>JAREYC010000006.1:20840000-30840000 GCA_030015325.1 Cryptoblepharus egeriae | reverse complement strand
AATGCAGAAGCACCATAGGACCCAATACGTACAAAATATTGATATGGATTTTAGATTTTCACAAATGCACAGTGGATCATCTTCCCAGTATAGTATGATCATTCTTACTGTATATAAACTGTATTCCTTCTTTTTCTTGGATTATAGAAGAAAATCTTGGGAGAATACTTACATGGTGTGATCAGCAGCAGGGCTAGTTCTTTGGAAATGAGCATAGGGCTTCACCTAAGAGCTGCACTGGGGAAAGAATTTACTTTCTACCAGGATATAGTCAGTGGGGGGATTCAAATAAATTGACAACAGTTCTATGTCCTAATAACCTAAATTAGCAAAGTTCTATGTCCCATTAGGAACTGGTTCTCAGAACCAGGCACTCATTAGCAAAGGGTTCTATAGAACCTGTGAGAAACCCCTGAAGCCCACCACTGGATATAGTTTAAATTAAACATTATATATATGTGTCACACACACACACACACACACACACACACACACACACACACACACACACACGGTATATAAATATATATAAAGGATATAGTTTAAAACATCAGTGATTGATGGGAATGAGTGCTAATTTACCCTTTTAATTTTCTAGTTTAATCTCTTGAATCTGAGTAGCACTTAACTGACTTAAATTTACTTTAAGTCACTTACTTTACTTGAAGGCACTTACTGCAATACCAAAGTGATTTTATGTACTTGTGTTCTTGATATTTACTTGTTTTTTGCTGGTCTTTGACTGTTAATAAAAAATTATCTTATTATCATATAGTACAGAGTACTTATACGTACCTCTCTCACCGACATTCCCCCACCATAGGCTTAATCTCACCTAATCACTAGAGCTCAGCCTCTTATATTTTTCCCTATAATAATGTAATTTTTATATAATTAGATTTTTTTTCTGCCAAGAAGAGAAAATAAACACTGGAGAAGAATAAAGACAATCTTCCCACAAGATCTCCAAGAAAAGCTTATCCCAATTTCTTTCTTCTAACTATAGAAGAGAATGAGGAAGAGAAGAAGCAAACTATTGTTGGTTCTCTGCTGATAGTTCAGTTATCAGTGCCACTTCTTTGAGAACATGAATAGTACTTTGAATATTATGAGAGCCAAGATAGACATCACATTTTTATGCTCATTGTCTCTAACCACCATGTCACAGAAACTCTTGGAGTACTCAAGGAACCATTTTTAATCAGAGTGTGGTCTTCTATGCACAATGCACACTTCTATTCACAATGCACACGATTTTCTATATGAATTTGAAATGTGTTCTGTTTCTAATCATCATGCCACAGAAACTCTTAAGAGTACTCTGGGAACCATTTGCAATCATTAATGTGGTTTTGACACGTGTTTTGTTTCAAACTCATTGAGCATTAGATAAGATATGGGGAAGCACATAATGTCTCTGCCCCCACACATGGTGCTGATAGATTAATTTGTCAGAGAAATCTATTTCAGATATAGAATTCACAGCTGGAAAAGGGAACTATTTATACACATTAAAGGCAAACTCTGAGCATTTGTTCTGATCTTGCTAGTGAGCTTATCAGTAGCATCCTTTTGCATAACACCAACAAAACAACGCACACGAAACCATTGTGTTACCTGCCAAACTCTGAGCGAGCCAGATTACTTCACGAAAAGAAAGCCAAAACGTTACAATGGGATGACTTTCAAATGTCTATTCTTACATGAATTCACACTGAAAGGTGATATGCTGTGTAAATTCAATTCACAGCTGCTGGCTGACAACATGCTGACACACACAAACTACGGAGCACATTTGTCAGAAATCCAGGGAGTCTAACAAGCTGACAGTAACATTACTTTTTTTTTTTAAACATAGAAACAGGAATTCAGAGCGAGGCAAAACAGCAATTTCTTTAACTTCTAAAAGGATTCTCCAGCACACTTTGAAAATACCTTTAGAATTTGCTCAGCAGCATAGGAAGATAAGAATGTGTCATTTAGCTTGTCAGACTCCATCTCTTTCTAAGCACAAAGCAAAAACATCTGCGTTTGATCCCAGCCACACTCATTATGTGTGAAGCAGTTCATATATAAGAATACTTAAAAATAAATACAGCAGCTCATGAGTAAGACCAAACTTGTTAGCTTCTTTCACAAATCTCATCCTTAAACGCAGTGAATGGTCACATAAAATAAAACTAGAGGGTAGAACTGCAGCCACATGTTTTGAGGATCAGGGAATAAAGTCTACCATCATATTGGAGACAGTCAAAATGTTTAATATAAAGGTGGTACCTTTGCATCCACTTTTCAGTTGGCTGCTTGTAAACTTAACACTAAGTACTGTCCCACAGCTGTACTGGTGTCCAAGCATCTAAAGTCTGAGTTTATTAATACGTTAGATGGTTGTTGTAAGATGCTGGCTGTGAAAATAATAGAGATTTTGGTCAATGTATATATAACCACTTTGGCTAAATCTTCTTGTACAGCAATGGAATCAGTTTGCTAACATTATGGAGGATATTGAGAAGGTTTATCCTACAGTTCAATCCATTATCTGTGGCAACTTTACCCTTTGAATACCAACCGGGTCGAATAGACCCACCAGGAAGTTTGTGTTGTGTTTTTTACTGGAATTTATTATTATTACTTGACAAGACTTTCCGATTTTTTTTACTGCTAATTAGACAATTACAAATCCAAAAACATGAAACTTTTGAATTTACAGTTTATCTGTAAATTCCAATTTATGCATATTAGCCTGGGTTGGGCCTATTGGACCCTATTGCCTTTCACTGAGTCTAACTGCCATTAGACTCATACTGTCTTAGGTGATAAAATAAATCTGGGTCTAATGGACCAGTGTGGTATTAGGTGATTAAAAAATCCCGGTATTCTAAGCTAAACTTTTACTAAAAAATGATTATTTCACAATAAAAATAATTATACAAAAACTTGACACAACATTTATTGATTATATGTACCTAACTATAGTACAGGGTCGTACGGGTCTAATGAACCCGTGCAGTTTTATGTGATAAAAAAATCCCGGTATTCTAAGGGTTTAACTGTAGGGTAGGGAATGATGCATCAATTTTTTGTAAAGTCTCTGAGGTAGACCAAAAGACATTATCACCTTTTCTGATGCAGAGATTTTCCAGAGATGCTCAGTCCAACTCTGCTGGCTGGCACTTAGCCAGGTTCTGTGTCCAAACATCCAGAATTTGGCTAAATGGGCTAAAACTTTTCCCTAAATCCAATGAGTTCACCTTTATCTCTCCAAAAGGGTTGAGTGTGATTAATTATGTTCTTATTTTACCTTCCTTTTTGAATTATAGCAATGATTTTTACATATGGGATTTTATTGCTAGTGATAATTTCCCCCTTATTTTAACTTTGCAGTCTGTTTTAACTTCTCTATTTGCTTCCAAGGAGGAAAGTCCTCCAGTAAGGATCTACTGGGACTCTGAGACAAAGATGAGGCTCTCTCATACCCTAAGGGCTAATTACTTTTCAAGCCCCCATGCTAGAAAGTCTGAGGTCCACTTTGCACACAATCCTGAAGGCTCACCAATCAACCTAAATTCTGAAAATAGGGCTCATCTGACACTGTTAAGATCTCTCACCTACTTAGCTCCAGTTCTCCAGTGTTAAAATAAGGTAATAAGTTTCTTGAAACACGCAATGTATATCCGAAATGTAAAGCTTGAAGATGTCTAGTATTTAGACTTGGATTCATGATGTTTTATGACTATCTGAGTTTTATGCCAATAAAGGTATTTGAAATAAAAGTACTGTATCCACAAAGGATCCAAAGGCCCCCACGGATATCTCAGACCTTCACGGATATTTAAAAAATCCTGGATAATCAAATCCACAATTCTCAGACCACCATAAACTGCCCTGTACTGGTTGCATCTGGAGTCCCTCTGAGCCTCAGAGAAATGGCTATTTTAAAGCAACTTCCAGTTTCTGGCAACAGCCAGGAGTTGTGTTTAAAAGGCTTCAGGAAGCATTATGAGCATTGCAAATGCCATGCAAAGTGGTTAGCGGCCTATCCAATGCTCAGAAAATCTGCAGGTCTGCAGGGGATGGGGCAATCCAGGGATTCAGCATTAGTGGTAAGGCAAATCCACAGATACAGAATCCGTACCTGTAATGATTTTTATCATTAAAAACCTATATAAATAAAAGAGAAAAGTCACTGACTGACTGACTCACTCACTCACTCACTCCCACCCTGCCAGAACCGCTGGGCCTAGAAGCATGAAATTTGGGATGGGTGTTCCTTCCATGACGGAGGGGTGCACTAAGAACCGGTTTTTGGAAATTCCAACCAGAAGGGGGTGAAAAGGGGTGAAACACGTTTTCCTCCCCATACTTTGCATTGAAGAAAAAGTGACTTAGGGATGCTCTGCCCCAACCCCCAGACCTAGAAGCATGAAATTTGGAGAGGGTGTTCCTTCTGTCACATGATCACCCACCAAGAACCGATGTGGAGAAATTTAACCCTTAAGGGGCTGAAAAGGGGTGCAACGTGCTTTTGTCCTACACTTAACGAGAGAGACTGAATTACATCCAGCCAATTTGGTGCTTGGTGCCTGGTGCCCTGGGGGGACATTGTTCGGAGGAAGAGGTTGCGCTGGGGAGGATGCTGCGCATGGGAAGATGTGCATGGGGGTTGTCGCACATGGGGGTTGATGCACAGGGGGGAAGTTGCGCATGGGGGATATTGTGCATGGAGTGAAGTTGCGCATGGGGGAAATTTTACTCCTGCATCACGGGTGTGCTTTTCGCTAGTATATGATAAAAGAGACTGTACCTGTAATGATTTTTTTAAAAAACACTAAAATCCTTAGGTCCTTTACAACAATTGAAATGAACTGGTCATGCCTGCACAGTTAGAAATTGAAATCCAAGATAAGGAACATAAAGGAGAAAAGAGGGAGACTCAATTGGGAAAAGCCAATTGGGATGTGCCTTATGGAGGTTTTAAACATAAAAGTGAATAAAAGGTGCCAGGTATTAGGTGGGAAGATGTTTCAGTCATAAAGAGCTTCAAGTGAAAAGTGGACATATGCAATGAAAAGAGAGGTTATTCTTAAGGTGAAGTGGAAAATTGGTACTGATAGAGCAAAGAATCTGAAGAGTGCTATAGAGAGAAGATTGCCATCTGCCACCACTTTTGCACACAGTGGATATTTTTTTCTTGGAACTGAAATCGCACAAGATGATTGTGGAAGAATCCAGACATCTTACTGATGCTTGAGCTTTCAAGGATGGAAGTTCGAAGAGTCATTAGACAGAACCTACAGCACTATAACCTCTTTGTGTATCTGTTTACTGTCTCCCATCCAGAGTCCTATTGGGCAATCAGAGATTAACTTACTGACTCTGGAGCAAAATTGTTGTTTTTTGCTGTCTTCCTGACTGGTTATGGCCAACTGGATTTTGTTTATGACAGACTGTTTTACTTGAGTTTGGTGGTTTTTAAAGCCAGGCTGGTCTTTTTAGACCAAAGAACAGATGTAATGATTTTGGTGTGCATCCAGAGGAACACAGAGTCAGTGGGTGAGCTAGTACCTATTTTCAGAATTGAGGTTGACTGGTGAGCCTTCAGGATTGGGTGCAAAGTGGACCTCAGACTTTCTAGCATGGATGTTTGGAAATGCTATCTAGTTTCCTTAGCCCTTTCAGGGTTGTCATTGAGAAACTCAGGCTTTCAGATGATGGGTTACAGTTTTGAGTCAGGGTGGGAATGCCCAATACAGGAGTAGTTGTTGGGAATAGAGTTGTTTTGCTGTTACCTATGAGATCTATGTAAAGGAGTCTTGAGGCTTGGCAGATTCAATACTATGTGATTATGTCACATGTGGTCCAAATTACATTCCAAGAAAATTATCTCTTATGTTTATTGGGGGTTGTGTGTGCAGAGCAAAGATATATAAAGAAGCAAGACCATGAAGTTAAAAAGCCAAGAAAAGAGAAGGCAGCAGTAGAGAATGGTCAAAGAATTAGCAGTGAAGAAAATATGTAAAATCAAGTGGAAAGGCTTGAAAACAGAAGCCAAAAGACTAAGAAAAGAAGGGTATAAAAAATTTGGTAGCATCTTAGAAAGAAAACAGCAAATTCAGAATACATTAGTAAACTTGGGAAGAGCTGAAACATTTAGAGAAAGATTTTTTTAAAAAAATCCAGAATTCTGAAATTGAAAAGTTCTAACATTATTATTAACTAGTAAAAAGTGTGTGTGCTGGTTGTTATATTGATAACTAGCAAAATGTACCTGTACTGTGGGAGTAAAATACCCCCCACGTGCCACCCACCATGTGTGCTATCCCCCATGAGCTGCATCAACCCCCCCATGAGCAACACTCCCAAGCACCATGTGCAACATCCCCCGTGCACCACTTCCCCCTGTACATCAACCCCTCCGCACTACATTGCCCCATGCACCACATCCCCCCAGTGCACCAGGCACTGGACACCAAACTGGCTGGATGTTGATCAGTCAGTCTTCAGTGTTAAGTATAGAACAAAAACATATTGCACCCCTTTTCACTCCTTTAAGGGTTAAATTTCTCAGCATTGGTTCTTGGTGGATGCTTATGTGACATAAAGAATATGCTCCCCAAATTTCACACTTCTAAGTCCAGGGTTTGGGCAGGGCATTGATCAGTCAGCAATTCTTCAATGTATAGGAGGGAAAACATGTTGTGCCCTTTTTCACCCTCTTCCAGTTGGAGTTTCCAAAAACCAGTTCTAAGTGGCTGCCTCCAACCCAGAAGGAACTTCATCATGCTTCTAGGTCCGGCGGTTTTGGCTGGGCGTTGATGAGTGAGTGAGTCACTTTTCACTTGTTAAGAAGAGATAGTTAAGAAGGAAGAAGAATGAAAACCTCAGAAGCTCAGTTTTGGCAGAGTTCCATTTCAGAGAATATGTGCATTATACCAAGGAGACAAAGCAGAGAGGTGGCAAAAGGAACAACAGGTACAGAACCAAAGAGGTTTTCTTTATCAGAATAAAGGTGCAAATAGAGACCAAATGAATTGAAAAAGGGGGGAAATGTAAAGAGTAAAGACAATTATTAATGCCCAAGAAATTCCCTTATGAAGTGGAAGAGATGAAGGGAAAAAAATCACAACCCCTGAAACGAATTTTTAAGAAGTAGTGATAAGAATATGAGTATTGAAACCATTACAGAACAACACACCCAAAGGAAAAAGAACTAAGAGGAGAAAGGAGAATTGAGTAGCTGACTAAAGAAAGACCCAAAAGAGCTATAGAGAAAGGAATCTCACATTTTTCTCTTTAACATAGGAAATATGAATTATAATAGCCTTCATTGAATGAAAATAACCAGATTAGACAGGATCAAGAAATGAAGGGAAAATACAGAAACTCAAAGAGAACAGCATGTCAAGAACCTTATGAAACAGAAGGAAAATGAGAGTTGGGCATTCAGAAGTACAGAATCAAAAGTCCACAGTTAAAGAAATGGATCAAAATCCATGAAACAGGATCCCCTTGGACTTATTCTAATAGCTTCTTCAAATGGAACATGGGCTGCTTGTGACAATGAACCAATGAAATTAAACTGAATAAAATCAGTAATTTTGAAAAAGGTCAATTTATCCATGAGAACCAACCCTCCCAAGTAGCAATGAAGACAATTTAATGCAAGAATCTTAAAGAATAATGTCTTATTTCCATCCTACAACTTTACAGCTCAATCCTAACTAGGCTTTATGATAGCAGGATATTTAAAATGCTTCTCTGACACATCTGAAAAAAATCAAAAATGCTTCTCAAAAGTACGGCGAGGCTGTAAACAAAAATTCCTAGACTTTATGGTTACATTATTTTGAAAAAACTACTAGACCCTCCAGACACAAATTCAGGAGCCACATGGAGTCAATTCAGTGGATGCTGAATCAGTGGGTAACAAGAACCAACTGTAGTTAATAGGTGATTGTTGAAAGGTATAAACACAAGAAAATTTGGCAGAAATAATGTAAGTATCAGACAGCCATCATTGTCCAATATGGGTCTTAGGAACTTTTCGGTGGCTAAGAAGTATAGAACAGATTTCAACCACAAGTACCCTTCAGTTTTTACAGCGGGAAACTTGGCATCAAGAAGCCATTAAGAAAAATCTGCAGTGATCTTGGGTCAGTTGTTACTGCCCAACTGTGAATCATACATAAATGTTTACTATACAGCAGAGTAGTAGCAAGCTATTTAAAATGCTCTGCAGTTTCGTTTGTACATGAGAAAGCTATAAATTCTGCTCTGCAAAGTCATACAGTTAAGTTGAAAGACAAGCAATGCACTTCAAGACAAATCAGAATGAACAAAAGCTGGAAGAATCTATAAGTGAAGAAAAATCAAATATACACATAGTATAGGTTGTGATAGGATTGATTGTGCTGTAGATAACCAGCAACACCTTCAGGAACAAGCGAAGACAGACAAGCATTGAGAATGTATATAGAAGGGAATTAATTGCAATTCATGATGGCCTGAATAAATTCAGTGAAATAAATTTTACCAAGCTTTTCAGGGGTGGGGGAGGTGGGAAGGACACCGGGACCTCACCACAGTTTTGCCAAGCAAACTGAGGGGCCATCAAAGGGTGATTTCTGAATTCTAAGTATTAATGTTGTCGTTGAGTTTACTATAGCAGTAGTTGAGTTTACTGGGGGTGGGCGGAAAACCATGGAGAGATGCCTTGGAAAATTGGTGCCTTTACTGCTGGCCATCAGGGCTTTTATTTGTGGAAATTGTCAGCGAATAGGTCAAGGAAACCATCAGTCAAAAAAGTTGGGAACCACTGTCTTATGCTATAGCTTTTGCATTCAAGAAAAATATATCTTGAATATAAAAAGGTAAAGGTGTCCCCTGCAGGTTGTACTGCTAGTTGTGACTGACTGAAGGGTGCGGTGTTCATCACCGTTTCTCCACCTTTAGAGCCAGCGCTGTCCAAAGACACTGCCGTGGTCATGGGGCAGGCATGACTGCCAAAGGTGCACAGAACACTGTTTTACCTTCCCACCGAGGTGGTACCTATTTATCTTCTTGCTTTTAAATGCTTTCAAACTGCTGGGCTAGAGATGGGAGCTCACCCCATCTTGTAGGACCTATGTCTTGAACCCTAGCCTGCTGTTTAACAGGCACAGTGTTTTAACCACATGGAACACCACAGCCCCTCTTGTTGTATATATAGTGTATCAAATTTAATCATTCATTGTATCAATTGAGGTTTGAGACATACATGAAATTGGGGTACTTCGAATTTGCAATATCAGAATATTCACATTCAGCCAAATGACAAACATTGAAGTGTGACAGATATATCTAAAAAGTCATCTATTTTATCAGTAGTTGTAATAAAAGAGAAGGAAATAAACCACCACTATCTTAGGCTATTGTATACTTCCTTATACATACTACAAATTCTAACTGAATTTATTGATCTGTGTAGGATCAAAAAGCCTCTTCCATTAAATGACTTCTGTCAGTATAACTAACACTTCTGTACCATTTTCATGTTGGGAACAAAAAAAGTTTGCTATGCATTTGTAGGTTTGGAGTTTATTCCCTGTTCTGCAATAACTTGAACACTGGAAAGGAAATACAGTAGTACCTTGAGTAAAGAGCGACTTGAATAAAGAGTGTTTTGTATAAAGAGCAAAATTTTCTCAGAAATTTTGACTTGTGTAAAGAGCACTGTCTTGAGTAAAGAGCACTTCTGAGGAAGTTTGGAATAGGCTTCCATGACAAGGGAACTCACAGGCAGGACAAGGGGACTAGCTTGAGCTGCATTGGGGCCCTGGGCAAAGTTTGGAATAGGCTTCCATGGCCAGGGAACTCATGGGCGGTCCGGGTTTGTATGTGAGCCAGGTTTGTATGTGGGATCTGTGTGTGGCAGCGTGGAAGGTGTGCCATATCAATGTTCTAGTGCTGCTCCCCATCAGCAGCTTGGGAATGTTCAAGTTGCACAAAAAGACAGATTCCATTGAGCCAGTGACTCCAGAAATGATTGTGAAAGAGCACAATCCTAATCATGTCTACTCAGACGTAAGCCCCATTGTGTTGAATGGGTCTTACTCCCAGAAAAGTGTCTTTAGGATTGCAGCCAAAGTCATCTTCCTCTGTAACCCTCACACCAGCCATGAAGGTTTTCAAAGGTACAGTACAGTACTTTATTGTAGTGTTGTGTGTTACTGTATATTACAGTGTTTTGTACTGTGTTATATTGCAGTGTTTTGTAATCATTTTTTATAAACAATTAATATATTTATATGAATATGAATTTTTTGGGGTTCTGGAACCAATCGTCTGAGTTTCCATTATTTCCTATGGGAAAATCCACTTCACATAAAGAGCATTTCACGTAACAAGCATGCCTCCAGAACAAATTAAACTTGTTACATGAGGCGCTACTGTATATATATAAATCTTTTAAATAAATAAAATTACACAAAGTAATAATAAAATTTTGACAAGACTGAAAAATAAGTACAATCATAATCCACATTTCCCATACTCAGAATGTCTAGTCTCTACTCACCATCAATTTTTATGAAACACAGAATAACAATAATAAATGTCATTTTGCAAATGCAGCTACCTATGGATGCTATTGGAAAGTGTTTTGCGGGAATGAAGATGCTCATGCTGCATTGACTCTTTCTCTGGAGATTTGTTTCCGCTCAAGTGCAGAAGAGGAAGCCAGAGAAAACCATGAACCTAGAACACCTGTCAATGACATTTTCATTGACAAATGTGCTCAATTAACCATGTTCTGCATTCAAGTTTATTTTATGGTTTACAGTACACTGTTATTGTCAAGCAGCAAATGCAAAACAAGAAAAATGATTGGGTTTGACCCTGAGTATTTCCGAAGGACAGGAAAGAAACAGCTTGCATGAAACTGAAAGCTCTTTGCATTTTAAGCTATGGTCCCTGTTCGTGAAGCACTGAGAATCATTCTCCCTTATTCGAAAAGCATCAATATTTATTGCACGGCAGCCAACTGAAGTTGCCCTTCTAGTTATGAAATTTTGATTTTTGTTTTGTGTTGATTATTTTGATAAACAGAAATTTAAAAATTAAAATTTTATTTTAAAAGATTTTTATTAGTCATAAAAACAGTCATGCAGATTATTAAAAAAATGTTTAGCAATGAGAATGTAAAAGTAACTTCACATTCCCTCTCTCAGATTCAAATCCTCTTTTGTTCACTTCCTACTCTAGCACATCCATTACAGTACTTGAACAATGCACATTTTATGCTATTTCCTCTTGAGTACAGCAAAGAAAGAACTGAATTCAAAGAATGTAGAAAAAGAAGCAACAGGTGCCTGACTGAGAACTGAATTTTCTTTCATTGGGATTCCTCTCTCTAGTGAATAGTTTATATGGGTTTTTTTTTTAAATCTCTATTCCATCTAGTTAACAGCACAAAACAAAACATTATGACCCATATCCTAAAGTCAAATTAAGCCTTTGCTCCGGAGTGGTTAAAGTGACTTTCTATAATATAACACTAGAGGATGATGTAACTGCGTGGACCCGTAACTGCTATGGATTTTGCCCTAAGCGACAGTGTAACAGCCACCTCTAATTTAAACCATCTATTGAGACAAACATCAGAAATTTACTATTTTGTAATACAATCTGTAGCCTGAAACAAATGGCTGAAACAAATAAAATATGGTGCTTTTATTCAAGAGAAAAATGGAACTATAATTACTGGCCTACTCCAAACTCAAATACATGGCTACCAATAATATAGCCCAGAGGACCCACTAGTGAGTCATGATCCAATAAGAACAAAAAAGCCCCACTGGATCAGGTTAAAGGCAGTGATGGGATTCAAAGAATTTAACAACCGGTTCTATGCCCATCTGGCAGCCACTTTTAAATGGCTATTTTTAAACATTATATGTCCTGTCTCTCATTAACAACCAGTTCTATAGAGTAGGTGCGAACCTGCTGGAGCCCACCACTGGTTAAAGGTCCATCTAGTCTAGCCTGGATTCTCATAGTGGCCCACCAGTTGTCTCAGGGAACATACAAGACAATGCGACATGACCACCTGGTGATTTGTCGAAGTGACAGGACAGGTTAGGCTATATGTATCAAGGATTAAACAAGATGCTATAGGGGTGGGTGTGGAAGCTGTGAGTACACAAATACAGCCACACTTTTTGGGTTTCACTGACCAGGCAGGAGCCCCAAGGGTCTTTAACAAGTTTGGGAACCACTGATATAGCCACTTTGAAAAAAATTTTTTAATGGTGCGATACCTGTTGGGAACAAAAAGGCAGACTCCAGTCAAAGTGGTCTATCCCTCAGAAAGGAGGGACTAGGGAAGGTCACTATATTTCCCCAAGCCATCACTCCTATAGCAGGACTTTTTCCTCTCTCAGGAGAGACAGCTCCCGTCAATAAAATCCAATGAAATAATAGTTTATTGATAACATATTACAGACCAGAAAGCACTACTATTCTAACACTCATGATCGCAGATTCTCAGCCTTGATGTCTGCAGCTCAAATTCAATGAAAGAAACACATAGATAATGCAGACAATAAGAAAAAAAGAGGGTTTCTATTTTCCTTCCCATTTCCATCTTTTAAACTGCTTAGTGGTGACAGAGGGCCATTCAGTCTTCTCATGGACCAGAATCTGTCCTCAAGTCTTTGGTATGTCTTTGGTATGCAGAGCAGTTTTATACAAAACTTTTTGTTCTTGATATGTGCATCAAAGGGAACTTGTTAGATTAGATGAGCTTCACAAAAGAAATTGGGGGAAGAAAGGGAAGGTTTAGGGGTTCCAAGGAAAAAGGAGAAACGGGACCACTTGATTGCTCTTGCATAAACGGAAGTCAACTTTGCCATGCTTCACCAAAAGTCTCAGAAAGACTCATGTATCACCTATAATTCTATAGTATGAGAAACAAACGCCTTCATTTCAGCTGAATGAGCTTCATACACATTGAGGGGATTGCTCATTGCTTGAAGCCAATGTTCTACATTATAGTGAATTCCAGCCTAAGGCTGGCCTAAGTTCCAGCACAAGTCCTGTGTTAACATGGGCAGGGTGACCACATGACTGGAAATGCCTGGACTCCTCTGGAAAAGGCGGGGCCAACTGGAAAGGGGGAAAAACCTGACTCTCCAGGATTCCCCGGCTTTTTGCTGGCCCTTTAAAAGTTTTGTCAGCCCTTTAAAAGTTCTGCTGACCCTTTAAAAGTTTTACGCGTGCAGCCATAGCTGCATGTGCACTGTGGCTTCCCCACTTCGGCTTCCTGGTAGCTGCGGCATCCCTTGCAGCACTTCTACCACCTCTGGGCTTCCCCCCTGTCGCTGCAACACCTGCCAAGGCTCTCCTGCCACCTTTGTGGCTTGAGACAGTTGCTGCAGTGCATGCCGAAGCTCTTCCGCCACACTGGGACTTCCAACCAGAGGCGGCAGGAGAGCCTCGGCGGTTGCTGCAGTGACAAAGAAGCCCCAGAGGACCCCCTCTCACGGCTTCTCCTCTGCAGGTCAATATGTATGTGTGTGTGATAGAGAGTGCATGGTGTGTGTGTGTGTGTGTGTGTGTGTGTGTGTGTGAGAGAGAGAGAGAGAGAGAGAGCACATGGTGTGTGTGTGAAAGAGAGAGAGCATGGTGTGTGTATGTGTGAGAGAGAGAGTGCATGGTGTGTGTATGTGAGAGAGTGCATGGTTTGTGTGTGTGTGTTTTTGTGTGTGTGTGTGTGTGTGTGTGTGTGTGTGTGTGAGAGAGAGAGAGAGAGAGAGAGAGAGAGAGAAACAGAGAGACAGAGAGAGTGTGTGTGTCCATCGTGTGTTTGTGCGTGTGAGAGAGAGAGAGAATGCATGAGTCACTGGCATGGCTTGTCTGGGTCTCATTCACATATGTTGAAGTCACTTGTATTGCTGCAAATTGTGTTTAGGGCATCTTACATGTCTGGGTCTATCATACATGTTAAAAGATTTTCCATTTTAAAAGTGTTGAAAGTAAGTACAGGAAAGCATTATGAGTATTTTTGCTTTATTTTAACATGTCCTACATTTCTCCTACATTTTTTGGGTTTCTTGCCATTTTTGAGGGAGTAGGAATTTTGGATTGGGGGGTTAGAAATTTTGGTGAGCTGGGCAGGGAATTTTGGGTTCAGCATCTGTGCACCCTGAACCTGGGGATGTCACAAAAGTGCCGTAAGTCACTTGTGCACCATTCCTGGGAGAAGGTTAGACAATGCACTTGCCTCCCTTTTATCAACACGGGAATGGGAAGACTGATGAGTTGTGCTGGTCTAGGTTAGCATTGCACCCTATGCCTCGAAGCAGAAATGCTTGGCTCATCCTAGTTTCTTTCCCCCTTTCTTCCTTAGCTCTTTACTCCCAGTTTCCATCATTTAATGCCATACAAATTGCTTTCTCTCAAAAGAGTTGCTCTCAAAAGCTTAACTCCATCTGAATGTTCAGGAACAACAACAAAGCAAAAATAGCCCTGATTGCAGTCTATTATAAGCAGGGTTGTACATATTCTGGTCCTAAAGGATGCTTCGCTGCCACATCCCTCTTCCTTTAATGTCTCCCTCACAACAAAACAAAACAAATAAACTTATCTTAGAATTGGAAAGTCAGAGATGGCAACAAAGGCCTCTTTTCTCATCAGGAACTCTACTGGGACTAAGAGCATCTCCTTAGGAGAAATGGCACAGAGAGCAATTTTCCTGCTTGGGATTGTTGTGTTTAGTAATCCCATCAGAGTCCCTGGTGGGAAAAAATATGCCTCTGCTAGGGTAGAAAGTGCCTGCTGTCACAAGTTATTTCTTCCACCTGACCCAAAATATGTTTCTGGGGATCCCTGGGGCAGGCAAAGGTGAGGTAGCGGGTATGGTTGTGGGAACTTTGTGAACATGGTATTCACTTTGCAGGCTTTCACAATGACAATTTGCGAAGCCCTCAATCATTTGCACATGTAGCCAGGAGAAAAGCAAACCCTTTTAAAGAAACACTTTAAATGCAAGCAGTAGGGTGCCTACACAACCCCAACATCATCTCCTTAGGACAAAAAACCCACAACTGATGGGAAAAGAAGACATTTTCTAAACAGCAAGCAGAAGCAATGAAGCATTATACATACATTCTGTTATAAACTTCAATAAATCAATCAAGCAATCAAGTGGTCCACTGCTTCTCCCTACTTTCTCCTTGGAACCCCTAAACCTTCCCTTTCTTCCCCCAATTTCTTTTGTGAAGCTCATCCGATCTAACAAGTTCCTTTTGATGCACATATCAAGAACAAAAAGTGGTGAACATAGGGTTTCCAGACAGCTTCCTGTTTAGGTAATGACCAGAAGGGACCTGTTATGTCTTTCCCTAAACCATACCTTGGAACCATGTTTTCAACCAAGGACAAACAAGACCTTTTCTCTTCAAGTTACAAAAGCATCAGTGCCTGGTTGCATGGAGCCAATTCTACCTCACTACAGGTGGTGCAGTGTCTATTCAGTTAGTACACAATGCTTCTGGCTTCCTTTTTACTACTTAAGCCCTCCCCAGGTGCCACTGACTTGGTACCTACTGAGCATGCTCTGGAGCAACTACGGCAGCCCAGTCTTCCTGACATTCTGGATTCAGCCCAACTTTTTGCTCTGGATGCAGCCTACTTAGGGCAGATCAGCTGGGGCATTCTCAGAGCCCTAACTCTGGATTGCACCCTTATTCTTCTGCACAGCAAGAATTAATTCTTGACCAACTGCTTGATACAACACCATTATCATATTTTCTCTAACCAAATGCATCTCAGGCAAGCCTGACATATTTTAAGGAACAGGATGATGCTTATATATTAGGACATGGCAGGTATTCAAGATATAAAATAGAACAACTTGTCACATATAATCTCAAATGGCAATACTAAACTATGAGAAACTTGCTCAACACACAAGGATAAAAACATACACTGTGAAAAACGTCTTGGCATTTTATATCACCATTTCCCAAGGGGCAGGCAACTTAAATGGCATACAAATCTATCCAAATGAAGATCATGGCAGAAACAGCTCTAAAGTTATCTTGCTGTGCATGATTTCCATTGCAATAAGTCTGGAGACAACAAATCAGTGTACTTTTAACTCCAACCTGCATTTGCCATATCCTTGCTTCCTCAGATTCCTGGCATAAATCTACAGTGCCTGCCTACATAATTAATATCCATGTTTATTTTATTAACCACTATGGTTCTTTAGATAATACTTTCCTTTCTATGTTCTAGAATTATTGATTATGACACTATGGATACTCCACAGTATTACTATATCTGCTTTATGCATTAAAAAATTCAATAAGCTTCATTTCCTGTGTTGCAAAATTTTTAACAATCTAGGTTCTATGCAAGTGGGGATTGCAAATCTGAGAGTAGCATGGGGAGAGACAATGAAATATATTGGACTGCAATTTCAACGCAGCAGTAGAAAAATGAACCCAATCTTATGTTCACATTTTCAAGTAAACACTCCGCACTTCAACAAATGGAAGTTCTAGCAGTTACCAAAGACATCTTTTTGCATGTCAGTTGCTCTCCAAATCCGGCACAACAAAAAGAGCCATGTTGATTTTACAGATTACAATAAACCACAAAACTGGAAATGATCAAAATCAACCACCTGAATTGACTCTGGATGACTGGAGAACATCCATAAAGATGCTCAGTCTTGACACAGAACACTGTGTTTTCAATTACTGTTATGAGTAAGCCCTGTATTCTGCAATACCTTTTTTTCTGAAAGGCCACATTTAGTATGTTGTACATTTAATGAACCTTGAAGTGGTTTGTGATGGAACACTTTTGATTCCCTCTAATATTCATCAGCAAGAATGACTCTGCAAGGATCCTGAGGGAAGTTTTGATGCAAGAAGCTTTGGTGGAAAGACCTTAAAAAGAAAGTCCTGAATTTGCCTGAAGTTGCCAACCTGCTTTCCAAGGAAGCCTGCCTGCTTGCCTGCGTGTCTGCATGTGTGTCTTAGGCTGCAATTTCCTGGGAGTAAGACCCATTGAACACAATGAAGCTTACTTTGAATAGACATGGTTAGGATTGTGCTCTTAGGGTGCAATCCTAACCAATTTAGACTTGCATAACTCACCCGGCATAACTTTCCGTGGTGGTGTGAGGAGGCTGGCACATCTCAGTGCACTGACCTAACTCCCCAGGAGTGGTGATTTGCAGCACTTCTGTGACACTTCCAAGCCAGCACAGGACTTTTGCCCAGATTTATGTCAGCCTAACTGTGGATAGGATTGCAGCCTGAGTTAATGATAGAAGAGGTAACTGGCCAATTCAGTTAACGAACTGAACTTGTTGAAAGACTGGTATTCCTATATACATGAATAAATAGAATTACCAGTATCTGCTCTACCAGCATTTGCTGGCAAAAGAAATGAATTTCCACTCAGCTCAAGTCAGCTATGAATCACAAAATCTAGGATGAATTCCATAACTCACCCCCTACTACTCTCCTGCCTGTATCTGATGCCAGCAGATATATGCACAGGGATGTTCTGTTATTTAGTTTCTTTTGTGAGAATACATATTCACTGTTACAAGAACACACTGATAAGATAAATCACTCTATGGGCAAAATCCAGAGTAACTACGGGGAGTCCTCGCTCCGGTGTAAGAACAACTTACTCTGGATTCCAATATGAATTTCTCATAGGTTTTCACTAGGTGGTGCAGTAACTACAGATGCACATAAAGTCTCTTACTTGCTCCCATAGTTACTCTGGATATGGGAGCACATATAAAAATTGAAGAATCACTGACTGACTCATCAATGCCCAGCCCAAACCCCTGGACCTAGAAGAATGAAATTTGGAAAGTATATTCCTTCCAAGATATAAGAACCCAGTGGGAAGATATTTTTAGAAATTCAACCCTTAAGGGGGAGAAAAGGGGCAAAATGTGCTACTGCCTGAGAGAGCTGGCATACACATACATTGGATTGGACTCTTTGTTCTGAGAAGATCTGCAAAAGGTTGAGCATTTCCTCTTTATAAGGAAAGGAGAGAGGGAAAAGGGATAGATCTCTGTCCAAAGGCAGCTCACAATCTAAATGTGTAGGCAAAGAGGAGGGGAAGCAGATGAAGGCCTAAAGCAGCGTTTCTCAAAGTGGGGGTCGGGACCCCTTTGGGGGTGGCCTGGAGCTTTCCTGGGGGTCGCCTAAAGACTCCTGGTGCAGGGGGCCATGTGGGAAGACCTGGCGGAAACGCTGGAGCTGTTGCGGCTGGAAGAAGCTGATAAGAAGCAGCTCAGAAGGAGCCTCTGAGCAGCTGTGAGACAATATGGAGCCTTGGAGGCGAGGAGGATTGCAGCCTTAGAGCCCAGTTCTATGCATGTCTACTCAGAAGTCAGTTCCATGATGGTGAATGAGACTTACTCCTAGGAAACAGTGGTTGGCTCTGCTGCCTGAGATCCCAATCCTATGGAGGTCTCCTCTCAAACAGGTACCTTCCCATTCCTCCCTCCCCTTTCTTTCTTTCTTTCTTTCTTTCTTTCTTTCTTTCTTTCTTTCTTTCTTTCTTTCTTTCTTTCTTTGCTATGCCACATCTATCTATCTATCTATCTATCTATCTATCTATCTATCTATCTATCATTACGTATTGTTTTTATCATTAATCACTATGCTTTAATTGTATTCAATTTGTAACAATGAAAATACATCAGATATTTGCGTTACTATTCATAACAGTAGCAAAATTACAGTTATGAAGTAGCAATGAAAATAATTTTATGATTGAGGGTCCCCACAACATGAGGAACTGTATTAAGGGGTCACGACATTAGGAAGTTTGAGAACCACTGGCCTAAAGGAGGAGGAATGGGACAAAGAGCAAGGAACAGAGGCGTGGAATTTATTTACTGGAGCTGCAATGTTTGGGAGGGGGAATAATGAATACCCACCCACCCAGGGTACAAGAGTAGGGAGAATGGGTCTATCACAGCACAAAGGCTGTAATATACTGCCTGCTCCTTCCAATATTACTGGAATTCACCTACAACTTCATGGAATCTAAAAGAGTCTTAATTTTCAAACATTAGAAATCCACAATCATCACAAACATGTGGATCTCATTGGGCGTAGGGGAGAAAGACAGGATAAAAATATGGTAAATACATACCTAAAAAACAACATGTGAATGGGATAAACTTGTTTGCAAGCATATGAATAATCATGTAACTGGCTGGGTGCTGCTACCTGTTGAAAGCACATTATGTGACAATTATGTGACAAAGCACATCATCATCATCATCATCATCATAAGTGCATGATAAGTGCTCCGTTAAGTAACAGGACCTGCTATACCACTGCTTTTGAATTTATCTGCACAATACTAGATAGTTTTTTTTTACTTTCTTTAGGGATTAATATTCCCATAATCCAGCCTAAGGAAGGAAGAAAGAACATGTATAATAGAAAAAACATTAATATATCCAAGGGTGAGAATTTTAATGCTGCTGAAATTAGACATAATTCATCACAAGAACAGCAGGCCGGCAAAAATTAGTTAGCCTTATTTGCTGACAACCCTATTTTGAAATGTTTTTTTTCCTCCCACAACACAAGAAAATCTCTAGTTACCTGATTTAGCACTTCAAAAGCAGTCACTTATCAAATGTAACCTGAGCATGGATCAATTATGGTGGCAGTTGCTGTAATCTATGGTCAGCCATGGATGCTCTCTACGGACCAATCTCCAAGCAAGAGTATTGCAGTTAATGAAAAAGTTTCTTTAAAAGGGCAAATTTGACTTCTACTTTGTGTACCTTGAACAGTCAGTCTAAAATTAATTTCCACTCTGAGAGAGTAATTTATTTTTAAGACAGAAAATTTCTTGAAAGAGAACAGTCTACAGTGCCATTTCTGAAAGTGCTTATTGATTAGCAGCCAGACCTAACAAGATATTTGACTTCTTGAAACTGTGCTTAATTTCTTTGTCACTATGCGCTTGCATTTACCCAATCTGCATTCTTTCCTGACAATTCTGCTTTCATCTTCTCTTTGTCTTACTCTTTTGTAAAAGAATCTGCTGAATTTTTTTTAAGGAATGGGGTATGCAAAACATAACACCTATTGAGGGCACAGAATACACATAGGAAATATGTGTGTACAAAAGTAGAATGCATTCATATCCTCAGTGGAGAAGTCAATAAAGGCTGTGGGGCAAAATAGTAGGACTACTAACATATTGATCCTAAAAAGCTACTGTAGGCATACCCAAATGTTTTTGCTCTTTCACAGCTTTTTTGAACAGCAGAATCTACCCCTCTCTATGGCATATTACAAATAGATTTTTGAAAGTACTTCCAAAGAGGTTTGCCATGAGATGCTGAGGTGGTTGGTGATGCCACTTCACAAGACAAAATTATTCCTTATGCATTGAGAACTAGTAACACTGAAGCACAATCCTATCCCCTGGTTAGGCTGGGACAAGTCCCGCGTAGGCCTGGGAGTGTTGCAGAAGTGCCATAAGGCACTTCTGCAACAATCTGGAGGGATTAGGACCAGTGATGGGCTTCAAAGAAATTAAGAACCGGTTCTCTGTCCATCTGGCAGCCACTTTTAAATGGCTATTTTTAAACTTTATATGTACTATCTCTTGTTAAGAACCGGTTCTATAGCGTAGGTGCGAACCTGCTGCTGCCCACCACTGATTAGGACATTGCACAGACATGCCAGCCTCCCTGTGCCATTGGGGAATGGGGAGATGGGTGACTTGTGTAGGCCTAAACTGGTTAGGATTACATCCTGAGAGAATCACTATAAAATAATAAGCACATAAGATATGCTCTCAGTCAACCACGCCAGTGGAATATGCATTCAATTGGTGTAAACTCTTTATGGCTATTGGTAATGCAAGTAGCAGTTGCAACTCTTGCTATTGTAATTGTTGACCATTCTTGCAAAGAGTGAGGCAGTTCCATGTGTTGATGGAAGCCAGACACTCACCAGAGGAGATGAGCCAGCACAGGGGGTTGGTGGGAGGGCAGAACTGGGAGTGAGGTAGGCAGAATTGGGCAGTCATGGGGCCAGGGAGAAGAAAGGACGCCAGCAGCACCTCTTCCTATGTAACAATGTGGACTTGTGCCAGGAGATTGAGGCAATACAGGTCAAAGTTGCTCCATGAAGGCTGTTGGGGCTTACCCTGGGCAAAGGAACAAATTTCCACTTACCCTAAGGTAAGCTGAAAATTTCTACTGGATGTAGCAGAATACATGGATAAAGCACCACAAATCATTTTCTGAATTTTACATAAAAGACCACTCTATCCTGGAATGGCTGGGTGGACATTAATAACATCTGATTTACCATACGTCAATGTATTGTATGCCATATGCTAAATAAACCACAAAGCGATTTAAGTAAGACTGGGTTGAAGCAAGCAACTGCATAAACCTCTACAAACATACACATTCACTATCAAAATAATACTAAGAGGACAATCCTAAGCATGTCTACTCAGACATAAGTCACATTGTGTTCAATTGTACTTACTCCCAGGAAAGTGTGGTTAGGATTGCAGCCTAAGCTATTTTGCAGGATCTCCTCCATAACTGACCCAGCTAGTACTACATGGTTGTCCTATATGTTATCATAATATACACATCACACATGAGAAGACGTTCTTAAGTCATCATTCAACGTCTTCAAAATGTGATCAGTCAGGAAAGTTCTTCACACGTGATGGATTGCCAAAACAAGTATGGGGGGGGGGGACATCATATTACACATACTTATACATTTGGAAGCAAAAGTAAAAGTCAATAGGCAACAAAATATGGTAACTAGCAAAATACAAATAATGGTGGGAAGTGGAAAGCACAGCAACATTATTAACTTTTTTTGTTTGTTTTCTCCCCGTGCATTTTTGGAATTGGGTGTAGAAAGCAACAGTAGAATCAATTCCTACTGGCCCAGTTTAGACACTGTGAGGAACAATGGTTTAATACTAATCCCAACCCTTACAATGTTCACAAGCCTCAGGCTAATATATTCTCCCCTCCCACTCAATAGATGTACTAGGGAAAATAATTCAAATTCCTTTCTTTGAAACAATACTTTGACATAATTAAAGAGATAACATTTTGGAAAATTTTAAAGCCTTTTTCTTGTTCTCTGGGCTTTTGCCCAGCTCCTGCCAACCTCACAGTATGAAAGCATGTAAATGCAAATAAATAGGTAGCACTTCAGTGGGAACGGTAACAGCACATAATGGTGCATGACCATGACCGCATGACCACAGAGCTATCTTCTGATAGCACTCAGTCTTCAGCCCTGAAACAGAGATGAGCACTGCACCTTATAGCCGGCCATGCAGGATAACCTGCAAAGGATACATTTACCTTTACCTTGTTCTTTCACGTACAACATTCAGAGGGAATTGTAATAATGCAATATAGTAGCAGGGTGAGAAGAATAGATACGTGACAAAGACAGACTGAATCTGGGAACTGGGTAGATTTGGCAGCAGCCTGATTCAAACCAATGTCCCAGACCTGATTGCCCACCCCAGATCCACATAGACTTGCTCCAGCTATTTCTCTGGTGAGGATCTGAGTAGGCCCAGCCAGGCCAGGAAACCTTATAACTAAAAGTTTACATATCTCCGAGAAGACCTCAAAGACTTCTCTTCTGAGAAGACTGTTCCTTCCTCCTCTCTCATCCCCCGTTTCCCATCCCTAAAGGATGCACCAGAATCTGTTGTGGGGTGACTTCATTGACAAGAGACAACAGATAGGATTGGGCCTAAAACACACATGCATTTTCAGGCTACTTTAAAAACACTTCACTGAAGTCGAAGTTGCTGAAGTTAAAGGAAAAGTTAAATGGTATGACAACCTTTTTCTGCCATCGCCATCCCATTTACTTTGAACGCCAAAAATAAACTACATGGCATTACATTATATACTAGTGACATGAAAATAATCATGTATCATTGCTTCAGGTTTATATAGTTTATTGTTTCAACAGAAATGGATTTGACACTCCCCCAAACTAAGGGTGCATTTGCAGAGGCAAATCATTCCAGTAGCTCTTGTAGTACCTGCTATGGGACATGTCCTTATAACAGGTTCATCTTGTATATATTCTGTACTAAATCACTCGCTGGAACATTGTAAACTGGTGCACAAATTTCTGAAAGTTCCACATTTAATTAATAGTATGAAGGCACATGCAAGAGACCAAAGTAGTCAAAGAAAAAATGAAAGTGTTTCTTCTGCTTCTGAACTTAATCCCAGAAGTCTTCACCCACAGGGAGCTGTATAATCTTTAAGTGAAGTTTAAAAAAGGCAAAGGCAGCAAGACAACTCTCCTATCTACAGTAGTATACACAACTTTAAATGTGCTGTTGTTGTTATGCAGCAATCTTAGGTTTACTCATGTGTAGGGTTTATATGGAGCTGCAGTCAAATTGGGACTGTTGTGTAGAGTAAGCTCAATCTTATGCCTGTCTACTTATAAGTAAGCACCATTATAGTCAATGGATTTTACACCCAGGAAAGTGTAAATTAGATTTCAGCCTTAGAGTGCACTCCTATCCCTGTCTATTCCAACGTCAGCCCCATTTTAGTCAATGGGGCTTACTCCCAAGTATGTGAGGATAGGCTTGCATTTCCAGAAACTCTTCACTTCAGAAGCAATAAATTATAAATGTCACATCTTGAAAATATAAGAATCACATTTTGAAGTTTGAGTTCTGTCAGCAGGAAAACAAGTTAAATACTCTCTACCTCCCAGTGAGATCCTGATTCAAATTGTGGCTCGTGTAGCTCCGATCTAAGGCACACAAGAGCCTATAACTGCACAATGACATGCTTAGGGAACATTCCTAACCAATTTTCCAGCTTCAGGGTAAGGACAATGCAACTCCAATTTAAAGGAAAAAACATTGCCCTTAGCTTGAGATGGTCTTTGTGACTGCCCTACCACATTGCAGGTTGCAGCACATGTCCCACTGTTATGCCAGTGCTACTTATAAGTCTACTTATAACTGTAGTTATGCCAGTGCTAGAAAGTTGCTTAGGTTTGTGACCTTAGGGTCTTGCATTCTAGCCTCATGGGAAAGTGGAACTAGATTAAAACATTTAGAAGAACTCAAAGATACAAGGGTAAGAGAACCCATTGGGCAGTGTTGTGGCCTCTGCAGGTAAGAAGGCAGAACAAAAGTGGGGCAGAGGGAGGAATGGGTCTAGCAGAGTCCTGCTGAATTGGATCCTCTCAGGGCCGAAGACAAGGAGTCTCGGGACTGCACCTACCATATAGCTGGTGCAAATGTCAGGATACCCTTTGCCACGCCCAATGAAAGAACTGTTCCCCGGGGACATTATTTGTGGCTTTCTGGATGTAGCAGTAGCTGATATAGGCTGCAATCCTAAAGACACTTTCCTGGGAGTTAAGACCCATTGGACACAATGGGGCTTACATTTGAGTAGACATGGTTAGGATTGTGCTCTTAGTGCCACTACTCCAGTGGGTGTCAGGAAGTTTGACTGGGCTGTTAGATCCTTCCATTTCTTTGTAAAATGTGGTGATCTCATTATGGATCTCCCTCCATCTCTTCTGTTTCAGTAAGGAAACATACCCTACAATCCAGAGTAACTACGGGAGCAAGTAAGAGACATTACATGTACCCGTGGTTACTGCACCATCTAATGAAATCCTATGAGAAATTCATACTGCTATCCACAGCAAATGGTTCTTATGCCAGAGCAAGGACTCCCCGTAGTTACTCTGGATTGTGCCCTAAGAAAGTGATAAGTGGCAGCTCTGTTAACATTATTTTCTTATCTTCTGCCTTTAGATGACACTCCCTCCCTCCAGAAAACTGCCAGTATTTAATGGAGTCACTTGTTAGCAACTAATTTGTATTTAACTGCCCACATTATTTCAAAAATACTCACTGGGAAACAAACATCACCAGCTATGGAAAACATGTGGAAGTACAGGACAAGCATAATACAAATGCCACCATACCGTTTACAAAGCATGATAAAGCAGGACAAAGCAGGACAAGCATGATACATGGTTTCTGTGCATGATTTTTTTTTTGCACAGAAATACTCTCAGTTCTTCCTAGGAAAAGATATTGTATACAACTTGTAAAATACTGTTTTTAATACTCTTTTTTATTAGTTGAGCATGATGAAAGCATTAAAACATTTAACTTCTCCTTGTCAGGCAGATGACACTAAAGTTGTCATAATTTCCCTGTACTTAATTTTGATGTCTAGTATAACATGTTTATGTACATTTTTAAAGGTGTCAGCAAATAAACCAAGTCAAACATGTTCAGTTTCATTTATTTTGTGATCAATGAGGGAAATCAGAAATTATATCCCAAAATGTCAGAATATACCATTTGCAATTCAGGAAATGAACTCAGTTTATTTTGGAAGTGGTTGCATTCTCCTTGAAGAAGCTGATTCACCATTTAAGAGTACAGTGGTGTCTTGTAAGATGAACTTAATTCGTTCCAGAAGCATGTTTGTCTTAGGCTGCAATCCTAAACACATTTTCCTGGGAGTAAGACCTTTTGAACACAATGGGGCTTATTTCTAAGTAGACATGGTTAGGATTGTGCCCTAACAAACCGTTCTTTATACAAAGCAGATTTTCCCACAGGAAAAAATGGAAACTCAAGACAAATGGTTCCACAACCCAAAAATATTCATATAAAAATATTAACTGTATGTAAAAATGATGACAAAACACTGTAATCGAATTCAAAACACTGTAATAATAATACAGAACACAATTACTGTAATAATAAAAAACTGTAATATACTGTACAGTAAAACAGAAAAGAAAAACCTTTCTGGCCAAGGAAGACTAATTTCTACTAAAAGAGTCATTTTTTGAGCAACTTTAACAAGGAACCTATCTAATGACACTTGCTTTTGTCTCCTTTTGAGGATTTCACGGAAATGTGACATTGCATTCATTGCTCACGCTGCTACAGCCTTACTTGGTGGTGCTTTTCTGGAAAATTTTGCACAATTTCCCAATATTCACAAAAGTCCTTCATCTCATTTGATGCGAGGGATTCCTCCTCCTTCTTTGCAGAGGAGATCCCCTCCATAACCTCTTACTGTTGCTCATGATGCAGATTCATCAATTTGTTTGTTTTACAATGAATTTTTGTTGTAAAACTGTTTGTCTTACAAGGCAGAATTCCTTAGAAACTTTTATTTGTCTTACAAAGCATTTGTTTTACAGGTTATTTGTCTTACAAGGTACCACTGTACTTCTGTACCTTGCTTTACAAGTAAACTAGTAAACTAAGCCCTGATATACTGGGTTGGCACACTAGCTGTGCTCTTTCATGGTTTGTTCATGGGCCTATATTTGAAGAAAGACCTGAGTTGATGCAGTATTCTACTGCACAATTTATGTCTTTCTCTAAGGGTCCAATCATATCCAAGCCGTGCCACGAGAACTGCATCCCAGTGGTGTACCTACATCATTTGGCACCCGAGGCCCCAAAATTTGTCACCCCTTATATCAAAATTATTTAATTAATTATTTTCAGCTTTAATTAATATAATTAATTAGATATTAATTAATATTTTTGTATTTTAAAATCACCTTACCAATTAAACCCCTGTTTTACTTGTGGGGGCGGAGGTGAGGTTGCCTTCTGGAGCACTTGTTGAGCTCCACTTTCACTAGATTGGGACCACTCTGGTGGCCTTGCTTTCCTTTGTGCCTGACCTGAACATGTACCAAAGCACCTTTGCTTACTCAAGAGTAAACATGGCTGTGTACAGAACTAAGTTTCTCTTTCCATAGGGCTCAAAGCAATTATCAGGGACTTCCTTCTATGTTGATTTGTGGGTGCTGCTTTCATTGGATGAGGGTCATTCTGGCACTGTTAAATTCCTTTCAGTTTATCTTTTCCAGGGGACTAAGGCACATTTGCTTACTCACAGGTAAAGGCACGATATGGCTCAGTTTCACTTTCCATAGGACTACATGCATTTTTTAGCTTTTTTGGCCATAATCTTTGATAGGAAGGTGATATTTCAAAGAAAGGGCAGGCTGAGAGCAATCCAAGGACACCAGAAGCATCCTGATCCAATGAGTGCAGCCACCAAAATCACCCCAGAAAGAAGTTCCCTCCTTCCGCTTTGCATTGAGCTCCACTGAAAGTGTGGAAAGTCAGTCCAGGAGTGCAAGACTTCCAGAATGGCCCTGATCCCTGGCACCTGGAGCTTACAAGTGTTCCAGAAGGCAGACACCCTCAACACTGAAAATGATAAAAACTGGCTCTGCAGGTAATGTGAATTTTTTAAAATTTTATTTGTAAAAAAGCCTAAACTCCTCTTCCCCCTCTCCCTTAGCTTAATGTCCTAAATACACTTTCCTGAGAATATGCCCCACTGAAGAGTCTGGGGGCTTGGGGGCAGTTGGGGGTAAGAGACAATCTGTGAGGTTGGGACAGGGGTGGGTGGGAGAGAGCATGGGACTGGGGGAGCAGAGTGACCATACGTCCTCTTTTTTCCAGGACAGGCCCTTTTAAAAAAAACTTGTGTCCTGGATTGGGGGTAGCAAGTTTGACAAGGGGGTCCTGGACAGATTCCAAAGATTTTAAGGGGGTGCAGGGCTGAAATGGTGAAAGACCACTGTCTTAAGGAATGATTTTAATTGGCTTTTAAGCAGCTGATTAGCTAAACAGATTTTTTATTACAAGCCCTTGAATAATAACCATCCAACTAGTAAACTTATTTTTACCAGGATGCCTAGACATGATGTATGAATTTAGGATCTACAAATATTGGATTACCTTACTTGCCTGAATTTATATACGGTAATCCCTGAGACCCTTAATCAGTGGAGGCCTTTGACGTATGAAGGCTTAGAAGAAAAGTGCAATCATTTGCATCGAGTATGAAAAAGTAAAGAAAGTGTAAGATACTCCAGTTCAGTACAACAGTTCAATATATGACCATGCTTTTCCCATAGTTTTCAGCACCAAATGAGAAATGCTTATGAAACAGAATACAGTATTGCATTTTCCATATCACTTCACAAATGAGAACTCCAGATAAAGGGTCTATGAACTGCTGAATATTATGTTCGCTATGGGTCCAAGATACTTAAAGATTTCTTTATGTCAGTGATGGGAAAACTCAAGCAGGGCATTTCTTGGAATCTAGAGTCACCATTCTCTGCAACTCAAGACGGAATCAAGTCCTAACAGGGGCACTTTCCAAGTCACTGAGTCACCCCTTCATGACTTGATCAGAATCAAGTTGAGTGTCTTTTCCAAAACTCATACTGTAGCTCCTTCACAAATGAAACAGGACTGCTGCTGCATGGTGTGTATGTGTGGAGGTTCCCTTTCAACTCTCCCCACAGTTCATATCCACCCAATGTCTGGCAGGAGAGAAGAACTCTCCAACCCCTTCCCTTCTTTCCCCCACACAATCCTACACTGGCTAGGGCAAAGAAAATACCCCTTCACTCAATGGGCATGGCAGGGCAAGGGTTCATCCCAGTTTGGCCAGTTAGGAGGGTGCAAGGTGGAGTAGTGCGAGTAAATGAGAATAAAATGGGACAGGCTGAATGCCTGTCTAAGTGCTCTCTTAAAACATTTCCCCTCTATCCCACCTGTCAGGCAGCAGTACGCAACACGCAACAGTCCATTATCTACCACTATGGAGTGAATTCTTTACATGCTCAGTTAAAAAACTAGCAAAACTAGCAAACACTCAGTGGGAGATGGTAAATGTGGGCTTTAAAATGGGAATATACCTACCTATCTACATATAGTATTTATATACCACTTTTCAACTAAAAAGTTCACAAAGTAGTTTACAAAGAAAATGAAAAAAATAATAATAGCTAATTAATAGCTAATGGGTCCCTGTCCCTAAAGGGCTCCCAAAATCTAAAATGCAAAAAAGAACACCAGCAGAAGCCTCTTGAACAGACATTGCTGGGTGTGTGGGGCCAGTTACTCTCCTCCTGCTAAATAAGAGGAGCACCCACTTGAGAGTGCCTCTTGCTCAGTTAGCAGTAGTAGAGTCTCATATAGATACTCAATGAACATCAAGTACTACCAATCACTTTGGTTTAGGGTTGCCAAATGTCCTGAAAAACAGGGACAACCCAGATTTTTGGGGATTGTGTTCACATACTGGCAAATGGGTCCGAGGGTCCTGTCCTGATTTTGTGGAAGAGAATTATGGCAACCCTACTTTGGTAACTATCTGATTTGGTAACTATCTGATAGTGTTATCAGCAATCACAATTTCTCTGTTTCAAGACTTGCATCCAGTGGTGGGCTTCTGCAGGTTCACATCTACTCTAAAGAACTGGTTATTAACAAGAGATAGGACATATAAAGTTTAAAAATAGCCATTTAAAAGTGGCTGCCGGATGGGCAGAGAACCGGTTGTTAAGTTCTTTGAATCCCATCACTGCTTGCATCTATACCAGACTAACAGAAGTAAGCAAAACATTAATCCTTGAATAACACAAAAAGCAAAAGGGATTTCAGCAGCACTATCAGGAATATTAGGTGGCCTTTATTGTAAGGTGGTGCTTACAACAGAAATTATCATATTCAATAAAAACAAAAATGACACAACATTGCTCCATTTCCTGTAGTAGTTTTCAGAGTAGGAAAAGTGTTTCTAGTGTACTAGAAACAATATCAAACATGTTTTAGAATCTCATTGTACATTTAATTAGTAGCAGCTTCCCTTCTACCAGAGTTGGTATGAAAAGAGAATTCATAGTCTTTTATTTCTCTTGCAAATTGTAACTAAGGAAGATATACCACTTGAAAACAAATTAAGGGCACAATCCAGAGTAACTATGGGAGCACGCAAGAGACATTATGTGCACCCGTACTTACTGCACCACCTAGTGAAAACCTATGGGAAATTCATATTGCAATCCAGAGTAACTTGTTCTTACTCTGGAGCAGGATTTCACCCTAAAAATGGACAAGCAGAGAGATATAACCCTTTGGGGGGAAAAGACCAACAAAGCACGCACAGATCCTATGCCTGGAGATGTAATCAATACTGAACAAAAATTCATGCTTACAAAGATAATTTCAGACATTATGCCACTTCAGTATGTTTAGGAACTAGTTCAACATATTTACTTTATTCAAATAAACTATGAGGTAGTCACTATGCCTTCCAGAGGGTGGCATAAGTGGGGCTTCCAAAAGGAACACTATGCAGACAATCCAGTGATTATATCTGTTAAGAAATGGCCAATTTTACTATATTCATGCATATAAGCAATGAAGTATTTTAATCCATTCTTCTCTACTCCGAACACCTCACACCGTGGGAATATTTTACTCCTAGTTGTTATTTTATATCATTCTAAATCAAAAGTTTAAAAAGACATTCAATATGTCGCATTCTCTGCACACAGTGTAAACCCATGTGGAACTGACAACATGAAACTGATTATGTATTATTACTGCCCAATAGCTAATATTTTACTCTGCTGTTACCACTGAGCTCTCATCCAAGTCACTGCAAGTTACTGCTGCAGCTACTACAACACGGAGCTATCTAGTATGCTGTTCTTTCTTTTATTACAGTTATTTGTAAGGCAAGATTAGTTCGTAAGGCAAGTTAACATTGTTCTGTAGCCAAGTTCCTTTATGAACTATACCAAAAATTCTGGTTTTTATAATCTCACACTTTGACTACAAACTTTCAGGATTCAGACTTCGTGCATCACACAAGTCCATGTCAAACCTGCCACATGGCTTCCATGGAAATAATAACTTGCTGAAAGCAGATTTGTCATAAGAAGGGAAGCTGAAGTTGAATTCTTTGGCATATTTCTAAATACATGCACATAATCACAATCATATGAAAGAGATTTTTCTTCTATTTCACCTATTAAACATAATTTTTAATAAATCAACTTCTACTTGACTTCCTAGCCCGACCTTTGCATTTTAAGTACTGATATCAGCTGATTAGTTACATTCAGCCTGAGCTAGAGGAGAGGGAGGTAAATATTACAAATAAATAACTCCTGCATTAAAAATCTAATAGGAAAATAAGGCTATAACCTTCTACGCTTCCTTTGAAATCAGTTGGATTTGCTTTTGAGTACATGTGTACAGAATTGTTGTACAGGAGCACTAAACTTCTATGTTTTAACTAACCTGGTAGCTTTTATTAAACCCTTGGAAAAGACATCTACTACTTCAGATCAGAAATGCTTACTGATATCATGTGCTGATCCACTCCATTTTGCAGTACTATGAGCATAATCTATATACACACATTCTAAGCACACATTCTATACACACAATCCTAATCATGTCTACTAAGAAGTAAGCCCCATAGTTTTCAATGGGTTTTACTCTCAGGAAAGTGTCTTTAGGATTGCAGCCATATTCTCTCTCTCTCTCTCTCTCTCTCTCTCTCTCTCTCTCTCTGTAAAGAAAACCTTTGCTGCACTAAAATTTAAATGCTGCACTTAAATGATGAATCCATTAGTAAGCAACATCATTTGTACTGCTGAACCCCCACAATTCAAATAAAAAAAATGAAACACATGGTGTAAAAATATTCCGGTGAGTGTTGGATAACCTACCAGGAGCTGCACAGAAGGAATCAGCCAGCTGCTGCCTCAGTTCAGAAATGCTACATACTGCCTGCCAACCCTCAGGAAGGCTTCCATTCCTTTCCGTTCTGTTCTGTAGTCAAACTGAAGTGGAGCCAACACAAGGAGGAAAGCGTCCTCTTCTCTGCCTTTCCAGGGTGCCCCAAGATTTTGGAGAGAAGGCATGTGTGAGGTGGCACAAAACACACAGCCACCGACTGTTATTCCACTCCCACAAGTGAGATCAGAAATGAAATGTACCAGGAGCCTCTCTACCACGCCAAGTATTACAAGAACAGAATACTAACCGGTTCATTTGCCCAATTATCATATGCAGATATTAAAGAATATTAAATGCAGCAGCTTTTTCTGCTATTGTTCCTCGCTACTCAGCACAACTTTTCCTTTGGAAACAAATGATCCTCAGTGCCATCCGGGCCATCATTTCTCTCAATTTGTGGCAAGGAAAAATGGGTGAGCACATTTTCATGTATTCACACAGGACACTTGCCTATTTGGTGAACACATGAAAATGTGCTCCACCTGGCATTTCCTCCACTCAACAACACTTCCATCAAAAAGGACACATCCTTAAAAGTAGAGATGGTAAAGTTGCCCCTGCCTTCAGATTTCTTGGCAACTCTTTGCTTTATTTGCTATGAACTGCCCCTCCTCCAATGACTGATGCCCCAGGTAAATAAATTAATTTAAGAATTTCTTCCAGAGTTTTGACATCTGCATTTCCAGATTACTTGCTGATTATTTACGGTATATTATTATATTCCCAGATTATTCAGTAATGATTCCAGGGATTGGGGTAAGGATGGTAAGGAAATTGTCCTGCCACTGACCACCTGTGACTTGACTTTCTTGTGACAAATGATGTCATCTGTGAAATCTGTATCCAGGAAGGGAAAACTTTTGCAAGCACCCATTGCATCCATTGCATTTGCAGCCCATTGAGAACAGCTTTAAGGGCGTTTGATGGCTAAAGCCTTTCCTTTGCCTTGGCCTATTCCTGTCACTATTCCTCCCCAAGACCCCAATCCTATGCCTGTCTACTCAGAAGTAGGTCTCATTCTAATCAATGGGGTTTGCTCCCAAATAAGTGTGAATGGGATTGTAACCAAAGAGTCACTCTAATATTATGCCTATCTACTCAGAAGCAAGTTTCGTTCTAGATAGTGGAACTTACCCCCAAGTAATTATGGATATGATTGCAGACCAAGAGCCCAATCCTGTGCCTATCTAACTACTCAGAAGCAAGCCTCATTCTAGTTAATGGGGCTTACTCTCAAGTAAGTGTGGGTGCAAATGCAGACCAGGAAGCCAATCCTGTGCTTATATCTACTCAGAAGCAATTCTCATTCTAGTCAATGGGGCTTACTCTCAAGTGTGGACAGGATTGCAGACCAAGCATCCAATCCTGTGTCTATCTTCTCTACTCAGAAGCAAATCTCATTCTAACCAATGAGGCTTACTCTCAAGTAAGTGTGGACGGAATTGCAGATCAAGAGCCCAATTCAGTGACCATATCTACCCAGAAGAAAGTCTCATTGTAGTCAATGGAGCTTACTCCTAAGAAAATGTGGATGGGACTGCAGGCTAAAAACCCAAGCCTGTGCCCATCTACTCGGAAGCAAGTCTGATTCCAGTCCAAGTGGTTTACTCCCAAGAAAGACTGCAGCTCAAAGCATCACAAGGACAAGAGGGACACAGGAAGTCAACCCCAATCTGACTCAGGGTTGGAGTAGATGACCTTCAGATCCCCCACAGGTGCATGGCCTGTGGGGCTTGGGATCAGGGGGCAGCAGTAGGACTTCTAAGGAGGGAGCTAGAGTCAGCCCCCCACTTTCACTAATGGAGACCTCTCTAACCCATAACACCACTTGAGGAAAAGGACCTAAACCAAGCCACCCCAAAGAGCCAGAAGCAGTGTGACCATATAAAGAGGACAAGCCCCTCCCAAAATGTAGGATTCCTCAGAAAAATGTAGGACATGACAAAATAAAAGCTAAAACCACTCATATTGATTGAAACACTATTTGACTTATGATTAAATTTAAAACCATTACATCTAGGCTTTGATCTTAAAGACACTTTCCTGGGAATAAGACCCATTTAATACAACGGGGCTTACTTTTGAGTAGACATGGTTAGGATTGTGCTGCTAATTTATTACATCTAGGCTGCAACCCTAACCACACTTTCCTGGGAGGAAATACTATTGAACACAATGGGGCTTACTTTGGAGTAGACATGGTTAGGGCTGTAGTCACCCTGGACACCAAGCTAAAAAAAGAGGAATCTGTCCTGGAAAACAGTAGATACTGGCTGCAATCCTAAAGACACTTTCCTGGGAGTAAGACCTATTGAATACAACGGGGCTTTACTTTGGAGTAGACGTTAGGATTGTGCTCTAAGGCTACAGTCCTAAAGATAGTTTCCTGGGAGTAAGACCCACTGAACACAATGGGGCTTACTTTGGAGTATACATGGTTTGGATTGTAGTCACCAGGCTAAAAAAAGAGGATCTATCCTGGAAAAGAGGCAGCAATCCTAAAGACAGTTTCTTGGGAGTAAGACCCATTGAACACAATAGGGCTTACTTTTGAGTAGACATGGTTAGGATTGTAGTCAGAAAAAGAGGATGCGTCCTGGAAAAGAGGACATCTGGAAGGCGCCTCTTACCTCCCCAGCGCTGTTGCCTCCAGAGCGCCTGCAGCCTGTGCCCCCAGGAGCCCCCCAGCAGCAGAGGGAGGGATGCTGAGCCTTCCACAGCCAGGGGGCGCCGGGATGGAGGAGGAGATGCTGCGTCTCCGGCTGTGCAACTGGAGAGAAGGCAAGTGATGGAGGGAAGGAGGCAGGCGAGGCAGATGCTGGCCAAGGAGGCGCTTCTCCCACTCCCAGCCTTGCCAAGCTGGGGGGCGCAGACCGGAGGGCGTCAAGGGGGCGTCACTCCGGAGAAGGAGTCCCTGAAGGAGAGAGCGCTCCTCTCCTGGCTCCCCAGCAGCAGCAGCAGCAGCACCAGGAGGCAGCAGGTTGCAGCTCCCCAGCAGCCTCTCATCTCATCGCTCAGGGCGCGGATGGACATTCTCCGCTGGATGCTGGAGGGAAGGAAGAGCCTGGACCATCCAAGGCTGGGTGGCTGGCAAGGGATGGAAAACCCTCCTCCTCCTCCTCCTCCTCTTCACCCAAGAGCCTGCGACGTCGCTGTGGCTCCGACCATCAGTCCCCCGCAGGGCTCAGAGTGGAGCTGTGGCCCCACACGCGATGCAAGGGCTCCCACAGACACACCAGCTCAAGGCTGGGAGAAGAGACCTCCGTCCTCTGCCCGACAGAAAGACTTCCAAGATGACAGACAGACAGACAGCCTTGTTCTGCTCTTATATACCACCACTTCCACCACCATCATCACAAGCATCCTCTTACTGCTGCATACGTACATACATGTATATATACATGCATATATACATGCAGATACATCATTGTTCTGCTCTTATCCCACCACCACCACCATCACAAGCATCCTCTTACTGCTACATACATACATACATACCATATATACATACATACCATACATACATACATACATACAGGTACATCCTTGTTCTGCTCTTATATACCACCACCATCATCATCACAAGCATCCTCTTACTGCTACATACCATACATACATACATACATACAGGTACATCCTTGTCCTGCTCTTATATACCACCACCACCACCATCATCATCATCACAAGCATCCTCTTACTGCTACATACATACATACATACATACATACATACATACATACATACATACATACATACAAACAAACAGATACATCCTAATTCTGCTCTTATACCACCACCACCACCACCATCACATGCATCCTCTTACTGCTATATACCGTACACACACACATACACACGTGCAGGCCTCCGTCAGTCTTAAAAGACTATGGTATATACATGCATACATATGTACAGTGGTGCCTCACATAAAAAGCTTAATTCATTCCGGAGGCATGCTCTTTAAGTGAAACGCTCTTTAAGTGAAGCAGATTTTCCCATAGAAAATATTGGAAACTCAGACGATTGGTTCCATAACCCAAAAAATATTCATATAAAAATATTAACTGGATGTGAAAAAGATGACAAAACACTGGAATTGAATTCAAAACATGCATTCATTGTGCGTGATCCTATGAATTCTACTTAGGCTGCAATCCTAAAGACACTTTCCTGGGAGTAAGCCCCATTTAACACAATGGGGCTTACTTCTGGGTAGACATGGTTAGGAGACTGCAATCAAAGACACTTTCCTGGGAGGCTTACCTGGGCTGCTGCTGGAGGTTCAAGGTGGGGGCTTGTGGGGGCAGTTCGGGGCAGCTGCCTCTGGCACCCCAGGCAACTGCCCCCAAGTTGGGGGCAGTTAGAGGCAGCAGCACTGGCCAGCAGAACCATTAAAGAGCCTCCACTCAGAGCGTCAGGGCTGCATAGCACACGTGCCCATTGCAAGCTTGCTTGTTAAGTGAAGCAGAACTTGTTATGTGAAGCAAGATTTCTTGGAAATTTATACTTGTTATGTGAAACACTTGTTATGTGAGGTGCTTGCTATGAGAGGTACCACTGTACTTGCAAACAGATACATCCTTGTTCTACCACCATCATCATCACAAGATACTACTACTTAATACATCGCATCATCTTACTACTACATACATACATACATACATACATACATACATACATACATACATACATGCAAATAGATACAGCTCTCTAAACCACCACAACCACCATCATCATCACAAGCATCCTCCTACTGCTTGCTCAGGTAGCTATCACTGGCTTGCCTTCCCTCCAAGTTTCTGTTCCATTCCATGAAGGGTGCTCATGTGTCCTCTGTTTCTATGGCATGTCCTCTTTTTCAGCCCTGTGTCCGGGAAAAAAAATCTTCATTTTCTCCCTTTTCGTTTGGAGAAGGCAGCATGTAAAATTAATAAATTAAATGTGGTAAATTACATGTAATAGTTTTAAATTTAATAAGTAAATTAAATTATCACACAGGAGAGTTTTTAGCTTTTACTTTGTCATGTCCTACATTTTCTTGGATGTCCTACATTTGGGGGAGGGGCCTTGTCCCTGGATGACATGGTCAGGGAACACAGAGCTATCATTGACTTGCCCTCCTTCCAGGTTTCCATTCCATTCCAAGGCATTACATATCCTTCAGCAGTGCAATTCTTCTTAGGTGGAAACCTCAGTAAGGTTGCAATCCTATCCACACTTTCCTGGGACGGCATAAGCACCATTGACCACAATGATGCTTACTTCTGAGTAATCAGGCATAGACAGTGTTCCAGACTTGGACACTGAGGTTTCAGTCCTATCCACTTGCCTGGGAGTAAGAACCATTGTATATGATGTCTCCATTCCAAACACTTGTGGAGTATATTCGAACTATAATTTGAATTATTTCAGAATAGTCGGGCATAGGATTGGGTTCTAAAGGCCCAATCCTAACCAATTTTCCAGCTCTGACATAAAGACAATGCAACTAGAAGTTTAAAGGAACAAACTTTGACTTATCTTGAGTAGATCTCCATGACTGTTTCTCCACAGCTGTAGGATGCAATACATGCCCCACCTTGACAGTTAAGCCAGTGCTGGAAGGTTGGTTAGAATTGTGCACTAAGCCATTTCTGCCCAACCTCACATATACACAGCCTCTGCCCCCCCCCCACCAGGAATCCCCCCAGAAGAAGCACAAGGAAGGGAACTGCTTGGGAAATATTCTAGGAAAGGCACACATGGAAAGATGCCAGCTCATTCAAGCCACACCACAAGTGTCTAGTAGGGGGTCACATGTTGGTTCGGAGCCTCTGATGTGCTAGTTACAAGTAGAGTTGCCATAATTCTCTTCCACAAAATTGGAACAGGACCAGGTGTCCCATTTGCCAGAATGAGAACACAATTCTCATTCGGGACACGTGGCAACCCTAGTTACAAGGAGCATGCTCCATAATGTGGAGGGTGGCTTTTTGCTCTCCTCCAGTTTGAGCATGCTGCTTGCACATGAGACAGCAGCTGTTGAGTCCTTCTTAAAGTGCTATCTCATCTTGCCCCAGGGTGGGGTGGGGGGAAGTGAACACAAGATAGAGGCTGAAATACCAGATATTCTACCCCTAAGTTCTGCCAAAAGTGACAGAAGCATCCATCTAGGAACAAAAATCAAGGTAATTGCTGCTGAAGTAATTGTCCAGGTTAGGCACTTAGAATGGGGCTAGACTTATTGTTTCCCATGGTGTGTATTCTCATTTATTTTGCCTGCTGACATCTGCCAAATAGACAGAGCGGGATTTTGACGTACCAACAAAACATTTTTAAGAAGTTGGGCTGAGCTGACGGTGGGGTGAATTTACATTGTGTAAGCAGTTAGTGGTGGGCTTCAGGGGGTTCTCATAGGTTCTATAGAACCCTTTGCTGATGAGCACCTGGTTCTGAGAACCGGTTACTAATGGGACACAGAGCGTGTTGTTCTATGGACATAAAACCTGTTGTTAATTTAGTTTATTAGGACATAGAACCTGTTCTTAATTTATTTGAATCCCACCACTGGTTAAAGGTCTAGCAAACCATATTCAACTCTGAACAAAACACACAAAAAATGGTTTCCTATTGCTTTTGGGTTGTTCTCCCACCCTGCATTTTTCTTCTTGAGCGTTTTCTTTCTTGGATTATTCAATATTTTCCCTCCCTGTTATCCAAGTGTTATATCCTGCTTTAGATACTTCAGGAGAAAAAAGGCCTGTCAAGGGAAAGAAAAAGCATAGCATTTGAAACTTTTTGTGGGTCTCAAAGTGAGTCTCCATTCCAAAAACTTGTGCAGTCTACAAAATACAAAACATGAAAGATTGCACTATTCAAATGAACAAATTATGAAAGACTGCACTTTTCAGGAACATAAAAAAGAAGTCACTTCCTATGCAGTTACAAATTAGTGAGTCAGTGAAATAACACATTGTTTTCTTTTTCTCACATTGTAGATTTCAAGAAGACTGTGTGTTTTACATTGAAGAAAAACATCAGTGGCACTTACTCAGAGATATGTGCACATCAAGTTGTAGCCTTAGGAGGTTTGGAAATTAACCTGGAAAACTTTTCCTATCACTTTGCCTCCATGCCAAAAAACAAGAAAATATTTCAAAAGAGCAGAGAGAACTGCTGACCTAGCATTCTAAACTGAACATGAATTTACAACTGCATTGACTGTCTTATAATACCAGAGTGTCATAACTCTTCTCACATCCTAACCCTATCCTCACTGGTCCCCAGGGTTACAACAGTGCCAAAATGGTGACCACTGGTATCCTACAGGTCTCAGGCTAGCACTGAGAGACTCCTTAGGGCAAGGGAGCATATCTAATCCTGCCCTTTCTCACCATGCCTTCTGCACATCCCTAACAGATGCACTGCCACCCAGTCATACCACCTACCACTGGCAGCAATGTGGAGTCTTTTTCCCAGTTGAGGCCCAGCATCAAATGGTGTTGGCCCACTATCAGCACTCCTGCCACTCCAAGTGCCACAGATATGCCTTATGGCTTCTTTATGACACCCATCACTAGAGCTCAGCACCAGCATTCAGCCCTCATTGGACTGAACCTTCATCCTTCAACCCAATATAACACCCCCTCAGATCTTCTCACACTATTTAGAACTGCCCATTCTCTGCTTCCTCTTTCTACCATGTGTCTCTACTCATCCTGCTTCTATGCAGGATTTTTTTTTTAAGGTAATCAATGCAAAAAAGGACCATGTACCTTTTTGATGTGTAGGAAAACGTTATTTATACAGTCACATATTGGTGAGAAAAATCACATGAACCAACTTTTTTGATAAATCTATAAATAACTTAGCTTACCATGTTTACCTTCAGGCATGAAGCCTGAAATGGCATTCCAAATTCTGTCTTTCCTGCAGCTTAGGACAGTGGTTCTCAAAGTGGGGGTAGGATCATGACTTCATTTCAGGGGGGTCATGAGAAGTTGGATGCCGTCATCTTGGAATGGGGAACTCTTTAAACCTGGCATACATCAGTCATGAAAGACTATAGTATTGTGTTGATGCTGCATGCGAAGCACAAAGGCCTGGGTAGATTGGTATGGAGGATGGGCTGTTACCCAAGCAGCAAATCCCCCCTTTCCATGCCACTGAAATACTTCAATGGCAGAGCCAATATGATTGGTTCCAGTTGCGTCGCAGAGCTGGGCTAAGGACAGGAGCTCACCCTGTCTTGTGGGGACCCAGGTCTCGAATCCTGGTCTGCTGGTTAACTCAGGCTGCAATCAATATCAATCAGAAGCATTTCTATACTGCTTTTTAATGAAAAGTTCACAAAGCAGTTTACAGAGAAAATAAAATAAAATAAAATAGCTAATGGCTCCCTTTCCCAAATGGGTACTTTCCCCATTCTCCATGTTTCCTCATTCTTTTACAATCCAAGGAGCAGAAGGAGAAAGAGGTGCAGTTAAAGCAAGTAGAAGGATCCTACTTCTAGGATCCTTCTTGGTGAGCAATTGGTGAGCAAGCACACCCACACCAATCTACTGCCTGAGCCAACTCCTCAGTTGGGTAGACTAGCCCTGGGTAGACTAGCCTTTCAACTAGGTAGACTACTCTTCATGAGTAGACAAGCTCTGGTTAAAGATAAAAGCAAGCTAGAAAGACCAGATTCCCTATGCCAGGGAGGATATTGGCGGGTAGAACTTCTCACATGTGGGTTGAAAAAAAGCTGCACAAGCTACCATTCTTCATAATGCAGAGAAACCCGATACATCTAGTTTCCTAAAAATACATTTTTGCTCTTTATGAAACCCTGAAGTCAGTGTTTCATAAAGAGCAAAAATGCCTTCTGTCAGAACTTTCTATTATCAGGCACTACAGACAGATTTGTTGTGAAACTTCTACAACAATTACAGGACTTCAGAACTATTTCTACTGTCATTTCCACATACAAATAGAAGTTTGGCACTGGTAGAGATACAATTTCCTGGGTGCCTGCCATACTGAACCTTGATGTTTCATTCCTGAAGGAAACAGCATTTAGAATGCATGCCCAGTAGAATTGCAAATACACATTAGTTTTATTTTTTTTAAATACATTCATCTGAGTCTCTTAAAGTCAACTTCCCTACATGTCACTTTGATTGATCACAATGTCCCCCTTTTTGAATCCTTTCACCATCTCCCTTGATTAGATTTGTTCTCTCCCAAGGACACTTCCGTCTTTCCTGCATTTGTCTCTTACTGACTGGATGTGTTGGCTTTTTAATTCATATCTTCATTTTTACATCTCAGCCTGCCTTAGCAGAAATATAGTTATAAAATAATATCCCATTTGTATAGCTGAGAAGTTGCAGCCAATTTCTTGTCAGCTGCAATGATCAGGCAGTGTGCATGGTACTTCTGCCCTTGGGGGCCAACTTCCCATTAATACTTATCATCAAGGATCCTACATAGCAGTAGTCTAGCCATCTGCTTCAACGTGATCCTGTAAATAGCATCATGGCTGTTAAGACATGCAAATTGGCTTTTTGCCTTCATATACCTGAAATACTGTAATACTCAATACATATGTATGTTGTAACTTATCTTTTGTGCAGCCTAATCCATACATATTTATACAGATGTAAACCTAGAAGTAAGAAGAAATTTAACACTTAAGCTCAGAGAGGATTACTCCCAAGCAAGTCTGTATAACTTTGCAGCTGCATATAGGAGTTGTCATCTTTTGAGCCAACTCCTGTAGCTATGCCTTTAACAGCTGTGTGCCTAAACATATGCATACATTAAAGAGTGACGATAAGAGTCTTGCTGGATCAGGCCAAAGGCTGATTTAGTCCAGCTTTCTATATCTTGCAGTGATCTACCAAATGCTTCAGGGAGCACACATGAAAAAAGACACATGCATTCACATACATACATTTCCCCCTGGCATTTAGAGATAGCCTACATATAAAATAAGGAGGTTGCATATTCCCATCATGACTTGTAATCTGTGATGGACCTTTCCTCCAGAAACGTTTCCACCTTGCTCACAATGCTCCAAGATGCTGCAATGCACAGACTGGGAAACATTGCCTTTGTCTTTACCTGATGCATCAATTGTCCATGAGTACATGATAGTGATCTACTCAACACCTCCCTCGAGCAAGAAGTAAAAAAAAAATTAAAATGCAAAATTTTAACTTTCATTCTACTAACTCTTTTTGGCTTGAAGCTGCCAGGCAATTTGGCTGCTGAAGAAAGCTAATGATGTGAAAGGTAGGGAGACCATGCCCCTTCTCTGTTTAGAGCTTCTCTGTACTTCTATACATCTGCTTTCCAGTTCTACTCTCATTTATAAAACCTATTTACAGAATTTTACTTATCAAAAGACCACCTTGAGATGGCTGTTTTATGAATAAACCTTCTTCTTCGGCATTAAAAAGTTATCATCGTCAGCCTTCACCTTTATTAACTTATTAGAATTTCTTTTCTACATTCATTGACAACTTACATCCTGAAGCAATCTCACATACTTGCTAGAAAGTGGTATAAATGTTTCCTGACATTTTTAAAAATTATTGAATGACATGTTGGACCACATGTAATCATAGTGTTGAGGCCGGCCAGGTAAGCATGTACCAAACAAAGTCTTGTGGCATTTTGAATTGAGCTGATGGCAGCAAAACCTCAAGTTCTATAGATCTTAGGAAAAAGTCAAAGTTGGTTCTCTGTCTTTCAAGGAGGCCTAGAAGTGAACACCATGGCCTCCAGTAGAAGATTTGCTCTAATCCATCTATCAACATCTCCAAGAAGTTCATGAGATGCAGGGTTCTACCACTGTGAGTGGCTGATGTGTTTTCATGGCTCACTGTCCCTGGACGAAACCACAACCCAGGACTTGCATCATGGCTGGGACGTTAGAGTTTCTATGCTCTACCTTTTCCCCTCCTATTACACTTTCCTCTTGCTATTACAAATATTCAAAATCTATATTGTCATAGATTTAAGCATTAGCTTTAATTGATAGAAAGCAATACACCGAAATTACTTGCAGCAGTAGCTCAGGAGCTGAGTCAGGGAAGCTATAAAAAGCAAGACGGCTGCCTTTGGACAGTGGGAATCTTGCACAAAAGAGGAGGACAAAAGCAAATACAAACTCTGGCAAAAGAAATGTAAGCTGACAATAATGGATGAGAGAAAAGAACAGGAGTGCATGACTAAAAACAGCATGGTAAAACAATAAACATATATTGGAAATACATCAGAAGCAGAAAACTTGCCATGGAGCAGAGAGAATAAGCAAATGTGCAATTTTCCCAGTGGAGCGATAGTAAGAAGTGAGGTTCTTAAGAATATATCTTGAGACTAGTTTTTTTTTAGCTTTTCATAAATGATTGGGTATTAAAAGTAAACAATGAAGTGGCCAAGTTTGCAACGCCAAACTACGCAACCATTAATCCTTGGTTTGATCGCAATTGTAAACAGTTGTTTGGGAAAGGCGGGGAAGGAAGAGTAAGTCTGTAGAAGGATATTGGGGTGCAATAATAGCACAAATTTAGAGGGGGAAAGAAGGGATAGAATGAATATAGTGATATGATTTGAATTGCCCACAGTGACCTGGTATCAGAAAAGTAGGGGTTAGAGGGGAAGGGAGGGAAATTGGGGGATTCACTGACTCTTTCCTCAAATCCTATGCCCACTATTCCCTCAAATCCTAATTTGTCCAAGGAATAGCTGTCACGATGTGACAAATACTACTGAACCCCACCAGTAGCATGAAGACAATCAGCAGATAACTCACTTGTTCTGGCTTCAGAGTTCCTCTTTCCCCTCTGCAGTCAGCAGTAATACTGTGGTCCTGAGATCTCAACAGGGCATTCCTGTGCTATTACAGCCACTCATACACACCTCACTTTTTTAGACACTAGTTTTATTTCCAAAGTCCTCATTACCTCCACTTGGTTGCAGCTACGAACCCAATTGCAATTAAAAGTCCAGCTTTTAATGCCATATGTCCCAGACCTATCAAAAATAGGAGACGGTTGTTGACACTACACTACCTTCTCAAGGGATTTTCCACCTCTCCATTTCACTGGCAAGGGAGAAACAAGCCTGAAGTTCACACCATATCTAAAAGCTGTAGCAGAAAGTGATTCTTTGTAGCCTGATCGAAGGCCTGAGCCTATTGAAAGTCCAGGAAATCCCTCTATTCTGGTGAAGGAACTCCTTCCATTCAATGCTGCCCTTTAACAAATCCAAGCCTGTAAAATAAATGGGGAAAGACTATCTTTCTTGCTTCTTCAGCAGGATTGCCTTATGTCCTTAAAAACAGGGACAATCCTGATTTTGGGGGATTGTGTTCACATATTGACAAATGGGGTCCTGTCCTGATTTTGTGGAAGAGAATTATGGCAACCCTATGCTTGAGTCTTGATAGATCAGGAAGCTGAAAGCTGAATGAATTTATTCACACACAACACTAACACAGAGAGGAAGAAAGTCCAAGGCACAAGGTGATCAATTTCACTTCACCCAGACTATGAAAGCTATCTAGGAGTTTGTAGGTCTAAAGTCTCTGCCGTTGGCCAAGGCTACTGTTGAGCGTTGAGTGTGATGTGTTACAGAAGCTGTACAGCTCTACATAAAAGGTTGAGAGAGGCTATGAAACAACCTCAAACATTCAGGCAATAACTTGACCAAAAAACGGAACCAGGGTAGGAGAGCAAAGCTGCTTTCTCAGAGAAAGGGAGCATGTTGAAGAGGTGGACCACAAGATAAGGTGTCCAGCACAGGCTGGCATAGTACCTTCAGTTGTGCTCAGAGACATCAATGAAGGGACGGGTGGAAGGGAAAGTTTGTGGAGGATTACTGATCTGGATGCCTGCTGGCACCATCGTCCCTGGATGCTGACAGGAATGGGGGGTAGTTTGCAGCACCAACTAGTTTAACATACACATACCCAACATCAAGGGAGGCTGAAGGTTGACAGCAAAGAACTGTCCTCAACTTTTGTAGAATTTTCACATACAGAATCCTATGGAATTCTTTGTTGTATGAAGGACATTTTACACACTTTTTACACTGTTACTAAATTTTACTAATATTACTAAATATTTTGGCTTTTTGGTGAGGACTCCAAATTTACCTGATTCATCTGGCATTTAATTTCTGAGCACTATTTGCCCTCTGATCCCCTAAACTCTTATTTACTCCCTTGATTGAGTTCTTCTTTCTTCCTTATACTTTGCTCTGAGGGTAATATTTCACCATGTAATAAATTTTAAAAATGTAATTTTATTCAGAAAGATTAAATTACTGTTTTTATGTTAAACACAATGTTTTTCAGTTTTTTAAACTTGTTGTTAAGATCAATGTTATAGAGTTATGTTAATTTTTTAACTTGTTTATTAATTTGTATTGGATTTTAAAAACTTTGTAAGCCTCCTTGGTATGGGAAAAGTGAGGTATACATCCTGGGGGTCTTCATGTGTTTTGGCAAGAGGGCCATATAATCTCTCTGACACTGTGTCAGAGGCTGGAAAAATTATTTACATGTCAAATTTAATACATTTACTAAAATTTGCATATAAGTTGTATTGGAGACATTACAAGGTTTGCCCTGGGGCTGGAGGGAGGGGCCTTGCTGAGGGCCACATTTGACCCCAGGGCAGGGACTTTGAGACCCCTCCCATAAACAAACAAACAAACAAACAAAACCCTTGTATGTAATTGTCTTATTAGACCTTAATGCAGCACTATCTACGGTAAATTGGGATAGGATTGGTTGTTTATTTACCAACAAGGTTTCTTAATGACAAGAAAAAGCAGCCATCGGAAGGATGTTTTTCCATCCAAGGGATGACCACAATATTGTATAACTAGTACAACTAGTATTGTAGTGGGGGTAAAATGTTAAACTCCTATTCCCAGTGTTTTTGGCTTTGTGTGATCATTTAACACACAAAAATAGGTCCCCCAGAATTGCAGATTCAGCAGTTTGGAGATCACCCAAATCAGATTTTATCTTGAAACATCTGGAAGTAGTGGATCTTCACTACCAAGCTGTAGGAACCATTGCAGTGGTCCAGCATGACTCTTCATGTACTGATCATTCAGAAGGTTTCACTGCTTAAGTGGAATTATGATTTTTAATAGACACTGCTGTCTGAAAGTAATGGTTTAATTGCTAGCCTATTAATTTATCTCTTCAAAAGATTGTTCACAGATATTAAAGCTCTGCAAGTATGAACTGCAAGATAAAGCTCTCAAGCATTATTAATTAAACATTTGGATGCTCTGAAATATTTAAACTACTATCTCACATCATAAAATTCAGGGTAAAATATGACATTTGGCACTTTCTTTGAAAACACTGAAATTTATTTAGTGCATGTCTCAGAACTCTGATTAGTGTTTTGTTTTTTGTGTTTTTTAATATATGTGACTCTGCAACAGGGAAATTGTCAGATAGCAAGAACATTTCATGACCTGTTCTCTGTTTTTGAAACATGTTTTCACATTTGCATACCAGATCTGGAAAATGTTGTAACAACCTGTGATCTGTTGTATACTTGAATACAGTTGTTCCAGTCACAGCTGACTTGCTAGGAAAAAAATGAGGGGGGAAAAAGATAGCAATATTGTAATCCTGTATAGCAGTGATGTTCAGTAGTAATATTTTTTTTGGAAATACGCTTTTGCTCATAGATACTGCTCTGTCACACGGATTGTGTCCATGTATTAACAATTGTCAGGATTGTCTACCCTGTCTTCAACTAATTAATGCTTTAGGTCAATGTTTCAACATCAGATGTAATGTCAAAATATTACCTGATGTCTACCCATGCTACCTGCTGTTTAAAACTTCATTAAAACAAAATACATATCTTACATCTTTTGGTTGGATTCCAGTGACTCTCCTATCAATGTGAAATAATGATTTGCTGTGTCAGAAGTAGTGATTTATGGTGCACAACTTCAAAAATGAACTGAAAGCCCTGACAGAAATATTTCAACATTGAAAAATACCAAGGACTTTCAGGGTGGGACTTTCAAGGGGGACTGCAAGGTGATGTTAATATATATTCAGAATATCTTGGTACTTTGGATTTAAGTCCAAAGTCTATGTGTGGAAAAGATGCTCCTTCTTGTGTCCATGAATGCATCTGTTACTACTAACTTGCCCTTCTTCTGCCGTCTCCACCTTCTTCATTGACTTTAGCGACCCTTTTCCTTGGGCAACCTTTCTATTGCTCCATTCAGCTTTTCATGGCCATATTGGCCAGTAGTTTTCAAGCATTTCAGCCCGGGACACTCTTCTAAATTTAACAGTCTGTTTAGGATCCCCCAAAAGTGTTATTATGCCTGAAAGTGACATAAAACAGGAAGTGACTTCACTGTGGTGTCAGAGCTCCTTCATGTCTATTCAGAAGTCCCATGTCTATTGTGTCTATTGTGTCAACAAGACTTACTGTCAAGAAAGCAGCCTGAGTGCTCCATCCCATGATGGTGGAACCCAGTGCCGGATTCCAAGATGGTGGCATCCAGCTTTTTGCAAGCCCCCTGAAATGAAGTTGCAGCCCACCAGGGGGTCCTGAGCCATTGTATTTAATGGGTCTTACTCCTAGGAAAGTGTCTTTAGGATTGCAACCTATGGGCAAAATCTATAGGAGTTCTGGGTCCACGCAGTTACGTCACCCTCTGGTGTTATCTTATGGAAAGTCATCTTAACTGCTTTGGAGCAAGGGGCTTAATTAGAATATAGGCCTATGTCTTGAAAAAGTTCAAAATGTAAGTTGATGGCAACAGCTAATCAGAGAGTAGGCAATCTCTGAAGAAACTAGTTGAACAGGGCCTATATCAAGGGTGTGCATATAAAATAATCACCCTGTGATCGATCGATCGATCGATCGATCGATCGATCTATCTATCTATCTATCTATCTATCTATCTATCTATCTACAGTATTTATATACCGCTTTTCAACTGAAAAGTTCACAAAGTGGTTTACAAGAAAATGAAAATAGAAACAAGAAAATATAGGCATCTGCCTTCTTTAAACTCCTTGTTCCTTTGCTTCCCCACTTCTTTGGATCTATTCATAGTCACCAGCCACTTCTTGTGTGGGATCTAAACCTAGACAAACTGGCAATTTTTCCTTTCCTCACATAAATTTTACACAAATGGCTTTGTTCTCTGAACATTTTGAACCATTTTGTGTGCTCAGCCCAAATAATGCCAGAAGTTCCACACACTGAGATCACGAAACAAGGAACTAAAATGCAAGTTTTCACAATATATGACAGTGGATTTCAATTAACTGATAAGATGACTGGTAATAAATCTAGCCATGTCCCATCAAAACCATCATGCTTTTTCCTCTTTCTTTTCTACTCAAGCACAAGTTCTAAAAAATTTTCTTTCTCCTCTACAGATTCAGGTGTCTGAATGTTAGCCCACATTTCTTAGACCATTTCTTTCTCTCAATCATGCCAGTGCTATCCAATTTTCCAGTGCTGGGCGGTTATGCCAGTGGGTTGTGTGCAGCATCCTGTGGTGGAGGAACAGTCACTGGGGTTTCCTCAAGGTGTGGGACATGTATTCCTTTACCATGGGGCTGCATTGCGGCTATACTGGAACTGGAAAGTTGGATAGGATCGGGCTAGTAGTTAATTCTACTTCCGAAGAGAATTAACTGAATATTAGTTGGACAGTTCCCAACTTAGACAAGCCCCCAATGGCTCCACTGGTGAAACGGAACTGGTGGAACTCAAAGCAATGGAACTGGTAGAACTCCCAGATGGGGACGAAGTCCCCAGATGGGGCGATATGGTGCCCCCAAAATGAAAGTCTTCCCCTCTCATTCCCCTGTAATAGGCCCTCCACAATGATGCCACATTGGGTTTGATGGCCATAGGGTTGGACTGTAATCTAATCTGACATTTTTGCAGAATGCTACTGCACTTCCTTTTTGGTTTATTATTATAATTAACTCTTGTATGCTGCTTATTTCAGGAAAAACTTTAAAAAGAATTACCAGCACTGTGTCAATTCTCTTTGATAAAGGAAGCTGAATTTAAAATTTTGCTCACTCTTTATATTAAATTTAATAGAAATCGTCTTTATAACTTTTGGCATGGATGACAGTAAATGTTTAATGACCTAACTTAATATAAGCTTTAATGTTCTCCTAACCTCTGCCATGACATTCCCACCCATTGTTAAATTAGAGGGCATGGCTGCATATTTCCACACTTTTTTCTTTTTTAATGTCAGACCTCCAAAATGAAGCATTATTTGTAATAGATTTCAGATAGAAACCTAAACAATTTTGTCTTTCTTAAAGACTAACATATTTATGATATCACTTGTGGAATTAACATATCATGTGGAAGTAAAATTTCAAGAATATATATGGACCCTTGGCAAGGATAGGCAGTAGGCTCCAGCAAGTACTAGGTATGGCTGGGCACTGACAGGTACTGGGAGCAGTGGAAGGTAGTAGCGGGTACCAGGCACCCCTACTAGCCACCATGGTGCAGCTGACACCACCATGCCATGGACAGCAGGCACCAGTAGGCAGTGGGTATCCCTACCTGGCACCAGTGCACACAGGCATTGGGGTCCACCAGACACTAGTGATCAGTGGGCATCACTGAGCATCACCAGGCAACAAGTACCACAGGCATCCCTACCGGGCACCACAGGGCAGCAGGCCACAGGGCATTGCACATTCCTATTGGGTGCTGGGCACCAAGCATTAGGCACCAGTGTGCACTGAATACCACTGGGCACTGACAGGCACCAGCACTAGAACCAGCACCAAAGAGTTCTCAGGGGCAGTGGTGGGTAGCAGCATGCACCAGCCACCCCTGCTGGCCACCAGGCACTATGGGGCAGTGGGCACTATCATGCAGTGGACAGTAGGCATCTCTGGGCACCACTGGGCAGGGGTCATCCCGTGCCACCAGGCACCCCTACCCTGTTCCACTGGGCAGCAGGCATACATACCGGGCACCACTGGGTGTTGAGCAGTCAGTGTTCAATGTAATTTATATTGCCAAAAACACACTGAACCCCTTTTCACCTTGCTGTCTTAATACCTGCATCAGATGTCAGTTAATTTCCAGACAAAAATCTAAATTAATAGTTTTGATTGATAAAGCCCTTCATGTACATTTCAGCATACCTCTCTGCCAGAGGAGGTTTTACTACTATGTGTTAACCCAAACAGAGTTTGAGGGGGTGATGACCAGAGGAAGGGCCTTCTCTGTGGCAGCACCACAGCTATGGAGCTCTCTCTCTCATTTGATCTGAGAACTGAAAAAAATGGGAACAACCAGTCATGGCAAAATACACCTCGGGAAAAAAAGTGAGAACACACATTTTTGTGAATTCTGTGCCAGGAAGGAGGCATTCTGCCATGGGCAGTTTCCCTAGCGTGTTCCCATGATTGTTTGTTCCCATTGTCCTGTCCTGCTGCTTTTTTACTGTTTACTGTTGCTTTTATTGTGTTTTAACATTTCTGCTGCCATTTTCATAATTTATTATTCTTTCATTGATTTTAACATTAGACACTCTAACCCTACAATCCAGAGTAACTACGAAAAGATGTAAGAGGCCACTTACTCTGCATTTCCCATAGGTGGCACTGTAATTTTGTTGATGTTAAAAGACCCGTAGTTACTCTGGACTGTAGCCTTATCGTTATTGTAATTTATTTTTGTTTTCAGTTTTGGGGCATGCACTTTATTTGCTTTTATATCAGCTGTATAGTTTTAATATATAGTATTTCTTGATTGGTTATTATAAATGTAGTTTTATTTTTATTTACTGTGTATATTTTATGTTAGTGACATACACACCCATGTCAGTGCTAAAAAAGTAGAATAGAAATAATAACGATTAGACACTTGTTGTCCAGAATTACAAAATACAGAATATTCCAAAATATGGAACATTTTTGAATGACCTTTTTAATTTTTTGCCTAAAAAGGGGGAACGGTATTGATGGGAACCTGTCACTTAATCCATTAATGTTGTCAACAAATAAGACAACTGCTTGCTATTTTGTGGCTCTCCTGATGACATGGGAATCCCTGATGACAGGGGTAACCAGCCCTTCTGGGAATGATCCATCTTTGGCTATCCAGTGGAGAGGTCTTAAGGCACCTAAGAACCTATTTAGGTCCAATGATTGGCATTACAACCATCTTGCCAGATGCATGAGCTGGATTTCAATAATCTTCAGTCATTTGATATCATATTTCTATTAGAAACATGCAGGAGGGTGGCTTTTCACATTTGTTCTCCACATTTTATTGCAAGGTTGTACTTCATATCTATACCAGCCCAGAGTTGTATCTATGCCAGCAAGAACTGTACCTCAGTGGATTTGGCTATGTTAACTGTTGATCACATTTTGCTGTTGCAAGGTATAGATTATGCCCTAAAAAAATCACAAAGTGTGTTTCTTGCACAAACCTTGTTTTATGCACAAAATTATTAAAAATATTGCATAAAGTTACTTTCAGGCTATGTGCTGAATAGGTGTATGGGGCCATCCACAAGTTCTCTCATTAAGTATATGGATGAATTCTGAAATACATAAAAAACCTTTTGGTCTCAAGCAGTTTGTATAAGGAATGCCCACTAGAATAATAACCCATTATATATATTTTATATATCTTCCAATTCAAAACTTCCACACACTGAAATCAGAAATGCTTAAAAAGATAATCTTTGAAAGTTCTTTTAACAACCAATGTTTCAGCACCACAGACAGTGCTATGAAAAACCCACGGTTTGGAAGATATTCATTCATTTGATCCATTTTCCGTGCAGTCTCAATAGGTTCTGAGCAAATGCCACTTTGGACAGTTCCTGCAATTGTAAAGATGTAAATATAGCATCAAAATAAAATGCAGAAAATAAACCCAACAGCTGATAACAACTTGGAAAGAAATCACAAAATCTGAACATATAAGTAAGGTTGCAATCCTGAAGTGCACAGCCCAAGTGGCTAGCCTATCTATCACTGGGCTGGCCCAGTTCCAAGATGATCCAGCCTAGTTACATCAGAAAGGCTTGTGGTGGTGTAAGTCAACATAGGCTGGCCCAAGACAGATGGCTCTGGACTAGCCAGGCTGTGCCAGCGTAGGCAGTTCAGGAGAGGGCATGTTGCAGTTAGGTTGTATCCAGAGCCTGTTTCCAGGGCAGACATGCCCCCTCACATTCCCTTGGAACACTTAAGGAGCAGGAATAATTCTGAGTAGACCCAAAGGGGTCCATGATAAGCCAGAGTAAAATTGGAAGTGATGGCAAAATAACTCTGAGACCTAGGCCAAACACTCAGGATTCAGCACAACTACACCAGTCCACCAAAGAATATGGCAAAACTGCACCAGCCCACCAAAGGATATGGCACTACACCAGCCCAGTGAGAATGTTGCCCTTGTGCTACTGCTTCTTCAGCATCAGTTAGGCTAGCCAGAGGCCTTCTAGTCCTGTGGAGTTGGCAAAACCTGTCAGCTCAGGATATTGGTTACTTAAAATGAATTATCATAACTGTTGTAGTACCACAGAAGACTTGAACACTGAGTTTGGGAGGATTGAAAAGAGTATCCAGCAACTAGGATGTCAAAGTATGTTCACAAGCTTTTATCTGCTCAAGAGTAAGTTGTTAGAAAGACTTAGAGAAAGTGCCTAGGCACTGTGTGCTATCGTTGGAAGAAATATGAAAGGGCAGGAAGATCTGAAGTTAGAGCAAACAGATTAAAATAGAACATGCCACGAATTTCAGATCTTACATTTGTCTTTATAAATAGAAGCACAAATCACATTAATAAAAAGTAGTGCTGACAAAAATGGATGCAACCCATTCAATGCTTTCAATGTAAAGCCTTTACAATAATATCATTCAACAATGTCCAATGTCATGCTAATGAATGAATAGTGCCCTCCGATGAGATTAAGGGCACATTCTCACAATTATTCTGCATTAATAAGAGTACGTTACAGTGATCCCAGAATGCTTTTTGCATTTTAGTAGTCTGTGATGACCTCTGATGAATTCCAATTCAATTTTCACAGGATGTATTCTCATGATGCTTTCTTGCCATCAAAAAAAGAATTCTCACAATTATCTGTGGCTTCAGGCATAAAAATATAGGTTGATATAAAAGCAGGCACTCCAATGCTGACTCCTTAATGAGCTTGTAAACTCCAGACTACATTTATTGGTGTCTGATTTTAAGAGATGGACTCAAAAATGTGCAAGGGCAGCAGCTTTTACAGAATATTGTTTCTCGTATTTGCAGGCACAGGCCAATTTTGGCTGCAAGAAGTTTTATGAGAATAGAGTTGGAAGGTCAAAGTTCAGATAATGGCTGGAGAGCACGCTGAAGTGCCCTTCCATACTGAGACCTATTGAATAAGCACAATACCGTATTTTTTGTTTTTGAAAATGCACTCCCCCCAAAGTTGAGGGAAATGTCGATGTGTCTTGAAAAGCGAAGGTGCACCTCAGGGGGCATTCCATCTGGGTTGTGTGCTGCTGCACTCTGCCAAGGAGGAGGAGGAGAAGGAGAAGGAGAAGGAGGAGACACTTTCTGCAGGAAACTCTGGGGGAAAGTGTCCTCCCACTCCCTCCTCATCTCTCCTCATGGAAAAGTGTGCCAGCATGCAAACCAGCCCGCTGCCTGCTGTGCTGTGCCTCCCGCTGCCAAGTCTTGTCCGCTGCAGAGACTAACCAGCCCTGATCTACTGGGGCTGCTCAGCCACCCTCTTGCTGGCTGTGGAGTGGAGGGAGTATCACTGGCCTCTGATCAGGGCTGCTCAGCCACCTTCCTCCGCGGCCTCCCTGCTTCCCGCCCACAGCCAAGCCAAACCAAGCCTGCACCACACCTGAGCCTGCAGGTACACCCCCACCTCTCTACCCCCCCCCAAAAGCCCCACCACCCTTCCCTGCCTGACCCTGGACCCCTTCCCCACTCACTCACCTGCACCTGCCTCCCTCCCCACTCACTCACCTGCACCCTGGACACCCTCCCATACTCGCTCAGTAAATAAGCCCCATTGGATATAGTGGGGCTTGATTTTGAGTAGGCACCAGAGGATCGTGTCCCTTTCCCTCTCACTCTTTTTCACTCTCACACACATTAGTTCTCTCTCTCTCTCTCTCTCTCTCTCTCTCTCTCTCTCACACACACACACACACACACACACAAACTTTCCTGAGAGTGAGTAAGCCCTGTGGATAGGTACCAGAGGATCACTAGAAGCATGCTTGAACCTTAAAGTCTCTCCTCACAGTGATGATGGTTTAATACCTCTGATGATTAATACCTCTGTTTGCATGGTTGAATGCATTATTCTGAACCTTAAAGAATATTAAATAAGGTTCTTAATACCACTATTGACTTGACATTGGTTGAAATATTATTCTGCTATATTTTATTAAATGTATTAGTACACCATTTAGTTCTGAATATTTTTTCTTGTTTTTTTCCTCTAAAGATGCGCCTTAGATTTAGGTGTGCCTTAAGAAGCGAAAAATAAGTATATGAATTTGTGCTGATCATACATTGAGACAATATCAAGAATTCAACTAACTGGTTGTTTTGAAAGTCTTCAATACTTTTGAGTGTTACAGGTTTATTTTTTCAGAATCAGATGTTGTTAATGATGATAAAGTGTGGCTTAAAAGTGTTTTTCATACATAGACTGTGAACTGGCACTGTTCATTTAGTTGCAGATCATAAAGGCTTGTAGCTTCATTTCCAAATGAAAAAAGCAAAGGAAATAAAAGAGGATTTAAGAACGTCCTGTTTCTTTCTCCAGTGTGTAGAACTCTTCTAAGATCCAGTAAATAGATACAGCAAAGCAAAAATTGCTCTTATGCAGAACAAAGAGATTACTTTTCAAAGCACATTAAGATTCATACATTGTGTGTGGCTTTTCTTTTTTGGAAGGTGTGGCGAGAACTGCCGTCAGATACTTGCTAGGAGACGTGAACTAGGACAAACCTGGTAAAAATTTTGCATCAGCCGCCAACTCACTAGATAGCTTTAGGCAAGCCATTATTCACTTAGGCTCAACTCACGTCTCCTTTTCTCTGCTGCAACATGGGGATAATATTGCTGGCCTATTTTACAGATCTGTTATGAGGATTACTTAGGCCAGACCGGTGCATGCAGAAGAATCATATCACTGGAATTTACCATCTCATTCTAGATAGCTTCAACCTGAGATAATGCAGATGTGGGTTTTGATCACTAGAAATGAACTATGTATATTTTTGATATTTTTAATCTTGTCATTCTACAGGAACCAGTGAAAGCAGTATTTGTAGTTTTATTTTTCCTGCACTGCATGTATGGATACAATAGAAGAGAAAATTGTGCAGCTCTTCCTAAATATGGGTAGATGTATAGCCTCATTGCAATTATAGGAAGCAGCAGAGCTTCAGGAATTGTACAAAGGTAAACATAGATAGGTGGGTACAAGAATAATTTTAATTTCAAGTTTATTTCTTGATATTTTAAAGCAATGGTAAAGTACTTTGAGATAAAAAGATAACACTGCAATCCTAATCTCCAGTTAGGCAGGCCTAAACCCTGGCAAATGTCCTGTGCTGACCTGGGTGTGTCACAAAAGTGCCTTCTTCGTCAGTCCTGGGAACAGTTTAGGCTAGTGCTTGCTTCCCTACATCACCATAGGAACAGGAAGACCAATGAGTTAGGCCAGCCTAGGTTAGGATTGCATCCTATATAAATCAATTTAGTTTTGATTTTGATTTTAAGAAATAAGCAAGAATCTCATTCTTTGAACTCAGGGCTCAATCTGTAGCACACTGAAGGTGTCCACTGGAGCAAACATGTCATAAGATATGTTTGTGAGTCTTTCTCTGAACCCAGTACTGGAGCTAGCCCAAAGTCTGTGCTGGGCCAGCTTTGGCACTGGACCAATGGTTGGCTGCTTGGCAGCTCACCTGCATCACCAGGCAATGGAGAGCTAAGTTGGTGAGTGGGGAAAGGGGGAGAGGGCAGGAGAGGGGGGAAGGGAGGAAGGTAGGGAGGAGGTGTGGCAGGCGAGAATGTGGGGTGGGAGGGGTTGGGATCTGCATACTCCACTAAACGCAGAGTCCCATATCAGGTTCCACAGTCCAAAATGGGACTTCTTGATTCTGTGCTGGCTAAAGAGCTGCCACAAAATTGAGTAGCCCTATTGCAGGGCATTGTTTGTTACCTTGGAGAAGGAAGTGAAGGACTCCTTCTCCCAAGAAAAATAGTGACAGCTGCCTGGTGTACGCAGGATACCACCACAGCCATTGTGGCAGTCTTGCACCTCTGCATGAGAGGCAGCTCAGGATTGGGCTGTTCAACTATCTCCCCTGCCCCCAAATCACACTGATCTGATGCATGAGGTGCTAATTTTTGATCAAATGCCACTGAAGAATTTTTGGGGAAAAGCATTTTGCATCAAGAAATTGAGATGATGAGACTAAACACTGAGAAGCAAATTTTCATTTAATAAAACATTGCTTCAACACTGTCTGTGAGCAGTTTGTTAAAAGACTTCTTTAAAGTTCATTAAAGAGCTCCGCTTTACACTATAAATTACATTGGATAGAACTATGCATTTAAACTTCATTTTTAAGAGGTGCATGTTGTTGCCCTAGAACAGATATTTATCCTCCTGAGGTCATAATTTAAGAAAAATAAGACATTAATCACGAACTGCTATCATCATAGATTATATTTAGATGACTATACTTCAATTCATGTTCACTTTAGCACTTGCTGATTATATATTCAAGCTAGTTTTATCTATGGTGGGTAATTTTTCCAAGCATGACAGGGCAGTGTTTCTTCCTGTGCACAATACATTTTCATTTAATATGATCTTTTTGCACTTCTGATGTTTATAAAAGTTTCCATGCTCTTTGACAAACCAATTCATTTTCCTAATAATAAGCATGTTGTTACTGATAATCACAAAGTAGCTTGTGACCTGAAGCATTTATCTTTTCTTCAGTTTTGCATATTAAGTGTAGCAAAATATCTACCCACAGTGATAGTGTCAGAGAGAGACCAGATGGGACACTGGCAGAGAGCCATCAGAGGACTTGTGTGATTAGGCTGACTCCCTAAATCTTTAGGGGAGGCATATGTGGTCACCATGGAAGACCCAGTGTACATCTTTGTTCCACACAACTGGTGCCAACATATCTTTCCATCAAATTACCATCTTGCCATCATGATATTTGGTGCAGGCCTCCATCAGTCTTGAGAGACTATGGTATCGTGCTTGGCGCTGCATACGCTGCATGTGAAGCACGAAAGCCTGGGTTGGATTGTTATGGAGGATAGGCTGTCACCCAAGCAGCAAATACCCCCTCTCCACGCCACTGAATTAGTCCAATGGAAAGGCAGAGCCAATATGATTGGATCCAGCTGGCATCACAGAGCTGGGCTAAGGATAGGAGCTCACCCTGTCTTGTGGGGCTGACCCGGGTCTTGAACCCTGGCCTGCTGGTTAACAGGCACAGAGTCTTAACATACTTAATATTCCCAAATAAATAAACACTTCAAAACAGGAGTCACAGGAAAAAGTTTAGTTAAATGATAACATTTGGAAAAGGTTTTTACTTGTGGGAAAAAAAACCCTTGCCACAAAGAAACAAAAAAAGAATATGAATCAATTTTCCTATGTAACAATTTTTCTATGTAACACACTTTCCTAGGAGTAAGACTTATTGAGTAGAAATGGTTAGCATTGTGTTATAATTGTGATTTAAGTTGTCACCAAAAAAGTGCAATATACATATTTTGCATAAAATGATAATCTGTACTGAGTCTTTGAGGGATACAAAATTGTAAATATGCCGGTCAACAAGCATGCTGAGGTTCAAGACCCAGGTGCTACAAGAGGGAGTGTAGCACTCCCTCACTATCTCCCGCCAAACTAGCAGTTCAAATGCATATGAATGCAAGTTGATAAATAGGTACCATTTCAGTGGGAAGGAGACAGCATTCCATGTGCTTCGACAAATAGTCATGCTGGCCAGAAGGCCACGGAGATGTCTTCAGACATCACTGGCCTTTCTGCTTGGAATCGGGGATAAGCACTATACCCTACAGTTGGTCACAACTAACAGTACAACCTGCAGGGACACTTTATCCCATCCTGGATCAGATGTTTGGGCTGCCACCCCATATACACTTACCTGGGATAAATGTCAATGAACTTAATATGGCTTGCTGTGTGTAGAGGTGCATGCAGTTGTAAAGGGCAAGGTATATTTTGTCCAGCATTGTCTTAATAGAAAATTCAAAATATAAAATTTGCATGTAGAAGATCTCAGATTCTACTGTTCCATTTCAGATAACAGAAGTGAAATAGAATATATGTAGGGAAAGATGCTGAAAAGGTAGGGCAGAATCTCGGATCTTCTGCATTTAAATCTTGATTTTTTTAATTGGATATCATCGCTTTTATGGTGAGTCTTGGCTGAAATGGGGATTAAATCCACAACCCTGGCATTATTACCATTCCTCAGTATGTGGGATTATAGTTTTCAGATTATAATTTGTTAATGGTATTTTTGAATTTTATCTAGAGGCAGTTCTTCTATTTTTTTTACAATACGACTTCACATGGGAAGTTATGCTTTGTAACACGTCAGCTCTTTCAGTTAATTCTGGAGTTTGATTAATTATTGTCCCACTGAACAGGTTCAGTTCTGTTAACTCCAGAATGTCTCCCATCTAGAGTAGCTCCAGATGTCATTTGGCTGTAAAGGTGTCTTTTAAGATGACAGTTCATATTTAGCAGCTGTTGAACTATGAGAACTTTCAGAGCAGAAAGATAAAAAGTGTCACTCTTCCCACTCCCCATTTTTCCTTCTGACAAATCTGTAATGACATGCCAGTCATTATCTGAGTTGCTTATTTTCAACGCTGTCTTGAACTTCAAGAAAGTTCCATTGTTTTAATTACGCAAATCTTCGTCACTAATGGATACTCTATAAAAAGACATATTATCCTTGGTTCTGGTCTCTAAACTATTGAAAGATGAATTCTTACCCTCAGAAGGTTAACTTGTCTTCCTTCTGAGTGAATTAGAATAATTGAGCTTTCTTGAATGAGAACATGTTATGGAGATGTCTTTACATTTGGCTTTCTGTGGTCTGTTTTAGCAGGGAAAATTAGTAGGTGTCTCTAATCCAGGCTGGGATTGTGCAGGGTGAAGTTTTCAACATGTACTACGAGAGAGAGAGAGAGAGAGAGAGAGAGAGAGAGAGAGAGAGAGAGAGAGAGAGAGAGAGAGAGATGAGAGAGAGAGAGAGAGAGAGAGAGAGTGTGAGAGAGAGATGGATGAGAAAAATAACTCTCATACTATTTGCAGCAGCAGAGAAGCTGCACACTGTGACACCCCCTGGCCAGCACTGGACATGTGCCAGCATCTGTACCAGCCTAACCAAGGTTAGGACTGCTCTCTCTCTCTCTCTCTCTCTCTCACGCACACGCACACACACACAAACACACAAGCAAGCTAGTACCAAAAGCCAGACTTTGATCCAGTGTCTGAAAATACATAATATACAGTGGCGCCTCACGTAACAAATTTAATCCATTCCAGAGGCATGTTTGTTATGTGAAACATTCTTTACATGAAGCAGATTTTCCCATAGGATATTAAGGAAACTCAGATGATTGGTTCCACAACCCAAAAAGTATTCATATAAAAATATTAACAATATATAAAAATGATGACAAAACACCGGAATTGAATTCAAAACATGCATTCAGTGTGCATGAGCCTATGAAGTCTACTTAGGCTGCAATCCTAAAAGTACAATCCTAAAGACACTTAGGAGGCTGCAATCCTTAAGACACTTTCCTGAGAGTAAGACCTATTGAAGACAATGGGGCTTACTTCTGAGTAGACATGGTTAGGAATCAGCAATCCTAGACGCTTTCCTGGGAGTAAGACCTGTTGAAGACAATGGGGCTTACTTCTGAGTAAGCATGGTTAGGAATTAGCAATCCTAGACACTGGGAGTAAGATCTGTTGAACACAATGGGGCTTACTTCTGAGTAGGCATGGTTAGGCATATGCAATTCTAGACACTTTCCTGGGAGTAAGCCCCATTGGGGAGACTGGGGGTCTTCTGGGGGGTGGGCAGGTATTTGGAGACGGGGGGGGGGGAGATTCAGGCAGCAGGGAGTAGTGGCTGCCACTTTAAAAGCCTGGCTCCCTGCAGAGCCGGCTGGAGGGAGGAGCATCCCCTCGCCCACTATCCAGCCTCTTCAAAAGCTCCGCAGGGAGCCTGGGGTTGGAATGCAGGCTTTTAAAGCGGCAGCCACTATTCACGGCTCCCTCCCACTGTCCGACTATCTCCCTCCCACTGTCCCCAAACACCCTCGCACACCCCCAGAAGACCCCCTCAAGCACCTTCCCACCCACCCCAGAGGAACGGACCTGCGTTACCTGACCTGTTCATTCAGGTAACAAGTGCAGGCTGGCAACTCTTTAAACTTTAAAGAGCTGTCAGCTGGCCTTTGTTACCCAAATCAGCTTCGCTACCCACGTCAGAAGCCCAGGGGAACAGTATGTTCTTTACCTGGAACATACTTTACCCAGGGCATTCATTACCCAAGGTACCACTGTAATTGACTGTATGGCCTGCCAGATGTCCACAACAGTGATACTACTGTTGACAAGGCCCTGCATCTTGTGGCTGTCCCCTGAACTTCTGAAAATGTAGGTATCCAAAGTAGAACTTTAGGTGAAGATGGAAAGGGACTTATAAAATAAAAGGAAGTTCTCCAAGTTTTCTGATCTCAACCCATTTATAATTTTAAAGGTAAGAACCAGCATCTTGACAGTTAGAAGTTGAAAATCATAATTTGCACAGGCTGAAATTTCCAAGTGATTTTCAAAAGCAGCTCCGCATAGAGCATATTATTCTAATCCAGAGGTAACTAGGCTATGGGCCACTCTGGCCAAGTCTGATGGCTCCAGAAATGGCCACAGTTTACTTGCTAGCTGAAGCCTGTAGAAAACACTCCATGAGACAATGTCACCAAAAGACCCATCCTATGCATGTTTATTCAAAAGCAAGTATTATTAACCCTACAGTCCAGAGTAACTACGGGAGCACGTAAGAGACTTTACGTGCAGCCGTAGTTACTGCACCACCTAGTGAAAACCTATGGGAAATTCATATTGCGATCCAGAGCAAATGGTTCTTACACCGGAGCAAGGACTTCCCGTAGTTACTCAGGATTGCGCCCTAAGACTCAATGGGACTTAGAGCATAATCCTAACCAGGTCTACTCAAAAGACCATCAATGGGTCTTACTCCCAGGAATGTGTCTTTAGAAATGCAGCCTTACTCCCAGGTGAGTGCATATAGTATTCCAGTTATTCCAGTGCAAGTTAGTATTCCTGTTCCAGCACAAGTTAGGATTGTGCTGGCCAACTATGGGCACAATCCAAAGTAACTACGGGAGCATGTAAGAGACATTACGTGCACCCGTAGTTACTGCATCACCTAGTGAAAACCTATGGGAAATTCATATTGCAATCCAGAGTAACTTGTTCTTACTCTGGAGCAAGGACTCCCCATAGTTACTCTGGATTTCACCCTATGACCCCACTTTCTCAGGAAAGTGCAACCCCATCCTTAAAGTGTTACCAACCTATTCCTAATTCAGACAAACCTCAAAATAGGATTTCCACATTGTCTAGATTAAACTTAAATTCTATGCCATTCTTTACAGTCAATAGACAATGATTCAGAGTGTCCATCACCTTCCTAGGAGTTGCTGAACACAAAAGGTAGTTTAGGGTGTCATTGGTTTACTGTGTGTACAGTGTACTCACCAGTGTACTGATGACACCCAACTTCCTTATGACATTGCTCAGAGAATTCATGCAGATGTTAAGCAGAATAAGAGAGAAGGTGGATCTCTATGTATTTATGTATTAGAAACCAGGTTGAAAGCCTGTTAAAAATGTGATGTCTGATCACCTCTGAGCTGCTTTAGGCTCTATTTAGGAAGAAGAATCATTGATTGAAAGGAATGAGGAATGAAATCAATCTCTAAAAATCAGTCCCCTGGGTCAGACTGAGCTATTTTCTACACAAATTATGCTATCAGAACAGTTTGGACCAGAGAAGAAGGGCTCAGGAGGAAACTGGATCCACATCAAAGCATTATTGTAGTAAAATCATCAAGAGCCCAATGAATGCAGTCATGAAAGATGAAAACATTTGAGTACTTCCATCAAAATCCACTTTGAAAGATGCTGCATTCTAAAAGAGCAATTTTATCTTTGAATTAAAAGGCATTGCATTATTTCTTTCACTTTTCATTAAACCATAGGGAATAACTTTAGAAAAAATTAAAAATTGAATCAAGATGCTTACACAGAAGACTTACAAATAACCCAAAAGGAACAGAAATAAGAAATATATGGACTATATTTTCAAAATAAATTTATGAGCAAAGAAGTTAGCTTCATCCATTACCTAATATCATTTGAACCAGGGGCCTCCAAGGTTTTAGGCAGGAGGGCTACATCATCTCTTTGACACTGTGTCAGGGGCTGAAAAACTAATTTACATTTCAAATTTGAATACATTTACATACATTTACATATAAGAATATATTGGAGTGGATTACAAGGCTTGGCCAAGAACAAGATAGAAGAATCTTGCTGCGGGCCACATTGAGGCTCAATGAGGGCCGCATCTGGCCTCAGGGCCGGGGTTTGGAGACATCTGATTTGAACTAAAAGCCAAACCTCTCTGGTGAGGACATGTAGGATGCAGGGCCGCTATTGCAGCTTCTGTGGCTTCCTATGCAATGAAGAGAAGGAGCCAGTGGAATGCGTTACGGGGAGAGACTGACCTTATTTTTTACTCTCTGCATGGTCTCCTATAAAATTTGTCCAACTTATGCCAGTTCTAATGCTGATTTGAGTCTGAAGAGCCATCTGGGGATGTATTGGTTCATGATGGGGATTTAAGATCTGTCAGCCATTGTCTCTGCCCTGATCCCCACCTCTTTCCAAACTCTCCCTGGCAGAAGTTTGCCACTGGTTAGTCTACAATGTGGTGCTGGAGATGCATGGCTTTCCAACTGTTACACCAGTGGCCATGCAGCAACCAGCTGCCAAGGGATAGCCATTGTGGTGGAACCCTTGTTGTGCTGGTGTACCTAGTGACACATCAATCCAATTCTGAGTAGTGATGAGCCATTAATCCAAGGTTGTCAGGGAATAAACCCCCCATGAGGAGGAAGGATGACTAAAGTTACAATCCTAAAGACACTTTCCTGGGAGTAAGACCCATTGAAAACAATGTGGCTCAATTTTGAGCAGACATAGTTAGGATTGTGCTCTAAGGCAGTAAAAAAAAAGCAGGCCTCCGTCAGTCTTGAAAGACTATGTTATCATGCTAGGTGCTGCATATGCTGCATGTGAATCACGAAAGCCTGGGTTGGATTGTTATGGAGGATAGGCTGTTACCCAAGCAGCAAATCCCCCCTCTCCATGCCACTGAATTAGTCCAATGGAAAGGCAGAGCCAATACGATTGGATTCAGCTGGAGTTGCAGAGCTGGGCTAAAGACAGGAGCTCACCCTGTCTTGTGGGGCTGACCCGGGTCTTGAACCCTGGCCTGCTGGTTAACAGGCACAGCGTCTTAACTGCTTGCACCACCCACAGCTCTCTAAGGCAGTAGTGTCTAGTTATTAGCACTGTCACACTGTTCCTGCTCCCTGCTTTCCCTTAACTGGACTAGCAACTGCAAAAGGGCAATCCTTGTTAATTTTTATTGGTGGTCAACATCCCAGATTAAAAAGACTAGGGAAATGGTGGTCATCTGAGAAAAAAATTTCTCTTCAGGAGGGGTTTCACCTCCCCCCATTTTGTTTAATTCCTTTTCTTTCAGAATTTTAATAAACCAGATTTTGACCTCTTGTCTGAAAAGTACAAGTAGGCTGATGGAAAATGCTTGCACTCAGCTGGATAATCACAAATAAAATATTTAATCAAATGAATGCAGCAATTCTACTGTCCAGCAGATGGAGACAAGATGTTACTCAAGAACAATGCCCACAGGACTCCTTCCCTCCCCATTGCTACAGTCAAAGTGGTGAAGAGGCAGGCCAGTGTGGAATAAAATGAACAAACAAAAGCAAAATAAATTCCTGTATTTCTAACAGCTTGCTATAAATTACAGCCCTTACACTAACCATTTTCTTTTGTTTCAGGAATCGTACTCATCCAACACATTACAGAATGATGGTACAGTTCTATCCACACATAACTGGGGAGTAAGTCCCATAAGCTATAAAAGGAGTTACTTATGAGTAGAAATGCATAGGATTGGGCTATAAGGATTGCTTTCATATAACATCAGCATTAGGTTTCCATGGCAGAACCAGGCAAAATATATTGTTTCTTGTGTGTTTGGGATTTCATAGAATCATAGAGCTGGAAGGGGCCTAGTAGGTCATCTAGTCCAACCCCCTGCCTGTAGCAGGAAATCCTCTAGAGCATCTCCGACAGGTGCTCATCGAGCCTCTGCTTGAAGATCCCCAGTGAGGGAAAGTCCACCACCTCTCTTGCTGTGCAATCCTAAGGATGTCTACTCAGAAGTAAGTCCCATTGAGTTCAAAAGTACTTTGAGTTCAATTTGACACAATTTGACACATAGTACTGAGTTCAATTTGATACATTTTTGTCAGTCTACTGTTAAAGATCTTTGGCATTCATTCTCAATGTGATTTTACTGGAATAATTTCTATATCTCTGCTTCTGTTGAACTCAGGTTGCCCAGTGTGTAATACAGTATCTTATTGAAAATCATCATCAATCTTTTTCTCGTAGAATTTGACAAGTTTTCAATTTTGGACAATGTTTTGTCAGAGCAGAGACTGGCAAAGTACTGTATACTCATCATCATTTCAAAGGAGAGTTTCTGAAGTTATCTAGACTTTATGAAAGTTCTCAAACGCCTCATAAATAAAAAAACTGGGAAAACCTTTACTCTTCCCAGCCTTCTCTCCTTTCTCAGACTTGCCTTGCAAGGAAGATAAATGGTTTGTATTCTTCGTAGCTCAATCCATTCAGACAGGAGGAATTAAAGTTACACATCGAGTATTTGCTAGCAGGAATTGAGGCTCCTGAGCTTCTTGGCTCCTAATTCCTCCTGGCTGAATACGCTGAACTGGAATAGATTGAACTAACTTTTGTAAAAGAAGTTTTAAAACATAGGCTGAAACTATCTTTCTAACTAAAGGCAACACTCAGTTCTGCGCATAGATGCTGTCTAATCCACTTTTACTGTGTGTGATTGTATTGTATGGAGGAAACAATGATTCTTGAAAGCCATTCAAAAAGCTGGTAAGTGATCAGGGCTCTTAAACCTACAGTGGTGCCTCACATAAAGAGCTTAATTTGTTCCAGAGGCATGCTCTTTAAGTGAAATGCTCTTTAAGTGAAGCAGATTTTCCCATAGGAAATAACGGAAACTCAGACGATTGGTTCCACAACCCCCAAAATATTCATATAAAAATATTAACTGGATGTAAAAATGATGACAAAACACTGGAATTGAATTCAAAACATGCATTCAATGTGTATGATCCTATGAAGTCTATTTAGGCTGCAATCCTAAAGACACTTTTCTGGGAGTAAGTCCCATTTAACACAATGGGGCTTACTTCTGGGTAGACATGGTTAGGAGGCTGCAATCAAAGACATTTTCCTGGGAGACACGTTCCTGGGACACGGACCTGGGCTGCTGCTGGAGGTTCAAGGTGGTTGTTGGGGGCACTTGGGGGCAGTTAGGTGCAGCTGCCTCTGGCACCTCCAGGCAACTGCCCACAAGTTGGGGGCACTTAGAGGCAGCAGTGCTGGCCAGCAGCCCTTTTAAAGAGCCTCCATGCAGAGCGTTAGGGCTGCATAGCACGCATGCCCATAGCACGCTTGCTTATTAAGTGAAGCGGAACTTGTTATGTGAAGCAAGATTTCTTGGAAATTTTTGCTTGTTATGTGAAACGCTTGTTAAGCGAGGTACCACTATATTCTGTCCAGCAGAATATGTTCCTGGGACTTGGTGTACGAAGACACAGCATCAGGTATGTAGTCAAGGGGGAGACAGCCACTATTTCCCCAGATCTCGCCCCTTGCAACTTTTTCCTGTTTCCAAAAATCAAATCCCACTTGAAAAGGACAAAAATTTCAGGATGTCAAGGAAATCGAAGTGAATGTGATGAAGCAGCTGCTGATTATCCCAGAAAACGAGACTCAGGAATGCTTCCATCAATGGAAATAATGCTGGATTAAGTTTGTGGCTTCCAAATTGGACTACTTTGAAGGAGATTAAATGCCAAATTGTTAAATCATAGAATCATAGAATCATAGAGTTGGAAGGGACCTAGTAGGTCATCTAGTCCAACCCCCTGCCTGCAGCAGGAATTCCCCCTAGAGCATCCCTGACAGATGCTCGTTGAGCCCCTGCTTGAAGATCCCCAGTGAGGGAGAGTCCACCACCTCCCTTGGCAATCTGTTCCACTGCCGAACCGCCCTCACAGTCAGGAATTTTTTCCGGATTTCCAGCCGGAATCTCCTCTCTTGCAGTTTGTACCCATTGGTTCTAGTTCTGCTTTCAGAAGCAGCTATGAACAAATTGGCCCCTTCCTCCCTATGACAGCCCTTCAGGTATCTGAAGAGGGCAATCATGTCTCCCCTCAGCCTCCTCTTCTCCAGGCTGAACATCCCAAGTTCCCCCAACCTTTCCTCGTAGGGCTTCCCTTCCATCCCACTGATCATTCTTGTCGCTCTCCTCTGGACTCGCTCCAGTTTGGCTGCATCCTTCTTAAAGTGAGGTGCCCAGAACTGAACACAGTACTCAAGGTGAGGTCTCACCAATGCAGAATAAAGAGGAACTATAACTTCTCGTGACTTGGAAGCTACAGTCCTCTTAATGTAACCTAAAATGGAATTTGCCTTCTTTGCAGACACATCACACTGCTGACTCATGTTCAGCTTTTTATCCACGGCGACTCCAAGATCCCGCTCACATGTTGTGCTGCCAAGCCAAGTATCCCCCATTTTATACCTATGTTTTTGGTTTTTATTGCCTAAGTGCAGAACCTTGCACTTCTCCCTGTTGAAATTCATTCTGTTACAGCCCAGGATTCCAGTTTATCCAGATCCTCCTGGAGGTTTCTCCTATCTTCTGATGTGTTTGCTACTCCTCCCAGTTTGGTATCATCTGCAAATTTGATCAGGCTCCCCCGTATCCCTTCCTCCAAGTCATTGATGAAAATGTTAAAGAGAACCGGTCCCAAGACAGCGCCTTGGGGTACCCCACTAGAAACGGACCTCCAGGTTGACACAGAACCATTTACTAAAACCCTTTGAGTGCGGCCATCGAGCCAGTTGCAGATCCACCTAACAATTGCCCTGTCTAGCCCATATTTTTCCAACTTCCTAATTAAAATGTCATGTGGGACTTTGTCAAATGCTTTGCTGAAGTCAAGATAAATGACATCCACAGCATTGCCACTGTCCAGTAAGCTCGTAACCCGATCAAAAAAGGAGATCAGATTTGGCAAGATTTATTCTTGGTAAATCCATGCTGGGTTGTTTTGATCACCAAGTACTTGTCTAGATGTGCACAAATTGTGTGTTTTATGATTTGCTCTAATATCTTGCCCGGGATTGAAGTCAAACTGACTGGTCTATAATTTCCCGGGTCTTCTTTTTTCCCCTTCTTAAAAATTGGGACTACATTTGCCCTCTTCCAGTCCAGTGGCCCTTCTCCACTCCTCAGGGATTTCTCAAAGATGATCGACAGAGGCTCTGCAAGGACATCTGCCAGTTCCTTCAGAACTCTAGGATGCAGCTCATCCGGTCCAAATGACTTGAATTCATTTAGGCCAGTTAAGTGGTTTCGAACCAGTTCTCTGTCAATCTTAATCTGCTGTTCTGCACCATCCATGTTTTCATTACCTCTTTGGGGATGTAAACACATCCCCGAATCAGTCAATGATCCCGCACCCCCATTTGCACAGCCCTCCTTCTGTGAATAGACGGATGCAAAGTAGGAGTTGAGCAGCTCCGCCTTCTGCTGGTTTCCAGACACCTGTTGTCCATCCTTGTCCAAGAGCAGCCCCACCCCCTCGTCTCTCCCCCTGTTCCTCTGGGCATATCTAAAGAAGCTCTTTTTGTTATCTTTGACTCCCCTGGCCAGCCTCAGCTCATACTGAGCTTTAGCTTCCCTGACCCCCTCCCTACATGACCGGGCTACCTGCCTGTACTCCTCTCTGGTGATCTTTCCAGTCTTCCACTCCCTATACTTCTCTTTCTTTAACTTCAGCTGATCCCCAAGTTGCCTGTGGAGCCAACCTGGTTTTTTCAGCATTTTCCCCCCTTTCTTTTTTATTGGAATTGTTTCTGACTGTGCTTGTAGAAGCTGCCTCTTAAGGAGCTCCCACCCATCTTGGGCCCCTTTCCCCATTAGATCATCAACCCATGGGATCCCACCTATGACTCCTCTAAGCCTGTTGAAATCAGCTTTCCTGAAATCCAACATATAAGTTTCACTCTGCACTCTTTTTATTTCCCACATTATTCTAAATTCCAGCAGCTCATGATCGCTTTCCCCTAAAGTTCCCACTATGTTGGCCTGATCAACCAGTTCTTCACGATTTGTTAAGATCAGGTCAAGGATGGCCCCTCCCCTTGTTGTTTCCTCCACTTTCTGGACCATGAAGTTATCTTCCAGGCCCATCAGGAATCTACTGGAGCTTCCATGTTTGGCTGAGTTTGTCTCCCAGCAAATGTCTGGGTAGTTAAAGTCCCCCATTACTACTACCTCATATTTCCTTGCAATGCCTGCCAGTTGCTCCAAGAAGACATCGTCTACTCCTTCTCCTTGACCTGGCGGTCTATAGTAGACGCCCACCACAATGTTTTGTTTTTTATTTTCCCCCCTTACTTTTACCCAAACACACTCTACAGGGATATCCGGACCACTCTCCTGGATTTCAGAGCAAGTATATATGTTCTTGACATATAATGCTACTCCACCTCCCCTTTTGCCACTTCTGTTCCTCTGGAACAGCTGATAGCCTTCCAATTGTGTGTTCCAGTCATGGGAGTCCCACCAAGTTTCCGTTATTCCTATCAAATCAAATTTCCCTTCACTTGCTAAAAGCTCCAGCTCATCTTGTTTATTTCCCAGGCTCTGTGCATTTGTGTAAATGCAACTTAAGCCCTGGAGGTTGCAACTCAATGCATTTCCCTCCATTTTTGTAAGGCCAGGCCCCTCTAAAGATTTTTGAGTTACAGCTGTGCCCTGGCAATTTCCATCCAGAGCATTTTCCTTATTCCTAGGTTCCCTTTGGACGTAACCCACCCCCTTCTTATTTAGTTTAAAGCCCTCCTGATAAGGTTGGCCATCTCCCGTCTGAAGACACTCTTCCCCCAACCCGTAAGATGTAGTCCATCCTTTGCTAGGAGTCCTTCCTCAAGGAAGTTCATCCTGTGATCCCAGAATCCAAATCCTTCCCGATGACACCATTTTCGAAGCCAGCTATTGACCTGAAAAATCTTGCTATCTCTCTGAGGACCTTTGCCAATTACTGGGAGGATGGATGAGAATACCACCTGGGTATCCCCCAGGTCCTTAATCTTCCTCCCCAGAGCTTCATAATCCCCAACTATCTTTTGGAAAGTTTCCCGAGCTGTATCGTTTGTTCCTACGTGGATGAGTAAGAACGGGTGACGATCAGCAGGTGTGATCATCCTTGGTAGCCTCTCCGTGATATCCCGTATCCTAGCACCAGGGAGGCAGCACACCTCACGGGAAAATGGGTCTGGTCGGCAGACAGCTTCCATGCCCCTCAGGAGAGAATCTCCAATCACCACCACCCTCCTCCGTGTTCTCCTTCTGTGTCTAGCTTCCCCCACACTAACTGGTTGTGGCTGCTGTCTATGAGGGGGATCTGTAGGCATGCCAGTATGGGCAATGCCAGGATCCGGTGTAGGTGTGCTAGCAAGAGGAACTTCTGCCAGCATGGTGGAATCTGAGAGACTCTGGAAACGGTTGTATAGCTCCAGTGGTTCTCGACTGCTCCTGCCCCTTTTTCTCCTGACTGTCACATGTCTCCATGAAGAGACATCATTGCTGGGGTCCCCACTGGTGTCATCCCTCTGGAGAAGTTCCGTGTGTGTTGTATCAAGGAACTCCTCAGATGCCTTAATTTGACGAAGGGTGGAAACTTCACCCTCCAGTGCTGCCACCTTCTCCTCCAACAGTGCAACCAGTTTGCACTTGCAGCATCGATAATCCCCGGGGTCCTTGGGCAAGAAGACAAACATGGCACACGTGGTGCATGTCACGGCAACTGCGCCCTTCCCTTCCATCTCCTGTCAACTTCACAAGTCCTCCTTGCTCACAGGCTCCGGTCCACAGGATCGCGCCTCAGGCCCTAATAAAGCCCTACAAAGCTCCTCCCACCAGGCAACCAGCCAATGAACACCAAGCAGCAATTAAGCACTCAGCTAAGCAGCCCCCTCCTCCACTCACCTGGGACTCTGTGTTCCTTCTCACCTCTCCTCTGAAAAGGAGACTGAACCAGGAACAGGCCCTGATAAAGCCCTACAAAGCTACTCCCACCAGGCAAACCAGCCAATGAACACCAAGCAGCAATTAAGCACTCAGCTAAGCAGCCCCCTCCTCCACTCACCTGGGACTCTGTGTTCCTTCTCACCTCTCCTCTGAAAAGGAGACTGAACCAGGAACAGGCCCTAATAAAGCCCTACAAAGCTCCTCCCACCAGGCAACCAGCCAATGAACACCTAGCAGCAATTAAGCACTCAGCTAAGCAGCCCCCTCCTCCACTCACCTGGGACTCTGTGTTCCTTCTCACCTCTCCTCTGAAAAGGAACAGGCCCTAATAAAGCCCTACAAAGCACTTCCCACCAGGCAACCAGCCAATGAACACCTAGCAGCAATTAAGCACTCAGCTAAGCAGCCCCCTCCTCCACTCACCTGGGACTCTGTGTTCCTTCTCACCTCTCCTCTGAAAAGTTTAGAGTTTTAAAAATGTTGTAGTTTTCTTTTTATAGCACCAGTCCTGATACTTATTGATCACACCTCATATCCTGCTACATCCCCCTAAGGGCAAAATCCAGAGCAGATATGGGTCCACGCAGTTTTGTCACCCTCTAGTGTTATTTTATGGAAAGTCACCTTAACTGCTCCAGAGCAAAGGGCTTAATTTGACTTTAGGATATGGGCCTAAGTGAAAGTAACAGGCTGGTTTTATTCATTTTCTTTTTCCCCTTTTATTATGTAAATTAAATAACACCAACAAAAAAACTAACAAAAAAACTAAATACAAGGCTATATAGGTATGCAAAGCAATTGACCATTGCATTAATAAAAAAACCACAAGAATAATACATGACCGCCTTATTTTAATCTCTATATCTCTTATACTATTAAATTGAGAAATATAATCTTATATTGTTACAGTCCAAAATTATGATAAAAATTGTAATCTTATACTATTATATTCAAAAATGACATCGAAATCTTCTCAAACATTACATTACATAACCTTTATTGGCATTTTAAAATACAAGGTGACTGGTAGGAAACAATACAATAGGCAGGGATAACAAAATCTAAAACCAGGCAGAAAAGGGATGAGAGTTATGCTTGCTTGTGGATACTGCTAACAAAAATTCCGCCACAAAATATGTGATAGATGGGGAGAAATAGCTAAGGAGGATTGGGAGGGGGTCGATAAGAGAAGAAGGAAGAGTTAGAAGAGAGGGGTCAAGAAGGGAAGATCTAAGAACGTGGTGGGCAGGGCATCGAAGTAAAATATGGGCTATAGTGTCTGGTTCGCCAGAACGAAATAAACATAATCTGTTCTGTCGGGCCATATTGGAGTATCTTCCAAGGTGGTAAGCTGATGGGAAGATGTTTAAGTGCAAGCAGGAAGGCTCTCCTTTTCCTAGGGTCAGTCAAATGGAGAAAGTAGTTTGCTGGATGACCCAGTGAGGGAGACAACCCAAAGAAGGAGGGAGAGCAAGTCAGGTTGAGATTGGCTAGAAGAGTTTCAGTTTCTTGCTCCCATAGTTTGGTCTTAATTATGTGGTAGGCTTTTTGGAGGTCCATGTCAGCCAAGATTTCAGGGGAGAGGCCAAGGGCTGAGAGCTTGGCGTCAACTAGTTTAAACCTGTTGGATGTGTAAGCACCCTTAATAAGGTCATGTAAAATGGAACTTGGGTGAAAGATGAGATGAAGTTTTAGCCAAAATTTGAATGTGGAGACCCATGCAATAGTGGAAGGAAGATGTATACCTAGTTCTAGTGTGATTGTGGACAGCCTAATTAGAATCTTCTCAAATATATCCATCCGCAGCTCCTGTCAATATGCCATTTTCAAAAACTGGTAAATGCAAAATGTCATCTTTCCATTGTACCAATAAGCACCTTTCCAATTTTGCTGCGAGGACTGCTACTGCGAGGACACAGAGAGTCCACTTTCACCGTTTGGATGTATGTCTCCAAATAGCAAGTAAATAACTGAGAATAACATACATAGCCTTGAAAAACAAAGATTGCTGTAAAACAATATCCCCCCCAAACGAATAATAACAGGACAAGACCACAACATTTGTATTAGAGAAGCAGTCATACTTGAACATCGCCAGCATCTAGAATTATCACTAATTCCTTTTAAAAATAATCTATGTGATGACCAATATACCAGTACTCTTAAAAATACTTTTTGTTGTATTAAGTGTAATCCATGGCTTTTACAGAAAATCACTTCTCTAAACAGAGATCAAAAATTAGGGGAGAGAGTGGACATCCTTGATGTGTACCTTTCCCAAGCCTTATTATAGGGGGCAAACAACCATTCACTAATACATGTGATCTAGGTCCTTAATACAAGATCTGCCCCCATCATATAAATTCCTTGGGTTTTCCAAATTTAACAAGATAATATAAATTTCATTTGAATCTGGTCAAATGCCTTCTGAGCATCTAAAGAAGAACATCTAACGAACAATTGAGAGCTTTTAGATTCCAAAGACATCTTATAGGTTTATCCTGTTGGGATGGATTTCATTGTGGTCACTGATCACCTCTCATGTTCACTCCACCCTGCCACGTCTGCCAGGAAATCCTGGAGCAGAGCCTTTGGGTGCAACAGATGTGGAAATATTGTGGTGGAGCAAACATGGGAGGCAATTGCTGGTGACAACACAAGTCTCTGTTACAGAACCGTAAGCTCTGTTCACATGCATGAGAGATTAGTGAGGGCACTGGATCCATCCCATGGGCCAGAATCTGGAGAGCCTTCTATAAGAGATGAACAACAATATAATGTTAGAAGGAAAACAACTTCATGCAGCCGTCCATCTTCGGCCATCTTCATTAAGCAGGGGTGCCCAAACCTTGGCCCAAGGTTCATTTGTGGTTCTCGGAGACTTCAAATCTGACTGGCTGTGAACCCCTGGTCTCCAACAAGTCTGGACATGAGCTTCCTTTAATAACATCTTTAACAAGGTTCCATCTCTAGTGTATTCCTTGATGTAAATTTATGAAAAATATTCAAATTTTAAATCCAAATCAATTCTTTTTTTTCTTGGCTCTGACAGTGTCAGAGAGATATGGCCCTCTTGCTAAAAACGTTTGGACACACCTGCCACAAAACAAGAAGGGATAATGGACATAATATATGGAAAAACAATAAATGCCTTTTGCTTGTCTCAAAAAGGCATAATGTGGACACTTCATGAATTTGAACCATCTCAGAAGACACAGAAGAAGTCACATCCTTGACCGTAAGTTCTTTCTAAAACTTTTTATGCATGTGCAAACCCAACCAATCAAGGAAGACTAAGGCTGCAATCCTAAAGACACTTTCCTGGGAGTAAGATCCGTTGAACACAATGGGACTTACTTTTGAGTAGACATGGTTAGGATTGTGCTCTTAACTTTCTCATTGAATGGTCATATAAGGGAGATTTTTAAAATTATAATGTTTAATAATCTTCAACCATGTTATTTTCCCTTATCTTTTTTTGAAGGCATAGAGTCCTGTAAGCACTGTGGTAAAAGTCTCTTTAGAATGTTTGATCTTGTTTTAAAATGGATCTATTTATGGATTTCAGGTTTATGTAATACTGTGAACGAGCAGCCAGTAATCATTGTAATGGTCTCCTCAAATATTTAATATTGTGTACCTTTCCATTTAATATGGTTGTCACCTGTAGCACTGAGCGCTCTCTCTCATTCTTTCTCCTAAAATAATATATACATTCGCTACATGGATGCCAAAGGAGTGGTTCCCTTAGCAACAGTAATCATGTCGCAGCTTTATGTATAGTCTGCTTTTCTTGTGACTTTTAAACTATTGAATATGAGAGTAGTTGGATGTTCATAAGAACCCATATCAAATCAATTGACTCAAGAAAAGTCAAGCTGAACCTAAATAGAAATAGACACTTTAGGAACAAGTAGGTTTGGGGGTTATCTAAATTCATATCAGGGTCTTAGTTCGTAATTGCACAGCTGTTTCAATTGTTCTCACTTTCTTTTGTGAAAAGTTGATATGATGCCTAGCTTGATCTTGGAACTGAATTCCTAGACTGAATATTTTCTAAACCATTATAAGTAATTGTTCATTTATACAGAAGCTATTTGAAATAGACAAAAGGGAAACTGATATAACTAGATATGCTGGAACAAAATGTTTTTGCTAAATTAAGGAATATTTTTGCCACTTCTAGATGATTAACAGCCCAGTACAGTAGGAGTGGGCAGGAGATGTTGTTTGGGGATTGAGCTGCCACCTTGCCAGAAGGCTCTAAGCAGGATCAGCTTTAATCTTGCTTTGGATGGGCAACTGGAAGCTATGGGAAGGAATGGGGAGGAATGCAAATGTGGAGGAATCAGCTTGCAGAAAAACAGATAACCTGATAACCTACCTGAGATTTGCAGCTGCCTGTGGAAGTCCAGAAGGAAAGAATTGTATGGCCAGGACAATGACTGCACTATGAAGGGAAACAATTGGAGAAACTGAGAGTTCTATGAGTCTCTCTTGAAGGGAAAACACTTTATTTTTAAAAATAAAATGGGGTTTATAGTTCACCTGCTTATGTAAACTGCCCTGAGTTTATGAGAAAGAAAGTATATAAATACTGTAAAAAAAATCAAACCCAGAGGTTTTTACAGCTTATAATGTCAGCAATAAAGTGTGCATGGTATGCAGTAGGCCAGAAGAGGACTAGGTAACCCAGAACAGATAAATGAAGATTAACTTACCTCTTCTGCCACTGGTCCCCAATAAGGGTGCAGTCCTAACTAGGCCATCACAACTTATTGGTCTTCTCATTCCCATGGTGATATAAGGAAGCAAGTGCATTTCTGTGCATTGCCCTAACCCTACTCCAGGAGTGGAAGTGCCTTACAGCAATTTTGAGATACCCTCTGGCTAGCACAGGACTTGTGCTGGAGATTAGGCTGGCCTAACACAGGGTTAGGAATGCACTTAGCCCTACACCAGCTCTTTTGCTAATATAAATATGTTTGGTCCAGTAGGATTTGTCATTTGTTTTAAAAATGTATAACTTGCTCTTTAATGCCTTGCTTTCAAGAGTGGCTTACACAAATCATGTGTAAAACCAACAAAATACAGAAATAGCCATGAAAAGCAATGTATTCCTGAACCACCTCCCACCTATACGTTACTGGTTTTTAGTTCTAGCCAACCTGGTAGGGGTGACAGCCTGCCACATCTTTCCATTATCCATTTTCACCCAAGTTATCTTATTTCTGGAAAACAAACATTTAATAGATCTATATCTTTCAAGATCTCGCTTGTTAACTCTGTCCCAGAAAATTTGCCAAGGCTATTCACACTAACATGGATGACAGATCCCTGGAGAAATTTCTCGTCTCGCATTTGGTGGAGCAGAGTAACAACCAATCTCATAGTGTTCCTGCTGAGCCATATCACTGAAGTTAGGACTATTCCTTTGGAGTTGCAGTTTGTGGAGAATCTAAAATTGGGCTGTGCCTACAGATCTAAGTTGTCAATTGTAACAAGCCCAAATAAACTAAAAATGACTTAATTATGGGTTCACCTAACACCTCAACCCTACTAAAAATAAACCTTTTTTCCCCTTTACTGCCATGTCACCACTACAGCTCCATGAAGTTACATCCATCTCTTTCATAGTCTCCGGATTTATTTTCCATTTCCCCCTGATGCACAGAATTCCTTGCCCAAGTTACAAAAATACCAGTAACTCTCTCTGAAAACATCTGGAGTGATGTTTTGAAATGTTGCTGTGTCATAATGATAGTTTTATACTGTGTTTTCTTCCCCACCTATGAACAAATTCCACTTGTTTTGCAGATCTGTGTACCACTTTCGATCTGTGCTAAAGGAAGTGGAGCTGTTTATTTAAAAATTTATGCCCTACCCTACTGTATCCAACACAGGTGACACTATACAAAAGTTAAATATACAAAAGTTAAAAACAAACTGCATAATGTAAAATACAATCAACAAAAATTACAAAAACAGAAACCAAACAGCAGGAAAAGAGAAATCATATTACATGGCCTGCTCAAAAAATTCAAGTTCCCAGCAGTGTTGGAAAGCCTATAGTGAAAACCGTATTTCATATTATCAGAGCCTCATAGGGAGCCACCACAGAAAATACCCTCTTATAAATACCCAGTTGTACTTCATTAAATAAATAACATGCATTCTTCAGTATGCTTATATTAGGGATGTATAGGAATATCACTACTCCAACACATTCTTCTTAGGCTTCAGTGGGAGATGCAGTTCAGTAGAGCAATGAAAATGTGCATGACTGCCTGTACAGAAAATACCATAGGAGGCAATGGCAACCAAGTTTTAGGAGCCAGAAATTTAGAGATTGAGGCAGGGTGACCAGATGCCTGAACTGAAAAATGAGGACAAGGTCTTGGATTCCTCTCAGCCTGGCCTTTCTGGTGGACAGTAGCACATTTGCCTACTCACAAGTAAATCTGCGATACTGGGCATTTTCACTTTCCCATAGAGCTCATTGCATTTTTTTAGTTTTTTGGCCATAACTTTTGGTAGGAAGGAGATATTTTAAAACTGATTGCTGCATCGGATTCTGCTCCGCATATGACATGATGGGGTATTCCACACCATTGTAAAGTTCCAAAATGAAGCCAAAATGGAGGACAATGAAGCCCTTTTGGAGGACACCCGAACAGAAGGTTAAAAAGAGGACAAATCTGGAAAAAAATCCAGTCATATGGTCACCCTGGATTGAGGGCACAATCCTATGATTGTCTGGCACTGTGTAGTACAAGTATTGACATCAGATAGTTTCAGAGATAGAGATGCAGTCAGAGGTTGCCTTGGAGTAAGGAAAAACTTGTTCCCTAACTCCATGTACTGTTCCACAGCCACTATGGGTCTGACCCTGTCATGGGTTCCTGACCCTGTCCTAAACTTCTTGATGCATATGCGAATATGATCTGGCAACCTTGCACCTCACTGTGCCAAACCATCTCTACTGCTGAACTTCCCAACAGAGTGAGAAGACTCTATATTTCCATATATATTGCCTATATTTCCAGTTCAGCTCATAATTAATGCTCATATGTCTTTCTTTTTCATGAAAACATAAGGCAATGTGGAGGCGTGTATTAATTTTCAGTGATTTTAGTTTTACTTGCTGTATGATTAATAAAAGAGGATTTTTGCATCAGATTTTGAATATTGTCTCTTTGTACGTCCTAATGAATGTCACTTAACTCTTTAAGAGTGTTACAATTGAGTTAAGTTGGTGCTTATGACAGTTTTCTAAAAGGGGAATTTTATGCGCACTTCGACCAACCGGGAGAGTCAAACAGCTTCGACTGACGGAGGGTTAAGCAGTGTGCAAAGTGTAACATTTTTGTAGCTTGTTGATAAAACATTTCAGTATTGACAATATTGCTGAGCACACTTGTGTCACAAAATATTTCTGAGTTCAGAAAAAATTGATTTTAAAATGCTGCTGTAGGATCATCATATAGAAAATAATGAATTCCACCATCATTCGCAAATTTTTAAAAAAATACACATTTGTTCCATTTTTACAGCCGGGGAGTCTTTGGTCCAAGAACGGAAAGGAGAAGATATTTAGACTTGACCCATTTACTTCTTTACAACTGATTGAGTACAGAGTAAAATGAATTTGACAGCCAGCTTTGAGTTGTAGAGTGAAAGTTTGCAAGACCAGCTGTCATAATGATTTGCTCAGAGCAACCTAACGTTTCATTAATGAGGATGATGTCAAGGAAAGATGCATATACACCTTAAACTCTCCGTAAACAATATTTGCCAATGACAATGTTGCACAGTTCAAGGATCTTAAAACATTTTTGACTGTAGAAGCCGAGCAGGCAAAATGCAGAGCAGTTTATCTGCTGAATATGTATCCTCTGGCAGGTACAAATCAGGCCAGCCAAATCTCTGACGTTCTGGATTTTGCCTTAAAGGCAGATGAAGTCTGAAATACCCTTGAGGCCAAGATGAGCTGTAGGTCATAATGGAAATCAAGCCTTTGATCAGCTAGTAAAAGCAGTGCGAACACCGATTTCATATGGTAGGTGACTTCTCCCCGACACTTTGTCCATCTGACTTCTTTCATCTATTTCAAAGGAATTTACTTCTACTGCAAATCTTATAAAAATTGAACAGAAGAGGCTAACTACTGCAGTGACTAGTGAGTTCAGGCATGGAAGCCACTGCCCATGGAATTGGCGGATTTGGAAGGAAAATTCTAAGAAATTCAAAAGCTATAGATCCCTTTTCTAGGGAGACCATTTCGTATTTTAAATCTACCGGCAAGTGGCTAAGAATGGTGACTAGATTGTGAGACACCATTAAAATATTAAATTTTAGAGCCACAGAAAAATCCTGAGAACTGGATGAAATTGTTCATTTGTTATATGACCAAGTATTTGCTAATAAAGTTGTGATTTATATTTGGTGGAACAAAATAAAATTTATAAATTTTCTGCGACACAGCTGGAACCAATCATATCGGCTCTGACATTCCATTGGACAATTTCAGTGGTGTGGAGAAGGGAGATTTGCTGCTTGGGTAACAGCCTATCCTCCATATTAATCTACCCAGGCCTTTGTGCTTTGCACACAACATTGAGCACGATACCATAGTCTTTCAAGACTGATGGATGCCAAGTTGGCTGGACTGGGGTTATATGTCGGTAAAAACTGTGGTTTCATCTGCTGATATTATACCATCTGTATCACCTACAAAGCACACTTTTAAAGCGATTATGACCCTTTCAAATGGGGATGCCAAATGTGTGGAGAATTGTTGTCCCAGTCTGGCCTTCTGTTCATTCAAGTGGTTACATCAGATCAGTAGAAGAAGATAAAAGTTAACACAGCTGAGGTTAAACCACTGCTCAAGGCACAGATAGAAAGGCTGTTTCAAAAGTCTGGCAACTGCATCTCAGACTGCAAGTTCTAGACCAGGGGTGTCCAAACTTTCACATTTTGAGCATCTGGGTCTTTGAACAGAAGGGGAAATTTCAGCAGGTGCAGCTTGTGATCTGTGGGATGAAAAGCTGCACCTGCTGAAATTCCCTCCTCTACACAATTGTTAAAGGTCCAAGAGCCCTAAAGGTCCAATTTTGGACACTTTGTTAAGGCTATGCATGAATTTTCTTTCGTATTTACAACAGAAAAATATCCTCCCTATACAAAGAAAATCAATGTGGGAGAAAGAAATCTACACAAACCCAACATTCAGACAACATCTGTCCAAATACACAATATTTTCTGCCTTGGGTTTCATCTCTTAAAAAAAAATGGAGATTATGAAATGTCTTTTTGATTTTCCATCAGAAGTGTGATGCACCTGAGAATGGACAGTGACTAGGGACTAGAAAACTACAGCCTAGTCTGCCACTGCCTCTTTAATTAATAGTGATCCGAGAGGCAGAGTAGCAGTTGAAGATTTCAGTGGCATCAAGAGAAGCTGTATTGTTGCACAATAGGTTTGGGGCATAATCCAGAAGTGCACTTTGGTTACCCTCTCTGTCATTGGGCTGACCCCACAGCAAGATGGGCCACCCTAGTTATACTTGAAAAGGCTTGGGGCAGGCTAAGGCAACACAGGGCTGCCCTAGCTGAGACAGCCTAGGCAGTTCAGAAGAGGCATGATGAGGGTATGTTGAGCATAGCCTAGGACAGAACAGTTACTCTGTATCCAGAGCCTGATTCCAGAGCAGAAACTCCCTCTTCTAGCTCCTCAGAGTTATACCACCTCAGAAGCAGGTATAGTAGTGAGTAGACCTATAGGGTCCATTATAAGGCAGAGTAAGAATGGTGGTGATAGCCTAGCTACAAGCCCTGCCTCTCAACTTCAGGATATGGCACAACTACAGCAGCCACTAACCTGGGGATACAGCAGGCCACTCCAAGAAGCCCTTTGTATTCACTGTAGACTGCACTGGGATTCTCATCAGGGCTTACTTATAAGGCAGGCACCACAGCTGTTCCTTGTTCAGTGTGATCTGAGCGGGGGGGTCTCATCGGGAGCAAGCCCTCCCCAGGTATCACTGACTTGGTGCCTATTGAACATGCTCTGGAGCTGTTAGGGCAGCCGAGGCTGTTTTACTCTCTGGATGCAGCAAAAAAATCTGCTTTGGATTCAGAATAGTTGGGCAGCCCAGCTACGGCACTCCTCACTGCCCTAACTCTGGATTGTTCCCTAAGTTGTCTAGACCTGCCATAGCTTTTCTCCCTAGAAGAAGGTGTTGCAAAGCAAACTTCTGCTCAAGAGGCTGGTTGAGAACTTGGTAACCAAGCACCAATAAGTCCTCTGCTCATGAACTGCTATACAGAAACCAGGCTCATAATATTGTGCTATTATTATTCTAACAAAGAGAGCAACATTTCAATAGGTTCTTAAGCAGATGTTATTGAAATAGGCTGCCAACTGTGGATTCTGTAGAAGAGTCACTTCAGACTTGAGAGGGAAGAAGGAGAGGGTAGGAATTGCTCAGTCCAGTTTCCATCATCAATGTAAATCCTATTTAAAAGTTATTTTATTTCTTCAGGACTAACTGCAGTTTTGAAATGGCACCCGAGAGAAGAGCTGAAAAGCCAATTAGAAGCTTTGATGAAAAAGCAAAAAAAAAAACAAAAACAAATTAATGAGATCGCATTGAGCTATGGAGAGAAACATCTACTGTTGTGCATTACATGTTTTTTCTGTAAAAGCACTGAAAATTATAAGGCTGCAATTTCTAGATGCTACAAATCTAAAGCTAATATTGTGTATATATTATCTAACTTAAAACTTCCAGCCCAACCTGTGCTTCCCAGTGCCCAGACTGCAATGGTCCCATAATGGCTACCACTGCATCCCATTGGGCTGGGAAGCAGAACCATGGTTACCTGAGGAGCTTATACTTAAGCTTCCTTACCCCATGCAATGGCCAGGTGGTGCTGATTAGTCTGCTTGGATCTGCATCTGCTACTGTCTGGTTGCAGACTTGAGGAGACTCATGTTGGGTCTCCTGGGCTAGAAGGAGGGTTAGGATATAGTGGCAGGGCCTGCTGCCATCTCTATCCCATCTCTACCCCTTTCCCTGTCTTTCCCTACCCTGAAATTCTTTTCCCCAACTCCATCTTACCAGTCTGCTGCTCCAGCAGCATTCATATTTTTTTCTACCTGGTACTGTTCATCTCAAGCTAACACTGAACCAGCATTTAGCATCAAGATATGCTCTATGGCACAACTGCAATGCTAAGAACTGGCACTGAGCTGGCACTGGCCGTACTGGATCAGGCCATAAGTTTCATTGGATGGATGGTGAAACAAAATTTATTTCTATGTATGCATTTCTGTATAAACAAATACATAATTTCATTGGAATTCTGTAAGTTTAGTGAACATGGAAACATGATAGCTTCAGGTCAGTGCCCTATAAATGTTAAATGGTTTTTTAATACAGTTATTTGCTCTGAAAAGAAGAAACAAAGTTGGTTTCACTCTATGATTAAAAGGTTCTACTATGCAACGTGCTGGAATCATAACACAAAGAACTCATAACCTTTACAATATAGTCCTAACTTTTCATTTTGTAAATCTTTTGTACTGAACCAATATGACAATTTCATTTGCATAGTAATGGAGCCTTTTCAGGTCAGGACCACCTGCAGTTGTTTTGCATAACACAAGAAGAGCTAAAACTATGACTGAAAAATAAATTGCTTGGGAGACTAAGGGGGAAATGTTATAAATGGTAACATGTCTGCAGATTGAATGATCTCAGAGTCTGGTATTTTGAGACAATGTCCAATTTATAAAATGAACTTTTCGGCTCAACACAGTTTGATGAAGAGTCAAAATATACCAATTTTCAAAGAAAAAGAAAATAAATGGCCAGAATCACTTCTTGAGAATGGCACTTCTCACACATGTTGTGAAGCAGAAATCAAAGACAGTATCAAAGCAATCAGTTCCAAAGTAATAAATTCAGAGCCTCAAGGATTGTTTGTAATACCTGAAGATAGAAATTGATTGAACAAGTCACTAGAAATCCTAGATAAGGAAAACAGTGATATGAAATTTTGTTGAATAAGTCGAATCAATGAGTACCATTTACGTGTCCAAGAATAGTTTTTATGTTTGCACTACAACCTAGAGGTAACACTTTTTAAAGGAACTATCGCCATCCTATTGCTAAAAAAACTTACAGTTTAACAGGCCAATCCTAAGCTTCCAGTCTCAGAGGTGGAAAGTCACCAAAATGGCTACCACTCTGGTGCCATCCACTTCCACCCCAGGTCTTCTCCCACCTTGGAACACCTTCCTTCCTCACAGATCTTATCATTGCCCACTTTCTATATGTTTCATTAAAGAACGCTAAGGGCATAATTTGGAAACAATGCAGTGAAAGTTCTTCTCAAGGATGAATAGACTTGTTCCAATGAATACCTTTGTGGGTAATGATCAATCTTGTAAGGATACTAACAACAGCTCAGGAAGCCTGTGTTTGAATTTTTGCCAGATCAAAATTGGCTGCAGATTTTCAGATGCTACCTTTGACAAATCTTTTGGCCTGGTCTGTGTCTATTGATCCAACATGGCCTGATGATGAATTACATTCAGACATTAAGCTCTCACACTACATGACCCAGTCTATATCCTATATAGTCAATACCTTAAAAATCATTTTGTGCTATACTGACTTTCGCAATATTTCAGTGTTTAATTTTCCTTGTGATGTTGTCATGCCCCTGGCCATCTCCCAAGCTTAAGTGACTTATCTCAGTGACAAAACATCTCCCAGTTCTGGACAGCTGAGTAGCATCATCTTCCTCCAAGTCTGACATCTCTCAAGAAGACATGTAGACAAGGTAAGTAACAGAACCAAATATACTTTACTTCCAAGGAGGCACAAACGCTTAGTGGTTTCTCATTCCTTCTCTTTGGTATTACAAGTACAAAACAAGGCAATTTCAGAACACGCAGGTTCTATAACACAGGTAAGGCCAACAGGATTCTTTCCCCCAGAGTCCTTTCAAACAGAGTCCAAATTGTCCATAACTCTCCGGTCCTTTCTTCCTTCCAGGTAATTCAGGGAGCCCCTTCCTCTCTCCTCTAACTGAACTTCTTCCCGCGCAGCCTGCTTGCTTGAATCTCCCACCAGATCCACCCTCTCCCAACTCCCCTTCATGCTCCTCAGCAGAAACCTCATGCCCCCAGAAGCATACCAGCAAGGGGAAGGTCCAAATGTTATCCCCCTCCATGGTCTGAAGTTACCCCTCCCTCTATTTCTTAATTCAACCAGGTTCTTCATCGACCACACCTTGACGGTGTCTGGGAACTGTTCAATGTCCAAGGGGGCGGCTGGTACAGTGGGCGGTGGTGCACATACAAACTCTCACCCAAGTGGACCCCATGGGCTCCATATTATACTTGGTGTACGCCTCCCAGTCCACTTCACCACAGATGTGTTCATGCATCTGTGGAAAATTTCCAACAAAGGCAATACTATGTCTGCCCTCAACACTGAAGCTGTAGTACAGCAAAGGTAATGTCATTTTTAGAAAAAACAGAAAAACAAAAAAACCTTAGTGTTGTAAGAGGTCAACAAGGTGGAGATAATTACATTTCCAGATATCTAAGTCATGGTGCTCTGAGGTTACAATTTTATATACAGGGCAAAGGCAGTGACACAATCCTCAGGATTCCCTTTCTTCCATGAGAACTCACTCAAACCCACTCAAGCTACTCTTAAGGCGTAATCATACATACCTTTGGTACCTTGCACCAACCCAGAAGGGTCGCAAACATGCAACAGAGCACACTGAGCATGCCAGCGCAACAGTGTTCACCAGCTTCCACATGCTGAAGTACCTACTGGCTAGGTAAGTTTGTGCCAGCCAGTCATGGCACATGCAGGGGTTTGAGGGTGTGTAGGAAGGGCAGGGAGGATGCATTGCAGGGTAGGAGATGGTGGGAGATGAGCAGTCCCATAAGTGGGTGGCTGAGACGCAGGGGCAGAGACAAGATTTGGCACTTATGCTGGATCCTAGCCCCATTCCTGGGCAGCCAGAGCCAACTCTGGGCTGCTTGGATTTGCACCACCAATTATAGTGGCACAGAACAGAGTCTGTGGGTGCTGCAGTTGTACCTGGGATAAGGGGAAGCAATGCTCTTGCACCATGCTGATGATGGAGACTCCTTATAAATTGCAATCCCTATCCACTGACTTATAATTACAATCCCTGTTCTCAAAGTTAAGCCAATATAGCTGGTGCTAAGCATGGGTGTTTGCTTTATTCATGAAAGTATTTTTCATCTTCAAAGGATTTTGCAAATAGAAAGATTGAACAGTTTATAATTATCAATTACCACAGAAAGGAATTATCATCTGACCCATTCCCTCAACAAAAGCAACATTTACATGTCACATAGGGTAATAAGACACAGGGTCAAGACACATAGGGTCAAGACACAGGTTATCCAAGTAGGATTTGATGTTCCATGTGTTTAGGAACACTGGTGATGCCTGTTACCAGAACCATTTCCTAATGTTCTAAGATATTGTCCATGATCTTACTGTACAGAAAAGCTAGAAGTTTCTACTGTGCTGTTTCATTTCTTTGAAAAGAATGGAGTCCTTTATCGGAAAATGAAAGAACCTTGGTTCAGACCTTTGCAGGGAGACAGACAACGGTGAACACTCTGATGCTGTTGCAGTTAACTGAGGAGGAGGAAGAGAATGGACTGGTTGGAAGGCAGAAGATTCATGGGGTGTACAAGGTAGCCATAGCTCAAAATTATGTGCAGAAAAATGAGCCATTTGGCTAATATTTCCTCCTGAATTAAGAAGAATTTCTTATCACAAATGTCTAATAACACATCATCTCCCACATCTGCAAGTTTTAACTTGCAGTTCTGAGCATGCATTCTTAGAAGTGATTTGTCCAGTCAGAGGGACTTGCTTCCTAAAGAGCTTGCTTCTTTAGTTTGAACACGCAGTCTCTTAGGCCTCATTAAAAGTGAAAGCTTCATCACTGCAGAAAGACCCACATTCAAATGTGCTAAGAGGGCAAAAGATCTTTATAGCACTCCACAATGTGTGCTCCAGGCAGGAACATCTCCATCTTGAATTCTCACAATGCGTCTCTTTAAAGTTTCAGATACTGTTGTTATAGCTGTCAGCTGAAAAGAATAATGCACTCCAAAAAGAACATCTTTGTTCTTTTTGTTGTTTTTTTAAAAAGTTTTCTAAAAGAATAAAATATAAATTTTAATGTGATTTTTAAAAAATGAACACCAAACTTTTTTAAAAACTCAGTGCTGTCCTATCCATCCACAATGTGAATGATGATGCTGGCATTGAGTGGCAGATTGGGGGGTGGGGGGATAGACTTCCTTCTTCCAGTATTCCAAGATCCTTCCTCTACAGAGGATTTTTAAACAACAAAGGGTGCAAATTTCCATGAGGAGGAATGTAAAGGGTGTGTAGGTTTAAGGTTACAGAGCAGCAGCAGTATTAAGGAAGGGAGAATTACTAAGCTGCCTCAAAGAGCCCAATAACAAATAGCCCAATAACACATATCCCAATAACACAAACTTCTTAGGTCTATAAGCCAAATCAGAACTTACATGTGGCTCACAAGCTCACTTTAAATATAACACCTATGTGATAACACTAACAGCTGATAACAGTGGCATTTCTAGCAGGGGCTTAGAAAACCCTAGGCCCTGGATGACACCGTTGGGGAGAGGTAACAAAAATAATTAATTTGCTGAAATTGCTAAAATCTTTATGAATAATATCCCCATCTTGTCATTTATTATTGGATGCATATTTTCCAGCAGAACTAAATGCAAAAAACAGCTTTGAAATATCCCCTTCCTATCAAAAGATAGGGTAAAAAACTTAAAAATAAAAATGCATGGATCCCTATGGAAAGTACAAGTGAACTGTATTGCACCTTTACTCATGAGTAGATAAACATGCCTTCCCCCTAAATCCAGAGTAACTATGGGAGCACATAAGAGGCATTACATGCACCCATAGTTACTGCACCTCCTAGTAAAAACCTATGGGAAATTCATATTGGAATCCAGAGTAAATTGTTGTTACACTACAGTAAGGACTCCCCGTAGTTACTCTGGATTTTGCCCTTAGTCCATTGGAAAGGGGAGACTGAGAGGAATCAAATGCCACCAGAATGGTCCTGATCCAGTCCCCACAATCCATCCAGAAGAAAATCCCATTGGGGCCCTATGGAAAATGGAACTGAGCTACACAGCCATGTTTACCCGTAAGATGCCTTGACTTGTGTTCAGGTCAAGAACAGAGGAATGGAAGGCCACCAGAATCCCAATTCAGTGAAAGCTCAACAAGTGTTTGAGAAGGCAGTCGAGAAAGTTGAGAAAGAATAAAACAGAGGCTTACACAGCAATTTTTTAAACGTACTTTCCTGGGAGCAAGACGTATTGAACACAGTGGGGTTTCTTCTGAGTAGACATGGTTAGGACTGTGCTGTCTACTTATAAAGTGATTTTCAAAATATGAAAATATTAATTAATATCTAATTAATTGTATTAATTAATACTGATAATAATTAATTAAATAATTATGGGGGTGTCCGAAAATTTGTGGGACCCGGGTGCCAAATGACTTAGGCATGCCACTGGCTGATAATAATCCTAACCCACACTGGCACTGGGAGGCAGTTGATCTGCTCCTTCCCCAATGCAGGGTTGGAACTCAAAGTGGCTCAAGAGGAATCACTTCACCTTACTCTGTGTAAAGCCTCAGCAGTCCCCATAGGGATATTTAGATCTATGCTACCTCACAAGGTAGCACAGACTCATGCAGCCTAGAGCTGTGCAGGACAGTCCAGGACCGGGGACAGGATCCATCACAAGTACTGGATCCTGAACCCCATCCCTCTTGTCAAGATATCTTTTCTATCAAAAGTTATGGCCAAAAAATTAAGTAATAGAAATCCCCTACAGAAAGTGAAAGTGAGCTGTATCGCACCTTTACTCATGAGTGGACAAACATGCCTTAGTCTGTTGGGGGTAAGAGCGTATTTTACCTCTTCTCCCAAGTAACAGCCCAGCCTGCCCAATGGATAATTCAGATCTGTGCCAGCTAATTTGCTGGTGCAAATCCAAGCAGCCCCATATAGGGTTTGCTCCAACTCTAACTCCACCTCAAAATGCTATTTCTGTTCTATCCTCCCAAGCCCCTGTGCAGCTTGGCGCATTTCTTATCTCTGCTGATAGGCTGGTGCAGCAGCTGCTGTGCTGGTGGAAGACATGAATAGGATTGTGTTGTCATGTGGAATCTAAAGTGAACTATAGCATCTCCCCAATAATTCTTGGGCAACCAGTGATCCATTTGATGTAAAGGGAGCACCATGCCCATAAATTATAATTTTCATCCCTGCTTCATTCAAACAGTTACATAGATGTGGGAATGCTTTAAGATGTCCAGTTGGAATAAATAATGTTGTCATAACTGGAAACAGTATATGTCAGAGGGAGGGGAGGGGACACATCAAAGCAGAAATAATATTGAAGTAATTATTTAGTTTATTATTAGTAATCCACATTATTTAGTAATCCACATCAGTGAAAAATGCTGAAAAGGGGGAATGGGAAGTGGCAGACTCACAATTTTGTTTGGGCAAAGTCAATAGGGAGAAAACAACATTGTCTCAATCTCATCATGAAGAAAACCCTTCAGGCAAAAACCAGCTTCTCAAGACTTCAGTCCTTATTAGGACTTTTAACGTGTTAGCATAATGCCGGTAATAACATACCACATTTGATGAGATCGTCCCAAGTGGTCTTTCTGAGATGACAGCTGTAGTGACGATAAATCTTTTCCATATTTAAGTTTTATTTTTTGAAAGCACTGAGGAAAAAAGAGAGCCTGGCAGTAGCACACAGCTTGGCAGGAGGTGGCAGGAAAAATTTATGCTACTTTAATGCCATCTTTCATGTCTGGAGGTCTATGAAACTCAGCAAGAGTACTCATTATTGCAAATAAATAGGACTGCATATTGCATGAAACAGGCTGATGTATGACCATTAACCCATCATGGTTGGCAAAGTAACCATGCAGAGTTAAACATATCAGGGAATTCAACTTCCTTAAAACAACATTTTTAATGAACTCAAATACCAATAAACGTGCTTCCTAGATTTAGCTAGCCCCATGTCTGAATTACAGCTTGCTTTAGCCAAATAGATCCTTAAAATAGGTGGATGATAAAAGCATGACTGGCTTCCACACCGTAATGTTTTATCTTCCCACAGGGTTAGTGAAATAGATATATGGAAACTAATTATGCATTGGCGATGAGTTTCGTCTTGATTAAGGAAGAACCAAAATGGTTAGTTGAATTATTGTTGTTTTTTACATGAAGATTAGACTAAGAACTTTTGACATTTAGCCACAGCTGTTTTTCAAATTCTTCACAGACTGGAATCCTTAAACTCTTAATCATAGCTGTCTTGGATCCTACAATGATGATGAATCTAGGAGTGGATTTAGGACTCTCTAGCTCCAATATATCCTGCGAGAATGCACTATGCAACACAATGGCACTTACTTCTAAGTAGACTTTTTAGGACTGAGTTGTCAATCATACTTATTTTGGGACACTAGAAAGTCCAATATTAGATATTTTGCAATATTTTATGTTACACAGTGATGGTAAACGTTACTTCAATGTTACTACTATGACTACATTTTTTTGTGATATGTCACTAACATGCAGTGTTTTTTTTTAATTAAAAAAACTTGGATTAACCCCAGTTAGTAGAGCTTAGTATTTGCCAGATTGCTAGAGATCCCGAGATGAAGCCCTGCACTGGACCCCCACTAATATATAAGCTTCTCAAACTTCTCAGGAGTAAAATTCCCAAGGTAAATCTGTGGGGAAAAGTTGTTAATGGAGCAGAAAATAGTGTTTTGTATTTACTGAGAAATGCTGTAGGCATCACTGCATTTGCCCTCTCCCCTGCAAATTATTACCTCGGGGAATTTTATTCACAAGTTTGAAACTTCTGGTTTAGGTATTCACCTGGCTAAGATGGCCTTCTGATGGGTGTGGACCAGGCATGGGCCCAAGCCGGTTCAGGCCGGATCGTCCGAACCGGTTGTTCCCAGGACCCCGCCACTACCGAACCGGTAGCAGTGGGGTTGCCTGAAAACCCAGCGTACCGGTTTGGACGCTGGGGGAGGAGACACATTGCACATGCTCTGACCTCAGCGCATGCGCAGTGCATCTCCTCCTAGTGGGGAAGATGCACAGCGTGCGCGCTTGGGTCAGCGCACGCGCTGTGCGTCTCCTCCCATGAGAGGAGACGCTCTGCCTCTCCTATTGGAGAGGAGACGCTGTGCATCTCCTCCAGCAAGAGGAGACACTCTGTGCACGCGCAAACCCCGGTGCTTGTCTGGGGTTGGCGCATGCGCAGTGCGCTGGGGTTGGGGCTCACCCTCACCCCGCCCCTAACCCCAGCCCCGCCCCTGACCCCGGCCCTGCCTCCCAACATCCGGCGAACTGGTTGTTGGCGTGGGCTGGGTGCATCTCTGGTGTAGACTAAACCAAAATTGGCTGATGTCAGATGCCACCTCAGGTAGGGACTCAAAGCTAGCTTTTTGGATTACCATTCAGTTGGGAAAGGATAAACAATAAGCAATGACAGCAGGGTAAGCAAGGCTGCCATAGCTAAAGGAATCTTTTCAGATTACTGAGGCATCACAGGACATTCAGAAGTGACAGGAAGATCTCAAACAATTGAAAAAGAAAAAATTGGGAAAATCAGGGACTGATGCAAACAATGTATGACAATCATGCATTTGCATAAACGTCTTCATTTGCATTGGCTTCCAAATGTTCAGTTTTAAAGATATATCAAAGGAGCTTGAAACATCTTGACAAATATAGATATAGCTCCACAAAGAATAAACTTGCAAGCCAGATGTGATGGGATTTGCCAGACGGGAATTAAAACCATCTCAACAAAAATGAGGAATGGAAAACTTGTCAGGCAAAGTCATTTACACACATCGGCCCTCTGATTTTTGTAGGCATCATGCAAATAACAAACCATAAAAAGGAACTCGAGAATCTTTTATACTCCTTTTTTCTGTCTCTTATGCACCAATGACTCTGTAAAGATCAACAGCTGTTATTTAACACATTCAGCTCAAGACTGGCCAAGAAAAATTGACAACTTCTGTATATGTTGTAAAGTATGCAGTCAACCCAGTCCTGTTAGGGGTAATATCAGGCATGGGCAGATGCCGGTTCGGGCCTACTCGCCTGAACTGGATCTTCCCATTTTCCTGCCGCTGGCAAATCACCAGCGGCAGGGAAAGTCAAAAAGACAGCGGACCGGTTTGGGCTGGTCGCTATCTTTTGACTGCTATCACTATGCAAGTGCCGAGGTCGGCACTTGCTCAGTGCATCTCCTCCCGCCAATGCATGTCGGCGCGTGCACTGTGCATCTCCTCCCGCTGGAGGAGACACACTGCGCAAGTGCCGCGGTCAGCGCTTGCGCAGTATGTCTCCTCTAGCGGGAGGAGATGTACAGTGTGCGCTGGAGTCGGCGTGCGTAATGTGCGTCTCCTCCCACTGGAGGAGACGCACTGCACATGCACCAACCTTGGGATCAGCACGTGCGTAGTGTGTCTCCTCCAGTTGGAGGAGATGCACTGTGCATGCTCCGGGGGTTGGCGCATGCGCAGTGTGCCAGAGTTGGTGATCTGCCCCTGGCCCCGCCCCCTGACCCCAGTCCCGCCCCCCAACTTTAGGAAAACTGGATCTTGGGGCTGGCTGGGTCCATCACTGGGTAATATGCATAGAAAATGGAATTTCTTTGGGGTATCCAACTGCCAGGGCTATGTTTATGGAGGTCAGCAATCAAACATATGTGGAAGGAAGTGTATATGGGCAGCTGGAGTTGAGCCCTTTTTAGTATGTTTCTTCTGCTGGGAGGATTCTGGGACAACGTATTCATTACCGTACTGTTTTTTTGTTTGTTTGTTTGTTTGTTTGTTTGTTTCTATCTATCTATCTGTCTGTCTGTCTGTCTGTCTGTCTGTCTGTCTGTCTGTCTATCTATCTACATTATTTATATACTGCTTTTCAACTTAAAAGTTCACAAAGTGGTTTACAAGAAAATGAAAAAATTAATAGCTAAGTAGTAGTGGGTCCCTGTCCCAAAAGGGCTCACAATTTAAAAATCTTTAATCAATCTTTAAAAAATAAAAAATAGCTTGTTCCTAACTTGTGCTGGAACAGGCAGGCCAGCTGGCTTTCCCTGTATCCAACACAGGGCTGGAGCTGGCTGCAGCACAAATCAGAGGAAAGAGAATGAACTCCCCATACTTCATGTCACTCTGCAGCCAGCCCTATGGAATTACCGTACTTAGATTTGTGCAAGCAAAATTGCTGACATAGATCCATGCTTCCTGGGTTGGGCTAACCCCTCTGGGGACAAGGAGAGAGATCTGCCCTAAGTTCCAGAGTCTGTTCCCAGACTATTCCCAAACATGTTCCCATCCTTCCCAAGGCCAATTCACCCACGGATCCACACATCATTTTTCCACCCTCCCCAGAATGAAGCAATTGGCTAGAACAGTCTTATCTCTTCCTGTTTTTGTAGAGGGCAGATGTGGTGTCCATGGACCAGATGTGGTGTCCATGGACCACTTTAGAGGAGACAAAATGTTCCTTATGATATGTTTGTGACAGTAATAGGCTCAGGATGACAGTAACAGTGCTCAGGATTACACGCTAATGGAGGTTTCAGAAAGAATATTTTCATGAAGATTTAATCCTGAATGCAAAGAACATAATACCAGATAGAGGTTGCAATGCTATCCACAGTTTCTTGGGAGTAAGCCCCATTGACTATAATAAAGTTGTTTAGTCATTGAGTTGTGTCCGGCTCCTCATGATCATGACTCTTCATTATCTCATGGATGGCCAAATGCCAAGCCACCCTATCCTCTACTAGCTTCTGAAGTTTATCCACATTCATGTTCATTGTCTTGATGAGAGTATCTAACCACCTTATAATCAGCCGTCCCTTTCCTTTGCCTTCAGTTTTTCCCTGGATCAGGCTCTTTTTGAAGGAGTCCTCTCTTCTCATGATGTCGCCAAAATATTCAGCTTCAATATCTGTCCTTGCAGTGAACAGTCATGGTTGATTTTCTGCAGGGTCTCCTTGCAGTACAAGGGACCATATCATAATTCAAAGGCATCTATTCTTTAACTGTCAGCCTTACTTATGGCCCAGTTTCACAGCCATACATTAACATGGGGAAAACGATAACTTTAACTAGATGGATTTTTGTGAGCATTGCCTAAGGCAGAGAATTTACTCTATATCCAGAGCCTGTTTCCAGGGCAGAAATGCCCTCTTCCAGCTCCTCAAAGTTTTACCACTTCAGGAGCAGGTATAGAAATGAGTAGACCTATGGGGTCCATGATAAGGCAGAGTAAGAATGGCAGTGATGACCAAAAATTTGAGTTCTTGGCCAGCCTAGCTGCAAGCCCTGCCTTTCAACTTCAGGTTTGGCACAATTATGCCAGCCACTAACCTCTGGATACAGCAGGCCACTCCAAGAAGTCCCTTGTATTCACTGTAGACTGTACAGGCATCTCATCAGAGACTCCTTATAAGGTAGGCACCACAGCTGTTCCTTGTTTAGTGTGATCTGAGGGGAGTCTCCTCAGGAGCAAGCCTTCCCCAGGTGTCACTGACTTGGTGCCTACTGAGTATGCTCTAGAGCAGTTAATGGCAGCCAAAGCTTTCTAACTCTCTGGATGCAGCATAACTTTCTGATCTGAATTATGAATAGTTGGGGCAGACCAGCTAGGGCACTCCTCACTCCCCTAACTCTGGATTGTGCCCTAAATTGTCTAGACCTGCCATAGCTTTTCTCCCTAGAAGCAGGTGACTTTTAATTTCATGGCTACAATCTCCATCTGTAGTGATCTTAGAGCCCCCCAAAATAAACTCTCCCATGACTTCCATTTCTTTCCTTCTATTTGACATGAATTGATGGGACCAGAAGCCATGATCTTGGTTTTTTAAATGTTTAGTTTTAAGCCACATTTTGTGCTTTGCACACATCATAAGTTGCTTAATTTCTCCTCATTTTATATAGTCAATGCTATTTTATTCTGGAACAGTTTTTTGATATACCATGTTTTCTCATATCTAATGTGCCATTGAATCTAAAGCACATCCTTATTTTAAAAGGCATGAGAATTTTTAAAAAATGTTTACTGGCCGTTATAATGAACAACTGTAAAAGCAGATATAAAATTTAATTTTATTGCATATAATAATGAGTTATATAATAATAATAAAATGAATTTATTTTGTGATTTTTACCCAATTGAACTACTTTAAATAACAATGGATTTAAGTTACATTTTAATCATAATAAACTGTTAAACTAAATACTGACCTGTACTTATAATAAAAATATATGTATTTACTTGAATCAAATGCGTTTTAAAAATTATATTCCAAATAGGAAATTCCTTCAAAGAGGTATAATTGTTTCCTTTTTCTGCCCTCATTCTGATGATACATATTTCTTCACCAGGTAATATAAATTCAGTTATTCCCACCCGATACCCCCTATTATCAAGCACATATTTAATCCTCAGAAGACTGGAAACCCAATGTATCAAATGTATCATGGGTGACTTAACTTGCAAGACTTGCCGTACAATCCAGAGTAACTATGGGGAAGGTGACACAGCTAGACACAGGGCTAGTAGGAGCTAGAAGAAAACCATGAACTTTTATAGATCTTATTTATTGTGGTCTTAGGCCCTACAATCCAGAGTAACTACGGGAGCACGTAAGTGACATTGCGTGTACCCGTAGTTACTGCACCACCTAGTGAAAACCTGTGGGGAATTCATATTGCAATCCAGAGCAAATTGTTCTTACACCGGAGCAAAGACTCCACGTAGTTACTCTGGATTGCGCCCTAAGTGTCAGAAATGTTGCCACTCAGTTTTTTGAATCTGGGATGGGGCAGTTGAACTGGGGCAAAGAAGATGTTATGCAGCCTCACATAACAAGGTTGTTTTTATCTAGATAATACACACCTCAATTTTGGAGACTAAACTTGGCTGAAAAAGGTGAGTGTTATATTTGAGTAAAAAGGATATTTTGTCCCACATAGTTTAGAATCAGGCCCTACTACGGATGCTGTTAGGTCATGACTCTTGAAACCGACTAGAATATATGTCTTGGATGCATAATGTCTCAGCTTATTATATGACTACCATAAAATCAGCAATGAAGTACTATAATAACATAGAGCCCAAATCCTATGCATGTCTACTCAAAAATAAAACCCATTGTACTCAGTTGAGCTCAGTCCCAGATAAGTGTAGACAGGAGTACAGCCTGAGTTATATCCATGTATTATCAGTCAGTTGCTAAGAGCAATTTAATATAAAAACATGCTAAATATAGCAGTACTTTGGAAAAAAAGCAGGCCTTGGTCAAGCTTGAAAGACTATGGTATCGTGCTTGGCGCTGCATACGCTGCATGCGAAGCACGAAAGCCTGGGGTGGATTGTTATGGAGGATAGGCTGTTACCCAAGCAGCAAATCCCCCCTCTCCATGCCACTGAATTAGTCCAATGGAAAGGCAGAGCCAATACAATTGGATCCAGCTGGTGTCGCAGAGCTGGGCTAAGGACAGGAGCTCACCCTGTCTTGTGGGGCTGACCCGGGTCTCAAACCCTGGCCTGCTGGTTAACAGGCACAGTGTCTTAGCCACTTGCGCCACCCATGCAGATGTTATATACCCTGAAAGCTGAGCATCAGTGAAACAGTGAAACAGGTACTGCTTTTTCCCTGCGTGCACTGCTCCCATTGTGAAGAATAGCTGTCAATCATGCTGGGACACTGTAACAAATAAATGCTAAAGGAAGCTGCCTTATTGGAGGAATGACTATCGTATTCATTTTTGTTGCTAGTTTTATTTTGTACTCCTCCTGCCCTTATATATGTGTATAAATATTTCATGATGCCTTTAAGGCCATTCTCTAATGCACAAGGAAAGGCCTAAAGGAAAGCAAGGAGTCTATCAAACTTCACCTCTGCATTCAAGTACATATATCATAGCATGTAATAACTACGATACAAATTTATTTGGAGCTCATTCTCTGCTTCAGTGAAGTAAAGAAGAAGCCACTTTAATGTGGAACCAGGAATTAGCTGCAGAAGGGCTCTTTTGGTTTCCATTTTTCCCCTGCCGGAATGAGTGTTTGGTACTGACGTTGCCCAAAATGAATAACATCAAGGCACATAAATAAACAACAAGAGTCTCTAAACAGAGACTCCTTCAATACATGTAATTTTTGCTAATTCAATAAGTGTAATTGGCTTTTCCAGATCAATGCCTTCTTTGCTATAAATTGTAAACATTTCGGGATGGGGTAAGGTACTCTGGCAGAGGAATGTAAGATCCATACATTATATATTGCTAAGCAGGCTGTAAATATTTTGAAAGCAAAATATATCATAGTTATAGAGCAGACTGCCCCAAGTGTACAGGCTACAAAGCTGGATAGAATTATTTTGAAGGTTATGTTAATATTATTGCATATATTAATAACATATAATATATATTAATAATTACATTACATTACATATTTTATTAATACAAAATGTTAATGAGGTCAAGTCATCCTCCTACTTACCATTGCTTGTATTCACTTTCCCTACTGACGTTGGGCAGGAGTTTTAAAAATTATATTTCAAATAGGAAATTCCTTCAAAGAGGAATAATTGTTTCCTTTTTCTGCCCTCATTCTGATGATACATATTTCTTAACCAGGTAATATAAATTCAGATATTCCTACCCGATACCCCCTATTATCAAGCACATATTTAATCCTCAGAAGACTGGAAACCCAATGTATCAAATGTATCATGGGTGACATACAGCCCAATCCAGAGCAACTAATCTGTCCACATAAGAGCACTTAGGTTGCCCTATCTAACACTAGGTTGGAGCAACTGCAAGATGCTCCAGCCCAGTTACTCTGAAGGAGGCTTAGGGCAGAGCAAGGCAAGATAGGGTGCCCTAAGAGAGGTGGACCTGCTCTGCCCTAACTGGGGCAGCCTAAGCAGCTCAGGAGAGGCAAGTTGAGGGCATGTTTAGCATTGCCTAGGGCAGAGCAGTTACTCTGTATCCAAAGCCTGTTTCCAAGGCAGAAATGCCTCTTCCAGTTCCTCAGAGATATACCACCTCAGGAGCAGGTATGGTAATGAGTAGACCCATAGGGGTCCATGATAAGGCCCGAGTAAGAATGGCAGTGCTGACCAAAAATCTGAGTTCTTGGCCAGCCTAGCTGCAACCCCTTCCTCTCAACCTCAGGATATGGAACAAACTACGGCTGCCCACAAACCTCAGGATACAGCAGGCCACTCCAAGAAGCCCCTTGTATTCACTGTAGAATGTACTGGCATCTCATCAGGGACTCCTTATAAGGCAGGCACCCAGTGGTGTCACCAGACTGGTGCGGCTGGTGTGGGCTGCATTGGGTGATGCGCTCCGTATGGGGTGATGTGCCGGAGGAGTTTGACTGTCCTTTGGCAGGCCCCGGGCATCAGCACACCCATTCAGGCTTGCTCCAAGGGGGAGCAGCAGCCAGAAGCTGCCACTTGTTTGAGGAGCTGGCCTGAACGGCCATCTGAGGTGCACTGCGCAGAAACACACTGAGCATGCCGAACAGCTTCAGAGGAGACTTCCTTAGAGCAGAGAAAGTCCGCGCCTCTGCACAGCCATTCGGCCTCACTCAGGAGGCGGAGCGGCAGCCGAATGGCTTCAGAAAGAGTACTGCACAGGCACCAACTCTGACGCCTGCACAGTCTCCCCCAAAGCCAAAAGGCTTCAGAAAAGTACTGCGCAGGTGTCAGAGATGGTGCCTGCGCAATACTCTTTCTGAAGCCAGTTGGCTTCAGAAACAACTGCGCAGGCGCCAACTTTGTTGACTGCGCAGTCCAGGTAGGGGGGGGGGGTGCGCATCCCAGGGATGACGCACAGACTTCTGCACCAGGTGATGTGCAGAGTCATGTCACCACTGTAGGCACCACAGCTGTTCCTTGTTCAGTGTGATCTGAGGGGTGTCTCCTCAGGAGCAAGTCTTCCCCTTGTGTCAATTACTTAGCATGCTTTGGAGCAGTTAGGGCAGCCCAGGCTTCCTGACTCTCTGGATTCAGCATAACTTTCTGCTCTGGATACAGAATAGTTAGGAGAGTGCAGTTAGGTCAGAGCTGGCTGAATTTGCTCTGGATTGTGTCCTTAATTTGCAAGACTTGCCCTACAATCCAGAGTAACTATGGGGAAGGTGACAGAGCTAGACACAGGGCTAGTAGGAGCTAGAAGGAAACCATGAACTTTTGTAGATTTTATTTATTGTGGTTTTTAAGTGTAGAAATGTTGCCACTCAGTTTTTTGAATCTGGGATGGGGCAGTTGAATTGGGGCAAAGAAGATGTTATGCGGCCTCACATAACAAGGTTGTTTGCATCTAGAATGGCAGCAGAAAGGAATGATGGAGTGTTTCCAATCACCATTTAGCTTTCATGTCAGGGAATGTTGCGGAAAACCACAGGAGTTTCAGGCAAACATTTGAATTTATCTACCTCTCATAGGGGCTGAAGGAAAACTTCATAAAATGCAATTATTCCTCATATAATAGCAGAGGCAGCTTTAGAGATTTACAACCATTTCCAGTTTGCAGAATTTGAGGTTCAGTGCGGTGATTGCCAAATGTGAGGAGTATTTAATGCTGCAAAATAGCAAGACCTTTGAAAGTCAAACTTGTGTTTCATGGATGCAGAAAATGGATGAACATAGAGAGCGATTAGCCACAGAGCTAAACAGCAAGACCTGTCCCTTTGGGAACTTAACAGATTCTCTGATCGAAAGGAGGTTATTTATGGCATTAGCGAGAATGCAATAAGGAAACAACTGTTGCATGAACAGGCTCTCGTCCTGGGAAAAAAAAATCTCTTAAGTTATGTAGGGCAGCAGAGATGGTGAAGTCCAAGGCAAAAAAATGAGGTCATCTGAAGAAGTTGGCCATGCACCAAACAAGCAGGATTGTGGAGAGAAATTAGCTAGACCAGAGAGTGAATCAGCCATCTCAGGAAACAGCTCAGAAGGGATGCAGAGGCTTGAAACACCATTGCAAAAAAACAGTGGCAAGTTGCTCGGTCCCAAACCCTGTGCTATACTTCAAAAGCCCAGTTTTAACTGGTTGAAGCAAACCTATTTTGCAAAATACTGTAGGCCACCAATGCAACTGAAGAGATCGGGAGACATTTACACGATGTGGAATCTGGCGAAATGGCATATAATTCTTGCACAGTATTATATGTTTTATCTTCTGATTCATTCTAGGGCAGTGATTTTCAGCCTTTTCATCTCATGGCACACTAACAAATCACTGAAATTATCAAGGCACACCATCAGTTATTTTTCCCATTGACAAGGCACACCAGGTTGTTCAAATCTCCCAATTTTCCTGATAATTAATGTCCCTCTCCCGACTCACATGGCACACCTGATGACTATTTGCGGCACACCAGTGTGCCACGGTACACTGGTTGAAAATTGCTGTTCTAGAGTAAAATGTTAGCAAGGTGACTTTCCCACCTCCCCATGAAATATTCCAAACCTATGCTCTCTCTGTTTGAAGAAATACTCAGCACAAATTAAATGAAGCCAACAAATTAAATAAAGCTAACGTGTAACTAATGACTTGTTTGGCATAGACTTGTTTACAGCACATTTCAGAGAGAATGTATGTTTGATATGCTAATCAATTTGTTAATGGACAATCTCCATACAAAAGTTATTTGCTTAATGGTGGAATATTTAAGCAAACTACTGTTTTACTCAGAACATCTGTTAAGGAAAACATTTATTAAAGGCATTCAATGCTTTTGCACTACAAAGTACTACCAAAAAAAAAGAAAGATAAGAGAAACATACCAGAGGGTTTTTCCATTAATTACTAGCCACAAAATGCGTTTTCTCTAATCTCCTTCAACATCATTTTGATAAACCTGCCTCCAAAAGTTAAAAGTATCAGAATGCATTGTCAGAAACAGGCAGCACCATGATTATATACAGGTGCCCCCCACTTTCTGATGGTTTTATCCCCTGATGGTTCTGCTCTTTCAACACCTTTCAATTATATGCAGAACTCATTCATTCAACGCATGCTCCACTCTTTCAACCTCTCTGCAAATCTAAAGGCTAAAATTGTCTTCCATAATCTTGATTTGCATGTGACATGGTGATCAAACTGTTTTTGGCATTTCCTTACAACTTTTCTTCAATAAAAACCATAATTCAAGTATGTAAGATATTCGTTGCCCACACATCTTTGTTCATTTTACTGTTTGTTATGTATTTTGGCTATGTATTAACAAATATGTGTTATTTATGCTTTTGCAAGTGATATTTATTTCTTTTCTTGGTGGCCATTTTGCATTTCTGAAAATAAAAAAGATTGGGTTCCACTTCTCAACGGTTTGAACTTTTGGTCAATGCTCCAGACCCTAAGCTGTCCAATAAGTGGGGGATGCCCATACTGGATGCTAGCAAGTATAATTTCTTTCTCGCCCTTGGTAGAGCTATCTGTTTGTCTAGTCTGGAGAGCAAAGTGAGCAAGGCTGCAATACTATTGGAAATAAATTCTCATTTACTTACTTCTGAGTAGACTTGCATAGGATTGTGCGCACAGCACATGGCAGCAGTGATGCTAGAGTGCATAGTAGTGGGCTGGATATTGCATCAGAGTAAAGGGCCCTGTGCAGTAAGAATACTAGTTCTAGAGGCATAAGGCCTCGATAAGTTAAATAGCATCCTTGCTTCCTTGCTATGAGGCTGAGAGTACAAGACTGTCTACTCAAAAGCAAGCCATTTTACTAGAACTTATCTAGAACAATTCAGAGAACTGCAGACTAAAACTACTTTGTACGGCTGTTGTGAGGATTACTGTGAACAGTGTCTGAGGACTCAAGATTATTGTGTTGCACCTGTGGAACGTAGTTCTGCTAACTGAAGTGGCGCTGCAACTGGAGATGTACTGCTGTGTTGTACATCACCAAGGGCACTTGACCAGTGTGTGTTCAGTGCCAGTGAAGAAGCCACTCACCATTAGTGTGGGTAAGTTGGTGATGGGGTAGCAGTGGGTGGGTCAGGAAGGGGAAAGGTCTGGGTGATCCTATCTCTGTCCTGCCCCCATTCTCTCTCTCTAACCCTGCAGCAGAAAAATGGCAGGTTCACATCTGAGATGACTCATTGGGATTATGGAGGCTTGTAGCAGGGTAAAGGGACATTTGTTCCTTTATGTCAGTGATTTTCAATCCTTTTCATCTCATGGCGCACTTAACAAGGAACTGAAATTGTCAAGGCACACTAGACTGTTCAATTCCCCCAATTTTCCTATTAATGAAAGTCAATCACCAAATTCCCGCGGCACACTGGTTGAAAATCATTGCTTTATGTTGAGAACACCTCTGTTCTCAGAAAACAGATTGGGCTGGGAGACTAAAATCCTATACAAATATTCCAAAAAGCCCAATACTATTAAAATATTCTGAGGATATTCACTTCCAGTTAACAAGTCAACCAATTTTGTGTTTCTGCAAGAGTGAAGCAGTAATCATTCTAATGAATAAATCCAAACAACTGGTTTAATATTTTGAAGGTTGACATTATTGCTTGATTGATAACAGCAAATACAGTAAACTCAGAAAAAAAATGTTACAACAAAAAACTGTGGTACATATGCCTTGAGACTTCTCATCTGTTGCCCAGTGACCCAGTTTTTAAATCAAAATGGAGCTTGCTGCTCTTCCATATATCTTTCATCTACTTGGACATTATAACATATATATATATATATATATATATATATATATATATATATATATATATATATATATATATATTTCTTGCCACTGTGAATATGCACCATAAATTATATCCTGCCTGCATTCAGATGACCTGCATATAAATGTAATAGTTATATAGTTAACATGAGTTTAAAAAAGTTTATTAAAAAATTGCAACTGTCTCTTAATGGCGTCAGCTATGTGAGAAAATAAATCATGGATAAAAGCAATTGGGCACCATTAACATTTACTATTTAAATAAAATAAATATATGCATTTCTGGAAATGATTGATTCAGGCTCTGTCCACTTGTGCTGTTTCACGTGGGGAACTAAATCGATTTTTGAGGAGACTTTTGAATGGCTTCTGAAGAAATATAATGAGTGAATCTGTTTAATAAGTCAATGCACAAATATATTGTGCAGTTCTGATTTTTAAGTGTTTCCTTCCTATTCAGGTTATTCACATAATTATGCCCAATGGCAGCAGAATGATAACATCATACCAATGAAAAACTAAGGCAAGTCTAACTTTTTTCCAAGGTGCCTATTATGAGCCACTAACAGAAATGTCTTGTTCAGTGTTTATCTGATGATACATGGTTATATTCTTGTCTCCTTCTTCGTCTATCGCCTTACCTGCTCATGAAACACCAAGAGAAAGCACAGAAGAAAAAATAGTGATTTGTCTTTAGAAGTAAATAAAACAAAAAATTACTGAGCCATACATCATTGCTAATCTTATTTGCTTTTTTCCTACCAGTCAATGCTCGATTATACCACCCAAGTACAAAGAACATGGACCTCTTCTCACGCAGTTGCTGTTGTACGGAAGCCACTTTTCCATAGAATTTGACATTTCCCATTAGTGTCACAAGGCATTCAACCTCATTCAGGTAGTGACACCATTAACTCACATAATGGCAGCTGTAGTATTGCATGCTCAGAATTGGCTTATATCAAACTAGAGAGTCTAGAAGACATAAAAGTTCAGTCTGTGGTTCTGAATTTCCTGGTTCATCCTTTTTCTCCTTGCCTTTTTAATCCACTAACATGGGTTGACAGCAAAACAAATGTGATGGATTCTATTTTCTGCAATCTTTCATGCAACTATATTCCTTAACTTGCACATGCTTGAAAGATGTTTCAAAGAAGAGCCTCCAAAGGTGCTAATAGGTGTGATCAATAAGTATCAGGACTGGTGCTATAAAAAGAAAACAACAACACGTAACAATTTGGCATTTAATCTCCTTCAAAGTAGACCCCTTTGGAAGCCACACACTTAATCCAGCGCTGTTTCCATTGATGGAAGCATTCCTGGAACTCATTTTCTGGGGTAATCAGCAGCTGCCTCGTTGCATTCACTTGGATTTTCTCAATGTCCTGAAATCTTTATGCTTTCAAGTGGGATTTGATTTTTAGAAAGAGGAAATGCATGTGATTTTGGCCTTTTTCGACAAATAGCATCCCACAAATGCTGCAACACGTCACAGTAGTACTCCTTGTTTACTGTCTAACCATGTGGAACATACTCATATTGAACAATTCCCTTGGAGTCGAAGAAAATGGTCAGTGTCTTCACATTGGTTTGACTCATTTGTGCTTTCTTCAGTCTCAGAAAGGTTGGGGTCCTCCACTGTGAAGAGTGAGCCTTGGTTTTGGGGTCATAGCCATAGACCCAAGATTTATCACCTGTTATGACCATTTTCAAAAAGTTTTCCTCATTCTCAACACAATCAAGGAGCTCTTGTGCAACTGAAACCTGAGTTTCTTTTTCAGCTGAAAGCAGTTTTGGCACAAACTTGGCAGACACCATATCTCATACCCAAATCTTCAGTGAGAATGGACTGAACTGAACCATAACTAATCTGCACATCCTCTGATAACTCACGGATGGTGATTCAACAATTTTCTCTCACAGCTGCATGCACATCTGCAATGTTTTTCTCAGTTCTGCTGGTTGCGGGACTCCCAGAACGTTCATCACTGTCAACATTTTGTTGGCCATCTTGGAAATGTCTGAACCACTTGTACACACGTGTGTGGCTCATACACTCCTCTCCATACATTTTCTGCAACTTTGCATAAGTCCCTGTGCAGGTATCGCCAAGCTTTTGGCAAAATTTGATGCAGATTCTCTGCTCACTTTTCTCTGTCATGGTCAATGTGATGACCAAATGCTACACAGGTTCCTTCCAAGCACTGCTGTAAAGAGAGGACGTGAGCTAGGACATTAAAATTTAGTGTGCATGCATGGTTGGGATCAAGGTCAATCTGTGCCAAGTGGCTTCACACTGTGTATTTTACAGCCCAATCCAGAGTAGCCCTTGTGTTGACGCAAGCACCACTGCGTCGACGCAAGAGGTAGTTGTGTCGACGCAAGAATGACAAAAGTGCTTGCATCACCATAGCAAGGAGAGAGACTCTGTCAACGCTACTGCATCATCATTAGTCATTAGTAGGGAGCATAACAGGGGTGTGATGGAGGAGTGGTCCTCCCCAACATAGCTACCCTTTATCCAGAGCAAGTTCAGAGGGCTCACAGGCCCTCTCCCATGCCTTCTGGCTTATACCACCTCAGGAGATGGGATTGGAGTGAGGAGACCCATAGGGGCCCATGTTAAGCCAGAGTAAGGGTTGGGGACTTTGAAAATTTCTTGGCTCTCCAGCTGGCCTTTGACCAACCTACTCTGGATATGGAGTAGCTAGGGTGCCACAGTGACCAGCCAATCACCTTGCACCTACCCTCCCATAAAACGGCCAGCCTGTGGACCTACCCTTCCCCTTCAGAGAATAGGGTGCATGGCACATGGCTATGCCACACTGCACTCTCACTGGGCACTTTGCTCTTGGGGAGCACTCTTCCCCCACACAAACACCCTTCACCAGGCACAGATACAAAGGGGCTGGTGCTTTTCACATGAGGGGCACATCATATGTGATATGGGAATAATGATAGAGTGTGGACTTTGCAATTTTTTTGTGTTTCTCCACAGGTGCTCCAACTAGGTAAGTGGTGCATTCACAAACAATCCACCAAGAAGAGGCTCTCATGTGATGATGATACAATGATGATAGTATGTCTGTGCAAGTTCTTTGTCTCTCTGCAGGTACTCCAACTAGGTAAGGAGGGGGCGGAAGGGGGGAAGCACCTTTTGCATCACAAACATGCCACACTTACTGGAAAACGCTTTGAGTTCTCTATCCAGGTATTCCTGTCCTCCCAAAAGTTAGCCCAGGTAAGGAGGGCAAACAGGTGTAGGGGGATGGGGTACACACACAAAGATCCAACACAAAGACCCACCAGGTAACACAAAGGGCTCTCACTCCTTGCAGAGATGTTGTTTCCTCCACTCTGTCCTTTCGGGTACAGTCCCTCCTCTGCTCCAGCCACAATGGGGGGTAGCTGTGGAGCCCCCATGCACGACAGGCAGGCCTGCCCCCACTGCCTCCCACAGACCCAACTGCCTACCACACCCTGCCAGCCACTGCTGCCTCTGGGCAGGTGTTGCTCCTTCCGCATCAGGGCTGCCCAGCCATGCCTTTGCACTCCTACTTTTGAGTAAGACCTATGCAGCATGAGTCCTGCAGGGATCTGTAAAGGACTAGAGTGCTACCATTGCCTCTGATGCTCTGTTACCCTCCCTTCTCTATTTGCAGGCTGCTATATGGAGGCTCCCAGGCAGAAGGTGCCCAGGTCCAGCAGTACCTTCAGCTGGGGTGGTCAGGCCCCCTGGCTGCAGGCCAGTGTGCGCATGCTCTCCCTCTCTCACTGCAGGCTCACTGGAGGGAGGAACCGCTCACAGGGCTAGAGCCAATGGGGAGGCTGCGCCCCTGCCAAGCCTGTGTGGCTATCAGGGGGCTTGTGGATCATCCTGCCCCAGACACATTGCAAAAGCAGCCACCCAGAGCGCAATTCCCACCATCTCAGCTACTCATGAGTTGCACAAGCACAACTCCCCTCAACACAATGCATCTTGAATAAAGTTGGAGATACATGGTCGTTCCACCCACTCACGTACCCACAGCCCCAGAATCAACCCCCTTGCCGTGAGCCCAGCATCAGTACAGCCCCAGATGTCAGCAAAAACACTTTGCACACCTTTTCACCCCCTTGTTAAATTTCTCAGCATCAGTTCTTAGTGGGTGTTGATGTCACAGAAGGAACACCCTCCCCGAATTTCATGCTTCTAGGTCCATGGGTTGGGGCAGGGCTTGGATCAGTCAGGGATTCTCAATGGAAAGTATAGGGAGGAAAAAGCATTGAGACCCATTCCCCCCCTTCTGGTTGAAATTTCCAAAAACCAATTCTTAGTGAGTGCCTCCATCAGGGAAGGAACACTATCCCCAAATTTCATGCTTCTAGGCCTAGCAGTTTTGACAGGGCATTGATGAGCGAGTCAGTCGGTGACTTTTCAATTTTATATATATACAGTGATGCCTCACGTAACAAATTTAATTCGTTCTGGAGGCATGTTTGTTACATGAAACGTTCTTTATGTGAAGCGGATTTTCCCATAGAAAATAATGGGAACTCAGACAACTGGTTCCACAACCCCAAAAGTATTCATAGAAAAATATTAATTGGATATAAAAATGATGACAGAACTCTGGGATTGAATTCAAAACATGCATTCAATGTGCATGATCTTATCAAGTCTACTTAGGCTGCAGTCCTAAAGACACTTTCCTGGGAGTAAGACCCATTTAACACAATGGGGCTCACTTCTGGGTAGATATGGTTAGGAGGCTGCAATCCAAGACACCTTCAAAGTGTCTCCCCACTTTCTCCTTCTCTCCATCCTGAGCCTCTCTCTCCCCTGCTCCCTTCTGGCTAGCTGTGAGCTGCTTCCCTCTTCTCCACTGCTCTTCTCTCCTTCTGCCCAGCGGACACCCAGCCACAGGAGGAACAGCATGGAAGTGTTGCTTTCACTATGGGCAGGTGCACTAGGCAGCCCTGCCCTGACGCTTTTTAAAAGGGCTACTGGTCAGCGCGTCTGCCCCAACTGCCAACGAATGTGTTCTTTATGTGAAGCACAGTTTGTTACGTGAAGCAGAATCCTAGAGAAGTTTTTGTTTGTTATGTGAAACATACTTTATGTGAGGCGTTCTTTATGTGAGGTGCCACTGTAGATGTTTTCTTGTCTTGCAAAACACTTTCAATCCAAGTTACACTTAATCCAATGTTTTACTGTACTGTACTCAGGTTATTGAATGCCAATTAGTCTGTATGCAGAATGGGGACATACTTGTCAAGGCAGTGGTTTGTACAGGATTCTACATATGGATAAGTATTCCAAAGTAGATAAGTCAATAAATTCAGCCATGGAATACCGTAGTAAGGAGTGAATTGGAGAACAGAATAGCAGCATGCTGAATTGGGAGAGGGAAGTGGGGAAAAGGGAACTGACCTACTTGAACCAAATTGGTTACCAAGTTGGGAAGATGCAGTATTTTGTTGTGGGTCTCTGTTGTGCCCAATATTTTTGACTTTACCAGTGACCTTTTGTGGTATAAGTTTTCTTTAAAAAATTTGACTCTGTGCATGTTTGATTTCAATCCTGTACAATGACACTGTTTATCCGGGATACTACCCTCTGCCTCATTTTCCACTTGGCTACAGCTTCTTTTTTTTCCTGGTTCCTCATTCACTAGAATTATTTCACCTAATTGAGGATCATGTGATTCATAGACTAACCATGAAACCACATTGCCAGTCAGATTTTGTTTTGTGATGATACCACTGAGAGCAAGTGATGGCAATTGAGAGTGAGAGCAGGTGACAGCAATATATATCAATCAATAAAGTGTGCTATAAAATTGCCAGAAGGGAGTTTTGCTTCAATTGCAGTTTCAAATGGCATACTCGCCATTTGTCTTGAATAAATAAATCTTGAAAGCAAAACATTTTAGGGACAAAATGTTTGGTGTTAGAATAATGATAACTTCTTTGTAAAAAAACAGTGGGAATGTAATGAGAATGTCATCTCACTGACAATGCAGAAAATAATTTCAAGATTCCATCAGAGTGATATCGGTATTCAGGTCCATAAATACATTGAACTTCGTCTTTCTGGTTTGTCAGTTTTAATCCTCAATTTAATTCCATTTTGTTATCAATCAAAAAATTAGTTCATCTTGTAAAGAATCTTTTAAAAAATACACTGGCACTTGGTTAATAATATATCTGAATTATTTTCATTAGTTCATAACACTACAGAAATTGCCAATGCAGGAGAACAGCAGGAGTTTAAGGGGGTTTTGAAACAAAATTGCTATTCTAATGAAGATTATTTTGATAAGACATACTATCAGAGTGAATGTTGGGAGAGTTTGATGGGTCTTGATATGTGTTAATTTTCTCTTTAAGAGAGACAACTGCTGTGATGTGGTTTTCACCATATTGTCAGTCTGTGAGAAGCATGAATATATAGATCTTTTTGTGGAGGTACTCGCTGGTACTAAGTACTGGTTCCTCTGTGACCCCCATGTAGAAATGCCTATGATTAACCAATAACATCATCATGGTGAGCACCCTACCTTTATTTCTAGAAAAAAGCACTGTTCTCTCTCTCTCTCTTGCTCTCTCTCACTCTCTCTCTCTGTGTATATTCAATATAAAAATCTAAAACCATTAAGGATGCAATCCTAACCTCCACTTAGGCCAATATAAGTCCATAAGCCAGCATGTGTCACAAAAGTGGTGCAGACTCCTGGGGAAGGGTTAGGCCAGTGCACAGACACGCCTGGTTACATCACTGTCGGAACAGGAAGACTGATAAGTTGTGCTGGCATAGGTTAGGACTGCACCCTAAGTGATATTTAAATTAGTGACTCATTTAGGCTGATATAACTTATGTTTGCATTTAAGTTTAGCCTGAGGGTTTGCCTTGGGACATCAACATATATATATAGTGTTAGAAGAAACCTAACACAATAAAACAGAATAAAATGGAGAACGGAAAAATTACTGTGTTGAGTTACAGCTTCATATTATTTGACAAAGCATGAACACTTGTTAGCAACAGCAAATAAGATGGTCTTGTAGCATTTTCAAAAAAAGAAATTGACTTGATCCAGGGAAAAGTAGAAATCTATGGAACTCCTATATACATTTCCATAACTTTATAAAGATTCTCATTAAATCACTTCTTGAATGTTTCGTCTGATCAGCACTGCTTCTTGAGTGCTTGCAGTAAACTTCAGCATTTTGAATTCAAGTGGAAATCAAGTTGTGACATCTGGGACAGCAAAGACTTTCTTGAACCTTTGGACTTTGTGTCTTTGAGTATTTCTTTGGCTAACCATCTGCATTCACATTTTTTATGAACCCCCAGTAAAAATGTGTTGAAGCTTCCTAAGAGATTTTGCAAATAGTTTTCAAACTCTTTTGTTTCCTCAAACAGAAACAAACTGGGCTTTCTGGGTTTTAAGTGGACTGAGGGCAATATTTCCAGAAAAACATGAAGAGATCCTCATCTTATTTCACTGTAATGTAATGAGAAATACACATCAAATTGGACTCTTAATGGTACAACTCTAGTTATGAAGACAGACATATCCAGATTCCAGAATGCTCTTGGGGCTTGTTTGCAGTTGCAGTTGCCTCTGCAAAGGAATTTTACAAAGTCCTTCAGAAACACAACAATATCCTAAAGATTGGTGCCACACAGAGCACATCGCAACATATTTATAAAAGAGAGGAAGTGACATTTTTCAAACATGAAAAATAAAAATATGGCCTACATCATATGAAATATTGTAATCAGATGTGCGTGATCTTTTCCTTTTCTTAACCATTAGAATTATTTTTATTTTTTGCTTTTAAGCAATCGTATCCCCCTGGGTTTATTTCAAATTGCAGTAGTCATGTTTGAGGAAAAAAATCTCATCCATAAATTTATAATAAATGGGAGTGAGGGAAAGATTTCAAACTTTTCAACATCTGTATGTGTGTGTGTGAGAGAGAGAGAGAGAGAGAGAGAGGGCAATGCAAAACTTTTCAAAATTGAAATCTCAAGAAAAACACCATTAGGTTCCACTGAGCCTTAAAATCTCAATATATTGTTTACCTCTCTTCTTTGCTTTGAAGAATAACACATACGTACTGCTGTACAACCTTGCTTATCTGACAAGCTTGGAAGAACAACAACACTTGTCAGATAACTGAGAGACTAGCTTGGCAGTACATTAAACAGCACTCATTTCCTGATCTTAAGTGGGTAAAGCCTTTAAGCTTGCTGGAAGCTCAGCACACTTGAATGATCTTTTTGCCCTGAGGGATACAACAGTAGCATCATGGTCTACAACTTCAGTGTGAGAGCTTATTAAAAGTAAAATCATACACTGTATATTCCCCCACAAGTGGCCAGTGTTACATAAACTGTCTGGAATATTAAAGAAATAGGTGAAAGATCAGTGATTTTCTATCTTGAAAGCCTCCTTCCCCATGTTGACATTTTTGCATGGTGCCCTTAAGAGGCAACCCCAGAAGATATCAGGTTGAAAAGGTCATGTGGCAAAATAAAGGAGATTTCCTTTTTGCAGGACATTATCGTGTGCATTAGTCTGCATTATCTCCTAAGAATCTGCATTAGGTCTGCATTATCTCCTTAGAATTGGAATAGTTCTAGCAGATTAAACATCAGAGATAGTTTGCAGATATACCACATTTACTTGAATATAATGCACCATCGAATCTATTGTGCACCATACATCTTCTATATATATAAAAGAGAAAAGTCACTCACTGACTGACTCACTGACTGACTGACTCACTCATCACCACCCTGCCAAAACCGGTGGGCCTAGAAGTGGGAAATTTGGGGTGGGTGTTCCTTGCATGATGGAGGGGTGCACTAAGAACCGGTTTTCGGAAATTCCAACCGGAAGGGGGTGAAAAGGGACGCAATGTGTTTTCCTCCCTATACTTTGCATTGAGAATTGCTGACTCATCAACATTCCGCCCCAACTGCTGGGCCTGAAGCATGGAATTCTGGGAGTTCCTTCTGTCACCTGAACTCCCACCAAGAACCATCTGGAGACATTTAACCCTTCAGGGGCTGAAAAGGGGGCAACGTGTTTCTGTCCTATACTTAACATGGGAGACTGAACAACATCCAGCCAATTTGGTGCTCAGTGCCTGGTGCACTGGGGGATGTTTTCTGGAGGAAGAGGTTGCGCTGGAGAGGATGCTGCACATGAGGGGAAATTGCGCACGAGGGGAAATTGTGCATGAGGGAAGTTGCGCATGTAGGAAAGTTGTGCAGGGGGGAAGTTGCACATGGGCGGAAAATTGCACATGAGAGGAAAGTTGCGCATGGAAGGAAGTTGCACACGGGGGAAGTTGCGCACGGGGGAAGTTGCGCACGGGGAAGTTGCGCATGTGGGAAGTTGCGCATGGGGGTGATGCACACGGAGGAAAGTTACGCATGGGGGAAAGTTGCGCCTGGGGAAAGTTGCGCCTGGGAGGAAAGTTGCGCACGGAAGGAAAGTTGCGTATATGGGAAGTTGCGCATGGGGGAAGCTGCGCATGGGGATGATGCACATGGGGGGAAGTTGTGCATGGGGGGAAGTTGCGCATGGGGGGAAGTTGCGCATGGGGGGAAGTTGCGCCTGGGGAAAGTTGCACCTGGGGAAAGTTGCACCTGGGAGGAAAGTTGTGCACAGAAGGAAAGTTGCGTATATGGGAAGTTGCGCATGGGGGAAGTTGCGCATGGGGATGATGCACATGGGGGGAAGTTGCGCATGGGGGAAGTTGCGCATGGGGAAAGTTGCGCATAGGGAAAGTTGCGCCTGGGGAAAGTTGCGCCTGGGAGGAAAGTTGCGCATGGAGGGGAAGTTGTGCATGGGGGGGAAGTTGTGCGTGAGGGGGAGTTGCGCATGGGGAGAAGTTGCGCATGGGGAGAAGTTGTGCATGGGGGAAGTTGCACATGGGGGGAAGTTGCACATGGAGAAGTTGCGCATGGGGAAAGTTGCGCATGGAGAAAGTTGTGCATAGGGTTTGATGCATATGGGGGAAGTTGCACATGGGGGGTTGATGCGCATGGGGGAAGTTGTGCATGGGGGGTTGATGTGCATGGGGGAAGTTGCGTATGGGGTAACTTGTGCATGCTGGGTTGATGTGCATGGGTGAAGTTGTGCTTGGGGGGGTGTTGATGTGTATGGGGGAAATTGCGCATGGGGGGTTGTTACGCCTGGGGGAAAGTTATCCATGGGGGTTGATGCATATGGGGGGATGGCATACGGGGGAATTTTACTCCTGCAACGCGGGTACGCCTTTCGCTAGTTCATAATAAAAATGTTGTATTTACTCTAATCCAATTAACCATCGAATCTAATGCACACCCCGATTTGGAGACTAAGGCTGCAATCCTAAAGACACTTTCTTGGGAGTAAGACCCATTGGACACAATGGGACTTACTTTTGAGTAGACATGGTTAGGATTGTGATCTAAATTTGGCTGGAAAAGGTGAGCATCAGATTTGAGAAAATACAGTAGATGGTTCCTCTTTACAGATTCCGAGTCTGCAGATTTAACTAACTGCAAATTCTGAGTCTGTGGTGTAGGACCAACTTGTCCTCCAGGATGAAAGAGGTAGCGCATCCTTGTTGTGTTGGGAAGGCTTTCTGAGACACAGGAAGGCTGCATTTCAGAACACCTACATATGTGACTGAAGGTCCTCTTGATAGTCCCCATTGCATATCCCATTATCCACAGATTTTGGCATCTGCAGGGTTTTTGGGAACTGAACCCCCACAGATGCCAAAGTTGGGCTGTAAGTCACAATTCTCTATTTCCAGCAATACATCCCTCAAAATAAATGTTTCTAACAGAGCCAGGATGGTGTAGTGGAGATGGACTGGAATCTGGAAAAACCAGATTCAAATCCCCCCTCAGCCATGAAGCTTCCTGGGTGACAGGTCAGTTACTCACTCTCAGCCTCACCTACCTCACAGGGTTGTTGTGAGGAAAAAGGATTTATGTTGGCCTACATAATAGGATTGCATCCTAAATCTCCCCAACTGCCCTCTCCACGTTTCATGCACTGTGCTGGGCATAGCTGCTCTGGTGGACCTCTATCGTTTGTGTTTTTGTTTTGGCACAGACAGGAATGCCCTGCCTGGCTTCTTGCACTTCTACAACATGGTGCAGGTGTCCAATTGGATTGGGTGGTAAGCAGTCGCAAAGTCTTTGTAAAGTGTTATGTTAGGTTTCTGAACCTAATAGGTAGTTCTAGGTAAGTTGTGAGCTAATTAGAACTTTCAGGTTTGAATCAACAGTTGAGTTTTGTCAGTTGGTGACAGTTGAAGTTGAAGCTCAGCTGTTGGTCAGAGCAGAAGCAAGCTGAGAAGCTCTGTATTACTGATAAGCTCTGAGGTGATTTAGACCAGTGGACTTGATTTGACGTGTAAATAGTAAATCTACTCTGCTGTGTATGTCTTCACTCTTGCGGCACATAAACAGTCACAGGACATCAATCAAACATCCTGACATGTTTCAGCAAACATACATTTTAATACTAGAAAGTTTGCACTTCTGAGGGGTATTTGTTCAATACCAGATGGGAATGATACTCTTGAGCAAGGGGCCTTAAGAAGGAAAATTTCCTTTTCAAAATGCATATATGTGTGCTAACTTCCTGGAGTGCTTAATTCCCCTTTAAGGGTGCTCTTCCAGCATCCCTGTGAAGTCTGAAGAACTCTTATTACTATCACTCCAGCAATTTCTAGTCAGCCACTTTGATTTTTTGCATCTGCTGCAGAACTGCAGGCAAGGACTATGTTAAGAACATTGACTTAATCCAATTTCTTGCCTACGTTCCCACCCCCATTAACTCCTGATAACAGAACCATAAGGAACTGCTTTTATTTTTTATTTATTTTATCTAGAACCACCTTTCATCTGAATTCACTGCTGATTTTTTTTCTTAAGATAGTGCGTTAACTGAAAAGCACTGGACCCTTAAATTAATTTCTTGAGGTTCACTCTCAGCACTGTAGCAACTCCCACATTTCCCAGCAAAAACAATTAGCTCTCCCGAGATTCACATCTAGCTAAGACAGTGTTTCTGTGTTTGGGGTCAAGACCCACGAGATTAGTCACAAGCCAATTTCAGGTGTGTCCCAATTCATTTCAATATTTTATTTTTAATATCTTAGACTTGATGCTTCCATTGTCTGTGACTGCATTTATGGAAATAGTACAGAGCTGAACTGGAGGTATCTGGGGGTAAGTTGTCCAAACCTGGTGGGGGATCCCTGGCTTAATTGGGGGTGGTCCTGGGTGCCACGGGGCCGAGTGATGCCACGGGCCTGTTCACATAAAGAAGCCACACAGAGAGGGCCATTAAAAATTATTCTGAACCTTCTGCATTTAAAATAGGTAATTAAACAGGAAGGAGGATGTCAATGTTTGCCAACTTTCCAGCACTGAATTAACCAGGAGGTAAGGGAACAAATGATAACCAGGAGGTAAGGGGTTACTGCCACCCACTTCAGGATGTGTGCCTGGCAGTATTGGTGCTTACTCATAGACATGAGCCTAACAGACTCACTGTGGTGTTTCTATCAGTAATTTATGATAAGGCATCTTTGAGGGCATTGTGGAAGTTTCTAAATTGAGAGCTTTTGCTCAGCTGCATTACACACACATCTCACTTTATGTGAATAGCCCTCAGATATAAGAAACTCATTTGGAACTTCTTGCTGTCACACTTCTGGCCAGTGGCAATGTTAGACAACAGCATCTTTTTTACCCTTCTAACAGTGAGAAACATGATAGGTCTAGACAGCCCCCAGGATCCCGTGCTGCAAGACAGGCTGGAGCTACTGCCATTGCTGAGCCGAGGGCAAGCTCTGATTCCCTTTGAGAAATCTGGGAGTTGCTGTCACCCCCAGAACATAACATGTTAAGAAGGCTTAAGCCTTGTCATCCTTTGTGGGAATTAAGGGTCCTGCAAAGCATATCAGAGGAATTGCTTTGAAATGGAAGCAACGGTCAGTAGTCCCATTTTTAATGCACTGAGAGATTAATTTCTGGACTCATATTTCAACAGTTTATTATTAAACCACCATGGTACTACCTTAATATTATTCTTGATCCAAAAATAAGTCACATATCTTTCTCACGAGATTTCCTTTTGTCAAGTAACAGAATACCTTGCAATCTAATTTCAATACAAGCAAACTAATTTCTCGACAATGGAGTATATAAATGGCCAACGGCCCATTCCTGTCTCCTGCAGCCCAGCACCTGCAGCATTACAGAGCACATGTTGCAGGCTGTGGAGGTGGTGGAGTACCAGTTAGCTCAGGAGAGGTAAATAAAAACATTTTGATTTTCCTGGTTACCTGATTGCCCCTTACACCTTTGGTAGCTCTTTTGCTGGAACAAATCTGAGGAGACCCCTGAGGGCAGATCTGGATCACGAAGTAGGGATACTACAAGATCTCACCTTGTGTGGTTGTTGCTGATAACCTGTATTTTACTCATAGGCTGTCAATGAGGTCTCCCTGACTCTGATTTGAATAGAGGAAGGTCAGTGGGCCACTGTTGACCATGAGCAACCTCCAACCATTTCCTCTGGCAGTTTTGGCCTGCCGAACAGAATGGCTTTCCAGCCATTGGCCTAGGACTTATGCTAACAGATCATAAGATCCTTCAGCATAAGACTCTCATATGATTGGAGAGCAAGGCTATGACCCTTGACACATTTACCAAGGAATAAGATTCAACGAACATAGTGAGTGACTTCTGAGTATGCATGATCTTTGCTGTATGAATGAGAGTTTGAAGTCTCTAATAAGTCTTGTTGGAACAATCTTAACAAGCACTGGAGCAGGCAGGTTGACATGCCTACACTGCACCCAACACAAGTTCGGTGCTGCTACTTAGCTATCTCTGGTTCTTGGCAAAGAGAAACTTCGCTCTTATCCTGGGTACTCGGCAGAAGTCCCAGAGGATCTACTTGGATCTGTGTCACCTCCAGCACTTGACAAAGGAAGTAACTTCTGAGTATTGTCAACTCAAAGTAGCAGCAATGCTCCAAGGACAGGGGTCTTTCTGGCACAGGGATCTTCTGGTAGGGCTCAGAAACTGGAAGCTCTGCATTTAAACCAAATGCTATACTGCTGAGTTACAGTTGTTCCCCATCCATTTTAGAAGACTGAACTACAAATACAACCATCTAGTCCTAGGTTCTCTTGTTATTCAGCTCTGTGCTGCCCCAACCTTTACACATACACATGACATAACAATACTGTCCCTTTTCTTTTTCAGTTTAAGCAATTTGACCTGAAGCTCAAGGGAGAGCAACACATAGTCCTAAACAGAAACAGGTTGACAGACTTGACTAGTAATCTCTTGGAACAGAGTCTATACTTTTTTCCTTTCTTTTCTTATAGTATCAAATGCATTGCCTATGTCTAATGGATTAATAATAATTTGACAGCTAGCAGCCTGATCTGGGCACTACATCTTGTTATGCATGCAAGATGTCTAAACTGTATTTTGCTTCTTAAGTTATGCCTCCTGCAGTGTGCATTTCCTCCCCTATTTTGCCATTCATAGTCTGGATTTATTTTTACTGCATTTTGTAAGAAATGGGATTACCAGACCATTGCTCCTTTGAAAATGAAAGTCCTGAATTCAAGGTCAAAGATTGGGGAAATTCTATTTAAGCAAATACACCTCAGGACTACAGTGGAAATATTTTATAGAAATGAAGAGCTGGCCCAGACTGGAAGAGAAAAAGTAAGCTTTTGTTTGACTTTCAGACAACAGCAAACTGAGATGAAAACTTTTTTTTCTCATTTTGTACCCAAAAGAAGAAAAAAAGAGGTTATGGATGTGATAAGTTATTTTGTCACACATTCACTGGATTTACAATGTCTTTGTATTTCTAAGGCTTATTCTGACCCCCTTCTCCTTATGCAACTGCTTCACAATAATTTTTCCTGCAGTTTTTCTTAAAAGTGCAGCTGATGGTGGTACCTGCAGATAACTGAAGAAGACAATTGCTTATATTATTTTTACTTTTACCAAGTAACAGTGAACAGGTATCCCCCACTTTTTCTGATGATCCACTCTTTCAACACATTTCAGTTATACCTGGAACTGATTCGTTTAATACATGTTTCACTATTTCAACATCTCTCTGCTTTTCTAAAGGCTAAAATTGCCCTACCCTGTATTAATTTGCATATGATATGGTGATTCAAACTGTTTTGGTATGCATGCATGAGAAAGCATGTGCCAACTTTAGCTTTGGTTCTATTCCCGTTCCCTAAGGCATTAATGAAAGTCCACTGCAGTCACTTTTTGTGATAGCAGGAATTTTCAAGATTAAAAAGACATTTTGCAGTTTGCTAGCTTAAAAAAGCATTGAAAGAAACATTTGCAAACTAAAAGAAGGCTGGGTTCTGCTTTTCAACCATTTCCACTTTTAACACAGTCCCTAATTTCTCAAATGAGAGGGAATGCCTATATCTTACTTACCATGTAAAGACTTTATCTTATAAAGATCCTATGATATAGGTTTTGAAAATATGATTTGACAATGTTCTTTATTCATTTTTTTTCAGTCAACCTTGATATATTCCTATGTTACTTTACCCTCTTTTGCTTTTTGCTGCCTTTGCGGCCAGAGAAAAGTAAGTAAACAAATGTGCCCATGACTGAAAAAAGTCCTTGCCAGTTAACCCACTGCAGTCTGTGTTGATCAGCCTAAAGATGGAAGCATTTCCTAGTTTCAGGATTGGAAGTATCTGCAGTTTGAGATTGGACTGAGAGTTAATTAATGTCTGAGAGATTTAAAGAGGCAGTAGCATTAACCTTTCAGAAATGAAGTACTTATACAAAAGAGAGCACTGATGTTATAATGTGCTCTTGACATTAGTGTGACCCGATAGAGGAAAAAACTAATTAAATAATGTTAAGCATTTGAGAGGAAACATGAGAAAAAATGACAGGAGAAGATGATGGCTCTACCTTGAGCAGATTAGCATGCAGTGGTAGATCTTGCTCTTTTCATCTTAGTGTGTACTGCCTATGCTATAACTTTGTATTTCCCTTTCTGCTTTAATCACAGAGGTTAAAGGCACGTTTACAATATTCATAAAGTTTCTGGAATAACCTGGCAGAGAGCCTTAGTTGCATACAGTGCCACTTTGTAGGTATTAATCCACTTGAGAAAGGGTTAAGTCCCTATCTAAGTAGCTACTTAACCACTATCCATCTTACATGTAATTAAGTGAGGTGATACAGATAATTTTGGGTGATACAGCCCAAAAATGACTTTGGGCTGGCCCTACATTAGAGTCAAGTCAGACAGGTTTTAGTGTTAGAAAAGTGATTGGGGGTGTAATCCTAACCAATTTTTCAGCTCTCACGTAAGAGCAATGCAATTCTGAGATAAGGTAATTGCCTTACCTTAACAAGACCTTCATGACTGCCTCCGAACTGCAGGATGCAGCACATGCCAGCTATGCCAGTGCTGGAAAGTTGGTTAGTACTGCATCTGGAATCTCAAGTCTGACCAGAAACCAACATACTGCATGTAGAAATGCACATGTGCTATAAATGTGAAGACTTGCAAAGTTACTTCAGATCATGCTTCCTCCTTCCATCATCTACATCTACAGTATTTATATACTGCTTTTCAACTAACAAGTTCACAAAGCGGTTTACAAAGAAAATGTAAAAATAATAATAGCTGATTAAAAGCTAATGGGTCCCTGTCCCAAAAGGGCTCACAATCTAAAATGCAAAAAAGAACACCAGCAGAAGCCACTTGAACAGACACTGCTGGGGTGTGTAGGGCCAGTTACTCTCCCCCTGCTAAATAAAAGAGGAACACCTACTTGAAAGAGTGCCTCTTGACCAGTTAGCAGGGGTTTCATGCATTCGGTCTTTGAAAGGGTAAATCATAGAATCAAAGAGTTGGAAGGGACCTAGTAGGTCATCTAGTCCCTGCCTGTAGCAGAAAATCCTGCTAGAGCATCTCCGACAGGTGCTCATCAAGCCTCTGCTTGAAGATCCCCAGTGAGGGACAGTCCACCACTTCCCTTGGCAATCTGTTCCACTGCTGAACTGCCCTCACCCTCAGGAATTTTTCTGGATATCCAACTAGAATCTCCTTTCTTGCAGTTTGTAGCCATTGGTTCTAGTTCTGCTTTCAGAGGCAGCTATGAACAAAGGAGCCCCTTCCTCCCTATGACAGCCCTTCAGGTATCTGAAGAGGGCAATCATGTCTCCCCTCAGCCTCCTTTTCTCCAGGCTGAACATTCCAAGTTCCCCCAACCTTTCCTCATAGGGCTTCCCTTCCAACCCACTGATCATTCTTGTCGCTCTCCTCTGGAGTTGCTCCAGTTTGGCTGCATCTTTGAAGTAAGGTGCCCAGAACTGAACATAGTACTCAAGGTGAGGTCTGACCAATGCAGAATAAAGAGGAAATAGAACTTGTCGCAACTTGGAAGCTACAGTCCTCTTAATGCAGCCTAAAATGGCATTTGCCTTTTTTGCAGACACATCACACTGCTAACTCATGTTTAGCTTGATATTCAAGATAGTTTTAGAGTGGTCAATTTGGATTCAAACTATTCCTTCATATTTAGAATGTCTGATTATGTGTCTCTCTTTATGATCACACTCATCTTCTTGATTGGGGTCAGCATTTTTTTTCTATGTGGCTGTGAATCTTTCCCATTGCAATAACATTGTGGAGGACTCCCATATCACTAAGGGCTTTCTAGAGGAATCATGTCTATTTATTGGCTCTGCTTGGAATTGGCACTGAAATGGTTCACTGATTGAAACAAGTATCTCCAGATAGCCTTAGTGGTCTGTCATATAGCAATTTTAGATCCCTCCACATCTAGTTTGCCTTTTGGGAACTGTGTAAGAGGCACTATTTCAGGAGGGTGTTCTTCCTTTATTTAGCAGTGGGAGAGTAACTGTCCTGACACACCCCAGCAATGTCTGTTCTAGTGGCTTCTGCTGGTGTTCTTTTTGCATTTTAGATTGTGAGCCCTTTTGGGACAGGGACCCATTAACTATTAATTAGCTATTATTTTTTCATTTTCTTTGTAAACTGCTTTGTGAACTTTTTAGTTGAAAAGTGGTATATAAATATTGTAGATACATAGATAGATAATTGTTGTTTGTGGCATATCAGCACTTAAAAGCAACAAAAGAACTGATTTTTTCCTGATTGCAAAGGCTTCATTTTCTAGTTGCCTGGAAGAAGGGCTTCAGCGAGCATTTCAATCTGAGGTGAGGCAGCCATATTCCTAGAGATATTACCACCCCTATAATAATGGGGAAAGAACATGTTATGTTCTGAAATGAATATTACATGGAGAATGAGCTACCTCTATAGTGGTTAGAGTGTTGGACTGAGACCTGAAATTTCCAGGATCAGATCTCTCCTTGACAATTTAGCTTTGTTCCAACCAAGGGGGCTTTATTTTGCCACAGTGTAATAAATGAGGCATTAGTCAGGGGATTTAGGGCACAATCCAGAGTTAGGACAGTGAGGAGTGCTTAGCTGGGCTGCCCCAACTATTCTGAATCTAGAGCCGAAAGTTATGCTGCATCCAGATTCAGGAAGCCTGGGCTTCTCTAACTGCTCCAGAGCATGCTCAGTAGGCACCAAGTCAGTGACACCTGGGGAGGGCTTGCTCCTGAGGTGACTCCCCTCAGATCACACTGAACAAGGAACAGCTGTGGTGCCTGCCATATAAGGAGTCTCTGATGAGATGCCTGTATAGTCTACAGTGAATACAAGGGGCTTCTTGGAGTGGCCTGCTGTATCCCCAGGTTAGTGGGCTGCCGTAGTTGTTCCATATTCTGAGGTAGAGAGGCAGGGCTTGCAGATAGGCTGGCCAAGAACTCAGATTTTTGGTCATCATTGCCATTCTTACTCTGCCTTATCATGGACCCCTATGGACCTACTCATTTCTATACCTGCTCCTGAGGTGGTAAAACACTGAGGAGCTGGAAGAGGGCATTTCTGCCCTGGAAAGAGGCTATGCATATAGAGTAAATGCTCTGCCCTAGGCAATGCTAAACATATCCCCAGCGTGCCTCTCCTGAAGTGCCTAGGCTGCCCCGGTTAGGGAGGCACAAGTTCACCTGTCTTGGGGCAGCCTATGTAGCCTTAGGCTGCCCCACACCTTTTCCAGAGTAAGTAGGTTGGAGCATCTTGCAGTTGGCTCAGCCCAGTGGTAGATAGGGTAACCCAAGTGCACTTCTGGATTTTGTCCAAAGTATGAATTAAATTGGATTAGATGAAGGGTAGACTGAATTTTTGCCAAGCAGTAAGCAAAAGGCCACCTGCATTGAATGACTGGGCTGACTATCAGATTTCTAGCCAAACTGAACAGAGAAGTGGATACTTTTATGTCTAGGCAGAGACAGAAAGAGTGCATTATGGCAAAGGTGGGGTATAAATCCATTAAATGAATAAACATAAACTTAATGTAAAACTCAATAGGGCAAGAAGTGGAACTCTGGGGTGCTTGTATCCTTGGTCTAAATGAAGTTGGGGTATCCAGTTAAATGAATGGCATGTGCACAGTGTTGTCTGTAATCACTGTATATGTATATGTGGCAAGGAAATGCCTACATTTGTGGGAGTGAATTATGTGTTTTGGGGTGGTCTCTGCCTATTTAAGTGGAGATATATATTTTTCATCCTTCATCATCCTTAAATACTCCTGAAGAAAATCCTCAATCCTCTTTTTGCTGCTATTTAAATATCAGCAAAACTTCAGTTTATGATGAGAGTTAAGCTGCTTACAATTTTCCCTCAAATGCCAAAAAGTGTGGGAAATTGGAAATTGTGGTGGTTGACTTGACTTTCATGCCATGTAAGCAATGAAGGCTTCATATGACCTATAATATTAGACATGCTTTAAAAATGGAGCACCATAAACCCACACCTTGCCTTGGTCTTTCATCTCAGCACTGGACTGAGGACAGATGTGTTCAGGCAGAAATTCAATATTAAGCCTGATCAATCACTTGCAAGAGATATGCTATACAAATGTCTACCTGCCATTGCTTTTGTTTTTCAGGATTCAGTAGTTTTCCTCTGCGCTCAGACTGCAATCCTAAACTCGAGTTAGGCTGGCTGAAGTCCTGTGCTGACTTGGAGGTGTCACAAAAGTGGCATAAGACTCTTCTGCTCCACTCCGGAGGGATGGTTAGGCTACTGCACAGGCATATGACGACCTCCCTGCAATACCATGGGAAGATATGCCAAGTGAGTTAGGCCAGGCTTAGATAATATCATAGTTTTTCAGTATCATCAAAAGTATTTCCTGCATTTAGTATCACTGAGTTCCACGGATCAATTGACAAAGGACATGGTAATGACAATGGAATCTCTTTAATACTCATCTATGCTAACTTTTACAGGTTTCAGAACATTGTGGAAGAATCAAAGAGTTGATACAGCTCTGCCTAGTTTCCTCATGTGCTGATAAGACTTTTGGCTAAAGTACAAGCACTTGGTCTAACAATCAAACTAACTTTTCAGCTCTGAAAAAACCTCTAAAATCAGAGGCAGATTTAAGATCCACATGTGTTGGATGGAAATGACAGCCCTCAAAGCAAACTTTTATTAGCAAGTACTGGTAATTGTGAAAGTTCTGCCTGAAGAATTTCTACTGGGTGTTTACTATAGTAGGAGATAACATTACCCCAGACAGTCATAAATAAAGAGTCGGACACAAGTGCTGGATTGAGGGCCACTTTTATTAACTATTTAACATCTTAGAAATAAACAGGGACTGCTCTAAAATAGCCGTGCGGTCTAAGGGGATGCATATTTCCCCATCCAAATGTTAAAGGTGGTAAAGGGCGTTCCCAGCCTGGCTCAGGGCATTTCTTGAACAGAGTTCAAGGATGCCCGTCTTTGCCAACCCGAAGGTCAAGGTAGCCGGACGCGCAGCCGCTGGCTGTCCGGCCAGACACTGCGCCTAGGTTTCCCATCCAGGTCAGGGGGTTCGTCAGACTTACCCCCGGAGCCAGAAGAGCATCTCAGGGAGCTTCCTCACTCCTAAACCCTTGCTACCTAAGGCTGCACACCGAGACCTATCCTGCCTACTACCGCACGACTCCTGTCACCCGGTGGGCCAGCCTAGCACTTGGCCCCACCGCCCCACTATAAAAAAGGGAGCAGTCCCTGTTGCAAGTTAAACAAGAAAAGATCAGCAGCCATGGGAGACAAATGTACCCCATCGGCCCTGTACAACTCTGGCCGCCTCCAGTCAATTTGGGGGTGCCAGATGACTGCACCACCCACACTAGCGAGGAAACGAGCCACGTAAGTGTTAATACGCCTGCGTGACATGTCGATCCTCCCAGCGCTTCTAGTGCCGGACCACACACGTCTGGGCAACGTCTCAGACCAGACGATGCACACCCCTGGGAAATAAATTTTAATCAGGGAGAACTCCTTAACGATCTGCACTCTCAAGGACACAGAGGCCCTCTGAGTGAGATCATTCTCTCCCAGATGAACCAGGAGTACCTGTGGAGGCGGGTTCCTATCAAGGAACTCTAACCAGGCAGGCATAAACTGCCCCCAGTGCATCCCCCTCTTGGCCACCCAAAAGATAGAGGCCCCAGATCCCAGCCCAAGCTGGGTGCCAAATCCACTGCATTCGGCCCTCTTCTTGGCCCAGAAGAGGATGGAGTGGCTGATGAGCAGTATCCGAGTCAGGGTTCCTCCTAAGAAGGAAAGAGAAAACATAGCCCATTAGCAGGCAACATAAGCACCACAGGCCAAAGAACGGCAAACATATCTAGTCAAGCCCTATCGGCTGGCCAATGGGCCTGGGGGCGCCGACCCGAGCCCCTAATCCTAACAAAAGCCCGAAGGCAAAATGTAAAAACCGAAAAGGGGTGCCATCCTATACAGGATGCAACACCAGCAGACCCGAGCCGGCGCCAGCCGGGCCGCTTGCAAAACACGCTCGAGGCATAAGCCCCCTCAAATTACAGGCCAAGCTGTCACCAGCAAGGCCCGGGCATTCACCCTATATCAAGCGCAACATATAGTGTGGGCATGCGCCCAACAAAGGCCAACCCGGCCGGGAAGGCCCACAGCAAAGCCACGAGCAGGTAATGCCAATCTCTCTGGGATAACAGGCCACAGTAAATGTCTCTCTGGGATAACTGGCCACGGAAAAAACTTGGGCACGCGCCCAAACAGGAGGCTAACCCGGTCGGGAAAGCCCAAACAGCAAAGCCACTGGCAGGCAATGCCAATCTCTTTGGGATAAATGCCCAACTGCCTAAACAAGGGTCTAAAACCTAAAACCGGGAAGGTAGAACAGTCACTTCTGTCTATAAATTTTATAAGCACATTTTATAAGAACACCCCATGGGCAGTGCCCGATCAACATAATATCCCCCTTTGAACCACATGCCCAGGTGGCAAAAGTCATCTGGATGAACCGGCAAAAGCCGAAATGCAGACTCAATGTCCGTCTTTCCAATCAATGCTCCCCTGCCACATGACCAAGGGGCACGAATAGCTTCATCCTGCGACGTGTACCTCACTGAGCATAGGTGAGCCGGGATACCATCATTTACCGAATCCCCTTTTGGATACGACAAATGATGGATGAGGCGAAATTCCCCTGGTGTCTTTTTGGGCACCACGCCCAATGGAGAAACCCTTAGGTTATGCAACGGGGGTCCTCGAATGGGCCCAACACCTGCCAGCCGTCACTTCCTTAGCTAACTTCTTGGCAACCACATCCTCCATACCGACCACCGACTTCAGGTTCTTAGCCCAGAAGACTTTGGTTGGTGGAGGAGCCGGAATCCAAAAACCAACTGTAAACCCCTGCAGTAAATAAGCCGCATCCTCTCTGCATGGATAACACCGCAAAAGGGATGCCAACACCTCCAACTTAATTGGAGAGGGCCCCTTTTCCAGCCGAAGACTGCTGTTGGGATTGGTCTCCCCCTCCCTTCTTGGGCCCCCCGCCGGGCTTTTTCTTAAATGCTCCCATCCTACCGCAGGCCTGCAAGGAATGCTTTGCTCCACAGAATGAGCACTGGTGAAAAAATCTGCACCCTGATTTAGTGCCTTGACCAACCGCATTGAACTCGAAACAGGTTCGCCGAACTTGAACCCCTTGGGTGCCCACTGGCGCCCTGGGGAAGGTAGCAGCGTTCCTAGCAATTAAATGCCCACTGTCAGAGCGATCTCCCGAATTTGGCCGAGCAGTGGACATAATTTGCATCCAAAGCTCAAATTGCGGTATGCCAATCACCGGGCAAACCCGCCCGGGAAAAGTCTGGCTCCGCCCCCTCCAGCCCTCTAGCAGCCAATGGCTGCATTGCTTTTGCATTCTGCCCAGCTCTGCAATGCCTGCAGAGGGGCAAAGGGAGCCCGCGCTGAAGGCGCGCAGACTCCATTTTGGGAAAAGCACTGTCCTTAGAGAGATACACCACACAGATATCTATCAGAAGTAACTGCTGCAATTTTTTAAAAAATCTTCATCAATTTATGCCATAAATTTATGCCATTCCTTCCCATTCCAACATCAGGCTGAAAAACCAAGGCAAACTGTGGACAAATGAAGCATAATTTGTAAAGCAAGCACAAGCATATCATTGGGGACTGAAACTCTTTGCTCCTTACAACACAGATGTTGTCAGCCACCTTGACTTTCAATTTCCCACGTTGTTGGAGAAAAGGAGAAAATTATAAGCAGATTAACATTTATCATAAACCAAAAAGTGTTCTTTTCCAAAATATTTTGATCTGATTTTCTCAGTTACAAAATAAACAATAAAAACCTATAACCAACAAGGAAAAATGCAAGTTTAGGTAAGTATTCAGGAATATGCAACCTTCCTGTAAGTATCCCTTTCTGGGATTTCCAGGATCACATTGTTATGGGGGGTACAGGGCCTTCCATGGATTTACCCCATCCTGTCCCAGGGAAGTGGGGCCAGCCTCTGCAGATCTCTCCAAACTGTGAGTGTGAAGGCTGCAGTTGCAACCTTCGCAATTTCCTATCTCAGAAGTGGGCTACAATCACAAATTTTACTTTCCCTCCATCATGTAGGGGTCTGAGGAGGCTGGCACCATGTTCCCTGCGCACCCAGGAGGCTGCTGAAGGCTGCCGGGAGTGCAGGGAAGCCCCACCAACTTTCCAAGGCAGTGTAGTCCAGAAGATCACTTTGCTGACTCTCCTTCTTCCCCCCACCCCTGAGATCACAGATCACCACCTGAGATCACAGGGCTCTCTAGCTGGGGCATTATGATGCCCTAATTTGAGAACTACTATCTTTTACCAAAACAACACCTAACAATAACAAAAGACGAGTCATGAGATGTAATTCATAATGATCTTCCAGACTGTTAAGCATTAACTGGCTGGACATTTTTTAACCAGTGATGGAAAAGGAAACCAAGTGTTAAAGAACACATCAGGCTTAGTCAAAAGCTTTTCATCCAAGGCTATCGACTGCACTTTATAGTAGCAAGAATTTAATGACAAGGAGCATTATTTTTCCAATTCAGTGTTATTTCCAGGTGAGCACTATCAACAGCAACAACAAAAAATGAACTGTTTATGTAGAGCACTAAAACATTTAACATCAAATGTGATTAACTAACAGTGAACATGGGCAGAAAGTAACACGCACACAGCGAAAATTTCCAAAATCCTCTGCTCTGAAGCCTTTACCTTTACTGTTCACCCATCAATTATTTGAAAGTATTTTTATCCTTCCCTTTTCCCTTTAAAATAAAACTTGAGGCCACAGCAGCTAAGAGTACTGTAAAAATACAATGAAACCAAGTATGACATTGCACAGAGCAAACTATAATAATAATAATAATAATAATAATAATAATAATAATAATAATAATAATAATAATAATAGAAGTCTCCTCCCCCTAGCAACCACCAGGAAACAGGGCCCAGAACTCACTTCCTGACTCCAACATGTGCTCAGATCAGGGGGAAAGCAGAGACTCTTCGTATCTGGTGTAAGCCAGTGCAAGTGGTTCCAGTGGTAATTGGCACACTCGGTGCAGTGCCCAAAGACCTTGGTGGGCACCTGAAAACTATTTTTGCCAACTGCAGAAAGCCTCTCTTCTGGGATCAGCACGAATTATATGCCGCTACGTCACACATTCCTAGACTCTTGGGAAGGGTCCAACTGCTGATGTGAATGAAACAGCACGAAATTGTTCGCTGTGTATTTATGGATAATAATAACAACAACAACAACAATAACAATAATAATAACAATTTAATGAAATGCTACGAACAGGTAACATCAGCCAGTGGTTAACAACTGGAAAGATTCTACTAATACAGGAGGATCCAGCAAAAGGGATAGCACCAGGAAACTTCAGGCCAATAACTTATCTACCCACCATGTTCAAGCTGCTGACAGGCATCATAGCTGACAGGATTCAGGATTACCTGGAAGTAAATAACATCTTACCAGTGGAGCAGAAAAGCAATAAACGGAGAAGCAGAGGCACAAAAGATCAGCTCCTGATTGATAAAATGATATTGGAGAATTGTAAAAGCCAGAAAACCAATCTGCACATGGTTGGATTGACTATAGAAAAGCCTTTGATTCATTGCCACACAGCTGGATCATAAAATGTCTGGAGTCCCTCAGGGTCAACAAAAATGTGACAAATTTCATTGAAAATGCAATGAAACTCTAGAAGACAGAATTATTTGTAGCCAATGAAAGTTATGGACTTGTCAACATTAGATGGGGAATCTACCAGGGGGGCTCATTGTCCCCATTTCTGTTTGTCATCGCGATGATCGCTTTGTCAGTGATCCTACAGAAAGCAAATCTGGGCTACCAAACTGCCAAAAATTCACAGAAAATTTCACATCTATTGTACATGGATGATTTGAAGCTCTACGGAAGGTCAGAAGCAGAAATCCAGTCACTCACCAATAGCCTGAGTCTTTAGTACTGACATCAACATGGAGTTTGGCCTGGACAAATGTGCCACAGTGGCACTAAAGAAAGGGAAGATCACGGAAAGTGATGGCATTGAAATGCCAAATGATCAAACCATTAAATGCCACCAGCCTGAAGCCTACAAATATCTGGGCATACTGCAGCTGGACAATATCAAGCACGGGCATGTAAAAACTGTGGTCAGCAAAGAATACATACAAAGGGTTAGAAAAATTTTGAAGAGCAAATTGAATGGCGGCAACAATATAAAGGCTATAAATACCTGGGCCATACCTGTAGTTAGGTATGCTGCTGGCATTGTGAACTGGACACAAAAGGAACTGGATGACTTGGACAGGAAAACAAGGAAATTAATGACCATTCACTATGCTTTACATCCACGTAGTGATGTCGACAGGCTGTATCTGCCTAGAAGATCAGGGGGCAGAGGACCTTTGCAAGTGAAGCAGTCAGTTGAAGAAGAAAAACATGCCCTAGCAGATTATGTGTGAGAGAGCCAGGAATCTGCTCTGACTGAAGTCAGCAAGAGAAAGTTGTTGAAAGTGCAGCAGACCAATTATGAATATTGCAATAGTGCAATTCAGGCTCGGACTGCCAGTTGGCAGAATAAAGTATTGTATGGCCAATTCCTTGCCAAGATCGAAGGAAAAGTGGATCAGGATAAGACCTGGTTGTGGCTCACGAGTGGAACACTGAAGAAGGAGACGGAAGGCCTGATACTTGCTGCCCAAGAACAGGCAATCAGGACAAATGCCATCAAGGTCAGAATTGAAAAATCAGCCCATGATCCCAAATGCCGGCTCTGCAAAGAAGTGGATGAAACCATCAACCACATTCTGAGTGGCTGCAAGAAGATTGCGCAGACTGACTACAAACTGAGGCACAACTCTGTTGCCCAGATGATCCACTGGAATCTATGCCAAAAGTATCATCTGCCAGTGGCAAAAAACTGGTGGGACCACAAACCTGAAAAAGTGGTTGCAAATGAGCAGGTCAAGCTTCTGTGGGACTTCAGGATACAGATAGACAAGGTCTTGGAACACAATACTCCAGATATCACCATCATAGAAAGCAGTGAGGTGTGGCTTGTTGACATCGCCATACCAGGTGACAGCAGAATTGAGGAGAAACAACTGAAAAAGATATCCTGCTACCAAGACCTAAGAATCGAATTACAGCGTATCTGGTGTAAGCCAGTGCAGGTGGTTCCAGTGGTAATTGGCACACTGGGTGCAGTGCCCAAAGACCTTGGCAGGCACCTGAAAACTATTGGCATTGACAAAATATCACTCTGCCAACTGCAGAAAGCTGCTCTTCTGGGATCAGCACGAATTATATGCCGCTACATCACACAGTCCTAGACTCTTGGAAGGGTCCGACTGGTGAAGTGAATGAAACCAGCATGAAATTGTTTGCTGTGCATTTATGTATAATAATTAAAATAATAATAATAATAATAATAATAATAATAATAATAATAATAATAATAATAATAATAATAATAATATAAAGAACACGAGAAGATCACATGGTATAATGACCTACACATAGAAATTCAGATAATCTGGGCAAAGAAAGCCACTGTTATTCCAATAATAATAGGTGCTCTTGGAGCGATTCCATTAAGTCTCCCGAAACATCTAAACTTAGGTTGCAATCCTAAGACACTTTCCTGGGAGTAAGACCCATTGAACACAATGGGACTTACTTTTGAGCAGACATGGTTAGGATTGTGCTCATAGTGGGCCTCCAGAAGATCACAACTGCCCAGTTACAAAAAGCAATTGAGAACTTCACACATATTGAGACGATACCTTTGTGATTCCTAGTTCCTTGGATAGGAACCGAATCACAACAGAGTCAATTCCAGTCAAACATCTGGGGACTGTGAAATAGTACATAATAATAATAGCAGTAAAACAGATACAATCAAGTGAAAAAGTGAGTGAAATAAAACATTTTGAATCCTGTTAATGGGCAGAGAGAGGGAGTTCTGCAACTGTGTACCACTACAGAGAATGCCTTTAATGAAGATACAATAATAGGTGCCCCTTTCAGGACATCCCCTCCACCACAAAAGGCAAGTGTAACATAATCAGTGGGAGCTTGGTGACTATGTATGAATTGAAGAGCGTTCTTATTTAATGCAGATGACTCATGTTGCAGCCCTAACCCACCTTCCAGCACTGGCCTAACTGTGCCAGTGGGACAGATGCTGCATCCTGCAGTTGTGGGGGGGCAGACATGGTGACTTCCTCAAGGTAAGACAATATTTGTTCCCTTACCTCAGAGGAACACTGCCCTTTCTCTGAAGGTGGAAAATTGGTAAGTTCTTTACCCTGAAACTTCTTTTTAAACTACAACAGTTCATATCTGAGGCTATATCCTGTACTTAGGGACCTGCAAAAGGTGAGGTTATTTTTCCTGAAAAATGGGGAAATCCCTTTGTCAGGAAAAATAACCTCACCTTTTGCAAATCCCTACCTGTACTGTTTTGATCCTGAACTGCCCAGCAAATGGGGCTGCTGCAGTACAAAAATAGCTGCCAAAATGTCTGAAGTACTCAAACCAGCTATCAGCAATTCCTTGGGAAATAAGGGAAACAGCCTATCAGCTATTAAGCTGGCACAGAATCCAGAAGACTCATGTTGGATCACATATAGGATTGCCAAATGTCCCTGAAAACAGGAACAGTCCCAATTTGGGGGGATTGTGTTTACATATTGGCAAGTCTGAGAAATGGTCCTGTCCTGATTTTGTGGAAAAGAATATGGCAACTCTAGATCGCAGGGCTCTAGCTTCTGGTGGAGATGAGCTCTGCTAGTCCTGGCTTTTCCTGACTTGCTTCTTTCCTGCCACCCTCCCTCCTGCCCAAGAATGCCTCTCTCCAAACCCCCATTCACCTTTCCATTGCCTACTGCTCCTGAAGATCACTGGGCAGAGGAAAACAGGTCCATTCCTGGACTTATCCCAGCATGTGCTCACAGCAGCTATGCTTCTGCAGGTACAACATAGGCTTCCAAAATTAAAAAGGAAAACATACTTCACTTGCAGAGTGCTACCTCCCCTTCCCCTCCATCCTGGCGTAACTATTGGGTGACACATCAACATTATCTTAACAAACACATTTTTCAGTTGCCTACTAGAGAGACAAGCTGATAACCAGAACTTGGTTGGCAGCAGCCACGTTACTGAGGGCAAAGACTGATTTTGAATTTGTTAGAATTCAAATCCAATTTCCTTTTAAAAAAAAATCATATGTGGGGCAAAGTAGTATAGACGGAACAGTTCAAACCCCTGAATCATTGTGGCCATTGCCTTACCTGCATGAAAGTCTTGCTTCCCACTGAAATTAAATGACTATTTACCCTTAGGATCCCATCCGGGTCCATTGGACCCGATTGGGACATTTGTGCTGTGTTTTTTACTGGAATTTATTATTTTTACTTGACAAGACTTTCTGACTTTTTTACTGCTTATTAGATAGTTACAAATCCAAAAGCATGAAACTTTTGAATTTACAGGTTTTCTGTATTCAAAATTTTACTGTATTGTGAAATTCGAATTTGCATCCCAGTTCCCAAGACGGGTCCATTGGACCCGATTCAGATTTGAATGCCAGTTCCCAGGATGGGTCTATTAGACCCATTCAATATTTCAATATTTTGCTAGCTAAAATTATAATTAAAATTCAAAACTTCACAATATTTAGTATAAAATAATTGTACTAATACGTCTACAATAATAAAACGTCTAATAATTGTTGTACGGGTCCAATGGACCCATACGGTCAAACGTGTTAAAAAAAAAACCGTGGGATTCTAAGGGTTTAGAAACCTGTTATGGGTTAATCATTTCAAAAACATGCCTCTGGATGAACCCATCAAAAATGCAGTTCTAAGCTCATCTTCATGCTTAAGATAAACATGCAGGTAATACTTGAATTGCAAATAACAATGTTTCTATAACTGGCGCAATGCAGTAATATTTTCTTAGCAGTTCCCTATTTAGATGATGTTCCAATTAAGATATACAAAGCAGTTTTCCTAATAGTACAGATAAATCCAAAATATATGGCAATAATGATAACCCTTCATTGAATAATTATACAACTTTTTACAAAATTCAGTTCATCTGCTTAAGACTAATTGGCAGAGGAAATAGCATAAAAATGATAATTTAGCCAGAATTAACACATTTATTTACAAACACAGCCAGCCTTCCAAATACTAATTATTTACAAAATAAAAGCAAATGCATTAACTTCTTCCTCTGGGCAAACACAGTCCCAAAGGCTGATCATCATACCCTGTCATAATATCAATAATGAAGAGAGATGTAAGTGCAGCACTTCCTAATTTAATCCACTCAGCTCATGCGGACCTGGTGATTTGCGCAGATCACGTGTCGATAGTGTTTTCACCATCTCAGCCAGCCGCATAGAAAAGGCTTATGAACAAGATGCCTGCGCAGTATGACATTTATTGAAAAGATTGCCAATGGCTTGTGACAAGCTGCAGCAGTCGTGTTTTGATAAACTGCACAGAATATGCTAATCTATGTCATGGCATATCTGCCTCAGCTCTGAAGAAGCAACACGCAAAAATTACAAACGCAACCCAAGAAGGCCACACAGAAAAGAAAGAAAAGATAAAGTACCATTCACCATTAAGAAAAAGGTGTTAAATTTTTCCTCAGTTACTGGTATGGAGGTACAGGCATCCCCCATTTATCTGACAGATTAGGGACTGAAGCTGTGATGAAAAGTGGAAATGGTTGAAAAGTGGAACCTGGTCTTTTAAATTACAAATGTTGCTTCCAATGCTTTTTTAGCTAGCAAATTGCAAATGCCCTGTTTATTTTGCAAATTCCTGCTGTCGCAGAAAGATTTCTAGATTCTCACTCTTTCAGAAATTGAAATAGACCAGAAGCAAAAGAAACCATGTACACTCGTCCTCCCTCCCTCCCTCCTTCTCTCTTTCTCTCTCTCTCTCTCTCTCTCTCTCACACACACACACACACACACACACACACGCCAAAACAGTCTGAATCACCATGGGTACAATCCAGAGTAACTATGGGGAGTCCTTACTCCGGTGCAAGAACAATTTACTCTGGATTGCAATATGAATTTCCCATAGGTTTTCCTTAGGTGGTGCTGTAACTACGGGTGCACATAATGTCTTTTACGTGCTCCAGCAGTTACTCTGGATAGTAGGACATGTCATGCAAATCAACATGAGTGAGAGCAATTTCAGCCTTTAGACCAGCAGAGAAAGTATGAAAGAGTGGAACATGTATTGAATGAATGAGTTATGGATATAACTGAAAGGTGTTGAAAAAGTGGATTGTCAGAAAACAAACTGTCAGAAAGTGGATTAATAAGAATTTGGGTCTCCCTTTCCAAGGTTTATGTGTTAATTGGCTTCCTCTCAGTAAGTCATGACAAACTGGTAAAGAAGGCAAAAGCTTTTGTTTCTCTTCACAGCCTGCTCTGACTTCTCAGAGGCCCTGCTGTTGATATGACTGAGGAGGAATGCAAGGAGAGACACAGCTCTGGCCTGTTCTCTCTCTCTCTCTCTCTCTCTCTCAGGATGATTTCACAGACATGCTAAAATAGTACTTTAAAACCTTTATATTAGAAAAGGGAGTTCAAATGGCAACACTGAAGACTCTCAACTTAACCCTTCATCAGGTGTAGCTGTTTGACTCAACTGTTGGGCGCAGTGCGCACAAAATTCCACTGTTAGAAAACTTTCATAAGCACCTAATTAACTCAATTGTAACACTCAGAAAGTGTTAAGTGACATTCATTACGATGTACAAAGAGACAATAATCAGAAATCCTCATTTATTAATCATACAGCAAGTAAAACCAAAATCACTGAAAATTAATACTCGCCTCCACATGAAATACTCGCATCTTATGTTTTCATGAAAAAGAAAGACATATGAGCATTAATTATGAGCTGAACTGGAAATATAGGCACTGTAAAGTCACTCTGAGTCAGTCTGAGTCGCTGTTGGGAAGTTCAGCAGTTCAGTTCTGTGATTGAAAGACTTGTCCAACAAGAGCCTTGAGGGTCACATTTGGCTTAGAAAACCCATAGATGCGGCCCTTGTTGGACAAGCCAAACTTCTCTGCATGTGTTCTCTGTTCCTGTTGAAATCAACAGGAAAGCGAACAATAAAATTCAGGAGATGCAGCTATCCCTGGAAGGTGAAACCAACACCTCACCAAAGTGGGGGGGGGGAGGGGGAAAGAGCCTTGGAAAGGAGAAACATCCATATCATCAACAGGGTCAGGAACCCCATGAACAATGGAAGAGTCCTACCTCAAGGCAAAGAGGACTTGTTCATTAGCATGTGCATAGATAGCAATCAAAGGTGTGAAGACAACATGAGCAAATGGTCAGTAAAATGCAGGCTGAGATGGCTTTTTTCAAAGACAAGAGAAAAAGACAGGAATAAAAGCAAACAGGAGTACATGCTTGAAGTGTATCTAATTGGCAACCCTAGGCAAAAATACATATTTATGTACAAAATATGTACAATATTATGAACAAAATCATAATATCCACAATCTTTGTAATTTCCATTCATAAAAAGAGCTAAATAAACAGTTATGATGAATATAAAAGGAAATAAGAAACTTCCAAAAGTCAGCTTAGGAGGGGCGACGGTGGTAAAAATTTGCCAGGGGGGTCCCAAAAGCCCCAGAATATTGATTAGGGGTTTCAAACAGCACCTAGAATATTGAAGCTGGAATATTGATTAGGGGTTTCAAACAGCACCTAGAACTAGGAAGATACCAGAAGGGGCAGGCCTCTTGGCCATCATGATGCTGAGAGGGAGCAAAAACAAAATCACATGGAATTCAAATCCTAGCTACGCCTAACGTTGGGTTTTAAGCAAGGCTTGGGGTTGTTATGAGGCAGGATGAAGCAGTTGTTTTGAGTGCCAGCAAGCAGGTGCCTTCACACTTGCTTTTTGCCCACTTCCCTGCCAGCTGTCCACCTTGTGGAAAATTTGTTAAAGGGAAATTGGAATAAGACCTTAGGAAAGGAAAAAAGAATAATGTGTAAGGATAAAATGGCCAGACAGAACCTCCCAATTTAAAAAAGAAATTGATCAAAATTGTGACAAACAGAGCTTGATAATTAAGAAAGAACACAAAAGAAAGATAATTATTCCAAATTGAAATTGACAACATGGGAAAAACAAGAATGCAATAGGAATTGCTCAATGATGGTAAAGGAAAAAAGGAACAAGACAAAGGGAACTGGTGCCCAATCGAGCTTAGTAAACAAGACGAACAGAAGTGAGCTGAGCATGGGTGAAATAGAGCCTAATAAGAATGCAAAGTGGAGCAATATTGGAAAGCTCAGTAGAAAATAATGGAGAAAGACATGGCTAAGAAGAAGCCAAAATGAACCTTGTAATATAAGAGAGTGAACCTGCTAATGAACCTGCTAATGAAGGAAAAACAGAAGGAATAACAAAGGGCCAAGTTGGGGAACAAGAAAAGGAGTAAGACCACTTCAGTAAGTGGTGCCTCGTGGCCAAATAGAGTCTTATAATGCAAGTCTGAGGAACTGTGGTGGTAAAATAGGCACCACCTTGGTGGGAAAGGTAACAGTGTTCCGTGTGCCTCGGCGTCTAGTCATGGCGGCCCCATGACCACGGAAGTGTCTTCAGACAATGCTGGCCCTAAAGGCTTGGAAACGGGGATGAGCACCGCACCCTAGAGTCAGACATGACTGGGTTAACCTGCGGGGGGGAGGGTACCTGCCGGGGGGAGGGTATGTAATGCAAGTCTGAAATCAGGGAATGAGAAAAAATAAAAAAGAGACTATGAAAAAAGAGAAATAAGAGAGAACCAAATGTCTCAAAACTGAGCTGAATAAAGTAGGGAGAAAAATGTAGAAGAAAAAAATGTAGGAAAAGAAGAAAGAATTAAAAGGAGCTTAGGGTGGTAAAAAGGAGCCTGATAACATAAAAAGGAAAAACACTCAGAGCACAATCCTCTGATGCACCAGCACTTTACGATATCCAGAAAGTAAGAAACGGCAGCTGGAAGGCATCGCATCTCACACAATATTCATCAAGCAACTGGTGGCTGACAAATGAGAGAGGGTGCCAATGGGTGATCTGGAGGTGGGGATGGGGTGTACTTGGTTCTCAGCCAGTAAATATCAAGATGCAAGTAGCCCCAAGGCTGGAGTGCTTCATGGAGGAAGGGAACAAATGCTCTTTTACCCCATGGAGATCTGCATCCTGCTCAAATCCAACACTGGATACAGCTGCACCAGTGTTGGATAGGATTGGACGGTCACATAAGCAGTGCATAAGTAGTCTGACAAGGGGGGAAGAATTAGAGAGAGCTCAGTAGGAGAGGAAAGAGAACTAAGGAAAAGTGAAGTGGTGGTAAACAGTGCCTCATAATATAAAAATGCAATGAAGGAATAGATGAAAGATTAGTGTAGTAAAATTGAGCACAATAAAATAAGAAAAGAGGAATCAAGGGGAAATAAGTGTTCCCACACTGAGCCTGGAGAACTTAGTGGGAAGAGAAAATGGAATAAGAAAAGTAATACTGGTACACAAAATGAAAATAATTTTTTGGCACAAAGATATTTGGCAGCACTTTTCATGCTGAATTCAAATATTTTACTAATTTTTTCTGTGTCATTCAGGGATGAAACCGCAAGATAAGATATTTATATAAAAAGTAGACATCTGGTAAAAATATTTTTAAAAATCAAAACGGCCTTAAACCCTCCCACAGAAAAAAACCATTAAAACACCAGAGGGAAGAGAGAAAGAGATGTGGCTTGAGTGAAGGGAGAAGTTTGGACTATCACCAAGTTTTACCAAAAAAAAAAGGAAAAAATTAAGTTCCCATTACCTGCTGAGCCAGTTTCAGTGCCTTATAAAGCACTTTCAAGCTGCAGGTCCCCGGATCAGGGTTATTCTGGAAGCCCCCTCGACTGGCCTTCCACACCAGCCAAAGCATTTGCTTACTCACGGGTAAACACAACTTGGCAGTTTTAAAGCTGGGGAAGCTTGGAGGAGGGAACTTCCTCCTGGGGTGATTTGTGGGGGGCTGAAGTTCTTGGATGAGGACCCTTCTGGTGTCCTTGGCTTCCTCTCAGCCTCCTCCTTCCAGCAGACAAATGCCCAAATATGCAAATATAAATGTAAAGCAGTGAAATGCAAATTTAGGGGCTTTGGTGGCTTTTTTTAGCAATAATCTTGGCTAGGAAGGTGCTAGCTCAAAACAGATTTTTGCGTTGGACTCTGCTCTTCAATAATGAATCCAGTGACATATGGCATGATGGAGTAGTGCGCACCTTCGCAAACTTCCTTTTTGGGGGTACCACAGGCCCCCCTGTGTGCATCAACCCACCTGGGCGCATCACCTGGGCGCATCACCTGGTGCGGACTGCATCCCCACAGCACCCTGATGATGCCAGTGTTTTGACTTATGATCAAAGGAGGGACATGATAAGGAATGAAATGGTTAGAAGAAACCGAACACTTTCATATGCAGAGAAATTTGAACACATCCTTAAATCAACATTTCCAACCTTTTCCATACCAAATGGAGAGTGGAAGAGAAGTCATAAAGGAATATGGGACAAGATCTACTACTGAGATTTTTTTTGTTTTTGCATTTGATTTACACATCTTTAACATTTTCTCTGTCCTTCCCACCTAGTTATACCCCTGATGCTTCTTGATCCCAAGATACTCCGGTTTGGCTTTTGGGGGAAAGGTTTTAATTTCTTTAAATCCTCTTTTTAAATAAATTTGAATAAACTTATTTTAGTGTTCCACATGTCTCATTTCAGTTCCCTTGGGAGAGATCTGGGCTGGCTGCTCAGATCTCCCACCTCTGCAACTATCAAACTTGTGGGGGGCGGGGGGTGATTTGGGAACTCCCTTCCACACTGAGTAAGATGGCCCTTTCCTGTATAGATCTCAATTAATGACAATGGTAACTAGTTTAACCCCATTTCAAGGAGGAAATAGGGGAAGCAAGGAAGTGGATGCCAGCTGCAAGATGTTGAACCCTCTCTCTTGCCTTGTCCGCATGTTTACATCCTTTATGCAGGAAAATTGGTTGTGAGTTTGGTCTTGGGAAAGGTGGTAAAGCAGGGGTGGGCAAACATTTTGGCAGGACAGCCACATCTCTCTGACACTACATTGGAGGCCAGGAAATTTAATTTTCAAATTTGAAAATATGAATTTACATAGATTTATATAAATGAATACCAAGCCCTACAATCCAGAGTAACTAAGGGAGCACTTAAGAGACATTATGTGCACCCGTAGTAACTGCACCACGTCGTGAAAACCTCTGGGAAATTCATAGTGTAATCCAAAGTAAATTGTTCTTACCCTGGAGCAAGGACTCCCCGTAGTTCCTCTGGATTGTGCCCTTAGTCATGGAACTTAGGCTGCAATCCTAAAGACACTTTCCTGGGAGTAAGACCCATTGAACACAATGGGGCTTACTTTTGAGTAGACATGGTTGGGATTGTGCTCTATCTATAAACTTTCTGAGCTTATTTAAAACACACATGAAAATTATAACACAGGCATTTAGAACTATTTGAGAACTACGAACTGCTTGCTACAACCTATTGCACAGTGGTAACAGACACACCAGGCCAGAAATAAATAGAAACAATGGTTCAGAGGTGATGCAGCTTTAAAATAAAGCTTGCAGGCCAGCATGGGTTTCTGATGCACCAGATGCTCATTTGAAACTGGAGACCCTGCAGGTCTCCAAATTGGGAGACCCTAAGGTCTGCAAATGGCCCTTGGATTAGGGTTTGCCCCTTCTTGTGTTAAAGAATGAGCAAAAGAATAGACTCTGTCATGAACTGCATTTGTCTGCTTTTCTGCTATCCATGTCCAGAAATATGTACAGAGTTATTCTCCTCCCCCAAGCAACCACAGTCCACTGTTTCAGAATGATTCAGATTTTTTTACATTGTACAACTGTGTATGCTGCTTGTGGTGGTGTGGATGGCTTTCTCATCTCTCCTTTGAGGGATTTGAGTTTTAAAGCCACAGCTAAACTCAGACCATGAAAGTATAAAATGAGGTGTTAAGCCCTGGAATCTGCATCTGGGGTATCTGAACTTTGTCTTTTAAACACCAGTCAGGGTGCAAATACTCCCAATGGACTTTGGGAGAAAGCACATTGCACTAAACAGGATTTACTTCTGAGATGATACACACAGAAATTGTGCCACAGAAAAGACTGTATACTTTTCTCATCTGCCAATAGAAAACATCTCTTGATTCCCGTGGTGGTGTGGGGAGGCTGGTGCATGATTGTGAGCTGGCCTAACTCCACACAAGGAGTGGTGCAGAAGTGCCTTATGACACTTTTGCAATACTTCCAGGCCAGTATAGGACTTGTGCCAGCCTAACTGGGGCTTAGGATTGCAGCCTCAGTTATTTTTGCCTGCTGTGGCCTAGTTTTCCATTATCATCTTAATAGTTATCTCTTGGACATCCTTATGGTCACCACGGCCTCAGCCTTGACAGCCTCTTCAGCCTTAACAATTAATAGAAAAGCTATACCTTTCATGAGCACTCAGGATGAGAGATGGAAGTGAGAATGCCATGAGATAGTGATTGTTTCTCAGTGATTGGAAGAAACACATTGTGTCCATCCTCCACTCACCTAGTATTTAAGGTTTCCCATTTAGCTGCTGCATGGAATAACTGTTCAAATGGTGTTAGTCGCTACATATGGAGCTTTTCACGCTCCACTCTCACTGCATTTAAAAAATCTGATGAACATATCTGAGAGCTTGCTTGTTGATTAGCCACCTTGTCTTCCAGCTGCTCTTAGAGATTCTGTTTTAAAGGAAAAGGATGTCTGATTGCTGTCATGCATCTATTTTCCATCACTTTCTGAAAAGTATAGTTGCCCTCAAGAATTAGAATCCTGTTACTTCTGATGTTCTTCATTCTGTTACAAGAGTAAAGTTAGCATGTTCACTTACCTTCTCCTTACCAAAAACCCCAGAAGTATGGGTAAGAGAAACATCAGGGTAAGAAGGCTCTGCTTAAATGTCTGATCATTGAGTGACTCAAATATTGGAGCCTAAACCCTGCTGTGCTATAGCCTCTGATTGCATGCTGTTCAGCAGAAGGGGGTGGACAAGCCAACAGCCGAAGAATAAAGAATGAGAAATTGCACAGGAGGGATTTTCTTTCCTGCTGGGCTGGTGTCTCCTTCTGTGCTTGTGGGCATTAGGATAATGGTAGGTGGCCTGGGCTTTGTTGGGGTGTCTATGGGAAGAGTAAAGAGATGAAAGATTTTTTTTTTTTTTGCAGGAATAGTCCCTATCTTGGAGTGCAGGATCATGTGGTGTGCACTATTCCTTTGTTATCAGACCCACTCCTTGCAAGGTCAGGGTGTCTGTAGTCAACAAAAACATATTTTCAACAAAAGCATTGCTCTAAGGAAAGAAACACATTTGACTAGAAGCTTTCATAAGGATTCAGGAAATAGAAACTGAGCTACTCTATTGGTTTAGGGATGCTAAACCAATTGGTTTATGTCAATTGGCTTACTTAAGCATAAACTGAGGTAAGGACCATGGGCTTATGCCAGTCAGAAGATCTGCTAATGGTAAAGGTATCTGATAAAGGTATCCTGTATCAAAGATAACTCTCAGGCTTTTGCACGCATCCCTATAAAGATGTACTGAATTCTTGTGGGCACATTGAGCTGCATAGCGATTTGTAGTGCCTCAACCCCTCCTAGATGTAGTAAAAAGGCAGGTAATCATGCTGTGTTCAATCTGAGATTACTGGTTGCTCTTTTGAGAGCTGGTTTTATTTGCTGCTAACCGGACTGGTGTTTGACTGGCAGTTTATTCACATGCCCTAGACTGGCATCTGAGTTGGTGAGGTAGGAATTTCAACCTATGGTCCTTTTATTTTGACTGGTGGCATACAGGCAAGGTAGCCAGGAATGGGGGACTACATACTTACTGAGATGAGCAAGGTCAGGAAATAAAACAGGACCATTCTGACAACACTTTACTGGGTTGGTGAGAATGACTAGTGAGTCCCTTGGCAGGTGAAGCAAACAAAGCTTTACCTGTGTAAGTCAGTGCTGGCCAACTGCCTCGACCTTTTGGGGTTGGCAATGATTAGCTGACTTACAGCTCAATCTTATCCACACTTACCTGGGAGTAAGCCCACTATAATAGGACTTTAGCTCTGTGTAGACATGCCTAGGACATGGCTCTTAGTCTATGACTGTCTATGATAGTCTATCAGCCCAATCCAGAGCAACTAATCTGTCCACATAAGAGCCCTTAGGTTGCCCTATCTAACACTAGGTTGGAGCAACTGCAAGATGCTCCAGCCCAGTTACTCTGAAGGAGGCTTAGGGCAGAGCAAGGCAAGATAGGGTGCCCTAAGAGAGGTGGACCTGCTCTGCCCTAACTGGGGCAGCCTAAGCAGCTCAGGAGAGGCAAGTTGAGGGCATGTTTAGCATTGCCTAGGGCAGAGCAGTTACTCTGTATCCAAAGCCTGTTTCCAAGGCAGAAATTCCCTCTTCCAGCCCTCAGAGTTATACCACCTCAGGAGCAGGTACAGTAATGAGTAGACCCATAGGGGTCCATGATAAGGCCCGAGTAAGAATGGCAGTGCTGACCAAAAATCTGAGTTCTTGGCCAGCCTAGCTGCAACCCCTGCCTCTCAACCTCAGGATATGGAACAAACTACGGCTGCCCACAAACCTCAGGATACAGCAGGCCACTCCAAGAAGCCCCTTGTATTCACTGTGGAATGTACTGGCATCTCATCAGGGACTCCTTATAAGGCAGGCACCCAGTGGCGTCACCAGACTGGTGCGGCTGGTGTGGGCTGCATTGGGGATGCGCTCCGTATGGGGTGATGTGCCGGAGGAGTTTGACTGTCCTTTGGCAGGCCCCGGGCTTCAGCACCCCCATTCAGGCCTGCTCCAAGGCGGAGCAGCAGCCAGAAGCTGACACTTGTCTGAGGAGCTGGCCTGAACGGCCATCTGAGGTGCACAGCGCAGAAACACACTGAGCATGCCGAACAGCTTCAGAGGAGACTTCCTTAGAGCAGAGAAAGTCCGCGCCTCTGCACAGCCATTCGGCCTCACTCAGGAGGCGGAGCGGCAGCCGAATGGCTTCAGAAAGAGTACTGCACAGGCACCAACTCTGACGCCTGCACAGTCTCCCCCGAAGCCAAAAGGCTTCAGAAAAGTACTGCGCAGGTGTCAGAGATGGTGCCTACGCAGTACTCTTTCTGAAGCCAGTTGGCTTCAGAAACAACTGCGCAGGCGCCAACTTTGGTGACTGTGCAGTCCAGGTGGGGGGGGCGCATCCCAGGGATGACGCACAGACTTCCGCACCAGGTGATGTGCAGAGTCATGCCACCACTGTAGGCACCACAGCTGTTCCTTGTTCAGTGTGATCTGAGGGGTGTCTCCTCAGGAGCAAGTCTTCCCCTTATGTCAATTACTTAGCATGCTCTGGAGCAGTTAGGGCAGCCCAGGCTTCCTGACTCTCTGGATTCAGCATAACTTTCTGCTCTGGATACAGAATAGTTAGGAGAGTGCAGTTAGGTCAGAGCAGGCTGAATTTGCTCTGGATTGCAGCCCTAGACTCGATGACATTTTTTTTTTTAATTTTAATTGATTTGTATCCCGCCTTTCCTCACCTACAAGAGGGAGCCCAAGGCGGCTAACAACAGAATAAAACTCCATTAAAATTATCATAGATAAAGATTAAAACATAATTAAAACACAAATAAAATACAATTAAATTTTAAAAACTAGGAACAATTAAAACAGACTAAAAAATTATGAGAAACAGTAAAAAAAATAAATCAATAAAACTGCCTCCCAACCTCTGCCCCATTTAAAACGCTTTTTAAAAATAAAAGGTTTTAAGGCTCCCCTGAAGTTCTGTATTGAGGGAACTTTCCTCAGTTCTAAGGGGAGGGAGTTCCAAAACCGGGGTGCTGCCACTGAGAAGGCTCTATCTCTGGCCGCCACATCTCTTAGTGGCGGCACAGTCAGTAGGGCCCCCTCAGATGACCTTAGGTGATGGGTCGGATTGTACAGAAGAAGGCGGTCCCTCAAATACCCTGGACCTGAGCTGTTTAGGGCTGTAAAGGTCAGGAGCAGCACTTTGAATTCAGCCTGGAAACGAATGGGCAGCCAGTTTAGTTGCTGAAGCAGTGGCCCAACAGAGTAGAACCGACGAGCCCCAGCAACCACACGGGCCACCGCATTCTGAACTAGTTGAAGCTTCCGGACTGTCTTCAGAGGCAGCCCCACATAGAGCGCGTTACAATAATCTAGTCTCGATGTCACTAGGGCATGGGTTACTGTAGCCAGATCCGTGAACATTTTGAGCTAGGATATTTAATGGGCTCCAGGTGGGTTAATGGCTAGCACTCTTTTCTACAAACAATTAGTGGGGGGTTGAAAATACTAATTTTCCCTGTGCAAGCTTTGTGGTTTTAATTTAAAAAGTCCATGCCTCCCAAATGTCTGTCTTATTGAAAATTGTCTGGCAATCCATGAAAATTCCCAACTACTTTTCCTAGTAAAGAACACAGAAAAAACTTTGAACTTCACTTTGTGTGAAATGTCATTGCCTACCCTCTTGGCAGGGAATCCTCTTTCCCTCACTTAGCATGAAAGGTAGTCAGGCTCTCTTGCCCAACTGCCTTCAAGGCTACTGCTTCCCTTGCATGTGAAGTGCTTTCTTCTTAGCTCACTTTATATATCTGGTCACAAGTGAAGCACTTTTATAGCCCATTCCTAGGTTCATCGCCTGCCTGCTGTACCCTTTAGTTCAGTCTACAGAAAACCATTTCCAGACACAGTCTTTAACTACAGTTTGAATCAGTCTGAAAATGACACCTCTCTTTTTTCTGTTAATTTCTCTGGCTGTCTCTTCTCATTTCCGTCTCCTCTAAATTCTCCTTTGTTCCCCAGATTCACCTGAAAGCCTCATTATGATCCCCCTAAATTTCCCCCTCTTTGCTCTGCTTCTACGGAGGAGATCATTATTCTAAAAGAGAAGCTTCCACAATGTATGACTGCATAGCCAACCATGTGTTCCTTCCTTTAAGTCACATTCTTTGAATGCCTATACTTAGAGATGCGGGATCTGTCATAGCACTACCTCTCAATTTTAGGTCCTTGTGTGTTTTCAGTAGCACATCTCAAATGCTTCCTGCATGTGTTCAATGAAAACATGAGCCACACCAACAGAGTCTGAAATTAAGTTGGAAGAGGAAGCAATGAGGAAAGGTCTGTCTGTTTTCTGAACCAGGGGTCTCTAAACCTTTTGGTCAAAGGGCCATATCAAATACTAGACACAGCTTCAAGGGCTGGAAAAAAATTAAATATAAAATTTAAATAGACTTGAGTCGGAACTTAGGTTAATGAATAAATGGGCTCAAATTTTCCGGATTTCTGCAAGCACTAATATATAGCACAGAAATAAAGCACACACTTAAAATGAACTCCCATTTCCCCCACCCCACCATCACAGTTCAGTCACGTTTGGTCAACTGAGTCCGAGGCTTTTTGGGGATCAGAGGCTGGTCATGGGCGATTATAGGCTCACCATGGGCAGCATCTGGTCCATGGGCCAGGATTTGGAGACCTCTATTCTAAATTGTGGTTATTTGTTTTACTAAAATCTTTTGGCAGCTTTATCGTTCCCCAAACCCTTGCCTGAATGGCAAATGGTATGAGTTACCACACACTTATTAAATTTTACCTCACAGTAAATCTCCCTGACTTTAGCAGAGATTACTAACATACAGGTCTGCAGAAGATTATAACTCCATCTAATTGCCATGGGTTGCATTTATGCTGCGGAAGGCACAGAATTACTTCAGAAGTACATGGAAAGGGAATGCTCAGTGAAGGTTCGCTTTGCAAAGTAGATTTGGTTTGGTGTTGGTTGTCATTGTCATGATGTGCGTTTGAGCTACTATGGGCAAGCAACCAGATGATCAGATCACTGCTTTGATTATTTTATCAGACAGCAAGATAACTGATTTTATAGCAGGTTTTAAGATCAAAGGAGAAAGAAGCTTATATCTAGATGTAAGTTACCATATTTCCCGGTTTATAAGATGCACTTTTTTTCTTCCCAAATGGGGGGGGGGGAATATCTGTGCGTCTGATAGAGTGATACGGCCAATCCTGGAGCACCTTACCCCCATCATGTCATATGTTGTTGGATTTGTATTGAAGAGCAGAATCCAATGCAACAATCAGTTTTGAGATATCTCCTTCCTATCAAACGTTATGGCCAAAAAAGTAAAAATCAAAAATATAAAAACAAAAAATACATTTTTTGGCAATTTTTTTAAGCGGGTAGGATTTTTGCCTGGGGGGTAGGAATTTTGGCCTTGGGGTTCAGGAATTTTGGGTTTGGCATCTGGTCACCCTGGCACAGTTGCAATCCTAACCAGCCTTCCCTGGCTTGGAGACCTGCTCCAAAGTAGACATGCACAAGACCTGGTCCCTCCTGCTCCATGTCAGTGCCTCCCTCACTCTTCCCTATGTATCTAGATCCCCTCACCTTTCCCTGCCTACCCCCCAAAAGAACCCCCAGCCCAACTTACCTGCCTTCCTGGACTATTTGCAATGAGATTTGTGCAAAAGTCGCAAATCACTGACACTAGAGGTGATGAGTTTTTGGGGTTACCAGAAAATTAAAAGAGTGCTTGAAGTTTGAAGTCTCCTCATTTGTTAATGACAGTGATAATGGTTCTTAATACCACTGTTGACTTTACATGGTTGAAATATTATTCTGCTATATTTTATTAAATATATTAGTACACCATTTGGTTCAGAATATTTTTTTTCTTGTTTTGCTCCTCTAAACTTTGGTGCGTCTCATGGTCCAGTGCGTGTAATAAGCCGGGAAATACGGTAATTTACTTCACAAGGATCATTTGGAAATGTGGCGCATATTTTTATAAATTATTTTCTCTTCTGTCCTCTTTAACTTCACTATAGTGGTACAGCATTTGTGTTTTGAATTTAAATAACAGAAGAATTTTTTATTCCATTTAGTTTCAAAAACAGTTTTGTTTTCTTGGGAATCTGTGTTTGTTATATTCTGCACGGCATCTAGTCTTCGGCAAATATTTGCCACCATTGGCTCATGGCACAACTGGGGAAATAACATTCCTTATTCGGTTCTTGGCGTCTTTTTTTAAAGGGAGAAGTTAGCCTTACAGTTCCCGTGTCAGAGAGAGAGAGAGAGAGAGAGAGAGAGAGAGAGAGAGAGAGAGAGAGGGGTTGAAGAAGAATGAATGCCCAAGTATGGCTGGGAAAGACATGGAAAACAGTTGAAAAATGCTGAATAATTCTGGACAGGTCTGGGCTAGATGCCTGAAATGGCTGACTCTGTAGGAGCAGCATCCTACACTCTGCCCCTTATCACTAGTTCAGGTCCCAGCCATTGATTTATCTATTCCACTTCTAAATTAAAGAGAACTTTTTTTATAAAGACAAACTGCACCAGGCTCTGCTCTATATTCTCAGGGGTCCTGAGGACATTCCATCAATTCTCATTTTTTAATTAAAAATATGCTTCACAGTCTCAATCAATGTGTTCCTTGTCCTGGTAAAGGAGTAGGTCACTAGTAGCAAACATTGTGGGTGGGGTGTTTTTTGAGAAATGGAAGCATACAAATTAAACACACTGAGTGGAATACCAAGTCTTTTTAGGATCTGGCAATGCTTGTTCCCCCACAAAAGTCAATGACATGGCCTAAGAACACCCACAGGTATGTGTGTGTGCGCACGCAGGCACCATCATGTCCTTGGTCTTAGGCAGCACAATGTCTTGGCCTGATACTGTAATGCAGAAAAAAATTGATAATATTTTTGGATAAACTACAATATTCTTGGATAAACCATGTTATTAAAAGGATAACATGTTTATATGACTGGGGCACAATCCTAACCAATTTAGGACAGCACAATTCACAGGTAACTGTGACAGGCTGGCCAGTTTCCTCAGTGTCACATCAATAAAATAAAAATAGAACATCCAGAACATGGGAACAACAGCAGGAAGAATAAGAATTCACTCAGCTCCCATGTCCTGCAGTGGGTTGGGTGTTTTGAGGGAAAAAAATATTTTCAAGAAGAAGGTGTTGAGCAAGAAACTTTCAAGGAAGGGATAAAAACTTTTCAAATGCCTCTTCTTTTTCTACATATGTTGAGCAAGAAGAAAATACTGGAACAAATCCAGGCACCACCTACACAATGCGCAACACACTTTTAGTTCTGTTATTTCTATGTTTACTTTCCTTTTTAATTTCTACACAGAAAGAGATAGGTCTTGTCTGAAGAAAATTCAAGACACAAACCAAAATGGCCACAGTAACTTTGAAAGAATCTCAAGAACTCTTGACACTCTACAAAGAATATTCCTTTCCCTCAGCAGAAAAAAGTATTTTACTTTCAAAGATATGGAAAATCACTGATAAATTATTGAGTGCTAAGAAATTAATGGTCCAATCTAACAGTCAATTTTGTTGATTTAATAACACTGACTGAAAAAATTAACACATTGGTATCATGTATTTCAATTTTCATTACCAAAAGGGAGTAAAGAGATTGTAAGGGACATTTTGTATAGATGTCTATTGGGATTTTATTTTAAAAGGGCTATTTTTGCTCTGCAGCTTCCTCAGCACAAGATGATTACTAATCAAACCTCTCATCACATGGATTATGTTGCTAACAATAACTGTGCTATCTACTGTGCATCCTGATTCCAGGCAACCTCTTATCTAGGGCTGGCCCAAACATGAAGTTGGGTGAAGCACCTGCTTTTAGTTGGTGAGGTGGAGCAGGACTCACAAGGGATATACCTTGCACCACCAGACCATCCCTAACCACCACAAAGTGATGGCATCACTGGAGCCATGCTGTTGTGTCCCATGAATGGGTGCTAGTTGGCATAGAATTGTTTCATAGGTAGGGAAGGGGTGAGGAAGGGAGGGAAGGAGGATAGAAAGAGAGAGGACAAGAGGCGGGAACTGGGCTGATGGTGGTGGAACATGATAGGTTTACTTTCCAGATCCTTGCACTCTTGTTTTGGCCCAGGCTGCCACCTTACTCTTATTGACTCTTATCAGTTGTATAACTGGAATAGGTATGAGAAGATGTATGGGCTACATGTTGGTAGGGGAACAAAACTTCTATTGCCTCAAGGAGACCACCTGATTTCCCCTTCCACCGTTGGATGCAGCACATGCCTCAATGTTATGGCTCTATCAGTGTCAATAGCGGGGGATTGGACTGGAACACTCTGCTTCTGCTGTACCCTCTGGAAGCACTCCAAGGTCTCCAGAAGACTCCCCTCCGCCCCATTTTGTCATTTGAGATCTTTAAGATCATTCTTAGAACTGAGCCATTTGCATGCAATCTTGTGCTCTGTTCCTGAACTATGGGGTCACCCCAGACATAAGACCACACTGAATCATAGATGGTTATCTCAAAAGCAGAGAAATCAATATATTCCAGTTCCAGTGCAGATTTGCATTTTTGACCTCTGTTGATTGCAAAGTCTCATTAGGAGGGCTTTAGACTAGATAATGTTTCACATTATTTAAAGATTTTATGATGATTAAATATAATGAATTGGTTATATTTAGCCTCTTATTAAATTAATTTCTCTTAATAATCTGTGAATAGATGACTAGTCAAGATTCATGTAGTTAATTTTTATATCCCTTCCTAAATCCACAACGAATTTCATTCTGTGTCATTCGCTATAACTGAATAATTCAATTAATTTGTTGTTTGGTCAGAAAAAAACTGCAGGGTATATATGTAAATTTGCTTTTTAAATGTATGCTGCAAGGTTTGCTTTTCCTCTTTTTGTAATGCAGTTCTCTTCAACAGCTCTTAACTTTACTGCATATCATTTTCAGTGGGAAAAATGCAGTTAGATCAAAGAGAGATTGCACAATCCTAACCCATTTAGTCCATCATCTCACCTATCTTCCCATGGTGCCGTGGGGAAGTAGTCATATGCCTTTGCAGAGGCCCAACCCCCCCCCCCCCAGGAGTGGGGCAGAAGAGACTTGTGGCACTTTTGTGACAACCCCAGCTCAGCACAGGGCTTAAGCTGGCCTAACTGGAGGTTAAGATTATAGCCTCAGTGTTGCTTTTGCAGACAGATAATGTCTTGGGGATGGAAAAAATTTTCCCCACAACCAATAGTATTGCACACCATTCAAAGTCTTGTGTGGGAAGTTGTGTTGAATGCATAGTGTGAAGGGAAAGTGTAAGTCTCTACTCATGCAGCACTTCCCTACAGGCAAAATGCCATCTGAAGTTAAAACAAGGTGAAGAAATATGTGCCCTGCACTGACAAGGCTTTCATGGAAATTGGATCACACTTGGTCTCAGTGGAAATTATTGCCAGTTCCTAAATATATGTGGTGACATATCTGCCTGCAGTGCTCAGACAACTTCACCATAACATCTGCTTAAGATGCTACTGCTGAAATGAATCTTAGGACAAGCATTTCAAGCAAATTTTCCTACCTTGAATTTGCTAGCAAAAATTCCAATTTATAGTACAGGACTACAAATGCTCCAGTTAGTGAGCTCCAGCTGGCTTATCTCCTAATTAGAATTCTTCCCCCCACCCTGCTTTCTTGGAGAATTCTTAGAATAAGCATCTTTTTTTTCTTATACCCCCTCCCCACCCAAGATAGCTTGTTAAAGAAGAAGTTCAGAGGAAGTTCAGTTCTCCTGCCCTTTTCTCTTCTTCCTTCTTCCCTAAAACTTGACTATGCCTGCAATGCTAAAGACATTTTCCTGGGAGTAAGACCTACTGAACACAATAGGGCTTACTTTTGAGTAGACATGGTTAGGCTTGTGCTCTGTGTGATCATGGACCAAATGCAGTGGCTCATAGTACAACTCAAAAGACTGGGGTCATCCTAACTTGTGTTGGAATATGCAGGCTATCATGTCATCCAACAGATCCTGACTTCACCCCTTCCCTCTGCCCATCCTCTCTGCACCCTCTTCCCAACCATTCCACACATTGGAACGGCCCCACCTCTTCCCTACTCTCCCTGCCTCTTTCCCGCCCTCTCCCTGCAGCCTAAGTTTTCCCTTCTGCAAGAGTTAGGCACACACTGGTGCATCAGCCTAAAGTCTCCCTTGATGGTACAAAAGTGCTTTACGAAACATTTGCAATACTGTTAGGACAGTGCAATTGAATAGGATTGAGATGTTAGTGTGAGAACAAATTGACTGCAAAGGAGACAAAGAAAATAGATGGACAGAGGGTGGGAGAGAGGGAGCAGGGAGCAGGGCCAGGAGCCATCATATGTTGGATCCTGAACTCATCCCAACGGCAGGCAGTAGTGGTGCCAGCCTCACCATCCCTGTCTACTCAGAACTAGGCCATCTCCAGGTGTGGCCTAAAGCCAAGCAGAGGCTGCTGCAGCCTTACACTGGGGTAGGGAAGAAGCCTCCCCTCCCCAGGATATTGCAGCAGCAACCACTATAACTTGTGCTGGATACAGCATAGGCACACCACATAGGACTGTGATATAAGACTTGAACCAAGGATTTACTTGTTCACAATCTAGTTCTGCTGTGCTGAAGCAGCTGACATTAATCAACTGAACAATGATTAATATTCACCACATTAACATTCTGACCTTGTAGGAAATATTTTAAAAATTACTATATTAATTTTTAAAAGTACATTAAAAGTATATTAAGAGTATTTGAAATGTAGCATACCATATAAAATATAATAGTATATATTGTATAGAAGGAATAGGCCACTGAGGAGCGACAGATAACTTCTTATATCATTTGGTTGGTCAGTAAATTTCTATATGCTGAATTTACAGTAATCTCCCATTATAGTTTCAGAGATAAAGCAATTAAAGTAGGAAGCATGTAATCAGTGAAGCTTTCGAGATTCATTTTCAGGAAGCTAAAGCACTCAACTCTTTATTCAATCAATAAAATTCTTTAGTTGGTTAAATGCCACCCACAGAGCTAAATATGCTAGAAATGTATAATAGGTAAAGAACACTACTGGGCCCACTTTCAAAGGTGCTGAGTACCCTGAACTTCAATTGAAATCAAATTAAATTCTGCAAAAAAGGTCCTAAGCAATCAAATCTTGGTTGTTTTATATGGTTTCAAAGTGGCTGGGAATCTCAATAGCATCTTCAAGCATTATATACTGTAGTATGGAAAGGTTGCTCTTGTAAAAAGTGAAATATATAATGATCCTTGGAAGAAACAACCTAGAAAAAAATCTGGGGCTTGGAATTCCTGCATCACTTGCATCCTGGCACATAGATTCATTTGCTACCACCTTCTTACACCAGCAGATATGCATACCACAAGATGCAGTGACAATGCTTCAGGAATATGTTAGACACCATCTCACTTCCACCCAATCTCATCAATGTTTTCATTATCTTGAAATCAAGTCTCACTGAGTCAGGGTGACTCTCACTGAGTCAGGATGCCCAAAGCGCAAAAGGAGGACAAGATCTTGGGATTCCTCTCAGCCTGTCCTTTCCAGCAGACAATGGCACGTTTGCTTACTCACAGGTAAAGCCGCAATATCGGGCACTTTCACTTTCCTATAGCGTTTGATCAGTGGTGGGCTCCAGCAGGTTCACACCTACTCTATAGAACCTGTTGTTAACGAGAGATAGGACATATAAATTTTAAAAATAGCCATTTAAAAGTGGCTGCCAGATGGGCATAGAACCGGTTGTTAATTTCTTTGAATCCCATCACTGAGTTCAATGCACATTTCTGATTTTTAGTTTTTTGTCCATAACTTTTGATGGGAAGGAGATATTTCAAATCTTTTTTTTGCATTGGATTATGCTCTTCAATACAAATCCAACAACATATGACACGATGGGGTACTGCACACCATTGGAAAGTTCCAAAATGAAGCCAAAATGGAGGACAATAATGCCCTTTTGGGGGATACCCAGACTTTTAATCCTAATATGTGCTGTATAACTTATCATACAGCTTAAAAATTAAGTGGGGGGGAGGGAAAGAAATAATCAAACCTGTGGGTGAAGCTTCTCACACAAGCAGGTGAGATCTTGGAACCTCTTTTGCCTCTCTCCTAAAGCATTTAACAACACGCTTGCTATCCCTTCTCTCCCCTTCCAGGCTTCTGTGCGCACTGTTACAGATTCCTTCTAGAGCACTCTGGAGCAATTTAGATAGCAGTGAGCGCCTGGGAGGAGTTATCTAATTTTTTGGCAGCAGACGATATGATTGCATGCTTGAGTGGCTATCACAAATTACTGTGAAAGTGCAAAATAAATGGCATTCAGATTTCAATGATTGAAATAGTTATAGCACACAGAGCACTTATGGGAGCGGTGTGTGTGCGTGCAAATGTGCACAGGCTTGCATACCGCTAAGGCACTCATGAGAGTTGCTGAGTCATTTAATGATAGAACATCAGCTTCCATCACACTCAGTTGCCTTCAAATACATGCAGAACTTGCCATAGTATCCTTCTTTCTTTTTGCAGCTGCACCTTACTGCACATATTAGTTTGCAAAAATAGAAAGGCAAGATGGGACAGTTTTGATTAGACAACCTCCTGAGAACTGCTTCTGCACCTCTTTTCCTTGGCTTTGGGTACAGAATCACACACCTCATTAAAAAGATGCAAACATTTGCTGGGATTGGTGTACGCTGAAACTACAATCCTGTGCATCCATAAATGATGGAAATATGTAAGCATCTTTTAACACAGAGGGAGTTATTTCTGAGTAATATGACTGCATCTCTTACCTTCTGGCTGTTTTCCTGACTCTCTGTTCTGCTGCTCCCTCCTAAATTTGAAAAATTAAACATTTTTTAGGAATTGTGTCTTATTGCTGTTTATTTTATTTATTATTTTATTTGTATTCCATCAATCTCCCCGAAGGGCACCCAAAGCGGCTAATAATCAAAAGAATATAATAACAATAAAATACAGTTAAAACAATGTAAAAACAACCTGTCAGCAGTTAAACCTCACCAGGATGGCTTTAAAGCTGTTTACGTGGCCTAAAATGCTCTTGTAAATAAAAGGTCTTTAGGCCCTGCCAGAAGGTTAAGAGAGGGGAAGAAACAAGCTTGACTACTACTGGATATAGACTCACAATAAGTTGATCTGCAGCACAGTCCTATCGCTGCTTACTCAGAAGTAAACCTCACTGTCTAATGGACAATCTAATGCTATTTAACTGATGGAGCTTACCACCTGAGCATACACTGCGTCCTACAAGTGGTGGGCAGTCCCAGAGATCTCCTCCAAGTAAGGGAGTATTTGTTCCCTTTCTTAGGGGAAAGCCTCTCAGCTTTTTTGGATCAACTCAAACCTGCACCAGTTTTGTTTTGCCTGTGCAAGTCCAAGTGGACTCAAGAATGTGGACTGAGGCTAGGAAAACATATCAGTGACACCACTGCTACCCAGTCCTCTGGTGGCACAAGTGGTTAAGACACTGTGCCTGTAAACCAGCAGGCCAGGGTTTGAGACCCGGATCCCCACAAGACGAGTATCTCCTGTTACAGGCAGGGGGTTGGACTAGATCAGTGGTTCTCAATCTTCCTAATGTCGTGACCCCTTTATAAGTTCCTCATGTTGTGGGTACCCCCAACCATAAAATTATTTTCGTTGCTACTTTATAACTGTAATTTTGCTAATGTTATAAATCGTAATGTAAATATCTGATATGCAGGATGTATTTTCATTGTTACAAATGAAATGTGTGTTCTATGCACACACTGAACACAATGAGATAGGTTCAGATTAGGCATGCATAGGATTGGGCCCTGAGCAGAGATGGGCTGGCCCCATCCCAAGATCCGGTACGCCGGAAGTGGGAGGGGCCAGCCGGGGTCAGGAGGCATGGGCGGGGCGACATCTGCGCATGCGCAGTGCCTGCATTAGGGGTCTTCAAAGCAGGCACAGCACAAGTGCCGAGGATGACGCTTGCGCTGTGTCTGCCCTGGAGTGGGCAAGCGCTGTCTGCTTCAAAGCAGGCACAGCGCAAGCGCCGAGGACGACGCTTGCGCTGTGCCTGCTCTGGAGTGGGCAAGCCTGTGGTGGGCTCCAAAACATGGCGGACCGTACCGGTCCGCTTTGTTTTTCCATTTCCCTGTCGCTGGCGGTTCGCTAGCGGCAGGGAAACTGGTAGAAGCGGTACGGGCGCATAGGCCCATACCGGTAAGTGCCCACCACTGGCCCTGAGGCTGCAATCCTATCCACATTTACATAGGAATAAAGGCCCCCCTAACTATAATGGAATTTATTTCAGAGTAGGCATGCATAGGATTGGGCCCTGAGGCTGCAATCCTATCCACATTTACATGGGAGTAAAGGCCCCCCGACTATAATGGAATTTATTTCAGAGTAGGCATGCATAGGATTGGGCCCTGAGGCTGTCAGTCAGCCCCAGTTTGCGCGCAGCTACAGCCGGAGGTCTGGCAAGCCTAACCTGGCCCCTTGCATCAGGGGTCTTTAGGCGACCCCCAGGAAAGCTCTAGGCGACCCCCGAAGGGGTCCCGACCCCCACTTTGAGAAACGCTGGACTAGATGATCCACTGGGTCCCTTCCAACGCTATGATACTATGATACTGCCCCTCCCAACCTCAGTCTATTCCCCCCTATTACACTCACCCTGCCTCCTACTTGGCTCCTCTATCTTATTACTGCCAGAGGTCATTAGGAGGCCCAACTTGTGGTGGCCCAGCCATGCTGAATACAGCGTTCTGTTTGGTGACAGCCATAAAAGATGCTGGTACAGTTTCCCAAAAGAATTGGGTCAGTACTGTCACATTCATATTTTATATCTCGGATCCCTATATATAGTTGTATTGATGCATCTTAGATGCACATGATATGATCCAGAGACATAGCTTTTAATTCTAAGTCAAGAATTAACTTTAATTCTAAGTCAAGCTTTAAAAATCTCACTGCTTCACACGATCTCCGGTTTCATGATCCTGGAAATCTGTTACATTGACAAATGCGATCAACCCTATGAAATATGCCATTAACTGAAATGTACCACATTTTGTAAAGACTAGAGCTTAATAACAATTTTCCCTTATATTCTGAAAAAGTTGGGATATGAGATTCTTCTAATAAAATACCCGCCTACACGATTTTGCCTTTTCTTCAACAGTCCAAGAGCTATTTCTAGCTATCTGTCACATAGGTAATTCAGAAGAAGATTGATAATTTAAACAGTCGTACGTTCCAAAGCACCCTGAGGATTTTAGGCATTTAGCTTCAATGACTTGCTCTGCCTTCTTCAAATGAGACAAATCCTAAAATGGCAGCCATAACAGAGAATCTAGTGTCACATAAAACACTGACAAATTTACTTTGGGTTTAACTATTGGAAGGAGGGGAATTGGGTGGGAGTGGAGCTCTGGGACTTCTCTGAAAGAAGGATCTATGATGCCATCATCAGGATTCAGTACTTAGGTATGCTATTAAAACTTTACACAACGGACTTCAGACAAGCATCTGGGAAGCAAACTGAGAAATTAATTCAAAGGAGGGTATAAAAGCCCAATTCTTTCACTCTACTCTGGGGGTGTCCAACCCTGATCCTGGGGCTAAATGTGGCCCTCAGCAAGATTATGGCCCTTGGCAAGACCCCTCTATCAGGCCTTGAAAAAGCCTTGTAATATCTCTAATAGAATCCTATATGTAAATTTATTCAAATTTGAAGTGTAAATAATTTTTCTGGTCCCCAGCCCAGCGTAAGAGAGATGATTTGGCCCTCCATCCAAAATGTTTGGGCACTTTTCTCACCCGTTTTGGCTCAAAGGCTGTAATTCCAACTGAATAGGGATTCTGTGTAAGGTCAAATTGCTCTGTAAGATAGCTTTATAAGTCCTGTATTTATTTTGTATAGTTTTCAATTTTATTCATTTATCTTACAACTGTTATAACCCATCAAAGCATTTGGAATGAAATGAGCCAACTCTCAACAAAATTTCAATGTAAATGTGGCAGGGGAGGCAAGCGCTCTAATTAAGAAATTTCGGAGTTATAATCTTTTGGCATTATAATCTTAATGGGGCAGGTGCGCTAACAGGTGTGCTACTAGGGTGCATGTCACTCAGTGCGGGAGGCCAGCATGTCACGCCATATATTGGGCGGGGCAACAATATGAATGGTAAGGGTGGTTATGTGCCATTGCCCTGCCTCCACTTGTTTTTTTTAGCCATACATTTTAATAAAGTGGTTTGTTTCATTGCATTCTGCTGTAAATTGCACATTCAAAGGTGTATTACATGTTGGGATTATTTCTAAAAATCATGATTTTAGCCATTTAGGTCACTTGCTGCCACCCCCTTCAAGGGGCCTCCTTTCTAACGCCCTAGTAATGTCCTTGATCGGAACCGTTTTGGAAGTATTGTAGTCTCCTGGACTGACCTTCCACTCCAGTGAAGGCATGCTTGCTTACTCACCAGTAAACACAGCTATGCAGTTCACATCCATTTTCAATGAATTTCAATGCAATCATCAGGAACCTACTTCTGCGGTGATTTGTGGGGGCTGCGTTCATTGGATCAGGACAATTCTGGTGTCCTTAGATTCCTCTCAGCCTTCCCTTTCCAATGAACTATAGCACATTTGCCGCAATATGGGTCACTTTCACTTTCCTTAGAGTTCAATGCATATTTTTAATTTTTAGTTTTTTTGGGCAAAACATTTGATAGGAAGGTGCTATTTGAAAACTGATTTCTGCATTGGATTTTGCTCTTCAATACGAATCCAACGGTATATGACTTGATGGGGTTGGATGCATCATAACAAAGGTATGTGCATTTTAAAATTTTTAGGTCTTGCAGTGTGTGTCCACCCTCCTTAGGCGCATCACCTGGTGTGGACTGCACCACCGTGGTGATGCCACTGGGGGCATAGCTATGGCAACATGGATATGAGTAGAGTGTAATGAATAGCATCTGTACTTTAAAATTGATCACTTCATCACTGATTGCAGGCAAAAATCTACTTTGTTGGAAGCAGAAGAAATAGAAGAAATATATTTCTTTGGCAGGTCCCTATTCTCAAAAACATGATGCTTTAAACTTATATATGCAATATAACTAGTGACGTTGAATAGAGAAGAAGCCCCAACAGGCACAGTTAACAAGCTTGTCCAACTGAAATTAATGACTTTTCAGTGCTTACAGGATGTGATAGACCACTACACATCAACAACCTGGTCAGGACCCAAAGTGGGTCAATTCTCTGCCCTCGGCTGACATCGAAGCCATGTTTTGTGTCTTCTGTTTGTTAGCAGAATGGAGGAAATTGATCAGATAGCTGAGTTTCATTTTGTAAGACCTTGACTGAAACAGCAAACTACAAACATTACACTGCCTTCAGTGTAGGCCTGTTAGGACAGGTAGGGAACTAAAAAGTACTGTATATAGGCCGAACTGTTCTGCAATTCACAAAGATGTGCTCACTGCAATTCTGCAGGATCGTGCCCATTCCTTGTTCCTAATTATGTTGTCTTCTTCTTCTGTCATCATGTGTGACCTAATGATTTCCATAAATAACAGTAAAAGGCAAAGGCAACCTGCTGTGTTTTTAATAAACATCCTTTACCCCAATCACTTTAATGTTCTTGGGAAAGAAGCCTAGACAAGTTTGCATAACAGAATACTTGACATTTAGGAATTCAGCTATAAATAGTTTTTTCCCCACAATACCTACTGTTGATTAATTGTAAAACCTTGTAATAAATAGTTTCAAGGCAAAAGACAGCATGGATTTTGGTGCAAAAAAAAAAAAAACACCACAAGGCTGTTCAGCATTCTGTTTTGCACAAATAATAGATAAAACATTACTATTGTCACTGGAGAGGTTTTATGAATTACCTTGAATTTTCATTCCTTTTGGATTATATATGTATGTAAAAGAGAAAAGTCACTGACTGACTGACTGACTGACTCACTGAGTCACTGACTGACTGACTCATCACCGCCCTGCCAAAATTGCTGGGCCTAGAAGCGTGAAATTTGGGGAGGGTGTTTCTTCCGTGACGGAGGGGTGCACTAAGAACCGGTTTTCAGAAATTCCAACCGGAAGGGGGTGAAAAGGGGCGCAACGCGTTTTCCTCTCTATACTTTGCATTGAGAATTGCTGACTCATCAACATTCCGCGACAACTGCTGGGCCTGAAGCATGGAATTCTGGGAGGGATCCTTCTGTCACATGAATACCCACCAAGAACCCATGTGGAGAAATTTAACCCTTTAGGGGCTGAAAAGTGGGCAACATGTTTTTGTCCTATACTTAACATGGGAGACTGACCAACATCCAGCCAATTTGGTGCTCGGACCCTGGTGCACTGGGGGATGTTATTAGGAGGAATAGGTTGCACTGTGGAGGATGCTGTGCATGGCGGGTTGGTGCACATGGGGGGTTGGTTCGCATGGAGGAAGTTGTGCATGGGGGGCTGATGCGCATGGGGGGTTGATGCGCATGGGGGTTGATGCGCATGGGCGAAGTTGAGCATGGGGTGTTGATGCGTATGGGGGTTGAAGCACATGGGGGAAGTTGCGCATGGGGGTTGAAGCGCATGGGGGAAGTTGCGCATGGGGGTTGATGTGCATGGGGGAAGTTGCGCATGGGGGAAGTTGTGCATGGGGGAAGTTGTGCATGGGGGAAGTAGCACTTGGGTGGTTGATGTGCATGGGGAAAGTTGCGCATGGGGGGTTGATGTGCATGGGGGAAGTTGCGCATGGGGGTTGATGTGCATGGGGGAATTTGCGCATGGGGGAAGTTGTGCATGGGGGAAGTTGCGCATGGGTTGATGCGCATGTGGGAAGTTGCGCATGTGGGAAGTTGCGCATGGGGGGTTGATGCATATGGGGGGATGGCATACGGGAGAATTTTACTCCCGCAATGCGGGTACGCTTTTCACTAGTCTATATATATAAAAGAGAAAAGTCACTCACTGACTGACTGACTCACTGACTCACTCATCACCGCCCTGCCAAAATCGCTGGGCCTAGAAGCGTGAAATTTGGGGAGGGTGTTCCTTCCGTGAGGGAGGGGTGCACTAAGAACCGGTTTTCGGAAATTCCAACCGGAAGGGGGTGAAAAGGGGTGCAACGCATTTTCCTCCCTATACTTTGCATTGGAGAATTTCTGACTCATCCACATTCCGCCCCAACTGCTGGGCCTGAAGCATGGAATTCTGGGAGTTCCTTCTGTCACCTGAACACCTACCAAGAACCATCTGGAGAAATTTAACCCTTCAGGGGCTGAAAAGGGGGCAACCTGTTTTTGTCCTATACTTAACATGGGAGACTGACCAACATCCAGCCAATTTGGTGCTCGGATCCTGGTGCATGGGGGGATGTTGTTCAGAGGAAGAGGTTGCACTGGGGAGTATGCTGCGTTTGGGGGAAGTTGCTCATGGGGAAAGTTGCACATGGGGAATTTTCGCATGGAGGAATTTTTGCATGGGGAAGTTGCACATGGGGATGATGTGCATTGGGGAAGTTGCGCATGGGGGAAGTTTTGCATGGGGGAAGTTGCGCATGGGGATGATGCGCATGGGGAAGTTGCACATGGGGGAAATTTGCGCATGGGGGATGATGCACATGGGGTTGAAGCACATGGGGGACTGGTGTAGTTGGGTGACGTTGCATATGAGGAGTTGAGGCACATGGGGGATGATGCACATGGGGAAGTTGAGCATGGGGGTTGATGCGCATGGGGAAAGTTGCGCATGGGGAAGTTGCGCATGGGGAAAAGTTGCACATGGCCGGATGATGTGCATGGGGGAAAGGTGTGCATGGGGGGATGATGCGCATGGGGGTTGATGCACTGCGGGAAGTTGCGCATGGGGAAAGTTATGCATGGGGAAATGTTGCGCATGGGGATAGTTGCGCATGGGGAGATGTTGTGCATGGGAAGACGTTGTTCATGGGGAGATGTTGTGCATGGGGAGACGTTGCGCATGGGGGAATGATGCGCATGGGGGATGATGTGCATGGGGGATGTTGCGCATGGGGATGTGACACATGGGGATGTGGTGCATGGGGAAGTGGCGTATGGGGGAAGTGGCATATGGGGGCATGTTGCGCAATGGGTGTTTATGCGCATGGGGTGTTTATGCGCTGTGGGGGATGGTGTATGGGGAAATGTTACTCCCGCAACGCGGGTACGCTTTTCACTAGTATAATATATTTGAATGGGTTTCCAGTTAGAAGAATAAAATCTGTTGTTGGAAGTACCTAACATAAGCAGTGCCATATTAATTAAGATTAAAATCGAATTTAGAATCTAAAGTTGAAAAGCCCAGGAAGAAACAATTATTATTTTGAACCTGACACAAGCATTGGCCAGGAAATATAATTATGCCAAGATTCTGTTCTTAAAAAGAGCTGGCATTGCACTGTACAGAGGTGCATATTCATCACTCCAGAAAACAGCTAAGTGGCTACTCCTGGGTCATTCTCTGGAAGGGAGCCAATGTTGAAAGGTAATAGAAATGTAATGAACAGCTCCAAATTAAATTACACTGCTATAATGTGGCATTAGTTGGTATAAATGATTTCAGCGCAATTAAAGAAAGCCGATACATGGCCCGCATCAGGTGGCTGTTGAAACTCAAGTATAAGACCAGTTAGCCTGAGGACAGAAAATAAAATGGCACAAAATATTTTTGTGTATAGAAGGCAAGTATATTGCAAATTCCTGGAGTGCATAAGTGGAAGAAGAAAAAAGTTTGATCTGCTCAACAAAAGACTGGAGAAATGAGGGAACTACTCAAGTCGGCTCTCTAGAGGAAAGTCTGTATTTTATTATGAACATAATAGCTGGGGGTGGGTTATTAAAGGCATGCCAGGCCAGCCATTCATTGTGTGCTGTTAGGGTGATTTCATGAGTTATGATAGTGGCTGGTTATGCATGGGCTATTCACCAAGTGGGCACAAAAAAGGGAAGCCATCACAAAAAAACAAAGAGATGAAACATAAGGTCTGGCAAGTTATAGGTAAAACAAAGCCACCTACATGATTTGAGGGAAGTTGTTTTAAATGGACTGTCCAGCCTGAAAGCCTGGGTTTTTTTACATTCATATTAACTGAACAAAGTACACTGGTGCCTCACTTAAAGAGCTTAATTCGTTCCAGAGGCATGCTCTTTAAGTGAAACGCTCTTTAAGTGAAGCAGATTTTCCCATAGGAAATAATGTAAACTCAGACGATTGGTTCCAAAACCCAAAAATATTCATATAAAATATTAACTGTTTATAAAAATGATTACAAAACACTGCATATATCACTGTACAAAGCACTGTAATATACAGTAATTCACAACACTGCAATAAAGAAAATATGGTACAGTACTGAACTGTACTGTACTTTTGAAAACCTTCATGGCTGGTGTGAGGATTACAGAGAGGGGGTGACTTTCACAATCACTAATGGAGTCACTGCTATCCATTGGCTCAATGGAATCTATTGTCTTTTCGTGCAACTTTAACATTCCCAGGCTGCTGACAGGGAGCAGCACTAGAACATTGATAAGGCACACCTTCCACGCTGCCACACACAGATCCCACATACAGACCTGATGCAAGCTGCTCCCCCCCCCCCGGACGTCCCATGAGTTCCCTGGCAATGGAAGCCTATTCCAAACTATGCCCAGGGCCACACTGTAGCTCAAGCTAGTCCCCTCGTCCCGCCTGTGAGTTCCCTTGTCATGGAAGCCTGTTCCAAACTTCCTCAGAAGTGCTCTTTATTCAAGACAGTGCTCTTTAAGCAAGTCAAAATTTCTGAGAAAATTTTCTTTTATACAAAACGCTCTTTATTCAAGACGCTCTCTATTCAAGGTACCACTGTACTTGCAGCAGCAAGGGGGAAATAGTAAACCAAACTCAAGTTGGTTTAGAGGCTTGGTATCAGATTTTATATGATAACTTCAGAAACTTATAATATAATCATAATTCCAAATACCCCGTATTTGCTGGCTTATAAGACACACTTTTTTACTCCCCAAAAGCGGGAGTATCTGTGCATCTTATAGATTGATAGGGCCAATCCAGGTGCACAGTACCCCATCACGTCATATGTCATTGGATTCGTATTGAAGAGCAGAATCCAATGCAAATAATCAGATTTGAGATATCTCCTTCCTATCAAACGTTATGGCCAAAAAACCCAAAAAACAAAAATATAAAACAAAAAAAATACATTTTTTGGCAATTTTTTTAAGCCGGTAGGAATTTTGGCTTGTGGGGTAGGAATTTTGGCCTTGCGCTTCAGGAATTTTGGGTTTGGCATCTGGTCACCCTGGCACAGTTGCAATCCTAAGCAGCCTTCCCTGGCTTGGAGACTTGCTCCAAAGTCGACATGCACAAGACCTGGTCCCTGCTGCTCCATGCCTGTGCATCCCTCACTCTTCCCTATCTATGTAGATCCCCTCACCTTTCCCTACCTACCTGGATCCCCCCCAACTTACCTGCCTTCCTGGACCATTTGCAATGAGATTTGTGCAAAAGTCACAAATCACTGACACTGGAGATGATGAGTTTTTGGGGTTTTCAGAAAATTAGAAGAGTGCTTGAAGCTTAAAGTCTTTCCTTGTTTGTTAATGACAGTGATAATGGTTCTTAATACCACTGTTGACTTTACATGGTTGAAATATTATTCTGCTATGTTTTATTTAATATACTAGTACACCATTTGGTTCAGAATTTTTTTTCTTGTTTTGCTCCTCTAAACTTTGGTGCGTCTTATGGTCCGGTGCGTGTAATAAGCCGGGAAATATGGTTTACCCACTCCCTGGAACGCACTTTGCCAGAGAGGATACTGGGTGGGATAGCTTTGCCCTTGGACAGAGATGTATGGCAGGATGTAAGGCAAGAAAGATGCAAGTGGACCAAGCAAGGCATGGAGTTTTCTTAATGCTGTTTCATCCTGTTGGAGGTCTTCCTGGGCAAGGTGGGACAGTTGGCCACCCTACTGGTTCCTTGAAATTGGGCTTAGCCAGTTACTTTGAGGCCAAGTAAGAATGGTCTCCCTGCCAAATTAGCTAGAGCATGGGGATGTTTTTATTCATTTCAAGCTATAATACAGGTAGGTCATCTGAGGGAGCTGAGGCCACAAAAGCAAGAGCTGTGCAGAACTTGACAGGAGTGAGTAGGACTAATGACCACCGTGTTGGTAGCCAAGGCAAGTTGCACCATGATCCCTTGGGACTCCATGACACAGAGTTGTGCGGTCAGGTCCTCTAGGGTTATGTCTTCTTGCACATAAACCAAAGTGGTTCAGCTAAAGAGGTGAAGTGGAGTCTGGGTTTCTTGTCCATAGCTGAGAGAAAAATAGGTCACTTGGGGATACCCATGTGCTTTCTTCAAGAGGTGGACTCAACAAGGCAGAGAAATAAAGGATAGAAACATCTCTGTATTGAATACATTAAGCCCACACAATTTGAGGATAAGTAATATGATGGTATTGAACCTGTTAACTATGTTTATAAATTTGTGGTCAACAGAGTCTCCAGTTTTTACTGGGTGTGGTAGCAATGCACTATTTCCAATTTTGGGATGGTACATTTGCATATGTCCATTTTGGATCTTATATTATTTTTCATATTTGTTTTTCTTCAAATAACTTCTCCAAGCATGAACATATTCAAAATTTTAGCATGCACTATGTTTCCAAAAAGTGAAAATACTGCTGTCAAGATATTCTAATATATAAATGGTGCCACCCAAAGGCGTATAGGCAAGTTACTAAAATGTTAGGAAAAAAACAGAAATATACATTAGCAACCCAAACACGTATGTCTGCTAAGGTTGCTAGCTTTGAAGTAAGGCTAAGAAAGTAGGCCAGGAGGTTTTCTGAGACATGCATATTAGGTAGCATCAAGTACAACTTCTATATTTAATTGAGCTTTATTTCTACTTATACAGTGCATAGTACTGAAATGTTTTTGATGAAACCTGTAGGATTTGTTTATTCAGAGTCCATTAGGAAATATTTCCATCCGTCTTACAGCCTAGTCCTAGCCAGTTTTCAAGCAGTGGTGCAGCTGCAATGCAGCCCTGAGGTAAGAAACAGATTTCCTAATCTGGAGGAGACCTCCGGAGCTCCCCCTCAACTAAAGGATGCAAAACATGCCTAGATGGTATGGATGCATCAGTACTAGGAGTTGGATAGGTTTAGGTCCTTAAGCAGTAAGCCGAAATGGGAGGTGGTGGGTTTACTGTTGATGCATCCAAAAGGGAGTGGGTGAGCTGTTGTTGTTAAGTTGTAGAGTCCGTCACAGAATTTTCCTTTTTTTGGTCTTTAGTCAGAGTAGCCAATCTTAGAATGTAACTGATCTGTGACTACTCTGCTTTGGCAACCTTGTGGAAGCTGTCAGTGCAGTCCTAACCCCTAGATAGTGCCTTGCACAAGTTTTGACCTATGTTCTGTGCTGGCCTGGGTGTGTTAGTCAGGCACTTCTGCGTCACTGCTGGGGGGAGTTAGACCAGTGTACAAACATGTGTATGCCTCCCCACACCACTGCAGGAATGGGAAAATGGGTGAGTTGTGCTGGCCTAAATTGTTTAGGATTTGTGTGACTTAATTAGATGTAGCTCAAGATTCTTAATCTTAATCCTGCTAGCTTAATCCTCCTAAAATTCAAGACATCATGCCAGATTCCACCCCCTCTAACCAGATGATATTTACAAGGAGCACACAGAACTGTGTGTAATCTTGCTTTCCAGTCCAGAGAGTAGAAGGAGAAAGAGGAGCAGAAACGCAAAAGTGAACAGAGATACCCCCATCTTACTTAATTGATTAATTGGCTACAACTGAAGTTCACAACAAAATATTACAGTCCTCTTATTTCTGTATTTTACAAAGTGCTTTTACTCATCAGATATTACCAAACACAGTTTACATACGCAGGCTATCCTAGACCTGATAAAGATCTTTGCAATATTGTCTTATATATAGAAACTTTCACTCTTCAGGTGCTTTTCCTTACATTTCTGCTGTAAACATACTGTATGTTCTATATTCATATTCGTTTACATATTCATATACTATATTCAAATTCATTCTGTTTGTATTCATATTCATTCAGAATGTATGTTTACATTCTGCTGTAAACATACAGTATGTTCTATATTAACAAACTGTATGCTAACCCTGGTGTTGATCTCCAGAATTGCAGGGATCTAGAAAACAGGAAAAGATAACAGGTTGGATTTCCCATTTTCCTGATTCCCCAGGTTTAAATGCCACTGTTCAATAATTCACTTAGATAGGGCAGTTGCCTTTGGGAGAGAAACTGTGCCCTTGGGATAATAAAGTTTGTTTAAAACTCTGGCACTTGGAAACAACAGTCTATGGAAGAAAAGAAAGAAAAAGATGGATGGTGTACAAGTGGTTTGAGGAATTCTCTGCACCAATTGATTTCAATTTGGTTTCATTCTGTTTGTCTTTAGCCAGACACAGTGCCTGACAAATTACCAATACTAGGTGATATTTGTGGTCACCGAAATCTGAATGAGTCACCCAAATCAGATTGGGTTGCTCAATCTGAAATAAAGAATTGTCCAGTTTCCTCTGTGTAGAGCCATATTCAATCACAAGAAGGTGACAATATGAAACAAAAACAAAAAAGAGTGAGAAGTCAGATATTTTCTGCCGTAAGCCTGCATCTGTATCATGATGAATAACTTGCATTAAATACCTGGAAACCAACCAGCTCAACTGTTTCTACTGAAACATCTCACCTCCAAATACCCCGCACAGTGAAAAGAGCTGGAGAGATGCATGCAACTCACAAAAACTTTGCAAAAAAGCAGATTCTCTTAAGCTAGGGGGAAAAAAACCCAACCGCACAAAACTCTACAGCCTCTAGGCCTAGAGAAAATGTAATCTCTCCTAGAAGAGCAAAACCCATAGAAAAACAAGTTAAAGGAAAGTGAGAAGTTTAACAGAACTTATGGAATGTGAATTCATATGAGCTTTTTCAAAATCCATATTGCCCAAGGGGACACAACACTATACTGTGAAAAATTTCCCTTGTGTCAACTTTGAATTAACTCGAGCAACCCATGGTATCTGTTACTCTTCGAGTGCGTTTCAGAGATATTTCATGAGCCTACATGACTTTATGGCTGCCACTGCTATCTTGTTTTGACAAAACTTCTGTGTCATTAAAAGTTCATGTGATTGGCAACAAGTCCAACTTTTCTAGTAGTGCTGAATTTATGTCTGTAACGTAGCTTTTAAAGACATAGAGCCACTTTTGCAACATGGCTGCCCTACATATATCTTCTGCAGAATCATGTTTTGGTAAATGTCAGATTTATGGAGAACTGGTGTTTCCCAGTATCCACAAATCCAGTATCGCCAGTTCTGGTTATCTATGCTGTTCGCTGCACTCCTACATGGATTAACTTGGTTTAAATTCATTACAGTTTCACAAAGCAATAATGTCTTGCTTTAACTATATATTATAAGCATAAAACCTACAGCAAGGAAAGCAGGCAGGGAGCCTGCATGATAGAGTGGAGAATAAGGGTGATCATGAACTTCCTGCTTCCAGGCACAGACTTGCTTGGCACCAGAAGCTAAACAAAGATAATGGGTGCAAGGATAGAACAGAAAAGTGTTATGCTTCTCCACATGGGCTCCATTTTATCGACAGTTTCCATATCCATGAGGTTGGAAGGGGAAACACATCCATCATGGATACGGTGGGGCATGTGGACTTCTTCATAGACATGTAATGTTTTCAAAAATACTTAATGATCAGGGCTGTGGATGGTGCAAGCGGTTAAGATGCTGTGCCTGTTAAACAGCAGGCCAGGGTTTGAGACCCTGGTCGGCCCCACAAGACAGGGTGAGCTCTTGTCCTTAGGAGCTCTGCGACGCCAGCTGGATCCAATCGTATTGGCTCTGCCTTTCCATTGGACTAATTCAGTGGTGTGGAGAGGGGGGATTTGCTGCTCAGGTAACAGCCTATCCTCCATAACAATCCACCCCAGGCTTTCGTGCTTCGCATGCAGCGTATGCAGCGCCAAGCACTATACCATAGTCTTTCAAGACTGACGGAGGCCTGCTAATGATCAGTTACTTTACTAAGAATCAAGTGTATACATGCCCCACTAACAATACAGTGACACCAAACTGGTCAAACCTATATCCATAGGACAGGAGCTTCCGCTAGGAAACGGAATTATAAAATCCTTTTATACCACGTGAGGCTGCAATCCTAAAGACACTGTTTTGGGAGTAAGACCCACTGAACACAATGGAGCTTGCTTCTGAGTAGACATGGTTAGGATTGTGCTCTCAGCCTCTCAACCCACAATGGGTCTCCTCAGACCTGCACTGACAAGTTTTCCCAACTTCTCTAGTCTGAGAAGAAATAGGGAATGTGACTTCTGCTAAGATAAGATATACAGGGGCCTCCCACAGTGAAGGGCAGTCTCTCCATCCCATTATACCATCCTCCCCACCTGATTTTATCGCCGCCTGTCTTCCCCATCATCCTATCTCATCCTACATATATCTATAGGTGCAGATACATTCCTTCGCACATGCTCCTGACCATATGCCGACTCACACACTGTTGGGAGTCTAGTGCCACAGGTGCTGGCTCCTTTATGGCAGTCAGTGCTTTGGGGAGAGCCTTGCTGTGGGAGCCTTGGGTGGCATGGAAAGGATTGGCCAGTGAGTTCTTCAAAAGGCCATAAATGAAATGTGATGTGCCAATTTTGAACATCGTGAACACACAGAGTGATTCTCTGAGAGAGTTCAGGTGGTTGATTCACTGACTCAGTTGCCCAGGTAACTGCTTGTGTGCGCAGTCAATTCACATGAACAATGTAATACCGGATAAATGCGCTCATGGAAGTCATTTGGGCAGGTGTGCCATTATAACCGATTATTAACTATAAAATTTTACTTACACAGCAAGTCAGCTAGCAGATAATCTCCATGACAGATTATTCCTACTCCTGTGAGACACAGGACAAATATAGAGGGCCCAAAATGTTTCATGCTACAATGGGAGGAGAGAAAAACTGTGGACTGGTGCATATCATGGACACAAATAGGAACTTCCATGCCTTACCCAGTGCAGCAAGAGATTTGGATGGTGCCCTGCGCATTTTATTTTAGACTATTATGGGCAGGCTTCTCATCTGTGTAAGTGGTATAAGTGGTCTCTTCCTCCATAAAGGCATGACTAATAAGGATTGCAAAATACAATATTAACCAGCTCTGTTGGTGGTATTTCAACAGTGAAATAGCTATAGCAACTTGGTTTTAGAATCATAGAGTCCTACAGTTGGAAGGGACCTAGTAGTCATCTAGTCCAACCCCCTGCCTGTAGCAGACACGGCATCCAGACGCCCGGAATTGCCCGGACAGGTCCGGAATTGGAGGACTTGTCCGGCCTGTCTGGGCATGGGCGGGGGCTTGTCCGGAGATGGGGGGTAGTATAGTGCTTTGCGCCAAGTAAAAGAGCTGCAGGGACTGGCGCGCGACGCTAGCGGCTGTCCCTGCAGCCATCTAGGGAGAGAGAGTGGAAGTGAGCTCCACTGTTGCTCGCTTGTGGCGAGCGGTCTGCGGAGAGATCCTTCACCGCCGCAGACCCGCTCCATCAGAAAGGAGACCGGAAGGTCTCGGAGAAGCGGAGGCTGTGCGCATGCGCGCAGCCTTTGCTTGAAAAAAAGCACTGTGGGCAGGGATAGAGAGGCTGTGCGCATGCGCACAGCTTCTCTCTCCCTAGATGGTTGCAGGGACGGCCGCTATCGGCGCGCGCCACCCCCTGCAGCTCTTTTAGTTGGCACAAAGCACTACACTACCCCCCCATCCTCGGACAAGGTAAGCCCCCCAGGAGTAATCTTTAAGAAAATGTAGGATGTCCTACATTTTGTCCTACATTTTGAATTTTTTTGAAAATTTAGAAATGTAGGACAAGATCCTCCAAAAGTCCGGATTTTAAACAGAAAATCCGGACTTTTGGGGACCCTTGTCCTACATTTTGAGGTGTGGCATCTGGTCACCCTGGTAGCAGGGAATCCTCTTAGAGCATCTCCAACAGGTACTCATTGAGCATCTGCTTGAAGATCCCCAGTGATGGAGAGTCCACCACCTCCCTTGGCAGTCTGTTCCACTGCTGAACTGCCCGAACCGCAAGGAATTTTTTGCCTGATAACCAACCAGAATCTCCTTTCTTGCAGTTTGTGCCCATTGGTCCTAGTTCTGCTTTCAGAAGCAGCTATGAACAATTGAGTCCCTTCCTCCTTATGACAGCCCTTCAGGTATCTGAAGAGGGCAATCATGTCTCCCCTCAGCCTCCTTTTCTCCAGGCTGAACATCCCAAGTTCCCCCAATCGTTCCTCGTAGGGCTTCCCTGCCATCCCACTGATCATTCTTGTCGTTCTCCTCTGGACTTGCTCCAGTTTGGCTGCATCTTTGAAGTAAGGTGCCCAGAACTGAACAAAGTACTCAAGGTGAGGTCTACCCAATGCAGCATAAAGAGGAACTTGAACTTCTCCTGACTTGGAAGCTACAGGAAGTTTTAACTCAATTGAAATTCATTACTGCTTTTTATGATCTAATTTTTAAATGCATTTATTCTTCAAAAAATGTATAATTAACCACAATCAATGCAACTGGTTCTGGCTTTCCTGTTTACCATGTGACAACCTGAGGGTAATTTCAAATTTGGATGATATATTTTCTGGAATTTGCTTAGTATTAAATTATTAAATGAATGAAACCTCTATCATCACTTCCCTAGAGATATTTCCTTCATTCATGGAAATATCCATCTTTAAAAGCTGCTGTAAATTTCTCTGCTTCTGTACCTGTTAACAATCATGAAAATATTAAAATTCCATTTCATGAGTGACTTGAATATTATGTATATGAACCAAGCAACTTCAAAATAATATGTCTGGTCATGGCCTATTTTATCGTACACATAACTTGAAACACACATGAGGGCAAATTATATGTAATATTTGAAGTTTCAAAATCTAGATGATGAATAAGTTACTGGAAAACTTTAAGGTCTCTAGTTAACATTAGTTGAGCATTGCAGAGTTCCAGATAATTTAGAGAAAATATTTTTTAATTGAACTAACTTTGGTCCTAACATCATCTACAGCATTGCTTTCATATTTTTAAAAGGACCATTGAACTTTTGATCATTTCTATTTGACCTTCTTGAAAATTGTCCTTATTTTTGCAAGTGTAATAGTGTTTAAGGACAGGCAATCACAAATTGCCCAGTTTAAACACCTTAGTGTTCTACTCACTACAGAACACTAAGGCGTTTTTTAAGGAATTTGCATCTTTAAAGTTTATACCCATATTGCATCACTTTACACATGGTTTGAAGTTTTGTTGAATGAAGGTTTCACTGGACTACCCCAAAAAAGCCTGACTGCATGCAGATTGGGGGTGGGGGGGAGACATAGACTGCAATCCTAAAGACATGTTTCTGGGGCTAAGATCCACTGAGAATAATGGTGCTTACTTTTGAGTAGACATGGTTAGGATTGTGCTCATAGCCTTAGCCAGGCTAACACATACACAGTGCATTCCTAAGCATTACTCAGAAGTAAGTCCCATTGTGTTCAATAGTATTTATTCCCCAGAAAGTGTGGTTAGGATTGCAGCCACACACACACACACACACACACACACACACACACATACACACACACACACAAACTCACCATCTACACATGCTGAAGAACATAACTATATAGTCAACCTAGGTTAGGATTGAACCCTTACATATACAGTCAGAAGCACTCAAGACAACCCACAGACATTCTGCAGCCATGTTAATATGTCCATGGCAGAGTTATTTTTTGTTATAAGCCCAATTTTGGATTTTGGCAGAGTTATTATGGACTACCCCTACCTATAAAGCCCTGAACACCCTGGGACCAGCATATTTAAGAGCTCACCTTCTTCAGTACAATCTGGTCTATTCTCTGAGGTCATCCGAGAGGGCACTATTGGTTATGCTGCCACTTAAAAAGTTAGAGGGATGGCAAACAGAAACAGGGCCTTCTTGGTAGTGGCACCCACTTTATGGAGCTCTTTCCCACAAAGACTGCAATCCTAACTTCACTTACTTGGGAGTAAGCCCCGTTCAGTATAATGGGGTTTATGTCTAAGTAGTCAGGGATACGATTGCTTCTTGAAATCCTCCTTGTTTTTGTCCTTCTGGCAAGGCCTGAAGACTTTTATTCAGACATGCTTATGATGGCTATTTTTAGGATATTTTTTTATGATACTTAAGGATATTTTACTGCTCTTTTAAAATATAGTCTTCTTAATCTGGATATTTATTGTTTTTATATAGTTTTTAACTTTATTTTATATTTTATAACTTTATTCTGTTGATTTAAATGCTGTCAGCCACTTTGAGTATCCTTTCTTTTAGGAAGAAAGGCAGAATATAAATCAAATCAATAAAATAAAATAAAATCAATCAATAAAGTAAAAAGAACTATTTTTGCTGGATCAGTGAAGAGGATTGAATCTAAAGGACGTTGGAGGTTAATCTCCGGGCTCTTGCCCTAACTTGTTAAAAGGAGAATGAGGAGAAGAAAAGGATTAGAAAGAAATTGCAAGGTCATGTCATACGTGGGCTATATGTGAGGTGGGGGAAGGTTGAATGTAATTGTGAGGGAGTGGGGTGGGGGAGAGAGACCAGAGTTCTGGGGTTGTTCCTACAGCAGAAGCACTTGCATATTTTTTAAAAAATCAGAGCTGAGAAGAATTAATAAGGCCCACTAGGAAGCAAATGTCAGAAATTTACTAGAACATTGACTACTCTTGGCCTTCATCCCATCTCTAGAACAGACAAATAACCACCAGAGGTTGGCCTTTTTTACTCCAGGCCTATCTCCAGAAAGTACAGTACCAGTGGTGGGTTGAAGCCGGTTCAGGCCGGATCGCCTGAACCGCTTCCTATTTCTGACCCTCTGCTACCGATCCGGTAGCTGGGAAGGGGTGGGCAGAAAACCAGGCGCACCGATTCTGCATGCCCAGGAAGCCCTACAATGCACATGCATCAAGCTTGGCGCACCCACAGTGTACCGGGGTTGGGGCCCGTCCCTCACCCCACCCCTCGCCCCGCCCACCCGCACCCGTAGCATGCTGGGGTGGGTGGTGTGCCCTCCCCAGCCCCGCCCCTGACCCTCCCCAACCCTGCCCCCAGCCCTCTCCGGCTCCGCCCCTGACCCTCCCCGCCCCCCTGACCTTGCCCACACCCCTGACCCCAGCCTGGCCTGCCCACTTCTGGCAAGCCGGTTTTTGGGCCAGGCCGGGCCCACCACTGTGTGACAGTACTGAAGAAATTCTCAAATCCAAATCTTTAAGGCTATAGATTAGCAGCAGAATAAATTATTGTTAGTAGATTGGATTGTGTCCTTTTAGTACCAGCAGAAAATTTTGGTAACTTATTCCACCTATACTCGTGGAAAATAGTCTTGTTAGAAAATGAACAGCTTGCTGTCAAGAAGCTGGCTTGACACCCCTTCCTGATTCTCTCAAAAATATTATTGAAAGGAAAGAACTCAATATCAGCATTAATTTATCACTCAAAGGGAAAAGCATTATTTTTCCTATACCCTCTCCCCAAAAACTAGTCACAAGTATATATACCTTGCCCAATCAATAAAATGACTACTGTTTCATATGTGCCAATTTTCTCTCTACTTTAGACTGTCAATTTCTCTTAGTATCTTTGGAGAAAATCCTAACAGGCCAATGCATTCTCAAAACTTGCGTTCCACATTTTGTTGCATACCACTGGGCTGCTGCTGGAGAAAAGGAGCAGCTGCACAATTATGGCCATATTTAATGGTCTGGTTCTGGCAAGTTGACAATAATAGGGGATGTAGGGTGAGATGGAGTGGAGGTGGAATGGAGTGATGGGGAAAACTAGGGTAGGGAAACAAGCATTCTCATGCAATTGAACACGCTTCTCTTAAGAGAGAAAAAGAGCCAAATTCAGACTCAAGTGTACTCAAGTATAGATTGATTTCCTACTTAAAGCATAAATGTGTGGGTGCAAACAGAAATAATTAAATTGTGCGTAGGCTAACCTCTGAGCATTGTACCCATTCAATTGTACCCATAGATACAGTAGTACCTTGCATAATGAGTGCCCCATATAGCGAGTGTTCCACATAACGAGTTAAACTTTCTGTGGGATTTTATCTCACATAACGAGCGTGATTCGAATAACAACTGCCCATTGGCTGGGCTCCCTTTCCTCCTGTCTGCATTGGCTGGGTTGATGCACTGAGGTGGGACTTTTTCCTCCTGTCTGCACTACATGAAGAGGCCAGCAGAGGGAGCTTAGAAGCCTCTTCAGTCGAGCAACAAAGATGGCTACCTCCTGCAGCCAGCGAACATGTGGCCAGCCCAGCCTCTGGGCCTCCGTCAAGTAGGAGGAAAAACTCCTCCTGCACCCCCTCTGGAACCCCTCTTAAACAGAGCCCTTCCCCCAAGGAAGCTCTCCCTGCCTGGACCCCACTACAACCACCCTCTTCCCCCTACCAACTTTTCTGCCTGCAATTTTCCTTTCCTGTGAGTAAGCCCCAGTGGATTTAATGGGGCTTGATTCTGAGTTGACAGCATAGGATCTGGCCCCTCTGCCATTGCTCTTCATGCAAACTTGGAGTCAGGCTGCATCCTACACACTTTCCTGTGAGTAAGCCCCAGTGGATTTTATGGGGTTTGATTCTGAGTAGACACCCTCTGCTGTTGCAGATTTGCATAGATAGATCACACACACACACACACACACACACGCACACGCACACGCACACGCACACGCACACGCACACACACACACACACACACACACACACACACAGAGAGAGAGAGAGAGAGAGAGAGAGAGAGAGAGAGAGAGAGATGTTAAAGATGTCCCAAAAGAAACCAGTGACTCTTTTAGTGAAAATCAGTCATCCTTGCCCATAAAGGTTTTTCTTTTCTTTTTTACTGTACAGAATATCACAGTGTTTATTACAGTAATTGTGGTCTGTGTTATATTATTGTGTTTTGAATTCAATTCCAGTATTTTGTCATCATTTTTACGTTCAGTTGATAGTTTAATATGAATATTTTTTGGGTTGTGGAACCAATCATCTGAGTTTCCATTGTTTCCTATGGGAAAATCCGCTTCACTTAAAGAGCATTTCACCTAAAGAGCATGCCTCCGGGACAAATTAAGCTCTTTATGTGAGGCACCACTGTACTGAGCTCCTAATGCAACATATGTACTTACATGAAAGTCAAAACAAGGCTATAATAAATACTGATGAATGTCTTTGAATTGTAACCTGTAACCTGCGTGAGATGAAACATTCAATTTAACAACCTTAAGAGGTTTTTTTAAAATTTAATCTTAGATTGTTGAGTCAGTTTGATGTGCGACAGCACAAAAAGAGCCTTCATCAACATACAGGTGGGTGGTGTGTGAATAGGGATGCAGAACACAACAAGTTGCCAAGTATCCCTATTTTCATTTGTGGGGATGCTGGAGAGCCTGCCATTTTATTACATGCAAAGAATTGGCAATAAATCTAATGATGTTCCACTTTCCTTCTTGCAGTTTGAGCTGTAAGCAAGATTTATCCTATTTAATCAATGAGATGGAATAAATCCAAGCTGAACTAAATGCTAAAAACAAGGTTTGCAATGCATAGCAGAAGCTTAGGAATAAACTGTGCCAGTGTTTGATACTAAAACATGTGTTTCATGTTAACTCTTCAGCACAGACAGCGTAGTGCAATGAAACATACTATGCTGCATTGGACACAGTTTGTTGGTCTACAGAACCAGTTGGGTTAACAGCCCAATCCTAGAGCAATTCCCGCAACTACCAAAGCAGACATGCCTAAGATGAAGGGCAATTTGAGAGGCTTCTGAGCAAGAGAACTTTTGTTATACACTGATTTTTTTTAATATTTGGATTTGACTCTACACAAATGGCCACTGCAAATGAGAAGAAACATGTGGTTCCCTTTTAAAAACTACTTTTCTTACTGTTGTAGAGGAACATTTCATTCTTCAGCTGATTCAGGGACGGGACAGGTGGTCCTTTGCATTTCTATTGACAGGTAGTCTGCAATTAAGAGTCTAAAAACCCTGTTTTTAAACAACTGTAAAGAGAAACATTTTAAAAACAGCTTTTATTTAACACATTTTTGTCTTAGCAGGGAGTTCCAGAATCAAACCCCTGTGGATTTGATTCAAGGCATGATTTTATTTCATTAGAAGCAATGGATGAGCAAGAAATCTGAAGTGGATTTTTAAATCTAATTTCCCACTTTTTTTTTAATCCACAGATTTTTTTCCACAGATGGTTTTGAAATCAAATTCTAGTGAATAACAAGGGACAACCTGTATATTATTCATATCCTGGAAGCCTCGTGAGGCTGGTAAAGGCCTGTCCTTTGACTGAAAAGCTAAGCTGAAAAAGTTATTTTATCAGTGTCAGTAAGATAAAGTTAAGTTTTAAAAACGTCTGTTATTTATCTGAAACATTTAAATCCCACCTTCCTTGCTGTGGTAATTCAAGGTTACTTACTATTATTTTGAAAATGTTTGTGTGAACTTGGTCCTTATGGTATCTAGGTTCAAAACTGGTTAGGACAAGGAAGAAAAGGGAAAAAAAGATAAAATTGCAGATAAAAGACTGCAATCCTAACCACACTTTCCTGGGAGTAAGTATTGTTGAACACAATGGGACTGACTTTTGAGTAGACATGATTAGGATTCCACTGTTAGTTTCTCTTCCTAGTTCAAACCAAGCTGCAAACAGAACAGGGTGACCAGATGCCAAACCCAAAATTCCTGAACTCCAAGGCCAAAATTCCTAATCCCAGGCCAAAATTCCTACCTGCTGAAAAAAATTGCCCCCCAAAATGTTTTTTTTTTGTTTTTTGCTTTTTTGATAGAAAGGAGATATCTCAAAACTGATTTTTGCATTGGATTCTGCTCTTCAATACGAATCCAATGACATATGGCATGATGGGGTACTGTGCACTATCACAAAGTTTCAAATTGAAGCCAAAATGTAGGACAATGATGCCAAAATGTAGGACACCTGGACAGGAGGCTAAAAATCCAGACAAATCCGGGTTTTTCCGGTCATCTGGTCACCTTGAATCAGAACGGTCAATGGCTTCCAACTGCTTTTTCTGAAATTCAGCTGAGCATAGTAATAACAAACCTGTCATTCTATTTTCTAGGTAATCTTTTAGGGACGGGAAGGATAAATACTGCACACTTGTGTACTTGTGAGGTTTAGTTGACTGTGTGATATGAGGCCTTTGCCTTAACATACCAGTTTAGCCACATGTTTTGCTTCTGATTTCAATATCACACTTCAACTAAGGAATATTGACTACTCATAAAAATTCTACAAAACATATGTAGAAGAGTGGATTCCCATAGCTATTAGATATTTTATTTTCTCTGAACCGCTTTGTGAACTTTTTTGTTGAAAAGTGCCATATAGCTGTTGATTAGTAATAATTTTATCTCAAATATCTGACTCCAAATCATGCTTCTCTAAAACATACTACAGTACTTAAAGAAATTTGCTTGATCCCCCATACATAGGGTTAGATTAGTGGCTTTCATCCTTCCTCATCTTGCACTGATAAAGCACACAGTCCTAACCATGTCTACTCAAAAGTAAGCCCCATTGTGTCCAATGGGTCTTAGTCCCACGAAAGTGTCTTTAGGATTGCTGCCAAAGCGCTACAATTGTCAAGGCACATCATCAGTTTTTTGTTTTTTTAAACTTTGACAAGGGACATGCTGTTGTTAGAGAGCTCAAAACCCCTTTCCCGAAATCCTAGAAAACATCTATAGCACACCAGTGTGTCAAGGCACAGTGGTTACAAATTTCTGGGCTAGATAATAAATTTTGGAAAATTCATGCTCATTAATGTATATGATAAAACATATTTTCTTTTGATCTACATGTTAATCCATACTTTAGTCATACTGAATTCACTTAGATAAGAATCCCAGTAAATGTGCACAGGGCCTCTGACTTAGCATGTAAATCAGTCGGTGGGGTTCAGTGTCCGCTACAACTTGTTCTCTCTTCTGTGAGCAATTACCCAGTAATAGACGGCCTGCCATTTCCCCTTCATTCCCCTTTTGTATCACGACACATGAAGACAGTTCCAACACAGCCCTTTTCAAGTTGAGAGAGACTCCCCACCAATTCTGTTGATTAGTCCCAGCAGAAAACAAAATCAGTGATTTGATAGGTTTGTGGCACTCAACACCTGTGCAGCTTCCAAAAACAGCTAAGCCATTTTTTTCCTGGGAGAAGCCCCACAGGGTTAGTCTGAATCACACTCACCTCATCTACTGTGAAGGTACAACTGCTTCTGAAGGTTGTAAAAAAGCAACAGGAGTCCCTGCCATTACAGATCTTCCCATAAAAGGCCTTTCATACAAGATTCCCTTAAGATGGGATGCACCAATTTAGACTTTCCTTGTTCGTAAAAGAAGGAAATGTTTTGGATGGCATTTTCATCTGTCTTCCCAACACTTTTTGACCTTGCTTTCTAAAGAAAGACATTTTAGTAGTTGTAAAATGTTCATAACTAATCTTTCTCTTTCCTTGCATGGCTCCATTTTTCTCAGAAACCGTGATTTAATAAACCAAGCAACCCATCCCCTGCATGCTCCCATAGCTTCCCCAAATATCAAAGTAATTATTACAATTATTTTTCCCCTGTTAACTGCACTTTGGTACCATACAGGCATTTTGCTGCACTCAGACTCAATTGCACTATTCCTAAAACATCCCATATTCTACTGAGAAATGGTTGGCAAAGATTATCTAACATTTAACTTTGTTCAGCAGCTAAAACACTCAACTATGTCTAAAAATACAAATCCTTTGGCTGCAATTTAGATAATTATTCAATGCATTTAAAAATATGAAGGGCTGTGGGTGGCGCAAGTGGTTAAGTCACTGTGCCTATTAACCAGTAGGCCAGGATTCAAGACCCGGGTCCCCACAAGACAGGGTGAGCGCCTGTCCTTAGCCCAGCTCTGCAACGCAGCTGGAACCAATCATATTGGCTCTGCCCTTCCATTGGACTATTTCAGTGGCATGAAGAGGGGGGATTTGCTGCTTGGGTAACAGCCTAACCTCCATATTAATCTACCCAAGTCTTCATGCTTCGCATACAGCATCAAACACGATACCATAGTCTTTTGAGACTGATGGATGCCAATACTATAAAAATATGCAAATCCAGGTTGAATAAACCTGGCCATTCACTTCATAGGGAACCAGAAATGTAGGTTCAGGAGCTCTGTAAAGGTATAATTTGACCACCTTATTGCAGAACTAAAGCACCAGGCCTGGAATTGAAGGGCCAAGATGTAGCATGTGGGTCTGGGCAGGGCAATCAAATATCATTTGAACTAATCTTTTTTTCCCCACTGTGACCCTTATCCCTCTTTATAGTGTTATTCTGATAACTCTTAAGGGGGTGAAAATGAAGTGCAATGAGTTTTTGTCCCATAACTTAACATTGAAGACTGACTGATCAACATCCAGCACCAATCCTTGTACTGTACCTAGAAGCAAGAAATATGGCGAGCATACTCCTTCTGTGATGTAAGAACCCAATAAGAACTGATTTGGTGCCAAGTGGTTCTCAGTGCCTGGTAGGGATAGTCCCCGGGGGGGGGGGGGGGTTTAGGGAACCACCATTGTATGGTGGTGAACAGTGCTCCCTGCTGTGCAACGATGCCTAGTAGGAATGTCTGTTGTTTACTGCTGTCTGCCACTGCCCCCTGATGCCCTCTGATGCACAGTGCCTGTCAGTGCCCAGCAGTGCCCATTGCTCACTACCTGCCACCCAGTTCCTGGCACTGTCCAGCCATGTTCAGGCCCACAAATATTACTCCTAAGTCGGTGGATAAATTTTGCTAGTTAATAGATAATATTATTTTAACATACTAAGATTTTACAAATTTTAGCCAGTATGTGGTGTAATGGTGGCATCTGGTATGGCACATACCCCCCTAGCAATGGTATTATATTTATTTATTTTAAGCATTTTACTAAAGTTGATTGTCTGTGGTATCTAACCCTAGAGAAGTAAATGGAGGTTCCTTATAATAAGAGTCATTCAGTAGCACACAAACTTGGTTACCTAAGTAGTATTAACTTTTCTGTATTAAGAAAGATGGTGGCTGCAATCGTAAAGACACTTTTCTGGTAGTAAAACCCATTGAATACAATGGGATTTTGAGTAGACATGGTTAGGATTCCACCCGAAGACTTCCATTTTTATCTGTGAAAACATTAATAACTTCAACATAGAACAGTACAACCATGCTTCCAAAGACAAGTTCACTACCATGTTCTTGCACCCCTTTTACACAATCATTATATAATTTCATAGAAACCCACTGCAACCTTGATGCCACAAGACTGACTTCTAAACAACATTTCCTGAAATTGCTGCTACCCTTTTCTAACCATCATTTTGCTTTGAACTATTCACCTTTAAGAAGCTCTTGGAATAAGATCTTAGTGTGAGCAGAATAAGAAATGCATTCAGTTGCTCAAAACAGTAAAATAAAGTTAATCTGACCTTTTAAAAATAGCACTCTCAATTTTAACCTGCATAAATTGCTTTACATTTTGCCTTTACTGAAAACAATCAGACAAGCAATCTAATTTGATTTTTAATAGAGGAGCTGTCTGTCATAAATGTTCACACATAGCGCCTTTGGTGACATTATGTCAATTTTCCTTTTTTCTTCTTTTGAATACAAAAGGAGGGAGTCCCAGTGCTTAATGTACAAGTGAGAAACTGAGGCTCAGTTTTGTTAACTGATGATAAAGAGCTTTAGGCAAAAACAAAGGCAACGTTTCATTCACTGAGCTGGCCACATGACAAAGGAGATGTCTTTTGACAATGCTGGCTCTTTGGCGACAGAAACGTAAATGCATGCCACAGCTTATGGGTGATCACGGTAGCAGGGCAACATTTATCATTGAAAGTATGGTAGTACCTCGGTTTATGAGCATAATTCATTCTGGAAGCCTGCTTGTAATAAAAATGCTTGTATATCAAAGCAAATTTTTCCATAATAATGAAAATTCAGTTTGTTTCAGAACCCAAATTATTCATATAAAAATGATTACAAAACTCTTGTATAATACAAAATAATAAAGAAAATACAAAAAACAAAGAAAAATAAATTCACTTGCACTACACAGAAGTGAACCACGCTGATTATAATAGGTCTTACTTTAGAGTAGACATGAAAGGCTAGTAGTATAATCCTAACCATGTCTACTCAGAAGTAAGTTCTATTGTGTTCAATAGTACCTACTCCCAGGAAAGTGTGGTTAGGATTGCAGTCTCTCAGGCACCTTTCCATTGCCCCTCCTTACATAGGCCCCATTGACTATAATAGGCTTACTTCAGAGTAGACATGCATAGGCTGGTCACTCAGGAGAGGCTGAGTAAGTGTTGGCGGAGTGCCGAAACTGGCTGTATCCCTGTTGGGTCTATTTTTTCCACTTATATTGCAAGACATTGCTTGTATTTCAAGTCAAAATTTATTAGAACTGTTTGCTTGTCTTGCAAAATGCTCTCAATCCAAGGCTTTACAGTATACGAATTCCAGTATGGTTACTATGATGTCACATCACTGTGGAGTATACCCTTCAAAACTGGCCGGACATTCAAAATTGTATGACTTTCCAGGCTTGCTCAGCCTATATGCAGACAGAGTTGGTAAGCTCAAGTGGAACGAACTGGATTGCTCCATTTCTATGCAGGTCACATTTAAGAATGCTCCCCATGCAAAAAACAAAAACAAAAAAGCCTCTACTTTGTGTGTAGCCTAGTGTAGGAAATGTATTGTGAAGATCTTCTCTCCATTTGCTAGTGAATGCATGCAGAAAGGGTGTTTTTTTTTTTTTTTGCATAGAGGGGGATTCCAAAATATAACATCCCACCTAAAGAGGAACCATCTAGAATTTTATCACTTCCCCCTGGTTGTGTGTCCTTCACCAACAGAAACTATTTTCTAAATTTGTACAGTGCAAAGTGCCTAACCTTTGACAGCAGCCCACTTTGTGGCCTCCGTCTACTTTGAGCTGGGTCTTTATACAAGGAGGTATGCTGCAGAGGCATCCTTTAATTACTGTATTTATTTCAAGGGTTTCAAGGTTATCCTTTTCTTCAGGAGAACTCCACTGAAGTCTCCATAAAATTGAGCACTGGATTTGCAGTGGGAGAAAAGATCCATAGCGATAATTTACATAGATTCATCCATGTAACTTGAGGGATGTTCTACAGCACAGTTTTTCAAACTGGAAATCTGAACTGGACTCCCCCCTTTAAACTCCAATATGAGCAATGGACCATTTTGCAGGGCTGTGGCCATCCACTCCTCTTAGCTTCCTTCTGCTGGAGCCAGCTCAATACCACCTAATGCCTGAGACAGCATGCCTAATGTTTCTCTCTCTTGCTCACTGTACTTCTAATACCTGGTAAATAATTTTTCTCGTTTTGCTCTGTGGGTAAAGGAGAGGCTTCGTACATTTTATTCTTCAGGCTTGACCTCCCTCTCCCAAGACGTGGATGCATCTTGTCTTCACTCCACAGAGGTAAATCCATGTGGACTTTGCAGCACCACACAGCGCACAGCCTGCAGTTTCACATACAAAGCTGCTAAACTATCTTTGAACAGCTCATAACATTTTGCAGGACAATGATATTTGCCAAGTATACTTGTATCCAGGGCTTTTTCAGCGGGAACATGCTGGAATGCCATCCCCCACCTTTTTTGCGGCGTGTGGGTGATGCGCCACAGGGAGGGTGATGCACCAGAGGAGTTTGACCCTCCTCCAGCTGACTCTGGCGTCAGCCCCCCCCCCCCCCATTGGCTAACTCTAAGGCAGAGCAGCAGCCAGAAGCGAGGCAAAGCGACCCTAGCGAGACAAAGTGGCTGCACATAGGCACAGACTTACTCCTCCCTAAGGAGAGCCAGTGGCTCCTGCTTGGAGAGGAGGAAGTCTCCTTTGAAGCCGACTGGCTTCAGAGGAGACTGTGCATGTGCCAAAGTTGGCGCATGTGCAGTGTCGTTCCTGAAGCCGTCCGGTGCGTTTTTTATTTACAAAAAAGCACTGCTTGTATCTAAAAGGACACAAACCACCCAGGCATCAGTAGATCAGAAGTCTGCAATCCTAAAGACACTTTCCTGGGAGTAAGACCCATTGAACACAATGGAGCTTACTTATGAATAGACATGCTTAGAATTGTGCTCTAAGTTGCATATGAGGAACAGCTTTCCTCATAATGTGTAATATAGCCAAGGTGGTGGGGTCTGCAATGCCAACTTTGGTATGACAATTGGGGTGTTAAATGCATCTGCCTATTTTCATCAGCACAATGCTAGGGAGAATGGGGAAGGAATGGCCATTTTATAGCTGGAGGGAGGGAGAGAATTGGCCCAAATATCCTATGTTCTTGTGGGTGATTGGCATTTGTTGTATATGACTCAAGAATAAAATCTGCATTCAGCATTCTGAATTACTTAACCACTTGTAGTCTATAAACATCCTTCTTTAATCTGCCAAATCTTTAGTCTTTACCCCTTCTGTTTCTTTCCAATTGCTGTTATTGTGAATGTAGATGTCTTCCAGCTTCTTCCATCCTTGTGATGCTTTATATTTAGCAACAATATGTCCTAGTATTATGCAGCATTTAACAAAACTAGATGGAAGAACCACTTATGTATTCAGCAGAATCAGACGGGGAAACTATTCCTGGGTTTACAGTTGCTGCTGGATGTATGTGTTTTATCTTTGAATGCAGAGCCAGCTGAAGCTGTCCGATGGTCTCTGGCAGGTTTTGCCCTGCCCATGCCTGATGCCACTGTGCCCTTCTCAAAACCCACTCACTCCTTGCTTTGCTCAAATGAAGGAGCAAATAACAAATTGGGGGGGGGGGGGAGGCAACCATCAGTTTGCAGTTTCCCCAGTCCATCCCCTGTTACAGACAACCTTTTCATGTCATGGACAGGCTAACCCCATGCCTGAATGTGAGCATGTCAAGGACTAAATAATGCTAAATGCTTTTTCCTTACATGTTCAATTTCTGCATTTAGGGAAGTTCTAATGGGTAAGCATTTAAACGTTCTGTCCCCTTATTGAATCCCAAAGTAGTACAGTGAAAGAAAAGCTGTAACGTTCAGGTCTAGTGAATGTACAAACTCGATTCCAAGTGTATGCTCTAATTATGATTGTGTTGTGAGTATATAAAGTTGAGAGAAAAACCAGATTGCTCCTATTGGCACTATATTGTACTTGTCACATTTTCACAAGAATTTGGGTCATTGTGGGTGCAATCCTAACCAACTTACCCCAAATCCAGAGTAACTACGGGAACAGGTAAGAGACTTTATGTGCACCCGTAGTTACTGCACCACCTAGTGAAAACCTATGGGAAATTCAATATGCAATCCAGAGTAAGTTGTTCTTACACCGGAGCAAGGACTCCCTGTAGTTACTCTGGATTTTGCCCTTCGGCTGGCATAACTCCCTCCCTCCCCATTCCTTGGTGCTGCGGGGAGGTCAGAGTATTTCTATACTGGTCTAACCTCTTTAGAAGTGGTGCAGATGTGCCTTACAGTGTTTTTACAACACCTTCAGGCCAGCATGGAAGTTGTGCTGGGACTTATGCCGGCCTAAATGGGGCTTAGGATTACAGCTTGTGTTTCTTTTCCCCCTGTGGTAGTTTGTCATTTTATTTCTTTCAGTAACCCTCTCATAAGTACATTCTTTTTTATGGAATAAGACATCATGGAATAAAAAAGAAATTCCATTTCTTATGGAGTAAGATAATGTGGCACACATTAAGAAGTGTTTAGCAAGAATGATGAATCTCACACTCCAGGTTAAACTGGATAATCTTGCAAAGCTGGATTTTATGCTGTTTGAGCATGGAGTCCATTGAATACCTCAGCCTCATGCCTCAATTATTTAATTCCAAGCCCACAGAGAGATACTTAAAATAACAGCTTCATGCACCCTTTGCCAGGAATTGTTATGGTAGAACACATTATGGATCGTATGAAAAGCAAATGTTGACAGTTAAAAGAGTGTCAACTTCCACGGTTTTAAAGCTGTGTAAAGGAGAAAGAAAAGAAGTAGCATCTAAAGATTTGAGAGTCTGTCTTCCTCCACACTGAAAACAAAGAACACACATTGGCCAATTAAATATGGGAAAGTGATGGCAAAGTAGATGAGGCTAGATCTGACCTAGTTAGTTTCACTTAAGTTCTCCAAGTGATAAAAGGATTTGGAATCCAGGAAAACAGAAAGCCACACTAAGTGGGAAGCAAAACCCCAGCAATGATACTGAACAACATATAAATGAGTATCTCTTTTCTTAACACTCTTTGAAATAGATGACTCCACATCTGTTTGCTATAATTGTTAATGACCTTTGGTAATCTCAGTTTGAAGCCTGATTCTCCCACCAATCACTGACTTTGTAATTTTTGACTCTGATGGATCAGCTGCAGTATTCTGGTATTTAGAGAATCAATTACACCCTACTTGCTGCAGTTCCTAGTAGCAGAGGCCTGACTGCAGATTGAAAAAAAATTGATGCAAAACACATCAGCAATATATAAGAGTATATACTTAGCACATGAATCCTGTATGCCTTGTATGCCAAAGAACCCTCTGGCCCAGCAGACCAGCAGTCCATGGCCTCTGCTGGGCTCAAACTGAGCCAGAAAGTTTAAAAATGCAACTTCCAGTTTCTCCATGAAAACCACAAGTGGTGTTGTTAATGCCTTATTACACATTAGGAGGCGAGAGGAAGAACTGAGTCATTAAAAAATCATTTCTGGAAAAATCGATATAAGCATTAAAAACAGGAAAGTTTGCCCCTATCCATTATTTCACATAGGCTGCAATCCTTAACATATTTTCCTGGGAGTAAGAACCATTGAACACAATGGAGCTTACATCTGAGTAGACATGATTAGGATAGTGCTCACAGCCATGGGAATTTGAAATGAAATGCAGCAGTAATGCAAACAGAAGACATCAAGGATAAACACCGGTGTATACATATTTATGGTCTTGATCCTATCTCTTGGCACTAGTGGTTACTGATAACATGTTGCCATATGGCCTGTTACATTAATGGAACTGCCGTCATAACTCAGAGAAGCCTTCAGTGGATTTATATTCCTAGATAGGCATAAGTTGTTAAATTACTCTACTTGGTTACCTTGGTTATAAAATGCTATGTTTTGTGACCTACTGAGATAACCTGCAAGGCTTGGGAACAAACACAAGTTCTGGGATTCTGATCTGTCTGAAGTCATCAGTATGACTCAAAAGAACAATAGGAAGCAGTATTCCCATTTTCCCTCCCATTTAAAAATAAGATCTGATGGTATGCTGAAAATTCCTAGAGGCCGTATTAAAATCTCCTAGATTGTTTTCAGTAGGCATTTGGAAGTGGATGGTGGATCCTGTAGACTACTGAGAAATCTTAAGAGGGTTGGCAATGCCAAATTACCACTGTTTTAAAAAAGAGCGTACACCAACAAATTAGATAGCAGACATATATAACTTTCTTAAGTCTTACACACACACACACACACACACACTCTGAGAGCAAGCCATCTGTTTCCACAGGAGAGAACAGTCAGCAAAACATGACCTCCTCCATGGGCTGAACTGCTGTAACAAGATAATTTTTATGTCAGGAATATGGGTCTAATAGGAGACAAATGATCCAAGCTCATCATTTTTTATCTGGCATACTTTTAAAGCATTTCCCAGTAGACTTTCAAAAAGCATGATCTCTACTATTCATCTCTTGAACAGTTGAGGCTGAGTCAGCAGCTACTCACCTGGTGGCTTGTTTCACGCTTGTGTTCCAATGTTCAAGATGGGACTCATGAATTTGATCCATGATGAGATCCAGGCAGGCTCAGGCTTCTAATGGATCTCCATGAGATCTGAATTTTAAGCTGAACTTTTGTGTTGGATGCTTCATGTTTGCCTTGGTCCTGTTTAGAAATGACCCAGAAGAGCAAAGCAGCAACTTCTGCTGCTCTGGATCACTTAAACAGAACCCAGGTAAGTAAGGAGAGTCCTGTTTGTGAGGAGGCTACTTCCAGTGCAGCTGAAGCTACCTCTCTGGGTTCATCTGATTGCTTTTTGAACAGAAGCATTGATGGGCCAATATCCCTGTTATACTCTACATAGTTACAAGTTATATTTGGAGATTTGCAACACCTTCCACATTTTACATATTGGCAGCAGTACAACTTTGATGCACCTGGACTGCTTCTTAACTAGAAGGAGTGACTATGTCAGCCCCTGAATAATTATCCATCTGACCATCTATATAATTTAATATATATATTAATGCATATTGCCAGATTTTATTCTGTAATAGTGATAGAAAGTTCAGTTCTCATCTCAGTTGTGCGCTCATTCAAGCAGAGCTGCAGTTTCCCATCAAGAGTCTAAATGTGGGTAGGTTGGACTGATTTGTCCGAATGGATTTCTTGCAAAAAATGACACATGATTACCTGGCAGTCTAGAGTAAGACACAGCAAATGTCTCTATCCCCAAGCCAGTTCAAATGAGATGGAAAACTTGAGCCTCCTTTTTCAAAGATATGCTTAGTACGTCACAAGAATGAAGGTATATTTGCCTGTTTGAAATGAAAGCCTACACAGCAATCCAGCAGTCAAAACTGATGGGCTGTATATGGCCAAACCCCTTCTGAGTTTGGCTTCTGCATTAATTCTGTGAGTGTTATCGGCCAAGAAGTGGGGTAAAAATAGCAGAAGTGAAAAGGGCTAGCCCAGGGATGATGCGCTCTGCTTTTCCCTTTGAATCATTCTTCTCTGTTGTCTTGGGAGGCAGCTTCTTCATTTAACTCACTTAAAAATCTATTGTTCGCCTCTTCTTATTGATTTTATTTCAAATAAATCTGCACTTAATTTTAAGAGGGAAAGCTTTTTTGAAAAAGAAAAAACCTCTTGTTCTGAACAATGATTTGGGTGAAAGCAGCATACTAAACTGCTTGTTGGATGTTGTAGGTATCAAAGATGGAAGTGGCTAAGCATCGTGAGTTCTGGTACCAGTGTCAGTAAAAACAGTATTTAAAAAAGCAAGATTTTTTTTCCTCTTTCCTTGTTCGATAAAAATGAAAGGGTAATGAGGAGGGTTTTGAAAATGAAACCAACTGCAAGCAATTATTATAGAGTGCATTTGTTTCATAGTACAGGCTGAGTTTTGGTAATCAAGTGGGTTCCATCTCAGGAACTTTTGTGGATGCAGATTTTCACGTTAAATAAAAGCAATTAAAATAATGTCCTCACAGTTTGCCCTGTTCGTTGTGATTAACTCTAACAATGATCCTCATCTACCTCCTTGCTGAAGCTCTTCTAAACACTGGAGGGGGAGAAGCCTACTGCAGTACCATGGTAAGCAGACTATTTTTTTAAACCTAAAGGGATGTTTATCTTTTATTTTAATGGCCCAACCTCATTTGATTGATTTAAAAAAAAATTTGACCAGGAAACTGCTTTGCCACTTTGGAGACTGACTTGACAAATTTCCAAGAGGGTTGCCAGCTTGCAACCCAGAGAGTTGTTTGTTCTTTTAACAAGGCCTTTAACAAGGCTTTCCATCACTGCAAACACTGACCAGTTCACATCACATTCACATTAGTTGGGGTAAAACTAAAGATCAGTTTGTTTCAGCAGCTGGAGAAAGTTGGTGAGAAATAAAACTCTGGCTGATATAAAGCAAGGGGTTCCATGCATTCTTTTGTACTTGATTAACTGTCTTTTCCCCCAAGGTAAAGGTGTCCCCTGCAGGTTGCCCTGCTCGTTTTGGCCGACTCTAGTGTGTGGTGCTCACCTCATTTCAGAGCCATAGAGCCAGCAATGTCCGAAGATGCCTCCATGGACATGTGGCCCACATTTGCATGGAATTCGGTAAACTTACTACCAAGTTGGTACCTATTTATCTGCTTGGTTTTACATGCTTTTGAACTGCTAGGTTGGTAGGAGCTGGAACAAATTATGGGAGCTCACTCTGTCTTGTAGTACTCAGGTCTCAAACTTCTGACTTGCTGATCTTCAGATTGACAGGCAGTTCCTTTAACCACCTATTGTTCAAAAACAAACCAAGCCTGGGAAACCTGTTTTTAAAGATTATTTTATATTAGGTCTGGGTTGGGTTGAAGAGGCTGCTGATCAACTAGCAGAAGCTTGAAGTCCTTGAGGATGGTAGCAGTAGCTGCACAGTAGTTTGGATTCTCACCACTGAGTTCTCCTTAGGAAGTAAAGAGTTACCTCACCATGACACCAATTTTATGTTCCCCAGGATATTAGTCCTTCTGTTGCTGGGAATAAAGGGCAATACTTTATTCTGCTGTGTGAACACTGCTGGAAATATAATCAAATATTCAGCTCATATCCTCACCTGAATTCTGGGAAAGAGTTCCTTGTTATAAGGAAAGTATAATTAATTAGAGGGTCATGAACCGCAGCAGTGAGAGGTAGTTAAATTCTTTTAAAAAAACAAAACCAGGTACAGCTCACTCACTTCCATGAGTACTTCAATATTTGCTCTCCGAACATTCAGACTTCTATATTCTGGATTCATGGCAGTGCGCACAAATTATATATCTGTTCCCCTTGACAGCAACTAGTAAAGGAGTGATAGACATTTAAGTGACTTAAAATTATTTTTACTTGGAAGTAATTTGTCAGTTTGGAATTTTCACTGGCTACAAACGGGAGGAAGTTGAATGGGAAGTTAAAAGGTCAAATGCAGCCATTCACTTGTACTATATGTTCAGTGAAACTCAAATATTGTCTCTGGGATACACTTAAATGTGATAATATTTTCTTTGTAACTGGTGACAGTGAGCCATAAATTGTGAATCATTATCCTTTTCCTGATGGGGTGACAATCTATCTGCTAGCAGAATGGCAGAAATGTTTTTCATAGTTTACAGGAGACAATTGGTGAAATATTGCCCATGGACATCAAGGGAGGCCAAAAGTAATAGTTCCAGAAACAGCTTGCTTTTCATTATAAAACAAGCGATATAGATATATGTGCTGTGAGTGCCTTTAAAACACATTTCTTCTGGCATATTGTCTATGTTATTATCAAGAATAAAAATAGCTTTTAAAATGTTCAAAACACTGAATAATGTCTCAGTAATCTGATTCTGCTCAATTGCCTATTAAAATAGATTGGTAATATTATTGCTGTCTTGCATATGTGACTGAGAAAGCAGAAGAGTGTGTGCAGCTGAATTCTTGAACAAGAAAAGATTTACAGCCAAGTCCTATCCTCGCAGTACAATGATCCACTATTGTTGGCACAGCAGCCACTTTACTGTTCTGTGGAGAGAACAGCTGCCAATGCAAAGCCCAGAAGGAAATTCTTGGGTAACAGTGGCCTATAAACTGGTTGTGGTATGGCAGGTAGGTTGGTGGCAGGGATGGATTGAGGCATGAAGTGGACTAAGGCAGAAAGGGATTGTAGGAAAGGGATGGTTTTTAAAGTCAGATTGGGCCCTGCTCCTAAGGAGGTCCCATCCTAGTGGATCACAACAGATGTTTGGATCTGAGAGTTCACTTACAGACAACAGCATTCCAAGCCAGTGGAATAAACACTGGAGGGCTTGCAAAGCTCACAGAGCACGCCTGCCTGGCCCCAGAGCCAGGACTGGCCTTAGCACAGTTTGACCAATTAGTTCAAATTAGATCCTGTGTCTATAGGAGACCCATTCTGGGACAGCAAGCACAGCACCCCCAGCAAACGCCTCACTCTGTAGCTGAGTCTTCACTCTGAATCTTCCATGTTGAGGTATTGCAAAGTGTCACATCGTCACCATCTAATACCAGGTGCATGGGGGGCCATCACCCCAGGTTCACCACTACCATTATGTGTGCACAGAAACCACAGGGTAGGGTGCCCACAAATTCCAGGCTTTCAAGACCAGTCCTGAGTAGGAGGATATTAGTAGTAATGGCACATGATCCAATCCAGGCCTAAAACACACTCCAGAGGAACTTCAGACATATTCTAGCTAAATACAGGTATCCCCCACTTTCTAATGCCGCTATTTCAAGACATTTCAGTTATACCCAGAACTCATACATTCAACGTATGCTCCACTCTTTCAGCCTCTTTCTGATGGCCTACAGACTAAAATTGCCTCTCAGGTTGATTTGCATGTGATATGATAATTCAAATAGGGGGTGTGTGAGAGTGAGTGAGTATGCAGGTAAGCAAGCAAGCGAGAATGCCAACATTAGCTCCAGGTCTATTCTCAGTCCCGGAGGCATTAGAATCCATTCACAGAAATCTTGTTTGTTACAGCAGAAATTTGCAAGCTAAAATAGGTATTTGTAACTTTTTGGATTAAAAAAACCATTTAAAAAGCAGGAAAGCATCTGCTTTTCACCACAACTCCTTTCCTTAACCTGTTAAATGAGCCGGGGATAACTGGTATTTCCCCTGTGGGTGGTGTAGGTCTGAAGAGATCCACCAAAAGTCAGTTTATGAAAAGGTAAGTTATGGATGTCTTTACTTATCTCTTGTGAGCATGCCTGGTTCATGCCTGGTTCTCTGCCAGCCAGCCCATAACATTTACTACACACTGTGGGTAGGGCCTTGTTCAGTGTGGACTATTAAAGCATGAACTCCCTGGTGTATTAACCGGACAGCCACTATACTCAGGGTGATCATATGGGATGGAGGACAGAGAGCCTGTACTTTTAACCATTGCATAGAAGAGGGAATTTAGGCAGGTTTATCTCATCATAGAAGGGTTTAAAAAGCGGCACCTGCCTCAATTTTATACAATGGTAAAAGGTACAGGCTCTCTATCCTCTATTCTATATGGTTACCTTGATTGTATTTCATCTGCTTTTATGAAGAGGGTATTGTAGAATGAACATAGACAAGTGCAAGCAACCCACAGATAATGTCTTCTTATTGCCTTCCTAGGAACACATCCCAGAAAAAAAGGCTTTTTTCTGACATTCCAGAAAAAAGGCTGAAACCCAAGGCATTTATGTGGGAATAAGCCCCATTAATTGCAGTGGGACTTACATCTGAATAAACATGCATAGGATTCCTCTCATTGCTTTTTTAAAATCCCAAGTGTCTAGCTATAAACTAACCAAGAAAAACCACCAAGCACATAAAAAGGACCTAATTAATGAAAAGCAGTTGTTATGCAACTGGAATTTTGAAACCCTATGTGTGCTATGTTTTGGAATTATTCTGAATGCCATAAGAGAAAAATATTGGAAGCATTTTTATTGTAATGATCAAAGTGCTTCAGAAACACTGCATTTCCATGTCTACTGGCTTCCATCCGTTTCCTTTGCTTTCTGAAGGTCATTACATGAAATTATACTAAGTGCATTGCATACAAATGTCTCTTGGTTTGCAAATTTCACAATGCATTTCCATCTTTATTCTCTCTGTTGTAAATAAATATATTGAATGGGTGAACAGATAAATAGAAGGGTTGAATCCAATGACCTTTCCTTAATAAAAAATTACGTGATGCAAATTTGGGCAAGGCACTTCTAAAACCATTTGAATATTTGTTGCTTGGCACTACGAACCGAGCATTACATTACATGCTGTGCTTTTGCCCTCTTGCTCCCCATAAAATGATAGATATAACCACTGCAACCCTGTCTCAGTTATGTCCATGTGAACCTTATTGGTTCAGGGACTGTTTATGTGAGATGGGGTAGACCATGTGTGGTGGAAGTGTGCTGTAGGATCTGGAAAGTTGGAAAGGTATCCATTCTGATATTATCATTTCCATTTTTGGGTCCCCCCGCAGGTTAACTGCCAGTCGTTTCTGACTATAGGGTGTGGTGCTCATCCCCGTTTACAAGTCTTTAGAGCCAGCATTGTCCAATGACATTTCTGTGGACATGGGGCTGGCATGACTATATGCCAAGGCGCACAGAACACTGTTACCTTCCCACCAAGGTGGTACCTATTTATCTGCTTGCATTTACATGCTTGCTTTTACATGCTTTCGAATTGCTTGGTTGGCAGGAACTGGGCTAAGGACAGGAGCCCACCTCATCTTGTGGGGACCCAGGTCTCAAACCCTGGCCTGCTGGTTAATAGGCACAGTTTCTTAACCACTTGTTCCACCACAGATGGAAAGGTAACATTTCTTTTATTCTTTGCACTAGGAAGAAATTGCCTTCCCTAGTGAATAGAATTGGGTCTCAATCTTATCTCCTACTAGTCAACAATACATAGTGCCTCTGCTCAAGTGCACGCTGCATGCTATGAAGTGATGACCAGATGGCTTGGGAAAGATTTTTTCTTACCTCTCTGTAGGCCACTTGACCTTTAATGGCTGTACTGGTGGACTTATGCCAGCTCTTTGGCTGGTGTAAATCAGAGATGACTAGGATGGGGAGTCCAGGCCAGGAAGAGGGGAAAATGATAATGGCATGCATGGCTATCATTAATCCTCATCTTTCCACTCCCACAGCATATGTAGATTTGCTTTCAGGAATGCTACATCTGAGGGCTGTGGTGGTTCAGTGGTTAAAAACACTGTGCTTCTCAATCTGAAGGTTGGCAAGTTGGCACTTTGAGACCTGAGTCCCATTACTAGCCCAGCTCCTGCCAACCTAGCAGTTGAAAAACATGTCAATGCAAATAGTTAAATAGCTACCACCTCCTTGGGAAATTAACAGTGTTCTGTGTGCCTTTGGTGTTTAGTCACGCCAGCCACATGATCATGGAGACATCTTTGGATAATTCTGGTTCTTTGACGTAACAGGGATGAGCAACACCCTTAGTGTCAGTCACAACCAGCAGGGCAACCCTGCAGGGGACACCTTTACCTTATGAATTAAAAAGAAAAAACAAAACAGGCAATTTGCTTTACTGAAGTCAGAGCCTGAAGTATACATAGCACCAAAGAATCTCAACAAAAGATCCTATTAAAATGTATATAAACACTACAGATTACAAAGGTCTTAAAGCATGGAATCTTTTCCTCATTGGCATTATATATGATAACATGAAATCTTTTTATATATGATAAAAGAACTAGATGAAACTTTATATCCGTATAAACAATAGTGCCCATAAGAATACTTTATGCTCTCTGTGGAAAATAAAATGCATGAGCTTTATTTTATAATGGGAAGTCGATGTAGTACTTGTTTTGGGTGAAAACATGCTTTTTGAATTAAAAAATAATAATTTAACGCTTTGAATGTAGTTAAACACTGGTTTTGGGGCTACTGGTGCATTTAGGAGAGAAAAAAAATCAGGTGAAATTGATAACCGGTCTTCTAAAAGAGCTATATTTCATTTAAATGTATTTTCCCACGTTTTTATTGTTTTGAAAAAAGAATAAGACCCTTATACTTGATGAAGAAGAATGCAGAAACCTGCATGCTGCCAGCAGCTTGGATTGGATATCTGGACTGGAAGGAAGCAAGATGGCAGAAGATGGTCTGACTGACATGAGCAGAGGAAACCATGAGGTCAGCAATTGGATTTCCTATAGATTTGTGGGGACCCTAGGCATTTTTTCAGATTTTTATATTGAAGAATCTGAAGAAACCTTTCCTTTATAGAAGAATCTGGATTTGGTCTTTCCAGGAAGTGCAACTCCATTCAGAACAATATTCCAGCACCTGCATCTTGGATTACTGAACCAGGATGTCTTCTGTCTTGTCTGGATTTAGTTGGAGCCTGTTGGCCCGCATCTATATCCCAAACAACTCCAGACAACACTTCAGAACAATGATAGCTACTGACCACATTGCATTAACATTGTGCATTCAATGACATGCAGTTCCTCTGCTCCCTTTGCTCTACCAGTTCCCACTTGCCCCACTTTAGGCCCCCAGTGTTTATATCTAAAGAATTTCTCCCAGAACGAGTAGTCAAGGAGTTTGCAAAATTTAAAATTATTTACGAACAATAAATTCTTAAAAATTTAAAAGTGATCAGTTCCTTGACACGCTTTTTTCTTTGGTAGGAAAACCTCAATCATGTGTTGAAAATGTAAAGCAAGCAGTTGTATGGTGACTGTCTTCACTCCATACAAACCCACAGGGAGAGAAGAACTTTGAAGAACTAGGAAAAGATAAAATAGCATTCAAGAGGGCTGTTTTATAAAGAATGAGTGTTGTCACAGGGAAGAGTCACTTTACTAATGGCAAGAATCATTTCTAATAAATGGAACAGACATGAGTCTAGTGAGACAGGAGAAAAGGTCATGTATCAGCTTAAAACTGAACAACAAAACAATAAAATCAAAACAATTGGCTTTCAACTTGAACGCAGCAACTTTAACATCTAATCTGACATCCGTTTTTGAAATTAAGCCTCTGAACAATTTATACCGAGGAGGACAAAGATCAAAGAAGTACAATGATTCATGTTGGTAGAAGCTGATCACTAAAAAGCAATACTACGCTAAAAGTAGCAGCTAGTAGCAACATTGAAGTTGCTAGTACCTTGGTAATCTGAAATGGATTCTGACAGTCTACCTTTAAAGGATGAAAATTATGGAGATGTTGGAAGGTGAACAACCATGACATTCTTGCTAGGAGAAGCAATTTTGAACATGTCAACATGTTAGTACAGTATTGCAGCAGTTTCTATAAATATAGTCAAAAAGTCTGCAAAATAGGCAACTATAGCTGGAACACAATAATGCAGGAGCTGTGTGGTGGTTTGTGCCAAATACTTAGGCACCAATGATGGGTAAAGTCCAGCACAGCTTCTTGATCATCATCATCGGCAACCTTCAGTCTCGAAAGACTATGGTATCATGCTCTGAATGGAGGTCCTAAAACCTCCATCTAGTGCAGGGATGTCCAACAGGTGGCCTGGGGGCTGCATGTGGCCCAGGACGAGGGTGGATGTGGTCCTCCTGCAAAGCTGGCCACCACCATTGGAAAAACCGGCTTTGTGGCAGCAGCCATTTTCAAATTTTGCATGCTTCTCTGTTCACTGCCCTGGGCTGCCACCACAAAGCTGGTCTGGGCTGCCTGGCTCCTCCCCCTACCTGCCTCCTGGCACTCAGAGCACTACAGGACCCTGCAGACCTTGCAGCGCTCGCCCACCTGCATCCCCCAAAAGCAGCCTCAGCCTCTATCCCAGCTGCTGCCTTCTGCCCTTGAGACCTACTCAGAAATAAGCCCTGTTAAAGTCAATGAGGCTTACTCCCAAGTTGCAGTCTGAGAGTCCAATGATGCATAGGATGGGCTGTGATCCTCTCCAAGCTTAACTTTGGAGATATGCTGCAACCCTAACCATGTCTACTCAGAAGTAAGGCGCACTGTACCCAGTGGGTCTTACTCCCAGGAAAGTCTGTTCAGGATTGCAGCATATCTTCAAGGTTAAGCTTGGAGAGGATCACAGCCCATCCTATGCATCATGCCTCCTCAGAAGTAAGCCCCCCTAAAGTCAATGAGGCTTACTCCCAAGTTGCAGTCTGAGAGCCCAATCGAATGCATGGCTGCTCAGCAGAAAACTCCATGATAATCAATGAGACTTACTCCAAGGTTTAGCTTGGAGAGGATTGCTGCCCATCCTGTGCATCATGCCTACTCAGAAATAAGTCCCATTAAAATCAGTGAGACTTACTCCCAAGTTTTAAAAAATGTAGGACAAAATATAGGACACCCTACATTTTGTCCTACATTTTTTAAAAAAAGTTGTTAGTGTTTATGAACGGCCCAAACCAACTCGTCTTCTTCCAATGCAGCCCAGGGAAGCTAAAAGGTTGGACACTCCTGATCTAGTGTGACTGAAGTCAGGCTAAAATCACACACACCCTCATGACTCAACTTGAAAATGAGTCATAACATTTTCTGAGTCATCCCTTCATGGCTCTCTAGGACTAAAGTTGAGTTGTCCTGCCCCCTTTAAAAAGCCCACTGTGGCTCCACAGAAAAAAATGGGACTGCTACATTATGTATGGGAGCTCTGTGTAAATGCTCCCATGTTGTCCCTGCCAATCTGTAAACAGGATGAGAGTGGCTGCAAAAGGGCAGGGAAGTATGTGCCAGAGGGATTAAGAAGGCCATACGCAGCAACTGTGCGGCATATCAGGACAACCCAATCCTTGACAGTTCTTGACAGTAAATCCACTGCAGTCATTGAATAGAGCTCCCTCCTTCCTATCAGCCATTCAGTTAAAAGTGTGATCACTATGACCGATCTTCTCCCTTCCTGGGCTTCTTAAGCCAATTGATAAGGCAAGAAACTTCTTGGGTTTTCTTCCTGCCCTTCCTCCACTATCAGTGAACACCAATCCTTTCTCCAATGAACCTGCCTTTCTTTCAAAGTATTAAAAAGAGCTTTCTCTCTCCTCCCTTGCCTTTGGCTACAAAAGCACACATCAACCCTTCCTTGCCGTGTGGCTGGAACCTCATTGATGCTAGCCTGGTCTGAATGAGATGCCATGGGATTTTTCAAACACTAAGCAAGCAATTCCAGACTCAGGCAAACTCGAGTCTGCATGCATATGAATGAGTGTTTAAAGGGTCCTTGATTTGAGAGTTTTTCAGAGATTTCTACACATGCGGTCACCTAAAAATGTGCATTTTCGCTACTCGAGTCTGAGCTGCCAACTTGAGTTCCCATCAATATTAGGCACAAATGCAGCATTCCATGCACGTCCTGATAATTCTGGGAATGAAATCTGTCATGGTTCAGTGGGGATGACCAGGACGGCTGCCAATATATCTACATCTGAGAGCTCTTCTTTTGTCAGGCAAAATGGGAACAGAAGGAAGCAAACTGAATGGTGCAAGGCAGGTTAGTTGATGGGATTCTATTCACATTTCTCAGGTATGTAATATAAATGCCCTTCCTCGGGGGAAACTCATCAATATAAACTGACTGTAATCAGCATATGGATTTTTGTGAGTTTGGTAGTGGATTTTTCCCCCTCAATCTCCCTCTAGGGTAAATGAGGTGCAGTTATAATACTTTTCAGGTTTTCTGAATGTCAATAAAACTGAATTCCTGTCATCTGGTTATACAGAGTATGAAACCAGGTCTAAAATACATTGGATATTATGAAACTGAGCACTTAGGATAGTTTCAGTCAGAGTTACAACTTTATCACTAGAAAACTATAAATTTGTGTGAACTTGATTCTGATGGGAATTGTGGCCCTGATCCCACAGCTGTGCCCATTTTGCCCCCAAATCTCCAGCAGCATTTGGTAGATTACTTCACCTCAGGGCATAGGTATACTGCAGCCACTAGGCTGTTAAAAGATCTAAAAGCTTAGCAAACTGATTAGTACAGCATCTGTAACAGATGGAAATTCATTTCCCATTGTTTTTGTATTTTCCACATTCTGTTAAGAATGTGAGCTCCTCATCAGAAACAGTGATTTAAATAATCTGAAAAATCCCTATACAACATCATTAACAGTGCTCTGTCACTTTGACATTGCTTCTAAAGGCTAATCAACCATTTCTTCCTGGGCAGCTGTGAAGGAAACACTCTGCCATTGCTTACCACACCCTAGGAATTTCAATAATTATGTTATTATTAAAGGTTTCTGGAGGGAAAAATGATTCACTCCTTTAAGAAGACAATTTTTTATGAAACAGCACCCCCTCCCCCAAAACAAACAAACAAAAAAACTCAAAGAGCTTAGTGTAGTATATGCCTAAATCAGGTAAAAACTCTTGTGTTCAAGGGTTCAGATAGATCTATAGTCTGTCTCATTGCACCACCAAACCAGTTGCAGAGAAGCAGTGGAAGAAGTTGATGTATCTTTCCTGCTTATGAGCTTCCCAGGGTTAGTGGGGAAAAGGATGCTGAATGAGAAGGCCAGGGTGACCAGATGACTGGAAAAACCCGGATTTGACCGGATTTTTAGCCTCCTGTCTGGGTGTCCTACATTTTGGCTTCGTTTTGAAACTTCGCGATAGTACAGAGTACACCATCATGCCATATGTTGTTGAATTCGTACTGGAGAGCTGAAGCCAATACAAAAATCAGTTTTAGATATCTCCTTCCTATCAAAAGTTATGGTCAAAAAACTAAAAGAGGGTAGGAATTTTGGCCTGGGATTAGGAATTTTGGCCTTGGGTTCAGGAATTTTGGGTTTGGCATCTGGTCACCCTGCCCTGGTCTCAGCCTGCAGGGCACCTAATGAGGTGCAGAGATACCTTTCAGTGTTTTTATTCCACACATTTGCTATATGTGTTATACCATAATGAGCTCAATGGGGCCAACAGTGAGGGTTTTCCCGCACATTGAATTGGTGAGAAATACTCATCCATGTACATCCATACTGCAACAAAGCTAGAGACTGACACAAGAAGCAGCTCCCATGTGCTTGCCATTGTGTGTGTGCGGAGCTTATTGAGTGAGTAATTTATATTTGACAGGTCAGGTGCTTATTCTGATGTGAAAACTAATTTGGGTTGGGAAAAAACAAACAGTTGTGCAGCCCTGAGGAAAAGAGAAAGTTCTGAATTAAAAATGCCAGCTGGAGCACAAGATGAAGGGAGAACATGCAATCCATTCAAAATGTGTTTGTTGGTGTGACGGGTTGATTGACTTGTTTCATTTATGCTGGGCAAACTTACCTGAATATCAAAGTGACATGCCTTATTGCTTGCAAAAGCCAGACAACCAAGTCTGATGCCTGCTGTAATAAATCGCTATCTAATCTTGGCAGGTACCTGTAACCTGGATGATTAAGAACTGTTAGTACTTTTGCAAACTCCTTGTGCTAGCTAAAAGTATTTGTAAAAGGGAAACAACAGTGAGTTTCTAAGCTGGGAAACCAAACATACATACAGTGAAATTTTATGCATGTTTACTTAGAAGAAAACCTATTGTGTTCAGTGAGGCTTACTCCAAGTAAATGTGCAACCTTTTGGACCTGATTTTTCCCCTCTAAATATTTGGCTGCAATCTTAAACAATTTCCTGGGAATAAGATCCATTGAACACAATGGGACTTACTTTTTGAGTAGTCATGGTTAGGATTGTGCTCATAGTTATCCATACATTCCATTAAATGCAGGTTGAATCCTCCAATTCATTGAGAAGTATTGGAGTATGCCCATTTCAAATTAACAGCATCATATCAGAGGTGTCTGTTTTTTTTTATTTTGTATGATTTCATAAGGAAAATGTCAAGTGATTAAAAAAATTAAATTAGTCCTCCAGTGCAAACCCAATTCAAACCACTATTCTAATATTGCAGATTGGAGGTAGCTGATATAACATTTTTTCTCCTCAAAAAGAACATCAAACATTCATTTGGGATCCTTTCCTTGCCCCAATCATAAAACATTGAAGGACACTCTGAAGAGGCCACAGTCTTTGTACCAAGAAACTCACTCATTTATTCTGAATAGATGCTTCCAGCTTTGCTCCAAACATCCTGGTGTGTTTAAAAGTGTTGTGAAATTTTTTAAAAAAAATGTTTCAGAGAGAACAAAGCCAGGTTTTACAACAACATTTTTAAAGTGTTGGGAACTTGGCTCAAATATCTTGGACTCAAGTCACAAAAATTAGCAATTTTTGCTGACTTGGCCAACTTGAGAGTCACATGCATGGAAAGACTTTAAAAACACTCAAATAAAGGCCCCTCTGACTAAAATCCCATTAGAACATAAGAAGAGACTCCACTGCATCAGACCAAAGGCCCATCTAGTCCAGCTTCCTGTATCACACCACAGCCTGCCAGATGCCTTGGGGAGCACATATGGCACCTTTATCCAGATGCCCTCTCCTGCATCTGGCATTTTGAGGTTGTCCACGTCTACACACTTCCCTCAAGGCTTGTAGCCTATGATGATCCTTTCCTCTCAGAATTTATCCAAGCCCTTCTTAAAGGCATTAAAACTAGATGCCATCACCACATCCTGTGGCAAGGAGTTCTACAGACCAACCAGACACTGGGTGGGTGGCATGCTTTACAAGGCATGACTCCCTCATCATAAATGGAAGGGTTTTTAATATTTTAATTTGCAAATGTTCTGCGAAACCAAACTAGATTTACTTTAATACTTTAATATGCTATATTCACTTTTATTTTAGAGTATTTGAACTGAACACATATGCATCTTCACATACCTACTTTAACATTTTACACCCTATCTACTAATATTTTGATAGGACTACAAGGAAACATATAAGGAGCACTGCAATCCACTTTATCCAACCATTTTTAGAAACTTAAACATACAACTGTCACTCTAAATAAAGAATGCTTTCAACACAATAATAACTACTTCTATATAAGAACTCTTGAAACATTGTTTTTGGATGGCAAAGAGTTTTATTGAAGACAAAAATAATGTATTTTCTCAAATGCTCACCTTTTCTAGGCAAATTCAGTCTTCAAAATCAGGGTGCGCATTATAATAAAAATCAGGGTGCTCATTATAATAAAAATACTGTATTTACTCAATTCTAATTAATTAGAATTAATTATAATTGAGTAAATACAGTATTTTTATTGTAAGTATGGGCTGCACATTATTGTCGATGACGCATTATATTCAAGCAAATACAGTAGTTTCTGGCTTTTCCTGAGGATGTAAAAGCTGCCCATGTGAATGAAAGGCACAATCCATAATTGTGATGTGATTTGCCACCTCTTCCCAAAAAGAACGCAAACAATTTGGTGGCAAAAAAGGTGGTTCTTGCTCTTTCAAACACTGATCCCACTTCATGTGAAAAACACTGAAGAAGAGTTTCAACATACAATAACTACAAATTGCAATTCATCTGCACAATGATTTGTTTGCCTTTTCTTGTAACCAGAGGGAGTATTTTTGGCTATGTATTCAAACCAGCCTCAATCCCATTTCTCACATGCAGTATTAACAGCCAACTCAATTACAAGGGTGTCTTCACAAGTTCTTTCTGGTGTTCAATCTGCTGTTTTCACAGCTTGGCTAGAATAAAATAGCTGGGTTGTGCTTGGCTTTGTCACCGGTTAGTGGCCACTGCTTATTAAGATAATATCTCCCTTGCTGTATTTTGAGATGCTCTGGGCAGTGTCCAAGATCAAGCACCTGGATGAGACCACATTTCAGTGAGCTGCATCATGCACTTTTTCCCTTTAGATATTCTGTATCAAAGGGGTTTCGAAATGTCCATTAGACACGAAGCTTGGCTCTATTTAGGTAGCTGCAGATGTATTACACATCTTTCTATTTTGGGAAATGGAAGAACCCTCTATTTCACTGTACTCGTTTGTGGGATTTTGCAAAACGAATAAATTGGTTTTTGTCTTCTGTCTGTTCTCTGAGCAGAGGAAGGTGTTTGTTTGAGGCACAACTATCTCATCTGTTCAATCAGTTTTGCTTTTTCAGTATAGCACTGAAGTTTCTGTCCCGGGAGCCCAATCCTTTTTCACATGATGCCAGCCTGTGAAGAAGGAAAAGGATGCAACAATTTTCCTTCTTGCTCACCTACACTTTGCCTTCATTCATTGGGGAATGTCAATGTCAAAGTCAAAGTCAAAGTCATGTTTTGCACAGGTTGAGACCATGTATACAAAGACTAGAAATCCATTTGCAGGAGGGACAGAACTATTTATAAAAATGTGGAATAAATGATAGTGGCCATTAAAGAAAGGTATATTTGTTTGCTTAATTTAAACTTTCTATTTCCCGGTTGGCTAGTGGAAAGAGGAGGAATTATCCATTGCTTGCAGCTTATTCTAGTCTTAATTGGGCAAAAGGCTTTCAGACTGAGTCCCATGCATGCCTAACACAGAGTAAACTGCAATGAACACACTGGGACTTACTTCTGAGTTAATATACATGGGACTTCTGATGTATGCTCAGGGAAGTAAGTAGACTAGTTAGATTTATTATTATACTGGTGCCTTATTCTTTTAAAATGAATTTTTCTTTTAAATAAATGTCTCTCAATCTTTCCTTGAGAGTGCTTTTGGATGCTTTCTTTTTCATTACCAAGAACCCACTAAGACAAAGGACATGGGTTGCTACATTAATTTACATGTGAGATCTCTCATGGCTGTGAGAGCTGGACCATAAGGATAGGTGACCACCAAAGAATAGATGTCTTTGAATAATGGTGCTGGGGAAGAGTCTTAAGGGTTCCTTGGACTGCAAGGAGATCAAATCAGTCCATCCTCCAGGAAATCAATCCTGACTTTTCACTGGAAGGAAAGATACTAAAACTTAAACTCCAATATTTTGGCCACATCATGGGGAGTCCTTAGAGAAGACCCTAATGCTGGGAAAAACTGAAGGCCAAAGGAGAAGGGGTGGCTGAGGATGAGGTGGGTAGATAGTGTCACTGGGGCAATGAACGTGAATTTGGACAAACTTTGGAAGCAAGTAGAGGATAGGATGGCCTGGTGTGCTGCAGTCCATGGGGTCACAAAGAATCGGACATGACTGAATGACTAAATAACAACAACCCAGGTCCTTGAGGTGTCTGCAATGTTCCTATTGTCTGCCTTGAGACAAGGGAAACTCCTTTGCAAGCCTTTGGACTAAATTTTGGATTAGGTGACAGGAGTCAAAGCCAGTTGGTCAGTGCCAGAGGGCCACAGTTTGGCTGGACTGCAACCTGAGCTGAGGCTGAGTCACTCTTTTCCTCCCTCAAAGTACAGCTCAGAGTTTGTCACAGGGCTGGGATTGCAAGTACCTATTAGCCTGCCTTCTTTCAGCCTCTTTAAATCTCAGCCAGCTCCAAAAAAGAAACAGAAGGAAGATGAGTGACATCTTGTGCTAAAGAGAGGTCAGAGAAGGCATGAATACATGGCATTCCTATCTTTAGATCTCCAGATGAAGTGCAGAATGATGCAGACAAGCAATCCTGCTTATAGTCTCCCCAGTGCACCTGGATTTTCAAAGGCTACTTCTCTGTAAGGTGACTGAATATAACCTCACCAACATGGAAATGTGTCCCTGGGGTCAGGCAGGACAGACATTCTCTCTCCTGGGACAACATAATAGAGGTGAGTGGAGGAGGGGGGCTGCTTAGCTGAGTGCTTAATTGCTGCTAGGTGTTCATTGGCTGGTTGTCTGGTGGGAGGAGCTTTCAAGGGCTTTATTAGGGCTTTATTAGGGCCTGAGGCGCGATCCTGTGGACCGGAGCCTGTGAGCAAGGAGGACTTGTGAAGTTGACAGGAGATGGAAGGGAAGGGCGCAGTTGTCGTGACATGCACCACATGTGCCATGTTTGTCTTCTTGCCCAAGGACCCCGGGGATTATCGATGCTGCAAGTGCAAACTGGTTGCACTGTTGGAGGAGAAGGTGGCAGCATTGGAGGGTGAAGTTTCCACCCTTCGTCAAATTAAGGCATCTGAGGAGTTCCCTGATACAACACACACGGAACTTCTCCAGAGGGATCACACCAGTGGGGACCCCAGCAACGATGTCTCTTCGTGGAGACACGTGACAGTCAGGAGAAAAAGGGGCAGGAGCAGTCGAGAACCACTGGAGCTATACAACTGTTTCCAGAGTCTCTCAGATTCCACCATGCTGGCAGAAGTTCCTCTTGCTAGCACACCTACACCGGATCCTGGCATTGCCCATACTGGCATGCCTACAGATCCCCCTCATAGACAGCAGCCACAACCAGGTAGTGTGGGGGAAGCTAGACACAGAAGGAGAACACGGAGGAGGGTGGTGGTGATTGGAGATTCTCTCCTGAGGGGCATGGAAGCTGTATGCCGACCAGACCCGTTTTCCCGTGAGGTGTGCTGCCTCCCTGGTGCTAGGATACGGGATATCACAGAGAGGCTACCGAGGATGATCACACCTGCTGATCATCACCCGTTCTTACTCATCCACGTAGGAACAAACGATACAGCTCGGGAAACTTCCCAAAAGATAGTTGGGGATTATGAAGCTCTGGGGAGGAAGATTAAGGACCTGGGGGATACCCAGGTGGTATTCTCATCCATCCTCCCAGTAATTGGCAAAGGTCCTCAGAGAGATAGCAAGATTTTTCAGGTCAATAGCTGGCTTCGAAAATGGTGTCATCGGGAAGGATTTGGATTCTGGGATCACAGGATGAACTTCCTTGAGGAAGGACTCCTAGCAAAGGATGGACTACATCTTACGGGTTGGGGGAAGAGTGTCTTCAGACGGGAGATGGCCAACCTTATCAGGAGGGCTTTAAACTAAATAAGAAGGGGGTGGGTTACGTCCAAAGGGAACCTAGGAATAAGGAAAATGCTCTGGATGGAAATTGCCAGGGCACAGCTGTAACTCAAAAATCTTTAGAGGGGCCTGGCCTTACAAAAAAGGAGGGAAATGCATTGAGTTGCAACCTCCAGGGCTTAAGTTGCATTTACACAAATGCACAGAGCCTGGGAAATAAACAAGATGAGCTGGAGCTTTTAGCAAGTGAAGGGAAATTTGATTTGATAGGAATAACTGAAACTTGGTGGGACGACTCCCATGACTGGAACACACAATTGGAAGGCTATCAGCTGTTCCGGAGGAACAGAAGTGGCAAAAGGGGAGGTGGAGTAGCATTATATGTCAAGAACATATATACTTGCTCTGAAATCCAGGAGAGTGGTCTGGATATCCCTGTGGAGTGTGTTTGGGTAAAAGTAAGGGGGGAAAATAAGAAACAAAACATTGTGGTGGGCGTCTACTATAGACCGCCAGGTCAAGGAGAAGGAGTAGACGATGTCTTCTTGGAGCAACTGGCAGGCGTTGCAAGGAAATATGAGGTAGTAGTAATGGGGGACTTTAACTACCCAGACATTTGCTGGGAGACAAACTCAGCCAAACATGGAAGCTCCAGTAGATTCCTGATGGGCCTGGAAGATAACTTCATGGTCCAGAAGGTGGAGGAAACGACAAGGGGAGGGGCCATCCTTGACCTGATCTTAACAAATCGTGAAGAACTGGTTGATCAGGTCAACATAGTGGGAACTTTAGGGGAAAGCGATCATGAGCTGCTGGAATTTAGAATAATGTGGGAAATAAAAAGAGTGCAGAGTGAAACTTATATGTTGGATTTCAGGAAAGCTGATTTCAACAGGCTTAGAGGAGTCATAGGTGGGATCCCATGGGTTGATGATCTAATGGGGAAAGGGGCCCAAGATGGGTGGGAGCTCCTTAAGAGGCAGCTTCTACAAGCACAGTCAGAAACAATTCCAATAAAAAAGAAAGGGGGGAAAATGCTGAAAAAACCAGGTTGGCTCCACAGGCAACTTGGGGATCAGCTGAAGTTAAAGAAAGAGAAGTATAGGGAGTGGAAGACTGGAAAGATCACCAGAGAGGAGTACAGGCAGGTAGCCCGGTCATGTAGGGAGGGGGTCAGGGATGCTAAAGCTCAGTATGAGCTGAGGCTGGCCAGGGGAGTCAAAGATAACAAAAAGAGCTTCTTTAGATATGCCCAGAGGAACAGGAGGAGAGACGAGGGGGTGGGGCTGCTCTTGGACAAGGATGGACAACAGGTGTCTGGAAACCAGCAGAAGGCGGAGCTGCTCAACTCCTACTTTGCATCCGTCTATTCACAGAAGGAGGGCTGTGCAAATGGGGGTGCGGGATCATTGACTGATTCGGGGATGTATTTACATCCCCTAAGAGGTAATGAAAACATGGATGGTGCAGAACAGCAGATTAAGATTGACAGAGAACTGGTTCGAAACCACTTAACTGGCCTAAATGAATTCAAGTCATTTGGACCGGATGAGCTGCATCCTCGAGTTCTTAAGGAACTGGCAGATGTCCTTGCAGAGCCTCTGTCGATCATCTTTGAGAAATCCTTGAGGAGTGGAGAAGTGCCACTGGACTGGAAGAGGGCAAATGTAGTCCCAATTTTTAAGAAGGGGAAAAAAGAAGACCCGGGAAATTATAGACCAGTCAGTTTGACTTCAATCCCGGGCAAGATATTAGAGCAAATCATAAAACACACAATTTGTGCACATCTAGACAAGTACTTGGTGATCAAAACAACCCAGCATGGATTTACCAAGAATAAATCTTGCCAGACAAATCTGATCTCCTTTTTTGATCGGGTTACGAGCTTACTGGACAGTGGCAATGCTGTGGATGTCATTTATCTTGACTTCAGCAAAGCATTTGACAAAGTCCCACATGACATTTTAATTAGGAAGTTGGAAAAATATGGGCTAGACAGGGCAATTGTTAGGTGGATCTGCAACTGGCTTGATGGCCGCACTCAAAGGGTTTTAGTAAATGGTTCTGTGTCAACCTGGAGGTCTGTTTCTAGTGGGGTACCCCAAGGCTCTGTCTTGGGACCGGTTCTCTTTAACATTTTCATCAATGACTTGGAGGAAGGGATACGGGGGAGCCTGATCAAATTTGCAGATGACACCAAACTGGGAGGAGTAGCAAACACATCAGAAGATAGGAGAAACCTCCAGGAGGATCTGGATAAACTGGAATCCTGGGCTGTAACAAACAGAATGAATTTCAACAGGGAGAAGTGCAAGGTTCTGCACTTAGGCAATAAAAACCAAAAACATAGGTATAAAATGGGGGATACTTGGCTTGGCAGCACAACATGTGAGCGGGATCTTGGAGTCGCCGTGGATAACAAGCTGAACATGAGTCAGCAGTGTGATGTGTCTGCAAAGAAGGCAAATTCCATTTTAGGTTACATTAAGAGGACTGTAGCTTCCAAGTCACGAGAAGTTATAGTTCCTCTTTATTCTGCATTGGTCAGACCTCACCTTGAGTACTGTGTTCAGTTCTGGGCACCTCACTTTAAGAAGGATGCAGCCAAACTGGAGCAAGTCCAGAGGAGAGCGACAAGAATGATCAGTGGGATGGAAGGGAAGCCCTACGAGGAAAGGTTGGGGGAACTTGGGATGTTCAGCCTGGAGAAGAGGAGGCTGAGGGGAGACATGATTGCCCTCTTCAGATACCTGAAGGGCTGTCATAGGGAGGAAGGGGACAATTTGTTCATAGCTGCTTCTGAAAGCAGAACTAGAACCAATGGGTACAAACTGCAAGAGAGGAGATTCCGGCTGGAAATCCGGAAAAAATTCCTGACTGTGAGGGCGGTTCGGCAGTGGAACAGATTGCCAAGGGAGGTGGTGGACTCTCCCTCACTGGGGATCTTCAAGCAGAGGCTCGATGAGCACCTGTTGGAGATGCTCTAGGGGGAATTCCTGCTGCAGGCAGGGGGTTGGACTAGATGACCTACTAGGTCCCTTCCAACTCTATGATTCTATGATTCTATGATTCTATAATGAGGAACAGCCCTCTTCTCTAAATTACAGCAAGTCCCATTGAATGAGCACATGAAAGCACAACCAGCCCTGGGTTGTGTCAGGCTTCTTGCCCATTCCAGTTCTTGCCCATTCTACTGTAAGTGCACTACTCAACCTCACACGCTTCCCTCCCTAGTTGGCTTGTCCCCCACACAAACAGGTTCACTGTGGCAGCCGATGGTGGAGTGAGTATAATATATTAAGATTGCTGCACGTGCAATAGAGCTGCCTATATTTAGAGTAGAGCCAAAGCAGGCCTCCGTCAGTCTTGAAAGACTATAGTATCGTGCTCAGCGCTGCATACGCTGCATGCGAAGCACGAAAGCCTGGGTTGGATTGTTATGGAGGATAGGCTGTTACTCAAGCAGCAAATCCCCCCTCTCCACGCCACTGAATAAGTCCAATGGAAAGGCAGAGCCAATACAATTGGATCCTGCTGGCGTTGCAGAGCTGGGCTAAGGACAGGAGCTCACCCTGTCTTGTGGGGCCGACCCGGGAATCGAACCCTGGCCTGCTGGTTAACAGGCACAGTGTCTTAGCCACTTGCGCCACCCACAGCCCACAGAGTAGAGCCACCTATATTATATTTAAGCGTAAAGGTAAACTTTGAACTGACATATTAGAAAGGAAAAGTTCTAACTACATATCAGTGTGGATTGGGCTGTTGAGACCCAGATAAGGGTCCGTTGATTCTAGAAATAGTACTATTTAAGATCCATAGAACTTTGAATTTTTTAATAAGTTGAATTTGATGTTTTTTTTAACATCATAATTCTAATCAGCAAGAGGACTACAGTGGCTCAGTGGTTAGAACGCTGGAGTTAGAGCACTGCTTGACCGGAATTCTACTCAGCAGACCAGCACTTCAAGACCCGAGTACTGCCAGATGGGGTGAACTCCCATCCTTAGCCCAGCTCCTGCCAACCTAGCAGTTCGAAAGCATGCAAATGCAAGTAGTTAAATAGATACCACTTCAGTGGGAAAGGCAATGTCCTGGCAACAGGCCCCTGTGACAGGCTGGCCAGGTATCCCCATGTTGTGTCCGACTAAGGACACAATCCAGAGCAAATTCAGCCTGCTCTGACCTAACTGCACTCTCCTAACTATTCTGTATCCAGAGCAGAAAGTTATGCTGAATCCAGAGAGTCAGGAAGCCTGGGCTGCCCTAACTGCTCCAGAGCATGCTAAATAATTGACACAAGGGGAAGACTTGCTCCTGAGGAGACACCCCTCAGATCACACTGAACAAGGAACAGCTGTGGTGCCTACAGTGGTGACATGACTCTGCACATCACCTGGTGCAGAAGTCTGTGTGTCATCCCTGGGATGCGCGCCCCCCCTACCTGGACTGCGCAGTCACCAAAGTTGGCGCCTGCACAGTTGTTTCTGAAGCCAACTGGCTTCAGAAAGAGCACCGCGCAGGCACCATCTCCGACACCTGCGCAGTACTTCAAAAGCCTTTTGGCTTCAGGGGAGATTGCGCAGGCGTCAGAGTTGGTGCCCGCGCAGCACTCCCTCTGAAGCCATTTGGCTGCCGCTCCGCCTCCTGAGTGAGGCCGAATGGCTGTGCAGAGGCGCGGACTTTCTCTGCTCTAAGGAAGTCTCCTCTGAAGCTGTTCGGCATGCTCAGTGTGTTTCTGCGCAGTGCACCTCAGATGGCCGTTCAGGCCAGCTCCTCAGACAAGTGGCAGCTTCTGGCTGCTGCTCCGCCTTGGAGCAGGCCTGAATGGGGGTGCTGACGCCCGGGGCCTGCCAAAGGACAGTCAAACTCCTCTGGCACATCACCCCATATGGAGCACATCCCCAATGCAGCCCACACCAGCCGCACCAGTCTGGTGACGCCACTGGGTGCCTGCCTTATAAGGAGTCCCTGATGAGATGCCAGTACATTCTACAGTGAATACAAGGGGCTTCTTGGAGTGGCCTGCTGTATCCTGAGGTTTGTGGGCAGCCGTAGTTTGTTCCATATCCTGAGGTTGAGAGGCAGGGGTTGCAGTTAGGATGGCCAAGAACTCAGATTTTCGGTCAACAGTGCCATTCTTACTCGGGCCTTATCATGGACCCCTATGGGTCTACTCATTACTATACCTGCTCCTGAGGTGGTATAACTCTGAGGGCTGGAAGAGGGCATTTCTGCCTTGAAACAGGCTTTGGATACAGAGTAACTGCCCTGCCCTAGGCAATGCTAAACATGCCCTCAACTTGCCTCTCCTGAGCTGCTTAGGCTGCCCCAGTTAGGGCAGAGCAGGTCCACCTCTCTTAGGGCACCCTATCTTGCCTTGCTCTGCCCTAAGCCTCTTCCAGAGTAACTGGGCTCGAGCATCTTGCAGTTGCTCCAACCTAGTGTTGGGCAACCTAAGGGCAACCTAAGGGCTCTTATGTGGACAGATTAGTTGCTCTGGATTGTCCTGTAATTTTCACTAATTTAACTTTAATTTAACATTAACACTTTTGAGCAACTTTAACACAGAACCTATCTAATGACGCTTGCTTTTGTCAACTTTTGAGGATTTCATGAAAATGTGACATTGCATTTTCACTTAACAGATTCATTGCTTGCACTGCTACTTCCTTATTTGGGTGGAGCTTTTCTACAAAATTTTGCAGTTTCCCAATGTTTACAAATGTCCTTAATCTTACTTTGATGTGAGGGATTCCTCCTCCTGTTTCTCCTCTTCCTCTGCACTTGAGATCTCCCAAACCTCTTGCTGTTGCTCATAATGCAGATCATTCAATTCATTCATTTTACAACAAATTTTCATTTAAAAACTGTTTGTTTTACAAGGCAGAAATTCTTATAAATTGTAGTTTTTCTTATAAAGCATTTGTCTTCCAAGTTATTTGTCTTCCAAGGTACCACTGTATATGTAAATGAGAGCTTTCCATATTATTAATATGGTATTAACACCTTCTTAGTTCCATACAGTATCAGAATTACACCTCATTGACTGTTAGACACAGTATCATGGAAAGTTTTGAATTAAGAAACTCCACTTTTGTTCCATGGGCTCTTATGTTTTCATTTTTTAGCTAATTGGCCATTCCTTTTGATAGAATATAGATATTCCAGTGAAGTTGTTTTTTGCATTCTGCATCTATATATAACATGATGGTATTATCTTTCATACATGTCCCTTTTCCTCAATTTTAGCTGCTAGTGTCAAGCTCAGCTTGTTGCCATCTAAAAGCTTGTAGCCGGGTGCAACTGCACCCCCTGAACTCCCCTTGCTATGCCACTGATGCCATTCATTAATTTTCATCTACAAATTGGTCAGTCTCCTGTTTAAACATTTCAAGACTGTAGAAGGAAACTGATATTTAGTCAAACAAAAAGACAAATTTTTCCCTTGAAGTACTACAGAATATAATGACTTGCTGAATTTACTGCCACTGTAAAGACAATGCATTTTTTCTTAAACAAAATTCATCCAAAGGAGAACTGAGTTTTAAAAAGTGTGTTTGTGTAATGGTTATGACCAAATTCCAGGTAGATCCTACACACCAAAATATATTTATCTGATTATATTTTAGAATCTAGAAAATTTCATTAGACGGCAAGAAATATGTTTGAATGAACATGCATAGGAGGACTATTTAATTAAATTATAATCCTGACTTTTGAAATATAAATGTATTCTCTGTTCATATTTGAATAATTATTCTTGTCAGATCCAATATAAGTAGAGATCATGCTTTAGAATCTATATCTTCATATTCATAATATCCCATTAAAATTATATTATCTTATACCAATAAGACATTCTTTTTATTTGTATTGGAAATCTATAATAAGTGGTGCCATATTCCATTATGTCAGATAAAGTACTTTTTAAAGACAAAACCATAATTTGTCTGAACTGTATCGCCATTTCTTTGAAATCTATTAAAAATTATTCCATCCTATTATCTTGTTCCAGCAAGGAAGATCCACTTCATACAGAAATGCTTGTTTGGATTTATTTTATTTATTTATGGATTAAATAGAAGTAAAGGCTGGGAAAGCAGTGGGAACAAGGAGATGACCACTCCCCAGCAATCAGTTGCCTAAAACACCTGCTTCAGGTGGCCTCATAGATAGGTCAGGATTAATTTTCTCAGAATTTAAACTGACATGGAAAATAATTTCACTGTGGGCTCTTCATATTATCCTCTGGTGTGGGGAGAAGCACTGTGCCTGTTAACCAGCAGCACTGTGCCTGTTAACCAGGGTTCGAGACCCTGGTCCCCACAAGATGAGGATTTCCTGCTACAGGCAGGGGGTAGGACTAGATGATCCACTGGGTTCATTCCAACTCTATGATTCTATGAAATCTACTACAGTGACTCTCCCATAGAATGGGGTGGCTGAAAAATCCCCTGGCCTATTTGCCTGGCTGTTGCAGTCCAGGGTCAAAGGTAAGGTTGCCTGCTTCCCCTGCTTCCTGAGATCCCGTTTAACTGTAGAGTCCAAGGACTAAACCTAACTGGGACTTTCTGCGTGCAAAGGATGTATTCTATACTGAGTACATTTTCCTTTTCATTTTGCTCACCTAAAATATTCATTTTTGTGGAATTCAGTTCCCGTGCAGATGGTGCCTTTAACCTTTTTAAAGGTCTCAGTTCCTTGTACTATATCAAGTCTCTAAAGACTCTGTAGATCAGTCTTATCAGATCTTGACATGTAAGGCATAGCACAGCTAGAACCAGTATCACTAATTCTAATAGGAAGTCATGAGGAAACGTTCAAAATGTTAATCAGTACCTATAGTATAGACACTGTTTTTGTGTTTTGCTAACACAACGATGCTTAGACTACTTATTTAAAAAGAAAAAAAATATATGTTCTGAGCTTTGAGTTGTTCCTAACCTTGTTGGAACATTTTTGCTTCTTAAAGGATCATTCCAGTTCAAAGCTCTGCAGCACGAGATGCTTAAATTGTTTTTGCAAATCTGCGTGACCATTAAATGAATGCCAGCTGAACCACAGCTGCCAAAATGTTAAAATTCAACTAGTGCCTCCTGCAGTCCTCTGTGGATTTTGTGAACTGAAGAATTTAAGGGCTGAACTACCCAAAACTCTGACTAAATGTGTTGCTTTGCAAACAGTGTTGACATGCACAAATGAAGTAATCTGAAGTCTTATAATGTTGAGGGAGCAACAATCACAAGAGGCCGAGCAAGTATTTCCATTAGTTTGGATTGCTGTAGGCTTCAAAGTCAATCTCACTATCCCCACGAGATCAACGGGCTCTTGGGGCAGTGACTCACAGTTCATTCCAAGTATGTTGCTGTCTTAATGTGGCCTCTCACATATAACAGTGGCTATCAACCCAGGCCTAAAGTTGAGAGCGTTGTGACTCTCGGGATATGAAAGAGTTCATTCCATTCAGAATGTGCCTACCTTGCAGAGTACGTTGTTATTTCCCATCAGTCCTTTCTTCCCATTTTTGAATTCATTTGTCCGTTGCTCTAAGCCTCTCTGTGATGTGATGTGAACATCATTTTTTCTACTTTACTACAACCAAGGCTGCAACCATATACACGCATACTTGGTATCGTTGAACTTAATGGGACTTGTAAGCAGACATGGATAGGATTGCACTGTAAGTTGGTTTGCCCTGTGTTTGGTTCCCTCTCTGTTCCCCAGTAACATTCAGGAAGGAAAAAGTGTGAATGTGCTATCATCACATCCTCACTTCAGATCACTATGTCCTTATGTTTGTAAACATTGGGTTTTTGTTAGGATGGGGGTTTATATTTATAGGCAAATGGGTCAATATTCTTGTCTTGTACCCAGCTTCCTGGACCACAGACACCAATTATATGCACGTGAGGTGGGATGTCATTTATATTCTTTCTGATTGCAGGGATTTGCAGAAATAATGCCTTTGGAGAGCTGATAATCTGAATAATGTAAGAGCTGCAATCTCTGCAGGGTTGTATTTGCATAGCTATTTATGTAAATATTATCAGTTTTAAACCTTCAAAGGGCTTCACATTTTAAATTGCCATTGTTTCACTGAATGCTTCATTCCCCCATTTTGATGACGAAGTGTTCAACTTCAAGGGTTTCTATTTACAAAATGCGAATGCATATTTAGCATCGCATAAGGAGACCTTCATGGATTTCCCATTCACCTTTTTGTCATTTTAAATTTGAATCCATAAACTTTTTCAGGCAAGTGTCATCAAGTTCAGTTTAAAGGGCACCGAAGGACCTAATTGAGATGTTCCCTTAGGAGCTCTCTGGAGAGCCAGTGTTAATTGAAGCAAGGTAAACATATATTTACTCAGAAGCTGTCCAGTAAGCTAAGTCTTTGATGTATTTCAAATACATTTTTTCCCAATTTCCATCTGGAATGGATGACCTACTAAGAGTAGGTCTTTGCAGTTTTCTTTGAAGAATGTCTTTGGTTATTTTAAAAATCCCAACATAAGCAAACTTGGGGGCTGCTTCACTCTCCATGTTTTGTAAATATACTCTTAAGATGTTTGAGATGTGCATTAAAAACAAGAAACAAATGAGGCAAAGACATACATGCAGATAAAGGTATTGTAGAAGTTGAATGGAATCAGGATTGGCTATAGTTTCCTGGTATTGCACATTATGAGTTTATACTCCATGAAAAAACTCAGCCTAACCACTGCATAATATGTGACAGCAATTGAAATTAGGGAAAGATTTCCTCAAAATCATATACTTAGAAGAAATCCCCTCACACTCGAACATATTAAACTGTTGAATTAAGGCTGCGGTCCTAACCACACTTTCTTGGGAGAAAATACCATAGAACGCAATGGGACTAACTTCTGAGTAGACATGCTTAGGATTGTACTGTTAATCTCCTAACATGTTTCCTAGTAGCATCAATTTGAAAAGAACCCAAAATCTTTTGGTCTAACATAGTGGTCTCCTGAATAATAACAGTCATCATCCTCTCACATATATATTTACATAGTCCAGTCACATTGTGCCATAGACAGAAGTGAACTATTAGTGCTGCAGTAAGAAATGTTTGGGTTTGCCATGAACTGTGGTGGGATTTCAAACAGGTGAACTGCAGCAATGTGTTTACTAACTGCTCCAGATGTTTAAGATAAATGATTAATTTATGGTCCATTTATTAATCTATATAAATAAACGGCAAAGTCTGACTGTCTGTGTGTCTGAAACCCCCCTCACTCGGGTCACAAATGCTCTACATCAGTGGTCTTTGACCATTTTGGCCCAGGACTCTCTTTCAAACTTTTGAATCTGTCTGGGACCCCACACCCCGGGTCAAACTTGCTATCCCTAATCCAGGACACAATGCTTAAAAAGAGGGCATGTCCTGGAAAAACAGGACATATGTCCCCAACCTCCAGTCCTCTCTTACCCCCACACTGTTTTCAATCCCTACATGCGCTCTCACATACAAACAACACACGCACCTTGTATCCCATGCACTTATTCACTCACCCACAACACACATACACCATTCACTCACTCACTCACTCGCTCATTCACACACACACACACACACACACACACCATGAACTCACTCACAGACATACACATACACACATAAGCACTCACACACATACACACACACACACACACCATGTACTCACTCACATAAACACACACACCATGCACTCACTCACAGACAATCACACACAGAGCATCTATGTGGGTTGTTCCAGACTTGGAAACGGCAATAATCTCTTCATACTCATACCAAATGGAAAAATCAAGAGGATACCAATAAATGCTTCATTATCTTTGCTATTTTCTAAGCTGGATCAGAGGTTCAGCTGGTCCCTCCACAGGAGCTGACTTAAAAGTCTGCACGGAGTGATTAATAAATGGTCCATTATTATGACCCTTTATTTCTTGTGGAAAAATTCACTTTGGTATACAATTGTTTTGGATTACAAGCATGTTTCCAGAACAAATTATTCTTCTAAACCAGTTTACCACAGTGCTTCCAAAGGCTGAATGGGCATGCCTTTATCAGACAGCTTTGGCAAAGGCTTCTGGAGAGGTGCTGCACAGACCATCCACCGGAGTTTTCTTTGTACTGTTGTCTTTGTACTGTCAATGACAGAAATGCAATAAACTCTCTTATTCTGCTATGTAGAAAGTTTGCTAGTGTCTTCATTAGATATATAATAGGAAAATCCCACTTCCTTCATCCATTGGTGCATCCATTGATTACATATTAAAAAAGAATGACCGCCTCTGGTAATGCACACATTTCTTTGTTTTTGTGTTTATTCAACTGTTGGGTGGGGTGAGAGTCGAGGAGCATTTCCTTAAAAAATAAAGAAACATGAATAACTTGCAACCAGAATAATTTTTCAGAGTGCTACTTGGTAATCTTAAGGGATATTGTTCAAAAACTATGATGACTGCATTTATCTACATTTCCAGATCTTGGCATTCGTGTCTTAATTCAAGCAATTCCTGGGTGTTTGTTTGAAAATCTGATTTAACAATCCATCTCCATTTAACAAAACACACATACCATAACCACTTGGAAACATGAGGCTGATTCAGACATTTACAAATGGTTCTATGCAGAATGGCCTGACCTTCCCCAAAGATGTAGCCATGTGGAGAAAGTAACAACGGATGTGTTGCATCCCCTGATACCAGCTCCATTTATCAGCTGTGATTAATGTAACTGTGGTGGATGAAAAATATGCCCCGGTGCTCCTGTGAATAGCGGCACTCCTTGCAGCTTTGTCTTTGGCATGGCCAGGCTACATTTTGTGGAACAGTCTGTACATTTGCAAACCACCATGTGGAAAAGTCAAGGCTCAATTAATGTAATTTGCCCATACACAAAAGCATCATTGACAAAATTATGGGCCTAAATAAACCAAACAATACTACTAACTTTCACAGAAGGCTGGCTTTGAATACTTTTCTGTTAATGCTTTGTAATGGTGAGCATGCAAAATTCTCAGTTCATTTTATCTATAATTAGCAAAAATATACCCACATTGCAGGAGTAAAATTCCACCATACACCACCCCCCACTGCACATCATCACCCCATGCACATCATCTCCTAATGTGCATCATCTCCCCATGCACCACATGTCCCATGCACATCAACCCCCATGTGCCACATCCCCCATGCGCAGCATCCCCCAAGAGAATCAGTCCCTCATGCGCATCAGTCCCCCATGTGCATGTGTCCCCCATGCGCATCAACCCCCATGAGCATCACTCCCCCATGCGCAACCCCCCATGAGAAACATCCTCCACAGTACAACCCCTCCCTCCTAAAAACTTTTCCCAGTACACAGAGCACCAAATTGGCTGGATGATGGTCAGTCTTCCATGTTAAGGATAGGACAAAAACACTTTGCACCCTTTTTTAGCCCCTTAAAATTTCTCCACATGGGTTCTTGATGGGTGTTCATGTGACATAAAGAACACCCACCCCAAACTTCATGCTTCTAGGCCCAGCGGTTTTGGCAGGGCAGTGATGTGTGAGTCAGTGAGCCAGTCAGTCAGTCAGTCAATGACTCTTTTAGATATATAGAATTGAAAACACTTTTATTTGGCTTGCCGATCAGAAAGATAGCCACAGTAGCTGCTGCTGATAAAGAAGATAACATACAGAAAAAAGTCAATAGTGGGACTCAGTAGCTTGAACAGGAGTAAACCAGTCAGCTGAATTTTTTCCCTTTGAAGGCCCTCTGAAAGAACTTTTCAATGCTTACCAGAAGGCAAGCAATGATGGTGCCAGATGGATACCCTCTAGGAAGGATTTCCATAACAATTGTGTCACAACCAAAAAGGCCCTCTGCTGGATGCCTATTTGCTTCACATTCAACTAGAGGAGGACACTGTAGGCCCAATCCTAACAGTTCAGTCCTATTGCTAGCAGTGGCCAGTGTTCCAGTGGCACCAAAATGGCAACTACTGGATCCAATGGGCCAGCATGGAGAGGAGCATCTGTTGCATCTCGGCACCTTGAACCTGATGCACCTCAGCATGTTGATTGAGCATAACCAATGCTAGCCTACCCTTTCCTAGTGCCCGCAGTGTTGCACAGAGGCTGGCACCATGGGAATGCACCAGTTTATCTCCCCTCAGAATGGTGCAAAAATGCTTCATGGCACTTTTATGACACTTCTGGCCCAGCACAAGGGATTTGCACCAACTGAAACAGGCCTTTGGATTGAGAGTAAGAGTAGAATGAAACAGAACTTTTGCTTATTTGTACAACTCCATCAATAAAGTTTCCTGTACCTGATGCAGTTGTAGTGTTATCTGAAATTGTCATTCTATCTGGTTTGGTTTTCAGAGATCATGTTTCTTCTTCCACATCTGCTCTTCCTGCTGCTGCGAAAAGCCTGTAAAAAAAGAGGAGTGTGTTGACTGCTGATAAATTTGCCACTTGCTGAATGAAAGGCCCAGCCGAGTACCATTCACTTGCAGCAAGTGTCTATGACTGCCAGAAACACTAACCAGTTTGAATCGAAAGTGTTTCATTCGCCCGTGCGCCCGATACGATCTGAAGCAATATTTCCCTGGGGAATTGGTATGTGCTGAAACCTAATGGATGGGGTAAGAACGCATAATAAGAGCCATTTCTTTGTCATTAATCAGAGCACAAAGAAAAGAACACTGACCTAACCTAGCGTAAATGGTTTACAAAGGAAAACAAGCTTTCAGATTTCATTTGTGCGGTGAAACTCGTTCTTGCAAAATTATTTTGATTAAAGACTAACAACATTTCACTTCAAAGATTTGAGTGCTCTAAAAGCTTCACGACAATCCACTCTATGCGAGTGGGCTAGTTCTTTGAATTTCCTTTTTGTTTAATATCAGTACGTATAATAAACAAGTCACCCTCATCCATTCTGATCTATGAAAGGTATTCAAGAGCTTGACATCTCCACAGTCCTTAAATGAGAGGGTTTCACATGATGGATCACACCTCTTCTCCAGCTTGGAAATTTCTTGGTGGGAGCTCTGTTAAATTATGTGAATGCCCAGATTTGGTACAAAGGTGACATTTATGGAACTGGTATGATAGAGGAGGCAGAGGAAGAGGTGGTGAATCGGGCTGGTGGTGGTTGGTTTGGTTTGTTAGTACCGAATGATGATACGGCCTTGAATGCTGTTAACACAGACATCAACACACAATTATGTGATGTAATCCATTATAAAAAAGCAGGCCTCCGTCAGTCTTAGAAGACTATGGTATCATGCTCGGCGCTGCATACGCTGCATGCGAAGCACAAAAGCCTGGGCTGGATTGTTATGGAGAATAGGCTGTTACCCAAGCAGCAAATCCCCCCTCTCCACGCCACTGAATTAGTCCAATGAAAAGGCAGAGCCAATAGGATTGGATCCAGCTGGCGTCGCAGAGCTGGGCTAAGGACAGGAGCTCACCCTGTCTTGTGGTGCTGACCCGGGTCTCGAACCCTGGCCTGCTGGTTAACAAGCACAGTGTCTTAGCCACTTGTGCCACCCATAGCCCTAATAATGCTATTCAGAAAGTGTTATTTTGTATTATGAGAGATGGATAAAGGGGCAAATTCTGTGCTTCCCTGGCACTGTGTGGTACAACAGGGCCAAAATGGCAACCAAAATGGCCACTGTTTTATATTGTGGTACCAGAGCAGCAGTCAGAGGTAACCACTGGGGGAAAGGGTATTACTGGGATAAAGAAACCACTGTTCCCTTTCCATGTGTAGAACTTTGGCTGCCCTAATGGGTCTGCTTGGATACGTGACAGCTACTTAGCTGGAGCAGAACTGAGGAGACCTCCGCTGGGCCCTGCAGCAGGGGAATGGCCTTTTGCCTTTACCCTGTCCCCAAAACCTTCCCCTTAAGTTTTGGAGATACTACCAGGTGCTCTTTTTCATTCCATCAACACAGCAGCCAGTGTGGACTTGCTCTGGCTTCTTTGCCACTGCCGTACATTGTCCACCAGTAGCAAAGCACTTTATAGCACTTTCGTGACAGTCATTGCCTGGCCTGCACATAAGCAAGGAGTACTGTTGAGCAGAGGCTTGGACTGCTCAACATAAGCAAGGAGTACATAAGCAAGGAATACATCTTTGAAATGGTGTATCTTGAGGCTGCCTATATATTTGTCATTTCCATCATTTTTCTCCCATCCCAAAAGGGAATCTCAGCATGGCAGATTCTATTCATGGGGGCTGGTTTGTGATGTGTTACAGAAGCATATGCTTCACTTCAGTGGAAGGGCGTATGTGAGACTGAGACACAGGTTTACAGACATCCCAAGTTAGCTATTTTCTAATGTTATATTTACAGATGAAACTTGGTACACAGCCACTAAAGCACTACATGCCATTAGTATCAACTTAGCATTGACAAGGAACAGCAATAGATTATACATACTCAGATCTGCTTTGAATCAGCATTGTTTTATAGGTCACACTCTTGTCAACATCTGTTTAATGCAGGGTAGACTGATTTACAATACATTTTTGTGTACATCCTCTGCCACTCCCTGGCCTACAATGGGCCAACTTGGATCTATGCCAGGTATTTGCTACTATAAACCAGTTAGGCCAGTGGTACTCAAAGTGGGGGTTAGGACCTCCTTTGGGGGGTCACAATCTCGCTCAGGACAGTTGACCTGTGAGAGAGTGGATCATGGATTCTGGGACTGGGCTTTCTTTGGAGTAAGACTCATTGAACTCAATGGGCCCTACTTTCAAGTACACATGGAAGAGCTCTGGCATTATAATGACGTCACATCCTGGTAAGAGACATTTTTATGTTTGAAAGGCGGTCTAGGGCTGAAATATTCAAGTACCATAGAATTAGGCTGAAGGTCAAGTGCTGGGTCTGAGATGGAGGTGCTGGATCTAATGCCCAACCCAATCTTGGCATGAGCTCTACTCTGATCCACCCCAATCTGCCCCACTACCATTCTACATGCTCCAGTAGAATCTACTACTGGTCTACTGCCCATCTTTGCTGGCTTGGAACTTACCCGTTGCCATAGATTTTGTGACAAGTAGCAAAATTTTGAGGAAAGCAGCCCTTAAGCTAACCCTAGTAAAAGTCACATTCTGTTAGTGCATCTCATGAATTAGACTGGACTTTAACTTCTATGCCTGAAGTTCCAATCATATACACACTTTCCAGAGAGTAGCAGCCCAATTCTGACTAATGACATCCAGGGAGTATTTGCTCCTTTACCCCAGGTAATGCTGTTGCAGTGCCAGTAGGTCTCCTTGCCTCTGCACCTGCTGTCAGGTTGCCCAGCTTGGGAGGGAGTTCTTGATTTGGCAGCATCTCTGCTATTTACATCCCACTCCTGGACCTGATCCTCCCTTTCCTTTTCCCTCACCCATTCCATCCGCTTCCTACCTCTATCCTGCCCACAAATACTCACTGCTTGCCAGTGATGGAATTGTGCTGTCTGTCTTCATGTCTTCAGGTACAGTAGGTCAGTACCTACTGGTACTAGCCCACGGTTGGCCCTCCATCCTTTCCCAGTGTTTACAGTGTGCCTTACAGCATGTTTAACATAGTTAGAGCTGGTAGAATGGGCTTCAGCACTGGATCCTAATTGAACTTAATGTAATGAGTAAAAGTTACACAGGCTTGTGCTGTTAATTGGCAATATAGAAGTTCTTGCAAATAGGTGATCTATCTTGATAAAACCATGCCAATGCAACATTCAAGTATATTGAATGTTCTCAATGCCCAATTGGAAGGGAGGCTCTACTATTAAACCTATGATACAATTTCATTTTTACTCGGTCTACTGTATTTGTGGGCAGACTGTATTCTAGCATCTAACTTCACACTTTTTAACCAACTGTAAGGGATACGCGTTTCTTTCATAATGAAAGAAAAATGCGAACAAATGAGGTCCATAATTGCATTTGGCTGCAATCCCAACCACACTTTCCTGTGCATAAGTACAGTTGAACACTATGGGACTTATTTCAGAATAGACATGCTTAGGGATTGCATTATTTGTCATCAAGAAATGAATGGCAAAGATACAAATTAATTTTCAGCTGTATAATAATTATGTGTTTTTCTACAGAAGTCCAACCAGAATTGGTTACATGGAAGCTACAGCAAGAAGACTTTTAATGCAAGGGTAAAGTATGACACTTTACACAGACTGATCTTGCATTCAAAGGCATTTTAGTAAAAGTGCCCAACATTGGTCCACACAGCATCCTGCAATCACAGGATATCCTCCCACCTTGCTCTTATAGGCAACTTCTTCAGCGTTTGTACCATGTAAAACAATGACTGCTTGTTGGAGATGATGATGCAACATGGGAATGTTGCAATCCATGATGGATGCAACATGGGAATACCTGGCTGATCTGTTGCCAGGTCCTGTGGCCAGATTTGGTCCTGTGACCATTTCCCACTGAAATGGTGCCTATTTATCTACTTGCATGTATACTTGCAATCTACTTGCATTCAAACTGCTCTTCTTATAATCTCTTATAACAATATAATTTAGGAAACACCAAAGTAATGCTTAGAAATGATATAAAATTATATTGTAAAGCCCAGTTCTATCCTTCCTGCTCCCTGCTGATACAGCTATACCAATATGGCAATATGTTTGCATATTGCATGGCAATATTGCTATGTTGGCAATAAGGGGATATTGGCAATTCCCTTCTAGGGAAGGAAACAATTGTTCAAAACCTACTTTTAAATGTTTCTTCAGGAATTCACCAGAGGACAGGTGAGGAAACAGGTAAGTTGTCTTTATTTATTTCTTAAACAGATTACAAAAGACCAATGGGTCAACGACAATAGATTTTCAAGACCTTTTGCTGGCATGACTTGAGGTTCTCCATCTTGTCTGAGAAGAATCTTTGGTGATTTTTTCCCTGTCCCTCTTCTTTCTATCCCCCTCCTAAGGTAATCCTGTCTCCAATAATGTCAGAGTAAAATGGTCCATTCTTGGTCTCTTTTGGGAGGCTTGCATTCCCCGCCCCCCCCACACACACAAATGATGACTTAGTGAAAAATAGACTAGCCCAAAGTCACCAAGTGATCACGTGGCAGACAGAGTCTGAATGGTAGTCTTAGAAACCAGTCTAACAATTTTTTTTACACTGGTTCAGGATCGCAAGATGTAAATCTCACCATAAAACAGGAAACTCAAACAAAATGGAAAAATTGATGGGGTGTTGAAATGTCACACCATGATGTGAAATAAAATCTTCCATAGGAAAATATAGCTACTGTTCTTACCCTCTGCTTCTTTCTCCCAATCGTTTACCAACTTATAAGAGAACTGTCATCTCACCCCATGTCTGCTAAGTCTGATCTTTTCAAAAGCTTTTGTGAAAGTCCAGCTATGTAATGCCTAACAGGTCACACTTTATAGGCTTTGTGACCCTCTCAAATAATTCTAAAAGGTTGATGTACAACTTCTTTTTTGTGGTGCCATGCTGCTTCTGCCAGTTAGATATATTCTTCTTTGTGCCAAGTAGAATACTTTCTATGATTTACTAGGGAAAGAAATTCACAGGTCTGTTATTTCCTAAACTGTACTTGTACTTTTAAAAAAGACATTATGTTTTGTATTTCCCAGTCTTCTAATTTTTATGATATTACATATTTTCGTTAGAAGATCAACAACTACATGTTTCAGTTTTTTTAACACCAGTCTGATGTTTTGATTTGTAACAATCCTAATGTTAATTTGAACATTTCATTCCTTCTCATCTCTATTTGCCAGAGTTCTTCAGAGTTGTGTACAACAGTTCAAATCTTGATATGCTCTTCAGTAAAAAAAAAAAGAAAGTTTAGTATTTAAAAATTAATTTAGCTTCTTTCCTATTGGCTTCAGTTTGCCCAGTACCATTTAAAATAAGTTGTTGGAATATGAATTGGGCCACTTTTTTGAAAGCCAGTAATATGCAGCACAACAGCAGGCCAACTCCCACATCTCTTCTCCCCATTTAGTGTAGGCATCTAATCTAGAAGAGACAGCAAAGCGCTGTTTATTCTCTTTTGGGGTATTCCCACCTAGACTCAAAACTGTCCTAATACCTGATGGCCAGAGCCTCTCTATGCCAATTCCAAAAGTTTGCAAAAACTGGACTACACTGTTTTACCAATCTTGAAAGCTTTCAAGGTTAATTTTGCAATTCAAGCCCAACCATATATTTTCCCCGAGCAAGATGTCCTGGATTCATTACTGACCCATCCCATTATTTCTACTTACTTCAGGGTAGACACCAAAATTTCCACTTCTGCCTCTCATCATGGCATGTCTGGATAATGTTGCTCCGCCACACAAACACAGTAATAATGGTACCAAAATCTCATTCCATCAGTACTCCTTTCCTTATAATCCTTGTCATTTATTGTTTCATCTCCTTTCACCTCACTGGCTGTTTACATAGTTTTTGACATAGAAATTCTTATTATATATTTTAAGTATGTATCGGTTACCTCCACTAATAAGTAATTGGCTTATTGAGCATCAATATTTGACAAATATGGACAACTGGTTGTGCTTTTGTCTGTGTATTAGGGCTTGCAGGACTTTCTGACAAGGACTAGAGTGCTTAGTGAAATACCTTGAATTGGATAATCTCTCACAATATTTGGATGAATGCTTAGCTGGTCCTGAAGTCAACAGCGTTAAAATCAGCTTAAATTGAAGCATTTTGGATTAATATTTATTTTGGTCTCTTTGTCTCCATCGAGCTCTGAAAACTGTTAGCTCTCTTGAGGAAACATTATGAATCTTGTCACATTTCATATTTAAAACATGATTTACATGGTAAATAATTTATATTGTACCACATTTAATCTGCATCATTGGAAGCATACACTGCCGTTTATATTATATTCCATTGGGAAGGAAGCCCTGCGCTTTTCAGGATTTCACCGATAATGTAATCCAGGGGCAGCACATGTGCAGCTTTCTTTACAAATGTTAATTTATTGTACTTTTAGAAGACAATAATATTTACATTCTGTCAGGCAGATGAGACTTCACATATTGCAAGAAGCTGGCAGTTTCCATGATAACATCTGTTTTCAAGGTTCCTGCTGACAAAATACTAGCCTATTAGGAGACACAAAGGATAATATATAACAATTGCACAACCAAAGAAGTAATTCTACGGCATTTACTTCATTGCTGCAGACTTAGCATCCTCAAGAAGATCTTTGTTAACATATAAGTGGCTGCATTTCAGAGTTTCAAGGAAAGTGATTTTGGAAGCATTGTTGCAAGTATCCAATTTGAACCAATAGCCCAATCCCACTGAGTGGAGCATATACTTTGCATGTGCACACTGTTGCAAAAATGCTATAAAACACTTTGTGACAATGCAAAAAGTGCCGGTAGAAACTATGGTATGGACCCAGGGATACCTGCTGGACAAGGTAGTCCTGGCATAGGGCTTGGAGGCTAGGAGGGATGGAACAAAATGGGGGAAGGCAGCAGTGGGGGAAAGGGGGCTACTCCATTCACGAAGACCTTAAAATAGTCTACAGTCTACAGAATTTATAGACCGCTTTTCAACTAAATAGTTCACAAAGCGGTTTACAAGAAAATGGAAAAATAATAGCTAATTAAAAGCTAATGGGTCCCTGTCCCAAAAGAGCTCACAATCTAAAATGCAAAAAAGAACACCAGCAGAAGCCACTTGAACAGACATTGCTGGGGTGTGTAGGGCCAGTTTCTGCATCACACACTAAAATCTGCATCACACACTTGGATGACTGTGAATGACATTTTCAAACACAGCGTGTTGAAGGAGGATCACCCAGCAGCTTTTAACCTGCCAAATTAGCATTGCAGCTTCTTGTGGAGATTTGGAAATGTTCAAAAATGAAGGCAAGATAGGCCAAAAGAATTGGGAAGGAAGAGATGGGAAACTGGAATACACTAGCTGAGCACAATTCCTCTGGGACCCTGATAGTGGCATCAGACTTTGCCCCCAACTTTACAGGTTACTTTGCAACCATTACAAAATACAGTGGTGCCTTGTAAGATGAACATAATTCGTTCCGGAAGCATGTTTGTCTTACAAACCCTACAATCCAGACTAACTACGGGAGCACATAAGAGATTTTACGTGCACCCATAGTTACTGCACCACCTAGTGATAACCTATGGGAAATTCATATTGCAATCCAGAGCAAATTGTTCTTACACTGGAGCAAGGACTCACCGTAGTTACTCAGGATTGCACCCATAGTGTTCTTTATGCAAAGCAGATTTTTCCATAGGAAATAATGGAAACTGAGATGATTAGTTCCAGAACCCAAAATATTCATATAAAAATATTATCTGTATGTAAAAATAATGATAAAACATTGTAATTGAGTTCAAAACACTGTAATATAATACAGAACACAATTTCTGCAATATTAATAAAAAGCACTGTAATATACTGTACAGTAAAACAGAAAAGAAAAACCTTCATGGCCAAGGATGACTAATTTTCACTGAGTCACTGGTATCTTTTTGAGCAACCTTAACAAGGAATCTCACGAATGACACTTGCTTTTGTCTCCTTTTGAGGATGTCACAGAAATGTGGCATTGCGTTGTCATTAAACAAATTCATTGCTTGTGCAGCTACAGCTTTTTGTGTGTGGTGCATTTCTCCAAAATTTTGCATCATTTCCCAATGTTTACAAATGTTTGTAATCTCATCTGATGTGAGGGATTCTTCCTCTTTCTTCTTCCTCCTCCTCTGCAAATGAGGCTAGTAAATTCTTGCTGTTGCTTACAATGCAGATCCATCAAGTCATTCGTTTTACAACAAATTTTATTGTAAAACTGGTTGTTCTACAAGGCATTGTTTGGCTTATGAAGCAGAATTCCTTAGAAACTTTAGTTTCTCTTACAAAGCATTTGTCTTACAAGTTTTTTTGTCTTACAAGGTACCACAGTACATATATGATCCACAAATGATTGAGCTGCTAATTCACTTCTACCAGTGGAAGGCAGGAGTTTGCTTTTCATTGCTACCTGTGGTGGGATGAGGTATAATATGTATAATATGTATAATATGACCTGCAGTGTCCTTATTTGCACAATCCTTCCCTCTCAAAAGAGGACAAAGTGTGCAAAAATTTGTGGTGAGTAGGTAGGACACGCATGCCTCTCAAAATCCAAACTTGTGTCCATATTATGAGAGAAGGCAACAGGATAAGTAAGGAATTGCTAGGATTGAGAAATGTATGGTATGATCTTTGTGTCGTAGGACTGTAACAGCAGCCATGAAAGCCACCCTGGATTACTCTGAAAAGACCTGGCAAAAGGCACTCCGGTGAAGTTGCAAGCCACACTCTTACCATGCAAAGGAATCTGTTGGGCCAGTAATAACATGAACTGAATTTGTTTTTGGAAAAGGTAGCTCATTAACTGCATTGGCAAAATAATGCAAAACACTACAGCTAAAATAATTCTTCCAGGTGAGTTCTTTTGTTGCTGTTATTCCTGAACATAACAAATGCTATTGTCCTTTCCCAATGCAAACCTCCAGCTATTTCTTTTTAAATGGAAACCCCCAAGGAGACACATTGGCTCTGTATCTCCCAGAGGATAGAATAACAAAACTAGAAAGAAATTTACTATATTTATCCTGCCAAAAACAAAAGGGAAAAAAGAGTGTGTTAAAAAATAAAAAAGAGTAGTCCAGCACCATTGTATTCTCAGGACTAGCAAGTGCTTCTATCTTGCTGCATTCATAGAAATGAAGTACTGTACATAAAGGATTATAAAATACCACCTGCTTCACGTTTGGCAAAAAATAGTATAAAACTATAGATGAGCAGCTTGGAAAGGAAGACTTATTGGGATGATAGCCTGTGCTCTAGAAGACTGGAGTTAGCCCAAAATAGTAATCTGGCTCACTAGGTTTAGCTCAGTGTATCATTTATCCTGCCAAAAGTACACATAGGAGCATATGGGAAGTAATATCAATAGACAGATGTCCATAATCTAGGCATGGGAACAAAGATTCTGGAGATGCTGCGCCAAGATGCCATTGGTATAGATTTCATTCATTTCAAAGGAGCTTGGCTGGGTGATGCAGATTCCAACTGATCTGCCTATGCCACTGGGAAACAGATACAGAGATGGCTTTGGATCCTGCACCTGGGAGTACTAAGAGGGGTTATCCTATTTTCATCCTTCTGTAGATGTGAACGGGACTTTTCATTTGCCTCTTCTATCTGTGGATAGCTAGAAACAGGTCATAAAACAACTTCCCCTTTAAGCACCATTACCCACAGCTATTCTCTCTCTTTCTTTCTCTCAATCACTACTCAGGTCAGCAGAAGTTGCTAAACTAGGGTGACCGTTGATACTGGGAAGCCCAATCCATTCTGACAGTTGTGGCTATCAAAAAGCAGCCTTAAACTGTGCTCTGGCAGTGTGCGCTTGTGGAGAACTGGTGGGAAGACGGGAGGTTTCCCATGTGTGTTGTTGAAATGCTAGCCATCCCTTAAAGCAGGGAAACCCATGAGGGACAGGAAGGGGTGGGATATGGGGACCAAGGCAAAGAGGGAATGAAACTGATTGGGGAGGGTAAGGGGATATTGTGTGAGGAGCGAATTCAGTAACACTGTTCATCTCTCTGGCAGCAACCTCCTAGCCCTTCTCTCCTCGGACTTGCACTAGAGGAATTGCTGATGCATGTCTGAAGGGGGGCATTTTGGGCAGGAGGCTTACACCAAAGTCCCCCACCCCACTCTCCTGTCGGGGAGAATATGCCACCCATCAGGGGCTTTCCTTTTGTGAAGGGGGACAGAGAAAAAAGGATTGACATGAAGCACATTTAGGTCCCATTTGGATCAGCTGAGATAAGTGGCATGGCTAACATTCATATATTACGGTGCAAAACTCAAAATGCTGTCCTGGAAGTGGTGACACAACCAGAACTGATGTCATCCCCAGATATTTTGAAAAAAAAACTGGGAAAAACCTGCTCTTTCTCCTTACCAGCTCACCACCCATCAGGGGCATCACTAGGGTTTGGGTCACCTGGTGCGGAGGCCAGCGCATCACCCCTATGCAGTGGGTGGAAGAACACCTGAATGGTGAGTGTGGTCATTTGCCACTGCCCCACCTTCACTAGTTTTTTTAGCCACACATTTTAATAGAAGTCGTTTGCTTCACTGCATTCTGCTGCAAATTACACATCCAATGGTATATAATCCCGTGATGGGATTATTTCTACAAACCATGATTTAAGCCATTTTGGTCACTAGTGGTATCACCTTTTTAACACCTTTGTGACGTCCCTTATCAGGACCATTTTGGAAGCCTTGCACTCTCCTGGATTGACCTTCCACACCAGCCAACGCATTTTTGCTTATTTGCTAGTAGACATAGCCACAGGTGGGCTGAAGCCAGTTCTCACCTGTTCTTAATTGGGGGAGGACATTAGCAAACGGTTGTTAAGAGGGGGCGTCATCTTTGAATTGCATGCAAGTGTGTTTGAATTTCTCTTAAAGGGTCTCTGGGTCTGTCTTTCCAGAGGTGAAGCTCCACTTCCTCCTCCTTCCTCCCCTTCTGAACCTCCCTCCCCTTCTGAAGGGGGCTCTCCCCCCTTCCCCTCCCTAAGGTTATTTTTTAAAATACAAATAGACTGTTCCCATTAACATCATTCAGACAGGGCATTGCAATCATTCCACTTAAAGTAGGTGCAGCATCTGAGTATTGTGAGGATGAGATTCTCCAGGGCTTTTGTCCCCTGTTCCTCCAGCCCTGTCTACTTTCCTGAGAGTAAGCCCACTGACTATAATGAGACTTACTTCTGAGATTGGCAGAGGCTTGGACCTCTCCCTCTAGCTCTGTTCCTCCAGCCCCGTCTACTTTCCTGAGAGTAAGCCCACTGACTATAATGGGACTTACTTCTGAGGAGATTGGCAGAGGCTTGGATTTCTACCTCTAGCCCTGTTCCTCCAGCCCTGTCTACTTTCCTGAGAGTAAGCCCACTGACTATAATGGGACTTACTTCTGAGGAGATTGGCAGAGGCTTGGATTTCTCCCTCTAGCCCTGTTCCTCCAGCCCTGTCTACTTTCCTGAGAGTAAGCCCACTGACTATAATGGGACTTACTTCTGAGGAGATTGGCAGAGGCTTGGACCTCTCCCTCTAGCCCTGTTTCTCCAGCACTGTCTCCTTTCCTGAGAGCAAGCCCACTGACTATAATGGGACTTATTTCTGAGTAAGATTGCACTTCTGAGCACTTCTGAGGAGATTGGCAGAGGCTTGGATTTCTCCCTCTAGCCCTGTTTCTCTAGCCCTTTCTTTCCTGAGAGTAAGCCCACTGACTATAATGGGACTTACTTCTGAGTAGACATGGTTAGGACTGGGCTCTGAGGCTGCAATCCTATCCACATGTATCTGGGAGTAAGAATGAAATTTACTTCTAAGTAAGCCTGCATAGGATTGGACTGTAAGGCTAAAATCCTGACCACACAGTTCTGGGAGTAAGCCCCATTGACTTGAATGGTACTTAGTTGTGAGTAGACACGGTTAGGATTGGGCTCAGGCTGCAATCCTATCCACACTGTAGTCCTTTTGCCTCCCCAGATCACCCCACCTCATCCTGCCCCTCTGAGAAATCTCTCCACCTGAGATTGTAGGGAGGCAGTATGGGATGCACCTGAAGAAATAGCCCCAGTTCCCATCCTGCCCCCCCCAGCCCAGTCCACTGCCTACTCTGAAGTAAATCCTGTTAAAGTCAGCAGGTTTTACTTCCCTGTGAGGATAGGAGTGTAGCCTCAAAGCCCAATCATCTGTCTACTCAAAAGGAAGTTCCATTATAATAGTGAAGCTTACTCCCTGGAAAGAAGCTGCTTTCTAAGAGCTTGTAATCCTATGCCTGACTACTCAAAAGTTAATCCCATTTCAATGAAGCTTACTCCCAGGAAAGTGTGCAGAGGAGTGCAGCATTAGAGCCCAATCCTATTCTTGGCTACTCAGAAGTAAGTCCCATTAGAGTGTGTGGAGCTTATTCTCAGGAAAGTGAATAGGATTGGAGCCAGAGGCTGGTTACTAAGAGCTCCGTCCTTTGCTTGACTACTCAGAAGTCCTATTATATTCAATGGAGCTGACTTACAGGAAAGTGTGGACAGGATTGTAGCCTTAAGTAGTGGCTTAGAGGCAAACCTCAGCCTGCAGAGGGGACACCACAGACTCTGGTCCTAAACTGTAGATCAGTGTTTCTCAACCAGCGGTATGAGCACCACCTGTGGAACTTGCGGTAGTGTCTGCTGTATTAGGCACCTGATGCAAGTGTCATACTGCAGCAAGAGGCTGGGATTCTAAGAGCCCAAATCTTATGTATGACCATTCAGAAGTACTGGTAAGTCCCATCACAGTTAATGGAGCTTACTTACAGGAAAGTGTGGACAGGATTGTAGCCTTAGGTAGTGGCTTAGAAACAAACCTCAGCCTGCAGAGGGGACACCAGAGACTCTGGTCCTAAACTGTAGATCAGTGTTTCTCAACCAGTGGTATGAGCACCACCTGTGGAACTTGTGGTAGTGTCTGCTGTATTAGGCACCTGGATGCAAGTGTCATATGTGCTCCCTGAGGCAGCTGGTGGGCTGCTGTGTGATTCAGGAGCTGGACTAGATGGGTCTTTGGTGTGATCCAGTGGAGGCTTTTCTTATGCTTTTATGTTCTTATTTGTGGCTTCCCTGGACACATTCCCCCTGAGAGCACAACTAAGCATTGTGCATAGGAATAAATTACACTGAACTCAGGGCTTAATACTGATTGATGCAGTCACAGGTGATACAATTTTTTGTAAATTAAGGGTTAAAATGGTCATTAGAACATAGAGAAGCTGTTGTTCCACCATGGCCGTGCAGGTGTTAAAATATTTGAAGCCCACCACCCCCTGACCCCAGCTCCGCCCCTGGCCAATCCCACTTCCGGGGAACGTTGTTGGGCCGGGGTGGGCCCACCTCTGGACATAGCTGAAACTTGCTTGTAAACAAATGCATTTCATTTTCAATGCATTTCAATGCAATCATCAGGGACCCCATTCTGAAGTGAATTGTCAGGGATATGTTCATTGGATCAGGACAATTCTGGTGTTCTTGGATTCCTCCCAGCCTGCCCTTTCCAATGGACTATGGCATGTTTGCCTACTCACAAACAAAGCCATGAGATGGATCACTTTCACTTTCCATAGAGTTCAATGCATTTTTTAGTTTTTTGGTCATAACTTTTGATAGGAAGGTGCTATTTCAAAACGGATAGCTGCAGTAGATTCTGCTCTTCAGTATGAATCCAATGGTATATGACATGATAGGCTTGCAAATTTTTGGCTCCCCAAAATTTTTGGTTCCCCCGGGCATGTCACCTGGTGTGGACCGCACTACCCTAGTGACACCCCTGCCACCCATTTGCTCTGCTTGTGTCATACCTAAAGTGCCTATTTTCTATCTGGAGTCAAAGAAAATTTTGACTTCTTTTTGACACCAACCCTGCAACAAAAAATTAAATTAAGTAAAAAAAAATGAAAAACGTGTCCCTTATTAAGCACAGGGAAACTGTGCTGGGGCAAAGAGGAATGGCTATTATTTAGGAGCACCACTTAGAAGCAGAGCTTAATATAAAGAGCTTAATATAAGAGGAGCACCACTAAGAAGTGCTTGTGTACTATCAGGATGGGTAACTGTATTATGATATATACAGTTGGAAATGAGACCTGATCCATATTAATAACTTATTAGTTCTGTTCAGTATCAGAATCACATCTCATTGGCTCTCAGAGCAATTAATCTCATGGGGACATTTTGAGTTTAAAAAATCCACTTATTGTTCTATAGGCTTTTGTGTTTTTATTTTCTGGTTAACGTTTGATAGAATACAGGTATTCCAATGCAGCTTGTTTCATTGTATTCTGGAATAAATTATCTTTCCAATGATACATAACATGATGGTATTATTATTCATACATATCCTGTTTTTCACAATTGCAGCCATTAGTGTCAAGCTCAGCTTGTAGTTCCCTAAAGCTTGTAGCCTGGTGCAACTGCACCCCTTGCACCTTCCCTTGCTATGCCACTGGCTGAGATACTCCCAAACAGGAGTGTGCAGGATTTCAGTGTGACTCTGCTTACATATACTGTCAAACAGTAAATACTGAAATTGTTTGCAGGTAAATGCTATCTTCCCTCCTCCCCCATGGAATTAGTCAGGATTTCCTCTGAGACACTATATAAGTATATATGAGGGGAAATGCCTCACAAGTAAACTCTGTGAGAGAAAGCAGTTTAATACATATATTAGAAGCACAATTTCAAGGATCCCTGTGGGACTATGTAGGAGTATCAGCAGCAGAGGGATTCAGTAACCTACTTCTGAATAGTAGGATTCAGAAACAGGTACCTGAATCCCTCTACTGTAGTAAAGGTTGCTGTGCACTCAGTCCCAGGGGAGGAATTCCTGCTTTTGCCATCCTGCCTCCACAAGGCCCTTAATCCAGCCCATGGGAGATCCCAGTAGTCCTCTGGAGGTGAAGAGAACTGGTTTAAGAATCTTAACATCTGTTGAAGGACTTCATGTTTGTGATTCCTGAATTCAAAACTGGCTTGGTAATTCTGTACTGTCTTGCTGAATGAGCATTAGGAACACAAGCACACCCGTGTTAGAGCTCTACCCCAGATCAATATATCTTGGGCATATACATGCAACATACATGTCAGTTTCTGGAAACTTAGTTTCATTGGTCATGGTTGTGAGTGGCCCAACAAAAGTTACACAGAGTGAAATGAAGGAGCTTTTGGCCTTGCATGAAAGGCTAGCACAAAACAATTTCTGTCCTTGAGCGAAAAAACCAGCCTGAACGCTGATCTCACATGCATAGTATTTCATTCTCCGTTCTGCACTGAACACAATCTTCTGGGAACAATACTTCATTGATAATACATCTGTGCAATGGATGCAGAACCAAACCATATTCCATACCAGGTGGCTATCACCTTCAATAACAGCTTTTCTGAGGTTTCTTGGCACGTCAAATGCCTTCGGTTCATCTCATAACCCCATCAGACTTTCCTTATGCCTTGCCTCATTGGGTTTCACTTTGCAGGCATTCCCCTTCAAAAGAGAATCCAATAGCAGGCTGCCTGGTGACCTCTATACTCCCAGACGAATCTCCTCTTTTGAAACATGCCTCTAATTCCAACAAACACTCTTCAATAAGCCTGGGAAAATACATTACTGTTAACTAAAGGTCTGGAACCAAAGATTTTTGCAGGTTATTTCAGATCAATATATGAACTTCAGTCTTCCTTATGTCTGCAGCTCCGCCTTATGAAATCCTCTACTCCTTCGGCTTGCTCCTCTTGTCTGTGATAAACTTACTCCATTACTGCCAGAGGCTTCAGTTCCACATACCACAAACAACCTTAGTAGAATGTATGATACATTTGCTGCCATTAGAACTAGAATGAGAAACCTTTTTCTGTTAGATTATTCTCAGCGGCATTAGTTGCAGTAGCTATTCTTTCTCAAAGATTTTGAATGTATGCTTGCTTTATTTTCATAGTACAGTGGCACCTCACATAACAGAATAAATTTGTTCCGGAGGCAGTTTCTTTACATGAAACTTTCTTTACGTGAAGTGGATTTTCCCATAGGAAATAATGGAAACGCTGACAATTGGTTCCACAACCCCAAAAATATTCATATAAAAATATTAACTGGATGTAAAAATGATGACAGAACACTGGGATTGAATTCAATGCATGCATTCCATGTGCATGATCTTATGAAGTCTACTTAGGCTGCAGTCCTAAAGACACTTTCCTGAAAGTAAGACCCATTTAACACAATGGGGCTTACTTCCGGGTAGACATGGTTAGGAGGTTGCAATCCAAGACACTTTCAAAGTGTTGCCCCACTTTCTCCTTCTCTCCATCCTGAGCCTCTCTCTCCCCTGCTCCCTTCTGCCTGGCCCTGAGCTGCTTCCCTCTTTTCCACTGCTCTTCTCTCCCTCTGCCCAGCGGACATCCGGCCACAGGAGGAACAGCGCAGAAGTGTTGCTTTCATTATGGACAGGTGCACTAGGCAGCCCTGACACTTTTTAAACAGGTTGCCAGCCAGCGCATCTGCCCCAACTGCCATCGAATGTGTTCTTTATGTGAAGCACTTTCCTTACATGAAGCAGAATCCTAGAGAAATTTTTGTCTGTTACATGAAGCTTACTTTACGTGAGGCGTTCTTTACGTGAGGCGCCACTGTACTTTAACCCTACAATCCTGAGTAACTACAGGAGCACGTAAGAGACATTACGTGCACCTGTAGTTACTGCACCACCTAGTGAAAACCTATGGGAAATTCATATTGCAATCCAGAGTAAATTGTTCTTACACTGGAGCAAGGACTCCCCATAGTTACTCTGGATTGCGCCCTGAGACACTATTGTCCATTCATTCACTTACCTATTGATTTCTACATGATTCCATAGTGTTGCTTATCAGATGCAAAAAAAAAAAAATGTCCACATGTTTGGGAGGATTCATGCAACACATTGCTTTCAATACTCTGGGAAGATGAGGAAAAGTACCATTCAGAAATAGTTCCTTGAGGGCTAAGGTAACACCTTCACAATTACAATTATGAATTGTAATTGGTCTATTATTGGCCAATTAGTATATCCCGTGCTGGAGTGACGTGGCTGCTGTATCTTGCATGCCAGAAGGGGATCAGGGGAGCAAACCAGGAAAGGTAAATAAAGAAAAATGTTATTTACCTTACCATCTTTTATTTGGTCTTCTATGGGCCTGTTCAGGTCTATGTCAGCTTTTTTGCTGGTGCAGATCCATTCTAGTCTAGCGGGATGTCAGGCTAAGAATGGGATTATAGGTTTATGGCTGCAATCCTAACCATGTATACTCAAAAGTAAACCCCATTGTGCTTAATGGCTCTTACTCCCAGGAAAGTGTGTTTAGGAATGCAAATCCAGTAAGTGTGTTTAGGAATGCAAATCCTAACCCCCAAATCCAGAATAACTATGGGAGCTTGTAAGAGACTTTACATGCACCCGTAGTTACTGCACCATCTAGTGAAAACCTATGGGAAATGCATATTGGAATCCAGAGTAAGTTGTTCTTGCACCGGAGCAAGGACTCCCCATACTTACCCTGGATTTTGCCTTTAGTAACCTATGCCATTCTAATGTGTCCCTCCACACTGAGCGGCTTCTGTGAGGTTTTGGGCTGCCATAGGGTCCTACTGTGTGGATTGAATTCAATTGTATGTCTGTTAGGGATGGGCCAAAGTTATGGGCCATTTCCAAAACTATGTCATATAAAACAAATAACGAATTCCTTGTATCTGTGTTGATGCCATGCAAGGTGGGTCACACCAAGAGTTGAGTTCCCCCAAACATAGTAAGCAAGACACAGATAATTTGGTGACTTAAGTCAGGAAAAGACTCGAGTCTGGGACATTCTACATGAATGTTTTAGAGTTTCCAAACTTTTTATGAATATAGTCTTCAAGTGATTTGAAAAATTGAATATTTATGACTTGCATTTGAGTCATTTGACTCAAGTGCCCATCTCTGGTATGCACTAAATATACCATATTTGATGGCTTATAAGATGAGGTTTTTTCCCTCCTAAAGTGGGGGGGGGATGTTTGTGTGTCTTATACAGCAAAGGTGCATCACAGGGGACCCCCATTCACCGGGATCCGGGCTGGCAGTTCCCCTCCTTCCCCAGCCAAGCTGTGCCGCCGCTTCTGCGGATCCTCCTCTCCCTGCCCAGCCTCCTCCGTCCTTTCTTTCCCTCTGGAGGCACTGGCAAGAGAAAGGAGGAGGAGGAGACTCTGGGCTTCCCAGAGGAGAAAAAGCATACTCCCTTCCTTCCCCTGCGGCGACTTTACATGGTTGAAATATTATTTAGATATATTTTATTAAATATATTAGTACACCAGTTGGTTCAGAATATTTTGTTTTCCTCCTCTAAACAGAGGTGTGTCTCATGGTTAGGAGTTTGTTATAAGCCGTCAAATATGGTAGATTGATAGGGATATCACATCATGGTCCCAATTCAAGTAGGTAGGTGATAATTATGGCAATAGGTAATAATTATGTAGGTAATAATTATGGCAATAATTAAGAATGCTTGTGAGTATTCTGTAATTAATTTAGCTCAGGCACTCAAAGGCTTCAATTAGCCTTGATTTTCTAGTGAGGTTAGACCTCCCCAGGGAAGCCAGTGTCCCTTGACCCACACATACTGTAGATCTGCCATACTGTGGCTGAAAGAAGTGGCCACAGGCTCAGTAGTTTTGCCTCCATGCTGGATGAAAAGTGCAATTTATATGCATTACGTTTGCACAGATAAAGGAAGCTTGTTGTGGATTTGAGGTCTTTAGCCTTAAACAAAAAGATAAACTGTGCCCTTTCAGTTGATGGCTAAGTCCCAACTGATCTATATCTGCATGTGGGATACCTATTTTTAAGTGAACAATGAATCACTAGTGGGAGGACAGCGACAAAATGCTGAAGCAGCCATTCCAGGTAGGTGAACTACAGAACTATCTCCATTCAGTGATTCAGTTATTTTGGGAAGAAATGAACCATATGAGCAGCGGGTGTGTATGCTAATAGAATTACTTTCGATTTTAATTAAGCAGTATTTCCCTACAGAGTAATTGCATATGTTGTTTACTCAACTTTTTTAAAGGCCATTAAAGTCATCGTAATCTCTTTTCTTCCCAGTCTATAAGCTACGGATATCCAGTCTCAAGAACATGTTCATCCTATAAGGAATTCTCACAGTCAGGGTTCTGCAGCACATTACTTCTCCAAAGAATTTTTGGCAATCTCAGGGAATCTGAATGATCTTGCTATTCTGATATGCATTATCCTCCAAAGGATGTTTATTCGGGACAAAACATTTAAGTTCAATTCCAGGGGATGATGTTGGGCTACTTGATATAGTTACATGATGAGCATTAAACTGTGCTCTAATAATTTTTTAATGCCGACATAAAGAACAAATGTGAGAAGATGGACCATGATGGGCTGCCTTCTGCATAACCAACAGTACAATCATATGAGTGACAGTGTTCCTGAAGCCTGACATATGTAGCTCTGCATGAGCAGTGATACCCAACCTACACAACTCTATATAGTACACAAGAGGGATATTGCCAGAAATGGCAAGTAGTGTCAGCCATGTGGCAACAGCCTGCTTGGAGCACCAGTATTGGTAATTTAGTGGCAGGTGCAAGGTGTAGGTGACGAGAAGGAGAGAATGAGAGCACTGGGATCATAATAGGGATCATAACTGGGATCATAACATCTCTGACAAACAACTTTGCCAACTGCCACTCTAGATATCTAATCCAGTGCTTGCATGGGTGGCTCTCAGCTCCGTGTTACTGAGTGCTGCTTCCTCTCCTTCTTCCTGAACAAAGCCAAGTCAGGGAAGGTGGAGGAGAGGAGAAACAGGAGGTGGGAGGGGTGGATCTGGTAGAAATAGCATAGAACTGGATCATATCTTCTCCATTTTAAACCTCTGTCCCTTTTCTCACCACAGACAGGGCACCCAAAGTATGTGTCTAAACAGACATACTGGAAATTGGAGATTCTATGAGGAAGTATGTACAAATTAATTTTACTTCCCTCCTCAGGCTGATTCTCCCGCCCCCCCTGCAGATGCAGCATGGACATTTTTAGCATGTGTGCATAGGACTGGGGCCCAAGGTATTCAAGCTGGTTCTCCTGTACCCAAGGTGACCATATATCCTTTTTCCAGTACATATCCTCTTTTAGTAGGTATCCTGGAATTTTTTAAATTGTCCTCCTTTTCCTTGTTAGCAGGCAGCATGTAGCCTTCTTGGAATTTTATATGTAATATAATAAATTATATGTAATGGCTTTAAATTTAATAATGTGTGATAGTTTTTAAATTACATAAAAGCAATTTATATGAGTATTTTTAGATTTTATTTTGTTTTATTTCTTGGTTTCTTACATTGTGGGGGAGCCTTGCCCTCTTTTTGGTTATAACGTATGGTCACCCTGCCTATTCTGTACCACACTGCACTTGTTTTTAAAGTAACTTTTCTCAAGTTGGCAATAATGTGGGAATAATTTTTATGCCTTTCCACTTCAAAGTTACTCACAAAACAATAATGCATGCTTACTCAGAAGTAAATCCCATTATATTCAATAGGACTTATTCCTATGTATGTGTGCATAGGATTACAGTCTAACCCCTAAATACAGAGTAACTAGGGGAGCACGTAAGAGACTTTACGTGAACCAATAGTTACTGCACCATCAAGTGAAAACCTATGGGAAATTCATATTGGAATCCAGAGTAAGTTGTTCTTACACCGGAGCAAGGACTCCCTGTAGTCACTCTGGATTTTGCCCTTAGTGAAACTGTAATTAACTGTAATCTTTTACCTCTAGTGAACATTTACTATAATAGAAGGTACTCAGATTCATTCCCCCCCCCCGTTAAACTACTAAGCAATTTTCTTATGTTACTTTTCACAGTCTTTTTATAGTGCCCATCAGCTAGGGATTATGTCCCTTATTAATGTTGATGCAACAATTTATTTTTAAAATCAGCAATTTCAAGTGATGGACCTAAACTTCCTATTGCAGTTTCAGAACTGGCATTGTCCATAATTAATTCTGCCGAAAGGAATTGGCTCATTGATCACCAGAAAAACATGCTCAGCTTATTTCTCATACAAAATCTATGAATGTGTGAACTATGAATTAATGATTTGACATTAATTCACTTGGCATTAATTATTGTCCATCTTACCTTTTCTTATGCTTCCATTTTGGTTTCTTTTGGTGATTGTTTAATATGCTTCCTTGTCTCTCCCTTATTCATGGCTAGCTCAGGGCAGTGCCAGCATTTGGCAGTATTTGGTTGTTCCTCAGTCCAAGTCTCCTCGAAGGAGGCCACTGCTGATCCTCTGTGCCTATAGCCTCAGTGTTCTGGTGGCAGAGTTACTCAGGGTTTACCTATATACAAAGAAGCCCATGGGGCACACTGATGAGATCTCTCTAGATCTTGTAAATACTCTTTTGTTTTCTAGTTTGTGGGAGGGGGTGAGGGAGAAGCTGCTATAATGTGAACTTTCGGAATGATGCCATCACATGGTTCCTGCAAATGGAAACCAGTGCAGTTTTGAAGAGAAGGATGCATAACTTTGTGGGCAAACATACTGTACACCTGGCATGGCTTCTACCTGTAAAAATCTTGCCAGAAAGCATTGCTACATATTTTCTTTCATCCAACCAAGAGTAAACTCACACAAAGTGCGGGAACATCATAACATCTGCAGTTACATTCCAGTTGCAAGCAGTTTGTTTGTTTGTTTGTTTGTTTATTTCATCCCACCTTTCTCAAAGGGGACACAAGGTGACTTAACATGAAACATAAAAATACAGTAAAAACAAAATTAAATCATTAAACCATTAAATCACCCAGGATCAGAACAATTAAAAAAAATTAAAAATGCCTGGCTCCAGTATTTATTAAAAGCCTTCATGAATAAAGTCTTCAGTCTCCCCCAAAGGTCTCCAGAGAAGGAACTGTTCTTAATTCCAGGGGAAGAGAATTCCAGAAATGAGGCACCACCAACGAGAAGGTGCTATTCCTAGCAGCCTTTTATACTGGTGGCAGCAGTCAGATGACCAGTCAGTCCCTCAGATGATCTGAGGGATGGGGTAGAATTATATGAACAAAGGCGGCGTGTAACAATGGCTTTTGCAATATCAGTTTTAGATAGATGGAAGCAAGGTTTCAAGTAGTAAATTACCACTCTAGCATTGGAGTAGCTTCTCACACTGCTGGTGCATGAGCAAGGTAAAGATCTGCATACACGTCTGAAAAATGTTATTTATTTTACTCAGAAGTAAGCCCATTGTGTTCTGCAAGACTTGTGCTGTAATTCTGTTACCTGAAACAAATACCCCCAGGCATGTGTGAAGGAGATTCCCATGCCAGCATCATTGTGACAAACAAAGCTTACCTATGAAATAACCTTGTTGCATCTATTCATTTTCTCCAACACAGTAGAATGCCTTTGAAAATGCTGGAATGTACTCTATTCTAAAACCCTACAGGTGGAAAACAAGAAAATGAGGAGGAAGTGAGTCAACTTACCACGCAACCATCCTACACACAAGGTTTACTGTGCAGACTCTTTCAAACGAGAGCTCTCATGCATTCTGAAGTAGTACTGATATAAATATTAAAGATTATTTGTTATCTCATATGGGAGAGGAAATGAGAGTGAAGCCTGAAATTCATGTTTTTGGACATAATTGAATGCCACAAAGCAATATTCAGGTTTTAAATGAATATAACTTACAAGCCACTCTTTATAAGCCAGTCAAGCATTGCACCGCCAGTATGATCAAATATCATCTTCATTCAGCCATCTTCATTTGTAAGTAAACAAATTATTCCTTGTAATACCAATCTTTCCATGTGAGGTTGTGGGAATTAAGGACCCCTGGCTGCAGCTGAATAGTATATTTGAAGAGTTGTGTAACATATTTGTGGTAACGCTTATATTCTCATGTACGTGGAAAGAATACAAGGAGATTGTCGTCAATTTCTTAGTAGGTTGGTGTCATTCCGACATATATCTGTGTTCTATGGAACCCGGGTTCTATTCTGAAGAGCAAGTCACACCACTCATAAACTATTTTGTATTGTGCTTTCTTAATTACCAAGAAAGATCAAGCTCACTGAGTACATTTCGTTCATAATAGAAAGTAAAAAATATTCACTGAGCCTAACCTTTTGAAATACAATCCAGGATAGACACAGCTTCTTTTCTCTTCGCTGTTGGAAAAACTATTACGCATTGATACATTAATGTCAGGTGATTGAAGAATCCTAAGGCTTGGGTACTGAACATGACAGCAGGAAGCATATTACAAATGAACCAAGAAAGAGAATATGAAGAGCTAAAATCTCTGGTTCTTTTCTTAGAGGTAAATATGGTGGATGAACAGGAATAGCAATGTGTGTGGTCTTTATTCCTTACTAGCAAAATGTACCCATGTTGCGGGAGTAAAATTTCAAGAATATTTGCACCATCCCTTCATGCACTATCCTCCCTTTGCAACATCCACCATGTGCACCATCTCCCCATGTGAACCATCCCCCCCATGCACCATACCATTCCTGTGCACCATTCCCCCATGCAATATCCCCCTGTGAAATATCTCCCAGGCACCAATTCCCCTGTGCAATATCCCCACACGTGCACCATTCCCCTGTCTACCAACCTCCCATGTATGACATCCCCCTCAGTGCACCATCCTCCCACTTGTACCCATGAATTCCTATACACGTATACAAAGTAAACAGTTCCATAAGCCAAAGAGTTACTTGACAGTCCCTGCCATGCATTACCAACAGTTGAGTCTCCAGCATGACTTGCAGGTTCAGAGGCATTATGGTGTCAGCAGTAATTGCAGTGAGAGGTAAAGGAATTGGATGGGGGCTGCAAGTTCAGCTAAGATTATAAGATTCCGGAAAATTTCTGCTCTCTTCTTTGACCTTGTGCCAGGTACAGTTTACCACTGAACATCCCTGTCAATCTCATGGTGACTCACTGTTTTTGGCAGGGCCACATCATGCAGTCCAACATGAGTCTACCAAGAATCCTGTTGAGCTGCTGGAAAGTGTGAATGCGGTGGCAGGACAGAATTGTGTTTAATAGAAATGGGCCATAACCTTATTGTAAAAAAAAAAAAGAACATCCAAAGGTACATTATTTGGCTGCACTCAAAAACAATGCACTAAAAATACTTAATTGATGTGGTTGTGTGTGTGCCGAGATTGTGCTGCATGTATGTGCCTGTATTTAGTGCACTGTTAGGAAAAAGGGAATGATTTGGGGAGAAGGAAAGTTAGTAGCGCTCTATATTCAGACCTTTCCCCATGGCAAGAGGAACTGAAAAAGGCAAGAGAAACTGACAGATGTAAGAGAAAAGAAGGATCACAGCATGGTGATAGCTACTGTCATGAAAACAGCCTGTGAAGCCTGGCTGCCCAGTTTATGTGGTACTTTGGAGACCCAAGAATGAAGCACAAAAAAGGAGGTCTTTGGCTCACTCCTAAAGTCATTAAACTGCAATCCTAATGACGCTTTCCTAGGCATAAGACCCATTGAATACAATGGGGCTTACTTTTGAGTAGACATGGTTTGCACTGTGCTCTATGGCTGCAATCGTAACCTCCATTTAGGCCAGCCTAAGCCCCAGAATAAGTCCTGTACTGATCTGGGAGTGTCACCAAAATGCTGTAAGACATTTTTTCGCCACTCATGGGGGAGTGAGGATAGGTCAGTGAACAAACCCAGTTAGGGTTAGGACAGTAAACAAACATGCCCTTGCTTCCCTACATCACCACAGGAACAGGAAGACTGATGGGCTATGGCAGCCTAGGATTGTACCCAAAGACACCTAGACTGGCCCCCCAGTATTTTTTTGGGCTCTGGGGGAATGCTTACATACCCTATTGAACAGAGCAAGCTGGGAGATTCCAACCAGATGTGTTACTGGGATTCAGATTTATTATTTGGGTATACATAACAGACATTCTTTGTATGTTCATTTTTTCCAAACCTTTAAGTAATCAGTGCCTCTGATAAAGGTGTTCTTGCAGATCAGGTGGCACTCCATTCTTTAGCCAGCGTTCACTGTATTATAGTGATTGCTGCTGGTAACCAACTTAAAGACAATGACTGAGATACTAATGTCCAGCATTACTAATGACAGATACTAATGACACATACTAATGTCCAGTTTGAAAATATAACCTCAGAGAAATAAGCAGAGACCATAAGTCTTTCTCATTCTCTTGGAAATGTGGACCAAAAGCCACCCCCTCCACATCATAGTGCGGAGCCGATGGTACTGTTTGGCCACTGACAGAAATCCCTTTGTCCTGGTTTTGTCCTTCCAAATAGCAAAAGTGAGACCAAAGCACAGTCATTGGACTTCAGAAAATGACAGCACAATTTTTTAAATTATTAATAATCAAGGTACTTAATCTATATTTCAAGCAAAAACTGAGAAATATCAGGACATTTTCAAACAATTATTTGAGCCTAACTAGCAACACCAGTGTTGTTGCCTCACTTTCAACACTCCTCTAATGAATAAACTGAATGACTGAATGACTTTCCACACTCCTAGCATTTATAGGGTTTTGCCACTGTGTGGGTTCTGTGATGGATTAAAAGGTTGCTCCTGATATGGAAGCTCTTTCCACACTCCTGGCACTTTTCCCCCCAAACCCTTAAGTAATCAATGCTTCTGACAAGAGAGGACTTGAAGATCAGACGGCACCTTATAGGGCTTCTCCTCTGTATGGATTCTATGATGGACTATAAGCTTGCTGCTGAGACTGAACCGCTTTCCACACTCTTGGCACTTAAAAGGCTACTTCCCTGTGTAGGTTTTGTGATGGATCTTAAGGTCACCCCTCTGAGTGAAGCTCTTTCGCACTTCTGGCACTTATATGCAGGAAACCTGCAGAAATAGCCGCTGTATTCCTCTACTGTGGAGTGATCCTATGGATCACGTCACTGCTCAAACTCTGTGCTCTAAAAATACTGTAATGACTGGATAATTTTAACAAATTTACTTATTGAAAAACAAGAACCAGCAAGAAATCTTCATTTCAAATAAAAAATTGCAGAAACAACAAGAATTTTCAATATTTGAAATGAACAAGGGACAAAGTAAGCAAAAAATCATTTTCAACACTTAAGAGGTTTCTTGCTTGAATGCATTCTCTGATGGACTTAAAATTATTTTTTCTGACTAAAACTCTTTCCATACTTCTGGCACTTAAAATGCCTGTGCGTCATTCTGAATGACACACTTTCCACACACCTGGCACTTATAGGCATTCATCCTGTGTGGGTTCTCTCATGGCGTTTAAGGTCACCACTCCCACGGAATCTCTTTCCACACACTTGGCACTTATAGGGTTTCTCCCCTGTGTGGGTTCTGTGATGGCTTTTAAGTTCACCACTCTGTCTGAAGCTCTTTCCACACACTTGGCACTTATAGAGTTTCTCCCCTGTGTGGGTTCTGTGATGGCTCTTAAGGTTACCACTCTTTCTGAAGCTCTTTCCACACACTTGGCACTTATAGGGTTTCTCCCCTGTGTGGGTTCTGTGATGGCTCTTAAGGTTACCACTCTTTCTGAAGCTCTTTCCACACACTTGGCACTTATAGGGTTTCTCCCCTGTGTGGGTTCTGTGATAGCTCTTAAGGTTACCACTCTTTCTGAAGCTCTTTCCGCACTCCTGGCACTTATAGGGCTTCTCCCATGTGTGCGTTCTGTGATGGATCTTAAGTTTACTTCTCTGACTGAAGCTCATTCCACTCTCTTGGCACTTATAAGGCTTTGCTTCCATGTGGGTTCTCTGATGGTGTTCAAAGTCACCACTATGTTTGAAGCTCTTTCCACATAGTTGGCATTTCTGGGGCTTCTCTCCTTTGTGGGTTTTGTGAAGGCTTAAAAGTTTGCTGCTGATACTGAAGATCTTTCCACACTCCTGGCACTTACAGGGATTCTCCTCCTTGTGGGCTCTTAGGTGTGGACAATGATACTTCTTCCTCTTTTTTCCAAACAAGTTCAGAGTTGATGCTGTTGAAAAAAGAAAAGAAAGGGATCTAAGAAAGTTGTAAGGGATCTAAGAAAGAAATAGCAGCAAGTTGGAGAAATTCCTAAGTATATTTTTTGACTAACCAGAATTAGGTCCTAGAAACTTTTATCTGAAAGTGGCTTTATCAATGAGTAAAATCACAGGATGTAAGATCATAGGAGCAAAAAGGCAGAAGATGAGCAAAAGAGAAAAAACACAAGTGTTGGACAATGGAGCTCTTTGTATCTTTTTCTCCTATACCACTAGCAGGGGTGTCTAAACTCCATCCTGGGAGGCCAGATGCGGTGCAAGGCAAGCCTCCATGTGGCCCATGATAAGCCCGCTCCATATGGCCAAAAATCATGGAATTTTATATGGACTTAGGACAAGTTGTTGATTAAATGTGGAGGGGAGGGTGTCACACACATCAGTTTTGTCTGATTTGAGGGCTAGATCCTGGAAAATGACCTACCAGTAAATTGAATAGAAGAACTGTATAGCTGCTAATTTATTAAAAATATTGTAAAAGGTCACAAGATAAGTTTTTATTAATTTTTAAATTTCTGATGTTTACAACCTTTTTGTAAATGTTATCAAATAGAATGTAAACAACAAACTAGTAGAACCACTTATCAAATCCTTCTTTAAAGTGACTGGTGTGTTAAGCTAGAGCCACAAAATACAAGATACAGGTGTAACCTAATTAACCACAAAATACTTATCCACAATTTCGTCTCAATGTGTCTCAGGTGGACAAAAAATGAAGTTCTATACCTAAAAATATTGTTGGAAGCCTACATCACTTCCGTTTGCAAGCAGCTCCGAAAGCTTCAGATTTTGTGTGTGTGTGTGTGTGAGAGAGAGAGAGAGAGAGGGGGGGGGGGAGGGAGGGAGGAGTGATAGGAGGGAAGTTAGAAGCAAATGAGCAGTAGGACCCTGGCGCTGTACTTGAGAGGGAGAAAAGGGGGACCCAGTGCAATACAGACCTCATAATAATGCCCGCTAGCTGGATACACAAGTAAGGCAAGCTTCCCCACTCCTGTCCCGCTTACAATAATTGAAGTGACATTTTTCCAGGGATTTCTGTCACCACCAGAAAAACTTCCATCTTAAAAGCAGTCGATCCTAGTAGTTAGAGCATAGTCCACTAGTCATTTTGGTAATGATCAAGGGGAGATGCTTTGTTGCTGATGTTTCGCTGATGCTGATGTTATTTTAAAGCTGTTTTTTATGTGGGATCATAATTTTGTTGTATATTCCCTATATCTGTATGTTTTTATACATTTTGATTATTATTTGTGGCTGGTCTGCAGACCGTAATAAAGTTTATTACTATTACTATTACTTCCATTTTCAAATAAAGCTTTTTTTTCTTATCAGCATCAAGGTCTGTAACTAATCATCGCATATAATGAGGCTTGCCCTTTATATCACGAATTGTGCTATTCATTTCACAGCTGAGCGACAAGCAACAAAGAATGAGCATGAGCAAGTGCAGCTAAACACAGTTGCAACCATTTTTTTTTTTTACAAAACTAGACACATTGCTTTCCACAGGTGTTATTTATAAGTGCTCATAAGTTACAAAATGGTGCATTGAATTTAACTTAGGCTCCTCATCAAGGGACCCAGATCTTGGCTAGCCAGAGAAGGAGGAGGATATAGGGCCTTTAGGCATTGCAACAGTCATACCCAGCTCATGGTGATCATCCTATGGAGCTGAGCATCCTTCCAGGAAACCAATCAATATAAGACAAATGAGAGACAAGTGATCCTCCTTACCTACAAAAATCATGTTTTCATGATTGTCCACTATCACTGCTTCATACATTTTCTTTTGGTATGGAGTCAGTAGTGCCCATTCTTCTCTACTGAAATATAGGGCTGCCTCTTCAAATGAAATTGGACTCTGAAAGAAAAAGAAGAAATGTTCCTTTTACAAATCAGCCAAGGCCAAGAAGTCAATCAAAGGGAGTAATTAATTACAGTTTCCATGAAAGGGCAGAACATTTCTAAATCTAAAAACACATTGTCACACACATTCCCTCTCAACTTTGCATGTTCATTTTTGGGGGCTTTCAACCATTTTAGATCCCCAAGATTCCTGAAAGGAGCCTCAGAGGATCCTTTACTTGCAGTGCAGTTTTCAAACTGGAACCAGAGTACTCTATGGCATGTTCTGAAGGAAGCCTTACTGCTTCCAGTGACGTATGTTCACAGGTAGACCCAGGATTGAATAATCTGTGCTTTGTATGTGCTTTGTTGCCTTCACACTTTATAATCCCCATCACTTTTTGAACTTTCAAATACATTATGCCACTTTCTATTACTATGACTGTTGCAGACACTTGTCCAAACAGTTTTCCAGCCACTTGAGCCTCCATTGTACATTCCTGTCAGTGGTTTTTAAAAATACATTTAAGAAGTGCAAACAAGGGGGAAATCAATGTTGTGGAGGGATTGTGTGTGGAATATCATGGAAAGTCTATGTTCTGAAAATGCTTCAGAACCAAAATGGGGTATCAGCTTGGATCCTCTATTCTGACACACTCACAAACTATATATGGGGAGACCCTGACCATCAACACACACACCCCATGGAGCCCTAAGGAAAGCTGGAGAAAAAGGGGAAAAGAAACTTCTGTGAAGGAGTTCACAGAGGGGAAAACTGCAGAAGGAGAAGGGATGCCAGTAGATTAGTGGGGCTTTCCAGGGAAGCTTGGAAAGATAGGGAAAGATTTGGGGGGCAGGATACAGGGAAAGTCAGGGGTATTATTAGATATGAACAAGAATAAGGAGTAGGAAGGAGAAAGTCCATAGTCCTGAGGAAAAAAAAATGCTGCAGCTGAGAATGTTCCAGACGAGAGGCCGAAGCTGCTCCCTCAAATCTTCCTCACCTGCCCCTGATGGGAGGCAGCCATATCTCTTCCTCCAAAAGATGTGCTTTGCTGTGGATTCTGTTTCTTTACTTTCTGTGAGGGAGAGAATGAAAGGGGTATTAGAGCCAGGATGGGGGAGTGATTGGACTGAGACTTGGAAGATCCAGGTTCAAATCCCTCCTTGGTTACTACGTTTCCTGGGTGGCCTTGGGCCTGTCACACACACTCAGCCTCTCCTACCTCACAGGGGTGTTGTGAGGACAGTGGGAAGGGTTAGAAGTAAAGCTTTGTAAGCCATTTGCATTGACATGGGAAAGTTGGGTTATAAACCTCTTTAAATGAATGAATGAATGAATGAATGAATGGTTTTAACCTTCTATACCTGTTTTGTAAACGTGTTTGCCTTCCTTTCCATGGGCTGAGGTGATGCCCATAGAGGAGTTTGGGAAGATTCACAGGAGAGACTATTGATGTCCTTCGGTCCTGATGGCTACAAGACTCCCATCTTGGGACTCAGAGGGCTGGAGGGAGGGTGGGAGAGGAGCTTGGCCCTCTGCACTGATATGGGGCAATTTCAGGAATCACCCGGAGGTCTGGCTCATGAGAAGTGATGCTTAAGAGGATAGGAAGGGCCGGGGAGGAAATCACTTGGGGGGCTAAGATCAAGATCCCCAAAGGGTTCTGCACAAGCCTCTTGACCAGGATCCAGTGGCTGCCAGTCCAATGCAGGCCTCGCTGCATAGAATCAGAGGAGGGTCCTACAGCCCTTCCTGGCCGGCCTTCCCCAGTGCAGCGTCTGCCCCCAGAGGCAGGCTCTGTCTCTGGACTCTCCCTGCCCCTTCCAGGCCTGCAGGGCCTCCTCCCACCACCTGCTCAGCCCTTCCTCTCTCTGGGCTGAGCCTTCTGCTTCCGTCCCTTCCCAGCTGTCTGTATGGCCTCCACTCCCTTCAGGAAGTGTTAGGAAATGAAGCCCTCACACCCTTCAGCCCCATCACACACCATTAACAAATCTGCACCTGCCAGTGTCATCCCTCTCCCTTCCTCAGTCCCTCAAGCAAAGACTGGCTCTAAATACGTATGCTGGTATTTACACAGCATAGGGAAACATCGTACGAGATCCCATAAAAATTTTCAGCTCCCCTTGTTTGGATCCCAGGCCTTCTTTTCGATGTCAGGCTCAGGTACAATGCACCCCTTTGCACCAGTGATGGGATTCAAAGAAATTAACAACCGGTTCTCTGCCCATCTGGCAGCCACTTTTAAATGGCTAGTTTTAAACTTTATATGTCCCATTTCTCATTAACAACCAGTTCTATAGAGGAGGTGCAAACCTGCTGGAGCCCACCACTGCCTTGCACCTCTTCTCATGGATCCTGTACTGCTTCTCATGGATTGCCAAACAGAAGATCCCAGTACATTTTAGATCCTAATTTCATACACACGCACCCTTTCTTATTCTACAATTTATCCCAGTACCTCTTTCTCCTTCAGCCTGCTCTAATATTTGACAGTTACTGCATTATTAAAGTCTACATGGACTCAAGAGGGCATGGCAAAGCCAGACCTGGGTGGGTTACAGACCATAGGCATTGAAAATTGAACCTGCTTTCCCCGACATGCCTCCCAGCACCGCAATCCCACATCAGTCTTTCTCTTCCCTCCCCATAGCCCACTTTCCCACACTAACTCTACAATCCAGAGTAACTACGGGAGCACGTAAGAGACTTTACGTGCACCTGTAGTTACTGCAGCACCTAGTGAAAACCTATGGGAAATTCATATTGCAATCCAGAGCAAATTGTTCTTACACCGGAGCAAGGACTCCCCGTAGTTACTCAGGATTGCACCCTAACTCACTTCCTCCAATGGTGGCTGAGTTCTCTGGTTTCACATGTATGCAGGTGCCAACCGTTCATTCTGGGTTCCTGCTGCATTTGTTTTTGCTGCAGGCACTGCATTGACAGAGTGGGTCTTTCACTGACCAAATGCTCAAATTGTCAGCAGAAGATGCCCATAGAATTGGGTTGTCAATCTGGTGTTACAAAAATGAACTACCATCAGTATTCTCTTACATTTCTCTGTCCTGATTATTATGGCGTAGATGCTGATAGCTTGACCAGTTTAAATGGAATTATGATCCCCCCTTTTCTTCTCAGTGTGCTGAATTGATTGTTTTCTGTTATAATGACCAGCTCATGTCATGAATTTTCCTTGGCTGACATCCAAAATCATTGCATAAAACTATAAATATAATGTTATCTGATTGCTTTTTTTCTTTCTCAGATACTCATCGATTTATACCTGTTGCCCTATACCTATCTTTCAAATCTACATTTATGTATGTGGAAATTTTGGAGCATCCAGAACTAAAGGATCTATTCAGAAATCACCTGTATAAACTAATATCTCCCATTTCATGACATTCAAAGGATTTGTGCAGCACAGCACAAGAACACAGATAATTACAAAAAAAAGCTGTTCCCAAAAATCTATAGTTCATTGATCATTAATAATGAAACAGCATTTTATAGTTCATGTAACTGGTCCCCCACTGCTGAATTTTAAAAGCTTTTCTAAGTTTACATTTGCTGCTCTCCAGTTGCCAACGTATGAGTTGCTGCACATGGACAGATCTGGAGACTGGTGAAGCCAGAGGGGAGCAAGGTTTGATGTTCTCAACTCAAAATCCTACCTTTATGACATGCTCCACTACACTGGAAAATGCAAAAATTAAGACTGCCTGAAACCTGAATGCTACACTTTCTCAGTTGACTTGGTTACTAAAATAAATAAAGAAATAAAATGACAACCATATTTTCAGCTGAGCTTTTTTAAAGGGAAGATCCTTGGTCCTTCAACCTGTTGTTACAAATTCATGGTCCAGTCATATCGGGGCCTTGCATGCCCCAGCAATGCAAGACCCTTTGTGATCATGCAAATGCCATCACACACTTCTAGATTGCTGCCACAAATGGCCAGAGGCATGGCAGGTGTACCGGCAGCTTCAATAGGCACGGTTAGTGCCATCAAATTGATAGCCAGAGTGGGGATGAAAAAGTTTGGGTCATTCAGTTATAGAGATGGTTGGGAGTGGGCTGGAAGAGAGGAGTCTCAATGACAGAAGCACATGCAGATCTTATCCCCCATTTTACAGCCTACCTCACCCCATTTCTCGCTTCATACTTATACCAACTACATAGCTGGTGTGGGTCTGTGGGGACCCATAGACATGCAGTGTCAGGTGTGAGGGATAGGACTGAGTTGTCAGGAACATTATTCACCTTTTTTATACATTGTGATTGAAATGATTTGAATACTGTTTCTAGTCCTGAGATGCATAAAGTTGTTCATTTCATTCTGAAGGGTATATCACAAAATAAATGGTCTTTCAACACATGGTGATGCACAGGGTCATGAATTTGATTAGCATATCATTTGAATGGCAACAATTTGGGGGGGGGGGAGTGGGTGGGTATGTGGGCAGGTATAGTGGCCAGTTTTTATGCATGCGGCCTCATGACAATGCTATGTACATATTGGTGAAAACCTGACCAACGCAAGGAGGTAGTTGTATGGTGGAACCCCACACAGGAGCTTAAAGTTACAGGTAACAGAAACACTGTACTTTCATCTGAATACACATACTGTAAATTAAAATATAATTAAAGAAACAAACCATTGAGAACAATGAATGAAAATGCAATCTTTGATCTAGTAGAGGCCTGCTTTCAAGTTGTCCAGAATGATGGACAGAAGCAGACTGCGAAGTTTTAAAGTAAGCTTTGACATGGATAGTTATAGCACAAAGAAGAATATTGTTGTGGCTTGAAATGCTGGATTTTTTCCTGTCCCAGCTGCTATTGCGGTGTAGAAAGCACAAAACCAGGGTGTGTCCTGCTTGTCAAATGTACAGTAGTGTCTCTTTCTGATAGATTTGTTAGCCTAATTGTTCTGTTATGAGCACATCTATGTGTAGTCATGGTTAATCTGTGACCTGACATTAGGAAATAATAAGAATACACTTTTTATAGTCCTTTCCATTAAAAATTTGTCATTTGAGATTTGTCATTTGAGAAACCAGTCTTTTTAAAACACTAGACTCTGAGCTATTTGCCAATAGGAAAGTCTGACTGCATTAATCAGTAACATCATGGCAGGATGGATTCAGGAGCAATTATGTCATGCAGTGGCACAAAGTGATGACCAGCAGTCAAAAGGGACCAATCGCTTCAGCAATCAGCGGTGGAAGGTGGCAAGGATGTGGGAAACTGTTCATTACGCTTTGATTGCCGAGCAGTGCATTTACTGATCACGACCTTAGCCTTCTTTCTGGTATACTCTTCCTTGAATGAAAAGCACACACAAAGCTATGTCATTACACACCATGGGTTACAGACACAGACCATCAATCTGATTTTTAAAAAACCCACACATTTCTCAGATGAACTCTAAATACACATTGAAAAAAACCTATATGGAAGCCAGCTCACAGTGCAGTTCTAGGCATGGCTGCTCAGAAGTTGGGCCCTTTCAGTTCAATAGAACTTACTCTACAATAAGTTGGTTTTGAATTGTAGTCTCAGCCTATGTTTATTGATGGATTCAGCAAAGTGTTAAACTTTAAAGCTGTTTTGAATTCCTGTTTTTGTCTGGGGTTCTTGTCTAGCAACATGGATTTTTTAAACTTTAAGGGAAAGGTCTGGCCTGATGGCAGTACAGGTACGTGCCATATGGCAGCGTTCCAATGGACAAACTTGTGACTGTGGTCACACCCAACTCACCTGGTTAATTCATTAGGCTTAGCTTCCTACCCAGCTCAACCAACAAACTGGCAATTTGCATATTTTTGTGCACATTTTTGCCTGCTAGCTGCCTTCTTCAGGTTTCCAAGTCCCACAAAGCATTCTGTGATTTTTCAGGGCTGCCACAAATAACTTGGGTGAGACCAAGCTATAGTGGGCCATGTGAAGCTTGAGATCCGGTGGCCACCAACTCTACTTGCTCCTGTACCACTCCAATTCCTGCCCCTTTCCTGCCTTTCTACCAGCAGTACAAGTGTAGATAGTTTGCAACATTCTGGTGGCATTAGAATTAACTGCCATACAGCAGCCACCAACAGAGAGGCTGCCACAACAGCTCAGCTTTCATTTCCACTGGTGTACCTCGTGGTATACTGGCATTTAATAAGGATAGAGTTTGGCTGTAAGTCACAGAATTATTCTTGCACCACGTAGAGATTGAGTCTAACCTTACAATCCAAAGTAACTATGGGAAAACGTAAGAGACACTTACTCTGGATTGCTCTATGTATTTCTCATAGGTTTCCCATAGGTGGCACTGTAACTATGTCGGTGTAAAAGGTCCCATAGTTACTCAAGATTGTAGCCATAGGCTCAATGTGTCCTCCAGACCTGGATTGACTTATATAAATGGCATTAATTTGATGAACTGAACAGAATGTCCTAGAGAGGTTTGGGTGCATTTTTCTAAAATTCTTTGTCTTAAATCCTTTGATTGTCTCAAGCAAAATTCTCCAAATATGTCTTAGATTTGTATTAGACCAAATCAAATGTAGTGCTCAATCCAGGTATTATAGATGTTGCCTACTATGTGAAGTACTTTGCTGTTCTGAACATCAGATGGTAATAAGCAGATGACAACCATAGACCAGCTTACCGGTAATTAATAAATTGCAGTCATATTTTGTTGAACACTGTATGCTATACACAGTGATGGGCTTCAAAGAAATTAAGAACCGGTTCTCTGCCCATCTGGCAGCCACTTTTAAATGGCTATTTTTAAACTTTATATGTACTATCTCTTGTTAAGAACCGGTTCTATAGAGTAGGTGCGAACCTGCTGGTGCCCACCACAGGCTATACAGAAACCATCTTAAAACATTTTTACAAATTTTATTGAAAGATCTGCTTACTCTGCTTTTTTCTAGCTTATTTTAGGAACTTTCAAATTTTTCTTTAAATTTTGCTCTTGGCAAAAATGTGACAGCATCTCTAATCTCTGGCCCTCATTACAGGCTTCCCTGTCTTGCTTGATTCTGTCTGAAATTAATCCTAATGTGGACTTTTCAGTATTTTAGGAATAAGCTACTTTATGCTTTAAATATTTTCAATTAGAAGTGGAATGATTAGCTATTGTTATATATTATATATTTTTTTTTTATAAAGAAGCTTTTCTAGAGAAAAATATTGTAGAGAATACTGATAGGTGTATTTTATAATCTCGTTTTGGCAAAATATATCATAGTGATAAAATATATTTCACCCATGAGTAATTGAGGAATATATTCCCTGTATTGTGAGTAAACATCTGGATGACATTCTGTTTATACCCTGAAGCTAGTCTACATCAGCCTTTTGGGTCAAGTTATATAAGAAACTTTTACTGCCAGGAACATAAGAATATCTTTAGATGTGCAATGGCATTCCTGTAGAGGGATTAAAACTCCCTCTCTGATCTCATAAGTGATCCCAGCAGCCACAACTGGATCTGAAGGTTAGGAGGAGGAGTGCTTTACACAGGAATCTCTGCTCCTGAAAAAAAAACCTTGCGTTTGCCACCTCTCCAGGAATGCCACTATAGATGTAACTCTATAGTGCTTTATCATTAAAAAGTGCCCATCATGATCATTATTATTGAGCTTTATCATTAAAAGTGCCCATCATAAAGAAATACTACACAAGCAACACAAATTTCTCAGTGTAGGAATCTGTAGGAAAATTTAAATAGTTCCATGTTAAGATATTTAGCATAAAAAAGCATTAAGTGAATGCTTAGTGAAGAATTTGGCTGACACATGAATCCAGGGAGACTGTGGCGCAGTCATGCCTAGGAGACCGGGAATGGAGGTGGTGGAGGCTTGTTAGATTCTACAAACTCCAGTTCATGAATGTGTCAACAAGAGAATTGTTTGTAATTCAAGATAAAAAGTGACTGTGCTTTTCAAATATAGGGAGCAAGCGAGATCCAGCAAGTTCACATATTTAATTTGAAACTTTGTACAGAATGTGTAAAATATAAATGTTTTACTCTGTTATATTTGCATTTGTTATAGTCCTGTATCCAGTAAAAAAGTTATCAAATGTTAAGGGAAAAAAACCATCTGTGATTTTTTTTTATTCTGTAACCTGAATGTGCCTGTTGGTGCTATATATCAAAAAGGAAAGAGAAGAAAAACCACTTTCTTCTGTATGCTTTTGTAATTGCCTTTTACCCTCTAGGACTCCTGAGAGCTGGATCTTTGCCCATAGCAAAATCAGGAAGGGCATACCAGGCAAATAACCCAGAGGCACAGAAGACTCCCTAGTCTCATAAGAAGGAGATGGAATAAGTAGCAGAGGAATTTAACTGGAAGCGTCTCATTCTTCCTCTGCTGGTAGCAGTTAAAGTAAAAGTGCTCTGTCAGTTGTGATTGAGTAGTGTGGAGGGAGAGCTCCACAATTCTCCTTGGTCAGATCTATTATCTGTGGATTGAGATTTCAACCTGTATGTAATTTCTCTTACCAAGTAGAATTGTGTATGTAACCCATTTTTATTCTGAAAGGCAATAAGTACTCTAAAATTCCAGGTTAACTGAATAGAGGAATGTGGAGCACTAAACTGGTGTGAATGAAGAATCCCTAGGCTTGATCTTGCCACTTGTAAATTTGCTGGTTGACCCGTGGCAACTTCATCCCTCAGGCTGCAATCCTAATCCCCAGTTAGGTCAGAATAAATCCTGGCACAAGTCCTGTGCCAGTCTGGGGGTGTTGCAAAAGAAATGAAATAAGGCATTTCTGTTCCACTGCTGGGGTGTTAGGCCACTGCACAGACATGTGTTGGCTCCCCACACCACCATTGGAATGGAGAGCAGGTGAGTTGTGCTGGCCTAAATTGGTTAAAATTACATCCTAAATCAGCAATATAGGAATGAAAATTATGCAACCTGCCAGACAGTCCTGCTTTGTCTGGTGGTACCCATTGCTGGTACACGTCTGTCTGTCTGTCTGTCGTATATATATATATATATATATATATATATATATATATATATATATATATATATATATATATATATGTATGTATGTATGTATGTATGTATGTATAAAGCAGGCCTCCGTCAGTCTTGAAAGACTATGGTATCGTGCTCGGCGCTGCATACGCTGCATGTGAAGCACGAAAGCCTGGGTTAGATTGTTATGGAGGATAGGCTGTTACCCAAGCAGCAAATCCCCCCTCTCCACGACACTGAATTAGTCCATTGGAAAGGCAGAGCCAATCAATTGGATCCAGCTGGCGTCGCAGAGCTGGGCTAAGGACAGGAGCTCACCCTGTCTTGTGGGGCCAATCCGGGTCTCGAACCCTGGTCTGCTGGTTAACAGGCACAGTGTCTTAGCCACTTGTGCCACCCACAGCGCCTATATATATATATATATATATAAAATAAAAGGGCCTGACTCTACCTGAGGCCCTCGAGACTGCAAAACAATGGCTCACAGCCGTGGCTGCCAGACTGAAGAGATATATCAGAGAAGCAGAGGCCAGAAGGATAAACGCCCTGTTCTCCAAAGAACCATCCAAGGTATACTCTCAACTGCAGAGTAACAACAAAGTAAGAACAGAACCCCCAGTAGTAGAAACTGAACAGTACTGGAAGAACATATGGGAAAACGAAATAGCACATAACACCAGCGCAAAATGGCTAAAGGAACTAAAAACAAGCCATAGCAGTATCCCAGAACAAGAGCCAGTCACCATCACAACTGAAGACGTCCAGCAACGAATCAGGAATATGAAGAGCTGGACAGCACCAGGGCCAGACATGATCCAAACTTACTGGCTAAAGAGGTTCACAGCACTGCATGAACGACTAGCAGAGCAAATGAACCACCTGCTAGCAGCAGGCTCCCACCCAGGCTGGCTCACACAAGGGAGGACAGTACTGATTCAGAAAGACCCGCAAAAAGGAACAACACCTTCCAATTATCAGCCTATAACCTGCCTCTCTACAACATGGAAAGTCTTATCAGGCATCATAGCCACTAAATTGCAAAAGCATATGAGCCAATACATGAGCACAGCTCAAAAGGGCATTGGGAAGGATACCAGGGGCTCAAAACATCAATTGTTCATTGATAGTACTGTGGCCCAAGACTCAAGAACCAGACAGACTAACCTGTGCACAGCTTGGATTGACTACAGGAAAGCCTACGACTCAATGCCACATATGTGGATCTGTGAATGCCTGGCATATAAATAAAGTAAATAAGACCTTAATGACCTTTCTTAAGAACTCCATGGGGCAGTGGAAAACAACACTGGAAATCAACTCAAAAGAATTAGCACAAGTATTGATCAAGCGTGGCATATATCAAGGAGATGCACTGTCTCTCCTGCTGTTCTGCATAGGCCTGCGTCCCCTAAGCCAAATACGTAATTGCAAAGACTGGATATGGGTACAAGTTCAAGAGTGGAACTACCATCAGCCGCCTCCTCTATATGGATGACATCAAGCTGTATGCAAAGAATGAATGAGACATCGACTCATTGATACACCTGACAAGGATTTACAGTGAAGATACTGGGATGTCAATTGGGCTGGATAAGTGCAGCTGAATGATCGTAAAGAGAGGAAAAGTGGTTAAGAGCAGTGGGGTAGAACTACCAACAGGGTACATAACAGATGTAGAGACCAACTATAAGTACCTAGGTATCCCACAATCCCACGGAAATCATGGAGGCAAGGAAGACAGCAATATCCAAGTACCATCAAAGAATACGACAGATCCTGAAAAGCCAGCTCAATGGGAAAAATAGGATACATGCCATCAATACATATGCACTGCCAGTCATCAGATATCCTGCTGGTATAGTGAGTTGGCCATAGAAAGGAATGGAGGCGGCCGATGTAAAGACCCGAAAGCTCCTCACAATGCATGGGGCTTTCCACCCCAAGTCTAACATCCAGAGACTATACACTAGTCAGAAAGAGGGCGACCGGGGTCTGATGAGCGTCAAAACTACTATCCTGGATGAAACCCAGAATATCCAGGAATATATCAGTGAGATGGCTCCCAAAGATGAGCTGATGAGAGAATGTCTCCAGCAAGAAAAAAAGCAGGCCTCCATCAGTCTTGAAAGACTATGGTATGCTCGGCACTGCATACGCTTCATATGCTGCATGCGAAGCACGAAAGCCTGGGTTGGATTGTTATGGAGGATAGGCTGTTACCCAAGCAGCAAATCCCCCCTCTCCATGCCACTGAATTAGTCCAGTGGAAAGGCAGAGTCAATACGATTGGATCCGGCTGGCATCGCAGGGCTGGGCTAAGGACATGAGCTCACCCTGTCTTGTGGGGCTGACCCGGGTCTCGAACCCTGGCCTGCTGGTTAACAGGCACAGTGTCTTAGCCACTTGTGCAACAACAGCAACAACAAATACAGAAAGAAGATCAAGCTGACGAAGTGTCCTGGCAAGATAAGACCCTGCATGGGATGTACCATCGCCAGATAACCGAAGTTGCTGATATTGGGAAATCCTATCAGTGGCTGGAAAGAGCCTTCAAAGGTAGCACTGAAGCCCTCGTCATGGCAGCACAAGAACAGGCACTAAGGACCAGATCCATAGAAGCGGGGATTTACCATACAAGAGAAGACCCAAAGTGCAGGCTGTGCAGAGAAACGTCAGAAACAATCCAACACATTGTGGCAGGGTGTAAGATGCAGGCAGGAACAGCATACGTTGAACGGCACAACCAAGTAGCTGGCGTCATGTATAGGAACATCTGCTCAGCCTATGGACTAACCCCTCCCAAGACCAGATGGAAGATCCCTCTGAAGGTTGTGGAGAATGACAGGGCTAAGGTCCTGTGGGACTTCCGTATCCAGACAGACAAGAAGGTACTGGCTAACCAGCCAGACATTGTGGTGGTAGATAAGGCCCAGAAGACAGCCCTGGTGATAGATGTAGCGATACCAAACGACAGCAACATCAGGAAAAAAGAGCATGAAAAGGTGGAAAAATATCAGGGTTTGAAGGAGGAATTAGAAAGGTTGTGGCAAGTGAAGGTGAATGTGGTCCCAATAGTGATAGGAGCACTAGGAGCACTATATATATATAGTGCTGGGTGAGCTCCAGTCCTTAGCCCAGCTCTGCGACGCCAACTGGATCCAATCGTATTGGCTCTGCCTTTCCATTGGACTAATTCAGTGGCGTGGAGAGGGGGGTGCTTGGATAACAGCCTATTCTCCATATCAATCCAACCCAGGCTTTCATGCTTCGCATGCAGCGTATGCAGCACCAAGCACAATACCATAGGCTTCCAAGACTGACGGAGGCCTGCTTTTTTTTTAGTGTGTGTATATAGTGTGTATACACACACACACACACACACACATCTATATCTATATCTAAATCTATATCTTTCTGTTTCTCTTTCTCTCCCTACCTTCTTACAGTTTTCATTAGTTATCTTACAGCTTACATGTCATCAGTTATCACCGTCTTAATAGAAAACAGAGTATTTTCACCATAGTCCCTAGTCGATGCTCATGCATATTTGAAATCAGGTTTCCCTGCTTGATCGTGTAATTAGAATGAAAATTTGGCAGCTCCGATTTTACATTTGGGATGTTAGATATCTCAGAGCATGCAGCCCAAATCGCTTTAATCTGTGAAGGATTCCAAATCTTAATCTGTCCTGATATGGCTATTTTATTTTTAGAAAAAAAGAAGGCAATGGTTTGGTCGATGCCCATTTCATGGCTCATCTCGTCAGATTTCTGACAGTAGCATTTGTCACTTGATATAATTCACTCACCCTGGTGCTGAAACTTCTGCATATCTGCCAAAGCTCAATCAGAATGATAAATCCATGCTCACAGCTTGGAGGGAAGCTCGCACACTCTTGCGTTGTGATCACTCAGGAATTAGGAGTTTTTTCATGTTCGTGACCAAGTGGGTGGTTTTGACACCTACTGCCTAATGATAACAGTTACAGGTTGCAGGAAGTGCAGTCTGGACATTTTGATCATTTGTTTTTCTTACAGTTCTGTGGAGTTGGATTTTCTCTTCTTCCTCTAGCTCAGAGTTTCTCTAAATCTTTTGGCAGGAGGGCCACATTATTTTTCCGGCATTGTGTCAGGGGCCAGAACACTAACTTACATTTCAAAATTGAATTAATTTACATAAATTTGTATATAAGTATGTATGGGAGTGGATTACAAGGCTTGTCTAAGGACCAGATAAAGGGGTCTTGCTGGGGTCCACATTGAGGCTTGCTGAGGGCCACATTTGGCCCCTAGGCCAGGGTATAGAGACTCCTGTTCTAACCTATTCTATTTCCAGCTGGATCTGGAATCCATATATCATATAAAAATATTTTTATCCATAAACTTTATTGTGGCATTCATCTTGGCTGCATTCATCATGGCTGCAACCGTAAAAACACTTTTCTGGGAATAAGATCCATTGAAAACAACAGAGTAGACATGGTTAAGCTTGTACTCTTCATGTTTTCACTTGGAGGCTTGGACATCAGTGAGATGAGTCATTTGGTGGGAGAAATTCCCCCTCTCAACAAGAGGAAGAGAAAGTACTTCGTGGCCTGCAAAATGACACACTTCTTTCCTGTTACCCTTTGATTCAGGCTACAGAGAACAGTATTTTAGTGCTGGCCTGTTGCCCTGGCTAGAATTGAGGGATCTTCTCTCACTACCTTCTCTTTTCTCCCCAGCTATCCTTCCTCTTTTTCCTAATCCTCTTTAATTCCTGGTTTTTTCTAGCCCCAGTTCCTCCTCAGTAACTCTCATTTTCTTATGTCCTTCTTAACCCCTTTATTCTTTCTTTGCATCCATATGTGCCCCTTTCCCCTTTAAGGATTTCATCTCTGTTACCCTCTTCTATAGCAATCACTTACGATTAAGGGTTAGCTCCTTGCATAAATAAGAGACATCACACATTGCTTTTGTTTTGATTCCCTGTAAGATTATCTCACAAGAAGGTTTTCTGGTGCACCTTCACCCTTATTTTCCTCTTCCTTCCCCACCGAACCACTAAGCTGCACCAGTAGGCTCTGTGCAAATTTCTCTTATGTCTGTATCTCAGTGTATCTGACATAAACACTGTCTGACAGTGTATGTCTGACATACATCCAGTGGCAAGCTTCCACACAAACATGAAGTTGTTTGGGACATCGCCAGTGAATGTGACCTCCTTCTTCATGCATTGCCTGAATATCTGATGGGGTTTATGTAAACAACCATAATCTGTTCCCTCATGCACAGTCTGATCAACATGGAAGGTTCTGCTCTGACTTACTCCACTGATGGAGGTAAGGTACTGTAGATGCACCAGATTCAAGCATAGCATGGAATATTTGAAATGTTCCCACGGAAGCCCTTCTAAACCCTTCTAAACCAGGGTAACCATACAGTATGTCCTCTTTTTTCCATGATATGTCCTCTTTTTAAGACTCGTTACCTGGAAAAAAAAATCTTCATTGCCCTCTTTTTACTTGTGAGAAACTTGCTTTTACATAAGCAGACTGTGCAGACTGTTTATGTAGCATTCATGTAATTAATAAATTTTATGTAATAAATTACATGTAATAGCTTTATGTTGAATAATAAGTAATGCAGTGTTTAGAGTAACCACATGAAAGCAACCTACATTAGTGATTTTAGCTTTTATTTTTGTCATGTCCTGCATTTTTCTTGTTTGTCCTCTATTTTGGGAGGGCTATGTCCTCTTTTTTGGATAGGATATATGGTCACCCATTGTTATACACATGCTCTTTCAGGAGAACTTGAGCAGACACTGTTGGCTGATGTAGTTCTTTCTGCTGCTGAGACTACACCTATTATACCTTTACTTGATTTATTTATTTATTTTATTTAATCAGTTTATATCCCGCCTTTCCTCCCCCACAAGGGGGAGCCCAAGGCGGCTGACATTAGGGAATAAAACATCATTAAAATAGCACATAAATAAAGATTAAAACACCATTAAAATATAATTAAAATACAATTAAATTGAATAAAAAACAAGCAGATTAAAAAATATTTGTTAAAAACAGTAAAAAACAATAAAAACAACTGATTCACTGATGGTTGCTTATTTAAATGTCTTGTTAGCTGTTATGGTCTCTTCTCTGGAAGAAACACAAGATAGGCATTAAAAAAGATAAATAAATAGTGGCAAATATCTCTATGGGCACAATCCAGAGTAACTACGGGGAGTCCTTGCTCTAGTGAGCAAGGGAACAATTCATTCCAGATTGCAATATGAATTTCCCATTGGTTTTCATTGGGTGGAAACTACGGGTGCATGTAATGTCTCTTATGTGCTCCCGTAGTTACTCTGGATTGTAGGGTATGCTTCTGAGTATGTGTGTCTGAAAGTGTCATATAAAAGAAAACCTGATACAATCAGCATTGGCAGGAATGGCCATATTTCTGGAGCTTGGACCTGAGTTGTCCCATCCCCTTAGAAATAGGGAGTTGGATCCAGCCCCTGCCACACCTGATTTGAGAGCTCTTTGTGTGCCTTTTGAGAACAGTTCTTACTCTGGCAGAAGAAGCATTTGTAGAAACCTGCTTTAACAGGCACTGCTGGAACTGGACTGGAATAAAGACAAGCAACAAAAAAGGCCTTTCACATTCAAAGTTCATCTCTACCTCCCTACTGGGGCCGACAGAAAAATATTAATGGCAGGTTGTTAGGCGAGCTTTGCGGCCATCTGCCTCTCAGCAGCACTGAATGTCTTGCTTGGAGTTTGGGACTGGGGAAGAAAGGATACATTATTTCTGTCAATCACATTTACAATCCTGAGAAAAATGTTTTAGACCCATTTTATCCTGACTACCAGCCTGTATTGTAAATAAGGTAGATGGAAAGACCGACAGAGATGGAGTTAGGGTTCCTCTTTGATTTCAGAGGGGGAGAGTAACTGGCCACCCTCATCTCATCAATGTCTTTTCTAGTGACTTCTGCTGGTGTTCTTTTGCATCTTTTTGGATTGTGAGCCCTTTTGGGACAGGGAGTCTTCTTATGTCTTTTTCTCTGTAAACCACTTTATGAACTTTTTGTTAAATTGTTGATTGATATAGTTAGTGAAGTTCTGAGGAGCCCGACAGGGCTTACTGAGTCATTACTTGGGGTAAGTAAAAAAGTATCCTCTTACCCTGATGTCTGCCTCCTAATCTGTGCAGCCTGGCACATTATAGGTTAGGATCGGCCTGCCCAAATTCTCTATCCCAGCACTCTTAACTATTACACCCCCCTGGGTTTTTGCTGTGGGCAATGTGCCATGACTATTATTTATTAGATTCGTACTCTGCCTTTCTCCCCAAAGGGCACCCAAGGTGGCTAACAATCAATGCAAGTCATAGTAAGATACAATTAAAAACAGTAAAATACAACTAAAATAAATAATAAAATAATAAAATAATAAATAATAAATACAAAATAATAAAATGCAATTAAACTCTTAAGTTGACCCTATAGTGGTCAATGGCTCAAGGTGAATTTGGAGGTTATTCCTCATGGACTGAAGATGCGGGTGGGGGAGCAAAGAGATGTTAAGGAGAACATAATGTCAGAAGGACTACTTAGCAAAATGAAACAATCCTAAGGAACTTCACTCCCACTGTCAAAGGATTAAGAATGAAAGACCTATTGAGTTTGATTCCAACACAGTTATTCTGATGCAGCTGGGTGGTGTAAGCGGTTAAGGCACTGTGCCTATTAACCAGCAGGCCAGGGTTCGAGACCCGGGTCGGCCCCACAAGACAGGGTGAGCTCCTGTCCTTAGCCCAGCTCTGCGACACCAGCTGGATCCAATCGTATCGGCTCTGCCTTTCCACTGGACTAATTCAGTGGCGTGGAGAGGGGGGATTTGCTGCTTGGGTAACAGCCTATCCTCCATAACAATCCAACCCAGGCTTTCGTGCTTCGCATGCAGTGTATGCAGTGCCAAGCACGATACCATAGTCTTTCAAGACTGACGGAGGCCTGCTTTATTCTGATACTGAACTTCCTTGGCTGTCATAGCACAAACAATTACTTTCAAGGCCCAAAATTGCAATGCTTGGGTCAGCTTGTTATTCAGGATGACTTTCCACCAGAGAGACACAAGGAGTTTGATGATTTGTATTTAGTATTCTATAATTGAGCCCAAAGCTAGTCTTTTTGGCTTAGCTGGGAAATAATTGATCATCTTAGGAGTCAGAGCATCTCATAGCAAAACAAAACTGACTTCACACTGACAAGGTCAATTATCTCTTGATAAATTCGAAAATTGCAACTGTTAATAATACAGAGGATTACTCACTGAATGTCACAACCTTTTGAGGGGTTTTGGGCACTGTCACAATACTGACAGTTTCTGCTATAAGTTCAGTAAAGAATCTAAACAGCAATTCAGATTTTCAGTTCTACTTTTTCTAAAATGCTATAAGGTAAGAAATCCCAGTAAGTGGGAAACAATCTATTTCTGTTTGCAAAATACCAGTTTCTTTTTGACAACCTATTTGAAAATCCAAGCCGCATTATTTTTAGCTTTTAAAAATTGACCACAAAAACATCACAAGAGTTTTTAATAACCTGATTTAGGACCTAATTGTATTCAATTTTCCAGTGCTGATGCAACTGTACTAGTGAGGCATATACTGCATCCTGTGGTAGGGATGCAGTTACAGAGGCCTCTTCAAGGTAAGGGAACATTTGGGAACACTGGTGCAGGAAATTTTATATTGGTTTGGCCCCTTGGACTTCAGATTTGTCCTTCAATGATGCTTGGCTATATGGTCTGAATATGTGTGCATTTCACAACCCAATTGGCCTTCTTTGCCAACTGATGCTGTTGAAGGAACTTGGAATGAAATACAACCAAGCGCAGTTCTGAAAGGACAATATGATAATGTATGAAGTATCATCAGATGCACCATCATAATGAGCTGGATAATTAAGAAACAGATGAAACAGTCCACATGAAAACCTGCATATCCTGATTCAATTCTGAACAGAGCTGAGGGAGATCAACCATTGCAAAATGTCATCACTGACACTGAAGAACATAAGAACCAAATTAGTTGTCCCATTTGTATTTCGCATTTGATGTACTTTACTTTTGACAATCAAACAAGACTGAATTTCAGTTCACTGTTTAATCTGTTGCATAATGTTAAAATTCAATACTTTTAAAAATGAAGCTGTTGATATAAATATTTGATCTCAACAGTAATCATACCTGTCTGTATTCAAATTGAATGGTAAAAATCAGTTATTTCAGGTGCAATCCAGAGTAACTACAGGGAGTCCTTGCTCCGATGTAAGAACTTACTCTGGATTGCAATATGAATTTCCCATAGATTTTCACTAGGTGGTGCAGTAGCTACGAGTGCACGTAATGGCTTATATCCTAAAGTGAAATTAAGCCCCTTGCTCAGAGCAGTTAAGGTGACTTTCCATAAGATAATACTAGAGGGCGATGTAACTTCGTGGACCCATAACTGCTATGGATTTTGCCCAGTGTCTCTTACATGCTCCAGTAGTTACTCTGAATTGTAGGGTTAATGAGGTTAGTTAGAGCAGTGGTTCCCAAACATTTTTTTGCACTGGGGCCCATTTTTAAAACAGCACTTCATGGGGCTCCACCTGGTTTCATGAAACTTTAAAAGTTTCAATTGAGTAGCTGCATAAGCCTGTTTTTATTCTTTTTATGATGGTGGTCAGAGGGTGCGGCTTCTGGTCTGTTTGTTGAGCTCCATGTTCAATGGACTGGGACTCCTGGTGGCCTTGCTATTCCCTTTTGCCTGGCCTTTGATAAGACCTGAAGCACTGACACCCCCTCATAAGTAAATCAACATGTGCAACTTCATTTCAGTTTTTGTAGTCCTGAATACAGTTTCCTTGTCAGTTAATAGCTTGTTAGATTTGCAACCAACCAAAAATCAGATACTAACCCATAGTTTGGCAATCACTGGCTTAGTGGAATGAATGGCAGGAATACAACATTTGCTAAGATCAATTGCTGAATGTTGATTGCCACATATCAGATGCATGACAGCAATAAAATCTTGTCAGATTTTCACTGCTGCATGGGAAATATTGTCAAATGCTAACTGCTACATACTTGATATGGTCAAAACTAAATGTTAACTGCTATATGATGTTCTCTGCATGCATTTCTCAAATAATATAGAATACAGATTACTGTGATAGAGCATGCACAATGCCTACAATTAGTAGAATTAATGGGTTGGCTAGGCTTCGGGTAACACAAGAGGGGTGTCACATCATCTCCCACTCCTAGCATGGCTCCTGTGTAGACAAACAGAGCCAAGGATGGGTGAGAAGACCTCAACACTCTGCTCTCTCCTCTGAGTGGTGAGTGGTGGAGTGGTGGTGAGTGGTGCACACTACCCCCTCTGTGAAGTGTCAAGAAAACTATTGTGATGTCATGGGGGATGACATCCCCAGCTTCTGCGCCCACACTGTGCTTCTTACAGTGCTTGGAGAAGGTTCCAGATTTAAAACTTTGAAATGGTAGAAAGATCCTTTAGAAGAATTAAAAAACCTCAGATAGCAGAGCTGGGAAAAACAAAAATGTGTATGCTGGCTATTGAAGTAGACCAAAGTGTGACTAAAAATCCAATGGTCTGACAGCACAGTTTCATATGTTAATACACTCCGAATGTCAAATCTTGTCTAAAACATGGGAACCATGCTGTATGCCAGCTATCAAATGTCACGTCAAATATTGCAAATGACGCCTCTACTGTGCATGTAGGGACTGTCATTCAGTGCCACCCTCTGAAGAAAATACTGGGTTAAGGCCCAGTCCTATTTGGATGCTGCCCTGTCTTCGCATGCATGCCACTGCTGTGGCTGTAAGGCTGTAAGGCACTTCTCTACCAGATAGGTAAGTGTACTGTTATATGATCGACTCCCCACACCACCATGGGTGAGTTATGCCAGCCTAAATTGGTGATTGTGTACCCAGTCTACCACCAGAAATACAAAGTTCCTAAGACTAAGAGAAGGTATTACATGGCTGTTTTAAAGATTACTGAGATACTGTGCACTGAAGCACTTTGAAAACTCCAAAGCTTTGAACAAGTTATTGTTACTCTTGCATTAGCATCCATCAGTATCAAAAGACTATGGTATCATGCTCGAAGCTGTATGTGAAGCACAAAGGCCTGGGTAGATTAATATGGAGGACAGGCTGTTACCCAAGCAGCAAATCCCACCTCTCCACACCCCTGAAATAGTCCAATGGAACGGCAGAGCCGACAGGATTGTTTCCAGCTGTGTCGCAGAGCTGGGCTAAGGACAGGAGCTCACCCTGTCTTGTGGGGACCCAGGTCTCGAACCCTGGACATCTGGCTAACAGGCACAGTGTCTTAAGCTACAGCCCAGAGTGCGCCACATACAGCCCACATTGTTACTCTTAAACTATACTTTTTAATGTTTTTTGTATGATCCAACAATAGTGTAACCCCAAATTGCCACTTGTTAAAAGCACAAGGATTAAAAAGGTGACACTGTTCCTAGAGAAGCTGACAGATAAGGAACAAAAATAATATATTCAGGGGATAAATCAGAAAGTCTGAAGAGGTTTACTGGAATATCAAGTTAGCTGACTGGCACAAGGAAAGATCCATGATTACTCAAGAAATAGATGCTGGGAAACAGACTACAGCTCAGAAAAGAACATAATCAATTTTTAAGAAGTTGATTTTCGCATCAGGGGCTCTTCATCACAAAATGCAGATTACATTCCAAGCTTAGGTTTAAAGGTTTACTGTGGGATTGTGTTAAAAATGAATAATAGTAGTTCAATTTTTCACTGATAAAGCACATTTTAAAAGCTTTTCTCTCATTTGCCCATTTGTTCAAATGCATGCTTTACATTTTGATCCAGCTATTCAATTTCAGGCTGCCCTTAATATCACTTGATGAAGACTGTTTGGCCTTGGTTAGAGAAGGAGCAGAGAGGAGCAATGAAGGGGAAATGAGTCAGCGCGTGCCATAAAAGCAGGGTTTTTGTAGAGCTTAAGGCAAGTTGCCAAAGTCCAGGGGAGAACGATCCATGATGCTGATCCTTCTGAACATAATTGGATCTGAATTCAGATTGTGCAAAGGAGTGCTTGTTCTTTCAGTGAAATTTGGGTCCTTAGGTTTGAATTAGGTGACTGATTTCCAAATTGGCATAAAGCAGCATATTTAAAACAAACAAAAAAAAATCACAAAAAATAAAGCTGCAGCAGTAAGAGACAATCTTAGATACTCAAGATTGAGTATCAAGATACTCAAGATACAAGAGTATCAAGATACTCAAGATTGAAAAAAATCAAAGCAATCAATCAGTCAATAAAGGCCAAAGACTTATAGAGAATATGAGACCACACACTTCTACATGAACATTGAACATAAGCAGAAACATAAGCAGAAAACATAAGCATAACATAAGCAGAAAAAGAAGCATCAAAAGTCTGATGAGGGAGAAATGTTTTAATGAGCTGAGTTACAGTTATTTGAGGCTCAGTCCTAACCAACTTCCCGGCCCTAATGCAGCTGTAAGGTAGTCCCAAAGTAAGAGTTTAAACATTCTTTTACTTGAGGAGGCCTCAGTCACCCACATCTACATGATGTAAATTATGCCCCATTGATTCATCTGCATTAGTGCTGGAATATCACATAGGATCAGGCCATCAGTTTCCACTACCAGCACCAAGTGAAGGAACCCTAATGCAGAGCCATGTAAGGATTCACATCAGTGGCATAGGCTAGGGAGGTGCAAGGGTTGCAGTTGCACCAGGCTGCAAGCTTTAGGGGGGCTACAAACCAAGCTAGACACTAGTGGTTAAAATTGTGAAAAACAGGCTACATATGAATGATAATACTATCATGTTATATATTGTTGGAAAGGTAATTTAATGCACAATGCAAAGAAACAAACTGCATTAGAATATCTATATTCAATCAAAGCCTATGGCCAATTAACCAGGAAATGAAAATACAAAATCCTATGGCACAAAAATAGATTTTCTTAACTGAAAAATTTCCCATGATACTGATTGCTCTGAGAGCCAATGAGATGTGATTCTGATATTGTATGGAACAAATAAGGTGTTAATATGAATCAGCTCTCATTTCTGTATACATGTATGATAATTGAGTGGTACCTCACATAACAAGTTTAATTCATTCTGGAAGCAGGCTTGTTATGTGAAACGCTCTTTATGTGAAGCAGATTTTCCCATAGGAAATAATGGAATCTCAAGATGATTGGTTCCAGAAACATAAAAATATTAACTGCACGTAAAAATGATGATAAAACACTGGAATTGAATACAAAACATGCATTCAATGTGCATGATCCTATGAAGTCTACTTAGGCTGCAATCCTAAAGACACTTTCTTGGGAGTAAGCCCCATTTAACACAATGGGGCGTACTTCTGGGTAGACATGGTTAGGAAATCCCAACTTTTTGTAGACATTACAGAGAAGGCTGAACATTGGGCCCATTTTCTTTTTATCATGAGGGGAAGCCTACATAGGGCATGATGAGGCACAAATGAATGGCATAACAAAGCAGGTAGCAAGTCTTGCCAAGTGGTTTACAGTGCCAGTGCCAAGTTGCTGAGTCTTAGGGCAAAGCCTAACGCTTGGAATCACACTGGATACTATCACAGCATCAACACACATAGTGAGAGTCCAGTAATTAGCCGATGTAGATGGGGTCTATGATGGGGATGGGTCCTTTACCATGGCGTGATGCATCCTATCCTCAGTGGTGGGATTCAAATAAATTAACAACAGGCTTTATGTCCTAATAACCTAAATTAACAACAGGTTCTATGTCCTATTAGTAAGCACTTCTGTTATGCCTGGTTGAAATTATACAAACAGGCAGTAGAGAAATTTGGAGCTGAACAAGGTGAATAAGCCACACTTGTGAGTGGAACTGAATTGGCAATTACTGCAAGTGAAATTGATATCAGGGAAGACATGTAAGTGATCAGTAATTACCCAATTTATGTGTATAAGAGAATGTATGTTGTAGCATCTTTGGGGGGCTAATACTTGGAGTTAAGTCGGAGCTTTTGCCTTTCAAAGCTGTATTTTCCTACATGTATATTTTAAGTTGGATGCCTTAAGACTTTATTTTATAATATAACCCTAATGCTTGAACCATATCTGGCATGCAGTCTTCATTCCAAGTGGGCGCTTTGATGTCTCTGCAAGCCAAGGCTTAACAGGTTCTCAGAACCAGGTTCTCATTAGCAAAGGGTTCTATAGAACCTGTGAGAATCCCTTGAAGCCCACCACTGTCTATCTTGGTTGAAGGATCCCCAAAAGTTCCAAATAAGAATCTTGCTCCACTGAGGTCCAAAGTTCAGAGCAGAGCAAACTCCCCTCCAAAGCTTCACACCTTTCCTGGAAAGTGAAAGGACTTAAAGGAGGAGTCTTCTGGAATATGATCTAGTATTTTTCTCCGTTCCATCAGTTCCTTCATGGTTTGTGGATAGAGTGTATCCACCGACACTGCTGCTACATGTCTTAAGTTGACCATGCAGGTAGATCAGGTTAGAGAAGGGAACTTGGATTTGCTAGTGGGAGAGATGTACTATAACCTGCCTACTTCCCAGGACAGTTCCAGTTGTGCTTGATTTATGAATCATTATTGTTTTGATTTATGAAATCATTGTATGTCTAGGATAGTATTAATCCTAAGCTAGTTTGCTCAGGGTACCAAAAGAACAAATAGCCGCATTTTTATGTACATCACAGAAGAACCAAGAACTTACATCATGACAACAAGCTATAAATAATTTGTACTCTGGCCATTAGCAGAAGGAACCTAAAATGCGTATGAATGGAATAGTGTTGATAACAATTTGATCTCCTTGAATTTCTTTTGTGCTCAGGGGAAAAAAAAACTACTGTTAGTGACTTAAATCAGGCTCCGAGAGCTAAGAGTTCATGAGTCATTTGGAGAACTGCACAATCATCACCTCATGAACAAACAAAAAGCAGTTCATTATGCCCTTTCCTAGGTAAAGTTCATTAGAAGTGAGCAAACATCTTGTCAGCAAATACTTCACTGCAATTCCCATTACTTGTACTTGTGGCCTTTTATGTTCAGTTGCTATGGTAGGTTGGCAGTTTACATTTAAGAAAAGAACACAACGGTCTCATTCAGTTACAGCCAATTCTATCCTTGCATTCTCAAATGTCAAAAATGTGGCAACACCAGCATAAATGGTGAACTGTCGTTGGAAGCTATGGAGCAGCCGATATGAGTCGTCAGAAGCTCTGTGCAACTAATGGAGCTTGGTCTGCAGCAACCCAGGTCAGTCAGTGGAAGAGGTAAATCATGGCCAAGGAGGAGGTGGTTTGGGAGCAGAAAAGGCTCAAGTGGTAGATAATGGCAGCAAAAGCAGATCTCTGATTTTCTTATCCACTCCATTTCTTTCCTCTCTTTGAACTTATGCCAGCAAAATACCTGGCATAGGTCTGAGGAGACCCATTGGCAATCAGGCAGGCTAACAAGTGGCTGGCTATGTGATCATACCTCCCATAGCATGTAGCACAAACTCTGGTAGCTTGACTGCTCCCTGTACAATGATAGGAAATAAGGTCTTTGGGGGGGGGGGCTTAAGTTGACTCTAGGAAAAAGAATGACAAGTTGAATGGTCCACTTCCCACTGTCTCCACTTGTACTGTCTCCTTAGGAAGACCCATTTGACAGATGGAAAATCTTCCTAAATGCACTAATGATCCATTCATGGCACATGGCTTTCCAATTGCTGCACTAGCATCTGAGCAGTGCCTTCTAATGAAGGCACAGGTGGGCAGATGCCAGTTCGTGCCTATTCGCCCGAACCGGATCTTCCCACGCGGTGGATTCTAGCGAACTGGAAAGACCTGCGGCTGGCAGAACCGTGGGGACCGGTTTGCTAGCGGCCACCGCGTCTCCTGAAGCTTGGCTTCAGGAGATGCAGTGTGCTAGTGTCCAGCTGGCCGCTAGCACGCTGCATCTCCTGAAGCCGAGCTTCAGGAGACTGAGCATGCTTATGTCCAGCTGGACGCAAGCACGCTCAGTCTTCTGAAGCTCCGCCTCAGGGGATGCAGCGTGCTTGCGTCCAGCTGGACTCATGCGTGCTGAGTCTCCTGAAGCCGAGCTTCAGGAGACGCACTATGCATGTGCCAAGTCTGGCACATGCGCAGTGCGGCAGGGTTGGGGCCCCGCCCCCGCCCCGCCCCCTGACCCTGGCCCGCCCCCAAGTTCCAGCGAACCAGATCTTGGGGTTGGCTGGGCCCACTCCTGCATGAAGGGTCTTCTGCTCCAACATGGCTATCTTTGCAGTGGCATATATGGTAGTACCCTGGACTGAACCTTCACAGAAATTAGTTCCATTGAAAGAAATAAGGCTGGCTTCTAAGGACAGAGGTGTTATGCCTGGTTAACCAGATTAACTCTCCATTGGAAATGAATCTCAGGATGCAAAGAAGGAGAGGAATATGTAGTTTCATGGAATCTGTCAGTTCAAGTCATGTTGCAATTGTACCTGTGGGCTTCATTATAAATCACATAGCATAAGCACGTAGCAAGAAAGCTTTCAGGAGACCAAGAAGGAGCACAGGTGAGGGTCCACAGTGGGGTTCCAAAATTGTAATCATTTTCAATCAGGAGCGTAGCAGGATAGGAAGGTGTTCTGACAGTTAGGAAATTTTTCATTGGCATTTTCCACTTCCGATTCTGCAAATTACATATTACTTGCATTCAGATCTTACCATATGGGTCACAGCCTGAGGGACAAGACTTCCACTTCAATATGGATTCAAGAAAGATTCTTAGTAAACATGCTTGGAAATGTAACAACTTCAAATTCAACAACTTTAAATTTAGGCTGCAGTCCTAAAGACACTTTCCTGGGAGTGAGACCCATTGAACATGATGGGGCTTACTTTTGCATAGACAAGGTTAGGATTGTGCTCTTAATTTAACAACCACCAAGAAATAAGGAATGGAGATATCCCAGCTGGAATGCTCAACAAGCTAGTATTTTCTATACAATGTTTTTTCCCCCACACAAATATTGCGGAGCTGTGGGACTAAGTAAGTAGAAGTAGTCAGTGGACAGTACTTGTTATTGATCATTCATGTTTTGTTCTAACAGAAGGGCTTCACACTTGGGCCTGGAGAAGGAGAGACCTGTGCATTTAGAGGGCTGCAGTCAGTTGCTTTTGCTTCCGACTGCCTATTAATGTACTTTCTCCTGTGTGCTCTGGAGACTCTGGTTATTGCTGTGTTTTTTGGAAGTGGTTGGAGTCCAGTGGTTGGAGTCATCATGTTACTCTGGCTTTTCTCACACTTTCTATACAGCCAGGCAGGCAAGCATGAAGTGCAGATGGAGAGTCTCCCAGCGGTGCAATTCATGACAATTTTGTCTATTAATTTTCAGTACTGATATTCACTCGGAAATGGTTTAAACACTTGAATAAATGGTTTGAAAACTCTAGGTCCTGGTGTTTCATTAACTGAAGTTAATCAAGCCTGGACTGATCAGTACCTGATTGGGAGACTTCCGAGGGTATAATGCAAGCCATTGAAATAAATACATACATACATACATACATACATACATACATACATACATACAGCATGGGGAATGATTATCTGTATGCAGAAACATGAAGGTGAGATGCATTCACAGCAAGTAAACGGAACCTCCTGTTGCCTGCCAAATGAACTGAAGTAGGCTGATGCACTGTGCCTTACCCTCAGACTAGTGAGATAGGAAGTTGGAGTAACCCCAAATAATCCAGACACCATAACTATTCCAGATGAGATTTGTTCATCAATCTGCATGGATCTGCACATGGCATTCTCTATAACTTTAAAATTAGTGAAGATGGGCAGCTCAGCGGTTCAAGACACAAGTACTGCAAGACAGAGTGAGCTCCCGTCCCTTGCCCAGCTCCTGCCAACCTAGCAGTTTGAAAGCATGTATGTACAAGTAGATTAAATAGGTACCACTTTGGTGGGAAGGTAGCAGCGATCTGTGCACACAGGCCACATGATCACAGAGGTATCTTTTGACAATGCTGGCTCATGATCACTGCTCCTTAGGGTTGGTCATGACTAGCAGGCCAACCTGCAGGAAACACCTTTACCTTTATCTTATGAAGAACCTTTTCCAAAGTGTCTCTGGAAGGAAACGAATAGCAGATCATGGGATAGCTGCAAGGGATAGCAGGTCAGCACACTTCTGTTTTCAGTTTCTGTTGATTTGGCTGAGGGTGAAAACCTGAAATGCCCTTGAGCCAACACAGGGGAAAAGAGGAGACTAGGTGGGTCAGCCCCATGCTGCCCTGGGGCCCAAAATGTGGTAATTTGTGCTGGCAAAGCTCAGCCAGCACAGGGATTTTGGGAGGCATGGGGAAGGTAGGAAGGAGGTGGATGTGGATGGAAAACATTTCAGTGCAGGCAACAGCCAGGATGGTGGGTGAGTTGCCAGGGAGCAGAAGATGGGGCTGGAACTCACTGGCCAAAAGTACCAGATTTAAGCCCCATTCCCAGGCCGCCTGTGGCAGTCCAGGGCTGCTCGGATCTGTGTCACCAAAATTGTGCTGCAGATCTGAGTAGACCCCTTGGGCTGTTGCATTACGCAGCATAAGGGGAAAAGTTTCCCCTTACCCTGGGCTAGCAAAGCAGCAATCCAAAACATGTGTAGGATACTTGCTGGTCTGCCTGTTCCAGCATAAGTTAGGATTGCACTGTAACTGTCTATGACAATGAACAAAAGGAATGCTTTACCCCTACCCTTCACAGCTCTCTGGGCAAAAACAAATCTATTCCTGGAAATATATTTCTTTTTCAGAAACTCAGAAATATTTTAGAAACCCCATACCAAAGTAAATACTGTAGTATTAGGCTTCAGCTTGTAAAACAACACACATGTGTACCTTCTCCAAGAGGTAGCCAGTGCTGCATTGATGCCAGTTATGCATTGATGCCAGTGCTGCATTTATGCCAGTGTATGGATGCATTTATGCATGTATGGGCCCACCATATAAGTGAAGATTTGAAAAGGTTTTCAGCACCGTAGAAACAAAAAAACTTTCCTTTTGTGAAATGATCCTGTTGACCCAGCTAAAGATAAAATGCTAACTGTGTTGCTCTGCATTGTATTGTTGGAGGGTTTAGAAACTTGCACTGTTACCCTGTTTATTGCTTCCTAAATGGAAGTGATTCAGTAACTGCGTGTTGTTGTTGACTCAGAGTTGTTCTGCGGCAGTTCTTCACACACACATTTGCAGTGAAGTTGCAGCTGCTGAAGAGCAGCTTGCCTGCAACAAACAAACAAACAAACATAGGTACAGTGGCGCCTCACTTAACAGAATTGATTCGTTCTGGAGGCAGTTTCTTTACATGAAACTTTCTTTACGTGAAGCGGATTTTCCCATAGGAAATAATGGAAACTCAGATGATTGGTTCCACAACCCCAAAAATATTCATATAAAAATAATAACTGGATGTAAAAATGATGACAAAACACTGGAATTGAATTCAAAACATGCATTCAGTGTGCATGATCCTATGAAGTCTACTTAGGCTGCAGTCCTAAAGACACTTTCCAGGGAGTAAGACCCATTTAACACAATGGGGCTAACTTCTGGGTAGACATGGTGAGGAGGCTGCAATCCAAGACACCTTCAAAGTGTCTCTCCACTTTCTCCTCCTCTTCCTCCTGAGCCTCTCTCTCCCCTGCTCTCTTCTGGCTAGCCCTGAGCTGCTTCCATCTTCTCCACTGCTATTCTCTCCCTCTGCCCAGCGGACACCCAGCCACAGGAGGAACAGCGCAGAAGTGTTGCTTTCACTATGGACAGGAGCGCTAGGCAGCCCTGATGCTTTATAAACAGGCTGCCGGCCAGCGTGTCTGCCCCAACTGCCAACAAATGTTTTCTTTACGTGAAGCACTTTCTTTACATGAAGCAGAATCCTGGAGAAATTTTTGTTTGTTACATGAAACATACTTTACGTGAGGCATTCTTTACGTGAGACACCACTGTATTTATATACCACCTTTCAGGCCATCAGATTTCTCTTTTGATTTTATTCTCAAGGCAGTTTACATAGCAGGCTTTCTAACCCAAGTAGGGTTTTACAATTCGAAGAAAGGTTTTCTATTTCAAGAACTCCAACATTCATAGATGTTTCCATTTATATCCAGTCTCATATTCACTTGCTCACTGTAATGCCTTTGGACAGACTCCACTGCAACTGCATTTCTTCTTTACACACACTCCCACAGTCCAGTATCAGTGTCTATCCGTGCACAGCTTCTGGGCACTGTTGAGACTGCGACCTTCAGATCTTATCTTCAGGCAATTTACAGTGGCTCCACCCTCTAGACCAGACTTTCTGCCCACCTCAATCTTCTTCCAATCTTCTTCCAGTCAACCCTATAGCTAAACATGATCTCAAAAAAATGGGCACCAGACCACCTGACTTTGTGTTACAGAATTTTGTTATATGGTTTTTCTGGGATATTTGAAAATGGGGTTTGTTCAAGGGGAAAGTTAGCCGAGATCTTACATAACATCTAGAACTCACACATGCATGAGAAATAAAAATTATGTCTGCTGTGGATGGCAGTTTTTCACTTACCACAGAGTAGTGAGGAAGGGAAGGTATGTTCAGCAAATTTCATGCAATAACAATGGGTGACTTGTGTTTATTAAAAAATAGCCAAAGTTAAACCAAATTGCAGCATGTTGTCTTCATTTGGGAAGGGGGTTGCTAATAGAATAACAGATGCACGGGAGTGACAGATGTGAGTTTCTTGTGGGTTTGTGTGGTCCCTTAGACATCTGGTAGGCTGTTGCAAGTTACAGGAAGCTGGACTAGATGGGCCTTTGCCTGATCCAGCAGGACTCTTCTTATATGTTGAGATTCCATGATGTAGGATAATTATAAAGCAGGCCTCCGTCAGTCTTGAAAGACTATGGTATCGTGCTCAGCGCTGCATATGCTGCATGCGAAGCACGAAAGCCTGGGTTAGATTGTAATGGAGGATTGGCTGTTACCCAAGCAGCAAACGCCCCCTCTCCACGCCACTGAATTAGTACAATCGAAAGGCAGAACCAATATGATTGGATCCAGCTGCGTTGCAGAACTGGGCTAAGGACAGGACCTCACCCTGTCTTGTGGGACCGACCCGGGTGTCGAACCCTTGCCTGCTGGTTAATAGGCACAGTGTCTTACCGCTTGCGCCACGCCCAGCCCATGGGATAATTATATGTAATATTATAATTCTTATATGTTGAGATTCCGTGACATAAGCATTGTTGCAACAAAAATGCAAAATGGAAAATGAAGAGTGAGGTAACTAATATTTACTCTTAAAAACCTGGGATTTTTTTTTCATGTCTAAGACCACATGGGTGAATTTTGACCCATACAACCCTGTACTATAGTTAGGTACATATAATGTACATATGATGTACATATAATATACATATAATGAATAAATGTTGTGTCAAGTTTTAGTATAATTATTTTTATTGTGAAATAATGATTTTTTAGTACAATTTTTATCACCTAAGACTGCACGGGCCAATTTTGACCCGTACTATAGTTAGGTACACACAATATTCATATAATGTACATATAATGTACATATAATGTACATATAATGAATAATAATTATGATTATAATTAGTATAATGATTTTTAGTACAATGTTAGCTAGCAAAATATTGAATAAACAATAAAAGGCAACATGGGTTCAATATGACCCATTAAACTACAATTTGTATAAATTGGATTTTACAGAAAAACTGTAAATTCAAAATCTTCATGCTTTTGGTATTTTGACTGTCTAATTAGCAGGAAAAAAAGTCAGAAAGTCTTGTCAGGTAATAATAATAAATTCCAGTAAAAACACAACACAAACTTCCTGGCAGGTGATGATTGACCCGGTTGGGTTTTTTAAGAGTTTAACAGTGTGCAAGCAAAATAATCCTTTCCCAGTGACTGTTTGCTTGTGTCTCCCATGGGTTTTTTCTTTTCTAATGCTGTGTAAGCAGGTTTTTTTTTATTTGAGAATTTTTGCAAGAAGCATAAACTTGCTCTAAAATCTTGACAATGACCATAGCTGGGATTGCCAGTCCTCCAGGATTCACCTGGAATCTTTAGGAATCAGCAACAGTCTCCATGAGATTATTGAAAGCAATCCTGGCAATTTTATCAGAATCTTTAGTAGTTTCTGACATTGTATCATATTGGGGTGGTGATGGTGTTGGAAAAATCTCCAGGAATAGCTAATGTCAGACTTGGCAATCCCATTTATGGGAATCCTGCCAAGAAACACAGTGTATTTGTATAAAAGATTTCTAAGGTCACTTTGCAATATTTTTCCCATTTATTTTTTAACATTCATATCTTGCCTCTCCTATTCTGCCAGGTAGCTGACAAGATGAAGGATGCAATCCTAATCAACTTTATGGCAACTTCCAGTTGGGGGATATTCACAGAGACCTCCTCAAGGTAAAGCAGTGTTTGTTCCTTTACCCTGGAGTTGCATTACTGTTGGTTAGGATTGTGCCTTAAAATTAAAAAGTTATAAAAATTCAGCAAATCAAAGCCGAAACAAAAACAAAAAAGGACAACAAAATCAAATTGAAAATCAAGAGCCATATATACAAAGAAGCATAATTCAATCAAAGGCTAGGCAAAAAAACAAACAAAAAAAACACACCAATTTCCCTCTCCACACTTTGCCTATCATGATTATGGGTATATCGTTACTTACTACATAATTTTCAGAAGTTTAGTAATGATCAAAAGACAAAACATTGAAAATGAGGACAACTCCAATTAAATTTATAATTGCGACTGAAGGATCAAAATGCTTTCCTCTTAAGTACTAAATAAGAAATGTTGAAAACCTTCCAGAGTGTAGCATCAATGCCTGTGGTGGTTACAACACAAGTATCCCTAAAATAATTTATGGAGTTAATGAAAGGAGAATAAAAAAGCATGGACGCAAATTTCCTTGTTAAATGTAATTGATAGCACAAATCTAATCAGAAAGGTTAACAAGCTCTTGAAAACAGTTGAATCAAGCACATGAGGTGAAGTTCTTAATATAATGATACACAGCCAGGAATATGGTAAATTCTTTTTAATCATATAGTGAATCTAACTTATAATAGTTTCATTTGGAAAAAAAATTCAAATGATAGTACTAAGCCTAAACTATGACATTACTAAGTTAATAGTACTATTAACAGCACAATCCAGAGCAACTAATCTGTCCACATAAGAGGCCTTAGGGTGCCCTATCTATCACTAGGCTGGAGCAACTGCAAGATGCTCCACCCCAGTTACTCTGGAAGAGGCTTAAGGCAGAGCAAGGCAACATTGGGTGCCCTAAGAGAGGTGGACCTGCTCTGCCCTAACTGCTCTGCCCTAAGCAGTTCAGGAGAGGCATGTTGAGGGCATGTTTAGCATTGCCTAGGGCAGAGCAGTTACTCTGTATCCAAAGCCTGTTTCCAAGGCAGAAATGCCCTCTTCCAGCCTTCAGAGTTATACCACCTCAGGAGCAGGTATAGTAATGAGTAGACCCATAGGGGTCCATGATAAGGCCTGAGTAAGAATGGCAGTGTTGACCAAAAATCTGAGTTCTTGGCCAGCCTAGCTGCAATCCCTGCCTCTCAACCTCAGTATATGGAACAACTACGGCAGCCCACTAACCTGGGGATACAGCAGGCCACTCCAAACATCCACCCTCCACTAGAGGAACTGCAGCTGTAACTGGTTGTCAGGAACTTCTGGGCTTTCTTATAAGGCAGACACCACAGCTGTTCCTTGTTCAGTGTGATCTGAGGGGGGTCTCCTCAGGAGCAAGTCCTCCCCATTTGTCAATTACTTAGCATGCTCTGGAGCAGTTAGGGCAGCCCAGGCTTCCTGACTCTCTGGATGCAGCATAACTTTATGTTCTGGATACAGAATAGTTAGGAGAGAGCAGTTAGGGCAGAGCAGGCTGAACTTGCTCTGGATTGCACCCTAACTTAGACAGTGGTACCTCATGTAACAAATTCAATTTATTCCGGAGGCATGTTTGTTACATGAAACGTTCTTTACATGAAGCAGATTTTCCCATAGAAAATAATGGAAACTCAGATAATTGGTACCACAAGCCCAAAAATATTCATAAAAATATTAACTGTATGTAAAAATTATGACAAAACACTGGAATTGAATTCAAAACATGCATTCAATGTCCATGATCCTATGAAGTCTACGTAGGCTGCAATCCTCAAGAAACTTTGCTGGGAGTAAGCCCCATTGAACACAATGGGGCTTACTGCTGGGCAGACATGGTAAGGACGCTGCAATACAAGACACTTTCTTCTGCAATCTAAGACACTTTCCAATTGTCTGCCCACTTTCTCCTTCATCCTGAGCCTCTCTCCTGCTCCCTTCTAGTTAGCCCTGAGCTGCTTCCCTCTTCTCCACTGCTGTTCTCTCCCTCTACCCAGTGGACGCTCAGTCATAGGAGGAACAGCATGGAAGTATTGCTTTTGCTATGGGCAGGCACGCTAGGCAGCCCTGACGCTTTCTAAAAGCGTTGCCAGGCAGGGCGCTGCCAACGAGTGTGTTTGTTACGTGAAGCACAGTTTGTTACATGAAGCAGAATCCTAGAGAAATTTTTGTTTGTTACATGAAACATACTTTACGTGAGGCGTTTGTTAATAGTTATTGTGCCAAATAGTACTAAGTTCTCAAACTGTAGTTTGGAAACACTGGTGGGTTGCAATCTGATTCTAGAGGGTGTGTGTGTAAGTCAAAGGGTAATAGAAAGATCAGGTAACTAATTGCCTCAAACCCTGAGGCTATGTAGAAATCAGATACTATAGCTGCTAACTGCGCAGCAATAAGTTGAGCTCCTGCAAGGTTGTATAAATATAGGTAGATAAATGTTTGTGGGGTTTTTTCTGGTTATGATATGTATGGTACTTCTAAATAAATAAATATTATTTATTTCTAGTTCTCCTTTTAAAAAAACCTAGGTGGGTCATGCTAGATTGTTATTTTATAAAATAGGTTTTGGTGATAAGCAATTTGGGACCCCCTCTGCTATTTTTTTATTCCAAATGTTACTGCCCAATCCTTACTAAATTCTCCACCTGCAGTCACAGTTGTGTCAATGGAGTGCATGCTGAAGTCTGCCAAGGAGGCAGCAATGGAAGTCTCCCTGGGGAAAAAAAAAAACACCTCTTTTTCTCCAATATATCTACTTGGACTCATGCCAAATCTTTTACTGCCACAACTGCAGAAGACACAGAGTGGTGGATCAAGGTTAGGAAGGGGGACAGGAAGGAGATGCTCTTTCTGATTACTTCCATTGTTCAACCTCAACATATCCCCATTCATGTGAGTTCCAAAGATGGAGCAGCCTATTAGGATGAAGCCCGTAAGTTATAAAATGTTGAGGTGTTTCATTTTCTGCACCAATGAAAGGATATAATGCTTCCTAAAAGGTTTTCTGTTCTCGTTCCCCAAGCATTGTTTGCATATAACTTCAATTCAATTTCAACATGACTAATATAGCAAAAGCTCCTGGTGGATTCAGAATCCTTTTTGAATTTTGCCTCATTTTCATGCTTACTGCATTTCACTCCAAATATACTTTCTCTCCCAGTAGCCTATTTCAAAGTTTCTATTTACATTCATTTTCTGCACTGTGACCTTAAGGTAAGGAAATTGCCATTTACAGCCAAAGCCCACGTATGTTTAAGTTCCACTGAACTCAGTAATTCCATTAAGCGTGTATTGGATTGCAGCTTTAACTTCTGAGCTGAAAGATCCATGCATCTCAATCCAGCAAGGGGCCCTCCTTGCAAAGATAAAGAATCCAAACATACAGTATATTCCTAGCAGAGCAGCAGGCATCCATCAGTCTTGAGAGACTATGGTATCATGCTCAGCGCTGCATACTCTGCATGCGAAGCATGAAGGCTGGGTTAGATAGTTATAGAGGATATGCTGTTACCCAAGCAGCAAATCCCCCCCTCTCCACGCCACTGAAATAATCCAACAGAATGGCAGAGCTGATACAATTGGTTCCAGCTGCATCACAGAGCTGGGCTAAGGACAGGAGTTCACCTGTCTTGTGGGGACCGACCCGGGTCTCGAACCCTGACCTGCTGGTTAACAGGCACAGTGTTGTAACCACTTGCGCCACCCACAGCAGAGCAGGCTGAATGTATTGGGCTGATTGAGGCCTTTCCTTATGCATGCATGGTCTCCCAAGACATTGTACTGGTTCAGCAATTAGGACTGTGGAACTGAAATTAAAATTAAGATTGAGATACTGCCGGTTGGTAAGAAAGCTCTATATGGAGATTGGTTTACAGCCTATTCTTGATTGGGTTGCACTCCCTCTGAAAGACCTGGTTGGCAGTAGGGCTGACACTACAGTGGTATCAAATAATATATTTAGTTTCTAAGAATATCCCCTCGAACCAGAGTAGCTACGGCAGTTCTTGCGTTGACGTAAGGGACATTTACATTGACGCAGTGATGGCGCCACCTAGTGGAAACCTATGGGAAATTCATAGAGCAATCCAGAGTAAATTTTTCTTATGTTGATGCAAGAACTGCCGTAGTTACTCTGGATTGAACCCTATATCTAGTCTATACCATAGCTGTGATGACTTCCAGGTTCACAGATGACACTCTCTAGCAAGTACACACACACCTCAAAACCAACACAGGACCAAAACCAACACTTCACCTTTGCTATTTCCAGACATGTAGCATAAGCCTCTCTCCTAGCTATGGACTTGTCAACCACCAATCCCGGGCAACATTTTTCTAAATGTTAACTATAAGATTAGAATCTCGACACTGCAACAAGAGTGGATTACATTTGTACCAACCACATCCTGCCCTTGTTACAATCATAGCCACATGACTGGATTTATGTGGTGCTATTTTTCTGTCCTTGTTACAATCTTTGTTACTGGAATGAAATAGTGGAATGTTATAGGCTCCTATGTTCTTTGAAAGATAACAGTAAACGGCACTGCATTGAGTCTTGCAATGTTCTATAATTTCACAGAATGGTCATTTTTATTCTTCCTTGGGTAATCTCTGCTGCCTATGAGAGATAGGAAAAGGCTACCACAAAGAATATATGGTGTGAGTAAAGTTGAAAATTGTGTCACTGTCTATGGCTGCAATCCAGAGCAAATTCAGCCTGCTCTGACCTAACTGCACTCTCCTAACTATTCTGTATCCAGAGCAGAAAGTTATGCTGAATCCAGAGAGTCAGGAAGCCTGGGCTGCCCTAACTGCTCCAGCGCATGCTATGTAATTGACACAAGGGGAAGACTTGCTCCTGAGGAGACACCCCTCAGATCACACTGAACAAGGAACAGCTGTGGAGCCTACAGTGGTGACATGACTCTGCACATCACCTGGTGCGGAAGTCTGTGCGTCATCCCTGGGATGCGCCCCCCCCCACCTGGACTGCACAGTCACCAAAGTTGGCGCCTGCGCAGTTGTTTCTGAAGCCAACTGGCTTCAGAAAGAATACTGCGCAGGCACCATCTCTGACACCTGCGCAGTACTTTTCTGAAGCCTTTTGGCTTCGGGGGAGACTGTGCAGGCGTCAGAGTTGGTGCCTGTGCAGTACTCTTTCTGAAGCCATTCGGCTGCCGCTCCGCCTCCTGAGTGAGGCCGAATGGCTGTGCAGAGGCGCGGACTTTCTCTGCTCTAAGGAAGTCTCCTCTGAAGCTGTTCGGCATGCTCAGTGTGTTTCTGCGCAGTGCACCTCAGATGGCCATTTAGGCCAGCTCCTCAGACAAGTGGCAGCTTCTGGCTGCTGCTCCGCCTTGGAGCAGGCCTGAATGGGGGTGCTGAAGCCCGGGGCCTGCCAAAGGACAGTCAAACTCCTCCGGCACATCACCCCATACGGAGCGCATCCCCAATGCAGCCCACACCAGCCACACCAGTCTGGTGACGCCACTGGGTGCCTGCCTTATAAGGAGTCCCTGATGAGATGCCAGTACATTCTACAGTGAATACAAGGGGCTTCTTGGAGTGGCCTGCTGTATCCTGAGGTTTGTGGGCAGCCGTAGTTTGTTCCATATCCTGAGGTTGAGAGGAAGGGGTTGCCAATTAGGGCAGAGCAGGTCCACCTCTCTTAGGGCACCCTATCTTGCCTTGCTCTGCCCTAAGCCTCCTTCAGAGTAACTGGGCTGGAGCATCTTGCAGTTGCTCCAACCTAGTGTTAGATAGGGCAATCTAAGGGCTCTTATGTGGACAGATTAGTTGCTCTGGATTGGGCTGTATTTCTCTCTCTCTCTCTCTCTCTCTCGCTCGCTCGCTCACTCTCTCTCTCCCCCCTCCATATAAATACAAATAGAGTTGCCATAATTCTCTTCCACAAAACCAGGATGGGACCACTTTTCAAAATTGCCAGTATGATAATGCAACCCCGAAAACCAAAACAGTCTGGTTTTCCAGGACATATGACAACCCTACATACAAGGTATCTTTGTGTGTGATTCTTTTTCCATGGGTTTTAACAAAAACTGAGTATTGCACATTGTGACTATCCCTACAATCCAGAGTAACTATGGGAGCACGTAAGAGACATTATGTGCACCCGTAGTTACTGCACCACCTAATGAAACCCTATGGGAAATTCATATTGCAATCCAGAGCAAATTGTTCTTACACCGGAGCAAGGACTCCCCGTAGTTACTCTGGATTGTGCCCTAAGGCTGCAATCCTAAAGACACTTTCCTGGGAGTATGTTCCATTGACCACAATGGGGCTTACTTTTGAGTAGACATGCTTAGGATTGTGTTCTTACTCTCAGGGAAGTGTGTATAGAGTTGCAGTGTTAGTTCAAAAACAGTGATGAAAATGGGTGGTCCACAGAACATCAAGGAGAGACACCTAAACCCCTCATAATTCCACTTCCCCGAACAAACTCCCAGGTTGTCATTCTTGGAGCAACTTGACTGAGGGGACCAGCCACATGAAATGAATGCCTTTACAGAGGCACCTGATATTTCAAAACCAGGATGCCTTGCATTCTCAAGAAATAGGAGATAATTCGCATACATCTTCTGCTCTCTAGGTGAAGCTGCTGAATTATTCAGTAGCAGAATGATACAAGGACGAACCAATTTAAGCAAGAAACCAGTGACTGGGGATCTCAAAGAATCCATTCTGTTGAATCCGTTCTGTTGAACGGAAGTCCATTTATACATCCTGCTGTATAAATGCACCTGAATGAAAGACAGAGACAACATAGCAATAAATAGCATTTCTATAGCACTTTCTGAGTGTGCAGAGGACTTCAATATGTTATCTTGGTGTTGTCCTTATAAGAACCCTCTTAAGTAAGTATTGCAGCTGGGAAGCCAACTGAAAGGAGGTGGCTAGATTAAAGTCACCTCACGAAAATTAATGTCTGAGGCAAGATTTCAACTGGGGGTTTTCTAATGTGTAGCTTAAGCTATTAGTCACTATGTTTACTAGCTGTACAGGTAGAAGTAACAGAATTAGAGCTGTGTGGATCTCTTGTCCATGCCATCATAGTTATCTCAGAACCTGATCCTATCCCAAACCAGTTTACACAATGAAGTGTTGTCAATGGAGCACACGCTACATATTGTGAGGGAATAAGTAAAAATGTTACTTACCAGCCAGGAGGCTGATTTGGTGTACTGGAGTACTGATTTCAGTGGTGGGCTTCAGGGGTTTCTCTCAGGTACTATAGAACCCTTTGCTAATGAGTGCCTAGTTCTGAGAACTGGTTACTAATGGGATACAGAGCCTGTTGATCTATGGGCATAAAACCTGTTGTTAATTTAGGTTACTAAGACATAGAACCTGTTGTTAATTTATTTGAATCCCACTACTGACTGATTTGGAGTACTGGTGTCCAGTTCTGGTCACCACATCTCAAAAAGGATATAGAGGAAATGGAGATGGGTCGCAGGGTGACCAGATGACCGGAAAAACCCGGATTTGTCCAGATTTTTAGCCTCCTGTCAGGGTGTCCTACATTTTGGCATCATTATCCTACATTTTGGTTTCATTTTGAAACTTCATGATAGTGCACAGTACCCCATCATGCCATATGTTGTTGGATTCATATTGTAGAGCAGAATCCAATGCAAAAATCAGTTAGGAGATATCTCTTTCCTATCAGAAATTATGGTCAAAAAACCAAAAAACCAAAACAAAAAAATACATTTTTTGGCAATTTTTTTCAGTGGGTAGGAATTTTGGCCCGTGATTAGGAATTCTGGCCTTGGGGTTCAGGAATTTTGGGTTTGGCATCTGGTCATCCTGGTCAGAGGAGAGTAACTAAAATGATTGATGGTCTTGGACACCTTTCATATGAGGAAAGGCTGCAGCATTTGGGGCTTTTCATTCAAGAAATTAGGTGTCTGCGGGGAAACATGATTGAGATGTACAAAATTATGCAAGGGATGATAGAGTGAATAGAGAGATGGCCTTTTCCCTTTCACACAACACCAGAACTAGGGGACATCTACTAAAATTGAATGTTGGGAGGGACAGACAAAATAAAATATTTCTTTATCCAGTATGTAATTAATCTACGGAATTCCTTGCCACATGATGTGGTGATGCCATTAATGCCTTTAAGAAGTGTTTGGACAGATTCCTGAAGGAGGGGCTCATCACAGGTTAAAAGCCATGATGAGTGAGTGAGTGAGTGTGTGTGTGTGTGTGTGTGTGTGTGGATAGAGGTAGACCTCAAATGCTAGATGCATGGGAGGGCATCTGGATGCAAGTGTTTTGCTCCCAGTGGTATCTGGTGGGCTGCTGTGAAATACAGTAAGCTGGGCTAGATGGGCCTTTGGCCTGATCCAGTGGAGACTCTTCTTATGACTAGCCACTAATGGGTCTCCATGGATTCAAAGCTATTAGCTAGCACTAATTTGAGGTGCCTGAGGAAACAGATCCAGACTTGGAAAGAGGGATAAATTCCTGACATGTGCTACTGCCACCAAGATCCACTTTCTCCTACTCCCTACCACCCCTTGATCAATCCACCCCAACCCCTAATCTTCCACCCTGAAATATTTCTTCCACCACTGTCACATTTCTTGCTCTGGCATTGCCTGCATGGGCTGTACATGTGTGCACAAAGAAGGCTTCTAGGTTGTTTTTGTTTTGTACCAATGGCTTCATAATGAAAACATCAGTGCTTCTTTTACAGTGTCATACTGGTACTTCTGGAAGTGAAATAAGATTTGCCATCATAAGCTCCCAATAGAATTGGATTCCTTTGGCTTTCCTTGAATTTTCACAAATCCTTGAAAATCACAAGTTTTCAAGTCATTCCAGGATAACAAGAAGGTTGAAATGGAAGGCAAAATGTGCAGTTGGGAATTTCTAGGTCAGACAAAAGCTGAAACTGGGTTCAGCTGTGATCTTCTTTTTCAGGTCAATTACAGAGTAAAATCAGAAAATGTGACATTTTAATTTGGGGATGTGATGATTATCTCATCACAAAGGTTAGCATACCTACTAATAACTTTTCCTCTGCAAGGAGGTTGAAGTGTTTTTAAAATGTTTCAAATTTTTTGTGACCTTAAAAAACTTGTCTCTATGACACAATGGTGGCTCCTGACACACAGTTTGTGATACACTAGGATAGGTTCTAAAGTTTTTTAAACCAACAACAGCTATTGTATGATATCAACACTACAAACGGTAGCATTTTTCCCTTATTTGAAAGAAATGCTGCAGGATATTCCTGACAAACATATACAGTAGTGCCTCACATAACAAGTTTAATTCGTTCTGGAAGCATACTTATTATGTGAAGTGCTCTTTATGTGAAGCAGATTTTCCCATTAGAAATAATGGAAACTCAGACAATTGGTTCCACAACCACAAAAAATGCATATAAAACTATTAACTGGATGTAAAAAAGATGACAAGACACTGTAATTGAAATCTACTTAGGCTGTAATCCTAAAGACACTTTCCTGGGAGTAAGACCCATGTAACACAATGGGGCTTACTTCTGGGTAGACATGGTTAGGAGGCTGTAAACAATGACACTTTCCTGGGAGGCTTACCTAGGCTGCTGCTGGAGATTCAAGGTGGGAGCACTTGGGAGCAGTTAGGGGCAGCTGCCTCTGGCACCCCCAGGCAACTGCGCCCAAGTTGGGAGCAGTTAGAGACAGCAGCACTGGATGGCAGCCCTTTTAAACAGCCTCTTCATGGAGCATCAGAGTTGCATAGTGCGCGTGCCCATAAGGTGCCAAAGGCGTTTGTTATGTGAAACAGATTTGTTATGTGAAGCAAGATTCCTTGGAAATTTAGACTTGTTATGTAGAACATACTTTATGTGAGGTGCTTATTATGAAAGGTACATGTTTGCAAACATACATCTTTCATTTTCCATTTCTGAAATGTACTCCTAAAACAATTTATTGCCAACTAAATGACCACTCATGGAATTAAAGCAAAGGAGTGTATCAATTTATCTTATAAAGCAGGGGTCTCCAAACTTTTAATTTCAGGGCTTCTGGACCTTTAAAGGAGAGAATTTCAGTAGGTGCAGCTTCTCATCTCACAAATCACAAGGTGAACTTCCTTCCTTTACACACTTGGAGCCCTGAAGTTAAACGTTTGGAGACCCCTGCTATAAAGTGATGATAAATAGGTGTTGACCAAGAATGGTGTACTAATAGACTGTCAATCATCTTTTTTTAAAAGGACAATCTTTTCATTTTAATGAGAACTTAATAAGGTAGGCTTTGATCTCAAATTGGATCAAACATTTCTTTGATGAGTATTGTAGTTGGTACATGAATTCATTGTACTCCCTTAACTTATTTTGTTGTTCTTATTATAGTCCTAGAGGAGCTATTATTTTTATCTATTTTTCTTAAAGTTTGTTTTAAAAAATCATTTAATTATTTTATGTGAAATTCTGCTTTGTTTTAAATTTCAAGAACAGAGATTCAAAGGAGAACAAACAAACCCCCATATGTGTTCCTCCTGCTGTCCAAAAATTCCACTTTTCTAAAGAATTTTTTCCTAATTTTTGATGCATTCCAGCACATCGGAAAGTGAATCTGAAGGCGATGGTGATGAGTGCTGTAAGGGGTCTCCAAACCCCAGTCTGGGAACCAAGTGAGCCTCAATGTGGCCCCTGGCAAGACCCCTGTATCTGGCCCTTGGGGCAAGGCTTGTAATCCACTGCAATATATTCTTATATGTAAATTTATGTAAATGTATTCAAATCTGAAATGTAAATTAGTTTTCTGGCCCAGGACACAGAGTCAGAGTGAAGATGTGGCCCTCCTGGCAAAAGTGTTGGAGGCCCCTGCTCTGAATAGATACTTTCTAGTTCTCCTGCCTAGAAAGGAAACTTTCTCCTGCCTAGAAACTTTCCTTGTTTTATTTATTGAATTTGAAATGGCCTGCAATCTCTCTCTCTCTCTCTCTCTCTCTCTCTGTTTGTGTGTGTGTGTGTGTTTGTGTTTAAACTTTCATTCAAACTCTGACATATTTAAATTTCACTGGGTTTAAGTGCTGATCTGTGCCAGGACTGTGCTAGCACCGAGTGTCATGAGCATGTCTTATAGCACATATGTAATGCTCAGTGCCCTATGGTCAGCTCAGCTGGCATTCCAGGTAAGGTGGCCATATGTTCTTTTTTTCCAGGACATGTGCTCTTTTTTAGCCTTGTGCCCTGGAAAACATCTACTTTTTCTTGTGAGCAGGCAGCATGTAGCCTTCATGTAATTAATAAATTATGTATAATATATAAATTGTAATAGTTTTAAATTTGGTAAATATAAATTTACTAAATTAGTAAATAATGGTTACATATATGTGAGTGTTTTTAATTTCTTTATCATGTTCTACATTTTTCTTGAGTGTCCTACATTTTGGAAAGATTGTCCTCTTTTTCGGTTAAGACATATGGATGGTTAAGACATAGGACGGCTTTAAAACTCATAGTGGACAGGTCTTGTCAATGGCTACTATTATAGTCATGACAGGTCTCACTATCTCAAGGTTCAGCTGTATTATGCCTCTGAAAACAAGTTTCAGGGGATGATGGTGGGTGAAAAGTACATATTTTTCTCTTCTTTGTGGACTCCACAGTGGCATCTCTTGATGGGCTGTTATGAGAAATGGAATGCTAGACTAGATGGATTTTTCTTATGTTCTACATACTCATTGCTGCAGGTCCAGCTGAGTAAAATGTGACATGGCAGAACAGTAAGACTTCCACGTCACTAAAATATAATCCTGTAGAAAACTGCACATTAAAGTGTAGGGCAATTTACTTTGCTGAATGTAACCACAGCATGTCACAATGGCATGACAATTCTGAAATTGCTCTGCTTTACTGATAGAAAGCAGTTTAACAAGCTCTTCGGGATACCATCTCAACAGTGTCCCTTAAGTGCATTGGCCCATTATCCACTAGGTGCTGCTTCTGAACATCACCCCGCTTTTGTACTCCCTCCCCCACATTGCTCATAATATAGCTAATTTGAAACAACAATGAAGTGCCCTTTGGTAGCAAATGCAGTACTGTAGATTTCTTCATGAAATTTGCAAGGAACAAAACGAAAAAGTGCTTCTGTGGGTGTCCAGCTAAATGAACAGTGTAGCTGCTGGATTGGTATGTATTACAGACAAGTGCCTTTTGTATCATTTTCATTATATATGTTAGCAACGTTTGTCCCAGAACAAAAGGCTTAGGAAAAGGCGCAAAGTGAAATGTGCTCTGAAAAAAAAAACATGAAGGTAGTTCAATGTTTGCTGGGTCAATTGGCTGAGAAAAGTAGTACTCAAACTTTGAAGATGATTTACTCCCTCTTTGTGGGGGAGGGGCTAGGGCAGTGATGCAATCCTGAGGATTGCATCACTTAGGGTGCAATCCTAACCTAGGCTGGCACAACTCATTGGTCTTCCCATTCTCTTGATGATGTAGAGAGGCAAGCACATGTTTGTGCACTGGCCTAACCCTCCCTCTGGAGTAGAGCAGTTTTGTGACACTCCCAGGTCAACTTAGGGAAGGGCTATGTGGGAACCTCCCAGAGCCTGCAGCAGTCCTCCCTAGTGAAACTAAGGGCGCAATCCTGAGTAACTACGGGGAGTCCTTGCTCCGGTGTAAGAACCATTTGCTCTGGATTGCAATATGAATTTCCCATAGGTTTTCACTAGGTAGTGCAGTAGCTAAGGGTGCACGTAAAGTCTCTTACGTGCTCCCGTAGTTACTCTGGATTGTAGGGTAAGAGCACAATCCTAACCATGTCTACTCAGAAGCAAGCCCCATTGTGTGAAATGAGTCTTACTCCAAGGAAAGTGCGTTTAGGATTGCAGTCTATTTTGATTACGATGAAAACATGCTTATTGGAAATTAATGGACAGGGCAATACTGACGAGTAGATAAAGGATTCTTGATGCTGGGCATTGCTGAACCTCTGATGAGACAGTGTCTCTGATCCTTAAAAGTAAAAGCAAGCATGCTAGGCAGTTTCCTAGAAGGAACAGCCGGCATGACTTGTTGTGTTTGGAGCCTGTGGTTGTCTAAAAGAGTAGAGGGAGTGAAATCTGTTGGAAGAAGATAACTCACTTTTATTATTTTCTATTCACTCCTGTCAATAGCTCTAGAGGAACCCACACAGGCTGAATTACAAATTGAGTTCTCATTCTTCTGCATGCAGCTGATGAGCAAATCACTTATTTTATCCAGACAGAACCAACTTGTGATCCAACCTTATTCCCAGCCAGCAAATACTGTACAGCAGCACAGGTTCTGCTGCTTGATGTGGGCCAGTTGCGGGCCATGACATGATAGAGAGATAAGCAAAATATATTTTTAGCTACCTACTCTGTTGAACCTAGGTCCCCAGTGAGTGTATTCAGGTCTGCACCAGTTCTTTGGGCGACTCAAGTCAGAGTGATCCCAAATAGGCATGAAAAGCCAGTTGAGGCCACAGGATATCAGCACCACCAACAATATCAACTCCTTGCCTTCAGCATGCCTCAAGTCAGCCCTGATTCCCATTCCAGTTCTCCCTTCCATCTCCACATCCCACCCCCAGCACTTACCATCACTGCCAGTGAATGAAAACTCCAGAGACATTTGCATTGTCATCATCCATTTGCACTGATAGCTCCATTGCATCTGTAGTTACACTTGTGGCATCTGCTGTCTACGCTTTTTATCAATGGAGCATGAAGGCTATCAGCAGATGACTCATATATATGGGGCCATAAGGCAGACACACTCACAACCTCTGAGTAGGGTGGAGGTTGCCCCATCTCTCAAGCAAAAAGTCTCACTGACCATTTGGGCAGGTTAATCCCATCTAATTTTTTGCCATTTTTAAATGCTCCATTAATTAAAGTCAAACTATAGATGAAAAAATCCAGACATTCTTGTATGTCAAGAAGGGGCAGGTAAGATTATTCAATTTTAAATTTAGTAGAAATTCTAATCCAATTCAATTCAAAGTGAGGGATTGTGACCTCCAGCCCTTGTAAATCTTCTCAATTCCTTTAAGGAGCAGGGGAAAGAGAGGGGCAGTAACACGATCCCCAGGATCATATCACTAAGGGGGAAAAGGGCAGGGGACTTTCTCTTAGGCTGCAATCCTAAAGATACTTTCCTGGGAGTAAGACCAATTGAACACAATGGGGCTTATTTTGAGTAGACATGGTTAGGATTGTGCTCATTGTCTTGTTTTGATACTTTGATTACAAGAGGTGTCTGAGTAGCAAGAGCTTCCTGATGGTTTTGTTGTTGAAATTTCTAATTTACATGGCACCATAGTTTATATAGGCAACCCAGACAGGTCTTTGCCTCCAAGGCATCTATGTTCTAAAACAGAAAATGAAGAAAACGGAGAGGGAGGAAAGTGGGGAGAGAAAAATAGGAATGCAAGAAATGCAGGGAAATGGCATTATATGGAATGAAAAGACATTTCTTTCCAGTCTGCATTCCTGGATTTGCACTAATTTGGTTTTGATGCTTTTTTTTTTTTGCTTTATAATGGTTTTGTATTTTAATTTGTTCTTTCTGTTGTATTCCATCTTTGGGTATCTCTTGCATTGAGAGGAAAAGTGGAGTAAAAAGGTATTTGAATTAATGAACATGTACTTAAAAATCTGATTATAGTTTAGAATGAAGTTTAAGAGGATGAGCCAAAGGCCTTTTGGAAAATTAGGGTTTCCAAAGAGGGACCTGAAAGAATATAGAGACAGCCCTGCAGTTTCTACTAATGGTATTGAAAACATGAAGGATCAAACCAGAATGGCTCTTTGCATGTTCTTATAAGGAGCTAAAAGAATTTCCTTGCATGCTGGATTCCAGTAGCAAGGGTAGCCATCATTGCATCCTGTTTGGCCTCCACTGGAACAAAAAAGATAGAATAGATAAAGCTGGTTTGATTTTAAAAAATGTTCATCAGCATGCTCTTATGAAAACTATAGTTGTGATAACAACAGAACCAGGGCACAGTCTTAACCAAGTTAGGCCAACTCACCCATCTCTCAATTCCTGCAATGTTGTACGGAGGCTGGCACATGTCTGTGCACTGGCCTAACCCCTAGGAGTGTCACAGAAATAACTTCTGGTACTTTTGCAACAACCCCAGGCCAGCACGGGAATTGTGCCAGAATGTGTGCCAGCCAAGACAGGGGTTAGAATGACACTGCCAGTGTTCAAACAGGCAGGCTTTGGCCACTTAGCTTGCTGCTGTTTAAGAAACACATCTGTAAACTTAATTATTGTCATCCAACAAAAGTGGTTGGCCTATCGTAAACTGAAAATCTCTACATGTATAACTAATGCAGACTATCTATGGGCAATGCACACTAAAGCTAATTCAGTTCCATTTAACATGATGGATGTGTTTTGGTGTATGGAGATGTGCATTTGCACCTGGGCAATCAGGTTAAGGAAGTGTGGGTTTTTTAAAAAATGCTTCATTTCACTTAAATGAGCACAATTTTGCTGTTTAGAGTAACTGCCAATAAAACCCTCTAAAGCTGGTGTTCTGGCATGCATAAAACTTTTGTCTTTAAAGGAAAACAGTAAGAAAAAAGGAAAACAAGACTCTGGGATAGTGTTGCTTAGCAAGCCCAGAAAATGAACTGTAGTTAAATGTTTTAATGACAACATTTTAAAGGACAGATGTCTTAAATCTATATCTGGTAGACCTTCTATATTTGTCTGCAATCTCCTCCTTGCCTTTGAGACCAGGAAAATCCTGCCTTTATTAGCTTCAAGTAGAAGTTGGTATTTTTTCCATGTTTGCCTTACAAGCATTATTGGCACTAAAGCTTTATCTTTTTGCTATAGCAGTGTATATGCTCTCTCTCTGTCTTTGTGTGTGTGTATATATACACACACAATATATATATATATATATATATATATATATATATATATATATATATATATATATATATATATATATATATATATATATATATATATATATATATATATACACACACACACACACACACACACACACACACACACACACACACACACACACACATTGTGGCAGGGTGTAAGATGCAGGCATGAACAGCATACATTGAATGGCACAACCAAGTAGACAGCATCATGTTTTGGAACATCTGCTCAGCCTATGGACTAACCCCTCCCAAGACCAGATGGGAGATCCCTCAGAAGGTTGTGGAGAATGACAGGACAAAGGTCTTGTGGGACTTTCATATCCAGACAGACAAGAAGATACTGGCTAACCAGCCAGACATTGTGGTGGTAGATAAGGCCCAGAAGACAGCCTTGGTGATAGATGTAGCAATACCAAACGACAGCAACATCAGGGAAAAAAAGCATAAAAAGGTGGGAAAATATCACGGTTTGAAGGAGGAATTAGAAAGGATGTGGAAATTGAAGGTGAATGTGATCCCAATAGTGATTGGAGCACTAGGGGCTATGACACCCAAGCTGGAAGAATGGCTCCAACAGATTCCAGGAAGGACATCAGAACACTCGATCCAGAAAAGCGCATTGCTAGGAACAGCTAAGATACTGCACAGAACCCTCAAATTCCCAGGCCTCTGGTAGAGGCTCGTACGTGTCTATTAAATTTCTCTCTGTTGTTTGGGGGCTATTTTTCTCATGGTTATCAGCAGCATTTTCAGATGTTCAGATGTTCATCAGAACATTTACTATATCCTGCAATGTGGGGATAGGCCCAGAGGTCTGCTTCTGGTGTGCAATGGGATGTAATGCCGGATAAATATACAATTGTCGTCTTTCACCTCATTTATACAATTCATAGATGTTTCAGTGCCCATGTCATACTGTGATGTAATGACGCTATGCAGTATCATTATGTCAACATATGCATGTGTGAGTGCTCCACAGTCAGTTGGACAGGATCACCCATCCACCTCTGGAGTACGCATGCAACCCAGTGGCCATTGAAGTGGGAGGGCGCACTTGTTTCCACTCTCCAGTTTGCACCCATAATATCGCAACATCATGCTTCATGGATACTATGCCTCAGCACACCAACTACATGAGAAGAGGACTAGCCTGGCGATTTCCCCTGCCTCACTATTCTCCAACAGGTACCACTATAAATTTTTGAGGGAAATATCAGCCCCAATGACAGAAAGTATGATACAGAGTAAGATGTAAGTGGTTTATACCTGGATAGAAAACACTGCCCTTCCATTTCTTTGTCATTACCTTTCCCAGTTTGTGATTCTATCAAACAAAGAGTTGGCAATTCCATTCTACGTTAGTGATAGAAAATGAGCCCACAATAGTTAATAAACAACATAGTAATGAGCTCCTTCTACTAGTTCTCAGGGGTAGCACTGAACTGGGTAGCACCAGTTTGGTTTTCTTCAATGCAATCTTGCAAGCATGGATGGATCATAGATCATTGTTCACCTAGATCATAATGATACTCCAAACCGAGCAGTTCCAAGAATTCAAATATGAGGGATGACTGGTGCAGGAGAAGAAAGTGGTTTCTATGGCCGAAGTCAACAGGAGGATTGGCCAGGCAGCAGCTGCGTTCACCTCACTCAGATGGTGCTTTTTGAAGAAAGTGAGAGCCACCTGTTTACTGGAGAGTTCAATGAACAACGAAGAAGATGTGGTCAAAGTCGTGGCTCAAAGTGGTTGAGTAAGACTTAAGGAAACAGCGACTGACCATCAATGAGGCTAAAAACATTGCCATCAATTACCAAGAGTGGAAGCACATTGTGAATGATGCACAAAATCCAGCGGCATCGACAGCAGTGTATTGATTGAGATGATGACTGCCTCTCCAATCACAAGTTAAGGACTAAAAGAGAAAAAGCAGCAATCTTGGCTATTGTTCTTGTGCTGTCTATTGATGCAATCTTGACATATTCTGCTGGTTGAAAGAATAAGGTGTAAACATGGACAGAAGTAGCCTCAGGCACTTCCAAAGCAAGGGAGTAAGTTTTTTTAAAGGCCCTTTTTTATAGCAATGAGAGTGAATAGTTGAAAAAATGAGTTTTATTTAATCTACACATTATGTTGTGCTACATGTAAAGTTCACATTCAAAATCTCAATGGCAAAGAAGACTTCCTTGTGAACGTGAAGCACCTTCTAAGTTTTTTTTATCAAAAGAAATTGGTATTGGGAAAAATGGACATTTAGGCTGCAATTAAAAGGGCCACTGAACACAATGATACTTAATTCTAGGTAGATATATTTAAGGTAGTGCTGTTAGTAAGACAAAAGGAAAAGCCATTGGTTTACTTGTAACATTAACATCATATTTCTGCATTTTCTTATTTGGTTTTACAGAAAAATGCAGATAATCCAATGATTAAGAAATTCAGCATGTGGATTTGTGTGGATTTGTTGCTCTTACCACGTAAAGAGAAAAATCAGGAATAATGAAGCTTTAGCCAACACTGGCTTTCTATCTGAGTCCATTCTAGACAGCTTCTGCTGAGGTTATGTGGGAGTGTCACATTTCCCTTGATGTTTCCTGGATAGAGGAATTCTCTCAATGAATAGAGAGACTGCTTGACTCAAATCCTAGTACCACTCATAAAAAACATATAAATATACCTGCCTTTAGTTCTGGGTGATCACATCCATGTTTATGATGAAATCACTCATATTATTTTCCATTCATTTCGGTGTGAATTATTCACAGCCAATTATGTTCTAGGACTAAATTAGATTTTAAAGTAGTTATTCAACAAATTACAATAAAATTGTGCTCACAGCAGGTCTGCATGAAACCTCATTGCCCCAGTCCTCAGTTTGATGCCAGTTGGAAACAGGGAGAGAGAATGGGGTCAGCCTCTTTTGGCCTCAAAATCTTTACTTCTTTCCCAGAAGGGGAGAATGACCAGCCTCTACTTATTTCTTCTTCCTTGGGCTGTTCAAAGCTTCCTTATTGTTGGAGGGTCGTATTTTGAGTACCTCTGCCTTTTCTACCTTTAGTGGAAGACAATTATAGAAACCTAAAACTTAAAACTTAATGGGCCTCCAGAAGATCACGACTGCCCAGACACAAGAAGCAGCACTCCTGGGAACTTCACACATATTGAGACAATAACTTTGTGATTCCTAGTTCCTTGGATAAGAACAAAATAATAATAAAGCCAATTCCAGTCAAACACCTGGCAACTGTAAAATACTACAAAAATAAAGTTAATAATAATGAGTTTAATAATTATGAAGTTATTAACATTCATGATTAATAAGAAGAAGAAGAAGAAGAAGAAGCTCAATCGTTGAAATTACCAGAATCTGCTGTGTGCTGACTGGAACACAAGCCTGAAGGGTGCACCACAAGCTGAGTAGGTAACCTCAGTTCCCCTACCAGCCACATCCCAAGGAATTGCACATAGGTATATACTTTCTTCTAAAGGAGCGGAGGGAAACCTGGATCCAAGTTCAGATCCAATTTTTCTTTCCTGGGGAAAAGCCTCCCTCCCCAGTAAAATGCTTCATGATTCTCAGATATGGTTTATTTCCTTCCAGTGTCTCTCAGCTTTCATTCAGCACATGTTTTGTCATCTTAGCAAAGTGGTTCTGCAGGAGGAGACAGACCTTTTAATCTTTTAGAGGCGGGGGCCATTATTAGACAGGATTTTTCATGTCATCTACAATTCCAGACAACAACAGAAACTTTTAAATCTCAAGTGAATGACAGTTGTTAACAGTTCTGGAACCTAGAATGAAGGATCATGGAAACTACGCAAACCTTTCTTCATTATTTATTAGCAGTGATCTTCTCAAGGCCTCCCAAGTTCCCCACCAGTGCAGAACAATGAAGCAACAATGATGTTAATTTAGCGCATTTTGTATTCTGTTTTATCTACTATGATCATCTTGTCTTTTTCTTGCACCTGCTTGCCAAGAATATGTCAGAATAACTTACAATGATGATCACATTCCAAGCATAGCACATGCTTCAAATGTGATTGGAGATTAAAAATAAGGCAAACATTAGCCTCCTTCAGGACACAGCTATGACAGGATACGAGAGCAGTAATGTGCTCTGGTTCAAAAGGACTGAGTCAAGTTCTTTTCATAGTTATTACATATTACAAGTTCTTTTCACACTTACATTACATTTACACTTATTACTTATTACATTACATTACTCATTTTGCCTACACCCTTCCTTTGCCTGTCTTCACGAGCACTCATTGGCAGAAAACATATCACCTATTTCAATAGCCATAAAGAATTCCCTTCTGCCAGAACTTTCTGAATTTGCAGTGGGCCAAGAGGTTGGAGATCTACATCAGATTTTGAATGGAATCAGAGAAGAATTTAAGAATTCCCAATGATTATTTCTCCTTGAGACAAGCAATGTGAAATTACCCCTGCTAACTGGGCAAGAGACACTCTTTCAAGTGGGAGTTCCTCTTTTATTTAGCAGGAGGAGAGTAACTGGCCCTACACACCCTGGCAATGTCTGTTCTAGTGGCTTCTGCTGGTGTTCTTTTTGCATTTTAGATTTTGAGCCCTTTCAGGACAGGGACCCATTAGCTATTAATTTTTTTCATTTTCTTGTAAACCGCTTTGGTGAACGTTTCCTATAAAAAGTGGTATATAAATACTGTAGATAGATAGATGTGAGCTCTGAAGCTCAGATCTGCATCCAAGCTTGGTGAGAGTTCACCATAGTTCTTAATAGACCCATTCTCCCTACCATGGCCCTTAAAATGGAACAAGAGGGTTAATGATGCAAAGTGAAATGCACTATAATATCTCCTTAGACAACCACTGGAGTGCATATTTGTGTGTGTGTATGTGAGAGAGACCTTATTGCTGCAAAAAGTACATGATAAAAGCCTCCTTCACACATCCTGTTTTCTATACATGTCATGTATATAGGGCTGGCCCAAGACCTATCAGATACCTGTGGAGGGCAGCCATATGCTACCTTTCCTCCTCCCATTACCCAAAGATCTAGTCCAGCCCTCTTGTTTGTTTTTCCTTTCCCTGCACTTAAATTGCTTTCTTTGGTACTGTGAATTTTATGACTGCCAGACAAATTCAAGTAATAAGAAGATTGGATCCATGGACACTTTCTCTCTCAGGTAAGGATGCCATGTGTCCCCAAAACCAGGGACAATCCTGATTTTTGAGGATTGTGTTCACATACTGGCAAATGGGTCCTGTCCTGATTTTATGGAAGAGAATTCTGGCAACCCAACTCTCAGGATGCTTTGTTTCAGGATCAGGTTAGGTCTATAATAATCTCATTGCACATCACTAGATATTGCAAATAACATGGATGAACCAGTCCTAAGTGAATTGAATTTTTGTCATCCCAGGGACAGCCCAAGACCTCCTGATGCCTGAGATAGCATGCCAAATGCCACTCTCAACCTAAAGGTTGCTCCTCTGATTCTCCAATGTTGTAGTTCAACACACTCATCATTTCATTTCCTTCTCTGTTCCCCTTCTTACACTGGAAGAAGGAGTGGAAGGAGATGGTGAGGGAAGTGAAGGCAAGTAGACAGAGATGAGCATCCCAACACTTTCTGCTGCCTGCTTCAGGTAGCCTTATGGAAAGGCTGGCCCTGCATGCACCTTGTAATCAGTGGAGGGATTCAGATAAACTAACAACAGGTTCTATGTCCTAATAAACAAAATTAACAACAGGTTCTATGTCCCATTAGTAACCAGTTCTCAGAACCATGCACTCATTAGCAAAGGGTTCTATAGAACCTGTGAGAACCCCCTGAAGCCAACCACTGCTTGTAAATCATTGTTGTCCCTAAGCTGCCATCTTAGTACAGTATTTGAAAGCCCATAATATTTTGCAGACACTGTGTACTGCTTACTTGAAATGTGAGGCTAAGTTTTTTTCCATGATGAAAGCAACATTTTAGCACTAATAGAAATAAGAACAGACAGCTCTCTCTGCTTCTGTTCCCTCTAAACCTTGCAGTTTCCTTTGATTTCTGTTCTGCTGTCTTCTGTAAACATCCTCTGATTTTCTTTATGTAATAAAAGTATTTAAATAACATATTTGTTCATTTTTATACACTTCCTAGCTAAGCTGTTGGTTTGATAATATGTTGCAAAGTACCTATTTAAATAATGCTTATTTACATAAACATGCAAGTGAACAGAATCTGTCGTCATCAGTGTATCTTGCAAAAATCCAATACACTGGGGAGCACACGGGGTTCAGAATAGAACATTCTGCTGTAAATCTGAAAGAGATAAAATTGGTACAACCCTACTGGAAACAATAATTTCATAACTTTATAGTCCATCAAGTCCCTTGTAACTTTTCTTTATCAATCATATTCACAGTCTACCCTTTCTGTAAATAACAGAAATATAATGATCACTTAGGTAGTGATCATTATAATTTTTAGCCTAGCAACAACTGAGTTCAATATCACACTGAGAACATATTGGGATTCTGAAGGCAGGTCTGTCATATACTCTACTTAATACTCGTACATCATAGAAACTCTATAATCTCAGACATCAAAATTATGAAGCTCATAGGTGCTTTAGTAGAAGGGTTGGCAAAGGCATTTTGATCCAGTCCTCAAAGTACCTAGTGCTGCTGAAATGAATGTTCCAGTGGTTGTAGGCTGTGGCATATCTAGGGTGGAACCTGGGAGGCACATACCCCTGGCATCATGCTGGGTGGCGCATGGCTAATCCCTCAGATTTTGACCAGTCACCTCAAAGAAGAGGCACTGCAGGCTTTTCAGCAGCTCCTCCTGGCTTTGGGAAATATTTCAAGCCTTCTCTGAAGCCAGAAAGAAATGCCTTGAATGGCTCGAATGTAGATGTATCAGGCCTCCGTCAGTCTTGAAAGACTATGGTATTGTGCTCGGAGCTGCATACGCTGCATGCGAAGCACGAAAGCCAGGGTTGGATTGTTATGGAGGATAGGCTGTTACCCAAGCAGCAAATCCCCCCTCTCCACGCCACTGAATTAGTCCAGTGGAAAGGCAGAGCCAATACGATTGGATCCAGCTGGTGTCGCAGAGCTGGGCTAAGTACAGGAGCTCACCCTGTCTTGTGGAGCCGACCTGGGTCTTGAACCCTGGCCTGCTGGTTAACAGGCACAGCGAATTAACTGCTTGCGCCACCCGCAGCCCACAGAATGTGGATGCGGACAACCTCAAAATGCCAGATGCAAGGGGGGCACCTGGATGCAGGTGTCTTATGTACTCCCTGAAGCATCTGGTGGGTCGCTGTGTGATACAGGAAACTGGACCAAATGGGTCTTTGGCCCATTATCTCTCTCTCTCTCTCTCTCTCTCTCTCTCTCTCTCTCTCTCACACACACACACACACACACACATCACATATATGTAATTTTTCTGGTCAGCCATTCTGACTTTAATTCATTTTTTTGAGTGAAAAATTATGTGCTTTCATTGCATGGTTTTTCCTTTGCAGCTCAAAAGCCTGGATGTCAGAGTATTGCATATTCTGCAAACAGAATATCCACAAAAGTGAGAAGAATCAAACAATCAATATTTAAAGATTTGCATCATCGTGGCACAACTGAGGCATCAGCATAACGTAACTTTGGTGATAAAGCATATGCTGCTATTTTGGAATGTCAGTGACCCTCTGAGCCCTCCTGGTTGAATTACGCTGTATAAAAGTCACTTGCTTTGAATCAGTGTTGTCACAACCATCGTTCTCTAATGTCACAATATAAAGGGCAGATCTGTAAAGAATGACCTTCTACATCCTTTACAGCAGTCATGGCATGTGGCTGTTTCTTATTTGGGAACTGATCTTCCAACTAGTTCTCTTGATATCATATGGAGTCCCTTCCTTCTGGCTATGAGGGGAAAGTATGACAAACGGAACACACATCCCATTTGTACTTTCATATGATGCTACAGAGATAGGTAGCTGATCAGTGGTGGGCCCGGCCTGGCCCAAGATCCGGTTCTCCAGAAGTGGGTGGGGCCAGGGGGTGAGGCCAGGGAGGTTTTTAACTTAAAAATTAAAAAATTTTTAAAAATTACTTACTTCAGGGTAGACCTGCATAGGATGGATCTCTGAAGCTGCAGTCTTCTCCACACTTTCCTGGGAGTAAGTCCCATTGACTACACTGGGACTTACTTCAGAGTAGACTGCTTAGGCTGGGGCTCTGAGACTGCAGTCCTCTCCACACCTGCCTGGGAGTAAGTCCCATTGACTACACGGGGACTTACTTCAGAGTAGACTGCTTAGGCTGGGGCTCTGAGACTGCAGTCCTCTCCACAACTGCCTGGGAGTAAGTCCCATTGACTACACTGGGACTTACTTCAGAGTAGACCTGTTTAGGCTGGGGCTCTGAGACTGCAGTCCTGTATAGAGAGGAGAGACCTGCATAGGGAGAGGCAGGGAGAGCACGGTGGCGCTGCCCCCCCTTCTGAGCCTCCCCACCAGCAGCAGAGGAAGGGAGACCGCGGTGGTGCCCCTGGCCAGCTGGGAGGAAGGGGGAGGAGGGAGGAGGAAGGGAAGCAGCAGCTGTGCTGCATACCGGTCCCTAGTGTTCTGCTCCTCCTTGGTCCTACCGGCTCCCCATTGGCTGCCAAAAGACAAGAACCTATTCTTGAGAGTAGGTGCGTCCCCCCTAGTGCCCACCTGTGTAGCTGATGCTCTGTTCCTCTTCACATTCATTTGTATACGTAAACCTTTCATAACATCTGAGTAATTTCATTTTCACCAACCTTGCAAACAAAAGTTTAGATGCTGTAAGATTACCTAACTTGGAGCTTGTGACAGCTCTGTATTTCCCAGGCATGGGTACATAAAACACAGGCTCCTATGTAATAAAGCTTAGAGTGCAATAAATCATAAACAAGGGTTTCGTGCATTATATGACTATGCACTATAACTTACTATACAGATTCTATTTACTAGGTAGTTACCTAGCTTCGTAAGGGCTTAATAAGAAGGATATTCCTGAATATCCTATTACCCTATTATTTCCCAGGAATTCCATCATCCTATTTAAACCTTGTTTTTAAGAGCATAGGGAAGTCTAACCATAGATGTCCACAGCCTTTGCTGGGCTCAGAGCACCCTCTGGAGAAGAGGGGAGGAAGAAAATCCACCGGTGGCACAAGTGGTTAAGACACTGTGCCTGTTAACCAGCAGGCCAGGGTTCAAGACCTGGGTCCCCAAAAGATGAGGATTTCCTGCTACAGGAAGGGGGTTGGACTAGATGATCCACTGGGTCCCTTCCAACTCTATGATTCTATGAAATGTTCCCGTCTACCCTCAGTTTTACTTAACGCTGGGGAGATTGTGGAATGGAACCCCTTTGGATACAAGGTCATGTCTGTACCACAAAAAGTAAAATGTGAATGTGACATTCTTCAATGGGTTTTCTGAAGCCCACCGATACTGTGTGCTTCTGCTCATTGCTTCTGCAGGGCTTCAGAATAGCCCGCAGAGTGTAAAAGAATGCAACTTCCAGTCTCCCTAGGAGAATGATTCAGAAAAATACTTTCTTTTTCAGAATGACTCCCTTGGGAAACCATAAATTGCATTTTGTTGCACTGGGGGCCATTCAGAAGTCTGCAGAGGCCATAGGTAGACACCTGTGGCCTCAGATGGCTTTAGAAAGTTCTCTGGAAGCAACTGGAATGCAGTTCTTGTCACTTCTGGAAGTCTCACATTGGACCAAGTCCAGCTCTCCACAGGTCTGAGGATCTGCTATGAACCAGACCAACTGATACAGAATCTGTATATTTGGAGGTCCCATCTGTACTCTTGTCCTATTACAGGTCCATTCCACAAGAGCACTGGCTGTCCAATGCTTATTCTTATTCATTTTCCTTGGCTCTAGATCAAAAGTGTATGATTGGCTTCGTTGCATGATTCAGAAACACTATGTAGAACTGTACACCAATTACTGTACATTATTACTTCTATATATATTTACTTTTAGCCAGACAATTGTGCTTTGGTCTTGACAAACAACTTTTTTCACTGTTATTCTTTGGTTTTCATATTCCTACTCCAAAATAACTAAAGGGGCAAGTAGAAGAGGACAGCTTGGGTCTGATCTCATCCTTCACATCCATTCCCCCATCTCCCCACAGTGAGCTGCCAGTGTCAGGGAAGAAACAATTATTAACTGGAAGAGCCACTGCATTCAGGCCTCTGTTATTTCTTGAGGCTTCTGCCACCACTACCACCATCTCTGTTGTGATGTGGCATTGGCTTTATGCTGGCATGAGGATTATTTATTAAAGAGAGAAGAGGGACTTTGGACGACTATGTGGACAGTTGCCTAGAAACCCACAAATGCCCTATATTGCTTCTGAAATGCAGGTGAGAGACCTTTTATTGGGCTGCTTGGCATCACATCAGAGTTTATTCAGAATAACTCCATATGCATCTCACTGTCAGTATTGCAGTGCAGTGACATTTTAATACTTGTGAGTAAGAGTCAGCCTATCATGCATTCCACTCTGCATTCTCCCCTCTGAGCTGTCATGATCTTTTCTTTATGCCTAGGCAAGTAAGGGAAGTGAGGGTTCCAAATGTCAGCTGTTTTGGTGGTGAGTCTATCTAGGCCCTTGTTTCTTATTGAATCCAGGTGATTTGACAGCATCCCACAAATCCTTCCTGTTTATTTATGTAGGACATTTTAGGATTTCTGTACTACCTCTCTTGCAAGCAAACCGAAAAGGCTGACATACACAAGAAGAAAGCACGTGAAAATAATTCAACTTACAATGATAAAAACAGAGAAATAGTAAGCATGTGTTCTTCAAGTGAAGCATATGTGCTTCATGTGAACAGCTAGAGCTTTAAAATAAACTCACTAATACAGTGGTTTTCAAAGTAGGGTCTGGATCCCCTGTGCAGGGAGAGGTGCAACTTCTTTTCCGGGTTTTCTGACGAAAAGCTAGGTAACAAGGCTACAACATATTTTTATCCACTTCTTAGCTAACTGTATGTTTATTATCCAATTGTCTATTTGCTTTCATGCTAATAAAAGTATGATTTGATTTAAAATATAAAATCCTCCCACTCACAGGCCATCACAGAAAATGTTGCCTCTTTGGAAGCTCTGAGGCAACAACTTACCTTTATCTGTTTTTACCCAATTGTATGTTTATTGTCCTGTTGTCTGTTTTATGCCAATAAAGGTATGATTTGATTTGATAAGCTAGGGATAAGCTTGGAAAGGGGTATCTTGAAACGATTGTGTTCCTGGGAGTAAGTCTTATTGAATACAATGGGGTTTATTTCAGTAATAAACCATCCATCTTTCCAGCATCTCAGCTGCCCTTTATCCACCCCTCTCTTCAATTGGCCCTTTATCCTCTTCTCAGCCTGTCCTTCCTCTCAGTTGAGATTCCATTAGATACCATTATTCACCCCATCCAATGGCTGAATGCAGTATAGTACTGGACACACTAACACACTGGTTTAAGTTTTTATGTAGATTGATAAAAGGAGCCCCACTGGATCAGGCCAAAGACCCATCACATCCAGCTTCCTGTAGCTCACAGTGGCCCACCAGATGTTTCAGAGAGCACACAAGACAATAAGAAAACCACATACTGGTGCCTACCACTGCATCTCACATCTTGAGGTAGCCTACTAATATCAGGAGGTTGCACATACAGTGGTGCCTCACATAAAGAGCTTAATTTGTTCCAGAGGCATGCTCTTAAGTGAAATGCTATTTAAGTAAAGCAGATTTTCCCATAGGAAATAATGGAAACTCAGATGATTGGTTCCAAAAAACCCCCAAATATTCATATAAAAATATTAACTGGATGTAAAAATGATGACAAAACACTGGAATTGAATTCAAAACCTGCAGTCAATGTGCATGATCCTATGAAGTCTACTTAGGCTGCAATCCTAAAGACACTTTCCTGGGAAAGTGACACTTTCCATTTAACACAATGAGGCTTACTTCTGGGTAGACATGGTTAGGAGGCTGCAATCAAAGACACTTTCCTGGGAGTAAGCCCCATAGTTAGGAGGCTGCAATTAAAGACAGGCTTACCTGGGCTGGCTTACCTGGGAGGCTTACCTGGGCTGCTGCTGGAGGTTCAAGATGGTTGTTGGGAGAACTTGGGGGCAGTTAGGGGCAGCTGCCTCTGGCACCCCCAGGCAACTGCCCCCAAGTGGGGGACAGTTAGAGGCAGCAGCGCTGGCCGGCAGCCCTTTTAAAGAGCCTCCGTGCGGAGCGTCAGGACTGCATAGCATGCGTGCCCATAGTGCGCTTGCTTGTTAAGTGAAGCAGAACTTGTTATGTGAAGCAAGATTTCTTGGAAATTTATACTTGTTGTATGAAATGCTTGTTATGTGAGGAGCTTGTTATGAGAGGTATTACTGTACTCCATTTTTGGGTCTCCAAAATACCACATACAATTGCATAGGAAAGCTTGGCAGGCTGTCTTCAGGCTATTATCATGCTGTGACTTTTTTGTGACATCCCTCTTTCAATCCCTTTTCAAGCAGACATGGGGAAGGGCCTAATATTAGAGCACTCCTAACCTTTGTCCCCAAATATTACCTTTTTCTTTTGTATCAGTGCAACAAGTATAAGCACATACATGCTCACAGAACTATCTAAGAATGAATACAACCACAGCAATTAAAAACATTTACTGCATTGTTGTTGAATCATTAGGGAAGTAACTAATGATGAAGTGTTGTTTAATGTTTTACAATTAAGTTTAATGCCCAGTTCTATTGAATGCAATTTTGTTGCGCTGTCACAACACATTATGAAGCAGGGTTCTGCAGGGGCATCCATGCCAGGAAGGAAAGTCCAGTCTTACACCCAGAGAATTAAGCAAAGGCAAAAATAACAGATACTGCTCTGCCAGCATTGGTAACCAATATAGCAGATGGGGAGAGGCTTGCTACTTCTGCGCTCTACCTTTTCACAGCTGAAAATCTCTAACTATACAACAGTCCATTCTTAATTACACATTAAGAATGGATTTAATTATATTTAATTACGAATGGATTTGAATATAGTCCATTCTTAATTCCACATTTCTTTTTCTGCTCCATTCTCTTCAAATCTAGGGAGCAAGAGGTGCTGCAGCAGAGGTGGATGAGTGGAAAGATCCATGGGCTGTAGTGGCTTAAGACACTGTGCCTGACATCTGGCAGGCCGGGTTTGAGACTTGGGTGCTACAAGATGGAGTGAGCTCCTGTCCTTAGTGCAGCTCCTTCCAACCTAGCAGTTTGAAAGCATGGAAATGCAAGTAGATAAATAGGTACCAATTTGGTTGGAAGGTAAACTGTTCTAATGTAGTCATGCTGGCCAAGTGACCATGGAGGTGTCTTTGGACAGCACTGGTTCTCGACTGAAACGGGAATGAGTGTCATACCCAACAGCTGTAGTTGGTGCCTGTATAAGCAGTAGGGAAACCAGCAGCCAGTCATGGCTGGCAGGGCAACCTGCCAGGGACCTTCACCTTACCTTAAGGAGTGGAAAGATGCTAGCAGTGGGCATGTCCCAGTGACAGACCCCCTGAGGCAATTGCCACAGAAGCAGACTGTGGGCTTGGATCAGCAGATACCTGGGCCTGGGATATTAAAAGGGAGCCTGAATGCAAAGGAGGGAACCCAGAAATTTCTTGGGATCACAGCTGGCTTGGTGGAGAGTGAAAGTTGAAGGCTCAGCCAACTGGAAAGCCAGGTCTATTGAGTTGGGTCCCATTTGGTTCCCAGCTGGGATACATGCACCCTCCACAGTCAACTGGGTAGCAGAGGCTGACCAGCTTCAGAGTGCACCTGAGTGGACACTCTCACGGTGTCACCCATGGCTGTGGAAAGGGCTGAAATAGGTTCAAAGGGGTAACCATGACACATGCATTTAGAGATCTTGAAGTCTTTCCTGCACCCTTTAATAGTAACCATAACTACTAATTGTAATGTCCTTTTGGCAAAATTCATGAAAATTCCCTTATCAACCAAATTCCACCACATATCTCAAGATGTCCTCGAAGTATCAGAATCAAAAATTACAGAATGAATCTCTCTCTCTCTCTCTCTCTCTCTCTCTCTCTCTCTCTCTCTCTCTCTCTCACACACACACACACACACACACACACACTGAGATCATTACGATACCTTTATCCTGCTGCTTATCAGTTTCAGTAGATGACCTGTGCATTATCTTAGTGTCTTTTGTTTTCGAGAATGAATGATTTTTCCTCATTTAGTCTTGATCTTATAAACCTCAATAATGCCCTGACAGTGCTCAGGCTTTTCTCTATAATGATAAATTATTTTTCCGCATTTGTTCTATCAGTAACACTCATGACTTTATAAACTACTGTCATGTTCCCACTTTAAATCTTTCTGTATGATAAGCTTTGAGGAGGAGCAAATTATTACAGAGCCCAATCTTAATGGCTTGCTACACTGTCAGAACTCATGTTCTGGTGGCAAAAGATGGCATGCCATTCAGTGCGGATTTGAAAGCCATGTGCCAGTGGCCTAGTATGGCTGTAAAGTCAGTGCAGGGAGTGTGAAGGAGGTGGAAGGGATGGGAAAAGGGAGGAACGAGGAGATCGAGACCAATGCAGTGGAACCCCCAATAGCCTACCTCCTTCATGGCCTCTGGCTGGCCCAACTGCTGCTGAAGAGGCAGCAGCACAAGAGCAGCATGCTCACTGGGCTGGTGTAGTTGTGCCATATCCTGAGGTTGAGAGGCAAGGGTTGCAGTTAGGCTAATTAAAGACAAGGTGACCAGATGCCCAAACCCCAAAAAGAGGTCAAGGTCCCCCCAAATTCCCGACATCCAAGCAAAATTCCTGACGTGTTTTTTAATGTAGGACACCCAATAAAATGTAGGACAAATGTAGGACTTATTAAAATAAAAGCTAAAAACACTTGTATTGCTTTCCCATACTTAATTTCAACACCGTATTACTTCTTTTTAAATTGAAAACCTCTTTGCAAGACCTGTTTTCACCAACAATGCACATGTAAGTGTCTCAAAGCAGACATGATCCTCACCCAGAGTGACCATATGCCATAACCAAAAAAGGCCCCCTAATTTAGGACATCCAAGCAAAATGTAGGGCATGACAAAATATAATCTGAAAACACTCATATGCTGAAAACACTCAAATCCTGCCTTTTGGAGCACTTGATGAGCTCTAAGTGCACAGGATCAAGACCATCCCAGAAGCCTTGCACTCTCCGGATTGAACTTCCACACTAACATGGCATGCTTGCTTACTCGTGAGTAAAAGCAGCTGTGCAATCTCACTTTCAAAAAGGTTTAATGCAGTGTTGCTTGGAGGAAGGGTTTCCTTGTGAGGTGCCTGGTTGGGGCTTCATTTACTGGATCAGGACCAGATTTCTCTCAGCCTCCCCAAAATATCTAAGGCAAGTTTGCCTATTTGCAAATAAATGCACAATATGGCGCCCTTTCAGTTCCCATAGAGATCAATGCAATTATCAGGAGCCTCTTTCGGGGATGATTTTGGAGGCTCCGTTCATTGGATCAGGACCATTATGATGTCCTTGGATTCCTTTCAGCCTGGCCTTTCTGGCAGATTATGGCACGTTCACCTCCTCATGAGTAAAGCCACGATATGGGAAACTTTTCTTTCTCATAGAGCTCAGCACACCAAAGCTCCAAAATGAAGCCAAAATGGAGGACACTTTTAGCCTCCAGATAGGAGGCTAAAAATCTGGAAAAATCCAAGAATTTCCACTCAAAATTTTTGCCAGCACTTCCATTTTTACTCTGACTTATCATGGACCCCTATTGGTCTATTCAGATTTATTCCTGCTCCTTGGAGGTTCTAATTTTGAGTAGCTCTAAGGGGGCATGTGTGCCCTGGAATCAGGCTCTGGATACTGCCTACCTGCACTGTTCTAGACCATGCAGAACATGCCCTCAAAATGTCTCTCCTGAACTGCCTTGGCTGGCACAGCTAGGGCAGCTCAGGTCCATCTTTCTTGGGCCAGCCTATGTTGACTTATGCCAGCCCAAGTCTTCCTAGAGTAACTGGGCTGACCCATCTTGGAATAGGGCCAGCCCAGTGATAGCCAGCCTAGCCTGAGTGCATTTTGAGATTGCAGCCATAGGCTGAAATCCTAACCAACTTTCTGACACCGACATAGCAGTGCCAGTGGGGCATTTGCTGCATCCTGCAGTTGGGTGGCATTCATAGAGGCACTGTCAAAACTGCGACAACCTTATCTTGTATTGGTGTTATGTTTTTGCAACATTCCCTCTACAGAAAACAGACTATTGCTGTAATCCTAAAGACACTTTCCTAGGAGTAACACTCACTGAACACACTTGGGCCTTTTTTTGAGTCAGATAATACTAAAATGATATAAAATCGAAGAGTATTAATATTAAAATGCTTTTTATCATGTATGCTTTCAGTGACTACCATGGAGCCTAAGATGTAGAGTAGGGAATTAGCCTGGGAAACGTGAAATCCAATTAAGCCTGTATGGATTTTCACAGTAATATTGCAGTGTCTTTTTAGATGAGTAGAGCACAAGTTGAGTGTCATGAACGTATATATGCAGTGCTCATTAAAAAAAAAATCCAAGACCTGCTGATCTGCTTATTTGGTAGAGAAGTAGGAATTGGGAGAGAGACAGTGAATGGTCTCAATAACAGTTCAGATAAAACCTAACAAAGAACTAGCATGATAATATCTGGATATTAACTTCAAGCAACTAAACAATTAAACTCTTCTTGGTCCTCACTCCCACCTGCTCCCTTAATTGCCATCTGTTGAGGAGTAAAACGTTTTATAATTAAGAACATCAAAAAACTAAAAAGAAAGGTTTGCCGTCATAAAAATCAAACATATATTTGTGCTTCACCTTCATCTCTATTTAATCAAATTAATGATCTTCTTGCATTTTCCACATATCTCTTTATTCACTTTTTAATCTGTCTTCATGAAATTGACAACACCTGCTTTGGCTTTAGAGCCATTCACATCTGTTACATGGTACAATATGTTCTGTTATTTGCTTTAAATTTTGCAATAGAACAGTTTGTGAAATTGCAAATTAGTATTTTTTTTAAAAAATAGAAGAGCCCATATAGCTTGCAATTACAGAAAAGATTAAATTAGCATTGCCCTAACCTGATTTTCAATAATATTTTGAATTTTACTATTTTAATGAATATTGTGTTCAAATGTTTATCTGTTGGTCATGGTAGATATCATCATACCTAAGAATCTACACTAATAACAGGAAGCTGTCATGGTAAAATAATCATATTTTGGTAAGTTAATTAATTGTAGTTGTAGTATTATAGTATTTATAGTATTTATAGTATTTATAGTAGTAACTATTCATAGTAGTATTATTAATTAATAGTGGCTGATAGGAGCTTACTGCTAACCCTCTATTAACTCTTAGTGGTAACACTCTGAGGCAACACTCTATCTTGAGTAGGGTGACCAGATGCCAAACCTCAAAAGGAGGAGAAGATCTTGAATTCCTCTCAGCCTGTCCTTTCTGGGAGACAATAGCATGTCTGCCTACTCATGATTAAAGCCTACTCATGATTAAAGCACTTTTAGTTTCCCATAGAGGTCAATGCATATTTTTTATTTTTAGTTTTTTTGCCATAACTTTTGATAGGAAGGAGAGATTTCAATTGCGTTGGATTCTGATCTTCAATTTGAACCCAACAACATATGACATGATGGAGTACTGCCATTGCAAAGTTCCAAAATGAAGCCAAAATGGATGACAATGAAGCCCTTTTGGAGGACACCCAGACAGAAAGCTAAAAAAGAGGACAAATCTGGAAAAATCTGGTCCTATGGTCACCATGATCCTGAGACCCTAACATACCCTAAGGTTGCAATCCTAAAAACACTTTTCTGGGAGTAAGACCCACTGAACACAATGGAGCTTACTTTTGAGTAGACATGGTTAGGATTGTGCCCCAAGTGAAGTTAGAATGCCATATGAAACAGAGTTCTAATTCCATTGACCCCCATTGCTATCACCACCACCATTTCCCTCTTCTTCCAGTGCTTCCCACTATTGCCCTTTTCTTCCAGGGCTTCTTCAAAACTGGTAAACTTGGGAGGGAGCTGAGAGAGGAAAATTCTCAATGAGCAGAGCATTTTGATGAAAGGCCAGTTGAGAGAGGAAGTAGGGAGTTGGATACAGCAGTGACAACAGTGGTTGAGGAAGCTGATCTCCCCTGGCTGGAAAATATTTGATGTTGGCTTTGGAATACCACTCTGATAGTTTCCTCATCTGCATGCATCCTCTGAGGCAATGGCCAGGTGGCCTGGAAGAAGTAAAAATGGGTGTAATTCTCACCAATTTAGGCCAGCAGAACTCACCCATGTTCCCACAGTGGAGTGGGGCAGCTGGTGCATATCTGTTTGCTGAGCTGACATCCCCCAGGAGTGGTGCAGTTGGGAGCGTGTTGGGCCAGCGAAACAGGGAGAGAATTCCAGTGCGCAGTGCTGCTGCTGCCGCCAAGATCCACCCCATCATATCTCTTGCCCCGAATTCCCCACAAACCGCCTTGCTTTATTGGCATAGGGCGCAATCCAGTGTAACTACGGGGAGTCCTTGCTCTGGTGCAAGAACAATTTGCTCTGGATTGCAATATAAATTTCCCATAGGTTTTCACTAAGTGGTGCAGAAACTACGGGTACACGTAATGTCTCTTACGTGCTCCCATAGTTACTCTGGATTGTAAGGATAGTGTCTGAGAGCCAGTAGTACATGTGTAGTGCTTCCCACAATAAGCCCTCCATAATGCTGATTTAGGGCACAATCCTACCAAATTTAGGCTGGCCTAAGTCTCACAGCATATTTTTTTCATGGTGGTATGGGGAGGTAGGTGTATACTTCTGCACTGGCCTAAACCCCGCTCCCATGAGTGGGGCAGAAGTGCCTTAGGCTACAATCCAGGGTAACTACAGAACCTTTTGCACCAACATAGTTACAGTGCCACCTATGGGAAATCTATGGGAAATGCATAGAGCAGTCCAGGGTAAGTGCCTCTTATGTCTTCCCATAGTCACTCTGGAATGTCGGGTTAGTTTGCTTATCCAAATGGCCCCCTGACTTTTGGAAGAACTGGTGTAATTTCCTCTTTCACCCACTTCCACATACAGATGGCTTGTACCATCCTCTATATCGCTGGACCCTTCTTTATTTGAAGGCCTGCAGAAAAGCTTGAAAGATAATGGGTCTTTGGTTTATTCTACAAACATTTTGAACCATGACACATTTTTATTTATACTTTTCTTTCTCTTTATTCATTTTAGCACCTTCTTGTCAGACAGATTCACTTTGAAATTTCATTCTACAGCATCAATATATCAAAAGACTCAAACATGTCCTCTCATCTGTTTTGCAAATCTATGTAAAAACAGGAATTTAGAGACCTATCCTGACACATTTCACATTTGGTGAGAAAGAGTTTTAATTATCCTTCTCTGTTTTAGTCAATGTACCAGATGGCAGATGTCTTTTTTCAAAGTGGCATTGATCTGATGCAAATTCCTAAGTGTGACGGCAGTACTTCAAGTGACAGATTTTATCAAGATAGTATTCTATGTATTTTCAATCAGATTAAGACCCACTGCATACAGCTGTTCTGCAGATATTTCCTGTACACATTTCTTCCAGTTAAGACCATTTTTCATATCTGCTAAATCACACAACTGTTGTATGATGACATGCACATGTTCAACATGTGCAGGTATACTAGTATTTGGCTGAGTGTGTGTTGCATAGTACAGTCAAACCATGTTTTAAATGTTTGCTACTGGGTTGTGTGGTACAATGCTGCATTCAACCTAATATGTGCTCGTGTGGATTTACTGAGTTGACCCTACATGCCGGTAAGCAAACTTTTGATCTGATTCTTTTTTTAAAAAAAGTAAAAGGTGTGAAGGGTATATGCTTGAAAGATATGAATGCTTTCATGTGTAAAAAGAAAGAAGACATTGTAGGTGACCTGCGATTACTTCCATGCTCTGTTAAGCCAACGGTCACTTTATTCTTTCAGGCAACAATCCTATACAGACTTTCCTGGTTGTAAGCTCAACTGCACATAATGAAAGTTACTTCTGAGTAGATGTGCATATAATTATGATGTCAGAGATTTATGATTAATGTAAAACAGTGGTCTCCAGCATGGAGACTACTGAGCACCTTTTTAGCATTATGGTGCACTGTGGCACTTCATGCCCCCATATTTAGATAATGCTTGCACTGGGCAGTTGTGTCTGTGGTGAAATGTCCCAGCAGGAATTGTGCAGAGATTTCCAAGAAGATGTGACTTTCAGACCATCACATTATCCTATTCTGGGGACATGAAGAGGTCCACCTGAAAGATTCACTCAAACCCCAGATCTGGCTTTTGAACCAGGTTTTGGAGGAAGCTTTAAATGATTTAAATTCTCAATTTGAGTTCTCTCTCCCCCTCCCTCCCTGTGGGTATGTGTGAATGAGCAGTGCTAGCGATAATTTTGTTACATTATCGTTTGCAACATGATCAAAACAGGGATTTTTGCAGTGTCTTAATCTATAGACTCTGTTGCAGTTTGAGTTTTTGGGTTTTTTTTAATTGTACAATTAACGTAGATTCATGCTTTGTTTTGATATATTTGATCTTCTTGTAGTTATCGGAACATAGAAAGAGCCTCCCCTGGATCAGGCCAAAGGTCCATCTAGTCCAGCTTCCTTTATCACATCAGTGGCCCACCAGATACCTCAGGGAGCATTTAAGACACATGCATCCAGACACATGCATCCCCTGCATCTGGCATCCCAACGCATCTGGCATTTAAGACACATGCATCCCCTGCATCTGGCATTTTGAGGTTGGCCACCTCTGCACTCAACCCTCCTGACTTGTAATCTGTGATGGTTTTTTCCTTTAGGAATTTGTCCAATCCCTTCTTAAAGGCATCAAGGCTAGATGCCATCACCACATCCTGTGACAGGGAGTTCCACAGACCAACCATATTTTCTCTTGACCAACCTAATCCTCCCAACATTCAGTTTTAGTGGGTGTCCCCTAATTCTGGTGTTCTGTGAAAGGAAAAAGAGCATCTCCCTATCCACTCTATCCATCCCTTGCATAATTTTGTATGGCTCAATCATGTCCCCCCTCAAGCATCTCTTTTCGAGACTGAAGAGCCCCAAACACTTTCCTCATATGTAAGGTGTCATCTTAACTGCTTGTTGCTAGAGACATTGAGTTGCCCATTTTTTAAAAAAAGAAAATACAGGAATAACTATTGAATAAATATAAATACTATAGAAATACCAGGAGAGAGCATAGGCCAGATCCTGTGGTAGACTGTGTTAGCATGCCAGAGCCCACAGAGCTGCCAAGCTTCATTATTTTAAAAGTACTGTATTTGATTCTCAAGTTTGAAACATCTTTATTTTTCAATTTCACTATTGTGAAATTGTGGGTGAGCAGTCATAAGTTTTGGACTGTGGACTCTGTGCATTGGCATGCAGAAAGCTAAAATGTGGAGGTTTTTTGTGTGTGCATCATTGCTAATGACACGACCACAGACTTCTGTCACATACCTGCCTAGCAGTTCATACTCTAGAGGTATTCATGTGCCTGAGCCTCCATTTGAAAAGCCAGAATTTGGAGTATTTCTTTGTTAAGTTGCCTTCTCAAGGTGACAGTAGCATGGCAAGCCACAAGAGAGGTCTGGTATTTTTGTCCAGTGCTGTTCCTGCAGAGCTACTTCAGTGATCAGGTATGGGGAGGCACTTCCATTTCCTGAAAACAGCAGGAGATTGGAAGCTTTTATCTAGTGACCCTAATACAAAACTTGTCTGTTGTCAGAGAGTGTGATGAAAACAAAATAGGGACGCTGCGGTTGTATACGAGAGAGGCAGCAAGGCTGTTAAAGAAGAAAGCTGCTGAAACCTGTCTGGAACATAAAAAGGGAAGTCAATCTCCTCAGAATGAAAACCCACACCTATTTCCCTGGGGGAGTTTTCTCACACTGGAGAAATGTCTTCTTTCCTTAAAAGGAGGGACAAGAAACGAAAGTTGGTGGGAATGGGAAACAGTGATCCCAACCTTCACAGGGTATGTCAGGTGAACAAAACCCTGGCTGGGCTTTTATTGTCCATAATTTTATTTTTTCATAATTTTATTATTAATTTTGGGTCCCAAAATTTTGGTCCTCCTTTCCTTTCCTTTCCTTTCCAATTTACCACCACAGTATTCTGCTCACACATTCGTCTGATAAGAAAGGTTGAGTGGAAGGGTGGAAACTGTTTGCAGGGCTGATGGATGAGGTAGGTGAAATTCAGATTTCCTGGGAAATGATTCAGGCTATTTTTCAATTCTGGAGCAATCCAAAGGACACTTAGGAAAGTTCACTGGGTGTATGGTACTTGAAAAGTAGCATGAAAGCCTAGACTCCCATTTGCTGCTGGCTAGCTACACAGAAATGCATTCTGTTACTCAGTTGTATTTGGTGAGCTAATGTGTCTTTGGTCAAAAGTCAATGCTCAAAGTGCATGGAGACCAAATCAAAATATCCAATCAGTTGATTGCATTTTCATTATTTTTCTCTTCTCTTTCTGATTGTCAGCTAACCCCAGTAATATTGCATTTGAAGCAAGCAATATCTGTCTTTCTCATTTTTTATAAACACTCACCCTACAATCCAGAGTAACTATGGGAGCACGTAAGAGACATTACATGTACCCGTAGTTACTGCACCATCTAGTGAATACTTATGGGAAATTCATATTGCAATCCAGAGCAAATTGTTCTTCCACCGGAGCAAGGAGTCCCCGTAGTTACTCTGGATTGCACCCTAACTTCTTCAAAATGATCCAGGAACCTGCAGTATTGGACATATACCCTTTGTACTCCAGGGCAGATCTGCAACATTCTGCCTCCTCTTCAACATGTCCTACTCCATCACACCACCTCCTCCCTGGAATAATACTGAAGGCTCCTGGATGCACAACACAGTTCAAATAGGCTTCTGAGGCTTCTCATGACATTTTAAACAATGATTGTGATTTCCTAACAAAATTGCTCAAGACCACATAGAAGGCTTCTCACATGCTGCCAAGCGCCATGTGGAATGACTTGGGTGCAGGGCAGCATGGTGTGCAGAGGTAACAGTGATGAGGGTGTGGCGTGTGGCACTCTAGGCATCTGCACTCCCTAACCCAGGTTCACCACTGTGAGCCAAAAGATGAAGATCCCTAAATCAGAAATGTTTTGGTACTAAGCAAGTATGATAACTTCAAGATTCTTGCTCTTGTACTGCTGTAATACTTGAGAGAGAGAGAGAGAGAGAGAGAGAGAGAGAGAGAGAGAGAGAGAGTCTTTACCATCAAATATAATTTGTAACTACAATCAGATGAGAAATGAAAACTATTTTTTTCAAATGTAAACTAATGGAATATCACGGCTATCGGTTCTAGGATAAAAAATCAGAAAGGAAGAAAACAGACTCCTTCTGCATATGTGTCGTATGCATTCTTCTTAAATGTGTCATGCTCTCAAGTGAGAGATCGTGAAACTCAATGGAGGTGGAAGTATTTCACAGCTATTCTGTTGTGGGATCTGGGGAAAGTGGGCCACAGGTTTTAACTTTCCTTTGCAGTGTTTTCTGCAATCTGATCTCAGCCTGTTGGCTTCCCACCAACAGGTTTCTGAGTCTGGGAAGGGCGCCAAATTGCTTCCCCAAGCTAGGCAAAACACCTTCCCGTAATGCATTTAGTAACAACATTTCACTTTCTGTATGTGTTGGAGCTAACAATGTTATCACCTTCTAAAGTAAGAAAAAATTAAATGAGTGGAAGTATCTCTTAAGCAGCAATGGATTTTTTTTCAATTTAATCAGTCTGGTAATTATGGCATTACATTTTCCATAAAACAACCAAAATGGTTGCCAAATTACACTTGAACTGTAACACAGAATTGCCACCTGGGGGGTATCCTCTCTGATGCAGGGTAAGTTCCCTAGATGTCAATCAGTAAGAAAAAAGTCAAGTTTTCTTCAGAATTAGATGAAGTCCACTCTTATTCTTTAACTTTCTCTCATAAAAAATAACTGATGAATTTGGTGCAGCACTTTCAAGAAGGAAGTTCATATTTTTTTCCTTTGGTTTAGTTCAAAGAATAACCTGATCATTTTTCATGCCTTTCCACTGACAAAAAGAATTTTTGGGTCAGCTATTAATCACTCGGTGGTTAGATATGGTTAACATTCAGGTAACTACTTTCTCATGTAGAAATTTATCATGAGTATTACAATTAGAATAAAAAATAATAATATAAGAGTCAAGCGTTTTGAGCCAAGCATATGTAGAGCTAAGCATATTAGAGCTACATGCATTAATGCTGTATTGTTATACTTTATATAAAAAACACAAACTCCAGACACAATAGTTGATGGAAATTAAAACAGTAGTTCTCAGGCATTTCAACCCAGTACCCCCTGGGACGCCCATCAGTCTGTCTGGAAAGTAATCTCAACCTGAAAGTAAGGGCAGATAGTCTAGGGTTTAGCTAACCCTCATAGCAGAACTCAGACTTGGATCCTTTTCTATCCCAATCATCCTTCCTTTCCACCATCCCATCTTTCACTTATTCTGGGCAAAGCATTATGCTTCCCTCCCACCAGGAGCCCATTCTGCCCAGCAGCTCTGTACTCCTTATTTTCAGATCTGTATTTCAATGACGGCTGAGCTAGGTGCTTCATGACCAATCTGAAATTGGCTTGAGATCCATCTTGGGGGTCCTAACCCACAGTTTGTGAAATGCATGCTTTCCTAAAAGTAATCCCCATTTAACATAATGGGACTCACTTTTGAGTAGACATTTATCAGCTTGCACTGCTAGGCAATGTTGGCTCATTGGATTTTAATATATAAAAGCACACCTCTCTGTTGGATTCTGACATAATATGAGCACATAACTGCAGTTTTCTTGTGACAGTTCAGGATGATGATCTTACCTGAAGTGAGTTGCATTAAAGTCAGGAGGATTAATATCTACTCATGGCTACTGTTCAGCAGGACAAATGTCTCTGTCATTCAGTGTGTAGGTTGACCCTAAGCTGAAATACTATAATTGTTAGGTGACACACTGAGAGCTACAAAAAAGAAGTTTCATTTATATCTCAGAGGTTAGAGGCAAAAATAAATCATAATGCAGTTGGTTTTGAACCTCAACTCATCTGAGCTGAATGCAGCTCCCAGACTACCACAATAAAACAGAAGGCATGTATAATAGTGGGTAAAGGAAACCTGGTTTCCAAAAGTGAATGCCAGTGAGATCAATAGTCCTCATTATGGAAAATCACTACTATAACTACTATTCTATTTGTGGATGATTTAAGGATGAATAAACCTGATTTTTGATATTTCTATGTAATTTCTTGTATTCACATCACTGTGTGCATATCCTAGGGAGACTAAACTTGCTTAACATTAAAGCCAAATATGATAAATTTCAGGTGTTTTGAAAGTCACAAAAATGTTTGAGAGTTACAATATTTAAGAAGTATTTAAATTCTTAAATATATTTACTAATCATGAATGCTAAATTTATGTTTTAATCCAATGAATACTCAGTTCATACTCAGTAAATAATTATAAAGCTGGAAAATTTTTTATTTATCTTTTATATTGTGTTTCAAAAAAGGAGCTCAGCCAATGTTACAAGTTTGTCAAAGAGCTGTATGTGGCTCAGATGTATGATAGCTCAGTGGTTGTCTCCTACTGGTATAAAGAGTCTGCAATCCTAAAGACACTTTCCTGGGAGTAAGACCCATTGAACATGCTTTCTTTCTTTTGTTTGCTCTCTTTCTCAGCAAACTGCTCACTGCAGGGAAATCATAGCCACCTTCTACTGTGCACTGGTCTCTGGCACACCTACTATTATCAGTTTCCTATATGATAGTTTTTAATCAAGAAAAGGTATGAAAACAATATAATTGTGTAATCCTGTAAACTTTCCCAGAAACAGAAAACCTAGTTGATTAATCAAATAAGCAGTGCTAATGTGATATCTCTATGGAGGGACGTTACTGGTGTTCCTTTTGCTATTTCTGTCAGCGAAGGTGTTTTTATGCTTTCAGATGTGACAGCTGGATGGGAATTTAACCGTATCTCTATAGAATTCAAAAGACTTTCTTGTCTAAACAGTGAAACCATGGGTAGTAATGAACATGATAAGCTTTCAGTGCTACCACAAGGGGTTTCCTCTGTGTTGAGAATTAGTTCCCTTTGCCGGTGGATTCACAACCAGTGCACAGGAAAAAAAACCTGTCTATGGGCGCAATCCAGAGTAACCACGGGGAGTCCTTGCTCCAGTGTAAGAACAATTTGCTCTGGATTGCAATATGAATTTCCCATAGGTTTTCACTAGATGGTGCAGTAACTACGGGTACACGTAATGTCTCTTACGTGCTCCCATAGTTACTCTGGATTGTAGGGTATGTTTAATAAAATAGAGATGGCCACATTATGAAAATGGTGATTGTGTTTCAAGGCAAAGACAAGCATTTAAACTGAGACCAATTATAGAAATGCTAATAAAAGCATAACACAGTCACTGGCATTTAAACAAAATTTCAGAACAAAAACCTTTATTCTCACGCAAATACAAAGATATTGAGATAACTAAGTAGAGAAATGAATCAAAATGAACCCATGAACTCAGCTGATTAAGATGACTCAATAGTACTTACTCTCACAAAAGTGTGGTTAGGATTGCAGCCTGAATGACACCCCAAGGGAGCTCAATTATCCAAGGCTGGTAAATAACGAATTGTCTGACAACCTTTTTTATTTGAAGCATGCAAGAAAACATGCATACATATATGTTTCTGTGGATCTAGCAAAGACGTGTACAGAGGTTATGAACATTGTACCTTAGTTCTGTGTCAGCTTAGTCTGCATGTTTAAAAGCATCATCATAGCATCATCATAGGAAAAAAATACACAGCGAGAGCTCTACAGAATAACACTGTCAGGCCCTATCCACAAGAAGGATTAGTCCTTAACCTTCTACTTGTTGATGGCTCTACCAATTGTCCTCAGAGATCAAGCTATCAGACGTTTACTGCCTCATCTGGCTCTTCAGCATTTTTATTAGGTCACTTATCTCTGCCCTAGTGTGGTTATTGCATTTCATTGACCTTTTCTGTCAGAGCTCTAGCACAACATATCCAGTTTCCAGATGCTAGAAAAAAAGGGAAGCCGCAATTTTCTCAACAACCCCATTTTGCTTTCTTCTTTAAGTGAGTAGCTGAAATGCAGTCATGAGATTTCTGACAGGAAAAGCAGCTTCTCATTTCATGAGAGGAACCAAGACTTGGACACATTGCGTGAGGCAAACATGTAGCTTCATTTGGTTTCATATGACATAAAGGTTAAGGTAAAGGTGTGCCCCACAGGTTGCCCTGGTAGTCATGACCAACTCTAGGAAGCAGTGCTCATCTCCGTTTCTAGAACCATAGAGTAAGCATTATCCAAAAGTACCTCTGTGGACATGTGTCTTGCATGTGCAAGGAACACTGTTTCCACTGGAACATCAAGGTGGTACTTCATTTGGATGCTTTATCTACTTGCATTTGGATGTTTTTGAACTGCTAGGTTGGCAGGAGCTGGGTGAAGGATGCGGGCTTACTCTGTCTTGCAGTAGACAGGTCTAGAACTGCTGATCTTCAGATTGACAGGCACAGCACCTTCAGTCACTAAGCCACTGCTGCCCCTTCATATGACATACTATGACTATTAAACACAATGAGACTTTCAATTTTTAATCTAATTCTTTATGCTTTAATAACAGAACTGAAACAATGTGCTCAGCACTAGCATCACTATTTTTTTTGCCGCAGGCCCTTTACCAAACTGAGAATATATTTAATTCTTCAGCAAAAACAGCAATCGCTGGGGGGTGGTAAACTGGTTTTAGGATTGCACTTTTAGTGACACAACACTGATCTGATTCATCATCTGAAGTCATTCACTTTTCTCAACTTTGCCACCTGCATTGGGATGGCCATCCCAATTACAGCTATGAACTTAAAACCAAAGTGAACAGGTCCAAATTGTGTAGCTGCACACAAGTATTATCAGGAACTAGTATAAGTCCAGGGAAGAAAAAGAAAAACCTTAGCAGAAAGTGAGCAAAATGAGACTTGCACTTAGCCAGCGTGGGAACTGCAAACCACTTATGCCAAGCTATCATTTGATATTAAACCAGTGAAAAGCCACACTACTGAAAAAACCCTTCAAACGGCGAAGATTATCTAAATATTGAGAGTCCACATCTGCTTTTCTGAGCAGTCATTTAAATGAAGTTGACAGTGTTTGTAACAGAGAAAGGAAATTTGAGGACATGAGCCAAAAGAAAAAATGGCAGAGAAGTTTGGGCAAGAACTTGTATGAATTATACTGCTAGGAAAGTACTAGTTCTTTTGCCAAGAAAATAAATGTAAAAAAACTGCAGCTCACCATTCAGTTATAACTTCAGTTCTGCTGGTGATGAACTCTGGTTTAATAAGGGAAGGTGTGTTTCGCTCGAGTCTCCATTTCCTTCTACCACCTGCACTCTCCAAAAATCGTGCTTAAGGCGCTGTGCCTGTCAATCTGAGGATCGGTAGGTCAGTGGTTCTAGACCTAAGTACTGCAAGACGAGAGATAAGTACTGCAAATCTTGGATTAAGGAAACCCTCAAGGGCAAATTTTCAGAGGGGACAAAGAACTGCAGGAATTAGGGAAGACTTGCGAAAACCAGAGGCTCCCCTCCCCCCCCCCCCTGCAAGAGTGAGAACTCAGGAATATGGAACACAATAGTCCATGTCCTTAATTTAAACACTATACTAGTATTAAATTTAAAACTAATTCATTTATTACATATAATTTATTAATTACAAGAAGGCTACGTACTGCCACTCACAAGGAAATGGAGGACAACAAAGATTTTTTTCCAGTACACAAGGCTAGAACAGGGCATATGGTCACCCTGAAAGACACCTATCTGCCAGCTTGCTGCTAATCACAGCCCATCAACTCAAAGAGGTCATTTTAACCCTTCTAAATGGTGGATTTCCCATAGTCAGAAAACAATTGATCATGTGTCCCATATGCAGTAAGCAGATAAATAATAGAAATGGGTGTAAGAAGATATAAAAAATATGAACGGGAGTGTTGACAAAGAAACCAGGGTAAGGCAAAGTCTTAATCTGTCTTTCTGGTTCAATTCAGAGAAGAATTCTCTTACAGCCCAATCTTGTGTAACAGTTATGGCAGCAGATGTAGAGATCCACTGCTGTAAGCAACTTGTGTCAGTGCAAATATCACGATGTCATCATATGCTGTGGAACCTCCAAAGGAAACAGCCAGAGACTCTGTACGTGTATCAGAATTGTGTAGGTGCTCTGTAGGTACAAGTAAGCTGAGGGAGCAGTTTGTGGTGAGGAATGGAAAGAACCAAGGACAGTTCAGGGACAGTTAGATGAGATTCTCAGCAACAGTCATCATATATCTGAATTCTATCACCCTCACCCAACCCAGACCCTGCTCCCTTCTCCTCCAAGACATATAGCTGGCATGGATCTGAAGAGATGTGTTGGCAATTAGATGGCCTACTGGAAGGTCAGTAAGAGATATTTTTGCTGATTCTTCTTTCTTCTTTATTGAAATATATTTTTTAAAGATTTTTTCTCCTTTACTTTTTTACTTACTCCTCACTGGGAGTCTGATCACCAGCTGACCATAGGTGCAACAGGTGTTCTGATAGTGTGCCTGTATGCTGTGGAGTGGCAGGTAGACAATATTTGAAAACCACAAGAGTCATATTTTCATTACACCAAAATTGTGTTGTATCCCTTTCTGACAGCAATAGAATCAAGCAGATATAAAGATGCAGTCCTCATTTCAGAAGAAAATGTCGATTAATATGAGGCATGTGTCCAACAGACTCCAACCATGAAATAAAACATGAACTGTCCTAATTTCTTCTGCTTTTCAGAAATTGCTTGCATATGCTAATATGACCCAAGTTCAGCCTGAAATTAGTTTCTCAAAACAACACAATGCCAATAATGTTTTTTCATTATTAATGTATCTTTCTCATATTGATTCCAGCTTGAGGGAGAATGGCAGGACATCCACATGGAATCGGTCCAACTTAGGGGGAATTAAATGGTTCTGTCAAATCTTGAATATAATATAGTTGATTAGGAAGGACAGTAGAACTTGGAGAGGATGCACTTGTTAACCCAGTCATCTCCACTTATGAATACAGTTTTTGAAATTAATGAGGGAGTCCGGGATAAAGGGGGCTGCGATGGAATTATTGGCAATTTAAATAAGGCATAGAAAGACTAGGGGAGGTCTTTTTCTGTATTATTTATTACGTTTATTTTTGTCCTCATTGAGTCTTGTTGAATTTCAAACTGAATTCTGAATTTGGACCCCATTCAGCTTTGAGCTTTTTCATTTCATTTGTACCTTTCTCTGCTCTGTGTTGCAGATATATATGTGGGCATTAATAAAAAAAACACTGCCAGAAAATCTTCATGAGATTGCATCAAAAATTTTGTTGTATGATGCTTCATATGTAGTCTTGCACATGTAGCACTCCTGCAGCACAATCTGATGCATTTCTACAGAGTCATAAATCTCACTGTGTCCAATGGTGCTCACTCCCAGCAGATTGTATAGGATTGCTGATGTAAAGAATCTTGATATAGTGGAAGGACAATCACATCACATTTTCTTTGCTGTAACATTATAATAGGGCATGTATATGCAGGGCATGTATGTGCAGGGCAATGTAATATAGTGGGATGAAAAGACACAAATGAACTGAAGGAAAGAAAAAAACATTATCAAACTACATAATTTTGGCAGTCTGTACAAATTCAGAAAAAAAATCAAATAATGGCTTTTTAAATTCATTTGCTTCATTTTGGAATCAAGATGAGATAATTCAGAATTCCAAAATCTGGGGAGAAATTCTGACAACAAGAGTTACAGAAACATCCTAAGGAAGACTAATGTTGGTGTCACCAGACAGTTTCATGGATAGTTTCATTGGATGCAAGTTTTAAGTCCTGCCTACGTATGAACAGTCATCATTGCCAAAAACTGCCACTGAAATTGACTTGAAGTATGTGCGGGAAGATGGTTGAGGGAATTGGGTACCACTATTGTTTTCCACAGGCATTTATTGTTAATTTATTAAGTGGTAGAAGTACCATCAATGTCACCTTGAGCATCCTTCAAGTATTTTGTTGGAAAGGAAAAAACATATGTTTCAATATGATCAGATACATTCCTGTGGGGTGGGGATGCTGTCCTGGAGAATACTAGCACTGGCTCTACTATATTGTACACTAGCACTACAATATTGTGCTCTGTACAATACTAGAATTTGAAGTTAATTCAATGTCAGCTTCCTTAGGTAAAATGAGGGATGGATTCCTTGCTGCTTAAGGTGGGGAGATATTGGAAGCTGCTCGGTGAGAACTCGCTGCCCTGTATTATCCCAGGAAATGATGGAGACAGGGTTGACTAGAAGTTTGAAAGCAGGGATCCTTCATCCTTATCACAGAATGGCAAATGAAAGAGGGGCTCTGAATCTCTGACAGGGCAAACAGGGCATGTTGTCTTTGACTCCATCTTCAACTGTGACCCATTCTCTTCCCTTCATGAGTGCAGGGATCTTTCACCGAGATAACAAATGACAGACATGACATTTATAAGAGGAAGTATGATGGAAGGGGGACTGCTTTGAAACCACTTAAAGTCTTAGTGATGGGGCAAAGGGACTGTGACAAACCCAAGCACGTAGGCATTTATAAAAGATTATGGCGAAATAAGAGGCTGTATAGAGCAATGAGACCCTTATGATATACCACAAACTGCAACCAATACCTAGGAAATTGAGAAAGGGCTAAACAGCAGAGTCCAGGAAGCAAACATTGCATATTATTTCCAAAACACTGCATCATTTCTTTGAAGGCCTTTTAATGTCTATAAAATGTGAATGATGCTTGTGAAAGGTTGGCAAATAACAAAACGCATCACTGCATGAATGGTCCGTTTTCAGAGGCTGGTATCACAACCTTTCACATTCTTTGGTAATAGCAAATATATATTTATAGAATCTGGTTCAGAGCTTGCTTCTGCTATGGACTCTCAGCCCTAGTCATAAGGATAATAATTCATACTTTATGAGGTTTTTATAAGGATTGATTATACCAAGATAATATGTGTAAGGTAGTTTATCACTTAAAACACTAAACAAATGAAAAGTATTATTTGGCAATCACAGGGAATATATCATAGCAGTCCCAATTACCAGTGGCGACCCAACTCTGTGCGTCACCCGGTGCGGAGGCTCAGCGAGTCACCCCCAGGACACGTGCACTGCCTTCCAGGACTGAGCAGGCACCAAAGTTGGCACCTGTTCAGTTGCTTCTGAAGCCAAACAGCTTCAGAGGAGACTTCCTCCTCTCTAGGGAGGAACAGCCTGCTTCTCCTTAGAGCAGAAGAAGTCTACGCCTCTACCTGGCCATTCGGCCTCACTCAGGAGGTAGAGCAGCAGCTCCTGGCTACCATGGCGCCTCCTGAGCAAGTCCAAATGGCCAGGCAGAGGCATGTACTGCGCATATCCACACCTCTGGACATGCAGTGTGCCTCCTCACAATCAGCCTGCGCAACCATTTGGAGCTGCCTGAGCGAGGCCAAATGGATGCACAGAGGCACACTGCACATGTCCAGGGGCGTGGATATACACAGTGCGCCTCAGCTGACCATTCAGCTGAGCAGGCCTGAATGGCCGGCTGAGGCCCAGGGCCGGTTGGAGGAGTGTCAAACTCCTCCGGCACATCACCCCCAAGTACTGTGTCACCCAGTGAGGCCCACACCAGCCGCATCAGTCTGGTGACGTGGCTGCCAATTACATCTTTAGGAATTGAGCTCTGTTGAAAAAGGGACCAATAAATAAAAGCAGGCCTCCATCAGTCTTGAGAGACTATGGTATTGTGCTCGGCGCTGCATACGCTGCATGTGAAGCACAAAAGCCTGGGTTGGATTGTTATGGAGGATAGGCTGTTACCCAAGCAGCAAATCCCCCCTCTCCACGCCACTGAATTAGTCCAATGGAAAGGCAGAGCCAATACGATTGGATCCAGCTGCGTCGCAGAGCTGGGCAAAGGACAGGAGCTCACCCTGTCTTGTGGGGCCGACCCGGGTCTCGAACCCTGGCCTGCTGGTTAACAGGCACAGTGTCTTAACCGCTTGCGCCACCCACAGCCGACCATAGATAACAACCTAAGTATATTTGAATCAATGGACATGCAATTTCCACATGCACACATTTAGGATCAGGCTGTCATTTGCATGATCCATCATGCAAAATGGTGATCCATTTTGTCCCAGCTGATTCACCATGCAAAGTGGTGACAAATATCTATCTATCTATCTATCTATCTATCTATCTATCTATCTATCTATCTATCTATCTATCTATCTATCTATCTATCTATCTATCTATCTATCTATCTACAGTATTTATATACTGCTTTTCAACTAAAAAGTTCACAAAGCGGTTTACAAAGAAAATGGAAAAATAATAATAGCTAATTAAAAGATAATGGGTCTCTGTCCCAAAAGGGCTCACAATCTAAAATGCAAAAAAGAACACCAGCAGAAGCCACTTAGACATTGCTGGGGTGTGTAGGGCCAGTTACTCTCCCCCTGCTAAATAAAAGAGGAGCACCCATTTAAAAGAGTGCCTCTTGCTCAGCTAGCAGGGTGAAATATACACCTTGCTACACCCCACTATTCTATGACTGACCCCCCTACTAGTCTGCACACAGGCTCCCCATTTTCTGCATACCAAGAAACCTACACAGAGCATATGCACAAATCCCACACTGGTTTGTTTTTGCTTTTTGCTTACTGGCACAAAATATGGCACATATTGGTACATACTGTATTAGTGTCACTATCTCTACACTGGATGGATTCAGGTCCTTCTCCAGTTTTGCTGCCACTATCCTTCACAATGATGTTAGAGGCAGTCCCTCCAGTCCACCCATTCACTGTTACTTCTTATCCAAGACCTTCATGGTCTTCGGTTTGTTCTCTTTTCATCTAAAGCAGCAAGGAAGACCAGAATAAGGAAGTGGATCACGACAGCATGAGGCATTCCTCAAACAAATTTAAAGAAACAATTATGCACAGATATCAGGCATATTGACAGGGGCAATCCCAGGTTCCCATACTAAAGGATGTATGTGTGAGCCTGGTGCATGAGTAGTTCTTTGGGGAGTGCACCAGCTGAGGAACCTTCATTGGGGGAATGCCCTCTCAGCCGGTGCACCCTCTGAAGAAGGACACATGTGCAAACAATGTGCATGTGCCCTTTAGTGTGGAGCACTCCAGCTGAGGAGCAGTCCTCTCCACTGGCATGGGTGGGGGTGACATGTCAGAGGGGGGTGATGCACCAGAGGGGTTTTCAAACCCCTCTGAAGCGTCATTCTCCTGCGCGTCACCCAGTGCAGACTGCACCAACAGCACCACCCTCGTGATGCCAGTGCATATTGATATTGTTGACTAATCAAGCTTAGCTCATTAATTTTTGACTAGTCAGCTATATTGCACTTTGATACACTTATCAAATTAACAAGTCATTGGCTTATTCCTGGGTATTTACGTGTATCAGATTTCACATGTGTATTATATACCTTCATTCCTTACTGAAAGCAGAAATAATGATCAAAGTTGGATGGTCCTTCTTTGCACATTGTTTTTCATTATGTTTTCATCTTTCATCATGGCAGTTTGCTTGAGACATAATGGATGGCATTTAAATGCTTATAATATATTAGCACATATTTTGGCATGAAAGCTCTTCTTACAGTGTTGTTAGAACCCACAATTAGAAATTTAGAGCACAATCCCCAGATGCTGTAAGGCACTTCTACACCACCCAGGGATAACTTAGGCTGGTGCATAGGAGTGCACCAGCCTAACTCCACCAGCTGTTGCTTGCAGGGGGAGCACTCCGGGGTATGGGGAAGGGTGGTAAAGGGTGGGGAGTTGGGGGAGGGTGGGGAAAGGGTGGGCAGAGGGCAGGCCAGGAGTGAATGGAGTAGGGGGCAGTGCCAGGAGGCAACTTTAGTATGCTGTCCATTGCAACATGTCAATCGCATGACCATTAATACGTGTTGTCCGTTGCACATGACCACAGCAGTGGTCTTCACAAAATACTACAATTGCATCAGCATCTTGACTTTCTTCTTGTTTTGATGGAAACAAAGAAACAAACCCTGGTGCCAACACTTAAATCATGGTACGCTGTATCTAAAGCAGTAAGATAGAGATGGAAGGAACAGCTCAGAAAGAAATCCTCCCTCCACCACTTCATTGGCATGTATAACTCCAGGTGGAGTGTTAGCTCCTGAACCCCAAATATTGGTTTCTTGCAACCAACATTTTGCATGACCTGTCTTAGCAGGAAAGCTGATCCCTCTCAACTTGTCAAGAAGATAAAGAGAATTTGAGTATCCTTCTGGAAGGAAACCCAGTGCTTTCTGAGAATTGGCACTCTCTTGGGCCTTTGGAATAATCTTTGGTCCCTATCAGCTATGTGTGGATTATAATGTGCTTTTCATTACCTTGGCCTTCTTAGGACTAGGTAATAGAGTAATTTGGAGTACTTCTGAGAGTCATACTGGATCAAAGTGAGCTCCTTATTGGATATTTGATATGAGTTTGAATAATTGGGAATGCTTCTCCCAGTCAAGTGACAGTTTTGTTCCCTATGTATTCCTGTTATTCAGAGATTGGGGTCTGTCAAACAAGATTTGTTTTCCCTTCCTTAAGTAAAGCTTTAACTTAAGACCTTCATTTAAGTTTACTCATGCTGAACTGGCTCTGGATAGGACAGGGCAGAGTCATCTTTATGTCACCTTAAAGGGTTGGGCCATGCTATGTTAAGATTATTTACCATAAATCATCAATGAGGGACAAAAGAATAATATCATTTTACAGACCTAAAATGGAAACTTATGTAAGGTTGTATAATTTGGGCTGTATCCAAGGAAATGGATTTACTCGAATCTCATATTTACTTGAATCTAATGTGCCACCAAATCTAATGTGCATCCTGATTTTAAAAGGCTTAAGATTTTTTTAAAATGTGATTGTAATTTGCAGCTGCAAAGCAGGTAGAAAATATAATTTCACTGCAATAAACAATAAGTTATATGACAATAATAATATGTTTATATTAAGATTTATATTAAGGTTTATATTAAGATTTTTTTCCAAACTGCACAGCTTTATACAAGAATGGGTTTATGTTACATTTTTATTACAATAGAGTAAACTGTTAAATTAAACTGTCTACTTATAATAAAAATAAGTAAACTGTCTACTTATAATAAAATAAGTAGTACTTATTAAAAAGGTACTTATAATAAAATAAGTAGTACTTATTAAAAAAGTTTAATAAGTAAACTGTCTACTTATAATAAAAATATTGAAATTACTCTTATGCACTATCGAATTTAATACGCACCCCAATTTTGGAGACTAACCCTACAATCCAGAGTAACTATGGAGCACATAAGAGACAATACGTGTACCCATAGTTACTGCACCACCTAGTGAAAACCTATGGGAAATTCATATTGCAATCCAGAGCAAATTGTTCTTACACCGGAGCAAGGACTCCCCGTAGTTACTCTGGATTGCACCCTTAATTTGGCTTAAAAATTTGAGTAAATAGGGTAGTCATGAGTAAGCAGCACTGAAATGAACTTTCCAAATGAATGATACTTATGACTACATTAATTTAAACTGTACTCAAGTCATGATTAAATTTGTCTAGATACAGCCAAATATTTCTCACAGTGAAATGGTTCTTGAAATCCATTTTCTTTTTATATAAAAAGAGAAATATTGTTTTAAGTATATGTAATGAAGAAAAAAACAAAAAAAATCCCCACCACGTTATAGAAGTTTTGTTTCACTGCAAAATATCAAATCTGTATGTTTATAATCCTTTTGCAAAAAGTAATAATAGCCAGATGGAAACTGTAGCTATTTTCAGCTGTGTTTATTTAGCAGATCGGTAAGGCTGGTACATATGGACATTTATATATAATGGAAATTGGTGTTGAATAAAATTTTTTTAAAAAAAATATAAACTCTGTTGGCTCTTATACAGAAAGCAGGTCATTAAAATGCTGACAGCAGCTTTTTGATTTGAATTTGTAGTTTCTTCCTGTACTTTTCTACTTTTAGTTAAAAGACTAGACACAAGTTTGATGCTGCTTGGAAGATCAGCAACTTTCTATTCCCAGAAGTTTTGATTGGTGAAACACAAAAATTAACAATTATGCAAAGAATGAAACAGAATGGGTTTTAACCAAGTTATGAAGTACATGAAAATGGGTTTTGAATATCAAGTCAGCAATTAGATCATGGAAATTTGCTACAAAAGATTTGTGCCCCATACAAATTCTGGTTAGCAAACATTTTACTGAGAACTAACGAAAAACGTACCCGCATTGCGGGGAGTAAAATTCCCCTGTACGGCATCCTCCCCACTACTCATCAACCCGCCATGTGCAACATCCCCCATGTTCATCCTCCTATGCGCATCATCCCCCCTATGCACATCATCCCCCATGTTCATCAACCCCCATGCTCATCAACCCCCCATGCACAACATCCTCCATGCACAACAACCCATATGCAACATCCCCCATATTCATCCACCACATGTTCATCATCCCCCTATGCGAATCAACCCCCCTGTGCATTGACCCCCTGTGCAACATTCCCCATGCACAAAGACCCCCCGTGCAACAATCCCCATGCGTAACATCTCCCATGCACATCAACCCCCATGCGGAACATTCCCCATGTGCAACACCCCCCATGCGCAACAGCCCCCACATGCATCCATCCCCCATTCACATCAATCCCCCATATGCATCATCCCCAAACACATCAGTGCCCCCGTGCGCATCAGTCCCCCCATGTGCATAATTTCCCCCTGTGCATCATCTTCCCATATGCATCCACTTCCCATGAGTATCATTCCCCATGTGCATGAACCCCTAATGCGCATCAGCCCCCATGCGCATTAACCCCCCTGTGCAACATCCCCCATGTACATCATCCACCCATGTGCATCATCCACCCATGCGCATCAGTCCCAATGCAAAACACCCCCATGTGTAACAGGCCTCCATGCACAACAGTCCCCTGCACACAGCATCCTCCCCAGTGCACCCCCTCCCTCCGAACAATATCCCCCCAGTGCACCAGGCACCAAGCACCAAATTGGCTGGATGTTGGTCAGTCTTCCAAAAAAAGTGACTACCTCCATCACAGGAACACCCACCCCAAATTTTAAGTTCTAGGTCCAGTGGTTTTGGCTGGGCGTTGATGAGTGAGTGAGTCAGTCAGTCAGTGACTTTTCATTTTTATATATTTAGATTGATTGGCAAACCACACACCTATCCATTCACTTGGGTTTAAGAACTCTGTGTCAGTGAGGACCTAAGAGGCAAGGGGATTTCTGGGGTGGAGAAGGGAGGAGGAGGAGGGCAGGGTGGGTGAGGAACCTGGATGGGAGGGGGTTGGGTTGGATGAGCTCTACTTCACTGGATCGTGAAATTGTGTTGAGTCCAAAGGTCCAACATGGAGTTTCTCAAGTCTGTAAAATAGCCTGCAAAGACTTGAGTTGACTTCCAGTGGCTGCTATGCAATCGTAGCGTCTTTGGCACTGCGGCACCCAGTAGCACTTCTGCTTTTAAGATTGAGCAGTCATTCGCAAAATTGTGCTTTTATAGCAAGTTTGTTGAGAGAATTTGATAATTATTATCAGCTAAGACCCAGAGACAGCTTGATTTACCTATCATGAATGTCTAGTTAATGTCTAGTAAATTGTGGAATGCTATGTTAACGTATAAGATGCCTGCAATTAAGTAGCTGCAGGAAGGAAGATATGGAGATTTGGAAGAATCTAGAACTGGCTGGATGCCATTTTTTAAAAAAGACCAGTATAATAGAATGCCAAATAAAACCACAATTGATGAAATAATTATAATATATGTGCTAAAAATTATTTAATATATTAGTTATACTTTTCTTAACATGGTGGCTTAGATTCTTGATTAAGAACATCAGGATTCTCTGTATAATTTGTAATTTTGTTTGTTTCGAATAGTTTGTAATTTTGACATATAATAAAGGAAAGCATATTTAAAAGCATAAGTTGGAACAGCAGATGCACATCACCAAACTGCTCCTAAGGGGTATCAAGAAGCCACAGTCAAACAGAGTCCCTGGTACACAATTCCATTTTTAAAGGGTATTGCATGCTGCTTCTTTTAAAGACAAGCATAGCAGGTCTGTCAATGTGAAGCCCACTGGAGAAAACTGGAGGAATTATGTTAGTCTTATAGTTGAAGCCTGTGTGAGCTGGGCCTAAATTGTCCTAAGCCCAGCTGGACCAGAAAACCTGCAGGCTTCATTTATCACCAATGTGAATTTTATAGACTGGACATTTCCAGTGTATTTTCAGAATAAAGAGTTGAGTTAATAGATGTTCTGCTATGTGCTGATTTTTTCACATTCTTGATAAAGGCAAAAATTGATGTAACTACAGTAAATGCACAATAAATGGAGAAAAACTACTAGAAGAGCAACACACAAGTTTGCCTTTCCAAACTCAAGGAGGCATTGGCTGTAATCCTAAAGACACTTTCCTGGGAGTAAGATTAATTGAACACAATGAAGCTTACTTCTCAGTAGACAGTGAAGTCTACTGAGAAGACTTCACTTCTCAGTCATTTGTATATGCTCATATACAAATAGGAGACATGACATTTAGATTTAAATGGGCCACAATATTATCACAATTGATTTGAGTAATTTTGGGTGGATGGGTCCTGATCAATATGTCCAACAATTTCTTATGAAATACATAGCAATGTAGCAAACATGTTTACTTTAGCTTCTCTGATCAGTTTATCAAATACAGTGGTACCTCACTTAAAGAGTGATCCACATAACAAGTGAAAATTTATCTAGGATTCTGCCTCACATAACAAGTGTTGCTTCACTTAAGAAGTTCACTCATTGGCAGTTGGGGCAGAAACGCTGGCCAGCAGTTCTTTTAAAGAGTGTCAGGGCTGCCTAGCGCACCTGCCCATAGCTAAAGCAACACAACAAGTAACAACAAAACAAAAGCAACAACAAGCACTGCTCCTCCTGTAGCTGGGCATCCACCAGGCAGAGGGAGAGAACAGCAGTGGAGAAGAGGGAAGCAGCTCAGGGCTAGCCAGAAGAGAGCAGGGGAAAGAGAGGCTCAGGATGAAGAGAAGGAAAAAGTGGGGAGACACTTGGAAAGTGTCTTGGATTGCAGCCTCCTAACCATGTCTACCCAGAAGTAAGCCCCATTGTGTTCAATGGGTCTTACTCCCAGGAAAGTGTCTTTAGGATTGCAGCCTAAGCTGACTTCATAGGATCCTGCACATTGAATTCAATTCCAGTGTTTTATCATCATTTTTACATCCAGTTAATATTTTTATATGAATATTTTTTGATTGTGTAACCAAACATCTGAGTTTCCATTATTTCCTATGGGAAAATATGCTTCACATAAAGAGCGTTTCACATAACAAGCATGCTTACGGAAGAATTAAACTTGTTGTGTGAGGCACCACTGTACCAAGGATGAATAAGCCATGTGAGCTCAGCTTAAAGCTTCTTTAATTTCCTGAACCTTTTATTCCACCCCACACGCTTATGAGACCATCAACATTGCTTTCTATTTCACCAGCTGACATTTCCTTCACCCAAGGCTGTCATTATAATCTTATTAATACTAGAATGATGGCTTTGAAGACCTATTGACAGCCACTGCGAACCAGGAACAGTCACAAAGTAGCACCTTGTGGTGGAGAAATTGGAGGCAGCACAAATCGTAATTCACCAGGCAGGGACTTGACAAGCATCTTCATTTTATGGCTGCTTTTGCATTTCAATCCTTCACATTTCAAGTTATTTGCTTGCATAAAAAGGGCCGATGTTATCTTCGTGGTGAAGATGCGAGTTTATCCAGTGGTGTATTTTTCATCCTTGTTCATGCTCTGTGAACAGTTGAAGCTTTTCACAAAATGTTGGGGGTAGGGACACAATTTCCATAGGGGAGATTAAACATATTTCTATAGTTTTATTTCTGTAGCAACTGCATCCTGCTTCTCCCAGTGAGGTATCAATCTCTCCCGTTGCTTTGCCCCTTACTTTTTCTTCTGAAAGCTTGACACAGTTTTTAGAAGTCTGCCACAATCAAAACAGTCTGTTTATAGAATCCATGCTTTACTTATGCACTTTATCAATCACATTGATATGTTTGTATTTACTGCTTGCGCCTGGAAGAAATTAAGGCAGACAGTCTGCAATAAGAAATGCAAGATGCAAATATTTACTGGGAATTGTACTTGGAGAATGTGGGGACGGGGACGGGAAGGAGTTCTTTTTGTTCCCTTGGTGAATGCTTTGTGTGTAAAATGCTGTGCAGTTATAGAGATACCTGGAGAAGCACAGCTTTGAAGACAGTCTGGTGCCAAAATGAAGGGTTTCTGCTAAATTTAATATTTGAGCTCTCAATATGAAGCGTAAATGACATTTTAGAGTCTGAAAAGAATCATTATTCAAGCTGTCACCTGAAAAAAAGTTTCAATCGCTTTAATTTATACAGCTTGGGCTTTAAAAAGGCAGATTTTGTCATGTTTAAATGAGTGATTTTATGGAATATAAAGATAAAAAAAAGCAATAATGGTAGCCTTAATTCAGAAACTTTTAAGAAGTCAGACTTGTTCTTCCATTCTCACTTAGCTTTTCTAGTTTATTTAACAACTCAACTAATGGATGTTTCAAAAGTGAGACATTTCCACCCTGGATATGCTTAAGAAGATGCACAGGAGGAAACGTATCTTTTTTGGCTGTGTAGAATATGGGATTTTGTAGATATTGCTTTCCCAGAGAAGCTACAACAGCTGTATCTGCCCAAATTTGCTCTTCTACTCACAACTTTTACATCTGGTTACTCCATTCATTGAATATACTTTTATGTAGGAAACAAGAAGCCCATAGCTATTGCTTGTGAAGGTAAAATATAACAACATTCATCAGGGAAAAACCATCCCCCTCTTGCATCCCAACTGCCCCTTTGCCACCTCTCTCCTCAATGGCTTTTCTTAATTGCCGCCCTAGCCTCTTCTCAGCCCAGCCTTCCTCACAGTTGAGATTCCATTAGATTCGATTATTCATCCATCTAGTGGCTGAATGCGGTATAACACTAGACACACTAACACATAGGGGAAGCTTTTATGTAGGAAATAGCATGCAAGGGTCATGAAGACTGTTAACTAGCTTTAGGCAACATTCAGCCTGTGCTGAGTGCTGACTTAGCACAGCACCTTACAGCAGGCATGTCAAACTGGCGGCCCGAGGGCCACATCCGGCCCTTTTCAGGCACACCTGCTGCCCGTGAGTGATCTCCCCACCCTCAGAAGCAGCTCAGTAGTGGCGGCAGCACACTTGATTTTGAGCCGGAGCAAGAGCCCAGGAGGAAGGAGGGCTCATGCACAGCAGCAGCAGCTTCCCAGGGCGGGAGAAAGAGCCCAGGAGAAAGGAGGGCACTTCTGAGTAGATATGCAAAAAATTGGATTGTGGCCCTCAGGAGATACCATTAATGCTATTGCGGCCCTTGGGAGACACCATTAATGCTAATGTGGCCCACTGTATGAAATGAGTTTGACACCCCGCCTTACAGCATGTTTGCAACACCCAGCACCAGCTATACACTCGTACTGCTAGTGCTGAAAAGCTCAGGATTGGGCTGTGAGTCTCACTGAGTTTGGGACTCACTTCCATGTAAACAGGTATAGGCCTGCAGAATCTGAAAATGAGCCACTGAACTCAGTGGGGCTTACCTCTGAGTAGAGATGGGATTGTGATGTAAGCTTTGACATCAAATTTGTTTTTTCCAGTTTTGTTACACTTTTGCACAACCCCATCATATATGACCAATGTTCCCCTAGTATTATGCCAATTTTGGCAAGTATCTAAAAATACATTTTTGTATTCTAACAAGCATATAAAACTACCAATCCTCCTTTCTGTTCATGTGAATGGGGCGGGGGAAAATGGAAATAATTGCGATATACAGGGTAGGCACCTCAAAAGGGAATTGAAGATGTATGTGAAGACTTGTAGATCACATAGTTGTACGAAAGGTAATTGCTGTGTACAAAAGCTAAAAGCTTACTAAAGTATTTCAGTTACCTTTGGGGGGGGGGGCACCCTGTATAAGCTGAAACAGCTCTATGTTCATTTTGCCTCAATTCATTCTAGTCATAAAATCAGAAATGTGTGGGTCTTTTGGCTGAATCAGAACCCCATCCTGACTTTGTGAATCTCTTATATGGGAATACAAAATGTTATGATAGTGTGGCAACAGTGTTCATAATTCGACATCAGAGCTGTAATGTAGGAAAACAATATTAAGTGCATGTCAGTACTCACTGAAAAAGGTGATATGGCACTGTTGTTTTCTTAAGTTTTTGAAGCGTATCACCAGCAACATTAACCCTACAATCCAGAGTAACTACGGGAGCACCTAAGAGACATTATGTGGATCCGTAGTTACTGCACCATCTAGTGAAAACCAATTGGAAATTCATATTGCAATCCAGAGCAAATTGTTCTTACACCGGAGCAAGGACTCTCCGTAGTTACTCTGGATTGGACCCTAAAATTAAGTTCCCTATAACTTACTCCCAAAATGGATTGCATAGCCTACCACTCAAGAAGCTACTAAAAAAAACTACACACAATCCGAGTATTGGCTGTTCGATTTCTGTTGAGAATTAGACTTGCTAAGCTCTGGCACAGAAGGAAACTCGGAAGGGTTTGATCAAGAGAAGCAACACGTTGACAAATGAATGGGTTAACACAACATAGGTGATCATTTCATTTCTCAATTCAATCACATATTCTGAAGAACAATCACCACTACCATTCAGTACTGATTTATGGGCACAACTCCTCACTTCCGTTCATTAATAGAAATGTTGCCTGGAGCATAACTTGAGCCAGATGTTCTCTTTCAAGTGCTAGAGCTGAATGGACAATTTGATTAGCATCCTGAAGCCACCTGAGAAAGGAGCCAAGTGAAACTAGCAAAAACAATTTGTCAGTGAGTTCAGATTTCTTCCCCCCCGCCCCCCCCAAAAAAACACAAAAAACACCTCAATCTATATGCTTGAGAAAGCCAAAGGCAATCAGATGTAATACATGCCACATCAGTACCTTAAGCTTTTTTGAGAAAATGACCTAGTGTGGGTCCCCCTTATTGAGCCCAGATGTTCCTGCAGGCCTGCAAGCCAAGTTGGCTGCAATCCTGACACAGATGTGCCAATTGGATATGTATTGCATCCTGCAGTGGGGAAGCTGTCACAGAAACCTCAAAGCTGCATTGCCCTTACCTTGGTACAGGAAAGTTGGTTAGGATTTCCCCCTAAGTTGCGATGAAATATAGGTGAGGTTGAACAGTGCAACCTAAACACACCCAGTGTGACTGACGTTACGTCCTAAAAGAGAAGCTACTCCGAAACGAGCCTCTCGCTCTCTCTTCTCTGTAGGAGAAACAAACTGCCTGCTCAAGAAGAGTGTGAATTGGCAACCCTGTGAGATCCATATTTTAAAAGGTGGCAAGGCTCTACAACCATGTTAAAGCAGATGACAGAAAATGGAACAAAATGTTAAGTGCTCACAGCCCCCTTGTAACTGCACTCTGCCAGCTGCTTGAATTATTTACAGGCAGTTTGGCACGCTCTTCCTCTGTTGATTTTGTAACATCAATTTTTGCAAGCATTGTAAACAAACAAGACATCCGATGCAGAATATCTAAGAATGCAAATGCTTCTCAGCTCTCTTCCTTGGAATATCACTTGTTTGTCACTGTCTTTAGAGTATCTTTACTTCTGCTTCAGTTGTTTAGGGAATTAACCAAATATAAATGTCATATTCCAGTTAAAAGCAATACACTAAGGGACCATTCATCCTCTACCATGGCTTTGCCATTATGTTCACTCATGTGTTACCACTGCTTCACTATGATTGCCTCTTATGCCACCATGATAACATTTGAAAGCTCGGAACTGTCCATAAGGATAGGGCCAGCTGTTTGGATCCCTCCATCCAGTTGTTAGGTAACAAAAATTGCCTAACCATAATCCTAAACATAATCTGATCTATGATCTAGTTCAGATCTAGTTCTACCAGTCATCTGCACCATGTAAAGAAGGGCATGAAGCACTTTTCTGCATATGTGCTTACCAACATGGGGCATTCATGATCCAAACCATCTGCGAATGTTATGCAAGTTTCAATATGTTAGTGTTTCAATTATACAGTGAGGAATAGTTTGGATATTGTGTTGCCTGCACTGTGCCGAGGTTGGACTAGATGGCCATTAAGGTTCTTTCCAGGTCTACCATTCTGTGATTCGTCAATATTACCCATTTAAAATTACATTGAACAGAACAGCACACTGGGAGGCAGATAGGACATGTAAAGTAATGTCCCTCTTTGAGTGGTGTGCTGGGTCAGCAAATGGTTTTGTCCAACCACTTGGTAGTGAAACCACAGTAAATACTGAAAGTTACAAAATGCTGGTAAAAATAAGGGAGGAAAATTGAATTAATTTTCTCATTAATCAATATGTGCCGGGTCTGCACTCCACCTACTGCTTCCTGCCTGCCCACCCCAGCAATGCCCACCCTCACCTACCCTTGGAATGCCTCCCTTCCTCTCAACCTTCCCAAATTCCTTGCATTGGCCAAGCTCAATCAGCGCAACCTTACCTTGATCCAGTGCCTGCAGCAGTGTGGTGTGACCAGTCCTCATCTATGCACTGGCCTATCTGTGTTCAAAGTGGTATGGGAGTGCCTTATGGCATTTTTGTGACACTCCCTAGCTGGTGCAAGATACAGTGGCGCCCCACGTAACAAATTTAATTCGTTCCAGAGGCATGTTTGTTACGTGAAACATTCTTTACATGAAGTGGATTTTCCCATAGGAAATAATGGAAACTCAGACAATTGGTTCCACAACCCAAAAAAAATTCATATTAAAAAACTAACTGGATGTAAAAATCATGAAAAACACTGGCACTGAATTCAAAACATGCATTCAATGTGTATGATCCTGTGAAGTCTACTTAGGCTGCAATCCAAAGACACTTTCCTGGGAATAAACCCCATTTAACACAATGGGGCTTACTTCTGGGTAGACATGGTTAGGAGGCTGCAATCAAAGACATTTTCTTCTGTGATCCAAGACACTTTCCAAGTGTCTCCCCACTTTCTCCTTCCCTTCCTCCTGAGCCTCTCTCTTCCCTGCTCCCTTCTGACTAACCCTGAGCTGCTTCCCTCTTCTCCACTGCTGTTCTCTCCCTCTGCCCAGCGGACACCCGGCCACAGGAGGAACAGCGTGGAAGTGTTGCTTTTGCTATGGACAGGCATGCTAGGCAGCCCTGACACTTGAAAAGGACTGCCGGCCAGTGCGTCTGCCCAAACTGCCAACGATTGTGTTTGTTACATGAAGGACAGTTTGTTACATGAAGCAGAATCCTAGAGAAATTTTTGTTACATGGAACATATTTTACGTGAAGCTCTTGTTATGTGAGGCTCCAGTGTACTTAGAATGTACCCTTAATTATATGCAAATGGGGAAAGGGTTTGAAAGATAAGGAATTTTCTCCCTCGCAGTGATGTCTTTCATAGAGGAATTGTGAAATAATTTATACAAAACTACATTACATTCTGGCATTATACATTTCACACTAATAGAAATGTTCCTTCGTGTCATTTTTAAAACATACTGAATTGCTTATAATCTTCAAACGATTCCCCATTGACTCTACTAACTTCTTCCATGATGTAGTTCTCTTTTAATAGGTCCATAAAGATCTGCATAGGTTTTAAACTTTAGCGGTGCTTTTATTTGAATTGTAACTACATAAGTGGCCATATATTTTAGTGGAAAAAGCCAGTCATTCATTATTTTCTCTGTACAAACAAACTCATAATTATGAGAAATTTGGCTCAATGCAGAGTATCTTAAATGAAACAGCAGAAAAATGTTTTGCGAGGCAAAGAATACAATCATAACCATGTCTACTCAAAAGTAAGCCCCATTGTGTTCAATAGGTCTTACTCCTAGGAAAGTGTCTTTCCTGAGAAAACAGCAAAAAGCATTTGCACCCAAAATCCATAATTAGCACTACTTTCTAGAAAGCTTTTCTGAAATGCAGCAGTTTCACAGCCAGCTACATGGGTTAGGAAGGACAGACCACCTTGTGACTCACAGCCAGTAGAGTCATGAAGGTTTGCATCACCAGGTGTGGGAGATCAGCACATCACATATATGACAGACCTCATCCCAGGTAGAGGGTGGGACAACTCCAGGGAGGTGGTGATTGCCCAACCCTGGCCCTGTATGGTACTTAGAATTGTACCCTAAATTATATGTAAATGGAGACGGGTCTGAAAGATAAATACAGGACCACAAATATGATTCTTTGGCAGAGCCACTGAACAAAATCAAATAAAGATGCCTGACTAAACATGTGCTGGATCAGATTGCAAGTTGCACAGTGTGTCGCTGCCCAAAATTAATGGAATGACATTTCATTCCAAGGCAATTATTTTGTTATAATTATCTTTGGTTATTATATCTATATAATGAATTAGGCAGTGAAAATTGCAAGAATTAACAAACAGGTACCAAAATGATAGGAAGGATGGTAGCCCAAATGGAAGGGAGAGTCATTTGCATAGGATGATCATCGGTCATAAAATGATTGAGTTAAAGGGGACCTTGGATGCCATTTAGTGTCCCTCACCCATTTGCTTCAAGCAACTATGCCCCTGCTTATTGGTCAAGAGACACTCTTTCAAGTGGGAGTTCCTCTTTTATTTAGCAGTGGGAGAGTAACTGGCCCTCCACACCCCAGCAATGTCTGTTCTAGTGGCTTCCACTGGTGTTCTTTTTGCACTTTAGATTGTGAGCCCTTTTGGGACAGGCACCCATTAGCTATTAATTAGCTATTAATTTTTTCATTTTCTTGTAAACCGCTTTGTGAACTTTTCAGTTGAAAAGCGCTATATACATACTGTAGATGTAGATGACAGTAGGTGGTCAGATAGCTTCTAATGGGAGAACATAGAAGGGCGGGAGGCGTGAATAGACCCTTTATTCACCCCAGTAGTTCCAGCTATGCTATCTGTGTGTGAACCTGTGAATGCAGGTTATCTTGCATAAATAAGTCAAGAATAATAAGAATAAAGTCAAGCATAAAGGTCTTGACTTTCACTGTTCACTGAATGAGTTCTGCTGTCACACAATGCTGGAGCTGGAAATATACACCTCTTTTGCCACTGAAATAGGCTGCAATCCTAGACACTTTCTTGGGAGTAAGACCCATGGAACACAATGGGGCTTACTTCTGAGTAGACATGGTTAGGATTGAACTCTCACAGCCATTGTTATGTGACAAATGTTTTTGCCTATTTTTCTTTTATACACCCCCCCCCCCCAAATAAGCTCCTGTCAGCAGCCTGAAATGCTACTGGGGCATATTTTGCAAGCATCCGTTGTCATTTGCTGGGGAACTGGTTCATGTCTCAAGTACTGTTGAGTCTCAAATAATGTCTTAAATACTGTTCAGATGTTCTCTACCAGTTGCTAATTTGATCTATCCATTAGGTGCTCAGAGTGGAGTGCCCACCTGCTGATCTGCTGGCTATTGCAATGATTGGAGACTCCTTGAGCAACATAACAGTCAGTGCCTAAGTGCCAAAAGGCTACTGCTGCATCCTGTCAATGCTGTGGCACCCACCTTCCTCCTTGGGAGAAGGAAATATTTGTCCCATTCCACAGGTAAGGGTAGGCCCCACAGATCTTCCAGTCGTTATTTTTCTGGTGCAGACGGGAGGAGGTTCATGTCGGACTCCTGACATGGATGATTGGATCTGGCAGAGGCTGCCTTCAATATTCCCACCCCTTACCCAGGCAAATCCTTCCTCCTCCCAGTTCCACCCTCCTAAATATGTACTTCCCATGCCTTGAAATGCTCAAAATGCCTCAAAATACATACTCCATAAGGACTTCTGGGCTGACTCCGCCTAATGTGCAAAAATCCCCAGCTTTAATGTAAGTATGCACATGGGGAGCTTAATGTGCACTAGATTAAGTAGAATCTCAGCTCCATCTGCTTGGTATTAAGAATTAATACCTCTGGAGTTAGTAGTTAATAGTTACCACCAGCTCCAGAGGTGGCCTAAGTTTGAGTAGATCTATTGAGGCTGCTGCAGCCCTACTGCAGGGGAACAAGCCTTCCCTTCCCTGTGGTAGCATAGCCAAAGTCCCAATCTTTGCTCTGAATACAGCGCAGGCTAAGCCAGCCTTTCTGTTCCAGTTCTCGTTTGAATTGCATTGTGTCATCTTTAAAAATGCAAGATTTTCTTTATAGCACTAAAAGGATTGAGATTTGCTTTTTCAGGTTTGCTTTGTTAGATTCAATCTAACAAAGACTTTCTATACAGAATTTTCTGAACTGACAGCTTAGCTCTAAAGATATCTGTGCTTCAGAATTACAGTATATCATCAGAAATGAATCACAAATTCTGAGATAATTTTGAATAGAATCATTATTTTTTGTAGTAGGTTGCCACCGAAATATTATTTGGTACCAGCACAGCAGGAACAGGAAAATATAATATGCAATAAGCATGTACTTGAGGAAGTGCAAATGTTGGCTGCTTTTCCCAAATGATTTCTGGAGCATTGATTGGAATTTAGTTCAGCAGTTTTTAACTCTCTTGGGGTGTAAACATGATTGAGCCTTCATTCTCTCAACACATTTAATTCCAAATTAGAAAGTTACATTCAGAACTTTCTTTGTATATTCCACTAATTACAGGACAGGACAGATGCTGCGTTTTCATAAGTACTGCAAGTTACCAAGACCAATTTTCTAAAATAATATAGAACATGACTTTTGATCCTTGTTCCTTCTGTAATCAGCTTCAAGCACATAACAACTGCATTTTTCCTCTTCCTGTTGTCTCCTCCTGTTATTTTCTTGTCTGTTTTAAAGAGTTTTTGAAGGGAGGGACCTATCTTTTTTGCTGTAACATTTTTTGCAGCAACATAATAATAATCACTTTTAGGGCACAAGCCAGAGTAACTATGGGGAGTCCTTGCTCTGGTGTAAGAACAACTTACTCTGGATTGCAATATGAATTTCCCATAGGTTTTCACTAGGTGGTGCAGTAGCTACAGGTCCACGTAATGTCTCTTACATGCTCCCGAAGTTACTCTGGATTGTAGCCTTATTCTATGTGAATGTTACCATCATATGATAAACCAGTGGTCTTCAAAGTGGCGGTTGGGATCCCCTTGGGAGGTCTAAGTTGAAATGCTTGAATACCACTGAGATAAACAATCGTTATGTAGAGATGATGCTATGGTCCCACCTTAGATCCTATATTTGATTTGGCAACATTAGAACATTAGGGACACAATCTTAACTTTTGCTGGAATGGGGAGGCTGGCTGGCTTACTCGGTACCAACACAATTTTGGGGTGGAAAGACAATCCTGGTACAGATGAAAATGAAAAACTCATGACTACAAACTGTGGGATCATTATAAAAATCTACAACTGCATAAATAATGGATGAGCCTTTTACAGTGTCTTTAGAAATACCCTCACAACAAAAAGCACAACCATCCTACTTGAAGAAAAGTGTTTGCCAACACTCATTTGGGAAATCGAATATAGTACAACATGACCAAACAAGTGTGCATATTTGTGGACTACGTAACACAGCAGCATTAGTTCAAGCAGCTTTAAGAGTGTGCTGTGAGGACTCTTCAAACTGATTGTGCTGAGATAGCCCAACCAATATCACTCTGCTTTCTGATAGAAGGGCTCAGTGTTAATTTTCATCTCATATGCATGTGCTGAATATCAAAGTGTGCAGATCTGTAGAATAATTTTATTGGGGCACTTTCCAGGGTTGTTTCTTATGATTGCACAAGAGTGAAGATCTACATCAAGAAGTTCATGGCCATTTTATGTCTTCCTGGCTGGTAGGATCAAGCCTGTGGCTGTGCTGCACCAGTTGCCCCAATTCTGCTAATATCAAGCAAACCAACAACCTTTCAACACCACCAAATGAACTGATACCACTAAAAAGATGGTGAGGAATGTTTTATTATTTTTGCCCTGAATTAGTCCTGCTTGCTGCAGAGACCCTTGACAAGAACTACCGCATCAAGGGTAGAAATCACTGAGGCTAGATGAGTTATAGTGGTGTTTTAGAAAATAAAATACTATGTATGCCCCAATCCTAGCCCCCTCCTCCACCAATATACAAACATTGTGCCAGCAGACACTGCTGTATAGCAGTCACAAAGCAGCAAGGAAGTGGTTCATTTTAATTGCCCCCATGTGATTTTGAGAACTAGTTTCATGTGAGTGGAGATGGCTCAGGCATCTCATCCCATCTGATTGAATCTTCTGCCACGTACAGCAAGCCCTTTCATTCTACCATTAATTATTCCCTTTCAGCTATGTACAGTTTATGTGTTTGGTTTGTTTCTTGCATTACAATGTTAGGCATGTACTCACTGATTTATAGAACTGTGGTGCTCTAAGGATCGGAAAAAGATCCTCTCCAATCTTGTGACCTTGCTTCATGTCAGTTTCCTGGCATTTGAAAAACAGAAGCTGCAGCACGCTTGGCAGAAATACAACAATCACAGCACAAAGCACAACTGAGCAGTCATAATCAAACTCTGATATACTATATCTGGTATCTTAAGGACCAAACAGACAACAAAAAGGACAATGGTATTCATAAAAGCAAAGGACACAGGAAAAACAAGAGTTTCTTCAAACACTTGAAACATACATTCTGTCCTGAACACAGTACATGGGAGAAAGTTCTGCTGAGAAATTCAAATATTTACTAGTACTTTCAACCCATCTGTGGGTTGAAAGTTGCCATTGTGATAAAGGCCTTAAAATTTATTGTTTTTCAAAAAGTTTTAGATAGTTTCCATCAGAATATTCAATGCCAAAGTAAAATGGAAACCATTGCTAGATAAAATTCATGAGCAATCAGTCCTCAGCAAGACCAAGACTAGGGGAATGTGTCGTTCAGATCCACTCTCCCCCAATTTTAAAAGTTAGGAAATGAGGTAGAACTGTTTTGATTTCAAACAACTTCAGAATGACTAGCCAAGAGAGAGTTCGTACATGATCCTGAAGGTGTCCTAGGCTGACACAAGTCCAATGAGCAGGTCAAAGAGTGTCACAAAGGAAGTGCAATAAGGCTCTTCCGTAATGGCTCAGGAGAAGAGAGGTCTGAATTATATATGGGAGTGAAAGTGAAAAAGTAGATGTACAGTTTTTATTATGAAAAAACAACATCACAATAAGGATGACATACAAAATGCGATCAAGTACAATCTCTTAAGTGCTCACACTACCGGCCTTCAGCTTTACAGCTTTTATACATTCTTAGCTCTAAATTGCTGGGCTTCAGCATTTCCTGACTCTTATAACTTTATACCTACTTATATAACCTGTATGCAAATTAGTATATTCATGTTGATTTCATTATTCATAGGAATATATTTTTAAAAGAGACTAGGTTTCAGTCCTAAAGACACATTCCTGGGAGTACAAGCCATTGAACAGAATGGGGCTTACTTTTGAGTAAACATGGTTAGGATTGTGCTCATAGGCTGCAATCCTAAAGACACTTTCCTGGGATTAAGAAACATTGAACACAATGGGGCTTACTTTTGAGTAGACGTGGTTAGGATTGTGCTCATAACCCGTTTAAACATTTACAGTAACAGGAGTCTATTCTAACTGCCAGCTAGCCTCACACTTAAAGGAGAGTAAAGGAGAGTTAAAGGAAAGTAAATAATTAAAGACAGCCTTCAGCAGCAGTTTACAGCTGGTTGCTGCCAGAAGGCTGTGTTTGTTCCTTTTTAAGGAAGCAATCCTATGCACTACCCTGGCCACAGCAAGGCTTGTCTGGCAGATACAGATGTGCACTGGCTTCCCTGTGCTGCTGTGGGCCTTAGGAGAAGATAAGGTTGCACTGGTAAAGTCTTGGGCTGCTCGGATTTGTGCCACTGAAATTGATGACACTGATCAAAGTAGACCTATTGGGGCTGCTCCTGCATTATCTGGGGAAAGGAGAAACATTTCCCTTTGCCTCAGGTTAACACACCAGCAGCCCCAAACTTGCGCTGGCATGCCAGTTCCAATGCAAGTTACGACTGTGCTTAATTTTCCCATTACCACTTCTTAGTAGTAGCAGCATCTGCAGCACAAGTAATGTATACATCCTCTTAATGGCAGGGTTCCAGCAATTGTCAAGAATTTATCTCATGAATGGCACTATATTTTGATATAGCATCATGCACAGTGCCAGATTTATATATAGGCTACACAGGTTATAGCTTAGGGCCCCACTCTCTTGGGAGGGCCTTAAAAAAATTGAAGGAAATTAAACCTGAATGTATATTTCCAAAATATAAAATAAAAAACAAATGAAATAAAACCTACATACAGCAACAGTGTTTTGTGTTGTGTAGGCTCCTATGATGTAAGTAATCTATCATATCTATCTAGAGTATTTCAGTATTTCAACTAAAAGTTCACAGCGTGGTTTACAAATGAAAAAATAATAGCTAATTAATAACTAGTGGGTCCCTGTCCCAAAAGGGCTCACAATCTAAAATGGGTCCCTCCTGCTAGTCTGCTCCCTAAAATATCACATATAAATGTCCCCTTCAATAGCTTAGGGCATCAATAAACCTAAATCCGACCCTGATCATGCATGACAAAAATAACCCAAGTGGACTGAAAAATGTGTCAGAATGACTCCATTTCCCTCGAAAGAAGTCTCTAGAATGCAACAGAGTAACAGTTCTCTAACTTTTTAAACTTGGACCCACTTTTTAAAATGACAATTTGTTGGGACCCACTGGAAGTGACGTTATCAGTCAGGAAAATATTTTACACCCCATATGACAAAGGTAAGTTAAAAAAATTAAAAAGAATTTTCCTAACCCTGTCAAGCAATTGTCATTTAAAAAAAATCCCCAAACATCCCAAAGGGTGAAACCTGGGAGAAAGCCCCATTGACTATCATTGTTAAAAGCACACAGCAGTCTGTTTAAAGAATTGATCTATATTTCCCCAAATGAAGTCACATACCATGGTGGTATTAAAACCATTAATACCATTAAAAGTAAAATGCACAATGAAATGAATGGGGACCCACCTGAAATTGATTTGCAACTCCCTTATTGGATTGTGACCCATAGTTTAAGAAATACTGGGATAGAAAAAATGGGGGAGGCATCAGATCAGTTTTACTGATTTTAGTTTGAGGTTCCAGTCCTATCCAACTTTCCAGTACTGATGTAGCTGTGCCAGTGGGGTGTGCATTGTGTCTTGCAATGGAGTGTGTGGGGCAATCACAGAGGCCTCCTTAAAGTTCTCTTACCTCAGGGCTGCATTGCAGCTGTACTGGTGCTGGAAAGTTGATTATGACATAAGAATATCTTTTCTAGCACCTAAGACCAGAAAAAGAAATATTTCCTTGAGAAACTGGACATGAATGCAACTAATGAAATGAAATTATGGATTTTACCAGAATTTACCGAGATTCTAGAGGTGGAGTTGCGTTGAGGCCCAAAGACATAGGAAAACTATCAAAATGAGACTGAATGGGAAACACTGAGACCATATTTCAAACTGTGCAGTGTGCTGTTGTTTTTTAAAGAACTTATTGATTTCTTTCAGCAAGCAAATGTGTTCTTTACTTAAGAGAGAAAGCAGAGCTAATGCTGTCTGGAGGTATTCCAGAAGAGAATACCCAAGCCAAAATGCTCTGTTGCAGGGACAGAGGACAGCATCTGCAATCCATAATCAACAAATTTCTTTAAAACAATATATTTTGTGTGCAATATTCTAGGTGATCTGCAAGTCTCCTAGGTATGGCTACAACGAGTAAAGAGAAGATGATTCATTTCCTAGAGAATTTCATTTCAGACATCTTCCCATGAGAGGCATCATCTGCTGGTTTGGAGTAGAAAATATCAATATCGTTATCAACTATTACCAGTGGAACTAGTTACTTCTGGCTGACATGTTGCTTTCTGATGCACTCAGGTGAATTGTGATCAAAAGAAAAAAAAATGGTACAATGTGCTTATATTAGTGTATAATATAATTCTCAATTTCTTCAGAGTAAATATTTTTAGCCAGGAGAGATTTAGGATCCCTCTCCTGGGAACCTGACTTCATACCTACCAATGGCATGATTAGCCTCCTGTCCTATAACTCATTCCCATCATCCATTTATCACCAATGCTATTCCCTTACTTTGAAAGAAAGATAATTTTCACAAATAGGCCAGTCCAATGGTATGCATTCATATGATGACAGCAGTGCCTTCTGGCATCTGGAGGCCTCCTCAGGATAAAGGAGATTTGTTCTCTTGCCCCATAGTAAGCTTATGACAGTTTGCCATGTCTACCTGGAAACATGTGGGGGAGAAGTAATCCTTCCAATGTACATTTTATCATCCTCCATTTTTTTTAATCCTGATGCTGTGTTACCAGTGCAACATGGCTGTATGTATTACCTGGATAATACAGGTAATGCAGAACCATAGTGGGTGTGTTATGTTCAATAGCATATGATGGATAACCAGCCAAAAGAGAAGGCAGAGAATGGGAGGGAAGATGTCACATTTTTGCCACCATACAGTTGATACAAATCAAATGTGCCATGAGGACTTGCAAGCCCTGACCAATACCACAGTGACCACTAATAGTGACCCAAGAGTAATGATCAGCTTAAATAAAGGCGCTCAAGTTTTGAATGAACACTACCCCTAAACCAGGACTGTGTCTTGTGGTAGAAGGGTTTCGGGACTTATTTAGCTATATAAACAGGGTGACCATATAGAATGGAGGACAGAGTGATTCTACCTTTAAGCATTGCATAGAAGAGGGAATTGAGGCAGGCTTAGCTCATCATAGAAGGGTTTAAAAAGCAGCAGCCACCTGAATTTCCTCTTCTATGCAATGGTTAAAGATTAAACATAAATGCACACTGTACTCCATTCTGTATGGTCACCCAGTATATAAACTCTGGCCGCCATGAAAATTACAAAAAATGGTATGGTATGCATTCAAGACAGGAAACCCTGCCACTATTTAACACCACTAAAATTGCTTTAATGGCAATAGTATTTAAATAAATGACTACAAATACTTCTAAAAATGTGACGACCCAGTACAGTCCTGGGAAGCAAATCTACAGGCCTAGGGAAACTTTTATATTTTCTAACTTATATATTCTAGGTTTCAAATCCTATCACTGAAAACGGGTTATGGAGCTGGTCCTACCAAAGGATGATAAACCCTGACAAAAGGAAAAGGCAATTACAGTGGTATCTTGAATAAAGAGCATCTTGAATAAAGAGTGTTTCATAAAGTGCAAAATTTTCTCAGAAATTTTGACTTGCTTAAAGAGCATTGTCTTGAATAAAGAGCACATCTGAGGAAGTTTGGAACAGGCTTCCATGCAAGGGAACTCACAGGCGGGACGCGGAGACTAGCTTGAGCTACAGTGGGGCCCTGGGCAAAGTTTGGAATAGGCTTCCATTCCAGGCCAGGGAACTCATGGGACATCCGGGGGGAGCAGCCTGAGTCAGGTCTGTATGTGGGATCTGTGTGTGGCAGTGTGGAAGGTGTGCCTTATCAATGTTCTAGGGCTGCTCCCTGTCAGCAGCTTGGGAATGTTAAAGTTGCACAAAAAGACAATAGGTTCCATTGAGCCAATGGATAGCAGTGACTCCATTAGTGATTGTGAAAGTCACCCCCTCTCTGTAATCCTCACACCAGCCATGAAGGTTTTCAAAGGTACAGTATAGTTCAGTACTGTACAGTATTTTCTTTATTGCAGTGTTGTGTGTTACTGTATATTACAGTGCTTTGTACAGTGTTATATTGCAGTGTTTTGTAATCATTTTTATAAACAGTTAATATTTTTATATGAATATTTTTTGGGTTGTGGAACCAATCATCTGAGTATCCATTATTTCCTTGGGAAAATCTGCTTCACTTAAAGAGCGTTTCACTTAAAGAGCATGCCTCTGGAACAAATTAAGCTCTTTAAGTGAGGCGCCACTGTATTGGTTTGTCTCTTCTGGGTGTAGCATTATAGCAAACAGGCTTGGTACTTGAAGGTAAACTCCCAGTGCAGGGGCCCTAAAGAAAAAGCAACTTATTTGGGGAGCAAATTAATTGCCTTAACACATACCACATCCCAAAAGTACTATTTGGAAGCTAAGAAATTCAGGCAGCAATACATGAACACATAAAGGAATATTGATGATTCACTATATATTACTTGCTTTAATAATAATAATAATAATAATAATAATAATAATAATAATAATAATAATAATAATAATAATAATATTTTATTGAAAATCAAACATAAATACACAGCAAACAATTCCATGCTGGCCCCATTCACATCACCAGTCGGACCCTTCCCAAGAGTCTAGGACTGTGTGATATAGTGGCGTATAATTCTAGCTAAACCCAGAAGAGCGGCTTTCTGCAGTTGGCAGAGTGATATTTTATCAATGCCAGTAGTTTTCAGGTGCCTGCCAAAGTCTTTGGGCACTGCACCCAGTGTGCCAATTACCACTGGGACCACCTGCACTGGCTTACACCAGATACGCTGTAATTAGATTCTTAGGTCTTGGTAGCGGGAGATCTTTTCCAGCTGTTTCTCCTCAATTCTGCTGTCACCTGGTATGGCGATGTCAACAGGCCACACCTCACTGCTTTCTATGATGGTGATATCTGGAGTATTGTGTTCCAAGACCTTGTCCGTCTGTATCCTGAAGTCCCACAGAAGCTTGACCTGCTCATTTGCGACCACTTTTTCAGGCTTGTGGTCCCACCAGTTTTTTGCCACTGGCAGATGATACTTTTGGCATAGATTCCAGTGGATCATCTGGGCAACAGAGTTGTGCCTCAGTTTGTAGTCAGTCTGCGTGATCTTCTTGCAGCCACTTAGAATGTGGTCGATGGTTTCATCCACTTCTTTGCAGAGCCGGCATTTTGGGTCATGGGCTGATTTTTCCATTCTGACCTTGATGGCATTTGTCCTGATTGCCTGTTCTTGGGCAGCAAGTATCAGGCCTTCTGTCTCCTTCTTCAGTGTTCACTCATGAGCCACAACCAGGTCTTATCCTGATCCACTTTTCCTTCGCTCTTGGCAAGGAATTGACCATGCAATACTTTATTCTGCCAACTGGCAGTCTGAGCCTGAATTGCACTATTGCGATATTCATAGTTGGTCTGCTGCACTTTGAACAACTTTCTCTTGCTGACTTCAATCAAAGCAGATTCCTGGCTCTCTCGCACACAATCTGCTAGGGCATGCTTTTCTTCTTCCACCGACTGCTTCACTTGCAAAAGTCCTCTGCCCCTGATCTTCTAGGCAGGTACAGCCTGTCAACATCACTATGTAGATGTAAAGCATAGTGAATGGTCATTAACTTCCTTGTTTTCCTGTCCAAGTCATCCAGTTCCTTTTGTGTCCAGTTCACAATGCCAGCAGTATACCTAACTACAGGTATGGCCCAGGTATTTATAGCCTTTATGATGTTGCCGCCATTCAATTTGCTCTTCAAAATTTTTCTAACCCTTATTATTATTATTATTATTATTATTATTATTATTATTATTATTATTATTATTATTATTATCATCTGTCATCTGTCATCTGTCATCTGTCATCTGACATCTGTCAGTGGCAAAAAACTGGTGGGACCACAAGCCTGAAAAAGTGGTTGCAAATGAGCAGGTCCAGTGGTAATGAGCAGGTCCACTGGGTGCAGTGCCCAAAGACCTTGGCAGGCACCTGAAAACTATCGGCATTGACAAAATATCACTCTTCCAACTGCAGAAAGCCGCTCTTCTGGGATCAGCACGAATTATACGCCGCTACATCACACAGTCCTAGACACTTAGGAAGGGTCCGACTGGTGAAGTGAATGAAACCAGCACGAAATTGTTTGCTGTGCATATATGTTATAATCATCATCATCATCATCATCATCATCATCATCATCATCATCATCATCAGGGAACACTGTCAAATGGACAACCACAAAAGCAGCAGAAATACTCAATGTTAGAGAATCGTATCATCATGAAGTGCTACTATATCTCAGAACCTGAAAAGCGTGGCTACCAGAAGAGGATGTGCCAACTATGGAACCAAGAATTCCCACATTGAAATACAACCCATCTTCGACTGGCTGACCAGAGACGATTTATAGTCTGGAAAAAGATCTTCAGTGATGTTGAACTGGAAGAAATAAGGAAAAGCTGCAAAACTGAAGAATAACAGACTTCTGTAGTGGCTGTGGGAGAAGCTCCCATATTGGGAGGCACTAAACCAGAAGAAAGCATGGAAATTTTGTGTGAGGCTGAACAAGAACCTGAAGGCCTTGGTGAGCTGCCAGGAATACTGACTACAAGGCAGCAAGAACTGAAAAATAAAATCCTGACCCATGCTGCCTCAAATGCAGAAAGGACAAGGCTTCAAGCTCTGAAACATGTATCCAGAAAGCACCTAGCATCACTAATAAAAGACGCCAATGCTGCACTTGCAACAATTTACATAACAACTATTGAACAAACAAATCAGCTCGCCTACAGCACAGCAGTGATAGTAACAGAAGAACTGGGGATTGAACGATAAAAGACCCCTAGAAAATCAACTGGAAAACCAAAATGGAAAATCAGACTGGAACTGAAGATCAAAAGTTTGCAATCAGATGCAAGTAACTTAACGAACATGAAGGAGAAAACACTGAGGAATGACAAAATCAAGCAATACCTGGTCAAAAAGTACTGGCTGAACACTAGGAAGATTGTTGGACAGCAGACAACAGCAACAGCCAGAAAAATTGAAAGATATGAAGCCAGAATCACCCAGTACAGACAAAATCAAATGTTCCAGTCAGATCAAAGGCGCTTCTACCAGGCGTTGAATCAGAAAGCAGATATAAAAGTAATAAAACCTGAAAAAAATGCGACTACTCAACTCTGGAAAAACCTATGGGAAACCAAGAAAGATTACAACAGAAGTGCTAGGTGGATAAAAGAGTTTGAAGAACATTTCTCCAAGAACAAAATGGAACAGATGGAAATAACAGCTGAAATGATCAGACAGAGAATGAAAAGAGTTAAAAACTGGACTTCACCTGGTAATGATCAGCTCCATGGGTTCTGGCTCAAGTACCTGACTAGCCTGCATGGAAAAATGGCTGAACTATTTAATGAAATGCTACGAACAGGTAACATCAGCTGATGGTTAACAACTGGAAAGACTCTCCTAATACAGAAGGATCCAGCAAGAGGGATAGCACCAGGAAACTTCAGGCCAATAATGTGTCTACCCACCATGTTCAAGCTGCTGACAGGCATCATAGCTGACAGGATTCGGGATTACTTGGAAGTAAATAACATCTTACCAGTGGAGCAGAAAGGCAGTAAACGGAGAAGCAGAGGCACAAAAGATCAGCTCCTGGTTGATAAAATGATACTGGAGAATTGTAAAAGCCGAAAAACCAATCTGCACATGGCTTGGATTGACTATAGAAAAGCCTTTGATTCACTGCCACACAGCTGGATCATAAAATGTCTGGAGTCCATCGGGGTCAACAAAAATGTGACAAATTTCATTGAAAATGCAATGAAACTCTGGAAGACAGAATTATTCGTAGCCAATGAAAGTTATGGACTTGTCAACATTAGACGGGGAATCTTCCAGGGGAACTCATTGTCCCCATTGCTGTTTGTTATTGCACTGATCCCTTTGTCAGTGATCCTACAGAAAGCAAATCTGGGCTACCAAACTGCCAAAAATTCACAGAAAATTTCCCATCTATTGTACATGGATGATTTGAAGCTCTACGGAAGGTCAGAAGCAGAAATCCAGTCACTCATCAATACAGTCCGAGTCTTTAGTACCGACATCAACATGGAGTTTGGCCTGGACAAATGTGCCACAGTGGCACTAAAGAAAGGGAAGATCACAGAAAGTGATGGCATTGAAATGCCGAATGGTCAAACCATTAAATGCCACCAGCCTAAAGCCTACAAATATCTGGGCTTATTAATTATTATTATATTATACGCCGCTACATCACACAGTCCTAGACTCTTGGGAAGAGTCTGACTGGTGATGTGAATGAAACCAGCACAAAATTGTTCGCTGTGTATTTATGGATAATAATAATAATAATATTTTAGTTCACTAGATAGTATTCTCCAGGTCTCCACCACTGGTTTTTATCACACTTTTCATTCAAACAGGCCTCTTCTTAGACTCAGTCAAGGAGAAGAATCAATGCCTCAGTGAAAGCATTTATTTTCAAACTTCAGCAGTTCCCATACTTGCACTATCTATAATTCTTCTTCTATCCATTAAGTTGTGTCTGACTCTTCGATACTCTATAGGCATTTGAATATACTATATACTATATATAGAGGATACTCTATACACATTTGTATAGGAAGCTGTTTATGACCTGTTTATGTTACACTTTGCTACAGTGCTACAGGGCCCCTGTTGCTAGACTTGAATGATGTTCTGCACTTAATCCTTCTTCTGATCAAGGGAAAAAGTTCCCTTTGCAATCAGTTTACAGCAATGTGAGGCACTGCTTGGAAGCACCAACTTCATTAAGGCAGATTATTCACTCTGCAATTGTGAGGATATTGGGAGTTTAATATTAATAAGTTTACACTATAAAGGAGTTGGAAAGACTAAGAAATGGCTTTTTTAAACATAATTTAGCACATAGCTCTACCACCTTATTAGATGTTAGTTGAGATAATTAGATGCAATTTCTTAAAACTGAGAAAACCCTGTAATGAAATGTAGCCCTGTAAAATTATATTTTCTTCAAAGCAATTCATTCAACTCGAGGCTGCAACACTTGGGGTATTCTCTTTAGGCTCCAGAATTCCTATGATGAGTTCACTTGGTGGAACATGTACAGTCTCTGTACTCATAGCGTCCCCTAAGACTACTACAAAAATGATAGTCAGGCCTACCCTGGGCAACATTGGAAACCCACCAGTGGCAAATCCTTCCACCACTAGAGCAACACTAAATGGCATTTTCCAAAGCCAGTTATTGAGATAATCTCAATCAATACTGAAGGACTATCTCCAGAGAAAGAGATTTTACTATCAAATCTCTGTATGGAAAATGAATGAATCTCTGGTTTCCACTGCTATGGGGTTGGGTGAAGGACAGAGAAATTCATGTCTTTTTCATTACACTTTTCAGTCCCAAATGGGCTTCCAGCATGGCTCATGACAATTAAAATGCACTTCAAAAGAATGATTAAAATCCAAAACAAGGAAAATACAATAAAACACATCAATATTAAAACCCTAAAGATCATAGTAGTCACAACAGGGATAACACATAAGCCAGTTCCAGTAAAATTTCATTAACTTCCCCAGCAGTGCCAGTCTAGATAACAAGTGTTGCTAAAAAGGAACATATTAACATATATTTCTTACCCTAAATGCTCAAAGCTCGTCCAATATATTTTCTGAAGAGCTCTACAGGGAAAGCAGTACTATCAAGAATGTCCTAAGTCTGGAGCTCAGTTGCCAGTTGGTGATTTGTCATGTATTTAGGTTAAGTATACATTATGTGAACATGATTGAATCACATATTGAACCTTACAAAAGACACTGAGATTGTAATCGTAAGTGCTTTCTGGCCAGTACAACTTGCGCTGGTCCAGTCCTTTCACAAATGTGCTTTAAGGCACTTTTTGCTCCTCTTCTGGTATGGTCTAGGTTGGTGCAAGGATGTATGCCAGCCTACAGAGACTGGAGGTTGTCTCCAGTCAACAGCGGATTGGGGGAACATGGGGAAGGCAAAACAAAGGAATTATGAGGTGGAGGCAGGGTGGGTGGCAAGATAGGAGGGTGGACAGGCCAGCTTGGGAAGGTACTTGGTCTACACCACTTTGGCCAACCCCTGCCAAAGCTAACTTGGCCTGCTTGGAACTGCATCAGCAGTTTTGCTGGTGTAAATCCAATTAGCCTGATAATACTGGCTGTGGAGCGACACAGAGTAAAAGGAGTTCATTCGTCTTACTCCAACTTGCACCATAACCAGCCCCAGCCCTAGACATTACAGTGTGGGTTAGGATCGGGCTGTGAATCTTCTGTTGGTGGTCTCCATTAACAAGCCGTGAACTCATGGAATGGGAAAGCCAATTATTCTGCATAGATGCATTAATAAGTTTCTTTACATTCTTAATCAAATGCATAATTATTTTATAATTTGACTTCAAGTGTTCCAACCCCTATTCAAGCAAATTTGTGAAGAAAGCCAAATTGAAGGTTAAGGAATAAATCCCACCTCACTGGTTGCCATTTTTCATCTGGCAACTAAAGTCAGCTGGAGTCCCTGTGCCCCTCCAGCAGAGGCCACTGGAACAACCAAGATGCCAGTATTATCTGTTCCAGTTTTTCAGGAGGCTACTTTGGCTACCTGGGGACCCACATATTTGGCTACAGAAACTGTGCAAGCCATGCTGGTCAAGGATCTAATTAAGGGGCTCTCCTGCTATGTTTTTGGTCATTTACCAGGTGTCATTGCTGCCCTATGGGACCACACTGAACAGATGATTTGCAGATGATTTCCAGCTGTAGCACAGCTGGCTGATTTGGCCTCTGATGCTCAGGTTGTGCATGCCATCATTACCTTACAGCAATGTCAGAAGAAGGATATTCTGGTAGTTTGGGCAGTGGCTAGGAAAAGAATAGAGTGGAAGAAACAGGTACAGATGGACATAGTCATCACTGTTGCTGGGATGTCTAAGCCAAAGGATGTGGCTTCAGCTCCATTGTCTCCTGAACTCTATTTTGCTGGCCAGGCTTAGTATATGATAGGTATCATGCCAGCATCCAAATAGGACTGGACCTTTAGAATAAGGGCAAGATGGAAATGCAGTGCATCAAAGCAGCATATTTTGATTCCCGTTGAACTGATAGCTGTAAGCTTAGGCAACAGGGATCTCCACAACATATTTTCAAAAGGCTGACTACGTTCCAGAAAGGCTAAGTCGATATATATTATTTAGGCATTTGCAGAGTATTACCTAATTAATTTAATTGGGAAATTTGCATCACTGGAAATACAAAACATCATACGCATGCTATTTATCTGTGTTTTTTGTATCCCACTCTTTTCCCAAAGAGCTCAAAAATGTGGCAATAAATGAACATATGGTTAAAGTTAGCAAGAACTGCAAGTTCCCAACTCACCACGTGTGCTGCTGGCTTTCCCTGTGTCTATGCTATTGCTGGAAGGAAAATCCCAGGAATGGTGATGACAGCAGTCAGAAGAAGAGGGCAAAGGATGACCTCAGAGCTGTGAACATACTTCAGGGTAAAACGTGGAGCTTCAGGTTGTTGATCCCCAAACATGCTGATGCATCCTGCTTTAGGCAAGTCTTTAGGAGGGGGGAGAGGAAGAGTAGAAAAGGAGAAAAGAGATACAAAAGAAAAGATGCTGTTGAAGCATGCTGACTCTGAAGTAAGCTCCATGAAGTCCTGTGGAATTTATTCCCAAGGAGCTCTGTATACTGCAATGTTTTATGTGACTCCACTCGTAAGGAACAATTCAGTAGGGTATTTTTAGGAAGGCACTACCTGCTTTGCTACATTATTTAGTGACTTTAAGTCAGTTTTTACACCCAATAAACTTTCTTTTGATTGCAATGAACAATTCAAATTTAGCACAACTATGCCATTTCATGGGAATTACAAGAAGCTGGGTGCTAAAGGGCACTCAAGCTGCAATCCATACTCTCCTAGGAATAAGTCTCATTCAACACAATGAAACTTACTACCTAGTAGAGATGGAAAAGTTCTGGCATCACAATGATGTTATTTCTTGTTTGATGGCACTTCCAGCCATGACATCACTTTCAGGTTGGTGACATGTCTTTCTCAGAGGATGTCTTGGGTAAAATGCTCAACAACCACTGAGGTAGTGGTTCCTGACCTGTTTCATTGTTGGATCTTGAAACTGACAAGCTGATAGCTGAAAGGAAAATGCATTCAGCTGTATGGAAAATGTGTTGCACTGCATGATTATTTGTTAGTAGCTTAACATTTTTCAAAGGGCAGGCCATTGATACAGGTGGATTTATTAATTGGTTACTGATACTGAGCTGAATAAACGTATTGGTAAAGCGGCTACCATGTTCTCCAAGCTTACAAAGAGAGTATGGCTTAATAAGAAGCTGACGGAACATACAAAGATCCAGGTCTATAGAGCTTGCGTCCTGAGCACACTCTTGTACTGCAGTGAGTCTTCGACCCTTTATGCATGGCAGGAGAGAGCTGAACACCTTCCATATGCGCTGTCTCCAACATATTCTTGGCATCACCTGGCGTGACAAAGTTTCAAATGACGCATTCTTGGAATGTGCTGGAATCTCTAGCATGTTCACACTTCTGAAACAGCTGCGTCTATGCTGGCTTGAGCATGTCGTGAGAATTGCTGATAGTCAGATTCCAAAAGATCTCCTATATGGAGAATTAGTGCAGGGAAAGCGCCCTAGAGGGAGACCACAGCTGCGATCTGCAGGAGGGATCTAAAGGCCTTGGGAATGGACATCAACAGCTGGGAAACCTTGACCTCCGATCGTTCAGCGTGGAGGCAAAAGACCCAGCATGGCCTTCTCCAACTGGAAGAGACACTTGTTCGGCAGGCTGAAGCAAAGAGACAGACCCGGAAGCAGCGAAACCTGGGGCCTGGGCAGGGGATGGAATTGATTTGTCCTCAGTGTGGAAGGGATTGCCACTCTCGAATTGGCCTTTTTAGCCACACTAGATGTTGTTTCAGGACCTCCAATCAGAGCACGATACCATAGTCTTTCGAGACTGAAGGATGCCAATGACTGATTGGCTGATTGGCTTATTAATATTTCTTTGGCCTTACTAAAAATGTGAACCAAGCGACTGCTTGGCCACAAAGATAAGATGTAGTCCTTCTGACACCCTCAGAGGCCTGAGAATCAGATCAAATTGCTTACATCCCTGGGAAAGCACAAGATGCATCCTGTTTTGGATACAATGTAAATCACTAGTTGATGCCTAGGTCAAGAAGGCCAAATGGTTCTGATAGCCTTGCATTCAGAACAAACAGATACCAGGTCTGGAGAGGCACCAACCAGTCTGAGAAACAATGAAGAACTGTTTACAGTGGAGGAGGTGGGAAGTATCCAAACAATCGATTGACATGTTTAGAAATATTGATGGGATAAAAAATGAGGGGTCAGAATGTATAGATGAAGAATGATGTAATGTGACATGCTCAGTACTTGCTGAAAAACTGCTAGAAGCTCTTTGGTGTATCCTTCGGGGATAGTTGTGGATCCTTCGGTTGTGGATCCTTTGGGGTTGTGGAAGTTGTGGATCCTTCAGGGTCTCCTTTCCAATCTTGGTGGTCAAACTGACTGGGCTTGTGTCTGCAGCACTTGCTCGGAAAGGGAGGCCACGCGCATAATAAAGACTCTACTCTTTGCATCTGAGTTGTCCTGTTCTTGTTTGGTAAGAGGTCCCATTTCCTGCAACACCATGAGGAAATGGTTTGCATGTATGGCTGCAACACCATACATGCAAATGTATTGAATACATATAGTTGTGTTGCGCCCTACAAAGTGAAACTAACCTTTAGATGATCCTAACTGTTAACTCCAAGTGTTTTGGAGGGAAACTTAGAACATTCGTATTTGAATGGGCTTTTTCAAGTATTATGATTGGATAAGGCCTTGTGGGCCTCGAGCAGTGATTTTCAACCATTATGCTGTGGCATACTGGTGTTCCACAGGTAGTCCTCAGGTGTGCCATGGGAATTTGGGGATTGACAATCATTAATAAGAAAATTGGGGGATTTGAACAGTCTGGTGTGCCTTCTCAATGGTAAAAACTATTGATGGTGTGTCTTGACAATTTCAGTGCCTTAAGTGTGTCATGAGATGAAAAAGGTTGAAAATAACTGATATAGAGTCACTTCTTTCCGGATGATATTTTGTGGATGTTTAAATATTTCTATTGCTTCTCTGTATGGTCTTGGGAAGTAGAGTTTATTGCTAGATAGAACCTGTGTTGCTTTAAAATCGATTCAATGGCATGTTTCTGCAACATGCTGAACTACTGCTGATTAGATTCGGATTCCTTTATTTGCCTTTCAGATGATACAACCTCAATCAAATACAAATATTCTGAACCATAGGCTCATTAAAAGGTACAGTATTGGTCAAGTACATTCAGACTGGCCCAAAATCTCTCCACATTTCTGTAAAATCAAGTGGAAGTATCTTGCAACCTGATTTGTATGTGATATGTCCTTCTGTGATAGAAAGTAACACGTGACATGTACCTCTGACCTGTAAGCAGAGTTGGATAATTGGATTAAACAACTGTTTGCGTGAATCATTGTACCATTTGCATCATAGGCTGTAATCCTAAAGACACTTTCCTAGGAGTAAGATCCATTGAACACAATGGGGCTTACTTTTGAGTAGACATGGTTAGGATTGTGCTCTTAGTAACATATGGGGACGGGATTCTATATTAGATGTATTGCACGCACACACCCTTGCCAGCATATCCAGGCCCTTAAATCTGCCCCACATTAGCTTGGTTGAAAAACTTCACACCATGCTAGGGAAAAAAGTTCTCCTTTCCTTTGAATTGACCAGAATATGAAGATAAGCAGGCTGTTTATTTAAGCTGTGAGGCAGTGGTCTTGGTGTGGCGAGCAAATTGTATTAGGTCAGGGGTGTCCAAAGTTTCAACTTCAGGGCTTTTGGACCTTTAACAATTGTTTAAAGGAGGGAATTTCAGCAGGAGCTGCTTCCCATCTGACATATCAAAAGCTGCAGCTGCTGAAATTCCCTCTTCCATACAATTGTTAAAGGTTTAAGAGCTCTTCAATTAATAGTTTGGACAAAATGTATTAGAAACCACATAGAGTTGTTGTCTTTCAATATCCTCAATATCCTTTCAATATCCTCAAGGTTTTGAATATTGCTGATGGAAAGATGGCACCTAACAGATCCAAGAGTCCGATTGCCTGAACCCTATTTAAGAACATTGCTAGGCCAGGGGAGATGATTCTGTCAGATGACATCCTGCTGTGATGCAAAGCAGATCTTTAGCCAGCATTTGCAGAAACTTAACGAAGCCATTGTTTTTAGCATGTATTGACAAGCTTCCAGATACATTATGGTGGAAGACACACAGTGGAGTAGATCAAATGAGTTATATAAAAATTTTGCCTGAATCCTCTTCACATGCATATTGAATGTGGGCCTCCATATGGGGATACTATATAGAATCTGAGGCTTAACTTTGGTGTTGAAAAGCTGTAATGCAGGTGGTATATATGCAGTACACCAAGCGTTGAATAACTGCACAATAACCAGAGAGTATAGATTGGTGATATGTGTCCTAACTTGATGGTGTGAACTCCACAATAGTCTGTGATGGAAAAGGACTCCTAGGTAATTAAATTCTTTAAAAAGTAATTACTTTTCCTTAAAAGGACCATTACCAGGCCTCCACGTTTTTCCAAACACTAAGATTTTATTTTTTTTCAAAATTTAGTTGGAGCTTGTTCTGCATAAATTTTGTTAGACTGGCTTGAACAAGCACCTTAGACCACTAGTAGGTCAAGAAAGCAGAACCATATCATCTGCATAAAGAAGCAATTGGATGTTTAAACTGCCCAATTTGGGCAGTGAGCATCTACCCTATGTAAATGTGAGGCATGGTCATTAACCAATATGTTGAATAAGGTGGGTGCCAGCACACACTTGTTTCACATCCTTATTTATAGGTATCTCCCCAGATAATTTACAACGAGGGGATAGTTTGATTCAAGCTGTGGTACAAGAGTAAAGTTTCTGAAGTAGTAGGATTACTGAAGTAGTAGGATGAAGTAGTAGGATTTTTTCTTAACCATAAGAGCAGTGATTTTCAAACAGTGTGCTGCAGATAGTCTTCAGATGTGCTACAGGATATTTGGAGAAGGTCATTAATTAATAGGAAAATTGGGGGATTTGAACAGCTTGGTGTGCCTTGTTAACAGCAAAAACAACTCATGGTGTGCCTTGAGAGTGCCTTGTTAGTGTGCTGTGAGATGATAAAGGTTAAAAATCACTGGCCTAGAGTATAAATCACAGGCATTTGCCTGCTGTTTCTCAGTTCCAGTTTGAGTCAATAAATGCTGTTGTAGCTATCCTGTCTGCTTCTTGCCTACTGAAACCACTACACAGTAGAAAGCACTGCTAACAGAACAGTTCTGATCCAATGATAGCAGGCCACAGAAATTACTTAAGAAAGAGTTCCCCCCACCAAAGCTGACAAATGTATAGAACCATGTGGAAAGCAAAACTGAGCCATACAGCACATGGTTATTTACTTGTGAGTAGGCATATGCACTTTAGTTCTTATTGAAGGCCAGGCAAAGGGGAAAGCAGGGCCATCAGAATGGTCCTGAGCCAACAAACATGGAGCTCAACAAACACAACAGAATGCAGCCTCCCCATCATAGTTAAAAGAATAAAAACAGTAAAGTGAAACTTTTTAAAGTCCAATAAAGTTAGGTGGGTCCCAGTAGTGTGTCATTTAAAAAAAACAGGTCCCATGCTAAGAGATTTAGGAACCACAACTTCAGACAATTGTACTATTATCATTATTAAAACAGGGAATTTTTCTATTGTGCTTTGTTGTATCTGAGGAGTTGCTAGCAATGCTGTCTCATTCGATATAAAGAATCAATAAAACTGTCACACTCTCATGTTTCTCCACTGTTACTGTTAATAAAGTATATCGGAAATAATGACAACTCTTTACATCCGTTTCTGTCTTTAAGACAAGAGTGGCAGACATGGCATTCAGAAGGGAATGATGCAATAATAGATCCAGTATATTTGATGTTCTTTTTTTGCCCCTCTGCCTCTTTTTTGCAATTTTTCTGAAACTGAATCATGGAAGAGAGGGATTATGAGTCACTACCAAAGTTAGTATGGAGAGAGACAGGATGACTCTCTCAGTATGGAATGCTTGAACTTTCTTATGCAGTCATTGAAATATGTAGTGCAAATGAATGAAATATGCATAGTCACTTGCCTCAAAACCAGGAGGAGGTGAGTGGAATAGCTAAACACTCAGCTGCTTGATACAGTCAGTACTAATCACCTTTCAGAGCTAAACACCTGCTCATTTGAAACCCTGCTGTCTGCCAAATCACTGGTTCCAAGCCTGCCAATTAGCAGGGCCTCCACTGTCTATGCTGGGTGTTGTTTTTTTAACTGAACAGCTCTAATCCTGTCACTCTTGTTGATCCTTTTTTTAATGAATGACTTTAATCCTATGAACTTTGCTATTGTTGATGCATATTAAACCCAATAGATGTGCAATCAGCAGCCATGCAAATCAATAAAGGGCTTCCCGACAATCTTAAATGATCTCTGGAACATACCCAGGATATCCACTTTCACCTTCAAAAAAGTTTTCTGATTCCTTTCTTTGGTTGGCTGGGCTTCTAGCGAGGTTATCACTAAGAGTGCATCGGTAGACATGAACTCTGGACCCAATGAACTATGAACCACCCAGTCAGTGAACACTGGATTCAAGCTGAAAAGTCCATCTCAGCCTATTAACAAGTGATCTGAAATTGACATGAACCCAGTGACACTACAGGAAGGGAGATGGAGACATCAAAATTTCTGGCTATGATCAGAAACTCATGCCATTGTGTGATTGTAGAGCTATTTAACAACTGGAAGGTACCATTTCTGATGATCCTAGGATGTTAGCATCAGATGCTAGCATCAGATGCTAACAGATGACATGCACATGGTAAGCTGAAACATTCATACTCTAAAACAGAAGCAATTAACACTCTGGTAACACCATTAATTGTAAGATTGCCTTCTGAGTCATGGCTCCACAGGGAAGACACGTAGGATCCAGTGATGGGCTTCAAAGAAATTAACAACCGGTTCTCTGCCCATCTGGCAGCCACTTTTAAATGACTATTTTTAAACTTTATATGTCCTGTCTCTCATTAACAACCGGTTCTGTAGACTAGGTGCGAACCTGCTGGAGCCCACCACTGGTAGGATCTCATAAACACATTTTTCTCATAATTAAAAAAGTAGGCCTCCGTCAGTCTTGAAAGACTATGGTATCGTACTCTGCGTTGCATATGCTATATGCGAAGCATGAAAGCCTGGGTTAGATTGTTATGGAGGATAGGCTGTTACCCAAGCAGCAAATCCCCCCTCTCCACGCCACTGAAAGTCCAATGGAAAGGCAGATCCAATACGACTGGATCCAGCTGCGTCGCAGAGCTGGGCTAAGGACAGGAGCTTACCCTGTCTTGTGGGGCTGACCCAGGTCTTGAACCCTGGCCTGCTGGTTAACAGGCACAGTGTCTTAACTGCTTGCGCCACCCACAGCCCATAATAACCTCATAATAACCTCATAAATATTGTGAATTTTGAGATGCTTCAGGTTGCAGCGTTTACTGTTCCTGATGCAGAGACTCCATTTGTGATTTACTGTGTCAAGGTCTCCACAAGCTGTGTGAAACTTCTGGACCCATGGAAGTTTACCTGACCTCTTTTTTGAAAATTATCCTTGTGCTTTTTGAACTCTTTCAGATAATTTCAAACTAATTCTCTTCAGAGAATCCTGTCCCTTTTTATTACTCTTCCATTTTAACTTAGAGACTAGGAGCACAATCCTAACCATGTCTACTCAAAGCCCTGTTGTGTTCTATGGGTCTTACTCCCAGGAAAGTGTCTTTAGGCTTGCAGCCTAGGATAATTGGCAAGAGTTTTCCATAAGACTCCTCTTGACATTGTCTCTGCTATGTTCTGCATTTCCAGTGTTTAGATGCTAACCCATGTGAGTTTCCTTATCCATGACTTTTTCCTCCATTGTAAATGCAAAGTATCTTTCCTACCAAGGGTCCAATTCTATCTAATTTTCTGGTGTTTCAATGCAGCCACAGTGCAGCTCCAAGGTAAAGGAACAAATGTTTCCTTTCCCTAAGAAGGTCACTATCCTTCACTTCAGGATGCATGCAGTGCATGCTACTCTGTTAGCATGACTGCACGAAAACTTAAATGTTGGTGGAGGCACTCATACCTATTCATTGTGTTCAATGGGGCTTACTCCCAGGCCACCTCACGTGGAAGTGACTTAGCAGGGCTACTAACTGATCTTCTCAAGGCAGTGCCTTCTCAAGGTATTATCCTGAGGGTTGGAAACTTCTTTGCTTCTTCCTCAGTTTCATCCGGAACAAGAGAGAAGAATGTTTTATAGATAATTTCCAAGTTACCTTCCAGATCTAATGTACCATGATTGTATAAACAGGGGTGTCCAAACCCCAGCACCTGGGGCTGAATGCAACCCTCTGCAAGCGTCACTGTGGCCCTCTGCAACACCCCCCTATCAGGCTGCAGGCAAGCCTTATAATGTTTCTAATATAATGCTATATGTAAATTTATGTAAATGTATTCAAATTTGAAATGTAAATCATTTTTGGCCCCAGCCTCAGTGTCAGAAAGATGATGTGGCTTTTGGTCACTGCTGGTATCTGTTGCTCTTCCTCCAATAATCCATAGAAATACAAATACAATATTATATTGTAAATACAAATACAATAAAATACTCCAGCTTCCCAGTCCTGTCCTAGGAATTAAGGCAGTAGAACATTGTTTTGCTGTCATAATTTGGCTTCCAGTGATGTGTGGAGTTCAAAGATGTGTGCTGCTTCAAAGAACCAAGGCATAAGATGTACCAAAGCATGCATTGGTACAGGTGGGCCAGTGGGAGGCAGTTTGTAGATGTGGAGACAAGTAATAAGGCATGTTGGTCAAGAACTGGAATATATCGCATGGATAAGAGAGGTAGATATGAAGCCAATTTTGCACACAGTTTATTTTGTATTTTCCAAACTTCCCCATCCCATTTCTCACCATGGGCATATCTTACCAAAATGGCTGATATATATCACCCATAGGCAATTGGACGTCAACCTACCGCAGTATGGGTGAAAATTATGTTTATATACTGCATGATGTCCAATCATTTGGCTCAACAACTTTTGGTGTGGTTGCATGCTACATGGATTGGGCCTACATCTCTGTTGAAATAAATCACGTAACACTTATCATTCCTGTCTGTCATTCCAGGCTTGTATTGCTTAACAATCTATTACTTAACAATTGACCACTTATAAGTCAGTTGTCAAAGCACAACAAACAGAATCTTAATGAGGCCTTATATATAGATCTTATATAGCCTGCAGGAAAGTGAAGGCAACATACGCTTACACAACAAAGAGACTGCTCTGAAAGGTAATTTAGCTCCAGTAGCCTTTTGAGGCAGCTAATGTCTGGCTGGGCCTGTCCATACAACTAACAGCACAATCCAGAATAAATGCGGGAGTTCTTACGTCGACATACGAAAAATTTACTATGGATTGCTCTATGAATTTCCCGTAGGTTTCCACTAGGTCGCACTGTACCTACGTCAACGTAAATGTCTCTTACATCGATGTAAGAGCTCCCATACTTACTCTGGATTGTGCTGTTAGGCAAAAAGTTGGGCTAAGGTTCACTCAGTGACCTAACTGCATAACAAAAGGATATATATCCCTGTCATGTGATCCACACTGTACTGTATTAGGATGAGGACAGTTGATTTTCTTTCTTTTTGAAAAACAAACATTTTTGAGAAAGGAAAAGAAGTTTTACATGGTTGAACTAAAGATGTATTTTTCACAGCGCTTGGGCATTCCTCAGATGTCTTTCATGCTGTCAAATCTAATGACAGCATAGCTACATGGCTTCATGAATTGAAGTACAGGACTTGACAGTGCTAGAATGATTCAGATACAATTGACGCAGAATAGCAGATAACACAGGCAAAAAGGTATGAAGCAAGAACTCCCAAATTGTGGATCCACAGAATGTGAAATTCATAAAAATGCCAAATAGGCACAGATTGGCAGGCAACAGTGCTTTACTTCCTTGCAACTGAAAACAAAAAATACCAATGTTTAATTCAGAAATGCAAAACACTGAGCAAATCGTGTTTTTATCAAACCAATTCTCAATTTGTATAGTTGGAGTTAAACCTTACTGAGTTCAATGGTACTTCCAAACAAATGTATATTTTCCTCTCCCTGGTTTCCAAGTTACAATAATAGTATGTTTGAGTTGGAAGGGATCTTGAGGTCATCTAGTCGCACCCTCTGCTCTGAGTAGCTGCAGCATTTGACATGTGGAATGGTTATTCTATAAGAGGAGCATCACTTAGAAGTGCCTGTATATCCAGCTAGAATGGGCTACTGCATTATATATATGGAAATGAGAACTGATTCTTATTAGTTCCATACAGTATCAGAATCACATCTCACTAGCTCTCAGAGCAAGCAGTATCATGGGAAATTTTTGAGTTAAGAAAATCTATTTTTGTGTTTTCATTTTCTGGTTAATTGGCCATAACTTTTGATAGGATAAGGATATTCCAATGCAGCTCATTTCCTTGCATTCTGCATTAAATTATCTTCCCAACTATCTCTAACATGATGGTATTATCATTTATGCATATCCTGTTTTTCACAATTTTAGCCACTCAGCTTGTTGCCCCTGTAAAGCTTGGAACCCAGTGCAACTGCACCCCCGAACCCCCTAGATATACCACTGGTTAGCAGCATGTTCCTCCTAAAAGAATTCTGAGGACAGATTGCTTGTGTACAGTGCACCTTTTTGTGAACTGTGATCTTCCTCCATAGTTGCATTAGACTTTCTTGTGTCCTTTAAGTAAGCATGTTATGAGTTCAAAAAGATTTAGCACATTGCTCTATGACCATTTTGTGAGTCATATGGGCTCTCTTGAGCTTCATATCCTGGATGGGTGAGCTGTATCTGGATGCAAAGTACAATCCTAACCTAACCTGCCTGGTATAGGCAGGCCAACATCCTAGTACAAATCCAAGCAACCTGTGTAAGACCACCTGGTCAGGGATGGGGGTTAGGATCTGGCCAAAGTGCCAGATCCTGCCCCCTCCATGGGCCACCTTGCCTATCATCCTCCACCCCAGAACACCTGTGTCCTGCCTTCTCCTAACTCCTCAAGCCCTCACATCAGCATAGGTTAGCTGGAGTGTAATAACTAACACTAGTTGGTGCATAGGCCATATCTGTGAACTGGATCCGAGCCTTTGTGCTAGCTTGGATGACTTGCAAGCTGACATTATGGCAAGTTTGCAACACTTCTGGGCTGGTGTAAGGGTAAGGACAAGGGTAACATAGAATTGCATCCTGAATATTACACTCCATAATGATAGATTAAAAAAAAAAACAGAAGGTGAAGGTAGTTTGGTCTGGTCATTGTGTTTGATGGGAGTTTTGTTTTTTTAAACTTAAATCATCCTGGAAGTTGACACAACATGACATACGTAGGAGCAGAAACTCATCACCATTTTGTTTTGGTCTTTCCACCGGTCCAATGGAATGTACCAGTGTACAAAGCCTTCTTCATGCACTGTACTCTACTTGCCAGTAAAGACTTATAATTTGGCAGCATAGTAATGATACTGTAGCCATGTAGGACCACAGGCAGAGGCACAAAACATAGGGAACATCTGTCAAAATCCTACAGCTTATTCCATCTGGTGCATCTGGTATAATATTTTGCCCTTAGGACTGTGCACATCATGATAATGGAGCCTGATGTGAATCTTGTTTCTGACATTGCCACTCAACTGGTATGATAGAGGAGCTTTGTTTCAGCTGGAAACTTGCTTTTACCAGCTTGTAAAATATCCGGCTAAATATCTGAAAAGATCAGAGGCAGGGTCTCAGGATGGAAAAAAAGCCCATTTTCTGATTATGAATTGAAATCAATTGTACCAGCAGATTTTATCTTGTATAACATTCAGGCATTGTTAGTGTTGTTGCAAATAAAAATGTCTCAACAAAGCAACAGCCAGCTGTAATAAACAAAAGGTTATAAACAATGGCAAAAACACCAATGTAGTTGATAAACCAATATGTTGTTATTCTTGAAGCCTGTGGAAGCTGAGGATACTGGCCACATGAGCCACATGGCTGGCCTGGATCATGCTCTTCTAGCAGCCACCAAGCACCATATACACATGCAAACCAACATCTCAAGCATCTAAATAAAGCATTCCCTGCAACAAAGCACTGTCTAGCAATCCTAACCTTGGCTGACACAACTCATTGGTCTTCCTGTTCTCAGGCTGATATAGTGAGGCAAGCACATGTCTGTGGATTGGCCTAACCCTCCCCCAGGAGTGGCAAGAAGTGTCTTATGGCACTTTTGTGACATTCCCAGGTCAGCACTGGATTTATGCCAGGTTTAGGCTGCCCTAACTGGACATTAGGATTTGCAGCCTCAATGCCATTGCTGGACAACCACAGAGATGTAGTTGTGATATTGTAAGTCTGGAACAGGCTCTACATGAAAATAGCCATTTTCTGTAATAGAGGAAGAATCTCAGAACATCTCTTTTATGAACTGCCAGCAAACAAACCTCAAATCCATACTGGCACTCCTATACCCTCAAGGAATTACTAGATTAGGCAATCCTTTATTTTGTTAACTTCTGAATCTTATTAAGCAATCTTACCTGATTTGTCTTGCTTAGCAAGCTTTCTCTTAATTAGCCAAAGAATGCTCAGGTCAAGACAATCATGAGGAAATGGTAAAGAATTAAGGAGTATTGTGTCAGTGGAAGGCAAAGTGGGTTTTGTCAGTGGATTTGCGAGGCACAGCTTGATTAAATGAGGCAAGAATAAAGCTTATGGCTGAATACGCTTTAACAAAATCAAGTGGAATTTTGATGACTTCTCATCACTCTTCAGAGTTGCAATCAAAACAGGAAGAACAAATGGATATAATGAGATGAAACTGCTTGTGATCTGCCATTGCAGATGGATGTAACAACAAGATCCTTGAGCACCTTCAGGGTCTTTAGAGGAATTACTGGAGGCATCATTTCCAAGATCTTAGAATGCGGTATATTCAATCTCAGTCAACAGCAACCAAACAAAGATTAACAAGTGTTTTATTGAACTTTAGCATGGATTATCAAATCAGTCATAGCAAAAACAAATGGGAAAATATGGAGGTGGATCAGAATCCCTAAAAAAAAGACACAGCTACAACTTCTGCTCTCACTGCCAACAAAATGATGGGGTACAGCAGCACATCTAGAGAAAGAGGAGTGAGTGGAAATTGAAGTTGTATATTCATTGCTATAGAATAATGCCTGGTTGACCTGGAAGCTGACAGTGAGTATTGGGACTGCTGCTGTGCTACTGTGGGGAAGGGAAAGCTTATCCCCTCCCCGGTGGTAGAGCTGCAACAGCCTCAATACATCTACCCAGATTTAGGCCACCTCCGGAAATGCCTTAAGTCTGAACATATCGGAACAGCCAGAGGTTGCTCCTGACTGCCCGGGAGACAGGGTTTGGATCTGGCATAACAGGATACATCTCTTACTAAAAGAGATGTACATATCTTAACCTGTAAATATAGTTTTTTTAATGTTTTTATTGCCAATGTTCCTTTTTTATGGTATGCAGCATAGTAGCACAGCCTGATGGGGAGTGATAATAGAAAAGCCCTTATACTGTATAATTCTGCCAAATTTACACCTTCAGGGATCAATCCTAACCAATTTAGACCAGCACAACTCACCTGTCTCCCCATTAATGTGGTGGCATGGGGAGGTCAGTGCATGTCTTATGTGCCTTATGTCACTTTTGCAAATGCCCTTGCCATCAGAGGACTTGTGCTGTACAACTCCTTTCCAACAAGAAAAAAGTCACAAAGGTATGACAAAGGCGCCAAAATGACAGAAATATGCCTACCTTCAGGTGTTCATTACGCCTACCTGCTAATGCTTTGTGTTGTGCTGAGATTATCCAAGATAGAGCAGTGCTGATATTATCCAAGGGTATCATTTGAATACTTCGAGTGGAGGTGAGTGAATATACTGGAAATTCTTCTCAACCTTAGCTTTTAATAATAACAATTACAAGACCTGCAAATTCATTTACAAGAACACTTTTGTTGTGCATCACTGGTTTCACTTCTAGAACAGCAAGACTGGATTCTAACCTTGATATGTCCACTCCATACCCCAGTCCACAACAGTGCCAAAAATCCCAGCTATTCACAGAAGTTGGAGTCTCTCAAACCACAGAGCCCTTCCACTTCCCAATACTGATGAAAAACAGTAAAATTATATTTTAGAGGTCAGAATGCAATTTAGGCTGAACCAGAATTTCCACATGCAGTAAGCACAAACGAGTGAAGCAGAGTTTATAGATTTATTTAAAAGGAGGGAAAGGAAAATAGCAGCCAAATGTCACAATACAATTTAGGACTAATATAAGGCAGATATAAAACAACAAAGCTAAGCTTCTAGCTAAATACCAGCTACTTCACCTTAGGAACGTAGCTTCAGGATATGTACAGCCTGCTATAATACTATACATCAACATTTTCATTCTAAGGGTGCAATCCTAAAGACACTTTCCTGGGAGTAAGATCCACTGAAACCAATGGGGCTTACTTTTGAGTAACATGGTTAGGATTGTGCTCTACATCTGCTAAACGGTCAACAATAAGCATATTCCAAAAAAGAGTTCTTTTATATTTTCATCTTCTGAAAGGTTCTAGCTAATCAGAAATCTTCTCAACTTCTTGAAAGGATGACCCAATCCATCCTCATCCCAAGTAGCAAACCGAGCTGAATCCAATTCCTAATTAACTATCCCAGTACTCTGGCCTTGATAATCAAGGTGCCTCTCATAAAACAATTTCTACTCCTAGAACCAGAAACTTGAAAGGTCACAAAGATCTAGTAGCCCAAGTATCCTTCCACCAAATTTTTCAGCCTCCTTACTCAGTAGGAAAGACACAACTCCATTACATAAGATGGAATCCAGAGCATCTCAAAATAGAGTTCTAAATTCTTCACAGATCAAATCAGTTCTGACTTCTTCAACTTTTGATGAGCAAGATAGTAACATATTGGCTACATCAGTGGTTCACAAACATTTTAGTATTGGGACGCATCTGAAAAAATTTACCAGTTTCTCCAACCTCTGCGGCTATAATGGTGAGTGGGCTGCAGTGTTCCTCTCAAGTAGTGAGTTATTTTACTCCTGATGCACAAAGCCCAACCTACTCTGTCAGTTTTATGAACAATCAAAATTGGGTTGTGATGGTGGGACATACACCCACAGGTTGGACCATACCATACAACATGAGAAAGTGAATTTCAGTGAATTCCAAGCTGAACATGAGTATGTGAAGTAGCTGCAAAGATGGCTAATGAGATTTTTAGGCTGCAATCCTAACCACACTTTTCTGGAAGAAAGTAGTATTGAACACAATGGGACTTACTTTTGAGTAGACATGCTTAGGATTGTATTTAATTACATAGTGGAACCATAGTTGCCCAAACACAAAATGTAGTGGATCTGAACAAGCCATGCAGTTCAGATGTCATGCAATTCTCAACACCATTTTTATTTGAAAGACATTGAAAGTTGTATGGGAAGCACAGAATTCTGAATTTATATTTCTTTCTTTCAAAATCCTACAGCTTATTAACATATCTTAGACAATCTGTTAGTTATATTTAAATACATTTTCAACAAAGAAGAAAAAAGAAGATGAAAATAACAGTATATATAAATTATCTACTCATAAAATCCATAATTCATTTGCCTCGTATTCCTTTTCTCATGCAGAAAGTCCATGAATGGTTTCCAATTGTCCATAAAGTTTTTTACTGACTTCTCAAAGAAGGTATGTCTGGAACTTTCCAATATTAAGCATATAATATTATTGCAGTGGTTTTCATATATTAAAACATAATTTCAAAGTTTTTATGCATCATCCAGTATTCACTACAAAAATGCTTCTAGTTTTATTTGCTGATATACTAAAGTCCATTTTTTTCTCAGCACTACATTTATAAGAGGGGTGTAGCCAGAGCAGATTCAGAGAAGGGCAACAAGGAAGATCAGTGGCCTGGAAAGCAAGTCCTATGAAGGAAGATTGAGGGAACTTGCTATATTTAACCTGGTGAAAAGAAGGCTGAAAGTAACATGATAGTGCTCTGCAAATACATGAAGGATTGCCATATAGATTTGTTCTCTGTTGCCCCAGAGTGCAAAATTAGATCAAATGAACTTAACCGCACAAAAGGTTATTTCAGTCACATACCAGGAAAACATTCTTAACAGGAAAAAAGCTTCAACAGTGGAACTGATTATCAAGGGCAATGATGGGTTCAATGGAGGTCTTCAAGAAGAGGCTTGACAGGTGTTTTTTGGCAATTCTTTGGAGAAGATTTTCTGCTTCAGGCAAAACTTCTAAGATTTTATGAAACTATCATAGAAAACTATGATTCTATCCCATTTGAAAGTATGAGATTGTGCCACTAAAGGTCACACTGAAATATATATGCAGAACCCTGTGCTGTTGCTTCTTAGTTTATTGAGCCAAGGAGCAGTCAAGTGAAAGAGGGCCAGGATCAAGTGTAGAATTGATCCTAGGTCATGGTGATAGTCAATGTTCCTTTTGTTACTGAATAAGGGCGCAATCCAGAGTAACTACGGGGAGTCCTTGCTCCGGTGTAAGAACAATTTGCTCTGGATTGCAATATGAATTTCCCATAGGTTTTCATTAGGTGGTGCAGTAACTACGGGTACACGTAATGTTTCTTACGTGCTCCCGTAGTTATTCTGGATTGTAGGGCTGGTGAAATCATGTACTCCTGTACTACCTGTACTCCTTGGGGCATCCGACCTGGAAACTGGCTACCAATGCCATGGACAATTTTCACTTCTGACTTGAAATGTTCAACCGTTCATAAATTTTCAACTTTATCTGTTGACTTCTGTAGCTGCTATACTAACATTTTTAATGCATAAAATAAGTTTCACTTACTATGTGGTGCAAAGTTGCCAACCACATTCTCTTCTTCCACATATCCTGCACTGATCTTGGAATCAATAAGAATAAATTCTTGGGGCCTTTTTCAGTGACACTTTACATTGCCTTAATGGTGAGAATAAGAACTTGAGCCAGGAACCATAGTTTTCAAGCATTACTTATCAATACATGGGTCTTTTTTGGGCTGGTAAAGTTCATTCATCGAGTGATCTGAACAAAGAAGAAAAGGTAATCTCCAGTGAAGTGTTTTTAGGTTTAAAAGGATGAAGAAATGAAATTGTGTCTGAAAAGATTAAATCATAAAGGTTAGTGCCTTTTAGTTGCCAAGTCTTTTTATAACAGGAAGTGTATTAAAATAGCATTGAAAAACTGATCCCTTTGTTCAGAGAATAACCTTGGAAATCCTATACAGTTGATATTTTATCATGTCTAGAACAAAAGGCGGTCAGTTTCTCCTTCACAGTTGACTGAGTGGGGGTGCTATACATTTTGCTGTGCTATAAGCAGCTGTCTTTAATAAGCTAATGCGTTCTAAATATACTTTATTGTATTTAGCTGCATGGTATCCTCTTGTTAATGTGCTATAGGCATGTTGAGTAGCAATGAAATGGTAAGGAACTGATAGGGCTCTAGAGCTCAATTCGCCTGATGAAATGAGACAGTAGAGAACCATAGAGCTGAATATTGATTGGTTGGAAGCATATTTTTTTTAACTCTAAGATCCTCTTTATACTGGTTCTGTAGAAATACTTCTTCTGTACTACTCAAACTGCACTAATATATGCAACAAAATGAAGTGGTATAATTTTGAGTGTGTAGAGCAGACTGTACCACTTCAGCAAATAGGTGGATGATGCCATTTTTGAATACAGTAACCCATAAATTCTGAGGCTATTTGCGTTGACACAGCTATGGCACCTTCCATAAATTAACACTAGAGGATGCCGTGGCTGCGTCAACGCATCTGTCCTCAGGATTTATGGCTTACCCCCAAATCCAGAGTAGTTGTGGGAGCATGTGAGAGACTTTATGTGCACCCGTAGTTACTGCACCAACTAGTGAAAACCTATGGGCAATTCATATTGGAATCCAGAGTAAGTCTGCTCTCGACCTATAGCCCATCATATTCTAACAATTGGTCTATACATGCAACAAACTGCATGTATATGGTATAAAATGCACTAGGATGTTGTATCAGATTTCTGAGGTGACCAAATGGATCTTACTGCTCTGCTCATAGCAGATGAATCTTAGTTTAGAATGTTCCCTTGAAAGTAACAAACAAACCACCAAAGCCAGGGTGACCAAATGTAGGAGAAAAGAAAAATGTAGGACAAGACAAAATAAAAGCTAAAAACACTCATATATATATATGAGAAAGAGTACTGCGCAGGCACCATCTCTGACACCTGTGCAGTACTTTTCTGAAGTCTTTCGGCTTCAGAGGAGACTGCAGGAATCAGAGTTGGTGTCTGTGCAGTACTCTTTCTGAAGCCATTCGGCTGCTGCTCCGCCTCTTAAGTGAGGCTGAATGGCCGTGCAGAGGTGCAGACTTCCTCCACTCTAAGGAAGTCTCCTCTGAAGGTATTCAGCATGCTCAGTGTGTTTTTGCGCAGTGCACCTCAGCTGACCGTTCGGTGGCAGAATGTTCAAGTGGCATTTCTGGCTGCTGCTCCGCCTTGGACGTGCTGACGCCTGGGGCCTGCCAAAGGACAGTCAAACTCCTCCGGCACATCACTCCATACAGAGCGCATCACCCAATGCGGCTCACACCAGCCGCACCAGTCTGGTGACGCCACTGGGTGCCTGCGTTAAAAGGAATCCCTGATGATATGCCAGTACATTCTACAGTAAATACAAGGGGCTTCTTGGATTGGCCTGCTGTATCCTGAGGTTTGTGAGCAGCTGTAGTTTATTCCATATCCTGAGGTTGAGAGGCAGGGTTTGCAGCTAGGCTGGCCAAGAACTCAGATTTTTGGTCAATACTGCCATTCTTACTCAGGCCTTATCATGGACCCCTATGGGTCTACTCATTACTATACCTGCTCCTGAGGTGGTATATCTTTGAGGAACTGGAAGAGGGCATTTCTGTCTTGAAACAGGCTCTGGATACAGAGTAACTGCTCTGCCCTAGGCAATGCTAAACATGCCCTCAACTTGCCTCTCCTGAGCTGCTTAGGCTGCCCCAGTTAGGGCAGAGCAGATCCACCTCTCTTAGGGCACCCTATCTTGCCTTGCTCTGCCCTAAGCCTCTTCCAGAGTAACTGGAGTGGAGCATCTTGCAGTTGCTCCACCCTAGTGATAGTTAGGGCAATCCAAGGGCTCTTATGTGGAAGATTAGTTGCTCTGGATTGTGCTGTTACAGAGACAGGTGTTTGCATCCTAAGATAGTAAGCAACTTATGGCTAATTTGTCTCTTTAATGTGCTTTAGCAATCCTGACTATCATAGGATCCAATCCAGAGTAGTCAATTCAAGTGTCAATATGTCAAATCTGAATAATCTATATATATAAAAGAGAAAAGTCACTGACTGACTGACTCACTCACTCACTCACTCACTCATCACCGCCCTGCCAAAACCGCTGGGCCTAGAAGCGTGAAAATTGGGGTGGGTGTTCCTTCCATGATGGAGGGGTGCACTAAGAACCAGTTTTCCGAAATTCCAACCGGAAGGGGGTGAAAAGGGGCGCAATGCGTTTTCCTCCCTATACTTTGCATTGAGAATTGCTGACTCATCAACATTCCTCCCCAACTGCTGGGCCTGAAGCATGGAATTCTGGGAGTTCCTTCTGTCACCTGAACTCCCACCAAGAACCATCTGGAGACATTTAACCCTTCAGGGGCTGAAAAGGGGGCAACGTGTTTTTCTCCTATACTTAACATGGGAGACTGAACAACATCAGCCAATTTGGTGCTCAGATCCTTGTGCACTGGGGGATGTTGTTCAGAGGAAGAGGTTGCGCTGGCGAGGACGCTGCGCATGAGGGGAAATTGCGCATGAGGGGAAGTTGCGCATGTAGGAAAGTTGCACAGGGGGGAAGTTGCACATGGGAGGAAAATTGCACATGGGAGGAAGTTGCGCACGGGGAAGTTGCACACGGGGGAAAGTTGCGCACGGGAGGAAAGTTGCGCATATGGGAAGTTGCGCATATGGAAAGTTGCGCATGGGGGAAGTTGCGCATGGGGGAAGTTGCGCATGGGGAAGTTGCACATGAGGGGATGATGCACATGGAGGAAAGTTGAGTTGCGCATGGGAGAAGTTGCGCATGGGGGGATGATGCACATGGAGGAAAGTTGCGCCCAGAGGAAGTTGCGCATGGGGGGAAGTTGCGCATGGGGAAAATTGCACATGAGAGGAAAGTTGTGTATGGGGGAAGTTGCGCATGGGGGGATGATGCGCACGGAGGAAAGTTGTGCATGGGGAAAATTGCACACAGAGGAAGTTATGCATGGGGGAAGTTGCATATGGGAGGAAAGTTGCACATGGGGGAAAGTTGTGCACGGGGGGAAGTTGCGCACGGGGGGAAGTTGCGCCTGGGGGGAAGTTGCGCCTGGGGAAAGTTGCGCCTGGGGAAACTTGCGCCTGGGGAAAGTTGCACATAGGAGGAAAGTTGCGCATGGGAGGAAAGTTGCGTATGGGGCAAGTTGCGTATGGGGGAAGTTGCGCATGGGAGAAGTTGCGCATGGGGGGAAGTTGCACATGGGGGGAAGTTGCACATGGGGAAGTTGCGCATGGGGAAAGTTGCGCATGGGGAAAGTTGCGCATGGGGTTTGATGCATATGGGGAAGTTGCGCATGGGGGTTGATGCGCATGGGGAAAGTTGTGCATGGGGGAAGTTGCGCATGGGGGAAGTTGTGCATGCTGGGTTGATGCGCATGGGTGAAGTTGCGCTTGGGGGGGGTTGATGTGTATGGGGGAAGTTGCGCATGGGGGGTTGTTACGCCTGGGGGAAAGTTATCCATGGGGGGTTGATGCATATGGGGGGATGGCATACGGGGGAATTTTACTCCCGCAACGCGGGTACGCCTTTCGCTAGTAAAATATAAATCACTGTGAAGGATTACAATCAGTTTTGTGTAAATGTATGCGTCTTTTGGAGATAAGAACATCACCTTTATTCCTTCCGTCTTATCTTTCTAGAAGTCCTTCATGTTATCCATGTCCTTGCAAACCTTGAATTGAGAGTAAAACCTATTGCTAGATTTTGATTTTCTCTTCTACACAATGAGCAAATAATTCAAATAGAAAATACAGTGCCTCTTCACAGCTCTGTCACATTCTGGGATCTAAGGAATTCATTATTCTTATCCACACTCCCATGATTGTGCACAAATGCCATGTATCTATTTGTAGCAGATGGAATAGTGACTCATCACAATGAACCATGTGCTTCAGAATAGCTGGAAAACTCAAGGGATCATAATGTAGGCCATAGACAAAGATTAGGCAAACACTGGAAGATGCCAGGTGGCTGCGCTGGTTTGACTGTTGACACATTGAATGGAGAAATGTTTTATGTACACCTCCAAGGATTTGTGAAATGGAGAGGCAGGGGTTTTGTCCACCAAATGTTTACCCAAAGGATTTCACTCTCTCATGCTTACCCATGAGCTACAGTGCTTGTGAATTTTTGCCAGGGAAGTTTAGAGGGCCATTTTGGGCACAATCCTAAGCATGTCTATTCTAAAGTAAGCTCCATTGTGTTCAATGGATCTTACTCCCAGGAAAGTGTCTTTAGGATTGCAGCCTTTGTCATTTGATGGCAGAATCATTGTTACTTTGGTGCCTTACAGAGCATTCCTTTCACCTGAAGCATATGGCTCAAAAGTTGCATTGGATGCTGTCCGTAATAGATTATGTTAGCAGATCATGGGACACTCTGTCAAAGGGTTTTCAGGTGATGAGTCTAAATTGTGGTCTCAAGAAAACATTGGGACCCAGCAGCGCAAACCAATCTGTGTCATATGTTTGCAGATCTTGCAACCTGTCAACACATTGCATGTGCTGCTCATGTAGAGTGGTGTACACTGGCAGCAGTACTGCCCAGACCTGGTCATCGACACAGGTGGGAGTGAATCACAGCAGGGATTGGGGTGAGATGGGATGGATTGGGGGAAAGGATGGCAGATTTCAGTGGCAACGATGTCTGCCAGATCCAATACTCCTGTACCAAGCCCAACATATCCCTTACTCTTATAGATATACAAGTATGCCAGCAGAAGAGCTGATGTAGAGCTGAATAGGCCCATAGGGACTAGGAAGTAGTGGAGGAAGTGAATAAAATTTATTATTACTTATCTCTTCTTGGCATCCTGGTCCCCAGTTAGCCCCAGATGCAGCACCGGCTATGTTGGTGTTTCTGCATCCTGAAGGTGAGGCGTGAATAGATTTTGGCTGTATATGAACTATTATCTTAATACTGTATATACAAGGGCAGAAGGTATGGTCTAGAGAGGGTTGAGCCGCTGTTAACTGCCTGAAGATAAGATCAGAAAGTCACTGGCACAACAACACCGGAAGCCGTGCATGGAGAAATGTTGATGCTGGACTGTGGAGTGTGTGAAGAAAGAAATGTAGTTGCAGCAGAGTCTGTCCAAAAGGCATAACAGTGACCCAGTAAAGTGACACAGGACAAAAAAAATCTAAGAATGAAGGAGTTCTTGAAATAGAGAACCACTCTTTGAATTGCAAAACCCTTCTAGGGTTAGTAAGCCCATCTGTTTAAAACCTTCTAGAGTTAACAAAGCCTGCCTTGAGAATAAAGTCAAAAGAGAAATCTGATGACCTGAAAAAGCGGTATATAAATAACTATGTTTGTTTGTAGATATTTTCTGAAAAATGTATGGTTTTAATGTACGTGTGTGTGTTTAAAAAAATAAATGATCATTAGGAAAGCAGAATCAGTACTATGATGCATAGGGAACGGATATTTATACTTTTTGATCTCCTAATCAAAACTGCTATTAACTGAGAAGAAAAGATGCCAATGAAAACCTACCCTACAATCCAGAGTAATTACAGTTGCAAGTTTAAGACATTTACTTCGATGTAGTTACGGCACCACCTAGTGAAAATCTATGGGAAATTCATATTGCAATCCAGAGTAAATTGTTCCTACACTGGAGCAAGGACTCCCCATAGTTACTCTGGATTGCGCCCCTACTCTCTTATTACTAACTAGTTTAATTTACCTGCCGTTGTGGGTAAACACCTCCTGTGCAAACCCCTTCAGAATCTACGGATGCCATTGTTAATTTCATGTAGGTTTTTTTGTGTTTCACTGGTGGGCCTGACTCATTTTGAGGATTTACTTTCATAGTTTCACAATCAACACAAAAGTCCTGAGCATTTCTTGGGAATATGTAAAAATCAAGGGTCAAAATCAAACTGTCCCATCAGACAAACCTCATTACAAATGAAACAAAGTAAACTTGTAGTTTGAAAGGAATTATGCAAGCATAGTTAACGATTAACAATGCCATTGGAATACTGATCAGATCTCTTCACGAAATGTAATAAATAACTGAGATGATATATTGCATATGGGGGGACATTGTGCATGGGGGACATTGCACATCAATGGGGTTTGATGTGCATGCGGGATTGATGCACATGGGTATTTTGTGCATGGGAGTTGATGCACATGGAGGGTTGATGCGCATGGGATTTTGATGCACATGGGGGATTGATGTGTATGGGGGACGATGCGCATGGAGAGTTGATGCCAGTGATGGGATTCAAAGAAATTAACAACCGGTTCTCTGCCCATCTGGCAGCCACTTTTAAATGGCTATTTTTAAACTTTATATGTCCTATCTCTCGTTAACAACCGGTTCTGTAGAGTAGTTGCAAACCTGCTGGAGTTCACCACTTGATGATGCACATGGAGGGTTGATGCACATGGGAGATGTTGTGCATGGAATGTTGAAGCGCATGAAATGTTGATGTGCATGCGGAGTTGATGTGCATGGGGGGATGCTGTACATCAGTGGGGTTGATGTGCATGGGGGTTTGATGCACATGGGGATGTTATGCATGGGGGATGTTATGCATTCAGGGTTGATGCTCATGGGGGATGATGCACATGGGGGTTGTTGCACATGGAGGGACATTATGCATGGGTGGATGTTGTGCATGGGAGAATGATGCACAAGGGGCGATATTGCACATGTGGGATGTTGCACATCAATGGGGATTGATGAGAATGGGGGTTGATGCACATGGGGATGTTGAACATGGGGAGATGTTGTGCATAGGGGGATGTTACACATTCAGGGTTGATGTGCATTGGGGTTGATGCACATGGGGGATGTTGTTCATGGGGGATATTACACATCCAGGGTTGATGTGCATGGGAGATATTGTGCAAAGGGGATGTTGCCCATGGGGGAACATTGCACATGGGGAGTTGTTGCGCAAGGGAAGGATGATGCACAATGGGGAGATGGCATATGGGGGGTATTTTACTCCCATAACGCCAGTATGTTTTCACTAGTTTTATATAATTCCCAAAGGTTATTACAAGAGAACTAGGCATTTTTCAGTTTAAGAATAAACATTTCCTTACAATTATAAGCAAATTATAAGCAAGTAGTGATGCAGCCTCCAGGCAATGCTTGTCTTAGGGAGTATGAAGTTAAAAATAAATCAATTTCATGCAGATAGAATTACAAGATATTGATTGCTGACCTAAAGTTAACAGCCAAGGGACTCTATATTTATGTAAATATATCTTGTGAATAAAATGATTTGTATTCAAACAGTTTATGGAAATATGAGTGGCAATTTATTGAAACAATTTATGTTAATTGTTCTTAGGAATTAACTTGCATGCAAATAAATTAATTGGATATGAGATTTGGGCTTCATTCCTATCTTTGTAGCCCAAGAGCTGATGGATCCCAAGCATACCGCATAGTCAACCACCAAAGCTGCCTCTCTGTCAGTTGGCCAAGTCTGGTTGCTGATGCACAAGCTAGTAAGCTATGCACCAGCAGTGAGAGTGTGTACACCACATCTTGATGTGGTGGATGGTGGTGGTGGGGGAGGATCTGGGCAGATTAGGGTGAGAATGATATGCACAGTCAGTATGCATGAATTTTCCCCTATGGAGCAAATGGAAATCAGCTTCATCAAATGAATCAAATCAGCTTCATCAAGAAGCTGCCAGATTCTTATTCTAAATTGGACCTTATTGCTGTAATTTAAAGTAACACCAAAAATCAAGAAATGCTGTTGTAAATCTTGTGTTTAAACTACCTTTTCTAGCTGGGTAGGTACTTTCCAAGTGACCCAACTAGGGGAAAATGTCCTTATTGATTCCTGCTTACTAGTGTTTTCTCTGCACCTTTTGAGATTATGAACCCTTTCAGGAACCATTTAATGGTTTGATTTAATCTGTAAAGCACTCTGTAAACTTTTCTTATAAACTTTTTTTGTAGCACAGTGGCACATACATATAAATATTTATAACAACAACAATAAAAACATTTTTTTAAAAAAAGCAGAGCTACATATTTAGGATCTGAGATTTTTCGAGCCAGCTGTAATCCATTGGTGTGACTTGTTTTTCAGATTTTCTGGCCGTTTAAAGAGTTGGAGTTGAATGTCTAATGTTTCACCATATATTTTAGGTGGCATCCTCAGAGGCTAAAGGAATAACAAACAGCCAAAAACAGGAACGTAGAGAGCTACAAGGCAGACATCCCCCCAAATCCAGAGTAACTACAGGAGCTCATAAGAGACTTTACGTGCACCTGTAGTTACTGCACCACGTAGTGGAAACCTATAGGAAATTCATATTGGAATCCAGAGTAAGTAGCTCTTACACTGGAGCAAGAATTCCCCTAGTTACTTTGGATTTTGCCCATTATCTTAATTAGTTCCATCTGCATGGGGAGTCAATGAGCAGCTCATTAAGTCTGCTGTATTCATTTAAAGGTAGAATCTCTATAATGAAGTTTCTTCCCCTTGTTTGCTATGTGTTCCACTTTACCACATTTGCTTTTAGATGGATGTTCTTTGAAGTAATGAGTGTCAGCACTTGTTCAAAGTTACAGCTTCTTCTTTCCAGTTGTGTTTTTATATTTCAATCGCTTCTAGATGGAGTCTGTGGTGGTAATGTACAGAAGTAGATGGAACATCTGTAAATTCAAACATCATTTTATGTCCCATCTTGATTGCATGTTCTGCTACCACTGATCTTCCTGGCTATAGAACACAGCAAGGTCTTTCATGCTACTTAATTCTAGGAGCAACTGAACATATTGTGGTTCAGATGTAGACTTTGTTGCACTAGAGGGTATGAGATAGACTCTTGCACACGACAAAGACTGCCTAGGATCCTTTGGGTCTGGAGCATAGACTGAACCTTGGTAGTGGGAAGGGAAATAGTTTTGATGTTTGCTTTTGATAGTATTCTGCCTATCCCATCAGTTTTTCCTTTGATATAAGGGTTGCATATCCCTCAACAAGAGCAGATGGTTCTTTCTTTTTATCTTTTAGTTTAGATGCTATTTTAATATTGTATTCTCTATATCCTTTGGCTTGGAGTGCCCATTTTAAATAAGATTGTTCTTCTTGTAAAGAGTCGACATCTCAAATTTGTTCTGCTCTAGTTTCCTGTTTTTGGCTTTTTGTTATTCCTTCTGCCTTTCTGTCTCTGAGGATGCTATCTAAAATGTATGGTGAAAGGCATTCAACTCCAACTCTTTCAAAGGCCAGATAACCTGGAAAATAAGTCACAGCAAGAGCTATAAATATGTGGAAGCTACATTTCCCAACTAGCAAAACGCTTTCACCAATAGAAAATATAGGAATGACCTGGGATCAACAGGGGTTCTCTTCTAGAGCCCCCCTGTGGTAAAGTGAAACCACAGATATTAGTAAGCACCACCTCCACTCTTGAGGCTCCCTTCACCCTCCAGAAGTCTTCAGAGCCCAGGAGAGGCTGTCCATGATCACCTCTGGCCTCTGCCAGGCTAAGGATGAAAATCAGAAGTGATGTTTTATGTTTTAAAAGTATTGGGATGCCTTGGGAAACATCCTTGTTATTTAGTTGTTTAATTGTGTCCGACTGTTTGTGACCCCATGGACTATAGGACGCGAGCCCCCCCAATCTTCCACCAGCTTCCAAAGTCCATCCAAATTCATGTTCATAGCTTCAGTGACACTATCTAACCCCCTCATCCTTGGCAGCGCTCTTCTCCTTTTGCCTTCAGTTTTTCCCAGCTCTTTCATCAGGCTCTTTTCTAAATAGTCCTGCCTTCTCATGATGTGGCCAAAATATTTGAACTTCAGCTTCAGTATTTTTCCTTCCAGTGAAATTTGCTGGCAGATCGAATGTATTTTGACAGCATCATCTTTTAAGATTTTCAGGAGCTCAACTGGAATACTATCACCTCCACCAGCTTTGTTGTTAGAGAGCCTTTCTAGGGCCCACTTGAGTTCAGTCTCCAAGATGTCTGGCTCAAGATCAGTGATCACACCATCATGGTTGTCAAGATCATTGAGATCTTTCTAGTGCCTTATAAAGACATAAAAAAGTTGCCTCTGGTAACCCTTCAAAGGGGTTGGGGAGGGGTTGCTGCAGACCTAATCCACAGTTAACTGTGGTTGGGTGGACAGGCAGCAGGAGGCAGTTCTCAGACCCAGCAGTTATTCCAGATCTAAGCCTTTAGGTGCTTCATCTACTCAATTCAACTCCTCCTTTGGAGGTGGCATGAAACCAAATAGACCCATAGGGTCTATTCTGGCCTTTCTCTGGGTAAGGGGAAAACTTTCCTCTTGCTCACCACTTCCATGGCAGCAACCCCAATGGAGGACTGCCTGTGAACTGGAACAATATATCTACCTTTTAGATCAGAGTATCCAGCTGCATTCCTTTGGGCCCTCTTGGGTGCAGTCCAAAGTCATGACTAACTATGAACTCAATCTCTAGTGGAGTTTTTGCCTGAAATGCAATGGCCCAGGTTTGTAGCAAACCTCAAACAGGACAGAGTTGAAGAAATGATGTGCAAAACAGAATACAGTAGTCAAATGCCAGCTAATAACTGCTAACAATCCAATCTCACAGCACAATCTAATGTAACACCCCATGCAGCAATGCTGCTGGATTGATGTACACTGCACTGCATCCCACACAGAATTTTTGGCCACTGGAAGGCTCTTTGGGGTAAGAGGACATTTGTTCCCTTGCACCACATTAAGCCCTAGCAGCCACAGTGAGTCAACGCAGACCTGCACCACTGATATCGCTAGCACTTTATGTGTTTTTTGTGACAACATGCACCAGTGGAACAAATATTCTGCCAGCAAAGGACCTCATTAGTTTTGGGGCCATCATATACAGTTCTGAAACTCTGTGGGATAAAAGGGAAAGCACCATAGATTTCAGTGACAGTAAGAGACTAGGAAATTTATTAGGTTTAATTGGCCTGTCAACAGTGATGGTAGAATTTTAGTAAAACAATGAATGTAGAGACAATATATAATTCTTTTGGGAATCTTTGAATTAAGATGCTGAGGTCCTTGCATCAAAAGTAAAACTTAAAAGGAAAACCATGAGTACAAAAGAAAGTGATAAATACTCAGAGAAATGAAGAGGTGAATGGAGTACAGATAGATGCCTTTCAACTGGACAAAAGCCTATATTTTCCCCTACCCGTGTCTTTGAATGAGTCATTCATCCAACCTTTAATAATATTACAGTCTCACATCTATTGTCAGTATCTTGAAGCTAGCAATGTTAAATGTTCTCCATATGACACACCATATGACACTCATACCTCTCCTGAGGAAGTGCTGTGCTCTAGGTGGGAAAGTACTCCCTCCAGGACACCAGAGGCAAAACTCTCCCCCCAACCCTGGGTTGCGCCCTAGAAAATTTCTTTTCCATAGAACCGGTCCCTGGGAACAAAAAGGTTGAGGACCACTGATCTGGTGTGCAAGTATTTGAGTGATCAGAATAGTTGTGAAATATACTGACATTCATGCTGAATTCTCTGTTGGGAAGCTGCAACAGTATCCATGGATACATTGAGTTATGCATTATATTGTTCATGGAAATGTGTCTCCTGGAACTGTTAAGAGTAATAATGCTCTCTTAAGAATACTGTCATTGTACAAAACCAAGACTGGCTAGTAGAAAGGTTGAATCTTGAAGGACTGCAACTCAAATTTGGAATGCTTTTCCCCTTGAGTGGTGCTAAAAATGTGAGTCTATTAATCTCTCAGAAGCAATGTATTATTATTTTTTTAAAAAAACCAACTTTTTTGCGTGGCTGGAGTTATGGTGGAATAGGGTAGAACAATTAACGTTTTATTATCCATCATGATCCTGTAGGAGGGGGCATGATATGAGTCCTACCCAGATGGAATAAGGCCTAAGAGACCAGGAGGGCATGCAGTAGTAGGAAGGAAATAATCAGAGATATCTACCAATAGATGTTTCAGATACGGGTGCTTCTTTGCTCCAACACTTTATTTATAAATGATTTATCTGCCGATACTGTTGATTCCCACTGTCCTAAACTTGATACCTTGTCAATATCAATTTTACTATATGGATGGCATGGTCCTAATTTTCTTGGACCTGAATATTTCTGAGATGTCAGATTCTTGGTTGTATAGAATATTTAACAACAATGGATCTTCAGTTTAATTATAATAGATAAAAATGTTAGTATTCAAGAAATCTTTGCTGCAACATCATTCTTGGCAGTTTGGTTTTTAAAAAAAAATTCAGCAAGTTAAAATATTGAAATATGTGGCCTGAATTTTCATTGCAAACAATCCTGGGCCTAATATCAGGCTTCTATGGTAAAAATTAATAAATTAACAGCAAATTATCTTACTTACCTGCTGCATATTCTAGCATATTTTTATGCTAAAAATTTCTGTCCAACTTCTTTATAACATTCAAATCTGGTTACCTGTGTTTAATTCTAAAGTTGAAATAATCTATTCAACATTCCTCCACAAGATTTATGGTGTTGCTTATGGTGTCCTTTATGCAGTATTATGCCTTGAGGCTGGCCCAAGTCTTATTTGAACATTTAGCATGGGCCAGATTTCTTACGTTTTGGCTCAATGTTTGTTATAAAGGTGAGCAGGTTCCTTTTTAAAAAAAAAAACCATTGATTTCTGACTCTATCCTAAATCTTTAAAATTTTGTATCTCAAAGCTCTGTTTTATTGGACTGTTATTTGATTACTTGGGAACTGACACTTTTATAGTCCTCTAAGGGCACAATCCAGAGTAAGGGCAGTGAGGAGAGTCCTAGCTGGGCTGCCCCAAGTATTCTGAATCCAAAGCAGAATGTTATGCTGCATCCAGAGAGTCAGGAAGCCTGGGCTGCCCTAACTGCTTGAGGGCATGCTGAGTAGGCACCAAGTCAGTGACACCAGGGGAGGGTGTGCTCCCAAGGACACCCCCCCCCCCATAGATCACACTGAACAAAGAATAGCTCTGGTGCCTGCCTTATAAGAAAGCCCAGCAGTTCCTGATAACCAGTTACAGCTGCAGTTCCTCTAATGGAGGCTTGGAGTGGCGTGCTATATTCACAGGTTAGTGGCTGCTGTGGTTGTGCCATATCCTGAGGTTGAGAGGCAGGGGTTGCAGCTAGGCTGGCCAAGAACTCAGATTTTTGGTCAATACTGCCATTCTTACTCAGGCCTTATCATGGACCCCTATGGGTCTACTCAATACTATACCTGCTTCTGAGGTGATATAATCTGAGGAGCTGGAAGAGGGAATTTCTGCCTTGGAAACAGGCTCTGGATACGGAGTAACTGCTCTGCCCTAGGCAATGCTAAACATGCCCTCAACATGTCTCTCCTGAGCTGCCTAGGCTGCCCCAGTTAGGGCAGAGCAGGTCCACCTCTCTTGGGGTAGCCTATGTTGCCTTGCTCTGCCCCAAACCTTTTCCAGCATAACTAGGGTGGAGCATCTTGCAGTTGCTCCACCCTAGTGATAGACAAGACAACCCAAGTGCTACTCTGGATTGGGCTGTTAATGTTTTCCCACTTAATCCTATAGGACATTGAGAGAAAGGATATGTTCATAGCAGCAGCTAAGACTTGTTAACCTCTTCATCTGAAGTAATCTATTAATTTTGATAGCCCCAGATATCTTTATTTGATTTAAGCTCCTCAGGTCCACTATGCCTACACACAAGCCAAATCAATGTATTTCCATCAAAGGAACTGAATGCTAGATTCGTTGATTCTTCTTTGCATGCCAACCTTGCCAGAGAAGACCACCTGGTTCCCTCCCTTCTCCGTGCTCCATTTTGCCTCCTTCTCTTCCTCTGAGGCTATCACAGGTTGACCATCTAGGAAACCCAGCAAGAAGAAAGAAGGGAAGTGAGATGTGTGGAGATTGTTGGTCAAAGATCAACTCTGGTAGTGGGAATCCTCTCCCAACTGACTGATATAGAGCTGCTCTGCCCAGTAATCCAGGGTCCAGCAGGGGCTGCAGAGAGTGTCCCTCCCTTGAGTCCTGAGGTTTGAAGCTCCTCGGGGAGGTGGGCAGCCTTGTTAGCTGCATGACGACAACTCTATCCCTCTCCATCACTCACTCTGCCATTTTTTGTTGGCTCTACTTGACTGATGCTCATGCCAAGCAGTTGAAAAAGTGTTGATGACCAGGGCAGAATCCCCCCTGCAATGAGCAAGGCAGTCCAGATCCCTTTGGAGCACCTCAAGACTCAGAGTGAGTGGCAGCATCCAGGTGAGGAAGGATGGGGAAGAAGGCTGCATCTGCTGCTGCTGCTTCACAGAGGCATCCTTATTGGGAATGCCAGTGCTGCAGGGTGGCTGGGGCACATGCTTGTTTGAGAGGTACATGGAGAAATAGCAGTGGGTAGGGGAGAAGAGCAGGACCCCTTAAGGAGTAGAGCCTATTTTGGCAAAATTGTTCCATTAACCCTGAGGCTGGCACTGCCTAGAGTTACTTGAGAGGCTTTCTGTATTTTTTATGTGAATATGTATTCAAAAACAACAACCGTTACTGGTACTGGTGTTAGAACCATATTTCTGGAGTCATTGAATTTGCATAAGCAAGTTGCAGAGGAAGACATTAATTTCCAATGGAGATCAAATGATGAGCTTGTCTCTTAAAAGAAGTGGAAATGAGTTTCAGCTGCACATGTAAATTTGCATCATAATTACTCCTGATACATCTTTTGCCTTGACACTGACACAAGCAACCATTAACGTTTCCAGATTCTTTGGATTTCTGGCAGTTGCCACTTAAGAGGTATTGACTATTCTACTGGAAATTGTTGGAAAGGCACACTCTGTGTGTGCCTAAAAGATAGCAATAATTACATATTGTATTTTAGAATAAGTAACACTAACTTCTCAAATAAAAGCAAGACCATTAATGACATGTAAATTAATAAATACTTTACAGTCATTCTGAGAAGTGTTTCTAAAACAGAAAAAGTGTTTACTTCTGACAAGGTCAGTATGTACACTATAATTTTAAAAAAAAGTTCAAAAAAGGAAGATTACTTCCATTAGTGCTTGAGTTATGGGAAGTTGTATGAGGCTCTTAATGAAATCCACAAATTCCAGTGTTCAATTTTTTTCCAATTTTGACCAATTATGCAATTTTGAAAAATAGTAGCTAAAGATATTTCAAGCAGCCTCAGTTCCACTTGGAATATTAAGTATTGAATCTGTAGATAGAACTCCACGTAACTTCAGGTATACATGCTCAACAAAATATATCTATGATGTTCAGAAAGAACAATGGCACATTCCCATCGTGTGGATCAGGCTACTCTCACAGTTCTTTTTATGCTCATTCTCAACTTGTGGGTAGACAATCAGAGAGGAAATTGAAGTGGCTCTGTGGTTGGTGGGCTAGAGAGGCAGGCACAGTGTCTGGATATCTTCATCAATTTGCTGCTCCTACTTCAACTCACTGCTCAGAATAGCCACTTTATCTGTCCTCATCAGTTTGCCAACCACAGCAGTGGGTCAAATTGCTGTGCTTCACTGTGTCACACCTCCACTCACCTCCCTCTTCTTTCTCAGCTGCAGAGTTAGGTAAGAGGTTTCAGCAGTTCATGGCTGTGTAGTTACCAGGTGCACTATTCAGAACATGCATTAACATACATACATGGGGGAAACTTGTTATATGTCCTGGTTATATATACCCTGGTGCAGTGGCTAATGGAATGACTCTGTGGTTCAGTGGGGAGGGGGGAGGGAGGTGAGGGTGAAGGTGGAACATCAAACTTCAGCTGTAGAGATAATTTTGCAAATGCGAAGAAGGGGGTTCTTTCGCTTTTAAACGCAAAAACTAAAAAGCATTTTGCTATGCAATAGTACATGTGATATGTGCCTCCACAGTGCCTGCTGAGCCAGACTAGGGTGGCACAAATGTGTTGCACGCTGCAACACCCAGAGAGTAAGCAGTAGCAGTGGCACAGCACCCACACTCACTCACTGGCACAGCACACGCAAGGAATATCCGGTGGAACAGATAAGGACATACCAATTAGCACAGGGACAGGGGAGGGTGGGGATGGGTGTAACAGGTTGGAGAAGGGCAGAGATGGGAGCAGATCAGGCCCAGGAAAGGGTAGGCTTGGTGACAATGGTGCATGCTGAAGATTCTCCTTTGGACTTGGAAGGTTGGCATGGGGCTGTCCTGACTTGCACCAGTATTTTTTCCTGAAGTAGCCCCATTGCACAGGCTGGGATTTTACATAAGATGAAAGAATGAATATCTGCATACCTCAAGAAAACCTCCACCGTGCTCCTTCCAAGCATCGGATATAGTGTGGGCTGAATGGCTCTGCTATGCAAGTGCTCATTGGCATTAGGCTATCAATCAGATAACATTGAACTCTGAGTCTCTGCACTGAGAAATTAGAAGATATTATTATTATTATTATTATTATTATTATTATTATTATTATTATTATCAGTATTTACTGATATATACCACCTTTCTAAGCTTGAGGGATTTGAGGTCTCTTGATACTGGTTTTGCTTTAAAAGAAACGAAGCTCCAGGTTGGATCCAGGGTTTGACTGATTTATAGCAAATTTCCATGGAGCTGAAGGAAGCACCTCCTGTTAATACAGGGTTTGCACAAGACACACTACTTTTTACGACCAAGTTCTACTAACCTAGGACTGAAAACAGTTGCATGTAGTGAAATTTAGAAAAAAAAATAGTGTTAACATACTAGACAAGTGGTTCTCTAGCATTTTAGCACAGGTCCCTTTCTGAGAATGCCAGTCTGTCCAGGATATCCCCCCAGAGGTGATGTCATAGCCAGAAATGTCATCGAACAGGAAGTGACATCACTATGATGCCAGAACTACTCAGAATTAAGCCCCACTGTGGTCAGTGAGGCGTATCCCAGGAAAGCAAACTGAGTGTCCCATTTCAAGATGGCAGTGCCCAATACATCGGAGACAGCGCATATGGAAGGTGTTCAGCTTTCTCTCCTGCCATGCATAAGGGTCCAAGACTCACTGCAGTACAAGAGTGTGCTCAGGACGCAAGCTCTATAGACCTGGATCTTTGTATGTTCCGTCAGCTTCTTATTAAGCCATACTCTCTTTGTAAGCTTGGAGAACGTGGTAGCCGCTTTACCAATATGTTTATTCAGCTCAGTATCTAAGGAGAGAGTGTCAGAGATAGTTGAGCCAAGGTACACAAAGGCATGGACAACCTCCAGTTCATGTTCAGAGATTGTTCAGAGATTGTGATACAGGGAGGTGGATCCACACCTTGACCCATGACTTGTGTTTTCTTCAAGCTGATTGTTAGTCCAAAGTCTTGGCAGGCTTTGCTAAAACGGTCCATAAATTGTTGAAGGTCTTCTGCAGAGTGAGCAGTAACAGCAGTAACTATTCCCCAATAGTCCTACTAATAAATGGCCTTTCCCTAAACTACCTTGTGGACTATTCACAGCATACTAATGTGCCAGAGCCACAGTGGTTGAAAATAACTGCACAAGAAACTGTTACTAGAACTCTCTCTCTCTCTCTCTCTGTTCCTGTCTGTATGTAAATGAGTCTGCATGGTACTCTTGTGCATAATGCCATGATAGAAGTAAACATGGAGGTAATATTAACTACAGGAGCCCTCCAAAGTATCAAACTGTACATGTTAGCAATACTAACCATGCATTTGGGGCTTTATCTCATAAGGCCTAAGGATATTGGCAAACATAATTATATCACACTCAAGCAAATGTTACCTGTGGGTAAGAATGACTGTCTTATTAGGAAAGAACCGCAGTTAAGAACAGTTGTTGCCTTTATGCCTTCATTCCTGAGACTAATTAACAACTACATTAATATGATACTTACCATGTAATCAAATCAGGTACTACTTCAGCTTTATTGGATTTTCTTTGCATATAATGTTAAGTTAATGTACAACATTTATGTATTTCCAAGTTGGCAGGCCATTGCAGACCAGAGGAGCTGTGGATAAAATCTTGAGACACCACACCTTTCGGCGCTAGAGGAGGAACTCTAATTTGCCTGCTGCACTGCCATCTCTGCCTGCCCTCTGAAGCTCTTCTGTGGACAGCTGAAGGTCTGCACAGCAAAAAATTATGCAGACAGTGAAAATATACCTACACCCAAATGGAGGGTGGGGATCAACACCAGGAGTGTATTGGGGTTAATATCTCAAATGCTTAGCAACTGTTTGTGAAACTCCAGCCCCTGAGGAGCATCAATTTGTCCCTGGATTTGTCCATCTTACATGCTGGAGGAAACCAGACTGTGGCTACAATCCAGAAAAACTACAGGACCTTTACACCAATGTCGTTATGGTGTAACCTATGGGAAACCTATGGGAAATGCATAAAGCAATCCAGAGTAAGCACCTCTTACGTCTTCCTGTAGTTACTCTGGATTGTAGGAAAAGTCACCCCATGCAGGAAAGGCATTGCACAGTAGCACTGATATTGTTCAAGAAGGTCAGGTTTCCCATAAAGATTGTCAGTCTAACCTCATGCTTCCTATGAAAAAAAAATTCAGAGATTTGTCTTAAGGCTAAAACTGCTCAATCCTGTCCGCATGCTTATTTGGAAGAAAGCCCATTGGATTCATTGGCATTTATTTCAGAGAACAAACTGCCTTGATAAGAATTGTGGACTTTGTGATTACAGGCTGGGGTCCAATTCCCATATTTAGATGATTTATTCCATTTTTATAAGTTTTTTGTCAGCTGTCAGTGACAGCTCCTACGTTATTAAGAGGGTATACTCCAAATAGGTGTCCTCGGATTCAATTCTCAACTTGAACACTCCATGCCAGACAACTGAGCAGCTGCTTGGGGAAAGCAGGAAAGAATTATCTGACACTCAACCACAAAAGTACAGTTCTCTGTTGTGGTGCAAGACAAGGCAGCAATTTCAGGATGAATCTTTTCTTACAGGCATATTGTACCCTCAGGCTCCCAGACCTTCTTCTGCTCCGAGTGCTGCCACTATTGAGTGATGCTGTGTTGGAGCACAAGGGAAAATTAAAATGTCTGAAGCCATTAAGAGTGAATCCGTTGGAAGAAGGACCACAAATGTGACATGGTGGGTTGTAGTGCAGGAAATCACTAATGAATGCTGCAGTATCACTATTGTTCACCATCACCCAGGCCTCTCAAATGGGGAAAAGCTGGTCGGTTTATTGGGTGGAGAGTGGGGGCAATACAAGCATGCTTTTCAGAGGCCTGTAAAACTGAAGTTCAGGGCCTGCAAAACTGGAGCCAGTTGGGGCACAATCCAGAGTTAGGGTAATGAGCAGTGCCCTGGTTGGGCTACCCCAATTATTCTGAATCCAGAGCAGAAAGTTATGCTGCATCCAGAGATTCAGGAAGCCTGGGCTGCCCTAGCTGCTCCAGAGCATACTCAGTAGGCACCAAGTCAATGACACCTGGGGAGGGCTTGCTTCCGAGGAGACCCCCCTCAGATCACACAGAACAAGGAATAGCTGTGGAGCCTGCATTATAAGGAGCCCAGAAGTTCCTGACAACCAGTAACAGCTGCAGCATGAGAATGCAATACAGCAATACCTCTAGTGAAGGGAGGATTCAAGGGGATTGCTTGAAGTGGCCTGCTGAATCCCCAGGTTAGTTGTGCCATATCTATCTATCTATCTATCTATCTATCTATCTATCTATCTATCTATCTATCTATCTATCTATCTATCTATCTATCTATCTGTCTGTCTGTCTGTCTGTCTGTCTGTCTGCAGTATTTATATACCACTTTTTAACTGAAAAGTTCACAAAGCAGATTACAAGAAAATGAAAAAAATTCATAGCTAATTAATAGCTAATGGGTCCCTGTCCCAAAAGGGCTCACAATCTAAAGTGCAAAAAGAACACCAGCAGAAGCCACTAGAACAGACAATGCTGGGGTGTGTAGGGCCAGTTACTCTCCCACTGATAAATAAAAGAGGGACTCCCACTTGAAAGAGTGTCTCTTGCCCAGAAGCTGAGAGGTAGGGTTTGCAGCTAGGCTGGCCAAGAACTCAGATTGTTGGTCAACACTGCCATTCTTACTCGGCCTTATTGTGGACCCCTATGGGTCTACTCATTGTTATACCTGCTCCTGAGGTGGTAAATCTCTGAGGAGCTGGAAGAGGGAATTTCTGCATTGGAAACAGGCTCTGGATACAGAGTAACTGCCCTGCCCTAGGCAATGCTAAACATGCCCTCAACGTGCCTCTTCTGATCTGCCTAGGTTGCCTCAGCTAGGGCAGCCCAGGTTCACCTGTCTTGGGACATCTTGGGACAGCCTATGTTGCCTTAGGCTGCCTCAAGCCTTTTCCAGAATAACTAGGGTGGCCCATCTTGCATTTGGGTCAGCCCAGTGATAGATAGGGGAACCAAAGTGCTTTTCTGGATTGTGCCCTTAGGGAGATGAATTTCAAATGTGGCTTCTTCTGCAGTGATCCCTCCAAAACCTAGACCTGGCCACAATCTATAGACTATCACCAATGTTTAAAGAGTAACGGTCTTGCCTGATATATCATTATGCAGTAAAAAAACAGCAATTCAAGTGATGTTCAAAGGAAAGGTGCTTAGACTGGGGGGAGCTTATAACATCAATTCCTAAAGAAACCTGCACTGGACTGAGTGGATAACTATAGTATTGGGTTTTTGAAAAAAAATGTCATAAAAGCAGCCTCTGAAGTCTCTATAGAGTCAGAAAGGCCAGATAAATTTTTTAAAATGTTCAACTCTACAACTAAGACTTAAAAAGTAAACAATTTTATTTCATACTTTTGAAATATTTCAAACATATTTCTTGCTGTTTTATTCATAACTTTTAGTATTGAAACCTAGACATTTTTATCAGCTCTTTAATGCATATAAAAATTATTTATGCACCTCTTATGAAAAAAGAATTCATTGTAATTAACCTATAATTCAGATAAACATCACTTAGATGTTACAGATGTTGTAGGAGTACAGTACATACAAAGACAGTAGTGATAATTAGTGTGATAATCAGAAGTTTGTCCCAGCTTTCTCCTCTTCATGGTTATAATATTTACGTCCAATATGTAAATTCCTTACAATGCACAATTATTCACCTTACTTACCATGCACAACCTTATTCCACTTCCTTACCATATGCAATTCCTACTCTACAACAGTCATTAAGACTGTGAACGTTACACCAATTTTGCTCAGGTGAATTACAGGCCATGCGATCAATTATAGGTTAATTAAAATTATTATATTAAAATACAATCTCTGACATTTTTAAAAGATAAAGCTATTTGCTTTTTTTAAAAAAAATCATTACACTTGAAAGAAATGTTTCTTTTAAAAATCATTATAATAATAATTAAGATCCTATCGTAGAAGGAAACCTTTGGAAAATCTCCATAATCCTTAGGAGAGCTGAGTGTGTTTTCATTGTCTTGCATTAGTATTCGGGTTCCTATACATGAAACAAACCTTTAATCTCTTCAAGCCCTTGGGATCCGTCATTGTATACTAATACCTAGCATGGGCTTAACCTGTCTAAATATTTTAAACCACATTAGCAAAGTCTTTCTCAGACAAATTGACCATAGGGTTTGGTTTCCCTCTACAGGCAAGAGTGACAAGCAACACCTAAAGTGAAATCCCTGTGTATAGAAGGAAATGTGCCTTCTGTGTGTAATTCTCTACGATGTAGTTCTTCATGCATGTAATTCTAAGGCATTTTCTATCAGCATTGCTTTGAAAATGTCTTTGGTATGGCTAAGAATTTGAGCAGCTGGCAGCTGTCCAGAGCAAACTATGGAATGGAGAAACTAGGGAGTAAAACCTACATGTCAGGTATATTGCGTAAATTAAGCACAGAGAAATAGGAGGTGCAATCTAAGCTGGTTCTATAGAGAGGAATCTCAAACTGTTTCTCAACATCATTGTTAAAGTTTGATCTTGTTGTGCATTTAGGATTTACAATGTGGGAGGGAAGGTAACTGCCAAATGCAACTCCTGTGCAGATGTGTGGTATGCAGGTTTCCTCCCCTCTTCAGATTTGGGGCTGAACATGAGCTGCAAGGTAGTGGCAGTTCTTCCATACCCAGAAGATGAGTTGTGTTCAGGGAAAGAGAATGGGTTCTTTCACACAGCATAAGGTTAGGATGCAGCCTTTTGTGTGTGTTGTTTTCAGTTTTGGGCCTCATTTACAGCTAAGATGAGGTCTTGTGACAGGTCTCTTGCATAGTAGGGAGCCAATTATGCCAAGATTTCTCACTTGGCGGATCAGAACCTGATTGTTGGTGGGTCTCAAAGTCGCAATTGATAAGTTAGTAGGAGACCAACCAAATTCATAGAGCCCTATCAAAAACGAAACATTGTGTGCTTACTTGTGAGTAGGTGAACCTGCCTTTGTCCACTGCAAAGGCCAGGCTCAGAGGAATCCAATGCCACCAGAGTGGTCCAATCCAATGAACGTAGTCAAATGTTTTCAGCTCCCTGAAAAGCAAAACTAAGGTACACATTAGCATTTACTAATGTGTAAGCAAACATTCCTTGGCTGGTCAGGCAAGGAAGAATGCAAAGCCAGGAAAATGATCCAAATCTGATGAATATGTAGTTCAAGAAGTGCTACAGAAGGCAGCCCTCCATCGTAGTACACTGCGTACAGTAAAAAGAGGCTTGAGTTTAAGACTTTTTTCTTTTGTAAAGATAAGCGGGTCCTGATGATGTGCAATTTTAAAAGGTAGGTTCCAAAGCTAAAAGGGTTGGGAACCACTGCTTTATTGGAAAGGGTTGTTGTCTTTTACAGATTTCCCGTCCTCACAATGGAATTTCATTTCATCTCCTCATCATTCTGGTGTTTTAATGCTCTTTAGAGCATTGAATGCCAGTTTAACCCAAACCAAAAAAGTTATTTATTTATTATTTTTATTTATTCATTAATCTGATTTGTATGCTATCTTTCTCCCTAAAAGGGCACTCAATTTTAAATTTAATTTAAAATTAATTTTGAACACAATCCTAATCATGTCTACTCAAAAGTAAGTCCCATTGTGTTCAATGGTTTTTTTTCTCCCAGGAAAGTGTCTTTAGGATTGCAACCTAAGTCTCAAATCACAAAGAACTGGCTTCAATATATGAACTTAAATTGAAATGGGTAGTTGATATTGGTAGGGTCAAAAATTTTATGGGGTTTTAGGGGGTCAGGGGGGTTTGAAGTTTTTGCAGGCAGTTTTTGCAGGCAGACAGAGAGATTCCATCTCCTTATTTAATTGTTTAACGTTAATAATTATTATTCATTTTAATTAATTTATTTATTTATAGCCCAGGGATATTTGTATATTTATCCCCCAATTTATTTACTTATTTTCCTAATTTATTTATCAGGGAAAATGGCACAATTTCAGTGCTTGCCGTGGGCAATTTCAGTGCTTGCTGCAGCAGTTGCAGGAAAATATTTCCTGCTTGATGATGGCATTTCTAGCTATGACACATCTCTTTTGTTGGGTCCTGGACAGATTGTCATTCAAAAAGTTGGGTCCCAGTGCTAAAAGTTTGAAAAACATTGTTCTGTATTATCTTCTCATTTCCCAAGAGAAGATGAATGTTGCTTTGGAATGGCAGAATTTGAAATGAAATGAAGCCGCAGACAAATGGAATTTTCTTTTCCTGCTTGCTTTGTGAGACAATTCAGAATTTGTAAAGCCGAAATGCCACTTCCTCGCCTTCCAACATACGCCACTCCTCGGTTCTCTGCTGGCCCACAGTCTGGACAGACCTGAACGGTATCTTGCAGAGAGACAGACACAAAACTGCCATCAAGATAACAGAGGAGTTGTTCCTTTGCCTCAGGGTAAACTTGTCCTAGAATCCTAGAATCATAGAATCATAGAGTTGGAAGGGACCTAGTAGGTCATCTAGTCCAATCCCCTGCCTGCAGCAGGAAATCCCCCTAGAGCATCCCCGACAGATGCTCGTTGAGCCTCTGCTTGAAGATACCTAGTGAGGGAGAGTCCACCACAACCCTTGGCAATCTGTTCCACTGCCGAACCGCCCGAACTGTCAGGAATTTTTTCCTGATATCCAACTGGAATCTCCTCTCTTGCAGTTTGTACCCATTGGTTCTAGTTCTGCTTTCAGAAGCAGCTATGAACAAATGAGTCCCTTCCTCCCTATGACAGCCCTTCAGGTATCTGAAGAGGGCAATCATGTCTTCTCTCAGCCTCCTCTTCTCCAGGCTGAATATCCCAAGTTCCCCCAACCTTTCCTCATAGGGCTTCCCTTCCATCCCACTGATCATTCTTGTCGCTCTCCTCTGGACTTGCTCCAGTTTGGCTGCATCCTTCTTAAAGTGAGATGCCCAGAACTGAACACAGTATTCAAGGTGAGGTCTGACCAATGCTGAATAAAGAGGAACTAGAACTTCTCATGGCTTGGAAGCTACAGTCCTCTTAATGCAGCCTAAAATGGCATTTGCCTTCTTTGCGGACACATCACACTGCTGACTCATGTTCAGCTTGTGATCCACTGCGACTCCAAGATCCCGCTCACATGTAGTGCTGCCAAGCCAAGTATCCCCCATTTTATACCTGTATTTTTGGTTTTTATTTCCTAAGTGCAGAACCTTGCACTTCTCCCTGTTGAAATTCATTCTGTTTGTTACAGCCCAGGAGTCTAGTTTATCCAGATCCTCCTGGAGGTTTCTCCTGTCTTCTGTTGTGTTTGCTACTCCTCCCAGCTTGGTGTCATCTGCAAATTTGATCAGGCTCCCCCGTACCCCTTCCTCCAAGTCATTGATAAAAATATTAAAGAGGAGTGGGCCCAAGACAGAGCCCTGGGGTACCCCACTTGAAACCGATCTCCAGGTTGATTCAGACCCATTTACTAAAACCCTTTGAGTGTAGCCATCGAGCCAGTTGCAGATCCACCTAACAATTGCCTCGTCTAGCCCATATTTTTCCAACTTCCCAATTAAAATGTCATGTGGGACCTTGTAAAATGCTTTGCTGAAGTCAAGATAAATGACATCCACAGCATTGCCACTGTCCAGTAAGCTTGTAACCCGATCAAAAAAGGAGATCAGATTTGTCTGGCAAGATTTATTCTTGGTAAATCCATGCTGGGTTGTTTTGATCATCGAGTACTTGTCTAGATGTGCACAAATTGTGTGTTTTATGATTTGCTCTAATATCTTGCCCGGGATTGAAGTCAAACTGACTGGTCTATAATTTCCCGGGTCTTCTTTTTTCCCCTTCTTAAAGATTGGGACTACATTTGCCCTCTTCCAGTCCAGTGGCACTTCTCCACTCCTCAAGGATTTCTCAAAGATGATCGACAGAGGCTCTGCAAGGACATCTGCCAGTTCCTTAAGAACTCTAGGATGCAGCTCATCTGGTCCAAATGACTTGAATTCATTTAGGCCAGTTAAGTGGTTTCAAACCAGTTCTCTATCAGTCTTAATCTGCTGTTCTGCACCATCCATGTTTTCATTACCTCTTTGGGGTTGCAAGCACATCCCCGCATCAGCCAATGATCCCCCACCCCCATTTGCACAGCCCTCCTTCCGAGAATAGACCACAAAGTAGGAGTTGAGCAGCTCTGCCTTCTCCTGGTTTCCAGACACCTGTTGTCCATCTTTGTCCAGGAGTAGCCCCACCCCCTCGTCTCTCCTCCTGTTCCTTTGGGCATATCTAAAGAAGCTCTTTTTGTTATCCTTGACTCCCCTGGCCAGCCTCAGCTCATACTGAGCTTTAGCATCCCTGACCCCCTCCCTACAGGACTGGGCTATCTGCCTGTACTCCTCCCTGGTGATCTTTCCAGTCTTCCACTCCCTATACTTCTATTTCTTTAACTTCAGCTGATCCCCAAGTTGCTTGTGGAGCCAACCTGGTTTTTTCAGCATTTTCCCCCCTTTCTTTTTTATTGGAATTGTTTCTGACTCTGCTTGTAGAAGCTGCCTCTTAAGGAGCTCCCACCCATCTTGGGTCCCTTTCCCAATTAGATCCTCAACCCATGGGATTCCGCCTATGACTCCTCTAAGCCTGTTAAAATCAGCTTTCCTGAAATCCAATGTGTAAGTTTCACTCTGCACTCTTTTTATTTTCCACATTATTCTAAATTCCAGCAGCTCATGATCGCTTTCCCCTGTCCCAACATGTTTACTCAGGCCTGTGCCAGCAATTTTCATGTGCAAGTTTAAGTGAAGAAGGATAGGAAAAGAGGAGAATGTCCACCACAACATATAGGACACCCATGAAAAATGTAGGACATGACAAAATAAAAGCTAAAAAACACTCATATATAGCGGTGCCTTGATTTACGAGCATAATTCTTTCCCGAAGCGTGCTTGTAATTCAAAACGCTTGAAATACAAAGCAGATTTTTCCATAGGAAATAATGGAAAATCTGGTTCCACAGCCAAAAAAATCTAAATATATAAATCTGAAAACTCACTGACTGTCTGACTCACTGATTGACTGACTCATCAATGCCCAACCAAAACCACAGGATCTAGAAGTGTGAAATTTTGGGAAGGTATTCCTTTTGTGATGGTGGCATCTACTAAAACCAGTTTTTGGAATTCCAACTGGAAGGGGGTGAAAAGGGGCACAGCGTGTTTTCCTCACTATACTTTCCATTGAAGAATCTCTGATGGATTCTCTACCCCAACCCCTGGACTTAGAAGCATGAAATTTGGGGAACATATGCCTTCTATGACAGGAGAACCCATCAAGAACCAATTTCTAGAAATTTAACCCCTAAGGAGCTGAAAAGGGGTGCACCACATTTTTTGTCCATACTTAACATTGAAAACTGATCAACATCCAGCCCCAAATCCTGCACTGGCCTGGAAGGGGTGCCCACGGTTGTGGAGGTATGTGCACAGGGTGAGGGGATGTTGCACATGGAGGGTTGTTGCACATGATGTTCATTGGTGGACAGTTGTGTAGGGGGGTTGATGTGCTAGAAGGAAGTTGTGTATGGGGAGTTGGTGCACAGGGGGGTTGGTGCACAGGCTTGATGTACATGGGGGAAATTGCGCAGGGGGGGTTTGATGTGCAGGGGACATTGTTGGACAGGAGGGATGATGCACAGGGGGAAGATGTGCAGGAGGGTTGCCTGCTCATAAGGAAAAGGAGAACAATGAATATTTTTTCCCAGACACAAGGTTAAAAGGATGGACATGGGGAAAAAGGACATGGGGAAAAGGTCACCCTGGGGAAGGGAGATAGGGTATTTGCAGAACTTCAGCTGCTGCTAATGACCCTCAGGTTCTGAATCAACCGAACCCCATCACCACCCCAGTCCCTTCCCCATTCCACCTTTTGTTTCCCCCCTGTTAAATTAATGGTTCTGTGTAGTGATGGGATTCAAAGAAATTATTTCTTTGTAACAACCAGTTCTCTGCCCATCTGGCAGCCACTTTTCAATGGATATTTTAAAACTTTATATGTCCTATCTCTCATTAACAACTGGTTCTATACAGTAGGTGCTGTGGCTCCCACAGAGACCACTGTCACTTGACTGCCACAACTCACCATTTTTACACTGCATGTTAGGATGGCTGTTCATTGCTGAACATGATTTCTGGAGATACATTGACAGTCCTCCATAAGGCCATTAGTCTCCAACTGATTAGCACATCTTGTGCAAGATCATTATCAAGCGAGTTGACCAGATCTGCACAATCATCTCATTTCTTCACCCAGCTAGAATTAATTTTGATTGTATTCCTCTTTACTTAGTGAAGGCCTTGTCTGAGGAGATTAATCCAGCTATCACGTGCTGTTAGACTAAAAAGAAATATAGCATTTTACCAGTGAAAGGTTTTCAATGGAAACCCTGATCACGAAGGCATGCCTAATATTCGTCCTGCATTATTGGAAAATTACCAAAATAATAAGCTCTCCCACTGTTCCTGGCTCAGGGTCAATTGACTGTCACTGCTTATGACATTATATGAAGCATGGCATTAACAGCTTAAGTCAAATCCAATTTCACCTCCTTCTCTAAATCTGAAGTGTTCTAAAGGAGAAGGGGCTTCAAACCATATGCTGCGATGAAGACTTTTTAAAAATATATATAAAATGGGCAGTGATGGGATTCAAAGAAATTAACAACCAGTTCTATGCCCATCTGGCAGCCACTTTTAAATGGGTATTTTTAAACTTTATATGTCCTATCTCTCATTAACAACCGGTTCTTGAGCCCACCACTGAAAATGGGGCATACTTAGAAGGATAATCTTGAACTGCATTCCTAACCCCCAATTAGGCCAGCCTAAGCCCAGCATAAGTCCTGTGATGATCTGGGGGGTGTCACAAAAGTGCCATAAGGCACTTCTGCTCCACTCCTGGAGAAGATTTAGGTGAGTGCACCAACACATGCTTGCCTCCCTACATCTCCACCCAAATAGCAAAACCGATGAGTTGTGCCAGCCTAGGTTAGAACTGCACCCTAAGACTCATAGTGTGCAATGAGGATTAAAAAGGGGGATAATAGGCCCTTTAGAGGGAAGAATCTAAAGAAATTGCTCTGGAGGGGATTGTTATGCTCCTCTCCCTTCTCAGAACTCTCAAAAAACCTGTCAGAATCTTCTTCCCTCCTCTCTGCCATGATAACACTCGAATGACACCTTCCACGGACGAAGAAAGACTCCACAAACAGGTAAGTTCAAAAGTACTTCCAGACTGTATTTTAAGGTTCTTTAAGGTTTTGATTGTTTTATAGATTATTCCTTTAACACTGTCTCTTTTTTCTTACAGGTTACTGCACCTTTCGGAGCCTACACCAGAGCACAGTCAACTTGATTTGTATCATCTCCAAATTAACATCAAACTGACACCGAACTGTTTGACAAGTAAGAAACATAAATAACACGCTCATACTGATTGTCCATTTTGTTGTTCTCTCTTTGTTGCAGGGTTTTCTTAGGCCAGAACCGGCGAGGTGTCCAGCACTCTCTCCCAACCGGGATCCTCGCGCCTCACCAGTTGCCACCCTCCTGCCTTTTTCCCTTTTATATGCTTCTCCATCCTCCTCCCTCCTCCTTCCAACGGAGAGGATAGGTTCTCCCCTCTGCCTGAATCCGCATAAGGGAGGTCCGGAAGTGAGCAGCCAGTTGGGCTGAGATCATCCCCTTGCAGGAGCAACAATATCTCTGAGGGTCCATATTTGAATACTATCTGGGTATTCTTCAACATATGGCGCTCTCTCTCCAGTGTCCCACACAGCCAATTGGCAAGGGATGTATTCCACAGTCTCACTGGAGAAATCATAGAAAACTTGGGACTCCTCATGACAGGGATCACAGTATTTTACTGATGAAGCAGACAATAGCATGTTCCTCTCTTCAATTTTTCAATCAAGAGCTTTTCCTTTAATAACTGTGAAGCAGAAATTCAGGAAGTGAGGCACCCACTCCACAATGAAGATGTAACAGTGAGAAAGATGTTTTAATTTCTGCCTCTCCCACAGCTAATAAATGCACAAGAACTCTGTGAGAAACAAAGTTGACTTCCCTCTTGTATAAAAATGAGTTCTGGAAGGCTGGTAAACTCATTTTCAAAAAGGGCACATTTCGGGAATCCTCTCTAATAACAGACTTGGGTATTGAAAGCAAGCATTCAGGCTTGTTCAACTTGGTCAGGTGCAGCACTACTTATTATGGAATGCAAATAGCCATTTACATTTTGTCATATCTGTAATCAATCCTATTTAGTCCCAGATCAAATTTTTGGAATACCATCATTTCACTGTGACGGAGCTGTTAACCATCTGAACAGAATCGATTAACAATGCAATGAAATATAAAGGGCTGCAAATGTTCCTCAATCATCACCATTAACCAAGCAGCAAGATGTAAAACAGAACCATCAACAGCACTGAAGTGACAGTAATAGGTATTTAGGAAAAAGCAGGCTCCATACAGCATAATAAAAATATAGTGAATGAATTGGGAGTAACAAGTATGACAAATGCTGTATTTGTATTACAAATGGTGTTGGAAAGAACATCACACCGGGAAACCTTATTTATTTAAGCTTTACTATTCCACCTGGAGAATAATTAAAACCAGAGCTTTCGTTATTCTGGGAAGATAATCATTTAATGAAGGTAATGTAACTCTGGAGACAGGTGAAGTTTTTCCTCAAATAAATAGATAGACCTTTGGCCGTGTAAATGCAAAATACAATGTTTATTCTCCCTTTCAAAATATCCTCTTCTCTGAAAATACAGGTGATATAAAATAAGAGCCTGGCATGAACTGACTTTGTTGTTGTTGCTAAAAGACTGTAATTCTGTTCCCAGTGACCTGTATATGATTCCTACTTTATCCATACTCATTCCATTCTTTAAAACAGCCCTTATAGTGTACAACTGGGTAAGAAGTAATATTAACTTTAATAAAAAAAATTCTAAGTCATTCCAAAGTAATTCCACATTCAGCCCCAAAATCAGTCAACACACAGCAACTGGTGCAGGTCTTTCTACTGCATACCATTTGACATGCTGCTGGAGCATGTTTTGTACTCCAGCAGTCACAGTCTCTGGATGTAGAACACTTTTTGCTGCTGCTTGGCCCCCTTAGGATTGGGAAGATAAACAACTACGCCGTGTGTACAGTTTGCACCAAAAGTCATATTAGGATATATGTGTGTGTGTAGCCACCATGGTCTTATCCGCCATCTAGACCTGGCCCAATGGGAGGAAGTAACAAGTTCTCCCCTCCCCCACAAGTGTTGCACCTGTGCCAGTGTCATCACTTGAGGAATGCCGGAAGTGTTGGCCATACCAGATGATGTGCACAAAGAGATAACACCCTTAGACAGTCACAGGGGGGTACCTAATGGCCAAAATTTTTAGGATTATGGTATTTTTCAATAATACCGTCATATTATATATCAATCAACGTATAATTTCATGCACTGTGCAATGAAACAAACTGTGTTGGAATATTTATATTCTATCAAAAGTTATAGCCAAAAAACAGAATACACAGGGTAATGGTACTTTACCATTCTCATCACCATATCCATATTCCAGCCACAAAGCCCAAGACTAATGCTACTCAGAAGTAAGTCCCATTGGAGTCAGTAGCTCTTACTCCCAGAGAAATGTGAAAAGGATTCCAGCCACAGAGCCCAAGCCTAAGTGCTGCTTTGAAGTAAGTCCCATTGGAGCCGGGTGACCGGATGCCGAACTCAAAACCTAAGAAGCCAGGAGTTATCCTCACCATCACCAACCATGAGAAGGTTGCCAAATTTACACCCAGCCCCTGGGTGTAAATTTACACCAGCTTTGACAACAGCTGGATGAAAGACCCCAAACCTGAACAACTCAAGCCCTTGTCAATTGCATGTTTTTTTGTGCAAAGTACCATATATATTGGTGGATCCACAAAGGCACAGGAGCAGGAGGGGCAGGGGTTTGGTCAGTTGGCAACCTTAAATTACCTTTCCAATGATATATAACATGATGGTATTTTCATTCATACATACCCCATTTTTGACAATTTTATCCACTAGTGTCAAGCTCATTGTTGCCCCCATAAAGCTTGTAGCCCAGTGCAGTTGCACCCTCTACACCCCGTAGCTATGCCACTGCCAGTGGTGTGACTTTAATCTCAAAAATGCTTCTCTGCCTCAAAATGCTGAATAAAATTCTGTGCATGGTTGGCCAGAGATGAGGCATCCAGGGTCAGTTTCTTTATAGGGCATGAGACGAGCAAAATTAAGTCATGCCTCTTGATGAAAGAGCTTGTTGCTGATTGCTGTGATTGATAGGAGGAGGCTATACAGACTTTGGGATGGCGTGTGACTTCTCTAATTGACTGGATTCCCTTGACTGTGTTTTGTTTGTGGATGTCAGGAAGCTGACTCTTCGAGGAGTTTTCCACTGTTACTGCTGCTACGCCCTGCCTATACTCTGGAATGAGGCAGTGGAAGCCAAACTACAATTTCCACTTGACAATATGAAGATGCGCAGGCCTGCAGCAGTGGCGGCACACATCCACCGACATTGTGAGAGAACACTAACAAATCAGATAATCTGTTTCTGAATGCTTACTGAAGAAGCTCAGAAATAGCACGCCAATTTTGAATCGAGTGAAGGGGCACTCACCCATCTCTATTTATGACATCTGCATTCTGAATTAGACACAAGGAAAGGACAGGGAAAATGTCTTGTTCTTTCAAAAAGGTCCAAAAATAAAAAAGATAAAGAAAATATCTTTGCTCCTACAGATCTTGTTTCCTTCTGAGAACAGAGGACTTTCATAATTGACCCATTACCCAATCTTATTTAAAAATCCCATTTCACTAGCGAAGGATAAATTTTTTTTAAAGCTGCCCATTTCCTTATAATGCCATTTATTTTTAGAATACTTATTCTTAAATTATAACTTCTTCAAAGGCCAACTCTTTTGAACAGGGCAGGCATAAATGTTATCTTTCTGATTTATTCTATCATTCCATGTGCCGGATTTGCTCAGAATTTCTTAGCTCCTCTTATGAAAATGAAATCCCAGCATATAACTGTAGAACATGACTCTTGCTCAGCTCTTCAACAAAGGCTGAAACAGCTCAATAGGGTGTTCCTTGAAACTGGTGATTCTTAGAGCATAGCCCTAAGGTGTCATTTCATTAGCATAGTGGTTGCTGTACCAGTGGTAGCTGTTGTAAATGTGCACATGGCAACACCTGGCTAATAAGTAATGCCAGTGGTGAGGCTTGTGCTGTCTTACCAGTGCTGGATCTAAAGGATTTGCTAGCAGTGGAAGTGAGTGATGGGATACCATGCAGGGTGAATGGAAGCCGTAGTGGGGATTTCTGGGCAGGGGAAGCGATTGGGGTGGATCAGATCCTACCTGGTGGATAGGTCAAACAGGCCTCCATTGTATCCTAATTCCTGTCCCGGTCCTGGTAGTCTTATATGGAGCTGCTCAGACTACCACCAGCAAAATACTGTATTTACTCAACTCTAACGCTCATCTTAACCAACCAAATTCAGTCTCCAAAATCAGGTTGCACATTAGAGACAATGGTCAATTAGATTTGAGTAAATTCAATATTCTGATGCAGAGTGTAGGGTGTGCATTAGATTCAAGTAAATGCAGTTAACTGGTGGAGATTCAAGTGCCCCTTAGAGCAGGCTGTGGTTTTACTCAAGGTAAATGGGAAATATCTACTTACCCTGAAAACTACTGGATACAGCAGAGGCCATGTGGCTCTATTGTGCCAGCACTTGATAGGATTGGGCTTTGAGCAGGGACCTGCAAAAGGCAAGGTTATTTTTCTGATAAAGGAGTCTGATTTTTCTGATAAAGGAATTCTGATAATTCTTTGTCAGGAAAATAACCTTTGCCTCTTGCAGATCCTATGAGTCTCTTGAGCAACACAATCCTTGCTCATACAATATCTCTACTGATCAGTATCAGTACCACTGCAATATGTTCCAAACTGCAGATATTAAGATGTAAAGGAAAGGGTGTGGGGGAGAAGAAGCCATTTTTCCGTCATTCTAAGCTTCATTCCTGGCAATGCATTGCTCCACATTGCTCTCACATTGCACTGCTTGGAATGGTTCAGAGATGAAGGGAGGGTGCCACCTTTTTGGTTCAGTTTCAACCCGTAGATGACCATCTAAAAATAGCCTAATTTGCATAAATTATAATTGCCAGTCAATGGATCCAGTTGGTCATCCAAGGGGTACAGCACCTGCAAAACTTACTATTTTGCCTCTTCTTGGAATGCCACTGCCTATATGGAATGCCACTATATATGTATTCTTTCTTACTTCATTATGCACACAGTTGGTACGTGAGACTGCAGAAAGAGCGCTTTCCCTTTTGTTTCAGGTTTTGTATAGGATGATATCTGGCAGTGATAACAAGACACATTACTATGTTTACTCAAACCCTTTGAGTTTTCCTCAGCAGTATTCAAGCTTTTTTTCCCCCTTTGAAGCCAAGTCCAACTTTGCAGTGGATGTTTCTTCAGTTAAAATATAGGTGACAACGTAGCTTAAATGTGCTTGTAGTACACTTTTCAGCAATTGTGTGGAAAGGCACTAAGTGGCTTCGGTGGGGCTTTGCTTTGTTTTGACAGGGCCTCCGTGCTCTGACTGCACTTTAACTATCCCATTAGGCTGAATCCAAACAAATGGAAAAAAGGTTTTGTTTATTCGGCACCAGGCTTCTTCTCTATTTCATCTGTGCAAAGAACAATGCTCCATGTGCTACGCGAGCCCAGAGGCTGTGAGTCACGCTTGTTTTAGAAGACGGCACTAAATAAGTGTCAATCACGCCTGCTGAGAGACAAGGCTTTAGAAGGGGTTGTTCAAATTTATGAAGACTGAAACAGATATAAATTCAGAGGGAAATAACACATGCAAATAGATTGCAATTTGTCACTTTCTCTAAGGCACTAGAGTAGATCACTGCTGGAGCAGAGACCTCCAAAGCAGCATTGTGTTTTGCACTGTTCAGTATAATGGGAAAGAAAGAAACCCTAAAGAAATTTAAATACTGTAAACACTCTTAAATTTCACTAGAGATGTCAAATCCGTTTCATGCAGCGGACTGAATGCCATCCATGGTGGTTGCTAAAGGCAGGAAGTGACATCATGAAGCAGGAAAAGATGTCATTAAGCAAATGATAACTGGAAAATAAACACTTGATTCTCACCCAAGAACACATTAGCTCCAAATAACAAAAGAGAAAATATTATTGTGAATATTACGTATTATTGCCAATAGCTGCTTGATGATTCCTCAAAGATGGCAAAATGCTACCCTGATGTGATGCAACAACTTCCAGAATACTTAAGGATCGTCACAGTACAGCAATGCTTCTCAAAATATCTGATGTGGCACACAAGCAATTTTTTCCCTCCAATGTGCTTTGGATTATCTATCTATCACTATATATCTATCACCCTCTCATCTTGTCTTTCCCTTCATGGGTGCATCTCAATCAGGGTGACCATAGGACCAAATTTTTCCAGATTTGTCCTCTTTTTTAGCCTTCGGTCTGGGTGTCCTCCAAAAGAAGGGTGTCCTTCTGTCCATTGCCCTTCATTTTGGCTTCATTTTGGAACGTTGCAATGGTGTGCAGTACTCCATGATGTCCTACTTCATTGGATTCATATTGAAGAGCAGAATCCAATGAAAAAATCGATCTTGAAGTATTTCCTTCCAATCAAAAGTTATGACCAAAAATCTAAAAATCAAAAATATGCATTGAGATCTATGGGACTGTGAAAGTGCCCAATATTGCAGCTTTACTCATGAGTAGGCAAATATGCATTTCTCCGCCAGAAAGGCCAGACTGAGAGGAATCCAAGACCTTGTCCTCCCTTTGAGGTTCAAGCATCTGGTCACCAAGATCCCAATCTACCTCCCTCCAGATCAGTATCATCCGGGCAGGGGAATGTATGTTGCCCCCAAATGATTCTGGGCATATACGTTGCCTCCAAATGATTCACCAGATGCAATATACTGTTGCATGCACAGCCCTGTTTAACTCAGCAGGTAATTAGCTCCAGTCTATTTCCTTGAGCCCCAAATTCTTCATGTCACTGTACCTTCCCCTCTTTCTTTTTTCACAGGGAGACCCATTGTCTCAGGTTCATTAGTGTTTCTTTTTTTTTACCTTCTTTTCTCTGTCTTGACCCTCTGCTACAACTGCATGTTTCTCTGTATTTGATTCCAGGCAGTGGTGGACTCCAGCAGGTTCACAGCTACTCTATAGAACTGGTTGTTAACGAGAGATAGGACATATAAAATTTAAAAATAGCCATTTAAAAGTGGCTGCCAGATGGGCGTGGAACTGGTTGTTAATTTCTTTGAATCCCATCACTGGTTCCAGGCACCTCTCCTTTGCTGAGGATGGTTGTTTTGTGCTCTCAGATCTCAGTTTCCAATGCCTAGCAGTCTGCTCCACCCAGTTCCTCCACCTCCATCCTGGCTTTTCCCTTTCCACCCTTTCTTTAGACTTTCCTCTTCTTCTCCCCCCCCCCCCAATATATATTCTTTCCACCTTCTGGAACTTTCCATTTCTGTCTGCTCTTGGTGTCTCTTCTCCCCAGCCCCATTCCAGTATCCATTTACTCATTTCAGATTTCTCTAGCCTTGTCTGTATGCCGTCCCTATTTTCCTCTATTATCTGTGCTGACTTCTTCCTCTCACATAGAGGATCAGGGATGGAGGGAATTGGTCTTGGAAGGAGGTGGGTTTGGAAACAACAACAGCAGCTGAATCCTAATCATAGCCCCCTTTCTGAACCTGAAACTGTGATGTGGTTTGATGCAAACCAGCTACATACAGACAGACAGACAGGTAGTGGCTTGGTGGGGTGGGGAGAGAATAGGACTGGCTCTGAGGCAACCTTGACTTGAATTATATTCAAATTATTAAAATAGTTGTACAATTCCAATTTGTGTAACCTTGACTGCACAAATTGGAATTGTACAACTATTTTAATAATTTGAATATAATAATTTAATAAAACTATTTTAATTATTGGATGTACTGGTTTGGAAATAGACCTTACAATCACACCTTGTGAAATAAGTATATTATTCCACAGTGTAGCTGAGGCTGGGTGGCACACATTAAGGCCACCTTATCAGTGAAAGGTGAGATTTGAACTAGGGAAGTCCTACTTCATTGCGTAGGTACTTAGCTGCTACATCACACCAAATTTAACTGGCACAAGAGTTTACACGCTGGGAGTGCAGTTCTGTAGGAAATGGCTTTTAAAACTGTGATTATGATACACATTCCACTTAGCCCTGAGTAATCTTAGTGATTAATCTTCAAGTGGTTATCAAATAACACCTGTCATGTACAAGAACATAAAAGCAGGATTCTTACAGTGGGGAAATGTTTCCTGCTTGACAGCAGCCTGGGATGCTTCTTCAGTACCAAATTCTAATCATTTCATTCGAGCATGAAAAAAGCTGTCTTCAAAAATGTTCACATGCTCCAATGTCAATTTGCATGTGCGTTCCTTTTGGTGTACCCGCAGTGGCTCAGTGGTTCAAGATGCTGTGTTTGTCAGTCTGAAGATTGGTGGTTCAAGACCTGAGCACCGCACAATAAAGTGAGTTCCCATCACTAGCCCAAGTTCCTGCTAAGTTAGCAGTTAAAAGTATGTAAGTACAAGCAGATAAATAGGTATACTTTGGTGGGAAGGTAACAGCATTCCATGCACTTTGGCATTTAGTCATGGCATCCACATGACCATGGAGATGTCTTTGGACAATGCTAGCTCTTCAACCTTATAACAGGGATGAGCACCAAACTCAGATGGACACAACCAGTAAGGTAACCTGTGGCTTTGTGCAGAACAGCCTTTTGGTCTTTCTATGCTTTCCATTGAAAACCAGTGTTAAGGTAGACAGATGAAGCTGGAATTGAACATTGAAAAGCGTCTTTGGCAACATGGAGAAAGGGAGGAGAGGAGGACGGGGAGTCTGCTGCTGGAGAGGATAGGTTTTGGCACATGTCTTTTTCCTTTTGGGGTGGTGGGCTTTTGGAATTAAAAAAATAGAAAAGCTCAGCCACCTGGAAGTTTGACATTGACATCACAACAAACCTCCAGGTTGCTGAGCTCCATGTATCAGGTGACACCAAGCCTACTGACATTACCACCTGGAGCAACAAAGCAGAGTCCTTGCTCCGGAATAAGAACAAGTTACTCTGGATTGCAATATGTATTTCCCACAGGTTTTCACTAGGTGGTGCAGTAACTACGGGTGCAGGTAATGTCTCTTACGTGCTCCCATAGTTACTCTGGATTTTGCCCTATGTGATTTATAGCCAGAAATAAACCTAGATCATTGCTTGTTTGAGATGGGGAACAGGATACCTGTGGTTAATTCTTTTAAAAACAGAATGATAATAATGTACAGTTACAATAGATTCTGTAAGCACTATGCAGTATCTCCGTCTGACAATGTCTATACTGCAGTGTGACCATCCACTTGGACACTTCTAGTCTAGGTTTGCTTTTGTGAATGAATGACAAACACAAAAGAAACACTGACAACCAATCTATTTCCATGTTTATTTCCATGATGTAATTCTGAAAGGGGGGATGTATTACTTAGCATTCATCTGGAAGTAATTTCCTCTTTTAATTTTAATAAGAAAAACTTCTTAATGTTAAAAACAAATTGAAAATTGTGTAATTTTACATAACATACTTATATCGTTATGGCTATGGCAGACTCTGAGTGCCTAATAATTTCAGTTCCATTTATTTTTTAGATCCCATGGTGAGTTCAGGGAGCATTATTAACCTCAGATTAGAAATGAGGAGGAAAACAGGAAACAGTTTCTTCAGCTGAGTTTCACAAGCTTGCTTACTTACCCTACAATCCAGAGTAACTACGGGAGCACGTAAGAGACATTACGTGCACCCATAGTTACTACACCACCTAATAAAAACCTATGGGAAATTCATATTGCAATCCTGAGCAAATTATTCTTACACCGGAGCAAGGACTCCCCGTAGTTACTCTGGATTGCGCCCTTACTAACACATGAGGCTTATGTTGTAGAATTGGGTAGAACTGATTAGTTCCTCAGTTATTGCATGTGTAAAGGAGTCTCATTACTGCTCCTTAATGTTTACTTAGCACCAGGTATATCCTAGCTACAAAATGATGCAGTATAGTTGACACTGCTACAAGTTGATTCAGCATAGTAGCTAAAAGATGGAGCTATAAATCTCAAGGACAGCCTGGATAGTTTGTGGTTCTGGATCTAGACCCAAAATATCCAGGTTCAGATACCTGCTTGGCAATGAAACTTCCTTGGTGACCTTGGGCCAGTTGGGGTCCTAGCCTTCCCCACCTGAAAGGGTGAGGACTTAAGAAGAGAAGGTGGAACTATATACACCACCTCCATGACACACATCCTTGAGCTGACACAGCTGACACCTGAGGAGGAGCAAATGAGCATTATGGCATATTCACAATCCTCCCAGGCTGGCGCCACAGACTTGCCCCACCCCGACACAATCTTAGGATTGCACTTATATTTCTTGGCTAGTTTGTCATTAGGAATTTATGAAAAAGTAGACAGGAATGAACCATGTTTTTGACAAAAATGCAGTTATTAAAATAGAAGGATAGGCATCTACTCTCCACTAACTTAATTAGAAAATGAGTTGATAAATCTTGGGAATTGTTTAGTGTAGATAACATTTTAATTTTAACATTAGAGGCAACAAGTAATCCCTTGTGCTCTGATTATTTTTCTTGAAATGTTGCTGCTGTTTTTTTCTTTATGTTGACAATGGAAAACATTATCTTAGGCTGCAATACTTATCCCCAGATGGGCCAGCCTAAGGATCAGCACAAGTTCTCAGGGTTAAGGCTGGGGGTGTCACAAAAGTGTTGTAAGACGCATCTGTGCCATCTGGGTTAGGCCAGTGCTCAGACAGGTGCTTGCCTCCTTACAGCATCACAGGAATGGGTAGTCTGAAGAGTTGTGCCAGCCTAAATTAGGATTGCACCCCCGAGAGTCTGCCAAGGCCTATTTCAGTATTTATGTTGAGAAAAATAGAAAAAAAAGATGTGAAGTAATTGAATACCGTTTGTAATTTGTAAAGCTACACACATTGAATTGGATTTTTTTATTTTGTCTGACAAACAAAAATTATTTAATAAAGAATGTTGGGGGGAAGTGTGAGGTAAAAAAAAAAAGTGAATTTAAAGGGAGGTTGTTCAGGTGCAGCCTCAATACCACGTTGATGATCATAGGGATTGAATTGCACGCATCTCCCGAGAGGCGAGCAGCTCCACTCTGCACTGATCTGTGCTGATCTCTTGTTTTGAGGTTTAGGATTCAGATATGGCTTTAGTAGCTGATGCAGCATTACATGTTTATACCACTGCAATATTTACACTGTTGTTCTATATAAAATTATCATTTTCAAAGTGAGCTTCGACATAAAACATTCATAGAATATTAAAAGACAAATAGTCAATTGTTTATAAACAATTGCCACATACCAATAACCAAAATGATCAGCATCCAATCATTTCCTATTTCAGGTTTAATATCTCTTTTTCAAACCTTTTTCCTTATGACATGAAAGTCTTCCCAGATCCAGCTTTTTTGTAAGGTTTCCAGATAGTTATTGTTTCTGTCTATCGAAGTATGGTTCCTTACATTTCTCTATTTACAATTTTGAAAGTACTTCTGCCTGCAGGATCAGGATTCCTTTAATATCTGCACCAGCTGAGACCACGTTCAATGTTTTGGACTCCTTTGTATATGCAATACAGTGGTGCCTCACATAACAAATTTAATTCATTCCGGAGGCATGTTCTTTACGTGAAACGTTCTTTACGTGAAACTTTCTTTACGTGAAACGGATTTTCCCATAGGAAATAATGAAAACTCAGACGATTGGTTCCACAACCCCAAAAATATTCATATAAAAATATTAACTAGATGTAAAAATGATGACAGAACACTGGGATTGAATTCAAAACATGCATTCAATGTGTATGATCTTATGAAGTCTACTTAGGCTGCAGTCCTAAAGACGCTTTCCTGGGAGTAAGCCCCATTTAACACAATGGGGCTTACTTCTGGGTACACATGGTTAGGAGTCTGTAATCCAAGACACATTCAAAGTGTCTCCCCACTTTCTCCTTCTCTCGATCCTGAGCATCTCTCTCCCCTGCTCCCTTTTGGCTAGCCCTGAGTTGCTTCCCTCTTCACTGCTCTTCTCTCCCTCTGCCCAGCGGACGCCTGGCCACAGGAGGAACAGCATGGAAGTGTTGCTTTCATTATGGGCAGGTGTGCCAGGCAGCCCTGATGCTTTTTAAACAGGCTGCTGGCCAGCGTATCTGCCCCAACTGCCACAGAATGTGTTCTTTACGTGAAGCATGTTCTTTACGTGAAGCAGAATCCTAGAGAAATTTGTGTTTGTTATGTGAAACATACTTTACGCGAGGCATTCTTTATGTGAGGTGTCACTGTATATGCACTCGGTGAATTAATGAATATCTCCTTGAATTGCCTCTTGATAACTGAGGACATCTAAAAAGGAAAACCAGGTAGCACACACTCCCTCATCATCATTGAGGAAAAACATGTGAATTAAATAAGTAAACATGTGAAAATAAACATGTGAAGCTGCCTTATGATCCGGACATAAGGCAATGATTCTTAATGTGCGTCCCCACCTCGTACCAATTTAATAATTCACCTATTGATAGTTCCATTGGATGTAACTGGTAATGAGTCATTCCAAGTTACTTCTGGATTGGGAGGCCTGACATAATCTTTCTTTATTTGCATCACCTGCAAAAAAGGACCAAGTAAATGTATTTAGTTGCTACCTACTTCTGTCCATGAAATCCTTCTGTGCTGGCCTATTTGGAGAAGGTGAGTCCCTAGAAGGAGATGGAGACCAACATAGATTGGTGTTCCAATATTGGAATCTTACAATATCCGTGAATCCGATGTCTGCAGATTCAGTTATCCACTGATTTCTGCACACACAGAGACACATCCTGTATGTGTTAATTTTGTTTAGCTTCCTTACCTTGGTGCCAAGCAAGCATGTTCCTTCATTTTACAAATGCTATAAGATAGCAAGTTTGTGGAGAAACATGCAGGTAGGCATCCTTCATGCTAGAGAAGATTAAACATTTTTTTTACAGAAAGCAGAACCCATTTGTTGCATGAGACATGATGGCTCTGATGAACTTTTAGTATAAGTCCAAATGTACATAAAATGGGACCACAACTTGATCCTATATTTGTTGCCTCTGAAAGGGGAACAAAGGAACAAGACTTAACACACCTTCTCTTCGCTAACCCCTGCAGAATGAGATTATTTCTTGTATTTTGGATCACAGGAAAACAAAAATGTCCCAGTGACTGCTGACCTTGGGAAAAGAAATCTGTGATTACGTTTTAATATTTGTTAGACACATCAAAAGGCGTTAGTTAGACACACCTTCAAAAGATTAAATCATGCAAGTGATGGATTGGCAGTACAGGAAGAAAGGACAGGGTGTGGGAATGTGATTGATGATGAACACCCACAAAATTAGAAACATAAGATTATTTTATTTAAATGATCCTACTGCTTTGTTTCCCACATTGATGAGTTAATAACACACATATGAAAAAGCCTGACTTAAATGAATAGAGAAATCAGGGCAGATATCCTTACAAAGATATCAAATGTCAAATCATAGTTTACTGCTAAAAGATTCTCTCAACCTTAATGGCTTTGTATTGTCTCCTAATAGTAGAAAAAACTCATATAGAAGAATTTTTAGCAAGAATATTACAGAGATGTAGTTTCAAATATATATAGTATTTCCATGATTTTTTGTTTGTATAGCCAACCTAAGAAGGCAATGTTTCCATCTGCAAATCACGGCTTTAAAAAGCAACAACAGAAGTTCAACAGGTATATTAGTGACTCATAGTGCACAAAACAGTGGAGGGAATAAAACCTCTATAAATATATGCATTATATTATATGCATTATTATATATGCAACAGGGGGGCTGGACTACATAAAGTTACTCCATTTTCGCTATCAAATCTCACATTCCATGTAAGAGCCTGTAATTGAAACCCACCTCTGTTCTTTTTATTTTTTTTCTATTTAGAGACAGAAATCAAGAACCAAAATGCCACATGAAGTCTGCCAGAAGACAGAATCCTGCCCTGTGGGATTTTTCAGCTTGCTCGCTTTTAATAGTGGGATGGTAATGGCTCCGTGCCATTTAGCAAACTGCTTTGTTTAATCCCTTCAGTTTCAAAACTTGTCCATCATGTAGTTATGGAGAAAGCACTGATCTCTAAAAAGCAGACATACAAAGTCTCTTGGGAAACACAGAACTAATTGTGTGGTTCATTGGATTCTGGAAAGAAGAAACAGAAAATCCTACATAGGATTATATTCTTCTGTCTTCTACAGAGACACACATATGGATTTTTTTTAAAAGACGAGAGCAATGCAAAAGACCATACTGATGTGTGTTATGTTGTGACACTTCACCAAAAAAAGGTCTGTAGGCTCAAAGTAGAAATAAGACTAATTTGCTGTCTCCAATTCACTATGCAGTTTTGCATTTCAAGGAACAAACTGAATATTCATAGGCAGATCTTTGCTAACCCAGCAAGTGCGTTTTATTCATTGACTTACATAGACTGCAATTCAATAGTGTACACCCCAACTGGGATTCTAGAGAGTCCTGCTCTGACCTCATTTTCATGTGGCAAAATTCCACATACTGAAGCAAAAACATGTTGACAAGCTGTTCTTCCTCCTGATCCCTGCTGGTACCCAGAACATGCTGCAGACAGATGCTACATATGTGGGAAGTAGTGATGAAACTTCAAGTATATATCAGCACAGGGATGCATCTTACTGGTAGCTCTTCCCTCTTGTGTGGATGAAGGATAAGGTCGAAACAGGGCTTGGAGTTCCCTGGAAGCAGCAGGGCAGGTGTGGATAGGGAATAAGGGGACATGTTGAGGAGGAATGATGGTGTATCATGGGAGAGAAGAGTGGATCCAGTCACAGATACCTGTGCCAGATTCATTCCTCAGAATCTCTCCCCTGAACATTTGAATGTTCCCTGTTGGTCCAAGGAGTTGAGCTAATGCCCCAAGAAGAACCATAGATGGTTGAGCAGCCTACCAGAAGAAAGGCTGTCTGATTACAGTCCCCTAATAGCCTGCATATTCCATTGATCTGGCTGCTTGCTATAACGTGGGAAAGGATAAGATTGGACATTCAGTACCAGTTCCATTTGATTCTTTGTGTGCAGCTATTTGCTCACACAATCAAACCTTTAAGAAATGTTATGGCTGATACAACTCCCCACATGGTGATGCAACTGCATTGTTGCAGCTTTATCTACAGTATCCTGAGGGGGAGCTGAGTTACTGGCAGTCTCCTTGTAGTAAGGGAACTTTTCTCCTCTTGTCCTGGATTAAACTCCAGCAGACACTAAAGCTTAACTCAGCTAACTGAACTGTTGGGGCAAGTCCACATTGCCCAGAGAAGGTGAATCAGATGTGGGATCAGAATTTGGGGGTCAGAATTTGGCATGACCACTGCTGATCCCAGCTTCTTTTGGGTCACATCCTCCCTCCCCCTTTCATTTCCAAGCCACTCACATGATTGTTTAGGACTGTCAATTACCTTAGAGTTTATTAGATAAGCAAAGTAATAGGGTAGGCATAGTTGGCTCAGCCCAAATCCTTTACCTTAAATAAACTATTTTAGTGCACCACCTCTCTGAAACCCCCTGAAAAGAAGTACTGGAAAAACCTTTCAAAGAGTTTGCCCTAAGCCTGAGAAATATACATGTTTAGGTGTGATTTTTATTCTATAAAAAGAATAATTACATACTTTTTATGTATGTAATTAGTTCAAATTATGTTTAGAAAAAGAGCATTCTCTTTGGATATCTTGCATTCAACAGAAATGAATAAAGAAGCCAAAGTTGTTAATTTTACTTAAAATTTTGTCAGGTTTTACGTATAGCTTAAGAAAACCTAGCAAGAGGGCTTGAAGTTTCATTGAAGAGTAGGAGCACCAGTTTAGATAATGTCCTAACTTGGTTGCCTGTTCTCTAGCATTCCATGAAATCTATGAGTCTGGCAGAGACTTTATTTCTTCTAACAATTCTTTAAGTATTTTTAGATTATCACATTTTTTTTTCCTCTAAAAAGGCATTTCTGCAAATTCATATCTTAAAAATGACAATGAAATTAAAAATTGTAGCAACTCAACAAATTTCTTTGGAATGACATTTCCATTGAGGTTGTGATTTATTTTAAGAATTGGCTTAAAACATTGGAGTGCTTTAAGAAAACCAAATTGACTGCTGGTCATCATCTACCTTGATAGATGATGAGCTTGCAACAGTCCTAGAGGTGGAAGCTTAAAGTGTCTTCCCTGTCACATGGAGAGGTGAGTCCAGGTTTTAGGGATCATGGAGTAAACTGCCCTCCTTCTGGGTGGATGATGTAGTCCTATGTAGATAGAAGCTTCCCATTTATGAAGTCTATCTGAATACAATAGGACTTACCAGTGATGGGAAAAGTGCAGTGGGGTTTGACTTCAAAGTCAAGCCTAGAGCCACCACCCAGGGACTCGACTCAAATACAAGTCATAATGGGGGCACTTCCAAGTCACTGAATCACCCCTTTGTAATTCAATCGGACTTGAATCAAGTTTTATGGGTTTCTCTTTCATGATGTATGTCATCATGGATGGATTTTGGGCAAAAGCACAAGGTCCACACTAAAAGTTGCTTCAAGAAATGGAGACAGAAGTGGCACCAGCCAACAAGTGAACAACTCCTCATCCTAACACAATATCACTATTTATATTCCACCTGTTGTCCAGATGGTATGACAAAGCTGTCTAGTTTATATTCCACTGTTGTCCAAATGTTAGGATAGTGATGACCAGCTGGGACCCACAGGGAGTTGTCAGAGCTCAGACAGATTGGGAGGGACGCTTGAGAACTGCCAGAGACAGACTATATATCCTTGGTGGAGCAACCAAGGTGCATGATCTCTGTTTTCAGGAAGAAAGGAGGGGTGTTCTGTTCTCGCCTCCAAGAAGAGAATTAATGTACCCAAGCCAAAAAAGTTAATAGTTCCATGCACCCTTAGGGTATGCTGAAAGTATGCATCTCTGAGCATACCCTGCTGCTAGCCTGCACACACCAAAATGATCATTTGAATAAATTTTAGCAGGTGAGATGGAGGGGCATAATACCTGCCTGTTCTTTTGCAACTTACCTGACTCAGCTCAAGTGTTTTTTCAGAGTTTTCAATGCATGTGACCAAGTCAACAAGTCAGTAAAAATGCACATTTTCACAACTTTAGTCCGAGTCACCTAAATCGAGTTTCAAACTCTGGTAAATGGCATTTGCATCTCCCCCAAAATTATAGCAAGATGAAGGCTTTTGCACCTGAATTTATTCTTAGAGGAGAAGCTTCATCTGGTGCCACATGACACAAAAAATTATCACGCAATATGTTTTCTTATTCAGTGTCCTCATATTTTAAGTTTGCTTTGACAGACTGCTTTGACATTTAGTTTGCTTCTGGTGTCTGAATTCTCCTCTGTGCTGATCCTTTGTTGCTTTCTTATAGTATGCTATTCCTCTGATAAAACACCTGATCGTTCTTCTGCTTTCTTCGTTGCAGATAAATATTAGCCTGCAGGCAATGAGACATTTCCCACAATAACTTTCAGATCTTCTAGTTCCCAGCCAATGTGCTGAAAGATTTTTCAGCTGCACATCTACTTGTTCAAATAGATATCATTGCTCATCTAGCCCCATGAGATTGATACATTATGTATGGTCTTTAGATTCACTACACTGTAGAGTGAAGATGTGCAATGTGAGATCTTCTGGATTTGGGAGCTTTAAGACATGGCATATTACACACACCATCAAAGCTGAGCTGTGGAAGACTTAAATATATATCACATATTCAGCACAAGCTACACCTAATTTCTTTAGATTTGGCAATAGGGAATATAAATCGCCCAGTAGGTTTTTGCATCAGAGGAACTCATAAGGAAGAGACAGACAGGATTACCGCTTGCAGTGTCTGCAAACTTCAAACCTCAGGCAGGCAACTCTGGTGGCAAATGTAGCATGTAAAGTTGTCTGCTGATCAAAGGAATTTTTTAAGTAAATAAATCATATTGATTTTAAGCAAGCTAATTATGCATACTGCTAAAACCTAGTTATCTATGCAAGCGTAATTAACTATAAAAGATTTGGAAATTGACAAAATGTCTTAAGATGAAACCACTGTATTCCATACTACCTTTTTCATAAGGCAGAGATTTACAAAGTGTGGTTCCTGCTCATAGAGGTGTTGAAGAATGTCTCCATTGGTACTGTCTACCAGTTATCTCAGATACCACCATTGTGGATAATGCAAGATACTGTGAGATTTTGGTGCCATCATCTTTGATCATGCAAGGTTGTGCATGAACTGAGATGGTAGAACGCAGCTGAGCCAGGTAGAAGAGGCTGCAGGCACCACAACCCTAACCTACGCCAAGAGAAAAGGACAGATAGGTGTCTAGGCAATCCCTTTCCACTCATCAAATAAACTGGTGATATGATAGCCAAATTTTAAAACTCACAAGCCTAATGGGAAGATTTAGTAATCATTCCTGCAGCCTGAAAGCCCATTCCATTATCCACTCTATTTCAAATTAGTTTCCAGAAGGAGAAAATATCCAAAGGCACAGGGACCAGAAAAAGTATGAATCAATTCTGGGATTATTAAACTAAATTTAATGTTCACACAACATTTTTGAAAAACAAAAAGAAAGCCTGAAAAGGAACTACCAGTGAATAAAAGGAACAAAAAAGGAACTAAATAAAATGGAGGTCACCGAAGGAGCAATCCTGAAGCTCCATTAAGCCGGCGCAAGTCCCTTGAGCTAGTCTATTGGTGTCAAAAACTGTCGTAAAGCATTTTTGTGCCACTGGTGGGACAAGTAAAACTGATGCACAGGTACATGTTGGCATAATTTAGCTGGCAGAGACCAGCTGAAGAGGCTTGCTGTGTTGAGGGGACTGGGAATGCAGGGAAGAGATGGGGGAGAAGTGGGAGGGGGCATTCTGGGCTGTTATATGTTGGTATCATGAATGAACTGAGCAGGAACAGCCTATGTTGTTGGATGGGGCAGATCCATACCCTGTCTGCATCCCCCACAAAAAAAGTCTGGCTCCACCATCTTTAATGGAAAGGAGGAAGCAGCAGCAAAATGCACGGGATTTTTCTTTTCTCCAGCAGTGCTTGAGGAAGTGGTGGGTTGTGACTGTCCGATCCTCTTTACACTCATCCAGTTCACCCCTTGGATGAAGAACAAAGGCCACTCTTGTCAGTTCATGGTTTCTTCCCAACATGCTAGTCAAAAGAGCTGCTTCAGCCTCATTGCTGGACTGGCTCTCTTGTCGACTCATCTCAGTGTTTTTGCTTTGTTAACATTATTGCTGTCATTGTTGATTAATCTCCAACTGATTACAAAAGGACATGTCTTTGAGCCATTTGACTGCACCTGATATCCACCTGATACCCCAGAGCAAGAATGTTAACAGGCTCAGGGGACCCACAAACATCCCCATCCCAAAGATAAATCTAGGTTAGTCAATAGATAAATCTAGGGCCAGAAGGGGTACATATGGATAACCCACAGCTGCAACCTTCAGTATGTCCACCTATTCAGGTGGTCCACAGGGAAGCATCACCCAAGTGAGCAATCTCCTATAGTCTACCAGAGAAGTAGTGAATGCAACACTAGCAGCTGGACCTCTCTGATGGTTCATGAAGGAGCTTTTGTTTGGCAAGACGTTGGAAGTGATTAAAGGTGATTTTTTTTTTCCAGAAAGAGGTTATGGTTGTCAGTTCCATTAACTGTCATGAACCTTGTTGCTTACACATCTACAACATCCTCCCATTGACTCTTGGTTCATGTAAAGATATACAAGTTACTTCTGCATTTTGAGGACGTAATTGTGGGTATGGCAAGAGGACAGGGCTGCCAATATAAGTCTCATAATTCTACATCCAGAGTCCCACTTTGAGCTCCCAGTCACATGAATACTGTTTGGCAGAGCTAGCCACTGATGAGGTGAAGTCAGTGGTGGGCTTCAGGGGGTTCTCACAGGTTATATAGAACCCTTTGCTAATGAGGACATGGTTCTGAGAACTGGTTAGTAATGGGACATAGAACCTGTTGTTAATTCATTTGAATCCCACCAGTGAAGTGGTAAATTTTCCCTGCATCCATCTTTCCCCTTACATGTTCCTCTTGACACTGTCCCTTTATAGGTTGAATTAGAGTGGCGGAATGAAAACTCATTCTTATGCATGTCTACACAAGGGTATGAGGTGGGGGGGGGGACGACAAAAACCATTTAAAATTCCTACTTGGTCCCAAATGATGACCAGAGACTCTCCAACTATCTCACAGGGTCAGTGGGCTGGGGAAGTGATACTGCCTAAGAGAGGGCTCAATCATATCTTTGGAAAGCTGGACAAGCCCTAACCCCTGAACCAATTCAGTGGCAGTTCAGCCTGGCTTCTCAATCAATTCAGCTCAACCAATTCAGTGGCAGCTCAGCCTTATGCAGGGGTTGGTCAAGCAACAGACACCCCCGCAATAGCCCCGGGTGGGGTAGCAGCATTTACCCAACAAGTCTGGTAGAGAAGAATTGATCTGAATGACTGAATAACTGAGCCACCTCAGATGCAAATTGCTTGCTTTAAAAATATCTTACGGTGCTAACTTTTTTTTTGGGGGGGGGGGGGGACATGTAAAAGGCAGGATCACAAGTAAATTTGAATAATATGATACAGCTCCTTTGCATAAAGTATTCTAAAACCCAATCTTCATTTGGATTTATTTCAAGATAATTCAAAGGTAGATTGTAAAGCATTTTATACTCTTTTCCCTACCTTTTACTCTCATGGTTAACTTTAATTATGTTCTTGCTATGCTCATAAACTTAGAGAGGATTTTCTTTAAGCTCTTTCTTCTGTAGTCTATATTAAGACCTTTAAGCTCTAAAAACCTAAGTAAGTATAATGGATTTTACCACTTTAACATGGAAGAAAAAACACCACACCAATACGCACTCAAGCTTATGTATTTTGCATTGGACTTGAACTTTTTCATTTTAATTGTAGGATTTAAAAACTTGTGATGGACTCAGAACTTTTACAACTAACCCTACAATCCAGAGTAACTACGGGAGCACGCAAGAGACATTATGTGTACCCGTAGTTACTGCACTACCTAGTGAAAATCTATGGGAAATTTATATTGCAATCCAGAGCAAATTGTTCTTACACCGGAGCAAGGACTCCCCGTAGTTACTCTGGATTGCACCCTATGCCATGTTCTCAGAATTAAAAGGAAAGGAAATGATTAAGAAGAAAGGATAAAATATATTTTTCTTGTTTTCTTTTTTTGCAGTGTTTTTTTCTTGAATGTGATGATTTAGAGTGGGTGTTAAAAGGACAGTTTTCCCCATGGAAAGAGGTGAAAAGTGGGGTGCCCCAGGGGTCTGTCCTGGGAGAGTGCTTTTCAACCTGTTTATAAATGACCTACAGACAGGGTTAAGCATTGAGGTAACCAACTTTGTGGATGACACCAAACTAGTCTGAGTGGTAAAGACCAGAAGAGACTGTGAAGAGCTCCAAAGGGACCTGGAAGAACGGGCAACAAAATGGCAGATGCATTTAAATGTAGGTAAATGTAAGGTTATGCACATTGGGGCAAAGGATCCTTACTATGCACATAAGTAAATGGGCTATCTGTGACAGAACAGAAGGGAAATCTAAGGGTGTCAGTGGTCAATATTGACTGAGCAAATCTTTCTGCTCTTTCTGCAAGCATCTTAGGGTGAAATCCTAAGCATGTCTACTTAGAAGTAAGTCCCATTGTATTATATGGGATTTACTCTCAGGAAAGTGTGTTTAGAATTGCAGCCTTAGTCTCTACAGCTATCCTTTCTCACATGTTAATTAGTGGTAATAATGACAGGAAAGTGTTCTTGTGGCTTCTCTGCAATGCCCCAGTTCATCTCTCTTACTCTTTGGCAGCCTTAACACTTGTGAAGTGCTTGAACACAACTTGAACAGTGCAGCAGCAACAATAAGACACCAGAGGCCCTTGAAAATATAGTTTCTCACAACTTCAAGTGCCTTAAATACAATATTTCCAAAGTGCTGTAGACCCTGCCATTGCAGCATGCCTACCGACACTACATGTGGAGCCCTGGCCACCTGCTTGGTGGTAAGGCATCAAGAAACTCAGGGGTATGGAGAGGATGGCAGGGATGATCATTTTGGGGCAGGGAGGGTAGAATGGGAAAAATTTGGCCCAAGAAGAGGGTGAGATTGCCAGAAATCTCTTCCAACAAATTCTAAATCTCCTCTGAGCTTTCCTGGTGTAACACTGGGCTTCCCAGATTTGCCATACTGAACATTTGGTGCAGATCCAAGAAGCAGGGGGATAAGCCAAAAGAGAACCATTTCTTTTATCCTACAACTGTTAAATTTAGGCCCAGAGAGGCTTTGGGCAAGGAAGAACATATGTTAAATACTTAACAATAAATATGTTAATTTGCAAAAAATATTTCCAAAAAATGCGCTGTCACTATGGGTACTTTCCTAATACGGATTCCTCTCTGGAACTGATCTCCATTTCCTTCATTAACTTCATTCATTTGCTTCCCCACAAAACATTGCTGGGCAATTATATGCATTGCCCTGAGGTTTCTTCCCCTAATACAATAAAAGAGAACAAACACCCTGTCTGTGAGTCACACCAGCCGCTATCTCCATATCTGTCTCTATAACAGGCTGCCAGCCCTGTATCAAATTCAGCTGTCACAGTTCTCTAGGAAAAGAATAAGACATTGCTCAACACTTCTCTCTGGACTTATCAGTTCTTTTGCACCGGGATGAGCCTCATCAGTATGATATATTATACATACAAGTGTCCTATATCTGAAGAGAGTGTTTTATATATGATGAACTAAAGCTTCATTTTTGTTCTGAGAATCTCTGAAATAAATGCACCTTGTATCAAACACTTCATCAATCCAATGAAAGGAGACAAACATCTTTGCTGATGGACTTGATCCCCAGGAACTAATTTTCATACACAGAGCTGCAGAAACAAAATATTAAACATATATATCTACACTGGCATGTAGGGAGCAACACTTTCAGGTGCCTGCAGATAAGAATGCGGCATTGTTTTTCTTGATTCATACACACATTGAGGCAGTACATTTCAATGGAGGAAAAATTCTCAACAGCAGCTGTAGCAAAGAACACATACAGTAGATCTTGCCAAAAATAGGTTCTTGAAGTGTCAGGCAGTGATTGTGATACTTCCAAGTCAGTTGAGAATTGTGCTAAACCTCAAGCTGATTCATGATAGTCTAGCCACATCAACATGGGAGGCACACTTAGCATGTGCCTCTTTTTCAGTACCATGTCTCGCGCTTCTGTTTTCAGACTACAGTGAGAAACCACCTATAGGAAAAGCTGTCACCTTAACGAATATATGAATGTGAAATATCTGGCCTCATTAACGTTGCAGTCCTCCTCATCTCTTTTACGTAAACTGATATAGGGCTTTATGGGTCATGCTCCTTCTTCATAACAATCAATTCCAGGCAGACAATTTGATAGCATAGCTATAGCCTAGCATCTTCCTTGATGTGCTAATTTTCATGTGCTGAGTGATGGCAAAGAAGGAGTTTTTGTATGGAGGAGCATTCAATCATGTAAGCATCTTCTGCAGTTTGATGAGCTGCAGTCCAAATACAGGTTCATCACAATTATCGAAAATAGGCTCCTGAATGTGTGAAGCTAAGCAGAATAGAGCACAGTGCTGAACATCTAAAAGGAAAGGTATCAGAGCACATTCCTGCTTAGAATAACTCCCTCTAACTTGAGTCTGCTCCACAAAATGATGGAGACTGGTTCTTTTTTGGATTTTTGATAATTTCTGTATTATTCTCTATTGGACATCAGTCCTAAAACAAATTAGTCTATAGCAATGTCTGAGCAAAACTATGAATGACTTTTCATGTGAAGATCCATATCTCGCACCCCATTTTAATTTGAGCTAGGCTCAGAAGACAAGTAAAAAGGTAGATAAGAGAGATAAGAGATCAATAAGGTGTTGAACCACACATGCAGAATATAGACCAAGAGATGACTCTTCAATGTTATTTTAATACACTGGATCTCGATTGGGGTAAAATGGATACAATCAAAAGAATTCGTCTCCAAACTAAGCAGAACTTTGATGCAAAAAAAAAAATCTTTTTAAAGGTAGCTCACTGGGCAATGAACTGAGCATATCCTATGGATTTTTAAAGACAAGATGCATTTAAAGACAAGAACAGTGTGTGAATAGGCAAGACGCTGAGGACTGTGCTACAAATTGTAGGCTCCAAAGGCCTAATCTTAAACTCACCCAGTGCAAGAGCTGAACTCTAGTGCCAGTGCTGGGTTGCTATAAATGTGCTGTCAAGGTTTACAGGGCTTTTAACACCAGTACTCCCAAAACCAGCACTCCCTACTCACAGCATGTCCACCCACCTACCCAAGTGGACATTGGCAAGAGGAGGAGGGCAAAGAGACCGCCAGGAGACAGTGTGGCCTCTGAGGTGCGCGGAGAGGGTGGAAAGAAGGTGGAGGGCAGAGAGATGTAGGGATGGTAGACCCCTGCTCCAACAGATCCTAAACCCAGTGTTGGGGAGGAAGTCTCATCACAGAATTTCTCCAAATCTGTGTTGACAAAAAGAGTTGGTGCAAACATAGGAAGCCCCACTGTCGTGCTTGGGGCTTCCTTGGGAGAAGGAGATGAGAGTCTCCTTCCTCTAGGAGACACCTGGCAGCTTCCTAGTACCCACTAAATAGGCAGTGCTGGGCAGTACCCAGTATCCACTAGGTAGCCACTTAGGCACAACAGCTCCAGGAAACTTGGTGTTGGGCTGCCTATCACAAGCTGGTACACCTTTTTTGGCATCAATGGCAACCAGGAGAAACCACCTGATTATTATGCCTGCCTGGACTGAGACATCAGTAGACAGAAGGAGTTGATTACATTCAGTTTGCTGGACACCAAATTCACAGGTCTAGGTTAGGCTATCTGAGACTCTATGCTAAATTAGGGCAAAACCAATCTTCTGGAGCGGTGGAGGACTCTGATGTTGAAATGGGTTATTCAACCAGTATCTAAAGGTGAAAGTCTAATTAAAACACACAGTGGCAGCTTGTCCCATCCAAAGCTGAAGTGTGTTGCTTGCAAATATTAAAAGCAGAATGCTGCCCTTGATGCGTCAGGGGTCTTTGCACATACTTGCTAAAAGTTCTTTATATGGTGACTTCACAGTTTTGCAGTAACAAAATTCTCCTGCCTGGCTCTCTGATTGCTGAGAAGTTTCTCAGAATCACTTTTCCGTTTGGCTTGTCACCTTCTATGTCAAAAGCAGGAACTCTGTTAAATAAAGTCAGCTGCCTGATGTTGCTTACCACTAAACAGAGCTTTCTGACACCTATATGCACTTAAATCACTCTTGATGGTTTCCGTCTTCAGCTTCATGCCACGAATAGAACACCTTCTAAGTCATGCCATCTGGTACGATGAGTGCCTTCTCATAATTATACGTCAATAATTTTCCTGCGGTGATGTTGGATCTTCATTACTTGTGCTTGTAATTGTAGGGCCAGATGTTTGCAGGAAGTGCCTTCAATACTTGGTGGCATTATGCTTTTGGTATTTGTTTTGTGAATAAACTATCATTATGCAAATTACACAATTGAGAGTCTGCTTAGAGTGAAATAGACAAAGCTGGGTGAACTTAAAACTATAAAATGTACAGGTGACACTTAGATATCTGATTGAAACTTTCCTCCAGAAATATAGTGTTGTACATTTTTATAAGAAGCTGATTGCCATGGGGCATTACTAACCTTAATTACATATTAGGGAAATGTACTTTCATCAGGATTCTTGACATTCAGCAGTTCAGCGATGTGCACCTATACAGAAACTTTGTTCATTGGGAAGGTGCAGATGTCAACTTATTTTTCTTCTCTAATTCTTGCTATCCCAGGCCATACTTCATTTTGGTCTGCTATCTTTAAAAATACTATTATTAACAAGTTGTTAATGTTATTATATTTAAACTAGCAGAATGTTCCATTGTTTCAGGAGTGTGAGAATTTTCAAGAGTTTCAGGAATTTGAGTAATATTCATGGACACTGGGCACAGCTGGGTACTACTGGGTACCACTGGACACTGGGTGGTGGACACTGGGCAGCAGGCACTAGGCACACAGGTACCAGGAAACAGAAGATATCAGGAATCAGTGATGGGGAACAGCAGTCATTGGGCATCTCTACCAGGCACTACTGGGCCACGGGCAGGGTGACCAGAATATTTCTGAACCCCAGGGCCAAAATTCCTGAACCCCAGCGCCAAAATTCCTAATCCCAAGCCAAAATTCCTACCCACTTAAAAAAATTGCCAAAAACGTATTTTTTGTTTTTGGTTTTATGACCATAACTTTTGATAGGAAGGAAATATCTTCAAACTGATTTTTGCATTGGATTCTGCTCTTCAATACGAATCCAACAACATATGGCATGACAAGGTACTGTGCACTATCGCAAAGTTTCAAAATGAAGCCAAAATATAGGAGAATGAAGCCAAAATGTAGGACACCCAGACAGGGGGCTAAAAATCCGGACAAATTTGGGTTTTTCTGGTCATATGGTCATGGGTACCACCAGACACCACTGTGCAATGACAAGTGAGCACTAGCAGGCACCACCAGGCAGCAGTCACCATCATCCCTACCAGGCACCAGTCATCATCAGACAGTGGGCACCACTGTGCAGTGGGTGGTAGGCACCAGCGAGCACTACTCAGCAGCAGCAGCAGCACTGGACAGAATTTCTGGAAACTGGTTCTTAGTGGGAGCCTCCATCACAGAAGGAACACCCTCCCCAAATTTCATGCTTCTGGGCCCAGCAGTTTTGACTGGGCGCTGTTGAGTCAGTGAGTGAGTCAGTGACTTTTCAGTATGTAACGTAACATGTATTTATGCTACAATCCCAAGCATATGAATTGTCCCATTGAACTGAATAAGGGCCATTGAATTCAATGAGACTCATGACCCAATCCTTTTATCCACCAGCCCATTTAGACCCATGAATCAAATTCTACATGCTGTGGTTCAAGGATGAGGCAACTGGGATTGGCAAGTACAAATATTTTTCTAACGTAATCTCCAATGGATGTCTTTGAATGAATGAATGAATGAATGAATGAATGAATGAATGAACATATGACAAGCTATTTAGCTAATATTATGAAGCCTCAAGAGACATGTTGGGCTAAGGGAAGTTAGGATCTCAGTGTGTGCTGGTGTTATCACATTCCTTCCCCCCCCCCCACTCCCTAATGATAAAAAAATTTAGCCTACACCCTGCCCTGAACCACCAACCTATCTGGTCTGACAGCAAGCCCAACAGCCACTGGCGGATGCACGAAGCCTCTGGTCATTTGCATCAGCAGCTCCAAAGCATATTATGGGAGTTTGACTTATGTGCTGATGCATGAATATAAGTCCATGAGTTTCTGGACAGCCTCTTCTGAGTAGACATGCATAGGACTACACTGTAAAATGGCAATCCTTTACACATTTACCTGGGATGTAAGCCCCAATGAATTCAGTAAAACTTACTTCTGAGTAAACATGTTCGGGTGAAAGTAGGAAACAGCAATGTGGAAACATTCATTGAATCATGGACATAATAGCTGTGAATGTATGTGTAAATGTATAGGTTCAGTACTCTCAACCAATATTACAAATATTACCAACTTGGGAATGTTTGCTTCGTAATAACCTTAAAATCTGAATGGAAATTTAAGAAAGATCCAGTGCACCTAAGGCAGTAAAAGCTGAAGAACAGCTCTAGGAGGGCTGCAAGCTCTGCTCTCTGACCTTAACCATAGCATTACTTCAAAATTTCCTGACCTCCCTTGGGGGAAAAAAATCATTTTTTTCAACCAAGAAATTTCGGAGAGTCTATTACACTAAAGGAGAAAAAGTAATTTCATGGTTGCATTTAATAGAATGCCTAAGCAAAGTGTTCCAGGGTAGTAGCCACATGAGTCCACTGCAGCAAAAACATTAAAGCGTCTTTAATGGACTACATGTGAATGTTGCTTATGCTGAAATTTAAAGTGAAATAAGACCTTTGTTGTTGATTTTTTTTTTCAAATAAAGGATTATGTTTTGTGTCTTTGTATAAGGGCTGTAAAATTAAGGGAGGGTTGGCATAATTATATTTAGTATAAACTAAATACACTAATCATAGCATAATACGATTGCCAATGAAAGGTAGGCTTATTACTTTCCAGATTAGCTGCTTTCTTGATCGATAATTGCCTGTCCAGGTAAAAAGCAAAAGAGGTGATGATGAGATAACTGGTAACAGCAGTTTCACACAGGCAAGTAATTTAGGGCTAATCCAGAGCCCTGCATACAAGTTTACTGCCAGCACACACTGCCATAAACATGCCATAAGCCATGTCTGTGAGCATTACTGTGGCATCCAGCACTGGAGCTAGCCCAGTGTGAGTTGGCACTGGACCAGTATTCAACTTCCCAGTGGCTTGCCCAAACTGCTGGATGCCAAAGAGATGGTGTGGGCATGGAGAAACATTCTGGGGTGAAAAGGATGGAGAGTAGATGTGGGGAAGGAGTGGAGTGGAAAGGGGCAGGACTGGTGGAGCTCAGTTCCACCAGATGCAGATTGGGCTGCCAATGAAGATAAGAGTAATTATAATAGTTTTGAACTCTACAGTGATTTCACTTACATAGTCCAGGTTATTTTAATCACTAGGGCACATTTTTAAGCATTCCTGAAGCATGGAAGGCGAACTATTTGATACTAGAAGGCAAACTATTTTAAATATTTTTCATTAAATGGAAACTAAAAGGGATATATGCTTGCACTTTTAGATTAAGTGTTTCCAGTAGGCGTCACCGGAATTAAAAGCAAAACAAAATACCCAAGAAATGTGAGTTTTCAAAGGAGGATACAAAACAGTGAAAATATGGCACACTCAATATGACCACAAAAATCCTTTATACTTATTGGCACATCCTCACTTGATTTCATAGGCTCAGTTTGGCCATCACCTCATGAAATTGCTGTGACCTATTTCACAGTACAGAAGGACCATCTTCTTAGAAATAGTTACTATTCAGTCGCAACAAAACAAAATACAATGTGATGAAAACAATTCCAGTCTTAAGTGCATAGAGGCCATCTCTCAATTGCCAATTACTGCTTTAGCAGAAGAACCTGCACTCAAGGCAGAGGTTACTCAAGGTCCACACAAGTGTCTGTTTGAAGGACATTTCATACCCAAATGAATATAAGGGTTCACATTTAAAGCAAAATCTGGGAGAAGGCAGATAAGAGTACAAAGGAGGACAAGGAAGGCAAGATGGAGTAAAAAACAAAGGAGAAAATCAGGTGTTAGAAACAAAGCTCTCTAGTTTATTCTGTCCATTTAGCCTGTCCAGAGGGGGTGCAAAGCACTAGGTTTTGTAGGGAGCCTCACCACAGCATGGAATTGGTCCCCTCTCTTTTGGAGCTATTTCAGGCTGTGGAAGTAAGATAAAGGCATATACCTCCAAAGAGGAGAGGTAGGGGCCATTTGCACATTGTGGTGAAGCTCTCTGTAAAACTATGGCTGCAATCCTAATCTGTGCTGCCCAGGACTTCTGCCCAACTCCCAATGGCAGGGTTCATAGGCATCCTTTAACCTCCTCACACCACCATAGGAAGATATGCCAGGTGAGTAAGGCAGGCCTAAATTGGTTAGGATTGCACTTTTGGTGTTCTACCCTCCCTCTAGCTAAGACACTAATCCTGTTCAAATGTGCTCTTGGACACGTCAACCGGAGCAATCAGGTGAATCAAAATATGCACGCAAGGACCTTACAAAATTGCCTATGGCATGCCTTAGAACAAAGTGTGATTTATTTAATAAAGATGCGAGAGAAGTATATAGGTGGGATACCGTATCCTTTATTGTGGAAAATACACTTACAGTAAAATATCTAGGCCAACATGAACATGCGGTCAGGTCTTGCTTTCTGCTAGAGTTTGGAAACCCTAGTGGATAGGATAGCAAATTTGTAGATTATGAACAATTAATCCCAAGGGATCAATGGGGTTATGTACAAGGGGTACCTGGTGGGGGGAAGAGTACCTTCCCTGCCATCAGAAAAATCCAGTAGAAACCCTCAGGAATCCAGCAGAATACAGTAAGGCATATTGAAATATCTCTGAATGCTACACAGACCTTCCAGAGGCTGCTTTCAGAATAGCATCGCCAACCACCACAGACCCATTTAAATGGATTGATGGAAGCTCCTGCTGGATATTTTAAAAGGTCTGTGACTGTCACAGACCTGCAGCCTCCAGAAGGTCACCGCATAACAGATAATGAGAACTGAGGTGTGGATAAGGAGAGAAGGTAGAATGCTCTCCTAACCCTTCAAAGATAAGCAAATTCATAAACACCAAAACTGCATATGAAGAGAATTTTAATATTGCATATTATAATGTTGCATATTGAATATTACTGTAAAACTTAACCTTAACTGGCCAATTCTATTCTTTCCCCTTCCAAAGCATGCCACTGTGACCAAATAGACTGTTATATATTATGATGAGGGGATTGATTGGGAGGTTTGGGTCGGGAAAGGTGAAATATTTTCCTATAATACCCCTTCAGCAGTGGGTCTCCTTGAATCTGTGTCAACTCTTTAGATGGTGCAAGTCCAAGGAAAGAAAAGGGGTATCTTGGAAGCTAGGAAGGGGATAGTATCTAGCAAAAGTCACATGAGCTGGCTACCATACCCTCTCACTGCCTGCCCTCACCCTAACACAGTGGTTCTCAATCTTCCTAATGCCATGACCCCTTTATAAGTTCCTCATGTTGTGGGGACCCCAAACAATAAAATTATTTTTGTTGCTACTTTATAACTGTAATTTTGCTACTGTTATGAATCATAATGTAAATATCCTATATGTAGGATGTATTTTCATTGTTACAAATGAAATGTGTGTTCTATGCACACACTGAACACAATGGGATTTATTTCAGAGTAGGCATGCATAGGATTGAGCCCTGAGGCTGCAATCCTATCCTCATGTACATGGGAGTAAAGCCCCCCCCCCACCCCCCGACTATAATGGGAATTATTTCAGAGTAGGCATTCATAGGATTGGGCCCTGAGGCTGTCAGTCAGCCCCAGTTTATGCGCAGCTACAGCCGGTGGTCTGGCAAGCCTGATCTGGCCCCCTGCACCAGGGGTCTTTAGGTGACCCCCAGGAAACCTCTAGGCGACTCCCAAAGGGTTCCCGACCCCCACTTTGAGAAACCTGCCCTAACATGTTCTACACTCATTACTGATTCCCAATTCCCACACTTTCCAACTGCCTTTTATGACACTCAAAATTGTGTCCTGCCATCGGTACACTGGATCTGGCAATGCCCTGTCTCGAGTCTAGACTATTGAGACAGGCGACATTAACTGCTGGGCAGAAAAAGAATGAAGGAGAAGGGAATAAATTAGGCAAATCTAATTACCTCCAGAAGCAGGGAGTTAATCAGGATTGGACTTGTAGAACACAATCCTAATCATGTCTACTCAAAAGTAAGCCCCATTGTATTCACTGGGTCTTATTCCCATGAAAGTGTCTTTAGGAGTGCAGGCTTAGACATTTATAATATCCTACGTTACATGAGTTTGGTGCATTGCCCAAAAGCACATTGCCCAAAAGCACTATGGTGCATAGCCCCAGACTATGGGAAGATGCTATTCTTGATGGTCTTTTAGTTCTTTTTCCAACACTGGAGGGGGTGGAGGTCAAGGAAAAGACTTATGGTTCAATCCAGGCAGTGCCTGTCAGAAGCAAATATTAAGTGGCTATACAATGCATTCCTTCATTTCTCATTGCCTTCCATGTTATTCAGAAAGCAATTATGCCTGCTCTCTTCATCCCAGTAGGTGTTGCCAGCTGTCATCTATTAAGCAGTTTATGCTACCTTCCAGCACATTTATCCAGTAATGCCAAATGCCCTGTATGGAGCAGGCAGTAGGAAGGCACTTTTTTAAATTAAAAAAAATTAATTTGGACATAACTTCTATTGAACAGATTTAAAGCTGTGGGCAATATTGTGCACAGTTGCTTTGCAATTTCATGACAGTCATTCTGGTCAGTTTCCTCTCAGTTGACAACAAAACAGGAAAAATCAGTGGGTTATATGAAGAGTGTCTATTGCAAGTGCTATTTTGCATACCACAAGTTGAAATCTATTCTGCAGTATAAGGAAATAATTGCCATTTGCCCAGATTGGCTTGGATGTATCCTATTGAGAACAGTAAATGCCATCTCTGTAAGAAGATATAAACAGTTTGGTTTATCACGTATCCCGATAGTTTATAGGCTCCCAATTGACCTGTACTAAACAGGAGCCGAAGATGAAGTTATACGGAAGGGATAATGTTGCCAAGAAATCCTGTTGTATAATTATCCTCTCTTCTGAGTTGTGCCTTCACAGATCAGTAGAAATCAGGTACTTTTGGGAAGAGGCACAACTTTACTGGCTAATAGTCATGCACGTTCAGTTGCATGCTGGATAATCCACCATGCGGGGGGGGGGAGGGGAGGGGGCTACACAGAACTGTGAATCTCAACTCAAAGCCACAGTCACAGAGCAATGAGATTGTGCTTTGTTCTTTCTTTTCACTGAAAAGCTGTCCTTTCATATGCTAGAAACAGTGACAATTTGATAAAAGCCTCATTGACTGTAGCACACACAATAATTTCCCAAGTTCTATCAGCCCTCTCTAGTAATGACCTCTCTGGTACAGGCATCTCCCACTTATTAGACAGATTAGGGACCGGAGCACCGTCTAAAAGTGAAAACCATTGAAAAGTGGAACCCAATTTTTTTAGTTTATAAATGTTGCTTCCAATGCTTTTAAAAACAGCAAATTGCAAATGCTACTTTTATCTTGCAAATTCCTGCTGCCACACAAAGATTTCTGCAAATGGATACTCATTAATGACTCTTTCTGGAACGGGGTTAAACCAGGAGATACAACATAGGGGATGGCAAACATCAGAGAGAGAGAGAGAGAGAGAGTTTGAAAGATTGGAACATGCATTGAGTGAATGAGTTCTGGGTAAAACTGAAAGGTGTTGAAAGAGTGGATCATCAAAAAACAACATGTCAGAAAGCAGGGGATGTCTGTATTATAAACTCTGCAGAATTGATCAAATATACCAGGGTTTTAAATTACAAGAATTGTCTCCGGTTTCAGCACTCAGTGCTGCCCGGGGTGCTGCTTGAACCCAGGTAGTGCAGTAGGAACCCTAATTTTGTCTTGGATGCCTCTTCCAGCACAAGTTAGGATTGTGCCATCTGTGTTTTATGGTCTGAGATTATGCAGTATGTCTATGCAATTTGTGCACATGTAAGTTTTTGATTCTAGGATTTCTGGAACACGGAGAATTGCTTTCTTCTGAGTGATTCCTTTGATTCATCTGGCTCAGATTCATCTGCTTGTTTATTGTGCGTGAGACCACTGATTCATCTAGCTCAGGTTCAACAAAGTCTCAACTCAGAATCTTCTGCATTAGCTCTATCGCTAAGCCGTAGGGCCAGCCAGGCTTATAGCATGGCCTTTATCGGGGAAAAAAAATTACATTACAACTAGCGTACCTTGTAATTTTCATTGAAACAGCTCATCCTAAACTTGAGAGTGTTGCATTACCAGGAAAAAAAAAACTGATATTAACTCATGGATTTCTAAAATTTGTACTACATGGTTTTATGTTTCGTGCTACCTTTTTTCTCCCCTGCATGTTGCTATCTAATGTTGTTTTTGAGAAGTCAATTACACAAACACCTGTGTAAGACATGCAGATCATCAGCACAACTCCATTCCAAATTAATGATAGTAATATAGTTAATTCCCTATGTATCCTAATGAAAATTGACTATAGTGTTAATAGCATTCATTGTTTACTTCTTACCTGTTGTGCCAGATCGAGAAATTGAAGAAACCATAAAACAAACATCTTCCATAAATAGAAAAGAATTGCTTTATTTTGGCTTTTCTTTTCTGTTTCATTATTATCTCAGAGAATCCGTTTGTGTTTTTTTGAGTAGGCTTTGAATTACACTCTGTGGCCTTGGCGATGTCCTTGACCCAAAATGAATATTTTATTACACGTCTCTCAAAAACAGTCTATTGGCAGGAAACTGTAGAAGGAGTCGTCAAACTTTAGGGGAAGGACTGATTTGTAACAGGAGGGCTCCAGATGCCACGGCTCTGATCTCCATCCCTCATGTTGATTGTTTACCATGATGTCCTTCTGATCCTTTGACAGGTGGCATCATGCCATAGTTCCTACTCTGTCATCTCTTGCCTTCCTCTCATGAGAAGGCACACGTTCGTCTTGCTGATGGAACGCTATGCGCAGCTTTCTGATCTTCTGAGGAAATATCTTTCACTGTCCCATGTGTGGGAGATGAGAGCATAAAAAGTTGTTTACTCTCAACCCTGTGTATGTCACAGTAGTTATGCTCTTTCTAGTTCCCTTTTTAGCATTTAGAGTGACTTTCAATGGATCCAGTTTGAATCTCACTTTGGACTCCTTATGCCCAATTCATACACTTCCTACCTTATGCAGGGATTCACCTTAGAACTGGGCAGTCATTTGTCTGAATGCACCTCATTGGGGAAAAAAGCATTTTATGTGTGAGAATGTGAAACTACATTCTCAGTGTGTACCACACTGAAGGTGCTATCCTGACCAATCTAGGCCAGCACAACTCAGTTCCTGTGATGGTGCAGGGAGACCGGCGCATATCTATGCATTAACCTAACACCCAGGAGTGGCTTATGGCACTTTTGCAATCCACCCAGACCAGCATGGGACTTGTGCCAAGATTTATGCCAGCCTAACTGGGGGGTGGGTTAGGATTGCAGCCACTGGGTGTATCACTTTCATAAATCCAGTTCCCAAAAAGATTCATAACCATAACAATAAAAAATTTCTAAATGAGCTTTAGCATGACAATTACTTTGCATATAATTATCATTACAATAATGATCAAGTGAAGTGTACTGAGAAGATACATATTTAATATTGCTATCTAGTGAGTTTGAGTGGATTAGTGAGTCAAAAAAGAGTAGCACCTACCTGCAAAAGTATCTGTCTTTGAGGACAATGTCCTGTTAATGATCTCCAGCTGACATCCAGCTCTGCAACTCTTGTCTTAGCAGTAGTGGGAAAGGAAACAGTGGGAAATCAAATTCTTTAAAGTCCTCATCCTTGCCCACCAGTATTTCTGCCCAACCCTGCCCTCATCCCTGCCCACCTTCCATAATAGATCGTATGAATGGAGCAGGGAAAGAATATTTAGCAGGGAAAGAATAGTCATTCCTCTTTGCCCCAGCACAGTTTCCCTAGCCAATAAGGGACACAATTTTCATTATTTTACTCAATTAAATTTGTTTTTGTTTTTCCCCAATTTTCTTTTAAAAAAAATACCTGGGGGATAACATCACTTCTGGTTGTGACATCACTTCCAGGGCAACATTTTGAGATTTGCACTAGGCTACATGATCATTAGCTACACCACTGGCCCAAGGACATCTTTGGAAGCCTACACCTCCAGAGATTAGGTGGCTTCCAGCAAAATCTTTTCTGAAGACGGGTTGGAAGCTTCCTGTTGAATAAATTGACTGCCATCAACTCTTCTAACTTTTTGATGGCAGGCTAAATCTGTACTATTTACCAGTGCTTTCAAGCTGTATTGAATTTTGCCTCTTTCAACCTGCTTCTTATTTTTGTCTGCCTTTGATTTTTTCTTTCTTTTGTGGTTTGCTTCTTTTTACAGTAATTCATTGTTGTTAGGAGATTATTTGAAACTGAATTTGCCTGAAAGACTAATAGTCCTAACAACATTTGTTCACTTGTTGTTTACAACAAGTTGTTTACATTTTGTTTACAACATTTGTTTGAATTGTCCTCCACTTTGAAAATTATAGCATATATACTACTGCATATAAAATCTAGCATCTCAGGAAGAGAAGGTTGTTGGAAAGCAGCCACACTTCATTTCAAGCAGTGATCTTCTTGCTCAGACCCACAAGGCATGAGACAAAAAATTCTGAGCGAGTCACTGATTGAGTGACTAGATAGAGGGATTTCCAGTATTTTTTATCTTGTGTGTGTGCTGAGCTAGCCATTTGACATTCAGTTGATATTACACTCATCCCACCCACTATAGGGATGGGTGGGTGTTTTATTACTCTCTTTTTGTCTGATTGCCATGTGGCAGTGTTTGTTTTCAGCCATCTCCGACTTTGCGGTGAGGTGCTATATCGATTACCCAACCTCATCATTTTTAGTAGATATCTGGTAGATGCCAGAAACTCCCTACACTATTATTTAACTAGCTTGGCTCCTATTCCCAATTTAATATATCATAATATATATATAACATAATATATAACATAACATAATAATATAATTTAATATAACATGCTGACACCATTCTTAGCTCACTATCAGATTCAAGTGAAACATTTATAAGGGGGGAATAAATGGGTAATACATCATCCAAGTGGGAATATGTAGTCATTCCATTTTAGACCAGATAATGAAGGAAAAAAAGTTTAATGCCTGGCTTGTGGGTTTTAAGATGTAAGAGTTAATATTGTGGGCATTTTGGAGGGAGATAAACCTTAGAAGGCCTTCTTTCCCCTAGCAAGTTAGAGGATCATTTTGGGATTTTTCGTACTTGAGGGAATGGACTTTCAGCACCAGGTTTCCTAAGCTCTGTCCTCTGTAAGATACAGAATATGCTCTTAAAGCTGTTGGAGCTTTAACTGCTGCTCACTGCAAAGCCCTCAAGCTCCAAAAACTTATTTCTTACCTAATTTATTTAACAACTTGGGACATAGATATCTGCTTGTTGGCTTAGCTGAAATGTATCCCTGAATTCTTTGATTAGGTACAAAATAGCAGGTTGGTTTCTAAAATAAACAGGATGCCGGGAGGTTGAGAAAAGTTTAATTGGTGTTTTCTGTGTACACGGTGGAATTGTTCATTAGTCAAGAGCTTGGATAGCAGACTGCAGTTGGATGCTGTGCAGTGTTAATAAGAAACTCAAGATTTTTCTCCTCTTTTTCTTTTTCTGCTGCACAATAGCACTTCTTTCAAGTTTCTTTCCGGAACAGAGCATTAAATCTGTTTCTGTTTTCCTTCCGATTACAGATGTTTGTCATAAAAAAAGATGAATCAAAATAAGATGGGGAATTTTTTGTTTGTTTGCCCTCTTCCTCTCTCTACCTTCATCCTATTTCACTTTTGATCCTAGGCCAGGGCAGATCATTTTGGTGTGATAATATAGTGTCAACATGTCAAAATCCTCATTACTTTTGCAGCAGGTTGTTATGGATACTGAAACTTTAAGGAACTACTCCGAGTAGTAGACGTTAACTACTTCTAGACTGGAACATGCAGAAGGAAAATAACCCATAACAAATCTAGTCCACAATTACAGCATTAGAAGTAAAGCTGGTATGACCTTATAAATTGTGTCACAAAGATTGCGTCCACAAAAGCTACCACACAGAGCAAGCCCCATGAAATCTGCTCATATGCTGCCTCTTAGACTTGCTGCACTGAGTCAAGAGAAAGAACTGAGCCTCTTGCCTCACTAGCTTAAATCTGGCAATGAAGGGAGAACATCTATTCTTTCAAACAGCCAAAATTCCCATTCTGCTCAAACTAATGATACAACCTACTGGTCTGAAAACCATTCAGATGAGTACCTGCTGAGTATATGAGCATCAAAGAAGCCAAGAGAAGAAGGTAGTTTTGATGCAGCTAATGAATCAGAGATAGCAAATAAAGATTTTTTTTTAAAATAATCCATGTAGGCTACAATCCAGAGTAACTACGGGACATTTTACACCGATGCAGTTATGGTGTCACCTATGGGAAACCTATGCACACACACACACACACACACACACACACACATACATATATATGAAGTGGAGAAGTGGAAGCTTTCCCCAGCATAAGGGAATCAATGAAAAAACTCTGTGATTGTATACCATTATAAGATGCAGCATGTGCTCCCTTGGCACATGGGGGAGGGATGTCAATAGGACTGAGCTAAGAAACAATTAGAAAGCAGTAAAGAAAACTGTTCCAAGGTAATTGATAAGGTGGCATGAAAGTGCATAGCAGTCGTTAGAGGAAAAGGATAGTTCTATAAGAAGCTAATAAGAGATGAGTTGCAACTAGTAAAAAGAAACAGGCCTAATCTAAACATGATGCTGGGCACAACATGGAAGACTTACCCATGCAGAACAATGTCATGTGGACATTGTTTTAACTTCCTTTATTAAATTTAATAATCTTGCTTGCACATCCAGCTTTGACATACCAGGCATCTGTGACCTCAACATACACAATGCTGGTAGGCTAAAGCTGCATGTGCAGGCATGTTATTCATTGAAACACACCAGTATTCACACCACTTCAGCATCCACTTGGCCAACATTTAAACTAAACCATGATGAGAAACTAAGGTGCAGAGCTTTAAAGGAGATCTAAACCCCAGGCTGTTGGTCACATCCATATGTGGGGTATGTCTCTACCCCACAACATTATATTAAAGAAGACAACTCTATATTTAGGGCGTGTACTGAGAGATCACATACTGGGTGAAAATATTTATTCATTTAAAAAATTAAATTCTCTCCTTTCCAGGTGACGGGGGGTCAATGAGATAAAAGCGAGGCATACATCATAGAATATCACAGAATGCACAAGTAAAATGCTTTTCAAAATTCTACATAGCAGTGATAAAGGAGTTTATAAAAAGTACACATTGAACATTTCAGCCCATAGGCATACCCATAACTTCAGTCTAACAGTTTCAATAGCAGATACCTAAATGCCAAAGTTCAGGCATGTCACCTCTTGATTTTCAAGAGAAGCACACACATTAAAATCACTGCCAAGGATATTTCGCTTCTCTAAAAGCTTTCTGAGTGCAAAGGTTTTGCCTGTAACAATGCTAATTGATCAATGCAAATATTTTAAAATTGCTGCATGAACTAGTTTTTACCACTGCAGGCTGACGGAAAAAAATGAATGCCAGCTTAAATATTTCTTGCAGAGAGAGGCATCCACAAAAGGTCATGATTCAAACTGGCTGTTTTGGGAAACAAGTCCATGACTACTGAAGGGCTGAAGTAATATATCAGTGAGTAAGCAAAGGCATGACCTGAACAAGAGAGGAAGCTGTCAATGCAGAGAAAAGCTGTTAAAGAAATTTAAGGCTCAGGTTAATATGCACATTCTGACAGAGAAATGCTATAATTAGAGATGCAACGGTTGATTTAATTATTTACACATCTCACATGAAGAGAAGCTCAAAGGTTTATGTCAGATGTGTGCTCTATCTTGCTTGATAGACCTACCCTACAATCCAGAGTAACTACAGGGGCACATAAGAGACATTTACATCGACATAGTTATGGCACCACCTAGTGAAACCTATGGGAAATTTATATTGTAATTCAGACTAAATTGTTCTTACACCGGAGCAAGGACTCCCCGTAGTTACTCTGGATTGCGCCCCTAGATGCCATTCTCAGAATGTATCAGTGTCAAAGGGTATTGATATATGAGAGAATGCACTTACTACCAGCCTAGACCTATTTGGACATCAATGGTGCACCAACACTGGCACAATAGCCACCATATCTAAGCCTGTACAGGCAACATCATGCCAGTGCAGCACCCTCCCCCCCAAGTAAAGTTCAAGCATCCCTTTCCAATAACACCAACAGTGTCCATGGAAATCCAAGCACATGGCCATTATACATGGAGTGGCATCCTGACATCAATGTATCATTGGTGTGATGTCAACATGTCAGAAGCCAATCATTTCATCAACCCACCTTCAACACCCGCAGCCAAAGAAGTGCTCCAACATTAATCAAGTGGGTATGATTAACACATATAAACACACACACATATACAAGGATGCCACAGCATTTCCACATGCTAGATGAACTACTATGGTGTCTGCAAAAAAACAAGCAAGAGCAAAGACCTGCTAAGAATCCTTTACCCAGGGATGAAATTCCCTTAACCCCTTAATAAACACAGACAAACAGAAATAGCAACTAGAGTCAGGTAATTTGAGTCCAAGTCGTAAAAACACATTTTTTTTTGCTTACATGTATACACAAGTCATCTGTGTCAGCGACTCCAGCACTGACTTGAGTCTGAGGTCACTGACTCTGCACTGATCCTCTGTGCACACAGACTCAGGTCTATCTCTGTCTGCCTATCCTTGTGTACTTTTATTATTTTTTATTATTATTTTTTGCAGCCTGAAAGACCTCATGGGGCCATCATTCAGACCAGACAAGCAGCAGGAAGGTTTTGTTTTTGCAACAAGGAGGGGAGAAGAGAGCAAACTCTCTTGTCCAGCTTACCTACATTTACCCATTGATCTAAAACTACTGGTTTAAACTGTGCATCCTTTCCAAGTTCAATCAAAATGATAATGATTAAAAAGAAAGCTGTAAGGATGGAGCTTTGTTTCTATTTTAAAACTGATTGCTGAATATTTCATTCCAGTTTTACGCTGTTATGAATTTGCAAGAAATGTTTCAGGCATATCATTATTCTATAAATTACAGATCTTCGTCAAGGTAACATTCATAGACAGAGGAGTAGACAAACACTATGTATGCCTATTGTAACGGAATGCACCTGTTTTCTCCATTTTGAATTTGTATTTACCATAATTACTCGTGTATAAGGTATGAGATTCCTACCACTAAACCAAGGACAGACTGACATCTTCTCTGACCTGAGACTCAGTCACGTCAGGGTTGTTCAGATATGTCACAGCAACCCAGAAGAGCTTTAAAAGTGAACCATTTGAGGAACATTTTGATTGTAGACAACTTACAAACATTTATATTTGTTGTAATCCGGACTTACAATCTTCTGAGCATGTTAGTTAACTGCAAACTCAGAAGTACCTCTTAAAAATATAAAAGGTTGTCCAGCAATGTTTTGGTAAGTTTCTTTTGCTTTATTGTTTAGGAAATCTTTCAGGACTTCAAGTGCTTTTCTGCAGAATTTTTTAAAGCAATTTTTTTTTGAAAATTTAAAAAATTTTCTGGAATTTTTTTAAGCAGTTCAATACAATGTTCAGTTCTATTGCTTTAAGGGAGAATGGCTTATGTTACAACATAACTACCTTGTTAATGTTTTAAAGTCAGTGGCATTTCCCATTCTTTCCCCATTTTCAATAAGGCTCCAGGATAAACTGTAGTTCTTCTGCACAAGTAGGAGCATCCCAGTATGTTTGACAGGGTTCCTGGACAGATTTTCACGTTCAAAAGATGGTCCCAGGCTGAAATGCTTGAATACAACTGATTATAGGACATACTGTATATTTGAGAATATGGAATGTATTTGGGGATGTAACAACTTCTACTTCAGTGACATGACGATTAGTACTCACCATCTAACACAGCGTTTCTCAAAGTGGGGGTCGGGACCCCTTTGGGGGTCGCCTGGAGCTTTCCTGGGGGTCACCTAAAGACTCCTGGTGCAGGGGGCCAGGTGGGAAGACCTGGCAGAAATGCTGGAGCCGCTGCGGCTGGAAGAAGCAGCTCAGAAGGAGCCTCTGAGCAGCTGTGAGACAATGTGGAGCCTTGGGGGGGGGGGGGAGGATTGCAGCCTTAGAGCCCAGTTCTATGCATGTCTACTCAGAAGTCAGTCCCATGATAGTGAATGGGACTTACTCCCTGGAAACAGTGGCTGGCTCTGCTGCCTGAGATCCCAATCCTATGGAGGCCTCCTCTCACCCAAGTACTTACCTTCCCATTCCTCCCTCCCTCCCTTTCTTTCTTTCTTCCTTCCCTCCCAGTCACCCCTCTTAGCTATGCCACATCTATCTATCTATCTATCTATCTATCTATCTATCTATCTATCTATCTATCTATCTATCTATCTATCATTATGTATTTTATTTTATGATTAATCATTATGCTTTAATTATGTTAAATTTGTAACAACGAAAATACATCCTGCATATTAGATATTTGCATTACTATTCATAACAGTAGCAAAATTACAGTTATGAAGTAGCAACTAAAATAATTTTGTGGTTGGGGTCCCCACAACATGAGAAACTGTATTAAGGGGTCACAGCATTAGGATGTTTGAGAACCACTGATCTAACACTATAAAATCTGGCATTACAGATCAATTTATCAATATATTACTCACTGACTCACTCACTCACTCAACAACGCTCAACCAAAACCCCCTGACCTAGAAGCATGAAATTTGCAGAGCATATTCTTTCCATGATGAATATAAAATATTCATAATATTCATAATATATAATATTCCTTTTAAAATAAAAGGTTTTAAGGCTCCGCCTGATCCTCTGTATTGAGGGAGCTTTCCTCAGTTCAGTGGGGAGAGAGTTCCAAAGCTGGGGTGCCCAAGAGTTCCAAAGGCACTATCTCTGGCTGCCACACTTCTCACATCTCTTATCAATGCCCAGCCTCAAATCCTGCACCTGCCTGGTGGGGGTGCACATGGTTGTGGGGGGGATGGTGCACAGAGGGCATATTACTCTTGGGGGGATGTTATGCATGGGGGTGGATGTTGCCCACAGAGGGATGTTGTATGCAAGGGGTTAATGTGCATGGGAAGTTGATGTACGCGGGGAGTTGATACGTGCATGCTGGGGTGATGCACAGCAGGGGATTAATGCACATTGGAATGCGCAGGGGGTTGATGTACATGGGATGTTGTGCATGGGGGGTATTATGCATGGGGGGATGGTGTGCATGGGGAGATGACACACATGGGGGATGGTGTGCATGGGGAGATGATTTACATGGGGGGTGATGCTCATGGGGCTTGATGCAGAAAGGGGGGTGATGAACAGTGGTGGGGTGTTGCACTATTGGGAGATCGCATATGGGGGTATTTCACTCCTGCAACACAGGTACATTTTGCTAGTTCATATATAAAAGTGGGGCTGAGCCAGAGCACAAATCAGCCTGGAAGGAATGAGCTGGAGAGAACAGTGTTGCTTGAAAAAGGGAAAATCAGAGAAGATTGAAAAAGGTGAACCAAAAAGTATATATGAACATTATTTGAATTTGAAACCTGGCTATAATAGAGAACTAGTCAGGTTTAGCTAGATACATTTATCATGCTTTGGCTTTTGCCCCAATATACAATTATAATTGCCCTTTTTAAAAAAAAACCCAAAAATTGCTCTACTACCATCTTTGGCTGAATGCTTAAAAAGTTTTCCCCCACCTCTCTCCCTCAAAAAAATCTGCTGGAAAAACTGTGTCATTCTATCTTTCTGTTACTGGAGGTTTTCTTTCCCCTACCCCATGCCTAATAGCCAATCACACTCAACCCAGTACAGGTGAAGTGGCTGAATCTTACATTTCCCAAGGCAGCTATATTTGCAGAGACAGCCTTAGGAAAAAAATTTTTTTTTGGAGGCAGAGGAAAAAAATTAAGGGAAGGGATAGAAGGGAGCTCAACAAATTGTTTTTGCTCAGCCTTCCTTTCATCCATGAAGCAAGTAACTCCTGAAACAAGAAGCCTATACTCCCTGCCCATTTAATTTCTAACCTTCATGGAATTGCATCATATTAAGGTCATGTGCTCTACAAGGTATAGCTTTAAAGGCAAAATAAATTCTTATCATCTGGAAATGCCTAAATTTCATGCAGCACTAATTATTTGAGCCATACAGTGCAACCAACTAACAAGAATTTTCTTCCTACTTGCCTGCATTTTTTCTGCCTCCTCAAGATGAAGGAATTTCGTTCTGTATTATTGCTATTTATCTTTTAGCTCGAAGGTATCCAAATCTCAGTTAGCCATTACTGCAGGCTCTCACAGTCCCCATGCTGCTATCTTTTAACTGTGTTTTCACACTGTTAAAACTTAAACTCTTTTATTGACACCGTATTAGGACATAATCGAATTTAGGAGAAAAATGAGAACTCCATCTCGGCAGTACTCCAAATACTAACATGCAACCTTATGGTATTTTCAAAGCAACAGATTCACATTGTTTTCTTTAGACATACAGTGCAATTCTAACTTATACCAGAGAGAATGGCCTAGTTATGGCAGACTTAGGTAGGCCATATCCAGAGCTGACACTTAGGCTACATCCACAGCGGAAGGAGACCACTAGGCTGGCCTAACTAGCAGCAGCACAAGTCTGCTATTCCAGGCATGCTCACTAAGGACCAAATAAATGGTACCTGGGGAGGCTTTACTCCCAAGGAGACCTGCCTCAGATACTGAACAAGGAACAGCTGCACCCTGCCAGCCATATGAGGAACCCAGGAGTCCCTGGAAACCAGTCACAGCTGCAGCATGATAGAAAGAAAGGGCATGGCTATCTGGGGGACCAGATGCCACCACTGCAAAAGGATGAGAGCAACACCCCCTTCCCCAAAATGGAGGACACCCAAGATAAATGGGGACAGGACCAAAGGAAAGCTGGGAACACCCACATCTTTCTTATGCTCTTAAGATTTTAGCCTCAATGCAGCAAAATGTCTGCTTTTGATTAATTATGTACTTGACTATAAAGCACTCTTTGTTTCTTTAGCCAGATTTTAAACTCCTGGGCAAAACATGGCTTCCCACTAAGAAAATACAGCTGTGATACAAATACAAAATACAAAAGTGATCTTTTGTCGAAGGTTAATGCCCTAATTCTACTCTCCTCTTGTATTAATGCAGCAGTGCCATAGGCCTATATCCTAAAGTGAAATTAAGCCCCTTCCTCTGGAAGTCATCAGTTAAGATGACTTTCCATAAGATGACATTTCTAGAGGGTGACATAACTGCGTGGACCTGTAAATGGTATGGATTTTGCCCATATAGGCATGTGCTGTATTATATTGTGCGATCAGCTCCTCACAAATAAAAGAGCTTTACCCTATTATTTCTAGCAAACACAGTCTTGTTCTCTACTGTCCTGTCTGCTTGGATCTGCACCAGCTATTTGGGCAGGAGGAGCACATAGGATATTAGTGGCACCTTTGCTGCCCATCATTGCCGCTGAACACCCCAACATGTCCTTTGGTGACCCATTCTCTGCATCATTGTTTCCCTAGCCTGTCCCTGACCAACCCCATGCCAACATGCTGGCACTAGGGGAACCAGACAAGTCACTGCCATGCAACCAGGACTGCTCACCATTTTCAGGAGTGGCCTCCTTGCACAAGAGCACACCACATTTTGTGATGGTACAAATGACATTGCACTGCTGAAAATCAAATTCCAGCAGCAGAAATGGATAGTTATTCATATTAACCTCAGCACCATTAGTAATAATGTAACACAGTGTATAGAATATGATCATATTTGACGACCTGCAATGTTAGGTGAAAAACTAGAGTTTGTCTAATGTGTGTAGTTCTTCCGCATTCTGTCTCTGCTCCTTGTCTTATTCCACGTACAAGCAGATTGAGATACAGTAGTACCTTCTCTTTTTTGAATTTTTTTGGCCAAATGGAAATTTGTAGCCCTGGAAGTGCTATATACTTTTCCCCCTTTATTTTCTCTAATCCAATTCTGAATCTGTCTTTTCTAAAGTCAGATATGTAACCGGGGGACCTCAGGAATTTTGGGCTATTTCACAGTGAACATTTTTCCCAGCAAACATTACACAAAGCTGATGAAACTTACACAGAATGATGCATGGATGGATGGAGTTGATAAGCAGCCACTAGCCTTTTAAATGGCTTTGCATTCTTTTTCTTTCCCGGCATGACAGAGCAGAAGGTTTGCACTGCTAAGCCAGTGAACCTGAAAAGAGCTTTTTTGAAGGATGAAAATATGAACTGCACTTTGGACTGAAATTTTAACAGATTAAAAAAAATAAAGTGGGTTTTTTTGCATATAGAGTTAAAACCATTCTATCATGTTAATGTGATAATGTATTAACGCCTATAGTAATTAACACCTTTTGTTTTTGCATCACACTATGGACAGAATACATTGTAAATTGCATTGGCAAAGGTGTGGTCAGTGAGAGAGAGGATGTGGGAGAGAAAAATGAAGAAGAGAAAGTTAAGGGGATGATCAATGTGAAAGGTGAAGAAAAAGGATTAGTGGGAAGGAGGTTGGAGGTTGCCACTGTTTGGATTGCTGTTCATGTAGATGCGTTATAAATATTGTTTGCTTATTGTTAGCATTTAAGAGCACAATGTTGCTTAATGATACTGTGGATGATATGATTTAACCCAGTATTTCTGCATGCAAAAAAATAGTATTAGATAATATTAGGGACTTAGGAACTAATCCAGTGGTGGGCACCAGCAGGTTCGCACCTACTCTATAGAACCGGTTGTTAACAAGAGATAGGACATATAAAGTTTAAAAATAGCCATTTAAAAGTGGCTGCCAGATGGGCAGAGAACTGGTTCTTAATTTCTTTGAAGCCCATCACTGAACTAATCCCATCTGCCTTAGCACTGGCAGCACTAGGTGTTGTAAAAGTGCAATTTTTTTTCCTAGCAGGTGCCCATCGAGAGGTCAGCAACAGTTGGCTGTTGCCAGACAGCACCAAGAAGACACCACAGACAATTGCCTGGTGGTAAGTATTGGTGAAACCTTTCTGAGTTGAGGAAAGGAAGGGAAAGCAGAATTGCATGGAGGACTGGAAGATCAGAGGAAGGATCAAGTCCAGGAGGGGGATGGAGATGGTGGAAGAGTCTGTTGCAGGATACTATGCTCCCTTCCAAGCTGTAAAGTCCAAAACTGCTCTTTTATTCTGTGCCTCAAGCTCAGGCACATCTCTAATGAGACCCATTGGGCCAACATAGGTTCAACACAGGGTAAGGGAACAAATATTCCCCTACTCCAAGGGGACTTGATGGCTCCTCTGATGGACCATTCTGTCACCACTGTATATTCGGTGACACCAGACTTGAGGATTGGGCTGCTCACCTGTAATCCTATCCTAATCTCCAGAAACACTGATATTGGACAGATGTGAGGAGAATAACATCATGCCATGTTTGTGCCCTTTGGGGAAGTATTTAGCTAGCTCTTGGTACAAATGGGAACGAAACTGACCTTTCTTAATCAAGCAATGCAGTTCTTATAAAAGTGCAGATGACTCCATACCAAGAACAGTGGTATCTTGGTTTATGAGCATAATTCGTTCCAGAAGCATGTTTGTAATCCTAACCACTTTTATATCAAAGCAAATTTTCCCATAAGAAACTCATACAATTTGTTCAACAACCCAAAAATATCTATTAAAATTATTAAAATACTATAATATAATACAAAATATAAAGAAAAATAAAACTAACCTTCGTCTCTCAGCTCTCTCTCAGGCTGCAATCTACCTCCCTTACACAGGGGTAACCCCACTGATTATAATAGGGCTTACTTTAGAGTAGACATGCAAGGCTAGGGTAAACATCCATAGCAGTTACGGGTCCATGCAGTTACTTCACCCTCTAGTGTTATCTTATGGAAAGTCATCTTAATTGCTCCGGAGCAAGGGGCTTAATTTCACTTTAGGATATAGGCCATGGTCTCTCAGGCTCCTTTCCATTGTCCCTTTACATAGGAGTGACACCCATTGACTATAACAGGCTTACTTTAGAGTAGACCTGCATAGGCTGGTCTCTCATGAGACTCTGCGGAGGTGCTGGCAGAACACCGAAACTAGCCGTACCCCAGCTGGGACTTTTTTTTGCTTGTTTAGCAAGACATCATTTGTAAATTGAGTCAAAAATTATTAGAAATGTTTGCTTATAAAACACTCTCAATCCAAGGTTTTCCTGTATATGCAATATGTAGGATATGCGAAATCCATCTTTTTTCGGAAGATATTTTCACCTTTGCAAACATTAGCATTACATTTTGGGGACACTTCCCTGATACATCAGATATGATTTTTTGGTAGTACAGATCTGAATCATGGTTGAGCAGCATATGCATATTATTAGCTGCAATTAGTTTAATTGTGTGTCGCGTTCCCCATTGTAAAACTCGGCAATCTCTCTAAGCATTTTAATGCAGTTCTGAATAGCTATTAGCATTATTATCTGCATCCAGCTGCCACTTTTGGGGGGAGGGATTGTTTCTTCATTGATGGTGTTCTTGAATTCATTCTGTATTTGGGACACTTATGTGCAAACTTGAACATATCTTTTTAATGTAAAAAACATGATCTTTGCATCATTTGTTACCACAAATGAAACTGTACCTGCTCATTTAGCTTGAGGGAAAATGTTATAATAGATATTTTCAATATTTCAGTTTTCTGCAAGTACATTCCAAGGGACCAAAGTGGGTGAACAGATTTTCAGTTAGTTTAGGGTGGTTCATATTATGCATTATGCCAAGAAAGGTACCACATACTGTATTTAATCAACATTTGTGAATACAAATTTATTACCTTAAGCATTAGCAATATTTGTAACACATATACATTAAAGCAGTAATTCTCAAAGTGTGGGTGCATAGCTCATGAGTGGGTCATGATCAGTGGTGGGCTCCAGCAGGTTCGCACCTACTCTACAGAATCGGTTGTTAATGAGAGACAGGACATATAAAGTTTGAAAATAGCCATTTAAAAGTGGCTGCCAGATGGGCAGAGAACCGGTTGTTAATTTCTTTGGAGCCCATCACTGGTCATGATCCATACTGGGTAGATTGCAAAACTGACAGGGTGTACTAGATTATGTAAGACAAGGGTTAAACAACCCGCCAATCACCATTATAGCTACGGAGGCTTGAGTGGCTGGTAGAGCAAAACATTTTTAAGTGGGTCTTAATGCTGAAATGTTTTGCATTATAGGATCACATTAAAGGATCCAGAGGACCAATGCTGGCAAAAGAACTGCATCTGAGCTCCAAATGTGGCATTCTATTCTAAACGGGAGTGAAATTCCTCTGAGGAGCAGGTTTAGGTGTCCTTCCTGGCTAGATGGCCAAATGCTAGCAGTGACTAGGGGGAATCTTGGTCCAATTTAGGCTAGAAGATTGAAGGCATTCTCTGAAGATAGATGTGACGATGACCACATTGAAGGATTCCACCTGGAAAGAGAAGAGTTCTATGAGCTGCCAATAGAACAACGTAGACTGCATCCCAGGCATAAACAGTCTACACTTACCAGTTGCTAGATCTCACAAAGCTTCTCCCAACAAATTGAAATTGCCATATGCTAAATAAATAAATTAGGCAGGTGTGCCAACTGTGACCACACTTGAATAAGTCAGGCATGTCTATAGTGGCTCACACACTGGAAATACATAGGATACTGTCCACACATAGGATACAGCAGCATCACAGTAGTCTGCTACTACTACTGCTACACAAGTTCTGATAATTCATGCAGGCCGAGGTTAAGAGTGCACCCTAAAAGAAGGAGGCCACTGCAATCTCAGTGCCACCATTCCCTCTTCTAAGTTGCCAGGTTTGCCCTGGCTGTGGTTGTGAATTCATGCATGCTCCTGTTGCTTCATGACTTAGTAATGTTACAAGATGTTACGATTTCACAATATTGCTACCGCATTACTGCCTTGGATATTGGGGCCTTGGCTATACCACTGAAAATAGGAACAATGATTTGCTGGAATGTGTGAGAGTGTGTGTGTGAGAGAGAGAATCAGAAAATAAGCTGGCGCATAAGCTATTGTCTTTCCAGCTACTTCTGCCCTTTTTCATTAATGTCACATTTTCTGCTAAATCACAATCTGGCTTTCCCTGTAGCCTCTTTAGTCACCTTGTTCCATCACTGATACGTGACTTAACCAGCACAGCCATATACGAGTGGGGAGTTCCTTAGCAGTATACAAATTGCTTGTGATAAATCATTGATTGCAGATATTGAGGCAAAATAGGGAAAAGAGAGCTCTCAGGATACTGAGCTGCAATGAAGAGCCTTAGCAACCTACTTTAAAAACATGTAATGCTGCGGAAAGTGACAGCTACAGAACTTTAATTATTGCAAAGTGCAGTGGATCATTATTTAAGAGTAGCTGAATTGTGAAAACATGATGGGGAAAAAGCTAAAGAGATGGAAACAAGAGACGATATTGTGCTTTAATAACATTTACTGCTCCAATTGTTCCAGCCTTTTCCCAATGAGAATATCAGCAGACATTAATGACTGAAAAAGTTAAATTGAGTTTTTATTATAAGCTTGATAGCAATGACACAAAAAAGTTTCTTCCAGGGCTTCTCTTTCATTCCATTTAGGAGTTCACTTTCAAGAAGGCATATTCTTTCTTTGTTGTTGTTGTTGGTAGCTGTCATGATCTTCAATGAACCTGCGGGGTGGGATGGGTGTTTCCAAGGGGTTCTCCGTCTCCATGATGTTCCAGATGCCAGGGAAAAACTCACACGCAAGGTAAATAGTCTTCTTAATGGCTTTTTCTTAACAAAAAGTTACAGCAGCCCAAATCTTCCCCATACAACTTCAACATACCCTGTGTCAACCAACTTGGAACCTGGCTGGGGCTAGGTTGCTCTTCTCTCAGCCACACGACAGGTTAGAGGCCCTTGGCTGGGACAGAGCACTGATGTCCCAAACTCTTTTTACCTCATCCTTCCGTGCACTGCCCTTGTTCCCGCCTACAACCCCTTATCTTCCATCTCCTCCTATGTTCTTTTATGAAAGGTTGAAGAGAGGATACACCAGTAGAAAGATATTCAGATCGGATCAGCAGGTCAAAGTTGGAGAAGATTTGGTTCTAAGGCTTAAACCCAATTCACACCTATTACTCTTCACACTGGGAGTAAGCTCTATTGAACACAATGTGGTTTACTTCTTAGTAAACTTTTATTTAGGGCATAATCCAGAATAACTACAGGGAGTCCTTGCTCTGGTATAAGAACAATTTACTATGGATTGCAATATGAATTTCCCATAGGTTTTCACTAGTAACTATGGTGCACGTAATGTCTCTTATGTGCTCCCATAGTTACTCTGGATTGTAGGGTTATTTAGTTAGTTGATTTAATCCTGTTTTTCTCATGACAAAGCAGATGGCTAAGGTAGCTTACACAGCTTTTTATTGTTTTGTCTTCACAACAATCCTGTGAGGCAGGCAAGTGCAGCTTGTAGAACACTTCTCTTCCAGGCGGAATCCTTTATGGCATGGTCAACATGCAACTCCTTCCGGTTCTGTTGTCTCTTGACAGCTTTATCCAACCCAATCTGTTCCTGTTTAGCAAAGTTCTGGCAGCCCTTCACTCAATCACCAGACCACTCCTTCTGCATAAGATTAAACTGTAAATCCTATCCATCTTCCACATATCCATTTTCACTGTTATGCACAAAGTATAGGTACATTATAGGTGCAATGCCATACATTTCAGTTGCAAAACAGCAACTTCTAGAATCAAGACACCAGGAAAAGGTGATGCAGCCACCACTGATATGATAAATCACAGACTCACACCATTCTAATGTGCACTATTCAATTATAACTCTGCACACTTCTGCATAACTCTAACACTATTCTAGAATCAGTTCTTTGGATCACATAGTTCAATCACTGTTTTATGGCAAGTGAATAAGGGTTCAATCTGACACACATTTTCCTGGGAGTAAGAGCCACTGAGGGTGCAAACTAGTGACAGTATTTATATACAATTTTTCAACTTAAAAGTTCACAAAGCGGTTTACAAGAAAATGAAAAAAATTAATAGCTAATGGGTCCCTGTCCCAAAAGAGCTCACAATCTAAAATGCACAAGAACACCAGCAGATGCCATTAAAACAGACATTGCTGGGGTGTGTAGGGCCTGTTACTCTGCTGGGGTGACATTGCTGGGGTGTGCAGGGCTAATTAAAAGAGGAACACCCACTTGAAAGAGTGCCTCTTGCCCAGTTAGGAGGAGTTAACCTGCTAACCTAAACTGCCACAATTTATTGATCTTCCCATTCCTGTCGCAATGTAGGAAAGCAAGCACATGTCTGTGCATTGGCCTAACCTAGGAGTGGCCCAGGAGTGTCCAATGGCACTTTTGAGACACCCCCAGGTCAGTACAGAATTTATGCCTGGGCTTAGGCTGGCCTAACTGAAGATTTGGATTGCAGCCTCATTGTAATAGGTATTACTTTGAAATCAACATGCAAAGGATGGTGATGTAAACTGGCCATTGCTCCTTTCTTGAATTAACAGATATAGAATTTATATTAAAGGATTTGCAGGTTTGTCATTAAGCAGTAGCTGGAAGTAATTCACTAGATGTAAGCAATAATCTACCAAAGAAAAAGATTCCCCCAGAATTACATAGGAACAGGTGGCAACTACCTTAAGGTAAAATTGCATTGCAGTTAAATTAAGTGGAATGTAAGCTGCTTCAGAAGCTCAACAGTATAAGAAATAATGTGTTGTGTATAGTTTAAACAAAGTATTCTGTGGGGGGAAAAAAACCACTTGGGATGCCTATAATTATGTATTTTCTGTGTTGCAATGTCAACTGAACATTTAATCACAGTTGTGGTTTATAGAGTTCTTATTTCATATTTCTGTTGTTTTTTATCCCAAGACTGACAACACTAAAACGTAGCCACTTCCAGCCTACCTGTTGGCTAACCTGGCATGTCTTCAGTTATTCCCTCTAGCTTCCCATTCAAAGTGATTTTCTGCTAAAACTAGTCAATTATCAAGGGCTCAGAAAACCACAACAAAATTATTTGAAAGTTTTCTGTTTTTTAAAAAAAAATTGATTAATCATGGTAAAAACAATGTAGTAATAAACCACACCTAAACTCCTATTAATGGATTAACCCATTCTGAACTTCACATTCCCAAGCAGTGCTTGCCAAGAATTCTATCTCTGCCCCAGTTGGTCCTTTTGTTTCCATCCTCGTTCTTGGCAAAGTAAATGCCTGCAGCTCCTTAGAGGGCACCTTTGACCATTAGCTCCAATAGAGGACTCCAAGCTTAGCAATTCAGTTCAGAGAAAGCCTCTGTTTAAATCTAAGTACATACGGGGCATGATCCAACCAAAGTTAAACACTTTGAGATCTCAATTTATTTCAACTGAGCTCTCCTGTTGAGATCAATGGGACTGCAAAGTACTTCGTTTTGATTGGATTGTGCCCAAATGATTTAAATTGGAAAAGTAACTTTTTTCCTCTGCTTTCATCATTCTTGAATAAAAATGTAATGATAGTTATTAAAATATAGGTTTGCCTGGGTAACAAGACTCATCAGGGCAAACCAGGTCCATAAAATATTATATTTCTGCAACTGCTTTAGAGGCTTTCTTTCCCCCTAATTGGCTGAGTGGCTTTAAACATTTAATTGGAAACAGCTGTGTGTAGCTGGGCTATATAGTGCCAAATCTCCATGTACCTAGGGGCTGGAAGAAAATGAGTCCAGCTGGTAAGCAGGCTAAGGTTAGATGCTACTCATTATAGCCAGAGAGAATGAGATGCTTACAGGAAAATACTCAGATTAGGACAAATTTAGAAAGTTTCAGATTATAGGACATACTATCTGAGTGTAGAGGTGTAGCTACGAGGTGCAGTGGGTAGCAGATGCATCAGGTAACAGGATTTAGGGGAGCAACAAGCTGAGCTTGACACCAGTGGCTAAAATTGTGGGAAATTGGGTCTGAATGAAGAATAATATCATCATGTTATATATTGTTGGAAAGGTAATTTAATGAAGAATGTAATGAAACAAATTGCATTAGAATATCTGTATCTATCAAATGTAATGGTCAGTTAACCAGAAAATGAAAAGACCAACTGTCTATGGAACAAAAAATGGATTTGCTGAACTCAAAACTGATCCATGATATTATTCTTAGAGCCAATGAGATACAATTATGACACAGTATGGAGCTAATAAGATATTAATATGAATCAACTCCCATTTCCATATAGCATAATACATTTACAACTGCTGACTGGGTAAAGAGGAACTTCTAAGTTGTGGTCCTCTTATATTTAGCAGAAAGTAATCATCCCTCTTTTCTTCAGCACAGTGTCTCCAACAAATGAGGAACACACTTTTTATTTACTTAATTAAATGTGATTTTGTTGTTTGGGGATCAAACAAAAATCATTTTAGACCCAGATAGCAGATAGATGCCTTAGCCGTGCCACTAGTTGGGGGAGACAACAGAGCAAGTGGATGTCATGCTTCTGGAGTGGGGTAGGAGGTGGGTTTTCCCCAAATTTTTTTACGACTTGGCTTGACATCACTTCCGGTTGTGACATCACTTCTGGGGCAACATTTTCAGCTTTGCACTGGGCTACATGATCATTAGCTGTGCCGCTGTATGAAAGATAGGGCTGTGGGTGGCGCAAGCGGTTAAGTCGCTGCGCCTGTTAACCAGCAGGCTAGGGTTCGAGACCCGGGTTGGCCCCACAAGTGAGCTCCTGTCCTTAGCCCAGCTCTGCGACGCCAGCTGGATCCAATCATATTGGCTCTGCCTTTCCATTTGACTAACTCAGTGGCGTGGAGAGGGAGGATTTGCTGCTTGGGTAACAGACTATCCGCCATAACAATCCAACCCAGGCTTTCATGCTTCACATGCAGTGTATGCAGCACTGAGCAGGATACCATAGTCTTTCAAGACTGACGGAGGCCTGCTTTGTATGAGAGGCAGGAGAAAGAGTTTGTCAGCTTAGTTCTTTGTTAAGAGATGCACCTATGGTAGCTATTTACCCAGATAGTTTTACTAGAACAACACACTTTTATGAACAAATGGAGCTCTTCTAATGCCAGATCATTGCTCAATTTAGTCCAATAAAGTCAGTAGAGATATATGAACCTTCCCCTGTTCTGTTTGCATTTGGAGCACTAATTATGGGTTTTCTCTGCAATAATTGAACACATTATTTTCTATGAACTCTACATTATCAAGTAATGTTTATGTTCTTGTAATGCTGGTTGGAATTGTAGCAAAAAGAGTAAGGAAACAATAGTGCATTACCAAAGTTATGTATCATGACCTGTACACTGGTTAATGGCTACAACACAGAGGAGGAGGCACGGGCAGCAATCTCATCCATCAGATGGTTACCACTTCAAAGGCAGTAACTTGTCACACTTGTCAGCATGAATCCTTCACTCCTACCTGTCCCAATGTTGCTAAATGGGCTTCTATTAGGATCAGGTGTTCAGAATTTGGATTGAAAGCCACTACTGCCCAAAGCAAAGGGGATACCAAATTTGGACTAAAATGTAGCTATTGGAAAGGTGAGTAGTAGTTAGTAGTAGTTACTGATGGCAATAACAAAAGGGTTTAAAATAATAAAATTTTGAACTTGATTTAATGAATTTCAATTATGCTTGCATAAAGCGAGACATCACCTCAAAATATCTCATTATGAGAAGTGTGTGAAAATAGTGTGATTTCTTTTACTCCTTGTGTAAACCCATTGTGTTCAGTAAAATTTGAGCTGTAATCCGATCTTATTCACTGGAAACAAACACCTCTATTATGAACATAGGAAGAATTTTAGGGTACAGTTGCACAACATAAAGTGTTACAGTGCAAAGATACTTCCTTATTACAAGGCAAATCAAATCATACTTTTATTGGCATAAAAACAAATAGACAACAGGACAATAAACATACAATTGGATAAAAACAGATAAAGGTAAGTTGTTTCCTCAGAGCCTCCAAATAGGCAATGTTTTCTGAGAGGTCCTGTGAACGGGCAGGGAGATTTTATATTTAAAATCAAGTCATACATTTATTAGCATGAAAACAAATAGACAATTGGATAATAAACATACAATTAGCTAAAAAGTAGATAAAAATAAGTTGTAGCCTTGTTACCTCTGAAGGCACAATGAGAAGTCAAGCTTGGCATAGCATCAAGGAAAAGAGATAGAGGCCACCAAGGATTTGCGACGCTGAAGGTTGAGATCAATGAATGAGACTACTAATGTAGTGAGGTTTTTGTTAGTGCTGCGCAATACTTATTACAAGTCAATCACTTGCAAACACTATCGGCATTGTTACATACCTAATTTGATTGGCACTGGCATTTTAAGGTCCCAGTTGGACATTTTTCCCAACCTTATAATCAGAGATCCTTTAACTGTAGAAGATGGATATGATATTAGGACTTTCCTCATGCTAACTATTTGCTCAATGATTTTGTCTCACCTATGGACTCTGTTGACTACTTTTGCAAAGCAAAGTCTGTTGAAACAGATACGACAATGACACAGAATGCATAGGAGGTATAACACTGGCAATGGCAGTTGTTGCCTATTACTTTCAGTTCTTTAAAAACTATTGACTGTCTCCATGTCAACAAGTAAGAGGTTTACAATGCCAAACCTAAGCATGTTTTCTCAGAAGTAAGTCCCATTGTGTTAATAGTACTTACTCTCAGGAAAATGTGTTTAGGATTCCAGGCTTAAAGCATTATTTCAGAAAAACAGAAGGCAATGCAGACATAAAGAGTGCAATCCAAATAATGTCTACTCAGAAGTCCCATTCTGTTTTATGGGACCTACTCTTGGGAAAGTGTATATAGGACAGGAGCCATAGTCTAAGTAGGAAGGAAGTGTTCTGAACACTCCTTTCCATTATAAATAAGGCCTATTAGGAACATGCATAAATGGAGCTATATAAGCTGTAGGAGGAGAGATTTCAGCTGGATATGAGGAAGAAATTATTTACAGTGAGAGTTGTTTGGTATTTGAGATGATTACTAAGAAATGTGGTGGTTTCACCCTCACTGCAGGCCTCCGGGCAGAGGCTGGATGGGTACCTTTTGGAGATGCTCTAAAGAGAATTTTCCTCCTCCTAACCAAAAGATTGGACTAGATGGTTTCAAGGTCCTCTCCCACACTATAATTTTATGATCTTGTGGTTCTGAATTTAGCAGTTTGAAAGCATGTAACTGGTTTTTATTTTAAAAACCACCAGCAGAAATGCAATAAAACATCAGCTTTTTATATTCAGCAATGCCCTGCAAGACAAATATAGAATGAAACATAGATTGAAAAGATAAAGTACAGTCTTTACTGCAAAAACAGAAACTGTTCAACTTGCAGAAATAATGTTTTAGTAAAAAAAAAAAATGCCCCCAGGGGTCCCAGTCTCTTACTTGTTGTGCCAACCATCACTTGCATTGCTTGCTCGTTCTTTGAAATCTTTGCTTATTTTGCATAACACTTGCAATCCTACATGCTCATAAACCGAGGTACCTCTATAAAAGATTTTGCGCTTTTGGTTAATGGATCATCCTTTTTTATAATACAATTTATAAATGATAGCTAATCATTTTTTATTTTTTATATTTATTTTCTATGAACAAATATTAAAAGAAAATAAATGAACAAACAAAATTAAAATACATTAAAAGAAAGAAATTACAAATAATATCTCTAACAGTGTAGCAAGAGCAAAGCCTAATAATTCTAATTACTTACCATTTTTACATTAATAACATAAATATTAGGTTATTAACACTTACATAAGCTAGGTTTCCAATAGTTGCTCTATAAATTCAATTATTCTCTAATCCTTTAAAACTAATGTTTATATTTAAAATTAATTTTCTCTTTATCCATTCCTACAAAGTCCATAACTTTCATGCATCATTCATCTATCGAAGGTGCAGGTATCCCTCACTATCCACTAGGGTTCCATTCTGGGGCCTCCTGAGGGTTTTTAAAAAAATCAGTGGGTAAAAAAAGTAGAAAAATAGATTGAAAGCCCCACTTCCAGGTTACTTGCTCCTATATTGCTTCTAGTGGAATAAAGTTGTGCCTTAATATCTGCAGGGCTTTGATTCTGGGACTCCTTCCAGATACCAAAAATGTGTTTAATAAAAGCAGTTTTTTTAAAGTGTTCTTTCACAATTGTTTATAAACAGCTTTTCTTACTGTTGTAGAGAGGCAGTCAGCAATTAAAGATTGATGAGCTAAAGAATAGAAAGATTGCTTGCGTGACTGCCTCTCTTCAGTAGTAGAAATGCAGTTTCTACTGCATTTCTGATTTCCAGTGGCCATTTGTGTATAAAAATCAGTATCTAAAAAAGTCAGTGGTTAACAAGGTTGCATCTGTATATCTATGACTTTCCAGTATTGTGCATAAAGTATTCTAACTGCATTTATCATGTATAAGAATAACATTTCACATATTTTTTTTCCACAAAGTCATCTATAAGAACCAGCAAAAATACTCCTGGTTTCATTTGTACATAGGTAATCATTTTTGAACAACCATTTTCATGTTGAAGCCTAATAAAATGTCTCAAATAAATATATCTCTACCAAATAGCTGAGAGAAAATCTGTGAAAATAGTGTTTTTCAAAAGTAAATACATTGTTAAAGTATACTGTGGTGATCACCTGCACCAAGGGACTCTATTATGTTTTCTTATAATATAGTCCATCTACAGCTAGGGAACTGGAGGAAAAGTATATCTCCACATTTTAATTTTCCCTGAGCTGAAAAAAAATTACATTAAAGAATTAATCAATATGTTGCACATGGGAAGTATTTATTCATGTCATGAAATGGCTTCTAGACAAAATTCCTGAGTGGCCATTAATCAACACTAGGTCTTCTAGAAAATAATTTGGACAAATTCAAACTGCTTCCACTTCTTTAAGTAAAATGTTTCCTTGAAAAAATCCTCGACCTAAGAAGAATAGGTCACTATTGAAAGAAATTTATTAATTCAGACTGCCTAAGGATTTTTACTTTTAAAATCCCAATAGCTGAAGTAATGATGCAACATCTATCCGAGGGGGCTTTTAGATTTAAGATATGGGGCCCTGATGGATGCAATCACTGGGAAGATTTCTAGAATGTCCAGCCCTCCTGCTTCTGCTGCGTGTTAAAGCAAAGAATGAGAGGGAGGAGAGAAAATAAAAACAACATTAAATATATATGTATTTAGGGTCATAGGTTTCCTGCTTTCACCAACAGAAGCAGAGCTGATAAGCTGGGTAGGAAGGTTCCTCACAGCCCAAAATGGAGACTCTTTATTCTGTACAGCCCAAGGTATTAAGTAAAAATTAGCATAACTTTACTTAAGTCTATTTTAAGTCATCTATCAGAAAGTGTCACACACTGATGCTTACAGCATCTGTTGATTCCACATGTCAACATCCCGACAAATTCTGACTGCTGCTCCATATTTAAATTGTACTTGATAAATTAAGCAATTACATCAATAAGAGCACAATCCTAACCATGTCTACTCAAAAGTAAGCCCCATTGGGTTCAATGGGTCTTACTCCCAGGAAATTGTCTTTAGGATTGCAGCCTAAAGATACTTTCCTGGAAGTAAGACCCATTGAACCTAATGGGGCTTACTTTTGAGTAGACATGGTTAGGATTGCACCCTAAGTCTTTCTCAGAGTTAAGGTACACGTTAAATTCTTGGATTTTCTTTTAAAAATTGTCAAACGTCTGATTCTTCCAAACCCGTTTATCTGCACTTGAAGCTCTGTTGAAAATTAAGTGCTGCCAAGGGGAGAAGATGCTATAGAAACATAGCTGCAATGTTGTGCAAATTTTAACAATAAAATAAATGTTTTACAGCCAAAATACTCCTGTTCTGTATATACTGATGGGTACAGAGAAAGAAGGATTTCCCCTGGTATATTGTTGTGCAATTGTCTAGGAACATTATGCTATTCTGTGAAGCAGCTGCTACTGGCTCCTCTCCAAAATAGCTCTATGTTTTAGTAACCTCCATCTTCCTAGGAATTTTTCATCTCCTTTACGGATTCTGTACGTTTACTATAGTGCTTCTTCACTGCAGTGATAAGGAATGGTTTTTGTTAAAAGTCTAAGCTAGAATATGGAAACCTTTTCACCTGAAATAGTCCTCCTCTGAAGTAAACGACAAGGGAATTGAGGGCAGGCACAGCTGTTAATCTATGTGATTTCAACTAATTTTCACTCTGCAGCAGCCACTTTGCTAAGTGGAAGAAAGACATACTGTTGAATCTTCACTCAGAATTATGTTAGAGAGAAGCCAGTACCCAGCAAGCTGCCATGACACTGACTATGAGTAACTGATTATATGTTTTAGAAACAATTGCCATCCACTTTTGCAAAATCCATTGGAAGCTGAAGACGGATAGGCAGATAGTGCTGATGCTAATGCCAAGGGATGAAATATAATGGAGTCTTAAAATAGACCAAGAGCCATTCCAGATTTCTAGTTGTCAGTTTACTGTCGTTCCCTCAAGTGATTGCATTCATCTATTTTTGGTAATACTTGAGGTGAAATGGTTGGTAATGCATGAATTTCTCTCTCTCTCTGAGAGAGAGAGAGAGAGAGAGAGAGAGAGAGAGAGTTCTAGTAAGAGAAATATACAGAAGTGGAGTTTAGGTCCGCCAGATCCAGCGCCTCCATGTAAGTTTTCCAGAAGGCTGCCACAGAATGAAGTAGCCCAGTGGTACTCAAGCATTTCAGCCCCTGGACCCCCTACCAAATTTAAAAACCTATCCGGGAACCAGGACTTACCAGGATGTGACATCACTGTAATGCCAGAACTCCTCCAACTCTACTCAGAAATCCTACTGTATTCAATGAGACGTACCCCCAAGATAGGCTTGCCCCATTTGAATATTTCTTTTTTTCTAGAAGCGCTGCACCTCTTTCACTCTGACTCAGTAATGCAAGATATAATTACATCATGTCTGACAGTGCTAGCAATATCCTTGTCAACTGTTTCTAGGATCTGCAAGAAATTCTTAGAATCATAGAATCCTAGACTTGGAAGCTACCTTGTAGGTCACCTAGTCCAACCCCCTGGCTGTAGCAGGAAATCCTCCTAGAGCATCCCGACAGGTGCTCATCGAGCCTCTGCTTGAAGACCTCCAGCAAGGGGGGGGGGGGTTATTTGTAAACAGGCTTCCACTTTGAAATTCAGAACATTTTCCAAGCCCACCCGGTATTGTATATTTGTTCTAATGGAATGGGTTGTAGCTTCCTTAAATTTTCATTAATTTTTCCTAATTCTGACTTTTACTTGTTTCTGAGATTCTCATAAAAATTTGCAAACAAATTGCAAACTGTGGTTAATGAGCTATGCTATAACCCCTTCCATGTCCTTTATCATTCTAGCCATCTGTTTTCCTGTTTTATTATCTGCCTGTAAGCTAATCTACCTACTTTATTTTCCCCTTTCATTAAAATGAAGACTGCTGTGAATGATTTCAGACTTTCATGTTTTATCTTGGTTTTTATTCCTGTTAATACCACACAAATTCAAATTCATGCTGAATGATGTATAATGTTTATCTGTTTCAAATTTATGGGTATCTGAATCTACTTCACTTGTGAATCATTACTTCACCTTCCATCAGGCCTGGAAGTCTCCACACTGATGCTTTTTTTCAGATACATGATTCTTGCTAATATCCAGGATCAAAATTTGCTCCTGATTACAATATGTGGGAGCCATTCTATTTTATCCTACCTATAATCCTGTGAGAAAGATTAGGTCAGGGAAGAACCCCTATTCAGAAAACTTCCATCATATGTATACTAAGAGCAAAGAGGGAGAAGTGGGGCCACACCATGGAGCGTTCTCAGATGGAGGCACAATACTAAGTTTTTTAGAGCACCTCAACACACCATGTAAGTTAGCTCACCCTCTTGGTATTAGGACACAATTCAGAATTAGGGCAGTGAGGAATGCCCTAGCTGGGCTGCCCCAACTATTCTGAATCCAGAGCAGAAAGTTACGCTGCATCCAGAGAGTCAGGAAGCCTGGGCTGCCCTCACTGCTCCAGGGCATGCTAAGTAATTGACACATGGGGAGGACTTGCTCCTGAGGAGACACCCCTCAGATCACACTGAACAAGGAACAGCTGTGGTGCCTGCCTTAGAAGGAGTCCCTGATGAGACACCAGTGCAGTCTACAGTGAATACAAGGGGCTTCTTGGAGACTTCCAACTGCCCCAGGAACTGCATTGGATACAGGTTAGGATTGGGCTGCCCAGATTCAGTTTCTCCAAATTTGGCAAAGTCAAACCCTAACCCCATATCACTCCAGTTTGAGATGTGGCATAGAAATCTTTATAAGAGAAGCCTTTCCATTAATTGAGATAATTACAATGTCATGGGGAAGTTTAAATATGAACAAGTCTGATCTTAGAGGCTGAAACATTTGCTTGCTTGATTATTTGAGCTGCAGTCTCACAGATCATCCCTGCACTACAGTAACTGAAGAGGTACCCTTGGGCTGGACTATTTTGTGTGTATGTGTTTATATGTGTGTGTTTTACAAGCTATAAAACTCGGTACAGAACACCAGATTGTGACTACAAAGGGAAGAACAAACTTATGAAATATTCCTCCTCATATGAAGTTTTACAACCCTAGTGCTTAGAGGAAAGCGGTGATAAACTTACTTTTAAAAAATGAAAGTTGATATTCCTAGGATGCTAACATGATTCCACAGACAGCACAAAACTTGCTTGGGGCTACTTGCAAGTCTCAGGCCATATGTAGTCTCATCCACTCTCATACACTGGAAATCACAAAAATCCAAAAGAGAGACTTGTAGAGTCAAGGCGACAGCACATCAGATATTCCTGTCAAAACAGACCAGTTTCAGAAGGGATTGATTTTGCAATACAGGTCACATGATGATGTGGAAGATACAGTTTTGATGTATATCAAACTTTATATAAACCTTTCTCATCTCATCTGAAATTGTATTTGTGCAACTCTTCCACTGGGGTGAGACTCACAAAATTGATTTTAAATTTTAGTTTCTTGTTTCCCTCATATTTTATATCCAAAATGACTCTCTGAGAGGTCAGGAAACCTTGCTATAATTAATAAAATGCAAGCATAATATTGTTAGATACCATTCCTTCTATCTGAAGCTGGAAACCCTTTGCTTTCATTGTTTATGGGGTAATCAGGTCTAGTTCAGCATGGAAAACTTTTGCAGCCACAGTCCCTCTCATCTCATTCCCAGTTCATTCTTGTCTATTTTCATTTGTAACACCTTGAATGCCAGTTTAACCTTAACACAAGTTGCAAAGAAAGATGAGCAAGAGGGTTAATAAAATGGCTAAGAGCTCAATCCTAACATGTCTACTCAGAAGTAAACCCATTGGGTTTAATGGATCTTCCAGGAAAGTATGTTTAGGATTGCAGCCTAAGTTACAGCTGACACAATTGTGGGTTGCGGGGGGGAGAGAGAGAGAGAGATTTTGTTGGGAAAAAATGAAATCCAACAAGGTTGCAAGCATGCATCTGTGTCTGTACAGTTAACCCATACAGTTAACTCCACACAATTAGGTAGATCTGTCCAGACTCCAGAAATATGTGTCCATACAGTTAATTCACACAATGTAGACTCCCGAGCATGCAAGACAGAAATACTAAAGGCTGAACTCAAATTTTGGCTCAATCCTGATCTCTGTCTGTGAAGCTGAGCCATCTCATGAGAATGGAGGACTCCTTAGATTAGAAAACTCTGATGTTAGGAAAAATTGAAGGCAAAAGGAGAAGGGGACAGAAGAGGAGAAGATGGTTAGATAGTGTCACTGAATCAAAGAACATGTACATGGACAAATTTGGGAAGCTAGTAAAAGAAAGGGGGTCTGGCTTGCTGCAGTCCATGGGGTCACAAAGTGTTGAACATGACTTAACAACAGAGCATCTTGTCTATGCCAGCACATGAGCTGTTGCACAAGCAAAGGTTGCATTGTCCCCCACCACTGAATCCAGGAGCACCACTTGATTAATTAAACAGAGAGAGGCATATAGATGCCTCTTGGGCTGAGATGCTTATAGATGGGGGACAGCAGACTAGAGCAGGGGGCGGTATAATGGGGCAGAGGGGAAGTTGGAAGGAAGGTAGTTCAGGACCAAGAGGTTTGGAATTGGTTATTAATTCAGGCCTAGAAATCCTCCTGGGCCTGAAAGCTCTAAACTGCCAGATTTATCTGCCAGATTTCTTTGGGCATATGCTTTGGCATGGAAAAGGAGGGGTATGTATGTATGTATGTATGTATAAATAAATAAATAAATAAATAAATAAATGTGGGCTATTTGGCCCTGCTGTGCTTGCACTAGTTAGGATTGGGCTGTCTATCCATGATCCATAAACACAATTCTACCTGATGTTGCAGCAACTTCCTGAAACTTAGGCGCAGTCAGGAATCATAATGACTATGATTTTCAGTGTTTACCTGCAGCCAACAGCAGCGTGACACAATCATGGATCTGATGTAGTGGACACTAGTCTATGAAAACTCATGCCATAATAAATTTGTCTTGTAAAGTGTCATAGGACTCATTTGAGATTGTAAAGTATATCACTGTTTATTGAAAACCATAATTCTAGACAGTACTCATAATTTTTTTGTCACATCTTCCTATCTCAGGTCATTCTCTAAATTTCTGCTTCAGTATAGCCTAGTATTATCCTGATCCTTTATGCTGCAATGCAGGAATGATGCATAGATAATCTTTAATTATCCCGGCTACAGAAAGGCTCACAGAACCACTTGTAAAAGAAACAGACTATAATATTTTCTGTATTGCAATATATGGGGATTTTGAGCCACCACATTTGATTTCTGAACACATCATCCATGCATATGACCAGTTTCATTTATTTTTATATTATTATTTCTTTATCAGCTACCACTTTATCAGCTTAGCACTACACATGATGAACACAAGCAATTCTTTACAAAGTGTTACTGTGTTATAAGTGTTACTGTGCTAGGACCCACATGCAGTGACGAAGGTGGCACCTGATCCCAAACCCAGAAAAGCAGGGAAGTTGTAAAATTCTAACATAATATGGATGGATTCACGGATGGATGTGATTGCATGCAGAAGATTTACCCCAAGGAGATAGGGTGAGATGCAGTAATGGGATTCAAAGAAATTAACAAATGGTTCTATGCCCATCTGGCAGCCACTTTTAAATGGCTATTTTTAAACTTTATATGTCCTATCTCTCACTAACAACTGGTTCTATAGAGTAGGTGCGAACCTGCTGGAGCCCACCACTGGTGAGATGTCAGCAGTTGTCCTGGTGCAGAAAGTATCATGTTAAAACCTTAAAATGGAGTGAGTGTGCTTCAAAAGCTGCAGCCACTTATAGAAACAGGGCCCTCAGAAATAATATCAGCACCTAGAAGGAAAAGATGTAGTTAGTAGCAGCCCAATCCAGAGCAACTAATCTGTCCACATAAGAGCCCTTAGGTTGCCCTATCTAACACTAGGTTGGAGCAACTGCAAGATGCTCCAGCCCAGTTACTCTGAAGGAGGCTTAGGGCAGAGCAAGGCAAGATAGGGTGCCCTAAGAGAGGTGGACCTGCTCTGCCCTAACTGGGGCAGCCTAAGCAGCTCAGGAGAGGCATGTTGAGGGCATGTTTAGCATTGCCTAGGGCAGAGCAGTTACTCTATATCCAGAGCCTGTTTCCAAGGCAGAAATGCCCTCTTCCAGCCCTCAGAGTTATACCACCTCAGGAGCAGGTATAGTAATGAGTAGACCCATAGGAGTCCATGATAAGGCCCGAGTAAGAATGGCAGTGCTGACCAAAAATCTGAGTTCTTAGCCAGCCTAGCTGCAACCCCTTCCTCTTAACCTCAGGATATGGAACAAACTACGGCTGCCCACAAACCTCAGGATACAGCAGGCCACTCCAAGAAGCCCCTTCTATTCACTGTAGAATGTACTGGCATCTCATCAGGGACTCCTTATAAGGCAGGCACCCAGCGGCGTCACCAGACTGGTGCGGCTGGTGTGGGCTGCATTGGGGATGCGCTCCGTATGGGGTGATGTGCCGGAGGAGTTTGACTGTCCTTTGGCAGGCCCCGGGCATCAGCACCCCCATTCAGGCCTGCTCCAAGGCGGAGAATCAGCCAGAAGCTGACACTTGTCTGAGGAGCTGGCCTGAAAGGCCATCTGAGATGCACTGAGCAGAAACACACTGAGCATGCCGAACAGCTTCAGAGGAGACTTCCTTAGAGCAGAGAAAGTCCGCGCCTCTGCACAGCCATTCAGCCTCACTCAGGAGGCGGAGCAGCGGCCGAATGGCTTCAGAAAGAGTACTGCACAGGCACCAACTCTGACGCCTGCACAGTCTCCCCCAAAGCCAAAAGGCTTCAGAAAAGTACTGAGCATTTGTGTCAGAGATGGTGCCTGCGCAGTACTCCTTCTGAAGCCAGTTGGCTTCAGAAACAACTGCGCAGGTGCCAAGTTTGGTGACTGTGCAGTCCAGGTGGGGAGGGGGGCACGCATCCCAGGGATGACGCACAGACTTCCACACCAGGTGATGTGCAGAGTCATGTCACCACTGTAGGCACCACAGCTGTTCCTTGTTCAGTGTGATCTGAGGGGTGTCTCCTCAGGAGCAAGTCTTCCCCTTGTGTCAATTACTTAGCATGCTCTGGAACAGTTAGGGCAGCCCAGGCTTCCTGACTCTCTGGATTCAGCATAACTTTCTGCTCTGGATACAGAATAGATAGGAGAGTGCAGTTAGGTCAGAGCAGGCTGAATTTGCTCTGGATTGCAGCCTAGGAGAAAGATTTATCTGCCAGACATCTTTACCAGCTTCTCTGCTGTAGTCAGCAGCTTCTGCTGCACCTTGGCTTTCATCAGGTCCTGGGCTGGGCAGCCATATACCAGTCTCCTCCACTGTTCATTCAGTTCGTTATTTTGGCCTTCTCTATGAAACACGTTTGACACACCGTCCTAGTCCTTTCCAGAACGAAGAACAGAGTTCTAGTGCTAAAGGTTCTTAGAACAGTTGTGACAATTTCTTTGTGTGCTACTCTGGGCTTAAGAATGTAGTATGCAACCTTTATTCTGAATATAATTAATGATGGGGGAAAAAATGTTATTTTAAAGACAAATAGGGTAAAATAACCAAGGATGAGAAAACTAATTTCTGTGTACTAGTTATTCAGATACGGTCTACATAGACCAGATTTAATTGATGGCTTCCATTTTACAGTGTGCCATTTCATTGATTATGAAAGTGTGGGAGATATATTAAGGATTCTAATAAAGATGAGCTTAACTCGCTTGCTGTTTGCATAGCTGTACTGAAATTGTACCATTTTCATGTCTTTGCAGAAGTTGGTGCTCATGGAATTTAGTGGGACTTGCACTCACATAAGTTTATATAGGATTGCAATTTTACAGAATCAACTGAAGGGCTATCTAACATGTTTCAGACAATGGGCTCAGTAGTATTCACCTCTCCCTCAAAAGTTGCTTTCTACAACCCCCTTTCCAGCTTATCCAGCCCGTTCCCAAATGATTTTCTACATACCAGAATTCTGGCAGTACTGTTTCATAGGGTCTCCTCCAACCTTATTGCAGTAACTATAGGTGAAGGGATAGCAGATATGGTTTCAAGAAATGGGAAGGCAAGGATGGAGGCTCAGAGGATGGAGGTTCAGTTTGATGCCGCACATGTACAGATAATGAATCCCATGACTCTGGATTAGTATCAGAGTTGGTTAGTGAATCAGCAAGTGATCTTCAACTTAGCCAGATGTGCAGCAACACCATCTCTGTCTAGCAATACTACCCTGCAGAAGTTGATACACAGAGAAGAGGTTCTTGAACCCTCTTAACTGCAGAGAGCTAACCTGTTGCTTTCAGCAGAGGCTTTAGCGAAGTCCTTTTTCTTTCAATGTCTGCATCACTCTCAGTCATTCCCCATGACTAGCATGACTCTCCATAGAAGGAACAGAGCAAGACCGCACATGTAAAATGCTCAGAAAGTGCTGTATAAATACTAGGTTTCCTGTATTGAAGGAAGATAGTTACAGAAAAAAATTATAATGGCCCATAGTGGGTTAATACTCTATTTCTTAACAGTATTATTTAAGTGATTTATAATCTGCTTTTATTCTTTGTCCCTACAACAACCCTGTGAAGTAGGTAATTTTTCTACAAACAGGTTGTACAACACTTCTCTTCCAAATGGAATCATTCACAGCATGGTCATCATATCTGGCACCATTTTTTTCAAGCTTCCAACAGAAGCAGTTTCAGGTTGGCTAAGCCGTAAACAGCAACTTCTTCTGACTCTGTTGTCTTATGACAGTTTTATCAGCTATTCAGTCTCCCATCCAAAATTCAATGCAATCTGTTTCTTCTTAGCAGTATTCTGGCAGCCTTCTGCTCAACCGCTAGACCATGTCATGCCAGCAGGAATAAAATGCCTTATTTTTCCCTTTTGTTCTCAACTTTTCTTTCTATTCACAATGCATTATGAATAATAGTTCTATCTTCCAACTGTTAAACTGATTATCTTATTACTCATATGAGTGTTGTGGCACAAAATTGCTCCTGGCAAGGTTATCAACATGGAGAAGAAGAGGCAGGGTGGGCGTGATGGCAAATCCTTGTTTGTACCCTTAAAAATACGAATTTTTCAGTAGTTCAAAACTCTAACCTTGCATTCAGCCACACCAGAGTGAAACAAGGATGGGAAAATAATGTCTTGCTTTGCTGAGTGAATGAATTTCATAAAACAGTAAATATGACAAAGCTCTTGGACTTTGATGTTCTTGATTACCTCAGTGACAGATAAATTGGTATTCGTCTGCTTTCCAGGCAAAGCAAGTTTCGGTCACCCGCATCTCTAATAACTCTGCTGTCTTCTCTCTTATACAATAAATAGAATGTTCAAATGAAAATAGGGCAATATTATTAGGGACTGTCAATATTATTTTAAAAATAAAAGAAGCCTCAGTCCTCTCCTATTGTGATTTTCTGCTTTAGAGTCAATTCCCAGACCGCAATAAAAAATCCTGTACCATTAGAAGCATACTTTGGCCTTTTACAGGAGGAAAAACAGTTAAGCCATAAGGAAAAACAGGAAATATCTCCTTAATATTCAGTTACATGATCTTTGGTCTTGCAAATACTTTTATGTCTTGGTTAAACATCCAGGTCAGGACCTACAGAATTTTTGCATCCAAGATAATCATAAAACACTTTAGAAGTTATGTAATTTCTGCTATATGAGCCACAATTGCTTTGGTCACAAAATAATTAACACAGAATGGACTTGTTTCCAGTTTCATACAATGAAGTTTAATTTGATTGATGGTTCACCAGGGCATAATCCTATAACTCTATTGTCCCGGGTAATGTACAATCTGATAATATGGAAAATTAAATTAAAGATAAAAATCTGGGACCTCTACAGAGTGTGTGTTTATCACTAGTTGCTTTCAAGTACACAACACGTGCATAAGAGAACCCTGATAGCTTCACTTCAAATGAGCATCTGGGAGAAGGCAGTATTTGCCAATACTGAGGAGAAGCACGCATTGGCTGCAATCCTAAAGACACTTTCCTGGGAGTAAGACCTACTGAACACAATGGGGCTTACTTTAGAGTAGACATGGTTAGGATTGAACTCATTGTTTCAAAATGAGCAGTTTCCACAAACCTGGTATGAAAATGGATACCAAGGAGTACTGTCCCTGCCCTGCAACCATCACCTGCCAATAGGTAAATGCCAAGGACCCTGCACATATGGCTGTCTCATTCTCTTAGCCACTTGTGGCTGTTTGAAGAAAATAAAAGTCTGAGGTTTTCCTGTGGTGGAGATAGTGTTTAAAAATGAGCTAGCCATGTGGATGTGCAGTGGGGGGGTGTTCAGTTGCCTTCTCCATGTATTCCTCTCACAGCAGTATCATAACTTGTTTTGCCTCAGGATAATACCTGGGAGCACAGTTGCCACTCAGCACCTTTCCCATTTCTTGTCAAGAAACTGATACCCCAGGCACATCCATTGCCTTTCATTCTTAACCTGAGAAGTTATACGAGAATATCCCCCTTCCCTGCTCTTTTCTTCACAATCGCTTGTCTTGTAACAACATTAAAAAAATGTGAGCAACCCAATCCTGACTACAACTGGTGCAACAGGGCAGCACAGTCTCCACTGTATTAATTGCTTGTTCAGAACAGGCTGAAGTTCTCCTCAGCATAAAGAAATTTTCCCCCTTTTGTCAGATAACAATTCAACCTTTCCAATTGGGCTATTTAGATCTGTGCCAACAAACTTGCTGGTACAAGTCCAAGTTGCCTTGTGTTGGGTGTTCACAGGGTGGGAGGGTGTTGTGTAGGGTGGGAGGGAAGGTTAGACCAATGAACAGGCATACGCTGTCCTTCCCACACCAACATAGATATACCATGTGAGTTAGGTTGGCCTAAAGTTGTTAGGATTGCACCCTTTGACTCTGTCCATACAAACTATGAGCAGTATAGCTGGATACATCTTTCACCAGTTTTATCTATGAATAGAAACAAATATGAGAGTTCACTGTAATACCATCTTGGGTTTTGAGTCAAAACCAATGTGCAGTACATTTGTGACATGTTTTTGTAAGGGTTTGACATTGGAGAAGAGCCATAGGTAAACAATAAGATCCAGAATCCTTTCAGTGAGGTCAAATCCCCTAGGCTTAAGTCAACTGGGCTACATTTCCCTAAGAGCATTTTGGATTCCAACCAAAGCAAACAGTTGGAACAGAAGTGACAAACTAGTCAAAGAGCATTAGGCAAATATTGTCTCAACTAACCTTAGAAATTTGTTACATTATTCAGAAATGCAAGCTTTGAATTTTTCCACCTGTCACCTATGTTGTGAAATCAGTAGGATAATGTATCAATAAGTATCAGGACTAGTGCCATAGCTAAAATATGCAGAGTGAAGACACTTGACACAGATTGACCTTGACCCCAACCGTGCATGCACACTATGTTTTAACATCCTAGCTCACTTCCTCTCTTTACAGAAGTACTTGGAAGAAATGTGTAGTGTGTGGTCGTCACATTGACCATGACAGAGAAGGTTGAGCAGAGAATCTGCATCAAAATTTGCCAAAAGTTTGGCAAAACCTGCACAGAGACCTACACAAAGTTGCAGAAAGTGTATGGAGAGTAGTGTACGAGCCACACACGAGTGGTTCAGATATTTCCAAGATGGCCGACATAACGTTGACAGTGACTAATGTTCTGGGAGTCCCACAACCAGCAGAACTGAGAAAAGCATCACAGCTGTGCCTGCAGCTGTGAGGGGAAATTGTCAAATCACCATCCATGAGTTATCGGAGGATGTGCAGGTTAGTTACAGTTCAATTCAGTCCATTCTCACTGAAGATTTGGGTATGGGACACGTGTCTGCCAAGTTTGTGCCAAAACTGCTTTCAACTGACCAAAAAGAAACTTGGGTTTCAGTTGCACAAGATCTCCTTGATTGTGTTGAGAATGATGAAAACTTTTTGAAATCAGTCATAACAGGTGATGAAACGTGCATCTATGGCTATGACCCCGAAAACAAGGCTCAGTTTTCACAGTGGAAAATCCCAACCTCTCTAAGACCGAAGATAGCATGAATGAATGGAAGCAATGTGAAGACACTGTTGACCATTTTCTTCAACTACAAGGGGATTGTTAATCATGAGTATGCTTCACATGGTCTGACAGTAAACAAGAAGTACTACTGTGATGTGTTGCAGGGTTTGAGGGATGCTGTTAATCAGAAAAGGCCAGAATTGCATGCATCTGGTGAGTGGCAATTACACCATGACAACGCACCTGCCCATTCAGCGCAGCTTATGCAGCAGTTTTTGGCCAAGCACAGCATCCCCCAGGTCCAACAGCCACCGTTTCCCCAGATCTCACCCCTTGAGACTGTTTCCTCTTTCCAAAAACCAAATCCCACTTGAAAGGACAAAGATTTCAGGACACTGAGGAAATTCAAGTGAATGTGATAAGGCAGCTGCTGATTATCCCAGAAAACAATTTCTAGGAATGGAAACAGTGCTGGATTAAGTGTGTGGCTTCCGAAGGGGACTACTTCGAAGGAGATTAAATGCCAAATTGTTACATGTTGTAGTTTTTGTTTTATAACACCAGTCCTGATACTAATTGATCACACCTCGTATAACGAAGCAAAAGGTAAACAAGGAAAGACATGCACTTCCAAAACTAGAGTAACCCTCAAGAACCCGGATGTGGTGGAATCCACATTCATTGGAAGTTTTTTTTTTATGGAATCTATTATTTTTCATTTGACAACAACCTATGACTTTTTTACTGCTAATAAGACAGTTATAAATCCAACAGGAGGAATGTTTTGAATTTAGTTTTCCTGTAAATTCAAATTTAACCATCACCTACCTGCACCAACTACCGGTGTGGTCTGTTACACCACAATTGTTTTTCACTGGTTATTCAAATTGTTAGCTATAAAGCAATAAAGCAGGAGCATTTCACAAGTCATTGGTAAGTCATTTACAAGCATTCGCACCTTATGCACTTTCCCAGGAACAAAGGAACAAAGCCCTTGTGGTGGATTACACCACATCGGTATAAGGTGTTAAAAAAATTCAAAGGGTTTGACAACTACCTATGACTTTTTACTGCTATTCAGACAGTTATAAATCCAACAGCAGGACTGTTTTGAATTTACAAGTCATTGGTAAGTCATTTGCAAACATTTGCACCTTATGCTCTTTCCCAGCAAGAACAGAGGAACTTGTGGTGGATTACACCACACTGGTATAAGGTGATAAAAAAAAGAAGCCGGGTTCCTAAGGGGTAAGGCAGCTTTCTGTTCACCAGCCAGGATGCCATATGTCCTCACTGCCATAAAATATTGCCTTGAACTTGAACAAAGCCCAATTGCTCTACTGGAGAATAATCTACTACTGGTGGACTGGGGTTTCTAGCCAGACAGGAAAAATAGAATATTGATAAAAAGCCAATTTGTACAGCTAAGAGAAAGTATATCCAGGTGCAAACTTTTTATACACTGATTTTTATCAGCTGATTTATCTCAATGTGAATGGGTAGAATTAAAAGATACTCAGACCTTTTCCTCCTTTGCCTCAGGATGTCTCGCTCTGAAATTTAAAATGCTGGTAAGAAACAGGCACCCCAGGCATCAAAGAGGCGCCATGATTTCCCATGCAATACAAGCTCAGAGGACAGCAAAAATCCTGGAAACCCCTAGCAATCAATAGGGCTCTTTTAACATCATGTTCATGAGAAATGCAGTCATTTGCTAGGAGTGGAAGGGGGATGCCAAGGGGAAAATCTCTGTAGATGGAGTGAATACGGCAAAGTGGATCCCCCCCCTCTCTCTCATCACAGACAGACAGAGAGACAGACAGACAGACAGATAGATAGATAGATAGATAGATAGATAGATAGATAGATAGATAGATAGATAGATAGATAGATAGATAGACAGACAGACAGATAGATAGATAGATAGATAGATATCCTTCCTTTCGGAGGAAAAGAATGGTATAAAAATAAATAAATGTGTACTGATGTGAATGGTGGAAAGAGACATGCCTCCCTTAAGGAGAAGACACAATTTTCTATGTACTGTATAGGTCTGGCCTATCCATAATATTGATCAGCGCTGTCAATTGAGTAGAGGAGCTCACCTCTATCCACTCACTCACTTCCACTGCTCTTCCCCCTGCCAGTCATTTGATTGAACAAGGAAAAGGACTGAAATGAAAGGCAAAATGAAGATGAAAGGAGAGTGGTGGGCCAAGCAGTGGAGACGCTGTAGAGAGCACTTGCCTCTCCACTTCCTCTCCCACCTATTCCAGTCTTTCTTTTCCAACCCAGGTAGGAGGTCAAGGAGGTGTTGACAAATCAGCAGGTAATGGGAGGAAAGCATTTGGCACAACTGCCTCATGTTCTTGGAGGGATCATGACAGCCCTATTGTCAATAACATGGATGGGACTGGATAAGGGTTCACAATTACCCTTGTCCAATGAACTCTGGAGCACAGTTTTTCTACTGTGTCCCTGAAACTGGAGTGGTTTCCCTGAGCTGTGTCCTCCACTAATATTAACTAGGAACTCTTTTCAGGCAGAAGTGATTCATGTACAAGCATCAAAATGCACACAGAGCTTTGAATCAAGGTGACTTTTTCAGATCTATATACACAAAAGATCAATCTTGTTATCTTTATCTGCTGGATATAGAAATAATGCCGAGCAAAAAACAGTGTATGTATTTCATTGCAATAAGGGCAATCCCAAATTTTGCAATTGCAATGTGCCTCAAGTACAGATTCTTACATTAAAGTTTCATATGTTTACGAGAAGTCTTGTATCTCCTTCTTGAAGAGTCAGCTTGGCAGTTGCAGGATTTCAGAGCCCAGAGTCTCTAAATCGGTTCCCTACTGCTACATTTAATGAGACTACTTAGTTTCATGTTATTTTACAGCAGGCTTAGTCCTGACATACCCATCGTTTATGTTGTACAAAATGTTGTGTGATTTTTTTTCTATAATCGGGCATTGCTTATTAAAAATGAAAGAGATATAATTTAATTTGAACAGTGTTATTAATTTGCATCTAAGTGCTGCTGTTTGCTAAACAGAAAGGTGGGATGGGTAGTATTTTCATGTATGCATTAATTATAATACAGAAGCTTGGAGCCCTTTTTATATAACTGATATGTGGCTATGCTACCTTCTCAGAGATTGCAGTGTCGTGGGGTTTGGATTAGTCTCTGACAGATTTCTATATATGAAGGCTATTCTGATCAGAAATCAGTGAATATCTCCCAACCCCTTCAGCTGCCAATCTTCTAAATTGCTAATGCTGTGCCAAATGGTTTCAATTTTTAGATTGAAAACAGTACAATTTGGAGGGGTGGAGAACTATCCCCTGCAATCCCATGTGAGAACATACACACCTTTTTAAATGTGGTTTTCAGCCCGTCCAGAGCTGCTGCTCTGCCAGTTCTTGTTCTTGTTACTTCTCCTTCCTCCTTAATCAGTCACATGGGGATCTCAGCAAAGTAGGAAATTATTTAATTATACAATCAGAATATTATACAGTGACCCCTCCAGTCACTACCTACTCAATTATATTTGGCTCCATATTGTGAAGGCAAACAACACTCATTGGAAACATACCCTTGTGATTATTTTGGAAGTGATTACCAAAACTTTGCCATAATGGCATTTCTTTTTTAAAAAAAGCTCAAAATATTCACATAAACCCCTTCACTCACACACACACACACAGCTCATCTCATCTCTATAAACTGCAGTTTTGATATTAATGCAGAAGCTCCAATAATAGTGACAAAGGATGCAGTCCTAAGAAATTTAGGCTGGCCTATGATGACTAGGCTCCCATGATGGTGTGAGATGGTTAGCATATGTCTGTGCATTGGTCTAACCTTCCCCCCAGGAGTGGGGCAAAAGTGTTTACTGTACTTTTGTAACACCTCCAAACAGGGTAATTGCTAGGGGGTGTGGTCTGCACTTGGTGGTGTGCCCAAGCGGTGTGATATGCACTGAGGAACCAAAAAATGCAACTTTGTGATGATAAGGAAACGCCATCATGTCATATACCGTTGGATTCATATTGAAGAGCAGAACCCAATGCAAAAATTTGTTTTGAAATCGCACCTTCCTATCAAATGCTATGGCCAAAAAACTAAAATAAATGCATTAAACTATACAGAAAGTGAAAGTGATCCATGTTGCAGCTTTACTCATGAGTAGGCAAACATGCTATAGTCCATTGGAAAGGGCCGGCTGAGAGGAATCCAAGGACACCAAAATTATCCTGATCCAATTACAGTCCCCACATCACTCCAGAAGGAAGTCTCTAATGATTGCATTGAAATGCATTGAAATTGAAAATAAACTGCACAGCTGTGTTTACTAGTGAGTAAGCAGGCATGCCTTGGCTGGTATGGAAGGTCCCAGTGTGGAAGTTCAGTCCAGGGGGTTGTAAGGCTCCCAGAATGGTCCTGGGACAGGGACATCACTAGGTTGTTAGAAAAATTTTACCCTTAAGGGGGGGGGGGGGGGCGACACCCCTGGTAACCGAAATGGCTTAAATCGTGGTTTGTAGAAATAATCTAATCATGTTATACACAGTTGGATGAATAATCTACGGTAGAAACCAGTGATACAAACTACTTTGAAATATCTTTATTCTATTAAAAGGTGTGGCTAAAAAACCAGTGGAGGTGGAGCAATAACACATAACCATACCCACCATTTAGCTTGTTGCCCTGCCCACTGCATGGGGATGACGGGCTGACTTCCTGCACTGGGTGATGTGAACCCTAGTGATGCCCCTGCCCCAGGTCAGAACAGGACATATGCCTGGGCTTAGGCTGGCATAAATGGAGGTTACGACTGCAGCCAAAAGAATTTTCAAAAGACTATTTTTATTCTTGTGCTTGACCTTCCAAATTCAAGGGTTTCTGTACTTTCCATTGAGTGTTGGTCCCCTTCCTTTGTTTCATGCTACTTTTATTGTGAGGATAAAATAAGGTAGCTTTCTGAAGCCCACCTTTTTTTCTTTTTTAGGGAGGAAGGAGAGAATACAAACATTATTATCATGATGTTAATAATAAAATGCATTGTCAGTGTCTCCTCTCATCCATGCTTGAACTCAGGGATGCAATGTAGCCTGTTCACAATATAATGTCACATTACACAGGAATAGCTGATCTGAGTAAAAAGGTCTTCTATTCAGTGAATACTTATGGAATCTAGAGTTTATACCTGGGTCCTTCATGCAGAATAAATAACCTTCCGTTAGGTGGGCATAAGCCCCACTATAAGTCAGTTGCTGACCTGGGGATGTCACAAAAATGCTGTAAGACACTTTTTCACCACTCCTGGGAGGGTTAGGCCAGTGCACGAGAGTATTCTGAAGTCCCTACACCACCAAGGGAAGATATGCTAGGTGAGTTATGTCGGCCTAAATTTGTTAGGATTGCACCCTGTTACATTGAGCACAATCTTAACCATGTCTGCTCAGAAGTAAGCCCCATTGTGTTCAATGGGTTGTACTCCCAGGAAAGTGTCTCGAGTATTGCAGCTATTCTGAAATGAAGAATGAGCTACTTCACTGACTGAACTGGCAAGCAAGTCAGCAGCAAAGTTGTGGCAAACACATTATTATCTATAGTGTAGGGAAGGTACACATAGCTACCACACCACCAGATGAAGTGGAATGAAAGCAGGATTTGCTTTAAGTTTTGTCATTTGTATCTGACTCTCAAAGGTTTCAAATGTCTTGTGCAAAATATTAATAGGGGAAAGAACTCTTTTGGCTTTTCCACTTGTCAGGGCTCCTGAAAAGAAGAAGCTGACAACAAATGAAACCAGACAGTCCCAGCTCATTTCTCCTGCTCAGGTCCCCAGGGGAACATTTTACTGGGTTGCCTTTGCAAGTCGAGATAAGTGGAATTGTAATGCCATTCATTTATAATAAGATTTAAATCTAAGAACACTTTTATCTCTGACAGGATAATCATAGCCCATGGGGCCATATAAGCTTGATGGACAAGCCGCCAATATATCAATCACTGATAAAGAAATAGTAACATAGAATGAACTGATTCCTGTGGCACCCTGTATGTGCGGGGGGAGGCATCAAATGCAAACAGTCTAGAACAACAGTGGGTCAGGACGCACCAGTGGGTTGCAACCTGATCATTGGTGTGTCATGAAACAAGCTGACAAGCTAATATCTAAGGAGGAAAGTGTTTAGGTTAAATCTCGACATCCACGAACCTGTTTATTCCACGAACCCCTGAGGATGCCAATTCCATCTTAAAACAAAAGCTGTAATCCTAAAGACACTTTCCTGGGAGTAAGACCTATTGAATACAATGGGGCTTACTTTTGAGTAGACATGGTGAGGATTGTGCTTATAAACAATTAAAAGATCAACATCCTTTTAGGAAGCAGTTAAAAAATACCTACTTACCATGCTTACCATGATAATAGCAGGCTGGCAGGCAGGCAGTCACACAATCTCCCTCCCTATGGTTTAGAACAGCATAGCTACAGTTTAAGCAGACCTCTCCCCCGACCCACCCTGAGCAGCAAATGAATGTAAAGCAATTTGGAAATGAGTGGTCATCACTTTGCATTATTATTTTGCATATAATCCTTTGTTCCAGGGATAAGGGAGGGGTCTGCCTTCCAGTTGAAAGGAAGCACTTCTAAGCCCTTGTCAGTGGGAGAGATAGATTGGTTACCATGTTATTGGTTACCAGATTGAACCAGGCCATTAACCATAGCCTAGTTTATCTTTTAATTTAAAATGCCAACTCATTTGCATAGGTGAAAAGTCCTCTGATAAATTAGGTTATACCTGTATTGTGCTTGAAGGAAAGTGAAACTGAGAATTGCACGTGTGTGTTTACATGATAGTAGGTGAATGTACCTGTATTCACTTTGAAAGGCAGGCTAAGGATAATGTAACACCACTGGAATGGTTCTGATCCAGTGTATCCCCCCCCCCAAAAAAAAAAATCTCCAGAAGGAAACCCCCATTCTCCAAGCTGACAAGAAAAATGTTCTGGGGTTGTACAGAAAGTGAAACTGTGCAACACTTGCATATTTACTCATAGAGGAGGAGAGGCAAGGCGGTATGCAAGGCCACAAAATTAATATGAAGAACATATTGATTCAAAAATGCTCCAGCAGGTCATCCCCATGACGTCATCCCCATGATAATAAAAGAAAAAAAAAAGGCAGAAGGGCACAATCCTAACCAATTTAGGCTGACTTAATTCATCTGGCATATCTTCCACTCCTCAAGGAGTGGGCAGAAATGCCTAATGGTACTTTTGTGGCAACAAAGGTCAGCAAAGGACTTATGCTGGGGTTTCTACCTGCCTAAGTGGAGGTTAGGATTTGCAGTCTAAGTGAAACCTTTTGTTTGTTTGTTTGTTTTTTGGTCCCACAAAGCTAGGTAGGTCCAAAAATTGTGTCATCTTAAGCAGTAGATGATGGTGCTAAAAAGTCTGGGAATCTGGTCTAAAAACTTTAGTTGGTCTAAAAATGTGGCTATGCCTGGTCTAAAAATGTACCAAAAAATGTACCAAAATTTTGTACACAATGCATCCAAAAGGCAAACACAATGCATCTGGTCTTATACAGAGCTGAAGTCTAGATGGGCTGAGCAGCCAGAGGATACAAGTGTGCCCAGCTCTACTGATTAATCAACCCCTACTGGCAAACCACTAGGCAAAATAGCCTCAACACCACAATTAGATAGTGACTTTTTATAGTGGAAAAAGCACAGTTAGGGCCATGTTTTCAACAGCATCATTTTCACTAATGCACTCTAACTCATACTGAAGTCCCCTTTGATCCTTTTGTTTAAGCCAAAAATAGAAACATACCCTCTACTTTCTAGAAAATAAAGGACCCAAGAATGGGGGAAAAGACAACCGTAGCAGGAGTAGCACACTACCATTTCACTTGCATGCCTATCCAGGTTGAGAGAGATTTTTTCTCATAATCTTGCCTGCGTAGTGCTCTATTATCTTCAATTATTGATCTTTTTTATTCTTTTGTTGGAGCAGTTCTTACTTTCCTAAAGGACTTCTAGCTAGAAGGATGACATTTCAACAGAGAAATGGAAATTTATGTGTTCTGAATAGCAATCAAGAAACAAGTTTCAAGGGAATCCTTATTTATGTGGTCACAATTAACATATCAAATAAATCAGCTTCCAATCAGCAGATAGGTCTTTCAGGCTCAGCCCAATCCGAAACTCACTCAGCATGTAATTTCCACTGCAATCAGTAAAGGTGAGTCAAAAAAGGCCACCTTCTCCATCCACTCTAACCAAAACTATATTAACCTGACCCTTGACTTCAACATTTGTCATTTATACAGCAGCCTCACAAGGAAAACATGGGAACATTTGCATGCAGAACACCATGTGTTCTGCTTAAGAAAACCCATATGTTCACAGAACCTTCCCTGCTCTTTTTGTAGATATTTCTGCACCATCGCACATTGCATTTTTAAAATAAAATGTTACCTATTTGCATTGCATTTGTTCTCCGAAGGAGGCACATGAAATGCCTGTAACAGAAGGATTTGCTCTTTGGTTCAAACATATATTCACTGGGGGGCAGTTACATTAGGGTGCATTGTGTTTCTTTTCATGTATTTCATTTGTGTTACAGCTAGTACAAGCCATTGGTTTGTTGGCTTATTTGTTTTTCATATGCACAACAACTGTTTAAAAAACTTGTTGCTCTCCTTAGCACATTCATATACCTCTGTGAATATGAGATTTTTTGCTTCTGAAAATGAAGCAAAGAGGATTCTGTGAACACCATGCAGTCTTCTTTGGTGGGATGTACTGTATTCTGTGAATATGAAACATCATCAGAGAATGAAGTAGCATTGAGAAGCAGGGCTTTCTCACAGTAGGTGTTTTGTGCAGCAATACTTTTCATATTGATTTACTGCACAGTCTGCACGTAGCCAGTTGATGTAGTGTGTTGGTTCAAAAGTGAATGGGGCACACAAACTAATCCAGACAAAATGAAGATATTTTTGATCAAAATCTTGGACATCTAGGATCTTGTACTATTATCAGATTGGAAGGATTTTGGTAATCACATTAATAGTACACATGATTTCAGTTAAGATGAACTTTAAAGGACTTTACCCCTGCTTACTGGGCAAGAGACACTTAAGCGGGTGTTCCTCTTTTATTTAGCAGCGGGAGAGTAACTGTCCTGACACACCCCAGCAATGTCTGTTCTAGTGGCTTCTGCTGGTGTTCTTTTCGCACTTCAGATTGTGAGCCTTTTTGGGACAGGGACCCATTAGCTATTAATTAGCTATTAATTTTTTCATTTTCTTGTAAACCGTTTTGTGAACTTTTCAGTTGAAAAGCGGTATATAAATACTGCAGATAGGTAGATAAAGGGAAAAACTGCAGCAATTGTTACACAGGAAGAAATAATAGTATTTAATACTGTAGATAAAGAACCCAAACAGAAGTACAAGCAAAATAGGAGAAAGCAATTCAAACCCTTAAACTTAAATCCAAGACTTTAAAATTTAAGCCCTTAAACCAGGGACTGACTCCCCTTACTAGTGAAGACACATATATGCAGTTGCTCACCATGTACTGAGTAGCTCAGTTCACACACTGTTTTTCCTCACATGCAGTTCAAATACTGTAGCTCCACTATGAAGAGATTATACTCCTTCTAAAATACAGAAGCTCATGTCTATCTTTTCTTCTTTTTTAACCATGGTAATGATCCATGTAACTGCTGGCCCTCCCAGAAAGAAATATGCTTAGTCATCTATTCCACTTCTATCTTTCAGATATAAATCTCCTCATTTATTGCTATGGTATATCTTGGTTAATGTTCCAAACCTTTCTCCTAGATATCTTCAACCAACAAAAACTAGAAGTGTTAAAAGGAGAATGATACTTCAGAAAAAGAGAGGAAAGTTATAACAAAATAAGGAATATAAAGACAACTAATTGTTGAGATGTAACTTATACAGGTGTCCCTTGTTATCCGTTAGGGTTACATTCCAGAACCTCCTGTGGATAAACAAATCAGTGTATAAAGAAATTAATGGAAAAATAGATTTAAAGACCCAATTCCACGTTTCTTGCTACTCTATCATGCCTAATTGAAGAAGGTAGAGCTTCAATATCTGTAGGGGCTTGATTCTGGGAATGAAAATAGAACGATTGCTTGCATGACTATTTATCTACAAAGGTAGAAAAGCAGTTTTTTTAAACTGATTTGCAGTTGCCATTTGTATTGAGTTAAATACATGTATAAAATAATTGTGTTTAACAAGGTTGCACCTGTATTCCAAAATTCATGTGTACATGGAAGGTCCCAATAAATTCTGAAAGACTCACTGCTAATGCATATGCCAGCAATTTTTAACTACTCGGAGTGCTGAGAATGATCTGCAAATGTGCCACAGAAGTTTAGAAGAGGGCCTTTCATTGGTAGGGTCACTGAGGGATGTGAACTCCCAACAACAACATGACACACCATTGTTTAAAAACCGATGGAGTGCCATGATAATTTTAGTACTTTATCAGGATGCCATAGGATGAAAAAGATTAAAAGTTACTATGCGCTGAATTACAGCATAATGTGACTACTACTGGTTTCAGGTTTTTGTTTTTTTTAAAAGATATAGGTTTTCAGTAATCACTGAGGAAATTGGAATGTTCACCAACAAAGGAAAGTTGCTGGTATGAATTGTATTAAAAATATTTTGGGAACTGAAGAAAGCGGATAGCAGAAGTTTAAATAAATAAATGTAAAAGTAAATTAGAAGGATAGTCTTTGTAGCAGTGTCAGGAACAAAAGCAAGGCAGGAAATAGGAGAAAAGAAAGTTCTATCATTCTGTTCTTTTTGAGTGTTTTAAAGCAAATAGAATCCATTTTTAAACTGTGAATGTCTTTGAAACTAAAAACTGGAAGAAGTTGGTCATTATCTTGTCCTAAAAAATGAATATGTGATCATGGAAAATCTTTCCTGGGTCAGTCGAAAGGGATCTAGGAACTAGGACTATCCTAATAGGGCTCTTGTTTTATTGTTTTAGTCTATGTTGTTTTTAGCTGTATGTTTAAATTGTTTTTAATCAAATTGTTCTATTTATGTTTTTAATTATGTTTTATGGCAGCTGCCTTGAGTCGGGCTAATTTGCCCAAGAAAGGCAGGATATAAATTTTTAAAATAAATAAATAAATAACAGTAAGTGGAACCGATTGCCAAGGGAGGTGGTGGTGGACTCTCCCTCCCTGGGGATTTTCAAGCAGAGGCTTGATGAGCATCTGTCGGAGATGCTCTAGGAGGATTCCCTGCTGCAGACAGGGAGTTGGACTAGATGACCTACTGGGTCTCTTCCAACTCTATGATTCTAGGTTTGAAAGTGAATGAGAAACTGGAAAGAATATGTATCCATAGCTTTGCTAAAGCTAGAAATAATATGAAAAATATCAAAGATATGAGCTACTTACTTTTATGGGCCAAATTGTCATCTGCAGTTAAGGAGGCTTCTTTCCATACACATATAAAAACAGGCCTCCGTCAGTCTTGAAAGACTATGGTATAGTGCTCGGCGCTGCATGCGAAGCACAAAAGCCTGAGTTGGATTGTTATGGAGGATAGGCTGTTACCCAAGCAGCAAATCCCCCTCTCCATGCCACTGAATTAGTCCAATGGAAAGGCAGAGCCGATACAATTGGATCCAGCTGGCGTTGCAGAGCTCGGCTAAGGACAGGAGCTCACCCAGTCTTGTGGGGCTGACCCGGTCTTGAACCCTGGCCTGCTGGTTAACAAGCACAGTGTCTTAGACACTTGCGCCACCCACAAAGATGCTGTGCTATAGCATAGTAAACCAGGATCTATGTTGTTCCCCTAGTAAAATGGAGGAGAAAATGAAAGCTGCAGGATGGGAAATCTGGATATCAGGAAAAATAACTGTAAGAGCAGCTCAATATAGAAACCAGTTACCACTTGAAGTGGTGGGTTCCCACTTAGTACATGTCTTTCAGCAGAGGATCAACAGTTATGGAAGCAAATGGAGATATCTCTAATAAAGGAAGCCAAAATACTACCAGAACACTAGAAGGAATCCTGGAATATGCATAGGGACCAGGAATTTGGATTTTCAGCCCACTCTTCCTCTAACATGTACATAAGTACTGCCCTGTGTTGATACTTTTGTACTTGTGATTCAATTTTTTGGGTACTTTTTTTCACACAAAATGAAAGCAATTTATAGTTTGAAGAAGGCAGCCATGTCGTGCTTCCAGGGTCTGGCATGTAGCAATTTGGTAACAGTTGTGTTACCAAGAATTCAGTCAAAACCCAACTGAATCACGCTGGATTAATTATGGTACAAAGCTGGAGGGAAGAAATGGAATTCCATGGAGTCTCTCCTATTCCTAAACTTGATGTGGCATCACAATACTTATTGATTTTACCCACAGATCCAGTGCAGACATTGGTATGTCCCACTCTCAAGCTCTTAAATGTAACTGCAGCAAAAATGAAACTAGACACAATCCTAACCAACTTTCTAGCACTGGCATAGCTGAATCAATGGGGTTTGTTCTGCTTTTTGAAGCCGGGGTAGTGGGGCAGTCATCGAGGCCTTCTCAAGGTAAGGCAATGTTTTATCCCTTACCTTGGAGTTGCATTGCCATTACCCCAGAGCTGGAAAATTGGTTAGGACTGTTGCGTCATGTTCTGAAACTACTGAAGATCAAGAATCATGACTGAATTTCTCACATTTTGGAACACAACTATTTTTACAAGCAATTTTTAAAACATTGAGAGACAGCAAATAAGGAAAGGTGAAAGAAGAACATGTTTAAAATATATGAAGTTCTACCCCAGTCTTTTTATTTGCCGGGTGATCCAATCATGTTTAAAGAAATTGGCAGTTTGGGAGTGAAGGGTGTGTGAGAGGATCAGAGGTCATTGGATGATAAGTCCAATAATTCGAGGGTGGTGGGTGTCCAATTGAAAATGGCTGTATTCTATTCTGACAACCACTTGGCTTTTGCCCTTGGTTTCTTTAAACCGAAATGTAGTTATTACATTTTAGACCCAGAACACACTTGAGTTATTTGATTTTATGACTATTTCTTTAAAAATCTTGTCTGTGGTACACAAGGTTATTGCAGTCCCACACACAGTTATTGAGATTCTTAATATGTTGACCTGACATAGGATACTTAATACAGTCACAAGATAACGGAGTTACAATTGCCCAATGTCAGCCGATTGCCTTGTCCAGGAAGCATTTACCTTCATCTTCCCACTCACTTCCACTGCTTTTTTCTCCTGTCCCTCTACTACTTCCTGAACTGAAGATAAAAAAGCAGGATAGAACAGAAGATATATAAGAGAGAAGATGTGGAGGAGTATCCAGCACTCTATTGCACGCTATTCCTCAATGGTTCAGTAACACTTACATCTGTAACAAGGTCCTGAGTACCTGAGTATTCATCTTGTGTCTCCTATCCTCTGGTGGGTTTCCATTACTAGTTGCTCTAAGGTACAGTCACTGAGCATGTCAAGGAAATTGGTCTCTTTTTTCTTGACCAGAGCATGCATTGACCCAGTCAGTATGAGGATAATAGAAGTCCCCCACAATTGCAACCCTTTCTCTCCTTGACACCCCCTTGGTCTGTTTCCTCATTTCAAGGTCTGCTTCAGGCTTCTGGTCTGGAGGATGATAGTACACCCCCAGTATTACATCACACCTCAAGTCTGATAATTTAACCCACAGTATTTCTATGGTGGAATTGCACCATTCTATAGTAGAATTTTTATTAGTATCACAAGGATCACTCCCACAAACACCTAACCCATGTGAGATGCCAGTGGTGTTGCGGTCAGAGCCATAATGCATGTGCATGGGGAAAAGTTGCACATGGGGGTTGATGTGCATGGGGGAAGTTGCACATGGGGGAAGTTGCACATGGGGGAAGTTGCGCATGGGGGGAAGTTGCGCATGGGGGAAATTGCACATGGGTTGATGATGCGCACTGGGGAAGTAGCGCACGGGGAAGTGGCGCATGGTGGGAAGTGGCACAGGGGGTGTTTAGGCGCCATGCGGAGATGGCTTATGGGGAAATGTTACTCCCGCAACGCTGGTACGCTTTTTGCTAGTATGGAATATGTTGGAAAGGAAAGATGAAAGATGCAGAAAGTCAGCTGCTAGTGGATACTCTAATTCCATCCCTATTTCTGCCCAAAAATCACTAGCACTCCCGCGATAATATTTTGCAGCTAAGTAGCATTTTGGACACAACAATTTCTCATAATGTATTGTAGCAAAAAGTATGAAACTGCTGATTAAGTGTGACCTTAATATCGCGCGTGGGAAAACGGGTGGAATTCAGAATATGAAGTGCTTTTCTATGATTCCCATGAATATAAAAACAAAGCACACACAAGGTGACTGAGTGGAACACGAGAGGGGTTCAGCACAAAAAGCAATCCAGTATTTTTCTAACAAATTCCATACAGAGATGACTGTCAGTTTCTATGCAAGTAGTAAAGCACCATGGTCTCGCCAGGAAAAGATTATTAACCTTCTAGTTCACAGCCGGAGCTTGGAAAGGTCTTGTTAAATTACATGGTACTGAACTGCCTTCCACCTATCATCCACAGAGAATTCTAATGCTATCTTATAGAGCAGAAAGACTATGGAAAACAAACTACTTACTCCAAAAGCCAAGCTGTACATTCAAATCTACAAATGGGGAGAGGGGACAGCTATGGCAATCTTGGCTAGGCTTGCAGGCAGAGAACTAACCACTGAAATGTTCCTTTACATTATAATAGCCTAATTGTGGATTGTAAGAGACACATTTGTTCTGTGGCTGGAGAGATGTAAACAAATCAAAAGAACTGACATGGAGCACCATTTATGTAAATCAATTTGGGAAAGCAATTTAGGAACAGTTGGTGGCACTTCCTGATGCCCTGATGAAACACAGTCAAGGCCTATCTAGGCCAGCATCCTGTTTCCCATAGTAGTCAGCTATAGACGGCAAGCCACAAATGAAGGCATCCCATCTACTGCCATTGCCCTTTGAAACTAGACTTTACAGGTTCAGCTTCTAAAGCACTAGCATTCCTGGGTGGTAACACAACTGTTAGAGCACAATCCTAACCATGTTTATTCAAAAGTATGCCACATTGTGTTCAATGGGTCTAACTGCCAGGAAAGTGTCTTTAGGATTGCAGCCGGGGGCAGAGGCTAGAGGTATGGTGGATGGCTGGAGGTTTTGAACCTCAGGCCCTACTTCAGCTCATACCAAATCCCCCCCTCCCGTTTTGGGGGAATGGGTCTCTCAGACACCCCAGGGGAAGGGGAGAGAGGCAGGAGGTGCTGCTGGTTCAGTCAGCGGCTGGGGTGGTGACCCTGACCAGTGATAAGGCCCTAACTTGGAATGCGTTAGTGCCGGCAATGGCGACCAGCTGTGCCCAGATTCCTTCCCTCCCTCTTCATTGTGCAACCAAAGATCTATAAAGAACTCCTAAAAAGAATAAGAAGCTGACAACTGGATAACTGGAATGTTGACAAATTTATCCAAACACAATAAGAATAAGGTATGGACTGAATCTAATGAATTTAATGGCAATTAGAAACCAATTTATGTTGAAGTTCTGCTGTAAGAACAGATAACACTCTGCGGCTAACGACAAGCTGTGGGATGAATAAGTATAAACAAGAGAATAAATCCCTTATTGCAACATACCATAAATGAAGATCTATGAAATGACTCTTCATACAGTTTTAATTATGAAAACTGGGGTTTCTTGTTTTTCTCTCTTTTTAATTGTTAGAGTAAAATAAATATTTTCGTTCGGGAAGAAAACAGATTTTGACTATTAAGTTGGATAAGAACTTGGATGGTATTGAATTGGAAGATCGACTGGCGTCGGATTATAAATTTAAGATATAAATTTCTTTGTTTTGGATTGCTCAGATCATCAACTGCATCATGAAGCTGGATAGAAAAAGTGTTGGTGGGATGGTTCTACAAGAGGAGCCATACTGGACATGTTTATAAAGAAATTCCACAGTTAAGAGAAGCGAGAACAATAAGATTGACTTTAAATTTCGGACCGATGTTATTATTGAATCATTAGAAGATACAGAATATTATAAGGCTCACTTAATTATTATTGGTTGTGTTTTTGGCTCTCATTTTCACTTTTGTTTTCATAGCTGAACAGCAGATAAACAATATAGGCTTGTCTTTATTAAAGTGAAAGGATATAAAGTGTGGAGTGGATAACAGAGCAATTATTTAAGGAAGATTGGAAAACTAGAAAGTTGTCAGGTTTTTGCAAAAGAAAGCTGGGAAATGGGAATGAGGAAGTTTGAGTAGCCATAAGAAGAAATGAGAGCCTTTAAAATGCTGTTGTATAATTGTAAAGAGAAAAAGATAAAATAATTGATTGTTGTAAACAAAAGTCTGGAAATGGAACTGAAGTAATCTGATGTGCCAGAGTAGCCTCTGAAATGTTGTATTTAAGTGTAAAGAGAAGAAAAAAATTGAATGGAAGGATAAAGATGACCCCATGACAAGCTTATGATCTAAGGATTCAGATACAGTAATTAAATCAGTTTAGAGAAATATGAAGAATATTTTTGAATATAAGTTTAGAGAGGGAAGATTTTTATTTAATTATTAAGATAGAAGAAAGGATTGGGGAGAGATTAAAACCATTAACCCGGGCTATATCAAAGTAAATTAATGGAAGATAGTACCAATAAGATCAGGGTATATTCTGGTATACTAATATAGAGATTAATGAAATCTGAAGGTATTTTTGAATGTGTAGGACATGAAACAGGAGTAATGTTAATGTACAGATAATATGATTATTATAAGCTGATGGAATGTTGATTAACTGACCTGTGAGAAGAAGTTCTGGCTAAAGAAAAGATAATATGTGTTGTATAACAACTAATCTTTTGTGTGTACCCATGTGTATTTTTCCCTTTACAGTGGTGCCTCACATAAAGAGCTTAATTTGTTCCAGAGGCATGCTCTTTAAGTGAAGCACTCTTTAAGTAAAGCAGATTTTTCCGTAGGAAATAATGGAAACTCAGACAATTGGTTCCACAACCCCAAAAATATGCATATAAAAATATTAACTGGTTGTAAAAATGATGACAAAACACTGGAATTGAATTCAGAACATGCATTCAATGTACATGATCCTATGAAGTCTACTTAGGCTGCAATCCTAAAGACACTTTCCTGGGAGTAAGCCCCATTTAACACAATGGGGCTGACTTCTGGGTAGACATGGTTAAGAGACTGCAATCAAAGACACTTTCCTGGGAATAAGCCCCATTTAACACAATGGGGCTTACTTTTGAGTAGACGTAGGCTGCAATCCTAAAGAGACTCTCCTGGGAGTACAACTCATTGAACACAATGGGGCTTACTTTTGAGTAGACATGATTAGGATTGTGCTCATAGTTAGGAGACTGCAATCAAAGACACTTTCCTGGGAGGCTTACCTGGACTGTTGCTGGAGATTCAAGGTTGTCGGTGGGGGCAGTTGGGGGCACTTAGGAGCAGCTGCATCTGGCACCTCCAGGCAACTGCCCCCAAGTTGGGGACAGCTACAGGCAGCAGCGCTGGCCGGCAGCCCTTTTAAAGAGCCTCCATGCGGAGCATGAGGGCTGCATAGCATGCATGCCCATAGCATGTTTGCTTGTTAAGTGAAGTGGAACTTGTTATGTGAAGCAAGATTTCTTGGAAATTTTTGCTTGTTGTGTGAAACACTTGTTAAGCAAGGCGTTTGTTAAGCGAGGTACCACTATATCTGAAATTAATAAAACCTTTATAAAAATTGAAAAAGGATTGCAGCCTAAGTTTGACAGATGCCTCAACATGCTTTGTAGGAGCAAAGCGGTAGAAAGTCTGGACTAGAAGGTTTAGCTGCTATGAATTGCCCAAATATAAGATCCGAGGATCACTGCTTGAAAACACCAGAAGTGAGACCTTGCAGAGAGACCTTGATGCTGGACTGGGATGTGTGAGGAAAGGCAGCCTCACCTGAGTCTCCCATGAGGCAAAACAGAAGCCAGAAAAGTGAGATCAGACATTAATGGAACCGTCCCAGAATGTAGGAGTTCTTGAAACAGAGAACCTCTGTCTATTGTGAAACTCTTTCAAGGGTAAGAAAGCCTGCCCATGCAAGCCGCTTTGAAATAAAATTGATGGATTAAACTGAAAAGCATTAATATAAACCTGAAACCCTAACCTGAAAGGCAGTATATAAATCTGTGTTTGTTTGTCAGCAGCCCCTGCTCTTCAACTTCTGAGCCACTCTAAGTGGTGAGAGAAAAGGGTTGTGACTCCCATGTTTGGAAACAGTGCTCCAGATAGGACTGAGAAAAATGTGTTTGCAGCACCGGAGAGTTGCTGCAGATGACCTCTACAGAATTAGATGGACTAATGGACTAACTTGGTATAAGTTGATGTTTCATGGGCCACAGTCTCGTCCTTTTCCTAATTTGGTAGGTGGAGGCACTAATTAATTTGCTCATCACCAATATAAAAATCACTTTCTGAAATGAGTTGTCCTGCTATAGTTCTGTCATCACAAGAATATACAGTGGTACCACTCATAACAAGCATCTCACATAAAGTATGTTCCACATAACAAGTCTAGATTTCCAAAGAATCCTGCTTCACATAACAAATCTGCTTCACATAACAAACCCCTCTGGCACCTAATGGGCACGCGCGCTATACAGCCCTGACGCTTCATGTGGAGGCTGTTTAAAAGGGCTGCCAGCCAACGTTGCTTCCTCTAACTGCCCCCAATTTGGGGGCAGTTGCCTGGAGGCACCAGAGGCAGTTGCCCCTAACTGCCCCCAAGTGCCCCCACTGCCCATCTTGAACCTCCAGCAGCAGCCCAGTTAAGCCTTCCAGGAAAGTATCTTTAAATGCAGGCTCCTAACCATGTGTACCCAGAAGTAAGCCTCATTGTGTTAAATGGGTCTTACTCCCAGGAAAGTGTCCTTAGGATTGCATCCTAAGTAGACTTCAATTACTGTGTTTTGTCATCATTTTTACATTTTTATATGAATATTTTTGGGATTGTGGAACCAATCATCTGAGTTTCCATTATTTTCTATGGGAAAATCCGCTTCACATAACAAGCATGCTTCTGGACTGAATTAAATTTGTTATGTGAGGCACCGCTGTAGTGGCAACACAAGTGTGCAATAGGGATAGCGGGGAGAAATGTATGCAATTTTTCATCCATCAGTTAACTTTTATTTTCAGCTATTCATTTACCTTCCTTTCCAACACTTACAGCCCAATCCTAAGCTTTTACACTTTTACACTTATTAAAATAACAGCCCAGTCCTAAACTTTTACAAGAATGGAAGAGTCTTCCACTGTGGCTAAATGGCTGCCTGTGGTACCCACAAAGCTCCTTTGGTGGCTATTTTCCAAGAACTAGCACAAGAGGCAGCAGCAACCCTTTCCTGCTAACAGACCCTGATGCACCTTCTGGCAAAGGTAAGACAGTGGTGGAGGCCAGTTGGCTAAAAATGGGTAGGGGGAGGAAATATGGGTGGGGGAGACTGCAGGAAGGGTGGCTCTGGCAGTGATTGATCCTATCCGGTTTTAAATAGTCTCCCACCATTTTCTTCTCCTCAGACCTACTGTATACCAATCACTGTATACCAAATCAGAGGAGACCCATTGTGGAGCAAGAGGCTTGTGGAGGGGTAAGGAGAAATAATTACTGTATCCTTTCCTTCTGAAACTATTTTCCCCTCCAACCCTCTGGATAAAAATCCTGCCTTTTTGAAGGAGGTTTGTATTTTTATAATTACTCAAGTGGAGACTATCAATTCTATAAAGTTTTTTATAAAGTTTTCTTTTTCTTCTTTGAAACAAACCACTTTAACAAGGTATCTTCAAAGCCATTTTATTTTTAAGAAAATAAAGTGCGTGGTCCATTGTGGTGATATCCGTGATAAGATAATATCGATAAAAAACAAAGAAATTTTTGTTTGAAAAAACATCTTAACTTTGCTGCTGCTATACTGGAAAGTTATTTCGTATAAGACAAATGGGTAGACACCTTTTCCAGCAGATAAGAGAGGGCAATTTCTGTGTTGTGTACAGATCAGAATCTACCACATTAATTTCTGGAAACGGTTTGGTTCTAACATGCCAAATCATATTGACATTCCATAGACTTTGCCTTCAAATGACAGAAGATAAAAGACATAGGCTGCAATTCCAACCGTACTTACCTGGGAGTAATCTCCATTGATTATAATGTGACTTACTTCTGAGTAGACCTGCGTAGGATTGCGGTCCAAATCACTCATTTAAGCAAACTGCTATCCATAGAAACGTATGTTTCCATCATTAACAAGCAGCACTACAAGTCATACATCAGAAGCATCCATTCATTCGTTATCAAGACTGAGGTTTTAGGAGTACTGTATTTCCATCAGACACCTTGTAAACCTGTGGCCCAACCCTAAGTGTACCAGAATGAGCTTTCCAGTGGTGGTAAGAGTTTTCCAGCTGTTGCAAAGGAGCTGTTGTGTCAAATTCCTAGTCCTTGTTTCACCTGGAGAACTTACGACCACTTTTAGCTAATCAGTTCCCCATTTTCCTCAGCAGCAGCCTGAGTTCTGCGCAGCCACAAAGTCCACCAAAACCAAGCACAGTGTAAGGTTCCCAAAATCCAGCAATTCAGAAACTGATGTCACTGCTGTTCATACAGCAACAGAAAGGATCTGTCATATGCAAGTGACATGGTCCATGCACTGTTGTAGAGAGGGAATATGAGACATGCATAAGATTGTTTTTCAGTATTCCAAAAATACATAAGGAACTAGACTGAGCAACTTCAGGTGTGTGTGTGTGTGTGTGTGTGAGAGAGAGAGAGAGAGAGAGAGAGAGAGAGAGAGAGAGAGACATTACCGGTACTTCACTACTTGTACAGATGGCAATGTGTGCTTCTTGTCAGGCTGTATTTTTCTACATCTATCCTTGATGTCTTTTGCTGTTCCATAGTTAACACAAATTTATTGATTGTTTTTGTTAAGTCTAGTGTCAAATGTTTTCTAGGGCTGAAGGTCACTTAACAGAATCAAGTAGACATTGTCACTTCAGGCTGTTTGTGGGCCAAAAACACATCTTTGAATGCTCCCTAACCCTGTTGCAAATATAATCCTGTCATAACAGGAAGAAAGATTTTGCCTGGACCTGATTTCAACAAACAAGTTTGCTACCTGTTGGGAACCTTTCCCCACTTTGGGAGAACATTCAGATATGTTACTCTCCAACTGTGGTACAGTCTATGAAACACGTTATACTCTATTCGACTGGCTGTAGAAAACAACCAGAAATGGCTGTCATTAGCAAAAATGCCTTATTCAATATTATACAGCCTTTGGTATGTCTACCACATTCCTGGTAAAGCCATCTCCCATTGGTTGTGTTTATAAAGGGAATTCTGTAGCAGTTCTCTTTCATTGTCAGGGTCAGTGTAACAATGTGTGCTCTTCAAAGAAAATCAATTCCTTTTTTTATTCGCCATCTTCCATCTTGCTGCTGCTCCAAATACGTGGGTATGAAAAGAGAGGGGATTTATAGCAATTAAAGTATATGTGCACATAACAGGGAGAAAAACATAAAAGACAAGAACTATCATACATGTGCTGCTTATCCAGTGCGGAAACTTCCTGCAGAAATTCAAAGAATGTGCTCCATACTCTACGGAAATGTTGCAAATAAATAAATAAATAAATAAATAAATAAATAAATAAATAAAAAATCAACTGGAATAAGCTCTCATTTTGGGCAAAAGCCTCCTTCAACTCAGTTACACTGTTCTTATGACATGAATTCCATTCTGGCCAGTTACACAAAAGGTGAGTGCCTTGCTGGTGAGGTCATGTTTCTTTGGCTGAGCTCAAGCCTGTCATAACTTCCCTATGAGGGATGCACCACCATGTTCTTGTCTAGATAGGCTTAGGATATGGTGGGCATTGTACTGAAACCAGTTTGGGATCTGGAAAAAAAACTGGACCATTAAAAGTTTACATGTTTACCTTCTCTTTGCCTTGCCCACTAGACTGTACAAGAAATCCTTTTACACCTTACTTTTTCCGGGTAGCATTTATCCCAACATGGATTTATACTGACATTTTCACTTATGAAGAAAAATTTTCTTTGAATGTTTAAGTAATATTTTACTCAAATAAAATGGAGAAAACACGCTGTCATTTTATTGCTCTAGGCTAACTTGCTGGTCATGTATTGAACTACTTAAATTTAAACTCATTTTGAATCGTGGCTTATTTTATCCACTACATCTAAGGAATTGAGGAGATTCTAATATATTGAGATCCCAAGTGAAAGTCTTTTGGAGTCTGCAAGTGGTCGACCTTACATTTTTCCACAGTTAGTCCTTTGACATCGAAGAGGTGGACTCCCCTAATGGCTGTCCATGTACAAATTTAATAACACTCTTATTTGAGCAGCAGGCAGCCAATCCAGAGCAACTATTCTGTCGACGGAAGGGCTCTTCCATCAACGGAACAGTGTTTGCGTCAACGGAAACGCCAGTTCTGTCATAGCAAGTACGCCGGCAGATCGTTCCGTCGACTGAACTACTTTCGGTCGTTCTGTCAATGCAAGTACTGCAGAACTCTGTCGACATTACTCCGTCGACGGAGTGATTTTTAAAAATTTTTCAGGGGTCATTTCAGGGCGTGTTGGGGGGCGTGCCTTAGGTTCCTCCCCCTTCCACATAACTATGTTGTATCCTGACTATGTTGTATAACTAATAGGACAATCCAGAGCAACTAATCTGTCCACATAAGAGCCCTTAGGTTGCCCTATCTAACACTGGGTTGGAGCAACTGCAAGATGCTCCAGCCCAGTTACTCTGGAAGAGGCTTAGGGCAGAGAAAGGCAAGATAGGGTGCCCTAAGAGAGGTGGACCTGCTCTGCCCTAGCTGGGGCAGCCTAAGCAGCTCAGGAGAGGCATGTTGAGGGCATATTTAGGATTGCCTAGGGCAGAGCAGTTACTCTGAATCCAGAGCCTGTTTCCAAGGCAGAAATGCCCTCTTCCAGCCCTCAGAGTTATACCACCTCAGGAGCAGGTATAGTAATGAGTAGACCCATAGGGGTCCATGATAAGGCCTGAGTAAGAATGGCAGTGCTGACCAAAAATCTGAGTTCTTGGCCATCCTAGGTGCAACCCCTTCCTCTCAACCTCAGGATATGGAACAAACTACGGCTGCCCACAAACCTCAGGATACAGCAGGCCACTCCAAGAAGCCCCTTGTATTCACTGTAGAATGTACTGGCATCTCATCAGGGACTCTTTATAAGGCAGGCACCCAGTGGCGTCACCAGACTGGTGCGGCTGGTGTGGGCTGCATTGGGTGATGCGCTCCGTATAGGGTGATGTGCCGGAGGAGTTTGACTGTCCTTTGGCAGGCCCCGGGTGTCAGCACCCCCATTCAGGCCTGCTCCAAGGCGGAGCAGCAGCCAGAAGCTGCCACTTGTCTGAGGAGCTGGCCTGAACGGCCATCTGAGGTGCACTGCGCAGAAACACACTGAGCATGCCGAACAGCTTCAGAGGAGACTTCCTTAGAGCAGAGAAAGTCCGCGCCTCTGCACAGCCATTCGGCCTCACTCAGGAGACGGAGCAGCAGCCGAATGGCTTCAGAAAGAGTACTGCACAGGCACCAACTCTGATGCCTGCACAGTCTCCCCCGAAGCCAAAAGGCTTCAGAAAAGTACTGCGCAGGTGTCAGAGATGGTGCCTGCGCAGTACTCTTTCTGAAGCCAGTTGGCTTCAGAAACAACTGCGCAGGCGCCAACTTTGGTGACTGCGCAGTCCAGGTGGGGGGGGTGCACATCACAGGAATGATGGACAGACTTCCGCACCAGGTGATGTGCAGAGTCATGTCACCACTGTAGGCACCACAGCTGTTCCTTGTTCAGTGTGATCTGAGGGGTGTCTCCTCAGGAGCAAGTCTTCCCCTTGTGTCAATTACTTAGCATGCTCTGGAGCAGTTAGGGCAGCCCAGGCTTCCTGACTCTCTGGATTCAGCATAACTTTCTGCTCTGGATACAGAATAGTTAGGAGAGTGCAGTTAGGTCAGAGCAGGCTGAATTTGCTCTGGATTGTGTCCTATGTTGTATCCTATGTTGTTTCATAGGCTTATGGGCACATGTAAATGTCTCCTGACTGATACCATCCCAAGAAGTAGTTTAGTAACGAGGAGACCTATAGGTCTCCATTTTAAAGGCAGGTAAGGGCCGTGTAAAGTGGGGAGTTTGAAAAATTTTTGAACCTCACCTTCGGGCAGTACTTTCCTACTTGAGGATACGGAGTAACGGATACGGAGCCAGGTGGGCTCCTGTACCCTCTTCCAGGTTTCCCTCCCCACAGATGCCCCTGGCAGCCCCCTTGCCTCCCCTTTCCCCCTGCTCTGCCAGCTGCTTGGGGGACTCTTGCCCCTCCCCTGCCTGAGTCAGCAAGGGGGGGCTCTTTCCTGGACCTTCTCCCCTCTGGATGGGGTCTTCCCTCTCCTCCCAGCCCACCTGAGTGTGGACCCTGTGTCTGGCAAGCTGTCCCTTTAATGCTAATGTTTCCTCCAGACTGTTGCCAAAGACCACAGGACACTCATGTTTATCTGTTGATGTTGTTTTTATTGACAATACACACACATGTATCCCTCTGTGCAGTCTTGCCCCTGCTGATGCCTGGGCTTTTCCTGGACCACCTTGCCTGTTTGGTGGTTCAGGGGGGCAGCTTGTTTCCCATTTCCAACCCTGACAGCTGTGTCCTGTCCATCATGCTGGGGAGCCACTCTGACAGTTTGACAGCTACTCTACCCCCATCTGATCAGGAGGGGAGGCAGTTTGGACAGTTGCTGGTGATTCTGAGTAATGTGAGAACAGGTCAACTCGTGTGTAACTGCAGGCCATGTAGCACTCACAAGCTGCCTTCTGAGCATGCCTGATGGAGTAACTTGTGTGGATCATTGCACCGGAGCAGTTACGGGCAGACCTTAAGTTCTCTGCCTCACACATAACTCTGTGTTTAGGATACAGCATAGTTAGGGCAGAGCAGTTAGGGCAGAGCAAGCAAAAGTTGCTCTGGATTGTGCTCTAAGTTTTTCATCTTTAAAGCCAAGATGGCTGACAGATTATCACACATGAATCTCATTGCAGAATAGATCAAACAACATAGCTAAGTTTGGCTGAAAATAAGTTTGGCTGGAAATACCTGTTTCCAAATAGAATCTAAAGTTCAGCACTATTACATTAGCAAAAGTAACCTGAAATGTAAGCCACTTTTTACAGACACAACTGTGGGTATAATATAAGATGTTGGATAATGATAGATAACTCCAGGCACAATCCTAACCAATTTAGGCTCACTTACATTTATAACCAATTTCCCCTACAATCCAGAGTAACTACGGGAGCACATAAGAGGTGTTACGTGTACCCGTAGTTACTGCACCACCTAATGAAAACCTATGGGAAATTCCTATTGCAATCCAGAGCAAATTGTTCTTACACCAGAGCAAGGACTCCGCGTATTTACTCTGGATTGCGCCCTTAGACTCACATATCTCCCTGTTCCTACAATGGCATGGGGAAGCTGGAGCAGGTCTATAAACTGGCCTAATCCCCTACAAAGGGTACAGAAGTGCCTTATGGCACTCTTCCAACATCCCTACACCAGAACAGGACATGTGCCAGCCTAACCAGGGGTTTGGATTGTGCTGACAGTCAGCCAAAATATCAATAACTAGAGTGATGAAGGTGGGCTATCAAGATGTAGACTATACAATCCTAACCATGTCTACTCAAAAGTAAGTCCCAATGTGTTCAATGGGTCTTTCAAGAAAGTGTCTTTAGGATTGCAGTCTAAATTTTTCTTAGAATGGCTGTAGTGGAATTTCCTTTTCTGAGAGGTTTTGAATTCAGACGTTATAATTTTTTTCATATCATACTTCAACAGGGCAGAATCACTTCAAAATAGTGAGCCACTGAGAGAAGCGTTCAGTATTTGAATAAGAACAAAAATATTAACATAATGAAGCACAAATTGGGTGGACAATGGATGCACCAGCTGCAGATTTATACATTAAATGAAACGATAGCATAAATAATGTTGCAAACAAAAGATTCAGAATTTCCCTCCAAAGCAGCTCCTTCTCAGATGGAAGCAACTTTTGAAGCCCACCGTTTTCTCTAATGTTGTCCAAAGCTACACAAGTAGCACAAGTGGAATGCTTTCATAACTACACTCACTCCTTGCCTGCAAGAAATGATTCAGTCTGAAGGAATCCGCCTCAGTCACAATGTAGAACCACAGCTAGAATACAGGTCCAACCTTATTATACATGGATCTTTTATACATGGATGTTTTATGCACAGATTTGATATGACAGGAATAGTCACCAGAAAACACAGGGATTTTTTGTTTTTGTTTTTTAACAGCTTTTTTACTGTTGCAGGGGCAGTCATGCAAGCAATCATTCCATTGTTCAGCAGAGCCAGGCAAAAGTAGGGGTTTCTTTGCATTTCTAACTACTGACTGCCTCACCACAACAGTAAGAAAAGCTGTTTTGAATAGCTGTAACGGGACACACTTTTTAATTTTTTTAACTCCTTTCTTAACTCTTTTTTTAAATCAGCAATAAATTCCAGAATCAAACCCATGCAGATAATGAGGCATGAGTCCCAGTGGTGGGCTCCAGCAGGTTCGCACCTACTCTATAGAACTGGTTGTTAACAAGAGATAAGACATATAAAGTTTAAAAATAGCCATTTAAAAGTGGTTGCCAAATGGGCATAGAACCGGTTGTTAATTTCTTTGAATCCCATCACTGGGCATGACCTTATTTCATTAGGTGCAAAAAATCTGCAAGTGGGTCTTTAAATCTATTTTTCCATTTCCTTTTTCATTTACAGAATTTTAATCAATGGGATGTCTTTCCATTCAAATCTAATTCTCCTCCTTCCTATTTTTCTTGTTCTATTTTGTGTGCTTTCACACATCCTTCCAAACATTTTTCTCTATTTCTTGTATCGACTAGCAACCACTTGAATTGATGAGCAAACATAAGGACTGTAGTGCTTCATTGCATTTTTATTCCTACCTCCCTGTTATTTTATAGTTATCCCTTTAATAATGTGTATTATGTTGTACCAAAAGCTTTACCTCTCTCATTCTTATTAAATGCCAACATTCAAATCCCCCATGTGTCCGTGTTCCATGTGTTTCAGAACAGGAATAGTAACACACTAGCTTGCATGTGGTGCTATTGGCTGCCATTAAATCTCAGCTGCCCTCCAAATCTTCATTATTTAGGAACAGTGCTTTAAGGACTGGGAATCATCAATATTTTACTTCCAGGCACAGAACATCATCTACAAAAAACATAATGAGAGAAAGCCAATAACCACTGCATAAATTGTTTAATGCTGTTACGTTTTATGGGATTTAGATTTTAGGAACAGTTAGTGAAGCTTTACACATAGTGCTCCGGGCACCCTTTTAAATGTTTACTAAGAGGAACTGTGAATTTCTTGCCATTTTAAACTAAGAATAGGCATTCACAAGTAATTGGAAATAACAGTGAAAATTAAGCCATAGTAATTGACATTTTTGCTCCTTTTGTCTTATTAGGGGAAAACTAATTTTGTTCTTTGAAGAATTCATTTCTAAAAGCCAAGTATTTCCGATTCAGATGTCAGAATGGATTAGATTTTTAGATTAGGAGAGGTATATTTAATGCCATTTCCTGGATATGACATTATCCAGTGCCCACATTTTAAGTATATTTAATTTATGGGTAGGTCCTTTTGGAAGTGGTTCAACATGGAAGTTGTAGCAAGAAAACATAGGTGTCTTCCCCTTGTCAAAACAACTGATAGATGTGTTTACTGCTTTTTAAAAAAAAACCATTGTTTTTAAGGTCTATATGCCACAAGGAGAAAGCAGAGGAATATGTGTCCAGGCCTATAGGACTCAAAACATGAGCTTATATAGAGAACATAAGAAAAACCCTGGTGGAACAGACAAAAGGCACATCTAGGTCAGCATCATTTTTTTCATCCAAGGTGGTCCACAGCTTGTTCCAGGAGACCACATTAATAAGCAAGAGAAAAGTCAGACTTTTGTCCTTTCAACACTCTCCTGCAGCTAATATTCATGGAGACTTGCACTGTCCTAAGGGGGAGAACTATTGGGGCAGTCAATTCCTCCCCCTTTCAAGACCTTCTTGAAGATCTGTGTGATCCTGAGGTGAAGGCAGAAGAAGAGAGACCAGGTTGGGGGAGCTCACACTATCAGCTGCTGAAGGGACTAACAATGATCAGAGACAACTCAGTTTTATCTATTTTTGGTCATTTATTTAATATTTTCATATTATTAACTATCTTGAGTGCCAACTGAGGAAAGCAGTATCAAGATGCTGTAAACAAATATAATGACAAATCCAGAAATGTGCAACAGCTTTTGCTGTTACAGTTCTTCATACCTCTATGGACATGTGTGGAGAAGTCTCTATGAAGTCTCTTCATACCTCTGTGGACATGTGTGCAGTGTGTATTGCATATGCATATGCATATATTTGCATCTCTGGCAAGCTGGAAAGATATATCCATGTCTCCAAGGTATTGTAAATTTTGATATAATTTGACAGAATGGTATATGTAAGGTAGTACTTTTGGACTCATTTATGTCATATGTTGTCATGAGGTGAAAAATATCTGTGACCTTTAGACACTACTTCACAGATAAAATCTGAAATCCTCTTATCATCTTCTCTCCTATTCTCATTTATGTCTATTTGCAGATAACACTGACAGTGAAAAGAAAACTAACCCGTACTTTTACAGCATGTTTCCTACCAATCTCAGTGAATGAGTCTTTTGGAGAAAAATACTTTACACATGAGAACAATGATACTCAAGATCCCATTCTTTCCTAATTTCAGCTTTATTGGTGATATATTCTAGTATTTATTGTTACATTTGAAAGTCAACACCGTAATTTTATTAGCTGTAGATCAATGAGTGGATTCAGGTTACAAAAATAGCCCTTCATCTGGGGAGCATGATCTTGATGAAAATATTAAAGATTACTGCAAAGAAAATTGACTGTCATTTAGAGTTAGTATCAATGTAGATAATACTAGAAAATAGGTAAAAAGATAGAAATTGAGAGAGACAGACAACATTAAAATTAACCTCTCATCAACAGATTGTCTGACAAATTTTGCAGAATGAAAAAGAGGACATAATATTATAACAATGTAAAGAAAGAGAACTGTAGCTTGATTTTGATTATTCATACAGTCAAATCCTAAATATATTCCCCATGGTGATACTGTGGCACCACAAAAGGCTGTACTCATCCATAGGGGGAACTTTGGCTGTTAAAGTTCTCCTTAGTTTAAGAGAATATTTGTCTCTTTGTCCAAAAGTAAGTTGGAGTAGCTGGAATAGGTCAACTTGGACCAGTACCAGCAATATCAATAGTGCAAATTCAAGTTGATCCATGTCATTGGATCAAGCCTTTAAAGGGGAATAGGATACTTCAAGCCCAGGGGATCATTGATCTGCCCTCTTCTGGGCATGATCTTCTAAGCTCAAAAAGCAACCCATCCCATTCCACCCTCCTCCCACCCCATCCCCTCTGCTGGACTGACATGCAATTCTTAGTGATACTCACTCATCTAATTATGTTTTCCCATAACCCTACAAATCTTTTATTCATGTTTGTACAGGTAGTGGCCTGTATCTGTTGATTATATTTTCCTTTTTATGTATATTATGTTATTTTCCTTTGAAGTGCAAAGATGAATGAGAACCATCTACTGAGTTCATTCAGCTTCTCTTTCAAGGAAAAAAAGCTATCTCTTAGATGTGGTATTTTCAAAGTTTCCCTGGTTCTGCTGAATCCTCTAGTTTTACAGATATATTGGTTAATACAACATTAAACAACCCTATTAATAACACACTTTGATAGGACTGGATTCAACAGTTTGTTTTCTTCCATAAATCCAAGATATGTTTAGGGGCACCCCTTAACATAATGCACACTTTCTTTGAAATTCAAGTATGTTTCATGAGCAAATTACAACATAACCATTGGCTCTTGCCTCACAAAGGCAAATAAAAAGTGTTGGATATGTGAGAAAAGCAGACCTCCACCATTGTAAGGTAACTCCTTACAATATAACAATGTAAGCTCACTCCTATGTAAGGGGGGGAACGGAAAGGAACCTGAAAAAACTAGCCTGGCATGTAGACTTGCATAAAGTAGGCCCTATTGTAATCAGTGGGGCTCACCACTGTGTCAGGGGAGCAGATTGCAGCTTGAGAGAAATAGGGTTCAATTCTGAATACACTTTTCTGGGAGTAAGACCCATTGAACACAACGAGACTTATTTTTGAGTAGACATGGGTAGGACTGTGTTCTAAGTGCAGGTTAATTGGTTTTATTTTTCTTCCCATTTTGTATTTTTTCATATTTTGTATTATATTACAGTATTGCAATCATTTTCATATGAATATTTTTGGGTTGTGATGAATAGTCTGAGTTTCCATTATTTCGTATGTAAAAATTCACTTTGATATACAAGTATTTTGGATTACAAGCATGCTTTTGAAATGAATTATGCTTGTAAACCAAGGTACCACTAGAGATTTATCACAATACAGTTATCTCTGCTAACTGGGTATACAGGTACTTCTCAGTGGTGCAAAGAATAACCATCCCTGTTTGCCCCAACATACTTTCCCTAACCAATAAGGGACACAATTTTCACTTTTCACTTAATTAACCCTACAATCCAGAGTAACTACGGGAAGACGTAAGAGGCATTTACCCTGAATTGCTCTATGCATTTCCCATAGGTTTCCCATAGGTGGCACCATAACTATGTCAGTGTGAAAGGTCCTGTAGTTACTCTGGATTGTAGCCTTAATTTGATTTTGTTTTTGCAAGGGCAGGGCAACAAAATCTTCTTTGACTGCAAATAGCAAATAGGTGCTATGCCACTAGCAAAGCAAATGGGTAGTGAACTGCTGAGGAGGAGGCAGGTTTTTCTCCAATTTTCTCTTTTTATAATACCCAGGAATGACATCACTTCCGGTTGTGACATCACTTCCAGGGCTACCTTTTGTGTTTTGCACTGGGCTGCATGATCGTTAGCTACACCACTGCATCTATGTATTGTTTATGACTCACTGGAAGAGCCCTGTATAAATGCAGGTCTGTATGTTATATACATACAACATGAAAATAAGAGCATGATAGTTATGGAGCATGATTGCCACACAATTATTTCTTTAACAATTCTTTCTCAGTGTTCTTAACAATGCAAAGTTGATGTTCTTAACAATACAAAATTGTTCAAGCAATGGTATTATTTTTACTTTGGAGGCTATTCCATGATGTATAGATGTTTGCTTGGAAGTTCTGTAGACACCCCTATGGCCTCTGTCCCCTTTTCAAAACAGCTGCGCATAGTGCTCTGTTCCCAGAGCAGGAAAGAGTGAGGCAAGCCAGGAGGAAGCTCCTCTCCCACCTCGTGGCCAGCCAGAGCGCTCCCAGCAGCCTCAGCAGCAGCAGCAGCCTCTGCTTAGCCAGGAGTCTCTGCCACCTGATGTTTGGCCAGTCTTGCTCCTCCATTCGCCACTCACCCGCAGCCCACCCAGACCGATATCCTCAGAGCCTGCCCAGCTCAGCAGCTTGACCCCAGAGCCATTGTCATAACACCTGCTCCCTGCCCAGCCCAGCAGCCCTCCAGCAGAGCAGCTGCCAAGTGCCTGGCTCCCCTGCACCCACAATTCCTCCTCCTCTTCTTCCTCCGTCTGGCCTGGTTTCCCTGCAACCACTTTGCAGCTTCCAAAGCCTTGCTGATCAGCTCCACTCCTTCCACCCACCCAGGTAAGTGCCTCCCCCCCAGATCAGCATCCATTACCTCTCCCACCCAGATCAGCTCCTATCCCCTCCCACACCCAGTTCAGCACCCATCCCCTCCCAATACCTGCAAGTCACAGGTTCTGGTGCTGCTAACTGCTTTGAAGGCGTCTTACATGTATGTGTCAGAATCATCCATGATGAAGTCACTGGCATAGGTTGTATTGCAGCAAACTGCTTTGAGGGCATCTTACATGTTTGCGTCAGAATCCTGCATGTTAAAAGGTTTTCAGTGTTAAAAGTTATGAAATTAAGTACAGGAAACCAATACAAGTATTTTTGCTTTATTTTAACATGTCCTACATTTGTCCTACATTTTGGGGGTTTCCTACGTTTTTAATCAGGTAGGAATTTTGGCTGGGAATTTTGGGGAGCTTGCATTTGGAGTTTGGCATCTGGTCACCCTGAGCAAAGGGTTAAAGCACTGTGCCTGTTAACCAGCAAGCCAGAGTTTAAGACCCAGATCCTAAAAGACGGGATGAGCTCCCGTCCTTAGCCCAGCTCCTGCCAACCTAGCAGTTTGAAAACAAGCAAATAGGTACCACTTAGGTGGGAAGATTAAGGTTAGGATTAGGGCGAGTGGATGGCGCATGCACCAAGGAAGCAGTGGGGAAGCAGGCAAGTGGAGGCAGGAGGTAGGGGATGAGGTGCTGCGGGTGAGTGGCAGCAGGCACATGCACCATCCAGGAAGTCCCTGGCATGCGCCATCCACTTGCCTGGCAGGGAGGCCCCAATGAAAGCAACCTGGCCTTGACCCCAGCGAGTGTGCTTCTAACTATGAACCCTTCTAAGGGCACCAGAGGGGCTCATTATTCAAAGCACACTCGTTATGAGAGGCAGAATACTGGGAAAATTTTACCTTGCTATGTGAATCACTCGTTATGAGGGGCATTCGTTATGTGAGGTACCACTGTATTATCATAACATATAATCCAATTGCCCCATGTTCTAGTTCCTAGAGAAATCATTATGTTTTTTAATATCTTCTCACCTTTTAGGATACCGTGTGAAAATTATGTTGCCTGTGGTGTGAGTGGTAGTATTTGATAGGACTTAATAGAGCCTAACCCCAGATCTATGGAAGTTAAGCCTCTGACAATCCAAACGTATGGATGTACACCTAATCTAGTACAAGATGTGATGTGACAGCATCACAGCTATTAGCTTCCTACTCCAGAAAACAGCAACCAACAAAAGGAAACAAGCAAGAGGGAAAAAAAGCAACAGAGTGATGTCAAGTCACATGTTGTCTACTAGCTGTTACAGACAGAGACAAGGAAACATGAAAACTTATAGTTTCATTGGTAGCAATGCAATCTTGGTAATATGTATTTTTCAGCCTGATACCTGGCATCGAAGCATAGAGGTTCAGACAAGCAGAGTTGCAGGTTCAGATAGGTCATTTAGAAAGAAATACAAAGCAAGTACTACAGATGATTATTTTGTTTTGACACTGACATACAGCGCAGTGGGCTGGATCTGTCTCTCTTTCTTCCAGCGAAAAACTACTGTCAGGGCTGACCTGAAAATTGAGGCAAAGGAGGAGTTAAACAGTCTAAAAATAGTGGCTTAAAATTGAATGTGCCTGAATTGGTCCAGAGGAAAAAGCATTGCCACAATTCAAAGTAGGATGGGTTGGTGGGAGAGGGGAGTTGTTGAGTTCTATGAACTCTTTGGAAGTACTAATTCTATCCAGCCTTCCAGACCTGCTGCAGGTATCGCCAGCTATAGGGGGGCAGAGGAGGTGCTCTGCACTGGGTACCACCCATAGGGGAGCGACACTCCGGGGGGTGACCAACATCATAACGACATCAAGGAATAGAGAAACCCCATCATATACCCCTGGATTCATTTTGAAGAGCAGAATCCAATGCAAAAATCTGTTTTTGAATATCTCATTTCTATCAAAAGTTATTACCAAAAAACTAAAAATAAAAAATATGCATTGAACTCTATGGAAAAATGAAAGTGCTCCACATCACAGCTATACCCACAAGTAGGTGAATGATTCACATAGTAGGTGAATCAGAAAAGGCAAGCTGAGTGGAATCCCAGGACACCAGAATGGTCCTGATTCAATGAATGCAGTCCCAAAATCACCCCAGAAAATGTTCCTTTTAATTGCATTGACATTTATAAATTGACATGGAACCACATCATGCCTTTGCCTGCGAGTAGGCCAACTTGGCTTAGATCAGGCTAAGAGGAAACAGGGCCTGATCCAATGAATACAGTCCCACCATTCACCCCAGAAGGTAGTCACTGCTCCAGGCTCCACTGCACTGAGTTCTATGGAAAGTGGAAGTAAACTACACAGCTGTGTTTACATGCAAGTAAGCAACTGTGCCTGGCCTCCAGTTCAGGTCAGACTCAGAGGAATGCAAGCAGGGTGACCATATGACCAGAAAAACCCGGATTTGTCCGGATTTTTAGCCTCCTGTCCGGGTGTCCAACATTTTTGCTTCATTGTCCTACATTTTGGCTTCATTTTGAAACTTCACGATAGTGCACAGTACCCCATCATGCCATATGTTGTTGGATTTGTATTGAAGAGCAGAATACAATGCAAAAATCAGTTTGGAGATTTCTCCTTCCTATCAAACGTTATGGTCAAAAAACCGAAAAACAAAAACAAAAAATTACACTTTTTGGCAATTTTTTAAAGCAGGTAGGAATTTTGGCCTGGGATTAGGAATTTTGGCCCTGGGGTTCAAGAATAATCTGGTCACCCTGAATGCAAATCCCCCAGGATGTTCCTGATTCAGCAAAAGTGGAGCTTAGCCAGTACTCCAGAAGGTAGCCTCACCTCTGACCCCCAACCCCACTCCCTAAAGGCTTGAGTGGTAATGTGAGGGCTAAAAGGCTTGTTGATTTTTTTGTAGGGGGTTTTGTTGCAGGCAGGCTATAAGACAGAATTTGGTGGAAGGTTACCACATGTTCTCTTTTTCCAGAACATGTCCTCATTTTTAGCCTTGTGACCTGGAAAAAAATTCTATAGTGTCCTCCTTTTCCTCTTCCATACAAGACCACCTAGGCTCCAGATGCTGGGGCAGGATATCACTGAGTACTAAGTGTACAGGAGTGATAGCAGGGGAGGGTGCTGACATTCACAAACTACCTGTGAGGAAATATTTTTCCTCACAAATATTTTCCTGCATATATTTTCTGGCCATTATTATTATTAATTACATGTCTATTATTGAGGTTTCATCAGGATCCTTAAGGGAATGTTTGTTCCCTTGCTTTGGGGCTACATCAGTGCCAGAATGTTGAGTAGGACTGGGCTCTTCTTCAGGACGATGGAGAACTAAAGGATAGTGGAAGAGCACGCTGAAGGAGACCTAACAATCTACTGTTCATAAAATCTAAAGCGGCGCTTGCTCACAAACTGGTATCAGCCCTGAAAGGAAACAAATAGTTTTTATACAATCAGAAGGCTGCTTTGAGAGGAGAAGCAAGCAATAGTCAAGCTCCCCATTCCTGCCTCTTCTGGAAATTTAAAGGCTATCAATTAACTCAGGACAGACACTAGTCCAAACATGACACAAACCTTCCTTGAAACATACCTTCCTTCCAAAGCAGAGGTGGGAGAAAGGCCAATGGTGATGTACTGGAGAGAGAGAAAAGGGTGATGCTGGAGCAGAAGAAGAAGTTCACTTTGCCATCACAGAGAGAAATTAATTCCACTCAACCACAGAAGAAGCCTGAGCATGAAAGGAAGGACTGGATGTTGTGATTATTATTTAATTAGTTCATTAGTTATACATTAGTTTTATTAGTTATCTCATTTTCTCTGTAAACCGCTTTGTGAACTTTTGTTGAAAAGCATATACAGTGGCGCCTCACGTAAAGAACGCCTCATGTAAAGTATGTTTCACGTAACAAACAAAAATTTCTCCAGGATTCTGCTTCACGTAAAGAACGTACTTCACATAAAGAAAACATTTGTTTGCAGTTGGGGCAAACGTGCTTCCGGCAGCCTGTTTAAAAAGCATCAGGGCTGCTTTGCGCACCAGCCCATAGCGAAAGCAACACTTCTGCGCTGTTCCTCTGTGGCCGGGCATCTGCTGGGCAGAGGGAGAGAAGAGCAGTGGAGAAGAGAAGCAGCTCAGGGCCAGCCAGAAGGGAGCAGGGGAGAGAGAGGCTCAGGATGGAGAGAAGGAGAAAGTGGGGAGACACTTTGAAGGTGTCTTGGATTGCAGCCTCCTAACCATGTCTACCCAGAAGTAAGCCCCATTGTGTTAAATGGGTCTTACTCCCAGTAAAGTGTCTTTAGGACTGCAGCCTAAGTAGACTTCGTAAGATCATGCACACTGAATGCATGTTTTGAATTCAGTTCCAGTGTTTTGTCATCTTTTTTACGTCCAGTTAATATTTTTATATGAATATTTTTGGGTTTGTGGAACCAATCATCTGAGTTTCCATTATTTCCTATGGGAAAATCCGCTTCACGTAAAGAAAGTTTCACATAAGGAAACTGCCTCCGGAACGAATTAATTCTGTTACATGAGGTGCCACTGTATACTGTAAATACTGTTGATTGTTGATTGATTGATATGGAGCCATAAGAAGGGGAAAAGGCAAAGGTGAAGCAGTGGAAGGGAATAGAGAAGATCATTTTCTCCCATGCCTCTGGCACGGGAGTTCACAAAGCACTTGGCATAACTAAAGAAATGTATGCATGGTTCCCTGCCCCAAAAGGCTGGCAATCTAAAATGAAACAGACAGAAAGGGGCACCCACAATAGCCACTGAGAAAAATGCCATGCTTGGGGTGAAAAAGGATTGCTATTATCCCCCTGCTAAATATAAGAGGGCAAAGGAAAAGACGTCCCCCACAGGTTGTCCTGCTTGTTATGACCTACTTTAAGGGTGATATTCACCAGTTACAAGGTCAGACCTGTCTGACGCTAACTCTGTGGTCATGTGGCTGGCATGACTGAACATCAAAGGTACACAGAACACTGTTACATTCCCACCAAAGTTGGATTACCTATTTATCTATTTGCCTTGACGTGCTTTCATATTGCTAGGTTGGCAGGAGCTGGGCAAATAACAGGAATTCATTCTGTCACATGGTAATCGGGTCTTAGACCAGTGATGGGATTCAAAGAAATTAACAACCGGTTCTATGCCCATCTGGCAGCCACTTTTAATTGGCTATGTTTAAACTTTATATGTCCTATCTCTCGTTAACAACCGGTTCTATAGAGTAGGTTTGAACCTGCTGGAGCCCACCACTGTCTTAGACCATGGACCTTTGCAAAGTAAACAAGTCCTATATATGTTACCTACCTGTTTCCTGCATAGCCATTTCTTGAAATATCTTGAAAGAATTCCTTTCCTTTGGTTATTTGTCTAGATCTACCTGCATTTTCTTTCCCGTCAGTGTCCAAGATAAAAGCAGCCTCTTATTGTCTTGTGCAAGCGCTGATTAGCAAGACATTTGCACTGAGGAAAAGTGCAGTAGAAGAGATGCTGCAAAAGCCAAATGAGTTACACACAAAGCCAATGCTTTGATGCCTGGACAGCGAGGGGAAGTAACGTCTTTATCCTCCTCTTGTGACAGGCCGGCTAAAAGGTGAACTAATTTTACAATATTTTGATGCACCTTGATGATATTTTGTTGTAGAGAGAGTTGTTTCTGTCAGCCCCAAATTGTTGTGTATATTCCACAGCCAGATTACCTGCCCTTTCAGGGGAAAAATTACAGCAGTAACATATCGGGTGGCTTTTTTCCTTTCCCTCCACTTTTCTGTTGCTATAGTGATGCATGAGATACGTATGAGCTCCATCGTATATTCCTTTAAAAGTTCTGTCTATTTCTTCAGTGCAACTTTTTTCCTTCCTTTCTTGCAGACATCCTTTGCATTTTGAGTGGATTTTTGTTTTTGAGATCTTAGGGGGTCTTAATTCCATAGAGCTTTCATAATTTACTCTCTATAGGGAATTGGGCTGGCAGGATGTGTCACTCAAAAAACAAACAACAGAGGTGGTCCTTTCAGCTCTGAGGACTAAAAGGGAATGAAAAAGAAGTTTTCAGAGTGCATTTTTTGCATCATCATTATTGCCACCCATAATATTTTGAGTACAGGATCACTAGGGTTTAATTCTAGTCCCTGAAATTTGATGAAGGTTCAGTTCTGGAATATAAGCTTTCAAATTGCGAGGCTGACAAGTTGACTAACAGCACAATTCTAAACTCCACTTAGGGCACAATCCAGAAGTGTACTTGGGTTCCCCTGTCTATCACTAGGCTGACCCAACTGAACGATGGGCCACCATAGTTATTCTGGAAAAGGCTTGGAGCCACCTAAGGTAACATAAGCTGCCCCAAGACACGTGGACCTGGGCTCCCCGAGCTGGGGCAGCCTTGGCAGTTCAGGAGAGGCATGTTGAGGGCATGTCTAGCATTGCCTAGGACAGAGCAGTTACTCTGTATCCAGAGCCTGTTTCCAGGTCAGAAATGCCCTCTTCTAGCTCCTCAGAGTTATACCACCTCAGGAGCAGGTATAGTAATGAGTAGACCCATAGGGGTCCATGATAAGGCCAAGTAAGAATGGCAGTGTAGACCAAAAATCTGAGTTCTTGGCCAACCTTGCTGCAAGCCCTGCCTCTCAACCTCAGGATATGGCACAACTACAGCAGTTCACTAACCTGGGGATACAGCAGGCCACACCAAGAAGCCTCTTGTATTCACTGTAGACTGTACTGGCATCTCATCAGGGACTCCTTCTAAGGCAGGCACCACAGCTGTTCCTTGTTCAGTGTGTTCCGACGGGGGGGGGGGGGGTCTCTTCAGGAGCAAGGCCTCCCCAGGTGTCAAAAACTTGGTACCCTGGAGCAGTGAGGGTAGCCCAGGCTTCCTGTCTCTCTGGATGCAGCATAACTTTCTGCTTTGGATTCATAATAGTTGGGGCAGCCCAGCTAGGGCACTCCTCACTGTCCTTATTCTGGATTATAAACTTAGGCTGGCACAAGTCCCATGCAGACCTGGAGTGTCACAAAAGTGCTGTAAGTGCTGCACCGACCTCTCCTCACAGAGTGATGATATGTCATAACCAGAAAAAGAGGACCGGTCCATTCACAATGTAGGATGCCCAAGAAAAATCAGGGCATGGCAATATACAAGCTTAAAACACTCATATATATTGTTTCATGTAGTTAATTTAAACTGCATATTACTTACTAGCTTAAAAGCCACACGCTGTGCAGCACTTTTAAGCCAGCTCCTGTGGAGGGCGAGTTGGGCCTTCGGCCCAAAACTGAAAGTACCTCTGTCCAGCTTAGAAAACAGCAGTTTTAAAGAAATAACTTTGAATTCCTCAATTCAGTCCATGGAACTTGAAAACCTCACTGTAGGTTTTGTCATTGTTCCTTCCTCATCCGGCCACAAATCCCAATGCTGGATGATATAATATGTCTATTTAGAGCAATTGTGGGTGGAGCTAGAGGACGTGTGTGACGTTGTGTTGTGTTTGTGTGTGGAGTGTGGGCTTGCATTTTGTGTGTGTGTGTGTGGGGGGGGGGTTAATCCCAGGAGCATCCCGATTCTAAAGAGGTATAATATGTCTTCTTCTTTGTTATTTCATGCCTTGTTCTTTCACATCCCTCAGTGAAATGTACCATTAGGATACTGCATATTTTCATACCAGACTCTGAAATAAGGTTAATCTGGATTGCGGCGATGGCAAGAAGCAGCAGGGCCTAGGGCAGCGTTTCTCAAAGTTGGGGTCAGGACCCCTTTTGGGGTCGCCTTGAGGTTTCCTGGGGGTCACCTAAAGACCCCTGGTGCAGGCTTGCCAGACCTCCGGCTATAGCTGCACATACACTGAGGCTGACTGACAGCCTCAGGGCCCAATCCTATGCATGCCTACTCTGAAATAAATCTGATTTTAGTCAGGGGCCTTTATTCCCATGTAAATGTGGATAGGATTGCAGCCTCAGGGTCCAATCCTATGCCCAATCCTCTGAAATAAATCCCATTGTGTTCAATGTGTGCATAGAACACACATTTCATTTGTAACAATGAAAATACATCCTGCATATTGGATATTTACTTTATGATTCATAACCGTAGCAAAATTACAGTTATAAAGTAGCAACGAAAATAATTTTATGGTTGGGGTCCCCACAACATAAGGAACTTATAAAAGGGTCACGGCGTTAGGAAGATTGAGAACCACTGGCCTAGGGTATGGCAGCTGGAAAAGCTACTATTGTAAAATAATTTGGCAGAGAAAAGAGTGGAGAGGCCTCTGTAATGTTTATTAGCCTCTGGTGATTCTAGAATTCATAGTTTTCAATATCTGAAAAGTCTTGCTTCACTGCTAATGTTCGGCTTTATATATGAAAATACATTTGGAGCATTGTGTCATATTGACACTGGAAGGCCAAGGCAGACAAGCAGGTGTCCTCAACTCCACTGTGTCCAGAAGTCAATCTCGGACAAAAAGGGTTTTCCTTGAAATCATGTACTTCAACATTATGGAGCTAATAGTGCAATCCTAAGCATGCGTACTCAGAAGTAAGTCCAATGATATTCAAAGGGGCCTACTCCCAGGGAAGTGTGTGTAAGATTGCAGTCCAAGTCATCTAGGAAGATGCTTTACTCTTGTAATGCCAAACCAGATCCTTCTCAAAAGTGAAACCTTCATGTGTGAGAAATAACAGTTTGTGCCATTTCAAGGTATCACATATTACTGGGTCTTCAAATCACAACCCTTGAGACTTCTACAGATAGGTGAATTTTGCTGCTGTTTCTGTAGACATAAAGGTCAACCATCACTTCCAGAAATGGAAGTATGATTATCCCTAGAAGACATCATTACAGGGCAGTCAAAAAGGATGCCTGTTACATTTAAAACCAGTCAGATGTTTTATTGCACATATTTATTCCACAGCCCTATTCCAGTGGGCTAGTTCCAGCAATAGAACACAGTAGGCCATATGGCAAGTCATAGTAGGCCATATGGCAAGTACATCGCCTGCAGCCATTTTGGAGTCACCATTACAAATGGTAGTGATGCCTATTGTGACAACCTGCAATTTCTTTTAAAAATCCTCTTTGCTGTTTTTCCTTTCCTCAGACATATGCTTCCTGGTGTTTGTCTGACAAGGCTGGGTTTAGGCCATTTTGACTAATATGGACAAATTGGGCCTCACGCCTAAAGGATCCCACACTAGGCCAGCATCAAACTTCCTGGTTTAATAAGCTACAAGTTTGTGATCAGGCAGACGGACAGACAAGAAATGTTTTATCCAAAAGTTTATTCTTTTCTTGTTTTGCTCAATTCATCAATTATATGATTAAAGTAATTAATAATATATTTAGGTCAAGCGTAATATAGCTGACCTAGCTAAGGTTTGTTATGACCATGCCCCACTGAAAGCAATGAGCTTTGTTACAATCAGCTTGCTCAGTTGTTTTCCATGGGACTAGGCCATGGCTGACATTACCCTGTTCAGGGTCCAGTAGTTTACTAGGAACAATAAATACCTTGTCTGTGGTATTTATTATGAACAGCAGCACATATGGCTTGGACTGGAGTAGAAGGGATGGCAATAGCTGTGTCAGTGTATGCATATGTAATAATATACTAAGAGAAGGTTGCAGAGACATAATCAGTGTGGCAGACAGATGCACTCATATAAATAACTGAGAGCTGGTATTGTCAAATAATAAAACTGTGAATAAATTTTAATTATGATTATGTTTTAGAGTCAATAAGTCAGTTATTGGTAAAGATACATCACTGACAATGATGCATGACCCCAATTTCATAAGAAAACATATTAACAGAAGTTATTCTGAAAGTGGTTTTGCTAGGTATGAAACTCCAAAATAGCTGAATTCAAACACATACACAAAGCATGGCATGTAATACATGTGCTGTTCAATGCCCTGCCACTACCAGTCAATGTTGTGATGTAAGGGGCTGACACAATGCATTGCGTTATCCCATCCTATCATATGTTGTGTTCAGCAACACAGCATTGAAGGCCCTCTGCATCACCATGCTGGGATTTAGGTAGAACTAGGCTGTGATAGGCTTAAAAGTATGTCACCAGCCATTCCATGGATGGTACATTATATTCATTCCATGCCACTTATACGTTATCTGATAATAGCTTTGTCAGCTATCCAGTGATCTTCTCAGAGGACCTGTCTTCAGTGACTTTCTTTCTGTGATTGAATTTCTAAGCATAGTGACTTGAGCAATAGCAGAGTACACATATTCACAGATCCTAAAATAAAATGAACTTTTTCCCTTAAAAAATCACATGCTTCCTTTTTAGTCAGACAGCCTGACCCTTGGATATCAGCTTAGGGAACATCACGTTTGAGGATGGATACATTCAACTAGGCTTGAAAGCCCAATTTCTCTTTTATCTTTGCTGCACCATATCTATGGATGACTCATGCCAACCTTGGGTAGTATACTTTCCTTCTGAAATAAAGGGATGGAAAAACAAAATGAATCTTTACTCCAAACAGAAATACCAAAAACTAGAACTGAACAAAATGTTTTCCAGTGAACTTTTTCCAGTGAACAGGAAAAGGAGACTTTTGTGGGTCCATGAAATGTTTCCTGAAAATCACTCTGGAAATACAGTATAATTTCTTCATTCTCATCAGCTGTGTGCCTTTTTTGTTTTAAAATCATATTTTCTCATAAGAGCAATGTCACAATTGCTGCAATCCTAACCACACTTTTCTGGGAGTAAGTATTATTGAACACAATGAGACTTACTTCTGAGTAGATATGCTTAGGATTGCACTGTATGTGAGGACCCTCCTGTGTGCAAACAAAGCTAATTCAAAGTGAGGATAATACCTGTACTGAAACTTGCTTCACCTGAATCTGGGTGAAGAGAGAGTCTAAGCTGCCTAAAATACCATGTGCTACCAAAATTTTGCAAATGTTTTCACCTTTTTTGACTTTTTCACCTCTTTAAAATCAACTTGTCCTACTGGGCCAAGAGAAACAGTAACATTTGAACATTATTACACGACCTAGAATTTTTCCTCTGCCATGGACTTCACTATGCAGTCTCTGCCAAGTGAGACCCTCCAACCTTCGCTTCCCAGCTTAAAAAACTAAAGCAAGATAATATGTATGAAACATTGACATCCGTGATATAGGAGAAGCACTTTGAATACTTAAAAACAATATCTGATACTATGTATTATTATATTTTTATTGTTACTGTTATTGATACTGTGGTGGTGGTGGTTCTTATGTGCATCACACTAGAAATTTGTGGCTGGATTTGGCCTGTTGAAGCTTGGATCCTTCTCAAGATCCTATTCACAAATATTTCTGTAAAATGTGTTTTGCTCCAAGTAAAACTATTTTTCTGTTGTCAGTGTGTAGTGATTTCATTTAAACCAGCAGCACTGAAGGGCAAAGGTGGTTGCTGCTTCCATTATCAACTTCTGGCTGGGTTTCACCAAGAGAATCAGAGCACCAAACAGTCTGTAGGGTCTGACCCACAGGCTGGGTTGAGGGAACTCAGCCATTCATAACACTTCCAACATTGCCAATCCATGCAACCAATTCAGGGTGAATAACAGAAAGGCTAGCATTGACCTTGAGGCAGGGAGAAGGAGAGAGATGGATGGAAACCAAGGAGGCTTGGAGGACTCACTGCTGTTGTCTCTTTCTGTTAGTATTGCTTTCCATTTCCCAAGGTGATCTTGATGCATTGAGTCTAGAAGAGCTGGCAGGGAGGATAGGACTGTTTGGGGCGCATTGTGAGCAATCATGGCTCACTCACAAATCCTTGGCATCAAATTCACATGCCCTTGGACTGTCTGCAAATCATTGAGCCTATTTGGGCCAAGCTGGATGAAACTATGCATTCCTCATTTTTTGCTACTGCTGTCTTGAATGCCAAGTAAAGGCAATCTGCTACCTTTTTCCAGTTGTCAGGACAAGAACAGGAGTGGTAGCTGTGTGTCAGCACTGACAATTGCTTCATCACATTTGCAGCCCAGAAGGGTTCCTCTGTTCCCCTGGCAATGTTATCTGTCAAATCCTGGAAAAAGAGGATCTGCTCTTTTTTCCTTTGGGTGCGGAAGACAGTCTGATGACAGCACTAGGGTGCAGCATAGCCCCTCATTAGAAGAGTGATTAGAAACCTCATTAGAAGAGTGATGTGTAAATCATCCCTTATCAGTTATTTAACATCTACTTGCTTTCTACTTCACTATGTATTGAGAGAATCTGTACTTATTTCTGGCCTTGTATTTTTTCAAGATTCTTGTGGACATTGGCATCTCTTGAATCCAATTTGATCCAAGTTGCGTCCAGCAAGCAGTGTTTAATATGCAGCTCAGTCTTCTCTACAGATGATTATTGAAATGTTATGGCAAGGCCTGCTACATACTAAAATATAAAAAGTAGGTGTTGTAACTGAGACTGTCCACTGCACCTGTCCAATAATATCACTTTTTCAGTTTGAATTCCAACTCTGGCATTGACTGTGCCAAGAACTGCCTGAAGGACATTATTAACAGCATTGCATGGTGACACTATCTGCAGTTCTGTCATGTTTCAATTAAAAACTGCACTTATAAAAATTCATGATCTATTATAGCAAGTGAAAGGAAGGGGATTTACACTAGGAGTGTAATCCTAGCCAGCTTCTCAGCACTGACACACTGACTGTGTCAGTGAGGCACATGCTGTATGCTGTAGTTTGGGGGCACAGCAGTCATGGAGACCTCCTCAAAGTATGGCAGTGTTTGTTTCCTTACTTTGGAGTTGCATTGTCCTTAGCCCACTGAAGGAAAACTGATTAGGATTTCTTTTTAAGGAAGCTTCCTCTTGCATTCTGACATTTCAGCTTGGAGCAGAACTGGGTGGTTCAGTTCTGATAGGTCCAGCCTGATCCAGTGTGCCAGTGATCATTTGTACCTTCAACTGTTTAGTCTGAACTAGCCAAGAGAAGGATCCTAACAGGAAGCAGGGCATTTCTGTTCCAGAACCCACCTGGAAAATTGAGAAGCATTGAAGGAGGACAAGAAAGGGTGGTGCTTCTCTAGATTGAAACAACCACCAGGAACAGGATCACATCAGTAGCTAATTCCTCCTGCAGTTCTTTTGTTGGGATCTTTGTAGTGGAGCTCCAAACTAAAACCAAAGCCCACAATCTTGCTGCCACTTCATCTGCTTTAAACCCCAGTAGACAGGTATTTGGTAACCATCAAGCCAACCAACTGGAATAAAACTGGGACTCATGTGAATCTATATTCCCTCCCCCATTTGTTTACCTGTGCCTCTGTTTACTGGGTCAACTGTCTTATGTTTATTTAGTGAAAGGTGATGCTCATTCCCTTACTCCACATAAAAGAGTAGCCTCATGATTGGACTACTCTAGGAAATAAGCCTCCATGTAAGGGTGAAATGCCCTTACTTGAGGATTTGGATCCAGAAGAGTCAAGCTCCTCCAGACCTTCCTCACTCCCTCTGCCATCTGCCTTCTTCCTCCAATTTCCCCATCTAGCCCTGCCACCAAACGCAACCTCCTCACCTCCTTAAACACACTCCCTTGGCTCTCAGCCCACCCATGTTCCGCACAAAGAGGCACAGTGCAACCGCTTGTGGAGAGCTGGTCGAAGGTCTCATTGATGTGCCTTACTGCATATTTGTGACATCCTACAACAGCTGCGGACCCTCCTAAAGCTTCAATCCAATCCACACTTTCCTAGGAATAAGCCTGATTGAAAATACTGGGACTTATTTCTGCCTAGACATACATAGTTTCCTATTCCCTAGCAAATTAAAAACATAAAAATTTTATATCTCTTTTTCTTTAGTTACCTTAGTTATCCAGATGTTTTTAGATATGCTGGAATTCTTGACTGTGAAAATGTGTCCTTAGGGCTCCTTGATTGGAAAATGAGTGCACAGAGAGAGAGAGAGAGAGAGAGAGAGAGAGAGAGAGAGAGAGAGAGTTTGCCATTCTCCAAAGAGGGAGTGGAAAGGAAGATGTCTATTTATAGAGAAATTTCTTCTTGAACACTTCCTAAACCAGAACTAGAACTAGATCACATAAGGGCTTTCAATAAGGGCATCAATTTGACAAGGCAAAGAGTTGGGTGAAAACTTCTTGGACATTAGTTTGCAAGCTGAAGAGAAAAAAAATGTTTTCTGCTCTTGAGATGTTTACTAGAAAAATAACTGTCAAGTCAAAAACTGTCCACTTTTGGCTGGATACTTTTTTGCAAGTCATCACACAGAGGGCTTCACATATCCAATCCACCAGTTATGACATACCTTTTGTTCTATTCTTGGCCACCATGCTGCAGCTGCCACATAGGGGGTGGTGAATGGGAGCAGCATTTCCCCATCTTTGTACCTAGGGCTGACAGTACCTTTAGCCCTCTCTTAAACACGCTACTGGCTGGAAAGATGCTCTGCTGAACGAGATGAGGAACAGTGACTCCTAGCCAGCTAAAAGTGCCTGCTTGCCCAGTTAGCAGAGGTATGTGCTGCACATGTTAGACAGTTGGGAAATAAATGTATCAAATGTGTCTCAAGGGCTGCTTGTGCTGACAGGCTGATCCTACTGGTGTCGTATGTATGCTAATGATAGCTGTCATATGGTAAAGTTATTGCTTCCTAGAGTTAACGCAATATTATGAATATCATTATATTTCATCTTTTGCATTGACGACAGAACAGTTGAGCATATGCCAAGCTGCAAAATAGAGTCCATGTGATGTTCACTTGTATTTAAATGTGGTTCACTGGTGGGAAGAAATACAAGATGGAGGGATTTTTTCAACACACATCAATTTTCTCATGCAAAGTATAGCTTTCAACAAATAGTGGAATATTTAACGCAGAGAACAGTGTTATAGAATATATATAGCAATGACAGGAAATGTGTGCATTCACATTCATTTGATAGAATCTTCCAGAAATAATTCTCTGTGTTCAGAGAAACCAGTAAGTATGTGGGCACAGGTTTCAATGCATGGATTGTTTATATGGAAGTGAAAATGTTACTTGGAGAGAGAACAATGTTCCCAGTTAGGCTGGCACAAGTCCCCCGATGTTGCAAAAGTGATGGAAGGTACTCCCAAGTGAATTAGGCTAGAGCATGGACAATTGCCAGCCTCCCCATGTCACCATGGGAATAGGGCAACAGGTGAGTTGCACTGGCTTAAATTGGTTAGGGTTGTGTCTTAAGGACCCAATCCTATCAGGCATCAATACCAGAACTGCAGCCCAGCACTGATATTGGTTGTTGCAAACATGCCAAAAGCACATTTGTGTGACCTGCAGAGAAAACAGTGCCAATTGGAAGCTTGTGGTGATTATTTCCCTTTCTAGAGGCAATATCAGGAACACGGTGTCTTCATCAGATGCGTTTGCAGGGTCATATGTTGAGCCAAAGTTGGTCATAGTTGGGCCAAAAGACAACAGCAGAGGAAGGATCATATTCTTCCTGCTGGTGAGATGATGTGGTGAGATGTGGACCACACCATCACAAATGCTGCAGGCATTAGGGTGCTCTTAGGAAAGACCAGAAGACTCTCTTGTACATGTGCAGTCCACCATACTCCATTTGTAAAGGAAGGAGTGGTCAGTGATTAAAGGCTCACTCCTGACTGCTCACTGTTGATGTCTGTGTCAGCCAAGTCATTGTGGAGGAAAAAGAACAGTGAAGCACTCAGCACCAACCCCCATTGGAACCCAAGGCTACAGGCACCCAATGGAGGAGCAGAAGCATAGGGCACATTAAGAAAGCATGATACAGTTTACATCAGAAAGCAGATGAGAAAAGCATTATACCCCTGCTGAGAAAATGATCTTCAAACATATTAATAAAGACCACTGCTCAGTTAGAACTGAAAAGAGTGAAGCAAAAACATGGCCAAAAAAGAAATTAGCAGTAGATATTGGATACTCAGTCACTGAAGTCAAATACTGTGTAGTCATGCAGAGCTACATAAATCAAGCACAAGATGAACTATTTATCAAGCCAGCCAAATGTATTGGTTCACAAAAGTATTTACACTATGTGGTGGGGGGGGGGGGAGAGAGAGAGAATTTGAAATATACAAGTAAGAAAACAAGATGTAAAGACTGACAAATTCTTCTGAATGGTGTATTATTAAATCCTCCATACTTATGTAACACAAACTTTCAAAAAACAGATTCACGATTTGTAGTGTGATTTGGGGGGATTCCGAATACATAGCAAGAGTATTATCTTCAGTTGAAAATTATAGACATTGAAGGTACATTACCACATTACCCCTTTTGACCTCCTAGTGTGATTTTTGCCTGAAGCCATAACTAGAGCTGTGGGTATTCTGCAGGCTTTGGTTCCTGAAGGGTATCACATCATTAGCAAAACACTAAAATGTGGTTCAAAGGTGTTGACAACAATTTACTCTCTCATGCCTTTCATTTGCCTACAAGTGAAGAATCCAGAGGGGTGTGGAATAGTCTTGTACTGGATCTGGAGTGACATCTCTGAGAAGGCAATGACATGAGGCATCTGATTGGACACTGTGTGATACAGGAAGCTGGGCTAGATGGACCTTTGGCCTGATCCAATGGATGCTCTTTTTATGTTCTTTTGAAGAAGAGAGGAGTTCTGAATGGGGAGGGGCAGGAATGGAGGTTGGAGGGAGAGAGCAATTTTGGTGGCATTAATGTAACTCCAACTTATATCCCTATCTCACTTGCATCCTGCTGTATTTTCATGGCTAGCAATTTGTGTTTGGAGTCTTAACAGGGAAATGCATTGTGATCATTGACACTATCTAATCCAGGGGTCCTCAAAGTATGGCCCACAGGCCGGATCTGGCCCGCCAGGGCCCTCAATCCAGCCCGCGGCCTCCCCACAGCCTGGCGGGGGTGCTCTGCCCTCAGCTGTGCGGGGAGGTGGAGAACCAGGGCGTGTAGTGTCTTTGTGCGCCTAGAAGCTCCTTGCTGCAGTGAGGTGGCCCACCAGCGTTTGGGGGCTGCTCCAGCACGTGGAGGTTGTTTCTAGCTGTCTGAGCAGCTGGCATCTACTGTGTAAGTGCGCAACAACAGGAAGCAGCCTTTCCTGAAGATCGGGGCCAGGCGTGGGTGAAGCATTCTCTCCTGGGACCCTGCCTGGCTGTACACGCCTCCACTTTCACTTTTGAACAGGCACGCCAACCAGGCCGGGTCCCAGGAGTGGATGGTCCTGCCAGCCACCATGTCTGCCGTGTAGCCTCTGGAGCGGCAGAGCCCCCGCATGGCCAGCTGTGCCTCAGGGGGCTCTCTCACAGGAGTGCAGGACAGAGAAGCACCAGCAGCATGGCAACAGGCATGATCCCCCCACCGCAAGCCGTCTGCTTCCTCCTCAGCCCCCTGCAGCTCCTGCAGCCTCCCTGTACCTAGTTAACCCACCCATCTACCCCCTCAGCTTTCCCACCGCTGTCCCCTCCCCTACTGCTTTTCCGTGGCTGCAGCAGCTTCCCACCACCCTCCATTTCCCCATCGCTGTCCCCTGGCTCCTGCAGCCGCCCCATTGCCGACTGCCAACTGCCTCCACCTCAGCTTCTCCACTGCTGCAGCAGCCTCCTACCACCATCTGTTTCCCCCTCCCCCTGGCTGCTGCAGCCTCCTTAACCCCCCATCTGCCTGCCTAGCCAACCCCCATCTGCCTAGGGATACCCACCTGTTCCCCCACCCACCCACCCAGGTACTTACCTTCCTATCCCTCCACTCTTTCTTTCCCAGTCACCCCCTCTTAGCTATGCCACTATCTACCTACCTACCTACCTACTTGCCTGCTTCCCTATCTATCTCACCCCCCATTAGCTATGCCACCCATGTACTTACCTTCCCATCCCTCCCTCCTTTTCTTTCTTTCTTTCTTTCTTTCTTTCTTTCTTTCTTTCTTTCTTTCTTTCTTTCTTTCTTTCTTTCTTTCTTTCCCAGTCACCTCCTTAGCTATGCCACTATCTACCTACCTACCTACCTACTTGCCTGCTTCCCTATCTATCTCACCCCCCATTAGCTATGCCACCCATGTACTTACCTTCCCATCCCTCCCTCCCTCCCTCCTTTTCTTTCTTTCTTTCTTTCTTTCTTTCTTTCCCAGTCACCCCCTCTTAGCTATGCCACTACCTACCTACCTACCTACCTACTTGCCTGCTTCCCTATCTATCTCACCCCCATTAGGTATGCTACCCAGGTACTTACCTTCCTCCCTCCCTCCCTTCCTTCCTTCCTTCCTTCCTTTCTTTCACAGTCACCCCCCTCTTAGCTATGCATCTATCTACCTACCTACAAGCTTCCCTATTTTGCATTTCAGATTGTGAGCCCTTTTGGGACAGGGATCCATTAGCTTTTAATTAGTTATTATTATTTTTCCATTTTCTTTGTAAACCGCTTTGGGAACTTTTCAGTTGAAAAGGGGTATATAAATACTGTAGATAGATAGATAGATAGATAGATAGATAGATAGATAGATAGATAGATAGATCGATAGATCGATCGATCGATCGATCGATCGATCGATCGATCTCACCCCCTTAGCTATGCCACCCAGGTACTTACCTTCCCATCCCTCTCTCCCTCTCTCCCTCCCTCTTTCTTTCTTTCTTTCTTTCTTTCTTTCTTTCTTTCTTTCTTTCTTTCTTTCTTTCTTTCCCAGTCACCCCCCTCTTAGCTATGCCTCTATCTATTGACCTACCTGACTGCCTGCCTGCCTGCTTCCCTATCTATCTCACCCCCCGCCCACAGGGGAGGGCATGGGGGGGAGGGCTGACAGGGCATCCCATCCCATCCGGCCCGTGACAGTGTCTGAGGGATAGTGAACCGGCCCCCTGTTTAAAAAGTTTGAGGACCCGTGATCTAATCTAAAACCTTTCTGAAATGAATCAACATATTCCTTTCCAGATGTTTCAGAAGTAGCAATGTGTTCACCCTGCAAATTTTATTTTTTAAATTTTAGAATACATGCAGTTGAGCTTTGGCCATAGGTACATCCAGAATCACCATGAGAGTGAGGTCACAGCCATCAAGAAAACTAATTGCCATTTAAAAGACAACTGTATGAAAATCAGATAAGTGACTGACATGAGTTTTATATTTTCAATATCAGCATCAGGCAAAACTGTTAAACCATTCCACCAAATCAACAGCCACAAGATACAAACTACAGTTTAAAAGATTGTGGTAGTCTTAGCACTATATCACATCATTGATTTTGAGACACTATTTGGTCAGCAGGGAGTTCTGCTGAAATCAATAGCACAAAGGGTTATTAAATTATCAAATGTGATCAAACTTCATTCTGAACTCATTTTTCAGCCAGTTTATTTTCTTTTTATATATATAATAAAATATCTTTTCAGTGCATTCAAAGCGATATGTTCAACTATGAGACTAAAATATTTGCCTGCGACATTTTTTTTCTTTCTTATGTAAGTAGGAATGTGTCAAAATTTAAGAACACAGTTAAAGAAAATAGACAAAGCTATGCATACAGGAATATTTATGCACTCCCTGAATGATTTTTTTCCATACATCTTTTGTGGATAAATTATGGCTTTTAAATAACTATTTACACTCTGAATTTGCAAGGGTGCCACCCATCAAGACAATTACATGCAGCTCAAACAGCAGTCCTTGAACTCAATGCAGCTGGTAATGGATACCCACTTGTGTTCTCCATCACACAATATGGGACATCTCATCCATCTTTGAGAACCTCAAATTTAATCACAATTGATATGTCAGTAAACACTGCATTGTGCCGATCATAACAGCTCCTCAAACTGAAAGTGCCTTTAGTGTAGTTTTACAGAACTATATTTCAGCACTTTTAATGAACAAAGAGAGGTGCACCCACACCTCAGTGCATGGACAAGGTTGCTTTTTGAGCTAATTCCCCTATAGATTGAATTAATTCATGCCTTCATTTCTCTTCATCCAGAAAATACAATGAGATTGTTGCATTGTGAGAGCTATTGCATTGTGAGAGCTGTTGCACTGTGAGCTATTGTGAGAGGTCTGAATGAAGTGAAGGCTCAGTTCACCAAGAAGTGGGGACTAGCAAGAGTTTGGCAGAATACTCAATTTAGAAAAAACCTCTGTCAAACATCACCTTCCCCTTATCCAGGTCCATAGCCGCCATTGTCTTCTGTTGCATTTTGAATATCTTGAAGGCTTGAAGGAGTTTTCAGGCTGCAATCCTTTCAGCATATTCACCCCTTTGTCTGGTCATCCTGTGCAAGACAGCCTTCTTCTTTGCCTCTCAGGATCTGTCTCAGGCATCACACTTGGACCCATACAAGAGAATTGGCAGTATTGGTGTTTGGAAAACGCAAATTTTGGTGTTGGTGGAATTGTTTGCCTTCTTCCAAAGGCACCACTAGAGTGAGGTGAACGCCACTGTTGCCAATCCTGCTATGGACTTTGGTGGTAGATGCCACTTTCTTCTCCTGTACCAGAGACCCCAGGTATTTGAATTCTTGGAGCTGCTCAATTTGAACTCCATCTAGGTGAACATTGGCCAGTGAGCAATCCATGGTTATAACTTTGGTCTTGTCTGCATTGATTCTTAGGCTGTAAGATTGGGCAATGTGGGCAATTTGGTAAAGAATGTTGGTGGCCTCTGCATCTGTGTCGGTAAATATAGCACTGTTGTCTGCAAGCATAATGTCGGTCACAAAGTTGTTTACTTCATATTGTTTCCCGCATCTGCTCTCGAATGCATTCCTCACTCATTCACCAATTCACTTGCTCACTGACTCATCAACACCCAGCCAAAACACTGGACCTAGAAGAGTGAAATTTGGGGAGGATATTCCTTCCATGATATAGGCACCCACTAAGAACCAATTTTTAGAAATCCAAACGCAAACAGATTCAACGTGTTTTTGTCTCTGTCACTGAAAAATCCCTGACTCATCAACCCCCAACCCCTGGACCCAGAAGCATGAAATTTAGGGAACATATTATTTCTGTGTTATAAGGAACCAATTTAGGGCTGGGGTGGCGCAAACGGTTAAGACACTGTGCCTTTTAACCAGCAAACCCAGGTTTGAGACCCAGGAACCACAAGATGGGGTGAGCTCCCATCCTTAGCCCAGCTTCTGCCCACCTAGCAGTTTGAAAGCACACAAATGCAAGGAGATAAATAAGTACAGCTTTGGTGGGAAGGTAAAACAGTGTTCTGTATGCATTCAGCATTCATACCGGCTCCATGACCACAGAGGTGTCTTTGTACAACACTGGCTCTAAAGGCTTAGAAATGGAGATGAGCACTGCACCCTATAGTGAGTCACAATGAGCAATATAACCTGCGGGGGACACTTTTACCTTTTAAAGAACCAATTTGGTGCCCAACAGTGCCTGATGTCCCATGGTGCCCACTGCCAAGTGCTCCACTTTTCCCAATGGTGTCTGGTGCCCATCAAGGATGCCTGTCCCCATTGATGGCTGTTGCCCAATGGTGCCCAGTACAGATGCATGCTGGTGGCTTCTGGTGTTGCAGTGCCCGGTGGTGCCCAATGGTTCTACCAATGGTACCTGGTGCTACCTACTGCCCTATGGTGCCTGCTGCCCAATGCTGCCTTGTAGGGATGCCTGGTACTTGGTAGTGCTCACTGCTCAGTTGGTGCCCATTGGTGTCCAGTGTTGCCTGCTGCCTGTTGCCCCCTGATGCCTGGTGGTATCTGGTGTCTGGTTGTGCCAACCAGTGCCTGCCAGTGCCCACTGACTGCTGGTAACTGCCGGTACCAAGTGCCCCCAAGTGCCTACTCCCTGGTATTAATGGTGTCTTGCGCACACTGGTGCCCTGTGGTGCCCAACAATGACCAATGGTGCCCACAAATATTCTATCAATTTTTCTCCTGCAATGACAGGTTAATTCTGCTAGTTCAATATAAATATGAGGCAATAGTAAGATTCTTGTTATGACTGTGGCTAAAGAAATAAATGAGCCCAGAATTCAACATTAAGACCTCCACTCAGACGTTAGAGTTCTAGAGGTTACTTAAGGGATCGATAATTAATCACTGAATGGTGTTACTGAGAGATGAGAATTTTACATTGTCATTGGGGAAACTTTGGTTCTGATTCTCACTCAGTGAACTTTGGCTCATCACTGTTCTGCTCCATCAAGTTTCCCTTCATATAACGAAAGGCTCAATGTAAAGATAAAATCCATTGTGGCAAGGAAGCAATTGAAAGATATAACAAAATGAAGGCAAAATGGAGAGTAGGTAGTTTTCAAATTACAGTCTCTGAAAATGTTGAATTGGAAATAAGTATTGTAGACGAGGACCAGATGAAGAAATTGTTCAGGCATTATGCTTAGAACATTATCATCCTGTCATAACTTTATGATTTTGCACTTTGGGGCTTCCACTGGCACATTTGGCATAAACAAGATGAAAAATTTCTTTGTTGGTATAATGAGTTTTGGGATCAAACCATAAGGAGGAAGTCTCACCTGGCAAGTGCTTCAACTACATGAATTAATCTATTTCTCATACAGAGTCCTACTATAGGTGCACTATTCAACAGAGTTGTTAGACTCCATATTAAACTAATTGTTACCTGTAATGAATCCAGTTTCTTCCTCTCCCCTCTTCCCAGGTTTCCTGATTTTTTGGACACTTTTAACACTTCAAAAGCCCAATTAATCCAGTGCAATTCACCAACAGTGCTGGACTGGTATTGGGGCTTGCAAACCTGCTTTACCACATGTTTATGACACCCATCAGTGGCAGAGTGCCAGTGGTATGCCCGGCTGCCAGCTTCTTACAAGTGTGCACTATGAACCAATAATATCGGAATTATTTCAGTATCAGATATAGCAGGGGTGTCCAAACTCTGGCCCAAAGGCCAGATGCGGCGAGCCTCAATGCAATTTCCAGCAAGACTCCTCTATCGGACTCTTGGGTAAGCCCTTAATCCACTCTAATACATTCTTATGTGTAAATTTATGTATTTTTTCAAATTTGCAATGTAAATTAATTTTCTGGTCCCTGACACAGTGTCAGAGAGATGATGTGGCCTTCCTGCCAAAAGGTATGGACATCCCTATGATAATGATATAGCACTATTTACATGGTGAAACCAATGAATACTTACTGTTCAATGCTCCTTTTTAAAGTATTTTTTGCTGCCAAATGTCACACCAGAATTCTTGTAATGATATTGCTTCTGGGTCACTTCAGTACCTTTTATCAAGCCAGCTTATAAACCATCATACAAAATCAATAAAAGCAATAGAATACATATCAGCACACAAAGCACCCTGGACTAAGACTGATTTTCCTCCCCCCCCCCCCCCATTATATTACCTTCTTACATAAGCAGCAGGAGCCCAATATCTCGTGCAGAGATTTTTCTTACCATATCAGATCCTTCTAACTATACAGCTATCCTGGAATTGAATGTGTGGCTCTTTGCATGCCAGGCATGTTCCCTGCCACTGAACTAAGCTTTTAATCATAGTAATCATAAACCAGTAAGAAAGTTACTTAGGCATACAGAGTCATAAGAAACTTCTACATATCTCTAAGGCATAGCTTACCCATTGGGAATCACTAAAACAAGTAAACAACCATGTCCTTATAATATACCATTTAATCTTGGGGCTGAATAGGATATTCAAGCTGAAATCCATGTACATTTTTTTTAATTATTGCAAACATGATTTCAATCTCATGGCTGAGTGGTTGGTATCTGCAAAGCAAAACAATATTAACCAGTAGTGAATAATTTGGTTGAACAGAATAAAAGATGCTTTCTTGAGAATATTCTTTTCATCAAATTGCTATACACCATCTTTTCTCAAGTGCTAGCTTCCAAGGTTAATATGCTCTCAGGTCTTCAAGGAGGCATATTAGTTTACAGATATTGCTTTATTGTTCAGGTGATGCTTGCAAGCTGTTAACCCTGCAATGATTGCACTTCCTGACTTAACAATGTTTTTAAATTATTTTCTTTACACTTTTATAATATTTACTGTATTTTTCTTTTGCTCTTCCCCATGTATCTGTTACCACACGCTTGAATGAATTATTCAAATGAATTATCCATTGCTTCTCTTACCAACAAAGGTGCATGTAGCCCTAGTACTTTGAATACACTGTTCATGGTTTAGAAATGAAGTGATTCTGCTCTGCATGTTATTGAGAGAGAAAGAATAACCTTGGAATCCCATGATATTACTTTGATGAAGCTGAGACTATACATCTTTGATTGCCTTTTATGCATTTAATTCCCAGTTGGACATGTCTAAATGAAAGTAAGAAAAGTAACTTAAGCTTCTGCCATGTAACACAAACATGCAGACTCCAAAGGACATTGTTTTATGTTCAGTGGCACTTTCTCCCAAGAAATATACATAGGATTATGTTGTAAGGGTGTCAGAATTGGAATCATGTCGAATATCCTATCAATCTCCTGAACGGTTGCCCTAAGTCCTTGTAAGTCACTATAAATTTCATGCTGCCATCATACATGTCGGAGCTGTCATCTCATATGGCATGAGGTTCCATGCACCCGTCAGAGATGACTCAACCTGTTGGAGAAGGAAAAATGCTGGCTCAGGTTCTGGCAAAATGCTGGCAGTTCAGAGGAGGTTCAGGGTGGGAAGGAGGGATAGAAGGGATTTCCATTTTCCCAGACTAATACTCTACCTGCCTCAGAATTTGCACCAGTTGAGAGACCCATTGACAGCCAGGTGGCCTACTGAAAGGTAGATAAAAAATATTTTGACTTAAAATCTTCTAGGCTCTCTAATTTCCCCACCACTACCACAGCATGCAGGATGTACTCCAGCAGTGTAGCTGTGTAGCATAAAATAGGGGATAGGTTTGAGTCATGTCACAAAAGACTTGTTTATCTAGTTTAGCCCTAATTCTAGACCCTGAACAAAAGATTTCAGAATAATGCTTGCAAAAGGGAACTTTGAACCTGTGGCCATCAGTTAATACAGGATATTAACTATCCTGTTATAACAGTTAATACAGTTAATATGACCTTGGGGCATCCTTGTACAAAGTCCACTTGTACAAAGTCCACCAATATGCCGTTCTGAGGATGTTTTTGCATTCAAGCCAGTCTTCTGATTGTATTTACTAAGGCAGAGAAGAATAATGTGGGATTTATTTATTGATTTATTGGGAAATGTTCCAATCTATTTCAGTCCTCTGGGCTAAATTTTTATTTTTGTTGCAGGAATGTAACTAAGCACAAAATTTGGTTAGACAGGCACAGAACACTGCATTATTACTGCCATTCTTCTGAGCTCCCAGGAGCACTCAGGGAAGAAATTCTTCCTGTCTTTTCACATTTAAATTCACTCTTCTGTGTTAAACTCTTTCACAGGGGGAACAATCTCAGCCCAAAGAATTTACCAAGATCAGTGTCCAGCCAGAAGCAACAACAGGAAACAACTCAATCCTATTCCCCACCATCTTCTGCCATGCAACCACTCTGACAACCAGTGTGCCTCTATATGTGTGTGTGGACATGGGGGAAGAATGAAAGCAGATGACCAGTGAGAGACAAATAAAATATGTTTTCCTTACCCCTTTATAGGCTGCCTGATGCTGGATCAAGTGAGTCATGGCAGTTCAGAGGAGGTTCAGGGTAGGAAGGATATTCTCCCATATTTATGTTTTCCCATAAACACGCAAACCACTTTCCTGGCATAAACTGAAGGAGAGGAAGGGTATGGGTTGGGCTGGCAAATTAGGAATATGACCTTGGGGCATCCTGCTGCCACCAAGATCCAGCCCTTCAGCCCCTGACATGAAATCACAGATCCCTAAAGAATAAAAAAACTGTCATAACCATTCCTGGAAAATGCAAAAATAGTGCAACTGCTCATCAGAAAAACTTAAGGGGCTATTTTAGCCATTTGGAGATTGGGGAGCCTTGAGAGGGCTCCACAAGCTCCCTGAAAACGCCCCCCCCCCCCAGTATACCTTCAGGACCCACAATAAGGCTGCAATCCTAAAGACATTTTCCTGGGAGTAAGACCCATTGAACATCATGGGGCTTACTTTTGAGTAGACATAGTTAGGATTGTGCTCTAAGTTTAAAAAAAACTCAGAAGTGGCACAACTTTGAGGATCATGTCTCTGCCTTCCCACCTCTTGCATGGAAAGAGACAGTGCTTCTCAGACTGATGAAATGCAATCCACCAGATTGGGAACCACTGATTTATGTAATTAACAGGGCAGAAGGTATGATCTGGGGGTTCAGCTGTTGCATTGCCTGAAAAGCTAAGCAAGATCAGCTTGGATGGTGGGAAGTTGCTGGCAAGTGTAGAGTTGCTGGCAACATAGAGTGTAGAGCATGAAGGAAACAGCTGATAAACAGTGTAGAGCATGAAACAGTGTAGAGCATAAAGGAAACAGCCGATAAAAATGGTTAATATCTTGGAAACCGGTCTGGGTCATGATTTGCAGCGGCCTGAGGAAGCTTTGGAACTTGGAAGCACAAAAGCTGTACAGCCAGGATGACAATTTCAATATGAATGGAAAACATCTGGAGAAATGGAGGAATCTACATCTGGAGAACACAGAGAAACAGAGAAAGGAGAAACAGTATTATTTTATGAGTTCCAAAAATAAGATTTTAAAAAGCCTGCCCGTGTAGCAGTGAGAAAGGCAGTACATATGCACTAGTTTGTCATCACAGTCCTTTCAATATGGGCAAAATCCAGAGTAACTACGGGGAGTCCTTGCTCCAGTGTAAGGACAACTTACTCTGGATTCCAATATGAATTTTCCATAGGTTTTCACTAGGTGGTGCAGTAACTACAGATGCACATAAAGTCTCTTACGTGTTCCCGTAGTTACTCTGATTTGGGGATATGTTTCACTGAGGAAGAAAGCCGCGATGTGCGAGTGGGATATTGATGAAGAATGAAAGGAAGAAGGGATCTTTGTTCAGATTGCCATTCTAATGTATTTGTAAGCAGCAGCCCCTTCCATTGCCCACTTTCAGATCTTAGTTGTCTCTTTTCATCTGAATGTCACTGAACATTGCTGTAGGGACTTTGGGAAATGGAGTGAGCTTCCAGTCAGAGTTGAAAGTGCAGAAACTGACCACACAAGAGTCCTTAAAGTAAAGGAAAACTTCTGAAATGTCTGGGTTTTCTTTTCCAGCTAATATTTCTTTCAGTTTGGGAGCACTGCTTTATTGATCGCCTCATTTTGCATAGGCCTAAAGAAACACTTTCATTCAGTATCCTACTGAGCAATAGCAGGAGACGAACTACTCAGCCAATCTCCCCCTGCAACAGATACCATGAGAATTCATGGCAATAGCAGCGTTTGCAGGTAGCAAGAGGAACAATGCAAATACAGTTTTTTAAATCTACACATATTCAGTATCAGCACAGTCTTAATAAACTATTTCATTGAATTTAATTAATAGGACAAATGAAAACTATTTCGTCAGGACCAAGAAAAGATCTCGGGTAAGTAAATATTAACAATGGAAAAAGGCTGTTAATCTTTCTACCGACAGTATAAATTGTTTAAAAGATTTCAGAATCTAGCTTTATTGCTTTCATTCACCCCTGAGTCCAACAACTTGAAGGATAAAATCAATTAAAAGGTATGCTGAAACAAAAAAAAAACTGTTGCAATTAATTTATTAGCCATGCTCTCCCAGTGGGCATCCTCTGCACAAGATGTGAGCGGAAATTTCTCTGCAGGCTTTGCAGTATTATATTTCCTTAAATTTTATAGACTGAAACAAAAAACTCCCTATTGATTACTGAGGCCATTGCAGTTTAATAATATCTGGTTTACCATGTGGCTTTATTCAGTTTGCAATATGTGAAATTATTTGGAGGAGAGTTCCCTTTCTCCTGAAAATGATTTTCCACTTGCTATTTAAATATATATAATTGCAGCCTTCAATACTTCTTTCACATTCCCTACAATCCAGAGTAACTACGGGAGCACGTAAGAGACTTTACGTGCACCCGTAGTTACTGCACCACCCAATGAAAACCTATGGGAAATTCATATTGCAATCCAGAGCAAATTGTTCTTACACCGGAGCAAGGACTCCCCGTAGTTACTCAGGATTGCGCCCATATTGTCACAATTGCTCAGTGACATGTGTAAGCCCATTTGACTGCTTGCTCATGCATGTTGAAATGTTACAGAATATGTACACGTACTAGAGCACTTTTTCATTTTTTTTCAGATTTCAGGTGTGTTTTTTTTTTAGAAAAATGAAAAAATAGGATATGTTACTTTTTTATTTATTATCAACCCCCACTCTCCCAAAAAATCTCTACTCATGGAGCACCCCAAAGGAAATTGTAACTCATGGAAGGTGAGGAAGTCAGACACAGGTGCAAATAGAGATGATTTTTTGGACAGTACAACCAGGGTGCAGAGAATCAAGATCAGGCAGCAACCAAATTAACAAGCAGCAGTTCAAGCAGTAAATATATCTATAAAATTTTGCTAAATCTAACAAGCAGCAGAGCGGGGAGGAGACTAACCCTACAATCCAGAGTAACTACGGGAGCACATAAGAGACTTTACGTGTACCCGTAGTTACTGCACCACCTAGTGAAAACCTATGGGAAATTCATTTTGCAATCCAGAGCAAATTGTTCTTACACCGGAGCAAGGACTCCCCGTAGTTACTCAGGATTGCACCCATAAACACACTTTCCTGAAAGACCCATTGAGAATATACTCACTGAGAATAGAGAACATTGTGATTGGAACATTTAAACTTGTCAGGTTGTCATTTTTCCATACCTTTCATATCAATCCTGTATGATTTGAGGTGATTAGTTGCTTAGAACACCCTATTGACAAACTGGTTGGTTTGTTTGGTGACCTTTTAAATGCTTTTGTTGTTAATGAGACAAATACTTTCCAAACATTTACCCCCAAATCCAGAGTAACCACAAGTTACGTATAGGAGCACGTAAGAGACTTTAATGCACCACCTAGTGAAAACCTATGGGAAATTCATATTGCAATCCAGAGTAAGTTGTTCTTACACTGGAGCAAGGACTCCCTGTAGTTACTCAGGATTTTGCCCTTAAAGGCTTTCGTTTCCCAATAGACTTGCATGGTTTCCATAGACTTGGAAGGATTTTGAGGAGTCATTGGTCCATAAATTACATATACAACTTCAGAAGTTAATTTCAGCAATAAACTAACACGTGCCAACCAACCAACTACTTCTCAGCAGCCCATGTGAACATCTAGTCAGATGGTCATTTAACTTGCTTTTTATTCTCATTATCTTCCTCCCATTTGAAAAAAACTCCACATATTTCTTTTCTTTTCATCTTATGTGAAATATTTCAGTCAGACTGCACTGAGGAACAGGTTCTTTGCTGACTTTCAATTATGGATGTACTATCATTTAAATTAACATTTAACCAGAGAGACTTTTTGAAATGCTCAAAAATGTAATGGTCTTGGCAAAGGCAAAGCAGTGAAGTCATGATTGCTTTGTCAAATGGCAGGACACAAAGAAAGAGACTGATCATGCACAAAAATATAGTAATTACATATTTAAAAGAGAAGGAAACCCTTTATAGAATGGTGACACAATAAGCTGAGATGCAACTAACATCACAGGAAACTTCCTGCTTCCTATAGAGAGTCTGATTGTCACCCTCTAAGTGTCCAGGCTGCCTGCCCAATTGTCACATTCCTGATTTAGCATTCTGTGTATAATAGGGAGAAATATGTTTGCTTGAAGTCAGGATAAAGAAAAGAAATGAAAGTAATGGGCACCGGGGTGAATAGAATCACAGATTACTGAATCTGCAGACACTGGATCCATACGCCAGTGCCAAGGACACTGGGTGACACCTACACACACACACACACACACACACACACACCCCTTATCTCAACTCTCCCCTTTGCTCCTGTTTTCCAACATATTATGAGCACAATCCTATGTCTACTCAGAAGCAAGGCACATTGCGAGTACATTGTGAGTACATTCAACTCAACAGAACTAGTGACAATGCTGTCAGCTACTCACCATAGGCCCTTGGATGTCCAATGGCTATAGAAGAAAAGGGCTGATTACTTAGCTATCAAAACAATGTGCTACCATACCCAGACTCTTGTTTTAATACCTGTTTTTTGTTTTTGTTTTTTTAAAAAAGGAGAATCTAGGGATTGACTCTCAGATTGCTTGCGGTCTGATCAACTCTACTACTTAAATGTGGTACTTCTCCCACCCTCAATAAAAGAACCCTGCTTCCTTTCACTTAAAGAGACTAGGGATTCAAACCCACAATTTAACCAATGCAAAGATTCCATAGCCTAAACAACTGAATCATACTTATGGAATATACAACCATTGCATCCTGCCCCTGGATTTGAAGGTGGGTCTCTCACCACAAAACAAGAATCATATCTTTTAACCAACAAACATGACAGATTTTCTTAAGTGGATTCCTGTATGGTGCAGCTCAAGGGACCAAAATGACATAGACTGCATGAATTTTTCATGACATTGTTGATTCAAGGGGACAGAGAGCAGGTGGGAGGGAGCCTTCTGGATCGGAGGAAGGAAGGCCCAAGGCTGGATCATGGGTAGGAGATCAGGGAGCAGGAGGCAAGGCTCAGATCCAGCAGTTATGACATGACCTGAGTAGACCTACTGGGGCTACTGTAGTCCTTCCACAGGAAAGTAACATGGCTGCAGCCCCGTAACTTGTTCTGGATAAATTAAATTTGTTACATGATGCGCCACTGTATACGTTTATGTAGAGATGTTTATTTTCATTAGCAAGTAAATTAAATATTTAAGACATATATGAGCCTGAGGTATATCCACATTGGCAATGAGCCATCAATAAAATGGCATAGGCTGGGGGTAGGTTGGAATGGCGGCAAAAACTAAAAGGCCCAATGATCAAAGACAAATTTATTCACATATCAGCAAGAGGAAAATTTATTCAGCTTTTCCATCTGTAGTTGTTCCAAGAACCCAAAATAAGCTTGATATTTATGTTTATGGTTCTTTGGTATCTGTCTGTGAAATCATAGGTTGCTGCCTGTGGCTTTCCTACATAGGACATTTATTATTGGTGTAATATATCAAAACAGTTTATGTCAGTTAATTTTTCAGCAATAGTATTCTTCTCATTCCTCTGCCTGGTTCACAAGCAATTTGGAGTCTGAGAGGCCTCATTCTGCCTCTTCACATCACCTTCCGTAGGTTAGCACTTCCAAAACTTAGGCTGTTTCATAGATTAAATAGGCTCTGACTAGGTTTTATTAGTATCAAATGGAAAAAGTGACATGACCCTGTTTGTATTGCATTAGGTAAACATTTGTTCCAAAGTTGGTACCAACCAAACTTCAAGGCCAGCAACTTTGTGTAGCAACAGTGATTGGCCAGTTTGAGTATAACCCTCATGTGAACCCTCAGGACACAGTTAGGTGAACCTTAGGACTCACTTCACCACTGGTGTATGGAAGCACTATGTAGGTCCCCATTGAAGGCTTCAGCTGGGAAATCTGGTACCTGCAGTCCAAGAAGATAAAAATATTAGCAAATGTCCCTTTCATGGCCCTATTCCTGAGGCAAATTCCTAAACTGTTATGTCAGTCAAATGGTGGAAGAGATGGAAAGAGACCTTAGAGGCAGGATGAACATATGCCATAACCCCCAAAAGAGGACAAGAACATACAGTATATATTGCTTTCGTGTGTTTAATTTAAACATAATGGGCAGAGTCCTAAGAAATATGGGCACAACAGTCCTAAGAGCTAGGCACAAGCCTAACTCACCTGGCCTATCACTCTGTGACTGTGTGAGAAGGTCGGCATATGTTGGCCTAACTCCCACTCCCAGGAGTGGGGCAGAAATATTTTTCTGCACTTTTGTGACACCCCCAGGTCTGCACAGGACTTATGCCAGGGTTTAGTAGAGGTTAGTAGAGGTTACAATCTAAGTAGAGGTTAGGATTGCAGCCTAAATTACTTATTATTTATTACTTATTACTTATTACAATTTAGTAATTATAAATTGCATGCCTCCTCTCTCTTGTCTCCCTCACACCAGACTTGAAGATTTTCAAAGGTACCGTATGGTTCAGTCCTGTACAGTATTTTCTTTATTACAGTATTTTGTATTATATTATAATGTTTTGCAATCATTTTTATATACAGTAAATATTTTTATATAAATATTGTAGGACTGTGGAATCAATTGTCTGAGTATCCATTATTTCCTATGGAATAATCTCCTTTGGATTACAAACATTTTGGATTACAAGCATGCTTCTGGAATGAGTTATGCTCATAAACAGGGTACCACTGTACATTATTATATTTAATTTATTAATGACAGCAGAGGTACCCAAATCCCGGTCCAGGGGCTGGATGAGGCGCCTGACGAACCTCATTGCAGGCCACAGCAAGGCCCATCTGGCCCACAAGCAAGCGTTGTAATCCTTCAGTTCTGTCTCTTATACACTCTTATATGTTAATTTATTCAAATTTAAAATGTAAATCATTTTTTCAGTGCTGACCCAGTGTCAGAGAGATGATGTGGTCCTCTGCCAAAATATTTGGACACTCCTGAATTACATGAAGTCTACATGCTGCCCATTTACAAGGAAAAGGAAAACATTGAAGTTTTTCTAGGACACAAGGCTAAAATCCAGGACATGTCCTGGAAAAGAGGAGATATGGTCTCCCTGTCTTAGAGCTCAAGAAGCACTATGGGGAATTGAGCAGAATAAACGAAGACACTGCTGAGGTGCTGGGAGACACGGGGTAACATGGGCAAGGCATGTTAAGGCATCACTGTTGAGGCATCACTCCGCTGAGCTGTTAAGCTTCAAGAAGAAGCACTGCTGAAAGGGTGACCCATGTGATAATTGGACTCTCCCTTACCTCGAAAATATTATCAAGATTTGCAATTTTTTGGTCATTTGCAGCTAACGATTTTGGTTTCAAGAAAATGTGCCGTCATCTGCTTCTGGCTGTATCTGGCCATCATCTGCTTAATGGTATCACTTCCCATTTAATATGCCACTTGGGACCCTCAGCAGATAGCTGATCTCTTGCGCAGTGCTGATATACTAACAGCAGCGGGGACGGGAGACTTGCCCTTATGTTTCTTCTTGTTCTTTGGTCTGATCCAGCAGCACTTTTCTCATATTCTTAAATGTAGTCTATGAATAGTTTACAGTAGCTTCTTTATCTTGCTCTGCACTGTTCTACGTCAGCTGGAAGTATCTCCAGGAACTGATACCATTGAATATTAAAACTACTTGCTATCGGAGGCCACTGTAAATCCATTTGAGTACTTTCGCCCGCACTGCTAATATTAGCACATTTCTAGGTGTGAACAAAATTCAATGTACTTTTATTTCAGCCTCATTTATTTCACTGCTTCAGCAAGCCCATTTCATTCATCAGCGGAGCTGATGTTTCAGCCAAAGCCGCTTTCCTCAGGGTGCTGCCTTGCCAATAGCCCTGAACAGCTATTTAAATAGAACTATTTCTAAATAAACCCGAGGCTCAAATGAAAGAGACGCCTCAATTGCCAAACACAAGGGTATTATTGAAATAACGATGATTAAGCCAATCCCAGGATGATGATGTCACATGAGGGGGGCTGATGAGAGATCATCGCTTAAATTTCATTTACTCACTTTAAACAGTAATTCAACATAGCTGGGAGCATGGTAAGCGATTTTCTGGCTGATTGCTTATGAGACTACAGGCCAGGTTTGCTTGTAGTTTACACTGAACCTGAAAGGACCTAACTTAGCATATACTAAAATTAAAAGATATTGCTGTAATAGCCAAGCTGAGAGCCAAGGGCACACTAATGGGGAGGAAGAGAACTGCAAGTGTGAGAAACACAAGAACACCTTAAAAAGGCTGGTTCAGACTATACTCTCAAACCAATCCCAACCTTGAATGGTTGGGAACATGAGCACACAGTGCAACCTTGGGCCTTTTCACAAAAAAAAAAAATGATGATGATTCAACCCCCGTCCAGTAACAAAGTTCACTTAAACGGTTTACCTAGCTAATGTAAATGAAACTATGAATTCCTCATCCCACAGGACTCATAAACTTTCAAAAGACTCAAGGGAGACACCAGAACAGAGCTACCGGAAACGATAGTGCTGGGGTGAATAGAAATTGGTGCTTTCCGCTTACAAGAGAACTATCACAATGTTGGGGGATGCTCCCCCTCCTTATCTGGCGGAAGGGAGTCCAGGGAACTCCAGCAGCCCCTCACTTGGGGCGAAGGATGGGTTCCCACCCCAGGCAACAGCCAGGAGGAGAGGGAGCTGCAACAGCTGACAGGACGCCCCAGCAGGGATCAGGGGGAGGCGTCTCCTGCAGGGCAGCAAGGTGCGGAGTTGGGCAGCCGCCCCACGCATGCCCAAGACTGCCGGGCAAGGCAGGGGCGGAAACCTCCCTAGCAGCTGGGAGGAGGCAGCTGAGGTGCCCGCTGGGTCCCCGCACCACTGGGATGACTGGCGCAGAGCGAAGGGAGGACATCTGAGGCTCAGGGGACTGCAGGCAATACGGGAGAGAAGAGAAAGGAGGGGTTCAGAGCAAGGGAGGCAGTGGAGAGGTAGGAGGACATAGGCTGAAGGGAGGGCACCAGGGCAAGGACAGGGCAACTGGGATCAGAGTGAGAGGAATGTGGATGGGATGGGGTTAATGGCATGGGAAGACAGAAGGGATCCACCCTGGGAGGAGTGTGGCATTGAAAAGGGGTGAAGACGCTGAGGATGAGGAGGAGCCACTGAGTAAGGCATGGAGCCTGTGGTGAGGTTGGCTTAGGAAATGGGGGAATAAGGATGGCTCAACCCTCCTTCCATCCTACTGAGGTGCTTCATACCCAGTTAATGCTGATCCTCCTGGGATGGGTCTGTTGTCATCCAGCCAAGCGACTAGAAGCTGGGGGTAGGTGGCTCAGGAGTGCCCCCACACCCCACACACAAAAATGGGCCTCTTGATGTTCTTTGGTCTGCTGAGCAAGGGCTACTATTTTAATTCAGTATTTAAATTGTGTATGAGTGGGCAATTTGATGAAGTAGAGGGGTGCAGCTGAAGTGAAACCAGAGCTTTGGGATTTCTGCCATGGTATCAGCAGGCACTCTCAAGAGCTGTCTTTGAAATATTTTCAAAGATCTTTGACAGAGGAGCAAGCAATAGGCTCAGTAGAAGGCAACCTGATGAATATGCCTTGGGGATGTATGTTAATATCAATTAACATATCTATAGTTAACATAGGGCAAAATCCATAGCAGTTACGGGTCCACGCAGTTACATCACCCTTTAGTGTTATCTTATGGAAAGTCCTCTTAACTGCTCCTAAGCAAGGGGCGTAATTTCACTTTAGGATATAGGATATATATATCACTTTAGGATATATATATATAATCTATAATTAACATAATTAACATAATATATAATTATATGTTAATATTGATTAATATGTATATCTGTTACCCCAGGAGAAGGCAACATTTATTCTCTTCCATTAGCTGTTATTTATTATTGCTTCAGGGTCAATATTTTATTTCTGTTTTATTTTGGGTATGCAGGAAAAACACATTTAAAAAAGTGTACTTGGTATTGGTTGACCAGACGTTATTGATTGACAAGACTTAGGCTGCAATCCTAAAGAACTTTCCTGGGAGTAAGACCCATTGAACACAATGGGACTTATTTTTGAGTAGACTTGGTTAGGATTGTGCTCTAAGGCTGCGATCCTAACCACACTTTCTTGTGAATAAGTCCTTTTGAACACAATGAGACTTACACTGCAATCCTAAAGACACTTTCCTGAGAGTAAGACTCATTGAACACAATGGGGTTTATGTTTGAGTAGACATGTTTAGGATTGTGCTCTTACTGCTGAGTAGACATGCTTAGTTTTGCATTGTTTATCTTTTTCCTGAACCGTTCTTCCTATTAGCCTCATGTTCTGGAAAAGGACTTAAATATCCTCTTTGTCCCTATAAGCCAGTCTCTACAGGCAGCACATACAGCACAATCCAGAGCAACTAATTTGTCCACTTAAGAGCCCTTGGGTTGCCCTATCTATCACTAGGGTGGAGCAACTGCAAGATGCTCCAGCCCAGTTACTCTGAAGGAGGCTTAGGGCAGAGCAAGGCAAGATAAGGTGCCCTAAGAGAGGTGGACCTGCTGTGCCCTAACTGGGGCAGCCTAAGCAGCTCAGGAGAGGCAAGTTGAGGGCATGTTTAGCGTTGCCTAGGGCAGAGCAGTTACTCTGAATCCAGAGCCTGTTTCCAAGGCAGAAATGCCCTCTTCCAGTTCCTCAGAGATATACCACCTCAGGAGCAGGTATAGTAATGAGTAGACCCATAGGGTTCCATGATAAGGCCTGAGTAAGAATGGTAGTGTTGACCAAAAATCTGAGTTCTTGGCCAGCCTAGCTGCAATCCCTGCCTCTCAACCTCAGGATATGGCACAACTATGGCAGCCCACTAACCTCAGGATACAGCAGGCCACTCCAAGCATCCATCTTGCACTAGAAGAACTGCAGCTGTAACTGGTTGTCAGGAACTGCTGGGCTTCCTTATAATGTAGGCACCACAGCTGTTCCTTCTTCAGTGTGATCTGAGGGGGGTCTTCTCAGGAGCAAGCCCTCCCCAGCTGTCACTAACTTAGCATGCTCTGGACCAGTTAGGGCGGCCCAGGCTTCCTGACTCTCTGGATGCAGCATAACTTTCTGCTCTGGATACAGAATAGTTAGGAGAGAGCAGTTAGGGCAGAGCAGGTTGAACTTGCTCTGGATTGCGCCCATAGTCTCTTGTAATTAATAAATTATATGTAATAAATTATATGTAATATAGTTTTATGTGTAATAATAATTAATTTAGTGTTAAATTAACCACATACGATCAATATACAAGCGCTTTCAGCTTTTGGGAGATGTCCTACATTTTAAGGTTCCTTGTCCTCTTTTGCTGTTATGACTTCTGGTCACTCTGGATTTAGGAATCAATCCAATGGCCAGTCACTGTACCCATAACCAGCAATATGGAGTATGGTCTAGGCTTGCAGAGGCACAGCAGTAAGACTAGACAAACACACACACAAACATACCCTTACCCAAGTCTCTCTCAGTGAACCAATCATTCTCATTGTTCATTCTTTCCCCTTCCTCTGTGGCGGAACAGGAACCAAAGCACCATTGCTTACTCACAAGTAAATGTGGCTGTGTAGCTCTGTTCCACTTTCCATAGGGCTCACTGAAATTATCAGGGACTTCCTTCTGGGTTGCTTTGTGGGGGCTGTATTTATCAGATCAGGACCATTCTGGGATTGTTAAATTCCTCTCAGATTGCCCTTTCCAATGGACTAAGGCACATTTCTTACTTACAAGTAAAAGGTATGATATGGCTCTGTTTCACTTTCCATAGGGCTCCATGCATTTTTTTAGTTGTTTTGGCCATAACATTTGATAGGAAGCAGATATTTCAAAACAGCTTTTTGCATTGGATTCTGCTGGAAAATACACATCCAAATGTATATGACTTGATGGGGTTATTCCAAAGGATTTTAACAGTTCAATGACTTTTGTGATTTTGGTTACCCCCAGGGTGGTACCTTCAGCCCAGCGTCCCCCAGTTCCACCCTAAAGATGCCACTGGGAAGCAGTACATGTGGCTGGGACTTGATACTTGTGCCGGAACAAAAATCCATACCTTTATTAAAAGAAATGCAGTCAGCTGATGCAGCATGGTAGCATGGGCTACCAACCCTTTTTGCTTTCACAAGCAGCCACAAATAGAATTTAGATCAGGGCTGGTAACTGCGTATGTTAGACCTTTGGCCCCTGTTGATTCCCAGCTTAAATCACCATCAGCGCAGCTGTGGGAGGGGGGTAAACATGCAAGCTCTATTTGGATATACATCCCTGACTGATAGCAGCATTTCTATTTGAATCAAACATTATCCCCATGGCTACTTTTTGTAAAAGACTGAGCTCCCATATTATATCTAATTTGATGAAAAGAGGTTTTTATCAGCAGTTATTTCTGAACAGACTTCAATGGAAGTTGAGAAACAGCTTCCGTCAAGGTCAGTGTGGCTAGCACTCCAAGTGTTCACCTGCCTTAGAAATACATGGCTGGGCTCAATTCCCATGAAGTGCACCCTCTTCAGTTTCACAGATCATTGTACTGAAAGAACATAACAGATGGCAGAAAAAATTGGAGGAGGCAGGACTATTACAAGTGGACAGAATGTGGATTGTGGGTTATGGGTTTTCATTTCCTTGGGGGGAAAAGAAACATTCCTGAGATTTGAAGCAATCTGAAGTGTAGGGAGGGAGGTTTAGCCACTTATAAATCCTAAATAGACCTTTCTGTGTTTGTTTATACAGCAGTGTAACATGCCAGTTTTCTGCTATGGAGGAATTCCAAATAGAAGGATAGACAATAGCCATTTTTTATTCTTATACTAACTAAGCAACTATAACTTGTTAAGAGGGTGAGAAAGAAAGGTTGCCCCAATCCTATCCCCCCAACATATTTTAGCATGCATCTGTATGGCATGCATTACATTCTGTGGTGGGTGAGGCATCAAAGAGCTTGCCAGAGTTATTATATATTTTTATTTGCCCCTTAGATGCAGCTTGTTTGGCTATGATCTACACCAGCTATATAGCAGCTACAAGTTCAGGGATTCTGCCACAAGGTCAAACTTTATTGCAAAGATTGCTGGGGAATAGTGGGCAGAAAAAAATGGAGTATAAGGTCTGCTACTTGTTCTGGTTCAGGTTATCGGATGCAGCAGCAGGTATCCAATGCTCATGCTGTTATTTTGATATGGCAGCTCAGAAATGGCATTTACAGTACACCACCACATATATTTCACAATAGCAGGACTCCGTCCTACCACAGTTTGGCAACCCCTATTTCAATATGATTTGCTTTATTCCATATTTAGCACATTAATATTTTGTGTGCACCTAAATACGATCTTTATCTCCAGCTTACTGTGAATATGATGCTGACCCATCATATTTTCCATTTTGATTAGAATCTTTCCCGACAGACATATACAGAAGTAAGTTTTGAGAATCCCTTATTATTATCCCTTTTAAATTTTGCAATTTAATTAGGACTTACAAAATTTATATTTTATGGCAGTAGAGCACTTTCTGGAGCCATGGTGATTTTGCTTATTTATTACAACAGTCAGGAATAATTTTGTGTGTGTGTTGTTTATTATTGTGTTGCCATAAAGGATACCTTCAATAATTATTTTTAAGCTGACATAAGATCTCTAATAACAATAAGAATTCTCAGTAATTTAGTTTAGGAAGCTACTTAAATTATTCAGTAATTCCAGTTACAGAACTGAAGACAGATATACACATATATCTAATGTGTATCTTTTGTGTGATGAAACAAGTATGGACACACATTTTCTGTCTTCATCAGCAGTTGCTTTCAGGGCCCTCACACCACAGTTAGAATATATATCTATCATTACCCAATGGAATAATTCTTTAAGGCTGACACCTGATCTGTTATAATTAGACTTGCTGACAAAAATTTATGTTGTCCTGGCAGCACTCATCCCGTCATTCCCCACCCCAGTCCAAATCAGCTCTATCTTTGCTCTGCCCCCACTCTTCTCCTCCTCATTTCACTCTCTCCCTACCTCTATTTTCTTCCACCACTCCTTCCAGTCGCTCCAGCTGACTTGCATTCTCTGATGCTTGCTGGAAGAATGGAAGTGGTAAGGTGGAGACAGTGTGGTAAGTAGTGATGATAGAGCAACTTCTGCAACTGGCGGTCAGCTGTAAAGCAGTCATACACCAGCAGGGAACCAGTCACACTGATGACTGGTAAATTTAAGATTGGACTATCATCCATATATTGCTTATGATGCATGTAATTTCTCTTTTAAATATTTAATCTGATTTTCAAAATCAGGGTGTGCATTAGATTTGTTGGCACATTAGATTTGAATGAATACAATATTTTGATTATAAGGACATGTCAGTATTTAGTTTTACAGTTTACTATAATAAAAAATGTAACATAAACCCATTGTTGTTTAAAGTAGTGCATTTAGGTAAAAATCATAACATAAACCATTCATTGCCATATTATCATCATCATCATCATCATCATCATCATCATCATCATCCATAAATACACAGTGAACAATTTCGTGCTGGTTTCATTCACATCACCAGTTGGACCCTTCCCAAGAGTCTAGGACTGTGTGGTGTAGCGGCGTTTAATTCGTGCTGATTCCAGAAGAGCGGCTTTCTGCAGTTGGCAGAGTGATATTTTGTCAATGCCAATAGTTTTCAGGTGCCTGCCAAGGTGTGCCAATTACCACTGGGACCAACTGCACAGGCTTACACCAGATACACTGTAATTCGATTCTTAGGTCTTGGTAGCGGGAGATCTTTTCCAATTGTTTCTCCTCAATTCTGCTGTCACCTGGTATGGCGATGTCAACAAGCCACACCTCACTGCTTTCTATGATGGTGATATCTGGAGTATTGTGTTCCAAGACCTTGTCCGCCTGTATCCGGAAGTCCCACAGAAGCTTGACCTGCTCATTTGCAACCACTTTTTCAGGCTTGTGGTCCCACCAGTTTTTTGCCACTGGCAGATGATACTTTTGGCATAGATTCCAGTGGATCATCTGGGCAACAGAGTTGTGCCTCAGTTGTTGTTGTTATTATTATTATTATTATTATTATTATTATTATTATTATTATTATTATTAACCATAAATACACAGCGAACAATTTCATGCTGGTTTCATTCACATCACCAGTCGGACCCTTCCCAAGAGTCTAGGACTGTGTGATGTAGCGGCGTATAATTCGTGCTGATCCCAGAAGAGCGGCTTTATTATTATTATTATTATTATTATTATTATTATTATTATTATTATTATTATTATTATTATTATTATATAACTCATTGTGTGTGCAGTAAAATTAAATTTTGTACCTGCTTCTTTGCAGCTGCACATTATAATTGCCAGAAAATGTTTTTTTAATCTCAAGACTTTTAAAACTGAGGTGTGCATTAGATTCAGTGGCACACTAGATTTGAGTAAATACAGTGTATATACAGGTGTATATATGGCTGGGGATCAAACTGAGCATCTCTATGTAAAACTCTGCCTACAAACAGCAAACAGACTAAGCAGAAGGAAAGCTGGGATAGGAACTATCCTTTGAAGGGCTATTTTGACTAGCTTTTGTCACAAAACCAGAATTGGCTTTTCCTCTCTAATTTTATCAATTTAAAGGTGTAGGGAGACCTGCAGAGACCTCCCTGGAGATTCCAGAGAGTTTAAGGCAGCAATTCTAAAGACACTTTCCCGGGAGTAAGATCCATTGAACACAATGGGGCTTATTTTGAGTAGACTGGTTAGGCTTGTGCTCTAACTTTTTTTTAAAAAAACCTTTCCTCCCAGGTGGAGGTACATTTGTTGCAATTGCGTCAGTGCCCTCTCTTCTCCCCTGCAAATACCTACCTGTTCTCTAACTCTTCCTTAGAGTTTGGGAACTTCTCAATTGGGGTATCATAGAGACCATTTTCTTTCATACAGTTCTACCAGTTCACATTACAATGTTGTGGAAAGGCTGTGATTCATTTGCCAACGTCTGTCAAAGCAAGCACATTGGACAGGCTTTCTGTGTGGCAGCAGGCAATCTTTTACCTCCCTCTCCCCAAGTGATTCATGTGGCTCTGTCCTACTGACATCAGCTAAAAATAGGCTTATCTCATCAGGTATTTGGTATTAGCTGACAAGAGTCTGTTCTTGCTGATCACTTTTATTGTGTTTTCTGTGATTTATGCTTTTACTAGTTTTGTGTGTTTCATAAAAGAGAGCACTCCTCAATGACTGCTATGTATGGCTTTCATGTGCCAATAAAAATATCAAAGGCTTCAGATTTACAAGTATTCTAGTAGTTCTATGAATTGATCTACTAATATCAAACCAATATTTCTTTGTAATTGGACAAGTATACCACTGATGATAAAATGTTCTTATCAGCTACCCGTATTTCCAGTAAAAGGCTCTTAAGTGCCAGTTACCTTAAACCATGTTTAATATGTTTGTTCGAGATTTGATATACTACCAAGACATAATCATGAAACAATTTTCATTTTAAGTCAGTATGAATGTGAGCAATTATTACCACATATCCATATATTTTCCCAAATCCTATCATTTTTATAATGACTCAAATGAATGGCACATCTTGAAATTTCTCCACATTCAATTTCACAACAGTATTCTAGCAGCAGTTTATACCATCCCTTTCACAAACTGTGTTCCCTCTTTAAGTGAAATATAAAGAGGATAGTAGTTCTATAGCTATTTTGTTATCTCCTTAATATCTGATACGTAAATCAATAATTTCTCTAATCATCCTAAATGTTTCTTTCATCATACCTGACTAATTTTTATATATTTCTTATTATATCTAACTGACCATCAGACTTTAAATCTCAGTCATAAGTAAATGATTCTATTGGTGATTTAGTAAAGCTCAATTTAGCTTTATATTTCTTCAATTTCCTTAACAGTTTGTCCATGATTCAGTGCTGTTTTCTTTCTTTGAGTTTTGTCTTCCAATTTATCCATAGTAAAGCCTGTAAGTTAAATGAGCATGTTCAATTTTAATACCTATTCTCTCTGAACTATATGTCATCTAAATAACATAGGAATGGTAATAAACTGTGGTGTTTGACTTTGCCAAGCTTTCTTTCCCATTTTGTACTTTTTAATTTTAGGGCTCTTTCACATTCATTAAGTACATCATTTCTGCTCGTTTCTCAGATGTTCAATATTACAGGAAATGTGTGAACACAAAACTTTATTTTTGGTAAAATTGTCACTTTTATGACTGCTAGGCAGATACAAAAGAACAAATGAAAGAATAAGAATTTAATTAAACTATCTGACTTTCTTCTATAATTCTTATTAATTTGTTTTATATAGCGCCTTTAAATTTACAGCCAAGTCCTACTTAATTCTCTGCACAGCAATGCAGCCAGTCTAATGCGATATCCACTGCATCCAGCAAAGGAGTTTTGGCCTCTGGAGGCCTTTGCATGAAAGGGAATATTTGTTTCTATACCCAAGGGCAAGCCCCACTGCCTCAGGGCAAAATCCAGAGTAACTATGGGGAGTCCTTGCTCTGGTGTAAGAACAACTTTCTCTGAATTCCAATATGAATTTCCCATAGGTTTTCACTAGGTCGTGCAGTAACTACGGGTCTCTTACGTGCTCCCATAGTTACTCTGGATTTGGGGGTCAGTGAGTCAACCTTGACCTTCACAAGTGATATAACTTGTACGGTTATATCTAGCAATATAGTTATATGGACATGTGCACATAGGCTTAGGATTTGGTGGACACTGCTGCCACCAAAATAATCCCCTTCCTGGGATTGTTCTTCATTTCTTTCATCCCTTCTCTGCTGCATTCCTGCCTACTGTGTACCATTGTAGGCATCCCCAGTCAGTCAATTTGTGGACCTTACCTCTCACTGCTTCTGACTGCAGCCCATGCTCTCTGACACGGTCACATTTGTTCACTTACATCAGTATCAAGAATATCTTCCCTGTGGGCTGATGCCATCTCTGTTTGACCCCTTGGGTAGAAGAAAACTTGGGTAGAATAAAAAAAACTTATAATTCTTGTGATCTGTTTATAAAGAGAAGTAATTGCACCATACACATAAATTACTCAACAACTCAATTTCAGTAAGTAACAAATTGATTTACATGCATATGAAACAACTGGCATATTCATCTGAAAGCATAACTTAAATAACTTCTGTGAAAATTTATTCATTTTCCAGTGCTTGAAGTATGACCAACCTTTCTTTTTGTGGAAAAAAATTTCAGATACAGATTACCCCCATGAATTACTTTGTGGGTTACATTTGTCATTGCACAGTAGCTGATGATTCTGATAACTCCCTTACTAATAGGTAATTGTGGGGGGGATCTTATTAAAAAGGAAAGTTAAAAGAAACTTTCCTTTAATGTTTAATGCCTTTGTGCCAGAAAGTCACAGATGAAATGAAGGTAAAAAGATATTCATCATCTCAAGAATGTGTGAGATTTTATTTGATTATTTTTGAATTGAAACTTCACAGTTCAATTTATATTACAATGTTAATTGGAGTTGAGAGTTCAAGCAAATGTGCTGTCCTGTTGCAAGAGTGAAGCATGTAATATTTAAATTAAAATTTATATGGTATACCATGCTGCATAGAATTTGCAGTAATATGTGGGGCACTAATGGAGGTGTTCTGAACTTAGCTGTTCGTACATTTCTTTGAAAATGCAAATAATACAAGCTTTTTCTCAATATTTCACCTGATTTATTTAATACAGCATATCCAAATTGTTATTTTCCCTTTTGCCTTATGGAAAAATTTTTAAATTCCCACACTATTGTCTCAACACTGTAGAAGCTGTCTGCCCCATGCAGTGCAGATCCACATACAATTCCTTGTCCATGAATTCCCATTATTAGGAGCACAATCCTAACCATGTCTACTTAAAAGTAAACCCCATTGTTTTCAATGGGTCTTACTCCCAGGAAAGTGTCTTTAGGAGTGCAGTCTATGTTTCTACCAACTTTTGAAAAAAAAGCAGGCAAGCAGCAAATCCCCCCTCTCCACACCACTGAATTACTCCAATGGAAAGGCAGAGCCAATACGATTGGATCTAGCTGGCGTCGCAGAGCTGGGCTAAGGACAGGAACTCACCCTGTCTTGTGGGCCGACCCGGGTCTCAAACCATGGCCTGCTGGTTAACAGGCACAGCGTCTTAACCGCTTGCACCACCCACACCCACAGCTTTTGAAAACAGGTAAGCGATATATTCTGGATCCACCCCCATGGTCTCCCTGTCCCCAGTCATCTATCTCCCTGACCAGTTTAATCTCCTCCCTGCTTCATTCTATCCTCCACTACATCATCTGCTGACTTAACTGCTCTGGTGGCAATTAGCAAATGCACCTGTGAATGATCTGATCTTCCTGTTGATGCTCCAGCAGTGCATGGATCTGCTTTTCATCAGCCAGCATTGGTGAAATGTGCATTCTGCTGGGGGGAGCTGAAAAACAGAGTGCCATGTCCTGTGATGTACCTAATGATCATGTAGCCCAGTGCAAAGCTCAAAATGTTGCCCCAGAAGTGACTTTTTCTTAAAAAATTTTCTTAAAAACATTTTCTTAAAATTTTACCCTGGAACAACAAAATCAAATTTAATTAAGCAAAAAAAAAATTTAAAAAAAAATGTGCCCCTTTTGGGTTATGGAAAGTATGCATGGGTAAGGAGAAATGGTTATTCTTTTCCTGCTAAATATGAGAAGCACCAGTTAGAAGTGCCTGTACACCCAGTTAGCATGGGTTAACCTTATTATGATAAATGTATATGTAAATGAGAGTTAATTGATAGTAACAGCTTATTTTCCATACAGTATCAGAATTACATCTCATTGGCTCTCAGATCAATCAGTATCATGGGAATGTTTGAGTTTTAAAAATCCACAGGCTTTTTTGCTATCATTTTCTGGTTAATTGCCCACATCTTTTGATAGAATATAGATATTGCCATGCAGTTTGTTTCATTGCATTTTGCATTAAATTACCTTTCCAACAATATATAACATGATGGTATTGTCCTTCATACATACTCTGTTTTTCATATCAGCCACTAGTCTCAAGCTCAGCTTGTAGCCCCCTTAAAGGTTGTAGCCCGGTGCAACTGCACCCCCTGCACCCTTCATAGCTATGCCACTGGCCATGACAGACATAAGACAACAGATAATACTTACATGTCGCCCTCTGTCTGCCCTCTTCCAATCCTGGAATGCCCCTTCTATGTTCTCCCTGCCCTCTCCACCCCTCTCAAACCACTGCATGCGCCAAGGTTGGTAGCACAGAGATCTTTCTAAATGCAGCTTCTAAATGAAGCTTTTCCGTAGCATCTATGAGCTGGCACACCTCCGTGTGCCAGTGCAGCCTACTTAGGGAAGGGCGCAAATGTGCTTTATGGCATGTTTGTGACCTTCTTGGTTTAGTGCAAGGGACGTACAGTGGACCAGGACACACTCTGAATTGCACCTTGAATCTCATCAATGTAACAATTATTCCTTTCACTTCTTAATAGAGGAAATATTTAAAGAGCTAAGCATGTGCAACTTAGCTAAATATTAAGTAATGATGATATGATCACCACAACTTTTTAAAAGACTGTAAACATCAAAGGATGAAAGGCATTCTATAAAGTACTCCAGGGGGAAATGGTTAGATGGGAAGAGATGGAAAAGGAGGAACATGTTGAAAAAGCTTCCTATCTGGAATAGAAATATTAGCATAATGCTCAAACTTGCAAGAAATTTAGCACTAAGGGTATGATTCCATACTCTTTGATGTCAGTGCCTATTGATTTGAATGGTGCTAGCTAGATCATAGCTAAGGCCCAAACCCAGCAAAGAATTTTAATAGGTTAAGTTAAATAGCATCACTTGTCACCTTGGGCTCAGTACAGATGTATATTCAGAGGCAGAACTAAATCTAAGCCCATTACATTCCTATGTACAAGGAATACATGAGAGTATGCCAGCAAGCCTTGCCATTTAGCTGATGTTCTTCTGAAAATGTGCTCCAGGTGTCCTGTTCTACACAGCAAGATAACATTTGTATGTAAGACAAATGTCATATATGTGAAGAGATTCTTCCTGTATTTTACAATATAGGATGCCCAGCATTTCAGATCATGGTGAAAACATATTCTCAGAGCATTTGACTGTTTCAGATATGATACACATCCTTCATGGTGAGAAACTCACTAAGAAGATACATCTAAGAGTCTTGTTTAAACCCTTAAAGACTAACAGCCCCACGGGGCTTTTTGGTGGAATCAGTAGCCTACCAAGTAACAAAGATGGAGGGGTGCCTGCTGCTGACAGTGGAGGGGAAATGGAGTGGGAAGGAGGGTGAAGGAGAGTGACACCCAGTGGTGGGCTCCAGCAGGTTCGCACCTACTCTATAGAACCAGTTGTTAACAAGAGATAACAAGACATATAAAGTTTAAAAATAGCCATTTAAAAGTGGCTGCCAGATGAGCATAGAACCGGTTGTTAATTTTTTTGAATCCCATCACTGGTGACACCAGCATGGTTGCTATCGCTTGCCTTTCTCTCCGTAGACCTATGCCAACTAAAGAGCTGCCTCAGATTTTAAAAAACCCATTGGTGTCCAAGAAATTCACCTTTCCCAATCTTACTTTCCTCTGCCATTCCAGTCTTCCCCATCCCCCTATAGGATATAGCATAAGCATTTTTGGCATGACTGCATTGGCTAGATAGTCTATGAATTTCTACTCAGATCTAAGTTTCACTGTAGTCAATAGGACTTACTCTTTAGTAAGTGTGGACAGAATTTCAGCTGTACACATTTACAGTGCAATCCTATGAATTTCTGTTCAGATGTTCAACAGAATTTAGTGATAGTTACTCCCAGGCAACTGCATATAGGATTGCAGGATTAATTCAGCATACACTTCAGAGAACTATATGTGATGTTCACAAACAGACTCAATATGCTACATAGGTTATTTTATCCTGTGTAAAACTTTAACATGACCAACGGCTAAATAGCTGGCACAGGTCCAAAAAGGTCATGTTGGGAGAAAAGGCTCAGGAAGGGGGCATAGGATAAGTTGTAAGCTTTCTTTACTGGGCTGTGGGTGGCACAAATGGTTAAGACACTGTGCCTGTTAACCAGCAGGCCAGGGTTTGAGACCCGGGTCGGCCCCACAAGACAGGGTGAGCTCCTGTCCTTAGCCCAGCTCTGCAACGCCAGCTGGATCCAATCGTATTGGCTCTGCCTTTCCATTGGACTAATTCAGTGGCATGGAGAGGGGGGATTTGCTGCTTAGGTAACAGCCTATCCTCCATAACAATCTAACCCAGGCTTTCGTGCTTTGCATGCAGCGTATGCAGTGCCGAGCACAATACCATAGTCTTTCAAGACTGACGAAGGCCTGCTATTGTATCTTTGCAAACATGCTTTATGCCAGCATGTTTTGTGACACTTGGGCATTTCAGCCCAGCAACCCCTTTCAAGCCTAAAAATCTGTCCGGGACCCCAATCAAATTTACTGGGATGTGACATCACTGTGATGCCAGAGCTCCTCCATATCTACTCGGAAGTAAGTCCCATTGTGTTCAATAAGACTTACTCCCAGGAAAGCCCAGTGCAAGACTTCTAAATAGCAGGTCCCACCTTTTCACAATTCCCCCAACTCCCAGTTTGAGTACCACTGTTCTAGGCCAGCACAGGAGCTGCTTTTATTGCAGAACACAAGATTAGGATCACTAACCTTGCAGTTTCAAGGTTGGAAACTGCAATCCTATCCACAAAAAAGTAAGCCCCATTGGTTTTAATAGTATGTGCTATAATAGACATGCATATGATTGGCTCTGAATATGTTAGATTGAAATAATAGTGGAGACAGAAATAATTACACTACATGAAGGTACAGGAGAAGGGAAACCAAGGGAATCCAAATTCTGTGCTTACATTGCATTGTTTAACTGTATACCTTTACATGTTTTCTTAAGGAACAAGCAGTCCAAAATTAGTCTTCCGAAGGAGTCAGTCCTGAGACTATACTTCCTAAGAAATGAACCCCATCAAATACAGTGGGATTTACTTCAGAGTAAACATGTCTAGGATTGTGCGGCATGACTCATTGATTTCCGTGAAACAACTTAATGTGTGCTTAAACCTACCCAAATGAAATCAATGGGATTAAGTTCTTAAAATGCCCTTGGTGTATTCTGATTCCAAGAGTCAGATTTAGAAAAATTCAGAGAACTGTAGCTTTATCTTGAAAACTGTTTTTGGAAGCTGGTGCCCAAGTGCCTACCCTACCTTATCTCTTAATTTTAGACTCCACAATGTGGATGAAGTCACCAAAACAAGTACACAGGGCTTGAATTCTGCTCAGAGGTAGATCAGAAAAGTCTGTAGAAATATGCCAGAAAAGCAATATCAACCCCACACAAAATCTATGTGTGTAGGAATATATTAAAAGTATGCATACAACAAGATTTTTATTCAGGTCTACTACTATCTCCTGGGCAACAAAAGGCTTCTGTGTTCCAGAATTGCTTAATATATAGTTTAATTTGTTGTATACTTTCAGTTGGTGTAAAGTATTTGATGGGTTTTTCTTAAAGGATCTAATTGTACCTGCACTGTACCCTGAATGGCTTTCTTTTTTGCTTCCTAATTCTGAAACTGCATGCCTGTTTACTTGCAAGCAAGTCTCACTGAAATTCTAATGACAATAATAAGAGTACCCATTTCTTTCTTTCATTTCTACTCAGTGTGGTCTCTGTTCAACGTAGCAATACCGGAACCCTTTTGGCATCTAGCCCAATATTTTCCAACCAGTAGTACTCATACCACCAGTGATACTTCAGGTAATGTCTGGTGGTACAGAAGGGACCCCAGGCCTCTCTACCAACCTCTGCTGTCTGGTAACAAGACCAACAATACAACATGGAAAGCAGTGATAGGAATCTCAACTCAGTGGGGAGAGCTCCAACATGTGGTTTTCTTATTCTCCAAAAAAGTCTTCCCATCTACCCTGAGCATCTGACCAGTATCTGTTGTACTGCTTTTTTGGTCTCCCAATCTGAAAGTAACTTGTGATGATATATAATCACCAGGTACTGCCAGTGGAACTCCCAGTAGGTAGACCATACAAAATGGTACAGTTGGGGACAAATATTGAGAAACACTGAAATACACTAAAGATATAGGTTCCGTGCCTTCTGCACCTCTGTAGTAGTGCTGCTACTTTCTGGACAAATCAGTGCACCTCCCCAATGGATTATGGCTATGGATTATGGCCATTAATGAGTAATGGAAAGCTCTAAAAACAAGGACAGACATAAGTCTACCTCTGCATACATTTAAATCTCATCATTTCAGCCTGTGTCTGCCCTTCCACAGCTTTGAATTTCAGGTTCTTTTGAAGTAGAACAATCAGCTTAGAATGTCAGATAGGTCAGACCACTTTTTTGTTCTTAGGGGACATTAGAAAATGTAATATCTTTATTAGTGTTGTGGGAAGATAAAGGAAAGAGCAGATACATTAGCAGCATACAAGGATTACAGCAGTAATAAAATGTTAAACTGAGAAATGGTACCACCGAAGGTCTGCAGTTCAAGAGATTAATTCTCTCCAGGTAATTTCATTTTACAAGCATTACAAGTATAAACTTTACAAGAATGTAATAGCTCTTTGTATTTCAAGAGGATACGATATGAGAGATCCACTTTGTACTCTTTCATATCCATGATCCTTTTCATTATAGAAATCTAGTATGGCCTACAACTGAACACTAACTACTGAAGAACACTCAAGAAAAGCAAGCAACGATCTCTAATTGTTCTTACAGCTGAAAAATATCACTTTTCCATTGGTGTTCTGAAAAATTAGGGCTTAAGCATCTCAGAGCCTAAGCCTATCTTTCCTGGCACACTGCAGTACAGCAGTACCATAATGGCGGCTTCTGCGTCCTGTGGGATCAGTAGAGCAGCTGGAGGTCTCGCTGGAAGAAGGGAACATTGTTTCCCTTACTTTGTGTAGAACTTTGACATTCCCGATGGGTAGGGACCTGAAAAAGATCAGGTTATCTTTTTCCTGAAAATAGGCTACGGCAAAATCCAGAGTAACTACAGGGAGACCTTGCTCTGGTGTAAGAACAACTTACTCTGGATTCCAATATGAATTTCCCATAGGTTTTCACTAGGTGGTGCAGTAACTACGTGTGCACGTAAAGTCTTTACGTGCTCCCGTAGTTACTCTGGATTTGGAGGTAAACCCATTTTTCAGGAAAAATAACCTCATCTTTTGCAGGTCCCTATCAATGGGTCAATTTGATCAACACCAGCTACCAGCTGGCACTGAACCAAGCAGACTCATGTTGGTTGTTGGGTCTCACAGGGTGGAAAGAATTTAGTGGTAGTAGCCTTTGAAGTTGTCCCCACCTGAACCACCCTTCAGCACTGTCCAGTTTAGCCGTCTCCCAACCTCCCCATCTTGGAATGCCTTCCCACTGAGCAACAGGGGTACATACTGCCGTGTGCTCCTCTTTAGCATACTGTCTCCATGGAGGCCCATCACTAACTGGTGCTTGCCTCTCTCCCAGTGCCACTCCATTCCTGCAATTTTCAACCTTCCAGAGATCCTAGAGGGCCTTCTAAGGCCTGTGTTGGCAACATTGTGGCTTCTACAAGCCACAAAATGTGGCCTCCACATGTCCTCCACAAACCTCAGAACATCCTCTGGAGGTGACAGAAAACAGCCTCCATTTTCTCTGAAGGATAAAGGTTGGACCCACTCCCATAGGTTTGGAACCAACCAGTGGGTCAGAACTGTGCGTCTTGAAACCACAGGTAAAAAAACCCAACTGTATTTTAAGACTATTCAACTTTCAATGATCTTTAAAATGATATTTATCTTAACTAATACTTTATGGAATTAGGTCTAGCGCTGCAAAACTGACATGACTGTGTCTAGATAAAGTATCTCCTAAACAATTTTATTAAGTCAAAAAAGACTGTTTCACGTATGATTAATGACAGCAACATAATTAGAATATGGTCCTGTCAGGGGATACTGATATTTATCTTTTTAGCACAATGTTTTACCAGCCGTGCCTTTTGTTGCTACACAAAAATGCCTCTCTGTTTCCATCAGAAATCTTTTCAGCAGATTTTAATTATATTTTAATTGCTTAACATTTTATTATGATTTATAGGCAGCAGTATATAACATTTCAAGGGACAAGTTTCTCATAAAATAGATATTAAGTCTACAGGCAAAGACAGAGATGAGATAATGTATCATGCTGTAGACCATTTTCTCAGAAACCATGTCATGGCCCATTTGTTGACTTGAACAATAGCTGTTCCTCGGAAAAGCACATCTTTCCTGAGTTTTTGAGTGTTTATTTTTATTTTGATAGAGGTAAAAGGGTATGTAGTCTTTATGCAACAATACTAGGGAACGGTCTAAAGGCAGATACCCCAAGTCTACTGGTGTTATCTAAGCAGTTTTGGCTCTATGAATGGGACACGGATGGGGAAAAAATCTATAAACCACTCCTTGGAAAAAGAGTAGACAATAAATTCAATAATCATTTGAACATTATCAACCCTTTGAAGATATAATGCTATATCTGAGCCTTATTCTGAGCACTATAAGAAAATAGGTATAATGTATCTGCAGGACATTGGGGCAGAGTGTCCTGCAGATACAGGCAGAGTATTGTCTTCTGGCAAATTATTTAGTGGCTTCCTCTTGGACAGCCCAAACCTAAACCTCACAGAGATACAGGCTACAGCAGTGCCAAAAGGGCTAGGACTGTATCCTGGGGAGTCAACGAAACTATCTGAGATCTCTGGAGGAAGAGGACATTTGTTCCCTTACCCCCCGTGAAAGCCCAGTCTCTCCAATGAGGCTACCGGAGTCTGTGCCAGTTACATCATTGTACAGATATTATACAGAAACCCATGTCAGAAATCCATGTTCTGAGTCCAACATGATCTGGCTAAGAATGCCCCAGAAACTTGGTCTGGCCAAGTTAACTAGATTACCTCAATGAACTTGAGAATGGTTCTACTTTTGAGAACAATCAGCAAGCACATAAATGTATGTGTTCTAGAAACAATTTACAATGTGGCATTTTGCAAATGTAAATGCCTGTTACTTAAAAATATATGCATTAATCCTTGTTGTGATAGTGTTATTAGAATATGAGTTTGTTATTCATCCAAGGACAGAAAAACTGGAGGACTCAAGTGAGAGGGGTACACCAATGTCCATTCTTCTTTTTCTTATTCAATTCCCCTTCCTGTTGAAAACTTGCAATAGATGTGACAGTTGTTCCAATGGTTAGGAATCTCTATGCAAGATAAAAATAAAGGTAATGTTTTTTCCAGGTGAATGCCTCAGCTGATAGAATTCATAAGTTGCATACAATAAAGTTTTCTCAGCAGAGTAAGCTGGAAATCATGCACAGAATTCAGACTTTTTTTGTTTCTCCACAAAAGAATCAATTTGGGGGGCTATGCTTGCTCCATAGTTCTCTGTTGCTATTTTTCAAGAATATCTGTGCTGTCAGAGAAAATTACCACACAAAAAATAAAGACCACTGAGGATACAATTAAAGTAGAAAAGGTGAACAAGTTTTAAGAGTCCTCAAAAATGTCTAGACAAGTTGGAGGCAAACTAATTAAAGCTGTAAAAGGCCTCAACCTAGCATTAGGCATTTTTAAACAAAGTTGTGACTATGTTCTCATAGTCTCAGGTCCTTCGGGCTGATTGACCTCCAAGTCACAAGGTCTCTGTCCTGTGGAAGCACATATGTGCAAACAAGTGTACAGACACCAGTGAGGATTCAGATAACATTAGCGTTTATATATAGTACCATCAGAGGTGGTGATGTCTTAGAAACACAGAAGATGGTCCCTTAAAAAACACAGATAAATCTTGGTTAACGTCATTCAAAGCATTAAACAATACAAGAAGAACAGTACAGAATTTCCCAATATATCTGCCTTCAACGTCTATCCTGATTTGGAGTACATAAATGTGTGCATTTACATTTCATATTAAAATTACCTATAGGCACTTGCAGAAACAATGAACTTGGGTTTAAAATAGACATGAAACTAAGGGCTTGATCCTATCCAACTTTCCAGTGCCAATGCCACAAGGCAGCCCTGTGGTAAGGAAACAAACATCCCATTGTCCTTTGTTACAGAAACAAAATATGAATATCTGATTGTGAAAAAGGTAATTAAGACTCTGATTAATTTGGTGTTTGCACTGTGGACAGTAGAGGGAGGAAGCTTATTTCCTGAATTTTTTCATATTTCAGGTTCATCTCATTTTGTGCACAAGGAATATGAAGTTGACTGTTTAAATTTTTGGTGACTTTGTTGACTGTCAGTGGAATCCTATGTATTTCTACTCAAAAGTAACTGTCATTTTTTTCACTGGGGCTTACTCCCAGGAAAGTGAGTTTAGTATTGCAGCCTGTGTCCCTTTAAGCATCCAATGTTACCCACACTGCTGAAAATAAAAATACAAGTTTGGAATATTTTGAAGGGTTGGGGTCTAGATTTGTAATTCACTTTGATTAGAACCTCGCAGCAACAGAGTAAATGTAACCAGCTGTGGAAGATAAATTTTCCCTACTTTGGGACTTACATTGGACAAAGCTAATTGATTACTATTCAGGGATATATACCTCATCTCTTCTTTTTTATGTTGATTATTATTTATCCATAATTCTGATATGTCCCCTTCCCCCAAAGAGACATCTGGCAACTGCTGTGGTGCTGCAGAATGCAGCAGTAGATGCTTTGGTGCCACTGCGGTCAGCTGTGATGCCATCTTATAGAGTGGGATGCTTGGTGGGTCAGAAAGCCCACTGACTGCACTGTAACTATCAAAGAATATTGCTTTCACTTACTTTTAAATATTACAATTGCACAAAGAAGGATTCACAGTACACTCCTATGACTGTTACCCAGACATAGGTCGCTGTTCTTATTCCCTGATACTGCCCATACATCTAACTTTTTATGAAGTCTCCATATTGTTTAGCGTCCTTTAGCATCAGTACCTTTAACAGAATTGCCTGGTGCAGATGGTGAGGGGTTGTAAAAATGAGCTATCCAACTGTTGAGGTGCTCCAGACCAAATCGCGTGGCCTGCACATCTGACATTTCTGACATACAAAATATACCTCAATGAAACATGATTTCAATCAGACAGTTCAAAAACCACATCCCTTAGGGAAGGGAATCTGGAACAGGTGGAAGGTGTACAACTATCTAGTTCACCCAAGTGTGGGCGAGAAGTTCTCTTCCCATAGATTTGACTGCTGGTCATGTATATGAATATATGGCCATAAGGGACAGTGTTGCCAATGGTTTGCTGGTAGCATTTTTCCTGTACTTTCCCTGTACACACTGGACAAATATGGGGAGACTAGCATTTAAAAAATGATTGTGTTTTGATTGTATAATTATAATGTGATTGATTAATGTAAATGGTTTTGTGCCTAGGTTTATTGAAGGGTAAGGAGCACAAGAGCAAAGATATGGTCTGATAATCACAATTATATCACTGCACAATACCAACACTACAACAATTTGAACATATGGTCAGAGCCATGGTGCAGGCTAGAAGTAATGAGACAACTAGAATTGATTCTGGAACAGAAATAAACCTCAGTGGCCTACTGAAGAGAAGATTTGGGTCAGCTTCACCTTTTCCAGAGACATAGTATATAAATATCTGAAATCATACATTTTTTTTAAAAAAACAACTGATCACAATGGCCCTAATATAAACATCCAATTATTTAATTTTCCCATTGAAATTAACAGGTCTTTGAAAGTCCTTCATTAATTTTAGTTGGATTATGTCCAATGTTTTTTGAAGGGAAAAAAGATATCCCAAATCCATCTCATAGAATCAGTCTTTTATATTATATTTCAGACCAAGAGAATCACTGATAATCAGATAGGAGCATGTTTTTGCGGAACCCTCAGGAGCCTACTTCACTCTTTCCACTTGCCTTCCAAAGTTCAGAATTTCTGTTTAGGTTATTAGGTCAGGTTATAAAATTCAGGACTACATTAAAACACAACACAAACTCCAACCTTGATGTTTTCTTGCTTGTGTAGTTAATTTAACCGAGAATGAAGACTGACTCAGGCATAAAGCAACAATCCCACCTGGCCAATTAGCGTCAGTTTCTTCATTTATGCCCTTAAGGGCTTTGCTCCAAAGACCCACTCCTCTTGCTCTTTGCAAAAACAAATGCACAGTAAGTGAAAAGCTATGAAATGCTATGCATTCTTACTGGGGAGTAAGCCCATTGGACTAAGTGAAATTTGCTTATGAGTAAACATGCATAGCTGCGTTAGACTATTTGTAACAGAGATGACTGGTTTCTGATTAACCACAACATTTTAAAAGCAACTGTGTTTGTAGCTAGAAGGCAACAAAAAGGCAACTATGCCATAGAGACTGTTTTGCGCTTTAAAGATTTAAAAATTTTCCCATCAGTATAAATGAAACTACAGTGCATCATCATGATCATCATCATCATCATTATTCTCACAGTACAAGTTAAGTTATGCTGGGGCTATCTCCCCTGAAAAATAACCCAATCCATGCTTCTGGTCTTGATTTTTTGTTTGTTTTCTTTTAAAGGGGAATACAGTGAAACCATATTAAAGTATTGCAATACTATTTTGCTTGTTTAACTGGCTGCATGTGCTTGATTTACAATTAATTTCCAACCAGTTTGCAAGATTTGATGTCCAATATGTACTAAATATACTAAAGCAACAATTCTTTAGTTAGGAATGGAGGGTTCATTGGGGAGGACTCTCCTTAGGAGCAATAATCAGGTTCCAACCTCCACATCAAACAAAATATAAGATGAACCGATAAACAGAAAATTATATATTATTTTTGTTTTTTTCAGTCTGCAGCCTCCTTCAAATGTGCCAGGACAACTCAAAGGCTATATGGCTCCCATTGGAAATGGCTGAACTAGTTTGTATACAAGACACAATTGCAACACTGTTGAATGATTTTTGCACTGCATTGCATTCAGTACCTTAAAATCATCAAGAGAACCAAATGTGTTCCTTGGGCTGCTGTTTGGAAAGAAATCTCAGTATTCTCAAATTGCTCATATTTGCTATATGGCAATATCAGGAACCAATGCTTTTTTCCTTCATAGTGTTTTGATTTCAACCTTCCTACCACATCTTTCAAAGGACACATGATAATTAGAAATATAAGCTGCCCATGTGGCACTGCCTTTCCAGTTCTATAAATGAAATGCTATTATTCATAGGAACTTGTTGTCATTTAAATGGAGAAGAACTGGTCTGTAATAGCTGCTGTAATAGCTTTGTAAACGAAAGACGTGGATGCTGAAACAGAGTTGGAGAATGGACGCTATAAAGCCATAAAAATAATAGATGACTCTGACAAGTAACTCATAAAAGAATTAAAAGCACAGCATAAATATGTCATAAATGCCATTGTCAGAGCAATTTTAACTTGCACTGGAGTAGGCAGGCTTGCCTATGCTGCATCCAGCACAAGATTGGGGACAGCATCCCAAAAGGGGAAAAATTTTCCCCTTACCCCAGGTAACCCAAGAGCAGCCTCATATATAGGTGGCACAGGAGGTGGCACAGATCTGAACAAAACAGCTCAGGACTAGTCTGTGCTGTCCAGGGAATGGGGTTAAGATCTGGCACAAGTGCTGGGTCTCAGACCTGCCTCCCAATCCTTGCCTGCCTTCCCCCTGGAACACCCTCCCCGTTCCCCCATCTGTGAATTGTCACATTTCCTCTCTCTCTGCAGGTGCTACTGTGAGACTGATTTTGATAGCGATCCCTAAGGTCAGTGGTGGGATTCAAATAAATTAGGTTCTATGTCCATAGAACGTAGAACGTTCCGTAGAACGTCCATAGAACGTCAGGTTCTATGTCCATAGAACAACAGGTTCAGTGTCACATTAGGAACTGGTTTTCAGAAGCAGGTGCTCCTTAGCAAAGGGTTCTATAGAACCTGTGAGATCCCCCTGAAGCCCACCGCTGCCTAAGGTTCAGTTCAGTTGTACAAGCAGTTTTTTCCCTAGGGAGCTCCTCTGACTAGCCTGATCTGCTTGGCTGATGGTAACAAATTACCAGGACTATTCCCTGATAAGCTGCATATCCAAACAAGGGAAGAAAGGGAAGGGAGTCAGCATGCTACAGTGGACACTACTGCCCTAAGTTATAATGCAGTTACTGGTGGTAACTGTTTGGACTCTAACAATATAATTCAGAATTTTCCCCCTTTTTAAAAATACTCTGAAAGACATGGGAAAAGAAATAAAGGTTGAAATAGATGTCTAGCATTTATAAAAGCCTATGAAACGTAAACAGCATATCAAGAGAATCAGGAAATTTATGAGAGGAACCGGTGAAAATAAATTCAAAATCTGACCTTCTTTTGGAAGTTAATAATGATGAAGTACTCACAGGAGTTGTGCAACAGTGCTGGTAATGTGTTTAGTCAAGACATGAGCTATGTTTTATTTTAGGCAGTAAGTAAAATGTTGTCACAGGTTCAGAAACTGCTTTGGGTGCTCCAGCATGCTCTCAGACCTATTCTAGACTTACTGGTATTTTTAGGAATCACATGGAGGCTGATCTTCAACTTCATTTATAAAAGCTCATCATTTGATATCTGTAACCCAAATGATAACTTGCTTGAATAAATTGGACATCTGAGATCTAACATCATGGACAATCATATTTGTTTACCATATTACCTAAAAACAATGTTGTTTCCCCACCCCAAACAGGCTTATTTCACACATTAATCTGCCAGTAATCAGGAACTGGTCTGGTTTGCATATGCATGTCCATCATTTGGTGACCATCATCACTGTGTGCATTATCCATCAAAGGCATAATACCACAGCACACGTTCTCCAGCTCAGTATAATTCAGTGGACTCAGTTGACATATTCATCTGTACAAACTGTACCAATAGTCAGGTGATATATATGCTGATGTGACTCAGGGTCAGATGTAGTGTGATTAACTGCAAATAAATCAAGTAATGGACGTGCATTAATAAGCCATTCAGATTTTCCACTGAAGTTTGACACAAGGAGCTGCACCACTTAATTCTATTTTTTTTATACCATCAGGAAGATGATCTGGTCATCCTTAGTAAAGAAGATAATCCAAGCCAGATGAATATAAGCCATTTAAAAATAAGAAATCATTTTTTAAATGTCATCATATAGCATATAGGTCCAACCTTGTTCTACACTGATTTTTTTATACATGGATTTGACTCAACACGAATGGCCACTGCAAATCAGTTTTTAAAAACTGCTTTTCTGCTATTGTAGAGAGCCAGCCATGCAAGCAGTAATTCCATTCTTCTGCTGAGACAGGCAAAGGCAGGAGGTGCATTGCATTTCAAATTGGTGACTGACTCTCTACAACAGTCAGAAAAGATGTTTTTAAACAATTGTAAAGGTATAATCTTTACAATTAGGTATATCTTTACAATCTTTACAATTAGGTATACAAAGGTATAATCTACAGCTTAAGTAACACCTTTTTTGTATCAGCAGGGAGTCCCAGAATCAAACCCCTGCAGATATTGAGGCACAACCTTATAACATTAGGAACAGTGAAGGAACAAGAAACATAGAAGATGATCTATTTTCCACTTTTTTATCCACTGATTTTTTTTTAATCCATGGGAATTTCCAGAATAGAACCCTACTGGATAAACGAGGGCCACCTGTACTAATGTATATATTAGTCATGTAGAAACTTATAGCCTTAACTGCTATTCTTTATGATAGCAGACTACACTTCCATTATTGTTAGATGACCATATCAAACTTCCTGTGTTCACTGTCAACAGCCATTTTGGGACTACTGCCACCCCAGTGGCCGTTCCAGGGGCCACTGCTGGCTATCTCCAGAAGTGAAGGCAAGCCAGCTGAAGATACGGGGAATGGCGTTGGTGTGAGGAATGGTGCAGGGATAAGGATTGATGGAGTTTCTATGTGGGGAAATGGGAGAGCAGGAGGTGGAATACATGAAGGAGGTGTGGATCTCAGCAGAACCAGCATGCATCATATTCAGACATTTCTTAGCTCCTTCTGTCTCCTCAGATTTGCACCAGAAAAATAGCTAATGCAGATTTCAGGAGACCAATTGGGGCAATTGAGGCTTGCTTAGGGTTGCCATAATTCTCTTCCACAAAATCGGGATAGGACCCTCTGTCCCATTTGCCAGTATTCGAGCACAATCCCCCAAAATTGGGATTGTCCCTGTTTTTCAGGACATGTGGCAACCTTGGGCTTGTCCCAGGGTAAGGAAACAACAGTTCCCTCAAGTGCTAGAAAGGGAAAAATCCCTTACCTTCCCTTATCTATAGACTCTCCCCCCACCCTCAGCGGACACAGCGTATTGGAATGGTGGGATTAACTTGGGAATTTAATTGGGATTGGGCTGTTAATTACATGGGCCACCATCTTTGTTTTATTAAAGTGTGGTGCTGTCGAGTAATTAATTTCCCACGTTAAGCTTAAAAGGCAATATCATCCGGCCAACTGAAAAATATCCCAATCTTTAACATGCCTGCTACCATGACCATGACAAGCAGGCCTGGGACAAATCTCACAATATAGCTCAGCAACAGAATAGTAAACTGTGAACTAATTAAAAGTCCCTCAACTATCTTGATAATAACTTTATTGGGCTTTATGTATATTTAATTGATCATTGGGAGAAAGGGCCACTTACCCAAACTGTGCGAACACTCTGGCTAGACCCACTTTATGGAGACGGTGTTACTTCAGCAATGTTCTTCACCTCGTCAGCCATTCCACTTCTGACCGTGTATAGGAGGATTAAAAATAACAGGTCAGGACAATAATAATGTATGAAAGATTGCAGCTATAACATGGCTGGATTGGCAGTGCAATAAAGCTCTCCATTCTTTCTACATCTATAACAATACATCTTACGGGATGGGCCTTCTATGCCATCCAGAGCTGTAAAGGTTCATGCACAAGCCTGCAAACTCAGACCCAAGGGCAATGAATTATGACCAGGCAGCTTGTAAACTAGTTTCATGTTATCCAAATGACAGAATGTGCCTTAGATCCTGATCCGTAAGAAACAATGCTAGCTTTAACCTACTGATGGCCCATCAGTTTGGGCCTTATACCATTGTTTGGGCCTTATACCATTGGAGCACAAATTCCAGCAGTATAAGTTCCTTTATTGCTATCACAAATGTCATTACATATGGTCTGGCCACCACCACAAGCACTGACTGGCTGGGTATGCATACCATTGCAATGGGGATGCTTACCCGTGCTGCTTTAGACTAGTCTGTTTTCCCATGGGATTAGCTGGGGAGTTTCTCTGAGTATAAGGAAACACAAACTTCTCTGATCCTTGTGATCGACTGAGTCCAATGCATCAGTATTGACAAACCCATCAGAGCCTTGACAAACCTCTTTGATTTTGCTAGCTGTCAAGACCTGCAAAAATGGGGAAGTGAAGGTAGAGACAGCTATCAAAAGCACTAGGAAGGCTGCAATGCATGGCCAAGTATTGATAATATATTGCGCTGATTGTGCTGTGCTGATAGACCACAGGTAGTGCAAGACTGGCCTCATAGTATCGCAGAGATCTGATTATCCTCCAGTATTTCTGAAGAGAAGCTGTCAAGCTTCTTCGGAGCTCAGATAGGAAACCTGTTATGTTACCCAACAATACATGCAGTTGGAAAAAAGATAGAAAGCAAACACAATCCAGCCAGTCAAGGTTCCATTAATTGCACTGCAAACATTAAAAATGTCCTTACCTCTTTCCCACTGAAAATCAATACAATTGATTTCAGCATTATTTCAAGGCAATTCAAAGTATGTGAGTTAATGCAAACATTACACTGAAGTCAGGCATTCCATTCTCAGGATACAGAATAGTCTTTGTATCTCTAATGATTTTATCTGAAAATGCTTTATATTTTCAGGATGTTTTTAATTATTTGTTTATTTTACACTGCTGTAAGCTGCCCTGATGGCCCATGTGGGGGCATGAGAGCTAGTCATCATTATTTAAATCCGCAGTACCCAAACTGTGGGTGAAGGATTCACCCGGGTCATGATCCATTTATCGGTGATCCATAAAATGGACAGGTCAGATTAGGCTGTGCGCATCAAGGGTAAAACAAGTAGCTATGAGGAGGGAGCACTGTTGCCCAATCACCATTATAGCCACCTCTTGGAATGAATGAATGAACGAATGAACGAATGAATGAATTCTCATTGTTGCCTTAGTAGCAAAATACACATCACAATGACAAAGTCATAAAAGTGGGAGAGTTTGTTTATTGCATGCAACACTGGCAGGGACATATCCCAGCCAGAATGGCTGCAGAATGGCTGCAACTCCTATCCATATGCACCAGACCATCCAGTTTCCAGACTTTTATTTTACCCCAATAGGGATGAATAGAATTAGTAACTATTCATTCCCAGTAGGAATGAATACTAATGAATAGAATTAGTAACTTTTAATTTGTTAAGAGGGCAAGGAAGGAAGATATACTTTGGGACCAAATAACACAAATAGCAGTGGGACTTTGTGCACACAATTATTGGGCAAGGTTTACAAACTTAAAGATGTTTTCCACAATCTAATCTCAAGAATTTGTCCTGCTTATCTGAAAAGTATTCCCTTCTTGTTCCCTTTATTCTGCACAAATTTCTTGCAAGCAATTAAAACTTTTGCTAAACAAAAGCAGATGGGAAGCCAAAATGCATCAAAGTTTTGTTTTTGTTTTTTTAAAAAAAATTGAGACAAGCCTGGTTTCACTTAACTGGCTCACCGAACCAATTAAATTGAAAAATGTTGCTGATTTTACAATATTCACAGAATTCCACACATTATTCATTTAATAGGACTAATAAGCACAAACAGACATTAGCACAGACAGAAAAGTATGCACAAATGAGTCTATAGAAGAGCCTGGAATCACTCAGTCTGTCTATATCTCAGTCGAGGGTATAATATCTTCATTAGCATTTTCAGATGTTGTTTATTGATGTCAAGTTTATTAATGTTTTCATAGTCATCTTTTGTTTTCCTGCCAATAACCATTCTATGCTTGACGATAAAGCAATCAGAGTAGCACTGAATCATATTTTGTCTTCAAGATAATTTGCAGACTGCGTAACGAGGAGCCTGATGGGAACTATAGACATTCATAAGTTTATTTCATTGTTTCACTTCTCCCTTCCCCTTATTAGTCATGCTTTTCAAAGCACTTTCACAAGTTGTAAAAAGTTCGCAGAATTTTCATCTTATTAAATGCAAACATAAAGAAAAGTTCTAGAAAAACTTTAGAAGGAATAGTCTTGCTATTGGACTTTACAGCAATGTTTTCCTGGTTTGAAAGTGGGTTCAGAAGAGCAGAGCCACACAGTGCAATGTCCACCTTCTCTAATTTTTTAACCTGTTAGTCACTCCATATAAATTAGCTTATTTTCTCACCTTTCTTATGATCACTTTAGAATTTCTTTTCCTATCCCTTTATGAATGGTGATGATTTTGCAGCTGGACAGGATTGGGCTGATCGGGCTGGACCATGGAGAGGCTGTTGAGGTGCTGCTTTAGAGCTAGGTCCTATGCCACTCCCCTGCATCGTGCTCCCCCAAGGAATACAAACCAAGGAGCATAAAGCCTCGTGCAATAATATTACAAACTCCAGAAGTCTTTTGAGGCTTCTCATGCCCACTTAATTTGTTCTTCCAGTTTTCCGACAAAACCAGAAGACTCTTTAGAAGCATGTGAAAAGTCTCAGAAGGCTAGTTCCACCTAAACACAGAATTATTATAAATTATTATTATAAAAATTTGTATCCCGCCTTTCTCAGGCTGTCTAGCCCGACTCAAGACGGCAGAAACATAAAACACAATTAAAAACATAAATAATTAAATACAGTAAAAACAATTAAAACATATAGGCTAAAAGATACTGTGAAAACAATATAAAACGAAAGCCCCCCCAACCTCTGCCCTGTTAAAAAGCTCCTTTGAAATAAAAGGTTTTTAGGCCTTTCCGCCTGAAGCTCTGCAATGAGGGAGCTTTCCTTAATTCTATGGGAAGGGAGTTCCAAAGCCCGGGTGCCACCACCGAGAAGGCCCTATCTCTGGCCGCCACAACTCTCACATCCTTCCACAACTCTCACATCTCTTAGTGGTGACACAGTCAGTACAGCCCCCTCAGATGACCTTAGGTGACGGGACAGATTGTACAGAAGGAGGTGGTCCCTCAGATACCCTGGACCCAAGCCATTTAGGGCTTTAAAGGTCAGGACCAGCACTTTCAATTCAGCCCGGAAACAAATGGGCAGCCAGCATAGTCGCTGAAGCAGTGGCCCGACAGAGTCGAACCGACGAGCCCCAGCAACCACGTGGGCCACCGCATTCTGGACTAGTTGAAGCTTCCGGACCAGCTTCAGAGGCAGCCCCACATAGAGCATGTTACAAGTCTAGTCTCGATGTCACTAGGGCATGGGTTACCATGGCCAGATCTGAACGACTCAGGTATGGTTGCAGCTGGCGGATCAGCCGAAGCTGAGCAAAGGCTCCCCTGGCCACAGCCGCCACCTGGGACTCCAGGAGCAGCTGCGAATCCAGGAGAACCCCCAAGCTGTGAACCTGCTCCTTCAGAGGGAGTGCAACCCCATCCAGAACAGGATGATATTCCAATACCCGAGTCGAGGTCTTCTGGACCATGAGAATCTCAGTCTTGTCAGGATTTAATCTCAGCTTGTTCACCCTCATCCAGTCCCCCACTGCCTCCAGACAACGATTCAGGACTTCAGCTGCCTCCTTGGACTCAGGAGGAAAGGAGAGATAGAGCTGGGTGTCATCAGCGTACTGATGACACCGCACTCCAAACCTCCGGATTACCTTTCCCAGCAGTTTCATGTAGATGTTAAATAGCATGGGGGATAGAATGGAACCTTGTGGCACCCCGCACTGAAGAGGCCAGGGTGCCGAACAAACATCCCCCAGGACCACCCCAGCACCACAAACATCCACCCCAGCACCAGAATGGCTCCAAGAGTCAGGTAGATGCAGTTTGGAATCGGAAGTGGTGGGGGTGCAGCAAGTGCAGTGCTTGGGGTTCCCTCGCAGGCCACTACTGTGTCACATCTTGAGGAATATTGATTTGCACTTAAGTTATGCAACCTCAGTATCTTGAAAAAGAAGTATTCTAATAAATAGAGAAGTCAGTAGATCTCTAATCCGATAGTAAATTTCACCACCCAGCTAGTTTGTTAATAAATATTAAGGAGCAGAGGCAGTTATCGGGGGTTTCTTCAACTTAGGGAACAGAAAATATGTCCTCCCTGAGAGAAAGTTAGAGAATGTTCTTCAGTAATGACTGTCTGCTACACAGAAACAGAGCTCAGAAGCTTTGATGCTGCTCTTGAGAGAGAGAAAGAGAGAGAGAGGACACACTTCTTACAGGTACCAGAGAGAACAAGCAGTGATGGGCCCAGCCTGGCCCAACAACTGGCTTGCTGGAAGTGGGCGGGCCAGGCCGGGGTCAGGGGGCAGGGCCGGGGTCAGGGGATGGGGAGGGTCAGGGGCGGGGCAGGGATAGCATGCCACCCACCCCAGCACACTGTGGGTGCGGGTGGGTGGGACGAGGGGTGGGGCAAGGGGTGGGCCCCAACCTCGGCACACTGCACATGCACTAAGGTCTATGGACCAGCTTCAGCATATCCACTGCGCCTGCGCTAACCTTACTGACCAGCTTCAGGGCGTCTACTAACCAGCTTCAGGGCATCCACTGCATGTGCCCTAAGCTTAGCACAGGCGCAGTGTGAGCATCCCAGTTTTGTGCCCCCCTGCTACCGGATCAGTAGCGGCAGGGCACAAACAGGAAGCAGTTTGGGCGATCTGGCCCGAACTGCCTTCTGCCCACCCCTGAGAACAAGGTAAATGAGTCTCAGGCATCTGAACTCCAGAGTCATATAGGTCAGTGGTCCTCAACCTTTTTGGCCCCAAGGAGCAGTTCTGTGGGGAAAAAATTTCCAGGGACCAGCCCAGAAAGAGTTGGGAGAGAGTTGTGCCTCTGGTGACCTGGAGGGAGGGCTTCCCCACCTAGAGCACAGCGTAGCTTCCTCCAGCTGTAAATCCCATTATAATAAACAGAGCTATTGCTAGTTTACTGTGGATGGGATTGCAGGTGAGAGTCTAATGTCTCAATGCATGTCTACTCAGAACAGATATTTTCAACCTTTTTCAGTGCAGGATGCACAGAAAATGCACAAAGCCATCCTAGTCACTCTTATTGAAAAGTAAGCCTCACTGACTATGATGGGACTTATGTCTGAGTAGACAGGCATTGGATTAGACTCTGAGGCTGCAATGTTATCTATACTTTCCTACAAGTAAGCTCCACTGACTACAATGGGACTTACTACGGAGTAGACAGGCATAGGATTGGTCTCTGAGGCTGCAATCTTCCAACAGAGCTTTCCTGCTGTGAGGAGAGGAAGATGCACTTAAAAGAAACCTGCTATAGGCAGCTTTGGGTATATCCTAACACTGTAGAAACCTTGGAAGGAGTAGATCAGCCCTCCATACCTTCTCCTCCACCAATGCATCCATACAAATAAGATGCTTCCTATATCCCACAGTGTCCCAGAGGCCTCCTCTAGGTCAGGAAATATTTGTTCCCTTCTTCTAGGAAGTAAAAGTAGGACTATGATAACTATCCCGATGGGTCTACTCAGATCTATGTCAGTGACTGATAGCTAAGTCCAAGTGGACCCAGGACAATGGATCGAGGCCAGGAAGGGGGATATTGGTGGCATCTCTCCTGCTGACACCAACCCTTAATATGAATCACCCCTGTCCTCCAATTTCCTCCAGTTCCACCTCCTTCCCACCCTGCTCTGCATAACCCCTATCACAAACCCCTTTGCCACTGGCTTACTAGTGTCAAAACTCAGGGGTTCTGGTGATGGACAGGGAATGCTGCCACCTTGTGCAACAGTGCTCTAAAAATGGCCACCAACAGAGTGACCCATGCCTGTTGACCGCTGTTTTGTGACAGTGAAATTAAGTGCTGCTATTGCAAAGGACTCTAGCAGGCAGCCCAAACCTGCATTAGATGGGGCTGATATTCCCATGGGTCAGGCTCTGTTCTCATGGCCCTACTTTTACTTCCTCATTCCTTAGGTCTCCACTACTGGCATATGTCCAAGCGGACTCATGGGGCAGAAGAAGCTTGTACCAGTACCAGGGAACAGATGAACAAAGACTTCCACAACTGCTCCTTGCCCCTTCTTGCAAGATGTAGTATGGGTGTAGTTTTGGACTTTCATGGTGTGCCTGCATCAGGGGGGACAGTGAGATAGGCTTGGGCTGCCCCATTAATTTCAGAGTTCGTAATTAACTGTCTTTGAATAACGCACAAAGTCTTTTGAGTCAGACAGGGCTCTTCATTTATCCATAAAAGAAGATGGACTGACATGACAGTAGCCCATAGAAACCTTATGTAAAGATTCTTTTAAAGTCTTCAAAACAACAAATATTTAGAGAAGGCTTTGTTTGTATCTCTGCATACAGTTCTGATTGACTTGTAATCAACAAATGTAACTAAAATAAATGAAGTGTACATCTATTGGAGGAGAAATTTTTGACTGACGTAAAGCCACCAAATCCTTTTAAAACCTGGTGAAGTTAGAAAAATACTATTTAGATTCTCAGGAAGAATTGTTTAAAGTAGATTGTATATACAAGTGTGTTGCAAATGGATACTTCAGGATCGTTTTATTATCCCTGTTATAAACTCATATTATAAAAACTGCACTGTATTCATTTTTATCTGTTAATTAATAAACAATTCATTAAAATGAAATATTAGTTTTCTGTTATTGTGAAAAGCTGGAATACTTTTTTTCCCTCCCTGGCTTAACCAAACAGTTCAATTTATTAACTTGCTGCTTTCCGTCCACATACAAAAGCAACAAAACTATTTTCATTCACAAATTCATTTATTTTATGAGGGTTTCCAGTAGTTCAACTGCACCTTTTGTGATTGCACTATGCATTCCACTTCTCTGTGCAGTTTAAACAAATAGCATTATTATCCTACTGTGAGAGAAGATGGAGAAAGACAAAATTAAAAGAACATTTAAATATGAAGAAAAAAACAAAATTGTGCTGTGCTTTTGCAAGGCAATCCATGACCTATTAGCCATGTTTGAATCCCTGCAAGCACACTTATAACAATTGAAAACACAACCTTTTCTACTATATTCTTGTGTTGTCTGCTGAATACTGATTACACATTTAGACATGGAACAGCTAATAATAGGTTTATTAATCCACTTCTGTCTGGCCTACAGGTGTACATATTTGGTCCCTGTGCCACATATGTAACGTTGGAAAGAAATGGGTTTTAAACAAGGTTATATCCTGACCAGCTCTAAACTCAAGTCTGCGGCAGTGTCTTCTCTGACTAAGAGCACAATCCTAACCATGTCTACTCGAAAGTAAGCTCCATTGTGATTAATGGGTCTTACTCCCAGGAAAGTGTCTTTAGGATTGCAGCCTAAGAGAGGGAGGTGAGCAGGGACATGCAGTGTAGAGGAGACTTAAAGTGTAAAGAGATCCTCCTCAGGTAAAAGAAGATGGGCAGCTGTAGTGCTTTTCTAGGGACTACAGTGGGGAGGTTCTGCCTTACTTGCTGCTCCCATGCCTCATGTCCCTAGAGGTGAGTAGAACTGATGGCTTATGTCCATCAGAGAACCCATATGACTGGGCTGACCAAAAATTCTCTATACTGGTTTCAGTGTTTCATCAGGGGCATTCAGTGCATCATCAGGGGCAGGAAAGGATTGGTGGTCAGTGCAGGAATTAGCCCCAGGATCAACCTATTGATGGCACTGGAGGCAGGAGTCTGCAGTCTGACCATACTGAAGAGGACAATGTAAAGTCAATGAAGTGCTTTACAATATTGCATTGTAAAGTCAATGCAACATATTCCATTCTACTTATTTGGATCTGGAAAGTCTACATCAAAGGAGCAAGACTCTATATTTTTAGCAGATCTGCAGGTATAAATTTTGGGAGGAAAACTACACATTTGAATAACTGATCCTGTTTTCAAAAGAACAAACTCCATGACCATACAAATCTAGTATGTTGAGGAAAGCAGCTGCCCACCTGGGACATCAGTAAACAGACAAGGAAGACATTTCAAGTTTAAATCCCAGCAGATCTGGACAGCAATGCTGGTACAATATTCTGCCATTCTGCTTGCTCTTGTTCTCCAGAGAGATCAGAATTATGGCAGGTCATAAACAGTAGCTGAGCTCAGTACTGTAAGAGATGCATGACTCTGGCCTTAGAAGCAAGCTGGAAATAGGCCGATTGAGCAGAAGAGGGCACTGCTCCAATAAGATGAAATATGGTCCTGCTTTATTCTGGTGGTGAAAATGGTGACAGTTTTTGGTTGCTGACAGTTGCAGATATTTTTGTTTACTGTCACTATCAATGCCCCTTTATTGCAGACTCAGAAAATGTTACTGTAATCTGCTTGCCCCAGTTTAGACCCCAGGAAAAACAATCGATACCCTTTGCCAACAGAATCAGAGCTTAGTAAGGCAAGCAAGACATATAGCTTATAGCTTCAGACATATAGCTGCCTAGTACATATGCTGCCTGGAGCAGTTAGAAGCTACATCCACTTCATCAATCAATCAATTAATCAATCACAGAATTTATATACTGCTTTTCAACGAGAAGTTCACAAAGTGGTTTACAGAAAAAATGAAATAATGGCTCCCTGTCCCGAAAGGGCTCACAATCTAAAAAGATGCAAAAGAGAAAAAGCCACTAGGAAAAAAATTGTTGGGGTGAAGAAGGGCCAGTTACTCTTCTCCTTCTAAATAAAAGAGGAACTTCTACTTGAAAGACTGCCTCTTGCCCAGTTAAGAAAATAAAAAGAGCCTCCACTGGTTCAGGCCAAAGGCACATCTAGTCCAGCTTCCTGTTTCACAGAACTGTCCACCAATATCATAGAATCATAGGGACCCAAATGATCATGTATGCTATGCCTCCCAGCTTGGTGCCACCCTCCTTAGCCCCTCATTCTGAGTCATTGACGAAGATGTTAAAGAGAGTATGCTCAGGGAGGAACTGACTTTTAAAGACTGGGAGGTCTGCTTAGATCCTTTCATTCCATAGGAGCTTGAACAAGATCATTTCCCCTTGGACTGAAAACCCCTTGTGTTTTTGGCAGCTTGCAAAAAGTCACTGCTTCACAAATTGTCTTGGAAGTTAATCAGTCAAACAATCAGTGCTTCAAATAAGGATAGTGCTATGGAAACTCATGTGATCTAAGTTGATATGGCTCGTTGTTGATTTGTCCAGATGGCAACTTTCTCCATAGTTAATTTAGTACTTCAGCATTAACAGCAGAGAGAAAACAGGTAGTGCCAAGACATGCAGTGGGTTTTTTTTGTGCCCAAACTGCTATTGATACTTCTACTGATCACTAGTCCACTGTTTTGCTTAGTAGCGGTCATTAGTGGGAAGATTATCACAATTCCAGTGGTTTGTATGAGGTATCCAAGACAGGGTATTACTGGTACAATGTCTTGTAATATAATAATATCACTATGGTTATTATGAGGTCATCATGGAATGTCAAAATTCTCACAAGAAATATTATTAAAGTATAGTGTTTGCTTTAAACAGGTCCTTAGATCTTACTAAGGCTTAACTACCCTTTTCTCTATTTTGTGGGGGCATCATCCCACCTGCCATCCCCCACCCCAGAACATTCCCTCCCCACCTCTCTGTCTCCTCCAAGCCAATCTCTCCCCCCCCCCCCCGTTCTCACAGACACTGTGCTAGCCTGGAAAGGCCAGGACAACATAGAGACCATTAGTCAACACAAGGGACATGTGGAGACCTAAGGGATGAGGTGGGATTGTTCTGTCAGAGTGGAGGGCGGAAATGCCATGTTGATAATTAGAAAGTGAGGCACCTCTGGGAAAACAACCACAAATGTACTGATGTGTAGACTTTCATGGAGAAAAAGTATTTAAAGGAAGCCATTCAGTCAGCCAGTAAATGAATTCTCATTTTTTTATTAGTTTCAGGCATGGGACTGCAAAAGAATATTCACCTGTCTAAACATTGTGCCACTAAGTGTTCTCAGATTAGATATTACCATCAGGACAAAGCTTCACAGTTTCTACAATTGAGGACATAAAAACTTCTGATTGTCATATTTTCCTCAACAAGAGATATGCAATAGTCAAATTAACATTCCTGGCAAACAATGAGCTACTAATGATCTCACCACTGGTTCCTCTGCAGCTATTATTATCATATTAGACAAGCTCATTATAGATGTTAACACTCCACAAGATCTATCAGCCTTCACAAGGAACAAAGGAAATGAGATGAGTACCAAGAAGATGCTTTTTGAAATAAAGTAGCTGCACATGGATTCAAGCTTATTAGAGCACTGAAGTTCATATGCAACCTAGGTGAGCACTTTTTTCTGAAGAATAAATACAGATCCAAGAGCATCCTTTGCAACACAAAAAGAAAAAAAATTATTAAATCACTGATAATAGGATTCTTTAATCATTTTGGATACCACTGTGATAGGTGATGCTTAAATATTTTAAACTATTCATTCAGTAGGAAGTGCCCTTTGTCACAAACATGGCATTGGACCAAAGAAACTATGGCTACCATCCAAAAAATAGTAGACACACTCATAGCTTTGAGATGCAGTCAAAGCTTTGCAACAGTGAGATTGATGCTTTTGTTCTTTGAAGAGCAGTCCCTCTCATTCCATATCAGAAAGTGCTTTAAGATATCCTTTTAGTCTCAAGTCCTTTGCCACCTGGGGTGAGGGTCAGCACAGCCATGAATTTTTCTTTGGTTCTTTGGATCCTGCCCACTACTTTATATTTTGCTTCAACTTCCATGGGCTGTTGGTTTAACAGGCAGCCCAATTCATCAAAATGCCCTATGCAGCTGCCCCAATGCTGTGTCAACTAAATCCAACAGAAGAGGCCTGTTAGGGTAGGTTTGTTCCCTTGCATAAGCTCCTTTGGCCCAGTGATCTTGCTAGCATCTGATTTACATTGATTCATGAACACAGATCAGGCCTGGAAAAGGGATTCAGGTTTCAGTGGGCTTATCTCAGCTGCCAACCCCATCCCGTTATCAACCCTCCTTCCCACTCTCATCACAACACCAATCCACATACCTGCATCCAATCTGTCTCTTCCCACCTCTCTCCCAGTCCCTGTGCTCTCTTAATTCAGGCAGCGGGTTTCCATTGCCCATTGCCACATGCCCCAGGTTGCTTGCCACTTCCAGTGGTGGTCATGATCTCCAGCAGTGTCACCTTTGTGATAACTGCAAAGTGCATTATGCAGGTTGAACATGTGTTCCACCAGCATAACATGCCCTTAGTACTGAGCCTTGAATTAACAAACCTTGGTAGATTTCAACATTGTTACTATAAGTAATCATAACTCTCTAATATTTACTTTTCCTTTTAATGTATATCAGTAAACTTACAAGTATGAAAACATAGTTCCAGATCATTCTCTAAAATAGTAAGAGTATTGAGTCTCAGGCTAATTCATGATTTGTAGAAGCTGTTGATTGGAAAGATTGAGCTTTCCAACATCCTGATACTGCAGTAGTGATACTGAGTTCAAAAATCTCATAGCCCAGTCTTTCCCTTGCTGCCCCATGGCAGTGATAATCCAATAATATTGTTTACTGCCATAAGACCGGTCAATATTTTTCACTGCCATAAGACCTGCCAATATTGTTCACTGCCATAAGACCTGCCAATATTGTTCACTGCCATAAGACCTGTCACATAAGGTGCTCTGACTTAGAGCACAGCTGGGAGCACCAGAGAGTCCAACACCTTCCTGTTCACACCATTTCCAAGGTCCCCATCAGGATAAGATTGACATATGTCCCCAAAACAGGAACACTCCTGATTTTTTGGACTGTGTTCACATACTGGCAAATGGGAAAGAAGGTCCTGTCTGGATTTTGTGGAAGGGAATTATGGCAACTCTACATCAGGAGAGGCAGCAGGGAATGGATGAGTGGAACAGAGGCAGGAAGGGGAGAAAATCAAGGAGTGAGAGAGCACAACAAGGGTGTGGAAGCCACAGGAAGGGTGGGATTCATTGTGGATGGCCTGCACAATGAATTCTCTCTAGCAGAAACCTTCCCACCTATACCTAACTGGGGGAAATCATCCCATACTCAGACTACCGGTATGTTACTTGGAGCAACCGGGCCCTCTCACCACAAGGAATTCTTCATCAATTGCAGGCAGAATGACTGCATATATACACTTAAATCTGAATTGTAAATGAGAAGTTAGAGCCCTAGTATTCAAACAACAAAAACAAAAAAGCCCATGCATTCTAGGCAGCAGCCACGATCTTTAAAAAGTCAATATTTGTTAACAAAACTACAAGATTGTTGAGTTCTCTTGGGATCAAACTAATGTATAGAACAAAAATATACATCCTTTATTATCTTCTCTGATTGTTTTGCTTTGAGACATTTTTGTTTTCTGTGATCACCAATTAATTTTCATATAATGGTCTTCGGTGGAAGTTGTTTAAAATGCATTACAGAACAATTGACATCCTGTTCTCTTCTCTCATTTTGCGCCAATTAATTTCTAGTTTGAGAATTTGACTGCTTTTGACAAGATATACTAAAGTACTGAAGATGCTTATAACAACTAAATAGGATTACGTGTGTTGCAGGCAATAAAATAGCAGACTCTTAAGCTTTCGTCCTACTGAAAAAGGAAAACCACTATTTGCCCTAGAAATAGTATTACATTTCAAATATAATGGCCATTCCTCCCTGAAGAATCTAATACCAGAAATAAATATCATGGTATTGAATTTGCTTATTTTTCTTGAATGGCTTATTTTTGCTTATTTTTCTTGAATGTTACAATTTTGGTTCTTATTTACTTATACTTGCATCCTATCATTCTCCAAGGATTTGGGGCAGTGTATAGTTAATGACAACATTTTATGCTCACTAAAATGAGAGAGAGAGAGATCATCTTACATTGCAATCCTAATAATATTTTCACAGACAGAGGTCTTACTGTGTAGAATAGGACATATTATCAGTTTCTAGTCCCTATTTCAAATTGCAGCCAATCCTTTCCCTTGTTATCTAGCAGCCTAGAAGCACAAGGTGCCCAAAGGGTTTGGTTTGATGTCAGTCAGCTCATCTAGGCCCTCATGGATTCAGGAGTCTCTACAGACTTCAAAAGTCAAGATCAGGGATCGGTCCAAGGGGATCTACAGAACAGGTGCTGCATTCAAGGCAAACACAGATGTTGTTTCAGCAGAGGATGACTGGGAGTTTATCAAACTGCTGAAGAACTTAAGATGGCTTCTCCACATCCTGGCAAATCTATTATGACTTAAAAGGACTCTGATTTCTTGAATTTTGACTCCTACGGCTCAGGGGAATCTGTGATTCCCTTGTAGATTTCCTCTCTGAATCCAAAGAGAGATGTAGAGCTATGTCATATGCCTATGTTGGGCATGCTAAGTTATGTTTCTACATAACATTACATTACAGAGAAGTAGTTTCCTGGGCTTATGTCCATGCCATTCCTTACTCTGCATCATACCCAGATTCATCTCCTGGTTGTGAAGACAGTTTCTGAGGTTCAGGCACTGCCTCAATTAAGCGGAGATTGGGCCCACTTTTCCTTAGTTTAAATCCAACACTCATCAGTTGGTGACTATTGCCAATAGATGACAGGTTCCATGCATCAATATCAGAATAAGTGGTATAGATTTCTAAAAACAATGATGGTCCTTGAATTGTGTTTCCGTCAATTGTGATTTATCTTATTGTGAAAATGATGGCAAAAAATTTCACACAATTATGTTATTTTCTCTTCTCCCAGAAAAATTTATGTACTGTGGATCATGTTCTTCCAACCCCTGAAGCTCTTGGGTTCCTGTGTATGTGATGTTACAATCTCATAAGTGGTTTATTCTTTGTAGTGGGAATGCAAATCCCTATCATAGACTTATCTTGGCCTATGTAAAGTATCTTAGATGCTACAAAAGGTACTTCATTTTTCAGCATCAACAAAACCACTATTGGTGTTGCCATAATACAACAGTCCCTGATATTTATACTCACAGAGTACACCCAAACAACCCCCCTGGGCCTGCCTAAGGGCAAAATCCAGAGTAACTATGGGGAGTCCTTGCACCGGTGTAAGTACAACTTACTCTGGATTCCAATATGAATTTCCCATAGGTTTTCACTAGGTGGTACAGTAACTACGGGTGCACGTAAAGTCTCTTATGTGCTCCCGTAGTTACTCTGGATTTAGGCCAGCCCAGGAGTATTGAGGAAATGCTGTAAAGCTCTCTTGCACCACTTTTGGGGGAGATAGACTAGTGGACAGATATATGTAGGCCTCCCTGTGCCATCACAAGAGTTGCGCTGGCTGATCTCGGCCAGCAAAAGAGTCTGGGGGATAGGGTGGGTAGGAGGCAGAAGGGAGGCATTTGTGTTTGGAAGTGGGCAGGCGGTGAAGACCCAGCACTTATACCAGATCTAAGTCCCATTGTCAGGCAGCACACATTAGTCCCAAGTTACTCAGATGAGACCCACAGAACTCATTTGTGTAAATTCAAGTTGACCCACTGAGGCTGCCTCAGCACTACCCATGGTAAGGGGAGAAGTTTTCCCTTGCCTTGGGTTGATGCAGCAGCAAACCCAGTCATGCACTGGATATATAGCACAGGTGCACTGGCCTGCCTTTTCCAGTGCAAGCTAGGATTGTGCTGACACTGCACTTTCATACTGAAAATTGTTTCCTGAAAAAGCAATCATTATATTGCCTTAGCGCTCTAGCTTGCACTACCTTGAACATAAAGTTATTTATTGTACTTTTAAGTGATGGAATGAGGCACAAAAAGGTAGTTCACACTGCCTTATTGCCATACATAAGAGATAATTCTGGAACATTTCTGGCTGCTTTGTAAAATTGGCCACCTTTTGTAAAGATTTACCTTGTCCACAGCGAACAATTTGTAAGCACAAAAAATATGGAATTTATCTACAGCCTATGGGGAACAAGGTTAAACAAATGAAAATCAATGTTAATTTAAAACAAGTGGGAGCAGCAAGAATTCGACACTCTCAGAGACTGAAATCCGGGTTGTACATGTTTTCTTCTTTATTGCATTGTTTAGCAGAAGCTCAATGTGCCATCAGTCTGTATATTTTTAATTGGTCTATACAGTAATGTATTACTGGTATATTTTGTCCTGATAAATCTAAAGACAATTACACTGTTGGTTTTATTATTGCTCTTTAGCATGGATATATAGTTGCAGTTTTATAATTCAGTTTCCTAAAAGCTTTGAATTGGCAGCAATATTTTAAATACTATACAAAAAACAAAGAAATGCAAATATTAAAATATATGTCAATATCCAAAGAACTGCAAAAAAAAGTTCTAGTCCCCAAAATAATTCTCACACCATGGTTTCCTATGCCACATGAGCAACTATTTCTGCTGTGTTTATGTTCAACAGCAGTTTCTAATATGGCATGGCCTCTGGCTGTTTTCTATCCTTAAGGAAGGTAAAATATCCCACCAGTCCTTGGGTTTGGCTCCAGTAATTCTTGACCCACTAATACAGAAATCTTATTCACAACCGGTCAGCCAAGGCATCCTTACACAGAAAAAAACCATGGCAGGTTCAACCAAATGGTGAATTTTAGTGGAATTTAAAAGAGATTGATGTCTTACTAAATTTGCTCACAGGGCTTTCAGACTTCCCTGTGCTGTGCAAATATGAGACAGCAAGATCTCAACTACCATGAAAGTCAAAGGATGGGGCAGGATTAAGTCGTCCAAGTGTTCATACTGCAAAGCTTACTTTAAATGTGCATATCTAGCCTAATCTCATCAAGCAAAAACAAGGGATAAGATCTAATCCTGTGAGGTTGCACATGGAAGGCTTGGAGGAGAAAATGAACCATCAGTATTCACTGCCATTTGAAATTTGAAACCCACTTGACAGAAAACAGTAGGACTCAAGATTGAACGTCATCCTGTGTTGTTAATGGCACAGAACTATGCCCTGAAAAAAGTCCATTCACTTTTAAGAGGGTAACTTTATTTAGTGTATGACATACAGTACATGGACTTATGGAAAATCAGATGTTAATGTCCGTCCACTCAGCCATTCAAGGATAGAATGGTCTACATTGAAAAAAATCAGACACTAATATCTGATTCACCAATCAGATGGTAACTTTCATCATCATCACTGGAGCCTTTAGGAGCTATTACATCTAAAGGCACAATTCTAACCCTAACCCTTACAATCCTAACCCTAACCATGTCCACTCAAAAGTAAGCCACTCAAAAGTAAAAGTAAGTTACTTTCAATGGGTCTTACTCCCAGATTAACTATGGGGAGTCCTTGCTCTGGAATAAGAAAAAGTTAGTCTGGATTGCAATATGAATTTCCCATAGGTTTTCTCTAGGTGGTGCAGTAACTATGGGTGCCCGTAATGTCTCTTATGTGCTCCCGTGGTTACTCTGGTTTGTGCCCTCAGTCCCTTAAATAGGAAATTTCACCCTAGCAAGGATCCATATGTTGTGCCAGCCGAGTTCAGCACAACCAGCTATCGTTTCTAGCCATCATGCAGTTCTTCCAACTGATTCATTCTGTGCTGTCATCTGCTTTCTGATTTCTAGACCCCAGCTGGCAATGGGAATTTATTCTTCAGCATAAGAAGCAAGTGCGTCCAAATCTCTCATTTTATGCAACATTCTCCTGAATCCGTTTTAATATTCTGTTGAAAAGGAAATATATCAGCACTGAATTCACTAGTAGAAATTGTTTTGGACACTCTTCCTTCTTCAAATAACTTCCTCCTCAATTGTTTATTTGTAGTCCTGGGAACATTTTGCCTTCCATGTTATTTACTGATGCTTGATATCGCCTTTTCACTTGAATCTAGATTCTGGCAGAGAGATGCTGTTGCTCTGTAGCAGAACAGATGCGCATCAAAAAGGTTCCAGCTTCCCTCTGGAGCAAAGCCAGGTAGGATTGGAAAAGACCCTTTTCTGAAATGATAAGGACTTCTATCAGTCAGTGAAGGCAGTATACCTATATAAACTGCAGCTGCACTGAGCAATAGAGCCTCCGATAACAGTGGCAGACCTACATTTTTGGGGCCATGAACATAGAACCTTTATGGAGGCTCCTTCAGTTCTAGCAATGAGGTCTTGATTACCTCTGTTATCTTCAAAGAGCGGGCTGTTCCAGGACAGATCATCACTTTTTTAAAATTTTTACCAAATCTCAGATTTTGATTAAAACTGGGATAGTGCAGTTTCATATTCCAGTGGGGCTCAATGCACTTTTCTAGTGTTTTGGTCATAACTCATCGGCTCGACTCTGTCAGACCACTGCTTCAGCGACTACACTGGCTGCCCATTCGTTTCCGGGCTGAATTCAAAGTGCTGGTCCTGACCTTTAAAGCCCTAAACGGCTCCGGTCCTGGGTACCTGAGGGACCGCCTTCTTCCGTACAATCCAACCCGTCACCTAAGGTCATCTGAAGGGGCCCTACTGGCTGTGCCGCCACTAAAAGATGTGAGAGGTGTGGCGGCCAGAGATAGGGCCTTCTCGGTGGTGGCACCCTGGCTTTGGAACTCCCTCCCCATAGAACTTAGGAAAGCTCCCTCAATACAGAGCTTCAGGCGGAGCTTAAAAACCTTTTATTTTAAAAAAGCGTTTTAAACAGGGCAGAGGGTGGGGGGCAGTGTTTTAGTTTTTTTTATTGTTTTAATGAATGTCTTTTAGCTTGTTTTTAATTGTTCTTAATCTTTATTATTCTAATTGTATTTTAATTGTATTTTAATTATGTTTTAAATTTGTATTTATTAGCAATTTTAATGGTGTTTTATTCTTTAATGTTAGCCGCCTTGGGCTCCCTCTTATGGGGGAAGAAAGGCGTGGCACAAATTGAATAAATAAATAAATAAATAAATAAATAAATAAATAAATAAATAAATAACTTTGATAAACTGAAGATATTTCACTCAAGTTTTCCTAATTTCATTCTGCAGTAAAATACAGATCCAATGGTATATAGTATGACTGGGTTATTCCTATACATTGCTATTTTAGTGTGTCACATCCTCCCCAGCATGTCACCTCTTTGGGCATGTCACCCAGTGTAGGCCACACACCCTACAACTCCCTAGTGATGCCATTGGGTTGAGGAGGGAGTAGTTGCTGCATGACCTGGGTGCATGCTCTCTTGGTGGACTGGAGGGAGCTGAGTGCTAGCTTGTAGGAGGCTGTGATAGCCCTTCTATAACGGCAGCACCGCTGGAGAAAGAAGTGAATCAAGAATTGCATAGAGTGAAATTGTTGGATGGGTGGCATAGCTAAGGAGGGCACAGGAGGTGCAGTTGCACTAGGCTACAATCTTTAAAGGGGCTAAAGGCTGAGCTTGACACTATTGGCTAAAATTGTGAAAAACAGGGTATATGATAATACCATCATGTTATATATCATTGGAAAGATAATTGTATGCAGAATGTAATGAAACAAACTGCACTTGAATCAGTGTTGGGCTCCAGCAGGTTTGCACCTACTCTATGGAACCGGTTGTTAACGAGAGATAGGACATACAGTATAAAGTTTAAAAATAGCCATTTAAAAGTGGCTGCCAAAAAGGCATAGAACCAGTTGCTAATGTCTTTGAATTCCATCACTGACTTGAATACCTATATTTTATCAAAAGTCATGGCCAATTAACCAGAAAATTAAAACACAAAAGCCTATTGAACAAAAAGTGGATTTTTTAAACTCAAATTTTTCCATGTTACTGATTACTCTGAAAGCCAATGAGATGTAAATCTGATACTGTAAGGAGCTAATAGGGTTTTAATATAAATCAACTCTCGGTACATATATCATATAAGGTACAGATATCATAAAAGAGTTACCACATACTATATGTGTATACAGGCACTTCTAAGTGGTGCTCCTCTTATATTTAGCAAGGAAAGAATAGCCATCCCTTTTTGCTCCTGCAGTTTCCCTAACCAATAAGGGGCATAATTTTCATTATTTTAATTAAATTTGTTTTTGTTTTCCCCCAATTTTCTTTCTTAAAAATACCTGAGAATGACATTACTTCCAGTTTAGACATCACTTCTGGGGCAACACTTTGAGCTTTGCCACAGGCTACATGATCATTATATGCGCCACTGGGTGGAAGACTGGGGGAGGTGTGGCGTAAGCACAGAGTATAGGGCACAACCTCCAATTCTTTGCTTTCCTCAGGCTGTTACTTGAAGCAGCTGTTAAGGCTTGTGTGCTTTAAAAATAGGAAATCTATGTTTTTTGACTGTAAATGTGGAATGTGACTGGAGGAGCCACTTTAATGCTTTTAATCTTTACTTGTTACATTTTGGTTGTCGATGACAAGCTGGTATTTTACTGTTCTACAGCTCCTTGAGGGAGTATTTTATCAGTTGTATTATTATTTTTGCCTTGTGGCTGCACTATGTATTGAGTTAATGTTTGTAATTGAAAAATGAAAACACCAATAAAAGCAAACAAAAAAATTCAAAAACCCTACTTTCCCCTATCTCCTCAATCTCAATGGCATTGAGTTTCTTGCCTCTGGTATTCCAGAGAAAAGTACTAGTTTTGTTTTCAGCCTGTTTTTCAATACAAATCTGATGACTACATCTTCAGATTACAATTAGCAGTTTTACTCATAATATTGAACTGCTGACATCAGTGTCAGTAAACTAACATTTCACAGTGCTTCATGTGCACTTTCAATGGGCAATTTCATAGGCTGATTCAAAAATGTAGAGTTGAGAAATCTTTTTCACTTTTCCCCTATGGTCTGACATTTTGTCCTCATTTAAACATATGAAATATTGATGGATCACATTAGGTCTGAAAACAGCATAATTGTATAATTGGTGACTTCATATGACTTCTTGCAGCTGCCTTCTACTATCCAGTCAGCTTGACTGGAGGTGTCCATTACTAGTGCTACTACTGCAGATATCAAATGGGCAAAGACATACCTTTGAAACTGTGTTTCTCTTATATTTAGCAAGGGGAGACCAAGTGCCCCTCTCCACTTCCAGCCAAGCAACTTTTTCCAATGACTGTTTTTAGTGTCCTCTTGTGTCTTGTTTGTGCATGTTTGTTCAAGGAACCATCTGAATATTTCCTTAACTACATCAGCTACTTTGTGATTTTTTTTTGTAGAAAAGCAATATATAATAAATGTTTCATTCATTCATTCATACAGCACTGTCATACAGGGTGTATGACATGCTTCATGAGTGAAAAGACCTCAGGTGCAATCCTAACCTATTTAGGCTGGCACAACTCACCTGTCTCCCCATTCCCCTGGTGGTATTGGGAGGCTGGCGGATGTCTGCACTGGCTTAACCCCTGCAGGAGTGGCACAGAAATATGTTAACAGCATGCTGGCCTTACTGGGGCATAGGATTGCAGCCCCAAGTGCTTATTATTTATTCATGGTCCACTGATGCAATCCAGGAATGAAGTTTATCTTGCCTGAGGAAAAGAGCACTCAGTCTTTCCCATGCAGAGGTGTGATGCTGTCAGTTGGTTGGAGTCTTCTGAGGCATTTAAGGCAGGTACCTTAAGGCAAGTACCGCTGAGGCATTCACAGGTACCCACAGGTACCAGTTGGCTTAATGGTTAAAGGCACTATGCCTGTCAATCTGAAGGTAGGTCAGCAGTTCGAGACACAAGTAGACACAAGTTTGAGACACAAGAGACACAAGTCATCACCTAAGGTCATCTGAGGGGGACCTACTGACTTAGAGATGTCACCACTTAGAGATGTGAAAGGTGTGGCGGCCAGAGATAGGGCCTTCTCTGTGGTGGCACCCCGGCTTTGGAACTCCCTCCCTTTTGAACTGAGAAAAGTTCCCTCAATACAGAGCTTCAGGTGGAGCCTTAAAACCTTCTATTTTAAAAAAGCATTTTAAATGGGGCAGAGGTGGGGGGACAGTTGTTTTTATTGTTTTTACTGTTTTTAACAAATATTTTTAATCTGCACTTTTTTATTCAATTTAATTGTATTTTAATTATATTTTAATGGTGTTTCAGTATTTATTTATGAGATATTTTTATGATGTTTTATTCCCTGATGTCAGCCGCCTTGGGCTCCCCCTTGCGGGGTAGGAAAGGCGGGATATAAATTGATTAAATAAATAAATAAATAAGTACTGCAAGATGAAGTTAGCTCCTATCTTTAGACCAGCTCTTGCCAATCTAGCAGTTCACAAGCATTTAAATGCAGGTAGATAAATAGGTTCTATCTTGATTGGAAGGCATTCTGTGCACATGCGGGCCACATGTCCATGGACGTGTCTTTGGACAATGCTGGCTCTATGACTCTAGAAATGGGGATGAGCACCGCACCCTTGAGTCAGTCACAACTAGCAGGGCAACCTGTAGGGGACACCTTTACCTTTTTACCAATGCTTAGGCCTTCTTTGCAGGTGGCACAGTTGTTGACAGTAACTGTGGACCCTTTGCTCCCATGGGTCCCTGGCCCTTAAGGAGATGGGCCACTTTATTCTTTGACATGGACACAGCCGCCTGCACTCACCTAGACCTGCTTGATTCAGCCACAGGTTGTATGGTGGGGTGGGGTTCATGGGCAGCATCGTTGGGTTGGGACTTCTACCCTCCACCCCCATTTTCCCCTCACTTGGTTGTTCTGAGGCTAAGCCCCCTCCTGTGGCAGGTGATACAGGGCTTAAGGCTTGATCATGGTCTTTTGGTGTGCACTTAGGGCAGTAAAAGGCAGATCTGAACCCAGGGCCAGCCCTCCGTGGGCGCGACTGCACAATAGCTGGTATGCGTCAGACCCTTGCCAGGACTGCTGTCTCAAGGGCCATATGGTATGTCTCAAGGTCCAGTTGGCTGCATCTGGCCAACAGTGATAGGATGGGCCTCTAATAGTTGGATCAGGCTTGGAATCAGTGCATGCCCAGCACAGCAGCCCAGGCTTGTCTCTGGGGACTTACGATGTTTGAACCTCCGCACCTCTGGTGTAATACAGAATACACCACTTATTCTGTCTGCTAAAAAAAGTGGCCCCCATTTTCTCCAAAGTTGTCATCCCATGTGTTCATTGATCAGTGCACAGATAAATAGTGAGATAAAAGAAGGATTAGAAAAAAGCAAGAGAGGTGGAAATAGAAGAAAACAGAGAAACACAGAGAAGTTTGAGAGATTTTTCCAGTTATTTAATTTATTTATTTGCTTATTTTTTGTTTATATCCTGCTTTTCTCTGCATAAGTGAACAGTTAGGCACTATTCTAAGCTTAGGACACAATCCAAACCTATAGCTGTTCCTGTGGAGCAAGTACACTGCTGTTGGTGCTTTTGCATTTGTGCCATAAAGCAGGATGAAACAGTGTGCCTGCAGAACCTGCAGGATATGAGGGCCATGGCCTTCTCACTGGTTCCAGTGTAAACAACAGTGTATGTTGGAAGAGACAAGTTTTCTGATCGTAAGGGTTGGGGGATGTGAGATGATGGGGATGTGTGATCACACTGATGAATCAAAGTTTTATAGCTCAATTCAAATGAAATCAAGATTGTTATCAAGTGAGATACTGATGCAGATGAATCTTTGGATTGCATTTCTACCGCCAATTCAAACTGTAAGGATCAGCGTGACCCTAAATAAATAAGTACCAACCAGGTTCTGTTAATTTCACAGAATAATGTCCCATTACACTGTATTTTAACAGAGCACCTGGAACTCCAATATCAAACTGTCCTAGACTCTGTTCCTCACAATCGGAATTGCTGAAGGCAATGATGCAAGATTGGCTTCATGGAGATTTGAGGGAACGAGGAGAAAAAAAAGATTTAACAATAAAAGCAATTGATTTTAAAATGTCTCTAGTGTTTTGAAAGAATCTTGGTTCTCAAAGATCTTTTACTGCTTTCTATCAGAGAACACACACAGGGCATTTTCAATTACTTTAATTATGTGTCATGGTTATTGATGCACTAAACCCTGCCAGACATTCCACAACAATATCTTTAATCACCAGCATATTCTTATCTACATTCAAAGGTGTTGTGTGCCTTTTTTAAAAGTTACTTTGTGCTATTACTTTGGATAAGAAAATAATGAAATATAGCTTTTAGATTAAAATGTAAGAAGATAAAAGGCTCCATTCGCCCCTAAGCAACCCCATCAACATAATATAATTATCAGGGTAGCATTATTTACCCTCTGTAACTAAGCTTTTAAGCATATTATTAGAGGTTAATGTCCCCGTATTTTTTATTATCCAACGTTACTAAGGCTCATGAAGTCTGAAATCGGTAAACCTGTTCTGGCAAAGAAGAGAACAACAGCATTCACAGGTACCCTGCAGGCAGTTAATCCTCAATTGTAAAATGGAGAACAGATTGATTTTGTAATCTAAGGGACTCACCATTTCTCAGAAAGAAATTACAGCTGTAAGAAATACCAATTGAGCTGGCTCTCTGCTGTGGTAAACGCATGCTTGTTCCCTTGTGGAATTGTGGGTACTGCTTAAATCGTAAGTATCAGTATGGTAATGTATGTTATTGGACCAATTTTGCTAGTCACTTTCAGCAGTAATGCCAAACTGTGTGCTGGGGCTGTACACTGGAAATGATATTGAGAGAATGGCCTACATATTATAAGAAAGAAGTTAATTACCTTAGTCCATGATTCCAAAGGTAATCATCCATGAAAGAAAATATCCATGGCAATATGTTTTTTAGGGTATGATAAATGTATTCCCTCGCATGTTGTCCTTCTAGCCATGGCCGACTATAGGTTGCGGTGCTAATCTCCATTTTATTGTCCAAAGATGCCTCCATGATCATGTGGCCAACATTGCGCACAGAATGCTTTTATAGTGCAACTGATATGGTACCTATATATCTACTTGCATTTACATGCTTGGAAGTATGGTGTACTGTTTTGCTTTTGCATAACTTCCTTCAAGTGAAGTATGCTCCAGGTAGGATGGATCCTATGGAGGAACAATGGGTATATGTCTCCCCCCAGTGGTGGGCTTCAGGGGGTTCTCACAGGTTCTATAGAACCCTTTGCTAATGAGCACCTGGTTCTGAGAACAGGTTACTAATAGAACATAGAACCTGTTGTTAATTTAGGTTATTAGGACATCTAACCTGTTATTAATTTTTTTAATCCCACCACTGCCCCTAACTATCATACCAGTGGGGAAGGGTGCCTGTTGGGAAGGTGAGCAAAGTCAGGCACCAGAGGAACACACACTGAGCATGGTGTCAGGACTTGAGGTCTCATGAACATTATCACCCTATTCCATGGGGAGACCCAGGCCCCACAGCCTCATGAGTGCACAGCTGCATGAATGAAAAGCATTTATGACAAGGTTCCTTGCATGATATCCAGATAACAAGTTGAAATAAAAAATAAGTGAAAATAAATTTCTTTTTTTTCTTTTTTCCCTGTGTTTTCCCCCTTTTCCTCCTCTATTTTTATTAGATGTCATTTACTGCAAGCAGACTACTGCAAGCCCTCAGGTATTAACATTATTTATGAACATTGAATATTTTCTCTGTTTCACTGTTGATAGTTTCCACTTGTCATCTATATGACTCTGTTCATGAACAGAATAATCTATGTTTAATTGCAGAAGCAGTATTAAAAATCCAGGCTATTTTTAAAACTTTTGTTCTCTGTATCCTTTTCTTTAACTGATCAGAGTATTTTTTGGAATTTGTGGTATTTTATTTTAGAAGCTACATCAGAGATCCAAGTAGCAATGTGTGGTGGCTCTGAAACAGTAACTAGGCTATAAAACAATATTTTTCTAAATTGAAATCCCACACCTCTGTAGTATCTTTTAATGACTGCAGTTTCTCTTAGTTCAGTCAGTTAGTTTGTAGGTTTCTTTATAGTATCCTAATGGATTTCAGTTTGCACTCTCTTGCACAGATGAGAAGTTACTCATTTCAAGCAGAATCAGTCTATTGCCCACAGAAGCAAGCAATCAAACTATGTACATGTTCTACTGAAATACTTGGAATTTATTTCCACAAAATGAGTTCAGTATTAGGATCAGACTATCAGATGAAGATCTCAAATTATGAGCTCTGCTGTAACTTCACTGAGAATAAACAGTAGCAATAAAATAGTACCGTATGTGAACTATAACCTCATAGTATTTTTCTTACAGTGTGTCCATTTAGATGCCCAAACTATTCCCAGATGAGATCCCTTATAGTAATAGAGGTGTTTGAAAATTTCACTTTGTTTTCTCAGAAGTAAGTCCATTGTGTACAGCATGATTTAGGCCAGTGATTTTCAATCTTTTTGACCTCAGGTCATAAAATTGTCAAGGCACATCTTCAGTCTTTTGACAAGGCATACCGTTCTGCTGGTGGAGGGTCTATGTTCCTCAATGACTATTAATAAATGATATTTATTTAATTAATTTCCCAAATTTCATGGCACACCTGTGGACAGGTGTGCCAAGGAATCTGGTTGAAAATTGCTGATTTAGAGCACAATCCTAACCATGTCTACTCAAAATTAAGCCCCATGGTGTTCAATGGGTCTTACTCCCAGGAAAGTGTCTTTAGTATTGCAGCCTATGACTATAATCTTAATTGTAAGAAAAAAATGTACTTTAGTAGGCCTTCTGTTCACCCTCTCCATAGTATGAAGCATGCACTCCATTCATGAATTGAGGCTGCAGTGCAACACAGTTTTATAAATGCAGTGATTTTAAATCTTTTTTATCTCAAGGCACACTGACTAGGTGCTAGATTTGTAAAGGCACTCCAGATTTTCTTTTTATAATCAGCAAGGCATATCACACTGCAGGGAGTCAGGCTCACAGACATAATGGCACTACTAAGAAATGAGCCTTCCTCAAACTCACAGGTCTGCAGGGGTCCTACAACAATAAATAAAAATATTTATTCCTGGTAGGCCACCTGATTCACTGGACCACTGGAAGTATAGTGCTTTCCTCAGAGTGCTGCAAAGGAACTAATGGTAAGGGATAGGACTGGGCTAAAAAGCAAGAATCCCAGGATAATGGCTACTACAGAAGGTTGTCTCAGCATTGGTTTTTAGGATACTGTGGCATCGCAGAAGGATTTGGGATTTAATGAGTCCCAAGATAGAGGACAATTTAAAAAATACAAAAATCAGATTTTTATCAAAGTAATACCACATGATACCAATTATACTAGTATTCACACTTGTTTAAATCTGATGTCATGCAATTTCTTCTTATCAGTATCTTGCTCCTATTAGTAATTCTATTAAAATACATTTTAATCCTTTGCTAATTTATTCTCTCAACTTTCATTTAGAAATATGCATTCGGGTAAGATCAGAAACGTAAAGGTAGCATGTGAACTGTTTGGATCAGATAGATTTAATTGTCTCATTTATTTCAGCTACTCTCTATGCCCTGGAGGTAGGCTGTAGAAAACAGTGCTAGAAGTATATATGTCATGTGCAGTTTAGTTCCTCATTCAGAATTAAAGAAATCTCATCAGTAATAGGCAAGATACTGAGAGTCTTAGAGCATAATCCTAACCATGTCTACACAAAAATAAGTCTCATTGTTTTCAATGGGTCTTACTCCCAGAAAAGTGTCTTTAGGATTGCAGCATTAAATTGTCTAGATCCTAACAAAAGATTAGTAATCAATAACCTGAGCAGCAATTGTGGGCTGTTACCTAAGAATAGCATGCAGGATAAGTCTTGACATCCTCTAGGGTTCTGTTCTGGGAACCTTTGTGGATGCCAGTTTTCACTTTAAAAGCAATTAAAAGATAAATGTCTCCAAAGGCAGCTTATTTATAATAGCCTCCTTTTTAAGGCATCAGTCAATCTTCCTCTTCGGGGCTTTAAACAACTTTGTTTCAGCTGAGAGGCTCACCCTGCAATTCCCTCTGGAATGAAAAAGAATGCAAAGCTATTTGGAAGTGTCTTTGCATTCCTTTTTTGCTCCAGGGGAAAGGGATGGGACTCTGATATAGTAGGAGCTGATAGAGATCTCCACATTTGTGGTTTCTTAACATTCATGCTAAGATCCACTTTGCTCGAGGCATCTCAGGAGTACATGAATTTCATGACAACCACAAAACTGTTCTAGGTTGTAGTTTATTTCACCCATCTGCCTGGTCATATATATTTGAGCTAATGTTTTATACTGGACATGAGCATGATGATCTGGTAGTGGGGAGGAGACTTAGGGCAAAATCCATAGTAACTACGGGGAGTCCTTGCACCGGTGTAAGAACAACTTACTCTGGATTCCAATATGAATTTCCCATAGGTTTTCACTAGGTGGTATAGTAACTATAGGTGCACGTAAAGTTTCTTACGTGCTCTCGTAGTTACTCTGGATTTGGGGGTTACTGACCAATTCAGTGCTTGTCTACATAGAAGTAAGCCCATGATAGGCCCATGGGCTCACTCCCATGGGCTCACTCCTAAGTACAGATTAGGATTGCAACCTTAGTATGATTTATTTTTCATGGAAAGATCGTTAGCTTGTAAGGATTGATTTACAGCAGCTTTCCAATTGCCATGCAGTGGACCACTAGAATAGTCCACTCTCAAATACTCATAAATCTAAGCAGTTTCTAGATTGTTTTTGTTGGCTGCATATAGGACTGCCCTGGTTGGTCTTATTGGAAGATGTCCTGTGAGGTGATTATAATTGCTCCCAGAGGTTTTCTCCTTCCAGTTAGCACCAATCAGGCCAGTGGTGGGCCCAGCCTGCCCTAACAACTGGTTCTCCAGAAGTGGGCGGGGCCAGGCTGGGTCAGGGGGCGGGGCCAGGGTCACTGTTGATAGTTGGGGTGGGGAGGGCGTGGGGAGGGTGGGGAGGGCGTGGGGAGGGTGGGGAGGGTGGGAAGGGCATGCCACCTTAACCCTTAGTTTACCAAAATTGATCACTTGTGACGGCATCAATCAGTACTAAGCCCCTGGGTTCTGTGTAATTTATTCCTATGCATTACACTTTGTTATGCTCTCAGGGGGAATGTGTGCCACAATTCAGAACATAAAAGCATAAGAAAAGCCTCCACTGGATCACACCAAAGACCCATCTAGTCCAGCTCCTGAATCACACAGCAGCCCACCAGCTGCCTCAGGGAGCACATATGACACTTGCATCCAGGTGCCTAATACAGCAGACACTACCACAAGTTCCACTGGTGGTACTCATAGCACTGGTTGAGAAACACTGATCTACAGTTTAGGACCAGAGTCTGTGGTGTCCCCTCTGCAGGCTGAGGTTTGCCTCTAAGCCACTACTTAAGGCTACAATCCTGTCCAGACTTTCCTGTAAGTAAGCTCCATTTTAACTATGATGGGACTTACCAGTACTTCTGAATGGTCATACATAAGATTTGGGCTCTTAGAATCCCAGCCTCTTGTTGCAATATAACACTTGCATCCAGGTGCCTCAGTACCAGCAGACACTACCACAACTTTCACAGGTGGTACTCATAGCACTGGTTGAGAAACACTGATCTACAGTTTAGGACCAGAGTCTGTGGTGTCCCCTCTACAGGCTGAGGTTTGCCTCTAAGCCCCTACTTAAGGCTACAATCCTGTCCACACTTTCCTGTAAGTAAGCTCCATTGAATATAATAGGACTTCTGAGTAGTCAAGCAAAGGACTGAGCTCTTAGTAACCAGCCTCTGGCTCCATTCCTATTCACTTTCCTGAGAGTAAGCTCCACAGACTATAATGGGACTTACTTCTGAGTAGCCAAGAATAGGATTGGGCTCTAATGCTGCACTCCTCTGCACACTTTCTTGGGAGTAAGCTTCATAGATTGAAATGGGATTAACTTTTGAGTAGTCAGGCATAGGATAACAAGCTCTTAGAAACCAGCTTCTTTCCAGGGAGTAAGCTTCACTATTATAATGGAACTTACTTCTGAGTAGACAGTGATTGGGCTTTGAGGCTACACTCCTATGCTCACAGGGGAGTAAAACCTACTGACTTTAATAGGATTTACTTCAGAGTAGGCAGTGGACTGGGCTCCTGGGGGTGCAGGATGGGAACTGCATGCTGCCTGCTTATAAGGAAAAGGAGGACAATGAAGATTTATTGTGGTCCTGGAAAAAAGTATGGATAATAAGAAGACTCCATGTTGCCTGCTCATAAGGAAAAGGAAGAGTAAAAAGAGGACCTGTCCTGGGAAAGGAGGACATATGGTCACTCAGTACTTGCTTCTGAGGAGGCATGCAAAAAATTGGGCTCTGATGCTGCCATCCTATCCACACCTCCCTGGGAGTAAGCTCCATTGACTAGGATGGGACTAGGATAGGATTTACTTCAGAGTAGGCAGTGGAGTGGGCTCCTGGGGGGCAGGATGGGAACTGGGGCTATTTCTTCAGGTACCCCCCATACTTCCTGCCCTCAATCTCAGGTGGAGAGATTTCTCAGAGGGGCAGGATGAGGTTGGGTGATCTGGGGAGGCAAAAGGACTACAGTGTGGATAGGATTGCAGCCTGAGCCCAATCCTAACAGTGTCTACTCAGAAGTAAGTACCATTCAAGTCAATGGGGCTTACTCCCAAAACTGTGTGGTCAGGATTTTAGCCTTACAGTCCAATCCTATGCAGGCTTACTTAGAAGTAACTCTCATTCTAGTCAGTGGGGCTTACTCCCATGTAAGTGTGGATATGATTGCAGCCTCAGAGCCCAGTCCTAATCATGTCTACTCAGTAGAAAATCCCATTATAGACAGTGAGCTGACTCTCAGGAAAGTAGACTGGGCTGGAGGGAGAGATCCAATCCTCTGCCAATCTCCTCAGAAGTCCCATAAGTCCCATTATAGTCAGTAGGCTGACTATAAGTCCCATTATAGTCAGTAGGCTTACTCTCAAGAAAGTCTGGATGGGAAAGTAGCCTCAAATGCTATGCTACTCAGAAGGAAATCCCATGATAGTCAATGGGAATTGCTCCCAGGAAAGTGTGGCTAGGATTGTGGCCACAGGCTGCAGTCCTCTACTATACAGTGTGGCTTACTCCTGAGTAGTACTGGGTAGTACTAAGTAGTTCTCCATGCCTAGTACTGGGCTGCAAAGGCAACCAGGGAAGGAGGGAGGCAGGCAGGAAGTCTTGCTGCTATTACTCACCTCAGCCTCCCAGAGGTTTGTATGCCGGCCTCTCTATTCCCTCCCAAGGACCTCTTAGTAAAGCTGCCCATCAAATGCCTGATTCAAAAAAAAGCATCTGCAGAGAGGCTGCTCATTTGCATGTGAGAACCCAGCATGCTTTGCAAACTGCACCAGGAAATAACTTCTGAAAACTTGCTAGAAATAAGGTTTTTAATCAAAATAAGGTATTTAGCAAAGTCAGGATTCCCGAATAGCCTCATTCAAAGGTTTGGGGCATGAAGAATTTACTAACCCTGACTTTAAAGCATGGAACTAACAGTGATCCAAACACCCCCCAGTTCAGCAGTCAGAGTCTGAATGTGCTGCAATGGTAGAAGGAACAGACTGTTTGTATTTTAAAATTAAAAAGAACATTAGGGAGGGAAGGAGGGGGGAGAGAAGGGGAGGGAGGCTCAGAAGGGGAGGAGGGAGGAGAGCTTCCAGAGGCCCTTTAAGAGAAATGCAAACACACTTGCATGCAATTCAAAGATAAGGGCCCCCAATTAACAACCGGTTCGCTAACGTCAGCCCCTAATTAACAACCACCTCTACAGAACCGGTCAGAACCGGCATCAGCCCACCTGTGAATCAGGCTCCTTGCTTTCCGCATTTGGGACCTGGATGAAGATTAGAGTACCTGTGAAAGAAAACTCATGATGAATCTTGTTAGTGTTGATTTTAGAGACTACACTGTGGTGGTGGTGCTGATAGCAAGAGGTCACAGAGTTTATGAATAACTAAAACTTGATACATTATATTATCTTAGCATTTTCAGAAGATCTGCAGAATAGACCCAGTTTAGTTTCTGGAGAATAGTTTTTAAGAGACCAAGTTGTAATCCATGAAAGGCTCAGTCAGTAGGAGATCTGGTGACATAGAGATCCTAGACCAGGGGCCCCCAAACCTTTAACTTCAGGGAGCTTGAACCTTTAACAAGTGTGAAAGAAGAGGGAATTTCATCTTGCGATCTGTGAGATGCTGAAATTCCCTCCTTTAAAGGTCCAGGAGCCCTGAAGAAAAAAAGTTTGGAGACTCCTGACCTAGATCATTATAAATGCCCCAGAGACACATGCTGCAGCCAGGCTCGCAATCACAAATAGGCAAATGACATCATAGTGATAACAATTTCTTTTCTTTCTCAAGGCATCAGCCTTGGCCCCAATTCATATCCTGTCCTTGCAGTGAACGCAGTAGCAAAACGGCTTCCACATCCTGCACTACCTGCACTGTATGAAAAATACTGGTGATTTCTCTTGCAGGGAATTAATAAATCGGAAGTATTTTCAGCACTCCATTACCATCATCATCAGCTTTGATTTCAAGCTACATTTTCACCACATCTACCCTATCTACATCTGTATTATGAAGGATATTTATGTGTCACTTTTCAACTGTGTTTTTCAGATCAGATAAAAATGGTCTAACCATCTCCCCTCAATTACGATATTATGATTGAAAATAAAAAGGTATTCTCCTAAATTCATGTGAATGATAGAAGTAAAAAAATTATCACATATGAAAATATGTCACCCTTCAAAAGCAAGTATCAGGCACTCCCATCACAACCCTTCATCAGTTCAGTCAATGAAAATATCAAAAGCATCTATTTGCTTGTAATAACTGACACCCTCCGACAACATTTTACATCAAAGTTGGCTTTACCATTTATATATCAATGAGCAGAAAACATATCAGTTGATTTAATCACCAAGACACCTAGCATTTTTCTGTGGAGAAGATGCCTAAGCATGGGCTTAATATATTCAATGCACACTAAAAAGTGACACTTTAAAAGATTACTTGTGGTCAGCAAGAAATGTCTTGGTGGAATTTAAATGGCACCTAGAGCTTTTTTGTAATCCTATAAGTATGGTGTAGACTTTACTCAGAAATGAAGTACGGTAAGTGGGAATTGAAAGATTTGTTATTCTCTAGTGTTTCAGTTTTACGAACTTTAGCAAGGTTCTCAGCTGCTGAGCTTCTTATCAATCCTCTGCAGACGTTATGGCACTTCAATTTATTGCTTGTAGTCATCCCATGCTTCAGAGTCTTATGCAACAATCAAAGATTAGTGTTCCATACAACAAGGCCAAGGATCCAACATACCTCCTAAAAGCCGGTGGATCCTAGTTGGAGACAACAGGACTTATTAAAAATCTTAGGGTGGCATCCCAACTAATTCCTCTGCTAGTGGGAGTTCTCACCATAAGTGGAAATTCCCCTTGAAAACTGAAGGGGCATACTGTACATGCAAGAACTCCTTAAAACTGGACCTTCCAAACCCTAACCTTGGGACATATCTGGGGTTTGGATTAACCCTTCTGTGCCATAAGCAGAGCTTACTGTTCTGCTGCACTGTCACATGACATTCAGTGAAACTGGGGAACAGGGGACATTCTAAGCAGTCAGATCTGACCAGACATCCTGTTTTGCAGCCATCTGGGACTCTGGGCAACATAATATAGGTATACTCCGCTTTCTGGTGGTTCGTTTTCTGATGATCCCCCCTTTCAGTACCTTTCAATTAAACTCAGAATTCATTCATTCAACTCATGTTCTGCTCTTTCAACCTCTCTCTGCTATTCTAAAGGCCAAAATTGCCCTTCCCATGGTCTATCTCCTGGTCTAATCCCATTCCCAAAGGAATTGACAAAAATCCATTTGCAGAAATCTTTGTGTGACAACAAGAATTTGCAAAATAAAGGCAATATTGGCAATTTGCAGGCTAAAAAAGCTTTGGAGCAACATTTATAAACTCAAAAAGATTGAGTTCCAGCTTTCAATGTTTTCACTTTTTGTCAGTTCTCTGATCCCTAACTTGTCCAATATGTGGGGGATGCCTGTATGACTGCCCTGCGCATCAATGTGCCCTGATCTCACTGAAAGTCATGCGGCAAAGTGCGAGAATGGTAAGCTCTGGTCTGAATGGTGACTGGTTTTTGTTTCTCAGCAGTCACAAACTTGGTGACCACTGCTTTAAGCAATCACATGGGCTCCTTGTTTAAGCAGAATACTTCTTTTTGCAGAAAGAGCTTTCATTCACTGAGAAATGCTTACCAGGATGTTACTTTTTATCTATAATACCAGGAGGGAAATTTGCTGCATGGAAGGCAGCCCAATTGTAACTCCTGCTGATGCAGAAGCAACAACAGAGAATGAGCTGCATTCTTGGGTGAAGGGGCAGTTGCAAAGGTCTCCTTGGGGTAATCATGGAACTTTTATTCCCTTGTCCTCCACATTCCCTACAGGATTCATGTCCTGAACCCACTACTTTGTCGGCAAAACAGAATGTAAAAGCAACAGAAAAGGAAAGTGATAGGATCTGGTTGCATGTGAAGGCTGCCTTCCTCTCCTCTTCTACTTCCCTTCATATGTGCAATTTGAGGGAGATCTGGAGTCTGAAAAAGGGCTGGTGGTGGCAGGAGTGGGAAGATCTGAACAACAGCAGTACATGTCATGATCCTCTCTCCTATTGCCCAGCCCAACGCATCCCATGAGAACCGTCAGACGTAAGTCAGCTAAATAGCTGGCATACATCCAAAGAGATCCATTGATAGCCAGGCAGCCTGGAGAGAGCTAAGTTAAAATAAGGTATCTTTTAAGCCCTCATAGGATGCAGCACATGCTCTAGCAACATGGCTGATTGCAAAAACTGGTGGAAAATAGAATTGGGGAATTTTGCATTTATTTCCTGATCTCATAGACAGATTGATGGTATGGTGTTGGTACGTTGAGAGTATTTCTCAGCTCACTAGCTGGCAGATTCTGGATTCTGCTGAACTTCTGGTCTCAAATGCCAAAATATCTTTAACTGTTTTTATATACAGTGGTGCCTTGATTTATGAGCATAATTTGTTCCAGAAGCATGCTTGTAATTAAAAATGCTTGTAATACAAAGCACATTTTCCTATAGGAAATAATGGAAACTCAGATGACTGGTTCTACAAACCAAAAATGTATAAATATTATATAAATATAAATATTTATACCTCTTTAACCTCTAAGAAATGAGGTTAAAAAGGTAGGTGGCTTTTATAGGCAGATCCTAGAAACACATTGTAAATGCTCATGTACCTGAATCAGAATCTTCTCTTTAACTACTTTGAAGAACTATCAAACCATTGCAAACTGCTAGCATGGCATATTGCTTTTACAGCTATTACTACTTTTAACTCCACAATTCACCAAAGCACCAAAAGTTGATGTCTGGTACAGTGATTTGGATCTACCAGAGATTATATTCTAAAACTGTCTCTTGCAGTCATGCATCTAAATTTCAGATCACAAGGTAATTCTCCCTTCAATTTACTAGTCACAGGTGCTTGAGTTCTGAGTCACAATCCCAAACACCTTAATATGCTGCTGCACATAGCTCAATAGACAGAGATCAAATTCCATTCAATTTGGATATGGACCAGTTGAAATAAATCAGATAAAAAGAGACACTTTGCCTGGAAGTAAACATATGTGAAAACCTATATAACTTTCCAATCTTAGCACTGCCCTCAAGCATAATCCATTTCCCCTTCCTCCTCTGTCATAGAACACTTCTCAGTTCTGCATACTGAATAGTGATATATCTTGCTTTGGACACTCACAGCACAATCCTGACTAGCAAAGGATCAGACAGGCTGGCTCAGTCTGTGCAGAATCCAGTATAAGGATTGGGGCTGCTGCTGTGCTACCACAGGGAAGGGGAAGCTTTTCCCTGCCAAAAGAGTGCTCAGGATTGCGTTCTCAGTATCTTGTTCTATTGCAAATCTGTTGTTCTCAAAACCCATTCTTCAGTCTTTTATATTCTTTCTTTACAATGTGACATAGCGGACTGGAGTTATAAAAGCTAATCTATGGATGCAGTAAAATATATTTGCAGCTTGATGTTAAATTCTACCAAACTTTTGGACAGGAAAGATACTGCAAATATAGAGAAATAAGTTGTATGAAGCAGGCTGGTAATCATGAGCGTGATGTAATATCTGAATAGGAAGGCAGAGGCATAACCACCATTTTCACAAGTGAGGTGTAAATATAATTTGTTGATGTAGATTGGAATGTAGCAGCTGATGTGCAAGTGGGCAGAGAACTAAACATACTTAAAATTCCTCTGTGTAACCCAATTTTTGGAATTCAACACAGAGCAAGTAGGAAAAATCTCACCCGCAAGTAGGAAATCTCACTGACTAGATTAGGCCACTTCACTCTGTAAGGTAGTGTGGACATTGCTTTCATAGGTAACCTGTATGAAAAGGAAGCATAATATTTTGCTGCAAGCTACTGCTCCCTGTCTATATTCAACATCTGCCATTTCTGTAGTTTATGAACTGACCAAGTCAGCAAGAATTTCTAGATGCAGAATGTTGATGAGGCTATTAAACATTTCTCCTTGGTGGGACTCATTGCTTCTTTGCCCTTGTTATTAGAAAGCTGACTCAATCAGAAGGAACGTTGTTTGCAGGTTTTCTAGTGTCAAAATATATTCAATACTTGCACATTACAGTCCTCCTGTTTCACCTTTCAAATGGTATCACTTAGCCTGCAGTCAAACTGGTTTCTTAGTATATTATATTCTACTACCCCTTATTTTAAATGCTGTTGCAGAAAGTTAGTGGTAAGACCTGAATCAGCAATTCAGCTGAACATGATGGGCATTTCAATGCTATTGAAGGGAGAGGGGAATCCTTTCACACATAAATTAGAATGGAAGAAGCTTGGGATTCATGCATAAAATGTCTTTAGAATAAATGCAGAAACTAATTTTTAAATGTGGAAACTGGGCTTCTGAATTACATAAAATATGTTGTTGGACTGGACTATGAAAAGTTGTGTGTTTCTGAATCATTGAGCATGTCAGCACAAAATTCTTTTGGTGACCCATTTAACATTATTAACTTAGACCATCAGAATATAAATTCCTTGCTCCTGTATTTTGTATAGAACATTTAAAAAAATACAAGAATTTTCTATTTTTTTAGGCTGCAATCCTAAACACTCTTTTCTGGGAGTAGGCCCCATTGAATACAATAGGACTTGCTCAGTGGTGGGCTCCAGCAGGTTCGCACCTACTCTATAGAACCGGTTGTTAACAAGAGAAAGGACATATAAAGTTTAAAAATAGCCATTTAAAAGTGGCTGCCAGATGGGCATAGAACCAGTTGTTAATTTCTTTGAATCCCATCACTAGACTTGCTTCTGAGTAGACATGCTTAAGATTGCACTGTTAGTTTTCTTTCCGAATAATTCCATTTCACTTTCCTTAACAATCAAAGCAAATCTAGAAATCTAGAAGTTTTATCAACAGATGAACCCAGGATGAGCTGAGTGTTGCTTTCTTCTCTCCACATTTCTTGATGTGAGGCAATATGTCATGGGCTTTCAGTTTCTCTATGGTTTGGATTAAGATCTGAGCTGAAGAAGATACTTTGAATTGCAATGCTTAACTCAAAATAGAGGTGAGCATGAATTCCAAATGTACCAGATTGAACTCCAAGATCGTTCCAGTGCAAAAGGACATCACATCATTCATTCAGCAAAAGGACATCACATCATTGCCTAACTTCTGGTTGCTGAACTTCCAGAAGCAACTGCGCTGAGGTTTGTTTGAGATATGAAGCTCCCCACCCCACATTTGTTGTACACTGGAGAGGAACTCAGCAAGTCTGGGCTTACCTCACAATCCTAACCATGTCTACTCAAAAGTAAGCCCCATTATGTTCAATGGGTCTTACTCCCAAGGAAGTGTCTTTAGGATTGCAGCATGAGTCTTCCAAGCCAAGCTCTGCATAGGCTGGATGACCTTGGGTAGAGGGTCAGATATGGCCTGCATGCAAATTGCCAATCCCTGCTTTATAATCTTCTAGCTTGTAATCTTCTAGTTCACACAATTAGGACATACGAGGAGAAATAATGAATTTTTATTAATAACTCAGAATATTGTGGATCCTAAACCATTTTTTATTCTTTTGCATATTTTGCATTTTCAGAATTTCTTCTTCTCAAAATACGAGTCATTTTGGTTTCCTGTTACAGGTAATTGGAACACGTTTTATCTCACCATCATGTCCAATCAAATGAAATGTGGAAATACATTTAAAATTTAAAAGAATACGGAACATCTAATATGCCACATTTTTTCTCAGCCATGCAGGTAAGGATATAATTTATATTAACATTTTCCTATTTCCTTCAGTATTTTTCCTGGTTGACAAGCAATTTGAGAAAAGAAAACCAGCAATCAGACTTTTTGAGAAACTACTGCATGGCACGAAATAGAGCAATTTAAATAAAGGTAATTCATGAGACAGATCATAAATTTAAAAATATTAAGCATGATATTTCACCACAACAATTTCTTGAAAAGAATAAAATCTGTTTTAAGTTGAGTCCCTCGACACACAAAATTGTAAAAGAGGACAGGAATAAGAAATTAGATGGAGAGCAATTCCAACACCTATCTATAAATCATGTGTCATAATGCTAAATAACAGGGAAATATACATGGATCAAATATAGTCTCCACCTTATTCCCTCAATATCAGAACAGCCTCTGCCTATTGAGTACTCCTACTAGCTTCTCTGTAGAAAGTCCAAAAAGAGACAGAGGAGATCACAGTTACATATACATAGGTGAGTGTGCGTGTTCTTCTGGTTGGTTCACTGCATATTTCAATTTCCATCTTTCCATACGTGTTTTACGTGTAAAAGAACGTAAAGTGAAGACTTTACAAGTGTCTGTTTCTTTTTCCCTTTATCTCAGTTGGGAATTGGAATGAGAGAGTTCCAATTTAAGACAAAAACCCAACTGAAAAGGTTAATTTTGATTGGAGTTTAGTTCAGCGATGGTAAAATCAGGTGGCTTGTATTGCAGGTTGGGCATGTTCTGAAGGCCTCTGAACTACCAGTATCTGCAAATATTGCACAGAGGCTCTACTTGCAAATATTGCACAGAGGCTCTATGTATGTAACAGAATCTGGTGCTGACCCAAGCAACTGGTGGCAAATTCAGCATGGAATTCTGCTGTGTTCATTCATTACAAAAGATGCTTCTTTTCTAGGTTTCTGTCCAACCCCAGGTTCCAAGAACATTGTAAAGTGCAAACTGGTTGTGGGGTTGTGTGATTGTGCAAAGTGGTTGTGGGAACAGAAGGAGAATGCAGTGAAAAGAGTTTCCGTTTATCTATGATCTTTGTTCATAATATCAGTCTGAGCCATTGCTTTTTAGTTTATATCTGAAGCCACACATTTGAAATACTTCCAGGGATGGTATCTTTCTCTACAAGGAGCTGAGAGCAGGTGGTGCCAAAACCATGAGTGCTTTTATACATAATGCCTGCTGTGAAATCTTCAGTTCTTGCTATTTCTGCACACGGCTTTTACTTTGACAAGTTCAGAAGAAAGGAAATTGGAGCAGGCCTTGATGTTTTATGAATACTTTTGCAATCTTTCCCACATTGTGATACAGCCAAGAGTCATACAGGAGATGCCATTTACAGCTGCTTCAGAGACTTGCCATAAGTCAGAGTTTCTGGTAGATTCGTCTCCTGTGTTTAGAATCTACATTTAGGATCTATGTTTAGGGCCACTGAGAGAAAAGCCCCAGCTGGCAGTGCAGTTGCATTATTGACTATCACAAAACTAAAGGAGTGCCTTGACAATTTTAGTGCTATGTCAGTATACCATGAGATGAAAAAGACTTAAAATGTTTGTTCAAGACAGGCAGCTTGGCTTTGGGAGTCCCCTGTCTATGGATTATTCCTTCCAAGAGCTTAACAGCTGCTTAGTCTGGGTAGTGGCGAGTGCAGTCTTCTTCTGTTCCTTAGTAGAGATGATGGTGATAAGGTGGAATTCTTCAAGATGGCCTACAGATTGGAGTCTGAATGGGATTGCTCCTAACGGGGAATGTCCAATTGCTGCTGTCTTTCCCAAGTGAAGAAATCTGAAAAAAGGAGGTGGAATGTAAAGAGAGTTAGATCCGGCTGCAAAATTTGTGAATTCATTAATAACTTGTAGATCTTTTTATTTCAAGCTGTTTATTAGGTCCTTATTGTATATATACAAGTCAAGTTAGGGACAAGAGCACCATCCAAAAGTGAAAACAGTTGAAAAGTGGAACCCAATATTTTTTAGTTTATAAATATTGCTTCCAATGCTTTTTTAGCTAGCAAATTGCCATGTCCCTTTCATCTTGCTGCCACACAAAAGATTTCTGCAAAGGGATTCTCATTAACTTCTTTGAGAATGGAATTAGACAACAGCTACAACAAAGAGGAGGGCAATTTTGGCCTTTAGAGAGCAGAGAAAGGTTGAAAGAGCAGAACATGTATTGAATGAACGAGTTCTGGGTATCATTGAAAGGTATTGAAAGAATGGATTATCAGAAAACAAACTGTCAGAAAGCAGGGGATACTTGTACAGGCAATCTGTTATTTGCAAAATCCAAAAATGGTGATCACATATCCAGTTATCCAACTTGGCCCTGAGCAGACCTATTATGAACACCGAATATCAATTGATGTGACCCAGAACTGAAGTGATTCAAGTTCAGGCACTCTTCTATGGGTCTAATTTGTTGCCACCTTTCCACCTGTGCTGTCACACCTCTGAAGGGTTTTGTTCACAAATAACCTTTAAATATCTAATGAGTTTGAAGTGCAGGCAATCACTGCCAAGGTCAGAACATGTACATGGTGATTGAAAAGTAACTCCCTATTTAAAAATACTTATAAATGATAATATAGGGAGTTACTTTTCAATCACCCGGTAAATATAATTATGCTACTTATGACTCAAAATGTTGATTACTTTCCCTTTCAAGTTTCAAAATAATGTGCAGAAAGGATGTCCCTAAATATAATAGTAAAAGTCTGATGGCCACCAAATTAAAGGGTTGTTCAATTAAACATGAGGGAAGAATGCAAATAAAGAAAAAATCAATAAAATTTAGCAAAAGCCCTGGAATTCCTATTTTCTGCTGAGTGTCTGGAGAGAAACGCAGGGGAAAGAAGGGCTGAACTTCCTTACACTGCTCCCCCCACCACAAACACAACAGGCCTTTAGCTCCTTTTTTGCCTGTTTATCCTGCCCTTCCTTCCAAGAGCTCTGAATAGTGTGGAAAGTTCACCCTCTTTTCAATAGCCCGGTGAAGAAGGTGAGGCTCTGAAAAATAAAGGAGTGGGTCTATAGGACCTCACATTAACATTAAATTACAACATTTCCTGCTGGGAATCTTGGAACATATTTATAAGCTCAATGCACTCTAGCAGAAAATAATGCTCCATATATCAGTTAGATCGTGATGGATCTTATTCATAAAGGCAAATTATACTCAGGGTATAATTCTTTCCCTGATAGGACTTTCTGCCATCTCTTATTCCTTCATCATCAGCAAGTAGTTCCTAAAGTCTCCTTACGAGGAGGGAACCACATAAATATTTGCTGGGGTGGGAGGATTGCAGCAACATAATCCCCAAGACTGTGCTGCTGCCACGAATACGAGAGGAGTGGTTTCCTTATCTTCATTCAGAGCTTTCCTGAGAAATCCAGGGGTTGAGAGATCCAGCAGTCCTGAGAGATCCAGGGGTACTAGGGAGCCCTCCATAGGTCTCTGTAAGTTGTAAAAAAAGAAAAATGAAAAAGTACTTCTAACAGAAGCATAGAGAGTCCTGTGAAGGACTTCCCAAAGCTCCCTAACCTTTGGACTCCAGTGCTGGCTGGAGGAAAGTGAACAAGCTCCCTTCTCTCCCTTTCAGAATCACAATCTCTGGGATCATGTTACTATTTTCCTCCTGTCCCTTAACAGTACTTCCCTGGCTAGTGGGTCTTGCGATCCACCAGTTTGGGAACCACTGCCCTAAGCTTCTATGGCATAAAAATTAGGGAAGGTGTGGATCAGTAAAGGAGGAGCAATAGTTAAATTGGAATCTTTAAGCATTCATATGGAACACCTGAATAACCTTGATGCTTGTTGGAATGATTGACAGAAAATCTCATTTTATTTTTGCAAGAAGACAGAGTCAAGTAACCAAACAGATCTGATGATAGTGTTCCTGGAACATCGTGGAGGTTGGGCCAGTTCTGTATGGCAATGAGGCAGATGCAAACCAACATCTGCAGATTTTCAGCATTAATGCATTTTCAAAGCTGCTTGAAAGATATAAGTATATATAATTTCACGGCCTACGCTTCGCTGAATCCTAAGTGAGGGAAATGGTTGAAACATTTGCTTTTTGGACAGGCACTACAGCATATGTTGTAGGTCATTTTCTGCCCTTAGTTATGGACTTGTTAAAACATTTTATTTGAAAAGCAAATACATCTTTTATTTATTAGGAAACTCAGTCCTACGTTTGCATAGTGCGAAAGCCAGGGGACCCAAATGAGATAAAACAGTAGCTTTCTCATGGATTTGGTTAAATATTTAAAAGTCCTTATTTTGAATCTGAATATTCTTGACCAGAAAATGAAATTTAAATGAAATTAAATTGTAAGAATTTTTTCATATTCTTTGGATTTTGATCAGCTCAACACCTCATTGTTCTGTTTCAAGAGATCATCCTTGTTGCCAGTGGTGTAGTAAATGACCATGTAGCCCAGTGCAAAACTCAAAATGCTTTCAACGTCAACATTTCAACTAGAAGTGATGCCATCCCCAGGTATTTTTAAAAAGCAGCATGTGTGAGCAAGTAGAGGGTAAAAACCCTTCCTTATGTTTCTGTGTTCATTTACTTTTTAACATTGTGTCCCGTCCGTCCCCCCCCCTCCCCCCCGTTAATCTTTGGCATCTAAAGTGGCTATAGTAGCAGCAGTGGCTGTATTGGGTCGGGGGAGAGAATATTTTAAAGGAACAGAACAGGAAGATGGGGAAAATGTATGGTGTTTTTTTAAGCAGTATATTTTTGCTTTCCATTTCAAGCACTTATCACATTTTATGCAAACAGCTCAAGCAGCCTAAGGATATATGACAAAACTCAGTCAATTCACAATTCACACAAATTGTTATATATTGCAAAAGTTCCTGAGAAACTTGGAGAGCTAAATAAAAACTCCAGTCAAATTTACCAACATCTTTCATTACTTCAAAAGAGAAGCAATAACAAATTACAAACCAGCGCATAAAGGAGAAAAGCAAAACCCACTTCATTTACCTTATGGATATTTCCTTTTGGAAGTAAGAAAGGACTGGATGGTTTTAATGAATAGTGCTTATGAATGAGTTTGTTTATTAGAAAATCAACATGATGGGAACAAACTGAAAATAAAAATCTTGCCTTCTATTCATTAGAACTGTGGTTTCCAAAGTGTGGGTCATGACCCACCATTGGGAGGCAAAACCAGGCGTATTCCAAATCCATCACTGTCTCTCCCTTGCAAACTGCCACTGAGGCAAACTGTGTCACAGAAAGGCAGGTGTATCCCATTCATTACGTGACTCAGTTTGCCTCAGTGGCAGTTTGCAAGGGAGAGACAGTGATGGATTTGGAATGCCCTAATCAGCTGCTGGCCCCTTCAGACTCCTATGGATTCAACCTGATCACCTAAAAGAATTTGAAAAGTGGTTACCTGCCTCCTTACCTTGTGCCTGCCATGGTTTCTTCAAACATGCAAGTGCAGAACTTCTGGTTTGATTTACAGGACTGCATGACCAAAGATTATCTTCCCAATCCAATCATCCATGACTGATGCAAATGCAACCATGCTGATGGAGCACATATTTCATCCAATGCGATCACGGGGGTGTTGAGACAGCCAGTGGGTGTTAACAATATTTTTACTGACCCCCTCATTGGTAGGCTTCCCTATTTCTTTTCAGTCCATTAGACATATACCACCCATTTTACTGGCATATGTTCTAGGACTTCCTAGAACACACACCGCTTTCCTTCCAATTAAAGGCCTGCGTGGCTTGAGATGGGCAATTTGGGGTATCAGTTCATCACAGATAAGGTTTGATTGCCCAGAAAATGTAACCTCTGACCATGGATTACGTATGGAAAATGTGTATTCTCATACAACAGTTTCTAATAAGGAGATATCTTTGCTGCAGTTATCAATTCATCAGCCAGATCATATATTGTAAAACTAATATTCACTGGTCCTCAGTTCAAAGCCCACAGGACTGGTTCTCGTTTCTAAAGCAACAAAAATAGAGGAGACCCAGGGTGACCAAATGACCAGAAAAACCTGGATTTGTCTGGATTTTTAGCCTCCTGTCCGGGTGTCCTACATTTTGGCTTCATTGTCCTACATTTTGGCTTCATTTTTAAACTTTGTGATGGTGCGCAGTACCCCATCATGTCATATGTCATTGGGTTCATATTGGAGAGCAGACTCCAATGCAAAAATCAGTTTTCAGATATCTTCTTCCTATCAAAAGTTATGGCCAAAAAACTGAAAAACAAAGGTATGAAAACAAAAAAATTACATATTTTGGCAATTTTTTAAGCAGTAGGAATTTTGGCTTGGGGGGTAGGAATTTTGGCCTTGTGGTTCAGGAATTTTGGGTCACCCTGAGGAGACCTGTCATTTCAGAATGACAGGCTGACAATTCAGTTCTTTCAAGTAGATGATGGGAAAATCTTCCACACTCCCTCAAAATAACCTTACTATGATGATGAGGCTATTTTGAGATCACACCACAGACAATTCTGTTCATTCCCTGAAAGAAATGAAATTGAATCACCCTGTTGGAGTTACAATACTGAAAATGCAACTGACTCCTCCATTTGACATCTTTCCCCTTCCTTCATTCTTATGACCTTTGAAGTCCTAAATAGCTCCAAATTAGGTCATCCAAAGGACCAGCAGTCAACTTTTTTTTCTCAGATGAGCCTAACTGAAATCTTCAACTGATTCATGCGCTGTTTCAAGTACACTGGATAAGGATGAGGACAAAGATAGGGTGTGTGTTTCTGTGTGTGTTGGTAGGTGTGTTTGACAGAGAGAGAGAGAGAGAGAGAGAGATCTTCACCAGGTTTTTGGAATTTGCATTCTCACTGGAGACATTCCTAGCTCCTAGGAATGCCAGGTCTCTTTTAAACAACTGATATTTTATTTTGTTCTTCTACTGATATATCATTTATTATGGTATATTTTATTTTATGCATAGTGAGTTACTTTGAAAATCCTCTATGAATGAAAGGGTGAAATAAAAAGTCAGGCTTCAAAACTACAATGGAATGTAAAGGAACAGCCAATCACACTTGATATAGCCATGTAATGATTGCCTCAAAATGTACATTTATGACTAATGTATAGAAAACTGTTTAATTTTTAAGGATATTTTTGCAGTGATCATTTTATGTACTTTATTTTGTATTTCTGCTATGGCCCATATGCAAATAAAACAGAATTGAACTAAAGGTACATTTGGAAGTTTTTTGGCATGTTAGATTCCTTGTTCACTTTTCACAAGCCAGCTAGGAAATTTACAGTCCAATCCAATGTTGAAAGAGGGCCAGTGCTTTGGCCCTAGCATCAGATGTCACAGAGTGCCATAAAGCATGTTTGCGCCACCCAGGGAGTAAGTAGCATCAGCATAAACGCCTGCTTCATCCAACTGATGTTACAATTAAGTCCTGACTGCCAGTGGAGAAAAATTAAGCACCAAGCAGCATACAGTGATGGAGAGGAAAGCATGCCTGGGTGTGGGGAGACTAGAACAGGGATGGGAAAGGACCAGAATAGGATAGGACTGGTGGAGGCAAGCCAAAATAATTCCACCCCTTAAATCTTGAACACCCAACATGAAGCTTCTCAAGTCTGCCAGCAAATTGCTGACACAGCTCGGAAAAACCACATTGTGCAGGCTGGGGTGCACCCAGGGAACAAATGGCCCCTTAGAGGAGACCTCCGACCTGCTCAAATCCGGCATAGGATACAATAGGATCTGTATGGCACAACTGCGTTTGTGGTGGACAGGATTAGGTTCTTAATGTTGAGGTGTTTTGAGGCAAGCATCTCCAGTCCAATGTGTCTTTCAAAATGAGACAGACCACAAGAGGATGGTATCATATCCATGTTTTAAAAGTAACCCAGGAGAAAAGTAACCCAGGAGAATATGGTTGGGACACAAAGAAATATGAACAACTGCCCTCTGCTGCCCAGTTAACTTTCTCAAATCTGAATTGCTGTGTCTCACAATAGTCGATGAGCTAAACACTTTGAGCATGATTTCTGAATAATTTCAATTCATTTCAATGGGACTTATGTATAAACAATGCCCATACTCTGTATTATGAGATGCAGATCATAAAGGAATAAACATGCTAGGACCTTTTCTAGCGCAAGTTTTATTAGCAAACATTTCCAGGAATACGCAAATATATCTTTTCCATTCATGTCAATGGGCAGTCACCTCATTCAGCTCTGAGATTTAACATGAATGCTATAATGATATTATTATTTATGCTGCATCAAAATAATGGATTTTTCCCATTTTATCTTTACTTGCTTTGATATGCAGAAAAAAATCATTTTTGTGACTGAGAAGTTTTTTTATCAGCACAGGATTATCACCATAATTGAAGACATTTATAAATATAAATTAGAGTGAAGCACAAACATTTTCCACAGTCAGCACAGTGGAACATTTAAATGTCATCCGTTTCTTTCCAATCTCAAAATGAGATTGGCCACACTGTTTCCATAATCATCCTATAAAATCTCATTTTACGTGAATGAATTATTTTTCTCCCATTCCACTCTAATGTCATTTTTACTGGATACCCATGAAGGTTTTTACAACAGCCATTCTATAAAAATGAGGTGGGCAACAATAAGATCCTAGTTTCAAGAACTGATTAAAGTTGTCTTAGCATTTTTTTTAAGATTGTCAACTGCACAATCCTATACATGTCTTCTCTAAAGTGAATGCCACACTGTTTCAGTGGAGTTTTCTCCCATAAAAGTGCATATGATTATAGCCGAAGTCACCTATTGTCACAAGATTCTTAGAGAAAACTACAACTCCGTTAAGAGCAGTTAGAAACTATTTACATTACAACTAGAGCCTATGTTGAAATAATTATACCTTCCCTGATGCAGAATATATTTTATATCAAATAGCAATTTAAAGATAACCAAAAGGAGGATGTTTTTAAACCAAGCCAACAGTATAAGTATAATGTGAGTACTGTTGGTACCTCACAGTATTCTGAAATTATAGAATCATAAGATAATAATCTTAGATCATGCACAGTAGGTTTGGGGCATCAGAAAAGTAACCCAGGAGAATATGCACAAAGAAATACAAACAATTACCCACTGCTACCCAGTTAGCTTTCTCAAAGAGAAAAAGTTGGATGAAGCATCCTCACTGTACATACCAATACCTACATGAGAATATTTACCTACATGAAAATTTAAGTTTATTTTAGTGGGAAAGATATAGAGCTAAATACTACATGAATATTGCTACTACCAATTACAACCAGCATATTTGGAAGTAATTACTTGATCAAAATTTTCCATATCATCATCCTTGTACCCTCCTTTCCCCTCTTACTGACTGTGCCATGATTTTTCTTAGGAGCCAAGATGGACATGCTTATCCACTTGAAACCCAGGGTAGTAGTTCAGGAGTTGGAGACCTGGAGGATCAAGGTTCAAATCAAGCATGAAGCTGATCAAAGACAGCAATTAAAAAATGGAAATGGATTGCAAATTATTTTTAGATTTCATAAGGCTTAGGGGTGTTCTGGGAGTAGTGTAAAAATGCTCCAAAAATCTGAGAAGCAAAGAGATTGTCCCTATCACATCGCTGAAGTCCTCCCTCCTCCACAAAGATAGCATCTTCCATAATCCAGGAGAGTTTGGGAACTATGGGGTTTAGACTATAACCTAGCCTGGCCATTTATTGGATCAGCAGTTCTTTCAAATTATGTGAGCTTAAGGGAAAAAGACCTCTATACTCATCATCTCATTTTTACTCCCAGACATGAAAGAAAATGAAAGGTCTCTACAAGGTCACTAGCTGAGAGCTTCTGCTCTGATTTCAAGGGACAAATTCATCAGGCCTCCGATTCAGCACTTTCACTCACTGACTGGGAGGCTGCCAATGCTTACCCCTTTCGGTTGAGGTTGCTAACTCAGCCCATTTTGCTACTTTCTCTGCTTTAGGAACATTTGACAAACAATATGAGCATCAAAACAAGCAAGTTAATTATCTGTGTTAAATTCAAACAACCAGTTACTTAAGCAAAGCTTTACCTAAGCAGTGTCAAAAGCAAGCCCAAGTTCGACTGACCTAGCCACAGTTCAAGCAAGGCGGCATTTCTTCACAGTCACTTAAACATGGCACTTTAATATTAGCAATAACGTCAAGTTAAATGAACAAGGGATCATATCTGAAAAAATACTTTGTCAACACAAAAAAATTTTCTACCACTGAATACTAAGTTGAAAATGAAGACTCCAGTGATTCTGACAATCAAGCTAGTCCAGTGTTCGCTCCCTAAACTTAGGGTCATTTCGTGATCTGAAAGAAACAAATCACCTGCTTACAGTCAATCCTAATTCAGGTTACCATCCGCAATAGTTCCTTTTGATCCTTAGGTAAAGCACCAGCCTGAACGCTTTATAAGTCCTGCCAGCTTAAGGAGATCCAATGGACAGCTTGTGCTGGTGGAGTCTTTATTGTCTAGGAGCAGCACAGACATCCACAAGTTCAGGGTTCTAGTATACTTATATTAGCTCCAGACATGTGTGCTGCAAGTGCTGATAGTTGGTATGCAAGTCAGTGGCATTTTTAGGGGGGCTGGGGAAGGCCCTGGGTAATACCCTGGGGGTGACCAAAATCACAAAAATAGCTAAAATTGCTAGAATCCTTTGCAGTAACCCCATCAACTTGGCATCCATCAGTCTTGATCGACTATGGTATCGTGCTTGACACTGTATGTGAAGCACGAAGGCCTGGGTAGATTGATATGGAGGATAGGCTGTTACCCAAGCAGTAAATCCCCCCTCTCCACACCACTGAAATAGTCCAATGGAATGGCAGAGCCAATACGATTGGTTCCAGGTGTGTTGCAGAGCTGGGGTAAGGACAGCAGCTCACCCTGTCTTGTGGGGACCTGGGTCTTGAAACCTGGCCTACTGGTTAACATGCACAGTGTCATAACCACTTGCCGCCACCCACAGACACAAAATTTAGTGGTATCAAGCCATTTGCCATTGGCTGTATACTTTCCAGCTGAATCCAATGCAAACAGCTTTGAAATATCTCCTTCCAATCAAACGTTATGGACAAAAAAATTTTTAAAAATGCATGGAACCCTATAGAAAGTGAAACTAAGTCCTATTGTGCTTTTACTTGTGAGTAAGCAAATCGGCCTTAGTCCGTTGGAAAGGGCAGACTGAGAGGAATTCAACAATGCAGAATGGTCCTTATCCAGTTAACGCAGCACCCACAAATCAACTCAGAAGGAAGTCCTTGATAATTGCATTGACCCCTAAGGAAAGTGGAACTGAGCTACACAGCCACATTTACATGTGAGTAAGCAAAGATGCCTTGGCTCTTTTTCAGGTCAGGCACAGAGGAATGCAAGGCCACCAAAATGTCTCAATCCACTGAAAGTGGAGCTCAACAAGTGCTCCAGAAGGCAACCTCATGCCCTCTCCCAAGAAAAAAACACAGGTTTAATTAGTAAGGAGTTTTAAAATATTAATTAATATCTAATTAATTGTATTAACTAATAGTTATAATAATTAATTAAATAATTTTGACATATGGGGGGCAAAAACTTGTTGGCTCCGGGTTCCAGATGACCTAGGTATACCACTGGTGCAAATTTGCCAGCAACTCCTTGGATTTAGGGCAACATATATACGATGGACAAATTGTTTCTTTAGCCTTATAGTGGAATAGGCTTCTCAAGGGATGGCCAACAATGTAGTCTTATCTCCTGCTAACTCGGCAAAGAGGCACCTTATATGTAACAGGAGGAAAAGCAACTATCACTCTTTACCCCACCATGGAATCTTTTTCCAGTCTTAAGTCCAGACTCAGAATTAAGTCCTATTCTATTCAATGGGGCTTTCTCTCAGGAAAGTATGGATAGGATTACAGCCAAAGTTGACCTTTTCTAGCAATAACTGCATCAAAGGGCAGTACTAGCCCTAATTGTCTACTCTGCTGGCAGTCTGGCTTCAGAGTGAAAGATATTACCATTCCTGTGACCATCTGCTTCCCCCCTGGATTCTCCTATTTTGCTCTGGAGTGCATTCCAGACTACTTCTTTTAGGCCAGATAAGAGGATGTTCACCAGTGTACATATAGTTGCTTGACAAGAACTCTACCTTTCCTCTCCACCTATACGACATTTGCAGAATAATAGTAGAGTCCAAGAGTCCAGCCACTACCAGTAGTTCTTCTACCCAGGTTTGGAAGTAGGCCTGAAGCCAAACTGAGTCAATTGGATAGGGAGCCAACTGTGATACAACCATTGCTTCCGCTAACTGGTGTGGTATAATAAATTTCAGTCAATATTCTCCAAACAAAAAACAAAAAACCAACACAAAACCCCACTTGGTTTCGCTTGTTTTAATAATACCACACAGTTTCATTCCTGAATTGAACATAAAGATTTTGAGGCATAAGTTTAAACTTCAGATCTGCTTTCCCATAATCTTCCAGGCCACTGAATAGGATATATGTGCAGAGTAATCAAACGGCAAAAATAAATCAGTTTCACAATGATGTTTTCATTCATCATTTCGCAAAGCAAATACACTAAAAATAAATGCATGAATAAGCAAATAAGCAAACAATGAACATATCAGAGTTTCATTTTTCCTTCCATTGGCAATAAAATAGGATGATAGGAAAGTCAAAAAGAGCAAGTACAATAAAGAAGAAAGTGGGAAACTATATAGCTTAAAATTAGAATTGAACATGATGCAGACCATACAGTGTGAAAAGTCAGAAGTTAAAAGGAACAGTCTTTTGTAGTTTGGATGGCTAGTGTCAAATCAAATAACTATTTGATCTGGATTTTATAACAAAGTGAAAAGAGTGGGGTTTTCTGTCTCAGTTCCTTATCTTTTAACAAATTGTTTTGTGGGCTTGGATCTTTAAAGTTTGATGATGCAGGTTCTCTTCATGAAGAGATATAGTAAGATCCAAGCAGAAAACTTACTTTGATTTTAAGTTATTAATGCCCATAATATCCCTCAAAGCTGTACAAGATTATGAGGTGGTTGCTGGTGGTGGTGGTAAATATCAAAGTTATTATATCTTCAGTAATGGCTCAGTTATGCGGCATGAAATGGAGCAAAATTTGAATTTCCTATTCATGTTTTTGGATTTGATTATTTATAATCTGAATTATAAATATCAGCAAGTACAAAGATTCAAATAACTAGGGATCAAGACAGCAGGAGATTGATAATATAGAATAAAAATTAAAAGCATAGCAGGAATATATATATATATGTGTGTGTGTGTGTGTGTGTGTGTGTGTGTGTGTGTGTGTGTGCTTATATATATATTTATTGTACTTGCTCTGTGCTTATATATATATATATATATATATGTGTGTATATATATATATATATATATATAAGACATATATATATATATATATATAAGACATATATATATATATATATATATATATATATATATATATATATATAAGACATATATATATATATATATAAGACATATATATATATATATAAGACAAAGGGCCTGATGACAGGAGGAATATATTTAAAGCTGAACTGAGTCCTGGCTGCTGCATGAAAAGGTGAAGGCTGATTGTGGTTGATGCGGGAAAAGAGAGGAGGTGCTGCCAATGTCCCTAAAGGGGTCTGCCAACGATGAGCTCCTTCACTTTAGAATTTACTGTTTGCACCACTCATGCACTAATATAGAGTTGCCCAAACCCTGGCCCTGGGGCGGGCTGACAAGATGGCCAAGAACTCCTGGAGGTCTCAGGAAAAATGACTTCTTTACCACACATTCTCCGGAACTGCCCCCTGCGTAGAATTAGCAGCCTGCTGGGTGGGTGCGCACTTTGGTGTGCACTTCTGAGGTGGCTGCGGCTTTTCCTGGAGTGCCTAAGAGGCAAAAAATCAGGTGGGGTGGAACATCCCTCCTGTCCTGGCTGCACTTCCTGCCTGCTCCTGCATTGGAGAAAGCTGAGGCGAGGCAGGAGGAGGAGTGGTCTCCCTCTGCCTCACATGCGCCTCAGCTACACCGCAAGGCATGGCAGGTTCTCCTGCAAGCTGCAGTGGCGCCCTCCGCGCAACGTCCACCTTCTCTGTGCTTATCCTCAGCTGCAGCTTATCCTGGGGCTCCACAGCCCTTTCGGCACCCTCTGCATCCCCCCCCCCCCGCAGCCTTGCTGGCTCTCCTGCGGCCTACAGAACCACCTCCAGAGCCTCACCGGCAAGCCCTAACTTTCCAGCAACCTCGACCTCCTGCACAGCCCCCACATGGCAGCCTGCTACCATTTGCCACCACCTCCGCAGCCTCCCTGTGGCCACTACAGACCCCCCAGGGCCCATGGACATTTGCAAGGTGCTTCTGACAAGCATCTTGCAGGAGCACCCTCCATGTGCTCCAGGTTCTTGGAATGAAAAAATTAGTGCAAATTTCTGGTGCTTTCCAAAGATGTTTCCTGCTACAAGCAGGGGTTGGACTAAGGGCGCAATCCAGAGTAACTATGTGGAGTCCTTGCTCTGGTGTAAGAACAATTTGCTCTGGATTGCAATATGAATTTCCCATAAGTTTTCACTAGGTAGTGCAATAACTACGGGTACACTTAATGTCTCTTATGTGCTCCCGTAGTTACTCTGGATTGTAGGGTAAATGACTTACTGGGATCCCTTCCAACTCTATCCTTCTGTGGTAGGTGTAAAAGTCTGCATCTGGTCCTTTGAAAAGATTGGTGCAAAAGTCTGTCTAGTCCTTTGCAGAGATCTTTCCTGAAGGAATATAGTGTTGAAATTAAGTACACAAAAGCAATACAAGTGTTTTTAGTTTTATTTTAACATGTTCTACATTTGTCCTATGTCTTGGGGGGTGTCCTACGTTTTGGGGGGTGTCCTACAATATTTTTTAACCAGTTACAAATTTTGGCTTGGGGACATGAATTTTGGGGAGCTTGGAGGGGAATTTTGGGTTCAGCATCTGGTCACCCTGCCCTGGTTTCATATGCAGCCCTTCGAGAGCCTCATGCAGCCTGTGGGCAAGCCTGGTAGACTTCCAGAGGTGAGGGAAGCTCAGGTCCCTGAACTTGAAAAGGCTATTCTGAGGGCTAGGATTGATGCACACACCTCCCCTTTCTGTATATTAAAGTAGTTTGAAGATCACTCCCCACCCCCCAACCCCGTGTTAGCAAGTGTTTATGAACTGACTTTAATTCATCCACTCATTTACAAGTTCTGTCCCTAATATATTCATTTATATAAATTTATTCAAATTAGAAATGTAAATCCAGGACCCGCACAGTGTCAGAGAGATGATGTGACCCACCTGCTAAAACTTTGGACACCTGCACCCATTAATCCTTTTGTATCCTTTAAGGAATTTCAATTCCTCATAGTTGGGGGGGGGGGGGGCATTTCCTGCCAGTTTTTCTGTCAGTTTTTCCTGGCAGTTCTACCTGTCAATTTTCCCCTGGAATGTGAGTTTTTATAGTGCTTTCAAACCTTTGTATAGAGTGGTCTGTCTTCATTTTCCCCAGTGGAAAGTACTGCTTAATGTTTTTTGTCCCTTTAAGGCAGTGGTTCTCAATCTTCCTAACGCCGTGACCCCTTTATAAGTTCCTCATGTTGTGGGGACCCCCAACCAGAAAATTATTTTCGTTGCTACTTTATAACTGTAATTTTGCTACCATTATGAATCGTAATGTAAACATCCGATATTTAGGATGTATTTTCATTGTTACAAATGAAATGTGTGTTCTATGCACACACTGACCACAATGGGATTTATTTCAGAGTAGGCATGCATAGGATTGGGCCCTGAGGCTGCAATCCTATCCACATTTACATGGGAGTAAAGGCCCCCTGACTATAATGGGATTTCTTTCAGAGTAGGCATACATAGGATTGGGCCCTGAGGCTGTCAGTCAGCCCCAGTGCGCGCGCAGCTACAGCCAGAGGTCTGGCAAGCCTGACCTGGCCCCTGCACCAAGGGTCTTTAGGCGACCCCGAAAAGGGTCCCAGCCCCCACTTTGAGAAACGCTGCTTTAAGGCCTCATTTCTGAGGTTTTGGTAGCCATGTGAAGGGGGTTGCTTTATTTGGATTTTGAAGCCTTCATTCAGGCTGTATTGCTGCAACATTGATTTGGGTGGAGTGGGGAGCGGTAGAGGGTGGCTTCTCCCTTAGGCTTTATGAAGAGAGAGTGGAATCGCATATGGTATGATCAATTCATTTATTTGGGGCCACAATGCTTGTAAATATTCATTAATCAAAGCAAATAATCATGTCTTTAAGAATCATACAGGGAATTCCCCATTCCAAGCCTCTTTCTGCTCTTTATAGCAAATAATTGGAAAAGGCATTTAGCTTCCCTGTGATTTGATTATTTGAATATTATTTGATTACTTGAGTATTTGAACCCAGTCATTCCTGGGTTCTTGCTTTATTCTGAATCATCAAGAAAATAAAAAGCATACAGCAGGCCAAAATCACAAAATTTCAGCAAGTGAATAGGTGTGTATTTTCAGCTGTGCCTAAAAGATCCACTGGAACTAGCTTTATAGTAACCTTTATTCTCACTATAAAAATCCACTTCACTAAACTGCCCTGCTTTTCCTGGGGAATATACATCAGCAGTTCTAGCACATATCGGAGTACAGTAATCCTGACAATGGTTGTGAAGAATGTTGTGTAGATCCTACTCAGTTTGTCAATTGTAAATCAAATTCTTTCAGGGTCACTAAAATATATAATCAAAATAAGGTTTAAAAAAAGACTGAAAAGAAAATTATGGCATTAAATCTGCTTCAACAGGGTCATTTCGGGTGTAATTCTATCCAATCCAAGTCCCTTGCACTGAACAAGTAAGGCACATTCTCTATTGACTTGGGATTTGTGGAGGCCAGCACAAGGTGTCGTGCCAGCCTCCCCACTCTGGGATCCAACTTCAGAGCTTGGCCCACACAGGGGGAGCATGGGGAGAATGCGGAAGGTGATGAGGAAGCAGGAGAGAGGGGCAAACAGAATTGCAGCCACCATGGTTCAAAGTATCTGAAGCAACCTAATTGGGATAATTTATTTAGGAGAAAGTAGATTTTGGATGCAGACTACAGGCTTGGCTGTTAAGAAACATTTGTCAAGGTCTGTTCATCACATGAACAGAATAATATCAGCAAACATAGTAAATACTAAAGCAGCATCACAAATGCTTGTTAGTCCTCTGAATGACAACTCTGTTCCCAATGGCTGGCTGCTGCTGCCTGTGACATACATTACTTTATCTACTCCTTTTGATAGTCATTAAAAACCACTTGCACTTTCAATGAGTAACAAGATTTGTGTAGTAAAAGAAGCTGCTAGTTTCCCTCTGTAAAACAGCAGCCCACCTGCTGGGATCGAAAGACGCTTTGTAGAGCACTGCCCCAGGGTGGCCAAAAAAGTACACAATACCTGAATGTAAGCCCTGTATCAAGAAGTACCCTGTGGAGCACATCTCCATTGCCTCCAGGCCAGTGAGAAGGGCAAAGACTTCCTCAGTCAGAAAGCAATGCTGACTTTCAACAGCTGAACTTCAATCCACATTTGAAAATCAGTAAACTTGTCTGCGTGTGATGCTGCTCTTCAATGTGAAAAATCCAAGAGGCAAGTATACCAGTTCTTTTATGTGATGACATGAAGACAGTTCCGCTTTGATTTTCAAAGGCATCCTTTCTTTCCTTCATTTGTAATCTTGTAATGTGGAACTTTTATGTTTTTGTGGCTATGAATTTCTTTTACAGGTCCTGGTTGCATCTCTCTTTGATCACCGGAGAAGAAGAGGAGCTCACCCACTCTGAAAAATTAATGGTACCTGTGAAACTTCCAAATCACAAATGTAGATACAGCAACCAACTCACTTCTATTTATTATGAATCGGCTTCTTCGGCCTGTTTTTTAAAGACAGCTGAAGCTTGAAATGAAGCAGAGTCAGTGTTTGTTAAGATCAAAGCTTGTCTCTGCTTCTAACAGGCACATATCTGGTTGGGGTTTATGGATGAGAAAAGTGAACGGTTGCAACCTCTTCCTACCATAAGTCAGAAAAGTCAGAAGCCATAAGACTGACAGTCCAATCGTAAGCATGTCTACTCAGAGGTAAGTCTCACTGTAATCAATAGGGCTTACTCTCAGATAAGTGTGGGTAGGATTGCAGCATCACAATGCAATCCTATCCCAGTTAGGCAGGCACAAGTCTCTTGCACGGGGGTGTCCCCAGCCTGCAGGTGTCCAAAAGTGCCATAAGGCACATAATCACAGATTATAAGCCATGAAGGGTGAGTACGTGTTCATAGATAGATGTAGGTAGGGACAACCTCAAAATGTAGGTTTGGCACCTGGATGTAGGTCTTACATGCTCCCTGAAGCATCTGGTGGACCACTGTGTGAAACAGGAAGCTGGACTAGATGAGTCTTTGGCCTGATCCAGTGGAGGCTCTTCTTTCATAGGGGGCAAAGGGACATTTAGGCCAGATCGTATGTATGTGCCAGCCTCTCCAAGCCACCAACAGAACAGAGCATTGTGCTAGTCCAGGTTTGTTAGAATGCATTCTCAAACTCATGAAACCATCAGTCAGAAGAAATTAGTCCCCTGGATTGTAATTGGGACACTGCAACTGAATAATGGAACAACCTCTACTTCTGGTCAGGCAAGAACTTCCATTTTTTTTCATGAACAAGCAAGCAATGTGCATATAAAGTATGTTAGCCAGCAACAGAAATCAATGATAGGAAAAATATGAACCAATCTTCTAAGATCTACATGAGGTAGGTTCAAGATCGATACAGTTACAAGGATTCCCTGTGGACTTCGTTCCTTTATATAACTAACTTCCATGTCAGTTGACATAAACTGTTTTTGGACAGTTTTCATGGGTCAGTGCAGAACTAGCTGTTAGAAGAGAGGTAGTACCAAAAGAAACATTGGATGAGAAATTGAATTGTGGGAGCAATGGGGCTGGGCTGATTGGGGTGGGCTCCCTGGGAGGGAGGGAGATTATTGTGCACCAAATCCTATTCCCTTTCCCAGACCTGATCTGCTGACACAAGTCAACACAGACTTGAACAAGCTATCTAGCTGATGCAGGTCCAATTCGACCCATTGCACCAGCTAGGGTTTACCCTGGGTCATGTGGACAAATGTCTCCTGACTTCAAACAGAACTCCACCCTGCAAAGTTACACATGGGTTGCAGGGGAAACCACACCATTGCCACTATATCAGTGCAGGGCAATTTAGTTAGGATTAGGCTGTCCTTCCTATCTCCAGCATGCATGTGGTTCTGTGTCCTGTTTGCACAAAGCAAGCAGTGAGGGCCATCAGCAATTCCAGTTAATTATTTGGTGTGTGTCATGGATCAGCCATCATACCCTGTGCTGTCAAATGAGAAGTCATCAGAGAAAGGTGAGCAAGTCAACAGTAGCACTTAATGGATACTTTTTTCAACCTGCACAGCCAAAGTATCCTTAGTCCTGCTCCTGCAGTCTCTCATAGCCAACAAATATATTAGTTGAATTTCTCATATCCACTAAACCACTTACTGTGCAAGAAAGATGCTCGAATGCTTGCGAGTCTGGTGCATTATATATCTTTTATGGATGCCTTGGGCTTTAGTTGCGTTTTCTTCCTCCAGCAAAGCAAGGTTCATGGCTCTGAATCAAATAGAATATTGTTAGGTTCCATTCATAAGGCTGATAGCATTCAGTGCAGGAAAAATGGCTTATCCCCTTAGGAAGTAACCTTGTCAACCTTCTACAGGTGCCATAAATACAAGGATTAGAGGGTTGTAGGGGACCATTCAGAGAAGAAGGCTTTACAATGTAAGGCAATGGTTTAGTCTAACATTTTACTCAAAGGACTTGTCAAAAATATTGGAATACAGCTCTGATGCTCTGTATGAGCACAGTCATTCCATCTTTTCCCTTTGAACTATGCTGCCTTCATACATATTGCCAGATTCTGGCATATCATCCATAAAACTTGTGCAATGTACTGATTACCCCCACACAGCCGAATTTCAGAATTTTCATGTTTTTTGAAAGTTCACAGATTTGGGGGGATTGTGACAACAACATAACACTTTCAAAGGAATTTGTAATAGAAATATCAGCATAAAAATACTGGCAGGAGGGAGGAGAGCAGGGCATTGGAGCCAGGAGCCAACTTAGGTAAGATCCTGGCATTGTCCTATGGCACACTGAAAAGGCATATTTCTGCTCCAGTCCCTTCTGATTTAGGCCACTGCCAGAAGAATAACCTTAGGGCGCAATCCAGAGTAACTACGGGGTGTCCTTGCTCCGAAGTAAGAACAAGTTACTCTGGATTGCAATATGAATTTCCCATAGGTTTTCACTAGGTAGTTCAGTAACTACAAGTGCATGTAATGTCTCTTACGTGCTCCCGTAGTTACTCTGGATTGTAGCCTTAGATGAAACCCATCTAGGCTTTTGCAGCCTTACCTTGGGGTAGAGGAGAAACCTTCCCATCCAGGCTTTTGCAGCCTTACCTTGGGGTAGTAGAGAAGCCTTCCCAAACTAGTCCTAGATGCAGGCCTGTCTGCTACAACACAAGTCTGGATTGCACTGTTATCAACTGATAAAGCAACTTATTGAAACAGAAAAGTTGGAAGAACAAGAGTGATAAATCAACTATTCCAGTTGTCCAGATAAAACTATTCAGCCAGTATTTTAAAAGTCCTAAGAGTTGACTCTGGCAGTACAAAAGACTCAGGGAAGTCCCCCTGAGGAGAGCGTTGAAGACTCCAAAGGTTTCTGTTTGGTGCCTACATTGCTTTCAGAGGGTGGTATAATAAGGCTTATAATGAGCTATAATGAGGGGCACAATGCCTATAGCTTTAACCATTGTATGGTAGAGGGAATTTTCATAGGTGCAGCTTTTAAAATCCTTCCATGTTGAAAGGGTATAGCCTAGGCACCTAGTTGTAGGTGCCTGTCTAGACCCTCTATCCATCATTGTATCTTGACACCCTCAAACGGATGATTTTACTCAGTGTAAAGGTAGATGAAGGGGTAATACCCTTGGAATAGATTTGGGTATGTCTGGTCATTCCTGTTACAGACTCATTAATTTGTGAACGTTTATGGAAAAGATTTTTCTCTTATTCCACTAAATAGTATATAACGTGAGGGTGGACCACCCCAACAGATTACAAAACTCTATTAGAGGGCACAGCATAGAATCCAGAAAAAGCATACCTGGGTTGATCCTTTTAATGATGACATAAAAACACAACACTGGTAATTTTTAATGCCATACTTGCTCAGATGTTTATATATCAGGCCATAATAAGAGAGATCACTTTAAAAAATTCTGACATTAAAAGAGCCTAGAGCTTTTTGTTACTTTCTTTTGTTATTTTAATCAGGGTTTTCGCTGGTTATTTATAATACTGAATTTCAAACCTAGATTCTGCTGGGAACTCTCCACTCCTGCAGCAATGAACAAACTGTATCACTGAAGTTATGCGAGGGAGAGGAAAAAAACTTTGTTAATAATGTTTTACTTTGAAAACAGTTCACACCAGATACTGCTTGTGTCATTTCCATTCCTTTTGTGATATCACTTGAAAAGTGGTTTCTGGCTGTTTGTTCTTATTTTCTTTCTTATGATTGTATTCAACAGACTTGCAAAGGACAAATTTTTATTGAACAGGTATAAATCAACTTGCAGAAGTTTGATGAGACAGATCATTTCCCTGCAACAGATTATGTGGTGGTAAGGTGCTTTGATTCTATTGTTCCACATCTGTGATGTTGGGATGGAATATAATTCACACCATTATTTGGTTCATTACTTCTTAGTAATGAACTCTGGTATGGATTCAAAGACACCTATGTGAATTCATAAGGAACTTTACAAAGAAAGATGGAGAAGAAATCAGTATTCCCTTAATGGTAGCTTTTCCCACCACATTAGATGTTGGTTAAAAGGGTCCCTTGACCCTCAGGAGTAGCTGTGGAATGGGGTAGAAAAGGAACTAAAATGTCCACGATGTGTATAACCTCTTCTGATCTAGATGTCTATGTACAATGCAGCCAAAGGATATCAGGAACAGATTGGGGGATGACAATTTGAGCCTAAAGTGGTGGTTCCATCAGGTGTAGCAGTTCCAAAATGGCTTCACTGCATCCAGAGGCACCACCGAGGCCACCAGAGGGAACCTTCAAGTCCTGCAATGGGCATCACAAGTTCTGCACCAGCTATTGTCTATCAGACCTTCTGGCCTAATATTTTTTTATTTATTTTACTTAATTTGTATCCCGCCTTTCCTCATCTACAAGAGAGAGCCCAAGGTGGCTAACATGAATAAAAATAAAACACCATTAAAATAATAATAAATAGAAGTTAAAACATAATTAAAATACACTTAAAATGCAGTTAGATTTAAAATTGAAACGATTAAAACAGACTAAAAGCTTTGTTAAAAACAATAATACATAAACACAATAAAACTGCCCCCCCCATCCCTGCACCATTTAAAAGCTTTTTTAAAAATAAAAGGTTTTTAGGCTCTGCCTGAAGTTCTGCATTGAGGGAGCCTTCCTCAGTTCTATGGGGAGGGAGTTCCAAAGCCAAGGTGCCACCACAGAGAAGGCCCTATCTCTGGCCGCCATACCTCTCATGTCTCTTAGTGGCGGCACAGTCAGTAGGGCCCCCTCAGATGACCTTAGGTGACGGGTCAGATTGTACAGAAGAAGGTGGTCCCTCAGGTACCCTGGACCCAAGCCGTTTAGGGCTTTAAAGGTCAGGACCAGCACTTTGAATTCAGCCCGGAAACGAATGGGCAGCCAGTGAAGCAGTGGTCCAACAAAATTGAACCAACGAGCCCCAGCAACCACACGGGCCGCCGCATTCTGGACTAGTTGAAGTTTCCGGACCGTCTTCAGAGGCAGCCCCATGTAGAGCGCATTACAATAATCTAGTCTCTATGTCACTAGGGCATGGGTCACCGTGGCCAGATCAGAGTGACTCAGGTATGGTTGCAGCTGGAGGATCAGCCGAAGCTGAGCAAAGGCTCCCCTGGCCTCAGCCACCACCTGGGACTCCAGGAGCAGCTATGAGTCCAGGAGAACCCCCAAGCTGCAAACCTGCTCCTTCAGAGGGAGTGCAACCCCATCCAGAACAGGATGATATTCCAATACCCGAGTCGAAGACTTCCGGACCAAGAGAACCTCTGTCTTATCAGGATTTAATCTCAGCTTGTTCACCCTCATCCAGTCCCCCACTGCCTCCAGACAACGATTCAGGACTTCAACTGCCTCCTTGGACTCAGGAGGAAAGGAGAGATAGAGCTGGGTGTCATCAGTACTCCAAACCTCCGGATGACCTCTCCCAGTGGCTTCATGTAGATGTTAAATAGCATGGGGGATAGAATGGAACCTTGTGGCACCCCACACCAAAGAGGCCAGGGTGCTGAGCAAGCATCCCCCAGCACTACCTTCTTGGACCTGCCAGCCAAGTAGGAGCAGAACCACTGCAAAACAGTGCCTCCAATCCCCAAGCCGGCCAACCGACCCAGAAGGACACCATGGTCGATGGTGTTGAAGGCCACTGAGAGGTCCAGCAGGACAAACAGAGGCGCACTCCCCCTGTCCATTCCCCAGTGTAGGTCATCCACCAAGGCGACCAAGGCAGTCTCTGTCCCATATCCTGGCCTGAAACCAGATTGGAAGGGATCCAGATAATCAGCTTCATCCAGGACCCTCTGAAGCTGGGACGCCACCACCCGCTTGACCACTTTGCCCAGAAATGGGATGTTTGAGACTGGCCGATAGTTGTTTAGGTTTTTAGGGTCCAGGGAGGGTTTCTTCAGGAGGGGGTGAACCACTGCCTGCTTTAATGCAGAAGGCAACACCCCCTCCCTCAGAGACGAGTTCACCACCCTCCCTGTCCATTCAGCCAGTCCATCCCGGGCCAGTCTGATTAGCCAGGCTGGGCAAGGGTCCAGAGGGCAAGCAGATGGTCTCACACTACAGAGAATCCTGTCCACATCCTCGGGTTCTACAAGCTGAAAAGAATCCCAAAAAATGGACAAGACAGGTGCCCCAGGGACATCGTTGGATGTTGTTAAAGTGGTGTCCAAGTCATGCCGGATCTGATCGACCTTGTATGCAAAGTGTTGGACGAACTCACCACAGTGAGCCTCCGTGTGCTCTACCACGTCAGTACGGGGGGCCAGATGGAGTAGGCCCCGGACCACACGGAAGAGCTCAGCTGGGCGATTCTCTGCGGATGCGATAGTGGTAGCGAAAAATACCTTTTTGGCCGCCACCACCGCCGCAGAGTAGGCACGCCAGTGAGCCCTGGCCTCTGCCTGATCAGAAACGACATGAGTTTTTCGCCATTGTCGCTCTAAACGTCAACCTTGCTGTTTCAAAGCCCGCAGCTCCCCAGAAAACCAAGGAGCTGCATTTGATCTACGGCAGGGCCGAGGTTGCTCAGGAGCGATCTCATCCAGGGCCCTGGTCATTTCCATGTTCCAGAGACTGACCAAGGAGCCAGGTGAGCCGCCAGCTCTGGCAGCAGGAAAATCCCCCAGAGCCCTCAGGAAACCATCTGGATCCATCAGTCTCTGGGGGCGGACCATGAAATGCGGTCCCCCGCCTGTGCAGAGGCTACTGGTTGCGATAAGCCTAAATCCCACCAGGTAGTGATCTGTCCATGACAATGGGGTGATGGAGATGTCCTTCACATCCAGATCACCATCAACCTGCCCAGCAGTGAACACAAGATCCAGTGTGTGTCCCACATCATGAGTAGGGGCAGATATTCTTTGAGACAGACCCATGGTTGTCATGGAGGCCATGAAATCCTGAGCTGCGGATGTTTGGGGTGCCTCGGCATGGACATTGAAGTCCCCCAGCACTAGGAGGCAAGGGCACTCCAATGCCATGCTCAAGATCACCCCGGTCAGCTCAGGCAGGGAGACTGTTGGGCAGCACGATGGGCAGTACACCAACAGAATCCCTATTCTGTTTCGCCCCTCCAGCACAACACAGAGGCACTCAAACCCTGTGAACTGCTGGACAGGGGACCTGGTGAGAGGGATAGAATCACGATAGATTATCGCAACTCCACCTCCCCGCCCCTGAAGTCTTGGCTGCTGCAGCACCTGGAAACCTGGCGGACAGATCTGGGAGAGGCCCACACCTCCAGCCTCATCCAGCCAGGTCTCCGTAATGCAAGCCAGGTCAGCTTTCTGGTCCAGCTTTCTGGTTTAATACATAGTTAAAGATCTGCCAGTTCTACCACCATCCCAGTTCCTTCTCTAAGCTGGCACCAGTGCTGACTCCGCACAGGGTATTGCAGATGTGCCTTATGGCTTTATTGCAACACTCAGCACTGGCACTAGGGACACAGGCACAGGTGTTGCACATCATTAGGACTGGGCCCTGACTTCCTATGGTTAAGATTATCATAGCCACATCAATATTCCATACCCTTTTACTTTTACTTAAACAAAGAATAAGAAGTCAAAATTCTAGGGTACTGTGATCACAATGATATTCTGCACTGGTTTTACATGAGATGGTTTTTAATTATCTTCCTTTTGATAATCAATTTGTATAATCTTTTCTGTTAATCATAACAGCACAGGTATGAGTGTGGATGTGCAAAAACAAATGGGTTTGGGTTGAATTTCCCTAGAAAGAAGAGGGAGTGTTAGGACCGTTAACTCTTGCAGTCAAGCTTATAAAAATAATTGAATAAAGTTACTCCATTTATACCCCACATCATTTTGTCTCATTTCTTACATAGGCAAATGGCCTTTGTGATCATTTCATTGATCACTCCATGAGTTCATATAACATGGTTGCAATGTGATTGGTAGATGTACATGTCTCCTATCACTGTCTGAAAACAGGAGTGTTATCTTTATATAAATGTAAACTATACAATCCTGTGAAATGCAAGAATACTTTTGTAATTAAAAAAAATATGCAACGGACAGTTACTTTTTTCTTAAACTAAGAAAAACCATTTAAATGAAAAATATATAGACTGGCTGACTGACTGACTGACTGACTGATGAGGCTTCAGTCCTAACCCCCAGGTAGGTTGGTATAAGCCCCAGCACAAATGCTGGATAAGGTCAGCTAATATATTCATAAAATAAGTACACATTTCAATGTTTGCTCTGCTGTTATTTCATCTTTATGTTATTTTTTCCAGAATGAACAAATCATACTTTTAAAAAAGCAAGGATAAAAGGTGGGGAAAGCTCTAATTACATTATCTGAGATGAGAATAAACAGAGGAAAATAGCTTCTTTGGCTGTAGGTTCAGTTCAAAACACCTACAAATTAATGCCCCAATCCTATCCTTCATTTGCAGTCACAAATGCAACAGTGCTGCTGCAAATGGTGTGCTGTTGCCAAGAGTTTTAAAGCCACCAATATGGAGGGTTGGCAGCTGTACACACCAATTGCCATGGAGCCGGACCCACACCAGCTCAAGACAGGTGATGGTGGGTGTGAAGCATGCACAGTGGGGAGGGCAAAGGCTGACTTGGGAAGCAAGAACTGGAAACAAGATGGAGGGATGGCAAAAGTGTACATTAGCTATTATTTCCAGTTTCCAGACTCTATCCCCATTTCCAGATTTATATGAATTATATATATTGTTTCACAGATATTTCTAAATCTTCATGAGAAGAAATATTCACAGAGTTGATTCTCCCACTGAAAGCAGTATTGTGCATTTTACCATTTTATTCTAATGCATGCTTAGTTGTAAATCAAGATTTATCTGAGTTAAGAATCGTAGGCTGCAATCCTAACCCTCAGCCTGTCACAAGCCCCGACACCTGGGGGTGTCACAATGTGCCATATGACACTTCTGCACCACTCTGGGGGGAGGGTTAGGCCAATGCATAAACATGTGCTAGCCTCCCTACATCACCAAGGGAATGGGGAGACAGGTGCGTTCTGCTGCCCTCAATTGGTTAAGATTGCACCCTCAAATTCAGAGAAATACTCATATAAACTCCCACTATATAGATTACCACATTATTAAAGCAATATGCTTTCCAGATATTATGCCACTGTTTGGACATAAATATAATATTAGCAGTGATCCTGAAACTGATCATTCTCCAAAAATATTTATAACTGGTAGCCCATTTTTGCGTTGAACTGAGGGAAGGGTCACCTGTCACTACTTACTGTAAATTATGCTTGTAGTCCTTGCACAGCTGACAGTGAGGTACAGCAACATGAAAACACCTCTCAGTTTCTGAACCCAGGTTTGTCATCTGCTTTCATATAACTGTTGAGCACTTGCTCCCAGCTCCTACTTTCTTTGTATAAGGCACAAAACAACACACACTTTATGCTTCGCTGCGTGATTAATATAACACAACACAACATTATTTCAGATAGCATCCTTCATGAAAAATAGTGTTGCAGGTGCTTTCCTCTATTAATAATGGACTACAGTGAAGATTAATAATACGTAGTAGCAGAAGGAGAGAGAAATTCAGAGTCATTGCAGAACAGCAGAAAATGGCAAATTAAGAGTATTTATTTAGTCTGGGGGGTGATCTTGTTCATCATCTTAGTTTTAACTGGCAATGCAATTTTGTAAAACAGAACTTGGATTGTAGATCATTCGGATACCTTGGATCCCTAGTCATACCCACTTGTCGGGAAGTTTTATATCTCTGTGGCCAAAACTATTATTTTTCTGTTGTGTGTGTTTTTCTTGCCTTAACAGGGGTGGGAAAATGCCTACCACATCAATGAAAAGTTTATTTTTAAGATTAATATCTAGCGCAGGTTCAAGTATTTATAGTGCTTTGTTTTGTACATACCAACATACATATTTGGATGTTCAAAAAAGTGGATTTATAGTCAAGTTGGTCCTTTGTTTTGTGTTATTCTTACTATTTTGCCTATAAATAATATTGGCATTTTGGACTATATTTGACTCCTGACAATGTTGATGGCAGAGCCAGCCTTGGGAGCTGCAGGATCCAAATGGAAACATTTTTGCAGGGCTCCAGATTCATAGCCAAGGTCTGTAAAACCTTAAAGATACAAATTGATAGCTTTTGATAGAATCCAAATTAATACATTCTTCTACCAGCAAAAGAGAGAGAGAGAGAGAGAGAGAGAGAGAGCCATCAAAATGTATGCTTAAAAAGTGCATGTGAGCTGATGTATCAAATGGATCTAAGCACTTTTTAATCTAAAATGCATGGACGCTACCTTACAAATACAGGTTGAACTTACCCATTCATTACAATTGGTTCAAGGAAGCTCTGTGACTGTGTTATACAAAGGCAATTAGTTACCATCATATCAATGCAGGCAATGAATCAAAATGAATCAAGTTCCCTTTCAAGTGCCTTAAAACTTCAGCTCAGAAACAATTCACAAGTATCACTTGGGAGAAGGGAAGAGCTCTGCCTCCCAGTTGAAAGAGAAACTGACTTGTGTGAACCTTTCTAAGGGCAAAATCCCGAGTAACTACGGGAAGTCCTTGCTCCAGTGTAAGAACAACTTGTTGTGGATTCCAATATGAATTTCCCATAGGTTTTCACTAGATGGTGCAGTAACTACGGGTGCACATAAAGATTGCAATCCTAATCATGTCTACTCAGAAATAAGCCCCATTGTGTCCAATGGGTCTTACTCCCAGGAAAGTGACTTTAGGATTGCAGCCTAAGAGTGCAATCCAGAGTAACTATGGGGAGTCCTTGCTCTGGTGTAAGAACAATTTACTCTGGATTGCAATATGAATTTCCCATAGGCTTTCACTAGGTGGTGCAGTAACTACGGGTCTACGTAATGTCTCTTACGTGCTCCCATAGTTACTCTGGATTGTAGGGCAAGTCTCTTATGTGCTCCCGTAGTTACTCTGGATTTGGGGGTAAGACAAGCTTAATTGTCTGCCATGTTGACATAATAAGCAAGCTGCCTTTAAGTTATTAACTGCTCCTTAAGGGATGCTTAGCTTTCAACTTAAAGGGCCAACTGCATTTGTTTTGAGACAAAATCACGTATAAATAAATCACAAATAGATTACACCTGCAAACGCAAACAAAATGTGTAAATGATCTTTGAAATGTAAATAGATACAAAATCAACTTGTTTTCAGTGAATTTGGAATGGTTGCTGATTGCTGCCCTGAATCAACCATAATCTTCTTCCAAACCATCCCTGTTGCCCATCTACCTCTTCCAGCAGGGTGTCTGACATCTAAAGTACCATGCACTGGCAGTCCAAAGTGCACGATGGTGGCAACAGCACAGCTTTCACACTGCTGGTCAGGGGTGCATGGTGACAGATCATGACATCTGCTATCCTGGATGGGATTTACCTGTAGCCTGCTTTACAAACCCATTAGGGAATGATTATAGAACGGTAGAGCAACAATTTGCAGTTACAGAATTAATTTTTGCTTCCCTCTTTGTCTCTAGCCAGATCAATTTTCTAGTGCTTTCTGTTTGACTAAATACTAGAGTAGGGCAAAAGTAACCCTGAACGTCAGCTTACTGTAGCAATGATCTCTCTATGCAAGCTGCCTTGAGGTCTGAAACGCTATTGCCTGTACCAAGCCCATCAACCCTGGTTGTCATTTGATGGTAGGAATGCTGTTTCCTCAGGCCTGATTGAAAACAAAGTCTGCAACATTAAGACAATGCTAGAAGTTATGTAAAGGGCATTGAGTGGAACTGGAATAAATGAGTGCAGAATTACAACATAACAAGGAAAGTACTCAGCGCTCCATCTCCCCCGGCTGACTTTGAGAATCAGAAGGACTGCTTCAGCTGACTTTTTTGGAATTTAAAAGGTGAAAACTTTCATTGAGTGTAGAATAACATCAAAAGTGATGTGGAAGAGCAGGCTGCTATTCCCTGAATCTTCAAGGCAGAACTTTAATTTCAGATGCGGAATATAAGCCTGTGGCTCTAAGCAATGACTGATAATGTGGAGAGGCCTTTTTGCCAGAGCTGTGTAGCCATTAAAGCACCAAGGAAAAAGGGAATTTTTGCTCGGAGCAGCTGATGCCTCTGAGAGGATGTAAGGGGAAAGTAATAATAATTCTACTACTGCTTTTTATTTCAGAAAGCAAAGTATTTAAACAGCAAAAGTTATAGCCCAATCCTGCCCCCCAATATGCCGCAATAGAACACACACTTAGGGGGAAGATGATTACAAGACTAATGAAAAGTCAGTAAAAACCTTCTATTCCACAGTGGCCTTCTGGATGCTCTTCAGAGCCACACCAATTGTGTAGCTCAGTGGTATTCAAGCTTTTTAGTCCAGGACCCCTTCTGAGAATGACACACTGTCTGCAACCAGCAGAAATAATGTCATGGCTGAAAGATACTTTAAAGATGCCCACAGCCAGATTCCAAGTTGGCTGCATCCAGCTTTTCATGACCCTCCTGAAAGGAAGTTGCGACCCCCACTTTGAAGACCACTGGTGTAGCTGATGCAGTCTGAGAAAAGGAAGGAAATCCAGCATTATAAAGCATGATGCTTAAAGGAATTGATGTATTTGCATCATCCTCATAGCCAAGTTTCTGAAAGTATATAGCCACATCTTTGTTAAGGGTCTTCAGTCTGAAGTTAGCAGAAGCTATGTTCCCTGGATTCTCTGTTGCATCTTCTGCCAAAAACAGATAAACTTTTGAGTATTTCTCCAAATGATTGATTTCTGTAATAAACCCTTTACATTCACATAAGATACAAACCTTTTGCCAAAGTTAGAGCATCTAAATGGAGCTAAAATCATGCAGTCCATGTATTTTCATATCTACAATTCCATTTTTTAATTTTTATTATTAAACCTAACTTCTTTGAGAAGCAAACCTGCATGTGTTGAAGGAGGCAGGACATTCTAACTAAATTTATCACTACCTTTAACATTTTAGCAATTAATGCAAAAAGTATATGATAATCCTCTAGCTGGAAAAAATTTATTTTGTGCTTCAGTTACAGATCTTTAGCTCTTAATTACATAAGCACTCTACTGTTTTTTTAATCCATTAGCTGGTAGCTCATGAGCTTTTTTGTACTGTCATGCAGAAAAGCCAATGGTTATAGGGACAATGACAGGGGAAAGGACTGTACAAAGCAGTGCTGTGGGTAGGGGCTGTGGGTAGGGTGATACTACTACTGAGGGTGATACTACTACTAACCAAAATGTTTAAAATCAAGGTATTTTTGAATAATACCATCATCTTATAATTTTGTGTTTTATTTCATGCTGAATGCAACTAAACATCCACACTGAAATCTTGATTCTATCAAAAATTATAGTCACACCCCACACCCACCATCTGGGACATTGTTTTGCTCCCTGCCTGGATGGAAGTCCATCAAAGTGGTGATGAATGGCTTCCTACACCAGGTAACCCTCATGATGGCACATCTTCAAATGAACATCATACTTACCTACAAAAAATAGTCCCTGTAATAGAAAACTAACACAACAGAAAGCAGGCTTGTTTAATTTTCCCGACTCTGAATTTTTCAGTATTTCCATAGAGAGTTTTATGAAAGAAGCACTTTCATATCAGTGTCCACTGGTCTTTCATTGGCCCTAATGACTTATATTGCCATCCTGGACTATCTGACTTCTGAAATGTTTATGTGGAAACAATGAACTCTGATTACTGGCACTGGATACAGTTTTTGAAAATGAACTTCTAACTGAACACAAGTATGTTCCCTTTTTATACCCTTAGGAAAAATGTTGTATTTAAGTTAGTTTTTGGAATATCTCCTGGCTTCTGTTTGTATTCATTATAGTTTGAGTGTGTGGTGATTCTGATTTCCTAAGTCTAAACCTATACATTCCATAATGTAGCTATGGATATAGATTCTCACGTCTTATTCTGCTGTGCTATTTGTATTTTGCTAATGATTAGATTTAGAATTGAAGTCTAAAGAAATCTATATTTTCTAATTCCTTGAGAACTAAAGCAAAGCCCATTTGTGATGACCCTCCATTTTTGCAGGAGTTCCATACAGGAATACCCCGCAAACTTTGAAAAACTGCAAATTGCTGTATAGGGGTATCTTGGGGCCCTTGCCTTACCTGGGAAGGAGGGTGCAAGAGGATCCCAGAGGAAGTCAGGCAGGCAGCAGAGAGGCAAGCATGCACACAATCCTCCCATGAGGGAGGAAACCTGGCGCTTCTTCTTCCAACAAGGGACCTCCTCCTCCTTATCATCATGGATAAGGGCCTTTCTGTGGGCACTGGATTCCTCTCAGTCTGCCCTTTCTGATGGACTATGGGCGCAATCCAGAGTAACTACGGGGAGTCCTTGCTCCGGTGTAAGAACAATTTACTCTGGATTGCAATATGAATTTCCCATAGGTTTTCACTATGCAGTGCAGTAACTACGGGTGCACATAATATCTCTTATGTGCTCCTGTAGTTACTCTGGATTGCAGGGTAAGGCACATTTGTCTACTCATGAGTAAAAGTGCAGTACAGCTCACTTTCACTTTCCATAGGGCTCCATGCATCTTAAGTTTTAGTTTTTTGGCCATAACTTTTGATAGGAAGGAGAAATTTCAAAGCTGCTTTTGCATTGGATTCTGTTGAAAATGTGCAACCAATGGTACAGTATATTACATTATTTTGCTATCCAGAAAGATTTTAGTGATTTTAACAATTTAATGTTTTTTACCACCCCCAGTGTGTCACCCACTTGAGGTCCCCTAGGGTCACCACTGCAAAACTCACAATGCTTGTCACACTTTATTGCAATGGCATTGAATGAGATAATCATTACTATCATCATAATCATCATAGTATGATTTCATCATAATTACAATCATCATAGCTCTGTGTTATGTCCTGGATACGTGGATAAGCACATCTAACCGAATCTTTCCCTAACTTCAGGAATCTTTCTCCCTCTGATTAGCAAACTGAGAAAAGATTCTTCCCTTTTAATTTGGAAATTTAATCTGATGACTTTTATTAAATACTTCTGTTATTTTGATTAGGAGGAATCTACCAGGAAATCCCATTACTCTCTAATAACTTGTCTTTGCCACTCAAGTTTGAACATATTGTAAAAGCCTCATTATCTCTTTGTGTCAGTGTTTCATTTTCCACGCCAATTAAAAATCTACTTTAAGCAGGTTGTAATTGGACCTTAGCTGAAACTTTTGTATTTTATATATAATGAGGAAAAATTAATTTAAAAACTATACCTGGTCTTCATTTGTTTTGGGGAAACCTTTTGTGATCCATCCAATACTAGTTCTTCTGAAAGGCTGAACAATCCTAGAGAACGATATGCATTGTCAACATTTCATACAGCATTAGCATATTTAGCGCTGCTAACCTTTACTAGGTACTGTGGTTTTGATACTATGGAGTGTCCCCATCTGCCAATTATCTTTTATTTCTCTTGGCAAATATTACATTCCTGTCAAATTGCAAGCAGGTGGGGGAAGTGATGCAATAGCGCTGGATCCTGCTTCTCCAAAGGTGTTAACAATGGGATTTTTCTTAAATCATTCATTCAGCATCTGCTTATAAAACTTCTCGCCCCATCCCCAGACACCATAACAACTGCACAGACATCTGCTATGGAGCTGGAGGCAGAGCTACTGCTATAGCATTTGCCCAGGAGGCTTAATCAGTGACACCTGGCAACACTGAATCAAGTGGCCTCCTGGGTAGGTCTATCTGCCCTTCCTGAAGAGCCATTTCACACTCTACAGAAAGGCAACCCAAGTGCAGTGAGTATATACAGAACAAGAAGCAGCTAACAAGAAACAGTTAACAGTGCTTTGATAGGTAGATTTCCTTGATACATACATGTCTAACCACATTGCTGCATCGATGGTTTACATTTTTAAGGCTACATCTAAAAAACATGTAAAAAACATGACAATATGTCCCAAAAAACCAGGACAATCCCAATTTGGGAGGATTGTGTTCATATACTGGCATATAGGACAGTGGGTCCTATCCCAAATTTGTGGAAGAGAACCCTAAGAGAACACCAAAATGTCCTTAATCTGGAGCTGGTATTGAGCTGTGCGGAACTGGCAACAGTGAATTGTTGCCATCCTCGCTTACTCCCTACACTTCTTATGCCAATTCTACCGACTGTGCAGTCCTGACCAATTTTTTAGCACTGGCATAACAATGCCAGTGGGTCATGAGCTGCAGTCTGCCCTTGGGGCAGTCAGGGAGATTATTTCAAGGTAAGGCAATGCTTACTCCCTTAACCTCAGAGTTGCATTGTCCTTATCCCAGTGCAGGAAAATTGTTAGCGTTGCACCCTTAGAAAACTAACTAATACAGTGGCACCTCACGTAACAAATTTAATTCATTCTGGAGGCATGTTCTTTAAGTGAAACGTTCTTTACGTGAAGCGGATTGTCCCATAGGAAATAATGGAAACTCAAACGATTGGTTCCACAACCCAAAAAATATTCATATAAAAATATTAACTATGTAAAAATGATGACAGAACACTGGGATTGAATTCAGAACATGCATTCAATGTGTATGATCTTATGAAGTCTACTTAGGCTGCAGTCCTAAAGACATTTTCCTGGGAGTAAGACCCATTTAACACAATGGGGCTTACTTCTGGGTAGACATGGTTAGGAAGCTGCAATCCAAGACACCTTCAAAGTGTCTCCCCACTTTCTCCTTCTCTTCTCCTGAGCTGCTTCCCTCTTCTCCACTGCTCTTCTCTCCCTCTGCCAGGCGGACGCCCAGCCACAGGAGGTACAGCATGGAAGTGTTGCTTTCACTATGGGTAGGTGCGCTAGGCAGCCCTGAAACTTTTTAAACAGGCTGCTGGCCAGCGCGTCTGCCCCAACTGCCAACGAATGTGTTACATGAAGCAGAATCTTAGAGAAATTTTTGTTTGTTACGTGAAACATACAGTGGTACCTCACATAACAGAATTAATTTGTTCCTGAGGCAGTTCCTTTACGTGAAACTTTCTTTACGTGAAGCGGATTTTCCCATACGAAATAATGGAAACGCAGATGATTGGTTCCACAACCCCAAAAATATTTATATAAAAATATTAACTGGATGTAAAAATGATGACAAAACACTGTAATTGAATTCAAAACATGCATTCAATGGGCATGATCCTATGAAGTCTACTTAGGCTGCAATCCTAAAGACACTTTCCTGGGAGTAGGACCCATTTAACACAATGAGGTAGACTTCTGGGTAGACATGGGTAGGAGGCTGCAATCAGAGACACTTTCTTCTGTAATCCAAGAAAGTGTCTCCCCACTTTCTCCTTCTCTTCATCCTGAGCCTCTCTCTCTCTCTCTCTCTCTCTCTCTCTCTCTCTCTCTCTCTCTCTCTCTCTCTCTGCTCCCTTCTGGCTGGCCCTGAGCTGCTTCCCTCTTCTCCACTCCTCTTCTCTCCCTCTGCCCAGCGGACACCCGGCCACAGGAGGAACAGCGCAGAAGTGTTGCTTTCATTATGGACAGGTGCACTAGGCAGCCCTGACACTTTTTAAACAGGTTGCCAGCCAGCACGTCTGCCCCAACTGCCATCGAATGTGTTCTTTATGTGAAGCACTTTCCTTACATGAAGCAGAATCCTAGAGAAATTTTTGTCTGTTACATGAAGCTTACTTTACGTGAGGCGTTCTTTACGTGAGGCGTCACTGTACTTTGCCTGAGGCGTTCTTTATGTGAGGTGCCACTGTATTAGGAAAACGATGCAACACCAAAATAGATGGAATAGCCATCTGGAGCATTTATTTGAGGCTTTAATAAAAGCCTTTCAAGAAGCCTTTAATTAAGCTTGTACTTCTTGAGGAGCAGAAAGAAAAGAGTACTTCTGCTATTGGATCATTAATTCAGTGTAATCCAATGTTACGCCTGATTTAAGTCCAAAGAAAAATCCAACAGTAGAGGATGAACATAGTTTTAAAGAAATGCAGCTTTGGGCACAATCCATAGTAACTACGGGCAGTCCTTGCCCCTGTGTAAGAACAATTTGCACTGGATTGCAATATGAATTTCTCATAATTTTTCACTAGGTGGTGCAGTAACTACGGGTACACGTAAGATCTCTTATGTGCTCCCGTAGTTACTATGGATTGTAGGGTAAGTGTGCAGAGATGTCAGGTGTCACTTCATCACAAAGTAAGATAGGATGACCATCTCTGTTTTCTTACTCCATCCCTCCAAGAGTGGCCCCAACCTAAGACAACTGAGTTACTTTGCCATAAATCACGGTACAGTGCCTGCATTTTGACTAGATTAAAAAAATAATTCTGTTATTGTATAAACAGAACATATAATTGTTTTTATATAAGGAATTTATCTTCCCTTGTTAGAGGATACAGCTGCTTCCATATTACAGCATCATTCCCTGACTCTCAAAAATAAAGGTAATCAATTATAAACCCTCTATTTACACCATAACGATTACAGATAAAGGCTTCAATAAATCAAAACTGTGGCAATAAAACAGCATGGACTAGATCCTGAAGTCTCTGTTCCGATTAAGCTACGTAAATTGTCCTAGTGTGCCATAAATTGAAATTCAGGCAAGTAGCAGCGGCAAAATATACGTATTGTCTTTCAGTCTTTCTCTTTGCTTCTCATTATAGTTAACAAATATTCCAGTTTTAGAATGTGTTCTCACTACAGGAGAGCATAGTTACAATAAGTTGATGGCGTATTAACTCCAGTATTAACTCATTGTCAACATAGAGAGCCTAGAAAAGATTAGAAGCTGATTTGCATATTGGTTCTCAAACATTTTAGCATCAGGACCCACCTAAAAAACTCTATCTAATCTGAAATCCTAAAAACTCTTAGAGCACAATCCTAACCATATCTACTCAAAAGTAAGCCCCATTGTGTTCAATGGGTCTTACTCCCAGGAACGTGTCTTTAGAATTGCAGCCTTAATTAATCTCTCAACCAAGACTGGGAAAGTTGTCTGCCTGAAAAAAGGTTTCTCCTGCCAGCCAGGAAATATGTGGGTCTCTCAAGTACAATAATAACCACATAAAATAGTGCCATAGGATTGCTCTGCACATCCCAAATGTACTGCCTCCATACAAAATCTTTTAAATAAAACTTAAACGCAGGTGACCAGTTGTGGGGCTTACTGTTGTGTTTACCCTGGGGCAAGGGGACATATCCCCTTACCCAGGGCTTTTTTCTAATAGAACGCACCGGAACTGTGTTCCGGCACCTTTGTTATAGCCAGCGTGGGAGGAGAAACCACCAAGGGGGAGCTTATGGACTGTGGTTGCGTAGTGGGGAGGGGGGTTGTAGTAGGACTGAGCACTGCAACCCCCTCTGGCTACATCACCACAGCTCATAAGCTCCTCCTTGACAGCTCCTTCCCCCAGTATGAAGGATCAGGGCTGCTGCATGGTCTGAATCAGCTCCTGGACACCCAGAGGAGGAAGCAGGAGGGATCCTGGGCAGCCTCTGAGCTCCACTGAGCCTCGATTGGGAACCCCAGCCCTGCTTGCTCCCTCTGCCCTCAGATAAGCAGTCACCCCTCTGGTGGCATAGCTAGAGGGAGCTCAGCACACCCTCCAAGACTGATTGCTGCATCCCAACTCTAGCTATGCCACCACCTGCCCTGCTTCTTCAAGGCTCCTTTTTTTCCTGGAGAGGAAGAGGAGGATGCTCTCTTTTGGGAGATTTCAGCACAATCCTAACCATGTCCTCTGAAGTATGCCCCATTGTGTTCAATAGCACTTACTCCCAGGAAAATGTGGTTAGAATTGCAGAATTAGCCTAAAAGGGTGTTTAGTGGCACAGCTGCTAAAGGGGGTGCAGGACACTAACTTTTGCAGGGCACTTCATGACAGCATGGCCTTTCATAGATCCTTCTTTTTCCCCAGGACTTGTCCTCTTTTTTAGTCTTGTGTCCAGGAAAAAAGTCTTTGTTGTCCTCTTTTTTCCTTGTATGCAGGAAACATGGAGTCTTCTTGGAATTAATAAATTATATGTAATAGTTTTCAATTTAATAATCAATCAACAGAAATTATATACTGCTTTTCAATAGTATAAAAGCAACAGTCATAATAATTTGATAACATTCAATAATATGTAACATTTAATAAAGTTATTAAATAACATTTAATTACTAGTAACTTGTTACATGAATAGGCCTGCAGTCCTAAGGTTTTCTGGGAGTAAGATCCATTGAACGTAATGGGGCTTACTTCTGAGTAAACATGGATAGGATTGTGCCCTGCGTAATAACCACATGAAAGCAATATATATGAGTGTTTTTACCTTTTCTTCTATTGTGTCCTACATTTTTGGGTGTCCTACATTTTGTCCTCTTTTCCCAGACTGTGCACTCTTTTTTAAGCCAGGAAATATGTGGGTCTCTTTTTTCATGTGAGCAGGTAGCACATAACCTCATAAATTAGAAGTGATTGGTCTAAATTTAAGAATATATTAATAATAATTTAATAAAAAATAACATGGAATAATAAGTAATATAGTTATAATAATTTAATAAGCAACATTTAATAATGTTATTAAATAACATTTCGTAATAAGTAACATTGTACATGGATAAGTAACAACATGAAAGCAATATTTAAATATATGAAAGCAAATGATAACAATATCTCTCTCTTGTGTGTGTGTGTAGTTGTATCTTATTACTTATTTTGCCAATAAAAATGGTTTAAAAAAATAAATATTAACAAGTTATGAGTTCCTGCACCTTTTTTTAAAAAAAGCACTGACCTTACCCCATAATGACCTCCAGCCAAAAATCCCCATTGGATGCTGCCTAGCCTGCCCCAGTGCAGATATATTGCCACACTAGAGACTGCTGCAAGGCAACTACAGTGGTAGATCCCACTAATTGGAGCCTGGGCAGTGGCAGACACGGGGGCTTGCACGGATGGAGGACAGTTCAGGAGAGGGGCAAAAGGGAGGCATGTCAAAGGAGAGGAGGTAGATCCGGTGGACCTACCGGCATTTTCCACCCTGACATGTCCCTGTCTCTTTTTGGATGTACACCAGCAGTATGTCTAGTGTAGGCCCAAGGAAATCATAGACAATCAAGCAGCCTGTCAGGAGACCTGTAATATTTTTACCTACGAGTTGTCTAAACTTCGCATCCACCATAGCAAGCACTGTGCACTCCATTGGCAGTTTCATGCTATAATGTGGTGGGGTATAGGATAAGGCTGTGTGTTGATTGAATAGTTGATTAAATCTGCACATAGTCGGTACAAAATAATTATTCTGAAGAAAAGCACATGTTAGCTTCCTTATTAGGTAATCATAATTTTAGGACAATCACAGTAATTGTAATTTTAGGAAAAGCACTTTCTCTTTTCTGTGCTTGCCATCTTCACTTTTTATTGAAGATTTGTAATAAAAGCAGTTTAAAGAATTGAAATCTGCTGACCAATTAATCAGAGCATTTAAGTTGATAAAAGTGCTTTTAAATTGATTAGCAGAATTGAATCATTTTCTCCACACTGTCATCCAGCTAGCATATGTTGAATTGGACCCACTTGTCCTGGAAAAAAAGTTGATTAATTGATGAAAATTACGTGTGTCCCCCCCCCCCCCCCCCCGCGCATATAATATTTTGCATGGGCAGCATAGCATCAGCACTGGAAGACCAGGGCCCCAGAAGATAAATTGGCTTTGAAAGCATTTACCCTCTTCTGTGGGGCTGACCCAGCTGAAAAAATACAAAGTATTAGTCACTGAAATCTACAGGACTAATTTAGGATGCAATCCAGAATAGTTAGGGGATCTCTTACACTGATGTAAATGTCACTTACTCTGGATTGTTCTATGCATTTCCCATAAGGGTCCCAGTAACTATGGGCAAAATCCAGTGTAACTACGGGGAGTCCTTGCTCTAGTGTAAGAACAAATTACTCTGGATTCCAATATGAATTTCCCATAGGTTTTCACTAGGAGGTGCAGTAACTACGTAATGTCTCTTATGTGCTCCTGTAGTTATTCTGGATTGGGGAGTATGTCGACGTACGTTGACCCGTAACTACTCTGGATTGTAGCCTTTGCTAGCTGATAACCAGGATCTTGAGTTTTGCACATCAGGCTGATAATGGGAAAATAATTTTGTCATTTATTTAATGGTGGTATAAGGAACCATTCAAGGAGTCAAAAGCTCCTCAGCTTGAAATAAAATACATTTGGGATTTTTTTTCTTTTCTGAGCAATTTTCGACTGCCAACAATTCTGAGCTTGAGTGATTTTCTTTTATCTCTAAGTGCTTTGATTTACAGAGGCTTATTGACAACTGCACCTGTTATATACAGCCAATGTTTAGAAATATTTATGCAAAGGAAAGCTCTATAAATAATTTGACAGTTATGTTTTCTATGTTTACTAGTTAATTTTTATGGGTTTGGTAATATAAGCACTGTTTATCAGTGACTTTCCATGCCGAGCTTTTTGATTTCTGTGCTTCATTGTACCATTTTATGGTGGCCATTAATGGATCAAAATGAAATGGAGCAATATTATAAATTGCGGCAAACCAACCATCTGCTTTGCCTTAATTACTAAAAAAATTAATATGCATGCATCCATTGCAACTTTTGAATACAGATATTCATCCTTGTTTATTATACCTAGCCATTACAGCTTTTAAAAAAAGAAAAGCAAAGACACACAAATGGAAGCACAAGGAAAAATCGCAGCTAGAGAGCTAGAGGCCTGTTTCATAGAAATGGAAGATGAGATTGCACACCCGCTTATGGACTGTGTGACTGAAGAGTATGGCTGTTGTACAGCTTCATCAAGGACTCTCCAAGTACTCTCCAAGTCTCGTCAAGGACTCTCCATGAACTCATCAAAGTTGCCATGTCCCCACTATTTTCCTGCCTTTATCTCATCATGCTAAGTCAAAGTGACTGCACACTTAGGCTACAGTCCTAACGACGCTTTCCTGTAAGACTAATGGAAATTAGTTTTGAGTAGATATGGTTAGGATTGTGCTCTTAGTGATTCTCTCTGTGTTTGTGTGTGTGATCGATTGATTGATGATTGATACATTGAGAGTGCAATCCTAACCAATTTAGACTGGCATAACTCAGCTGTCTCCCAGTTCCTGTGGTGGATACAAAACACTAACCTCGTAGGAAGGACAGTGCATGTCCAGGAACAGGGCAGAAGTGCCTTATGGCACTTTTGCATAACCCCCAGGCCAGCGTGGGACTTATGGCAGGTCTTATGTGGCCTAATCGCCAAATCCTTCATGCCAAAGTTGCACAGAACGCTGCTAACTTCCCACCTATTTATCTACAGTACCTATTTATCTACTTGCATCCAGCAGGATATATTTGCTGCTGGATGTCTCCTTGGGGAAGGTCAACTTGGACCTGTGCTGGACCAATAATTGACACATGTCCACATTTATCCATCAGCCCTGGAAAGGGGGTTTGGTTGAGGGTGACCATATGACTAGATTTTTCTGGATTTGTCCTATTTTTTAGCCTTCTGTCCATGTGTCCTCCAAAAGCTCTTCATTGTCCTCCATTTTGACTTCATTTTGGAACTTTGCAATGTTATGCATGTCATATGCCCCCCTGCATCAGGTCATATGTTGTTGGATTTGTATTCAGGAGGAGAATCCAATGTAAAAATTGGTTTTGAAATATCTCCTTCCTAAGTTATGGCCAAAAAACTAAAAATAAAAAATATGCATTGAGCTCTATGGGAAAGTGAAAGCACCCAGTATCACAGCTTTACTCATGAGGAGGCAAATGTTTCATTGTCTGCTGGAATGGCCAGGCTGAGAGGAATCCAAGACCTTGTTCTTCTTTTGAGTTTTAGGCATCTGGTCACTCTGCTTTGGTTACAGTGTATGCTGGCACTGCTGATGCTGCCCTCTTCCCAGGTGTTCCTATCCCCTTCCCCATCACCACCTTGTTTCATCCTCCACTGCTTCCCATTTCATCCCCTCCCAGCCCTCTCCTCACCCCCACTGAACTCATCTGCCAGTGATTTTCAAACTTTTTCATCTCACGGCACACTTAAAAAGCCACTGAAATTGTCAAGGCACACCATCAATTGTTTTTACCATTGACAAGGCACACCAGACTGTTCAAATCCCCCAATTTTCCTATTAATGAATGTCAATCCCCAAATTCCCATGGCACACCTGAGGTCTATCCATGGCACACCAATGTGCCATGGCACACTGGTTGAAAATCACTGTCATCTGCTATGGAAGGCCTTCCATTGGTGACTGGTATGCCTGGATCTTATGCTGCTACAAAGCATTTTGCTTTGCAATGTTTTTGCAACAGCATGCATGGGTGAAGCACATGTTCCGCCAGCATACGCCTTCTTCAGGGGGCCATGAATTTTAACGTTCATAGCAATATCATGAGCAGATCTTCCTATACAGTTATTTATTTTATTATTAATAATTTGCTCATGGAACGCTGAGTGAATTTTACTGTGGTTCAGTGTTAGCTTCCTCTAATGGCCCTGTTCAATTTTTACAATGACCCAGCTTTAAAATATTTAAAAGACTCCCCTTAGATGGTGTGTGCCTTGCAAAAGAAAAATAGTTTGGTCTTGTAGCAATTACTTACGTTCTTTTTCCATCTTTCTTTAAACCTCTTATGCATTCCAAGGAATACAAACTATGGGTTCTTCCAAAGAATTATTTAAACAATTAAGAGCCAGTGGCTTACACTGTAAATTTTTTAAGATATGCTAGCTTGAACTACAGGAAACTGCATTGACAAAAAGCAAAAAAAGCCATTTACTGAAGAATTTTAAATAGATATGAAGAAAATCATGATGGCCCTGCATTGCTAATCCTACTTCACACATTCAGGAATAATTCCCCAGCAATTCTGAATAGGTCATACATATTCAAATGCTGTCCATTTTGACAGCTACAGCAATTTAAATAATGTGTTTCAAGGCAACAGTTGATTAATGCCATTATAACCCACTTTATATTGGCATTCTAAGCAAATTAATATGCGTTGGAGTACAATAGCTAAGACAGACATGAAAGTAAGGTAATTTCTGGAAGGAGGACCAGAGGATTAGAATCTGCTAAAGGAAGCCTGGCTTAAATGGGTGAACTTAAAACGTTTTCAAATCTAGTTGATGTATTTTTACTGTATCAGAGCACGACTGAATTCAAAAGTCAAAACATTGTCAAGAAACACTAAGGACCGGTTCCATAAGTGAAGTTATATTTTTCCAGAAAAATGTAAACTTAGAATTGGTATCAAAACTTTCATGTTGCAATTGATGCTTTGAATTTAGTGCAAAAAAAGAAAAGATTATCTCTTAGAGTGTTTACAAAATGCAAAAACCATGATATACTGAGCACTTTTATTGCATCAACTCTACAACATCAGGAGTCTAGTTCCAAAAGCTAGAATTGTGGCCTATTTCTGTGGGAAAAAATTTTTTCATGGACCACCAGGGGCTGCGCATGTACAGTTTACTCCAGAGAGAAGCAATCTGAGCATGTACAGCCTGGACATCCAGGCTGCGCTTCAGATTACTCCAGGCAGGAGCGAACAGAATACCTTCAGCCAACTCCTGACTGGAACAAACAGAGCATACATAGCCTAGTCAGATTGCTCCAGTGAGGATGCTCAGCTCACTGCTGCCTGGAGTGATCATTGTAGGGCTCTAACTTCCAGTCCTGTTGTGGCCCTGCCAAGAAGGCACCCTGGCACAGCAGTGCACTCCTCTCTGTCCCCTCCCCACCTTCTGCCCACCCCAATGGCTCTCTGCATCAGCTCAGCAGAACCAATGCAGCAAGCCTTTGCAGCCGGCAAGTGTTGGCTGACTTAGGACAGTGCACCTTTAGGATGACGCAACCTTGCGCCAGCCAAAGGGGAGTCTCAGGATTGCTCCCTTAATGCTGAATTCAATTAAAGGAACCATCTTGGAATATCTACCCTTTCTACACTACACTTTCTACATCTACACTACACTATCTACACTTTCATTAGTTATGCTACTGTAGCTATGCCAAAGAATCTGGGATGCAATCCTAACCAGTTAAGGCCATCACAACTCACCTGTCTCCGCAGAAGTGTCTCACAGCACTTTTGCAATACCCCCAGGTCGGCCAGGGCTTATGTCAGCATAACTGGGGGTGAGGATTGCAGCCTGGGTCTGTTTATTTGATCATTTATACTTTTCCTTTCCAGTTTTAAGAAAAGAACCAGCCAAAGCAGCTTAAATAATGAAGAACCATTTAGGCAATTAAAAAACTAACAATAGTAATTAGCAGCAGGATGCATAACAGCAGCAACCCCCAACCCACCCACCCACAAAAGATACACCAAAGATCTCTGGGCAGCAAAGCTCATCTCTTGCTGCAGCTTGCAGCATTGCAATAACAATGCCATGAGATAGGTTTCCAGGAATCTCTGCCTGTTTAGTTGGCACCCAGCCTTTGCATTAAGGCACCGTAACACTGATTGTTCTTATAATGTGAAACAAACCTCTCTCACCCCTTAGAATCAATGAGCTGCAAATCACATTCCATGTTAGTGTATCTAATTTGTGGAAATATGACAAATTCTTTTTTATTGCTAACTTCAGATATTTCCATAATGAAAGCATTGCACCAAACTCAGTGTTCACTTTTGAAAAGATAAGGTTGGAATTCTGGGTCAGAATTCTTTACCAAGCCTCCCAGGTTAGAAGTTTGCATTTATTGATAGTAAATTGTGCCCCAGATTAAGCCTTCAGTCCTTGCTCCTAATTTAGGACTAAGAGGAAAATCCTAACCGTCTCCTCAAAAGTAAGCCCTATTGTGTTTAATGGGTCTTACTCCCAGGAAAGTGTCTTTAGAATTGCACCCTAAATCTTTGAATTCAAGGGTTCTTGCTATTGAGTAAAAACATAACCTTGGACCGTAAGTTGGTTTTTTTTTTTTTTCCATAGTGTTGCACATAAATAATAAAAATCAAGAATCTCTATAACAGCCTCTCATCAAATTGCAGAGCTGAGCAAACATTTTGCAGGGTTCCAACCTATCCAATGACAATTGGGGTACATTGGTGAAAAGAGAACATGGAACAACAAAGTTACCCTTGTGTTACAATACATGCAATTTTACAGCCAATTTATATAAATAATCTCCAATTATAATAAAAAGGACTCAGAATTGGCTCATCTCAGACCTTCAACTGTATGGCTCACTCAGATAAAATTAATGTTGTCAGACTTTGTCTAGATCTCGGTGAATTTTTTTTTCTAACCAAAATCAAAGGATAATAATATGACTAATAAGATCGTGAGAAGTGGCAGAATCTTGATAATCATTATGGAGGCTAAGGTCAAAACTTTAACTCTCTCATTAAAGTTTTTCATCCTGCAATTGTCATCTCTGAGGTACATGAACAAAACTTAAACCAGCCAGTTGTCATTCAGGGTCTGCCTTCTCCTTAACATCATATTTCTGCTTATTAAACCAGCCATGGCTCGCAGTTTCCCAACATTCATTCTGTAACAGATGCCTGAAATAGTTCACATTTAAAGATGCTGTAAACATTGCCATAAATATTATATCAGAGGCTATGCAGCCATATATCTTGTGCATTAAATATTTGAATAAACAGATGCATGCTCTGTTTATCTGGCAAAATGTGTAACGTGGGATTCTTGTCATCTAATTCAAATATGGATCTCACTATAAGCCTTGGAGGGGAAGCATAGCGTCTCAAGCAGCCAGCCAGTTTTCTGATAATCACCACTTTTCCTAGCTGCTGAATGGCTATGGGTTGAATCCAAGGATCATGAGAAAAAGGGTCATTGGATCATTGTGATCCAATGCTCTTCCAATGCCAATGCTCTTCCACACATTGAAAATTTCCTTGCCCACCATCCCTACAATCCAGAGTAACTACCTGAAGGTGTTAGAGGCACTTCTGGATTGCTCTATGCATTTCCCAAAGGTTTCCCATAGGTGGCATTGTAACTACGTTGGTGTAAAAGGTCCCATAGTTACTCTGGATTGTAGCCTGTATGCCAAGAGCAGTTCTGTGGCTAGACAGAGGGGCTTTCTTCACCCTGGCCAGTAATGGGATTGCATGGCCACCAAGTGAATGCATTTCTCTCACAAGTCAATTCCTGACATCTTGAAATCCTGCCAACACAGCTTTTGACACAACATTAGCTAATTCTGGGGGAATGGAAACTTGTATTTGACTCTTATTCCTAAATTTCTATGTATCCTGACTGAACAAGACAGAAGTGAGCTGTCTCGCTTGGAAGTCAGTGTGAGTCTGGTTGGCACTTTTGCAATGGTGCATGCAAAAGTGCATAGGATAGGAGACACGTACTAGCTCAATAGGAGCTGGCATTTAACTTATTAGGATGGCAAATAGGATGCATCAAGATAAATAAGTTTTATTTCATATTCTCATTCTGGGGTGCAACTGTTGGTGCAGCATGAAAACAGAGTCCCACAGTAGTTCTTGTGCCAGAGCTTGGACAAGCAGAACAACTCTGAAAGTGCAATCCAAACGTACACTGAAACAGGTAAGTTCCAGTGCAAGGATTGAGACTGCTGCTGTGCTACCATGGGAAAGTGGAGGTTTGTCCCTTTCCTCGGGGTACAAGCAGCAGCACTGATAGGACTCAAAAGCCTCAATTGGACTTACGCCACCCCCTGCTTCCAGTTGCCTATGGACAAAGGGTTGGATCTGGCATAACGTTTACATTTTCGTTAACTATCCATTTTATTTAAGCTGTTTGTTAAATTTTTTCCTACATATCCCTAGATGAGTGGAAGGAACCCTATTTATACATATTGAAGTACACAAGCATTAAAACTTAATGTGGTTTTACAGCACTCTAATTTAGGTGGATGCTTTTAAATTAGTTATAGCATCTGCTGTCAAGTGACTGGCTGCCATAAGATCAGAGTTTGACATTTTTAACTAGCATGTCCAAAAAGAGTCTTTAGGCTCCATATGACACATAAAGGAGACAGGAGCCACATGTTACTCTTTCTTCCTTATGGTTTTCTTTAAACTACAGTGAAGAAAGCAGTCACTGTTTTTCTTCCAAACTTTATAAGTCAGAGATTGGCTTAGAAAAGACCTGCAGCAAATGTTCAACAGCGAATCAGTCTAGTCCACCCCAACAATGCAGCAACACCAAAAGTTATTTTCCAGGACACAAGGCTGAAAAGAGGACATGTCCTGGAAGAAGAGGACATCGACTCACCCCAGTAGGGAACGAGGAGCCTGGTCTCCAGCTATCCCACAGGATACAGGAAAGGGTGCATAAGGATTCCCATATTGCACATGCCAGCTCTGTATAGTATCACACCCTAAAAATAGAAGATACAGGTTGAATGTCCCCATCCATGACGTTTGCTTCCAGGAACCTCTGTGGTTACCCATTTTCGTGTTATACAAAAGACAATGAATTAAAATGAAAGTTTCCTTTCATGTGGCTTAATTTCAGCTCACAAGCAATTCAGAAGGGATTAGGAAAGGGAAGGGTTCTACCTTCCACCTGTAACCTGAATCCAAAGCTGAACTCTTTCTGAACCTTTCAAAGGCAAGATTAAGTAAGCAGGCTGCTTTTAAGCCATAAACTGCTACTTAAGGAATAAACATTCCTTCTAATTTAAAGGGCCAACATCATTCACATTGAGACTCAGAGCTCAGTCCTAACCATGTCTCTCAAAATAAGCCTCATTGTGTTCAATGGGTCTTACTACCAGAAAAGTGTCCTTGGGATTGTCGCCAAAATCACATATAAATAAAATGAAAATAATTAGGCTGCACCTGTTTGGATATGCTGTGAAACCAAAGTCCTACGCTAAGAAACCCACATGGGTATTGCTTCCTAATAAATGCTTATCCCCTGGAAAAATGCCCATTGCTTATGGGTTTCTGCATGCTTGGCTTATACCCAAGCTAAAGTAAAGAACAATCTTCAAGTGGCTGTGGCAATCTGTTGTGTTTTCTCCAAGGATCTTCTCCCTCTCCAAGCACCTTTGTGGAATGAGTAGTGACACAAATGACTTGTGAGGTGATATGTGAAGAAAAGAAGCCAGTGGCAGGCTTGCAAAGATTTACAACATCTAGTGTTATCGCCTAATAGAGTGACCAAGGATTTGCTACAGGGGGTCCATTTAATGTTACTATGCCAGCACTAAAGAGATTAACTTCTTTAATTTACTCTGTATTTTTTTAATAACCCTGTATACACTTGCCGATTAAAACACCCTTCTTGCTTACAACCTGTGCTTACTTTGCTGAAAAACTGGCTGTTGGGTAATGGGAAACAACTTGTAACAACTGCTCTTGCAGTGTTGGCTTTTATTCATGATGAAGAAGCCATACGTGTAGAAGAAGCAAAGAGTTATATTGTAGTTATCTTCTCGCTGAATATAGATTTAAAGAAAAACAAATCAAGTTTGCAGCTTAAGTAAGCAATCCTGCTTCACGTGAGTACAAAAATGAGCAGTAAAACATTTCGGGTCAAAGGCATCATTTATAATGTCTAAAGCTGTTGCGTTGTCTAAAGTTGTGGTCCATCAGCTCGTGTAAAGGTTTTTCTGTCCCTTTAAAAGCAGGGGAAGGGGAAAGGCAGCTATATTATCCCTACATAGTGTCAGTAAGGGGGAAAGGCGAAAGGGGTGCTTGCTTGTACTTACTCAGGGTTGCTGTGGGATATGTGGGAGCCCTGTGCAGCCCTCCATAGGGTTCCCCAAGGCTTAGAATGTGGGCAATAAGCCATCACAAACCATTTTCTAGTTGCAGTTGTTCTGGGGTGGTGGGAGGGCAGGGACAAGGGATGGCATTTCCGGGATGGGCAATCAGGCAGGGAGTGGGAGGCAGGGCTTGGATTATGCCAGATCCAAGCCTCCATCTCTGGGCAGCTGGGTGCAGCCTCTGGCTGCTGTCATCTGCTCAGATTTAGGCCACCTAAAACAGCTGGGAAAGCACCTGGAACACCATCTGAATGAACATAGCACCATCAGCCAATTTCAAAATTCCAATAGAAAAAGCGCATATGCTCCAGCGAAATTGGTAACGCAATGACTATAAAAATAGCTGTCTTTCCTAGGTCCTTGGAAAAGGCGTGATAGGTGGATATAACTTTTATACATGACTATGCAAAAATAGAACAATAACAATAATAAGGTTTTGCTAAAAGCATGAAGGCAGGCTTTTTAAACTATCCAATTTTTATTATAAAACAACATTTTAAGTATTTTTTTAAATAAAAACAAGAAAAACAACACATTCTGCATCTTACCTACAAATCCCTAAACCACAGTGCATGGAGCTTATGTTTTCCAATGAGTGCCTGTAATGATTCCCAGAGTTCCTGCCCAAGCAGTAATAGCAGAATGAGATTCAAAACGCAGTGTGTGTATAATTGAGGTTATTTTACTCAGTATGCAACCCTTTGCATTTATCAGAAGCAGATCTTTCTGTCCTCTCCACATTCCATCTAATGAATAGAATAACAATTTCTGTTTTTGTTAGCTACTTATGTATTTCGAAATGGCATAGAAGAAGAAGGTTTTCTTGACTTTCCCCCATTTTTAAGTCTGTATTATCATAGATTGACATGGAAAATAACTAATATGCTCACAAGAGTGTACGCGAATTGGACTGATAACTACTAGCACTGGCAAAAACAAAGAAACAAAAAATAAGAAAATTATGTGGTTTTATATCCCATCTGATGTGCATTCTTTCTTTTGAGTCTTTTATTTTTAAAGGGCGTTTCTTTCAACAGGGTAAGTTTAAGGTTATCTTAGCCAAACTTTTTATCAAAACCATGTGCTTTAAACTCCTCTTTGTTAATCTTATCATGAAAAGAATGGTAGTTAATCTTACCACCATCATAAATTTCCAGGTGAATAAACAAATTCATTGTTTTAATGAATGTTAAACATGTAAACATTTAAACATTTAATTAATGTTAGCCACCTTGGGCTCCCTCTTATGGGGGAGGAAAGGCGGGGTACAAATTGAATGAATGAATGAATGAATGAATGAATGAATGAATGAATGAATAAATAAATAAGTAAGTAAGTAAGTAAGTAAGTAAGAAAATTTCAAATCAAGCAGATCTGGTGGGCAACTGCGGGTGCAATTCAAACCAAATTTCGAGCACTGGCATAGTTTTGCCAGCGAGGCTTGCGCTGCATCCTGAGGCTTGTGCTGCATCCTGAGGTCGGCTGTCACAGGAGCCTTCACTTGGTAAGATAATGTTTATTCTCTTACCTTGTAGTTGCATTGCCCTTATGCAAGTACTAGAAAGTTGGTTAGGATTGTGCCCTCAATTACATAAAAGGATTCATACAATGAAATCCTAACCACGTCTACCCAAAACTAAGCCCCAATCAGTGGTGGGCAGCGCCCGGTTCGGGCCAGATTGCCCGAACTGGTTGTTAGATCGGCCGAACTACCGATCCGGTAGCTACGGGGGGGGGGGTAGAAAACCAGGCGTACCAGTTTGGTGGCCATTTTTTGGTGGTCGCCACTTTAGCTCTGTGTGCGTAGTGCATGTCCTGAAGCTGGTCGACCAGCTTCAGGACACACACTGCGCATGCGCCAACCTTAGCACACGCGCAGTGCACCAGGGTTGGGGCCTGCCCCTCGCCCCACCCACCCACAACTGCAGCACACTGGGGTGGGTAGCGTGCCCTCCCCGCCCGGCCCCAGCCCCTGGTTCTGCCCCCGGCCTGGCCCTGCCCCTGGTCCTCCCTGCCCCCTGACCCTGGCCCTGCCCCTGATCCCAGCCTGGCCTTCCCACTTCCAGCAATCCAGTTGTTGGGCCAGGCCAAGCCCACCACTGGCCCAATGTGTTCAATAGGACTTACTCCCAGGAAAGTGTGGTTAGGATTGCAGCCATACCCTACAATCCAGAGCAACTACGGGAGCACGTAAGAGACTTTACGTGCACCCGTAGTTACTGCACCACCTAGTGAAAACCTATGGGGAATTCATATTGCAATCCAGAGCAAATTGTTCTTACACCGGAGCAAGGACTCCCCGTAGTTACTCAGGATTGCACCCATAGTCACATAAAGGAAAATAAACTAAGGCTGGAATCCTAAAGACACTTTCCTGGGAATAAGACCCATTGAACAAAATGGGGCTTAATTCTGAGTAGACATGGTTAGGATTATGCTCTAAGAAAACTAGGCAGCTTGAGCTGCTGAATCTTTCAGGAGCCATTTGTAGCAGATGGAAAATTACTCCAACATTTGTTTAAAAATATCTATCAGATACTAAAAATGCTCAACGGATTCTTGCAACAACAACTTAATGCACACCATTTCTGCTGTGAACACAAACTGCTTTACATACCCAACATATCTGCCTAAATTAAATTTTGTTCCATTTTCTTTGCCTGCCTGACAAATTGATCACAAAGCAAGGTATTGGATAAGGTCATGTAAAGGATTGCCTGGGAGGAAATAATACTGTAACTCATTGGTACATTTTTCTCAGCATTTGCACATTTGGTTTTCTTTGCATCTCATATGCTAAGCGAGTTTGCTTTGAATCATCACAGCATTGTGCAGATGCTATATACTCTTTATGAGGAAACAATGCAGAACTGTCTGTATACAGAGCATTGTCAGTCCAATGCAATAAGATCAGTTATACCCCAAAATATAAGATCAGGTATAAGGTATAAGATCAGTTATACCCCAAAATAACCAAGGCAGGCCTAGAGTGGTAGGAAAACAACATGTGAGAGAGCCACGTTCTCAAATCTGGAGAGAGGAAGAGAGGGGGAGAGCAGGCTGTCCAGATGTCTGGCTTTCCCCGGACACCTCCAGTATTTATTACCTTGTCCGGGGGAGTAGGGAAACCCAGAATTTATGAGCCATGCATGCAGCTCAGATTTCCTTAGCCCTAAAACTCCAGTTCTTAACCCCTTCAGTGCCTCTTAACCCTGCCTCAGCCAACAATTCAGGCTGTGCTCCACTTCTAGACCTGCAAGGTAACTCCTGCCTGGGGATACTCTGATTCCTCCTTCCCAGTCCTTTACATCCTGCTCCTTCTGGCTCCCCACAGTCTGCTTTTGCACTCTGCACACCCTCAGGGTCAGTACAGATTTCTCTTGGTGGTTCCAGATCCCAACTCCCTGACACAGAGATGTACTCCTTTCTATCCCCTTCCCTGCTTGATATCTTGCTTGTGTGTGCGTGCTTGTGTTTGTGTGTTTGGGTCTGCACCACATATGTTGGAGTCACTGGCTTGTGTTATGCTACTACAAACAGTTGCTTTAATGTCTGGGTCTGAATCATGCATTTTACAAGGTTCTCAATTTTAAAGGGTTGAAATTAAGTACAGGAAAACAATATGAGTATTTCTGCTTCATTTTAACATGTCCTACATGTGTCCTACATTTTTGCTGTGTCCTTCAATTTTTTTAAGCACATAGGAATTTTAGGGATTTTAGGGGTTTAGGGATTTTGCATTTGACATCTGATCACCCTGTGCAAAAAACTTAGTGTCTGGGCATAAAAATAAATATCTGCTTTTATTTTCCATAATGCCAAAACACAAATGCCAATTTTTTCCCAATTCATTCAAACCTGAACAGACCCTACATGAAGCTGAATGCCTCATTTGGCAAAGTTGTTTGGAAAACTTTGGGAACCCCCAAAACTGGTTCCACAACCCCCAAACCAGACTGGGTTTGGGTGAGTGGTGAGTTCATCATTTTTCAATTTAAAATAAGTAATATAGTGTAATATATTATGTACAGGAAAGCAATACCAGTGTTTTTTGCTTATTTTTAGTGTTTTTAGCTTATTGTAACACATCCTACATTTTGTCCTACATTTTCCAGGTAGGCAGTAGGAATTTTGCCTTCGATCAGGAATTTTGGCCTTGCCGTTAAGGGATTTTGCGTTTGGAGTCTGGTCACCCTGGGGGAGAGGAAAAGGGTCCAAACCACACCTCCTTCAATGGTCACTGAGAGGGGACAGGTAGAGAGTTCCATCAGGGCAGGGGTGGTTCAGTGCCTCCTTCTGACACGTGCAGGTTGGTGTTGTCTCTTTTCTTCCCAACAAACAGTACACAAGGCTCTGTTGTACTGAGTGATTATCTGGACAGGGGATGGTGTAATGAGAGGTCAGCCTCACAAACCTGTACCATGGAGCACCAGCTGGGCAGGCCCATAACTGAAGATAGCAAGCAGATTTTATTTGTTTTTAAAATGTATACAGTGGTGCCTCACTTAACAAGTTTAATTTGTTCCAGAAGCATGCTTGTTATGTGAAGTGCTCTTTATGTGAAGCGGATTTTCCCATAGGAAATAATGGAAACTCAGACGATTTGTTCCACAACCCCAAAAATATTCATATAAAAATATTAACTGGATGTTAAAATGATGACAAAACACTGGAATTGAAGTCCACTTAGGCTGCAAAAGGTTAACTGTAAAAACCTCTTTTGAGGTTAGAGAAAGCCTGCTCATGCAAATAAACCTAAATAAAGCTAAAAGAAAAACCAAATGGACAGAAAACCTGTCCATTAAAAACAATCATGTGGACAGAAAGTGGTGGTGGTGGTGGCGGCGGCGGCGGTGGTGGTGGTAGTAGTAGTAGTAGTAGTAGAGAAAGTGGCTTCAAGTATCTGAGCCTAAAAGCTGTCCTATCTCTAAAGTGGTGCTTGAACAAGGCATCCTTTGCCCCACTGCAAATACAAAGCCTCTTTATGTTTCAATCCTTTTCATGAGTCATATCATTGTGTATTATGCAAATGTGTGTGTGTTAAATGCAAATAGCATCTCTGAGGGGGAACTGTATAAAGAAATCAGGAAGTTTTCCTATGAAATACTTTAATCAAAACATATATTAAAAAAACTTCAAACCTTTTTTTATAAAGCAGTATCTCTTCAGTCTGTAAAACAAATCATTTGCAATTCCCTTTCTTTGATCAAAATCCCAGAATTGACCAAGATCTCTGACTTGAGTATTTCTCTGTTAGTGTAGAATTTGACATTAGAATTTGCCCTTCTTATACCACCTATTCCAAAATGCAGCTGTCGTATCTTTTACAAAATTGAAAGCTGTCATTCACTTTGTCACGGGTCTGTATCCCTCCCATCTCTCTTCCTCCTCTGGAAGTGACAGTATCATCCAGAATCACAGATATTTGTGTCTCTTCCTCTTCTTCCTCCCCCAGAGTGTACATTGTAACAGATGACATGCTAGCCGGTAAGTAGCAGAAACACACGTTTACTTCTTCAGAGCTTGATGGTTACTAACAGGCATATAACTTAACAATTCTTTCTTTCTTTCCCAACAGGTTCCCTCCCCATCCAACGTGGATGAGAGGTCTAAACAGATACTACCCCGTATCGCAGGTAAGTAAATTCAACATTAAAAGTTCAACGGAATTATAAGTCCTTGGTTCTCACTCTCTCTTTGCTTCCCTTTCAGATGGGAGTGCTTTGAAGTCTCTGCTTCCCCGACAGTTGGTCCCCTTCTCCCTCCATCCCTTGACAGGGGGTCTCTGTTCTGGCAGCTCTTGCTGTTCACCTGCTCTTCCTCTACTCCTCAACCCAGGAGGGGGCTTCTCTTTTGGCAACAGAGGTCTCAGCTTCCAGGGAGGGGTTCTTGGTCACCGTGTGGCTGGCTGATCCCAGCACAGCCTTCCTTGGGTCTCTCCGGTATGCCTCGTACATGCCACCTTCCTTCCAGGGTAGCTCCTCCCGCACTAAAGTTTCCCGCAGTAAACCCTCCAGTTCCCTCAAGTCTCTTGGTCCTCCCCCATCTCTTCCCGCCAAATCCCTGCCAATGACTGTACACCACCCTGTGCGTACCACTGTGGGGACGGACCCACCGTGATACCTCTTCTTGCTGGTCCTCCCCTCCCCCCAGTCTTCCATAGTTCAACCATGTCCTCCATCTTCCACACTTCCACAGCATCTGGAAAGAGTTTTATGTCTAGAAGTGGGTAGTTCGGATGGTCCCTGATGCCCAGGTGCACTCCCATGGGCTCCATGTTGTAATTAGTATATGCGTCCCAGTCTATGTCACACACTTCTAGAGAGGAAAGTCAAATATGCCATTGACCACAAATTTCAGGTGAGAACAACCTTGGTATCAGGCTTGGTATCCCTTTCAGTGGCTTCACCAAAGATTCTGTTTGGATTTTCTCCATATAATTGAATGAGTCTCTGGAGAAAATAAACAATCTCATCACACTGAGGGGCACCTGAGTAGTTGTTATGGAAAGCATACAATTTTCCACAGAAGTCTAGAAGATCTAATATATCATAGGGGTGACATTACATAAATCATAGTGATAACATCACTTATTGTGTAACAACTTGAGTTTAACACCATCATCAGTTATCATGATGAAATGATGGAACATTCTGTTCTCTGTCACATCAGGCAATTGCACAACAATGGGAATGAAGCGAGGAAATGATAAACATACTGTGAGCTGCCTGTCATATAAACTGAACATGTCCATTTACTTGAAGAGCTAATGCAGGCGGCCACCTGGACAATCCATGTCAGAACCACATGTCTACACATTGGCTGTGCTTTGAGACCTCCAAGTCAAATACACTGAGTGCACAATCCAGAATAACCACAGGAGCTCTTACGAGACATTTACGTCGACGTAGTTACAGCACCACCTAGAGGAAACCTATGGGAAATTCATAGAGCAAGCCAGAGTAAATTTTTCTTACAATGACATAAGAACTCCTATAGTTACTCTGGATTGTGCAGTAAATGACACAAAATTCATCTAAATTTCATTTTTATCATGCAGTTTTAATTTTTCTTTCAAAATATTTGTAAAAGATTAGACATTTTTTGACCACATTTCAGCTCTTGGGATTTACTTTTTCTTTTTACCATGTTCTGACAACTCTGCACCTTGCTTTTCTAATTTATCCCTTTCATATAGGTTGTCTTCTGACATGTTTTTTTTTCCTCACCTGGTACCACAGAGAGAGAGAGAGAACCAGCCAGCCAGACAGACAGACAGACAACAGAATTAGAGATGTCATGACATCACTTTTGGGTTCTCCCAGAGGAGAAGGAGAAGACCTCCTAATCTTCATGTTCAGCAAAGAGTCATCTGTTGCCACATCCCTTCTTCCTCCTTTGGAACCTGTCTCCAAAGAAGAAGGGATATCAGTCAGACTGAGAAAGTGAGCTGTACTGAGCATGATGATAATGTTTGGACTCAAGAATCTGCTACAGTGCATGTACACACAGTGGCAGCTTTGGCAATTTTTGGCAGCTACCATAGGGAGTGCTTTAACCCAGGAATTGGCTGGAGCACATGCAAATGACCCCTTTTCAGCCTGGTACCCAATGTGGACTGTACCCCCCAATGTGCTAAGCCACTGGTAAGAAAAACTGAGTGGGGAAACTACCCAGAGACCTTTAAGTGTGACCCATATCCTGTACAACACCAAAAACAAAAAGCCATGCAGAAAGCAGTGTGGACTTGAATTTCTCTGCTGGCCTGCCAAGCCATAGACCACAGCTACAGTATCTGATTTCCATCTGGATTGCTTCACTAGCCATAATTAAATGCGCCTGTGTTGAGCTCCCCAAACTACTCATTGATCTCTTGTTCTTGTCCCTCTCTTTTGTAAAAGCTGCACTTTTTCTTGTTGTGCTTGTTACTATTTTCAGCACACTGTCACAACCCAAACCTTCAAGATAAGAAAGTTTCCAACCAGCATTGTTATTGCGCTGCTGAGCCGCCTTTGCTGTCAAGTCATTAATTTTCACTGAGCTCCTTTGCTGTCCCTACCTTCCTGCATACTGATTTAGAATGTAAATTTCTTTCCACCAACTCTGGCTAACAAAAATGAACAGGTCACTCCCATTTCTCATTTATTCAACTCTCTTTCATTATCTTCAGTGATAAATTGTCACGCATCCCTTGTTATCCTTTTACTTGTTATAGCACCCATAACAGAAAGTCCTCAGCAATCAAATTTGCTTTCTTCAAAGGTCTATGTTCATTGCTTATCACTAGGCTTTTTTCCTTCCTCCACCCCCCCCCCCCCGCCCCATATATTTGTAAGTTGTACATGCATCTTCATCTGGCAGTGAGTTTATTAAGGCCAGAGGTGCCAGAATACAAGGAATCTAAGCTTCAAGGAGGCAAACTTCATGGCTGTTGCAGAAGCAAAGATGAATATTACCAACATTATCAAACACTATCAGTGGACTATTGCTGGGTTGACTGCATTTTTAACAAGGTTGTAGATGAAATGGCTCAATTGTCAACATAATGAGATGCTGGAATTCGGTGTTTTCCATGAGAAGATCCTGAAAAAGGTCAACTAAAAAGGCCCTGGAGAAAGCACCAAAGAGAAGTTAGAGGGCAAATGGCTAGATCCCCCCAAGTAGGGAGAACCCACAGCTGTAGAGAGTAGGAATGCTCAGGAGATGCAGAAGTTTTCTCCACTTCATGAACTTTCTAGCTGAGGTGATAAAAAGGAGCAAGGAAAAAGAGGCAACATCCAGACAACAACTTGCTCTCTTTTTCTTTTCTCTGCCCCTTTTTCCCCTCACTCCATCAGCCCGATTTTGTCTCAGAGCCCAATCTTAAGGGCACTATACAGGGTGCAGCAGTGGCCAGGAGTTGCAAATATGCTGTGCCATGGGTACAGAAAAGAAACAAAATGGAAACAAGGAATGTTAAATGGTACTAGGAAATTAAAGTGGCCTTATCTGGTGAAAAGCTTAAGTACACAAGAGAAGTATGGTGACCATTCACAATAAGAATAAAAAACCGGCTGCAAGTTCCAAGCCTGCCAAAATCTACTTTAGAAAGTGAACACGACCTCATCAAGAGGGCAATAGCTTGTCAAATATTTTTTAAAAATGAGTTTTGCAGTCACCCTAAATGGCAGTCAGAGAGGGAGCATTAACACATCCTTTAAAAGAATGATATGCAAACATTTTTTGGGTTATTTAATTTTCTTTTTACAGTCCATTTATTGGTAAGAGTTATATTTGTAAATGTTTATATAGAAATAATATCTCAATGGATAATTTTGTTGGGTTTACCGCTATAAATTATCCCGCACAATGAGTAGGCTGTATCATCACATTCATCTTCTGTGCACTTATTATGAATAGTGATGAATCTGACCTGCAGTTTCCCCACATAATGAAGGGTCTCTTTCAGAGCTGAACATTAATATGAAAATAGTTCCCCAGAACTTAATTATATGATATGATAGATCACATACAAATAATTACACCTTAGCTTTTCTCACTGCCACAATGTATGATAAGCCCACAAACATTCATTTCTGAAAATATATTTCTGTCCTGATAGATGATTTTCATGTAGCAATTGTAGTCAATAAGAACACAGCTACTAGCAAATATTTTCATTACAATAACTATTGATTGTTATGGTTTGCTCTCTGTTGGTTGTCTTGTCTAATCATTGGTTCCCAAATATGATTATTCACATGACAACTTCAGTCTAAGTAATCACTCCTGAGATAATTACCTTCACAGTCTGAAGCCATTATCTACTCAAGCTCATTGCCTATTTCTTGCATTATCTTTGTAGCATAGGATCTGCTGGAGAACTTCCCACAGTCTGTTGGAAGCCCAGGCCCTATGGGTGGAATCTATTATTTAGTTTCTTCCCATGCCAAGTCAGGAAGGGACAGCCCTGACATGAGAATTAACCAATGCCATTTACGTTGTAAGGTCTCTAGCAGGACTGAAACAGAGCAGTTCACAAAATATAGTATAATTAGGGTTGCAAGAATTCTCTTCCACAAAATTGGGACAGGTCCCTCTGTCCCATCTGCCAGTATGTGAACGCAATCCCCCAAAATCGGGATTGTCCCTTTCAGGACATATGGCAACCTTAAGTATGATGCTGTGGCTCTCACTACAGTATCATCAAACTAACAGTTTGATGATTAACCCTAACCCTATAACAGTTTGATGATACGGGCTGAAGGGTTGCAAAATTAAAAGTGTGAGTTCCCATTATTTTTTATGAGAATGCTTGCTTTAAAATGCGAGCTTTTCCATTTATGAGCATGCTTCCATAACAGATTATGCTCACAAACCAAGGTACCACTCTACTGCCTTATCAAAACTGAGTTCCTAACATAATCCCATGCAGCCTTTCTGTCACTGCTTTGTCCCACAGCATCTCAAGTTGGCCAAGTCTGGCTGCTACCTTATAAGGTTGTTGTGAAGACCCAAGAGGCAGGGGAAAATGTAGGTGGGTTGGGTGGCAGGGGTGGAATGTCATATCAGGTCCCAAGGGGGCTAGATTGGTGGTGGATTCCCAATCTCATACTTAATTTGGGGGGTTAGCACAAAAAAGTAGTTCAAGACCACTACTCTAGATAACATATTTGTCAATGATCACCTGATGAATGTTATACTGATTTTCAAGTAAATGTTTAAGAGCTCAATCCTATGTACGTCTACTCATTAAAGTTAATGTGATTTACTCCTACATAAGTGCGACTAGGGTTGGGTGTGTTGGAAATGGAAATAGAAATGAAGCTCATGTGTACGTTCAGTCATGAGTAGGCAACTGTGACTCAGGCTGTAATCCAAAAGACACTTTCCTGGGAGTAAGACCCATTGAACACAATGGGGCTTACTTTTGAGTACACATGGTTAGGATTGTGCTCTCATTCCACTTCAAAGAGCAGGTTTAGGGGAATGCTATGCCTCCTGAATGAACCTAGAGCTGAACATACACTCCAAAAGTTGTTCCTCTTAAAAAAAGATAAAAACAGAGGCTTAAGTGGCTGGTAAAATAAAACTTTTTAAAGACTCCTAAAGCTACAACAGAGTGCTTTTTAAACAAAGTGCTTTTTAGAAAAAAAAACAGGTCCCAACATAGTGCTTTTTTAAAAAAGTGGGTCCTGGTACTAACGGGTTTAGGAACCACTGATCTAGGAGTTGACATCAGGGATTGGCCAGATTATACACTGGCTGTGGACCCACATCAATTAAATCTAGTGGTGGGCTTCAGGGGGTTCTCACAGGTTCTATAGAACCCTTTGCTAATGAGCACCTGGTTCTGAGAACTGGTTACTAATGGGACATAGAACCTGTTGTTAATTTAGGTTATTAGAACATAGAACCTGTTGTTAATTTATTTGAATCACACCACTTGGCTCATCCTAAACCTTCACTGGTAGTATTTTAATGTCTCATCAGGGAATGGAACAAATTAAAGGAAAGATTAAATGTCTGACATTATTAAATCTTTGAACAGTTTCCCAATGTAATAATGAATTTGAACTTGATATGCTACTGTCTAACTGAATTGCTCTTCCTCTCGTCTTTGTCAAAGCTGAAAGAAGTGACTTTTTCCATACCAGAAGGGATTGGAAATGTTGGGTGAAATCCAATAAGTACTGATGGCTGCTGAAGTCCCACTGGTTTCAGTACAGCTTAAAATGCTGGCTCATCAAGGGCTAAAAATAAATTTGGCTTTTTCAGTCTGCCATCCATTTTCAATTAGAAAAACCTACGGTAATTGATTTTTTGTTTAGAAGTTGAATAAGATATCATCACAGGTGCTCAACTAGAAAGTGAAGTATAAGTCTTCATGCTGGGAGTTAGGCTGCATGGAAGGAAGTGGCTGGCTACCAAATTCCACTGGAAAATTAGACAAAGGGGCAGGCTTACTCCTGGCTTGGGATATAATTCTTGGAATTATAATAAGCCATACACATTATTTATTGACAATTGCCAAAATGTGCATCTGTGTCTGACATCAAACTGGTAGTGCCCCTCCAAATGCACCTGGAGTTCTCTTGGAGGGGATAGTTCTGACTTTTCTCTGATGTCTAGAAGTTGTCCACTTTTATATTTTCATTTCTGGAACAGATAAATAATAAACAGATAATGAAAAGATTGACTTCTGGTTAAGAGTGATGGCAATCTGAATGGATAATGGTAATGAATAGATAGACTCTCCATCAACGGATTATGATGAAAAACAAAGGGGGATCACTATGCTAATACTGTACTTGTTTCAACAGACCTCTTCAGTTGTACCTTTCTGCCAGAGGTTGCACATACACAACAGGGAGCAAATATGTACACCTGAGGACCAGGCAGAAGAGGATTAACAATGTTGGAATCAGAAAGTCATGCTTTTTGCGGCATTTTCACCTGCTAATCACTACAGATTGAGCTGCATGAAAAACCAAAAATATGTTGAAAAGCTGGCAATCCTAGAGAGTTAGCAATTGCAGAGAGTATAATGACTACATCTGGTTTACCCCAGGCCTGCGCCCTTTCAAACATTTGATCATTCAAGTGGGTGCCAACCCCCACCCCATTTCAAGCCAATTCTTCCAATCCTATCCACGTGTCTTCAATAATCTGCTTATGGCATCAACACTAGCCGGCAGACCTTTTCTCTCACATTTTCCCACCCTGATTAATCTGATTTATCTTGGTATTGCAGATTTTGTCTACAGCATTTCTCCATTTCAATACTGAGCTAATGGGACTTATCCTGCAAAGAAAGTGACCTTGTCAGTGCAGAGTCTATGTACATCCAGAATGTTGAATGTAGCAAGAACAGAAAACAGCCTACAAGATGGTTTTGAGTTGTCTATTTTAGACTGCATCTGTTATTGGACTGTTTTTAACCCAGTATAATCGCTGTATTTATTTCACAGATATAAATAGAACAATACTATAAGGGCATGAAATAAACAAATTAGCTCTGGTCACGTCAGCAGGAGTTAAACAGCACAGGGGCAACGAAAAGACAACAGCTAACCCAATCAGATTATAGGTCTGGTCGAGTATTCAATAAGCCATCAGCAAAAGAAGCTCTTTTTGTGCCATATTTACAAATATAACAAATCACCTTTTTTAAAGAGAAGATGGTCTGGAAGTTACAGTAGATAAGAAAGAGAGGCCATCTTGGAGGCAGAAGCATGAGAAGGATTTAGGCAAGCTGAAAGGAATGCTACAGTGGAGTACTAGAAATATGATTTATTCAAACTTGTTCAAAGAATTGGCCTAAGAGTATATGGCTCTGAAAGACTGGAGGATTGTTTTCTCACCCTCCATGGGTGGTGTATGTATGTTATCCTCAATCTCGGGTCCTCTACCAGAGGCCTGGGAGTTTGAGGGTTCTGCGCAGTATCTTAGCTGTTCCTAGCAATGCGCTTTTCTGGATCGAGTGTTCTGCTGTCCCTCCTGGAATCTGTTGGAGCCATTCTTCCAGCTTGGGTGTCACAGCCCCTAGTGCTCCAGTCACTATCGGGATAACAGTCACCTTCACTTTCCACATCCTTTCTAATTCCTCCTTCAAACCCTGATACTTTTCCACTTTTTCATGCTTTTTCCCCCTGATGTTGCTGTCATTTGGTATTGCTGTATCTATCACCATGGCTGTCTTCTGGGCCTTGTCTATCACCACAGTGTCTGGCTGGTTAGCCAGTACCTTCTTATCTGTCTGGATATGGAAGTCCCACAGGACCTTAGCCCCGTTGTTCTCCATAACCTTCTGAGGGGTCTCCCATGATTGGTTCCACAACCCCCAAAATATTCATATAAAAATATTAACTGGATGTAAAAATGATGACAGAACACTGGGATTAAATTCAAAACATGCATTCAATGTACATGATCTTATGAAGTCTACTTAGGCTGCAGTCCTAAAGACACTTTCCTGGGAGTAAGACCCATTTAACACAATGGGGCTTACTTCTGGGTACACATGGTTAGGAGGCTGCAATCCAAGACACTTTTCAAAGTGTCTCCCTACTTTCTCCTTCTCGCCATCCTGAGCCTCTCTCTCCCCTGCTCCATTCTGACTAGCCCTGAGCTGCTTCCTCTTCTCCACTGCTCTTCTCTCCCTCTGCCCAGCGCACACCCGGCCCTGGAGGAACAGCATGGAAGTGTTGCTTTCACTATGGGCAGGTGCGCTAGGCAGCCCTGACACTTTTTAAACATCTGCCAGCCAGCGCGTCTGCCCCAGCTGCCAATGAATGTGTTCTTTACGTGAAGCAGAATCCTAGAGAAATTTTTGTTTAAAGAAACATACTTTATGTGAGGCATTCTTTAAGTGAGGCGCCACTGTGTGTATGTGAATGGAGAGAGAGAGAGAGAGAGAGAGAGAGAGAGAGAGAGAGAGAGAGAGAGAGTATACTATAGTGTTGAAATTTTTACCTTTATTTTAACACCCTACATTTAACCAGGTAGAAATTTTGGCTTGGGGGACAGAAATTTTGGGGAGCTTGGGGAGAATTTTGTGTTCAGCATCTGGTCACCCTGGATATCATGGGATGAAGCAATAAAATTAAAAAGTAAGCTGAATCTCTGCATCTGTTGTAAACATAAAAGAGGCTGTTTTGTTTTGTTTTAGGATAATAACAAATTTGACCCTAGGCATTTTAATTTGACTGCCTAGATTGAGAAAAAGAAAAATAGGCATATGGTGTGTATCATTAGAGAACACAGAATGTAATGGTGTTAGCATATAGAACAACATGTTTTTGTTGGGTGACATAGTTACATGTATGCTCTGTGAAATTCTTATCTTTCAAATAGCTGATTTAGGTAGGTGAGCACTGGGGTGAACTATCATCAGGACATATAAACCAAATCCAACAGTCTGTCTTCTGGAAAAGTTCTGAAAGAATCAATTTTACAGCTTTGAAGAGCGTTTCAGTTTGAACAACAAAAATCTGGCTGTGATTGATGGGTTTCTGGGAAGTCACACGCACATAATCCTCTGAGCCACTTTACCATTGTTTTTAAAATGGTTGCATTTTTAAAATAATGAAAATGATGAAATATAAAAGATCCATATACATGCATGGTATTAAAAGTTTTTAAAAGACAGGCAACCCATCGTGTTAAAGTTTCAAGAGTGCTGGCTGAGCTAATAATATGAGTTCCAGGAATACTTCCATCAATGGAAACAGCGCTGGATTAAGTGTGTGGCTTCCGAAGGGGACCACTTTGAAGGAGATTAAATGCCAAATTGTTATGTGTTGTGGTTTTCTTTTTATAGCACCCATTCTGATTCTTATTGATCACATCTCGTATGGACCACTTTGACTGCTGTGTGCAATAAGCCTGCACAGATGTTGCCATTTCTCCCAGAAATATTTAAAGGTTCTTTTTCAGTAAGAGTCATGCAAGTCAACTTTTTTAGTACTGGCACAACTGTGTCCTTTTCACACATCCTAACTACATAAACAGACTTACAACTTTTTTTCAAGACATAGTACAGTTGTGAAAAATGTATGTAAGCCTGCACCTCAACCAGCCTCTGGACATATCCAGAATCAGAGATATCCAGAATCAGAGATAAGGTATTACAGAGCAGACCTTTAGGAAAAACATGCTGTATTATTCTCATTTTAGAAATGGAGAGATAATGTTTTCAACAGCAATTAACTGAATTTTGCATCAGTTCACAGTACACATCAAATTAGTTTTTTTTTTTTAAAGTAGTTTTAATTTTGGGAGGTGGATCTCTCTGATTTTTAGTTTGGATAACTCCATCAGGGGAAGAAAGATGGAATGTGAATGTTTAAAATGTTCACATTTTTTCCTGAGAAAATTATCTTGCACTGTGACATTCAGATACTGACTTCAGAGTAAGGCTTTTGGTTTCAGTGTAATCTGAGGATTGCAGCTTTTGTCACAGCAGCTTTTGTCACAAGATGTAGTCTATAAAACCCTAAGCAGTAGTGCTTCATTTGCTTTAATATGCCATTCATCTCTCTCTCTCTCTCTCTCTCTCTCTCTCTCTCTCTCTCTCTCTCTCTCTGCATTTTTTTAAGAATTAAAAAATTGGGACACACTAAAAGTGATGGCATCTGCCTCTGAAAATACTGCAAGTTTTTTCATTTTCCCATGATCATTATATGTCATAAGGTATCCAGTTTGCTGCGCTCTGGGTATAACAGCACAAGAAATCCTGCTGTGTAAATCAGAGTCAGACCAAATTCACTCTTTATTCAAAACGTTGTGAAACTCGTCAAACTCCATCTCTGGTAGGCTTTCATCTTCATTGCCAGAAGAAAGCTGAAGAGCACTTGGATGACAAAGAGAAAGACTGAGAGCACATTAGAGAGTTCAGAATGACTAGTGGAAAGATCAAGGCAGCAAACAGCATAGTAACCATGGTCTTGAAGATCCAATAGCAGGAGGCAGTACAGGGTCAAGGTAGACATAAGGGAAGTGATGCATGAAGTGAGATGAGAAGAATCAGTGAAGGGATAATAGTACAGCTAAGACAATTTACAGGAGTTTGGAGATGAAAGGTGATGTTGACTAGACTTTAGAGACTTCTGTGAAAATGAATGAAAAAATATAAAACGAGGCAGGAGATTAAAAAGTGCAAGAGATAATCTCTTGATTTATTTATGTCCAACAGATAAGCTAGTTTTGAAAAAAAATTATGTTTCAGTTCTTTAAAGGAACAATTCTGTGCACATCTCCATAGTTCCTGCTGACGAACATGTACAACTTCCATTTCAGTGTGGCTTCCATTGGAAAATTTTCCAATAGATACTAAGCACAAAATTGCAATCACATCACACTACCATTTATGATCTCTAACTGTGGCATTGCATCACTCTGCAGAAAAAAATAATTATCTGGGGGACAAAACCTGTCCAATAATGTGGCAAAAATGTGTCCAAGCCTCTTCTGCAATGTCACACCATTGCCTGTGTTCAGCAGATATAGGTATGTTGTGATCCTGGAAAAATATTCTATATTTAAAATAACTCAGTGTGTTTTGTGGTGTCTATTAATATCAAAACATGTGATATTATGTGCATGTATGCATGTGTATGTGCACACATAGACAAAAATTGAGTATGGCAGGATTTTCCATGGTGCAATTTAAGCTCTTTAATAACATTTTTCTGTTCTTCAGGACAGAATTATACACCTATGCCACTCATTGCTTAAAGGCAGTCTTACTTCATAAAGAATCATATGGGCCCCCAGTGTACATAATGTTAGTGAGAGTCCAAGTTATCCATCAGATAAGAACCGATGAGCCTTTATAATCCTGGCAGCTGCTTGGGTTTGCTCTCCTCTTGAGAGTGCAGAAGATGTGCTAAGATTTAACAGACAGCCTCTTTTTATTAGTTCCTGAAAAGGAAGTAGAAGGGTAGTGTAAAAATAGTTTTAAATGTTCAGTGATTTTATATTCCTTTGCTATTCATTGGCTCTGGGAATGATATTTATTGTTTACAAACAAGGATGCCAAATATTTTCTTTCCTTTTTTTAGATAACCACAGTTAAAACCACCTTGTAATTCAAAAAAGAGTACATTTTCAAGTATCACTTGAATGTTTATTTTATATACTGTATATTTTTAAACCATTTAGGATTAAGCAGCGGTGTAATGAAAGGACCATTATAGAGTCCATTTTCTCCAAGGAGCTATGAGAATCATAATAAATAGAGAAGCCTGGATTTTGAACAATGTCGTGTTTTGCTAAATCCTCCCTTTTGTCAGAAAATTGCCACAGATGATAAAGATATGCCTATCATAATATTATACTACTATCAGTGTGTATTCTGTGTGGGCATTGTGTTCAAGAAGTTTGTCAGCTACTGTCTCCTAAACACTCTATTATCAGAAAGGAACACTATACTGAACACAAGAATGATTTCCTAAAAAGAGGGGGGAAACCACAGGTGGGCAGGAGCCTACGCGCCCCTACTCTGGCGTGGGGGATCTTCCAAAAAGCCTGCCGTTAGCGAGTAGGCAGCAGCAGGAGGTCCCCTGAACAATGAGGACCAGTACACTCTCCTCTCCCGGCGAGGGGGGGCTGAGAAGGAGAAGAGCAGCCCCATCGCGCTCTCCCAGCCTCTCCTGCTGGCAGGGGGGCTGAGAAGGAGGAGAGCAGCCCCATCGCGCTCTCCCAGCCGATCCCAGTGGGGAGGGGGGGGCTGAGAGCCCCATCCTATGCAGGTCTACTCTGAAGTAAGTCCCAGTATAGCCAATGCGACTTACTCCCAGGCCAGTGTGGAGAGAGCCTCAGAGCAGCTTCAGAGCCCCATCCTATGCAGGTCTACTCTGAAGTAAGTCCCAATATAGCCAATGGGACTTACTCCCAGGCCAGTGTGGAGAGAGCCTCAGAGCAGCTTCAGAGCCCCATCCTATGCAGGTCTACTCTGAAGTAAGTCCCAATATAGTCAATGGGACTTACTCCCAGGCCAGTGTGGAGAGAGCCTCAGAGCAGCTTCAGAGCCCCATCCTATGCAGGTCTACTCTGAAGTAAGTCCCAATATAGCCAATGGGACTTACTCCCAGGCCAGAGTGGAGAGGACTGCAGCCTCAGTCAGAGCCCCCTCCTATGCAGGTCTACTCTGAAGTTAGTCCCAGTATAGTCAATGGGACTTACTCCCAGGCCAGTGTGGAGAGGACAGCAGCCTCAGAGCCCCATCCTATGCAGGTCTACTCTGAAGTAAGTAATTTTATTTATTTATTTATTTATTTATTTATTTATTTATTTTAAAATTAAAAACCTCCCTGGCCACACCCTCTGACCCTGACCCTGCCCCCTGACCTTGACCCCGCCCACTCCCAGAGAACCAGTTCTTGGCCCAGGCTGGGCCCATCACTGGGGGAAACGCAAGTTGAAATGCTTCCACCAACATTCAAACTGTCACTTTTTTCTGGGTTTAAATAACTTTTAGCAGAAAAAGAACCAATTTGAAGCTCATATTTGAAAGCAAGTAAATTTTCCTCTATGTGAACAAAGGTTTATATGCACAACCCTTATTAATGTTAATGAGATTTTCATGGAAGATCTTCTGCCAAGTTGAAAATTTACTTCTAATTAGAGAATAAAAAGAGTATTGAGAAGATGTTCCAAGTTCCATCTGAAGGGGGGAAAATGCTGATCCTGATGTTTCTGTTTTTGTTTTATAAACTGCAAACTGTAAGGCTGTTCAGGGTATATTACAGAGCCAGGGTATATTATGGAGCTGAATTATGAATTTAATCCTAGAATAGAAAGGTGTTCAAAATATAAATTGACAATGATTACATGGGCATACAGTATACAATTTATAAGATTAATACATGACACAATTGGATTATTATTTTATCAAAGACCTTTCAACCCCCAGGCTTAAAGCAGCTCATAATATGAAAAATGAAGTCATAATAAAGAAATATACAGTGTTATTACCAGGGATGTGTCAGTGCCTTTGTGCCTGAGTTGTGAGTTGGGTCTTGAAATCTCTGCCCCATTGACTCAATTAAGCTTATAATACTGTATGTGCCCATTTTGACTTGAATCTGAGTCGTTATGAGAAGTGAATGAAGGTCAAAAGTCTGCTGAAAAAATGGAAATGCTGGTGAGCGGATGGTATGTCAGACTACTCATTTAACACTGCACTGATGTTCCCAGTATGTTGAAATATGTTCATCAGTATGTTGAAATCCTTCACTCAACCATCATTTTCATTTCATTCATGTCAGCAAAACTCTTCTGTTATTCAAGAGTGGGCAGCGGTACAGAAAGCATTAAGTTCCTTACAGATCCTAGTAACACTTTCACTGTTCACATTATGATTTCCAAATCTGTTTAAAAAGGAGTCCCAAGCAGCACACCATGAACCACAGGGAGGTGTCCAATCTCAGCAAGGTGGGAGAGGATGGATAACATGAGGGGAAACAAGGAACGGGAGGGAAGGTTGCCACCATTGCCTGCAACAGCCAGGAGGTTTACATTATGTTCCCAATTAAGTCTCCTCTCCTTTCCTCTTGGAAAAAAATGTCCATCATCACTCATTTCCCAATGCTGTGCCTTCCTATATTGCTATTAGAGCATATAACAGGAATGTCTTCATTTGCACATGATTAATGCTTAATTGTATCCTATTAATGTGTCATTTACAAAGGTCATCTGTCTATTAGTAGCTGATATTCTTGAGCCCTTCCATAATGTGACTGTCTTGATGGGAATCAGAATACATCTGATAATGTACTGCATCTGAACTTTTGGTCCAGTAACTAGTAACTCTAGTAATTCTTTAACATAGCGATTTTCATCCAGTGGTCTACAGACGTGCCATGGATGCTCAAGGGAGAATACTTGTTGATACTGTTGATAGGCTGGTTGGTTGGTTGGTTGGTTGGTTGGTTGGTTGGTTGATTGACTGATTGATCAATGATCGATCTATCAGGAAGGCTAATGAACCTCCCTCAGCAGCATGGCATGCCTTGTCAATTGCCCCAAAACTGATGGTGTTTCTTGAAAATTTTAGCACCTTGCCATGAGTTGAAAAAATTTTAAAATCTTTAACACACGCCTACAGTTATTATTTAACACATGCCTCCAGTCATTCATTGTTCAGTGAGCAAATCAATAAGTAAATAAAACATTAATGGCAGAGTTCAGCTCTCAAGCAGGAAAATAACATAAACAAACCTATTCACTAATGAGATTGTTATTTCTGTTAATCGTTGTAGGTAGATGTGGGCTACTGACAGTTTTGCTTCATGGCATTAGGAAAGATAGTTTTTTCAGTACAACATTTGTCTCCGTGAAGAGATTTTTTAAAAATATTCATAGGAAAATGCAAAATCTGAAGTTTTAGTCTTATCTGGGTTAATTAGGCAGTACTGCTGGAAGTACTCATCCATACTCATGGCTACCTTATATATGTATTCAAATCCCTGGATGTTTTATTTAACACTTAGCCTCTGCTATGCTTAAAAAATTGGCTGAACTTTGCTTCTCCCTAAAAATTATTTCTCCTATTACAACTTGAGACAAAGAACAGAACTTCAATCACCTTGGGGGCAAAACCTAATTCAAAGATAGGCCAGCCTAGTTGCACCAGAAAGGCTTGGGGTGGCATAAGTCAATTGAGGCTGGCCAAAGACAGATGGACCTGGGCCAGCCTAGGTGTGCCAGCCTAAGCAGTTCAAGAGAGGCATGTTGACGGCATGTTCAGAATGGCCTAGAACAAATCAGTTAGGCTGTATCCAGAGCAGACATACCCCCTCACAAGTCCTCACAGTTTGGCCACCTAAAGAGTGGAATAAAAGTGATTTATTGTGGACCATGATAAGCCAGAGTAAAATTAGAAGTGATGGCAAAGAATTCTGAGTCCTAGGCCATCCCCTGTCTCTCAACCTCAGGATATAGCACAACTGCATCAGCCCACCTCAGTATATGGCACATCTACACCAGACCAGTGAGAAGGCTATCCTTGTGCTACTGCCTCTTCAGCATCAATTTAGCCAGCCAGAGGCCTTGTAGCTCTGTAGATTTGGCCTAAATGTCAGCTCAGGATATAACCTACTTAGACCAGTTTAGCTGGGCTACTTTTTTTTGGCCCAAGAGTGTCCAAACCCTGGCTCCAGGGCCAAATGTGGCAAGCCTCGGCAAATCTCAACGTGGCCCTTGGCAAGATCCCGCTATTTGGCTGTGAGCAAACCTTGTAAAGTCTCTAATACAATATTATATGTATTGGTCCATATAATACTTTAATACAATTGTTTTAAAGTTTTAAAGTTTAAAACTTTAATAAATTGTAATACATAAAATTACAATTATGTAAATTTATTCAAATGTGAAATGTAAATCACTTTTCTGGCCCCTAACAGATACATTGATCCTCCTTGGCTGCAATCTCCTTTGCCCCCAGATTCTCCTCAGATACATTTGATCCTCCTAAGCCCCCATCTGTACTTGGAGTAAAACTGTGGTTGTGTTTTCTGCACCTTTTGAGGATCTCTCAAGCTTGGGTCTGAACAAAGTTTTGTCCCAGTTCCATGGAGTTAGGCCTCAGTTGCATTTGAGTCACCACCATGAAGAATTATTTGATCCTTGCTATTTGTTTTTTTCAAATTGCTTGCCATTCTATTAAAATTATAGTGACTGGTTCCTCATGATAGAACATAGTCATCAAATTTAAGGATGTTTGTAGTCTTGTGTTCCTGTGCTGCATCAGCAGAATATACCTCTAAAGGTGCTAGGGGCAGGAAGATGTTGTGTTCAGGAGTGTGGATGCATTGATATGGGCCCTGTCAATACTTACTGAAAAAATGTGATTTTCAGTCAGAATATGCGTGTAGGTCCCAGGAGATGTTTACAGTTTGAGATCATTCAACTCAGCCTTATGCTACACAATATTTTACATCAGTGCTTGTTTTCTCATAGCTTGTTGTCCTAAGCTATTGAATCTCACCAGCAGCTATCCAGCTTGACTTTCTGAGTGGCATGTGCCACAATGGTCTGCCAAATAAAATAATAAGGGCCTGATAATCTGGGGGAGAGAGAGGTAGATTTGAGGCAATTGGCACAATAGTATCATAAGCCACAATTCATTCAACATATGGTGTATGACATAAGGCATCCATCAGTCTTGAGATACTATGGTATCATGCTCGGCACTGCATATGCTGCATGCAAAGCACAAAGGCCTGGGTTATATTGATCTGGAGGATAGGCTGTTACCTAAGCAGCAAATCCCCCCTCTCCATGCCACTGAAATAGTCCAATGGCATGGCAGAGCCAATACAATTGGTTCCAGCTGCATCGCAGAGCTGGGCTAAAGGCAAGAGCTCACCCTATCTTGTGGGGACCGACCTGGGTCTCGAACCCTGGGCTGCTGGTTAACAGGCACAGAGTCTTAACCACTTGTGCCACCCATAGCCATGAAACCAACTGATACAAACCTGGCAATAAATTCTAAAATATATCAAAAGAACTAAAACGGAACAAATGAATCCTTTTTCTCTCTTTTTATAAAGCACCACAATTATATCTACTCAAAGAGGAAAACAGAACTTGTTCTTTGTAGTAATGATGCCCCTCTGACAATGAAACATTGTACAGATACAAAGGTAATATACTACATACCATCTTGATAATTCATATGTCTTCTTCAACATGAACACATGAACAATGTTCAAGCTAATAAGTAATTTTTTATTTTTTTAAAATGAAAAGATAAATGTTAACATTTACAGTATCTTTGAAATGTCACCCTTTAAAGGATTGACACAAAAATACTCCTTCCTTTCTATCTGGTCTTAAGCCTACACAGATGTATGCAGAGAACTTTATGCAGGACTTTTTGAAATTAAGGATTTGTGTATCTTCTTATCTCCTTTGAATGCCATCATGCTTGGTAACACGCTTTCAATATCATTAATGACTGCTTTCGCTTTTGCGTCAGTTGCACTTTTTAATTATGGTATTTAGAACCAGGAGTATTGTTTCTAAACGAAGATCCTGGTCAGTCAGCTGCATGGAAAACTGTTCAGAGGGCATCAAGGAATGTGAAATGTCTCCGGCAATGAACATCATCAACTTAGCAACCCTGCAATCAATAATGTGCACAGCCTTGCTTTGACACATTAATTGGAGCTTAAGCAGCTATACTGAAGTAGTATAGATGGAGAGAGACACGCAACACATAAGGTCAAAACCATGTGCTATTTTTGCAATGGCCATCAAGTTACACATCTGCAGGAGACAGGCAAATTGTCCTAATGACCAATGACAGCTCAACTTGAGTCATTCACGGCTCATTTTCCATTCTGGTGATAGCTCCCTTGATGTCCACCCTTGAAAAGGAAGATAAAGTTTAGCTAAGGTCAGGCGAGTAGTTAGCTACATTCCTAAGCATTCCTAGCCAAATGGAAGAACTCAATCACCATCCAAGCGAAGTCTTCCTTTTCAGAAACCTACCACAAAAAGGAAGGAAATGTGTGTTGGAACTTCTTTATTGTGTGTTGGAACTTGCATTTGTTTTGTGCATTTCATGGACCAGAACAAATGCAGCCTTAACTTGAATTGGGCCTTCTTCCTACATAGTTATAGCTAATGATCACTTCAAGATCCAGCCATCTTTAATGAGTGAGCTTTTCCATCTGGAGACAAGTTCAGCAGCCTCTCCTTATAAGGCAAAAGACTAGATTCTTCTATCCGCATGTTCAAAAAGAAAATGGAATTTCCTTTCAGGGCTCAGTCCTACAGGCTTCACTTTGTAAGGTACAAGGTGATTATATTTGGGACATTAATCTAATGGATTAATGGAACTAATTGATTAATGTCCTGTCCTAGTTCTTTGTATACAAAAGGAGCTGAAATCATTTAGCCAAATCCTTTATATGCTGTTCTTTAAGTTTAGATAAGTTGGAGGACCATGCTGACATGAATAGTTATGTTCTAGGAAAAGGTACATGCTGGCACAAAGGAATATTTTCCCTGTTTTCTCCTAGCCCGAGAACAATATACAGCGGCATCGCACGTAACAAATTTAATTCATTCCAGAGGCATGTTTATTACATGAAACGTTCTTTACGTGAAGCGGATTTTCCCATAGGAAATAATGGAAAGTCAGATAATTGGTTCCACAACCCAAAAATATTCATATAAAAATATTAACTGCATGTAAAAATGATGATAAAACACTGGAATTGAATTCAAAACATGCATTCAATGTGCATGATCCTAGGAAATCTACTTAGGCTACAATCCTAAAGACACAATCCTAAAGACACATAGAAGGCTGTAATCCTAAAGACACTTAGGAGGCTACAGTCCTAAAGACAAAATTCTGAAGACACTTAGGTGGATGCAATCCTAAAGACACTTTCCTGGGAGTAAGTCCAATTGAACACAAGGGGGCTTGCTTCAGTGTAGGTATGGTTAGAAATCTGCACTCCTAGACCCTTTCCTGGGAGTAAGCCCCATTGGGCAGACTGGGGGGGTTTTCTGGAGGGGTGGGAGGGTGTTTAGGGACAGTGGGGGGAGATACAGGCAGGGGATACAGGGGAGATAGTAACTTTAAAAGCCTGGCTTTTGGACTCCAGGCATCCTGCGGAGTGGGCTGGAGGGAGGAGCATCCCCTCCAGCCTCTTTCAAAAGCTCTGCAGGGAGCCTCGTGTTCGAAAGCCAGGCTGTTAAAGTGAGTGTTAAAGAGCTACCAGCCAGCATTTGTTATCCACAGCAGGTTCGTTACCTAAGGCAGAGGCGCCACCTAGTGGTAGGTTCGTTACCTGCAACATACTTTACCCAAGGCATTTGTTACCCAAGGTACCAAGTGATCACAAAAAGTGTTTCTTTTGCTTTCATTATATTGTTTAATTTATAGTTTTATGAACATATAGTTTTATATGTGTGAGATTGCAACTACTGGCCCCTTGAGTGGGATTTTCATGGTTCATGTGAATGGTTGTTATACCTACCTGTGGCTTTGTACCCTTCCTAGGCATTTTATGTAACAAGTATTGCTGATAATATTGGTCTTAGTATTTTGGTTTCAATATATTCTTGAAGGTTGGAACACCTCTGAACCCCAAGAGAACCCTTGGGTGTTTTAGTTATCCATAATGAGATTCCCAAAATTCCTTTAGCAATGAGAAGTCTATATTTCTGAGTCCGGATCTATTTCTGTACAAAGTGTTTTTCTTATGTTTATCCAGAGGAATCAGTTTCTCTAAATTTATATTCAAATAGCTGAAAGATGCAATTTTACTGAATGTTAAACATTGCAGAAGGTTTTTCCAGGGTGTTAGATGAGAAAATGATATGACATGGGAAGATTCTGAGTCTTCTCGGTTAGGAGAAAATGTATAATTTCAAAAAATGTTCAACTTTACAAAGAGGGAAGGGAAGTGAGAAGTGTACAGATACAAAGAAAAACAGTTTTTGTATTTTATTGTACACATCACTTAAGGCATTATATGAAACATGATTTATAAGTTTTAAATAAACTTGTTTTGAATTTTTCAGTTTCCCATTAAATTGCAAGCCCACAGGCAGGCCTGTCTTTAATTTCATTTATTGTATAAAGTGGTGCAGCAAATTGATATGTAAATCAGCCCGCTGAGTTCTGCCTGATGGGAGGAAGTGAGACAACAAAACACTGGTGAAGTTGGACAAGGGCAGTTGGAGAAAAGGGCGGCTGCTGAAAATTTGGGAGAAAACCAGCTAGAGGACCAAGAGGGCTCTAACTTGACAGGTGCGAAGAATTTAGAGCATCATCTTGGGGACCATTACATAAGAAGGGAACATTACAAAACATTTTTAACGTTCAAAGAGTTCCTCTAAAAAGGGAACCTTGGCTAGATGGAAGACTTTGAAGACTCACAGTACAGTCCTGACTTGCACTGACTTAGCCTGCACTGTATTTAGTGTGTGTTGTAGGACTGCTCCTGTGCTACCACAGGGAGGATAAAGATAAATAAAGTAAGGTAAGTGCAGTAAGTTAAGTGCAACTCTGCTAAGGGTGCAATCCAGAGTAATTAATCCGCTAAGGGCGCAATCCAAAGTAACTGTGGGGAGTCCTTGCTCTGGTGTAAGAACAATTTACTCTGGATTGCATTATGAATTTCCCATCAGTTTTCACTAGGTGGTGAAGTAACTACGGTGCACATAATGTCTCTTAGGTGTTCCCATAGTTCCTCTGGATTGTAGCGTAAATCTATTCAGATTCAGGCCACCTCCAGAGCAGATGGGAGCAGAGAGAGGCCAGAGGCTGCTCCTGGCTGCCTATGGAGGATTGAATCCAGCACAACTGCCAGACCTGAGCCCCATCTCTTGTTCCCCACTTGCCACCCAGGAATACCATCTTCCTGCCCTCCTCCTACACTGGAATGCCCCCTTCTGCCTCCTCCCCACCCTCCCTGCCCTCCCCACTCCTGGGCTGGCTAGGAACTCATCCTGCACTCTGTTCAATGGGAATGGTGCAGAAGTGCCTTTGCAACACCCTAGGTCAGGACTTGTGCCAGCCCAAAAGAGTGCCTAGGATTGTGCTCTCAAGTCACAATCCTAGGCATGACTGAAGTATGGCTCATTATGTTCTATGGGGCTTATTCCTAGAAAAGTGTAGATAATATTTCAGCTTCAGGCTCATCAATCATAATGAGTCTTACTTCTGAGTAGATATACTTCGGAGTGGGCTATCAGCCAGTCACCCAGGGAGTGTCAGTAGACATGGAGCAAAAAGAGTTATTGGGTCCTGGGAAGGTAGAGAAGGTTTGTTTCTGTGAAAGGAGGGATTTATAAACATCCTACATAAAAGTGATTTTTTTCTGATCCATTCCATTTGCCTGTCTCCTTGTTTTGGGTTGTCACTTTTTTGTAACCTGTGGTGAGCTTCTATCTGGCCCTCATCCAGCCTCTGATACACTGAAAGAATCTGGGCCACTCAATAGAAAACAACCATAGCTATGCTTTGTTTATATCCAGAAGGTGTTCTGAGGGCCTCAGAATTAGAATTACATTCTATTGTATTTCTTTAAGTTACATTTTTCAGTTCTCAACAATGTGCCAGATATTTGATGTGGCCCTTTGGCCAAAATGCTTAGTGATTTTTCAACCAGTGTGCTGCAAAAGGTCTGCAGGTGTGCCACAGAAGGTTGATGGAAGAATGAGTTATTAATAGGGCCAATGGAGGTGTAAGCCCCCTTCCCCCAATCAGCAGCATGCTGTGTCAGTGGTTCAAAAACTGCTGGTGTGCCTTGATCATTTTAGCATCTTGTCAGTGTGCCGTGAGTTGAAAAAGATTGAAAATCACTGGATTAGATTAATATTGTTTGGCAACCCAGCAGGGACACTTCATGCAATAGCGTGCCCCACCCTCAGTTTAGGGAGTGATATAACTGAGCACCTGGCAGAAAATGCGGACCCTTGTTGTAGGGATCAAGTGAGATACTACACTGGTGTTTTGTCAGTGGGCTGGTTTAAGCCTGAGTGTTGTGCATAGGTTTTTTGTGTCTATGTGCTGTTGTAGGTTTGCAAGATTATTAAGAAATTAATCCAATGTTTGAAGGCCATCTTATCTGCCTGTGGACTTGGCCCTGACTGGTTTGAATGCTTTATTCTTAACCTCCTTTACTGGGCAAGTGGTACTTTTTCAAGTGAGTGTTCTTTTATTTAGCAGGGGAAGAGTAACTGGCCTTCCTCATCCCAGCAATGTCTATTATAGTGGCTTCTGCTGCTGCATCTTTTTAGATTGTGAGCCCTTTTGGGACAAGGAACCATTAGCCATTATTTATTTCATTTTCTCTGCTAACCATTTTGTGAACTTTTGGTAGAAAATTTTTGGTCTCGATTGAAAACTTTTGGTTGAAAGTTGAAAGTATGTAAGTTGGTTGAAAGTACAGTGGCACCTCACGTAAAGAATGCCCCATGTAAAGCATGTTTCACATAACAAACAAAAATTTCTCCAGGATTCTGCTTCACGTAAAGAAAGTGCTTCACGTAAAGAAAACATTTGTTGGCAGTTGGGGCAGACATGCTGGCCGGCAGCCTGTTTAAAAAGCGTCAGGGCTGCCTAGCACACCTGCCCATAGTGAAAGCAAAACTTCTGCACTGTCCTTCTTGTGGCTGGGTGTCCACTGGGCAGAGGAAGAGAAGAGCACTGGAGAAGAGGGAAGCAATTTAGGGCTAGCCAGAGGGGAGCAGGGGAGAGAGAGGCTCAGGATGGAGAGAAGGAGAAAGTGGGGAGACTCTTTGAAGGTGTCTTGGATTGCAGCCTCCTAACCATGTCTACCCAGAAGTAAGCCCCATTGTGTTAAATGGGTCTTACTCCCAGGAAAGTGTCGTTAGGACTGCAGCCTAAGTAGACTTCATAAGATCATGCACATTGAATGCATGTTTTGAATTCAATCCCAGTGTTCTGTCATCATTTTTACATCCAGTTAATATTTTTATATGAATATTTTTGGGGTTGTGGAACCAATCATCTGAGTTTCCATTATTTCCTATGGGAAAATCCACTTCACGTAAAGAAAGTTTCATATAAAGAAACTGCCTCCGGAATGAATTAATTCTGTTATGTGAGGCGCCACTGTATATAAATACTGTTTTATTGATTAGGTTCAGGATGGTTCAAATGAGCCCTGATCAGTGAAACCTTCCTCCTTTTATAGGTCTTTGCACATGACCTGCTTTTTACATTCTAGAAGTAGCAGTTTTCCATCAGACCCTGCCCATCTCTTTCTCCTCCCTTCGGGAACATGCTGCAAGCCTGGAGTGACAGAGAGTTTATTTCTGGCCAGAAACTTAGCAAATAGAGTTAACCTGGAACATACATGTTGTAAATCTAGCAAGAGAGAAAGTTCAACCAATCAAATCTTGTACTTACATATGTTGTAAAAGAACAGTATTAGGCCAACAACTGCTAAGGAGTAGAACAACAGCAGGACTCCGTCAGTCTTGAAAGACTATGGTATCATGCTCGGCGCTGCATATGCTGCATGCGAAGCACGAAAGCCTGGGTTAGATTGTTATGGAGGATAGGCTGTTACCCAAGCAGCAAATCCCCCCTCTCCACGCCACTGAATTAGTCCAATGGAAAGGCAGAGCCAATACGATTGGATCCGGCTGCGTCACAGAGCTGGGCTAAGGACAGGAGCTCACCCTGTCTTGTGGGGCTGACCTGGGTCTTGAACCCTGGCCTGCTGGTTAACAGGCACAGTGTCTTAACCACTTGCGCCACCCACATCCATAATAGTAGAACAATAAGTAACCAAGAAAGAAGTATGTTACAGGACCAAGGTAATACCCACTGTTTTCCTGTCTTTAGAAGACTAATGATAAAAGAGGTACTGGTCATGTTGGGAACTGGTAACAAAGAAGAATCACCTGCCCATAGGGAGGAATTGATATGTCAAGCATTTAAGTTAAGATTAACTCAGGAAGACATCTAAGGCCACAAGGGTAGCTAAATGACAAAATAATTAATTTCTATATAAACCTCCAAGTGCAGCAACGAAAACAGGCAGAATTTTCAACAATATATGCAGTTAATACATTTTCCTATATTAAATTGAGCTCCTGCGGATATTCAGCTATTGCACAATGGTTTTCAGCATGACATTATTTTTGTGCAAGGCTTTAATAAATCGCACTGGAGCTTAACCGTTATCGACCTAAGACGAAGGACTATTGAATGCTATGATTCTCTAAGACAGGATGAATCAGCTATTTGCTTGAAGCTGTTGCAATACCTAAAGATAGAAAATAAGACAAATAAGATTATCCATAAGACATGGACAATCTTTGCTGGATACTGTATGGAATAATCCCAAGAGACATTCTCCAACAAACTAACAGTAATGACTGCAGGGTATCTGTGTGTCAATATGCTAATTCTCTCAGTATCAGCACCCATTTACACAATAGTATGTGCCAAGACTATGTCAAGCAATGGTCTGGGAGATAATACTTCAGAAGTTACTTCATTAAGGGAATATGATGTTTAGACATCAAATTCTATGACCCATGCATATAAAGGAAATCTTATATCCAACAGAGACTTACATGATACTTGGTGAAGACTTTCATTTTGGTCATATGGTATGAGGTTATCTGTAACATATTATACTTTTTCTGTACTTTATACATCATGTTTATTCACTACATCTAAAATGAGGGCATAATGTTCTAGGCAATTCGACTAGGCAATGTTGTAGTTTTAGCATTGCATTGACATTCATCAGTCTCGAAAGACTATGGTATCGTGCTCGATGCTTTTTGCAAAGCACAAAGGCCTGAGTAGATTAATATGGAGAACAGGCTTTACCCAAGCAGCAAATCCCCCCTCTCCACGCCACTGAAATAGCCCAATGGAATGGCAGAGCCGATACAATTGGTGCTAGCTGCATCACAGAGCTGTGCTAAGGACAGGAGCTCACCCTGTTTTGTGGGGACCGACCCGGGTCTTGAACCCTGGCCTGCTGGTTAACAGGCACACTTGCGCCACCTTTATTAGCAAGTGAATATATTTGATGTTGCTGATTATTGTTTGTGATGGAACTATTTCTTACTAGGGTAACCCAAAGTGAAACCTTGTTTTCTAAATTTTACCACTATTGTGCTAATTATGAAAATGAGGAAGCAACCCTACCACTGGAGTTTCAAGCCATATTTACCCCTGAGTCATAAGTTAAGTGGAGTTATAGTTGTACACTACTCCATTTCAAAAGCACTTTTGAAATCTATATCTACTGCATATGTTGCAGTATGGTTGTGTGCTAAAGGGGGTGCTGCTATTTGTGATATGTGTTTGCACACACATGCTCTTTTGTATTTTTGCTTGTGGCTTGTTGCATTTGTTTGTGGTATGATTCAATGTTCACCAAAATTAATAAAACTGACCACAAATGAACTTCAGAGGGGACAGCAAAAGAGGAACTGATATTCTCAACAAATTGTGCAAAAACTGTAGGATTTACACTTGAGAAATTCTCTTTCTCAGACTAGAATCTGTAGCACTTCATACCTATATACAGGATTTCTCAAACTTCTCAGAAATAGTCAGGAATAAGCCTCACTGAACACAGTGAGACTGACCTCTGAGTAGACATGCAGACTAAGAGCACAAGCCTAACCATGTCTACTCAAAAGTAAGCCCCATTGTGTTCAATGGGTCTTACTCCCAGGAAAGTGTCTTTAGGATTGTATCCTAACCCTACAATCCAGAGTAACTATGGGTGCACATAAGAGCCATTATGTGCACCCAGGTGCACCCGTAGTTACGTAGTTACGTAGTTACCTAGTGTAAACCTATGGGAAATTCATATTGCAATCCAGAGTAAATTGCTCTTACACCGGAGCAAGGACCCCCCATAGTTACTCTGGAATGCACCCTATGTTTACCACTAAATGCGTATTTTCCTGGCAGTAAGACTTATTCCACACAATGGGATTTCCTTCTGAATAAATATGCATTCTGAGCCACTCTGAATATACAGTCCACATTTAACTGAGAGTAAGGGCACAATCCAGAATGAGGGCAGTGAGGAGTGCCCTAGCTGGGCTGCCCCAACTATTCTGAAACCAGAGCATAAAGTTATGCTGCATCCAGAGAGTCAGAAAGCCTGGATTGCCCTCCCTGCTCCAGAGCATGCTCAGTAGGCACCAAGTCAGTGTCATCTGGAGAGGGCTTGCTCCCAATGAGACCACCTCATATCACACTGAACAAGGAACAGCTGTGGTGCCTGCATTATAAGGAGTCTCTGACAACCAGTAACAGTTGTCAGCTAGGGCAGCCCAGCTTCACCTGCCTGTTCACCTGTCTGTCTCCACCTGGATACAGAGTAACTGCTCTGATTAGGCAGTGCTAAACATGCCCTCAACATGCCTTTCCTGAACTGCTTAGGCTGCCCCAGCTAGGGCAGCTCTGGTCCACCTGTCTGTCTTGGGGCAGGCTGTGTTGCCTTAGGCTGCCCCAAGTCTCTTCTAGAATAACTAGGGTGACCCACCTTGGACTTGGGCTAGCCCAGTGATAGATAGGGTTGCCCAAGTGTATTCTGGATTGTCACCTTAGTGTCATTGCTATTCATATCTAAAGCTGCATATTCCTTTGGGAGTAAGATCATTTGAACCCAGGAGGTTTATTCCAAGTAGATACATACATAAAGGCACTGCAATATACCCCAGTCCTAGTTAGTAGTTTAATAGTAGCATAGTTAGTAGTTTAACTCAAAAAGGAGGTAAATAAAACACAAAATGGACCATCCACTTTCTTCTCTTCACTCCTTCCCCACTGAAAGCTTCCTAGTCTATTTGCACTGTGCACAACATAGAGGGATGCCCATGTGATGCAGCTGATCAAACACAAGAACATGGCTCATCACAGACTTTTCATAACTGAAGAGGAACAACCTGCCTCATTCACTTGCTTATTTTATGGCTCATCTGAGACACTGGCCTTTCTTGATTCAGGCTAGGCTTTTGGCATGTCACTATATCATCCTACTTGTTTCCCACAGTTTGCCACTGCAGTAGTATTAAAGCATTCTAATCCAAAAATTCTTGTAGGTACATATAGATTTAGGAGCAAGGAGAGGAGCAGCATAAATTAATTTTTAAAATATAGGACATTACATTTGTTGCTCTAAATATTTAATTGGAGATCTGTGTCAAGGGATGGATTAGGCCAGTAGAATGCAATTTGTTCTGAAATAAAACTGCATCTCCGTATTTATCCAATTTCCTTTCCAATATTGCCTGCAATTCCAATTTATATGCTGCTCTTAATGTTTCCTAAAATCTTTTATGTCATGGCACAATACTCACTTGGGAGTTTGCCAGAGCATGCACTTGCTAATTATTCTCTGGTTTAGGTCATCATCTTAGGAGGGTAAGTCCAGATCCACCAGTTGTTAATCATGTTTACTATACTCAAATGACATTTAATTTTTTTCAAAGAATATTAGGTGGCTTATGTGCACATAATTATTATCCTTAAAGTGTTTTCTCCCTCTTTCTTTCCACCCATGTAATTAGATAATTAGATTCCATCTCTATGGACAACAGTAAACAATGACCTTCAACTATAGCCATCTTCTACATGGCATCATATCATATATTGCACCATAGACTTGAAATTGATAGAATGAATCCTAAATTGATAGAATGAATCATAACCTAGAACCTAAAACCGTTTAGTAAATAACAATAACTATTAACTCTAATTTTGTTTGCACTGAACCTTTCCCAAAAAACAAAATTCAAGGATAAAAAGTGGTTTGACGGTGAAAAAGTGTTCCCTGCACTCTCTTCCAAGTATCCTTATGAAATTTCTGATTATAACTGTTGGAGCCATTTTTCTCAGTAGTTTCTTGGGCACTATTTCCTTGTGTCTCTCTGGTGGCCCCAGCAATCAGAGATTGAAGATAAAAACTATTTACCATGATAACAAGGCAGGGAATATGAATCAAGTTCCCTTTCAAGGGGCTTAAAAACACCAATACTTGACATGAATCTCCTATGCTAGGAGGAAGGAGGAATGGCATTTTGCCTATCCCCCAAGAGGCAGGCTGGACTTGGACTTCTCCTTTGAGGAGGGCACCTCCTAGTCTGTGACACTGAGTCAGAACTAGGAGAGTCCTCCAACAGAATCTGAAAAACTTGCTAGCCAACTCAAGCAGAAGCATCAGGCAGTATAGAAAAACTCAGACATGTAAAGATAGATAAACTAGAACAGGCAGATCAGAAAATACCCTATGACCAATCCTATTACATTACCCAAAGTCCTCTGAGTGCCCTCCCTCCTTCCTCCTAAAAGATTCACAGTATGAATTCCATTTTCTCCATCAAAAGAAGAAAGGGCACTCCGCATAATATTGTATGTGACAGAGCTGTATCTATCTATCCATCCATCTACAGTATTTATATACTGCTTTAACTAAAAAGTTCACAAAGCGGTTCACAAAGAAAATAAAAAATTAATAACAAATTATCACTGTCCCAAAAGGGCTCACAATTTAAAATGCAAAAGAACACCAGCCACTAGAACAGACACTGAGTCACTGAGTCACCAGAACAGACATACCACAATTGAGGATGGGGGAATCGGACCTGTCTATGCTATGAAAACCTGTACCAAAATCATACTCGACTAAGACAGCTTGGTCTATATGGCAATGCCTTGTAAAAGTAGAGGGGAAAAGTAGAGGGAAACCCCTTTGGGCAAACACCAACCCCCGAATTTCTTCCAGGTGGCCCACTACCACTTCTTGGTAGATTGCTCCTTGGATGCTAACAAAGTAGAAAGGACATGCTCAGAATAACCCTTATTTATTTATTAAGCCCTCTGTTCAATTTATATGCTGTTAAGTGGAACATGTCTGGTTGAGGGTGCAGAAGGGGACTCTGCCTCAGGACATCCTGTTAATTTGGGAGGGACCACTCTTTTTCCTTTAACCTTAAAATGTCAGTGAACCATGGACACCTCGGAGCTATTAGGATCATTCTTGCTCTGAGGGAATGTACCCTCCAGAGGAACAGAGGGATCAGCTGAAGTGGTGAAAAGGCATACAGATACCCCTTCAACCATGGGGTTTGGAGGGCATCAATTCTCTGGTATGTTTATATTTGATAGAAATCTTGGCACCTGGGCATTTGATGGGTGATACTTACTTAGTGAGGCTGCAATCCTCAGCTCCAGTTAGCCCAGCATAAGCCCTGGCCTAAGTTTCATGCTGGCCTGTGGCTGTCACAAAGTACCATAAGGCAATTCAGCCCCTCTCCTGGATGTTTAGGCCAATGCAAAGGCATACGTCAACCTCCCCACACCACAATGGAAAGATATGCCAGGTGAATTAGGCCGGCCTAAATTGGTTAGAATTGTGCCCTTACTTATTTACTTACTTTATTTATAAACAGTGGTACCTTGGTGTATGAGTGACTTGGATAATACTTGGATATGAGTGACTTGGATAATTTGCTCATGGGAAATGAGCAAAACTTTCAAAGCAATTCTGACTTGATTAATGAACAGTGTCTTGGTTAACAAGCAATGACTTGGAACATTTGGTTCCAAGAAACCGATATATCCCCAAATCCAGAGTAACTATGGGAGCACAAAAGAGACTTTATGTGCACCTGTAGTTACTGCACCACCTAGTGAAAACCTATGGGAAATTCATATAGCAATCCAGAGTAAGTTGTTCTTACACCGGAGCAAGGACTCCCTGTAGTTACTCTGGATTTTGCCCTAACTATTTTTGTATGATACAAAGGCAATTTGTTATCATAGTAACAAGGCAGACAATGAGCTCCTGAAAAAGCTGACCTCCAAAATGAGCTGAACTGCAAAAGAAGTCACCTCTTCCAAAAACTGGCTTCTAAAAAAGCCAGCACACAGAGTCTTCTCCGTACCTGAAAACTATCACCCTGACATTTTTTTTAATATTTTGTATTATATTGCAGTATTGTAATAATTTTTATATGAATATTTTTGGATTGTGGAATGAATTGTCTCCAATATTCCATTATTTCCAATGGGAAAATTCATTTTGAATAACAAACATTTTGGATTACAAGCATGTTTCCAGAAGGAGTTATGATTGCAAACCAAGGCATCACTGTACCCCCTTTCTCATTCATTCAGGGTGGTTTAGGTAGGCAGGTGGTTTATGTCAAATAGGATTTTTCAAATATTATTATATGACAGAAAGTCCATTTCTCCAGAAGTTTCCGTTCATAGTGCAGAACCATCCTCACATTAAATAAAATTATAATATGTTGTGATGTAAACACAATCAGCCACTTGGGAGCAAATAAAAATAATGGCTGCAACTCTTGCCTCCCAAGCTTGACAATCAATCACAAATCACGCCTCACTGGGTTCTCAAGATGTTATCCATTCTACCCAGCTGAATCCTTCAGAGCCTTGTTTAATTTCCTCCGTCTGTCTTCCTTTTTCCAACCCAGCCTTAGAGGTTTCTTCACCACTGAACTTCAAAATTTCCTGGGTCTGAAAGAGGAAACTTACTTTTGTTGTTGATATTTTGTTAAGAGGAGTCTTTTCAATCCTATTCAAGCATGCTTTAAAACACCCGGCTACCCATTTATTTTGGACCGGCAATGTTCTTTCTGCAGGAAGGAGTGACTAGTTTGACAGTTGCTGTTTCATTACCCAGAGCGGAATGTATTTTTCACTGTGCTTTCCTTCTCCTGCCACTACATAGACGCAAATGGTAAAACAAGAGCAGTAAAAAGTAATTGAGTTAACCATCCCTGTTTAGCATTTGGGCTTCACAGCTTTGCCAATCCTGACGGAAGGCCCTTGAGTACACTGTGTAAGATAAAAGTGAGGGCTTGTTATGTTGCTGTTGTCCTTGCTGGGCACGTTTCAATCTCATACATTCATTCCAGACTGAGGGCTCAGTCTTATCCAACTTTTCAACAGCAATGCAGCCTCAAAGTAAGGGAAAAATGTTTCTTTTGACTGTTCTATCCCCTCCCCAGCAGGATGCAGCGACACCCCATTGACACTGATGTCAAGCATTGGTAAGTTGGATAGGATAGGCTCTGGGACCCCCATTCAGATTTTATGTTTACAGGTGGCCTACAGCTGCAGAAATGCTCCTCTATAGTAATCTTCAGTACTGGACATCAACACAGTGGGAAGTTTGTTTTTCAGATGCCACAATTTTGTGAAAGGTAGGAGATTCTGGAAAGAGGCAACACTCCAATAGAATAAGAGCTGGACCTAAATTTAGCAATGAAGTATCATATTCATTATGTTGCGTAGGTGCATAGTCAATAGGCCTCATCTCAAAAAATTATTTTGTGACACACACAAAAAAAAGCAGGCCTCCGTCAGTCTTGAAAGACTATGGTATCGTGCTTGGCGATGCATATGCCGCATGTGAAGCACGAAAGCCTGGGTTGGATTGTTATGAAGGATAGGCTGTTACCCAAGCAGCAAATCCCCCCTCTCCATGCCACTGAATTAGCCCAATGGAAAGGCAGAGCCAATAGGATTGGATCCAGCTGGCGTCGCAGAGCTAGGCTAAGGACAGGAGCTCACCCTGTCTTGTGGGGCCGACCCGGGTCTCGAACCCTGGCCTGCTGGTTAACAGGCACAGCGTCTTAAACGCTTGGGCTACCCACAGCCCTTTACACAATACCCCTTGACACAATATCCTGGGAATAAGCACCACTGAACCCAATGAGACTTACTTCTGAGTAGGCATGCCTAGAATTGTGATGTTCGGATAATAAAAACAAAACATACTGAATAACAAGCAACATACCCAGTACTGTCTTTATGTTATCTTCATCTAAGGTCATTTTACTGGATGGTTTTTAACACTTTGTTGAAACCAATCCTCTATATTGGACAATGGGAATATCACAGCCAAACAGTACCTTTAAAAACACATTCAAATATCTGTAAAGGAAGCTTTAACTTCTTTTCTTCTACTACTGTATATAAATACACAAAAGGAAAGAGAAAATAGCTCCTTTCACATCATTTATGCTTAAACAGCTGCATTTTTAGAAAGAAGAAGTAAAGCAAAAGGCTCAATGATGCAACATTTTTTCTTTATTGAAATAAGCAAAATAGTATTTTAAACTAATTAGCAAACATTTTTTAACCATCATTAGGCTAAACTGACAATCAAAGGTTGTGCCACCCAACAATCAAACAGAACATCATAGCACCTTTAGGCACCGTTGGTCATATGGGAGTTTATGAACTTGTCCGGATGAAGCTGTAGACATGCTTTCCTTCATGTCTGATTGTTAAGACTGGACACGCTCAAATAAGCACTCACTATTTCAGCTTGTGTTCAATAGTGTGTACCATCACTGACAGCCTTCAAAGGAACAAGAATCTTATTTAATGAGTAAAAGTTTTTACTCCAGTCTCTCATCTCCCTAAATGAGAAGCTCTAAAAGAACTGACATCTACTTACACATACACAAGAGATTTTACATAATTTTTTTCTTTTACAAAAGCCTACTATGTTTGAAATTGAAGTAACAAAACCAGTTCCTAATATGACACAGGTCAGCAATTCCAAAAGTGTGGGGTTTGTGACCCACGAGTACAATGGGGGTTATGATCTGGGGCTCCCTATCCACACTTGCATTGGTTTGACCCTCAAATAGGAGCCATAAGCCTCTCCAGTGTAGCAATCCAGACCTATGTATGCAACAAAATGGCCCTCAAAAGCTTACACATGACCCTTCCAGTTTTTAGAGTGCCAGCTTCCCAAAACTGGTTGTGGTTTACAAAGGCTTCTGAGGAACATTATGAGGCTCAAGTGATCTACATAGTGGGTCACCCAGCTGGGAGAGACCTCTGGCACCACCAGGAGCATCCCAAACCACCACAAAAGATCCTGCAAAGTTGTAAGTCTCTGACATAGGGAATGTCTAAAGTACAGTGGTGCCTTGGTTTATGAGCATAATTTGTTCTGGAAAAATGCTTGTAATCAAAAACGCTTGTATATCAAAGTGCATTTCCCCTAAGAAATAATGGAAACTCAGAAAATTCATTCCACAACCCAAAATCTATATACAGTGGTATCTCGCATAACAAGTGCCTTGAATAACAAATGTTCCACATAGTGAGTAAAAATTTGTGTGGGCTCCTGCCTCTCATAACGAGCATGATTCGCATAACGAGTGCCCATTGGCTGGACTCCTTCTCCTCCTGTCTGCATTGGCTGGGCTGAGGCACTTAGGCGGGGACTTTCTCCTCCTGCCTGCAGTACCTGAAGAGGCCAGCAGAGGGAGCTCAGAAGCCTCTTCAGTCTAGCAACAAAGGTGGTTGCTCCTGCAGCCAGCAAACATGTGGCCAACCAAGCCTCTGCACTGCAGCCTCTATAAGGTAAAAGGGAAAACTCCTCCTGTACCCCCCGGAGTCCTCCTCAAACAGACCCCTTCCCCCCAAGGAAGCCCCCACTTCCTGGACCCCACTACAACCACCCTGTTTCCCCCCACCACCTTCCCTGCCTGCAGTTTTCTTTTCCTGTGAATAAGCCCCAGTGGATTCAATGGGGTTCATTCTAAGGAGAAAGCATCAAATGTGGCCCCTTTGCTTTGCAGACTGCCTATATAGTTTGCATATATAGATAGATCTCACACAGAGAGAGGTTCCTTGTTAAAGATGCTCCAAAAGTGACTCTTTTTGTGAAAATTAGTCATAAAGGTTTTTCTTTTCTGTTTTATTGTACAGAATATTACAGTGTTTTGAATTTAATTCCAGTGTTCTCTCATCATTTTTACATACAGTTAATATTTTTATATGAATATTTTTTGGGTTGTGGCACCAATCGTCTGAATTTCCATTGTTTCCTTTGGAAATTCCGCTTCACTTAAAGAACGTTTCACTTAAAGAGCATGCCTCTGGAAAGAATTAAGCTCTTTATGTGAGGCACCACTGTGTATAAAACTGAAAAGTCACTCATTCATCAACGCCCCACCAAAACCGCTGGGCCTAGAAGTGTGAAATTTGGGGACGGTGTTCCTTCCGTGATGGAGGCACCCACTAAGAATCAGTTTTTAGAAATTGCCACGTGAAGGGGGTGAAAAGGGGTGCAACATATTTTCCTTCCTATACTTTCCATTAAAGAATCCCTGACTGAGGGATGCTCTGCCCCAACCCCCAGACCTAGAAGCATGAAATTTGGAGAGGATGTGCCTTCTGTGACATCAACACCCGCCAAGAACTGAGGCTGAGAAATTTAACCCTTAAGGGGCTGAAAAGTTGTGCAACATGTTTTTGTCCTATACTTAACAGTTTGAGCAGATTGAATCCAGCCAATTTGGTGTGTGGAGCCTGATGCGCTGGGAGGGGTTGATGCGCATGGGGGGTTGATGCACATGGGGCAAGATGTGCATGGGGAGTTGATGCACATGGGCAGAGGATGTGCATGTGGATTGTTGCACATGGGAGTGTTACATGCAATGGGGGGATGGCGCACAGGGGATATCTTACTCCTGCAACATAGGCACAATTCGCTAGTATTCATATAAAAATGATTACAATACTGTCACACAATACAAAATATGCAGAAAAATAAAACAAATTAACTTGCACTTACAGCCCAATCCAGAGCAACTAATCTGTCCACATAAGAGCCCTTAGGTTGCCCTATCTAACACTAGGTTGGAGCAACTGTAAGATGCTCCAGCCCAGTTACTCTGGAAGAGGCTTAGGGCAGAGCAAGGCAACATAGGGTGCCCTAAGAGAGGTGGACCTGCTCTGCCCTAACTGGGGCAGCCTAAGCAGCTCAGGAGAGGCATGTTGAGGGCATGTTTAGCATTGCCTAGGGCAGAGCAGTTATTCTGTATCCAAAGCCTGTTTCCAAGGCAGAAATGCCTCTTCCAGTTCCTCAGAGATATACCACCTCAGGAGCAGGTACAGTAATGAGTAGACCCATAGGGGTCCATGATAAGGCCCGAGTAAGAATGGCAGTGTTGACCAAAAATCTGAGTTCTTGGCCAGCCTAGCTGCAACCCCTGCCTCTCAACCTCAGGATATGGAACAAACTACGGCTGCCCACAAACATCAGGATACAGCAGGCCACTCCAAGAAGCCCCTTGTATTCACTGTAGAATGTACTGGCATCTCATCAGGGACTCCTTATAAGGCAGGGACCCAGTGGCGTCACCAGACTGGTGCGGCTGGTGTGGGCTGCACTGGGTGATGCGCTCCGTATCGGGTGATGTGCTGGAGAGTTTGACTGTCCTTTGGCAGGCCCCGGGCGTCAGCACCCCCATTCAGGCCTGCTCCAAGGCGGAGAGCATCCAGAAGCTGCCACTTGTCTGAGGAGCTGGCCTGAACGGCCATCTGAGATGCACTGCGCAGAAACACACTGAGCATGCCGAACAGTTTCAGAGGAGACTTCCTTAGAGCAGAGAAAGTCCGCGCCTCTGCACAGCCATTCGGCCTCACTCAGGAGGCGGAATGGCAGCCGAATGGCTTCAGAAAGAGTACTGCACAGGCACCAACTCTGACGCCTGCACAGTCTCCCCTGAAGCCAAAAGTCTTCAGAAAAGTACTGCGCAGGTGTCAGAGATGGTGCCTGCGCAGTACTCTTTCTGAAGCCAGTTGGCTTCAGAAACAACTGCGCAGGCGCCAACTTTGGTGACTGCACAGTCCGGGCAGGGGGGGCGCGCATCCCAGGGATGACGGACAGACTTCCGCACCAGGTGATATGCAGAGTCATTTCACCACTGTAGGCACCACAGCTGTTCCTTGTTTAGTGTGATTTGAGGGGTATCTCCTCAGGAGCAAGTCTTCCCCTTGTGTCAATTACTTAGCATGCTCTGGAGCAGTTAGGGCAGCCCAGGCTTCCTGACTCTCTGGATTCAGCATAACTTTCTGCTCTGGATACAGAATAGTTAGGAGAGTGCAGTTAGGTCAGAGCAGGCTGAATTTGCTCTGGATTGTGTCCTTAGTCTCTTGGGTCTCTCAGGCTGCAATCTGTCACACAGGAGTGAGCCCCACTGATTATAATAGTGCTTACCTTAGAGTAGACATGCAAAGCCAAGTCTCTCAGGCTCCTTTCCATTGCCTCCTTTTCATTGCCTCCCTTACATAGGAGTGAGCCCCATTGACTGTTATTGGCTTACTTCAGAGTAGACATGCCTAGGCTGGTCTCAGGAGATGCAGAGAAGATGCTGGTGGAGCACCAAAACCAGCCATATCCTGGCAGGGACTGATTTTTTCACTTGTATTGCAAGACAAAATTTATTAAAAATGTTTGCTCACTTTGGAAAATGCTCTCAATCCAAAACACTCAATCCAAGCTCTCATTCTGTGGATGCTGACCAAAGCACAGAAAACAGACTGATAGCCATGAATTCATTATCGATTTTGTGGCTGTGGGCAGTGCAAGTGGTTAAGACACTGGGCTTGTTAACCAGTAGGCCAGGGTTCGAGACCCAGGTCCCCACAATACAGGGTGAGCTCCTGTCCTTAGCCCAGCTCTGCGATGTGGCTGGAACCAATCGTATCGGCTCTGCAGTTCCATTGGACTATTTCAGTGGCGTGGAGAGGGGGGATTTGCTGCTTGGGTAACAGCCTATCCTACCTAGGCCTTCGTGCTTCGCATGCAGCGTTGAGCACTATACAATTGCCTTTCAAGGCTGATGGATGCCAAGTGATTATAGATTTTAACAAATCTGTTTAGGATTACAAGTATGTGTTCGGAACATGCTCATAAAACAAGGTACAACTACAGTATTTATTACAGTATGTAATGTCTTTTTTAACAAAAATGAATTAACAAAACTATTTACATAACAAAAAAGAGATAATGCTTCCTGTGCCAAGGAGTTCACAGTCAAAAAATGATCATTGCAGAAGGCACTTTAGAACTGGCTTTCAATACTTGGAAGATACTTTATTTAGCCACTTTTATGTTCTAGGATATGTTAACTTACCAAATTTAGAACCTGATCTTCAAGAAAGCAGAAGGTGGATATGCAATGTTTAAAGTATTAAAATGTCAGAGCATTATTTTATTGGTTTGGCTCTTTTGGCATTCTCTTCAGATACTCTTTCTGAATATCACTGTTTTTCATTTAACAGATGATTGAGCTTAAAGGTTAAGCTTTAAAGTGCCCATTTCTTCAAGGCTGAGGAGATGGATTTTAAGAACCCAAACTGTTCTCTTTTTTATTTAGGAAAAGTTATTTCTGTAATAGATTGTTCACACTGATGATCTTGTTCAAGATGGTTTTGTGATCTGATCAGGAATACAGGGCATGAAAGTATTAGGGAGTCAGTTTATTTCCTTGATTATCTGAAGTAATTCATGAATTGGAGGCCATTGACACAATCTTTTAGAAAATGTCATTTGACTGAATTGTAATATAAGGAATTCTACAGAAGGTTTCTCTTACTTTCCTAGGTATTGCTACAAATTTTTATATATATTATATTATACTATATTATATATATTATATAGTATATTATATATATTATATTATATTATACAGAAGAAAAAAACCCAAAGGTGTTTACCTTTTATTACATATATATACACATATACATATACATATACATATACATATATATATATATATGTAGTATAAATAAAAGATGTGGTTAATATTCACCTTTGGGTGTTTTTCTTCTGTAGAGGAAGAGTTAGAAAATATCTTTTTTATTATTTTTAATCTATGTTATTTTGGAGCTGAATGCACCAAAAAGGTGCTTTAAAGTGTTTTAAAGTTATAAACTTTATCCAAGAGAAATCACCCTCAATAAGAGGACATCTGCATGCACACATATTTACTGAGAAGAGCATTCTGATGCCAGTGTAAATTCATCGAGCAGACTGAAGTCCAGTGAAAGGAAACAAAAGCTAGAATACCTCATGTGAAAAAGCCAGTTTCTTAATAGTGAAAGTAACAAACCATTGGAATAGTTTATATAAAATTGTAGTAGATTTTTCATCATTGAAAGGAAGATTGACTTTCTTTTGAAAAGACATACCATTTGAAAGAATTACCTAGTTTATTTCTGAAAGTTAGATGCCCAAATACGAGTTATCCTTTCTACTAACATCTCTGCCATGACATTCCACAAAAATTGACACAGTATGAACTCTTCACCATATAAGGCCACTCACCAGATCATTGTTATATTCAAGATACTGTGAAGATTGGTTTACCCTTCCATAGAGAATAAAGATTGGCTCTTTGACAAAAGACATATTCTATGACGTAATATGAAGCCCAAATACCAGCCTACCCACTAGGACCCAACCCTATCGAACCACCCAGCATGATGCAGATGCAAATGTAGTCCTGAGGTATGGGAACAAGCATTCCCCTACTTAGGCTGCAATACTTATCTCCAGTTCTGCAGGCCTAATGCCCGGTATAAGTCCTGTGCTGACTTGGGGGTGTCACTAAAGTGCTATAAGACACTGCACGTGTGGTAGGGTTAGGCCAGTGCACACACATGCGCTTGCCTCCCTACATCACCCTAGGAACAGGAAGACTGATGAGTTGTGCAGGCTAGGCTAGGATTGCACCCTTAGACATAAAGGAGACATCTGTGACTGCTTTCCACCACCACCACAGTGCACATCCCGTTGGGCAAAGCTGCATCGGTGATGGAAAGTTGGATCAGATTGAGCCCAAACAATTTTAAGTATTGTATCATAGCAGCAAATATGGGAAAAGCTCGTTTGAAAGGATTCATGTTTACATAGAAAACAGCTCCCTATATCTGTTATACATCCCTCCCTATATCTGCTATACATCTGTTATACAGATATACTTGAACACTCAATGTTTCATCAAGCAAACTGAAGTCCAATGACATTCAGTCTGAACTCAGTTCAATGACATTCAGTCTGAATGTACAATCCAATGTACGTTGAGAAAGAAATACGTACAGACAGTGGCATAGCTAATGTGCAAAGCTCAAATGTTGCCCCGGAAGTGACATTATAACCAGAAGGGATATTTTTTTAAAAAAACTTTAATTTTCCTCAGCAACAACAAAATCAAATTCAATTAAATAAGAATATGAAAATTGTGCCTTGTTGGTTAGGAAAACTGTGCTGGACAAAGAGGAATGGTTATTCTTTCCCTGCTAAATATAGCAGGCGCACTACATAGAAGTGCTTGTATACCCAGTTAGCATGGATAAGTATATTATGATATATGTACAGTATATGGAAATAAGAGCTGATTCATATTAACACCTTATTTGCTCCATACAGTATCACAATTGCATCTCATTTGCTCTCAGAGCAATCAGTATCATGGGAAAGTTGAGTTAAGAAAACCCATTTCTTGTTCTATCGGCTTTTGTATTTTCATTTTCTGGTTAATTACCCATAACTTTCGATAGAATATAGATATTACAATGCAGTTTGTTTCATTGCATTCTGCATGAAATTACCTCTCCAACTATATATGAAATGATGGTATTATCATTCATATGTAGCCCACTTTTCACAATTTTTGTCACTAGTGTCAAGCTCAGCTTGTAGTCTCCCTAAAGGTTGTAGCCCAGTGCCACTCCCTGCACGCCCTACTGTGTATGGAGCATTTCAGTAATTCCATGATACCAACATTATTGGAATGGACCACATTTGGCAAAGGCAACATCTTCAGGATTTTTCCTGTGTGGTGGCTATAAAACTCCCTTTTAAATTTTTTAATCATCCACATGTATGTATAGTTTACCATTTTCCATATGAGTGTGAGCCTTTGCCGAACTTACCACGGCATGGAGAAGGGATGGGATAAGCCTGAGGCCTTCAGGTTAGAATTCCCTGCCGGGGATTGAGGAACCTGTCAGATTTGAATCTTCTGATAAAGAGCCAACCTATATGTCCAGAATAGATGGACAACTGAGAGGAGAACTTCTATCTGAGAGCCAGAGCCAGAATGAAGCAGTCCAGAAGAGTCCTGTTCAAAGACTTAAACATTTTAACTCACTGGCTAACTTATCTCCAATAGCCAAGCAAGACTTCAGACCTGAGGCTATTTTTTAAATGATCCTCATTTTGATAGTTTTACTCAGTTACTCTGCTCCCCCTCGAACAATGAGAACAACTCAGTGCAGAGGATGCAGGATATAGATGACACCATCCAGGAGGCAATAGTAGGAGACTGATGCCAGGACCAAAGTTCCACCCTTAGGTCTATGTCCAGTCCATTCACCCCTTATAGACCTCTAACATTGCTATCTTGGAATATTGCGGGCTGGAAGAAGATATCCAACAACTTGGAAGTTTCTAAATTCCTATCCGATTTCGATATAATTTTACTCCAAGAGACATGGACTTTGGAACCCTTCCATCTTGCAGACTTCAAAGTCTTTGACCTTCCAGCAAGTAAAAATACCAAAAAGGGCCATCCCAAGGCTGGTCTAGCAACTCTCGTAAAACTTCCCCTCAAAGCTGAGCTTATTCTATCGGCCCAACCCTATGATAGCTGCCTAGCGATTAAATTATCAATTAACAAAAAAAATTATTATAATTAATGTCTATTTACCAACTTGCCAGATTCCACAAAGCACAAACTTCAATGGGAACAGCTGGCAGAATATATAGGATAACTAGAAAGACATGATCCTCAAGCACATCTAATTATTGGAGCAGATCTGAATGCGAGAGTTGATGATATTAATGACTCAACATTTATTAACTTGGTGGAAGAGATGGACTTATTGCCCCCAGACTGTTGGACACTCCCTAGATCAACTAAAGACATATGTCTCAATGAGGCTGGCACCTTGCTGACCAGATTGAGTCTCCAACATAATATAACCTGGTTGAACGGCCTCCACAAATTTAAGACTGCATCGGAATTTACTTATATCTCACCTAGGGATTGTAGTGTGATTGATTATTTCCTTATCTCAATACACTTGTATCCACTTGTGATAGATTTTGAGATAGTGGACTTTAAACTTAGCGATCATTTACCATTATCACTCAGGCTGAATCTGAAAACAGCCAGAACATCAGCTCCCATACCAGAAATTGAAAATAGCCACCTTCCCAAATTGGTATGGAAAGAGACAACTCTATATGAAATATACCAACTTTTGGAGAAGACTAAAGCCATCAACCTAAGATCTAACATCTTTATAGGGAATGACCCAAATAAAATCATATCTGCCTATGATGAACTGATACACTATTTAGTATTAAATATAAGCCAACCTTTAAAAGAGAATGTCAACAACTCTGAGCGGTCTAATCAGGGCTGGTTTGATGCTGAATGCCGATTATTGAAAAATCAGCTGAGAAAAGCTTTTTCAACATTCAGGGCAACTAATTCACGTGAGAACTTAGAAAATTTCTTTTTGCTTAAAAAACAATTTTAGGACACCTTATGTTGCAAACATAACCAATTTATTCATTATCAATGGAGTAAATTGAATCTTGCTGCTATACAAAAAAATTCCAGAACTTTCTGGAAGATTGTTTCCTCTTCGTTCAGGTGCAATTCTAGTGAGCCTAGCCTAATATCTAAACAGCAATGTTCCCAACATTTCTCCGAGCTTTTCTTTGATAAGGCAGCTGAACAAGATAGGGAATGTCTATCCTTAACAACTTACAATTCTGGAAAGTTTATGATCTCGATTCAAGATATCCAGGAGGCGATTAATTCGCAAAAATCGGGAAAATCCCCGGGGGCTGATGCTATAAAAGCAGAATGGCTGAAAGCGGACCAGGAATGGTGGGCTCAACTTTTATATGTAATCTTTGCTACAGTAAATAGAACTGGCCAAATTCCAGCTAACTGGCGTAAAGCTATTATTGTCCCCATATACAAGAAGGGGGACCCAAAAGCACCTGGGAATTATAGGCCTATAAGTCTGCTTTCTATACCTGGAAAGATATATGCCAAATGCCTGCTGTTTCATCCAAATGCCTGTTGTTTCATGCCATATAGATGGACTATGTTGGATTGTCCAATATAGAATTTTGGGATCGGAGCAAATTGGATTTAGAAAAGGAAGAGCCACTATGGACCATGCCATAGTCCTCTTACATCTCGCCCACAAATACTCAGTCTTATTTAAATCTAAATTATTTGTGGCATTTCTAGACCTTAAAGCTGCATTTGATAGCGTGGACAGAAATCTTTTATGGAAGAAACTTCTGCATATGGGGATTGATAAAGAACTATTGTGTCTTATTCAAAGACTATATATGGATACATCTTGTCAAATAAGACTTACCCAGGATGGAAAGACTACTGAAGAAATCCCTACCAAGAGGGGTGTTAAACAGGGATGCTTATTAGCACCTACCCTGTTCAATTTGTTCCTTAATGATATGGCTCCAGCACTTGACAATTCTGATTGCCACCCACCAAAACTCAGCTCAAGGAGAACTTCATTGTTACTCTATGCAGATGACGCTGTTCTGCTATCTCAAACCCGACGAGGTCTATCCAATCTAATTAACAAATCACTTGCCTATTTCACTCTTAATAAACTTCAATTAAACTTTACAAAATCCAAAATTATGGTCTTTGCAAAAACTTGGTTGCCATATAGATGGACTTTTGCAGAAGGCGTGATTGACCAAGTGAAAACATACAAATACCTTGGGATCCATTTCTCCTATAATCTTACCTGGACAACCCACTGAAATGAAGCCATGAATGCAGCTAGAACGTCATCGCATGCAATTCTTAGATTTTTTTTATAAAAATGGGGGTCGACATATACCGGCTGCCTTGAAGGTATTCAAGGCCAAAGCTGTACCCCAAATCCTATATGGATGCCCAGTATGGATGGAGGCTACAAAGAGTTCGATAGAACAACCCCAAGCCCTTTTTCTAAGGAAAATCCTCGGCCTCCCTAACTGCGTACCACATGCAGTGTTATGCCTGGAGACAGGCCTATTGAAAATAGAGACCCAGGCATGGCTGAGAATATCCAGCTATTGGCTCAAATTATATTTCAACTATGATAAACATAGCTTACTCCATCATCTTTTAACAGACTCTCACAGCAAACCCAATGCCTGGTTAAAAAAATTAAAAAGTATAGGAATCTGGATAGATATTCTTGGAGCTCCGACTCAAAAAGAAGCATTTCGGCTTATTAAAACCAGACTCCTCGATATTCATCAGCAAGAACTACTTTCCAAAGCAAATAAAACCTGCTCGCCGCTCCACCATCATATCTGTGTGCAACTGGGTTAGACCCCCAATTACCTCTTTCTTCTAGAAGATCCCAGGGATTTCAGAGCAATGTCCCTAGCTAGATGTAATGTCGTCCCATCGGAAGTCATATGGGCCCGCTTTAAAGGGATTGAATATACCAAAAGACACTGTCCATGTGCCCAGGGTGTTGTGGAATCCTTGGATCATTTAATCTTTCATTGTCCTCACCATGACTGGAGTAGACAGCGTTATTTAATCCCTTTGTTGAATTCGAATCCCCACCTTGCTGACAAGTGGAACATCAAACGGCTTTTCGAAATACAAGATGCTGGCTTCACTAAACAGCTGGCTCGATATTTAGATACTATTATCAAAGTTAACTTATCTCGCTTTTGATGGACATATTCCTTGCTATGTCTGGTAGAGCTGTGTTTGTCTTTTTGTTTTATTTATGGATGTTTGTTACAATGCCAATAAAAGCTTGCTATTATATTAGAATTCCCTGCTGCATTTGGAGCACCTTTAAGCTGTCAGGGTGCAGCAAAGAGCTGTTCCCCAGGGTGAGGAGTTCCTGGAGGGGCTTCAGTGTAGTTATGGAGGAGAGGTGTTTGCTCCATCCTTCGTCCTTCACCACCTGATGGGAGTTAGCTTTCTTGGGAAGGGTTGGATTGCCAAGGGTGCTAAACCCACTTTTCTAGGATCCTTTCTGGTCCAATAAAGGAATTGTCTGGCTAAATGTGGGGGAGGTGGAATGATGCATGTGGGGGGCACTTAAGGTTACGTGCTTCCTGGCCAGCACAGCAAGATTTTTGGCCACCCAGCCAGCATCCAATTTCAAAGGGACATTCCTGCACATGCACGCAGGTCCTCAAAAGTGTATGCCAGCCATGGGTGGAGCATCTGCTCCAGCGACACTGGTGCAAACTTCAACTTACTCTCTGCTCTCCCGGACAAGGACTTGTGGCTGCACATGGAGATCGGAGGCTACCACTACCCACCTGCGCCTCCCATTCATCTGCTGGCTGCGCCTGAAGTTCAGCCAGCCTCTGTGGACCTGTCTGGAAGAGAGCTGGCGGGTTCCTAGCTGGCTGCACCTCGGGCACAGCCAGCACACAAATTGGGGAGGTAGGTGGGAAGCAGCAGCCTCCAATCTCCACTGCCAGCAGCCACTATTCCTTGTCCGGGTTGTGGGCAGGTGGAGAGGATGTCGAAGTGCGCACCAGTGTCACTGGAGCGGATGCTCTGCCCACAGCTGGCACGTGCTTCTGAGGACCTGTGCACATGTGCAGGAATGTCCCTTTACAGATAGCTGCCAAAAGTCTTGCCATGCCAGCCAGGCAGCCCATAACCTTAAGTGCCCCCCACAAGCACCCTCCCACCAACACCAACACCCACCAACTCACCACCCAGGTAAGCAAGCCTACTCTAACCCTCTTACTCAGAAGTAAGCCCATTAAGTCAATTGATATTACTCCTGGGTAAAGGGGTCTTTTTTTAAAAAAGTCCAGATTTTCTCTTGAAAATCCAGACTTTTAGGGGCCCTGTCCTACTTTTTAGGTTGCAGGGTCTGATCACTCTTTCCACCAGACCCACCTCTCTCCCTCTCCTGGCACCCCTCCTGCCCACCCTCCCCCTGTCTTCCCCCTGCATCACCCCCCCCCCATGTGCCCTTTAGCTCTCTGCTGCATGGTGGTCTCCGCTGCTCAGCGGTCAGTGGTCTATGCTGCCAAAAGAATGGCTGCTTCTCCAGTTCTGCTGCAGCACTTGTCAATGCTGGGCTAGGTCTGGTGGTAGAGAACTGAGTGCCTTATGAAATGTTTTCAATACCCAGCCACTGCCCTGCACTGAGCCCTCAGGATTGGGCTCTAAATAAATATTCCTCATCAAGTTCAGTATAAATACTAACAATCAAATTCTAAATTAAATACAAACAGCAGTTGCTCCACACATGGTCACAGAGTATAAAGCAAGGAACTGGAGAAAGAATGCTATGAACAAGCAGCACTAAAATACCGCCATATGCTGTTTCCTACTGTGTAATACTGTTCTTAATTTCCTTTTTACTAGTGTTCACATTGGATTCTTTCTTTTGCTCTCTCAGGAATATACTGTTTAGTATGGCCATATTTTTTTTGTTCCAGTCATTTTTTTTATTTACTCCCAAGCAATTGACTGAATTTACATCACAAAATATTATAATTTTATTTTATGTGAAGATAGTTCCCCTCCTTGTTTTGCAGATAGGCATTTTCAACTTTCTGCCTCAGAAGGAACCCCACAGTGGAAAATCCAATCAGATTTCAGTACAGCTATCAAACTTTATTGCTGCTGTGATTTTACTTCATTCCCAGGTGAACAGTCATTACCGAAGCTTCTAATATGTACTTCTAAATTCAAGCATTTCCAAGCAAATTATTTCTGATTATCCTCAGCAGTTGTATGCCTTATAGTGCCATTTTTTCCTTTTTAGGCAGTTGCATAGTATATACAAAATAAAGAAGGCATCTTTGCCAGGACAACTGAGAATTTCTGCTATCTAATGCGCAGTTAAGGATGTCATATACTCCATGGGAAAGTGAATCATGTTTCACACAGGTGAGCATGTTCCCCCCTCCCAAAAAGTTAATATATAAGGACCTGCAAAAGGTGAGGTTATTTTTCCAGACAAAGGATAACAGGCCTTTGTTAGGAAAGATAACCCCACCTTTTGCAGGTCCCTACTGATATACAGTTACACAGGACCTTCCAGCTTGCCAAGCCTTATCTTTGACTCGTATATTGAAAGACTGCCCTTAAGGTTTTGTGTGATGACCTTATGTTAGAGTTGCCATAATTCTCTTCCACAAAACCAGGACAGGACCCTGTCAAACTTGCTATTATGTGAACACAATCCCTGAAAACCTAGAATGTCCTGGTTTTGCAGGACATATGGCAACCCTACCTTATGGTTTCGTGTTATATTTTGGAATAAAGTAGATACTCCCTGCCAATGGAGAGAACCACCCAGAATTCTCCACCAGGAATTGGTTTCAGCTGTCTACAAAAAAGTAGCTTTCATTGCATCCTTGACTTACTCTTCCCTTTTGCAAATTCCCCCCAGAAGCTCTTTATCTGCTCCCATGATAATGCCATATCTTCATCATATGACCAGGATTTGCACATTTCCTCTTTCATTTACAGCTTCTATGTTCTTATTTGTGGCCATCATCTGCTTAATGGCATCACTTCCTGCTTATTGGTTTCATTTCTGGCCCTACACAAAAATCATCTGTGCTATTCAGACCACTATATGAAATTAATTTTACACTAATCTAATCATTGCTCTAAATTTGCAATACACACATTAACAAAAATAAAATCCTATTGGGTCATGCGTCAATGTATTGTGTATATCCTACACTTTTATTCAAATTACTAGCGAAAAGTGTAACCGCGTTGCGGGAGTAAAATTCCCACATACGTCATGCTCTCATGGCGCAACTTCCCCCATGCGCAACTTCCCCCATGAGCATCAGTTCCCCATGTGTATCATGCCTCCATGTGCATCAGTCTTCCATGCGCATCAGTCCTCCATGCGCAACTTTCCCATGCGCAACTTCCCCCATGCGCATCGAACGTCATGCGCAACATCCCCCATGTGCATCAGTCCCCCATGTGCATCATGCCTCCATGTACATAAACCCCCGTGCATCAGTCCCCCATGCGCAACTTCCCCCAATGTGCATCAGTCCCCCATGTGCATCATGCCTCCATGTACACAAACCCCCATGCACATCAGTCCTCCATGTGCATCAGTCCCCCATGCACAACTTCCCCCATGCGCAACTTCCCCCATGCGCATTGACCACCATGCGCAACATCCCCCATGCGCATCAGTCCCCCACGTGCATCAGTCCCCATGCGCATCAGTTCCCCATGCGCAACTTTCCCCAATGCGCATCAGTCCCCATGTGCAACTTCTCCCTTTGCTCAACTTCCCCCATGTGCAACTTCCCCCATGCGCATCAGTCCTCCATGCTCATCAGTCCTCCATGCACAACTTCCCCATGCGCATCAGTCCCCCATGCGCATCAACCCCCATGCACAACTTCCCCCAGGTGCATTGACCACCATGCACATCGACCCCCACGCGCATTGACCCACACACACATCAGTCCTCCATGTGTATCGACTCCCATGCACATCAACTCCTATGCGCAACATCGCCCATGTGCATCAAACTGCCATACGCATCATTCCCCCATGTGCATCAATCACTATCGCAACATCCCCATGAGGATCATTTCCCCATGCACAACATCCCCATGCATATCAACCCCCATCTTCCCATGTGCAACCCCTCATGCGCAGCATCCTCCCCAGTGCAACCTCCCCAGTGCAACCTTCTAACATCATTCTCCCCCCCCCCCCCAGTGCACCATGCACTGAGCACCAAATTGGCTGGATGCTGGTCAGTCTTCCATGTTAAGTATAGGACAAAAACATGTTGTCCCCTGAAGGGTTACATTTCTCCAGATGGGTTCTTGGTGGGTGTTCAGGTGACAGAAGGAACTCCCTCCCAGAATTTTATGCTTCTAGGTCCAGGGGTTGGGGCGGAATGTTGATGAGTCTTCAATTCTTCAATGCAAAGTATACGGAGGAAAACGTGTAGCGCCCCTTTTCACCCCCTTCCAGTTGGAATTTCCGAAAACCAGTTCTTAGTGCACTCCTCAAGGCACGGAAGGAACACCCACCCCAAATTTCACACTTCTAGGCCCAGCGCGGTTTTGGCAGGGGGTTGATCAGTCAGTCAGTCAGTGAATCAGTCAGTGACTTTTCTCTTTTATATATATATAAAGACAATCAAAACTGTAACATAAATCCCCTATATACTCCAAGGGCTTTTTTAAAAAAAAAGATGGATTTAGAATTCATTTCTTTGTGCATCCAATCTAGATAAAGCATCAGCATGTTATTCTGTCTCAGGCAGCCCAATCCAGAGCAACTAATCTGTCCACATAAGAGCCCTTGGGTTGCCCTATCTAACACTAGGTTGGAGCAACTGCAAGATGCTCCAGCCCAGTTACTCTGAAGGAGGCTTAGGGCAGAGCAAGGCAAGATAGGGTGCCCTAAGAGAGGTGGACCTGCTCTGCCCTAACCGGGGCAGCCTAAGCAGCTCAGGAGAGGCATGTTGAGGGAATGTTTAGCATTGCCTAGGGCAGAGGAGTTACTCTGTATCCAGAGCCTGTTTCCAAGGCAGAAATGCCCTCTTCCAGCCCTCAGAGTTATACCACCTCAGGAGCAGGTATAGTAATAAGTAGACCCATAGGGATAAGGCCCGAGTAAGAATGGCAGTGTTGACCAAAAATCTGAGTTCTTGGGCATCCTAGCTGCAACCCCTTCCTCTCAACCTCAGGATATGGAACAAACTACGGCTTCCCACAAACCTCAGGATACAGCAGGCCACTCCAAGAAGCCCCTTGTATTCACTGTAGAATGTACTGGCATCTCATCAGGGACTCCTTATAAGGCAGGCTCCCAGTGGTGTCACCAGACTGGTGCGGCTGGTGTGGGCTGCACTGGGGATGCGCTCCGTATGGGGTGATGTGCCGGAGGAGTTTGACTGTCCTTTGGCAGGCCCCGGCGTCAGCACTCCCATTCAGGCCTGCTCCAAGGCGGAGCAGCAGCCAGAAGCTGCCACTTGTCTGAGGAGCTGGCCTGAACGGCCATCTGAGGTGCACTGCGCAGAAACACACTGAGCATGCCGAACAGCTTCAGAGGAGACTTCCTTAGAGCAGAGAAAGTCCGCGCCTCTGCACAGCCATTCAGCCTCACTCAGGAGGCGGAGCGGCAGCCGAATGGCTTCAGAAAGAGTACTGCACAGGCACCAACTCTGACGCCTGCACAGTCTCCCCCGAAGCCAAAAGGCTTCAGAAAAGTACTGCGCAGGTGTCAGAGATGGTGCCTGCGCAGTACTCTTTCTGAAGCCAGTTGGCTTCAGAAACAACTGCGCAGGCGCCAACTTTGGTGACTGCGCAGTCCAGGTGGGGGGGGCGCGCATCCCAGGGATGACGGACAGACTTCCGCACCAAGTGATGTGCAGAGTCATGTCACCACTGTAGGCACCACAGCTGTTCCTTGTTCAGTGTGATTTGAGGGGTGTCTCCTCAGGAGCAAGTCTTCCCCTTGTGTCAATTACTTAGCATGCTCTGGAGCAGTTAGGGCAGCCCAGGCTTCCTGACTCTCTGGATTCAGCATAACTTTCTGCTCTGGATACAGAATAGTTAGGAGAGTGCAGTTAGGTCAGAGCAGGCTGAATTTGCTCTGGATTGCAGCCATAATAATCAAAAAGAGGTAAGTGAAATCATTTCATTTAAATGGCCTTAATAGGAACTCAGGAAATAGGAACTTGGGGTAAAGAGGTAGAATGCAGACATGCACATTATTCTCTAAATTTGACTCTGGATATCATGGAAAGTAGAGCTGGAAACCAGAATGGCTTGTTTTGTCGCAACTGGTATTGAAATGTATTTCAGTAGGTTTTTTAAAAGTATACATTGCAATTATATAGTGTTTTTTATTGCTAGGTTTTTAGCATTTTTATTTTTGCAGTTTGTGAATGAAAAGATTGAGGATCCTTCTTGCTGGAAATGTTCTATGAGTTTCATGGTTACAGGCTAAGGATTTTTCTTTATTCCCTCCCCAGTGCCATTTATTTCCTACATTAGTTTTCCCTTCTGCTCTAAAAATTCTCTATGATACTTGATTTCTCCATCATAGTTCTTTCTGTTGATTAACCTGGCATCTCTGCTTAACTTGCCATACTACGGAATAGGGACTACTTTTGCTTAGATCAGTACCTAATAATGGTGGACCTCAAGTATCACTCCTGTAAAAAATTAATACCTGCTGCCAGCAAAAATAGCTTGACCAGCAAGACCAGCTTGACCAGCTTGAGACCAGTTTGAGGGTGGTCAAGCAGGATGTCTGGAAAGTGTTAGAGGAGGTGCTGCCTTCAAGAGAGTGTTGGCCAGAGCAATGTTGGCAGCAGGTGAAGGACTATGCTACAGGTCGGTTCACTATCTGACCAAGAAAGGCCCTGACATAGGGACCCAGTTCCAGCTACTTTGCAAAGCATGGGAGGGCTACTTTGATCTACCTTGGAAAAGAAGAGAGAGGGGCAATGGAAGAGGAGAATAAAAGGGAACAAAAGGTGGGAAGGCAGCAGTGGTGCACAAGGGAGCAGGAGGATGTGGTCGTTGAAGAGAGTGCTGGACACCTCATCATTCCCAAAGCCTGGAATCCTATAAAGAGAAAAAAGACAGTTAATGTTTTTGTTGGATACTTACCTGTCAGTGGTTAAGATGCCGGGAGTCTTTTGTTGGATACTTACCTGTTGGCAGTTAAGATGCCAGGAGTCTTGATTGTGTATGTAACTTGTAATGGTGTGAGTAACCTGTCAAGCAAAAGAGACTTTAATCAATGGAAAGAAACCAAAGATTACTGTTAAATAAAAATCAATACAATTCTATTTTTACTTTAATCTCACCTGTGTTTGATTTGGTTCTTGCGCTGGTCTTGGTTCAGAATGTCTGACGGGGGACGAGAGGAGGAAGATTCTATAGAACAGGGATGAGAGGAGGGGTCTCAGCATGACAAATACCATTCACTTAGCAAAATGCCTTCTACAGACACTTAGCTCAGGATAAGTAGCTCCAACTCATAGTATTTTTAAAAAACTCAAAACAGTGTGGACACTCTTTGTAATACTAATGGATACTGCATGTAATATTAATAGTAACTCCATAAAACAGTTATTTCCAACTGTAAAAACTATGTTTTCAAAGTTTTCAGATGCTCTACTTATACCTACAGACTTCTTCAAAAGTTTGCTTCTATGACAATTGTTTTAAAGTGGATCTTAATTGTACTTTAAAGGAAGTTCAGATTTTCAAAGTGAATGTTTTCTCTCCTCGCTTCCATAAAAATGCTAATTTACTGAGTATATTATCTTTCTTCTTGACATTGGCATTTGTTTGCAATTCAAAGAAGGAGCTCAGTGATTTCAGAGTTACTTTAAAGAATGCAAGAATATTTTATCCTTCCATTAGTTTTTTATTATTCTCATGCTTAAAAAAATCCATTGTACACCAGACTTTTCAGTATGTTCATCATTACATAGCGATTGACCAAATCTGAACTGTGTAAACACACAGTGCCTTTAACTCATTTGCAATGAAGTTATAAACTACTAAGGTGCCAGCATTGGCCAACTCTGAACAAGATCCATACCCAACATGATATCTACCAGGATTCACTGTTTAAATGGGGTCTAGTTTCTCCCCATCAGTGTGACTGTAGTGCTTCTCAACAAACTATTCATCACTTTGTGTCTAACTGCAAATCAAGAGCATATACCAACCCAATGTCTGATTTTTTTCATGTTTGGCTACTCTGTCCTTGAATGGCTTGATGGACTGAACACTGACATCTGATTTACTTTATCTGATTTACTTTAAGTCCATGTATTGTATAATATACCCTAAATAATCTGCAATAAGATGTGTGGGTGAACCCTTTGACATTATACATCTGGACGTACAGAAGGCATCTAACACAGTCCCTCACCAAAGACTTCTGGGGAAAAAACCCAGCAGGCAGGGGAAAAGAAGATAGGTCTTATGGATTAGGAACTGGTTGAAGAATGAACTAGTGGATGCAATGTTCACAACTGAAAGAGATCAAAAGCTCTTTGCCAAAGGATCAGCCTTGGGTCTGTTTCTTTTCAATTTGTTAATAAATGTCTTAGAGGTGGGGATAAGCAGTGAAGTGGCCAAGTTTACAGTTGATACTCAAATTTTTTGGGTGATGAATTCAAGAAGAGATTGTAAAGAGCTCCAGAAGGATTTCTGGAGAGATCCAGAGTTCTGGGATAATGCTGGCACTGCTATAGGCTGGTGGTGCCCCTTTGTCCTGATTAGGAAATGCATGGCTCCTCCCAGTCCAGGGTAAGCAAGCCTCCATGGGCATAGCCAGGTAGGGGATATTTAAGGTCATGCACGAGATGGATTGATCCTCTTTGCATGTGGTGCATTCGTATGATACGACTACAAGTCAATCGCTGGAACAGACTATGTGCCAAAAACATTGCATCTATACCTTTGAAGGTATAGATGGTCAGGGGCACCAAGTGTATTCATATATTAATATTAACACCTTGGTCAGGGTCAACAAGTGTATATATATTAATATTAATAATAATAATATTAGCAAGACAGCAGCATGAAAGGTTGGGGTAGTAAGGGCACAGACTAAAGTCCCCCCAGAGTCAGTACCCCACTTCATGGGGAGTTTATCTCTGGGTGTCCCCCAAGACCCCTCAGCCTCTCATTCTCCCTTGAAGCCTCACCCCAGCCTCACCCTCTTCCTGGGGGGCTGCCACAGGTCTCCCACTTTGGGCCCCTCATCCTCTCTTCCCTCCCACATGCTGGGACAGCCTAGCGCCGGCCACTTGCAGGGGAGCTGTACCCAGGTGCCTGCCTCAATGTCTGTGCAGAGTGAGGTGAGGGCCACGTGTCTGTTTTCACCTGGCCCCCTTAAGGGGCTGATGGTGACAAGATGGACCCCAATTAGCGGGTAAGGGCCCAATTCAGTCCACAACAATCCTGAAGCCTATGGGGTCTTGCCATGATCCTCCTCAGCTCCCTTCCCCTATGCCTCACATGATGTATCTGTTATGGTTCTTTCAGCCCACATTTATTGACTGCTCATTATAATAAAGTGGCCCTTCCGTTCCATACCATGTTGACCAGTGTTTCTTTAATCAGTGTCAAGACAATGGGCAGCATACTTGCATTTGCAGACTTTTGAACATGCAGGAGCTGGGCTAAGTATGGGAGATCACCCCATCTTGCATACTTTGGTCTTGAACAGCTGACCTGCCAATCTTCAGGCACAGCGTTTTAACCTGTGGTGGGCTCCAGCAGGTTCGCACCTACTCTATAGAACCAGTTGTTAACGAGACATAGGACATATAAAGTTTTAAATTAGCCATTTAAAAGTGGCTGCCAGATGGGTAAAGAACCGGTTAATTTCTTTGAATCCCATCACTGGTTTTAACCAGTGAGCCACTGCAGCTATATAAGATAACATAGTCACCTGTACCATTTTCTTAGCCTTATTCCGGTCCTAGCAGGGTCCACTTTAGATTGATGTGAGATGGGGAAATCTGGCTGGCCTGTCGCAGGGACCTGTCTCCAGGACGTTGCTTCCTGCAGCACTCAGGTCTCGAACTGCTGACCTGTAGATCTTCAAATCAACAGGCACAGCGCCTTCAACCACAGAGCCACAAGGGGTCTGTATAATTACTGAAATTATTCCATGGTCACAGAAAAGTACTGAACACATTTTTAAAAAAATCATGTTCTGTTCTCATTAATTTTCACTGAAACTTTTTCTTAATTTACATGCACAGAACTCTTGAATGTTCACACCTTCCACAGCTGTTTTGTTTCAGTTTCCTTGAGCAACGCAGTGGAAGAAAAAGTACGTACAGAAGAGAGAGATTTACATTTAATAGGAAATATTTTTGCTCTTGCAATCACTGAATTATTACTATGTACTTTGCGGTTCTGCCATAATCCCAAGCTGTAAGTCTTTGAATAGTTTTTTACACTTGAGTAAACTGTGATGTCAGGAATTTCTAATATACAAAAAAGGCTGCTGTAGAGGTATGAAGCTTATTTCCCCCTCAGAATATACTGATATTTGAAGTTGATGCACTATACTTTCAAAGTCCTATTTTCTTAAACCCTGGGAAATAGATTCTGGAAGCACAGTTATTACAGAATGCAATATCCTGGATAAAACCTAACAAAGCTGGCCAAAGCCCATTCCCTCCCTGTGCATGACAGCTTTGTAATTTAAAAGCTCCCAACCAGGGTTGGGCAGTTCTAATACCTAATTGTCTCCAACTACAGTAATTCCCATGTGTAAGTAAACTAATTCTTTGGGTTTTTAAAAATTCTTTGGGTTTTAATTTTGAATTAAAATATCTAAATTCAAATAGCAGTCCCATTCTATAGTTAGATTAGTCAGTAGGCAAAGTAATAGCCCAATCCTATGCCCCACCATCTTCTGCCAGACAGCTGCATACAGTGATGTGAGGGAAAGCAGACAGCCAATGAGAAGTAAGTAAAAATAACATATTTTTTGCCTACATCCCAGTAGGCATATTCCACTGTAATGTAAGTTGGCAGAATAGATGAGAAAGATTATGGTGTGGCTGCTTCAGCACACCTTTGGCAGTTTAGGAGTGGGAGACAGTATAGTGCAGTGGTTCCCAAACTTTTTGGACTGGCAGCTCTCTTGGCCTGCTGCGCCACTGACTGTCTCTCTCCATTAGGGGTACAATCCTATATGCTGTATAGGCAGTGGTTTTTTTATCCCTACAATCCAGAGTAACTACAGGAGCATGTAAGAGACATTATGTGCACCAGTAGTTACTGCACCACCTAGTGAAAACCTATGGGAAATTCATATTGCAATCCAAAGTGAGTTGCTCTTACACCAGAGCAAGGACTCCCCGTAGTTACTCTGATTTTGCCCTAAGATTCTGAAGTATTTTCAAAAGCAGAGATCTGTTTGCACAGATTTTTTTCTCATGTTCTCAAGTACTTCTAGGGCAAGTGTCACAAAACATGAGACCAAGGAGTAAAAGGACAGAAGTTTGGATGAGCACCTCTCTGAAAACAGCTGTTACCATTCCTTTCTGATACATTACAGTCATTCTGAATCATTGTCCTCTTAAAAAGTTCTGCATTTTAGAACCTTTAGAACCAAAAAGGGTTAGGGAAATGGAACATTCCAAACATAGCACAGATGCAGGCTGTTGACAATTCAGGAGGAAAGAGTGTTAGCACCGACAGTCCAAGTAGATACTGTACTGTATTTTGTTTTAGAAAGTTTCTTCCAGATGGTTTGCCCAGTGTCTAATCCTGCAATCCTATTCCCCAGTTAGACCAGTCAAAGCCCAAGCACAAGTCCCATACTGACCTGGCACAAAAACCACTTCCTACCACTCCTTGGGGATGGTTAGGCCAGTTCACAGACATGTGCTTGCCTCCCTACATCAACATGGGAACAGGAAGATCAAAGAGTTATGTTGGCCTAGGTTATTATTGCACCCTAAGAATAAGCAACCAAATTCAGTGTCACAACCAGGCACAGATCTTACATTCTTTTCCCTATTATTCAAGTAACAAGAGTGATACAACTAATAGTGATACAGTGATACACTAATCACTAATACAGTAATACACTATTAATGATACAGTGCAATCGTAACAAGTACTGTGCTGACCTGGGGGTATTACAAAGGTCCTGTAAGGCACTTCTGCCCCACTCCTGGGTTGGGATGGGTTAGGCAAATACACAGATGTGCTGGCCTCCCCTCACCACTGCAGGAATGAGAAGATATGCGAGTTTTTGATGGCCAAAACTGGTTAGCCCATAGTTAATTTTCTATTTGGGCTTGGTTTTTCTCCTTTACACAAGTTGGGAACAGAAGCAGGCAAGAGAAGTGAAAGCACAAGAATTAGCTGTACTATCAACAAACAGTTACAGTATGTTTGATCTGGTGATGAAAGAATTATTTCTTTTGAAAAGAAAGAAGAGGAATTCAATTATTCACCCTATCTTTTTACTTTATAACTATACTTTTCATCCCCTCACTTCAGGAGTTTTATAAGTTTCTTAACTTATGAAACCCTACAATAATAGATCAACCTACGTGAATACACACAGCCAGCCAATGTGGTCAGCAACAAATTCTTGTGCTGAAACCTAGTTATTTAAAGCTTGGAACCACAAAGCGCTTAAGCCCGTCTATTTGCACCTAAGCCAACTGATATCCAGTTGTCCTGATCCACATATCCTTGTATGCAGTGAGCTTGAACAGTGCTGATCTCCTGTTGGGAGAAGAATACTGAAATTATTTGTCTTAAATGGAAAGGGAAAGTAGAACTGAACAGAAAACAGTAGTTTTGCAGAAAACATAGGTTTAGAAATAGGAAACTGGTTTGCTTTTTTTACTGCAAAATGTGGGGAGATAGATTTGTAGGAAGATACTGCAGTGGGCAGGGCTGTTAAGTTGATCAGTTTATGTTTCAAAGTTTCTGGAGTTTGGCAAATCCACATGGCTGACCTGGAGCTCCTTGATCAGCCATGCAGAAGTGAATCCAGGTTGTGCTCCATGGATTTAACCCTTCGTCATTCGAACTGCTCTGACTCCCCACTAGTTCGAACATGAGCCTAACTGGCCACTGTTAGAAAACTGTTGTTAGCACCTATTCTAATGCTCTTAAAGTGATCAGTGATATTCATTAGGATGTACAAACAGAATATTTGAAATCTGATTCAAAAACCTAATTTATTAACCTTAAGCATAAACAAAAAATACTGAAATTTGTCTGACAAGGAGGGCTGAAATTGGCCAAAAAAGCCAACCCTATACAAACCTATGGAGTTCGCAAATTTATAAGGAGGGTCGAAATTGGCCTGTTTGGCCAGGCGGGTCACTGCTGCTCCCCACACAAGAAGCTGGAAAAAATGACAAAGGGGGGTTTCAAACAGCACCTAGAAATAGGAGGGTACTAGGAGGGGCAGGCGTCTTGGCCATCCTGGTGCAAAGAGGGAGCAAAAAAAAAAATAATGGCCTATTTCGCCACATTTGACCATCGGAGTACCGCAGACTCCACAATCTTCAATTCTTCACTCATAGAATCATAGAATCCTAGAGTTGGAAGGGACCTAGTAGGTCATCTAGTCCAACCCCCTGCCTGCAACAGGAAATCCTCCTAGATCATCCCCGACAGGTACTTGTCAAGCCTATGCTTGAAGACCCCCAGTGAGGAAGCGTCCACCACCTCCCTTGGCAGTCTGTTCCACTGCCGAACTGCCCGAACCGTAAGGAATTTTTCCGGATATCCAGCCGGAATCTCCTTTCTTGCAGTTTGTACCCATTGGTTCTAGTTCTGCTTTCAGAGGCAGCTATGAACAAATGAGCCCCTTCCTCCCTATGACAGCCATTCAGGTATCTGAAGAGGGCAATCATGTCTCCCCTCAGCCTCCTCTTCTCCAGGCTGAACATCCCAAGTTCCCTCAACCTTTCCTCGTAAGACTTTCCTTCCATCCCACTGATCATTCTTGTCACTTTCCTCTGGACTTGCTCCAGTTTGGCTGCATCTTTCTTAAAGTGAGGTGCCCAGAGCTGAACACAGTATTCAAGGTGAGGTCTAACCAATGCAGAAAAACCAATGCAGAACTTCTCGTGACTTGGAAGCTACAGTCCTCTTAATGCAGCCTAAAATGGCATTTGCCTTCTTTGCAGACACATCACACTGCTGACTCATGTTCAGCTTGTGCTCCACGGCTGCTCCAAGGTCCCGCTCACATGTTGTGCTGCCAAGCAAAGTATCCCACATTTTATACCTGTATTTTTGGTTTTTATTGCCCAAGTGCAGAGCCTTGCACTTCTCCTGATTGAAGTTCATTCTATTTGTTACAGCTCAGTATTCCAGTTTACCCAGATCCTCCTGGAGGTTTCTCCTGTCTTCTGTTGTGTTTGCTACCCCTCCCAGCTTGGTGTCATCCGCAAATTTGATCAGGCTCCCCCGTATCCTTTCCTCCAAGTCACTGATGAAAATGTTAAAGAGGACTGGGCCCAAGACAGAGCCCTGGGGTACCCCACTTGAAACCAATCTCCAGGGTGACGCAGAACCATTTACTAAAACCCTTTGAGTACGGCCATCAAGCCAGTTGTGGATCCACCTAACGACTGCCTCATCTAGCCCATATTTTTCCAACTTCCCAATTAATATGTCATGTGGGACCTTGTCAAATGCTTTGCTGAAGTCAAGATAAATGATATCCATAGCATTGCCACTGTCCAGTAAGCTTGTAACCCAATCAAAAAAGGAGATCAGATTTGTCTGGCAAGATTTATTCTTGGTAAATCCAAGGTTGACTTGGATTTACCTAGGTTAATTTACCTAGATTTACCTAGGTTACCTAGGTAGACTTACCTGGGTTACCTAGGTCACTCCTAGGTTGACTTTCTGGCAACTGAGGCTGTTCAGGAGAAGACATGGTTGGGTAACTTTAAAGGGTAAAACACCACCAGCTTGGCTCAGATTTGAGATCACAACTCTCCAACTTTATTTTAAATTTCTAAAGCAAGCATCAAAGAGTAGATTTGTGACTATTATGAAATGCAAGTTAACTTGATAGCCAAGATAAGTCAGATTAACAACAGAGTGAAAAACAAGAAATTAAGAGCTTGCAAAGAAGAGACTGCCTCTCTGTGAGGCGTGCTCAGGAATCCACAGGTTTTGCAGCCCCATGGGGCAGCTCTCTGTGCAAAGTGCTCTTTAGGTCTCCTGCAGTGAACAGGGTGGCCAGAGGTGGAGGTGGATTTGCCTGCTACAGAATAGTGCTACTGCCCTAGTGTGTAGTCTGGTAATTGTAAAAATCTCCCCCAGCAGCAATGTGATCCAAGAGATTGTGTTGCTGCCACAGCCCCTTCCCCCTGACTGACTCCCTTAGAGGAGTTTGGGAAGCACTAAAGTACAGTGGCGCCTCACGTAACAAATTTAATTCGTTCTGGAGGCATGTTCTTTACGTGAAACATTCTTTACGTCAAGCGGTTTTTCCCATATGAAATAACGGAAACTCAGACAATTGGTTCCACAACCCCCAAAATATTCATATAAAAATATTAACTGGATGTAAAAATGATGACAGAACACTGGGATTTTTGTAACAAACAAACACTTTGTTACGTGAAACATACTTTACGTGAGGCATTCTTTACATGAGTTGCCACTGTATACATATAATGTTTTCAAGTAAGAATAAATGGAAGAAGAACAATATATTCTAATGAAGACATTTAATTATTATTTGGGGGTTATCCTCTTAGTGGGGTATGGCTGGACTGTGTGTGTCATGATGAGCTCTGACAGTTCTAAATTTACACCTCTGATAGTGCTGCAGCAGTTACCTCGACTCTTAATTTATTTCCAGGCATAATTCACAGCAGCAGCTTTAACCTTTAAGACACTAAATAGCCGGGGCCTAGGTTACATAAAAGGACACTTTAATTAGTAGTTTCTGGATCTTTTCTTTGTTTAAGATCAGATTTACAGGGACAAGGGGCAGAGCTTTCTTAGCAGTGGTGTGCTCCCTTTGAAATTCCTTGCCCGGGGCAGGTCATCCACTCAGTTCAGTCTGCACTTTCTGAAAATTAATCAGGACATTATTAGTATTAATCCATCACATACTCAGAAAGTGAGGAAGAGTGCTGCTTTGAACTGAGTTGTGCTTCTTCAACCCGTTGCTTTGCAATTTTAAATGGGCTTTAATTTTTTTATTTAAAGACGGAGTTGTTTAACTGTAAATGTTGCTATGGTTTTAAACTATGATTATGGAAGCCATCCTAAGCACTTATGGAGTGCTGTGTCAGGTTATAAAAACATTCAGTAACAGACAGCATTGGATGGAGTTTGGAAAAACTATCCTGTATGCAGTGTATTCCCAGGTATGTTTACCCCTTACCTAAGCCCCAATTGCATTGGCATCCTTCAGTTTCGAAAGACTATGGTGTCATGCTCTGAATGGAAGTCCTAAAACAGCATCTAGTATGGCTAAAAAAGCCAATTTGAGAGTGACAATTCATTCCACACTGAGGACAGATAAAGTCTGTCCCCTGCCCAGGCCCCAGATTTCACTGGTTCCGTGACTGCCTCTTTGCCTCAGCCTGTCAAATGAGTGTCTCTTCCAACTGGAGTAATTCCCCCTAAGTAAGCTCAAATGGGACTTATGTAAATGTGTAATCACTGAATTTATGTGAAGTGTTATACTGAATACTGCTAAAAGAACAGAAGAAGAAACCTGCTGGATCAGAGAAAATGCCCATGTAGTCAAGCATTCTGTTTTCAACATTTAGTGTCCCAAAGTAGAAGATGTGAGCCCATAAGCCATTAATTTTTTTATTTTTCTTTGTAAACTGCTTTGAGAACTTTATAATTGAAAAGTTCCTACAGTATAAATAAATACAGACAGACAGACAGACAGACAGACAGACAGACAGAAGTGGAGAAGAACAGTAACACTGCAGGCATCATTACATGAAATTCAGGGCACAATCCTAACCAATTTAGGCCAGCAAAATTCACCTGCTTCCCATTCCTGTGGTGATGTGGGGAGCCTTGCTCATGTTTGTGCACTGGCCTCAGCCCCTCGCCCCCAAGAGTGGTGCAGAAGTTCCTTATGGTATTTTTGTGATACCTCCAGGACAGCACAAAACTTGTGCCAGGACTTATGCTGACCCAACTGAGGTTTAGGATTGCAGCCTCAGGGCAACAATCCTGATTTCATATGATAAACTCAATATCTCCTAGATATGGAGAGCTGGTTTTATATAACCAAGCAACAAAGATTCGTAAGTTACTTGCTTCTTTACATATTTCTGTATAATGGAAGAGCTGATCCTGAGATTTCAACACCTGCTCTTAATGCTGTCAGCTTCATCCCTGACAGCTGCAATATAATTTCTTATTTTCAGATTTTATCATTTTGAGAGTTTTGTTGTTTTGGATGCAATGAGTTCATGCTGTTGGATTCTGTTCTTGAACTTTCTCTGTCCAGAGGACAACAGGCAAGAACCTGAGCCAGTTAGCTAGCCCAATTATCCCATTCCTGAATGACAATCTGTCCGGTACTCCCTAGAAGTGATGTCATGGTTGGAAGTGACATTAAAGGTACCCAGTGGGTGTAAAACATTAAAAAAAGCAGGCCTCCGTCAGTCTTGAAAGACTATGGTATCGTGCTCGATGCTGCATACGCTGCATGCGAAGCACGAAAGCCTGGGTTGAATTGTTATGGAGGATAGGCTGTTACCCAAGCAACAAATCCCCCCTCTCCATGCCACTGAATTAGTCCAATGGAAAGGCAGAGCCAATACGATTGGATCCAGCTGGTGTCGCAGACCTGGGCTAAGGACAGGAGCTCACTCTGTCTTGTGGGGCTGACCTGGGTCTCGAACCCTGGCCTGCTGGTTAACAGGCACAGCGACTTACCCACTTGCGCCACCCACAGCCCTCTGTGAAACATTAGGGCCCTGATTAATGTAAAGCACCTAATACAATTAAATCAACTCACCATAAGCACCTTTTTCAGATTCAGCTAACCACCCTGCTTACAACAAGGGAGATGGCTATCACCCCCTCCACTTTGGGGATGGGCAACTTTCATCTCCACCTTGTTGGATGGACATCACAGAGGCCCAGTTCCAAAGTCATTGTAGAAATGTAACAAACTTGGTGAAAAATGCAGCATAAACCTGTTTACATGTACCAACAAACTTGCAAGCAATAGAAAGCCACCAGGAGGCATTGGGAGTGAACAACCACAGGCAGGGTAGAGTCAAGATTTTATACAGCATCTCCATTCACCCTCACATCTATACTATTTTCTTTACACAGTAAGACAAAAAACAAGCAAAAGGAAAAAATGAGGTACTCCCTGCCCCAATCAGATGAAATCACTATATTCAGGAGAAAAAAAACACAAAGGTGTCAGAAGTATTTTCTTTCCACAGCAAAGAAATTGCAAGCTGCCATTGTGATCTCATAAGCATCACTGAAATCTTCAATAAGTCAATACACTTTTCCTTACAGAAAACATTGTCTTTCATAGGAGAAATGTGGAAATACGTTTTGTAGGAAATAGCAAAATATAGAGGGCAGGGATGATAGGAAATTAGTTTTTCCAGAGACATTCTAGAACCAATAATGAAAGATTAGCCTTTGCGAGCTGAATGTGAAATAAGGACGACTTCACTTGCTTGCAGTATTCTTTGTCACAGGCACAGTGGCCGTAGGAGCTGAGGACCCCAATTGGAAACATTTATTTTGTGAAACCCCAGGTTATTTTAGAGATACAAATAAAATTTGTTACAGAATTTATATCTCTAAGGCTGCAATCCTAAAGACACTTTCCTGGGAGTAAGAGCCATTGAATACAATGGGGCTTACTTTTGAGTAGACATGGTTAGGATTGTGCTATAGGATAGAATGGAAAATCATCAAAATGTGCCCTAAAAAGGTGCATTTGAGTTAATGGACCAAATATACCTCCGGTAAGGATCAAGGGCCATTCAGGAACATGAAATGACTGAGAAGGTAAGCAAAAAAGTTTTTTATTTACATTTATTTATTTAGCATAGTAATTATAGGAATTATGGATGGCATTCAATACAATTTCTGAACCGTTTTCAAGGGCAGCCCCACATAGAGCGCATCACAGTAATCCAGTCTTGATGTCACTGTGGTGTAGACCTCCATGGCCAGGCCTACACAATCCAGGTACAGCTGCAACTGGCACACCAAGTGAAGTTGGGCAAGTTACCTCTGGCCGCAGCCATTCCCTGGGAATCCAGGAGCAGTTGCAAGTCCAGAAGAACCCCCATGCTGCAAACCTGCTTCTTCAAACCAACCCCATTCAGAGTAAGTTGATAGTCCAGCACATGCATCCTAGATTTCCTAACCAAGAGGACTTCTGTCTTGTCTGGATTCAATCTCAGCTTGTTTTCCCTCATCCAGGTCCCAAGCCCCTCCAGGCAGCACTCTAAGGCCTCAACAGCCACCTTGGACCGAGATGGAAAGGAGAGATAGAGCTGGGTGTCATCAGCTTACTAGTGGCACCCTACTTCAAATCTCCAGATGACCTCTCCCAGCAGCTTCATGTAGATGTTAAATAGCATTGGGGACTGAATGGAACTCTGTGGCACCCCACACCTCAAAGGCCAGGGTGCTGAACAGGCATCCCCCAGCACCACCATCTGGGACCTATCAGCCAAGTAGGAGCAGAACCACTGTAGAACAACAATGCCCCCAACCCAGCTAACCGAAGCAGAAGGACACCATGATCAATGGTGTTGAAAGCCACTGAGAGATCCAGCAGAACCAACAGGGTTGCAATCCCCCTGTCCAGTCCTCGGCGCAGGACATCTAGCAAAACAACCAAGGCTGTTTTGGTCCCAAAGCCTGACATGAAGCCTCATTAAAAAGGATTCAGATAATCCATTTCATCCAGAACTCTCTGTAGCTGTGACACCACCACCCAATCAATCAACCTGCCCAGGAACGGGAGGTTAGAGACTAGCCAATAATTATCCAATTCAGTTGGCTTCAGGGAGGGCTTCTTCAGGAGAGGACATACCACCGCCCGCTTCAATGCCTTATCAGTACAGGATTTTGCCAGCTGAATGATTGCAGATCAGGCAACCCATGGACACATTTTTTTAATCAGAATCATATCCAAGGTCAATAATCCGTATTCCTTTTCAACTAAAATCTGTTTGCTATATGCTAAATACGGTATTTTCAAGGATAATGAAATAGTACACATATACAAAGGCTACAGTTTGTCTAAAACATTGACTGCCTACTTATAGTGGCTTGTATGAAATGATTTCATTTGACATTTTTTCTTATTTTAGCAATCTGATACTTTTATTGGAACAGTTAATTGGTCATGCCAAGAATTTGCTTTCCATATTGACAAAGCTATTGACAAAGTAAGAAAAGTTAATGGACTCACCACCTTTATAAAAACAAGAATTGCGATCATTCCTTTCTAGTACTCTGCAGTGACTTCTGATCATTGCTAGAAATAATGGACCAAAAAAACCAAACAGATTTCCTAACACATTTTAAGGTGAAGCATATCAAATTTATTCCTTTCACAACTTGTTCAGAACTACAGTATGTGCATTCACATCACAATATCTTTTTATAGCAGTTATTCTCACAGCATCTGTGTGAGCCGGGCTGCTATAATGTCACTTAAGAGGATTTTTTCTTGGTCTGGTCTAGTGCAGTGGTACTGAAAGTGATGGTCAGGGGCCCCCTTGGGGGATTGCAATATCGGGAAAGGGAAGTCATAAGAGGGTGGGATATGCCATCTTAAAATCAGGCACTAGGTTTTCCTGGGAGTAAGTCTCACTGAACACAATGGGACTAACTTCCAAGTAGACATGGAGAAGCTCTGGCATCACAGTGATGTCACATCCTGGTAAAATGCCTGAGTACCACTGGCCTAGTTTGTGTCATGTTAGAAATTTTTGTCAATATTTATCGTAAAAAAGTGTAAAAAACATTTATCGTAAAAGAGTATTGTAAAAAAGTTGCTTATAAGTTCAATCAAATTTTACTCCCATGTTATTGGCAATAATCATGCCAATCATGATTGTTTATCATTTAAACAAGCTGGAAAATGAAAGTGAAGCAAACACCACCTTCTCATCCAATGAGCTATTTAAGTCTTGGGATATGTAATCAAATATTCCAGAACCATTTTCAAAAGTCAAGTTAGGCTGCAATCCTTAATCTCCATTCAGGCTGGCCTAAGCTCCGGCATAAGTCCTATGTTGGCATGGGGGTGACACAAAGGTGTAATAAGACATTTCTGCTCCACTCCTAGGTGGGTTAGGCCAGTGCACAGACGTACAGTGACCTCCCCACAATATCATGGAAAGACAGGGCAGGTGAGTTAGGCTGGCCTAAATTTCTTAGGATTGTGCCCTTAGTTTCATAAATAATAATGGGAAAAAACTAGAAAAAATGATGAAGGAATAAAGCATGACAATATTAATCACTTTTATAGAATTTCAAATGCCTTAAAAGCATATTTACATACAGTGATGCCTCATGTAACAAATTTAATTCATTCTGGAGGCATGTTTGTTATGTGAAACTTTCTTTATGTGAAGCAGATTTTCCCATAGAAAATTGGTTCCACAACCCCAAAAATATTCATATAAAAATATTAACTGGATGTAAAAATGATGACAGAACACTGGGATTGAATTCAAAACATGCATTCAATGTGCATGATCTTATGAAGTCTACTTAGGCTGCAGTCCTAAAGACACTTTCCTGAGAGAAATACCCATTTAAGACAATGGGGCTTACTTCTGGGTAGACATGGTTAGGAGGCTGCAATCCAAGACACCTTCAAAGTGTCTCCCCACTTTCTCCTTCTCTCCATCCTGAGCATCTCTCTCCCCTGCTCCCTTCTGGCTAGCCCTGAGCTGCTTCCCTCTTCTCCACTGCTCTTCTCTCCCTCTGCCCAGCAGACGCCTGGCCACAGGAGGAACAGTGTGGAAGTGTTGCTTTCATTATGGGCAGGCACACTAGGCAGCCCTGACACTTTTTAAAACAGGCTGCCGGCCAGCGCATCTGCCCCATCTGGCAACGAATGCATTCTTTATGTGAAGCACAGTTTGTTACGTGAAGCAGAATCCTAGAAAAAATTTTGTTTGTTACGTGAAACACACTTTACGTGAGGCATTCTTTACGTGAGGCTCCACTGTAATAAACTAATTGGGACTTATTCCCAAGTAATTAGAATTGCACTCTGAAGGAGGAAAAGGCCCATTTAAGGTCCTCATAAGCTTTCACCTTCATTAGCTTGCACTGGCATTTTTATAAAAAGGAAATTGAGTTTGACAGCACTGGACAGTCAATTCACACTGGTGAAAATCAAAGAGGAAAAAACTGACTGATAAATCAAACTTCCATTAAAAATAAGATTCCAGTAACAGAAGCTACACAGTATTAATTTTGGAAAAAGTAGATGCAGTAGATGCAGAAAGTAGATGCAGAAAGAAAGGGATAAAAGAAAAATTATGGTTACAGTGAACTTCTTCCTTCCATGCTTGTTCCTTCAATTTTGGCTCCTTTTTTTCTGCAGGAACATAGTAAATAACTACTTTCAATACATTTTTCAGGGCTCTCACTTTCCCCAGGAACGCAATTTGATTTTATCAATAGAAAATTATATTTGAAACCAGCTGAAAGAAAACCAGTTCTCACTGTTTGTCTAAGACCTTAAGGCAGTCCTGCTTTGCTGGACTAAATTTTATTTTGTGACAACATAAAGAAAGAAAACATTTATGCTTGGCCTGTTGGCATTTTCCATTCTGTGGACCCAGCACTAGCACTCTACAAAAATTGGTTCCCAATGGACCACATCAGAAATAAGTTGAACATAGACTCATGAGTTCTTGAGTCAGTGAAAAACATGTATTTTTGTGACTAGGGTCCAAGTCATCTGAGTTGAGTTCCTAATGCTGGCTTTCTAAATATTCTGCTGCATTTTTTGCCAGTTCAAACCAATTTACTGTTTATTGTTTGATTTAGTTTAAATTAAATCTTATTTAAAGTTATCTAAGCTAGTGTCATCACCACATCTTCAGGCCAAAAAAATCTCACAGACTAATAATATGCTGCATGAAGTACTTCTTTTTGTTCCTCCTGAATCTCCCACCAAGCCATCATGACTCTCGTTGGTGGAATGATGTGAAGAAGGGGAGAACTGAGCCTGGGAAGTGGGTGAAGAGATTCTATGATCCTCCACCAGATTCTGTGCTCCATGCATGTTGAAAAACTTGACAAAGAGCTCCTTCAGTCTGTGCCAGCAAAATAATGCAGTCATAAAGAGACTCATTGTGGTGCCTGAAGGAAAGGGAATGAATATCCCTTTCCCCCAAGAAGACTTCCAGCAGGTGTCATGGTACCCATAGGATGGAATGGTAGCCATTTCGGTGCCACTGCATCTTGGGGCACTGGGCAGCTTTGGATTGGGCTGCTCCTCTCCAATGTTCTAGCTTAGTGCTCTCCTCCCCTCTATGCTTTCTGTTCTATTTTTCTGCCCTCCCTTTTTCACAATCCAAGGAGTAGTAGGAAAAGGAGGAACAATTGAGGCAAATAAGAGAATAGGGATGGGCATCACACCACCAATCTGCTCCCTGAGGTGATTGCTTCAGTGATTCCATGTCCCAGGCATCATACAGTATATAACCAGCTCAAACTACGTCTAGTTCAGCAAGGCAGAAGTTAACAGCATAAACCGAGCCAAGTTTCCTTTGAAAGGATGCTTGGTTGATTTTGTTATTTTTTTTTTTAATCTGACAAGCCATCTTTTACTTATAGAGATGCTTTTACAATAAAAATAGTCTCTAAAGTAGGCTTGCTGTCAAAATATGAACAAACTGGAATTTCTGGTAGTACCAAATCTTGCTCTGAACATTCCAGAAGTTATACCCATATCCATCACAGTTCCAGTGAATTCATCATAGAAGCACACTGGAGTATAATATGTTCCGCTTCACTCTCATTTCTACTAAGCCTCTATTTCATCAGGCTTTCATAAATATATGTATATTTGTCAGATTTCCCTTCATACCTATATAAACCAGCGGCACTGGCTGCAGCTGCATATGTGCCTATTCTGATGGCAGGAGCCTTTTAGGATTGAGCTGCCTATGTTTTTAATCCCAAAACTAGAATATTCTATGAAGTAGGAAAAAATCTACTGGAATTTTATTTTTAATGAAAAATATTTCTTTACCATGCATATAATAAATTGCAACCCAAATCAAATTGTGTCCTTACTGACTTGTTTGCATTTCCCTAACAAGTGATATTCCCAACACACCTAAGGCTACAAACCCCCAGTTAGGCCACCATAAGCCCCAGCACAACTCCCATGCTGGCCTGGTGGTACCAGAAAAATGCTGTCAGGCACTTCTGTGCCACTCCTGGGGGAGGGTTAGGCCAGTGCAGAGACATGCACTTGCTTCTCTACACACCATGGAAACAGGAAGATCATTGTGTTGTTCTGGCCTAGGTTAAGATTGCACCTTGAATTATCTAACATGATATACAAAATAATGTTAACAGTCATGTCAAAATTGCTAAGTAGATGGTTAAAATGATTGACACTTGAGTTTTGCCACACTCAATTACACTGTACATAGATCCATCGCGCACTGTCTCCTGGGAGAAGCTAATTTGGGCCATTCATTTTAAAAATTTCCAAAATTAGAAAATATCAAACTTGACATTCCTATTATGTTTACAGTTTTCTCTACATCACAGGTGACATGATTAAAATTATAGCTTTAGAAAGCTAATATTTTCTTTCGGTTGTTCAAATTTCATGTGCTCTGCCTGATGTTAAAGGAGTCATTTGTAAAGGATGCAGCAAAAGAAAGGTGACATGGATTACATTTGAAATTAAAACCTACTATGGGAGGCAATGGTGCTTTGGTCCTGTCAGCTTCCACTGAAATACCCTAGATATAACTAGATATACTTGTATAATTACATTGATATACAACTGGAAAAAAACAGATTGCTGATGCACTGTGTGGCAGACAGAGGTGTAAATAAAATAAAATACTTCATAAAATGAAGTAAAACAGCCTGTTAACACTCAACACTCTCTTTGTAATTTCAGAAGCTCAACAGGAGACTATGTTATTAATGTGATTTATACAGAAGACTTAATCATGGGCATAGAGTTCCTGAGAATGTATCTCACAACAACCTGGTGTGAACAGAACAACAATAATCATTCCATATAGTGTTTTCTTAATAGAGACAGGCTTCCCTGTTGAGAGATAGTCCTAACATCCCAATGAAATCCTGATTCCAAAGGATCTTTACATCAATATTAAACTCATACTATTGACAAAACAGCAAATTTGCACAGGCAGGCCAGCTCAGTTTGTGCTGTATCTAGTGCAAACTTCAACTTTAGGGCCCCTCGACCTTTAACAAGTGTGTACAAGAGGGAATTTCAGTAGGTACAGCTTGTTATCTGTGAGATGAGAAGTTGCGCCTGCTAAATTCCCTACTTTACACCTTGGTTAAAGTTCCAGGAGTTCTGAAGTTAAAAGTTTGGACTCTCCAGATCTAGCGCAAAGATCGAGACTGCTGCTTTACCTGGAGTAGGCTCGAGTCTCTGGAGGTGGCCTAAGTCTGAGCAGATGGAAGAAGCCAAAGCCCCAGAAATGGAGCCAGCTTCCCAGGAGGAAAGGTTTGGATCTGGCATAACTTCAGGTCTAATCCCCAACTCCCATCTGAAGAAAAGCAATGTGATGATTCTAGTTTCACTTGTGATCTTTTGAGTAAAAGAATTAAATACGAAGGTGAGCAGCCACAAGCAAGGAGTAAAGCTATTGTATTTACTTGAATCTAACACTCACTTTTTTCAGCCAAATTCGGTCTCCAAAATTAGGGTGCACATTAGATTCAAGTAAATACAATTTGAGTGAATTGTAAATTTGGCTAAATTTGAGTGAATCTGAGTATTTTGATTATAAATATAGGTTGCACATTAGATTCAATGGCACATTAGATTCAAGTAAATTCAGTATTTGCTCCTGGCTTCTCCTTGACTTTATCCCCAGCCTAAACTCTGAATTACTGTACTCGCTTTTTCCTGGCATGTTCTTCTAACATTGGAATCTAGTGTCCTCACTGGAGATCAGTCTCAGTCAGTCAGTCTGAGAGCGTTCAATACTTTTGTTTCTCAAGTCAGTGGCAACATTGGGACTTCCTTCCACATGGCGAGCATCAGACCTCAAATAATGCTGTGCTCTCAACGCTCAAACAACTGTCTCAAAAAAAGAAAAACTAGAAGCTGATGGAGCAATATGAAGAAACCTTCCAGAAGATAAATATAACATGTCATTTCAGAAGAAATGGTTATGAGTGGCAGATTGAAAATTGCATCCAGTGATAGTAGGGAGGGTGACCCAAGGAAAAAAGGAGGTAAGTACTGTATAGAATATTTATACTTCCATCTTCATATGTCCTGGGGCTGCTTATGAGTCTCCTTGGACATATGCCACCTCTTTTGGTGGCATATGGAAGATGAGAAAAAAGAGGTGTGGAGGTTTGAAATGGAAGGAATAGGCTCTGGTATGAATCAATGCTGCTGGATCCACCCTTTCAGCCTCCACCCCTCCCCATTTCCTTATCCTTTTCTGTCCAGTTATGCCTCCAGACCGCCTCTTTCCTTTCCTCAACTTCCCCATCCCACACTGCTGACTTAGCAGCATCACTGGCCATGGTGGGGTTTGGCAATGAAACTGCCATCAGTACACATTTTTATGACAACGGAATACTATATCTCCTCTTGACAGCCCAGTCATTGATAGGACCATGGTTTCTCATTTTATCTCATGAATAGCACATTCTTATGACTGCAGAAGTTATTCAAACCCAAGTTCTTTTAGCTATAAGAAAATAATCTCCAGTTTGTACAGATGGCAACACTATATCTTTACATTTTAAAATTGCCATTTATTACCCAAGTTTAAATGAAAGCAATAATTCCCAAATGAGTTCCATAGGCAAAACAATTTTCTCTGCTGCTTCACAACCACTCTGCTTCCATGCGGAGTCAGTGATACAAAGAAAAAATATTTTTTAAAGAAAAACAGATTGATGAGATACCAACTGCATTGTCATTTAACCAGACAATAAAGTATAAAGCCATTTTCTTGTAAATCCAAACAATGGATACGTCCAAGCAGAAATTGTCTTGGTTAACTAGATCACACAATCTCACTCAATATGTATTTACACCAAGAAGATGTTCAACTAAAATAGCAGTCCCAGCCTGGAAGAAGCAGGTGTTTCTTCTCCCTGCTGAACATCTCAGATCAGTTTTGGAGAGTGCCAATGTGGTGCAATGCCCTTTGCATATTTGCTTAGGAGATCTCTACTATCAGCCTCTGCTACCAAGGATAGGGTATATTCATAACCAATTTTCCAGCTCTGGGGTAAGCATGATGCAACCTCAATGTAAGGAAACAAATATTGACTTACCTTGAGGAGGCCTCCATGATGGCCCCCCTTCCATCTGCAGGATGTCCCACTGGCACAGCTACACCAGAGCTGGTAATTTAGGATTGTGCCCATTGTCTAGATAGCATCATAAGAGAAGCAAACAGGTACAACTGGGTGGTTGGAGGGTGGGTGTAGGAGGTAGGATTCATGATCACTGATCTGCTTTTTGTTAAAATTCTTCAAAGTATTACCTGTGATGAGATCCTTTAATCATAATAAGTTAACAATACAGTTCCTCAGGAGCAACATTTAGATGTTCAAGCAACACTCCTCTGTAATGAAAGACTATATTTGTTGGTGGCCATGTGCATGCCATTGGAGAATCTGCAGGCGCCGTTCTTTTATACTGAATCATGTTGCTACCGATATAAGGAGTCAACATGAAATAAGAACCAAACAACAATGGTGTGTACAGGGATATGCAGCCAAGCCACAAAATGAACAAACACATCTGGAGGTGGTCCAAAAGTTAATGCAAACCAAACTGAGAAGCTGGCAACTTGGCCAAGGCTGTTAAAAGTGTTTTATGAGGTCTGAGTTGGGTTCACCTGTCAGTTACCATTTCCTTTCTGCCTGAAATGCTTCCCACTCAATTAGCCATTTTAGAGGACAAGGAGTCGCTCTGTGGGCTGAACACTGATGCTGTAATATTTATATGTAGAGGGCTGCCAACACACACAGCAGCAAAGACAGTCTACAGAAAGGTCTGCAAAGAGTACACTATAGCAGAAATTTCTATACAGAAAAACAACCACTGCAAAATTTAGCAGAATGTGTGCATACATTTCTGGGTACAATTCTACATATAGAAAATAACGTATTTATATTTATTGTGCCAAAACCACTGCCTTGGATGTACATGAAAGTGGAAAGATGGGCAGTACTAGCAGGGCAGCTCATCATGCTGATGTAGTTTGAAAGATATCCTGGGCTGGAAAAAAGAACTGCAGCACTCTGCCTCTAATTTATTTTTTATTTATTTTCCTAATTAATACCCCGCCTTTTCTCCCCTACAAGAGGGACCCCAAGGCGGCTGACAAAGAAGAATAAAATAAAAAAATACATATTTGTTCGCCAAAATTCCTTCAGAAATACAGATGCATTTATGTAATTAAGTAATTCAGGATATTGAGATGTTTTGAAATATTTTTAAATGCTTTAAAAAGTTATATACTGTGGTACCTTGAGTAAAGAGCAACTTGAATAAAGAGCATTTTGTATAAAGAGCAAAATTTTCTCAGAATTGAGTCCAGGCAAGGGAAGGCAGGAGTGTCTGAGGAGGCTCTGGGGTGAGCTGTGGAGCTGTGGTGCAGATTGCCCCCAACGCTACCCCCTCCCCTCCTGCCTCCCCTGCCTGATTGGGCGGGACTCCTAACGAGCTCTTGCTGGCTGCCTTTTAAAGTTGAAAGGGCAGCCAGCAAGTGCTCATTATGCGAATCTGCCTCGTTAAGCAAGGCAGAGGCCTCGCATAACTGAGTGCTCATTAAGTGGAGCACTGGTTATGCAGGGCAGGCACCACTGTACGTTAATAGCTCCATGCAGTATCAGAATTACATGTCATCAGCTCTCAGAGCAATCCATATCATGAGAAACTGGAGTTAAAAAATCCACTTTTTGTTCCATAGGCTTTTGCGTTTTTATTTTATGGTTAATTGGTCATAACCTTTTATGGAATATAGATATTCCAAAGCATTTTGTATCATTGCATTCTGCATTAAATTACTTTTTCAAAGATATATAACATGATGGTATTCATATATACTGGGACGGTGGGTGGTGCAAGTGGTAAAGACACTGTGCCTGTTAACCAGCAGGCCAGGGTTCGAGACCCGGGTCGGCCCTACAAGACAGGGTGAGCTCCTGTCCTTAGCCCAGCTCTGCGACGCCGGCTGGATCCAATCATATTGGCTCTGCCTTTCCATTGGAGTAATTCAGTGGCGTGGGGAGGGGGGATTTGGCGTGGGGAGGGGGGATAGGTAACAGCCTATCCTCCATAACAATCTAACCCAGGCTTTCGTGCTTTGCATGCAGAGTATGCAGCGTCGAGCATGATACCATAGTCTTTCAAGACTGACGGAGCTCTGCTCATATATACTCCATTTCTCACAAGCCAGTAGTGTCAAGCTCAGCTTGTTGCTCCTCCTCCAAGCTTGTAGGCCAATGCAACTGCATCCCCTGTACCCCCTAGCTGTGCCACTGGACTACACTGCCAAATTATTAACTAAAGCTTAATTAATAGTTGAGTTTTAGCTTTGTTAAAACCTTTATTTCAAATTAATATGTGCACATTTCTAAGAAAATCCTGTTTTAAAGGATTGCATGAACATTTATGTTGCAAACATAATTTTTTAAATTATGATTTTTAAAAAAATCAATTCACTCTTTAAATTAGCAATTACACATTTCCATTTTTAATATAGCTCTCTTGAATCTGAGGCATTTATCTTCTAAAAACTAACAATTATAATAAGAATTTGTTACTGTTCTAAGATGCATCTGAAAGAAAACATTGTATCGTGTGTTTTTATATGCAAATTATATTGGTTCAGAAATAATTTGAAAAATAGACAGATGTATCTTCTATTTTAGTGGATTTAAAATGTTCATTCTGTTTGTATTTGGAGCACCATTAGTGAGGTTGAGGGAGATCATCTTTTTTTGTGGGGGGTGTTACATGAAAATAACAAAAATGCTTAAGGTTGGGGAGGGACTGGGCTAAGAACAGACACAAGCCACAATTCCCTAATTATTTTTTTCATCCTTTAATTAAAAAGATGCCATCTCTATAAGTGGTGGCTGCAACTCATTTACTGAGTAGATGCTGCTGCTGCCACTTTCTTCACCAACACATGCCAGGAAAACACTCAGTAGTGCACTGTGGGTAACATTATGGTGACAGCTATTGGGAATAAGGAGCAATACTTGAACTCTGCTTGTAATCACTTTGATCTGTAATCATCAGAGCCAAGTTCCAGTTTTCACATAAAAAACCAGAAGTGCTCTCTGAATACTGACTGGAGCAATTATGGGCAGTTGGGAGGCACATGATAGGGTTGTGACCCTGGCCCAGACAGGTTTCCCCATGTTGCATCCATCATGGATTGGACGCAATCCACAACAAGCGGTCTCAGTCTCACATGGTACAAATGCTGAAGATCTTCCCTTTTTAAAAAATATCCTATTCTATCTCTATGCTCCCACATTTCCACTGAAATTCTTCTCTCCAAATCTTGCTTCAAATTGCATTGATATAATCTTTGTCTTTTCTGATTAGATTCTATTAGATTTGTTGTATTATATTACTGCCATATAGGCTTTGAAGGAAAAGGCCCAAAAGTTATTTTAAATATTTTCTCAAAAAAGCATTGCAATCTAATCTAATCAGACATAACCTTGGAGTGCAGAGATATTTGGCAATGCTAGAAATCTCAGGTCCTTTCTGCTTCCTCAGTTGGAAAATTAGAATAACAGCTACAAGACTTGGAAGGAGAAAGATTAAAAATGTATGCAAACCATTTTAAAGAGTAACTATCGTATTTCTGGAATACTGATAACAACAGCATAGTAAAGCAGAGGAAAGCTTAAACTGCTGTGAAACATGGTTAAAGAAAGCGGGGAGGCTTATAAGTCAAGCAGAGAAGAAATGCAAGCTTGTTAATTATCATCACACCAAAAATTATAAGCAATAGATGCTGATAATGCAACACAAGAACAAGTTTAATATGATTTCAGCAGACCCAGGAGTTTAAACTGTGAGAACGTCTGTGACAATCTTGTTGTCTTTGGTGATCTCTGAGGCATCTGGTGGGCTACTGTGAGACACAGGAAGCATACGCCACTTGCATTAAGAGAATAGGGGGACACTTTCTGTGTTCATGTAATTTCCTGGTGGCAGAGGATTCTGGTGCATCTACCATCCTAGTGCTGCCTCCTTGATGAGGGTGAGAAGGAAGGATCTGATCTGCAAAGAGGAGAAAGAGACAGCTCCACATGATAGTTAAAAAGGAAAATAGGGGATGCTTTGAGCAGGGTGGGTTATGTGCACATATGTGCAAATTTCGAGGTCAGATGGGCTCATCTGCCACTGTTTCAAGCACTGGGTCAACTACAGAGACCTCCAACTACTTAATCATTTAATTTCCCTCAGCCCTGCACTTTTCTCTCAGACTACTCCTTATCACTTTTAGTACAGCAATCCCGCCGAAGGAAAAGTGACATCAAGGGACTGATATGGGTATATAAGCCAACAGTGCATTTAACATCCCCAACCATCAACTGCCTTTGCTCATGAAAATAAGAAGCCCTCACAACCTCTCTCTTTGTATATGATTGAGGGCGTCACCAGGTTTAAATAAGAGGGTTTGTCACAATCAGGCCTAGTTTGAACCTAAGCAAATGGAAGCCTGAATTATCAGTTTAAACTAATTTTTCCTCTGGTATGGGGCTGATTAGTCAACTGAAATTAAGGGGAGCTTTGATTTAGGAAGATATAATCTCTAGTGCACAATGTTAGGCAAAATTAAACTATCAGTCCCTGACCACCAAGTAACAAGACCTATTAAGATAATTTCAGCCATGCACAGTATATGCCAAGTGTATGATACTACAAAATATATCCATGAGTCACATATCAACTCATGTGGGATTTGAACCACAGGTGGGCCCAGGCCAGTTCGGACCAGTTCTTGGGAACCGGTAGTTTCCATTTCCCCGCTGCTACCGAACCGGTAGCAGCAGGGGCCCCCAGAACTGGCCGAACCGGTTTGCTGGCGCTGCGCGCAGCAGCAGCCAACTGGACACATTTCATTTTCAAATTTGCCGCTCCTGGCTTACTCCCAGTAAAGTGTGGAAGGGATGGCAGCCTCAGAGCATCATCCTAAGCAGGTCTACTCAGAAGTAAGCTGCTGAGGCTTCTGGAGCGCTTCACTGGACTGCCACTAGGATCGGCAAATTTAAAAAGCAAGAGATGCCTGGCTGGCTGCTGCAGCCTCAGAGCATCATCACAAGGCAGGTCTACTGAGTGGACAGGTCTCTGAGTGGACAGGACTCCTCTGAGTGGACAGGACTCCTCAGGTGCTGAGGTGCTCTGAGGATGGCATCCTCAGAGCACCATCCTAATCAGGTCTACTCAGAAGTAAGCCTCATGCTAGTCAATGGGGCTTACTCCCATGGCAGAGTGGACAGGACTGCCGCCTCAGAGCATCATCCTAAGTGGGTCTACTCAGAAGTAAGCCACATGCTAGTCAATGGGGCTTACTCCAAGGATGGAGTGGACAGGACTGCAGCCTCAGAGCAACATCCTAAGCAGATCTACTCAGAAGTAAGCTACATGCTTAATTTTTTAAAAAAATTTAAATTTTTAAAAAAATCCCCTTTCAATTCTCCCTAGCCCTGTCCCCTGACCTCAGCCCCGCCCCCTGACCCAGCCTGGCCCCGTCCACTTCCGGAGAACTGGTTGTTAGGAAAGGCTGGGCCCATCACTGATTTGAACACACACATCCACTGCGGTCCAAGGCACAATACATGAAAGTTCACATCCACATTGGCAATTAACACTTGGCTGACTTCCAGGTCTGCAGAAATCCCTGCAGCAGTTGCCTGCCGTAAGGGGTAGGAGTTTCTCCCTGAGGTTTTGCCATTCTGAGAGCAAGAAACTTCCTACTTTGGGCATACCCTGGATGTACTGTGATCCTCTGCAATAATTTTCTCTTTTTCCCTATGCTCCCCTCCCATCTGTTTTGCTGTTTTGTCCGTCAACCAAGGAGGCAGAGTTTTCCTTAGGAAAAGCCCTTTTGAAAATATTGCTCACTGCTTTCCAAGCTTTCCCCCAGAATCAACAGCCATTCACTTTTTGATTATTGACCAAGTGGTTTCCCAGGATGCCAGAACCAGAAAAGGGAGCTTTTGGCTATTCCATATAAGCTCAATCAATCATTTATTGTGGCACCTTATATTCCCAGATAACCATTATATGTGATGATTCGTTCCAGCCATTGTTGCTAATTAAAAATGGCTACTAAAAATGGCTAATAAAAAAGGCTGAAAGTGATATCTTTCCAGTGGTGAAAGAAACAGCTGGAAAACCATTATTTCAATTATTTTTAAGCAGGACAGAAGTGTGTTGGGGGGAAGGCTTTCCTTACCCATGTGTCAGGCTAGCAGGCATTGTCTTGAGGTCTGAATCGAGCTGGGTTCCCCTTGTTAATCCTCCATTGCAGAAAGTGCTGCTGGCACCTCTCAAACACAGCCCCAGAGTCCTACTGCTCATTCACTTCCCCCTTTTCACTCACTCATTCACACAGGTGTGAGGGGAAATGTTTTGGGAGCTGCTTCTGAGCCTTTCCCCACTTGCTTCAAGCTTCAGAAGCACCCATTAAACTGGCTGGTGTGGAGGGCAGCCAAGGCTGGCTCATAGACCACAGAGACTTCTGTGTGTGGTGTGCGTGTGAGTGAGTCCCTATGTGCTGCTATGTGCTGCTCCTGCCTGCATTCAAGCCGCCCAGTATGTGCTATTCAGGTAGAGGGAACATAGGAATTTGTTGGTGGTGAATTTGAATACGATGAAGAAGAATATGATGAAGTATTGCAAATAAGTTCACAAAATGGTGTACAGAAAAAAAGTCAAATAATTAAATGGCATTGTGTTGCAAAAGGGCTCATAGCATAAAAAATGGAGACCACCAGCTAAAATCCACTAGAAAAGACACTTTGTTGGGATGAAAAGGGGCAGTTACTCTCCTCCACTATATACAAGAGGTGCACCACTTGCCTCTTGCCCAGTTAGCAAAAGAACATTTTTGAGAACTGATACTGAGGCCACAGAGGTTACAAAGGTTAGAGATGCCAACACTAAAAAAAATGCAAGCGGAAAAGTGTTGTATTCTGCAAAAATAGCAGAGAAAAAGTAACATCCAAAAACCCACACAGTGATTTGGTATGCTGTCATAAACCCTTATGGTATCTTCATAAACATGATCCACTACAGCCATAAAATCAGACAATTATAATACAAAAACAACAGTTACAACAATGCAAAGTGGTCAATCATATCCTCAGCATGACATCTTTATTACAGCACTGGACCAAGATTGTACAAGAAAAGGAAAGCCTATATTATTTTTAAGGAAAGAGTGCCAGAGAACAAGATGAATATATCAAGAGTTTTTTTTATGAGAAACAATAATTACACTCAGTGGCTGCAAACATATACACCAGCAAGATTACAGCGACACATCATAACCTAGAATGACAACTTAATTCTTAAGCTGAATTAAAGAAACCTCACAACAGCTGCGGAAGAAGCTTTTTTTGCTCTTAAAAATCAAACCGTGTCCATGCTTGTTTGTGAATATGAAAGGGTATTCTAGAAACCTTGTAAAATTGTAAGCATCTTCCATACCTCTTCTAACAGGCAGGCAATAAACCTTACTGCCAGTGATTCCCATTCAAGTTAACTTTACATGCTCAGATCTGACCCTGCCCCCTGCAACTATAAATCTGCTTACAGCTAATTTCCTGTCCTCTAAAGTGATGTTTGATCAGTGTGGGTATAGACAGTTCCAATCTACCAGCTCAACTATCCATCCTAAAGCAGTATCCTAAAGCACTATCCATCCAGTGCGGCTGATCAGCATCTTGTGTCCCTGGTGTCAATCAAACTGTGGGAGACTTGACATGGTATGAACATTCTACCATTAGAAATGTTAAGAAATTGTGGCTTTGTGGCTGACATTTACTTTCCTGGCAAATAATGTTTCAGAAATGTGGAAATTCATAGAAGCATGGCAGAAATGCTGGATATAAGTGGCGACATTTGCTGCATGCTATAACCTCGTGCTATAACAGATGGGCAGCTCAATCCTGAGCTTCCTGTGGCTCTGAGTCTACCATGGCATCTGAACGGCTGCCATGAAATTAGGAAGTGTGTTGGGACAGACAGTGCTCAGATATTGGCTGCAATTTTACTGCTAATATCATATGCCTCTGCCCAGCTTTGCCACACTCCCTTGGGTCAATTTGGACTTGTGCCAGCCTAAGAGATGGCAAAGATCAAGGAGACCCATTGAACATCAGAGGGCTTATTTGGAGTTAAGGAAACAAAAGTTTCCTTACTTCAAAGAGGCCTCTGAGTCTGCACCATAGGAAGGAGAGCATACCTCCATGAAGTGGAAGCTTAGATGCAAATTGTGAAGGGTAAGAGGTATTCTTTAAGTGAACATAAGAGGTAAGGTTATGGAAATAGGTACATGAATACATATAAGCCACCAAGAAATGGGAACTTACTCTGGTGCACATGCAACCTGATGAAAAGCTAGTCTTCTGTATAGCCTTCTTTTGGGATGAGGACAATTGTCTTATGGAAGGAGTAAAAGTTTTGAATGGTGACCAGCATGTATAAAGCTGAATAATGAGATGTTTTTAAAAAATTATTTTTTAAAAAGAAGACATCATATACCTTTATAACGAATGTCGTTCCCTGATGATAGGCAAAATCCATGTTATACCACTGAACTATCCCTACAATCCAGAGTAACTACGGGAGCACATAAGAGACTTTACATGTACCCGTAGTTGCTGCACTACCTAGTGAAAATCTGTGGGAAATTCATATTGCAATCCAGAGCAAATTGTTCTTACACCGGAGCAAGGACTCCACATAGTTACTCTGGATTGTGCCCTATGGCTGCAATCCTAACCTTCACTTATGCCTAAGCCCTGGCATAAGTCCTGTGTTGAACTGGGAGTGTCACAAAAGTGCCATAATACACTTCTGCCCCACTCATGGGGGGTTTAGGTCATTACTCAGACATACGCTGAGCTCCCCACACCACCATAGAAAGATATGTTGTGTGAGTTAGGCCGGCCTAAATTTTTTAGGATTGCACTGAAGATCCATCTCACATTAATTCTGAGAGGTCAAATCTAGCATTAGAGACTTGAGCATGAGAGGCCGCTCAGCAGTAAAATGGGAATGTTCAAAGGCTATCTGAGTTGTTGCCATGAGAAACTACTCAGAAACAGAACACACTATTTTTACTGCACTTGTTTTATACAGAAGTATAGAACAGAAATGAAACACGAAATTGCTACATAATTGATGTAAATAAATAGACATAACAATATAACTAAGCAGACATAAAAGTAAAAATAGTTGCACTGCAGGACCACAAAGGTCACCAGCGGCAGTTTTTATTCTTTCACAGCTCAGTCCGCAAATTGCCCCTTAGGTTTCAAAGCAAATAGAGATCAGGACCTTTAAACATAACTCCAAGTACATTCAAAGCTCTATTATCCATAAAAAAGCAGTTAAAAGATTGTCTTCAAGTAAAACTCCAAGGCTGGATGGCTTCACTGGCCATTTTTTAAATTAAATATTGATTTACTTGTTGAAATCTTTTTGATATCCTTTGTCAGGCTCCAAAGGAAGGAAAAGTACTAAACACAATGGATGATTGCCCTATCTCGTTTTCTGACTCCTGGAAGCCTGTCTATTTAAGAGAGAGGATCTTGGGTATTTTTTGGGGGGTAGGGGTATGGTTGCATTTTTTTTCCTGGTAGGCAGTATCTCTATTAGCACTATTAGGCACTATTTATTAGCTTCAGAGCAGGCAGATATGCAACAACAGTAGGAAAAATGTCACTCTGGTTGAATTTTAGCTGCTCCATATGTCTGAAACTCATTGAATCATCACCACCACAAAAAAGGGTGAAGAGTGACAGGCCTTCCCTTAGCGATTGGCCCCGAGAGTGACTAATCCACTTTCGAGATTGATCGTTTTGGATCCTTCACTAAAATAATAATCTTGATCCGTGACCAGGACCTGCACTGCAGGATGAGTGATTACTGTGTCATTTACTGGAAAAAATTTTGCAGAACAGACTACGGTTCATGCCGAAATAAAAGAGAAAGGAAATTATACACGACATCTGTAAACCCAGTGCGTAAACTCCATCATGATGTGCCATGTTTTATTTGTTTATTCATATTTTCAGCCTATAAACAAAAATGGGTTACAGGCTTGGAATGATGGATGTAACCGGTATTTGGCTTAATGTAAACATCTTTTAAGAACACAAGCCACTATCTACATCCATTTGCTGGGGGTGAGTTTCCCCATTTAATTAGCTAACATCAGTCACTGCAGAGGGTGTCATCTCAGCCCATTACTTTTGCCCCTCCTAGTCCAGATCCCATTTTGGGATGCCTTCCATGGTAAAAGCCCATGATCTGAAGTGATTCATCAAATGGTGAGTGATCCTCTGCTACTTCAGTAAATGATAACAATATATTTTCAGGCAAATAACATTAATAGGAGAGCTCATCTTTCATTAGGGTTGCCAAGTGGCAACTTGGAATTGCTAAATATGTTTGGAAAGAAAATGCTGAAGAATCAGAAGAGGTTACAGTGGAGGGTTATCCTGTTCTGCTAATTCCTCCTTTGGTCTCTTAGAGCACAGTCCTTACCATGTCTACTCAAAAGTAAGTTCCATTGCGTTCAATGGATCTTCCTCCCAGGAAAGTGTGTTTAGGATTGCAAAATTAGTCCATTCTGTTCTCTTACTCAAAACTCCAGTTTTGCCCTGCAGTGGGACATTAAAACTTCAGTAACCAGCTGAATTGTCCAGCATTTCCTTGGCACTCTTACAATCCTAAACATCTGTACTTAGAAGAAAATCCCACTTAATCCAGTGTACATCAGATTAGAGCTGGTCGGTCACATCTGGCCAGTCTTGGAAGCCCTGTCTCTGACCACTTAAGGGGCAGAGAAGCGATGATGTGATCCCAAGATTGTGCTGCTGCCAGATATTGATGGGTTATAATTAGCTACGGCCAGGAGGGAGGGGAGGAATGTCCAAAGAGTCTGCAGATCTCTCTTCAATGCTCTTCAGGCCTCCAAACACAGATGGACGGATGGATGGACGGAAGGAACCCACTTATGATTTTTGTTGTGAAACCAGAAGTGGTATTTTTTTCTATTTTCAGACATTTGGAAGTTTGGAGATCCCTGCAAAGCCAAATCCCAAGAAGGCTGGCACTGACTGTAGATAAGTCTTAAAAAACCCATGTCCTGGGCAGCAGTATGATTCTAGGGATCCATTCCACCCTCACTATCATCCCTCCTGCCTCTCCATTCTGCCCACCCCACACCATTCCACCCTCCTCTCATTCTTTTCCTACCCCCCTCCTGCCTCCCCTTTTGTTCTATCTATGTCAGTGGGTTCATGAGTATGCGCTGGTGTACATTGCAAGGCTCCAGCGCTGCTGGTGCTCTGATAGCGCACAATTTCCCATTCCACCTAAAGGACTTATAACTGCTTTAAGGCAGTTAATGCTGGAGGAATGCTTGTTCTTCCAATGTAACATCCCAATAGAATCGGTCTCTTATTTCAACATAACATAATTATTGATCATAACATAGTTCAGGGTTGAAATAAGTTTGTTTCCCCATTGTTTTCCAACAGATTTCCATGTCTAATCTTTTCCCACAAATCTGACATGAAAATATACTCTTTAAACATCTTTAAAGATCTGTAGATTATAGTTTTAACCACCCAAAACCAAAACACTAATAAATGATACTAATAAATGATAGTATTTCAACTGATTATGGGCTGTGGGTGGCGCGAGCGGTAAAGACGCTGTGCCTGTTAACCAGCAGGCCAGGGTTCAAGACCCGGGTCGGCCCCACAAGACAGGGTGAGCGCCTGTCCTTAGTCCAGCTCTGCGATGCCAGCTGGATCCAATCGTATTGGCTCTGCCTTTCCATTGGACTAATTCAGTGGCGTGGAGAGGGGGGAGTTTGCTGCTTGGGTAACAGCCTATCCTCCATAACAATCCAACCCAGGCTTTTATACTTCGCATGCAGCGTATGCAGCACTGAGCACAATCCCATAGTCTTTCAAGACTGATGGAGGCCTGCTTTCAACTGATTGGAAAGATACGTACAGAACTAATGAATGGCATTTTTATGTCTTATTTACTTGATTGGAGGAGTTGTTTAAAGAAAAATGACAGGAAGGGAGACGCACAACTAGTTTTTGTGGCTCTAGTCTGAATTTCAGAGGCTTGTATTTTCCAAATCCTATTAGTATCTTCTCTGATATGTTAGCATCACTATCAAGAAAGCACTATACATTTTACCCTTCAAAATGATATAATTGGTATGATAAGTTTGCATTATATAAACACCATTTCACTTTCATGGGATAATGAAATGGATGAGATGTGTATTGATCCATGCACGCAACAGCAATAAAAGACTAACAATTTACAGAATGCAATTTCTCTACTAATTGTGTGACTGTATTTTATTACTGGCTATTCTCTGAAATATAACTAGTTCAGTGTCATTTACTGTAGCTGTATTGATAATTCTGAGTTGTAGATAAGTAGCGTGATATTCTTTCATATCACAGATATTGTTTCACCCATATCTGAAAAAGAGAATACAGTGTCCCTTATCAAATTATATTTTAAACAAGCATCTGAAGGGACTTTATTGAATTACTTGAAATTTTAGTATGCAATTTCTAATCTAATACAGGGGAATATTCAAATCATATCCAGTGGATGCTATGATAATTAAAGAATTATATGGACAAAAATTTTATATGTGCTATAAAGGAAACATGGCATTTCATGCTAGCCATGTGTTGCCCTCATAACTGTAGTATTGAAATGGGGGCATTTAATTCAAAGGAAACATGTGCTTAATATCTTTCCCCACCCTGGCTACCAGTTCTCCAACACAAAGTATCACCATGCCCTCCAGTATTGACATGCCCACATGTGCACTGAGGCACCCTGGTGCACTCACAGGATGCCACAGGATTTTTCCATTGGTCCCTCCTACTGGTTCTCCCAGATGCTACCATCTTGAATTACACTAAATTTCACGTGATCCAAGATGGCGGCATCCAAATCACAAGATTTGTACAGTACTATCTTGTATTGCATGTAGGGTTGCCATAATTCTCTTCCACAAAACTGGGACAGGACCATCTGTCTTATTTGAATACAATCCCCCCCCCAAAATCAGGACTGTCCCTGTTTTTTGTGAAATATGGCAAACCTAACTGCATGACCACTAATGAGATTTGGGTGCTGCCATCTTGAATTGCTCAAGATTTTGTGTAATCTAGATTGGCAGCTCCTAGCTAAACCAGAAAGAATAGGCTTGAGGTGCTGTATCCCCTGTTTTGTTTGGCAGGGGTAGGCAACACCCAGCACTAGTGCCGAGCTCAGCACTCAGAATGGTGCTTGGTGGCCCACAAAGGCACTCCAGCACACACATATATGTAATTTTATAATAATGTCAGCATATATATGGAATTTTATAATAATGTCAGCACATGGAGTAACAATTTTATAATCATGTCGGCACATGGAATAACATGGCAACATATGTTCGGGACTGCACTGCTGAAAGGTTGCCGACACCTGCTCTAGGGTTTTTGGGGAGAGGGCACTCTGTAAGAAGATCAGGTGTAGGTCATCTGCAGGGGAGTTTTGCTGAATGCAGGGAGAATGAAGATTTTCTGAAGACAAGGTTGTCTGTCTGAAGCTATTCTGGGGTATTTTGTGAAACATAATTTCATTAAACAAGAGAGTGCTTGTTAAAATGTTCATGATTGCATTCAGTTTTTTCCCCGAAAAGTGATACTGATTCCTAGAAACTCTGGGCCAATCCTGGAGGGTTGGCAACTCTAGTTAAGTATGACCTTGACCTCCTCCCACTCAGTGATCTGATCCTGCAAATGACCAGCCCCTGCATTTCCATTAACTCACAGGTATATTTAGAAATACATGGCTGCTGATATAAAGTATACATGTACCCAATGATGGAATTCAAAGCAGTTCACAACCAGTTCTATGTCCATCTGGCAGCCACTGTTAAATGGCTATTTTTTTTTACTTTATATGTCCTATCTCTCATTAACAACCAGTTCTATAGAGCAGGTGTGAACCTGCTAGAGCCTACCACTGCATGTACCCTAAAGTATGTGCTTATTTACAGTAGTTGAAATCCAAAGAACCAGGAACTGGTGTCCAACTGTCCATGTTCTTGGCTCCAGTCACTCATGACATTTCTATGTGACATCTGACCCACTATGAGGGGTGCAGCTAGAAGGAAAACCCTCATGCGAGGTTAGAAAATCATTCACATCTTATTTCAAAGAATGGCAATGTAATGAGAAGGGGGAAATGACCCACAATGCTGCTAAGAACAAAAGTGAATTATTGTTGGCTAGCAATATTGACATTAACTGAAATCAATATCATACAAGAAGAATCTGCTACTTAGCAGTTAACTGCAATTGAGTTTACACAATAGAGCAGATTGTAGTAGGCTAGAAATTAAATAGGGTGGATTGATGAGTAGAAGGCAGGCTATTGTGGAAGATGAAAATCACAAATCTCTACATCTTCCATTCACTCTTGGCAGAACTGTTGGTTTATAAGAAATTTCTTTTTAAAGGTGTTTCTATAGAGTCGATATTATAAGCCTCTAGCTATGTGTACATTCTTAAGAAGTTCCGATCTGAAGTAGAAATGTTCCATGCAAAAATCAAAATATGGTGGTAACTTTAGCATAGATCAAGGTTCTCCAAACCTTGGCCTGGGGGCCCAAATGGCCAGCCTCAATCTGAACAATCTCTACAGAGGACTACATGCTGTTTGATTTAAATAAATAAATTAGAGAAGGAACTTAGGGCAAAATCAATAGCAGTTACGGGTCCACACAGTTACGTCACCCTCTAGTGTTATCTTATGGAAAGTCATCTTAACTGCTCTGGAGCAAGGGGCTTAATTTCACTTTAGGATATAGGCATAATTAGTTGAATAAATAAATGAATTAATTGGCTGAAGTTTACAAGTTGAGTTAGCGCAATTCCAAGCTCTAGTAGCTCCACAATGACCTTCTTCCAGCTCCTTTCCTAGTTCCTGCTATCTTCAGTCACTCTCACGTTTTGCATTTTGATGTGCATTTTTGATTGCTGAAGGCAGATCTCAATATAGTAATTGTAAAGAATAAAAAGCAGACCAATGAAGTAACCATGCATCTTTTGAGGGGGGCACCTTCCAATATGCAGATATAATGAAAGAGCCCAAGAATCACCTTTCTTACAGTCCATCAGCAGTTACTAACCTGCAATTTTCCCCATTAAGTTAAATGCAAAGCAGCAAGGGATTGTCATGCAAGTAGGGGAGATGGTGGAGAGGGTTTTTTGTACCTGCACAAAAAGAAACATCCAATCTTGAGGTTATAAAATGATTATACCGAGATGAATAATGTTTCGGTACCTTTAATTCCTGGAGGCAATGATTAAGCATCCTGAAGTACCTTCAGCCCTATTGGATCCTATCGATCCCTGTTCTGTCTGTTTCTTTCTTCTGAAGGGAATAAAACACAATAATACTCAAACTGGCAAGGGCTCAATGTTTGCAAGATATGTTAAAATGCCCTCCCCATTTTGCCACCTCACTTGTAGAGTGCGAAGTTGGGAGTCCACTTAAAGACTCTGATAAAGATGGAGAAATTGGAAGTAAACTTTTTGCCAGTGTTAGTTTTTTTATCCAGAATGTTTCCAACGGGGGAGGGAGCAGGAAGAACTGAACTTGCTCTTTCCAACTTCCAAGTAACAGTAGATAATTAAAAATATTATAGTTAAATTCCCATACTGTCAGGACAATGAGCTTCTCTTTTATAAGAAACAGATACAAATGCCATAAGCAATGTATTTTGGTATTTCTAGACTAATCTACTGAAATCTTCAGACAAAGAAAATCAATGCACCTGGAATCTTCTCTGTGGTAGGCATGACCTAGAAATAAGAGTTTCTCTTGAAAAATCATTGTTACTGTTGAGATTATATGTATAAAATATAATCACTTTGGATACTGAAGTTAGGTCTGCTATGTTGTAAAGGTGAGAATGAAATCTAAAGGCACAATTTTGAAGACAGAAGCATAAGAACTTCATCCATTCAAGAAGTTCTATATGCACAAGAAGTGGGATTTTTGTTGATATGTCTTCCATCTGCAGTTCCTTGTGTTCTTCAGCAATCCAGTCCTAGCCCTCTCCCTCTCCCCGCACTGCTCGGAGCAGCTCTTTCCTGCCCTGTTCCACTGAGATTTAGCACCAGTGGAACTGCATGGACCTTCCCACCATTGCTCTTGCTTGGCTGTCACACCATGCTTCACAGCATTTTTGTGACAGCCTAAGCCTGTGCTACAGCTGCTTAGGATTTCTGTTACATATTTCTGCTTAGGACTGTGCTGTTACATATTTCTGTTATGGGCAAAAGCAATAAACATGAACCAAGATCTCACAAAGATCTTCAGGAGCATGATAAAAATTTCATTCTTCAATAAACTTTAGACAAATATGTGGACAACAGTGCCTCTTGCTCTATTGATAAACATCACTGGGTTTTATCCTTTTCCCATACAGAAACGCTATCACACCATTTATCATTTCAACATCCTATATGCTGTAATCTTTCAATTGATCTGAATCTTTTTCAAACAGCCTGACCAAAACAGACAATGCTCCAAAGACAATCAATTACTTTGGACAGTGTTATCAACTAGGACCTCTACTTGAACACTGATGTGCACACACCTTATGTATTTTATCGATTTCCTTGTTCTAAAACAGTGGTTCCCAAACTTTACTCCTTTCAGTATTGCACAAGTCAAGCTAGTACAGTTGTGCAATTGGCAGGATCGCACTCCTGCAGGGGAAAGGGGACAATTTTGTTCCTGACCAGGGGTCATGCCAGGGTCTGGAGGGGATCTGGGGAACCCTATGAAGTGTTTGCAGAATCTTGGAGATAGTGAAAGTTCCAGCCACGACAAAACCAGAAGTTGAACGTTCATCCAGTTCAGATGACAAGTGCTCGTCATCTCACAGATGACAAGCTGCACTTGGTGAAATTCCTTCTTCTATACTATTGATAAAAGTCCAGGATCCCTAAAGCAGCCCAGCTTGCTCATACCTGTCCTAACACAATGACCTCTCTAAAGGCTCTAGACAGCCTCTCTAGAAGTTATTGCCTGGTTTAGAAATGACAAGCAGTGTGGCTATAATGGTGACTGAGCATTAGTTCCCATCCCCACTACCAAAAAAGTATTAGCTTTTTAACCCTTGAGGCACATAGTCTAATCAAGTGATTTTCAACCTTTTTCATCTCATGGCACACTGAAAAGCTCTTTCAACTGTCAAGCACACCATCAATTTTCTGACAATTAACAAGGAAAATTGCTTAGATATCTGGACACTGACAACCCCCAGTGACCCTACAAATAATAAATGGCCTTTCCCGCCATTCATAATAGACTGGTATGCCATGGTTTCTTGACTGAAAATCATTGGTCTAACCTGCCCTGGCAGTTTACCAACCCAACACAAAATTGGGTCAAAAATCCGCACATATCTAATCAGAAGCAAGTCTCACTATACATTAGACTTACTGTTAGTGCAATGCTAAGCATGTCTACTCAGAAGTAAGTCCTACTGTGTTCAATAGTATTTACTCCCAGTAAAGCGTGGTTAGAATTGCAGCCTGTGTCACATTAGCGACTGATGCTTTAGATGATTTAAGTGATGCTCTTGGAACAAATTTTAATTTCCTACTAGAAAGACCTTGCTGGTCATGGGGTCAGAGTTCAGCCATACACACATCTCACCCATTTCAGAGACATCAGAAGGATTCCCCCACTCAGATTTTGCTTCATATAAGTTCAGGGTTGTGAGGGTAATGGGTAGATTTCCCCCTGTTTTGGAAATATCACATTTTGTTGCTGTTATGGCTTCATGATAGCCACACGGTCATATTAAATAGATGAAGTTGGATAATAAATGATTTATGGTAAAGCACTGATGGTGAAAAGGTAAAGGTGTGCCCCGCAGGTTATACTGCTAGTCATGACCAACTGTAGGGTGCAGTGCTCAATCCCGTCTCTAAGCCTTTAGAGCCTACATTTGTCCAAAGTCACTTTTGTGGTCATGGGGCTGGCAGAGGGTGACCAGATGCCAAAACAAAAATTCCTGGACCCCAAGTCCAGAATTCCTACCTCACAGGCCAGAATTCCTATCCCCCGCAAGCCAAAATTTCTACCCACTTAAGAAAATTGTAGGACACCCCAAAAATTAGTACAAATGTAGGACATGTTGAAATAAAGCAAAAATACTCATACTGTTTTTCTGTACTTAATTTCAACACTTTTAAAGATGAAAACCTTGTAAAATGCATGTTTCAGACCCAGACATTTAAGAGACAGCTTGCAGAACACAAGCATAACACATTTAAGAAACTAACATTTAAGTCAGTTTGTAGTAGCATAACACAAGCCAGTGACTCCAACATATGTAGTTCAGACCCAGACACACACGAGCACACACTCATACACAAGCACACTCATTTGGTGCTGACTGGCTGGGGAGAGGGGGAAGCGGTGGGGGGGACAAGCACTCACTGCTGCACTCAGCAGTGATCCCTCCCTCTCCTCCATTAGAAGCCCACAGAGGCTGCTGGCTGTCCTGTCTCCGTGCCTCTGGAGAAGGAAATCCGGACGTCTGGGCAACCTGGGCTGGCATGACTGCCAAAAGCATTCGGAACGCTGTTACCTTTCCACCAAGGTGATACCTATTTACCTACTTGCATTTACATGCTTTCAAACTGCTAGGTTGGCAGGAGCTGGGCTAAGGAAAGGAGCTCACCCCATCATGGAGGACCCAGGTCTCAAATCCTGGCCAGCTGGTTAACAGACACAGTGTCATAACCACTAGCTCTACCACAGCCCACAGCTCTGATGGTACTTCGTATAAAATACAAACTTTGGGACATCAGAGGTGCTGCTACATCAGACAAGCCAATCACAATTATAGCCAGCCACACTCTTTGGCATATATAATTCAGGTGGCAGCCTCTAGTGTCTCTAAAAGGTTTTGAAACCACTGATCCAGCTCATTGCATTCTAAAACCTTGGAAATAGGTCCATGGCCAGCTGGTGGGAGCAGGGTAGGGAACAAAAGCTCCAGGCGCTCATGGGCCTCATGGAGTACCATCACCACACTAGGCACACCACTGCTGCCTCCATCCCCACCCCTTAAAAAAGCCTTTCAGGCGAGGTGTTGCACAGCTTGCAATACCTTTATGGAAGTTTTTTTGAGGCTTTTGACACAATCTTAAGTGGTACGTCCAGTTTCCCAGAAGTTCTGTTTATGACACAAGTCAGAAACCTTACAAAGTTTTTGGAGCAGTTCTGCCTGTTACACTAGGCACCCTGTGGATGGGTATGTATCCCATAGGAGAAGGCAGCAGATCCAGTGGTGGCAGCATTATGGACCTGTACCCTGGGGCTCAACAGGGACCAGGTTCATAACTGAAAGAGGCAGTGGTTTAAATCAAATGCCTAAAAATGTAATTAACACATTTTATTTAATGCAAAAGCGATATTAGGCTGTAATCTTGTATTTGCTTCCCACTAGTAAATTCCAATGAATACAGTGGGATTTACTCCCAAGTAAATTTGTATAGTAGTATGCTAATATAGTTAGGTTCTGCATGATGTAAGTCCACATAATTCATTAATTTCTGCAGTACATTGCATATATCCAACAGGGACCAAATGTGTATAGCTGTAGACCAGGCAGAAATTGGTCTTAAGAAGTAAACCCAGGTAAATGTGCATAGAATTGTGGCTTTAATATAAATGAGTCATAGACTGTCTCAGGCAGCCCTCGAGATACACAGACAATGGCTTCAATATTGCTTGGCACATTGCTTGGCACATATCTCAGTACGCTTCCAATAGAACAAGGCCTATTGAAAAATGTTTCAAAGGCAACACCTGAGTGTTCCCCCTGATGACATTGCTGAGACTTCTGTAGGAGAACTCCCACAACTCGATTTCCCCCATTCCCCTCAACTGGTGAAAAAAAGTATTTAAGAGTACATTACAGATTTGCAAGTCACTACTGTATACACAAGCAGAAAATGCACGTTGCTTTTCCTCACTCATGTCCTGTCAGACAACTAAGTGGATTCTGAAATACACTGCAAGCAGTGGCATCATATCTAGCAAAACATTAAATAAGATTGTACTCTTAAATGGTAGGCCCTCGACTTTTCATCCCCAAATAAAGTAAATATTCAGAACATTGTTAACCATCAGCAACCATGGAAAATAGTAACTGGAGAAGAGATGTTATAGTTTGTCTTTTGTTTGCTTAGTATTATGCACTACATAATCTCTCTTCTGGAACAAACAAAAGCGCTTCCTCAGGCACAAACTGAAGTATCTCCATAATCAGTTTCTTTTTCCTAAGTCCCTGTGCCCCAAAGCACTGACCATTTTAAGCGCGGAAGAGCTGATGGGTTTCTGTTTATCCCTGCATTCATTGCCTCCAATGACAATTTCATTTGCTAAACATTCCCCTTACTTCATTATTTTGTTTCTCTCATAATTTTTTCTGTGTTCCCACAATGAAATGGAGTATTCCATTATTTTTGATTTATTAGGCTTTTATCTACATTTAATGATGACGGATTCCCTAAAACCAGTTTTTAAGCTTTTGCAAAATATTGATCAGCCTGCTCATTTTTCATCACTATTGTCTGAGATTCACACACTACATTAACTCATTAATGACATGAACTGAAGTACTAATAGGATAAATCATTCAGCACTGTCATAGACCTATACTTGCATCTGCCATAATTTTTTCTCTCAACCTTTTCTTGTCTTAGATTCCATGTGTAACAATGTAAACACAGTACAAATTTTTATTTTATTTTATTTTACTCAATTTATACCCCGCCTTTCCTCCCCCATAAGGGGGAGCCCAAGGCGGCTAACAGTGAAGAATAAAACATCATTAAAATTGCTAATAAATACAAATTAAAACATCATTAAAATACAATTAAAATACAATTAGAATAATAAAGACTGGTAACAATTAAAAACAAGCTAAAAGACATTTGTTAAAACAATAAAATAAAACACTAACACACTGCCCCCCCCCCGCCCCGTTTAAAACACTTTTTTAAAATAAAAGGTTTTAAGGCTCCACCTGAAGCTCTGTATCGAGGGAGATTTCCTAAGTTCTATGGGGAGGGAGTTCCAAAGCCGGGGTGCCACCACTGAGAAGGCCCTATCTCTGGCCGCCACAGCTCTCACATCTTTTAGTGGCGGCACAGTCAGTAGGGCCCCCTCAGATGACCTTAGGTGATGGGTCGGATTGTACAGAAGGAGGCGGCCCCTCAGGTACCCAGGACCCGAGCCGTTTAGGGCTTTAAAGGTCAGGACCAGCACTTTGAATTCAGCCCGGAAACGAATGGGCAGCCAGTGTAGTCGCTGAAGCAGTGGCCCGACAGAGTCGAACCGACAAGCCCCAGCAACCACGCGGGCTGCCGCATTCTGGTCTAATTGCAGCTTCCGGACTGTCTTCAGAGGCAGCCCCACGTAGAGCGCGTTGCAATATTCTAGTCTCGATGTCACTAGGGCATGGGTCACCGTGGCCAGATCTGAACGACTCAGGTATGGTTGCAGCTGGCGGATCAGCCGGAGCTGAGCAAAGGCTCCCCTGGCCACAGCCGCCACCTGGGACTCCAGGAGCAGCTGCAAATCCAGGAGAACCCCCAAGCTGCGAACCTGCTCCTTCAGAGGGAGTGCAACCCCTTCCAGAACAGGATGATATTCCAATACCCGAGTCGAGGACTTCCGGACCAGGAGAACCTCTGTCTTATCAGGATTTAATCTCAGCTTGTTCACCCTCATCCAGTCCCCCACTGCCTCCAGACAACGATTCAGGACTTCAATTGTCTCCTTGGACTCAGGAGAAAAGGAGACATAGAGCTGGGTGTCATCAGCGTACTGGTGACACCTCACTCCAAACCTCCGGATGACCTCTCCCAGTGGCTTCATGTAGATGTTGAATAGCATGGGGGATAGAATGGAACCTTGTGGCACCCCGCACCAAAGAGGCCAGGGTGCCGAGCAAGCATCCCCCAGCACCACCTTCTGGGACCGGTTAGCCAGGAAGGAGCGAAACCACTGCAAAACAGTGCCTCCAATCCCCAACCCAGACAACTGACCCAGAAGGACACCATGGTCGATGGTGTCGAAGGCCGCCGAGAGGTCCAGCAGGACCAACAGGGACGCACTCCCCCTGTCCATTCCCCGGCGTAGGTCATCCACCAAGGCGACCAAGGCAGTCTCTGTCCCAAACCCCGGCCTGAAACCAGATGATAATATACAAGAGGGCAAAGATGAAGGATGGACAAAACCACAAGGTTCACTTGCACCATCTATTCCCACACCACAGTATCTGCTCATTTGCTAAAGGGATAAGTTTACAGAACTCAGGCTTGAATATTATATTTGTGAATACAGTGGCGCCTCACGTAATGAATTTAATTCGTTCCGGAGGCATGTTTGTTACATGAAATGTTCTTTACATGAAGCAGATTTTCCCAGAGGAAATAATGGAAACTCAGATGATTGGTTACAGAACCCAAAAAATATTCATATAAAAATATTAACTGGATGTAAAAATGATGACAAAACACTGGAATTTAATTCAAAACATGCATTCAGTGTGCATGATCCTATAAGGCTGCAGTCCTAACACTTTCCTGGGAGTAAGACCCATTTAACACAGTGGGGCTTACTCCTGGGTAGACACGGTTAGGAGGCTGCAATCAAAGACATTTTCTTCTGTAATCAAAGACACTTTCTCCTTCTCTTCATCCTGAGCTCTCTCCCCTGCTCCTTTCTGGCTAGCCCTGAGCTGCTTCCCTCTTCTCCACTGCTGTTCTCTCCCTCTGCCCAGCGGACACCCAGCCACAGGAAGAACAGTGCAGAAGTGTTGCTTTCGCTATGGGCAGGTGCGCTAGGCTTTTTAAAAGGGCTGCTGGCCAGCGCGTCTGCACCAACTGCCAACAAGTTTGTTACGTGAAGCACAGTTTGTTACATGAAGCAGAATCCTAGATAAATTTGTGTTTGCTACATGGAACATACTTTACGTGAGGCATTTGTTACATGAGGCACCACTGTATATGTGATTTTCCTTATACTTAAATGAAAACAAGTTTTTATATTTTAAATATTTTATAGATATTACTGGAATTACAACACAAGAATAGCAGAATAAGGCAAGCCCTGTCTCTCACCAGCCCTTAAAACACAGTGCTGCTGATGGAGCATGTGCTATCTGCAGGACGGGGGGTGATAAGGAACGGTGCCAATAAGCCCAGGAGAGGTAAATGAAGAACTTTGTTCCTTACTTCTTTGCAGGCAACCTGGCCTCCTTGGATTTATGCCAACTATTTAGCTGGCATAAGTTTACACAGAGTAAGGGGCAGTTCCACAGGGATAAGATCTTGGCAAGTCCAGCTGCCAGTCAGATCCTTTCCCTCCTGTTCCAGAACCACCACCGACCCATCCTGCTCTCTCCCAAAGTTCTAACACCACTGATTAACAACAGATTCTATGTCCCATTAATAACCAGTTCTCAGAACCAGGCACTCATTAGCAAAGGGTTCCATAGAATCTGTGAGGATACCCTGAAGCCCACTACTGGATATATCATAAGATCCACCATCATAAGTCCTGACAAGATTGCACTGCCAGTTGAGCCAGTTCACAATTAAGTCAATGTCCAATAAAATCGTTCCAATTGACATTTATTTATATTTGTCCATATTCACCTGTGAAGGTTAACAGGTGGCTCTGATGGTGTATAGACCCCCATGTATAGGGATCAGAGACAGAGTTTGGCTCCCACACAAGAGCAGATGGTAGAAGTCAAGAGACCAGCAGTGTTAGTGTTGCTTTAGGTCTCCAAACTTTCAACTTCAGGACTCCAGGACCTTTAACAATTATGTTATGAAGGAAATTTCAGCAGGTGCAGTTTTTCATCTCATACATCCTAAGCTAAACCTGCTGAAATTCTTACCTCTATATAATCATTAAAGGTCCAGGAGCCCTGAGGTTGAAAGTTTAGAGATCCCTGGATAGATCTCTGCAACTAAAGATGGAGAAGCTATATATAGTCAGTAAAAACAAGACTTGGAGCTGACTGTAGCTCAGATCATGAGCTTCTTATTGCAAAGTTCAGACTCAAACTGAAAAAGGAAAACAATTAGACAATTCAGGTATGACCTAAGTATCACATCCCATCTGAATATACAGTGGAGATGGCAAACAGATTCAAGGGTAGTGAGTGGATCCTAAGCATGTCTACTCAGAAGTGAGTCCCATTGTGCTCAATATTACTTACTCCCAGGCAAGTATGGTTTGGATTGCAGCCTTAGATTTGATAGACAGAGTGCCTGAAGAACTGTGGATGGAGGCTCGTAAAATTATACAGGATGTGACCATTCAAACCATCCCTGAAAAGAAATGCAAAAAGGCAAAATGGTTGTCCGAAGAAGCTCTAGAAATTGCTGAAGAAAGAAGGAAAGCAAGGGAGAAAAGGAAAGATATACCCAACTGAATGCTGAGTTTCAGAGAATATCAAGGACAGATAGAAATTGAGGAAAATATCAAAGCAATTGAGGAAAATATCAAAGCAATTGAGGAAAACCTTTTGCTTTCCTTCTTTTGGCCACTTCATGAGAAGGGACTCTAGAAAAAAAAGATAGATGCCGAGAAAAACTGAAGGCAAAAGGAGAAAGGGAGGGCAGAGGATAAGGTGGTTAGACAGTAACACTGAGGCAATGGATATTAATTTGGATAAACTTTGGAAATTAGTGGAGGATAGGGTGGTCTGGTACACTGCAGTCCATCAGGTCATGAAGAGTTTGACACAATTTAACAGCAACAAATGCAAAAATGAAGGAGGATGCTGTGGAGGAGGAATGGTAACAACTGGCTGAGCTGTTAAAGGTAGAGATAGCCCATAATCCTCTCTCTAATCTGAGGCATCCTCGGAGGAGGGAGACGGCTGATTCCAGAAGCATTGTCTGTGCTAAATTTGTCACATGAATTGCAGTTAAGCCAGTTTTGGATACAATGCACAACCAGTATTCAGACCTACTTTGCAAAAATCAGAAATGAAACAGAGATCCCAAATATTCTATGCCACTAAAAATAAAGCAAACAATAACTTTGAAAATAGACAGATTTTCAACACTTGTACACCTTCTGATTTTCCAGAAAATAATCTGCTAGCAATCCTTATCGTTCTTCTTTAGAAATAATTTCCATTGAAACCATTGGAACAATTCTAAATAAATGTTTGGCTTTCATCCAAAGTGCATTCACTTGAAAGAGGATTGTGCGCTGAGGAGTCCCATATATCATAAGCAGGGTTTTTGGTTTTTTTGAGGGGGTACTCACTGGTACTGAGTACTGGCACCACTGGGACCCCAAGTAGATATGCCTATAATTCCAATTAAAAGCTTAATGGTGAGTACCTCCACCTTTATTTCAAAGGGGGAAAGCACTGAAAATCAGTATTCTATCTGGAAATTGCTGGATTGGGTTCAGAAACTATGTCTTCTGAGACAGCATCACATTCCAACAATCAATACACATACATACTTAAGGATTAATGCATTTAGAATTGGATTAAGTTTCCAGATTGCCTAGACCAAAAGATTATTTATTGATATTCATGTCGTCCTTTCTTTATAAAATTAAAGAAAAGACCTGCAGGATATAAATTAGCTGAAATATTATACTAACTGTTATCATCAGAAACATTTTTAAATAATAGTAATATTTTCATAAAAGTCAATAGACTTTGGCAAAGTACAAAAGTAACTAAATTTCACCAGGGAAACTGTGGGGAGTTCCACCTTGTTTCATAGTATATTTAACCTGAACTTTTAATAAAAGAAATCCAAACCATAACCAGAAGGGTTTCATTTTCTGCCTCAGAGAGAAATCATTTTACTAGAATTTAAAACATACAGATTAAATAAGGCCTTTCTATAAATTCCTAAACTTACCTGCTCAGCTAAATACATTTTCTGACTCTGCACTTGGAATAATTTTAATACAGTTTTTGATCCCTGGGTAGACAGATATAACAATATAAATCCAAGATTTTCAGCATCTTCAAAGACATAAAATGTTTATGGGAGAATATGGTTTTAGAGACATCTGCTGGTTATACATTCCTAAAGAGAGAAATCAACAGTGTTGATATTAAACATAAATCCTCGTTTTCCACAAAAATGTCTTGTAAAGAGAAAAATAGATTAGCTGATGTCATGTTATCTATGAATACTTAAGTCAGTTTGCCACAAGAGGTGACCTTGTTTTATGAGCAACAAAGAACTTACGTTCTCATTTTAAAAGGGGGGAAAGAATCCCAAGAAAATAAAAGCATATGCATTATTTCAAACAAACATGAAACTGTCACACAAAAAGAAATCCCCTGAAAAAGCTTGGCATTCATTAAACAAACTGTGCGACATTGTAATTGTTTTTAAAACATATCTACTGAAACCAGAATGGCAGGACTTGCTCCATGTGTGAGAGAAGCCGTAAGTGACCTTGTGGCCCTCCACCCCTGTATAGGGGGGCTCCCCAGACCTGCCAGGTGGTGGCAAGAGCAGCAAGAGCATGTTGTACTCCAGAGGATGGCTCAGTAGAGGGAAGGAGACTGAAAATGGGGAGAAAAAGCAATAGAAATGGAAAAGAGCATTGAGCAGGAATCCTATCCAGGGATTAAGTCCCACAGACCTCAGTGGTAGATACTTCTACATGGATATGCATACAATTGCACTATAATTGCACTTTCTGTACCCACTCAAGCTATGCTTTCAAATCTTCCTGATCTTTTTCATCTTAAAAAAAAAACCCTAAGTCTGATATTCATGGTGTTTCCTGTGCTTTCCATTCCTCCCCCACAGATTTAATTGCATGAAAGTAGTAGTGCTTAGCAGTGAATGTGGGGAGGTAGATATTCAAGATTACTGTAACTCTGAGGTTAGAATTCATAATTTCAAAAAGCACTTACATTTCAGTGTTCCTGCTAGGCTCCCATTGGATGCTGGAAAAAATTGAACAGCAATAGGAATTGCTGTGGACAGCTATGATTACTGAAGAGCAAGAATAAATGTTATTCAGCCAGGTGTCCCCACCTCCACTTGTGATGAGGGCACCTGAGTGGTTCTGAACAGGGTGGTGTCTCGGATAATCCTCAGTTAAAACATGGCAGCTGATCTGCTGCCCCACTTCCTATCTTGCCACTCCCTTGCCAGCATGTGTGCACAGCACTCCCACTGCCATCACTTTCAAGCCTCACCCACGTGGCAAAATAGTGTGACAACCCCATGCAGACAGCAATAACCACATCCTCCACTGCCAGCATCTGTTGGTTTTTCCTGTCTTGTGTTGTGTTTGCTACTCCTCCCAGCTTGGTGTCATCCACAAATTTGATCAGGCTCCCCCATAACCTTTCCTCCAAGTCATTGATGAAAATGTTAAAGAGAACCGGGCCCAAGACAGAGCCCTGGGGCACTCCACTCAAAACCAACCTCCAGGTTGACACAGAACCATTTTCCTAAAACCCTTTAAGTGTGGTCATCAAGCCAGTTGCAGATCCACCTCATCTAGCCCAAATTTTTCCAACTTCCCAATTAAGATGTCATGTGGGACCTTGTCAAATGCTTTGCTGAAGTCAAGATAAATGACATCCACAGCATTGCCACTGTCCAGTAAGCTCGTAACCCAATCGAAAAAAGAGATCAGATTTGTCTGGCAAGATTTATTCTTGGTAAATCCATGCTGGGTTCTTTTGATCACTGAGTACTTGTCTAGATGTGCACAAATTGTGTGTTTTATGATTTGTTCTAACATTTTCCATGGGACTGAAGTCAAACTGACTGGTCTATAATTTCCCGGGTCTTCTTTTTTCCCCTTCTTAAAGATTGGGACTACATTCACCCTCTTCCAGTCCAGTGGCACTTCTCCACTCCTCAAGGATTTCTCAAAGATGCTCTGCAAGGACATCTGCGAGTTCCTTAAGAACTCGAGGATGCAGCTCATCTGGTCCAAATGATCTGAATTCATTTAGGCCAGTTAAGTGGTCTCAAACCAATTCTCTGTCAATCATAATCTGCTGTTCTGCTCCATCCATGTGTTCCATTACCTCTTTGGGGTTGCAAGCACATCCCTGCATCAGCCAATGATCCCACACCCCTATTTGCACAGCCCTCCCTCTAAGAATAGACAGACACAAAGTAGGAGTTGAGCAGCTCCGCCTTCTCCTGGTTTTCAGATAGCTGTTGTCCATCTTTGTCCAGGAGCAGCCCCAGCCCCTCATTTCTCCTCCTGTTTATTTGGGCATATCTAAAGAAGCTCTTTTAGTTATCTTTGACTCCCCTGGCCAGCCCCAGCTCATACTGAGCTTCAGCATTCCTGATCCCTTCCTACAGGACTGGGCTATCTGCCTCTACTCCTCTTTGGTAATCTTTCCAGTCTTCCATTGCCTATACTTCTCTTTCTTTAATTTCAGCTGATCACCAAGTTGCTTGTGAAGCCAACCTGGTTTTCTGAAACCAGGTTTTCTGAAAATTCAGTGGCTACTAAATTTTAAAAGTACATTAATGTGTAGTTTGATTTTCAAAAACAGAAGTATTGTATGTGCCACAAGATACAAACTCTCTTTAAAATCGGAATAAAAACTAATATTTCTTCCTACACAAAGATACTTTAAACATAGACTCAAATAAAGGTTTCTATTCAATTCACTTTAGAGCACAAACCTATTCATGTTTATTCAGAAGTCCCATTATGTTCAGTGGTCATTGGATTGCAGCCTGTCAGATAAACAGGATTTAAATTAATCTTCTGCTTCTCAGCTTTAATACAATTACCCTTTACATTAGCAACCAAGTGACTCAACCTCACCTATATCATCACCTGTTGTTAGATTATCATCGTCAACTCACAGCTTCTCTTCTGCAGATAATACATGCTTGATGGTAATGAATAACAAACAACCTGCTAGGGAAAAGTTTTAAAATGCTAGATGTTGTCCATTAAAATGCACTCCTACATCATCTGCATCAACATGATAAAAAGTCACTTCCAGAGACTTTATATTATTATAGTGTATGTGCTGATTTTATGAGCTTCATTATGATTGAATCCTTCTTATTTGTAAACAGTCAAAGATTCAAAGTCAAAGATGCATTTCTTTAGTAAACAGGTTTTATTTGTATTGTTTGAGAATAAAACAGATGAAACCATGTATCTGAAAGTTAATGGTGCTCCAGATGAGGCAAAAAACTTGTCAACTGAATGCTGATTTCTTTGAGCTGATGTGTCACTTTAAAAGTATAACTTTAATCGAATTCACTGTCAGACCTAAAAGACTGCATGCGCAAGTTGCACTAACACAATCCTGTGCATGATTACTCAGTCATAAATCCTGTTCTGTCCAATGAGTCTTTCACACTTAAGGCCAGTCACAGATCTGGCCCTTGGTATGCCCCAAGATGCAGGTCCACAATGCTGCTCCCCCCACACCACACTGCCTTCCTCTCCCAGGATACTTACTTAGCTACACAGAGCCTTGTGTGGTTTTTGAGACATCTCCAAAAGCCTCCTGAGTCTTCTAACATGGTCTAAAACAATACTTCTGATTTCCAGTAAGTACTGCTACTGGTAAGTACTACTTCTGGTAAGCACTGCTTAAGACCATTTCAGAAGCCTCAGAAATCTTTCAGAGCAGTCCCAGACACTACACAGGGATGCACTTGCCTCCAGAACAGCTCCAGTGGGAAGGCAGAGGCACCGCGTTAGTGTAGTCCCACATAGGGTAGCCATAATTTTCTTCCATGAAAGGGCACCTGTCAAACATGCCAGATGTTAATGTGTCATCATCAGGGGAGTAAGCTTGACAGTGTCAGAGCTATGTCTACTCTGAAGTAAGTCTCAGTGTATTCAGTGAGACTTACTCCCAGCAAAGTTAGCCTACAATCCTATCCACACCTTCTTGGAAGTAAGTTCCATTGACTATAATGGGACTTACTTCTGAGTGGACATGCATAGGATTGGGCTCTGAGTTCGCTGTCTGTCTCTCGCTCTCTCACACTCACACACTCTGCCCTCTCTGTCTGTCTCTTTCACACACACATACACACACACACACCTCGCTTTCACACACACAGACCTCACACACACAATCACCTCTCACTCTCACAGCCATGCCTCTCTGTCACACACACACCACCCAAAAACTTGTCACTCACAATAACACTTTCTCTCCCTTCACCCTTCCACACACTTTCTCTCTTCCCCTTTCTCTCACATTCACACACTTACACACACACTCTCCCCCTTTGCCTCCCTTCCTTCTGTCCTGCTGATGGTTCTCTGGGAGCAGCATGGAGCAGCCTCCATGCTCTGTCTGGAGAACCCACAGCAGGGAAGAAGCTGCTGCTGCTGCTTCAACCCTTTCGGTTCTCCTGGGGCTGCATGGAGGCACCGCAACAGAGGCTTCTCCATGCAGCCCCAGGATGACTGGGCAGCAAAGCATCAGCCACTGCTCCTTCCCTGCTGGCACATGGTTTTCTTCCGGGGTTGCAGCTGCTGCCCGGTCTCTGGTCCTCTGGGGTCAGGAGTGCTCGAAGGCTCTACACTCTCTGCCTGCCTCCTGCTCTCTGGAGGATTTGGACCCAACTGGGATAAACCCCTCAAAAGCAGGATTGTCCCGGCATAAAATAGCAAATTGCAACCCTACCCCCACAAGGCCCAAAGGCATGGCACCTGGTCCTTTTGCCTCCCCTCACCCAATTACTGAGGATTATCACTGCTTAAGACAATTCCAAGTGAAATAAATGAGAGATAAAACAGTAGTTATTAGAGCAAAATCCTAATGAGTCCTTTGGTTTCTTAAAGATTGAAGTTGACTCTCTGAATCTGATACATTATTTCAGAATCAGATCCACCAGAACTGAGTTCTACAGCTTTGGCCCCTCCTGGTTCACTGGTTCTTATCTGTTTTCTTTATATTTAAAATTAGTTCACTAAATATTATCTATTTATACTCTGTGTGACGCTTGAGCCTCTGTTACAATTCAAGATTAAATCACTGCTTAGGGGACAGCGCACCAGCCATGGAAATTAATTGAATGATAAAATTAATCACATGCATATTTGCTTTTCAGCAGCATTATCTTTTTCATATCTATTTTAGTTTTTGTATAATAACTTCACTTTAGCCTCATTGCATTATGAAATGCCAACTACTTGTATACTAGGGTTTTGAAAAGACTATTTAAAAAGGCAAATCTCTCTCTCCCTACAATCCAGAGTAACTACAGGAAGATGTAAGAGCACTCTGGACTGCTCTATGCATTTCCCATAGGTTTCCCATAGGTGGCACCATAACTACATCGGTGTAAAAGGTCCCGTAGTTACTCTGGATTGTAGCCTAACTCAGCTAAGAATCAGATTAATTGGGACAGTTGGAAGAGACCTTGACTGGTTATTGATAGATTTTTAGATAAATGCTGGTATAGAACAATGCACTCTATTTGAGACTAAGGACACAATCCAGAGCAAATTCAGCCTGCTCTGACCTAACTGCACTCTCCTAACTATTCTGTATCCAGAGCAGAAAGTTATGCTGAATCCAGAGAGTCAGGAAGCCTGGGCTGCCCTAACTGCTCCAGAGCATGCTAAGTAATTGACACAAGGGGAAGACTTGCTCCTGAGGAGACACCCCTCAGATCACACTGAACAAGGAACAGCTGTGGTGCCTACAGTGGTGACATGACTCTGCACATCACCTGGTGTGTAAGTCTGTGCGTCATCCCTGGGATGCGCGCCCCCCCACCTGGACTGCACAGTCACCAAAGTTGGTGCCTGTGCAGTTGTTTCTGAAGCCAACTGGCTTCAGAAAGAGTACTGCGCAGGCACCATCTCTGACACCTGTGCAGTACTTTTCTGAAGACTTTTGGCTTCGGGGGAGACTGTGCAGGCGTCAGAGTTGGTGCCTGTGCAGTACTCTTTCTGAAGCCATTCGGCTGCCGCTCCGCCTCCAGAGTGAGGCCGAATGGCTGTGCAGAGGCGCGGACTTTCTCTACTCTAAGGAAATCTCCTCTGAAGCTGTTCGGCATGCTCAGTGTGTTTCTGCGCAGTGCACCTCAGATGGCCGTTCAGGCCAGCTCCTCAGACAAGTGGCAGCTTCTGGCTGCTGCTCCGCCTTGGAGCAGGCCTGAATGGGGGTGCTGACGCCCGGGGCCTGCCAAAGGACAGTCAAACTCCTCCGGCACATGACCCCATACGGAGTGCATCACCCAATGCAGCCCACACCAGCCGCACCAGTCTGGTGACGCCACTGGGTGCCTGCCTTATAAGGAGTCCCTGATGAGATGCCAGTACATTCTACAGTGAATACAAGGGGCTTCTTGGAGTGGCCTGCTGTATCCTGAGGTTTGTGGGCAGCCGTAGTTTGTTCCATATCCTGAGGTTGAGAGGCAGGGGTTGCACCTAGGATGGCCAAGAACTCAGATTTTTGGTCAACACTGCCATTCTTACTTGGGCCTTATCATGGACCCCTATGGGTCTACTCATTACTATACCTGCTCCTGAGGTGGTATAACTCTGAGGGCTGGAAGAGGGCATTTCTGCCTTGGAAACAGGCTCTGGATACAGAGTAACTGCTCTGCCCTAGGCAATGCTAAACTTGCCCTCAACTTGCCTCTCCTGAGCTGCTTAGGCTGCCCCAGCTATGGCAGAGCAGGTCCACCTCTCTTAGGGCACCCTATCTTGCCTTGCTCTGCCCTAAGCCTCTTCCAGAGTAACTGGGCTGGAGCATCTTGCAGTTGCTCCAACCTAGTGTTAGATAGGGCAACCTAAGGGCTCTTATGTGGACAGATTAGTTGCTCTGGATTGTCCTGTTAATCAATTCAAAATCTGCAATTAGTGAAGAGTGCAGCAGCCCAAGTTGTTACAGGGGCCTGATATTAAGACTCACCAAGACCACTGCTTTAGCAGATCCACTGACTGCTTATTCACTTCTGATCCCAATTCAAGGTGTTAGTTCTAACCATTAAAGTTATCCAAGACCTGGGCCCAGGATACCTGAAAGGCCACCTCCTTCCATCATTCTTGCCCTCATAGCCTATCCTCTTAGGTCTGCTGAAGAGGCACTTCTACAAATGATGACATTGTCCTAGGTGAGGAGTGGCAGCTCAGGGGTAGTCTTTGTAGTGGCCCCACAACTGTGGAATTCCTTCATAGGGGAACTGAGAAATACTCCCACTCATGGCTTTTTGGTGATGCTCAAAACTTACCTTTTGATCTGACATTTGGTTGCTGTTTGGTATCTTAATACTTATCTTAATCCTCTGTGTATCTTAATACTTATCTGTTCTCTATTGGCTTAACAAATTCCTCTCTCTCTCTTGAATTTTACTTTACTCGGAGCATGGTTTCAATGTCTTCTAATGCTAAAATTAATGCTCTCCAGTGCCTTTTGATGTTTTAACTTCTTGTATTATTTTGTGCTTATAAAAACTCTAAGCCGCCCAGTGGTGGGCTCCCGCAAGTTCGCACCTACTCTACAGAACCGGTTGTTAATGAGAGACAGGACATATAAAGTTTAAAAATAGCCATTTAAAAGTGGCTGCCAGATGGGCAGAGAACCGGTTGTTAATTTATTTGGAGCCCATCACTGAAGCCACCTAGTGTTTTCCATGGGCCAACTCCTTCTAAAGGCTCAACTATGCAGCTTGCAAGAACTCCTAGATCTGTCCTTGCCTTGGCAGAGTCAACCATGACTTCTGCCAGCATTGTTCCAGAGTTCGACCAAGTCACTCTATAGCAATCAGTTCCCTGGAAAACAAGGATGCCATTTTTGCTCTCTATTTTGCTGCACAGGTTGCTGTCTTATTCCCTTGCCATTTCTTCATTCCATACACCTCCTAACAGGCACCAATAACAACCCACACCACCATCAAAGCTCTCTACAACGAAAGAGAGTTGCATAAAAAGACTGAAGGAAATACTGTCCCCATCCCTGTCCCCATCCCCTCCAAAAGGAAAAGCAACCTCCCAACATAGGTCAGGACATAGTTCAGGGAAAAAGGCAAGAAGGAAGCTCAATGGTGGGTCCATCTCTTTTCCTGGCACTAAGGACTGCAACATGCCATACAGGTTACCCAGGAAAATATTAAATATAAAGGGATTAGGTCCTCTCAACAAAACCATGTCACAGAATCCCTGGCAGTTCCAGTCTCTTGCTGCTCATACTTGTCCTCTCTTCACTTTCCCACTTCTAATTTCTCCTTGACCAGCATTGAGAGGGTTGATAAGGCCTGCTCATGATTACAGTACTGAAGGGAGTCTGATGCTGCTCTCTGGTTGGGTTGCCTGTGCCAAGAGCCTTTTGACTCATGCCCCTGGCCAAGTCAGAAGCTTAGTACCTGAAGAGCAAGGCAAAGCAAATCTCTCAAGTCTGTCACATGCAGTCTCAGACGCAGGTGTTTCCAATCATTTCCATAAGGTTGGTTTGGAACAGAATAGGTTCCACTGCAACTTTCCAACATAAAGCATACTTTTCTCATTTATGTTTTCTGCATACCGGTACTTTACAAGATAATGCCCATTGTTCATCAAAAGAGACCACAATTATTACAATATCCAGAAAGATATTGCAGCCACAGCAGCCACTGCTGTGCAAACATTACCAACTCCTCCCCCCCAAAAAAAGTTATATGAAAAAATCAGAAAACTAAAGGTGCCAGGGAGGAGGTTATATGAGGAAATGCCTATTTTCTTACATAGAGAGCAAATTATGGTTTAATGTGGGCTATACAACTGGGGAAACAATATGAATGTGAGATTGCACGGCTTTCAAATGATAGGTTTTAATTTCTAGGAAATGAGTGCAGCTAAATCAGTATCCTACTGGGAAAATAATACAATATACATTTCTCCTCTGCACTGTGCATCAATTTCAAATGCAATTGGCTTTAATCCTCTGTGAGGGAAATTGCCCTGCATGCAGAAAGGTCTTCTAACTCCCGTGCCCTTACCTAAGCAAAAAATCTGCTCTAGTCCACCAAGTTAAAGATCTTTAATGTAGTAGGTTCTTTTGTGCACAGTAATAAATGTCACAAGCCAAGTGGTAGCTGAAACTCACCAGGCACAATCCAGCAAAAGTGACTTGCAACACCATGCAACAACGCCATGTTTGCATCAGCCAAAAGGATCACACTGAATGAAACATCGATTATTAGAATATTTTCTATTATTAGACCATATGCTACTGCTAAACATAAAAGGTGCAATCCTGAGTAACTACGGGGAGTCCTTGCTCCGGTGTAAGAACAATTTGCTCTGGATTGCAATATGAATTTCCCATAGGTTTTCACGAGGTGGTGCAGTAACTATGGGTGCACGTAATGTCTCTTATGTGCTCCCGTAGTTACTCTGGATTGTAGGGTTAATGTCTTTAAGAATTTTCTTTGTTAACTTAGAAATAAAGTACTAATTTTTTTAGAACAAACAGTGCAGATGGTAAAGTACTTTTTTTTCCCTCCAACTGATTATGGCTATGAGCAGGGCTGTTTAGGTAAAATAGTTTCAGAAGAGTGTCCATGAGCCAAAAAAGTTTAAGAAACATTGGACTAGTCTACTGACTCTACATTTCGTGGATAATAGAGAATTGTAGAGTACGTACAAGTAGGCAACTTATTAAAACGGACATCAATAACTGGGATATACAGGTAATGCTTTGTTATCCATAAATATGGTATCCATGATTTGACTCTCTGCTGATACTGACATCCAAATTTAAAAGACATGTAACAAGGGAAAAGGCACCCAAATCCAATTTCCTACCACCACGCTGTTCAGTAATTATAAGTTATTCCATTATTCATTTCATCTAGTGGTTGAATAGAGCATAGTATCGATACCAGTGCTTTCTGGGACAACAATAGTTACAAACCTGCTATTTTTCACTGATTTGGTACTCACTGATTTGTTTTTTAGGGTTCACTGAGGGTTCTGGAACTGAATCCCAGGGGATGATGAGACACAACATGTATTTTTTTATCCTCAGCAAGTATATTTAGATATCTCTTTTCAACAAAAGTAGCAAATTGAGAAAGTGGTATAGTTTCCTGCCCCGAAAGGGCTCATGATCTAAAAAGATGCAGATCAGCAAACATCCTAAGGAAGGTGATCTGTTGAGGTGAAGGACAGTTGCTCTCTCCCATCTAAATATAAGAGAGCCACCACTGCGAGGAAAAACCAACACCCTTTTGCCCCCATTAGAGAACCAAAAAAAGAAATCAAGAACAATACAGTAAAAAAATTACAAGCATAAGGTAAACTATAAATAAAACACAAAATCAAGTCCCACATAAGCAGTCAGCAGTAGAATGCAGAAGCAGCTCCATAGTTTAGACCAGGAATCTTCAAACTTTTGGGCAGGAGGGCCACACCATCTCTCTGACACTTCTTTGGAGGACAGAAAACTAATTTACATTTCAAATCTGAATAAATTTACATAATTTTACATATAACAATGTATTGGAGTGGATTACAAAGCTTGTCTAAAGGCCAGATAGAAGGGTCTTGCCGGGCGCCACATTGAGACTCCCCAAAGGTCGCATCTTGACTCCAGGCTAGGGTTAGAAGATGCCTGGTTTAGACCTAACTGCAGAATTAAGAGAGCTTTTTCATGGATGTGCCTGCCCTAAGCAAGAGGAGAGCAAGGACAGGACCTCCTGCAGTTAGGCTGGGGAACCCAAATCTGGGAAGAAGCTATGTAGATCAGCAACCATTTCACCTTCTACTTCTCCTGAGAAGTGACTGCTGGAGGTTTGCTGGCTGGAGATAAACCTACCATCATAGGAAGAATCTTGAAGGACAGGAAGGAAACTCAGAAATAGACTATAGTTAAAGAGTTTAAGCCTGCCTGCCTCCCACCATTGTTCTGCTTCAGAGTGGGTCCTCATTCTATATATGGTTTTAATTTTACAAAGTATAAAATGAAGACACAACTGTATAGACCATGCTAATAATGTATAGTTTGGCCCCAGTCATGATCATAGCCTGAATTGGTTTCATCATACCCAGAAATAGGATTTCCACCTCATCTACCCCTTCAATAGAACTAAGCCATACAGCTGAAGAGACACCAGTTGTTTTAGATTGAATTATATTTGTTTTTTGATGCTGTGTTATTTACTGTACTACTGCTGGGTAGCTGTAAATTTGTTATGACTCACTTTGTGGGCTTAAGGGCCTGAAGGCAGACTTGAAATTTTAAAATGCATACATAAATGAAATGTATAACTTCTTAATGGACTGACTGCAAAGGGGGAGATTCATGCATTGCAACCAGGGGTCCTATTGTATTTTCCTTGTCCGCATTTTGTCAGCATCATAGCCAACCCATCACTTTTAGGACAAGGTTCCTAATCTAGTAGTCAATGACTGACAGAAAAAATAATATTTTGCTTTCAAAATCAACTAGGAAAATACCACCAAAAGTAATCAAATTAGTTTTGTGCAGTCTTGTACATTTACATCTGTTGTCACAATTGCTGTTCCTCAATTTTTTTCCTTTGGGCTTTGGAAAATACTGTTTCTGAGAGCAGTTAGGTTTGTTTGATTTCCTGCAAACACTAGCGCACACTTTTTAAGTTAATTATCTAAACTTTCCTGAGAACAAGTATCACTAACTTATTTTCCCCGAGTAATGTTTGATTAGCAAAGTTTCAGAATTTTTTTAAATTTTTCCCCCATCCTGAGGTTCTCTGTATCATTTCTCTAAACAAGCACAACTACCCTCACAGCCACAACTACATTTAATTTAATAAGGTGCAAGAAGTCAGAGTTGATTTGTGAAATAAGTCATGAGCTAAGACTTCATTTTTGGATATGAGTCTGAGTGCTTTCTTTTACCCAAAAGTAATGTTTCTTAATTGAAAAGAAATGTGAGTGAATCAGTAGGATCAAGACAAGGGAGAATGTTTTCATGTAGGTGTTAAAAACAAGATCAGAATGAGTCATCGGCTTAAAGTTGTTTTGCACACCTGCAAGTAAAAGATAGGCCCCCTAGAAAGACAAAAGTAGGACAGCTTCAAGAGAGCAAAAAGCCAATGAAAAAGAATGAGGAGAGGATTTAAACTATCTACAATAGAAAAATTTCCAAATGTATGATCTGATGAGAGTGTGGGTTTCCATTTGTCATGTTTTCCCTGCATTGCAGCATTGGCCTCCTTCTATAGGGGAACAAAGGAATCAAAGCCCAATCTTCTAAACAGATGTTTAGAAAGTCCCATTGTCTTTGATATGGCTTATTCTGAAGAATTTATGCATAGGATGGTAGCCTTGTTCATCTAGGTCAAACGTAATCGTGTCTTTCAGGGACACTGGTGGGATGGTTGCTAAGTATATTGTCTTGTCCCGCTGATCCTCCTACCTGGAGAAGTAAACAGGAATTGTTCAAGATAATATATTGTCTCTAAACACATGAGCAAGAGGTCATTAGGAAAGGGATTTAGAATAAAACAGCAAAAATTATGATGCTATTGTACAAATCAATGGTGAGGCCACATTTGAAGTACTGTTGTCCAGTTCTGGTCACCACATCTCAAAAAGGATATAGAGGAAATGGAGAAGATTCAGAGGAGAGCACCCAAAATGATTAACAGTCTGGGACACCTTTGTGTGAGGAAACGTTACAGCATTTGGTGCTCTTCAATCTGGAAAAGAGGCGCTTGAGGGGGAACATGATTGAGACATAGGGCAAAATCCAGAGTAACTATGGGGAGTCCTTGCTCCGGTGTAAGAGCAACTTCCTCTGGATTGCAATATGAATTTCCCATAGGTTTTCACTAGGTGGTGCAGTAACTACAGGTGCACATAAAGTCTCTTACATGCTCCTGTAGTTACTCTGGATTTGTTACTCTGGATTTACATCCATATTTAAGGGATGGATAGAGTGGATAAGGAGATGATCTTTTCCCTTTCACATAACACCAGAACAAGGGGACATCCACCAAAACTGAACATTGTGAAGGTTAGGACAGACAAAACAAAATATTTCTTTACCCAGTGTGTAGTTGGTCTGTGGAACTGCCTGTCACAGGATGTGGTGATGGCATCTAGCCTTAATGCCTTTAAGAAGGGATTGGACAAATTCATAGAGGGAAGGACTATCTCAGGTTACAAGCCATGAGTGGTATGTGTAGAGGTGGACAACCTCCAAATGCCAGATGCACAGGAGGGTACCTGAATGCAGGTGTCATGTGTGCTCCCTGGAGCATCTAGTGGGCCGCTATGTGATACAGGCAGCTGGACTAGATGGGCCTTTGGCCTGATCCAGAGGAGCCTTTTTATGTTATAATAAGGAGTAGGAAAAACTGAGACTGCTCAACTCTTCAAGTGTCCATCCCATCAACAAGAGACGAGCTGGAGGGCATTACTCAAAAAGGCATTTTGAACATGTTTTTCTATGGATTATGTTACAGTTTTGATTTGAATACCAGAAACCAAATGCCCTATTCCAGCAGGGTTTAAACGACTTCTTGTTACTGCCTGCGAGAGGCAGAAACGATAAGAGATTTGTAAGCAGCTGGCAAGCTGCAACACATGGTTGGGAAGCTGTGAGCAACTTGGTGAGTCATACTGCAAAGCTTGTTCATACTCTCAGTATATTGGTCATTATACTCAAAGCTTATGTGACCATCCCTTCTTTTATTGTGTAGTGATAATACTAATTGGCAATAAATTTATGGTAAAGAACTGACTCTTCACCGACAGTTGCCCTTTTCTTCTCATGAAAGGTGCTAACGTTTGCCTCTTCTACATATTTACTAACAATTTCTGCCTTATCTTGACATTTCCCATGCCATTTGGCATTTAATTTGCAGGATTTTTCCTCTCCAATAATGTTTTTGATAAGTTGTATTTTTATTTTTTAGTATCTTCAGTTAAAGAGCTTGATAGGGTGTCTGCTAAACATTCGGTTTCTCCTTTGTTCGCTGAGCATCAATATGCTTGTTTGTACAACAGTCTGGTAATTAAACATTTTATTACTGTGGGAGGAAAAAACTTATCCAGACTTCTCTGGAGTGATAGTTTCTTGTTCTAGCCTGATTTCTAAATGTAAAGGTCCAATTCATTTATTTTTGGGGAGCTGGCCAGCTCCCTTCCAGGCCCAGTCTGTTCATTCCCATTTCCATCTCCTTTTTCCACTGCCCAGTCCATTCCTGTTGTGCTGCAATACTTTAATGGGAGCCTCTGGAGCCTGCTTCTGGATCACACCAGACTGTCGACTCACACCACCAGCCTCCGCAGACTACAGAATGCCCAACAGAAGCAACTTCTACAAACTGGAATTTTCACCCACAAACTGGAAGTCACAGGGCATTCTTGAGTCTGCAAAAGCCAATGGTGCAAACCTGGAAGTAGCCACCAGTGACTTATGGCACTACAGGGAGCATCATGTTGCAAACCCCCACAGAAGGCAAGGTGGGATGACATAGAATAGCATCCCTAATCAGCCTAATTGCAGTAATGTTACTAGGAAGCAGGGGTCTTTTTTGAGGGGGGTACTCACCAGTACTGAGTACTGGCATCTCTGTGGTGAGTACTGGCACCACTGTGGCTCCTGACAAGACATACATATGATTACAGATAATATCTTCATGGTGAGTGGCGCAAGTGGTTAAGATACTGTGCCAGTTAACCAGCAGGCCAGGGTTTGAGACCCGAGTCAGCACCACAAGACAGAGTGAGCTCCCATCCTTAACCCAGCTCTGCAACGCCAGCTGGATCCAATTGTATTGGCTCTGCCTTTCCATTGGGCTAATTCAGTGGCGTGGAGAGGGGGGATTTGCTGCTTCGGTACAGCCTATCCTCCATAACAATCTAACCCAGGCTTTTGTGCTTTAAAGGGCTACTTAAAGAATTGTGTTGCCATTTTAATATATTCAGGGTGCAATCCAAAGTTGGCAATAAACCAGTTCAGCCAGCTCTGCTGGCTCCCAAATGTTGTAAAAATACTTTAAGGCACATTTATGCTGACTGAGGAATTGGGTAAGCTGGCTTGGAGGCCTTCGTCACCTTGGGAGAGACAGATCTATCCCCTTTACCTGTTCAAAGGGGTACATCTGCACCCAGTGGCACAGAAAGAGGATAGCAGGAGGCCATTCCAGGGCAGGGGAGGGATTTTTTTGGAGCAGCTGGCACAGATTTCAGTAGCTTCATTGAGCAGGCTGGAGCTCAACAAAGAGAAAGGTGGATAATATCCCCTTACCTCAAGCTGGATACAGTGCAGGCCACTGTTGCTTGTCTGTTCCAGCGCAGATCAGGATGGTGATGCTTGTGTGAAATGCTTGTGGTGATGCTTGTGGTGATCTACATATGATGTGATCTTGTTTAAACTATGATTTTTTTCTGTGAATAACCCTACAATCCAGAGTAACTACGGGAGCACATAAGAGACATTTACGTCAACGTAGTTACAGCAGCACCTAATGAAAAGTTATGGGAAATTCATATTGCAATCCAGAGTAAATTGTTCTTACATCGGAGCAAGGACTCCCCATAGTTACTCCGGATTGCGCCCTTAGTCATTCGGGTTATTAATAATATTTCATAACAATCATTGATATTTGTAAATATGTTTGTCCTGAATTATCTCCCTGTAGTGTGGATGTTGACCAAGGAAAAAATGAAAAGAAGACTCTCTATATGCTTATTGTTGCTAAAAGACTTCTACTTTTTAAAAAGGAAGGAATTGTTCTCCTGTCCTAATTCACTTAATTGAGGACCTTCTCATGTTACCAAAATCTGAAGAAATGGCTTATAGATGATAATTATATACGGACATATTTGTGGGTATTTGGAAGCTATTTTTAGTTATACACAGAGGCTACAATCCAGAGTACCTACAGGAGCATGTAAGAGACATTACGTACACCCGTAGTTACTGCCCCACCTAGTGAAAACCTATGGGAAATTCAAATTGCAATCCAGAGTAATTTGTTCTTACTCCGGAGCAAGGACTGCTCATAGTTACTCTGGATTGCACCCATAGTGTATTTATTGTTTAGTAATTGTCTTACTGAAACAAGATTTCCATTTTTTATTTTTGTATGTAGTATTAATCTTATAAATAAATTTCTACCTTTTTCCTTCTTTTTTAGTTGATTACACTTTTCCACTAATAAAAGGTAAAAAAACTGGTATTCAAAATGCTGAACTTGATGTTTCATGTCACAAAGATATTTTATTCAGCTGTAGGTGTTAAACTAAAAATTTCCCACTGTACTTATGACAGTGAAGGCTTGCTAAAAACAGCCCATGCATTAGCTTAAGAGGAGGTGGGAAGAGAGAAAGTTAGAGAGACTTGGGATGGGGAGAGAGATGATTTGCTATCGAGATGGTCTCCCACCCCAATCCTGAGTTTGACAGGTCTATCTCCCATGTACATTTACATTCTTTCACCCATCCCACATGCTGTCCGATAGGGAAATGGAGCAGAAGTTGCTGCTTTGCTCCCAATCAATCTGCCCAGTCCTCAAGCACTGTGGCTGTCTTTGCAAAGATGTCATCTGTCACTTGCTCCAGCAGCAGAAGTTTCCTTCAAGATAACTGGTGTCGAAAAAATGACAAGCCACTCTTTCAAGCAGTTATTTCACACTGGTGACTGTCTTGCGCTAAGCCAGTGTCGCCACATGTCTGATCACAGTGGCACACATCTCTGAATTAAAACTGAAGGTATATTTCTCTGCTGCATCCAAAAAAGTTTACTTTTAGCGTTTGAAAGGATAAGAATAATTTTCAGTTGAATCCAAACCCAGTTTCTACGTAAACCACTTTTCTGAGAAACAAGCCCAATTCTATCCTTTTTCTCCCCCACCCAATGGTGAAGTTGGGCCAAAAATGGATACACAGTATTCAATGCCGGGTAGAGCAGGATTTAAATTACTTTACAGCTTCACTTTTTGCAATGAGTCTCCTCACACCTACAACAGTGATTTTGTTGGCGCAAGTCCAAAGAGAGAAAGGGGGCAAGGAGGCTGAGACTAGAGGGGATAGGATCTGGTGCATGATGTACACCTGATGCTTCAACCTTCTTATTGGCACTCAATAAGAGTGCCAATAAGCACTCCAGCACACTCCATGCACTGCTGGAAGTGGTTTTACGATCAATAGGCATTCACGGCTGTTTCAAAAACTAGCGTTGTTTTGTTTATCTTGGTACCTGGAATTTGGGACCTGAATTTAACCTGGAGAGAAATAAAAGTATTCAGGACCAAGCTCTGTGGTTAACATAACATGTAGTATGGATTAAATATGATTTTCAGTTTAGAAGCAGCAAACCTAGTACAAATAGGAAGAAATAAAAGGGTTGTCTTTGCAGCAACAAGAATCCACCAAAAATAAAGAAAAAAGAAGATCCAGGGGCTCCAAATTGTTTATTCAAAAACCAATGCCTTAAGCCTTTTTGAGCTAATCCCACAAAGGCATTTAACATAATATCAACAACCAATACAGGTATGCCTTTACCATCTATAAAAAGTTAAAAGCATTGATCACTTTACAAAATAAAACAGTCATATATTTCTGTGTACAACGCAATCCAAAGAGGAATAAATGGACCATGTTTAAAAGTGAAAGAATTCACAGTTGACTACTGCTTTTGAAGAATGTTTTTGGAACACCAAGTGCTACAGAACACAACCACTAGCTAGGCTTATAATTGGTGCAAATAATAGGAAACACATCTTGCCAATCTTAAGATCTTAACTGGCTGCCAATTTGTTCCTGGCTCATTTAAGAATGTGCATGTTTTTAGTCTGCAACAGATTGGGTTTGGGGACCTGGATACATAAAAGTTTGTTTGCTCTCAAACTAGTCCATTTAGATTTTAACGAAGGAGTTCTCAAACTTTATATTACCACAACCTCTGAAAAAATATACAATTCTGCCTCCTATATTCCAGCTAATTCAAATTCAACTTAGAGAACTCCTGGAGAAGATTATTGGTCAAGGTAGCCCAATATTGCCTCTGTGTATTGCCAATGGCTTTCACCCCTGGGTTTCAAATGGGTTTGACCTCAACTTCATCAGAGCTTCATTACCCCGTTCCAAACTTCAGATGCCCCATGGGGCGGGGGTGAGGCACAACTTACACTTTCAGCCACTCCTAACTTGTACTGGAATAGGCAGGTTGACATTCCTGCACTGCATCCAATGAAAGTTTTGAGCTACTCCTGCACAAGACCAAGATAAAATAAAGCATTTTCCCTAACCTGGGGTAATGCAGCAGCCCAAATGGTGGGCAAATCTGAGCATCCCAAGGCTGCCTGGATCCAGCATAACTTCTGAGTACTAGACCTACCACGCACTATGTGGTAGTAACCCTGACTTCTAAACTACATGGGTATTTTTCTTTCTGTTCTTGTGCACCACATCCTTATCCCAACTAATTTAGGCTGGCATAACTCACCTGTACTCTGTTTCTGTGGTGGTGTGAGGCAGCCAGCACATGTCCATTCATTGGGTTAATGAATGAATGGTTACTCCACCCCCACCAGGAGTAAACACCACCAGGCCAGGATGGGGCCTGTGCCAGGGCATATGCTGGCCTAAATGGGAGTTATGATTGCACACTTGGAAGTTTTTAACTTTAATACATGATTATTTTTCAAATGTATGTTCTTTTATAAAAGGGACATTTTTTCATAATAAAATTGCTCAAAAATGCATCTCTTTTCTAGACTATCTCGTGAGATTTGAAGATATATTCTTCAGTATACTATATTCTATTCCCCAACCATTAATTTCTAGATGGATTGTGATTAACTGCCATGTTGTTTTAGAACATAAGAGTGCCTTTCAAAGGCAACTTGTCCATCCATTAGTGGGTCCTTGTTTTCAAGATCCACTGAATAGTAACTTTAGAGTGCACTTTTTTGTTTCCACAAATCAATGGACTTTTAAGGAACAAATAGCCCTTTACTTCTCATTTCTCTTTGGATCTCTTTGGTTGGTGATTGGAAAACCATCACACTCCATCAACATGCCTCAAGATTAGTCACCTCCTGATGCCAGCCATAAACCCTCTAATTTTCTACAGAGTGCAATTAACAGGCCAGGAGAAAGCATGGTCAACTTCTGAGTATGGTTGCATCTGTACTGCAAGGGACTGTGGTGACCAGAGTGACCCTGAACCTTGAGTGGCAATCTTCGGGTGATAACCAGTGGCTCTCAGCCAAAGCAATTCCATTGTTCTTTACTCCCTGTCAAAGTCCTACCCTTTTTTCCTTAAAGTATTATACCCATTAGCCCTCTGACACCAAAATAGATGTCCTTGTTTCATTCTGCTTGTACACTATCGGTAAGAGGATCAGCTAGCAAGGGCCTCTTCTTAAAGGTCACTTTCATCTTAAGATTTTTTTTGGGGGGGGGGGGGGAGCTTGTAATAGAATCTTGCATTTAGCTTGTATTTAACTCTCAGGGAAGCTTAACAAATCATTATCTTCATTGAAATGCAAACCTAATTTATGTTCACATTAAACGGTGCTTTAAAAACACTATTAAAAACACTATTTAATGCCTTTTATTCCTTTCTTTATGCCCTTTAGTCATTCCTACACATTGCTTGATTATCTAGTTACTATTTGAAATGGAAACTAAATCTGATCTTTTGGTGACAGGACAGGAAATAGAAGGATTGGGTTAAGGCTGTCCCTTTCTAAAGGCATCAGTGTGGTCCACTGCACTATCTATCACAAATTATTAGAAAACATCTATCGCTCAGTGATAGTACACATGTTTTGCTGGTAGAACTTTCCAGTTCAAGCAAAAAAAACCACGAGACTAGCTGAACCACTTGCTTGGAGTAGTGGGCTGGGAGATGTAGTTACTTGGCCGGGATGGTCTTTCACATTACACATCACCACCAGATCACCCAGCTACCACCTTCCTGGCCAGTTCACTCAGTCTCTGTGTGGTACTGAGTCATGTGGGAGATGTGGGTGGATGGTGATGATTTGGCCCTCAGTGGGGAGTCTAACTCCAGACCCACAGGTAAGAAATGCCAAGGAGAAGCACTGGGTATATCTAATACGACATCTTTACTGGCATCCATGTTTTGGAGGTTCAGGAAGCTTAGTTACATTCAAACAGAAAAAACAGGTAAGTCCAACAAGTCCGATCCTACTGCCGAAGGACAGTGTACAGGTAAGTCTTTATGGGTGACAGGTAAGCTTTCACCTTAGTTCCCCACCTCCAGCAGGTAAGTCTCTCCTTCTGGAAGAGGTATGGTAATAACAAGTAAGAACTCAAAACAAAACAGCACTCCAACTTAAACACAGTCTACTCCCTCTCACTTGGAAGGAGGCCCAGCATGGACCAGTCTCCCTAGAGTCTCATTCTTAACCTTCCTCCTCATGAGCCTCTGCTCTTCCTTCTCCCCTTCCCGCTTTTTCTTCCTCTCTCTATATAGTTTCCAGATGCCCCTCCCCCTAAGGGGGTTCCAGCCCTCCGGGTGGGGCGGACGGGGTATGTTCTGCCACCAAGTTGGCCCTGTATAATAGCACGGGCAACCCAGGCACCTCCCTTCCTTATCCTTTGACCCAGGAGGCCACGGCATCCCAGCAGTCACCTTCTTCTCCCAACATGTCATTAGCTTTCCCTGCTGGTTCAAGGGATGAACTTCGGCACTAGGCTGCTGACTAGTCCCCCATTCCCCTCTCCCCAGTCCAAACGTGGGTGAGCGTAGCCCTGAGGTATGTGTCGGCTTGCAAAAGCAGGGAGGCTCATTGTCACTGTCCAGCGGCTCAAGGAACATGTCATCCTCAGCAGCCTCTTCTTCTGGCGTTTTCCTCCTGGCGCCACACTCTGTTTCATCCTCTTCTACATCCTCTGGAGAATATGTCAGAATAAAATGGCAGAAGCTTATCTCTTCTAGCAGTGCTATCAACAAGGCCATGACAGCAGTGCTGGAGAAGTTGGCCAGCACTTGTTATCATTGTAATCCTTTCCTGAGCAACTTTTCTCCTTCCATGAAAATACTTGGGATAAAAACCAGTGCTGCCTCCTCTCCCTTTCTTACCCTGCCCTACTTGTAAAGCAGCTAGTGCAAAGCTCAATTCTGCAGCAGCTTTGGGACCAGTGCAGAACTTGAGTGTCCCATGATGTTCCACGAGACCCAATGCAAGGCTCAGGATCTGGTAGAGCTGAACACAACTGGCTTTGCCCCTCTTGCCCTCTCCCTTTGCTTGTCATGCCTCTTCTCCAGGCTTCCCCTTCCCCGTCCTATCTTTCAGCTGCTGGATGGTCATGTCTCCTGCTGACTCTGGTGTAATGCCAGTAAATGCTGGGATAGTTCTGGTGTTGGGCTGGTGCTAAGTTCTGCAAACATGTTTTACAGGATGTTTGTGACAGTGCATACCAGCATACCAGCAGTGAGCCAGCACCCACTGATAACGATTGGTCCCTAAATTTACCTATCCATTTCTGCACCTGCAGTAATTAAGAGTTACATTGCCAAGAAGAAGCAATTTCCCAAGTTGAAAGCAACTGTGTTCCTCCAGTCAGGCAGTTGAGGATTGAGCCATTAGTTTATTTTTTCCTCTTTCTCCCCATTTCCTTTTCCTTTTCCATCATGTATTTGATTTTAAGCCATTGATAACTAAATAATGAATAACCAGCCTAATGCAAGTATGACCAGATTCACACTTGGAGAGGAAAAAGCATAGAACATTTCAGTTTTTGTGTTAAGTTTTTTACATAGTGTGCACAACTGGCAGCCAGTTCAGCAGATGGAAGACTATTATTATAAGATACAATATACATTCTGTGTGAATGTATAATTCACACAGAAAAGAGGTATTTATCAGAGTAACTGATAATAACATTATCCGTTATTTTCATGAACAGAAAGGAACAATTACTCTCACTGTCAAATACCTTCCTATATAGCTGCCACGTATATTTACCATTACATATTTAAACAAGGGGAAGTCATATCAAATCATACACCTAAGTACATTTTCCATGATTTGACTGTCACATGGAAGCTCCTTGAAATTGTTCCTACGTAAGCTGCAAGTAGTAAAGAGGCAGGGCATTGTAGCTTCCCAGTTCAACTCTGACAAGTCCTTTCTGTCTTAGGCTGCAATCCAGAGCAAATTCAGCCTGCTCTGACCTAACTGCACTCTCCTAACTATTCTGTATCCAGAGCAGAAAGTTATGCTGAATCCAGAGAGTCAGGAAGCCTGGGCTGCCCTAACTGCTCCAGAGCATGCTAAGTAATTGACACAAGGGGAAGACTTGCTCCTGAGGAGACACCCCTCAGATCACACTGAACAAGGAACAGCTGTGGTGCCTACAGTGGTGACATGACTCTGCACATCACCTGGTGCGGAAGTCTGTGCGTCATCCCTGGGATGCGCGCCCCCCCCACCTGGACTGCACAGTCACCAAAGTTGGCGCCTGCACAGTTGTTTCTGAAGCCAACTGGCTTCAGAAAGAGTACTGCACAGGCACCATCTCTGACACCTGCGCAGTACTTTTCTGAAGCCTTTTGGCTTCGGGGGAGACTGTGCAGGCGTCAGAGTTGGTGCCTGTGCAGTACTCTTTCTGAAGCCATTCGGCTGCCGCTCCGCCTCCTGAGTGAGGCCGAATGGCTGTGCAGAGGCGCGGACTTTCTCTGCTCTAAGGAAGTCTCCTCTGAAGCTGTTCGGCATGCTCAGTATGTTTCTGCGCAGTGCATCTCAGATGGCCGTTCAGGCCAGCTCCTCAGACAAGTGGCAGCTTCTGGCTGATTCTCCGCCTTGGAGCAGGCCTGAATGGGTGTGCAGATGCCCGGGGCCTGCCAAAGGACAGTCAAACTCCTCTGGCACATCACCCCATACGAAGCGCATCACCCAATGCAGCCCACACCAGCCGCACCAGTCTGGTGACGCCACTGGGTGCCTGCCTTATAAGGAGTCCCTGATGAGATGCCAGTACATTCTACAGTGAATACAAGGGGCTTCTTGGAGTGGCCTGCTGTATCCTGAGGTTTGTGGGCAGCCGTAGTTTGTTCCATATCCTGAGGTTGAGAGGCAGGGGTTGCAGCTAGGCTGGCCAAGAACTCAGATTTTTGGTCAGCACTGCCATTCTTACTCGGGCCTTATCATGGACCCCTATGGGTCTACTCATTACTATACCTGCTCCTGAGGTGGTATAACTCTGAGGGCTGGAAGAGGGCAATTCTGCCTTGAAACAGGCTTTGGATACAGAGTAACTGCTCTGCCCTAGGCAATGCTAAACATGCCCTCAACATGCCTCTCCTGAGCTGCTTAGGCTGCCCCAGTTAGGGCAGAGCAGGTCCACCTCTCTTAGGGCACCCTATCTTGCCTTGCTCTGCCCTAAGCCTCCTTCAGAGTAACTGGGCTGGAGCATCTTGCAGTTGCTCCAACCTAGTGTTAGATAGGGCAACCTAAGGGCTCTTATGTGGACAGATTAGTTGCTCTGGATTGGGCTGTTAGGCTGCAATCCTAATCTCCAGTCAAGCCCCAGCACATGTCCTTTGCTGACCTGTGGGTGTCCCAAAAGTGCCATAAGGAACTTCTGCCCCACTTCTGTGGGGTTAGGCCAGTGCATATACATACGCCAACCTCCTCACAGCACCATGGGAAGATATACCATATGATTTAAGCTGGCCTAAATTGGTTAGGATTGTGCCCATAGTTCATGCTAAGTTCATGCCCAAAAGGGCAGCTGGATCTTGTACCTCAGAATGTTAAGGCACATATTAGGACATTTTGTTTTGTGCTAAAAATCCAAGTTTCAATCCCTGGAAAGTCCAGTTTCTAAAGATCACGAGTGGCAAATTAACAAGTCTGAAAAACTACTGGCAAAATTATATCTTAACCAAGATTCAGTCAGTGTATGGAGCCTTTTATAGCAGAGCCTTTTATGACATAAAGTGGCTGATGGCATTGGCATCAAAAGACAGCAACACCAGAAGAGCACTGTACCCAGGAGTACAGGTAAGCTTCCAGTGGAAGTGGGGATGAATAGAACAGGGCAGGAAGGGGATGGAATGAGGAGGGATGGATGGATTGGGGTTGTGTCAGGGATGGCAGGGATAGGTCTTGGCAAAAACAGCTCTGCCCATATCATAATCCCTATTTTGTCCCTGAAAAGCCCTATTTGCTCCATTCTAACATGTGGAGCTAAGTGTTGAGTAAGCGCATTGGAGACCATGCAAGAGCAGCAGGGGTAAGTTAAAGATTCTTTTTATTCCCTCTCTGCTCCCACAAGGTCTGAGGCTGCCTGCAAGTTGAAGCAGAGCGTGTGCAGGCACTACTGCACCCTACCTGTTTTATTCAATTAGGATTCAGCTGTTAATTTGACATTCAGATTAAACAATGCTGGGACACAAGCACCCTCATGTATACATAGCTGTAAATTGTACAGGCATCCTAAAGCAATACCTTTAGGAATCTGGAACATTTGTGTGCAGTGAGTATTCTGGGCTTCTTCATGCCCAGGGCCACCACTTTGTTTGCCACCACTCTGTCCCTGACCTGTCATCACATCACTCCAACTGCTTCCAGAATTACACAAAGAGTATAAACCTACTCCTGGTGCAATTCTGCATTGCTCTGGGCTGCACCTCTTCCTCTCTACCCAGGAGAGGAACATCACAGCCCAAAATGGTGCACTACTGCTATGGGGCACATCTTTTGTCTTCTCATAGTAAAGGAAACATGTGTCCAAAAACAGCATGGATTGAATTCAGAGTGGCTGCTATTCTGGATGCGATGCCATTTCAGGAGGCATCTTTCATGGCCCAGAATCTCAGCTGGAGAGGCAATAAGGTGCTGCCTTTCCAGCCACAATTCTGAATTAGGTTCATTAGGATTAGGAAGAGGATTTTTTTAAATGTAGGAAGCTGGCAGAGCTGCTAGCTTCTTTTGATTAAAAGAAAGAAAGAAAAATGGGTGGCAGAGGTGAGTCTGCCAGCATCCCACAGAGTGGCGCCTAGAGCATTTGCCCTAAACGCTCTCACAGCTTTACCACTGTTAATGTAAATGATTTATCCTCTCCATCTTGAATGACCAAATGCCATTCTGAGAAAGTAGGTACTTGAGAACTATGCCAAACAAATTCAAGAGTTATAATTCACAAGTCTCAGAGTTAATGAAAGGCACTTCCACATACATACAGAAGGGGAAGTTTAATATTTCCATCTATATTTCCCATGTACTACCTGGAGCTTCTGGGACTTCAGCAGCGGATTTGCAGAAGCTGCAAAGGGAAGAGCTGGAGAATCCAGTTAGCATCCAGGCTACTAAAACTAATAACAGAAACTGCATTGGTCAAGGATTTCTCGTAACTGGAGAAACCAATATTTTGGGCTTCTGCAGTTTGTTACATTAAGACCATGTCATGGCACACTGTCTCCAGAAATATAAATACACTCCCATGCAATAGAGATAGCAGCAACAAACACCTATGTGAACAATTTAGTAAAATGCAGTTTGACTTTGTGAGTTTAAAACCCCCAAATCTTAAAGTCTATATGTTTATTCTGATCCATTCTGGATTGTGCATTACCCAGTTTTATTACTTTGACTGAATTTGTTTAAAGGCAGCTGTACATTTCCCACTTTCCAAATAGCACGAACATTATAACATATTTAAATCCCACACTTCCATCACTTCATCTTTCAGCATCAATTCATCTTATTTCCAGCCTGGCAATTTCCTTCCTAGAGGAGGCTTTCAAAATTATATCAAATCAGTGAACAGTAGTAGGTCAAGATGGCTTAAGTTAGAGATCTCCAGTGAGCTTTGAAGCGGGTTAAAGCTATAGATACTGTTTACAGCTTTAGCAAAATAAATTCCTTGAAGCTGTAATAAGGTTATGTCTGGAAAAAAACAGGTGGGGGAGAGGTCATTCAAAATAATATTTCCTAATACTGTAACTGTTGTAGTGCAAATTAAAATAATAAATCATTCCTTGACAGGAAGTAGTTTAAAAGAAAAAAGATCATAGATTTTAACTTTGATGAGTAATTTGAACTTTCTGCACACTTTTCACAGTGCTATTAACTGGTATGACGATTCCTGTGTACTAAACTACAAAATCAAGATTCTTCTACAGATTCTGGTTTCATTCCATAAGCATGGAATAAGAAATATTTGTTTAGAAAAGAAAACCCTCACTATTTTCTTCTTCTTACTCTTACTGTTCAGAATACATTGCAGAATAGCAAAACATTAGGGGATCCCAGATGTCATTATAGAGTAATTGCAGATTCCACCTACCACTCTTCAAAATCCTACTGAAACAGTTCAACATTTCAGGAAAACCTGGCTGTCTTCAGTTCTTACTGAGTGCCGACATCATGGAAGGAATAACATCTGCGAATATCATGCTTCTGTGTCCAGCAATTTTAGCTGAGTGTTGATGAGTGAGTGAGTGAGGCTGCAATCCTAAAGACTCCTGGGAGTAAAACCCATTGAACACCATGAGGATTACTTTTGAGTAGACCTGGTAGACCATTGTGCTCTAGTCAGTCAGTCAGTGATGTTTCCATTATATATATATTTAGAGATGGGGAACTGGAGTTGAGAAACAATATTTGAAAATGCTAGAAAGCATGTCCAGGCTAAGCTGGGAATGTTTATTTGGAGGAAAACTAAAGTAGTCTCTTGGACAGATGAAAATGTCAAATATAGTCATGTAATTAAAAATATATATATATAAGGAGAAATCCGTGTAACTTGTACTACTTTTTCAATGGTGTATTGAGAATTACAATTTTCTCTGTCAAAGAGCTCCCTCAAGCTCTCTCTGGTTTCAGCCCTTACCCCTTTCTGTCAGATTTCATGACAGAGCGAACCTGGAATTCCCATGATATGGTGATCTGACAAGTTCAGCGTATATTTATTTTCCACATCCAGATAGTCTGCTGACCCTACCATCCCCTTCAGCTTTCTCTAAAGCTCAACAGTCAAATTCACAGAAATGGTTTAGTTGTTATATACATACTACTCTATGCACAAGGCAGCTATAAATAGAATCAAACACCCAAGTTAAGAGCTACTATGCCAGACCTGAATGGTTCAGAATCTGCTCTAACCCATCTGACTTTATCTTTTTTGTTAAACCAGCCAAAGTTGTTGGTTTGTGGGAAGAATCACAACATATGAAAAATAAGTTTAAGTATGTAGTTGTTTTTATGGTTATGTGTTTATAACCTCTTGTCTTCCTGGCATAGGGTGAAAGCATTTCTATACCACAGAACCTTGACAAACAATTTGCATATATTGATAGACAAATCCATGTCTGTGTCTTTGGTAAAATGCTCCAGTGTATCACTTGGAAACTCTTTGAAACTTATTACAGGCACATTGAAATATGTGCAATACTCTCAAAGGAAAACATATTCTTTCCATGAGAAATCAAAACAGCAGATCCAAAAGAGGGATTAATCAGTTTCACTCAGCTTTTGTTCTATGACAGAGTGTAATCTAACTTTTTTAGAATAAAATCACTTTTATGACTATCTTCAAATATATTATCCTATCCTATTGTTTCTTATTCTCCTTTTATACTTGAACCAAATACATATTTATATGCCAACAAAACAAAAAAACAGAATTTTCTTCGGTCACACAAACAAGATAATGTATGTGCTAATGCAAATTTCAAAATTTAAAGGTGAGTTCATACAGGCATGTTTATAACCCAACAACTCCTTTAGTTTAGTTTAGTTTCCAACTAAACCATCAGTTTGTGACTTTTGAGTGTGAAAACGCCATCAGATATCAAATGCCACATACAAGAACTTTCACAGCATATGTCACTTCAAACAAAATATGTATCCGTGAAGACAATTTGCATGTTCAGCAGTCAAGTGACATTGCATAAAAGAATTGCTATTTGGAAAAAATGCAGGTGTCATAGCTCTCACAGGAATGTACTGCCTCATAATGCAGGCAAGAATATTATTAATTAGCTATTAATGCTTCAATTTTCTTGTAAAGTGCTTTGTGAACTTTTCAGTTGAAAAGCGGTATATACAACAGATAGATGATTGATTGATTGATTGATTGATTGATTGATTTAAATATTTCTCAACGCCAAAAAACTCCAAGCTCATAGAGCAGTGATTTTCAACCAGTGTACCATGGCACACTGGTGTGCCACGGATAGTCCTCCGGTGTGCTGCAGAAATTTGGAGATTGACATTCATTAATAGGAAAATTGAAGGATTTGAACAATCTGGTCTCTCTTGTCAATGGTAAAAACAACTGATGGTGTGCCTTGACAATTTCAGTGCCATGTTAAGTGTGCCATGAGATGAAAAAGGTTGAAAATCAGTGCCGTTGAGTGACATGGTAAAACATCAGAGCTTTGGTTTTTCCTCTGACACGATGGCTTTCCAAATGTTTGGAGAAGCATTAAAGCATGCAGTTCTCCTGGTGACTTCTGTAGTGGATTATATTTGTGGTGGTTAGTATTTCCTAAAAGTGGGGGTGCTGCAAATGTCTCCCACTCTGCTAAACCACTACTAGCCAATGGCGTTGTTAGGGTGGTGTAGCTGGAGCGGCCACACCAGGCGACGCACCACTGTGGGTGATGCGCCGGAGGAGGTTGACACTCCTCTGGTGCATCCATGTCTTAGCACACCCATTCAGGCCTACTCCGAGACGGAGCAGGATTGAATGGCCGGCTGAGACACACTGTGCAAGTCCAGGTCTCTGGACATGTGCAATGGGAGGCTCCCACTGCAAAGTTCGTGCCTCTACCCAGCCATTCAGCCTTGCATCAGAGGCAGAGCACCAGCTCCTGGCTGCTGTTCCTCCTCTGGAGCAAGGCTGAATGGCTGCAGCCAGTGAACATGTCCAGAAGCCTGATACGCCTCTGAAACAAGACCAAATGGCTGGGCAGAGGCGCAAACTGCGCATGTCCAGGCTTCTGGACATGCACAGTCAATTCCTCCTCACTAAGGAGGAGAAGGTTGCTCCTCCTTAGAGCAGAGGAAGTTTCCTCTGAAGCTGGTTGGCTTCAGAGGAGACTGTGCAGATGTCAGTGTTGGCACCTGTTCAGTCCTGGGAGGGGGTCCATACATCCCAGGGGTGACAAACTCACCCCCCATAGCAGGTGATGCGCACTGTCGCATCACCCACTCCTGCTCCTAGCGCACCATTCTTCTGCTTCTCCACCCTGATCCTATCTACAGAGGAACACTTTATCTGTTAACAATAGATTAAGATACTCTCCATAATTCAGGGTTGGACAGACTGATCATAAATTAAGTAGCACTAGTGTCGTCCCGGAAATGAAAACCATGCTATAATGCACTTTATCACAAATGGGAGAGGCTGATGGAGGCTCATCCATCTGTGCTGGCATAACACTATGGATGAGTGCCTCATAGTATTCATCCATGGTACTCAGCCCTAACCCCTTGCAAGATACTCAAGTGTGGTACTCATCTCTGCTGAACGACATGGAGAGCAATCCATATGAGAGAAGGAGGGGAATGGAACAGGCTGCAGGGAGAGTGGGCAGGAGGACAAATTGGACCTGGGAAGAGAGCAGAGATGGTGACAGAGGATGCTGCTGAATCCTATTCCCTCTTCCAGGTCATGGAGCCCTACACCAGAGTCCCTAGTTCTGTGCCAGATTTAGTTCTTTTTCCAAGTTAAAGAACTCCAAATTCTCTAGCTTTACTTCATGAGGAAGGTGTTCCAGTTCTCTGATCATTTTGATTGCCTTCTTCTGCAATCGAAATGATTTTCCAGCTCTATATCCTTATGCACACAGTATGGAAATAAGGCGTACATCGTAACTTGTAAAGATGTGGAAAAAATCAAGGGCATTTCATTTCAAACCTTATTCTTTCAAACAAACAATAAATTCCAGAACTGATTTTAAAAAGTACAACTTGGAAACTAAATTGTCTTGTTCTCATAAATCAAGAAAGATTCTTGAATATGACCCTTTATGACAACATCAGTTCATTCACTGTGGGTAATGAACAAGATGCAGTTAACTTTTCTTGGAAAGGTGAGGTGAATAGTACAGTAATTCTCACTCAGCTGTGCCCCAACAGCAGGTAGAGATGAGGAAATGTGGGATATTGCCTGCAACAATATTCATCTTGCAACAGGCAAGAGACAATGCTTTGCCAAAAGCCTGATTAAAATGAGGAACCTGGGATTTTTTCAAGGAACTTCATGGGGTTACTAGGCAGTGGGGTTGGAGACCAAACAAACCAGGATGAGATGGAGCAAGTCAGGAATGGATGCCCCAGCAGTGCCATAGCAATTGTGGTACTATCGGCACTCAGTGGCTTGTCCCACTACCTGAGGAGAGTCAGCAAGCCTCAGAAAGAGTCCAGGAGGTCCACTTTCCCCTCTGTGGTTCTCTCCAATTGCTCCATCTGCAAGTCAGAACACACTTCTACTAAAGCCAAAGTCACTCTGACCTGCAGATAGGAAAGATAAAGTGCTGATCGACCCTCCTCCTCCAGTAGTGAGACAAGGTTCTGGAGGCCAGTAGCACCATAACTGCTGCGGTGTCAGGACACATCTCCCCTTCCAGTCCCAGCAACCACTTACCAACAGCAAAGTCCCAGAGAGTTCTGAATATCACTGCTTAAAGGAATACATGAAATATGAGCTACCTATGGCTTTAAACACTTGCAAGTAGAAATGGCAGGCAGAAGACTGCTTTCAAATTCTTAAGTACATTGAAAATGCACAAGGGATAAATAGTGCTATTACAAATACACTCAAAGGCATTACAGGGCTGGGTTCAATCTTGCAATCTATAAGTGAGAGTTTTCTTTTATCATCAACGTATGTATTCATGCTGATTGAAGACTGTAACAAGCTATGTGTAACCAATAAGCCCAATTATTTTATCTTAACCAAATAACATTTTTCTACACTCTAGGATTGTCCTAATAGTACATCTTGCTATCACGATCATATTATTTAGACATTTTTGTTAGATGAATATGCCTCTTGAGGTTCAAACAATTGATCACTTTAATTCAACAAACCTGTCTCCTTTACTTCCTCTAAAGATGGATTATACTTAATGGAAACATTATGTTAAAATGAAGCATGCGAGAAATCTATAATGTCTTCTGTGTTAAACGGGGAGGAAGGTAATGAACCGCCAGATGTATCTGGAAACTTACTTTTCATGTTGAAAGTGTTAAAAAAAAGTTTTACAGTCATCAGTCTACTGAGTTATAGAAGATTCATGATGGTTTCAGTAATTCTGTTGTTATTTGGCACGGGTGTATCAATTAAGAGGAACAACTAGCCAGATTTGCAGTGCAGGCTCTGACTCTTGACAATTAAAAAACATAACCAATTACAAAAGTGGGAACAATAAATGGGAATGGATTCCAGTTGTTTAATTAAAACCATAAACACACTGAAGAGCCATCATCCTTTTCATTTGCTAAGCTTATAAGAACTTGCATGAAGGAGAATCGGTAATAATGTTCTTGGTTCAACTGTTCACATGGAAGGTGAGGGCCCATAGAAACTCTTGCTAAGAGGGAAGGAAACCTATATTCCATTTTTTCTCTCATCTTCAGAAGAACCAGAGGTGCTCAACTAGTAGCAGAGCTAGAGGGGGGACAAAACACTGAGTTTTGCAGGCACCTGAATGTGCTGTGTAAGGGACCTTTTCCTTTTGAAGCCATTCCCAGTGACAAGAGCAAAACACAGATGAACACCTCCATTTTGCTCTTGCCACTGGGAATGGCTGCAAATGGGAGAGGTAGGGGCAGTGGTGGGATTCAAATAAATTAACAGGTTCTATATGCTAATGGCCACTCCACTCTTACCTTGGCATATGCCCCATTGGCTATACTGGGACTTGCTTCTGAGTAGACCTGCTCAGGAACAGGCTCTAAGTAGGCTTAGGCTGCAGTCTTCTCCACACTTACCTGGGCGTAAGCCCCATCGGCTATACCGATGGAGCAGTAGCAGCAGAGGAGAGGACAGAGAGCTCCGTTTGGAGGGCAGCCTCCCCTCCCTCCCTCTGCCCCAAGGAGGCAGCTGCCCCGGCCCACTGCTGTGGCTGAAGGGCCCGCCTGGAAGAGGAGGCTGTGCGCAGAGCCTCTGGATGGCCCCACAGGCTCAGGCTTGGGTTAGACCCAACCCCCACCCAGCCGCCCAGGGTAGAAGCGGTGCTAACTGAATTAATAGAATCAGCAAACGGTTCTGCAGAACCAGTGGGAGCCAGTTGAATCCCATCACTGGGTAGGGGCTCCTTATACAGCATGTTCAGGTGCCTGCAGGACTTACAGTACTGCTTTGTACCCCTACTAGCTATGTTACTGGGCTTGATTTGGAGCCTTTGCCTAAAACTGTAATATGAGCAAAAATACCCATGGCAGTTGAGTAAAAAATTCCCACAATAGGGAATTGCTATTTGGCATGGCAATTTGGCATGTGATGCAAAAGATACTAATATGGCATTTAATGCATCTCAAATCTGGAACCAGTGGTGATTTCAGGCCACTTGGGGTAGTGGAAAATTTAAATGACATGAGGGAGAGATTCAATGCAGGTGTCATATGTGCTCCCTGAAGCATCTGGTGGGCCACTGTATAATACAGGAAGCTGGACTACCTGGGCCTTTGGCCTGATCCAGTGGAGGCTCTTCTTAATCCACATATCAGGGGCAGCCATACAAGATAACCAAACCATGAAGGGAAATGTCACAGTGGATGAATGAAGGATTATATACAGAACAGTATTTGCAAAAACTCAATTTAAAAAATGGAGCTTACTCAAGCCTACCAAAATAAACCACTTTAAATCTACAAGAAAGGTGGTATATAAAACACTATAATAAATATCACCACCTGGGTAGCACTTGAGGCAACTAAAAGCCATGTAGATCCAGAGAAAGGCTCTGTTGCTATATTCTCAGTGATGCATTTCCTTTTATCTACATCTACCTATATATAGATATGAATCAACCCTTCACAAACTTTGAATTTAAGACACTATTTCCACTTCTTCCTATTAATTTTTAATTGCGTTAGCTTCCTTGGTTTTCTTTGGTTTTCAAAAAAATGTAGGCAGTGGGTAAAGTCAAAATCCATAACATACAACCGACTATAGCTCTTTTTGTTATTGACATTTCTCTATTCAGGTTACTCAGTAAGGTCTAAGGCGTTTGTCTCCCCAACGTAACACAGAACAACCTAACACATCAAGATACAAAGCAATTCCTTCCCTTTTTTCAGAACTGCCACACTACCACAGGTGGCTTTCAAAACAGCATGCTGCCTTCCATTCATTTTAAAGCCAAGGCAGTGTGCATTCCTGTACAAGTTGGGTGATTTATTGTCTGAAGGTAAATTATATATCACCCTCTTGAATATGAAGAATGAGCCTAGTAACAAACAAATCCTACAGACTGACCTCAAATTGACAGGACAACACTGGCCATGGATTTTGGGATGCATTTGGAAATTGCTTTTCATGACAAGCATTCGAGGTGCTGTAAATTTTAGATGACAGAAGTCCCAAGTTGCACTTTGACACTTGACTTGCAACAAGTTTCTGCAATGCAGGGATAAAATAAAACCATTCCTAGAATACGCACAATCACAAGAGCAAGTTTCACGGACACTGGAAGTGTAAGTGTGTGTAAACATGTTTAAATTTGCTTTCTTAGCAGTGACAAATTTAAAGTGAAAAGAAAGCTATGCGTATCAATCAGGTTTTAAATATTTGCAAAGTGAGGAATGTGAAAGATTAAAAACATAGTTTTTTTCAAAGAAATGCAATATGAATTAGGGCACACTGCTTTGAAATATCAAAATGAAGAATTCAAACACTAAACTCATATCTAAAGCCCTCAAAGTGCTTACAATTTGAATAGAGCATGATATACTTTTGGCCAAGTTTCAATGTACAGTGATGTGTGAGTTTGGAGGTGATTGAGTTCTTCAGTTCATCTTAACTTTAAACCTGATTATGAAGCTAGCAACCCTTTTCTGAATAAATTCTCTGATCTTAGTTGGTGAGTGAGAGTGCAATCCTATCAACACTCTCCCAAGAGTATGCCCCACTGCTTATAATGGGATACTTATGAGTATGCATGTCTACAAATGGGTTCTGAGTTTGCTTGTGCGTCTTAACTCTATATTTTTATTAAGCCAATTGTTTTTCACTCATTTCATTTCAGCAGCAATACTGATGCTTAATTATTGCATTACTGCGAAGGTCTGTCCAACTTACAGAACCAAAGTGCATTGCAATGCCCACAAATACCTATTGATTCTTTTTCTTAAGCATGCACAGGTACACATGCACACACAAGGCTTGACACAAATCATTTGAGTATAAAAGCACTCATTGTTCAGAGGAAGCGAAATGATCAGGCTAGGAAAATATAAGAGAACTGTGAAGATTTAACAGTTTCTTTCTAAGATGACTTTTGTTTTCTAATGTAATAATTTCAGCAATTTTAAGCGATTAAAAGCTCTTTCTTCCAACATGAAGAACAATTAAAATCACAACAGATTTGACTCTTCATCTTGATTTGCTTCTTTCTTGCATTAAAAGTGAAATAAAAAAATAATGAGACTGGATTCCGAAATACTGAGTGAAGAGGTTTGACTCATCTCTAATATCTGCCAAGACCAAGAATATTAATTAAAAGTTTTTTGGAATCACACTCTGTGACTTCCTATTTGAAGTCTCCACAAGCAAGGCATGAATTCATTTCGAGAGATGGCACACTACTCCCCCGAAACCGCTCAGCTATTGCTGCTGTTGATGCTGCAATAGAAGAACAAAATGTTGAACGTTTTGAAGGCAAACCTATACAGGCAGTGCAGAAGTTGCTAGTGGTAAACAACAGGTATGGGCAGTGGCATAGTTAAGAGAATGCAGGGGGTGCAGTTGCACCTGGCTACAAGTTTTAGGGGGCCTACAAGCTGAGCTTGACACTAGTGGTTAAAATTGTGAAAAATGGGGTATGTATGAATGATAATACCATCATCTTATATAACGTTTGAAAGGTAATTTTATGCAGAATTCATTTATACAAAATGCATTGGAATATCTCTATTCTATCACAAGTTATGGCCAATTAACCGAAAATGAAAACAAAAAAGCCTATGGAACAGAAGTTGGTTTTCTTAACTCAAATTTTCCCATGTTACTGATGGTTCTGAGAACCAATGAAATGTAATTCTGATACTGTATGGAACTCATAAGTTGTTGATGTGGATCAGTTCTCAGTACATATATCATATACAGTACATGTAACATAAAACAGTTACCCCATTCTGCCTGGGTATATAAGGCACTTCTAAGTGGTGCTTCTCTTCTATTTAGCAGGAAAAGAATAACCATTCCTCTTTGCCCCACCACAGTTTTACTAACCCATAAGGGACACAATTATCATTTTATTACTTAGGCTGCAATCCTAAAGACACTTTCCTGGGAGTAAGTCCCATTGAATACAATGGGGCTTACTTTTGAGTAGACATGGTTAGGATTGTTAACTTTTATTTTGTTGTTGCAGGGCAGGTTGAGGGGGAACTTCAGCTGCAGATAGCAAACAGGTACTTTAGCCACACAACTAGCAGAGCACATGGTGGTGAACTGCTGAGGAGAAGGAGGCACGTTTTTCCCCAATTTTCTTTTTAAAAATACCTGGGGGTGACGTCACTTCCAGTTGTGACATCACTTCATGGCTACATTTTGAGCTTTGCACCAGGCTACATGATCATTAGCCACACCACTGGGTATCGGCAATTCGGTCCCTGGGGGACCCAAAAATGGGCCCAAAAAGCCCCCTCAGCTTATACTCGGGTGAACTGAGAAGTGGCGGGATCAAACCCGCCACTTATACCGTCAAGTCATATACCGTTGGATTCATACTGAAGAGCAGAATCCAATGCAAAAATCAGTTTTGAAATATCTCCTTCTCTCAAAAGTTATGGCCAAAAAACCAAAACTATAAAAATAAAAAAATACATTTTTTGGCAATTTTTTTAAGCGGGTAGGAATTTTGGCCTGGGGGTAAGAATTTTGGCCTTGGGGTTCAGGAATTTTGGGTTTGGCATCTGGTCACCTTGTCCTATGCATGTCTACTCTGAAGTAAGCCCTACTAAGTTCAATGAGGCTTACTCCCAGGAAAGTGTGCTTAGGATTGCAGCCTATGAGTTCCAAGAAGGCTAAAAGGAAAAGGGCCAGTACCTGCTGCATTTCCCACCATAGGCTTATACTCAAGTCAATAGGTTTTCCCAGTTTTTGTGGTAAAATTAGGTGCCTCGGCTTATACACAGGTCAGCTTATACTTGAGTATATACGGTAATGAAAATACTGTACAGTACTGAACGGTACTGTACTTTTTGAAACCTTCATGGCTGGTGTGAGGGAGACAAGAGATTTATTTTGTAGGATGACTTTCACTTTCGCTAACGGAGTCACTGCTATTCGTTGGCTCATGGAATCTTTGTCTTTTTGTGCAACTTTAACATCCCATGCTGCTGATGAGGAGCAGCACTGCAACACTGATAAGGCACACCTTCCACAATGCCACACACAGCAGATTCCACACACATACCTGGCTCAGGCTGCTCCCCCAGATCCCCACAGTGAGTTCCCTGGCCATGGAAATCTGTTCCAAACTTTGCTCAGGGCCCCACCATAGATCAAGCTACTGCCCCAGATCCCCATTTGAGTTCCCTGGCCATAGAATCATGTTCCAGACTTCCTCAGATGTGCTCTTCTTTCAAGATAGTGCTCTTAAATCAAGTCAAAATTTCTGAGGAAAATTTTGCTCTTAATACAAAATGGTCTTAATTCAAGTCACTCTTTAATCAAGGTACCACTGTACTTTAATCTGCATAAATAGGTCTTGCAACAGTGGGTTTATTTTCAAAAATTATATTGCTATTGCTATGAAATCTGCCAACATAATTTTGGTTAAGGGTTCAATACTAAAAATGTCTTGAATGTTCTGATGCACTAGGGACTTTCTGCCTGTTGCAAATGGAAACATGCCAGAACACACAGCCTGGCTACTGCCGCATGTGGTGAGTGGCCAGCTCTGTGCATCAACAAACTTTAGACGCTCACCCTTCATATAGGGGATAGGAGGGATGCAAAATAGAGGGGGGTGGAAAGGGAGAGGCAGTTTAGGTGGCAGTAACACATTCCAAAACTTAACTTACTTCCTAGATTTGATTGGTCTTTCTGGATCCACAAGATTTTCAACAACACTATCACTGGCACAGGTTTAAGTAGACCCAGCAAGCTGGTAGGGATTTGCCCTGAGAAGGCCTCCGGAGACTGGAACTCCCTTGAAGGATGAAATATGTGCCACTGTCACACCACTGTATCACTGATCAGGGTGTTATGATGGATTGGGCTATAAGTCTAGTAGGCATTTTGAACACCCAATAGTTTTACATTAATTAAACTTTCTGAATTCCCTCTTACTTTTCAGATCAGCTACTTGTTTTGGAGATGATGAAAAATTTAGGTTTTCCATGCATTTTCTTCTGAATCCCCTTCTCTGTCTACTGTTTGGTATACCAAAAGTCCTGCTAATTAGAGAAGGCAGTGGAAAGGCAGTGACAAAACAGTTAAGGAGAAGGTGGGCAGAAAGTATGTGGTGGCTGCATGGAGTTTGTAGTCATAAAGTTTAGCTTTATAAATGGTGTTTGGCTTCTAGTTCAAGTCTAGATGGCACACATTGCTCACTTCAAATACAAGCTGAGCATTGAGCCTCAGGGTGATCTCTAACTCAGGTTACAATGCAACATGAAGTATTGAGATTTTCTGTCCAGCTATATTTTCCCACCATCCTGGCACAGATCAGTGATGTAACAGGACATAACACATGGTGAAAAGTCTTTCTTCCTTTCTTCTTTCTGTAAGAGGAAGAGAGAAGAGTTGGAAAGGAGTTCAGATCCCATTTGAAAGGAGATTGAATCATCATTGTCATTATGAAGATCTGATTGTTTCTGAATATTTTTTAAAAGAGAAAATATCTAAATGGTGCTTGACCCAATAAAAAATCTACATAAATGAGAGAGGGCTCACTGTTACCACTGTTGCATATTTAATATAATAAAAAAGAGAAAATCTCTGCATTGCAACCTGCAAACCCAATCAGTATTTATGACCTGCCCATACTTGGTTTAACCCTTTGAATTTCTCGATATTGATTTCGACTTTTGATATTTGAAAATAAAGCACTCCATAAATAATTGCCTGGCCAACTTCTAGAAACAATGCTTCCTTTCAGAATCAGCAATAGTCCCTTCTGTGGAAGCAGATATGGACAGTAATTCCATATCTAGATTACTTCAAAGCTAGACGACTTCAGTTATCATGAATGACCACAGACTTCAATGGGAGAAGTTTTATTTTCCACATCCCTTCATTTCTAAAAGGGCACCTATGTTTCCTTTAATGCATTCTTCATAGCAAAACCCAAAACTTAAAAAAATAAAGAAAAGAAAAGTTGTTCCCCTTTACTATTGTATCTCTCATTTTACAACACACACAGTAAGTCATTTAGAGCAGCAAATCACTCTAATTGCATCTGCTGCTGTTGAAGGGTCTTTTTTTCCCTCTTCCCAGAGCTGATTCCAGCAGTTTTTGATGGCCCACTGTATAACATTTTATTGACCAACAAAGAAACATTATGAAATACATTTCCATCTCCCTAATATTGATTTAAGTCAAGCCTGGTAATCATATAAAAGCAAGGATTTTACGGTCTGCCAGAACCAGAAGTAACTGAAATACCATGCTAAAAACAATTGTTTTGCAGACAAACTAACTTCTTTTTCATCCAAGCCGCAAGCTAAATTCTTAAAATACTCTTGGCAAACTTTTGATAGCCAAAGGGCTCCTTTATGCTGAAATCAACTTGAAGGTTCATTTCATAAACGTTCACAAGGATTAGAAGGCATGTCTAGCACAATGACTTGTATAAGATGTAACACATTATATTATTTGTGTGCAGATCATTCAGGTGCTTCCCTGGGGTACTGCAACTGAGAGCACAATCCTAACCATGTCTACTCATAAGTAAGCCCCATTGTGTTCAGTGGGTCTTATTCCCAGGAAAGTGTCTTTAGGATTGCAACATTAGAATGCTATCTGATACTGTCTCCAGTCTGTGCCCTGTGCATTAGCAAACTCTCCAGACCTTTACTTGCTCCTCAAATGCTGTCATCAAACCTAGAAATGGGAGCTTCTGATTTTGAAGCCCATTGACCAATCAAGCAATATCATCCAGTCAAAAACAATTCTGAGATGAATTTCTCATGCGCTTGAGAACAGCTCAAGGAAGGCATGATAAGGATGGTAAGGATCTGCTTCTTGCTTGAGGGAGAATTATTATAGCTTGCAGTGGCAGCAGGATAGAGGGAGGCAGGATTGGCAGACAGGGTTAGTTAGCCTATCTGCACTGTTTAACACTTTTCTACATCTGCCTTCTTATATAACTCAAAGACGCCCACTGGCTTTGAACCTTAGCTTAAACTTCTACAGAACAGAGACAAATTTGGTTATTAAAATTCTCCACAAAATTCTTCTATGCACCTTACAAGTATTAAATTTTCTCTGGCTATTCTCTGGCTTTTTTTCAACCCATATTTGATTTCAGTGTTTAATTTCACAGAATCAGGGTTGCCATATCTCTCTTCAGGACCCTTTGCCAGTATGTGAACATAACCCCTCAAAATCAGGATTGTCCCTGTTTTATTGCAACACTATGTGGAATGGTATTTAGTATTTCAGTAGCAGATATATGGTGGTACATCACAGGAGTTTTCAAAAATGTTCCATCTTCAGGGAATCCTTTTCCTACTGATATGCCAGTCAAGAGGCTCAGGTTGCATAGGGTATTATTGCTCTTCACGAATACCCATTATGAATTGAGAATATGCAATAAGAAACATTCAGCATTCCTTTCAGGCAACTTGTTTCAAACTTCTTTTCTGATGGCATTTTATAGACAATATGCAGTGATCAATAGCACAGAAAATGGACAGGATATAAGACTTGATTTTGAAGCCTGTTGACCAATCAAGCAATATCAACCAGTCAAAAACCTTGATATTCAAATTCTGAGAAAACATTTCATGTCCAAAACACTAATGCAAGTTTTGAATTAAAAATTCAAATGATAATTATGAGATAGTTGGCACATATTTAACAATATCTGAAAATATGTTCCAAATCAACGTTTGAATGCTGCTTCAACTATTTTTAAGCTTCACCCTAATAGAAGACTCTGACAGTGACCTTTGACAATCCCCAGTTCAAAGCTTTGACCTGAACCTTTGGTCAAGTTAATCATCAGGACTTGTGACGTTTCCAAGCAAACACTGAACGGTGTATTCTTTCCCTACTTACATTATAATCTCAAATGAATAGCTTGCAGCAGTTCCACTTGTTCACCAGCACAGAATATCAATGAGAATCCACAATGTATAAGTACAGAAATCTGCTTTACTGCTCCCACTTCCACTAAATTGTGCAGAATACACTGTGGGAAGAGCTTGCATTGAACTTTCTGTCACTCTTGTAAGGGAAGGCACAAAAGAAAACGTCTTGCATGTTAATCATTTTTGAAACCTTGTAATTGTTTTCTGATGAAAGCTGCTTCTGGTGTGATAGTCCTCCAAAGACAATAAATGACTTTTTCCCATTGTCTTCATCACAGTCTTGAAGCACAGAGAAAAGAGCACGGCAATTCCCACAAGAGCTCTAAAGGTGAAATTTATACTTGCACAGAGTCCTGTGTATCTCATAAATGACACTTAAAGCACATATTAAAGGATAAAACCTACTTCCACCTCCTCCCAAAGGCAGTAGGGAATCTTGGACTACAAAACTAATGGGCTTCAGCTGCACCAGTGGAAAGAGCCTAGGGATACATTTCAGGAGTTGTCAAAACTCTGCGAAAACTAAGCTATAGGTAGATGTCTGTTAACAGATCTTGAAGGTGGGCAGAAGTGTCGTTTAAAAATAAAGCTGGAAGGATCCTCAAGTCAATAGGATTCATCCAATGCACATGCTTAATGCACTTACTGTTCCTTACTTACCAAAACTTGTAATTCTTGACCCATCACTTTGAATTTCTGTGGTTTCTAATTCTCATTTCAAGTACACAGAAAATGTTAATTCTCTGATGTGTTCTCTTATTACCCAAAACATAGACTTGAACTCTGCCCTCTCAATAAGTCAGCGCCCAAACCCATTTTCCACTCACCCATCATTGATCCTTTCCTCCCACCAAATTACCTGGGCTTTTCTCCAGAGCAAATAGCAACTATGGGTGCCCAATCAAATTGGTACCGTGGTGGGGCAATCCTCACAAAGAAAAGATCCAACTGTTATTTAATCAATGAAAAGCACATACCAATCCCAAGTAACATAAGGCTTGGCCTTTGTCTCTTCTGCTGACGCAAATTCCTCTGAGCTGCCAGAGAAAATGAAATGAAAAGAGAAAAGAGCCAGTCTGTCTATGGCAGTGTTATTTCAATCTTATAACACCAAAGACACAGCTACAGGAAGCTACAGGAAGTATCCTGACCTCTTAAACTTTGAGGATGCCCATCACAGAGATAGGTGAAGCATTAGGAATGTGAGATTTCAATGCACTTTAATGCAGGGATGGGTGAAGCATTAGGAATGTGAGATTTTAAAACCTGGACAATTTTAAATTTAAAGATATTCATATTTACCACAAAATCTGGACATTCATTAGAATATTCATTCTGAGTTTCACCACTCTAAGTTTATCCATTGAATAGTGTGTAGGAAAGCCCTTCCTTCTCATTTTGTTGTTTGATGTTGTATATAATGTATAATGTTGTATGTTTTATCCTAAAATGGAGGAACAGAAGAATAAAATAAAAACACTAAACTGGCTTGGGCATTAACAGAGTCTAAATGTTGGCTAATGAAAGGGAGTAACTTACTTCAGAGTAGAAATGCCTAGGCTTGTGTTAAACAAAGAAAAAATGAAAGGTCTCAGAAAACAACAGTGAACTGAAGTTTAGAATTAGCTACTGAATTGGTCCCAACCGGGGAAGGAAATTCAACCCTCCTTGATGTAAGCTGTAGCTGAGAGGGGATAAAACAGAGACAGAGGGGGATCATGGAAGAAGAGTTCTAGACTTCACCCTTTTCTTCATTCAAGAAGTGAACCCTCTGAATAAAACCCTTGAGCATCTCTTGTCCTGATGGTCTTTCTCCCCTGGTGTAAATTGGAATGGCATGTCCTGCTTCATGCCAAATGTTAGGAATGTGTCCTCTTGGGATGACCCCAAAGGGCTGGGAGGCACCACACGTCCCTTGCTTGGCTTCAGAATAATCTTTTTTATTTATTATTTTATTCTTTATTTTTTTGCATCATTCACATCCAACATCTACTAGCTAGTTCTACCCTGTCAAAAGTGGTTGGGATTCTAAATCAAAATAGTGTTCCCAAAATCAAAACTAAGATACTGGAAACACCTTCATAAAATTATGCATATCATTTTGCTCCACAACTAACATGGTGAACTGAGCATGAGAATGGGGAATCCAGAAAGGGACACCAAATTGGTGTGTTTTTTTCACTTTCCCACCCACTCACGGTGCTGGCTCTTCCAGTATCATGACAAAATGTTTAAAAATCTGATTGTAGAGCAATCTAGATATCCAAGAAAGCCCAGCCACGATGAAAGGGTATTGGAGTGACTACATACAAAGCATCAAATATGTTGCCATTTGAACATGTAATGAGAACCAAAATGGAGTACGGATCTGCTTGAAAATGCTACAGATGTATATAGAGGCGCATATTTCTCATTAGTGCTGCTAATCTGAAATAATTTCCTTTATGAGGCATCAAAAAGATGTATTTTTCTAAATTGTGCACCACTGTTAATCAGAACATCTCCCACCAGCTGTGAAATTAGCCTCACTGTCTAAAGTATGGGTGGTAGATTCCCTCCAGCTTTGGAAACCACAGGGAAGGACATTGTTTTGAAGTCGAAATTGAGCACTCATTTATAAAAGAAGGCACTTAATGCCATTAATGCAAATCACTTAAAGCATATTTAAAAGAGTATTAAGAGCATATGGTGATTAATATGTGCTAATTAAAGACAACCTAATTATTTCCGCATGCAAATAGAGGTTTATTTTAACATGCAAATGTGAAAATGAAACTCCATCTCCCACATATATACAAGTGCTTATTCCAGGCCTGCTCCTTGAGGTTAAAAGAAATTAAACTGTTTAAAATTAAAGAGAGTTCTATTTAATCTTAATTTTAATTGCCAAAGCTATAAATTAGCAAAGAAATTGGCCACATTAACAATAAAGGAAGCATTTGGAGCAGAGATATATTTATAGTACAATTAGTAAACACCAAACCCGTTCTTGCAGAAAGTCAATAGGGAATTCTGCCTTAGGTCTACACAACATCACTTCATAGAAAGCTAATGTGACGCCCACTTATGCCAGTTTAACTTTAGAACAACTCGAGATTTATTCAAACAAAGCATCAAGGGGCTTAGCAGTACTGAGGGACTTCAATTTTTAAAATGTTTGTACGCAAAAAAGTCATAAAAATAATCCACTTCTACTTACTAAAACACAATTCAGCTCATGATCCTTTATGCTTTGGTGGGGCACATGCAAAATGTTTTTGTATGCACTCAGTAACTCAAGACATGTAGTTTGGTCTTTATTTATTTATTTATTTGTTTGTTTGTTTGTTTGTTTGTAGTGTATGAAAAGAGGGTGACCCAGGCTGCATCATGTAGTTCGAGCCTGATTGACCAAGGCTGCAACTTGGTCGGGGAGTATTTAATCCAGCATGACCATAAGGCCAGATAGGGACACCCTTGCTGTGTCCAGCCTTCTGGGGGGCAGGAGGGTGATTGGGGGAACTGGGGACTCTTTAGAAGCAGAAGCGATTATGCACGGCAAACCGCTGCTGAAATATTTGAGAAAATTCAGAGCGCTTGTGCTCGCAGCTAATTAGTGCCAGACAGGTGTCCTAGAAGGTCTCTGTGTGGGCAGAGACCTGAATTGACCTCCGCCGGGACTTTCACTAGGCATGTGCTAGCAGAGATCAGTTCTAGGTGCAACAACAATTTTACTGATTATTAAATTCAAAACTATTGAATATAATCTATTTATTAATTATGAACTGCCTGCTCTGAAGGAAAAGGACAAGAAAGATTTTTTACCAGGAAACAAGGCTAAAAAAAAGAGGAAATGTCCTGGAAAAAGAGAACATAGAGTCACCTTGGTCCTGAACAATGGACTATGGCTGCAATCCCACAGTCCCAACAGGGAGTAAGCCCTACTGATTATAATGGGATTGACATTTGAGTAAATATGCATAAAATTGGGTTCCAGTTCTACATAAACTGCCAGAAATGTGATCCTTGATAAGACCACATCTGGCCATTATGGCTGTAATCCTAACCACACTTTCCTAGGAGCAAGCACTTTTGAATACAATGGGACTCACTTCTGAGTAGACATGCTTAGGATTGCACTGTAAGTGTTGTTGTTTTGACCCCTCAGAATTATTTAAGTTTGGAAAAGATGTGTTTTCATATCAATGGCACCACATAGATTCCTGCATACCTCCATAGAATATCAGTGTACTCATGGCTGACTCTGGGAGCAATCCAGAGTAACTACGGGATGTCCTTGCTCCAACGTAAAAACAATTTACTCTGGATTGCAATATGAATTTCCCATAGGTTTTCACTAGGTGGTGCTGTAACTACATCAACGTAAATGTCTCTTATGTGCTCTTGTAATGACTCTGGATTGTAGGGTTAAAGCAATGCTTAATCAGTTCCTTACAAAAGGTGGACCTTCTACTCAAGGAAAAAAGAGTCTCTTGGAGGGGGGAGGCAGATCTTCAACAGTTTCCATCTACCAAGAACCTGAGCAGGACCACTTACAGGAGCAGCTGCCTGGAGAACTGACCAAAGAAAGTAAGAGAGTGACAAAAGAGTTGTGGTGTATTAAGACTCCTAGAGAAGTTCCTCCCCTTCACCAAGCATTGCAAATGCAGGGTGATGGAAATGGAGTTGCCTATCTCATCCAATTTTCCTTCTTCACCCATTTGTGACTTCACCGTACTTCCATCAACATGCTGATCAACAGAGCTTTCAGTCGCTCACCAAATCTCCTCAAGGGTGCCTGCAAATGGGTTTTTAAACAAGGTGCAGCAAGTCACACCTGGCCTATCATTCCCTCCTTTCAATGAAGGCTTCAAATGTGGCACGTTCATCGCTGTAGCCATCAGGGTGGTGAATCCAGAAAGTCACAAGCTGGGTCCATCATGGATGAATTGTCACTGCCCAGGCAATGATTCCAGAGAGTAATGCACATTGTAGGTTGATTTTTCTGGACACAACAGTGTAACTATGCAAGGCCAGATAAACAAGACCTAATATCTAAAATCCACTCTTGCACACCTCTAGCTACCACCGACAACCATCAGTTGAGAAAAAGTTCTCTATGGTTAACATAGGACAAATGTCACAAAATGTTACATTTGTCTTCACAAAATGTTACACAACTGAATCAGGCATCTAAAGAGGAAAAACTTAGAAGTGTGGAGAAAACTATTCTTTCCCTGAACAGTCTCTGACCTCAAAGTCACCACATTGCAATAAAAAGACTTCAAAAGGAAACTCCAGCTGAAATTGCTGAGCTTAGAATATATCCGCAAATTCAGTTCTATTCCATTTGGACCAAATTAAGATTGGGGGTATCTTTCCTGTTACAGAAAACCATTGCATTACTGTGGATACATAACCAGAAAAATAGTATTATGATCAATGTCTATAGATATGAGTAGATCTTGGTTATTATTTTTATATATTCAGGCTTTGTACAGAATGCCACAGGTCTACAGCCGTTTTTTGCACATCTTTGACTTTTAGTCCTACACTAACCATAACATCAATTTGACTGTACAGGAGAAACCAAAGGTAGAAAGTTTATGAGCTTATGGTCTGGTGTGCCAAAGGCCAAGGTTATCCATTCTGCTAAGGCAAGATTTGCTTTGCTGCAAATATCATGGGGCCATTTTGCCTAAACTCAGCAATTTCATTGGTCAAAGGTAAGGGGAAAAGCAGAAAAGGACTTGAAACACAAACCCACAGGGGAAGGCAGCAGTCTTAACTAGCTCAGGAAGGGAAGCGAGGGTGCAAAGATTGCTTTCCAGAGGAACACGATGGAGGACAATTTGGTAGGCTCTTGAGCTGAGGCCTGGAAAAAAGTGCACGGAAGACGGAGAAAAGGCTAAAAGAGAGCTTATTGATACCTATCATACACACTGGGTGACACAACAATTCTTGGATAGGGACTGTGGATGCTTGAACTAGTGTCAGTGAGTATGCAAATACTGTAATTCATGAGTGGGCAGCAGAAGGAAGGAAGAAGAGTAACTGTGTTTATGACCAGTTTTTTGGAGTGAAAATCCTCATAGGACCATATAGAGATTGTTGTAGAATGCGTTGATCAAGGCCTGTTCTTTTGTGTCTTCTTACTACTTTAAAATCCATCCCTGTTGAAGATGATTGTCCAGTGTTATTTTGTAGTCCGGGAGAGTAGAGTCACCAGGTTGCTGAGCGTAGGATATATCAGCAATTTCAATTTTATTCCATTTAAACCTAAGATAGGGGGTATTGTTCTTGCACTTCTCATGCGCTGCAACATTCAATTCATGATTTAATTTCCAATCAACTCAGTGAGTGCAACTAAATTTAATTTTTGTGTGATAACTAATGTTCTTGCTTACCATGAGGTCAGGAAGTTTGGCTAACCAAGTAAGATGTCAAGGAAGGGGACTTCCAGGAGAAGTCCCAGCTGACCCAGAGGAGTAGCATTTTAATTTGCATCTCTTCCTGCTTTCCACTTCCTCTGTACTAGCCAAGCAGCAGAAGGGATCAACACCTTGGTAGATGGTATCTGCTGCCACCATCCCAAGCTACAGAGTCTAGGCAGAGAAGGATGATCTGGGAAAAAAAAAATAATCTTTTTGGGTAAACATTAAACTCAAAGTGTTACTACAAAAATCATTCTCATAGTAGCATCTGCAGAATGACAAGATGTGACAATCCACTGAATTATCATTAGCCCTGAACATGGACCAAACAGACAGGGGTCAAAATGGAACTAATTAATCAAAAGTCTACACAAAATGGAAGAAAGGTAGGTAATAAAAGTACAGTAGGATTATTTTTTAAAACGCTTGACAGAAAAGCGTAAGGAAAAGGCTTGCACCAAAAGGGCTTGCACCTACAAAGGGCTTGCATCTTCAAAGATGCACTTTCACTTTCTTAGGGACCAAAAAATGATTTTGACATTAACCCACATTGGACAATACCAATATCCAAAGTATCTCAAGGTGAAAGCTCACCTCAGGCTAGTCTGATCATCTCCATCAGCTCAATTTTTTGAATAAGAATTCTGAAGAATCAATGCAACCTTTTCACGAATACCATGTGGGCATCCTATTATGCCTATGTAAATGTTACACAAATTATGTGATTCATATAAATATGAATGGAATATTGGACCCCCCTGGGTCATGGCACATTTAATTTATGACCCTTAATGCTGATTCTTGTTCTTGACAGAACATACTTGACAGTGCTCAAGCAACCTATGTCTTGAAATGTTAATGCACACAGAAAAAAATCTCTATTTGGATCAAGAGCAAGGAAAGACTGACACCATGTGGTAACTACAGTCACTGATTCCTTATAAGTAACAAACTTCTCCCCACAATTATAGTATTATTGATCTAGTTTTGGCCTCGGTCTCAAATTCTTAATGAGAGTCACATTTCACATGCGAATACGTTGCAAATATCTGATAGAAAACAATATTTGTTCAGAGAGAATTGTTCTGTCACATCACTTAAAACATCAGGCCAGAGGCCAATGTAAGGTGGTTGAAACTTGTAGCTCATAAATACATCCCAAATGACTCCCTTGGTCTCTTTATAGTCTCTTGGGTCCCAATCCTCACCAGTACCAATGTTGCCGTAATGCAGCCTTGGCATAAGAGAACAAATATTCCCTGACCTCAAGAAGGCCTCTTTACTGTTCCCCCTCCCACTGGATGCAGCACATGCTCTTGATGCACAGCTGCATTGGTGTTGGAAATTTGGATATGATTGGACAAGATTAATTAGATTAATCTAATCTAATCCTTGATTAGATTAAAGTTGGCAAACCTATCCACATTTTCCTGGAAGCAGCCTTTACTTTACACAATGGGACTTACTGCTAAGTAAACATGCATAGGATTGCACTATAGGACTGACTCAGGGCACAATCCTAACCAATTTATGTCAGCAAAACACTTCCATCTCCCTGAATTATTGCACCCACAATAATTAAACCAAGATGAAAAATACCTAAAACATGAAAACTGAGAAGCCATAAGATAAAGAAAATCTCAAGCACACAAGTACTACTCTAGGGTGCTTCTTCCATTCTTTATACAAAGTACGCATCCTTCTTCTGGGGTATACTTTTTTCTCAAGTAATTCCCTCAATGTTCAGCAGGTCTTATTATTTCAATGGGGCTTATTATTTGTATAGACTGAGGTTAAGACACTGAGCCTGTTAACAAGCAGGCCAGGGTTTGAGACCCAAGTCCAACAAGATGGGGTAAGCTCCCATCCTTAGCCCAGCTCCTGCCAACCTAGCAGTATGAAAGCATGCAAATGCAAGTAAATAAATAGGTACCACTTCAGTAGGAAGGTAACAGCGTTCCATGTGCGTACAAGCCACATGTTAGACAACACTGACTCTATGGCTCTAGAACAGCGTTTCTCAAAGTGGGGGTCAGGACCCCTTTAGGGGTCGCCTAGAGCTTTCCTGGGGGTCGCCTAAAGACCTCTGGTACAGAGGGCCAGGTCAGGCTTGCCAGACCTCCCGTTGTAGCTGTGCATGCACTGGGGCTTACTAACAGCCTCAGGGCCCAATCCTATGCATGCCTACTCTGAAATAAATCCCATTATAGTTAGGGGGGCCTTTACTCCCATGTAAATGTGGATAAGATTGCAGCCTCAGGGCCCAATCCTATTCATGCCTACTTTGAAATAAATTCCATTATAGTTAGGGGGGCCTTTACTCCCATGTAAATGTGGATAGGATTGTAGCCTCAGGGCCCGATCCTATGCATGCCTACTCTGAAATAAATCCCATTGTGTTCCATGTGTGCACAGAACACACATTTCATTTGTAACAATGAAAATACATCCTGCATATCAGATATTTACATTACAATTCATAATAGTAGCAAAATTACAGTTATAAAGTAGCAATGAAAATAATTTTATGGTTGGGGGTCCCCACAACATGAGGAACTTATAAAGGAGTCACGGCATTAGAAAGATTGAGAACCACTGCTCTAGAAACAGGGATGAGCACCATCCCTACAGTTGGTCACAACTAGCAGTACAACCTGAGGAGGACACCTTTACCTTTATTATTTGCAATCCTGTGCACAATCCTGTGTGCACAGGATTGCAATCTCAAGCATGTTCCTCATTGAATGAGTACACAAATGTTCTCTTTAAATCATTAAAGGACACACATGTGCTTCCTGACTGTACATACAAGATAATGCAACACAGGCTATTCTTACATATGCTGCATGAAGTCCCTGGTATTTTGTTCCTGTTTTAACATTGGAGGGAAATGTTTGGCGCCCCTTTTTAAAGTGCTCGTGCATGTGCACCTCAGTTTTGGTTGCCTTTCCAAGGAAGCTAGAAGTTAATATGTGCATGGTAGATAGATGTGTCATGGCTCTAGCACAAAAGAAATGCCTGCACATTGGCACAGACTGCCAGTGTGCTCCTTTTCCATTCCCACTCCTAAAACTGCCTTTCCAACTACTTTCTACTTAATAAAATTCTTAGTAACCATTATCAGCTCCACTGTGAAATTACATCTGCAGTCCTAATCAAGCTCACCATTAAATTTGGTAGGACTTACTTCTGAGTAAACCGACTTTGGATTGCAATGTGTAGTCTGGGAATAAAGCTTAGCAGGACTTACTTCTAAGTTAGGATTGCATTGGACTGGACTGCAAATGTTCTTTGAAAAATAAACCAATTTACTGCTTCAGAAGGCAACACAAGGCAGGCTAACTAATGCAGAGTAAATGAATACACCATGCAGCAGCTAGACAAGAATGTCTCCTCTGCCAAGCAAAAGTAACTGCTCTGTGCACTGCAGGCAACAGCAATAAGAAAAATGCTGTATGATTTTTCAGTGCCGCTATATTTAAACTTCCATAGTCTAGAAGAGGTAAATATGCAACCTCATGGAAACTCAGTTCAGGAACTGAAATCTTCCTTCACCAACCAATATGCTGTGACTGTGACTCTGATGCAGATATCAATTCCTATCCAACAGTAAGTAAGAAAGAAAACTGTCCCTCCTGCTGTGTAAGGCTATTTGTAACAGTGGTTCCTACTGACACTTGCTTTAGCATGACAATGAAAGGAAACATTGCAGTGTGTTTCGAAAATTGCCAGTCATTAAGCATGATGAGCTTTTGTCTTTACTACCAAGTTATTATGATGCATATTTATCGACTCAAAAATCTTCTGTATCATGCAGTTACTGCACCTTTTCCAGGCTTCCAAGCCTTCTAATCAGAATGTATGGTGCAGTAGGGCTTAATGAAATGCCACTTTAGACAGCATTATAAGCCACTTGCATAAGGGCCCTTTTCACTCTCCTGTGGCTCCCAGCATTTAATGAGCATTTCAAGTGCTTCTCCAGTATATTAATACAACAAAAGTACAGCCACTGCATTCTTCTTACCGTTCATCACCAATCTCTTTCTATAGTGTTGTTGTTCAATTTGTTCGGCTCAGAATTCCAAATACCAGAAACAAAATCTTTCCAACCGTTTGCCCCTGTTAAACACATTTTATGCTAGAAACTCATTAAACTCATTGACATTTTTGCTCAGTTGTGAGATTTGTAATGCTCCCCCCCGCCCTCCCGGTTTAATCAAAGCCTTCCCTTTTTATTTCATTTATAAGATTTGTTGCATTAGCCGTACAAAGAGATTTCACACAATTGTCAGGGCACCTCTACAGCACATTCCTGGAATCCATCTGAGTGGTGGAGAAATTAAAGCGAACACTCAGGAGGCCTGAGAATTGCTACACATACATGAGGGCTCCAAGTCAGGAACTGCATGTTATGGTGAACAGAGAGTTAACACACGCAATGTAGCATGTACTTTGGGGCAGCTTTACATTTGTGCAGCAGAGCCTCCTGCAGCTTCAAAGTATGCCCCAAACACATCTCCTGTAGCATTCAGCAAAACATTCTCACACAATTTTCATTTGGCCTGTAGTTACAGTAAGAGTTCTTAGCCACAGAGAGATCCTTCATCTACTGCAGTGATTTTCAGTCTTTTTCATCTCGTGGCATACTGACAATGTGCTAAAATTGTTAAGGCACACCATCTCTTTTTGAAAGTTGACAAGGCATACTGCAGGGGCTAGCATCCCCCAGTGGCGCTACTAACAAAATAATCCCCCCCAACACCTTCAGGCATACCTGAAGACCACCCATGGAACACCAGTGTTATGTGGCACAATGTCTGAAAATGATTGATCTACTACAATATCATGACTTTGATGTATAAACTATATACACATACATCTCACTTTGATTTCAGTGGCAATATCCCACTTCCCTCTTCAATCTGAAAGAACAACACACATGGTGGTAAAAACCAGATGTCATAACAGTTTATTTATCTGCTGTCTTTGTCTGCTGTCTTTCTCCCTGAAGGGACCCAGTTATTGCAGTCCTTCCCCTCAATCCATCTTTTTCTCCTTTTCCACTACCCTAAAACTCATGACCTATTTTCAAGTTTCCACCTCCTCTCTTTGTCTCAAATTGTCACTCTCCTCCTCTTCCATCTTCAGGTTAGCCATTTTCAACAGCTGAACTGCCACAAATGGTCTGCAGGTGTGCCATAGACATTTCTCCTTCATTAATGGTCCTTAATTAGGAGGACCATTAGGGGATGTGAGCCCTCCAGGGTGACCAGATGACCGAAAAAACCCAGACTTGTCCGGATTTTTAGCCTCCTGTCCGGGTGCCCTACATTTTGGCTTCACTGTCCTACATTTTGGCTTCATTTTGGAACTGCGTGATAGTGCACAGTACCCCATCATGCCATGTGTTGTTGGATTCATATTGAAGAGCATAATCCAATGCAAAAATCAGTTTGGAGATACTGCCTTCCTATCAAAAATTATGGTCAAAAAACCGAAAAACAAAAACAAAAAAATACATTTTTTGGCAATTTTTTTCAGCGTGTAGGAATTTTGGCTTTGGGGTTCAGGAATTTTGGGTTTGGCATCTGGTCACCCTGCTCATAAACAGCATGGTGTGCCTTGTCAATTGTCACAAGACTGATGGTGTACTTGACAGTTTTAGTACTTTGTCAGTGTGCTGTGAGATAAAAAAAAGTCTGCAAATCACTGATTTTGGAAAAAAGCTAATAAATTGTTCACAAGGTATTGTTTAGAAAGATAAAAATCTGATAAAAGATCTGATCAAAGCTAAGGCCACAGTCATACTGATAGTAGGCATATTTACTGAGAAATCCCCAGAAGCTCCTATCCTTAGCCCAGTTCCTGCGAACCTAACAGTTCAAAAGCATGTAAATGCAAGTAGATAAATAGGTACCAGTGGGAAAGGTAACAGCATTCTGTGCACCTCAGCATATAGTCATGCTGGCCCCATGACCACGGAAGTGTCTTCGGACAACACTGGCTCTAAAGGCTTGTAAACAGGGATGAGCACCAAACCCTATAGTTGGAAACAACTGGCAGTTGGGGGTACCTTAAAAAACTGCTAAAATCTGCATAAAATTTACTCCTACTTACTGGTTCCCCGTTTTGAGCCACATAGCACATAGCTCTACAAGAGCAAAATGTCTTAGTGAAAGAATACAACAAAATTATAAGCAACTCACAGCAACCTGTGCACGCCGATCTTCCTCATCTATCAATTGTCAGGCTTAAAACTGGTGTTTAATAACTTGAACATCAACATCCAGAGGAAAGCTAAATGCCCAGATACATAAATGACCCTACACAAAAGGTGCCAGGTTTTGACCTACCTCGCCAGCATTGGTCAGCTCTGGACAGGATTCGTAGCCAACATGGTATCTGCCAGGACTCATTGTTTCAGTCAATCTACCTGTAGTGTGACTGTGCTGCTCCTCAACAAAGAATCAATCATATGTCATCCAAATGTATGTCAAAAGTATATACCATCCCAGTGTCTGATTTTTAGACCATTCTGTCCTTAAATAGCTGGGTAGACTGGATATTTACATCTGCTTTACCATAAGTCCATGCATTGTATGCCATTCACTAAATAAATAAATATAAATTAGTTCTGCTACAATGAATGGGGCTTTCAAGTAGGATTGACAAAAAGAAATGTATATAAAAAAGAACAACTTAAAACTCAAAACCAGTTTCAGGATTTTTCTTAAGGTGAAACATCTTATAATTTTCAAGCAAAACAAGATGTAATAATATCTAGGATTTTATTTAAAACTAAGGGCGCAATCCAGAGTAACTACGTGGAGTCCTTGCTCCGGTGTAAGAACAATTTGCTCTGGATTGCAATATGAATTTCCCATAGGTTTTCACTAGGTAGTGCAGCAACTATGGGTACACATAAAGTCTCTTGCGTGCTCCCGTAGTTACTCTGGATTGTAGGGTAAATGTGTTTCTAAAAGATTTGCAATTTCTCAAAGGCTTTCGATGTATCCTTACTCAAGGTAGTGTGTGCAGAATTGCCACGATGCACCCTATTTTCTGGCTTGAAAATTCACCTTGACAAGCAGTTTATTTTTGAATGTTGGAATATTCAGAGGCTTGCTTTTTATAATTTATTTTTAATGAGTCCTGAGGGAAAGAACTGATAAGAATGTTCTTCACAATGTTGATACGATGTGACAGCCTTTGATTAGACCTAATATCTAATGTTCAGGTCTAATGTTCATACTTCCTTCAGATTCTCTAAGTAATTCCTCTCTATATATAGGAAGAACTGTGCATCTCAGAATGCAGTTTTCTGAGTACCAGAATCACTCCCATCTCATGTACCATTGAATCTAATGCACACCCCAATTTCAAAATGCTCGAGATTTTTTTAAAAATAATTACTGGCTGTTATAATGCGCAGCTGCAAAGCACATATAAAATTCAATTTTACCACATACGAGTTATATGACAATAAAAATATGACAATGGTTTTATATTATGAATTGTGCTGGCCTTAATTGGTTATGATTTTATCCTCAGTGTGAATAGGAGCTCAGTAAGATTCCAGGTAATCACTGCAAAAGACATTGCCAAACAAGCAGAGATTGGACAGCCCAAGGAAAAAATGAGGTTTATAGATATTAGCTTAAAAATTTAACCAACAAACATCCAATGTGAGCAAAGCAATTTGACAGCATGCAACAGTCAAAATTGATGATTGGATAACAACTGGAAGAAAGTGTCGATGAAAGACACATCATTGCAAGCAACTCCAGACCCATTGCAGACTTGCCAACAGCGTTCAAATTGTTCAACACAGTTGTCATAAATGCAGTTTAAGAACATTTAGGCTGTAATCCTAAGAGCACTTTCTTGGGAGTAAGCCCCATTGAACTCAATGTTTAATGTTGAAGTAGACATGAATAGCATTGCACTGTTAGTTGCCAACAATCTTTTTCTCAAAAAACAAAGGGAAATTGTCAAAACTCACATCAAAGAAAAGATCAGTTCCTGATTGATAAAATGATACTGAACAATTGCGAGTGAAGAAAAACAAATTTGCATGTTGACTGTTTTGATAACAACTAGGCCTTTGACTCCTTGTAACACCACCCCCACCACAACTACTAGGAGGCCTTCAACTTGGTCCCAATCTAGTAGATATACAATCTATAGGAAGACCTTTCATAACACACATATTGTTACACACATGGATCTTGTAACACACATGGATTTTTTTTAACAACAAAAATTGGAAACTTCAAGTTCAAAGACAATACATTTTGAATATGTTTTTTCTGGGGATCAACAGTAGGACTATTACAGTAGAAAACTAATGTCTTTCAAGTCTTGTTCCAGACTTTCTGAAGACATCTGGCTGGTCGTTATGAGAAGTGATAGCTGCACTTTGACACTTTGGGGCTCTTAGCATCTGATTGAGTTTAACATATAAGCTATTTTCCCCTCTAATGTCAATTTACATGGCAACATGAAGGCTTCTATCAGAGGTCAACATGGTAACTGGAAAAAACAAGTTTTTTTCTGGAAAACTCACACTGGAAAGCAGAAAGTGAAAAAGAAGGAGGGGAAAGCCTAGATATGGTACTGAATATGTTTTTTCCAACCAGAGAAATGAAGGCACTTTTAATATCATACTACACTGAACAGATTTCACAGGGAGAAAGAAATAGCAGAACTACTGCAAAATTTGCCTCGAGGGATGAGCATTTATATACCAACTGACAACCCATGGACATATTCAAGCTCATAAATCCTTCAGAACTGGAGGATTTAATGGAGTGCTGCCAGAACTTAACAGCAACATAACAATAATTATGAAGAATTTGGAAAAACCAATTTGTACTGTAGTTCATAAAGTAGATATTTTTTAAAAAGATTTTGATGGTATAGAGCCAGTTTCTCTTTATTATGTTCACACACTCACAAAATATAGTGCTGTGGCATGCCAAGTGCTGCAAACTTCACAATTATTGATGATTGCAACTAAAAATTCTAATCTGGTTCACAATAATCGTTCCCAAAGGTGCACTAAGCTAATACAAGTAATGGGAGTTTGATAGGAGTATATAAAATACAAAGCTTAGATTTTAGTACTATTGTAAAGATCAGGAGGGCCCAAACAAAGATTTTTGCTTCTATCAGCAATTATTCATGAAACTCTTCATGCGTAGTGAAACCACATGTACTAACTAGCGAAACTTCTTACATGTACATAGGAGTAAGTTCCATAGATATCAAGTAGAAGTTATTCCTTTACAAGCAAATCATGTAAAGCAGTGGTCTTCAAAGTGGGAGGTCGCAACCCACAGGCAAGTCATGGAACCCCCATAGGGGGTTGCAAAGACTGAGGGACCACCATATTGTCCTGGAGACCCCCAAAATCAACTTTACAGTGGTGCGCGCTCATGTCATGTCATTGGATTTGTCTTGAAGAGCTGAATCCAACATAACAATCCATTCTGAAATAGCTCTTTCCTATCAAAAGTGATGGCCAAAAAACCAAAAAGCAAAAAATATGCATAGAAAATGCATGGGAAAATTTAAGTAATTTATATCGGGGCTTTACCCACGAGTAGGCAAACATGCCATAGTCCATTGGGAAAGGGCAGTCTGAGAGCAATCTAAGGACACCATAAGGGTCCAGATCCAAGGAGCACAGCCCCCAAAATCACCCCAGAAGGCGTTTCCAGCCTCCAAGCTTCCCCTTTACATTGACCTCCATTAAAGATAAACTGCATGGCCACGTTTACTCATGAGTAAGCAAATGCTATGGCTGGTGTGAAAGGTCAGTCCAGGTGGTACAAAGCTTCCAGCATGGCCCTGATCCCAGGCACCTGGAGCTAAATGATCCAGAACACTGGCAGGCAGCCCCACGAACACTGAAAATGATAGAAACTGGCTCTACAGGTAAAGTGAAATTATTTATTTATTTTATTTGTAAAAATAGCCTAAACTCCTCTTCCCCCTCTCCCCAAGCCTAATTTCCTGTCCCTATCCCTCTAGGTTTTTAATGCTTTCAGGGGGTGTTTAAGGCTGTTTTTATTTTATTTTTTAATCAGACATTCTCTTTCTCCAGGACATGTCCTCGTGTCCTCTTTTTATCCATGTATCCTGAAAAAAAATCTTCATTGTCCTCCTTTTCCTTGTGAGCAGGCAGCATATAGACTGTTTGGATTTAATAAATTATATGTAATAAATTGTATATGTAATAATTTATATATATACTGTTTAAATTAAGTACATGGAAGCAATATACACATGAGCTTTTATTTTGCTATATTCTATACTTTTCTTGGGTGTCCTACATTTTGAGGGGGGGGGAGTCTGCTCTCAGAAAGGACAGCCAGGCTTGGGGAACGGGAGTTTTGTGTTAATTGGTGTTTTTCCACAGCTGTCTTCATATGATTATGGCATCACTGTTTTATTGTTCTGTTGTACATTGTGTTTTTAATGTTATTTTTAAATTTGCTTTGTTAGCTGCTCTTCATGCCTCAATACCAAGAAGGAAAAGAGCAGAATAAAATAAAATAAAAACTATCCACATAAAAGCCTTAACTTATATTTTGTAATTCTGAAACTTCTGGCCAATATTCCATTCCAACAGTCATCCTCAGAGACAGAGAATTGGTCAGGGTGAGGAGAGGGGAGGTAGTTCACTGAGGGGCAGTACAAAACAGAGAGGTTTCCATACTCTCCCCTGAGTAATTCTAACTAATTCATGAAAAAAGATTTTTTCTCTGATAAATGTTGTTATATTGTACCTCCACAAGAGCTGTGGGATGTTACTAGTATACAGTTTATGGTATATATAAAATTTGGTCTTAAGAAAATGAATTGAATGAGCATTAAATGCTGGATGTAACAAATTACTTTAAACTTCCTCCAAGTTCTGGCTTTAGACAATAGGAGGCTAAATGCATCTCAGATTCCAGAAGGACCAACACTAGCAGGAGTATAAGTCACTTATGGATAGGAGCAGGGAGGTCTGAGAGTGAAGCTGTGGCATCTTGCCAGGCCAATGTTGCTGCCTGCTCCTTGGAAAAAAACAACCACACTAAAACAAGGCGTGCAGCACAGAAATATAGATCATTTGGGGGGTGACATGCTGAAGAGGGACACTTGTACAAAGGTTGGCCACCTCCGCTCTAGTGCCAGTAACAAAAATCCCCATGTGGTTTAGACATAAATTAAGCCAAGTTGGGAATAAAGCCATTTTGGACAGGCCAGAACAAAGTATTTCAGCCACAGTTCACAGATAACCCTTTACTAGCTCCCAGCATGTATTATTAGCTCCTAACATTTGAACATATTTATCTGGGAAAACTTTCTCTTTGATTTATGTTTTTTTTTTAAACAAGGTAAAAAAGGCTTTGGGGAAGTTGCTCAGATATTAACATTTGGATACTTACAAAAGCATTGAATATTGTGATCCTGCCAACATCTATTTTAAGTGCACTGTTTTTCATTTATTTCCATTCACTTCTAAATCTATGTATCTACTGTATTTATATACCCTTTTTCAACTAAAAGTTCACAAAGCAGTTTACAAAGAAAAAGAAAAAATTATTAGTTAATTAATAGCTAATGGGTCCCTATCCCAAAAGGGCTCACAATCTAAAATGCAAAAAGAACACCAGCAGAAGCCACTAGAACAGACATTGCTGGGGTGAAGAGGGCCTGCTAAATAAAGGAGGAACACTCCTCATTTTCCCCTGCTAAATAAAGGAGGAACACTCACTTGAAAGAGTGCCTCTTGCCCAGTTAACAGGGGTGAGAATCCATAGAATCCATAACTCTGTTGTCATCTGAACGCTCTCTCTCTCTCTCTCTTTCTTTTTCTCTATTTGTGTGTGTGTGTGTGTGTGAGAGAGAGAGAGAGAGAGAGAGAGAGAGAATCCAGAGTAACTACAGGGAGTCCTTGCTCCCACATAAGAACAATTTACTCTGGATTCCAATATGAATTTCCCATAGATTTTCACTAGGTGGCGCAGTAACTACGGGTGCACGTAAAATCTCTTATGTGCTCCAGTAGTTACTCTGGATTTGGAGGTAAGACTGGTAAATGTCATGTGGGTAGTAACATCTTAAGGTTACGCTCACATATATGTGTAAGTGGAACTCTTTTTGGCACACACGGAATGGATATTGAATGACAACTGAACTCTGACTGCAGAACAAGAAATTGCCATAATTGCATTAGTGCCTATTCCTCTGGAGCAGTGGAGCAGTGTCAGCTATTTAGATGGCACAAATCCAGGAAGCCCATGTAGGGCTGCCCATGCACTACTATCTCTGATTCCCAGCCTCAATCCCCCACCATTCCAATCTCCTGCCACTCAAAACACTCCTCTGTGTCTCCCAACTGCCCTCCTGCCACCTTCTCTCACCCCCTGTACAACATGGTACAAACATATCTATGCCGACTGACATGGGAAGCAGCTGTATCACATTTGCAACCAATGCCTGAGTTGGCACAATGGTAACATACTATTGCACTTCCAAACTCATTAATTGCTTTTTCAAAAGAATATTTATATCACTACCAAAATGCAATATCAATAAGTACATTTCAACAGTTTTATTTAGACTGCATTATTTAAAACCAAAAAAAATTAGGCAGTTAATTATGCAATCTAGTTTATGGATCTACTTTTAGTTTTAATATTACTTATATATTAATCATAATTCATAGCATTTTATATTTTAATCCTGCAATGCACTTTACAAAAATGAAATGGCTAATTAGCATTATTAATAAAATGCATGATCTATATTCTAGTTCTTCTAATGAACAAGTGCATAAATTTTGCAATATTTAACAAGTGTACATAAAATATAGCTCCTACTCTAAAATTTGTGTTGATTTAAATAATCGCTTCAAGCTTTATTAAAGTGCAGAACCTAACATTCTTCTGTTTTTGACCTATTCTTTATTTATATTCAGATCTAAAACAGCAACATAAGCATCTTAATTTTGGTGTATGGGTTTTCTTTTTTATTTACTATTACAACAGTGGTTCCCAAATGAGTGGGACACAACCCACCTTTAAGGGGCAGAAAGGAAGGAGTAGTGCAACCTCAGGGATCACCCTGCTGCTGGAAGTGGGAGGAAGGATACTTACTGGCAGCCAGTGCAGCAGTCTTGTGGGACCTGGGGCAGGGTGACTAGGGCAAAATCCAGAGTAACTACAGGGAGTCCTTGCTCCGGTGTAAGAACAACTTACTCTGGATTCCAGTATGAATTTCCCATAGGTTTTCTCTAGGCGGTTCAGTAACTACGGGTGCATATAAAGTCTCTTACTTGCTCCCGTAGTTACTCTGGATTCGGGGGCATGTCATAACTGAAAAAGAGGACAAGGGCCCCCAAAAAGTAGGACACCCAAGAAAAATGTAGGACAGGACTAAAAATAATCTAAATAAAAGCTAAAAATAATCATGCATATCGCTTTCAAGTGGTTAATTTAAACAGTACATTACTTCCTATTAAATTTAAAACTTAAGAGTACAATCCTAACCATGTCTACTCAGAAGTAAGTCCCATTGTGTTCAGTGGGTTTTACTCCCAGCAAAGTATCTTTAGGATTGCAGCCTTACACATATTTATTTGTTTGTTTGTTTGTTTATTTTAGTGTATGGCAAATATTACACTATTGGGTTGTAAACACAGTAGTGAGGAAACTAGTGAAATAGAAAGATTTGTCTCTGCTCATAAATAAGATGTGCTCTCTTAAAATGCAAAACATATTTTGTACTTAAAGAATAAACTAGCCATTGAGAAAATCTTTTTTGCATCTCAAGAGAGTCTAACCCTACAATCCAGAGTTAACTACGGGAGCACGTAAGAGACTTTACATGCAGCCGTAGTTACTGCACCACCTAGTGAAAACCTATGGGAAATTCATATTGGAATCCAGAATAAGTTGTTCTTACACCAGAGCAAGGACTCCCCGTAGTTACTCTGGATTTTGCTCTTAATCCTCATGTACTACAAAGGGAATACTGAAGCAATGGACACAATTAAGCCTTTTCCAGTAATCGGGAAAGGTCCTCAGAGAGATGGCAAGATTTTCCAGGTAAATAGCTGGCTTTGATAATGGTGTCATCGAGAAGGATTTGGATTCTGGGATCACAGGATGAACTTCCTAGAGGAAGGACTCCTAGCAAAGGATGGACTACATTTTATGGGTTGGGGGAAGAGTGTATGGGTTGGGGGAAGAGGGGGAGATGGCCAACCTTATCAGGAGGGCTTTAAACTAAATAAGAAAGGGGTGGGTTACATCCCAAGGGAAGCTAGGAATAAGGAAAATGCTCTGGATGGAAATTGCCAGGGCATGGCTTTAAGTCAAAAATCTTTAGAGGGGCCTGGCCTTACAAAAAAGGAGGGAAATGCATTGAGTTGCAACCTTCAGGACTTACGTTGCATTTACACAAATGCACAGAGCCTGGGAAATAAACAAGATGAACTGGAACTTTTAGCAAGTGAAGGGAAATTTTATTTGATAGGAATAACTGAAACTTAGTGGGACGACTCCCATGACTGGAACACACAATTGGAAGGCTATCAGCTGTTCCGGAGGAACAGAAGTGGCAAAAGGGGAGGCAGAGTAGCATTATATGTCAAGAACATATATACCTGCTCTGAAATCCAAAAAACTGGTCCGGATATCCATGTGGAGTGCGTTTGGGTAAAGGTTAGGGGGAAAAACAAGAAACAAAACATTGTGGTGGGCGTCTACTATAGACCACCAGGCCAAGGAGAAGGAGTAGACGATGTCTTCTTGGAGCAACTGGCAAGCATTGCAAGGAAATATGAGGTAGTAGTAATGGGGGACTTTATCCAGACATTTGCTGGAAGACAAACTCAGCCAAACATGGAAGCTCCAATAAATTCCTGATGGGCCTGGAAAATAACTTCATGGTCCAGAAGGTGGAGGAAACAACAAGAGGAGGGACCATCCTTGACCTGATCTTAACTAATTGTGATGAACTGATTGACCGGGTCAACGTGGTGGGAACTTTAGGGGAAAGCGATCATGAGCTGCTGGAATTTAGAATAATGTGGGAAATAAAAAGAATGCAGAGTGAAACTTATACATTGGATTTCAGGAAAGCTGATTTCAAAGTGCTGAATTCAAAGTGCTGGTCCTGACCTTTAAAGCCCTAAACGGCTCGGGTCCTGGGTACCTGAGGGACCGCCTTCTTCTGTACAATCCAACCCGTCACCTAAGGTCATCTGAGGGGGCCCTACTGACTGTGCCACCACTAAAAGATGTGAGAGGTCTGGCAGCCAGAGATAGGGCCTTCTTGGTGGTGGCACCCGGCTTTGGAACTCCCTCCCCATAGAACTTAGGAAAGCTCCCTCAATACAGAGCTTCAGGCGGAGCCTTAAAACCTTTTATTTTAAAAAAACGTTTTAAACGGGGCAGAGGGTGGGGGGCAGTGTGTTTGTGTTTTATTTTATTGTTTTAACAAATGTCTTTTAGCTTGTTTTTAATTGTTCCTAGTCTTCTTATTCTAATTGTATTTTAATTGTATTTTAATGATGTTTTAATTTGTATTTATTAGCAATTTTAATGATGTTTTATTCTTCACTGTTAGCCGCCTTGGGCTCCCCCTTATGGGGGAGGAAAGACGGGGTATAAATTGAGTAAATAAATAAATAAATAAATTTCAACAGGCTTAGAGGAGTCATAGGCGGAATCCCATGGGTTGATGATCTAATGGGGAAAGGGGCCCAAGATGGGTGGGAGCTCCTTAAGAGGCAGCTTCTACAAGCACAGTCAGAAACAATTCCCATGAAAAAGAAAGGGGGAAAAACCTGAAAAAACCAGGTTGGCTGCACAAGCAACTTGGGGATCAGCTGAAGTTAAAGAAAGAGAAGTATAGGGAGTGGAAGACTGGAAAGATCACCAGGGAGGAGTACAGACAGATAGCCCGGTCTTGTAGGGAGGGGGTCAGGAATGCTAAAGCTCAGTATGAGCTGAGGCTGGCCAGGGGAGTCAAGGATAACAAAAAGAGCTTCTTTAGATATGCCCAAAGGAACAGGAGGAGAGATGAGGGGCTGGGGCTGCTACTGGACAAAGATGGACAGCAGGTGTCTGGAAACCAGGAGAAGGCAGAGCTGCTCAACTCCTACTTTGTGGTCTATTCTCGGAAGGAGGGCTGTGCAAATGGGGGTGCAGGATCATTGGCTGATGCAGGGATGTGCTTGAATCCCCAAAGAGATAATGAAAACATGGATGGTGCAGAACAGCAGATTAAGATTTACAGAGAACTGGTTCGAAACCACTTAACTGGCCTAAATGAATTCAAGTCATTTGGACCAGATGAGCTGCATCCTCGAGTTCTTAAGGAACTCGCAGATGTCCTTGCAGAGCCTCTGTCAATCATCTTTGAGAAATCCTTGAGGAGTGGAGAAGTGCCACTGGACTGGAAGAGGGCAAATGTAGTCCCAATCTTTAAGAAGGGGAAAAAAGAAGACCCGGGAAATTATAGACCAGTCAATTTGACCTCAATCCCATGGAAGATGTTAGAACAAATCATAAAACACACAATTTGTGCACATCTAGACAAGTACTCTGTGATCAAAAGAACCCAGCATGGATTTACCAAGAATAAATCTTGCCAGACAAATCTGATTTCCTTTTTTGATCGGGTTACAAGCTCACTGGACAGTGGCAATGCTGTGGGTGTCATTTATCTTGACTTCAGCAAAGCATTTGACAAGGTCCCACATGACATTTTAATTGGGAAGTTGGAAAAATATGGGCTAGACGGGGCAATCGTTAGGTGGATCCGCAACTGGCTTGACGACCACACCCAAAGGGTTTTAGTAAATGGTTCTGTGTCAGCCTGGAGGTTGGTTTCAAGTGGGGTACCCCAAAGCTCTGTCTTGGGACCGGTTCTCTTTAACATTTTCATTAATGACTTAGAGGAAGGGATACAGGGAAGCCTGATCAAATTTGCGGATGACACCAAGCTGGGAGGAGTAGCAAACACATCAGAAGACAAGAGAAACCTCCAGGAGGATCTGAATAAACTAGACTCCTGGGCTGTAACAAATAGAATGAATTTCAACAGGGAAAAGTGCAAGGTTCTGCACTTAGGAAATAAAAACCGAAAATACAGGTATAAAATGGAGGATACTTGGCTTGGCAGCACAACATGTGAGCGGGATCTTGGAGTCGCCGTGGATCACAAGCTGAACATGTGTCAGCAGTGTGATGTGTCTACAAAGAAGGCAAATGCCATTTTAGGCTGCATTAAGAGGACTGTAGCTTCCAAGTCATGAGAAGTTCTAGTTCCTCTTTATTCAGCATTGGTCAGACCTCACCTTGAGTACTGTGTTCAGTTCTGGGCACCTCACTTTAAGAAAGATGCAGCCAAACTGGAGCAAGTCCAGAGGAGAGCAACAAGAATGATCAGTGGGATGGAAGGGAAACCCTACGAAGAAAGGTTGGGGGAACTTGGAATGTTCAGCCTGGAGAAGAGGAGGCTGAGGGGAGACATGATTGCCCTCTTCAGATACCTGAAGGGTTGTCATATGGAGGAAGGGGCCAATTTGTTCTTAGATGCTTCTGAAAGCAGAACTAGAACCAATGGCTACAAACTGCAAGAAAGGAGATTCCGGTTGGATATCCGGAAAAAATTCCTGACGGTGAGGGTGGTTCGGCAGTGGAACAGACTGCCAAGGGAGGTGGTGGACTCTCCTTCACTAGGGATCTTTAAGCAGAAGCACGATGAGCACCTGTCGGGGATGCTCTAGGGGGATTTCCTGCTGCAGGCAGGGGGTTGGACTAGATGACCTACTAGGTCCCTTCCAACTCTATGATTCTATGATAATTCAAATGAAATTAATAGTTTAGCATGGTGTATTTTAAAGAATAAAGTACCTTCGTCAAATGATTATTAAAATGGGAGTACAGTACTGAGTTCCTATATAGTCCATTTGTTACAACACAATTGTCATAAAATGGCTGTACATTTTCATGCATGATTTACACACTATAATGTCCCAAATATAAAGATAAAACCCAATTGTGAACGCAAATGGTCCTGCTGTTAGTGAAAGGGTCAACAATACATGAATAGGTAGGACTGAATTAGCTCTGATTTTACACAGATCTAATTGTGAGCGCTATTGCAATTAACCACCATTATTTTCAAATAAATACATTCAGGACTGTAATGTGAGAGCCCAGTTATTTTTTTAAAAAAGAATATGAAGTATCTATGTCCAGAATAACATGAGCAGTTTGATATTGGCAAAATTAGCATTAAAACAATAGTGAAAATATGCTTCAAGGAAGGGAAATTGCAGAGAAATCGCTGGAGGTTGCAGCCTAATTTATGTGAGCAATATAGATGGAAAGCTAACAAGAAGGACCTAGTCATGGTACTACTGTTAGTTATTTTTGTCCTCAGATTCACCTGCGAGAACCAGGGTTGCATGCTCCCCTACAGGAAACTTGGAGTGTCCAGTAACATGTATCAGTCTCCAGATGATTACTGAAAACAGTCCTGGAGGTTTCTATAAAGCCTTCAGGAATTTCCAACGCTACAGCATGTTGGGAAAAAATGCCCAAAAATTCACGGTGGCCCCTGTATTTGCAGATCCCATATCTGCAGTTTCACTTAACTGAGGATCAAAGCTACAGAATCCACCCATGCCCCTTAATGCCTCATCTTTGATGGCCTTTCTGAGCCACCAATGGGTCCTGAACATGTCTAAGCTGCCTACTGCTTGAGGCGTTCCTCAGCTGCCTGTGTCTGCCTGCAGCCTCTGTGAGACTCAAAATGGCTGTTTTGGCAAAAAAAAAAAAAATAGCAATTTCTAATTTCCAGAGAGGTCTTTCCCAGGCTTCAGACTTATAAGAACTTCACAATGTTGCTTCTGGTTTCCTTACAGAAATAAGAAGTTGCGTTTTTCCATCTGAAATGGCTATTCTGAGTCTTGCAGATGGTTTCTCCTAGGTATTCATAGTTTCAGTTAACCATGAGGGGTTCCAGAATGGAACCCCACCAATATGGGGCATGCCTGTAGAAACTTTATTTCTATCTCTTTAAGGGCCAAGTCCTCTCCATGATCCACCATTGATGTGGCCCTGAAGGAACACTTACAATGGATTCCAAAGGCAGCAATCTTCTCCATTGAACACAATGTCACATATTTCTGAGTAGGCATGCAAAAGATTGGGTTGTGTGTGCCTAAAGTTCACAAACAGGCTGTTCAAAATAGGTTTGGGGACAAAACAGCTCAGGAAGAAAGTGCAAGCTTTTCTCACAAGAAGGCAAAATCATCCTTTGTTGTCCTTGTGTGTTGCTCTCATTCCCTTCACTTAATTACTGTCTACTGACCTGGCTATCTATCATACAGTTTACTAGTACAGTTTTGTGCTTCAGCAGTTCTGTTCTTTGTTATTATCAAGCTCATTTTGCAGACAAAAATTTCCTTCAGTCAGTTTTTCAAGGTCAAACACATCAAATGCCAAATTGTCCTTCTGCCTTAGCCATTGTGCAAAAAATGATACAAACAAGGTTGGAGAGAACACACACACACACACAATCCTAACCAGTTTAAGCCAGCACAACTCACCCATCTCCCCATTTCCCCAGTGGTGTGGGGAGGCCACTGCATGTGTGCAGAAGTGGTGCTGAAGTGCCTTACAGCTCTTTTATGAAACCCTCAGGCCAGCATGAGTCTTGTGCTGAGACCTATGCCGGCCTAACCAGGGGATAGGATTGCACCATCACTCATTCTTCACAGGGTGCATTCCCTGGAGTATTTAGGCTGCTAGAAGCCTCAATAAAGTGGAATTTGTCCCCTTGCCTCAACTATTATGTGGCAAATCAGACCTGCAGCATTTCAATTACTGGCACAAGTCTGCAATCCACAGTGGAGGTGGATCAGGCCCAGGATTTGGTGTGCACTGCTGCCAAACATGGATCCAGATAAGCTGAATGCACCGACTTTTCTGCCCCATTTTGCCCATCCCCTCCTCCACTCCACCTTCTCCCTCTCCACCTTCTTCCAACTCTCTATTCGGGGTTGCTTGCTCCGGCAGGAGTCCACAAGGTCCACCAGTGTGTGGAAGGCTGCTGTAGCTTCCCCACTGGCAGGCAGCAACGTATCGGCAGTTGCCAGAAAGCAGCTTCCACTGGTGCAATGCTACTTATACTGGCAGGGGAAAGGGTTAGGATTGCATTATAAAGAGGAATTGTCAGGTACAAATATCTCAGAGGCCAGTTTTTGCTGCAGGCAAATCAGTGAATCCCTTGCAGCCTTTTAAGGTCTCTAAAATAGTCATGATTCAAAATAATCAGCATAAACAAGCTCACTTCGACTGCAGTGTCAAGTACATTTACTGGGATGTATGTTGCACACTGGGACTTAATAAGCAGGTCTGTTTAAGATGTGAAGGATCAGAAATTATAATTCAGAAGTCTTAAATTGTAGCACATGAGGTGAGAGTAGTAAAAGGTAGAATGCTCGGGGAGAGTCAGCAGAGAAAAAACATCTTCAAACTATTTCAGTACTCCTCAGAAGTTACTATGCTCCACATTAATCTGGGTCAAGATATACATGTAAGCCTTTAACTGGCTTGATTTTTAATCTATATCTTAAGTACCATATTTACTTGAATCTAATGTGCAGCTTTTCTAGCCAAATTAGGAATTTAGACTAGGGGTGCAGATCACATTCGATGGTGCATTAGTTTCAAGGAAAGATGGTAGTTGCTGAAGTAACCCAAATATAAAGAGTTCCATAAAGGCAGCATAAAGAGAGGAGATCTTAGCCCAGTGATTTTCAACCAGTGTGCTATGGATAGTCCTCAGGTGTGCCATGATAATTTGAGGAAGCTCATTTATTAGCGGGGAAATTGCGGGATTTGAACAGCATGATGTGCCTTCTCAATTTTAAAAACAACTGATGGTGTGCCTTGATAATTTCAGGGCCTTTTTAGTGTGCCATGAGATTGAAAATCACAGTCTTGGGCTTTCAGTCTTGCCACTGTCCATATCTGGTTCAGATTTGCTATATCTTCTGTTACCCCCAAAAGAAAAACTACAATTGGAAGTGTCCCTCCAAGACAAAATGATTGCTGCAGGGGAGATATAAATGTGGATTGGGACCATGCTGGAGAGAAAATGATTGTGCTGAATCACCCATACCCTGTAATTCAATGCTTTTCAACCTCTTTTGTCTCACAGCACATTGACATGGCACTAAAATTGTCAGGGCATCTGTTTTTTGACAATTGACAAAACTGTGCAAGACATAGAAATATGTCCTTGGCAGTCCTGGAAGACACACTCTGTCTTGTCCCTTAGTCATCAGTGGTTTGCACACAGACGGACACTGCAGGTGGGTTTTATTCTTTGATTGAACAGTAACATTTCTAGTCTTAGCTCTACATTAATACTCAATGTTTAGACTTTCAAAGCAATTAATCCCTACAAAACTATTATCAGGCATGTGAGCAGTTTTGAATATTAATTCAGGCAGAGAGGGGCTGTGGGCCAAACTACATCTTTTAAATCAATGGGGGTCTGGTGTTTTTCTTGCTGTTAAATAGTATGTGGAATATATACAAAACACCACAATATTGTGACTAAATTGGGGGTTTAAACTTTTAGACTTAACTGTGACATCCCAATCATGTCTCCCTCGGGGAATTTTCACATTTTTTCAGTGTTCCCTGACTTTCAATACAAAGTTCATCATAATGTAGTTGAACCATGAAACTAATAGATAGTAGTATGTTCAGTCATGTAGTAAACATGACAGAGGTGAAATTTAAATCAAAGATTCCTTTTCTTCACCAAGCTGCAGCACCACGTCCTGCTGTATGCTGCCATTTAAAAAATATCTTCATATGACTTGCCATTTAAAAAAAACAACAACTTTGTACTCAGTTCCAAAAGTAGCATTCAAATCTTCAGGTCTCAGCAGACATTGTTTAATTCCACTCTACTAATGCATCCTAGAAGGAAAACTTTTTCCAATAGCCTATTTACGATGAATGGATTTACAATTATATTAGAGTTGAACATGACTGGAAACATTACAATGATTATAGAATTTCTGAATGGTTCAAACACATGCACAAAGAGTTTTTTTTTAAAAAAAGTAATATGCTATGGGATACTGAATTCCAATTATGAGCCTCTATGCAGTTTCATATTCTAAAAGGTTTTCAAAAACTGTAAACCTATTAAACCTGCCAAGTGCATTTTATATTTATCAACTGACTGTTTTTGGGAAAATGAACTTGCCATTCTGTCACAAACTATCATCTTCAGGAAATGTGATTAGTACCTTAACCCCTGGCGTGTGTGTGTGTGTGTGTGTGTGTGTGTGTGTGTGTGTGTGTGTGTGTGTGTGTATTACACGCACCAAATGGAAATCCATGTTGGCAGAAAAATAAGGACTAAAATGATTCTGTACTAAAAGTCATCCAGTGAAAACTGCCTGTGATCCATAAGGTGCAAAAAAACCGGAAGAAAATAGGATAGTCATTACTAAGAAAAATGGACTACTTCCCTACAACAGCAGAAAAACAGTTTTTTTAAATTGCAATTTGCAGTGGCATTTTTATGTTGAGTCAAATCGGTGTATAAAAAAATCCATGGATAACAAGGTTGGACCTCATGTGGTTTGGATAACATGGATAACAAGGTTGGACCTCATATTGATTTCATGTGGTTTATTACCTAGTATCAGATTTTAAACTAATAAATAAAATTCCTTACATATAATTTTTTTAATAAGGCCACATGCTGCCTGCACACAAGGAAAAAGACAATGAAAAAATTTCCAGGACACAAGGCTTTAAGAAAGGACATGTCCTGGAAAAACAGGATGTGTTCAACTTTGCATAGGATCTTTCACTGCCAGGAACCTCTTCCTCCAACCTCCCTGCCCCTGTTCCTCTCCATCCCCTTCCAATTTCACTCCGCCTTATCTGTTCCAGCAACTGCAGGAGGGTCAGGTGACAGATGGGGGGCACTTGTGGTTTTGCTCCGAAAATGGCTGCCAACTGACCACTCTGTATAGTAGCCGTATTGTGACAGCAGAGCTCCATTACACTGTTGTAAAGTGCTCAGGCTGGCAGCCCAATCCTGCAAAACTAAAACTGATCTGCACAGTTGGCAAACTTAGCAGGATGTCTGACAAAAACATCACACTTGTAACATGGGCTTCTATCTTTCCCTTGGGGAAAAGAATCCCTGTTAACTTCTGTAAGAATTGCACTTCACAATGTTTTCTATGCAGAAGGCTCCACAACTGTACGTTAGCAATTCCAGGTACAGCATTAATGGACGCACATCTGAGAGCCCCACTCTCCCAAACACAGCGAGATTAAAGATTATTATAGATTATACATAGACTTCTACATATTATCACTAGGCCTAGAGACAGCACCCACAATTTCATTTAAAAAGCTGAGGTTTGGAATTTAGAAGAAAAGATTTCTCTGTATTTTTAGGGGGTATCTAGAAGATATTGTCATGGCCCATTTTAAGGCTCCTTGTGTCCACTGACCCTCTTTGAGCCTTATATATGGTAGTTATTGAACTGGTGACTGAAATTTGGAGGTCTCCGCCTCATAAAGAATTTCAATAAACTATCACTGCCAATTCTTTTAAGGCTACAATCCAGAATAACTACAGTAGTTACTGCACCACCTAGTGAAAACCTATAGGAAATTCATATTGCAATCCAGAGTAAATTGTTCTTACTCCAGAGCAAGGACTCCCCGTAGTTACTCTGGATTGCACCCTATCCCCACAATCCAGAGTAACTACGGGAGCACGTAAGAGATATTTATGCTGACGTAGTTATGGCATGACCTAGTGAAAACCTATGGGAAATTCATATTGCAATCCAGAGCAAATTGTTCTTACACCGGAGCAAGGACTCCCCGTAGTTACTCTGGATTGCACCCTATGTCTATCAACACCAACCATGAGAATTATTATTGATCTGTTTACAAGAACTAGGAGAGTTGCTCTCCAGGGCCTTCCTTGTTGCTTTCTGAAAGAAAACTATAGCAAAAGGGACATAATTGTTCTCATGGCTCTTTCTTGTGAAGCTTTAGGGGTCTATGATGTCAATGTTGACAAGTCTGCTGTGAAACTTAATGAGGAGATATGAGCTTGTGGTAAAGAGAATATGGGAAACCCAGCCTTTCATCTCCTAAATTTCTAAGTTTCTCTTTTCCCCATGAAAACAAATCCAAGAGACTTTTTGAATGGTGAACTCTAGGAATCTCTCTGAAGAGCCTTTTTTAATCTGTCCTTTAAAACAAATTCATTTCAACACTGGACAGCTCAGAATTCTCTGAGGGCACCAATCTCTAAGGTTCATATACAGAAAAAGAAAGTAGAGACATTCTGGTTTTCTGAAAGTTTTTTTATAGATTAAATACTTCCTCAGCAATGTGTCTGATTTATACTTTACAGTCAACATGTATGATGAATCTAACTGACTCTGTGAGTACACATTTTCCTAAGTTGATTTGCACCTATCCTTTCCATTAAAATACATGATTAGAGCTTTAGGAGTCGTTTGCTAATACTCAGTACTTAGAATTACTGCTGGACATTCATAATAGAGGGTTCTATTCTAATTTCTAGGAGTCAATCATTTAAAAATAATATCTACTGACATCCAGCCTCTAATCCTTAGCTTTTTACTAGAAGTTTAGTATGTCAGTACAATGGAGTCAGCACTCAGTTCCATGAGATTCAAGAGATTAATAAAAATTGCACCACATTTGCTCCTCCATTTTGTGTGCTCAGTCAAAATCCAAACATTTCTATACTACCACGAAACCTAGCAGTTTGCTATCTGAAGGTTTCGTCTCTCTCTAGTTGTGGGATTTCCATCCTCCAGCAACAGTTCAGGTTTTTGACAGTATGACATGATCAATGCCGCTCTATCAGTAGATTTATTAGTAGATGCATACATATTTCTATCAATGAAGCTGGCTGTAGTAGCTTTATAGGCTTGGCGAGAGCTGCTAAGACAATACTGTACCTCTTTAAAAATACATTATTATCACTATGCTCTTATTTTTAAGCATATAAAGTAAAATGTTATTGTATTAATTGATGCAATTAAATAACTATGGCTGAAATCCTAATCATGATTACTCAAAAGTAAGCCCCATTGTGTTCAATGGGTCTTACTCCAGGAAAATGTCTTTAGGATTGCAGCCTGATTGGTGAAACCATTTGATGCTAAAGGCCCATAAATTTTTTGTCATAACCCATACAATGAATGAAGGAAGGAAGGAAGGATGGATGGATGGATGGATGGATGGATGGATGGATGGATGGATGGATGGATAACTTTTTCACATTTTTATACTACCCTTCCTGTAAGGAGCTAAGGGGTGGTATGCATGTTTCCTCCATTCTTTTGTCCTCATAACACTTACCTGTGAGGTAAGTGATGCTGAGAGATAGTAAAAGTCAATGCATGAAATTATTAACAACAAGAAGAAGAAGAATGGCTAGAAAATAAATGCAGTGAATATTTCTCTACAAGAAATGGATGAACATTAGTTCCCTCCCCCGCTATTGTTCCCATGCACATAATACTAAGTGACATACTGGAGGTTGAATGTAGCAATCATGGTTAATTACTACTGATAGACCAGTCCCTCATAAAGGTTTAGAATCTACTTCAATAGTGGATAATAATAGTAGATAATGTAATAGTTGTTATATCTATAAACATACTAGGTTAGTGAAATTTATGTTCCTGCTGTTTTGCAATCATTTCTTCCCCCCCACCCCAGGTCTCATAGTACAGAATATCTACTTAGGGGCCTGTATAAAGTTTGAAGCATGTCAGCTAACTGTGGAAGACTTTATTTAAGGTATTTGTACTGCACTTTTGGGCTGATCTCTGGAGCGGATGGTGTTTTTCACTATCCCCATCCCAATTTGTTCTCTTGCTAAGTTAATGTGGCAGTCATCTTCCTTGACGAAAGCTTTGAATGTCAATCTCAAGATGTGTGTAATTCCCTTGCCTAATGCTAGACTTAAAAAAGAAGAAAAGAAACCTAGCCTGGCATGAGGGGTCCGAGGAGAGGTCCTATCTCTGCTTAGCTAATGCAAGTCAAGGTTTGGATCACTATAGAAGAAAGCTGTAATTTTTAGAAAGAAAAAATTATCTACCAGGAAAAAAGAAAGAAAAAAGATTTCATTTGTTGTCTTTGAAAAGCTGATGGTATCTCAGCTTTTATATTTGTCGTATGTTTGGACAGATCATATTATTTTTTTATTAGAATTTGTGGTAGGGGAAAAAAGCCATGGAAATTAAATCCCATGTGAAATTTCTTGAAATTGCCTTTCACTTGCCTGAATAAATTTGTTATTGATTTTGCCCTTTTATAAGAATGAAAGGTTAATGAAAACAATCGCGCTGCTTTCAGCCCACACTGGAGATTATGTAATATATATGTGATGTGGTACCTCTTTCAAACACAAACATTAGTGTTTAGATCTCAGCCTTATGAAAGATTAGATCTTGTGATGAGGAATGTGTTGTGCTCTTGAGTGACAGATTAATAACGCCAGCTTTTTACATTTGCCTTCTTTTTAAAAAATAGTCACAATAGTGCACACAATTATTGACAGTAATTCTACTAATGTTTCCTTGTAGCTTCAAACTACAGCATACAGAAGGCAGAGATCACAGAGCTCTTCAATTTGGAAGCATGCAAGAACACTATGGGCACAATCCTAAACTTACCAGAATGGCATAGCTGTACCAGTGGGGCATGTTCTGAATCCACAGTTGGATTGCAGTCATAATGGCTTCCTTAAGGTAAGGCAATGTTTGTTTCCTTACCCTGGAGTTGCATCACCCTTACCCCAGAGCAGGAAAATTACTTTATTGTAATTAAAAAAGGGGAAACTGAATGCATAGACCAGTGGTTCTCAATCTTCCTAACACCGTGACCCCTTTATAAGTTCCTCATGTTGTGGGGACCCCCAACCAGAAAATTATTTTCGTTGCTACTTTATAACTGTAATTTTGCTGCTATTATGAATCGTAATGTAAATATCCAATATGCAGGATGTATTTTCATTGTTACAAATGAAATGTGTGTTCTATGCAAACACTGAACACAATGGAATTTATTTCAGAGTAGGCGTGCATAGGATTGGGCCCTGATGCTGCAATCCTTTCCACATTTACATGGGAGTAAAGGCCCCCCAGACTATAATGGGATTTATTTCAGAGTAGGCATGCATAGGATTGGGCCCTGAGGCTGCAATCTTATCCACATTTACATGGGAGTAAAGGCCCCCCTGACTATAATGGGATTTATTTCAGATTAGGCATGCATAGGATTGGGCCCTGAGGCTGTCAGTCAGCCCCAGTGCACGCGCAGCTACAGCTGGAGGTCTGGCAAGCCTGATCTGGCCCCCTGCACCAGGGGTCTTTAGGCGACCCCCAAGAAAGCTCTAGGCAACCTCCAAAGGGGTCCTGACCCCAACACTGGCATAGACAATGGATTTTTGCAAGCTCAGAAAGATCTGCTGAGGAGGCCTCTGAGATAATCTTGAGGAAGATCCATAAAAGCTGGAAACATGTCCAATAGCACTGAAGAATTTATTAAAGAGATTTTAATTTCATCTTTAATGTTGCAACTGAAAGTAACAAATCAGGCCTTTTATACATGGAACTCAATATTTTTATGAGCTTGATGAGAAATTACGTTTTCATCATGTGCTTTGCTCTTCTGTACTGTGAATGAGGATTTAGATACCTTTTGACACCTTCTGCAATCATTGCTCTTCCAAGGCATTATGGCTTTCATGAGTCTTCTAATGATAATCCCTGAACCAGAGACCTCAACTAGGTACAAATGCTCAATTAGACACACGATGCTTTCCTGCCCACTTTAGCAGGTAGATAATGGAGGCACCTGCTGACATCTGGAGGGTAAAAAGGTTGAGGGTGCTGCTGGTCTCTTGTGATGGAGCTCTCCAGAAAAGTTGGAAGCAATATTGGTCTCACTCCATTTCAGATATTGCTTCTGACTCAGTACTCTAGTAGGAACATGAGGAGACTTCTATGTCTCTACTTTAGCCTCTGGCCAATATAGTTCAAGCATGGTTAACAATTCAGTGTGAGTGTAGAAATGTAAGTTTGTAGGCTTCTTCTTGCAACCCCTGAACTATTAATAAAGTGTCTTCCCCTCCAGCTTTTTCCCCATCTGTAAGAACTCAGGTTTTGAGCTCTCTGGTGTTTTAAATCCTGATTTTATTTTCCAGTTATGGTCTTGCTTTAGGGAGGAGTCACTCTAGCGGTAAATCAACTGAGAAATTGATTTTTCTGTGAGGTACATCTAAAATGGTCCCCAATTAACTCATCAAATTACAAACGGAATTGGTTGTGGCACTGAGCAATGTTTCCTTCTGAATAATTCCGGGTCAAAATCAAATACTTTTAAACTGGTCTAAAGCAGACCATTTAACTGCATACCCTAAATCATTCATCTTTTTCCCAGTGTGGTATTTTGTTATCCTGCTACAACTCTTAAAAATACTTCTGTTAGCAATATCCTCTAATTGAGTTTCCTCATAAAAATTAGCTTGAGAGGTAAAGAAGGCAAAGCAAGAAGGTAGACAAATCATTACACTGTTTGGATTTACAGGTAGAACTAAATATTCACTAATAGGTTTGCCAGGGTTGTTTGGCTTGATCTGAATGCTCCACTGGTTCATAGGGTGATATTTCCTTAAATCTACAGGTTAAAGAAATATTTCTCAAAGTTTACTTCACCACTACCCACCTCATCTTCATGATTGTGTTATTGGTGGAAGAGGCCTCTTCTGAGTGTGCCATGCTAGCAAAGCACACTATTGGCCTCTGTGGTATTCAAAAAAATTTGTTTTCCGTTTTCAGAGCCAAACTGGAATTGACTTCTGGACTCTTCTCAAAGGCCACCCTGAAGTACTCCAAGACTGGATAATTGACCTGGCGCATCCCTTAAGAAACTTTCTGGGCCACTCAGGAAGGCTTTGCACACTGCAGTATAGCTAGACCTGTGTAGCTTCAATTTGGAAATAAAAAGTCTTGGAAAAGTCTATGGAGAAACAGGCAGCTTAGCTCATGAACCACTCCGTGCACATCAGTTTATCATGCACCAGTGTGTTATGATGATCCATATTTTGAAAGTCCTGGGTTAGAGTACTTGGAATCTAACAACATCTAGTGGTTCTGAATAGATAGTTTTCCAGTTTTTTTTAGTGCAGACCTGTTTGGGTTTGTCTTTTTTTTTTTTTTGCAACCCTCCCATAGGGTGATCCTCCATGTCATCTGATGGGCAAGTCCATGCAATTCTCTGCTGCTCCATGATACATAAGACAAGAATGTCAACCTCTCTACTTGTTATGTAATCAGCATGCCACAAATGGTCTTCCCCTGGGTGGGAAAAAAATCTACATTTGTATGCTATTAAGGATGATGTGAACCTACTTCTGGTGCAGCTTTCAGCCGTGGTTTCCAGTGTGGATAAATGAGACTTGAATTCAAATCTTTATTCAACGGTGAAGTTCACTAGGTAGTCCTCAACATGCATCTCTCGCTCATTATGACATACCTCATAAAACTGCTGAGAAAATCAAATTGGGTTACCCTATCAATATTGCCCTGAACTGCTTGGAACAGAGGCAAGACACAAACATTATAAATGAAAAAGTGCCAAGACTAAGAATCTGTTGAGTCATTTACATTTTCTAATCAGCCTTTTGACTCAAATCCCAAGATGGCTTCCATCAAATTCAAAAGTCTTTTTGAGGCAGTCCTTTGACTACTGTACAGGCAGCACTTGGGACAAACAGATTTTTTAGCTCCCATTTGCAAAGCAGTTTTGATTCTTACAATTGAGTGATGGGCAGCCCGTTCCTCTCCCCTTGCTAGCCCACACCATGTGGTGCCACATGCAGAGTGAGCACTGCATGCTAAGTCCAGAAGAGGTTCTCCCACCTGCCCCAAGATCCAACCTCCCCTGGAAAACCCCTAACCTGCCCTTATTGCCATCTTAAATCCTCCAATGCAAGCTGGATATGGCCTGCATGTAGGGACTCTGCCCATTCACACTGATGGCCCCAAAGGACACAACAGCAGTATAGGATTCATGCTACTGGACTAAGATTTGTGGCAGCAGACTGTGAGATCTGATCCAATCCATTATTTTGTGTTCAACGTGCGGTGGTTCTAAAAAGAATTCACATTCATAATTCTATCTCTGTAAGGTTTACTGTGTAAGCAGAACAACAGCTGAAGCTTCCTTTGAGCACCATTCTCTGTCTAGGCATGCATCTCTCGGCACCATGCCTCTCTCTTTTCCTTAGGTCTACAGTCCATATGCATTCATCTAATGGACTCAGTATCTGGCCCCTATTTGAAAGAAGGTTGCTGGTTTAGGCCAGGGGTCTATAAACTTTTGGCAGGAGGGCCACATCGTCTTTCTGATACTGATACTGGAAAAAAAGAATTGATTTACATTTCAAATTTGAATAATTTTACATAAAGATCAGATCTGTTGATCTCATGGATCAGTGATGGAACTTGTGAATGAATGGATGAATTTAAATCAGTTCATAAACACTTTTCAACACGCAGAGAGAATGTGATCTTCAAACTAGTTCATAAGCACTTTCATAAACAGAGAGAGATTATATATGTGTACAGCCTTCTGTGCCTTCAAAATACCCTACTGAGATGAGGAGAGCAGAACTCCCCTCTGTAGGATTACAGGTTTTGCCTGCGGGCTGGATGGACAGGGCTTGCCAAGGGCTGGATTGTGGCTCACTGACAGACGCATCTGGGCTCAGGGCCAGGGTTTGGAGACCCCTGGTAGACAATGAGTTGAACGGCTGGAGAGTCTGTTCACATTCAGATGTGAACTCTAAAATGCGTAGCTCTAAAATATGCTCTCCTTGGCTCCTTTTCCAAGTGAATAAGAGCTCTGCAATGAGTGAAAACAATATGGTTGGGAGAAGGGAAGCAAGAGTAGAAGACCTCTTGGTGGCAACAGACAGATTCTCAATAAGGGATGGGACCACAAACACCCCTCACCCACTATCCCTTTCCTTGTATTTTCCTTCAAAACTTCTGTCACCTTAAAATAGAAGTAATGGTCCTTCACTGAGTTGCCTCAGGGCACAAACAACTGTGAGGGCCGCTTACGTTCCAAGATGCTTTCAAACAGTTATCCCCAGCAGGTTTCCTCAGAGATCAGAAGCAGATGATACATGATGTTCCAGCATGCCAGAACATCTTTGAAGTTTCTGTCTCCAGTGTCGCAGTGTTTTATTTATTTACTAAAGGAGCTAATCTCTAACCACTCACTGCACCCTGGAAGGATATGATCAGTCTGTAATGTTTCATTGCACTTATATAATTTCTTGGGTATATATTTGATTCTTGTAACAAAAGGGGGAAAGGCAAGTTTTCATTATTTGGATTCACACTATGTTTTTCCAAAGGAGCGCTAATTTGAACATTATTCTAGAACTCAAAATATGTTTCCTTGCAGGTCTTGTTAGAATTCTTTAGAATCCAGCACTCCAAGTATACTGAATATGTCAACAAAATATGCGTATGCTGTGTTATTAATTCATTAAACACTTAGGAATAATTTGATGAAGCACTTGATCTGATGACTTTAATTAATTTAGTGAACAGGTTAACTTGGGGCTCTAGAAAACCAAAGCGATAAGCATTTGTAATGTTCCCCACCATAACAAACTAGCAACTTATAGTTAGGAGGAAAGGATCCAATTGCTCAACAATACTTGGAAGAAGGTAGCTGTGAGAACAAAGGTAGAACAGAAAAGAATGTACATTTTGAAATAAGTTTTGCATCATCACTACTGATGATAATTTCGGATATACTGTAGATTATCAGTAGACACACTCAGTGAACAGCATATTGTGAACAGCATGTGACTGGCTAGCTACGTTACTTTGGAAATTTATTTTCTGATAAGTACTGCAATATAAAATGAGTCTCATTGGGGGAGATGAACCTACAGGCTAAGCTTGTGATCACTTAAGAAAGGAAAAATTAACATTTGTAACATTTCCACATGAATAAAGACCTAGATCTCATCTCCTTATTGTTTGATCATCAAACTTACCAATTTGCATGCCTGGAAGTAAAGAGCTGGGGCAGGTCAAGATATGAGCCTTGAAGCCTTGCAAGTAGAGGCACAGTATAGCTCACTTTCACTTTCCATAGGGCTCCATGCATTCTGGTTTTTTAGTTTTTTCGCTGTTAACATTTGATAGGAAGGAGATATTTCATAGCTTTTTTGTTTTGTTGTTGTTGCATTGGATTCTGCTGGAAAATACCCATCTAACAGTATATGACTGGATGGGGATATTCTGAACAATCATGATTATAGTGATTTTGGTCACACACACCCCTCAGTGTGTCATCCTCCTGAGGGTGGTACCTGGGGCCTACAAATCTCCCTAGGGATGCCACTGATCCCTGCCCCACTCCTGAACCTGAACCTGAACCTGACTTGTTCCCACAACCTGACACAAAGTGCTTTATAGTGCTTTTGCAACAGTGCAAGTTGACAGAACATACATTTTACCTGTGCTACTATTGAATAGGATTGGTCTGTTATGGTATTTATATCAGTGTTTCTCAACCAGTGGTACATGAGGTGGCGGCTGGTGGCTCAACACCTCTTGACACAACGAACAGTGGTAAGAAGCCAAAGGTTTTTCTGTGCTTGAAAAAGCCTTCCTGCCCACCTTGAACATATTACTGGTGTTTGTCACATCACATATGGCATTGCAACCTAGAAGTAACTGTCAGTAACTGGTGATTGCCTGTGGTATTATGACTAGGCGGACCATGTGAAGCAGTATTGCAAACACTTAGAAACTCTGATTGATATTGTATAGAAAATAGTTACCACATATGTTTTTATCAGTAATTTTCAATTACTTATGGGACCTGGTAGACAAAATCCCTCCAGGAATATACATTTGAGGAGAACTATATTCATTCAAATGTATGCAGCTCTTTTTTAGTTTCTCCTTCAACTAACTTTTCATGGTGAAAAGCCATTGTTGTTTCACATTCTCCAAAATATTTTATGAGGAACAGTAAACATTTCATTTTAACAATGCATAGCAAATTGAAATGAATTTGCTCTCCAACTTTTTCCTTTGCACATCTGGTGGCTGAATAGTTATCCTGAATCCTACAAAAGCTCTAATATTAACTGAATATTTTCTAGGTGTTTGGTATTTGACATTCAGTGATATTTGATTTCAGTGTTTGGTATTTGACAACTCTGTCCACATTGACATCTATCACAGAACCTCTGCGTGTCTACCATGGTCCTTGAATGTTATGGAATATTCTGGGGCATACTCAAGGGTGTGCTCTAAGTTAATATGGAGCAGTATTGGGTCTACATCATACCAAACACTGAAAATTGATAGTCAAGCTGTCTTTTGATTACCCTTTTTTACTGACAAATGCTGAAAAGCTTTTAGAACACAGAGTTTGCTGAAAAGAAGGTCTGAAATCAAACAGTATTGTACTTGACAGTATTCAGAGACAGGCATACCATCGTGTTTTTGCATTAAATGGTGTTTTCTATTTGACATACAATGGTATTTGTTTTAGCATTGGATAGACAGCATGTAATTGTAATCAGCATTTCATGTCTGGTGCATTGGAATTATGTTTTGCTGCTATGCCAGCACTGCATGTTCTAGAAGATATTTTAATGAAGGAGAAAATTCAATGTTTTAATGTGGGAGATAAGAATGCTATTAACCCAAGAGCATTTTCAAGGGTTAAATTCAAGCAAGACATGAATTACATGAGGTAATTATGTATGTTGTATCTCTGTGTACGTTGGATCTCAGATAATCACTGTGCATGGATCATGCCCCCATACTTTGAAACAGTTGATGTATTAAAACAATACAAAATCCAGTTAAGCAACACTTTGGCTTCTCTCTCACTCCAGCCTCCACCTCTTGAGGTCATTTTCATTCTGTTCATTGTGGCTTCCAATTCTAATTAACTTGTTTATATAATTTTAATTATATATTTTACTAGCGGAATTTACCCATCCTTGCAGATTAGCCAGGGATTCTTCACTGTTAAACATAGGGACAAAAACACGTTGCACCTGTTCTCACCCCTTCCAGTTCAAATTTCCAAAAATTGTTTCTTAGTCGGTGCCTACATCCCAGAAGAATACCCTCTCCAAATTTCATGCTTCTAGGTGCAGTTGTTTTGGCTGGACGTTGTACATCAGTGAGTCAGTCAATTACTCTTCAATTTTACATATGTAGAAAATAAGTTACCGGTACTTAACTGTAGGCTCTGCCATGTCCCAGAAAAGAAACACTGATAGTGTAACATTATAACTAATGGCTCAATATTTACAAGGAGCAGACGGAGTTTTATGACAGTGGAACAGTGTTCCTCTTTTGTAAAATGACTGACCTTGGCGTGTGCAGCAAGCCACCAGTAGGCATCTTGTGAGTACCATTACAACAGGCAGGCAGTGCTGCTACAGCCTCACTTCTGAAGCGCACTGCCCCCAACAAAATAAGTCAGGTAGCAGTGAGGGAGGGAATAGGGAAGAAGGGGGAAGTGTCTGGAAGAGGAATGGTGTGTAAAACAATAAAGGTGGATACTGGTGACAACAACTTTCAGCTTCCTGTTTCCTCCCTTTTCCCACTCCTTACTCACCTCATACCTGCACCAACACAGTAGCTATTTGAATTGCTTTGGCTGCTAGAGACTGAGACGCTTTCCCAGTTCAAATTTGGCTCAGCCAAGAATTCAGTAGCCAAACATAGGCAATTCATTTCCTGTCATCTCAGCTCACCACACAATACAGGGATATTAATACCTCCTTTAACTATTACATCAAGATTTTATTTATTTTATTTAATCAATTTATATCCCGCCTTTCCTCCCCCGCAAGGAGGAGCCCAAGGTGGCTGACATTAGGGAATAAAACATCATTAAAATAGCACATAAATAAAAATTAAAACACCATTAAAATATAATTAAAATACAATTAAATTGAATAAAAACAAGCAGATTAAAAATATTTGTTAAAAACAGTAAAAAAAACAATAAAAACAACTGTCCCCCCACCTCTGCCCCATTTAAAATGCTTTTTTAAAATAGAAGGTTTTAAGGCTCCGCCTGATAACACATGCAAAGATAACACATGCAAAGCATTTTGCACACCCAGAAAGCATTACAAAAATATTGTATTATTAAAACTTAAAAACAGCTCCAATTTTGGCATTAACAGAGATAAATCTACAAGAAGATATTATAGTCAAATGCATCAAAAAAATTTCCATGTAGACCTTGATATAATCCATTTTAGCAGCTCAAGACATAGCATTTCCCCATGTGATTTATACAAAGTAACTTCAAAATGGTTTGGTCCTAGCACTTTCACTTGGTCTTAAAGAACCAATTACATATTTGATATCATTGAATGTACCCTCGATTAAGAATAATGTTATCTTCTTGTAGTTGAGATGGAAGATTAATATCCTCTGTGCAGTGCAATCATCTCAACTCCCATCAACTGAGTGACAGTCTGTATAAGGAAGAGCCATAAAGTAATTGCTAAACAGGGAGTTAATTTCGGTTGTGCTTAAAGGTTATTTGTCCTTTTCCATTTGCAAGCTCTGTGATAGCACACTCAATCTCCACTTGCCTTTTTGGGTGAGAAGAGATATTTCAGATATATTGTTCTGTTCATAGTCTCCGGCATTGCCATTATTATATCTTGCATTATCTTTATTAAATAAAGTCTATAATTTCTTCCTTTGGTAGCACCATGAGAAATTTCCAATAATCTAATACAGGATAATTTAGGAGGTCAGATTAAAAACACTGCCATGAAGGTCACCCAAAGGAAAATGATTATTGGGTAATGAAAAGTACCGACATCATTATATCTGAGCATTACAGAATTCCTTGCACCACTGAATCTTTTCATAGCCCAGAGTAGAAAGACCCTAGACCCGTGGCATAGCTAGCACCCCCCCCAAAAAAAAATAAGCCACTGCATTGAATATTTCAGATTCTGAATATTTATATAAAAAATCCTGAACACACCACTTGCAGTGACAGATAACAATAATCTAAAAATAAAGACTCCAGGATACATCTTACACTAGTGGGGGTGATGTAACAGCATATATGCAAGCAGAAACTAATCTATCATTATTCTCTAGGTCCAAGTTGTGACACTTTTTTGGATGTTCTGCCTCAAGTTGTGGAACAGAAGCTCAGACTACGGTATCATCAGTTCCTGAGGACAACAGCCTCAGAAATGTTGACACAACACCATGCTCACCATCCTGGAGGCTACTGAAGACCTGTGTGCTCTGAGGAGAATGTATGCAGACCTGGTTGTACAAGCATTCCAACGGACCTATAAAATTGGCCCTTAGCCTTATTTCACATGAAAACAGTTTTAACTGAAAACCTGTTCAGTGAAGTGCTGAAGAAGGATGAGAAATACAAGTGCTTTCCTACATTTTCCATTAAGGTATCTATGAATTCTATTCATATTTCCTAATCTGCAGTGTTTCATATGAAAGTTCAGGTTGTTGTAACATAATCATATCCATATCTTGGAACACACATGTTACAATTTGTGGCTTCAGTGCATGATGGTGGCATTCCAAACAGATAATGAAAAATAATTGGATTTTGAGTCTTGATAGGGATAGGTTGGTTGGTTGGTTGGTTGCCAGCCTTTCCTAAGCGCAAGCACCATACAAATTCATAATAAAAACACCATGAAAACATATCATCATTCCATAAACAACTAATTACTCAGTAACACCAAAACTGCAGAACACACCCCATTAATCACCTGATGGCAACAAGCAAGTTATAAATAATAATGGCTTCAATCCTAACCTCCAATTATGCTGGCCTAAACCCCAGCATAACTCCTTTGCAGACCTAAGGATGTCACAAAAGTGCCACAAGGCACTTCGGCCCCACTTCTGGAGGGTTTAAGCCAGTGCACAGGCATACACCAACCTCTCCCCTCCCTCGCCACTACAGGAAGATATGCCAGCTGAATAAGGCTGGCCTAAATTGGTTAGGATTGCACGCAATGTCATTGATCCAATCACATAAACAGCAATTATTTTTAAAAAGAAACCAAGATAATAGAACAGTTCTATAGAACCCAAGAACAGTACTTTTTAAATGTTATCTCACTTTACAGGCTTGATCCCTTTTTGGAAGGTGCTGGCTGATGCTATTATGTTATATTGTGATAGTTATTATATTTAAGATTTTTTTAATATGTTATCTCACTTTACAGGCTTGGTCCCTTTTTGGAAGGCGCTGGCTGATGCTATTATGTTATATTGTGATAGTTATTATATGTAAGATTGTTTTATTTAATTTCTTATGTAATATGATTTTTTTAATAATAATTTTATGTTTTCTACACTTTGCCCTATGCTTTTTGTAACCTGCCATGACTTCCTTCAGGGAGAAAGGTGGGAGAAAAATACTATAAATAAACAGCAGTATTAAAAACAAAACAAAAAGTGTTTGCTGTGGTTCCCTTTGAATAGCCTTGGAAACAAAAATGTCTTCAGCTCCTCATGAAATAACTGCAATGAGAGGGCTGTCCTTTGCTCATAAAGGAGGGAGCATCACATTTGTGGAACTATTTTGACAGACATTTGGACTTGATTTGCCACCACAATAAAATACTGCAGAAATATTTGAATGCAGCTGTCAAACCTGTCTTCAAATTTTAATGGAAAGGCTGATAAAACATTGGAACTAGCAAAACTGTAAGTTCTGTGTAGAGTTGATCAAATGTCACTAGTGAATATTGGGTGCCCTCTCTCCCCAAAAATAGGTTCTCTACTTTTAACTTGTCAAATTTTAAAGACATATTTCTGTCTCCTCATCCAGTCCAAGTCATAAATTGGCCATAAATTCTGACCTACCTATGGAAGATGTCTGGCAGTCTTGCCAATAAATCAATAAGAAATTTGGAGATGCTGGTTGACTGCAAAGTTTCCCAGAAATGAGATGTTCAAGAAGAATTTGTTTTGTTGGCAGTGTGTGCACTCTGTTCTTCTTCTTGGGAGATGGATAGTTCTTGATGTTCAGTATCCTTTCCAGTGTAATCAGACTCCAGAAATGCAAGTTAACCGAATTCTGAAAAATTGTCATACAAACACAGCATTACACAGGCCTTCACCAACAAAGACAGATGATCAGTCTCGATAATGGCTCAGTGATACAGTCCTCAGTGTATAGCTACCATACTCTCAGCAATGTCAGAAACAAGTACGGCAAACTTTGCAGAGCTCTGACTGTACATAACCAATAATGGAAATGTCCTAAGAATCAAAGACTTGTGTGGATGCCACAGTCCTGGAAATTCTGATTTTTACATTTTCACCAATAAATAAACTCAAGGAAAGTCGAGTACAAGTGCAGTCGGTTTAATTAATCCCCTTGTATCTGAAGAATGGCCTTTTTGCACTCATAGTGAGAGCTAACACATTTATTTTTGCAGAAAACCCCCCTACAAGGAGATAAATCATAATCATTTTCTTGTTGCTAGTCTTCATGATAGAATATGAGAACAATCAAGAAACCTCCTCCACTGAAAAATTAAACTTTAGTTGCATCCGTTTTTCAGCAGTGGATGGAACATTTATAAATAATCACCATGGGGGAAAAATTACAGAATTTGACATGCTTTTGGGAGAGTTCTCTTTAAAAATGGATGTGTTTATTTACTGTTAATCTCGCTCATGGGTTAGTAGGGCAATCCATTAAGTGATACAATATTCAATTAATTTTGTTGAGGTTGGACAGATGCTCAATAGATTCTGTCCTTTACTTTATTTAAAAGGCTGGCTGCTGTATCTTTGTAGAAAACCTGTTGCTATGAGGAACATTCTGTCATCTGTGCTCCCCAGATGTTGCAGGCAGAGGCAATATAAATAAAATTTCATGATCAGCTGATCAAATCCTTTTGCAGTCATAACTGTTTTGTACAATATGGACTGACGGTCAAATCCTATGCTTCAGTTATCATAGGGGAACTTGCATTCCACTGTAATAAACAGTAAAATACCACTTTAAATGGTGCATCACTGCTCAATGCAAGGGAGCTACCCTTACTCAAGGGTAACTTGAGTTGCAGTGCCTGTGCCCTTTCCCCAAGGAGACACCAGAAGCTGCATGGCATACTTAGGTTACAGTGGAAGCCATTTTGGCCTTGCTGTTCTTCTAGGCACTGGACAGCTCAGGATTGGGCTGTTATTTCCTATATCAACTTTTCTAGTCCGAATATCAGAAATGCTAACTGGTCATCATAATGATCCGCATAATTCTCAGCTCCTTTGACTTCACTACAGTATGTGTCTATCCTCCCTATCTAGTGATTGTTTTGCTATCCTTTAACATGATTTTTTAAAGTCCTTCAAAATGTTGAAAATCTGTTTATTAATTATATTATTTCTAATGCTAAGTCAAGAAAAAAATTAACCAGAAAAAAATTTCCAGATTTGAAAAAATGTCAGTGCTTCATGACAGAACAGGAAAATAACCCTGAAATCTCCTCCATTTTCTTCTGTAATAATCAAGAATAGAAACATAGAGTACTCAAGTTGGAAAACACTTTCTGAGATCTGCTCAACAGCCCACATGCTACTCAGCACAGCTTATTTTTCAGCAATAACAATGAACATAGAACTTTATTATTTTCTAAAGACTTGAATCATCCAATTTCACTAAAATCATAAAAATGCAAGAAGAATTAAGTACCCTCTTAGTCCAATGGTGGATTCTGAAAGTCATATGGGTTACACTCTGGAGTCAATTTGAAAAGTCTTTGGGTAATTCTTACATTTATTGTATCTGGGTACACAAATCCCCCTTCCAATAACATTCCTTTTCAAAGCACCACATATAAAAATCCTTAAAAACAAGACTCGGATAACAATGTCGCCGGAGGTCTAATTAAAACATTTTTTTTTCCTACAGAAACATATGTCTGGAAAGCAAATTGTAGATCAATAATTTCTCTGTTGACAAAATATGGCAAGAATCAGCCTTGCAGCAGAAACAGCAAATTGTGAGTTGGAGAGACAATGTTTCTTGTTGTTTTCCATTTTTATATTTTCCCTTGTGAAGACTAAGGGCTTTGGGGGAAGGCTGATTTCAGTTATTACTCCTTTCAGTGCAAAAGCTACTGAGAGAGGAGCTAGATGTTGAAACAGACATATCCATGTTGGTGAACTAACCAATGGAGTGACATAGGAAGAGAACCTCCACTAAGCCTGGCCCAAGACCTCCTGGCACATGAGATGGCGTACCAAATATAGTCTCCCCCCACCCCTTATCTTTTGGAAATTGCAACATTGACATCATTGAGCCAGTAGTGGGCAGCAGAGTGTTCCACGTGTGACAGTTGGAAATGTCAGCGGCAGTTGAAAGTGCCAGTTGGTCAGTTTCCTGGGAGTATGAACACAATGGGACTTGCTTTTGAGTAGCCATGTTTAGTATTGCACTGTAGAGCAGCAAGCAGAGTGTTTCTGCATGGGCCATGGGCCCACCTGCCTAACCTTGGTCTGACTGGCTCAAAATCAAGCCTTCAAGGAAGAAGTTGGTAAAACATCATCCATGCCACCACATCCTACTTCTGGGTGCTGCATTTTGTACACTGCACCATGAACAATGAGCTTACCACACTGCTCAGTGCTCATTGCTGTGGCTGCTTTGTCCCTCTGCAAAAATGTTTTGCATTGAGCCTTGCCCCATTTACCAATTAGGGGGTTTGCTTTTTATGTTTCTATGTAAGGTTTGTTTTTCAAGAGTACAATACTAACCCTGAAAATGTACCCCATATCTTCTCTCTTATCTCCAAGTTTCTGAGGATATAGAGTGGTTATGTGAGGATACAGTTTCTTTGATGTAGTTACTCTTTGTTGCATCAATTCACGTTCCAAAACTGTATCCTGAGAACATTTCCTTCACATATCAATTTCTCTGCACAGCAGGAAGCCTGAAGAAGCTGCGGAAAATCAAAACACTTTCCAGAAAGTCCAAATACAAACACTCAAATAAGCATCAGTCTTACTTACTGCTAATGTGAGTACATAAGAGAGCAGTAACTGGATATGTGACAAACTGACAATTCTGCACATAGACAACGCAAAAGAAAAAAGTTTCAAATTTGATAGGCTTTCTCTCCACTATTGAATTGCTGTTCCATCTTATTTCATGGATACAGCAAGTGTTAGACCCCATTTGTGTATTTCATGAAGTGAAATAAGTAAGTAAACAGCCACAGGGGAATAAGAGCAAGAGGTTCACCATTTAAGTGAGTGTAATCATTGAGTGAACTTTCAGAATTCTTAGTTCATTGCAAATGCCTATGAAAAACGTTGAGATTTACTCTGTACATAATTAACAGAGGCATGTTATATGCAAATTCTAAAATGGTGTATGAATTATTCTCAAAGTAGCAATTAATTTTCACCTAAATCAATTTTTAAACATTTACATTTACTACACTGTATGAATATTTCACCATTTTCAAGGGTGGACATCTTGAGTTCTAATGAATGAAAATCAAAGGGAATATAAAGCCCACAGCACCTACAACAGCTGATCAAGGTCCCACGGAATGAAATCTTACATTAAGACATTCAAGGTTACAATCCTTACATTTTTTAGCTCCAGGATAAGGGCAGTGCAACTCTGAAGTAAGGGATCAAGCATCGCCTTACCTTGAAGAGGTCCCCATGACTGTCCCCCAACTGCAGGATGCAGCACATGTCCCACTGGCACACCTATGCCAGTGCTGGAAAGTTGGTTAGGATTGCGCCCTTATAGCCTAATTCTATCCTTCTCCATCCCATGTGCTGATATATTCATGCCAAAATCAGATAAACTATCTCTGCAAAAGTATCATGGGTTATGAGATCAGTCTAAGGTTAGTTTCTGGGTAATTACATTCCTATTCCTATCCCTATTTTCACGTAGTCCCTTGTCATTTGACTCTCTGCAGTGCTGGTCAATGCATGCTGTGATGTTACACTTCGACATCACCTCTGCAATACAGGTCTATGCAGGTCTATGGAAGAAGAATGTGATTTGGATGTCTCTCCAGCATGTACAAAAGCACACAGTTCAAAGTATAAATCAGGAAGCAACTGAGGGCCAATATGAGGCAGAGGAAATAATATTTGTAAGTGCTTTGTTAGTCAAGATATTACAAAATGCGTTGTACCCCTTTTCACCCCCTTAGTGGTTAAATTTCTAAACATCGGTTCTTGGAGTTCACATCACATAATAGCCTCCCTGAATTTCATGCTTCTAGGTCTAGGGGGTAAGGCAGGGCATTGATCATTCAGCAATTCTTCAATGTAAAGTATAGGGAGGAGTCCGTGTTGCACCCCTTTCGCCCCCTTCCAGTTGGAATTTCCCAAAACAGGTTCTTAGTGGATATCCCCATCACATCCTCTCCAAATTTTGCCCTTCTAGATTCAACAGTTTTGGCTGGGCGTTGATGAGTGAGTGAGTGAGTCAGTCTTTAGTTATTTATATATACAGATGCTATTTGAACCCTTTGATAATGTCCACTGTTCTTTTCCAGTTCTATTGTATTATTTTTAGATGTGTGTTCAGGATTGTACTTTATTCAGTACAGTTGTGATTAGATGCAAAGTTTTACAAGTTTTGTTATCGGGGCAAAGTTCTGCATGAGCAGTATTTGAAATTGAATTCGGGAAACTGCTCGCTCTCTCTCTCTCTCTCTCTCTCTCTCTCTCTCTCTCTCTCCTTATCAGACTCATCAGCTAAGTTGCCTGGGAAAGACCAGGGTGTTTGATCTTTGAGACACTTTCTCCTCAAATTCTACAGCTTGACAACGCCAAATTGTGAGCATCGGGAAAAATGCTGGATATTTGCTAACAGTATCCCATATATCACTGATTTACAAGTTAAATCTGTGGAGATGAGAAGCTGAAGCTGTCATATCGGTTGTACAACTCCAAGGGCTCAGCTCCCTGGAACCACACACTGATTGCAGGAGGCATCACTTTCAATCTCCTCAATACATAATCTGTAACACCAAATTCCAAAAGCGATAGCAAAGGATTGACATTCATGGCAATCACTTTCGTTCAGTTACTTTTTTCACCCATGCCCTCCTGGTGAAAATGATAGCACTGCTGTAATTCAGGCAAAACATCAGAATTAAATACCTTTACTAAAGCACATTTCCGGTATGGATTAGCAATCTCTGTTTTACAGCACATATTTTCTAAACCTCTTCAAGCAAACAGACATTACTTCAAAAAAATATGTCAAGTGACAGTTTTTTTCCAATAGCAGAAGTACTGTCCCTGCACTCCAACAAGACCCTGTAACAAAACACTAGCCCTATTCCTGTTTCTTCCACATCCTGGAATCAGAGAATTGTTCTAAAAGAGAAAAAAACAGAGTTGCTGCGGGGCACATGTTGCCTCTGTGTGAAATCAGTTCTCCATTAGGCTTTGGAATAGCCTGGTTAATTGCAGAGAACAACTAAAATTAATGAGCAAAAGGTACCGCTTTGTCAAAGCCACACTGGAGTCCAGCTTTTAAGTCTCACCCACTTGAAGGACAGCAGTCCTGAAAGAGGGGTGTGTTACACAGGTAGAGTACCTGGTCCGCAGGTCAGTTGTTCAAGACCAATACAGGTGTCATTTGTTATCCAGTAGGGTTCTGTTCCAGAACCTCCCATGAATACAAAAAAAATCCATGGATAAAAAACAGTGGAAAAATAGATTTAAAGAACCGTTTCTAGAATTCTTGCTTCTCCATTTCTCCTAATGGAATAAAGCTATGCCTCTATACGTATATGCCAAGGTTTATTCTAGGACTCCTTGCTGATGTCAAAAATGTCTTAAATAAAAGCAATTTTAAGTAATAAGAAAGTGTGTCACATTACAGTTGTCTAAAAACAGCTTTTCATACTGTTGTAGAGAGACAGCAGCTATTAGAAATCCAAAAGACCTCCTTCTTTTGCTTGGCACAGCCGAAGAAACACCATGAGCACCATATAATGAGGGCACTGGATTGCAGTTTGTCTCAAACCAATCAAGTGGGGGACCTCCTCCTCTCCTCCTTCTCCTTCTCCTCTTCCTGTTTTGGAGGCCATGTGGTCTGGTCACCAGCCCATTTCCTTCTTCTTTGTAGGCTTAAAAAGATTCATCAAAGGAGAAGGAAGGATATTGCAGGATTCTGGGCTCATCAAAAATCATGCCACTGCCTGAAAAGAGAGAAAGAGATCTCACAACAGCTTGACATTGTACTATCATTGCCCTGGGCATTGCTGCCTCCACCTCTGCTGATAGACCTAGCAATCCTTCAAAAGGAGAATTATAAGAAGGGGTCCATGCATCAAAACAATGTTATAGATGTTCTTTTAAGCTCTTTGTCATTCTACTCCATTTGAAAGTGGTTGTTACTGGAAGAACAGATGGAGCAAAAGTGGTTGTTACTGGAGCAATGGATGAAGAGGTTTTTTGGTTTTAAAAAAATAACCATGATTACAGAAGCTGGGTTGATGTGGAGCAATGGCATACACTTCTCTGTTTCCTCAATATACTAAGTAAATGGAGACCAACAAGAAGGCATCATCACGCTAAAAAGATCTGCAGTTTATGTTTTCTAGGTATTGCATTGCATCCCTTTCCAAAGCATTACACAACGGATACTCACAGCTGGCTGTTGCAATAATAAACTGATATGGTCCATCACATCCAATCAGTGCTAAAATGAAATAAATGCCATCATCATATAACTGTCTGCTCTTGCATTTGAAGCTCACATTTTGGAAAGAAAGCACAAGCCAATATCTACATAACCTAATATCTTTGCGTTTTGCTATATGCGTAGAATCAGAGCACAGCGTCTGTTTTGTTGGGTGTTGCTTTCTCTAATACTTTTGCTTTCTCTAATACTGTTATTTTCTCATTTTGAATTCTTATGAGCAGGACTTTTAAGAAAGTAAAATACTCCAACTGAATACTGTTTGAGAGCTGAAATCTATTTTTTGTTTCTTGTCCTTTGCCAAGATATGAATTTGTAAAACTATGTATCACTGGAGATTTTCAGCATAGCTTGGCAAAAAAATCTATTCTTGCAAAGGCAATGGATGGAATATAATCACCTTCAGTGGTAATGTCAATTGTTTTGAAGAGCTGAACACAGCAAAGCACCTTGGGTGCAATCATAAAATACACCAGCACAACTCATCTGTCTTCCCACTCCTGTGGTGATACTGTATGGAGGCAAGCACATGTCTCTGCACTGATCTAACACTCCCCCAGGAGCAGCATAAAAGTGCCTTACAGCACTTTTGTGACACCTCCAAGTCAGCGCAGGATTTATACCAGGTCTTAGGCAAACCTAACTGAAGGCTGTTTGTTTGTTTGTTTGTTTGTTTGTTTGTTTGTTTGTTTATTTAACTGACTTATATCCCGCCTTTCTTCCCTAACCAAAGGGAACCCAAGGAGGCTAACAGCAATTAAAACAACAATAAAATACCATTAAAACTAAATAGCAATAAATATAGTTATGATTGCAGCCCTTATCCTTAATGCATAATATGCAAGGCAATACTGCAAAGTTGTTTTTTCTATCTGACCTTTCCGTCCCAGCTTCCAATAGGCTGATAAAGTAAAAAGAAAGAAAAACCTTTGTGGCCCATCTCTTACTCTAAGTCATGTTTATTACCTCTCTTATTTTTGGACATGTTACTTTAGAATAGTGGTCTTTAAAGTGGGGGTTAGGACCCCTTGCAGGCAGGGGTCATGACTTATTTGAGGTGGGTCATAAAAAACTGGATGCAGCCATCTGGCACTGGGCACTTTTAATGACACTTCCAGCCATGTCATCATTTCCAGGGGGTCACAGACAGGTTGTCATTCTCAGAAGGGTGTTCCAGGTAAAAATGCTCAAATACCACTGCTTTAGAAAAAAATATAACTACAAAATAGACTTTGGGCGCAATCCAGAGTAACTATGGGGAGTCCTTGCTCCGGTGTAAGAACAATTTGCTCTGGATTGCAATATGAATTTCCCATAGGTTTTCACAAGGAGGTGCAGTAACTATGGGTGCACGTAATGTCTCTTACGTGCTCCCGTAGTTACTCTGGATTGTAGGGCCTGGCAGTCTATTTTTTTTTTTTTTTTTTGCATTCCTAACCTCCAGTTAAGCCAGCATAATCCCTGGCATAAGTCCCATGCTGACCTGGGGGTGTCACAAAACTGCTATAATCCCTTGTGGGGGTTAGGCCAATGCGCAGACATATGCCATCCTCCCCACACTGCCACAGGAAGATATGCCAGGTGAGTTAGGCCAGCTTGAATTTCACTCCATACAATATTATTAGATTGATATAGCAGAGAAAATATGATGCCTTCTTTAACAATGGCAAACTGGTTTCTGGAACAGACCAGTTTAAGGTGAGGGCTGTGTCAAGCATCCAGTGTGCTGCCTTGGCAATCTGGCATAAGGCACTTCACTGCCAGTTGGCAATGATGCCAGCAGAGAGGCCAGCACCAATCAGTGGTGGAACCTCCATGCTGATAGGGCATCACAGAAGAGAACTCAGCTGCATGCAACCCTGTTGAGCAGCTGGAAGGCATTTTGGGTGGGTGATGGGGAGGGTGTGAAAATGGATGAAGGGTGGCAGGACTTGGGTTGGGAAGGGGTGGGGATGGCCGTAGAGGCTACTGCTGAATTGCCGATTGACAAAATGCATAGCACATTTTAGTAGATGAGATAAAGTTTTGTTGATTCCAAATCCATAGCTTATGGTCCATTTCACTAACACTTATCTCATCTAATTTATTATATGAAATGAATTTATTAATTATGCAGATAGCATGGGGAAATATTTACTCACAATCTATTATTAAGAAACTGCTGTGAATCTTAATGAACAGGAGGCACCTCTTTATGAAAATTCAGGGCAAGCTTTGTAGTTTTGGAACAAATGTAGTATTTTGATGTGTGCAGATTGACTAGAAGAGTTAAGTGAAATTTAGTGCCTGAATGCTTCATCTGTAGAGAATACATGATAAAATATTTCCATCTGCTCATTCGTCATCATTCTACATGCTCAATGTTATAATTATTCATCTGCACACTGCACATTTAATGAAACTAAATGCAACCAGCAACCAATGCAGAGGAAAATTCTTAAACTCTTCAAATGCTGCCACTCAAACCTTTATAAAAACAGAAACAGTTGATCCAGTTTAAATGGTCTCTAAAATACGATTTCAGCCCAATCCTAACTTAGGCCTGTGCTAATGGAACAAGCAAAAGCACCATTCAGCATTTTGTGGGACTGCAGAGAGTAGATGCCCAAGCAGGAGGGCCGTAATCTTCCAACGTTCACCACCAAGTAGTTTGAGACCCACAGATTGAGAAACCCTGTTATTGATCATTTTGTACATTTAATAAATTTTTTAGAATTTTTCCTAAATTCCAGTTAAGCTGGCATAAGTCCTTTGCAGACTTGGGGTGTCACAAAAGTGCAGTAAGGCATTTAGTCCAATGCAGACCTCCCACCACCACCACAGGAATAAATGCCAGCAGAGTTAAGCCAGCCACAATTGGTTAAGATTGCACCCTGAATGAATGAAAATCAACAAAAGCAAAAACGAAGAAGATCTAGGTTCCACTAAGATAGTAAACTTGCATCTAGGTCATAGCACTTCATATCTGAAGTGGAGGCTCATAGACCTGAACATTTCTACACATCCAGACATGCAAGCACGCACACACACACCCTCTTCACTTAGCAAACTAGCATGTAAAGTACTGTTTAGAATCATTCTCTCTGCCATCTAATTTCCTTTGGTGATGATGCAGCCCCACTTAGATTTTAGAGTTGGAAGCACATGCTGGCAACAAAAATGTCACCTGGGTGTAGTGTCGTTCCTAGGGGAAAGGAAGCAAATACCACAGGGCACCATGCCTCCAGGTGTGGTATCACCATCCAGTCCTCATAACAAATGCCCACTGCTTCCATCCGTTGTGTAACCTCTTTGACCCTCCAGAAGCTTAAAAATCCTAACTTCAAGGTAGTGAAATCTGAAGGTAGCGCTTTTTTGCCTTCAAGAGACCTTCAGTCTTTAAAGGGCTGGGGAGGAGGCATGCAGCCTCCCTGGGCCTATAAAAGACCAAAAATATATACTTTTGATTTTGGGCCAAAAACCAGAAATAGCAGGTTTTGGTCTTGGAAGGCATTCATAGGACCTGGTGCAGTTTGTGTTCTTCTGACTCTCTGAAGGCCTCAGATGGAGGTAGGGGCAGCACAGGGACCAAGTTCACCAGTGCCTGGCTGTATATCCTGTGGTATGTTACGGCACTGTAGGATATGCCCTGCAGGATATGTCCCTGCAGGAGAAAATGCAGATGAATGAAATGAACTCTTTGTACATCCTTGAATCATTCACACACCCAGTTCAGGGGAAAGAACTCTGAGAAAACGGAAGCATCAGTGTATTCTTGGATCTCCTTTTCCTTTGCCTAAAGCATTCATACTGCAAAACCTATAGATCAAGAGCAGTATGTCCATGGCTTACAGTCATACTTAAGCAAGACCAAGAGATGAGCTTGTTGCTCAGGAGCAAACCAAGAGAGGTTAAATACACTGTCGAGTTAGAGTCAGCATTGTCTTTGAAATCAGCACACTTACACAACCAGAAATTGCACAGAGGAAACAGAATGGTAGTCCCACCTGAATGAGGAATGCAGGATCAGGCAAATACAAAACAGTATATCAGCAAGTTGTGCAACCGAAAAGACAGAGCATGTCAGCTATTATAGGTGCTTAAAGGATAATTTTACTTTAGCAGCCTCATAAAAATGACAACTGCTTATTCAACAGATCAGCCAGCTTTAAGGTTGTCTAAAAGTAACATCTGTGTCCTTTTAGCAAAAAAGAAATGTTATTACATTTTCACTCTTACAGTACAATACCTTCATCCTGTCAAATAGCTAGCTGCAATTCTGAATTGAGTTCCATTGAGTTTTGCACATTACTATCTCAGCAACTACTAATTAAAAATAAATTGCAAGTCCGAGTTTCTGCCCTGATTTTCATGAGCTATACATTGTATATCGCAAGATGTAAGAGCTGTGGGGGAAAACTTGTCTATGGTGCCATATTCAGATGAATTCTAAACAGACAGAACTTAGGTTAAAAATTACAAGATCATAATTCTTTTTAATTTGATGTGATGAAATACCGTCTTTGTAACAAAATTCAGAATAACATTTTGGCTAACATCTGGTTTAAGTCTGCTTTATAAAGTCTGATTAATGATGTGGAAGAGGTTAATGCTGCTTTTGTAAATGACGTAGGGCATCAGGCAAAATCCAGAGTAACTATGGGGAGTCCTTGCTCCGGTGTAAGAATCTATCTATCTATCTACAGTATTTATATACTGCTTTTCAACTAAAAAGTTCACAAAATGGTTTACAAGAAAATGAAAAAAATTAATAGCTAATTAATAGCTAATGGGTCCCTGTCCCAAAAGGCTCACAATCTAAAATGCAAAAGAACACCAGCAGAAGCCACTGCAACAGACATTGCTGGGGTGAGGAGGGCCAGAACAACTTACTCTGGATTCCAATCTGAATTTCCCATAGGTTTTCACTAGGTGGTGCAGTAACTATGGGTGCACATAAAGTCTCTTATGTGCTCCTGTAGTTACTCTGGATTTGGGGGATAGTCCACCAAATGTAGCTTCTAGTCCCAGTGGGCCTGAAACCTATCAAAAATCAGGCATTACCTGCCTTTTGGAAATGCTGTTCAATTTCCTTGGATTCCTCCTTGGACAATTTCCTCCTTGTGTTGGGGAAGGGGACATCTACAGTGGTGGGATTCAAATAAATTAACAACAAGTTCTATGTCATAATAACCTAAATTAACAACAGGTTCTATGTCCCATTAGTTCTCAGAACCAGGCGCACATTAGCAAAGGGTTCTATAGAACCTGTGAGAACCCTCTGAAGCCCACCACTGGACATCTTTTGTAAGACGAAGAAAAGCTTCATATCCAATCCATCTAGGTTCAATCTAGGACATGATCCAACAGGCATTCAACCAGTTATGACCTTCAAAATGAAGTCAGAACCCAGCTCAAAGGGTGCAATCCTTAGGCCAGCACAATTTATTATTCTTCCTGTTCTTGTGGTGATGAAGGGAGGCAAGCACATGTCTGTGCACTGGCCTAACCCTCCCCCAAGGAGTGATGCAGAAGTGTGTTATTGCACATTTCTGACACCATCAAAGTCAGCAAAGGACTTATGCAAGGGCTTACGCTCTCCTAACTGGAGGTTGGGTTGCAGCCATCCAACTGGATTATCTGAGGCAAAAATTTATTTTAAAAGATATAGTGTCCAGACCCTTATGTAATTTGATCCATTCTCATTCCTGAGTCCACCCTGCCTTGCGGTTGGGTCACTGAGGCAGTGGTGGGCTTCAGGGGGTTCTCACAGGTTCTACTGAACTCTTTGCTAATGAGCGCCTGGTTCTGAGAACCAGTTACTAATGGGACATTGAACCTGTTGTTCTATGGACATAGAACCTGTTGTTAATTTAGGTTATTAGGGCATAGAACCTGTTGTTAATTTATTTGAATCCCACCACTGCATTGCGGACAATTAATTCACTGATACTGCAGTGTGACCCGCCTACCCTATCTCCAGCCTCCATTCATGAACCATTGTTCCTGCTGACATCCACAATCGGTAAACCTCCACAAGCCCTTTTCTTTTCTAGTTCTTTTCTTTCCCTCTCTCCAATAGCTACTGAGTGACAGAAGTCAGCACTGACTGGGCATCTCTCTGAGTTTCTCTCTGAGAATACATCTCTGGAAAAGAGTTAGTGCCAACATAACTTTTAAAAGGCCAGATTTTGCAGATCCGGTCTAAAATTGATATGCAAATCCTAGTATATAGGTAACCATAATCCACAACCAACTCCTGCATAATGCTGCAAGCCCTTAGTGGGCTTGCCCACTTTGCCCCCCCTTCCCCCGGTGGAATGGTCCAGCAGGAGGGAGATGCATGCAGCCAATTGGCTGCTTTGGGCCTGGGGGCGGGACTGAGGGCTCCAGCAGGCGCGTTCTCCCGCTGGCACCTCAGTCGTTGCCTGAGCGGCGTCCCCCACCCTCCCTCCCTTTACAGTTTAAGCTTAGCTGGTCGCTTTATGGGCCGGGTAGGAATTTTTGGGGTCCCTGCTGATTGGCCGTTGCCGGGACCTTTTTTCGCCTACCCTAAATTGTACTATTGGGGGGAGTTAATTAGGTCACTTTATGGCAGGTGTCGTGCTGGAGTAGGCAGGATAGGCCCTTGGTGATTGCCTGAGACAGCAAGGGTCAGTGCGATGCATAGCGGGCGTGCTGGGTCCCAAGCCGGATGTAAGCCTAGGTGGCTAGCCCTGCACCCGGGATTTAGGCAAAGTCAACTGGGCAACTGGTTGACCGAGCGCCCAGCTGTGTCGACCATCAGGTTGGTGATGATGGGCACCTTCTGTGTGAGGGTGTGACCCGAGCCAGGCTTTCGCCTGTCCCTATTTTTGTAGCTACCAGCACGACTTTATTAGCAGTCCCCTGTGGTTTAAATAGTTGTCAGTTATTAATAAAGTGGCCCTTTAAATCCAGCATCTGTCTCTGGCTCTTCATTCTCACCGTGGTCGGTAAATACACCACTACATGCTGGAGAAATGTTAAGAACTTGCTTCAGGCCTACTATTGTACCTCTTGAAATCTCCAAAGATGTTTTCAGAATAAAATCATACATGCAACCCCACTGCTGCTGCAACTGATCTATGCATTCACGCACCTGTGATCATTTTATAATTGTGCCTTAAGCTACGTTCACCAGATGCAAACAAGGCTTCTGTAAATTTAATGATTGTAAAAATGAGGACCTTTCAGCAGAAATTATCACAAAACTGTGAGCAAAGTGCACCTGCTGTAGTTTGTTTTTCTTCACATCTGCTAGAAATGCGAGCTTCTGTCCTAGACCTCAATGCATCTGATCAGCCTACCTGTAGCCATTGTTAATAGTGCTCCGTACATGATGTTTGTCATATGGAAATTTGCATTCCACTTTTGGATCATCTTGTTTTACTATGGCTGCAATCCTAAAAGCACTTTCTTGGGAGTAAGCCCCATTGAACTCAGTGGAACTTACTTCTAAGTAGACATGAACAGGATTGCACTGTATGTTTGCCAACCCCTTACAACAGGCTGTTGGGCCATAATTGTACATAGAGAAGCAAGCAGGATGTAACTAACTTTGCAGATCAGAGTCAGGCTTGCTTCAGACTTGGACATTCTCCCAAAACAGCACAAGCAGAAAGAGTAATAGTGAGGCTAAATTATTTATGAATAAGAATCCCCCTACTTTGCAGTTTGGGAGTTTATTTTGTAGACAAATTGCCCACTTCTTTATCATCCAGCATAAAAACAACCAACAGAGCATTAAAGTACAACTAAAACTGCACAATACATTCTTCACAAAAAGAATGCTGAGCCAGCCTTCAGATAGCTCATCTTGCTCCTTAAAAGCTGTTTTGCAAATCCAACTTTCATTTGGGTGTATTTACAGTTCAAATATTTTTCCATCCCTCAATTCCATTCTTTGCCTTCTGAATCAAAGAAATACTGAGCATCCAAAAAGAAATCAACTTAGCTATCATGAAACAAAATACTTTAAGGGTATCTGTTGATGCACTCCATCATTAATATCTCCACCAGACACAAAGAGTTGTGCTACAGGTCTCTCTGCTCATGAAAGTCACAAAAGCGCTTACCTCATCTTTTCCTTTCTTCTGTTATATCAATGCATGTACTGAGTTGATCCATCAAGAAAGCAATTCAACTGTTTGCAAAGAGTATAAGGCAGCTCTTTTATCATCTGGAAGGGTAAAAATTACAAAATTCTCAACTCTTGCACTGTGCCATCATTGGATCTTATTAGTATGCCTGAAGCAAGTACAATAAAACCTTGGATTGAGAGTGTTTTGCAAGACAAGCAAACATTTCTAATAAATTTTTGCTTGCAATACAAGCAATGTCTTGTAAAAAAAGCAAAAAAGGTCCCAGCTGGGATACAGCTGGTTTCAGCGCTCCACCAGCACCTGCTCAGCCTCTTCTAGAAACCAGCCTATGAATATCTACTCTGAAGTAAGCCTATTACAGTCAGTGGGACTCTCTGCTATATAAGGGGGCAATAGAAAGGAGCCTGAGAGACCTAGCCTTGCATGCCTACTCTAAAGTAAGCCCTTTTATAATCAGTGGGACTCAATCCTGTGTAAAGGAGTCAGAATGAAACCTGAGAGACCAAGTAAGGTTAATTTGTATTATTTTTCTGTATATTTTGTTTTATCTTTATTATTTTGTATCACATTACAGTATTGTAATCATTTTAATATGAATATTTTGGGTTATGGAATGAATCATCTGAGTTTCCATTAATTCTTATGGGTAAATTTGCTTTGATATACAAGCATTTTGGATTACAAGCCAAATTATGCAAGCAACAAATTATGTGCATAAACCAAGGTACCACTGTACTACAATTATAAAGGGGTGTGAGAGAGTAAGTGAGAGAGTGTGTGTGTGTGAGAGAGAGAGACTTTTGAAGACTGCCATTTCAGTACCATATAAATTTGGTACCATATATATAGGTACCACCTCAGTGGGAAGGTAACAGCATTCTATAAATCTTGGGATATGGTCATGCGGGCCACATGACCATGGAAACATCTACGGACAGTGCTGGCTCTTTGACTTAGAAACAGGGATGAGCACTGCATCCTCCAACCAATCAAAACCAGCAGTACAATTAGCAGGGGACACCCTTACCTTTTTAAAGCTATTTATATCACAGGAAAGCTTATTCTGGTGGCATATAAAGCAAATAGGACTGGGCCATCATTTGCATAGTTTGGGATTACGGCTTATTTTCTCCATGTTTCATGCAAGGAAAATCAGGTGACTTATAAATGCCGATTAAGACTTTTTTTAAGAGAGGAGGAAGGTTATAACATTATGTCTCCCTAATCTGAATTCATGAAGGATTTTGATTTGAATCTATTAATCTTAATAGTCTCATGAGTCATTTTCCATCATATTGTCACACATTTCCATGTTAATCTCAGCTTTAGACTGAATTATTGCTTACCTATAATCAAGAAAGATACTGGAACATTAATAGGCCATGCTCCCACTGGGCATGAAGCAACTTCAGGATATAAAAAAAGACAAACACACAAATGTGCAGTTATCACAAGCAATGTTGTTAATGTACAGCGAGCAGATGCTGCAGAGGACCGGGCTCCTGCTTTTAACAGTTATCAAGAAGAGAAAATGTTGACAGATGACTCTAATGTCTATAGGGGTGCCGAAAGCTTCAACTGCCAAAATGTTCCTCCTCTACTTCATTCATTCTTTATTCAAGCTGCGTGAATTCTGTCTGCAATTGCATCTGGCAAGGCAATTTAAGGCAAAAAATATTGTCACTCAAAGATATGTTGGTTGCATGTATTGTAAAGCAATAATTCCAGGATGCTTTGCATCAATATATGGCAGGCTCAAAGGTGCACACTAAACCACCCATATATGTCAGCTTCATTACCAATCTAAAACTTTCTGCAAACATTTGGGAAACGTTATCTGGAATAATGCAGCAATAAATTCCCAAATATGAGCTGAACTGAGATCAGTTAAAGAAGATACTGAGATAGGTGAATTGGAAGAATACCAGATGTACTTGCAAGAAACTAGCATATAATTGCCAAACAACAGCACAATTTGTAATAGCACAAAAACATAAATGTGCTGAACTTCCTACAGGTTTGGAATAGTGTCCAAAAATTCGAGTTTTGTTAATATTTCACTTGAATACCAATTACTATGGGGAAACAATGGGGAAAATCTGCTTGCCTATGTTCCAGGCTTCGTAGTGGCAACTGACTGGCCATTACATGAAACCGGATGTTGCACAGATTGACTTACCTGATCCAGATGGGTCCTACTTAAGCTCTTAATCTGAACACAACAAAGAAGACAGAATGAGAATTACTTTAATAATAAAGGCTTGTGACCAGCACTTCCATATAGGGCACTTGTATTAGGTTCAGCTGAACAAACACAAAACTTTTGTCTATATTTACATAATATCAAAGAAGTTCAGTGGTCTAAGTCAATGGTAGCCAAACTGTAAACCATGGCTCCCTGAGAGGCCCACGGAAACCAACATGGAGAGCCATTGAATTCTTATGGAAAACTCACTGCCCTATACAATGTATTACAATGTAGCCCTAATGGCCAGCGGCCAAGTAAGTCAAGGATGCCAGTACAATTTGGGAACCACTAATCTTGGTGAACCTATATTTAGTTCCTAATATGAGGTGGAAACTAGGCTGATAGGGCCGTTTATTGCCCTTGGCATACTTCCTGTCATGTTTATATATTTAAAGTGCAATAAAATTTGAAGTTATAAGAAGAAAAGATTGTTGGCAGGGGCTTGATTTGCAAGATGGTACCTCATAATTCTGTGAGCTGCGTATATGCACAGCTTTTTGGAAATCCCTGGCTACCCACAGCTTAGGGAGGACCTGGTGCACAGGAAAGCCAGCATAAAATCAGTAATAGTCAAAATGGAAGAAAAGTAGTAGTGGTAGTCAAAAATCAAGTTCTGCATCTGACCATCTTAATTAATGGGTATGGAATTCAAATAGTGCAATCTTATGCATGTCTCTCAGAAGTAAGGAAAAATTCAATAGTAGGACTGCATACTAAAAAACCCATATGTTTAAAAAAATCCAAAAATTAAAGCAATATTAAAGCAATTATTTAACAATCACAATATAAATTTTACAGTCTAATTAACTATTTTCCAGATTTAGAAAGTCAAATGTTTAGCAAAAAGACGATGACATGGAATGTATGTTTTAATATTCTGTTACTTGAAAAGCTATGCACACATGCAGAGGGACTAATGAGAGTTGGCACTTTTCTCATTGCTAAAAAGTCATATAAATGACTTGAAGTAAAAAGCTTCTAACAAATTAAAATGATTAAATTTATGCAGCTGTTGGCAAGATTGCATTGAAGGATATGAGGGTCTTAGGCTGAATCATATTCAGTAGCTATAATCATCTGCCTTCATAAATCATGCTTCTTTCCTTGCCAATATTCACATACAAAGGCAAATCTTTGGAAGAATAACACTATTGTGTCTCAGTACTGGTGCTAGCCACTACTGGGCACTTCCCAATTGAAATTTTGCTATCTTTCCTTGTGATCCCACTGGCCAGGAATTTGAATTTAATGCATAGAACGTTCTGATTATAATGTATGCAGCCTCTCTGGCCCTCAAAAGCCTTCTGAGATCTTCAGAAGTATTAAGTAGCTTTCTAAGATTTTCCAGAGGCCTTATATGGCTTTCTGAGAGACAGAGAGGACACATGGCCTCTACAAGTCAACTTCAGATATAAGTTAGGAGTTTGTCTACCTGGATATGGTGAGGCACTGCCTCCCCTGCCTCTAGTGACCACACAGGTCTGATCTATTCATCTTTACAGGCATAGGAGACTTTGCACCTGCAGCCCTAATCATCAGTGCATTGCTTTGTAGTGAGCCAAGCCCTAAAAAGAATAAGAAAAAGCACACACTACCACTCATTTACCCCTCCAAGGATGGCTTTAACTCCTAAATTGCAAATTGTATTCCAACGAGTCTGAGTTCATAAAGCTAATGGTGTGATATTGGTTTCAAGGAAGTCAAAAGGAAAGAAAAAGGCTGACACTTCCTTTCCAGAAACTGAGAAAGAAAGGGAGCTGATTTCAGCAAAACTGACCTTATGTTGCTTCAATAGTGTTGTTTTGTACTGTGATTTAAATGGGGAAAATTGTCATGTTTATGCCGATTATAAATTAAGTGAGCCCTCTGTGAAGGTTGTTAACAGCAGGATAAACGTGCTGGCAGGCATTTAAAGGCTGTAATTCAGTTTCAGGTTGTTCTTTATCACATCATCTACCATAGGCCACTTTGTTGTATGTCTATGCCACAGTTCTGCAGGAGAGCAGAAAAATGTGGAAAGAGGTCCTGCATACAGAAGTAAGTCCTTCAGGTGTAGAAAAAGCAAGGTGCTTGCCCTTGTACTTGGGAAGATGTTGGTATGATCTCAGAAATCAAAGAGGCTTCCCTATGGCACTTTGAAATCAGGATTGTGCAGGAAGATCACATAACTAAGCGGTCTGATCATTATGCAGATTCCTTGCTTTCCTGGTCTGGCTTCAGTAAGACCAAAAGCTTCCACCCAGACCATTTTTGGGACCACAATGGATGCCACATCACACCTGACCAGAAAAGAAGACAGGTGATGCCTGCATCACAACCCACTGAGATAAACCATTGATATTATCAACCTCAAAGTTTTCCTGAGGTCAAATACAATAATTTTAGATATGTTTCCTTCAAGATCACATCTGTGTATAGCCAACTCTCACCCACCACCTGGCAAAAAGAGATCAGGGTGACTGTATAGAATGGAGGATAGAGTGCCTCTACCTTTAATCATTGCACAGAAGAGGGAATTTAGGCTACACTCCAGAGTAACTATGGGAACTTTTACACCAACGTAGTTATGGTGCCACCTATGGGAAACTTATGGGAAATGCATAGAGCAATCCAGAGTAAATGCCTCTTTTTGTCGTCCCATAGTTACTCTGGATTGTAGGGTTAGTTAGGTGTAGCTCAACATAGAAGGGTTTAACTCTCCATCAGTTGAAGCTGTTTGACTCTCCCAGTTGGGCGAAGTGCGCAAAAAATGCCACTGTTAGAAAACTGTCATAAGCACCTAATTAACTCAATTGTAACACTCTTAAAGTGTTACGTGACATTCATTAGGATGTACAAAAAGACAATAAGGTGGATCTTGGTGCAAAATTTCCCTGCACCACCTGGAGCCTACATTGGACTGATATGCAGGCCAAGACTGGCAAAAAATATGCTGTCTGTGTTTTTGCAGTTGTTGGGGAGAAGGCTGTGGAGAAGGCTTTGGGCAGAGCAAGGCCCCAAGAGAGGTGGATCTTGGTACAAAATTTCCTTGTTCGTTAGCATGTGCATAGATAGCAATCAAAGGTGTGAAGAGGAAATGATCAGTAAAATGCAGGCTAAAAGGAAATAAGAAACTTCCAAAAGTCAGCTTAGGAGGGGCAAAGGTGGTAAAAACTTCCCAGGGGGGTCACTACTGCCTCCCCACACAAGAAGCTGGAAAAGCGACTGGGGGGTTTCAAAGAGCACCTAGAACTAGGAAGGTACTAGGAGGGGCAGGCCTCTTGGCCATCATGGTGCAGAGAGGGAGCAAAAACAAAATCAGGTGGAAGTCAAATCCCAGCAGCACCTACCTGAATTCCCTCTTCTATGCTATGCAGGTAGAGGCACTCTATCCCCCATTCTATATGGTCACCCTGGCAGAGATGGATTCCTCAAGTTGACCAGATAGTTGAGATTTTGGCTGCAATCCTAAACACACTTTCTTGAGAGTGAGACCCATTGAACACAGTGGGGCATACTTTTGAGTAGACTTGCCTACAATCCAGAGTAACTACAGGAGCACGTAAGAGACTTTACGTGCATCCATAGTTACTGCACCACCTAGTGAAAACCTATGGGAAATTCACATTGCAATCCAGAGCAAATTGTTCTTACAGCGGAGCAAGGATTCCCCATAGTTACTCTGGATTGCGCCCATAGTTAGGATTGTGCACTTAGACATGTTAAGGCACTATTTCTCAACCTGTGGTACAGCTACCACCAGTGGTAATTCAGGTTGTGTCTGGTGGTATTCACAGGACAAAGAATGTAATGCAACGAACAGTGATAGGAAGCTCAATTTGGTGGTAGGAACTTCAAAACATGCTTTTCCGTGCTCCAAAAAGCCCTCCTATACACCCAGAGCATCCAGAAAAGGTTCTGGCTGCAGGGGGACATCAAAGGGTTTAGCATTTATAGTGGGACAATGGCTGATGCCAAATCCTTGGAAAAAGAGGCCCTCCCGGTACAGACTTATGAACTTGGAGCATTATATAGTTGGAGTCAAAACACTTTCCAGAGAAGCTAGAGGGATGACTTTGTGTGATTGGCTATGGCTGTAGAGGCAAGCGCTGCAGACCAGGCATGGGAAGTGAGTGCTATGTCCCCCCAGCCAGTCACTCCTGGATTCGAATGTTTCCGGGCGATCTCTTGCCCTCCTGGCCAGTAAGCTGCTGGTGGCACTGGTTGGCTCAGGAGGGGGGAAGATTTCTTCAACCCCCTACAGCAAAGGCACTGCTGGTCTAGCCTGGTGAGAGAGCAGGCAGAATGGGAGGGGGGAAGAACAGACAAAAGAAAAAGGAAGAAAAAAGATAAAGGAGAAGAGTGGAGCAGAGAGCTCCAGAAGTGTGACCTGCTTTCAGTGAGGCAGAACTGGACTGGGACTTGGGGGCGTCCTCCCCAAAAGAGAAGTCTAAGACCGGCCTGCCTTCTGATGGGGATGAGTGACGAGTGTCCTCCCATGCAGTGACAAATGTCATCCCTCCTTCCGAAGGGAGAAAAGATACTTTCCCACTCTATTTGAGACACAACACAAAGTTTACAGCTATTAAAAATTACCATTACAACACATGCTACCCAGTAATTACAATTGCAAGTCTCAGAACAGCCATGGGCTCTTGCATAATCAGCCTGTGCCAGACAAAAATGCTCTTTACAAAATTAAAAACTGCAGCAGGGTGGAGAGGTAGCATGGGCCACATACAAGTAATAGGTATTGAGAAAGTATTTGTAAGTCATATTTGTATTCAGTCTTGGTTTAGACATGTACATAGGACTGTAGCTTATTTCATTTTCATAAGCTATCTGTGTGGCAATTGAGCTGGGGTTAATTACTTTTCTGAAACCACATAGTGAGGCTTGAGGGTCCAACAGAAATTTGAATCCAGGTCCCATTGATCCAAATTGAATGCTCCATCCATGAATGCTCCATCAAAGTAGTTTTTCAGAGTAGAGGAATGGTCAGAATGTTGTACTTGGGCTGCAATCCTAAAGACACTTTTCTGGGAGTAAGACCCATTGAACGCAGTGGTGCTTACTTTTGAGTAGACATAGCTAGGATTGTGCTAGGTCCAAGTTGAGAAGATCTAGGTTAAAATACTTTATACCTACTCAGGTATAAAGCAGCTCCTTTAATGAAATTACACCAGACACTCTCTCCTAAACCTACTTCACAGGTAGGAAGATAAAATGGAAAGTTTCATAGCTACTATCCTAACTTCCTCCAAAGTAGCCAGGCTAACAAGTGAAAGTGCAATCCAAACCAAATTTTTGGCACTGACATAGCTGTGCCTGTGGGCAAGTACTGCATCCGATAGTTGGAAGCCAGTTACAGAGGCATCCTCAGAGAAAGGAAATATTTTTAGTCTTATCTCAGGGTTTCATTGCCCTTGCCTTGGAGATGGAAAATTAGTTAGGACTGTGGTCTAAGTGTGTAATTTGTTACAAAAGTGGTACCAAATATATTACATTCACAATATATTTTAAAATTCCACCTTGACTTTGGGAGGATCAAGCCAAGCATCATATTGCTAAAGAAATGGCTGATTGGACTGAATGGAAACCAAGCATGAGCAGAACCATTTTGGAACGTTTGGTGGCTCAGATGTCAGCCTCAAAGTACAATTTTCGGGAAGCTGTTTGACTGTGACAGTCAGTCCTGACCCAAGCACAAATGAGGATGCCAAAAGAAAGAAGCCAATAGAAAGAAGCTTGTCTCGATTGAAAGTTGAATTGTCTCCAAATGTGAAAATCCAACGTGTCCCTTTTTCCATTTGATATTTTAATAGTTCTCACCATCCTGCCAGCACCCTTTTGAGCAGATAATGACACCATAATCAGTCCTTCAAATGAATGAAAACTATTCATTGCACTGAAAAAGTAATATTTTATCCCAGGGACTCAAGAGGATATCAAAGCTTCACCGCATGATACAAATGCCATCTGTCTCGCAAGCCATTTTAGGAGAACAGCGTTGCCTAGGCAGAGAAAGTTATGAGTATGTGTTTCCTCCATATGGAACCTGATTTTTTTAAAAAAGTATTCAAATCCTTGTACATTTCACGGTTATCCACATATGTGAAATCACATCTTCCAATATTAGACACTCTTTTGATGTTAGCTACTGCACAAATGGACAGTGCAGATGGTCCTGCCACAACACACAACACATTATTTGAAAGCAGTAGTGTATTTCACACAAATGTAACATTAGGTACATTTCACTTTTAAAATTTTTAGACTGTATTTATGATAATTAAACATTTAAAAATTAAATTTAGATTATGCAAATGTATGCAAATTATAACATAAACATAACATAGATTATGTTATAATTTAGATTATGCAAATGACATTATGAGGAATGTCATTTCCTCAGTACTCCCCCTGCTCAGGCTTATCCTATGAACAGTACTTTGTTGTTGTTGTTTTGTTGAGTCATTATGGGCACAATCCAGACTAACTATGGATCCTCTTGCGTCAACACAAAAAAAATTTAGTCTGGATTGCAATACAAATTTTCCATAGGTTTGCACTAGATGGTTCTGTAACTCTGTTGACACAAATGGGCCTTACTATGACAGATCTCTTCACATAACTGGTCTGGATTGTGTCATATGTCATGTCTAACTCTTTGCGACTGCAGCATGCAAGGCCCCCCTAATTTCCCCTAGCTTCCGAAGTCTGTCCAAATTCATGTTCATTGCCTCGGTGAGTTTGGTGTTTGGAACCAAATATTTGCTTAAGCAATAGAATTTCCTGTTCATCCAAAAATGTTGAGTTCCAAGTACATAACATATAAGGTCAGTGAACCTGTGTACGCTTGATCGTATATTCAGGGTCAGCCCAGTGATGATGCCAAGTGAAGAGATCAGTTCAGGCAGCAGATGGGGGGCATCTGTTTTCCTTCTTAAATTCTCTGCTCCATTTTCTCCTTCTTCCCCTAGAGGGGAAGAAAGTTCTGTGAGCTAAGACTCTGCAGAGTGGTTAGAAACAGAGACTGATACATCTCTTAGTAAGGGGTTAGCAATTGGCACGCTGCCACAAGTGTCTGGAAAACAGGGAGCAGCCTTGCATTTATTAATATGTATCAGCTCATAAACTTTTTTAAAAAAAAATGACCAGATTTTTTGCTGTTTAAATGAATTCAGAACTTTTAAATATTATCTTGTCTATATGATATATGAAAGCCAGAGAAGGTTGAAATTAGTTATAATTAATACCATATGTGCCATGGATTTTATGACTTGTTTACTCAAAAAGTGGGATTATAATAGACTTTGACCTTTTGGTTCTTGTTACTATGGTATCCAAAGAAATGAGACATAGTAGCAACTATGCGGATAAAATATCATTAACATTCAGTGCTTAGCTAATTAAGGGCCATTTTCTGTCTGGCAATTATATGGGTAGAGTTTAGCGGGGGGGGGGAAGAAGTGAAGAAACCAAGAATAAGTTAACAGAACAACTAATATATGCTTCATCCACACACAATTCTATTGAAGTAAATCAATTATCACATGTGGAATTTTCCATTCAGTGGAAAAGTAGATCCTGGGCAAGCTTACCCACAAGACTTACGGTATCCACCAACTGTAGTGGTCATATCTGGCAGCACATAGTGAGGGGGGTTTCTCATATTTGTCCTCCTACTTACCTTCATTGTTCCTCCTCACCTTCCAGTCTCTGGACTGGAAAAGGACAAAGGGGACAGGGAGGAGAAAGTGCTAGGTCAGGGCAGCAAAGTGCTAAGAAAGGGTATTGGTTGGAGGACATTGGTCAGAGTTGGAGGAGCTGAGGAATTAGGAAATCATGGACTAGCCATCAGTTACTAAAATATCACAAAATAATAACAAAATCAGGCTGGGGAGGAACCTACATAAGCTTAGATTGAAATAAATGAATGAATTTAATGGAGCCTGCTGCCAAGTAAGTGTGCGTTGAAGTACATCCTTGTAACTTTTTTCTGAACACCAGCCAGTTGCATTTCCTATAACATTTTTGTCTAATAGCTACAGTGAATCATATAGTTATCAATACAAGCTGTTAACTCTAACAAACTGGAACATAAATACATAAATTCTAAAACAAATACAAAATCAGAAAACCTTCATGAACCTTGAAGTGTTTGTAAGAGTCAGAATATATTTCACTACCTATACAACTTGTATTCACATAGCTATGTCAGGGATCATATATCTTGGATCAGAACTTCTAAACGCGATTACTTCTCCTATCTGTGCTTTCACAGACACAAAACTCCCTGTAGAACAGTACTATTTAATATTTAATGTATCAGATGACAGATGTTATAAATATATAAGATAATTTTACCAACTCTTGTTTTTATTTCTAGGTGTTTTGTGATTTTATCACACATAATATATTATTTCAGAATCCTGAGAATCACATATTTCCATTCATCCTGTGTTCATCAGATTTCAAGGTGAACACTGAACAACTACTATTTACAAGAGTTGGCTTTTTACTAATTAGATTTTCCCAAGAAAACTCAATTGATTCCATAGTTGTGGTGCCTTTAACTGCTGATTTACAAATACCATGTCAGGCCTTTTTTTAGAAAGCTAAAAAAGAGGACAAATTCAGAAATTTCCAGTCATATGGTCACCCTGTACATCAGTGGTCCCAAACTGGTACGTCACTACCCGTAGGCCAAGGAAACATGTCTTATGATGTAAAACAAAGCTATGTTCAGCCACCCCATTTTCACAGTTATCAAATATCTCTGTATTATGCAAGGCTGTACTGTGTTTGGAAGGTTTTTTCAGCTTCTTGGTGAAGACAAACACAATCTTCACAATAAACAAGGCTGCACTGGAGATGATAATGCATCTGACTCCCTTGCCATGTAATCAAAGTCATTATCGACTCAATTACAACATAACGGCTTTAATGGCAATCACACAAAAGTGATAGCTGCCCTCTTTCAAACTCAGGTGCCTTTCAATGTAAACAACCATTAAGATGCTCAGCACTATCTTCTCTTGCTTACACAAACATTGTGCATGCATTTCTCCAGGAAGATCAGAACTTGTTTGGCATTCATGCAATGAGAGAAACTATGTATTATGCTTTTTGATGCACATTAGGTGAAATTTGAAATTCATTGTGCTCTTTGTATTCTCACGAAGGTTCGATATTTATCTTCTCTCATTCGGATGGTTTTGTCACAGAAGATTACACCAATAGTTTTTCATAAGCTTGAGCTTATAAAAGCTTCCTGCCTTTTTTTGTAGCATTCAACTAAACATATGTTCCTTGTGCAACTGCCATATCAGTCTCCATGGCTGGTGCATGTAAATCATTATGAGCACAATGCTAACCAATTTAGGCCAGCCTAACTCACCTGGCATAATTTCCCACAGTGGTGTGCGGAAGCCTGCACATGCTTGTTCACTGTCCTAACCCTCACCTCCTAACCAATTTAGGCCAGCCTAACTCACCTGGCATAATTTCCCGCAGTGGTGTGCGGAAGCCTGCACATACTTGTTCACTGGCCTATCCCACCAGGAGTGGGATATAACCAGTGGTGGGATTCAAATAAATTAACAACAGGTTCTATGTCCTCTCAGCAGGCCTCCATCAGTCTTGAAAGACTATGGTATCGTGCTCTGCGCTGCATATGCTGCATGTGAAGCACGAAAGCCTGAGTTGGATTGTTATGGAGGATAGGCTGTTACCCAAGCAGCAAATCCTCCCTCTCCACGCCACTGAATTAGTCCAATGGAAAGGCAGAGCCAATACGATTGGATCCAGCTGCATCCCAGAGCTGGGCTAAGGAAGGAGCTCATCCTGTCTTGTAGGACCGACCCGGGTCTCGAACCCTGGCCTGCTGGTTAACAGGCACAGCATCTTAACTGCTTGCACCACCCACATCCTAGTATGTCCTAATAACCTAAATTAACAACAGGTTCTATGTCCTAATAACCTAAATTAACAACAGGTTCTATGTCCCATTAATAACCGGTTCTCAGAACCAGGTGCTCATTAGCAAAGGGTTCTATAGAACCTGTGAGAACTCCCTGAAGCCTACCTCTGGACATAACCTTACCACATTTTTGTGTCACCTCCAGGCCAGCACAGGACTTGTGCAGGGAATATGGTTGCAATATGTTTAAATGACCTCAATCAAAAGTTCATTAAGGCTCCAATCCTATACTCCACCGTACTACTCCATGCAGCTGTGCTGACAGAGCACACACTGCATCCAATGGTGGGAGGGGGAATGTGACCAGACAGGCTGGGAAAGTTAACATAGTTTTTTACATACCGCTCTATTGGCCACTTTGCCATCAATGATTTTTCTTGGACCTGTTCCAACTGTTTTGGTAGTGTAAGTCTAAGGAGAAGCAAGCACATTGGCCCAGAAAAAACAGGGATAGGAACATGGCATGCCACTGAGATCCACTGCTTTCTTTCCATTCTTCTTGGTTTTTAATAAACTTGTTATCTTTTGATTTTTGCCTGCCCAGACCATGTTTAGAAGTGCAATGGGTTGTCAATAGTGTCTGATTACAATCACACACTACTATGGTTTTGATCTATAATAAGAGCCAAGGGGTTCTTATTAAAGGTTTCAGTACTGTCCTGGATGGGTGTTTCCCCCACTCCCCTGATGACAACCATCTGCTTGGTGTCTCTACTCTGGGATGATGGCTGTGGATAGAAACTACCAGTTTTTCCCCATTCAGCTGCTGACCCAGTAAAAAAGGAAAGCAGGGAGCAGGAAGGAAGTTCACAACTAACCACGAACCAGTATTTTCTGGCAACCACCAAAAGTGCATCATATTTTCTATGTTGCAAGCAAGAAATTCTCATGTGTCAACATGTTGCACAAAACAAAAGGCAGGGCAGTCATTCCATGTAAAAGAACATCCTTTGCATGCAAAGTCCCAGCTTCCATCCTCAGTATCTCTGGGGTTGGGTCAGAGAAAACTTTTTGTCCGGAGTGATGGCAATACTGGGTACATGGGTCAAAAGTCAGATTAAGTATAGGTCAGCTTCCTACAGGCAGCACAATCCAGAGCAACTAATCTGTCCACATAAGAGCCCTTGGGTTGCCCTATCTATCACTAGGGTGAAGCAACTGCAAGATGCTCCAGCCCAGTTACTCTGGAAGAGGCTTAGGGCAGAGCAAGGCAACATAGGGTGCCCTAAGAGAGGTGGACCTGCTCTGCCCTAACCGATCTGCCCTAAGCAGTTCAGGAGAGGCATGTTGAGGGCATGTTTAGCATTGCCTAAGGCAGAGCAGTTACTCTGTATCCAGAGCCTGTTTCCAAGGCAGAAATGCCCTCTTCCAGCCCTCAGAGTTATACCACCTCAGGAGCAGGTATAGTAATGAGTAGACCCATAGGGGTCCATGATAAGGCCTGAGTAAGAATGGCAGTGTTGACCAAAAATCAGAGTTCTTGGCCAGCCTAGCTGCAAACCCTGCCTCTCAACCTCAGGATATGGAACAACTACAGCAGCCCACTAACCTCAGGATACAGCAGGCCACTCCAAACATCCACCCTCCACTAGAGGAACTGCAGCTGTAACTGGTTGTCAGGAACTTCTGGGCTTTCTTATAAGGCAGACACCACAGCTGTTCCTTGTTCAGTGTGATCTGAGGGGGGTCTCCTCAGGAGCAAGTCCTCCCCATGTGTCACTGACTTAGCATGCTCTGGAGCAGTTAGGGCAGCCCAGGCTTCCTGACTCTCTGGATGCAGCATAACTTTCTGCTCTGGATACAGAATAGTTAGGAGAGAGCAGTTAGGGCAGAGCAGGCTGAACTTGCTCTGGATTGTGCCCGTAGTCTATGTCCTCCTACGTAACCATATGTCCTCTTTTTCCAGGACTTGTCCTCTTTTTAGCCTCTGTCATCAAAAACATCTTCATTGTCCTCCTTTTCCTTGTCAGCAGGCAGCATATAGCCTTATTGTAATTAATAAATTCTATGTAATAAACTCTGTGTAATAGTTTAAAATTTAATAGTAAGTAATATAGTGTTTAATCACATGAAAGCAACATTTATGAAAAATTTTATCTTCTATTTTGTCATGTCCTACATTTTTATTGGGTGTCCTACATTTTTTGGGGGGTGGGGTGGCTTGTCTTCCTTTGCATTTATGGCATCTGGTCACTCTGTACATGGTATAAATTCTCACACCAAACCAGCAACTCTTAGTATAGATAGGAGCTGTCTCCAACATTGAAAAAAGTACAATGTAGGAATTGGTTTATATAACATTCTCCACATTCAATAAAATTACAACTTTGATGGAAAACAGAGCGAACTTATCTAGAAAACAGTTTATTCCTGCTATTAGTGCCATCACATTTGTGGATTTGTGGACCAGACCCAATGGATGTCTCTTATTCCATTTTCTTTTCATTTCTGTGACCGATTTGGAACATTTGCTGCACTACTGTGTACAATGCAATCTATTTAGAGATCCCTTGACTGCAGTGACAACTGTTCAATATTTGCCAAATCCCCTCTTATGCTCTGTTCAAAGGAAAGCCAACCAGGGTGCATTCCAGACAATTTGTGAGCAGGCTGTAAATCAACATGCCCCTCCAAAAGCAATATTATAAACTTGCCATCTTCCAGGATTTAGGCCTCCCTTGTTGTGTTGTTTCTTGGTATGTTGTTTCAAACGCGCTAGACAAATGACTTCATGCTAATAAAGTCAAATTACCATAAAATAAAATAAATTCAACATTCTGCTATTTTATGGTTTAAGGAATGTGCTCAGTTTTGTGCAATGGAACAGAGATTCAAGCATTAAACATGCATTGAAGGAAGGGTTTCACAAAGAATTTTGAAATGTTTTCTGAATTTGTACTAGGGTGTGCATTCATTTATATGATGAAAATTGAACTCAGTTTCATCTTCTTCCCTGCCCCCCCCCCCATCAGGGAAAGGCCGAAGCCCCACAACAGGGTTTCTCAATTCTGCATTAGCTATTTTGCCAGTGCAGACTATTGTGAACTTCTGGTTCAACATGGAGTTAGAGGGACACGTAAAACATGTCCCTGCATGTTAGAGGGACATGTAAAACATTAACAGGGAGCAGCTTCCTAATTTCTAAAAAAGGGAGGCATTTAATTAATAGGGAGCAGCTTCCTAATTTCTAAAAAAGGGAGGCACGGGAGGCTCAAAAACTGAAACTGTGGATATGGGGAAACCACCTATACTTTTAGAGAGAGATCCAACTAACATGACTGATGGTTTTGAGATCATTGACATAAGTGAGCACTGCAAACAACCTTCTGGTTTTCTTATGTATATTCTTATACTGAAGAGAAAAAAATTGGGAAGATATAACTTTCTGAAGCCTTAACAGAAGCGTGTCTGTCTGAAGACTGTCAGGCAACCAGCTCTGACTTACATTATTAACAGTGATAACTCTCAAACCATGCGTCACGCATGACATAAGGTGTTTAAAATGGAGTCAAGAATGACCAGCTTAACTTGGTCTACTTAGATCTATTTTGATCATTCAGGCTCAAGTCATTGTTGTGACAGAATTTCAGTCTTGGAACTGTCAATACTTTAAGTTCCATCACAGCCAAGACCCGCAGATCTGTCTCAGTCACTTTGGTGTACTCAAAAGATCAGCGAACTGGAAAAGGGGCTCATAACACAGATGAAGAGAAAACATTTACATGAAACAGCAAAGGTCATGCCTACTGAAGGGGTGAAATGTATTTACTGCTTCAATGAGCTGTGTAAAATTTACTAAGTTCGCTGATTGAATGGTTTCCAGAAATGTAGATTTGACCAACTTGATTTCCATCACAGTTTGACTTGTACAATCTTGTCTAAGAAGATATAAAAGTTCAAAGTTCATCATTTATAAATACAGTACTTCACAATGTTAAAACTGCCTCTTGATTGTTTAAGCAGAGTCAACAGGCCTGGTATGTACCATACAACAAGATAAAGGTGGGAGACACAACAACAGGGGTTGGAAGTTGCATGCCTTTCCACTGGCACACCTAGCAGTGTGACGAGTAGTGTGCTTTATGGTGATAGCAGAGGTGAAGGGCATTACAGCTAATAGTATAGGATTGGATTGTAAGTCAGATAAATTCACCACCGTCAGAGGACACGCAGAAAAACTATGAGCCAAGAAAGAATTAATGGAAAACAGAAGTCAATCCTCAGTTAACTAGGTGACCAACCTAAGGACAGATTGCCTGCTGCTATTTTGAAACAGAATATATCTGATTTACCAAAAAAACTGCAATCGAAGAAGTACTAGAGATGGCTCTCTTGTGTGAGTCCTACTTATGAGCTTGTCAGGCTGGTTACTATAAGAGATTATTACTGCCCTGCCCTATGCTTCCTAGTGACCACTGAAGCGGCAGCAGCTAAACTGCTATCACTATAACCAGCAGTTTCTGGAAAATCAGTGGAAGTTTCCTCAAAGGAAAGGACTTTTTGTCCTCTTTCTCCAAGGAGTTTGTCCTCTTCCCACAAGAAGAAAGCTTTGGCCCTGGCAATGCTAATTTGCTGGTGAAAGCCTCCATATCAGGCCATCTGGCCTAACACAGAATTCAGGATTTGATGAAACAGTACCACCCCCTTACCACCCTCCCTTCTCTACCCCTAGAATCAAAGGCCACATCCCTGCCCAGAAATCTCATCTCCACTGGTGGCACTTTATCCTCCTGCCAATGCTGGGCCTGGTACCTGATTGGCATGGGCCTGGTGCCAGTACTTTCTACTCTTCCAGTGCCATAAATGATTATGGCACCTAGCACCAGCTCTTGCTCTCTGCACCAATTATTGGAAAGTATAGGATTGGGCCTTTAGAGCCTATCTCATCAACAAAGTAATTCTGTTCTTATAACAGTTTGTAGGTTTGTCATACAGATGCTTCTGCAAAAGATACAATCTCACAGGGCAGCATTCAAACTTCACAAGATTCCAGAAATTAGTGTCATGTCCTGTTTGACCCCAATAAAGCAACTTGCTTTGGCTGAACACTCAAACTTACATGTGCAGAATTTATCAAAATCTCATTTTACATTCTGTACAAGAGAAGCACTTTGCAGAAAAAGGTGTTTGATTTGGAACATAGTGAAGTGTGACACACTAGACAGGTACATATTACAAGGCAGGCATTTATGAACCAACAATATCACTAGTATTCCAAACATGGCGGTCTCATTATTAGCCAATATGGCTAATAACCACTGAGGGAGTTATCGTCCATAAAATTGTCTCATCAATTTAAAGCAATCTTAAACTAACATCCATCATTGTGTGTTGTGGTGAAGTGAATTGCATAAGTTAATCATGCATTATGTGAAGCACTTCCTTATTTTCTATCATCAATCAATTTCATTTATGAAACTGACCTACCACCATCCACCATTGTATAGTACTGTAAGAGATTTCAATGACCAGCACTATATGACAGTAGCAGACCTCTAGTGTGATAAACGTCACAAGAAGGGGAAAGTTAGCATATCCTTACATTTTCTCTTGATGATTGGAATGTACCGAAAGAAAAAAATAAATATTAAAAAAATAAATTATAAGATTTTTTAAAAAGACATTTTCCACTAATAGTAACATCATGACAGACATACCCTGCAATCCACAGTAACTATGGGAGCATGTAAGAGACGTTAACATCGACGTAGTTATGGCACCACCTAGTGAAAACCTATGGGAAATTCATATTGCAATCTAGAGTAAATTGTTCTTATGTTGGAGCAAGGACTCCCCGTAGTTACTCTGGATTGCACCCATAGGCAATTCTCTCTTCAACCAAGATTGAAACATGGTTTGGGGTGTGTTGTTACACCCATTATTTCACATTACTGAATTATGTGAATATGCACATTATTTCACATTTCTTATTCCAAATGTTCAACATTCCAAAAAAAGTTGATCATTTTGGTGCAGGGCATCTAGAAATTTTTTTACACATTTCTTGTGTAAAAAGAAGTTTATTTATATTATGTTTATTTATAATACTTATCCTGTATCTCTTTTTTCCATTGAAGGCTGTAAGAAAGTCTTCAAACCTATAACAAAGACTTAGGATCCAGTTCTATCTAACTTTCCAGCACTGATATAGTGCTGAAATATTGGTAGAAAAGAGATCAGTCCCACCTCATGTAGCAGGGAATTCCAGATGGTGGGACCACCACTCTGCCTGGAGTGCGACCTGAAAGAGTCTACCAGATCTTGGGGGGAAGCAGGGTCATAAATACAAAGTTGTCTTTGAATAATAATTACTAGTTATTTAGAGAAATGTTGCTGCTTATTCATATAACTCTCATTAAATTAGTAGAAACAGGAATTCTCAATTCTCTCTCTCATGCACACACACAGGGGGAGAGAGAGAGAGATAGTCAATATGCTCACAGACAATCCATATGATTGAGACTGAATTCCTTGTTTGTGGACATATTTAATGGCAACCTGAATGGCCCATATATTTTCAGAGTCACCACAGAAATTACTCCAACGTCCATCCATCCTCTGGCTGCAAACTGGGCCTGATATTTCCACAAAATTGGAAATGAATGCATCTAATGCCTTGTTCAGTCATTTTTGAATATCTGAAAGATGTTAGACGCCTCTAAATTGAAACGCGATAAAACTAAAGGGAGGGTGGCAATCTCAGTCAGTCACACACTGAAAAAAAATCAATGAAGAAAGATCACACCTAGACATTGAAAAAATTAATTTGCTAGCAGGTAGGATAACACTAGTAGGCAAGGCCAGGGTCAATATTTTATCTTCCTTTATTTCAAGACATGCAGGAGACATGCTATATATAGATAGTTGCATCTACCAGCAAAAAATCAATAGCATGGCTGAAAGAAACATCAGATTAACATTTTGCAATGAAACTATCATGCCCCTTCCCCACACTGAGTTGATCCAGGTGTGCTCCACATCCAAAGCTAGACCTGATTACTCCATAAAATCATATGGAATTTTCATAGCTCCAAAATTCACCAAATTCAGAAACCTCCTCCAATCAATGCTTTCTGTAGCAGAATTCAGTCAAGGACCTTGAACCCTAGCAACTTTTTTAACATATGGCTGCAGTAAGAATGACTTCAGGAGATGACAATTCAGTATACTGTGTTATCAAAACTGTACATACTGTACAAAGTTTAGGCATAATGTTCAAATGCCCAGAATTGAAAGTGGGTGTTCAAGTTGTCCTCATTACACTTATGGAGGCCTAATTGGACTTAGGATTGCAGCCTGAAATTACCAGAGAGCAAGATTCATTGAAGAGAAAATTTTAAGGCTGAGCAGAATTGAAAGTGTTTTGAAATAGCTTTTGCTTTCTATTGGGGTGGCTGAACCCTGGTTTGTAGGCCATTTGCAGAGACCTTCAGGGACTATGAATTTGGCCCACAGGGTCTATTGGAGCATGCACTGATCTGTGGGCGTTATTTTAACAATCCCATTGCATCTGAATAACATATATATCAATATGTTTCTGGTTTGGTCTGTATGTTTTCACTGTGCAAGAAATGTGTGGCAAACAATTCACAGTTCTCATTGGTTCAGCATGCCTTTATTATAGTTCTCATGTGTATCATAAATAAGCTCAGTAAAATTTATTCATTTGTATAAGTTACATTACTAATATATTCATTTATGATAATTCAAAGTGGAAATTCTTTTTTTCCTAGTCTCTGATGCAGAGTTAGAGAGATGATATGGCTCTCCTGCCAAAATGTTTGTTCATCCCTGTTTTCCCCATTATCTTTTTGTAGACTTGTAGGTTTCTGTTTTGTAAATTTCTGAAACAACTCTGCTTTCTCACAGATGGAAGTGGGATGAGCAGTGATCCTTTTAAAAAACTCAGGTTTCTAAAACTCAACCATCCTTCTCCAACCTGAAATAGTACTTTTTAAGAATGCTTTTCAGAATTCTCTTTCCCACCTCTCCTTAACACAATACCAAAAAAGATTGACAATATCTTTTTCATACATTCTACCTTTTAGGACTCTCCAGAAGGAAGCATCAGAAAATATGCAGTTGGAGATAACAGCACAGCAAACAGGTTGATAACAAAGCAACTGGAGAGAGCTAAAAAGGGAATATAGAAAGTGAGTAGAGTGGAAAATAGCAAACGACAACAGTCACATACACTATCACATACACTATTTTAAAATTCTGAAGGTCTCTTTGTCACACTTCATCTTTCTTTCTTTCTTTCTTTCTTTCTTTCTTTCTTTCTTTCTTTCTTTCTTTCCTGCCTTTTTCCTCAGAAGTAGACTCAACATGGCTAACAACACAAATAGAACACTATGGGCAAAATCCAGAGTAACTACGGGGAGTCCTTGCTCCAGTGTAAGAACAATTTACTCTGGATTCCAATATGAATTTCCCATAGGTTTGCAGTAGGTGGTGCAGTAACTACAGGTGCACATAAAGTCTCTTATGTGCTCCCATAGTTACTCTGGATTTGGGGGTATATCTATATCTATCTATCGATTGACAGATATAGATATAAAACATTTTTAAAAACCCCTACACAATGAATTACAATTAAAACACCAACAACCCACCAGCCACCGTGTTAAAAGCTCTAGCACATAAAATGTCTTCAGGCCCTGCTGAAATCCCTGTAGAGAGGAGCAGTTTTCAATAGCAGGGGGAAGGAACTTACAGGACTCTTGTTCACAAATGACCAGGTTTTTGAAGTCGTTTTGAACACCTGTGTGTTTACACAGGTGAGGATTTACAATACATTCTGCAGATTGTCTGAACTCTGAAGTGATGAAAACTTGGGAAGAGAAAGAGCAGAAGCTTTGTTCAGCATTGGCACAGAAAGGCGGAAGCAACTTTTCCTCCATTAAAACTGAAGCCGTCCCTACATCTAAATTTACAGGACATTGTGGAAGAGCTGTGCACTTGCAGATAAGTCATCAAAGACACTACCGGCGGTTCAGACCGCTGCATTTTTCATGGTTTCAGCAGTGCTTAACAAGTGATTCATTTGGCCATTCTTTTATTTTTATGTGGAATAGAATAAAATATTTATTCTACATAAAAATCTGTCCTTTGAGAACTCTGAAGGCTGAACATTACAAAAACAAAGGTTGCAAGTCCTGACCCTGCTGAAGTCATTTAAGAAGTGTGCGGCTAACTCAAAAGGGATGAGTTTCCATCAAAGTTTCAACAGTATAGGTAAAAGTACAAGGCAAGTGGGTTATCCTTCTGCTTCAGAGTTTATAGGAGTGACTCTTTTCTCACAGCCTGAGGATTCCAAGGTTCATTCTTAATCATACATGATTTTGTAATTCTCAGGCTAGACTACTGATTTTTCTTATCAACACCTGTTAAACTCAGAAAAGACACATAATTTCTTTTTAAATGCAACCTATATTTTGTTAGAATTGTAACATGAATTAAAATGGGAAAGAGAATCCATGATTTTCAAATGAAGTCCAAGATGAAAAAGCCTGCTCTTTGCTCAACTATTGCTATATGTTGCCTTTGTAGGATTTTAATAGATTTGGCTTCCTACTCAAGCAACTTCAAGACAGAAAATCAACTCCAACTTATGGAAAATTAGGCAGGACCTAAATTAAGAAGGAAAAAGTGGGGAAAGTTAGGGGGGTGTCTGCATACAACAAAGCGGCACTCCTGAAGTGGTGACTGTGATCTCTCTTCTTGCAGAGAGATGGTGGAGAGAAGTGATTTGCTAAAAAATAAAATGTCCTTGTATATTCCTTCCTATGCTTAGGGTTACAGGTTCTGCATTGCTCTGTGCCTGTTCCGATAACATCACATTGATCTGCAAGCATTTGCACTTCTCTCTGAGTTGTGAAAAGCTTCATATCTTGAGTTATGCAGTTCAAGTTAGGAGATGAGAACTAGGAAAAAGTGAAATCATAGAGGCCTCTGAAGTTTCCATTTGAATTCAAGATCAGACTTTAAGCCAGTAAAAGGATATAACAGGGATGTGACATGGTCAGTGCATTGAGCCAAATGAATGAATGAATGAATGAATGAATGAATGAATGAATGAATGAATGAATGAATGAATTCAGCAGCAGTGTTGCAAAAGTACTAGAGATACTATTGCACTGTGGGCAAAACCTGTGTCAACAGCATTGATACAGGATAGCCCTGGCCATCACTAACAAGCCCTACAATCCAGAGTAACTACAGGAGCACGTAAGAGACATTACGTGCACCCATAGTTACTGCACCACCTAGTGAAAACCTATGGAAAATTCATATTGGAATCCAGAGTAAGTTGTTCTTGCACTGGAGCAAGGACTCCCTGTAGTTACTCCGGATTGCGCCCAGAGACCTTCAAAGCTGTATGTAATGTGTCTAAACATAGACATTGGAGACACACACACACACACACACACACACACACACACACACACACACACACACCAGAGAGAGAGTGTGTGTATAAATTTTTTAAATTTTTTAAATTTTTTAAATTTAAAATTTAAAATTTAATTTAAAATTTAAATTTAAATTTAATTTAAAATTTAATTTAAATTTTTAAAAAAATTTTAAAAAAAATTAAAATGTATATGTAATTCTAATTCTAATTCTAATTGCATATAAAGCCTGTTCTAGTGAGTGCAACCTTCAAGCCCTGCAAGCCGCCCGTAGCAAAGTCCAACAGATTGCCAGGAGATGTGCTAACAATTATTGGCTGCAGCTTTGCTCTCAGATCCAGGTAGCAGCTGACACAGGCAACATCAAGGGGATGTATGATGGCATCAAGCAGGCCTTAGGTCCAACAGTGAGGAAATCTGCCCCGCTTAAGTCCGCTACAGGTGAGGTCATCCAGGACCGAGCACAGCAGATGGCACGCTGGGTGCAGCACTACTCTAAGCTATACTCCAGAGAAAATGCAGTAACTGAAGAAGCATTAAACAACATTGAGTGCCTGCCTGTCTTGGAGGAGCTCGACAGTGAACCAACTTTAGAAGAACTAAACGAAGCCCTGGATTCCCTTGCTTTTGGCAAGGCACCCGGGAAAGATAACATCCCTGCTGAAGTTCTGAGGTGCTGTAGAGGGACCATTTCCACTGAACTATACGAGATATTCTGCCTTTGTTGGAGGGAAGATGGAGTACCACAGGACATGAAGGACGCTAATATTGTCACACTGTACAAGAACAAGGGTGACAGGGATGACTGTAACAACTACCGTGGCATCTCTCTTCTTAGTGTTGTAGGGAAGCTGCTTGCCCGAGTCAAACTGAAGAGGCTTCAGGTGCTTGCAGAGAGAATCTATCCTGAATCACAGTGTGGATTTCGAGCCAACAGGTCCACCACTGATATGGTATTTTCCCTTAGACAGTTGCAGGAGAAATGTAGGGAACAAAGACAGCCACTCTTTGTAGCCTTCATAGACCTTACAAAGGCTTTCGATTTGGTTAGTAGGGATGGCCTTTTTAAAATCCTCCCCAAGATTGGATGCCCACCTAAGCTCCTCAACATCATCAGGTCCTTTCACGAGGACATGAAGGGCACTGTAGTTTTTGATGGCTTAACATCAGACTCCTTTCACATCCGACGTGGAGTGAAGCAGGGCTGAGTCCTTGCACCAACTTTATTTGGGATCTTTTTTGCAGTCATGTTGAAGCATGCTTTTGGAAATGCAACAGAGGGAATCTATCTCCGGACCAGATCAGACGGAAAACTATACAATCCTTCCAGACTAAGAGCAAAGTCCAATGTCCAGCTGAAATGCTTGTGGGAGTTCCTCTTTGCCGATGACGCTGCTGTTATTGCTCACTCTGCTGAAGACCTTCAACAACTTAGGGACCATTTTAGCAAAGCATGCCAAGACTTTGGACTAACAATCAGCTTGAAGAAAACACAAGTCATGGGTCAGGGTGTGGATCCACCTCCCTGTATCACAATCTCTGAACATGAACTGGAAGTTGTCTATGACTTTGTGTACCTTGGCTCAACTATCTCTGACACTCTCTCCGTAGATATTGAGCTGAATAAACGTATTGGTAAAGCGGCTACCACGTTCTCCAAGCTTACAAAGAGAGTATGGCTTAATAAGAAGCTGACAGAACATACAAAGATCCAGGTCTATAGAGCTTGTGTCCTGAGCACACTCTTGTACTGCAGCGAGTCTTGGACCCTTTATGCATGGCAGGAGAGAAAGCTGAACACCTTCCATATGCGCTGTCTCCGATGTATTCTTGGCATCACCTAGAGTGACAAAGTTTCAAACAACGCAGTCTTGGAACGTGCTAGAATCTCTAGCATGTTCACACTTCTGAAACAGCGGCGTCTACGCTGGCTTGGGCATGTCGTGAGAATGGCTGATGGTCAGATTCCAAAAGATCTCCTATATGGAGAATTAGTGCAGGGAAAGTGCCCTAGAGGGAGAGGGAGGGATTTTGTGGGAGGATAACACCAACCCTTGTTTCATGTGTTCCAATTATTAGCTGACACCATACAAGGCTTTTGTGTTGCCTTCTCTCATATGGAAAATCTGAAAAGACAAAGACATCTGCAGGAGGGATCTAAAGGCCTTGGGAATGGACATCAACAGCTGGGAAACTTTAACCTCCAATCGTTCAGCATGGAGGCAAAAGACCCAGCATGGCCTTCTCCAACTGGAAGAGACACTTGTTCGGCAGGCTAAAGCAAAGAGACAGACCCGAAAGCAGCGAAACCTGGGGCCTGGGCAGGGGATGAAATTTATTTGTCCTCAGTGTGGAAGGGATTGCCACAATTCCTAAAAAGGAATTGGCCTTTTTAGCCACACTAGAAGTTGTTTCAGGACCTCCAATCAGAGCACGATACCATAGTCTTTCGAGACTGAAGGATGCCAATGAGATATATATATATATATATATATATATATATATATAATGGCATTCTGCAAGTTTATGAAAAAAGAGTTGATCATAACTCTCGACTCACACAATACAAAGTTATCATATCTGCAGTGTAAAAACAACAAAATAGCCAGCACATTATTAATAATACCAGGCTTGCTACAGCTGCTGACATATCATGATGAGTGTAACTTCAAGGCAGGCAAGCAGGCACAGGGATAAATAAATAAATCCAGTCACTTCAGTTTAGCCTTATCGGTTTTGGTAGTGCTACAAAACACTATGACACTCCATGGAGCCAGCAGCTTGGCCAGTCTCCTTCTCTGGCTTAAGTTAAAAGAGACATTCAATTAAAATAATGAGGGCTGTTTCTTTGCAGTCACCAAGACTGACACATTATTTGTTAGCTTATTTAACTGCCAAACAGTGACTGTGGCTTGGAAAGCAAAAGACAGCACCATAGGAATTTGGACTCTATATTGATAGAGGTAGATTTAGTGGGAGGATAACACCAACCCTTGTTTCATGTGTTCCAATTATTAGCCGACACCATACAAGGCTTCTGTGTTGCCTTCTCTCATATGGAAAATCTGAAAAATGTTTCTCTTGCTCATGGGAGACAGACAGACAAGACAGACAGAGAAAGATTAGGCATTTCAGATTAAAGTGCTAAACTAGCATATTACTAGATAGATTAGTCTTCCAGGTATCTTTGAAAATTTACTATTCTCACTTTATGAGCAGCAGACAGGAATATTGATTTAACTTCTTGCATTTCAAATACTGGGCAACCTTCCCTGTCCTTATCAAGTCTTTGTTCCCTCTTCCACTTGATCCCTACAATTCTGCTTATTTCTTCTGCCAAGCTTCAAATAGGGCCTGTTTACATAATCAGTTATGAGGGATGTGTGAGGCGGAAAAAAAAGTTTCATTTCTCTGTTTTCGTTGCTGAAAATCTCATTTAGTATAGCACACTGACTCATTAGAATAACATTTGTTTTGTCACAAAATGTGCCTGGTTCATTCATTCATATCATTGCTTTGATTGCTATGGGAGAACCAGCTGCACATTTCTGGTGTGTAACTTCACTGTTTTCCAATCAGTATGAAATTTGCAGGAATTCTAACATAACACTAGGAGCTCAAATTTGCAAAATATCATTCAGATGGGAAAAGGGGGACCTGTTTTCAGAGACCATCAGAAAAGGCATATAAGCACAGCATAACAGTTATCTGAACTCATTGTAAATAGGCTATGAATATAGCTTCTTTGCTTAGCATCCATGCTGCCTTGACACATCCAACATTACAAATCCCCTTTTGCGTATTTGGACAGCATTTCCTGCAAACTACTCCTTGTTTAAAAGAATGCTAACTCAAAAGTCCAATCCTGAAATTAATTGCCTAATTCTTGTAGAGACCTTTTTCTATTTCTCTTCTGATAGAAAGGATTTAGCCTCTCGGGCACTTTGTAAGTAGGTGCCCTCCCCTATTCATCTTGCAAGGCCTGCATTTGTCAAACTGTTTCCTTGCACCTTATGAAATCGAATCTGTGCTTATTACTCAAGGGATGGGAGACATCGATCTTGTCACGTTTCACTTATAAACTCAGCGGATGGGTTTTAAGTTGTTGCTCAGGTTGTGGAAAGAGATTTTGTCCGACTCACAGCAATTAAAATTAGTAATTGCTCCAGACCTATTCTTCTCCACTCCATTTCACATCATGCTGGCTGAAGAGATCTACCTGTGAGAGTCCTTGATACATAACGGAGGGCATCTCTGGAGCTTTCCAAGTAATTTAAAAGCACAGGACACAATCCAACCATAAACCCCCTTGCATTCCCATAGATTTCAATAAGCAAGTTAATGGGCCCTGAGTGTTCCCACATTTTCCTCTTCACGCTAAGCTGAGAGATTATCATGCTGATTTACTTCTAGCATAATAGAAGTTGCTCCATAGGGGCTCAACTTGCCCCCAAAGTAACATTTTTTTGCCCCTGGTACAAAAGACATCTACTTCCACCTTTATGAGATGTGAGTTATTTTAAGTTGCACGCAGAAATATAGACTGGAAGGAAAACACACTATCTGCTGCCTGAACCAACTGCTTCATGGTATGCCCAGCTCTCACAAGGGAAATAACGGTTATGTTCATTGTACTGTTCAACATTTGTAGAGCAAATAAGGAGAGATTTATGTAATATCTTCTTAATGCTGAGTCTGTTTTCTTCATGGTTGGGAAGAGTCCTTGTGGGGCTTGACTCTAGACTCCTCCCCCCACCAGTCAAAAATACGTCATAAGGGTAGTACTTTAAAAGTCACTCCTTTGTGATTGTGTATGACTTAAGTTGAGTTATACCACCTCCTTTAAAATGTCTGGCAACAGAACAGCTGAGCTGCTGCTGTGTGTTAGAGCTCACTTTAAATTCTCCTCTGCTATCCTCACTCAGCTCTAAACAGGAAAGGATGGCGCTAGGGACGGTGATAAAGCACAAAAACAGTACGCAAGCACACCCCAGTCACAGGCAGATTTGTCTTAGCAACTTGAATATGAGATGAGTCAATGGGACTCTGACTTGAGTGTTTTTCAGGCTTCTAGGTACACAACTTGTGAGTTAGTGTTGCCAGTCTCTTCAGAAGTAAGTCCCATTATAGTCAGTGGGCTTATTCTCAGGAAAGTGTGGATGGGAAAGTAGCCTCAAATCCTAATCCTATGCTACTCAGAAGGAAATCCCATGATAGTCAATGGGAATTGCTCCCAGGAAACTGTGGCTAGGATTGTGGCTACAGGCTGCAGTCCTCTACTATACAGTGTGGCTTACTCCTGAGTAGTACTGGGTAGTACTGAGTAGTTCTCCATGCCTAGTACTGGGCTGCAAAGGCACCCAGGGAGGCAGGCAGGCAGACATGGCCCCCACCGAAAGCCCTGGAGGATCTTATCCTCACAACACTCAGATGCTCACTTACACTCCTACTCACCTACAGACCTTTCTCAGTAGCTCTGGCTTCTCTATTCCCGCCCAAGGACCCCTTTGTAAAGCTGTCTATCAAAGTGCCTGATTAAAAAAAAACACCATCCCCAGAGAAGCTGCCTCATTTGCATATGAGAAACAAATCATGCTTTGCAAACTGCACAAGGAAATAACTTCTGAAAACCTGCTAGAAATAAGATTTAAGATTTTTAGCAAAGACAGACTTCCTGAATAGCATCATCCAAAGCTTCAGGGCATAAAGAAGCTCCTCACCCTCCCTTGAAAGTATTGAGCTTTGAGAAATTTATATAGTGATCCCAGCATCCATTTATTTCAAGGGTGAAATAAGGGTGTTCCCAAATTAACAACAGGTTGGTGAGAACCGGCTGCAGCCCACCCGTGTATGGGAGCCATTATGGTCCCAGACCTTTCCTTTACTCAAGACACAAAAATACATATGAGGCTGCCAGGTTGCAACCCAGAAATTGGCCACCTTTAAAATAAAAATCAGATAACAAAGTAGGCATGGCAATCTCTTCCAGTAGGATAACATTGTTAGTCTATGGGTTTTAACTAACCATCTTTTGCACACTAACATAGCTGTGCCAGTGGGACACACACTGCATCCTCCTGTTGGGGGGACAGTCACAGAGGTCTCCTCAAGGAAAAGCAATGTTTGTTCTCTTACCTTGGAGTTCCAAGGTATACTAATACCTTGTATTTCCCTCCATGTCTCATCCTCCTCCTTGGTAAGCCCAAAATTTTTGTTCTATTCATAAGTGGTGTCACAAAGATTTATGAGCCCAATCCAGTGCCTGTCTACTCAGAAGTAAAGGTAAAGGTGTCCCCGGCAGGTTGTACTGCTACTCATGACAGACTGTAAGAATGTGGTGCTTATCCGTGTTTCTAAGACCCAGCATTGTCCAAAATTGCTTCCGTGGTCATGTTAGCCATGACTGTATGCCGAGGTGCATGGAATGCTGTTATCACCCTCCAAGGTGGTACTTATCTATCTAACTCAGTGGTTCTCAATCTTCCTAATGCCAGGACCCCTTTTTAAGTTCCTCATGTTGTGGGGACTCCCAACCAGAAAATTATTTTCATTGCTACTTTATAACTGTAATTTTGCTACTGTTATGAATCGTAATGTAAATATCCGATATGCAGGATGTATTTTCATGGTTACAAAAGAAATGTGTATTATATGCACACATTGAACACAATGGGATTTATTTCAGAGTAGGTATGCATAGGATTGGGCCCTGAGGCTGCAATCCTATCCACATTTACATGGGAGTAAAGGCCCCCTGACTATAATGGGATTTATTTCAGAGTAGGCATGCATAGGATTGGGCCCTGAGGCTGTCAGTCAGCCACAGTGCGCGCACAGCTACAGCCGAAGGTCTGGCAAGCCTGACCTGGCCCCCTGTACCAGGGTCTTTAGGCGACCCCCAGGAAAGCTCTAGGCAACCCCCAAAGGGGTCCCGACCCCCACTTTGAGAAACGCTGATCTAATTGCATTTCCATGCTTTTGAACTGCTAGGTTGTCAGGAGCTCCACAAAGGATGGGAGCTCACTCCATCCACTACAGCCCTACTCAGAAATAAGTCCCATTATAGTCAATCAGGTTTTCTCCCAGGAAAGTGTTGATAGGATTGCAACCTGTGTCATCCATGCAGGAGACTAGTGTGTTGGCCCTATAATGGACCTTCTCCCATGCAGTGAGTTAGTTTAGTGCAATGGGCAATGCACATAACAATGTACCATTACCTTATCCCAGCTGGTTATTTTAGACGACAAAATTTGTAGAATAGAGATATTCCAACATGGCTTGTTTTATTGTATTCTGCACAAAATTACACATCAAAAATACCAAGGTTTAAAAAATTTTATGATTAGCGGTGTCTCACACACACACACCCAATATGTGTCACCAGATGTGGTCTGCACTCCCCACACTCCTAGCATTGCTAATCCTACCAGCTGTTTTGGTCTTTTTTTCTGGTTTGCACCCCTGCCTGAAATGCTATAACCAAGACAAGTTTAAGGAAGTCAAATGTCCCACAACTAAAAATGAAAATGTAATGCACTGTAACAAGATGTCTGGATCCAATTTAAAGCAGACAGAAGGGCAGTAGTACAGAACCCCGCAGGAGTATCAAAAGTATATCTATATTTCTTCAGAGCAGTATTCTTGAAAAGTCTTAATAAGCCTCAAGACCTCTCTAGACCTACCCAGCTTCTTCACCTGGTAATCCTGGTGTGAATCAGGTACATCTCAGGGTTTTTCACCTTCCATTTGCTCCCAAAGGCACCAATTAAAGGCCAATCATTTTTAGAGGCATGCTTAGGTTCTGGCACAGTGAGATTTCTACCAGTCCAAGCAATCCTTTTACTCCCCAGTGCCATGAATTGTTTCAGATGCAGAGATTACTGACTAATGAACAGCCTATACTATTCGCAATTTTAGCCGCCCAGCACAAGAATCACAGTGGCTAAATTTTACCCAGGCTGGGATAAAGAGAGATGCCAAGCTCTACCCCGTTTGTCATTACAACACAATTAAAGCAAGCCTGTGCTATTGTGTCTAGCCTCTGTGATCAGTTCCTGGAAGAATACTTTGAAAGCCATCGCTGACTCCTCAAGCCACCCTACCTATTTCCTATTGTGAATTTTCATAAACAAAAGTGCAAGAAACAAAAAGAACTAAAAGCAGTTGTACTAAAAGCAGTTAACTCATGAAACTGGAAAGATATAATGGGCACTAGCTTGTCAGGCAGTAACTACAGCAGTGACTTTCAACCAGTGTGCCATGGTACACTGGTATGCCATGGATAGTTCTCAGGTGTGCCACGGGAATTTGGGGATTGACATTCTTTAATAGGAAAATTGGGGGATTTGAACAGTCTAGTGTGCCTTGTCAATGGTAAAAACAGCTGATGGTGTGCCTTGACAATTTCAGTGCCTTGCTAGTGAGCCATGAGATGAAAAAGATTGAAAATCACTGAACTACAGGATAGTAAAATCAGGCAGCTAATAACTTAAATGCTGCCCTCTGTTGCTTTATCTAGTAGGGGGGAAAGCATACTACCTCACCTCCCAGAGTACAACTTTACACATAAGAGCATGGCAATTGTGGTCTATTCATACTCCTAAAATAGAGCCTTAATATTCAGAGTCTACTATTCATACCAGATAATACTATGTGGGAAGGCTGCTGTCTTCATCTCCTGACTGTGAGTTTCCCAAAGGGATACAGCTGGCTCTTCTTAGAAACTAGGTGGACCTTTGGTTTGATTCAGCATTGCACTCCCTTCCCAACAATTAGCCTCATTTCTCTTCAATAATGGACATTGCACATTTTAATTTAATAACAGTACAGAGACACATTTGTCCCCTCTCAAGGTCACTCTGCATTAAAATCAAGTATTAAGCCCCACAGGTATCAATTAAAATGAGGAGAGAGAGCCCAAAGGAACAATCATTTTTACACAAGGGCAAGTGCCAATAATGTCAGGAAAATCTTGGGGGGGGGGGAATCTTTGTAATTATTGTGAAACTTAGTATATGTATAAAATTGCAGATTAATTAAATTTTCAAGGTTTTTGTTTGTATGCTTTGTACATTTCTGTTGAAAATGAAGATTCAGCCTAGGTCACTTACAGTGCAATGGAACAGACTGGCTGGCTTGTCTGCGCTGTATCCAGTGCAAGTTTGAGGTTCCAGCCAGAGGCAAGGGGAAACATTTCCCCTTACCCCAGGTAACACAGGAGCAGCTCCATAGGGGCTACTTGGTTCTGCACCACTAAAATCAGTAACACAAATCCAAGCAGCTGAAGACTGGTGCATGCTGCCTCAAAAAGGGCTAGGATTTTCCCACCACCACAGTCCTGCCTGTCTTCTCCCCAATCCAGAATGCCTTCTGAAATAGATCTGTCTTTTCCTACAAAGATTTCTAACTATTTTTAGTTTGGATACTAAACTAGATACTAGTTTGTAGATCTGGATACAGTTCAGGCCCAGTTAATTTGACTTTAAGTTCAAATTTTTTTAAATGGGAGAGAATAAGTATGTGCTTGGTTAGTCTCCCATTGAGACCAACGGGAGCTTAAAGTGTAACTGCAACTGGGTCATAAATCTCTTTCTTCAAACAACCCCATACTTCCTTAACAATAAAAGAGCACTTTCTTCCCACTGGGATACATGAGTTTCTATATGCCTCTGAAATCCTATGGCGTGTGCCTTGCCTACCCCCCACTTACCAGTTTGAGAGCTCCACAACTTCAGACTGAATGATGGCCATAGTGCCTCAAAAACTGAGGAAAGTCAAATATGTTTTTTTAAGGCAAACGCATCCTGATTGGGGAAAATTTTAATGCATGTTAACAGGTTATTTCATCCTTCCTTTCCTCTCACCAGGACCCTTTAATAAAGGAGGCCTCAGGCAGAATCCCAATGTATACAAAGGGGTTGGGATCAGGGCAACAGAAGTACAAACTACTATAACAAGGTGAGCTATTTTAGGCATATAAGGACAGCTCCTCCATTATGCCAGTGTGTCATAATAGCTGGATTATCCTAGACATGACTGAGATGTACAAAATTATGCAAGGGATGGATAGAGTGGATAGAGAGATGATACTTTTCCCTTTCACACAACACCAGAACTAGGGGACAGCCACTAAAATTGAATGTTGGGAGGGTTCGGATGGACAAAATATTTATTTACCCAGAGTGTAGTTGGTCTGTGGAACTCGCTGCCACAGGATGTGGTGGTGGTGGCATCTAGACTTAACGACTTTTAAAAGGGATTGGACAAACTCCTAGAGCAGCGTTGCTCAAAGTGGGGGTTGGGACCCCTTTGGGGGTCGCCTAGAGCTTTACTGGGGGTCACCTAAAGACCCCTGGTACAGGGGGCCAGGTCAGGCTTGCCAGACCTCCAACTGTAGCTGCGCACACACTGTGGCTGACTGACAGCCTCAGGGCCCAATCCTATGCATGCCTACTCTGAAATAAATCCCATTATAGTCAGGGGGCCTTTACTCCCATGTAAATGTGGATAGGATTGCAGCCTCAGGGCCCAATCCTATGCACGCCTACTCTGAAATAAATCCCATTATAGTCAGGGGGCCTTTACTCCCATGTAAATGTGGATAGGATTGCAGCCTCAGGGCCCAATCCTATGCACGCCTACTCTGAAATAAATCCCATTATAGTCAGGGGGCCTTTACTCCCATGTAAATGTGGATAAGATTGCAGCCTCAGGGCCCAATCCTATGCATGCCTACTCTGAAATAAATCCCATTGTGTTCCATGTGTGCATAGAACACACATTTCATTTGTAACAATGAAAATACATCCTGCATATCGGATATTTACATTACGATTCATAACAGTAGCAAAATTACAGTTAAAAAGTAGCAATGAAAATAATTTTCTGGTTTGGGGTGCCCACAACATGAGGAACTTATAAAGGGGTCACGGTGTTAGGAAGATTGAGAACTACTGTCCTAGAGGAAAGAACCATCAAAGGTTACAAGCCATGAGGGGTATGAGTAGGGCTTTTCTTACCCTTCCAGAGAGATTAGACAAGCTCTCTCCTTCCTTGGTTTTAGATGAAAATATTTCTGTGTTTGTTATTTCTCCTGTTCTAAACCATTTGAACTTTTTGAAACTGCTCTTTCCCTATTTAATTCTGCTGTTTAACTATTCTGTGGTCCAGTCCAATCCGTCTTCTGTGTCAGTGGCATATGCTGCTTCAAAAGGGCCATAAAGTGTTATGCAACACCTCTTGAAGCCAATTGGCAAAAAGGGCCCTTCACATGTATGCCAGCACTTGCACAGATGCCCCCTAAAGCAGGTAAATCTGGCACAGGAGTGTGAGTGGAGAGAGATGGTAGGAAAGAGCCACACCAGGGAGGGGTCGGCAGATCATGCTAAGCATGATGGCATCGGTTATATCAATGCAACCATATCTTATCCTTCTTCTTGGGTCTGATCTGCCAATACAGATCAGCTCAGACTTGTGAGCTGCTTGCTTCAGGTCCAAATGGACCCTTTGTGGCTGCTGAGGCTTCACCAGAGCAAGGAGACAAATGCCCCCTTATCTTGAGGAGACATCCTGTGCCGTGTGACTACTGACTTGGCTGTTTAAGGTTTATGTTTATACTGGACAGATCTCATGTCTTAACCACTATGCTCTGTGGCAGAAGTCTGGCCTTTTTTCCCTCTGCATTTGAAGTTACATTTTCAAAGTTTTTAAGATGTAGCACATGCACCTCCAGGTAGCATTAAAAGAATTAATACACAAATAAGTTAAGGATGAGTAAACCAAAATTATGTTCCATTACTTGGCACCATTTACTTATCTCACAATTACACGCTGAATCAACAATGACAAAGATATTTCTGCCTGCACCAATATTTAAAACAAGTTCCCTTTGATACAGCTGGAGAATTTTGTATAGAAAAGATTAAAACCCTCTACAGACCTAACAAGGTAAGTGGATTAATTTAAAAAACTTTTGTAAAAAAAATTACTAAGTACACAATCCAGATAACTATGGGAGCTCTTAAGAGACATTTACGCTGATGTAGTTACGGCGCCACCTAATGGAAAGCAGTTGGAAATTCCTAGAGCAATCCAGAGTAAATTTTTCTTACGTCGACGTAAGGTAACCCGTAGTACTCTGGATTACGTAGTACTCCTTAAGGTAATCCAGTACTCTGGATTGTGCAGCAAATCATATGGGCCATGCTTTCATCAAATTGTTTCATTGGGGCCCAATCCTAGGACTAGGCCAGTGTGCAGAGGGACTTATAACACTGGGATAGTGTTTTAAAATAGGTGATGTCAGTGCATGTAGGAAAATTTTGCAACACTACTCCATTACTCACCTCAGATCTGTGCCAACAAAGTAGCTGGCACATCTGACCCATTGGGTAACAGGAGCTTGTTATTATTAATGTTCCTGACCTGGAGAACTCCGTGGTTCTCCAACCTCATAGAAAGCATTGTCTGCTCCAGTGGAGAGGTTGCATCAGTTGTGGTGGGAGCCTTTAGTTAGGATTGGGCTGTATGCACACTTAACTGGGAATCAATCCCATTGAATTCAACCAGAATTATTTCTGAGTTGACATTCAGCTCAGGGCTGTAGGAAAACTAGCTCCTAAGCTGTGGTACCCACCTTACAATCACAATATGCACTTCTGTGAGAACAATTTTTTTACTACATGATGAAACCAATGGCACATATTTTCTATCCTTGGAAAGAGCTGAACAGGAATAAAAGTGCATTACAGCATTCTGACATTGTGCCAGTGCCTCCTATGTTTCCGTTGGCTGGTAAACACCAATGCCAGTGGAGCTGTCATTGCAGTAGCGTATGTGGAGATACACTATCATAGCTTGAGGATAGAATTGGGCTGTTAATTTCTTCACAGCTGGTCTTATTCATTTCATCGAAGCTTAGTCTGACTGCCTTTCTGAGAATATTACCTAATGATTGCAGAGTAGTGTCAAAAGGATCTCCAAACAGTGAAACAGTCAAGCAAATGCCTCACCTTTAGGAAAAAGCCATTGGAATTTTTTAAAAAACTTCTCAAGCATTTGAGTTATTGAAAAATAAATGCATCTCCATGCTGCACCTCGAGTAATATCTGTGCCATTTCTATAAGTAAAATAGTCACTTATGTGCCCATCACTTTCCACACTAAGACTCAAGACCTTCAATTAACACAGGCCAAGCCATTTAGCCAGACATATCATGGACTAAAATTAACCTCTTTGACCATCAGTTTGCTCTGCGTTTATTGAATTCACATGTATACATGCCTCAGAATCTTTCACTATAGCTATATAATGATTAATAAATTATGTGTGAAAGTAATCTTGAATGCCACAGCATCTAATTTTCAGTAGAGTTATTCATGGGCCATGTCCTTCCAATGTGTCAGACTAATTTTGTTTGACCAGAGATACAAGGCAAAATTACCTTATATCACAACTGATTTTCACACTAACAACGAAGCCTCTAGCAAAATATATTTGAAAGAATCAGAGTAAGAGTGGTGATGAAGAAATTAGATCTTATTTATATGCTGATGATATTATGGTCAATTGTAGAATCTGACAGGATCTGTTTGAAAGTCTTTTTTGAGATTTTGAACACAGTATAATTTCTGCATATAAGAATAAAAAGAATAGTATTCTTTTTCAAAGGAAAAATAAGGCAATATATGAAGAGCCAGTTTAACATAAAATGTGAGAAACCAGTGAAGAGTTTATGGATACATATTTGTAAAGATTTAAAAAAATTTCACAAGGATAATTATGTAAGAATTATAAAGAAAAAAATTAAGAAAGAATTGGATAGATACAAATCTCTGAAATTATCATGGTTGAGGAATATCTTCAATTAAAGTGAGTGTAATGTTTAGAATTTTTTTCTTTTTTCATAAAACCTTTCACTGTCTCCAAGGCTACACTAAAAAAGCTAGCAAATTATAATTAATAAATGTATTGGGAGGTAAAAACAGGAGTGCGTTTTACAGCTATGCAAAACAAAAAGCGAAAAGGAAGGCTTGACTGCATCAAATATGAAATGCCTATGTAGCAATATTGGGCTAAGAGAGTGGTGTTCAGCCCTACCCAGCTTTCAGTGCTGATACAACCATGATAAAGGGGCATATTCTGCATCCCACAGTGGGGAAGGGTGGTCAGAGAGGCCCCCTCAAGGAGGATTTGTTTTCTTAATTTGGGTCTGTATTGCAGCTTCATTGGTGTTGGAAAGTTGGATAGGATTCGGCTCTGAGTACTCAATCCTAACAAGCCACGGACCTGCTGGATGTCAGATTCCAGTAGCACAGCAGCATTTCCAGAAGGACAAAATGTGTTGTACACAAACAGGCCACCACCAGAAACAGCAAGTGACAGCAGCCATGCCACAGTGGTCTTCAAAGAAGCCCCACACCATTCTAAACCAACACTCCTAAGCTTCTTTGAACACTCACCTGAATCCTTCATCTTCCAAGAATAAGCAAAGGGTAGCTTTTGTACCGTAAGTGACACAGCCAAATATCCTTCATGCAAACAGAAAGAAGCACCTCAACTCCTCCCAGGTTTATTTGATTCCATGAAGGTAGGTCTTGTCCAACCAGAGGCATTGATGCACCACACATGTTTCTAGGACCAGATATTTGGGCTGGGTATTGATAAGTCAGTCAGAGCTTCCATTTTTACACAGAGATATTTTGTAAGTCCTTCTCTGTATGTCCTTTCAGGCCCACATTACTCTGAAACATCCTACTTTTTTGGCACATGCTATTCACTACCAAAAGTATAAACTTCAAATAGATTGTCTCCTCCTGAAAAGGCTCCTTTTAAGTATTGTCTCCTTGTCTGTTCTGTCCATGTATGACACAAAATGGACTCACTGAGATCTTATAAAATACAGTTTTGAGCCAACTTAGTAACTTTGTCCTTGTGTCAAGCCAGGCCATGCTGTTAAAATAAAAAAAGATTATTGCATGTGTAGCTGGAGCACTGAGCAAGATGCTCTATGAATACCAGATGACTGCTCTTTCTATGCTGAAGTCCATGGAGAAGGGAAGCGTCTTCCCAAACTGTACAGTTGACCCAGGGGCTACAGAGTGATTCTGAAATACTGTTTAGTTTCTTAAACCTTGTTCCAGTTGTCTTCACCTGGGAAGACACTACATGTTATAGGGCACACAAAGCCAAATAAGTAATATATACACTGTGCTGAAAGGGAAAGCTGCATTTTTAGCACAAAAAATACTTTCCACAAAAGCCTGGGTCTGTTCTGAACTCAGCAAATATATAATATATAATTAACATTTATATTTTATTTAATAAAGAAGATATTTCCATCACTAGGATAGGAATTTAGAGCAATTTTCCCTGCTAGATGAATAAAGCAATGGAGTTACAGCAAAAGAATAAGAATTAATTGGGCCATTAGCTCTAAGATCTACCATTGATTAATCAGGCACTTGATTATGCTTTTATTAGTCAGTTGTATTAGCTCGGGCTTGCATAGTACAAAATTAAAACATTAAATTAAATCCTACAGAATCAGAGCTAATGGAAGTTACAACACCACAGAAGAATATACTTCAAAAAGGAATGCTGTTGTAGCTGTTTGCTCTCAATTAGCACCTTACAAATGATGCTTGGTTTTGCTCCAACATGGTCACCCCTCTGAATAATAAAGTAAAGGGATTGCCTTAACTGCAGATTAAGAACAGCTGGAATTAAATGCATCACCACAAAACAAACCCCTTTTTATTCAAAAGGCTGACATGTCACATAAAATAGGAGGGGTGTGGATAATTGTATAGACTGTTCAAAAGGTTAATTTTAGGTAATACTCTCTTTTATGTCCCTAAACTCAGATATGCACTATAAGCCTCTGATAGTAGCAGTGAACTTTAGTGGAATGTTTTCCCCAGATTATTAATGCACAAAGTTGCCTTCTTTCAAATGCAAACTTAATTCCATTATGGGAGAACAGCCAGAATCATGAGACCTACTCATGGTTGAAGAGGTGATTACTATGATGGTAGCACATACGTTTCTCGACCCAACTTCAAAGTAAGTATGAGCGCAGCTTCATTAACAAAAATGGGAGCTTTTTATCAGTCTGCCAGAAATAGTTGTGCTGTAATACTTTACTAGTAAAAGCTTTCACTGATAGAAATAGATTTGCAACCTGCTTCTCTTTTGTTCCCATCAACCATATTCCACTGGTGGCAAGATCCAGAGCAAGTTCTCTGATGATGAACCTACTGTATTGATAGATCCATAACCAAGGCAATGTTTTTTCAGATTTCAGAGTCTCAAGATATGTAAGACTTTAAATGAAACACCAGCACCTTAAATTGAGACTGGAGACATTCTGGCAACCAATAAAGATATTGAAGCATAGGAGTAATGGGTTCACGTTGCTTTTTCTCCAGAAGTTGTGAGCTTTTAGAGTAGAGGAAATGGGGTGCAGGAAGAGGCCACAAGGCATATCTTGAGTAGGGCAGAGCCTGGGGCAGTCTTCTGCCTCTGTTGGCAGAGTGCCCCGGGCTCTGCTGCTTAATGTTCAGTATATTAGCCCATGTTGTGCTTGTCAATCTGAAGGTCAGCAGATTGTTGTTTTGAGGCACAAGTACCTCACAATGGAATGAGCTCCCATTCTTTGCATCTGCCAACCTAGCAATTTGATAACATGTAAATGCAAGTAGATAAATAGGTATCATTTGGCAGGAAAGTTATAGCATTACCGTTTGCCTTTGGTATTTAATTGTACCATCCATATTACCATGGAGTCATCTTCAGATAATGCCGGCTCTTACACCTTGTAATGGATATGTGCACCACCATTAGAGTTTGTCATGATCAGCAGAGCAACTTGCAGGGAACACCTTTCCTTAAACTTAGTCCTTCACAAAAGCCAGGCACTGGTTTTGGCCATTTACTGTCTCCTTATTACCAGACGTAAGAGCTGGATATCATCAAAATACATGATACCAAACTCCTACTCCTTGAACCAATTCACCCAGTAGCTTCGAGAAAAGATGGAATCTTATAGAAACATATTGGCCAAAGGGTCAAGCAGCAGTTCCCACATGGCCCCCTTCTATAACTTCCTTGACAGCTAAGAGCAGGAATATTTAAACACCCATGTCTCTCAAACCTAGCCCAGCCCTGAAAGATGAAATCAGTGGAATGGTCAGTGGAATCAAAAGCCCCACACAGTCCTATTAGAACCAACAGGGATGTGCTCCCTCTGAGCAGTTCCTGGTGAAGATCATGATTGTGAGATATCTTAATTTTGGAATAGGTATACCAGCATGGTGATACAGTGCTGAAAATTACAAGATGCTCCATTGTGTGCTGGTACAAATCAATAAGAAAGTTAATTGCAACCTATGACCTGAACTAAGAAAGCCATGTGGAGTGGGACTGGAATGAGAAGACAGACAAGCTTCATGCACAAGGTCATGCAAACAGTCAGAAAAGTGAGGATAAGTAAGTAGAAAAACTACAGCGCTGTCAAACTCAAGGGCAGAAAAGTCTGGCAGAGTCTAGGGACCCACACAAGCAAGACTATCCTGTTGGTCTCAAGACAAAATCCAGATTTGTTCATCTTAGGCAGTTTAGACTAGTGAACAGTTAGAGAATGGAGCCATGATGGCATCACCTGGGAGAACAATACAGTCCTTGATATTCTATGTCACTGTCTTCAGTGGCTCAAAGAGAGAGTCCTACCCCCAAATCCAGAGTAACTGCGGGAGCACGTAAGAGACTTTATGTGCACCCATAGTTACTCCTAATGAAAACCTATGGAAAATTCATATTGGAATCCAGAGTAAGCTGTTCTTACACTGGAGCAAGGACTCCCTGTAGTTATTCTGGATTTTGCCCCTAGGCACAGAAATCAAGATTGTGATTCAAACCATGCTAGATTAGATTTTAATCTCTGATTTTATGCTTTTACTTTGCAACTAAGACTGAAGTTCATGTAACTATGAGAAACTGCTGGGTATAAGCTTGTAATCAGTTCTAACGATGCAGCCTGTATACTATCCATCAGTGGCACACAAGAGAATGAAGCAACTTTTCACTTTACTGGGATCTTCAATGCAGAAGCACATATACAATATATTCTCAGACTGATGCAAAAATACCAAGCTGAGGCACTTGGAAAAGAAAGGATGACCCCACCAGTAAGAGGAAGGCCACTACTAGGAGCTCTACCTGATCAATGAAAGGCACTTGTGCAATTGCTACCCAATGTATGCTTTGAAATAGCCATCTACATGCCAAAACATAAGGTTTATGGGATTAATTTGTTTGTGTGTGCCACTGGCAATTTGGTCTAAAATGCATAAATGTCAGCTCTGTTCTTTATGAGATTGTTTTTCTCCAAATGCTCACTTTTCTCTTACATTTCCTTGAGCTATATCAGGGACCCAAGAGTACTTTCCATTCACTTCCCTTTCTTTTGGCCGGAATATAAATATTTTAAAGTTGTTTTTAATGTTATCCTCTAGACCACTTAGGCAAGAAGCATTTCATGTTATGCTTTAACTAAAGTCCCAATCAGTGCTTTATAAAATTTGGATGGAGCTGTATCTCACATCTTCCACACAGAGCAATACTGGCTCCCTCTTATCAGTTTTTCAGTAACGTAAAGCACAACATTTTTGTGTGTGGATCTAATGCAGACAAATTGCCAATAGGGTGATTTCTGTATCAATGTTTTCCTGTTATATTTATTAGCTCCATCAGCTAATGAACTTCTAGTCCCATTTATGTATTTATTTCTTTTATTTATTTCTTTTATTTATTTATTTATTTATTATAATATTTCCAGCAAAACTGCCCAGGTTTTGCCTTGACTAGCCACATCACCTTCTCTCTTGTTATTCACAGTGAACTGGTTATCTTACCAGCTGTGGGCTGAATATCATGCATTTAGCAATGTGGTTGCACTGGAGTCATTCAGTTATAGTAATTCAGGATTCTGATAGCCTGTTTCTGTTAATTATATTTAATTCAAGATATTCTGATATAATTCATTAATTATAATTCAAGATTCTGATATTTCTGTTCAAAGAAAAACTATATTCCAGCTAAATTAAAGCTGGTAAATATTCTCCCCCCCCTCCCCAGCCAAAAAGAGACACCAGACACAGGCGTAGATTTAACAAGGGTCACTTTATTAACTATTTATATTACAAAAATACAAAAAACAGGGACTGCACTAGATATTGTGCGGGGAGCTAGGTGGGGCAGCGGCTATCCGCATAACCCCTGATTTTACAGGGAGATTTTACAGGCCTGATTTTACACCTGACTGGATGCTTAAAGGTGCCCTTCATAGCCAATCCAAAGGTCAAGGTGGCTGGATGCTCAACCACCCAGTCGCCCAGCTGGTTTCACCTAATTCCAGGACAGGGGCTACCTAGACCTTACTTTAGAACCAGTCAAGCATCATAAGCCGTATCTGGATCGCTCCTGCCTCTTGCCACCTCAGGCTGAACACCAAGGCCTACGCCTACCTACCCTCACCGCCACCACACACGACTCCTGCCAAAAGTGACAAGATATTTAACTCTAACCCCCATTCAGCTCAGGGTAGGCAAAAAGGACCCTCACAATGGCCAACTATGTAAGAGCCCAAAAAATTCCTACCAGGCCCTTGACGTGACCAGCTAATCCTAAACTGAATTAAAGGGAGGGAGTGTGGGCAGGGGTTGCCGTGTGAACCCAGACTCTCGGTTGGGGCAACTGCGCTCCAACTGGCAAACTGGCTGTACCCCCAAGCTGGGGTCCTGAGGGACTGTCGCCTGTCCCTGGTTGTCTCCAGCCAGGAGGGGGCAAATTGGCCAGCATGCATTTGCATGCCAGCATCATTCCCAAATTTTCAAATGCCTTCAAAGATTTTCAGGAGAGATGAAACCAGAGAAAGCAACTGGGTTGTTGCTTGTCTAGGTTTGAGATACCTTTGAGATGAGAGCCTCAATATGATGCACCAATGCCAAACACTCAAAGATGTATTTAATCTGGGGCAAAATCAATCTACTTTAACTTATATTTTAGGTAACAATGTACCACTCTTCCAACATCTGGATATCTACGTTTTAAGATACATATCACTTGAGCATGATCACTGGGGTACATATGTGTCCTTCTGAAGGAAAGGCCCCTCCCTTCTCTATGTAGCAACACCAACAGCAGTCAGAGAAATAAGGAGGAATGTCGGCAGTGGCATCACTAGAGTTTGTGCCACCTTGTGTGGAAGGCCTGCGCATCATGATGGACTGTTTCTCATGCAGCAGTCATGGCAATGCCTTAAGTGGTGGGCACTGCAATGCATCATTGCCTCACACTGCTGTTTCGTTTTTTCCTATAATTTTTTAAATAGAAAAGGGATATTTCAACATGATTTGTTTCACTGCATTCTGCATAAAAATGTACATCAAATGATATATAACATGATGGGATTATTCCTCTTTTTAAATAAAAAACCAGCATTTTTTACTGTTTTGGCCAGTAATGATGCCACTCCTCCCTGTGTGGTCTGTCCAGTGTGGCCTCCTAGTGAACCACTGGATATCAGTCTCAGGTTTTTCCAGCATTGTTGACATTATCAGTACTGTCTCCCAAGTGAGTAAAGACACTAGAGAGGGATGAACCAATCTTTGATGCAACCCATGGGAAAAATGGCAGGTAGTGGAATAGAACTCCTGTCATCAGATATAAGCAACTGTTTCATGATGGTTTTTTAAAAGGCTCTTGAGATTGTAAATCTATCGTCTAGTGTGGCATTTAATAATTTTTTTAACCTGATAGCATATTTTAAAAGATAATACAAAAGCATTCAAAACTGATGTCTTTCAGTTAAGCATCTTAAGCTTAGAAGCCCAGTAAGTGGCACAAGGGAAAACTTCAGTATGTTCATTAAACTTGCAATGTACACAGAAGCCTGAGACAAGGAAGGTTTTTCTTTGTGGACACAACTAAAACTTGTGTGCTTAGTAACCACTTATTAGAACAGAACAGATGGGGGAAGGGGATGATGTTAGTCGATGTTAAACAAAATTTCCTTGCTGTCAGCTTTCCAAAGACCATCTGCTGTTCAGAAATTATGTTCTTCACTCAGTAGATTAAGTTTTAGGTTCCAGCAAGAGGTCTTTAATAGGACTTGCAATCCTTCCACCTACCATGGATTTTAATCTTTTGATACATTTGATGTGGAAAGAATTCCACCTCACAAACTTGCCCCAAAGCATTTTATGTACTGTCTCCAATGACAAGAAAGAGATTACTACTCCTGGCACTGCACCTTATCACACTTCCAGTGCTCTTTCCCTCATCCTGCGACTAATAGCCATGGGCATCAGATATAGCAAACAATGAACCAAGCTCCTTAAACTAGTACAGCTGTTAAGTAGTTGCAGGGAAGCAACTGGCAATGCTGTGGGTTGAGCGCACTTCAGAAATGATGAATGGATCATGAGGCGAACTGTGTTTGCAGGGGAGAACCTATCCCTAGAGTTACAAATACCAAAAAACTTTTTTCTTGTGCTAGTAGCTGCCATGAGGGGAAATTAGTGATGATTTACAATGGCAGCAATTAAAAGTGAAAACTTCAAAGATTAGGGTCATGGCACCTGCAGAAATGTATGTCACATACAATTAAAATACAGGCACAGCTATACAGCCATATTTCATCACATTGGCCTCATGAAGGTTCCTCTGAAAGTCATTAACTAGAAAACGTTAGGGCAGAGCAGGCTTCTGGTGTGCCAAGCTGGATTAATGCTACCATTACTGATTCTGCAGGAGTACAGCAAAGTATTGCTTCATGTGCAGCTCCTTCACTTCTTAAGCCAGAAATTCCAGGAGCACCCACATCAAAGTCTGTTTTCTTATGAGGACTTAATACTGAAAAATAGTAGTTGGTTTCATAGTTGGTTTTATAGTTTGCAGTGGTACCTTGCTTAACAAGTGCCTTGCTTAACAAGCGTTTCACATAACAAGCAAAAATTTCCAAGAAAATCTTGCTTCACATAACAAGTTCAGTGAGGTATGGGCATGCGTGCTATACAGCCCTGATGCTCCGCATGGAGGCTCTTTAAAAGGGCTGCCAGCCAGCGCTGCTGCCTCTAACTGCCTCCAACTTGGGGGCAGTTGCTTGGAGGTGCCAGAGGCAGCTGCCCCTAACTGCCCCCAAGTGCTCCTAACGACCACCTTGAACCTCCAGCAGCAGCCCAGGTAAGCCTCCCAGAATAGTGTCTTTGATTGCAGTCTCCTAACTATGTCTACTCAGAAGGAATCCCCACTGTGTTAAATGGGGCTTATTCCCAGGAAAATGTCTTTGACTGCAGCCTCTTAACCATGTCTACCCAGAAGTAAGCCCCATTGTGTTAAATGGGGCTTACTCCTAGGAAAGTGTCTTTAGGATTGCAGGCTAAGTAGACTTCATACGATCATGCACACTGAATGCATGTTTTGAATTCAATTCCAGTGTTTTGTCATCATTTTTACATCCAGTTAATATTTTCATATGAATATTTTGGGGGTTGTGGAACCAATTGTCTGACTTTCCATTACTTCCTATGGAAAAATCTGCTTCACTTAAAGAGCGTTTCACTTAAAGAGCAGGCCTCTGGAACGAATTAAGCTCTTTATGTGAGGCACCTTACTTGATTTACAAGTAACTTGAATTACAAATGCTTTGAAAAACAAGCAACAATTTCTAAGCAATTTGCTCTTGAATAACAAGCAATGCCTTGGATTATTTGGTTCCAAGAAACTGATTAACTACTGTATTACAAGGCAGACATGTCATCTTCTGCAGAAGTTGCAAAAGGTTTTTCACACCTTTTCCAGTGGCTGACTTTCTGACCTCTTTTCCAGAGCCTCTTTTTAACCAGCAAGACCTTGGAACATTTCGTTCCAAGAAACTGATTAAGAGCAAAATCCTAAACATGTCTACTCAAAAGTAAGCCCTACTGTTTTAAATGAGTCTTACTCCCTGGAAAGCGTCTTTAGGATTGCAGCCTAACTAAAGGCGCAGTCCAGAATAACTACGGGGAGTCCTTGCTCTGGTGTAAGAACAATTTGCTCTGGATTGCAGTATGAATTTCCCATAGGTTTTCACTAGGTGGTGCAGTAACTACAGGTGCACATAATGTCTCTTATGTGCTCCCGTAGTTACTCTGGATTGTAGGGTAAGGCAAATACCATGATAACAAGAGGACAACGAACTGACATTTTGCAGAAGGTGCTAATTGCTCTTTAAGCTAATTGATAATTCCTTCTGACCTCTTTTGCAGAGGCTGGGTGTTCTGCAAAGCAAAGACTAACTTCTTGCAGAAACTGTCCTTCTGCATTAAAAGTCTCTTTGTTGTGCTTTGACCACATTATATAATGCAGTCCAATGTTAAGTGAAAGGTTTTTAAGCAATAGGTGCTTATATAAGTATAGGTCTGAGGGGTCAAGGGGAGGATTTATTTCTCCAGGGACTGCTACAGAAATGAGAGAAAACATGGGTTAATTTTCTGCTCACAAAACATTAGATTACTAGCGGTGCCATAAACGCAAGAAATGTATTTAGAGGTGGGTGAGTGGGCAAGCAAAGCTGCTTGTGGCAGTTTTCTGTTCTTCAAAGGTAACATGAATAAGAAATGATGTACTAATGTAGAATCATTTGGCAAGAAGTGTTCTCTGCCTGTTTAATAGATCTCGCATTGCTTTCAGTAGCTGCCTGCTATTTATATGACAGCCCAGGAGCCAGATAGAATACATGTCAGAAGACTTCACAAGATCACGTTCCACAAGGACCATGCAGTAAGAAGACAGCACAGTTCACAGTGTGAAAAATAAAATAGAGAGAAAAATAAAGCTCTGCCTTTTGCTGTGCAGAAAGCAGCCTGAGAATTAGAGCCAACAGGCTATTTCTCAGTGTAACCATTCAACACTGTACACCACTGTTCAGCTCATTTACTTGGTTGTTTACAAGATTCCACTTAGGTTTAGCAAATGCACATCCAATCTTAAGCATAGGAGTCGTATGTTGAGATCAATGACTCCTCTAATGCCTCAAGCCAGTCATCTTTATAAGTATACTGATCAGCTGCCGCCCTATCAGCACAATCGCCAAAAGCCCCATTACTCTCTACTTTCATGGCATGCTTTGGTTAAAGGAATACTAAATAAAATCTAACACTGTGTGTAGGCTGCCTGAAAAGGTATGATAATGGCACTTTAGAATGAACAGTTTCTGAAACACAAACTGACAATTCCATAAATTTTTCTGGACAAACCAGCAAAAATCTAGATTTAAAAAAATTTAGAGAGATTCGGGTGTGTCTAATTGCCTTTGAAATGAATGGAACTGAGAGCACTATCCTAACCACATATATGCAAAAGTAAGCCCGTTGTGTTCAGTGGATCTTACTCCCAGGAAAGTGTCTTTAGGATTGCAGCCTGAAGTACTTAACAGTGGCAGTAGAAGGGTTTGCATCATCCAGTGCATCACTCGCATGATGAACCTCCTATGCAGTGGGAAGAGCAACACCCAACGGAGTGGGCATGGCAGGGTGACCATATAGAACAGAGGACAGAGGGTCTGTACCTTTAACCCTTGCATAGATGAGGGAGTTTAGGCAGGTGCTGCTTTTTAAACCCATCTATGTTTACCTAAAATTGCCTAAATTCCCTCTTCTATGTAACGGTTAAAGGTACAGGTGCTCTGTCTTCCATTCTATATGGTCACCCTGGGACATTTTGATGTACCATTTGCATTGCCCATTAGTTTTTTGGCTATAACTTGTGATAAAACAGAGATATTTCAATATGGTTTATTTGGTACTGCTGCCCCAAAATGGTTTTTTGTCTAGTAATGGTGATACTACCACATCTGTACATATCACTTACATCCTGTACACCACACATACAACACCACTAGCAAGGCCACTGGCAATTATGTGGCTTAGGGTGCAATCCTAAAGACACTTTCCTGGGAGTAAGACCCATTGAACATAATGGGGCTAACTTTTGAGTAGACTTGCAGCCCAATCCTAACCATGTCTACTCAAAAGTAATCACCATTGTGTTCAATGGGTCTTACTCCCAGGAAAGTGTCTTTAGGATTGTAGCCATAGTTAGGATTGTGCTCTTACTCTCCTATCCTGTCATTTTTAGCTCTCTTTTGCTCTTGATTTGCCTGCTATGGGATCTCCTTATGTTGCAAAGCATGTGGTAGTATTCTGTACCCAAGAAGCAGAGGGATGCAAGTAGAGTCCTCAAGGTGGGATACATCCTTGCAACAGGGATGGAGCTCGTGAGGCAAGGTTTTGGGGCAAATGAATGAAACAGTCATAATATATTGACTGGTATAAACAGCTATTCTGGAGCAAGGGCCAAAAAAATAGAATTCCTGAAGTCTCTTCCCAAGCATATTGAAAAAGAAACAGAATCAACCGCAAGCAGAGCTTCCTTCCTTCCAAGAAAGGTCTTCAGCACCACATGGACCCTGCCCATGTTCACCTCCCAATATAGATGGATGTAAAATGGATTAGAATCTCCCTTTTCAGAAGCTGAAGACCAGCCTTTTCCTTAGATTTTTCCTGAATTCTGTTCCTTTCAGTCTTTCTTGTGGTTTTGTTTGATGACTGCCGTTTGATGACTGCCGTTTGATGACTGTCTCCTAAAGGGAGAAAGACACAGGCAGGTTTTTAAATAATAAGGAAGTGTGGTAGCTTGGGAGTAGACTGCACTCTACGCATGTCAAAAATCCTAGATTCACTCTCTGGCATTTGTGCAGTCTCTACTGTAGACCAGTGTTTCTCCAACTGTGTATCAGGAGCCGCCAATGGGTTGCAATGGTTGGTCATGGAACTAACAAGCTGATAGCTGACAAGAAAAATTTATTGAGCTCTATGGGCCGTGGCATAGCTACTGAGGGTGGCACAGTAAGTACATGTCACAACATGTCATGTAAGAATACCTGTGCATTGCCACTGCTGTCCATAAAGGGTCCAACAATGAGTAGGAGGGGATGCTTACACATAGTTGCTGCTATTTACCATGCTGCCACTTTTCTGTAGCTATACCACTACCTATGGAAAGTGAAACTGAGCCACACATACTTGTCAGCTCATGAATAGACAAATATGCCTCAAGTCTTTCTGAAGACCAGGGAAAGGGCAACACAAGGCCAAACAACAGTTCCGATCCAATGAAAGTGGAATTCAAAAAACTCTAGAAAGCAGCCTCCCCATAGTCAAAATAACAAAAACAGAGGCTTGAGAGAGAAAAAACTTGGTAAAGCTAGGTAAGCCCCAATGCTAAAAGGTTTGGAAACCACTGATATGGACATTGAACTAGATGGGCCAATCGCCTGGCTAAGTACAAGATAATTTCATGCATTCAGGCAAGAGCAAACTATCAAGTCTTCCAACTTAGGCTTCCCTATGAAGTTGGACTTTGCCCTGCGCAAAACAAGAACAAAATCAAACACCCAACACTGTCCTGCACCTTGCGCAATACCAGGGAAGATCACAATGAACAAGCCATCCATTGCAGAAGTTTGCACTCCACTCATCTGATCTCATCATCCAGAAAAACCCAGGAGTCCTGGCTGATAAACCACTACCATAGACTGCAAAAAAAAAACTTTCTTGGGATTGCAACCAGTTTCAACAGAGAACATCTTAGGATAAGCAACTTCAAAGGCTTCTAGAGTACCCACTTTATAGCATGAAGAAGTAGAACTTTCATCTGCATCATAGGTTCATACAGTATTATCCCCATTCTTAATTCCTCTGCTTTGTTACCATCTTTGAAAAAAAGCAAAAAATATCGAAAACTTTTAACTTTTAATTACTTTTAATTATTTGTTAATTTTCTTTTAATTATCTCAACTGTTGAAACATCAGCAGTTGTCGTAAATTGTAATTTGGGTCTGTGACCGTAAATAAAGAATTGATTGATTGATTGATAGAAAAAGAATCTGTGAAATAAATGAACACATGGCAACAATGTAGGAGCATAAGACTCTCACAATTTCGTATAAAATGTTTAATGCACACATTTTAAAATGACTGATCACTGTTTGTACTCATGCCAAGCAAACTTCCTTCTGCTCAACTTAGTGAAATCATCTAATGATGCTGAGTAATCACTCACAGTCTAGTAAGTTCTGGTTAACGAATTCTTAAGACCATATTACTACCACAGTGGCAGATTCATGTTTTTAAAACGAAGCTCCTGCAACCACTGTGTTGTATTCCATCACAATGAATTAATTGTGCAGTGTGCCACAAAGATAGGAATCAGCCACAGCACACACATGCTGGGCATGTATAATTCAGAATGCAAAAGGCAAAAAAATGAAATTCCTGCTCCTGGCTGTGATACCTGGTCCCCAAATTGAGGATATCCACAAACTTGCCTAAGGTTTCAAAGTACTGTTTACCTTATTATAACTGGAAGTTTGAAGTCAGTTTCTGCTTCAAGCAACAAATATGGCAAAAATTCATACCCATTGCAGCTGTAGAAGTTATACCAATAGGCAGCATGTGGAAGAGGCAGGAAGACTTTGCTCTCAAATAAAAAATGCAACCACATCTATCAACCAAATCATTGACCAGCAGCTTGTGTCTTTTATGTGGGACTGGTTAATTAATTTAGCTAGCCTAGAGTAACCTAGTATTGGCTCAAAGGAACTGTAAAGATATTGTCAATATTTAATTTATGGAGAGAATCAATAAAACATATCACTTCAAAGACAGACCCCAGATTTTCATGTTATGGTTTGTCTTTAATGACTTATTATTATTATTATTATTATTATTATTATTATTATTATTATTATTATTATTATTATTATTATTATTATCCATAAATACACAGCAAACAATTTCATGCTGGTTTCATTCACATCACCAGTTGGACCCTTCCCAAGAGTCTAGGACTGTGTGGTATAGTGGCGTATAATTCGTGCTGATCCCAGAAGAGCTGCTTTCTGCAGCTGGCAGAGTGATATTTTGTCAATGCCAGTAGTTTTCAGGTGCCTGTCAAGGTCTTCTGGCACTGCACCAAGTGTGCCAATTACCACTGGAACCACCTGCACTGGCTTACACCAGATACGCTGTCATTCGATTATTAGGTCTTGGTAGCGGGAGATCTTTTCCAGTTGTTTCTCCTCAATTCTGCTGTCACCTGGTATGGCGATGTCAACAAGCCACACCTTACTGCTTTCTATGATGGTGATATCTGGAGTATTGTGTTCCAAGACCTTGTCTGTCTGTATCCTAAAGTCCCACAGAAGATTGACCTGCTCATTTGCAACCACTTTTTCAGGCTTGTGGTCCCACCAGTTTTTTGCCACTGGCAGATGATACTTTTGGCATAGATTCCAGTGGATCATCTGGGCAACAGAGTTGTGCCTAAGTTTGTAGTCAGTCTGCGCGATCTTCTTGCAGCCACTTAGAATGTGGTCGATGGTTTCATCCACTTCTTTGCAGAGCCGGCATTTTGGGTCATCAGCTGGTTTTTCAATTCTGACCTTGATGGCATTTGTCCTGATTGCCTGTTCTTGGGCAGCAAGTATCAGGCCTTCCGTCTCCTTCTTCAGTGTTCTACTCGTGAGCCACAACCAGGTCTTATCCTGATCCACTTTTCCTTCGATCTTGGCAAGGAATTGACCATGCAATACTTTATTCTGCCAACTGGCAGTCCGAGCCTGAATTGCACTATTGCAATATTCATAGTTGGTCTGCTGCACTTTCAACAAATATTGAAATTGTTACTGCACTTTCAGTCATCATCATCATCATCATCATCATCATTCATAAATACACAGCGAACAATTTCGTGCTGGTTTCATTCACATCACCAGTCGGACCCTTCCCAAGAGAATTATTATTATTAATTATTAATTATTATTAATTAATTAATAATTAATAATAAATAAATAAATAAATAAATTTATACCCCGCCTTTCTCGGGCCATAGCCAACTCAAGGTAGCTAACAATAAAATTTTAAATATTCAGTAAAACAATTAAAAGCATTAAAAACACACATAGGTTAAAAACAATAAAAACAATAACCCCCAAACCTCCACCTCAATAAAAAGCTTTTAAAATTAAAATAGAAAGTTTTTAGGCCCTGCCTGAAACGCTGTAACAAGGGAGCTTTCCTAAGTTCTAGGGGGAGGTAGATCCAAAGCTGTGGTGCTGCCACCGAGAAGGCCCTATTCCTGGCCACCACACTCTCACTTCCTTGGTGGTGGCATAGTCAGAAGAGCCCTTAGGTGATGGTTCAGATTGTACAGAAGAAGGCAGTCCCTCAGGTACCCTGACCCAAGCTGTTTATGGCTTTAAAGGTCAGGACCAGCACTTTGAATTCAGCCTGGAAACAAATGGGCAGACAGAGCAGCCACTGAAGCAATCACACAGGCCACCGCATTCTAGACTAGTTGGAGTTTCCTGACCATCTTCATAGGCAAACCATATAGAGTGCATTGCAATAGTCCAATCTCGATGTCACTTGGGTCGCGTGGTCGCATGGGTCATCATGGAAAGATCCAAGCGACTCAGGTATGGTTGCAGCTGGCAGATCAGCTGAAGCTGAGCAAAGGCTCCCCTGGCCACAGCTGCCATCTGGGACTTCAGGAGCAGCTGCGAATCCAGGAGAACCCCCAAGCTGCAGACCTGCTTCTTCAGAGGGAGTGCAACCCTGTCCGGAGCAGAATGATAGTCCAATACATGAGTCAATAACTTCCAGACCAGGAGAACCTCTGTCTTAATTTAATTTCAGTTTGTTCACTCTCATCCAGTCCCCCACTGCCTCCAGAGAGCTATTCAGGACCTCAACTGCCTCCTTGGACTCAGGGGGAAAGGAGAGATACAGCTGGGTGTCATCAGCATACTGATGACACCTCATTCCAATCCTCTGGATGACCTCTCCCAGCGGCTTCATGTAGATGTTAAATAGTATGGAGATAGAATGGAACCTTGTGGCACCCCACACTAGAGAGGCAGGGGTTCCACACAAGCTTCCTCCAGCACCACCTTCTGGGACCTGTCAGCCAAGAAGGAGCGGAACCACTGCAGAACAGTGCCTCCAATCCCAATCCAGAAGGACCCAGAAGGACACCATGGTCGAAGGTGTTGAAGGCCACTGAGAGGTCCAGCAGGACCAACAGGGATGCACTCCCCTTGTCCATTCTCCAGCATAGGTCATCCACCAAGGCGACCAAGGCAGTCTCTGTCCCAAACCCCAGCCTGAAATCAGATCGAAAAGGACCCAGATAATCAACTTCATCCAAGACCCTCTGAAGCTTGGACACTAACACATGCTCAACCATTTTGTCCAGAAACAGGATGTTTGAGACTGGCCGATAGTTGTTTAGATTATTACGGTCCAGGGAAGGTTTCTTCAGGATGGGGTGAACCACCACCTACTTTAGTGCAGGAGGCATTCCTGCACTGTCCATTCGGCTAGTCCATCCCAGACAGATCTGATTAACCAACCTAGGAAAGGGTCCTGTGGGCAAGAAGACTGTCTCACAGTACAGAGAATCCTGTCCACGTCTTGAGGTTCTTCAAACTGAAAAAAATCCCAAAGGATGGATTCAACAGGTGCCCCAGGCTACAGCATCTTGTGCTTTTGAACTGCACTGAATAAACAACCATTTTTCTAATAACTTTGTCCTGTTCATTAACAGTTAATTGCAACATTAATGTGCAGGCACTACTTCTACACTTAGATCTAAAATTCAGTTTATTCAGAAGAAAGTGCTGTAGAATTGGTTCCGGTATCCTGGCTGTCAATGTTAATTAGAATGCTGCTTTTAGTGAGGTTTCCATGAACATTCCTTTTCATGTTTTTCGTCTGTGTATTAAAAGTGAATCTGAGCATGTGCGAATGGCTTTTCTCCCACCATTAAACCACCACAGCCAATTTGATGCTTTTGAGATTAGAGGAAGTGTGACATAAACAAACCTAAATCTTGGCATTTCAGCTTATAAAAAAGTATTGGCAGGGGAATATCACAGGCTCGATCGAGACTGTCAGTATATGGCTTGCACATACTGACAGTACACATCTGGTCTCCTTGGTCTTTAGGGTCCCTTGTGGGAAGTGACAGATGGGGAGATGATGTTTTCCCCACCTACCACATCCCCCTATAAATCCCACCTTTCTATGAACCAGATGTCTAGTATTATATCTCCGTCATGGGAAAATAGCTGAGTCAGGAGACTTGCAAGGAAGGAGGCTCCACACCCCCTTTCATATCCACCTCAAATTACTCTTTTCCAGAACTACTTTGCAAAACCACAGCTTTTAAGTTGGACCACATGAGGTAGTAACATGTTGCTCTTTTTAAGTAATGGGGAGTTGCATAAGTTTTTCAAACCACATTAAAGGTTGCCCTTCGTGTGCATGTATCCATTTTATTAATTTTTCCACAAGCTCAGGACTCACTCTTCAGTTTCTCTCTAAGGAAGTCCGATCTTTCTATACACATACACAAACACATTGAGAAAGAGACACCTCTCTGGGTTAAATGTGTCCGAGTTCCATGTCCCAGATTAGACTCTTGGACTCCTTGGAATTTCCTGTTCTCCGCAACCTTTGTTAGGTCTCTTTGTCTTACCTGTGATCCAACACACATGAAAGGCAAATCAGCCAATAACACCACAGACATGCTAAACTTTCAAATAAGTTGTGAAAGCAGGATGTTAATTATACATTAAATTAGAAATTTCATATCTACACTACAGACAGAACTTCAAAGTTTTGGATGAAAATGGTTTCTTATTAGCATTTAAGTAGAAATTTTTATCCTGTATTATCACAGTCAGGGTCTGAAACCAAAGTCTTTTAATAAGCACCTAGCTATAGCAGGTCAGGCTCCTAACAGAGTCCTTAATTGGAATATAGTACATCTTATGGATGAAAAGGCTAGATATGAAGAGAGTAAGCTTTTTGCCCCTTCTGTCTTCTTAAGTCAAATGAAACATTTAAAGAATCTCTCCGAATTCTGGCACAATTGTAATTAGGGGAACAAACGTTTAAAGAACTCTGCAAAAGGTAAATAAACCCCATACCAACCCCATAGAGTGATCATAGAGTGATCACCCCATGGAGTGAACCCCATAGAATGATCTATATTTGGGGCTGAATGTGCTTAGTATTGTCAATTCATTCACCACAGTTGAAAATATTGCTATCTATATTTTAAGATATGGATATTAAATATATCCCATCATGGTATTCCCATCATGTTTCCCCATATGGTTCTTGTCACTTGAGTCAGTATAAATACAAGTCATTTATCCAAAATGGTTATTATTGGAATATTATTATTTTGAGATGTCACTCAGGCCATTTAGTTCAACAAGACAGGATTGGATAGCCATACTGAAATCAAACTGTTGAAAAATTTTTCCATGATGCACTATCAAGATGCACCAAGACACACTTAAGTGTCTGCATATTCCAGCTTGCATACATATCCCAATGATAAGCCTGGTTGCTTCATTCTCAATTCCTTCCTTCAGCTTTGCACCCACGCACACAAAGTTGCACCAAAAGTAAAGTCTTGGCACATTATCTTTATGTCAGTAAGCATCTTGTGAAGTGTTATTGTTTCTTAATTGGAAGACTTTGGCCTGCATCCAAAGAACTACCATTAAATTGTTTCCTGAGAACTTTCATCATTTATATGCTCCCTGAGACAAGAACATTTTTCATAATGCAAAGAAAAGTGCTGACCTGATTCTTCATTTTCCTTCCCAGATGGTAGTGGTTCTTCTGATGGAATTTGCCCCTACATGTCACAATGTCTGTCCCTACTCAGCTGAGTAGCAGATCTCTGATATTCTTGTGATTCATTGAAATAAGCCTGTCATAACCATATGATTCTTCAGATGTGTAGCTTACACTCCAGGACATTTTATCATCTTTTTGGGCATAACATGAAAGAAATCATTTCCAGGGGCCAGGGGGTGGAACAACTAACTTTGGCGCACATATACATAACCTGGTACTTAATATAGCTGCTTTTCTTTTTCCTCTGATCATAGCAGCTTCCCAGTTCTGGTGACCCAGTCGTCTCATTCATTTGTCAGGCATTTCTCTTGGAATTGATCTAAGGATTCATGAGAAATTAATGCCATTATTGTTATGAAAAACCATATATATCCCAAAACCTTCATTTTTCCACTTAACAGAGACTTCTAAGGACACATCTGGGAAGAGAAACTTTCTTGTTATTCCCATATGATTCATGGCCTTTTCACCAATTGCTATTTTTAGTTCTTATGCAGGCCCACCTTCTGAAAATTTCATCAGGGTCTGAAAACCAGTGTCCGAGGTTTCCATAGGTGACGTTTTTCAGCAAGCAGTGCTTTTAGAAGAAGTCCCTCGAGGAACCTAGGCCTGCCTGCCTGCCTGCCTGCCTCTCTCTCTCTCTCTCTCTCATCTACCTCACAAAACTATTACAAAGAGAAAATGGGATCATCTTCTTGTTCACTGAGCTGGGCAACTTAGTTGGGAAGGCTGGATACAGATATCATAAATAAGGAATATAATAAATCTAAACAAAAAGTACTATGCCCTGGAAAAGCAACCTGTGATTCTTGAAACAACAGACCTGAAAGAAAGAGTGAGTGAAAGTGCTACAATTGAAAGGAAAACACACACAGGTCCAGAGTACCTATAATTCCACTATAAGAATTATTGAAGCATTAGACTGACTCTTCAGTCACCTTCATTTGGAGGGTGACCATTCATACTTCAGTAATCCCCCAAATGCTCCCATGGCCACCTCTGTGTTTGTTTCCTTTCAAGTTTTTCAGACAAGGATTAAAATTTGGGCTGTTGCCAGCTGCCACAAAAACAAGGCGGATTATTTTTACAACCTGATACCTCTTCAGCAGTAGATCCTGTAAGGCTTGCATACCCAAGGGAAAAACTAACCATGCTCAAGCTAAATACAATGAAAACGTATCAGGCAGTCAAGAAATGGGAGAAAATAAGAGCACAATCCTAACCATGTCTACTCAAAAGTCAGCTCCATTGTTTTCAACGGCTCCTACTCCCAGGAAAGTGTCTTTAGGATTGCAGCCTGTGTCTGAGAGGCTTCCAACAAAAGTTACAAAATGTCAGGTGCATCAAGGCTCCATAGTACTAAACTGGGGCTAAGACTATAGCATTTTAATTCAAGTTTTCCTTTCAGGGTCTGACCTAAAGAAAATGAATTCATGCATTTGCTCTTAATCAGTTTGACAGAGACAAATTTAACATGGTTGTTGTTTAAGAAGTTCTGACTGAAAAGTCACTATGGTGGTGTTGTTTTTATACAGTATGCTTGTGGTGCTTAAATTTTGAAGAGGCAGGGATAGAAGACCTCTGGTAATAAAAAGAATCTACAGATGGCACCAGCTTAACCCATCTACTTAGGGTTAACAGGATTAAAGGAAAAGAAGCTGATAGGCTTCCTCTGCAACTGACCGCTCACTTCCACCCCATATCAAGTCTGCTGCAGTGAGGAGCTGAAAGACCAGCAGCCATAGCCCTTTCCCTGGGCTATTATTTGAGACTGGGGAGTATGACACAGGGAAGGTTACCCATTCAACCCACCTGGACTCCTTTCTTTTCCTTCCATTGAGAAGTTACAGAGCCATTCTGACCTCTGGGGATTACTCTGGAAGGATTCGTCTCACTGGGATTGTCTTACTTGCAGACTCCCTCTGCCCCCCCCCCCCCCCGCAAATGTAATTGCAATAATTGCATTGTTTTTATTATTAGAATGAGAGAAACCAAAGGAAACTTTTTAAAGCAATAGAAAACACAAGAATAAAACCACTGAACAAAACCTTTGACCTTCATAAAATTTCAGGGTCATAAGGTAAAGACGTAGGGTTGACCAACTGGTTTTGAGGCAAAACTCACAGATGTGATGAAACATTATCAGAAGGGGACTTTCCACTTTCCTTTAAGTACATTCCCAGGAAGGTATCTCCCAAACTGGACCCAAATTCCACATGAAGATAAAGCGAGTAATACATTCAGCAAACAGATTAATCTTTTTTTTTTTTTAAGCATACGCTACTATTCCTTTAAATGCCAAAATGAGCCCTTCCATACCGATGTCGGTGTCCCTCACTCTAATACAGCATTATTTTAGCAAAACTTTAATTTTTTTAACATTGCAGCATAATCATTCTAGATGTTTTTATCACTTGACAGCCACAAATTTGCATAATAATGGTAACCCTATATTAATAATTCTGTATTATAATGGAATCATTACCTCAACCCTCAGATGGGCTGCTCCAAAATGCTATGTCCTGTAATCTCACACTGTAAAAGCATTGTAACCACAGTGTAATAGGATTCCCAAGCATTTGCATCCAAATTAGCCTGATAAAACGTTCTCCATTCATCAGGGTATTAACATCTCTGTAGACTTCCATGAAATACTGCTGCTTCTGGAATCCGGCACCATGTAATTTTCTAACAATCCTCTTTGACAATGAAGTTCCTTTTCTATGAAAAGTGACTTCCCGCTATCATCTTACCATTATTCTCACACAGGATAATAATGATGTCTCTGACTTGATGGGACTAGAAACTTCACTTCCAACTATTTTTGTCATCCAGTAACTCAGATGCATTTATGTTAGCCTCGCTATGGCTGCTGACCTGGAGGTGTCACAAACATGCAGTGAGACATTTCTGCCCCACTCCAAAGTGGGGGGAAGACGGTTATGCCAACCTTCCCCACAGCATCACGGAAATTTAGGCCAGGTGAGTTTGGCCAGCCTAAATTTCTTAGGATTGCGCCCTCTGTTTATGTAGTGTTTGGGGCCAAAAAAAAGTTGAATGAAAATAATTTTAGTATTAGAAAATGTTTGCTGAAGGGGAGTGTGGTGAATTTACTTGGGAAGACTATCAGAGATACAGTTTGGAACCGTTGGGGACATACATTGGGGAGAGTCTCTATGTGAGTCGCCATCCCAAGTGCCCCCCATTGACATGGATCTCTTCCTGGATGCTGTGGAGGTTTGGTCAGTGGGGGGACATCATGGAGTTACAGTACAGAGGACGAGGAAACTTTGGTAGGAAGAGAGGGATCACTGTAGGTCCTTTCCCTAGATGGTACGCCAGGGGAGGAGTGCGCATCCTCCCGCAAAGTACAGCCGGCTATTGGGGGAGGGCTGACGAGGTGGGGGATTTGAGCAGAGACGAGGAGCGGGAAGGGCAGTTGGAGGTACTGCCTTGGAAGGTGAGGCAGCAAGACTCCGAGGCTGCTCGGCTGGAGGCGGCGGCAGCAAGAGCATCTGAGTTAGAGGATGCTGAACGGGACTCCTGGTCTGGAGAAACCTAAAAGAGAGACAGATAAAGGACTTGATTGCAATTACTTGCAGAGTTCCAGAGTGTTAGACTTACCTGTTTGCCTTACCTGTTTTAAGAGGTCAGTTGCACTGTTTATACCTGTAACCAAGAAAAGACTTGTTTGTAACCATACACTTGAGAACCTCCTCTGCAAGTAAAAAGAATCCTTTGTTCCGTTACTTACCTGCATGTGCTTCCTCTTTGGGGATTGGAGATGATGCTCCAGGTGGAGGATGATGATGATGACATGTAGGTATCCTTCCCTAATGGTATCCCTAATAGTGATAAGGGGTCCAGACTTACCAGGGAGAATAGAGCACCTCACAGGAAGAAAACAACTGCTTTTGATCATTATATTTTAATATAGAGAAGATACTGTATACCCCATGATAACATCTGGAATGGTACAAAAAATTGTACTAGACATGTAGAGAATGTCTTAAAGCTGCCATTTGGTCATGTGCCTGACAAAGAAGACATTGTTTCTTCCATGAAATTAAGGCAATCCTATCCACGCTTTCTATCCTGGGATTCTGTGATTAAGTTTCCTTAACACAATAGGATTTACTTTTGAGTAGACATGCAGAGGATTGGGCCCTGTATTGCTTTATTTCACCTGCTTCATATGCAAACTAAAGATGTGTAGTCTTCTGTGTATGTGTGTGCATACAAAGTCATGTACATTCCAGTAACAAAGAGAGAAGAATTTATTATTAGAATCTAATACTGTCAGGTGTGCTCTAACCATGACTCTCAAACTATGGTATGCCTTCCCATGCTAAGATGGGCACATTTCTGGATGAGGGAGGGAGGGGAATGGGTTGGCTGGTGGATGGACCAGGCCTGATAAGGGGGTAAGATTAATCTCTGGCACTAACCCCATGCAACCTATCTATCTACAGTGTTTATATACCGCTTTTCAACTAAAACGTTCACAAAGTGGTTACAAACCTGGCATTACACAAGACTTCTTGGATTTGTGCCAGCAGTTTCACAGATCTGAATGGCGCCACTGTAGTGGCTGGCGCATTACTCCAAGTTGTGCTCCATCTATCTCCAATCCTGTACTGGACAGCAAAGGACAGCCAATCTGCCTGTTCTAATGCAGGTTAGGATTGGACTCCAGAATATCAAGAGAAGCAGAGTGGGCTGGTAGGACATGAATGCACCATGCACATCAACACAGTATATAACTGGATTCTGGACAGGAAGTGTGCTGCTTGCCTTTTTTAACATAAACATAGTATCTTAATGCTTATGAAAATGAAGATTTGGGAAGAAGTGACAGGCATAGGATTGTTCCACAGTCACCTGTTGATTCTCACATCATTCCTCTCTGCTAAGCCTATCTAATTTGTTGCGGAAGAGTTTTTCCTTAATGAATATAACAATACTAATTTTTTTTTAAAAAAATTACAGACACTTGAGACTTTTGATAAGCTTGAAACCAACTGTTTTCAAAAACATTCTAAAAACATCAGCGAGAATTATTCAGCTTTTATCTACTTGGTATGGGGCAAAAATTCACACTGAATGAATAATCATAAAAGCTTATTGTGTAAAATAAACATAGCTATATAGTGGTACCTCGCTTAACAAGAGCCTTGCTTAACAAGCATTTCACATATCAAGCAAAAATTTCCAAGAAATCTTGCTTCACATAACAAGTTCCGCTTCACTTAACAAGCAAGCGTGCTATGGGTACGCATGCTATGCAGCCCTGATGCTCCGCATGGAGGCTCTTTAAAAGGGCTACTGGACAGCACTGCTGCCTCTAACTGTCCCCAACTTTGGGGCAGTTGCCTGGAGGTGCCAGAGGCAGGCCCCTAAGTGCCCCCAAGTGCCCCCACTGACCACCTTGAACCTCCAACAGCAGCCCAGGTAAGACTCCCAGAAAAGTGTCTTTGATTGCAGCCTCTAAACAATGTCTACCCAGAAGTAAAAAAGTGTCTTTTTTACTACCAGGAAAGTGTCTTTAGGATTGCAGCCTAAGTAGACTTCATAGGATCATGCACATTGAATGCATGTTTTGAATTCAATTCCAGTGTTTTGTCATCATTTTTACATCCAGTTAATATTTTTATATGAATATTTTGGGGATTGTTGAACCAATCATCGGAGTTTCCATTATTTTGTATGGAAAAGTGTGCTTCACTTAAAGAGCGTTTCACTTAAAGAGCATGCCTCTGGAATGAATTAAGCTCTTTATGTGAGGCACCACTGTATATTGATTCCTTCCTTGAGAGAGAGAGGGTGGGGGAGTGTAGATTGGGAGAGAAAAGAATAGGGAAGTGATGAGGACTGGAATGGGCTTGGAGTGGAAGGGATCAGCAATGCATGTATGCAATATATCCAAACCCTCTCCCTGGGCATAACCCACCTGCAGAGATCATCATGGATTTAGATAGGTTGGGCAGTTAGCCTGGAAAATGATAGGAAATTAATTTCTGAAGGCTCTGTGAAGTCTAGTTAATCATATGCCAAAAAAATGCCTCTAATATTTTACTCCCTAAACAAGGTCAGTGTCAGGCTTCATTAAATAGATACTATAATTCACAGCATGCTTTCAAATTCTCCACTAATATCATAAGCTTGTAATGTGTTAATTATTTTGCCTGATACCTTTCACACGGTATCGTGCAAAATAACACAAATGGCACATTACCTGGGCGACGAACATAAACTTGAAATGGATTCCTGGCCTTTGCATGTTAAGACCAGTATTAGCAGCACCAGCATTAACAGTGAATTCAATCCTTGCAGTCTGAGATTGCCACCTAGTGCTGAGACAAAAGTTCCACGGCCAGAACAAGTTTCATTCAACTATTAGCTCTTCACAGTGGTGTAACGTACAGCTAGGACGTGAGAACAGAACACCAATGGAAAACGGAAGCACTGATGACATGACCCCTCACTTCTAAAGGAAAGGCAATGATTCTGTACACCACATATTTTCCTTTGCTTGCCAATACCATCATTTAATAAATAGGATTATACACTGATTGATTGATTGATTGATTGATTGATTGATTGATTGATTACAATTGAACATACCTTTTTCTTTTACACACAACTAGAAACGACCACAGCTTTTGCTTGCAATATAACCTTCATCAGTGAAAAATATTTTTCCATGAAATGGATATTTTAATTAGTTAGAATTACCCAGAGGAGATTACAGGGCTTGCCACAGGCCACATGGAGGCTCTTCGCAGGCCACATCTGGCCCCCAAAGGGGGTTGCCATAATTTTCTTCCACAAAATCAGTACAGGTCTCTCTGTCCCATTTGCCAGTATGTGAACATAATCCCCCAAAATCAGGGTTGTCCTTGTTTTTCAGGACATATGGCTACCTACCCCAGGCCCAGAGTTTTGACACCCAGCTATACTGCAACCAAAGCTAAGTTAAGCACTCAGGAACAATTCAGTTCATCTTGTGGTAACTAGCACACAATAGCGCACATCCTTGTGCTCAGTGTATGCAGGTGCCTCTCTTCTGGGCTTCCTCCCAAACCACGTGTGGAAAAAAATTAGCACAGCTCCTGGAGGGAGAGTAAAATGTGAATGTGATGAATACAGTTAAAATAAACCTTTGCAAATTGCATCTGTACTGCACCCTGCAGTAACTTACCATATTTACTTTGATATAATGTGCCATTGAATATAATGTACACCCTATACTCATAATCAAAATACTGTATATACTCAATTCTAATTAACATCATATCTAATGCTCACCCTGATTTTGGAGACTGAATTTGGCTGAAAAGGTGAGCATTATATTTGACTAAATATATTAATTTATTGACATTTGAAGCGCATGCTTTGGTTTTCCTTAAACATTCCACTTAATCAGTCTCATGGTGTTGTTTCAACGCACACATTGTGTACGGCTTTTTTTCGATTGCTCCCTTCCACAATGACTGTAAGGGACATCTGCAGTGTCTCTAATGTAATGCCTTTAGCTAAGGTACATTATGTCTCCTTGCAGGATACTTAAAATGGACCCCATAGCCTATCCTCAGAGGCAGGTTGCTAGTGCAGAACGCTGCAGTCTGTTTCCTGACAATCATCCCTCACTGAAAGCCAGCACTTTTTAATTTTACACATCTGAAATGCCAGGAGTCGCTGGCCTTGTCATCACAAGCCCTTTGTACAACACTTATAATTTCTTGCTCTCAGCGGTCAGTCTAATCAGGAAAGCTGGCCGCACTGCAGTGCTTGTGGCGCCCAGATTTCTGCAAAGACACAATGTGCTAAAGAGATTGTCGTTGATCTGGTATTAGCAATGCAATTAGCAAGAGTTCCATTAGCGCACTTTTTATTGCACAAAGGCAGCCTAAAAGCAACAAACAAACCCTCCTTTAAGGATAGCACTGCTTTTTATGGCAACATCAGTAACATAACGCCATCTGAACTGAGCAACAGCTGCATTTTAAAAAGCTTTTCCATTAAATCGCATTGTATTTGGGGAAAAGACAGGTGTTGGCAGACTGCTCCTTAAAGCACCATGTCCACAACATCATCATTGCAACCTCTGTGTAAACTCCTCTTGATAATTCTATGATCCACACTGTAGGGACCAGCACAGAAAGAGGCAAATAAAAAATGCAAATTTCAACTACATTACTAATGTTTATATTATACCACTATTAAACTACTTGTGCTTTTATGAGTATTCATACAGAGTAAAGATGCAGAACACAATCCCATCAAAAAGAATTATCTAAAAAGAATGATCTAAAGTATTATCTAAAAAGAATGATCTAAAGAATTATCTAAAGTAGGGCTGTCCAAACATTCAACTTCAGGGCTCTTGGACCTTTAACAATTGGGTAAAGGAGGGAATTTCAGCAGGTGCTGCTTCTCATCTCATATATCAAAAACTGCACATGCTGAAATTCCCTCTTCTATACAATTGATAAAGGTCCAGGAACTCTAAAATTAAAAGTTTGGACACCGCTGATCTAAAGATTCAAAAAGAATTATCTAAAATTATCTATCAAAGTGCTTAGTTCAAGGTGCTAAATTTTGCAAGAAGCCTCACTGCAGTCCCTCCTCATGATCACCATCATGTCTGTTCTCATAATTCACTGGCATGCATGTGGGAACTAGATAAGTATTTGTATGGGCAGGGAGGGAGGTGGGGAGGGTTGCAGCAATGGCACTTCAGCTATTGCAGTGCCACTGCTTCCAAGGGGTTTATTTGTTACTTTGGGGGCACAGCTGGTCTTCTGCATGGTCCTGGAGATATGAAGTCCCCTCCAGTGTCCTCGGAGACTTCTGTACTTATCCTTATCTCCAGTTAGCTGCTGCTTCTGTTTTCATTCAAAAATCAGAAATTCTGGAACTGGAAAATCTTAGCAGCAATCACTGCAGCACTGTCTCTGCCATCAGAATAGGGTCATACCCCTAAAAGGATTGCTCTGTTTCTGGTTCCATGGTGGGTTGAGATCCATCAGTTTGGGAAACTCTATACTAGTGGAAAGTGACTCTCAGCTGCCCCAAAATCAGATTGATGTAATCACATTAATGTCAATAATTTTGAACCAATATGACAATATATGAATTGCCCTTTTAAAGAATATGTTCCCATCACAAATGTGAGCTTTGATTTTCTTTTTTTCTTTTTTTCTTTTTTGCATAAATTCCTACATCTTGTAAACACTATGAAATGTGACCTCAGACTGCAACCACAGATGGTAAACCAAAAATGCTGCAACTGTTCTGTTATTTAATCTTTTGATTTTCTTTAAGAGTCTGTGATTGTGTGGGAAGTGGGGGCTGACTTCATACTTTGGTGATTGGGAATGGCAGCAATAAATGGTAGGGCACAAAGTAGCAGGCTCTCAAAGTGACATTATGTGACGACTTGACTTTTCAATGCGGAGAGAGTGCAGGCGAAGAAGAGGTAGCTGAACATCTGCAAATTAAACCCAGAACTATCATTTCATTGTCATATCCTGACTCCAGCTGCCCAATTGTTTCTGTTTCCTTTCCACATTTACAGTACAGCAAAAGTGCCATCTGGCTGGTTTTAAGCTTTCAATTTCTTTGTGCATCAATTGTCTTCTTAAAACAGCTTCACTGTTAGTCAGTATCGTGTTTACGTACTTTTAAGTGAAATCGTAAAAGGGTAGTGGTTTGGATTTTAGTCTGAGAAAGGTGACAACCCAACATTAGAGGTTTTTCTACTGCAATGAACTATAATCTGTGCCTGCCATCTCTTTGCACCCAACTCCACAAAAAAGTTCCTTTGTCATTCAACATTTCTACTGTGGATTTCAATCCTGTTTAGGGGCTATAAGAACCACTTAGGGGGAGTCTATACTGCAGTATCTCCCCATTCATGGTTCATTCCTTTTTCCACAGCTTAGGCTCCTCACATTAAAAGTGAGGCAGGGGAGGAGGTGCAGTGAAGTATCTCCTACACCACAAACCAAAAGTGAAAAGGAATTTTAAACATGATTAGAGGAACCAGCAGACTCCCATATTCCCATTTCCAAACATAAATCTTATCAAAAAGATGAAAAGATTAGGCCTTATACAAGAATATTGATCTTGGGGCCCAATCCGAGATAGGGCAGCAAGGAATGTCCTAGCTGGGCTGCCCCAAGTATTCTGCATCCAGAGAGTCAGCATTCAGCATTGGTCAGACCTCACCTTGAGTACTGTGTTCAGTACTGGGCACCTCCTGGTTCCAGCACTGCTGGTTCTAGCACTGCCATTTTGCTGGTTCCAGAACCTCCTGTTCCTCCCCTCTCCTTGCCAAGTTTCTCTCTGTCTCTACCCCTCTCCCCACTGCTGTCTATCTGCTCCAACAGGTGCAGCCAGAACCATTTGTGGTATTGTAGCGCTGCTGCCTGTTGCAACATTACAAAATGGCTGCCAAGTAATATGCTGTAGATAGTGTGGATCTGTGGATCTCTGAACTGTTTGTGGAGGCAATGGTTTGGATCTTTCCCACCTCAAGGTCACCAGTATCTGCGCATGAAGGAACCACTATGTAGGTTCTAACATACATATAACTGGAATGGTATTGGAAGACTTATGGAATAACACAATAGGAAGTCTATAAACTGAAGAATAAATTTATGTTCCTTACCAAAAAATAACCCTCAATGCAGAAAGTCAACATTCCAACTATTTACTCCTTTCACTGGAGAAATCTGATATCAACAAGCAATGGTTCTTCAATATTTTATTTATAAATACTTATAAAATATCTGTTCCAGCCAGTATAGAGCTTTCTCTTCTGTTCTGTGCCTAGCTGCTGAATTATTGAATTTATGAGGGCTAAGCTGAACCAGAACTACTGATCGGTGAAATTGGGTGCAACTGGGTGTAAGCATGCAGTGTAAAGAGCTACCGCAAATGGTAACAGTGCTCAAAGCTTGTAGGATTTGGCTGTGAAAACATTGCCCAGTGACACACACTAAGATGCATAAAGCTCAAGGGTACACAGTCTATTTTTGGAGCATGTTAAAAAAATGTGTGCATGATATTGAGCAAAAGAAGCTTATGAAAGGGTAAAAATATTAAATGACCTCTCCCTTTAAATGTTTTCACTTAAAAGGTGTCTTTCTAATATTAGAAATATTTCCTTTAACTCAGATCTCACCAAACCTAGTACAAGCACAATAACATCAGAGAATGATCACCCCATACATAACTTAAGAGGCCCGTGTCCAGATGCTGTGAATTACTCCAGCTGTCAAGATGTCCAGTGGTGCTCTGCAGTACAAAACAAAAACAAAAACAGATGGGTAAAAGGATTCAGTGAAGGACGGGTGAATCTTGCAGAAGGGGAGATCAAAGCAATAGAAAGTTGTTGTGGAAGAAAGAATGGACAATACGGGCTGAAGAGGAGGCAAGGAGTGTGGCAAGATAGGACTTCTAGGTTTAAATTTGCCTGTAAATTTTTTCTCCTTATGCATACCCCACCAAAATAGGTAGAATATTTCCAAAGAATTCCACTGTACAAAATGTTTTTACTTTCTGCATATGATCCCCCTATGATGCAAAGCAAGCCTCTTGGTGTGACTCCATTGGAGGGTGTCATATGTGCTCCCTGAGGCATCTGGTGGGCCACTGTGTGGTACAGGACATTGGACTAGATGGGCCTTAGGCTGATCCAGTGGAGGCTCTTCTTACCTTCTTATGAGCCAGTGATGGGGAATAGGGAATGTCTTTACAGGGATAGGGAATGTCTTTACAGCCCAATGCATTTCTGTTTAGTCCCCTTTGCTTCAGTGGGTTTTCTCCCAGAAAACATGCATAGGATTGCAGCTTTTCTGGCCATATGTAAGTCACAATATAGTCAGTGAGGTTTACTTCTGGGGTAAGTGTGGCTATGTTTGTGTTATTAATTGCATGCAAGTGCAAGTGGCACACTGCTGCTGGGATTCGCACCATTCAAGTAACTAGTTCTGGTTCTCTACCCAACAGGGTCTGCATTTGCATGAGCCATAAGCAGCAATAAGATAGATTAGTTGTTGCATTTGATGTTTGCACATAATTCTTAAAAATATATCAAGATCATGAAGGCAAAGCTTAAACTGAAATATACAGGCATTCTATGATTGAAAAAGAGATTATCCTATAAGCAATATATGCAGAAAATCAGCATTTTATCTCTGGGTGTCTAACCTTGATGTAAAATGCAGTCATTCAATTAGAAAGTACTTTGAAAGTATATTTTCTCTCATGTATTTCTAGACATCTATATGCCAGTTCAAAGTATATTACTTGGAATTAAATCCCGCCAACTTCAGTGGACCTGAAATCTGCTCAAATCTAACAATGGCAGTACATATACAAAAGCAGCTTTTATGCACAAATTTCTCTTCTCAGTGGTATAGCTAAAGGAGTCAGAGCCCCATCCTATGAAAGTCTACTCTGAAGTAAGTCCCAGTATAGTCAGTGGGACTTGCTCCCAGGCCAATGTGGAGAGGACTGCAGCTTCAGAGCCCTATCCTATGCAGGTCTACTCAGAAGTAAGTCCCAGTATAGTCAATGGGACTTACTCCCAGGCCAATGTGGAGAGGACTGCAGCTTCAGAGCCCTATCCTATGCAGGTCTACTCAGAAGTAAGTCCCAGTATAGTCAATGGGACTTACTCCCAGGCCAGTGTGGAGAGGACTGCAGCCTCAGAGCCCCATCCTATACAGGTCTACTCAGAAGTAAGTCCCAGTATAGTCAATGGGACTTACTCACAGGAAAGTGTGGAGAGGATTGCAGCCTCAGAGCCCCATCCTATGCAGGTCTACTCAGAAGTAAGTAATTTAATTTTGATTTTTTTTAATTTTAAAATTAAAAACCTCCCCACCCCCGCCCCTTGGCCCTGCCCCCGGCCCTGCCCACTTCCAGAGAACCCGTTCTTGGGCCAGGCCCTGCCCATCCCTGAGTGTAGGGGGGTAGTGGCTGCACTGGGCAGTGGGCCAAGGGTGCAACAAAGCATGGACAACAACGTGCAGCTACACCTGCACTCAACTTGGGCTGCTGCGGTCCTGTCCATACACCCATAAGCAACATTCTGCCAGTGTCACAACCTGCAGTCTCCAACAGAAGCCGCATTCTGGCTAGAATGTTTTGGTTCTGTGCCAAAGGCAGCAATGTACAGTATTCTAGCAAGCAAGAGGCCAGTGAGTGCCTTACTCTGGCTTGCCCAGCCATATTATTTGCTACCAGGAAATGTTTCAGGGAAGAAACAGTGGACAAGTGGTTTCCAGTACTTTTGGGATGTGTTTTCTGGCATGAGGAAGCCGTTTGCAAACTTCGTACACCTCAGAACACATGATCAGAAGTTGCCAACATAAAATAGAACAGGCTTCTGGATTCATCCAGGACCTATGAGGCACAAGCTGAGCATCTCCTGATGCTCAAATCCATAGATGCTGAGCCAAAAGATGAGAGAACACTGTACTGTAGAGCTATTTCAGTAACAGGTTCATTGTTAAAAGAGGTATTCCTGTACATGGAAAGAAGGTGTGTATATTTAATGGTCAAAAGTGGGGGGAATGACATTGTTGTGACAAAAAGAGATAACAGCATATGTTGTATTATCTGCTACATACAGTAATGGTTGGCTCTCTCTTCCTTTCCTCTAGCAGCATCTTTAAATAATGAAAAAATAATAGGAAAAGAAAGACCCAAATAAAAAGAACATACCTCATATGGAACAGTATTAGCAATTCCAGCTGTCCAGAGATATACTAAATGTACTGGAATTCATTTTCTGAGCAACAGGATTTCTGTTCTGTCACACTTAACATTATTTATTGGCAACCTTTTGTATCCTAAAAGCTCTTTTACCAACCCAAGTACATCCTTTTAAGTTGTTTTTCACTAAGGTGGTCAGATTTAACAATATTTCTAGCTTTATGGCACATTTTTCTTGCATTTCTGTTTGTCCAGGTAGAAGATAGGAATCCTGCTCCTTCCTATAAATACTTCTGCAGGCTTCTGCCGAGAAGCCTTGCAAATGGAAGATACTTTGTTGCACACCGTCTGCCATAGTAATGAAATGGCCTTTGGACAAGCTGAAACACCACATACTCCTGTCCAACCAAAATCCCTTCTGCACCAGTGCTCTCATGCTAAGGACAGGGTGCCCATATGTTAGAATCAAAAAAAGGACAAGGTCTCCCAAATGTAGGACATCCAAGAAAAAAGTAGGATATAATAAAAGCTAAAAAATATTCATATATACAGTGGTGCCTTGATTTATGAGCATAATTCATTCTGGAAGCATGCTTCTAATCCAAAATGCTTACAATCCAAAATGGATTTTCCCATAGGAAATAATGGATACTCAGATGATTGGTTCCACAGTCCAAAAATATTTATTGTACATAAAAATGATTATAACTGCTCCACAACCTATATAACCTATATAACCTGATTATAAAACACTGTAATTTAATACAAAACACTATAATAAGGAAAATACTGTACAGTATTGAACTGTAGTGTACCTTTGAAAACCTTCTTGGCTGGAGTGAGGGAGACAAAAGAGAGGAGGGTTTTTTGTAGGGTGACTTTCACTATCACTAACAGAGTCCCTGCTATCCCTTGGCCCCGTGGAATTTTTGTCTTTTCATGCAGCATTAACACTTCCATGTTGCTGATGGGGAGCAGCATTGAAACACTGATACCTTCCACACTGCCACACACAGATCCCACATACCTGGCCCAGGCTGTCGTCGTCCCCCCACTCCCCCATGAGTTCCCTGGCCATGGAAGCCTGTTCCAATCTTCCTCAGAAGTGCTAGACAGTGCTCTTAAATCAAGTTAATATTTCTGAGAAAATTTTGCTCTTAATCCAAAATCCAAGTCACTCTTAAACCAACATACCATTGTATTGCTTTTATTTGACTAACTGAAATATGGTGCAGACTTAGAACGTGCTGGTATCCGTAGCATGTACACACTTCTGAAACAGCGATGTCTACACTGGCTTGGACATGTCGTGAGAATGACCGATGATCGGATTCCAAAAGACCTCCTGTACGGAGAATTCGTGCAGGGAAAGCACCCTAGAGGGAGACCACAGCTGCGATACAAGGACATCTGCAAGAGGGATCTAAAGGCCACGGGAATGGACATCAACAACTGGGAAACCCTGACCTCTGATCGTTCAGCGTGGAGGCAAAAACGCAGCATGGCCTTCTTCAATTCGAAGAGACACTCATTCAGCAGGCTGAGACAAAGAGGCAGTCCCGGAAACAGCAAAATCTGGGGGCTGGGCAGGGAACTGAATGTATCTGCCCTCAGTGTGGAACGGGTTGCCACTCTCAAATTGGCCTGTTTAGTCATAAAAGACGCTGTTTTAGGACCTCTACTTCTGAGCACGATACCATAGTCTTTTGAGACTGAAGGATGCCAATGATGATGAGGAATCATTATTAAATTTACAACTTTCTACATATAATTACAGATTACAAGAAGACCATGTGCTGACAGCTCACAAAGAAAAGAAGGACAATGTAGATTTTTTCTAGGACACAAAGCTTTAAAAGAAGACATGTCCTGGAATAGGAGGACATACGGTCACCCTTGTCAAGGAGGCCCACACAGTCTATTATGGCAAAGGGAAAGTTTCAGAGAAATGGGACAAAATCTTGGTGGGTTCAAGATCATAAGAACTTTAGGGATGTGGCAGTTCTAATAGTTTTTGTCCTCAGAACTATTTTAATTTGGAAAAAATGGTTCCACCGAACGTTGAGTGTTTCAGAACAGGAAGATGACTGTGAAAGAAGTCAACAGTTTCACAAATACTGGGAAAGAAGAAAGATTCTCACAGTTGCCTGGCTTTTTAATCCTTTCTATGTTTAGCATTTGGCTCATGGATTACATGTGATGTTTTAACTTGCTTTAATTCAACAGTGAAGTCTTGTCACAATTGCAGATGTATTAGTGGCAGCAGGGGAAAGCAATCTTAACAGCTCAACACAAGATACTGTCAAAGTGGAACAGCGGCAGATGCAGGGGGCCCTGTGCCTTCAGCATCTCCTCCACCTTTGTGAACCAGAGTCATCAGGGATCTCAATTAATCTTTCTGACCTGTAAAAGCAAGGGCACCTCACTGCAGTAATCCACCATCTGACAAGGCACCTCTGTCTCACATTGCCGGCTGAAGAAATACAAATGATCTCTTGTGTTTGGAGAAGAAACAAAGCACTAAGATTATGGAAAGTAGGCTCATGTGCGTGCGTGCAAACACACAAACGCACGCACACACCTCAACTCCATTCTAGATTCTGACTTCATAAAACCTACATTACAGTAGGAGTGGGATGCAACCTCTTTCTAAAAATAACCTTGTGGTAGTTTAAAATGTATATATTATTGCTATGGAAACTGAATTAATACCTTGGCTATGTAGTCAGTGGGGGCAGTTAGTCATATGGATAACAGCAACATAGCCACATTCAGAGTTAAATTTATTCTTTTTCCACCATGTTGTGAGAGTTGCTGTCAACTTCAATCCTGCATTCTTTGCTTTGGTTTAGAAGGCACATGGATGGTGCAGAAGCCTAACACAGAAGCATGGATAATTTCAGACACAAGAAAGGAAAATCTTGCAGAAGGGCACAAAAGTATTATTTTTTTAAAAAAGTTATACCCCACTTATCAACAAAACAATGTAGCTTATATAGCAAAAGAGGTGAACAAGATTGCAAGCCCTAAGAGAGGAAACTGTCTACAAAGACACAAAAGAGACATTACATCGCATAAATTGGAACAGAGGCTATGCCGAAGTGCTGGGGGATTTCTTCTGCCTTGACACCCATCAGTCTTTAAAAACTATGGTATTGTGCTGGATGCTGCATGCGAAGCATGAAGGCCTGGGTAGAATGATATGGAGGACAGGCTGTTACGTAAGCAGCAAATCCCCACTCTCCACGCCACTGAAAGTCCAATGGAAAGGCAGAGCCAATACAATTGGATCCAACTGCGTCGCAGAGCTGGGCTAAGGACAGGAGCTCACCCTGTCTTGTGGGGACCTGGATCTCAAACCCTGGCCTGCTGGTTAACAGGCACAGTGTCTTAACCAGAAATCCCTTCAAGGTGCCCTGCTCACTAGCCCCATGCAAGTAATTTCTTGCTTTATGAGCTTGTCCAGCAGTCATGCAGATTCCAAAAGCAGATTTCAATTGCAGTGGGAATGTTTCCTGTGGAGGAACCAAGGATGAGCTTTCTTCTATTGTTGTCTCAATTTGAGTTGCACAAAAATGCTGTTTTTGACTATTCAAACTGCCGAGTCATGGAGTAAAGCCCACCCTGGAAATCATTTTTCTGTGTTATCACAGTCCAACACAGAGGAAAGTCTGGATCTTAAATCTAGACAGCTAGCATAAGTTTGTTGTGGTCCTTCAGCAAGCTGTAACTGAGTCAAATGCCAAAATTCAAGATGATGGGGAGCAAGGAAAGAAGGAGAGAGTCCAAAACAAAACTTGTGTCTCTCTGTACTCTTCTGTCTGTTAGTTTGTCTCATCATCAAATTTGCCCAGTGACTCCCTATAAATGGACTTATATGTGTCCCAAAATATGCCTGTTTTAGACATTCTGATCCATGTTTATAAAAAGAAATGGGGACTATTCAGTAGCAGACATACGGTGCAATCCTAACCATGTCTACTCAAAAGTAAGCTCCATTGTGTTCAATGGGTCTTACTCCCAGGAGAGTGTTTTTAGGATAACAGCCATATTCATTTCAGGTCTAGATAGATGTTCACTGCTTGTTCACTTTGAAACAACTGATTGATGAAAGAAAAGAATTTACTTTTTCTGGAAAGTGTAACTGCCTCTGTTCATGAGTGTATTTATTACTAGCAGCAAAGATGTTGATTAAATTTACCTTAAGTTCTCTGCTTGCCAGAACCAAGCCTACCCACCTTACTTTTCTTAGACTGGTGGACTTTGATAGGTTGTGGAGCAGTATAGCTCTTCACAAGGTAGTTGAGGCCCTGGATATTAAGGAAACCAGTTTCATGCAGAAAATAAAAATGTTTACAGTCAAGGGCCTACTCTGGTAATATGCCGGCTCTGTTTATATTCTGGTTATATTCCAGGATTAAAAGTTCTATCAAATTAAAATTTTCTACTTCAAAGACCTCAGTGGTTTGCTTTTTCCTTTCCTCCTTTCATATCAGCATACAAACTCTGTTCTCAAGCTTCAGGTATATAATTATGGCTTCTGTCTTGCAGTTTAAGCCTATTTATTATGTTTAATAAAACTCTCTCTCATTCTCTCTCATTCTCTCTCTCTCTCTCTCGTAATTGACCTTCCAGAATTATTTCCTTTTCTTCTAACATAATGCAGAAATTTCTAGTTTATGAAGCACCGTTAAAACATGTAACAGCCTATATGCAGTCTCTCCTCTTCTATCACCACATACCTAGCAAATCAGCTTTTAAACAAGCCCTTCTAGCTGATCATTGTCCTTCTCAGACCTACACACGCTCCTCCATGGTGAGCATCACCTGCAAGTGTGCTTGACATACCCTGTGCCTTGGCTAATTGTCAAGCCTAGTTTGAACCATCTTCTGCCCAGAACTTTAGCTCCTTGTGAAAAGGTAGGAAATACAATGCAGTTTTAAACAGCATTGATCCCTTCAGTGACAGCACAAATGAATATTACATTATTGTTATGCACCAGGCAGACAACCCATTGCGAAACCCATTTATACCCACGGGTATGTTGTTGTTTAATAATTCAGTCATATCCGACACTTCTTGACCCACAGGTTAGAAGTACTTTTATTGTTCTGGATTGCATCCTATCTTTTGCAGACGTGCACACGATAAGGCCTTGGAATTATATTTGTGCCTTTGGGTGGTCTGTAGTGCATTGAATACTTCACTTTTTTCTGGCTGGAGTTTTCTTCTTCTGTTATTAATCCCTGTACTGTACTCTAATCACCCAAAGGAAGGCATTTTCTTTGGGTGATTCCCTTGGGTGATACATCTGAAGGATGATAAATACTGAACATGGTAGACAGAAAGTTGGCATTGAAGCTTCATCCTGCAGACTTCTTGAATGACTAGAATAGAGCAACTGCAAATGTGATTTGGCCAAGATACAAAACTTCTGAACTTTAACTTGGTGTTATGCCTTGTTTGCTAGGCAGTCTTTCTTACATTTTTTAAAGAAAATAAATCAATAGCCTAATGGAATTCATCTTCCTTTGCTCCCTAAAGTATTTCACCCAACTATTACTTATTTCCTTCTATAACACCTCCACCACCTTTGACTGCATTATCTTGGTTGCTACTCTGTCTCCTACTCTCTGGTGTCCTCCTCTTCCCTGCTCCGTATTTCACTCACATTTCTTCTTAGAAATATGTCTTTATCAGGACACTGCTTTGCTCAGTTTCAGTTTCCACTTTTTCTCTGCAGCTATTATTCAACGCCACAGAGCATTAGGGGGATACATGAACTGAGTTGGCGTGCCTGAGCTTTCAGTACGAAGGAAAATGTACAAGGAGAGACTACTTACATTTTGACCTTTTATGACCTTGAGATGCAGGATTTAGTAGCTTTATATGTATCTGGGACAGCATTTTATCAGAAAATCCCTGCAGACGTCACTCACTCCAGGCTACTTATGGGTATATATCCTGCAGCTATCAGAAAGAGTGTCTTATCATTTATATGTAGCTTTGCTCTCACATTCCTTTGGCTTTATGGGGCTTCATTTCTTCAGTGCAGAGTAGCTCCACTCCTCTGTCTTTATGATGGCTTTTAGGCACAGACCAAGGAGGCCTATAAGTGTGATACTGTCAATTTTGTCTCTCACCAAAGCAGAGAGCTTATATTTTCAAAGTCTTTGAATTTCCCCAGATTTGGTGCCGAGCTCATTTGGAGAAAACAAAACCTACTAATTTTTTTTAACAGCCATCAACTTTGCCAACTCTATAACTAACAACATAAAGGCATCTTCACAATTGTGGCCTGGCATTTGTGCCTCCACAGGGCGTAGGACTGCAACATCTCCCCCCCCCCCCAACAACACACACAAGGGACATTTAAGTAGCTCCATATGGAGCCTTGCATAACGTTCACTGTCTCTCAAAAAGCCTTCTGAAGCCTCCCAAGCACTGAAATAGTATTTCTGGTTTTCCAGCTGAACACACAAAGCTTTGCCTGTTCCCAGGACAACTCTGTAGGGCAAGCAAAGTCAGCACTGGTGAGCAGAGGCAAAAGCAGTGAGAGTGTGGTGAGCACAGCAGTGCCATCTCCATAAGGCCTACAGGTTTGGGCCTCCCGACCCCTTCCCAGAATTGCTACTGCATCATCAGGCCTGCAAGTTACTCCTCCTCTAATACCAACAAATATTATTTGATCTGCCAGTTTCAGAATCAGATGCTGTAGGAAAGGCTATTAAAACAGTTTTGAGAATAATTAGGAGAGTTTTATACAGTGCTGCTCCAGGAATGGCAGAGCACTGGTGAATATGTAACCCCAAAGGCCAGTTTCAGAGTACAAATGTGGTGGTGGTGGTGTCACTCAGTTGTTCTTTCCTCTCTCTCTCTCATCCTATGTCAAAATAGGAACTGTCTGTTAGATTTCTGGATCTAACCATTGATTCTAGGTAAGTTGTAAACTGGTTAGAACTATCTGAAATAGAACTGTCAGAGTTAGCAATTAGAACTGTCAGTTAGAACTGTTTGTCAGTTGGAGCTCAGATATCGGTCAGAGCAGAGGCGAGTTGTGAAGCTGTCAGATACTGATAAGCTCTGAGGTGTTTTTAGACTGTTGGATTTGATTTTACTTTTATGGTCCGGATTGTCATGAATTACTCTTATTTGTAAATACAGTTAATAGAAAACTACTCTGCTGTGTATGTCTTTACTCTTGCGCCATGTAATCAGTCACAGGACATCAATCAGCAAGCATCCTGACACTACCCCAGGGCCAGGGGCCTTGAGAGATAAATACTTCCATTTGTGGATTAAGAGGTGGCTGGAGGGAGTGGCAATGAGTCTTTCATTCAAGAGCAGCACTGTCATTACCTCCTCTCTCCTGTCCCAGCCACCAAAGTAAAACCAGCTAAAAATCTTAGGAGAGCCTATGGGGGATGGATGGCAGAGAACCCATGCAAATCTGGAACCGGCCCTGGTTGGAAGCAGTGGCGTAGCTAGCAGGGGCAAGAGGGTGCTGTTGCACCGGGCTACAAGCTTGATGGGGGCTACAAGTTGAGCTTGATACTAGTGGCTAAAATTGTGAAAAGGGGTATGTATGAATGATAATATCATCATGTTATATATCGTTGTAAAGGCAATTTAATGCAGAATGCAATGGAACAAACTGCATGGGAAAGTCAACATTCTATCAAAAGTGGCTAATTATTGGTAACTTAATTAATTAACTAATTAACTAAAAAAATGAAAACAAAAGCCAATGGAAGAAAAAGTTGATTTACTTAACTCAACTTTCCCATGATATTGATTGCTCTGAGACCCAATGAGAGTAATTCTGATACTGTATGGAACTAATTAGGTGTAAATAAGAATCAGCTCTTGGTACAAATATCATATACAGTAGATATATCATAAAACAATTACCCATGCTAACTAGATATACAACGTATATAAGTGGTGCTCCTCTTATATTTAGAAATGGAAAGAATAACCATTCTTCTTTGCCCAGGCAAGTTTCCCTAATCAAAAATAGGGAAAACAATTTTCATTATTTTACTTAATTAAATTTGATTTTGTTGTTGGGCGGAGGGCAACAAAATCTTCTTTGACTCCAGATAGCAAATAGGTGCTTTAGTGGTGCCACTAGCAGAGTAAATGGGTGGTGAACAGCTGAGCAGGAAGAGGTAGGTTTTTCTTTCCTCTTTTCTTTTTAAAAATTTATTTTATTTTTTATTTAAAAAATTATATATTTTAAAAAATTCTCTCTAAAAATTTTCTTTTTAAAAATACCCAGGGATGACATCACTTCCAGTTGTGACATCACTTTTGGAGCAACATTTTGAGCTTTGCACTGGTCTGCATAATCATTAGCTATGCCACTGGTTGGAAGCATCAAGAGAAAGCAATAGGCTTGCACTCCTTGCCCAAAGATACTTGCCCTATGTTCAGTTAGCAGGTGAGAGAGAAATAGGTGGGAGAGGAATACGAAAACATTAGGAATGTTTGATGCATTCAAATGTGCAGTCCTACAAATGCATATCTTGAACCATGCTCATCTGCCATGCTCACCGGGAAGAACAGAAGTCCAAAAAGTAACTGGAGGCATTTCCTTCTAAACCACAGATGAATGTTGATCATCTTGGTTACTCAGTAGTGACCCAGCTAACCCAGTACTGTGCATCCCTATCATCTTTCCACTATCTCAGTCAAAATCCTCTGCTTGAAGAGGTCACCTTCTTGGAAAGCCAGCGGCTGAACTTGTGTCTTCAGGCATTTTCCACCCTACCTTACTGCTGCTATCTTTGTCCTTCCCCCTTCTCTCGTCCCCTATGAAGTGTTAACATTTAAACTATGGGGCAAAAATTAACTCTTACATTTGTCTGCAAAACACCATATACTGCGATCAGCCTGTATAAAATAACAATCACGTTCAGGAGCTTAGTCCTGGTAAAAATTAGAACCTGCCAGCTACCATATTCAACTGTACATGCTTGCAGAATAACAGATTTCATACGAAAAATTATCATAAAGATGGAAAGGTTGGTTGTGTATAAGTAGATTTTATATTTACTTTTTTTCCTAACGGAATTGAATTATATTTTTTAGCAATTCAAAGAGGCTTTTGCTTCTATTCTTTTGGGAGTTTTTTTGCAGAGAATTTTTTAAGATAAGGAAAAAATATATAATTGCCTATTGTTATTCATCAGTAGAACTGAAATAAATGTAGCCAATACAATCCAATTTTACAACAAGAGGATTAAAAAGATTTTTGGATGGTTGGGATTGTTCTGTTTACCTTTTTTAAATCACCATTCTTTTCAATTGTCTCTGTCTTTGGCTGTTCTGCTTATATATATATATATATATATATATATATATATATATATATATATATATATATATATATATATATATATATATATATATATATATATATATATAAACTGGATGATTCAAGTGTGATAAGATAGGATAGCACACTTAAGAGGAAAAAGAAGGGAGGGGATAATTGCAATTCAGTATTTTTACGAATACTTTTTCTTAAACTCACGTGAGTAGATTCTGTGAAATCTGAATTGTTTGGAGGAATAGTTACAACCCACATAAAATAGGAATCCCACTTAATGTAAAACAGACATTCAGCTTAGAACTGCTTCATTATACAGCTGTTTTTATGGATTGATTTTCAAATGGAGAATGCTTCCAGTTCTTAACATACTTCCTTAGCTGTGTAAGCTGTTGTAAGGGAAGACATGAGGATGGGCATACTGGTTAACAACCACCATTCATCTTCCTGGTCCCCACTTCACACACACACCCTTTACCGGAGAAGTGAGAATAAACTAGGAAAGACATTCTCCATCCAAACTTAGCCAGGTCAGAAGGACCTTGGCAAAACCTTACTCTCAGGTTAACCAGGTACCCCAAAATCCAAGGATTCTCCTTAAAATCCCAGCAGTGATTTTTCAGTCTTTTTTATGTCAAGGCACACTGACAAGGAGCTAAAACTTACAAGGCATACCATCAGTTTTTTATCATTTATGAGGCACACCATGTTACTGGTAAGAGATTCGCATTATCCAATTACCCTACTACCATCCCCAAAATTACCATACTAAAATCTGGCATAAAGAACAAAATCATCTTCCACCAATCTGGGTTTTGGGTGCTCTCCCCTATTTAGTCATGCTGTTCCAGGTTCTTGCACTAAGTCTTGGCAAGACAAAAATTAACTGTTCCTGTTGTCAGACCTAGGCAAAGGGGTTACATGATCCAGCCTTTTCTAGCCTGTGGGCATTGAACAGGTTTCATCTATGAGTTCTTGGGAAGAGGTCTCCTGCACTTCCCACTCTTGTTATGCCACTCATGATCAGAATCACAGTACAGTAAAACTTTAGATTGAGAGCATTTAAGATTGTGAGTGTTTTGCAAGACAAGCAAACTTTTCTTTTAAAATTTGATTTGCAATACAAGCAAAAAAAAAATAGTCCCAGCTGGGATATGGCTGGTTTTGGTGCTCCACCAGCACCTCCTCAGCCTCCCCTGAGAGACCAACCTATGATGTCTACTCCGAAGTAAGTCAATGGTGCTCACTCATGTGTAAAGGGGGCAATGGAAAGGAGTCTGAGACACCTACTATTGCATGTCTACTCTAAAGTAAGCACTATTATAATCAGTGGGGCTCACTCCTGAGTAAGCAGGGTAGACTGCAGCTTGAGAGACCTGAGTGACTAAGTGCAGGTTAATTTGTTTTATTTTTATTTACATTTCATATTTTCTTTACTCTTTTGTATTATATTACATAATTGTAATCATTTTAATATGAATATTTTTGGATTGTGGAACAAATCATCTGAGTTTCCATTATTTCTTATGGGAACACTCACTCTGATATAGAAATGTTTTGGATTACAAACATGCTTCCGAGATTAATTTATGCTCATAAACCAAGGCACCACTGTATCTGTTTTCAGTCTGCAATTAGCTTCTAACCACTAACCTTGTTGAGTGACTATTACCAGGGCTGGCCTTGCCACGAAGAAATGTAAAATGGTTACACTGAACAGCACCTGGGCCATACGTTTGGTAGGCAGTGAAAATTTCATTGAATGGGTTTCAAGCACACGCTGCTCCCATTCTTTTCAAACAGAAGTAGCATAGAGGCTGAATGCCATGCCATAAATAAGGGGGGCACACCAACTCATACACTTGCCTGCCTTGTCCCCATATCTATCGGGAGTGTTTGTACAAGGATAAAGGCGGTATTTGGAGAGATCTGTGTGGTGTGAGGGACACACAGCTGCTGGCACCTCCTTTTCAACAAGTTAGGTTAAAGGTTCACTACTGTTTTGTAATCTTGCACCAAGTCATCACGAATGGCTAGAAGGTAGTTAATGAGGAAATAATTGAATACTTTGATTCATAGCCTCTATTAAAAATAAATTACCTGATGGTGAAAAAAAATCTGTGTAGGCTCATAGGCAGTTCTAGTAAGTGGGTCAAGGAAAGACAGTTAAGGTAGAAAAGTTACAACAAAGAACAGGAAAAATAAATGTAACCTTATAATAAAAGACTTTGTGACTTCACAGTCACAGCAATTGCTTCTGATTAAAAGATGTTTTTAATCTTGCTCTTCAAGATTTTAGTTCAGTCAATATGATATGTCAAGATCAATTACACATAGCAATCTTAAACCGTCCCTATGCACATCCTGATGAACTGGGCCACATTCTGATGAAAATTACTTAAGCACTATAAGTTAATTTCCAACTAGATAAACTTGCAAAAGAAAAAGGCAAATGAGAGCACAATCCTTACTTCTGGTTAAACCAGTAGAAGTTCTGTGCTGACCTGGGGGTGTTGCAAAGTGCGAGAAGTCACTTCTGCACCCCTCAAGGGGAGGGGTTAGGCCTGCACACAGAGATGCATTGGCCTCCCCATGTCATTGCAGGTGAGTTGTACTGCCTAAATTGGTTAGGACTTTTCTGATACAAGACCTGGTGCCATCTTAAAACTGGGGATCAATATGGGTTGCCATATTCCTTATTATATCCTTAATATACCATTAGTTAATAGCGAGTTTGTCAGTCTTGAAAGACTATGGTATCGTGCTCGGTGCTGCATATGCTGCATGCAAAGCACAAAAGCCTGGGTTAGATTGTTATGGAGGATACCCAAGCAGCAAATCCCCCCTTTCCACACCACTGAATTAGTCCAATGGAAAGGCAGAGCCAATACGATTGGATCCAGATGGTGTTGCAGAGCTGGGCTAAGGACAGGAGCTCATCCTGTCTTGTGGGGCCGATCTGGGTCTCGAACCCTGGCCTGCTGGTTAACAGGCACAGTGACGTAACCGTTTGCGCCACCCACAGCCTATATATTCCTTAATATATCATATTATATACATACTTTACTCCACCATCATCATATTGACCCTTGTTTTCAGTCAGGACAGTCATATTATCTTTAAAAAAGCCTCTTTCAGATGTTCAAGAGGGCTCCCATGTGTTCAGTGAACACTCCCAACATTCAGCTGTCGGTGGTAGCTCCATCACCAATCCTGCAGTGTGTACATTGTGTTGGTTCACCTTTTTCCCACTGGTTTCCCATTAATGCAAAACCATCTGATTGTCCGGATAGGAAGCTCCAAACCAAATTAACAACCAATTAATATCCAGGTCTGCCTGCTCAATGGCTAGATTTTCTTATGCTTATTTTACTTTTTTGCCTGAATGAAATGGTTAAATTCAGTTGATCATAAATTATCAAACAAATTCATGCACTAAAAGAATAAGTTGCGAAGGAGGTTGTGCTTTGTTTCATCTTAACACACATCATTCCAGCACTTGAAGCAAATGTGAAATGTTTTCCTTTTAGAGCAAGTCGTGGATTGCTTGCTGGAGTGAAGAACACATGCTGTTGAATTAATGAATCTTTTGAGTCACAAAAAGTATGCAGGAGAAGCCTCTGTTTTCTTCTAAAATAGGCTTGATTCTGCTCAGTGACCAAATATATGCTATTCAGAGCAAGAGGAAGTAGGGAGCTGAGAGTATGGCTGCATCCTGTGCATGTCTACTCTGAAGTAAGCTCCACTGAGTTCAATGGGACTTACTCACAGGAAAGTGTTCTTAGGATTGCAGCTTATGACTCTCCTACATATTATTAGAGTGACATATTTGATGCCTTACTCAAGATTGCTTACAAGCAATCCTGAAATAACCTGAAATAACCACTTCTTAAATCACTGCAATCCAGCATTTCTCTGTGTTCTAAGAATAAAATAAAATACATACAGGATGAAAGTCAAGAAACAAATCCCCACTGATTATAATAGGGCTTATGTCAGAGTAGACATACAAAGCTAGGTCTCTCAGGCTCCTTTTCATTGCCCAACCATATCCCAACCAAGACTTTTTCTATGGTGCACATGTGGGGAGGGTGTGCAGTGGGGGGAATTTTACTCCTGCAAACCAGGTATGTTTTCGCTACATACATACATACATACATACATACATACATACATACATACATATCTACACACACACACACACACATACAGTGGTACCTCACGTAACAGAATTAATTCGTTCCGGAGGCAGTTCCTTTACGTGAAACTTTCTTTATGTGAAGCGGATTTTCCCATAGGAAATAATGGAAACGCAGATGATTGACTCACTCACTGACTCATCACCGCCCTGCCAAAACCGCTGGGCCTAGAAGCGTGAAAACTGGGGTGGGTGTTCCTTCCGTGACGGAGGGGTGCACTAAGAACCGGTTTTCGGAAATTCCAACCGGAAGGGGTTGAAAAGGGGTGCAACGCGTTTTCCTCCCTATACTTTGCATTGAGAATTGCTGACTCATCAACATTCCGCCCCAACTGCTGGGCCTGAAGCATGGAATTCTGGGAGTTCCTTCTGTCACCTGAACTCCCACCAAGAACCATCTGGAGAAATTTAACCCTTCAGGGGCTGAAAAGGGGGCAACGTGTTTCTGTCCTATACTTAACATGGGAGACTGAACCACATCCAGCCAGTTTGGTGCTCAGTGCCTGGTGCACTGGGGGATGTTGTTAGGAGGAAGAGGTTGCACTGGAGAGGATGCTGCGCATGGGGGGAAGTTGCGCATGGAGGAAAGTTGCGCACGGGAGGATGATGCGCATGAGGGGAAGTTGCGCATGGGGGAAAGTTGCGCATGGGGGGAAGTTGCACATGGGGGGAAGTTGCACATTGGCGGATGATGCGCATGGGGAAAGTTGCGCATGGGGGAAGTTGCACATGAGGGGAAGTTGCGCATGAGGGGATGATGCGCATGGGGGAAGTTGCGCATGGGTGGAAGTTGCACATGGGTGGAAATTGCACATGGGTAGAAGTTGCGCATGGGGAGTATGCACATGGGGGGATGATGCGCATGGGGGAAAGTTGAGCATGGGGGAAAGTTGTGCATGGGGGTTGATGTGCATGGTGGAAAGTTGTGCATGGGAAAAGTTGTGCATGGGGATGATGCGCATGGGGGAAGTTGTGCATTGGGAGAACTTGCACATGGGGGAAAGTTGCACATTGGCAGATGATGCACATGGGGGAAAGTTGCACATGGGGAAGTTGTGCATGGGGAAAAGTTGCGCATCGGCAGATGATGTGCATGGGGGAAAGTTGCACATGAGGGGAAGTTGCGCATGAGGAAAAGTTGCACCAGGGGAAAAGTTGCGCATTGGCGGATGATATGCATGGGGGAAGTTGCGCATGGGTGGAAGTTGCGCATGGGTTGAAGTTGCGCATGGGGGGATGATGCGTATGGGGGATGATGTGCACGGGGGTAATCCGCACAGGGGGAAGTTGCACATAGGGGAAAGTTGCACATGGGGAAATGATGCGCGTGGGGACATGATGCACATGGGGTCATGATGCGCATGGGGGAAAGTTGCGCATGGGAGAAAGTTGTGCACGGGAGAAAGTTGCGCATTGGGGTTGATGCACATGGTGGAAAGTTGCGCATGGGGAAAGTTACGCATGAGGGATGATGCGCATGAAGGATGATGCGCATGGGGGAACTTGCGCATGGCGGAAAGTTGCACATGGGGAAAAGTTGCGCATGGGGGAAGTTGCGCATTAGCAGATGATGCGCATGGGGGAAAGTTCCGCATGAGGGGAAGTTGTAAATGGGGGAAGTTGCGCATGGGGAGAAGCGCATTGGTGGATGATGCACATGGGGGAAAGTTGCGCGTGAGGGGAAGTTGCGCGTGAGGGGAAGTTGCGCATGAGTGGAAGTTGCGCATGGGTGGAAGTTGCGCATGGGTGGAAGTTGCGCATGGGAGATGATGCGTATGGGGGGATGATGTGCACGATAATGCACACGGGGGAAGTTGCACATGGGGAAAGTTGCACATGGGGAAATGATGCATGTGGGGACATGATGCATGTGGGGACATGATGCACATGGGGTCATGATGCGCATGGGGGAAAGTTGTGCATGGGGGAAAGTTGCACATTGGGGTTGATGCACATGGGGGAAAGTTGTGAGGGGATGTTGCACATGGGGGGATGATGCGTATGGGGGAAGTGGCACATGGGGTGTTTCTGCGCCATGGGGGGATGGCATAGGGGGAAATGTTACACCCGCAACGTGGGTACGCTTTTCGCTAGTGTGTGTGTGTGTGTGTGTGTGTGTGTGTGTGTGTGTGTGTGTGTGTGTGTATATATATATATATATATATATATATATATATATATATATATATATATATATATATATATATATATCAGATAGAATATATATATTCTATCAGATGGTCTGTTTTCTGATGGTTCGGCTCTTTCAATACCTTTCAATTACAGTATACCCAGAACTCATTCATTCAATGCAGGCTCTGCTCTTTCAACCTATCCCTGCTGGTCTAAAAGCTAAAATTGCTTCCCCACATAGATTTGCATGTGTATTGCATCAGTTTTGGTGCATGTGAGTGTTAGTGTATGCACACTAGTTTTGGATCTATTCCCATTCCCAAAGGCATTAATGAGAATCCATCCTTGTGACAGCAGGAACATGGAAGATAAAAAGGCATTTGCAATTTTGTTAGCTGAAAAGCATCGGAAGCAACTTTTATAAACAAAAAAACTGACTTCCATTTTTCAGCCATTTCTGCTTTTCACCAGGGCTCTGGTCCATAACCTGACAAAGAAGTGAGGAACATTTGCAGGTTGATAGTGAAGGGCACCCCCCTCCAAAGCTCCCTGAGACCAAATGAAGCTATTGCCTCACATTTGAACTAGTCCTGCTTTCGTGTACAGTACTGTATATGAGAGTTAGCGAAGACGAGAACTAAAGCTAAACTTTTTTGCCATGGGAAGTGGGCTCCCATTAGCATCAATGGAAGGTTTCCTTCCGAGGCAAATAGCTGCTACAAGGGAGATGGTACAGATTGGTGTGGTGGGAAAAGTAAACAGTCAAAACCTCTTTTCACACTATGGAACTGATACACATTCTGCTGTGTACAACTGTAATTTAATAAAGATTAAGTATATCATTACATAATATGTAATTTGGCCTCAAATCTGCTACCTGCCCCTGGAATGTCAGTGACACTTACGCAGTTGGTTGTTAAGTAAAACTTGCAAGAACATCTCTTTCCTTATTACTGCTGTAAACATAATCCAGACTCCAATGAAAGACTTCTCTCCCTGTCCACAGTGCTTCCAAAGCATATGGAGCGAAGATCACCAGGGAAATATGGAAATCCTAAATGTCAGCAACAATTTATTTACCACTCCTTTCCCTGTGCATGAATTCCTGTGGTATCACGACGGACAGTTTTATTGGTTTACTTGATTGACAGTTGTTCCAGTTTACATTTAATAAAGTGGAGAAGAAATATGGGTCAATCAGGATTTCAAGATATTACTTTTCCCCATAAGAATACCTCTAGTTTAAAGGTACTTAGCTTTTTTCTGTTCAGAACTGCAAAAACAACATGTTTCTGTGGACAACTACCGACAGAATCAATCTTGTTTTGGGATGATGAGGCCAGATTAGTTTCTCTTGAGTAATTATTGTTCTCCCATTTGTAGGAGGTAAGTGGATCAGTCGATCAGAAGCTTTATTTATTTTTTGCATTTCGATCCTGCCTTTTCCCGAGTGGACAGAAAGCAGTGCAACAGCCCCCAAATCAGATTGTACCAAAGGCTACAGTATGTTCCAAGTACTATCATATTTCCATTCACTTCATACATAAAACTAGTTCTTAATAATACCCCAGGCCTTCACAAGACGACAACTAGTTGGTTGTTTTTAAAAGGCCACAGAGAAAACATGCAAATTAATGCATTTTCGGATGCATCATTTCAGTCGGGGTGGCTGGGGTCTCACAACGTTGGTAAAGAGAAATGCTGACATTCTTTATGGAGCCAAAAGGAAGGGTTTTTTATGGCCAAAGAGGAATTTGTTGCATACCAAGCAATAAAATATCTTGTATAAAGTACTGTGTATAATGTATTATAATATAATGTATAATGTACTATAATAAAGTACATTGTATAATGACTATAAAGTATCTATCTTAAAAAAGTCCCTAAACAGGATCTATGCATGCCTTCTGTTTGCCATCCTAACAGCCTAGTCAGCAATTGGGAGAGGATAGGATAATAGCAAAAAGCAATTCAAAAGACGCCATCCATTGTGTGCAACTCATTAACATCTAAAATAAACATGTCCCTATATGTACTGCAAAGTATATGAGAAAAAGGAAGCATGAACAAGCAATATGCCTCCGCTTTTTCTCAAAAAGTTAATAGCCTAAATGCCGGAGACATAAAGTCCGATGGAAGCAACAGCAGAAATAACCAAATCACTACTGACATCTAGTGTTAAAATGCCAGGAGCTTTTTCTTGTTTTTTGAACTGATCAGGAACTACAGAAGTGGAAAAAAAGAACCAAGATTTATGTTTCATGTCTTAGATAAATTAAGTCAACATGACGTTGTCCAAAAAAAAACTATTATGGTGAATCATGAAAATGGCTGCACGAAACATAGCAGCACAAAGTACAGCAAAGCACACAAAAAATGGCTGAAAGCACAAAAGTGGACTTTTCTTCAACTGACGATTGTAGGTCCTCCTAACACATTCTGAGTTATAGTAGCCCTATACCGGGGAACATTTATTCTATGTACCCCAGGCTGCAATCGCAGCCACACTTTCCTGGTTGTAAGCTCTATAGGCTATCATGGGACTGCGCTATCAGTTGGATAAGCTGATATCTATAGGCTATCAGTTGGATTGGGCTGCCATATCAGGCTTAAAAATAATCCTGAGAGCTGTAATGCTGTGATGGGAGCTAGAATGAATATTTGCAAATAATTATTCTTCAAAGAAGCCCTGATAATCAAATGAGTAAAAAAACATTTTTGTGTAGGTTTGTAGTGTGCATATGTCCCTTCAGATGATCATGACCTAAATATTGCAAATGGCTGTTTGGAACATTCCTCTCAAGGAGGTCTAACACTCTGAATTATTTTTTGCTTCTTAAAATCTACTTCATGCAGCTGTTCAGATGATTTCTACTCTGCTAGATCTAAATTAAGAAGCAACTGAAAAGCACTTGTAAAAGATGTACGTGCCACTATTCAGTGATTCTGGAGAGTTTGGATTTCACAAAAGTTTACTCTGTTTCAGACCTATGGCTTGATCACTGGATTTCAGATGAGTGGCTTGGTCCAGCAAAGTATTGGGGATTGTATATCTCTCTTACCAATTTCCCTCTCTACATGTTCCGTGAATCCATAAGAGAGGTTGTACCTGTCCCCCGTCACAAAGCAAGCAAGCAGAGAAAGAGAAACATTTTTCTTTCTGACATTCTTAGACTTATATCATTTGAGATATTTTCCAAAATGAAAGCACAGTGATCTTCTAAAACCCAGGCTTGGCCTCAGCAGCATCACTAGGAGTTGCAGCTCACACCCAGCAACACACACAGGGGGGATTCACACTGGATGCTAACACCGCTAGTGACCAAAACTGCTGAAATCACAATTTGTAGAATACCATCATGTTATATACCATTGAATGCAGAATTTGCAGCCAAATGCAATGAAAAAAAACTGTGACGAATGATAGAATATCTCTATTCTATCAAATGTTATGGCCAAAAAACCAGAAAAAACCAAAATACAACTATTTTATGTAACTAAAAAGTACATTCCATTAATTAAAAAAACAGATAAATGAAACTGATTGTTCAAAGAACCAATAAATTATTATGACACAGCATGGAACCAATAAGGAGCTACTAAGGGCTATTTAGGGGGTGCCACCACGAGTGACCAGAATAGCTGTTTTTAAGAATAATATCATCATGTTATAAACTATTTGAAGCGCACTAATTTCAGCAGAAAGCAATAAAACCAAATTCTATTCAGCCAAAAATAGGGCTAAAAAACCAGCAGAGACAGGGGGATGGTGCATCACTATACAGCAAATTGTTTTTTCCTTTCATTTCATAGGAGGAGGTACCAGTATATCATTGGAGTGATGTGCTGGCCTTCTCCACAGGGTGACACAAACCCTGGAGATGCTACTGCTCACCCATTGCATATGAAACATACAGCATAAATTTATACATCTCCACCACCTCAGTCGTTTCCACATCTCCAGCATTCCCTACACTCTGCATCTTCTTCCTTGTCCTGCACCTCCTTTCCCATCTCTGATCTTCTCCTCTGCTTTGTATCATATGCCAGTGGTGGACTTCAGGGGGTTCTCACAGGTTCTATAGAACCCTTTGCTAATGAGTGCCGAGTTCTGAGAACTGGTTACTAATGGGACATAGAACCTGTTGTTAATTTAGGTTATTAGGACATAGAACCAGTTGTTAATTTATTTGAATCCTACCACTGCATATAGCCCACTTTTGAATCCCCCCTGCACCACCCCTCTGCTGTGTGTCCATAATGCGCTCTCTCTCTCTCTCTCTCTCTCATTTCTCATGTTCAGAGACTGAGCCCTACATTGAACACAGCCCCTGAGATTGAGTCTTGGCTCAAATTAAGCCCAGTACAGTGTCACCAAAAATCAACCAGAAGCAAGGCAGGAGAGAAGAAGGCAACCAGTCTCTGAATAAGTAGAAAGTGCTTTCACCCAATTTCAGACAGTACCTCCCAGCACTCCTTAAATCAACTCGCATACATTCATCCTATATTAACTGGATGATTTCAACATATTATAAACAATATGAAGCTTACCTAAAATGGTCAGGAGACATTGTTTTCAGTGTCTGCATCAATTATTCTGCTGCGCTGTCTTGTTGCAATGTCAGAAATATGGATGGATTTTCCATGGAATGAAAAAAGGCAGCAAATATGAAGATGGGATACAAGAGACCTCAATGACTCTTGCACCATAAAGAAGCGTGGTGGATTTCCATTCCTTCTTATAATGTAATCTGACTGCTGCTTAGCAACTCAGTACAGTATTACTGGGTACCAGACCAGTTGTATTTATTTGCCAGGTTACGGAAAATCCTTCAGTAGATGTTAAGTCTCTGGGCAACACAAAAAAATACCGTAATTTCATTTTTTTATACTTCACTCTGAACTTAACAGTCACAACTGCTGCGGCAGACAAATACATAGAAGGCAGATTCATACATTATTGTTATGTAGCATCTGTAGAATTTGTAAGATATTCAAGTGGTGTGGATACTCACGTATCGACATTCTGGATACTAATACTTTCATTTTCAGACTTTCACAAATCTTTCCAGATTTCTCTCACCCCAAGTCTGGGCAAAAGCCCCCATCTGATTTTTTTTCTACCTGAATTTTGTTCTATCAAAAACAAAAGCAACAACATATGTAGAAACATTGCCTGGGATTCTCAAGTGTTTTTGAGAAAATAGACTCTCTCCTCTGTCCTGCCATTCCAAAGGAGAAGCTAATAACAGATTTCTTATTATACTTTTTTTAAGGCATTAGCGCTCTAAAAGCTTATTTCAGCTGTAGGCAGAAGAAAGCAGAGCTGTTTTCGGTTGTTGTGTCTTACTTAAACTCCTTATCAGGCTTCACTTTCCACAGAATCTCTCTTCCTGGGGCTAGGTAGAAAATACAGAACAATAACCTAAACAGTAAATAGTATCTCTCTTGGAAGTTTTCTATCTGGTGATGAATAACTCAGAAGAAACGATGATGATCAGCACCTTTAACCTGACCTTCCCTTCAAATTATGTGGTCTTCATTGTTCAGAACAGGCTCACCTGGAAGCAGGACAAATGCACTGCAGTTTGTCCCTTTTTCCCTTCATTATATCACCAAGGAGAAGGATTCCTTCTCATTTTCTGGAAGAACCTGAGCAAGGTTGCATTAGGGCAACCGAATGAGGTTTTCCAGGGCTGGTGCAGTTGTGACAAGGGGGTATGCACTGCATCCTGTGATGGAGGGGCAGTCACTGGCCTTCTTACTGTATGGGAACACATGTTCCCTTATCATGGGAACATGTGGATCATGTGGATGCACCAGAGCTGGAAAATTCATGTGGAAAATATGTGGATGCACCAGAGCTGGAAAATTAGATAGGACTCACTGGACCCTATGTCAGTGGTTCCCAAATGTTCTAGCACTGGGACCAACTCTAGCAGAACTCACCTAGGTTTACCAGACTTTTAAAAAATGAGATATAAAAATAAATATTTTATATATCTATATACTGTATCTAAAAATTGTAGAGTCACTGACTGACTTATTAATGCACAGCCTAAACCACTGGACCTAGAAGCATGAAATTTGGGGAAGGTATTCCTTCTGTGATGGAGGCACCCAGTAAGAACCTGTTTTTAGAAATTCAAACCAAAGGGGGTGAAAAAGGGATACAAATTGTATTTTCATCCCTATATTTAACATTGAAGAATCGCTGATCAATGCCCAGCCCAAAACCCTGGACCTAGAAGCATGGAACTCGTGTCTTCCTTCTGTGACATGAGCACCCACTAAGAACTAATTTTTAGAAATTTAAGCCTTGAGGGGGTGAAAGGGGTGCAAAGTGTTTTCATCCCTGTGCTTAACACAGAAGACGCATCTGACTGATCAACACTTTTGGCTGATCTGACTGATCAACACTCCAAATCCTGTATGAAGAAGCATGAAATTTGAAGAGCATATTCCTTCTGTAACGTAAGAATCCACTAAGAACCAATTTGGTGCCCATTGGTGCCTGCGGCCTAGTCCAGGGTTGACTTTTGCTCACTGCCCCGTGGTGGCCAGTGCTTGGTAGAGGTGCCTGCTGCTCACACTGTCAGGTGACCCCCGCTGCCCACTAGGGATGTCCAGTGCCTGGAGGTGTCCAGTGATGCCTAATGCCTACTGCGTGGTGGTACCCCATGGTGCCAGGTATGGATGCCCTGTGGTGCCCACTGCCTGCTGCCCAGTGGTGCCCAGTGCTCAATGGTACCAACCTGATGGTGCCCAGTAGGGATGCCCAGTGCCTGCTGGTATCCTGCAATGCCCACAGAAAAGACCCCATTGTCCACTCTTGAATGCACTGACCCCTGGTTGGAAATCCCCCTTTTCTCCCTGAAATAGGTGATCATGGCTTTTGGAACTAATAGCACTGAAGGTGATGAGCAGACAAATGCACACAAAACTGAATGCAGCCCCAGAGCATTAAAAACAAAGTGCACATGTATTTATGAGGGGAAAAATCCACACATTGGGGTTTAAATGTTTAAACTGAAAATTACCATGTTATCAATGACAGTGTTCCCATAATGGATGCGAGACAGAAAAATGAATTTCCTAGTTATGAAAAACAATTTGAAATAACTTTTCATTTCAAGACCTGATTGGAATTCTTACCTGCTACAGAAAAAATACAAAAATAACACTAAATGCAAATGCTAATGCTAACATATTGGAGAAGCAAGCAGGAGATTTTCACACAAGATAGAAGGATCTCAAAATAGACCAGAGCTCTGCTGGAGATCACGTCTGTGAAAAAAGCAGCCCCTTCGCCTTCTCAACGTAACGTTACTGTACTCAGAAAAGGTGCTTCTGAAATACTCCCCTGTCTGAATCCTGCAAGGCTTCATAGACCTCCTTGCAAGTAGAGAACTTTCCCCAAAGTAAAGGGTGGGTAAACTTGATACCACTAAGTCCACACTGACCCAGAAAGTGAATCAGATCCTGGAAAGTTGTCAGGTTCCCTGCTGCTGAACTTGCCTCCTTTCTGGGCAAAACTCACCCCCTTCCCCACCCCACTGCCACCTATTTCACCCTCCCTCCAACTCCATGATGAACATGATGACGGGTGCCATTGTCGCAACAAAGGGCATGGACTTTAACTAGCTAAGGGCACAATCCAGAGTAACTACGGGGAGTCCTTGCTCCGGTGTAAGAACAATTTGTTCTGGATTGCAATATGAATTTCCCATAGGTTTTCACTAGGTGGTGCAGTAACTACAGGTATGTGTAGTGTCTCTTATGTGCTCCCGTAGTTACTCTGGATTGTTGGGTAAGTGTGTGGCTGTAGTTAGCAATGCAGTAAAACTGTCTCACATGTCAACACAGTGATTGGCCTAAACAGCACTCCTTCTGAAAGATCCATATGCTGCAACCTTCTGGCCAGGTGTACCTGTTTGCAGTTAAGTGCCAGACCCCAGGGTGGAGATGGCTTTTTACCTGTTTCCTACTGCAGCTGGATGGCTGTGCAGCTATGCCGAGTGGCTATATAGGTTCAGTACTTCCCTCTCCTGTCCCTGCAAAGGGTGTTTCTGGCCATTCATGCAGATGGTTAGTGTCTTGGTCAGTGACATCACTAGGGTGGTGCAGGTAGCACAGGGTGACATGCCCAAGGGGGATGATGCGCATTGGGGGACCTAAAAATTGCAACTTCGTGATGGTATGTCAAACCCCATCATGTCATATATTGTTGGATTTGTACTGAAGAGCAAAATCCAATACAATGCAATGTTTTGATAGCACCTTCCTGTCAAAAGTTATGGCAAAATACTACCTTCCAACACTATGATTCAATGACTCATATCCTGTGCCTTCATCCAGTGAGCTACCAGCACCCTGTTTTGCCCAAGGGTATAAGGGATTCATCCAGCTAGTAGAAACCCTCACACTGACTTGTATTCTTGCCACATTTTTTTCACATGGCTCCCTTTTTTGAAGGAAGCTACCATTCTATCCTTGCTCTGCTCTAATCAAAAGCTTGTTCCCGGATGCATTTCTGGAATCCTAGTTATAAGGACTCCTGGCACTTTGCTGTGATCCCTTCCTCCTGTGCTTCCTGCAGGAAGAATTTTATATTGACCTATCAAATTCTCCTCACTTGCCTTTAAAAGAATCTAAGGGTGCAATACAGAGTAACTATAGGGAGTCCTTGCTCCGGTGTAAGAACAATTTGCTCTGGATTGCAATATGAATTTCCCATAAGTTTTCACTAGGTGGTGCAGGAACTATGGGTGCACGTAATGTCTCTTATGTGCTCCCGTAGTTACTCTGGATTGTAGGGAAAGTCAAGTACATGAGGTGTGTGCACCTTCATTGGGTCATCCTTTGCATATCCATGAAAATATACACCGTGTTAGTTGGGCACTCAGGAGAACACAGCTCTCCCCATCTCCAATAACTAACTGATCTTGCTATGACACAATTATTCTTTGCCTTTGCAAACATTAAATTGTATTATGACAGTTCCAAATTATATTCATACAAAGCCCCAAGAGATCAATGTTATGCATGTCAATGTAGTAGTGTATCCTTTTTATGGTCAGTGGGGCTTACTCCCAGGTAAGTGTGGATAGGCTTGCAGCCACACAAACCTTGTTTAGTTGTTATGTTGCATCCGACTCTTTGTGACTCCATGGACTAGAGCACGCCAGGCTACCGTATCTACACTAGCTTTCAGTTTGTCTAAAAAAAACAAGCAGGTGAATTTAATGTGCTCTCCTATGTTCTTGATTGGTGAAGTACAACTCTTGTTATTGGGTTACAGTTGCTCAGTGGTTCATCAGAATATCAGGGCAAAAGTGATGCACACAAAACTTTCCAGAATGAACTACAACTGTAACATATAGAATTTCATGAAGGCAGCAGAACCAAACATTTGAACACGGCACCATCTAGTGGTTATGGAGCTGCGTTTGCACAGTATTCCCTTTCAATAGAAACCTCCTCTGAAAAATCTAAGACCACTCCACAGGAAGTACCTTTTTGGTATCACTCCTAGGAAATGCCATAGCAAGAATACAGGCGTCCAACAGAAAGTCTGTTCTTAAAAGACAGTGGCTTTGGCAAGAGTTTCAGGTTCCCCACCTTGATCCATGAGAATCAGTGGTTCTCATATCCAAATACAAAAGATGAGCAACCGTGCCCTTGGAACACAGATGGACTTAATTGATTACAGTGAGAAAGTTGTTATGCTTTCAGGCACATTTGCAACACTCAAAGCTGGTTCAGGAAAACCTATGCCAGCTCAGTGCAAGATTAGGAATTGCACTGTGAATTTCAAATTGACAACCTACTTGATTACTACATTTTGTTCCACTAATTTTTCTGAGGTGCTATTTATGGTACTTAAAGTGGACAGCAAGCTCTATCTTGGCCCTGACTTTACAGACCAAATACCAGCATGAAACGATATAAATATGATACAGGAAACTGCTGGAGTTGGTTGTGACCAATGAAGGTGGACAACAAATATTTAAGTTTATTGAAGTTTTCTGCATCTACCACAGATAATTCGAATATAAGTCCACCTCATTGAGGTGGCAGGTTTGGAGCAAAAGATCTTGGAATTTTCTATAATCCTTGGATATGTTGGGAGTTACACTTAGGCACTGTCTGACTATAGTTTTTCTGATTTTACTCAAGGCCAGATCCTGAAAAATAATTACCACTAATTCTTACATAAGAACTGTAAACTTTCTATTTAAAGGTAAAGGTTATACTGCTAGTTGTAACCAACTGTAGGATGCGGTGCTCATCCCTGTTTCTAGAGTCATCATTGTCCAAAATATGGCTCAATGTGCACAGAAAGCTGTTACCTTCCTACCAAGGTGGTACCTATTTATCTACCTACATTTGCATGCTTTTGAACTGCTAGGTTGGCAGGAGATGGGCTAAGGACTGTAGATAACCCAATCTTGTAGGACCCAAGGTCTCAAACCCTGGCATTCTTGTTAACATATCTGTGGCTACTCAAGAGCCAGCAGCGGTGGCACAAAGGTGTGAGCTGGCCTGCTGGCGCACAATCTACTATCAGTGTTGGCCAGCACAGCTAGGATTGTGTCTGAGTGTAGTTGGGAGACCATGAGAGTTTTGGAGGTGGAGCAGGGGTGTTTTTGGATGAAGTTCTAGGATAAGAGGCAGGCTGGGCTTGGAAAGTGGTGGGATCAGCAGCAGCACCTGCCACATCATAATCCCTGTACCTGGCCAAGTCAGACCCACATAGGCTTTCTGAATTTGAACCAGCCAAACAGCTGTTGTGGATCTGAGAAGCCCAATAAGGGTGACTATGGCTTTCTGTCTACAGAAATTGTCTCCTTACCCAAGTTTATCTCCAGCTGCCTAGAACACAGCAGGCCAGGTGGCCTGGCTATGCTAGTACAGTTTATACTAGAACTGTAAACAATTTTTAAGAGAGGAAATAACTCACCTGGAAACCAATGTTAAGAGGTGGAATAATGGCTCCCCTGAACTGAATCAAGTATTTCTTAGCAATAAAGGAGTCAATGCAATAAGATAATTTAAAGAAAATTTAATGGTCAGCCAAATATACAGCTATTAGAATTACCTAAATATCACATAAATTACAAAAGAATTGGTATATAGCATGATAGATATTTTTACTATAAAATAACCAACATACTTCTGCAGTCCAACAAGCCCCGCAGTATCATTTACAATCAAACACACGAATACCAAAAGGACATTGCGTAATACAATTCAGAACTCAAGTCAGAGAAAATAAGACCAAACTAAATACATTCATCCAGATAAAATACATTAAAAGTATAGAATTTTCCCCTCCCTCCCCCAACCATCAATTAACACAGCTTTAGGTGCAATTTCACATGCTTCCATAAATTTTCCAGTACAATTCCCAGAGCATTAAAGTGCTTGTGTGCACTCTGGTTTCATTCATATTCAGGTGTGCAATATAGTCATATTTGGACATTTCAGTTTAAAGTCCATTCAGCCAGTTGAAATATTTTATATCCAGTGCCAACATTGATACATGTTTTAAAAGCATATTTAAACAATGATTTAGATTGTGTGTAAATGTACATTTGTTCCCAACACCACTGTTCTTTTCTTTTTTATGCTGCCTTGTTTCATATAAAGATTAAATTCTAAATAGCCGGGATTCACCTCTAAGACTATGGCAAAATAAATTGATTTTCTAATCTCTGTATTAAAACCATCTCAAATTTGCTGCCAACTTCAGATTAGTAGAAATATTCATACTATGAAAGTTTTAAATGTGCACTAACTCTTTAGTTAACAAAATTGTCATCCACAATTACAAATGTGCAGTATTTAGCTCATGTATATGTAATGGAATAATATTTCACAGTTGAATGATTCATAATTCCATGTCCCAATTCAATGGTTTGTAAGATGAGTAGCAGAAGCAAAAGAAACACAAAACTGAATACAAAGGTTTTGGATAGATATCACCTGCAAGAATTATATTTTAAGCAAGAAAGGGTTTCATTTAGTGGTAAGTGCAATTTATTTACTGCTGCCCACTTTAGTCTTTCCCAAGCCTAACATGAATATTCCAATTGCTTCCCATACATATTGCATGGCACTAGTACTTCCACTGCTTCCTCTACCACAAGCTCTCTCTATAAAGCTCTTAGTGAACTAAAGAAATATTTTTCTTGTGAATTGATCGCATCCACAAACAGAACATTTCTTTGCAGAGGAAGTTCCTAATGGCAGAAGTACTAACCAGGTTACCATACATATTATTAAATGCTACTTTCAAGAAGATTCACATACAGCTAGTGTCATACAACTAAATCAGTCAACTTTCCCAGCTGCAACTACATAGATGGTCATAGTCACTGTTCTTCTGTTTAGCAACTTATGTTTCCTGTTTAAATAAAAATACAGGTTGTGTACAATCATCAATTAAAGATTCCATGGTTTTGAGTGAAGTATTATCATGTTATTTATCAGCAACTCATTTTGAGGGAGAGTCTCGAAAGAATAAAGATTAAGACCCCAATTCCAATTCTTTCAAATGCCTTGTTCCCAATTCCTGTTACTATATACTACACTCTTTTCACCCTTTCTGGCAACTTAAGGTAAATCAGAATCCCTTAGTGGGCCACTTAAGCTCAAAGGCATTCAATTGCTGATATCCATAATCATGAAATTCATTGTAATGACAACACTGAGAAGATAGCTAATCATAATTTTCCATATAAACTACTCTTAGGATCAACAATGCTCTCCAAAAAAAAATCAATCAATCTCTAATCAAACAGCAATGCTCTCTAACAGCAGAGGGACATCAATAAGCTCTAAGCATTGTATTACAACATTTTAGATGCTATGCGAGGTCATTGAAAAGGTATGAAACCTGAAACAGAAGGCACTCAGTAGACATTATTGCAAATAGTGTAAACTATAATAAACAATTTTAAATAGCTAATATGGACGGGTAGAAAGGTATTTATTTGAACTAGCCACAGTCCTTCAAGAGGGTCATAACATAAAATTTAAAACTATTAGGCTCAATAAACCTATAGTGGTTGCGCCCTATACTCTCTTCCTAAATTAGTATTTGGTACTGAAATACATTTTTCTTTCAAAATGTGAGCAGCAATTTCCACATTAAGTGACAAACCACTCATATTCCAAGTTAACCCTCATTCAAACTCTGCCACTGCAGACTAAGGCCACAATCCTGTGCTGTTACTAGAAGTTAGAGCCTGATTCTCCACAGTCAGCACTGGCCCAGCACTAGTACCAAGTATAGTAAACATGATGTAAACCACATCTGCAGCATGTACTGCCAGCCCAGTGCTGGGTTAGTGCCAGCCAGAGCATCACCCAAAGCACACCTGTTGTTCTGGAGAACAGAAGGAAGGTGCTCTGGGGAAGGAGTAGGGCACAGAGAGAGGGGCCAGGACTGACAAACCTCTGCTCTGCAGATCCAGAGCCCCACTCCTGGCACAAGGCTGCTTTATTCTGCACCAGCTAAACAGCCCCAGTGTATAGTAGCCCCATTGTAGGGTCTCCTCATTTACCAGGTACAAATGCCCCCTACCGCTACAGCCTTCAGTGCAGAAAGCACAGGATTAGGAAATTCCCCTGACCTCAGAAGACTTGCTTCCAAGTAAATATGCATAAATTCAGGCTGTAATCAAACCATTCATTGGATCCATTCTGAATAAAAGCTCTTAACTATAAGCATCTCATTATGGAATGGTATGTAATGTATAAGCAAAAATACAGTTTTACTGTACAACGGAGCAAAAAATAATTTCAGTCAGAAAATACAACCTCCCTGTGAAGCACTGTTACACAATTTCATAGTTTGTTTTGTAAAACTAGTTAGTTAAAATATTTAACATTTAATACCATTATTTTAAATTTAATTTGAATCTATGCAACTGGCACCACTAATATCCAAAAATACCAAGAGTGAAAATGCTTTGCTATAAAAAATTATACTATTTAAATTCTTATTAAGTAAGACTATACACAGTTTTCCATGTATCACATTTAAAAGGAGCACTGTCAAACATATTAAAAGCAATACTTTTTAAGAGCCTTCCCTTCTCACTCTTTGTGAGTGTGATTTGTCAAAATCAATGTAACTTACTCAGGCTTTAGCGGTGGTATTTCATTACCTCCTAACTTTTTTCCTTCTAAGGAAACTTGTACTAATTTGACCACAGTTTAAGACAGAGAAAAGCTGCAAAACTCCTTTTTCATGGACTCCAGTCTCAAAATCTTTAGATATTTTAATCACTCATACACACCCCTCCTACTATCCAAGCTTCTAAAGTCCCTTCTATAGTCCCTTAAAGAGAGCAGGCAGCTCTGCCTGTGCACAAGACACAAGACTCCTTCCTCAAGAAAATAATTTCCTTGTGCTGGAGACCCCTGCACAAACCTGAGCTCCAAGATAAACAAGATACTATGGAATCAATTCATCTTTGAAATATAGACCACATTTAAATTATGGATCCAAATTTACATGTGCAAGGATAATTCTGAATGTCCCATTTCCGTAGTTAGAATTCCCATAAAGTTGATCAACACCCAATATCCAATTTAAAGTACTGTCTTTGAAACAGATTTACTAAACCAGGTCTGCAATCATGGTAAATATTTTGGATTTATTCCTATAGGTGAATCAACAACATTCTAGCTGCAATAAATATTAAAAGCAGCACAACAAATCAACACTTACAATACTACCAAAATGGAGTACACACAGACTACTGCCTACCATCTCTAGAAAATGTGAAATAAATTTTCACTGGCACACGACAAGAAAAAAATACTGTCTGCCTTCACTAAACATTTTCATTTTTTAAAAAGTAGTAACAAAGTAACAATTTTCTGTTAACACAGAAAATTTTTATATAAAGTTATGTGGTAACAGAAACCTGCCAGCAAGAATCTTGGCTACTACAAACTATGTAATGTATAAGGAAGAAAACTGACTGAGGAAAAGTAACACCATAACATTTTTTCCAGAGTATGGCTCAACACATTGAATACTTATAAAGTTAGTATCACCTAAACTTTGAATATCTGATATTGGCTTTTATTACTGTAAAGGCTCACTTTGCAACCCTTATTAAAACTGCTTATTAACAAAGCATTTTTCTATATAAATACTTTGATTTAAAGTATGCATCTAAACCATTTCTATTTACCATATTTTTATTTGTTTCCAATTTATCAGAAATATTTGAATGAACTTCATTAACCAGTAAATTGAAAACAAACTCTAAGGTAGTGCCTTCTGTAGAATTTATATACAATGCAAGACATGATAAAAGGATTCATTACTACCAGAACATTGAAATTAAACCTGGAATTGCAGATTTAATTTAATCAGTACAGAAAACAAATGCAAGAAACATGTGCCACTTGCACTATTAATATGATCTGGCCCTTCTATTGCCTTGCTTACCAAGTAAGTTTGTTTGCTAAATGAAAACAGGCCCTTCAGTTCTTTACATGTTTGAACTCATTTATTCTTCCTAACCACCAAAGTAAATCTGATCTTTGGATTATAAGTGGCATTTCTTCCACAGACAAAGTTGGTCTTCTGTCCCAGAATGAAACTTCTTCAATATCAGATGTTTTCTGCAAACATTCCCATTGCTACAAGGTATGAACCATCACTCCATAGATGCCATCTACTTATTCACCTCCCCATACTGCCCTTTCCCAGTAAGTGGACATCCATAAACATTCTGCCCAAAAATTAACCCATCATTATCTGCCTTCCCAGTGCATGTCCAAGAAAACATGATAATTTGAAACCACTTACTGAATTATAGCAGTACAGTCAGTCTTCAGTATGAGCAGTTCAATACTGCAGATATGTAGAAATCATATTTCTTATAAATAAGATATTCTTTGGTCAAGTCAATTTCTGGAGGACACAACTGGAGAAATCAAGGAATTCTTTCCATACTCTCTGCAACTGCATCCTGCTGAAATCAGCTTAACTACCAAATGTCATATTAAATGGAAATACTATTTTTCACTTATTCCCCATCCAATTTCTTGACCACAATTACTGACCTAAGTGTCACCACATATTACTGAGTGGGTTCAGAACTCAGTCTTGTACTGCTTTTGCTGCCTCTCCACAATGTCACCCAAGCTGATTATCTGAAGACAAGTTCTTATATAACGGAAGTAATATAGAGCCACTGAAACTCCAGAGTGCCATTTTGCACATTTAACTCCTATTTCAGAATTTAAAAACTTAAAACAGCACCCACACGAGCTTTACATGATAAGAGTATGCGCATAAGTTTCAGTCAGAAAGATGAGATTCCCTACTCATTTTTAAGAATGAAGCAGTATGATTGTATCCAAGGATGCTGGTTCAGTTGGAACAGACTCTGAGTATTTGACTTAGATACAGGATTACTCCAGTTTAAGATGCAGCAGATGCCCAAAGACAAAACTAAAGAATCTTCTAATAACCCGTTACTTAGAAATATGGCTCAGTGTTCTGGCTATAGAGTTTGATTAAAATATTTAAGGGTGTAAGAAAGCTCAGACATTTTATCGTACATGAACTTTCTTCCGATTTCAGTTAAACTTCATTTGTTAAATGTATGTTTCTACAACTACCAGTTAAACCTCATTAGCTTTTCTCTCTTGCTTTACTAGACTACAGAGTAATTTTCCTGAGTAAGATTATAAAATATTTCATTCTACCAAAAGTACAAAGACAAGTAAAATGTAGAACAATACAAACCAACATAACAGGATCACAAGTGCAGAAATGTTGTTGCTTTTCATTATAATTGGCCCCCCAGTAGAAATCATAGCAAAGAATTCAGGTATCTAAAATATTTTGAAGGACAGTAATTAAATTCTTCAGACCGTGAATGTAGCCCTCATCTCTTGTGTTGCTGGGGAACACATGCGCAAAATCAATCATCCGAACCTCTACATTTTTTTTAAATGTAGTAGGCATAAGACAAAAAACCTTTTCCAGCTGAGGTATAACATTTCCATTCAGGTGTTCTTGTGAAAGGTGAGCAGTGCTCTTCCATATGTTATCTTGTTCCACAGTTTCAACCTTTAGTGAAATTTGACTCTGGTGCCTTTTGTGAAGTTCATACACTTTTGAGAAGCTTTTACTTACAGAAGTCTCTACCTTGCCATTTTCTGGAGGACTGATTACACGAATGTTGTTATTGTATTCCAATGTATCACCACCTGGCACTTCCCCCTTGGACATTCTTGACTCAACCACATTACCATCCTTTAACCATGGAGTTGTCATAGGAGATAAGCCATCATAGACAAACAATAATGAACTTGCATAAAAATTAAGTTGCTTCTGGCTCTCAAACCACTGCAAAATTTCTTTAATCTTTTCTATACTGGCTGCAACAGCATCTTTTCTCAGGTTGTTTCCATTATGGAAAAACCGAGCCACACCTGTAAGAAAAGGAAGCATTATAAATAGTTATAGCATTTGATGGATACATTGGGAAACATGGAGAGGAAAGCAATCTAAACTAGCAATTTTGGTTAAATCTATCCCACCTTTCCCATACTAAGGCAAATACAAAAACTGCTTTCAATCTATATATATAAAAGAGAAAAGTCACTGACTGACTCACTCACTCACTGACTCACTCATCACCGCCCTGCCAAAACCGCTGGCCCTAGAAGCGTGAAATTTGGGGTGGGTGTTCCTTCCGTGACCGAGGGGTGCACTAAGAACCGGTTTTCCGAAATTCCAACCGGAAGGGGGTGAAAAGGGGCGCAACACGTTTTCCTCCCTATACTCTGCATTGGAGAATTGACGACTCATCAACATTCCGCCCCAACTGCTGGGCCTGGAAGCATGGAATTCTGGAAAGGATTCCTTCTGTCACCTGAACACCCACCAAGAACCCATGTGGAGAAATTTAACCCTTAAGGGGCTGAAAAGGGGTCAACTGTTTTTGTCCCTTGGAAGACTGACCAACATCCAGCCAATTTGGTGCTCGGTGCCTGGTGCACTGGGAATGTTGTTCGGAGGAAGAGGTTGCACTGGCAAGGATGCCGCGCCTGGGGGGAAGTTGTGCTTGGGGGACTGATGCGCATGGGTGATGTTGCATGTGAGGAGTTCAGGCGCCGTGGGAGGACTGTTGCACCGTGGGGGGACTGTCATGTGGGGAAATGTTACTCCCGCAACCTAGGTATGCTTTTTGCTAGTCAATTATAAAGGGATACGCTTTTTAAACTGCTTTTATGTAACACATTTTTTGAATCAGCTGGGAGACCCATAATCAAACTCCTGTGAATATTGAGGCACAACCTTATTCTATTAGGAACAATGGAGGAGCAAGAAACCTGGAAGTGGCTTTTAAATCTATTTTCCACATTTTTAATCCATTTTTTAAATGCTGGAATGGGGGTTGTGTTCCAGAACAGCTCTACTAGATAACAAGGGACAATCTGTATTCCATTCTATTGCATTCAGTGCCACTAGTAGCTGAATGAATATATACTGATGATAAAATACGTGGAATATAAACGCAGCAGAAAATGAGAAACATATTCTCATTTTTTATTATTCAAAACAGGAAAGCACTATATGAAATGTTATTTTATTTTTATTATTTTTATTATTCAAAACAGGAAAGCACTATATGAAATGTTATTTTACCAATCTTTACATTCTACTGGAAAATAAAAGACACCTTCCCATGATGCCCTTTCCCATTAACAGGTTCACATTTTTAGCAACCTCCCAATAGTGTACTTTACTATCCTAAACTTTCTTAATTCCCAATGGCACTTTACAAAGGATAGGTTGGCAACTAAGGGAAGAAGCATTTCAACTACTTACACTTTTTGAAGTGTTACTACTTATAGACATACATAAATAGAAACATTACCATCTTTTATTGTCTCTTTTGTTAAGCCTCTTCCATAGTGCTGGTTCTGTGTCTCATAGCTGTCAGAATGGAGATGATAAACCTTAAAACACAAAGGAGAAGTGTTGTTCCCTCTCTCATTCTTCAAAATATCTCTGTCCTACATTTCAAATTTTACTTCAATGGGGAAGCTTAGTAAACTCATCTAACATAAACATCTGAAAAAATATGAACAATTTACTCTTGGCAAGTAAATAAAACAGGAAAGAAACTAAATGATCACAAGTGGCATTATTAGTAAAACTGCTAAATCAAAATGATGATACAGTGCAATCCTATTCATGTCAACTCTGAAGTTCCATTGAGTTCAATGGGGCTTACTCCTAAGAAAGTGCTCTTTGGATTGCAGCCATAAAAGCACTTTTCCAAGTGATGCTCCTCTTACAGTTAGCAGGGAAAGAATAACTACCCTTTATCACACCAGCATAGAGTCTTTCTGTAGCTATTTGCTAGTGTTCTTTCTGTATCCGTTTAGACTGTGAGCGCTAAAGGGACAGGGAGTCATTTCGTTATTTGATTCTCTCTAAAACATTTTGTGAATCATTTGTAGAAAAAGAGTCAACTGTCCTCTGATCACAGGGCGGGGTGGGGGGAACCATGGTAATCAAAATGCAATGGCTACTAAACTGTACACAGCTGTTTCTGGGGTGCCACAAAAACTCACAGAGGCAATGCAGCATGTTCCCAGTGGTTTTTTTATGGGTTTCCATGCAACAACATCTTGGCCAGACCAAGACAGCACATTATTCTTGCAATATTTCAGAGCAGTACTGGTGTCCGGCTCATTTTGCAGCATAGCTGCAAAAAAATCACCATATTAAGTTTGGGAACAGCTCCTCTAATGAAAGGAAATTTGTTAAGAGTGTAATATTTAAAAGAACTTCATCTTACCCTCATGCCAAGCACCAAGAATCCAATCTCTTCCATTAATGGGTACTTGCTGACTTGTTGCTTTATCTTTTCAGCAGAAGCATACGGATCATAGCTTTTCTGGCCTATTTTAACATCCATTATACATGGCTTTTTAAACCCGTGTGTTACATCTTCCAGTTTCAGGTACATGTCTATTAGACCAGAACATATATCAATAGTGTATTGTATCAACCAACACATTAGATGTAAACAGAAATCAGCAAGCAGCAAAAGATAACACCTTAGCAGCATAGTTACTGTGCACTGTATCTAAAACGGTGCAAAGCATGTGGTATAATAAATTTATCTTGTTTTCCTCCTTCTCACTCCAGTGCCCTCAATCAACTCCACAAGGAAATCCGTCAAAAATCAGTATCTAGCTATCAAATATTGTCAAAGATTTTGTAACCTCTTTCCATAACAAAATCAGATTTAATTACCATATTTTTCACTCCATAAGACGCACCTAACCATAAGACACATCAAAGTTTAGAGGAGGAAAACTAGGAAAAAAATATTCTGAACCAAAAGGTGTGCAAATATATTTAATAAAATATAGCAGAATAATATTTCAATCATGTAAAGTCAACAGTGGTATTAAGAACCATTATCACTGTCATTAAAAAATGAGGAAAGACTTTAAGGTTCAAGCACCCTTCTATTTTTAATGGAATACAGATATTCCAGTGCAGTTTGTTTCATTGCATTCTGAGTTAAATTACCTTTCCAATCAGATCACAATATATATTATTTGTACATACCTAGATTTTCACTGTTTTAGTCACTAGTGAAAAGCTCAGCTTATTGCCCCTAAACCTTGATGCCAACTGCAATGACTACACATTGCGCCCCTCTTTAACTACACTACTGACCATTCTAAAGAGAATAGCCACACTTGACATGATTACAGCAGAGCCTCCCAACATAGCAAGTTCTGAAATATTTATAATACAGTTTTGTATCATGTTTTAAGCAAGCAAAACATAGAAAGCAAATTCTAGAAAGAAAAAGACATGGCAACTTGATATGGCAACGTTTTCCACCCAAGTTCATATTCAAGAACTACATGTTTATTGTGAGCTGGGTAAGTTGCCTCATTCACCTATTATTTTCTAAAAAAAGTTTTAAGATATTTGTATATGAATAGTACTGCTTTGCTTGTGAATATCCATAATAGCTCATCCTGCTTTCACTTGTTTTTAGATCACAGAAAGCAAGTGAAAACAGATATGACATAAAAGTACTGGATCTGAAGATGCTAAATTCAACCTTATCTGAGAAATCAATTTAGTTTGCAGAAAATAACCCCTATTTACATCACATTTTCCCTTTCTCCAAGCTTATCAGCAGGCTATATCATGATGTTCTATCTGATAGGCCTTTACCATGGTATGGTGAAGTATTGTGTTTCTGAAATTCTGATGGTAATATTGAGGGGAAAAAACCAGTAACAAATAAATCAAGCAATAGTACCATTTGGTGCAGTAGGTGGTGACCAAGTTCCAAAATATTTGGGTAGATACTTTTGCAGCTCTAGAAACACTGGGTCTTCACAGTCAGTCGCATATACCTAAAATAAAATATAGTTTAAAGAAATGTATGAGAAATTATCCTCATAGCAGCAGACTAACTGTTAAAGTTTTTATACATTTTAAGTGTTATACCTTAAAAATGTCCAATTATAAATGAACTGAGATCTGTCTAAAATAACAGTATGAAGACTATATAGAAGTTTGACTACTGATCATATCCAATAAATAGTACAAGATCAAGTTTACTTTTAAGGCTGTATGTATTTAAACTGTTATTCTTATGGCTGTATGTGTTTAAGCTATTATTCTTATGGCTGTATACATTCTAAGGGCACAGTCCAGAGCAAGTTCAGCCTGCTCTGCCCTAACTGCTCTCTCCTAACTATTCTGTATCCAGAGCAGAAAGTTATGCTGCATCCAGAGAGTCAGGAAGCCTGGGCTGCCCTAACTGCTCCAGAGCATGCTAAGTAATTGACACATGGGGAGGACTTGCTCCTCAGGAGACACCCGAGTGTCTCAGGGTGCCTGAGTGGTGCCTACAGTGGTGACACGACTCTGTGCATCACCCCTGGGATGCGCGCACCCCCGCACCTGAACTGTGCAGTTGCCAAAGTTGGCACCCGCGCAGTTGTTTCTGAAGCCAACTGGCTTCAGAAAGAGTACTGCACAGGCACCATCTCTGATGCCTGTGCAGTACTTTTCCGAAGTCTTTCAGCTTCAGAGGAGACTGTGCAGGCGTCAGAGTTGGTGCCTACGCAGTACTCTTTCTGAAGCCATTTGGCTGCCGCTCCGCCTCCTGAGTGAGGCCAAATGGCCATGCAGAGGCGCAGACTTCCTCTGCTCTAAGGAAGTCTCCTCTGAAGCTGTTCAGCATGCTCAGTGTGTTTCTGCACAGTGCATCTCAGCTGGCCATTCGGGCCAGCTCCGAGGACAAGTGGCAGCTTCTGGCTGCTGCTCTGCCTTGGGTGTGCTGACGCCTGGGGCCTGCCAAAGGACAGTCAAACTCCTCTGGCGCATCACCCCATATGGAGCGCATCACCCAATGCAGCCCACACCAGCCGCACCAGTCTGGTGATGCCACTGGGTGCCTGCCTTATAAGGAATCCCTAATGAGATGCCAGTACATTCTACAGTGAATACAAGGGGCTTCTTGGAGTGGCCTGCTGTATCCTGAGGTTTGTGGGCAGCCGTAGTTTGTTCCATATCCTGAGGTTGAGAGGCAGGGGTTGCAGCTAGGCTGGCCAAGAACTCAGATTTTTGGTCAACACTGCCATTCTTACTTGGGCCTTATCATGGACCCCCATGGGTCTACTCATTACTATACCTGCTCCTGAGAGGTACCTGCTTTCTGAGGAACTGAAAGAGGGCATTTCTGCCTTGAAACAGGCTTTGGATACAGAGTAACTGCTCTGCTCTAGGCAATGCTAAACATGCCCTCAACTTGCCTCTCCTGAGCTGCTTAGGCTGCCCCAGTTAGGGCAGAGCAGGTCCACCTCTCTTAGGGCACCCTATGTTGCCTTGCTCTGCCCTAAGCCTCTTCCAAAGTAACTGGGCTGGAGCATCTTGCAGTTGCTCCACCCTAGTGATAGATAGGGCAACCCAAGGGCTCTTATGTGAACAGATTAGTTGCTCTGGATTGTGCTGCCCAGCATTAATCTTAAAAGCCTATTCCACAAAATGTTAGAAATTAATAAAGAGTAGCAGATTGTGTAAGCAGTATGATAAAACAATTAATTTGCACTGAAGAAATTACAGATCTGAGCTATACTATTAGAAAATGAACAACAAAACTATTTCTAGAAGGGTAATCAAACAACACTTTTAGGTTTAAGAGGACTGGAATATTTACATTTAATGTATCCGTGTTAGCTGTTCAGAGCTCTTATAAACTATTTACATTTCCTTACATGCTCACATTAGAATCACATAATAATTGCCACCAAACAAATTTATGATCTCCTACCCAAAGAATATTTACTGCTTTTTAAAAAGTTTTTATTCTAATTTTTATTTTAGGTAAGGTTATCTAGGTAAGGTTATTCCATGAACGACAAGCCGAGATGTTACTGTCAACATTCCAACTGTCAACTGGCCAGGCTGAGAAGAGGCTAGGGGGCAATTGAGGATTGTCATTTAGGAGAGAGGTGGCAAAAGGGCAATTGAAATACTGGAAAGCGGAATGGGTTTTTAACTGATGAATATTTGGTACTTATATTGTACCTCAGCAACTCAGCAAGCAACGGTTGCAAGCTGCTATTTGTTTATGTATACAATTCAGACCAGATAACCAATAACTGCCTCACAATTCCTGGACTCCAGAATCAATTTGATATTGGTTAACTTTAGAAAAATATATTCTAGCATCTGAATAACAACTGAACAACATATTAATGTCAATATTTAGCTTTGACTTGCCATTAACAAATCTACTTTATGCAATCTATGGAACTTAGATATTTTAATTCACAGAAATTATAACACATTAAACCATTTAGAACCCTAAGCGTTCATTAAACCATTTAGAACCCTAAATGTTTGTCTAAATAAAACATGTTATCATGCTTTCTAAACATCACAAGTAACATACTGAGGCAGATTATGGGAGGAAGTTGAATCAAAGTGGTAAATACAACAGATGCTCTGGCATAGCAAAACAATGTAGATAAATTCAGAAATGATATACATAGATTCAGCACTAAAGCACTTATAGGCTGATCAAAAATGCAAAATGTTTAGTTGTGTCCATCAATAAAGTTAGCCACCAATATTTCACACCCAGGTCTATCCATTTCATCTTTACCTCTCTAGAAGCTGTGTTGTCCCAACAGACTTACTTATCTGAAGTTGGATCTTGCATCTGCTATGTACACATTTCAAAGTGCTCCAGGCAGTGCAATATAAATGTCCTTCAGCAGGAGTACAGGCATCAGAGATAAGTCCAATCAGTGCTCTACTAATTACCTACAGTATTTTATAAACCTTCAAAATGCTTGTTATTTTACCTAAAAGTAACATTAAAAGAGACACAATGTCTCCAGTTTCATCTTTCTAACATTTACCAAATTACATTCTTCATGACTGACCAAGACACTATTAGTGGGGGCATATAATCTATAGATGCAAGGACCAGACAGACATGTTCTAAGTGATAATTATAGATGAAAGTGTGGTTCAGCATGAAGGCACACTTCCCATTTGGTTGAGAGAGAATTAGAAGATTTATTTACCGTGTTGTAAAATTCTAGTTCTCTGGGGCCTCGAGGTGGAGGTTGCAACTGTTTCAGGACTGTGCCATCAGGATGCTGCAATATGCCTGGAACAGAAATTTATTGTTAACCTAAATTAGAATCTACTGCATTTAAAGGAAAACTATTTCAATGATACAGTATTACAGTAGTTGAGATCTAATAGTAATTCTTTTGTAAGAAAAAAGTACAACTTTTCATTGAAAAGGGCTATATATAACCCAACCCTAACAGGAATCCAGCACAATGTTACTGTCCCTCTGTCCAGCAACATAGACCTTTTTCAAAAGGTTAATTACTTTTCCTCTCTTCGTATTCCTTTCTATGCATCCCCTTATAGAGATGTCCCCTCTATAGACATGCATATTTCCTCTTCATCTCTATGCATTCCCATTCTCATGCAGCTACACGTTTATTTGAAAGTAAAGCTCACAATTCAATAGGTCTTAATTCTAAATAGGCTTGCAGCCTTAAAGATTCAGTTTCTCTTGTTTGCTGTACACATCAGAAGGAATACAGTAAACTCAAAAGATAAAACATCATAAGGTAGTAATAACGAGAAGTGGGTTCAACATGCAAGAGATTGTGAAATTTTAATTCAACTTTGCACCTGAAATCCATCTTTCCACCTACTGAGTTAAATCCCTCCAATACAACTGAAGCTTCAAAATTATTCTGAATTAATAGTAATGCAAAGCAAGTCGTTTTCATTTGTAATATATCAGTCTCATCAGCTCTTACAACATTACAAATGAAGATGGCCGAGAGTATTACCAAGCACTCATACTATTATGAAGACAACACTGCTTTTGCACAACCTTGAACGTTTTTCACTTGAATTCCCATAATAGAAAGAATATTAAATATAAATACTGTGATGGAATTTTGATGTGTACAGTATTTAATGGGAACATTAAACATTGGGAATGGAAAAGATGACGACAGATGGATGAAAGGCCAAATCAGACACAGCACTTAGTTGTTAGCTGTGGTGATCTTCTTGCTATTTGGTGATCTCCTTCTTGCATTCTTGCTGTTTGGTGTGGTGCTCATCCCTGTTTCTAAGCCTTTACAGCCAGCATTGTCCAAACACATTTCCATGGTCATGGGGCTGGCATGACTGCCAGAGGCGCACAAAACGCTGTTCTACCTTCCCACCAAGGTGATACCTATTTATCTACTTACATTTACATGCTTTCGAACTGTTAGGTTGGCAGCAGCTGGGCTAAGGACTGGAACTCACCCCATTACCCCAGACTCAAACCCTGGCCTGCTGGTTAACAGTCTTAACCACTTGCGCCACCAGAGCCCTAAAGGCTGTCATTAATTCAGCATAAATTTTTATTGACTATATTCAACTTTGTCAGATGCAAGAACATTCATCCTCCAGTTGGTAGAAGCATATGCCACTCACTACGCTACAGGAAAAAAGTTATAAAAGTAGAGTAAAAAGGCAGTAGCATGGAAGAAAATGGGAATATAATCTGGGACCATTGTTATGTGAAGTTGAAATCACAGAAGTTTCAGACTGAACACTCCCGGATTGTACCTCTTCCATTTCTTTGATCCCAAGCTTTTACAATGTTTCTTTCCATTTTTGCTGACTCCAGGTTTATATCAAACATCAACAGAAGACAACACAACATGTATGTGATGAAGTAGCCAGAAGCTGATGCAAAATTATATGATACTGTTAGTCTTTTAAGAAGCTACAAAGGTTATTTCTTGTTCATATAGCATAAATTTTGAAGAAATAAAGATATCATAGGAGCATTATTCCCATCCCCAGTTCAAATGCTCTCTTAGCCTTTTGAAGACTGCAGACGTTTGCTTCCCCTCTCCCACTCCTTTCCTTTTCATAATAAGCTCTCCAGGTTGCACTCAACCAGAGGGAAGGAATCCACAATGGAAGGACATGGTGGAACACCTGTAGTTAGAACACCCACTTCTAACCATAGTTACAAACTGTGTTTCATTAACCCATATGGCTGCACTAACTTTGATTAAGTCTGAAAATTGGAGAATGCATATCTAAGTAAGAAGCTGGTACTGGAGGGGAGCCCATAGGATGCTTGCAATCTTATAATCTTTGTTACCTGATCAAGTATGATTTATTTTATGATCAATACAAATGAATTTGTTTAATTATTTGTTAGAAATGCATGAGATGAGGTAGAAAGCACAAAAAACCACTGGACTGACATTCCTACTGCACTGACAAACATGATTTTTAGAATATCTATGTCTATCCCTACAATCCAGAGTAACTACAGGAGCACGTAAGAGACATTACGTGTACCCGTAGTTATTGCACCATCTAGTGAAAACCTATGGGAAATTCATATTGCAATCCAGAGCAAATTGTTCTTACACCGGAGCAAGGACTCCACGTAGTTACTATGGATTGCACCCCATATCATTTATATACAATTTGTTATTTATAATATGTCCAAACTTTTCAAATTGCTTTGGTGAGCATGTGAAAAATACCTGAAAATTTTTCCTGTTCTTAGAAGAAAAAGGGACTTAAAAACACAAACTACAGATACATAATTTCTCCAATACATGCATCAGTTTTCACTTTCCCTTTTTCCCCACTCATGTACATTTTCCACAAGGCAGCCTGAAATTACAGGGATAAACACATTTCTGCAGAGTGATGAAACCTTTTTCTAATGAATACCAAACTTCCTGTTTATTGAAAACAGGGAGGTACTTAAATGTGTTTATTCTTCCTGAAGTTACTCTGTTCCCTGTGGAAACTTACAAGAACTGGTTCACTAACCAAGTAATTAGTTGTAAAGTTGCTCCAGCTGGATAACTGCAACAATGTTGACCAAGGTAACCCTAATTTTTGTTGGAGGACAGAAGAGCATCCTCCCTAATGTAAACATTAGTCATGCACAAATATATCCAACTAAGATAGTATGTCTAACTAATAACAGAAGTAGGAATTTTACACATAACCTTAAAGGAGTAACAGCAAAAAACATTGTATTATAAAAAAAGCCAAAAGCAATATACACAATAAGGAAACCACCATAACACAATATTTTAAACAATCCACTGGAGACATAAAGGTGGCTGTTCCAGTATAATTTCACCAATATACACTCAGAAAATTGCAGATATTTACTGAAAGACTGCTAAGGTAAAGTACATATTAGAACAAACAACAGAATGTCATCATGCAAGATAAACAACAGAAGTGACTCGAAGTATTAGATGAATTTCAGGCACTGATTTTGATATCTGAATCTCAAACAACTTCAAATTTCACTCCTATTTGGATGCTGGCCACATGACCACAGAAAACACTGGCACTTTGGCTTAGAAACAGAGATGAGCACTGCTTTCTAGACATGACTAGCAGTACATATACCAACAGAAATGCCCAAGGCACCTTTCAAAGCTTAAGTTTAGTTCCTTCCCTCATGCAATGAGGCAGGTGTGGCTGACACTGAGTGACTGGCCCAAGGTCACCCAGGAAGCTTTGGCCCAGGAGGGATTTGAACCTGGATCTTCCAGGTCTCAATCCAACTCCCCTATCCACTACACCATCCTGACTCTCATTTCAAAAACATTTAAAAACTTTTTAAAAATCTCACCCCTGTACAAATGACAAAGTCACCATCAATACATTGTCAGCTTGGGCAAGTGACTTGAAAGAGGCCAGTCCACTCCCACTACTTCATATTTCCACTCAGTCAAAAAAATCACCGGATACCATTTTCAACCAGGGTACCATCACATACTGGCATGCAGCAAATGGTATGTAGGTGTGGTGCAGAAATTTGGGAGGGTCACATAAACAGAGCCATTAGGAAATGAGAGACACACACCCCCATCAGCAGCAGCATGGTAAAGTGTAAAAATACCTCTGATGGTACTGATACTTTCAGCATCTCATTAGTGTACAGCGAGATGGAAGGTTGGAAATTGCTGGCTTAACCTATTAAACAGGATTGTTGTTAGGGTAAGAAGAAGCACACAATTTCCCCATATTGCACCCTGATTCTTTGTAGGGAGAAAAGAACACAATTGTGATTTTCAACTTTTTTCATCTCATGGCACACCAATAGGGTGCCAAAATTCTCAAGAACACCATCAGCTTTTGGACCATTAACAAGGAGCACCATGGTGGTGATGGGGAGGCTCACACCGCCATTAGCCTTACTAATAAACATCCATGGCATACCAGCAGACCACTTAGGGGCACCCTGGTTGAAAAACTGCAGGCTTATACAATGGGGCTGATGCTCCTCTGTTTTTGTAAAGAACAGCATTTACAGCATTGGAGGAAGAGGAGGAAATAAAAGAAGATTCAGATGAGAGGGAGGAAGAAAGATGGGCATGGAGGAGTTTTTAAGCCATTTCAGATGGGAAGTCAGCTTGGGATCTCTAACCCACCCTATCCATGGGCAGACCCAATAAGACTGCATGCAGATCCTGACTCTTTACAAGGGGAACAAGATTGTTAACCATGTTAACCATTGTTAATCATTAACCATGGTTATTGGAGTGTTTACATGATGAGGTTGTAGCTGGTCTGATTTCCTGAAGAACAGCATACACAGCATGGGAAAAGGAGGAAAATTCAGGCTGCAATCCTATCCGTGATTTCCTGGGAGCAAATCACACTGAACACAATGTGACTTACTTCCGAGTAGGCACACAGAAAGATTGGGCTGCTAGACAAGGAGGGAGGAAGGAAAATGGCTTGGAGGAATGGTGACCATATGTCATAACTGCAAAAAAGGGACAATGACACCCCCCACAAAATGTAGGACACCAAAGAAAAATGTAGAACACCAAAGGATAAAGTAGGACATGAAAAAATAGAAGATAAAAACACTTATATGTTGCTTTCGTATTACTTATGACTAAATTTAAAGCTATTATGTCTAATTTATTTTAGTTTAAGAATTCTACATGCTGCCTGTTCACAAGGAAAAGGAGGACCATGAAGACTTTTTTCCAGGACAAAAGGCTTAAAAAGAGGATACGTCCTGGAAAAAGAGGACATTTGGTCACTTTGATCTAATAAAAATGCAGGACATGCCAAAATAAAAACTAAAACACTCCTATAGATGCTATAATGACATTTAAAGCTATTAGATTGAAGATTTTTCTATGGGGGGGATTCCAGGACACAAAGAGGACACATCCTGGTGGTCAAGGAGGACAAGGAGGATTTTGTTTCCAGGACACAAGGCTGAAAAGGAGGACATGTCCTGGAAAAGGAGGACAGGTGGCTGCTGCTTGGAGGGGTTGGCACTCCAGTCCAGGGCAGAGCCAGTGTGGAGGGGGTGGGGGAGCCATGACACCTGCCTGCCTTCCTGGGGCTGGACCCCCGTCCACTCACCGCCCTTATCCTTGCCGTACATGTGCCCGGCCACCTGATGTGAGAGAGGGACGCAGCCGTTGAGGAGCCGGTCCCTTCCCTCCTCCTCCTCTTCCTCCTCCACCGTCGTCGTCGTGGCGGCTGCCGAGCTGGACGGCACGTCCCCTCCATGGACGCTCCGGGGGAGCCGCTCGGCCTCGCCGTTCTCCTTGCAGCGCGGGGGCTCGGTGGCCATTTCCTGAGGCGGGGAGGGGGACGGACGGCTCTCCCTCCTCCCGCCGCGCCGCTGCTCCTTTAAGGGCCGCCGCCGTTGCAACGGCCGCCTCCCTCAGCCGTTGGCCGCCCTCGCCCGCCCCGCGGCTCCATCGCACCCCCGCCCCCCTGCCCGCCCGCCTTCCCCTCCCCAACAGACACCGCTGACTGAACAGCACCCAGGCTGGACAACACCTCACTGGGCACGCGCCGCACTCAGGGCGCCTGCGCCAACACCTCAGCCCCAGGCCTCGCCTCAGCAGGAACACTGAGAGAGAGAGAGCACAAGGGCTACTCACAAGTAAAGCCCACTCAAGTCAATGGGCTACTCCCTCCGCCTGCCATCCTGGCCTCACTTACCTGGGAGTAAGCCCCATTGACCTCAGTGGGATTTACTTCTGAGGAGACCATCTCCCCCATTGGCTATAATGGGACTTACTTCTGAGTTGACATGCTTAGGATTGGGCTTTAAGGCTGCCATCCTGTCCACACTTACCTGGGAGTAAGCCCCATTGACCTCAGTGGGATTTACTTCTGAGGAGGCAGGTAAAAACAACCATCTCCCCCATTGGCTATAATGGGACTTATTTCTGAGTTGTTATGCTTAGGATTGGGCTTTAAGGCTGCCATCCTGTCCACACTTACCTGGGAGTAAGCCCCATTGACTTGAATGGGACTTACTTCTGAGGCAGGTAACAACCACCACCACCCCATTGGCTATAATGGGACTTACTTCTGAGTTGACATGCTTAGAATTGGGCTTTAAGGCTACAATCCTATCCTCACTTACTTGGGAGTAAGCCCCACCAGCTCTGTAGACCAATGTCTGGGAATGGGTGCTAAGCCTACAAGCCTATCCACACTTAACCTGGGAGTAAACCCCATTGATTATAATAGGGCATCCTTCTAAGTAGACATGCATAGGATTGAGCTCTGACTGCACTCCTATCCACGCTTACCTGCAAGTAAGCCCCACTGGCTATAATGGAACTTACGTCTGGGCAGACATGTATAGGAATAGGCTGTAAGGCTAAAATACTAAACAACCTTACCTGGGAGTAAGTTCTATTGGCTATAATGGGACATACTTCTAAATAGACACCCAAATAGGATTGGGCTCTAAGGCTGAAATCCTATCTACACTGACTTGGGAGTAAGCCCCACTGGCTGTAATGGGACCTATGTCTGGGTATATATGTATAGGAATTGGCTCTAAGGCTACAAAACTCCCACACTTATCTGGGAGTAAACCCTACCGTCTATCATGGGATTTACTTCTGTGTAAACGTGCATAAACATTGGGGTCTGAGGCTGCAATCTTATCCACACTTACCTTAGAAATAAGGGCCATTGGCTATAGTGGGACTTACTTCTGGGTAGACATGCATAGGAATGGGCTCTAAAGCTACAATCGTATCCACACTTTCCTAGGAGTAAGCCTTACTGGCTATAATGGGACCTGTATCTGGATAAATATGTATGGGGATGGGCTTTAAGGCTACAATCATATCCATGCTTACCAAGTTGGAAGCCCTGTTGGCTATAATGGGACTTCCTTCAATGCAGACTTGCATAACATTGGGCTCTGAGGCAATGGTGGTGTTTGTGACTGAAACATCTGATTCAAAAGCTACAATCTCCCCTGCCCCATATATATGGTGATTAACTACAGCAAGGTAGGGAAAGGACTTTTCACATGTTTAGAGGCAGTGGTTCTAGTATTTATTTTTAAACATTTATATCTCCTCTTTTTAACCAGAGAGACAATGTAAAGCATTTGATTCTAAATCAGAGATCTATGCAATATGAATTTCCCATAGGTTTTCACTAGGTGGTGCCATAACTACGGGTGCATGTAATATCGCTTACGTGTTCCCGTAATTACTCTGGATTGTATTTTATAAAACGGCATGCATGTACTGTAAACCTATAAGTAAACAAACAGAACGTATAGATTGCCTTTGAAAACCAAACAGCTACAAAACCACATTTTAGTTATAGTACTGTGAAATTTAGTAAAAATGTTCTTGTGGTTTTTTTAGGGGGGGAAAGTCAAAATATGCATTGCAGTGTGTTGTTCTGTAAATGTGACCTAGCGCAGGGCCTCTTAAGGCTTAGGGCACAATTGGGAACAGTTGGCAGAACTGGTTTAAAGCCAACCCCGAAACACAGGTTATAGAACTGCAACAACTATAGGGCGCTTTCAGGGTCTGCTTGTAAGATTCCTTGAGGCATCTGGTCTGCCAGTGTGTGAAACATCAGGACGCTGGAGTAGCCAGATCACTGGTCTGCCCCTTATGCTGCTGGTTTTCACTGGTAAGTATTCTCTTTGTGACATCACTCTTCAGTTACATCACCACCACCTCTCAGGCTAACTGTCAGTTGGGCAGAGATTCCTGAGAGAGCAGGAGGCTGGGCAGCTTGCTCTTCTTTAAGGATCCATTTCCTTTCACTCAGGGGGTATTTGTGAGTGCAGATATGTCAATCTTAACTCTGCTGGGGCAGGTGTTTCAAAGATTATTCTTGATTTAAAACCTTAATGAAAAACGAGTATTCTCAGGGAGGCTGGTGGAGGGGCCTTATCTTCCTTCCCTTGTAGGATGGGAGGATGTTGGCAACAACAGTGCCTGATACCAGCTCCTTCTTCCACACAGAAGACCCACAGGCAGCAGCATTTCAATGAGTAAGTCCTTGCCACCCTTCAATGAGGAGAAGCCCTTGCCACCCTGTAGAAAGTCCTTCAGCAGACTCAAAGGGTTATGGCCTTCAATGAGGCTGCTCAAGCATGCCCAATCCAGTCACAAACACTTCTATCTATTAGACACCCATTCATCCTTCTGCCCACTATTCATCCAAGTATTTGCCTATCCATGTCTTCAGGCATCAGCTGCTGAAACATATCCAACAGCTTGACAGCAGAGTTTTGGATGCCCCCACAAAACTGATAGTTCAAGTCCCTAAAAATAAGAACTATTCAAGGTATCTGTTCAAGTTATGTGGGTGGCGCAAGTGGCTAAGTCACTGTGCCTGTTAACCAGCAGGCCAGGGTTCAAGACCCAGGTCGGCCCCACAAGACAGGGTGAGCTCCTGTCCTTAGCCCAACTCTGCGACGCCAATTGGCGCCAATTGCGATTGGACGCTGGATCCAATCGTAGTGGCTCTGCCTTTCCATTGGACTAATTCAGTGGCGTGAAGAGGGGGGATTTGCTGCTTGGGTAACAGCCTGTCCTCCATAACAATCCAACCCAGGCTTTTGTGCTTTGCATATGCAGCATATGCAGCGCTGAGCATGATACCATAGTCTTCCAAGACTGACGGAGGCCTGCTGCTCAAGGTGTCCAAACATGTTTGCCCCAGTGGGCCTCACAGAATTTGTGAATATTATTCCACCAGCATTGATGGAGAAAGACTGAAATGGCTGAGAATGTCTCTCTTGGGTAGACTGGTATCTTTGTGAAGATTCAGAAGCGTTGAGAAGACTTGCCTCTTCCTATAACAGGCTCAAGGATGAGCACTTCTTGGTGTTGTTACAAACAGATGCCCTTGTTACTCCTGTTTGAAGGCAGCAAGGTGTTCCTCATTTGGAAAGTTTGTCCTCTGAATTCAGTCTAACCCTAAGATTCTCTCACAACCCCACATTTGAGGTAAAATCTCTCCAGTTGGAAGCACCTCAGTTTTCTACCATCAGCAGTCCTTCAATGCAAAAAACAAGGCAGAGTTGGACGCATTCTTCAGAGTATGGCTTTACATGCTCTGGCAGCTCCTAGCCTTGAGGAGATACTGCTCAAGCAATTCCTAGATCACAAGGACTGAGCCTGCCATGGAGCAACTATTGGAGAAAAGGGAGATTTTGATTTTTTTCTGTGAATTCCCCTTCTCCATGATCTCCATAGCAGGGTTAGTCTACCTGCCTTTAAAAATTAGAATTATAAAATTAGTTTTATGGTATTTCTATATCCTTTGTATTTTGCTATCTATATTCACTGCACTGTTACTGAGGAAGGAGAGCTTTCTCCCTTGCTAGTTTTAATGTTCTCCCGTCTGCTGTTTTATTTGAACAATTTTAAAAGATAGCTCATGCCAAAAAGCATCACCCTTGCAGGCTGGGATATACTGAGACCATAGTCCAATATTTCTTTACTTTTATTTACACTATCTCTCAAAGGTATCCGTAACCCAAATTGAGAACCTGAGGAGGATTTACTGTTATGGCAAGAATACATTGTCTTGTAACTGGCTTTCCTGTGAAAATAACTATATGGTGGCAACCTTCCTGTATCAGCTCACTAAGACACACCACTTAGTTGATTTCCTTCCTGATGTATATACTGTGCAGATTTGTTTATTATATATGCCAATATTCAATTTATTCCTTTCCTTCTTTGAAAAAAGTACAAAAAGAAATGAATTGGCCCAAAGCATTGTTGGGAGTGGCTGTAACTTTTGGAATGTCGTCACTTTGGGCTTTGTCGTTCAACATGTCATTCAACACATGGAGAGGAAAGATGCAGCCCAGAGCAGTGTGAATCATGCCAGGAGTGGCTGCAGAGATGCTGATCTGGGCATATCATTCCTCTGTTCCTTTAAAAAGAGGAAAACATAACCTAAAGCGATGCAGAAATTCATCAAGGCTAGCAGTAGCTCACAGCCACTCTTGGCATGATTTGGGCCATAGTCACCCCACATTCTTCCCCATTTTTTGTAAAAGGGAAGAAAGGAGCAACTCTCACTGTTTTCAAACTGCACTGACCTGAGAGATTCCCCTTCTCTTTTAAAAAATGAGGGGAGAAGAAGGCAGCCCAGCATTTTTTTAAGGGAAAGAAAACATTGGAGCTGCTGGCTTCTTTCTTTTTAAAAAAAGATGATAAAAACAGACAGTGGGAGACATTAGGCTGATGGTACAGCCCCTGCAGGAATGACACCTTTGCCATTTTGCCTTAGAACCCACCCCCCCCCCATGTCACTGTGGTAGGTAGGTGATACAGTTTACTAGTGATGCTAGGGATGTGAACACCTCTCTTCTGCTCACTGTTGCTTTGACCATGACTAGAGGTCTTCCAGGGTTATCAGATCTTCCAGGTGGTGATGCTACTGCAAAAGGCAGAACTGCAGGGCAGCTGCTGGTGTTGCAGGCAGGCTTTTGTGCTTCCAAGTTTAGAGAAGTTGACATTATGCTTCCCTGGCAATTGATGTATATTCTCTCACAGTGCCTGCCAGACAGGCTAACCCTCAACTGGTCTGTCATAAATCCTGCCACCAGGGGTGTCACTAGGGTTCATGTCACCCTGTGTGGGAGGCCAGAGCATCACCCCCATGCAGTGGGCGTGGCAGCAACCTGAATGGTGGGCATGACAGTGCCATTGCCCTGCCTCCACTGCTTTTTTAGCCACGTTTTGATAGAATATACTTCAAAGTGGTTTGTTTCACTGCATTCTGCTGCAGATTACACATCCAAAGGTCTATAGCATGATGGGTATATTTCTACAAACCATGATATTAGTCATTTTGGTCAGTGGGGTGTCACTCCTCTCACCTTTCTAACACCTAGTGACGTCCCTGAGCAGGACCATTTTGGAAGCTTTGCACTCCCTAGACGGACCTTCCAACCAGCCAAGACAGGCTTGCTTACTTGCTAGTAAACATGGCTGTGCAGGTCACTTTCATTTTCAATGCATTTCCATGCTTCAGGGACCTTCTTTTGGGGTGATTTGTTGGGGCTGTGTTCATTGGATCATGACAATTCTGGTGGATTCCTCTCAGTCTGTCCTTTCCAATGAAGTATGGCACTTTTGCCTACTCATGAGTAAAGCCATGACATGGGTCACTTTCACTTTCCATAGAGTTCAATGCATTTTTTTATTTTTTGGCCATAACCTTTGATAGGAAAGTGCTATTTCAAAACAGATTTTTGCATTGGATTCTGCTGTTCAATACGAATCCAATGGTGTAAGTCATGATGGGGTTTTACACATCATTGCAAAGTTGCATTTTTGTGACCTCCCCAGTGCACATCACCTCTCGGGTGCGTAAGATCGAGCAGTTAGCATCACACACACCCTTTAGCGATGCCCCTGCCTGCTACATGGCCCTTGCTGGCCTAGGAGTGTTGCAGAAGGACTGTAAGGCATTTCTGCACCAGTTGTGGCATGCCAGCCTAACTTGAATGTTCTCAAAATCATGGCCCCACAACTATATCTTTGACAGGAGGTAAACATTCCCAAAAGACATGCCAGAATAAGGACATCTGATGCTGTTTCCCAAAGCACTGAGATCAATTGTGTCTTCATCCTTGAACATCTCAACTGGGAGAGAAACACCTTCTGCTGATAGGTGTCTATCACAATCTCCAAATGCGCTATTGTCTGAGATGGAATGAGATGGCTCTTTGGCAGATTGACTTGAAAATTGTGTTGCTGAAGACAATGGTCAATCCACATGAGGCTGCCAGTGAAGTCCTTGGTTCCAAAAGGCACCATCTGAAGAAGATCCTGAAGACTGCTGCCATGAATTAAATGGTCTAAGACGGTACTTATGAAAAAGAAAGAAACAGGCTTGTTGGCACTGCTGTTGGATAGTAAAATACCCTCTACTATCAGGATAGTGAAATACCTTTTCCACACAGTTTTTGGGTAGCACCCTAATGCTCTGGTGCTGTTTTGGTGGAAACACCATCTACTCCAGTGGTGCAGGTTCAGTGAGAAATTAGCCTACTGCTCTAGTGCAGCTTTGTTATGGTGCAGATTTTGTGAGAAAGCCATGTACTGCTGTGGTACAGTTTTGCACAAAACCACCTTTTGATGTGGTGCAGTTTTGGTGAGAAAACAGCCTACTGCTCCTGTGCAACTTTGTGATAGTGCAGTTTTGGTGGGAAAGCAGCATACTGCTGTGGTGCAGTTTTCCTGTAGTACAGTTTTGGTGGCAAAGTGCCAGAGAAAATAAGCCCCAGCAGGTAGGACTCACTACAGTACTGGTCTGTGTAGCCAGAAGAAGCAGAAGTCAAAAAGTAACACAGATGAATGGCACAGTCCTTGGTAAAGGCTTTGCATCAGTGTTGGGCACCAGCAGGTTCGCACCTACTCTATAGAACCGGTTCTTAACAAGAGATAGTACATATAAAGTTTAAAAATAGCCATTTAAAAGTGGCTGCCAGATGGACAGAGAACCGGTTCTTAATTTCTTTGAAGCCCATCACTGCTTAGCATGTATCAAATCAAATACAGGGGTCTTGAGCAAATGAAAAAAAAAATCCCTAGAGAACTTCCTGCATGCTCCACAGTCCACAAAAATGGCATCTGACAGGCAGAGAGGGGGTAGAGAGCAGCCTGTCTGCCAGGCTGAAAACATGTGCCTGACTGCTGGCAGGGGCTTTGAACAGCAGAGACTAGTGCTCCAGAATGCTCCTTGCCTCTCCAGAAAATGGCACCTGAGAGGAGGAGAGGAAAGAGAGAGAAAATGGTACCTGAGGAGAGAGGGAGAACTCCTCTCCATGGGCAGAGGACATGCATGTGACTGAGGGTACAATCCTAACACCCATCTCCCTGTTCCTGGAGAGGCATGGAGAGGCCAGCACATGTCTGTGCACTGGCTGGGTCTTGTGCCAGCCTAACCAGAAGTTAGGATTGCTCTGTGAAATAGCTTGTTCGGTCACCCTGATGATGAGCAGAGAAAAGGAGCCAACCATGGAAGGGAGCAAGGCTACTTCACTGTATGCCAATCATTTGTCTTGTCTCACCATCCATCCTAACAGAAAAATCGGCATGAACTGGACACGATAAAGTATGATTGAACCACTGGTGGGCAGATGCCGGTTCAGGCCTACTCGCCCGAACCAGATCTTCCCATTTCCCTGCCGCTGGCAAACCGCCAGCGACAGGGAAAGCCAAAAAGAGGGCGGACTGGTTCGCGGCGGCCGCCATCTTTCTTTTAGTGCGCACTGCACAAGCGCCAATGTTGGCGCTTGCGTAGTGCGAAGCTGGCGGGCCAGCTGGCCGGGGAGGGGCTCACAGGTGCCCGTGCGCACTCCATGAGGCGCCTGAAGCCTTCCTCGGCCAGCCGGGGGGGCTCACAGGCGCCCGCGCGCGCTCCATGGGAAGCCCAATCCTATGCATGACTACTGAAAAGTAAGTCCCATGACAATCAATGGGACTTACTTCCAGGAAAGTGTGGCTGGGACTGCAGCCTGGGAGCCCAACCTGACTACTCAGAAGTAAGTCCCATGACAGTCAATGGGACTTACTCCCAGGAAACTGTAGAGAGGATTGCAGCCTCAGAGCACCATCCTATGCAGGTCTACTCTGAAGTAAGTCCCTGCCCCTTGGCCCTGGCCCCACCCACTTCTGGAGAACCGGTTCTTGGGCCCGACTGTGCCCACCCCTGGATTGAACATTCATCACTTCCAGCATTGACGGTGGAAAGAGGGTGAAATCAGCACCCAAAGCACCTAAGGGGAAAATGGCTGCTACAGTCTGAGGGTGCAGAGCTTTCCCTGCCTTCCTTTCCTGCCTTCTCACCCCTAGAAGAGAAGGCAAAATTCACATTCCATACAACAGGAGGTACACAGAAAGAGAGCCAGTGAAGAGGATCTAACACTGAAAAAGTTAAGAAAAAAAATTCTATGCGTTTGTGCAGAACTGACACATCTTCCAGCCTGCTTTGCAATGAGGCAAGATCAGTCTGGGAGAACAATAGGGGTTCCTCTTCCCAGGAGGGCTTCAGCCTAACCTGCTTGCCTGAGGAGTAGGTACTACCCAGATCACATGGAATGTCTCTGCCATGGAGAAGGGGAATTCACAGGATAGTCCAAATCTTAGGTAAGTTTCATTGGTTTCATGTGTTTTCACCCTGCATCTCTGTAAGACTGTTTTTAAGGCAGCTAACAGGGCAGATCAGTTATGGTCTTGAAGCTTTTGTCTCCCCTAGGAGACAACTTTGCCACCATCTGGTTCTCTACTCCCACCTGCCTCAGAGTGTGTGACTGGATTCACAGCCCCTATACCAGCAGGGCAGCCACCTCAACGGCATCAGAGGGTGAAAGCCCAGTGTGCAACCAGACTCCCTGCCTCTGGAGCATGGAGCTATCGCCTCAGAGACTGGGAGCTATCGCCTCAGAGACTGGAAGCCAGGCAGCTGACTAGATTCACAGCCACTGAAGTAGCAGGGCAGCCACCTCACTTGCCTCAGAAGGTGAAAGCCTGGCACACAATCAGATTTCCAGCTTATGAAGAGGGTATACTCTGGCCTTTCTCAGCCTGGAATGCAACAGGACATCCAACCTCTGAAGTGGTGGGGATCACCTTGCCTGCCACAGAGTGAAAGCCCGGAACATGACTGGACTCCCAGCCTCTGGTGCAGTAGAATGGCCACCTCATCTTGCCTCAGAGGGTGAAAATACTGTATGGTATGTGAAACTGGACATTTGCCTCTGGAGTGGCAGAATCACTTGCCTCAGAGGCTGGAAGTCTGGTACACACAAGTCTCCCACCTTTGGAGCCAGTGAGATTACCTCACCTGCCTCAGAGGCTGGAAACATGACAATGGACTCCCAGCCTCTGGGACACCCATAGGGACAACCAACTTGTTGTCTCACCTGTCTCAGAGGGTGAAATACCAGTGCATGATCAGACTCCAAGCCTCTGGAACAGCAGACACCTATCTCAAAAGCCCAGCATGTGACTGGATTCACAGCCTCTGGAGCAACAGGGCAGCCACCTTGCCTACCTCAGAGGGTGAAAGCCCGATGTGTGACTAGACTCCAAACCTCTGGAGCAGCAGCCACCCATCTCACCAGCTTTAAAAGGTGAAAGCCTGGCTCTCAACTGGACTCACAGCCTCTGGAGCAGTGGGGCGGCCACATTGCCTGCCTCAGAGGGTGAAAGTATGATACACAACCAGACTCCTAGCCTCTGGAACGCGGCGATCACCTCACTTGACACAGAGACTGAAAGTCTGGCTTGTGACTAGACTCCCAACCTCTGGAGTCAGGGAGATTGCTTCAGATACTGGAAGCCCAGCTCCTGACCAGGCCCCAGGCTCTGGAGCTGGGGAGATCACCTTGCCTGCCTCAGAGGGTAAAACCCTGGCATGCAACTGTACTTCTGGCCTCTGGGGGGTTCACCTTGCCTATCTCAGAGGGTGAAAGTATGGTGTGCAACTAGAGTCCTACCCTCTAAAGCAGCTTTGCTAAGACCCAGGGATAGCTGCCGCGCCAGCCCCAGAGCCCCAGAAGTGAACTTCCATGGATGTGAACTAGCCATTCAGACCCGGACCTAGCTAGTTCATTTGGAACTTGCTGTATTATATTTCCCAATAAAAGATTCTATTCCACTCCTCGTGGAGGGGGAGGGAGATGATATGGCCCAAAGCAGTGCTGCTTTGAGCTGTAAGTGGCTGCAACTTTGGGAGTTGAGAGTGACTGTATGATGCCACTCTGTGTCTTTTAGCACAAAGATAAGAAAGCAATCTCTAAAGACTGTGCTTTCACTTCTACAGCTGGAAGCAGAAAAAGCCCAATAAAGATGGGGATGGGCTGATTGCAGTTGACATTTCACCACTATGCTTCTGGTTTTGGGGGCCTTCAAAAACAGTCCCTGACTATGGGCAAAACAGTTTTCAAAGGGAGCCTTCAAGGGATAGAAATCTTTCCTGCATTTAGCTTAAAAAGCTGCCACACCTGAGAATAAGGGTGGCTGCAGTGAAAGCAACATTTGACTTTTGGGTTGGTACTGGTTGCCAATTTCCACCCCAGTGTGCTGTGGTTTATAATGAAGGGTGCAATCCTAACCTAGGCCAGTATAACTCAATGGTTTTCCCATTCCCGTGGTGACATAGGGAGGTAAGCACATGCCTGTGCACCTAACCCTACCCTAAGAGTGGCACAGAAGTGCCTTACAGCACTTTTGTGACATCCCCAGTTTTGTGACAGGGCTTCTGCTGGGGCTTAAACTGACCTAACTGGAGCTTAGGATTGCAGCTGTAGCATCTTATTCCTGAGAGCAGGCCCGTTATAGCTCCATCCCCTGGCTCTGTCAGTGCTGCTGGGGGCTGAGCAGAGTCTTGCCCTGGAAGAGGGCTGCAATATCACATTGCAGCTTCATGCTTCTTCAGTGGGACAGGAGGGGGAGCCCCACCTGACTACTCAGAAGTAAGTAAGATGCCATGTTAATAAGTTAACCCCACCCTTCATCAGCAGCATCTTGGCACCTGCCTGCCCACCCAGGTGACAGTGAGGGATTAGCCGGCTGCCATTTGGGGCCGAGTAGGAATTTTTTCCACCCCCTGAATTGGCCTACAGAGGGGTGGTTTTTTGCCTACTCTTCACTGTTGACATTGGAAGGGCTTTTAATTGGCTAATGTTAGGAGGCAGTGCGGCTAATTAGTGTAGTTTCTTGGTCACAAGGGCAGTTACTGTGGGTTTTGAAGGAGCAATAAAGAGCAGACAGAGATGCATAGTTGCAGGTATGGGGAAGAAGAAAAGACAATTGTCTTCTCAGCATCTCAGGGCTTTTCCAGCAGGCTGGAAACTGAACCCTTCAGGGAGAATTTCCAGCCTCATGTATTTAGGGCCCTGAGAACAGTGACTCAGGCAAAATCCAAGGAGTAATGAGAAGCAGAATTAATAAAGTGTGGCCCAAGTTTGAACCTATTTTCTGTGTCCCTTGTTTTCTTTGCAGTCTCTTGCAGAAAACAGTCTCTTGTTTCCAGGTTCTAGGTGTTTCCAGACTTCATTAGAAACTTTCAGGCCCATTAAAGAGGCACATGTATGGGAAAATCCAGGGCTTGTCATGTGAGACACAAAATGTGCATAAGGAGATACACTTTCAAGAATGAAATGATTTTGTTTGCTGGCATTCTCAACACACAGAGGGAGAGCGAATACAGTGTGGCAGCAGGAGGGAAGGACAAGCACCATTACCACCAGGTATAGAGCAGTGATTTTCAACCAGTGTGACGTGGCCTACTGGCGTGCTGCAGACAGTCCTCAGGTGTGCCACGGGAATTTGGGGATTGACATTAATATAAAATTGGGGATTTGAACAGTCTGGTGTGCCTTTGTCATTGGTAAAAACAACTGAAGGTGTGCCATGACAATTTCAGTGCCTTGCCAATATGCTGCGAGATGAAAAGGGTTGAAAATCACTGGTATGGAGAATCACTGCCTAAGGCTGCAGTCTTACACTGGGAAGTACTCCCAGTACTTCCTGGGAATAAGCACTATTGTACACAGTGGGACTTAATTCTGAGTAGACATGCTTAGGATTGCACTGTAAGACAGAATGTATGCCCCAGGATGTTGGGAATCAATAATTAGGTGCCAGAATGCACCTAAAACTAACACTAGATCCATAGAGCTACAAGAAACTTTTTCATTTTTGCAGAAATGGACCAAATGTACCTATCCCTCTGAAGCTACAATCCTATCTCCATTTGGTACTTGGGAGTGAGCCCCTTTTACTATAATGGGTCTGACTTATAAGACCGACAGGCATAGGATTAGGCTCTCAAACTATTATATATTACATGTGATAGACAGACACCTGTTACATCCCTGAAAACCTGGCTTATGCCAAGTACTACAATATATTTGCCCACAATTTACAGTCTTGCTATGAATAATTTAATTAGCCAGCTTCATAAATTTAAGTCAAGATTGTCAAAGGAGCCAGGAGCTGGAAAGAAATCAAGATAAAGCAACCTGGAATCTCTGCCCCACAGTGGTGTACAAATTGTACTGTACACTGGGCAGTTAACAGCCTGAAGCACAGAAGGTGTGGTACACAATGTTCTTAATACCTTATTTTAGAAATTTGATTTTTTTTCCAGAAGAGGAAGGACCCAAAACTCAAGGAAAGCTTAACTTGAGCCTAGACGGAGTTTCAGACCCCATGTTTAAAGTCTCTGAGACAAATTAAAAAGCTGGGTGCACAACTACTGCTCAGTCAGGACTACAAACATATTCATGAAGTACTCTGGAACCACCAGATACAGAGAGTGCACTGAAGTTACCCACTCTCTCTCTCTCTCTTTAACCCATTTCTCTCCATAGCAATGAATCAACATGAATGAAGCAAACTATGTGCACCTATTGCTGTGAAAAGTCCTGATGATCTTATTTTTCACCTGTTTTCAAGCTCACTAACCCCTATAGGTCCTGGAAGGTTCCTGCAAGGAATTAGAATTGTGAGGGCTAAATCAAGCAGGTGTAGTACCAGGTTTGCTCTATTGTATGTCTTCTGCACTGTTATCTTCAAAGCTTGCTTATGAGTCATTTCCTCTGACCATGATGTCCACTAGAGGATGAAACTGGAGATAACAACTCTATAGTTCATGTTTTTTCTGTACTTAAGGACACTGTAGCAAGCATTTGACCAAGGCAAGGATTTGCAAGCAGATGAATGCTGCATCATTTTAAGCATTCTGCACGTTAAGCTAAGAGGAATGAGCAGTCATACTCCAGTATTACCAAGCATGAAATGTCTGAACTACACCCAGAACGTTGTAAGCACAAGCTGTTGTACAGATGTAGTTCAGTAAAACTTCTTTTCTTGAGGTACCGGTATGTTAGTGTTGCCTTTCTGCCCTCGAGGGACTTGCAATTCATTCCACGTAATTTAACCTCTGATTCAAGAAGTGGAAGGAAACCAGCAATTTAGAAAGCGATAAGATTCTGAGTTTCAGCTTGTCTGCTTGTAACATAAAACTAAAAGGCATAACATAAAACGTAAAGGCACAGAGTTCACACAATACACCCATCCTATTTCCGTAGCAGTGGCTGTCAAGTATAACTCTTAGACCAGGCCTTAAGACAAGCAAGTGGGATTGGGGGGGGGGGGAAGGTAAGGCATAAAATTTTTGCCAACATTATTTCCATTCAAGAGGATAGTTGTATGTGTCTTTATCCTAAACTCTTAAACAAAATACAAGTAATTAAGCTATGAGAAACTTCTGAACTGCAAGAGCGTATACTGACACTGACGGGGATCTGGCAACAAAATATTACAATATGCACATATGCACACAAAGCCTCAGCCTTTACTTTCTACCACTTCCCATTTTTCCTCTGCTTGTCACACAATTGGCCATGATGATCAATTTTAAAAAATAAACTGCTATAATAAGATTGAAACAAGTTCCTAGTCATTCCAATGTCTTCCTAGGAAGTTAAGACAGGCCTTAGTTATGCTGGATTCAAAGCTTTTGAGGTTCCTTTTCCCCATTTGCTTGTGTTCTCTAATAGAGGCTTTAAAGGCAAATATTTTTCAGGGAGTACTGAGAAGCCTCCAAATTCTTTGTGGGAAGGTTTATGTGCCTACTTTCTCAGCTTGAATGTGAGAACTTTTAAACATTTTATATGGTGTACATGTGGGCTGCAGTAACTCTAAAACAATTCTCAAAGAAAACCATAAAATGCCATCTTAGTAGGCCTCTACAATGCTAAAGTACTTATTAAAAATGATTAAATCACTTCAGATATATCAGACACAGGTGTAAGAAAAAGATCTTATCTACAGTAGCCTTATTCTTAGTATACCATATCTGAATCAAATAGAAAATTATTCTATATCACATCATGGAGGAATTTTTACTTATGATGCTGTCTTAGGATATCCTTCTGCTTGCATAAGAGAGCTTGCACACACAGAAGCAACGCAGCAGAACTCTTGCACACAGAAATCTGAAGATTCTGAACGGTTGAATCACGTTTCACAAGATATGACCCACAGAAGATTCTTCATCCTGTGTTTTGTGACTTTATGGTGATCTTAAATCCACATTGGGAATTCATTGTCACAGCAACATTTTCAAAGCATGCCTCACAGGAACAAAAATGGCTCAGGCTTCACTCTCATTTTACACAATTACCAGAACCATGACAGGTTGGAGAGTTGTGGGAGTGGGCCCTCGATCTTTATTATCATACTTTATTAGGGCCATGGCAGAAGAAGATTGAAGGACACTGACATCCCTGGTATGTAGCTTCTTCTGTATGTGTGGTCAGCACAAAGTATCATGTTATTTCTGTATGTGTTCCTTGGCTATACCCAACAGCACTTGTTTAAACAGAGGAGGGCATATACAAAACCAGCACAGTGTATTTGAAAATAATTTAATGTATCATCTTCAATACACAGTTCAGAGTACATTCTAAGGGTTTGGATTGGGATTTTTTAACACTCAAGAATGTACAGGTTTAAAAAAAAAATCAGAAAGCAAGAACTCATTCCTACCATACACTTTGTAGTGTTTAAGCAAGGCTAACACCATGAATTACAATATGCTGAAGTGTTCAATATACCACATCTAAGAAAATCTTCAGTGAAATGACTTAAGACCTCCATTTTTTACCAATTAAACATGAACAGAAGCATCATGACAAGGTCACGATTCATGGTGTCCAAATCATTTGCTGTTTATGTGTCTTTTCTTTTGATGATCAGAGGTCCAACATTGTCTCCTGTCTCCTCATTATGCTTTGTATGGGATCCATCACATAGTGGGAACTGAAAGATATTGAGTCATTTTAAATGCATATTCATAACAAGACAAAGGAAAGATTAGTTCATAGGTTAAAATACATTTAGCTGACACAGGGCATATACAGTTCTAATATTTTTATAACTATGACAATTTTTGTGACCATCCTCATCTTTTCTACTTTTGGTATGTATCCTAGGCATTCTGACTCTAAGATACTTTCACCTCAGAAGTTGAAGGCTGATAGTAACAGCCTTTTTGCAGTAGTGTCCCCTTTTCAGAACCCTTTCACCATTCCCAAAAACATTCAAAAATGTGATTTCCTCTAAACAAAGGGATGCTGCTTCTTCATGTGCTGCTTTCAAGGATCAATACCATGTGTGTTAAAAGACACTGCAAATTTGTCTTGAGATTAGAATTTGAGGTTGGACAACAAAATGAGAACATAAAGCAAATATGATATTTAATATTCAAAAGCTCTCTTGCAACTGTGTAAGGTGTCCTCTACCATAGTGTTGATTCTGGAAATAGCTATCAGGGTAGCTAGAAAGCCTTCCATCCAGTTATTTCTTCCAGTCTTTCATTATCAACAAGAATTTTGCTTTTGCAGGGCTCAGTATTTACATTTACAAAATGTTTGTATTTTTCCTCTTACCTTCTTAGACCTCCAGCATCGGCAGTAAACAGCTTTTTCACCCAAGTCTTCCATATCAAAAGCATGGACCACCTTAGGATTATCTTTCTGGATGCATAGATTTACCATAGCCTTAGATTTGTCATTGTCGAAAAATTTTTTGTAAGCGAAATATCCAACAGCTGCTGCTCCAGCAGCAACTGAGACTGCTACAATCCATTCAACTGAAAGAAAAATAGAAAATTATCAACACCATTCGGAATAATTTTATGCAATCAGTCCAGCTTTGAGAAACAAGAACTATTATGCAATATGCCTTCCATTTGTAATAGTTTCATATTTTGTGTGTATTTAGAAATTTTCTCTTGTACATATGAAAAGGCAAGTTTCTTTCAATAGTCTTTCTATTTACAGTCCTAAACTATGTGTTTTCTTGAACAACCATGCTAAACACAACAAGTCTTTACTCCCAAATTAGAGTTCACATTTATGCATATGTCAGTCCTCGTCCAAACACTGGGATATAACAAGTGATATCTTAGACTTATTTTGCACTATATTTCAAGGCAAGAAGTTTGTCACCTAAATCCACACTGAAATTAAAACTCATTTAAAGGTGACCAGGTGTAAACTGATCGCATTAGCAGAAATTTTACCAATTAACCATTCAAAAGAACATCAGAACAGAACTTACTAAGTAACTATTCATAGGCTGCTATCCAGAAGTGCACTTGGGTTGCCCTATCTATCACTGGGATGGCACAAGTCCAAGATGGGGCAGCCCAGTTATGCTAGAGAAGGCTTGGGGCAGCCTAAGGCAACATAGGCTACCCCAAGACAGATGGATCTGGGCTGCCCTAACTGGGCCAGCCGAGGCAGCTCAGGAGAGGCATGTTGAAGGTATGTTTAGCACTACCTGGGGCAGAGCAGTTACTCTGTATTTAGAGTCTGTTTCCAGGGCAGAAATGCCTTCTTGCATCTCAGAGTTATACCACCTCAGGAGCAGGTATATTAATGAATAGATCCACAGGGGTCTATGATAAGGCCAGAGTAAGAATGGCAGTATTGATCAAAAATCTGAGTTCTTGGCCAGCCTACCTGCAACCCCTGCCTCTCAACTTCAGGATCTGGCACAACTACAGCAGCCACAAACCTGGGGATACAGCAGGCCACTCCAAGAAGCCCCTTGTATTCACTATATACTGTACTGGCATCTCATCAGGGATTCCTTATAAGGCAGGCACCACAGCTGTTCCTTGTTCAGTGTGATCTGAGGGGGATCTCCTTGGGAGCAACCCCTCCAGGTGTTCACTGACTTGGTGCCTACTTAGCATGCTCTGGAGCAGTTAGGGCAGCCCAGGCTTCCTGACTCTCTGGATGCAGCATATCTTTCTGCTCTGGATTCAGAATAGTTGGGGCAGCCCAGTTTGGGCACTCCTCACTGTCCTCACTCTGGATTGTGCCCTTAGATTCTGTAATACATTTTACCACGTTCAAGCTGTTAAATCAACCAGGCGACATTCTATTAAGCCAGCCAAGAAAGAAAAATCCAAAAGCCACCAGCAATCTCATTTAGGGCAGTGTTTCCCATGTGGGAAAATAGATTTAAAGACCCATTTCCAGGTTTCTTGGTTCTCCATTGCACAGATGCTGTGCAAGTCCCCATGTGCATCTTGCCATAGTTCTAAAGAGACACATAAAGAAACCCATCTCTGCAGTTGTAATAATCCCTAATGCAGTGGTTTTCAAGCATTTTACTTATTGCTACAACCAATTATACTGCTGCAGAACACAGATCTAAGTTTCAAATTCTGAAGTTGGTGACAATATCTGACTCAATTGCTAAAACAATTAGTACTGGTTCAGAAAGTACTTTCAAATGTTTCAGAACATCTTGTGATAGTCAATGAAGTCTACCAAGCATATTGTGTATGCAACGTGGTGGCAAGAAAGGTGTTTGCATAACCAGCCTCCATCTCCTTATGTTTTACAGTTCCCTCAAATTCACTCCATCTCTTGCAGCAAATTAACTGATATTATCAGTTACTCACAAAATCAAGAAAATTAATGTGTGAAGCACATAAAAACCTTGTCTGAATCTACAAATTTCCAATTTCTGTAGGCCATGAACCTACTGAAACTCCAGAATAAGTGGCTATGACTCTTTCGTTCAGTGATCTTAACTAGCAAATAAACCTGAAATAAATTCAAGTGTTCTATATTCATTTTAAGTATAGAAACATCCCCTACAATCCAGAATAACTACAGGAGAACATAAGAGATGTTACGTGCACCCATAGTTACGGCACCACCTAGTGAAAACTTATGGGAAATTCATATTGCAATCCAGAGTAAATTGTTCTTACACCGGAGCTAGGACTCCCCATAGTTACTCTGGATTGCACCCATCATGTCTGATATGTTCCTAAAAAATTAGTTTCTTCAATTTCTGCATAAATACAACATATACTCAAATCTGACACTCACCTCTTTTAGTCCAATTTAATCTCCAAATTAGGGTGCTCAATAGATTTGATGGTGCATTAAATTTGAGTGAACACAGCATTTTTATTAAAAGCATAAGCATAACTCAGTGTTTAGTTCAACAGTTTACGAATTGTAATAAAAAATGTAACATAAACCCATTGTTGTATAAAGTAGTGCAGTTAGGTAAACATCATAACATAACCCCATTGTCATATTATCATCATCAAATTACTAATTGTTGTATGCAGTAAAATTAAATTTTGTACTTCCTTTGCAGCTGCACTTTACAATTGCCAGTAAATTTTTTTAAAATCTCAAGTCTTTTAACTTAGGAGTGAGCATTACATTTAATGGCGCATTAGTTTCGGGTAAATACAGTAAAATGGTGCCTTGGTTCCAACTCAGTTCCAACTTGGTTCCAATCGCCAACTCAGACGATTGGTTCCACCCAAAAATATTCATATAAAAATATTATCTGTATGCAAAAATGATGACAAAACACTGTAATCGAATTCAAAACACTGTAATGAAATACAGAACACAGTTACTGTAATATTAATTTAAAAAACACTGTAATATACTGTACAGTAAAACAGAAAAGAAAAACCTTTACGGTCAAGGATGACTAATTTTCACAAGAAGAGTCACTGGTGTCTTCTTGAGCAGCCTTAACAAGGATTTCACAATGTGACATTGCATTGTCATTCAACAGATTCATCGTTCGCACTGCTACAGACTTATTTGGATGGTGCTTTTCTACAAAATTTTGCATAATTTCCCAATGTTTACAAATGTCCTTAATCTCATTTGATGTGAGAGATTCCTCATCCATATTCCCCTCCTCCTTTGCAGATGAGATCTCCATAACTTCTTGCTGATGCTCACAATGCAGATCCATCAATTTATTTGTTTCACAACAAATTTTTTTTGCAAAACTCTTTGTCTTACAAGCAGAATTCCTTAAAAATTTTAGTTTGTCTTAGAAGTTATTTGTCTTACAAGGTACCACTGTATACTATTTCCACACCCCAATAAATCTTCCCACCCTCCATACTAGTTGCCACTGTGAATGTGCAAAGTACTTTGCATCTTGGTGCTATACTTACAAGAGCCTTTTATAAAGATCCTATCCCATAATACAGCTAGGAAGCCAAAACCAAGAGGGACTGATTTTTTTCCCCTTGTGAGAATTCATAAAAGGAACAAAATGTGAACTGAGCAACTCTGGACTCCAAGTGGACAACTGTCTCCATAAGAGCCAGAATGATTGAAGACATTGATTGTGACTTGGAAAATTAGGAATTGAGATTTAAAATTGGGGACTGGAGAATCCAGATTCAAATCCCACATTGGCTATGAAGCTTCCTGAGTGACTTTGGGCCATTCACTCTCAGCTTTACTTACCTTCTAGGGTTGTTGTGATGAAAATAGTAGGAGAGGAACTAAAGCTTTGTAAGCCACATTAGGCATTTGAGTTCGCATGAGAAAGATGGGGTATAAATCCCTTAAATAACGAACTTCTCAGCTCAGAGTCTTAACTACAATGTTACACTCAGATATCATATTACAAAGCAATAAATTTTCTTCATGTACTTTATAAAAATATTATTTTTACAGAAAATACAAAGGTATATGTTTGAGTTTCTTAGGACAACAGATTTTAGTTCAGTCTCTAACATATCTAATGTCTGAATAAGAACATTTAATTATGATAAAATTTCAATGCACTACTGATTTGGTATGCTATTAAACATGATGTAATCAATGGTCTTAAATAGTGGGAAATGTTTGATATGGATTTTTCTCAACTCTTATTTCAACATTTTCTACATCTGTTTTTTCTATCAACAAAAGCAGCCATGTACTAAGAATCAAAGGGCAAGATGAAGGGTGGGGAAAATGGGCAAGAGAGGGCTGATAACCCTGGACAAGAGGAGTAGTACAAAGCCAGAAACAAACAATAAAACTGCCATGCCTTTATCAAATACCAGCACAGTATTGACAACCAAAATACTAGCCCAGTATGGAAGACTAAGAGGGGTGAGAAAAGGAGAAGCTGCCGATGCACTTGGGGAACCCAAAGATCATGCCTTCCCTACAGCAGCACTGTTTTGTGGAGGAATCACTTCACAGAGCACCTCTGAGCTATGATGTGATGCCTCAGCATGAACAGTTCTACCAAGAGGATGACCCATGTGAAATTAAGCTTCATCATATCTTGATATATGATCAAAGTTTGCATATTTTCTCTTTTAGTATGGTATTTGCAACTAATGAGTTACAAGCAAGAAAAAAGTGCTTATTTTTGGTCATTGTTTAATTATGTCAGTTCCAGGATATCATGAATGCTATTCAGTCCAAGTAAGACCAAATGAAACTGTATGAAATAAGTTAGTCCCTTCCCATCCTAGAACAAGATACCTTGTGATCCAGCCTCAGGCAGTAAATTCACCAATACAGCGGTATGCCGATTCAGAGAAAGAACTTCTCTGACCCATAAAAAACAGCTTTGATTTCCCAGAGGATTTTTTGTTTTTACTGTTCACGACTGACAACTTAAAATCCTAATCTTTTCACCTCTCAATTGTCACAACCAAGTTATTTTGTATTAGTAAAGTCATTCAGTATGTAATATTGCTTTGCTTCACTGTGTAGGCATTGCTTGTCTTTCCTCACAACAAAGAATAATAAAGTCAGATGTAGAACCAGAACTGAAGAAGCAGGTCTAAATCAAACTCGCAAACCACTTACTACACCAGCGTTTCTCAAAGTGGGGGTCAGGACCCCTTTAGGGGTCGCCTGGAGCTTTCCTGGTGCAGGGAGCCAGGTCAGGCTTGCCAGACTTCTGGCTGTAGCTGTGCGCACACTGGGGCTTACTTAGAGGCTGCCCCAGGGACTTCTGACTGCTAAGCGGGGTGGGGGGGTTCCCCCAGGCGCACGCACCACCCACCCAGATTCTGCAGGGGGCTTCCCTGAAGGTGCGTGTGCGCTGCCCACCCAGATCACATAGGAGGGAGCTTCACTGCAGGTGCACACACTGCCCGTCAGCCAGCCCGTTGCCCACCAGCCACTGCCTGCCAGCTGGGTCTTACTCCCAGGTAAACTGTTGCTGGCTTGCAGCCTGAGAGGCCAATCCTATGCATACCTACTCAGAAGTTAGCCCCATGATAGTGAATGGGGCCACTCCCAGGAAAGTGCTAGGATTGCAGCTTAAAGCCCAATTCTATGCATGTCTACTCAGAAGTCATTCCCATTGAGTTCAGTGAGGTTTACTCCCAGGAAAGTGTGCATAGCACTGGAGCAGTAGAGCCCAATCCTATGCATGTGCACTCAGAAGTACTGGTAAGTCAATTCAATTCAGTGGGACTGCCTCCAAGGAAAATGCATAAGATTGCAGCCTTGGGGCCCAATCCTATGCATGCCTACTCTGAAATAAATCCCATTATAGTCAGGGGGGCCTTTACTCCCATCTAAATGTGGATAGGACTGCAGCCTCGGGACCCAATCCTATGCATGCCTACTCTGAAATAAATCCCATTATAGTCAGGGGGTCTTTACTCCCATGTAAAATAGCAACAAAAATAATTTTATGGTTGGGGGTCCCTACAACATGAGGAACTTATAAAGGAGTCACAGCATTAGGAAGATTGAGAACCACTGTACTACACCATCCTGGTGTAAATGGCAATCCACACTGCATATACCAAGCATGCTTCCCTTCCCTTTTAAAAGGGAGTCTTCACACATCATGAATAAGAGAATCTCAGCACAGCAAAAGGGGCTTCTGACAAACTGTTAACCCCTCTCTTTATGTGCACAGGAATCTGAAAGCAATCTTACTTAGCGTAGGCCTATATCCTAAAGTCAAATTAAGCCCTTTGCTCCAGAGCAGTTAAGGTGACTTTCCATAAGATAACACTAGAGGGTGATGTCACTGTGTGGGCCCGTAACTGCTATGGATTTTGTGGACAATGCTAATATAACAATGCTATAGATTTACTCCCACCAAGAACACACATGACATTTAACAACAGGGATAGAGAGGGAGAGAGGAGAATATGTGTGCCTAGACACACTAAATCTCTCTTTGCTGTGTGTTAAATCAAGGATGAGTAGCAGGTGTGAGTAGAAGAGTCTGGAGAGAATCTTATGGATCATCATGAGCAATTCCATCCCATGCTTTTAAAGCAGGGGTCTCCAAACCGTGGTCCTGGGGCCAAATGTGGCCCTTGGCAAGCCTCCATCTGGCCCTGTTATTCTCCAGAGGAAAAGGGAGCTCTGCTCTCCATACATTGGGAGGGTATTTTGTGGGCTGGGGAGGCTGCAAGGACCTCCTCTCTGTGTATGAAAGTGCTTATGAACTGGTTTGAAGATCACCCTCTGTGTGTGTGTTGGAAAACGTTTATGAACCAATTTGAATTCATTCATTCACAAGCTCCATCACTAATATATTCATTTATGTAAATTTATCCAAATTTGAAGTGTAAATCAATTCTTCTTTCTTCAAGGGGCAATGGGGCAACACAGTATCAGAAAAAATTATATGGCCCTCCTGCCCAAAAATTAGATACACATGTTTTAAAGCAAAAGACACCAAGAAACCTATCTAGTCCTTTGAATATCTCTTAGATGAAAAAAAAACTGCATCTTGGCGAGCAGTGTCCTAGATTCTCTTTTCAGCCAAGACATACATTGGCTGCAATCCTAACAATGTCTACTCAGAAGTAAGCCCCATTGTTATCAATGGGTCTTACTCCCAGGAAAGTGTCTTGAGGATTGAAGCCATCTTGTCAATTCAGAAGATACACCAACAGTAAGAAAAGCAGCACAGGGAGGCGCATTGTATTAACAGGACTTATGTACCACTTTTCAACTAAATTTCAAAGTGGTTTACAGGAGAAAAAAAATGAACTAACAGCTCCATGCCCAGAAGGTCACCCAATCTGAAAAGATGCAAAGAAACACCAGCAGATATCCACTACAAAATATATTCCTAGGCCAGTTACTCTTCCCCTGCTAAACAAAAGATGAGCACACATTTGAAAGGGTGCCCCTTAACCAGTTAGCAGAGATTAGAAAAGTATGGGAATACAGAGATGTGCATTTGATGCATGATATTCAGGTAAACCTGGCTGCAGGTCTCTCCCCAATGAACAGGTGTAAGGAAGAAATAAACTACCTTTGCAAGAGTTGGGAAGAAGCAAGAAGGGGCTTGGAGCAGCAACAGCACTGAGAGTTCAGATTCAAAGTCTTGGCCACTGAACCAGTTACTGCCCCATTCTGCTCCTGTGTCCATTCAGCAACAAGTCCCATTCAACTCAATGGGGTTTGCTTTCAGGAGTGTGCTTAGGGTTGCAAGCCTCGGAGAGCTGCAGGGACAATACAGGACAAAGGGAGCCCCAGGAGGGAGAAGGGAACTTTTGAAGGTCAGTGGGACCTCATGGCAACAGACCTTTCAAACTGCAGGGCCTTCTCCCCCTCCCTTAATTAATGGGCTTGATGAAAAAGGAAAGCAATCTGTGGAAGGAAAACCAGCAAGAGGGGAAGAGGGGATGGACCAGTGACCCCTGCATCCCTCCACCCCAGACTACCACCAGTAGGCTGGAGGAAACTGACCCCCCCCCATGCAGAGCCCCCTCAGGTTAAGGGCAACAAGTCACTAACTAGTCCCCCCAGCACCTGCAAGCCCCATGGTGAGGAGAGCTTGCAGGCCACCCCTTGCACTCTCACCTCTCACAGTACCATTCGACCCCAGCCCCATCTCTGTGCTCAGAGCAGAGGACACGCGCAGTCAGGCTACAGATCTCCTACAACTACGCCTGCGTAGCAGGGCTTGTGACTGGGGAGGAGCGGGGGGGCCCACCAATGCTCTTAAAAGGGCAATGGGGAAGCTGGGTAGGGTTGGAGGGTGATGAGCAACCACTGTCTTTCCTGGGTATAGCTGCAGAACCATAGTGGCCTATTCATGTGGCAAGAGTCCAGGGTGACCAGATGTCCTCTTTTTCCAGGACATATCCTCTTTTGTAGCTTTGTGTTATGGAAAAAAAATCTTCATTGTCCTCCTTATTCTTGTAATTAATAAATTATATGTGACAGTTTTAAATTTAATAAGTGATACAGTGTATACATGAACACAAATATACATAGCTTTCATGTGAATTCAAACACACTGAAATTGATTTTAAACATTAAACATCCATATAATATATAAATATATATCTAGTATATAGTGTGTGCGCATACACACACATATACACAGTGGTACTTGCGTAAAAAGCACTGTCTTGAGTAAAGAGTATTTCTGAGGAAGTTTGGAACAGGCTTCCATGGCAAGGGAACTCACAGGCAGGACAAGGGGACTAGCTTGAGCTACAGTGGGGCCCTGGGCAAAGTTTGGAATATATATACAATGGTGCCTCACTTAAAGAGCTTAATTCATTCCGAAGGCATGCTCTTTAAGTGAAACACTCTTTAAGTGAAGCGGATTTTGCCATATGAAACAATGGAAACTCAAACGATTGGTTCCACAACCCCCAAAATATTCATATAAAAATATTAACTATATGTAAAAATGATGACGAAACACAGGAATTGAATTCAAAACACTATAATATAATACAGACCACAATTACTGTAATAAAACACTGTAATATTCTGTACAGTAAAAAAGAAAAGAAAAACCTTTATAGCCAAGGATGATTGATTTTCACTAAGAGTCACTGGTGTCTTTTGGAGCATCTTTAACAAGGAACCTCTCTGTGTGTGAGATCTATCTCTGCAAACTAGATAGGCTGTCTGCAACAGCAAAGGGGCCAGATCCTATGCTGTCTACTCAGAATCAAGCCCCATTAAATCCATTGGGGCTTATTCACAGGAAAGTGCATAGGATGCAAGCCTGACTCTTTCCATAGGATGCCAGCAGCAGCAGGAGATGGCTTCTGCTTGCATTGAAAAGGAGCCAGATCCTGGGATGTCAAGCCCCACTGAATCAACCGGGGCTTACTCACAGGAAAGGAAATCAAGCCCCATTGAATCAACTGGGGCTTACAGGAAAGGAAATCAAGCCCCATTGAATCAACTGGGGCTTACTCACAGGAAAGGAAATCAAGCCCCATTGAATCAACCGGGGCTTACTCACAGGAAAGGAAATCAAGCCCCATTGAATCAACTGGGGCTTACAGGAAAGGAAATCAAGCCCCATTGAATCAACCGGGGCTTACTCACAGGAAAGGAAATCAAGCCCCATTGAATCAACCGGGGCTTACTCACAGGAAAGGAAATCAAGCCCCATTGAATCAACCGGGGCTTACTCACAGGAAAGGAAATCAAGCCCCATTGAATCAACCGGGGCTTACTCACAGGAAAGGAAATCAAGCCCCATTGAATCAACCGGGGCTTCCTCACAGGAAAGGAAATCAAGCCCCATTGAATCAACCGGGGCTTCCTCACAGGAAAGGAAATCAAGCCCCATTGAATCAACCGGGGCTTCCTCACAGGAAAGGAAATCAAGCCCCATTGAATCAACCGGGGCTTCCTCACAGGAAAGGAAATCAAGCCCCATTGAATCAACCGGGGCTTACTCACAGGAAAGGAAATCAAGCCCCATTGAATCAACCGGGGCTTACTCACAGGAAAGGAAATCAAGCCCCATTGAATCAACCGGGGCTTACTCACAGGAAAGGAAATTAAGCCCCTTTGAATCAACCAGGGCTTTCTGACAGGAAAAGAAAAGTGCAGGCCGGGAAGGTGATGGGGGGAAAAGGGGTGCTTGTAGTGGGTCCAGGCAGGGGAAGCTTCCTTGGGAGGGAAGGGGTCTGTTTTGGGGAGGTGCAGAGGGGGTGCAGGAGGAGTTTTCCCTCCTACCTGATGGAGGCTTGCAGAGGCTTGGCCGGCTTTGTTGGCCACAGAAGGAAGCCATGTTTCTTCTTCGGATGAAGTCACTCTTCTGCTCCCTCTGCAGGCCTCTTCATCTACTGCAGGGAGGGGGAGAAAGTCCCGCCTCAATCCCACAGCCCAGCCAATGCAGGGAGAGAAAGGGGGAGCCCAGCCAATGGGCACTCATTATGCAAAGCAAGGTCTTGATGCAAAGCAAAATCCCACATAAATTTTTGCTCTTTATGTGGAACGCTCCCTATTCCAGGCACTTGTTAAGGGTGGTACCACTGTGTGTGTGTGTGTGTGCGCGTGCACACACACACGAAAGCTCACACTGGAGGAGGGGGATGACATCAGAGGCAGAATATGACATCAGAAATCGACATTGTTAAGCAGATGATGACCAGAAAGGAGCACTTTGTACATCAAAACTCAACAGCTGCAAGAGAAAATGTGCAAATCTTGTTCATAGTTTCAAGATACAAAAGAGCCCAATTAGCAAGCTGGAAGAGCCCATGTTTACTTTGGGCAGAGCGGATATTTGTCACACACCCAAAATTCGTATACACATCTTCCATGCCAAGCTATAAATATATATAGGGCAGCCAGAAATGTAAGGAACAATACAATACTATACATAAATGGTATCAGCATCCCCTGCTAGGTTTATGCAATGTTCAAAAAAATACTAAAGAAATTTACTATAGTAGGGGGGAGGAAAAACAAGAGCTCAGCTAATTCAAGAGAGAGACAAACTGGCCAGCCATTCCCCCACCATCCATAGAAACAAAACAATATACAAAACCCATAGGGTTTTTGCTCCATAGTTGTGATGGAGCAGACGTGGCTGACAATCACGGCTAAATACACGTGGCAGGACCCAATTAAGTCCATTACAGTATCTCCTGCAATAAACACTGTGGTATAAAGTCTAGAACTTCAGTTCATGTGGTTCAAATCCTCTTAAGCCCACTCACAAAAACACACTTTTTCAGTGGAGCAGGCAAGGAGAACAAAAACAGTCAATAGCTGACTAACTTCTGCCAAGGCGTATGCCCTGGTCCAACAACGCCCAGGGTGCTGGTACAATAACATGACACTGTGTCTTTGACACCTGCCATCAGGTGGGTCCCAATGAATTAGGGACACAAATAAGTTGAGAAGGAGATGATGTACCAGCCTTGAAAAATGCTATTCAGAGAGTAAGGAGTCAATTGAGTTTAACAGCTGACAATGATGTTCCTAATTAATTACAACCTATATAAGAACAGGTGATCACCAATACCTGAGAGAATTGCTGCTTTTGAGGGAGCTCATTAAGACTGTGGGTGAAACATCAGTCTTTAATTTTTTTACATTTTAGTTTTAAATTTTAATCTTTGTTTTTTAGTAATTTAGTTGTAATTTTTAATCTTATTTGATTTCTGGTTTCTCGGTCCTTTATAGGACCTAATTTTATGTGATTTATTTAGTTTTTTCTTCTTTTAGGAATTTTTTAATGTTCAGTTTTTAGCTTTGACGTGGTGCCAGTTAGCTGCCATCCACTTTAGAATTAGTTGAATCTTTAGATGAATTTATCTAAATTAGAGATGCTAACTGGTGCTAGGCCCCTCAGGCTACAATCCAGAGTAACTACAGGACCTTTTACACCAATGTAGTTATGGTGCCACCTATGGGAAACATATGGGAAATGTATGGAGCAATCCAGAGTAAGTGCCTCTTGCATCTTACTGTAGTGATTCTGGATTGCAGGGTAAGCCTGAATGTGTGTAATTCCAATATGGATGCAAGATGTGAAAGCCTTGGAACCCTGAAGTATGTTCATCATTTTCTTTCTTCTTTTATTGTTTCTATTCATGTTTCTACTAATTAAAGTACTGTATTTCTGTTAATCATACCAATGATTACATGTCGGGCTATTTTCTAGCCAAAAAAATTATTTTTCATGTGATGCAATTCTAACCTACTTTCCACAACTGACATAGCTGAGCTGGTGGACATGTGCTGCATCCTGCAGTTGTGGGAGAGGCAGTTGTGGAGGTCTCCTCAAGGTAAGGGCAGTGTTCTCTTGGCTTGTGCATTGTTCTTAATCCTGAGCTGCAAAATTGGTTAGGATTGTACCTACACACCACAGGTGGGCTGAGACCGGTTCGGACCGGATTGGCCAAACCGGTAGTTACCGGGAGGCCACCGGTCGCTAACTGGTAGTTACAGGGACTGCCAAACCGGTTTGGGCCCCCTTTGAACATTCTGTTCTGGGCCAGTTCTGGGAGGTTGGAGGGTGACCTGGGGGCACTTGTGGGCAGGGGGGCTGTTTACAGGAAGTTCTGGGTGGTGGGGTGACTGAAGGCTTAGGAAACTCAGTAGCGGTCAGCCGCGGCTACCGCTACTGAGTTTCCTAAGCCTCCAGTCACCCCCCACCCCCCAGAACTGCCAGTAAACAGCTCCCCTTGCCCACAAGTGCCCCCAGTCACCCCCCACCCCCCACAATGCCTGGCTCTGCAGCTTCAGAGCCCAACCCTGACTACTCAGAAGTAAGTCCCATGACAGGCAATGTCTGTCTTTTAAAAAAAATTTTAATTAAAAACCTCCCTGGCTCCGCTCCCTGACCCAGCCCCACCCCCTGACCCAGCCTGGCCCTGCCCACTTCCAGAGAACAGGTTCTTGGGCCAGGCCAGGCCCACCACTGCTACACACCCATAAAACCCCCTGAATTATTGGGGACAGCCATGCCAGTGGGCATATGTTGTGTTCTGAGAAGGGGGGTGGGAAGCAATTAATGGAAACCTCATCAAAGTAATGGAGCTTGTTTACCTGCAGCTCTGTCAGTGCAGGAAAGTTGGATTGGATCAGGCTCTTAATTCTACAGCTGCTATTTTCATGGTGTGTTGTGGCCTGTTAATGTGCCACACAAATGGTCCAGAGGTGTGTGATGGGATTTTGGGGGGGGGAGGGATTTTTTTTTTTAGTAGGGCTGTTGGAAAGTTTAAGCCACCTAGCAGGGACAGTTGAGTGTGCCTTGTCAATAGTTGAAAAACGAATGGTGTGTGCCTAAAAATGTTTGTGACTTGTCAGTGTGTTGTGAGATTAAAGAGGCTGACAATCACGGCTAAATACACTTAAAGTAGGTAATTCCCACAGAACTGTTGGATATATATGGCATGATCCTATCCTACTTTCGAGTACTGGTGCAGCTGTTGTGTAGCTCCAAGGTAAATGACCAAAAATTGCTATATCTTAAGAAGGCCACTGTAACTGCCTCCCCACCACAGGACTGAGGATGCCCTTCTGGTATGGCAGCACCAGCACTGGAAAACTGATATGATTGGGCATAGGATAAGGCTCTGAGGCAGCCACCCTATCTACACTTTCCTAGGAGTAATCATCATTGGCTATAATCAGACTTCTGAGTAGTCATACATAGAATTGGGCTGTTAGGGCTGTTCATACCTTCATACCCTATTCATACCTTCCTGAGAGTAAGCACCCTTGATTATATTGGGACTTCTCAGTAGACAGGCATAGGACTGGGCTCTGAGGCTACCATCCTATCCACATGGTATAAGCCCCATTGACTTTACTGAGTCAGGCATATTTCTGAGTGGATGTGTATAAACTTGGCCTCTCATTCTATTGAGAGGCGCACTGTGAGTCCGAACGTTACTTGAGAAGTCCCATTACAGTCAATGGTGGTTACTTCCAGGAAAGCGTGAAGAGGATGGCAACCTCAGAACCCAATTCTGTGTCTGCTCATAAGTCCCATTATAGTCTAGGCTACTTATTCTCAGGAAGGTATGAATAGGATCACAGCCTTAAGAGCCCAATCCTATGTTGGCCTTTTCAGAAGTCCCATTACTGTAAATGGGCGGCAGCCTCAGAGTCCAATCCTATGCATGACTACTCAGAAGTAAGAGCATAAACCCAGGTACATCTACTCATAAGAAAGTATGGTTTGGTTCAATAAGGCTCACTGTCCAGGAAAGTGTGGATAAGATGGCAGCCTTGGGGTGTAATGCACACTTTCCTGGGAGTAAGCCCTATTGACTCTGATAGGACTTCTGAGTAGAAGTTCACAGAATTGGGATCTTGGGCAACAATCCCTGTCACACTTTCCTGGGAGTAAGCCACAGTGACTCTGATGGAACTGACTTCTGAGTAGATGTCCACAGGACTGGGAGACCATCCCTGTCACACTTTCCTGGGAGTCAGCCCCATTGACTCTGATGGGACTGACTTCTGAGTAGACGTTCACAGGAGTGGGAGACCAACCCTGTCACACTTTCCTGGGAGTCAGCCCCATTGACTCTGATGGGACTGACTTCTGAGTAGACGTTCACAGGACTGGGAGACCATCCCTGTCACACTTTCCTGGGAGTCAGCCCCATTGACTCTGATGGGACTGACTTCTGAGTAGACGTTCACAGGACTGGGAGACCATCCCTGTCACACTTTCCTGGGAGTCAGCCCCATTGACTCTGATGGGACTGACTTCTGAGTAGACGTTCACAGGAGTGGGAGACCAACCCTGTGACACTTTCCTGGGAGTAAGCCCCATTGACTCTGGTGGGGTCTACCCCGAGTAGACCTGCCTGGGGTGGTTCTGAGTGCCCTTGTAGTCAGTGGGGCTGCTCCCAGTGAAGCGTCTGAGGGAGGCGTTCCAGGCGAGTGAGCGTGTGGGGGGAGTGAGGCGAGGCCTACTCACTGGGGAGAGCGCCCTCTGTGGCCATGGCAGCGGCGTCCCCGGGGGAGGAGGAGGTCTCGGCGAGCACCAGCGCCTCTCGAGGCTGCCTGCAGGGGGCGCAGCGTCCGCCGTGGGTGCGCGGGGAACTACAAGCCCCAGAATGCACCTGGGAGGGCGCAGGCCGCGCAGTCTATAAGTAGAAGCGGAAACAAAAGACCGTCGATCGGGAGCGGAGAGGCAGCTCTGCCCGGCCCAGCCTCACCCGCCCGGCGAGAGCCCGGCCCCCGCAGCACCCGCCCAGCACCAGCACCAGCACCGCCCGCACAGGCCGGCTCCCCATGGCGCTGAAGCGCATACAGAAGGTGGGCTCTGGACGCGGCCGTTGGGGGGGCCTCTGCTGAGGGCCTGGCTGGGGGAGGGGCTGCCAGGGAGGCTGCTGCGCTGGGCAGGGGAGGCCTGGAGGGGGGAGGCTCGGGCAGGGAAGGCCACAGGCACCTGGACGGAGCACCTCTGGGGGTGGAGCCCCTCACGCCCTCTGTACTGGGCAGGGAGGGGGCAGGGGGTGCTTGGCCTCCCCTCTCTCTCTCTCTCTCTCTCTCTCTCTCTCACACACACACACACTCACGTTCACACAAACACCCACATTCACACAGAGACACCCACACTTGCATTTCACACACACAGTCACACAAACAACCACACTCACACCCATACTCGCAGTCACACACAAATACACACCTACACTTGCATCTTACACCAGTACTCATGTTCACACTCAAACAGCCACATTCACACACACACCCCACACGCATAGTCACACTCACACACAAAACACCCACATTCATACACAGACACTCACATCTCATACTCGCACACTTCACATCTCACACCCATAAACACTCATGTTCACACAAACACCCACATTCACACACAAACCCACACTCACATCTCACACTTATAGTCATATTCACACACAATCACACATGCTCACACACAGACACCCACACTTGCATCTCACACCAATACTCACGTTCACACTCAAACACCCACATTCACATTTGCACACCAACATTCACACCACTCATAAGCACCCACGTTCACACACAGACACCCACACTCACATCTCACACCAATACCCATGTTCACACCCAAATACCCATACTCACATTTGCACGTCAACACTCACAAACACTCATAAACGCTTACACACTAAACACTCACATTCACGCAGTCACATTCGCAGGTAGACACGCTCACATTCACACGCAAATACCCACATTCACACTCAAACACACACTTACATTTCACACAGATGCCCATACTCATGTTCACACTGCCATACTGAAATGCCTATTCACATTTGCACAAACATACACTCACACTTACACTCACACAAACACCCACACAAAACCAATCACTTTCTTTTGTTTAATGTCAGCTGATAAAATTAGTATGAATGTTAAGTACCAAATCCTCATTATGTTGTGAGAAATGGCAGTGTATGTATTGTACATATAACTCATCTTAAAAATTATTTTAATAACTTAAAGTCATAAGTTATGTTAATAAGAAATTAAAAGTGATAAATTTTTAAAATTTTAATTTCATGGGACAACCTGTGTGTGTGTGTGCGCACATGTGTAGCCAGAACTAGTATTTGAGGAAAAAGGTTTAGCTTAGTGTCCTACCTATTCTATCTCTAGTGACTTTTAATAGGCGGGTCCTCATGTATTCCAACCCCTTCGTCATCTGCAATCCAAAGTAGATAAAACCCTTTTGAAATGTGAAGGATTCCTCCAAATTTGGGGAAATGAGCAGCATAATGAACAGATGCATTTCAGTACAAGTAGGTGTAAAACAATGTACATTGGGGCAAGAAATTGTGTCACAGATCTGCTGTTGGATGCTGAACAGCTGGATTTGGTGGCAATGAAAAAGGCCAATTCCATGCTTAGGAAACATTGAAAAAGAATTGAGAAGATGCCCAATATCATGGTGCCATTGTACAAATCAATGGTAAGGCCACAACTGGAGTATTTTGTGTAGTTTTGGTGGCCACATCCTCATCTAGTGACTGACTGCAGAATAGCAGTCGTGGGACAACAATAGAGGAACAAGAATCCTGGAAGTGGTTTAAATCTATTTTTCCCACTGGCTTGCGATTCACTGATTTTTTTAATGCATTGGAAGTTCTGGAATAGAATCAAGCAGACGATGAGGCACAACCTGTAGTCTGGTAAAGACTATTTGTTAATTGTATCAACTGGTCCAAAAGAGTAGTCCATCAAAGTAAAATAAGAAGATAATTTTTATTTTGTTTTATTATTATACAGAATCTACTACCCATTTTACTGTCAGGAGAAGGCCATGCTGCAGGCTCTTCATACCAGGGGCAACCCTTGGAAAACTTTGATAATACTTGTATAGGCTGTAGTTGTGAACATATTTCCTGGGAGTAAGACCCACTGAACACAATGGGGCTTACTTTTGAGTTGATATGGATAGGATTGTACTAAAAGAGAATCTATAGGGTAGGTTCTCATGTTACTTTGCCAGTATCAGAAGCTTGGTTGTACTAGTAACTCTTATGTTGAAAAGCCTATATTTGGGGTGAGTAGGCTCCTGCTCCTTCTATCAAGTGTAAAGTAGTTTATTTCATAACAGTAATTTGTGTGGTGGGAATGGTGCTTTCTGGGGTAAGAATCATCATGGCTTCAAATAAATGGTTGTGTTTTGTGTATTCTCCTTGAGACCCTTGGAAATGAAGGTATACTCTTGGAACAAATGAGATTTACTTCTCAGAAAATATGGGCAAAATCCATAATAGTTATGGGTCCATGCAGTTAAGTCATCCTCTAGTATCTTATGGAAAGTCACCTTAACTGTTCTGGAGCAAGGGGCTTAATTTCACTTTAGGATATGGGCCTATGACTAAGATTATGCTGTGAAGGAGCAATCTATGTGTGGTTTGTTTCAGTCTGTTTTTGAGAAGTCTGATCTTTTACCTCCCAAGGTAGCAATTGTTGCTGTTGCCACTATTTTTCTGTAGGGTTCCCTGTCTCGGGCTCAGTCCTCACAGAAAGAATATGCTCCAGGACTTGCTCAGCAGTCTAAAAAAAGAAAGTGAGAGGTTGATTTAAATGTTGGAATTTGTTCTGCTCCTCAAGTGAGGTGGATTGTGTCAAGAGTGAAAACTAGGGAAGGTGAGGTGCTGAAGAGTTGAAGTGTTGCCAGAAAGTAAACCAAGCTTGCTGTAACTGACAGCAGCTGTCAGTAATGGGTGTTGTGTAAGACAATTTCTTTGTAAAGGTAAAGAAGGAAAATGTTATTTGTTAATGTTTTAAAAATCAAATAATCTATATAAGTCACTCACTTAATCACTCATCAACACTCAGCCAAAATGGTTGGGCCTAGAAGTGTGAAATTTGGGGGAGGTGTTCCTTCTGTGATAGAGGGATCCACTAAGAACCAGTTTTCAGAAATTCCAACCAGAATGGGGTGATATGGGACACAACACATTTTCCTCCCTATACTTTATGTTGAGAATCCCTGACAGATGGATGTTCTGCCCCAACCCCTTGACCTAGAAGTGTGAAATTCGGGGAGGGTGTTCCTTCTGTGGCATCAACACCAACACAGAACCGATGTTGAGAAATTTAACTCTTAAGGGGTGCAACATGTTTTTGTCCTATACTTAACATGGAATACTGGCCTTACACACCCCAGCAGTGTCTGTTCAAGTGGCTTCTGCTGGTGTTCTTTTTTGCATTTTAGATTGTGAGCCCTTTGGGACAGGGACCCAGTAGCTTTTAATTAGCTATTATTATTTTTCCGTTTTTTGTAAACCGCTTTGTGAACTTCTTAGTTGAAAAGCAGTATATAAATACTATCCAGATAGATAGACTAGCCAGCATCCAGGCAATTTGGTGCTCAGTGCCTGATGAACATGGGGGTGGATGCGCAAGGGGTGCATGAACATGGGGTGGATGTGCATGGGGGGTTGACGCACAGTGGGGGGATGGCATGCTGAGAAATTTTACTCCCACAACATGGGTACGTTTTAACAAGTATTTAATGATACCATTTCAAAAAAAGTGGTTTGACCCAGTCTGACCACTGACTAGTTAGAACTGTAAAAAGATCTTTGATCTCTGGTTCATGATCTCCAACCTCGTTAAAGTGATGTTGTATTCAGGTGGATGCTCTTCCTTGATTGTTCATGTTTTACCATACAATATTATAAAATACAATTTACAATACTGGGAACAAGATACAACTTAGGGCAGTGTTTCTCAATGTTTGTGTTCCACCGTACCACTTCACCTCCACTATTGAAGCTGGAGATGACATCTTTGCCAGTTATTTCTACATTGGAAGGCCAGATGCAGTGTAACTAACACCAATAAAAGGTTCAGGGTGGACAGGAGAGCTTTACTGAACATGGAAAAGTCCTGTTAAAACCAACAGAACCTCTTTGAGACTGGGAAGAGTAATGTTCAGAAGGTTTTCATTCAGTACATTCTAGTAATCTCTAACCTAGTGAATCTGCACCATGAATTTACAAGTGGTCAGTAATAAGAAGACCATGCTGTGGATCCTCTAATGGCCTGTGTTGTCCTACTTTTTGGAGTATTAAAACTTATGGAGGGGAGGAATTTGAGTTTGGGCTTTACCTCTGCCATTCAGGGCTTCTCACCTTACCCCAGAATGCAGGATGGAGCAGTGGTGCAACCAGTAGTATTGTAACAGGAGCTTACTCTAAGCAAAAGCTATCTTATGATTATGTATTATCATCTCTGAAGTGAAGCAACAAGATAGATACCTGTAGAAGTGGTGGAGGAAGACTCTCAACACATCCAACTTGTATATGGACTGGAACCCATGTTAGGCCCTTTTCCATGGTGCTGGTCACAGTGAGGTTTTTTTTTTGGCCATGATTGTGTCTGCAAAGTGCTGGTTCTAACCTCTAAATTAATAGTTTGCCACCAGAGTATCTGAAGGCCCACCTAGTCCCATATAAACCAACTTGTCCTCTGAAATTGTTAGTGGGGCCTTCTGCATGTCCTCCTTGACTGAAATAAGGAGGGACAGGAGCAAGAGGAAGAGTCTACTTAATGGAGCCCCCAAAATGTCTCAACTACCTCCTGGGTGAATTACTAGACCCCTTCTCTGGCCACTTACTGATGGAATCTATTTCAAATGGCTTTTGGTGGTTAGAGTAATGAGCTGGTTGGGGATATAAAGGTGGTCTGCAGTATTTAGTCTGGTACTGCCCAGTAGGGATGCCCTATGCCCACTGAGTGGCCCAATGCCCAGTGTGCCAGGTAAGGATGGTCAGTGCTCAGTGGGGATGCCCGCTGGTGCCTGTTGCTCAGTGGTGCCTAGTGTCAGGTGGTGCCTGGTGCCCGCTAGGGGTGCCTGCTGCCTGGTGGTGCTCGTTGCCCAGTGGTGTCCAGTGGTGCTCACTGCCCACTGCTGATGCCATACCCAATGGTGCCCATTATGGATGCCTGATGCTCAGTAGGGATGCCAGTGCCTGGTGGTGCCTGCTGCCCACTGCTCTGTGGTGCCTGCTGTCCAATGGTGCCTGGTGCTTCCTGTTAAGGATGTCCAGTGCCCACTGCCTGGTGGTCCCCGCTGCTTACTGGTGCCCAGTAGGGGTGCCCAGTCCTCACCAATGCCATCTGCTGCTCGCCACTGCCTCCAGGTACCCTTCAGTGTCCTGTGCCTATCAGTGCCCAGTGCCATCTGGTGCCTGCCACTCGGTTCCAATGCCAATGTCCACAAATATTCTGGAAACTTTACTTCCACAATGGCGTGTTCATTCTGCTGGTTGTACTGTTTTTCAACAAAAAGTTCATAAAGTGTTCTACATAGAAAATCAACTAATTGTTCAGGTTTTTACCACTACTTTATGTCTTTTTTCCTTTGATTTTATAAACGGTTGTGAGTGCCAGGACTTAATTGCCTAGGGAACGTAGTATAGAATTCCCCAAACAAAGTACCTCACCAAGATAGCAAAAAGTGACAGCAAGCTACAACCTTCAGTGAAAAATACACTAAATTTGTGGGAAAGAGAGGTAACAGGGATAGGTTATTATTAAACTAAAGACATATGGAGGTTTACTAATTCTGCAGCTGTCCTTCAGAGTTACAGAATCTTACAGGACTACTCATCAAGCTCTTTTAATTGTTGCATTTTAATTGTCACATTTTAACATTTGACGGTAAAGCTGCTGTGCTGTTTCCATAAGTGGTGACTTGATCTGGTATTCATTGGCTGAGGCATACTATGGTTATGTTCTGGAGCTGGTACAATTGTAATAATGCACCCCCAGCTGCCACCTGGTGCTAGGCAAGCTTTACAAAACAAAATACATCTAGTACTCTTGGTGCTTACAGAAACAAATAACAAATTAAAGCTCATTTTAAGGAAGAAAATAATGGAATATTTAATAGTAGATCACTAAGAGCATGTGGGAAACGGTTTAATGACCGAAGGAAGCAGGTTCCACAACTGAGGGTTGTGAGAGCCTACCAGCTGAAGATACAACAGTAGGATCTGGAAACAAGAATAGGGTTGAACAAGTCCAAGTTAAATTTTAAAGAGCAAATTGAATATAGTCAGGACCACATGAAAACCAAGAAAGCTGGTTTCAATTGTTCCTGCTATCCCTCAGAGTAGCTCTAGAGAAACATGCACAATGATCATGAAGATTACATGTTCCATGAACCATTTCTCAATCTACTGGTCTGTTGTGACATGGTTGCTTGATACTTATAGTACTTTACACTATGCATATGTACTTGTTCTTTTAAATGTAAGTCATGATATTACTTTTGTAGAAGATTCTGGGGCATGTTCAGATACCGTATATAGTCCACATAGGAACTATCTAGGTTCTTGAACCTGTATAAAAAGCTCTTTTAAAGAGAAATTGGTTGGGAGGATCTGGGCAAGAGCTTACTCCATCTTGTAGTACAGTGATGCCTCACGTGACAAACACCTCACGTGAAGTATGTTTCACATAACAAACAAAAATTTCTCCAGGATTCTGCTTCACGTAACAAACTGTGCTTCACATAAAGAACACATTCGTTGGCAGTTGGGGCAGATGCACTGGCCGACAGCCCTTTTAAAAAGCATCAGGGCTTCCTAGCGTGCCTGTCCATAGCAAAAGCAACACTTCCGCACTGTTCCTTCTGTGGCTGGGCAGAGGGAGAGAACAGCAGTGGAGAAGAGGGAAGCAGCTCAGGGCTAGCCAGAAGGGAGCAGGGGGGAGAGAGGCTGAGGGTAAAGAGAAGGAGAAAGTGGGTAGACACTTGGAAAGTGTCTTGGATTGCAGCCTCCTAACCATGTCTGTTCAATGGGTCTTACTTCCAGGAAAGTAGCCTCCTAACCACATCTACCCAGATGTAAGCCCCATTGTGTTCAATGGGGCTTACTCCCAGGAAAGTGTCTTTAGGATTGCAGCCTAAGTAGATTTCATAGGATCATGCACATTGAATGCATGTTTTGAATTCAATTCCAGTGTTTTGTAATCATTTTTATAAACAGTTAATATTTTTCTATGAATATTTTTGGGGTGTGGAACCAATTGTCTGAGTTTCCATTATTTCCTATGGGAAAATCCGCTTCACGTAAAGAACATTTCACGTAACAAACATGCGTCCGGGACGAATTAAATTTGTTACGCGAGGCGGCACTGTACTTGGGAATTGAACTGCCAACCTGTCGATCTTATGATCATCAAGTTTAGTGTTTTTAACCACTCAGCCACTGCAGGGAAACATTATAGATTCTGATGTCATCTGGTTGTCGGCAAATTGTGAAGCAGTCTTATTGTAGAGTCTAGATTAAAAATGGACTGGCAAAAATACTGAAAAAACATAACTGGAGGGCAAGAAATTTTAAATTGGTTAAACTTTCATAATTTCAAAATGTAAATATCAAGGAATTTTCCAGGACAGATTCAAGGTTTGTTTTGGTGCATACAGTTTTAAAGTGATGTGTAAAATAAATGAGTGTGACTAATACCTGTAGTTTGGTAGTTACCTGACAAAACATAATGCTACAAATTACTGTTATTCTCCAAACCTCTGTAGCTTAGCAGCTGCTCTCAAGCATTTATCTGCGTGGCTTTTGGTGCTGAGAACGTAGAAATAACCCTGGTCTAGCTGTTTCAACTCTTCAGATGAATTGTTCCATAAGTCAGAGGAGTTCTACATTTTAAAAATACCTGCAGGTCATTGTGGATTACATTGAGCAGAAATGTCTGATGAGATTATAGAAAAATTCATTTACATGTGTAATGTGAAACACCTGCTGGAAAGGAAGGCTATAAAAATTGTGAATGTGAATCTTTCACATTGGTTTTGTGCCAGTTACTTCATTTCAGCAACCAGTTTTCTATGTGACATGTGCATGATCAAAATACTTTAAAAAATGTATTTTTTTTAACTTGGAGATTACTTTCCATGGGGTACATTTCCAAAAATCGAGAAACTATACTGTATATTATAAAAACATAGCTTTAATATTAATTTGATATATATAGTGCTGTGGTTATATTCTGTAAAGCATTTATTTAGAGAATGCTAATATGTGAAAGAGGGAGCTACTTACTGGAAAAATTGCAGGGCAACTAGTTCATGATCAGTTCCAGCACTCCTCCACAGAAACTGATTCAGCTCTGCGACGCCAGCTGGATCCAATCGTATTGGCTCTGCCTTTCCATTGGACTAATTCAGTGGCGTGGAGAGGGGGGATTTGCTGCTTGGGTAACCGCATATCCTCTATAACAATCCAACCCAGGCTTTCGTGCTTCGCATGCAGCGTATGCAGTGATGAGCATGATACCATAGTCTTTCAAGACTGACGGAGGGTCCTTGGAAAGCCCTTCCAGGATGCAGGTAGATGCATCTTCTAGTCATGTCTGCAAGATCACACTAGACCCTGTGTTGGCACCATGTTGAATCATATCCACAAGTGCTGAACCCATGTAAATGGAGGGCCCGCTGTACTAATGGAAGTGTTCTGTCAGCAATTGAATGCAGTGGAACACTAATTTATTGGGTGGAATGCATACTAGATACTAAAAAATGCCAATGATGGTCACTTCCCCAATAAGCCCAGTTTGGGATCTTGGGTATAACGGGATTCACCAGACAATAAAGGTCTCTGCCTTATGTTGTTGACAGTTCTGTCCTGAACTTGTTTTTATTTGTTCTGTGACAATGTAAACAATGAGTGACTGCAGGATTTTGGATTTAGATTAACCTAATTAGGAGCAGGTCTTGAAGGAAATTTCTTTCTTACACAGTATACTGGAGCAGGCCTCCGTCAGTCTTGAAAGACTATGGTATCATGCTTGGCACTGCGTATGCTGTATGCGAAGCATGAAAGCCTGGGTTGGATTGTTATGGAGGATAGGCTGTTACCCAAGCAGCAAATCCCCCCTCTCCACGCTACTGAATTAGTCCAATGGAAAGGCAGAGCCGATACGATTGGATCCAGCTGGCGTCGCAGAGCTGGGCTAAGGACAGGAGCTCACCCTGTCTTGTGGGGCCGACCCGGGTCTCGAACCCTGGCCTGCTGCTTAACAGGCACAGCGTCTTAACCGCTTGCGCCACCCACAGCCCTATACTGGAGAACAGTGTGAAAAGTACCAATATTGTAATGTGATGTTCTGTGCATCCTTGATTCATGTTGACTCCATCAGTCTGCTAATTAAAAACGTTAAGTGGTGTTGCACTACATTTCAAGTGCTTGAAGCACTTTAGTAAATGATGTTTCCCCATAGTTATTGGAATGAAGTGTGGCCAAGTGGGTTATGCATTTGTGTCCCATGACAGGGAATTAAGAGGGTAACTAAGATATGTCAGAGGCCTGCAAAAAATTAGTTCAGAGCTGGAGTTGTTGAAACAAAGTGTGTGTGTGTGTGTGAACACGTGTGTTCAGGATTGTGTAGATACTCAGCACATATTGAATATTCTCTCTTCCCTATGCTTCTGGATAGTGGAATACTGAAAGGGCTTTTGTCATGTAAAAATTCTATTGTTTTGTCAGTTGCTGTTGGTGCCAATGAGGTGCCAGTGATTTGGGACTTGGGAGAGGCTGTCATTTATTAGAATACTAATTTTAAACTGTTTCTATTTGTGGTCTGGAAATCTATATATATAAAAGAAAAGTGACTGACTGACTGACTCACTGACTGAGTGACTGACTCACTCACTCACTCATCACCGCCCTGCCAAAACCGGTGGGCCTAGAAGCGTGAAATTTGGGGTGGGTGTTCCTTCCGTGAGGGAGGGGTGCACTAAGAACCGGTTTTCGGAAATTCCAACAGGAAGGGGGTGAAAAGGGGCGCAATGCGTTTTCCTCCCTATACTTTGCATTGAGAATTGCTGACTCAGCAAAATTTCTCCCCAACTGCTGGGCCTGAAGCATGGAATTCTGGGAGTTCCTTCTGTCACCTGAACACCCACCAAGAACCATCTGGAGACATTTAACCCTTCAGGGGCTGAAAAGGGGGCTACGTGTTTCTGTCCTATACTTAACATGGGAGACTGAACCACATCCAGCCAATTTGGTGCTCAGATCCTGGTGCACTGGGAGATGTTGTTCGGAGGAAGAGGTTGCGCTGGCAAGGATGCTGCGCACGGGGGGGGAGAAGTTGCGCACGGGGGGGGGAAGTTGCGCACGGGGGGGAAGTTGCGCACGGGGGTGATGCACGGGAGGAAAGTTGCGCACGGGAGTGAAGTTGCACGCATGGGGGAAGTTGCACATGGGGGGTGATGCGCATGGGGGGATGATGCACACGGAGGAAAGTTGTGCATGGGGGGATGATGCACACGGGGGAAGTTGCGCACGGGAGGAAAGTTGCGCATATGGGAAGTTGCGCATGGGGATGATGCACATGGAGGAAAGTTGCGCACGGGGGGAAAGTTGCGCACGGGGGAAAGTTGTGCATGGGGTTTGATGCATATGGGGAAGTTGTGCATGGGGGGTTGATGTGCATGGGGGAAGTTGTGCATGGGGGGTTGATGTGTATGGGGGAAGTTGTGCATGGGGGTTGTTATGCCTGGGGGAAAGTTATCCATGGGGGGTTGATGATTATGGAGGAATGGCATTAGGGGGAATTTTACTCCCGCAACGCAGGTACGCCTTTCGCTAGTAAGTGAATAATTCGCACACTTCATCTCCAGACCTGCAGTCTTAGATGTGGTAAGCAGTGCATCTTATTTACAATTCTAGTGAGACTTCCTTTTTTATTCATTATTCTAAGTGCTACAACTGAGAAGATGCTTTTGCTGTGTTTTTTCCTAGCGGTTGTAAAGAGCAAGGTACGGTACTTGATCATAGTTTACATTTTATTTTGAAATAATTGGGAAAATTGCTTTTTTTTCAAAAGCATGACAAAATGTTTGTGTCTTTGGTGTCTGAATTTTTTTTGAAAGAATGTATTTCAAAAGTTCTTTACACATGAAGAAATTTGGTGTAAGCCTTTTTATACCTACCCTTGTAGTGTTGCATATTTAGAATCATAGAGTTGGAAGGGACCTAGTAGGTCATCTAGTCCAAACCCCTGACTGTAGCAGGAAATCCTCCTAGTGCATCCCTGATAGGTGCTCATCAAGCCTCTATTTGGCAGTGTCAAAAAAATCTTGATATTTTTGTCAGTCTCAGGGCCCATCTGAATGACATCTACTCCTATACATCACAGGCTTCATGAACTATGAAATTTGCTTAGTTGATAAAATATAATGTGCATTAAAATAAATCTAAAAAGGATGGTGGTGTTAAGACTACATATGGTAGTTACTTTTTTCCTGCTTTTTTTTCCTGCTAGGAGCAATCTAAAATGGTAAAAATGAAGTATTGTAAAACAACATTAATTTGGGCTTATAAAACGATAAAATGCAATGTCTTGCTCAATTAATAGAATAGAGGCATGCCTCTGCATATGGGGAAGGTTATTGTTTCTGAATCACTGCAAGTACATGAATCTCTGTGTATGGGAGAGGCCTGCCTGTGCTGCCCCACCCTCAGAGGACCTTCTGAGCCTGCTAGAACCTGTCTCATCCAGTAGGTTCAGAATAAAAACACATTATCACCTTCAGTCTTTTCTATATCATCAAAATTATGAAAAAATAAAACCTCTTTAGATTGTCCTTAGCATAACTGAATGAAATGATACACTTTTGTCCATTATAAGAGATGTGCTGGAGGTGGTAATTAAAATTACAAGTAACAGTAGATAATTTCATTGGCTTCAGAATTGATTTTAAATCAGCCTCAACATATCACAAGAGTTGGGGTGGATGACAATACTTGAAAACTTAATATTAAACTTTAGATTACCAAGATGTAGTATTGTGGTGAATACTGCAATATTGACTTTGCATTCAGTAGGGAGCATATCATATAAAACTGCTCAATTCTAGTTTAATTATGGCTTCTAGAAGTCAGTCTGAGGGGAAAGCAAAATTACCAAAAAATAAGTATTAAATAGCTACTAAAGAGATTTTCTCTGTCTTTATCATAGAATTATAGAGTTGTAAGGGACCCAGTGGATCATCTAGTCCAACCCTGTGCCTGTAGCAGGAAATCCTTGTCTTGTGGGGACCTGGGTCTCGAACCCTGGCCTGCTGGTTAACAGGCACAGTGTCTTAACCACTTGCGCCACCAGAGGGCATAAAGTTTGTCTCCTGTGTCTACAAGAAGCTGCTATTGGTTGGTAATATAAATTGCATTAATAGAAGTTCTGCAAGCACACCATCAGTTTTTAGATTGTAGATGATACCTTTATTGGTGTTAGTTGAATAATTAGTTGTTTTTACCATTGACGAGGTACATCATGTTTTCAAATCCCCAATTGTTCTAATAAATGACCTTCCCCAAACTCCTGAGGCACACCTGAGGACCATCCATGGCACACTAGTTGAAAATCACTGCTTTAGGCTCAACGAAGAACCAAACATTAAAGAACTAAATCACTAAAAAATATAGAATCAAATGTAACAGGAATTGTGTTTGATAAACATGTCAGTGCTTCACACGTTGATCTTAAATATTGGTAACAAAGAAATGGTAGAATTCTTTGGGACTTTCAGTCTTTTGTCAACATTAGTAACTTTAAAGTCATCTTCTGGTTGTGTGGATTTCTGTAGCTGTCCATAAAGCCAACTTTTTCCTTTAGAAAACCTATCATTGTAGGAAGAGGTATCAGCATAAATCATTAAAATATGTAGATTTACAAGAGCACTGTGCATTGTACACCCTAATCAAAAGAACCTGAGGCTGCTGTTGTGTAATCTATATAGCTCGTGGCTGTAAGAACTTGGGCTTGGTGGTTTGACAAGAGCCCCCTATATGTACTGGCACAGATGCTAAAGTTTCATGGAATGTTGTTTTAACATTTCAAGTTTTCAGATATAGCACTTGAACACAAAAATTTACTAGCCTACCCCACAGCATTATATGTAAATAATTCATGACTTAAAAGAATTCCTCTCAGGCTGCTTTGCCTTAATGGCAGGCAACCAGAAAAGTAGATTAGATTTGCTTAGATTTTTTAAAGTAGCTTTTATCAATATGATTTTTAAAAGTTTTTTAAATTGGCATTTAGCAAAACTTGGCCAAATATATTCTTAGTTTTCCCTCGGTTCCCTTCTTTGAATCTAAACTGTATTTGACAGTTTTCCACATATGCAGATAGGCCATGTACAGTTTGCAAGACTATTCTTTAATTTTATTTTCTCTGCATATTCTAAATATATTGCATTATTCAATTACCTATTATAATGTCTAATTTCAGCTTCTAGAACTGAATGTTATTGTGGCTTTATTTTAATTGGGTATTTTAATTGAAGTATGTAGGTGGACCCTTGTTTATCTATGGAGATTCCATTTCTTGTATCAAATTCTGTATGAAACCAATCACATGGAGTTTGGGGTCCACTTTAGAATTGTAATCTAAATTTTGAATAAATGTAAATGCTTTCTGCACATCTAAATCCATGAAAAATAAAACTATTTTCACATGCTCTTAGCAATAGAAAGGAGTCCTTTTGTTAAAACAAGAAACCTTTTCACCTTATTACGAGTACTAAATGTAACTCTTTGAGAATATTTACTGCCCAATATTTTTATGGATGAAGTGAGATGCATTCTACAAGAAACAATGTTAAACGTAATTTGGTTTTTTCTTTCTATATCTAATGGTTGCTTTTTTGCTATAGCAACTGTTTCCAGTTTGAAATTACTCCCACAGATGTTTATGCCTGGAAAGATAAGCTTGCTCTTTCCTTCTATACTAGTAATGCACATCGTACTCCATCTTAGATCTCTGATACGAAGGCCAGCATGACAGTAATATTTTGTGCTTGTATCAAAAATTGTATTATAGAAATCATATGTTTAGCTTAAGAAAAATTGTATCAGCCCTGCAGTTGAACTGCAAGTGAGCCTCCAGGTCAAATGAAAGTTACCTGAAATGCATGATGACCTACTAGAGCAGTGATTTTCAATTTTTTTCTTCTGATGGCACACTAACAAGGCACTGAAATTGTCAAGGCACACCATCAGTTGTTTTTATCATTGACAAGGCACACCAGGTTGTTCAAATGCCCCAATTTTCCTATTAATTAATGACACTCCCCCAATTCCTGGGGCACAGTTGAGGAAATAGCCATGGCAGACTAGTGTGCCATTGCACACTGGTTGAAAATCACTGATCTAGAGGCTTGCTAACTGTTCTGCTTCTACCTGCTATTGACTAACAGTGACTTTGCTTGAGTATCTGCAATGCCACAATAAACAATGGTTGGTCTGTATTTGATTGCTTTATGTATAGGCCTAATGAGGCAGGTCTACACACCCTTTAGGGTTAATATGAGAACAGGCTGTTCATATGGAATCTGTACACATCCAGTCTTAAATTCATAGATCTGCCAGTGTAAGAGCTCTCTCCATTAAAGTTATTGATCTAAATTCTGCAAAATCCAATCTTTGTACAGTGGTGCCTCACATAAAGAGCTTAATTCGTTCCGGAGGCATGCTCATTAAGTGAAATGCTTTTTAAGTGAAGCGGATTTTCCATAGGAAACAATGGAAACTCAGACAATTGGTTCCACAACCCCCAAAATATTCGTATAAAAATATTAACTGTATGTAAAAATGATGACAAAACACTATAATTGAATTCAAAACATGCATTCAATGTGCATGATCCTATGAGGTCTACTTAGGCTGCAATCCTAAAGATACTTTCCTGAGAGTAAGACCCATTTAACACAATGGGGCTTACTTCTGGGTAGACATGGCTAGTGGACAAGGTAAGGAGGCTGCAATCAAAGAAACATTCCTGTGAAGCTTACCTGGGCTGCTGCTGGAGGTTCAAGGTGGCCGATGGGGGCAGTTAGGGGCAGCTGCCTCTGGCACCCCCAGGCCACTGCTCCCAAGTTGGGGGCAGTTAGAGGCAACAGCACCTTTTCAAGAGCCTCCGTCTGGAGCGTCAGGGCTGCATAAGTGCTTGTTAAGTGAAGCAGAACTTGTTATGTGAAGCAATATTTCTTGGAAATTTATATATGTTATGTGAAAAGCTTGTTGTGCAAGACACTTGTTAGGAGAGGTACCTCTGTATTCTCTAGTACCAATACTTAAGTTTAATGTTTTCGCAAATGATTAGTATTGCATCATGAAGAGTGTCATATTTCACTGAAGTGGGAAAGCTTGAATGTTTTTGGACAAGCTAGCATTTTAAAGGATGTTTGACATCAGGTGTAAGAAAAACAAAAATATTGACAACAAAGGTTGTCTTCTGCCTACTATTCTGCTTTTTTGTTTAAAGGTTGCCAGCTCCAACTTTAATATCACTTGGAAATCTGACACTTGTGGATCCTCTTCTGAACTGGCAATATCTGGGCTTTGCTTAGATAAGTTGTTCTCCCTTCTCAGTGAAATCTGAGTACTTGGATTAGAAAGGAGATGGCATTTAAATATTTTGTCATTGGTTTCTGTGGACAAGTATATACTGAAATGACCTCTGGACTGGCACACTGCTTGTTCTCAGAATAAAATTAGTTGTAAGTAGTTGGGTGAGATCTTGTAGCGGGTCAAGGAAATAAGAGTTAGTAACATGGTATCTACTGTATTCAGATATTGGAGAATATATTCATCCTAATATAATTTGTAGAATATATTCATCCTAATATAGTTTGAAGAAAGGCAAACAAGTTTTGATGAATGGGATTTTCCTGCATGTTGCTTTAGCAGAAAGTATTCTGTAAAATGATTTTTGGAAACTATTATTAGGAAGCTACAAACTAAAATGAATCCTCACATCAAACATTGTTAAGCTTGTAAGTAAGTAACCACTTGGCAATCTGTAGTAAGAACCTTCTTCAAGTGAACAGGAAAGGACACTTTGGGTGGGAGCTGTTTCTTTCAAGCTTCTGTGCTACAAATTGGATCAGCAGACATAGGCTTAAAATATTAGTAGACTAGTAACATTGGTGGACTAATTTCCAAAGCTTTCAGTTGAAGAAGCCAATTATGCAAATGTTTTAAGGGTAATAACAGTACATACTGGAAACAATTCAATAGCTCAAGTCCATCAGGGTTAGGGACCAGAGCACTGTCCAAAAGTGAAAACTGTAGAAAAGTGCAACCAAATCAGAAATGTTGCTTCCAGTGCTTTTTTATCTACAAATTGCAAATGCCCCTTTTATCTGGCAAATAAATGGATTCTCATTAACTCCTTCTGGAAAGGGATTAGACCAGGAGCTACAACATGAGGGAGGGCAATTTTGGCCTTTAGAACAGGAGAGGTTAAAAGAATGGAACGAGTATCAAAAGAATGAGTTTTGGATATAATTAAAAGGTGCTGAAAGAGCAGATCATCAGAAAACAAACTGTCAGAAAGTGGGGGATACCTGTATTGCAATCATCCACTTATTTTTAAGTGACCTATGTATATGGATGGCATTTTGTGAGATAATTTTTGTGAACAGTGAAAATGAGAATCCTTGCTCAAAGAAATTGTTGTTGGTAATACTACTTTACAGTTGTTTACAACTTCTTTTTAAAGTCCATTTATCCGTCTTACATCACAAGAATGTCTCAGGCTTTCTCCTTTGCATTGGAGTTAGTTTCAGAATTGCAGTATTATGGAATGCCCAATTCTACATTTTATCTTGGCAACTGCCTGTGATTTGAAACAAGATGTACACAAAATAAAGGCAAGAAGCTAAACTAGTGGGCAGTACTGAACTGGACATTTCATTGTGTTAAGAAAAAAAATCTTTGCATTTGCCAATGTTTTATTGTTGGATGCAATTGTTGAGAGCACTTGATCAAACCTAAAGAGGAATCCAGTTTCGGACAATTAATCTTGGGTTCATTTAAGTAATTTTGAAAATGTTTTTGTGTTTCTTATAGGAACTCAGTGATCTGCAACGTGACCCGCCTGCACACTGTTCAGCAGGACCTGTTGGAGATGACTGTAAGATCTTTATAGTTAATGGCAAGATACTTTTGCCATTTTCAAGCAAGATACTTCTGCTTTGTTATGTTTAAATAGCTAAGATGATTAATGCTTTGTGTTTTTCAGTGTTCCACTGGCAAGCAACTATCATGGGACCTGTAAGTATGCAATTTATATAACGGAGTTTTCCCATTATTGTCTAATTTATCTCTAATAAAAGAAGCCTTATTATTGGTATCTGCTAGTAACAGGAAACATTTGTTGCATTCTCTTTAAGCAATAAAATACAGTGTTGTACATTATATTTACAAACCTTTATTAGGCATAAATATATCATGTTGTACCCAGAAACAATTAGACATGACTGATATCCTAAATATCATCTTGTTTTTTAAAACATCTAAATGACATACAGTATTCTATAGGTCAGGTTGTATGTTTTCAGTTACCTGCTTAGTAGCTTGAATGAAGCAATAAAGAAATTCAGCTCAGACTCCCTAGGGCTTTAATGTGAATCATGTTTCAGTTGTAATTTCATAGTTAACTTTTCCTTTATTCAGTTTTTACATCTGAAGTAGGACAGCTAAAATGAAAATTACATATTGAATAATTCAATAATTTTAGTTCATTAGAAGCAAAAATTAAAGACGTATAACATGAGAAATTAGCCTAGTGTTGATAGTTTTCAACTGCCTGATAGCAGGAATTTTGGCCAGTTTAAACAATATTTAGTTCTATGGACCAGTGCAAATGTAATTTTGGTTCTGTCTTTAGTTAAATTGGGGCCCAGTCTCAGTGTCATGTGCTCTTCTCACAGATTAAATTATTCCTTTGTCATTGTCCCCACAGCTAAGGCTACACAGAATTGCCCTAAACCCAGGAAATAGTTTGAAGGCAGGTAATGTAGTAGGTTTGCGGAAGCAGCTACTTGGGAATCTTCTACATGCTATCTTGGGTTTGAATTATGAAGGATAGGATATAAAATCCACTACAGACATTTCACATTCAAATACCGGTTAATTAGGAATCTCTTCTTTAACTGTTATGATAAGATGGTGAAAAGCTGCTTTTAATTTAACTGTGATTATCAGCACTGGTTCATTATATGTTATCTTCTGCAACGATACTTGTATGATGCGGTAGGCCAGAATGAGTTGTCATCCCTGATATCCAGATTAAAAAATGAATGTATAGTGTTGGTTTGGGCTCCTCCTGCAATTAATGTTTCAGAATTATTTTATTGATTGAAAAGCAATTGCATAGTAATTTTATAGACAATATTGAAAGTTTGTGCAGATGGCTTAGTGGTTAAAGGTGCTATCCCTGTCAATCTGAAGATTGGCTGGTCAGCGATTCAAGACCTGAGTACTGCAATAGGGAGTGATCTTCTACTGTTAGCCCAGCTCCTGCCAACCTAGCAGTTCAAAGGCATGGGAATGCAAGTAGATAAATAGGTACCACCTCAATGGGAAGATAACAGCATTCTGTGCACATGTCCATGGAGACACCTAGGGCTGGCTCTAGGGCTCTTAAGAAAGTGGATGAGCCCCACACCCTAGAGTCAGCCAAGACTAAAAGGGCCAACTGCAGGGGACATCATTACCTTTAATAGTAGATATTTTATATTGCTGTAAATCGACATGATTATTTGATATCCTAATGGCTAGTAAAATTTTAATTTTAAGTTTTGCATGTTAACTATATTTGATTTTTTTTCTTTGAAAGGGTTTAGTTTGATGCTTCAAAATATTTTCTGCAGCTTATTGAGCTACTTTGATACCCTCTTTGTGCTTTGCAACAATTGGTTAAAATACTGTGTTTCACTTTTCTGTAGTACAGCACTTAATATATGTACAATCTGAAACAAGTAGCAACTTCACGTGAATGGCAAACCGAAAATACAGCTTATGCTCTTATTTTCATCTCCTACTATGCTTTTCTCATCAGCATCTTCCCAACCAGCAAGCTAGCAGATGGCATTAACCCTATGTGGCTATAACGACTGTGCATGAATGCCTTCAGGTTGTATTGGCCAGGGGAAGGAAGTTATAGCACAGCAGTTCACAAGCTTTTAAATCTCTGGAGCCCTTTCTACTCCTAACCAGTCTGAGGAGCTCACATTTTGAAACTGTTCTAGCAATTCAAGGCCATAGAGAGCAATTGTACAGAATAGCCTAAATATTACAGTGTTGTTCCCCTGGCACGAGTCAGCCAATCAGGCAAGAGTTACTTCCAGCCAGTGTGGGAAGTGTGGCAAGACAGAGAGAAGGGGCTATATAAGCATATGAAAGTAACATTTCAGGAATTTCATTTTAAGGTATTTTGAGATAATTTAATACAAAGAATGTATTTGAGTTCAGACAAATATATATTCAGTTTATAGTGGTGAGGATAAGTGTGCACCACTAAGAGCACAATCTTAACCATGTCTACTTAAAAGTAAGCCCCACTGTGTTCAATAGGTCTTACTCCCAGGAAAGTGTCTTTAGGATTGCAGCCTAAGTGTACCTTCTTCTTCTTACTAGTTCAACACAAATTAAGCCCCAGTTTTTTAGCCTTTTGTAGCCAGATCTACTTACAGATTACCTGTATCCTAATCCTATGTCTCAGTAAATTGTTCAGTAAGAGTTTTTAGTGTTGTTGCCACTAAACTCCATAAGGAAGAGTAGATATTGAGAGTGAGATAGCCAACAGAGTATGCATGTGCACGTTCACATTTGGAAGAAAATTTGGGTAACAGATGGTAGTGCAGAGACCTGCTGAAGGGAAGAAGTCTATAGATTAGGGAACCAACAAGAAATAGTTCAGAAATTTCTGGTGGTATAAAAAACAGAGTATTACCTGGTAATATTGTACCAAAAATACAGTAGAATAGCTAGAAAGACTAAAAATACTGCAGTGGACTAAAAATAAACAGATATATTTTATGGTACTATATAGTGAAAATGTTGGCCTTCTCTGAGTGATTAGATATATACTGTAACTGTGACTGAGGGTTGAGAAAATATGCTTTTGATCTTCCCCAGAGTATCTGCTTTTGATGCTTTGTAGCAAGCAGTTCAATTTAATTTTTAATGATAGTAACTCTTATTTCATCCTGTTATATCTTGTTTAACTGATTCAGGAAAAAAGTTTGCACAATATTCTTTTAAAACTTAGTGTTGAATTCCATGAGCAATGGGAGCTGACATCTTCATAAGATACATTGATACATGAGTTTGCACACACGTGAGTTGCACACACGTTATTCAATATAATGCTGTTACTATAAATATTTGAAATATAGTATAACTCGCTGAACTTAACCTGTTGTTGTGGGAGTAAAATTTAAAGCAGTGGTACTCAGTGGGTATCTTGAAGAAAGGGTGGGAACCACCATCTTGGAATCTGGCACTGGGTGCCTTGGTGCCAGATTGCAAGATTGCAGTGCCCAAGACCTGTGCACCAGAGGGCTGTCCTCACCAGCTAAAGTAACCCCCAAGGCAGTGTTGCAGGTGCTGGTGGAGGGATTAGGTGGCTGGTTCAAGCCTGTCGCTGCATAAGCACCACAGCCCTGATACCCAGTCTTCCTTCCTCTGGCCATGGAGACTGGGTGGCTTGGAGTGGTTGGGGGAGGGGAAAGACAGGCGCACAATTGGGACTGGGGTGCTGCACCTGTTGTGTGTCTGCACTGGACCGCTCTAGAAGCAGGGCTCAGTGGCGCTTGGAGAGTGATTGTAGTGGGGTGGCGCTGGAGGAGCTGCCGAGCCCCCTACTCTCCAGCCAGCCAGAGAGGCTCTCCAAGGATGCCCACCCACCACCTCTCCAACCTCCAAAGCCCAGCAACCAGGCTGGAGATGGGAGGAAGTTTTATTAAACACAATGGGACTTACTCTGTGTAGGATGGGGCAATGAAGCTACAGTCCTGTCCATACTTTCCTGGGAGAAAGCCCTGTTGAACATAAGGGGACATACTTCCAAGTAGACATAAAGGGATGGGGCATAGGCTGCAATCCATACAGTCCAGGGAGTAAGAACACAAGGGGACTAATTTCTGAGTACACATGGAGGAGCTCAGGTATCACATTGATGTTGCATTCCAGCAAGTTTGACAGAAGATCCTGAAAGGGATTCCTGGACTAAAATGCCTGAGTACCACTGATTTAAAGAATATTTTTGGGCACCAGTGAGCATCACTGAGCACGACCAGGCAGCATCACACCACAGAGTAACAGCAAGTACCAGGCACCCCCATCAAGCAACAGTTGGCACTGGGACCACTGAGTATGGCAAACCCAACCAGTTCTTAGTGGGTTCTTACATTTCAAAAGGAATGTGTTCTTGATATTTCATGCTTCTAAGTGCAGGAGTTTGAGCAGGGCATTGAAGAGTCAATGAGTGAATTAGTCAGTGACTCTTCAATATTTTATATATGATTTTATGTTGATGCAGTAGAGAAAATGAAAAAACCAGTGCCAAAATAATAAAACAAAAAACCAGTGGTTCAGCTTGCTGTTTGGTGTGTTTAAAATAGTAGATGCCTTTGAATTGTTATGATCAGTTAATTTCCTGAATGTATAATTGAATCAGTCTTAAGTTGATTCAACAGCAAAAATTTTCTGCTTTGGCTATCTGCTGTACACTGCAGTCTGCAGTAGTTCTTACTAAGGAGATGTGATAACCACAGTTGGTTTGTCTTTTCTTCAACAAATACAGGATTGCAATTTGGGCAGTGCGCTAGGCAGGTTTTTGATCTAAACCAGGGTTTTGCAACCTCCGGTTTGGGGACCACTGGAGGTCCTTGGCAGCTGCCTGACCTGTTCACGAGAGGACTCTTCTAAGTGCCTCTTCACCCCATAACAGTTGCAGCAATGTCCAATCCAATGCCTGTCTACTCAGAAATAAGTCCCATTATAGTCAATGAGGCTTATTCTCCAAGAAGAGTGACTGAGATGGCTTTGTGCATTTTTAATGCATCCTACATTGAAAAAGGGTGAAAATCCCTGCTCTGAGTAGACATGCATTGAGACATTGGACTCTCACCTGCAAACCTATCCACAGTAACCTAGCAATAGTTCTGTTCATTATACTGGGATTTACAGCTGGAGGCAGCTGTGCTGTGCTCTAGGTGGGGAAGTCCCCACTCCAGGTCACCAGAGACAGGACTCTCCCCCACCCATGGGCTGGTTCCTGGAAAAAAAATTCCCACAGAACCAGTCCCTGGGGCCAAAAAGTTTGAGGACCACTGATCTAAACAACCTGTAGCTGCAGTCTGCATTCCTGGTTCTTACATACGCTTACACAAAAAGTTTCATTTCTTTGTTAATTTTCTTTGTTTTCTAGCCTGACAGTGCATATCAAGGGGGAGTCTTTTTTCTCACCGTACATTTTCCAACAGACTACCCATTCAAACCACCAAAGGTAAATAATTTGTAACAAAACTAAGTGAACTTTATGCTACTTAAATTGGAGCTTGACTTTCCTATTTTGGTTTAATACTGTTTGGAATAAAGATAGCATAGAAAAGGTCTGTGGTGGCTGAAAAGCTGCATGGCTTAATGGTTAAAGATGCTGTGCTTGTTGACCTGAAGGTTGGCAGGTCTGCAAATCAAGACCCAGCACTGCAAGCCAAATCAGCTCCCGTTACTTGCCCAGCTCCTGCTAACCTAGCAGTTCGAAATCATGTAAACGCAAGTAGATAAATAGGTACTTCTTTGGTGGGAAGGCAACAGTGTTCTATATGCTTTTGACATGCTGGCCATATGACCACGGAGGCATCTTTGAAGAACACTGTCATTTGGTATTGTTACCTTTTTAGTATAGAGAAGAAACAAAGGAAGGCCTAGAACAGAAATGCTCACAAATACAACTCAAAGAATATTTGGCAATAATCATATTTTAACTTTAATTTTTTAATTTGAAATTTACCTTTTCAGATTTTCTCATATCGCAGAGCTTTACATAAATAATGATCAGCTTGTAGTTTTAAAGTCCTTCTATAATCCATTCTGTTGCAGATTACTCCACTGTAATCAAAAGGACATAGTTCATTCAGGGTGCTGGTCATGTCTATTGAGCCTAGTTTTCTGTGGATAGAATTTATATAGAGTATACCTAACAATAACCTGCAGGGGTTAATAATAATGGGCAGGCTAATTTTAGAGAAGCTGGTCCACCATTACTGATCTTGTCAGCATGGAATCCCAAGTTTCTTTAAAAAATATTTTGAAAACCGTTGGTCTAAGTAGTCCTCTTTATAGTATTTGTCACATGGGCAAAGTTGCTCTATCCCATTTAGTGTTGTTGATCTCATTTATGACAACCTTAATTGTACAGTTTCTTTGGACTAGCTATAATATATGATACAACAGCCTAACTAACTCTTATTTAGTTTATGGGAAAGTTTAAAAACTTAAGCTTTCTCAAAAAAAGCTATTGCCACTCAGTAGGCTGAATTGGATCAACATGTTCACCTAGGCCATTTAACATAAGGCACTTCTCCCCAGGAAGCATTGCTTGATGTAACAGTTTATGTAACTAACATTATGAGTTTAAAGATGAAACATCCTTCTCTGAAAGATGTTGGATGTAGAAATAAGATGGGGCTGAAAGGGGCAATGAATGTGGTATCAACACTAAAAATATGTCACATTCCTTCTGTTACAGATTGCATTCACGACAAAAATATACCATCCAAACATAAATAGTAATGGGAGTATTTGTCTTGATATTCTGAGGTCACAATGGTCACCTGCTCTGACTGTATCTAAAGGTAACTAATGTACCAAAGATTACATATACAATTGAGATTACCAACCTTGTTTTATGGTATGGTTTACGGCTGGAAACACAAAGTATTAAATGAAGATATTTCTCTTTGGTGTTTCTGTGGTCCAACCCTAGAGAATGCCTGGGTAGTTTCCAGTTCCTTAATATTTTTAAAAAGGCGTCTCTGGAATGGCAGCGTCTCCTGGAATGTTTGGAAGTTCAGATGTGCATTTAAAATAAGAACTATGGTAGTTTTTATTAGAGTTGCCAACCCTCCAAGATTGGCCTGGAGTCTCCAGGAAAGAAAAGTAATTTTAACAGGACCTACATGGGTGAATAACATAATACGTTGGTAGAAAACAAAATATCTATAAACATCTGCCAGACTTGTGACACATTATTGGAGGAAATGGGTAGCATGTACAGGATTAATGAGATTATTTGGTACTTCCTAAATTAAGTAAAATCGGAGAAGCTGAACTACTAAATTTTAAAGAGAATAAAACATACCTGCCATTGACCCTCATTAATATATTCATATGATTAAGTTTGTCTAATTGCTCTTTATTTTTTTAAATCTAGTTCTTTTGTCCATATGCTCTTTACTTTGTGATCCAAATCCAGATGACCCTTTAGTACCAGATATTGCACAAATCTACAAGTCAGACAAGGAAAAGTAAGTTTGAATGTATTCCAAAAATCTTGATACCTGATTCTTTTTGTCCCCAATCTATCATTCAGTACTTGTTTTGCTTGTACTGTTTCAAACTTCTTCCTGGGTGACTGATCTAAAATCTGTTTTTTTCTATCCTTTGCCTGAATATATTTTAAAATGGCAGTAGCAGTTAATTTGTAACATCCTTTAACCTATATAGTAGTGGACCAAGAATGGGAGCAGAACTAAGTGCTGAACAACTCTGAAACTTGCCATCCAAGCAGCTATTCCCCCTAATTCTAGGGACAATTCCAAAGAGTGAAATCAATGCAGAAGAATCTTTTCTGTGTTGCTTTGGCCCCTGGACACGCTCTGAGGGGCTCTGAAGAAGGAGGCGCAACTTTCATCATGCGTTTCAGAGATGTGTGACACATACAGCTCTACCCCATTTGGCTCCACCACTTGAATTCTTGTAACAGCATTTTGTCTCTGCATTTTGTTCTAATATATAACAAAGAATTCATTATCACAGATATTATCAAACTCGTGAAATTTACCCACCATAGTGGGAGTAAAATTTCAAGAATATTTGTGGTCCTGGGAATGGATGGGCACTGGGTGGCACTGCTAGGCAATGGTTAGGCAGTCACAGCCATCGCCGCCGCCCCCCCCCCCCATCCATTATGCCAACCCCCCAGTGTGCCATGTTTCTAGCTCCAGGGGTTGGGTCTGGATGTTGATCAGTCAGCTTTCAGTGTTAGGTATAGGGACGAAAATACATTGCACTACTTTTCACCCCTTTAATTGTTAAATTTCTAAAAATTGGTTCTTAGTGGGTGCTCATGTCAAATTTCAGTCCCTAAATTTCAGTCTTCTAGGTTCAGAGGTTGGGGCTGAGGGTTGATCAGTCAGTGATTCGTCACTGTTAAAGTATTGGGACAAATACACACATTGGGCCCCTTTTCACCTTCTTCAGGTTTGAATTTCTAAAAAGTAGTTCTTAATGGGTGTCTCCATCATGGAAGGAACACCCTTCCCAAACTACAGGCTTCTAGGTCTGGTAGTTTTGGCTGGGCATTGTTGAATGGGGTCAGTGAGTCAGTGACCTTTCAATTTTATATTTATTGATGGTGAACTGCCAGCATGACTTGAATGCGGTGCTTATTGATATTTTTAGATAACAAATTTCTTTGGAAATATGTGTATTAAAATGTTAAATAATTACCTCTACAAACATCTGGAAGAGAATCCCTTCAGTCTGTTTTGGGTTTCATCAAACAAGCTGAACATGTCTTTGAAGTGAGACTTGTGTTGATTTTAGAGGAGCTACTAGGTTCACTGCCTTTAAATTGTGGGGCATCATAGATGTGAGCAGACTGAAACAATTCTGTGTAAGTGCATATTTGGCTGATGCTTAGCTGCTGTTCTCCTCAATATAATGAAGGTAAGTAGCCTAATTTATATGCATACTTTGCTGATTTTTAGTAGGTATGCTGGCAATTCTACCTTTGTCTTAAGGATGTTGAATAATTTCATTGGTTAAATTCTTATAAATTCAGTCCCTAAACTTCCCCTTCCTAAGACACTCCACAATGTCTAAAAGAAAAATGAAAATGTGGAGTAAGCAGATAACATCTGTCTTCAAGAAGGTACTTGAGGTTTTAAAACCTGTCAGCTCTGGTGATTTTTCCTCTTCACATTGTGTTTGTGTAGTCCACTACACTTCTTAAATCATGCTTCAACCTCTGCACTTTATCAAGATGCTGCCCCATCAGTTGTTCCATAGTGCAATTATATCATTCTAGATGGGTCTTCAAGGCCATCTAGTTCAACCCCTTGCCTGAAACAGGAAGCAGCTCCAAAAGATGCATGTCAAACCTCTGTTTAAAGATCTCCAATTAGGAAAACCCATTGCTTCCATCCTTTATTAATTCTACTATTGAACTTCTTTCGCCATTAAGAATTTCTTTCTGATATCCAATCTAAATTGGATCTCCTGCAGTTTAATCTCATTAGATCTAGTATTATTCTCTGGGGCAGCAGAGAACAAACAAAATCAGCTTTATAAAGTGTTTGTATGAGTCGGTCTGTACACATATAATGATCAATTTTTTTATTTTAAAATTTATATTCCGCCTTTCTTGGGCCATAGACCGACTCAAGGTGGCTCACAGTAAAACATAAAACATTAAATAGAAACATTAAATTAAAAACAATTAAAACAAAGAAGCTAAAAACAATAGCCCCCCAACCCCTGCCTCACTGAAATGCTTTATGTGGGGAGGTGCACTGCGGCCCACAGGGAGGGAAGGGGAGGGGGGGGAGGGCACAGCAACAGTGATCAATGCAATGATGACTAGAAGTCAACATAGATTCATCAAATACATCCTGCCAGAAAAATCTCATTTACCCCCAAATCCAGAGTAACTACGGGAACACATAAGAGACTTTACGTTCACCACCTAGTGAAAACCTATGGCAAATTCATATTGCAATCCAGAGTAAGTTGTTCTTACACCAGAGCAAGGACTCCCACTCTGGATTTTGCCCTTAATCTCTCTCTAATCTTGCTAACTAAATGGTTAGGAATTATGTGGGTGTCATTCATCTTGATCATCTTGAAAGCAGCAACAAAGTTCCCTACAACATCTTGATTAGTAAGCTAGAAAAAATATGAAATGGATGAAACCATTATTAATTCACAGTTGGACAACTAAATACAGTGCTTGTCAGTGAAGTGGCCCCTTCATTAATCTGAGGTACAGTTTTAAGTGGAATACTCATGGACTCTGCTCTGAGCCCTGTTCTCTTCAATATTAGCTTTTTAGCCTACAAGGTTGGTTTTTCTGTCTTTAGTGGACAGAAAAGACCCCACATCTTTGCTTGTTTGGGAAATAATTAGGACAGTGCTAATTTTGCATCTAAGCCTGCTTCATAGTGCTGTGCCCACTGAAAGTGCAAGACCTTTACCCCAACTCATTTGCTTGAGCATGAACACAACTGTATACCCCTATTCATGCTAAGATCTGTACTGAATGTCTGTGAATATGTTTTGTATATACAGAATATGATCTGTACTGAATGTATGTGAATAAGAATTGCTAAGATCAATTCAAGATCACACATTGTTAACAGGTTGTACTTTTGTATACAATGTTGATGTGAATCATAAGCTTGTTTTTACTTTTTATTTTCTTCAACAGATATAACAGACACGCAAGAGAATGGACACAGAAATATGCAATGTAAACTTTGAAGACTTTTTCATATATACCAGAGTACTGTAAAATTCTAGGGTTTTTTCAAAATTAGAAGTAAATGGAGCACAGTTTACTGTTTCAGTGTACCATGAAGCCCTATTTGATTTTCACCCATGTAAGTGTGTTTCTGGAACAAGGAAATAACTACGAAAATTAACCTGAAGACTGTGATGAGAGTATTTATCCTTTTTGTATGCTTTGCAAAAGACATTTATTATGCTTTTTAAAGATACTTGGACATCTGCATCTCCAGCCTACAAGATCCATAATGCAGTTGTAGAGCAACCAAATTATTTTTGCTGAAAAACTAGGTGTTACATGAAATATTTCTGATATTTCTGTGTGTTTTTGTCCTGTAAGTCTGTGTTTGAATTTCATTCTTTGTTAGTTCATTGTATAATTTGTATTTTTTTACTGTATAGACTATATTTTATTTACCATGCAAGTCAACTCACTTTAGACCTTCTGCACAGTATTGAAAAATAAAACTGCTATAAAATGAGTGGAGTATTCCTTCCCAGAGGATTACTCAATAAACTGATAGATTTCTTTTAAAAAAAACAAAACTTTGCACTCTAATTCTCAGTATGCTGATTATGGAAAAACACTTGGTTTTGATTCTGTTGCATACTTAATTTTATTGCAATGTGAACTAATTGCACTGCTCTGTAGAAGAAATGTAACTAATTTTGTTCTATTCACAGCTGACTTTTTTATCCCACATGGGCAATATAATCTCTGACCTTTAAACAAATTGACTTGAAGCTTTTCCATATAAATAAAATGTGTTTTTACTACTTGTCTTGGCTGTTCTTTAAATTTTGCACATTCTTACATGTGCGTGCTTGAAAAAATCAAAATATTGTTAAATAGGTGAATTTTAAAAAGGAACCAGCCCATATATTGAAAATTGCTATAAGTTTTTGCATATGGTAGCTTTACACAACTGTTTGTGTATTCATTGTGTATTCAATTGTGTATCTGAGTTGTGAGATACAATACAAAAATTCTTAAGTTTCCCAAATGTTACTTAAATTGATTACTAATTGCTAATGTTGAGATTCACTTAAGCTTCTTTCCTCAACTATTTAACAATATTTTGATCTGATATTTCCACACACTAAACTAAAGCTTCTTAGACCATTATTATCCATAGCTCACCATGCATGTATGGATAGCTTAAGTCCTTTACAACTAAGAGCACTTGTTTTTTAAAAAAAATTACATTGCTTTTGAGGTACTAAATTCTTGTTAAAATGCATTTCAGGTTGCGGCTGCAGAAATTTTAATTACACAGCTTGCTTGAATGGGAAGTTTTGCCACCATAGACACCATTTGACTCCTTCTGGGAAAGGGAATGTAGTTCTAGTGCTTTGCTACACCAAGGAACATTTTTTTAAAAGCACATATATAACTGGAATGTGTAGAGATGCAGCAAGCTTCCCAGAGGCTATTTTTCTATTACTGGAATTTAATAAAATGTTTAGCATTTTAATCTTAAACTTCTTGGGTAGCTCTGATGACCAAGGAAATGTATCTTCTGGTCACTTGTACATAAAGGTCATCTAGGCTTCAATTGTTTACCTCAATGTATACTATCAAAAGGTGGAAGCTTTATGAAATAAGCACTGAAAATGTCATTATATTGCTTCTGTAAGTGTCATTGCTTGCTGTGCAATAGACCAATCTCTGCAAATAGCCAATAAGTGTTTCCATGCAGTAAATGGTTACTTTCACTATACTTGAAAAAAGGGATGCCATATTCACTACACTTGTCATGAATATTTAAAACTGCCTGGTGGTAAAAGACTCTGAGTGATTTTCCAGTCCTTTTTATCCTTGTCTGTCTTAGATGTTTATAATGAATTTGTCCCAAAATAAGAAACAAATAGTCCTTTTAATCCCTTACAATGGAATCTGTGAAATTTGGTAGCTTGATTTGCATGCCTGTTCAGTGAGAGCATTTAATCTTCTGCTTTGCTAAAATTTTATGGAGGCTGGTTTGAAATGGTTTAGATGTTACTATGCTTTGAAGTATGCATCTTACAAAAAGGAATTTACTTACCATAATGCAAAGTCTTCAGGCTGAGCAAAAGGTGCTGATCGGCAAGCCTCTTATTCTTCCTTCATAGGGCTCTTTGAAGACAAGTGTTTTGAAGGTTGTGCTTGTCTTTTTCAGTGACATTTTAAGACTGATGTCTAGAGACTGGCATTACATACTGAATTGTCAGACCAATGTTATTAATAACAGCACCTTTAAACATATAAGAACATCATTCTCTGGGCTTATTTCAAACCACAGCTTTGAATAGCTAAGGGTGTTAAGAATTCCCTCTTACATATTTTGTATTTCTTGATAAATGGTCCTTTGTTTAAATGATCCATTGTGAAGGTTCTTTTTTCTCATATCAAACATTTGCTCAGTCCTGGTGCTTCCATTATGGTAGCATAAATGTTGTCTGTGCTTCAGTCCCCTCCACTCCCAGTTTATACTGTACAATGCCTTAGCAAGGGCACTAACTGAGCCATCCCCATTATTCTGTATATTCCTCACTTGGCACTATTGGCATGACTAAAGCAAAGGATCGCTGTATTGCTGAAGTTCTCAGAAGTGTAATCTTTAGTCATTCTAGTTAATGTTAAATAAGGCGTACTTTCTAGCTACTTCTGATGTGATATTTTTCTGCCTAAAGATGTCAGCTGAGGCTTGAATGAAAATAAAAGATTTGATTTCAAACCTGAGTGTCTCAAGTTTTATCCTTGAGTGAGTGAATTAATGAAGGATTGTTTGTGCTAAAATTGCAAGTGCTAAGTTGTGTGTGGTTTGTACACACGTCCAATCTGTAATTTTGCTACCCAACCTCTGGGCTCTTTTGCATCTGTGGCAGGGTGATAACAATAACCTGTGCCAGATTCTTAAAGTGTGATTCAGAAGTTGTAGCGCATGTTGTGCTCTTCATGCAAAATTCCCCCCCCCCCATTTTCCAGGAGGGAATTCCACCTCAGGGTCTACCTACCTACCAACTTACCTGCAACTGGTAGCTTCTTCCTTTCAGGTAGGCACCTTATCAAAATCTTCCTGAAGAGGAGAGGCTTCTTCTTGGCTAAGTAGTTCAAGTGTGGGGCAGTTCCAGCTTGAACCCCACTGGAGAACACAGGAGGACAGTTTCTTCCCCACACCAGCCTTTCTTTGCAGCAGTGAGGATCCTTCCAGTGGTGGGATTCAAATAAATTAAGAACAGGTTCTATGTCCTAATAACCTAAATTAACCACAGGTTCTATGTCCCATTAGTAACCGGTTCTCAGAACCAGGTGCTCATTAGTAAAGGGTTCTATCGAGCCTGTGAAAACCCCCTGAACCACACCACTGGTCATAACTTGAAAAAGAGGATAAGGCCCCAAAAAATGTAAGATACCCAAGAAAAGAGGCTTAAAAAGGACCTGTCTTGGAAAAAGGGCATATGGTCATCCTGTCAAGAATACTATAACGGTTCCTTTAGATCAGTGATGATCTTTTCCATCTTATGGCACACTGACAAGGCACTAAAATTGTCAAGGCACAGACAGCATCAGTCCTTTGACAATTGACAAGGCACACCATCCAGCTGGGGAGGGTCCACATCCCTTTATGGCCCTAGTAATCTGATGAATAAATACATTTTCCAACCCCAACATCACACCTGTGGACCACCATGCACTGGTTGAAAATCACTGCTTTAGAGAAACAACCATCGCTAGGTTTTTAAGCAGTTTTCTGGATTCAGTGGATTGAAAGTGGCTCCTCTGAGCAATGTAAGTTTTATATATGTATATATATGTACAGTGGTGCCTCACGTAAAAAATTTAATTTGTTCCGGAGGCATGTTCTTTACGTGAAACATTCTTTATGTGAAGCGGATTTTCCCATAGGAAATAATGGAAACTCCAATGATTGGTTTCACAACCCCAAAAATATTCATATAAAAATATTAACTGGATGTAAAAATGATGGCAGAACACTGGGATTGAATTCAAAACATGCATTCAATGTGCATGATCTTATGAAGTCTACTTAGGCTGCAGTCCTAAAGACACTTTCCTGGGAGTAAGACCCATTTAACACAATGGGGCTTACTTCCAGGTAGACATGTTTAGGAGGCTGCAATCCAAGACACCTTCAAAGTGTCTCCCCACTTTCTCCTTCTCTTCATCCTGAGCCTCTCTCTCCCCTGCTCCCTTCTGGCTATCCCTGAGCTGCTTCCCTCTTCTCCACTGCTCTTCTCTCCCTCTGCCCAGCAGACGCCCAGCCACAGGAGGAACAGCATGGAAGTGTGGCTTTTGCTATGGGCAGGTGCGCAAGGCAGCCCTGATGCTTTTAAAACAGGTTGCCTGCCAGCGTGTCTGCCCCAACTACCAACGAATGTGTTCTTTACGTGAAGCAGAATCCTGGAGAAATTTTTGTTTTTTACATGAAACATACTCTACTTGAGGCACCAGTGAATATATATAAAATGGGGCTCTCCCAGCTTGGTGACTGGGCTCCTCATGTGCTGAAACTAAACATGATTTGCACACTTTCTGGGCATTTGAAAAAAGTACTTTTTTTGGCCATCTGCTTCATGATGTCACTTCTCACTTAATGACGTCACTGTGTAATGACGTCATTCCATGCCTGACGACGTCACTCACACAGACTTTAGCCCTCCAGAATAAGAGAAGCTGTTCTATTCTCTGCCCATTCAAGGCATTGTGACGTCATCGTTGTTGCGCATGCGCACCCTCCCTCCCAGGACACGGCAACACACCCGCCCTCCTTTTTCCCGCCACAACAGAATTGGGGCGGGGTTTAATCGTAGCCCCGCCTACTATCGCTACACTCGAAGCGCTGATTGGATAACAGCATTATGGCCACGCCTACCTCCCGCTGTTCCCGTCATGGCCTCGCGCATGCGCAGAAAGAGCTCGTGTTTTATTTCAATCGTGCAGCGAGCATAAGGCCGAGCTTTGGATGTTTCACATCCCATAATGCCCTGCGATTATAGCGCGAGGCGGCTGTGAGTCCCGTGAACCGAGCAGTCGTTGCGGCTAGAGCGGCGCCATGGCGGCCGCGCTGCTGGGCCGCGTCTTGTCTTCTCTGCCGGGGCCGCGTAATGTTCTGAGGTAAAGGCCCCCGTCACTCCCTTAAGCCTCCGCCTTCTCCTCCACGACCCCCGCAGGCCCCTCCAGGCGCCCCCTCCAGCCCTCACTGCCTCCTACCACCCTCCCTCCGGGAAGGTTCCACGCTTTCCTGGGAGTAAGCCCCGTTCACTCCAGTGGACTTATTTCTGAGTAGACCTGCACGGGCTGGGGCTGAGGCTGCTACCCAGTCCATACTTTCCTGGGAGTAAGCCCCATTGACTGTAATGGGACCTACTCCTGAGTAGACATGCACAGGAAGGGGCTGAGGCTGCTACCCAGTCCGTACTTTCCTGGGAGTAAGCCCCATTGACTGTAATGGGACCTACTCCTGAGTAGACATGCACAGGAAGGGGCTGAGGCTGCTACCCAATCCATACTTTCCTGGGAGTAAGCCCCATTGACTGTAATGGGACCTACTCCTGAGTAGACCTGCACAGGATGGGGCTGAGGCTGCTACCCAGTCCATACTTTCCTGGGAGTAAGCCCCATTGACTGTAATGGGACCTACTCCTGAGTAGACCTGCACAGGATGGGGCTGAGGCTGCTACTCAGTCCACACTTTCCTGGGAGTAAACCCCATTGACTGTAATGGGACCTACTCCTGAGTAGACCTGCACAGGATGGGGCTGAGGCTGTTACTCAGTCCACACTTTCCTGGGAGTAAGCCCCATTGACTGTAATGGGACCTACTTCTGAGTAGGTGGGCTATGGGTGGCGCAAGCGGTTAAGATGCTGTGCCTGTTAACCAGCAGGCCAGGGTTCGAGACCCAGGTCGGCCCCACAAGACAGGGTGAGCTCCTGTCCTTAGCCCAACTCTGCGACGCCAGCTGGATCCAATCGTATTTGCTCTGCCTTTCCATTGGACTAATTCAGTGGCGTGGAGAGGGGGGATTTGCTGCTTGGGTAACAGCCTGTCCTCCATAACAATCCAACCCAGGCTTTTGTGCTTTGCATGCAGCATATGCAGCGCTGAGCATGATACCATAGTCTTCCAAGACTGACGGAGGCCTGCTGCTCAAGGGGTCCAACATGTTTGCCCCAGTGGGCCTCACAGAATTTGTGAATATTATTCCACCAGCATTGATGGAGAAAGACTGAAATGGCTGAGAATGTCTCTCTTGGGTAGACTGGTATCTTTGTGAAGATTCAGAAGTGTTGAGAAGACTTGCCTCTTCCTATAACAGGCTCAAGGATGAGCACTTCTTGGTGTTACAAACAGATGCCCTTGTTACTCCTGTTTGAAGGCAGCAAGGTGTTCCTCATTTGGAAAGTTTGTCCTCTGAATTCAGTCTAACCCTAAGATTCTCTCACAACCCCACATTTGAGGTAAAATCTCTCCAGTTGGGAGCACTTCAGTTTTCTACCATCAGCAGTCCTTCAATGCAAAAAAAACTCAGGCTTTCATGCTTTGCATGCAGCATATGCAGCACTGAGCATGATACCATAGTCTTTCAAGACTGACGGAGGCCTGCTTTTCTGAGTAGACAGGACTGCAAGTTTCCTTGACAAAGGAGTTAAATTTTGGGGTGAGGAGGTGCTCAGACTGTTTGGTCTCCTTTGTCCCCTTCTTTGGAGCCTCCCTGTTCCATCATAGTCTGTTTTTTTTTTTGGTGGCTCCAGCGTGTCAGATCCATTTTTAACATGCATGAAACAGGGAAGTGCAGGATTATTCTGGAGGTGTTTTTAGGTCTCCCTTAGCAGGGGTTCCCACTTTGCTTTAGGAGCCCATTGACCACTGAGACAGTAACTGGAATTGCCACAAACCCTCACAGGGTACCAGGTGTTGGAACCATCAATAGGGACAAAGCACCCCAAAACGTAGGACATCCTAGAAGAACATGCAACATAACAAATTAAAACCTTAGAGACTCTCATATGCTGATTTTATGGGGTGAATTAAAATACAGTGTGTTATTAAATTTAAAACTGTATCGGATTATAAGTGGTTATATATGGATTGAACCTCCCCATTCACAACATTTGACTCCAGGAAGCTCCATGATTACTGTTGCATTATATAAAGGCAATTAATTACTATGGTAACAAGGCAGGCAATGAGTTAAAATGAATCAAGTTCCCTTTCAAATGCCTTAAAACTCCAACTCTGAGGCTGAAAATCATTTGGGGGAAAAGAGGGGCTCTGAAACTGACCTCTGAACCTTTCTAAGACAAGCTTAATTGCCTCACACATGGCCATGGTAAGCAAGCTGCCTTTAATATATTAGCTGCAGTCCTAAACACACTTTTCTGGGGCTTCTGAATAGACATGGTTAGGATTGTGCTCATTGACTGCTTCTTAAGAGATATTTATTTAAAGCACCAACCTAATTCACTTTGAGACATAATCACATTTAATTCAGTTACACCTGTACATTTGATTAATAGCTGTACAATAATAGTTTATTAATTCCAAGAAGTCCCTGTGCTTTTTCCTCACAGGGAAAAGGAAAACATTTTAAGTTTTCAGGGTACAAGGCTAAAAAGGAGAACATATCCTGGAAGGATGTCTTATCACCCTGAATGGACTACATGCAACCCCTACCACCAGTGCTAATAAGAAATATAATCAAGTTTTTACTAATTAGAGAAGATTTGCAGTTGCTGGTTGTGGCTGAAAGCGGTCTTGTACTCTTTCCTTTCTGGTGCCCATAGGGAAGTACTTGCTTAGCAAAATGCTGGATGTGACTAAGGCTGCTGTCCAAAGGCACTTTACTGGAAGTAAGACCCATTAAACACAATGGGGCTTACTTTTGAGAAGACATGGTTAGGATTGTGCTCTCAAGGTGATTTTTCTTCTTCTGAGATATGCAGACCATTTCTCAAGGTATCACAGACCACCTGTGGTCCACAAAGTCTTGGGGGGAATTGCCTTCAGTGGACTACAGTGCTCTTTAAGAATGAAGTTCCTGCATATATGCAAATCTTGAGCCTTGAGATCATTAACTGACAGTTGGACCAAATAAGGATTAAGAAGCTCAGATGTGAATTAGGAATGTGAATTAGGAGGTCAGCTCAGAAGGGAGATCTCCAGCACTCTCAGAAAACACTTACCATCTGCCCCAAGCTTTTACCATTGGTGGTTGCAGTTGCAGTATGTATGTCTAACATCCAAACTGACAGTAACAAGTAATGTCATCACCAATTACTTCCAATAGTCTGTCCATCCAAAGTGATACAGCTGGGGACTATGTTGAGAAACACTGATATAGACTTGTGTTAACAGTTAACATTTTTGTTCTTATTCAGATGCAGTGCTACCTGCACAGTTGAAAAATGGTTTTCAAAGCACATTAGTTCAGACAGCCGTCCCAAACAGCCCTTGACAGCTTATCTTCGCTTTTGTAAAGACAATCAACCCATTTTTAGGAAACAAAATCCAGGTATGTACTTCATCAAAAAAGTAAGATAAGTCCTGAAAATATTGTTTTAATCATTTGGGGTACCTGTGAATTTTAAAAGGCATTAGAAGCCTGTAAGGTTTTTTCATGTGTTATGCTTTGCCAGAATGTCTGTAACTTTGGGATTCCCAGTGTGAAACGAGATGATTCCTCAAAACCTTTTAATTCGTGTTCAGTGTTTTGATAGTAAAATATTTATAGATTGCCATGACTTCCAACCTGTGCAGGACATATTGGGATATCCTCTCCTTGGACAATAATGAAACAAGATAGTTTTCCATGTCTTGATAACATTGTGATTAGACTGCTTCAGCCCGACTACTTCTATGTGGGGCTGCCCTTGAAGGCAGTCCATTCTGCCCTTGGTGCAGAATGCCAATGTTATGGGAGCTCAGTGTTGTTGAACTGATGCACTGGTGATTGCATTGACTACTGATTTGTTTCCAAGCCCAGTTGAAGGGTTTAACTTTAAAAACCCTTAATGGCTTTTGTGTCTAAAGATCTACCTTCTTCCATGTTGACTGGTTCATCTCCTCTAAGTTTTTTCAGAGGGGGCCTTTCTTATTGTCTTTGACTGAAATAAGAGAAGTAGCAGTGTGAGGAATGGTCTTCTCCATTGTGATCTTCCTAGTGTGGCATTCCTCCCCAGTTGAATTGGGTTTAGGCCGTCTCTATGGACACTATCTGATAGCGTTTAAAGACTTCTTAAATTTCAGATAGGGTCCATAGAGGCGGCCATGTGGGGTTATATTTGGAGGGGAATGCGGGGTTATATTTGGAGGGGAATGCAAAGCTTTTTATATTGTTATGACTGATGTTTTAATACTTATGGCTACATCTAGTTTTTAATGGTTATATATACAAGTTTGCATTTCTGTCTAGAATGGTTTGATTCTGATATATATCTATCAGCCACTCAGACATGTACAGTATATGAATAATGAAAAAGTGATTTTGTGAATACTTGGAAAATGCAACAGTGATAAATTTGATGGAATTTTCATCTTGGTAACTTCTTATTCTGCAGACGTAACTATTTTGGACATAACAAAAAAGCTAGCACATGCTTGGAGAGAACTGCCAGCATCTGAAAAACAAGTAAGCATGCTGGTAGAGGGTTGGGAAATATCATTTCATGTCAATAGAAATATCATTTCATGTCAATAGCATAGAACTAGGATACCTCAAGAACTATCATCCCCCATATAATCCTACCCATTCCTTATGATAGTTAAGAGCCTGCTTAAGATTCTGTCACCAACTGAAATTAAAGAGTATGCTTGCAAAGTGCAGGGCCTTTTCTGTTGTGGCACTGTTGGAATCAGATACAAGAAGACAGAGACAGCCCCTTTGTTACAGTTTCCATTGTGGTTTGAAGGTTTATTTGTTTCTAAACCTTTAATAAGAATGAACCTTCTAAGGGTCCTCTTTTTAATTCCTGTCACTGTTTCTATGTTATCACTGTTTTATTTATTAATATACTATTCTGTCTTTTTATTTTAGTTGTTTTTTTCTAATGGTTTTTATTCAGATGTTGAATTTTCTGATTGTTTTATGTATATAAATCTTTTAAATAATAGTATTGCAAGGCTAATTTAGAAAAATAGTCTTCAGGAGCCTACTACTACAGGCTATCTATAACCTTGTTAATCTTACTGATTTTTTTAATTTCATGAATCGTTTTACACTAGAAATCTATATCTGTCATTATAATGTATGGTGGAGGGGCAGTTTCCTACTTTATTTGTTGTTGCAAATACTACCATTTATGGCTAGCACTTTTGCTAGTACCACCACTGTCACCAGAGATGTTACCTGTGCACAGGAGTGGATGACTTGTACTCCGGCCCTTGGGAGACACCATTAATGCTAACTTCAGCCCTCTGTACAAAATGAATTTGACATCCCTGCTCTCTGATATAAGAAACTATTCTTATAATCAAGAATAACAATTTTAATTGTTATTAAATTGAAAAACATTTAATTTTATTTAATTTTAATGTTAAATTGAAAAACATTTAATTTTATTTAATTTAATGTTATTTAATTGAAAAACAATTTTAATGCCTAAAGCTGCATGTTATTTGAAACTTAAATAAATTTTCAGAATAAAAATTATTTATTAAATTTGTACTCCGCCTTTCTCGGGCCGCAGCTGACTCAAGGCGGCAGACAGGTAAAAACATTAAGAACATTCAATAAAAAACCCATTTAAAATATACATAAATTTAAAACAATAACCCCCAACCTCTGCCTCTGTAAAAAGCTTTTTTAAAATAAAATGTTTTTAGGCTGTGCCTGAAGCTCTGTAGGGAGAGAGAGCTTTCTTAAGTTCCAGGAGGAGGGAGTTTCAGAGCCAGGGAGTACCACCACTGAGAAGGCTCTATTCCTGGCCACCACACCTCTCACCTTCCTTGATGGTGGCACAGTCAGTAAGGCCCCCTCTGATCACCTTAGCTGACGGGTTGGATTGTACAGAAGAAGGCAATCCCTCAAATACCCTGGGCCCGAGTTGTTTAGGCCTTTAAAAGTCAGGACCAGCACTTTGAATTCAGCCCAGAAGCGAATGGGCAGCCATTGTAGCCACTGAAGCAGTGGCCCAACTGGGTCAAACAGATGAGACATAATTATTTGTGTTTTTTCTAATCTTTAGTCTTATGAAGCAGCTGCCAAGGTTGAAAGGCAAGTCTATAAAGAAGAAATGGCCAAATTTAAAGCTCAGTTGACTCCTGCCCAAGAAGAAGTTTTAAAAGAAGAAAAGAAAAGGAAAGTGGCAAAAAGAAGAGCAATCAGAAAGAAAAGGGTCAGTATTTAAAATGTGAACTTTTAAAATTTAAAAATGTGAATGTTAAAATTATACAACCAAGGGAGACCAGTATATGTTAAAAATATGGAACAAAACAAATTTTTCCCATATCAGTTATCAAGGGCAGAAGATGGGTGACTTACCTTCATAGTACTGACAGGCTGGGGCTTGGCTTCTTGAGCATTTGGAAGGGAAAAGCTGCAATTGTATGTATACATAATATTCATAAGTAATACAATCCTGGTATTTTGAAGTTGTGAGCCTTATGAGCCAAGTACAAGAAATATTGTTACACTTGTCCCCAAGCTTGCTTCAGATGGTAACAAGCTATGAATACCTTTTTTCTTTGCATGGTAATATTGTCAAGTGTTCCGTGTTTGACACTTGCTAATGGGTTATCTAGTATCATGTTGGATACAAAGCTGTGTGGTGTAATGCATGTGTACTAGAGAGTTTTCAGTCTATCACATGATAGCAGCTTCCCAAAGGATCGGATGTCTCTAGAGACTCATTGAGTAATTAAGGGGCTGCCTGAGATGGTAAAAAAAAAAAACAGCCATCATATGTGTCCGGCAAACTTTGTTATGCAGAGTTTTTTCTTAATATAGAATGAGAGAGTTACTCACCGTTATTTTCTTGTCATTTTAGCAATTAACAGTGCTTGGAAAACCTAAAAGACCTCGTACTGCCTTCAACATCTTTGTGTCTGAACACTTCCAAGAAGCTAAAGGAGCGTCTATTCAGGTAAGTGAGGAAACAGTCAATAACACAAAAGTCTGTCTTGTGTTCTTTTCCAAGTAAAAGTGAAAATAAGTTTTGAAATAATTGCTGCTATTCATTTCTGTTCTTGGTCAGTATGGTACCTGGGAGTGCACACAAATGGTTGGATATTTCCATGCATGGTTCTAACCTTACATGGTATAGGCGTGCCCCATTATCTTCTAGGGTTATGTTCCAGAATTTCCAGCAGATACTGCGGATACAGGTGAATGCCCTATTTAAGAACTGCTGCTAATAGATGTGAAAACATTAAGTTATTTTCAACATGAATCCTATTTAAATATTATTAAAATGTACGGACTTAAGTTACCCACCGAGTTCAATGTTGCACTTTCTTAGGATCCATTTTTTTGTCAAGAACTTCTTAAATGTGTCATGTCTCTAAGGGCCAAAAAGAACAAGATGGGGGAGCTGTATGTTTGGATCTCTCACAAGTTTTAAAAACACTAGTTGCAACTGAAGATTAGGCTGTTGTACTGAGACTTACCCTGACTCCCACCCAGCTCTGAAAGTTTCCCAAGTCAACTTGCTTCTCTTCAGCTGCTTTGCCTGTAAATCAAAAACATACAGGACAATTTTCATGAGAAAGTCAGCTTGTTTTGCAATGACAGTTGAAACTGGAGTTTTGGCCTTATCTTTCAGAGATATGTTTACAAATATGAGAAATTTTAAAAGTATATAATCCTGAACAGCCCCTAAAACTGCCCTTCCTTTATTTAAATTAGGATAAAGCATGATAATTTCACTAAAACAATAACTATACTACTAGTAACTCTCTACTCCTTTTTTGGCTATCTGCAAATCTCTACATTTTCAATTTTTAATAAGAACCTAAGATTCCTGGGAGAAAAATCCACATTTTCAGGAGCATCATTCATGAACCTATTTGAACTTAAAGATGGAATTATTGGTGGTTGTTGTTGAAATATACCTTAAAGTCTCTCTAGATCAGTGTTTCTGAAGGTTTGTCCTCTGTACCACTTCACATGGTCCACCTATTTGAAGTTAAATCATGACCAATTAGTTACGGGTTGGGAGGCCAGATGTGATGCTACAAATACCAGTAAGGCCTATATTCTAAAGTGAAATTAAGCCCCTTGCTCTGGAGCAGTTAAGATGACTTTCCATAAGATTACACTAGAGCAGGGGTGTCCAACTTTTTAGCTTCCCTGGGCCGCATTGGAAGAAGACGAGTTGGTTTGGGCCGCACATAAACACTAACAATTTTTTTAAAAAATGTAGGATGTCATATATTTTGTCCTACATTTTTTAAACCTTGGAGTAAGTCTCATTGATTTTAAAGGGGTTTACTTCTGAGTAGGCATGATGCATAGGATGGGCAGCAATCCTCTCCAAGCTAAACCTTGGAGTAAGGGTGCAATCCAGAGTAACTATGGGGAGTCCTTGTGCTCCAGTGTAAGAACAATTTGCTCTGGATTGCAATATGAATTTCCCATAGGTTTTCACTAGGTGGTGCAGTAACTATGGGTGCAAGTAATGTTTATGTGCTCCCGTAGTTACTCTGGATTGTAGGGCTAGTCTCATTTATCATCATGGGGATTTCTGCTGAGTAGCCATACATAGGATTGGGCTCTCTGACAGCAACTTGGGAGTAAGCTTCATTGACTTTAGTGGTGCTTACTTCTGAGGAAACATAATGCATAGGATGGTCTGTGATCACTCCAAGATTAACCTTGGAGATATGCTGCAATCCTGAACACACTTTCCTGGGAGTAAGATCCACTGGGTACAATGGACCTTACTTCTGAGTAGACATGGTTAGGGTTGAAGCATACCTCCAAGGTTAAGCTTAGAGAGGATCACAGCCTATGCATCATTGGGCTCTCAGACTGCAACTTGGGAGTAAGCCTCATTGACTTTAATGGGGCTTACTTCTGAGTAGGTCTCAAGGGCAGCAGGCAGCAGCTGGGATAGAGGCTGAGGCTGCTTTTGGGAGATGCGGGTGGGTGAATGCTGCAAGGTCTGCAGGAGCCTGAAGTGCTTTGAGTGCCAGGAGGCAGGTAGGGGGAGGAGCCAGGCAGCTCAGACCAGCTTTGTGGCGGCCGCCCAGGGCAGTGCGCAGAGAAGCACGTGAAATTTGAAAATGGCTGCTGCCACAAAGTCGGTTTTTCCAATGGTGGTGTCCAGTTTTCAGGAGGGCCGCATCCATTCTCATCCTGGGCCGCATGCGGCCCCTGGGCCTCGTGTTGGACACCCCTGCACTGTGTGCAGTTGACGTAACTTGACATAACAGTGTGGACCCGTAACTGCTATAGATTTTGCCCTAAGAGTCTCGGGGTGTGTGGAAGGGCTTTTTTAAACATGAAAAATCATGTTTTGGAACAATGACTGCCAAGCTACCTTCCACTGTTGCATCACATTCCTGGTATTGCTACTGGATGGCAGGAATCCTGCAGGTACCACCTGATACCACTTCAAGTATTGATTGATGGGTTGATTAACACTGATCTAGATGCATGTTTTGGAAATTCTGCATTATAAATGTAGTACAAATAGGGGATTTCTCTGCATTCACAGATCTGCAAATGTATACTTTATTTTGTAGGGAAAGATGAAAAATTTGTTCGAAGGATGGCAAAAAATGACTAGTTCTCAAAAGCAGGTATTGTACTTCAACATTGTTTTATAATTTAAATGTTAAATGTAATTTAAATTGACATTTAAAGTTGGTTTATCATGTGTTTGTGTTGGTGTATAGCAAAACTCCCTTGCAGCAATAATCCAAATGAAAATGTGTCACAAGCCTGATCTGAAGTATGTTGACTCCCAACCTGATAAGGCTGGAAAACTGTATAGTGAGAAAATGGTTCCATGAATCCCTTATGCCTTTAAGGCTGCAATTCTCTGCACACTTCCCTGAGAGTAAGCTCCATTGGAGATGATGGGGTTTACTTTTGAGTAGACAACTATAGTACTGTGCTCTGAGTAACTCTTTTTCAGAATTGTCCTTGAATATTAATTCTTCTGTGTCTTCAAGCAACATATTAAACTAGTGGAATTTACCCATTATTGTGGGAGTAAAATTTCAAGAATATTTGTGGGCCTCAGGCATGGATGGGCACCAGCATGCACCGGTGGGCACTGCTGGGCACCAGGCATTGGCACTGGATGACAGGCACCAGTGGGCACTGGAGCATACCAGAAATCACTGGCAGGCACCGGGGACCCCTACCAGGCACCACCATGGTGCGCACCTGGCACCAGTGGGAACAACCAGGCAATTGGCACCCACAGGCATTGGCCATCCCTACTGTGTGTCAGGCCCCCGTGGGCAGTGGACCCCATCATGTACTGGACATCCCTGCCACGCAGCACTGGACAGCAGTCATCAGGCATTCCAACTGAGCACCTTGCATTCTTCTCAGGCACCATCAGGCATTACTGGACAATATGCAGCAGTGGGCACCATTGGGCACCCTACTGGATGTTGAGACCACTGGGCTCCTCTGGGCAGTCAGTATAGGGCACCAGTGGGCATCAGGTATCACTAGGAAGCACCAGACACTATGCATCCCTGCTAGACCCCAGGCACTGTGCATCATTGTGCATCTTGCATCCCTACCTCGCAGTGGGCACCACCAGGCATCCCTGCTGGGCACCAGGCACCAAGTACCAGCGGGCACCCGGTACCAAATTGGTTCTTAGTGGGTCCTTACTTCTCCGAAAGAATATGCTCTCCTAATTTTATGCTTCTAGATCCAAGGGTCTTCTATGTTAAATATAGGGATGACACATTTTTACCCCTTTTCATCCCCTTAGGGGTTAAATTTCTAAGTTGTTTCTTAGTGGGTGCCTAAATCATAGAAGGAATATGTTCTCCAAATTTCATGCATCTAGGTCCAGTGGTTTTGGCTGAGCATTGATAAAGGAGTCAGTGACCCTTCAACTGTAATATATTTCTCAAATACAACTGAATATTTTGGTGTCTGGTATTAGGGGCTTCACTCACTGAATTGGGTGGATACAGTACCACTTATTTTCTAGCTCCATTCCAGCTACCCATTATTGCTTTGGAAGCTGTGCCTAGTTTGAGGTCAAAAGGCTACCTATATCCATGTGTTCTTTTCAAGCCTTATGGCTGTAATTTGATCCACTGTCACTCTGGCTGAGATGACTACTAACAGAGCCTTCTCAGTACTGGCGTAGCTGTATTGTGCCAGTACATAGCATTGTGAGAGGATATTACACTGACAGTTTCTCAAGTACTCTCTTCTATTCTGCTTTGCTTTTAATAAGCTGGATGGTATTACTGTTGTATGTTCCAGTTAAAAATGGCTGCTAGAGTTTTTTTGCCACTGAAGTTTTTATCAGTCTTAATGACTTATTCTGTTTTTAATCCTTTTTATAGTTTTATAAAAAATTATCTTAAAAATTGGTCTACAAATCAATTGAAAATAAACACTTCTAAATGTTAAAGGTTTGATCATGTTCCTGAAGGAATATATATGCAAGCTTGCCTTTAAGGGTTGCTTCTTGTACTCTTTTAAGATATGCATACAACCTTTGTCTTATGATTCACGTAACTGTTTCAAGCAAAAAAATAACCAATTTGGCTTCTGAGGTTTTGCTTGAACTCACAATTATGGGACAATAAACCATCAGAGTTTTGTCAAACATTTCTATAGTTTCTTTGCTATTAATAACTAAGCACACAATCTTATTAAAACACTATTTCTCTATGTATTAATTCTTTAGACTTATCAGCAATTTGCTCAGGATGACAAGATCCGTTATGAAAATGAAATGAAGTCATGGGAAGACCATATGACAGAAATTGGACGGGAAGATCTTGTACGTTTTAAAAACAGAAGGAAAACATCAAAAGGAAAGAAAATATCGAAAGGAAAGAAAACAACAAAAAAACTGACTTCGAAAAAAAAAGTTACAACTGTAAAGAAGTCTTCAGGAAGCAAAGTAGCTGCACCAGCAATTAAGGAAAAAAGAGTAAAGGCAAAGCAATCAGAGGAATGAGTTGAAAAAAGTAACTTATTTTCCCAATTGCAAGTATTAATTGTATTCAGTACTTGCTGTTGGCTGGAAAGTTAGGTCCTATGTGTTGAGAAAAGGAATCCTTAAACAAGGATTCATAAGAACCTTGGATAAGGTTCTACATTTCTGGGAACTGTCAAGCAATCAAGAGTAAATCAAGCTGTGAGAACATAAGTAGTGACTGATCATGAGAGAGAAGGTGCTTCTTTCATAAATGTGTAAATTAAGACCCTTTTCAAACAATTATCTGTATAAAAATCATTGCTTTTTGTTGTAGCTTATTTTGAATTGAAATTTGGTGTTGGCTACAAAAATTTAGTATGTAAATAACGTAATCACTGGGGAAAGCATGTATATTTGCTGATTTTGGTCTTGTAATTAAACTACTGAACTTACATATTTCAATAGCGGTTTTATCAACATTTTTATAAACCTCTACCTGCGATGCATATTTATTGCATAAAATAAAAATTAACACATTTTATACAAACCACTTCAATTTATTTTAATTTTATCAAAACTTTATGGAGATGAGGGAGTGATTTTCTGCCTCCCAAGGGGTCCTACCAGGCTGTTCCAACAACAACTGAGGATTGGGACCTCTGCCCAGCTTTTAAAAAGGGAAATTTCTGGGGTGATTCTAACACTGGGGTAAACAATCCTTGTAAGGACATCCTACAAAAGATAGTGTCTTGTTTTGAAAGCCAGAGATCCAGGTGTATAGTGGGTCTGAGGAAGTAACCCATTTCTTCAGGTGATAAAAAGGATAAAGACAGCCTTGGATGTGCTTGACCAGACTTTGCATGGTTTCTCTTCAGCTCCTTATACAAGATGTTGCATTAAAAACAAGAAAGAGAGCTTGGTCCACAAAAGCTTATGGTATAATACAGTACTTCTCCGTTGCAGGATAAGTAGTTGACTTACAAGAACAAATAGGGAAATATTAACTGGAATAATTGTATCGAGCTGCATAGGTTGCATGCAGTTTACACAGACCAATGGATGTAGTTATTGATCTTGAATCAAGGTGTCCTGCCACCGCTGTAATAAGCCAGTGATAAGACTACCTTTCTTCTTTTATAGGCACGCAAACCAGAGTTAATGACCAGGTCTCCTGTAAAATAAAATTTTTCATCAAAACTTTTAAAGAAGTGCAAAAAACACCCATCACTGGTTTTTCCCCTCCACCCAGCAAGATATAATTTTCATCATTGGTAGAGAAGGGAGAGGAGTTTTGCGAAGATGCAAGTCAATCTAGTACAGGGGTCTCCAAACCCTGGTCTGCGGCCAACTATGGCCTGCAACTTGCCTGAGTCCCCTGACTTAGGCTGCAATCCTAAACACATTTTCCTGGGAGTAAGAGCTGTTGAACGTAATGGGGCTTCTCAGTAGATTGTGCACTCATTTGACCAACTGAAGCTGCGATGGAGGAATGGGAGTCCATTTAAGTGTGTTGCTTTGTTTCTGTTGATGTGTCCCTATGGCTGAAAAGTTTGGAGACCTCTGGTCAAGAATAATAAATGGGACCTTTCCTCTGTGGTCCTCATGATGCACGAGCACAGTATCCTCACTGTAGTCTACCTGTGATGGGTGCATTTAGGATCAGGCAATCATTGACATGGATTAACCTGAAGAGCCACTGAGTCATCCTGCAGAGAAATGCAATGAACATCTTCCTGCATTATCAATCCTTGTGATCTGTGCGGTCCTGCAGTGCCATTTCTAGTCCAGCATGTAGAGGCTGCAAAGGATTCATGATGCTCCCTATATGGTTCACCAAGCTTGCTGCTTTCTGGGTGATGGTCAGTGGTGGGCTCCAGCAGGTTCGCACCTACTCTATAGAACTGGTTCTTAACAAGAGATAGTACATATAAAGTTTAAAAATAGCCATTTAAAAGTGGCTGCCAGATAGACAGAGAACCGGTTCTTAATTTCTTTGAAGCCCATCACTGGTGATGGTGACCTTGGTCCAGTCATTCACCCTCACAGGGTTGTTGTGAGGACAGCAGGAGGAGAGGAACTGAAGCTTTGAAAGCCACCTTGGGCAACTGTTGGCACGGGAAAGGTGGTATAAACCCCTTAAATAAATAATCCAGAAGTCTGAAACGAATCTCAAGAGTTCAACAGGAGGCTTGCAGACCCACCTAGAAAAAGCCCAGACAGCGGGACAATGATGTCATGGTGTCATATGATGAAGTCAAGTCAATGTCTTGACACACAATTTGATGTCATGTCAGTGTGATGTCATAATGTCACATGGCAATGATGTCATGCCACTGGTGCAATGTCACGGTGTCACAGGACACTGATGTCGTCAGTGTGATGTCATGGTGTCCTATGACCCTGATGTCATATCAGTGCATGTCATGCTGATAATATGATGTAATGTTCTCCCATGACACTGATGTCATGTCAATGTGATGTCAGGGTGTCATGTGACACTGTTGTCATGATGTTAATGTGATATCATGACACTGTGATGTCATAATGTCAATGTGATGACACGGTGTCACACAATGGTATCATAATGGTAACGTGATGTCATGTTCTCCCATGGCACTGTGAAGTCATGTCTTATGACAATGATGTCAATCGAATGTTATGCCGTCAGTGTGTTGTTCTAAGACTTCATGATGTCATGTTATCATTGTGATGTCATGGGTTGCATGACACTGTGATGTCATCAATGTGATGTCACGGGGTCACATGACACTGATGCAATGATGGTGATGTGATGTCCTGGCACTGTGATGTCATAATGCCAGTGTGATGTCATGTGTCTCATGGCACTGTGATGTCATTTCTAGGTGTTCCTGGAGGAGAAAGTGTTGCCACCCCTTTTCCCAAGGAGGGTCCACAAGAGAAGGGAGAAGGGGTGGAAGCCCCCAGGAGTCCCTCAGGGAGAAGGGAGAGCCTGTGCCATTGCCTCCCCTCAGGGCCAATGAAGGGAGAGAGGGGGTGGGAAGCCCCCAGGAAGCCCCTCAGGGAGAGCCTGTGCTGTTGCCTCCCCTCAGGGCCAATGAAGGGAAAGAGGGGGTGGGAAGCCCCTCAGGGAGAGCCTGTGCCGTTGCCTCCCCTCCGGGCCAATGGAGGGAGAGAGGGGGTGGGAAGCCCCTCAGGGAGAGCCTGTGCCGTTGCCTCCCCTCCGGGCCAATGGAGGGAGAGAGGGGGTGGGAAGCCCCTCAGGGAGAGCCTGTGCCGTTGCCTCCCCTCAGGGCCAATGGAGGGAGAGAGTGGAGAGAGCCCCTCCCCCCGAGTGTTCTTCAGTCTCCATGGCGAGGCGCGCGACACTTGGCAGCGGGCGGCGTGTTGGTTTCCGGCGTGTGGTGTCTCCGGAGCGCGTGTCTGGCGGGAGAGGAGAGGAGGCGGTGCTGAGCAGGGCCTGGCGGAGGGCGGGCGATGGGGCTGCTGGAGGAGTGTGGGGAGGCCTTCGGGGCCCGCGACCTCTACCAGGTGCTGGGGGTGAGGAGGGAGGCCTCGCCGGAAGAGATACGCAGAGGGTACCACAAGCTCTCCCTGCAGGTTCACCCAGACCGCGCTGACCCCGCAGGGAAGGTGGAGGCCACCAGGCGCTTCCAGGCAAGGACCCGCATCAGCCCCGCAGGAGCAGCCTCGGCCACCGCCCCCCACTCCCCCCACGAAGCCTCGCTCCTCAGGAGACCCGCAGGCACTGGCTCCTCAGCTGCTGTGCTGGCACCTCCACACCATGCACTATCATGGCACTTACTCCCGAGTAGAACCGCTTAGGTTTGGGTTCTCAGGCTGCAATGCTGGCCACTATAGTGCGTGTGTGTGTGTTGTGCATGTACGTATATATATACTGTGCATGTGTGTGTGTGTGTCTATAGGTATATATAACACACACACATATATGTATGTACATATGTGTATACTGTGTATATGTATATATACATGTATGTGTGTGTCTATAGGTGTGTATATATATATATATATACACACACACACACATATATGTATGTATGTACAGTATGTATATGTATACTGTGTGTATGTGTATATGTGTACTGTGTATAACATTTATTTATGTACATGTATGTATGTATGTACAGTATGTATATGTATGCTGTGTGTATGTGTATATGTGTACTGTGTATAATATTTATGTACATATATGTATGTATGTACAGTATGTATATGTATACTGTGTTATGTGTATATGGCTGCAATCCTAAAGACACTTTCCTGGGAGTAAGGCCCATTGAACACAATGGGGCTTTCTTTTGAGTAGACTATGGGTGCAATCCAGAATAACTACGGGGAGTCCTTGCTCCGGTGTAAGAACAATTTGCTCTGGATTGCAATATGAATTTCCCATAGGTTTTCATTAGGTGGTGCAGTAACTACGGGTACACATAATGTCTCTTACGTGCTCCCGTAGTTACTCTGGATTGTAGGGATAGTTAGGATTGTGCTCTATGTGTGTGTATAGATATATACATATATATGTATGTATGTAGATATATACATACATGTGTGTATGTCTGTAGATATAGACACACACACATATATGTATCACTAAAAGTGTATTTAGTACATTTCTACACGTATACTGTACTCACAGTGTAAATTTTGAGACACATCACACCACTCTCTGCACTTGTCTTTGGAAAACCCTGAAATCCTAGGCAAGCGAGGCTGTTTTCATTCAGCTCTCCTTCTTTAACAGATCTTGGGCAAGGTGTATGCCCTGCTGAGTGACCAGGAGCAGCGGACTCTCTATGACCAGCAGGGGATTGTGGACGAGGAGTCAACTGTGCTGACCCAGGAACGCAACTGGGAAGAATACTGGAGGCTGCTCTTCAAAAAAGTACAAAGCAAACTGAGGTTGGGGGGGGGGGTAGAAATCTAGCAGCGCTGTGGGATCTCTGCCTCATAGACACAGTTGAGTGATCAATTGGGATGCCAAATATTTCAGAAGCTACAAGGATTTATATTTTCAACATTAAAGCTCCAATATATCCACACATGCAAGGTGGAAAGCAGCAAATCCTTTTGGGTCATCCTCATCCTGTTCTGGCATGTTTGTGACATTTTCTGTAACAATTTTTTTTGTTATATAGCTAAAACAGCCTGTTTCCTTCTACTAAACTTGGGTGAAGTCTGCTCTATAGGATTGTGGAAAAGACTTGCAACTTCAGTTTTTGGAGCATATATTTGTTCTTTCATATAATTCTGTGCAGTTGACTTAAGGGGAATGGGGACTTAAGGGGAAAACGTAAATTTAGGGTGGAAGCTTTGGTGTCCCATAAGCAAAAGTGCCTTCTATGTATTTGAGTTCTTCTTTGCACTATGATTCCTTACACAAATGATACTCTCCTATTCACTAGTGGTGTTTCCAAAAGCAAGATGCTATTTCACTAACACTCTTGATGCTGCCCAAAACATTAACATTTATTTATGTATGTACATAAACTCTGTATAAAGGGTGATTTTTTGTGGATTATGACTTTCTTAATATGGAATGTTTTTTGTAATTAGATAACCATAAAAGACGTTGAAGACTTTGAGGCCAAGTACAAAGATTCTGCGGAAGAGCTGGCGGACATTAAAGCAGCATATATGGACTTCACAGGCGATATGGACAAAATCATGGAATCTGTGCTATGTGTTGATACTACAGATGAACCCAGGATAAAAAAAATTATTCAAGATGCCATTGATTCTGGAGAACTTCCATCTTACAAAGCCTTTGTAAAGGAGAGTAAACAAAAAGTGAATGCAAGAAAAAGAAAGGTATGTTTTTCAGGAGATAATTTCATTGCAAAAATGTCATTAAATACAAAGCTGAATAATTGCACTAGAGTGTCCACTCTTTATTTGTAACACTGAACTGTTGGATTGTTTTTATGAGGAAAAGGTAATCCTAATGTCGATTGATCCACCCGTCAAAATAGCAAGGTCCAAAATAAGCATTTTCTTGCATTCTATACCATAGTTTTACTTTTAGCATCCAAGTAAATGACCAACATTAATGTAGACATTAGAATTGAGATGCAAATCTATCAAAAATACTGATCTTCCTGTTGTGTGCTTGTAGCCGTACATTTCTGTATATACAATAAAGTGTTGTACTCAGTTGATTCATAATCATAACAAAAAATTGTTCATTACTACTGTAAGTTGACTTGATTACAAAACAAGCTTAAACATAATTTCAATAAATATGTTTCTTTTTCAGGCTGATCGAGAAGCTAAAGAGGCAGAACAAGCCAGGAAAGAGCTGGGTCTTGGTACAGAAGATGATGACTTGAGAGCATTAATTCAGGTAAGAACAGCAGTATATGTGCATCATAGTAACAAGTCACATCACATTACTTTTTGTGGGAAGATTTGTTTTGATTGATAAAATTATTTACCTTTGATTGTCATTAATCCTTATTTAGGCTTGATCAGTTAAACTACTCCTTTAAATGAGGACCCAGTCCTACCCAACTTTCCAGAACCAGTGCAGCCATGCCATCACGCCATGCACTGCATCTTGTGTTGGGAGGACAGTCATGGAGACCTGCTCAAGGTAAGGGAAACTTACCCTACAATCCAGAGTAATTACAGGAAGACGTAAGAGGCACTTACTCTGGATTGCTCTATGCATTTCCCATAGGTGGCACCGTAACTGTGTCAGTGTAAAAAGTTCCCGTAGTTACTGTGGATTGTAGCCTTTGTTCCCTTACCTCAGGGCTGCATTGCATCTGCATAAGTGTTGGAAATTTGGATGGGATTTGGCCCTAAGTAATATTTTGGCCCTAAGTAATAATCGTCTTATTTAATTATTTCTTCCTTCTCCTTACTGAAGAATTAATTTTAGTGTTCTCTTTCAGAATAACCTCAGGGTAACTAGAAATTATTGAGTTTCTCCCATAGAATCATGTTGGGTCCAGTGGAGTGTAATAAAATAAAGCCCTGGATTGAGAGTATGAGCACAATCCTAACTATGTCTACTCAAAAGAAAGCCCCATTGTGTTCAATGCATCTTACTCCCAGAAAAGTGTCTTTAGGATGGCAGCCTAAGTTGGATTCTGTTCTGCAAGGGGACCCCTCAGCACTCTGAGTGAGCAGGGACTGCCCTCCATGCCAGGCACAGCGCTGAAGTGGCAATTGTCTATCACTCTAAGCACTGGGGAATCCCCGCTCACTCCAAGTGCTGAGACTGCCTGGCAATTGCAGGTCCTCAGCTCTTTCAAACTTAGGAACGCAGCACAAACTTAGAAACGCAGTGTTCATATCTTTGAAAGTTCATATCTCTTGCAGGGACATTTGTATCTATGAAAGTTTGCATCTTGAAAGGTTGTAATTCGAGGACTTGCTGTACTAGCGTTTATGCTCACTTAAGTGTAATTTATTGTTGAATTTATAACACACTGAGTATTTATAATGGGATATGGTGGTGGCCTCTTTGAGGGCTTTTCCAAGACATCCCTACTGAGGATAGCTCTATCAGCAGTTGTTGGCCAGTACTAAATGGGAGCCTTCATTTTCAGGTGCACTTTGGATTACGGCAGTGGTTCTTGAGCATTTCAGCCTTGTAACAATAACAGTCTGTCTTGGATCCCAATAAACTGTCTGAGAAGTTATGTAATCAATCTGGAACTAATGTCATGAATTGACATGAAAACAGGAAGTGACATCACTGATGCTAGAGCTCCTCCATGTCTCCTCAGAAGTAAGTCCCATTGTGTTCAATGAGACATACTCCTAGGAAAGTATGAAAAACCTATTCCCCATCCTCTGCATTTCTACTTGGAAGTAAGTCCCCTCATGCTCAATGGGGATGGCTCCCAAGAAAATGAGGATAGGACTGCAGCCTCATAGCCCCATCCTAGGCAGGTCTACTTGGGACCTTCTTTTGAAGAACCTTCTTTACAAGTAGTACATCTCTATGTGTTAACCATGTTAACCGGGTAAATAGTAGTGTGTGGTGAAGTTTGCTTGCAAAGAAGCTGAGAGAGAAGAAAGGCACAGTCCCATCTGCTCCTGATCCTTTAACCATAATGAACTATAGTACCAACACAGCAATATGTCTGAAATGGTCCACATGAAAAAAATTGTTTGTAGTTCATCTTTATTCTTTCAGCAAGCTGATTTCCTTGATCTGGCACAGACATTTGTTATACCATTCCGATTTCAGAATCACCCGAGTTTCGAGTCTTATTTCATTAGCTTCATTTCATTAGCTTCATTTTTGAGCTTATTTAACCAGTTTTCTTTTTGTCATTTTACAGAGCAGAAATGAAAATCGAAAAAAGGAAATGGATGACTTTTTGTCTCAAATGGAAGCAAAATATGGAAACAAATCCAAAAAAGCAGGGAAGACAGCAGCAGCCAAGAAAGGAACAAAATGACCAATTTTATTAATGGTGCTTTCCATTTTATTAATGTTAAGGCTGCAGAGAAACAGCTAAAGGGGAAAATGCACAAGTTCATTCTCAAAACTGAGAAGTAAATATGAAAGCTGCTCTGAACCTTTTCAAAATGCTGCAGACTTTGTAGAATACATCTTTAGGATTACATCTATTTGGTGAAATGGGTCCACTGCTGATAGAAAGGCACTTACTCTAAAACCTTCTTCCATCCTATATTTATGTAAGACAATATTTTTTTCTTATTGCAGGAGTACATTTAGTCTCTTTTTAAAGGATTCATTTGCAGAATGTCAAATGGCAATAAAATTATAATGGCAATGTCATGATTTCAGATAAATTTGTGAAACTTAATAAACTTATTTCTGTAGTTGTAAAGGCTTAAAGGAGTCTTTATTTTCTGATCCATAATCTGTAATCTGTAATCTGAACTGTAAGTTATATGTTCCAATCTAGGTCTTTTAACAGTAAGACGTAATGGTTTGCAGATGATACTAAGCTATATGGGGTGATTAAAAAAAACACAGTGGAGGGGTTCTTTGAGATCCTTCCCCAAATGAAGTGAATAGGAAATAGTAGGCTCAGGATGCGTAAAGGATCTCTATGGCACAGAGACCCATAATTTCACATACTGAACATCCAAGCTATTGCTGACAAGCAAGGAGGAAGATCTTGAGAGTGGGTGGTTAAGTAGTAAATTGAAGTTTCAATGTGATGTGCTGCAATGGTGAAGGCGGCAAGCGAGGGGGCTGAACACAGGTGACAGTGGTTTGGGCCCAGGTTGGGTGATGGTGAATGATTTAGCTGTCACAGATCCAAGTTTATCCATATAAGTTGCTGGGCTTATACCTGGGCAGGGCAATGGGATGAATTTCCCCGAAACCCAAGGAGACCTTCAGCAGCCAAAACTCCCATGGGATACAGCAAGATCCATAAAAGTACTACTGTTTCACTACACGGATATCTAAGTAGGATTGGGTTCAATAGAATACTAAACATCCCCAAATCTAACACACAATTCCTATTACGACAAAAAAAGGAATGACAGTTCTCAGGCTTGATACTCTTTAATTATAAATTCAACTGCAGTTTAAAAAATATTTTGTTTATTTGCATATAAAAGTGACTCCATTTTGCAATTTAGGAATGTTCCCATCCTGGCTTTTACATGGTATCTAGAATATAATGCAAAGCTCTGTTCTATTTACATAGTTTTATACATTTGCAATTTAGTACATACTTTCCCAAGTAAGACTTAGAGCTAATTTATTTTAAGTCAAATTAAACTTACATTTGACATTAAATCGCAATATTCACATTAGGCTATGTTTTTTCTAATATTTCTAAGTTAACAAATATCACCAAGCACATCACCTGTAGAAAATACAACTGCTTAAAACATCTCTCGCCAATGAGAGAACTCTAAAATTGAACATCTGCTGCACAGAAACAGTTGCTCATACGTTTGTACAAAACTTCTTGCTTAAACAAGGAAAAGCAAGGTACATGGCAAAAAAAATGGCTTCAGTCCCTTGGAATTTTGGCTGAGTCAAAGGTTGAAGAGAAGCAGACTTTACTTACTAGAACACCCTATTTTAAATACAGTACTAAAAGTATCATTGCTAGTATCTAATGCATACCAAATAATTCAAATTTTTCATCTTTGACTTCAAGCATAAACTTCTATAGTTTTCCCCAAGCTGGCGACCTTGTGTAGAGAATCTTTTTACGCCATTAGAGGAACTGCTGAAAATGTCTGATGTAATATATTGCTATTATATTAATTGCCGTTACAGCATTATTATTATTATTATTGCTACAGGAATCAGGTCCTTGAGCCAGATACTCCGTTTATGAAATGCATACACGAGGCTATAAGGATAGCAGAGGTTGAGAAGGTTGTAATACAAGCTTTAAGCAGTCCACAGAATAGCGCAGCTGATCCACAGAAACAAAATTAAGATGCAACTGTGTTGTCTTTGGCTGTTTTAACTTTATAAAAAAATAAGACTTTGTAAAGAAATGTTTAGAGTTCTTCTATAAACAGATTTGATATTGCTACTGTTGAATACTGATTTTAATAGCTTCAGAAGGTGCTCCCTCATCTTCAAGTTGGGTTTTTCCCATGACATGCTACAATCCCTGTCTGCTTCTTGAGGTAGATCCACCTCGGCTGTGAGTTTTCATAGAACCATGTAACTGAAGACCTACTAAGCAAAAAATCAGATGAGATTTTGAAAGTAATCATAGTACTCAAAGGTCTTCTACAACCTTCGTTCAAATTCATGCATGTAGAAAAGTTATTTTGTCACCTGCAAAGAGTTCATGCAACAACATATGATCACATGATATGTTCCTTTCATGCAAGCCACTACATCAGAATATACATGTGGTCTTCATGATATCTTTTTCACACAAACAATATTTCACCAGAAGTGTGTATTCTGAGATGGCAAAGTCATATTCAAATAAGTCAGCAAGAGACTCTGCATCTTTAAATTTGTTCTAAATTTGCCTAGTTTATATAATTGCATAAAAGGTGTGTAGCAGTGGATTGTTGCTACACATTTTGTGTGATGTTTACTAGCTTTGCAACACTGATCATGTGGAAGGCAGACAGTGGTGTGGCGTAAGATACAGCCATGTCATCAGTCTCTCCTACATGATCACAGTACTATCCAATATCCACTTTGGAAATGACCTGGAGTAACAACTCTGTTACATGACAGAGTAACAACTCTGTTCCTGCAGGTAAAATACTAGAACCTTGGGCACTTCCATTTTGGGGGGTGGGGAGAGCAGGGTGTTCATTTTAAAAGAAAATAAAATGTGTAGCTGCAAGTTATCAACAAAAATTCTGAAACTTTGCAAGAAGTAAAAGGTCACAGGATTATTTCAAAATTTCAAATACAACTCACAAAGCAAAATAATTCAAATGCATGATTCCCCCAACAACAGTATAGTTACTCTTAATGAAAAGATGTATAACTAAATACTTATATTTCAAACTCAGTGCTTTGGGTTTATTTACAATACTAAAAACTTTACAAGGAGTTTCTAGCAATAAGCCAAAGACATGAGCATTCAAAATTTCTCAGCAACAAATGAATCCACTAAAGCAAAGACATCACCAGGTGCATTGAGGCCTACTGCTGGACTGAACATTGGATAGTAAATAGTACAGAACTTCTTTAAAGGAAATTGCTAATTGAATGTTACCATAATTTGTGAAAGGAGATAAAACTGCTCTGTTCTGAACTTTTAAGTCAGGAAGATTACACAAATTTCCAGAGTCAATACAGCTACACCAATGGGATGCATGTTGCAGCCTGCAGTAGAGGTGGGGTGCCATCGCGGCAAGATGTTTGTTCCTTTACCTCAGGGCTGCCATGATTGCATTAGCACTGGAAAGTTGAATAGAACTGGGATGTTGTGATGAAATACAGGGACGTTGTGCTTAATGTTGCTGGAATCAATACAAGAGGGCCTCACGTGTATAGATGTGAGAATTTAGGGTGTGGCTGCTTCATTCAGAATACTGTGGTATCAGAGTCTTCCTCCAAATGCAACAACAGTATTAGGAGAATCACTATTGGCAACAAGACCTTTTCAGTATTTGGTGCTATCCTTGTAGAAAGCCTTTCCACCCTCACTAGCTGATTTTGGGGGGGTTAAGGAGTGTCTCCAGAGAGCCTCCAGGTTGCAGTGGTGATTGAATGCTGCTGCAAAGTAACTGTCTTTTGCTGATCTGGGCAATTTTATTTCTTGTCTACTGTACACCTTAATCCAGTGGTTCTCAAACTCAAAGGGAGTTTGAGCCTATATGTAAGTGTTGGCAGGGGTAGGGGAAGGCAGCAATACAGCCCCCAAGATCATGCCATTGCACGCGCAGGGTGGCTTTTCTTCAACAAAGTTTAGTGGCTGCCAAGGTCCAGTGATCTTCCAGTTCTGTGATGACAAACAAGAAGTGGGTCATGATAAACTTTTTATGGTTTGCAAGCTGCAGAGAGCCTTACAGAGCCCCCTGCAGGGTTTCCCAGACCGCTCCTATGGATTACATCACTGCCTTCCCCTGCCCCCACTCCTTCAAGTTACAAAGCCCAGTGCACTCAGGCTAAGGTGTCTCAATGACTAGTTTCAGAAGCACTAACTTAATCAGTTTTGCTTATGGAACATTAACTAGCTTTGTCGTTCCTGCACCATAAGGTATGGTATACATTTAAACAATATCAAATCTGAAAAAATTCCCATTTTCTACTCCCAGATGTGAAAATTTCTAATGCACTGTAAAATTACATATCAATGGTTCTGTCTTCAATACCTATCTTCAAGATTATATATCAATGGTTCTGTCTTCAATATCTGCCTTTTGCTGACATTTTCTCATGAAACTGGATGAGGATAGATGAATGAGATGTCAGTGAGATACGTAGGGCAAATTAAAAAAAAAACATTCCCCAAGCCTCTAATTTCTTCCAAACAATCATATTATTTAATGAATCTCATCTTGTCAGAATTCAAAATTTTGCATTATAAAACTCTTTTAAATTGCTTTTTGAAGTTAACTGGAGTTTGTCATGATAGCTGCTGAAAAGGAGAAACTGAGGGAAAAACAACCTGCATGCAAACACATGAGGCTGTTTCTGCAGGTTACGTTCTAATTTTTTTTCCTGCTTGTGAGGAAGTTCCACATGTGCATGGAAGAAGGGATTATTTTTACCAATCTTCTTCCCTACAGGGTGCAAATATCTCCTCCTGAGGAGTCCTCAACTCTTGCAGACAGATGTTCAGGTTGTGCAAAGTGAAGAAAACATTTGCACTTAGTTTGTTTTGCAAAGCTTTTTCCATAAATGGAAGAATTTGGATACAGCCATTCTGCAACACCCCTAAAATGTGCTTAAAGAGTTTTAAAGCAATTTAAGGCACTTGTGTGGGGAAAAGAAATTTTCCAAGAAACATTAGCAGTGGACACTAGTAAAGTTAAGTCACGAGTAACTTAAGTAAGAGCACAATCCTAACCATGTCTACTCAAAAGTAAGCCCCATTGTGTTCAATGGATCTTACTCCCAGGAAAGTGTCTTTAGGATTGCAGCCTAACTCTAGTAAAGTAAGTCACAAGTAAATAAGTAATTCCACTGGGAGCAGTGAAATGGGATTTAATTATGACTAACTTTTGCTAGATTTTTCATGTATTTATTCATTTAAACATCAGCATGTCTGCCAAAAAGTAAAAATAAGAGAATCATAGAATCATAGAGTTGGAAGGGACCTAGTAGGTCATCTAGTCCAACCCCCTGCCTGCAGCAGGAATTCCCCCTAGAGCATCTCCAACAGGTGCTCATCAAGCCTCTGCTTGAAGATCCCCAGTGAGGGAGACCACCTCCCTTGGCAATCTGTTCCACTGCCGAACCGCCCTCACTGTCAGGAATTTTTTCCGGATTTCCAGCCGGAATCTCCTTTCTTGCAGTTTGTACCCATTGGTTCTAGTTCTGCTTTCAGAAGCAGCTATGAACAAATTGGCCCCTTCCTCCCTATGACAGCCCTTCAGGTATCTGAAGAGGGCAATCATGTCTCCCCTCAGCCTCCTCTTCTCCAGGCTGAACATCCCAAGATATTGTTGCTTTTCTAAAATTTGACAAAATGATCAAACAACTATTTTAAGGAGGGTGCTAAATATTTATGATACACAATTAAAAAGGACATACATTCCCAAATCTGCAGCCTCTTACTTCTTACCCAGTGGAGGATGCTCTTCTTTGTCCTCCTCATCCTCATTAAGAAAAAGACCAAGAGGCTGGTGGTGGAAAGAATTAATATAGGAAGAACTAGATATCCCTAAACTGACTCCCATCACTCCTACGTTAATAGACTCTGTAAGGAATAAAGATTGCAGTATTAAAATAGTTGTATATTAGTTTGCTTGAATCACAAAAGCTGTTATGCGCCAGTGATTTTCAATTCTGCATGTACCTGTGCCTGTAGAGCCTTTATTATTGCGTGGTTGATTGGCATAATCAATAACAGTGTAAGAACGACGATACTGTGAATCTGGCTAAAAGGGAAAAAAATAGACAATAATATTCAGGATACATTTAATTTACAAAATTAAAATAAAAGAAACAGAGAAGAATAAAGGAAACTACACACAAAGATGTAGTGTCCAAAAGCAAGAGAATTTCTCATGCAGCTCAATTACAGGGTAACAGAAGGCCAGTGAACCTCCCATACCTAATCCTTCATCTCTGGTTACTTGTGAATAATAATAATAATCATCTATAATAATCTGCAGCATGGAAAAGCATGCAAACAAGCATACAGAAATGGAAGGAAAAATACAGCACTGTTAAGACCTCAGAGGATCTCTCTGCCTTGTATTGAAACCTTATACAGAGAAGGATGGTTACTGGTTTCATTAAACTTATAATGAAGATTTATTTTATTTATTTATGGGATTTCTACCCCGCCTTTCTCAGTTAAACTGACTCAAGGCGGCTGACAACATAAATAACACAATTATATATATGGGATAGGAACACAGAGGAGCACCAGCAGAGGTGGCAGACAGGCAAGGAAAAAGGGGGAAACCAGGGGCATGGACCAAGACTGCCTACAGTGATTAGCGGATAAGGAAATTTAATGCACAAAACCCAGAATTTAATTCAGGTTTTCAAACTTTAAAGAGCTTAGAAACCTAGAAGTCACCTATGCAAATCTTACTGACTAGCCTATAACTCAAGCCACAGTTACAATTCATGCTATTTTGTACTTAAAATTATATTTTCCTTTTTCTTTTCTTTTCCTTTCCTCCCTGTTGAAAACAGAGAGCCCCTTAACAAACAAGATTCAATATTGCAACTTATAAACTTAGTAATGTCCAAACAGATAGTAAATCGTGTATCTATCAATAACCGGATGTAATTTGATGTCTTACCCAAAATGCATGAGAAGTGTTAGGTCTAGAGAAACTATCAGGTAATAAAAATCTCTCATGTACTGGTTGATGGTTGATTTCATCTGCTATTGCACTGCGAGCCCGGCAGGCATTCCCCCGGGATTTCTACAAAGGAGGGAAATTTACACTGATTTTAGATACAACTTAAAAGACATGTAAATGTTTGGAATTCACTTCATCACACCCACTGCACTACAACAGTGGCACTTACTAGTGGTGCTTAATCTGCTGTAGAATGAAGATTTAAAAAAGAAGTGCTGACCTTTTTCTTACCAGAAGAACACTGTGTAGGATATAAAAAGCAGCATGTTGCTTTGTGGTTGCGAATTTCAAGAAGTCAACACAGATCATTCTCAACTCCTAAAATCATTAGCTATTAATACTTTAGATTTAGTAAATGTGCTCTCTTCAGTTTTAAATTTCAAAGTGCACTGCAATTACTGAAAATTATTCACTGGGAAAAATTATTTCAAAAACTCTCATCAATTTCTATTGTTTTACAAGTTTCCCAAGATAAAACTATTTTAAAAAAATACTGCCATTTTGGAGATGCGATTCCAGCATTAGAACCAGTGGCTTACCATTTGCTTTTGAGATCCAAAATGTTCTGCCACATCTACAGCACTAATAGGAGGCAGGATATTATTTCGGCTCAGAGGCAATGGGGAAGGTGATGACAACTGCTCGCTTGCAGTAGAGCTGGAAGAAAGAACAATTAATAAGAGAAACTTTTAGCACTGGCAATTACAACAGTGATGTGATCCCAAGCTAAATATCAAAACAATGCCTGCATGCAAGTTGATGAAAGACATTGGGTTGTTTGGTTGGTTGATGAGACTCTAGCGTAAATGATGAGCTTCACACTGGATGAAACTTTAGAAGACATGAGAGGTAGAACTTTATGATTTTCTGGAACAGTAATTCTGTATCTCACTATAAATTCCTCCCACTGAAGGCCTTGTTAAGGCCATATCTCTCAATACAAATCACCAAACGGATGAAAACAAAGTAATTGCACTTATATTGTTAAGCCCAGTTTTTCCTAGTTTAGGGTTGACTATGTAGTAATGTTATAAGTTAACTAGGGGCAGAATCAAAAAGGGCATGGGCCAGCACAAGTCCCAAGCAGTGCCACAAAAGTAACTGTGCCACTGAGAGAGTTGGAGGAAGGTGCAGGCCCTGCAAGCCAGCAGAAATGATAAGCCTGTGCTGACTGAGACAGGTCTGGGGAGGGCAAGGTTGGTGTTGAGGGTGGGCAGAAAGGAGGTTCCCTGAGATAGGGGAAAGTGGGTGACAGGCAGACCATGAGTGAGCAGGCGGTAGGGTCCCGGTACTGGGCAGCCCAAAGCAGTTATTTGCCATGTGGATCTGCAACACCTCTTTAGGTGGTGTACAAGTGAGTCCCATTGTGTTGGCTCAGGCACTACCAGGGTAAGGGGAATTTTTTCCCCTTATCCCAGGCTGAGCCACATTTGGCCCCAACGTCATTCTGGATACAGGACAGATCAGCCCCCTTTTCCATCCCAGCACTGGACTGGAATCTAGGTGTGCTACTGGAGGAAAATAAAAGTCAAGTATAACATTATTATTAGCATTTTTTAACCAACAATTTTATCTCAACCCAAATGAGGTTGGCTTTTTGAATTAAGATCTTAATGGCTGAAGAACAGCCTGCTTAGCATGGTAACATGCAGATAATTAATCTTCCTGAGATAGGTTCAGTTTTGTTTCAGGTGGGAGGCAGCCTCCTCCTTTCCCTGGGCTTCCCTGAATTTGATTCTTCCATAAAACACAATAATCACACATCAAAAATGATACAAAAGACAGTAAGAAATATGAATTGATTTTCAAGGGGGAGTACCCAGAGTTACTCTTTCTCTGGAGCAAAAGTTTTTTCTTCCATAGCAATTTACTCTGGATGCTACTCATGAATACAGTATTTTTCTCCTGAAATGAAATAAATTAGGTTTCAGAGTGTGAAGGTTTTGCAATTACTCCATACTTTATTACTTCCTGCCCCATCACGTTTGATTCTACATTGCTGAAGATGTTTGCATTAAACCAGAACTATATATAAACATACAGTCGTGTCCCCCTGATGACTTCATCCATAGGTCTTGGTGTCCCTGAGCGAGAATGACTGGTGTTTATAGGATGCAAAGTACGTGGTGGTGGGTTACGCCTTCTAGCAGACTGAGCAGAATAGCATAGAGAGGATGTACTCAGCTCAAGTGGACGATTTGGCCGAGTTTTGGTTGATAGGATGCTACTGGAGCCTGGCCTCATAAGCAGTCTGTCATCCATGTCTCTGATACAAAGGGGACAAGGAAGAAAGGAAGAAAATGAAACAATCATCAATTGATTTAATATCAGTAGCATTAACAAATGCAGATATATCACAGCAATTTCAGAAAACTTATGTAATGAATACAATGACAGTCGCCATCTCTATTCCCAAACTGTCTTAGTATTTTCATTAAACCATTCTGTCCAGTGTTGTATATGTTGCAAAAGGGACCCACTGTGCATACCTGTGGGCCAGGCAGGAATGTGTTTCAAGACTGTCAAAAGAATGGTGGAAGAGCTTACTCTTTAATGCAAGAAATACTCATTAAACAATTATTTACAAACACAAGTATATATGCAATGAGTATATAATTTAATGATTTAGAAAATCCTCTTTAGAAAAGAGTCTGATGCTGGGAAAAACTGAAAGCCAAATGAGAAGGGGATGGCCAAGGATGAGGTGGTGAGATAGGGTCACCGAGGCTACAGGCATTAATTTGAATGGACTTCGGAAGCTGGTGGAGAATAGGGGGGCCTAGTGTACTGTGGTCCATGGGATCACAAAGAGTCAGACACAACTGAACGACTAAACAACAATGACACAATGAATTATGTACAATCAGCATTAATTTGACAATCTTAATGAAATTTATATGCTTATATGTGAACATACACATGGAACATATAAACTTATTGCTCATTATAATGAATATACATGATCACGTATGCTCATTATTAGACTCAATAGGAGCTTAAAAATGAGGTGGAAAACAAATGCATATATCAGAAGAGTTATACATTTCAATATAGATTTAGAATAATGGCCAATGTTTGGCCAACAATCTGAACCAGGTCGTAGGGATCTTTAGAAACATGTTCCTTCTCTAATGTATACAGGAGAAAAATGCTGAAACACCAAACATACATGTGTGTGTCTAAATAAAATTTGAACCCTAATACATCTGCTGTTTCTTTTAATTGTAAGTCAGCTTTAATTCAGAACAAGCATAAGATTACTATACTTACAAAATTCTGTCCATCAGAGGCAAATTCCTTTGTTGAATAGGGATCCCATGAATTACCATCAAACCGTTCAAATTGCGTTGTGTGCTCCCAGTTGTTCCTTGAGAGAGATTTACCTGGAGATGACAAGAAATTCAATTTACACTCAGCATTATATGAATCATAAATATGAAATATACACATGCTCATTTTCAATTTTTACACCTACAAAATAATGGAAACAAAAGAAAATTTTAACATTTTCAAGAAGATCTGTGCACATCTTTGTATAGGTCACAGGTAACATATAACGTCATGATGTATACATTAATTTTTCAACATATGCTATTCATTAAATAGCTACCCAGTATATTTAGGATGTAATTTGCATGAATAGTAATTTGGGTTTTTTTTTAACCTTTAACATAGATTTAAGCTCAACTTAAGCTGTAAGGCCTAATCCTATCCAATTTTCCAGTACTAGTACAGTTGTGCCTTTGAGGGGAGGGGCATAGCATCCTGTGGTGGAGGGGCAGTCATTGGGGCCTTCTCAAGGTATGGGAACAAATATTGCCTTACAAGGGGCTGCATTGGAGCTTGACCAGAGCTTGAAAGGTAAATAGTATTGGGTACTTATTTACTTATTGTAAGTAATATAAACACACATTTCATCCTAAGATTTCCATGTAATGTTTTAATAATAATCAATAATTATTTAATAATTTTAATAAACAGTAAGTTAGCTTTAATTCAGAACAAGCTTTATTTCTTCAAAGCTTTAAATTATTCAAATTATTTAAAGCTTTAATTATTTTCAATAAGCAGATTTAGGATCTCTGTGTTTATAATTCTTGATACAATGTGTATTACAGTAAACTATGTTAGGACTAAAGGGGGACATCTGTTCCCATTCTCTTCACCTACTCAGTTCTAGAAATTTTTTTCAGTGGTTCCCCCACAGGGTTAGCAAGCTAAACATTAGAAAGGCAACTGGGGTTTACTACACCTTTTCACAACAACCATTTTTCTCCTCTCAAATGATGGAGCTAATCTTGTTTCTTTTCTCAGGAAGACTTTCTCAGTCCTTTAAAAATAGTATTTCCCCTTCATAATAGCAGGTTGGGGTAGCTTCCATCCAAAGAAGCACTATACCATTTCTCAGAATTACTTTCAAGTAATGGTTAAGTTTTAAAGAGATATCTGCATACAACTGATTTTGTGGTCTAGAACAGTGGTACTCAAACTGGAGGGTACTCAAACTGGAGGGGTGTGACCCCCCAATTTATGTTAATTTGCTCCAGACCTCTTAAGGGGAGGAGTGACAGGGAAGAGCAGTGACGCAATCCCTTAGTGAGGGTTCTTTCATTTACCTTTACTGATGTATGACTGCATCAGACTTCAGAATAGATATAAGAGAATGAAGCACCTAATACTTCATGATTACAATATGTAATAATTTATTTATAACACGTAAATAAATTTAAGATGAAGGTACTGATTCTTTCCTGGAGTTCTGTCTGGAAAAATGCCATAAACTTAACCCATCACAATGACAGCAACAGGAAAAAGAAAAGGTCTATCATTCTAATCCTTCATACATACTTCTGGTGCTTTTTTCTTCTTTTTGGTTTTGCAGCCACGTCTGTGTTTTGAGTACTATGCATACAATAAGGTAAACATGAGGAAGACAGAGGAACAGATTATACAGAACAGGAAAGTGGAGAGGGAAATAAAAGAGGAAAGAAAACAGATCAAACACTGAACATATCTCAGGAATTAGTGGTTAGTGTAGCGTATAGTCCACAAGAAATACTGTATATAGAACCAGAATAATAAATACTGTACAATGAAAAATGGGGAATATTTTATGTCTAATCAGAGAAATTAGATATCTCTCTGTTGTACAGTAGGCTAAACAAAGATTGAATTAATGTTTGTCAAGCTTCTTAATCTGAGCCTCAAAATATAGCATTTGAAAGGAAATCTGACACTAAAATTCCAAGACTACGTATCTCAAAGTACAAAGAAACTTTCCCAAACAAAAAAAGTTAGACAGATTTTTGAAGTTGTGACAGCATATGAAACAATTTTATAAGTTTTATAAAGAGATAGACAAGCCATTTCATCTTCTAATTTCCAGATAAGGAAAATAACATATTTGCTTGTTGAGACACCATTTCAACCTTTTTACAACTGAACCTTACCAAATTTGAAGTGATGGAGGGCATCTTAGTTTGTGGCATTCGAGGCAACACCAATGGCAAAGGTTCACATTGCATAAAAGGGCTTCCTGCATCTGTCTGGTTTGCTTCTACAGTTATGACATTCTTTTCATCATCTACTAAAACCAAGACAAATACCATTGATACACATAATAAACTTGAGACTCATAGAAACAAGTTTTGAGAAAGATTATTTTGCGTTGAACATGAACCCTTTACCCTAATAAGAAACTTCCTATAAGTATTGAATATGGACTGTTTTATTTTTACGGCTAGTGCAACCTCCCTTTATGACTTTAAGATGCAGTCCACAAGAAAGGTTTATAATTGGATGTGTTTTTAGTACATCTGTCTGGTGTCTAGAACAAAGGGCCAGGGATAAAATATTGGCACCCCAGTGAGTTTTACACATACAGTGGTACTTTGGGTAAAGAACGACTTGGGTAAAGCATGTTTTGGGAAAGAACAAAATTTTCTCAGAAATTTTGACTTGCGTAAAGAGCAGTCTTGGGTAAAGAACACTTCTGAGGATGTATGGAACAGGCTTCCATGGCAAGGGAACCCACGGGGGGATGAAGGGACGAGGGGGGGAACAAGGGGACTAGCTTGAGCTGGGGCCCTAGGCAAAGTTTAGAATAGGCTTCCATGGCCAGGGAACTCATGTGGGGCCTGGGGGGGGGGAGCAGCCTGAGCCAGGTTTGTATGTGGGATCCGTGTGTGGCCGCGTGGAAGGTGTGCCTTATCAATGTTCTAATGCTGCTCTCCATCAGCAGCTTGGGAATGTTAAAGTTGCAAAAAAGCCAAAGATTCCTTTGAGCCAATGGATAGCAGTGACTCCATTAGTGATAGTGAAAGAGCACAATCTTAACCATGACTACTCAGATGTAAGCCCCATTTTGCCTAATAAGTCTTACTCCCAGGAAAGTGTCTTTAGGATTGCAGCCTGACTTCAAAGGATCATGCACATTGAATGCACGTTTTGAATTCAATTCCAGTGTTTTGTCATCATTTTTACATCCAGTTAATATTTTTATATGAATATTTTTGGGTTCTGGAACCAATTGTCTGAGTTTCCATTATTTGCTAGGGGAAAATCTGCTTCACATAAAGAATGTTTCACGTAACAAACATGCCTCCAGAATGAATTAAATTTGTTACATGAGGCGCCACTGTACTCAGAATAAGGTAGTAAGATCCTCGTGTGAATCAGTCTGTGCCAATCTTAATCCTTCGGTTGCCTTTTGGGGTGAAAGGCAGAATACACTGAGATGTAGTATCTAAGAACCATGAAACAATGTAGCCTTGGCTTTCTTAAGTGGAAATTTTTTTTTCAAAAAAGCTATGCACAGTCTGTTCTGACCCCAGGATTATGCCTCAGGTACCAAGTATTACCATTTGTGTCCTAGCAATTAAAGGATCAGGCTTCCTGACATTTGATCCTTGAGACTTACCCGAGACTGACCCTTCCCAATGTCTACAGATTAACTGTTCCATGTAGCCCAAGACATCACTCCAGACATCATCAAAAGCATAGGAAAGAACAGCATCCCTCATGCAATACGATGGGGTGATAGGCGGGAAACCCAATTTCCTCCTGTAAGGTGAGAGTCCCATCTTCCTTTCATGCAATTCTTCTTCCCTGTGGAGAACAATTTACTTTAAAATTAACCCCACAAATTCCTTTGAGCATGCTTGATAAATCTGGTTTCAACACAAAGAAAAATGAGCAGGCAAGATCGTCAGAACATTAGTAAAAATAATGATACAAATCAATACTAAATAACCTGTCCTAACTGCCCCTTCAGCATGGACTGGGTGAACCACAGGCAGGTGTGTAGGATCTCCAGCACTTTGCATTGTGCTGTACACCACAACCACAATGGCACAGCTTGTGTGATACCAAGGCCATCTGCCACCACACGCACCCAATAGGATAGGGCTTAAATAACCAACCCTAGGCTGGCATCACAGGCAAAGACTAAAAAACTATTACTTTCATCAGTATCAGTTAAACCATTTTTGTATAAAAACTGGGAAACTCCTGCATGGAACAAACATTTCCCTGGGTCATTTATCATTAAGAAATGTTATCAAATTGTTTCTAACTCTGTTCACATCTATATACACCAAACAAACATCCCATGTCACAAACACTAAATGTATCCCTACAGATTAATTCAAGCATTAATACCTACACATCTCTGCAATCAAATGCTAAGTATTCTTCTGTTATGCCCTCAGAGATGATCACTCCATCTTCTCCTTCCTCATCCTCCACTACACAAAATTCAGGAGGTCTTGAAATATTGTCTCCTTTATAAGCAGGAGTAACAGAAAAGGGAATTTTTTTGCCCAAAACACTAAATCTGAACAAAGCAAAAAAGACAATTATAAATTAAAAATCATCCCAACAAGACTTCATATTCTATCAGCAGCACTGCTTTCATATTAGTTACATGGATTACCTAATTCAACAATTCTAGAGGTGTTGAAGACACTGTTTTTATTCAGAAATAAGCCCATTGTGTCCAATACTTACTCACTAGGATCTTTCTCTTGCATTGGGCTCATGTCTGATGAACCCAACATGCTGCAAGCTGAACTAGAATACCATTCATATCCTTCATCTGTAGGCATCACTATTTGTTTCCCCACGATCCTAGGAGATTAAAAAATGATCAAAATTATTAAAAAGCTATTCCATTAAATTACAGGTGTCCCCTTCACATTTGACCCACAATTTGAGAGATGCTGGTATAACATTTACTAATATCACTTCTGAAGAACCTTGAAACTATAGATTTGTTCTTGATATAAATTAGTTGTTTATAAAATTAAGATACCTTAGATGAGGAAAGCATGACATCCATTGTTGGCACTCTTCCTCAAGCCCTTCAACATACACACTTGTTTTTTGTTCATACAAGAGTTCATCAATATGTCTGAATATCTGCTGAACTTGTCTTGTAGCAGCTTTATCAAATTCCTAGAAAAAAAATTAAAGGAGGAAAATACTCTGACTTTTAAATCTGGAAGGGACATGTGGATTTTTTTATTTTACAATTGGGTAGGTACACTGAAGAACTTTCTGCACATTAAATGAAAAAAATCAACATTCTTGTAAACCTATTTGGAAGATGGTTCAAAAACCCATTTCTGCCTGATTCAGGTGTACATATTAGTTAGGTAAATGCAAAGATGGGAAGAAATGGCTTAAAGAGGTGAAGCCATACAGACTTTCTTGTTCAGTACTTTTTTCACCAAGTTGCTTTGAAATAAAATTAAACAAAAAGATGAGTTCATATTACCACAAGAATACAAAAGAAATTTAAATGCAAGACCATACTATATGGTTGAAAATAAAATAAAGACATATTACAAATATTATGGCAGTCCTAATAAAAGTGACAAAGTTGAAATAACACACCTATATTTAGTCAAATCTATTTGAGTAAACCCTACTTTAAAAGGCATGAGATTTTAAAAACGTTTACTGCCAATTGTAATGCTCAGCTGCAAAGCAGGTGTAAAACTGAATTTTACTGCATACAGTGTTAGTTATGATAATAATAATATGACAGTGTTTATGTTTATAAATAATATGACAATAATAATATGACAGGGTTTATATTATGCTTTTTACCTAATTGAACTACTTTAAAATAAAATGGGTTTATGTTTTTAAGTTACAACATAGGAAACTATTAAACTAAATATCTATAATCAAAACACCATATTTACTCAACTCTAATGTACCATCACATCTAATGCGCTTCCTAATTTTGGAGATTAAATTTGGCTTTAAAAGTGCACATTAGATTTGAGTAAATATGGTATTTTGTTTGAAAATGTCCTTATGATAACAATAAAGTTATGAATGGTTAAAAATACTAAATTGTATCCTAAGCTTTTCTTTCACCTTAAGTACTCCCACGGAAGAAGTCTTCCATATATTCCTTAGGAAGTAATGACATTTGTTTCCCAACAAAGATAAGGAAACACACATACAGGGCAGTGGAGATGCAATGTACAAGCTACTAAATTCCAAATATAATAAATTTGTTGGATAATACACAACACTTTAGTTAGGACTATATTTTAACAATCTTAACTATGAATTTCATAATGCAAATATAATTTTTATTTGTTTGTACATATCTCAAGGTTTGCACAGGCCTGCTACTGATTATATCACCTGTCAAGTCTAATACAGAAAAGAATATAAACTTAAACTTACAAATTTCAAAACATTTTCACATTTTGCAGTGAAGAACTGTTCTACTCACATCATAACCCCAAGAGAAGACTGAGCTATCTTCTGTGGAGGTGCCTGTGAAGCTCTGACTAGCTGACCATGACTTTCCATTGTCCACTGAGGTGACAGATTGGTAATTTGAATCTTTAGTACTTTCAGACTCACTAAAATGCAGATTTAGGGCAAGACACAAAGATAAATGAAAATTTAACAGGACAAAGTTACGTGTATGCTGATGAGTTAAACTTTAACACAAGAATTATTAATTCCAAATATATTATATTACATTATATTATATACATTATAATTTAATATTATGTAATAATTCCACATTATATTATAAGTGGCCTACACACACACAGAGAGAGAGAGTGAATTTTAAATAAGAAATAATACACTCAAAGTAACTGAGCTATTGGTCAGCACAATAGAATGCACTAGTGAGGGTCAGGTCACCATTTTCGTACCACCACAAAAAGGTCCTGTCTTTATGACAGCAGAGATGGCAAATCTCAGCTTTTAAGCAATTATGGAAAAAAAGAGGTTCTAGAAAAGTTCCATTCTTGGGTCATTTAGGGCAGGGGTCCTCAACCACTGGTCCATAGCCAGTCCGTGGTGTCTTGGTGGCCAGCCTGAGACCAGAGGCCAGGACTGGACACTACAGCCCTGCTTCTCCCAGTTAGGCGAGTCTTGCCAGCACAGGAGCGAACCTGGCAAGCACAGTCTAGTTTCTTGGCTACGCATGACCAGTTCATTCTGGCCTGCAGCAAACACACACACACACACACAGCCCAACTGGTCCAAGGCGTTTTTTTCCACAGAACCAGGCCATGGTCCAATAAACATTGAGGACAACTGATTTAGGGCTTAAAAAAAGTCATTTTCAAACTTTTTAGAGGACCTATGAGCTGCTACTGATTTATAATCACTCTATAATTTTGATTGGGCAGCAGTGCTTCTCTCTCCAAGTAGCAGCTTGCTAAACACTTGATGACATAACCTAGTATGTCAGTTTCACAAAGAACCACCAAAAATTGGGTCATAACCCACTGGTGGGTTCCAGACCCACAATTTGAGAACAGCTGTTTTAAAGGCAGCAATTAGGAAGTACCTGGTAAAACATTTTGAGTTTTTGAGTAATGAAAATGTTGACCAGCAGATGTAAGATAAAAGAATAAAAAATTAATACACACACAAAAAAGTTGCTAACGTTTCCCTCCTTGCACATTTATATGACTTTTGATGAGATGTTTTGAAGAGATGTAAACTGCATATGAGATGTCAATCAAATAAATGTCACAATTCATAATACAACAAAAAGAAAGCTTATGTTCATTCATTAAAAGTAGTTTCTTACTTGCTATGAAACAACAAAATTAAGTTCTATATCATTACATGATTATCAATAAATCATTTAGTTATACAACTTAAATACAAAGTTACATGAAACAGATATATCAACATATAATATCGAACATGTATACAAAATAATCACATTTTAAAATGCAACTATTATTTTCGTGTATAGCAATATTTATTTATTATTTATTCAATTTATATCCTGTCTTTCTTCCTTAAGAAAGAAAACCCAAGGCAGCTTGGGTTGGGCATCAAGGAATAGATACCCAATGGAACCCAATACCAAGGAGATAGGTGTATAATCCTACTTTGCAGTAGGAAGAAGAAAATCTCATTATGACATACAGAGCACTCCTTATTCCTGGTTGTGGTGTTGTAAAAGTGCCATAATGCACTTCTGCACCACTCCTAGGTGGGTTAGGCCAGTGCACAGACATGTGCCAGCCTCCCCACGCCAACGTGGGAACAGGGAGATGGGTGAGTTGGGCTGGCCTTTTCAGCTTAATCTAATGGTATAACAAATATTTGACTGAACATTGAACAGATGTCCCACCACTATTAAAAGATAGGGAGAACAACAGCAATAGGAACAGATTACTTAGGAAATGAAAAAAAAAATCTGCAATGAAGTTTCCTCTGCTAGCATGTTTCCAAAAACAGTAAGAATAATTATACAATGCAATACCTTGAGACATCTTCTCGACTTTCGGTGGACGTACAACTGTCATCTAATGAGTCTGGCAGGGGATGATGTTCTAAGGCATTTTTTGAATGTCCTCGGCTAAAAGGGAATAATAGGAGTTTTGACTAGCAGAAGTAACTACTACGCATTCACTTGCCTCTGAAAATCAGTGCTTAAGTAGTATTTAGAATGTTTGGAAAGTGATTCTTCTTATGATCAAATGTTCAGAAAATGATCCTTGGGTCCTCAAATAGGTCCATATCTTTCTTACAGTACAGTTCTCTGCATATGACAACAAATCTGCTGTTGTTTACGTGACCCCAATAGAGTTTAACAACCATCAAGTCCAACACCAGATCTTCCTAAAGCCCACTGAAATCCCAATGCCAAATTCTGCACTGGATTGTAGCCTTAATAGTCTCCAATTTTGCCATGGATTGCTGGCTTTTTCAACTCAATTCCTCCCATGTACAAATGTACAAAGCAAGAATAAAACAAAACCCCTGCTAACTGAGCAAGAGGCACTATTTCAAGTGGGTGTTCCTCTTTTATTTAGCAGGGGGAGAGTAACTGGCCCTACACACCCCAGCAGTGTCTGTTCAAGAAAGAACACCAGTGTCTGCTGGTGTTCTTTTTGCATTTTAGATTGTGAGCCCTTTTGGGACAGGGACCCATTAGCTTTTAATTAGCTATTATTATTTTTCCATTTTCTATGTAAACCGCTTTGTGAACTTGTTAGTTGAAAAGCAGTATATAAATACTGTAGGTATGTAGGTAGAATAAACATCTACATCCAGAATAAACAATTAAACAAACTTACTGATGTGAAATAGGGACAGGATTTTTATTTCAGCCCTGTCCTACCTTATTAGCATTCAGTGATACATTAATATCTGCCTACTTCAAATTCAGATGACCAATTTTAGAAACCAATCCTAGCCAACTTTTCAGCACTAATGAACCGTCAATGCAGCCCCTAAGTAAGGGAACAAACTTTCCCTTACCTTGAGGAGCCCACCATAATCGCTCCCCCTGCTAGATGCAGCATATGCACTGTCAGCATGGCTGCAACAATGCAGGAAAGTTGGAGAGGATTAGACCATAATGCCTTCCACACAGAAAATTGTCATGACTAACAAAAATAGGGTTTCTCAACCAGTGATAAATGTATCACTGGTGGTACCCGAGGCGATGTCTGGTGGAACTTATAACACATCCCACCCAGCTGCAAGTAATGGGTGGGATGTGTTATAAGTTCCACCAGACACCGACTCAGGTACCCAAAAGCATAGATTTAGTGAGTATGATTTTTGCAAATTAGAAAAAGCTCTCCTGTTCACACTGAGCCTCTTATTGTTTGTCACATCATATCTGGCCTCCCAACCAGAAGTAACTGGAATGACATCTTCACCAGTTACTTCCAGTGATACTTCCAATAGGAGGACCATGTGAAGTGGCACAATAGGAGCTGAAGGAGTAAAAGCTGCAATCCTAACCACAGTTTCCTGGGAGTAAGTACTACTGAATACAGTGGGACTTACTTCTGAGTAGACATGCTAAGGACTGCCCTTTAAGTCTCATTGTCAATAATGGGACTTACAGCCGAGTAGACATACACAGGATGGGGCTGTATGTCATACAAGTAGCCACATGACTAAGTAAAGAACTCATTACATGTTCAGTAAGTACAGTAAATAGTTATGACTAAGTGCACAATAAGGTATTTACTCTTTAGTAAGTACTTATCACTTACTGAGTAAGTACTCAGTAAAGTACTTCATAAGTAAGTAGTAGTAAGTCCACTACTGACTAAGGGCACAATCCTAACCATGTCTACTCAAAAGTAAGTCCCATTGTGTTCAATGGGTCTTACTCCCAGGAAAGTGTCTTTAGGATTGCAGCCTAAGTATCTTTCTTTTCTTTCACACCCAAGTACTCATTAGTAAATATTATTAAGATGCAGTTCCTAAAGACTGGCAGTCAACTTGCGGGCGACCTTTACCTAAGTAAGTAGTGCTCTAATTCCTAAATAAAGCACTGAGTAAGTCCACTACACACTGAGTACCTTTCCTTTGGGTGTCCTACCCCCAAGTAGGTACTCATTAGTAAGTACTATGTAGTTCCTAAGTAAGTAGTGCTCCAAGGGACTCAGTGTGTACTTACTCAGAAGTAAGTACATTTTCCTTGAGTCTCCCACACCCAAGGAAATGCTGACTAAGGTACTTACTCATGAGTAAGTACAGAGTAAGCCCCCACTAGAGAACCTAAGTGAGTGGAAGTACACTTTCTGAGCAGTGAGTACATGTTCCTTCTCTGGACTGCTACTGTGTGTGTGTGTGTGTGTGTGTGTGTGTGTGTGTGTGTGTGTGTGAGAGAGAGAGAGAGAGAGAGAGAGAGAGAGAGAGAGAGAGAGACCACTGCCTCTCCTGGCTTCCTTCTGAGTGGAGGGACAGGGTGAGGCAGCCTGAAGGGGGCGCTGTGGAGAGGCAGGGCCAGAGCAGGGCCGGAGGGAGGGGCTCTGCCAGGCCAGACCAAGCCAGGCCTGGCCCCCCAGGCTCCCCCCCCCCAGGTCTGGCTTGGTCTGGCCTGGCCTGGCAGAGACCCTCCCTCGGCCCCCCCCCCCCCCCCCGAGATCGGGCACTCACATCCCGAGAGCGTCGTGGGGCACCGGTTTCCGAGTGTATCGCGAGATCATCCTCCTCCCTCCCTCCTTCCCGCCCTCCTCAGCGCTTCATCTTGGTCCTCGGCGGCGGTCCTGCCGGATGGCAGGCTCGGCCTTCGGCCGCCATGGCGACGCCCCGCCCTCCTCCCGCCAGCGCACGCACGCACGCACGCGCGAGAAGACGTCCCGACTCTAAAAACGTCAAAGCGGCGCGAGCCTAGCTGGCTTCAAGTGGTAGCACTGCGCATGCGCAAGGAGAGACCTTCAGATAGGCTTCGTTCTATTAGCTTGAGATGAGTCGCAGCGCGCATGCGCATGGAGAGCCCCTGAGCGGCGCTTCGTTCTATAAGCTTGAGAGAAGTCGCAGCGCGCATGCGCATGGAGAGCCCCTGAGCGGCGCTTCGTTCCCTAAGCTTGAGATAAGTCGCACTGCGCATGCGCTTGGAGAGCCCCCTGAGCGGCGCTTCGTTCTACAAGCTTGAGAGTTACGTTACGTTAACTTCAGATGAGTCGCAGTGCGCATGCGCATGGAGAGCCCCTTGAGCGGCGCTTCGTTCCATAACCGTGGGGGGACTCGCTTGAGTGGAGCCGCAATGCGCATGCGCATCAGGAGGTGCTGAGATGAGCTGACAGGGCCACTCTGGAGGTGCGTGGAGGCCCAAGTGTGCCATAGTGGAGGGAAGGGGGTTTGTATTGAGGCAGCTGGTGGTGGCTGAGACTCCTGGAGGGACTCAGGACAGCCACTGGGAAGGGGGCCCTGTGGGTGCATAGAGTGGATTGGGGGGCACTGAGTTCAGTTCATTGAGCTCAGTGGGGGTGGCTGCCCTGGAAAGCCACTGAGGTCCTTTCCAGGTCTGGTCCCTGAATGGGAGTCTCCATCAGGACACCCTTGGAGGAAGTCAGTGGTTCCCAAACTTTGCCCACTGGTGGATCTATGGAACTCCTTGCCACAGGTTACGGTGAGGGCATCTGCTCTAGGAGCCTTTAAAAGGGGCCTGGACAAACCTCTGGAGGAAATATCCATCATAATTCTTTACCCAATATGTGGTTAATCTGTGGAACTCCTTGCCACAGGATGTGGTGTTGGGTCTTCTTGCTTGTTCAAACGCCTTTAATTGGCTCAATTGGAAATGGTTAATTGTTTTTGTGACCAAAATATTATCTGATTTTTCTGTTGTTTTTGAAATAAAATTGGATAGTGAGCTTTATTTTGTTTTTTTTTAGTGAATAAACTGATATTGAAAAAAATTATGTTTTCTATATAATTATTTAAGTGTGCAATCCTAATCAGTTTAGGCCACCACAACTCTTCCCATGGTGCTGAGGGGAGGCTGGCTGGCACATGTTTGTACACTGCCCCCCAAGTGTTGCAGAAGTAACATGGCACTTTTGCGACAACCCCAGGCCAGCACTGGACTTATGCCAGTCTAACTGGGGTTAGAATTGTAGCCTTGCAGCCCTAACATAGGCCAACATAACTCATCAGTCTTCTCATTCCCATGGTGGGGCAGGAAGGCAAGCGCATGTCTGTCCACTGGCCTAACCCTCCTCCAGGTGTGGCGCACAAGTGTGTTAACTTGTGCGCCACCTCTAGATCAAGTGTCTTAACTTGTGCTGATCTGATACCTCTAGATCAGCACAGGATTTAGGCCAGCTTAACTGGAGGTTAGGATTTCAGCCTAAGGGCAAAATCCAGTGTAACTACGGGGAGTCCTTGCTCCGGTGTAAGAACAACTTATTCTGGATTCCAATATGAATTTCCCATAGGTTTTCACTAGGTGGTGCAGTAATTACAGGTGCACAGAAAGTCTCTTATGTGCTCCCATAGTTACTCTGGATTTGGGGGTATGGCTGTAAACAAAAATGTGCCCCCTTTAGCATTTAAGAACTTCCTTAAAACAGATTGTTGTTTTAAGACAAAAATAAGTTAAAACCAAAAGATTCATTATAAAATTGCTTTATATGTCTGTATTTGACAATGTTAAAAAAAGGGTTGTGTATTCCTTTAAAAATGTTTCTTGATTTGGAATTGATTTTTTTAAATTCATTTTAAAAATGTAAAGTGTGTGTTGAAAGAAAAGTTGTACATATTTTCATAAAGAGTTTTCAAATTGTTTTTTAAACAGAGGATACTTTATCAAGGGCACGATGGAGGAGTTGAAACTTGTGACTGCAGAAGATGCAGTGCAGTATCAGCTGTTCTTATTAACTCAGAAACCAGAAGATCCTGAACACCACCAAGAAATTCTTCAGCAATATATTGAAAAAATATTAGCACACTTTGCACCTGTATTGGTTTCCTACATCTGGCAAAATCAGCCTTTTAATCTCAAGTATAAACCTGCTAAAGGTAAAGTAAATGCCCTTGTTTTTCTTTTGTTTTGACCCTTTTGAATTTGGTAAAGGTTCTCCTAATTCTACAAAGTCAGCATAACGTATTGTGACAGTTGTGCCTTTCTATCCATTATTAAGCAGACCAAATGCTCTTTTAACTAACATTTTGCATAATAGGAGCTATCAAAAAAATTAAAGCAAGTGAATAAAAACCAATTGACTTACATGGTTATAAGAGGCATTTGAATTCCTCCAGCTGTTTCCTACAATAAGTCATTGTTGTTATCTGTTTGATTTTCTTTTCATTTTGTACACGATAGTACAAAATTTTAAGAGCCAGACAGGAAAATAATAGTTTTTTTAAGTTATAGTAATAACTTGTTATATGGTATGATGTCTCATTTTTCTAGGAGATGTTCCTGCACATATTGGCGGTCATACAAAATTTGGGGATAATATTGAAGATGAATGGTTTATTGTATACCTCATAAAAGAAATTACAAAGATATTTCCAGAATTAGTAGCCAGGTATGTACTGAACAGATTATTCATGTTCAGAATTGAAATCCTTTTTAATTAAGCTGTCACTTGTGCAAAATAATTTGGGGCACAATCCTAAGAAATGTAGACCAGTCTAACTCACCTGGCCTATCTTTCCATGTTGTGGAAAGCATATGCCTTTGTATTGGCCTAAGACCCCAGGAGTTGGGCAGAAGTGTCTTATGGCACTTTGTGACACCCCCCAAGTCAGTACAGGAATTGCACAGGCCAGCCTAAATGGAAATTAGGATTGCAGTTTTAGAGCTATCCATAATCCAGAAAGAGAGATGGGCCAATGCAGATCCTTTGCATCAAGCCAGGGGTATCGCGAGTGTGCCAAAAGTTACATTTGTACCTCCCTTAGAGAGGCTGAACCTCTCAGATCCAGGTACTGCACTGCCCATACAGAATAGGTTTTTACCAGCTAAGGGTGGCCAGCCCAGGGGATTGGATAGGGGAGCAGAAAGATGGAACCAAGGTGTTTTTGGGCAGTGGAAGGCAGAAGAGGGAAGGATAGGCCTGGATAGAGATCAAACCAGCATTGACAACTTGGGCTAGATCCTAAACCTCCTCCCAGCCATCCCTGTATTACACCAGGCTGCTTCGATTTGCATCAGTAATTATGCTGGCTCAGCTCTAAGTAAATCCATATGCTGGCACACTGCACAAGAAGATAAATATTTCTGTACTCTTGAATTGCATCTCAGCCACCTCTTAACCTGCACTGGATAGAATACAGAATAGTTGACCTGCCTGTTCCAGCACAGATTAGGAATGGGGTGTTACCTGAATTTATGTGTATGTTGTATATTTATGTGTATTCTCAGCTTTTTGAGGATAACAGTTGTGTTTTTCAGGCATATTTTTAATTCCACTTATATATTCCTGACTTCTGGACACACATCCAGACCAGAACCAGGGTAGAAGCTTGGGGCTTAGTTTACAGTATTTGCCATCCTGATAATGTTGTTCAGAAGGAACAATCACTATTATCATTCCACTTAACTAATAAATGTCCTTGAAATCATAGGTTACTCTGAAATTTATATCCATTCAAAATAAATGACAACAGTTTCTGTGAAAATTTCTGAGATGAAAAATCTGTCTAAAATTTACAAAGTAGGGCATTTTGTATTTGCCTCATGTCAAAAGATCTAGGACTAGGTGTTTGATTGGGAGGGATAAGAAAACTTCCAACATCTTATTTAAATGGATAGAACTGCCCTAATTAAGAAGATCCAGTAGAAATCAGCTATTTTGCATGTATTTCAGGATCAAGAAGCACAGCAATTTGTCGTATCAGTTTTGTATTTTCAGTTGTAACAATATATACATGTACAATGACCAGCTGTGTTTTAGACCAGCTAATTGTGCCTTAAGTGCACATGACCATGAATCAGTTGAAATAAAAGAGTTCATATTTGTAAGAGTAATCTTCTTTTTAAATAGAGTGGATGATAATGATGGTGAATTCCTGCTGATAGAAGCAGCTGATTTCCTTCCCAAGTGGTTGAATCCTGAAAACAGTCTCAATCGGGTAAGAAAAACTTGTGAATGCCAATGACCCATACAGTTCTAAATCTATAGAATGTAGTATGCATATAGAATATCATTTTTATGCTTGCTAATTCTGTTTCAGATTATATCATTTCTTAAATTTTAATTTTTTAAGGCTGCAATCCTAAAGACACTTTCTTGGGCGTAAGACCTATTGAACACAGTGGGCTTACTTTTGAGTAGACATGGTTAGGATTGTGCTCTATGTCACTTTGGGAGGCCTTTGATTGAAAAGGAGCCTAAAGTTATTCAGTGATATTAAATAAGCTAATCTTAGTGATACCATATGGATAGCTTTAAACTTGTCTCTGATTTTTTTAGTAAGTTACATTCTTAAAGCTATAACTGACATGAAGAACTTTAAAACTTAGCAAGTGTATATTTTTGTCAGGTTTTCTTGCACACTGGGGAATTATGCATAATTCCTTTACTGAAGACTCCTAAAGGGGACTCATTGCTACCCGATACCAATCCTACACTTCCGCAGGCACTGAAGTTGCTATCAACTCATTCTAGAGAATTTGTGGCTACAAAATCTATTAGAGCAGCTGTGTATAAGCGTATCATTGGGTAAGTGGCATAATTCAAGATAATATTTCTGTTTTAAGTTGATTGAAATACTAAAACATACTATTAGAGATTTCCTACAGTTGAAATGGAACTCCACCCATTTTCAGCTACCTACGTATTAATTCTCTAAATTAAAATCAGTGGTAAAAATTATAGTGGGTTTGCCTTATCTGTTGGTTCAGAACCCTATGGTTTATCCTACCAGAATAAGATAATCCTACCTCTGGATTATCTTACAATCCAGAGTAACTATGGGAAGATGTAAGAGGCACTTACTCTGGATTGCTCTATGCATTTCCCATAGGTTTCCCATAGGTGGCATTGTAACTACGTCAGTGTAAAAGGTTCCGTAGTTACTCTGGATTGTAGCCATAGTCAAGTTCAGATGTTCCTCTATGGGCCTACCCACAGATCTCTGTATTTGGGCATTTGGTATCTGCAGGGGTTGAGAGTGGATCTCACATGAGTACAAAGATCCAATCTGTACTGTGTTTTTCTTCAAGTGTAAATTAACTAAAAGTAATAGCTAGGCAAGCGTCTATAACTTGTGGTAGAAAAGGGAAGAAACTGATTTTTGGTCTAGACTAGTACAGTGATGCCTCACTTGTTACAAGAATTGCTCCCTTATTATATTAATACATTTTATTAATTTAATATTATAAATGTGTTGGCTCAAAGTCCCACTTCCCTTCCCCCTCTTTCACTCCTAAACACACCTTTGGAGCTTACAAGCAAGTAATTCTTTAACTACTCTGCCACTGTCATTTATATGCTAATGTGAAGCATGGTCTTCTGTTGTTCTCCTTGCCAGCCACATGGTCACTTCCCCATTCTTTCTCTTTTCAAACCTTGACCACACTTAGCTGGATGGGTTCTTCTTTATTTTCTGATTGGGTGATAGTCTTCAGGTGGTAGTCTTCCCGCCTTCCCCTTCCTGTGAGGTAAACAGCCACTCCCCAGGCTTGCCTTTTTTTCCTAGGTGACCACACTTAAGTGGGCATGTCCTTCCTGGACCTAGGGTATAAAGAACCCTGCACCCTATTGTTCTGTCTCTTTTTCTGCTTGGACCCTCTTCCCCCTTGGATCACTCTCTTCCTGGACCCTCCTCCCATCTGGATCCTGGCATGGCCTAAGGAAGAAGGTAGATATTGCTCCCTCCATTTTCTTTCCTACCTCCCTCTTTTCCCCTTCCTTTGCTCCCCCTTCTCCTTGGTACACACTATGTAAGAAACAGGTACACTTCACTCTTATGCTACTGAATGTATGTAATATTGGTTTATGCTTTATGACAGTAAAGTCTGCATCTTTGTGATAAGTTTTTCTTAGTGGTTCCCTTTCTAGATAAAGGTATTCCTCTGCATGACACTGTTTAGAGTCCTGCCTAGATCCTGTATAGTAACCAAAGAGAAGCACAAGCTAATTTCCCAATTTTTACTGCTCTCTTGGTAACACACTAACAAATTTAATTCGTTCTGAAGGCATGTTTGTTACGTGAAACGTTCTTTATGTGAAGCGGATTTTCCCATAGGAAATAATGGAAACTCAGACGATTGGTTCCACAACCCCAAAAATATTCATATAAAAATATTAACTGGATGTAAAAGTGATGACAGAACACTGGGATTGAATTCAAAACATGCATTCAATGTGCATGATCTTATGAAGTCTACTTAGGCAGCTACCCTAAAGATATTTTCCTGGGAGTAAGATCCATTTAACACAATGGGGCTTACATCTGGGTAGTCATGGTTAGGAGGCTGCAATCCAAGACACCTTCAAAGTGTCTCCCCACTTTCTCCTTCTCTCCATCCTGAGCCTCTCTCTCCCCTGCTCCCTTCTGGCTAGCCCTTAGCTGCTTCCCTCTTCTCCGCTGCTCTTCTCTCTCTCTGCCCAGCGGACACCCAGCCACAGGAGGAACAGCATGGAAGTGTTGCTTTCACTATGGGCAGGTGCGCTAGGCAGCCCTAACGCTTTTTAAACAGGCTGCCGGCCAGTGCGTCTGCCCCAACTGCCAACAAATGTGTTCTTTACATGAAGCACAGTTTGTTACGTGAAACAGAATCCTAGAAAAATTTGTTTGTTACATGAAACATACTTTACGTGAGGCGTTCTTTACGTGAGGCATCACTGTATTTGAAAACATTGAAGACCATTCATCATTATATTTTTCTCCGGTTTGACTGTATCTGCTACCTTAATTTATATATTAATTCTATTAGGTTAAAAAGAAACAGTGTCATAAGAAAGTTTTTGTTTCTGTTAGAAACCATCATGTTTTTTTCTGCTTCTGTGCCTCAGGTATCCTGAGAAAATCAAGGCTTTTCTTCACCGAGCTCACTGCTACATTCCAGCAGGCATTGCAGTAGTACTCAAGCAGCAGCCTGCATTACTGTCTGCAGCAGTCCAAGCTTTTTACTTGCGAGACCCCATTGACTTGAAAGCATGTCGTGCTTTCAAAACATTTCCTCCAGAGACACGTGTAATGACTTCAGTGAGTGACGATTCTGTATTTCTGCAATGAGCTAATTTTGTCACCCATTACATCAAGAATTGTATATTGGTTATGGCTGCAATCCTAAGCACACTTTCCTGGGAGTAAGTCCAACTGAACATAATGGGGCTTACTTCTGAGTAGACATGGATAAGATTGTGCCCTATGTTTCTTTGTGTGTTCCTTTGATGTATCCTCTTCTTGTGCATGAAATTAACAGACCCTACAATCCAGAGTGACTATGGGAGCACTTAAGAGACATTACGTGCACCCGTAGTTATGGCATCACCTAGTGAAAATCTATGGGAAATTCATATTGCAATCCAGAGTAAATTGTTCTTATACCAGAAAAAGATTCACCATAGTTACTCTGGATTGCGCCCAAAGACAGAACTTGTTCCAACTGTTGTTCCCCTGAAATTTATTTTTGTGAAAAAATCTGGACTTCAAAGTGCCATGTATTAGAAGATGGAGGCACTTCTTATAATGAGATCTGGGGACTACTTTTTGGCTGTTCTCTGTCCTCCTATATTGCATCCTATATTGTTGACAAAAGTCCCTTTTCCCTTGGGAATAACTGGGGAGCGACAGCTTGAGTAGAGACTATGGAGAAAAGAATCCTCCTTGTGTGGCAGTGTGATTTGAGACCTAATAAACCTGCAGTTCCTTGCAACTGCTGGAGATGGGGTCATTACCAACTTCTCTCCTGCATGTTTTTAAGCTCTGTTTGATAAAACTCTGGATAATGTTCTTAATTTTGGAAGTGATTTTTCAGGGTATGAAAGAGGAATAGTGAAAAAAGATTATCTCTGTTCATGAGCAGGTAGGTTTCTAAACATGCCATATTGCAACACTTAGAGTAATGAACTGCCTGATATAGAAATAATTGATAAGTGTAAATTAGATATGATCTGAGACAAGTTCATTGTTAACTTTATATTTTTCAGGTCATTTTTACTAAGTGTCTATATGCACAGTTGGTTCAACAGACTTTTGTACCAGACAAAAGGAGTGGGTACTCCATGCCTCCTCGTTCACATCCTCACTACAAAGCATATGAGCTGGGCATGAAGTTGGTAAGCGTGTATCTTTTCCTTTGCCCTTTTCTGCTCAAGATTTTTTTTTCTAGTAAGATAGAGTGATTCTTCATCTAGTTTTAACTGTCTGTTAACCAGCAAACTGTCACTTTATTAACAAGCCAGCTTCCTCAGGTGAGTGAAAATCCCATTTAACAAAGCAATGTTGAAAAACTTTACATAATTATCTAAGTACAAGATATTGTCATGAATATCTGCAAGAAATTACAGTTACAAATAAATACACATCAGGTGACTGAAATTAAAGTTATTTCAGACTCAAATAGTCAGGTTCACTTCCCTCCAGTGCTGACAAATTACTACAGGGCTTTCAGTAAAAACCCTGTTTGTGGGAGAAAAGCTACTTTTCCTGTTGTCATTTCCAGTCCCAACTGATTCTTTGGTAGAAAGAGAGACTTTCTCCCTCATGAAAATGCCTCTGTTAGGGCAGAAGTTCTGACTCCTTTCTTCCCTGTGGAGGGAAAGATTGGCCGCGTGGTTATCTTCCTGCTGGATTTTTACAGAAGGCAGCTGTGAACTGTGGTGGGTGTTTTCTACAAAAGCTGAGCTGCAAAAGAAATCTGCCTGTTTTCTCCATGGATAGTGAGGATGAAAGAAAAGATTATTTCTTCAAATTAGGCTTTTTCAGAAAGGTCTGGGAGTGCTTCACAGCTGCCTTTTGCAAAAACAAAAACAATTTTACCTCCAGAGAACAAAAAGAAATGTTGGGTCTGAAAAGCAGCCACTGCTGAGCAGTTGGGTGAAGTGAAGGAACAGGGAAAGAGGTTATGGTTTGTTTGGAGTTTATTTAGAGCAGAAGAAGGAATGTTCTAGGGCATCGTTTCTCAAAGTGGGGGTCGGGACCCCTTTGGGGGTTGCCTGGAGCTTTCCTGGGGGTCGCCTAAAGACTCCTGGTGCAGGGGGCCATGTGGGAAGACCTGCCAGAAACTCTGGAGCTGCTGCGGCTGGAAGAAGCTGATAAGAAGCAGCTCAGAAGGAGCCTCTGAGCAGCTGTGAGACAATGTGGAGCCTTGGGTGCGGGGAGAATTGCAGCCTTAGAGCCCAGTTCTATGCATGTCTACTCAGAAGTCAGTCCCATGATAGTGAATGGGACTTACTCCTAGGAAACAGTGGCTGGCTCTGCTGCCTGAGATCCCAAGCCTCCTCTCACCCAGGTACTCACCTTCCTTCCTTCCTTCCTTCCTTCCTTCCTTCCTTCCTTCCTTTCTTTCTTTCTTTCTTTCTTCCCAGTCACCCTCTCTTAGCTATGCCATATCTATCTATCTATCTATCTATCTATCTATCTATCTATCTATCTATCTATCTATCTATCATTACGTATTGTTTTTATGATTAATCACTATGCTTTAATTATGTTCAATTTGTAACAATGAAAATACACCCTGCATATCAGATATTTGCATTACTATTCATAACAGTAGCAAAATTACAGTTATGAAGTAGCAATGAAAATAATTTTATGGTTGGGGGTCCCCACAACATGAGGAACTGGGGTCATGGTATTAAGGGGTCACGGCATTAGGAAGTTTGAGAACCACTGTTCTAGGTGCTGTTTGCTTCACATGTAATTTGGAAATGGGAGGATGATGGGGACAGACTAAATGCTTGGTTGAAATTTCTGGACTCTTGCAGTTCTAATGGTACTCTGAAAGAATATTAAAACACTACTTTTCCCCTTTGTATCTCTTGCAGGCTCATGGTTTTGAAATTTTGTGCTCCAAGAGTACTTCAGTATGCAGTGATTCCAAGAAAGGAGTATTGAATCTTCCATTGTGGAATAACTTTCTCAGCAGCCTCAAGAAAAACAATTATTTTAAGGTAAAATTATTTGCTCTAATTGAAAGTCAGTTTGGCTGTTGAAAAAACATGTTCAAATGACTTGTTGCGGGTTTAATGTCTGCAGATGTGCCTTTAGGCAGTGTTTCTCAAATTTAGGGAGAGATTTATTCTCTTTCTCTTTGTGGGGGAGGAGCTGGAGCAGTGGATTACATATTTGGCTTATGCCCCTACAGGCAAATGGAGGCATTTCCTACCCAGGGGTCTGGGCTGGGCTCTGGAGTCCTTGGGAGGTCTGCAGATTTGCTTTGTAGACCTCCTTGTGGCTAGAAATAAGGGAAAGATTTTGGCACAATTCAGGACCCCTTAAGTGGCGGGAAATCGCTCCTCCCATTACCTTTGGCAGAGTGACCTTGACAATTGCTCTGCTGCTTTCCCCGTTTCCCTGCCCCTTACATAAATAGTGGGGTTGTTTTCCAGACCTGGCAAGACCCCTGGATAGGCTGAAAATAGTCCCTCATTCCTCCACCAGTCTGTGAAGCTGGGGTTCTTGTCACTGCCCAGTATCCTCCCATGCAAAGACTTAGGGAGAGAGTTGAGCTCTCCCAGAGTTCAAGAGGCACTGGGCTACATACTTGATTCAGCAAAACACAGGTTGCTGAACTGGGGTAACCCCGTCTTTATTTAACTGCTCCACATAGTACTGCTGTGGATTTTCTGCTAAGTAATGCCATTATAGAGAGGCACTAATTACTGTTACTCCATATTTGAAATTCATAGGGTGAACTGGAAAGTTCTGTTCAATATCTGGAACGGTTGCGTATGGCAGAAAATTTTTTCCAGCAGGCTATGATAGATTCACAAAGGTAGGAATGCTGGTTTGGCTTATATCTGTTAAATTGTTTTTAACAGTATTTTGTTTAAATTTGTACCCTGCTTTCTACATATGTGTGAGTTTAATTCCACTGTTGCACTGTCCCCCCCTCTTTTGAAGGTTGGGGGATCCTCCAGAGTGGCATAGATAGGGAAAATTGGAAAAATTAGTGGCCACCTTTGGATAAGTGGAAGATCCTTGTGCAGTAACAGACCTTTGAAGAATATACATTTCTCAGTTCACTTACATAGTATGGTTTAAGACTAGGGTGGTCCAACTTTGGGCAGCAGGAAAGGGGGCACATGTGACCCCTTGTTGTGCTGACCCAGAAGTAATTGGTTTTGAAGTGATGATGTCACCGCCAATTATTTCCAAGTTTGAAACCTGCCAAAATCAGTTGGCAGACTCGGGATGCAAGGCGTAGAGGTGGCTACAATTGGGCTTTTCTGTTTCCCTGCCGTACTGCTTCCAAAGAAGAAGCTGAACTGGGATGACAAGGAGTCCAGAAAGCTTCTGAAGTGGGAGCAGGCAATGGAGGGGCTGTGGCTCGGCTTTTGGAAGCTGTCAGAAAAAGCATTGTGTTAGACCACTGATTCCCAAAGTGGTCAATATCGACCCCCAGAGGTTGATTTTGACTTTCAGGGGGTCTGTGTCAGTGACGAAAAATTTGGGGGTCCACAATATGTAAATAGGGGTCCACCCACCATTTTGATAGAAAATTTTTGATAGCTTTTCCATCTTCATACCTTGTGGAAAGAGGTTTTAACACAGTAACTAATCTGCTGACAGAAAAGAAATTGTTTGGAAATAACTGAACAAGGAGATTTAAGGCTATACCTCAGTCATTTGACTCCAAATATTAAGCAATTGCTATCAGAGCATCAAGTTCATCCCTCTCATTAACACCATTTGTATTTTTAGCTTTGAAACTTAGCTTTATTTTATGGTTTTATTTTGTTACTAAGTTCTGATTTTTGTCCAAAATCCAAATTATTTACAGAGTTTTGTGCTAAATTTTAAAGAGAATTTTAATTTAGCCTTTTTTATTTTGAGCTAGTAACATTTAATTTTGTTTTGATTCACATGAAAGTATGATTTTTAATTTAATTGTTTCAGTAAAGGTCTGAATAAAAAAATTTAAGTTTGTTTTCTTTTTATTACAAAGCCCTATCAAAGTGAACAGCACTATATCAGCTATGAAGAACATATTTTACAATATAAAGTTAAGGAAAATTTAATATTAGGCAGGCAGGGGATCTATGGAAAAAAAAATTCAGAAAGTGGTCCACAGGATAAAAAGTTTGGGGACCTCTGTATTAGACCATCATGATTTACAATAAGTAGCATAATGCTTCTGGCATCCACAGTTGTCTTGATTGCTATTTGACTTGGTGAGGTCTTTATTCAGAATCCAGTCATATCTTTGGGGGGTTCCATCCTGGGAAGGGATGGCAATACAGAAACCACAGATACAAGGAACCCTATATAAATAGTGACCTTTCCCCCACCCCGACATAGCCATTATAGTGCCTTTTCATTTCCATAGTAGCACTTGCACTGCAAGTGTTTCTTGCTAAACTGAAAGTGAACATGAAGGAAACTAGCCTGCTAGTTGCCCTCTAACATACACTTTGTGCAGTATGGGAAACTGCTGTTTGTATAAGTGGAGTTACAAGATATTTTGGTTGCTGAGTTACAAATGTAGCAAAGAATTGATTGTTTTTAATATGGTGTTTGAATGTTTTTTGTTAATTTTTTTGATAGTTCAATTGTCAGGAGTCCAGGTGAAGAAATTCTGAACATTTTAAAAACAACTCCTTTAAATTTAGAGGATTTTGGAAAAGAAGCCACTAGTCTTCCTCCAGAGGATGGTAAGAAGATGCCTTGGAAGGGCAAGGTCACAAATAGAGACAGATTTGCAAAATAGCCAGGTTGTCACTTTGTGAAATGCAGAAAAACGCATCTGCATTTTTTATAGAGCAGTAGCTCAGTCACCTTGCAACACAATCCTATACATGTTAAGAAGTTAAGCATACTGAGTTCAGTTGCATTTGTTTCCACCTAAATGTGCATATGAGTAACCAGCAATGTGAACACATTTTGCATAATTCATCATGAATATTGTCATGAATTTGAAATCAATTTTGTGAATTTCAGAAAAAATATGTGAATTAGTTTCTACAGAATTTTTTCTCTTTGTTCATCTCTTTCCTCTTCTAGTGTACCTGCATTCCAGTGGCATAGTGCAGTTCTAGTGCAGTTCTAGTAAGGGATCAGGAGTCAGCTATGTAATCGCATAGTGTTTTTCCTCCCTTTTAATGTTAAGTCATCATTAGATGTGACCTTTGCTAACTCTGAATCAGTGTGTGGCTCACACTCTTGGAAGCTTGGTTTTACCCATTTGTGCCCTGCTCTCATTTGTACATTTTTGATATATTTCATATTCTAGGATAGCTGTTACATAATCAGTGGTGGACTTCAGGGGGTTCTCACAGATTCTACAGATGCCTTTGCTAATGAGTGTCTGGTTCTGAAAACCAGTTACTAATGGGACATAGTACCTGTTGTTAATTTAGGTTATTAGGACATAAAACCTGTTGTTAATTTATTTTAATCCCACCACTGCATAAGACCATTGTTAACAGTGGTTAAAATGTGCCTGGTTAAGTGCCCAGTCCTATCCGGTTTTGCAGTGCTGGTGTAGTTGTGGCGATGGGCTGTGTGCTACATCCTGTAGTGGGGATGGGGGCAATCACTAGGGCCTTCTCAAGGTTTGGGAATATGTGTCACCGGATATGGGGCTGCATTGTGGTTACACTGGAGTGGGAAAGTTGGAAAGGATTGGGCCATAAATCATTTCTGCCCAATGTTATATATACACAACAGAGATTCAGATATGAAAGAAGAGGGAGCATGCAGTGTTGTAGCACACTCCTGATCTGTCAGTCCCTAACCAAACGTATTGACAATGCAATCCTAATCCTGGATTAGGACAGCACAGAACTTGTGCCAGCCTTGCAGGAACAGGGAGTGGGCGAGTTGTGCTGGCTTTAATTTATTAGCATTGTGCCCTCAATGTGGAATGTAATAACTTTACTGCATGATGACCATAGCCTCAATTTGGAACTTCCAATTTCTGAAGATAATGTATTTGCATACACATGTGTACCATTTTACCCATTTTGTAGAAAAGGAATAAAAGTCAGCACAAAGTACAAGATCAAGGTGAAATTTTTCTAATTGTAATGCTTCAAAAGGAAAAAATGGTTCAGTTTACAGCAATAAATGAAATAATACTGATTCTTTACAGAGCCTGCTCATCTTATAGTATCTAATTCATGTTAAAATTTTCAATTAATATTGCCACATTTAAAACAATATTTTGATATTCTTTAGACCGTGTATTTTTTTCCTAGTTTATAATCTCTTCTTTCAGATGATAGTTGGCTGGAACTATCGCCAGATGCTCTGGATGAGATCCTTAAGGAGGCATCAGGAACAAACAAGTCTGCTTCCACCTTAAATGAGGAGGAACAGAATTATAATTTGGCAGAGGTTACTGAAAGCATGAAGGCTTTTATGTCAAAAGTCTCAACATACGAAGGAGCAGAAATGCCATGGTATGCCTTTAAATAACTAACGCATGATTTCTTAAAGTATTTATTCCTGTACTATTCAATTAGTTCACTTTTCAAGCAGTCATAGCAAAGCTTAAATTACTCTCAATATTTGGGTTTGCCCAAAATAACACCTTACTTGCAAAAAATCTAAAAAGATTCCTTGCACTGAGTGTTTCAATTTACAAATGGTACTTTTTCAGTTATTTTGTTAAATTTACTCAGGCTGAACTCATCCTGAACTCCAATGTTGCCAAAATAGTTCTTGCTAGGAATTGAAGAAACTCTTGCTAGGAATTGAAGAAACTTTTTTGGATGAGGAATACATATTAGTCAAAAATTACATAATTGAAGGAACTTGGACATTGTGCTAATATTTGAGATAGTAGAGCATCTTCAGGTCAACATATGGCCCATTTCAAACAAATCACCTCAAGCGTAAGAGATTATATTTCACTTTCCTTCATGCAGGGATGGAGAGTTAATTATAGCTTATCTCACTTTCCTGCTGCAGCCAACCCTCACCACAAATCTGTTTCTCAGGGCAGATATTTGAGAGATGTGGGACTTCAGAGAGTTAAGAAGATTGGCAAAAATCTCCCTCCCCTAGTGCATCCAGAGCTTACAATATAGTCTTGGTTGTGCTTGTGATTATATATGAGATCTCTGTATTTTCTTTACATCAATATATGTGTCTAAAAATATTGTAGTGATTAATGGGTGGTGTTTAAACGGGGTTAGAAAATAAGAGCAAACGTAAGTTCTGTTATAACGTATCTTCTGTTATCTTCTGCTTCTGTTATGATGTAAATACAGTGGTGCCTTGTAAGAAAAATATAATTTGTTCCAGAAACATGTTTGTCTTACAAAGCATTCTTTATATAAAGTGGATTTCTCCATATGAAATAATGTAAACTCAGACGATTGGTTCCACAACCCAAAAATATTCATATAAAAATATTAACTGTATGCAAAAACAATGACAAACACTGTAATAAAATTCAAAACACTGTAATACAATATAGAACACAATTACTGTAATATTAATACACTGTAATATACTGTACAGTAAAACAAAAAAGAAAAACCTTTATGGACAAGGATGACTAATTTTTACTAAAAGAGTAAGCACTGCATGCAACAGGGAAGGCTTTTTCACTATGCAAGTCTGTGGTTTCAAGATTGCTGTAGTAGCCCCTCTGCTACATATGATAGGACTAGGTACGTCTTGGACATTCTCACATACCTGGACGAAAGTTGCAATAAAGGGGTAGCGTATTTGGAATTTCCCCTGATGCCAGAAATAACAGGGAGAGAAAAGGTACTTGGCTTCTGAACACTAAATTGTACAGACCTAGTCTAAATGCATAACTTTAAAGTTAGCTGATGTTTGGTTGAAGGTTTTCAAAAAATCTTGTTTGGAAAGACTGAACCATTCTGAATGTACATTACAAATTTGTCAAGTTCATAAGCAGATGATAAATGAACACAATTTGTGTTCAGGTAGAATAGCCACATTAAGAGCACAATCCTAACCATGTCTACTCAAAAGTCAGCCCCATTGTGTTCAGTGGCTCTTACTCCCACGAAAGTGTCTTTAGGATTTCAGCCTTTCAGGAAAATCAGACTTTTTTGATGACTTAAAGGATAAAACACTGATTGTAGCTTAAGCTCTTGTAGGCAAGAACCTTTTTCTGGGCTTGATCCTAGCCAACTTTCCAGCACTGATGCACAGTGCAGCCCAAGATTAGAGACCAAATCTTCCCTTCCACCCGACTGGCATGATTGCATCAGCAAAGGAGAGTTTGATAGGATTGGGCTCTCTGATATACCTTTGTCAAAGAAAGATAATGCCACAATTGTGTCTGCACTGGTCTTGTGAATAAATATAATTTCCTTCCAAATGCTACAGTGACATCTAGAATAATGTCTTATTTCCAGGTCCTCATCAGAGGCCCATGTCACTTTTGATGTTGACTCATTCACAAATGCCTTGGACAAAATGCTAGGTGAGTTTGCTGGGAGTGTGGGATGGGAAGGGGAAGTTCAGATAAATTCCAAGTCTCCATGTCAGTCTTTTGAACCTCTCTGTGAGGGAACCAAAAGGCAGACCCCGGAGGAGGAGCTAGCTAAGGATTTGATGTACCTCTAGGTGTCATACGAGGAGGGGACACAGATTGCCACTGTGACCCAGCAGTCCGGGTGCCAGTCTCTAGGACCCCCCCCCCCCAATAGGAGAGAGAGGCGAGGGACAGAAGGACTGAGGAGCTCTAGAGCAGGAGAGAGGGTCCAAGGGGAGCAGAGAGGTTCCTCAGGGAACAGGAGGAAGGGAGGAAGAAGTGGAGAGAGGCTACAGAGGTCTGAGAATGGCTGGCTCAAAGAAGGCCCAGGATGGCACCGGGCGAAGGGTTCGCCCTTCACCAGCCTGGACCCATCAAAGGGCCTGTGTGGTGGTGGAACCTTCCACCCCTCCTAGAGCAGAGGGGTGGAAGCTCCCAAGGGGGAGGGGCCCCTGGAATGGATAAAAGGAGCAAAAAAGTCAGGAAGAGGGGCAGACTGGGAAAAGGCAGGCAAAGGAAAGGAAGAGGTATGTTCATGCTTGTGCAACTTAGGCCTCTCCTTCCAAGCTAAGGCCTGTTACTTACCTGCTTCAAAGGACTAAACGTGAGAAGAGTTACTTACCTGTTATGGAGGGAACTGTTGGACTTTATCTCTAGCTAAGAGGGACTTGTGTTTGATTACTTACCTGTTATAACTTTTGAAACCTGTACCAAAGAAGTGCCTCTATCATGGATAGAAGTAAAGATCTAATTATTGAGATGCCTCATCTGTCTCCGTGGAATTACTTTAGTAGTGTGCCTAATTCCATATTGGCAAGAACCCCAGGGGGGAGACCTCATCCACCCATATCACCCTGCCAGATCATCACACTCTCCCCTAGCTATTGGTTGTAAGAGTTGTTTTGTCATCTCACTTTACATTCTCTCTCTCTCTCTCTCTCTGTGTGTGTGTGTGTAGAAGTAAATACAGAAGAGCTGGACTCTGATGATTTGGATGAAGAAGAAGAGTTTGAATTCCTGGACAGTGATGAAGAGTTTGAATCAAAATCTGAAAGTAGAAAGGACACAGCCTCTCTAGATGAAATGGCTGGAAGCATCAGATCATACATGAATGAAATGGACAATGAACTGGCATCCACCAATATTGGGAGAAGCTTCACTAATCCACAAGTGGTACGTATCTAATTCTGTACCTCAGAGCCAGACATCAGTATCAGATGATACATGCAAAACGGTAATCTGAAAATTGTCCATTTTGGATTTGTATTCATCGGGCTGAGATACAGAATTAACAGTCCAAAAGGGATATGCCTAGCTTGTGTGAACAGTGGAAAGAGGAGAAGTATGTGATGACATGCCATACTTCCAAATGGCAGAATGCTGTTGGCTTGCGTGGTGCTTCTAAAATTTGGCTGTATTTATATGTAATGCCATCTGTGTACATGGCACTTCGCATAGAGTGGAAAAATCCAGCTCATAATCTGAAAAATCTATTTAGTGTTGCCAACCGCAACATAATCATGATTTCTTAATTGTAAAAGAATCCTTATGCAATGTTAATAAAACATGCTTTCATTTTCTGTGTTATTGCAGGTTGGGTGTGGTAAAGTATGTTCTTCCAAAGACACTGGCAGTGATTTGGAAGGTGACTTAGGTGCAGGAGACACTGGCTTGACACCTGTGGATATTGATCTGAACCTGGTGACTAACTTGCTGGAATCATATCATGCTCAAGCAGGACTAGCAGGACCCACCTCCACCATTCTTGAGAGCATGGGAGTATGCTTGCCTGAAAATACAGACGACAAACATCAGGAGTAGCTCACTGATAGTGTGGTTCTGTTTTGGGAATATGTTTCTGAAGCAGCATCCCTAGAAATGATTCTTTTTTGGAATGGAAGATTAAATGTTTTCATTTCCTGAAAACTTTTAATATAAATATCTTTTAAAAATACTTGTGATGAGCGAATTCATTAAACCTGTGGAATCAGATCTCAAAACAATTACTATTATAGCCAAATGTGTTCCAGTGTATTAGTATTAGAAATTCAGATATATTGTGAAAATGCAGTGCTCAGAAGCTTTTTTACAATACATGTTATATATTCAAAGCATGCAACCAATTTTTTGCTTCCCCATTGATCTTATAATACTCTACTGCATTGTAATGTCCAAGAAAAATAATTATACATCTGAAATTTATTTTGTCTGTTAAACCTCCCACTGATAGCCAGTTGAAAGAGTATTATGTAGACTCTTTGGTTTGTTTGTAATCATGTACTTTTTTCCCCTTGTGACATAGCAAAGCAGAAATACTTTCGGTTCTAAAGTTGTACAGAAGATTAGCTACTTTGAAAATGTTTCTCTTTAGTATATCCCTATATTTTTCTAAATATTTGGTAATAAAGATCTGAGAAAACCTTTCCGCTCCCTTTTTTAAAAGATGAAGTCCCCATTGTACATTACCCTGCATTTAAATTCTTAATTTGGGAGGAACTAGACATTAAACAAGAGGGGTAAGCCCTATATGTTCTTCTCCCATACTACTGTCTGGTCTCTTTGGCTGGTAAAGGATGAGAGAGCAGTAGCAAGTGCATGCAGGAATAACCAAAACAAAGTAACTAGTACTTCTGCCAACTTGTACTCCTCCCAAGTTTCCACCTAACTTGAAAGTGTTCACCTAACTGAAGGTGTTAACCTAACCAAGTATTAACCTAACTGGTTAATATGTTTTCAGGATTTACTAGTCTCTATCCCTATCTTATCCCTTCTGGGAGGAAATTCTTTTATGTCAGTTCCCCATATGATCAGTCTTTCCAGTCCTTGATTTATAAAAGGAGATCACTTGAATTAATCAGGTATGATAAAGGATTCAAATTTTATCAGGCAAGGAGGGGTAACATTAGTCTGACCAGCAATAAGCAAATGACCTATGAGCTTAAGTTTTTTTGTACAATTGAACACTTTTCCATTAACTTCAGAAAGGTTAATGCACAATTTTGATATGCAAATTCATTTGATATTCGATGTCCATTTTTCTTGAACATATTAGGGCTGCTGCTAACAAGGAGGTTCTGGCCTCCTTTCACCAAGAAGCTTCCAGATCAGATATTGCTGTGTCAGATCTGGTATCAATTCTTATAAATGCAGCACATTCAAAACTATTATTGGTTCTCCCTGCTGTACTGTTAATAAAGTTGGTTAATATTCAATTCATAGGTTCCAAATTTCAAAAAGTGACCATCTTTAAAAAGAAAAAATCTACAACTTTTATAGCAGTGATTTTCAGTCTCACAGCATACTGACAAGATGCTTAAATTGTCAACCAGGCCAGCACAGGACTTGTGCTGAAACTTAATGCCTGCCTATTCATTTAGGTTTTCCAACATATAGAGTGTGTTAGTGGCAGCCAATGTCAGATTGCTGTTGCTCATTGTGAACAGCAGCAATAGGTTATGGAGATTTCATCTGCAGAGGAGGAGGGGGGTCAGACCGTGGCCAGATCTGATTGAGAGAGGTACAGCTGCAGCTGGTGCACCAACCACTACTGGCCACAGCTAACACCTGGGCACCTTAAACAATATGAAAACCTAAGAGACAGAATGATGGAAACAAGCAGAAAGACAGGAAACTGTCAGCAAGATGCTGCATTCCTGACCACTCTTCTGAAGCTGCTGAGATGTCCAGCCCGATGGTACGTGGTCTGGTTCAGGAGCAAAGATCCCATAGGTGCTTCACCTATGAGGGCGCTACCTGGTCCTAGCTAACAACAGAGATCCACCTCTTAGGTGGTGGGGGGGGGAGGTTGAGAGGCAGCTCTACCATCCCAGATAATTCAGTACAGTACCTGCCTCCTTCTTAGCTATCAGTCTCTGACTGCTTTCTTTCTGAATGTTTCAATAAAATTTCTACCATGCCTTTCTGTAATCATTGTGACAGAACAGTTGATATAATTATAATATGATTCTGATTAAGATTTTTCCTCCTATTAATGTCTAAAGGGCTTCAGATTCCGGGGGGGGGGGGGGGGACTGGGAAGATTGGTCTTAAGAAAAGTCTCTAGGCCTGAAAGAGACACCCCCTCTTTGGCTGCAGGTTCCAGACTGGGCAGGAACAGAAGCAGAAGGAAAGCTGCTGGGGAAGCCCTAGGAGAAATCAGAAAGGACCCCAGAAGCTTGTCACAACAGAGTTTATTTGAATGTGTTCTTCCCCATCCAGAAGCTGGGAGCTCTGAGCAGCCTTAGGCTTAGTTCGGCTTTGGCCTGGTGGGAATCCAGGCTAAGCCTGCATCCCCATTTGGGGAATGTTGACAAGTTGCAAAAACCCTAAGCCTGTTTATTTTTTTACACATGAAATTAAACCTTTTGGTTCCAAACCTTCGCCAGTTCTGGGTTAGTGGACTGTCAGCCTCCCCGCTCCATAGGTGTTCCTGGCAGGTATTTGGATCAGCCTGCCTAGCATTTTTGGGGAGGGCTTTTGCCAAAGGAATTTGTCTTGGCTGGTGGCAGTGGACTAGTTCTACCAGGTCTGTTCCCACCAAGCTGGAAAGTAAACTGAATTGAAGAATAGGGGACAGTAAGGGAGTCAGTCCTTGGCATTAGGTATCACTGCCCTGGAATGGAGGATGGTCACTAGACATCTCCCTCCCTTTTCATGACAGTCATGACTTCAAGGTCACATACAACCTTAATTAATATTACGGTAATTGTGTTACAGTGTTTTGAATTTGATTACAGTGTTTTGTCAGTAAATATTTTTATATTAATATTTTTGGGTTGTGGAACCAAAAGTCTGAGTTTCCATTATTTCCTATGGGAAAATACGCTTTGTATAAAGAACACTTTGTAAGACAAAATGCTTCTGGAATGAATTATGTTCATCTTACAAGACACCACGGTATGTGTGTGTATATATACGGTTTGTTTGTGTGTGTGTGTGTGTGTGTACACACACACACACACACATAGAGCGAGAGAGAAAATGGAGGGAGAAGTTGGTCCTCTGAATTTCCTGTGCCTCTAGCACAACTAGTTTGCCTTCCCTTTGAAAACTAAAATGCAAGGGTTGGTTTGAATTTTTTCCTGTGATATACCCTACATGTTCCTTACTCACCTGTGTTATGCATTAGCAGGTTAAAGGTGTGACTTTGTTTATTCTCCCTTATATTGGGTACTTAAAGGGTGCTAATATGATTTTTACTGGGACCTAGATTGAGGAAAACTGCAAAAAAAAATTTACGAGAGTAGAGAGAAAAAATGGCATTCGTTGCTAAGTTCCAAATCTGCAATTCAGTTGGAACTGAATGCCTCCCATGAGAGAACTGAACTATACAAGAACAACAAATAAGTATTGCAGCTGCTCAGGGTTATAAAACCCTAAAACTTTGCTAGATCTTTAACCAGGACCAGTATATTTCCTCATAGCAAGTGTTTTGTGCTCTAACCTATAGAACAATCACTCTCATGAAACAGCTCTTAACGTGATTATTAAGTTCTGTTGTGAATGACATGCTACTGCTTTGTCAGTGGGGGATATTTTAGATATGGTTGATGAAAGGTTTAACATCTGTCAAGATCAAAGGTACTCACAACCCCACACCAACCCTTTGCATTCTGAACCATGAAAGTCATAGGACTGCTTTCATGGAGAGTGACAGGTACTAATACACAGTGCAATTTGACTTAAACATCTGCTGAAGCTTCTTGAAGAAAGGGTAATTGCTAAGGCCTCCATCTTTGCCCTGCTAAGCAGAATGCTGAACTGAGCATGACCCCCACGCACATGATTGATCTTCCATCCGAAAATCCATTTAAAACAAGATTTTTGCATTACTTTTAAAAAATGGTGTTATTGCTCTCTGTAGTCATTGCAGGAGCTGAATCAATACCCATTTTCTTCAGATGCGACAAGTACTTCCTTGGCTATACGGTGCTTCTATATAAGCATTTAATATTAAGATAAAAGTAGCAGTTACCCCGGAAATAGGATTGCATGTAAGTAAATGAGTGCTATAGTCAGAGCTGTAGTCACTCTTATTAAAACTGTCCCACTAACACAGCTGCTATAGTTCTCTAAAGCCACAGAGCAAGTCCTGTGCTGTCTGATTGCTCCCATGGGGGGTAAGTCTGATGTAACACAGCCAAAGAGGAAATTCTGAAGAGCAAAAGAAATACAAGTTTGTTAACATCTATCAATTTGCTGTTTTTCTGCTCAGGAAAAGTAGTATGTGGGCAATATTCCCAGATGGACAGAGAAGAAAGACATCTGGATGGGTGGATTAGCTGCTTGCAAAAATATGTAGTCCGATGAAGAAGCACTTTAGCATTCAAAGGAAGTACATTTTGATATAATGAAACAAGACCTGGGAATAAGAAAATAGCAACTACTTCAATAGAAACAATAAAATAACCTCACTATTATTCTTACAAATTGGCTTCTCAATCACAGAAGGCTGTAATGTGAACTCAACTGCACTTTTTAAAGGCAATTTCATCGAAGGATAAAATTTCGTTGCAAATAAATAAAGTATTATTAATGCCTTTACTTCACAATATCTTTACTGTATATAAAATTGAAGAATCACTGACTGACTGACTGACTGAATGAATGAATGAATGAATGGCTCATCAATGCCCAGCTAAAACCAAGAAGTATGAAATTTTGGACAGGGTATTCTTTCTGTGATGTAGACACCCACTGATTTTTAGAAATTCAAAACAAAAGGGAGTTTAAAGAGCTGCAATTTTTTTTGTTCTTATACTTAACATTGAAAACTGATTAATCAACACCTAACCACTGGACCTAGAAGCATGAAATTTGGGGATATTCCTTCAGTGAGGTAAAAACCAGTAAGAACTGTTTTAACGCCTGATGGAGCCCACTGCCCATTTGTGCTCACTACCTATTGGTGCCTGATCCCCACTGGTGCCTGGCAACCAGCAGAGATGCCTGGTGCTGCTTGCTGGTGCCCATTGCCTGCTGATGCATTGCTGTCCCCACTGACTGCTGGTGCCAGTAGGGAAGCCTAGGGGTGCCTGTTGCCCATTGGTCCCTGGTAGAGATGCCCGCTGTCTGCTGGTGCCTGGTAGGGTTGCCTACTGGTGTCTGGTAGTGCCTGCTGCCTGGTGGCATCCACTGATGCCCAGTGGTATCCACCTGTGCTTGCTGGCCACTGCACTGTGGTGGCCAATGGTGCCTGCCATTTTCCTCTGGTACCCTGTGCCCACTGGTGCTCAACCATATCCAGGGCCCAGAAATATTCTTGAAATATTATTCCCATAATGACGATTGAATACAAATTTAAAGTCTCAGCTTCTAAGTTAGTGAATAATTCTGTGTTCTTAGAGGTCTCTTTTTTATTTAAATGGGCATTTCTATCATAAATATTAGAACATCAACCAAGAACTGGTTCTGATGTAACATTATTTGTCCCAGAAAAGTACCCTGTGGAAAGTATTACATTTGAATGGAAAATCCACATGGATTTATTGATGGAATATTTTGGGAGTGAGCTGGATACAAGTACATACATTCCAAATTTTAAAAATACTCAAAGCCCTTTAAAAAGCCTTTTCCACTGTTTGTGCCAGAACCATACTTTAATGACAGTATAAAAACAAAACTAGCAGCTAAGTTCCCTTACAGACCAACTACAGGACATGTAGTTGATGGACTGTTACATGGCATTGCTGATGTTTGGACAGGCTCAATGGTGGGGCCTCCATATCTTTTTTGACCAGAAATAGCTAGTCTAATGTCCACAGAGGCAGCAGGTGATCACCTAAGACCTCTGCAGTCTTCAGAAAGACCTCCAGAGGGCTCAGGTGGGGCCAGGTCTAACTCCATGTGGGTCTCGGGAATCCTCATTGACCCAGATGTCTGAAAGCATAATGTGCAGAAAGAGAGGCCCCTCCTGTATTGTCCAACTGTTGGACTCTGGAGGTAGGAGCATACTCTTAACCCAGTGCTACTCAACCAGGGGTTGCAACCCCCTGTTTGTGTCAAGGTGTGCCTGTCCCTTTAAGGAGCAGGGAAAGTAGGAAAAGCAGCAGAGCAATCCTCAAGATTGTTCTGCTGCAGTGCAATGGGGGCAATCTTTGCCTCCCCAGGGTCCTGTCAGCCTGTGCAGGAGCATCTGGGGTGCCCTAGGGGGTCTGCAGATTGCTTTGCAGGCATTCCTCTCCAAAACTAGAAAAAGTGAACGTTTTTGGTGCAGTTGAGGCTTGAATCTGCAAAAAACTTTCACTTCTAGTTGGGGGGCTCTGCAAAGCAATCTGTAGACTTTCCAGGGCTCCCCAGACTCCCCCCGCCCCCACTCCTACACAAGCTAGCAGGATATCTTGGGGCAGGAAATCACCCTCCATCCCCTGCAGGGATGTGATGTAAAGGATCACACAAACTTAGGGAGAGAGTAAATCTCTTTCTAGGTTTGAGTACCACTGCTCTAACCCAAATCAAGCCCAGGTTATATAGAATTTCATTTCCGAAAATTCTAGAGCATAGGTATGTTACATGATAAATTGTTCTCCAGCAAACCAGCTAAAGAAAAACAAATACAAAGAGCCAGCTAAGCCAAGTCTTAAATTTTAAAATTTAAAGATTTTTAAAGGAGGTTTTTTACCTGGAATAGTTTTTACCTGGCTGAACAATCATCTCTAGACAGATGCAGCTGCCTGCTTCTTAACCCACTCTTGAATCAAATGGTGCGCTATGGCATGCTTAGGCGGAAACCAAACTGAGCAGTCACTGTTTTCTTTGGAAAGCTTTGGTTTCCTTTCAAGAGCCATCACTACTTCCTCATGGCTGAACCACTTGGCAGCTTCAAGCTCCTGTTTGTTGATATTGATCTAGAAGACAAAGATAAGAAAAATAGTGTTGTGAGAACTAATATTGCCTTATGGCTATGAGACTGAAAATAGAAAGCCTAGGATTCAAGTCCCACACATGACAAATTCACTGGGTAGCTGTCACCCTTTTCTGCAATATAAGGATAAAATAACAGCCTCTACTACCAAGTTGTTGTAAGCATTAATGAGCTAATGTCCAAAGCATTCTAGCTGATCAAAAAGTATTGGTTAAATGCTACCAATTGTAACAATCAGCTTCCTGTGACTACTTAGCAGGCAGTTTAGAATGAAAGGCTGGAAGAAGTAACGTACTACCAAAAACTGCCAGAAGTTTTTAAAATACCAGCAGATCATCCAAGATATACAAGGGTTTTTCAGCAATGATCATTCATTTAAACATCACAACTATAGTCCTGAAAGCAAGATAAATTTACGAAAGAAAGAAAGAAAGAAAGAAAGAAAGAAAGAAAGAAAGAAAGAAAGAAAGAAAGAAAGAAAGAAAGAAAGAAAGAAAGAAAGAAAGAATTATCTCCTGATTTTCTCTTACCTTGTTCCGTTGTGGATGCACCAAAGCATGACAAGCTATCATAAGTGTGCTTTTTGGAAATGGCCAGTGTTGAGAAGCAGAGTATCGCAGAGACTCAACCTCTAATCCCACCTCTTCAGCCACTTCCCGTCGAACTGTCTCTTCTAAAGTTTCACCTAAGACAGGAAAGTTTCCTGAAGGATGCCTTGTACTAGCTTTGTGCTCCAGTTCAATCAAAAAACACTTTGCTTCAGGGATATCCAGGCATGATCGTTTTACACTATGACAGTGATTTTCAACCTTTTTCATCTCAGGGCATACTAACAAGGCACTGAAATTGTCAAGGCACACCACCAATTGTTTTTACCACTGACAAGGCACACTAGGCTGTTCAAATCCCCCAATTTTCTTAGTAATTAATGTCAATCCCCAAATTGTCTTAAGTAATTAATGTCGATCCTGTGACACACCTGAGGACTATCTGCAGCACACCAGTGTGCCACAGCACACTGGTTGAAAATCACTGCACTATGGGAACTTGTTTTGATTATAATTTTGAATGACAAGAACTTACAGAGCTGTTATGAGTAGATATCATTAAATAGACAGTGTGATGCAGTCCAAGACAGCAGCAATCATAATTCCTAAAGGCTGTTTTTTACCTTGAAACGTTTCAGACCTTTATGGGTACAAACTGCAAGAAAGGAGATTCCAATTGGATATCAGAAAAAAAAAATTCCTGATGGTGAGAGCGGTTCGGCTGTGGAACAGATTACCAAGGGAGGTGGTGGACTCTCCCTCACTGGGGATCTTCAAGCAGAGGCTCAACAAGCACCTGTCGGAGATGCTCTAGGAGAATTTCCTGCTATAGGCAGGGGTTTGGACTAGATGACCTACTAGATCCCTTCCAACTCTAGGATTCTAGGATTCTATGATCATTAGTAGTTATGCTGCCAAATCCTGTATTTCCTGGCTCAAAACTATTAATGCTGGAAGTTCATAATATGTCCCACAAATACAAGCCAAGCATTGCAGCCCTGAAAATATTTATTTGGTTCAAAACATAATCCTAGCAAGAAAAGAAATTTCATCCTACTTGCCTCCATCCTACTCATTTATCTTCCTGCTATGGCAGGCAAGGGAAACAAGAATAAAAACAATGGCTGTGAGGCAGAGGGTGGAGATGGAAGAGAGAATATCAAAACACTCCACTATTTCTATAGCAAGTCAGCTGAGTGGGTGATTGGACTAGAGCAGGGGTCTCTAAACCCCGGCCCAGGAGCAGAAGCGGCCCTTGGTGTGCCTCAATGTGGCCCCTGGCAAGACCCCTCTATCTGCCTCTTGGGCAAGCCTTGTAATCAACTCCAATAAATTCTTATACATAAATTTATGTAAATTTATTCAAATTGGAAACATAAATTACTTTTCTGGCCCCAGTGTCTGAATGATGATGTGGCCCTCCTGCCAAAAAATTTGGAGACTCCTGGACTAGAGAAAGGAAAGCAGCTTAGATTGGACGTGTGGGCCTGAAGACTTAGGGTGCAATCCTAAACCAATTTAGGCTGGCCAAACTCACCGGGCATATCTTCCTGGTGTGGTGTTGTTACGATGTTGGTGTATACCTGTACACTATCCTAATCCCCACCCTATGAGTGTGGCAGAAGTGCCAGACAGCACTTTTGTGACACCTCCAGGTCAGCACAGGACTTTTGTAAGCCGAAGGCTGCAATCCTAAAGACACTTACCCGGGAGTAAGACCCATTGAACACAATGGGGCTTACTTTCAAGTAGACATGATTAGGATTGTGCTCTAAATGGAGTTTGAGATTGCAACAGAAGAATGTTTCTATTAACAGTTGTTTAGGATCTGCCAAGTTTGCAAATTATGACAATAAGACAAAGCACAATAAATAAGTCAGTCAGTTGTGTACCAGCATAGACCTCTCTGCTGAGAGTCATCTACCCACACTCTGCTAGGACCCATAAGTAAATACCATGGAAACATGGAAAATCATATGCTTCCTTACCTATATCACAAAAGCCAGACAAAGCACTGTACATCCCTTTAGGAAATGATGCTTGTCGTACAAGAAGGCACTGACTCCCATCAGACACCAAAGTAATAATTACTGGAGAAACCTAAAAACTCCAAAAAGTGCAACAAATTAGAAGATAAGGTTCAGATCCATGGATCACAATGTCAAACACAAAACTACAATTCAAACCAGAGAATCACAAGATTCTGATAATAAAGGAGAAGTAACTGACCTCTGGTTCCCACTGATAATTTTCTGGCTTTAATAGGTAGATCTTGAAGCAAACTAATGAAAATCAAGATCCTATTGAGAAATCATCCTGATTTCAGGGATCAGCTTTAGTGTTTTTGCAGCCAAGAAAAAGACATTGAGTTATTCTTCCACATATAGGGTCAGGCAGCCCCAGTCTTCACCCCACAAATGATCCATAGCCTCCAACAAGTGGATGCGTGCTTCACAAATAGTGCCAGATATGTTTTATCAAGGTTCCTGGAACAATCCTAGAGGAAAGGACCATCACGGGTTACAAGCCATGAGGGATGTGAGTTGAGGGAGACAACCTCAGAATGCCAGATGCAGGGGAGGGCACCTAGATGCAGATGTCTTATGTGCTCCCTGAGGCACCTGGTGGGCTGCTGTGTGATACAAGAAGCTGGACAAGATGGGCCTTTGGCCTGATCCAGTGGAGGCTCTTCTTAATCAATCCAGAACTCTAAAAACCTACATGCATAGCTCCATCATGAAGTTATGCATAACTCAATCATGAAGCACATTCCACTATTTGCCATGAGGCTGGAACTTGTGCTATTAGTTAATCTAAAATATTCTTTTCCAAAATTTCTTTAGCCCAATGTGAACCTCTGCACGGGCCATGTTTTCTTCTCTGCCTCTCTTCTTCCATGTGGGGGAGGACAGATGAAAGAGAGACATGAACTGGCCATACTCTGCTTTTCTATAGATTAGAAGGATTTTTCATCTAGTAACAAAACAGACCATTTCCTCTGCTCTCTTGACTGCTCTATTAAATGGGTCTCAAGATCAGCCTACAAGAGATACCAAAAATAAACTTACAAAAATGCCCTTCCAGGTTTAACATTCTGACTACCTACCTATTTATGGTTCTACTTAAAATCCTCACCTGTGGGTAATAAATTATTCCACTTCTGTCACAAATACGTTTGCTCCCAGCCATGTTCTTCTTTGTGGGTTGCCCAGTTTTGCCACAATACTGGTTGCTGTTATGCCAACGAAGGAGAGCCTGAGCCTATAAACATCAATTCACACAATCAGGTATGAACAGTTGAAGTCTAAGGAATAGTTAAAGAGAATGACAAGCCTACTTGAGAAAATGTCATCCTTTCCCTAAGTGCAATATACATAAATCAAGATGCAATCCTAACCAATTTAGGCTGGCACACCTCATCTGCTCCCCCTTCCCATGGTGGTATGGGGAGGCTGGTGCATGCCTGTGCACTGGTCTAATGCCCCCTTCTCTAAGTGGAGAAGTTTTGTGACATCCACAGGCCATCACAGGACATGTGTTGGGATTTATGCCGGCCTAACTAGGGATGAGGATTGCAGCCTAAGTGTATAACATCCAAATTAATTGCTACTAGAGATATGTATTTTGTCATATTCTTCCTACAAAAGTGTATACCGGTATTTTATAATCAGAACAAACTTTAGGTCAGGTAGGTTAAGCAGAGAAATAGGGCACAATCATAACCAACTTTCCAGTGCTGGCATACAGTAGATATGCCAATGGGGCATGTGCCGCATCCTGCACTTGGGAGGCAGTCACATAGGCTTCTTCACCTCAGAGTTGCATTGCCCTTACCCCACAGCTGGAAATTGGTTAGGACTGCATCCATAATGAATTACTTAAGGCCAACTAGTGATTTCCAGTGCTTAGTGAGGCCTTAAGCCCAAAGGTCAAAATACATATTGCATTATGGTGCAATGCCAAGTTCTGCTGAAAAAGGCAGACCAAATCTAGCACAAAGTTCATGCAGGTGGAACATAACTTGGGATAAAGGGATTTTTGTCCCCTTACCCCATGTTATGCATCAGCAAGCCCAATGGGGCTACTAAGATCTGCATCCATGATTTTGCATGTAATCTAGTCACATCAGAACAAGAAGTTAGGATCTGACCTGTGCTGCCTTAGGTCCTACCATACAGGTCCTCCCATCACCTAACATGGCCCAATCCACCTCTTGGTCCATCCTCCTCCTGCCAAAAAAAATGCCTCCTCCCCACCTGCATTCTACCCTCTTGCCACACATTCCCATCCCCTGCACCAGCCTGGCCATCCTTGGTCTAGCCTGCTCCTGAATAGCTTGCACTGGCTCAGGAAAGTGTTTGAATTGCCTGCCCATCATTAACTTAGCATTTAATTCCATATATAAAGTCATACCGAGGAAACCAAAGACGCATCTTCCTCCTCTAATTGGAAAAAAGCTTTCCGTAAATCTGCGAATGAGCCATTGAGTTCAGATTCAATAGCAGACTTCTCGAAGGATCCTACAATGCAATAACTCTGTGAGAATCAGCTATATCAGTTATTTCCCACACCCCACACCCTGTGTCATAAATGAACAGCCCATAACTACTGTAGAATAGCTAATAACATTGCAGTAGTCACATGAGCAACAATGCCATTACAACAAAATGTGCTTCCAGAGTGAAAACACATTGAGTAGCAATCCAACTAGCATCCTATGATCAAGAGTGCTTTCTGCAGATAAAATATTCCATGAACAGACTGAGTGTTCTGCATGTGCAATGAGCTCTATACTGCTCGGGTAAGGATCCTTGCTTGAGCAGAACACATCACTCCTTTACAAAGGGTGCTTCCAGTAGCAGAAGCACTAGTCTACTCATTACCTAGAAAGACTAAGGGTGCAATCCAGAGTAATTACAGGGAGTAATTACCAATGTAATTACTTGCTCCAATGTAAGAACAATTTACTCTGGATTGCAATATGAATTTCCCATTGGTTTTCACTAGGTGGTGCAGTATCTACGGATGCACGTAGTCCCTACAATCCAGAGTAACTACGGGAGCACATAAGAGACATTACGTGTACCCGTAGTTACTGCGCCAGCTAGTGAAAACCTATGGGAAATTCATATTGCAATCCAGAGCAAATTGTTCTTACACCGGAGCAAGGACTCCACGTAGTTACTCTGGATTGCGCCCATAGTCTCTTACTTGCTCCCGTAGTTACTCTGGATTGTAGGGTATATTTGCAGAAAAACATAAGGAGAAATTAAAAGACTAAAAATTAGACTAAAATTAGACTAAAAAGAAGGGGGAAAAGGATCATTCTAAAACTGGCAACAACATGGCAAATAAAGTTCAATGTATCTGCAGATCTCGTATCCCCGGTTTATCTATAGATCCCTGCCCTACATGCCATTAACTTATTTAGGAACGTATCCCAGCCAAATGTCTTGCTTAAATCAAATCACTTTAGTGAGGCGCAAGCGGTAAAGACGCTGTGCCTGTTAACCAGCAGGCCAGGGTTCGATTCCTGGGTCGGTCCCACAAGACAGGGTGAGCTCCTGTCCTTAGCCCACCTCTGCGACGCCAGCTGGATCCAATCGTATTGGCTCTGCCTTTCCATTGGACTAATTCAGTGGCGTGGAGAGGGGGATTTGCTGCTTGGGTAACAGCCTATCCTCCATAACAATCCAACCCAGGCTTTTGTGCTTCGCATGCAGCGTATGCAGCGCCGAGCACAATACCATAGTCTTTCAAGACTGATGGAGGCCTGCTTTTTAAGCTTAAATCAACCCACTATAAGCAGTGGCTTTCACGCTGCTTCCTGCAGCGAGATTAACAAGAAGCAGAAATTAACATAGACAGGTGTTCTCATATCTGCAGTTTCTGGTATCAGCAGAGGAAGGAACATATCCCACATGGATATAGGGGCACACCTGTATACACTAAACTTCAGTGTATACTGAAATTGAAATTTTTTTGCCCCAGGTTTCATCACAATGAGTTTCAGCACAATGAGTTTAGATTCTCTAGTGACAAAAGGGATTTAAACTCACTGTGATGACACAAGAAAAAGACCATGAAGCTATGGTGGACAGTTCACTGGAAATATCTGTTAGTATGTGATCATGGTGAATACAAATAAAAAAAATTATATATGAAAAATTATCAGAAAAGGGACTGAATATGATCAGGAAGGAATCTAAACCAAAATTCTACGAAAATTTTGGAGAAATCCTGGGAAAATTCCCAGGAAAGTGTGTTTAGGATTGCAGCCTAAGGGCACAATCCAGAGTAACTACGGGGAGTCCTTGCTCCGGTGTAAGAACAATTTGCTGTGGATTGCAGTATGAATTTCCCATAGGTTTTCATTAGATGGTGCAGTAACTACGGGTATACGTAATGTCTCTTACGTGCTCCCGAGGTTACTCTGGATTGTAGGGTAAGTTCCACTTATTTCAATGGAATTTTATTTCTAAGTAAATTTACATAGAATTGGGCTTCATACTACCTAGTGCAAGACAGAAATGTACGAACAGCCCATGTCTACTCAAACTATGTCTACTCAAACAATCCTAACCATGTATACTCAAAAGTAAGCCCCATTGTGTTCAGTGAGTCTTACTTCCAGGAAAGTGTCTTTAGGATTGCAGCCTTACATAAAGAGTAATTCTAACCTACGTCCAAAGCAAAATATGGAGTGCATTCATTTGAACAGCCAATCAGTACAGAATCTTCTAACCTCTCTTCACCCTGTCTGAACTTCTCCAGAATCCTTTTAATTTCTGAAAACCAAAGGAAAAAAAATGGTAAGGAAGAAGGTAAGGATGTTAAATATATATATACACACACACACACACACACACACACACACACACACACACTGTATAGAGCTATATATACTTTCAGGAGCACATGTGCTATTTAACATTTACGTGCTTTAGAATAGCAATACTAGAACAAAGTTACAGAGGATACTAAGGTTATAAGGCAAACCTGCACCATAAAACCAAACATGAATTTCATAGCAATGGCTTTCCAAATAAATAGCAGGAATTTTAATTATCAGTTCTATATTTAAAAATCTCAGTTCCCTTTCTCTTTCTCCTCACCTACCATTTGGACTCCTATTCTCAAGAATAAGAAATCTAAATCTCACTCTTATTTTTGAGGTCAAGCAGGTAGTTTTTGGTTACTGGTTAAACAAAGATATGGCAGTTCCATATAAATAAAAGTGGTTTCATCTTATTTTTATGACTGGTTATTCAGATAGATAATTGTTGCAGAAAAAACTAGTTACCTGCTCTATTTATTTGGGGGGCCAACAGAATTTTGCCTTTTTGTTGCACAAAGGGGAAAAGGTTATAAAACAAGAAGAAAGTTCCTGAATTGTAGGCTTGCCTACAAGCATCATCATCTTCTTTTAGCTCAAACAGGTACCTGCAGATGGGAAAAAATGAGAAAGTGTATTTCATGACTATCCCTACAATCCAGAGTAACTACGGGACCATGTTAGAGACATTATGTGCACCCGTAGTTACAGCACCACCTAGTGAAAACCTATGATAAATTCATATTGCAATCCAGAGTAAATTGTTCTTACACTTGAGCAAGGATTCCCCATAGTTAACTCTGGATTGCACCCTAAGTCTTGATTATTCAGTGTTGCAGATATCATCCCTCCTTCATGAACAAGAAAAATATAGATCATAAACATGCAGTGAAGATTGAATTAGTGAATATTTCCAAATTAACCATCAACATAGTACATGATGCAGTATAATGCTAATGATGACAATTTGCCTTAAAGAACATTTAACAAAATTTTTTCTTCTTTAGCATTTCTGCGTATTAAAAAAAATGGCCCCTTCTTAAAGTTCATACTTAAAATTGTTCCAAATGACTGTTTTTTTCTTTTGTTCTGAAGGCCACAAGGGGTAAAATCCTAACCAACTTTCTAGTGATGATTCAACCATGCCAGTGAAGTGTGCACTGCATCCTGTGCCCATCCTGGTACTGGGAAGTCATGGGGGACACCTCAAAATAAGAGAGTGTTTTTTCCCCTTACGTTGAGTTGCATTGGCACTGGAAAGTTGGATAGGGTTGGGATCTAAAGTTACAACTTTAATCCTATGAATTGTTTTTAGTAATAAACTCCAGGAAGGATACAATGAGACTTGTTCTAGAGTAAACATGCATAAGATCAAGTCACCTATACTAACATGCCTTTACAAAGGAAAATACAAAATCACCTCCAAAGTTAAGTAACTGATGTATGTAAAAAATACTGTATATACTGTACAGGTGTCCCTTTTTATCCACTAGAGTTCTGTTCCAGAATCTCCCATGGATTAAAAAAAATCAGTTTATAAAGAAAACAATGAAAACATAGGTTTAAAGACCCACTTCCAGGTTTCTTGCTCCTCTCTTGCCCCTAATGGAATAAGGTACTGCCTCAATATTTGCAGGAGTTTGATTATGGGACTGAAAAATGGAATGATTGCTTAAATGACTACCTTTCTACAACAGGAGAAAAGCAGTTTTATAAACTGTGAATTGCAGTGAAATCAATGTATAAAAAAAAATCATGTTTTATATATCAGTTCTCTCTCTGTGTGTGCGTGTGCGTGATGCCCGTAGTTGCCCGCTGCTCAGTGTCCCCAGTGCCCTGTGATGCCCACTGTCCACTGATGCCTGGTACTGCTCACTGCCCACTGATGTCTGGTCGGGATGCCCAGTGCCCATTGGTGCAATGTTGTGTCCACTGACCACTGACCACCACTGACATACAGTGGTGCCCGCTGCCTTGTGGTGTGTACTGTCCATTGATGACTGGTGCTGCCCAGTGCCCAGTAGTGCCCAGTGATGCCCACTGTATGGTGATGCCCAATGCCCAGGGGTATCCGGTAAGAATACCTGGAGCTCAGTAGGTATGCCCCATGCCTGCTATCCACTGGTGCCCGGTGGTGCCCACTGCCAGCTGATGCTCACTGTTGCCTGGTAGGTGCCAACTGATGCCCACTGCACAATGGTTGCTGGTGCCCGATGCCTGCTGATGCCCACCACTGCCCTCTGGTATCATCTGGTGCATGGTGCCTATTGGCAACTACTGGAGCCCACCAGAGCCCAGATATGCCCAGGGCCTAAAAGCATTCTTGAAATTTTGCTTCTGCAACAGTGGGTAAATTCTGCTAGTACTGTACATAAAAAAGGTGACTGAGGCTTCAAACCTAAAGACACTTTCCTGGGAGTAAGACCAGTTGAACACAGTGGGGGTTACTTTTAAGTAGACATGGTTAGGATTGTGCTCTGAAAAAATCTCAGCTGAATTCCAAACCCAACAGTAGTCAAATTTAGGCCATGAACCAGCCATGATCATTTGAAATAACTGAGTACTTAAGATCTACCTGGTTTATATATTAGGGCTTGTTGCAAGAGGATCTTCACATAGGGATAAGTGGCACTGCTATAACTCCTTAGACTTCTACGTTTTCCCTTGTAATTTATTATTCATTATGCTTCTTCAAGACAGACATTTGCAGTATTTGTTCTCATGTTATATAATGCCTTTTAAATCATTACCAGAAAGAATTATGGACTTTTATCATTACTAAGTTTTAGAATATTGAGTTTAACAGTGCAAAGCTTTGTTTTCTCACAGGGTGAGAACATACCTCATTCTTCTGATATAGGTAGAATGTAACCTGTAACACACAGAAGAAGCTCTTCTATATCCAACTCGATACACTAAAGCTATTACCATCTTGTGAGAAAAGATGTCACAGCTGAAAAGCAAGAACAAGATTATATGCAATGGAACAAATATCCACGGGCTCAACATAGGAATGTTTCTCCAAAAAGAAAATAAGGGCAATGTATACAATTTGACAACAAGTGGGAAGATGTACAGGTGGGAAATTACTGTACTGTACAAGTGGAAAATTACTCAAAGAACAGCTCCTTAACCTACAAATGTCCTCATTAACCATAAATAGCGCATATTTTTTAGTATCCTGATGTATAGTACTGTTTTATACTCAATCACACCACTGGGCTATCTCGCTCAGAACTGCTTATACTAGCAGTGGGTCTAAACTCCAAGGCTTCTGGAAGGGTTTTCTTTTTCTACCAGGAAAATCCAGGGATAAAAGGAGATTTTGCTTTTGGGGAAGCTTTCAAATAATTTTTCTGGATGTGCTATTTTTCCCTCCATTGTGCCTATAATAAATTATGACGAACGTCCTTAACTTGTGATGATTCTATAAGTACAACTAGCCAAAGGTCAGAGTAAAAATTCTATTCAGTATTTAAAATGTAAAGCTTCCGAGGCCTGATTAATGGGGAATACAGACTAAATACTGTAAATACAAACAATCCGTATTTACATACTGAATGCATACATACTGTTTACATACTGTTGTTTTTCAACAACAGGTAACAAAGTTCATTGGCATCCTTCAGTCTTGAAAGACTAGGGTATCGTGCTCTGATTGGAGGTCCTGAAACAACATGTAGTGTGGCTAAAAAGGCCAATTTGAGAGTGGCAACCCCTTCCACACTGAGGACAAATAAATTCCATCCCCTGCCCAGGTCCCAGGTTTCGCTGCTTTCGGGTCTGTCTCTTTGCTTCAGCCTACCGAACAAGTGTCTCTTCCAGTTGGAGAAGGCCATGCTGGGTCTTTTGCCTCCACGCTGAACGATCGGAGGTCTAGGTTTCCCAGCTGTTGATGTCCATTCCCAAGAACAAAGTGGTTAGCAGAGAAAATGAAATAACTAATGGCTAGTTACTCCCTTTCCCAAAAGGGCTCACAATCTAAAAAGATACAAAAGAACAGCAGCAGAAGCCACTATAACAGACATTCCCCTGCTAAATAAAAGAGGAACAAGAGTACCACTTGCCCAGTTAGCAGGGTCAGCAGTTATTGTGGAAGTAACTTTTACCCTGGCTTCAGCAACTGGGTTCATCAGAATCAGTTTATAGGTCAGTAAAAATCTTCAAGTGTATGCAATCATGGAACGGGACAGGATACCTACACACCAATCTCTGGAACAAAAACAGCAATATTATCATGCAAAAGTCCCTACTGTTAGCTGTTAAGTGTTAGAGAGTATGTGGCTCAGATCCAGTGTGATTTCTATAGTAAAGGAAATAATTCCAAGGAAGAGTTTTGTTATGAATTTTAAATATTACATTAAAAAATGAAACATTCTGTGTGTAGGAATCAAAAGCACAAATTTACTTTCCTTTGCTGCCTGTCAATTTAAAATCCCTCAGGAATTTCAAGTCAAGAAGACAGATCAGTCACTTACTGTTTTAAAAGGGCACTGTGGTTTCCACCAGCAGGAAGTGTTTAGTAAGTAACAGATCCAACACAGTAACCAAGATGAGTATTTTAGGAAGCACAGCTTGGCACAGCTTGTCTTTTACTCTGTACTTCTTTACCCATAATGCTCTCTCTCCACTGGATCTTGGGAAATGTAGTTCTATTGAGATCAAGTCTTTCAAATGTACAATAAACTGTATATTGTTGTGATGGTTCATTTTTTTCCCCTAACGTAAGTGGAATTCAGTAATAATTTCCTAATTTTCCTTTAGCAATTAAATTATTACAGCATATAAAACAATTAGCCAGCAGTACTTTTTAAAAGGCAAAGGTTTAAGGAGTTTATACTTTAAAAAAAGCAACTGAAAAAGTTAAAGAAAATCAATCCATCCATTTTTCAAAACAGACTTTACTTTTAGGGAGGAAGAGTTCCATGTTGTACAATTATTCTGGGATCAAAGAAAGAATATATGGGCACTTGTCTCAGCAACTGCTTTGCATCCTAAACAGAAAGCCTTCCTGGAAAAGAATCAATTTATAATATACTGTACCAAAGTTTCTTCCTGAGACTTAGCTCTAGCTTGATCAAAAACTTGCTGGGTCAGTAAATTAAAAGGAAGACCACTGTAGTAACATGTCACAAATCACTGTTCTCACTGCATCACACAGAGCCCAATCCTAACCATGTCTATTCAAAAGTAAGCCCCAAAAGGAAACAGGTCTTACTCCCAGGAAAGTGTCTTTAGGATTGTCACTATTGACAAGTATAAATTTTAGGGAGCGGTAATTATCCATGTAGTTCAAGATACAACAAAGTTATCCAATAGCAAATTAGACACATCAACATCAGTCATGGGCTGAGACTGGTTTGGGCCAGATCGCCCAAACCAGTAATTCCACTCAGCCCGACACTGGCAAACTGGTAGGTAAGGTGGATGGCCATAACTGGCCGAACTGGTTCGGGGGGCACTTACGTGAATGCTTTTCGGCCACCGCGGCCGCCATTTTCACTCCCAGCCTCTCCCTGGCTGGCCAGGGGGGCTGTGAGGAACTTGCGCACCCTCATCCTATGTAGGTCTAGTCAGAAGTAAGCCGCATGCCAGTCAATGGGGCATACTCCCAGGGCAGCGTGGAAAGGACTGCAGCCTCAGAGCCCCCCCCATGCAGGTCTACTCAGATGTAAGTCCCATGACAGTCAATGGGACTTACTCCCAGGCCAGTGTGGAAAGGACTGCAGCCTCAGAGCCCCATCCTATGCAGGTCTACCCAGGAGTAAGTCCCATGCCAGTCAATGGGACTTACTCCTAGGCCAGTGTGGAGAGGACTGCAGCCTCAGAGCCCCATCATATGCAGGTCTACTCAGAAGTAAGTCCCATGACAGTCAATGGGACTTACTCTCAGGCCAGCGTGGAGAGGACTGCAACCTCAGAGCACCATCCTAGGCAGGTCTACTCAGAAGTAAGCCGCATGCTTAACTTTTTAAAAAAAATTTTAAATTCACCTTTAAATTCTACCCAGCCCCACTCTTGACCTTGGCCCCTCCCCTGACCTTGGCCCCGCCCCCTGACCCAGCCTGGCCCTGCCCACTTCCAGAGAACCGGTTGTTAGGGTAGGCTGGGCCCATTACTGAAACTTCGTTTCACAGAACAACCTTACTTTTGACCACAACCCAACATAAGTAACTGGAAAATACCTCCATGTTGAATCTAGGATGCAATCCTATCTATGTCTACTCAAAAGTAAGCCCCACTGTGTTCAATGGGTCTTACTCTCAGGAAAGTGTGTTTGGGATTGCAGCCTAAGGCATTGGGCGTAAGACCCATTGAACAGAATAGGGCTTACTTCTGAGTAGACATGGTCAGGATTGTGCTCTTAGGGTGAAATCCTAAAGACACTTTCCTGGAAGTAAGACCCACTGAACACAATGGGGTTTACTTTTGAGTAGACATGGTTAGGATTGTACTCTAAATTGTGTCCAATTTACTGCTTGTCATGCGGGTCATGAGAAGGATGGTGCCAGGTGGACAGAGGTACATTATAGATATTGCCTTCCTCCATAGGTTCTAGAAGTAAGGTGGCAAAAGGAGACACTCTCACAGGTAAGTCTTGAAAAACAGGTAACATTATTCTTCTTTCTTGCAGGTACAGAATTTGATTTAATGTTACTCTCTTTTTTAATAGGCACAACAATAAAACAGAACAATATAATGAGGTGTTTTGGCCTGGCAGCTCAACTTTAGATTACATGGTTTATGTCTAGTCCTACTGTGGCCTATCAAAGACTTCCATCTCCTACAGCCACAAACTTCCTCCTCAGCAACCACACCCTAACCGAACTTTCCTAACTAAGGCTGCAATCCTGAACACACTTTCCTAGAGTAAGACTCATTGAACACAATGGGGCTTGCTTACTTCTTAGTAGATATGGTTAGGATTGTGCTCTAAATTTCTTAACTGAACGTAGAGGCAAGGGCAGATCTCAGGTTGGGAGAGGTAGTGGTGCCTCCAGAGGTGCCTAGTTCCATCTCATCTCTCCTTTCCTCCATTTGGGTGGACTTCTCCACTCCCCTTTAGATGACCCCATTCCCTTTGGTTGTCCTCTCTTTTCTTTTGCCAGACAGAACTAAGGGATTTAAGTGCTCCTCACAGGCTTGATCTTTTCCTGGGCAGAGTTGTAGCTATGCATCACCACCACACTGCTCTAAAACGGGATCCTTCACATCCATAACCACAAACCACAAGCCTTCATCAGACCATGTCTGATTACAGCATGCCTTATATTGCTATCCAGCTAATTTTGCAACAGAATCCCCAGTTTTCTACTGTTTTCTGAAAATACTCAGCATTTTCTGCTCCACATTCCTACCAGCATTGCTAGAAAAAAGAAGCCTGCAGTTCTCCAAAACAGAGAAGAGAGTCCTTTTTTCTATACAGTACTCTGTCTGTCTGTCTGTCTGTCTTTTCCAGTAAACTTTTCCAGATGCTTGTGTGTCTATGAGATCCTCCTGTATCTGGGCTAATAAAGCTGAAAGCAGGTGCTCTACAGATCTTCTTTACAAGCAAATACTTTGTCAAATGTAACATCATAATGTAGCTTCCAGGAAGATGATTCAGGATGTAAGTGATTTGGGCACTGGAGCCAATGCAGTCCCTTTCAGACATTCAGCAGAAATCAGTTTAAAAAGAACCCCAAGAAATGACAGAGCAAAAACTGAACAAGGTATCTGAAGCAGTTCCTCAAGGATGAGAAGTAGGCTGCAATCCTAAAGACACTTTCCTGGGAGTAAGACCCATTGAACACAATGGGGCTTACTTTTGAATAGACATAGTTAGGATTGTGTTCATATTTCATAAAATTTAAAAATGAGAATCTTTTACAAGAATATTAAAATAATATTACAGCCTAATCCGATCCAGCATTGGAACCATGGTGCTAAGCATTTACTGCTGCATACTGTGCTGGAACTGAGCAGGCACAATTCATCCCCTTAATCTGAGTAAAGTCCTAGCCTGTTCAAAGGGGTTTCTTAAGTCTGCACCAACTTAATTGCTATTGCATACGAAAGAAGCCCTGCGTTGGGCTTTCATGCCTGACAAGGGAATAGGATTCAGCAGAAGACGCTGGTCATACCCTCTCCCAGGCTTCCCCCCTTCCAACTTCCAATCACCCCAGGACCCCTTCCCCATGTTATTTTGCCACCCTCCCCATGTGCCACATTTACCTCTGAGGACTTCATTTGTGGCATCAACAGGTGGCATCAACAGGACCACTAACTCATCAGATAATGCAAACATGTCTGATAGCATGTTTTCAACCCCCAGCACTGGCATTAAGGCACAACTGGATCAGGCTGCCAGTTTCCCCTTCTCAAAGATTCAGTAGTCGTAAAAGTTATCTGGCATTTAATCAGAGACATATTTCATACAAAATTAAAACATGAGCTATTGTGGATATATGGCATACTGGTTGTTAGAATAATGAACAGCTCCATTTGGTTCTGCTTGAGTGTTTCTCATGAGCTTCTTGAATACAGCAAACACTATCAAATTAATCCAGCATACTAACAGTATTAACTGAGAAAACAGTTCTCATAAATTTTCTCATAACAACAAAAATGATCAGAGTACTGACCACAATAGATAAAATGTTGGATTTGCTTATCTAGAAAATACATCAGTCTTTCAGGCATTAAAATATAATGCTTCTGTTTACCTGCAAAGGTGCTTTTGGTGCAAAGCCATTTGAGAAGCTATTAGGGATTGCCATAACCATGTGATCATTTGTTATTCCCTTGTTAAGAACCTACTCTTATTCTCCTATCAAGGATGCAAAATGGATCGGTACATATGGAAGTGCACTTATGTTGCACATTGCAATTGTGCTACATAAGGAATGAAATCTGTGCCCTCCGAAAGTCCAGAACTGATACACCTGTCATAGTACAGCACACAAGATGGTGCTGTGAAGTAACACTGGATTAATGATGCTAAATGCCATGTAAACCATCTTCCAGTCTGACAATTAAGATGTTGAGTCAGAACCACAGGTGGGCACTGGGGGGGACGCACCTACTCTCAAGAGTAGGTTCATGTCTTTTGGCAGCCAATTGGGAGCCGGTAGGACCAAGGAGGAGCAGAACACTAGGGACCCGTACACAGCACAGCTGCTGCTTCCCTTCCTCCTCCTTCCCTCCCCCTTCCTCCCAGCTGGCCAGGGGCGCCACCACGGTCTCCCTGCCTCTCCTGCAGGTGGGGAGGCTCAAGTGGGGGGGGGGGGGGGCAGCACCACCATCATGCTCTCCCTGCCTCTCCCTGTGCAGGTCTCTCCTCTCTATACAGGTCTACTATGAAGTAAGTCCCAGTGTAGTCAATGGGACTTACTCCCAGGCAGGTGTGGAGAGGACTGCAGTCTCAGAGCCCCAGCCTAAGCAGTCTACTATGAAGTAAGTCCCAGTATAGTCAATGGGACTTACTCCCAGGCAGGTGTGGAGAGGACTGCAGTCTCAGAGCCCCAGCCTAAGCAGTCTACTGTGAAGTAAGTCCCAGTGTAGTCAATGGGACTTACTCCCAGGCAGGTGTGGGGAGGACTGCAGTCTCAGAGCCCCATCCTAAGCAGGTCTACTCTGAAGTCAGTCCCAGTATAGTCAATGGGACTTACTCCCAGGCCAGTGTGAAGAGAGCCTCAGAGCAGCCTCAGAGCCCCATCCTAAGCAGGTCTACTCAGAAGTAAGTCCCAGTACAGTCAATGGGACTTACTCCCAGGCCAGTGTGAAGAGAGCCTCAGAGAAGCCTCAGAGCCCCATCCTATGCAGGTCTACTCTGAAGTCAGTCCCAGTATAGTCAATGGGACTTACTCCCAGGTCAGTGTGAAGAGAGCCTCAGAGCAGCCTCAGAGCCCCATCCTATGCAGGTCTACTCTGAAGTCAGTCCCAGTATAGTCAATGGGAGTTACTCCCAGGCCAGTGTGAAGAGAGCCTCAGAGCTCCATCCTAAGCAGGTCTACTCAGAAGTAAGTCCCAGTATAGTCAATGGGACTTACTCCCAGGCCAGTGTGAAGAGAGCCTCAGAGCAGCCTCAGAGCCCCATCCTATGCAGGTCTACTCAGAAGTAAGTCCCAGTATGGTCAATGGGACTTACTCCCAGGTCAGTGTTGAGAGGACTGCAGCCTCAGAGCCCCATCCTATACAGGTCTACTCAGAAGTAAGTCCCAGTATAGTCAATGGGGCTTACTCCCAGGAAAGTGTGGAGAGGATTGCAGCCTCAGAGCACCATCCTATGCAGGTCTACTCTGAAGTAAGTAATTTTTAAAAAAAAATTTAATTCTTAAATTAAAAACCACCCTGACCCCGGCCCCCTTGACCCTGGCCCCGCCCCTGGCCCCACCCACTTCCAGAGAACCGGTTCTTGGGCCAGGCTGTGCCCACCACTGGTCAGAACCAATGCACTAGTCCATGTGCACTAGTCCCCAAGTCTAATTCCAGCCATACAAGGTTTTAAAAACATTACAAATAAAAGCTCAACTTGAACAAAACACAAGTCCAGGACAGGATTTAGGTTTGATGAGGCCCTTCAATCTACCCAGGCCTTTATGCTCCGTGTGCAGCATCGAGCACAATACTACAGTCTTTCAAGACCGATGGATGCCAAGATAAGCTATTGAAGGTAATGGGGTCCTATATATGTCCAGCTGTACTTTTTCAACAACAAATTGTTGTTTTTTTGTGTTGAATAATTACTATATGGTAAATTATAGACCTAACAGGAGCTTACACAACACAAAACATTGTTGCTGTATGCAGGTTTATTTGTTTTTTATCTTATATTTCGGAAATATACATCCAGATTTTTTTCCTTTAAATTTTTTTGGGGCCTCCAAGAGAGTTACATTTTTGGGGGGACCCACTAAGCTATAGCTTGTTTAGCTTATACATAAATCTGGCACTGCACAAGTCCCAAATGAGAATCGAATCAAATCCAAACATATACTGTATATGCAGAAATTCAGAGAGCAGGAAAAGGAAATGCTTTAAAGGGTACAGGATCAGGACACACAGTACTGAAGAGGAAGCATAACTAACAGGCACAGGCCAAATGCCAGCGTTCCCTACTCTCTGGGTGCTATAAATATGCTTTACATTACAGCATGCTTACATAATACAGGGTCAGTTCTAGGGCTCAGAGGCAGCACGAGACAGGTAAAGGATTAGGCTCTTACCCTACAATCCAGAGTAACTACGGGAGCACGCAAGAGACTTAATGTGTACCCATAGTTGCTGCACTACCTAGTGAAAACCTATGGGAAATTCATATTGCAATCCAGAGCAAATTGTTCTTACACCGGAGCAAGGACTTCACGTAGTTACTCTGGATTGCGCCCTTAGTCACCTGAACACACAAAACAAAGGCATTTCCTCTTCTGCTGTCTCACCCCACAATGCCCCCAAACTAGGAAACCAAACTGTGGCAACTATATTCCAAATTTATCAATAATAAGTTCAATTAATTAATAATATACTGTTTCCTATTAACTATACAATCAATATCCTTCTACATAAAAGCCTGTGTGTCAGTGTACCTGTGTGTACCTATGTGTCAGTGTGCCCACATCTTCTAGCCAACATACTGTGTCAATCAAGCAGACTGTGGAGTTGCAACTGTCAACTGACAACAGCCAGGGTGATCATATAGAATGGAGGACACTGTGCCTCTACCTTTAAGCATTCCATAGAAGAGGGAATTCTATGAAGAAGAGGCAGTTGGCAGAGGCACCCTGTCCTCCATTCTGTATGCTCACCCTGAAAACAGTTGACAGTTGGAATGCTGAAAGTGGCATCTCCTCAGCCTGCTTGAATGAAGCTGACAGTTAGAATGTTGACAGTTGCATTCCTTCACCCTGCTTGGATGAAGCTGACAGTTAGAATGTTGACAGTTGCATTTCTTCACCCTGCTTGAACGAAGCTGACAGAATGCGGACAGTTGCATTCCTTCAGCCTGCTTGGATGAAGCTGACAGTTAGAATGTTGACAGTTGCATTCCTTCACCCTGTTTGAATGAAGCTGACAGTTAGAATGCTGACAGTTGCATTCCTTCAGCCTGCTTGGATGAAGCTGACAGAATGCTGACAGTTGCATTCCTTCACCCTGCTTGAATGAAGCTGACAGTTAGAATGCTGACAGTTGCATTCTTTCAGCCTGTTTGAACCAAGCTGATAGTTGGAATGTTGACAGTTGCATTCCTTCACGCTGCTTGGATGAAGCTGACAGATTGCTGACAGTTGCATTCCTTCACCCTGCTTGAATGAAGCTGACAGTTAGAATGCTGACAGTTGCATCCCTCCAGCCTGTTTGAACTAAGCTGACAGTTGGAATGTTGACAGTTGCATTCCTTCACCCTGCTTGAATGAAGCTGACAGTTAGAATGCTGACAGTTGCATTCCATCAGCCTGTTTGAACCAAGCTGACAGTTGGAATGTTGACAGTTGCATCCCTTCGGCCTGCTTGAAAAAAGCTGACAGTTGGGATGTTGACAGTTGCATCTCCTCAGCCTGCTTGATTCAGGGGGAGAAGAGGCCAGAGGGGCAATTAAGGTGTTTAGTGGAGATGCTGGAGAGTGGGTGGTGTTATTTTTTAACTGATGGTCCAATCCTCAGCCTGCCTACTCAGCAGAGAGTCCCACTGTGGCCACTGGAGCTTACTCCCCTCGGTCAGTGCCTGTGATGAGGGTCTCTCTCCCCCTCCCCCTCCCATCCAGGTGAGCTTTCTAAGGGGGAAGGAGGGCTCGTGCTTATGATTGGCCAGTACTCGCGAGCCCCCGTGGGCGGGGGAGGGAGAGGGGGGAACGGCCGGTCCTCTGAGTTTGCGCCTGCGCAGTGGCTGGCGGAGGGGCTGTGACTGGCCTCACGTACAGCCTGGGCAGGAGCCCTCCTTGAGGTCTGAGGGCGGCCTCTAGGGGTGGAGGGCGGGGCCTCGGGCAGCTCCAGCGCTCTGAGGGTTGCGAGGCCTCAGTGGGCGCTAGAGGGACTGAGGAGCGTAGCGCGAGGTACCAGCAACGGCTCTTCTTTGAGGTGGGTCGCCAGGCTCTGTCACCCCCCCCCCCGCTGGGCTGGGGGAAGGAGAAGGCGCGTGCCCCAGCCAGGCTGCCCTCCTCCTCCCTCTCTATCTCTCTCTCTCCTCGAGGGAGAGAGTGGAGGAGATGGGCACAGCCGCCTTCCTCCTCTCCCTTCCCTAGGCAGGGGAGGCTGCAGTCCTGTCCACACTTTCCTGGGAGGAAGCCCCATTCACTTTCATGGGACTTACTTCTGAGGAGACCTATAGTGGAGGGGCTCTGAGGCTGCTATCCCATCCACACCTTCCTGGGAGGAAGCCCCATTCACTCTTATGGGACGTACTTCTGAGGAGACCTATAGTGGAGGGGCTCTGAGGCTGCCATCCCATCCACACCTTCCTGGGAGGAAGCCCCATTCACTCTTATGGGACGTACTTCTGAGGAGACCTATAGTGGAGGGGCTCTGAGGCTGCCATCCCATCCACACTTTCCTGGGAGGAAGCCTCATTCACTCTCATGGGACTTACTTCTGGGGAGACCTATAGTGGAGGGCCTCTGAGGCTGCCATCCCATCCACACTTTCCTGGGAGGAAGCCCCATTCACTCTCATGGGACTTACAGAGTACTCCATTGATTATAATAGGGCGAATTTACTACAGACGATAGTGCAGACTAACTTAGTCTATCCTAACCACAATCCTAACCATTGTCTACTCAAAAGTAAGCCCCATTGTTTGCAATGGTTCTTACTCCCAGGAAAGTGTCTTTAGGATTGCAGCCTTACTTGCTAAGATTATAGTAATGAGACTTACCACTTTGATTACAGTGGGACTTACTGCTGAGTAGACAGTCATGTGATTGGGCCATGAGGTTGCAATCCTGTCCACATTTTCCTGAGAGTAAGCTCCATTGACTATAATGGGACTTATCTCTGAGTAGACAGGTATAGGATTGAGTTGTGAGCTTGCAATCCTCTCTATGTTTTCCTTAGAGTAATCTCCATTGACAATGGGACTTCTTAGTAGATAGGCATAGGATTGGGTTCTGAGTCTGCAGTCCTAGCCATAGTTTCCTGAGAGTAAGCTCTGTTGACTGTAATGGGACTCACTGCAGAGTAGACAGGCATCGGATTCGGTTCTGAAGATGCACTTCCATCCATCTGTTCCTGGGAGTAAGCTCCATTGACCATAATGGAACTGGCTTCTTACAATTGGCCTATTCATACTTTCCTGAGAGTAAGCTCTAACTGACTGTAATGGAACTTTGTTTTAATAGACAGGCACATTAGATTAGGCCATTAGACTGCTGTTTTGTCCATGCTTTCTTGGGAAGAGCCATGTTGAGACTTACTTCTGCGTAGACAGGCATAGGCTGCAATCCTATCCACATTTTTCTAGGAGTAAACTCCATCAACTATAATGGGACTAACTTCTAAGTAGGCAAATATGTGTTGCAGTGCCTTTTTTTCCATCACGCCTCTAGAAGCTTCCTCATTGGGTCTATACAGTGTGTCACACACTTTAGGCTTTTGATGGTGGGAAGAACTCCCTTGGGCAAACTTCACTACCAGCACCACTAAAGCTGCAATCCAATGCACATTTTCTTGTGACTGAGACATATTGAGCACAATGAGACTTATTAGTGAGTATATGTGCATAGGAATGTGCCCCTCTGCACCCCCTTTCCCATCTCTAGGGGTGATCCTTTTTGCTCCCATTGTTCAGAATTCCCTTGCTTCCATCAAGCACTTTCTTTTACTTTCTTATGCAGAGGCTTTGCACTAAAGACGTGCTAGGCAGAAGGGGTAATTAGAAGAAACCTGGCAGGCCTTTTCCCTTTTAGACACTGGAAGGCTTTCTCCTTTCCTGGGATTAACTATGTATCAACTTGCTGAATTCAGTCCAGTCTTGTCAGATGTATGCAGAATGTTTCCCCTCCGTGCCCCAGAGAAGAAATGAATTTAGGATGACGTGGAAGACAGTCTTTTTTTGTAAATCCCTCTCCAAACCTGTGAAGTGTTTGGAGCTATAAACTTCAGATGTACAGTGACTGCAGTGAAATGTGTGGGGAGGAGGGGGTGAAGAAATTGATTTCTTCCTTTCTCTGGAAACTTTCTTTTTTTGCCTGTGCCCTTTGATGAAGTTACTGATACTGTCTGTACTCTTTTTCTTGATAATGTTTTTACTGTCCTGATCCAAATATGCATGTGATAGCTGATATGATTTTTTTTTAAAAAATCCCCATTATATTGCTGGTTAATATTGGGTGTATAACTTCCATTCAAGTGGACACGGATGTTGCAGATTTCAATTTCAGTTTTTCATTTGAGCACAGTAGACACAACTTACAATGAAAGGATTGAGCTGAATGGGCTTGTACAGAAATTCCTAGCACTGCATATTCTTGGATTTTTTTCCTGAGTGCTGTAAATTGATCTTGCAAATAAGAGGAAACAAATGTGAGAAGAGCTAGTATAAAAGAGATCTGTTTATACAGACACATAACTTCTTGCACTGAGAAAACTGTAGTCCTTTCTAGTAAATTCACTTGGACGGATTTTTAAGATGAAGTGTCTATTACGTCAGTGGGGGAGGGGAAAATACGTGGCAGTAGCATTCCTTCAACAATTTTTGGTGTGTTTCATGAACTTAGGAAAAAGTGCTATTTTATTCTTGTTAAGTATGAGTAGTATGCACTTCTACACAACTCACAGGAATGAAATATCTCAGTTTTCACAGACCTTAGATTATACATTTTCATTTTTCTCTTGCACATTTTTTGTGGAAGTGGAATGCTTTACTGTAGGCTATTGATTTGACTCTAAAATCAACTGCTTTTTTCTAAAAATCATATTGCATCATAGTTGAATGATATGAAAATGTGTTGAGTGTACTTGTGCAATACTGCCTGCATATCAGATTTCGGAAGTTAACTTAAAGGAAGCTTCCAGTTCTTAGTAGCTTAAATGTCTATTTTTAAAAGAGCTTAAATGTCTACAGGAGATTTTGCATTCATTATTTTCCATAAATTCTGTAAATTGCCAAGCTGATTAAACTTCTAGAAGCAATTCTATATGGCATTTTTTCTTAGATAAAATTGTCTGAAAACGCTCAAACCATGATGTTCCCAGTACCACTAAACTGCTTTATGCACTACCATTCTTGAAACTATCTTGGCACACTAAAGTACAACAGATGCTTAATGTACTTAAGAGAGAAAATATTAACTCAGGTGTGTTGTTCTACAAATACTGTTCAATTTAGCAAAGTTCAAAGATTGTGAACCGGTTATACTGATTTCATCAAAATAAATGCTATGCACTTTCATGTTTTTAGAAATTTATATTTTCTAATAACCCATCAGAGGCTTGATTGTTGTCTAGTGTATTGTTAATCAAGAATAGGTAAAATCTCCATTTTCTGATTGCTCAGTTGTTTGAATGATTGCAGTAGCTTAGTGAAATGCTCTTTTTATGCAGTGCAGTAGTTAAGGTGAGTCTTGGGCAGGGGAGGGAGGAATGCAGCAACTCAATCCTGAGGTCACAGCTATCAGAGGTGGGGCAGGATCTTTACTTATACTAGCAGTTTCCTGAGGGGAATTCCCCAATAGGCTCTGTAGGACTTCCCTTCCCAGTGCACGGAAAATGAAAAAACAACAATCAAAACAACCACTGAAACCCACTTCTGGTTTGGATTGCAATACCAGGAGTGGGTTGCAATCATTTTTTTTCATTTTCTGCGCATTATGAAGCCTGTGGAAGTATCTGCAGGGCTCCCCACATCCCCAGGACACTGCAGCTTTTTGTGTAAGTAAAGGAAAGCCCTCTTCTCCTTCCCACCCCTTAAAGGGGTAATTGCAGAGGGATTTGGAGATTGGAGCACTCCAGTCCAATATAACTTCTCATTTGACAAATGTGCATTCAGCCAGTGGAGCTGGTAGGAACTAGGTGGAAATCATAGAATCATAGAGTTGGAAGGGACCTAGTAGGTCATCTAGTGCAACCCCCTGCCTACAGCAGGAAATCCGCCTAGAGCATTCCCAACAGGTGCTTGTCGAGCCTCTGCTTGAAGACACCTGAATTCTGTCCAAAGTTACATGATAATGTTGCAAATTCCAGTGCAGCCAACCAGCACAACAAAACCACTAGCACAGTTGTTGGCCAACTGTGAGTTGAGGTGGTGGTGGAGGGATGGAGGGCAGAACTTGGGAGAAAGGTGGGCAATTACTGAGCAGGAGGGAGGGAGAACATGGGAAAGAGAGGAAGGTTCAGCCATATGACCATGTGGCAGAATCCTATCCTCTATCCTCTCTTTCTGCCTCATTTACATGTTAAGCAGCAGCAGCAGCAAAAAAAAAAATAGTTGGCACAAGACCAAGGTGTCTCATAGAGAGTTTCATAGATAGTCTCATAGATAGTGTCTCATGGATAGTTCCCCTAGGGCGAGCAATTTAAAGTTCACTCAAGAAGAACTTGCTAACTGGCCTTGGACAGTAGAATGTCACCATGCCTCCTTGGCACACTTGCATCAATAAAGGGAAAGTAGGATGGATTGGGCTGTTGTTCTCTTTAATACTCTGCAGTCTAGCAGATGCCATTGTCTGCTGCCTGTTGCATAACTACAGTACGTTCATGCACATATCATTCTCGGGATGTATTCCGTTGACTGCTCCTTGTTTATAAATTGTAACTGTTTGCATTTAGCCCTGTTGTGAAGAGGCATACAAATTCTAGTACAGTAAAATTCTGCTCTCTCAAATAACTGGTCATAAAATAAAATTTAGTTTCTGATGGTTTGTTGGCTTTTTTATACCATCTGACTTTAAAAGACCACATTGTGCATGTATGCTTTTGAATATAAAACAGAAGTGGAAGTGGATAAAACACTGGTTTAAGTAAAGTCTTTAAAAAAAAGTTCAGAGGCAAATACTTGCTTTGCCACTGGTTGTCTCAGACAGCTGTCATTTTGAGACTGTGAAGGAAGGGATTCATTGGCTTTCTGTTGATGTACATACTGCTTCTCTTTGTAGAGGTGAGAATGAGTCCAGAATTCAACACAAACAATTGGAATGTGGGAATGTGAAGTGATTGACAGGAGCTAAAATCCACCCCCACCTTACGTGTCAACTTTTATACTGCTTGTATTTTAACAAAATATATGTGATGGGCTTGAATTGGGAAGAAAAGAATAGTAAGAATGCCCTTGCAAGTCATTGGAACTGAGCCCATTGCTCCTGAACTGATTAAAAGCACACATACACCCAGAAGGACAGTAGTGACTAATGCAAACAAGAACTTGTCTGGAGCTTTTGTCTGTGAGCATCTGTGTTCCATCAGGAAGAGAAACTGAGCTGGCAGGGAATGCTAGAGCTCTCTTGTGAAGAACTTCATCAATGAACGATAAATAATTACTTGTAGAAGCTAATATTTTGTGAGGAATTGGGTATTAAGTCAGACTACTTTAATAAATGAATATCAAAAGGAAAAGTTCCCTGCAGAATTCTTTGATATCCAATTACAAGACATTTTTGCATGGTATTTATTACTTCCGGTCCTATCATCTCCATGCCCACAATTTTAAACTCTTAAAATGTTACTCTGTTTCTCTTTTAGGTCTGTATTAAGGAAGAACGTGACAGGATTATGGCACTCACAAAGTTATGGTGTCTTCTAGTCTTTAGTCTTCTATCCTCCTCTTGTGCCCATACAGATTTCTTTACTTCAATTGGTGAGTAGTGTTTTTTAATAGTTATTGAGGACCCCTATGACAACCAAGAGCTTTGAATGACATTGTTCAAATGTATGATGGCCCAGGCATGTCAAGAGCAATATACCATTTTGCAGCAGAATGAAAACTGCTGCCATTGCATGGCTTTGCCACTGATGGAAATAGTCAGCAGCTTCATACGTGTGCCAGATTTACTTGTTCTCTGCTAGTACAGGTAAGTTGGTGGATGGGGTAGTTCAGGGAAGACTTCTGCAGGAAGTGGGCTTGAGCAAGTTGACCTCAGTGGTAAAAAAACATATCAGATTGGCAAAAACATGTGTCAGAAGGGACTGGTGGTGACCTAACTGAGGGTTAGGATTGCACTATGATTCTCCCAGTCCACAATGGGTCTCCTCAGACCTCCGAGAGCAATTTTGCTGGCACTAGTCTGAGGGAAAAGTAGGCAGAGAGAGACTGTGGGTTAGGAGATTAGAATTCAGTGGACCCGTTCATCACTGGATCCACCCCCCTCTTGCAGTCTTTCCTCTCATTTTATTTATTTATTTTTTATTTATTTAATCAATTTATATCCCGCCTTTCCTCCCCCTCAAGGGGGAGCCCAAGGTGGCTGAAAACAGGGAATAAAACATTATTAAAATAGCTCATAAATAAAGATTAAAACACCATTAAAATATAATTAAAATACAATTAAATTGAGTAAAAAGCATGCAGATTAAAAATATTTGTTAAAAACAGTAAAACACAATAAAAATAACAACAACAATAAAAACTGTCCCCCCCACCTCTGCCCCATTTAAAATGCTTTTTTAAAATAGAAGGTTTTAAGGCTCCGCCTGAAGCTCTGTATTGAGGGAGCTTTTCTCAGTTCAGTGGGGAGGGAGTTCCAAAGCCAGGGTGCCACCACAGAGAAGGCCCTATCTCTGGCCGCCACACCTCTCACATGTCTTAAGTGGCGGCACAGTCAGTAGGGCCTCCTCAGATGACCTTAGGTGACGGGTCGGATTGTACAGAAGAAGGCGGTCCCTCAGATACCCTGGACCCGAGCCGTTTAGGGCTTTAAAGGTCAGGACCAGCACTTTGAATTCAGCCCGGAAACGAATGGGCAGCCAGTGTAGTCGCTGAAGCAGTGGCCCGACAGAGTCGAACCGACGAGCCTCAGCAACCACATGGGCCGCCGCATTCTGGACTAATTGCAGCTTCCGGACCGTCTTCAGAGGCAGCCCCACGTAGAGCGCATTACAATAATCTAGTCTCGATGTCACTAGGGCATGGGTCACCGTGGCCAGATCCGAGCGACTCAGGTAAGGTTGCAGCTGGTGGATCAGCCGAAGCTGAGCAAAGGCTCCCCTGGCCACAGCCGCCACCTGGGACTCCAGGAGCAGCTGCGAATCCAGGAGAACCCCCAAGCTGCGAACCTGCTCCTTCAGAGGGATTGCAACCCCATCCAGAACAGGATGATATTCCAATATCCGAGTCGAGGACTTCCGGACCAGGAGAACCTCTGTCTTATCAGGATTTAATCTCAGTTTGTTCACCCTCATCCAGTCCCCCACTGCCTCCAGACAGCGATTCAGGACTTCAACTGCCTCCTTGGACTCAGGAGGAAAGGAGAGATAGAGCTGGGTGTCATCGGTGTACTGATGACACCTCACTCCAAACCTCCGGATGACCTCTCCCAGCGGCTTCATGTAGATGTTAAATAGCATGGGGGATAGAATGGAACCTTGTGGCACCCCGCACCAAAGAGGCCAGGGTGCCGAGCAAGCATCCCCCAGCACCACCTTCTGGGACCAGTCAGCTAGGAAGGAGCGGAACCACTGCAAAACAGTGCCTCCAATCCCCAACCCGGCCAGTCGCCCCAGAAGGACACCATGGTCGATGGTGTCGAAGGCCGCTGAGATGTCCAGCAGGACCAACAGGGACGCACTCCCCCTGTCCATTCCCTGGCGTAGGTCATCCACCAAGGCGACCAAGGCAGTCTCTGTCCCAAACCCCGGTCTGAAGCCAGATTGGAAGGGATCCAGATAGTCAGCTTCATCCAGGACCCTCTGAAGCTGGGACGCCACTACCCGCTCGACCTCTTTGCCCAGAAATGGGATATTTGAGACTGGCCAATAGTTGTTTAGATTTTTAGGGTCCAGGGAGGGTTTCTTCAGGAGGGGGCGAACCATCGCCTGCTTTAATGCAGAAGGCAACACCCCCTCCCTCAGAGAGGAGTTCACCACCCTCCCTGTCCATTCGGCCAGAACATCCTGGGCCAATCTGATTAGCCAGGCTGGGCAAGGGTCCAGCGGGCAAGCAGATGGTCTCACACTACAGAGAATCCTGTCCACATCCTCAGGTTCTACAAGCTGAAAAGAATCCCAAAAGATGGACAAGACAGGTGCCCCAGGGACATCGTTGGATGTTACTAAAGTGGTGTCCAAGTCATGCCGGATCTGATCGACCTTGTCCGCAAAGTGTTGGGCGAACTCTCCACAGCGGGCCTCCGTGTGCTCTACCACATCATTGCGAGGGGCCAAATGGAGTAGGCCCCGGACCACACGGAAGAGCTCTGCTGGGCGGTTCCCTGCGGATGCGATGGTGGTAGCAAAGTATAACTTTTGCTGCCGCCACCGCTGCAGAGTAGGAACGCCAGTGAGCCCTGGCCTCTGCCAGATCAGAAACGACACGAGTTTTTCGCCAGCGTCGCTCTAAATGTCGACCTTGCTGTTTCAAAGCCCGCAGCTCCCCAGTAAACCAAGGAGCTGCGTTTGATCTATGGCAGGGCCGAGGTCACTCAGGAGCGATCTCATCCAGGGCCCTGGTCATCTCCGTGTTCCAGAGACTGACCAAGGAGCTGGGTGAGTCGCCAGCTCTGGCATTCCTCCCCCTTTCAGTCTTGCCTCCTCCCCATTCCCCTTCAGCCCTTCCACTTCCCACATTTGCTTATCTTCTCCAGTAGGTGCTCCAGTGGGTGGCCAGCACAATTGTGGTGTGCTCAGGTAGATGTTGCCCTTTGTGCTGGTGTTCCAGCAGCACATGCTTCATGGCAGCCATTGCTATCAGAACACTGGTTCTGTTTGGGACAGTTTAGTGTTGCCCATTTTAAGTGGATGGGAGTTCTGTAAGCCAATCACTACAAGAATAACAATCAGTAACTATACTGAGCAAGTTTTTTACTCTGAGAAACTTACTGACATAGGAAAATCCAAATGCATAAGAGTGCACAAAAACAATTGATTCTAAGAAAATAAACAGGAAAACATTTTTTTAATATTTAAAGGCATTTGAGGGGTGAAGAACAGATTGCTGCCTAATGCCTTAAATTCTGTTTAGACAGAGTTGAACTGACTTAACTCTTATAACTTTATTTCATATAACTTTTCATTTCCCTTGGATTCTGATCAACCTCAAACTTCTCCTAACTCACTGAAATTGCTCAGTATTTGTGGACTCCTTCCATGTTTGGATTTGTTGAGTTAAAAAAATTATACTGCTAGGGTTTTATGTTGGTGACATAGACATAATTAATGCATTAAACTTTCTTTTAGGTCACATGACAGATTTAATTCATACAGAGAAAGACCTGGTCACTTCACTGAAAGACTATATCAAGGCAGAAGAGAGCAAGCTGGAAGAGATTAAGAAGTATGGAGTGACTTTAATATAAATACTTAATGGTGATTCCATCTTGTACATTAAAAAAATTGCCTTTAGGCTAACATCAGTGGTGGGCTCCAGCAGGTTTGCACCTACTCTGTAGAACTGGTTTTTAATGAGAGATAGGACATATAATGTTTAAAAATAGCCGTTTAAAAGTGGCTGCCAGATCGGTATAGAAATGGTTGTTAATTTCTTTGAATCCCATCACTGGCTAAAATATTTGGTTTTAGGGGGAGGGGGAAGAATAAATCTTCCATTCCTGAAAGTAGTTGGCTGAAATTAAATCAGTACTGTAGTAAATAAAAATGTTTACCTGAAGTCTTCCGAAGTATTCCTCTGCCATAAAGAAGAGATTGCTATTAATATTAGATTGTCAATGTTCTTACATATTGTAAACTACTGTGGACAAAAGTTTCATGGAAAATTGCATAAACATTCAAAGCTAGTTGTAATATGAACTGGTTTAAACAAAAATCTATGCAGTTTATCATGTTAGATTTTGAAATAATACAAGCTTTTGTGCGGTAGTAAACATCAACGTGAACGTGTACTGATAATGGTTATTAAAAATATTTAGTTTATATTTTATCTCCCTAGGTGGGCAGATAGGTTAGATAAACTGACATCCACTGCAACAAAGGACCCGGAGGGATTCTTGGGACATCCTGTGAATGCATTCAAGTTAATGAAGAGACTTAACACAGAATGGAGCGAGCTAGAGAATCTGGTCCTGAAGGATATGTCTGATGGTAAGCTTTGTAGTATGAAAGATTGAATACTATGACCTAGTGTTAAAGTAGCAGATAACCAACTGTGAGTCTGGAAATCCATGATTCATTTTTCTCCTAATTCATGAATGCACTGATGTCTCAAAAATGATTCATTACTGTGTGCTGGAGAAACTTGCAATCTCAATGAGGATTGAAATGTTGTCGGTTGTAGCAGAGTGTACTGATGTGATATAATTGGAAGGCAAACATACTCTCTTAGCCATGAAAGGGACCACCAGAATGGAGCTTCATCACTGCATGGGCAGTATCAGCAGATAAAAGGGAAACGTGTCCCCCACAGGTTATACTCTTGGTCGTGACAGACTGTAGGGTACGGTGCTCATCCCCGTTTCTAAGCCGTTAGAGCCAGCACTATTCATGGGGCTGGCATGATTGATGAAGGTGCACAGAATGTTGTTTTTACCTTCCCACCGAAGTGGTACCTATTTATCTATTTGCATTTACATGCTTTTGAATTTCTAGATTGGCAAGAGCTAGGCTAAGAACAGGAGCTCACACTGTCTTGTAGGACCTGGGTCTTGAACCGTGGCCTGCTGGGGTTGAACCTGGGTCTTGACTCCGGGCCTGCTGGTTAACAGGCACAGTGTCTTAACCACTTATACCACCACAGCCACCATCAGCAGAGGGAGAATACAAAAAACTTAGTGAAACCATAGGTGCTGTCTCCAATAAAGTTGTATAGAGGTCAGTGTTATGATTTAGAAAATATATACAAATCATCTTTAAGCTAACAGCAGCTGAACAGATATTTCCAGAAGAGACTTCCAGGACTGTCCTACTGTGCTGGATGCAGCACATGCTCCACTGGCCTGGTGGTTGTGGGACTTAGTTCGTATTGGGGTGTTATTGAGGTTGGTGCAAGAAAAATACTTGTGATTTAGGACACAATCCTAACCAGTTTAGGTCACCCATTTCCCCATTCCTGCAATGGCTTGGGCTGGCACCCAATCCTAACCCTTACCCTGTTCACTGACCTAACCTCATCCCACTCCCCCAGGAGTGGCATAGAAGTGACTTTGTACATCCCAGGCCTTCATGGAAATTGTGTAAAAGAGTTAATAGCTGTAAAAGAGTTAGTAGTGCTTTCATTGTATTGCCAGCTTCTACAGGTACTATCCATGTGAAGTAATGGAATGTAAGTCTATTGAATTAACCTCAGTTTGGAATATTTTGCTTAAATCCAAATTTTCTTAGAAATTTTTTTTCATGCAAATTTTAATATTAAAGTGTTGTCCCTTTAATTTCTTGTTATCAGGGTTCATTTCCAACATGACTATTCAACGCCAGTATTTCCCTAATGATGAAGATCAGACAGGTGCTGCCAGAGCTCTTTTGAGGCTCCAAGATACTTACAATTTAGACACAGACACTATCTCAAGGGGAAATCTTCCAGGTAAAATTTTGAAGAAATCTTTGAAGCATGTGGAGAGACCTTAAGTGTGTGTGTGTATGCTGCCTCATCTGTGTATTGTCCTCATGTGTTCTGATTTTAATTATTCTTTCCTATAAAACATAAATCACAGTTTGCTGTTTCTTCCAGTTGCAGTTAGTGTTTGTCTGTCAATTAGGATGAACTTTAAATTGTGGTTTGTAATTGTGATTTAAAAGGGAACTCCAACCATATCTTAATTTGCACTGTAGGACCAGAATGTGATATTATGGCTAATAATTGTATCAAGGGTATTGGATGTGCTTATAACATTACTGATTGATTTGACATTACTTCTGCCCTCCCCTCACTTCTGTGATTGAGGGTGTAATACTAAACAAGCCTGCTCAACTCACCCATCTGCTCATTCCTGCAGTGCTGTGGGGAGACTGGCACATGTCTGTGCATTGGCCTAACCCCCTGACTACTCTGTCCTGTTAAGAGTTTGAGATGTAGGGAAGTCAGGCAAACTCCCTTCCCACACACTCCCAGCCCTGCATTGGGTCCTCTGAGTGATTACCATACCTTGTGCATACACACACTCTTTAATTGAAGTAAATACCATATTTATTAAGAATTGGTTAGTCATGTAAGAGGTGAACCATCGCCCCCAAGGGGGGTGTATTTATATAAATATTTATTTAAATATTATTTATTTATTTAATTTATTATCATTTATAATTTATTATTAATATAATAATATATAATATATTAATAATATTAATTAATATTAATAATATATTAATAATATAATAATTTATTATTATTCATTATTTATATTATTATTATTTATTATTATTTATAATTTATGTTATAAATTATTTAATTTATTATTTATTTATTTATTTAAATATTTCTATAAATATTTATTTATATAAATATAAATACAGGTGTGTTCCACTTAGATACATACTCTGATCTCCATAATTTTGTGTTTATGTTAAGCAAACATTCAACTCACTTTAATGTCGTTGTGTAAACAGACACTCCCTAGAAGACACTTGCTGGCTGTGTAGTGTGCTGGAGACAAATTACCCTATATACACAAGTATAAGCTTAGTTTTTCAGCACATTTTTTAATGCTGAAAAAGCTCCCCTCGGCTTATGCTCGGGTCAGCTTATACTTGTCATTAAATGGGCAAAGAAGTGGATTTCTGCACAAGCAGCTCAGCTTAGGTCAGCCATTTTAAAAAGCAAGAAAGGATGCTTTGCTTCCTTTAAAAAAAATCAAGTCCGCAGATTGATAACTCTCCTCCCTGCATGTAAGAGATTGATAGCTCACCGCATTGGCTGTTTTCTTTTCATTAAAACATCAGTAGCTGCTGCATTTCCCACCCTAGGCTTATACTTGAGTCAATAAGTTTCCCAGTTTTTTGTGGTAAAATTAGGTGCCTCAGCTTATACTCAGGTCGGCTTATACCCAAGTATATATGGTACCTCTTCTTTGCATTAATAGTCTTTGTTCTGTAAATAGACACTCTGCTGCATACTCTGGGAGTCTCATTAAGTGCTTCTTACTGTGCTTTGATCACCATCATATATGTGGTCCGTTGTTATGCAGCACACACCTATATAATGCTGAACATTTTCCCCTCAGTTTCTGCTCTGTTTTATTTGAGATTTGTGTCATAGATTACTTCAAAATCCATTTCCCCCTTTTCCTGTGCAAATCTATTCTGTCCTCTGCTTCTCTCTTCCTTTCAATCCCACCCACTTACTGTTTTCAAACAAACTCAGCACTGTTAGCCCTCCATGTATTAATTTTCTGGCCCTCAGCACTGTGTTGGATACATGATGCAGCCCTCAGGGCAAGACGTTTGGACACCCCTATTAAAGATGAATAACTCTTGTCTGATTCTTGTGTCCCATAGGAGTGAAACATAAGGCCTATTTAACAGCTGAGGATTGCTTTGAGTTGGGCAAAATTGCATACACTGAAGCAGACTATTACCACACTGAACTGTGGATGGAACAAGCTCTGAAACAGCTGGATGATGGAGAAATTTCTTCTGTTATTGACAAAGTTTCAGTTCTAGACTACTTGAGTTATGCTGTATACCAGCAAGGGAACCTGGATAAAGCAATGATGCTTACCAAGAGGCTTCTTGAGCTGGGTATGTTAGAAGATGTGCATGTTTTCAGTGTGTTGAAATGCATAATGATTGGCTTATTCTTCCACCATATATTATATTGGGTAATGAAACTTATTGTATGGTAGCAAAATTAACCCATTATTGCGGGAGTAAAATTTCAAGAATATTTGTGGGCACCAGGTACAGGAACTGGGTGGTGGGCACCAATAGACAATGTGCATCAACAGGCATCAGGCACTGGAGGCTATCAGGGGCAGTGGTAGGCAGCAGCAGGCACCATCAGGCACCATCAAGCATCCTGCTGGGAACCAGCAAGGACCACCAGTTCATGCAACCTTTATTGGTGTATGCTGAGGACTGGAGAGGTGCGCGCGCCAGCATCAGCAGCCCCAGCCTGCAAGACTTTATCCTAGGAGGATCGGGCTCCTTCCTCCTCCACTCATGAAGACCAGGCGACTTTAAAGGAGTGAGGGGGGCTTGGTTGGGATCTGGACCATTCCGGATCCTGTGGTCCCCTTCTTGCCTTGCTCTGTCATTGATGGGAAATGAACTGGTGTATGCAGTGATGAAACAAATAAGCATTAAACAGTACATAGAAATGTAAAAATATAAAAAAGGAAAAAAATGGCAGGAGTATATGGTATTGAACTCAGTGTTAGTTAAGGAGAAAGAGGGAGTAGGAAAGGACAGAGAAAAAAGAGAAACAATGCACAACAGAGCTTCCTTCTGCCTCTCTTCCTACTATGTAGATAGGTAGTGCTTCTGCCTGCTATTTATATCTTTAGTGAGTTTCATTGTTGTCTTCCTCTGAATAATCAGGCATAGCAAATTTAAATGTTTTTGAAAATTGATCCTTTACAATAACTATTTGATGCTATGTTATCTGTGACTTTCCTTTTCTATAGACCCAGAGCATCAGAGAGCAAATGGAAATTTGAAATATTTTGAATATATCATGTCGAAAGAAAAAGAAGCCAATAAGTCCAATACCAAAACAGATGATCAGAATGAAAAAGAAATTAAAACTCAGAAAAAGGGACTTCTCAAGGATTATTTGCCAGAGAGGCAAAAATATGAAATGCTCTGCAGAGGAGAAGGTCTCAAAATGGTAATAAGTTTCTTTTTTAAAATATACTAAAACTGTTTTAAAAAAATTAAAAGGAGCCCAGTCCTATCTTTAGGTCACCAGTAAAATATACTGGTGACCTAGTGGGTTCCATGGCATGCTATGGGCCAGTAGAGAGTGGTAAGTTAAAAAAAATTTACCTGGCAACTTCACTGCGCCATGGTCTCTTTTAACTGATTCAAGTGGGCTCAAGGGGTATTTTGAAACCAGGAAGGTTGCAGAGTTGCCATTAATCCACCCCTGACCTCCCCCTACATGTCCCAACAAGATTTGCACTAGTTGTGGCTCAACATGCTGTCTCCAGTGCATAAGCAGTCCTGCATAAGCAGTCCTGTGTATTGTCACTGTGGCTTCTGTGACAGCAGGCCTGGCCTTCTGTTGATGGAAAGCTGAATGGATTTGGGATTTGGGTATTGCAAGTCTGTTAATAATGCTACAAAATACCTGTTTTCCCCAAAGCATTTGACATTTTCTTTCAAACTTTCAGACACCTAGAAGACAGAGGAAACTTTTTTGCCGCTATTATGATGGGAACAGGCACCCTTTGTACATACTGGGCCCTGTTAAACAAGAGGATGAGTGGGACAAGCCTCGGATTGTTCGCTTCATTGAAATAATTTCTGATGAAGAAATAGAAACTGTCAAAGAGCTTGCAAAACCAAGGGTAAAGAGCCTACATTATCATTCTTTAAGTTATACCATTAATGCATCATTTCTTCTCATTTTATAATGGCACATTTTGCTTTTGGTAATTCTGTAATGTAATTTTCTTTAAGAAATATTTCATACTGACAATCCTGAAAAGCCAGTTTAGTACAGCTCTAACATGTAAATAACCTTTCTTTGAGAGTATAACCTTTCTTTGAGAGCACAATTGCTACCACTTTCTTACCTTTGCAAAGTAAATGTATAGGAGTTAACTTATGAAAGATGCCATCTCTCACTGGGGCCAATGAAAACTTCATTTTGACCATAATAGTCCTGGATTCTACTCTAATTAGTTGGGTGCATAGATTATACTCTTATTTACCGGTACTTCAACCACAACGCTCATGATCATGGAAGATAATTTACTTTTTGTATGTAGCCCAAAGGGAGTTTTCCTTAGCTATTTTGTACTCCCAATGGAGATAATGCCAACCTACAATATAGGATTGGTGTAAGGTGAAGGTTTGCTATAAGATTACTAAAGTCATTGGCCTTATCCAAGTTTTTTTTCTTGATTTTTACCATGGTTTCAATTACTACTGGAAGAGGCCTACTACTTCAGGCTAGGTACAGGTGAGTCTTGTTCTTATATACTATGAAAAGGTAGTATTAGTCTGGCAAGGGGTTATGATACCATGCATGATACTGTACTGTTGCTGCACATACTGTACTGTAAGGTCCTACTGAGGCCAGTACTCCATCACAGGCTTCTGAGTGGTCTGCTTGATGTGATGCAATTTATATATTGTAATGCAACTATTTTAATTGGTTCGCTTCACAGCTGAGGCGAGCCACCATTTCCAACCCCATAACGGGAGTCTTGGAGACTGCACATTACAGAATTAGCAAAAGGTAAGACTTCATAAGCCATATTCTCTCCTTGAAATGAGTGCCTCCGTGGTGTTCATTTGGGGAGAAAATGGCTCAAAAAGATAATAGTTTTTTAAAAATTTTTATGATTAATCTCTTTATTTGCAGGTATTGTAACAGTTATTGCTGAATTTCTCAGATTCTTCTCGTAACCAGAAGTTCTTTGTTTATTTAGGATATATTCTTTGTCTATTTCAGTGTGTCTGAACATACACATTATTTGCAGAGATCTCCTTTTTTCCTTTCCTATTACATCACCTTCATCAAAATTGCATGTGGTAGTTTTTAAAGATCACTGGACAGTCATTAACATGCCAAATAGTTTGTTCACTAGTTGGTTAAATGAAATGCTTCCTGTACATTAAAATAGCAGAGAGGCTGCACATTGACTATGTATATTAAAGTTTATGAAAAACCGTATCTGTATGTGCAGCACAAATTACTCTTTACTTCATCTAATTGCAAACTCCAGATTGTTTCTTGTTGGAGTTTGTTCCATTTTTATATTAAGTATCATTCTGCAAGCTGGTGTGGATATATTTATTTATTCAATTTGTACTCCACCTTTCTCCCTGAAGGGCACCCAAGGCGGCTATATGTAACTGTTCTGAAATTTAAATGCACTAACAGTTACATAATTATAGATTTCTCCTTAGTGCCCCCATACTTCTTGAATACTGTTTGTTTTATTCTCCTTGTGTAGGCATAAGTAATTTATTTATAGCCTGCTTTTAAATGGGGCTCTAATGATCTTCCATTAGGGGGATGGATCAGATTTATACCAGCAATATTTTAGTTCAATAGATCTCAGACAAAATATAGCTACAGGCTGCAATTTCAAAGAGTTCAGGGCAGTGTACATGTGTGGCTAGATGAGGGATGGGGGCTTGGAGATGATAGTCCCAAGTGAAAGTTATGGATGAGTAGGAATATTAATTTGGTTCTCTCTGACAAGGGTCTGGCCTTTTAGCCATTTAATGACATTGGCTGTGGCCTAAATTAAGTAGGTGTGCAAAATACCTGAAGACTTTCTGTTTGTTTTTGAACTTTCTTAATTTTTAGAGTGACATTCTTTCTTGTTAAAAAATATACCCTGCTTTTTAACTTGGGGGAAAAAAATTCCCAAAGTAGCTAGTAAGTTTGCAAATATTTATGTTGCGTTCTTTGAATTTAAATTGTTGATATTATTCCAACTACTTTTCAGACAACGTAAAGCAACTTAAGCTGTCTCTGGTATTTTATGTTCCAATTCAGATAATTTTTTTTTTAAATTGAAGTGCCTAAAACAAAAATATAACTGTTAACTTCTGGATATTGAGAAGTTTTCTGTGAAACTCTGCACAAAGTGATTGTATAAAATTTCCATTTGGGGGAGAAAAAGTGAAAGGACAATATACCAAATTTGTTAAGCCAATTGGGAAATGGCAATTGCAGCAGCTGTTGCAATCCACTTAAATACTCCTGCTAATCTGAGCATCACATACCATCCAGACCAATCAGAATCCTTGTAATTTTCTGTGGCTTGGCCCAGAAGCTTGCTACTAGGGTAAGCCCTTGTCCTTTCTCTTTTTGTAGCTGAGCCGAGCTACTGTGCATGACCCTCAGACTGGGAAATTGACCACAGCACATTATAGAGTCTCAAAGAGGTAAGGGGACTTTGTCTTAATTGCTGCAGCTTTTCTTTGTTGCAGCTTATGTCAAACTTGGTCGAGGATTCTGTACATTTTTTCCTTGGTCATCATTGATTTAATTAGAGTTCAGTGATGAAAGCTTAAAATATATCACTAACAGTTATGCTAAAAGTTTGAATGCCAGAAGGAAGACAGTCCTAAAATTTAAACTCTATATGAATTAAGCAATTCTATAATGGGCTGCAGTTCCTGAACATACTTAGAACATAGCAGGACTTCAGTGTAAACTTGTAGAGGATAGGATTGTGCACTTTTCAGCTTAGAACATTCAACTTATTGATGAACTCAAATAAACCACAATGTGCTACTATATATAACTCACAAAATATTATTATACCATCACTCAGTTATGTGCCAGGATATCTGAAACAACATACGATATAAAATATAAGAACAACTTATAAATGTTCTAACAAGTATAAATATATTCTAGTTCATTATTCACAGTCCATTCAAAGCTGAGAACACCTTTCAAGATCACAAGTGTTTCTAGTTTGCTGTTGGTACTTTTTTCTCAAGTTTTTCAAGAATTAGATGACGAGTAGTCCCCGAGAATGCCTACCCTGTTTCAAAGTTGTAATTCTTCTTTAGAAACCCTTAGTAGTAATTCTTATATGAGAATTTTAATTTCTCAAGCAAGTTGCCTCTCAGGTAGGGATAAATCTCCAGAGCATTGTCGAAGACCAGACTTCTTGATTTTACTATTTCTTGAATTACTACTCAGAGTATTATATTACTACTAACAGGAGTATATTTGATCCTTGTTAGGATATTTATAAGTTATTCTTATATTTTATGTTTATTATATGCTGTTTAAGATATCCTGGAACATAATTGAGTCATGGTATAATTCATATTTTATAAGTTATATATACAGTAGTAGCAGATTGTGATTTATTTGAGTTCTAGAATTTCCTGCTATTCCCTCATAATTTGTGATACTTATTTAGGCTGCAATCCTAAAGACACTTTCCTGGGAGTAAGGCCCATTGAACACAATGGGGCTTACTTTTGAGTAGACATTTTTAGGATTGTGCTCTTATTGTTTGCATGATTCTAGTCCACCTACCATCCTAAATGACCAAACTACTGAGTTCTGCTTGGAAAAAAATCCATGTGAAATATTGTGTGCCACCTACTTGCTTTTCCCATTATGTCAGAATACGTGTGTTAATTTTAAGCAGTTCCCTGGAGGTGCAGGCTAAATAGGAAGAACTTTCTCTGCTAATGATAGGTTGAGGTCCTCAGTTGAAATTGTATTTGAAATAGTGTGTAATCTTGTGATATGATAGCATCTTGGTTAATGTGTGAGATTACAAACTGCTGTTTCTTGAACATAGTCTAATTTTTCTTGATACTTTGAAAGCCTACCTATACAGGCCTGTGCATGTTTACATCCCTGTACATACAGCCTGTTCATTCCACCAGGTTCATGGGGTTTACTCTTGAAAGTATGATTGCATCCTAAGCAAACTGCTTCTATCATGAAACTAATGTTTTAAGAACATTTAATTGCATGGGTTTTTCATCTAAAGACAACCTCAAACATTTAAGTATAAGATATCCCTGACAATTCAAGACTTTTGCATCAAATGCATGTGCAATACTGGAGACAATGTTTAAAATCCACCATGAGTCCTCCTAGGTAGGTAGGATATAAATAAAGCCTCTTCAAATACAATGTGGCATTTTGAGATAGGATTGGCTTATAAGGGCATGCCTGTGTCATTAATCCATGGACTAATCCTTGTAGGGTCTTATGCTGCCAGAGAGCAATGTAAGGTCCTTTATGGATGTCACAGAGTGTGGCATGTGATTCCACGCAGACTGGTCTCTTGCTATTCTGCATGTAGCAAACTACTGTCTACACATCTGCAGGCCATCCATGTTCCATTCTCCCGTACCAGTGCTAGTTAAGTCAGCAGGAGTGAATTGGAGTGGGGCGGGGAGGGGAAATTGGCGTGGAGTGAATTGGAGGGAAATTGGAGTGGAGTGGACTGGAGTGGAGTGGGAAAAACTGGCAGCAATAAAGCCTAGAAAGGGAGCAATATTGGCAGCTGCAGCACACTTCCAGCCTTGATCTACTCAACCCTACTGAACCTTTTCAGGTGGTGAAGGCTTACCCACAAAGAAGGGAACAAATCTCATCTTTGAGAGCTTTGTTTCAGTTAAACTTTAATTTACTCATACCTTTATTCTTATCATCCCTCAATTCTCATGCAGTCCTCTTTCCATTGCGCAATCTGACTATCAAAAGTACGGTATAAAGCATCACTTTTATCTAGAATCATATGTTTTTAAATAATTTTTAAATTGGTTCATTTTATATAGCTCTCTGAAAAGCCACATATTAAGAAAACACAACAGTACTAGAAAACTAAAATTTTCCAAATCAGTAAACTGAAAAACCACAGAGAAATCTTTCCCATAGTACTGGAATGATTTCTTGAATCTAATGATTTTCTTTTCCTGTGAACCAAAACACTGCCTCTTGTATTTGAGAGAAGCTGACTTCCTCCTTCCAAACATTCCAAGCACTCTTTCCATGCTAACACATTTCTATATTATAGCCTGACTCTGCTTATGAGAGGACTACTGTTTGTGCTGAAGGACGTGGCAGGCTTCGTAAAGTGGCATTTAGCCAGCATCAGAGAGCAGCATCTTGAGCCAAGCAATGTACAGTACTGGAATAACTCAACCAGACTAATTCAACAACTTTTGGAAGCTGCTGCTGACAATGTTTTTCTAACATAATTACTCTATGATCCATATTGTGTTTCCTTTCCCAGAAAACCCCACTTGTCTAAACTTTTTGCAAGAAAGAACATCTTCATTAGATATATATGTTTTACTATACTTTTAAAGTTACTTTAAGCTTAACTAAAGACATAATGAACATTTAAGGCAGTGATTCCTAAATCTACCTTGTCATGACATCCCTGCAGTCTCTTCACTGCCACCATATTAGCTGGTGATCCATCTTGGATGTGATAATGAGATCCAAGACTTTCTTATAAAAAAGCTGCTTGAACCATTTACTAACAAGGCTGTGCCATAGCTCTGAAACTCCATGCAACAAGGCAAGGTTGATGTCATTTTTGGAATCCAAATATAACCACGAGTGGTATAACTTTTAAGGCAGCATAATGGTTGCTGTGTTTTTGTATTGTGTTTCTTATCAAGGGAGATGTCATGGATAATGTTTTTTTCCTTCAGTGTTTTCTAATGAAAGAGATGATTTCCAGCTCCCTGTGTTTCATATAGTAACAGTTCTAAAACTGAAGTTTTTTTTTTTTTTCTAGAACTCTAATAGTCTAATTTTGGTCAAATATTCATATTCTTGAGATTCTGTAATCTGTGCTATTACTGATTTATACTGGTTCATTCTGGTGTGTTTTTTTTTTTTAAGAGAAGGCTATAAAAATAGTTGAGTTGTAGGGAAGGTTTGCTTTTAAAACCTGTAGATTTGGAATATTGTCTGCAAGTAGCTATTAATAATGCGGTTTGGTAAATTTACAGATGTCTAGTGTTAATTATTTATGCTTTTGAAAGACATACAAACTGGTGATTTGTGTTGCTAAAGCTGCCAGCCAGAAGGCAGGAATGGATATCTTCAACAGCTAAGAGGTTAGCATCACCTTTGATAAGGCCCCATATGTCCTAAACACAGGCAGTATGGAAGTATAAATCTAACAGCTGCAGCTTTCCTACGTTGGGAAAAATTGCTTCTGAATAATTCTAATTTGTCCTGGAAAATATGACTATATTAGGAGAGAAATTGACCCTTGAAAAGGAGTACATGCAGGAAGTAGCAACTGGAATAGAAAATATAGGTTACAGTAGGAAGAGTTGGGTGGAGCAACCACATCAGTAAATGGTCCATTTCTGAAGAATATGAAGAGCTTGTTCATTAGAGAACTGGACTCCTTCTAATTACCTAGCATCCTGTATTAATGGCCATAACTCATTTTGTTTTCCCTTTTAAATGACTGCTTTTTACTGAGGAAGTAGCTCATACACTTCCGTGGTTTAAAAAGTCCATCCTGTCATTCCAGTCTCTAGTAGAAAGGAATCTAGTTTTGTGAGTGTTTTGTAAACTTGCAAAGGTGACAAAAATCCTTACTATTTATATATTGCCAACTGCTCTATGAAATAAATTTAGGATTATCAGCAATGTGTCATTCAGAGAGCCCCATACCCAACGATATGGATAAACTTTGTCCATACGGATATGGATTTTATTTGTAAACATATGAACATCTGAATGTCTGAAAAGGGCTATTTGAAGTATTAAGAACCTCCCAGTTTACAAAACCTTGTAAGTGTGCCTAGCAATCCTCACTGCCAGTGCACTCATAGCATTGCCCCCTCTTCTCCCTATGAAGAGTAGTTTTCTGCAGGAGTATGACAGAAGTGGGTATTGCTAGATGTATTCACAATTTTCTGTATGTTTTGGAATGGAAGGGGTAAACAATCAGAATTGAATCCATATATGCTAGAAGTATTTTGGTACAAAATGCTGACAATCCAGGTAGAAGAATTCTGCCTGTTTGGATGAATAAGTTATAGTATGTTTCTATGCCGGCCTACTCAAAAGTATGTTCCATTGAGTTCAATTGGTATACTTCCAGGTAAGTATGTTTAGGATTGCAGCCTGGGAATGGATCTGGATCCTGCATTGTCTTTAGAAGCCTGGGTGGCTGATGTCACTAGGAATCCTTTTTATAAGCCTAGATTTGTTCTTCAGTTACAGTCTTGTTTGGAAATTCAGGCTGATACACTGTTATCCATGCACTTCCTATAGGTTAGGCTACTGTAATGTGCTGTTCTTTGCCTTTGAAAATAGTTTGGAAACTTCAACTGATCCAGAATACTGCTTCCAGATGATGGGCAAATCAATAGTTGGATATACAACTTAGGGTGCAATCCAGAGTAACCATGGGGAGTCCTTGCTCCAACATAAGAACAATTTACTCTGGATTGCAATATGAATTTCCCATAGGTTTTCACTAGGTGGTGCCATAACTGCGTCAGTGTAAATGTCTCTTATGTGCTCCCATAGTTACTCTGGATTGTAGGGAGAATCTGCAGTATTTGTGTTGGTTACCAGTTTGTTTCTGAACCCAGTTCAGAGTGCTGATCTTAGTATTTCAAACTATTAAGAATCTGGTACCCATGTTATCTGAAGGAGCTCATTCTCATTTATGAAAGACTAGATTTTTCTCAGTGTCTGTTTTGTGTTGGAGGCTTACCCATCAAGTTTTTTAAAAAGTTTTTATTTGGCAAGAACTACTTGAAACTGTTTATATTTAGGCTAAGAATTTCCCATGGAATTAATAGAGTTAAGACTTATTAGTCTAGAAATGTACGTTTTATAGTATACTGTACTATTATAGTATAACACACCTAACCTATATAATACGTAACAGTATAACACCTAACAAAGACAACACCTTATTTCATATTTAGTGCCTGGCTATCTGGATATGAAAACCCTGTAGTGGCACGTATTAATGCAAGAATACAGGATTTAACAGGACTTGATGTCTCAACAGCAGAGGAGCTTCAGGTATGCTGATTAACACAAATATAATCAAGTGAACATCCATGCCAATTTTGTCTGATAATGCATTAAAAAAGCACCACCAAAGTGCCACCAAAATTTTGAGACTTGCCAACATGAGATTAGTTTTAAGTTACTTACTTACTTGGCATCCATTAGTCTTGAAAGACTATGGTATCATGCTCGACGCTGCATGCAGAGCACAAAGGCCTGCGTAGATTAATAGGAGGATAGGCTGTTACCCAAGCAACAAATCCCCCCTCTCCACGCCACTGAAATAGTCTACTGGTATCAGCAGAGCTGATACAATTGGTTCCAGCTGTGTCACAGAGCTGGGCTAAGGACAGGAGCTCACCCTGTCTTGTGGGAACCCAGGTCTTGAACCCTGGCCTACTGGTTAACAGGCACATTGTCTTAACCATTGTGCCACCCAAGTTTTAAGTATCTTGATATCAAACACATGACCTGAATCTCATAGTGATTTGAATTTCTAAATTACATAAGAAAGTAGAAGTTTGCCAATTCTGTTAATGCTTTCTTTCTTTTTGTTAGCTGATCCTAATGTGACAGTCTGCACCTAAAGAAGGCCAGGACAAATCAGGGGCCTTCTGTTCACTACTGCAACTGGGCCCTCCACCCAGTAGGAAGAAAAGCTACTTTGTGGTTGACTTAGGAATGGTCATTTAGAGCAAAGAAGTGGCAGGCTCTGTGTTCCTTTCTGCATGTGTATGCATGCATACATATTTATAATTAACTCTGCTGGAATAGAGAAATAAGCAAGACAACGGTTAAGTACATGACCTAACCCCCCAATCTTTCTGCTCATTTAGTCTTTATGTCACTCTATGGAAAGCCCCAAGTCCAAAGGTTTAAGCTATATCAGCAAATCTTTGCTATTGATGACAAACAAATCAGTGCTCTTGCTCATCGTTGATGGTTTATTGGATACTTGTGCTTCTTCTACTGTAGGTAGCCAACTACGGCGTAGGAGGCCAGTACGAGCCTCATTTTGATTTTGGAAGGGTAAGTCTCTGTCCTGCCTTTGTGCATCACATATACTGTGTTTCTTTTTTCCAGGTAGCAAATTATGGAGTGGGAGGACAATATGAGCCCCACTATGACTTTGCTCGGGCAAGTAAAGAGATGAATGAAGAAAAATCTTTTGAAGCCTGGGTTTTGTGTTTAACAAACAGAAAATCCAGGTTGTCAAGTCATGTAATCAGGTTGTCAAGTCTTTTAATCCATATGAATGGATAAAAGTCTTTAAACCACCATTTGAACAGTGAAATATAGAGAATAGCAAGACATATTGTTCTCTGAGATAACAATAAATAAGTATTTTACTGAAATTGCTGTCAAGTATGAGAGATAATTCAAAATGCCACATTTTAGAAATGAGTTAGTTACTGAAGAACATGACTTAACACATTTGAGGTATGATTAAACACATATGTGATGCTATCAGTGATATTAATGCCACCACAGGGTGAACATTTTTGTCCCCAAATGATCAGATAGTCTTAGCATGTGTGATTGCTGAAATTATAGAAAATTATATAGCCTGTTTTATGTTCTTGCAGAGATCAGAATTAATAATTGATTTTGAGGTACTATATTTGCACTTTGCAATGTTTGCTTTTTTCTTGGACTGCAGTTTATTTCTGATTTCTGAATGAGCTATCTCAGTGGTTTTCAAACTTTTAGAACTGGAACCTGCTTTTCATAGAATATAAGAGGACCTACCTGGAGTGATGGAAGTGACATCATCAAGCAGGAAAATCTTTAACCATCCTAGGCTGTATTCTTGCTTACACTTACTAAGGAGAAAGTCCCATTAACAATAATTGTTAAAAGCATATACAAAGTTAAAAGTATCCTGATATGTTAAAAGTACAGATTTGTAACATTTCCCCAAATGCAGTCACATTCTGCGGCAAATCAAATCTAATGTGTTAAAAATAAAATATGAAAATGAATGGGCATATACCTAGTTTGCAACTGACATAGTGGGCCCTAACCTACAGTTTGAGAAACACTGAGCTATCTGATATTTTTTGAAGCTCCATTTTAGTGCAGGAATTTGAAGAATAAGGCTGCTAAACTCAGGTGGTGGTTTACAAGACACTGTGTGTTAACACCTTCAACTAACATGATTCTGTGATATGTTTGTTACCTTAAAATTCTTTTAAAATTAACTTAAAACTTCATTTTTTGTCTCTTGAACAAATAAAAGATTTGGGTGGACTAAAAGATACTCCAAATTCTCATTTTATCTAAATTTAATTGCATGAATTTAATTTCTGAAATGTTTTAAATGTGATAAAGTAATATCCAGTATTATGAGGAAGAGGCATTGAATACTTCCTAGGCATGGGTATCTGAAAGCAATCATGGTTGACCAGTATGGAAAAGTTTCTGTTATAATTCTAGGGATAAGAAGCATTTTGTTTTCCTTTGCAAATAATTGTAGCTATCAAGTATTTTTCAAACTTTGGTTGTCTGGGTTGCGGCTGGTATTCAGGGAGCCATTGTTTGTTGCATGATTTTCATTTAAGTAATTTCATTTATGTAATAGTATTTGGTCTGCTGATATATAAAGTGGTGTTTCAGCCAAAAGAAACCCTTACCCTGGGGGTTTGTTCTGCCTAAAACAGGCATTGGGAGGGCTGGTCAGGGCAACAAATTCTCCAGGGCACTATGTGGCAAGAGCAGCCATCCTCATCCTTCCTCCTCTGCTGCCTCCCTTGGTCCTACAAAAGCCTTCTAAAACCTTAGGGAAGATTTTAAACCACTATTTTTGGGTGTAAACTGGAATTGATAGACTCATAGAATGCCTTTTGATGAGCAGGGAATGCCATGCTGTATGCTGACAGATATCAGCATACTACATGGATGGGACTGAATTGTGAACCAGAACTTCTCCATTTGAAATCTCTGCCATAAATTCTTTTAAAGTGGCCTTAAGTAAGCCACTGTTCCTCAGCCTTAATTCCATGCAATTTGCACTTTTTTGAAAAAAAAACATAATTTATTATGTTTTTCATACTTGAAAGTGAATTTGTGGGGGCTCATTTTTTATACTTAATAGAGTTAATTAGCTACTAATTGCTAATGAAAAACTCATAGTTGCTGGCAGCTTCCTTCAGGGCATGGAGTCTCTCTAGACCAGGCATTCACAAAGTTTCTGATGTGTCTGTCAGCAGTTTCCTTATCAGGATCTTTATATTCTGTCCTTGCTTTCTCAGCTATTGACATTGTAGCCTCCTTTCTCAACTTTAATCCCCATACAATCTTGGGCAAGCAGGAGTCCATATTTCCTATGGGAAAGCAGTTTTTCATTTACACACTTTTAATATATTCACAACTTTCCAAGAATGTAGTCCTGTGTAAATTGAGAGCTGCTTTTATCATATCTGCCTAAGGTGTAATGTCTTATCAGATGTTACTCATGAGGTTTCATCATTACATAATCAATCTGTTATTATTGTTGTATAAGAAAATCAAGTATGAGCAAGGATATATTTTTCATCATTACATAATCAATCTGTTATTATTGTTGTATAAGAATATAAAGTATGAGCAAGGATATATTTTTCCCATAAGTCTCAGTTATATAGGTCCAGCCGAAGAGCCTAGTCAAGTTAACCTTTTCTGACCCTTGCATTGTGCATGGTAGCCTTAGCTATGGTAATCTAGTCTAAAGCAAGTCCCAATGTCTTGCTAACAGTCAACATTCAGTCAACACTCAGACTGCAATCAATGCAAGTTCCTATCCTACTGGCAGTGTAAATTGTTTGTTTCCTGTCTGGGTTGCCCAGTAAACGTTCAAAGGATTAACCAAAAACAACCAGTCACATAGACAAGGTGCCAAAATATGTATAGAGTTATGGTTTTGGCTCAAGGTATGTATGGAGTTAGTCCCTCACCAAGCAGAGAATCTGCCTCCAGTGTGAGATTCTAGAGAGTGCTCTTTCTCCCTCTCCCCAAAGATGGCCAGGCCAGACCATGAAAGGATGTGCTCTTAGAGGGGTAATATGCCATCTTTTAAAAACCTGCTTTCTTTCTCAAACCCCCCTTCCCCTCCCTCTCTCTGTTGTTTGTAATATGTAGACAGTTAAGTAAGAGCATAAGAACTCAACTGATTGTATTTCATTGTTATTCATGTAATCTTACTGTGATTATTCTTAATAAACCTTGCTAAAATATACCTTCTAAAGCTCATTCTTCTACAAAGGTTATCTGAAGTGACGCCGCTTAATTTAAATGTCTAGCCTTCAAACTTATGACCAAAGAGACACTCCTTAATTCCACTTACAAATATTGTATGCTGCTCTTTTAGTAACACAGGCTATAAGACAATGGAAGCATGCTTTAAAAATTGTAATTATTGATTACTTGAATGAATGATAGACTCTTAAAGGTTAACTGCTAATTTTCCGTTCTCTACCACAAAAGCTATCAGCTGCTGATGTTTCACTTATGCTATCATGCCTTGTATTTTTTATTTTTTTTTTTTTTTTTGCACACAGAAAGATGAGCCAGATGCCTTTAAAGAACTGGGTACAGGCAACAGAATTGCCACATGGCTATTTTATGTAAGTAAGACAATTGGATGCTAAAACCACAGTATTGCCAAAGGGACTAGAAGTCAGAAATTCAAAGTCTATAAGCATATTTTGTGAAATGAAACCACAATATGTTTGAATTATACCCTGGTAGGTATTTATTGGTTAAAGAGCTAGATAGCCCAATTCTGTGTGCTGCCCTTCAACAGCAGGACATAGGACAACAGAACTGTTGTAAATGGGTTTGCATGCATGCATGCATGTGTACGTGCACACACAAACACACAACCAAAGCCAAGAATGCCACCTGCAAAGCAGCAATGGCAGTATTAGAGAAGTACTGCCACACCTTTCTCTAACTAGGAAGGTGGTCACCTTTTGCATGACTGGCCAGAAACACCCATAGCAGAGGCAAAAAGAAAAGGGCAGGCAAATCTAGAATCCACAACAGCTACATTGCAAAGTGGTACTGCAAGCACCTTGCTTCTGTAGGAGACAGACAAGAGCATCTCATCCAGCATTTAACACCTTGTTAACATCTCTGCAAATGGGCACACCTGGATAGAAATCTGTAGCACAGACCTGTGAGGAGTACTGCATAAGCCAGTGTCTTGACTGGCAAGTGATGCAGGACACCTGTTGCATCTTGCCATCAGCTAGCCACCTCCATGCACCTATATTCTCTGGTTTATTCCTGGCTCTGGGACTTTAAATCATGACCAAAGAGTACCTTTTAGTTTGTTTATTTGTATTTCTCTTTTGCAGATGAGTGATGTAGCAGCAGGGGGAGCAACAGTGTTTCCTGAAGTTGGAGCCAGTGTTTGGCCTAGAAAGGTAAGCAGAATTTGTGTATAGTATACAAGTTGAATGCTTTTGTACTATAAACATGTATAATTTTTTTCCATTTAATAACCAAGCACGATTGATCACATGTTGAAGCTAATATTATACAGTACAACTTTTCAGTGAACAGACAAAGGCTAGCATTTTTGAAGGCAAAGTGTGTTTGATGATAATGACAACGAATGAGGTAGAAATATATGTTGCTATAAATAATTATAAATAAATAATATTTCTGATACTGTTTCTGGCACAGATAACTGAAAGTGTTAAAAGTTTCCTTATTTTCTTCAAATATCTCCATTGGAGCTCTCTGGACAATTCTGAAAACTACAAATAGTTTATATGTACCGGTATTTGTCTTTTGGCAAATACCATTTTGGGGACAGCAAGCCTTTAGGTTCTGATACATAAAGGCATACCTATGTCTTTAAATATCTCTTTACAAGCGAAATGTACCCGCATTGCAGGAGTGAAATACTTCCTGTAAACCATCCCCTATTATGCACAGTGCCCCTCCCCCTCAAGCAACCACCCTCTCAGTGCATCAGGCACTGGGCACCAAATTGGCTGGATGTTGATCAGTCAGTCTTCAGTGTAAAGTATAGGACAAAACCATGTTGCACCTCTTTTACCCCCTTAAGCGTTAAATTTCTCAACATCAATTCTTGGTGGGTGTTGATGTCACAGAAAGAACAAATTTCATGCTTCTAGGTCCTGGGGTTGGGGCAGAGCATCCCTCAGTGAGGGATTCTTCAATGTAAAGTATAGGCAGGAAAATGCATTGTGCCCCATTTCACCCCTTCCCATTGGAATTTCTGAAAACTGGTTTTTAGTGGATCCCTCTGTCATGGAATGAACAACCACCCAAAATTTCATGCGTCTAGGTCCAGTGGTTTTGGCTGGGCGTTGATCACTCTGTTAGTGAATCAGTCAGTGACTTCTCTCTCTCTCTCTCTCTCTCTCTCTCTCTCTCTCTCTCTCTCTCTCTCTCTCTCTCTGTGTCTATATATAAACAATGATTTCTGAAGCACCAATACTTTTCCTAATTGGTGATGCAGAAATAAAAATGATTTTTTCTCTGTCATGTGAAATAAAGCTTGCAAGATAAAAAATGTTTGAAATTATAGAGACAAAATTAGCACATTATAATTCAGAATGCAGTAATACTATCAAATGTTTAGTTAATTTAATTTGAACTTTTTAAAAATAAGCCCGTTTTAGCTCTGCATTTTTCAAAAACTAATGTTGAGATAGAATAAATGGGTTTGTTTTCATCAGGGAACAGCCGTATTTTGGTACAACCTTTTTCCAAGTGGTGAAGGAGATTACAGCACAAGACATGCTGCCTGTCCAGTACTAGTTGGAAACAAATGGGGTATGTATTAAACTTGAAGATGCATGGACAAAGCTGATGCATACAATGCATTCAAAAGACAGGCTCATACGGAAATATGCAGTAGAGCAGAGAGTTTTAACCACTTTGCTGTAGCACACTGGTGTGCTGCAGATGGTCTGAAGGTGTGCTGCTGAAGTTTGCTGAGAGTCATTTATTAGTAAGGCAGTTAGAAGATTTGAGTCCTCTCCCTGTCGCTTGATGTGCCTTGTCAGTGGTAAAAAATCTGATGGGGAAACAAACCCCTACTTGCTAGTTACTTCAACAGTCACTGTGGGCAGAAGGGTTGAAAAGTGGCAACTTAGCATGCACATTCCTGAGAGTGTAAATATTAGTAGATGTGAAATATTTCAATAAGAATTAAGGAATTGTCAAATTAGCTTAGACCAAGGCTGTCCAAACCCCGGCCTTGGGGCAGAATAGGGCCCTCTGCAAGACCCTTCTATCGGGCTGTGGGCAAGCCTTGTAATTGTCTCTAATACAATCTTATATATCAATTAATTCAAATTTGAAATGTCAAATCATTTTTTTTTTTGCCTCCAACACAGTGTCAGAGAGATGATGTGGACCTCCTGCCAAAATGTTTGGACAGCCCTGGCTTAGACAATTTCTGATCCTACATAATCTTTTACCAAAAAATGCTTTTAAATACTTTATTTTTCGTATTTAGACATATGTGACCATGTACAAATGAGCTGAATTTTTTTGTTTTTCAGTATCCAATAAGTGGATCCATGAACGTGGACAAGAGTTTCGAAGACCGTGTTCGTTATCGGAGTTAGACTGATACAGACTTTCCCTTTCTCCTTCTGATTGTAAAAGTTGCATTTCCATTTCATATTGTTTGCTCTGACAATATGACAGTATCAACACTCCACTACAGATTTTCAGCCCAGTCCTAACCATCCCTGAAGCAGCAGGGCCAGTGCAATCTCACTGAGGTAAAAGGACGTTTGTCCCCTTGCCTTGGGGAATGTCCCAGCCAAGACAATGAGTCTATTTGGACCTGTGCCAGCCAAGTCATTGGCACAAGTCTTAAGAGGAGCTGTGGCAACAGATATGGTCTGCAATGGGGGATAAAATTTAGTATGTACCGGTACCACCCTATCATTTTTCCCATAATCCATCCTTCCCTGCACCCCATTACATCCCCTTCCCAGACTCTACTACCCAGAATAGTCCATACATGCCCTGGCACATGCTTCACCTGGATCTTCCTTCTGGTGTCTCTTCTGTATTGTCACAACATGCTTTATGCTACATTTGCAACAATGCACGACAGTGTGGCAGGCACCTCACCTGCACAAGAAGAGACTAGAATTGTGCCTTTGTTTCCAATGCCATTCTAGTGTTTCATCTATGGATAAATACTGTCTTTTCTTTTTAGGTTTTGCTAAATATACCCCTCTAAATTTTTATAGAGAGAATATATTTGATTTTTAATGTCTGAATTATCATGGTCAAAAATAACTTCAAAAGAGAATTGATAAATTTCATTCTGCCGGTAAAAGAATTAATTTGGACAGTCTGTTCTCAGAGAAGGACTTGATTTGCTTTATAATATTAAGTGTAATATCCTGTCCTGTCCTTTCTACTCCAATCCCTTAACCTTCATTCCTTGTTTTTGGAATGCCTGATCACTGCTCTGAAACTATGGACAGAATTGTCAGTCTCATAGCGATTATTTCAGTGGCAATAACTCTCCACTGAACTCAAATTATAGGTTTCACCCTTGCTATGTGCTGCTCTTGTAGCAGGCTCATGCCTTAATGCCTGACAATATTTCCAACAGCCATCTCCACTGCCATGAAAGTTCAGGCGTAGCTGTTTTTTAAAAAAGTTTTAATTATGCATAAGAGATAAAACCAGGCTGATAACCCAAGAAATGTACCACCAATTAAGGAAGTAAAGATGGCTTTAACACTAGTGCAGAACTGGCAATCATGACCTGTCTTCCAGGGACTGACTTAACCACATAATCATTCAATGTCTGTCCTTTAAAAATCAAGGCTTTTTTTTATTGATTAGTGAGTAATAGCTCCATACCGTCTAGGAAGAAAGAAAGAACACCCTTTGGCTTAACCACAGTATTGTGCCTTAGATTTGAAGGCTGAATTTTCAGAACCTTTATATGATTAAAAAATGCACAAACTTGTTTTCCCAATTGAGATGTTTTGTGATAAAGATGATATATTTATAAAAATCTTTTGAAAAAATTGTGTGTATATTGTTTTGTGTATATTGTGGACTCTGTGTGTGTTCTTATCCTTAAGTTAAACTAGATCTAAAGTCACACAGATGTTAATTTGAGCTCTACAGCATATATGTTGTAGAGTTCATTATGTATATATAGCCCAGTCCAATGCCTGTCTGCTCAGAAGTAAGTCCCATTATAGTTAATGGGGCTTACTCCCAAGAAACTGTGGATAGGATTGCAGCCTTATGATTTTTGGTCTGCAATAAGATGATCCTTCAAACATGCCTGGTATTTCTTTAATGCTCTCTGCCAAATACAGACCAATATAAATCTTTCATAGTTATGTATGAACAAAGTTTATAGAAATTTGAGAAAGACTGAGAAGTCAGTGTACTTGTTTGCAGTTCTTTAGCCTGTGCTCTGTTTCAGAATAGGTAAGTGTTATTGGATCACTGAGTATCTGGACCATTGCTTTTGATTCAGTTGAACTAATTGCAAGACTCAATTTGGTTCTGAAATTCTTAACCACTTGTGCCCCTACAGCCTTGTTGTATTTACTGTATCTTTGCTGATTTACTGGAAAAAAGCAAAATTTCTAATTTTGGATAATTTTGAATAATTTCTATCTTTGGATAATTAAAACTTTAGGCAGTACTTTCTGTCTGGAATCTACCTGAAAGCTTTCCTTTCTCAAATAACAATCTCAGTTATGATCAGCTGATCAGATCATTGCTAGTCACGGCACCAAAAGCTCCTTTTATTACAGTGCTCTCTCTAATTGCACAAAAAATCTCAGGGCTCCCTACCTCCTGTGGTGTTTTCTTTTGTGTGTGAATGCAATTCTAGAAGAAATATAAATGACAACTGTTGCAACTAACAGTGATGGATATTTGAGATGGTGATTGCTGTATTATTCTCATTTCATCCACTGAACCCCAACATACTGTATTGCAATTTAAAATCACACACACAAAAGATAAAAACAGTACTCAAAGCAAGCTGCTCATGCTTGTTTTACTCTTCTATAGCTGCTCTTGTTGTTTGCTAAATTCATTCTTGAGTGCGCTATCACAAAATACATAATTTTAAAAATGCATGTTTTCATAGGCACAAATCTTTCTGTACTTCAATTTTTATCATGAGAGTGGACATGCCTCCCAAGTCATATCATATAGAAACCTTAAAAAGTTTCTGTATTTTTATGTCTCTCACCTGTTGGTAGCTTCTCATAAAAATTTGCCATTCAAATGAATGTCAGATGACTGTCATCAATCCCACTGAGATTTGACAATGAAGATGTAGAAGAATTCTGCAGTTTTATAAAGGATGGTTGGATTGAAGATTGCTTTTCTCCACACAGGATACTTGGATAAGTATTATTACTCGAGTCCAGGTCTTCTTGACCCTCTGGGAATGAAAGCAAGAATTCCATCACAGGTGTTTGTTTCCAGGGAGTAAGATAGGTTCACAGCCCAAATCTTACTGAACACAATTGGCTTACTTCTGAGTAAAATAAAAAACAGTTTTCAAAGACTAAAGTATGGTTTATAAAGTGATCCTCTCTTTGTAACTTTGGATATCACAGTTGACATCAACTTCAAAAATTCTATTTGTGGAGATGGCAAAAGTCCTATCTATCTACCTATCTACAGTATTTATATACCGCTTTTCAACTGAAAAGTTCACAAAGCAGTTTACAAGAAAATGAAAAAATAGCTAATTAATAGCTAATGGGTGCCTGTCCCAAAGGGGCTCACAATCTAAAATGCAAAAAGAACACCAGCAGAAGCCACTAGAGCAGACATTGCTGGGGTGTGGAGGGCCAGTTACTCTTCCCCTGCTAAATAAAAGAGGAACACCCACTTGAAAGAGTGTCTCTTGCCCTAAAGCAGATTTTATGGATAAAGGGAGAGATCTGTGGTTCTGTGAAAAGCTTTGAAAAGCTGGATTGCTCCTGTGTCTTCATTATTAGACTACAGATGCTAGGGCTATGGCATTGTTTTAAAATATTTTGTTCTTTACCACCACCTCAAGTTTTCTTCTCCCATCAATGGAGGTTGCTGACATTGGGATTTGGACAACCCATTTACACAGGGGAAAGGGAAATATATTTAGCAGTGGGTGGGTGTGGAGGGTCTGTTTTTCAAGTCAAGCAACCCCCCCCCCCTTTTTGCCACATTACAAGCAAGTTAACACACTGGTGAGAGGAAATGCTATGCTGAAAACTGGGATCTGTCAGGTACCTCAGTTTATTTATGGCCATCAAGTTTCTTTGAACTTTTTTCATCAGAATTGATCATCATGTGAGGCTATACATAGTCAGCTAAGATTTTGTCATAGCAGATTTGCTAACTTGTCAAAATTATGTAAGTGATATTACTGTTGAATGATATTACTAATGAATGCTGTTTAAGAGACAGGGCACAATCCAGAGTAACTATGGGGAGATCCTGCTCCGACATAAGAACAATTTACTCTGGATTGCAATGTGAATTTCCCATAGGTTTTCACTAGGTGGTGCCGTAACTACATCGACGTAAATGTCTCTTACGTGCTCCCGTAGTTACTCTGGATTGTAGGGTTAGGTTGCAGTCCTAACCATGGCTGCTCAAAAGTAAGCCCCACTGTGATAAATAGGTTTTACTCCCAAGAAAGTGTCTTTAGGATTGCAGTCTTAGGCTGCAATCCTAAAGACACTTTCCTGGGAGTAAGACCCTTTGAACACAATGGGGCTTACTTTTGAGTAAACATGGTTAGGCTTGTGCTTTTAGGATTGTGCTTTTCTACTCGGATATAAGTCTCATTGTAGTCAATGGGACTTACTCCCAAGTAAGTGAGGTTAGGAGCCTTAATTACAGCCTTAATTTTCATTTAAACTGAATCCTTGGACTAATTTGGAAATGCTAATGAAATACCCTATTTGCTTAGAGATTGAAGTGGGGGAGGGAAGGAATGGGGCAGGGATAGCTGTTCATTTCTTGCCACATACTTCCTTTCGCAGTATAGGGTGTTGTTAACCTGCTCAAACTCTGGGAATGAGAGTAGCCCCTTTATGGCTCAAAGGTATGTGCTATCCTCAGTATGCTTGATAGCTGAAACTTCCCCTCAGGAAACCCCATGCCATAACTATGCTTGCACAGAAGTAGTATGGTGGACAAAACCAGCTGTCAGAATTTATTAGAATTATTATTAGAATTATTGAAATTAATTGATACCTTTGAAATCATTCTGTGGGCTGCCTATAGTAAAGGACACGCTTGGCAACGGCTGCAGACACACATTCCATGACAGATGCTTCCAACCAACATTCACAGGCTCCCCGGAGAGGAGATGATAACATCACAATGCCCCTTCTCCTTTCCCAGGGGTTTGATGGTTATCAGTGATTAGCCACTTAAGGCTTGTAAAGCCAGCCAAAGCTAAGACAGGAAACTCTTTGTCTTCACCTGATCCTGTGGCAATAATAAAGAAGCCCAAAAATTATAAAATTAAAATAAAATTTTAATTCTTCTTCCTGTGGGAAAGGAAACTCAGATAGATCAACCAAATGTCAGAATACAGCTGCTTGATTGCCACAAGTGTTCTTCATTGTACTGATGTGTAATGTCATGTCTTGCCACACATTTTTCCATCTCAGCTCAGGAAGCCACTGAAGATAAAATCTTTAATTGTATAAATCCTCTTGTTGTGAACAGAATCATCTTATTATGTAGAGAAACAGTTGTGCTATAAAAGGTCTAGTCAATTTGGACAAAGCACTCAGTCTTTTGTAAGATAGAAAACTCTGTCTGGCTGAGTCCAGAGCTCTGAATAAAGAAATCTCTTGCTTGCATCATCATCTCCTGGGTCTTTCCTGCTGATACCTACTTCATTCCTATTACAAATGGGGGCTCGTGCCGGGATTATTGGATCTGGACCTTTTCCAGGGAATTGAAGTGGTACCCAGGGGAGAGGGCTCTTGAGGCCCCCCAAGCTGGTGAACAGTGTGCTATCGGTGGAAACCGGTCCTCAGGTTTCTCCAAGGCGCCTCCAACCAAGTTTGGTTGGGGAGAAAAAAGAACACCGGTTCCCATCTGATAAGAACCTGTCAATCGCCTTCGGTCTCAGGAGTACAAGCAACAGATCTACAGGAACCAGGCAAGTATAGTAACGCCCGACCCGAGATACTGCCTGAAGAGTGCACTGGTTGAATCCACTGGCTTGGAAAGGCCAGCCAGTGGAGCCCACTCAGTGACGCTGAGGGGTGGACCCGTTGGGTGACCAACGGAAGGGGACCGAGTCCTAGGTAAACTCCCGGAGCCCGGCCGTTCGCTCAGAAGGGAGGACTCGTCACCCTCTCTGACTGGGGAACATTGGCCCGTTACTCCTTGAAGGGCACCAGACCTATCCTGAAGCATAGGCTTGGATAGGTGAGACCTTTCTGTCTTGAAGCGTAGGCTTGGATAGTTGGGTAAGATATGCTAGCCTCTATCCTAAAGAATTTGGGAACGGGGGGAAGAACCTGACCAGACTTGGTAGGGAGGTAGCCCCTAAACCAACACCCAAGATTGGATAGAAGAGTCTTATCAGACTTTAATTAGCAACCAGAAAGTTTTATATTGCCTGTTAAACTATAACAGAAAGTTTCCTTTTATGTGATTTAGTTTAACTGTTCCTAGCAAAAGGTACTATTGTAACAAGAAGTATTTGCCTGTTAGACTATACTGTGGTTTAGTTTAACTGTTTTTGCTAAAAAGTATAATTGCAAGCAAAAAGTTTCTTTACCTGTTAAACTGCAAGAAGGTTCTCTTTCTATTGTTTAGTTTCACTGTTACTTGGTTACTTAAAGTATAACATTGTAATGTGATTCTGTTTATGATGGGAGGGAGAAGGTAGAAACTGTGTGAGTGAAAAGTGGTTGCATGATTGACACAAGTGAAGGCGTCAGACCCCAGACGCGTGTTGTGTGAACGTACCAAGTGTGATTGACACCGCCGTTCTTGTTGTGAGCCACTGACGAGCCTGGCCACGCAAGCTGGAGGAAGAAGTGAAAGTTTACCCTCTGTGTTCCTTACCCCATAAATAAAAAAAGACCCTGATCCTCACCTTTCCTTATTCTGTCTTGTGAGTGCCTTTTGTCTGTGGCCTGAGGACAGACCTCAGAAAACAAACACAAGTGGCTCTGTGAGTTAGAAAAAGTAAGGAAGGCCCTTGGAGTTTGGCTCCAGGAAGGGGGGGGGGTGGAGGCGACTAAGCCTGCCCCATTACAGGGAATTTTAAAAGTTGTAGATTAATTTTGTGTCTATAGTGCCTGTCAGTGCTTGCTTTGCATTGTTAGATCTATTTATTGTTTTCTAAAAGAACGCAAAAGAAAAGGTATTACATTGGGGGAAGAACCCCCCATCTCTCTCTCTCTCTCCCCTGGGCTGGCTGTGATGGGATGGCTAGCAGAGCTGCCAGAGGGGAGCAGGGATTTGGTGAACAACAGCAAAGTGGACTTTAAAAATTTAGTGTTTAGTGGATTTTAAAATTTGTGGAGGGACTAGCATGGCTCAGGTGTGCAGTGACACTGCACATAGAAGACCACAGCAGGGTCAGTTGTGTGTAACTGTAAAAAGAAGTCTGATACCTGAAGAAATTGCTCTCAGTTGTGTAAATTTCTGTATGTTGTAGTATAAGTGGCACCAGGAGGTGAGCTCAAAAAGCTTCACAAAGAGCAAAGAATCCTGGGAATTGTAGTTTGCTAAACAACTATGGTGGTGTCCCTTGCTTGATGGTGTGGTGGTGAGAGGCTCAGGCCTCTGCATGGAAAACAAGAGTAGTTAGAGTTTGGTTGGGGGCAATGTGTTCTCAAAAAGAGCTTGTGACAGAGAGGAGTACAAACAGGGGGTTATAAATACAGTAGTTGTGTGGCAACTAGAAGGCAGTGGACTGGAGTTCCTTATTAGGTATAAAAAGGTGCATGTTCTGAAGACTGTATAAATCAGTGTGTGGTTTGTGCAATCTTGTTGCCTTGTTAAGTTGTGTAGCAGGTCACACAAAGTAAAAAAGTTTCACAAGCATAGTTAGATTTTAAGCAGCAATCTTGGTTCTGGGAAGCACATGGAAGAAAAGAAAGTCTTGTCAGTAGTAGAGTGTGACCAGTGAGTCAAAGAGTACACTTGCCCCTTAAGATGTGTGAAAGCAATAGTCTGTGGGCAGTGGTCTGTGCCATAAGTGGTCTAGAGGTTTCTTTTTGAGAACTAGTTAAAAGAAAAAGTCCATGTTAAGGTTACCATTCTGTCTGGAGGTTTTTTTCTTGCATTGGTTCTTTGTTCTAAAAACACCATCTGGGTTTACAATGCTTTGGGTATTGGCAAAGCTGAATAAAGCCTCCAGCAACAGGTATGAGTTACCAAAATTTAAAGAAATTGAATTCAAAAATACTTTTGCAATAAACAGCTATTTATATTGAGTTATGGTCAAGGCCAAAGAGAAAGGAGAGGACTCTTAGTGTAGTCTGCATAGTGTCACAGATCAGTCAAAATGTGTTGCCCTTTTCTTCAAACATAAAAATAGTGGACCTTAACATGTTGTGTTTTGCTGCTTGTGAGGTTCTAAAAAGTCAAGCAAGTTGGTCTGATTAAATTGTCTTGTGGTTCAAGTTGCACCCTCTTTTGCCAAACAATAAGTTCTATAAAATAGCTCTGGAGGCCAACAGTAAAAATAGTTCAGAAATAATTAATTGAAAGTTCTGGAGTTGTATGTGTTCAAAATATCAGTGTAAGTGTTGAAACTGCCTCTGAGCATGGACAGAGTCTCTTTTCCGGGGGGGGGGGGGGAAGCTATCAAGGCTATTTTGCTTGGTATCTGTTGCTCTGCCCCAGATTCTCAACTAAATAGCCTTTATGTTCAAAGTATATGTTCTCTGTTTGTGGTGTAGTCTTTTTGCTTGAGTGCAAATTGTTGTATTGGAATGTTCAACTTCATAATATTTCAAAGACAACCTTTTAGGCAAGTCCAAGCCAAAAGAGAATTGCATTTAACTAGTATCACTGCATGTCCTCTTCCTGCAACTCATTAATCTGTATGGCTATCTATGTTTCAAATGTAAATGTTATTGTCTCTCTCTCTCTCTCTACTCCCCGCAGGGAAAGAGTGCAAAAGCCATTAAATTTCCATTATTCCAGCAGGTCAAATAAGAGCCTGATCCAAGGTACAAAGTGTTAAAAAATGCCTGCCTTATAAAACAGAACAGTCTAGATCTGATTGCGCAAGATACCTTGATGTATGGAGGAGATTAGAAAAGGAATGTGTCCTCAGTGCAGATGGTAGCAAGCAAATTTGCTTAACAATGTCCATAGCAATCTCCTAATCCTTTTGTTTCAGCAGCAAAAAGGAACAACAACAAAAAGGAAAGAGTTAAACCTTATTTCTTTGCAGACTAAGCATGGATTTTTAATAAAACATTGCTTTTCAGAATATAAAGTTAACTGATTTATCTTGCTTAAATTACATTCATATCCACATATGTGTATCCTAGTATTATGTTGTATGTGTGTTGTGTGTCTTGCATTCTTATTTACAGAGCCAATATGATCCAAAGTACAGAGGTTACAATAAGAGTACCATAAAAATCTTATTTCCAGGACTGTGCTAAAAGATGTTAACTATCAAAACCAAGCAACTGTGTGCCAATAAAACAACAGGAAAAAGAAGACGTGGCTGCCTGCATCATATCAGATGGATCAAAAGTGCCATGAATTACATGTTGTTTTTATGTTGTCAGTCCTGTGTTTTCTTGCAGATATTAGATGTCAAAAAGTCAAAACAAGCCTTACAAAGGAAGCAAAGGAAGTCAAACAGTATACAACAGTCTTGCAAACAGTCCACATATGAGATTGCCTGTGTCTACAAAGAAAATGGGCCAAAAAGCAACAACTAGAAGGCATGACGTAAAGTGGGTCTTCCACATCCCTACTTTGCAGGGGTGTCGTACAGCCTTCTCCTAGCAAACTTAGGCTCCAAAGCTGAAAAATGTCAATTGAGCCTCCGATATTGACTGCCAACCATCTAATGTTGAAAGGCACGACAAAATAGTGAGTTTTTCACTGCCAACAAGGTGTCGCAAAGCCTTTCCAGCTTCAAGGCCATCCAGGTGAGCCACTGAGGCAGGCTGGCAAGCATGTAGCCAGTGCATGCTTCCATGCAACAAGAAGCAGCAGTGAGCCGTGTGTGACATGCAATGTGGCCTGTGCGCTTGTGTTCCTGTACTTCTGTACACCTGGCTTTAACTCTGGCCCACATCAGGCACCTTTTGCAACCAGCATTCCTGATCCTGATCCGTGTTATAAACAATGGAACTTCAATCAAAGTATGAGTCTTGGTGTTAGACTCTAAGCTCAACAGCACAAGAACTCTGTTGTGGCTGTCCAGTGTTGTGAATTCCTAAAGACTCTTGTTTTCCACAGGTGTGTGGCAAAGCATTCAAAAGGTTAATTTGCAAGGACTAGTAAAGTATAACTTCTGTTTGCAGTTGCAGATAAAACAATATTACATCAACCATGGAGTGGACTCTGCTGTTGAATACTCTTCCTGTGTGCATAGTCTTTTAACAGTGCAAAGACTTAAAATAAGGATTGTGTTTTGTTTGTATTGTATCTCTGTAAATTCGTGTCCCTTAGTTTTTGTATGTTAAATGTTTATGTTGTCTTGTGTGTGTGTTGGATAAGGTAAAAAGGACCCCCAGCCTCAGAAATGCCCTACTGACTGTAAAAAAGCAAATTTAAAAAAGGTCCCAAAACTAGACAGTTGTGCATTATTGGACACTACCCATTTACCTTCATATATAAATGGGGTGTCCAAAAGGGGGGAATATGGTGGACAAAACCAGCTGTCAGAATTTATTAGAATTATTATTAGAATTATTGAAATTAATTGATACCTTTGAAATCATTCTGTGGGCTGCCTATAGTAAAGGACACGCTTGGCAACGGCTGCAGACACACATTCCCTGACAGATGCTTCCAATCAACATTCACAGGCTCCCCTGAGAGGAGATGATAACATCACAATGCCCCTTCTCCTTTCCCAGGGGTTTGATGGTTATCAGTGATTAGCCACTTAAGGCTTGTAAAGCCAGCCAAAGCTAAGACAGGAAACTCTTTGTCTTCACCTGATCCTGTGGCAATAATAAAGAAGCCCAAAAATTATAAAATTAAAATAAAATTTTAATTCTTCTTCCTGTGGGAAAGGAAACTCAGATAGATCAACCAAATGTCAGAATACAGCTGCTTGATTGCCACAAGTGTTCTTCATTGTACTGATGTGTAATGTCATGTCTTGCCACACATTTTTCCATCTCAGCTCAGGAAGCCACTGAAGATAAAATCTTTAATTGTATAAATCCTCTTGTTGTGAACAGAATCATCTTATTATGTAGAGAAACAGTTGTGCTATAAAAGGTCTAGTCAATTTGGACAAAGCACTCAGTCTTTTGTAAGATAGAAAACTCTGTCTGGCTGAGTCCAGAGCTCTGAATAAAGAAATCTCTTGCTTGCATCATCATCTCCTGGGTCTTTCCTGCTGATACCTACTTCATTCCTATTACAGTAGAGTTGCTAGGAAGTGCAACCCATGTGTTTTTCACATTAACATATAAAGCAACTGCAGGTTATTTTTAAGTATAGTATGTGCTTTTGAGGTGTTATTTTGTCCCATGGGCGTTTTCCTTGTTCAGTATGCAACCATGAAGTTGTGGGAATGTGGATCAGAAGTAATGGTGGGGGCGGTGGTGTCCACACCACTGTCCCCATCTAGTTGCAATTTAACTTTAAAAAATACACATTTGAAAACTACATACTTGAAGTAACACAGTTTGGCCCCTTAGTTGTACATTGAAAAATAATGCAGGGGGATATATAGATTCTGAATTCTATATAGATATATTAGTCTATAATAATTCTATAGAGATATATTAAAATAATTGAAAGATGTTTTTCTTATGTGCTGCTGCTGCCACCACCACTAGGTATTATACCCATGAGTTCTCTATGGCACATCAGTGGTTTGATGGGGAGTGATTGGTGGAAAAATTCCATATACTGAGTGTGAATGTCAGTTTTGATCTATTTAGGACACTATATACAGTTGATGGGATGCAATTTCTCCTCTAGCCAGCGTGGAACCTTTAAGCAGCAGCTCTTAAAACCAAGAGTGAGGAGAGAAAATTTCCATAATAATCCCTGCTGCAGTACCTTCATCAGTCAGTACTGTTTAAAAAAAATAAAATGTAAAGTATATGCTTAAATATTGATGTTCTCTTATTGCTGGGCACTTGGGAGAGAGGTAATAAATACTGTAACTATTCTGAATTTCTGTAGGCTGAATAATAAATTTCTGTCATTCAAACAAGACAAAAAATTTTAAGGCATATGTCAATGACTTTCAGTCCAATCTTATGACTGTCTAAGAAGCAAGTCCCAGAATCAGTAGGGCTTACTTCCAGGAAAGTGTGAATAGGAGTGCAGCCTTAAACACATGCAATGGGTTGCAGCAGTGGAAATTTGTGAATAGCTTGCATGATGGATAATCATACAAAACAAAAACATTTTTTTTCAACAGATAAATTGTTATTTTCCCCTTCTTCCCAGAGTTCCCCTTCTTTCCAGGAGCAGCTAGTGGCTCTAATTCCTGCCCTCTTAATACCACATCTAGCATCTAAACTGCAGGGTTACATGCAGTTCTTCTACACTTATGGATACACATTAGGATACGCATAATTTATAATTAGGATATGCATTTTTAAAACACTGTATGAATAGCAAAAAGTCTTATTGTTGTGAAATACACAATGGAGGTTAAATTCAAAACAAGACCAAGTTCATACATTTAGCTATTACATTTATTTATTTATAATACATTTATTTAAAATACATTTATTACATTTATAAAGTTCATATTTCAATTTCATTCTTACTGTTTAAAGGTTAATAACTAGCCAGGATGTGACTGAGAGACTGTTTTTGGGATTTCTTAGTGCTTTTTTCCTTTAAAAGGAACACATGCCTGGGATTTCAATTTAAAGTTATGTAACTTTAGAAAAAAATAGAAGCGAAGGTTGGGTGGAAAGGACTGTTTTGGATAGCGTCCTCTGGTGCAGATGTGTTCAAAAGCGAGACAGTTTCTTCTTGTGCTGAGCATTTCAAGTGCTTTGCTTCAACACCTTAAAAATGACACCACCAGACAGATTCAAGGACATATGAAAGAGACGTTTTATGCAATTGTACCTTCAAAGTCGGCAGAGGGAGCTGGTGTATTGAGGTTTTTCAGACACACTAATCTCCTAGCAGTACTTCTTTAGCATCAACAGAGCTGTGAATTTTGGTGGCATGTCTTTGAATTCCTCGAAAGGCAATATCAGTCATCTTGATTTTAGTGCAGCTTCTATATCTCTACATTTTGTCTGTCTGAAAATGGTTATGCTTGGTCTTGCCTTTAAACCAGAAGGAATTGCCAGTACATTTCTAAATGGCTGTTGGTGGAATGCAATTCAATACAATCATGCAAATCTTATGCCTTAGTTATGGAGCAAGGGCAATGAAGGCTCCTGTCATTGTACTAACTATTAGTGCTTTGGATGAACCTCCTCTTGCAACACATTTTAGAAAATTCCTTAATTTCCCAGCATTTAATTGTGTTTCCTTGAGATGGCAAAAAAGAAAAGTAGTGGTAAAATGTTTTACATTCAAGATTGATCTCAGCATTCAAATCCCAATGCCTGCTGAATTTCTTAAATTTATTAAGGTCATCCTTCAAAATAGAGTTCTTTGGTTACCTTTTAAATGTTGCCAATTTCCAGGCCTGTATGTGCAAGGCAAAACAAACACATGGCTCTTTAGCAATGGCAGTGTCCTGGCATTTCTTGTTCCCAGACGATCATAAGTTAGTGGTGAGTCAGCTCTTACCCAGGTTTGGTCATAAGCAAATTGAAGCTTTGAAAAAAAATTCTTTTTATTTTGAGAAACTATCGTGAGATAATGTGATTCAAGAGTTTTCAACTATTTGGCCCTTTAAAACAACTCTAAAACATGAAACTAGTTTCATGTTAAGGTTTATTAATTACATGTGCACTTCAAGGGTTTGTGAAATGCCAGTTTGATGTCAGAACTATTCTCTTATCTGATTATAGCCATGCAGAGTAAACCTGTATAGGATTACAGACTGCAGTCCCCATCTCGTACACAATATTGAACTTGCTGGGAATTATTTCTAAGTAACGATTAATAGGATTGGCTGCCCAGCAGTGAATACATTTACAGCTTGGAGGGATGTTCCTTTGAATTATTTCCATATATATACAATTAAGCCTTGGACGCACATACATCTCTATGGATTATGTAATGTTTGGTTTTTTCAGAGAGAAAAAATTTGAATTTTTGGTTCCCATAAACGTTTGAGCTCCATACCAGAGGCTGGCAGATATAATGTATTGTGTGTCTTGTTTGTCTGTATGTGGACAGAAACCAATCTGATGCCCATGATGAGCCCATCCAAGATCCCAACCATGATGCCCAATCTGAATCAACATCACATATTTTTGGCACTGTGTCAAGGCATGTGCTACGTTCTGTTGCTGGGGGGCAAATCAGAGAAACTTCCTCAAAATAAGGAAAGGTTTGTTCCCTTTCCTCCAGGCTGCATTGGGGCTGCATCACCACTGGAAATTTGGATATAACTGGGCTGTCAGCCTTATTGCAACAACATTTCAATCAGAAAGCCAATGGTGTGCCCTGGAAATTTTAGTGCCTTCACAGTCTACTAGAGATGAGAAAAGCCGGAAAATCACATCTCGCACTGTTATATAATACCACGAAGACATGGAACACAACCGGGTTTGCGCATATAGATAGTACTAAACCTGTACTCAGGAAGCATAGAAAGCTGCAGTTCTGCATGAAGCTTACATTGTAATAACTGTTCAGGTCCGTCTGAAAGTATCCCCAGTTTCACAATGTGCCTCCTGCATTTTACTTTCATTCATAATTTCCCTAATATAGTTTTTTTTATTCTTAAATAAGATTTCAACAGGAAGCAGTTCAGCATGGTGCAGTACAATCTTCTTATTAAAATCCATATTAAATGTATTTGTTAAACATGACTGCACAGCACATTAAACGTTGGTTACCAAAGTGATTTTGAAGACATCTTTAATTGAATTAGCTCACACATTTTTTAGAAAATTCATAAACATTGTAGGCATGGAAATTCAGCTGAGCTTTTTGATTGGCTTGATCTTCATTTTGTGTCTGAAAGTGATTTTTAAAAAATAGTGTACCTTGAGAAGGGGGAATAAAACACCAGGTAATGCTGAAAAAATAATATTGGTCAGATCATCATTCTGATAAAGTGGCATGGTCAACTCGGCCTCAATTTCTCTCTCTGCCTGTGTGTTTGTGTATACATATCCTGCTGTCTGCTGAAGCCAGATCCTGTGGACTCAGCAACAGCAAGTGCAATTTCTATTGATTGTGAATGAGAACTCAGATAGACTTGTCTGTTCTTGAGAAATCCCAATTCAGAGAATTGATTCTTAGCCTGGTCTGTCACTTTTTCCCCAGGATAGAAATTGTTATTTTAGAATAGTTATACTGTACAGGTACTGTTAGGTCTGCAGATGTTTCTGTAGATTCCACACACTCTACAGCATTTCCTGTTTTATACTGAGACTGAAGAGAGTTTATTACTTACTTATGCACAGGTTCTCCGGACTCAGCACAGAGCCTTCGGATTGTGCCCAGAGTAACCAAGAAGGATATGCAGTGGTACCTCTCATAACAAGCACCTCACATAACAAGCAAAAATATCCAAGAACTTGCTTCACATAACAAGTTCTGCTTCACTTAACAAGCAAGTGCACTATGGACACACATGCTATGCAGCCCTGATGCTCTGCGTGGAGGCTCTTTAAAAGGGCTGCCAACCAGCGCTGCTGCCTCTTAACTGTCCCCAACTTGGGGGCAGTTGCCTGGGGATCCCGAAGGTAGCTGCCCCCAAGTGCCCCCACTGGCCACCTTGAACCTCCAGCAGCAACCCAGGTAAGCCTCCCAGGAAAGTGTCTTTGATTGCCGCCTCCTAACTATGTCTACTCAGAAGTAAACCTCATTGTGTTAAATGGGCCTTACTCCCAGGAAAGTGTCTTTGATTGCAGCCTCTCAACCATGTCTACCCAGAAGTAAGCCCCATTGTGTTAAATGGGACTTACTCCCAGGAAAGTGTCTTTAGGATTGCAGCCTAAGTAGACTTCATATGATCATGCACAGTGAATGCATGTTTTAAATTCAACTCCAGTGTTTTGTCATCATTTATACACCCAGTTAGTATTTTTATATGAATATTTTGGGGGTTGTGGAACCAATCATCTGAGTTTCCATTATTTCCTATGGGAAAATCTGCTTCACTTAAAGAGCATTTCACTTAAAGAGCATGCCTCCGGAACAAATTAAGCTCTTTATGTGAGGCACCACTGTAATGTAATATGTGTCTTTTTCTACTACTAAAGGGAATCCCCTTAGGGAGACTTGAGGAAAAGGAGGGGACCCAAGGGAAAAGCAAGATTCTTTTCCTACTACATGTTGGATCTAGGCCAAAAATGTGGAATTGAAGCCTACACTAAAGAAGAGCCCTAAGAAAAATGTATTTTTTATTTTTAAAATGCATCCTCTCCACCATTCAATTTACTCCTTAGCCAGAAGGATAATGCAGTTGGTGAAACCTGTCAGTCAGCAGAACATACAAACTGATGTGGTATAATAATGGGCAAATAAAAAAATTGGACTTTGATTATCTTCAATCTCCACTCACATGTGCAGGTCACTTGATAGGTTTGGGTCACCCACTGTTTCTCAGCCCAAGTAACACCCACTGTGTTCAATAAAATGAATTCTTAGTAGGACTTACTGCACAATCCAGAGTAACTATGGGAGCTCTTCGTCGACATAAGAAAAATTTACTCTGGATTGCTCTATGAATTTCCCATAGGTTTCCACTAAGTGGCACCGTAACTACATCAACATAAATGTCTCTTAATTAGATTCCCATCTAAAAATAGCCTAATTTGCATTGGGAATCCCGCCTGGGAATCTAAGGGTTATGAGCTCATGTAGTTACTCTGGGTTGTGCTGTTAGAAAGTAAAATGGTATATAATTGCCTCCTTAATTTAACAGGAGCTATGTACTGCCTCTAAAGCAGCCACTGGGAAAGATGATCTGGTCACTAACATATGCCTTGCAGCAACTTTTTCAGTGTGATTCATTCTTGCTGATCCTGATGATCTTACAATTTTTAAGGTCCTTAATATTCCTTTAATGTCCATAAAGTTTAAAAGGAAGCACCTGTGTTCTCTGGCTGATGACCTCATTATTTAAGCTATAGGAGAAGTTCCAGAACTTTGCCTCTCCCCCCATTACAGAGGGTGATCTGATTTCTCTTTCGCAGTTTTGACAAGGCTGCCCTCCAATGTAAGCCACCCAAGAAAAATGGAGGACATGACAAAACAAAAGCAAAAAACAAAAGCTAAATATTGTTTTCTTGTGGTCAATAAAAACACTATTTTACTTATTATTAAATTTAAAACTATTAAATATAATTTACTGTGTTACCTAAAATTTATTAATGGCACAGTCCTTACCATGTCTACTCAGAAGTAAGCCCCATTGTGTTCAATGTGCCTTACTTCCAGGAAAGTGTGTTTAGGATTGTAGTCTATGTATCAAAAGGCTACATGCTGCCTGCTCACAAAGAAAAGAAGGACAATGAATATTTTTTTCCAGGACACAAGACTAAAAAAGAGGACAAGTCCTGGAAAGAGGTATTATGGTTTCCCTGCCCATTACATCCCAGATTACAAAGAATTGAGAAAGATACAGATCACATATATTGCTAGCAGGAGCTCTTAGGCTGCAATCCTAAACACACTTTCCTGGGAGGAGGTCCCCACAATAGGACTTACTTCTAAGTAGACAGGCTTAGTATTGCACAGTTTGTCTCATCCACATAAAGCATATATGGATCCATGGAAGGAGTTTGAAAGCAGTGCCATTTCAATACAGTGCTTTATGTGGCGAGATGATTAAACTCAGAGGTACTTTAATTGCTCCTTGAAGCAAAACAAAGTGAACAACATGACGCTGGAAGTTCATTTCCCCTGCCTCAGCATTTGCTGATAACAGATCCTTCAAATAACAACCAGAGAGCAAGGAAAACACATTTATTATTTGCTGTAGGTAGGTCAAATTGATCTGATAACTACTTGACATGGCAATATGTATGTGTATGAAGAAGTGTTCCAGAATCTATGAAGATGAATCCTCTTATCAGACCAATTTTGTGTGCTTCCCACAATTTTGCAGCAACTTTACTCAGCAGAAAATTGGATGCCCACTAAAAGATATAATCTTCTGGCTGAAGAGGTCACCTTTGGATCCAGTCAACCTGAATAAGTTTTGCACCATTTCAGCTCTACCATATTTGGGTAAGTACACCTGAGCACATTGTGGCAAAGTATCTCCTCATTTTATCAGATGAATGATCAGGTTGGATTCCTTCCAGTATGGATTCTGGCACAATTTGGGAACTGACATTATCTGATGGATTATTTGTGTAAGTGACCAGTGATGTTCAGTGTTTACACTGCCCAGGGCGAATGTCATTCTCCCTGCACTGTACAACACCCCCTTGCGCACCTGGACAGACATGTGGCAACAAGAAGTGATTTGGCAGTAAAGCAATTACCGCCATGCTGTTTTGTGCAAACAGCTCGGTTGCTTCTGGGACAACCATTGACATAGTTTGGAACTTTGGGGAGAGTAGGAGGGCCCATCCCTACCAAATACAACATCGGCCTCCATCCAGCAGGGACGTGGGTGGTGTGTCCATCACACCTTAAGGTGTGTAATTCAGGGTGAACCACCCTTTGTTTACTGGGCTACAGAGTAAAATCCAGTTGACCTCCTGACTACTCAGCTGTTTCCTGTACTATCAATCATGGCATCTATTGGTGGTACCAAGTTAGGATGAGATGAGAATATTGAAGTGTCTGTGGTCCTTTCTGGCAGGTAAGTATAGAAGACAAGTAACACATTTATTAACTGTGGACCTTCCAAGGTCCCTAGGCTAGGGTGACCAGATGCTCAAACTTCAAAAGGAGGATAAGGTCTTGGATTCCTATCAGCCTGGCCTTTCTGGCAGACAATGGCACATTTGCCTACTCACAAGTTAAGCCGTGATATTGGGCACTTTCACTTTCCCAAAGAGCGCAGTGTTTATTTTTTATTTTTAATTTCTTGGCCATAACTTTTGATAAGAATGAGATATTTCAAAACCAATTATTGCACTGGATTCTGCTCTTTCATACGAATCCAACGACATATGACATGATGGGGTACTTCACACCATTGCCAAGTTCCAAAATGAAGCCAAAATGGAGGACAACGAAGCCCTTTTGTAGGACACCTGGACAGGAGACTAAAAAAAAGAACAAATATGGAAAATTCCAGTCATATTGTTACCCTGCCTTAGCCCCTTGGCAACTACCCAATGATGCCCAATCCCTAATATAAACCCTGAGCATTTGGGGACCCTTTGCACACATAGCTGTTCATGCAAAGGTCTCCTTGCATACAAATGTCCAAGGTCACTTTCAGAGGATCTTCAGCAAATTCAGCCTCATGATCTCCTTCCTAAATAGGTGAGGAAGTTCCCAAAGCTTCAGTGTTGTGGCATATTTGGGCAGATGAGATGAGATGGAAGAGTGGAGATAACAATGGATTCTCTTATCCAATAAAGTAGCTTTGTCACCACTGCATGCAGGCTATGGATACAGAGATAGTCTCAGGAATCAACAATAGGTCCTTCTCAGGTCTTTAGATCCTCAGCAATTGCCCAACAATGCCAACCTTAGCACAACCCCTGCACATGTCAATGCAGTGTCACCAGGAAAATCATGGTCAACAAGTGCATGCGTTCTGTGTGCTTGTCTGTCTGTCAAATGAGGGGATTGTCTGCACATCTTCAGTAATCAGTAACCAGGCATCAGAAGTCAGGCATCATGAACTAGAAGTTAGAAAGATACACATTCTGCCCAGATAAAGTAACAGTGTAATGTGTAAGCCTGTATATTCCTCTGGGTCAAGATCTGTCCATGGTGGGTAGAATGTCTCCAGAGCCTCTTAGTGCTCTGCATTGGTTGTAATAAGAGTAATGTTTGCAGGATGAAGCTTTTTGTTAAAAGGGAAACAGGAGTAAATTGAATGATCATGAGAATATGACAGTCATATTTGCAGTGTTGAAGATTGGATCATATGACAAATATATGACCGAGAGCACAATCCTAACCATGTCTACTCAAAAGTAAGCCCCATTGTATTCAATGGGTCTTACTCCCAGAAAAGTGTCTTAAGATTGCAGCCATATCACTTGGAAGAGGAAAATTACCTGAGCTGCCAAGCTACCTGTCCCTTTAGGAATAGGTTGTAGGAAGCTGGCAAAACATTTCACAAAAAGTTTACAGGGGAAGGTTAATTATTCTGAGACTACAACCTGAACTACACTTTCCTGGGAGTAAGCTCCAATAACCATAACGGGACTTACATCTGAGTAGACAAGCATAGGATTGGGCCCTTTTCTGGTTTGGTGGTTCTTTGGTGGCCTTAAGTATTTTAATTGATTGATTTTGAAGGTTTAAATAGTCTTTATTGTATTTTATTGTTTTATGTGAGGGGAATTCGGGTTTCTTTAGGATGGAAGCACAGGGTAGAAGGGAATAATTTGGGTCTGTACAGGGTCCATCAGTGAAAATGATCTTTTTCAGGTGTGCAGGTGAGCACAGGGAAAATTTTCTTGAAGAAAACCAGTTGCTGACAAATAATCTGGGATGGAACGAAGCAGCGGGGCTCGGCTGCTCTGTAATGTGGCCACACAAATGCTAAGAAAACTCTCTGAACACATCTGGTATCTACAAGATAGCATGGCCTGTGGTCAGTGAAGTTAACTGAAGTGTGTCAAGGTTACCATATGAACTACATAGATAAGGCAGATGATGTTTTCTAGTCAGACCTAAGAAAGGAGCAGGGCATAAACTAGGGTTTCTTTTAAAGGGGGAAGGGTTATGCTGTGAAGCAGACATAGCTCAGTGACTGTCAGCAGACTTTTAGCAGAGGGGCCTGAAAAGGACTCACAACAAGGCGAGTCACTAGGAAGCTCACAAGCCTGAAAGAAAGCTGAGCAGGCACTTGTCTGTTGTTGCTACAACTAACACAAAGGAGTGGGGGGGGGACACCAGGGAGATCATGGAGGAGACAGGGAGAGAAGGCGGAAACTAATCTTGGGAAAAGGAGCTGAGGAAACTTGAGTTGCTGGGAAGTCTTGGGAAGTCGCCTTGAATCTCAAGGGAGGGGATGGGGTACCTCAAACACCTTCCCACTGAGCTTTGAGGTGGCACTAAGGGTTCTCTCAGCTCCCTCAGTGTTTTGACAGCACCATTGTTGCCCATTCTAGAAGAGGGTTTACTTCCTCAGTAGCATGGACCTCTTGCTATGACACCTCAGGGCAGCAATACTCAGGGTGATCGTATCACCAGAAATTTCAGGATTTGTCCTCTTTTTTAGCCTCCTGTCTGGGTGTCCTCCAAAAGGGCTTCATTGTCCTCTATTTTGGCTTCATTTTGGAAGTTTGCAAAGGCGTGCAGTACCCATCGTGTCATATGGTGTTGGATTCATACTGAAGAACAGAATCCAATGCAAAACTCGCTTTTGAAATTTCTCCTTCCTATCAAAGGTTATGGCCGAAAAACTAAAAATAAAAAATATGCATTGAGCTCTATGGGAAATTGAAAGTGCCCATTACTGCAACTTTAAGGCCATACTGAGAGGAATTCAAGACTCTGTCCTCTTTTTGAGGTTTGGGCATCTGGTCACCCTGGCAAAACTCCATGAGTGGCTTACAGTGATCCTCTAACATTCAAGTCGTTTTGCCATTTACAACTGTGGTTGGTCTGAAGGTGGTGGCAGCGGTTATCTGAAGAGGTGGTCTAAAGAGGCCCACAACTGGACCCAGCTACATCACACCAGGCTTTCCCCCATCGCCAAGTCAATATCCCTTGGCTTACCAGGTGTTAGGGAAGATTAGCAGCCACAGAAATTTGCCTTTTTAAAAAAATCCTGGACACTATTTAAAATTCCAGAACATTTTAGCCTCCTACATTATTGAGACTGTGGCATCCAGAGTCTGGAGCAAGATGGCAGTGTCTATTCTCTTTACATGATGTTTCTGACCAGCCAGGTGCCGCTGAACTCCTGCCGCTCCAGACATCCATTTGCATTGCCTCTTAGTCCTGAGAGCAAATAAAAAAGCCTTAAATATTGGGCAACATGTTCAGTTCTTTGAGCTCTGCTTGGACCAAAGTGTCTGAACTTTGTGCTCTGTAATTGGGAGTGATCTCACCCCGTCACTGCAGCAATGTTTAAAGTCCACCTGAGAGGTGTAGACATGTGCCCTGCTCTCCAAACGGCTCCGTTCTGATCACTCCTTCCCTCTCTTCCTGCAATTCTGTATTTTTAGGTTCCGGAGGCCTGGATTTCGTTGGTTTGTCCTTAGAGATGAAGTGTGTAGCCAGTGCATTGATTCTGTGCTTGGCTGTAGGGATGTGCACCGAAGGAACAACACAGGATAATACCATCCACCAAGCAGCAGCACCAGAGGAAGGTTTTTCCGACTGGGGGATTGGGACTATCCGGGGTGGCTTTGAAACTGTTAACGGCTATTTTGACTCCTTCATGGAGCTGCTCGGAGGAAGAAATGGAGTCTGCCAATACAGGTGCAGATATGGTAAGCTTTTCTTCCTTCACTTCCAGACAGGGTTGGCCTGATGTTTTCTGCTATCCTGTTTCAATTAAACCCTCTCAGGTCTTTCCATAGGAAACATTGTGGAGAAAGTACCCCAGTAGAATGGTTTTTGAGACTGAATTTTGATGTATAGGATTTCTTTCGCCATCCTGATTGTAAATACAAGTACTGTATACAGATCCGTTGAGTACTAAAATGACAAAAACCATTAAGTCTATCTGGATCTTTGATTAAATAGAGGAGAATGAAGAGGGGCAGACATTAGTGATGCAGGGAGGAGAATATTATTATTCCTCCAACAAGTGTGTCTCTGAGTATGTGCCATCGCAAGAAAGAGATTTGCATCCTTCTCCTAATTGTGGATTTCCCACAATTAGTAGGCCAGGGCCAGGATGCTGGACCAGATGGGCTTCTGGCATGATCCAGGAAGGCTTTTCATATGTTTTGACATAAACTCCTAAAGTTCCCACGAAGGTTACTTCTTCTAATTGTGTCACTGGAATTTTGGTATCCTAATTGCACCTCATTACCCGGCATTTACCAAGTATGCTTTATGGTTGGGTCAGTCCTGCTTCCGGTAATCCTAGTAAATTTCAAGAGGCCTGGCCTTACAAGTCAGCCAATTTTTCAAAATCCAAACTAACTTGTTCCAATACAATTAGGTTATGGAATCACACGCTTGGGTTTTGAGGTGTAATCTCTTGCACCATCCAGTGCTATATGAGCAGTTCCTGGCTGCATTAAGCTTCTGGAACTGAGCATGTCGGCATCAAGGCCATTACACAAATCATCCACAAGATGTGCACTCATATGCATGCTGCGTGATGATGGCAAACAGGCAGGGAGCACTTTGTATCCTCTACACACCTACAGTGGCATAGATAAGGGAGTGCAGGGGGTAGCAGTCACGCTGGGTAATAAGCTATAGGGGGCAACAAGCTGAGCTCGAAACTAGTAACTAAAATTGTGTAAAACAGGGTATATATGAATAATAATACCATCATGTTATATACCAATGAAAAGGAAATGTAATTAAGAATGAAATTACGCAAACTGCATTGGAATATCTGTATTCTATCAAGGGTTATAGCTAATTAATCAGAAAATGAACAAAACTGACAACTGCCTATGGAACAAAAAGTAGATTTTTCCAAACTCAAAACTGGTGCAAGAGACTAATTGCTCTGAGAGCAAATGAGATATAATTATGATACAATAATTTATTTTATTTTTTATTTATTTTATTTAATTTGTATCCAGCCTTTCCTCCCCTGCAAGAGGGAGTTAGAGGCAGCTAACATGAGGAAAACAATAAAACATCATTAGAATAGATCATAAATAAAGATTAAAACACAGTTAAAATACAATTAAATAAGGAAATAATAAGTTGTTAATACGAATCAGCTCCCATTTCCATATATTATAATATAGTCACCCATTCTAACTGCGTAAAGAGGCACTGTTGATTTGTGCTCCTCTTATATTTAGCAAGGAGAGAATAACCATTCCTTTTTGCCTTGGCAGGGAATCACACTTTTTACTTATTTACTTAATTAAAACTGATTTTTATTGTCTGAGGGGCACTGAAAATCTTCTTTGACCCCCATTTAGCAGATAGATGCCTAGCTGGGGTGGGAAACAGCAGAGCAAATGAGTGGTGAACTGCTGGAGAGGAAGAGGCAGGTTTTTCCCTAATTTTCAATTTTTAAAAGCCTGGTCCTGACATCACTTCCAGTTGTTACATCACTTCTGGGACAACATTTTGAGTTTTTCATCAGACTACGTGATCATTAGCTATGCCATTGCCCACCTGCTCCTCCTTACTGCTCCATCCTTCTCTTCTTTTTTCTCCTTCTCTTCTTTTTTCTAGCAAGTGAGGAGAGGATATAGGTGCTTACATTCTCCTCCAATTCTGCTGCAATGGGGCTGAAGGAGGTAGGGGTCATGACCCAATATCCTAGGGTCATGTTCCCAATATTTCTCCAGCCAACAATAAAAGGATCTCTGTCAATTGATGATCTCTGTCAACAATGAAAGCATCTCCTACATGCTTTCACTGGCTAGGCAAGGAGGATCCTGGGAACAGAATATGGCAAGTACTGGAGATGAGGAGTATGTGATTTGCACATACACCCCCCAAAACAAAACAAGGTGGCATCTGGGCCATCTTCATGTTCCATCTTAGCTTGAGCTGGGTTTGGGTCCAGAAGCATGAGTGCAGCTCATTTGTGTTACCAATTCTGAGTAGGTGTTGAGTATTAGAGCAATTGAATTTATTCCGTCCTTCCTCCAACCCTTGCAAAAGCCGGAATCTTTTTTGCTTCTTGATCAGAGAAAAACATTCAACCTATATGAACAGTTTGACTGAACCATTAATCAGTCTGGCCATATGTTGGGAGTCTAATGGGGGCGGTGGGGCATATATGCCATTGTATCATTCTGAGGCTGCAATCCTAAAGACACTTTCCTGGGAGTAAGACCCATTGGACACAATGGGGTTTACATCTGAGTAGACATGGTTAGGATTGTGCTCTGAGTCTCGTCCTATATTCATCTAGCTTTGTATTGACCACAGTTATTGGTAGTAGCTCTCCAGTGTTTTCTGATAAGTGTTTTCTCCACACCTACCTCAAAATGCTAGGAATTGAAATGGGGATTGTAAAGGGCTATTCCCCTAAGTGACAGGGCATTGCCATAATCATCAGTCCCTTTTTGTGTCCTCTCTCTCTCTCACTTTGTGTGTGTGTGTGTTTGTGTGTGTGTGTGTGTGAGAGAGAGAGAGAGAGAGAGAGACTTAAAACCATGAACTGTGCATTCTTGGTGCTGCCCGTACTCCATTAACTTTCAAAATTGCTACTAACAGGGTCTCCAAGAGCTGTTAATCAACTACCTCCTCTTTTTTTCCTGCTCCAGAATAGCTGGTGATTTTTTTATTTTTTTGCTGGTGAATCTATTTGGCAGGTTATAAAAATTCCATGAGGCTTGGCACCTTAAAAAAAGAAATAATATTAAGGGTCTTTCCTTTGCACAGATACCATATAATACAGATGGTTTTAAGCCATACTTATATTTTTAAGACACATGCCTAATATTTTTAACTGTACTTCTAAAAATTTTGTGGTGAATGAGACAAACAGGTGCATGGCAATACATGCATGAATATTATCTAGCCACACTCATCAAGAGAGCTGGATTGACTGCAGCTGCTTGACAAGTGTTGACACGTTAGCCGTAAATCTGATTTTCATTGTAAAAGTGATGAATGCCCCTTCGCCACAGCAAAGGGCTGTAGCTCAATGGAGGTGTGCAGGCTTTATAGGCTGAAGATCCAAGGTTCAATCACTGGCATGTCCATGCAATGCTGGGGAAGACACCCAATAAAGCACTACTGTCAACCAGTGTAGAAAACACTAAATATATATTCATCCATCTGACTCAATATAAGGCAGTTTCCTATTTATCTTTCTGCAGTAGAAGGTATAACTCAAATAACAATGAAAGGCAGGCCCAGTCCAAAGAGAAATGGTTCCTGATGCCCCCACCCGTTACCACTGGCACTTCTGAGCAGCGTGGACATCCATCTAGAATGCCTTCATCTTAGGAGGAAAGGCAATGAAGACAGTTGTTCTAGCCTGCCTACTTCCCCACCACCATCACCAAAACAAACACGGAAGAAGAAAAACCAGTAAGGTCAGTACGACAGTATACCTCTCAGTCAGGACTGCCATTGCCTCTCCCGTGCTATTTTACAACAGTGGGACATAATAAGGAAGGTGGGAGATGCACTGTCCTATATGTGCTTTTCTTGGCCTCCATATTCTTGCCTCTTTATTTCTTGGCCTCCCATCTTGCCTCTTTATTTCAATGAGAGAGAGAGAGAGAGAGAGTAGCAAAGAGCAGGGAAAAGGAAAGGGTATACATGGAAACTAGATGTGGTGATCAGGAGTTATGTGCAATATTTTCTGCCTGAGACAAGTTACCTCCACTTCCCTAATGGCTGAGTTGGCCCTGAGAAGGACCCAACTGGTCAGTGCAAGAAGGGTCAGGACACCTCGTTCCTTTTATATTCTTGGAATGATGACCATTAGCTTGGCAACAGATTTCATGTCTGTGCCTGAACTGCAGGAACATCTGCAGACTATTAGTCTACTGAAGGATAACGTGGTTCCTTGAACCTCCACTTTCTTTACCTCTTTACTGCCTCACAGGGTCTTCTCAGACCAATACTAGTGGTTTTAATAGCACAAGTTTGAGTGGACTCGGGTTGGTGGTGTGAGGCCAGGAAAAGGGAGTGGGTATCAGTGGAACTGCTGTTGCTGATACTTAGATACTGATACAGTGCTGATACAGTGGAGCTGCTGCTCCTGATCCTTTCCGGTATCAACATATATCAGAGCCCTAGTCTGCATCCTTCCACCATCCATACCCCTGCCAAGACATACAGGTATGGACACATCTCCAGAGGCCACTGGTGTTTGCCTGCAGCTGCTTGCCATTTGTGCTTGAATGGCAAGCACAGAATGGCCGTTCATACTTTGCACTACTCCACTGGAACACATGTTCCAGCAGCATGGTTGTTCAATAGGACTGGACCTAAATCAGGAATCTGGATTAACTCTGCCAAGTGGTAAATAAAATCTTATCAGATGTATGCATCTGATATAGTATGTTTTGCAAGGGTCCAGTCCATGTCATCTCAGGTGGTGGGATCTGAAAATCCAGGAAAGTAGAGAAGTAGACACATTCAATTCAGCATTTGGCCAGGCAATGCAGATGAATGCCAATTTATGAAGTGGTTCTCTGGCAAATTACCATTTGGTAAATGGTTGTCAAATGTTTTCCTATTTGGTAAAACATTGTTGGACATGATTGCTACTCTAGTCATACCTGGCTAGAGACCTGTTTAATCAAGGAACGATCTCCATCGCTCTATGATTGACTGGACTTGGCATTCAAAACAATTATGATCGTATGAGAAAAGTCTGCTTTTGAATGGGTTGGAGCAACTAGAAATGTCATCAGGAGAACCTTAGGATTCAAGAATGATGTTGGCAAGAACTGAAAATGCTCATTCTGCCAACAGATTTGTTTATCTGGGGGGATATTTATATCTCCTTTTTTGGGCCCAAAAGAAACACCCAAGGTGACATAACCACATGATCCTCTCCTGAGCATGACAGCAGATCTCAAAAAACCACTGTAAGTCTCAGTCCACTGCAAAAGACATTACATTCTTGAATACTTCGGAGCTGCCAGTCCATATGGCCAAAGTCCCTGTATGTGCCAATGAATCATTCTGTCCAAACATTAAGATGGTGTCAAGAGTAGGTCAGGGGAGTATCATGAGGGTGTGGGCTGAATGGGATGGTTCAGGGGTGATTTAGTGGAGGATCCCAGCAGCAGTAGCACGTCAAGATCTAAGACCACTTTTTTGGCTCAACATGCCCTGAGGATCCTTGGACTTGTGCCAGTTAAAGTCCAGGGAGACATTTTGGCGAATAGCACAAGTCTGATTTGATCCATGCAGGCAGATTGGGCCCAGGAAGGTGGACAGGATACACCAGTGATTGCCAGGCCCAATCTACCTACCCCTGCCCACATTGCTCTCCTTCTTACACCCCATTCTGCCCATCCTCATTCTCCCTCCAGTATTGTGCTGGATTCATCCCTGTGACTTCTGGGCTTCTTGCTGGAGTAGTAGCTAGAAGCACTGTCAAAAAAGTGCTTTACTGCACTTTTGCAACAATGCTAAGGTGGATACGCGTTGCAGTGGTGCAGAAGAAAAGAATTGGGTTGCAAATGTATTTTTATTTTAAACAGTTAATAAATTATCAAAAAGACAATAAAGATAAAGACAAAATAACAAGGGAGTAGAGAGGAAATTTAAAAAAATAGTACGAGCGAGGAATGATGTCATCGATCTATACATATGGTGAAATAAAATGGAGTTCTGCCGGACATCCCAAAAGTATTACAAATAGTCTATTGGGGCTGGAGGATCTATCATCTGAACATTGCAGTCTGAACCAAATGAATCTAGGCAGTTCCCAACAGTGATCCTGTGCTAGGGGCTTAATAGCACTTTGTGGGTGAATAGCTTCATCACAGTTGAAAGCTATTACAATACTCTGGGCCTCCCTCCACTACTGGGTAGAATGAGGAATGAGGATTGTTCTGGGGGAATGTCAAGGATGAGAAAGCAAATTGCAGCAGGGTTTATAACCACTATGAACCCTATCCTCTGGAACACCTACTTTTCGTGTCTTATTGGCATATACATATAGTGCCTTTTGTGAAAAAATCTGATATGGGGAGAAATATCACAATATTTTTGTGAGAAATATTACAATACAGGTCCAACCTTGTAATACACTGATTTTTTATACATGGATTTGATTCAACATGAATGACCCCAGTCCCCTGCACACTACAGTTTTAAAAATAGCTTTTCTTCCTGTTGTAGTGGCAGTCATGCAAGAAATCATTGCATTTTTCAGCTGAGCCAACCAAAGGCTCTGTGTTTCTAATTGCTGACTGCCTCTCCATAACAGGAAGCAAAGCTGTTTTATTTCAAAGTGATACCGTTTTATTTTTTTAAGCTGCCTTTATTGTGCTTTTACCACAATGCATTATGTGGTATAGGCACAGGTAACCATAAACCATAAAGGACCTTTTAGAATAACCCTTCTATGATGAGCTAAACCTGGCTAAATTTCCTCTTCTATGTAATGGTTAAAAGTATAGGCACTCTGTCCTACATTCTATATGGTCAACCTGATTATCAGCAAGGAGTCCCAGAATCAAAACCCTGCAGATATTGAGGCATGATCTCTTTTCTTTAGGAGCAAGACCCAGAAAGTGGATCTTTGGATCTATTTTTCAACTGTTTTTCATCCATGGAAGGTTCCAAAACAGAATCCTAGTGGATGACGAGGGACACGTGTACTGTGCTATTTCATTGGAACCTAAATATTGTGCCTGCTGTGAGAAATCCCATACCATATACGTGTTATCAACTACAAGCTGAACCTCTCCATTTGCAACATTTGGTTCTAAGAACGTCAGTGAATACCTATTTTTGCATTATACAAAGGCAATTAGTTACAAGGCATGCAATGAGTCAAGATGAATCAAGTTCCCTTGCAAGTGGCTTCAAACGCTTCGTTTCAGATCAGAGGCAGCAAATTGGGGAGGGGGGGAAGGAAGGGGCTTTGCCTTCCAGTTGTAACCTGACCCCAAAGATGAACTCTATGAATTTTTCTCAGAAAGCTGAATTGCCTGCCTTTAAGCCATTAACAGCTACTCAGTGGATGGTTATCTTTCAGTTTAAAGAGCCAACCTAATTAAATTGCATATAATTAGATTACACCTGTACACAGTTTCCATTTATGCTGGTTTTGTTTTCCACCTGGAAGCCCTGTGTTGATGTCAAGTGGAGTTGGGGGCAGTCAAGTGGATGTCAAGTGGATGTCAAGCTCCACAAAAAGTGGAGCTGGGGGCAGTCAAGTGGATGTCAAGTGGAGCTGGGGGCAGAAAAGGCACATGGGTGGGGAGGCAGGTACAATCCACTTTTCCATCATGTCCACAGGGTACATTCATTAGACTTGGTTGTCTCAATTTCCTCATTGCTAACAATTCAACAGTGAAGATGTTGCTAAACCAAGCAATAGTTAATGATGATAACAGGAAAAGAAATTTATTAAGAAGAGAGAAAACAAATGTGGAATATGCGAGTCATACAGGCAGGCACAGAGACACCTTCCTTTTGTCTAATCTGGCTTTTATGTGTGTCTCACTTCTTAGAAACCTTAAATTTAGACATCATAAGCAGAAACAGCGCAATCCTAATCCCTGGTTAGGCACAAGTCCTGGCATAAGTCCAGTGCTGGCTTGGAAGTGTTGCAAAAATACCGTATTTGTGTCATTTGCAACATGCTGTCACTTGCCTCTTTTTATTTGTAGTTCTGGAAAAGCACTTCACATTTCAACAGAATTCTTATCTTTTTCCCACTTCCCCCACCCAAAACCATATTCATTTTCAAGGTGGGTTTATATTATGCAATGTGCATTGAAGTCCGAAGCACAAAGAGTAGTATATGTCATGTAAAGATCAAGGCACATTCATCACTGAGTTAAGTAAGGAAATGAAGGGTTTCTTGTTAAACCAGCTGTAGTACAGCCTTTCCCTTGAGATGAAAGAGTAAAAGATGAAGAAAAAGAAGAAGTCCTTTACCCTCAGTTCCAATTTTCACTTGGTAAGCTTTAGAACTACCAGCTAGAAAAGGCTATTCAATACTTGTGATAAAGAGATTTTATTAACAATCTGAACTGAAGCTTAACCTATTGACTGATTGGTTGCCTCTAAGAAGAAGAGAGGGAGGAAGAGAGAGGGGGGGAATTTATCTCTGTTAAATCTACAATTTTAATGTATCAAATACTGCAAAATTTATCTTCAAACCTAAACTCCAAATATTACATAGATTTTCTTCTTTCTAGAGCAAATAATCTCAACTCTTTTGCTTGCTTTTTGAATTCTCTGTATAACTAATGTTGAGGAAATAAGTAGCAACAGGGCCATTTCCACATTTAGCTGGTGTTTCCCCTTTTAATTCATTTTGTTCCTTGCTATCTCAAAAAGCCTGCTGTACAGCAGAAACTAAGCAAACAAACCCAAAAAGTAACTTGACCTTTTATTCCCACTTTCCCTGCTATGGCTGTAGAATGTTGTGCTGTCATTCTACAAATGTGTTCTATTTTATCACATGAGCCCATGTGGCAAGTCTGTTGCTTGACCTTGTTGCATTTCCAATGTCTGCATGACCTGGAACATTAAACATGGCTGGGAAGCAGAGGAATCACAATATTTTACAGTTGGCATGTCAGGGCATTTTGAATATTTGGCAGCATTCGGTATGTAATTTGTAATTGAAATTTATTTTTATCCAAACCTTATGCACAAAAACATGAGACAGTATATATGTTTCCTATGCTCATTTGATCCTTGCACCCACCCTGTTAAATACAGTAGGTGTTTGGCTAAGAATTAATGACTGCTCAAGGTGATCCAGAGAAGAACATGCCTGGAATTTGAATGTGAGCCTCCCTGGTCTAAGGGCAATGCAGTAACCACTATACAACACTGCCTTTCTATTAGTTGTTCCCTCCCTTGCTTGTCTTACAGGAAAGGCACCAACACCCAGACCAGATTACAAGCCTCCAGAACCCAATGGCTGTAGCTCCTATTTCCTGGGTCTCAAGGTACCCGAAAGTGTATGTACTGCTAACATTCACCTTCCTGATAAAATAGCACTAACCAAAATAGCCAGCAAGGAATAAACAGTTGACTTTGTAGTTTCAGGGTTATTTCTGTTCCTAAATGTGGCATGCTGAAAAGGAAAAGTCAATGTTTGCCACTTTGGCCATGATCACAAGTGCATGGGCATGCCAAAGCTGAAGGCCAGTTGCCAACGGCAAGCCAAGCCAATGTCACCTGAATGCTCTCCACTTAATTTGCTCTTTGACTGGCAGGGCACCAGAGCATTTAGCCCTTGTCTGTTGGTGGCTGCTTCAGCAAGTGAATAAATCCTCTAACTTCAGAAGTGCTTAAATGGATGCAGGCTCCAAAACTCCAATTAGCCTAATAATTATGGAGAGACAAAAGTGTTCCTTGTGGAAACAGAAAAAGTTGGAATAGTAATTGGAAGAAGCAATATCATGGCACTTGGACAGTGTCCAGGTTAGAAAGCATTAATGGGTGCCTGGCCTAATCCCAGCTGGTGCCAGAGCTTGAGAATGGATTCAGCAGCTAGCAGTTCAGAGATTATGAATGATACAGAAACAGCAATGATCCCAAGTTCATGTTCGCAAGCGTGAAGTTCTTTGCCAGTGAGAGCCTCTCTCCAGATGGCTTTCAGCTTCCTTTGCGCTGCCTAAATTTTATTTCATATTGGGCAGCACATGAAATATGTATCACCATGATCAGGATGTTATTTGGTGTTGTTGATCCTTTTTAGATGATTAAACAAAAGAAAAATGAATACAATGTGCTACCACAGTGTTTCCTGTCAACCTATCTCCAAAAAGGTAGGATGGTAGGTTTATTGACACATTCAGGTCAGCTGTAACAGTATTCAAAATGGTATAGTTAGAGGAGTAAAATGGTATTGTTAGAGGAGATGCAATCTCTGGGATAGTTCTTTATGCAGTTAAAAGCTACGGATGCTCACTAGGAGCTACCCTGTCTTGATCCCCCAGACTGCAACTACTGTAAGTAATGATGGGCCCCTTAAATGATTACTCTCACTGTAGTGTTCTGGCTTCATTTTTGTTAGATGGATATTCACTATGTTGCAGAGAATATGTTCGAAATGACAATTCATGAGCAGTGTTTAGGGACAGTAGATAGAAAAAAAATGTTCAGACGTCTCTCTTTTCATTTTTGTACAGATGGATCTAGGCATCCCAGCCATGACTAAGTGTTGTAACCAGCTTGATCAATGTTATGACACCTGCGGTTCCAACAAATACCGCTGTGATGCGAAGTTCCGCTGGTGCTTGAACTCCATCTGCTCTGACCTAAAACGTAGCCTTGGATTTGTCTCCAAGGTAGAAGGTGAGTTTTCATTCCGGCAACGGGTACAGCAAGAATGATTTACTTTCTAAGCCCTGGCTGGACTCAGCTGTTTGTGGCTGAGAGCACAATCCTTACATGTCTACACAAAAGTAAGCCCCATTGTGTTTAATGGGTCTTACGCCTAGGAAAGTGTCTTTAGGATTGTAGCCTGAGTTAAAAAATGGCATTTGAAAATGAGCCTCACTTGCGCATGCATGAGAGAGATCGAGAGATCAGAATTTCCTTAGTTCAAACCTCATCTCTGCCATTCACTTGCAGGCTGGCCTCAGGCAACCCTTTCCTTCTCAGTCCCAACTACAGTGTCTGTCTGTATCTATAGATATGGGCAAAATCCAGAGTAGTTAAATGTCAGAGTGACACAGTTATGTCACTCTCTAGTGTTATCTTATGGAAAGTCACCTTAACTGCTCTAGAGCAAAGGGCTTAATTTGACTTTAAGATATGGGCCTCTCTAATCTAATCTAATCTAATCTAATCTAATCTAATCTAATCTATCTATCTATCTATCTATCTATCTATCTATCTATCTATCTATCTATCTATCTATCTATCTATCTATCTATCTATCGCTGTCTTCCAAAAAGCTCAGGGTGGTATACATGACTCCTTTCCTCCTTTAAGGACTGTTCTGTATAACAAAACCTCAGATGATAAGGACATGAAATGCACCACATTGTATTGGACAAATGTGGTTCTTTCAGAAATGCAGAGCCTGACATTTTGCTCCCACATGCCATTCACCCCTCTCTGGTTCAGCCCCCATCAATTAGATGGCTAAGGGGTCACTAATTTATTTTCCAAGTGTAACAATTAAGATAAATGGGGGTGTTCTCTCTTCAGTGCTGCTGATGCAGACACATTGCAGATTCCTTAAAACACTGCCTCTCGCCATTGGCTTCCTGTCTCATTAGGATGATTAAATGTGTAGATTTTAGCACTTAATAGGTGCCCATGACCTAGCAAAAGCAGCAATGTCCAGAGCTTACACTGTGAGAGCATCTTCTCCAAGCCTGCTGCTCCTCAAGTAGGGTTGCCATAATTCTTTTTCTCAAGACTGAGACTGTGAAGGCTTACCTATGGGAATGAGGAGACCTCTGCAACTGTCACCACTGCAGACTACATCTGTGGCCAATTTGGTGTCATTGCATTGGTGGTGACAAAGAATAGGATTGTGCATTAAATCTTTTAGAGCTCGTAGTGAAGACATGGTTTCAGTGGCATAGCTAGGTAATCTGCTACCTGGGGCCCATAAAATGTTTACACCCCTATATGACAAAATTATTTAATTCTTATCAGTATGAATTACTTAATAAAATATAAATATTTTTATACCACCCTTTTGTACCACTACTCGTGGTATAGTTCCTCCCATTTTTTGTCCTTACAACAACCCTGTGAGGTGGGGGAGACTGAGAGATAGCAACGATAAACAAGAAATTAATAATAATGGCCAGAAAATATATGCAGTGAATATTTCCTCACAAACAGTGGGTGAATGTCAGTACCCTCCCCATATATCACTACCATGCACATAGTACTCAGTGATATATTGCCCCACCATCTGGAGTCCAGGTCTTCTTGCTTGGAAGAGGAAAAGGAGGACAGATTTTTTTTCCAGGTCACAAGGCTAAAAGTGGACATGTGGTCACCCTCCCCAAATGAATTCTGTCTTATTGCCTGTCTGCAACACCACCCCGTGTGGACATTTTCTGGGGTGATTTTGGGGGCTGCCTTCTTTGAATCAGGATCATTTTGGTGTCCTTGGTGTTTCAGCTTGCCTTTCTGATGGACCATGGCCCATTCGCCTACTTGTGGGTAACGCCACACTGTGGTGCACTTTCATTTTCCTGTAGAGTTGAATGCATATTTATTTTTAGTTTTCGGGCAATAACGTTTAATAGGAAGGAGATATTCAAATACTGGTTTTTGCATTAGATTCTGCTTTTCAATACACATCCAATAGCATATGGCACTATTCCTTCATGTCATTATGATGTTGGGTCACCCTCCAGAGTGTCACCCCCCTATGGATGGTACCAAGGGTGGAGAACTCCCTTCACCCCCTCTAACTATGCCACCACATGGGATTGCTTCTGACATGCCTCCTCTTTTCTTTTTGCTATAGCGTGTGACTCAATTGCTCAAACAGTATTCAAAATGGTCCGGACTTTAGGCTGCCGACCCTTCATGAACAGCCAACGAAGTGCGTGCATTTGTAACGAGGAAGAGCGTGAGGAGTTGTGATATGAGCATCCAACTGCCTGATGGAGATGGATGTGGTTCCATACAGTGTGGAGAAGGGGTTCAGATTTCTGCCCTCCTAGTCGATGCAATCTTGATACCAGGACAGCTCATTGAAACCAGCAAATGCATTAATTGTATACGGTAGCATTGCTTGAGAGGGAAATGCATCAGAAGGCTACCTTGGCTGGACTTCCACATCAGTACCATCTCATGACTTCCACCTCCTTCTCTTTTGACATAATGACAGCTCTAAAAACTGTCTGAGACCCATGTGAACAATTCCTACAATAAAAAGGATAGAGGCAGCAGTCTCAGGCTAGCTATAATAAATCCCTGATGCGAATATGGGCATAATAGACCTATAATAGACATATAGTTATGGCCAGACTCATCCAGCTGCTGTAGCTTTTCAAGTGGTACATACACATTTGGACTGAGTTCCCCCATCGTGCCTTACCTCACACAATTGCTAAAAAAACTGCAGAGCTATACAGCAATCTTGGACTATAAATCATTCAATCACAGAAAAAGTACGTTCGCCTGGGATGCAAAGGGAAATAATGCAGGATTATACTCTGTATCACCTTTATAATTCATTTTGTTCCCATTAAGTCATTACTCCACTTAAAAAGAGCCAACATATGTATCAGCTAATTGGGTGAGAGGGAAGGAAAGGGAAGAACAAAGGCCAGGTGGAAAAAGGCTTCAAAATATGGACAACTGTAAACCTAATTTTATTAAATAACATATATTGTTCAAAATGACATCAGAGACTGCAGTTAACATTTATCATGCTTCTTCTAACTATATAGAATTACTATTATTTTACATTTTCAGGTGGCCTATATATATTTTCTTTTTCTTATAATTATACTTCCAAAATATAACTCTTACACCTTCCAGATTACTCCCTCCATAGACACTGCTTAATTTTTTTAAAATCACTCATCCCAAATGTAATGTATCATTGAAATATTGCCTCTTGTTTTCTGATGAAAGAGCACTGAAATTCCTTTTTAAAGCATCATCTGTTGCAATAGAACTTGCACTATCTGACGCCTGATAAACTGAAACTCTTGGAACTGTAGTTGCATTGCAGTGGCATTGTGTATACTTCCAACAATTTACACAGTGGTCTCAGTGTAAATTTGGAGGTATGGGACTTGATTATGACTTGGCTGCACAGCCACACACACTAAGATTATACACCCCAACAAAATCAACATGAAATGTCTTTCTTATAATGTTTTCTTGCCACTAATTCCAACCTTAAAATTTATGATACTTCATTTAAAGTTCTAGCCAGCCAAAATTTTGGAGTGGGTTGCAATAGATTAAACTGAATGTATAAAAATTGGAACATGGAATTACAGGAATTTTTTTAAAAAAAACCCTGATCAAAGGTATATTAATGCTAGACTTTGCATGTTTACTCATAAATAAGTCACTCGGGGCTCAATCCAGAGTAACTACGGGGAGTCCTTGCTCCGGTGTGAGAACAATTTACTTTGGATTGCAATATGAATTTCCCATAGGTTTTCACTAGATGATGCCATAACTATGGGTGCACATAATGGCTGCAATCCTAAAGACACTTTCCTGGAAGTAAGATCCATTGAACACAATGGGGCTTAATTTTGAGTAGACATGGTTAGGATTGTGCTAAATGTCTCTTACGTACTCCCGTAGTTACTCTGGATTGTAGGGTGAGTCTTATTCTGAAGTAAATCTGCAAAGGACTGTAGCATTGCTGTAACATGTACAATATCTTGCTTTTGAGACAGTCCTTGGGAAATAAAATAGTCTCAGCATTAACTTATGCTCCTTGATGAAGTTTATCAGTTTGCATCCTGTTGAGCTTGATGCTTATTTTGGCCGTGGTCCTTTGGAAAATAGGATTCAAAGAAAATATCTGAGCATTGCTGCAACTGCTATAACTGCTTCTGAGAGAAGTCCCACAGAAACCCTCCCCCCATTACACACCTGTGCCCTATCCTAACCCACGTTCCAGCACCAACGCTGTTTCAATGCTGTCCTGAAGTAAGGGAACAAACATTATATTGAGGAGTTTTCTGTGACTGGTCTACCACAGGTTGCACTGTCTACTCCATTGGAATGGCTGCTTCAGTGGTGGAAGGTAGGACAGCATTATGCACCTTGTCATGGCACACAATTAGTGTTTTTTTTCAAACCATTGGTGAGGTAAAGAAAGGTAAAACTGGCTCCAGTAGTGGGCTCCAATTCCCTGTTATATCTCCCCAAACTTCTGCAGCACACCTGCAGACTGTCCACGGCACACTAGTGTGCTACACCCCATTGATTAAAAATTGCTGCCCTACAACGTTGCATTTTTCTTAGGTTTTTAGCCAATTACAGTGATGTTTTATAATATCAGAACAACAGCAATCTTCCCAAAAGGTAAATGTATCATGAACCATGGGTGAAATGGGATGTCAAAAAGGAGAGCACAAAAACAATATTAGCTTTGTTCATGGTGAACAGTGCAATTTATGAGATTTCTATCAATGCACATTGGTGCTGAAACAAGTACAGTGATCAGCTTTGTAACTGTTTGGTGCAGGTGATGCATACTGCAGATTATTTCTATTAGTGGAGAGATTATGCTGACCACTTATACAAACTGGGCCTTAGGATGCAAACTATAATTTTTTTCTAAATGATCTTACAAAACAAAAGAGTGGGTTAGAAAGGAAATAATGCTAGAAAGTAGAATGGGAACAGCTCTGAAAACAATACTGGCATTAGTTTATAGTAATCCCAAATTCAATAGCAGTTAAATCCACACAGTTTCCCAAAGAGAAAATGATAACATTTGAATTAGTATTTGAATTACCTATCAGCTTTAATGGAACAGAAGGGCGAGTCACACAGCCATCTTTGACAGGCTGAAGTCAACACAAACAGTTGGCTTTGGATTTGTGTGTTAATCTGGTGGCTTGAACACATGTACAGATTGCAAATTACATCTCATTTTCGGAAGCCTTGGTGATTGATAATCTCATCAAGTGTGATCAGCATGTCTTGGTCCACCTCTTAAAAATCAAACTGTGTTGATGACACTGCTTAAAAATAATTGTGCACCAGTTGAAATTATGAGTGTGTTGCTGTCAGTATCTTATTTCTCTCTCTTCTTGCCAGCGCAGTTTTATAAAAACACAAAACTATCTAAAAATTTGATGGTATGAACATTTTGGGTGCCAGGTGGGTAAATTGTGACTCTTACAAGCGTGTAATATTTTGATCTGTGAATAAACACATTTCTTATAGCCACACATTTCTTCTGCTAATCTCCATCCATTGGGGGATTAGCAGACATCAAATATGATTTGGATCTAGGTTGCACCTAATTTAACCTCAACAAGGGCTTTCAATGAAAAACTACTACTACTGCTCTTTATCAAAAGGTACATAGGAGGCAGCATCAGTAAGACAATGCACTACCGAAACAGCTCTACTCCTCATCATCAATTCTAATTGGGCCACCCGTCAGGACATGATTTGCCATGTGGCTGGCTTCTTCTTCCTGTGTTTCAGCCCATCTGCGCACCCGTCTCAGGCAGCCCTGGGCACAACGAGACCTTTCATCTGTCATCCCACACACAAGGATGCGGCAGTGCAGGAACACTTCCTGAATATAAAAAGAGAAATGCATGAAGTATTGCAATAATCTGGCTAAATCTGTAATGCACAGTATTGGGGAAAGAAACATTTCTGCTCTAAAGTGCTCAGTAGAAATGATAGGACTTGCTAGATAAAGGGAAGAAGCCAAACTGATAAAGGAGAGGAATATTTTTACACTGAAGCTAGATGCTGCTGCATTCTGTTTTGCCATCTCAGCCCCACAGGAATGCATAGGACTTTCCTAGAAGTCACACTGTGATATTTCAATGGCAACTGAAAAAAAATGTGGTTGAACATATAAAACAGTCTTCCAACAGAGCATTGGTTCATCTAGCTCAGTATTCAGGGTTTCAGGCAGGGGTTTCCCCAATCCTACCTGAAGATGATGCCTCTTTAACCTGTTCGATAAAAGTAGGTTAAATTCAGGAACTTGTAGTTGGGAGCCCTTGATGTGCTTCGAGCAGGCTAGGCTAAGAGGAATACACTGACTGCACTGAGACTAGTGTTTCATTTATTTACATTTATTCTCAGTTTTCAATGAATTTTCTCCCAAGAGAAGCTGATGTGAATAATAAACGTAGATCAAGTGTCGGCTGAATATTCATCTCTTCTAGCCAAAGAACTCCACCCCATTCCAGGCTACTAGTCTCATTTTTAATGTAAATTCAATACAGAATTTTTTGACATGGAGTGTTGGGAAAATAACTAGTCAAGTCACAACATTTCTGAGGAGGGTAGCTTTAAACCAGCCAAGTGGCAAGTGGCTTGATTTGGCAAGAAAATATAATTCTTGAACAAGGGCTGATTGACATTAACAAGCTGCTCATATTGTAAACCTTAAGCTTTTGCACTTGAAGAATAACTGGGCTCAGCAAAGTTACCTCTTCGCTAAAGAAACCGGAGCATATCTGGAAAATTAAACAGGTTAGTTTAACCCCCCTCCCTCTTCCTACTGAGCTAAAGAAGCTGTAGTTGGAAATAATGCTCCCTACACTCTTTGGGAATTTGTGAGAACCTCATCAAAGCCTTGTATGGGGACCCATGAAAGTCAATGATAAAAACCAAGTCTGTGGAGTAGATATATTAAAACATATACTGTACATCACTTGACTGGTGATGTGCACATATGAAACAGCCATTGCAGATCAGACATTAAGGAGAGCACTTTGATATTCCTGAATTGTGATAGATACACAATTTCTATACATACAGATGCCCAATCCTACATTAATGTCCCATACAGAAATGCTGCCACACCAACAGGCAGGGTGCTGTATCTTGTGGGTGAGTTTCAGGCCCTGAAGCTCTCCTCTAGGTATGGGAACATTTGTTCCCTTACCCAGGGGTAAGTCCTGCTGTTTAAATTGGTCTAAGATCTTCACCAAACACCAGAGGTCCCTGGGGCATCTTTGAATGGACCCAGGAAGGCAGACTGAGGTTAGGATGGGGGATAGGATATCAGCAGTGTCCCTGCTGCTAATACCATCTCCTTCCTGGCTCTGGTCTACTCTGTTCCGAGAACTGTTACTCCCCTTTCTTGCTTCCTTTTTGTTGCCCTTGTGGACACAGTAAGAGAGGCTATCATGCACTGGTTTTCTGATCCCATTTCCAAAATGAACTCCCAAACTGGGGCTGCAGTGGTCCCTAAGAAGCCAAAGAAGAATTAGTGGTCCCTAAATTGCAGTGGTTCCTAAGAAGTCAAAGGCCCACTTCCAAGATATAGTGTCAGGTGTATGGCAGGCATTTTGTTCAGAGATTGTTCAGAGGCAGCTGCTCACCTTATTGTCTTTACCCACAAATTTAAACACCGGGACCTGGAAGTGTTTGGCAAGGTGATCCTTGGATACGTATTGCTTCACGGAATCATCAGAAACACAGCTGAAGGAAACAAAGGAAAATGTTAATGGGTTTGACAGATATAGTGGAACAATCCCAAGATATTTTGGTCAGAACAGAGCAAGGAATGTGGCTCTTCTTGTTTAATAGCCATATTAATATCTGTGGCCATGTCACGGGGTCCAAAAATGAAATGGGAAATCAGCAAAAAAGATTGGTAGTCTGATCCTCAAGCCAAACACCCAAGCAGAAAAAGTGTTGTCGGGATGCACAAGCTAATCTTCATCACACTCTGTACCAGTTTGATTTTGTTTGGAATTTTGCAATCAAATTTATCCTCAGTTCACCTTTTTTTGAACAGCATAAACTTCTGCCAACTTCAGAGATCTACAGATACCACAGAGCTGACTTATGCATATATTAAAGTGCGTTCAAAGAATACAATTTACTGTCGGAATAAACGATACTTTGGAGAGGCTCAGAGAAACTCTCTTCTTGATTCCTCAAAGGATTACGGTGTTGCAAAATTAAGCAACTTTTCAAAGCACTATTATTTTTAACCAATTGTGATGGTCTGTTGAAGGTTTTGAGAGGGGGTTGGTTTCATATTTTTTCAGGGTGGACTATTAATATTGGAGACAAATTTTAAGTACCTTCAGATAATTAAAAATAATTTGAAAGATGAACTGCTAGTTGTGCCAGCAGGTTTCTCTAGTTTCAAAACCTGCAAAATCTTTTTGATCAGAGGCAGCAATGGGGCAAAAGATGTTAGGAAGCAAAGCCTCTCTCAAGCGACTTTCAATTCGCTTCAGATGGACCTCCATCCTGAGCAACTTGTGCATGAATACCTTTCTGGGCTTGTGATACATGAAAAGGAATGATTCCAAAACTGTATATTATGCCATTTGAATGGTACAAAGCTAAGGAACTGAAAACATGTCACAACTGTGGATTAATAATTATTTTATTTTCAGCAATCTGCCCAGAGAGAGAGAGAGAGAGAGAGAGAGAGAGAGAGAGAGAGAGAGAGAGATCTGTTTTCATTATGACTTAAAGCACTACCCAGCACATATTCTTCAGGATATTCTTTCCAACAATCTAATCTCAGGAATGTGGACTTTGGATGTGATAAACATAGCAATTGAGGAAAGAGGGAAGGGAAAAATTTGCAGAACATGAACTACTCCAATCTTATACATCGAATACTCTTAAATGCTTCAATTCATGGCATAAATAGTTTGATGGACAATTTATCCAGGGTGGAAAAAGGCTCATTGGGTAGAATTTAATTACATTTTGGGGAAAGTATCGATGCCACTTCTGTGCACTTTCATAAATTACTATGTAGGGGAAAGTGTGGATTTTTTAAATGTATCTACAGTTCAAATCTGTTCTTTTGCAGATGACTAGATCAGCCAGCTACCACCCACAGATATTTGCTGTCCAAAGGAAAATATTCAGGTCAGGAAAGTTAATGGACTGCAGTAATTCAAGCACTTTTATGCCAAGTGCTACTCTCTTAGGCTTTGATACAGCCAAACACTGAGCAGGAACAAGGGGCACTGGAGTTTCTGGAACGTGCACCATACCTAATTTCAAGGAGATTGAAGTTATGTCTAAATATAGATACACTGCATTTCTTGCACAAGGAATCAAGGCTAATGCTAAATCAAGTTGATTCGCTGCCTAAAAACAGCAGATCATGTGCTGTCCTACTTCAGCCCCTAAATTGTGCTACATCCCACTGCCAGCACCCCACATGCCAACTTGCTCAGTGCCAGATCACAAGCAAAGTTGCCCTTCCTTTTTAATGTATTGACACACATATTAGGGCAGGCTCTTTCCAACCCTCCTCTGAACTGTCCAGATCACCCTCTCTGTCAGTTTAGGAACTGGTGGAAGATGGAGGAATATGGCAATCCCCTCCCAGTGCTCACCCACCTTCTGTCCTTACTGATATTTTTTATCCTCCAAGTTCACTCTTTTGAAAGAGAACATCAGGGCAGGCTTGAACAAGAATTTTGGGGAAAAACACCATTCCATTCCAAAAAGGGAATTTTTTCATTTTTGAAGGTGGCCCTGGTCACCTGGTCAAAATGATGTTTCTCCTGGCATCCTTGTTTTGGATCTGTTTTCCTGCTCCATTTCAAAACAGAGAGGCAGAAATCAAAGTAGGTAAGAAGTGGTAAGATGAGGCAGTGGTAGAGATGGTCAATGGTTTTAGTGCTCTTCTGACACCTGAAGCAATCTATCTTCTTTGTCCCATTGATCCTGCAAAAAAGGTTGTCATTTGCAGGGGAGGGCACCTGGATACCTAAAATAGTGACATCGAGACTAGATTATTGTAACGCGCTCTATGTGGGGCTGCCTCTGAAGACAGTCCGGAAGCTTCAACTAGTTCAGAATGCGGTGGCCCGTGTGGTTGCTGGGGCTCGTCGGTTCTACTCTGTTGGGCCACTGCTTCAGCAACTAAACTGGCTGCCCATTTGTTTCTGGGCTGAATTCAAAGTGCTGGTCCTGACCTTTAAAGCCCTAAACGGCTCGGGTCCAGGGTATTTGAGGGACCGCCTTCTTCTGTACAATCCGACCCGTCACCTAAGGTCATCTGAGGTGACCCTACTGAATGTGCCGCCACTAAGAGACGTGAGAGGTGTGGCGGCCAGAGATAGGGCCTTCTCGGTGGTGGCACCTCGGCTTTGGAACTCCTCCCCTTAGAACTTAGGAAAGCTCCCTCAATACAGAGCTTCAGGCGGAGCCTTAAAACCTTTTATTTTAAAAAAGCATTTTAAATGGGGCAGAGGCTGGGAGGCAGTTTTATTGTTTTATTTTTTACTGCTTTTAACAATTTTTAGTCCGTTTTAATTGTTCCTAGTTTTTAAAATTTAATTGTATTTTAATTATGTTTTAATCTTTATTTATGATAATTTTAATTATGTTTTATTCTGTTGTTAGCCGCCTTGGGCTCCCTCTTATAGGTGAGAAAAGGCGGGATACAAATCAATTAAAATAAAAAATAAATAAAAATACAGGTGTCATATGAGCTCCCTGAAGCATCTGGTGGGCCTCTGTGTGATACAGGAAGGTGGCCTACATGGGCCCTTGGCCTGATCCAGTGAAGACTCTTCTCATGTTCTTATGACCAGCAGCAGTTCAATGAGAGGGAGTGGATTCTGATCATAGGCAAACCGCTAAACATTGGACAACTAAACACTAGCACTTTGCTTGTTTCTGCATCCCTCTAATCCCTGCTTAACTTGCACATTTGTAAATAAAGTGACAGTTTCAAAGTCCCTATCAGTTTCATGTGCTCTGTCTACTGGATGAGACTGATCTTGAAAAGGCTGCCAAAGACATAAGATCATAATTAGACCCTGCTGGATCAGGCTTAGGGCTCATCTAATCCAGCTTCCCATATCTCACAGAGGTGTACCAGCTGCCTCAGGAAAATAATTCCAACCACTCCCACTATCAGTGATATAAAGTGAACAGCGTAGTAATAAGGCATTCCAAATGATTATTCACCAGCTAAAACCAGATGGGTATCAGACTAATTGGCAGACAGTTACCCTTTATGATGCCATAATCTGACTGTTCTTGATAAATGAATGCAAAAGATCTCTGCAGGGAATTTATAAATGTATGAGGTACAACTGATAAAGACAATGCACCAGATGCTACTGATGCACCAGAAGGCTGTCCTTTAAAACATTATTCTTAATTGACTGCAAAGGGTACCTTTTAAAGGAAAAACACTCAACTGTCATCATGCAAGGAAATTTAATTCACTGTTTATAATACAAGCATCTTGTAGTTCAGCTTGAATAAAAGATTATAAATCTTGGGGGCTGGAGTAATGAATTATTTTACATAATTGAGACATAGGTGAGACAGTTTAGCTTTAAGTATGAATAGATTTGTTACAGTGTTATGGTGCAATCGTGCAATCCTAACCTAGGCCGGAACAACTCATTGGTCTTCCTGTTCCAATGATGATGTAGGGAGGCAAGTGCATGTCCTCCAGAAGTGGCACAGAAGTATCTTTTGTGACACCCTCAGGTCAGCAGGGGACGCTGGGGCTTAGGGCTTAGCCCAGACTTGTGACAACCTAACAGTGCCACAAACCAGCATCAGTTTGGATGGGCTGTTAGAGACACCATCATACTATGTGCTTTGCTGGTCTGCAACATGTTATACTGCATTAATGGGACTATAGGTTTCCGCATGCTCTTTCCTGTTAAAAAAAGGGAAGTATCAAGCATATAGCAAACTAACATGCCAGGAAGTGTGTTCTAGCCTTACCTTATTCCTGACACATTAGTTTTCTATATGCAGTGAGATTTTTTTTAATCTGGAAGAACATTTCAATAGTCAGCCCTCACCACCTGCCATATGAAGTGGTACAAGCTAGTAGCAGGTACATCTCAAGAGGTTACTGATTGTGCCAATTGTGCCTTAAAAAGGCAGGGGTGTGATTTTCTTAATAACCTCTTTTATTGTCTGGGTTTCAAGGACTTCTTTGTGAATGGCAGAATACACCAGATGCAATCAAAGGGGGAAGTATATTTCAACTCCCAAGTTTTGGGCAACAGAACAGCCTGATTATCGGCCTCTCATTGCAGCTGTCTCAATGATTGAATTTACAAGTGTTTCAGCATGTTAAATTGGGTATTGGGTGACTTAACATGGGTATTGTTTGACTTAGCAACTATCCAACCCAGAAAAATAAAGTGCAAGTTCAAGTCCTGTAGAAGTCAGATATATCAGTTTGTTCAACTGGCCCCTGTTTAAGACTAACATGGGGAAATCAGATCTTTAGTCTGCAAATACTGTATTTGCTTTAATCTAATGCACCATTGAATCTAATGTCCATTGTGATTTTAAAAGGCTCAAACTAAAAATGTTTACCTGAGTTTGTAGTGCGCAGCTGCATAGCAGGTGCAGAATTTAAATTTACTGCATACAAGAATGAGTTATATGACAATAATATGACCATTGGCTTATTATGATTTTTACCTAATTGCACTACTTCATATAACAATGGGTTTATGTTACATTTTTATTACAATATAGTAAACTATTAAACTAAATACTGACCTATACTTACAATCAAAATGTCTGCATTTACTCAAATCTAATGCACCGTTGCATCTAATGCGCACCCCAATTTTGGAAACTAAATTTAGCTGAAAGGGGAGAGTATTAGATTTGAGTAAATATGGTAATTACTGGGCTGTATAACATTGGTAATAAAATGTAGACTGAAGTGAGCATCATGCCCATCCCATCACACCTAGCTTCCACTTTGCAGTATCTCCATGCCCTCTAGAGGACAAAAGAAGCAGATGGGTTGCTGCATATATGCACAATGAAATAATCTGAGCCTTTTAACGCAAGCGGTAAAGACGCTGTGCCTGTTAACCAGCAGGCCAGGGTTTGAGACCCGGGTCGACCCCACAAGACAGGGTGAGCTCCTGTCCTTAGCCCAGCTCTGTGACGCAGCTGGATCCAATCGTAACGGCTCTGCCTTTCCATTGGACTAATTCAGTGGGGTGGAGAGGGGGGATTTGCTGCTTGGGTAATAGCATATCCTCCATAACAATCCAACCCAGGCTTTTGTGCTTCGCATGCAGCGTATGCAGTGCCAAGTACGATACCATAGTCTTCCAAGACTGACGGAGGCCTGCTAATATGAGGAACAGTCTGCATGCTATCGCATGATGTTGCATGTCAACATACAATACTGGAGATGCTCGTGCTTGCCTCTATCTTCTCCTGCTTTCCTTGGTGTTATCCGCAACCCACACAAACTTCCACTATGCTCAAAACAGCAAAAGATTAATGGGTGTTTGGATCCTGAATTTTGTCAGCATCAAAAGGCATCCTCAGTAACTACAGAACCTGTGCTCCGTAGTCCTTGGGCCAAGTGGTATTAGCTGTGATAAAGTGATGCTGACTTACTGCTAAGTGGACCAAGAACAGGTCAATTAAAAGCTATTGTGCATTACTGTTGTGGTAGATGTGCTCATTTGCTTATGCCAAATAGCCTTCTGCTCTGCAGGCTTTGTTAGCCTGGCACTTGATGGTGAACAGGAGGTTTAGAGACCTCTATGCCAGCCAATGCAATTCATGTAAGACCTCCATCTGTCTGGTTAGGACTGGAGGAGAATGTGGACAGTAGAAAAATGGTAGATAAGGTAACAGAAGGACGGCCAGGAATTTCCATGCAGCTCTGGAATTTCTCAGTGGGGAACTGTGGAGCATAAATTTATATATCTTATATCATTAATTTCAATGGTAGTTATTTTTCTTTGAATACACATACACAACTTGGAGATAGGTAGGCAGATAGATAGATACATAGAGAGATAGAGAATTGTATAGAAAATAGCCCCTCGAGATAAGGAGTATTAAGCTTGCAAGAAGCTCCAAATACAGGGTGTCCTTAAGTCTAGACATACAGGAAACACAGTATCACTAACTACAGTATAACCAGTGGTGGGATTCAAATAAATTAACAACAGGTTCTATGACCCATTAGTAACTGGTTCTTAGAACCATGTGGTCATTAGCAAAGAACCTGTGAGAACCTGTGAGAACCCCCTGAAACCCACCACTGAGTATAAATAAGGCTGCAATCATAAACACACTTTCCTGGGAGTAAGACCCTTTGAAAACAATGAGGCTTACTTCTGAGTAGACATGGTTAGGATTGTGTTCTAAGTGAATGCGAAATTACTGCATTAGATTCATGTGAATCTTTCAATGTGCGTGGAATTTTGCATCACAAATGGTGGAAATCACATTGAAGATATTGTTGATTAATATTGCAATAAAATGTTGTTTAAAAATTTATTTAAATTTTTAAAAATATGCATTTAACCTATGTGTCCAGACTTTACGGACATCCTGTACATTACTAATCACTAAAGAGGGCAATTCTGTTAATTGTTTAAATATGCTCTAATGGTAGGTCACCAGCTGGCCAATACAGAAGGCTCGTTTTACTATGAGAGCCAAGTTCATTATCAATCATTGTGATTGTGATTAGAGGTAGAGTTGCCCCCTGTAAATGCTATAGTAAGCCATCTATTTGCTCCTGCAGTGGCTCTCTCTGGAGCATTTTTATGAGCCAAGTAGTTTTGCCTGGGTAGGCCTGACAGCTGGTTATTGTTCTGATTGGCAGGCCGTTCAGTCTCTGCCAGCCAAAAACCATTTTGCTTTGGGAAAGAATTGGTAGTTCCCATATTCTCCAGGCACTGGATAACCCAAAGTACAAAGGCAACTGGGTTTTAAATGTCAACTACATGAAAGGAACAGCAGTGATACTTGCCCATCTTGGATTAGGTAGTACTTCAGGATTTCATCAGCCTTGGATGTAGGGGTTGCAAAGCAGCTCTCCACTAATGTCTCCAGACCGCTCACATGCACCAAAGGCTCAATGCCAAAATATAAAGAGTCTCGGAGTTTCAGAGTGGGGATACTATCCCTGTAGGATTCTTCAAATCCATTGTCTTTGAATATCTCAAGGACAAAGGGAAAGATACCCCGGTTCCGGCTCATGATCTCCAGTGGTGAGTTCTTGATATTGGGGACGTATCCTTCCGAGATGGTATAGTGGCGAGGGAATTCACAAGTAATAGGGATCAACAGGTTGCCCGTCCGGACAATGATGTCACCGTTACTGCCAGGAGTTTGCTTGGGCAAGCCAGTCACCATATTTGTAGCAATGATTTTGTCATTGACTACCTGTACCCCAAAAGAAAATATTGTTATGATAGATGGCACAGATAGCAAAAATAGGCCAGGAACAGTGTTACTATTGCTTGTGGCTAGTTCTTGTGGCTGCAAAGTTATGCTTGAAGTCATATGGGTAATACATGCTGAAATATCATGAGTGGCCAAATACAAATTCCAGTGGCTGCGGCTTAGGACTTTAGGGCCCAACATTCCTGGTCCCCAGAAAAAAAAAACAAGAATTATGCAAAATAAGAATTATGCAAAACCAGACCAAATCATGTAAAATAGGGGATATTATGCATAATGAATACATGTCATATAGTGTCATGTAGTGTATATATAGAATATAGTTCAGTATAATTAGCTGAGATTTTCAATTGCTCAGGAATTGCATTTTTTTATTTTGGGCAAGGATTATGCACCGGCTTAATTATAACTAAAATTGCGGGATTTAGATGAATTGTGTGTGTGTGTGTGTGTGTGTGTGTGTGTGTGTGTGTGTCTGTGTCTGTGTCTGTGTGTGTGTGTGTGAGAGAGAGAGAGAGAGAGAGAGAGAGAGAGAGAGAGAGAGAGAGAGAGGGAGAGGCACTAGTGTAAAGGCTAAGTCACAGAGCTATGAATTAGAAAGCTCTATTTGGCTATCTGCTATGAGCTCATTGGATGACCTTAAGACAGTCATTCCCTGTATGCAGTATGAGGTTAATGAAGTTAATTTACTTTATTACAGGATTTTTGAAAGGGTCACAGCAGGACAGTAAATGCTGGAGCAGTTGCTGGACCCTGAAGCAGAGTCTGCCCTGGACTCCTCATGGAGCCCCAACCTACACATGGTTGCTTCCGTTATTGAGGGCTCATGGGCCCCTTGATCAATGCCTGTTTTGGCCAACATCTGCTGCCATTTCTGAAGATAATTATTGATTAGTATGAAGAATATTTATTTACCACTTTTCAACAACCAATTTTCAACAACAACGAAAAAGTTTATAGGGGGTTTACAGAAAAAATTAAATAAATCGTTCCTTGACCACCAAAGGCTTACAGTCTTAAAAGATGCAAAGAAGGCCAGCGAACAACCACTTGAAAAACCACTGTGCTGGATTGAAGAGGAATAGTTACTCCTGTCTTGCTAAGAGCACCCCTTGAACAAAAGCTAGAGCAATAGTACAACGGCAACGGCAATAATACAAGCGAAAGAGTCTGAACAATTGAAAACACGATATCAATGCTATATTATTGCTTCTATTATTTAGAGAGGAGACTGTGGCAATGCCTGCACTATAGGAGTTTGAAGATGGAGAGAATATTGGAACAATCATTATTTTAACCACCTTGCTACTGTGGCCTTGATGTATGTACTGACTCATCCTCCTCTGTTATATACCATCATATAATTCTCAAAAGCCATACTTCTATATTATGGAAGCTGTTTCATTTTATCAATATTATAGGATACAGACTTCTTGCTAACTGAAAGTACAATCTTCAAATATTTATCATTTGGAAAACCTGGTATTCCAGCATGCCGGTAGCCACTAACTCTTTCTAACTGCATGGGTGTTAGACCCAGAAAAAGGATTTATTAAGAAGGTAAGGATGAAGCTGAAAATGTATCTTGATTTCATCAGTTTTTTGATGCAAACAGAAAACCTACAAAATACTCATTCACATGACTAATATCTCTTCTTTGCTTTCTCTTTTGCACATCAAAGGATTTTTCAGGTGAAGCCCACAACACAAAAGCTGCAATCCTGCACTTAGGCCAGCCTATCCAGCACTTGGCATAAAGCCAAAGGGTAAGTCCATTTAGGGCTAGGCTGCAATCCTAAAGGCACTTTCCTGGGAGTAAGACCCATTGAACAAAATGTGGCTTTTGTGCTCTTGGAGTACAACCCTAACCATGTCTACTCAGAAGTAAGCCCCATTGTGCTCAATGGGTCTTACTCCCAGGAAAGTGTGTTTAGGATTGCATCCTTTGTCCACTTAGGTAAATCCTACTTTAGGTCAGCTTAGCTGGGCCATTCTCTCTGGCCTAAGTTAGGATTGCATCCTTAATCTGAAAAAAACATGTAAATTCGAACCATAGGTATGTTTTTGAGTACATTCTTTACATTAAAAGTGCCATGCATACGATGACTTTATGGTACTATTTTCTCAAACGGAGATACATATGGTACTTTCAGATGATAAGGAAAGGAAAAGTCAGTACATACATCTATAACAGTGCCACAGGACTTCAGACTGAAGATGATGTTGACATGCGTGCCATTGGAAACTCCTTTGCAGGAACCATTGATGAGTGAGAGGTCCATTCCTCCAACCAGATCCTTAGGAATGTTCACCTCTATGGAGGTAGATCTGCATAGAACTGGGACTGTATGAAAGAGCAAGTGAAGTGGAAATTAATGTATCACCTCGCAATGAAAGTCAAGCAACTAGACACACCTTCTTTTGATGCCTGTTTCTCCAGCAATAACTCCCTGATATATGCTCACCTTGCCCTGTAAAAACCTTTCTTTGGTCTGTCTGCTTGTAAGAAGCAATGATTATTTTAGGTTTTATGTGCAGTTCCTCACCGGCCCCCTCGCCGAGTTGTCTGACTTGTTTACTATGACATTCCTGCACCTCAGTAGGTGAACTGAATTTGCTTATATAGTATTTTTGGGAGTCAGTAGCAACATTAGCACTTTTATGATGATTCAGCATTAGTGTTTTTTTTTTAATTCTAATTTTCTGCAAAGCAGGAGCTCTTCCTGATTTGGGGTGAGGGTGTCTTCTCCTGTTACAACAGAACTGTAGAGGCTCTTCTTGACAGCCCATATGAGTATGTTTCTACTCTTAAAGTAATGTAAAGGTGCTAAGCTGAAATGTCCCAGATGAGAAATTTAAAAAGTCCAGGACAGGGTAAAGACTTTAAACATCTCCTATCATAGAGGAGTCATCTAACTGGCCAAAGTGGCTATGATGCAGCCACTTTATGCTGGGAGTTTTAACTGTGCTATGTATTGGGACAGATAACACTTTTCTCATCATTCTCTGTGGGGTGCTATCATCAGGATCATTCAGCCGTGGAATTGCAAACCTTACCACTAAGTATTTATCTCTGACACTATTGCCCTCTTTATGCACTGGTTCAGCTTATTGTACAGTTTTGTGGCATTCCCTTGTTTTCCACTGCTTCCTATTTTATCTAAAATACATAAGAAGCAACTCTTGCATCAGATACTAAATCAATCAATACAAAATGCATTTTCTCTGATGATACAGTTACAAGGGACATGTACAAGCCTCTGCACATGTATAAATGTATACATTTTTATCACATATGTACCCATTTATAAACAACTTATAAGGGCCCAGGTAGATGAGAACTGTGACATTGCAATTTTGGTTTTTTTTTCCAAATTTCCATAAAAGTAACAACTAGCAACAATGTGCTCCCTCCATTTGTACTGGGGCTACCCATATTGTCAGGAAAACAGCATGGGGAAAAAGATTTTACAAATCCTACTGCATATTACAGTTACATGTTAGTCCAACTTTCGTTCTCTCCATTGAGGCCCATCGTGCCCATGCCCACAGTGGCCCATGCCCACCAGATGCCTCAGTGAGCACTCAAGACAACACGATGACTGTATCCTATTCACACCCCATTGCAACTGGCATTCAGAGATAGGCAAAAACCTTCCTCTGAAACCAGGAGGTTGCGTATAATCATCATGGACTGTAACCAATTTGGATCAACCCTTCACTGTAGCTGTTATTACAAAAGCAGTTCAAAAAGACAGAAATAAAATAACACATAATCATCTAAATTGGCCCTGAGTTTGACCAATGTGCATTTCTTTGCTACTATAATTATACCACAGAGAAACATTCGAAGGAAAAAATGCAGCACCATCAGCCAGATTCTGAGAAGTTTACACAATGCAGTTTCAGCTGTTTTGCTTACACACAATTTTCTAGCTTGAGGGATGCCTATACTATAAATTACTTTCAGTGAGGAAAGGTGTAGATTTATGAATCCCGCTAACAACATAACATTTAGCAAGCATCCGTTTTGCCGGGTAATTCAACAACCAAAATAGGTGTTGCCTATCTAAATTTGATATATTGATTCCTGAGTCCCTGGGATGGGGATAAAACAAGTACCCCGAGGCATGTTTTTCTTTTCCCCTTAATATAAAATATTACTCTTCACATTTACATTTGTTTTTAAAGCCATTTGCCCACTCCGGGGAATAGTTTTGGGGTGAAATGTGTGTGAAAAAAGAGAACGAGTACGGTAATATTCCTGAAAGTGCGTTTCCACACTGCCAAAGTTGCTATTTGGGCAGAATAGAAAATGAAAGGCAAAGGGCACCTCTCAGCTCCTGCTCTGGTAGATACACAGAAAGAATCAATGCATATCAAATATCACATAGCAAATCCAGGATAAAAACAAACCCCAAAGAAGATGAATATTACTCTCAAGCCTCCAAGGGGCAATTTGGAAACCATTGCAAATCGTGGCTGGCAGACAGATAACTTTGCATAGATGAATTGATCAGCTCAGGGCCCTGATTTAGGATGTTTATTAAGTTGCTGAATGAACTCTTTGATAAATGGCTCGGCTTGATGGTTTTCTGCTGTTTAGATCCCAATATGGGGACCTGCCTGCATTAATCAAACAGGGTGGAAAATGCATATTTACTTTAAGCCTTAAAAATAAATAAATTACATTGGAGTTTAGGCGTCTTTCCTCCCACCCATCCTCACAACTGAAGGCTGGCCCAGGCTAGACAGCACAGCAGTAGTTCTGTGTGTACAAGCAGGGTGACCATATGTCCCTTTTTCCCCAGGACATGTCCTCTTTTTAAGCCTTGTGCCCTGGAAAAAAAAATCTTCATTGTCCCCCTTTTCCTTGTGAGCAGGCAGCATGTAACTTTTTGTAAGTAATAAATTATGTGTAAATTATGTGTATTGTTTGAGATATACAGTATATACATATCTTAAACATCTCCAGCATCGGATTCATTGCAAATTCCTTTTGAATAGTAGTGGTGGGCTTCAGGGGGTTCTCACAGGTTCTATAGAACCCTTTGCTAATGAGCAACTGGTTCTGAGAACTGGTTACTAATGGGACATAGAACCTGTTGTTAATTTAGGTTATTAGGACATAGAACCTGTTGTTAATTTATTTGAATCCCACTGCTGAATATAACCTTTGTGTTGACCAATATACTCTAAAAATCATTTTGTGCTTTGTTAGGATCTATTCGTCTAAGGCCTATATCCTAAAGTGAAATTAAGCCCCTTGCTCCGGAGCAGTTAAGATGACTTTACATAAGATAACACTAGAGGGTGACGTAACTGCGTGGACCCGTAACTGCTATTGATTTTGCCCTAAGTCTAAGATCTACTCATATAGGTATTTCACATACATTTTAAGTACATCTCATTGATAATAGAATACACAGCATCTTCTAAGTATAAGCTTTTCTTTAGAGGCAGCTGATCAATGAATATGATACCAGAATACAGCTGAAGGAAGTTAATGTTTATGAAAAATGTACAGCAAGAAGGGAAGTGAAATCATTAACGTGTTACATAAAAACTGCTTCAGCTAGCTGCTGGCACAGCTAACACTTATATCACTATGTGCCTAATTATAATTAATGAAATGCTGTATTTATGCAGAAGGAAGCATAGGTCTAGGTTTATGCTCCCATAAACTATGGTATGTGGTCATAAATTGGATTTGCCATAAAGAAAGAGCAATAGTTATTTCTTTAACATTTTTAATGCTTTCAATCAGCACAAAATTTGAGTCGTGCTTTTCTGCTAAATATTTGAAATATTTGAATATTTTACACTTAACTGTAAAGATGATCCACCACTGGACAAACGAGAACATTTACCCCATGCTTCAGTCTTGCACAGGAGACTGCTGCAAGCAATAACCCCTAAAAATATCAACCAGCCAGATAGCACATCCAAGGAAATGTGGAACAGCATGAGTGCCTATCAAAACGGCAGCAAACTAAAACAGTCTTGCTGCACCAGACACAACACACCGCTTGCCCGTACATATCCATATTAGCTTACCTTGGCAGGTGTGGTTGTCATCAGACAAAACAAGACCCCGTGGGCACTCACACTGGTAGGTGCCCTCCACTGTGACACAGCCATGGCTGCAGCCTCCATTATTATTGTGACATCCTTCAATTTCTAGACAGAAAGAATAATCAAACCATTCTACATTCAAACCAGACTACTTTCTAGAGAATGAACAACCCAACAAAGGATCTAACTGAGATATTCCAAAGACTTTCCTCTTGGCATTGGTTCCTCTAGTTAAGTATTTAAGGGCAATCCAAAGGGTGATAAAAAGGGCGCAAAAGCTCAGTGGTTGTTCTCTTCCCTCATTGGAGGATTTGTATAATATGGGTTGTAAAAGGAAGATACATAACATTCTGCGAGACTCTTCACATCCGGGCCACGCACTGTTTGAGATTTTACCATCGGGAAGACGATATAGAGTGTTGAAAGCTAGGACAAGCAGATTTAAACTTAGTTTTTACCCAAGTGCGGTGATCTGGCTAAATGCAAAATTATGAAATCTGGTGGATGCCATGTAATGCATATATTTTAAGTGTATAGTTTTTTTTTCTAATTGTGTGTGTTTTGATTTGTTCAAATGGATATCTGTGTTGTATTATGAGAGAGAGCACCTCATTTCGTTGTTCTCATACCTTGAGTACAATGACAATAAATTTATCTTATCTTATCTTATCTTAACTTAAAAGACAATTTGAGCAGAGCACAATCCTAACCGTGTATACTCTAAAGTAAGCCACATTGTGTTTAATGGGTCTTACTCCCAGGAAAGTGTCTTTAGGATTGCAGCCCTTGTCTCTGAACATCTTGAAAAGCATCGTGAATGGGGCAAGATTTCCAAAACATTGCAGCATTTTAGAAGGAAAAGCTTTGGTCACTACAGATGGGCTTTGAACTGGCGACTGTGTGATGTGGTTGAAAATCCCAGCATTCTGAGATTATTTAAACCCCCAACATCCTTTGAGAAAATACGGGTCTGCAACAAGTGTTGAGAAGGCTGCAAAGTTATTGATATCTTTCCTGGAATGGCTCATAAACAGCACGACACATCAGTAAATATGAAACCAACAAACCCAATTGTATACTGCTTAATAAATTCCTTTGAGAGTGCTATTGTCTTGAAAAATGTCACCTATTAACCCAGGGCTTAAAAAAATGCTGTGTCTATAGAGCTGAAACAACCTCTAAACATTGTTTAGAGAAAAAAACCTCTTAAAATTAAAAAACACAAAAAACCCAAAACACCAAAATTGATACTACACTTCCTCCCCAAGATTGGTGTCCGTGAAGAAACACATGCGTGATTAAGTAGGGATCTGAGAATACTTTCAGAGGAAGTGAACTTGATGGATGTCTTGGCCTTTGTTTCTCCTTCTGCAAATGCAGCATCATGATTACTGCTGACAGTCATTGATGCGATTCCCTCACTGAATTTGTGTAGGATGTATATGAACCTCATGGGACATTAGCACATCCTGTGGCTTCCAGCAGTAAGTTCTAAATGAATCGTCTCAGAATCATCCATCTATTACCAGATTGTGCTATTTCATGTCTTAGCTCTTTCCTCACCATTACAGGTCTTTCCATCCTGTCCCAGAACACGGCCAACTCCACAGTCACAGCGGTAAGAGTTTTTCAGGTTAACACAAAACTCACTGCAGCCTCCATTATTCTGTTCACATTCATTTTCATCTGTAGATGAAATTTAGCAACATGAAATCAGTGACTAGGACATGAATTACCTAATTCAATCATTGGATCCTTTATCTATGGATGACAGGATAGACAGTATTTCTTTCTTTCAGGATATTGTAGAAGAATATCCAGGATTTTATCTCCAGTAAAATAGATATGTTCTTAATATGACACACATAAACATGCATGAACACATACATGAATCAACGATAGTTTCATGTCCAACCATATTATACACTGATACATGGATTTGACTCAACATGTATGACCTCTACAAATCAGTTTTAAAATCTGCTTTTCTTCCTGTTGTAGAGAAGAAGTCATGCAAACAATCATTCCATTCTTCACCACAGTCCATTCTTCATTCCATTCTTCAACACAGTCTTAGGGCACAATCCAGAGTAACTATGGGGAGTCCTTGCTCTGGTGTAAGAACAGTTCACTCTGGACTGCAATATGAATTTCCCATAGGTTTTCACTATGTGGTGCAGTAACTACGGGTGCACATAATGTCTCTTAGGTGCTCCCGTAGTTACTCTGGATTGTACGGTTAGTCTACGCATGCAGTTCAATAAAGCTTTCTGAGGGCATTTTAATTTAACATCTCTTTTCAACATTTTTATGGGCTACTCATAGGAAAGACTACCTATTTGGCCTGATTTTATGGATGGGAATTGAAAGGTTGTATGCAGAAGGGATTTACTGGGGCTCTATTTCCAACTTGTACTCAATCAAGGACTGAACCAACATCTTCAATAAGTTTAAAAAATGCATATTCTTAACCAGAGATTGTTTTAAAAAGTAAAGTGGTGTCAATTCTAACCTTAAAATCTGTCTTTAACTTTTATGTTAGCTGCAGTGAAATTGAAAGGAATGTCACGATCAGCAGTTGAGAATTAGGAGTCATAACAAGCAGCCAGGAAACTGCATTTTAAATGAAAAGCTAATTTAGTTTTATGATTGATTAAAGACCTCCCAGATGATAGTGTTTAGTATTGCTGTAACACTGCCAGTCACCAAATTCACTGCATTGCCCAGAAAAAAAGATAGCATGAAAGAAAAATCCCACTTTGGGAGGCCAAAGTGATTGCATTTGAAATATATCTGAAGTAGCTATTACTCAGTGCTCAGGAAATTAACTAGAAAGACAAATGGGCTTTAGAGGTTCAAGGAAGAAGAATAGGAAATATTTATGCGGAAAGGTGACCCTAGCCTCTGGTTACGAGTGTACATCAAGTATAAAATATTTGTCATGACTGCATGGTACAAGGCTCAAAGCCATTCCCAAACCAGCCCATAAAGAAGTTTAAAATGCCAACATCTCGGAATTGCTCTAGTCATTCATCACCGGGAATCACTCATCAACGAGGATATGAGGAAACAATTAACAATAAGCACTCTTCAGATGTTCCACCAAAGGAGACAAATGTCTGTGCAAGAAGGAGCATGAACAGTACATGCCATGCCAATGCTCTCAGAAGCATTTCTCCTGCTCCTGGCCTCACCTGTGAATAGGATTTGAATGACAAAACACTGTACCTGACAGATCTCCCTCATCATTTGGTATACTAAGCTCAGAGCATTGCAAATATTGGGAAGAGGATATCCCAGTGGTGGGCTCCAGCAGGTTCGCACCTACTCTACAGAACCAGTTGTTAACAAGAGATAGGACATATAAAGTTTAAAAATAGCCATTTAAAAGTGGCTGCCAGATGGGCAGAGAACCGGTTCTTAATTTCTTTGAAGCCCATCACTGGTATATCCACCGTGCAGCGTTTATCACGACAGGTAAACACCGAATGTCTGTCTGAGTGCAGGTAAACTTTGGAAATTTGGGGTGAGTGTGGGAAGGTGAATTCACCAGGAAGGTGAATGAATGAAAAATGCTACAGATTTGCAAGTATATTACAGTATATTAAAGGCCACATTATCCATCATGTTTATTGCATCATTAGGTATAACAGGCTAGCTTTTTTAAAAGTCACTAGTGGCAAGGGGGTGTATATGATCTCAGTTATGACCACTATTAGATGATGCAAGGACAAATGATGCATTACATACCCTGTGTCGTTCTGGCCTTAACATATGCTTTTGCAAACCTGCTGTGTAATGGGCTTAAAAATATCCAACAGGTAACTTTAAATGAGTAACTGGGGTCCTGTGAATTGGATCAAACTCTCAGACATGCAAACTATGTTCCTGTCAGTTTAACTGAGTTGTAATTATGAATAAAAAGTTCATAATGAAAAATTTTTTAATACAGTGCTGCCTCACATAAAGAACTTAATTCGTTCCAGAGTCCTGCTCTTTAAGTGAAACTCTTTAAGTAAAACTCTGCTCTTTAAGTGAAGCAGATTTTCCCATAGGAAACAATGGAAACTCAGACGATTGGTTCCACAACCTAAAAAATATCCATATAAAAATATTAACTGTATGTAAAAATGATGACAAAACACTGGAATTGAATTCAAAACACTATAATATAATACAGACAACAATTACTGTAATAAAACACTGTAATATTCTGTACAGTAAAAAAAGAAAAGAAAAACCTTTATGGCCAAGGCTGACTAATTTTCACTAAAGAGTCACTGGTGTCTTTTGGAGCATCTTTAACAAGGAACCTCTCTCTGTGTGAGATCTATCTATGCAAACTAGATAGGCTGTCTGCAACAGCAAAGGGGCCAGATCCTATGCTGTCTACTCAGAATCAAGCCCCATTAAATCCACTGGGCTTACTCATAGGAAAGGAAACCTGCAGGCAGGGAAGGTGGTGATGGTGATGGGAAGGTGGTGATGGCAGGGAAGGTGGTGATTGTAGTGGGGTCCAGGTGGGGGGGGGCTGGCTTCCTTGGGGGGAAGGGGTATGTTTGAGGGGGGCTCCAGAGGGGATGCAGGAGGAGTTTTCCCTCCTACCTGATGGAGGCTGCAGAAGATGGGCTGGCCATGTTTGCTGGCTGCAGGAGCAGAGAAGCCATCTTTGCTGCTCCACTGAAGAGGCTCCTGAGCTCCCTCTGCTGGCCTCTTCATGTACATTCCTATACATGTACATTCATGTACATTCCTATATAGGAATGAGGCAGCCTCATTCCTATAGCCCAGCCAATGCAGGGAGGAGGAGGGGGAGCCCAGCCAATGGGCACTTATTATGCAAATCATGCACGTTATGAGAGGCAGAAGCCCCTCAGAAGAATGAGTAAATTTTTACTCGTTATGAGGAACACGCTATTCGAAGCACTCGTTATGTGAGGTACCACTGTACTGAATAAAAGGTTTGCTGGCAGCTTTTCTTAGAAAAAGTTTACTCATAAGGCAAGCAAATACATTTTCAAGTTGTAAGAAATACACGTCATGTTTCAATGTTACTTCACATGTAATGTGTAAATGCACATATTTGCATATTATACTGTATTTGAGAGGTGGGAACCACAAACTGTCAGATGGTGCTAATTTCATTGCGGGGCCTGGCCACTCACACATAGAGCACAATCCTAACCGTGTCTACTCAAAGGTAAGCCCCATTGTGTTCAGTAGGTCTTACTCCCAGGAAAGTGTATTTAGGATTGCAGCATTAGTTTGTAACATAAAATACGGTTCTGAGCCCTGGCCTAAACTTTTAAGGACAGAGATGACCTTGAGAAATGTGAAGTTAATGATACTTCACATATCTTTGCATGGTGGTGGAGGGACGTCGGCATATGCCTGTGCACTGGCCCAACTTCCCTACCCCCAACGACTGGGGCAGAAGTGCCTTATGGTACGTTCATGACACCCCCAGGTTAGCACAGGAGTTAGGCCGGGGCTTATGCCTGCCTAACTGGAGATTAGGATTGCAGCTTGACTTGCTCTACAGTACCCTTGTCTTTGCAAGCAAACCTGGTGTCCTCTGAAGCTGTCCAAGGTGAAGCTTCCTTTGTTGTCTTGCTTTGGGTACACAAAGACTGGGACCTCCCCAATAAAAAATTAAGAATTTATAAATTAATAAAAATTAAGTATGGATTAATAAATATTAATAAATTTTAAAATGAAAATCAAAAAAACTAAGAAATAACAAGGATGAAACACTTCTAAACCTGGAATGTTCCTTTCCCCACCCTTGGCATTTCAGGCTGACTTCTTGTGTTCTCTCTTTTAGGTTCTTCCTTACCAAGGCAAGTCTGTCCATCTGGTCCCAATATTGTCCCTAAAGAGCAGACACATTCTCCATGGTCTGAGCAGCGTCCATGGCAATCAATCACATCACAGATGTCATAGAAATCTGTAGAATGATAAAAAGCTTGTCACAAATGCACGTATCTCATTTAAATTAATAAAGAGCACCAAGTCCAGCACCAGCAGGAAGAGGGGACAACACATCTAGGGGTAAATTCAACTGCTGGGTGGCAGTGCGGCCTGTGGGAGGAAGGCAGGGTGGGCAGGAGGGGATAGGACTGGCAGAGCTCTTATGGCCCAACACAGAGTCTTTCCACTCTGTGCCAGCAAAATAGCCAGTGTAGACTTGAGAAACCCCACTATGGGCTCAGAGATTTCCCCCGGTAGAGAAGACCTCCAGCTGCTTCCCAGTGTCCTCTGAATACAGCAGTAAGCACTCTGGAGCTGCCAGGAACCTGAGGTTTGGGCTGCATAAGAATGGACATTTTTTACGTTTCATAGATTTTGGAGGGGAGAGTTTGCTCTTTTTTATTTTTTTACAAAAAGAAGTGCAGAAGATGGTGTTATGTGTTTTAATTTCATTATCACTGAACAAAAGCATCTAACACTATGCTGTGTTGCAGTATCACCTACTGCTTTTGTTCATTAATGCCTTCACAGGTGTTCCTCAGTGAACATCAGTAAATCACTGAATTTTCATCCATCCCTTAATTGATACACGTGTTCATTCCTCGCCTTTCTATCACCCAAAGGGGCACCCAAGGAAGGTTACAATATAAAAGCAATATAATAAATAAAAGGTTAAAACAATATTAAAACAAAAAAGTTAAGCCCTATACAGTTTGGGTTCAGTGTATTTAAGGAACCACCTTCTTCCATACAGTTTGACCCATCACCTAAAGTCATCTGAGAGGGCTTTGTTGACTGTTGCTACTGAGAAAGGTGAGGGGTGTGGTGGCCAGAAACAGGGCCTTCTTGGTGGTAGCACCCTGACTCTGGAACTCCCTTTCCCTGGAATTAAAGAAAGCTCCCTCCTTATAGGAAGGGAAAAAACCTTATAGGTTTTTTTGGCCTGAAGACTTTCTTATACTCCAAGGCTTTTAATTGACAAGGAGTCAGTTGAGTATTTGAGGCTTAATGGATCTCATGAATGTTTGTAAATGCTAATGTTTTAAATTTGTTGTTGTTTTTATTATGTTATTCTCTATTGTTATTGTTTTATCATTTGTAGTCGCCTTGGGTCTGCATAGCGGAGAAAGTCAGGATAAAAATCTTTTAGTAAATAAGAATAATAAATAAATATTGTCACTGCAAATGCCATTGGCCTTAGGTTGGCACGAAGAGAGTTTATATGGTGAAAGTAGCTTTTTTTCCTCCTTTTCCACTGAGTGTTTTAAATGCATCATGGTGGTAGAATTCTGCATCAGAGATGTTGATAATTCCTATTTCTGACTTGCAAAAATCATAAATAACTCCTTCTGGCAAACTTATTACATATTTGCCTGCATTGATAAAACCAGTTGACAGCACTCTCAGGAAAACGTAACAAGTCACAGATTTTATGATAGAAGGTGATGACTAGGACCATGTTTTATGGCCCATTCATTTTGTATAAGTCAAATTGACATTATCACAACATCAATGCTTGTCTGTTAGTATAGTCTTGGGGGGAATGAACTGGAGTAGACATCTAGCAGATGAATTTGTCATCTATGGATATGCAATGAAAGATAGTTTTGAATACCTGAAAGGAAAAGCAATTTTATTCATCTTTTGAGATAACACCGTTGTTTCAAGTGTTGGTTTAATTCACTTAGCTGAATGAGAAAAATGTTCAGTAATAATGTCAGCAAACCCAGATCGCTTCTTCAGATGAGAAAATAAGGCAGAATTCAAGTGCTAAAGCTAGAACATGCCAAGTGGAATGTCTGCCTGTGATAAAAATAGCATTTCTTTCTTATTATTTGTTGTGTTATCACAGCACCTGCTCTGGATCAGATGTTAGAGGATCAGAGATTGTTGTGGATCACAACAGATGTTGTGGATCCACAGATGTTGTGGATCAGAAATCAGATGTTAGAGGAACCATCTCAGAATTTAGAAAGTTCTTGAAAGATAGAACCTCTATTAATGGTAAAATCCTTGGATTTTAATCCTGCCCATGTAAATTGCCTTGGATTAAAGTCAGAGGAGAAATCCAGTGACCAGAAAGGCAGTTTGGTTTGTTTGTTAAAGAGATATGGTGGCTCAGTGGTTGAAGACACTGCTCCCTGTCAAGCAATTTGAGATCCGAGTGCTGCACAACAGAGCGAGCTCCTGTCACTCATCCCAGGTCTTGCTAACCTAGCTGGGAGAAGGCAACAGAGCGTATGTGTGATGAACTGCTGGAGAGGAGGAGGCAGGTTTTATTTAAAACCCAGAGATATCACTTCCAGGCAACATTTTGAGCTTTATACTGGGCTCCATGATCACCAGCTACGCCACTGCATTCCACATACTTTCCCAAAGAAATTATTGTAAAGCCAAAGAAAAGGAGGCATCACTTACGCCCGCAGTAGGCATGAAAGCAGACACTGGGTTTGGTCAAGCGGTAGACATAATAGCCTCCTGGGCACGCCTTGATATTGACTGTGCTGTTCCAGAAGCAGCAGTTTCCACTGAAGGTTGCACAAGCCTGCCTTTGGACAATGCCGTCTGACTCTTGAGGATGGCTGCCATTCAGCCAGATTGGAGCATGGGTACCACAGTGGTTCTCGGGAATGCAGAAGGTGGGCATGGCATCACCAGCCATCCCAGTGAAACGGTACCATTCTCCATCAATATGGCTGTCGCACTCAGGCTGGTCGTATGAACTGTTGAACTGGGACTCTGTGTTCCTCCAAGGCTCGTTCAGACTGATGTAAGCAGAACATGGATCAAGAGCTGGAACACAGAAAAGAGAGAGACCCCACTGGCAATCACAGCAACATAATACATGCCAGAATCTCTGTACTGGATGCTTTTCACTCCTGAAAAAAGAGGCAACTATGGCGGCATCTGCTTTATATATTCTATGGTAGGAAAAAGCATTTTCTATACTATACATTTTCTGTCCTTTATATTTTCTGCTTGGAATATCAGGAAAAAATATAAAATGTGTGCTTTATATTTTCTATATTAAGCTTTATATTTTCTATACTAGATCTACCAGATCTCTAATATGTAAAGGTTTATATAGGTTAGCACTTGAGCCTTGACACTTTATTCACCTGGCATTTGAAGAACAGCATTTTATTTATGTTAAAGATATGACTTGAATTTTCCATTAAAGTAAGTTGTCAGAATAATTTACAATCAATTAGAAAATCCAGTTCAATTGGAAAATGTTTTAAAACCAAATAAAAACACAACTAGAAGTGTAATAACTAAAACAAGATTCAATTAGATCTTGCTGTTTGGAAAGTTCTTTCATTTTGTAGTGGAAAGGAAATCACAGAATCAATGAATTGGAAGGATCTAGTCAGTGACAGAGTTAATGGGATGTAGAGGTGGGGTGGTTGGCATCTGTACTGAACAACAAGACTTGCTCTGCTCTAGGCTACACAAATTATTAGCTATTCCACTGGGTCTACTTAATCATTGACTCCAGACCTCTACTAATGCAGGATGTCCATAAGTCATCCCCAGATCAATGGCTGTCCAGCCTCTGCTTAAAGATTGCCCATGATATAAATGATTCTACCATGTTTGAAGCTGGACTGTTCCACTGCTGAACATTCTTCCTAATGTTTTTTCACAGTCTGCCATTCTGTAATTTAATCTCCCTTTTAAACCTATTTCTCCTGATTCTACCCTCTGGAGCAGCTGAGGACAAATCAGGTCCAGTCAGGAAACGTCTTAAATATTTATAACATTTTTACATCTCTTCTTAACCATCTATTATACAAACTAGCAGAATGAACCTGCCATTGCAAGAGTAAAATTTCAAGAATATTTGTAGATCCCGGGCTGTAGCACTGGGTGGTGTGCACCAGCGGGCAGTGGCACCACTGGACAATGACAGGCACTGGGAACCAGAGAGTACAAGAGGGCAGTGGCAGGCAGTAGCAGGCATCTCTACTGAGCACTGGGCATCTCTACCAGGCACCATTGGATGGCACTGGGTGTCACTGTGCAACAGGCAGCGGGCACCAGTGGGCACCAGTGGGCAGGGGGCGCCAGCAGGCAGCATCAGATACCATTGGACACTAGGCAACCCTACTGGGCACCAATGGGCACCATCTGGCAACACACACCACTGGGCACCAGCAGTCTCTGCTGGGCAGCAGACACCAGTGGGCATACAGCACCTCTGGGAACACCTCTGGCATTCCTACCAGGCACCCCTACGAGAACCACAGTGCACCTAGAAACCCTACCGGGCACCAACGGCAACCTGACACCCTTAATGGGTACCAGGCATGGGACACCAGACTCTGGGCACCACTGGGCACTGCACATCCCTTACTGGGCACCAACCACAGGGCACCAGACACTGGGTACCACTTGGCACCATGCGTCCTTTCTGGGCACCAGACAGTGGGTAGCAGACACCACTGTCAGCAGACAGTGGGTACCAGTGGACACTGTTGATCAACACTACATAACCGGTGTCAGGCACCACTGGGAACCAAATCAATTCTTAGTGAGTGCTTACATCATAGAAGGAATATGTTCTCCAAATTTCACACTTCTAGGTCCTGCAGTTTTGGCTGGGTATTGATAAGTGTGTCAGTCAGTCAGTTAGGGACTTTTCAATTCTATTTTATATAGAGAGATATATAGACCACCTCACTGGGAAGGTAAAACAGCATTCCGTGTGTCTTTGGCAGTCATGCCAGCCCCATGACCATGGAGGTGTCTTTGGACAAAACTGGCTCTAAAGCAGGGGTGTCCAACCTTTTAGATTCCCTGGGCCACATTGGAAGAAGACGAGTTGGTTTGGGCAGCACATAAACACGAACAACTTTTTTTAAAAAAATGTAGGACAAAATGTAGGATGTCCTATATTTTGTCCTACATTTTTTAAACCTTGGGGTAAGTCTCATTGATTTTAATGGGGCTTACTTCTGAGTAGGCATGATGCATAGGATGGGCAGCGATCCTGTCCAAGCTAAACCTTGGAGTAAGTCTCATTGATTATCATGGGGTTTTTCTGCCGTGTAGCCATGCATAGGATTGGGCTCTCAGACTGCAACTTGGGAGTAAGCCTCATTGACTTTAGTAGGGCTTACTTCTGAGGAGGCATGATGCATAGGATGGGCTGTGATCCTCTCCAAGCTTAACCTTGGAGATATGCTGCAATCCTGAACACACTTTCCTGGGAGTAAGACCCACTGGGTACAATGGGCCTTACTTCTAAGTAGACATGGTTAGGGTTGCAGCATATCTCCAAGGTTAAGCTTGGAGAGGATCACAGCCCATCCTATGCATCATTGGGGTCTCAGACTGCAACTTGGGAGTAAGCCTCATTGACTTTAACGGGGCTTACTTCTGAGTAGGTCTCAAGGGCAGCAGTTGGAATAGAGGGGATTTGGGGGATGCGGGTGGGTAAGTGCTGCAAGGTCTGCAGGAGCCTGAAGTGCTCTGAGTGCCAGGAGGCAGGTTGGGGTAGGAGCCAGGCAGCCCAGGCCAGCTTTGTGGAGGCCTCCCAGGGCAGTGCACAGAGAAGCACGTGAAATTTGAAAATGGCTGCTGCCACAAAGCTGGTTTTTTCGAATGTTGGTGGCCAGCTTTGCAGGAGGGCCGCATCTACCCGCGTCCTGGGCTGCATGCGACCCCCGGGCCTCGTGTTGGACACCCCTGCTCTAAAGGCTTAGAAACGGGGATAAGTACTGCACCCTAGAGTCAGTCATGACTAACAGTACATCCTGTGGGGGACACCTTTACCTTTTATATAGACTAACCATGTCCAACTCCTTCACTATACCCATATGGGACATAATATCCTGCCCGCTCATCATGTTAGCTGCTTTCCTTTGGACCCACCCACGCCAGAGTCAAAATCCTTCAGTGTGGATTCTAACGCACTGTCTAGAACTGGACACAGTATTCAAAATAGTGTCTGATTATAGCAGATGCATAGATATCTGATGGATCTTTGTAGACAGAGAACTCTAGGCAGTGGTACTCAGGCATTTCATCCCGGGACTATAGTTTCCTCTAAGCTGTGCGTGTTTGCACGTGCACACATCTCACTGAACTAGCACACACATTTCTACAAAGCGCACAAAGCCAAAACTGACAATGACATTGGCAATGACAAAAATTTTGACAACTGACAATGACAATGTAAATGCATCAGCTTTTCCCATACGTTGTATTGTATTGTACATATTGTAATAAATGAACATATAGTTTTCTGATGTGTAGTCAAAAATATTATGTCATTTTGTGACACACTATCATTATGTGGCACACAAAAATTTAACCTTCCATTAAAAACTGCATGGCTAATATTTTTTGTGCACACAACCTACCGAAAATTAGAGAGAACATTGCCTGGAACCTTTTTCAAACTTAAAAATCAGACCAGGACCTCCTGTCAAACTTACCTGGATGCACTTCCATGTCTGCTTGGATGGAAGTCCATTGTGTTCAATGAAACCTACTCACAGGAAAGCCCAGTGCCAAATCCCACTGTCTTGTGACCCCTCTGACCTGAGATTGTGACCTCCAAAGAGGGACCTGATCCCCACTTCGAGTACCACCACATAGAATGTAGTTACATCATGCAAAAAGGTGTGACAAAGTATCCCAAATAATCTCCTATATGAGCATGAAGGAGCATGGAGCAATTGATTTCTCTGTAGGTGGGTTTCTTAGAGGTGGGTTTCTTAGGAGCTCCCAAGTACTGTACTTCAGGGCTTTTAAAAAAGGACAGCCAGTACCTTGGATCTGTCCTGAAAGTGCCAGATAAGACCAAATTGTCTTAAATGGGCCACAGAGTTGTGTTGCAGTTGAGGCTTACAAACTGTCTTCAAGAGAACATTTGCTCCCTTAGATTGAGACTGCATTGCAGCTACATCAACACTGGAAAGGTGGGTAACACTGGCACATTAACAATAAGATTATCTTATGTGGGTAACAGTAAGGGGATGTCAAGGGATGTCACTCAAGCAGTTTCCTTTCCTTGATTATCCACAAGACTTGTTATCTGCCAAGGGTGCTCTGTTTATGTGCAAAGGACATTTAGGGGACCCGCTGTTTCTGAAAAAATTTTAAATGAAGTCATCAGAGAGGAGAATATAACAAAAAATTTTCATTTCATCTTTCATCAAGGCTGTATTTAATCTTTCCTTAGCAGCTTATGCAGTGGAAGTTAGCAGCTTAAATCTTTGCATACATTTAATGCCTGATTAAGCACCAGTTAACCATGACTGACCATGTTCACTATTAATGCAGGATTTATGCTAATATTTTTCTGAATTAAGCAAATTCATTACTTTTCATTATCATTGCAGTTTAAAACCCCAATTGATTACACCAGGGGTGTCCATATATTTTGACAAGAGGGCCATAGCATCTCTCTGACACTGTGTTGGGGGCCAAAGATTTAATTTACATTTCAAATTCGAATAAATTTATATAAGTGAATTTATTAAAGATGGAATTTATTAAAGACATCACAGGGTTGTTGTAAGGACAGAATGGAGTAAACCTCCATTATGAGCCTCTTGAGACTCTTAGTAAAAGGGAAGGATACAAACTGATAAATGAAGAAAGAAATCCATGACACACACATGCTTCATTTTGTTTCTTGCAAGTTGAACTTCTTGCCACTAGTTCCTGGGACTTTGGTACATCTTTGGACTTAACTAATTGCTCAGCATTTATTCCCACTTAAAAGCTCTAGCTCAATATTCAGCCCAAACGTGATGCATGTAAGAAGAGGAAAGAGGATTACTCTCTGTTGCTGCTCTGATTTTTTTCCCTCTTCCACACTCGTACTGAAGTCACAAAGCATCTCTCCTTAAAATTGGATTAAGCTGAAAATAAATAACATAGAAGTAAAAAAACTTTTACAACAGGAGACATTACCACATGGAGAGGTTTGTCATGATCAAGCAAGGGACGAGGAGCATTGTTCCTTCTCTAAAGTATTTTTTTAAAAAACCCTTGAAGTGTAATCCTGTCCATGCTTACCCAAATGATAACCTTGCTGCATTCAACAGGGCTAGAAAGTGCACATAAGATTACAGCTGCAAAATGGCAGAGATTGGTCATGTAGCATATGCCATATGCTACCAACAATATCTAGCAGGTGGCAGTTCAATCGTAATATCTGTGTTTTGGGGTGATCTTATTTTCCCTAAGTCCAAATTTCAGTACATTTAGTGTTGGAGATATTAAAGAGAAAGGCACATAACCCCACACTGCATGTAAGAAGTTGGTAGCACCGAATGCTTTTACATCTCTAGAAACTAGTGGCATCCAAGAGGACGCCATGGTCCTTTGAAGAACATGGACTTTCCCGCTGTGAATAAATGGTGTCTACTCACCCACAGTGTTCTCCTGTATGGGCTGTGCCTTGACATAGAGACAGATGGATAAAACCACCAACCCAAACATTGTCCTCCAATGAAAGTAACCTTTTAGCAGCAACACAATCCTTTTGGGCACCTGATGTGTTTTCACCGAGATGCTCTCCCAGTTGTGCAGATATCCTCATAGGTATTGGAGTGTTGAACCACAATGACATGTAGAGGGACTCTATTAAGGGAGCTGGAAGAGACTTTATCAGAGGAAGCCGGTGAGGGGACACTGAGACTAGCTTTAGCCTTGACCTGTCAGAAGCAAAAGGGCTGTTTCTTTTTTTCCCCTGTTCATTTTGTTTTTAAGCCCATCCTTCTATTGTTTGGTTGCACAATTGCCCAACAGTGACAAGTCTGCTATCTTATCTGGAAAGGGCTGTGAAGGAAGAGATCCATGGACATCCTGTGGAGATGGGGGATGGCTCCCAGGCATTATCAATCCTTCATGTTTTTCTGTTTCCATTCATGAAAAAGGGCACAGGACAAGCCTTTCCTTCAGAGGTTGTCAACTTGAAGCTAAATGCCCAAACAAACCCAATTCTAAAGATACACCTCAACTAAATGATGGTCACATTGAGATACATTTTCTTTTACTGTACAGGTTCTGCCTTGTTATTCACTGGGATTCTGTTCCCCAACCCTTACTGCAGTGGTTCTCAAAGTTGGAGCACAATTAGAGGATGATCCTAGCCATGTCTACTCAAAAGTAGGCCCCATTGTGTTCAATGGGTCTTACTCCCAGGAAAGTGTCTTTAGGATTGCAGCCTCTTTGTGGCAGTGATGCAATCCCTAGGATCTTTCCAGCCTTCCCAGTAGTCCTGCTGGGGTCTGGGGCTGCAACTAAAGTTCCAGCTGTGACTAAAGCAAAGTCTGACTTCCATGTTTGAAGCAGCTCAAACTTTCATTCATTCCAAGCTATAGGGAGCTCTGCCAGTGAACTGCAGGGCTGCCTACACCCCAGATCCCAGCAGCACCACTGGAGAGGAGGGAAAGAGCCCGCCATTTCCTAGGAGCACTGCTATTGATTGCGCTGCTGCTTTCCCTTTTCCCCTCCCTTAAAGGGAGCAGGGAACTTTACACAAACTTGAAGGTCATAAACCCCCACTTCTGCTCCCCAGTTTGAGTTTAAAAAAATCTGGAGATACCAAAGCAGTGGAAAAAATAGATTTCCCCACTTCCAGGTTTTATACTCCTCTATTGTCACCCCAGAATATTTATATAAATAAACTGTCTGTCTGTGTGATTGAACCCCTCTAATTTGGGCCATACTTACTCTACATTGACATACCATTCTGGAATCAGGATGGTCCCAGGATTGAAAATCTGCCCTTCATCTGCTGCTGAAACAGCCACCATTGAAACTTGTGTCTGACCCAAATCAGCAGACATGACATTAGAATTCCAGAGATAATGTATTTGTCTCTTTAGTTTTGGGTCAAAGGCCCAAAATGTACTCCACGGGAGCTGGCTTAAAAGTTCACATGGAGTGTGGCTTTTTAGCTAGTATTGTTATAAATAGGAGTCTGTTTCTGTGGTGCTTTATTTCTTTAGAGCAGTGTTTCTCAAAGTGGGGGTCGGGATAGCCCTTTCTTGGGGGTTGCCTAAAGACCCCTGGTGCAGGGGGCCAAGTCAGGCTTGCCAGAACTCCAGCTGTAGCTGCACGCACATTGGGGCTGACTGACAGTCTCAGGGCCCAATCGTATGCATGCCTACTCTGAAATAAATCCCATTATAGTCAGGGGGGCCTTTACTCCCATGTAAATGTGGATAGGATTGCAGCCTCAGGGCCCAATCCTATGCATACCTACTCTGAAATAAATCCCATTGTGTTAAATGTGCGCATAGAACACACATTTCATTTGTAACAATGAAAATACATCCTGCATATTGGATATTTACATTACAATTCATAACAGTAGCAAAATTACAGTTATAAAGTAGCAACGAAAATAATTTTATGGTTGGGGGTCCCCACAACATGAGGAACTTATAAAGGAGTCATGGAGTTAGGAAGATTGAGAACCACTGCTTTAGTGCTTGCAGAAATCCAGGAACTTATAACTCATGCATTCATTCAAGTTCCATCTCTAATGTATTTATTTAAAATTTATTTATATTTTTCAGCCCTTAGTGATTTTCAACCCTTTTCATCTCACGGCACACTTAACAAGGCACTGAACTTGTCAAGGCACACCATCAGTTGTTTTTATCATTGACAAGGCAACCAGGCTGTTCAAATCCCCTCGTTTTCCTATTAATTAATGATTCTCCCCAAATTCTGCAGCACACCTGAGGACTATCTGTGGCAAACTAGTTAAAATCACTGGTTAACACTATATCAGATGTTTAATGCAGCCCTCTGGAGCTGCATTAACACCATGTCAGATGTTTAATGCAGTTTTGAGAACCTTGGTATAGACATTATACCATATTCAGGTATACCATATTCAGATCCTCCCTCCTCTGGCCACCCCTGCTCCAGTCTGCATCCAAACTGCCCCCCGCTGTTGTGGTGGTGGTGGGGGGACAACAATTCCTAAATGGCAGTCTGTTCCAAGATGGCAGTCTTCCACTAGCTGTCGCTGGTGTTATAGGTCAATGTGGCCCCTTAGGAGTCTGCCATTTCATTTTCTGGACTGCATGGAGTCTGTATCATGTCTGGACTACATGGAATTCTGTTGAGGAGCTCAGGCTGTTCTGCTGTTAAGGCTGTTGCAGCATAAACCATAAACCTTCAAGCTGCTCATAAATTGCTGAGGAGACATTTATCACACAGGACTTGGAAAGATTCTGAATTTCTGCTTCCTCACTGCACTTTCAGCTGCTCTAGCAATAGGGAAAGAACCCACATGTCCCCCTTGCCTCTCCCGTTCACAACCTTTTGCAGTAACTATACAGTATGTCAAAAGGAACTAACGCATCTGAAGGGGCCTTGTTCACAATGATCTCCACAGCCAAGCCAATGGTAAGGTTGTCTGAATCTAATTATATAAAATCCATGCCATTTGATTATTTAAAACACCCCAATGGTGTATAGAAGTTTGCCAAGGGCGACTAAACCTAAAGTAGCTGGAAGCAAATGAGAAGATAAAAGGTATGCGTCATGAAATAATTTTTTTGAAATGAGAAGAGTCTCACCTCCTCCAAAAATAGCTAAAAGCACTCAGAAATCTGGCAGTAAAACACTGCATCCTTACTCATCTTGCCCAGAAGCAGATTATTCAGCAGAGCAGGACTCGACTGCAGTGATGATGTGTGTAGTATCACCACACAGGCTGGTGAAAATGTGCACACCTACACAATACAGGTAAAGGGGAAATTGAGTCTCAGTGGTTCTCAAAGTGGATGTCGGGACCCCCTTTGGTGGGATTGCAGCTTCATTTCAGGTTGCAGAAAGCTGGGTGCGGCTATTTTGGAATGGGGTCCTCACTCATGCTGCCATCCATACTTTCCTGGGAGTAAGTTCAATTGAGCACAATGGGATTTACTTCCAAATAGACATGGAGGAGCTCTGCCATCACAGTGATGCCATTTCCGGTTTGATGACACTTGAAGCCATGACATCACATTTATTAAAATGCTTGATGATAAGGAAAATAACAGAAATAAAGTGATGTAGATGATAAAAAACAAAACCAGGAGACATATCAAAGGGAAAACAATGCTGTCCTGAATGGAGTCATCCTGTTGGCACAGAGCTAAAAAGACAAGTGGAAATTAAAAACAAATCGTTGAGTGAATGTTGCTAGATATTTAACTTTTGTTACTCGTGCTGCCAAAGGGGAAGGGGATCCAGCTACTGCAAACCAGTAATGGATGGGCAAGAACTTCACTAATGTGCAGACACAAGTTATCAGTGTTGTGACAAGAGGCAATTATGAGGCAGTGTTGTTCTTTGATGCAAATAGAGCGGTTCTGTGCATAGACATAACCTAAGTTTGTCGAAGTCATATGGTCATCTGATTGGTGGAGTGAGGGTGGTTAGCCAATATGATCAACAGCAGATGTAAGAAACTGAAGGCAAAGTCACCATGTGAATGCAAGGGACGTTGCAAAATAACATCTTTTACACACAAATATATAGGATTGTGAGGTAGACTAGTATATGATTTATGGGGTCCTAATCAAAACATTCCCCACCCCACATCCAGATGCCATCAATCTTGACAGAGCTGTCAATCAAGTGAAAGGGAAAGGGAAAAACCTGCAGCGCCAACTACTTATTCCGAACAATGGAAATTTTCACCGTATAGCCATTTGGAACCATCAGTGCTTCTGAACTCCCACAAAGGGCACTGAGCCACAATCTTAACCAATTTTCCAGCTTCAATGCAATGAACACTGAAGTAAGATGAGGAAACAAACTTTATTTTACTTGAGACCACCTCTGTGACACCCCCCCCCCCAAATGCAGGAGGCGGCACATGCCCATCGGCACAGCTGGAAAATTGGTTAGGATTGTGCCCTCAGCGAAGGAGCAAATCACAAGAGAGTTATGGGTCTTCATATGGGTTCTCTGATGTATTCCTCATTTCAGGATCAAATTTAAAAGCAATGTTTCAGCTGAACATCTGAACTGAAGCACATATACTATGTTTTTCCCAGCCCATATATATATTTATGATCTGTCCTATATCATGTTTCCTATCTGGTGTTTTTCCTTTTGACATTAGCTATGTGGCTGTTGTTGATCAAAGAGAAACCATTATAAAGAAAGGATCCTATCTTGTTTACATTTGTGCTCCGTTGTGAAAATTTGTGCAGAACCATTGCTTTTCATCATGTGCTTTTAGTGCACATGAGATGGAGGAATATCAGGGCTCCAGAGATTTGGGTGACAGATGAAGGGCTGGCACTGGAATTACAGGTGAATAAGCAGCAATGGTGAGCACATCCCTTCGAAAAAAACTGTCTATGTTGAGAGAGCTCCGGTCACTGGAATGCCACTTTATAATTGATCATGGCTTCAACCTGTTCTTTGATACAAATAATGCATTTATTTAGATCCCAAAGGGTCCAGACAGGTGGCATTGCATTAAAACATCCATTAAAAGAACATAAACATCGCCTGAAAACTGGGATTGCATGCTGTTCTTTAAACGCTACACATTCAGTCCTAAAATGTCATAGAAGGTAGATATTTAAATATTTTGCTAAAATGCTATTTTTTTTCCTACATGGGTCTCTTGAGTTGATTTTGTTGAACGGATTCTGTTGGACTGGTTATCAAGTGAAAACGTTCTAGAGCTTTGAGGATAGCTCTCATTTGGCACATGGTCAATCCAAGATCATAATGTTAGATGGTTAGATGGCAAGACAGCTGGAACACTGTATTGAAACACTGGTTAGCCCATTGCCACACCTAATCAATCCCCATCAGGGAACAACATCTATACTTTTCTATTTTTTTCTTTCATTTCATTGCTTGTGGAAGGTCACTGTAGAGGCAAGTGGATGGTGTCCTTAATTTTTCTAAATATGTCAACTGAGATGGCACAATAATTGTTTTTAATGAGAGAGGTATAGACAAGCGTAGCTGTTACATCCATGTATGACATGAATGCAAAATTAACAGGAGGAACACAACAGGTAAACTCCATTGCAATACCTAATACATATAGAGAACACACTACCAATATGCATATCACAATTCGACTTGTGACTTGTTGTATGGACGCAATGTGTGAGTGATGTTATACATCACTCTATTCGGAGGTATCCTATAAAATGCCTCTTCAGAATGATTTTTGAACTTCAAACCAAGCAGAGAAGTTGCAGTAAATCAGAAACAAAAGGAACTCCTTTCTCCTCCCCCAAATATCATATCAAGCTTCCAATTTGCTGCAATTTGTTTCATCACATGTTCTTAGGGGCACATCATTAACTCAGATGACCATCTAAAAATAGCCTAATTTGCATAAATTATAATTACCAGTCAATAAATCCAGTTGGTCATCTAAGGGTTACGCATGGATAAAACAGGAGCTCAAGCTAAGGTGTGGAGATGAAGCTTCTGCTTGGCTTGAAATGGCAAAGGAACAATGTTCAAAACATAGATCGAGGATGTTCACTTGGAACATAAAACTCTGGAGAACAGGCGCAGCAAGTCATAGTGCTAATGGGCCATGTGCAGGAAACTGGAAGATAAAAAGAAGGACTGTTGGCCAAGGTTACATCTCCTTAATCTGCTGAGACAGTGTCCTGTCACTGGTGCACAGAGGTGGGGTGGAAATCTCAAGGCTGGATAGTGAAGACCCAGCAGACTGACTTCCAGAAAAGAACCAAGAATAGAAAAGCACAGATAAGAGGCGAGAATAATTCCCAGTTGGGATGATAACAGGCAAACTCAGCAGGAACAAGCCCTATACATTATTGTGACTGAGGGTGTAGTCCTAACCTAGGCTAACACAACTCATCAGTCTTCCCGTTCTTGTGGTGATGTGGGGAGGCAAGCACATGTCTGTGCACTGGCCTAACTCTCCCCTAACCACAACCCTAGGAGTGGTGCTGAAGTGTCTTACAACACTTTGCTGACACCCTCAAGTCAGCACAGGATGCTGGGGCTTAGACTGGCCTAACTGGGGCTTAGGACTGCAGCCCACGTGAGCAGAATGGGGCTAAGTACGTTTCCAAGATGCTTGATGCTGCATCTCTTGCTGCATGGCTGTCCTACAGAGAGAGAGAGAGAGAGAGAGAGAGAGAGAGAGAGAGAGAGAGAGAATGGAGACGGTCACAGAAGAGGAAAAGGCAGGGCAGCAAGACAAATTAAGAGGCAGGTTATTTTTCTTAGGTGGGGGGGATTATGTGGCCCATCACATCTGTCATCAGGGAATGTCTTCCGAGAGTCCAGCATTAACAGTTTCGGGTCGGCCAAGCTGTAAACAGTCACTCCTTTTGGCTCCATTGTCTGATGACAGCTTTATTTATTTCAGTATTTGTATTCTGCCTTATTCCTTGAGACTCGATGTGGCTCACATCACAATAACATAAAATCAATTCAAAACACCAGTAAAATAACAGCTTTTTGTTCTCCTATTAAACCTATTCTTCTACTTAGCAGTCTTCTTCTAGCAATGTTGAGCCAATGGGTGTGCACTAAATCTTGTGGTCAAGGGGCAATCACAGAGGACTCCTCAAGGTAAGAGAACATTTGCTCTCTTACCTACTGGCCTCATTGCTGCTGCGTTGGTGTGGGAAAGTCGGATAGAATTGGGCCCTTTCTTGCTGTACACTTTTGCATTCTTGAGGAAGCTTAGAAATGGAACAAACCCAGCTTTTGCTGGAGGATTCCTGAGGTTGTGGCCATGGTTCTTCTGGTGTCAAAATGGACTAGTTTTTCCTAGTGGCACCATATCCCAGGATATCTTGGTCATCTCTATACTTAAATTATTCAAGTGGTTTTGCATTTGGAAAGATTTGTATAACTTCTCCAAACAAGGAAGGAAGGAGGCAGAAATGTGGGTCTGGAAAAACAGTTCTGAGGGGAAGACGGCATCTTATAACAGGTGTGACCTACCTGAATTTTTGACAGTTGATCCTTGACCAATGTTGGAATGCCCCAAATAATAGTTATTGATTAGAACAAGTAATTTCTGCAGACTTATCTGCAAGTTTGTTTTAATTCTTATTAAAACAATAATAATTCTTATTAAAACAATAATAATTGGAAAGTAGCAATAATGAGTGACAAAGCCCGGTGAATGTCCACCATCACTCTCAACCTTAAAGTGAAACAAGGACACTGCTAAACATTTGAGTTGTCAGCCCTTTCTTTGACCATTGATAGAATATGTTGCTATTATATCCCTCTGAAGAATGTCAACAGGATTGTGAAATGCATCCATACTGACATTTACATGCGGTACTTATTTCATTGTATTTGCCAGAGGTATGATTTATTTATGGCACCAACTCTATTGTACTGCTGTACCTAAAAGGTATGTTTGTAGTTTTTGGTGGAAACACAATTACCTAGTAATCTTCTGCCTTTGTCTTTAAAGAAAAACACAGCAGAGTAATTTGCTTTCACATTTGCTCTAATTAATGCCACTTAATTACTATGCTACTGAAAAGATTGAAGGGTAAGAAGCAAATTCTAAACAAGAGCTGGATTTTCTCATTACTTTTACTATGTTAACCTCTTTTACATCTTTTTGTTGATATTGTTGTTGAAAGGGAGAATATAAACTGCAAATAATCCCTAAACAAGTTGGGGTTGTTGGACAAGTTGGGCAGCCCATACTAATAGTGATGATTCTAAAAAAGCATCACCATGAATATAAAAACCAATGCCATCTCACCTTCTCCTGAAGCTCTGCTTTTTAATGCTACTGTGAGTGTGGAGAAAAGCTAATCCCATGCATTCCTCACTTCTCTCTGCATTTGACATCAAGGATTTTTACATGCTGATAGGAGTCGAATGAGATGGAATGTCATTGGGAACAAGTTCTATATATAATCTTTTGCAGATAGCAGAACCTGTGTGTGCTGTGTGTGAAGCGTGTGTTGTGCTTGTGGCACACATCAAAAAGCGACAACCAGGTAGATAGAACAACGATAGATGGAAGGTACAGTACTATTTTTCCAAAATAGCTTTTACACTCCACTACGGACTACTGGTTTGAATGCTAATTGACCACAAATGTTTTAAATCAATGAAGCATAATAACAAAATCTCCAGGCACCAGATATTTAAGATTACAGCCAAGAAACTAAACATTCTGCTGATTCTAATCTTGAGCAAGCAGCCAGGTTCAGAAAAAAGATTAGTGGAGCTGGAACATAGTCACATAAACCCGTCTGCATATTTCTCTCTGTACAAATAATCTCATTGGGCTCATAATACCCTCCACAATATAAACCTTTGTTTAGATCAGGGGTGTGCAAACCCTGGCTCAGGGGCCAGATGCGGTCCTCGATGAGCCTCGATGTGGCCCACAGCAAGACCTCTCCATCTGGCCTGTGAGCAAATCTTGTAATCCTCCAGATCTGTTTCTGACACATAAATTTCTTCAAATTTAAAATGGAAATCATTTTTCCAGCCCCCAACACAGTGTCGGAGAGATGATGTGGCCCTCTTGCCAAAAAGTTGGGACACCCCTGGTTTAGACTATGCTGCTTCAGACATGTTCTCACATGCTTGTGTTCCTTAACATATATAAAAAAGAGACAAGAGTAAAGATCCTAACCTTTATTCCTCTCAGATATGTCAGTTTCCATGTGCCACTGGAACATGGAACATCCTCAGTGAGACCTCAGCCTAAATGCCTAGCAAGAAAGAAAAGGCAGAATGGCAGTTACCTTTGGCACATCCACTTATGGGTGCCTCTTTATGTAAAGATGTTTGAACTAGATTACTCCTTGCTCACCAAGTGTCCTGTGTTGGAGAAACAAGGCAAATTCCTGCCCTTCCCCCTCAAAAAAGCAAGGTGTTTAAGATTTGTATTTTTTTACCAATGTGTTCCTATGCTTTCATTAATGATAGCTGTCCTGGGTCTTCTTCAGAAGCCAAAAGGCAGGAAATAAATATCCAGAATGAATAAATGAATTATCAACACCCCTTAATGCGAATTATTGAACATGATTAGCATTTTGTCAGCAGGCCACATTGAGAAGGGATTGTGAGTAACAGGCTATGGTCCTTAGTTCTTCTGCTTAAGACCTCACTGTGCCAACTGGCAGGGGACCACATTCAGCATTAAGACCTCCAGTTGCTGAGATAACCTGGAACTTAAGCCATCTAGCCTGGGATGTCTTGACTTAAGCAAGATTAGAGAAACATGGCAGGCAGTGGTGGGTTTCAGCAGTTTCGCACCTACAGTTTCGCACTGTATAGAACTGGTTGCTAATGATAGGACATATAGAGCTTAAAAAATAGCCATTAAAAATGCCTGCCAGCCGGACATAGAACCAGTTGTTAATTTCTTTGAATCCCATCACTAATGGAGGGGAAGGATAAGGACTGAAAGATTTAAGGCTATTGGATATTGTGTAGCCCTAGTAATCACAATGTTGCTGGATATGCGGGGTTATTAGCATTATTTTCCAATACTACCTGAAAAAGAATCACATGGCGTGGGGGTGTGATTACATGTTTTATAAGGATTGCCTCGAGCACTATTTTTAGGTTGAAGAAAGTCAACTGGAATCCATTGGAAGTTTTTTAAACCTAAAAAAAGCTTTGCTGGGAAGGTCAGAAAACTGGGTCAAAACTGCAGAGGCAGCACTTCCCTTCACCCAGCCTTGCTTTTGCCAACTTTCACAGGCTCCCTTTTTCTGCTATTGGAAAAGAAAGCTGGCCTCTTATCCAGCAGTATTACGCGATAGTACAGGCATCTGGATGGCCCTTCAGAGAAAGGGCTGAGTGAATAAAGCAGCAATATAAGCAAAATCAGGGATCATAATTGCAAAAGAGGACAAGGACCCTTCAAAATGTAAGATATCCAAGAAAAAATGTATGACATGACAAAATAAAAATTAAAAACACTCATATATATCACTTTCATGTGCTTAGTTTAAACACTATATTACTTATTAAAGTTAAACAATTACATATAATTTATGATATAAAATTAAGTACAAGAAGAGTACCTGCTGCCTGAGGAAAAGGAGGTCACTGAAGTGTTTTCCAGAACACAAGGCTAAAAAAAAGAGGACATGTCCTGGAAAAAGAGGACATATGGTCACTCTGAGCAAAATGAAACTTTTGACAAAAACTAGGCTGAAAGAAGAGGAGAAGCAAGGGAGGGGGCAAAGGAGATCTGGAAATTGTATGCTCAATTTTCAATTTCCAAGAACCTTTACTGGCATATAGAAATTGTATGCTCACTTTGTTAAATACAGGATGTTCTGCTGTGAAACTTAACTTCATTGGGTGGTGGTAATTGGTGGTGGCCCGAATAAGCATGACTATAAGAAGCTGCTTCTATCAAGCTCAGTGATAATGAATGGCAATGTCTCTCCAAAGTCTGGACAAGGGGCTTTCTAGTTGTTCTGATGTTTGTATCTCTGCTACTGAAATATTTTTCCCCACATTTCATACACACAAAATTGGCACCTCATAAGAGATTATTCTTATTATGGCAAAATACTCAAGAGGCTTTTCAATAGAAAAATAATGTAAAATCAAGCATGTGGTCAATCACATGTAATCATACACACAACTGGGATACCTGCTTTGGGAGTCATTCAGCTGTGGATTTCTAGAACATACACACAAAGAACACAAAACCCCGCACATGATCACACTTCATGATCTACACATGCAAGTTTCCTACTAGAATTACTGGTACAATATTGTATAAGGTTTTTGTTATGCATGAGGTGGCCTTAAGACATCTTGGCTTTCTTTGACTATAACTCCAGGTCTCAATCAGCTATTTTCTTTAAATACAAAAGAGGAGTTTTAAATACATCAAACTTGGCAAACATCTCGATCAAGGGCAATTTTAACACACGCAATTTTAACACAGCATTTTCAAAAACTGAATAATTATTTATTGATCCAGAAGTACATTGCTCTTTTATACATATTTAATAAATGATACAGGATTTTACACATGTTCAGTATTTTATTATTTTTAAGGACTTTTCTCCATGCCCCCTCCCTCACCCCAAACACACAGAAATGATTCTGCTATGGGACCATTCACTGTCTTCCTTTTAAAATGCTGCATATAAAGAGGAAACAACAGTTCTTAGAAAAACAAAAAGAAAATCAAATATGTAACTAAAACAAAAAGGCAGAGGAACAAAGGTAGGGGAAAACCTTGGAACATGCATCCATTCAGTCCAACATGCCATCGAGTGAGAGGAGGCAGCAACATTCCCATCTGCGCTTCTACATCTGCAAGGCACCTGGCGTCTGGTTTATATTTATTTTATACACTTTAAAACATGGTTCTCCAGAAAGTGGGAGCTTTTTGCCTTGACACAGTGAGAAGTGGTGAACTCAAAAGGAAACACCTGGCCTTTCTGCAAATTAAGCTTAGAGCCCTTCTCCAAACTCCATCCTGTCTCCACAGTATTTATCAAACTGGACAATAAGTGGTGGCCGATTCCACTCAGTGCAGGATGTGAGATCCGCTTAGAAAAAAAGTCAGCTGGTTGGCAAGGAGGTGGAGGGCAATGAGTGCTATTTCCTTAATTGTTTAAAATAAGAAAGAGGTTTGCAATCTGATAGCCCACAGAAACCCTGACCCTTAAGGCATCAGAGCATTCAATTAAAGCTACTTACATAAGAGAGGGCTATGAACCAAAATGGAAGTCTGTGTTATTTGCCTCAGTCTTTGACACAACCTCCAGACCAGGCAATCTCAGCAACACACGCAATTCTGCTACACAACCATAAAATGTAATTGTTCTTGTTCTAATGCTGCTTTGTCTCATTTTAAACCAAATACCCAGTGCATAAATACTTTTTAAAAACATAAACTTTTTGATATGATAATCCAGGTGGCTACCTGATTTGGGGAGGGGAAGGTTTAAGGAACTTTCCTCCCTTTAAGACTGAATATTAAAAATTCTTTCATGCAACATCACCATTTATATCTAAGAATTAGATCTGGAGCATTGGGACTTGCTGAAGTTTAATAACTTCAGGAATAATCCAAAGTGTCAATTATTACATTCCAGACAAGGCATCATGATCCTGATAAAACTGATCAATTACATAATCTTAATAAAAAAACAAGAGAAAAAGCCTGATTAACTTCAAGTGGACAAGTAGGGGAAGCTCATGTATTTGTTTTTAAATAAAAAGCAGTTTCACATTAATTTACAAAAAAACATACTAGCCCCATCTATGGTGCATTTGGCTGAAGGAAAAGCTCTATTTTGGACCACCAGCCATAACCTTCTTAAGAGGGCCTGATTTTTTTCCTTCGCTTTTTTTGGTGCATTATTATTGGTGCTTGGAAATAGAAGATTTTTATTATTAAAAAAAGCTGAGCAGGCTGCTGGTGCATCATCAAGAGGCAGACACTGCAAAGCTAGAAAAGTATGCCCTGCCCCACGTTCTCTTCATGAAATGCCCAACTGTTGAATATATATTTTCATTCATAAACAAAGAACATTTGAATGTGACAATACCTGCCAAGCCGTTTCAAAACAGAATTTAACATCTGACCATGCCTGATCTTCTGATTGAACACATTGCCCCTTCCCCAGCTAAGGTCCTTGTTCATTTTTAAGGGTAAAAAAAGCCCTCCACCCCACGAGATCTCCCAGCTTCCACCTGCAATGCTTTAGTTAGAAAGGCGAGAGCTATGAACACATTTCCAAGTTCTGCCAGGGTTCAGAGGTCCTTTGCTGATCAGTCTTTATCACCAATTTGGCGGACAGGCAAATGCACTTGCAAGGGGTCTCGAAGCCTCTTAAGATCCATTTCTGCCTGAAAATTAAGAAAAGCAAAGCCATTTCAGCCTCTTCACAATTAAAAACTAATCATGTCCCCACATACAACTTTGCATCAGAAATCATGCTAATTTACAGTACAAACAAAACTATTATCCAGTGAAATATTCTAATTTACAAAGGTTCAGCAAATTTCTTCTGCATCAATCTACAGAACAAAGCGCAGTCTTAAAGACTGTATGTAAATCACACCAAATAATGCCCAGGACTTGACTACATACAACCATGAATCCAATATCTCATGGAATCCAATAGCAGGGAAGATGATATTCCTTTTAAAAAAACAGCATAGGTTTTAATCCACTTTACAGATCAGAACCAGGGACTGAGGCAAGACAAGTGCAGGGATAATATCAAGAGAAAAAAATGCTTTCTTGGGCCATTTTTTAAGTTTGCTGGAGTGGTAAGCATGACACCGGTTACATTTCAGAACTACTCAGTGCATGTGCTTATATGTAAGGGGCTGCTCTTCTCTCCCAAAACATATCCAAATCCTTCCAGCACACTCACATAAATCTACAGTTTCAGTAGCGCCAAAACAGAAGCAGGATTTCTGTGTGAAATCCTTGCATGTTTAAACAGTCACCACACCTTTCTACTGGGATGCTGTTTATGTAAAAACTAGGGAAAACATACCCGTGTTGCAGGTATGCAGGTATAAAATTCCCCCCCATACGCCATTCCTTCGCTGCGCAACAACCCCCCATGCGCAACAACCCCTCATGCTCACCGTCCCTCCATGCACATCATCACCCCATGCACAACACCCTCCCATGTGCACCACCACGCCATGTGCATCAACCCCCCATGCGCAACATCCTCCCATGCAGATCAATCTCCAATGTATAACATCCCCCCGTGTGCAACATCCCCCCATGCACATCAACCCCCCCATGCACATCAACACACATGCGCAACATCCCGCCCCAGTGCACCCTCCTTTCCAGTGCATCAGGCACCGGGCACCAAATTGCTGGACATTAATCAATCTTCAATACAAAGTATAGAAAAACATGTTGCGCCCCTTTTCAGCCCCTTAAGGGTAAATTTCTCAACATCAGTCCTTGGTGGGTGTCAATGTCACAGAAGGAACACCCTCCCAAAATTCCATGCTTCTAGATCTGGGGGTTGGGACAGAATGTCCCTCAGTCAAGGATTCTTTAATGGAAAGTATAGGGAGGAAAACGTGTTGTGCCCAGTAGTGGGATTCAAATAAATTAACCTAAATTAACAACAGGTTCTATGTCCATAGAACAACGGGTTCTATGTCCCATTAGTAACCGATTATCAGAACCAGGCGCTCATTAGCAAAGGGTTCTATAAAACCTGTGAGAACCCACTGAAGTCCACTGCTGGTTGTGCCCCTTTTTACCCCCTTCCAATTGGAATTCCGAAAACCGGTTCTTAGTGTGTGCCTCCATCACAGAAGGAACACCCCCCCCCAAAAAAAAAATTTCATGCTTCCAGGCCCGGCGGTTTTGGTTGGTCATTGATGAGTGAGTCAGTGATTTTTCAGTTTTATATATACAGACTATCATGTCTAACCAAACATGCAACGCTTTTCATAACTTCTAAAAAGACATACTTCTTGGTGAAATAAAAAGGAGATGGAAAAAAATTCCTCCCATCAACTTGCAACACAAAATGTATTAATTAATAAGCAAATACAAGGAAAGAATGATTCTCTTCCCCACTTCCTAAGAAATTATTTTTTATTACCTGAGCAATTGCATCCTTGAGTTGATTGTATTTTTCTAGGTCAAAACGCGTCTTTTTGGCTCCTTTATGGAAAAATAATAAGTATTGCCTGTCTCTGGCATCTGGGTATACATACTCCTGGGGAAGTGAGGAAGAATGAAAATAATTATCAGGACATGACTTAACATTAATGGTCATTAAGTGTTGGCGAGAGAACAGGAAAAAAATGGCTGATTAATTCCTGTACTGAGAAAGCATGGGATGGGGAAATAATATATTACAGACCACCAAAACTAATCTATAACCATGAACCTCAGCTGGAGGTTTTCCTGTTGTAATGATTTCCCATTGTTCACACAAACCACCAAGAGAGGCAACTTGGCTGGTGAGATAACAAATGCTCTCTCTCACATGTACTAGGACTGCAATCCTATGCACATTAAACTAAGAGAAAGCCCAACTGAATAGACACATATAAAATTGTGTAGTCTGTTGCTCTGCTTTTTCAGAAATGAAGTAGAAAGCACACTTTTGACAACTTAGCTACCCTGAACAGGGGAAATATGCAGTGAAAAGGCATAGCAATCTGGAAATAAGACCTTCAATTAAGGGAGTTTACTCAATCCAACTGAAGCTCAGGAAGTCTTTGCAAGGATGACAAGGGGAGAGTGGTTCAGTCAGGGTGACTATATGACCGGAAAAACCTGGATTTGTCTGGATTTTTAGCCTCCTGTCCTACATTTTGGCTTCATTGTCCAATATTTTGGCTTTATTTTTTAACTTCATGTTGGTGCACAGTACCCCATCATGTCATACGACGTTGGATTCATTTTGAAGAGCAGAATCCAATGCAAAAATCAGTTTTGAGATATCTCCTTCATGTCAAACGTTATGGCCAAAAAACAGAAAAAACAAAACTGTAAAAACAAAAAAAATATATTTTTTGGCAATTTTTTAAGCGGGTAGGAATATTGGCTTGGGGGGAGGAATTTAGGTCTGGGGGTAGGAATTTTGGCCTTGGGGTTCAGGAATTTTGGGTTTGGCATCTGGTCACCCTGGGTTCAGTCCAGATCATTTCCCCATAGAGTTGCTGCTTAGAATACCAATACCTTCTTCTGGGATTAATTTTGATACAAAGTGCAGCAGATCAAAGTGGCTATCAAGAAAACACAGACCAGGTCCTATGTTGGTAGGATACTGCAATACATGCTACTTGAGAAATACAAATTATACGAGTGAATTACAAGGCATTACAAGATATTTTTTTAAAAAAGAACTGTCCAGGTATAAACTGATGTGACATTCAAAACTACCGTATTTCCCGGCTTATTACACGCACTGGACCATGAGACGCACCAAAGTTTAGAGGAGCAAAACAAAAAAAAATATTCTGAACCAAATGGTGTAGTAATATATTTAATAAAGTATAGCAGAATAATATTTCAACCACGTAAAGTCAACAGTGGTATTAAGAACCATTATCACTGTCATTAACAAATGAGGAAAGACTTTAAGCTTCAAGCACTCTTCTAATTTTCTGGAAACCCCAAAAACTCATCATCTCTAGTGTCAGTGATTTGTGACTTTTGCACAAATCTCATAGCAAATGATCAGACAACAACATTTTGCACAAAACTCATTGCAAATGGTCCAGGAAGGCAGGTAAGTTGGGGGGTTCTTCTGGGGGGTAGGTAGGGAAAGGTGAGGGATCTAGATAGATAGGGAAGAGTGAGGAAGACACAGGCGTGGAGCAGGAGGTACTAGGTCTTGTGCATGTCGACTTTGGAGCAGGTCTCCAAGCCAGGGAAGGCTGCTTAGGATTGCAACTGTGCCAGGGTGACCAGAGGCCAAACCCAAAATTCCTCAGCCCCAAGGCCAAAATTCCTACCTGCTTGAAAAAATTGCCAAAAAAATGTATTTTTTGTTTTTATATTTTTGATTTTTATTTTTTTGGCCATAACTTTTGATATGAAGGAGATATCTCAAAACTGATTGTTGCATTGGATTCTGCTCTTCAATACGAATCCAACAACATATGACATGATGGGGTAAGGTGCTCCAGGATTGGCCCTATCACTCTATCAGATGCACAGACATTTTCCTCCTTTTGGGGAAGAAAAAAAGTGCATCTTATAAGCCGGGAAATACAGCATACAGTTACCACCTTCACTTATAACACTTAAATATTATGGGCAGTGCTTTCCGGCATATATACTGATTATAACACTTAAATATTATCGGCAGCGCTTTCTGGCATATATACTGATTAAAACAAAGATAATCACTTAATAACTCAAAAAGGATAGTATGGCCACTACAGAAAGCTATGGTCATGGGAAGAGAAATCTACGTGGAATTTACTTAAGCTGCAATCCTAAAGACACATTCCTGGGAGTAAGACCCATTGAACACAATGGTGCTTACTTTTGAATAGACATGGTTAGGATTGTGCTCTTAGTGACATATTCATGATCTTTTTGTTTTTGTATCAATCTGGTTAAAGAAAGCAGGTCCCAGACTTCTAAGCATCCTTCACTTATTCAACAAGGATACACAGCAGTAGACTCTCATGATATGCAGAAGCTATACATCCTGCCCTTGATGAACTCTGCCTCCCCCTAGTTTTGAATTCAAAAGTAATAGCATGAAGAACAGCACACAAAGCCATGTAAATCAAAAAGGAAAAAATAGATCACCTCTCTTTTTGAGAGGGATTGGGTAGGCCAGAAAAACAGACCCTTAAATAGACCCTCACGCATACATGGCTATCACCTGATGAGTAATAACTGAACAGCACTGTATTTGAGGTAAAATCATTTGATACTACATTAACATGTACATCTGGACCAGGCCTGTGATTATTTTGGTTTGCAAACAAGACACAGTAGTGAAAAAGTAATATTTAAGAAATGATTTTCCAGAAATCTTATTTTTAAAGGGTAGAATAAAACGAAATTCAAGTCTCACCTGGCGCGTTACTACAAAGTATGCATACATCGCCATGGCACTACCATATGTGATGAAGTAGGTGACTGGTTCCATAATGTCCCAAGAGTATTCCCACCAGGTTAGCCGAGCCAGAATCCCAAACTGAGTGGCCATGTAAGCCAGCCCACCCCATAGTACCCAGGTGGTCCTCTTCTCTGATTTTCGGCAAATTTCCATCCTAACCTGCAGAGCAAAAATAGTTAGAACTAGCTGTTTTCTACATCTCATGATATTGAGCTCTTTGATTTTTTGTTTGGTTTTTTTAAAGGTATAACATAAGCACATACATTAAGTCTTTTATTCTCAATACTTCTCTATAAAGTGATTTTTATAACGAATGACTGACATTTCAAGTTCAAACTGAGGTTCTAAGTATTCATACAACTATATTTCTGCTAAATACTAACACCAGGATCATTTTTGAATAATCAGCCATTATGAGATGCCACAAATTTCCCATGGGTACATAATACCTGACTAGGAAGGGCTTCCACATGCTATTTCAAACATAGCCAGGCGTTGAGGCAGAGCATCCATTAGTCAGAGATTCTTCAATGTAAAGTATAGGGAGGAAAACATTGCGCCCCTTTTCACTGGTTGGAATTTCCAAAAACTGGTTCTTAGTGGGTGCCTCCAGCATGGAAGAAACATCCTCCCCAAATTTCATGCTTCTAGGTCTAGCGGTTTTGGCAGGGTTTTGATGAGTCAATCAGTCAGTGAGTGAGTCAGTGAATGAGTCAATGACTTTTCAATTATATAGGTATAGATTAACCCAGAAAATTCATTCTGTGTATGAGTATGCATTTTTATCCAGCTCCCCTAAACAACAAACTTTTATTATGTTTATTGTTTTGGTGGTCTTACCAAGACCTGACAGAAGTAGATACTCAAGATTTACCTCGTATAGCAGGGGTCTCTAATCTTTTTGGCAAGAGGGCCACTGTGTCAGGGGGCCAGAAAACTATTTATGTGGCAAATTTGAACAAATCTACCTAAATTTACATATAAGACTGTACTGAGTGGATTACAAGACTTGCCCAAGGGCTGGATAGAGGGGTTTTGCCAGGGGCCACATTGAGACTCGTTGAGAGCCACATCTGGCCCCTGGGCTGGGGTTTGGAGACCCCTGTCCTAAAGGAAAACCTAATTAGCAGCAAAAAATACTAAGCTCTACTTTTTTGGTTGTACTGGAATTCAGCTCGATGAAACAAAGATCCTACCTTTTCCAGGGGTGCTAGCTCCTGCTTGAGGTCTTCTAGCCTTCCAATGAGTTCTTTTTCTTTATTCAGCTGGTGTTCCTCAATACACAGTGTAGTGTAAAGCTGCTGAACAAGTGTCTTCACATCATTCAGCGTAGTTGCATCTTCATGGCTTAAGAGAACTAAAGAAATAGAAGGCCCTTTTAGCTATCTAGCAGTCACATTTTTTCAAATAGCTTATCAGAGCCAAATCTATTTCATTCACACAGAGAGTGACAGAACCCATACCACCCTGGTTACAAACCAAAACTCAAGGGAAGACTAACTTTTAAGGAGAGAGTTCCATATTCTCATAAATTTAATATAAGTCAAATGCTAATCCAAAAACAATGGTTAGTAGTTTTCTTGTACTTGCATCGCCTGTAATAAAAATATATGAATATTTAAGCTATGCACATTCTACATGAGATCAGTTTTCATCAGCATTTTCAGAGAGAAAAGGGCCCAAGATCTCACTTCTATTCAAGCTTTCAGAGCCTAAATTCACCAACAGGCCAAGCTTACGAATTACATGTATTACCTACTGTTTGGAGCCAGTCATATAGCTCCTAGTAATACAAGCAGAGGCTTCCCATAACTCAGGTGGACGCTGAACTTACAGTACAGGCCAGGAAGGAAGTACATCATATCATACTTTTGAAAAGTCAATGCCTAAATTCATCATTCATTTGATGACACTTGATGTGGACCAATTTAATGCATCTATAGAAGCACCGATGGTTTATACCACTTATATTAGCATAATCAACTGGCATAAAATATTCCATAATCAAATAGAGGATGCACTTACAAGTTCAGCAAGGAAACAGCCTTCTATCTTATGACAACTTTAATTCATGCAACCTACTCCAACCAGTATGACAGCATACTTATAAGTATTAAGAAATTAAAAATAATATTATGGTTGCTAAGAAGAGTAAAAACTCTTTGTGGAGTTTCTACCTCAAAATAAATTATTATGAATTTTGTCAAGATGAGGCAAACTAAAAATATATAGAACCTTGCATGCAGTAAATTTCAGCACATAATCTTCAGGCTTAGCTTGCCTTTGTAAGTCTCAGTGAAATCTATAAAATAAGCCAAGTTTGACAGACATCAGTTCAGCAGTTAATATAACAGTGGGCGATCGTCAGAAACAAAGTCAGCATAACATCTGAACCACACACCAATATCTGCAAACTCTCATCTTCTATTTGATTTGAACCGTAAACAGAAATGTTTTATGTAACTTCATATTAATATGCTTCAAGAGGAAAAAAAATTCAAATTAATCTGAATTTGAAGTTGGCATTTTCGTACATTTTAAAAAAATCAGATTCCTACTACTAAACCTATCTTGACTTCTGTACTTCTTACCAACTTCACATATGGGGATACTTTGCACCGTGTCGCAGACTCTGGGTGCAATCCTAACCAGGTTTACTCAAAAGTAAGTCCCACTGTGTTCAATGGGTCTAACTCCCAGGAAAGTGTCTAGGATTGCAGCCTTTGTGAACTATGGTATTTGGATAATCTTGAAAGAGAGGTGCAAGACTAATGAATACTGTCAAAATTAGAGTAGTTAAGATGGCATAAGATGTATAAGAGATGGGCAGTAGGACATTTCATATGTGACTTTCTCTGTTTTTATCTTTGTCATGTGTATGCAGACTTACAGACCTGTCACCATACATGAGCTACTTGACCCATATACTTGGATCAAGACATTTTCCCTCTAGGCATCATAACTCATGTTATTCACAGGTTTCTGAATGGACATTGTGTCTGTGCAAAAAAAGCATAATGTCTAAGTGTTCCTAAATGATTACTAAAGTATTTCTCATGAGATCAACCAATGATCATAGGTGTCTATGAAAGATTCAGCAGAGAGCAAAATGCTGCTATGATTCATTTTTTAAATAGACAATTGCAGCTTAAAATAGTTTCCCATATCAAACTGAATATTACAAAATCTGCATTGTACAACTATTTAACAGTTGCATATTGATGAAAATGACAACAGCAAATAATGAGAAATGAGGAATGCCAGCCTGAAAAGATCAGTTCACTTTTCATCATAAAAGATAGTAAGCGGATTACAGTTGTGACAATGGGAAGAAAAAGGGAGGTGGTGCTTCTAAGCAACTTAAACATGGGCAGCCGATGCAAACAAAATACCGAATCAACAACCTGACCTATTGGGTTGCTGTGCTTGAGGAACACACATTCCATGGGGGCAGCTGCTGAAAATAATCTATAAAACACCAAATGTAGACTGGGCTCAGGAAGGTGAGCCATTGGGCTCAAGAAGGGCTCAGGAAGGTGGCAGCAACATACACCAAATCCAAACCCTCTTCCTGGGCTGATGGCCTGCATGGATCAATTCAGAATTGTACTAGCTATAGAGCTGACACAGATCTGAACCATAGCAGCTTTTGGGGCTTGTCCTGGGACAAGGGGAGACCTCCACCAGCCAAAGCTCTGCCATACAGGGAAGGCTGCATAACTGTGCTGGGTGTGAGGATTGGTCTGCATATCTCTGGGAAAGCCCACAATCATCATAGGTACATTGCTTTCCTTGAACACTTAATCTTGTGACACAGGCCCTTGCTGAAACATGTTCACAGAATGTTGAAAACGGGACAGGTGCAGAAGCAGCTTGGGTGTATTGCTCAAACATCATAGTAGAGTTACCAAGACCAGCAGAGCATTCTGATCTATCCAAGATAGGTCACCATGTGGTCAAAATCTAGCTATTATATTTGTACAGTAGCTGTATGCTGCTTCTTCCCTTAAAAAGCAAACATCCTACGTGGATTATAAGAACTGAGCCTTCTCAAACAAACTTCAGCAGGCAATCATACTTCATGGTATCTGCAATGTTTGCAACAGTCGAATTGTTATAAGGCCAATAATCTGCCACATACTCAATGTTGACAGTGTTGACTCAGTATTGACTGGGGGCATCAGACTCCCCATGACCTCTAGCTACTCTCAGCCTTGAACAGAAAGTTACTACTGCCACTCATACTGAGAATTCAGGTGTTTGGCCTAGATATGTGAGCCCTCTAACCAGCACTGCCCAAGTGCCTGAAGCACCTAATTTAGATAAGCTCTGACATTACTTCTACTCAATTATTTTGAGTAATCAATTTTTTGCTTCTTTACTTCTTTCTTATGTGAGAAAGAAGTAATGGGTTCTTGGAGGAGGCTTTCCTTCTACTGGATTTTTTTTGCTATTTCAGCAGCAAAATCCTTCCTATATTTGGAATTTCTTTTTAAAAATTAAAGATGAGAAGTAAGAATGAAATGAGGTAATTAGGATGCACATCTGTAAAGGAAAAAAGTGATAAGGGACACATTAGACCATGCAGGGCTTAGCCTTAACCGATAAACATGGAAGACTTTGGGATGGTGCACAAATGTTTTTATATTCATCTATGCATTCTGTGGGTGTGGGTGGCGCAAGCGGTTAAGGCGCTGTGCTTGTTAACCAGCAGGCCAGGGTTCGAGACCCGGGTCGGCCCCACAAGACAGGGTGAGCTCCTGTCCTTAGCCTAGCTCTGCGACGCCAGCTGGATCCAATCATACTGGCTCTGCCTTTCCATTGGACTAATTCAGTGGCGTGGAGAGGGGGGATTTGCTGCTTGGGTAACAGCCTATCCTCCATAACAATCCAACCCAGGCTTTTGTGCTTCGCATGCAGCGCCGAGCATGATACCACAGTCTTCCAAGACTGACAGAGGCCTGCTTTTTATGCATTACTCAGGCCAGAGAAAGTAGTGCAATTCTGAATACATGGATTTGTTCAAGACAAACCATTAACTGTCCTTCTCACCACAGTTGGAAGGTCTTCCTGAAAATGACTTCTGGAAATATTTACTATTGCATGAAGTTGTTACCTCTTTTTGGTGGACGAACATGGTAAGTCAAGTCATTAATTACTAGTTTGAAATCATCAAGAAGCAGAAGATCTATGCCTGTTGAAGATGCTACACGTGTCCCATCTGTAAGAAAAAATGACAGACTTAAGACTTGGAAATAATACCATGAATATCCTACTTTCATAATGCTTTCTAGTAAAATCTGGTGTTTAGCACCTTACAAATTTAATATATTATTACACCTGTTTCCGGAAGATCATTCCATAGTTTCAGATTTGTATAGTGGATGAAGCTGAAATGAATAGGAGGTTTCTTTGTAAACTGCACTGTGAACTTTTTAGTTGAAAAGTGGTATATAAATACTGTAGAAGGAAGACAGACAAATAGATAAAGTTGCCACTGAAACGAATGGTATTTTTGCTCCTACAGCAGCAGAGTGGTAGTGGTTTAGCAGCAAGAGGTTCTCTTATATCCAAGCTTCTTTTCCAATCAAGAAAGCGCCAAATACAGCTGTTTTTTACTTTAAAGCAATTCCCAGTCTAGGCAATCATGTATTTAATCTTTCATCTCATTCAGCCCTCTTGGCATCCATCAGTATTGAAAGACTATGGTATCGTGCTCTACGCTGCATGTGAAGCACGATGGCCTGGGTAGATTAATATGGAGGATAAGCTGTTACCCAAGCAGCAAATCCCCCCTCTCCATGCCACTGAAATCGTCCAGTGGAATGGCAGAGCCAATACAATTGGTTCCAGCTGTGTTTCAGAGCTGGGATAAGGACAGGCACTCACTTTGTCTTGTGGGGACCCAGGTCTTGAACCCTGGCCTTCTGGTTAACAGGCACAGTGTCTTAACCACTTGTGTCACCCACAGCACTATTCAGCCCTAAGTGACTGCTAAATTTTTTAATCACTACAGGCAAAATACAGTCTAAAATCATAGCACATTTATTATTCCAAAAACAAGTAGGTTAGCAGTGATGTATGATTATCAGAATTCCAAAACATTTTATTCTAAATGTAGTATAGTATAAATGTATTTATAAATGTACAGTATAAATATATTTATAGTATAAATGTACATTTTATACTATACATTAAAAATCCCAGGAATACACATAAAAGACCCACACAAAAGCACTGTAAAAATGTTTCTGATTTTCCAGGAATTCCCTGGTGGTGGTACCCACAGAGTGCAAAAGAAGATAAAATGATTGGCACTTCCGAATTGCTTTGCATTCTGTTGCTGCTTCAGGGGGAAGGGAAGGGTCTGCCTCCCAGCTGAAAATAAGCTCTTCTAAGCCCCAAGATATTGATTGGTTGTCCACCCACCGTGTTAACATGGGAGGCAGGCTGTTTTTAAACCTAAAGGGATGTTTCTCTTTTAATCTAACAGGCTAACTTCATTCATCTTGAGATAAAAGTGCATGTGAAAAATTAGGTAATAATTAGGTTATTACCTGTAGAGATTGTCCCTTGTTATCCACTGGAATCCCCCAAAGATTAAAAAAAATTATCCATGAAGAATCAGTGGGAAAATAAATTTTAAGACCCACTTCCAGATTTCTTGACCCCTCCTTTACTCCTAATGGAATAAAGTGAAAGCCTTAATACCCACAGGGGTTTGATTCTGGGACAACATCTGTTAAATAAAAGCAATTAAACTGTGTCCATTTACAATTGTTTTTAAAAAGCTTTTCTTAATATTATAGAGGCAGTCAGAAGGACCCTCTGACTTTGCTTCAGATGAAGAATAGAATGATTGCTTGCATGACTGTCTCTGTACAACACTAAGAAAAGCTGTTTCAGTCTGTGATTATAAAGGGATGCATTTTCCCCCTTCTCCAGGGATCGGCACATTTCTTCTCATTTGCTGTGGTCATTTGAGTCCAATCTGTGTATAACAAGGATTTATTTGATATAAAAACCTATTTATGAAAGAGCTTATTTAATTGCCCCAATCATGCTTAACAATACCTGGTGAGTAAATTGCAACTCGGTCAATCCCCCGGTCTTCTGCCTGTAATTGCCGTAGGAATACTCCAACAGAGTCTGAGATAGGCTTAAGTGTAAACTGGCAACGCTCACGACGGGATGGAAGATTCACAGATATCACAGGTAACCCGTTTTGGTAAACCACCGTTACATCTAATGGAAGAAAGGAAAAGCTAAATTTTGACTAACTTAGCTAGTTAAGACAGATTTTTTCCCCAATCTTATATATCATATATAATATTGAAGAGTTATATAATACTGAAGAGTTATATAATATTGAAGAGTTACTGTATATAATATTGAAGACTGACATCAACACCCAGACAAAACTGTAAGCGTCCATTGCCAGGTGTCGATGCTCCCTGCTGGCCCATTCTTGATGCCTGGCAGGGTTGCTTGCTGCCCAGTCGTCCACTCACTGGTGCTCATTAGAGATGGTGCCCACAGCGATGGCCACTGGTGCCTTCTGCCCGGTGTTGCCAGTGTCCAGAGCCCGCAAGTACTTTAAATATTATTTAAATTTTATGTCTGCAAAGATGTGTAAATGCAGCAAGTTACATTTTGTAATTTAGAAAAGAAGAATTGGCATGAGCTTTATAACACACAACATGTCTTTCTGAAGATGTGAAATAGAACTGAAGAATGGAGCCCTGATCTATTCTTACTGCTAATGTCTAGATTCCCTCAGACCCCGCAAATCATGAAGGGATAAGTTATTTTTGCTTTGATCAGTGTTCTAAGGAGGTATTCCAGGGCCAGAGTCCCACTCCCTATTTCCCAGTCCTCTACATAGCGCCTCTCAGTGTGAACCTCAGTTGTGTCCAAATGCCTTTGTAGCTTCAGGAAGAATCTAGTGCAAAGTCTTTCCCTATGCTAACCTAACCTGAATATGTGCAGCTGAAACACATGCATATTCTTCCTCTGCCTTCCTCTATTTATCTAGATTGTAAGCAGAACAGTGTTCCTGCAAAAAATTACACAGACTGCATGGAGACCTACCTTTGTATGGGACAGCCCTGGAGCACTCAGAGATATCATTATTGATGAGTTCTAGAGTGCTCTGAAAGCAGCTCCTAGGTGAGCTTTGAGGCCACACAGATTAAAAAAAACAGTGATAGGGTAAGCTGACCACCTGACTAGAATTGCCCAGAGGTCTCCAATAAAAGGTGAGGAGTTCCAGGTGACAGGAAAAACCCCTGCCTCTACCAGAGAAATGGGCATTCTGGCAGACAGCCATTTTTAAATGTTTGAACTGCACAAGCAGCTAGCTAGGGTCTTCCCAGAGCAAGAACAGAGTGAGACAGCCCAGGAAGAAGCTCCTCTACCTCACACTTTGTGGCCAGATCACAGAGCAGCCTGAGCAGCACTTCATCGCTGCTCGTCCACCTTTGCTGCCTGTCCGCAGCCCAGCCACCTTAGCAGCTTCACTCCATGTATATAATTGTTAAAAAAATTATTAAAAATTTCAACTCAGTGGAAGTATGTTGAGTTTTTATTTTGACATTTTTCTTGAATGTCTTGCATTTTGGGGTCCTTGTCGTCTTTTAGGTTATGACATTGTCAACCGGACCAGGAGGAGGCTGAGTATAGAGAGCCATCAGTTTTCAATTTAAAAAGTAGTAATATAGTGTTGAAATTAAGTACAGAAAAGCAATATGAGTGTTTTAGCTTATTTATCATGTCCTATATTTGTCCTACATTTTTTGGGTGTCCTACAATTTTTTTAACGGGTAGGAATTTTGGCAAGCTTGGGGGGGAATTTTGGGTTTGGCATCTGGTCACCCTGTGATAAGGGTTCATCCACAGCACATATGCTAATGGTGTAACAAGCTTGTCTTATAGCAAAAAGTTGAGTACTGCACATTTGGTGGCTCTTCAGAAAAGGTGCAGTGAAAATTCGAGGGAAAGAGGTGGTTCTACACTCAGACCTGTTGTACCGAGGATCAACTGAAATAAAATGAATTGAAATGAAATCCTACATTTCACTGAACACAGAAGCAGGTCCTCACCATTTATGATCCCAGTCTAAGCACTGCAGGGGACAATGATGTGCAAGTTATATGTTATTTCAGGCAAGAGTATGTGCCAATCTGTTAGTCAAGCAATTCAGACTTCACACCTTTGTGATTTATCTAAACATTACACTTCCACCTTTGTAATAGACAGCTGGACCTTTTCTTTTGGAAATAAATGCTTCAAGAAGAGATATATAGAGATGAACCTGGGTAGTGGATTCATATATTCACTTGGGATTTTAAGACAGGTATCTCTCTTTCTAAACTAGAGCATTAACTCAACTTTCACATGCTTAAGCAGAATGCTCTCCTTTGTCTAGAACAGCGTTTCTCAAAGTGGGGGTCGGGACCCCTTTGGGGGTCACCTAGAGCTTTCCTGGGGGTCGCCAAAAGACCCCTGGTGCAGGAGGCCAGGTCAGGCTTGCCAGACCTCCAGCTGTAGCTGCGTGCGCACTGGAGCTGACTGACAGCCTCAGGGCCCAATCCTATGCATGCCTACTCTGAAATAAATACCATTGTGTTCAATGTGTGCATAGAATATACATTTCATTTGTAACAATGAAAATACATCCTTCATATCGGATATTTACATTACGATTCATAACAGTAGCAAAATTACAGTTATAAAGTAGCAATGAAAATAATTTTATGGTTGGGGGGTCCTTAGGAACATGAGGAACTTATAAAGGGGTCACAGCATTAGGAAGATTGAGAACCACTGGTCTAGAAGAAGAAAGGAGGGTTTTCTGATGGAGTTGCACATTTCAGACAAGGACAACATTTTGACAGTTATGTGATTCTGCTCCTTCAGTTATGAAGAAGCATGGTGTTTTGGCTTCCGGCCGAAATATCTTTTCTCCACTGTGGCTGGATGCAAGTTTAACCTTTCAATTTTTCTTTTCACCTGAAAAGCTGGTACTGGAACAGAGAAAACCATAACCATTCTTCCTCAGAGAGACTTCTCTGAAGATTAAATGTCCCCCAAAGGTGTACTGGTAAGGGGACCAGAGAGATACCGGCAACAGAATTTCCTCCCTTCCTCTCCCTCATGAGTACCCCTAATGAGCAAACCACTGGAAAAATGCTGGCCTCTGTTTATGAATAGGAAAACAAGCACTAGGTTTCCAACATAGTAAACAGCTGATCAACAACTGCTTCAGAAGCTAGTTCTAGAAGTCATTTGGAAATTCTTACACAATAAATCCAGCATCTAGCAAAGCAAAGCAAAGCATCTGCATCAAAAGCTCAACATAAACAAACCACTCTTATCTATACAGACTTATAGCATGAATTGATATGCCTTAGATGTTTTGAAAATTTGCTCACTACCAAAAGCCTTTAAGTTACTGTATATTCATTTTCTATATCAAACCTAATGTGAAACATTATAAACATCACCACCAATTTTTGATGACCACTTAGGTACTACATTTTTGATGAGTCTAGTTTTAACGTATCGATGCTGGAGATGCAGTTGTCTAATCCACCATGTTTAATGGATTTATATATATATATATATATATATAAACAGCAAGTTTTGTGCCATATCACTGCTCATTCATAAAATGTTTAAAAAATATTTAAATGCATTTAGCAGTTTTTTAAAAAGGACCAGTCCTAACCAGTAAACCATTTAATCTTGTTGGTTTATGCTAACGAGGATGTTTTAAAATGTATTCCAGGTGTCCCTTCAGGAAGACAGTGGAACATGTATACTGTATTACACAAAGCAGAAAGAAAGAACATCTTGCCAAGCCAAGGATCCTGTCGATTTGTAACAACTCAAAGAATATTCCTTTTAAAGGTCTCTGAAATATTTTTAAAAATTTTATTTTAAAAAATAAATTACTCTTGTTAGTTATATTTTGCAGAAACATGATAGTTGGTCAGCTTTTAGTCAGCCAAATATTTCAGTACTGTTGCTAGATTCCAATCTTGTGAGCATTCTCATTTCCATTTTTGGATGAATAAGACTGACCAAACTACATTCCAAGGAACAGATTATTTTCACAAGCAGACAGCGGAGGAGTTATGGCTCCTCGCAGAAAATAAAACTGTTCTCAAACACAAATAAGAGACAGATCGAACAACTTTGGGATATTGGGAAAATGAGTCCAAGAATGTCTGGACTGCATCCAATGTGGACACTGTCAATCTATAATTGAGTCTAAGATCTCGTGCACATGTAGCCAACATAGGACGAAATATAAAAAGAAATATGAAGAAATATAAAAATTTTATCATTTGTATCGATTGCCTACCCTTTTGCAAATTAGACAAAAAAGAATGACTGAAAAAGCAAAATCAAATGCTGCAATTTCAGATAACTGAAAACCAAGTCCCAGAAAAGACCAATCATGGCTATGCTACATGGCAAAAAGAAATCTGACAGAATTGACCTTGAATAAGCACCTTCAAATTGGTGATGTTTGGAAAAGCAGCAAAAAGTCACTAAGAACAAGTAATCATGAAGAAATCTTTCGAAGTGCATGAAATGGGAAACAAAAAAAATCAGGAAGCTGACCTAGAAAAGGAGGCAATCTTTGTAATTTAGCATTGTTGACATATCTGGGCAGGCAAAATACCTCCTAAATTTCTCTCAACAAGACACATTGAAGAGATTTGAACACTTTCTGTTTCTAACAATCTCCACCACCCATAATGTACCTAAAGTACACTCTGATTAAAAAGCAAAACAAAAAAAATCCTCAACTCTTGAAATGAGAATAGAAATACTTTATCCAAATTATGTATTGTACTCACCATCAGAGGGCACTACAGTACTGCAATAGACCACTCTTATATTCTGCCAAGGAGGAAACCTTTGGTGTGCCTAGAAGAAGTGAACACAGCAGGGAAAGATATATTAATAAAACAGCAAATGTTGGGTTATTTCAGATGACCTATGACAGGATGCAAATCTAGTCACATCCTAATACCCACTGCGGAGAAGGCAGCAAATGGGAACTTTCAAGAAGAGAACGCCTTATTCCTATATTTTATTCTGTATGGATAGTCTTCGTGAGTAAAATCTCATGCCTTACATATTTTCCACCCAATCAAGAAATTAAACAAAGAACAATCAAGGATTCATGATAAGGTTAAGCAACACTTTCTTGTAGCAATACTTTGCTTAAAGCTGAACATTTGTGTCCAAAGGCTTGGGTGTGTGTATGAGTCTGCAAAGAGTATTTCAGGTCAAGAGCACTTCCAGGAAAGAACCAATAGGGTGGGTTGCAATTACATACCATAAAGCTGAAGTATTACTTTAGGAATTCTAGACAGCACAAGTATACTCATTGTTAAATGAGGTATATTTTACTCAAGCAGGCTTCCAGACGTAGAAGGGGGACTGAAGGAGTAGAAGGTAAGACTGAAAGAGTAACTACATTACAGGTGAAGGACAGGTAATAGGCTAGCTAGCCTCCTGGGAAATTGGGAGTAGCCTCTGGTTGTTGTCAGTTCAGACTTAGACTACCACTTATTTCTGAGAAACTCCTTGTCGCACCCATCGTTTCAACAATTGGGCTCTCCTCTCCTGGATAAGCTGTGTAGTTATTGTCCCAAAGAACCCAAAGCCTCAGCCCAAGTGTTTACGCTTAAGTGTACTGTATGTTTTCTAGAGACTGGATCATTAATTTTCTTTCTGTCTGGGCTCATGTATCCTGGAACTGGATTGAGGCTGTGACAAGCTCATTCATATAAAACGTTCTTAAGACAGGACAGAAACTGTCCTCCAGTGTGCAGAACACATAGTTGTTGCTATCTTGACCACTTGCTACAAGGTGCTCCAGGATCTTCAATTCTAGAGCTACTCTTTTTCTGATTCTACCAGACATACAATACTGATCTAACAGAAATTTATGTTTAAAGGAGGAAAATCTTTGAACTTAAGCCCAGTATCATATTTCTGAGTCACTGTTAATGGAAATTAGATAAAATAAATTAATAGCACAATGAAACACTGAGATAAATGAATGTACAACTCTCAAATGCAATTCCTGATTCTGTTATATCTCTCCAATCCACGATGCCACAAAAGCAGACTGCAGTTTATGAAACCAAACTGTTTCACACTGAAATATGCAGAATGATGTTAAGGGCAAAGGAACATAACACTTGTAATCCAGCAAGCTTACAAGAAATTCAGCAGAACAATTAGATTTTGAACCAAATTAAAACCAGTGCTCATTCTAGACTTAATTGATTATGCTTCATGACTGTTCAATGATATGATTATTCAATGACATTTAGCTAATAGCCAAAACATTCTGGCTTAAATTCAGGAAGCAATATAGAATAATTACATCCAGGTTCCAATTGGAGGCATATGTAAGGAGCATCTGGTGATGGAGAACTGGAAGGAAAGGTGAGGAGCTTACTGGCAAGAGTGCAGAAATATTAATAAGCAAGTGTTTTGCAATTCATTTCCAATCATAAGTGATAATAATCAAACATTGTTCATAATTTGAAAACAGCACAATTTCGGGTTTACAACAGCAACAAAACAAAAACGTCAACTACTGTATCTTATTTGCCAGTCGTTTTACTCATAAACCTCTCATTATATACTGTGAAGCAAAATAAAAGTCTTGCCCACTTTGACAAGTGGTAGGGAATGAAGATGGGGGAGACAAAGAGGCATGAAAATCATGATCAAATCTTCAGTAATTACTCAGGTTCCTGAACTATTAATGCGCAGATCATGCTCAGTAATCTTTTTATTGGTGAAAAGCATTCAGGTTATATCCTGTCTCATTCTCACGGAGGTGTCGTAATTGTTAGAAGTACCGTATATACTCGCATATAAGCCGACCCGCGTATAAGCCGAGGCACCTAATTTTACCACAAAAAACTGGGAAAACTTATTGATCCGCATATAAGCCGAGGGTGGGAAATGCAGCAGCTACTGGTGCATTTCAAAATATCATAAAAATAGATACCAATAAAATAACATTTACTGAGGCATCAGTAGGCTACTGGTAAATGTAAAGATATTTTCCCAGGACACAAGAGTTAAAAGAGGACATATGGTCAGTCACTGCTTTCCTTGGAGTTAATCCTTTGACCAGGATGGCTCAATGCTGCCAGCAAACAAAGAAAAGAAGGGCAATGGTTTTTTCCCCCACCAAGGTACAAGACTAAAAAAGAGGGCCTGTCCTGGGAAAAGAGGACATATGGTCAGTCAGTGCTTCCCAGGGAGTCAGTCCTTTGACCAGGATGGCTCAATGCTGCCAGCAAACAAAGGAAAGAAGGGCAATGGTTTTTTTCCCCCACCAAGATACAAGACTAAAAAAGAGGACCTGTCCTGGGAAAAGAGGACATATGGTCAGTCAGTACTTGTTTCTGAGCAGGCATGGAGAGGATTGGGCTCTGAGCCTGCCATCCTATCCACACCTTCCTGGGAGTAGGCTCCATTGACTAGGATGGGATTACTTCTGAGCAGGCATGGAGAGGATTGGGCTCTGAGCCTGCCATCCTATCCACACCTTCCTGGAAGTAAGCTCCATTGATTAGGATGGGATTACTTCTGAGCAGGCATGGAGAGGATTGGGCTCTGAGACTGCCATCCTATTCACACCTTCCTGGGAGTAAACTCCATTGACTAGGATGGGATTACTTCTGCGCAGGCATGGAGAGGATTGGGCTCTGAGGCTGCCATCCTATCCACACCTACCTGGGAGTAAACTCCATTGACTAGGATGGGATTACTTCTGAGCAGGCATGGAGAGGATTGGGCTCTGATGCTGCAATCCTATCCACACCTACCTGGGAGTAAACTCCATTGACTAGGATGGGATTACTTCTGAGCAGGCATGGAGAGGATTGGGCTCTGATGCTGCAATCCTATCCACACCTACCTGGGAGTAAACTCCATTGACTAGGATGGGACTTGCTTCTGAGTAGGCATGCAAAGGCAGTGGATGGAGAGAGGTGCAGGCACTCAAAGGTCCTCCCTCTCAGGAATTCTTAGTGGGTGTCTATGAACCTGCCTGACTCAGCATACACAATGGGAGGAGGGAGGGGACATCATTTGCATAGACCCTCCTTTGCAAACATACCTCCTCAAAACTTGCGAGGAATAAGATTTTTAACCAAAATAAGATGTTTAGCAGAGAGACCCTTCCTTAATAGCCCCAAAGGTTAATAGACCCTTCCTTAATAGACTTCAGAGAGCCCCTTCCTTAATAGACTTCAGGGCAGAAAATTCTTCTCACCCTGACTGGAAAGTATACCTACTTATTTGGACACCGACTTATTTAGGTTTCATAGGAAAGGAGGAGGGGGAGGATGGAGGAGCCTCTGGAGAGAGGGAGGAGGAGGAGGAATATAAAGAGATCTGCTTCTTCTGGAAACTTCTGCTGGACTACCTGGCTGCTTGACCCCCATTTAAGCTGAGGGAGCTTTTTAAGCTCCAAGAGAGTTTAAAAAATTTGGCCTATATGCAAGTAAATACGGTATTTAACAAGTTTAAGAACAGATGCAGCTTCATAACTCAGTATGCCCCAGAGCAACATTTGTAAGTAGGGTGAAAAGCATCAGCCAGCATTTTATATAGGCTGTCAGTCAACACTTCGGATGGTTTACCACAATATTTTCTTTCCAATTAATTTCACATGGGAATCCTACAAAAGGATTCCTTAATCATAGTGAAGTACTACACTTGAAAATCTAAATCATGGTTAACAAACTGGCATGCAAAATGGATGAGGACTTGCAAATCGTTGCTTGATTTAAGCGTGGTTTAGCAAGACACTTGCTTCAAGCATGCCACTGATGAGTCAGTTGCCCTGCCTTCCCAATTGAAATAATATTTCACTAGACAAGACTTTAAAACCAGGGTTAGGAAAACTAACCCAATTCTAGTGCTACCTATATTTAGGTGTGATGCTTGCACCAGGCCAATGTGCGCCATGTACAAACAGCTTTCATTAGACTGCTGGCCACCACTGTTTTGCTAATAAGAATAGCAGTGAAAGTTAAATGTGTCTGGAAATATGTAAAAACATTGTGGACATAGAAAAATGAGGTAGAACAATTTGCCTCCCTCAGGTAACTCAGTCAGAAACTAGGTTAAATTTCTGAACTTCAAGGTAACCGAAAATTCCCTATGGATGTGTCCTTACAAATTTTTCTCTTTTCCCATTTCAAACTAATGCCTAGCACTGAGACACTAAATTAAAGATTGGAATTTTGAGATGTGTTCCTGCTATAGGAAAAATTAAAAGGTTTTCAAATGAAAATTTTAGAAGTACTTTACATTACAATGCTGCACATCCCTCAATATTCATCCTGTCACTTCTGAACCAGAGTCAAGCCAATTAGTTTCTGGTGGCTGAAAAGACAAATCTTGCTTCCAGCTCTGCACTGCAAAATAAAAATCCTTTTTTGGCTCTGACATACAAATATCTCAAAAAACATTGGCCGCAATCCCAGTGAAATTACAGGATTGCTGCTTGCCTTCCTAAAGCAATTTCAGTACCTCTGGCTGTCAAACTAGTGCTGGACTAAACAGAAATCTCTTAACTTGTTTTAGTGCTTTCCTCCTCTTCATTGTTAAGTAGACTCCATAAAATTAAAAAATTAGGCAGAGGTTGTGGAAATGCAATTATGATGACCTTCCACCATGGTCACTAAACATGGCAGAATAGCCTAAAGACTAAACTGCCAAAGGTCCTCCTCTTTCCATCCCTAACATTGTTCTCTTATGAATATTCCTGTTGATTAAGAAAATGAGATAGCACAAAAGAACAAGCAGCTACTAAAAACTGAACTCGGATTCTCTCTTAATGCATTTGCTGTTTCTTCCAAGCATTAAAGGATGCAGAGACTGCTTACTACCTTGAATGTGTCAGAGTACACTGAAAAAACATGCAAACAAGTTTAGATGTGTATGAAGATCAGAGTTAGGGTCAAATACCGGTATGTTCACTTTTTAGCATATTTTATTCTCAGGTCAGAATAAAGTGCAAACAAAACAAAAGCCACTGTAGTATTACACACTTGTGCGTGCACATCAACATATATAGTTCCATAAAAGACAATATTATTTATTATTATTATTAACAGTATTTATATACCACTTTTAGAAGAAGTTTCCAAAGCAGTTTACAATATATCAGACCTCAACTGCACTTCTTTCAAAGATAGTTAGGAGAATGTGGGTTCTAAGACCTCCCTATCCCCATGTATCACGGCATGAAAGAGGCTAGCATCTTTGCATCAACCTTAATTCCAGAGCATTCCCTCTATCCTGCAAGACAGGGGACTCTGAACATTTTGGCAGGAGGACCACATTATCTTTCAGATACTTTGTCAGGGTCAGAAGAAAAAAAAATTATTTACATTTTAAATTTGAATAAATTTACATAGATAAATATATTAGTGATGGAACTTGTGAATGAATGAATTCAAACCATTTCATAAACACTTTCCAACACACAGAGAGTGTGTGATCTTTAAACCAATTTATTAGCACTTTTGTACATAGAGGGAGGAAGTGTGTGCAGCCTCCCCAGCCTGCAAAATACCTTCCTGAGGTCTGGAGGGCAAAGCTCCCTTCTTCTCTGGAGGGCTTGCTCGAGGACCAGGGTTTGGAGACCCCAGATGTAAGATAATAACCCAATCATAAGAGAGCAAAATCTCTGGCAAATGGTGGCTTCCATTCAACACTGATGAATAGAGATGTATGCAGACTTTATGTCTTATAACTTGTTTTAATTTCACCGATACTGAAGTCAGACTGATAAATCTGTAACTTTCTGGGTCTTGCTTTTTTCCCTTTCTAAAAAGTGGGACTACATCAGCTCGCTTCCTATCTAATAGCACTTCTCCCCTTCTTCCAGAATTTTTCAAAGATAGCCATGAGTAGACCCACAAGTTCCTTTAGTATTTTAGGATGCAGTTCATCTGGTCCAAATGATCTGAATTCATTTAGGCCAGTTAGGTGGTTCTTCATTAGTACCCAGTCAATCTTAACCTTCAGTCTTGTGCTATATTATTTTATTTCAATATAGACAAACAAACCAAATAATATACTGACGATTTAAGAGATCAAGGCTGCAATCCTTCACTAAGGCCATCATAAGCCCATTCCTGACCTGGGAGTGTCATAAAAGTGCCGTAAGGCACTTCTGCCCTTCTCCTGAGGGGGTTAGTCCAGAGCACAGGCATACACCAATGTCCCCAAACCATCATGGAAATATAGGCCATGTGAGTTGGGCCAACCTAAATTGGTTAGGATTGCACCCAAAGAGACTTCAGATGTTTAGACAGATAGACAGACAGACAGACAGACAGGCAGATAGATAGATATAGACAGACAGACAGATTTATTGGCCAAGTATATTTATATACTTAAATTTATTTTATTTTATTTATTTTATTTATTAAGACAATAGTGTTGAATGCTGAGCTGAAGTCCACAAAAAGGACCCATACATATGTCCCTAAAGAATCCAGATGTTGCAGGATATAGTGTAATGCCATATTTACAGTGTCATCCACTGACCTGCTAGCCCTGTAGGCAAACTGAAGGGGGTCTAGCAAAGGGTCTGTGATGTCCTTCAAGTGGGCCAACACCAGCCTCTCAAAGACCTGCATTACAACAGATGTTAAAGCAACAGGTCTATAATCATTCAGCCCACTGATGGAAGGTTTCTTAGGAACTGGAACGATGATGGAGTCTTTAAAACATGAAGGGACCTTGCACCGCTCTAGTGAATTATTAAAAATCTATGTAAGGATGGGGGCCAATTGTGTTTGGATACCAGAATGCTAATCCTATCTTCCTTTGGTATCATTATTATGATTGCATGTTTTAAGTTTAACTATTTTTTTACTAAAATTAAACACCTTAGATACAAGTTATTCTGCTATGTATATTTATGTATATATATATATGTATATTTATTCAACTGTATAGCATTGGACAAATCTGTCAAACTTCAGTTCTGAAAGAAAGAGGAAAGACTAATAATGTCACTCTATAGATAGACAATTTGGAGGGTAGAGTTCTCAGTTCAGGTTGGTCCTTAGAAACATATTAGAGAATTGCTGATCACCTTGAAGTAAAGTGTGCAAGTCAGGCAAACGGAATCAGCATGAAAGTAGTTAAATTTACTCTCTTTTATGATTATTTTAACTGTATTCTTGAAATAACTCCTGCAACTGCTGTGTTCAGTGTTCTTTATTTTAGATCTGCTGTTGTGAATAGTGTAATGAGCTCTGGCCAGGAGTGCTGGTAACTGCCTATAGAACAGAGATACAATGAAAAACCAACCATGTAAACATGTCAATTATCATGACAGGTATTTTTGGAACACGATATCTATACAAGTTTATCATTGTCAAATGAGATGTTATTCCCAAGCGTTTTGACACATCTAACAATGCAAAAACATTTGAAACTTCTACCCGTAGAGAACTGTTAGTTTTTAAAAAAATTATCCGTGAGTTGATTTTTCCAATTATACTTTAACAGTAGTAACTGATGTTTCTAATAATGCATGATTATTAAATAGAAGTGGGTTTTTTCTAACTTATCTGACATTCTGATATGCAGTGTGAATGCTTTGTTGCAAAAGTGTAACAATCAACCATCTGACTTCAACCTACTGTGAAGTCAGAGTCTATGTGGCCCTTCTGTCTAGGCCAGTGGTGGCGAACCTATGGCACGCTTGGCAGTGCAAGCACTTGGAACCCCGCTCTGCTGGCATATGGCCACAGTGCTCTCAAATGTGCGCTCTAGCCCAAGCACGCTCAGTCAGGTCTGCTCCAAAGGAAAGCAGCATGTTCCTCTTCAGAGCAGACCTGACTGATGGTGCTGGTGCTCAGTGTGTATACCCAGAGCTCTGTGCATATGCATTCAGAGGGCACTGAGCCCAGTATGCATGCTTAGAGCTCTGGGCATGCACACTGGGCACCATGCACTCAGTCAGGTCTGCCCCAGTCGCATGCTCTCCGCAGCAGAGTGTGCTGGTGCCCATGTGCATGCCCAGAACTCCTGGCATGTGCAATAGGCTCAGAGCACTCTTGGCCTAATGTGCTGGGCCCTAGTACCATCAGTCGGCATTTGGTGCCAAAAATGTTAGCCATCACTGGTGTAGGCTATTTTATTCTCCAAAGAAACTTTTTGAAAGAATTAAAGGACACAATCCTAACAAATTTAGGCCAGCCTAACTCACATAGCATATCTTTCCGTGGCAGTGTGGGGAGATCAGCAGATGCTTGTGCAGTGGCCTAACCCCACCCCCACGAGTGTGGCAGAAGCGCTTTACAGTACTTTTGTGACTCCCCAAGGTCAGTACAGGACTTACACCAGGGTTTATGCTGGCCTAACTGGAGATTAGGATTGCAGCCAAAGTCTCAGACTTGACATAAGTGGTTGGGGGCCTTTTCTAACCAAAATTCCTTAAAACAGGAAAAACACAGTTATCAAATATTAATCCAAGGCATTTTATTGCTTCTATTGGCCAAATGATATTTTAAAAAGTAGATAAATTTTTGCATATTTTATGACTGTAACTAGCAGAATTAATCCGCTGTTGTGAGAGTAGTATTTCAAGAATATTTGTGGACCCCAGGCATGGCTGGGCACTGGTGGCACCAGGTAGTGGGCAGTGGCGCTGCTAGACAATGGGCGGCAGAGGGTATCAGGGGGCAGAGGGTACCAGGGGGCAGTGGCAGCCAGCAGTAGTCACCAGTAGGTACTGGGCATCCCTACCAGGGACCTCCATGAAACCTCCATGGATGCCAAGGACTAACTACAGTCACGTTCTGGCTTCCAGGAATGAGCATTTGCTGGCAAATACACTAGGCAAAGTAGAGGATAAAGGTAAAGGTGTCCCCTGCAGGTTATCCTGTTAGTTGTGATTGACTCTAGGGTGCTCATCCCGTTTCTAGAGCCACAGAGGAAGAGGAAGCCATTGGCATCCATCAGTCTCGAAAGACTATGGTATCATGCTTGACACTGTATGCGAAGCACGAAGGCCAAGGTAGATTAATATGGAGAATAGGCTTTTACCCAAGCAGCAAATCCCCCCTCTCCACGCCACTGAAACAGTCAAACAGAACAGCAGAGCTGATTTGATTGGTTCCAGCTGCATCGCAGAGCTGGGCTAAGGACAGGAGCTCACCCTTTCTTGTGGGGACATATGAGCTGCATACACTGTATTCAGTATTTTTGGATACAAATTATATTTATTATATTCAAATAATAATTTGAACAAAATTGTCAGCCAATATAAAGACTCCAGAATGTTCAACAGTCTTTATCCTAGGTTCTGCAATCAAGATCTCTCATGTCTTTTATAGGGTCCATTCATCTTACTTATGTGCACAACCTGGACAGCAACAACCTATCCCACCCACCCCACTTAATGACTTACTGACTGGCCATTCTCCCCAACTCATGCAAGGGCTTCAGGTTTAGTTCCATGTCACAGACAATTTTCTGCAGAAATGGAATAGTTAGCTGCAGTTCAAAGAGAATGGATATCAATGATTCTACATGATAACCATGCTTCACTAATTAGTTATTTTAAGTTATTGTTATAGAAAATGTGAACAGCAGCATCAGCAAACAGTACCACCAAATTTCTACCTGCTACAAGTACATATTGCGATTCAGTTTTCACAGGAAACTTGAATTGCAGATCTAAGCATCAACATACTGTACAAATAAACTTTATCTTTCCTTTTTTAATATCTTATTTTTGCATTCGTTCCCTGAACTAAAGTTCCATGCATTTTTTGTAAACTACAACTGGCAAACAAGAAAAGAATAACCCTATAAGGCTTAATGGATAACAACTAAAATGGAATTGCCATTTATGAGGCTTGTGAAGATGATGGCCATTCTTGTAACTCTCCACCTAAATAGATTGCTCTGAGGCAGAAATGCCTTTCACAGTTTCCAAAGAAGGCCAAATACGTTTATCAAATAGAGTACAGAAAGGTTGTCAAGATCTTCATAATTTCTTGTAATACCTTCAGGCTCTCTTTCATATGGAAAAGTATTTAAGCATTTAAAACAAAGTGGCAATGCATGACTAATTCAGTCAAGCTTCCAATACTATGTTTATTACTTATGAGAAATTGTGACTGGTTCACCAGCTGAGCTTCATGGCTGAAAGAAGAACTGGAGTAGGACCAGGGAGACCAAGATTTAAATCTATTACCACTATGCCTCACCATTGTTTTCAACTGTATATCGGTTCTTAAAAACAATTATTCACATCCATGTTGTGGGATAAAACACATCCATGTTGCGGGAGAAAAATTTCCCCCATACACCATTCCCCCACTGCACTACAACTCCTCATGCACAACAACTCTCATGCGCAACAACCCCCATGTGCATCACCACCTAATCTGCACCATTCCCAAGCGCATATCCCTCATGTGCAACAACCCCCATGGCACACTGTTCCCGTACAACATCCCGCCATCTGCACCACCATCCCATGTGAACCGTACATGTGCACCGACCCGCATGAGCAACCCCCTCCCATGACCATCTACCCCATGCGCAACATGTGCATCAACTCCCCCATGCACGTCACACCCATGCACAACATCCCCCATGCACATCATCCCTCATGTGCACCATCCTCCCCAGTTCATCAGGCACCAGGCATCAAATTGCTAGATGTTAATCTTCAATGTTAAACATAGAACAAAAACATGTTGACCCCTTTTCAGTCCCTTAAGGGTTAAATTTCTCAACATCAGTTCTTGGTGGATGTTTCTGCCACAGAAGGAACACCCACCCCAAATTTCATGCTTCTCAGTCCAGGAGTTGGGACAGAGTGGGACAGAATCGGGGATTCTTCAATGTAAAGTATGGGAAGGAAAATGCGTTGCGCCCCTTTTTACCCCCTTCTAGTTGGAATTTCCAAAACCTGGTTCTTAGTGGGTGCCTCCGTCATGGAAGGAACACCATCCCCAAATTTCACTCTTCTAGGCTCAGCGGTTTTGGTTGGGGGTTGATGAGTCAGTGAGTCAGTCAGTGACTTTTCAGTTTTCTATATGTAGATTATAGAGCAGAATACCTGGTGAGTCATAGGAATAATTTTGGTTACCAAATGGAGACATAACAAAAGTGTCACTAGAACAGTTCAATATGAGTTGACATTATTTTATATCAAAGGCTTTAACAATACATCTCTGTAGTGCAGCAATTTTCAGTCTTTTCCATCTCACGGCACACTGACAAGGTGTTATAATTTCAAAGCACACTGTAAGTTTTTTAACCACTGATAAGCAACACTATGCTGCTAGTAGGAGGCTCAAATCCCCCAATTCCCCATTAATGAATGACCTCCCCCCAAAGTCCCAAGGCACACCTGTAGACAATCTATGGCACACCAGTGGTTGAAAATTGCTGCTGTAGTGGCTAATATTCAAAGAGCAAACCAATTCTGCATCTATCTTGAAATACTGTATTATATTTTTAAAAGTGCCTCAACTGAATACTTAAATGCTCTCATTCTTGTTTTTGCAAACATTCTGCGCATTTATTCATGTATTTTTAACTGTTTTTCACATTTTACATAGTTTCTTCCCTGTTTCATAACTTATAGACCATAAGATTGTCTAGAACCTGCTATTCGTCTGGAGTCCTTGAATGGTATGCATCACATCTGTGAGCGTTTGCATAATAATTACAAGTATTTGAGAATAAAGGCAAAAGGCAACTTCAACATTTGTCCTGTGTGGATTGTTGTGGTATTCCTTGATGTGGATTGGAATCATCCAAAGATGGGGAAACCTGGTCATCCTGTTGCCAGGACGTTACCTTTCCCACTGAAGAAGTACCTTTTCATCTATTTGCATTTTCATGCTTTCAAACTACTCAGTTGGAAGGAGCTGGGCTAAGGACAGGTGCTCACCCTGTCTTGCAGTACTAGGGTCTTGAATCACTGGCCTGCTGCTCAGAATTCCGATCAAGCAGTGTTCTAACCCAGCATTCTAACCACTGAGCCACTGCAGCCCAAATTTGAGCATAATTTCATGGTTTTGAGTTACACAAACTTGGGTACTGAAACTGAAAACAAAAAATATATAACACCAAAGAATCTCACTTCTTTCCATCTTTATCCATTCTCCCTGCTAGTGAATAAATTGGAAAAACCAGCATATATTGTAGAAAGATCTGCCTTTCCAGCACACTCCATTGTCTTTCTATACAGAATGATTTTATACTCAAATGAGTTAATATAGGGCACATACCCTATGTTAACAAACCCACAGGGCAACAATTGCCATCTTTTTAGACTTCTATATGCTCAGAGAAGGAAGATGAAACTGAAATACAGATAAGAACCTGGTATCCACTGGTTTGGCATCCACGGATTTGACTTGCCAACGATACCAGAGATCACCTTTAAATGCGCTGTAACAAGGGAAAAAAGGCACCTAAATCTAAATTTTCTACCTTTGCACTGTTCAACTGCATTGATTGCAAGCCTCAGGTGTTGTTCTATAATTCTTCAATATTAATAATGGAGGAGCAGAAAACCTTGATGTTGGTGTTTAATGCTATTTTCCACTTATTTGCCCATCACTGGGTATTGTTTAATCCACTGGGAGTTCCAGAAAGGAATTGAGATGGGTCATAGCTGGTACTCATCTCAAGGCTGATGAATCCATATAATGTTAGAGTTGGAAGGTACCTAGTAGGTCATCTAGTCCAACCCCCTGCCTGTAGCAGGAAATTCTCCTAGAGTATCTCCGACAGGTGCTCGTCAAGCATGACTATGAGAGACTCTGACTAGAAGCTCCAAGGAGTGACAGCTAGGTGGGCACAACCATGGAAAATGGTGACATAACTACTGTCTTCAACTGAATTTAAATCAGAAGTGTTACTTTAAAAGCAATCTTTTTCAACTTTGTTTTCAGACATAAAGGAAAGAGAGAAGCCCCTGGGATTTTCTCAAAGACTTGACCTCTGTGTGAAGCAGGGGAAAAAACAACTCATTCAGGAATACAATCCTTTCTACTCCAGCTGCACTGCAGATTGTTAGAATTTTAATGTTGTTCACATTAAATGATGGCTCCTATCCAGCTAGTAATCTACTAGCTCTCCAAGAAGCAAGATAGTATGCCTAACCCCACTAATTACACAAAATCTCCAAACCACTCATGCAGACTGGGTTCTACAGAAAGAACCTAAACAGAAGACTTTACTCATGTGCACATCCCACCTCACAAGCTCATCAGGATGCACTCAAACCAAAATATCATAGCTGGACTATGCTGCTAGTTAGGCATCAAACTTGCAGTCAGGTGTCACTAATGAGCTGCTAAAATCATTCAAGCATGGCAGGAGAAAATGCCCTGACTAGATTTGCTCCAGTTTCCTCTACCTTACCAACAATTTTTAACATGTTAACTTCCAAATACTGGAAACATAATCCAAATAATAGAAATAAGCAGAGTGCATTCATATGTTACATGGTTGTTTCGGGATCTCTCTCTCTCTCACACACACACACACACACACACACACACACACACACACTTTATATCCTAGCACAATGGACTATGGGTGAGGCTTGCCTGCAGCACAAGGCACAACAGTGCTGCTGAGAAAAAAAGAACTGTACTATTTTCAGGTGTGTGTGTAAATAGAGAAGACATGCCTTATAATGCAGGGCATGTTTTTATTTATGTATAAGGCATTAAAATGTCCTGGTTTTTTTGTGAAATCCCACATCATGTGTTTTGTGCTCTTAAGCTCAATTTAAGTCTGTGGATAAATGTCCAGGAAGGTCTGAAGGACTTCTTGTGGTCAAGAAAGCAGTAGAAATTTGGCATGTACTTTTTTGGTCTTGGAGGAGGCTCTTTCTACCCATGTGCTTCAAAGAGTTTTGCTTTGGCAAGAGAAAGGTGGGATATGTTTTAATATATGTAAAAATTAATAAATGATTTCTGAAAAAGGAGCTTAAATAAAAGACAGCCAATGTGTTATAGTGGCTACCAGCAGGCTAGGAGTGGGGGAGAGACAAACTCAAATTCACAGTCTGTCATGAAACCCACTGGGTGATCTAGAACCAAACACTGTCTTCTCAGCCTAATATACCTCATGGCAATTTAGAGAAGACAAATTTTGAAGGATACTGAAATTTTACAATTGTGACCACCAGCAAAGTTGGAAGACTAGAGTGGGGTACTGTACTCCTTTATAGACTTCTGAAATTACTTTTTCAGACTGAAACCATACTTGATTCCTTGATTTGATGTGTCACATTTAGTACTGTCATCTGCCAAGGAAAACTGCCTTAAATTCTAACCAGAAATAGAAAGATGGCAATGGCCTGGAAGTTGCTTCATTTAACCTGGACTACTGCCAAAAGTACCATGCTTGATTGAAAAACTTAAAACTCTAGATAAAGTATACAGGAGATTGTGCTATATATTCTCTTGTTCCCACACGTGTCCATTTATCCAAGTTATGGAATTACCACAGTTACCTCAACTCACAACTAACGGTGCATGAGCACTGCATGTTAGCTCACACCACTGTGTACACTTATTACTAGATTTGAAAGATACATTTAAGGTTAGCATAGAATCTAGGAAAGGTCTTATGAACAAGCATAAGAAAGACAGTAACAGTTAAGCTAAATTGTGAGTTAAGCACAGTGGTGGGCTCCAGCAGGTTTGCACCTACTCTATAGAATTGGTTGTTAATGAGAGATAGGACATACAAAGTTTAAAAATAGCCATTTAAAAGTGGCTGCCCAATGGGCATAGAACCGGTTGTTAATTTCTTTGAATCCCATCACTGGTTAAGCAGTATGGAAGCGCCTGCCCTCAGTTAAACAAAGAGTCTCTTATAAGGAATGGATCCGGTCTCTCACAGCCTACAGTAGAGTCTCTGTTTATACAGCAAAGAGGCAAGTCTCTAGTAGTCTGTGCAGCCAGCAAGTTTACAGAATGGACCTTAATAGTTAACAAGGATCAGAGAACGTATCCCAGACATTAAGTGGCATACACCTGTAGTTTTGTGAATCATGAAACAAAGCAATTTTAGAAACTTCGGGTCCATACAAGTATTCTTCCAGTTACTAAAACTGACAGCTGAGATTCATCTTGCAGATTCATCTTGTGAAAGGCCTTGAAACAGGAGTACCCCAGACCTAAATGCTAAATATTAAACGTCATTACTTCAAGTTATTGTTATATGTATGCAATTTAGTACTAAGGCTTTACAAAATTGTTTGGTGAAATACCAATTAAATGTGATAACTTTGGGCAATGAATAGCTGGCAATATGTCAACACTTTTAGAAAGCCTAACCCTCATCCTGCAAAACTAAGTCAATATTTGAGCCCAACTCTCAACATACATTTTGTGTACACTTTCATTTACAGATTTTTCTTCTCAGTGGAACTCTGTGCCTCACCAATGGAGTACCAAGGCTGTACTGAAGGAATGATATAATTATAGCTTGTACTTTATATGTTTAAAGTGACTACAGTTACTACAGAACAAGTACACAACTGAAAATAATACATCAGAAGCAATATACAAAATATCACCTGCCACTTTGCTGCCTTTTGCAGCCTACAGTCTATTTATTTTGAAAATAAAATGTTTTTAGCAAATACTGAATGGTTAATAAATATTTAAGAATATCTTTGTAAAGTGTATAGTATATTTTCATTTTGTCAACTGTATTTGAGGGGAGAAATAAGGAAAAAGGAAAGGATTACGGAAAATTCACACTTATACTGGTAATACACAGTAAAGAAGTTTGGAAAAACACTCTTATCAGACATTTTTTCCTGCCCATGAATGTAAACTGTGGAAAAGGCATAAAGGAGTCACTGACATTTGTGCAGTATATCTGAATACATTATTTGGTGTATTTGACAGAGCTACTGTTCTTAGGGTGCAATTCTAACCAATTTAGGACAGCCTAACTCACCTGGCATATCTTCCCTTGCTGGTGTGGAGAGGCCAGCATAGAACTTATGGCGGGGCTTATGCTGACCTAACTAGAGGTTAGGATTGCAGTCTTAATCATTTAAAAAGCTCCTTAGCACATTACATTCATTCAGCTAGGTGCTAAAGTCTTATTTTGGCCCTCACATGGGTATGAATGCCATGTATTTACAGTCTGACCAGTATCCTTAAAGTACAAGTTGTCAAGAAATCAGGAAAACAGAATGAAAGCCAATTCTCAGGGGTACAAAGAGAAAGGTTACATATGGGGCAACCACTTTGGTCAGAAACTGCAAAGTTACATATAGCATCAGCCCACAACTGAGAACAGAACCAAATCCCACACCAATTAGTCTATATGTACTACACAAAACACATTAGGATTAGGTCAGTTAGGATCTTTCCCTAACGTTTTGTAATAAATATGAAGCCAGAGTTTACTGCTAACACCTTGCTTCACACTATACTGTATCTTCCTCTTGTTTATATATAACAAGAGATACAGCGATGTAAGGACCCACTAAGAACAAATCTGGGGATCATTGGTGCTTGCTGCCTGGTGTTAACCACTGGTGACTGGTGTTCAGAAAAGATATCTTGTGGTACCCGGAAGTGTCTGCTGTCAACTGGTCTAATGGCAACTTTTTCATCTTCAACAAACTCACTGAGAAACAGCTTGGTTTGTTAAGGGTTTCCTTCTAACCCAAGATCAAATTGGATTTTACCATTAAATGCATATTGTGTCAGTTTTTTAAAAAAAATAAATTAGAGTACTGGGGGTGGTCATGGACAAGGGTCAGAACTGCAGCAGATGAACAGGGGAATCTTAGCACTTCGCTCATATTGTGGTCCCACTCATGACTAATTTGAGGGGCACCCTGCATACTATTTTAAATTAAACCTTTACAGGTGGCTTTGGTAAGACAGTTTGTTAGGACCACAGTGAGAGAGGACAAGCATCAAAAGACACACAATCCCCCCTTTCCATTCTTAGTAGCACTTTTTTATAATACTATACAGTGAGTTTGTAAAAAAATGTTTTTTCTTCTCAAAGGTAGCTCAAAATAAGGTGCAAGACATATGCTGCCTTACTGTCCTAATAGCCATGTGGGAGCCCAATTCTGTATATAGAATTCAAGAAACTGGAAAGATGACCTTAACTGGACTCTGATTTCTAGGTTGGAAGAAATAAGAACATTTCATTTTCTCCTTAGCATCTGCAGAATTTCACCTTTACACTGTATACAGTAATAGGTGCAGTACTAGTCTTCTCTTTTTACATGCCTATTTGAAATAAGAACGCCATAAAATTGTCAACTTAAAAGTAGTTTTTACTACTGTTCAGTAACAGGGATTGCTCAACAGAGAACTATAAATAAATAAGCAGCAGGGAATCCCATTAATGCTTCATATTGCATGATTTTTATCGTGCAAGGAAAACCAATTTAATGGGAGGTTTGTATTTCAGTCCAGTGCCTCCACCACCTCTGCTACTGCTATAAGAAAGTAAGCAAAGCACATAGGGTGAGTGGGCTGCATTCTGATTACTAGATGAAATCTCTTTCAAAGCATGATTCATTTCTGAGAATTTCATTCATAAAGCATCTCTTTTAACTCTGTACACAGCAGTGGCTTTCTTCAGAGATAATGATGAGTGAATACAAATAGCGTGATGAACACTGTACAACAGCAGCTATAATAAAAATTTCTACTAATATGTTTCTTTAAAATCCTATCTGCAATGCAACAGAAGAATTATGGAAGCTTTATGGTAGAAGAGCAGGCTTTTCTACTGCATCTCCTGGCTTAAACATATTTCAGGCGGATTAAACATTTCCTGAAACAGTCAACAGTCAACAATCAGATTCCCAAAATTTATTAGGTGTTAGGTGATGGAAACACAGATTTTCTTGTGGCGAAACAGAAGCATCTTACCTGTAAATATTTCTCTTTCCTAGCATTTTCCCCACACTATGGCATGGTATAAACACGCTTAAGGTCATGAGACTCCACCACTATTAGATTACTATCAATCTGCCCCGAGGCAAAAAAGAGATTTAGGTTTTGTCTGGAGCTTCATAGGGGTTACTATTAATTGAAACAAACCCCATGCCCATAGATGCCACAAAAAACCTAATCTGCAACTCTCCGCCTCAACACACACATTTCAGATACATCTAAAAGCCTAGAATTCCACTGCCACCTCCTAGAATATCTCCAGTCTGCTCAGGTAGAGAGCTTACTGGCAAGCTTGATGGATACTATATTATCAGATATTCCATTTTGTACTAACACCCAACATTACAAGCCCCCCCCCCCAAATCTAGGTGACAACTAGGCAGAATATCTGGTTGGATAGATAGGATCATGATTGACTACTGAAACACTTCCTCCCTGCTACTGCAGTTATGACTGCTGAAGTGTTTTGAAACCTCATAGATAATACTGGGAGATATTAACTCTTCTTCATCTAAGTAGTTCCCTTATGAGTGTGGGTGCAAGACATCTTTTAAATACATGTGTTACCAGACTGGCTTGCTCATCAAGATTAAAGCCCAGATGGATATGAATTTTTATTAACTATCTAATGTTTAAGAGCAAGAGATTCAAGAACAGCCATCATTGGTGCCCAGATACTGTTAAGCTGGAGAAAAGGCCTGATGACAGAATGGTCATTATCACATGACAGATTCTTCTTCCCCGGAATAGTCTGCTGTAATATTAACAAAACTGTGTTACATATTTGCTAGCTCAAGAATTATTTTTATTACTAGTGCCTTGGATATCTCCATGTAATTTAATGAAACACAACCCAGCTTATGATACTGAACCATCTATCTAAAGGAAAGTCCAAGACTTCAACACTTCATCTCCTTGCTGGGTAGCAATTTACGTAAATACATTTTTGCCAGCAGAGTATCATCACCCTTCCACTGCTTGCTCCACTGCGTATCAATCCATTAACGATGATGACTCTAACACACCTACTATCATTCACATTGCTTTTCAGTGAAAGTTACCCAAAGAAAGCTGCCCAATTTTGCCCAGGGTAAGTTGCTGAGAACTGTCTTCTCTGAAGGTAGTCAAAGAATAGGAGCATACCTTTGTCATACATAGACAAAATATTGCAATTCCGCCAAAAGGCAAGGCACCATACTGATGACATGAATTTCCCACTCAAGTAGTATGACTCTTGCCTTCCCAGGTAATAGAAAATATTCATTCTGTTAAATTTGCATGAATGGCGGCTCCACTAGGACAAGTTAACAAGTAAAGAAACTATTAAAGCGATCTAATGGCATTACTACAAAATAATATGTTAAAGGTTGTCTTTATAAGGCCAAAGATCAAATCCCAGCTCACAGCAATGGCTGGCCAATAGCCATCAAGAACTGCATTAACAAAATGAAAATCTTATGAAATCATCCAAAGGACTGAGAAGGTGTTCTAACTAGGAATGCAAAACATTTAATAATTCATCAGCAAGATAAAATTAAGTTTGCGGTGATTTTAGGAAGTGTCCTTTTTATTGCTAAGACCTGGGATGTCCAAATTTTTAGACAGAAGGGCCACATCTTCTGTCAGGGTCAGGGAAAAAAGAGAGTTTACATCTTCTTCTTCCATATATATAAAAGAAAAGTCACTGACTGACAAACTGACTCATCACCGCCCTGACAGATAAAAAGACAGCCCTATAAGGTGAAATTTGGGGTGGGTGTTTCTTCCATGACGTAGGGGTGCACTAAGAACCGGTTTTCGGAAATTCCAACCTGAAGGGGGTGAAGAGGGGCGCAACGCATTTTCCTCCCTATACTTTGCATTGAGAATTGCTGACTCATCAACATTCCGCCCCAACTGCTGGGCTTAGAAGCATGGAATTCTGGGAGGGAGTTCCTTCTGTCACCTGAACAGCCACCAAGAACCCATCTGGAGAAATTTTCAGGGGCTGAAAAGGGGGCAACGTGTTTTTGTCCTATACTTAACATGGGAGACTGAACAACCTCCAGCCAATTTGGGGCTCTCTGCCTGGTGCAGTGGGAATGTTGTTTGGAGGAAGAGGTTGAACTGGCGAGGATGCTGCACATGGGGGTAAGTTGCGTATGGGGCACTGATGTGCATGGGGTAAAGTTGCGCATGGGAGAAGATGCGCATGGGAAAAGTTGCACATGGGAAAAGTTGCGCAAAGGGGGATGATGCGCATGGGGGGAAGTTGTGTGTGGGGGGAGGTTGCGCGTGGGGGGATCATGCGCGTGGGGTGTTGATGCGCCGTGGGGGGATGTCATATGGGGAAATGTTACTCCTGCAACGCAGGTACGCTTTTTGCTAGTGAATGAATACATTAGATCAGTGATTTTCAACCTTTTTCATTTCATGGCACACTAACAAGGCACTGAAATTGTCAAGGCACACCATCAATTGTTTTTACCATTGACAAGGCACACCAGGTTGTTAAAATCCCCCAATTTTTCTTTTACCATATTTTTCTGGTACAGGTCGCACTTTTTAACCCCCAAAAAGGGGTTAAAATGTTGGTGCAACCTATACCCCGGAGATGGAGGGAGTTCACAGTCCAATGTTGTAAAATGGTTAAAGCCTAGATTTATGGTCATTGAAGAAAAAATGGTTTGCTATCTAGTTCTCCCCAAAAGCCATCAATTAGAAAAGACTCTACCACTAGGGGTATGAGGAGGCATCCTTAGTATAGTTGTAAGTAGCTCTTTGAAGTTGCCAAAGACAGATAAAAAGCAACAGCCCAAGGAGCACTGCAGATGGAGTGGGAGCAGGATATTCCAAGAGAAAGAGCAGGATTCTAAGTAGAGAGACCAGTTGATTGTTGGAAGAAGATGTTGGTGGAAGGATCAAAAAAGCATCTAACAGCTATGGATGGAGAGGGGGAAGAAGAGGAGGAAAATGGACTAAGTAGCCCTCACTAAACGGACTAAGTGGCATTCAGCCTCTCCATCCAGCCCTCTGCACTCCCTACACTCAGGCCCCCTTTTCAGGACCCTGGAGAGTGCAGGCAGGGAGTTCCCTGAAAAGGGGGTGATGGACCAGCCAGAGGCGGAGTCTCAACATGGGACACACCTCACACAGGTTTAGAGGAGGAAAATATTTTTCTCTGTTTTCCACCTTTAAATCTAGGTGCGACCTATATGCCAGGGCAACCTATGTTCCAAAAAATACAGTAATGAATGTCAATCCTCAAATTCCCATGGCACACCTGAGGACTATCCACGGCACACCAGTGCATATATCCATGTCAGCTGCAAGAAAGACATGTACCTCAACAGCAGTTTAAGTGCACCATTTGGGAAGCCTGTTCCATTGTGTGAACTTCTATGGCTGCTGTTTTTCATGTAAAACAAAAGCAAGTAAAAGATTAGGCAGCCTTTTAAAAATAGCCATCTTTCGGCCATCCTGTCCAAACGTTTTTGGCAAGAGGGCCACATCATCTCTCTGACACTGTGTCAGGGGCCAGAAAAATGATTTACATTTCAAATTTGAATACATTTACATAAATTTACATATCAGAGTGTATTAGATATATTACAAGGCTTGTCTGCAGGGCTGTGGGTGGCGCAAGTGGCTATGACACTGTGCCTGTTAACAAGCAGGCCAGGGTTCAAGACCCGGGTTGGCCCCACAAGACAGGGTGAGCTCCTGTCCTTAGCCCAGCTCTGCGACGCCAGCTGGATCCAATCGTATTGGCTCTGCCTTTCCATTGGACTAATTCAGTGGCGTGGAGAGGGGGGATTTGCTGCATGGGTAACAGCCTATCCTCCATAACAATCTAACCCAGGCTTTCGTGCTTCGCATGCAGCGTATGCAGCGCCAAGCACGATACCATAGTCTTCCAAGACTGATGGAGGCCTGCTGTCTGCAGGCCAGATAAAGGGATCTTGTTGTGGGACACATTGAGGCTTGCCATGGGCTATATCTGGCCATTAGGTACTATGCTAACAAGGCAGGCAGGCAATCAATCTGCTGGGAAGCAGACCCTTCCCTCAGGAAAGAATTCACACTAATCACTTTCCTAATGGCTTTGCATTCTGATGAGAGCGCCAGGCAGGGGAAGGGTCTGCCTCCAAGCTGATAGGAAGCTGTTCACTGTTCCCAGACAGGAAGCGAGACATGAATTGTTGCCTGTGGCCAATTACCATGGTAAGCATTATTTTTAAGCCTTAAGGGACATTTACTCCTGCAATGGTGGGTGCATTCTGCTAGTAGTAAGATAAATTATCATTTCTGTCACTTATCTGCAGTTGTCTCTTTATATTGTCAGTTGAAAATACACTGAATGGGCCAGACTCAGATAAAATCACTGGTAAATAATCAGCCAATAATTACCGTAGGTTTTACTTGTAATTAGTTTTTTAGCAGGCCTCCGTCAATCTTGAAAGACTATGGTATCGTGCTCGGCACTGCACACGCTGCATGTGAAGCATGAAAGCCTGGGTTGGATTGTTATGGAGGATAGGCTGTTACCCAAGCAGCAAATCCCCCCTCTCCACGCCACTGAATTAGTCCAATGGAAAGGCAGAGCCAATACGATTGGATCCAGCTGGCATCACAGAGCTGGGATAAGGACAGGAGCTCACCCTGTCTTGTGGGGCCAACCCGGGTCTCGAACCCTGGCCTGCTGGTTAACAGGCACAGCGTCTTAACCACTTGCACCACCCACAGCCCACAATTAGCTATTATAAATATTATACTATTATCTATGAAAAGTCACTAACTGACAGACTCACTCACTCATCGATGCCCAGCCAAAACCACTGGGCTTAGAAGTGTGAAAATTGGGGAGGGTATTCCTTCCGTGATGGATGCACCCACTAAAAACTGGTTTTTTGAAATTTCAACCGGAAGGGGGTGAAAAGGGGCACAACACATTTTCCTCCCTATACTTTACATTGAAGAATCCCTGACTAATCACTGCCCTGCCCCAACTCCTGGAGTTGTTTTCCTTCTTTAAATCATGAAATTTGGGGAGGATGTGCCTTCTGTGACATGAACACCCACCAAGAACCAAGGTTGAGAAATTTAACTCTTAAGGGGTGAAAAGGGATGCAACATGTTTTTGTCCTATACTTAACATGGAAGACTGACTGATCAACCTCCAGCCAATTTGGTGCTCGGTGCATGGTGCACTGGGGAGGATGTTGTTTGGTTCCTGCTAGGGGTGCCCAGTGCACAATGGTGCCTGCGGATGCCCACTGCATGGTGTTACCCTGCATGAGATGCATCTCATCTCACTGCATGAGATGTCCAGTGCTCAGCAGGAAAGCCCATTGCCCACTGCCGCCTCATGGTGCCTGGTGCCCCATGGTGCCCACTGCCTGGTGGTGCTAGTGCCCAATGCACTGTGGTTCCTACTGGTGCCCAGCAGGGATGCCCAGTTCCCGCTGCTGGCCACCACTTCCCCCTGATACCTGTCCGTGCCGAGTGCCCACTGGTGTCTGCTGCCTGGTGCCAACAAATATTCTGGAAATTTTACTCCTGCAATAGTGGGTTCATTCTGCTAGTAGTAAGATAAATTATCATTTCTGTCACTTATCTGCAGTTGTCTCTTTATACTGTCAGTTGAAAAATACACTGACTTCTCACTCTCTTGCACTTAGATCAGTCAAATCTATAACTGTACCACTTTCTCATCATTTGCAGTATTGCATGTGATACTGTAAGTAATACTGTAATTCTTAGACCGACCAGACCTAGTCCTAATAGAAATTATGTTCCATGCCAACTGCAAATGTGTCTGGTTTTTGCTCTCATTCAGATAACCTTCCTATGCTGAGGCGAGGGGCAATGGGAAGGGTTTCAAAATGCCACAGCTCAAGCTCCTTGTGCATAATTTATCAAATCACTTACGCCTGCTAGTCTCACTTGAAGCAGTGTACTAATGTACAAGCTTCCAGGGAAACAACTGGTGAACTATACTCCTGAATCTTCCACATCTAGAGAAACATGAATGCCCTGGCAACTTAAAGTAATGTGTGGTTATTTTAACTTCCTGGCCAGATTCTTTCACTACTCCAGATCAATTTGCAAGAAATACAGGCCAGAAAAGGAAATTAATTTGCAGTGTCAAAAAAGATACCTAACCATCACACATTCCACAGCTGACCAAAGCACACATTTACTCTCAACACCACAAACTAATCCATAGTAAAGAAGTTATTTCATTGAAGCCAAGCAATGCTGCTGACTGTAAGCTTTTTTTCTGTAGGTTGGAAGTCAATTTCAGCAGACTGCAACACACATACTGCTTTCTAAAAAGCCTTTCCAACATGCAGTCAAAAGCATATAGAGCAAAAAAGGGACGCAATATAGATTTTGTAGGAATGCCTCGTCTTCTCATCTTGCACAGTCATAATCCATTTGCACACCACCTCCCCCATCCCAGTGGATACTGCAGCTGTATACTCACATTTGCTGCCATCAGAGCATGACTGATTGTTACATAGAACCTCTCACCATAAGTGCTAACAATAGTTAATAAATTTTTTTCTGAATAGAGAATGTTAATGTGACCATTTTTTATAAAAGCAGCAGTTGCTCAAAGTTTCATACCTCAGTGGCTCTATACTAGAACAAGACTCTTCTAGAATGTGCCAAATGGCACTGGTGCCAAATGATGTAATTTTACCCCATGTTAAATAAATATAAATATAAATATATAAATATATATATAAATTGAAGAGTCAATAACTGACTCACGCATCAATGCCCAGCCAAAACACCAGCCCTAGAAGTGTGAATTTGGGGAGGGTGTATATAGGCTCCTTCCATGATGTAGGCTCCCACTAAGAACTGATTTTTAGAAATTCCAGAAATTCTTCCAACCAGAAGGGGGTGAAAAGGGGAGCAATGTGTTTTCATCCCAATATTTAACAATGAAGAATTGCTGACACATCAAGACCCAGCCCAAACCTGGAAACATGAAATTTGGGGAGCATATTCCTTCCATGACTTAAGCACCCACAAAGAACAGATTTTTAAAATTTTAAAAATTTAACCCCTAAGGGGGTGAAAAGGAGTGCAATATGTTTTTGTTATCTATACTGAAAACTGACTGATCAACACCCAGCCAAAACCCCTGGATCTAGAAACATGAAATTGGGGGAGCATATTCCATCTGTGACGTGAGCACCCACTAAGAAGCAATTTGGTGTCTAGTGATGTCCAGTGCTTAGCAGGGATGCATGCTGCCCCCAATGATTAGTGCCCCATAGGAATGCATGGTGCCCAATGATGCCTGGTGCCTAGAGCCCGTAGGGATGCTGGTGCCCGATGGAGCCCTCTGTCCACTGAGCAGTGGTGACCGGTGTTGCCTGGTAGGAATGCCTGGTGCTCGCTGCCTGACGGTACCTGGTAGGGGTGTCCAGTGCTTGCTGGGCCCACCACTGCCCCTGGTAGCCTCCGGTGCATGCTGCCATCAGTGCCCAGCTATGGCTCACCAGTACACAAGTGACAGTTTTACAAGTAATTGAAATACTTATTTGTAACCCATCAAACACTGGTTCTTGAGGTTTCCTCCAACAAGGAGTGGAAGCACTCTTAATATCCTCAGTGCAACTTTTTTTCTACAAATTCCAAGAAAATCTGTTTTGAAAACAGTTTATCACATCAATAAACAGAAAATACACCCAATGCTTCCACCAGAGGGATAAGTAAACTAAGCAGCCAAATAATTATGAGCTGCTAAACACATTTGCTTTTAGCATCAAAGATAACAAGAATTTCTTTCACCTCTATCAGTTTGCTATTGCTAATTTTGGAAGTCAATTTAGATTGCCTGGGTAAACGTAAGATAGTTAAGACCACCACAGTTGACTGCTCTCTTCACATGCTGCGTTAAGAGCACCACAATGGACGTCTTTCTACAGAATTAGGCTGCAATCCCAACCACACTTTCCTGAAAGTACTACTGAACTCAATAAGACTTCTGAGCAGACATGCTTAGGTTTGCAACATTAGTCTCTGCAAATAGGTTCTTTCTAGTCTTGTAAGAATCAGTGTAGGTATTCAGTGGGTCATACACAATACACTGCATTTGTAGACCCTATTGCAGTTAAACTCCTGCTAACTGGGCAAGATGCACCCTTGGAAGAGGGTGTTCATCTTTTATTTAGCAGGAGAAGAGTAAATGGCCCTCCTCACTCCAGCAATGTCTTCTCTAGTGACTTCTGCTGGTATTCTTTGACATCGTTTTAGGAGTTATTAGTTATTTCATTTTCTCTGCAAACCATTTTGTGAACTTTTAGTTGAAAATGGTATCTAAATACTGTTGATTGATTTGTACTCCCAAAATAACATACACATGAACAATGAGATTTATTAATGACACTAACACATACACATTACAGTTTTGAAAGCAAAACACATGAGTGGGTTGCTCCCTGTTTTTACTGCAACCAATGCTATATACATAACATGTATATCATGGACATATGTTTACAAACAGTGGTACCTCGGGTAACGAATGCCTTGGGTAAAGTAAGTTCTATGTAATGAACGTACCATTAGGTGGCACCTCTGCCTCGGGTAACGAACCTGCTGAGGGTAACGAATGCTGGCAAGCAGCTCCTTGATCAGGCTCAGAAGCAAGAGCCATTTTTAAATGTTTTAAAACATTTTAAAACAGTGTTTTATTACAGTGTTTTGAATTCAATTCCACTGTTTTGTCATAATTGTTATATAGTTAATATTTTTACATGAATATTTTTTGGGTTGTGGAACCAATTGTTTGAGTTTCCATTATTTCCTATGGGAAAATCCGCTTCACGTAAAGAAAGTTTCACGTAACAAACATGCCTCCAGAACGAATTAAATTTGTTGCGTGAGATGCCACTGTATGTATACCATGGATATATGTTATAAATATGTATATCATGGACATATGGACAATAATATCATAGACATTCATTGGTACTCAAGAGGCTAATCCTGAAGACAAAGTTGCATTAGAGGGCAGAGGAAAGAGAAGATACTCATAGTTTTCTGTCATGGACTGTGCAGTTCTAAAATAACAGCCATTGGTGATGTATTGCAGGTAAACTGCAGTAGCTAAAAAACATGAAAACTAGTTATGTAATGTAAGTGTACAGCTTACAAATAAGTGAGCATATATCATGCAGAGTAATTCAAATGGAATTATGTTCAACAAAACAATTAGAAACAGCAGGTATCCAGACAATTTTAACTTTTTGAACAGACAATAAATGCATCAGTTCAAAGAAGTAAGTCAAAAATTTTGGTTATGTAGTTAAGGAGTGATATTAATTTCTAATTTTAAATTGCGGGTGCTTTATTTTAAGCAGAACTCAAATTAATGGAGCCGTTATAACCCCCTAGAAGTGGCGCAGAAGTGGCCTTGACACTGTCAGGTTGCACTGTCAATTGCAAAAATATGCATTTTTGCTGACTTGTGGGAATTTGGGTCATGTGCACAAAAATACTGGGAAAAAACCTCTGACTTGTCACTTGTCACCTGGGTATGTGTCTGGGTGTTTACTTTTTCTGCAACATGAAATACCTTGTGGGGCAATCACTCAGAGTGGGTGAGCAGCATGGAAGTTCAAACCAGGAGGAAGGGAAGGGTTAATGTTTGCATTTATGTCTGGGGAGAAGGGAGACAGGAGCAGACTCTCTTGCCCATTTCTTATAGGAAGCAAGGAACTAATGATTGGACAAATAATGGGCATTCTGATATTTTTCTTTGGCTGAGGGATGATAGAGCTAGAGCCAGGGGGGTTCTTACGATTGGCTGGAGAAACCCAAGAGGGGGAAGGAGATAGGGAAGTGGAGGGGAAGCTGTTTGCAGCAGTCATGCTTTCCACTGAATGGCTGCTGTATTCCATTGTTTATTCGGGGAAGGAACCCTCACTGAATGATCAGCTGCAGTGGGACTACTTCTGAGGAGAGCTGCAAAGGATCATATATTGGTAAGCCTCATAGCTAGCTGCATATAACCCTCCTCTCTCTTGCCATTTTTCTCCCTGTTTTCACATAGTCTGTCCTACCCTCTTCCAGCCTGTTTACAGATGGGATGGGACAGTAGAGAAGTGGTGAAAGTGGACTCTGAACAACACACACACACACAAAGTAGCAGTGGCCCCATATTTTTTCCATCAAGACAATAGTGCACCCATTATTGTCTTGCCCATTCACAAGGCAGACACTCGTGATTTGACTCAAGCCATGCTGGATTTGCTTACCTCTGGATTTTACATGGGTAGAATCTTAGTATCAGTAAACTTTGGCACACAATTCTGCTAACACTGCTGTTAGCTTTCTATGTGCATCACAAGCTGATAGAATAGCACTCTTATGCTTATCAACCATCATTCAGGACTAAGGCTGCAATCCTAAGGACACTTTCCTGTGAGTAAGACCCACTGAACATAATAGGACTTACCTTTGAGTAGACATGGTTAGGATTGTGCTCTCAATGAAAAGTCTTATTACCTGTCTATACTACCACTAGAAGCAATAGCCTTTTCCTAGGTTGAAGCACAATCCTAACCATGTCTACTCAAAAGTAGGCCCCATTGTGTTCAATGAGGCTTACTCCCAGGAAAGTGTCTTTAGGATAACAGCCTTGCTCTTCTTGTCTTTAGGTCCCTTTGATTCTATTCAGCCTCAGCTCTCTGCTATAGAGCCTTCAGTTTTTACATATTCTTAACTCTAAATTGCCAGCCTTCAGCATTTACGTATTCTCGACTCTTATAGCTGTATATCTACTACCTACCTACAGTATTTATATACTGCTTTTCAAGTAACAAGTTCACAAAGCGGTTTACAAAGAAAATGGAAAAATAATAATAGCTAATTAAAAGCTAATGGGTCACTGTCCCAAAAGGGCTCACAATCTAAAATGCAAAAAAGAACACCAGCAGAAGCCACTTGAACAGACACTGCAGGGGTGTGTAGGGCCAGTTACTCTCCCCCTGCTAAATAAAAGAGGAACATCCACTTGAAAGAGTACCTCTAGCTCAGTTAGCAGGGGTCTAGCTCAGTTAGTAGGGGTACTACTGCACGCACAAACAGCTGGTATAACACTTATGGTGGGAATTGTACAGGGAATTGTACAACTGACAGCAAATGTTTTCTTAAAGGAGCTAAATCCAAAAAGTTCAGGCCACAATGTAATTTTATAGGCCAAAGTGTTATTTACAATGGTATCGAGGTACCCCATGCTGGGATATGTGCAAGATGTTAAAAGAGTAAAAGCAGAAAATAAAATCTGGTTTAGAGCTAATCAGATATTGATAAAAGTTTTTATATTTCAAAGTGCAGTTTCAACTACACATAGAATTCTTTGAAGCCAAATTCAGTCTTAACATAGAGGTCAGTTTAGGCACTGCACAGATGGAGGTTGTATTTCTCCAATAAAACAGAAAGATCATTATCATGAAAAAGCTTTGGTGAGCTGAAAGCAGACCAAAAGACTTGTATTGCCTGCCTGACATTAAATCACCTATGCCATGCAATACCACCAGAAAGGGATGACAGTGAAAGATATACAATCACAGATATTTTTGGACCAGAGTAAGTGTAGGGAAGAGTCACAAGAACTCTTTGCTATAAAAAAAATCTGGGTGTTTCCTATTAAAAATAGAAATCACCTATTGATCATTTAATTGCAAACAAGTAAAAAAAATACTGCTAGTAACACAAGTTTTGAAACAAATGTATTTGATACAGTTTATTTTTTGTGTTTTCTGATATCTAAACTTTGCTTCCATAATTGGATGAAAAGTGTCTCAGAAGTTTTTAATCTTTTTTAAAGTGACCATTATATATCAGATCTGAATTTTATCTGTATATCAAATTTCTATTTTACTGCAAGACTTAAGAAAATACACATTCCTTCTGAGAATGGCAAGTTTTAAAAGGGGAAACTATTCAAGTATGTAGAGACAATCTGATAATGGAAATAAAATTACAGATTTCAGTCAATACAGTCAGTAACCTTGCAGCAAACGGATCAAGGTTATTAGCAAAATACTGGCGTTTGTACTGCCAGGATTTTCTGCATCTGCTGCTGCTTGGTTTGCTGAGTGTGTGATGTATGAGAGAAGGGGAGATACTCATGCTGGATGACGGAACTCCCTCTGCATACTAAGTCGACAAGGCAAGGGAGGAGCATTTTAATAAAAGGAATCCCCACTCCCCTGACTCATATAATTCTTCTTTGATACCATCGGCCGTCAAGCTTACAGAGTGGAAATTAGTCACTAAACACAGCATTTTAGCGTATTTGTTTTTCCTCTCCTCAGGATATCTGGGAATTACCTTTTGGTGCAGGGAACTCCCATATTTATGACCTAGAAACAGAAAGCAGTTCTGCAGTCCTTTACAGTAAGAACATTGGAGTATTTCCAACACATACGGTAGTCAGGAAGTGCACAGTTTTGACACTTTTAAATGAGCTTTAATTAACCCACATGGCAGCTAAACGTGAATTTCAGTTTCCCCCCCCCCCCCCTCATGTTCAAGGACATCACAAAGCTTCAATATTTAAATATTTTTCATCGGCTGCTTTTGGACTCACTACAAAATGTGGTAATGGATTTTATTAAGCTCTTTTTTACTTCAACTCTTTAAAGCTCCTTCAGAAGTCAACTGTTGGGTAAAAATGTAAGCACTCGTGCCAGTCAAAAAAAATTTAAAAAGTACTTAAGACTGCATAAAAGCCACATCTAAAAATCGAAATGATAGCTATCAAACTTTGCAATTTTATTGATCTGACAGCCTGAAATAGGTTCACAAAAAAAATTTCCAATTTTTTAATATAATTTAGCATGTTTTCTCTCCGTCTTTATTTCAATTGATGTTTTCTTTCCATATTTAACCTCTCCCTACCCTCCTGTAGTCTGGTACTTTGGACTCATTTATATTTAACAGTTTTGGAAATTATTCAGATATACCTGCTGTCTGTTTTCCCTTCGTTGACACGCAACACCAAGCAGCCACAACTTCAAAGCATTACATAATAATGCAGGTCCAAGCCCTCCAGATAAATCTCTACAGAAGACTGGTGAAACTGTATACTCCCAGTAATCTTTGCATCACATTAATAAATTAACAAATAGTATACAATGAAATTTGGCTGTCTAGCAAAAAAAAACACAACAACCCAATTTCCAGAAATGAGCTGCAAAAGTTACTTTTTGCATTATTTTATTTTTTAAAGCAATAACATATTACAGAACATTACTACTTTTAATGTCATATGCATGAAATCTTTAAAAACTGAAATAAAAAAGACTTTAACTATATAATCATGTATACTTACTTCTTCACTAGCCAGATAGCAGTTAACAGTTCTGAAACCAGTAAGAAGAACGTAACTTCATCTTCTCATAATCATATTTTACATGAGGGTTTCTACATGGGACAATTAAGAATATTTATATACTGCTTTACAACAAAAAATGTTCAGTTTACAGACAAAAATCAAATGGCTTTCTGTCTCCAAAGGGCTCGCACAGCTTGAAAAGCTGCAGAAAATCACTAGCAGTCACCGGAAAAAAACACTGCTGGGATGAAGTGAGAGTTACTTTCCCAGTGCTAAACAGGCAGAGCCCGAAGGTCACCCAGTGAATTTCATGGCTGCATGGGAATGTGAAACTATGGGCAAAATCCATAGAGGTTATGGGTCCACACAGTTATGTCACCCTCCAGTGTTATGCAAAGTCATTTTAACTACTCCAGAGCAAGGGGCTTATTTTCACTTTAGGATATAGGCCTATGAGAAACTTATTCATTTATCCAGCCTAATATACAACCTTTACATATTTGCTCTACTCTGGATTGGAACACTATGCAGCTAAGTAGAACTAATCTATACATAAATAGCAATAACTGAAAGAGATGCTTTTGAACAAGGTCTTGCAGATTTTCCAATCCTGCTTCATAAAAAAAAAAAACCAGAATAATTTACACAACCTAGAAACATTCTGTATTATTCTGGAACATGACTTTGGTCTTCAGGCACACCAGTAGAGTGGAATCAATGCCAGAGAGTTCTCCATTTGGAGCAATTTTCAAATTATGTTTCCAGTGTTGCTCAAAGAGATCACTGACAGCAGGTAACCTTCCCCAAATGACTACATATGTACTACATATGACTACATATGTACTACATATGTACTACATTATGTACCTTCCTACATAATACACCATACAGACAAGGAAGTGTTGGGCACATTTTAAGGTAATAGACTGCGCACAGATCATAAGAAGCACACAGATCAAAACAAGGCATAACAGACTTGGCAATTGTCCACGTGATACATATCAGTTAACTGGCATTCTAGATTACATGGAAGGAGTTTCCTAAAATTAGATCATGTGAAAACAACTGACATAGCATGTAGGATAGAACCTAATGTGGAAAGGACAATATATGTCATTTAATGACTGGATAAGTACAGCTGACTGGTGCAGTAGCTTTGATGCCGTTTATCCTTTCACTGCTGAATGTCAGAACACACAACTAGAAATGGTGAGTAACCTTTGTATAAGGAATTAATTATTCATATATCCAGGAGGAACCACAAGATCATCCAGTTTAACACACTGAGCAGGAAAAGGAAAGCCTGCCTGCAAACTGATGGTGCAATGATAACTGGGTTTTTTATGTTGAAAGAAGTGGATGACAGACTTGACCGATTTTATAGAAATAAAGGAATTTAACACCTTCCACTTAAATCTGAAATGCACTAAACTGATCCATTGTCTAATGCATGAATTCTGTCAGGTACAGTATAAGGCTCTTCCAGCCACCTCAAAGTTAGGAATATAATTGTGAAAGACTGAATTTTAGTTTAACAATTGTTCTTCCAGAAATTGCTACAGGGCAAGAAAATGAGATTTAGGTGCATGTAGAATAATTCTTTCAGACTTAAAATGGAAGCTCCATATGCTGTGGGAACCTCTAATTTATTATAGTGACCATACCCTCCTCCCAATTTTTGTGCCTAAGGATTATCAGCTGCCTTAGACCATTACTTGTCAGTACAACTGAGTTAAATAACTATTCTGAATGAGAAAGCAGTTGTAAAACAGCTTCAGCAGTTTTACAGCCATTAACATTTTTCACCGTACAAGCTAAAAACAATGACATGGTCTATAAAGTAAGAGTGTCAAGATGTAAAAATGGTCACATGTTGCACTAGAAGTGACCCAATCTTTTCTCAAATGCACCAGCTTAGAAACAGCATCAATATCAAGATGGAGAAAATTGCTTAAGATAGCTTTATTAAGTCCCATTGAATTCCAATTTTACCTTGTCACAGAGCCAGGTCATTTATCTTTTCTGCAAAGCTAGTAAGATCACCACCATTATGAAGGATAGACCATGTACTGAAGATTCTGTACACTGTTTCTGCCCACCACAACTCCATACATAGAAGTGCAAGACAATGGAAGGACATTGAGAAGTCCAGTGACAGCAGTTGAGAAATATGTATTTGTACCATAGCATCTGTTTTGCCAACATCACACTTTTTCTCCAGTCTAACGACTGACAGTCTCTTACCCAGGAAAGTCAATAGCTGAGAAGAATGTGACTATACAGTCCTATTCCTTAGAGAGCCCATTTTATCCTCCATTACCCCAACTATCTTGTCAACTTTTAAATTCTATGGGACTAAAATGATGAAAACTGAAAACAAGCTTGCATCTATCATCACACCATATGCCAGGTTATTTCTGGTTCACTATGCAGTAAAACTCTAGAGTCCGAAAGACCACAAACTCAAAGAATGGATTTTAAACATATGGTTGCCTTGGGAAGGTGGTATTGAAACAGCAAGGTCAATTTCATTCTCTTGACTAGGTCCAAATGCAGTTTGGCTCTTCCCCTTCCAGAACTGCCTCCCCAGTGACTGTTCCACTGGTTTTATAAACATTAGGCAACATCTATGCACATAAAATTGAAGAGTCACTGACTGACTCATCAATGCCCAGACAAAATCACCTGTCAAAGAAGCATGAAATTAGGGGAGGGTATTCCTTCTGCAATGTAGTCACCCACTAAGAACTTATTTTTAGAAATTCAAAACAGAAGGGGGGTAAAAAAGAGCATGTGTTTTTCTCCCTATACTTAACACAGAAGAATCACTGACTCATCAATGCGCAGCCCCAATCACTGGTCCTAGAAGCATGAAGTATGGGGGGGGCATATTTATTCTGTGATGTAAGGACCCTCTGAGCATGGATTTGGTGTCCACTGCCCCATGATGCCCATTAAGGATGCCTGGTGGTGCCTACCAGTGCCCAATGCCCACTCATGCCCATTGGCACCTGTTGGTGCCCAGTGCCTGCCTTTGCCTATAGCTGCCAATACCAGGTGCCTGCCAGTACCCACCAGTTCCCACTGGCGTCCACTGCCCAATGCCTCTTGGTGCCCAGTGCCTACCAGCCCACTGACTGCCAGTGACCGACGGTGCTCACTGCCCAGTGTCAACAGTCCTTGGTGTCTGGCAGGAATGCCTGCTACCTGGTAGTGCCCAGTGATGCCTGATAGGGATGCCAAAGCCTGATGGTGATTGCTGGTGCCGGTGCCCACTGCCCCTGGTGTCCACCGTCCACTGCTGATGGTGCCCACTGGTGTCCAGTGCCTGTTGGTGCCTAGCAGTGCTTGCTGGTGCCCAGCCATGCTCAGTGCCCACAAATATACTTTAGATTTTACTCCTGTAATGACGGGTAAATTCAGCTAGTACTCATAAATGTTACAACTAGCAAAGAAGCAATGGAGAACAAAATATGCTTCTTGGAGTGTCTTAGGGCCCAATCTTATTCAAATTTCCAATGCCAGTGCAACTACAAAGCAGCCCTGAGGGAAGAGAACAAATGTTACATAAAGATTCAGTGATTGTTCCCCTACTGCAGGATGCAGTGCATGCCTTGTTGGCACTGCTGCACCAGCCTTGAAAAACTGGATAGGATATAGGCCTTAGATTGCATGCCATTATTTCAAGATTATGAACCAGTAGTGAGTGTTCTGGCAAGTGGTGCATACATCTAGTATATAAATAAAATAATCATCCAGAATTCATTAATGTTCAAACAGAGCTAATATTTCCATACAGAGCATTTTATGTTTTTTTCTATTTAAACCAGAGATGAATAAGAACAAAGGATGTGAAAGAAAGAAGAAACATTTAAGAAAATTCAGTGCTCCAATTTTGTTCAATAGATGAACTCTATTAAAAACTCATCGCTGCTTTCTCTGCTCAGGAGAATAGAATAAGCTAAAAATTCTCCTTTTAACAAAAGCCTGCTTTCAACAAAAAAATCAACAACTTCAGGACATATGCAAGATATTTAGATGGAATTAAATTTTGCATTTGTTTTACAGCCAGAATGCCCTTAATAAGAGCACATACTGCCTTTCAACACAAATCCATTTAAACATCAAAGTAATACATGGTTCACTATCCGGCAAAGGGCTCACAATCAAAAAAGTAGAAAAGATGCTGGCATAAAGAGGTGCTCTTCCTCTGCAAGGTGGAGCAGAGAATCACTCTAAAATGTCTCTCTTGGACCAGTTTAACAGGGACTATGTATGCCAAATGTGGGTGTTCTAATACTTCTCACCTTGCAGTATTAGTATACACTGCAGATTTTTCAAGAAACCTGTCTTTAGAGCAAAAACACAGCTGTTTTTATTCATAAGAATCTATGTACAAGATATATTTAACAAAGGAAACAATAAGTCAAAGGAGGAATTGAGTAATAAAATGAAATAATTTAAGAAAAGATGTATAGTTCATTTCATGTTATACATAATTATAAGCTATATATAGCACATTCATTGAAGAGTTACTGAGAAGTCTAGTGCCATTACATTCAATGGGTTTGATATATTTTCAAAGTGCAATTCAAAGCATTGATTAAGTCCTACAATGGTTATAAAAACAGTCTCCCTCCATGTGAATCTGTCAGCTCCATAAAGTAGTATAAGGCAACCCTGCTGTGGACATAATTGTGGGCATTTGGTTGGCAGCAACCTGCAATAGGACTTTCTCTAGCTCCCAGAACCCTTTACCTCCTGTAGTTGAGAATTGTCCCCTCCTTGGCCTTCCCTTTATATGGTCAGTATTTTATTTATACTGATTTCATTTGATTCAAGATGCACAGAAGATACACATTTAAACATGCACACTTGATGCTAGGTGCCTGCCTGAAGGGTAAAGAGCCAGACCAGTAATATGGCTGTTTACAGGACTGATCGCAAGAAGCCACAGATATGAAAGCCACATTTTTCACTGTAACCACGTAATCATTCTTTCTTAATCAATGTGGCTCAACAGCCCAGGTTAGAAAGGAGCTTGTTCACTTCTTAAATTCAAATGATACTCTCCAGCTCTAAATCCAATGTATGTGGTATCCAGCATATCTGGCATTCTGAGACCCTGTCCACCTCTCTGGATTTCTGAAGTTGGGAAAAACCATTTCTGTAAAACAAAGGAAAAGCTTTACACTCCAGTTGTTCTCATCATAATGAAGCTCAGGCTAGGAAAGGATCCAATGTCCATCTATTAGGTATGACACGCTCAAGTAGCTATGAAAATAAAGGCAGAACTCAGCAGGAGTCCTTGTCTAGTAATAGAGGACCCTCCTGATTCAGTCACCCCACCTAAGAATCCCATAGGACTCTATAGGTAAATAAAATATTTGGTTATAGATCCCCATTTGCTTCCTTTTCATCTGCTTGTTACCTTCTTTGGGAAACATTAAGCTGTCTCCCTTTCCCGCCTACATCAGCCTGCCAGCTGGCACCCAGGTTAAGTAATACACCACACACACACACACACACACATATATATATATACACACACACACACACACACACACACATATATATCTATATCTATATCTATATATCTATATATATATCTATATCTATATCTATAGAGCCTCTTTTCTCCTTAGAGTATTCTTCAGATATTGCTGAAGGCAGTTGAACCAGATTAAAAACAAAACAAAAAAACAAGAACCTAAGAAAAACAAATTACTCCAGAACCTTTTTTTTTTAAAGGAAGACATTCAACCTTTAGAATGTACTGGCTATCAGAAGCAGACTGTGAGAGGAAGCAGACAATGAGACTGATAGGGCAGGTGGACAATCAGAGTGCTAACAGGAGGATATCAAGGAGAACGCTATTAGGTAACAGGTCAGAGGACAACAATAATTAGCCATGAGCATGGTTATATTTAAATTGCTGCCTAATGGGATCTTTTAAAATTAATATTTTAATTGATTTTGTTTAACACAAAAATCGGTATCCACTGAGATTCCTGGAATGGAACTGTAGCAGATGCCAAGACTCAACCTGTAGTGAGAATAAATAATTTTGAATCTATATTTCTATATCTATGGATTCCTTCTTCTCTTGTGCCTTTATATAAATATCATCTCTAAAACTTGTCTATTAATCCAAGACTTTTTGTGAAGACTCAAACAGAAACAGATATCATTTTTTGTTTGGTTTTCATAAGTAATGAAGAATAAAAATGGGGAAATGAACAGGAAATCTGCACTCCATACTGATGACATATGCCATTTGATTTAATTACATTTCATGTTCTTAAAAGAGTTTAGTAAAATCTGCAATAATCATACTGGGCTTCACTGAAGTGTGTCCTATTACTGTATTAAAGCAAATAATAAGAGATGGAAAAGAATACATTTTTCTTATGTCGCAAGAAAAAAAATTCCTTCAATATTTCCAGTTCACAGAGAAACCTACTGCCCATTTTACAAGACAGATTTTTAGTGGAGATACTCATACATATATAATGGTAAGAATGAATTCATAATAATCAAGGTTATTCTGCAAAAGCTACAATGTGTACATTTATTTCTTGGTAACCATGACAAGCTAACATTAATGAAAATTATTGGCCTTTGTTGAAAGCTTCATCCAACCAAACCCAGAATTTCATGTAGAAACTCTAGCTGGACCAGGGAGGGGGTAATAACATTTCCGAATTCATTCTGTTGCACAAGATCTGAGGATGAAACTTCAAATGAGAATGGTCTTCACCCAATTCACTTGCATGGGCATATGACATGCCAAGCCAAGGGTCTGTTTAGGTAAAAATTATTGAAGCCCAGGAGATCTATTGCAGGAATTTTTCTGGCCTCACACATCTCGTAGTTAGTCAATTATTACTAATCTCAAGTGTTTTAACACAACTCAATTTTAGTCAAATGATATGCAAATTCAGAATGCCCAGTTTTAGCGATGTGCTGTACCTTACATTAGTTTCATATTGATTAGGCATACAGGCTGCAGTTAGTCTAGATTAGAACACTAAATTTCAATCAGTGATTCTACACATAGGTAGCATACAGTCTCCACAACTTCCCAATATTGCAGAGTCCTAACTACAATAGCTATTAAAAAACCAAAATGACTTGCTTGATCAGACCAACAGTTCATCTTCTGCCAACTCCTTGTTTTCCATTTTGGATTGAAGAAAAAAATTTAAGATTTCACAGTGTGTGCTCACTTTCTCATTCATATCTGAATGGGTCTGCACCAAGTTGGTGACATATTGCAATCTGCACTCTATGTCCTACACAACGAATTCCTTTCTTATTTATCTGCAGATTAGGATCATTTTGGGGAAGGGGAAACAGATCCAGACATATGAAACAATAAGCTTTTTCAAAACAGATGATTTTGTGAACTAAGTAACTTTCAAACCAGGTAGCTCTTCATGTTGCAGCTTATGTTTGTCAAAGCAAACCAACTACAATTCCACTTAACAGTAACATGTGGCACCACATTCTAAGTACAGTCAGTAATTGGAAATAAGGAGTTGGGAGACAAATCAGTCAAAAGTACAGTGATACCTTCTAAGACAAATAACTTGTAAGACAAATGCTTTGTAAGACAAAGTAAAATTTCTAAGGAATTCTGCCTTGTAAAACAGACAGTGCCTTATAAAACAGATTTACAACTAAAATTCATTGTAAAATTCATTGGATCTGCATCGTGAGCAACAGGTTGTTCTAAGAGATCTCATCTGCAGGAAGAGTAGGAGAATGAGGAGGAGGAATCCCTCACATCAAATGATATTGAGGACATTTGTAAACATTGGGAAATTGTGCAAAATTTTGTAGAAAAGCACCAAAATTTTACAGAAAAGCATCAAAATTGTATAGCTAAATAAGGCTGAAGCAGTGTGAGTGATGAATCTGTTTAATGACAATGCTATGTCACACTTCCGTGAAATCCTCAAAAGGAAACAAAAGCAAGGGTTATTATACAGGTTCCTTGTTAAAGTTGCTCAAAAAGACACCAGTGACTCTTTTAGTGAAGTTACTGTACAATATACTGCTGTGTTTTTATTAATATTACAGTAATTATGATCTGTATTATATTAGTGTTTTGAATTCGATTAGTGTTTTGTCATCATTTTTACATACAGTTAATATTTTATATGAATATTTTTGGGTTGTGGAACCACTTGTCTGAGTTTCCATTATTTCCTATGGAAAAATCTGCTTTGAATAAATAACACTTTGTAAGACAAGCATGCTTCCAGAATGAATTATGTTAGTCTTACAAGGCACCATTGTACTATGAATTTTTTTCAAAATTACAAAATGGAGCATTTAATGTTTTATTTTAAAATACTCTCACAGACGTAATCAGGAATATAATCCTCTCCTTTTGGGAAAAAACATTACCAAACACAATGGCCCCCTGGTACAGTATCTGCGGGGGAATCAATTCCAGGACACCATGCAGAGAGCAAAATCCATAGCGGGTAGTGCTTTGCCACTTCCTCAAAATCTCAAAAATTCCTCAAAAATGCCTTCCAGCTTCCTCAAAATCTCCCTACCCGTGTCTAGACAGGACTTCAAATTCATGCTGGTAACTTCTGGATGCAACAGGGAGCAGCCAGAGCGAACCAGAAATGGTCCCCCTTTATGTGTGTGAGGCCCTCTGGGTGGGCTCAGCACTGCAGAGCCGTGGTCTTCAAAGTGAGGTTCGGGATATCCGGGGGGGGGGGGGGGATTTGCAACTTCATTTCAGTGGGGTTGCAAAATGTTGGGTGCAGCCATCTTGGAATTTGTCACTGGGCACCTATAAAGTAACTTGCAGTCATGACATCACTTCCAGAGGGTCCCAGACAGACTGTCATTCTCAGAAGGGGGTGCTGAGCTGAAATGCTCAAATAACACTGTTGTAGAGGATATGGAATCATTATCAGACCCCTGCTAAGTGGGCAAGGTGCACTCTTTCAAGTGGGTGTTCCTATTTTATTTAGCAGGAGAAGAATAACTGGCCCTCTTTACCACAGCAATGTCTGTCTAGTGGCTTCTACTGGCGTTCTTTTGCATTTTAGATTGTGAGCCTTTTTAGGATAGGAACCCATTAGTCATTAATTTTTTTCATTCTCTTTATAAACCACTTTGTGAACTTTTTAGTTGAAAAGCGGTATATAAGTACTGTTGACAGATTATAAAAATAGGTTTTACACCAAAACGCCACTTTTGATTTCACACCAAAAAAAGCACAATTTGGTGGGGGAACAGAACAAAGAAATAAATGGTTATAACACAGAAATATATTGAACTTTATTCAAGTATAATGCAAATTGAAATCTAGAGGAAAACTAGAACTGATAAAAGAGTGTTTTAATTTTCAATAGTTTCAAAATAGATAAAAATTCTATGGAATTGAAGAGTCAGTACTGGAAAAACAATTATAATTGTTATTTTATCAATTAGCCCGCTGCAAAAACAATTAGAAACATCATCAGACCTCAGGTAAAATACTAACTTGCTCTATGTTCTTTATTTCGCCAGTGGATTAATGCCAAATTCAGAGAGATTGTCAATTCATGTCAAATTTGAGACAGATTGGAAGGTTTTGATTTTTCATCAATAAGGTGTTCAAGTATATTATACATGGCAAAGTGATACTGTCTCACCACCTTGTTTTATATATACAGGCAAGAGTACAACAGACATCTTTTTGATGTTCATCTTGAATTGTTTGTGCTAAAACAAGATTTAACCTATAGAACCTAATTAGTTTTGCTTCAAGTATAAATTTCATAGAATTCATGTTATACTATCAGTAGGCACAGCTCCATAAAAGATAGGCTTGAACACTGAACTACAGTACATCAAAGCATTTTGTGCCTATAAAAACAGGAAGTACATAGTATTGCTCTTATATTACTCAAAAATGTTATCAGGGCTCGTATGTTTGATAGGCCACAGAGGAAAGCTGAGCTGGGCTGTGCGGAAGAGACTTAATTGCAACATAATTCAGTCTGTCAGAAGGAGAAACAGTAGCATTCAAACTGCCAAAAAGCCAACTGTTGCTCATACCAGTAAGGTAAGATCAGGTTAGACTCAACTGGAAACGTTTATGAGCAAGTCACCTCTTAGTTTTAAGTATTGCCAAACAGATCTCCTGGGTTCCACAGCTTCTCCCTCATGTCTGCTATTTTGGTTTGTAAGCTAATGCAAAAGGTTATCTTATGGTTTTACATCTCAAATATCTGAAGAAAATCAGGAGATCAATTGGAATCAGTAAAGCAGGACTGCAGATTTCACTTAAACAGCTGCAAATCAATCCACTTATTATATGGAATTTCCATGACTAGAACTCTATGATAGTTAAGAGGAGGCCAATTTACTTCCTCTCTATGATAGTTAAGAGGAGCAAGATTTAGTCTGAAGGTGAAATTCAACTCTTTCCTCCCCTCCATGCTGGAGCCCTGTACTACTCTGTGACATACAGCAACTGGTTGACCTGTGTTCTGGAATTGAGGTAGTGCTTAGAGTTCCCTGCGTCTAAACGTACCGTAAATACTGCATCTGATACTGTGGCAATCTTAATAGCACCTTATTGGTTCTATGCTGTGTCATAACATTGAATTGGCTCTTTGAATAATTAGGTCTATATGCTAAAGAGAAATTAAGTACCTTGCTCCGGAGCAGTTAAGATGACTTTCCATAAAATAACACTAGAGGGTGATGTAACTGCGTGGACATTAACTGCATGGATGTAACTGCTATGGATTTTGCCCTTAGTCTCGTTGGACAATTTTGTGTAAAGGAAATTATTTTATGTAGGATAGTTGTATTTTTGTTGGGGTTTTTTTGCCATAATCTTTGATATAATGGATATTCTTCACTCCAGTTTTTAAATTGCATACTGCTTTAAATTATGCATCCAATGGTTAATACAATGATAGTATTATTCTTAACAGAAATTTTCACTATTTTGAACACTGGTGTTGTCATTCCCCCCAAGTGTGGAATCAGGAGAGATCACCCCCATGCCTCACTAGCTACACTCCTGCTTCAAGATTCAGTCCTCTTATTAACACCCATAGCTAGCATTGGAAAAGGAGGTTCCATGTTTGAAAAGAACCAGCTATGATTACAGAACCAAATCCAGCATTCAATCTACTAAGAAGAGGACGACAACATTAAGCACTTAAAGCTTATGAACTTTTTCAGAAGTCTTTTCAGACCAGGTTTCACTAAATACACACACAATTTAACAATTTCAAAGAAATATGAAAATATTTAATTGAGGCATTTTAATCCTGTTCTTCAATCAACAAGATTCCCAAAGCAATTTGCATAAAATCAATCAAAAAATAACTAATCAATAAGACTATAAAAACAGAACAGCAAGAGTTCAGAAAAGCATCATGTCAAATATGCCCAATAAACCAATACCTGCCCAATAAATACCTGCACCATTGCATGCACAATGGACCAGAGCATTGCGTTGTCCTGCAACTAGCAGTTGCATGATGCTCTGGAGTCAAAAGTATTGGTAGCAAGGGGGAAAACATTCCCGGTGCACAGTGGACAGTACTTTGTGCACCACTGATATAAAAGATGCTAGCCTGTAAATACACTGTGCAGTACAATATGATTTCTGCATCCATAATTCACCACCTTTTTAGAGAACAAGGGATGCACAGAATCAGGAAACTTTTGGTTAATTTTGTTCAAGCTTCAAATAGAAGAAAAAAAACTAAGAGCTAGAAGCCAGCTTGTGATAAGAGAGAAAAAAATCAAACTTTCCTGGCTTATGATATGAATGGTGGTTGAAAGTGGTAATTAGGAATAGTATGTCAGTCCTCTCTCTAAATCTGAAACATAACTATAGCGGTACCTCACTTAACAAGTGCCTCACTTAACAAGCAAAAATTTCTCTAGGATTCAGCCTCACATAACAAGCATTCCTTCACTTAACAAGCACACTCGTTGGAAGTTGGGGCAGACGCGCTGGCCAGCAGCCCTTTTAAAAAGCATCAGGGCTGCCTAGCGCACCTGCTCATAGCGAAAGCAACACTTCCATGCTGGCCAGGCATTGGCTGGGCAGAGGGAGATAACAGCAATGGAGAAGATGGAAGCAGCTCAGGGTTAGCCAGAAGGGAGCAGGGAAGAGAGGGGCTCAGGATAAAGAGAAGGAGAAAGCGGGGAGACACTCTGAAGGTGTCTTTGATTGCAGCCTCCTAACCATGTCTACATCCAGAAGTAAGTCCCACTGTGTTAAATGGGTCTTACTCCCAGGAAAGTGTTTTGGACTGCAGCCTAAGTAGACTTCATATGTTCTGCATGTTCTGAATTCAATTCTAGTGTATTGTCATCATTTTTACATCCAGTTAATATTTTTATAAGAATATTTTTGGGGTTCTGGAACCTATCATTTGAGTTTCCATTATTTCCTATGGGAAAATCCACTTTACATAAAGAGCATCTCATATAATAAGCATGGTTCTGGAATGAATTAAATTTGTTATGTGAGGCACCACTGTATATAAATATAACTGTCTCAAAGGTTCTCAAAGGGCTTTTACATGAGAAATGATGGTGCACAGTATTTACTATGCAATGAGATGGTTCACAACAGATTATTTTATAAATATCTGCCTTGGTGGATTTTTATAAGGAAGATTTTGTTTTTACAAGATGAAGTTTTACAGCCGAGCTGACATTGCAATTAACGTATGTATTCAACCTATTTCAACCTCTTTAACCAAACAGCTGGAGAGTGGAGTCCACAAAAAAGCCCAAAATTGCAGTGGTTGAGCCCAAACTGCAGCCCAAAACACTGTAGGGTTTTGGGAATTCAGTCCAAGATGTAGTTCCAATCGTTTCCAATTGTGTCTCCTTCCAATCGTGTCTCCATTCCAATTGTGTCTCCTAAGTCACTGACTGACTCACTGACTGACTCACTCATCAACACCCAGCCAAAACCACTGGGCCTAGAAGTGTGAAATTTGGGGAGGGTGTTCCTTCTGTGAAGGAGGGATCCACTAAGAACCAGTTTTTGGACATTCCAATTGGAAGGGAGTGAAATGGGGCGCAACACATTTTCCTCCCTATACTTTGCATTGAAGAATCCCGGACTGAGGGATGCTCTGCCCCAACCCCTGGACCTAGAAGCATGAAATTTGGGGAGGGTGTTCCCTCTGTGACATCAATACCCACCAAGAACCGAAGTTGAGAAATTTAACCTTTATGGGGCTGAAAAGGGTTGCAACGTGTTTACATCTATACTTAACATGGAAGACTGACCAATATCCAGCCAATTTGGTGCACTGGGGTATGTTGTTCGGAGGGAGGAGTTGCACAAGGGAGGATGCTGTGCATGGGGGGACTGATGTGCATGGGGGGACTGATGAACATGGGGGATGTTGAGCATGGGGGCTTGATGAGCACAGGGGATGATGAGCACAGGGGGGATGAACATGGGGATGTTGTGCCTGGGGGTGGATGCGCATGGGAGGCTGATGTGCAGTAGGGGGAGGGTGTACAGGGGAATTTTACTCCCACAACGTGGGTATGTTTTCGCTAGTATATATATAAAACTGAAAAGTCACTGACTCACTCTCTGACTCATCAACGCCCAGCCAAAACTGCTGGATCTAGAAGCTGCCAGACCTAGAAGTGAAATGGGGGGAGGGTGTTCCTTCGCGATGGAGGTACCCAGTAAGAATCAGTTTTCTGCAATTCCAACTGGAAAGGGGCACAAATCTTTTTCCTCTCTATACTTTACACTGAATAATCCTTAACCGATCACCACTTTGCCCCAACCCCAAGACCTAGAAGCATGAAATTCGGGGAGAGTGTTCCTTATGCCACATTAGCACCCACCAAGAACTGTTGAGAAATTTAACCCTTAAGGGGTTGGAAAGGGTTGCAACGTGTTTTTGTCATATGCTTGACACTGAAGACTGATTTATGTGAACCATATAGACTTTGGTCAAGCACAGTGAAAAAAATATGCATTGTTACACAAAACCACCATGCAATGCATGTCTCCTGTGAATCACTTTAAATCCAGTGCATCTGTTGCTGTTTTTCTGTTACTATGTGGCGCACACATTCATAGCTAGCATATTGCAAGACCAATAAAGCAGCATTTTTCAAATATTTGTGGCTTGGCTATGTGCTCATATCCTGCCAAGCCTAATAAAAATCGAGAGAGGAAATTTCTGTATATGTTGAGACAATCTCTTATAGACAGTATCTCTCTTCCAACTTGCCCCACTCACAATTACCATAGCTACCTTACAATGGATTTTTTCCATGTATTTGCTATGGATGACACTATGTTATGGATAATGCTATGGATTTTTTTTCTATACATAGACTAATCATTATGGCTACATGCAAAAGAATGCAAGAGGCAGGGACAAGGCTTGCAAATTTCCCCAGAAAGGCTAGCTAAAACCTCTCATCAGTAATCAAAAGTAGGAACTTCATGTTAAGGAAAAACTGCTGGAAAAACAAACTAGTACATCCTGATTTTTGTAATCAAGAGACAAACGTACTAAACATGAACAGGAGAAAAAGACATTGAGTGTAAATAACTCTGGTTACCATTGTTCAAAAATACAAGTATCCAGCCAGGACTTTAAGATCACAATATTAGTTAAACTTGATAGTCTAAAGAGCTATTTATCAAAGCTATGTGGCAGCTTCATTCTTTTCCTACCACTGCAGTAGGTGAGAATGGTTTTATTAGACCATGTCCTATCAGCCCAAACACTGATAATTTCAATATCAAGAAATAAAAAAAAATCAACAAGTTCTATTCCACATAACTACTCCTACAGTTGCACACACTGCAACTTAACTAAGCTTAACTGGCTTATCAAAATTCACTATGCATTTAGAATGTGGATTAATTCCCACTCCAGTTTATGCATCCACTTGTAGCAAAAAGTAAAAGATACTTGAAGAAATGCTACACTTCATAATGTAACAGGTACAGGTATAGGCAGAAAGCTATAAAAATTGTCTTTTAACCTTTCTATGGATTTGTGATCCCATATACCTGTAAAGGGCAAACTTTTGTAAAGTTCCTAAGCTTGTGCCACTTCATATCCTGACTTTCCACAGTAAGTTGGGAGATAGAATTCACCACCATTGTGCTCAAGGTGGGATTTAAATGCTTTCCAACAATTGAAACCCTCTTTATCAAAAATATGTAGCAGATAAGGTTGGGTTGAAATCATACTCCTAACATGCTAATTCAGGTCATTCAAGAAGGACATTCCAGGAAGTTTTGTGGAACTCCCAGTCACTACTTTCTCCTCCTCCACCACAACCACCCTCCTCATATTATTCATGAGAAATGTCATTATTTTACTCACTGTATTATCTGACCTTAATTAAATGCATAGGAAAATGCATAAAATAAATTTTAAAATTAAAATGCATATACAGTGGCACCTCACGTAACAAAATTAATTCGTTCTGGAGACAGTTTCTTTACGTGAAACTTTCTTTACGTGAAGCAGATTTTCCCATAGGAAATAATGGAAACTCAAACGATTGGTTCCACACCACAAAAAACATTCATATAAAAATATTAACTATGTAAAAATGATGACAAAACACTGGAATTGAATTCAAAACATGCATTCAATGTGCATGATCTTATGAAGTCTACTTAGGCTGCAATCCTAAAGACACTTTCCTAGGAGTAGGACCCATTGATCACAGTGGAGCTTACTTCTGAGTAGACATGGAAATCCCCTGCATAGAACAGGATGATGTGCATGATGCATAAAGTCTACTTACGCTGCAATCCTAAAGACACTTTCCTAGGAGTAGGACCCATTGATCACAGTGGGGCTTACTTCTGAGTAAGCAGCAGCAGCAACTTTTTCATTCTGGCAAAGGGAGCTGCTTTGCCAGGACTGCGGTGGTGGAGGAGGAAAAGTTGAGCCTTTGCCTGGTCTGGCTCCCCCCCTCCTCCTCCTCCTCCTCCACCACCACCACCACCAGTGAGCCCAGCAGCCTGACTTACTGAGGTTCTGGGCGGAGGCTGCAGGAGGAAACAGAGGAGCGAAGTGCCTTCGTGAGTTCCTTCTGAATGCCAGGGAGGAGCGTCCTCACCCATGTGTGTGCCTGTAAAAATGGTCCCCGCTTCTTAAAGAGCCAGCTTTCGTTACCCGCAGCCATTTCGCTACCGGAGACAGAGCCCTAGGTACCTGGAACTTTTGTTACCTGGAAATTCTGGTACGTGGGGCATTCTTTACCCGAGGTACCACTGTACTAACTAAAGTTCTGACAATATTCAAGTTAGTTGCTTGTTCACCAAGATTGTTATCAACTGTTGCAAAAGTTAAAAAAACCTATAAAAATAGTAAACATAACTTGTTAGAAAAGTTTGGTAAGAAAATGTTTTTTCAAGTAGATATGAACATTCATTTATATTTATAAATTTATATGTATAAATAAATATAAATTTATTTATACTTCAATAAATTTGAAACCTTATTCAAATGTAATTTCAATACATTTGAAGCCTTAATAGAAAGTTACTTTATCCATTAGTGATAATAACAGTAAGTAGTGTGGTGGAAAGAAAACATCTTCATAAAACATGCACTAAATCTCTTGTCCACATCTATATTCAAGGGGAACTGAAATGTACAATCTAAACTTTATTTATTTTACATGACTCTTTCAACTATCCAGATTACTCTTTCAGCTACCCAGATTAAAAATAGCATGGTAGGCATTTTCATTCTCCTTCACTATTTATAATCTTATCCTTTTTAAAACATAAAAAATTCATTGATTTACATTATGAGTTAATGGAAGAAACCATTTGCCTGAAGCACAATTACGGCAGAGGTGTTGTATGGGCAAACTTTGAACTCCTTTGGTTGAAGAAACACCTATTCATCCTTGCTGTTCATATATTCAGAAGGGACATTCCTAAATGTTGTACAACAGATGTTTTAATATACATGTCTAACCTTGTCATACTCACATCCCAGAATCAAACCTCTGCAATTGAGCCACAACATTATTCCACTAGGAGCAATGGAGGAACAAGAAACCATGAAGTGGGTGTTTGTTTTTCCAAGTGTTTTTTAAATCTACAGAATTTTTTATTCATGTGAGATTCCAGAACAGTATTTTAGAGAATAACAAGGGACACTTGTAATCCCTCTCATCCATTCATGAACAGGAAAGGATAGTTCAAGATGAACAGGAAAGGATAGTTCAAGTTAAGGAGCATCTTTCAATGACTCGGCAGCAGATTCTGCTGTATTCATTCCAATGCAAGTTCAAATATCACCACACATTTATTTCACAATGGCCTATATCCTAAAGTGAAATTAAGCCCTTTGCTCTGAAGCAGTTAAGATGACTTTCCATAAGGTAACACTAGAGTGTGACTTAACTGCAAGGACCCATAACTGATCTGGATTTAGCCTATGTCTATTAAAATGTCCTACTTAGCAATAAGGCGGCACCCAAGCTATACTTAATACATAAAATGAGAGGATATTTAAATTCAATCCAGGATAAGCCCAAAACAAACTTAAGAAAAGCAACTGCAAGATAATTAATAAAATCAACCTCTTCCACCCTACCTACAGCAAAACAAAAAGTACCAATTTTTAACCTATTTCCTTGAGAAGAAAATGCACAACACATGCAAAAGGAAGGGTATTATGCAAACAATTGTAGGATCAAACCTATAAAGCCTGATTTAGCATCAAGTTTCTACTGAGATTAGCTGATGAATGAAGTCATCTACCTTCCAATGCCAACACTCTTGGCTCAAGTATGCTGCTAGTCAACTCAAGAATGAGAATACGGAGACCAATTTTCCAAAAGCTTGCTGAAGTGGGCTGTGGGTGGCGCAAGTGGCTAAGACACTGTGCCTGTTAACCAGCAGGCCAGGGTTCAAGACCCGGGTCGGCCTCACAAGGACAGGGTGAGCTCCTGTCCTTAGCCCAGCTCTGCGACACCAGCTGGATCCAATCATATTGGCTCTGCCTTTCCATTTGACTAATTCAGTGGCGTGGAGAGGGGGGATTTGCTGCTTGGGTAACAACCTATCCTCCATAACAATCCAACCCAGGCTTTCGTGCTTCGCACGCAGCGTATGCAGTGCCGAGCATGATACCATAGTCTTCCAAGACTGACGGAGGCCTGCTTTTTGCTGAAGTGGGAACAGGGAATGATTTAGTCATCTGAGTAGTGACACATTTCAGTGGTTGCACTGCTTAGAGGTAGCCAGATTTACATCTGCATTTTCCAATCAACACAACAGGCCATTAAACCCTCTAAAAGTAGTAATTTTAATCATAGTGATAGGTGCCTTGAGCTGTGAAAATATAGTCAGGAAATTTTTAAAATAACATAAAGATAGGCCAAAGCCTGTTTCTACTGAGCAATTAAAATATCATTACTCAAATTATTCTCATTTGTTCCTGAAAGTGGAAAATCTTAACAAATTTTAGTTCTTGGATTTGCTGGAGACAGAATGCTTCACCACTCTTAACATTTTAACTGTATTATGTATTCTGGTTGGCAACACATGGCCTGAAATGATTTATGCTACAATTCAAATAAACCTATATCAAAGGTTTTGGATCTGACCAATTTTTTTCCACCATTTTTAAGATGTCCAAACATAGAGTATTGGTCATAGATTACTGATGTCCAAACATAGATTGGAAGCTTAAATATAAACAGCAGTTAAATATGAAAAAAATTATTTGAAATATCTATCTATTTATCTACAGTATTTATATACCGCTTTTCAACTAACAAGTTCACAAAGCAGTTTACAAAGAAAATGGAAAAATAATAATAGCTAATTAAAAGCTAATGGGTCCCTGTCCCAAAAGGGACAATCTAAAATGCAAAAAAGAACACCAGCAGAAGCCACTTGAACAGACACTGCTGGGGTGTGTAGGGCCAGTTACTCTCCCCCTGCTAAATAAAAGAGGAAAGAGGAAATATGAACTTTGAGTGACACATAGGGAAATTCTTGTTTTTACCACAATGACCACCTACCTGTAAGGGGGAAAAACTTTAAATAAGCTTTGAAATATCCCAATCCCCTGCCTCTGCATGGAAAGAAGTCTTCACCAGAGGCTTAGGAATAGGGTTGCTATAGGTCCCAGAAAACAAGGAATGTCCCGGTTTTTGAAGATTCCTTTCACATACTGGCAAGTTGGACAGGGGATCCTATCCCAATTTTTTGGAAGAGAATTATGGCAACCCTACAATTGCATTCCCTATACATGCATTCAGTTTAGTCATTTTATTTAGGAACTCCATAACTGCAGATTTAGTATCCACAGAAGTGAGTACCCCTTCTGCACACCTTGCAGAGGTGAAAGGAGTTGCACTTTTAAACTTTCCAGTTTCTGCTGAAAAACCAGAGACTTTGAGCACAATCCTAACCATGTCTACTCAAAAGTAAGCCTCATTGTGTTCAATGGGTCTTACTCCCAGGAAAGTGTCTTTAGGATTGCAGCCTTTGTGGCCTAAACTGTCATTCCAATCCTGGCAAAGGCCATGCATGGACACACATGGCTTCCGGGGGCTCGGAAAAGTTTATGGAGGCTCTTCTTGCCACTGGAGTGCAGGACGCATCCTCTGTATCTCTGGTTTCAGCTATACATTGGGATTTCAGAATTCATCCTTCTGGATAGAGGGGCCACAAACCCCTTACAACAGTGGTTCTTCAATAGTCAACAGTTCCCCAGGAAGTCACAGAAAAATGGCTGGGGGAACAGTGGGATCCCTGTAAATACTCCACAATACTGTGTACTGTATAGGTTTATAGATCTAATGAATGGCCAAGGCCAATAGCCCATTGGTTCAAGGGAGCTGTCAACTGAAACTGTTTGGACCCACTTCTTTAAAGACTCTTTGAAGCTTTACCTTTTGGCTTTCAGTTTCTTTTTATTGGAGGATTTTTACAGGAACCCTATAACACTTGTTAGAGAAATATCATCTTACTCAGTCACCTATCTCCCAAGTTGCATCTCAAAACCTGCTGCCTCTTGTCTCCAATCTTCCAGCTTCTTTTCCATCAGTGGGATTGCTCCTGGCTCCCTACATAAATATCTTCCTCTGAGTCTGTCCCACTATAACACTATCTCAGTTTTCCAGGGAGTCTTTGGGGCTCTAGTGACCACTCTGAGTCTGCCCCCCTTTCTCTTCCTTTTTTCTTGCCTCAGTCTTGACTCTTCCATCTTCATCCTCTCCTTATACTTTTTTTCTGGTCCCTTTTCTTCCTTGCCCACTTACTTGTCCACTCTTCCTTTCTCTCAACTCTGGCTCTCCTTCCTTCCTAGGCCTCTGCCAACCTCTCCTTTCTCCAACTCTTCTACTCTCTTCATATTTGGATTCTCTTCTTTTACATTCTGCTCTTTTCTCTCTTGTCTTCCCAATTTTCTTCTCCCTCCCTTTCTGGCTCTCCTCACTCTTTTAGTCCCCTTCTTTCTCTCTTGTCACCCACAGACCTGGAACCACCTCTCACTGCTAGACTTCCAGCGAACTTATCACTACAGACTGCATTACTGAACACCTCTGAAGCTCCACAGCCCTGATTGAGATCTTGAAGCTATAAGTCAGTGGTTTTCAACCTTTTTCATCTCACAGCATACTTAACAAGGCACTGAAATTGTCAACGCACACCCCATCAATTGTTTTTACTACTGACAAGGCACACCAGACTGTTCAAATCCCTCAATTTTCCTATTAATGAATGTCAATTCCCAAATTCCCGCAGCACACCTGAGGACTATCTACAGCACACCAGTGTGCCATGGCACACTGGTTGAAAATCACTGCTATATGTGCTTAAAACAGTCACACACTTCAAGGCACCCTTCCATTCTGTTCCACTTTCGATGGGCATAATTTACACTGTTTACAGTGAGATATTCTGAACATTAAACCTACAGAAAGAAATAAAGTTATATACCAATCGATGTACCATACATCTAATCATCAGGTTGTTGTTATTATATGAGGGCTATTAATGGTGGCTCTCCAAATGTTTCATTTCATACAGTAAAATCGAGGAATAGGGAAGAAGATATTAAATCAGACACAAGAGTTGTTCAAATTCACTTGTTCTAAATAAATCCAACTTGATTTTTTCCCTTACTGCTCTTCAACCATTCTACTGAAATGGTAAATCAGAAAGCAATCAATTTTACATAAATCAACCATTCTACAGAAATCAATCCAAATTCTTAATAATCTAACTCACAGGAACTAAACATGTGTTTGAATATGTTTGTCTTGAACACAAGACAAATATGCAATCCTTACATACTGAGAAGTTCACTAATAAGTGGCTCCCACTAATATTGATGGGGAACTCAAAATCCCAGTGGATTCTATCCATAATACAGAACCTAAAGATAATATGGTAAGTAAAGTTTCCTTTCATCTTATATCATGCTTTACAACAATTTTTATAAGACTGACATTTGTAATTAGGCACATTAATCTGTTACCATGTTCATCCACTGGATCATTTATTCCAGTATTGTTTATCAGTGGCTTGCCACAATCTCAAATTGTTCCTTAACCCTGCTACTAGAAGTCCCTGTTAGAGGTACCAGATATTGGACCTGTGAACTACTGTGTGGCACAGATATGCTCTATCACTGAGCATACCCTTTCCCCTATTTGAACTCTAATAATTGTCTGATACGTCCATAAAAGTTCATACCAATTTAATGCAGAACTAAATTGCTACTTGAATTTCCCCATTTTCCTTTTTGTTTTCCAGACAGCCAAGATTATCAACAACACATCTGAGCTCTGAGGATACACCTTGCTTACAAACACTGAAGAAACTGCCATCACATTACCAGAGATGCTTCAACTAATTCATATCAACTATGTGCCCAAATCTAGGTCATAAGAGGGTTTATGTCACAATCACAGTAGGTATCAATTAGTAATAAATAGAATACAAGAACCCAATTTATTTTTAAGACAATTGGCTCCAAAGATCAAACCACTGCAGGTAATTAAATTCAACACCACCAGCCTCCAATACCTGACTTTCATACACAGTAAGTCCCCAAGTTATACAACTGTTCCAGTGGTTTATTCAGAAACCAGAGTGTATGTACATCAATGAATGGCACACCAGTATGTATGCCTCTGCAAGAGCACCAAAAAGGATGGATTGTAATTGCAAAAAAGTACCAGTGTGGGCATTTGTAACTCAGGTGTCCATAACAAGGCTGACCCACTAAAGCAAATACAATGTTCTAAATATAAGAAGGCTTGGATAAGTGGCTGAAGACAAAAAGGAAAATAATTTATACACTAGTAGTCAATAGCCCTGAAGACTATAAAGGAATATTTTACTTGAAGTAGACAGGAGAATGACAGCAACATATGACAATATAGAATGATAAGCAGCAAGCATGTGTCGAGGCTGCAGCAGATTCTCCAGAAATTACTGTATATGTGATTCTTGTATTTATATTCACTGTCACATTTGCTTATTTCTCCCTATCAGAATGTGCATGTTAAAATGGAAGTGAAAAACTCATGCTGCAATCCTAGACACTTTCCAGGGAGTAAGACCCATTGAACACAATGAGGCTTACTTTTGAGTAGACATGGTAAGGATTGTGCTCTCAGTGATCTATATATATAAAGCTGAAGAGTCATTCACGAACTCATCAAAAGTAGCCAAAATTGCGGGGTGTAGAAGTGTGAAATTTGGGGAGGATGTTCCTTATGTGACATCAACATCCACCAAGAACCAATGTCTAGAAATTTAACCCTTAAGGGGCTGAAAAGGGGTACAAAACACTGAAGACTGACCAATCAACATCCAGCTGATGGGTGCACATGGGGTGATGGTGCACCAGGGGTGACTGTGCACATGGAATGATTGGGATTTCAGTGCATATGGGATGTCAGTGCGATTTAAGTTGGGGGGACAGTGCATATGGGGAAATGTTGTACAGGGGACAAAGTTACAGGGGGATGCTGTAGGGGGTGTATTGCACATGGGGGATGAGACTCATGAGGGACAGCACACATAGGGGGGATGATGTGCAGTGGGGATGGTGTAGAGGGGAAACTGTACTCCCAAAACATGGGTACGTTTTCACTAGTTGATATATAAATTTGCCTTCACCTTGTGCATATATTTTTCTGGTTTTTTAAAAAACTGCTAGATCTTTCGTGTCTGATGTCACACTTGTACAGTATACTCTTTATTAAATTAGCAGAAAAATTCAGCATCAATAACCAACATCACACTATAATCAGCCCTATTTTACTGTCAGATAGTACTTTCTACTATCACACAAGCATCCTACAAACTCACTCTTCCGAGGACTACTGGACACAGCTCTGTCTGGTTTGGAAAAAATCTACCTCAAAGAGATCAAGACAAAAAGCTTTATTTTACTTTGACAGCATTTAAATAAAGCTCAGTCCTTGACCCATAACTGAAGTTTTCCTAAAACATCATCCCTTCTGCAGTTTCAGCATTTTCAGATGATGCATAACACTAGCTCAGACAGAGACAGCCAATCAGTGCTGCAGTTTTTCCCTTGGAAATACGGTAAGTTATTCAGTGCAACAGCAGCACATTGGTATGCAGCAATACTCATCCATGCTAACTCTTCAGTTTAGAAACTAATTTTTTTATGTTCCCATTTTCATATTTAGATAAATAGAGAAATTTACAATGCTTCTTTAGAAATAGGTGAATTAGAACAATTTAATCCTTGTAACCTTAAACTATGGCATTGGGAAAGCATCTTGTGGATATTAGAGCAAAAGCTATTCATACAACTAAATCAACCTAAAATTCTAATTCTGGTTCCCATTATTTAAGATAGTGAAACTGATAGTTTCCCAGGTCAATTTTGTAGCAAAGGAGAAATCCTACTGCAATTAAAAGCTAATTGCACATAACAGGTGAGACTGCAAAGTCTGAATGCACAGAACTCAAAAGGGTATTCCATAACATGACAAATGAGTATTTCCACCCTTGAAACAGATAGGTTTACTTTTTTTACAAAGGGATTTATGCTTTTCTTAAACGAGCTCAAAGCAACAAGAGATTTTTATGCTTTAACAAGAGATGATAGCTGGCAAAGTGTTACAATCTGAGTAGTAATTCTCAGCCACTATACATAACCACAAGTTAACTGTAATAATCACATATATGTTACTTGATTGACCAGCAAATGAATCTCTGTCTTATACAGGGGTCCCCTGCCTTTTGTACTGAGGGACCAGTTTCATGGAAGACAATTTTCCACAGACTAATGTGGGGGGAGGAATTGTTTTGGGATGATTCAAGCACATTACATTTCCTGGAACAAAGCCCATTAAAAGTGCTTGCTTCCGAGTAGAGCAGCATAGGATTGGGCACTGACAGACTGACAAGTTCCAATCCTATCCATACTGTCCTGTGAGTAAGTAAGGAGAGGAACAGGAGGGACGGAAGACAGGAAAGAGGCTGCTCAGCACTCTCAGGCAGATGCATTTGTGCCTTGCATTCACACACACACACACACACACACACACACACACTTGCTCTCAGCCTCTGAATGTAGCAGTGCCAGAAAAGAGAGGCGCTTGAGACCACAATCCTATCCACACTTCCATGGGAGTAAGACCCCACTGAGTATAATGGGGTTTACATCTGAGTAGACATTCTTAGGTTCAGGCTCTCAGGTAGCCATCAGAGCAACAGCTCCCCTGAACTGGGGACTGGACAAGCAGCTGCAGTTGTAGTTCTCCAGGTGGCAGCCTCTCTCCACTCCCCCAATGCTTGCTCGCCTTCCTGCCCACCTGCTGCCTGAAAGCACCTGGTGGCAGGAGGGGTGGGTGGAGAAGCATTGTGGGAGGAAAGGAGAATAGGCAAGGTATGGAAGAGCAGGAATTGGGGACTGGGGGAAGAGAAGAGTGAGACATGTGCTGTGTCCCAGCTGGGGCACTCCCCTTCCCCCTCCCTCCCCTCTACCTCATGAGGGGCCAGGAGCCCACCAGGAGCCAGAACACACAATGGCCATTCACTTCTGTGTCCCAGTTAGGGTGCTCCTCCCTCTAGTGATCAGGCAACCACGTGGGTTGCTGGCCACTCCCCCCCCCTCCATCCTGTTCAGGCATCTGGCAGGAGAAACTTGCCCATGTCCAATGTCACTTCTCACAGCATTTCACCTGCCAGAGTGGTCAGAGAAGCAGCGTTCAGCTGCTTCTCTGCCTTGCTTTAGTCACTGGCTCCAGTGTGGCCTGGTCCCTCATGACCAGCATGGAGCCCCGGACCGGTGGTTGAGGACCCCTAGTTTAATGCATAAAAATATGCATAAAATATGTAACAGGTGAAACTTTCTGAAAGCAACATTATGCAACATTCACTCTTTTGACATCAACAGTTGATACATAACTTGTACCTTCCAAGATAAAACTGCAAAACTGACTTCCTGTATAAACCCACTATGAAGGTCTCCAAGCTCACTATACCTTCTCTATACAGCTTTTACTCACTATACCTTCCCTATACAACTTCTTAAAAGCTTCCCTAACATGAAGATGTTTCAACTCCTCTATTTACAAACTTTCCAATCTGTAAAGGTGATCTACCAGACTAGGCCATAAACTGAAGAATAAATTGGTTTTAAAGAGGGAAAAAACCAAGTACTGTACATTAGGGACTCCATTGAATAATTGGTCATGTTATAATTACGAAATGAACTTTTGTATTCCTAGGGGGAAAAATGAGTCCATGCCATTTTCCATTTTTCTCCTGATCTGCAGTCTTCTACAGCCCAGGAACATGGGAATCTGAAATGGGAATCTGAAAAAACACAGACATGAGCACACATGGAGCAAGATAGCAGTTGCTTTAGTAGTGCAAGAAAAGAGGGAACATGAAGGCAGGACAGGCGAGGAAATAGATATGAATGGGAAAGTGTTATCTAAAGGAAATGAGATGGATTATTTAAATATCAGGAACTGGATGGAGTTTGAGGGGGTTTGAGAAGGAGATAAGGGGTAGAGAGCTATAAAAGTTGTAGTTTGCTGCACTTGGGAAGAAGAGAAAGGCTGGAAAGGGAAGATTAGGGATCTAATATCTGTGCTTGGGCTAACTGGGCTACATGATTCCAATGGGTAACTTGCAGAAGATTGAGTGTGCACATTGTGGATGTGAACCCAGACCTTTGCAGAACAACATTTCTCAATGAGTAGTACTTATACCATCAGTGGTACTTAAGGCAGTGTCTGATGATATGCAAGGAACCCCCAGACCCCACCAGCTGGCAGCAAGACCAAAGATGCACTACTACAAACACTGCTAGGAAGCTTGGCTGGCAAAGCTCCACTGTGCACTTTATGCATGTTTGGAAAAGCCCTCCCATCTGTTCTGAACATCTTACCATGTTTGTTGCATCATGTCTGGACTCCTAATCTGGAAGTAACTGGCAATGACATGTGGTGAGTGGGCACGTAGAAAAACACTAGAAAACAGCATTGGATACCTACTAACAGAAGCATTTGACTCAGTACAGCATTGGACACCTTGTATAATTACTTGAAAATAAATTTAGTCACTATAATTGCAATACCTCTAGATCAGTGCTACTCACACAGGGAGTGGGTACATACCCCAGTGTTTGTGTAAAGGTCCCCCTATCCCTTTAAAAAGGGTGCAGAAGGGGGAAAATCAGCAAAGCAATCCTCAAGATCACTCTGCTGCAGTGGTATGGGGGATTTTCTGCCTTCCTGCAGAAAATCCCTGTGCAAAGGTGTGGCAAGCCCTGGGGGAGTTTGCAGATTGTTTTGCAGACTTCCCTGTCCCATGACTAAGAAAAGGGAAAGGTTTTTTTTTGGGCAATTCAAGCCTTGAAAATCTGCTTATTGGATAAATAGGAGGCTTAATTACTGAATAAATTAATAAAAAAATACTACCCATAACATCAAAATCATATTAAATAAACTTTCCATCTCATCCACTAGGAGGCAACATCTTCCTGGGAATTTGAAAATACATTTTTTAATGTTTATTATTAACTAGTATCAGCTCACAGCTGTCACTTGCAGAGGTACAATATAACAATATTTATCAGTTCATTTGTCATCAACTGCCTCCCTCAAGTGCCCTTTTGCCACCTTCCTCCTCCATGGCTCTCCTACTCAGCTTGGCTTGTTCCTATTGCAGAGAAAGTTGGGAATGGAGTTTGATCAAATCTTCTCATGCCTCATCAAATGTTCCTCATGCAGAGGAACACGGAAATAGAACCCTCAACCTGTTAGAATGAAGATGCAGCCCCTCAGCCGTCTCTGCAGCAGAGGACGGAATCCTCAGTCTGCTTTGATTTACAGGGTTGATAGAAACAAAACACAATGGTCAAGGCTCTTATATACGTTCCATTTATAGCTCACATTTCTTCTAAGAGGCAGTTTACATAATTCTCTTACTTATGCCATCATTTTGTCCACGCAACTTTTCAATTTATCAGGCTAAACCACGAGAAACTGGTCTAAGAGCACAATCGTAACTCAAAAGTAAGCCCCATTGTATTCAGTGGGTCTTACTCCCAGGAAAGTGTCTTTAGGATTGCATTCTTTAGGATTGCAGCCTTTGGCAGTTTCGTAGCCATGCAGAGATTTAAAACCAGCTTCTTCAGTCCTCATTGGCAGTGGAGTTGATTAGGGTCTGGAGTCCATACTGGGTGACAGACACAGGGATTGTGTGACACAGTAAAATAGCTTAAATCACAGAGGTTAGGAATAAACCCATCATGCTATGTATTGTTAGATGCAAAATTCACAACAGAATGAAATAAAAAAGCCAGAATGAAATATCTACTTTCTATCATTATGTCTAAAAAACCAGACTGTCTCATATAATAAGTAAATGCATGGAGCCCTATGAAAAGTAAAAGCTATATCGTTTATTCATGAGTAAGTGAATTTGCCTTACTGACTTGGAAAAGGCAGGTTGAGTGGAATCCAACAATAGCAGAATGGTCCCAATATCATGAATGCAGCCCCCCCCCAAAAAAAATACCCAAGTTGTGCCTCCCTCTATGCTGATGAATGTATCAAGTCGTATGGAAAATAAGCTATTCGTTTGTGCTTACTCACAAGTAAGCAAATGTGCCCTGGCTGATGTGTAAGGGTGACACAAACTCCAGTGATGCCACAGCATATCAGTGCTTGGAAAGCCAAGGAATAGTGGTTAGCATATTCATTAAATATTTGCAGGCAAGCAGATACTAACTGCAAATACAAGTCTAATTGGTAGCTTACTCTCAATAATTTTAATTTTGTACTAAGACAGAATCATGGGAAACTCTCACACACATAAAAAACAATAACCATAACTAACTAACTAAACTAACACCATTACTCTTAATATTGCTATTAAGTGTACAGTATTTTATATTGCTTTAAAAAAAAGTTAACAAAGCTACCAGGAATAAGCAATTCATTTCTCTTGGTTCAGAGATCCACAATGCAGTTGCTATAGTACCATCCTGTATTCCTTCAGAAGGAGGGTTGCATTGAAGGAGTTGGTCTGCAGCCTGGCAGTTTGCTTGAATTCACAACAGCTTCTGGATTCTCAGATGGTGCCCTGTGGCCAGGGGAGTCTGCCCAGCTTCAGCTGTGGCCATAGTTGGATTGTGCTGATCTGACTATGATGAACCATGCCGTGATCATATCATAAATAGACTCTCTTGTGCTCTACCAGAGGCTGCCCTTAGAAACAGTTCAGAAATTTCAAATTAGTGCAGGTGCCCTGTGTGCTTGCTATATGTAGGTGGTTCAACTTGGTTGCAGAGGGTGTCAATTCATTTCTAGGCCCAAGATGTGGTTTTGACCTTTAAAACCCTATACACCTTGGGGCCCAGATTATTTTAGAGACCACCTTTTTAACATTACTGTTCTTTATCCTGAGAGCTGGGACCCCAATGGGGCTGCAAAGCTTCATTTGGGGCAGTAAGCTTTCAAAACTTTGTAAGAGAGGGAAGGTATAAAATCCAATAATAGTACATATTTGCCTTATCGAAACTGAGTTCTTAATATAATCTTGCACTGCCTTTTCTCTTCATCTAACTCCACAACTCTAAGGCATTCCCTGTTCAGGCCACTATCTCACAGGGTTGTTGTGAAGACACAAGAGTTGGGCAGCATCAATTGTGGAGGGGCAGGTTCCAAGAGGAGGCAGGATCAGTGCTGGGGTCCATTCTCAGACTTTATATTGGAGGATCATGGAATGAAAAATTTTGAAGACCACTGTTCTATGTGGTGTGGTCCATCTGCTCCTTTAAGGGCCCATTTCAGGTCTTGCCACCAATGAAGGCGGGAAGGCCGCAACAAAGAGTTGGGATTTCTCCATAGTGGCACTAACTCTATGCAATTTCCTTCTCCATTTATAAACTACTCCCTCCTTAGAGAGAGGGCCGAAAGGCATTTATTTTTCAGTAGCTTTCTGAGTTTGGGGCTTTTTAATACAGATATTTAGAGTTTTTATACAGATTAAATCAATGATATCTTTAGGTAGTTTATTATTTCTATGAGATTTTAATGTTTATATTTTTGTGCTTCTTGCAATCTATTTAAATGCCTATTAGGAAGACAACAAACAGATATATATTTGCAAATAAATAAATTTTATAACACTGTCAATTTAGATGCCACTTGATACAGAATGAGGAGATAGGCCCAATCCTTTGTCAGGGCTAGACACAAGTCAGGGCTTAATCCTCAGTCAGGGCTAGGCACAAGGCCCACAGAAGCTCTTTATCCAGCTCATGTGATAATTCGGTTCTCCGAACTCCCTTTCAGCAGCACTACATCAGTGGAGGTTCGGGGAGAGGTAGGAGGCCACAGGAACCAAGTAATGCTACAGAGAAAGGGGCTGATCAAAAGGGATGACGGCAATACTGCTGGAGCTCTGGGAAACCCAATTATCACACAGGCCACTTCTGCCAAGGTGACACTTCACAAAGCTCTTTTCAGCTCCTGAGCAGCAGTGTTGCAGCAGAAGTGGCAATGCTGCTGAAACTGGGTTCTCCCATAGCTTTAAAATAGTGTACTATCAAAATTAGTCCATTTATCTTCTGTCGTTGCAACTAATGAGTTCCTACATGAAAACAAAATGTTTTATGGTATTTTGGCCATCTGCCTGAAGATGTCACTTTCAGCCCTCAACAGGCACTATGGATGCTAACTGGTGAGAAGTATGAAATGAGTGACAGCCCTAGTTTAAACAGACACCAGGGGAACAACAAAGAAGGGGGAAAATGTAATTGTTTAATATATACATATTTAAGCTTAGTTATAGCCATGTGAAATGCTATGGAGCATGGACCACCTTGGCACTTTGTAGAATTGACTTTAGTCCTGAGCAACAGGAAAATGCCTGAAAATTACATCATTATCAATCACAACCAATTCAGCCATGATCGCCTGCACTCATCACCAGCAGTTGGTAACAGTCAGCCAGAGGCATGGATGGAGATAGGCATGATCAGTCCTAAGCAGAGCCCAGATGGTAGAGCATATTGCCCCTGCATAACTACACCTCCAGAGTTAACTGCCACAACAAATGACATGAGAATATCAGACCCTGGGTTGACATACCCAGGAGCCTCCCATCACACAGGCAAATCCCAGAGACTAGGAAGCTCCATGCAATACTTCCTATATTGTCCCAGAAGCCTATAGGGAAGCACTGATCATCCCCCTGATTTGCAAGTCATTTGAACTACCTCCAAAACAATATATGGGGCAACCTCCTCTTGTGTCCTCCCATGAGAGGGAAGACTGTGAGCAGTTTAAATAAATTAGTGAAACATATTCCCTTCTCTAGTTGATATTTTCCTAACAAGGCATCACACCCCCTCCCCTTAAGGGGAGAGACACAGCCACAAGCAGGAAAAAGTTAGCTATAGCATGGTATAACATGCCTAGCATAATTCATTCTGGAAGCATGCTTGTAATCCAAAACTTATTTTCCCATGGGAAATAATGGAAACTCAAATGATTGGTACCACAAAATCAAAAATATTTATATTAAAATATTTACTATATATAAAAAAGATTACAAAGCACTGTAGTATAATATAAAACACTGTAATAAAGAAAATACTGTACAGTACTAAACTGTACTGTACCTTTGAAAACCTTCGTGGCTGGTGTGAGGGAGACAAGAGAAAGAATATTTTGTAGGATGACTTTCACTATCACTAACGGAGTCACTGCTGTCCATAGACTCAGTGGAATCTTTGTCTTTTCGTACAGCTTTAACATTTTCATGCTGCAGATGTGGAGAAGCACTAGAACATTGACAAGGCACATCTTCTACACTGCCACAGACCCCATGCACACACCTGGCTCAGGTTGCTCCCCCCCAGAACCGCTTACGAGTTCTCTGACCATGTTCCAAACTTCTTCAGAAGTGCTCTTCTTCCTAGACAGTGCTCTTAAACCAAGTCAAAATTTCTGAGAAAATTTTATTCTTAATCAAAAACACTCTTAATCCAAGTCACTCTTAAAGATACCACTGTATTTGTAGAAATAACTTGAAGATAAAGAGATTACTTTTGTCTTCAGTAGCCCTGTGATGATGGTAGATTAATACATAAAACACCACAATAATTTATGTAAAAATACTAAAAGAAAACAGACAGGTCCCAAGAAGATTGTATAAAGGGGGATCACTAACAAAAACTGAGTAAGTTACAACTATCACCAAATCTGTTTTCTTAAATGAGTGGGAATCTTTTTTTGTGCTGTACAAAGGCAAAGATGCAAAGCTGCAAAGGAGGGAACTGCAAGCTCAGTCAGAGCACTGCTGCATATTCCTTCAACAGCTAAAGTAGTAAACATATTGGCATATATCTCTCCCCCTTCTCAATACCAATAAAACATAGCCAATACTTATGAAAACGTAATATGACTTAACTACTGGTAAAGTCCAACTGATTCACAGGGCAAGACTCTTCTAATCAACATACACGTTTGCTCATTGGAGCACCCTGGTTTCTATGCACACAATGAAGATACGCCCAGCATAAGAATTTATCTTTGACTTCAAACCCTGTACACTGCCAAGTCAATTGGAGAAGGCTGTTCCACATGACTGAGGGCCATGATGATTCATGAAGTGCCATACACAGTTCAACCAACATCAGTGTGCCAACGTAATAGAGCAGTTGAACTGCATGTAAGATATAATCCAGATCTAATACAAACCACCAAGACAATGCAGAGTGCCATCTACTGTATTCACAGGGTGACTGCTCCGTAAAAGCCAACAACGTACAACCTTGAAACAAAGTGAAAAGCAAAGTAAAATGTACCGGTCCGGTATGTATATTTCCTAAAGATGGTGACATTAGACATGATGGTATGTAGCAGAAAAGAGCAAGACAAAATGAATTTTACAGTGTAAGCAAAGCATGGAAATAAACTGTCTCTTTCAAACACATATTCCCATTTATCTTAATATATAAGCAACAGGCAATGCTTACATATGGCATCAAAAACAATTTTATCCATGACACTACAGCAGAATTACAAACTTAATGTAGTAGTTGACTGCAATCTGTTTCAAATAAAAATATAAATTATTCTCCATCTTAATTTAAGACATTTTGACAACAGGAGTACTAATGCTACTTTTCCAATTTGTTTATACTTATATCACAACAATATTTTTCCACTAGATTTAGGTACTTTCAAAACTTTGCAAAAGTAATAACAAAGTTAAGTCAAACATGTTTATGTGTAAGAAAAAAATGTTATTTTTTTCTTACTACACTTAGGACACAATCCTGAAGTGCACTTGTGTTACCCTATCTAACACTGGGCTGACCCAACTGCAAGATGGACCACCCTAGTTATTCTGGAAAAAGAATTGGGGCATCCCAACGCAGGATAGGCTGCCCCAAGACAGCCCCTTGTATTCACTGTAGACTGTACTGGCATCTCATCAGGGATTCCTTATAAGGCAGGCACTACAGCTGTTCCGTGATCTGAGGAGGGTCTTCTTGGGAGCAAGCCCTCCCCAGGTGTCAATGACTTGGTGACTACTGAGCACGCTGAGCATCCACTCTCTGGATGCAGCATAACTTTCTGCTCTGGATTCAGAATAGTTGGGACAGCCCTGCTAACTCTGCACTATGCCCTCACTACAGTACTTCTTTGCCCTATTTTCATGAGTTACCACCTCAAAATAGTAGCCTCAGACAAGTTGAAAAGCAGCTTGCAACATATACGCACATATGTATTGAAATAAACTTATCCAGGAACTTAAAATTATAGACATTTTGCAGAACTAGATATTAAAACAGTGTTTTTAAACTACCCAAACATTACACATAAGATTATGGGCAAAATCCAAAGTAACTACGGGGAGTCCTTACTCCGGTGTAAGAACAACTTACTCTGGATTCCAATATGAATTTTCCATAGGTTTTCACTAGGTGGTGCAGTAACTACGGGTGCATGTAAAATTTCTTACGTGCTCCCGTAGTTACTCTGGATTTGGGGGTTAGTCAGATTTTGAAGAATTTTGTTCTTAATCCTTATGTTCTTAATCCATCTAGGTGAATTACCACAACAATTTATGTTTTGAAACATATTTTGTACCTTAATTAAAACTATTCTGAACCTTAATTAAAAGGCCTGGTTGGCCTTTCAGAGTACGGGTGGGCAAGCTGGGCCACTTTAGGAATCCTGGACCTTTAATAACTGTACAGAATTTCAGCAAATGTTTCTTGTACCTGTGAGAAGAGAAGCAGTACCTCCTCTATACAATTATTAAATTTCCAGGATCCTTAAAGTGGTTCAACTTGTCCACCCTTGGTTTAGACCATAAAAGCCTTTACAAGGAATTGGGAACAAATTACGCTATAGAGAAATTTTTGAGAGGGAAGAACACTGCTGTTATGTCATTAATACCTTATAAAAATAGGACATATAATTTTTATAAAACATATAAAACATGATTTATACTAGTCACCCAAAGTTTGATTAAACACAATTGGAAGTAGAGGACAACCACAAAGATGTCAAAACTCCAAATGTAATAGTGAGTACATTACGAAGTTCAGCAACAGGCATTTAACACGTTGCTTCACCTCAGAACTTTTTACTACCATCTCCAGACTCCTTGCTGTCCTAGGTTAAGTGCACTTTTGGATTAACCCAGATTTTGCTCCAGCTTTTATCACTGTCTCACTCCTTACAGATAACCAATTTTACAATTTAAACACACACAGATGTGTTCCCGGGAATGGAGAAGAACAAGGGAAAATGTATTTCTCACAAATGTGAAATATCTGGCTGGAATCCAGGTACAATATGGATCTGGGGTCAGGGGTCTCCAGTCATGGTGCTGAGGGTCAGATGTGGCCTACAGGCTGGGATTTGGAGATCCAAGATATAGGTAAGTGGTTCCACATCCTTTTCATTTCAAGGTTAAGTGTTAAAACATGAAGGAGAGCAAGAAACAGGATGACAGAACCGTCTCCACCCAGTTCCTTGAATGAATGAAAGCGACCAGTGTGGGGCATGAAGCCAGTCTTTCTTCTCTCCACAAATAACCCTTCACAGGCCACAAATAACCCTTCACAGGCCATCTGCACCCAAAACATCTTCAGTTAGAGCCAATTCTACACCTGCCTACTCAGAAGTAAGTCCCATTATAGTCAATGGAGCTGACATCCAAGTGTGTATAGGACTGTAGCTTTAAAGCCTAAACCTATGTGTGTCAACACATAAGTACATCCCACTACAGCCAATGGGGCTTACTCTCACGTAAGTGTGGATAGGATAGCAGCCTTAGAGCCAAATCCTATGCATGTCAACTCAGAATATGTCAACCCTCTTATAGCCAACGGGGCTTACTCTCAGGTAAGTGTGGATAAGATAACAGCCTGAAAGCCCAATGCTATGCATGTCAACTCAGAAGTAGGTCCATTATAGCCAATGGGGCTTACTCTCAGGTAAGTGTGGATAGGATAGCAGCCTTAGAGCCCAATCCTCTGCGTGTCTACTCAGAAGTCAGCTCCATGCTAGCCAATGGGGCTTGCTCCCGTGTCAGCGTGGGTAGGACAGCAGCCTCAGTCAAGTTCAGGCAGGTGAGAACTGAGCGAGGCAGGGAAAGGAGAGGAGAGCAGAGCCCAGCCCAGTCCAGCCCAACCCGGCCCGGCTTCTCCACTGCAGCACGAGCAGCGTCTCCCTCCTCCGCCTCTTCTCCCCGCACACCGCAGCAGCATCTCTGGCTCCGTCACCGCGGCAGCCGGGCGGCGAGACGTTCCTCCGCCTGAGGCGCCGGTGTGAGGAGGCGAGAAAGCAGGCAGGCGGACGGAGGGGGGAAGCCCGACGGTGAGGAAGGGGGTCCCGGGCGGGCGGTGCCTCCGCTGGCGGGCGGGTCCTGACTGGGCTGGGCTGGGCTCCCTGCCTGAGGGAGGCTCCGACGGAGCGGTAGCAGCAGCAGCAGCAGCAGCAGCAGCCGGAGTCACGTCCAAGCAAGTGCCTCGCGCGCCTCAACCGGCCAAGGGCGACCGTTGGTGGCGACCGTTGGGACCAACCGTCCCAACGACACCTGCACTCCCACCCCTGGCCCCGCTGCCAGAAAGGACTCACCGTCCTGTGTCGCGGCTGCTGCTGCTGCTGGCGGTGCCTCCCCAGCCCCGGGAAGCAGCCGGCGGCCGTCAACGCCGCTCCTCCTCCGCTGCCCCCGCCGGGAGTCCGGGAGAGGAGGAGGAGCAGCAGCGATCTGCCCGCGGTGGCCGCCATCTCTCAACTGGAAGTCACTCACTCCGTCGCCCCGCTCTCCGGCAGGCAGCGCTGCGGGGTTGCTGGAAAGGGGGAGGGGCGGGGAGATCCCCGCGCGCGCTTCGACCAATCGCCCGCGCCTTCCCTGCGCAGGGGCTCCGGCACCGCCCGTCAATCACAGCGAAAGCCCGCCTCTCCGCCAACCCTCTCGCCAATAGGCGGAGGAAGGAGGCGGGACGGAACGCCCAGGGAGCTGTCAGTCAAAGGAGGGGAAGCCTCTGAGAGGCACTGGCAGCGCTGCACTGGAGGAGGCTGCAGGGACGCAGCAGGACCCCAACGCCCCAGTCCTGACAGGAGAGCTCGCAGGCACCCAGCAGCCACGCAGGCACCACAACTGCACTAGAGCACACTGCCCCAAAATGTAGCACACAACAAAATAAAAGCTACCCACGTTTGTACACACGTGTATGAATATGTGTGTATGTATATGTGTGTTTATGTGTGTGCATATCTGTGTGTACGTATATATGTGTGTACATATGTGTGTGTGCATACATATGTATGTGTGTTATGTATATGTGTGTATACATAATTATGTGTGTCTGTATGTATATATGTCTGTGTACGTACATGTGTGTGTATATATGTGTGTACATATATGTATCTGTGCATACATATGTATGTGTGTTATGTATACGTGTGTGTATGTATGTATATGTGTATATTTATGTGTGTGCATATCTGTATGTATGTATGTGTAAATGTATATATGAGTGTATATACATAATTATGTGTGTCTATATATACATCTGTGTACGTATGTATGTCTGTCTGCATATATATATAAGCTGTGTGTACAAAAGTATGTGTGTATGTTTATATGTGTGTGTACGTATGTGTGTACATATGTATGTATATGTTTGTATGTGTGTACGTATGTGTGTATGTATATATATCTGTGTGTATGTATATATGTGTTTACGTATGTGTGTATATATGTGAGTACATATATGTGTGTGTGCATACGTATGTATGTGTGATATGTATATGTGTATGTTTATGTGTGTGCATATCTGTGTACGTATGTGTGTATGTATATATGAGTGTGTGTACATATTATGTATATACAGTGGCACCTTCACGTAACAAGCATCTCATGTAAAGTATGTTCCATCTACCAAACAAAAACTTCTCTAGGATTCTGCCTCACATAACAAGCGTTCCTTCACTTAACAAGCACACTTGTTGGCAGGTGGGGCTGATGCGCTGGCCAGCAGCCCTTTTAAAAAGCAAAAGAGCTGCCTAGCGTACCTGCCCATAGTGAAAGCAACACTTCCATGCTGTTCCTCCTGTGGCCGGGTGTCTGCTGGGCAGAGGGAGAGAAGAGCAGTGGAGAAGAGGGAAGCAGCTCAGGGCTAACCAGAAGGGAGCAGGGGAGAGAGAGGCTCAGGATGGAGAGAAGGAGAAAGTGGGGAGACACTTGGAAGGTGTCTTGGATTGCAGCCTCCTAACCATGTCTACCCAGAAGTAAGCCCCATTGTGTTAAATGGGTCTTACTCCCAGGAAAGCGTCTTTAGGATTGCAGCCTATGGGCACAATCCCGAGTAACTACGGGGAGTCCTTGCTCCGGAATAAAAACAAGTTACTCTGGACTGCAATATGAATTTCCTATAGGTTTTCACTAGGTGGTGCAGTAAGTACGGGTGCAGGTAATGTCTCTTCCATGCTCTGGTAGTTACTCTGAATTGTAGCCTAAGTGTGTAATCCTAACCTAGGCTGGCACTAGGTTGGTCTTCCTATTCCTGTGGTGATCTAGTGAGGCAAGCACATGTCTGTGCAAGCCTAACGCTCCCCTAGGAGTGGTGTAGAAGTGTCTTACAGCACTTTTATTATACCCTCAGGTCAGCACAGGACTTACGTCTTCAAGCCAAACTGGAGTTTAGGATTGCAGCCTTATTCACAGGAAAGTATGAATAGCATTTCAGCCCCAGATCCTAAGTTTAGCTCAGTTTAGCTCAGTCATGGGTTTGTCGTTATCTTTCAGCTTATGTCCCTGAATGTGTCATAGGGCAATATTAATGACTTGGGCAAGGTTATTATTGTTAGAATAAATCTCATAAAGAAATGTTGCTATTACCCCTCAGCCTTCAAGATAATGTAAATCTAAATAATGCATAATTCATTGATGTTGGATACCTTCAGCAGTTTTCCTCTGAGATTAGGAAAATCCTCAGATGTTCCTATTTCCACTGGAATGTTCTTTTTCCTAGCAGTTATTTATTTCTTTTCAATTTATATTTCACACATGTTTTCAAAAGCTTCAGAGAGGCAAACAACAATTTAAGAAAAAATATAATTAATATAGGGCACAATCCTATGCATGTCCACTCCAGAGGAAATCCTATTATTTTCAATACCACTTACTCCTAGGAAAATGTGGAGCCATAGTACAATAAAATCAATGGAAAAGTAGCATAAATAATCACAACTCCATTTTAGCAAGGATTTTAAAAAAGTATCAGAATGCAGGAATAAAATTAATCTGTTTTCTCCCCACCAAATGGCAGGGTGACCATATAGAATGGAGGACAGAGTCAGGCATGGGCTGACACCGGTTCGGACCGGATCGCCCGAACCAGAAGTTCCTCCGAGCCCGACGCCAGCGAACCGGTAGCTATGGTAACTGGCCAAAAATGGCCGAACCGGTTCGCGGGGCCGGGGGGGCCCGAGAACCTCGTGGCTCATCCGCCACACTCCGCCTCCCTTGGCCGGCCAGGGGAGGCGAGGATCAGCTTGCGGCTCGCCCACCACGCTCCGCCTCCCTTAGCTGGCCGGGGGGGGCTTACTAAGCAGGTCTACTCAGAAGTAAGTCCCATGAAAGTCAATGGGACTTACTTCCAGGCCAGTGTGGAGAGGACTTCAGCCTCAGAGCACCATCCTATGGAGGTCTACTCAGAGGTAAGCCACATGCTTAAATTTTTTTTAATTTTTTTAAAAAAATTTAATTTTTAAAAATTTTTAAAAATTTTTTAAAAATTATCCATGGCCCCGCCCCTGACCTCGGCCCCGCCCCTGAACTTGCCTGGCTCCGCCCACTTCCGGCAAACCGGTTGTTGGAGCCAGGCCTGCCCATCTCTGGACAGAGTGTCTGTCTCTTTAACCATTGCACAGGAGAGGGAATTGAGGCAGGTGCACAGAAGAGGGAATTTTTGAACCCTTCTATGTTGAGCTAACCCTGCCTAAATTTCCTCTTCTATGCAATGGTTAAAGGGACAGGCACTCTGTCCTCCATTCATATGGTCATCCTGCGAAATGGTCACTGGATTCATGTGGTCTTAACCAATATTTTAAAAGGTCAACGAATTAAGCAAAAAAGTTAAACTCCCTCCGTCTAGGGAGAGTTTTTTTTAAACAAGGATGTCACCATGGAGAATATTCACCAGCCAAATAGTAGGATTACATTAAACACATGGGAGTTTTTTTTAATAGAACGGCCCATCACTCAGTGGTGAAGCATGTGCAGAAGACGTCCAGTTCCTGGAATCTCCAGATAGAAACTAGAGTTGCAAGACATTTGTCTGGGACCTCAGAGAACTCTTACCGGACACTACTGCACTACATGAACTAATGTTCTGACTCACTATAAGGCAGATTTAAGTCCACCCCCAGGGCTTATGCTATTTAGGACTTCAAAGGTCAAAAACAGCACTTTGACTTCTGCCAGGAACTTGGGATCCAGTGTTGATTTTTCAGCACAGGTGTGAACATGCTTTCTCAAGACAATTTCCGATAGGCAGGCCATGCTGTCATTTGCAAACCAATTGTGTTTTCTTCTAAGGTAGTCCAACATCATGGGATATATTTATGTCCTGCAACTTCCCATCCCATTTAAGGGACTATTTGGCCAGGAAACAGATTTGTAAAGCAAAGAAAAAAAAAGTTGAAGAGGATCATGTGTATCCAGACAGGACTTTTACAACCTAGCCGACACAACCACCTTTCAATCCCTTCAGGGGTGTTTCTTCCAGTTGCTGGCAGCAAGAAGGAAATTTGATCGCTGATAGATACAGATACAAGATTGGTTTTGGGAGAGTGATGGCAATTCATACAACTCTGTCAAAGAAGCACAAGTTTCATTTTAAGTTGGCCTTTATATATGGCTGAAGGTACTCAATGGCAAGGTTTGTTCATGAGCTTCTAAGGATACTTTGATATATTTAAGATACCATTATTGCAATCAATCAGGCTGAAAAGGACTGCAGTACTGGGAAAACAGATTAGTGTACACAGCATTGGACTGTGAAGACAAGATCATTAAGAGTGTGAACAGAGCAAAAAGAATCACTATGAACAATCAGGAAGTTCATTGGCCTTGAGAATTGGATATAGGGTAGCAACGGATAATTCTCAGTAAGAGGAAGTGAAGCAACAAATGGCCTGGGGGAACTTTCACAATAGTACCTGCAGTCAAGCTTTACAAGAATAAATATTATACACAAGCTCTATATGGACTGACACATAACTATGGTATCAGAAAAAATGAGAGTTGCCAGTACTTGGATTGGACTTGTGGCAATACTGTGTCACAACAAAGTGTTTTGATGGACAGTGCAATGCTAAAATAAAAAAATAGCCAAATATAAAGAATAGCAAGCTATGGTGAGGTATACGAAGGCTAAAAAACCACAGTGAAAGAAGTGGAATGGAAATGTATTTATATATTGTTCCATGCTGGGATTAAAAGCCATTGTAGTTTAGAGTGATAATATACTTTACTGTTGCAAAAACATAAAATCCAACTGGATCAGGTCATTCTCTCAGTGACCCCCCATCTGCCTTTCAGAAGCCAAAGCAGGAAAGAAAAATATGTAGTTCCTTCCGTTGCACTCTGCTGAACCTGGAAAGAGCGCAATAGCCATCGTGGCTAGCTGGTGACACTCCGTCTCCCATTAATTTGTCTAGTCCCCTGTTACCACGTCTGGTGGCAATTAATCCCACAAACTAATAATGTATTATGTGAAGAAGTATCTGATTTTTTGTATGTGAACTGCTCTTTCTCCATACAGTGGTACCTCACATAAAGAGCTTAATTTGTTCTGGAGACATGCTCTTTAAGTGAAGCAGATTTTCCCATAGGAAATAATGGAAACTCAGATGATTGGTTCCACAACCCAAAAATATTCATATTAAAATATTAACTGTATGTAAAAATGATGACAAAACACTGGAATTGAATTCAAAACATGCATTCAATGTACATGATCCTATGAAGTCTACTTAGGCTGCAATCCTAAAGACACTTTCCTGGGAGTAAGCCCCATTGAACACAATGGGGCCTACTTCTGGGTAGACATGGTTAAGAGGCTGCAATCAAAGACACTTTCCTGAGACACAATCCAGAGTAACTATGGGAGCATGTAAGAGACATTACATGCACCTGTAGTTACTGCACCACCTAGTGAAAACCTATGGGAAATTCATATTGCAATCCAGAGTAAATTGTTCTTACACTGGAGCAAGGATTCCCTGTAGTTACTCTGGATTGCACCCTATGCCCCATTTAACACAATGGGGCTTACTTCTGAGTAGACATAGTTAGGAGACTGCAATCACAGACTCTTTCCTGGGAGGCTTACCTGGACTGCTGCTGGAGGTTCAAGGGTGGTCATCCGTCATCCAAGTCCAGGTATCCCTGCTCAAAGACTTAATATTGAAGATAATGAACTGTGGATGGTTGCAGAGCATATTCTGTGTAGTAACATGCTCATTGATAAGTTAAACACTGGAAATTATTATGGGATGAAACTCAATATTTTGATCATGATGGTAATAGTACACATCCCTGATACTAGATTATTGTTTGAGGTTGCAATCCTAACCACTAGTTAGGTTGGCACAAGTCCTGGCACAAATCCCACATGTTGGAAAATGACAACACCAACTTGCATGAGTCAGAAGAGGGCAGCAGAACTTTTCTGAATGCCCGTATATGGTTTCAACTGTGACAGCTGAAACTGTCAGTTGGACCCTTAGGTTGAAAAGACCCCTCCCTTCCCAGGGAGTGATAATTGCCTTCCATTTGCAAGTGAATAAAGAAGAGAACAGCCTGAAATGGAATTGTTTTAAACCAGGGAAAAGGAAACTGACTTATTGCCTCCCTGACTAATGAATCCAAAGTCATTGATTCATTAGTTACAATGGTAAATACAATGGTACCTTGTAAGACAAATGCTTTGTAAGACAAACTAAAATTTGTAAGGAATTCTGCCTTATAAGACAAACAATGCCTTGTAAGACACAGTTTTACAATTAAAATTTGTTGTAAACAAACAAATTTATGGATATGGATCATGAGCAACATCACATGTTACGAAATCTCATCTGCAGAGGAGGAGGCGAATAAGGAGGAGGAATCCCTCACATCCAGTGAGATTAAGGACATTTGTAAACATTGGGAAATTACACAAAATTTGTAGAAAAGCACCACCACAGGTGGGCTGAGGCCGGTTCGGGCCGGATCATCCAAACCGCTACCTCTTTCTGGCCTGCTGCTACCGATCCGGTAGTGGCAGGGTGCCAGAAAACCAGCCGTACCGGTTTGGACGGACAGCCCACCACTGAACTGCATATGCGTCAAACTTGACACATGTGCAGTCTCCTCTGCGGGGCCATGTGGCCTTGCTAGGGAGGCGGAGCGGCAGAGCCACTCTGCCTCTCTAGCGAGGCCAAATGGCCCCACAGAGGCACGGACCTCCTCCTGTCGGCTTCAGAAGGCATACTGTGCACGTGGCAACCTTGGCGCGTGCGCAGTGTCCTCTGTGGGGCCATTTGGCCTCTCTAGCCAGAGGCGCAGACCTCCTTCTTGGAGAGGAGGAAGTACCCTCTGAAGCCGACCGGCTTCAGAGGACACTGTGCAGATGCCAACCTTGGCACCAACCTGCGCAGGCGCCAACTTTGGACCTTGCAGCCGCAGCATGCTGGGGTGGGTGGCGTGGCCTCCTTGGCCCTGACCCCGCCCCCGCCCCCTGACCCGGGCTGGCCCACCCACTTCCAGGGAACTGGTTGTTAGGCCAGGCCGGGCCCATCCCTGAGCAACACCCAAATAAGGCTGTAGCAATATGAGCAATGAATGCAATGTCACATTTCTGTGAAATCCTCCAAAGGAGACAAAAGCATCATTAGAGAGGTTCCTTGTGAAAGTTGCTCAAAAAAGGCACCCGTGACTCTATTAAAACTAGTCATCCTTGGCCATAAAGGTTTTTCTTTGCTGTTCTACTGTATGGTATATTACAGTGTTTTTATTAATATTACAGTACAATGGTGCCTCACGTAACAAGTTTAATTTGTTCCAGAGGCATGCTTGTTACGTGAAACACTCTTTACGTGAAGCAGATTTTCACATAGGAAATAATGGAAACTCAGACAATTGATTCTACAACCCAAAAAATATTCATATAAAAATATTAACTTATTATAAAAATGATTACAAAACACTGTAATATACAGTAACACAAAATAGTGCAATAAAGAAAATACTGTACTGAACTGTACTCTACCTTTGAAAACCTTCATGGCTGGTGTGAGGGTTATAGAGAGAGGGATGACTTTGGCTGCAATCCTAAAGACACTCCTGAGAGTAAGACCCATTGGACACAATGGGGCTTACTTTTGAATAGGCATGGTTAGGATTGTGCTCTTTCACAATCACAAATGGAGTCACTACTATTCATTGGCTCAGTGGAATATTTCTCTTTTTTTTGCAACTTTAACATTCCCAAGCTGCTGATGGGGAACAGCACTAGAACATTGATACGGCACATCTTCCACACTGCCACACACAGATCCCACAAACAAACCTGACTCAGGCTGCTCCCCCTGAACCCCTGATGAGTTCCCTGGCCATGGAAGCCTATTACAAACTTTGCCCAGGGCCCCACTGTAGCTCAAGCTAGTCCTTTTGTCCCACCTGTGGGTTCCCTTGCCATGGAAGCTTGTTCCAAACTTCCTCAGAAGTGCTCTTTATTCAAGACAGTGCTCTTTACACAAGTCAAAATCTCTGAGATTTTGCTCTTTTCACAAAACGCTTTTTATTCAAGTTGCTCTTTACTCAAGGTACCACTGTAATTGAATTCTGTATTATATTACAGTGTTTTTAATTCTATGGTATTTTGTCATCATTTTTACATACAGTTAATATTTTTATATAAATATAAATCAACTATTGTGAGCTTCCCACCCCCTCCAAAGACTATCTGGTGGCAGGCAGAGGCATGAAAGAATATCCTAGTGACATCGAGACTAGATTATTGCAACGCGCTCTACGTGGGGCTGCCTCTGAAGATGATCCGGAAGCTTCAACTAGTCCAGAATGTGGCGGCCCATTTGGTTGCTGGGGCTCGGCAGTTCGACTCTGTCGGGCCACTGCTTCAGCGACTACACTGGCTGCTCCTTCGTTTCCGGACTGAATTCAAAGTGCTGGTCCTGACCTTTAAAGCCCTAAACGGCTCGGGTCCAGGGTACCTGAAGGACCACCTTCTTCTGTACAATCTGACCCATCACCTAAGGTCATCTGAAGGGGCCCTATTGACTGTGCCGCCACTAAGAGATGTGAGAGGTGTGGCGGCCAGAGATAGGGCCTTCTCGGTGGTGGCACCCCGGCTTTGGAACTCCCTCCCCTTTGAACTGAGAAAAACTCCCTCAGTACAGAGCTTCAGGTGGAGCCTTAAAACCTTTTATTTTAAAAAAGCAGTTTAAACGGGGCAGAGGTTGGGGGCAGTGTTTTATTGTTTTATTTTATTGTTTTAACAAATGTCTTTTAACTTGTTTTTAATTGTTCTTAGTCTTTTATTATTCTAATTGTATTTTAATTGTATTTTAATTATGTTTTAATCTGTATTTATTAGCAATTTTAATGGTGTTTTATTCTTCAATGTAAGCCGCCTTGGGCTCCCTCTTGTAGGGGAGGAAAGGCGGGGTATAAATTAGGAAAATAAAAATAAATAAATAAAAATAAAATATAGGCCCATCAAGGATTGGGTAGCTGATAATAATTTTTCTTCTTTTTTCAGAATGGTACCCTCCTTTTATGAGACTCTATGGGCACAATCCAGAGCAACTACGGGGAGTCCTTGCTCCGGTGTAAGAACAATTTGCTCTGGATTGCAATATGAATTTCCCATAGGTTTTCATTAGGTGATACAGTAACTATGGGTACACATAATGTCTCTTACGTGCTCCTGTAGTTGCTCTGGTTTGTAGGGTAAGGCTGCAATCCTAAGGTCACTTTCCTGAACACAATGGGGCTAACGTTTGAGAAGACATGGTTAGGATTGTGCTCTTTGTTTCAGTAGCAGGGTTATCAAACCAGAAATGGAGAATTTCTATTATACACATGAAGCCATATTCCAAATGCTCAACCTGATCTCAACTTCTTCAGGTCAACTACCTTGACCTGAACTTACCTTCAAGGGAATAAATTTGTGTCCTGATAGTCTGGAGCTTGTAGCACCAAGAACATACACATGACTCACTTCAAGAAGGCAGACAGTCATACATACAGCTCTCAATGTACACAGTGCAGTACTGTACACAGTGCAGTACACCCACTTTACTACTTGTTTTCTACCTGCATAACTACTTATTTATTGCTTTTTGTTTTCTGTGGGGGGTTTTATGGTTTATAGACTTGGAAGGCTAAATCTTCCTTTGTCTTTTATTTCTATATTTTATTATGGGGAGACTGGGTTTGATGACGGCAATATTAGTGTCCTGACCTACTGCTTAATTCACAGAGACGCTTAATTCACCTTTTTGTTTCTTGCTTACCTCAATGCTTAGTCACCAGGATGCTTTATAAATAGACTTTTCTCTGGTTAAGTCAACACTGTGGCCCCTTTCAGATTATATCTATAAAATATCTTTCTTCTCTTCAACTTTGGGATTAGTCTGGATTTCTAATTGAATTTTATAACAGCCAATCGAGCAGCATTAAGTGATATACCCAAGTGGAAAAGCTGTACATTTCTGCAGAATTAATTCATAGGAGTCAACTTCTGCCCAGCAATTTCTTTCCTTGCTATGCCCACATTTAAATTGAAAGTTCATTAATAAATAATTGTTAGAACTTACCTTCTTCTTGCACAGATGCTTCATTAATCTATTTGTTGTTGTTGTTTTTTGTTTACCTCGACATCATCAGAGTGACATCATCATATCACTCTGCCCCGGGTGCTTACCAGTTTAGGTGCTAAAAACCCCAGTATGAGTGTATATGTGCTTAACATATGCCATGCTCAAAAGGAAATGACAACCAGCTCCACACTTCTTACACATTTTGACGTTGTGCCATTGTTGCCATGTTAACCCCATTCCCAATATATTTGCTATCCCAGTGTCAGAAGCAAATTGCATTAGATTTATAATATTTGGAAATAAATTCCACTGAAATCTATTGCAGTTATTCCTGAGTAAAAAATACTTACGGTCGGGTTGTTAGAATATTGTTGATAAGAGAGCCCTAGAAATAAAGAATGCTGTAAGTGTATTCATAATTGGAGGAAGGAAGCCGATCTGACTGGATGGTTCAGCTTATGATGAGGTTAGAGGCCATATGACCAGATTTTCCCCCACAGCAAAAATATAAGTGAGGAAACAAAAACTGACAAATCTTACACAACTGCAAGATAAATAGGTGGTAGAAAGTATACAGAAATGTTATTGAAAGGCTATTACTTGTTTACTTTTTTTAAGAAGGGGTGTTCTTTTGTTTCCTGTAATTGCTCTATAATTTTTTAAAAGCAGCAATCTGGAAACCAAAGCATCCAATTTTATCTTTTGGAAATCATTTTAGAATCAGTGCATTTGAATAATAATTATTTTTTTAAATGGTTCTAAGAAACATACATACTGTACTAATAGTGTTATGGCTGTGAAAGAAAAAAAGTACCATATTTGGCTCCGAAACAGGCTGGGTTCATGCCTTTCTTCCCCTTTAATGAGGAGTGCAAGATGATTAGTTTCCTGATGAGAATGAATGAGAGTGCTCATTTTGCATGGAGGATTTATGCTAATGCCATGAACAGGCTCACAACACTTTTGCAGGATGCAAACAACTGAATTGGAACTGGGAAGTTTCTGATTCAAAATCTAATTTCAAGTAAAAAATACTTCTACGTACCCCCAAATCCAGAGTAACTATGGGAGCACGTAAGAGACTTTACATGCACCCGCAGTTACTGCACCACCTAATGAAAACCTATGGGAAATTCATATTGCAATCCAGAGCAAATTGTTCTTACACCAGAGCAAGGACTCCCCATCGTTACTCTGGATTGCACCCTTAGTCTCTTCTGAGAAATGCTTCATTCCTATTCCTCAAATCAATCTCTAGTCTCACCTCACTTAAGAACACAATCCTAACCATGTCAACTCAAAAGTAACCCCATTGTGTTCAATGGATCTTACTCCCAGGAAAGTTTCTTTAGGACTGCAGCATTAACTGGGGAAAATATCAAATTGGGAAATGGCTTTTTAACTTTCATATTAAACATTGAAATGTTAATGATAAAAAAGAAGATAGAAAAATTACTGTATCTCAGTATTTATCATCTTGATTGTAAACTACTCTAGATTGAGATAAAGAATATATTGTAACACTTGCATGAAGACAAGAAAAATACAATCCATTGTTTTCACTTTACTGTACATAGAATCATAGAATCCTAAAGTTGGAAGGGACCTAGTATGTCATCTAGTCCAACCCCCATAAGATCTGATGAACAGTTACTTGCTGAATGTGCCATGGTTTTAAGAATGGTTACTGTCTCCTGGGTTATTCTACAAATTCATATAAACCTCACATTTCTAGACATTACCATACAGAGCGTAGGAAAATGATTCCAAGATTGGAATCAGAATTCCTCATGTTTTAAGCTATAGGAGTTATCCTGCAGTAGCGGTTAAGACACTGTGCCTGTTAAACAGGCCAGGGTTCGAGACCCGGGTTGGCCCCACAAGACAGGGTGAGCTCCTGTCCTTAGCCCAGCTCTGTGACGCCAGCTGGATCCAATCGTATTGGCTCTGCCTTTCCATTGGACTAATTCAGTGGCATGGAGAGGGGGGATTTGGGTAACAGCCTATCCTCCATAACAATCCAACCCAGGCTTTTGTGCTTTGCATGCAGCGTATGCAGCGCTGAGCACGATACCATAGTCTTCCAAGACTGAGAGAGGCCTGCTTTATCCTGCAGTAAAACAAAATTCAATAGAAATATAAAATACATTTTGACATAATGATTTTTCGTCATTTAAATAAATAGCTTAAATAGCTCCACAGTTGGTTCCTCACTACCTCATTATGCCTCAGATTGCATCACGTGGAATCTTATCAGCAAGGTTTATGGAGTGGACCCCATTTGGGTCACTTGGTTTGGAGCTAAATTGCATTCCCAAAACTGTGTAGACTATTTCTTCAACCTCTCTGTTGACTTTCCCAAAGGAAGAATAAGGGCATTATTAGACCTGATTCAATTTACACCCTCCTGTGCTTGTTGGAACAGTTTGCTGCATCAAAGGACGTAGATACTGGCACCAGAATGCAAGATGTAGCTTCTGGACTAAATTTCATCCCTTAAGACACAATTCTTGAAGAAATCTATCATTATGAAGTTAATATGAACTAGCCTTAATATCTGCTAGTTTAATCTGACTGAGGCTGTAATTCTGAGCACTTTAATATGAACACAGTTAATTGGAAGTACACAGTTAGTTGGAAGTATTAACATTCATAGAAATCTATTTCCAAATGACTGTGATCATGATACTGCTTGTTTCTACTGAACAAGACCACTAGTTCAGAGGTCTCCTCGTCCCAGTCCAGGGGCCAGATGCGGCCCTCAGGGAATTTCAATGTGGCCCCTGGCAAGACCCCTCTATCCGGCCCTTGGACAAGGCTTGTAATCCATGCCAATACATTCTTATGTGTTAATTTATGCAAATATATTCAAATTTGAAATGTAAATTAGTTTTCTGGCCACTGACATTTGTCAGAGAGATGATGTGGCCCTCCTGCCAAAAACGTTGGAGACCCCGGATCTAGTCCAGTATTGGGTCTCCCAAATGGGCAGCCAGATGTCTTTGGGGACAGCCACAAGCAGGCATGAAAGCAAAGAAGGTGCATAGAAAGACCTTTTCAAAGAAGGTGCAAACCTAAGCACCAGCTGTGGACAAGCCACCCACTCCTGCACACAGCTACTGTCAATGATGGAAGTGGGTGATATTCACAAGAGATACCTACAAGAAATGGTACTTGTAGCAACAACAACAACGAAACAAGTTGTGAAAAGTCCTAGAAGAAAAAGAGCCAACATCCAGATTTTTTAAAATCCTGGCCAACGTCCAGATGTTTTAACCCTATTCTTCCCAAGTCAAGGAGAAAGATCTTAAAATATTTTTCAAAAATATTAAATGGGACTATATTGCTGCTATGCTAACACATAGATTGTCCTTCCTTACGAAGGGTGCAACCTAGAGTAACTACGGGGAGTTCTTGCTCCAGTGTAAGTACAATTTACTCTGGATTGCAATATGAATTTCCCATAGGTTTTCACTAGGTGGTGCAGTAACTACGGGTGCACCTAATGTCTCTTATGTGCTCCTGTAGTTGCTCTGGATTGTGGGGTTAAGGTATCTATTGATTCTGTGTGTAGATAGCATGCTTTTTATGAAGTATCAATCAACAGTGTTTATATACTGCTTTCCAACAAAAGTTCACAAAGTGGTAAAAGAGAAAATGAAATGGCAAATGGATAAAAAGAAAGAAAAGAATAACATAATGCATACTCATAAATATTTGTCTTTTAAACATGTTATTCTTCTTGGCTCCCCAACAGGCTCAATGCAAGATATCTTTTTTCTGGTACTGTTATTCTCGATAGAATTCTTTTTTGCTTAGTACATTCCCTGTTCATTTTCCAGGAAAGCTATGTTTAATTTTCATGCTGGGAATAAATCCTGCTCCTAATATCAGTGTTTTAGAGCAACTGCTGCCAGGTGCATAAGTTATCTCAGGGTAATACATTGAAAGATACAAATCTCTTCGACAGAAAGTAAACCCTTCAATCAGCATCTCCCTTTTGCCAACTAAAGCTTTGATTTTGCCATATGTGCAACTTCAGTGGGGGGGGGGGATATTTGGTTTACATGTGGCTGATGTCAGAACAATTCCCCATGCAGGAGGAGAAGGTTCATATTCTCACAAGTCTGCGGAACGAACAAATTGGCTTCTTTAGAGTCTGATCGTTCTTCCATTATATCATAGTGAGAATGTGAGAGCCAAAGTTAAACTAATACATAAAAGCCTATTTTAAAATACAGAATATTCCACCTGGACTGGAAGACACATACATTTAAGCACCAAGAAGTGCTCTTCAATGGCTGAGTGTTGGCAGTCTGGCACTCTGCCATGTTCTTTAATGTTCTACATTTATTCTGCCAAGCTCCTGCTCACAGAATTATATTCTAGATAATGTACGTGTCCAAGATCAGGTCCTCCTAACGGTATTGTGAAAATGCTGATCAGCATTCTGCTATGCAAATCTAGTGTGGCATCTATCTAAGGCTCTAACACATCGTGGAGAACTGAAACTGACATTGATATTGTTAGGAGGACAGGATTATTAAAATATTGTTCTCAGTGGGCACGTGGATGGACTGAAATGAGCTCATGAGCTGAAATGTGCTAAATCTAGACCAGAATTTAGATGACCTGCGCAGTATTATTTTTCAATGAAAATTAAGAGCCCCTTTTTACCATCTTTCCGGCACTGATGCAATTGTAAAAAGGAAAGAAGTGCTGCATGATGTGCTGGAGATGGGGAGAATCAAAGAAGTCTCCTCAAAATAATGTTTGTTTTCTTACCTCATGGCTGTCACTGTTTGAATCATCAAAGGTGAGTCTGCCAACTATAGGGAAATCTTTTGGTAGGAATGGACTGAGACGAGCCACAAGGGAGCCCTCCTTGCACCCAGGCATGACAGTGTGCTGTTAGCACATTAGTCAAGGTCCCAACTGAAAACTAGACAAGCCAGGTCCAAACCAGCACAAGTGGGATCACAAAGGCCAAAATCACCTTGTTTCAGGAAAGAAACATCCATGCCAGAGGCAAAAGTCAAGTTATGGTGGCTACCAGGTCCCACTGTTCTGACCACAATTTATCTACAGCTCAGTCCCATTGGGGTGCTTTGCCAGCAGCTGCTGCGCCAATGACAAGGATATACTGGCTTGGAGTTGTACTAGTGTCACCTGACACTGCTGTGGTTGCATTGAGGACACAAATAGTGGCTTCATACCACATACCAGAAGACATTTGGAAATGTAAGGAGCTAGTGATTGTAAGTAGCAACTCTCTACTGTTGACTGCTTGTGCTAGCAAGACCTGAGAGCCAAAGATACACAACATTGTTTTGGTACTCAAGTGTAAAGCAGAGCAGAGGATGAACATGCAGTAGTTCTCAATACTCTCATTACATGCAGTAGTTTAGATAAACAAGATGCAACTACTAGTGTGAAAAACACAGTAGAAGCTTTTTAATATAGTCAGCTTCTTGATGGTTATTGAAATTTCTCTGGGAGTATAAAAAACAATACCAATTACTTCTGCATTTCAGTGGAAGCAAAAAATAGCAAAGGAATGCTCTGACTGACATAATGTTCCATTGCAATAGACCTGCTGTTATGAGGAATCCAAAACATATTTCCAAAGCATAGGATTGAGCTGTCAAACTTCTCAGTAATTTTTAATCTGGTAAATTTCCTCATCTCCTTTCACTGTTTGTTTGTTTTTGTTTGTTTGTTTGCTTGCTTATTTATTTGTGCCCCCTATCCCAAGCCAAGGGAAGCATACATACATAGTACCTTCTTAACTGGGCCTTTAATTCAAGAATGGAGACATGCCATACAAAATATCTGAAGTAAGTACAGCAAGTCCTATGTGGGGTAGTGCCTTCTCAGCAGTTGCATCATATAACTCTCTTCCTTGGGATCTGTGTCTCATTCCATCCCTTTATCCTTTAGGCAATACATTATTATTTTATCAGAGATTTTGAAACTGTATGATAATTCTAGTGTGGACTTGTATTTATTGTTTTGCAATTCATGTTGGTAGATGCTTTAATGGTCTGCTGCACTTGTTTTACTTTTGATTTTGAAAAATAACTTTTGTTGTCAGTTTCAATTACCATTAGCAATCCTGTGGATTTTTTAAATGAAAAGATGGGATATCAACCTTGGGTGTGAAAAAGGTGCATGGAAAAATAAGTAAGTAATGCTGCAATCCTAAAGACACTTTCCTGAGAGTAAGACCCATTCATCACAATGGGACTTACTTTTGAGTAGACATGGTTAGGATTGTGCTTTTAGTATTTTATTTATATTCCACCTTCCCCCCCCCCCCCAAAGGACTCAAGGCACCTTACAAAATTGACAAGTTCATTTAAAATATCAAGACCTCATCATGGCGTGTAGGCTTCTCTGTAAATGGACTGCCCTCTCATGGACCAAGCTAGCTCATCGTGGTCCCTGCATGTTGCAGGCAGTCAAATGTAGGTTATCAAAAGTTGGCACATGTTCCCTGTAACTTGAGATGATAAGTAAATGTTTAACGTCTTGGGAAAGTAGTCACTTTGTACAAATACAACACTGAAAATATTCTTACCCTACAATCCAGAGTAACTACGTGAGCACGTAAGAGACTTTACGTGTACCCGTAGTTACTGCACCACCTAGTGAAAACCTATGGGAAATTCATTTTGCAATCCAGAGCAAATTGTTCTTACACCGGAGCAAGGACTCCCTGTAGTTACTCAGGATTGCGCCCTTAGTGTAGGAATGGCTGTTGAATGCTGACTTCAGGCTCTGGTGTTGTCTACTTACGGTAACTAGTTTAATAACATGATTCTATATAGTTCCCCAGCAGGGCTTTTAAAATAGGCTTGCAGCAGATTTTCTCCTAGGGCAAAGGAAATAAGGGATGAAAAACTCAGAAACATGGATTATGCTTATTAACAACACAGATCTGAGGCTCTGAACATAATGTGGAGAACTGAAACTTACATTGATGTTAATGTTAGGTGGAGAAGAAGATGCTTCTTGGTGTCATCAACATATCCATCTGACAGAAACAGACCCTACAATACAGAGTAACTACGGGAGCACATAAGAGACATTTACGTTGACGTAGTTACAGCACCACCTCGTGAAAACCTATAGGAAATTCATATTGCAATCCAGAGTAAATTGTTCTTACGTTGGAGCAAGGATTCCCCATAGTTACTCTGGATTGTGCCCAGAGTTAAATAGCTATGGTATGTAGAATGGTACATCACACAAGATATGCATCTGCATCTATATGCATGTTACCATCATTCATGAGAGCTTGTGTTATAAAGAAATTGGTTCTGTTTCCTGCAAATTTGTAGTGCAATATAGGCATAAGGTATTATTTACATGGTATATTGGTGTTAACTATTCTAGGCAGTGGATTGTGGGGTCATGCTACAGGCACTGGCTGAGCATAGGAACAGAAATGCCGAGGTCGGGTTTGTTTGCTCCCCAGGAAGCATATAACAGCTCCACATGCATCCACTGTACAATGTCTTGTAAGAACTATCACAATAGATAGATTCAAACTTACTTTTGATCAAGGGGCATAAGGTCATGCATTCCATTCACACACATCCAGAACTGAACGTGATTTTTCTAAGAAACTCTTCCACCTTCAACCTCCGTTGTGGTGTTAGATAATTACTTTTAATAGACTATCCCTACAATCCAGAGTAACTACGGGAGCACATAAGAGATATTACGTGCCTCCATAGTTACTGCACCATCTAGTGAAAACCTAAGGAAAATTCATATTGCAATCCAGAGTAAATTGTCCTTACACTGGAGCAAGGACTCCCCACAGTTACTCTGGATTGTATCCTATGTTGAGATATTGTTTTGATATCCAGTGCATTAAGCATAATTGTAAAGAAATGGGTATTATCTTTGTTTTCCCCGTTTTTTCCAGTTAGCCTTCCTCTAACTTCCTTCTGATGCATAACTTTCCCCTGTTTCTTTCCTACTGTGAAATTCATCCAGCCCTATTAGAAGCAACTGCAATCTTGATCCGTCAGTGATTCAACTGATCATGCTGCTGGAAAACAGGACATCATGTCAAGTTGTGATTTCCCATAATTTTAGCTGTACTGGAAAAGAGCTGGCTGAATTCAGCAAGCATTTCAGTGAGGCAGAGGTTGGGGGCTATTGTTTTTACTGTTTTAGCTTCTTTTTTAAAAATTGTTTTTAATTGAATATTTCTATTTAATGTTTTAATTATGTTTTACTGTGAGCTGCCTTGAGTTGGAATATTGGCCTGAGAAAGGAGGGATATAAATTTTTAAAATAATAACTAAAATAAATTCCACAGCAGTAACTGAAAGGAAAAAAAACAAGGAGTTAATGAACCATAGGGTCTGCTTTCAGTGACTCAAAGAAGGCCATAGGAAACAAAACTAAGCTTTGGTATACAGAAAATTAAAAAAACCAAAGGAAAAAAATTAAGCAGATATTGCCAAACAAGAATATTGAGAAAACGTATGTTGGCAAAACAATGACATAGAAGACTCCGGCACAGCTACACATTCATTCATTGGCATTATGAATAAGTCCTATTATATCCAGTTTTCCAGTGTTGATGCAGCTATGCCAATGAGGGCACAATCCTAGCAAATTGAGACTGCCAAATAAGTAAGTAAGTAAGAAAGTAAGTAAGTAAGAAAGTAAGTAAGAGCGCAATCCAGAGCATCTTCTCCTTGCTCTGACCTAACTATGTTATATCCTAAACACAAAGTTATGTGTGAGGCAGAGAACTTAGGAGTGCCCATAACTTAGGTCTGCCCGTAATTGCTCCGGTGCAGTGATCCACATAAGTTACTCCATCAGGGATGCTCAGAAAGCAGCCTGTAAGTGCTACATGGCCTGCAATTACACACAAGTTGACCTGCTTCCACATCACTCAGAATCACTAGCAGCTGTCCAAACTGCTGCTCTCCTGATCACATGGGGAACCAGCTGGCAAGATGGTGGGGTGGGGGTGGGGGTGGGGGTGGGGGTGGGTAGCCGTCAAGCTGTCAGAGTGCCTCCCCAGCATGGTGGACAGGACAGGGCTGTCAGGGGTAGAAATGGGAAACAAGCTGCCCCCCTGCACCCCCAAACAGGCAAGGTGCCCCAGGAAAAGCCCAGGCATCAGCAGGGGCAAGATGCACTGAGGGATACGTGTGTGTATTGTCAATAAAAACAGCATCAACAGATAAACATGAGTGTCCTGTGGTCTTTGGCAACAGTCCGGAGGAAACATCAGCATTAAAGGTACAGCATGCCAGATGCGGGGTCCACACTCAGGTGGGCTGGGAGGAGAGGGAAGACCCCATCCAGAAGGCAGAAGGCCCAGGAAAGAGACCCCCTTGCTGGCTCAGGCAGGGGAGGGGCAAGGGTCCCCCAAGCAGCTGGCAGAGCAGGGGGCAAGGGGAGGCAAGGGGGCTGCCAGGGGCATCTGTGGGGAGGGAATCCTGGAAGAGGGGACAGGAGCCCACCTGGGTCTGCCAGGGAGCAAAAGCACATCCTGAGGCACAGGGGACCTGGGGCTCCCATAACAGGGCAAGGGTGTCTGATCACTTGTGGGGCCACTGCCCACCCAAAACCTCTCACTTCACAAGCCTAAGGGGTGACATCAAGCCCCAGGAACCCTCTCTCAGCCCACCCTAGTGACTCGCAGATGGCCTTTTACAGACACAAAAGGGGGGGGGGGTCAGTTCACATGTGTACTTGTTCATATGTTTGCAGTTGCTCCTGCTCATTCAGAGGGTCACAGGGTAGGGGGGCTTCCAGATACAGAACAGTCTCCAGTGAGGATGCAGTGGGACCCCAGAATCAACCACATTCAGATTGAGCACATGGAAGGGATGACACAGTGCCTGCACCTTTAAACAGTGCCTGGACCTTTCAGTATCTTCAGACTGTAAGCAGTTTGAACACAGCACTGGCATCTGCCTGAATTCCCTCATCTCTGCAGTGCTCACAGGTGGTCTCACTACTTCCATGTGGCCTCTTGTTGTGGACTATCCAATGCTAAGGAAGCTACAGGCAGCCCCCTCTCCAGAAACAGAGGACTAGGTCTGGATGCCATTGGGGGTCTACACTGAGGAAGGGCACCCCTGTCTCTCCCATCCCCCCCCAACCAGGTAGGCACTGTCCCACTCACCCATCTTCAGGTAATCCCTGGAGCAATCATATGCAGATGTTCATTGTGAAGTCCTTAAAATAACTACTACTACACATGTTCACATCATTAATGTTAACAACATTGACAGCAACATTGACGCATTGAATTGTAAATTCGTCATCAGGCAAGGACTTCACCTGTGATGTATCATACCATCGACTATGTAGTTGTTAATTTGTCATCATTAATAACATCAGCTGTGGAGGGGGAAGTAATTTATGGCTCAAACTTTATTAGGTATGGATGGTGCTTGTTTAACTCATGTGATTGGGACAGTGGGGTTTGTGTTCTAGGTAAGTGCTTGTGCAAACATGTCTGAAGGGAGATTCTTCCCAGGGATCCAGTGGCTTGCACTCCTGAATACACTTTCCTGGGAGTAAGCCCCATTGAACACAATGGGGCTTAAATCTGAGTAGGCATATTTAGGATTGCACTGTGTCTCCTTCCCAATGGAATGGCAGCCTGCTGCCTGCTAGCCTCCTTGCTGGTGAGACACCATCCTGCAAAGACAGAAGCATCACATCACAGGCAAAGCTTTCATTGGTATTGGCTGAGCATGGAATCAGGTCAGCTGCTATGCCCCTTGGCTTGCCGTTTGCTGGCAGGGATGAGTGGAATCAGCACCTGCTGGCTGTGTGATCTGGCAGTCAGTCAGAGGGGCTGCAAGGACAGAGACCACACACACTTTTGAGGGGTGAGTGCCCTTGTTTCCTGGTGGGTCTGTGTGTGCACCCCTTCCCCCTTTCACTCTACAGCCCCCCCTTGGGTTGGAAGGCAAACCTACAGAGGACCTCACAGCATTTCCCAACAAGTGGGCAAGCCCATTTCCTGGTGAAGCAAGCCCCCCCTTACACAGGTGTAAGCCCCACTGAATATACTGGGGCTTACTTTAGAGTAGACATGCAAGGCTGGAGAAATGTGAAGGAAATTTAAACAAAAGAGGTGCTTCCAACACCCCCCATGCAGCCCTCCTTACCTGGTTGGAGTAACTCTGGAGAAGAGAGAAACAACAACTTGCAGAGACATAAATATGGTATTGGTCACATTTCATCATTGCAAGATTGCCTGTATAGGTGTTTTTGAGTTTTTGAATGCAAACTTTGCTCAACACCCCCACTTATCTGATTGGGGTACCTGTGGAGAGAGAGAGCAACAAACATACAAAAAATTTGCAAAGTCTACACTCTAACCATATATCACAGATATCATATTGTTTCATATCACATCTATATCATATCAATATATCATCATATATGGACCTTATGTGTTCATGTGTTTGTGGGGAGAACGCTCCCCAAGAGCAAAGTGCCCATTGAGAGAGCAGAGTGACATGGTCCATGACCAAGCATTCTGCTTCTCTGAAAGGGAATTGTGGGTCCAGGGGTGGGCCTTTTTATGGGAGGGTAGCTGTCAGGGGATTGGTTGGCCACTGGGGTGACCCAGGTACTCCGTATCCTCAAGTAGGAAAGTACTGCCCGTAAGGTTTGGTGCGAAAATTTTTCCAAGTCCCACTTTCACCAGCCCCTACTTCTCCTTAACATGGAGACCTATGGGTCTCCTCATTACTAAACGACCTCTTGAGGTAGTATAACTCAGGAGGCATTTACGTGTGCCCATAAGCCTCTGAAAATGTTCAGGATACAACATAGTTATGTGAAAGGGGGAGGAACCTAAGACACGCCCCCAACACGCCCCCGAAACGCCCCCTGAAAAAATAAAAAAAAATCCCTACGTCGACGGAGTTACGTCGATGGAGGGTTTTCGTTGCTCCACCGACGTTGAAGTAATTGCGCCAACACAAACGTCGTTGCGTCGCTGGAGAGATGCGCCGGTGTAATTGTGCCAACGCTATCGGCGTTTCCGTTGACGGAAAGAGCCCTTGCGCTGACGGATTAGTTGCTATGGATTGGGCTGTAAGTAAGTAAGTAAGTAAATCAATCAATCATCTGGTGGTGGCAGTCACAGAGGCTTTCACAATGTAAGGCAAGGGAGAGCAAACATTTTGGCAGGAGGGGAACACCATCTCTAACACTGCATTGGGGGCTAGGGAAAAATTAATTTGCATTTAAATTTGAATAAATTTACATAAATGAATATATTAGCGATGGAACCTTTAAGAATGAATGAATTGTACTGAGCTTATTTATAATACACATGAGATCTACGAACTGTTTGGCATACACCTATTCTACAGTGAAAATGTACAGACCAAGCCAGGAACACATCTTCTGTATATATATAAAGCTAACAAAATTTACCTGCCATTGCAGGAGTAAAATAGCCTTCCCCGTGCATCATTCCCCCCGGTGCATGATTCCCCTCAGTGCCACATTCCCAGTGCCTGCCCACCAGTGCGAGTGCCTGGTGCCCACTAGTGCCCAGCTGTGACTGGAGCTCACAAATATTCTGGAAATTTTACTCCTGCAATGGTGGGTTCATTCTGCTAGTGCAGACATAAGTTGTTCAGAAGCAATGGAAGAGGGTTAAAATTATACCCAGGGGAAAACAGAAAACAGATGGAGACATAAACTGATGCACATGGGACAATTATGGATTTTGCAACAAGCAGTCATGGACCAGTGTGGGATCCAACAGTGTCTGGTGGACCAGAGGCTGAGAGCCAAACTGGAGATCTCTGAGGGCTGCAAATGGCCCATGAGCTGGGCCAATTCACTGACATGCACCAATTCACACTGACTTATCCCAAGTGTCTGACAAAGGGTTTTTCCACCCTCATCAGGACTTTCCAGGGATTGAAAGAGAACTGTCCACATGCAGAGCTAGGACTCACAACTCTGCCTTTTTTTGATCACAAGCTACTAATGTGGCTATAACTAGTGGTGGGCTCCAGCAGGTTTGCACCTACTCTATAGAACCGATTGTTTACAAGAGATAGGACATATAAAGTTTAAAAATAGCCTTTTAAAAGTGGCTGCCAGATGGGCATAGAACCGGTTGTTAATTTCTTTGAATCCCAATCACTGGCTATAACACCCTGGAAATTTTATATTTGGTCTTCAAATAGGGCCTTCTAGCAGGCACATCTCCATCAGAGTAGATCTGCTGGCCTGACGACTGTTAATCTTCCTATCTAAAACCGTATGTTGGCTACTTTTGTTCAAATTTTCACACACACTAACTCTCTGGCAATCATGCAGCCTTTCCATCTGTGATAATGTTCTGTTTTGAAGACTATTTATCACCATGTTTTCACTTGGAAAAAAAATAACAGAAGCAAGCCACATCCTATTGATATTAATGGTTCTGGATTAACCCCAGTAGCAGGAAGCGCTCCTTCCATTTTTAGCTACTGTCAATGTGATAACCATTTATTCATTTTTTTAAAAAAGCATAATCACTATCTGCTTCTCTTCATTTCCCCTGCCCCTGCCATCTGTTGTATGGCTCCCTGCTGGAATGAGGATAAGAACCAGGCCAAGATGATGAGTCACCTTTCTGTACATACACCATCACAAAGTTCCTTAGGTCTTCAACAGCTCATGGATTTCCTGCTTTTGAGGTCAGAATCAGGAAGGTTGGCATTCTTGGGCAAACAAGGCTGGTCATATGAAGCCAGGAGAAATAGGCCACTTTGTGATGTGACAGATTGTGGGATAGTTTTTAGGAGCAGCCTAACACTGATCTGAACAGGTAGAAACTTAGCAGGCAATGCTGACCCCTTAAATGAAGATATCAGGTAGGGAAAGCTTTGTCTATGCCAGGCTGCTGTTAACAGGCACAAGAACAGATCCAGAGAAAATGGTGGGAGTCCTAGATAAGGGCTTGATGTCCAGTCTGACTCTGAGGTTGACAGTTCTTTCCATTTCAGAGACTCAGCACACTGAGGTTACAAATGTCAAAAACCCTGCCAAACAGCCCAATCCAGAGCAACTAATCTGTCCACATAAGAGCCCTTAGGTTGCCCTATCTAACACTAGGTTGGAGCAAGTGCAAGATGCTCCAGCCCAGTTACTCTGAAGGAGGCTTAGGGCAGAGCAAGGCAAGATAGGGTGCCCTAAGAGAGGTGGACCTGCTCTGCCCTAACTGGGGCAGCCTAAGCAGCTCAGGAGAGGCAAGTTGAGGGCATGTTTAGCATTGCCTAGGGCAGAGCAGTTACTCTGAATCCAGGCCTGTTTCCAAGGCAGAAATGCCCTCTTCCAGCCCTCAGAGTTATACCACCTCAGGAGCAGGTATAGTAATGAGTAGACCCATAGGGGTCCATGATAAGGCCTGAGTAAGAATGGCAGTGCTGACCAAAAATCTTGGTTCTTGGCCATCCTAGGTGCAACCCCTTCCTCTCAACCTCAGGATATGGAACAAACTACGGCTGCCCACAAACCTCAGGATACAGCAGGCCACTCCAAGAAGCCCCTTGTATTCACTGTAGAATGTACTGGCATCTCATCAGGGACTCCTTATAGGGCAGGCACCCAGTGGCGTCACCAGACTGGTGCGGCTGGTGTGGGCTGCATTGGGGATGCGCTCCGTATGGGGTGATGTGCCGGAGGAGTTTGACTGTCCTTTGGCAGGCCCCGGGCGTCAGCACACCCATTCAGGCCTGCTCCAAGGCGGAGAATCAGCCAGAAGCTGACACTTGTCTGAGGAGCTGGCCTGAACGGCCATCTGAGGTGCACTGCGCAGAAACACACTGAGCATGCCGAACAGCTTCAGAGGAGACTTCCTTAGAGCAGAGAAAGTCCGCGCCTCTGCACAGCCATTCGGCCTCACTCAGGAGGCGGAGCGCCAGCCGAATGGCTTCAGAAAGAGTACTGCACAGGCACCAACTCTGACGCCTGCACAGTCTCCCCCGAAGCCAAAAGGCTTCAGAAAAGTACTGCACAGGTGTCAGAGATGGTGCCTGCGCAGTACTCTTTCTGAAGCCAGTTGGCTTCAGAAACAACTGCGCAGGCGCCAACTTTGGTGACTGTGCAGTCCAGGTGGCGGGGGGGCGCATCCCAGGGATGACGCACAGATTTCCGCACAGCTGTTCCTTGTTCAGTGTGATCTGAGGGGTGTCTCCTCAGGAGCAAGTCTTCCCCTTGTGTCAATTACTTAACATGCTCTGGAGCAGTTAGGGCAGCCCAGGTTTCCTGACTCTCTGGATTCAGCATAACTTTCTGCTCTGGATACAGAATAGTTAGGAGAGTGCAGTTAGGTCAGAGCAGGCTGAATTTGCTCTGGATTGCAGCCAAAGTAGTCCAAATACTCACTTAGGGAAAAATCCAGAGTAACTACGGGGAGCCCTTGCTCCAGTGTAAGAACAACATACTCGGGATTCCAGTATGAATTTCCCATTGGTTTTCACTAGGTGGTGCAGTAACTACAGGTGCACATAAAGTCTCTTATGTGCTCCTGTAGTTACTCTGGATTTGGGGGTTAGTGGCTCCTAAGTGGCATAGATGTGCAACAACCTAAGCCAGGCTGCAAGACGTCTTGTCAGGAGAAGATCCCAAACAGTGGCATAGCTCTTAATTGTGTAGCCAGATGATGAGCTCAAAATGATGCCTCAGAAGTGGTGTCACAACCAAATGATGTCATGCCCAGGCTTTAAAAAAAGTGAAACTTGAAGGAAAACTTTTTTCCTCCCCCCACCCAATTGCTTTACTGTTCCTCCCCAGCATGGTGACCATATGACCAGAAAAACACGGATTTGTCTGGATTTTTAGCCTCCTGTCCGGGTATCCTACATTTTGGCTTCGTTGTCCTACATTTTGAAACTTTGCAATAGTGCACAATACCCCATCATGCCATATGTCGTTGGATTTGTATTGAAGAGCCGAATGCAATGCAAAAATCCGTTTGGAGATATCTCCTTCCTATCAAAAGTTATGGTAAAAAAAATACACTTTTGGCAATTTTTTTAAGCGGGTAGGAATTTTGGCCTGGGATTAGGAATTTTGGCCCTGTGGTTCAGGAATTTTGGCCCTGGGGTTCAGGAATAATCTGGTCACCCTGCTCCCCTGCCAGTGGGAAAGTTAAGCCACCAATCAGCTAATGGGAGTCAAAGAAGTTTTTGTAGCTCCTCATGACAAAATCAAATTTCATCAGATAAACAAAATGTACAGTATGTTCTTTATTGGTTGGAGACACTGTGCTGGGGTGAACAGGGACAGTTATTCTTCCGCTGCTAAAGAGAGCAGTTAGCAGTGGTAACTGTACTGTATGGAAAATGTAACTGTAATCTATATATGAAAAAGAGAAAAGTCACTGACTACTCACTCATTGACTCATCAACACCCAGGCAAAATCACTGGGCCTAGTGAAATTTGGGGTGGGTGTTCCTTCCGTGACAGAGGGGTGCACTAAGAACCAGTTTTCAGAAATTCCAACCGGAAGGGGGTGAAAAGGGGTGCAACACGTTTTCCTCCCTATACTTTGCATTGAAGAATTGGTGACTGAGGGATGCTCTGTCCCAACCCCTGGACATAAAAGCATGAAATTCGGGGAGGGTGTTCATTCTGTGACACTAACACCCACCAAGAACCAATGTGGAGAAATTTAACCCATAAGGGGCTGAAAAGGGGTGCAGTGTGTTTTTGCCTATACTTAACATGGAAGACTGAACAACATCCAGCCAATTTGGTGCCCAGTGTCTGGTGCACCGGGGGGATGTTGTTTGGAGGGAGGGGTTGTACTGGGGGGGATGCTGCGCATGGGGGGCCATTGCGCATGGGGAGAGTTGCACAGGGGAGAGTTGCACATGGGGAAGTGATGTGCATGAGGACTGATGCGCATGTGGTGATGGTTCACATTGGGGGTTGATGCACATGGGGTGTTGATGTGCATGGAAGATTGATGAGCAGTGGGGGGTCATATGGGGAATTTTATTCCCGCAACGTGGGTACGCTTTCACTAGTGTATGATAAATGAAAATGAGAGTTGACTCATACTAGCACTTTATTGGTTTCATAGGGCTAAATCCATAGCAGTTATGGGTCCACGCAGTTACGGGTCACCCTCTAGTGTTATCTTATGGAAAGTCATCTTAACTGCTCTAGAACAAGGGGCTTAATTTCACTTTAGGATATAGGCCATTGTGTATAACATCTCATTGACTCTCAGAACAATCAGGCTGCATTCCTAATCCCCAGTTAGGCCAGCATAAATCCCAGCACAAGACCTGGGAGTGTTGCAAAAGTGCCATAAGGGACTTCTGAGGGCGTTCAAAATTGGATCCCAAGTCTCCAAAGGCAAACTAATACTCCTTTCCATTGTTTTCAACTCTCAGCAGAGGGATAATCTTCAGTTATGAGACACAGAAGACCCTACGGAATCCTTAGATTCACAGAGTTGGTAGGGACCTAAGAGGTAGTTCTAGTCCATCTAGTCTAGTCCTCTGCCTGTAGCAGGAATCCTCCTACTGCATCTCCAACAAGCCTCTGCTTGAAGATCTCCCTTCAGCTGAAACTCACAATGTAGCCTTAGGCAAGGAATTGCTCCCTCTGCGTCAGTTCTTGGCTCTCCTTCCCCAGGCCACAACATGGAGATGAAAGTGGGTGATCTACATACTGCGCTATTGTAAGAACTACTGGTAGAAACTATAATCACTCAAAACAAATTATAAACACTCAAATTATATACTCAAGTTATATATATGCAAAGTATTATTATCATTATGCCTCCAAGTGGAATGCTAAAAGACATGGATATAATCTGTTTGCTGTCTAAAATGTTTCTTCTGCAGTTCTAAAATTAGGATATCTGTTATGTCCTATGGAGAAGTAATTTCTCTAGAATTAAAAGCAAGTTCCTTAATTCCCCAAGTTCTTCAAGAAAGAAATCTTGCTGATCTCCTACTATTTTATGCAGTCACACAGTGTGTCTTTTTCTGAGACAAACTGAATAAAGCTCGTTATGACAAAACATTTTGTACATTTCCATTTCTCCAACACAACTTTCAAATGATACAGTTGGCTCTGAACTCGATGCTCAGCACTGTCTACTGTCCACTCTCCACTGTCCGCTCAGCACTGTCCACTCAGCACTGTAGTTTGTCCGTCTACATGTTTGTCCATCTTACACTGTCTTGTGCATCATGACAGGTCTATCTGTTTTGGGGTTGCATAGCCTGTTGTGATGATTGAATTCCTCTCACTCTCTTCTCCCATCTGTTTCATTGTGTCACTTTGAAATCTGTACCAACTGCAGAAACGTCCCGTGATTCAAAAGCCATTTTATGGCTTTTTGATGGATCCACCAACAATACTTCCTTGCCAGCCTATATGCTCACATTGTTACACACCAACCAACTGGAATCCAAGCCTATATGACCAGGACAGTGGTCAGGTAGGGATGCCCAGTTGGTCATAAATCATCCCATTGGATGGTTCTGTCAAGAATTCATTGAACTGAAGGCTGCAATCCTAAACACACTTTCCTGGGAGTAAGACCCATTGAACACAGTGGGGCTGACTTCTTAGTAGACATGGTTAGGATTGTGCTCAAAGTTTCTTAAAAGCATCCAAAGACAGTAATGTGTATTCAGATCTGACTATCTTATATGGAATCTGTGAAAGGCCGGTAGGGACATCCAGAAGGCAGATGACTCAGTGAATATTTGGGACCAGTTGGCTAAAATTGCAGCAGGGATTTTAATTTATTTTACAGCTTTCTTGCAATTTTTTGCTAAGATTTGCACCTGTGCATTTCTAGTGCCCAAGTCCTTATCCAAACTTGTCATATTCCTTCATGTTGTATTATCCAGTTCCCTGCCCTATTCCTTTTTTAACCCCTTTCTTGTGTTTTAACTCTTTACTGGCTAGTTGGGTGGCCAAAGTCAGCCAGCACTTTGCCACATTTAGACCCCTGAGTACTCATAATAACAGGCTTTTGAGAATGCTCTTCATAACAGGGAGGAAGGCTTTCAAGGACAGTGTTTCTGCCAAGCTTTGTCCTTATGGGGAGTCTACCATTTTTTACCTTGGGCATAGTGGCAGATATGGGGGAAAGGAAAACACCAGCATCAGTGCTTTCCTCTCTTCCTTCAATTGCCATACTTGTAGACAAACTTGTATGTACCAGCACATTGAGCATCCAACTTTCCCATTAAGTGTGTAATGACTCTTAACATTTGGAAGCCTTTCCCCAGAGTTTAGAATGTCACATCCATCACAGATTGGAGGAGAGACAAAGAGACAGCATAAAGTAGTTTGGATTTAGAAACAGAAAGGGTTATCAAGTTTGGTGTTTTAAACTGAAATTAATTAAAGCTACAATCCAGAGTAACCACGGGACCTTTTACACTGACGTAGTTACGGTGCCACCTAAGGGAAACCTATGAGAAATGCATAGAGCATCCGGAGTAAGTGCCTCTGACATCTTCCTGTAGTTACTCTGGATTGTCGGGTAAAACTGTGATGCAACCATTGCTCTTTTGAAACCATTAGCAGTGGTGTGGTCTACTTTGAACATCTGCATGCTTCCAATATACTTTGCTTCAATATTTTCAATATATCCTGAAAATTATATCCTGAAAAAATATATCCTGGAAAAATATTCCAGGAGATTAAACTTTTTGAAATACAGTATGTATTTTAAATACCTACTTTAAAAATATGGGTTTTTTATAATCAGGAAATGCTCTGTAAAGAGGCTACTTCTGTATTTTGATAGTGTTTGAGGAAGAGGGGTGATACACTCTCTTTAGTAAAAATATGGTTACTTCTTCCCTTATTCCCTGAACCTAAACACATTGACATAGTCCCACTGATTAGTCACTGGCATTATACTGTATATTACACATGGTAAACTTAAATGACTAATTTACTCTTTATGTGGGGCACTTGTTATGCGAGGTACCACTGTTGTTCCATTTTGCAAGGCTGCTCATCTACCACAATCATAATACTAATTCCAGTGCAAGGACAGCCCCATAGGTGAAGAATTATGAATTATTTTAATTAAAAATAACTGCTTGGCCTTCCTTCACTATAGTGTTCTCACCTACCAGAACAGCTCGATTATATATTTTTGCTCCTTTTAAGTTTATGTTTTTGGAAGACCAAGCAACTGAGGTCATAAATTGCAGGGAAACTGTTTGCTTTTTCCACCAGATACTCAGAATGGTAAGCATTTATATATCCCTAAAGGAACAGATGGTAGGATCTCTGTCTAGTTTTATTGTTCTGCAAATACTCCTCTGCCAACTTACAGAATTGTCTGTCTATGGCTGTTGCAATGATTGCTCTGGAAGAATGATGATGAAGCAGTAGATACACAATAAAATATTTGGATTCATTCAAGATCAATTTAGATTTCTCAGTACTCTGAAGGTAAGACACAAATGCAAAGCTTCCTTTAGAAACACAGATCCATAGATTGCATGAATCAATCAGAAACACGTAACCCTTACATGACCAACTGGATTTTTCCCCCCCGCTATTATAATTTATGCAAATTAGGCTATTTTTAGATGGTCATTTAATAAAAACAAAAGTTATGTAACTAACGAATTTTACTGCAAATTGTTAAATTAGTACTGTAGCAAAGCAGAACTAGTTTAACTGGAAAAGTGATTTGTGGATCATTAGTACAGTTTTAAAAAAGAAAACTCATAATTTGCAATGAATATTTCCAACAAATTTCATTGTAGTTCTTTTGAGCTTTTGGAAGGCCATAATAATCAAAAATGTTATGGATTATTATGGATAATCACATTATGGATAATGATTTTCAGGGCAATCCTAAGCATGTCTACTCGGAAGTAAGTCCCATTATGTTCAATAGTACTTACTCCCAGGAAAGTGTGATTAGGATTGCAGCCATAAGATCAAATAATCAGGTTCAGGGTTTCCCACCTCACAACATCCTGTTATGTAACGGATCTTTTCACATTGATTCCTGCTAAATATTGCACTGTTTTAACACCTACTGTAGAGAGTGCCTCATCTGTTTATGAATACAAACTGTATCTATGGTCACCAAGTTGACCTTGTAACAAGCTAATGTTGTAACAAGACACTTTCAGATACTCGGGCTGCAATCCTAAATCACTTTCAACCCTGGTTCCTGCAAACAATTTATAAATGGCTAAAAATGAACCTGAATTCAGGCTGTAGGAGAACAGATCTGAGGATCAAATGCTCTGCTACATAAAAATTCCCTGCACACAGACAACTAACACATTACTTTCAAAAGCTAGGTTAGAATGAGGCCTAGTGCCTGACGTCATATCCATGGCCCCTCCAAAAAAGGATGGGTTAAATCTGTTTGCCTATAGTCAGGTCCCAGACACAGAAGTAGCTGGCGCTGGGTGCTATAAATGTGCCATAAAGCATTTTCCCAGCACCCAATGACTGGGAAGTGCCGGCTCTAGGCCCACACCATCAGGCACTGGGTTCAACACTGACAGACGGAGAATGTACCACTGCTGGGGGTAAATGCAACCACTGGACTATTATGTGGCCTGTGGGTGGTGGGAAGATGGCAGAATGAGGACAGGCTGCAGAAGGAACTGGGGATCTGCCACCAACCCAGGATCTTGACAAGTCTGCATCTGCAAAATACTCGTACATGGCCCAGAATTGAAAAACGCCATTGTGGGGTTGGGGCTTTCCCCAGGGGAAGAAGAAGCTGATCCAGTAGCCCAGAAAGTTCAGGTTTGGGCTGCCAGAAAGGAGACGAACACTGATCTTATTTATAAGTGCTGCAGTACGTTTTCAGTGTACAGAAAAACTGGAAATTCATGTCTTACGTACAAGAGCTATGAGAAGTAAACTAGGCTGAAAAGAGGTGGGGAGAACTTCAAAACTGTCCAGTGAGCTTTAAGGCCAAGCAAACATTTGGCCTTGGATTTCCCACAAACCCAACATGTAGCTGCACAACTCCAGCCTTTGCTCCACTGGATTTAACCGTCCAGATGCAACATCCCTTAAAGGGATTTTTTAAAACCACGGATCATTTGAGCAGGGCACAGCTTTAGATATGCACCATTACCCCTGAAACACCCTCTGGGTTATTGGCAGGAGGACCGCAGAATCTGTCATCTGCTGGAGCAACGTAAACCAGTCGGAGACAGGGTAAAACATTGGACCAAAGAGCTTCCATCAAACAGATGGCTCTCTACCAGCCAATCATTGGTAATGTCATAAGTGATATGTATATTCATACTCTTTTTAATATATAACATAAAAAGAGAATGTTAAAAAATTGAATAACTGACTGTTTTTAACTTCCGAAAACTGAGAGAATTGTGAAAAATTAGCAGTGAGTATCTGTCATTGGTAGTGACCCCCATTCAATATACAGAAAAATCACCAGGAAAAAATTATTATTTATTTTTATTTTCCCAATTTATACCCCGCCTTTCCTCCCCTACAAGAGGGAGCCCAAGGCGGCTAACATTGGAGAAGAATAAAACACCATTAAAATCGCTAATAAATACAGGTTAAAACATAATTAAAATACAATTAAAATACAATTAGAATGAATAAAAAGACTAAGAACAATTAAAAACAAGCTATAAGACATTTGTTAAAACAATAAAATAAAACAAACAACTGCCCCCCAACCTCTGCCCCAATTAAAACGCTTTTTTAAAATAAAAGGTTTTAAGGCTGCGCCTGAAGTTCTGTATTGAGGGAGCTTTCCTAAGTTCTAAGGGGAGGGAGTTTCAAAGCTGGGGTGCCACCACTGAGAAGGCCCTATCTCTGGCCGCCACACCTCTCACATCTCTTAGTGGCGGCACAGTCAGTAGGGCCCCCTCAGATGACCTTAGGTGACGGGTTGGATTGTATAGAAGAAGGCGGTCCCTCAGATACCCTGGACCCGAGCCGTTTAGGGCTTTAAAGGTCAGGACCAGCACTTTGGATTCAGTCCGGAAACGAATGGGCAGCCAGTGTAGTCGCTGAAGCAGTGGCCCGACAGAGTCGAACCGCCAAGCCCCAGCAACCACACGGGCCGCTGCATTCTGGACTAATTGCAGCTTCCGGACCATCTTCAGAGGCAGCCCCACGTAGAGCATGTTACAGTAATCTAGTCTCAATGTCACTAGGGCATGGGTCACCGTGGCCAGATCCGAGCAACTCAGGTATGGTTGCAGCTCATCAGCCGTAGCTGAGCAAAGGCTCCCCTGGTCACAGCTGCCACCTGGGACTCCAGGAGCAGCTGCAAATCCAGGAGAACCCCCAAGCTGGAAACCTGCTCCTTCAGAGGGAGTGCAACCCCTTCCAGAACAGGATTATATTCCAATACCCGAGTCAAGGACTTCCGAACCAGGAGACCCTCTGTCTTATCTTAAAATCAATATGACCACTTATTTTATGAGGGCAAGTTTTACATACATCCCCTTCCATCAACTAGAAGTGCTGGCCTGATGGGCTGTCAGACCCAAACCATACTTTGACCAATGAGGAAAGAGGGAAAGAGGGAAGGGAAAGATACACTGGGAAAGAGGAGGACAAGCCAGCCCCTGCAAGGGCCCCTTTCCTAAATAGGAAACTCATGGTGTCCATGGCTCCTGAAGGCCAATCAGTGGTGGGCTCCAGCAGGTTTGCACCTACTCTATAGAACCGGTTGTTAACGAGAGATAGGCAATATAAAGTTTAAAAATATCCATTTAAAAGTGGCTGCCAGATGGGCAGAGAACCGGTTGTTAATTTATTTGAAGCCCATCACTGAGGCCAATGCTCACCTTCCCACCAACATTTCTTCTGAGAGGCCTGTAAAGAGAATCCAATGCCTCCTATATGGACCCCTTTCAGACCCCTACCAATGGTAACAATCAAGGCAAATGTTCAGAATTAACCACACAGTATCCATCTGACTGCATGGCATCCATCTTTCCATTGACCTACTGAAGAGGAAGAAGCAAGCTGGAGAACATGCCCTAGGTTGGGACCCAGCTAGACTCAACATGATGGGGGCCTTATTGCGGCTCTATATAAAGTCTTCAGTGGAAAGACTTGGAAACCGCTTTGTGAACTTTTTAGTTGAAAAGCGGTATATAAATACTGTAGATAAATACTGTAGATAGATAAAGTAACCAGTTGCTGGTTCAACAACAACCATGCTCTGGGACCTCTACCTGAAGACAGTTTCTTGTTCTCTGGCTCCAGCCTGAAGTTCTAGCCAATATTTCCTGTCTTTTCCTTTCAACCAGACCCAACTTCATGAGCCTCACTGCTGAAGTCTGCAATCCTGAGAGCACTTTCCAGGGAGTAAGCGCCACTGAACTCATTGGAACTTACTTCTGAGTAAGCTTGAGTAGGCTTGCATTCAAAATGAGAAAACTTGAGCTACTGAAGGGACACTGCTGCAGAAACAACTTGAGCAACTAACTAGATCAGTGATTTTCAACCAGTGTACCATGGCACACTGGTGTGCCACAGATAGTCCTCAGGTGTGCCACAGGAATTTGGGAATTGACATTCATTAATGGGAAAACTGGGGGATTTGAACAGGCTGGTGTGCCTTGTCAAAAGTAAAAACAACTGATAGTGTGTGTACCTTGACAATTCAGTGCCCTGAGATGAAAAAGGCTGAAAATCACTGAAGTAGATGCTATTCTCCCGCCTCCATCGTACCTTGGAGAAGTTTCAAAGAATCACAAACAAGATGGGGAGAAGAGAGACTAGGCAAGCAGAGCAGGGGTCCTTGAAAGGAGTAATGAAAAAGCTTTTGAATTCTTTGACCTTTTCTTCCATCTGCAATTGTTATGCAGACACCCATTTGACAATATATAAATCACATATTTGTGGTTTTGACTCAAGTGTCATTGGGGATCTGCTGCAACAGCATAAGGGCTGCACTAAATATTTGTCTACTTCCATTTGTTTCTATGTTCAACATTTTTTCTTTTGCTTTTTTATCTCATTACTGACCTGCTACAGCCTAGGTTTCTATGTTCCTTCTGGGTTATGACTCTTTTTACCTTCATAGAGGAATCCCAGTCAATTTGGTAGTATTATGTCATGACAGTTTGCATAAAATCTGACAATGTGCTGCAGTGGCATCACTAGGGTTTGCATGACCCAGTGCAGGAGACTAGTGTGTCACCCCTAGGATGGTCTTCCTCCCATGCAGCATGCAGGGAAATGCCCTAAGCAATGGCTGTGTTGACATACCATCAACCACTCCTGGTTTTTGATAGGCAAGAGATAGTTCAATAGTTTGGTTCATTCATTGACCCCTGTATGAAATTGCACATCAAATGATCTCTCAAATGATATATTACATAATGGTATTACTCAAAAATACTAAGATTTTCAAAATTTTCAGTAATGGCGTCATCCTGAATGTACACCACCCATTGTGGCCCACACATCTGCACACCAATGTGACACCAATGATATGCTGATCCTAAGCATGTCCACTCAAAAGTAAATGCCAACAAGTTCAATAATACTAACTCCCAGGAAAATGTGGTTAGAATTGCAGCCATAGTGTGAAAAACACTTCCACTCCAGTGTTCACCACTCCAGTGCTTCTTAGAGCACAATCCTAACCATGTCTACTTAGAAGTAAGTTCTATTGTGTTCAGTGGGTCTTACTTCCAGGAAAGTGTCTTTAAGATTGCAGCCTTAGTGAATGACTTCCTTTGTGTTCTACAGAAACATATATCTCTTGTTTACTGTTCACAACCAGCCATTCAACATGCTTTAAGTACAAACAGATCTAATTGTTGCCTTCTGGAAAAGTGTTTTACAAGAAGCAAACCATTAACCATACTGTTTGTGATGACTAGCAGTTAAATAACACTCTTTTATAATGCTCAAGAATAGCATTGCTTGTGTTCCCCAGTACAAACAGATAAGGTATATATGGTATTTTCATTTTAATAACGGAAGTTGGGGAAAATGTAGAACTGGCAAACATTGGGCCCTTAGAGCACAGTATTCAGAGCAGGTGTATAATTATTTCCAGCAGTAATGAAGTCAGACTCCAGAGGAACATAAAAGCATAATTTCACATTTACTGAAGTTCTATTTATTTATTTAAAATTTTGCCTTGTGATCCTACCTGACAATTGCCCTCCAAATCTGCTCCTAAAAGAAAGAAAATTATCATGTAATAAACATAATGATTTTTTTTAAAGGCACTGTTGACGGATGCAAGGCCTGTTATGATGATGGTGAGCAGGTGAATTATAACCACCTGCTGCACCAACGGCTACACTTTAAGGTTCTGCAACAGCCTGGGGAGGAATAGCATCTCCTGAAGCTACTTTGCAAATCAGGTTTGTGCTAATAGTGAAATCCGAATATTTCACTCAGAAGTAAGCTTGCTTATTTCTTCCAAATAAGGCTGCAAGAGGCACCAACTTTTCCAAAAGTTATTGCTAGTATTATTCACGATTCAGTAAACAGAACAGAATTTCACTGAGAAGATGGGCATACTTATTGGATTATAGGTGCAATCCTGTGTGAGATTGCGTCATATGTCTGTCCACTGGCCTAACCTCTCTAGGAGTGACACAGAAGTACTTTATGGCACTTTTGCAGCATCCCCCAGGCCAGCACAGGACTTGTGCTGGGATTTATGCTGACCTGTCTGGGGGTTAGGATTGCAGCCTGAATGTGTTTGCTTCGGTGCATTGGTGTATGTTTGCACTTCACAAAGAAAGATAAGGTAGGTCCCAGCCTCAAAGAGATTACAGACTAAAAATTGAATCAAGTGTGACAATAGCGGAAGGGAGTGAAATGCATGAAGAGATAAACTTATTTCACAAAAGATTTTCAATATAAAAATATTGTGTAGGATAAAAGTAAGCTTCCCCTTCCCATATATTCTAGTTCATATACTTCCCAGGCTGCAGTTTCTGGTTGAAAGTGTATCTCGTAGCATGTCTCAGATGCTGTTTTTTCAGGTTTCCACTTCCTTTTGAGAAACATCCTCAGTTCTCTTTTATCACTTATTTTCAGCTTACAGGTTTTTCAGGTATTTTCCAAAGGCTGGTGTAATCCAGGTATAAAATTCTGTTAAGTTGCTGTAGAAAAGGGAAGACTTTGACCTCATCATGGACAAACTCTGTAAGTTTGATGGGAAAATCTTCTTCCCTACCAAATACAGATAATGTCACCTTACAACATTAGACTTGAATATGTAAGATACCTCATCAGACTTTGCACAATGTTCACAAATCAATATTCTGCCTCAAAATAACAGTTTGTGATCTTGTAAGAAGTTCACAAGAAGAGTAAGAAAGGCAATGGTCCTCTGGATAATATGATACAAATACACAGCTGAGGATGGGTGATACTAAAACAAGCATCATTCATGTGGTTTCTCAGATCTCTCACTTGCGACTGAAAAAATGTCATGTCTTCAAATATTCTAAACAGATGGGGAAGCGCAAGGGAATTGAGAACTGAAGTGAATTGGTTTAGAATGTCCTAAGATGAGACTTCTTCTGAGTAAACATGCATAGCAGACATGTGTAGGATTGCACACTACATAATATATGTATATTAAAGCTTAGCTGAGCAATTGCTATGCTCCAGCACCAGCTGATATTTCTATAGATGATAAAGAAAGGGGGCTATACATGGTATATGACAAATGAGAAATATAAAGCTGCCTTAGAGTGAGTCAGTCCACTGATTCATCAGTATTTATCTGCTCTGGAACTGACTCACCTAAGTTTTGGGCAAACACCTTGCCCGTCCCTGCCAGGCCCTTTTAACTACAGGGAGCCCTTTCTACTACAGGTGCCATTCTGGCAAATCATGATCTCCTCCCCAGACATGTAACCCTACCCATAGAGCCCTAGGACAATATTTGAATCATGATGGTGGAGAAGTCTCTTCTTACACTGTTGAAATTGTTGTGGGGTAGGATTGAAATTGTTGTAATGGCAGAAGAAATCTGAGACTATGGCTCCAATCCTAAAGATACTTTCCTGGGAGTAAGACCCATTGAACACAATGGGGTTTACTTCTGAGTAGACATGGTGAGGATTGTGCTCTAAAGGTGTAAATGGGTCAGTGCAGGGAGGGGTGCCCTCTAAACTCCTTTCGCAACATCTCTGATCCCTAAGGTTAGAGTTTTATTTTCCGAGCCTAAAATTATAATTAAATAGTCTGCCCCACCCCAAACCACACCCTCTGACAAAATATGGGCCTGTTACCAGAGCCGTGCTATATATAATGTTACCCGCCTTTTCCTAACCACTGTATCTCTGCATACACCTAAGCAGCTGATTGCCATTAGGACAGTAGAAAACAACAATCTAGATTTTTAAGAGCTCGTGTTCTCAGAAGCTAAACATGTCTCTCAAAATCCTTTAAAAGAATTTTACTTAAAGAATGTGACAGCAGTGTCTTTTAAAAAGAAGCAGTCATATCAAACTTTGGTCTGAAGTGGTTAAATTGTCAACACATAATTTAATTATGTCTTTTAAGGGAAAGAAGAGACATGTTTAATCTCTAGCTACATTGAGGTTCTACCACGCATGCACCGAGTACCTGAAAGTCACATTGTCAAGGCAAATAGGGCTAAAATTAGACTTATCAGCCATGAGTTATCAGTTTGGATGACAGATGCAGATTTGCTCATGAGTCTAACATGCAATATCGTATTTTCCTTCCCAGATATGATTAATGTGCAAGCCACTAAAAAGAGTAAAAGATACTGTCCATTGCACCTTCAGATTTGGAGCATGGCTTTTGCTTTGGAAAGTGAGACTGGATGAAATTTTCCCCTGGAGATGGGGCTGGCAGGAAAAAGCTGTTTCATTCTTTCCTTGCCGGCTGCTCTCTCTATTATTTATTTATTTTAAAAAATTTATATCCCGCCTTTCTTGGGCAAATTAGCCTGACTCAAGGCGGCTGCCATAACACATAATTAAAAACATAAATAGAACAATGCAGAGATGGGCTGGCCCCATGCCAAGATCCGGTACGCCGGAAGTGGGAGGGGCCAGCCGGGGTCAGGGGGTGTGGGCGGGGCGAGGGGCAGGACTGGGGAGGGGCGAGGGGCGGGGCAACGTTAGCGCCTGCGCAGTGCCTGCTTAGAAGCTGCGCTCACGCAGCACCGACGCTCACGCAGAGACACCGGCGCTCACGCAGAGCCTGCCTGGAAGCTGGCCTGGCAGGCCGGCTTCCAAGCAGGCTCTGTGTAAGCGTCGACACGGGCGCTCGCGCAGAGCCTGCCTGGAAGCTGTCCTGGCAGGCCGCTTCTAGGCAGGCTCTGCGCGAGTGGCGCTCGCACAGAGCCTGCCTAGAAGCGGCCTGCCCGCTTCTAGGCAGGCGGCAGTGGGCGCAAAACATGGCGGACCGTACCGGTCCGCTATGTTTTGCATTTCCCTGTCGCTGGCGGTACGCTAGCGGCAGGGAAACGGGAAGAACCGGTACGGGCGCATAGGCCCGTACCGGTAAGTGCCCACCACTGGAACAATGGTTCTATAATGGTTCTAGACCTATTTTTCTCCTGCAAACTTAAATTTCAAACCAGGGCTGGAGGAAAGAGTAATGGGGTGAGGGAAGAATTAGATCAGATGACCTCCTCTCCACCCATCACTTCTGGACAAAAAATCATGCTCTTTTGACTCCTCTGTGGGGGGGGGGGGGAATGTGTGGTGAGGCTCTGAAGATGCAAGGTGGAAGCAGAGCCAGGAAATGGTGAGTTTTGATTTTCCCAAGATCTTCCTTTGGCCTCCACTCCACCTCTGCCTTGCAGCAGATTAGCCTCCTCTTGCAGTGTGCATTGGGAAGTACTTCCAAGATTATATAGAAGACAGGAATGGCCCCAACCAAACCATTGCAAACTCCATAAATTCCACTGACCCCTGCTTGCCAGCATGCCAGCACATGCACATGCCAGAACCACCATTGCTTGTGTGTTGCTGTTGCCCTCATCCTCCTCTCACTTGCTCTTGGTAGGGTGAAGTAGCCAGGTGGGCAGGCCAACTAGCAAGCGTAGGAGACAGGGCACCTCTTCTCAGTTTGTCAGGTCTGCCAGCCTGCTATCTGAAGTGGCTGAGTCAACCTATAACTGAGCCAGCCCTGATGCCATGTATATTGTTATTGCAGTACCAGAACTGATGTGGCACTGAGCATGCACAACTTTAGGACTGGAAACAGTACTTCCAGTTTTCTAATCTGTGGTGATGCATTGTGCTGGGTAAGAGGCTCCATCACGCTGGGTAAGAGGCTCCATTGTGCTGGGTAAGTATGGGGGCTGACATTGCTCGATAGTGGGCACTACACCAGAAGTGGTAAGGGATAAATCCGTTTCCATGTTATGTTAATAATTAGCTTAGATTTTCTTAGAACAACTGCTCCAGGAAACTGTTTGCAGCAAACCTTCTGATGGTTCCACTCTTTCAACATCTTTCAATTATACACAGGACTCATTCATTCAACACATGCTTCACTCTTTCAATCCTTCTCTGCTGGTCTAAACGTTAAAATTGTCTTCCCTGAAGTTCATTTGCATGTGACATGATCAAATTGTTTTTGGCATTTCTTTATGACTTCCTTCAGCATAGAATCATAGAATCATAGAGTTGGAAGGGACCCAGCCTGCAGCAGGAAATCCAGCAAATAAACATCATTCAATTACATAATATATTCATTGCCCACATACGCCTTTGTTCATTTTACTATAATTTGTTGTGTATTTTGGCTATTAAATAAGTGTTATTTAGGCTTTTGAAAGTGATATTTATGTCCTTTTTTATGGCCATTTTGCATTTGAAAGCTGAAAATGACTGGGTTCTGCTTTTCAGTGGTTTTCACTTTTGGATGTTCCAGTCCCTTACCTGTCCAATAAGTTGGGGATGGCTATACCATCCTTAGATTTCATTCCAAACGATACCTGGGCAGCGTCATTTTCATCCCACATCATGAATAATTAACCCTACAATCCAGAGTAACTACGGGAGCACGTAAGAGACTTTACGTGCACCCATAGTTACTGCATCAACTAGTGAAAACCTATGGGAAATTCATATTGCAATCCAGAGCAAATTGTTCTTACACCGGAGCAAGGACTCCCCGTAGTTACTCAGGATTGCGCCCTAAATCTTGAGCAGTCAGTGTGCTTGAGAAGCTTCCAAGGGTTTTGAAACAGCTCTCTCTTCCTACAGCACTATGGTTTTTCCCCTCTTTGTGTTGGTTCCTTCAAATCCTCAATAACTGCAGCACTTTGACTTCTCAATAGCAAACCTCACAATAGGTGGCAAGGCTGATATTTGGAACCATTTCTCCATTTGCACAGTTACTGTGTAAACAGAGAGGTGGGCGAGTTATCCCACAGTGAAGTCGCACCCTTCTGTTCCGTTGCATTGGCGTTACTAAGAAAAACATGATTGTAAATTTAAAGCAAACATTTGTCAAGAATTGGTTTATATCTGTGTTCCTGGCATGCAGCCACTGCAATGAGAAAGAGTCCAGTTTAATGTTTCTGTGTAAAAAAATATAGTACATAAACTGCCGCTATGTTTGGGGAACTGACTTTAAAACTTGTTATGGTGCCCCATATTTCTATTTTACTGAATCGTTTGTGCTCAGACTCATCCTTGACCTTCCACTCACAGTGCATTTGGCAAAGCAACTTGTTTTTCTGCACATCTCCCATCATCAGCCATGAGATTTCAGGAACAAGTAATTATACACAGAGTCACACATGTTTAAATGTGTGTAAGACATGCATAAGAATGTATACATAGTTTTTGACAGGCTCCCTGATCTTGCATATAATGCATATGATGGACAATATGTATAGAACAGTATAATGACTTTTGGACCATCTACTGAAAAAAACATACTGAGGGGCCAGGGCTTGCCTTTATGAACCTTCTCTTCACCCACGTGCATTTCCTGTATGGATGTTTCTCCCCTTAATAGTGTTTATGGTAGAATGTATTCTTACTTTAACTAAACACACTTGGCTTTACTCAAAATCTTCTGGCTACTGGCACAGACAGTGGCATCCCTAGGGAGGCTTAGGGCCTGGGCACTGGGTACCACCTTCGGGGGGGTTAACACACTAGGGTTGACCAAAATAAAAATACTGTTAAAATTGCTAGAATCTTTTGCAGTAACTTTTGCTAGAATCTTTATGGCATATTTTCCAGCTAAATCCAAGGCAAAAAAACAGCCTTGAAATATCTCCTTCCTATCAAAAGTTATGGCCAAAAACACTAAAGAGAATGTATGGAGCCAGCAGTGGGATTAAAATAAATTAATAACAGATTCTATGTCCTAATAATCTAAACTGACAACAGGTTCTATGTCCCATTAGTAACCGGTTCTCAGAACCAGGAGCTCATTAGCAAAGGGTCTATAGAACCTCTGAGAACCCCCGGAAGCCCACCACTGCATGGGCCCTATGGGAAGTGAAACTGAGCCATATCAAGCCTTTACTTGCGAGTAGGCACATGTGCCTCAGTCTATTGGAAAGGGCAGACTGAGAGGACTCCAATGCTCCTAGAGTGGTCCTGATCCAATGAATGCAGCTCACACAAATCAGCCCAGAAGGAAGTCCCTGATAATTGCATTGTGTCCTATGTAAGCTACACAGCCACACAGCCGTATTTACTTGTGAGTAAGCAAAAGTGCCTTGGCTTGTGTTCAGGTCAGGCACAGAGGCAAGGCCATCAGAATGGTCCCAATCCACTGAATGTGGAGCTGAACAAGTGCACCAGAAGACAACCTCATATCCTAACCCCCCAAAGTATAACAGAGGTTTAATTGGTAAGGTGATTTTTAAATATGAGAATATTAATATCTAATTAATTGTATTACTTAGTATTGATAATAATTCATTCAATAATTTTGATATATGGGGGTGACAACAAATTTATGGGCCTCAGGTGGCAAATGACCTAAGTATGTCACCGCAGACAATAAATAACAGGTCAGTTCACTTTCTGCTGGCTATTTGGCAACTCTTAAATAGGAGAACGCTGAAACAGTCAGTGATCATAAGCACCACATTGCTTTTTCCCCTTGCTGTAGGGATTCTTGCTGGATAACAGGTTCATGCAAAGTCTCTGGAGCTGGGCTTTTAATTCCCAAAGTTCTGAATTAACTTCTTACGCTTTATTCTTAATCTGATGAAGTAAGAGAGCTGCTGCTGCTGTGACTGCCCTTCCACAATTTTCTATGTGCTATTACTTCCTCACTAAGTAAAAGTTTAAGTAATACAGTCCCCCCATCCATGGAAGATTCAGTTAGGCTGCAATCCTAAAGGCACTTTCCTAGAATAGACCCATTGAACACAATGGGGCTTTTGAGTAGACATTGTTAGGATTGTGCTCTTTGTTCCTGTTGCTATAACAGATACCCAAAACTGCAGATAGCAGTGAACACTACTTTCTGTTGCTCTGCAAAACACTCCAAATTGCTTCCTCTTTGCACCTGCCTATTAGCGATTGCAACTCCAAACTTCTTCCTCTTTGACCTATTAAATGCAAACAAGCAAGTGCAAAGAGGTAGCAATTTGGAAAGCTGCAAACAAAATATGAACAAATATGTTTGTGACAGGAAAGAATTTGTGAACTGTATATACCTGAAACTGCTCAAACAGAGTTTGGATATGGGGGGGGATGAGGTTCGATATGGGGGACTGAAGCATCTTGCTTCAGCAGATGAAAAAATAGTTGAAGGATGAGCCTAGGGAAAACATGGAGCAAAAGGCATCATAGCATTAACCTCTCCCTCTGCATCAGTACTAAAAGTAGATTCTCCAGGGTGTAATTTGTCAGTTTAACTCAGAGGGAAAAACTAGCTGCCTTTCTATAACTGTTTGCTTTGGAATCATTTCAATATTTTAATTATCTTCCCAAAGCAAATAGTTTGACACCAAGTGTAGCCTCCTGGTTAAACCAGCTTAACGCTTAGCCTGAGGTCTACAGTAGACACACTGGGTGTTTCCATACCATTCTCTTTATTCCTGCTTACACATGCGCATGTGCTCATACCCGTCACCCAATGTCAAAACCTTGCAGAAGTAAAGATATTCTCATTGATTCATTGCTTCGCTACAACAGGAGTGGCTCTTTGCTCCACCTGGTTATATTTATCAGGGGTGTAACCATTTTGAATGCCAGGTAGAAATTTTGTTTGCACGGAAGGCCTGGAAACTGTCAAACCAGTGAATGTACATACCAGTGTTTACTAGTAACTTGGATAGCAACAGACGCACATAAACCATGAAGTGGGAGGACTTGCATTAAATACAAATATGTGCAAATACTATTAAAGAGGAAGGCGGAAGAGCCAGCTGTTTTCAGGGAAATTCTGTATAGAGAAAAGACAACAAGCAAAAGCTACAGAAGGGTATACTGGATAACAAGACACTCTGCTTAGAATGTAACACAGTCCCAAGCGAAATATAAGATTCAGAAGGGTGTAAACAAGGGGACACAGCATGGGGCTAAGAACCTTCAATTCAACCATGCCACCCCTGCCAACAAGAAACAGATGAGAGATGCAGGGGGGCTACGCCATTAGGCTCCACTGAAAGCAGCAGCTGATTTCTTCCCAGAGGAAGTTTTGCCGGGTTCCTAGCAGGAGTCGCCTTCATCAGTTTGGATAGTAACAGGCTTCGGTAAAACAAAAGTATGTAGATATAGATGTTAAAATTATATACATCATCAGACCTAATCATTATTTCCCCAGAAGGGTTCCAGAGCTCCCTTGAGAACGTCAAGAGAACTGATACGTAGTTTGTCATGCAAGTCCCCGTTTCCTTATTAACCCAGGACAACTCTGGCACCAGCCATGGTTTTTCAAGAGTAGTGGAGGCTGCCGTCTGACTTTTGTCAGGACTGCTAGGCTATGAACTACTTGGCAGGCAGAAACAGCTGCATTATTTCCACAGCGTGGAGATGCAACAATGAAGAAATTGTTACATACCCCAGTTGATGCTGCAATACAGCAGCCACCTTGCAAACTGAAACATCTTGTTGTATCTCTCCTAGTGGCATCACAAGGGCTGGAGTCTCTCCGCGTAGATTTGGCCCCTACTGTGCAGAGGTGCTCTTTTAGGTGAAGAAGGGTTGTTCCCCATGAGTCTGAGGGCCATGATGTTCAATAAGTCCCCTTCAGTCTTTATGGTACTCAGTCAGTGGTCTGTGCGCCCTGCACCCTGTCTAGTGATGCCACTGGTTTCTCACCTTACCACTGAAGACAAATCAACTGCAGACTCTCCACTTGCTGTTTCCTATTTTTCCTCTTGTTTGCTGCCTTCCAACCATGTGCAGAGTCCTGGAATTCTGCTCAGAAAACAGGCAGGAGCAAAACATTTGAAGAATCAACAGTCAGAAGTAGCCATGGAAGCTTTTTCCTCTTTCCAGATTGCAGCCCTTTATTGATTTTAAAATCTCTTTCCAGATTGCAGCCCTTTATTGCATCCACCGTGTGATGAACAAAATGTGTGAACTCAAGGACACAGAGGTACAAAGAGTGTCCTTGGAGAAACCAGGCCATTTTTGAATCTCTGTGTATTATTTTTACTGGGCTTTTAAAATGGTAGTTTTTCCCTCATGCTGCAGGGTTGTGAGAGACACCAAAGCTGCAATCCTAAAGATACTTTCATGGGAGTAAGACCCACTGAACACAATGGGGCTTACTTTTGAGTAGACATGGTCAGGATTGTGCTCCAAAATAAACATCCCTGTACAGGCAATAGAAACCAACTGCAGACAGAGGAACTGGAGCATCTGAAATGTTTGCAGGTTAGAAGTAAGGATCATGAGCACATCAAATCCAAAAGAAGGACCAAATGTGCAAAACTGTGGCAAAAAGGATGACTCTTTTGATACAATCCAATAAAAACAAAATAGACATCTTCCATTTTCCCATCAAAAATTCTGCGACATCCCACCTAACTTATTTTCATAGTATCCATATATTTTACATTTAATAAATAATGTAAAAGTAATCTCTCATATGGTAGACCACAGAATCACCATTAGGTTCTCACCCACACACAATTCTTACTGTTTTACAGGGAATTTAAAAAAATAATAAGATGCTGTCTGCTTTGAAAAGCCTTCAGACTGCTGTGAGAATGAAGGATGGCTACAGTTGTGAAAGACATGAACAGCTCGGCAATTATAAGTCTACTCCATAATGACTGAAAACAGTGGTTCTAAACATATTGAATCATCATTCAGTCATCTTCTTCATTTTGCAGTTTCAGAGAGACATTGATTGCTGACTTTTTTTTTCTTTTTCTCAGCAAATTTATGGCAAGACCATGGAAGAATATTTGAGCACTTCATCTTTCATGGAAATCCATTAGAGCAGTCTCTGGATTACCTTTACTGGCCCTAGTGAGACCATCCCTAACTTTCTTTGAGGGGTATCCTTAGGTGAGACGCCTGAATTGGGACTTAAAGATCAACTGTCCTTTCCTGGTAAGAGCATATCAGTCACTTAACTCTTGGGTACTTAATTCAACTGCCACCATGGTCCCCATGGTCTCCATGGGCAGCAGCAAGTGTGGTTTCAGACATCACATCAGGACAACAGTTTCACAAAAGGTGCAGTCTGACAAATGGATAAATCTGCTACTTGGGTGTCATGGAACATTCAGACAACCTCCTCCCTCAGATTGAACATGCCATTCAGGGCTGGTTTTTTTAAAAAGTCTCATAAGCTACAGTCTAGAGCAGTGATTTTCAACCATATTCCTCAGGTGTGTCATGAGAATTTGGGAAATTAATAGGGAAACTGGGGGATCTGAACAACCTGGTGTGCCTTGTCAATTTCAGTGCCTTGTTAAGTGCGCCATGAGATGAAAAAGGTTGAAAATCACTGGTCTAGAGAGAGCTTCACATCGTAAGGTTCCTCTGCCATTAACTTATAGTTTTTATCTAAGCTTATTAAGAAATCATAAAGATGATAATGTATTTTAATTTGAAAGTATTTCATAATGCAAATAGGCTCCTTGCAAGATATTTATGTTTAATGAGTTCTTCGCTGCATGTACCTTTGCTTATGAATATATGCAAATATAAAGCATTAATATTTATATTTTCCTAGTCCTTTCTGTAAGAATAATCTTTTGCAATGCTTGACATAATTTAGGGCCCCAAGCATGACTTAATCCAGACCTGATTCTACTTCCAATACTGTGTCAGTTCACTTCTAAGTGATCTTCTGAGACTTTGTTCTGTCCTTCCTTACCTTCTCAAAGACAGCTGGGAGAATGAGCTAGGGATTTCGCCAATCCCTATTTGCATGATTTACATCTACAGACACCATTGATCCATTTTTTCTGAGTACTGACACTAGCCATCATATTTATCCATATGGAACAAAAAACATGTTTGACCATGGCAGACAACATCACTTACAATATAACAATGAGGATAATGACAAATATTTATATGCCTCTTATCAACAAAAAGTTGAGGAAGTGGTTTTCTTAGCAAAATCAATTCAGGATAGACCTTAACCTTAGAAGGCTTCCAGTCTTAAAGACTACACAAAATATTGCATCTTGAACAATGGCACTCATCTAGTCTACAACGTGATTTTCAAGGAAGTTACATTGTGGATGATTCGGGGACAAAAATATATTACCATATTTCCCGGCTTATTACACGCACCGGACCATGAGACGCACCAAAGTTTAGAGGAGCAAAACAAGAAAAAAAATATTCTGAACCAAATGATGTACTAATATTTTTAATAAAATATAGCAGAATAATATTTCAACCATGTAAAGTCAACAGTGGTATTAAGAACCATTATCACATCATTAACAAATGAGGAAAGACTTTAAGCTTCAAGCACTCTTAATTTTCTGGTAATCCCAAAAACTCATCATCTCTAGTGTCAGTGATTTGCGACTTTTGCACAAATCTCATTGCAAATGATCAGACAACAACATTTTGCACAAATCTCATTGCAAATAGTCCAGGAAGGCTGGTAAGTTGGGGGGGGGGGTTCTTTTGGGGGGTAGGTAGGGAAAGATGAGGGGATCTAGATAGATAGGGAAGAGTGAGGGAGGCACAGGCATGGAGCAGGAGGGACCAGGTCTTGTGCATGTCTACCTTGGAGCAAGTCTCCAAGCCAGGGAAGGCTGGTTAGGATTGCAACTGTGCCAGGGTGACCAGATGCCAAACCCAAAATTCCTGAACCCCAAGGCCAAAATTCCTACCCCCCCTCCCCGCCCCGGGCAAAATTCCTACCTGCTTAAAAAATTGCCAAAAATGTATTTTTTTGTTTTTATATTTTTGATTTTTATATTTTTGATTTTTATATTTTTTGGCCATAACTTTTGATATGAAGGAGATATCTCAAAACTGATTGTTGCATTGGATTCTGCTCTTCAATACAAATCCAACAACATATGACATGATGGGGTAAGATGCTCCAGGATTGGCCCTATCACTCTATCAGATGCACAGACATTCCCCCCCCTTTGGGAAGAAAAAAGTGCATCTTATAAACCGGGAAATACGGTAACTTCTTCAGCATTGCACCTGGTCCAGGGGCTTCAGGGGGTTCTCACAGGTTCTATAGAACCCTTTGCTAATGAGCGCCTGGTTCTGAGAACCGGTTACTAATGGGACATAGAACCTGTTGTTAATTTAGGTTATTAAGACATAGAAACTGTTGTTAATTTATTTGAATCCCACCACTGAGTCCTGGTCTTAAGGCAAGCAGGAAGGGTTGGTCTATATCTGAGGCCAATTTGAAGCTGTTGCTTCAGGTAGCAGATTGATGTGGATGGTCCTCATCTCTGTTTGCCTAAGTGCCTCCACTGCCTTTCCTTCCACTCTGAACTGGGAAATGAAGATAGAGATAGAGAGAAAGAGGAACTGTGGAGGGCAGGAAAGTGCTGGAGAGTAGAAGGCACATTGTAGAGTAAAGAGAAGACAGTGTTTGGCATGCCAACCTTTACCCAAGTGTCAAGTTGTCTCAGGCTCGGCCTTTCAGTAAGAGAATTCCTGTGCCCAGAGCACTGGCAAACCAAACTGTGGCCTCCATCCTGACAACTCACTTCCTAAAGGTCTGTTTATCACATGGAAATGTTGGACTGATTTAGAAACATACATGTCAAGACTCAGATTATGAGGCAGTGTTCTCGTTTGATGGACGTTCTCAGCTCTTCTTAACAGTTTCAAAATAAGGACCCTGATACTCAAGCATTCACATGGTACTATAAATATTCCTAGAATTGCAAACCTAGTAGATATTTCCCATCTAGAATTTTACATCAGAGGTCAGAGCAGTGAACCCAAATCTTTTCCCAGCATATCTTCTAATTATCACCAGAGATGCTTTTTCAGGCACATGCTGTTCTGTTCTATTTTGATTCTTACACCAAAGCTGTCACCATGGTATCTTCACATCTTGGTGATTTAACTGCCCTTCTTGGTAACATGCTCTTTCATCATCCCAGCAGAACAAGTCACTGGGACCACAGTGTCTGACCCAAAAATTGAAGCCAAAGCTAGCTATTCAGTAGTCCCTTATCTATCTGATTTTGTAAGTGGTATCTTTGCCTTGCCCCAGGTTTGGCCCATCTGAAGCATTCTGAGGTTGTCTACCATTTGCCTACCTCCATGTTTCCTCCATTGGGAGGATAGAGGCAGGTACTTCATTTAGTGGCTGAAGCTTTTGGCACACTGCCTAAGGTGCTCATTGAGAGGTTCTGAGCTGGACCTGACTTACCTCCTTTATTGCCTAAAACAGAAATCTGCACAGACAGACAGACCGAACAACTCTTTCCAGGGTGCCTGTTCCTCCTTAAAGAGTCAGGAGGCCAGTTCCTCCACACCAAAGTCTCAGTTACTTTGGGCTTCCAATCCCTAAACTTGCCATCCTTCTTCACGATCACATTCCATAGTTATCCTTCCATTTTCTCTCTTTCACTTCATGATTTTAAGAAGAAACAAAACATGTTTTAACCAGAACAAAAGCTGCCAATTTAGTGACTAATGGGCACAATCCTAAGAAATTTAGGCTAGCCTAACTCACCTGGCCTATCTTTCCATGATAGTGGGGGATGTTGGTGTATTCTTGTGCATTGGCCTCACACCCCAAGTGTGGGCAGAAGTGTCTTACTTCACTTTTATGACACCCCCATATCAGCACAAGACTTACTTATGCCCAGGCTTAGGCTAGCCTAAGTGGAGCTTAGGATTGCAGCCTAATTTACAAGAAAAAATAAACAGAAATGTCTTGATCACAGTATTTGAGACTGTTTTAATATTGGTTCTTCAAGCAGTGAAAAGATTAAGTAATTGTTTGCAGGATCAGCTGCAGGCAAGAAAAAGAAAGCCTTCGGATAAACCTAAACAGTTGCAGTGAGTTCCAGCTCCAGAGTCTGTGTTGTGTATCACAGCATACTGACTCTGGCACCCAGAGAGAAGGGGTTGCTGGTGCTGAACTTCAGCATCACTTGGAAGGCTGGCCATAGCTCCAGGACTGTTGGCCTGTGGTAAGTACAGTAGTTGGATGGAGAGAGATTTGGGAAGAACAGGGCTGGAGAATACTGGGTGGGGTGAGGAATCTGAGTGGAAGTGGTTGGAAGGGTTGTGGGATAGTTGGAGATCCTGAACACCAGGTTGGGTGGGAAGGACCAATCTGAAGTCTTTCAAGTCTGCTCCAGCAAAATAGTGAGTGCAAACATGAGAAGCCCCCAAATGGGGTTTGGGGCTTTTCCTGGGAGAAGTGGGGAAAGTCCCTTTCCCCAAGAAGACCTCTGGTGCTGCTGGATGAAGTGGTACTTGTTTTGGCACCACCGTACCTGGTGGAAGTACCGGCTTTAGGATTGGACTGTCCTTTTTGTGCAGGGTTGCAGGGTGCTGATGACCCAGACCATCTCTGCCATTTTTCTCTTGTACTGTCATGTCAACAAGAGAGATTGGTGATTGGGTAACACATTTCATGGGGCAGCACAGCCATGGGTGCAGGTGTTCTCTTCACCCTCTTTAATTAATCCTAATAAAATAATTACCCTACCATGACTTTTGATTTTATTTCTCTAAGGACCGGTGATGGCCTACAATTGTTGCATGCTATGTTGTTTTTTTGTGTTGTGATGGCATTATTGGCTTACTACAGGATACTAAAGTGCTTACAGTGGAGCAATTAGGGCCACAGCAACCCATGTGTGAAATCATGCTATAGGGGAGAGGCTTCAGCTCAGTGACCATTCACCTGCTTTAAATGCAGATAGTCCCCAGTTCAACACATGGCACCTTCAGATAGGTTTAGAAAAGACCTCCTATCTCAAATGCTTGAGATTGGCTGCTAGACAGTGTAAACAGTACTAACCTAGATAGATCAGTTGCCTGATTCAGTATGAAGCAAGTTCATATCCTGGAGGTAAATGGAAAGTAAAACCTCTTTTGGCAGAGCAGCAGTAAACAGCTTCCAATCCAAGATGAATTACTGTGAAAAATTTGGGAAATTATGACTAAATGCTTGTGTAAAAGTAGAATAAACTCTGATTATATAAAAAACTGGCAATTCATCATTTGAAACCACTCAGCTTAATAACTCAGAGACAGTTTTAACTACAGTATATGGATTGGGTATAAAAAAACCACTGGACATTCTGTGCTATCTCTTTCTGTGTTGTTTTGAACTGGTAAGTAATTGGGGCAACTTGTTTTTAAAGGTAGCTAACTGTAAAGCTGTAAAATAAGAAAAGGAATTCAGGACAGACCAATTACGTAGTTTAAAAATGGCTCTGTTCCAATTCAGTAAGAATATCAATAGCTGGGCAGTTCAATCCTAAGTAACTTCCCATATGGCAATACAAAAAAAAGCAGGCCTCCATCAGTCTTGAAAGACTATGGTATCATGCTCCGTGCTGCATACGCTGCATGCGAAGCACAAAAGCCTGGGTTGGATTGTTATGGAGGATAGGCTGTTACCCAAGCAGCAAATCCCCACCTCTCCACGCCACTGAATTAGACCAATAGAAAGGCAGAGCCTATACAATTGGATCCAGCTGGCATCGCAGAGCTGGGCTAAGGACAGGAGCTCACCCTATCTTGTGGGGCCAACCCGGGTCTCGAACCCTGGCATGCTGGTTAACAGGCACAGCATCTTAACCGCTTGCACCACCCACAGCCCTATGGCAATACAGTGGCAACAATATATGGCTTGATGCTTCCTGAAGATAAGGGAACATTCTTTTACTCCTTGCTAAGCCTCAGCAGCCACCATCAGTCAACAAGTCCATGTCAACAAGACCTGTGAAGGCAGATCAAGCCTATGAAGGGAGCTAGTCTTCATTGGGCACTGATGACTGTGAACCTATCCTCTTCATAATCCTAAAGGATTTGCTCATATAAGCAAAAGAGGGTTATGCTCTGCTTGTGCCGCTGTTGATACTGGGCATCTAACTCCTGAAAATTTCATTTTAAGTTCAAACATTGGTGTAGTAAACTAACAGCTCCAGTGGCAAAGAGTGATATATTTAATCATTTTACATATCACCATTCACTTACAAATGAAATCTGAAACATCACAGCAAGCCCTTAGGAAAGGCTGTGCTTTAAACAGTTTGAACATTAAGGACTTTACAAATGCCAACTGTGTAAAAAGGTACCACATCAATGCTGAAAAGTAAACTTGTAATAATAAGGTACATTTGGTTTTTAGTTTTCTAAAGTCCCTTAACAATAGCCCTATTCACATATTTTGTTCAACATGCATACAGTTTGTGCACAAAGTACATAGAGCACAATCCTAACCATGTCTACTCAAAAGCAAGCCCCATTGTGTTCAATGGGCTTTACTCCCAGGAAATTGTCTTCAGGATTGCAGCCATAGGCACATATCAATCTAAAGCAATCATTTTCAATCAGTGTGTTGTGGCATACTGGTGTGCCGTGAGTGGTCCACAGGTGTGCCATGGGAGTTTGAACAATTTATTCATTGAATAAACATCATTTATTAACAGGGTTATTGAGGAATTGAATCCCCCACTAGCAGCATAGTGTGCCATCTCAATTGTCCAAGGACTGATGGTGTGCCTTGACTATTTTAGCACCTGGTTTGTGTGCCATGAGATGAAAAATGTTGACAATCACTGGTCTAAACTGATACGTATCAGTCTAAAATAAAAAGCTGTAACTGTTCCTCTTTGCAGTGTGGCAACTTCTGAGAACCAAGACCATGAAACAATTGAGAAGTCATGACAGTGATTCTGTTGCGCTCATCATGTAGCAGCAAGTGTGAACATAGGGATCCAGGTTCTTAAGATGGAAGTATGTGCACTTGAAATCATCAGATTTCTCCACCCTCCTCTGCTCCCACTTTTTTTTAATGGTCTATGTTCAGGAATTCTAAGAGCAGGGAGAAGAAACAGAGGTGATCTGAGATAACTCTAATGAGCGATGGGCTGTCATAGTTGCACTGGAGCATAAAATGTGTGTGCTGCCTTCTTTAATGGGAGCTCTTTCTGTTTCAGCTGCTTCTTTCTGTTTCAAGTACCCCAGCCTTGTACTTGACATATGATTAGAGCAGATGCCTGTCATCCAAGAAGTCCCACATTTCTGTTCAGTTTTTACCACAAACTTTGTCTGTGACCTCAGGCATGACATTTACACTTTCTGTACTTTCGCTTTCCTGCATGGGGAAGACTATCTTCAGTGAATAAGGCTTGCTTATAAATAAATATGCCTACACAGAAGTAAACCCCATTTATTTTGATAGGACATTTTTGGAATATATAGAATTGTCACCTTAATGGCTTGGTGATCAGAAACTTATGCCTCCATTCAGACAGAGACTTACATCAACGGAGCTTGCGATTTGGCTGCATTAGGCCAGGTGCATTGTTGAATGAGCTGCTCCAACAGTGGGCAACTTGGCACAGCAACTGTGATACCCAATGCTGACAGTGGTGTGACACAAACCACCATTGGAGCAGGTCGCTACCTGTTCAGGCAGTTCATGGGAAGATAGCAGCAGTAGTGCATGCCAAGAAACTTTCCTTCCTTTCCAGCCTAGACCTGCCCTGATGAGTCTCTTTGGACATATGCATATACTCCTCGGCCCTACACCATATATTTTGGACCTACACCAGAGCTGGTGTCCATGGAGACCCACTCCAGGCCAAGCAGACATTAAAAGATTTTTACTTACCTCTCCTGGGAGGTCATATACTCCCCTCCCAAAATTAGCACTGCATGGTCTGTGCTATCAGGACAAGGGATATGGTTGGGCTGATAATGACATTAATTGATACCATCAGTGCAGAATGAGTGATAATAGCTGCAGCCTAGTGTATGGTTACTTAAACACCTTAATTGGGATTAATGATTTCAGGGCAAAGCTACCCATTAACTCAGAAGCCCAAAAGCAGCTTATCATAGGAAGAAGTAGCTTCAGGGGGGAACCTAAAGTGAGACCAAAAAAGCAAGTACTTAACCATCAGCCCGCCCATCACTCCTGAGCTCAGAATCACCATGACCTTGATTTTCTATCGTTTTCATTTACAATATTTAGTGAATTAAAAGGTAATAGTTTCTTAAGTTTCCTACACAGTCTGTACCTCTTTCACTGCTTATCAGATTTTCGCAGAAGCTTCTCAGTTCTTCAAGACAATTGTCCTCCAGCAGTAAAACATACATTACATTTCGTTTTGAAATATGTATTTTATTGAACAACCTCCTGTGAAAAATGTACTTTTTGGCTACAAAATAAGCAACTGCTGACCGTGACAAAAAAATCCCAGCTAATACCTCCTAATAGGATTTTGATATGGAAAAACACTGCTGACGTTAACATTTGCCAACTTGCCTCAAAGTAAGACAAAATGACATGTTATTCTTTCAGTGGCAGCTCCAAATGTACATTCCTGCTATTGGGCACATACTGAGGGGAAACAAATTCACTATAACTCTATCTGCGGCCATACAGCAGTGTCAGCACAGAATCTGCATTCTGCAACAATGCCTGCTGTATCTTTCAGAGGCGTTAAATCAAACCTAGGAAGGGGTTAATAGTTGATGCCCACTACCATCACTAAATCTACCTCCATTTCACCCCCATCCCAATTGCCCCTCCACCCTCATCTCTTCTCCATTGTATCCAGCTGCATCACTTGGTTTGTGTCACCTGGTATAGGAGGTTAATGTATTACACCTATGATCAAACTCCTCCCAGGAAGGGAGTAGAGCAATGCCCTTGGCAATGGGTGTGGTGAAGCTACTGCTCTTTTTTTTTTTTTTTTTTTGCTTAAACTTTTGGTAGACAAGATATTGCAATGTGGTTAGTTTCAATGCATTCTGAATGAAATTACATCTCGATTAATATATAACATGATGCGATTACTCAAAAATACAAAGATTTTTTTAAAAATTGGCAAGTACTGGTGTCCCCTGAACTGGTGTCCTCCCTCCTGATTGCTGTGGAGCCATACCTGTACTATGGGCATCCTTTGTCTTTGCATGGACCTAGCCACTCACTGGAGCAGTAGCCGGGCCGTGTGCTCCAGTGATATAGTATTTGCCACAGTGTCAAAGTTCAGAACATGCATTCTCCCAGCCTAACAAGTCTATAGAATTGGGCCATAAGAATGTGATTCACTCTAATGCAAATCTAACAATTTAATAATTATATTGTTAGTCCTTAAAACATGTCTGCAAGATTGCCCTGATCTAGCAGCTGTGGTAAATGCACCAATGAATGTGCTGAACTCCACAAGCAGGAAATACTTCCTCCAATCATTTCACTTTTGGGGATGCTCGAGGGGGAATTCCTGCTGCAGGCAGGGGGTTGGACTAGATGACCTTCTTGGTCCCTTCCAACTCTATGATTCTATGATTCTATGAAATGCTCTATATAAATTCAGAAAATTCCAGAATAGTCAAAAGATTTCATGATCATAGGAACTTTATAAATTTGTTAAAACTCCCATAAATACTGGATCAAATTACAGTAAATCTTGGATTGAGAGTAACTTGGATTGAGAGCATTTTGCAAGACAAGCAAACATTTTAATAAATTCTGACTTGATATACAAGTGATGTCTTGATAAACATGGAAAAAGTCCCAGTCGGAAGAAGGCTGGTTTCAGTGCTCCACCAGCACCTGCTTAGCCTTTTCTGAAAGACCAGCCTGTGCATGTCTACTCTGAAGCAAGCCTATTAATTGTTTCAAGGATATACAAAGAAAGAATACTAGCCTCTAAGGGTTATGTGAAATGGAAAATCCACAAATAGGATTTCCTATGGTTTGTCAGTGTTAGTAGAGGCAGGGGATTTGCTTAGTTTGTATGGTATTGCCACCTATGGGAAATGCATAAGCAATCCAGAGTAAGTGCCTCTTACATCTTCCCATAGTTAGGGTATGAGATTGTATGGTATTGTAGGGTATTATAGGGTGCTTAGGGAGAGCATTTTAAATGGGGCAGGGGTTGGGGGGCAGTTTTATTGTTCTATTTTTATATTGTTTTTAACTAATGTTTTTACTCTGTTTTTATTGTTCTTATTGTACTTTAATCTAATTGTATTTTAATTATGTTTTAGTCTTTATTTATGATCATTTTAATGGTGTTTTATTCTGATCGTTGTTAGCTGCCTTGGGCTCCCTCTTGCAGGTGAGGAAAGGTGGGATATAAATAAAATAAATAAATAAAATAAATAAATATCATTTGATGTGTAATTTTAATACAGAATGCAATAAAACAAACCATGTTTAAATATCTGAATTCTGTCAAAAGATATCACAAATAACCAGAAAAGGAAATCAGAATTGTCTGTTATAACAAAAATGGATTTATTTAACTCAAAATGTGCCTAAGGCTACAATCAAGAGTAACTACAGGAACTTTTACACCAACATAGTTACAGTGCCACCTATGGGAAATGCATACAGCAATCCAGAATAAGTGCTTCTTACATCTTCCCATAGTTAGGGCATGAGATTGTATGGTATTATAGGGTATGAGACTGGACGTTCCAAGAGCCAAAGAAATATTGTTATGATACCGCAGGGACACAATAAAGTGTTAGTATTAATCAGCTCTCATTTCTATATACTGTATCAGAGCTAATATTATAACTTTTATTCAGTTGAGTGAATGTCATAAAATTAGCCACTAGTTACCATTGTTGGGAAGAGTCCCATGGGGCTTGACTTGAGTTGAGTCACGTGTCACCACCACCACCACCGCAATTTGAATTTGTAAAAAACAAGTTGTAACAGGGGCACTTTATGAGTACTCAAGTAACCCCTTTCAACTCTTTAGGACTTAAGTCAAGTCACCCCATGGACTGCTGCCAAATTTTGTGTATGTGTGTGTGTGTGTGTGTGTGTGTGTGAGAGAGAGAGAGAGACTCATTAATGAGACCCGACTCAAGTGTTTTCAGAGTCTTCACATGTGCAGCTTGCATGTTGGGGAGTCAGCAAAAATGCAAAATTTTAGTGACTCAAGTCTGAATCATCTGAGATGAGTTCCCAACACTGTTGGTTACTGATATATTGGATGATCTGTATTATTATAGATTAAAATAAAGTTAATGAAAGTTTCACCAACTGTAATGATACCAGTACATTTAGGCTGTGTGTCTGGATTTATTCTATCTGTATGTTTTACCCTGTTTTGAAAACGGGATAGTTTGAGATGAGAAAGCTCTTTATAGGAAAAAGTTAAATTATTTTTCCCCAGTACTGCAGTCCAGAACTGATTGCAACCTGTGTTTTTCAGCTGTTGTTAAACCTTGAAAGTTCCCACGGTGGTGGTCCTATTAATGGATTTCCCAAGCTGCTCCAAAGTTGCTTAAGAATATCTCTTTCATTTTGTGGCGTAACTTCACAACTACAAGCAGAAATGTAAGCCTATTTTCTGAAACTGAATTTGAGGCAATTAGTTTGATTTTAATATAATATTCTATCATAGCTGGGTTATGGGCATGACTTGAAAGAGTTCCTTCTACATCCATTTTGAAGATTATCTTTTTTTGTAAAAGCCTTATTCAGCACTATCAAAAGCACTTCCAATTAGATTTTATTACAGAAAAGAAGCTCAGTTGAAAAGTCTTTTGTAATCTCAAATTTTCTTCCTAAATATAGATCAAGAAAATGTAACAGAACAGGCTGGAGTGAAAGAATAAAATATGCAGGGGAAAAAAAAATAAAAATCATACCCATGGCCTGATCTTACGCATACTGAGCAAAAAGTACTCCCACAGAGTTCAGTAAGATTCACTCACCAGCAAGTGCGCACAGAATGGTTGTTGGTTAAAAATAACAATAATATACCGGTACTTTATTTATATCCCACCTTTTCCCAGGGGACTCAAGGTGGCTTATAGAAACCAAAACATCAAAACAACAACAATTAAAATTTTTCAATATCAGTTGAAAACATATTAAAGCATTCATCTTAAAGGAACAATTAATAAAACAATAATTAAAAAACCATTTAAAATCATAATAAAATATGATTACTGTATATAAAAATTATCACAATAGAAGTAGTAGGATACGGAGCTCTGTTGACACCCTACAGTGGAAAAGACTGGTTTGAACAACCTGTATTGTCTACAACCAGAAGCTTTTGCATTCTTCTTATCAATGGCAATGGAAATATTAATGTAACTTGAACACAACGGCAAAAGATCTTATGAATAGTATTTTCAGATGTTATGCACAAACCTTTCACTGTTGGCTGGAAAAATATCCAGTGGCTCAGAATCAACTTCATATTTTTTTCAGAACAGATATACTGTGAACATGGTCAGATTGTATGATCTATATAATGTAGCTTTATAACCACATATTATTATTATTATTATTATTATTATTATTATTATTATTATTATTATTATTATTAATAATAATAATAATAATAATAATAATAATAATAATAATAATAATAATAATAATAATAATAATAAATACACAGCGAACAATTTTGTGCTGGTTTCATTCACATCACCAGTCGGACCCTTCCCAAGAGTCTATGACTGTGTGATGTAGCGGCGTATAATTCGTGCTGATCCCAGAAGAGTGGCTTTCTGCAGTTGGCAGAGTGATATTTTATCAATGCCAATAGTTTTCAGGTGCCTGCCAAGGTCTTTGGGCACTGCGCCCAGTGTGCCAATTACCACTGGAACCACCTGCACTGGCTTACACCAGATACGCTGTCATTCGATTATTAGGTCTTGGTAGTGGGAGATCTTTTCCAGTTGTTTCTCCTCAATTCTGCTGTCACCTGGTATGGCGATGTCAACAAGCCACACCTTACTGCTTTCTATGATGGTGATATCTGGAGTATTGTGTTCAAAGACCTTGTCTGTCTGTATCCTAAAGTCCCACAGAAGATTGACCTGCTCATTTGCAACCACTTTTTCAGGCTTGTGGTCCCACCAGTTTTTTGCCACTGGCAGATGATACATTTGGCATAGATTCCAGTGGATCATCTGGGCAACAGAGTCGTGCCTCAGTTTGTAGTCAGTCTGCGCGATCTTCTTGCAGCCACTTAGAATGTGGTCGATGGTTTCATCCACTTCTTTGCAGAGCCGGCATTTTGGGTCATGGGCTGATTTTTCAGTTCTGAGCTTGATGGCATTTGTCCTGATTGCCTGTTCTTGGGCAGCAAGTATCAGGCCTTCCGTCTCCTTCTTCAGTGTTCCACTCGTGAGCCACAACCAGGTCTTATCCTGATCCACTTTTCCTTCAATCTTGGCAAGGAATTGGCCATGCAATGCTTTATTCTGCCAACTGGCAGTCCGAGCCTGAATTGCACTTTTGCGGTATTCATAGTTGGTCTGCTGCACTTTCAACAACTTTCTCTTGCTGACTTCAATCAGAGCAGATTCCTGGCTCTCTCGCACATAATCTGCTAGGGCATGTTTTTCTTCTTCCACCAACTGCTTCACTTGCAAAAGTCCTCTGCCCCTGATCTTCTAGGCAGGTACAGCCTGTCAACATCACTACGTGAATGTAAAGCGTGGTGAATGGTCATTAATTTCCTTGTTTTCCTGTCCAAGTCATCCAGTTCCTTTTGTGTCCAGTTCACAATGCCAGCAGTATACCTAACTACAGGTATGGCCCAGGTATTTATAGCCTTTATATTGTTGCCGCCATTCAATTTGCTTTTCAAAATTTTTCTAACCCTTTGTATGTATTCTTTGCTGACCACAGTTTTTACATGCCCGTGCTTGATATTGTCCAGCTGCAGTATGCCCAGATATTTGTAGGCTTCAGGCTGGTGGCATTTAATGGTTTGATCATTCGGCATTTCAATGCCATCACTTTCCGTGATCTTCCCTTTCTTTAGTGCCACTGTGGCACATTTGTCCAGGCCAAACTCCATGTTGATGTCGGTACTAAAGACTCAGACTGTGTTGGTGAGTGACTGGATTTCTGCTTCTGACTTTCCGTAGAGCTTCAAATCATCCATGTACAATAGATGTGAAATTTTCTATGAGTGTTTGGCAGTTTGGTAGCCCAGATTTGCTTTCTGTAGGATCACTGACAAAGGGATCATCGCGATGACAAACAGCAATGGGGACAATGAGTCCCCCTGGAAGATTCCCCGTCTAATGTTGACAAGTCCATAACTTTCATTGGCTACGAATAATTCTGTCTTCCAGCGTTTCATTGCATTTTCAATGAAATTTGTTACATTTTTGTTGACCCCGATGGACTCCAGACATTTTATGATCCAGCTGTGTGACAATGAATCAAAGGCTTTCCTATAGTCAATCAAAGCCATGTGTAGATTGGTTTTCCAGCTTTTATAATTCTCCAGTATCATTTTATCAATCAGGAGCTGATCTTTTGTGCCTCTGCTTCTCCGTTTATTGCCTTTCTACTCCACTGGTAAGATGTCATTTACTTCCAAGTAATCCTGAATCCTGTCAGCTATGATGCCTGTCAGCAGCTTGGACATGGTGGGTAGACACATTATTGGCCTGAAGTTTCCTGGTGCTATCCCTTTTGCTGGATCCTTCTGTATTAGTAGAATCTTTCCAGTTGTTAACCACTGGCTGATGTTACCTGTTCGTTGCATTTCATTAAATAGTTCAGCCATTTTTCCATGCAGGCTAGTCAGGTACTTGAGCCATTACCCATGTAGCTGATTTATTATTATTATTATTATTATTATTATTATTATTATTATTATTATTATTATTATTCCCATAAGGGCGTTGAGAGTGGCAGGCCTAGAGAGGGGGCAAAAGGGCAAATAACCCAAGCACTACATCCAGTCTTGGGGTAGAGTTGGTAGATCTGTAGAAAATGAATAAAGATAGTCACATAGGTGCTATTTGAAGTTCCAGAAGCAAAACAGTGTACAGGAATTATCTCAAATTACAAAGATGCTCCTTTAGTGGTAGCAGAATGCTATAATGAAGCATGGTTTCCTCAGCCAATCAGTTGTCTCCCAACACCACTACAACCATCACCAACATCTTTATCTCTACTTCCCTTTAAAAAATTAAAGTTCCTTTACCTCTATCCAGCCCATAATTGATTCTAAACATCAGGTTCTTGTCACATGCACCTAATACTGAGTTAAAACAAATATTAAGGGGAAAGTGAAAACTAGTCAGCATTCCAGTTAGTAAGAAATTGTTCCATATTGCTACACTTGTCCTTGAAAGTTCATTTCAGCTTTGTGAAAAACAGACATAAATCAAATGAAGCAAAATGTTACATTTCTCCCTCACACAAACTCTTTGTACAGAGTCCCACATATATTTTCATGGTTTATTTTCTTGGAAAAATTCAGAATGAAAGCTCTTAAAATATTTTTAACCACCACCCAACTCAAATTCACAGCATGACTACATATTGAATTCAAAGGTTTTAGCAGACCTATTTAGAGAAGTCCGTGAGTCAAAATAATGGAAAGAAATGTACTTAAAATCAATCTGGAATTGATTGTCATGAGGATGAAATGAAGTAACCTTTGAAAATACTACTTTGGTTTCAGTGAGAAAAGAAAGAAAAATAAAGTTTACCAAAAAATTAAGTTGAAAAGGAAAAGAGAGCTATTGGCTTGACCTGGGCTATGCCACCCAGCTAGTGACTCCAGCTTTTCTGGTGAACCAGGCTAGGGGTGTTGACTGCCTTCTATAAATTTGTTCAACCCATGGGAGCCTTACATCTATTTTAATTTTGGCTCCTCAGCCTAAGGATTTGTCAATCCAAATAGCTGTACAAGGCTCCAATTCCCTGCCCTCCCCACCACCACATTTGGACTTGACCTCCAGACTGGCTCTGGCTCCGAACTTGGATCCTGCTTATGTGTGGCCATCTCACCTGTTATATCTGTTTTTTGCTCATTGATCTTGAGCTTATTGCTCCTTGATCTTGACCTTGATCTTGATCTCTGCCTAACCTCAGTGTGCTTCTCTGAATGTGAAGGTGCTCATTGGATGCTATTTGAATCCTTCTTTGAGAGCAGAGTGTATTGAGTGTGGGTACTTGGGAATGTATGGAATTGTAGGGAAATGTGGGGACAACATGTATTATAGTTTGCAAGGGACAACAGACAGACCAGTAGGAGTTGTGATGCAAGCTTCTTCTAGTTTGAAATTTGTGTGATTGATGTTCCTATTCTTTGGGATGCCCTGGAAGCCTCTGATATAATGTGACCACCACCATTACTTACACTTTGCAGGCTTTACAAACGCATTGCAGGCCTAAATCAAGATCCTAAGAACAGGTTGTTGGGAAAAGCATAGAAGAAGAAAGCTCTGGAGGACAAAATGTTGAAAGCACCTAGGCAAGAACTGCAAAGGTGAGGAAGGCTGAAGTTCACAGGATGATTTGAAATAACTCACCTTATTTTAACATGCTTTACACTGAAACATTTATGCCAGACAGGATTAAAAGGGAGGGAGGGTCTCCCACAGCAACGTTGCCTCGCTACAAGGACAAAAACAAGAAATTAGAGATAAGAAATTCTAACCCAGTTCCTTGGCAACTGGAAAGGCAACTCTAGGCACAATGCTTTTTTCTCTGACGGGGTCATAAAACTCTGAATACATTTTTAGATTGCTTTGACTAAAACACTTGACTCCCTCTGACACTTTTTCTGACATAGAAAGTAAAGAAGAGAATGTGAGCCTATATGTACCTTTCTGCTGATCTCCACAAATTTAGCAGGAGATGTGGAAGGAGGATGCGAGTCAGCTGTGCCATGTCATTTATAACCCTGATTGTGGACATGGGTGTAGAAGTCCCTTTTACATCTACTGAGCTCAGGGCCTGAGTGAGCAAGCAACATCCCACTTCCCCTCTATACATTCAACATAGGTTTGGAGGGAAGGTATGGCAAGGCTTCAGGCTGTCAGTATACCCTATTTCTTTCCCTTTCTGGCTTCCCTGTATATCAGTATGTGTGTGTTCCCAGATGCTTTTCTGTGTATGTGCTTCTCTCTACTTGGGAAAAAAATATGTATCTGTGATACCGATTGTTCTGCCATTGCAGAAATTAAGAGAGAACTGAACATACTATAAATGGGCTGGACATATTGACTTTATATTTTGCTGAAAAGAGGGTGGTGGTATCTAAGCAAGAAGGAGGTGTTATGTTGCTTTGTTACTATTAAATCAAAGCTTGATTAAAGGTTTGATGCTTGTGAATCTGCAAATTGACACTTAGGGCAAAATCCAGAGCAGTTACAGGTCCACACAGTTATGTCATCCTCTAGTGTTATCTTATGGAAAGTCACCTTAACTGCTCCATCGCAAAGGGCTTACCGTAATTTGGCTTTAGGATATGGGCTTTAGATATAGTCTGAGTTGGGAATGTAATCCAGCGTGCAGGAGAAAAATATCTGCTCTAGGCTTTTAGGCTTTGAGCCAGCTACACAGAGCAGACTGGCTGAACAGCTGATTAGTTATAGAATCACATTTCCATGAGATTTATCTGATTTCTGTTGGTTCTGCTGCCTAGAAAGAAAGGCCTGTGAAGGTTGCTCACTCATTTTTCCCTGCTCAACTCTATTGCTCAGAATACATGGATCCAATTATATAGACAGGGTGATCCCATGTCCTCTTTTTCCAGAACATGTCCTCTTTTTGAGCCATCTGTCCTGGTAAAAATCTTTATCCTCCATTTCCTCGTAAAAAGGCAGCATGTAACCTTCTTAAAATTAATAAATTATATTAAATTATATGTAATGGTTTTAAATTATAATAATATATATACTGTATATAAAACTGAAGAATCACTGACTGATTCTTATCTTAAAGATAAGATCTTAATATCTTATCTTAATATCTTCTTCCTATCTTCTTAATATCTTAAAGATGAGACTGACTTACTCATCAACACCCAGCCAAAACCACCAGGCCTAGTAGTGTAAAACTTGGGGAGGGTGTTCATTATGTGACATTAGCACCTAGTAGGAACTGATGTATAGAAATTTGACCCCCCCCCCCTCCAAGGGGGTCAAAAGATGTGCAACCAAGGGTGGGCCCGGCCTGGCCCAAGAACATGTTCCCTGGAAGTGGGCGGGCCCAGGGCGGGGTCAGGGACAGGGCGGGGCGAGGGATGGGCCCCAACCCCGCCGCACTGCGCATGCGCCAGGCTTTGCGCATGTGCAGTGCATCTCCTGAAGCCTTGCGCAGAGCTGGACACAAGCACTCGGCTTCAGGAGACATAGTGCGCTTGCGCACGGCCGCAAGCACTGCGAACAGGTCCCTGCAGTTCTCGCCACCCGCTGCCGCTACCGGCTCGCCAGCGATGGCCAATTAAGAAGATCCAGTTCGGGCGAGTAGGCCCGAACCGGCATCTGCCCACCGGTGTATGCAACGATTAAAATTAAACACTGATAAAACCCTGCCCCAAATCCTGCATCTGCTCAGTAGGGGAGTTAAGGGAGAGTGTTGCTTGGGGCGGGGGGTGTTGCACAGAGGGTGTTGATGCATGGGGGAGGGGTGTTGCATGCAAGGGGTTAAGGGCACACAATTTTTTTTAAATTTAACCATATGAAAGCAATATACATGAGTGTTAAGCTTTTATGTTGTCATGTCCTACATTTTTCTTGGAGGTCAACATTTTGTAATGATCTTGTTAGCTTTTGCAGTTAATGACATTATGGTCACCTTGGCTATAAACAGAAGCAGAACACCTGCTTCGAGTGCTTACCATTTAGAAAATCTCAGAGTCAGTACCTCACATTTTTCTCTCCCAAGGGACAGACCCAAAAATAGGTGCAGCACCTAGAGGATAGCTCCTTCTCCCTTGGATTCCACTTCAGGCTTCTTACTGGTCATATTGGAATTTTCTGGGCAATTACTGGCCTATCTACAACTTCCTCCCAAAACTAGGAAAGCCAGGAAGAAAATGGCTGCCTTGGGAAGACCCCTCTCCCAGGTTAGCTGAAAGCTGCCATATCAGAAGATCCCCTTGGAAAATAAGCCAGTAGTGTAATTTAGCTATCTGAATCTGATAGTCATGGCAGTGGGCTCCTTCCTGTGTGAACTTGATCTAGACAGATAAACCAGACAGATAAAAAGAAAGAAGTTTATCACAACATATCTGAATGAAAGTGCAGTGTGGCTTGGGTATTTCAACAAAACAATTGCAGTTGCTCAGACACTGCAGAACTGAACTGCTCACATAATAACAGTGCAGTCCTATGCATGTCTTCTAAGTGGGGGCTTATTCCAGAGAAAGCCCCATTAGCTTTCTCTGGAATAAGAGAAATGGGTCCTTTCTCTGGACCCATTAGCCATTAATTTTTTTCATCTTCTTTGTAAACCGCTTTGTGAACTTTTTCGTTGAAAAGCAGTATATAAATACTGTAGATAAATAGATTTCATCCTAAGTTGATTAAATGACTATAATACAAGTCAATTGATTTAAATATCACCTAAATAATAGACATAAGGAAACGTATGATTCATCCGATCAGTCTTTTTCCCCACTTATGTCCTGCATAGCCAAGGAAGCGATTGACAGGCATGTCCTCTATCTTTAGTCAGTTAGTATTCTCTTAAAATTCTTCTGAGGTGGTATCTTTACTTGTTTCAGAATCAAGGAAAAAGTCATTTTGGATTTTAACTACAGCACATAAGACTTTAAAACTGTTGTGCAACAATTGTACTCAAGGGAATGATAGGCATAATAAATATTGAATGACTATGTAAGAAGTGCTTTCTGGTGTCTTAAGAGCACAAGCCTAACCATGTCTACTCAAAAGTAAGTCCCATTATGTTTAATGGGTCTTACACCCAGGAAAGTGTCTTTAGGATGGCAGCCTAAAACAGCCTGTTGTTTCATAAAAAGGAAAGTAAAAATGGGGGGAAATGTACTGGGCTAATTTTGACTAATTTGCATCCTTAGATTATTTTTAAGGAACAGCAGATATTTGTCTATTGATTAATATGACTAATTAATTTAATTAATGAATTTGACTAATTCATATTCTAATTTTTTTTAAATAATCAGTAGATATCTAAGTTATTCAGAATCTAGAGTAGCTGCTCCAAGTTCTAATCTTGGAGCGAGGCACACAAGACCCAATATGGGACCTCTGTGTTGCAAGATTTCCCCTTACCTTTATTGCCTTTGTCTGTGCTTGTGTAGTCACTGTGTATTCCCTTTCTGTGGGACTGTTTCATCACATGGTACAAGAAATGTGCTTCTCTCTTCTTGGGCAAACAGGAGATCACCAACTCAATTCAAAGTAATTTAGGGACAAACTTACTCAAGTTTCCAGAACCAATGCAAATGTGCCAACAGGTAGGGCACTGCATACTGAAAAGCGGGGGTAGGGGGTTGTCACAGAGACCTCGTTTAATCTCTTATCTTGGGGCTGCAGTGGCAATAGAAACCTGGGTAGGAATGCATTACTGTGTATTAATTCCTAGGTTTTCCGGCCATTAAAAAGTTGTTGCAAGTGTAACATTTCACCATACATATTTGATGGTATCCTCAGAGACAGAAGGAATAACAACAGCCAAACAGAAACTTGTAGAGAGGTACAGGACAGACATCATCTTAAATAGTCCCAGCTGCTTGTGAAGCCAATGAGTAGCTCTTGGGTCTGTTGTATTCACTAAGAGTGTCATAAATTATAATAAAGTTTCTTCCCTTGTTTGCTACAGTATGTGTTCTACTTTGCCATGTCTGCTTTTCAATGGATGTTCTTTGAAGTAATCAGTGCCAGCAAATATTCAAAATCACAGCTTCTTCTTTCTGGTTGATGTTATCTTTAAGTTTGTAAATTTCAGTTGCTTTCAGTTGGAGCATCTGGTGATAATGTACGGTAGTCAATAGAACATCCGTAAATTCAAACATTATTTTATGTCCCATCTTGATTGTATGTTCTACTATGGCTTATCTTTCAGTCTGTACATTTGGCATCCATCAGTCTTGAAAGACTAGGGTATCGTGCCCAATGCTGTATGCGAAGCACCAAGGCCTAGATAGATTGATATGGAGGATATGCTGTTACCCAAGCAGCAAATCCCCCCTTTCCACGCAACTGAAATAGCCCAATGGAACAGCAGAGCCAATATGATTGGTTCCAGCTGCATCCCAGAGCTGGGCTAAGGACAGGAGCTCACCCTGTCTTGTGGGGATCTTGTCTTGTCTTGAACCCTGGCCTGCTGGTTAACAGGCACAGAGTCTTAACCACTTGCGCCACCCACAGCCCTCTAGGCTATAAAAGACGGCAATATCTTTCATGCTCCTTATAGTAGTTACTGAATGCATCATGGTTCCTATTTGGCTGCAGCTGCAGGGCAAGTGATACACTCCTGGACATGATAAAGAGTGTCCTTAGGGTTCTGGTGCATAGACTGAGCTTGATGGTGTTCTTGTTATTTTCAGTCCAAGTGTCAACCATCCTAAGACATGAAATGTCTTGCATCATCTATGGAACATTGACATTCAGTTTTAACAAATACAGTGTAGAAAGACAAAATACTGCAGTGAATCCACTGTTATAATTGAGGATTTTCTAATCAGTTGCAATTACCTTGGGACAGAAGAAGTTACTCAGTAACCTGAAAATATAATGAGGCATGTAAGATGTTTCATTCACTATTTTCAGGACTTGTAGCCACACATGATCACCTTCCTATTGCTAGAACAATTCTGTTATCTTTTATAGTCGGCTCTCACAGCCCAGTACTCATTAATTTACAACCCAATCCTATGCATTTCTACTCAGAACATGGTCTTACTCCAAGGTTAGTGTGGATAGAATTGTAGTCCCGGATTTTTATCCTCCATCTAGTTTTATACATTAAAGCCCATGAATATGTAAAGTGTGCAGCATTGTTGCTGTACTTTTCTAGGAAGAAGCAAATGTTTCAAAGGCAGAAAGATAGCATCTTGTGCAGAATACACAGATATTTGCAACTGCAAAGTTACTGAAAGCGTATAGATAGATATACAGGGTGATTGAAAAGTAACTCCCTATATCGTAATTTATAAGTATTTTAAAATAGGGAGTTACTTTTCAATCACCCTGTAGATCAGTGGTTCTCAATCTTCCTAACGCCGTGACCCCTTTATAAGTTCCTCATGTTGTGGGGACCCCCAACCATAAAATTATTTTCGTTGCTACTTTATAACTGTAATTTTGCTACTGTTATGAATCATAATGTAAATATCCAATATGCAGGATGTATTTTCATTGTTACAAATGAAATGTGTGTTCTATGCGCACATTGAACACAATGGGATTTATTTCAGAGGATTGGGCATAGGATTGGGCCCTGAGGCTGCAATCCTATCCACATTTACATGGGAGTAAAGGCCCCCTGACTATAATGGGATTTATTTCAGAATAGGCATGCATAGGATTGGGCCCTAGGCTGTCAGTCAGCCCCAGTGCGTGTGCAGCTACAAGCCTGACCTAGCCCCCTGCACCAGGGGTCTTTAGGCGACCCCCAGGAAACCTCTAGGCAACCCTGAAAGGGGTCCTGACCCCAACTTTGAGAAACACTGCTGTAGATTTATAGATATAAGCAATGACCTTCCTCCGCAAACCATTAATGTGAGGTTTTGCTCTAGCTAGTAAAGGAGAAAGTGAGACATTATAAAAATTTCTGAAGTGTGGGTGTGGAAGAATGCCCTATTTTTAGCTTGCCCCTATTATAAATACCAGCACCTGTGTTTTTTGCAGTAACACGCAGGGACAGGTGGTCTTTCAGAGCCATATGCGCTAGGGAGGAAGCTGTACTTATGTATAAAACATGACTTCATCTATTCTGCTGGAAAACAGAATGCCTCATGGTCAAGAGCATACAAGGATGGTGACAGAGAAGAGGAAGATTTTGTCACTAGAAATAAATAACCCTTGCCTGACAAAGAAAGCCCACTTGAAGAGGTGATCGGGTTGACAGGTGGGCATTATAGAGTGCTCTGCACCCTATATAAAGCTGCTGAAGTGCTGGACCCCCTAAAGAACAGAAGGCCAATCACTGAATGAGCTATTTCATTTTCACAGACTGTGAGCTGTCATAGGAAGACTACTGCAACTTAACAGACCAAAATGGTAGAATGTGAAAGCAGCACAACTCCAATTGTGTGATGGAGCAATATTTCTATCAGCTTTGTGTGAGAAGATGGTAATCGCCTGTCTGCCTAGCTGAGGAGAAATGGAGGGAGTCGCTCTGAGACGCTGGGAAGCGTCTCTTCGTTCCTGAGGTAAATTTTACCTCCGAAGCTGTTTTGCCTCAGTGCGAGTTAAAATCACCTCATAGAAGGGTGTGAGTTTGGAATCTCCTCTTTCCTGTTCATGAATTCTGAGGTGGAACTTGGAATTCATGCTATCTACGGCATTTGTGTTTTTATGCAGGCAAGACCTCCTGCTTTTCCTTATGTTTTGTTGATTTTTTTAAAAGCTACCCAAACTATCCTTATGATCATTCCTACCTCCCCAATCTGTGCTTAAACCAGATTTGCAGGAGAAATAAAACAACCCTATAGACTTTGGCCGAAGTGCAAAAGACAAATTCAGTATAATCTTTACTGAGCTTTTCTGACTATGATTTCCGGCAAAGCAGTATTGCACTTAGTCAAACCAGACCACCTTAAAGAGCATAGGATGACTATTTCAATTAGGTTGAGGCAAAACGTACGCGATCAGCTATAAATCTGTTGCTGTGTGTGTGTGTGTGTGTGGGTGGGTGGGTGTCATTTCTTCAACAGGTTCTTCAGACAACACGCTCAAGCAATAACAACCTGCAGATTAACGTAAACTCATTTTTCTCAGTGCTTTATTCCTAAATGAACCATTTGGTTGCAAAAGTCTTTGTGTAATGCTCATTAATCTTTTTATAAACAACCACCATCTCAACAAAATGCAAGCTATGTTCATTTCATGCTCTGGAGGAAAACAGATGATGCAGTTCTCACCCCATTAATAAAGACTTCCTTGTCTGTCTGAGCATATGTGGACCCTTGTACATTGGATTAAAATCTTAGTTAACTTCATAGAGTTTCCCATTTTGCTTTTCAGTTCAAGATGATGCATTCAAAGTGTATTGTATGTGTAAGGAAGAAGTAGCAGGATTAAGGAATCTATTTATATCCCACATTACAATGGCACTACTATTCTACTTTACTATAGTAGCAATCCTTCAATAACTTTTCTTGGAGCAAGTCCCATTGAACACAATGAGGCTTACTAATTAGTACAGTGGTCCTCAACCTGCTTGGCCCCGAGGACTGGTTCTGTGGGAAAAATTTTTCCAAGAACCAGCGGGGGAGAGGTTGCAGGGGAGTTCTCCCTTTGGCAACCTGGAGGGAGGGCTTCCCTACCCAGAGCACAGCTACCTCCAGGTGTAAAATCCCATTATATTAAATTAATAAATGGAGCTATTGCTAGGTTACTGTGGACAGCATTGCAGGTGACAGCCCAATGGCTCAATGCATGTCTACTCAGAGAGCAGGGATTTTCAACCTTTTTTGATGCAGGATGCTTTGAAAATGCACAAAGTCAACATATTCTCTCTTATTGGAGAGCAAGCCTCATTAACTATAATGTGACTAATTTCTGACAGGCCTTGGATTGGACTCTGAGGCTGCAATCTTATCCACACTTTCCTGGGAATAAGCTGCACTGACTACACTTCCTGGAAGTAAGCTCCATAGGGACTTACTACAATGGGACTTACTGCTGAGTAGATAGGCACAGGAGGCTGGAATCCTAGTCACACTTTCCTGGGAGTAAGCTCCAGTGACTACAATGGGATTTACTACTGAGTAGACAGGCATAGGATTGGGCTTTGCGGCTGGAATCCTATTCACACTTTCCTGGGAGTAAGCTCCAGTGACTACAATGGGGCTTACTACTGAGTAGACACTGTTCAAGTGGGACCCACCAGGTGTACAGGCATCCCCCACTTATTGGACAGGTTATGGATTGGAGCATTGTCCAAAAGTGAAAACTTTTGAAAAGTGGAACCCAGTCTTTTTTAGCTTACAAATGCAAAATGGCCACCAAAAAGGACATAAATATCACTTGCAAAAGCCTCAATCACACAATTTTATTAATGCACAACAAATTACAGTAAAATGAACAAAAGCATGTGTGGGAAATGAATACCTTATGTATTTAAATCAGTGGTTCTCCATCTTCCTAATGCCGTGACCCCTTTATAAGTTCCTCATGTTGTGGGGACCCCCAACCATAAAATTATTTTTGTTGCTACTGCTGCAGTGCAATGCACACTTTCCTGGGAGTAAACCTCACTGACCTCAATGGGAATGACTTCTGAGTACACATGCATAGAATTGGGCTTTAAGGCTGCAATCCTAGCACTTGCCTGGGAGTAAGCCCCATTTACTTTCATGGGACTGACTTCTGAGGAGACCTAGGATTGGGATCTCAGGCAGCAGAGCCAGCCACTGTTTCCTGGGAGTAGCCCCATTCACTATTATGGGACTGACTTCCGAGCAGACATGCATAGAACTGGGCTCTAAGGCTGCAATCCTAGCACTTTCCTGGGAGTAAGTCCCATTCACTTATCATGAACAACAACAACATTGAGGGGGCTTACTTTTGAGTAGAGCACAAGGAGCAGGGCACAACGGTCGGTGCACAAGTGGGGCACCCACCAGCCAGCCCCCTTGTGCTGGGGGTTGGGCTCTGGCGCCATGCTCACACCTCAGCGCACTGAGGATCTGGGGGGGGGGAAGAGGAGGAGGCTGCCATCTGTGGTGAGTGTGTCGGGCGCCTCCCCGCCCCCCAAGGCTCCACATCGGTCTCACAGCAGCTCAGAGGCTCCTTCTGAGCCGCTTCTCAGTGGCTTCTTCCAGCCACAGCAGCTCCAGCCTTTCTGCCAGGTCTTCCCACCTGTCTTTAGGTGACCCCAGGAAAGCTCCAGGCGACCCCAAAAGGGGTCCCGACCCCCACTTTGAGAAATGCTGATTTAAATGATGGTTATTTACTGAAAAAAATTCATAAGCAAATCATCATTTTCTTAGCATTATTCCACTCCTGGCAGGGTCTGCTTTAGATGATGGGGAAATCTGGCCAGCATGTCGCAGGGGCCTGTACCTAGGTCTTGAAGACGGAGGTCTTCAAATCAACAGGCACAGCGCCTTTAACCACAGAGCCACAAAGCAAAAGCAATTTGATCACCATGCCGCATGCAAATCAACCTAAGGAAAGATAATTTTAGCCTTTAAACTAGCAGAGAGATATTAAAGAGTGAAGCTTGTGCTGTGTGAATGAGTCCTGGGTATAATTGAAAGGTGTTGAGAGAATGGAACCATCAGAAAACAAACTGTTAGAAAGTGGGGGATACATTGGTCTGTCTGTCTGTCTGGTTTACTTTTTAAAAATATAGAATTTATCTATCTATCAATCTTTTAAAAGGTTCACTTTAAAATATATATAGAATCTATCTATCTATCTATCTATCTATCTATCTATCTATCTATCTATCTATCTATCTATCGCTGCAATCTTAAACACACTTTCCTGGGAGTAAGCCCCATTGGATATAAATATACTGCACCCTAATGTATTCAAAAGCTTTCCTTTTAAAAATATATTATCCATCTAAAATTTTTACTTTAAAGAAAACAAAACTATCCACCTATGTATCTAAAAGGTTTACTTAAAAAATATAGAATACATGTATCGACCTATGTAACTAAAGGTTTACTTTTAAACATACAGTATAGAATCTATGTATCTATCTACCTATGGCTACAATCCTAAACACACTTTCCTGGGAGTAAGACCCATTGAATACAGTGGGACTTACTTCTGAGTAGACGGGCTTAGTATTGTACTGTATGTAACTGAAAGGTTTACTTTTTTAATCTATCCATGTGCAAATAACAATAACCCCCAGAAAAAGACTGCAAAATGTATGTTGTTTCCAGGTGCTTGCAAATGAGGGTCTGGCTGAGTGTTTGCAGGAGGCTGATCAGCAGCTGAGCTGACTCTGGAGTGTCCCTTGAGGCAGTCAGTCACCTGCTCTTTCCATCACTGTGAGGAGACCCACCCTGAAGAGGTCGCGACCCACTGTTCGGAGACCCCCAAGTTCCAGAAGGTTGTGATGCTCAGTTCCAGACCCCCCAGTTCCAGAAGGTGCTCAGGCTCGCAGCCCAGCAATGCCAGCGGAGTGAGTCAGTTGGGCTCCCGCAGGAGGAGCGAGAGGATGTCATCAGGCCGCGTCTGAGGGACTGAGAGGGAGGCGGAGAGAAGGCAGGAGGGACCCGCCTCAGACTCAGCCCCTCACACGGTGCTCCCTCGCAGGACCTCCAGGTAAGGCTCCGCTGGGGGAGAGGAGGAGGGAGACAAGCGCCAGGCACTCTGAGGCTGCCATCCTCTCCATACCTTCCTGGGAGGAAGCCCCATTGACTGGAATGGGACTTACTTTTGAGTAGACAGGCACAGGATGGGCTCTGAGGATCAAATCCTCTCCACACTTTCCTGGGAGGAAGACCCATTGACTAGAATGGGACTTTTGAAAAGACAGGCACAGGATGGGGCTCTGAGGATCAAATCCTCTCCGCACTTTCCTGGGAGGAAGACCCATTGACTAGAATGGGACTTACTTCTGAGAAGACAGGCATAGGATGGGTTCTGAGGATCAAATCCTCTCCACACTTTCCTGGGAGGAAGACCCATTGACTAGAATGGGACTTACTTTTGAAAAGACAGGCACAGGATGGGCTCTGAGGATCAAATCCTCTCCACACTTTCCTGGGAGGAAGACCCATTGACTAGAATGGGACTTACTTCTGAGGAGACAGGCATAGGATGGGCTCTGAGGATCAAATCCTCTCCACACTTTCCTGGGAGGAAGACCCATTGACTAGAATGGGACTTACTTCTGAGGAGACAGGCATAGGATGGGCTCTGAGGATCAAATCCTCTCCACACTTTCCTGGGAGGAAGACCCATTGACTAGAATGGGACTTACTTCTGAGGAGACAGGCATAGGATGGGCTCTGAGGATCAAATCCTCTCCACACTTTCCTGGGAGGAAGACCCATTGACTAGAATGGGACTTACTTTTGAAAAGACAGGCACAGGATGGGGCTCTGAGGATCAAATCCTCTCCACACTTTCCTGGGTGTAAACCCCACTGACAATCATAGGACATCTGAGGAGACTGGCATAGGATTGGGATCCCAGCCACACTTTCTGGGAGTAAGCCCCATTGACTGTAATGAAGCTCTCAGACTGGATTGGGAGTCTTTAAACCCTTCCCTGAGAGCTCAAATATCTCTATGCATGCTCAGGGGAACTATCTTCCCTAGATATTCTAAGATGTAAGCACTTGTTCCAAGCCAACACCTCATCAGGTTGATTAAGAACCTAATATAATGCATGCCTACTCTCTGAGTAGTCCAATTTTTGTCTCTGGGGCTAACTTTCAGGTGTGGCTAGAACTGCAGACTAAGCCCTGAATACCATTTTTTCCCCAATAGTCTCAAATTTAATTTAAGGTTAGCTTTTCCTTGCCACCTCCCAGCAAAATTCATGAATGCAGTATTTACTCAATTATCCTAAAAAAATTTGGGGCATATACTAATGCCAGTCACATTAGTAGCATGTCACTCATAATTTACTCAGTTTCAAGCAATGCTGAGTTTTCCTGTGGTCACAACTTTGTGATCCTGTTTGCACCCTTTGTGTGTGATGTAACAGCCCCTGATCTCTGTGGATGAGGAGCTAGTATTGAAATGGCATTCTGGTGTTGCTGGAAAATCCTGCATTGAAAATTTACTAAAGGGATGCTTTAATAATGCTTTAATAATGCTTTGTGTGTATGATAGTAGTGTTGTGATCTTTGCCTTCTTTGTGTAGTATTCCTGTCCTGTTCTCTGGGTCCAGTGTTAAGTTTTGTTTTCTGTAAATAGTTGGCAGAAATGTGGCATGTGGGACAGAACATCTTTTCTTTGTTTTAATATTGTCCTTTTTTGTCAGTTGTATTAATAAATAATGCTCAGTCTGGTGCCAATCAGACTTTGGAAAGTCATTCCACTTCCAAGACAGTATCCTTTTCCTGCGGGGAAAGACTGAGGGATGTACACCTACCTTATCTACTTTGATAAGGTTCACAACAACCTCCCATCCAGCATCCCACAGAAATCTTGCTTAACCACTCAGTCCTATGCAGTTTTCCTCAGAAGCAAGTCCCATAATGTGCAATGGGGATACTCCCAGGAAAGTGCAAATAGAATTGCAACCTTGGTCAATTAATGATTTTCAAAGAATTGCCCTGACAGTTTGGTCTTGGATATTTTTACTTGAGAGTGAATGCTAATGAGTTCAGTGGGACTTCTTTCTTAGTAAAGTGCAAGCTTAGAAGTGCAACCTAGACAGGTCAGAGCTTGTTTTTTTTTTTCTCACAAGTACATAATCACTATTTTGCCTATGACTGATATAGTAGATGTTTTTCAGTTGCTGATAGAGCTGTGTACACTCACAGCACACAGTGCCATCACAACAAAATAAATCTGGATCCTTGCAAATCTGTCTTCCTGATATCATTCTAACTATATTGTAGTATAATTATAGAGAAGGAAGGTAGACTTCTTTTACTATAAAGAAAGCATACTTTATTATTGCAATAACATTTGCCCTAAACTGTAGTTGTCACGGTGTGGTATGTAAGTGTGCATCTTTAAGAACAGTAATCAGCGTGTGACAGTGTTGGATGTAACAAGTTCCCAGCTTTCAGATTGGCTTATGGTAGGATGAGTGTTCATAATTAACAGCTTGCTTCATAAGTTTAAAAGCAATCTAGTAATGTGATATGTATGTATCCTTTAGGTTAGTGGTTCACAAACTTTTTAGCACTAAGACCCACTTTTGAAAATGATTGTTAAATGATCTCACCTTACAAGATTTGAAAAAGGTGATCCTGACTTTTTATTATTGTATAGAAATATTAAAAATATTTCTATATAATTAGAATTATTAGAATACTAGAAATATTTCTATTTATTTGTTTACAAGTAATATTTATTCATTTCCCCCCAAAATTGATCTGTTTCTTGTAATTGGGCAGTCCTAATGAATAACTTCAAAGCTGGAGGAGTGGAGAGCCCTGAGCTTCTCAGTGCCCTCTGGAGTAGTGGCACTAAAGTGGTTATCTTTGTATCCTGCAGGCACTGTGAACCAGCTGGAGGTCTCCATAGGGGAAGCACACCTTTGTTGCCTTCCCCGTGGGAAAGGCCCAAGACCTGTAAAGGGGCTTCTCAAGTCTGTTCCAGTTATTTATTTGAGAATTTTATATCTGAAGCAAATGCCCAACACCTCTTATAAAGGTCCATACTAGTGTACAAATGAATGTTTACAATAATTGTTTCAGAGGTAGCTCGTAGAAGCCTACTCTTCCAGATAATTCAAAGCATGGTCATCCTGTCTGGCTTCTGGGAATGCCTTCTGGGCTTCCAGCATGAAGAGTTTCAGATTGGCGACTGAAGAAACAGTGACAACAGGTTCTGTTGTCTCATGCTTTATTATACTGACTAGTGAAAAGTGTACCCACTCTGCGGGAGAAAAAATTCCCCTGAACACCATCCCCCATCTGCATCAAACCCCCATGTGCAACTTCCCCCCATGCACAGCATCACCCATGCACATCATGTCCCCATGCGCATCATGTCCCCACATGTAACTTTCCCCACGCGCAACTTCCCCACATGCACATCAACCCCCCATGCGCAATTCCCCCGTGCGCAACTTCCTCCATGCGCATCATGTCCCCATGTGCAACATCTTCCATGCGCACCATTCCCCCATGTGCATCATGTCCCCATGTGCAACATCCCTCATGCGCATCAAATCTCCATGCGCAACATCCCCCATGCGCATAATTCCCCCATGTGCATCAATTCCCAATCGCAACATCCCTCCATGCGCAACATCCCCCATGTACATCAACCCCCAATCGCAATATCTCCCATGCGCAGCATCAACCCCATGTGTATCACCCCAACATGCGCATCAACCCCCAATGTGCATCTTCCCATGTGCAACCCCCCATGCGCAGCATCCTCCCCAGTGCACCAAGCACAGAACACCAATTGGCCGGATGTTGGTCATTCTTCCATGTTAAGTATAGGACAACACTTTGCACCCCTTTTCAGCCCCTTAAGGGTTAAATTTCTCCGCATCAGTTCTTGGTGGGTGTTGATGTGACAGAAGGATCCCTCCCAGAATTCCATGCTTCTAAGTCTGAGGGTTGGGGTGGAATGTTGATGAGTCATCAATTCTTCAATGCAAAGTATAGGGAGGAAAATGCGTTACGCCCCTTTTCACCCCCTTCCAGTTGGAATTTCCGAAAACTGGTTCTTAGTGACTCCCTCCATCACAGAAGGAACACTCTCCCCAAATTTCACATTTCTAGGCCTGGCAGTTTTGGCAGGGCATTGATGAGTCAATAATGATGATGATTAGTTTTATAAAACGCATTGCGCCCCTTTTACCCCCTTGTGGTTGGAATTTCCGAAAACTGGTTCTTAGTGGATCCCTCCATCATGGAAGGAAAACCCTCATCAAATTTCACACTTATAGGCCCGGCGGTTTTGGCTGGATGTTGATGAGTCAGTGATGACGATGAAGATGCCTTTTATATACAGTGGCACCTCATGTAAAGAACGCCTCACATAAAGTATGTTTCACGTAACAAACAAAAATTTCTCCAGGATTCTGCTTCACATAAAGAAAGTGCTTCACATAAAGAAAACATTTGTTGGCAGTTGGGCAGCCTGGCTGGCAGCCTGTTTAAAAAGCATCAGGGCTGCCTAGTGCACCTGCCCATAGTGAAAGCAACACTTCGGCCAGGCGTCTGCTGGGCAGAGGGAGAGAAGAGCAGTGGAGAAGAGGGAAGCAGCTCAGGGATAGCCAGAAGGGAGCAGGGGAGAGAGAGGCTCAGGATGGAGAGAAGGAGAAAGTGGGGAGACACTTTGAAGGTGTCTTGGATTCAGCCTCCTAACCATGTCTACCCAGAAGTAAGCCCCATTGTGTTAAATGGGTCTTACTCCCAGGAAAGTGTCTTTAGGACTGCAGCCTAAGTAGATTTCATAAGATCATGCACACTGAATGCATGTTTTGAATTCAGTTCCAGTGTTTTGTCATCATTTTTACATCCAGTTAATATTTTTATATGAATATTTTGGGGGTTGTGGAACCAATCATCTGAGTTTCCATTATTTCCTATGGGAAAATCTGCTTCACGTAAAGAAAGTTTCACGTAAAGAAACTGCCTCCGGAACGAATTAATTCTGTTACGTGAGGCGCCACTGTATATTGATAAAATATGAAGTATTTCTGTCTCCCATCCAAAATTCAACCAGGCCCATCGAGTGACTTTTTAAGGCCCAACACAGAGGTCTGGATACAGCAGAGCAGAGCCCTGTTGATCCTGTTTTCCTTCCGGTTCCTCACCCACCCCAAGCAGTCACACCACCACCCAGTGGTTGAACTTATCCCTGGAGATGGGGCATCCTCCCCTGCTGCTGCTGTGTCCTCCTTCTGCAGCTGGACCCAACCCTTAATTGGTGTGGGGCCAGCGCTGGTACTCCTTCCATGCCAGGTGCCATAAATGTGCTTTACCAAACATGCATGCCAGGATGTGGTGGTCAACATGCATGCTTGTACTAGGCTGACCTTGTTCAGGTTTCTGATCTTAGATATGTGATCCAGACATCATCTGTTCCCACTATTGTCATTAGCAGTCCAGAGGGGGAAAAAGATGCACAAACATTTATCTCCCTATATTTACTTAGGCTTGTTGTGCCTTGCAAGGCAGTTACAGCTATCTGATTTTTGAATAGTCCCTGGACTGGAGGTAATTAGTTATCTGATCTTTACAGCACATGTGTTTTTCACTGGAGGCTCTGTATTCCCACCAGAAGTTGGGTGCTGACCCCACAGCTCGAGAAATCCTGCAATCGTTATGAATACACCAAGTTAACAAGATAGGAAACACAATAAATGTTAACAAGAATGCAACCAAACTTTGTCTTGCTGGCTTGAGTACTCAATATACATACCTGTATGTAGTTGAGGCTGCAGTTCCTATGTTCACCTCCTGTAGAATTCAGTCAGGTTCATTAAACAGACTAAATGTATAACCTTTTTTCAAGTGATCTGTTCTCATTTAGGGAAGTAACACTTATGGACCCCATCCAAAGAGATCAGAAATGATTCTGTTTTTGGCTTGCTTATCTGTGTATTCCTGTTTCAGATCCAACTTAGTTATACACTGATTTTTTTAAATACATGGGCATTGCAAATCACAGTTTTAAAAACTACTTTTCTCCTGTTGTAGAGAGGCAGATATAAAAGCCTCTATTCTTCAGTCCTAGAATCAAACCCCTGCAGATTTTCTATCAGGTGCAATGAAGGCACAAGAAACCTGGAAGTGGGTATTTAAATCTGTTTTCCATTTTTTAAATCCATGGGAGATTACTCTACAGGTTTAATCCCGTTTTTAATCCACAGGTTCCAGAATGGAATTGTAGCTGATAACGAGAGACACCTGTATTAAATTCTGAACTATGCCTGTTTGTTACTTTATGTGGAAGACAGTCTATCAGTATCTGCTTCATGCAACCTCTGAGATCAGATGCAATATGCCACTCAATGCTAGGTTTGTGTGTGTGTGCGCGTGCGCATATGATGGAGGGAATGTAACAACAGAAGATGCAATTGTGATCATGTCCTGCCTTTAGACCAGTGGCTCTCAAAGTGGGGAGTTGGGAGTTGGGAGTTGTGATCCCCCACAATAGGGGATCACAACTTTTTTTCTTTTTGGGGCGGGGGTTATGAAAAACTGGGCACTGGGTCCTGCCATCTTGAAATGTGGCACCTAGGCTGCAATCCATACTTTCCTGGGAGTAAGTCTCATTGAACACAATAGGACTTACTTCTTACAACTGCTGGCATCACAATGATGTTACTAATATCTACAGTATTTATATACTGCTTTTCACCTAAAAAGTTCACAAAGTGGTTTACAAAGAAAATGAAAAAAATTAATAGCTAATGGGTCCCTGTCCCAAAAGGGCTCACAATCTAAAATGCAATAGATCTCCAGCAGAAGCCACTTGAACAGACATTGCTGGGGTGTGTAGGGCCAGTTACTCTCCCCCTGCTAAATAAAGGAGGAACACTCACTTGAAAGAGTGCTTCTTGCCCAGTCAGCAGTACTTCCTGTTTGATGACATCACTTCTGGGGGCCCCCAGACAGATTGTCAGTGGCAGAAGGGGATCCCAGGAATTTGGACTACTTCCAGGACTACTTGGAAGCATTTGATTGACCACTATTAGCAGACCTCCCTCAGTCTTGAAAGACTATGGTATCATGCTCGGTGCTGCATACGCTGCATGCGAAGCATGAAAGCCTGGGTTGGATTGTTATGGAGCATAGGCTGTTACCCAAGCAGCAAATCCCCCCTCTCCACACCACTGAATTAGTCCAATGAAAAGGCAGAGCCAATACGATTGGATCCAGCTGGCATCGCAGAGCTGGGCTAAGGACAGGAGCTCACCCTGTCTTGTAGGGCCGACCTGGGTCTCGAACCCTGGCCTGCTGGTTAACCGGCACAGCGTCTTAACTGCTTGCGCCACACCACTAGGAGGCAGGATATTGGACTAGATGGATCTTTGGTCTGAATGATGTAGTACTTTTTGGTTCATAATTCATTAAATCAATCATAATTCCATGATCAATCTTCCATGATTCATCAATCAATCTTCCATGATGGAATTCAAAATGATGTATAAATAGAGTGTTGTGCAGTGCTTTAAAGGGGCCCTTGTTCTAAGCAGATATAGTTTCCTCTGGAAAGCTTGTGCCTGTTCTGACTATGACCTTATTTTCCAGGTTCTTTTGAATGTGTACTGAGTTTGATTTTTAATTTGCAGTTTTCTCCTTCAACTGTTGTAAATCTCGCTGTCTTTTTGCTGTTTATTATATTTGATTTTTATTATATATCTTTTAATTATTCACATCATCATGCATTTACGATCTCTGCCTCCAAGGAATCCCGAAGTAGACATATACAAACATAATTATCTCAGTTTATGAAATTACCAATCAATCACTCTGCTCATTATAGTATTGCAAGTTCTAGTAATTAAAAGATTATTTTTTGAGTCACCATTAATTGTTTTGTTTTATCTCTTTTCTTACACTGTCTGATAGTTTCACCCTTCAATTCCTCACTGTATTGTCTTTGCCCCAAGGGCCATTCAGTTCTTTTGGAAGTAATTCCAAAAGAATTCAAAAGGAGGGCACAATCCTAACTAATTTAGGCCAGTGCAACTTACCCTTTCCCTTGGTAGCGTGGGGAAGCCAGCACATTTCTGTACACTGTCCTAATCCTGCCAGGAATGGCACAGAAGTGTCATCATAGATGCAATGACCCTCAGGTCAGCATGGGACTATTGCCAGCCTAACCAGGGGTTAGGATTGCACAGACAGTATCCACTTTAGCAGCCCAAACCTTACCTCCTTGAAATATTGTCTGTTCTGCAAACCTCCAGGCTTTTCCCCACCTCTTTTCTGCCTATGGGCAAAATCCAGAGTAACTACGGGTTGTCCTTGCTCCGGTGTAAGAACAACTTACTCTGGATTCCAATATGAATTGCCCATAGGTTTTCACTAGGTGGTGCAGTAACTACGGGTGCATATAAAATCTCTTATGTGCTCCCGTAGTTACTCTGGGTTTGGGGGTTCGTCTCTCCACTTTTAAGGCTTTGGATGCAAACCAAAGGAGTAGGATCTCTGTGTTATCGGGTATTTTAACCCAAATCCCCCTGCTCAAGCAAAAAGCGCATACTTCAACAATTCATTTGTCCTTATAGGTTTATTATAATTGATATTACAGTATTATTATAATTTAATACCATATAGGTATATTGTACTTTTTTCTCATGGGTTTGGAACCTACAGATTTGTCTTGCCATGAATTCTAATCTTGTGGTGGAGGGCCTCACTTGATCTTCCTGATGTGACTAGAGGTGTTCTCCAGTCACATCCAGGAGGCCTCAAGAGCACCTTAGGATAAATTTGATTATTCATGGGTTTTGGTATCTTATGTGAGTCTGGGAGCAAACAACCCGTACTGAGGATCAACTATTTTAGAAAGAGGCAGTCTCTCCACCCCACAAGCTGGGGCTCCAAAAGGAGGGTTTTAATCAGTGAGTGAGATACATACACTTTAGAGATAGCAAAAAATAGAGAGCCTTGTGAGCCAAGGGTTTGATTCAGTATAAAGCAGCTGCTATTTTCCCAAGACAACCAAAGGAATAAAAGATATACTATACAGTGTCTTTCATACTATGAAAGACACACTTTTATGCAGTGTGAATGAAAGACATACTTTGCACTGATATATAACTGTGTGCAGTACTGAGATTTAGGGCGCAATCCAGAGTAACTATGGGGAGTCCTTGCTCTGGTGTAAGAACAAGGATTTACTCTGGATTGCAATGTGAATTTCCCATAGGTTTTTACTGGATGGTGCAGTAACTATGGGCGCAAGTAATGTCTCTTATGTGCTCCCATAGTTACTCTGGATTGTAAAGTTAGACATGTATTACATGAGTACAACAAGTCACCTACTTAGAAACGGGTTCTGCCTGGAAGTTTGTAAGTCGATTTGTTCATTAGTCCAACACATTGATGTTAATGCATATTTGAGCCAGTTTGACCCATTGTAAAGAAAAGAAAAATTTAAAAAGTAGTGTAAATTAAATATCTTTACTGTGAAAAAGTATTTTTATTGTTAATCTATATGTAAATATAAAACTGAAAAGTCACTGACTGACTCATCAATGCCCTGCCAAAACCACTGGACCTAGAAGTGTGAAATTTGGGGAGGGTGTTTTTCTGGGATGGAGGCACCCACTAAGAACCGCTTTTCAGAAATTCCAACTAGAAGATGGTGAAAAGGGAAGCAACATGTTTTCCTCCCTATAATTTCCATTGAAGAATCCCTGACTGATGGAGGCTCTGCCCCAACCCCTGGACCTAGAAGCATAACATTCAGGGAGGTTGTTCATTATGTGATATGAGCACCCACTAAGAACTAAAGTTTAGAAATTTAACCCTTAAGGGTGTGAAAAGGGGTGCAAAGTGTTTTTGTCCTATCCTTAACATGAAAGACTGACCAATATACAGGCAAATTGGTGCTCGGTGCCTGGTGCACTGGGGGGGGGGGGATGATGTGCCTCAAGGATGTTGTGTGGTGGGAGGTGTGTTGCACATGGAGAGCATTGCATTGGGGGGATGTTGCACATGAGGGGAGGTGTTGCACATGAGGGGGTTGCACTTAGGGGGATGCGCTTGAGGAGGTTGATGCGCATGAGGTGTTGTGCATGAGGGAATGATACGTATGGGGATTTTGCATGGTGAGGTGATGCACATGGGGCCATGATGTGCATGGAGGGTATTGTGCATGGGGTGGATGATGTGCAATGGAGGGATGGAATATGGGGGTATTTTCCTCCCACAACACAGGTACATTTCGCTAGTATTGTTCATTTAAAATATTTTTACAAAACTGTTGCTAAAATACTGTTTTTGTACCATATGCAGCAGATATGTTATATGCAGCGGACAAATAGAGAGTTATGTTCATATGCTTGAAAGCTATATCTTGGAAGGTTTGAAAGGTTCATATATATGAAAATTCACATCTCAAAAATTCGTAAGTAGGGGACTTAACTATTTCCAGCAACTGTTTGACTTTTCACTCCTTTATTGACAACAACATGGAGTTGTTTTTACATCTATTGTTTTTGCATTTTACATGTATTTTACATTTTACATGATATGCAGGTTGAGCCTGTTCATAGATTTTTTTGTCTGCAGATCCCTGCCTTTTGTGGCTCTTTGGGGTTTCTGATAGGAGTCTTTCCCAGCCCCAATTCTGGAAAAAAGCAAGGGGCTGACACACAAGGAAACTTGTGTGTGTGAAGCAGATGATCGCTGTTGACTTCTGGTCCTGTTCCCCACCCCGCCCTGACTTTTTTTCTACTGTCTTAATAATCAAAACTGTTCAGGACCTGCACTTGTGGTACTTGCTTACTTCAACACCCTTTCAAGTCAACTCTCCAAGTTGACAGTTGGAAGCTGTGTATTATCAGTAGTTGAGGAATTAATAAACAAAGTGCCTGAAGGGCTCAGAGTTTGCCTAAACAGTTCACTCCATACTTGCAAGGAGACTATTTGAAGCCATTTTACTCTTCAAATGTATTTCCATAATTTCTCTTTCTAATTTAATTCTACAGTATGCCATTATACCAAAGTAGAAATTGATGGGCATTGCCTGCTTTGATTCTGTGTTTAGGATTGTGGAGGAAATCTTGCTTCCTCAAGTGTGAAGACTGGTTTGTGAATCAGTAGATTTAGTAGCTGAAGTTCCATCTATTATTTGCCAGACTTGGACAGAAAATGGAATATAGATTCAGTACATTAATTACTTTTCTGTCCTGATCAATAATTGGATTTTTAGGCATAATAGCTTGGTCTGCTTCAACAAAATTAAAACAAAAAGTGCTGAGTTGTTTGAGCAAGAGATGAATGGATCACATGTGACAAAAGCATATTTCTTTTTAAAGATATAAATGTAAAAATATTCAAGTGGAAGTAGTGAAACGCATATTAAATATGGACTGAAGTATATGCAAAGATCCCACTACTGTTTTTTCTTCTTGTTGGAATCCTTTTTTTAAACGCATACTAATTGTCTTAGTGCTAAGTAGATCAATTTAATAGAAAATTAGCTCCTTAAAGACTGAAGAAGAATTTGCTGGGTGACGCTCTGGTAAATAACTTTAATTTATTAATCTTCTTAAATACAAAACAGTTACTGGCATGGCAGACATCTGCCACTTTTCCACAGATCCAAAGAAATAATGCACAAACAATCTTGTATTACGAAAGTAAAGGAAGAGTGATTTAACTTGCTGGTACCAGTTTTAGCTACGATAAAAGAACTTTTTTAGGGGGTGGGGATACTAACCTTGACATAAAGAATGATATCTTTCAGAAAAAAGATACCCTTCCCTGGAATGGGGAGGCCAACTAGCCTGTACCATATCCAGAGTAGGGTGAAATGTCATTTATTTTCTCTAACTCTGTGTAGTGTGGCAGCCACCCCCTGTGGATCTGTGGCAGTGATATCTCCAGGCTCTTGGAAAGTGGTGGTTAGGACATAGCCCCCTCACCCCGCAGTGCCTTTTCTAGTGGTTGTCTTCTAGTATTATTTTTAATATATAATTTAGGTATAATTTGGAATTGCCATTCTTTAGAGTAGACTGTGTTGGAGAAAGATGTTCTTGCAAGGCCACAGGTATCGCAGATTATGTGTAGCCAGAGGAGATGTTGTTCTGGGTATAAAGATAAATAAAATCATGGTTTGCACCACTTGCATTTCATGCCTATGACTGACTCTGATTAGAGGCAAATTATGCACATGTCAGTTGAAGAAAATTTATTGTGAAGTAGCAACAGGGTGACTTTTTGATAGAGGTCAAATGCATTCTGGGTGGAGTGACGGCTTTCAGACTACATTGGCTTTGAATATTGTTCTTGGACAAGTGGAATTTCCCACTTGATTGGAATTAATATGATGAAATATTAGCCTGAAATCTGTCAAATTACTCGGGTGCAGAATTTAATCATAATCCAGACATATCATTCAGATTAATAATGCAAGCACTAAGTAGTCCTTTGTCTGGTAATGTTGAAAAAACATCACCTTAAGTGTAAGTGTCAGAGAGGTAATCTTCAGAAAGCCTAGGAGACGTTATAGGATTACTTCTCCTCAGACCAGAATGGGTCTAAAGCCAAAAATATTGGTGGGATACAAGTTGTTCTCAATCAATTGCATTCTTAACAGCTGGTTGTATGTACTTCTCTGTGCTTTGCCCATCTCTGCATGGTCATGTAAATTTCACATGACTATAGTGTACATCTTGCCTGTTGTATCTACTTCTGTGAGAATATTCACAGGCCAACTTGGTTGTGCTCAAAATGTATTCTACTTTGAAGGAGGGTTAAATTTAAATTGATTAATGGATATGCTGCGCATCTGCTTTGGGATCTGAGCATGCTGATAATAGTTGAATGCCAGGAATGGTGCAGTGCTACTCTCTTTCATTATATTTGTGCTGGTCTCTTTCCTCTCTCTCTCTCTAAATCATATTTTTTCTACAAATAGGTAATATATCTGTGCATAATAGCTTGTATTCTAGCTGTTTTAAAAAACTTGGTTTTCATGCATGATTCTAATGCAGCTTGAGTTGCAGTTATTCCAGTTTTATTTAAGCTAGGAAAGTGAAGCTTCTCAATCACATCCCTGTAGCTGTGAGACAAGAGTCACTTGGTCTGCAGGCAGATAGGCAGGCAGGCAGAGAGATTAGATGCAGTTCTTTTTGCAAAGGCAGGGCAGTTATAAAAATTGGTTTTCCAGTTGATGGCATGCAATCCTACTTATAAGGATTTGAAAAAGGAAAAAAAATGTGAGAAAAGGAGGGTGTCTGGTATTTTGGTGTATGATTAAAGCTTATTGATGCATTCAGTTGAATGGGCTAGTTCTGGCCCACGCATCTGGGGACCAGATGCAGCTTTCAGGGAGCCTCTATGTGGCCCATGGCAAGCCCCTTCCATCCACCCTGGTGATGAGCCCTGTAAAGCTCTGTTAGCTTTGCTCCCCGTTGCCTCCAGACGGTTTCTGAGGGCCAGGGAAGCTACACGTTCCACCTCTTTCTGTGTGTGAAAGTGTTTTATGTACTGGTTTGAAGATTATCTCACCATATTGGATAGTGTTTATGAACTTGACTTGAATTCATTCATATAATTTCCATTTATAATATTCATTTATGCAAATCTATTCAAATTTGAAATGAAAACTAGCATCCTCCTGGTCTAGTTAATCTGTTAGTATGGGAAGAAAAGGTAAGGACAAGTATAACATTTGAGGCAAAAATCTGGGAAGAAGCAGGCAACAACAGGCAAATGCATCTGCAGTATAGTCCACTTAACATATACAGTAGTTTAATGACAAATGTCCTGTCATATAGACAAGGTCTCAGATGCAGGTCAAAAGCTTTCCAAACACAGCTGTTGTGGAAAGAAAAAAACCCTGCCTTTTGCCCTCTACTGACCTTTGCAAACAAATTTCAGTCACTTTGGCTCCTCTCTCTTCAACCATGAAGACTAGAAACTGTGAAATGCATATTTCAAGGATAAACATAAAAAAATCTTAAAGCAAGTTATATTATCCAAAATGAATGGAAGATTGTAATTTCTGGTGCAGTATTTTAACCTAAAAAACAAAGGTGTTGATCTTTCTAATAACATTAATGTATTTGTTTGTCTGCTAAGGTTCATTGGCGTGCAAACTCTAATTGGTATAGTGAAGATCATTTTTCTCAGAATGTATCTTGAGTGGCATTTAGTACATTGAAGTTGGATTGCATGTTAGCTTGCCCAAATGAAACTTTAGTGCAGCAATCATCCTCTATGTAAGATAACAAGCCTACAAAATTTAGGACTGTTTCTAAAGTAGTAGATACTATATTAAACATGGTAGGTAAATCAAAGATACGTTCTGGGTTATATAGAATCAAGAAAGAATTTCAGGTGTCTATAGTTAAAGGCTCTCATAGTAGAACTGGAACAAATTTTCTCCCTGAACCCTGAAAGAGCTGCTGAAAGCTACTGAACCCCTGAAAGAGTAGGTTGTTTTGGATTAGATAGGTCTATGGTCTGTTATCTTTTAGCCATATATAGGTGTAACAGTTGGAAAGTGAATGAAATGCTCATTAACCTACATGTATGTGCAAAGATCTTGTTTCAGGCTGCACAGAGAGGCCCTGTGGAAACATATTCGCTATGTTGGGCACTCAGTGGCTCAGAGGTGGGACCAGGACTAGCTTTGGTAGGAAACAGTCTGAAACAGTTGCATGGAGTTTCACCATTTGCAGAGCAGCAAATGAACAAGCTCTGTCTCTCTGTCTGTCTAAGTTGCCTCTCCTTGTCCACATTGAGAAGTAGTACACATCTCCTTTGTAAACACTGAGTGGGAAAGAAGAGGTCATCTGGAGCCCACTTTCCATTTCCTTTCCATTTCACTTACCAGAAGCCTACCTCTGCACGGATACACTGCACAGCCTCCTTCTGCACCCAGCAGCAAGGAGAGGAAGTCTGGGTGTTGCACTTCTGGAGAGTAAAGGGAAAGGGTTCAGTGAGCCTTTTTTTAGGACTGAGGTGGTGGGGAGAGGCAGTTTGGAGCAACAGCAGCTTCTTATCTCCCTTCCCCTTCTCCCTCCAGCAGCTCTTTTGTTATCTGTTGGAAGCAGTGCTGGAGGGGGAAAAAAATAAAGCTGGTGCATCTTATGCCTACCTGCCCATCCATGTGCTTGCCTTCCATTTCTTCTCATCTACAAGTGATATAAATGAGAGATGTGGCATTTTTGGGGTGATTCAAGGAATGCCTCAGTGAACAAAATTCACTGTCCCAGTTCCTTCACATTCTACACACATTTAAAGCTTTCTCTGAAGTTCTTTATTTCCTTTAACTTTTTTCTTATAACTTTTTTATAGTCGAGGAAGCTGAAATTGAAAATTCTTTCCACCAATAAAAACATAGGTTTGCTTTCTCTTTTCGATGGACCTTTCAATTTGACTACTCTGACTGGGTTTCATTTTTATAGGTTTTGTCACAACTGGTTTAGCTGCCATTGCTTTTGTCTCTTCTTTTCCCATTTGACAAGTTCCCAGGTCCCAACATGTGGCTGGTTTCCAGGAGGAAGAAAGGGCATGCCCTTCTTGAGCTGTTTTGAGCTACCCAGGAATGCACTATATTGGTTTCAGTGAGGTCTTTGTCAATATATAGATTGAGGCTAAATATCACAAAGGCTATCTGAGAGCGCAAGTAATCTTTGGTTTTCAAAAAATACTTGTCCCATTTGTCTGCCTTTCTGTATCTAGCTGCCACCCCCTGGATATTCCTGATATTCTGGAATGAATGGATGTTAGCTAATGTCACCAGTCCTTCTGTGGAACTATAGCTGCAACCCTAACATCCACTTAGGATGGCCTAAGCCCTGGTGGTATAAGTCCCATGCTGACCTGGGGATGTCACTAATGTGGCGCAGAGACACTTCTGTGACACTCCTGGGGGAGGGTAAGGCCAGTGCAGAGACATGCTACATCACCATGGGAATGGAAAGACCAATACGTTGTCCCAGCCTAGGTTAGGATTGCACCCTATGATGGTGACTGTTTAAGGATGGGGCCTTATTACCAATAATGGGGTCATGTGTGATTAGTCACTGAAATGGATGTGGCTTCTTTTTTATCTCTACACAAAAGATCCAAATGGTGTGGTGTGTTACAACTGGTTCAAGAAGGCACAAGTCCAAAACTTTATCTTGTCAGGAAGCTTACCAGGTGACATTCTCACATGTTATTTGTATTGCTTTTTGCACTTGAGGCTGTCATACAGGAAAGTTGTTAGACTATGGCTGCTATCCTAAAGACACTTTCCTGGGAGTAGGTCCCATTGAATACAATAGGACATACTTCTGAGTAGACAGGCTTAGGATTGCACTGTAAGTCCCCACCATTATACTACAGAAAAGACCCTCAGCAAGATAAATGCCATGTCTGCTGCCTTGAGCTCCTTGGAAGAAGAGCTCCAGTGCAACAGACATGTATACTCCTGCGCCACGTAAACCCACAAAGTGAATTATTGGTGACAGGGCTCAGTTCTGGAGCATGAGAAGTCATAAAAGAGGGCTTTTGAGAAATACTAAAGGATTTTTTCTTCACCACAGAGCAAACATAACTAGTTTCCATGTACCTGGATATAGATGGAAGGACATTCCTGTGCAGGCTTCTGCCTTTGCATCACTGCTTTTTTTCAGGACTAAAGCTCTATGCCACAGTCTCGATCCTCACACCGCCCACATGCCTCCTCAGCAGCTGGTTCACTGGTACCTTTACAGGCTACAATAGTTTTGAGGAGGCGGTTGCTGCCAGGAGTAGGGATGCAGGACTTGTGATTCCTCCCTGACTTTCTCCTCCATGGAGACAGCCATCAAGCAAAGCTGCTTGCTCTCTTCCCCTATAGTGCATGTGTGCTGAACAGAGACAGAGCCAGACTGCTTGCAGGAGCTGCAGTGCAGTGTGGCACAAGTCATCTTGGCACAAATGGATTCAGCAGCTGCTAAAGAGGCAGAGAGGAGCTCCCTTTAGAGGCTTTCCTCTTTAGAAAGCATGCCTCCTTTGCTAAAAGGCTCTTGTGTGAGAGATGCCCCTTCAAATAATACGGTTAATGCAGCAGCACTGAGGTTTGCTCCTTCCACAAATTCTTAGCTCTCTCCAAAGTCAGCCATACAGTTATGCTTTATTTTTGTTGCTTTCCTTTTTGAAAAGGCCACTTGTGGAGATGTTGACCATGCACAACACAGCTTTCAGAGATATAACTGGGGCTGTATAAATAAGAGAGAGGAGAGAAATTTGAGAGAAATGCAAGGAGGGTATTTGGCCCACTGATCAGAATAGCTCTTCCTTTTTTTTAGAGCAATGGTTCCCAACTCAGTCTATGAGTTGCTTCAATATTCTTTACATTTTGTATGGAAAACTTAACTCATGAATGTGCCACTCTCAAAATGTTGTCTGTATAAATTTTTAGATTAAAAAAAAACAAACTGGCATATTTTCTTATGTGATGAACTTGCATAATCTGACTTTTCAAGTTGTTAAATGTTGGTTTTCTACTTGCAGTAAACTAAGGTGTATTTATGTGTGTGTTAGGCTGATGCAGATGTAATACTGCCAGATGCATAATCATGATTAGGCAAACTGTGCACTTGTGTGTACAGAGATGGCACACTCCCTTTCTCTTTAAGAGTAGAAATTCATATTTCAGTGCCTATTTCTGATGACTTTATTGTTAACTGCAGTGATTTAACTAGACTTGTTTCTTAAGGCAAGATGTGTTGACGATGACTGGTTTCAATTTACTGCAGGAACTGTAGCTGAGTCCAACAATGGAATATTAGAGTCCTGTGCAAATGTCTGTTCGCTATGGCTAAGCAAATTGGCAGCATTACTCTGTACCACATCAGAATGGTTCTTTTGCTCAGTTCTTGGGCACATTGCAACCAATGTCCGTAATGTGTTCCCTTGTGTAGACTTGTTACATGTGGGTATGTCTACAAGCATGTAAACATAATACAGACTTTGTTTTCAAAGATAGAGAACGAGCAATCCAGTCTTACACTGCCTGCAGCGCCAGAACTCCCATAGCATGAGCATGGATTCTGTAGTATCCTCTGCACTGCAAGCTACCACCAGCGCTTTTTGGGGATGAAAGTCCCCTTCCCCCAGCTAAGTGGAGGAACCCAGCAATGCTCTTCTTTGCATTTTCCCCGCCAAACAACAGGCAGGGTCCAATTGTTTGGCTGGACACAACATAGATATACTTCAACTGATGCAACACTCCATCTGTCATTGAAGGCATTTTATACCTAATGTTGGATACCTATTTATCTACTCGCATTTACATGCTTTTGAACTGCTACTTGATTCTGTGGCAGCTCTAAAATTTTCACAGAATCCAGGATATCTGTGTAGCACCAAAAAGTGCCTCATGGGTATTCAGGATCTGACAAAGAAGCTCTGCTGTTTCTACCCCTCTTCCAACCACATCTTCTTCCCACCTTCTCACTGCCTTTCCCTGCCCTAGAACGGCTTTCCCCCTCATTCCCATTAATTGCTCTGCCACTTTGCACTTGGGGCTGGCCTGACACCCTGCTGGTAGGGTAACACCCCTGGCCTGGTATGCCATAGGAGTGGGCTCTGAGTCTGCAATTGTTAAAGAAAGCACATTTTGGGGACTACTACCTGAATTGGTGGGTGTTTTGCATTTTTTAAAGCTTGCATAGACATAGATTGCCTGTGTGGACTTCAAAGGCAATACGGGTTTTGGTATTATTGGAAGTCTTAAGAAGTAATCTTATAAAGTGCAGAGGTGCCTGCCAAGTAGTGTTGTGAAAGAGGCCAAGACTGCCTAATGTATTGTCAGGCCTATGATGAAGAATGAACAAATTGGACAGAGGAAGAGGTCTGCTGAAAAATGCTGCATGTGAACAAACTGCTTTTAAAAATAGCATGGTACTGACTAAGCTCACTGGCTGCTGTGGATACTAAAAAAATCACTTTTGTAAAAAAAAGTTCTCTTAAAATTTGGCTTTCCTTTTAATGTGATTCAAGTTTGTCCATCATAGGCTTCATTCAACAGTATCATGTTTTTCAAAGCTTCCCTAGTCTCTATCTCTTTCAAACATAAGAGCTTAGAGAAGAAGTGGGGTTTGAGAAAGTATAAGGAGAGAGAGGGAGAAAAAGGCATTTGATGCTCTAGGAAAAGGCAAATGTTTCAGGTAATAATGTGGGAAAAGCTTGAAAGTTGTGAACAGCTATGTTGCTTAACTTTCCCCTCCCCTTTTCTCTCTATCTTCCGCTTGTTTTCTTCTTTCATGTTTACTACCTCCACCCATTTCCAGTTGTCTCCTTTCTTTGGGGCCTTGATACTTATCACTTGACTCTCTAAGACAGGAATGTCAAAATAATTTCATACAGAGGGCTGAAGTTAGCATTTATGGGCCAGCAGAGTGCCAGAAGTGACACCATCAAACAGATAACGGCTAGGAATAAGCACTTTGTTCTTAGAAACTCATTAGCTGCAAATGACAGAAGAGAAAATGTGCAAAACTTGTTCATTTTTCAAGATATATGAGAGTCCAGCTAGGAGAGCCCAATAATAGTGGGGGCCAGATAAATTGCTGCCACGGCCGCATTTGGCCTGCAGTCCTTATGTTTGACAGCCCTCACTTCTTAAAGCTTTTATGATGAAATCCATTATTTGTCTCTGTTTTACCTTTTTTATTATAGTTATCCCTTTACCAACTCCCTGGTTAAGGATGATGTACTAAAAATGATAGACATTGTGATATGTCTTGCAGTCCCTTTAAACACTGTTGGTTTTTTCTGAAGCTTGTAGTAATCTTTGGATCTATAAGAGACACATTGGCTTAAGTCTTGCTCTTCATTTGCAGGCTTCTTCTGGTAGAGATTTGTGCAGGAGCTCTTAGTTCTATGAATTCTGCTTTGTTAATTGGATTTCTTGGATAGCTGCTCCCCCCAAAAAAGAAAATTCTCTAACGGTAGATGTCAATTTTATTCAGTTACATCCCACAATCTCTTAACCATAATAAAGAAAATTGGAAGTACTCTGAGGGCTTGCGTACTCTTTCCTCTTCTTTTGAACATGAACTATTTGGAACAGGAAGGGAAATTCTAAGCTATTCATGGTTAACTGCAAACCTGCTGTACTGGTAGGAAACAGGATCAGTAGAAAGTTTGCTAACCATGGTGAGGATTAACTTAGTTGCTAATGCTAGTGCTAATCATGGTTAATTCCCAAATGGCAAGTGAAGGATGGGCAGTACATTAGCATGTTTAGTTCTGTTGGTCACTTAACCATGGTTAATGGAATTGGCAGCCATGTAATCTCTACACTATACCAAAGGGGTGATGTGGGTAGTGAGTTCATTTTTATCTTGGAAGTGTGGCAAATGTTTCTAAGCACTGTAAGTAAAAAAGATATTGCAAGAAGGTTGTACATTTTTACCTGAATAATTTCAGGACTCTATATATTGTACATTAGATCAGTGTTTTTCATTTATTTCTTCTTCGTGGTATGGGAGGTGATACTTGGTCCCATTTGCAATGTGACCATTTGGCACTGCCTTACCTGATCCACCCATATGAAACTGGAGAAGGCTGAGGCAGTGATGCAACTGCGGGCAGTATGCAAATTTCTGGCCCTTCAAAAGAGGAACAGTTTTGGGAAGGAAGTTTATGGAGCAAGCCACTCACTCCTCTTTGCAGCTCATGTCCCTGATTATACTTTCAAAGTGGTACCTATGAAAGGTTGTACTTATAAAAAAGAAAAAAAGTTGAACAGCCAGCATTAGGTTATGGCTTTATGATGAAAATGGTTTAGACCTGTGGGTATTCTGCAAGATGGAAACATTACATCTCAGAGTAAAGGTGCTTACATATTGAAGTCATTATTATTTCAAATGTTTCCATTTTTGCAGTTCCCACAGGTGCTTTTTAAAATGTTGTTTGTGCTTAGACACAGTTTTTCCACTTTGAAGGCTTCACGTTTTAAATAACACTTAGATCACTAGCCAACTTTCCACTTTCTTTCAGACAGTCATCTGGCTGGTGAAATAAATGTTGTTGGTTATAAAATGCGAAGAAGATCTTATTTACAGATGAGTATTAGCCAGGCTCATTAGTTTTGGATGCTGTAGAGATTCCCTCTGAAGCAAAATGGTAGTTAATGTTCCCTAAGATACAAAATCTAGATAAAAAGCAACTTCCATAATCTCTAGTGTTATATTTCAATGACACTAAAGTATGTCGTCTGCAAAGGGAAAATAAATGAGAATCAGAATTGGTGCTGGTGAGGGATGTTGGGCGAAACCCAGACAATCAAGTGCAAAGAATTAATAATTGTACCTTACTTGTCTTAGGTTTTCTCCATTTGGGAGACAGAGATGTTGAGGGTGAAATCTGTTGATATTTGTTGTGTGGTTATTACCCTATCTTATTACCGTTTTGCCAATGGAGCATTTTGCTGCTTTTCTCAATAACAAGGTTATGACACAAGTGACACATAGCAATATCTTTCACAAGACTGGATCTAAGAATTCAAACTTAACAGCCGATGTTGCATCCAGTAATTGTGTAATATAGACCAGTGGTCCTCAACCTTTTTGGCCCCAGGGACCAGTTCTGTGGGGGAAAAATTTTCAGGGACCAGCCCAGGGGTAGGGGGAGAGTTCTGCCTCTGGAGACCTAGAGGGAGGGCTTCCCCAGCTAGAGCACAGCACAGCTGCCTCCAGCTGTAAATCCCATTATAGTAAATAGAGCTATTGTGAGATTACTGCGGATAGGATTGTAGGTGAGAACCCAATGTCTTAATGCATGTCTACTCAGAGCAGGGATTTTCAACCTTTTTCAATGTAGGATGCATTGAAAATGCACAAAGCCATCCTAGTCACTCTTATTGGAGAGTAAGCCTCATTGGTTATAATGTGACTTATTTCTGAGTAGACAGGCATTGGATCCTGTCTCAGAGGTGGATCCTCTGAGGCTGCAATCCTGTTCACACTTTCCTGGGAGTAAGCTCTACTGACTACAATGGGACTTACTGCTAAGTAGACAGGCATAGGGTTGGTTCCTGAGGCTGCAATCCTCCAACAGAGCCCTCCTGCTGTGAGGAGGGGAAGATGCACTTAGAGGAGTTCTCCTACGGACTGGTCAGGTAGCTGCCAAAGACCTCCAGTGGTCCACAGACTGGGGCTTGAGAAACCCTAATATAGACCATGGTCTTTGGGATCCACCAGAGTTAAAATAAAGAGCCTCTTGGTCAGTTCTGTAGTTCCTCTTGTACTATAATATTGTTCCCCCTACTCCCAGCTAACTTCAGTCTCTCAAGAAGTCTGTTTGTTTGGTTTGGCCTTGCTTTTCATCCCTCCAGTCCACCCCGAGACTTGCTGTGGAAACTAGCCAGAATACAGCCTTGTGATGGCTTTGTATTTTTACCCCAGATGAAATTTTCTGCCAACCTGCTGCCTTATCTCTTCCAGTCTTAATCTAACTTTTATAGTATTGTTCACTAAATTGGCTCTGCCTGCATCCTTGTTCCAGCCATTGGTCTTTATATGTCTAGAACCCCAGCCTGTAATTGACTCTGGCTTGCGGCCAGATCTGCCCTGCCTCAGCAGTTCATACAATTCTGGTTCTGAACCTTTTGTGACTTGCATGTGTTGCTTCATAAGTTGCACTTCAGATTCTCTGGGTCTGGGTGGCAAAACAACAGGCCTAAGTTGGTTAGGATTGCATCCACAGTCCTTTACACTGTTAAAGACACCTTACTGTAGTCAGACTATCAGCCCAATCCTACACATATTTACTCAAAAGCAAGCCTCATTATAGTCAATGAGGCATACTCCCAGATAATAGGATTGCTGTGTCTTTTGTACTACATTTCTTCCCATGATCTTTGCTTTTTTTGCAGAATGTTGCGCTTTCGTCTTCTTCCTGCTGTGGCAGGTTTGGCTGCCATTTCCAGCAGACGCTATGGAACTGCCCAGTCCATCCGTAGTCGGCACAGGCTGATGATAGTGGCTTTTGTTGGAACAACAGCAGTAACAGCAAGTGCTGGACTTCTATGGAAGAGGTAGGTGTTCTCTGATGTTGCTTTCTTCGGTTTTAGAACATGATATTGGGCTGTTTTAAAATCACAAATAAAATGGTTTGTAACAATAAACTGTTTGTGAGTACACTAGGTTTTAATTTCTGATTGCACTTCATGATTGGCACTTTTGTAGTGCTGATGGGAGAGAAGCTGCCAAGTGAGCTGGGCTGGGCTTTGCATCACCAGTGATTCTCTATGAATCAATTGTTTATTGATTGTTATTTTAGAGACCTCTTTCCAACTCAAAATGGCAAGCAAGCTATTCCAAGCTAGTTGTACAGTGGCCTTTTTCAGTGGTACTTTGTGTTATGAAAACTTAAACACACTAGGGTTCAAATTCTTACAGAAATCTAGAAACCATCATATGGATAGTTTTCTGTAGTAATAACTAATTCTGAGGGTTGCCAGTTTTATGTGGGTGACAGACCATCTGTATGTTTATTAGTTGCATAGCACAAAGAACACGAACACACACATAGCTTTCCCCAATATTACAAAACTTTATGAAGGAATAACCATTCGCTAAACTTTTTTCTTCCTGTAGAACAAAAACACATGACAGCAGACCTGTCTCATGTAAAGTTGAGTAATAGTTAAGGGGACAGGTAGCTGCACAGTGCTAATCTCAAGGTTGCTTTTTGTCCAATTTCACTATGAACTTAATTATAACTATTCAAACCTTTGTTATAATTGGGTCATACAAACGATGCAAAAATCTTTCAGCCCTTAAGGATAACTTGCTAATATGGGTTTTGACATGTCTCCAAACCCTAGCCCTGGGGCCGAATGCAGCCCTCAGCAAGCCTCAATGTGGCTCTCAAGCAAGACCCCTCTATCAGGTTTTGGGTAAGCCTTTTAATGTCTCTAATACAATCATATATGTACATTTAGGTAAATTTATTAAAATTTGAAATGTAAATCATTTTTTCTGGTCAAAGAGATGATGTTGCCCTCCTGCCAAAAAGTTTGGACATTCCTGCTCCAAAGGAAGGGAATTCCACCATTGAGCAACCAATAACAATGCCTCTGCTCCCTTGAGGTCTTCTTGTAATTCATAATTGGTAAAAGTAAAGGTTTGTTTGTCCTAAGAGGTCATGATGGAACACGGGGGGAAGATTCACACCTCAAAAGAAGTGCTTGAATAGTAGACTGTATAGTCAGAAGTATCCCACGGTTATAGAAACTTCCGGGTGTTGGAGTCCTTCCTGTTGAGAACAGTAGCTAATTTAGTGTGGGGCTTTTGTATAAATATTCTTCAGGGAAGTTCACTCACTGCAGAGATGATATAACACAGTGCTTGTTTTCTCTCAATTAGTTAAGCAAATATCCTTTCATTGCTGAATGAATCCATGCTGTGCTGCGAAGCTGCAGCCTCCTGAGGGGTGGGAGGCTTGATTTCTGTCTTTTCGAAGAGCTTCTCTTGAGTCGTGCAGTGCAGGCTGCCTGCCTGCAAGGATATGTGACACTAATAAGGAGTGCATGGCTTCCATATTCTGGTTAACCTTGAAAAGTCTATTTTTGGAGTTGTGGCACTTAATCAAGAGTTCAATGAGAAGCCCCATTATAGTAATTCTTGTCAGCTGCAGGAGGGCTCCCTTTTGCCTGAAGATGAATTAGATTTGTGAGGATGTTTTTTACAGCAGTTATTACAGTTTAGGGAAAAGACACTTGTTTTATAGTTCTGAAAAATGCTGTATGTATTTTGTTTTTGAAATCACTTTTGGTTTTTCTGGATCTTATATCACTTGTTAATCCAGTTTAGAACTTGTATTTACAGTCAGGCTTACAGTATTTTAAGTCACAGATGTTTTCCATGTTTATTATCTGTGGCATCAGATATGAATGTGAAACATACTTGTGTGCCTAGCATTTTCTTGGTGCTTAACCTTTGCAATTGCTGAAATGGAGTCACGCAGATCCTGCTGCAAAAAGTTATATTTGAGTGTTCTGTGAGTAAACCTTACTGAACCCAGTGGAGCTTGTTTCTGACTAGATATGTTTAGGATTGTGCAGAAGTGTCTTAAAATATTAACTAGTGCTTGATATGTAGTTCTCCACTGGTGGCTTGGGATTCAGTCCTAACTAATTTTCAAGCTCTAGGGAAGGGCAATGTAACTCCAAGGTAAGGTTACAAAGATTCCCTTAAGAAGGTCCCTGTGACTGTCTCCCAACTGCAGGATGCATAACAAGCCCTACTGGCATAGCTATGCCAGTGCTGGAAAGTTTATTAGGATTGTGCTTTTAGGGTGCAATCCTCACCTATTTAGGCCACATAACTCACTGCGACACAACCCCTATGGTGGTGTGAATTGGCCAATGCATGTCTGTGTACCGGCCTAATCCTACCAGGAGTGGGGCAGAGAATGCACTGGCCTCCCCAAGCCACCACAGGGGTTATGATATTTGGAAAGCTTCTCCAGGTGTCAGTAATTGAACCACCCTGGAAACCACTGTGAAGGGGAAAATCCCCTCACTCTCATCTGGAGTCATGTGAAAGGTCTCAATTCTTGGTTTCAGTTTAATAATGTCTATGGGGAAATCTTAAGGGAAAAAATCTTTCAGTGCCATCAGTAGTTCTTGGCAGTGTGCCTGGTTTAAAAATACTTGAATGCTTCCTAATTTGCACAGTGATGATTAGGGAAAACAGTAAAGGTTGCTAGTTGGCTATTTAAGTAGTAACTGGGTACCATGGTCTTCTCCTTAGCTCTCAAAATATAGTTTTATAAATTTATGTCACCTTTCCATTTGTTGCAAAAGCAAAACATTTGCCATGACCATGTTTCCCAAACATTCTCAGTTGTACTTATTAAGGCACAACATCTGTGTGAAAAATATAGCTGTTGCCTCACATTTTCCTGTGTCAGTTTTCTGATGGTAAGTGTTTAGAAAGCTTTGAAGGGCATCAGTTAAGATTAAGATTAAGTTGCCTCCTGGCAACTTCCTTTCATTTATGTTCCTTTCATTTATGTTGAGTAGGTACAGAGGATCTGTAATGTTAGTTACAAGCTGTAATGTTAGTTACAAGCTAATATACAATATTAGGAGGTTACCTTTGGAAGGCAGTAACCTTTTTATTGTGCCACAGGATCAGTTTGGAAGCATCTTAGTCAAAAGAGAGGTATTGCTAGCCTCGTCCTTGCCTGCCAGAGGAATCCTGTTATGCATGTTTGAATATTTATGGCTATGCATGTTTGGTGACTCATTCAGAAATCTCTAGCATAATTGGTGTTTTATTAGAATGAGGTATGCATTGAGGTGTTATGACTTCCCTGCCAGTTTCTTAACCTGAAGCAGGAAATCACTGCAAGTAATTCCAGGATGAAAATATTCATTTTTACCTCTCAGCTGCAAATGAAATTCCTTTGAACTCCTTAGTTCTTGAATGTCACTCCTCTTTCTGTTGATTTGAGTTTTTCAGAGCAGCACGGGCACCCTCTGGTGGATAACATGGAACCCAACTTCCATAGTGACCTGTGATGGTGAATTTTAGCAAACAGCTGAAATAATGTTTATAGCTACAAGTGCATGCAGAAAGGAATAATTTAGTCACAGTTGAAGATTTGATGCTGCTTAACAAGTGTCTTTTGGAAAGTTGTTCACAGTATTTATTACTTCATTGTTACTATTATTATTGTCCCAAAATAGGAAAATTGTCAACAGTGCTTATTTCCTCTTCCTTCTTTTCTCCCTTCTTGTCTTCCTGTTCAGAGGAATCTTTCTCCTCTGTGTTCCACCTGTTTTTTTATGTGAGTGTCTAAAGTACAGAGTCAGCTGGCCTGTAGGAAAACATGATTATTGTCTGGAATAGATAAGATGTTCTTCAAACACCATCTGTGGGGCCAAATTGGGCCCAAGGTGAACCTCCATCCAGCCCTCAGTAAGCCCCTTGATCTGGCCAGCCCTTGGGCAATCGCTGTAATCCTCCAGAGGTGAAGGGAGCTCTGCTCTCCACACTTTGGGAGGGTATTTTGAGATCTGGGAGGCTGCACACACCTCCTCTGTGTATGAAAGTGCTTATGAACAGGTTTGAAGGTCACCTCTGAGTTGGAAAATGTTTATGAACGTATTTGAATTCATACAGTTCTGTCACTAATATATTTATTTATTTATTCATTTACTAATATATTCATTTATTCTTCAAATTTATTCAAATTTGAAATGTAACTCAATTCCTTTTTCCTTCTGGCCCCCAACAAAGTATCAGAAAGATGATGTTGCCCTCCTGCTTAAAAATTTAGATCTAGATGGTCACAGACATTTGGGTGATGAGTCTTGTGGGGCAGTGTCCTTTCTTTGTAGCTTGTGTGGAGAACACATTCACCTTTTCTGCTTATTAAAGGTGAAAGCTACTTTCCCTGTTGCCTTGAAAAGCTGGAAATCAAGTGGCTGAAAGGCTCACAAGCAAAACTCTCCAGAGCAATCAAAGCATATTCTGGTAGCTGCAACTGGGTAGTTATATTGTTAGGAGTTACACTGGGCATCGACTTTTGAATGTTTTTTTCCTCCAGTCTCAGTATTTGCAGCATTAGTATTAGTTTACATATGTACTGTATACTGGTGTACAGATGGTGCAGATGTACAATAGATAGGATTCACTGAGCTTCATCTAGGCTAGGAGATTGGGATAATGCTGTGGGTTTGTGTCTCTTGCTCTTCATGCACAAATTCCCCATTTCTTCAATTTCTTGAAGTAACTATCCTGCAGCAATACATTACCCCTAATGTGCAAACCAGCTTCAGATGCTGGTTTCCAAACAAACATAGGTAGAATTACATCAGTGCAGATGACATCAATACTGCACCATGGCTGGCGTGAAAAATGGGGGGGGGTAATCAAAGGGGGGGGTGTAATTTTTTTGTGCATGGGATGTAAGGAAAATTTTTGACCTCCTCTCCTGGCTATAATGAGATCAGGAAGGTTATGGCTGCATTGGATCTCACCCTAGACCAGGCTTGTCCTACATGGGGCTCTAGGGCTGCATTTGGCTTAGAAAGTCTATAGATGTGGCCCTCGGGGCCCCTTATTGGACAAGCCTGCCCTAGACCATTCTGATTTACATGGAAATCTGTTCACTCTGACCTACCAGCAATCTGCCTTTTATTCTTCCTCCTTTCTGGTTTTTCCTCCTAAGATATCTCACCATCCCTTGCTTCATTCAACATATTTACTGAGACATCTTTCACCTCTATTTCTGTCATCATGGTCTTTATAGTCATGTCTGATTTCTGGCCCTTGGATTTTTCTCTGGCTGATATTTCTTGTGTTCTTTTTCTGTTTGTGAGATAAGGAATGGTTTCTGACAGCATCTTATTCTTATGTCTCATGATTTGCTTTAACAAATGCAAATGCTTCTGTTAGTTCAACTCTTCTGTGCTGTGAAATGCCACGAGTGATGTGTTTGTATTAGGGGTAGAGGGAGTGACAGACTCAGCAAACAATTCTTAGAATATTTTTTCCTTCATCCTTCCAGTTACTGTCACTGAAATAATCCTCTGACTGAATAACATGATGGTCGCTATGTGCTTTCTTCTACAATTAAGTAATTCATTGCAATTTTGTTCTTTCTGTTTTTGTCAAGTCAAATATTTTGCTATAGTTTGACAAATTGCTCATTTGCTTTTTAAAATTTCTTAAAAACCGTTTCGTTTCATGAAAATCCAGACATGTGTTATAAGGTCCTTATATATTGCATGGTGGCAGGCTTTGTATAGGTGTCAAAGGCTTGGCCAAAATGATCATTTTTGTGCATTTTTTGGCATGCAACCATGTCTAGTTTCAAACCACAGAAGCTCACCTGAAAAATTATTGCTTAGGGGTCACTCAGACTGTGTGGAAGGAGGCACTCATTGAATGGACCACAAATCTGTATGTAATTTGAAAATTAGTACAGTAGTATTTACTCTGATTAGTGTTCTCCAAGATCTCATGAAAGGTCTTTCCCAGGCCTACCATCTCAAATTCTTTTTACTGAACTGCCACAGATTGAAGCTTCTTCTGCAAGCAGAGTATGCAAGGTTCTTTCAAGCAGTGGCCTCTGCTATAACCATATGAAAAAAACTTTACAGTATTTTCAACTAAGAACAGAGGTAGTCTGAGTGGTGTTCTTTGGAATCCCCATGTTAGCTAGGATTTATTATTCTTTATAGATACATAATCTTTCTGCTATTACAGTAATCTCACTGTTTGGTACTGTTGAGATTGTCGCCCCAGGGAAACGCTGTTCTTAACTTAAGAGAGCTGGATGTACTTTGGAATACGCAAAGAAGTTTCCTGGGTCTGCCTTTAGCTTTCTGTTAGAGATTCTTGAGTATAGTTCTGTATATACTTTCTATAACATCAATAATTTTGTAGGTACTGTATGTAGGCAAGGCATTTAAGGCAGTGATTAAATCACATAATAAGTGTCATTTTAAAGGAAGCGCACGTTCTCCTGGAAGGAATATCTAGGTAATGAATGATAAGAGGTGTTGTCCTCCCATTTAATTACTTGCTTAAGGTAATAAAGGAATCTCTTCTAATATGTGATACTCATTTTGGTTTTAGTGCTCCTTCATTTACAGGGTCTTTCTATAGGGAAAGCACACCCTTTTGTTCTTTTATTGTCTGATTTTTTAAATATAGTAATACCTCCTATAATGCTGTGGGTATGTCCATGGAAAACAAACCCATAGGAGGTAATTAAGTGCTGTTTGAATGCAGATGTGCTCACCGCTGATTAAGTCAGAGTCTGCTGTGTAATTTACAGTACTGTTGATGCACCTATGTGGAAGCAGTGGAAGATTATGGGAGGAGCTTCATTAAGGAGGATGAGCCACATTGTGACTCTCCCTATGGAATTACAGGTTTCTTATCGAATAAGTCATCTAGGGTAGACTGCCTTGCCTGCTGTTTCCTGTCCGCAAACGTTTCCTGCTGGCAAGCACCAGGCCACTTGCAAGCTGGAATAAATCACTCTCATTAGTCCAGTGTTAGCCAGAATACAAGCCTCTGAAAGGGCAGTACAGATAATGGAACTTCTCGGCACCAAAGATTCAAAAAGTTTTATAAATTTTAACATTTTTTGTAGTACTGTAGAAATACTCAGGACAAAGAGTGCTATGATGAAACAGTGTAATGGCAGTATTTCTGTATAGCCTTACAACTAGCTGGGCCTCTTACCTAGGATGAGTAAGACTTGAATAGTTTCCAGACCTACCAATCAAGCTGTTGTATGACACCTGCAGACAATTCATCATGTTGTTTTTTGACCTTATGTGCTTGAGATGTATCTCTTTCCTGTTTAGCACAGTTTGCTGTTTTATTTAAACCAGTAAGCTCTAGTTTATGCTTGTCCTCCAAACTGGCATGGTAAGCTGTGATTGAACATGGTTTCCACTTTGAGACCACTTGAGAATAAGACCAAACCATAGCTTATAGTTTGAACATAGTGAAAAACTATGATTTCTGCTTAATGAGGTGGACTGGAATGCATCAGAAAGAATTGTTTCAATCCCAAGGATTGTTTATGGTTGGGCATTATTTGTGAACCAACTATACAGGCATCCCCCATTTCTGATGATTCATTTTCTGATGGTTCCACTCTTTCAACACCTTCCAGTTATACCCAGAACCCATTCAACACATGCTCCACTCTTTCAACCTCACACTTCTGGTCTGTTTAGTGTAAAGGCTAAAATTGTCTTCCATGATGTTGATTTGCATGTGATATGGTGACCAAACTGTTTTTGGCATTTCCTTTTGTCTGTCTTCAGTAAATAATCATCATTCAAATACATAAGATATTCATTGACCACACATGTCTTTGTTCATTTTACTGTATTTTGTTATGTATTTTGCAGTGTGTTAATAAATGTTAGGCTTTTGCAAATGATATTTATGTCTTTTTTGGTGGCCATTTTGCGTTTGCAAGCTGAAAAAAATTGGTTCCACTTTTCAACAGTTTTCAGTTTTGGGCAGTGCTCTGTTCTCTACCCCATCCAGTTAGTGGGGGATGCCTATACAAACAGATGAGTAAAACAATCTTAATCTTAAAGCCCATGTTAATCAGGGATAGTATTCATTGGAGTAGGAACCAGGTTTCTCTGCTAAATGCTTGTTGAGTCTCATTTCATGTACTTCATCTCATCTTAGCTCAGTGGTTCCCAAACATTTTAGCACATGGACCATTTTTTAAAAACAACACTTTTTGACCCATCTTAGTTTACCAGACTTTTAAAAAAGGAGATCTAAAAAGAAAGTTTATTAGTTATAATAACCAGAAAAAGACCTTCAAACTTTTATCTCTATTTATGCATACTTGCAAACTACAGGAACTGATCTCTTAGCGAGGTCATTATTCACTAATTTTTGAATAACCTCAAGGCTTGAGTCAATTAATTGTCTGTCTCGCCATCACTTTTTGACAACCCACCAAAAATCAGGTTGTGGGTTGTGACCCACAGTTTGGAAACCACTGTCCTAGATCATATGGGAAGAAGTACTCTTAATAATAATACTGAGAAATCACCTAGTCAGGAAAATTTTTGTGTTTCAATTCTTCTATGGCTGCTTTTCTCTTAACATTCTGTTTCCTAGTACAGTACTGTACTTCATATAAAATCTTGTAAACTTATTTTAATTTTAGTTGCTGTTTTAAATAGTTAGTTGTTTCCACTGTGTAATTTAATCTACAAAAGTAAAAACAATGGCAGTTCTTAGATGGAGAAGTGGCAGCCTTATCTTGATCCCAGTAGGCTGGCTTTCAAGTTATTAGTTTGTTCACTGGCCTATAACTTTAATTCTGCATCGTTGAATGAATCGTTTGCTGAATAATTTTGAGTTCGTTCTCCTAGCCCAAAGGTCCATCACATGGCAAATCAATGCCAGGGTTAGTGGTTGAGTTTTGGAAATTAATGTTTGGAAACTGGGGGAGGCAGATCAGAGGTGATGGTGCAATGCCTGTTTTCTGAGACTAATGTTGCTACTGAGTCAGAGAAAGTTTTATTGTCAGAGTTTAGATAGCTGAGCTTTTAACTTCCTTGCAAGTAAATATATTGAAACTCAGTAAGCTGTGTATAAACTGCCTTATTGTTTTCATCAACTAGCTAATAAGTAGTCAGCACCTTTGTTCATCTGCAGCATACACACTAAGATGGTGGTTCTCAAACTTAGGGATTTACTCTTGAGATTTACTCTCTCCTAAGTCTTTGCAGGAGGAGCTGTGGCAGTGTCACAATTGCCAGGACTGCACCCCTGCAGGGGAATGGGGGAGCATTTTTTTGCTTTCATGGGGTCATGCCAGACTGTGCCAGCATCTGGGGGTGGGGTCTGAGGAACCCTGGGGAGTCCTACAGTTCACTTGGCATAGTAGGTAGCTTGTTGTTGTTTAGTTGTTAAGACATGACCAACCCTTCGTGATCCCATTGACTGCAGCAAGCCAGCCTATCCTCCACTAGCTTATGAAGTCTGTCCAAATTCATGTTCATTGCCTCAGTGACACTATCTATTCACCTCATCCTCTGCCGTCCCCTTCTCCTTTTGCCTTCAGTTTTTCCCAGAATCAGGCTCTTTTCTAAGGAGTTCTGCCTTCTCATGATGTGGCCAAAATATTTGAGCTTCAGTATCTGTCCTTCCAGTCAGGGTTGCTTTCCTGCAGGATTGACTGATTTGTTCTCCTTGCAATCCGACTCTCAAGAGGCTTCTCCAGCGCCATGATTCAATGACTTCCATTCTTTCGCAGCTGGACTTCCTTATGGTCCAGCTTTCACAGCCATACATTACCACAGGGAAAACCATGGCTTTACCCAGACTGATCTTTGTTGGGAAAATGATGCCTTGACTTTTAATTACCAGTAAGTTGTTTAGCCCTGCCATAGCCCTCACCAGAAGCAGGTGTCTTTTCATTTCTTGGCTGCACTCAACATTGGCAGTGATCTTAGAGCCACCCCAAAATAAACTCTGTCACAACTTCCATTTCTTGGGTAGGTAGCATAGCCGTTCCTTATCATGCCTCTGCCTGTCTAGTTGAGTATGTGTCTGGAGTGGATGTCTAACATGATATGAAACAGTGGTGGTGATGATGAGTTCTTTTCAGTGTCAAAACTAGAAATGTTGTTGAGCACATTTATTAGGCTTTGATGGGAACTAAGAGCACAATCCTAACCATGTCTACTCAAAAGTAAGCCCCATTGTGTTAAATGGGTCTTACTCCCAGGAAAGTGTCTTTAGGATTGCAGCCTAAATGGACAGTTTCACTGCTAGTGAGAAGAACATGCCCAAGGTGAATTGGGGAAGAAAGCACAGTTTAACTTATGTATTCTTAAAGTATTTCAATGTAAGGCAGTAAATGGTCTCCAGAGAAGCTTGATAGTCAGCTCTGGCTTTTCATAGCAAATTGTATGTATTTAAAATAGAGAAAACTCTTCCCAGACTACAAGGTGGAAAGTTCTTCCCATCCATGTATAATATACTAGTCTGCAGGAGATAATAGCTTGTCTTCGTCTTCTGAGCTTTGTTGACATGAGGATCCTCTCCCTTGTGTTTCCCAATTAGTGAAACAATTGGGTCCATTGTGCATCTCTTTGAAATGGTCCTGCAAGCAGAGCCAAGTGCAGCTCTGTGTTAGTTTGAAGAATGTGCACTGCTGTCGTAGACACAAAGCTTTCATGTTTTAATGTACTAATTGGCTTTCATCTCTTGGTCCAAAAACATTTTAAAGGAAGAATTTACAACTTTTAAAATAGGAAGCTATGCATTTCTGTTTAGGTACTGGCACAGATCCTAGTAACGTCCCTGGGCACTATTATTCCCTCCCCCCTGGTTTTAGTGTGATATGTGTGTGTGTATATATACATATATATAGATAGATGATGGATATATAGATGATAGATATATATATGTGTGTGTATGTACACACATACACACACACACACACAGTGGTACCTCGCATAACAGAATTAATTCGTTCCGGAGGCAGTTCCTTTACGTGAAACTTTCTTTACGTGAAGCGGATTTTCCCATAGGAAATAATGGAAACGCAGATGATTGGTTCAACAACCCCAAAAATATTTATATAAAAATATTAACTGGATGTAAAAATGATGACAAAACACTGTAATTGAATTCAAAACATGCATTCAATGCGCATGATCCTATGAAGTCTACTTAGTTTGCAATCCTAAAGACACTTTCCTGGGAGTAGGACCCATTTAACACAATGAGGTAGACTTCTGGGTAGACATGGGTAGGAGGCTGCAATCAAAGACACTTTCTTCTGTAATCCAAGACACTTTCCAAGTGTCTCCCCACTTTCTCCTTCTCTTCATCCTGAGCCTCTCTCTCTCTCTCTCTCTCTCTCTCTCTCTCTCTCTCCCTCCCTCTTCTCCACTCCTCTTCTCTCCCTCTGCCCAGCGGATGTCTGGCCACAGGAGGAACAGCACGGAAGTGTTGCTTTTGCTATGGGCAGGTGCGCTAGGCAGCCCTGACACTTTTTAAACAGGTTGCTGGCCAGCGCGTCTGCCCCAACTGCCAACAAATGTTTTCTTTACGTGAAGCACTTTCTTTACGTGAAGCAGAATCCTAGAGAAATCTTTTTTTGTTACGTGAAACTTACTTTACGTGAGGTGTCACTGTATATATAAAATTGTTTTCTCACCCTCCACGGGTGGTGTATGTATGTTATCCTCAATCTCGGGTCCTCTACCAGAGGCCTGGGAGTTTGAGGGTTCTGCGCAGTATCTTAGCTGTTCCTAGCAATGCGCTTTTCTGGATTGAGTGTTCTGCTGTCCCTCCTGGAATCTGTTGGAGCCATTCTTCCAGCTTGGGTGTCACAGCCCCTAGTGCTCCAATCACTATTGGGATCACATTCACCTTCACTTGCCACAGTCTTTCTAATTCCTCCTTCAAACCCTGATACTTTCCCACCTTTTCATGCTCTTTTCTCCTGATGTTGCTGTCGTTTGGTATCGCTATGTCTATCACCAGGGCTGTCTTCTGGGCCTTATCTACCACCACAGTGTCTGGCTGGTTAGCCAGTACCTTCTTGTCTGTCTGGATATGGAAGTCCCACAGGACCTTAGCCCTGTCATTCTCCACAACCTTCAGAGGGGTCTCCCATCTGATCTTGGGAAGGGTTAGTCCATAGGCTGAGCAGATGTTCCTATACATGATGGTGGCTACTTGGTTGTGCCATTCAACGTATGCTGTTCCTGCCTGCATCTTACACCCTGCCACAATGTGTTGGATTGTTTCTGACGTTTCTCTGCACAGCCTGCACTTTGGGTCTTCTCTTGTATGGTAAATCCCCGCTTCTATGGATCTGGTCCTTAGTGCCTGTTCTTACGCTGCCATAATGAGGGCTTCAGTGCTATCTTTGAAGCCAGCTCTTTCCAGCCACTGATAGGATTTCCCAATATCAGTGACTTCGGTTATCTGGCGATGGTAACATCCCATGCAGGGTCTTATCTTGCCAGGATGCTTCCTCAGTTTGATCTTACTTCTGTATTTGCTGTTGCTGTTGTTGCTGGAGACATTCTCTCATCAGCTCATCTTTGGGTGCCATCTCAGTGATGTATTCCTGGATATTCTGGGTTTCATCCAGGATAGTAGTTTTGACGCTCATCAGACCCCGGCTGCCCTCTTTCCGGCTAGTGTATAGTCTCTGGATGTTAGACTTGGGGTGGAAACCCCCATGCATTGTGAGGAGCTTTTGGGTCTTCACATCGGCCGCCTCCATTTCTTTCTGTGGCCAGCTTACTATGCCAGCAGGGTATCTGATGACTGGCAGCACATATGAATTGATGGCATGTATCTTATTTTTTAAAAGCTGGCTTTTCAGGATCTGTTGTATTCTTTGATAGTACTTGGATATTGCTGTCTTCCTTGCCTCCTCCTCATGATTTCCGTGGGATTGTGGGATACCTAGGTACTTATAGTTGGTCTCTACATCTGTTATGTACCCTGTTGGTAGTTCTACCCCACTGGTCTTAACCCCTTTTCCTCTCTTTACGATCATTCGGCTGCACTTATCCAGGCCGAATGACATCCCAATATCCTCACTGTAGATCCTTGTCAGGTGTATCAATGAGTCAATGTCTCGTTCATTCTTTGCATACAGCTTGATGTCATCCATATAGAGGAGGTGGCTGATGGTAGTTCCACTCTTGAACTTGTACCCATATCTAGTCTTTGCTATTATTTGGCTTAGGGGATTCAGGCCTATGCAGAACAGCAGGGGAGACAGTGCATCTCCTTGATATATGCCACGCTTGATAGATACTTGTGCTAATTCTTTTGAGTTGATTTCCAATGTTGTTTTCCATTGCCCCATGGAGTTCTTAAGGAAGGTCATTAAGGTCTTATTTACTTTATATAATGCCAGGCATCCACAGATCCACGTATGTGGCATTGAGTCGTAGGCTTTCCTGTAGTCAATCCAAGCTGTGCACAGATTAGTCTGTCTGGTTCTGGAGTCTTGGGCTACAGTACTATCTATGAGCAGTTGATGTTTTGAGCCCCTGGTATTCTTCCCAATGCCCTTTTGAGCTGTGCTCATGTATTGGCTCATATGCTTTTGCAATTTAGTGGCTATGATGCTTGATAAGACTTTCCATGTTGTAGAGAGGCAGGTTATAGGCCGATAATTGGATGGTGTTGTTCCTTTTTGCGGGTCTTTCTGAATCAGTATTGTCCTCCCTTGTGTGAGCCAGCCTGGGTGGGAGCCTGCTGCTAGCAGCTGGTTCATTTGCTCTGCTAGTCGTTCATGCAGTGCTGTGAACCTCTTTAGCCAGTAAGTTTGGATCATGTCTGGCCCTGGTGCTGTCCAGCTCTTCATATTCCTGATTCGTTGCTGGACGTCTTCAGTTGTGATGGTGACTGGCTCTTGTTCTGGGATACTGCTATGGCTTGTTTTTAGTTCCTTTAGCCGTTTTGCGCTGGTGTTATGTGTTATTTCGTTTTCCTATATGTTCTTCCAGTACTGTTCAGTTTCTACTACTGGGGGTTCTGTTCTTACTTTGTTGTTACTCTGCAGTTGAGAGTATACCTTGGATGGTTCTTTGGAGAACAGGGCGTTTATCCTTCTAGCCTCTGCTTCTCTTGTATATCTCTTTAGTCTGGCAGCCAAGGCTGTGAGCCTTTGTTTTGCAGTCTCGATGGCCTCAGGTAGAGTCAGGCACTTATATTTTCTAAGTATGCGAGACTTGTTTTTGATCTTCACCCCCTTCTGTAGTTCCACCAATTGAATGACTTCTCTTTGAGATTTCTCAATGTTAGCTTCTAGCCTCATTTTCCAAGGGGATTGTGTGCTGATGTAGTTTGCCTGTTTAATTGAATAGCCAAGCATTTCTAGTATTACAACGGCTATGGCATATATTACTTTGTTGGTTTGGGTTATGTTAGTGGTGGGGATCGTCATAAGGGCCTTATTAGCATCCTTCAGCATACTGTCTGATGGTAATTCTTTGCTAAGTCTTGGTAATCTAACTCGAGGTTAATTGTGGCTAATTTGGACATGATCTTGTTTCTCATATCTGCTGATGAACTCTGTAGTGGGCTGGGTGGAGATGATGTTTTGGCTTCAGAGGTTGTCTGTGTATCCAGTGTTTCCCCTGGTTGTTGTATGCCCAATTGCTTTTCTGGGCTTTTTCCTTGTATCTGTGATGTTTGGTGTAGTTGTTCAATCTCAAGGATTGACAGTAGCTTCCTCTTTACTATGTTATAGCGCTGAGCACCTAGTTGTTTCTTGCTTAATGTGGATTTAGGTCTTTTTTCCACCCATAGTCTTTCCATGCATTCCATGTATCCCCTTTCCTTCGGTCTTCCGTTGAAGTAGCATTCCATTAATTCCAGGTTCTCTTTTCTCGTCCATTTGTGGTTCCAGTAGCCCACTTTTCATCAGATTGTCCTGGTCCCTCAACATCTGACGCAGATCTTGTTAATCTGGGCGATGTCTGAGCCGGCATGACTCCTTGTTCGTTTTGCTCTCATATTATTTGAGGTAGGCAATTAAGGCATTAGGGGGTCTTTCCCAAGGACCCCTTACTGCAGTAGGAGGTTTCTAGACCAGGGTTGAACCCAAGTGGCTGTATGGGGATTTGAACCCTGATCCTTCAGCACTCTGGCTATCCACACCAGAGGCAGTGCTCTTAACCACTACACTACCCAGCTTTTTTATATATATTATATATATATAATGTGTGTGTGTGTGTAGAGTAGACTAGGCAAGTTGCTCCCTCTCAACCTCATTTTACCAGCTGTACTTACTCCTCTTACAGGATTGTTGTAAGTCAACATCAGGAAGATATTGATGTGCAAGTGAAACATTTTGCACAAGCAAAGTGCAATTTTTAAATAGCCCTGAGCAGCAGTAGTTTTGAAACTGTGTTGTGCTCAGAGTCACATTTTGTTTCTGTCAGTTGGTCATAAGCAAGTAAATAGCCTCCCACCTGCAAAATGGAGATAATAAATGTTATCTTCCTTTATATTGTTGGGTTGTAAGGAGGTCTAATGCTTTGAACACTTGTTTTCACATAAAATGCAAATATATTATTTATTGTTACCCAACTGAGGGTGCAATCCTAACCAATTTAGGCTAATGTAACTCACCTGGCATATCTTCCTGTGGTGGTGGGGGGAGATTGATGTATGCCAGTGCAGTGGTCTAACCATTTCTCCCCAGGAGTGGGGCAGAAGTAACTTACAGTATAACACCTTTGAGACACCCCCAGGTCAGGACAGGTTTATGCTGACCTAAGTGGAGGTTAGGATTAGCAGACCTCTGTCAGTCTTGAAAGACTATGGTATTGTGCTCAGCACTGCATATGCTGCATGCGAAGCACAAAAGCCTGGGTTAGATTGTTATAGAGGATAGGCTGTTACCCAAGCAGCAAATCCCCCCTCTCCACGCCACTGAATTAGTCCAATGGAAAGGCAGAGCCAATATGATTGGATCCAGCTGACGTCGTAGAGTTGGGCTAAGGACAGGAGCTCACCCTGTCTTGTGTGGCCGACCCAGGTTTCAAACCCTGGCCTACTGATTAACAGGCACAGAGTCTTAACCGCTTGTGCCACCCACAGCCCACGAGGATTGCAACATGAGTTATTTTATTGTGGCAGTACAAGAGGGGGTGGGATTCAGACAGTACCTGAATCCTAATTTTATCTTCCAGAAAACTGGCTACCTTCCTCCAACTTCTTCACATCTTTCTATCATCTGCTATTTGGATAGTATCTCCTCCTTTCCATGATCTACTAGACTAGCCATTCTGTCAGAGAAGGATATGGGATTGGTCTGATGCATCGTGTTCTTGAGAAACCCATGCTTACTCCTGGAAGTCAGCCCTTTATTTTCTGAATTCTTGGAAACATTCTGCTTAATAATTGATAACAGGATTTTTCTGTGCATTACTGTTATACTGACTGGTGTGTGGTTTCCTGGATTCCCCTTTATCAAAGAAGGAGGCAACATGTACTCATCTCCAGTCCTTCATCACTTCACTCGTTCTCCAGATTTCAGACAGCAATTCTGAGACTGGGGGCGCAATTCTAACCAATGTAGGCGAGCACAACTTACCTATCTCCCTGTTCCCATGGTGGTGCAGAGAGGTTGGCACATGTCTGTGTACTGCCCTAACACCTCCCCAGGAGTGGCATAGAAGTGCCTTACAGCACTTTTGCAACACCCCCGGGCCAGCACAGGACTTGTGCTGGTCTAAAAGGGGTTAGGATTGTTATCATATTCTCCAACTTCCTTCAGTACCCAAGTTTATTTGATCCTGGAGATCTATATTAATTAAAAAACTAGGTGTTCCTTAGTTATTGTGAGTGCACGCGCACACACATGCACACAGAGTTAGGTCAGGCCATTGGGTGAATGATATATTGGGACATCTCCTTATGGAAGATGTGGGAAGAGAGAAGGTAGAATTGCTGAGTTCTTATTCTCTGGAGTGAGGACCAGGGTGCATTCAGTCAATGACTGGGTTATGCCCTGCCCACTTCAGAGACAGGGCCGGATGTAGATCTTATCTCCTTCCTGTGCGGGGCATTGCCTCCCCAGTCCGGCTCTGTCTCCTTAAGAGAAGGGTCAGGGTTTTCTTTGCTGTGCTCCTCAGAGCACAGACATCTCCTTCCATTCCTCTTTCTCTTCAATTTACCTCAGCTTTTTCTTCAATTTACCTCAGCTTTCAATTTACCTTAGCTTTCAATTTACCTCAGCTTCTCTGGCCTATTTCTCTGTCCTGTCCTTCCCCTTCCCTGGCTTGTGGATGGACCGGGACATCTGGACACTTGCCCACCGGGGCTACACCCCCCCTGGAGTACACCCCCCCAAACCCTGGAGTTTGGATTGAAGGGGCAGCAGCATGGGGGCCCCTCCGGGAAACCCCCCCCTCGCTGGGCATTCTGTCGCGCCGCAGCTGCGGTGGCCCTTTGGGACTCTGAGGGGGTAGCCTGCGGGTCCTGCCCCCCAGCAGTGCCCAGTCAGCAACAGCAGAGAGGCCTCCTTCGGGCCGGGTCTCCCCGCTAGCTGCAACTCCATCGGCGCCCTGAGGGACAACAAGCGACAGCAGGGAGGCCTCCTTCGGGCCGGGTCTCCCCACTATCTGCAACTCCGTCGGCGCCCTGAGGGACAACGAGCACGGGTAAGCGGAAGGCGTTCCCCAGCTTGCTCAGCTGCCGGCGCACACTGCAGCCGCCTGGAGACCGGCCAGTGGCAATTTCGAGCTCATGTGTCAAGCGGAGGCAGCGGCACAGAGTGCTCAGAGCCAGAGGGGTGGCAGCAGATGCCAGGTGCAGGGCAGTTGGCGGTGACTGTGGGAGTTTTTCCCTCGCCTGACAGCGGTGGCCATATTGGATCCCCAGGGACGCCAGTCTTTTCAGAGGTTGCAGTGAGTAACAGTGGGGCCCTGTTTTACCCCAGTGGGGGCGGTGTTCTCCAAGGAATCAGATAAGATAGAATGAAGTAATTTGCATTAGCCAAGATGGCTCAGGGACATAGTCCTCTTACCTCCATGGAGGATGATGAGGGTACAAACCTGACAGCACCAAGCGTAATGCAGGCCTCTGGTTCTGCCATGGCTTCTCCTCCGCAACCTTTAATCTCGGCCTCTGCCCTCCAAAGAGTCATTGAGTCTCCAGTGTCTCAAAGCCTTCCCAGTCTGGTTAAGGCAGTGAAAGAGGCAGCAAAGCCCGTGCCCCAGTCTAAGCGATCTGGCAAGAGGCACTCTAGGATCCCAACCCCAATTCCTCCTTCTCTTCTGTGGACTCTCCAGGATCCTCCCCACGGAAAAGAAAGCATAATGTCAAGCATATTGATCACATGGACATCATAGCTCTAATAAGAAACGGAAGTCAAAGCACACTATCGATTCCTCCTCCTCTTCCACATCTTCCCAATCCCCCTCCTCCTTGGACTTGGAGGAAGGAAGAGATATCCGGGGATGGGCCAGAGGACCCCAAGGAAAAGAAGGAAAGGCCTTTTCCCTTTGGATTATCTGCCACAAGTAGTTGACATGTCAGCTGCGTGCCTCAATCTCAGACATGCCAGGCTTTCAACAGCGTTTTCTCTGAGGAGTGGTGCCACCATCCCAGGGGTTTGAGCCCAAAGATAAGTGGATAAGTTTTACACCTTGACAGAGAAGCAAATGTCCATGCTAAAAATGCTTTCAGTGGATGCCCCAGTAGGAGCTTTGGCTTCTTCCTCTGTCCCTGTGGATGGGGATATCTGGCCAAAGGATTCAAACGATCGTAAGATGGAGAGCAGTCTTATAAGAGCTTCTGAATGGTCTTCCTTTTCCTTTAGAGCTTCGGCAGCTAACTCAGTTATGTCCAGAGCAGCCTTCATATTGGCCCAGGACACAGCTAAGATTAAAAAGTTCCCTAAGTCCATTAAGAAGATTTTCAAGAAGATCACCCTTGCTTCGGCTCTGGCCGCCAATGCATTGCGGTATTCCATGTGCCTCTTGGCTGGGGCGATGGCCGCCAGTGTTTCCACCCGACAGGCCCTCTGGTTGCGTTCCTGGTCAGGCGAAGGGAGTTCTCACACCAAGTTGATCAATCTCCCCTTTGAGGGCAACAAGTTGTTCAGGATAGCATTAGATCCCATCCTGGTTGAGGCGAGGGATAAGTGAAAGACTCTACCTCCTGGTAGGAAGGGTGCCACCAGAGGCAGACAACCCTCCTTTTGTTCCTTTTGCTCCCGATATAGGGATAAGTCCGGGCAGCAGCCCAAGTCCTGCTGGACCAATGCAAAGGTCATTCCTCGGAACAGACCGACCTTCGGGAAACGGAGAGGCAATCGCAAGTCAGGAAACGGACTCTGGTGCAGCCTGACGCTGGGCCAAAAGCAAAGCCCGCAGCCATTGGGGGCCCGGCTGCATGCGTCCGCTCCCGGCTGGCAGGGATCTACTCCCGACGCCTGGTTTCTCAAGATGGTGTCCCAGGGTCTTACCATAGAGTTCAGGAGCTACCCTCCAGACAGGTTCTGGCGGGTGCCCATGTCTCTGGATCGACACAAGCATGTCCAAAAGCTTTAAGCCATCCAGCACCTGCTCGACATCAAAGCTATAGAGCCAGTGCTAACTCGCCAGCAGGGAACAGGACTGTACTCGGTTCTCTTCCTGGTCGTGAAGGAGAATGGGGGACATGCGCACGATCCTGGACCTCAGATGGCTCAACAGGCTTGCCATAAAGAGAAAATTCAAAATGGAAACCTGGCGCACCATCATGGCAGCTCTCAAACGCAGAAATTTTCTGGCATCCATCGACCTCTCAGAGGCTTACCTGCATGTGCCGATCCTGCCTGCTCACCGGAGGTTCCTCCGTTTCTCTTACGGCAACAATCATTATCAGTACCAAGCTCTTCCATTTGGATTGTCAGCTGCGCCCAGGGTCTTCATCAAGATTCTGGTGGTACTCATTGCCAACCTCCGCCGACAGGGAATACGGTTGTTTCCTTACCTAGACGATATTCTCATTGCAGGTTCGCCTAGCTCTCAGGGCTTGCAAGATCTTCAGACTACTATGGCTTTCTTGAGGCAGCAAGAATCTAGCCAAGAGCACTCTAGTTCCTTCTCAGTCTATCACTTACCTCGGTCTGTTCGGAGACACCACATTCTTTTGTCTGTTTCTCTCGCAAGAGCGCAAGGAGAAGTGAGCTCAGGTGATCCATTAGGTCATGACAGCGTCGTCTGCCACTTTGTTGGACTTTGCTTCCCTGCTGGGACTCATGGTTTCATGTCAGGATGTGATTCCATGGTCCCAGTTTCACCTGAGGCCCTTTCGAAGTTTCCTACGACCGTTCTCTCGCCTGATCGAAAGGAAAGTCCACCAGTCCGCGCCTCTGCCAGACCATCTGATATTGTCCCTGTCCTGGTGGGTGGGTCCAGGTCGATTGGATCAGGACACCAGCCTGGAGATTCTTGACAGGCTGGAGCTCAGAGCAATTCGGCCAAGGTGTTCATAAATCACCAAGGGGGCACCAAGTCCCGGAATCTGATGTGGGAAGCCATCCTCCTTATCCAAGGGGCGGAGGATCAGGTTCTTTCGATCAAAGCCAGGCATCTCCTGGGAGTCTCCAATCTGCAAGCAGACTGGCTGAGTTGGAGACAGGTGGACGAAGGAGAGTGGAGCCTTCACCCCAAGGTCTTCGATCAGATAGTTATCTGGTTCGGCCTTCTGATCCTGGACCTTTTTGCTTCCAGGGAGAATGTACAAGTTCCTGCTTTCCTGTCCAGATCCCTGGATCCCAAGGCCTCTGTGTACACCCAGTGTATACCCTCTCCTTCCCATGGCCCAGGGGCCTCTTGTTCGCCTTCCCACCTTTTCCTCTCATCCAGGCGGTTCTCCAACGGGTCCGGAAGTTCCAAGTGTCTCTCATCTTGGTGGCTCCAGACTGGCCTCATCGGTCCTGGTATCCATCAATTATGGCACTGACCAGGGCGGCTCCCTTCAGATTACCAAGCAGACAGGACCTTTTATGACAGGGGCACACGGATCCAGACAAATTCAGACTGACAGCATGATTTTTGAGAGGACGGGATTAACCCACAGAGGCTACTCGGAGCGGGTGCTTACTACCATGATGTCTGCCAGGCATCATCGTCAAACAAGATATACGCCTGTACTTGGAAATGCTTTACCACATGGTATGAAAATGGCAACTTGTCTCTGGAAAGAGTAAAGTTAAAGTATGTGCTGAGTTCCTCTAAGACAGAGTGGATAAGGGCCTGAGCGCCAACACCATCAAGTGTCACTCTCTACAATCCGTTCTATTTTAGGGCCTAGGAAGTCGGGTTTCTTGTCAAGGCACCCACACAGTAAACAATTTCTTCAAGGGTTAAAGTTGATTAATCTGCCACCTGAACATCGTTTTCCAACATGGGATTTGCATCTGGTGCCCAAGGCCCTCATGGGTCCTCCCTTCGAGCCTATGGCCACGGTGCATGTCAGGTTTGTCACCCTGAAAATCATCCTCCTAGTTGCCATCACATCGGCTAGGAGGGTGTTGGAATTGGGGGCTCTGACAGTTCATCCTAACCTCTGTCTTTTCCAGGATGACAAGGTGATGCTGAGGCTGGATCCTTCCTTTCTGCCTAAGGTAAACTCCATGTTCCACAGGGCTCAGGAAATAGCCTTACCTACATTTTGTCCCAGTCCCGGGTCATCCAAGGAAAGAGCTTGGATGTAAATGTCCTTACCTTCACATGGATGTGAAGTGGGGCCTTAGTTTTTATCTAGATAGGACCAAGGATTTTAGAAGGTGAGAGGCCCTGTTTGTCCTTTTTGGGAGTCCTTCAAGGGGGAAAACGGCTTCCTTGGCATCCTTGGTGGATGAAGTTAGCGATCACGGAAGCTTACAAAGCAGTGGGTGAAGAACCCCCTAGGGGAATTAAACCTCACTCCACCAGGGCAGCTGCAACGTCAGCTGTTTTTGAGGGCACCTGCTCATTGGAGTCCATTTGCAAGGCTGTGGCATGGGCTTCACCTGACACCTTTATCAGGCATTATAACATGGACCGGGCAGCCTTGGTTGAGGCTGTTTTCGGCAGACTGGTTTGGCAGAAAGTAGTATCCCCATGAGGTGGTCTGCGTCTCTCCCACCCTGAGTGAGGCTCTGGTACATCCCAGTCATTGACTGAATGCACCCTGGTCCTCACTCCAGAGAAGGATGGAATTTCCTTACCGTAAATGTCCTTTTCTTGGAGTTGAGGACAGGGTGCATTCAGGCCCACCTCAGCAGAGTCGCAAACCAGACTCACCTTTTTTAAGGGCGGTAGTGTTTTTTGGTTGTTTTTTTTCAGGTGTGTGTCCAGATGTTTCCTGGTCCCTGGTCCTGTTGGTGGGTTTCTATTGATACTCCACAACTCGAGCTCCTTTCTCGGGTCTCGTTTTTTGCTGTTATATTTGTTCTTCAGTTTCTGTGTTTCTGCAGTTCTTCCTGCGGTTTTTTCAGTGTGTGGTGGCTGTTTCTCCTCTTTTCGGCTCTGATACCGGACTGGGGAGGCAATGCCCCGCACAGGAAGGAGATAAGATCTACATCCGGTCCTGTCTCTGAAGTGGGCGGGGCATAACCCAGTCATTGACTGAATGCACCCTGTCCTCAACTCCAAGAAAAGGACATTTACGGTAAGGAAATTCCATCCTTTTGTAGAGCAACTCTGTCTTCTCTCCTTCTTCCATTCCTGGTTCCCCATCTTCTCCATGCAGTAGATCTATTGCTTCCTTGATGCAACACTGTGAACAAATCTATAGAGTGGGCATGATCTGCTTCCTTGAAGACTGTGGATTGGATTTCTTTTCGATGTGAGAGTGTGAAAATTTAGTGGTATTTTGTAATGTTTTTATTTACAAATTCAAAAGTAGAACATGAGGACTCCAAAAAGAGATTCTGAATTCCAAGATGTTTCCTTTTTGGCTATTCTTTCTGTGCTGTATTTGTGTTTTCTATGTATTCAGAATTGCTAGCTTGCTTTTTCTTCACATTCTCTGTCATTGATATAACCTCAACTGACCATTGTAACTCAACAGTTCCCAAATTCATCCACTAGTAGATTATGATCCAATTTTTTTGGTGATTTGAGAAACTGACAGAACAGGTTTAAGGGTGTATCAAGAGTTAAACAAGCTCATTTGAGGTTGGGGTGCAGTCGGGAAAGAGCGTTTCTGCCCAGTTATATAGCCACACTCTTTGACATTCATCAGTCAGGCAGCATTAGGATCTGATGGACACAGGCCCCAACAAAACTCTCAGGAAGGAAGTTCTCTCTCCAAACTGGTTAGCAAGATTGAAAGTGAAAGTGAGCCACAGAAGCTTTTTCACTTGCAAGTAGGAAAATGTGCGTTGGCTTTTATTAAAGTTTACCAAGATGTACAGCTCCAGTATCTAGATCTGATGAATATGGAGTTCAACAAATGCTCCAGAAGGCAGTCTTCCTCTCTCTCCCTACTGCAGTAAAAAGGATAAAACAGAGGCTTTTGAGCAGCTGGTAAAGTGAAACACATTTTTAGACTTCTAAAGCTAGGTAGATCCTGACAGTATTATTTTTAAAAGTGGGTCCCAGCTCTACAAATTTTGGGAACTACAGGCGTAGACTATTCACTTGCCCAGAAAATGAAAAAGTAGTTCACCAGCAGCTACTATAACAAGATTTTTTAAGACAAAGGGAAGAACATTGGAGATATTCTGGGTTTAGCACTCAGAAAGGTAAAATGCAAAACAATGTAGTCAATTGTGGGAAGCCAAGAATTCAGATTTTTTTTTGTTACAAAATACTCAGTTTCTAGCTGGAGTTCTTGAATAATCATTGTTATATCCGGAGTTCCCCTGTTCATTGGTGATACATATGAATAGAATGAAGATCTTTGAGTTTTAAACCTCCCCCATCCTGCATGGTCCTGCTGCCTAGTAGCCTATGAGCCAGCATGTTACATTCCTTCTCAGCAGAAGTTTCATCAATTTTAATGATTTCCATTATTTTAGATGCTTTGCTACTCTGTCCTTATAACCTGGGCATATGTTAATCTGCATTCATAATAGTGACTTTATTTGAAGGACACTGGCAGCATCGCTCTGCAGTTTAGTACATCCCTTGTGTTTGGTGGAGTTCTTGAATTTATTAGTACCTTCAAGTCTGTCATATACAATACCTGTCAGAAGTGGAACAAGCAGAGAAGCTGGCAAAAAAGAGAATTGGGTGTTTAAACCTTTTTTCTTGTTGCTTTTGAAGTGACACGTGCCCCAGTTTCTTGATTCTTTGGCCTTAAATTTATTGGTGGTTATTTATTCAGCAGGAAATCCTCATGTAGAACTGTACTTCAACTCAGGAGATCACTTTGTCCTTCATATCTTAATTGTGATCACTCATTCTGAAGACATCTGCTTAATTATATTATCCTCTTGTCTCATTTTAATAGCCAGGATGTAGGGAAAGTTTTGTTTTTAGTGAATGTCTTTATCTGTGAAATACAGAGCACAAGCCTAACCATGTCTACTCAAAAGTAAGCCCCATTATGTTCAGTGAGTCTTACTCCCAGGAAAGTGTCTTTAGGATTACAGCCAAAGATGAACTGACGAAATTCAGATGAAAAACCAGCTGAACTAGTTATGGAGATTTTAAAAAAATAAAATCTTATAAAAAGAAAAGGAAGAGAAGAAACTTAAAATCAATGCTGAATATTTCAGCAACACACCAAATATCTGCCTAAGCATTGCTTTGCTTTAATAACACAGGCCTGCAAAATTGAGGTCAAAAACATTTTTCAGTGTTTCAGTGAACCCAAATTCCCAAAATGCCATCACTTTTGTCCTATTATGTCTTGTTCCAGAGGTTATAAAATAGCCTTGTTCCAGCAGCTGCCGTGTGAGAAATCCATGGTCTAGGCTTCCTCGTGAGAAAGCTGCTTGAACCATTAATTAATGAGGCTATTCTGTGTTTCTGAAACTTGATGTGATAGGGCAAAACTGATGCAATTTTTTTTGAACCAACATCCAAAATATACCAAGGAATACCCCATTACACAGAAGACCCACTGCAAGTCTTCTGTGCATTGTACAAAAAAGTAGCACCCACTGTGAATTCTTACACTGACTTCAGTCCTGGCTTAAGCCTTCTGTGGCCTTGCCTGTTTCACCTCAAACTCAATTGCTCAACTGCCTCTTGCATCCTTAAATGTTTTGGTCCAGTCTCCCCTGTTATATTAATGAAAAGGTTCCCACTCAATTTAGAAACTCAACATCTCTGGTCCATGAGCAGTAATTAATCTTGATTTTGTCTTAATTCTGGGTTATACAGACTCAGGACTGAGATAGTATATTTACATGTGTGGTAGCAGACATGCTTATATTAGTGTGTGTACATGTGTGGTAGCAGACATGCTTCTACTAGTGTATGTACATAATAATCCCTTGTTTAGTTAATTGGAGATTGAAAGATCTTAATGTTGCTGTGCCTTCAGAAATTTTTGGGGTATTTTGGGAATTTTATTGTGCTTTGTTCAAAAGCTTAAAAGAATGTTATGTAAAAGAGAGTTGGGAGTGTTAACCTGAGTTAATGCATATGCCGTATTTTTTGGCTTAAAACCCTACAATCCAGAGTAACTACGGGAGCACGTAAGAGACATTACGTGTACCCATAGTTACTGCACCACCTAGTGAAAACCTATGGGAAATTCATATTGCAATCCAGAGCAACTTGTTCTTACACCGGAGCAAGGACTCCCTGTAGTTACTCAGGATTGCGCCCTAAGTCGCACCAAACCATAAGACACACCGAAGTTTAGAGGAGCAAAACAAGACAAAAAATATTCTGCACCAAATGGTGTACTAATATATTTAATAAAATATAGCAGAATAATATTACAACCATGTAAAGTCAACAGTGGAATTAAGAACCATCATCACTGTCCTTTAAAATGAGGACAGACTTTTAAGTTCAAACACTCTTCTAATTTTCTGGAAACCCCAAGAACTCATCACTAGTGTCAGTGATTTGTGACTTTTGCACAAATCTCATTGCACATGAGCAAACACCAACATTTTGCACAAATCTCATTGCAGATGATCTAGGGAGGCAGGTAAGTTTGGGGATGGGGGTTTCTTTTGGGGGTTGGGGCTGTGGGTGGCACAAGCAGTTAAGACACTGTACCTGTTAACCAGCAGGCCAGGGTTCGAGACCTGGATCGGCCCCACAAGACAGGGTGAGCGCCTGTCCTTAGCCCAGCTCTGTGACGCCAGCTGGATCCAGTTGTATTGGCTCTGCCTTTCCATTGGACTAATTCAGTGGCGTGGAGAGGAGGAATTTGCTGCTTGGGTAACAGCCTATCCTCCATAACAATCTAACCCAGGCTTTTGTGCTTCGCATGCAGTGTATGCAGTGCCGAGCACGATACCATAGTCTTTCTAGAGTGATGGAGGCCTGCTTTTGGGGGGATCCAGGTAGGTAGGGAAGGGTGAGGGGATCTAGGTAGGGAAGAGTGGGGAGTTTCTTTTGGGGGATGGGGGGATCCAGGCAGGTAAGTTGGGAGGGAGGCAGGTAAGTGGGGAGGGAACCAGGTAAGTGGGGAGGCAGGACTTAGGACCAGATCCTGGCATGTCCAGAAAGGATGCTTAGCCTTGCAGCTCTGGGAACCAGATCCTGTGCATGTCTACTCAGTTGCAAGCCTCCTCCATCCCTGGAAAGAATGCATAGGATTACAGCTGCAGGGACCTCTCTCTCCTGGGCTGCTTCCTCCTCCTCTCTTCCCACCTGTACCCCCTTGTTTTTGCCTGCCTGCCTCCATGCTGTGCTAATCCTCTGGGATCCTTTGGGCTCCCTTTCTTTGAGGGAGGAGCCTGTGGGGAAACCTCTGTCCCTCCTCCCTAGCTTGCCCTCGCCTTCCTATCGGCTTGTCCCTCCTCCCTAGCTTGCCCTCACCTTCCTATCGGCCCTGTCCGGGGGGGGGGGGGGCGGAGCACAGCTGCAGAAGGTGCTCCGGGATTGGCTCCTTTGCTCCATATGACGCACAGACATTTCCACCCCTTTTGGGGGGAAGTGAGTCTTATAAGGAGGAAAATACGGTATTTCTTTTTGACAGTTTTTAAATGCTCTGTCTCAAATGGAATTGCAAATCAGGCACCACTGGTTAAGTGGTAGTAGTTTCCCATTTATGAAATTTAACATTGCAATTTATGTGATTACGATTTGTGAAACCTTTATTGGCATATACCGGTACATCAGTGATAAAATATAGATACATTGAGAACAGAAAATTAAATCAGAACAGCTGGCATTGTGTGAACAAAACTAATTAGTCACAATACAAAAAATCTGAGAAGTTAAAAAAATTAAAAGCTAGAATTAAGTAGGTGAGGTTAGAGAATTGCAGAATTTACTAGAACAAGTTTGGCTTGTTTTAAAACAGGGGTTTTTGTTAACACGTGAGCCATTGCAATTTATAATAGTTAGGCATACATGTTTATTAAGAATGACATTGACTAAAGATATACATGCTTCATTTTAGCCCCTAATTATGATACCATAAATTGTATTTGTCCAGCCAGTGAAGAATCTGGTGCTTCTGGGCCTAGTTTCATAGCTGTGGATAAATGGCTTCACTTTCCATTATCGTCAATCCTTTGCACTGCAAGTTTACTGGATTTATAAGGGAAAGGAATGGAATCCAGTTCAGCACTTGTTGTGGATCAAAAATAAATCAACAGAGCAGAGGCCAAGAGGGTTGTTTGCTATGAATGCTGTACTTTTACAGACAGAACCAATTTTATGATTTCTCCTTTATTGCTTTAACGGCTTATTTTGTTTTGGGGTTGGAGAAATTGAAAATTTTTTTCAGGCTTATGAAAAGCATTATATGATCAATATTTTTTTTCTGGAAAGAAGCGTGTGCTCTCACATCATTTAGTAGAGTAGAGGATGTGAGTTTATGTGACAGTATAGAGCAAAGAACATATGATAATTATATGTTTTCAAGTAGAAGTTGCTGCTTAAATGATAGGCATTTATTAAAATTATGCTTTATTTGTGAAGGCAAAGAGCAGCCACTGGAGGTGTGGTTTTTATTGGGGACAACCATCTCTTCAGTCTCTTCTGTTGGCCTTGGGAAAAGGCTGCCATTAATGAGACTAATGGGGAAATTTTGATTGGGCCCACAGTGTAGGGGAAAGAGCTAAGAGAAAGCTCGCCCTATGCTCCCACCTCAACCTAGGGGCATGTCCTCTTTCAAAATGCTGTGCTCATGGTTATTTATATAACAACAATGTATATAAATAAACAACATGGTTAACATCCAGGCCAATTTGTCTCTGAGTTATGAACCCAGAAAGAATAGAAAATATTGTAATCTAATGGATGCTTAGGTAGAAGAATTAGAAGTAATTGGATAGAAAGGTCCACAGCAGCGTTTCTCAAAGTGAGCTCCTAGGAATCCTGCATCTCCCCTACCCGCTCAGGGGATATCCAAGCACACCAAGTGATCACTTTCTGCCCTCTGCCCAGATTACATCCGTACTCTGAGGCTCCCCAAGTAACTGAGCCATGAAGGCTACAATCCAGAGTAACTACAGGACCTTTTACATTGACGTAGTTATGGTGCCACCCATGGGAAAGGCATAGAGCATTCCCGAGTAAGTGTCTCTTACGTCTTTCCGTAGTTACTCTGGATTGTAGGGTAAGACACATTGAGTTTCCTTTTTAGAAAGTAAACTCCAGAGTCTGAAAAGTTTCAAAACCACTGGACTAGATGTGACACTTCCTTGAAAATGTTCCCTTTCTTTTATTATAGTGTTTAAACACCATTATACTGTGCTCAGACAGTGCAATCCTCCTCACATACCCAAAGTCAAAAGTTATGACAGCTTTGAGAAAGAATGGTATGAGAGTTGACTCATACCATACAACCAGGAATTTAATTCCATACCCTTACAGAAGCTGTGGGAGGCAAAGCGCCTGTTGAAATAGGTAAAGCTGCATTGGCTAAAATTGAATAGTGAATGGAAAATTGTAAGAAATAGAGACACACCACAAATTGAAGTACCATAGTCATCTTTTGATCTGGAACATTTGTCTCTTAGTTGTGCTTAACTTGTAGTTTAAAGAGGTTTTGTGTGTTCTTATGAAAACAGTAGAGATTTGCCTATAAAAAGTAGTCTATTGATGGCAAAGTATGAAATGACATCCAGTATTGTAGGCATCCAATGTGACCTGCAGAAGGAACTAAATAGTGCTGTTTGCATAATTTCCAGCTAAATGCATAGGTAAAAAAATTAGGATAGAAGGAACTTACTTATTCATATTACCTTCCTGTTTTATCTCAGAGCCTTTGCTGAAGCACCATCTTCAGTAAAACACGATTTAAGATCAGAGCCTGCTGAGAAAGTTAAGAACGGAGAAGAAGCAGTGAATGAAGAGAGTGATGATGGGAAGGTGATAGAGTCAAGGGATGGTGATACTCCAGCAGAAGGGAAGAAGAAGAAGCGTTCAGGATTTCGGGACCGTAAAGTATGTATTCTTGTTGCACTGGAAGATTCTTTGTTAAACTGCAGTAATTTAAGCTGTCCAAGGACGAGGTATATATCCCAACAGTATTGTGGTTGTCTCTGGTTTCCACCATCTCTCTCTCTCTTTCTGTTCTATGTAAACAATGCACAGCATAGCCTGTTGACTGGCACTCTTTAAGGTTTATTAATTTATATGCAGAGTGATCTACTGCAAAATGTTTTATGACTGTGTATATAAAATGGCAGGTGTTGGGAGATGAATGTTATTAAAGCTGGGTTTGGAAGCTATTTCTATCTTGGTACCATTAAAGAAGGCAATTAAAAATGGCCTCGTAAATCAAGGCTGGCACACAAAACATGTTGGAGTGTGAATCAGTGTTGAGGGAAGCTGTGATATATATGAATACTTTGTCAAATAAATCCTTGTGACTTGTTTGTGTATCAGTAACTGAAGGGCAGGCAAGTTGCTGTGTCTCTTCAATGTTAGAAGAGCAAGAGAAGGAAAATGTGGTTAAACAGTCCTATCCAGTAATGTGAAGTCCAGTGATGTGAAAATCCAGCATGGCTTGACTTGAGTGAGTTTAGAGTTGCCTGGTGTTTAGAGTTGACTGGCTATGTTGAAGAGTGAAAGTGCTTCATCTAGGATTTTGCTAAGGAAAGTCTATAGTGTGGCAGGGTGGAGTTTGTCTTTAACTAGATTGCCCTTGATGCCCATGGAACTGTTGGCAAAGAAGTACTGAAAACTTCCCACCAGCACTGAGGTCACATAACAAGAGGAATAGGGAACCTTCAATATCTTCACTTTCCATTGTCTTCTTTGCAGTGCTGGATTTACGTATAAGCTAAACAAGCTATAGCTTAGAGCCCCATTCTTTTGGGCCCCCCAAAAAATTTAAAGGAAAAAAACCTGGATGTATATTTCCAAAATATAAGATGCATTTTGACAAATACATTTTGACAGAATATATATTTTGTTTTGTTATGTGCAAATGGCTTTTTTACCTATTACCTATTAGGTCCATAAATTACCATATAGCACGTAATCAACACAAAAAAACTGTGACCATTTGTTGTTGACAAAGGACAGCTGGATGTATAAAGGGCCCTATTATCTTTAATAGCTTAGGGCAGTGATTTTAAATCTTTTTCAACTCATGGCACACTTAACAAGGCACTGAAATTGTCAAGGCACACCATCAATTGTTTTTACCATTGACAAGGCACACCAGACTGTTCAAATCCCCCAATTTTCCTATTAATGAATGTCAACCCTCAAATTCCTATGTCACACCTGAGGACTATCTGTGGCACACCAGTGTGCCATGGCACACTGGTTGAAAATTACTGGCTTTGGGCCTTATCAAACCTAAATCCGGTCCTGCTTCCTTGGGTCAGTATCTAAATTGTAAACCCTAGACCCCTCTCTCTGTGTGAAGTATCACCTATATCGAAGGTGCTTTGTAAATAATCTATATATATAAAAGAGAAAAGTCACTCACTCACTGACTCATTCACTGACTGACTGACTCATCACCGCCCTGCCAAAACCGGTGGGCCTAGAAGCGTGAAGTTTGGGGTGGGTGTTCCTTCCGTGATTGAGGGGTGCACTAAGAACCGGTTTTCGGAAATTCCAACCGGAAGGGGGTGAAAAGGGGCGCAACGCGTTTTCCTCCCTATACTTTGCATTGAGAATTGCTGACTCATCAACATTTCGCCCCAACTGCTGGGCCTGAAGCATGGAATTCTGGGAGTTCCTTCTGTCACCTGAACTCCCACCAAGAACCTTCTGGAGAAATTTAACCCTTCAGGGGCTGAAAAGAAGACTGAATAACATCCAGCCAATTTGGTGCTCAGACCCTGGTGCACTGGGGGATGTTGTTCGGAGAAAGAGGCTGCACTGGCGAGGATGCTGCGCATTGAGGGAAGTTGCGCATGGGGGGAAGTTGCGCATGGGGGGAAGTTGCGCATGGGGGAAGTTGCGCATGGCGGGATGATGTGCATGGGGGAAGTTGCGCATGGCGGGATGACGCTCATGGCGGGATGACGCTCATGGCGAGATGATGCGCATGTAGGAAAGTTGCGCATGGGGAAAGTTGCGCATGGGGAAAGTTGCGCATGGGGGATGGTGCGCATGGGGGAAAGTTGCGCATGGGGGATGATGCGCATGGGGAAGTTGCACATGGGGGGATGGGGGAAGTTGTGCATGGGGAGAAGTTGCACATGTAGGAAAGTTGCGCATGGGGGAAGTTGCACATGGGGGGATGATGCGCATGTAGGAAAGTCCACATGGGTGGAAGTTGCACATGGAGTTGTGCATGGGGGGAAGTTGCGCATGGGGGAAGTTGCGCATGGGGGAAGTTGCGCATGGGGATGATGCGCATGTAGGGAAGTTGCGCATGTAGGGAAGTTGCGCATGGGGAAAGTTGCGCATGGGGAAAGTTGCGCATGGGGAAAGTTGCGCATGGGGGAAGTTGCGCACGGGGGGAAGTTGCGCACGGGGGGAAGTTGCGCACGGGGGGAAGTTGCACGTAGGGAGAAGTTGCGCGTGTGGGGGATGATGCACATGGGGTAAGTTGCACGTGGGGATGATGCACACAGGGGAATGTTGTACATGGGGGTAGGTTGCGCATGGGTTGTTGATGCGCCGTGGAGGATGTTGTATGGGGAAGTTACTCCCGCAACGCGGGTACGCCTTTCGCTAGTAATAGATATTTTCTGGCTCCTGAGTTGAGACTTTGAAGTGGATCATGATCTAATACATTATTACTTATAATGTTGCAACCATTCCACCCTTTTGCTTCTTGTCAGGTTTTCTTTTTAAGAGAAAAGCAAAGAGATGGAGAAAGACATCCATTTCCAGTTTAAAAAAACTGCAAGTGGATCCTGCTGGAAGTTAGGAATAAGGGTAGAACCCAAGTTCCACAGAGCTAGCAGTGACCTAGCCATTCTCCCTAGTGTGAAGTTAGAGAAGCCTGTCTCTTATGTTCTTTCTTAATTTTATTTTTCATCTTTCCTGTTTTTAATGCACTTTTCTCTGTGAGATCCTAAAATAAAATATTACTTTGCTTTGAAATAAAAACTCTAGGCTGGATATTTTATTGCAAGCTGAGTTGCACCTGCTGTGCCTAATGCCTGCTCAGCTATTGACTGTATGAGAGAGTTGGAAAAAAGAAGATATAGGCAATAAATACCCCAAGCTTACGTTCTAACCCTTGAGATTGAAAATATCCCTTGATACGAGGCTTTGTTTGAAATTTCTGTTGAAGAAGTAAAATACAGCACATAAGCACTCGTGTATTGTAAGGTTTTATTTGAGCTCTTCTGGTCCACAGTGTAGCTCAAGTCCCTTTCTTTTGAAATAGCTATTGTGCTCAGATCAAGGCCAAAGATGTTGGTTTTAGATTTTCTTTTTACCCCCTTATTCATCACAACACCTTAGGAGTCAACTGAATGAAAATAAATGCCAGAGTATCTTCACTAGAACAATGCTGTGAATTTTAACCACTGGAGTCCCTGTTTTAGTATTGGGTTGTACTTCCTTAAATTGATGGTGGTACCATAAAAATAGGGACAATCGTGTGTGTCCAAATTAGAAACCTTTAGGATTGCAAACCTTTTTCCTTAATGTCTGCCATGAAACTCCAGCAGTTTCTGAAGCCCATAGCTCTGCCATGTACTCTTAAAAGTCTGTTCGGTCCACTTAAATGCCTTATACAGGGTGATCATATAGAATGGAGGACACAGCGCCTCTACCTTTTTAAGCATTGCATAGAAGAGGGAATTGAGGCAGGTTTTTAAAACCCTTCTATGTTAAGTTAAATCTGTCTAAATTCCCTCTTTTATGCAATAGTTAAAGGTAGAGGCCCTTTGTCCTCCATTCTATATGGTGACACTGGCCTTATATGAACCAAAGGTAGAGCCTACAACATGCTTCGTTTTCCTGTGAATTCTTGTTGCTGGGGATAATAGGTCATTAGCAAGATCTGTGTCAGGGAGACTTTTATGTGATTGAGGAAAATTTCTTTTACAAAATAATTATCTTCACAGAATTATTACCTGATAATCCTTGAACTATTTTCTTCTCTGAATTAAAGGATTCACATCTTTTTTTACAGCAGACCAGATTACAACTTATAAATCATATATAGCTCTTGTCCATTTAAGCAATGTGTACTATGAATATTGTGTATCAGTATCATAGTTTAAGAGCAGAAAGCACACACTAGCTAATTTATGGCAAAGATGCCAATTGATCATGAAATTGTATCAGTTTTTTGGTCTTTTTATAATTTAACCAGTCATAGATTTATTTTAAGTCAAGATAATCAGTTGGATGTGTGTTTCAGTGCTTGTAATTATAACTTACAAAGAATGCAAAGATTGGGAAGCTGATTGAAGCTGTACTTTCACCTTGTTCCACTCTACAACTATGTGCCTTGAAGTGAATCCCTCTGAAATATATTATTGATCAGTGAGTGGACTTAGATGACTTATTGGATTTTTTCAAATGTTCCATAAAGCAGTGGTTCTCAAAGTGGGGGTTAGGACCCCAAGGGGGTCGCTGCTTAATTTCAGGGAGCTGCTGTCTTGGAATCTTGTAATGGGCACCACCATCTTAGAATGGGACATTCAGCCTGCAATCTTTCCTGGGAGTAAATATCATTGAACAAGATGAGACTTTTGAGTTGACATGCGCTTCCACCACAGTAAGGTAACTCCAGGTTGATGACATCATTTCTGAAGGCTCCTAGATACATTGTCATTCTCAGAAGGGGGGTTCCAGGCTGAAATATTCAAGAACCACTGGCTTAGAGAAACTCTACTTGTAAAGAAAACTGAATTTTCTAAATTATTTGCTATTGTGTTTATAGTAAATAAATAGCTTTACTTGTCTGCATTTTATAGTAGCAGTGTATTGAATTTTGTATATGTTTCAATTAAATGCTATTTTTTAAAACAAAGGTTATAAAGTTAAACTGAAAAAATCTTGTATTGCATTTTTTAAGGTGATGGAGTATGAAAATAGGATTCGAGCCTACTCCACTCCAGACAAAATCTTCCGCTATTTTGCCACCTTGAAAGTAATAAGTGAGCATGGAGAATCAGAAGTGTTTATGACTCCACAAGACTTTGTGCGGTCTATAACGCCCAATGAAAAACAACCAGAAAGTAAGTGACCATATGCCAGAACGTGCAATTATGGAAACTGATAACTTTGGGCCATTGCTTTCTATCTGAAACAGACCTGGGTGAACTCCAGCCCAAAGGCCAGATCTGGCATTCAGCCAAATCCATTTCTCTAATGCCTGGAATGTTTTCATGTCCTGGAATGTCTTCATGTCCTGAGATCAGGATGACATAACACCCAGTGACTATTGTAACAGGATACATACAAAGAACCAGTGGGTTAGAGCAATTATTTTCAATCTTTTTCATTCCACAGCACACTGACAAGATGCAAAAATTTGTCAAGGCACACTATCACTTTTTTGACCACTGTCAAGGCACACAATGCAGTTGGTAGACGGCTCAAATTCCCCAGTTGCCCTACTACTAAACCTACTAATTGCCCAACTAATAACACCTGTGTACCATCTATGGAACACCAATTTACCATGGCACACAAATCACTGGGCTAGAGCATTGCATCATCTCAGACTCAGGATGTGAAGACATGTGACACACTGGAACATAAAGTTGTGGCCATACCAGAAATACATTCCCAAAGCACAGCACTTGGCACTCTGCCTGCTACTGATCCAAAAGCTTGATCAAAATATGCGTATGAAGACCAGAAATTATAACAGACCTACCAGGATGATGGCTAACAACTTGCTTTTTTATTTAATTTTATTTACTTTTTCAAATTAAAATCTTCACATAGTGCTTCATATAAAACAAAAATAAATACAACATAATACAACAGTAACCCAGGCTGCAATCCTAACCTCAGTTAGGCTGGCACACACCCCATGTTGGCTTGGAGTATCGCCAAAGTATGGTAAGGGACTTCTGCGCCACTCCTACGGGGGGGGGGGGTGAAAGTGCACAGATATGCATCAGCCTCTCCTTACCACCATAGGAATGTGGCATTGTGCTGGCCTACATTGGTTATGATTGTGCCCACAGTATATAAAAAGCACAGCAGATGTTAAAATTTGGCTGAAGTCCCAATTCGCAATAAATGTCATGTCTGCAATGAGAATATCAGACTAAAACCTGGTAACAGTAAGGCAGATTGGATGTCTTCTTGGGGGAACAGAGGCAGTGTTGTGATCTGAAAGACTTTCTGGGAAAAAGCATTCCAAGGGTATAGCTCCACTTCTAAAAAGATCTTGTCTCTGGTTCACTGTCAACTGAATTGGAATCAATGAAGGTTCAGAGAGTAGCGACTGAAAAAGTTTGGCAGTTTTTAAATAATTGGTGGATAAGCCAATTCAAAGAAGAAAGTTAAGGGTTATTCAAGCAGATATTATACATGGGTATTTTCTCAGAACAGTGCAGTTGCTCTGGACATCTGGTGACAGACTTTTCTGAAATAATATAAGCAGGATCAGGTAACAGTTGAAGAGCGATGCTTATGGGAAATTATTGTGTGATGCTCTTTGTTATATCATATACTGGTTGTTAGTGACTTAGAGTAATGTCTGATGGATTTTGAATAGCTTTTTTGAAAGACTTCTGTAGCCAAGTGGTTTTTCTTAAATCTCTTATACCTCTTGATACCTTTTTTCAGCATTTCTAAGGAGAAACTGGAGAATTCAGAGATCCAGCAGTTTTTTTGGTGTAAGATGAAAGTGTGTTTGTAATGCAGTTAGGTGAAGACTTCAGGCTGTGGTTTGTGTGCTTAAGATGATTTATATAAACTATGTACATATTTTAAAGAATACATGTCTTAGGCAGATGCTATGATGTAGAAGTTAGTGTTTTTAAAAACACTTGTGACATATATATATATGCAATTGTTCTTTCTTATTATATTTCTTGATGTACAAAACGCTTGATACTTAATTCTTTATTCTAATGACCCTGTCTTGTAAGAGTCTCATCTGAGCATGATAATACTCAGGAACAAACATTTGCACTGCTATCCAAAGCGTATTTACTCAGAACCAAATGTCATTAGATCACTTGGGACAAGTTCCCAGTAAAGTAAGTATAGAATTGTAGTGAAAGGCTGCACTTGTTTGCAACTCTATAAATGCTGGAGCTAGTGCTGTGACACCAGAAGCTGCTTCTGGCAGTTGTAAACAGCCCTGTGGCAGCACAGAAAACTGCTGGTGAAGGCTGAAGGAGAGCAAATTGTGATTATGAGGCTTACACAGGGATAAGGGAAAATATTTTCCCTTTCCTCTCACAGTCTTTACTCCCCCCCTTCCACCAGAGAATTCAGATAATTTTGTTACTTCTGCATGCTGTGGTGGGGAAAATGATAAGTTTGGACTATAAATATAGTTTGCTGGAGGAGGCTTTTTATGTGTTTCTGCAATGGCCAGGTTAGACTGAGATCTATGCAGCCCAGAATTCTGCCTCCAACAGTGATCCACTTCACATCTCACAATGACAGAACAAGGAGGATAGCTTTCTCCATTTGTATGCATGTCTCCAGTGTCTAGTATTGAGAGACATACCCCAAATCCAGAGCAACTATGGGAGCACGTAAGAGACTTTACGTGCACCCTTAGTTACTGCACCACCTAGTGAAAACCTATGGGAAATTCATATTGGAATACAGAGTAAGTAATACAACTTACAGAGTAAGTTGTTCTTACATTGGAGCAAGGGCTCCCCATAGTTACTCTGGAGTTTGCCCATACTATCCTTTGGAGATTTCATTTGACTGTCATGGCTATTGTCCTTTGATAAATTCCCCTGCTAAACTTGTCTAATTCTGTAAAATGAACGCATATAAAATGTGTGAAGTAACGTTGCTAACTATATTTAGGGTGCAACTGGGCTAGAATTAAGGGCTTTAAAGTCTCAGGGGTTCCAACAAGAGAGATATAAGCAGATGTTTATGGGCAGAATCCAGAGTAACTATGGGGAGCCCTTGCTCTGGCGTAAGAACAATTTACTCTGGATTGCAATATGAATTTCCCATAGGTTTTTATTAGGTGGTGCCGCAACTACATTGATCCCGTAATTACTCTGGATTGTAGGGTAAATCTCATATACACCTTAACCTTAAATAGTGTGTCTTCTGCTTATCTTTGTCTTCTAGCATGCTGAAAAAGTTGATATTCTTTAATATAAAACCCACAAATCCAGAACACTGTTTGACAATCTTATAACTTCATTCTCAACATCTAAAATTGATGGCAGAAGAAATTTTATTGCATTGGCTTAGGAGGGTCTAAAAGATATTCTGAGTTGATTAATATCTCCATTTTCTGCACTATGATCATTATGAACTTCTGAGTAAATGGGAAGCTTTTTATCACTTGCACCCATAAACAGGTGGTAGTGATATATTATCTGCCTTTTTTATCAAGGGCTGCTATTTCCCAGCATTTCATTCCTCTGATTCTGCCAATCTTAAGAATAAAATGACATACTCATTTAAAATCCTGTCCAGGGACTTTCTTATATGATTAGTTTGAATACACAAGTTATGAAATAGTCATAATTTTGCAAAAGAAAATGATCTGGAACTTGTTTAGTAATATGGTGATTATTCTGCATTGCACAAATTTCATCTAATTATTGTGAAAAGATCCTATATCCGCATGTAAGCATTCTGAATGAATTAACGAAGTTAATTTCTCCGTTTTGGCAATGTACCAGACCTTTTCAGTCCATTTTCTTCTAGTAAGACTCCTTCTTGATTTCCACTGTTGCTGCAAAACAGTCTTTGTAATTTGTGATGGGCTGGATGTATGCCAGCAGGCTAAAACTGAACCTTAACAAGAAGAGGCTAGCATAAGAGGTTTTTGCAAAACCAGAAATGATGCTTTTTCTCTCACTGCAATAATTTTGAGCCCATTAGATACCACTGATGATTATGCATAATATCTGCTGAGCTCAGAAAACCCTCCAGAGTTTAGGGGAGTACAGTACACCTCCAGAAGGTGGGAAAAGACATTCCCCCATATCTGTGGATTTACATATCTGCAGGGGCTGTGTGTTCTGGAACAGATCCCCCATGGATACAGGAACATGCCTGTATTTAAGATATTTTGGTGAAGGATGGATAAAAGCCACTATGCAAGGTAGCATAGAAAGTAATAGTTCTAATGTGCTTATTATTTATTTACCAATTCCAGATACTGGTGGTGGGAGGCTTTAGCCACTGGTGATGTTTCCAGTATGCCTGACTGTTGAGAATATGATTTACACAGTAATCTTTGGTGAGGCTTCTTCCATGTACCCCCTTTAACTTGCCCATGAAGCTGCTGTTCAGTCTGGATGTAGTTTCTTGTGTGATAACAGTTTTGTCGTTAACGTTTTGTTACCTAGACCTGTAAATATTTTTATAAGCTGTAAAATAAATCTACTGGTAAGCGAGCCATGCTCCCACTTTCTTTGGTTGGCTGAATCTTTAAAATAATGCGGTGTTAAATTGCTTTTCTTTAAAAAACAACCCCCTTCCTCGCGCATACACCGCATTATTATGAAACAATGTAATCGTAAGCAGTAATGCGAATATCTCTTTTTTCCTTTGCTTTCTTTCAGATCTGGGCCTTGATCAATTCATTGTGAAGCGCTATGATGGAAAGGTGAGATTCCTGGGTAGATGCATTTTGAGATGTGCTTTTTAAAACAGGGGGATGTTTTATTCTGAACTATCTCAGGGGAAAAAAGTGTAGCAGTAAGCATAGCTGTGTTAGTTTTAGAGGGGAAATTGTGGCAAGGATTATTATTATTATTATTATTATTATTATTATTATTATTATTATTATTATTTCGTATGGCTAAGTATGATAAATGCAGGCAAATCTTAAGAATTTTAAACAGTTCAGTGTTCATAGCAATGAAACTGTAGAAGCAGTGGCATATCTTTCCTCCAGTCCCACATATATTTGCGTGAGATGCTTGTTTTTCTCCAGAGCTGCAACTTCCACACATGTGATTGGGGCAAAATTTACCTTTTTATTCACACAGTAAAAACTTGAGTTTTCTCTTTTCATCTGAATGTGTGTGAAATTTATCTTTATACAGTGGTGCCTCACATAACAAGTTTAGTTCATTCCAGAAGCATGCTTGTTATGTGAAATGCTCTTTATGTGAAGCGGATTTTCTGATAGGAAATAATGGAAACTCAGACAATTGTTTCCAAAACCCAAAAAATATTCATATAAAAATGATGACAAAACACTAGAATTGAATTCAAAACATGCATTTAATGTGCATGAAACTATGAAGTCTATTTAGGCTGCAATCCTAAAGATACTTTCCTGGGAGTAAGACCCTTTGAACACAATGGGGCTTACTTCTGGTGATACATGTTTAGGAGGCTGCAATCAAAGACACTTTCTTCTGCAATCCAAGACACTTTCCAAGTGTCTCCCCACTTTTTCCTTCTCTTCATCCTGAGTCTCTCTCCCCCCTGCTCCCTTCTGGGTAGCCCTGAGCTGCTTCCCTCTTCTCCACTGCTGTTCTCTCCCTCTGCCCAGCAGATGCTCAACCACAGGAGGAACAGCATTTTAGGAGGAACAGAAGTGTTGCTTTCGCTATGGGCAGGCATGCTAGGCAGCCCTGATGCTTTTTCAAAGGGCTGCTGGCCAGCATGTTTGCCCCAACTGCCAACAAGTGTGCTTGTCAAGTGAAGCAACGCTTGTTATGCGAGGCAGAATCCTAAAGAAGTGTTTGCTTGTTATGTGGATCACTTGTTAAGCGAGGTACCACTGTATCTGTAATAAGTGCAAAAGGGCAATATCCTTTTTGTCTAATTATTCTGTCTTTCTCTGCCTATCAATATGAAGTCAAAGCTTACTTCATTTTGATTCTTCATCATTTTCCCCCACCCTTTTAAACTGCTATAAGGAAGTTGATTTTGTGTTTAAGAGAGATGGTCCTCTTTCCATTCCTTTATCTCACTGAATAATAATCTTGAGGAAAATCTGTCTTGCTGGCTAGTGTATTTTTTATTGCCTCAGGTATTATTTTAATGAACTGGCATATTGCTGATGTATTTTTAAGAGCTGTATCTCTTAAAAGGCTTCTGACTTTCATCCCCAAGCAAATACCATTCAGTACGGTGGTGGATCAATACTGCCATCAACTGGCTTGGGCTCCAGGCCTGATGATGGGAAGGGCCATGCCATGCAGCAAGGATTCGTGGAACAAGCCTCCTGCTGCCTCTTCCCCTATTGCCTAGTGTGCTCTTTGTAGAAGTGGGATATCCCAGCATCTGTTTCAGCCTAGTTGTGTCAATGGTGGCAGCACCATCACTGGGTTGGATTAAGGACCTCTGTTCTTATCAACTACTGCAGGCCATCACAATGATGCCAGGAGCCTGAGTGGACCTGGAGTGCTAGACATGGATTTTTTTACTCCTTAGATTGCTTTTTAGGATGTCACTGATAAATATTTGCCTTGAGGGCACACGTGTCTGGTGTGCATCGCAATAGTATGTAATCAGCATCTCTGTCTTTGCTTGGTGTTTTGAAACTTTCTGTCATGAGGTAGATCTGTTTAATTTATGTGCGCTTATATAACCCAGCCTGTCCTATTGTTAGAGAAATACATTTGAATTTCTGCTGCAGAATTCTTTCAGGTATTTTTAATTATCTTTTCATGACAACTCTACCCTTCTGTTTCAGTGTATTTTAAATGAAATGTAATGATTTACATTCTCATGTCTGTATCCTTTCCAACTTGCTTCAAAATCAAGTTTTTAACAAGCATAACCTTATTCAGATACATTTGTCCCTCAGAGCTAAGGGGCTTGAACAAATAGCCTTGATATATTTGAATTCCAAATTTTATTTTTATCTTGAGAGTAGCCATTCATTTTTACCCGTTATAGTTGATTGGTTTATGCTTATAGCAGCATTGCCTATTATTGGAAGTTCCTTCCTTCCTTTTAAATATCACAATTTTGGTGTTGGTGTTGGAGGAGGGAGGGGATGCAACCCCGCTTTCTACCAAGATTGCTTTATGTCTGTGAATAGGCTACCCTTTGTCACTTTCCTGAACTTGTCAAAGCTTTGTAATGTGTTTGTTTTTGTTGACATCAAGTGAAATTTTTTAAAAATAATGACTTATTTTTATTTTTTTTACCTTTTGGCAGGTTATTTCTAATTGTCACTAATTCTATGTCTTTCTACCCTGTCTTTTATTTCTTATTTTCAAGGCGTGCAGTAGGTGCTTGATCCTGAAACTAATTGGTTTGGTTCTGTTATTCCAGTTATGATATAATATTCATGATTTTTAATTTATTTTACTTTTTGTTTTTGTAATCAAACCTTTGCTCATTTTCTTCCCTTTCTTCCTAATTTTCCCCCCTCTCATCAGGACTTTTGGCAGGTACTGACTTGTCAGCATGTGCTTCAACCAATGTGTGCTTCAAATCCCATCTGCACTTCCTTTTTAAAAGGGACAGTTTATATTCTTTTCCCCATTACCTTAAAAGGAACATTGGTTTTCCTTCTCTGAAATACAAAATGCCTTTATTTCAAAATATGGAAAGTCTGTTTAATCAATCATGGTTGCATGAGTTCAGTTTAAGTCATTTATACACAGAATTATGTATGTTGGGAAATTAATTGTACATTATTTTAATTTTCTCCTCATACTTATGACCTCTATTGCAATACAAATAAAAGTAGAGAAGAAGGAACTGGGTGATTTTATTGTGCAGCATCAATGAAAGTAAAAAACTGTGACTTTTATGTGGCAGAAGTAAAATTAGCTACTTTTTAATTAGATATTTTGTGACAATGAATATGTCACCACCATTTTTTCTGTTTCCAAGTTTTATGTGTAAAACTACTTATGGAGTCTAGCCTCTTAACCCTACAATATTCAGGATGTTTATCTTGCACTTTTTCTATCTAGTAATAAATAATAATAGGTTATTTCTACTATTGATTTTTTTTATCAACAAATACCTGAAGAGGATGTTCAACATGAGTACATGGTTATGTTAATTGGTTTCCCTGTATTTAATTAGACTTTTGAATTGTGTAGACATATTATTGAAGAGATTTTAGTGAGTTATGCATGAGCCAATAATGCCTGTCAAGATGAAAATGTCTTAACACATTTCATTCCATAGTAAAGTGCCCTTCAGATATAACAACAGCAGGAACTGAACTTCCGTGGCTTCTTTCCAATCTGATGCAATAATTATTGGAAATTCCAAAACATATAGATGAGATAGGGCTGGCCCAGGAGCTTCCATTGTGTGATGTGGAGTACCAAACACTGCTCCCCCTTACGTGGTCATATTGTATCTCCTGTTGCTCCCACCCTGGCTTGGGAAAAAGATTTATCCTCTCTAGCCACCACTCTCCTCCACACTTCTTCTGCTCCATCTCCATCACGGGTAAAGCCAGTTGAAGGTGTCCTGTCCTTCAGCTTTTTAACTCTTGGCCAGTGATGATTGAGTAGAAAAGGTATGTATAATAGGGCCTTGCTCTTGGAATTGTGGACTCCCGATGTTGTGGGAAGTTAACATGCCTGATAGAATTTCAGAGCTTTGAAATTTTATAAATTAAATAGAGTGTATATCTGATAGGCGGAATGATGTCTTCTGATAAACGCAAACACAGATTGCAGAGAGCTCAGTTCAAATCTGTGGTGTTAATGAATTTTAAGACTAGTTAGATGGTAAATTTAAGTTCGGCAAAATCCTTTACCATGCAGATTGGAATATTTTCTGAAGAGACATGGATTTATGTGTAACCAGCAAGCTTACACATACTACCAGTGAGATGGACGGGTTTCCCAAGGTGAATTGGAGAGTACTAAAGCCAATCTAACTCTGGCTTCATGCATTTTCTCATTAAAATGCAATGCCTATGTCTGTCATTTCATGATTTTAACTGAGAGGTACTAAAAGCATTAAGAAAAAAGCAAATTACACAAATATGTTTATAATTAAATGCAGTGATCTTTTATAAAGCTCCATGGCTCTTGCATTTGCTGATGCTTATCATCCTAGAGTTCTCTTCTAATGCCTTGGGGTATTTTAAAGAGAGAAGTCCTGCATACTGAGTAGTTTTCTTAATTCAGTCTACAAAAATTCAGGTTGCTGCCGTTGTGCTGTGTTGTCTCAGTTGACATAATTTGTATGTTTCTGGAAGAAGCAGAGACATAGCATTCCCTTGAGGAATTCCCCCTTTTGATATGAAGGATTATGACCTAATCAAACAGAGCATTACTTCAACAGAATTTTAATACATTGCAATTACTAGTTCAGATTCTGGGGAAATGCTTGCCTGAAGGCATTTTCACTCTTTTACCCATAAGCAGTTTGTAGGCTGTTGTGGAAGATTAATAGGCTTGCTTCCTTCTTTCAGAGCTAGTTCCGTTTTCCATTCTTAGAATCTATCAGCTTTTGGAAATTTAGATCAAATTATAGATTTGTATAACAATGAAATTTTCCAATCTTGCTTTCAAAAATCAGTTTACCTCCAAGATACGTTAAAAACCTTTCCCATATAGGGACCATGCACTCTACTTTTGAAATGTCCAGACTTATTTGCTGGACTTAGGTTGGCCTTTTCCCATATAAATGTGTATAAAGTCTGTTGAAGATGATAATTAGATTGAAATTTGGATAATTAGATTGAAATTTGGAAAATGGCTATCTTGTCTTTCAGCAAAACTTCAGCGTTTCAGATATTTCCATTATGTTATTTAGAATATTTATATGCTTTCAATAAACTTAACTATAAAAGTACCAAGTTTATCATCTTGTCTGGAAGGTGGCTTGAAGTTAAATCATATTAGTCATATTTTGTAAGTAAGAGTGAAGTGTTCCCCAAAGACCAAAATTCTTCCTTTCTATATCCATCTAGTAAAATTCTGGTCAAGACCATTAAGTGTGTTAAAAATGGGAGCTTCTTCTTTGATTACCAGTTAATTACTGGTAATCTTTGAGGACTGTAGTTGTTGCCATTATCATCTTAATGTGCTGACAGTCTTACCATGCTGCTTCAAGTTGTCTTCTTTGGGGAAAAAAGGAAGTGCCCATCAAAAACCTAACTGTTATGTCATAATCCTTTATTTCAGCCAGTTAACAGCTATGGTAGACAAACCTAATAAATTTAGCATATTTACTCAAATAGAATGTGAATTTTTAATGGTGGAAATAAGTATTGAGAAGCCTGATTAATCTGGAGTTAGGATTAAGCAGCAAAATATCCAGTTTTGCAGTTTAACACCGGATTGGAGAGCTGAACCACCTTTCTTATGCAGAAAGGCTACACTGCTTGGCATTTTAGCTTGGAATTAAGGTGGTTAGGAGAGAGTCTTAAAAAACTTTCTCTATATTGCAAATGCTTTATTCTAACTTTTAAATCATTTTAGATTTAAAAGAAACACAGTCTTTTTGTACAAATGCTAAATTTATTATGAAAGAATGAACTGGGTTGGTCTGGTAGAGCTAGTTATCCTCTAAACAGAATAATTTGTTGGAACAAATATTTCACTACTATTTGTGACTGGTTGAAGACACTGGTAATGGGGAACTCAAATGTAATCTGTCCCTTTTAAAGAGGCATTTCCCTCTTGCTTTCTGTGCAAGGGTTCCTCCCTTGCATGATCAGTTACTGCTGCCTGTGAAGGGTTTGGGGACATTGATGTCTTGTTTTGTTTTCCCTCTTGACTGTAGACTGCTAGTCTTGCATTTCAGGTCCGGCTTTTTTCAATGGTGATGGATACTTATTCTGTTGCTGCAAAGGGGGTACATGTATACTTCTCTTTCTAGCCTCCAGAGACCACAAATAGAAACAGTTCTGCTTTTAGTTCAAATTCAGTTTAATAGCAAAAAGCTAAGGTAGAGTTAAAGATAGTGCTAAAATCAGCAAAATGTCTTTTGTATCAATTCTCTTGTTCCAATGACATAAGCAAACACTGACTCAAAATAATAAAATTAATGCTAATTAGGTTTTTCTGGGATTATTCTGATATCTTAGTACATTTTGAGAAGTACAATTAACTGATCAATAAATACCTTTCTAATGAAAATGAAAGTGCCTTTAAATTTTAAAAAAATCAAACATCATGCTGCAATCTAAATTCACATGCATGACTACACTACAAATCCGGTCATATAGAAAGGTCACCTTTCTAAATTAATGTATCATTAAAATATTGTTAAAATACAAATGGATTTAATCCAAGTATCATTCTGTCATCTTTATTTGTTATAGTTGTCTTTATTTGCTATAGTTATGTCCTGAAACACATTTTAAGAGCTGTCTCAGCTGAGCTTCAGAAATAATTGGGCTATAAAGGTCTGATAGTTTTAACTAATTATTTTTGGTGTGTTTATTCAATATATTCTACATATTGTGCATCTTTTAAAAAGATAAATGTTTTATTTACTAACAGGATAACATTGCACCACAAAATGGTAGATAATGCAATCTAAAAATAAACACAGTGCATCACCATTATTGGAACGTCTTCCCCAAGTACCTCTTATATAAGCACAGTTATCCTTTCTCTTGTGCAAGGAGCTTCTAACAACGTGATGCACTGTGTCCATTAGGATATAGTATAGTACAGTATTTGCATACTTTTATGAAGAAAATGCATTCCCTTTTACAATGTGTTTGAGCCCCTCAGGGCCTTATTGAGAAGTCTCTGTTTTCCTCACTTGGATGAGCCAACTTTTCAGAACATTGATAAATGCTTTGTTTTTTACCCAGGAAAAGTCTAGACGCGTGACATTTTAAAAATATTTGACTAACAGCTTTTAATTAACACCCATTAAAATATCACATCAGAAAGCTAATAAGCCAAAGGAGGTTTGAAAAGTGTTGGCCTCAGTCTATCAGAACTTGAGGATGATAAAATGTATCTGAAATTGTTCTATGCAACATCTTGAGGGGAAAGGATAGCTGTTATATCTTGTCTGAGTGAGGCATTGGCAAAGAGAGAAAGGTAATGTGTGAGATTTTAGGTGAAGATGCAGTTGACCCTATCATTTCCTTTTAGAAATCTAAAGTCTCTAAATATTGTTACTGTTCAACCTGCCATAGCCATGTTTTCTTTAGAGCTACAGTCTTAGCGGGCAGGGAAAAGGAAACTGCTTGGTGCATGGTGCAGTTAGAACAACTGTGGTCAAAGGGGGCTGAAAGAGAATGACATTACAGCAAACTGAAATAACATACAATCTTAAGCATTCATTTTGCCCCAGTTGTTACACAGCTGCAGTAATAAAGACAGTGCCCAGTTTATGAGAGAGTAAAGCTATCCTAAATCCCTAATGATCAAAGTTGGAGGAAAACATCTGTTCCATTAAATTTATAACTCAGAGTGAAAAATATGTCATTTGTATTGATTAGATTTAGGGAAGCAAACTATGCAATGATTGCTTAAGATTATCACTTTTTAAAAGAAAAAAGGTATTGAAGCATTGGCATTATTGGCATGAATGATATCACTGAACATTCACGTCCTTCTTGTTTCAATACAAACGGTATATTTCACATATGTTTTCTGAAATATAGTTGTCCAACTGAGGTGCGTATGAGCTTTGGCATCCTCAGTCACTTTTCTTTTTAGCATAATTATAAAGGATAATGTATATTTCTTGGTTCAAGAGTACAGAAGCCTTAAGTTCCAACAGCCGTACAACTAGAATTCTACTTGATATCCACGAGCTTTTGTTTGGCTTATGGATATACATGAGTAGAATTGAGCAGAATATTCCAGGTACAGTAACTTGCTATACCAGTGTTTCCTTTGGAAGCATCCAGACCTTATCAATATAGGAATAGGAATCCTCAAGTGATTCACCCAGTAAAATTTATCAGAGCCTAAGATAACCTAAGATTTCTGTAACAGCATTTGTTGCCTCTTTCTTCTTGCGTTGGTGGGAAGTTGGAGGTGAGAAGTATAAACTTTCTATACTGCAAGTGCTTGGAGAATCAGGCAATATTTGGAAGTTTCCATTTCTAGATTCTTAAAGAGTACTGATCCTAATGTAGCGTTTCTTTTTCCATGTAATGACTTTCTGAGATGAATTTGAGAGCATACATGTGAATTTCTTTTCATTTATGAATGACAATAATAACAACATACCTTGGAAAGTAAACAGTGAAGTTTTGCTTTCGGTGATTTTGATTTCACCAATTAGACAAAACGATGTTCCCGCTTATATTTGCTGACATTTTGACAAATGAGCTTTTTTGTTCTACCCCTCTCCCCAATTAGTTGTTCACTTATTATGCATGGTCCCATATACAGCAACATATGCAAGAAGCATTGCTTTGATTGTTCCACATAGCTGATGATCTGAAATCATTTGATCGAAACTGAATTGTACACCTGTGTATATGCATATTTTTGCTTGTATTTAGAGATACAATGAACTCAATTTAACTGAAGTGCGTGTGTGTCTGTATGCTTGCCTTATATGCTATGTCTAACAGGATTTCATAGCTCCAGGAATACTATTGTCAATAACCTCTTACCTAATAGCTTGCTTGTTTTTGCATAATTAACTGTGCTGTAAACTTCAGTCAACACTCTGAACAGTCCTTATTGATTGATTCAGTAAATGTAAAACCTTTCGGTAGGCTAATCTGCCTTTTCCAATTCCAACCATAGTCTTTTTGGATTAGTATCTCCATGTTTGCAAGTGAGAATTTTGTTTAATTTGAGATTATTTGTGTTTTCTAAATTTTACCATCAAACTAAATTAGCATTCAATGTGAGAAATTGGTATGGCATCCCATTAAAAAGGCACTGTAACATGAGGGTTTACTGACACTGATGGTAAGGATAATTCTTATTGTCTTATTGAGAGGAAGGCTATTTTGCTTAATACTAACAATATACTATTTACTGCTTTAGGTACTGCTTTTTGCATGGTTTTTTTCTTTTTAAAAAAGAAACAAGCTTGCATTTGCTTTTGAAGTACAATAGTGTATCATGCAGCAAGATAAAATATCAGGAGGGATAATCAGAGAAAGATGGCATTGAGATTTTTAGATCTCAGAAAGATATGCCAGAGAAAATTAATTTCAATGGAGAATACTTGAGCTATTGATTATATGCATTCAGAATTAATAGACTTTACAGAAGTGCAGAGGAAATAAGGGAGTTGCTGACAGCATTCCTTGCTTACAACAAAAATGTGCACCGGTTACTTTGTATCTTAAATAATTCTTTATGTAATACTGTTGTTTTCAGGGCAAGGGAAAACTATGTAATGAACAGAAACCTAGTTATGAGTAGATGGCTGCAGTCCTAACCTCCACTTAGGCCAGCAGAAGTCCCAGTATTGTCTCTTCCTGCAGTGGGAGAGTGACCGACCCATAGCCAGGCCCTACCTCTGTTAGTGCAGAGAGTTAGTTCTCTGAGCTCTGTAACTCAGGCTGTAATCATAACTTCCAGTTAGGCTGGTAGTCATAAGTCCTATTCTGAACTGGGGTGTCACAAAAGTGCAGGTAGGCACTTCTGTACCACTCCTGGGGGATGGTTAGGCCAGTGCATAGACATACGTTTGGCTTCCTATATCACTGTGGGAACAGGAAGACTGATGAGTTATGTCAGCCTAGATTAGGATTGCACACAGTGTTATTTTTCTGTTATGATGGTGTCTGAAGAGCAATTTGCCCTATTTTTCTTCTGTCTTGCCCTTCTCCATCTCTTAAAGTTAAACTGGAATAAAAAGGTGAAAACTGATTATTGATTCTTCCCTCTATTTCATCCAGTTGTACTCTCACTAGAAGTATAAAATTTCTTGTACATTAAGATCAAAAGTTACCACCCTAAAATAGTATTGCTTAATCAGCAAAAACAATAGGGGCAGGGGCTTGAGCATTAAGTATTTAAGATCACATTTACAGAAAAACATTCTTTATCGCTGAGCTTTCTAGGGATTATAGCAGTGAATGGGTCTAGACTAGCAGTGTGCAAAATCTACCCACAGCCTTGGTCCCAAAAGGCTGCCAATTTATTCTTTTTCAGGTTGACATGTCTATGCCTCTTCATCAGAAACATTCCTATTTATTTGCCCTGCTCTGAATTTATTTGTTCATTAAGGGATTTTTACTCCACCTTTCCAGCCAGAATGTTGCCTGAGGCAACTAATAGCAAAGACCATATTATACAATCAAAAATTTGATAAAAAAGCAGGTAAACCAGTCACTCAAAAAAATGGTCTTTTTGAGCATATTGAGCAAGATGTTGGTTACTTACAAATATGTGTATTTTATTTTACAATACAGGGAAGGCAGGATGAACAATCAAAGAGAGATAGATGTAGGAAGCTCCTAGTAAGTGCATGCTTATGGAATGTAGTAAGTTTATTCTCATAGTAAAGTTTATGGTCTTTGCATCTGTGGCTATTTTGAAGTTGGGCTTCTTAAACATTTCCCAATTTATTATCTGGGAGTGGGGAGGGAACACTTTCTCGTTGACAATGCATTTGATCTACCTATTATTGGGAGGTGTCCTTAAAAGTGTTTGCATTGACAACATTTCTGATTCCTGTTATGATGTTCCACTTGACATTTTGACAGCCTCTTACTGAATTGTGTGCATATTATGTAAGGCTGGTAGATTGAGATTTGTTGAAGCTTCTTTTTATCAGTTTTGCTTTGTGCATTTGGGAGACAGATAATGCTTATTTCTTATCTAAATTGGACAGTCTCCAATGTACTAAAGTACAGTGAGCTCTGCAAGAAAGAAATAAGAAACCTTGATGGGCACGTGAACCTTAAAGCTGATTAACATCTACTGACGTTCTGATCCATATTTATCAAGAATGCACAGTTACAGGGGACACGTCAGTTGCTTGAAATGTTCCTTGCTCTTTCAGTGTTAACAGATTGAACGCTATTATGTGTTCAGTGTGCTTTTTGTGTCATTGCTTAATAAATTGTCTTTCCTTTATCTTGTATATGATGGGATCCTCGCTAGACAGAGGTAACAGATGGGGGACGGTTGTATAACTGGACCCTGGTGTGCTGTTGGTGGTGTCTCCTGTTCCCTAATACTGCTCCTAAATTTAAGCTTGCAATTTCTGTACTTCTGTTCATGCATGTTTTCATACACATCAACTACAATTTTACTTAATCCTATAATTATTTCTTCTTTCCCTTGTATGTGTGTTATATGTGTGAATGGTATGTCTTCTAATTCTGCTGAAGTATTTCATCACCTAGAAAATTTAGATCCCAACCTCTAACCCACTTTGTGTGACCTTTTCAGCCTTTAAAGTTTCAGTTTTAGTTAGCCATTTGTTCCAGTGAATGAGGGAAGGAAAATCTTTTATCAAAGGACACTGTCTGATTTAATGCTGTCATAAACACACTACATTTCAATGTAGTCTGGTGTAAAAGTACACTAAAGACCTACTGAATCATGTTAAGAAACTGGAGGTGCAATTGTGTAACACTTATCTGGGAGTAAGCCCCACTGAATACAGCAGGACATGTTTATGTGAAGACTGATTTAGGATTGCACTGTGGGGAGGTAGTTCAGAGTGTTTATGTGCTCCCTTTTTTCCTCCTTGAAACAGTTTCCTTTTATCCTTCCACTTCTAGTCTTAATTATGCATTGGTATACTATGTGGAATAGGGAAAACATGGTTAAAGTTTTTCAAAACCACTTCAGGCCATGGTTATAATCTCTGGTTTTGAAGGAATCATTAACCATTGCTTCCATTAGGTCAGTGGTTCTTGAGCATTTCAGCCCAGGACCCCTTCTCAGAATGACAATCTAAATGGGATCCCCTGGATGTGATGTTATCAATCTGGAAGTAATGTCACATAAAACAGGAAGTGACATTACTGTGATATCTTAGCTCCTCCATGTCTAGTCTACTCAGAAATAAGTTCCTTTGTTTTCAGTAAGACTTACTCCCAGGTAAGTATGGATTGCACTCTTAAGTGCCCCTTCTAAGAGGGAAGGTCCCAGTGCCAGATTCCAAGATGGTGGCACCCAGCTTTTCATGACACCCCTGAAATGAATTTGCAACCCCCCAGTGGGTCCTGATCCCACTTGGAGAACCATTTTGTCAACCACCCTAATAATTGGGGTGCATGTGACATAAAACTGTGGACAACCTTAAACTACAGTTAACCCCACTTGCTTCTTCCAGGTTCTTAAACTATGGGCAAAATCCAGAGTAACTACTGGGAGTCCTTGCTCCAGTGTAAGAACAACTTACTCTAGATTCCAACATGAATTTCCCATAGGTTTTCACTAGGTGGTGCACATAAAGTCTCTTATGTGCTCCCGTGGTTACTCTGGATTTGGGGGGTATGGCTCAGTTGTGGTCAGTGTTGTGTCAAATATTTGTTGACATTGTTGCTATTTTGCTTTTTTCAATGCAGATTCACTCAGATAGAGGTACTAATAAAATGACAAAATTGTAGATGAAATACTTCATGGCTACCTTGTAGGAAATGACAATGAATATTCCATGGAATAATCTTGTCATTCTCCAATAAGGAGAAGAATGACAACACTTAACTTGAATTGGCATCGGCATCAAATAGTTTGGCAAGATATAAAATCTTTTTATCTTCATAAAAATCTGATAAATTTAAAGGCTGGAAAGGTCCTTAAACAGTAGCAGGGAGGATATATTTAGGAAAATGAATGGTTAGAGGTGACAATATTAGACACATAGATACCTTTTTATTACTGGCATTTAACTGAGTTTATCTTTCTTCTCTTGGGATTGTGGTGCTTTTCGTTTCTTAAAATAGAAAATCTCCCAGGAAAGAGAGAAGTTTGCAGATGAAGACAGCATATTTTATGCCCTTGGAGAATGTGGTCTGATCTCCTTTTCGGACTATATCTTCCTCACTACGGTCCTTTCGAGTAAGTATTGTTTTATATTGTGTTCTTGCTACAGTTTGGGTTTTTGCAACATAGAGCACAATCCTAACCATGTCTACTCAAAAGTAAGCCCCTTTATGTTCAATGGGTCTTACTCCCAGAAAAGTGTCTTTAGGATTGCAGCCATAATTAAGTAAATGTAATTATGTATGGTTTGTTTTCTTAGTTCAAAACTGTGTCATGCTCTGACAGGGCTGACAAAACACTGAATCCAGCCTCCAAGGCTTAGCCAAGGCTTAGTTCCAGCTCTTGTTTAGTTTGCTCCTGGACATGTCTTTCCACAAGATAAGGTAATCAGTAAAAAGGAGATCACTCCTTTTTTCCTGCTACCTGTCCAGTCAGTTTTGCAATATTCTTTCCCATTTTCTGCTGTGAGTAAGCCATATACATTAGCTATTCTCATTTTCAGAGTAGCGTGAAAAGTGCTGCAACATCAGAACAGCACTTTACAGTTAACTCAGATCAAGGCAAGTTCAGAAAGAAAAAAACTGTTGTTTGCCTGAGTAAAATAACAAGAATCCACAACAGAATTTGATAAAATGAGTTGATGTTGATATGACATCTTGCACTGCATCAGATTTCCATATCTTGCCATTTGATGGCTTTAAAAAGATGGTTTTATCTTTTTTCTGTCTTTTTTAAAGTCTGGGCACTGTTTTGAGCTCTTAAGCACTTAGGACTTAAGTAAGCCATGAGCCATCAGATGTTTCCGTTGTTTTTCATATTCTCATCGACATACCTCAAATATAAAAAGTAAAAATTCAAACCAGAGATGTTGAGATGCTGCTTGGGATTTATTGGAGATAATTCAGAAATGGGAAAAAATGAGTAAGGGAAGCTTCAGAAGGTAAAAACTCATATCTCCTTCCACTGGAAAATGAGAAGTTACATTATATCCAATGTTCTGCTAGGATGAGTACCTGCCAGATAAGAACCATCACCTTTGCATCCAAACTAGATTTGGATTGTGTGATGAAGTATGCACAAAATTATGGCCTCTGAAACCTAAATTGGCCACCCTGGGCCGTGCTATCAATGCGTAATCATGAACTGCATTTTCATTGACATAATTTTGATATTTAACCACATTTAACTGTCATTGCTTCAGTTGATGATCATGTTAGGTCACTGTGAGTGAAGAACAAGATGAACTCTGTGCAGTTCCTATAAAACTGAAGAAAAAAATTATACGTTGCAGTAATGAACTTTGTGGTGATGCCAGACCAGTTTGTGCCATGGCTGAGAGGAATATTCATAGACATTATGGAATGTTCATAAACATTCATGATAAAAATGTAAATAGGCATTTTCTCTCCTCTTTCTTATGTAGCTACTGATTCATTTAATAAAAAATCTTGATTTCCTTTTGGTCTCAACTTCGGTTCCAATTCTATCCAACATGCCAGCAGAGATGCAGCTGCAATGCAGCCCTGAGGTTAGGGAGCAAATTGAGGGAAGTATTGGGTCCTGAGCCATTAGTCTGTCATTCAGCTTCTTTAATCATTGTTTGGTCTGATGTCGGTACTAAACCTTTACTCTTTGTTCTATAGCATTTGCAAATTTGTTCTAAACTGTGATAACCCAATTAGTTATTGCCTGTAATAAAATAATTAATTAGTGCTTGTAATAAAATAAACCTTTAAGAACAAAATAAATATAATGCTGATTAACACAACCTTAATAGAATGTTAATGAACTTCTGTGTAATCAGAACTGCAGCATTTTGAATTGCTATTAAACAGCACAGATTAGTTAAAAAACAAATACAAGTACGATGACTGCATGTTATAAAACTATGTTCTCTCACCTATAGAGTCCTGTGGTGAGAGTTCATGTAGTTTGGTAGAAAAGCAACATGACATTGTTGTATAGATGATGTGGAAAATTGGGCCTGTCATGGTTGTATTTAAATCCAGATCTAATCTGCTAAATTGCATTGATTTTGGCATCAGTCTGCCCAAATGTGCTAGTCTTTGGAACCTAATTACATGCAAGGAAAATTAAATGCCAAAATTAAGTTATATGATGTTATCTGCAGACTTGATTCTGCCAGTTCCACTCCCTTCTGTTTTAGAATATTAGCCCATCTCCTTCCGTAGCAGTCCCCTTGTGATTTTTTTTCTTAAAACCAAAGTAGTTTATCTCTGATTGGTATCCTGCATAATCCCAAGAGTAGTATACTGAAGTATAAGTTCAATAAGCCCAGGTAAATGGGTTCTAGTTATTCTGTCTCTTATTACTGCACTGCTCATCAACTGGCCAGAACTTAAAGAAAACTCATTTATATTTTGAGGAATTGAGCTGTTTGCCTACTGCATAGAAAATGCAGTCTGTCACCATATTTTTTAATGGCTAATTTATCGCTCTCTCCGGATCTGTTTTTCTAGTCTGCTCTGTGTTTCAATGAAAAGGTTTTTCCCAAATAGTAGAAAAGAGCATATTAAAATGTGCCAATAATTCTTCTATTAAAAGACTACTATAACAAAGCAGGTTAGAGGACACTGCTTCATCTGCTTCCCAATTTGAATTCTTATCGGCACCATTTGAATTTGTTACCGATGAAGTTCAAGTTTGAACAAAATGCGTCTGTAAAAATGAATTGGGAGATAACTACATTTGGTCCTTTATGTGTTTGGGAACAGTGGTGAAAAATAATACTAGAGAAGCTATGCTGAAAAAACTACAGAAATAAAAATTTGGCTTTTTTTGCAGACAAAGCTTTTCATATTTATAAGATAAATAAATTGCATGAAAATAAAGTTACATACAAGACAGAATACAAAAGTATTCTTAAACTTAAAACTAACAACATCTTTTGGTCTAGAATAGGTTACTCTCCTAACCAAGAAGGTGAAACAGCCTGGTCTCCAAAGGACTCACAGTAATGCAGAGGGAAGAGCAAACCTTGCCCTCTGAATGAGGAGTTCAAACACTTACATTAGGATGATATAGTCAAATGGTGCATACTCATATGTACTGATGTGTCTCATATGCTACTTGAATGATACAGAATTGACTTGCATGTTTGACCAAATAAAAACCATTCTTTAAGCTGCAACCCTTTGCACACTTACGTGGAAGTAAATCCCATTAAATTTGGTTGGCCTTGCTTCTAAGTTTAAATGCATAGGATTACACAGTTAATGGTAGACTAATCTACCATAATTCTAGTTGATTGCTGTGATTAAAAGGCATTCTGTCTTGAGATTGTGATCCCAAACAACATAAGAAGTTTCCCATTGCTCTTTGTCCTATGGGAGACCTCCTTCATTGTATCTATATTGGGTCAAATACAACTTGGAGGTTATTTAAATTGGGGGAAAAAATTGAGTAGGAATTAGGCCTCACTTTGATACAGCGGTGCAGTTGTTTGAATGCAAATAATTTTTTAAGAGATCCTTGATTATGGGTCTTCTTCCTACATCTTGTCAATACCCTAAGAATCACTTTTGATGATACATCAGCAGTTGATTTGAGAAGGGAGTAGATGGGAAAGACACGTGAATACATCAATTCCATGGGCAAGAGGTGTGGAGGAGCATGGGGGGTATGTGCATGTGTGGGTGTGCAAGGCAGCATCTGGTACATGGTCAAAACAGATTAACAAATAGAGAATGAAGAAAAATGTGAAAAAATATATTCTTATCAGGTTAGGGATGAAGGGGTATCTTTCATAAAACTGGATGTTATCTTATATTTCCTTCAATATCTGAAAGGTGTTTGCTGAAAATTTTGGATATTGAAATACCGACCGCTGGTTTCTAAATATCATCAGTGTGCTTTATGCAGCAGAAACTCAGGACAGCTTGCCAAATCGCTGGCAGTAGTGTTCATAGATCCAGGACAGAAAGTAATTGTAGGTCAGTAGCAATGATACAACACAGAATTTGGGTGAAGACTTTATAATGTGATCTTTTATCATGGTATCCTGAGGGATTCTGGACTTCTGGCAAGGAAAGTCCTGAATAACAATTTCTGCAACAGTGGACTGAGACACAGTTATGGACATGAATTTACTGTAGAAGTCATTCCTTTCATCCCTCCAACACTGTGTGAAGGTCAGCCAATAACTGATGTAACGTTGCTTGAAAGATAAGACATGTGCTCTCATCTAAACATTGTCCCTTATCTCTGTTTTACAGTTTGAAGAGATAAGCCTGTATATTCATCACTGTTGCTTAAAATAATCATTTATTAACATTTATTTAAAACTGATGTTCCTTTGAATGCTGAGTACATTTTACCATGTTTTCTTTTTGAAAGATATAAAAATGCTACATTTAAATATAGTTAAATATAACTTCCTGATTCTTCTTGCTGCCTAAATCCATGCCCAAATTTTAAAAAATTGTCTGATGCCTTCTAAAGTGGTGGTGGGGATTTTGCTATGTCTAAATCAGTGATTTTTCTACCATTTTTCATCTCAGGGCACACTGGCAAGATGCTAACATTGTTAAAGCATACCGTCAGCTTTTTAATGTTTCAAAAGGCACAATGGTTCTGGTGAGACATTCACATCCCCTGATGGCCTAATAATAAATAAGTCTCCCCTATATCACAACAGCATACTTGCTGACCATTCACAACACACTGTGGCACTCTGGTTGAAAATTGCTGGGCTGAATTCAACATGTCTGCCAGAGGATGGTAACTCCATCCATCTGACCTATGATGATTCTTCTGTTCAAGGAGAACTTTAACCTGAGGTCAACTTCAGCCTACTGTGGAAGATAGAGTAGGAAGTAAAGCGGAAATCAGTACAGGCTAGAATTTCTGTTTGAAATACAGTGGCGCCTCACATAACAAGTTTAATTCGTTTCGGAGGCATGCTTGTTACGTGAAACACTCTTTACGTGAAGTGGATTTCCCCATAGGAAATAATGGAATCTCAGACGATTGGTTCCACAACCCAAAAAATATTCATATTAAAATATTAACTGTTTATAAAAATGATTACAAAACACTGTCATATAACACAATACAAAACACTGTAATATACAGTAACACACAACACTGCAATAAAGAAAATATTGTACAGTACTGAACTGTACTGTACCTTTGAAAACCTTCATGGCTGGTGTGAGGGTTACGGAGAGGGGGTGACTTTAACTGCGATCCTAAATACACTTTCCTGGGAGTAAGACCCATTGGACACTATGGGGCTTATGTCTGAGTAGACATGGTTAGGATTGTGCTCTTTCACAATTGCTAATGGAATCACTGCTATCCATTGGCTCAATGGAATCTTTGTCTTTATGTGCAACTTTAACATTCCCAAGCTGCTGATGGGGAGAAACACTACAACATTGATAAGGCACACCTTCCACACTGCCACACACAGATCCCACATACAAACCTGGCTCAGGCTGCTCCCCCTGGGTCCCCAGGAGTTCCCTGGCCATGGAAGCCTATTCCAAATTTTGCCCAGGGCCCCACTGTGGCTCAAGCTAGTCCCCTCATCCCCCCATGAGTTCCCTTGCCATGGAAGTCTGTTCCAAACTTCCTCAGAAGTGCTCTTTACTCAAGACAGTGCTCTTTATGCAAGTCAAAATTTCTGAGAAAATTTTGCTCTTTACACAGAACGCTTTTTATTCAAGTTGCTCTTTACTCAAGCTGTGGGTGTGCGCAAGTGGTTAAGACACTGTGCCTGTTAACCAGCAGGCCAGGGTTCAAGACCCGGGTTAGTCTCCACAAGACAGGGTGAGCTCCTGTCCTTAGCCCAGCTCTGCAACGCAGCTGGAACCAATCGTATTGGCTCTTCCTTTCCATTGGACTATTTCAGTGGCATGGAGAGGGGGGATTTGCTGCTGGGGTAACAACCTATCCTCCATATCAATCTAACCCAGGCCGTCGTGCTTCGCATGCAGCATATGCAGTGCCAAGCACTATACCATAGTCTCTCAAGACTGATGGATGCCTGTTTTACACATGCTAGGAGTTCAGAGCATGTTAATAGAGTTTAATAGAAAGCCCTTTCGTGGCGTCCCAAGCCCAAAAATCATTACTTATATACTGTGAGAGGGGATTAGAGCAGTGATAACTGGCTAGATGTGGAGTCCTTGAACAGGGAAAAGGTGAATCTGTGGATCTGACAATGTTATTCTAGTTATATTCCAGTCCATCTCAGAGTGCCTAGACTCTATCTTAGATGTGTACCCCAGTTTATCCCATGTGCCCTCCAAAAAGTCTTGTGGCATACCTGCAGACTATCCATACCACCCTGGTGTGCCACAGCAAAATGGTTAATAATAGTTGTCCTATCAAATGCTGATGCAGATTAATATAGAGCACAATTCTAATCATGTCCACTGAAAAGAAAGCCCCATTGTGTTCAGTGGATCTTACACACAAGACAGTGTCTTTAGGATTGCAGCCGTAGTCACTGTTCTGATTTTTCCATGGCATCTTTCTGTTCAAGGTGCCTTGTTCTTCCTTTTTCTCTAGAGGGCATTTTGCAGATAAACCCAAATGAGACAAATAAGACAATTCAATTCATAATGGGTGGGATATTACATTTTTAAATTTTGAATGTGTCAGTGGGAGGTATAATATATTATTTAAACTGCTTTTTAATGGAATTTTACATCTCATTGAATTATAACAATGAGTTGTGAAAAAACAATTTTGTCTTTGCATTGTGCTTTTTTGCTTGGTGTCACTTTAAATTATAGGACAGCATTATGCGTCCAGTGAAATGGTTTGGAGTTTTCTGATTTTTAAAATCCGCAAAGAACCATGTAGCTTTTGTTTGCTAGTGAATGCTGAATTATTGTTTCATCAGAGGAAAACCTTAACTAATGAGGTACATGTTCAGTAATCTCCAGCTATTTCTACTGTAGGACATTCTTCACATGCAGTAGAATGAGGTGGTCTAATATTCTAGCTTTTCTTGTAGGAAATCTCTCTCATGGGGCATTCAGAAGTGGCATCTTCATCTTGCAGTATGGTGTGCTGGTGGCCATTCTGCCACTCTGTTCCCACTTGTAGATTGAGTTTCCAAAGAAGATGAGAAGAGAGTGATAACGTTATGAAAAGTGGGGCTTTGTAGACCTGCCTGTTCTTGGACCTTGTTTGTTTCTCATGTCTACCAAAGATAACACCAATGAAACATATATAATTCACTCAGTAATCCTTTTCAGGTTTTACCTGCCCATCTTGCTTTCAAAATCACAAGGCAAATCTGTCCCGAGATACAGTTTTTGACATTGCAGGCAGATGCTGTACTCATGAGGGCTGGGGCTTTGGAAACATGTTGATAACAGTATTCTGTTGTCCCCTCCAGCCAAAATTAGTTCAGGTAAGAGCTGAACAGAGCTTGTCTGCAGTATTTGAAGGTTAAGTATTTAGTATGATTGGACTTTCAACTTTGTGGCTGCAATCTTAACTTCCAGTTAATAAATCCCATGCTGCCATGGGGTATCACAAATGTGTCATAAGGCACCTCTTTGCCACTCCTGGAGGGGTTAGACCAGTGCACAGACATGCACTGGCCTCCCCACACCACAATTGGAATGAGGAGATGGGTGAGATATACTGGCCTAAATTGGTCAGAATTGGGACTTATGTGTGGCACCAGTTTAAGGAAGCTTGGTTTCTTTAAGACCTATCTTCTTCTTCTATATACTATATTCTATATATAAAAAAGAAAAGTCACTGACTGACTCATTGACTGACTGACTCATCAATGCCCTGCCAAAATCGCCAGACCTAAAGGTGTGAAATTTGGGGTGCGTGTTCCTTCTGTGACCGAGGGGTGCACTAAGAACCGGTTTTCAGAAATTCCAGCTGGAAGGGGGTGAAAAGGAGTGCAACACGTTTTCCTCCCTATACTTTGCATTGAGGAATCGGTGACTGAGGGATGCTCTGCCCCAACTCCCAGACCTAGAAGCATGGAATTCTGGGAAGGTGTTCCTTCTGTCACATGAACATCACCAAGAACCCATGTGGAGAAATTTAACCCTTAAGGGGCTGAAAAGGGAGGCAACGTGTTTTTGTCCTATACTTAACATGAAAGGCAGACCAACATCCAGCCAATTTGGTGCTCAGTGGCTGGTGCACAGGGGAGGGGATGTTGTTCAGAGGGAGGTGATGCATTGGTGAGGAAGCTGCGCATGGGGGGTTGATGCGCATGGGGGGTTGATGCGCATGGGGAGAGGTTGCGCATGGGGGTTGTTGCACATAGGGGACTATGCACATAAGAGGATGTATATGCATAGGGGACTTAATGCGCATAGGGGTTGATGTGCATAGGGGGTTGATGTGCATGGGGGGTTCTTGCACATGGGGGTGTTGTGCATGGGGGGATGTTGCGCATGAGGAGGATGTTGAGTATGGGGGTTGTTGCACATGGGGGATAGTTGCACTTGGGGGGGTTGATGGCATGGGGGGACTGATGCACATGGGGGGATGTTGGGCATGGGGGGATGGCGTGCGAGGGAATTTTACTCCCACAATTTGGGTATGCTTTTTGCTAGTATTCTATATTTCAGAATGCTGCATAGTTGAAATGAACTAAATGGTGAGAAATTGCCATATCTATTGCTAGTGAGAAAGTCAGCTATGTCCTTTTAACCTCCCTTGTCTATGTTGCCCTGGTCTGACCAGTGAAGCTTTCAGTTTATTATTTTGCATGCTTATTCTTCACACAGTTGTGCAAGTTTCCAACCTCTTGTTATGCATAGGCTGTAGTGAGGTTACGGTCCCATGAGATTCTCAAGGCTTCTCACAAAATCTGTGTTGCTTTATCCAATTTTGCTAAATCAATACAAAATAAGAATAGCGAAGATAGTAATCTTTTGGTGATGAGGGCATAATAAACTGAGAAAATTTGAGAGATGCTCTCTAAGCAGTAGCAGATGACAAGGACAAGTGGCCACAGCAGCACTAGCCATAGGTACAGTGTTCACAAGGGCAACAAAGGAGCTAATACTACTCTTTCTTTTGTGGAGTTGACTCCTTATTGGTAGGGACCTGCAATAGATGAGGTTATTTTTCCTGACAAAGGGGTGTTATACTATGGCTACAATCAGTGGTGGGCCCAGCCTGGCCCAAGAACCGGTTCTCCGGAAGTGGGAGGGGCCAGGGGGCAGGGCTGGGGTCAGGGGGCGGGGCCGGGGAGGTTTTTAATTTAAAAATTAAAATTTAAAAAAATAAAATTACTAACTTCTGAGTAGACCTGCATAGGATGGGACTCTGAGGCTGCAATCCTCTCCACACTTTCCTGGGAGTAAGCCCATAGGGCTTACTTTTGAGTAGACATGGTTAGGATTGTAAACACCAGGCTAAGAAAAGAGGATCTACCTAGAAAGGGGGAGGAATCCTAGAAACACTTTCCTGGGAGTAAGACCCATTGAGCACAATAGGGCTTACTTTTGAGTAGACATGGTTAGGGTTGTAATCACCAGGCTAAGAGGATCTATCTAGAAAGGGGGGAGGAATCCTAGAAACACTTTCCTGGGGGTAAGACCCAGGCAAGAGTTAAAAAGAAAAAGGGGCCAGCTGCTGCTCCAGCAGCCAGAGGAAAGACGCTCCGGCCAGCTGCTGGAGCCTTTAACTGCAGCGTACCGGTCCCTCGTTATGGCCCCCCCACCGCTGCTGCTAGATTGCCATCGGCAGGGGATTTGGAACATCCGGTCCCCAGGGACCGGAGCGAATAGGCCTCTGCCCACCTGTGGCTACAATCCAGAGTAACTACAGGACCTTTTACACCGACATACAGTGCCACCTTTGGGAAATACATAGAGCACTCCAGAGTAAATGCCTCTTACCATCTTACCATCGTTACAATCCAGTTACTCTGGATTGTAGGGTTTGTCAAGGAAAAATAACCTCGCCTTTTGCACATCCTTACTTATAGGTCACATTGATACAGAGTAAATATTATGGCACAGCAAAGCAGCTCTCCTCATTTATGAACATGGGCCTCACCATATGAATGTTTATTGTTACCATCTCTACTACATTTTGTCTCCGATTGGCCATTTTTCCTTTTACTGAATTTTTAGTGCTCTGGTCTTTGGCTTTTTTTGCCTTGCAAATGTATTGATTTCTTAGGCCCCATTTCCATGTTATCTTTGTGACAAGGTCAAAACCTGTTCTGCTTCCCACATCAGCTTTGGCAGCTGTGATGGAGGTGTGGCATTGATTTCTGAAGTACCCTCCTGACATTGACAACACCATGATGGTGAGCACTTAGGCATTTGGTAGTAAAACATGAGACTTGACCACTGGGAAGTGGCAGCCGCTGTCCAACAATAATGTGTAAATTGTATTAGATTTGATTTACATTATTGATTTGAATTATATTACTGTAAATCATACTCCCTTGTATGCTTTACTTTACTCTTTGTTTACATTTCCCTCATCCTCACTGTATATTCCAATTGTAGCATAGGTTATTTTATTGTTTGTGGTCAGAAATTTTCCAACAGCTCTCCAATCCAAATGCCCAAAAAAAATAAGTAAAAATACTGCACTTCATAAGCAACCATGTAAGTGTAAGCTTCTAAGCAACCATGATTTCCCTACATCACGTTCTTCCAAACCATGGCCTGAGGGCTGAATGTGGGTTTAGGGATAGCCTTCTGCTTTGTGAGCAGAGCTTACCATTCCACCTCCATATGGCACATCTTTGAAGTAGATGAGGATACCCTGGATAGTGTGTCTGTCCAGATGGCCTGTTGCACAGCCTTCTTGGATACCAATCAGCAGATGAATCATTGTGTCCAGATGTGTAGAGGTGGTAAACAGCAGTCCCTTCAGGGATCATATTGTCAGAACATAGTGATTGTGAGTTTGTTGACTGTTCCCTTACATAATTGCACTCTAACAAGCACACAATGTGTTAAGTAGCATTAAGCCTTTAACAGAGACAGGTCTCATTATTTGTTAGAAAATGATATTCTCATTTTACAGGCATACATTCTTGCTTTCCCGTGTTTTCTACCTTCTCTCCTCTTTCCTGGGGTATGGCTAAAGGACAAGTTTAAAGATTTGGTGAATACCCCAGTATCATCACATACAAGCTTGTGGGTTCTCATCACTGGAAAGATTTCAAGCCATCTCTTCCTCTCCTTTCTTTATGACCTTGTGGAGTTTCTTGGTGCATTTATTCATTTGATCTTCATGTTATGCAAACGTTCAAGAGAGGAATAAATCTTCAGTGCAGTGAATTTTCACTGAAAATGAAAATAATCTTTATTGTGGAGCTAAGCTAGTAGTACTCAAAAGATATGCATTCTTAATCCTGTTCAAGCAAGAAATTTCACAGCTTAATGTGGTAGGTAGAATTGTGATTGGAAAATTATGCCTGTTGCTCCAACATGTGGAAAGTAGGATAGGATAGTATTTATTCTACTGTGAATTTGATTCTTTCCAATATTGCATATACTGTAAGTCCTCATTGTAATACATATTAATTTATTCTTGAGACATTTGCTAGTGGGGTTGAACATTGTTCAGTTCTTTATTAGGAAAATACCATTTGCTTGCAAATTAATAATATATCAAACAGAAACATTTGGCACAATAATGTAATTTTCATTCTTGAATGTGCATACATTGTATCTCTGCTTTATTTTAGGTTTCTTATTAGTTCCTTTTGAGAGTACTGTACTAATCCATGGCTTCCAATTAGTCATGTGTTTCTCTTATCAATTGAACAATAATAATTAGGAGTTGAACATGTTGAACAATAATGCTTTGCTTTTGTAATTTCCCATTTAGTTAGAACTGGCCAATAACTGGATGGTTGGTGGAAAACTGAGAGTCTTGAATAAAGTCCTGTCTGTGGTCGAGGGTGTAATCCAAACCAACTTTTCAGCACTGGTAGAGCTGTACTGGTGGGGCTTGTGCTACATCCTGGAGTTGGTGAGGCAGTCACATAAGCTTCATCAAGATAAGGCAATGTTTGTTCCCTTACCTTGGGATTACATTGTCCTTCACCCAGAGCTGGAAAAATGGCTAGAATTGCACCATGACTTGCATATCTTAGGTCAAATCACCCCATTTATTTCCTTCTGAAATAAAAATTGGTGACTGATTGTTAAGCAGGCTTCCTACTTAACATGAAGACAGGAGGTCTTGTCTAGAGGGTAGAGCTTCCATTTGCCTGAAGAGCTGAAGGTCACCAGTTGGAAATGACCAGAAGCTAGTTTCATGCACAGGTGATATCTTGAAATGTGGCTGCTGAAGCTGAATTATTACATCAGCTCTTCGGTGTGAGTGAAGAAGTTAGCTGCCCTTCATGTGAGAGCTGAAGCCAGCATGTCAGACGTTGGGGGCCAGCAGTGAAAACCAGATTGTGAACACCTGTCTCAAGTGAAGCTGGTTATTGAAAGACAGGACCTCTGTGTTTGTAAAAATCCCTTTGGGATTCAGAACAGCCTGCCTGTGTAAACCATCTTGAATAAAAATTAAGGAGCAATCATATGACCAGCAAAATATATAGAAATCCCTGTATTATTTTATTATTATTACTAGTCAGGGTGTAGGTACAGGGTCAGAATCTGGGGTCCAACACTATTAGGCAATTGCAAAGGTGCTGAGAGCTCTCAGGCGATCCCATTGTTTATTGCTGGGCATTGTCTCCACCTGTAATCTTCATGTTGTGTTGGAAGAGTAGGAGGATGCCAATTCTGCAGTATTGTTTTATGATAACGTTTAATATTAAAACCGAAGATATTGTGAACTTCATTATCTATCTATATATATATAAAAGGCATCTTCATCATCATCACTGAGTCATCAACACCCAGCCAAAACCACCGGGCCTATAAGCGTGAAATTTGATGAGGGTATTCCTTCCATGATGGAGGGATCCACTAAGAACCAGTTTTCAGAAATTCCAACTAGAAGGGGGTGAAAAGGGGCGCAATGTGTTTTATAAAACTAATCATCATCATTACTGACTCATCACCACCCTGCCAAAACCTCCGGCCCTAGAAGTGTGAAATTTGGGGTGGGTGTTCCTTTCATGACGGAGGGGTGCACTAAGAAGCGGTTTTCGGAAATTCCAACAGGAAGGGGGTGAAAAGGGGCGCAATGCGTTTAACTCCCTATACTTTGCATTGAGAATTGCTGACTCATCAACATTCCGCCCCAACTGCTGGGCCTGAAGCATGGAATTCTGGGAGTTCCTTCTGTCACCTGAACTCCCACCAAGAACCCATCTGGAGAAATTTAACCCTTCAGGGGCTGAAAAGGGGGCAACGTGTTTTTGTCCTATACTTAACATGGGAGAATGAACAACCTCCAGCAAATTTGGTGCTTGGTGCTTAGTGCACTGGGGGGATGTTGTTTGGAGGGAGGGTTTGCACTGGGGAGGATGCTGCACATTGGTGATGTTGCGCATAGGGAGTTGATGCGCATGGGGGTTGATGCACATGGGGGATGTTGCGCATGGGGGGTTGATGCGCATGGGGGGATGTTGTGCATGGGGGGATGTTGTGCATGGGGGATGAGCTTCGGGGATGATGCGCATGAGGGGTTGATGCGCATGAGGGGATGTTGCACATGGGAGGTTGATGCGCATGGGGGGATGTTGCGCATGGGGGATGAACATGGGGAATGTTGCGCATGGGGGATGTTGCCTTTACTTTTTGTCCCTATACTTTCCATCGAAGAATTCATAACTGATGGGTGTTTTGTCCCACCCCCAGACCTAGGAGCATGAGATATGAGGAGCAAATTCCTTACATGACGGGTACAACACCAAGAACCAATTTCAAGGAATTTAAGCCCTAAGGGGCTGAAAATGGACGCAATGCATTTTGGCCTATACTTAACATTGAAAACTGATCAACACCCAGCCCCAAATCCTGCACTTGCCTGGAAAGGGTGCCCATGGTTGTGGAGGGATGGTGCATGGGATGAGGGGATGTTGCATGGGAGGCCATGTTACACAGGGGGGCATGTTGCACATGGGGTGTTGACGTGCATGGAGGGCTGATCCACAATGTGAGGTTGATGCACCAGGCGGTTGTTGTGGATGGGGGGTGTTGCGCATGGGGGTTGATGCGCATGGGGGTGGCGCAGTGGGGTGGTGTAATGGGGGTATTTTACTCCCAAAATCACCTCAGGAATGGGAAGGCCAATGAGTTGTGCTGGCCTAGGTTAGGATTGCACACAGTTATTTTTCTGTTATGATTGTGTCTCAGTGTTTTTCTTTACATTTTTCCTTCTCTTCCTTTTCTATTCACTTTTTATTGCCACCTGCCTTCTTAGTTAGGGCTTGAAGCTCTCATAGGCTTCCCCATAGCACCACAGCTCAAGAGGGCTCAGTTTTACCACACTCGGATAATTGTGGCAAAGCTGCAGAAGAGCATCAGATATCCCCGATGTATCTTACCCACCCATGCCAGTTGGTCTTGCAAGACCTGCACATTCAGCACCTTCCATCATGGGCCTAGTGCAACATTAAAACAAAATATATAGTTGTAATAAAATGTAAGGTTGTAATCAAATCATAGGACAATAGTAAAATCAAGCAGCATACTGAGACGGCTTTTGGACAATGCTTATAAGCAATATTGTGCCTATTTATTACTAACTGTAACTACTTAACATAAATAAGTATTACATAAACCTACATAAATAAAAGCAGTAGCTTCGTGACAATGTGTACTTTGTTTCCAAAGAAAGGGAGACCAGGTCCCCACGAGACAGGGCGAGCTCCTGTCCTTAGCCCAGCTCTGCGACACAGCTGGAATCAATTGTATCAGCTCTGCCATTCCATTGGACTATTTCAGTGGTGTGGAGAGGGGGGTTTTGCTGCTGGAATAACAGCCTATCCTCTATATTAATCTACCCAGGCCTTCGTGCTTTGCAGTGTCAAGCACGATACCATAGTCTTTCAAGACTGATGGATGCCAATGCATGTATAATTGATTTGGAAATTGTGTTATACTTTCTCTTTTACTGTCATGTTTAACTTAAAGGCAAAAATAAATTTAACTCTGCATGGACACACTGAAAGCTCTGCTGCTTTAAGATTGCCAAGAGAAGGGGGCAAAGCGGTTGACATACATCTTAGTGTATTACCCACATTTTTCCTTAAATTCTGTATTCCTGCAGTTGATGATTTGCTCGAGAGAGGCAAATAAATGTCACTGGGAATTCCCTGCCTGTTCTGCAGCAAATCAGTTTGTGCTGGAGGCAAAATAGGGCGCAATCCAGAGTAACTACGGGGAGTCCTTGCTCCGGTGTAAGAACAATTTGCTCTGGAATGCAATATGAATTTCCCATAGGTTTTCACTAAGTGGTGCAGTAACTACGGGTACACATAATGTCTCTTACGTGCTCCCGTAGATACTCGATTGCAGGGATAGCCTTAAATTTTTTTCCCCAAAAAGGATAGTTGTGTAAAGGACGTCACTCTCGGGTTGCATTTAAAATGCTTTTTGAAAGCCAAGCATTGGTATTGAGCCTAATGCCCCTGTTTGGGTTGGTTTGAAGACATCTAGATAGTAACCCTTTGTACTAGCCAGTCTTGCTAGATTAATTCAAAATACAACTCTGAATTGGGCAATGATTTTGGTTGTAATGATGTTGAGTTTGGGAATACAAGCAATGGCTCAAGGTTGGAAAGCAAGCAGAATGTTAATAGGAGCTTCTTTTTCTTCCTTCAGGATGTTTGCTGGCAAGGAGTGTCATTCATAGTATAGATGATGATGATTCTTTGTCCTTGAGATTAAACTGCATTGGTGCAGGGTCCGCTTTTCAGTAGCTGATTGAAATACTTTTAAAAACCCATTTATCCTCAGGAGATCAGGACAGCATAGTAAATCTATGCATAGTTCCCTGCCTCGGCTGAGAAAGTGAAATTGATTTTAAGGTTCATGTTGGGGGGATTGGTGGTTTGAACTTGTATTTTAGTCTGATTCTTTGCCCACTCCCCCTCTGTCTCACATTTTTGCTATCAAAGAACAATGCCAATATCACAGACCAGTCTCTTGAGGGAAATATTCTTAGAATGTGGAAAACAGGGAAGAAGGATAATTTTATTCTTCTGTGTTCAAGCAATCAGTCTTTTAGTGAAGGGTAGTAAAATATACAGTGGTGTCTCACATAACAAGTTTAATTCGTTCTGGAAGTATGCTTGTTATGTGAAATGCTCTTTATGTGAAGCCAATTTTCCCATAGGAAATAATGGAAACTCAACAACTGGTTCCACAACTCAAAAATACTCATATAAAAATATTAACTTCATGTAAAAATGATGACAAAACACTGAATGCATGTTTTGAATTCAGTTCCAATGTGCATGATCCTATGAAGCCTACTTAGGCTACAATCCTAAAGACACTTTCCTGGGAGTAAGCCCCATTTAACACAATGGGGCTTACTTCTGGGTAGACATAGTTAGGAGGCTGCAATCAAAGACACTTTCTTTTGTAAATCAAAGACACTTTCAAAGCTCCCAACTTTCTCCTTCTCTTCATCCTGAGCCTCTCTCTCCCCTGCTCCCTTCTGGCTAGCCCTGAGCTGCTTCCCTCTTCTCCACTGCTGTTCTCTCCCTCTGCCCAGTGGACACCTGGCCACAGGAGGAACAGTGCGGAAGTGTTGCTTTCGCTATGGGCAGGTGCACTAGTAGCCCTAACACTAGTAGCCCTAACTAGTAGCCCAGCTCTTTTTAAAAGAGCTGCCAGCCAGCGTGTCTGCCCCAACTGCCAACGAGTATGCTTGTTAAATGAAGCAGTGCTTGTTATGTGAGGCAGAATCCTAGTGAAATTTTTGCTTGTTATGTGAATCACTTGTTAAGCGAGGTACCACTGTATTGGGGGAAGGAAAATGGTGCAGCTTGTATTCTATTTCATGTGTCACTTTTCAGTGCTGCAAGGTATTTACTTTTGTACACTTAATTGGGAAGAAGTTCTTCTGAACCTGGAGCTTACTTCCAAATAAAGAATTGTACTGTCAACGTTTTGTATAAATATTTGTTATCTCACTTAAAAATTGCCAATTTTCCTCTGTATGGTCTGGGCAGAAGGCTTGCATTTTCCTTTGACCTAACCATGGGTTGTTTACCTGTACTTTGTTTTATTGTAGCTCCACAAAGGAACTTTGAAATTGCTTTCAAGATGTTTGATTTGAATGGTGATGGAGAAGTGGACATGGAGGAGTTTGAACAGGTAAATTCTTACTGGAATCATATCTTGTAAAAAAGAACCATTGCAAGTTGGATTGTAAAACATATTTTAAAAATATTTGCCATCATACTGTAGTTTGTATCTGTAATTTTTGGAATCCCAGAGCAAAGTAAAGGATATCTGAAAGCATATTTTTTTTAAATGCAAGCACTGGTCATAGATAAATTTAATGAAAACAAAAATCATTCTTTAGAACCTACCTGAAGTAGAAAGGACTTGAGAAGCTATAACATGTGGCTCACCAACAGTTTCATGTCATGCAGGACTGACTTTGTGTAAAGCATTCTTTTAAACATGCACAAACGTTTTTAATGTGATGCCTTAATACTGATCCTATGTATCTTATAAATTGTTTACATACAAAACAGAAGAGGGCTTACTGGGCATAGATTTAAATGCTTCTTTGCCTTCTAAAGCCTGTCTATATTTTTTTAAAATGCTTAAGAAATGGCACACTGGAGGAACTACTGTTTGAAAGTCATTTTTGCATCTTACTGACTCCATTTACTGTGTTGCAGAGAAAGATTTTTACTTCACATTCACCATAATACACTAATTCCATACCAGCCCCATTCATCGTCACTGCCCAAAGAATAGAACAACCCCAGAAAATACAGTAGTTTCATTAGCACTAAATGAGAGGACTGAAAAGAAATTCAGGATCATGATCATCAAAATCAATTACACAGCTTTTCTTCAGGTGTCTTTTAATCATGCTGTGAAGATGATGATTTCCAGACACATACTGTACAGTCTGTCAATTTTGATCTCACCAATCAGTCAGAAAGAGGTTTTTTGTTAGAGAATAAAACATATTCACAAAGAAAGGAACCTGAACAAGGTGCACAAGAACTGAAATTTTTCAAAGCATTATTGTAAGAGCGTTATGATAACTAAACAATAATGTGAGTCTGCAGTAATTGTAAAGTGCTCCATTCTAAGTAGTTAGTGTCTAGAAAGGAAAGAGAAGAAAAAGAGGTGTGGACACTAAATGGGTAGGCCTCCGTCAGTCTTGAAAGACTATGGTATCATGCTCAGCACTGCATACGCTGCATGCGAAGCATGAAAGCCTGGATTGGATTGTTATGGAGGATAGGCTGTTACCCAAGCAGCAAATCCCTCCTCTCCACGCCACTGAATTAGTCCAATGGAAAGGCAGAGCCAATATGATTGGATACAGCTGCGTCGCAGAGCTGGGCTAAGGACAGGAGCTCACCCTGTCTTGTGGGGCCGACCCAGGTCTTGAATCGTGGCCTGCCGGTTAACAGGCACAGCATCTTAACTGCTTGTGCCACCCACAGCCCACGGGCACTAAATAATTCTGCAGCATTAATCAGATTTGGGAATAATGAAAGAGCTTTCCATAAATTAAAAAAAAAAATTCTGTTGTTGTAGATAATGATAAAAAAGCTACATAGAGAAGAAATTTTCCCATATCAGTAAAAATTAATAAATTAATTAATTATTTTATGTAATGTATTCATGGAGGTTTTATTTCTCCCTCCAGAGGTGAGGGAGTATGGACTCTCCTTGCCTCTGGTGGTCTTCTGAGGGCCACAGAAGCTGGAGTAAGCACCTGTGGCACTCGGAATGGCTTCTAAGGAGGAAAAAAGGGAAAGTGACGTTTATAGGAAGTGACGTTGTTTAATGATTTATAAGTAGGAACCTGCAAAAGATGAGTTTATTTTTCCTGACAAAGAAGTATTATCCTTTGTCAGGATAAATATCCTTGCCTTTTGCAGGTGCCTATTTATAAGGCATTGGAAGATCCAGGAAAGCTTTGGGCATTCTGAGGGCCTCAAAGGCTATGCGTGTGCAGCCTTTGGAGGCTTCAGAAGGCTTTCTAGAGGTAAGGGGAGCAGGTCTTTCCTCACCTCTAGAGACTCAGGAGGACTCCATGGATCAGTTCTGCAGTTAAGTGAAACATGGATACAGGACATGAAATTAGGGTCTCCCTGTACCTTTTTATTTTGCACATGCTGTAATGGCAGTTCACATAAAAACCCTAATGCCACCAAGTTGTCCTCCAGAATTCAGAAAGAATGGAAAAGAATCACACAGGTAAGAAAATAGGCAGAAGTTTGTACAAACCCAGAATTATCCCTGTTCACTCAAGTCTTCCAGCTACTGAAATGTTATATACATGGTAAATTATAATGTCTCATAATTCCATCCAACTGGATGCCTTCTTATACTGCAGGTTTTTGTTTTTAACATTTTCAACCTGTTAGGTTCAGAGCATAATTCGTTCCCAAACCAGCATGGGCATGCGTCACAGGGACCGTTCGACAACTGGGAACACCTTGAAGACAGGCTTCAGCTCTGCATTGACAACCTACTTTTTTGGGTCTGACTTGAAGGGAAAGCTGACTATCTCTCACTTCTTGGACTTCCAGCGCAAACTTCAGCATGACATTTTGAAGCTTGAGGTTAGTGTCTGTTGTAGAAGAACTGTGGATTTAATCATGTGCCATATGACCGAGAAGGATCCTGTCCCAGGCTGGCTGAATTCATCAAGAGAATTAATATGTTGGGCGCTGGGGACACTGCAACATTTTTGTTTGGGCCTCTCTTGTCATGGTTCCCCAAACTTCCCAATAGCCATTGATCTAAACTCTTATAAACATATTTATGGGAGACAGATCCTTACCTTTTCTGCAGGTTCAGCCTTGGACCCAGTGATGGGATCAACTGATGACTAAAGTTTGGGTAGTAGGTACCAGTGAGATTAAGGTGTTAAAAATGAATTTTCATTATAGAACAGTGTTTCTGAAACTGTGGGTTGGGACCCACTTAGATGGGCTGCAAGTCAATTTTGAGTGAGTTCCCATTCATTTCAAGCTGTGTTTTATTTTCAGTATATTAGACTTGATGGGATCTGATGGCATTTGGGGAAATGTTACAGACCTGTACTTTTAACAATGATAGCCAATGGAGCTTGCTCCTGTGTAAGTGTGAATAGGATTGTAGCCTTTGGGACATTGGTAGATTTTTTTAAAAAACCAGATCAATGATTTTCTTTATTTTAAAAGAAATTTTAAAACTTTTACTGGTTGTAAACTTTTAATAGTAATTAATTTACTAGTTGTAAAGTAATTAATTAGTTGATTTGATTTGTTTGGAATGTAAAAAAATTCTGCTTGATGATGTCACTTTTGGTCATGACATCTCTTCTGATGATGTCTTTTATGTAGATTTCTTGTCTGACAGTGATAGTATTAAGGCCTTGTACAGAATTATTTTGCTTTCAGTTTTTCCTCCTAATCCCAAATTTTAGAATGATCCATAAATAATAAAGTTGATCTCCTTTCCAAACGTGAGCTGAAGATCTTGTAGTTTTTCTGCAAGATTTTATACAAAAGAGATGTGTATGTGTAACAGGCCCTGCACACCCCAGCAATGTCTGTTCAAGTGGCTTCTGCTGATGTTCTTTTTTGCATTTTAGATTGTGAGCCCTTTTGGGACAGGGACCCATTAGCTATTATTTTTTCATTTTCTTTGTAAACCGCTTTGTGAACTTTTAAGTTGAAAAGCAGTATATAAATACTGTTGATGGATGGATGGATGGATGGATGGGCGAGCCTTGTTGGCTAAGTTTTTACAGAGATGTGTGTTTTATATAGCCTTAGTTTATGTCTAAATCAATATTCACTTAATATATTCATAAGTCTCCAAGGACTACAAGGAGTACATGCTAATCAGATTTGGGGCTTTATATGAACATTATCATTTAGTTCTATTTTTGTTAATTAAAATAGTTGTCATGTCGAACTTGGAGCATAATTGTCTGAACTTGATCTGTCTTTTTTCTGAGAAATGTAATCAAGTATATATGAATTCAGCTTCTAATGCTCTGAGAGATTATACTGCTATTAATTGTACATGTCAAGGGGGGGGAAATGATTTCCATTTGCTTTTGGAAGATACTGCTTTGAACCATCTGGATTATCATTCTTCCCTCCTTGAGTCTTCATTAGAGCCTTGCATTCAGTTTCTGAATCTTGTGGGAAAATGTTACATATAGTTTACAGGATGAAGAAATGTTGGGATTTTCACAAATACATGTAGATTATGTGCAACCCAGTTTCAGCCCTTTTCTGGCTTGGACAACCATGACTTCACATCTTGAATTGTTTCCAGCTGCTGATTTCAGTGGGAAGGTGCTGGCCTTCTCACCAAAGTATTGGCTAAGTGCACTGTAGCAAAGTGCTTTGGGACATGTTTAAACTTAGCATTGCTTGAAGTTAAATTGAGTTGTCAGATGCTGTTTAGTTTACTAAGGAATTACTGTTCTCTCTGTTGGCACAAATTGCTGACTCAGCCCAGAGTTCATTCAAAAAAGCAAGTGTGCGCATCAACTAATCCAGATCTATCTAAATAGTTAACCCAATGTAACTTCAAAGGCATTCTTATTTATTTCCTTAATATAGGTACTGCATACAGGAAAAAACAGATTTTGACCTAAATCTGTATCTCTGCCAGCTGAAAATACATGGTATTTGGATCCAGGAACATTTGAATTTGTATGAAAGCTGACTTACTATCTATCTTGATACCATTATTAATTTTAAAAGTAAAATTTGAGGAAATTAATCGACACAAGAATTTCAGACAGAAGCCTTAAATATTATATTAGCTAGAATGCCTGACTGTTTTAATAATTAATGCATTTAAATGTCTCAGACTTTCCCAATGACTAGAAATAAGATAACGGTAAAATAGTGTTGTGATAACTGTGTTGTGATGGAAACCACAATAAATACCAAGTTACTTTTTGAACATCATTAGCGCATCTAGGCTTCATTTCAAGCTTTGACAATTCTATGAAAAATAGATGCCAGAGTAGAGAATTATGACTAACCCTTCAATCCAGAGTAACTACGGGAGCACATAAGAGACATTACATGTACCCATAGTTACTGCACCACCTAGTGAAAACGTATGGGAAATTAATATTGCAATCCAGAGCAAATTATTCTTACCGGAGCAAGGACTCCTCGTAGTTACTCTGGATTGCGCCCTAAATTAGGTCCACACCAAACATGCATTTGTTCAATTGCAAAAAGCATCTAAAATGACATGAAATTTTCCCCCACATGAAATTTCCATTCACTGCAATGCAGGAGTTTCTTTATAGTTAAAGCCATGGTAGTTCCTCTTACTGTGTTCTCAATCATCTTTCTGTAGACTTCTTGTGTCTACAAGTGTCCCAGCAGCACTTGCCCACCAAAAGGGGCAGATGTTTTCCTCAGTAGCCCTGCATCTTCTGATGGCAGGAAATCTCGTTATGCTGGCGAATATAGTATGATTCAGTGTTCCAACTTTCAGGAAGTTTTCCCCTGCTTGTTGCTTAGTTTTGGTTTTTAACTTAAAAAATAGGTTTTCCCTGATATGAAAACTGCACAAAAATTTTAGTTTCCTTCCCAGCTTTCAGAGAGGGAGATAATCTATGAATTGATTGGCATTGCCTGCCAGTTGCTCATAGAGGGTGACTAGCTATGGTCAGAATCAGGAAGGGAAGCCGTGAGTTAGTATGCTATACAATACATTGGTATAATTGGTTGTATCGATATGGTTTTCTTACCTTACACCTCTAAGTTGTAAGACCCCTAAAAAGACTCAAGGCCATTTTCGGTAAAGAACAGGGTGAGGAAACATGGGCAAAGAAGGAAAGTGGGTGAAGAACCACATATCTTTGCTTTGTAACAAGTGCACAGAACAGAAGTGCTAGCCAAGGGATCCTCAGAAAGGGAGGTCACACAACCTTTGTGTCTTCCTTGCATAAACTTGTGGAGGTTCATGCCTTGACTGGTAAACCTCCATAATGACAACCTACAATTTCTCATTTCCTTGATAATAAGTTTCAAGTGGAGATTCTTAACAGTGGTTGGTTGAGTTATGGTTCCATGTTGCCTGAATCCAGTCTGTGGTTCGTGCTTTGCCTGCAATTTTTTTAATTGAAAACAAGTGTAAGGCTACACTACAATCCAGAGTAACTACGGGACCTTTTACACTGATGTAGTTATGGTGTCACCAATGGGAAATCTATGGGAAATGCATAGTGCAATCCAGAGTAAGTGCCACTTACGTCTTCCCATAGTTACTCTGGATTGTAGGGTAAGTCAGTTTGCAATAAACGGTTTAGATGTTGGTGCAGACCAGAATAATTTAGTTTGGTCAATACAGTTAAATTATGGTTAGGCAAAATCAGAACATGGAAGAGAAAATCGGCATACAAGGAAGGAAAAGAAAGTTTGGTGCTTTAGTTGCCAAATCATAATTTGGCATTATGTTTGAACTTAAACTAGGTCTCTCTGATCTGGCAGTTGGTCTCCCAAAAGGAACTTGATAGCTACTCTCAGATGCTCACAAATGGGGGCATAATGGAAAGTTTGCGTCTCCAGTTAACTTGTTCCTAATAGCCTACAGTATTTCTGAAGGTTCTTAGGACCCAGTCCTATCCAGCTTTCCAGTGCCAGCGCAGCCATGTCAACAGGGCTTGTGCAGTTTCCTGAAGTAGCAAGGCAGTCACAGAGGTTTTCTCATGGTAAGAAAACATTTGTTCCCTTCCCTCAAGGCTGCATTATGGTTGCATTCGTCTGGGAAATGGAGTAAGATTTGGCCCTCAATGTATCTGAAGGATTCATTCTTGATTATTATGGATAGTACCTGTTGAGAAAGTCCACCACATTTTTTGTGTTGTTTCATTCAAATTCTTTTTTAGTTTTGAATCTTGGCCCTCATCAACAACTACTTTTATCAGGGGAGTCATAGTTTGAGGAGAGGATGGGGGTTCCAAGACCTGTTCATCAACTTCAGAACAGGCAATTGCTGCTGTTGCAGCTCCCTCCACAAGCATTTCATCTCTGCGTTGGTAATTTTAAGTCATGGTACTCTTTTTGTAAGAGAAGAAGCTTGGAGTTAAGAATTCTCCCCCCTCCCCAGCCAGAAGCACTTCTTGCAGACTAAATTACCTTCATGCATGGCTTGAAAGTTAAAGGTGCAGTACTTCTTTACATAACCTTTTAATTGCTCATTAAGGTGTTGGAAACTGCTAGAGGCTGCTATTAATTCTATCGTCCTGTTCCAGACTGCAGTGCATTTGCAAGGTCAATGATATGTCAGAAGCATCACTAAAACACCTGGCATTCATGATGATCTCACCAGCGCCAGGAGACATACTTTTTAAATCCAGTTATTGCCCATTAATTCCAAAACTGGTGTCTAGGAGCAGAAAGAATATAAGGAAATGGAAAAAATAGCCTTGGGATTTATGGCAAATCATTTTCTCCCTCTTCCCTCTAAACCACTTGTTGAGCAAAGGCTTTCAAGTGGAGCACTATTCCTTCACCTTCTACCTTACTTATTTGACCCTCTCCTATCTCATCTTCATCAGATTTTTGATCTGTTCAGTTTGCCTGTCTTGGCTTGGCAGGCTTAGAAAGGTCTCCCCAGTGTTGCACCTAAGTGTATTGCAACAGTTCAAGGGTCCAGCCAGTATGGGATAGTGCTGTTGAGGCTAGAGGGTAAAGGAAACCGCTATCCCATTTTCTTGAAGCTTAACTAGCCATTATATACATACACATACTAAAGCAGGGAGTCACCAACTTTTCTGCTGCTGGCGCCAGCGTGGAGCTGCAGTCCACATAAGCTAAAGTCCAAAAGATTGAACAGAAGCTGCCAGCATCACCTTCTGGAACCTGCTAATGGGGAAGAATTTTACCTTCTCAGGTAAAATAAGCTGAGAAGTGTTCATTGAAACCCAACAAAAAGTTGCTCTGGAAGCTTCTGTGCTTATCCTTGGAGCATGTTAGGTCTGTAAGAGGCAGAGCAGGAAAATATGAAAGGTTTTACACTTGTATTGCTTCTCTTTTGCAACTTGATGATGATAAAGAAAGCTTTCCCAGTGCCATGTGCAGGACTGCCTCTCTGAAACAAAAAAAATGCTTCTGCTTTTTAAATAAAACTTTGAGTAAATGCTTCTTTCATATTCCAAATCAGAAAGTTGTCTTCCATGTCCAGTTAATGGCCAAAAACAACCATTCCTTATCAAATCTTCCTGACTGCTCTTTAAGACCTGCTTTGTACATTTATACATTATACACATTGATTTAGCATGAATGATTTTTCTTCCAAATTCTAACTCTTAGGAGAAAGGAAGGAGATAAGGGGTTTGCAACAATTCTATATGCATATTTTACAAAGCAATTGCTCTCATGCATCTTTGGTTAGCTGTTCTCATTGGAATTAAAGAGCCTACATGTACCATATTTTTTCCATATAAGACAAGACTCTTTTCCGTTCACAGTAAGTGCTTTATTTTATTCTCCACATTGATTTATCTGTGAACAGAGTACAGCACCTGAAAGTAACAATAAAGTATTGAACTGCCTATCCCATAAATGCATTTACAATGCGTAGTATTTAATTTTTTACATTTTTCAGTCTGATCACTTCAACAATAAAATACAATCAAGTATATCCTATTTTGTTTTCTCTCATCCTGAAGTTGACATTATTCTCTGTTAGTTGCATTAAGTATTAAGTACTCAGGATCATTGTCTGTGATTATTTCAAAATGGAGAATGAGCTTGCTTGATTGTTTTATGTTCCTCATTGACTTATAACTAGAGGCATTTGTTTTCAGTGAGTGTGATAGGTTTATAGCCTTACTCTTACTGATCCCAATGAGTCACTTCTGAGTAAGGTAAAAACACATTTTTCAAACACCTCTACTTCTAACTTAAAAATGCAGTAGGTATTGCCTAAGACCCTGGCAGTAGAAATAGTAGGCAATGCAGTAGGCAATGCAGTTGTTCAGTTGGACAGATTTTGAAGTGATTATCTTTTTGAAGATGTTCCGAGTATAATGATGCGGAGGACAGTTGTTTCCAAGGTTCTTGTTCTCAACCATCCATATACATCTGTCCATACTCATAATGTGCCATGCAACTCAAACTAATCAAATAAAGAAACCAGCTATATTTATTTCTTAGAACCAATCTCCTAATCTGCTGGGAAAATAATTGTTTTTGCTGAAACACTTTTCACATGCAGATGTACAGGAAATTCAGTTCTGAGCTTTTAAGAAATTAGATGCTATTATTGAGTCATTTGGGCCCAGAACATTTATTAAGCTTGTGCCTGTGTGAATAGAGTTCAAATCTCACAGTACTGCTTACAACAGATTAACACAATGTGTAACTTTTAAAATTTAGGCCAAAGGCAGTAGCTCAGTGACAAAGAATTTTTAGTTACAGAATGCAGTTTCCATTTTCATTCTCTTCCCCTTACATGATAAGGAATGTACAGGGAGGTTAGCACGTGATCATAACTTGGCATAACTATTCACTGCTGTATAGTGAATAGAATTGGGGATGACCAACTCATTTCATATAGGGAGCTGAAATTACACTTCATGGTACCTGCTGAGGGCTGGAAGTCCTCATTCAGCAGATAATTCAGCAGATAATTACCATACATGAGCACTTTGTTCTCACATAGAAACTTATTACCTGCAAATGACAGAAGAGAAAATGTGCACATCCTTTTTTCCAGGCATGGGAGAGCTCAATTATAACGGGCCAGATGAATTGCTTTGGGGCAGGGAGTGGGCATTCGTCCCATGGACTTTGTTTGATACCGCTGATCTAAACAAGACCTGTGTAGCAGAGGCATCTCTATACTATAAACATTTTTATTAAGTGTGCTTCTCTCTCGTGATTTTAACAGGACAACATGCTATGTGGATGAATGCCTCAGAGTTATTAAGTGATGGTTTTATTGTTGCTTCTTGATATCACTGCCCCAATGAAAATATTGAAATCATCCTTTTGACATTTCTGAGCAGTCACTTTGGAGGTTTCCTTCTTTGGCTATCTTACTACAGCATGAGAAAGTGACAGTGTGGAAAGCCAGTTGCTTCAGAACACTCCCACGAGTGTCACGGGAACATCTTGTTGCTCTGCTCTGAATTCTCAACCACTATTGAGATCTGTGAAGCGCAGAAGCCAACTGTCAGCCTGATACCTCTCCAAGCACTCATTGCTTTGCTCAGGATAACCCCCTCCTCACTTTGCCTTCCCCATCTTATGGACGCTATGGAATATAAAGTAAATTAAATGTCAGACCCAAAGTGCTTTGTTGAATTTCTCCTTCTTGTACTTAACATCTGATCCCTAAGACATTCTGTGATACTCATTTAAAACAGGAGCTATTTGAACTGAACTGCTTTATTTTGTAGGGCAGTTCTGATCCAAATTATGGAGAATTTTCCCTGATTTTGCTGTTTTACCATCATCTGAACAAGCGGGAAACGCTGATGCTTGTGCATCTAACCAGAATTCATCATCCTTAGTGCATTTGCTGGGTGTTTTTCATCCCTTTCAAGGCCCATTTCTTCTAACCCTAGCAGGCTTCCAGGATTATTCTGAACACGTCTTTGTTGGATTAAAATAGGTTATGCTTTCGTAAGGGGCATTTTCATGCATTAGAAGGATTGGGGCTTAAAGCACTGAGTATGTTTGAGTTCTTTGTAGATAGACCGCAGAAGCAAAGGACAAGTAATAAATCTTATTAACTCAGGTTTGTTGACAGCACTTGTAGTGCATGTGGTGCTCTTGAAGTAATTCCCAAACTGACAGATGCAGCCATATGCTGAAGTACAGGCACAAACCAAAATAATAAAAGATTCCCATGGTTGAAAAGCGTCAGTTGCACTCGAACTCCCTGCTTTATTACTACACTAGCGAAAGGCGTACCCGCGTTGCGGGAGTAAAATTCCCCCGTATGCCATTCCCCCATAATCATCAACCCCCCCATGGATAACTTTCCCCCAGGCGTAACAACCCCCCATGCGCAACTTCCCCCATACACATCAACCCCCCCAAGCGCAACTTCACCCATGCGCATCAACCCAGCATGCACAAGTTACCCCATGCGCAACTTCCCCCCATGCACATCAACCCCCCATGCACAATTTCCCCCATGCGCATCAACCCCCCATGCACAACTTCCCCTATGCGCATCAACCCCCATGCACAACTTCCCCCATATGCATCAAACCCCATGCACAACTTTCCCCATGCGCAACTTCTCCCCATGCGCAACTTTCCCCATGCGCAACTTTCCCCCATGCGCAACTTCCCATATGCGCAACTTTCCTCCCATGCGCAACTTCCTCCGTGCGCAACTTCCTCCGTGTGCATCATCCCCCCATGCACAACTTTACTCCGTGTGCATCATCCCCCCATGCACAACTTTACTCCGTGTGCATCATCCCCCCATGCGCATCATCCCCCCACGCGCAACTTTCCTCTCATGCGCAACTTCCCCCATGCGCAACTTCCCCCATGCGCAACTTCCCCCATGCGCAACTTCCCCCCATGCGCAACTTCCCCCCATGCGCAACTTCCCATGTGCGCAACTTTCCTCCCGTGCGCAACTTTCCCCCGTGCGCAACTTTCCCCCGTGCGCAACTTTCCTCCGTGTGCATCATCCCCATGCGCATCATCCCCCCATGCGCATCATCCCCCCATGCGCATCATCCCCCATGCGGAACTTCCCCCATGCGCAACTTCCCCCCATGCGCAACTTCCCCCCATGCGCAACTTCCCCCCATGCGCAACTTCCCCCGTGCGCAACTTCCCCCGTGCGCAACTTCCCCCGTGCGCAACTTCCCCGTGCGCAACTTTCCCCCCGTGCGCAACTTTCCCCCCGTGCGCAACTTCCTCCCATGCGCAACTTCCTCCCATGCGCAACTTCCTCCCATGCGCAGCTTCTTCCCATGCGCAGCTTCCTCCATGCGCAACTTCCTCCCATGTGCAATTTTCCTCCCATGTGCAACTTCCCCCCTGCGCAACTTTCCTACATGCGCAACTTCCCCCATGCACAATTTCCCCTCATGTGCAATTTCCCCTCATGCTCAGCCTCCTCGCCAGCGCAACCTCTTCCTCCAAACAATGTCCCCCAGTGCACCAGGGTCTGAGCACCATATTGGTTGGATGTTATTCAGTCTCCCACGTTAAGTATAGGACAGAAACACGTTGCCCCCTTTTCAGCCCCTGAAGGGTTAATTTCTCCAGATGGTTCTTGGTGGGTGTTCAGGTGACAGAAGGAACTCCCAGAATTCCATGCTTCAGGCCCAGCAGTTGGGGAGGAATGTTGATGAGTCAGCAATTCTCAATGCAAAGTATAGGGAGGAAAACGCATTGCGCCCCTTTTCACCCCCTTCCTGTTGGAATTTCCGAAAACCGGTTCTTAGTGCACCCCTCCCTCACGGAAAGAACACCCACCCCAAATTTCACACTTCTAGGCCCACCGGTTTTGGCAGGGCGGTGATGAGTCAGTCAGTCAGTCAGTGAGTGACTTTTCTCTTTTATATATATAGATGATTTAACTTTGCCTGGCTCTTCCTTTCTGCCTCTGGTTGATTATTCTGCACTTTTACATGGGATATGGTTGAATCATTCATTTTCTGCTAATGATTAACTGCTTTCAGGGAGAATGCCTACTGTATCTTTGCTAGGACTTGTTTCTTATTTCAGGGGCCATCAGCAAGATGATCTCTGGTGGAACCCTCATCCCTCTTCTTTCTGTCATAGACATGGGATCTTCATTCTTGGCCAATCAGCAATATTTAGTCATTAGCTTTTTTTGTTTTCCCCATCCTCCAATAATGCCCCAAGTAGTGTTGCTGGCCCATAAAATAAATTGCCATGGCAAAGGGAGGGAAACTACTCAGCTGGCAATTACCAGTCATGGACTTGTCCTAATTCATCCCAGAGGGCATCAGCAGTGTACACTTGGGGCAATGAAACTTTGGCAATTGTCCAAATGTGTGTTGTACTTGATGCATGTGTGAGAAGCAGCATTCCTCTGCACTTCCCTCTTTCCAATCAGAATACATCCCCCCCAAAAAGAAATGCAGAAACATAGGCAGTGTGTTCCTCTAAAGCAGGGGCATTCTTACTCCAACAGTTAATGTTCGGCTTGTATCTTCTGTTTCAATTCAGCAAAGAGTGCCTCAGCTATTAGACTGTGCAGTTATGTGAAAGGAAGGAAGTGGTGACCTTTGCCTTGTCATTCTGCTCTGATTAAAGTGTCCTCGTTCATTGGATGGCAAGCACAAAAAAACAAAAACTGCATTTAAAAAATCATTTTACTACAATTTTGTGTCAACAAATTAAGCTCTTAGCCTTGGTGCATTGCTGTTTTCTAAATCTAAAGACTCATGTCTTTTAATTCAGAGAAAGTAGGGTGACTTTCAGTGAAAAGGCATTATCATGTTCTCTAAATTTTGTTCTTTAGAGTCAAAGGATGTTTGAGCTGAAGGCAATTTTGCTAATTTTTTTTCTTTTCATTCTCTTTTTTTATGTTCCTGCAAAGGCACAGTTGAAGAGGAAGGCAAGGAGGGGCTGAAATAAGAAATATTATTTTGGAAAATAAATAGGGTTTCATTATTCATGGAGGAGTGATTTCCTTGGGGCTAGATAACTAGCCATTTTTATTACATATTTAAGTGCTTTATGAATTATTTGCATATTGAATTTTAAAGGAATGTGTTCTGCTAGATTAATTTGGAACATCAAACAAATCTCTTTTCAATTTGTGTTCTAAAAAAAGTATATTCCTGTTAAAGTCAGACATGGACTACTCTTCTGTTTTTCATGGCTTTTTCTTAACCCATTTCTGGCCAGCCGGCAGGTGTACATATTTGGTCCCTCTTGTATATATGCAGTGTTGAGCATCAATTGCACCAGGATAATATTTACACAAAAGCAATCTCTCAAGAGTGCAAAGGACAGTAGTCCTTGCCTAGCCTATTGCATGTGGAGCTACTTCTGACAAGATAAAAATCTTAAGCAGTGTGACTTAGGCTGATCTTATGTGATGAATACATGTGCACTTTTTCAGTGTGATCATGGAAGGCCACAGATTTGTGGGATAAATGCATGCATGTCCTGTATTTGAAGTCTCTTCCATATAGATAATGTTTTCTCCTGTATGAACCAACCTTTAGAAGACAAATTGAGCTACTACCGTCTCCAACTGTTTGTGACTAAGACCCCAAAGGAATTTACCTGCTGTCTCTGGCAGATGTCAGGGTATATAATAGTCTGACTTAGGCTCCAGGCAGAAGGAAACAATACAGCTGGTGACAGCAGAAGAGGAAGTGTTGGGAATGAATATATATAGACTGAAATGCTCATTTTCAAACTATTTTGTTCACTTTTTTCTGTGTGTTGGCTTGCATTCTCTAGTTGGCTTGTCCTACTGTCACAGATTTTCCAGCTTGAAGGACAGTGTTGTTTGTGACCTTCTTGATTATTAGTCTACACCTTCAACCCCTCCAACAATGCCCTATCCTCTAACAATGCCCCAATATTTATATATTTTAAAAATTCCTGGTTTGGCAAATTAAGCAAATGTAGGCATGCTGGCACCAAGTTGTGGTTTTTCCCCTCCCTCCTCCAAGTTGTACATGTGTATAGGCCCCCAGTTTCTGACTGTTTGTTTTCATGTTTCATTTATGCCCAGAACTTATTCATTCAACACATGTTCCACTCTTTCAACCTCTCTCTGCTGTCATAAAGGCTAAAATTTGTCTTCTGATGCTGATTTGCATATGACATGGTGATCAAACTGTTTTTGGCAGTTCTTTATGAATTTCTTCAGTAAAAAACTATCATTCAAATATATAAGATATTCATTGCCCACATGCGCCTTTGTTCATTTTAATGTAATTTGTTATGTATTTTGCTATGTATTTATAAATATGTGTTATTCAGGCTTTTACAAGTGATAGGTATGACTTTTTTGGTGGCCGTTTTGCATTTGCAATTGAAAAAAAAACCTGTGTTCCTCTTTTCAATGTGTTCACTTTTGAATGGTGCTCCGGTCCCTAAGCTGTTCAGTAAGTGGGCGATGCTTGTATCCTGGTGAAATCTCTGATCCAGGTGCTGCTCAATCTTTTGCAAAAGGTTTAGGCTCTTCCATGCCACACTATTTTTTCTTTAAGGGATACAACATACCTTACAACTCTTCCACTACTTGTTACAGTGAAACAGTATACCTAAAGATTGTAGGCAATTGCAGCCTGAGGCAGCTTATCTCTCACTGCCACAGAGATCATGTTAGGGAATCATTCTACTTAGCATTTGGCTTTTAACTAATATGTGTGAGAAAATTCAAAGTATTAGTTTGTGTTGTTTGTGTAAACCACAAAGTGGCTTAAATATACACCTAAGTGCATTTAAATCCTATAATTCATTCTTTAAAAATCCATGCTCTCCTGGACCATTAAGTCATATATATGTGACAAGAGGCTCTTTTTCTTTTAATACATGTAGAGAATTCTGACACAAGTGCTTTTCCCTGCAATTTTTAGCTTGTCCTGTCAAATGCCAAAAACAAGTTGTTGGTGTCAGTGCAGCATGTGCAAGGTTTACCAGTGAAGGAAGTCTTTTGTTGTATCATCACAACTGTAGTCCTTCACTGTTTTTGATGAGTACAGCATGTGCTTGCTCTTGAGTTTCTGTTGAAGTTCTGTAAAATTGAGGAAAACTTCAGTGCTGTCAGATCAAGTGACAAATTGCATCTGGTTGAGTGACTCTGGATTATTATGCATCCCTGTCTAAATGATACAGCAGTATTCCAGAGAGGCTCTGAAGGCAAGGATCTATTTGAAGCACAACTTGTCAGGTTAGCACTAGGCTCTGTTATTTCTCTGGCATATATCTTCATTGATGACTTCTCTTCTTCCCTCTGAATAAGTGAATTGAAATGTGTGGATAAGGAGAACATGCTTTGGGTTACCGCCCTGTTTTTAAAATAGCATCATAGATATTCTGTAGGTATAGCTGCAATATATTGGTCACATTTATATTGCTATCAGTGACAGATTGTTGTGCTTAATGTTGCAGAAACAGGAATCACTAAGGCAGTGGTTCTCAATCTTCCTAACGCCGTGACCCCTTTATAAGTTCCTCATGTTGTGGGGACCCCCAACCATAAAATTATTTTCGTTGCTACTTTATAACTGTAATTTTGCTATTGTTATGAATCATAATGTAAATATCCGATATTTTCGTTGTTACAAATGAAATGTGTGTTCTATGTATACATTGAACACAATAGGATTTATTTCAAAGTAGGCATGCATAGGATTGGGCCCTGAGGCTGCAATCCTATCCACATTTACATGGGAGTAAAGGCCCCCCTGACTATAATGGGATTTATTTCAGAGTAGGCATGCATAGGATTGAGCCCTGAGGCTGTCAGTCTGCCCCAGTGCACGTGCAGCTACAGCTGGAGGTGTAGCAAGCCTGACCTGGCCCCCTGGACCAGGGGTCTTAGGCGACCCCCAGGAAAGCTCTAGGCGACCCCCAAAGGGGTCCCGACCCCCACTTTGAGAAACGCTACACTAAGGAGTGGCAGAGTTTGCTATTTAAACATTTTATTCCTTTTCTTCTCTTTTGGGTTTACATTCTAAAAAGACTTGCAATATTTTTAAAAATTTCTTTAAAGCCTGTCTAGCACAATATTGAAGCCAATCCATAGGCAGTAATGTTGCTTTGAGTAAATTATGTGAGATGTAAGAGATATATAACTCTTATATAGGGGAAAGAAGTGGAGGTACACTAGTCTACTTTTAGTATTGTCAGGATTTTTTTTTCTTTTTTAATCACTTTGGTGGAAAACAATAATGTCTTCCATTTTTTTATAACCTGTTTTATACTCCTAGAAGCTTCATCTCAGCGTTGTAAAGGGGCTGCAAAGTCATTTAGATGCTGTAGCCATATTTGTCCCTTTTCTGTCCCTGTGTTAAATGATCTTGGCATAGAGCCCCAGTATAGTCCATCGTTTCCAAAATCAAGGAAGTCAAGGGACAAGGTGACTGCCCCTAAATATACAACCCTATAGGTGACTGCCCCTAAATATCCAACCCTTTATCCAACCCTTAACATGCCTCCATAAAATATTTTCACCAATCTGAAAAATTACATAATATTTTTCATTAAATACATAAAGTAGCATCCCAGTTTATGAATATTATGAAAGTTAATGCAAGCAATAAATATTAATCCACTCAGAATGCAATCTGGGATTGTGCTGGGCTGTTGCAAGTATCTTGCGCTAGCCCATGAAGGTTGCAAACATGCTATAAAAAAGTATGTTTTCGCCTTCCTACAAGCAATTCATGCGGGTGCCTAGAGGTGCACCAGTCAAAGGAGGCTGCATCCAGCCTCTGTGCACTAGCACTCTTTTCTACCTGCCTGCACCTCTCCTGATTAATGCATCATTTTTGTGCAGAGAAGTGTTGTCAAGAAATGTTTTCATATCTTTTATTGTGAATCTGTTTTCATTTATCTTTCAGTTTGAAAGACATGATCCTGTAAATGGACGGATCACAGAGCGTCAGTTTGGCAGCATGCTATTGGCTTACAGTGGTGTACAGTCCAAAAAACTCACCCTCATGCTGAAACAACTCAAGAAGCATTTCCAGGGTGGAGAGGTTAGTGGCCTTTTACTCAATGGTACAGACGGGGAAAGGTTTTCTTATCAATCAGTCAATCAATAAGAACAGGGAAGAATAGTATTATGTCTTGCCAACATCTGTTCATTCTGTGCTAGAAAAAACTGACATACGGTATAAGACCTCTTATAGTGCTGCTGCTTATAAGAGTGTTACATTACAGCACTCTGTCCTGGGTCTCTCTCTCTCTCTCTCTCTCTCTCTCTCTCTCTCTCTCTCTCTCACACACACACACACACACACACACACACACACACACACACACACACACACACACACACACACAAAGGGAAAGAGGAAAGATGGAGAACTGATTATATCCCCTTGAGTTAATTATCCATTATGACTTGGTAATTTGTCATTATATTATAAAATTATGTGAGATAAATAAATCATGGAAACCAGGTTCATAATTTTAAGAGGAAAGGAGGCTAGATCTACTGCTGCAGTTAATACATGGTAAGAGACCTTGAATAAAACGCTTACAGTGAAAGGACATATTTTAATCTGCAAATAAAAGTACAGGGTACTTTATTGCCGTACGTCATGCATGCTCCTTTGGAGACCAATACTATTTTTAATTAACTATTAACAGGACATAACTAAACCAAAATGATAACTGATTGATAACCTTTGTTCCTCAAATTAACAAGTCTGACTGCTTTAGAAAATTCCTTATGTTTTGATTCTGTTAATCAAATTACATGTAGTGTCCTCGTATATTGTGATAAAAGACAGAATTCTACCCAGTACAAATCTCCCTCTACAGTTCATCTATATGGGCACTTAATGTTTCCTTTTAAATATTCAGGAAACTAAACCACTATGAACAGATAATTTTGGTACTTTGCATTTATATATCAGACTTCGGGAGTTCAAAATGCCTCACATAATTTTCTCAGCAGTCCTTATCAGTATTATCCCCATACTTTGGACAGTGATGGTGAGTTCATAGAAATCATAGAATCCTAGAGTTGGAAGGGACCTAGAAGGTCATGTAGTCCAACCCCCTGCCTGTAGCAGGAAATCCTCCAAGAACATCTCTGACATGTGCTCGTTGAGCCCCTGCTTGAAGATCCCCAGTGAGGAAGAGTCCACCATCTCTCGGCAATCTGTTCCACTGCCGAACCGCCCTCACCATCAGGCATTTTTTCCGGATATCCAACCAGAATCTCCTTTCTTGCAGTTTGTACCCATTAGTTCTAGATCTGCTTTCAGAGGCAGCTGAGAACAAATGAGCCCCTTCTTCCATATGACAGCCCTTCGGGTATCTCCTCTCAGCCTTCTCTTCTCCAGGCTGAACATCCCAACTTCCCCCAACCTTAGTTGCTTGATGGTGGGAATGTGGGAGACCATTCAGATTTCTTGGGAAAGATGAAACAGAATATATTATTAATACTGCTTCACGCTCTGATTTTTGCTGGATTTTTTCCCCAAAAGGTTTGTACACTTCTACCACCCCAATCCCAAAACTTGGTGGTTGTTTGTCTAAAATGTTTTTGCAGTATCCTTTGTTTTTTTTTTTGAAACCTGGTTGCCCAACTGCTATGTTGGTAATACTGATATCAGTAGGAGGCTTACTTAGAGCACAATCCTAACCACGTCTACTCAAAAGTAAGCCCCACTGTGGTCAATGGGTCTGACTCCCAGGAAAGTGTCTTTAGGATTGCAGCCTTATTTGTGGAATTTATATGCTGCCTTTCTCTGCCGAAGTGGACTTCTGCCCATAATGTCACTTCCAGGTTGATGACCTAACTTCTGGGGGGTCCTGGACAGATGGTCTGTCTTGGAGGTAGTCCCAGGCTGAAATGCTCAAGATTCACTGGCCTAAATTATGCTGCCAGCACCAGTTCTATTTACTGAATGGATGCAGATGCTATTGTTATTTATTTATCCAGCTGTTTATATAACAACAATATGAGTGGATTTGTGGAACATCCTGTAAAGCTGGTGAAAGTTAATGATCCCTGAAGTACTCTGTTCCTGGTGGATGAGAACTTGAATGCTTCTGCAGGAAAACCTACAAAGCACATTGTACCTTCCTAAACTGGGCTAACCGTCCTAACTTGCTGGTTAAGTCAGTAATGACTTCAGTTGTTCAGATGGTCTGTTTTTAGTTTTATAGCATCAGTGAAATGCTCTTCTCGTTATGCTCTGGTTGCTGGAACCTCACTGGAACAGTGATTCATTAATAGGTTTTAGAAAGATTGTCTCCTCTTGAACAATTTCTACATGGTATTTTCAGAATTGGCAGACGTTCTGTTTGTGTAGCCTTGGTATCTCATTCATTATTTATTTAAACTTTAAATAGGTATAAAATTCAGAAGTACACATAACGCATTAAAAAATAAGAGACTATGAAATGGGGCACACCAAGGACTGCAATCCTTTACATATCAGCTAATGTATAGAAGCCGTTGTTGTAAACACCCTTCTTGTATAGCCACATCTTTTCATTTCTTCTCAATTTTCTTTCTGATTGTTTAGCATCAGAACCTCTCCCCTGTTCTGTATCTAACTCTGCTTTTTTAAATTAATGTAACCCTACAGGTTATTGCCTGCATTTACAAAGCACAAAACACAGTTGTGTTCCAATTTTTCCCCTTTTTAAACTGCTGCTCTACATGTGTGATAATTTGGCAGAGTGCCTGACTATCTGGTGCATTCAGTGCTATTGCACCCAGTCCTCTTTCTCTTGCATGCATGTTTCTGCCCTTCAACCAGTATGTCTGTCTGATGCTTAAAAATTGTTTCCCAGCTTTTGTTGTCCCTTGGTGTATGTTAACTATGAATCATACTGATCAGCTATAAGGATGAACCAAGAAATCTGATCAGCTATAATGATGAACCAAGAAATCTGAGCAGGGAAATTCACATGCAGAGGAGAGCTGGGAAGACAAGTCTGTACCAATGATCCCTTAAGGGCCAATTTCCATCCTCTGAAGGGGGAAAAAAATCTGACTTCAAAAAAAGTCTTTTTAATTGATGCTACAGAGATCATGTTGCTTTTTATTTAATTTAGATCTTAGTGGACAGTAGTGTTTTTTTCTGAGGGGGAAAAAGGTGCCAGTACTCACCACAGTGGCATAATTAGTCATCTACATATGACCTATTAATAGGTCATAATAACCTAATATTATGATGGGGTGGGGCAGGTGGTAAAAGGTGCCAGTACTGAGTATCACTGAGTACCCCAGGAAAAAAAGCCTTGGTAGAAAGGATCCCTCACTTGCCAAATTGAAACAATTCAAAATTAGCTTCTTTCAAAAAAAGACACCATTTTACTTATAGTATTCAAGGCTGAATTGGCGATTGGTTTTGTACTAGAAGGCCACTTCATTAGTAACTTCTAAGGCAAGTCATTTTTAAAAAACTGAACTTATATGCAAGTGTAGCAGTTTGTGTTCAGTCACACCGCAAACTTTTGACAGTTTTTGCAAAGAGCTATACAGTAACTAATTAAATTAGAGGGGCTATCCATTACAGACAGTGCTTGTCCTCACCCATTCCGTCATTCCAGTTCATTGTGTGGAATTGGTTGTCCTTGCAAAAGACTATTTTTATTATTAATTACTTGCTTTGGAAGCCTATCATGTACAAAATGCTTATTGACAGGTATATTTCATCTTTAGTTTACATCCTTCATCCTTTAAAAAGATGAAAACGAAGTTTATTTGGACTTGCAAGGTCAGCTCTACAGTAAGCAACAAAATATATAACACAGACTGGATATATCTGTTCTGAAAATTAGAGAATTTGCCTTCCAGTATAGTATTAGTGCATTCATCAGATGGCTAGAAATATTGGCTTTTATTCTAGATGGTTGAGTTGCTAATTTTTAAAGGCTGAGGCACAGTTATTATTATTATTAATTTATTAATTATTACCGTAATTATTTATTATTATTAACAGTACTGAATTTATATACTGTACTGCTTTTCACCAAAAAGTTCACAAAGTGGTTTACAGAGAAAATAAAATGATTGAATAACTTGTGGCTCCTTTTGAGCCCTTTATTGTTTTTATTGTTTTAGCTTCTGTGTTTTGATTGTTTTTAATTGAATGTTCTATTTAGTGTTTTTAATTGTTTTATGTTTAATAATTAAAACATAAAACATAGACCGCCTTGAGTCGGTCTATAACCTGAGAAAGGCAGGATACAAATTTTTAAAATAAATAAAATAAATTTAGGGATAAATAAATAAAATAAATTTAGCATATTGTAGCTCTGTTCTAATCTCATTCCTGAAGGTGTTAATGATAATCCATTTGCAGAAAGCTTTGTGTGGCAACAGGAATTTTCCAGATGAAAGGAGCATTTGCAATTTGCTAGCTGAGAAAGCATTGGAAAGAACATTTATAAATTTAAAAAAGATGAGTTCCATTTTTCAACAGTGTTCACTTTTGGACGATGCTCCAGTCCTAACCCCTCCAATAAGTGGGGGGGGGGGTACCTATATGTCTCATTGGTTGAAGCAGGATTTATGTTTTTCCCACCTACTAGATGCTTAGCGAATGAGATGCTGGGAAACACAAGGTTCTTGATTCCATAATTGTCTCCAGTGTGCATAGCAGCAGGCAGTCTCTACATTCAATTTGTAGAGAGCCAATGCAGGGTACTTGCTTAAATTTTCCATGACTTTTCTTCTACAATCACTTTGCTCAGTTACTTTTCACCACTTGCCTAAGAGAGAATTTGGGAACCTACCTGGATGGAGATTTTAGCATAGGAATAGTGTCAGGAGAGAAGAGGTTAACCACTACCACCACCACCCTTTTATTGGGATGATTGTCTTTATGATTTGAACACATTTTTTTCTTACGCTTAACTATTGTTCACCAGTACCACTTGAGTCATACTCTCCTCTCTTCACCTGTTTTCACATTTCATGCTATACTACTGAAGTAACTGGGTGGTGGTGGCACAAACTTGAATAAACATTTTTTTTCCTTCTGGTATTGGGATTTAGATCAAGTAATTGGGGTTTAGATCACAGCATTCATCACCTCTGTCAAAAACAGTTTACAGCAGATTAAAAGGCTGATGTAAATAAGACATTGAAAATATGAGTGAAACAACTTATACCATTAAAATTGCCTTTGTAGAAACAACAATGAACCAACTAAGACAAAGTCTACCTACCTTCAAAATAAAAAGGATTTACTTCCATCTCATATTTCCTTTTCAGATCCTTTCCATCTCTGCTATCTTTTCAAATTTGTATGTTTCTATTTAGGATAAATTTACAGCATTTTTCTGCCTTCAGGTGGTGGGTCTTGGAGTGTTGCATGCATTTGGTTTAAAATCTCTGACACAAGGGTTTCTTCCCTCTCTCATATCAGTTCAATAATCTTGCCATGTAACATCCTCTTCTTCCCCATAAATGAACACATCTGAATAGGAAGAAGCCCTCAGCTTCCTTTTCAGCCTTCTTTCTGTTCAAGGCCCACTGCTATAGCAGTTGTGTTAAAGAAGCAGGGGTTGGCAGTATTCCCTTCTGCTAATCTCCTGGGTCCCAGAAAGTGAAGCTAAACCCACTCATCCATTGAACTACATACATTGCTGTAAATTGATGTCACTGAATTTTTGTTATGAGCCAGAGAAAGTGACAATGAGAACACACTGGAAGAAATGTTGAGGTCAAATCTCTCCATTTCACAGATCACTAGATTATTTTTATGGCAGTACTCTCTTTCATCCAGACCATTTATTTCCTCTGACTCAGTAACAGTTCCCAGAAGCCTGAAGTACAAGGGTCATCTTAGTCTTGCCCCCATCATTGAAGGTAGAAGAAGCCACTCAACCTGTTCAATTGAAGTGTCAGTGACAGCAGTGGCAACAGATGCAACCCATTTACAGAGCACTTATAATCATAGCATTATAAAGTTGGAGGGGATCTAATAGGTCATCTAGTTCAACCCCCTGTGTGCAGCAAGAATTCTCTTAGAGCATATCTGACAGGTGTGTGTTGAGCCTCTGCTTGAAGATTCCTTGTGAGGGAGGGTCCACCACCATCCTTGGAAATCTGTTCCTTGGCAACACTTTTGGCTATTAGCCTGCAATCCTAGATACATGTACCATTGAACTTCATAGGACTTAGAATCATTGAATCATAGAGTTGGAAGGGACCCAGCAGGTCGTCTAGTCCAACCCCCTGCCTGTAGCAGGAAATTCTCATAGGGCATCTCCGACATGTGCTTGTCAAGCCTTTGCTAGAAGATCCCCAGCGAGGGAGAGTCCACCACCTCTTTTGGCAATCTGTTCCACTGCCGAACCACCCTTACCATCAGAATTTTTTTCCTGTGAGTAGGCATGTATAGAATTGCACTAGTTAGTCAAGGGGACCAAACCGTATGAAAATGTGTACAACCTCTCTTTTTTAGATATAGGCAATTTCAAAATGCCATATGCACGGGAGGGCAGCAGAAAATAACATGTAGTCTTAAGTGTTTCCTGAGGCATCTGGTGGGCCACTATGAGATACAGGAAGCTGAACTGGATGGGCCTTTGGCCAGATCCTGCAGGGCTGTTCTTATGAGAAACTATGGCAACATTTCCTTTAAGATAAATGACATGTTTTGATTCTCTGCTATTGTAAAATTTCTTATTCTCTCTCTCTCTCTTGGAACTGATAGTTTGTTTTCAGGTACCAAAATACAGCATTTAAGATTTTAGTTTGTGTAATGATTTTTATGACAAAATAGTCTTCACAGATCAGAACTCAGCGTGTTTAAGGCTGCAGTTCACAATATACAAGGTGAATAATGGGATTGACTTCCAAGAAAACATGTATACCTCTGCACTGCATATGGGGTCTTCAAAATGGCAGTTTTCTCAGAATGCTCAAAACTAGTTTTTATTTAAACAAATACTTTTTTGTTTGAATGTTGTTCTGAAAACTTTTAAGAAGTATTGTGCGTTCACTATAATTCAAGGTCTCCTTAAAAAATTCATTTTTAAAATGGCCTTCCTCACCTTATTTTTCACAACTCTGATGATTCTTTAAATTTATATTTGAGATTCTGTACTAATTTTTTTCTTAGAGTATGCTCAGTGATCCAATTACTTTAGATTTTGTGGTTCTAATGTTGATTGGGGGAGAGGGCAGGGTTCCTGTCCAAGCATTGCCGGCACACATGCCTTTCTGTCACCACTTGTCTTCATTATTGTGGTAGCTCCTCTGTTTTCTGTTTTACTTTGGTGAATTTATTCACCGTTTTCTTATGCGAAATGGTGGACTGATAGACCTATTCTCTCTCTGAGATGCTGCAGTCCTCATTCTTGTTGGACAGCTGGAGTGCTGCTGCCAGCAGAGAGCTGTTGACAGATAAGAGATAGAAAAATGGTGTGCAAGTTAGGAGGCAGATCAGACAGAAAGTACCTTATCAAAAGAAGTTCTTGTTAAGTGATCAAAGATATACAGTGGCGCCTTACATAACAAATTTAATTCGTTCCGGAGGCATGTTCTTTACGTGAAACATTCTTTACGTGAAGCGGATTTTCCCGTAGGAAATAATGGAAACTCAGTTGATTGGTTCTACACCCCCAAAATATTCATATAAAAACATTAACTGAATGTAAAAATGATAGAACACTGGGATTGAATTCAAAACATGTGTTCAGTGTGCATGATCTTATGAAGTCTACTTAGGCTGCAGTCCTAAAGACACTTTCCTGGGAGTAAGACCCATTTAACACAACGTGGCTTTCTTCTGGGTAGACATAGTTAGGAGGCTGCAATCCAAGACACCTTCAAAGTGTCTCCCCACTTTTCCTTCTCTCCATCCTGAGCCTCTCTCTCCCCTGCTCCCTTCTGGCTAGCCCTGAGCTGCTTCCCTCTTCTCCACTGCTCTTTTCTCCCTCTGCCCAGCGGACGCCCAGCTACAGGACGCCCAGCCACAGGAGGAACAGCATGGAAGTGTTGCTTTCACTATGGGCAGGTGCCCTAGGCAGCCCTGATGCTTTTTAAACAGGCTGCCGGCAAGCGCGTCTGCCCCAACTGCCAACGAATGTGTTCTTTACGTGAAGCACTTTCTTTACATGAAGCAGAATCCTAGAGAAATCTTTGTTTGTTACGTGAAACATACTTAACGTGAGGCGTTCTTTATGTGAGGTGCCACTGTATCTTATTTGAAATCAGTGAATTGATTTGTTAGGATAATATAACAACATTCATCAATAAAAAGCCAGCATCTCAAGCCCTTTTGCCACCTCTCTCCTCAACTGCTCCCCTCTATTTCCCTTTTGCCACCCCTAGCAGCTTCTCAGCCTGGTCTGTTATCCGTCCCAGATGCAGTTAGAAATGGCAATTGAAATGGGAATGGAATGTCGACATCTGCCTCTCCTCAGCCTGCTTGACCCTTTACCCAAAATGGAATGTTGGCCAGAAGATGCAGACACACTAATACACTAATTAAGGCTTTTATGTAGAAAGTTTTTGCAATACTGAATGTTGAATTAAAAAAAAAAACTTGGCCTTATGCTTTTCAGTTGAATAATTGCATCTGCTCCAGTTCTAACACGTCTATACAAACAGTGACAATAAGATTAGTGTCTCGGTGTAGACAATCCATTGATGATAATTTTGAAACTGTTATCCTCAACCACCATCTCATTTTGGAGTTGGTTGTTCTTCTTCACATTGACCTTGTGTGCTCAAAAAAAAGTTAAGTAGATGTTGAACAAAAGTGAACCAGCAGCATGCTTATTGTAAATAATAAATGAAAATGTAGGTGGGAGGCTCACAAGTGAATCATCAGCATGCATTTAAATTTTAATATGCCAGTGATTGACTTAAAATGGGCCATGCAAAACCACACTGAACTACTTTCATGTTTATTTGAGTTGCCATTCATTTGCTTTGTATAAATCCTGAAACTGAAGGTTATTTTTTTATTCCTCTTGCAGGGCCTGACATTTGAGGAGGTAGAGAATTTCTTCACTTTTCTGAAAAACATAAATGATGTGGACACGGCTTTGAGTTTTTATCATATGGCGGGTGCATCTCTTGATAAAGGTACTTAACATTTTATGCACCTGGTATGATTTTCTTTAAATGTGAGGCTTGCATCTTCATTTTATTAACCTTTTATTTAATTACTGGATTCTGTTGGGGGAATGACTTGATGGTGCTGCAGTGATGGCAGCATCACAGGCACCATTTAAACATACCAGGGGGGATTCTACAGCCTCCCAAGAGGTTCCCTCCATTGCAGTGGGCTCTGATCTGCAATCAGAGCTATGGAGCATGAGTTTGTGGGCTTTGGGATTTGTGAGGCATGGAGAAAGTGGGCTCTGATTGCAGATCAGAACCCTCTGCAGTATAGGAGGCTGTAAGCCTCCAGGACCCTCTGTGAGGCTGCACAGTCTCCCCCCCCCCCCACCCCCAGGTATGTTTAAATTTTGCTGGGTGCCTACAGCTTCACAATTGCTGCAGCACCATCGGGACATCCCACCAAATCCCCACTCCTGCAAGTATTTACGATTAGTTCATAGACTCCCAGATAGTTTGAGAACCTCTAGCATAGCAAATGCTGATCGTTTGCAATGCTCCGAATCATGAATAAATGATGAAATTTGCAGCAGATCAACTTAAATTTCACTGTTCAACCTTGTTGGCTATGCTGATATCTAGTACAGAAGACTGAAAACAGACTCAAATCCAGTACAGAAAACTTTTCCAAGTTGCAGCAAGATTTCCAGATTATTTTTTATTATTAAACACCTAATAGCTACATACTTCATGATGACATAAACAAACATTTTTACACCATCCCTGTTCTATGTGTAAAGTGGAAGCTTTTGAAGGTGGCAGTATTTGTTCATTCTGGGGAGGAATTTGGGGTGTAGTTTTGAAAAGGCAGTTTAATGTAATGTGAACAGGATTGGGGACAATGACACATTTCTGATTATGATTGATAGTATCATTATTCCAACCGTTTTTCTCTGTTTACTGACCTGTGTATACAGTATGCCCTCCTAAGCAAATTAGCCACTTCACTAAATGAAGGAAAGGCTATGCTTGCTGTTTCTCTCAAGTATCTAAATAACACAGGAAGGTTAATCTTTCCTCTACTAATATGCTGAATGGGAAATAGATTGCCTGGCTGTCACAACAATGCCTTTATTTGAGCATTAAATATAATCCACACGACATAAATCATTCCCTACTTCACGTCAGCATATTCTATTTAGAACTTCAGCAATGTTGTAAATTGAGAAAAGTGGGTGGGAAATCGCAAAACACCCAAGAATAGCCTGCTTTCCATTCCCCTCCCCCCCACTAGTAATTTAAATTTTAGTAGTGTTTTTTAAAAAATTTGTGTCTATGGCTATGGAATAATGCATGAATCAAGCTTTATGTGTTTGAGAGGAAAAAAAATCTTAAATATTGAGGTACAACCTTTGAGAATGCAACAATACCACAGCCATTAAAAGTCAAATCAACCAAAAGTAGCTTTAGCAAGCTTTATCAAGTGGCCTGATAAAGACAAGTAGTCTTTTCAAGACAAGTAGTCTTAAGCCTAAATGACCACCTTGTTTTCCTTCAATTATGTCAGCATACCTGAAGTTTTGAAAGGCAGACTTCCAAAGAATCCCCCATCTTCTGTCTGAACTCATCAAACAGGGGAAAAGCTTCTGGGACAAATACTGTTTCAGCTCGTACTTCTCTTTTACATACTGCATTCACTTTTTGGCATTTCTTTTTGAAGTTTTAAAAACTGTCTGGGAGTTCCATGGAAGTAGCTCCCTGGAATAATTTGGCTAGATAACTAAGGTGTTTTCAGACAATCTCTTACTATGAATGGCTTTTAGTATTTCTTAACTACAACCCAGTTTTGTGTTGAGGATGTGTATGCTTTAAAAAGTAGCTTTAACCGTTCAGTTGCCACGCCATACAGTATTAAGTGCAGCTGACTCGTGTGAATTCAAGTACGTATATACTCAAGTATAAGCTGACCCAAGTATAAGCTGAGGCACCTAATTTTACCATAAAAACTGGGAAAACTTATTGACTCGATTATAAGCCTAGGTTGGGAAATGCAGCAGCTGCTTTTGTTTTAATGAGGAGAAAACAGCCGATGTGGTGAGCCATCAAGCTCTTACATGCCGGGAGGAGACTGATCATGATCAGTCTGCTGACTTTTTTTAAAAAGAAGGAAGCAAAGCAGCCTTTCCTGCTTTTTAAAAAGACTGACCTAAGTTGAGCTGCTTGTGCAGGAATCCTTTGCCCATCTTATGACAAGTATAAACTGACCCAAGTATAAGCCAGCTGTATATTTATTTGCAAGCCAGCTGTATATTTATTTACTCTATATCTTCCTTCCCTTCCCTTTCTCCCCAAAGAGACCCAAAAAGACTGTGCCTTGTGCAATATTTCAGTTTGTTTTCTTACATCTGCATATCTGCCCTAGACTTTTCCCAGTTTATTTTGCAGGCTTACATGGAGGAACTGATTGACTTGTCATAAGTCAACTTATTATTGTGCAACTTATTATTGCTGTGCAACGTATTATTGCTGGATCAATCCCATGAGATTGAATTCACATTTTTAAAGGATTATTAAAATTGTAATGTGAGCACTATTCATAATTATGAGTGGCTCTGGGTGTTGTAAAAATTGAGTATTGCATGCTTTCTTGCTCTGCCTTCTCAGTCCAATCTGAAACAGAAAGTTTGCAAACATTCTGTGAACAGATGTTCAAGCTCTTGGTGCATTGAGAAGTTACACATTTCTGGGGGGTTCCAAGGGGAATGACACACTCTTTTTTGTATGAAACAGCAAAGCACAGAAACAGGGAGGCCTCACTGTAAACATGAAAGTGTCATTTCCAAAGCCATGCTGAGGCACATGGCATAAAATACAGATGTGAATGGAATCCAATCAGAATGCCGCCTGATAATCTCCATAAATAATGAGAATTTTGAGTGCAGAAATCAAATGCTAGCATACTGAATCTGAGGCAAGCAAAAGTCAGACCAGAAACGTGCTCTTCAGCAACACTATGCTTTATGTTTTTAATGAAGTGAAACAAATGCTGGGCTGATTCATTGCACCCAGTGCTCTCTGTTGTTTGATTCTCTTGTGATAAAATGCAGCCTCCTTCACTGAAGTGAAGAAATTGTTCCAATTGAAATGATTGCAGCTTGGAGAAGTGCTATTAGGAACAATTTAAATGAGAGATGCAGTCTCTGGAGATCATCAATTTTTACTTCTCTTGATTCTCTCTGTGCTGGCAAAATATAAGAAGGTACGATACAATGAATGCTGGTAGGTCTAACTTGTTGCTTCTGGGAGTGGCTCCCTGAGGTCTTGTCTAAAGATCGGCAAGAGCTGCTCCCTGGTAATCTGTAACTGGAGATGCTTGGAATAAACATGGATGTTTTGCATGCGAAGTGTTCTCTGTCACTGAGTTTTCACTGTTGCTATCATATCCTGTGAGATAAGCTACAAAGACTCTCCACTTTTGGGCAAATACAATAAATCTCACAGTTATTTGGTCCCAACTGTAGGCAAACTCAAGAGGAATGAATGCTGACAATTGGAACTAATAGATCAGTTCAGACTCTTATCACCTTGGAAAGACAGCTGCATTCAAATGCATGATATCTAAAAAAATACACATTGGGCTGTTCGGCAGCTTTCAGAAGTATTAAGGCCCTTGTGGTTATCTTTTGAAAGGGACCCAAACACTATCAAATATTAATGTGATAACTATCTGTCGGGGGATGTTCCCCCTCCTTGCCTGGGAGGGTGGGGTCCAGAGACTGGCAGAAACCCCGTGCCAGAAGCAAGGCAAGGCTCCCTGCCCCTGAGCACATCATTGGGGTGGGAGGAGGCACAGAGGCTGATGGGACACCCCGGTGGAGAGCCGAGGGAGGCAGCCCCTGTAGAGCAGGGGAGCAAGATCGCGGGCAGCAGCCCCACGCGTGCCCGGACTGGCCCGGCAAATTGGGGGGTGGAGGTGACTCCCGTGGCCAGGGTGATGCGGCCGCAGCGCCCACTGGGTCCCAGCGCTGACAGGATGGCTGGCGCTGGGGAAAGGAAAGACCCCTGAGGGACAAGGGGCTGGGGGTAATACTGGAAGGTGGAAGGAGTAAGGAGACAAGACAAAAGGAGAGCTGGAGAGAGAGGAGGCAAAGGGGCAAGGAAAAGGCACTAGAGCAGGGACAGAGGGTGTGGGATGTGAGGAAGAGGTGCATGGGCAGGAGAAGGTTAATGATGGGGGAAAACAGAAAGGATCCACCCAGGAAAGGCAATAGCATTGAAAATGGGGTGAAAACGCCCAAGGATGAGGAGCAGCAAACCAGTAAGGCATGGTGAACAGGGCCACTGGTGAGAACAGCTGGGGAAGTGAGGGGCAAGGAGATGTTGCCATCTTCCCCCCCCCCTTTTTTCCATCCTGCTGAGGCAATTCACACCTGGTGGTTGCTGATCTTCCTGGGATGGACCTATAGTCACCCTGCTGAAAACCGGGAAGAAGAGGGAATGGGTTAGGAGGGCGTCCCCCTTTGACCACCCCCACATTATCATAACCTGTAATTTGAGCTTATGTCCCCTCTCACCTTGAGGTCTGTAGATTAGCTGACAACACCTTCTAACTTACCTCTGTGACATGAGAAGGAGGGGCATTGTCTTGACCAGGATTGTCCTTACCCTGGCCTGGGGACCAGATGTGGCCCACAGCAAGTTTCAGTGCAGCCCGTGGTAAGACCACTCTATCTGGCCCTCAGGCAAACCTTGTAATCCTCTGAAACTGTCTCTAATATATTCTTATATGTAAATTTATTCAAATTCAGAATGCAAATCATTTATCCAGCCCCTGACACAGTGTGAGAGAGAGGATGTGGCTTTTCTCCCAAAACGTTTTGACACTCCTGGTATTAACCAACAGTTCATCCCACTTGGCTATTCTCCCTTAGTCTCTCATATACATGTGCAGGTGTTCCCCACCACCATATCCACAGATCCCTATCTATGGATTCTGTTATTTGCTGATAATATCTGGAGGGGTCCCCCAATGTGCCCTCACAGGAGGCCAGGAACCTCTGCTTCCCTTAGAACCACTCTGTGTTTGCAAAAATCCCTTCGGGGGTTTAGTTTTGCTTGCCTATGTAAACCGCTTTGAATAAAGTCTGAGGAGCAATCCAAAAAGACCAAGAAAAGCAGTATATAAATATCTATTATTATTATTATTATTATTATTATTATTATTATTATTATTATTATTATTACTATTATTATTATTATTATTATTATTATTATTATTATCCATAAATACACAGCGAACAATTTCGTGCTGGTTTCATTCACATCACCAGTTGGACCCTTCCCCAGAGTCTAGGACTGTGTGATGTAGTGGCGTATAATTCGTGCTTCTTCTTCTTTTTCTTCTTCTTCTCTTCCTCCACCTACTCCTACTCCTACTAAGCAGAGGAGGGCTCAGACTGATCTCATGATCTCATGATGGGCTCAGACTGATCATGGCAGCACAAAACATGTGATTTCTGGTTTCACAAAAACACTGGAAACCTGGGATCATATTTCTTCAACAGGAAACCTGAAACAACATGTTTTGAGCTTCCAGGCTCATTTGGAGCCCAGAAGAAGCTGTGGACAGACATTTTCTTTATTGGAATCTGTTCACCATTTAGAGCTAGTGAATATAGAATTGTAGTCACAACCCATCACATGAAGACAGGCCAATTTAACAAATCTGCTGGAGACATTAATACAGTGCTGGTCTTAACTTGCATTTCTACAGCTCCTTTAGAGAGGAAAGTGTGAGGGTTAGATCAAAGCTTCAGGGGATTAAGAAATACTAGAGATGATTGATGGGCAAAACTCTTGTCAATGCATTTTAGACACTAATCGGTGACTTTGAAGAAACTTCTTTCTAATTCATTTGTTGAAGTAAACTCTGAAAACAGCTCTCATGGTAGGACTTCGTTATTCTATTTCCCACTCCTGCCCTTCCCTGGTTCAAGTTGTGAAGAACTTAGGTCATCTTTGCCTCAGGTGTTTTAAAAAGAACTGCTTAAGCTTTATTGTTGATAGATCACTTTATGGTAACTTCTTGTGAGCTGTGTGCAAACTATTTTTTTCAGGACTGTCTTTTGCTGTCTTTTCAGGACTAGCCCAAGCAGAATATGTGTAAAAACGTCTGCTTCTTCCCCTCCCCCTGTACGCCTATCGGTGTGACACTGAATCTCCCCTTCTTGCCTTGTCCATTCTGCAGTTCACTGCACTTCTATCCAAGAGGCTAGGGTTAGGGTTAGCTCCCAGGATCTCCTCCCCTACCTATATAGAAGGAAGAGAGAGAGAGAGAGCGCCGGGAAGAAGATTGTGGTTGCAAGACTAGAGATAGTTTCCTAGCATGGCAGCTTCAGTGACTCTGTTTCTCACAAGAGAAAATGGGCAGAGATCACCAGGGCTGCAATCTACTTACAACTCCAGCACTGCTGCATCCTTCTTCTTGTTCAATTGTCTAATTTGATCACTTTTGTATCTTACCCTTCCTTCAGAAAGGTCAGAGCTTTATTCTCAGAACAAGACCCTGAGACAGTAGTGTTGTCAGGGTGGTGCAGCTGGTGCGGTCTTAAACCAGGTTATGCGCCCCTGAGGGGGTGACGTGCTGGAGGAGTTTGACACTCCCCTGGCGTTTCTGCACCTCATTGCATTTATTTGGGCCTGCTCCGAGACAGAATGACTGTTGGAATGACTGCAGGCTCAAATGGCTGGCTGAGGTGGACTGCGCATGTCCAGACCTCTGGACATGCATAGTGTGAAGCTCCATCTGCGCATGTCCAGAAGGTTGGACATGCACGGTCCATGCCTCTGCCTGGCCATTCGGCCTTGCTCCAGAGGCAAAGCAGCAGCTCCTGGCTGCTGCTCTGCCTTTGGATCAAGGTCAAAAGGCTGTGCCTACTGCGCATGTTTAGAAGCCTGGACAAGTGCAGTCCTGGCCTCTGCCCAGCCACTTGGCCTTGCTTCAGAGATGGAGCAGCAGTCATGAGCTGCTGCTCTGTCTCCGAAACAAGCCCAAATGGCTGGGCAGAGGCGCGGACTGTGCATGTTCAGGCTTCTGAACATGCGCAGTCTTTTCTCCACAGTCAGCTCCTCCTTAGAGCAAAGCCTCCTCTGAAGCAGCTTCAGAGGAGACTGTTCAGGCATCCGAGTTGACGCCTTCTCAGTCCTGGGAGAGGGGTGTGCACATCTCAAGGGTGATGCGCTCACCCCCCCACACTTGGTCTCCCCTGCCCTGAAGCACAATCCTATCCAACTTTTCAGCTCTTATGCAGTTGGATAGCAGCCCTGAGATAAAACAGCAAATGTTCCTTTACCTTGAGGAGACCTCCATGACTCCCCAACAAAAGAGGACATCCATGACCCAATGACGAATGCAGCATGAGCTCTGTTGGAATGATTGCATCAGTTCTAGAAAGTTGGATAGGATTGGGCCCTGAGATGATTATTCTAAAACACAAATGTTACCTGTGTTTCATATAGTGTGCCAAATAGCATTCATGAAGCATGGTAAGAGCTGGAAGTGACATCATTAAGCATGAAGTAGCATCATTAAGCAGATGGTCAGGAATAATCATTCTGACATAGGAACTCATTAGCTGCAAATGACAAAATAAATTATTCATGATTTGATCATATTTTGAAGATATGGGCGAGCCCAATTATCACACAGGTTGTTCTTTCAACTTCTCCACTTCTGCTAAGGTATCACTTAACTCAGCAGCCGAGAGGTGCCCTGATTTGGTAGAAGCAGTGCTGCTGAAAGGGTGATCTACATAATAATTTGGCTTTTCTGGGGCCTCAGTAACATATCTTCCTTATTCATTTTGATCTGCCTCTTTCACTATAACATTCCTTGTTTCCTGAAGTCTCTTTCCACTTCTCCCTCCCAAAGCCTAGGCAGAAATGATAAGAGCAGCACTGGAAGAGACCATTTATAATGTGGGTTGGAGAAAGGACTTCTCCAAATCTCACGTTGGACTCTCTAATCCAGGGTAACCAGATGACCGGAAAAACCCGGATTTGTCCGCATTTTTAGCCTCCTGTCCAGGTGTCCTACATTTTGGCTTTGTTTTGAAACTTCACGATAGTGCACATTACCCCATCATGCCATATGTCGTTGAATTTGTACTGAAGAGCAGAATCCAATGCAAGAATCAGTTTTGAGATATCTCCTTCCTATCAAAAGTGAGGGTCAAAAAACTGAAAGAGGGTAGGAATTTTTGGTTGGGATTAGGAATTTTGGCCTTGGGGTTCAGGAATTTTGGGTTTGGCATCTGGTCACCCTGCTCTAATCTTAAATGATGTTACTACTCAAAAGCTATCTAGGACCAATATAGACATAATATTTAACCATGATTGTGCATTAGGTTGAATACTTTATGTTTAAAAATTGGCTTCAAACCAAAATGTGAAATCATGCTTTCATGTGAGTTCAGTAATTATAGTTTTTCCTAACTGTGGTGAAATATTATATTGGTAAATAACCAACTATGGTGAAGGGAGTTTTTTTCCTTCCCCTTGGATTTTGCTTTCACAGTGACAGGCAAGTCAGACTAGCATTTAAAATGCTTCCTTCCCAGAGGTATGGGAGCTGACAGTGTTGGAAAAAGTCATGGAGGGCTTGACTCAAGATGTGTCTAGAGCAGTGGTTTTCAAACTGGGGGTCGTGACCCCCCTGTGGGTCGCTGCTCTCTTTCAGAGGGGTTGCCTGTGTCCCCCACCTGCACCTCCTCCTAGAGCCTGCTCAGTGGGAGGCAACTGTGGAGCTGGGGAAGCTCTGGGCAGCAGAGGGCTGCTCCGCCTGCCTCCTCCTCAGCCGGGCTGGGCTCCACCTCCAGGGCTCCCCCTCCTGCCATCCCCATGGCCTCCTGGGGTATTCTTTCTTCCCCCTCCCTCTCCCATTCCCAGCACCACCGCTCTGCAGAGGCTGCAATAATGAGGGGCAGAGCTATGCATGCCTGGGGGTGGGGCCTGGATAGAACCCTTCCTCAGAAGCAGCAGCAGCCCATGTGCCCCAGAGGTAGGGCATATGTGTGTGTGGGGGGGGGGGTTCAGAAAAGGCAGGCTGAGAGAATGCAAGGACTCCAGAAGGGTCCTGATCCAATGAAGGCAGCCCCACAGTCACCCCAGAGGAAGTTCCCTCCTCCAAGCTTGCACTGACCCCCATTGAAACAAACTGTACAGCCACTGTTACTCATGAGTAAACAAACATTTTGGCTGGTGTGCAAGGGTGCAAGCCTTTCTGAATGGCCCTGATCCCAGGCACCTGGGCCTTGAAAGTGCTCCTGAAAGAAGCCCCAGCACTGAAGCTGGCTCAGCAGGTATTCAAAAATAAATTTATTTCTAAAGCTGGTGATGGTCCTAACTTCTCTTCTCTCCGACTCAAGCCCCAATCCCTGTCCCGTCCCCTTAAGCCTGTTTTTTATTCTTTTTTCTTTTTTGCAGGACATGTCCTCCTTTTTGAGGCTTCTGTCCTGGAAAGAAATCTCCATTTCCCTCCATTTCCTTGTGAACAGGCATCCCGTAGCCAGGGATGTAATATAGGTTGTATTACATCTTGGCTGCAATCCTAAAGTCACTTTCCTGGGAGTAGCCCCATTGAATCTAATGGGGCTTGCTTCTGAGTAGAGAGGCAGAAAGGATTGGGCCCTTGGGAGAACCATTAGTGCTCACTTTGGCCCTAAATATGAAATGAGTTAGACACCCTGCCCTACTCCCAGGTAAAAGTGAACAGGACATCACATTGCCCAGCCTTCCACAGCTCTATTCACAAAAAGTCCCATTATAGTCAATAGCACTGCTCCCAGGTAAAGGTGAATGTGTGTGGATGTGTAACTTAAGGTTAGCTTGAAGGAAAGGCCATTTGAGGTTAGCTTGAAGGAAAGTCCGCACTGTTTGACAAGAGATCCCATTGGGGGGAGAAAGAGAGGGTCACCATATGTCCTCTTCCAGGACATGTCCTCTTTTTAAGCCTTGTGTCTTGGAAAATCTTCACAGTCCTCCTTAACTTTGTGAGCCAGCAGCTGGTAGTCAGGAGAACAATGAAGATTTATTCTAGGGCACAAGCCTAAAAAGAGGACACGTCCTAGAAAAAGAGGACATATGGTCGCCCTGCATATAACTGATGACAAATTTCTTAATTACAAGAAGACTACTCACAAGGAAAAGAATGGAATTTTTTTTCCAGAATTTAAGTCTTAAAAAGGAGACAAGTCCTGAGAAAAAAGGATAGGATTTAGAGTCCAGTTTTCTGCATATCTTCTGAGAAGTAAATTCCACTGTAGTCAATGGGGCTTCCTCTTTCCTCTTTGTGTATGTGTGTATATAGTGTTTATAGCTTTTATTTTGTTATGTCCTACATTTTTCTTGGGTGTCCTACATTTTGGGTGGGGCTTGTCCTCTTTTTCAGTTATGACCTGTGATCATTCTGACTGAGCTTCACACTGCTTTCTCTCTTGAGGGTCACATCCTGCTGTTGTATTAAAATACATCCTGCATATCAGATATTCTTATTATGATTCATAACAGTAGCAAAATTACAGTTATGAAGTAGCAACAAAAATAATCTTATGGTTGGGGTTCCCCATATGGCTGGGGTATTAAGAGGTCACGGCGTTAGGAAGTTTGAGAACCACTGGTCTAGAGTCACCACACTCTCCCTATGTCTTGACTCAAATAATAATGGGAGCACGTTTAAAGTCCTTAAGGCACCCCTTTGCAATGTGATAGTACTCAAATCTAGTTGCCCCACTTATAAATCATGCTGTGGAGATGAACTGTGACACGTTCTGTAGGCAAACTGAATTGTGAGTTTATTGTATGTTTGTGGATGTTAAACAGTCTTACCCTACAATCCAGAGTAACTACGGGAGCACTTAAGAGTCTTTACGTGCACCCGTAGTTACTGCACCACCTAGTGAAAACCTATGGGAAATTCATATTGCAATCCAGAGCAAATGGTTCTTACACCAGAGCAAGGACTCCCCATAGTTACTCAGGATTGCGCTCTTAATATGGTCTTAATACCACAGTTAGTGCTAAGCAGCAATTAAAACTAAAGCCCTTTATCCAGGCCCAGTACCCTTATTAGTATAACATACTTGATTTCAATGAGATAGTATCATAAATTACACCTGAAAATTTCACATAGAAAGGGGGAATATACATAAGTAGGCTTGAGAAATTAATGGATATTTCTAAATCATTTATAGGTGATTGCAGTATTTCTCCCTGACTCTGAGGAATGGAAATCCTGTTGAGATTTAAAAAAAATCCTATGCAGTCTCTGTTGATAATGCTTACAATCTGGCTAGAATCTTTTAATGCCCTTCAGTACGTATACAGAACAGTTTAAGCTGTAGATTTGAAGCTTCAAAAATCACAGGGAAGAATTTAAAGACCAAACCACACAGTACTTGCCAATTCATAATGCACAATAAGTCATTACACATGTTGACAAAATATTTCCGTTGGATATGGAAAATAAGTTCTAAAAATACATGGTTTGGAACAAGATGTAAATTGCGTTGAGTTGTAGCGAGCTTTGATATGAAAAGATTAATCTTGTTCTTACAAAACCTTGAATGTGAACATGTTTGTTTTATGAATGTTTTCTCTAAAGAAGCTGGCCTTTGTCTCAGACTCTGAAAGCCTTCCAGCCTCGGAGACTGATCTGAATCTTGCCTTTGCCATTAAGAATATAGCATGCTTTAGAGGGCACGTACCAAAAGGCAAACCCAAATTGCTGTGGGACTCATTATTGCCATTCAGGAAAAATAATAAAGCTGTTGAGAGAACATAGACTTGGAAGGAAAAGAGGCAGAAAAAATCTTAACATTGCATGCAACTTAGAGAGCATAAGAATTATTTATGTAGCTTTTTAGGGCTAAGTACAGAAGTGTGTATCAATTAATAAATAGTAAGCAAAGGTAATATAATGTGGCTGGATTAGAGAGAGAGGTTGTAGTAATTGACTAAGGTAAGTGCTAATTAAAGCTATAAAAACTGTGACCGTGAAAAGCAAATAAACTCACATTGGTGAAAAAACAGAGAATAAATCAGGCAACATGCTTGAAGTCTAAAGAGGGGAAATGAAACCTCAGCAGAATTGGGGTGAGCAGCACTGAGTGAAATGTTATTCATGTAATGATTTTTTTATGTTACACTGAATAGCTTATGGTTGGCTTGTATTTTAGGGTTTTGTGGTAGCTTGATAATGCCATTGGTGCATGGCTGGATCCAAGGGAATATGAGTGCATCTCCCCCAAAACTGTTGTACCAGCAGGGAAGGGCACCTGCTGGGAAAGAGAGCAAAATTAGGCACTAGTACAGTACCCACTGGGCTGGACACTAGTGAGTTTGGCTGGAATAGGAGCCCAAATTTACCCAGCTCCAAGTCTGGACCGGAGAACACTGAACATTTGCTACAGTATGTTTATCTCTCCACATTGTACAGGTATAAGGTAGCAGGGCTATTTTGAGGTCCCTGGTTCCCTCCTTCCCTTCAGAATCTCTTATCTCCAGTTGTAGCACTGAACCTTTTGAATGCTGACAGAAAACTGTGGCTGATACTGCCTGTAACCTTAACAAAGGTTACAGGCCCTATTCATTGTGCCAGAGCAAAGTAATATTAATGTATGTATGTACATCATGTTCTGTACATGTATGTTCTGTATGTTCTGTACATCAAAGGTTGTCATTCCTTTGGCTTTCCCAGGAAATACCCAAGTTTCAAGAGTCATGACCCAAGAAGTAAGGGAATGGCAATGAGTGCTCCCAGCCTGGATTCAGATATCCACCCTACCCCTGCCACCATGGTGCATTACCTTCTTCAATTGGAGGTCCTGATCCCAGGGTCCTGCCCTGCCAGACACCTCCAGACATGTTCGGGTGCTCCTGGCACTGTGAGGCTAGCAGTAGCGGCTATACACTCCCCATCGGCTAACCCAGAAACCACCTTGCAGTTGCTTCCTCCCAATAGCCCAGCTCAGTGCCAGATTGGCGCCTCTGCAGCACCAGCAGCATCTTGCAGGCCAGCATCTTGCCCGGAGGCAGCTGGCTGGGTAGGAGCTTGGGATCAGGATCTCCAGTTGAAGGAGGTAATGTGCCGTGGCGGCAAGGAGGGGAACAGAGACCCAACCCAGTCCAGTCCCTTGCCTTTCCCTGGGACTGCTCCTTTCTCCCAGGGCTGCCCAGAAGACTTGGATCCCAATCCTGTGCAGGTCTACTCAAAAGTAAGCCTCATGATTGTTAATGGCTTTTACTCACAAGGAAGGATAGATAGGGTTGCAGCCTCAGGCTGCCATCCTATCCACACTTTCCAGGGAGTAAGCCCCATTAACTATAATGGGGTGTACTTCCAAGTAGACCTCCATAAGATTGTGCCCCGTACTGTGCCCAGAGCATGTGCCAGCTTTCCATTTTTGTTCCATCCGGTCTTGTGGAAGCAAAGAAGGAGAAGTTTTTCCCTTCCATAGGTTTAAGAAAGGTGGCCTAAATCTCTAGAGGTGGCTGAAATTTGAGCAGATGGGAACAGCGCGAGGCTTGCAGGACTTGTACCAGCCCAGTGCAATGTCAGGATTGCACTCTCATAGAGCAATCCTAACTCCTGGTTAGGTTAGCAAAAGTCCCAGCGCAAATTCTATATTGTCCTGGTAGTGTTGAAAAAGTGCCATAAGGAACTTCTGCACAACTCCTAGGAAGTTAGGCCAGTGTACAGACATGTGCCAGCTTACCCACACCATCACAGGAGAAGGGGGCAGGTGAGTTTTGCTGGCCTAAATTGGTTAGGATTACGCTCTCAGTTTTATACATCCAACATATGGCATAAAAAATGCATCTATTCCAGAAGCCTATCTAAACACAATCTTATTATAATACCATAATTACATGTATATTGACAGAGATGCATTAGCATCTGTGTTTTCAGTCTTGTTAATCTCTGGATTATATTGCTAAAAGCATAATCCACTTCTGAAGAAAGACTTGATTATATTAGGGCCATTGAACTGCATTTGTTTGGAAGACATGCAGTAGGTACAGGGATTATTTTTTGTTTTATGTTTTTGCCAATGAGAAAATTCAAACAACAGCTTTTGTTAAAAGATAGTAGCATCCAGACTATCTAGGCTAATCTGTACACATGGTGTGCTTCCTAAGATATGTAAATAAAACTAGAAGCTGAGTGGAATAATAAAGGCATTTATATTCAGATATTATACTTAGAAATAATATCCAAAATTGCTTATAATGTGTGTTTCTCTCTTTCCAAATATCCCTTTGATCTTTAAGTCAGCTTGGTCATGATAGAACATGTATAAACTGCTTTTAAAGAGTAAAATAATCATTTAGGATTGTTGCACTTTGAGAGGTATTATAATGTTTTAAGCCTCATCTGTTTTCAACCCACTTGGAAATACCCTGCATGAATGTTGACTCCATCACCTAGGAAAGGTGTTTGCATCAAAGGCAAAGACACAGAAATACTCTAAGTGTTGCTGCCTGCGCTCTTCATTTCAACAGTTAATTTTATTGCTAGGTTTGTTTATCCACTAGAGACCCTGGAATTGACTTGTTGTTCTGCTTGCATGAATCTGGGGATACTAAAACATCCCTCTGCAAGTGAGAATAAAATAAATTGACAGAGGGTTGGATATTTGGGCATGAAAATCCTGTCGCTCACCTGCTGTCCAGTTTGCAAGTTGAAAGCCAGGCAAAGGCATTGTTAAAAGCTGTCATGCACTGGAACAGTCTGCCTTGTGCGATAGTGGGCACTCCCTTGTTGTCAGGTGTCAACCAGAGGTTAGACAGCCACTTGTCAGGATGCTGTACATGCTGTCTGCAGTCAATGAGAGGATTGGTCAGAGTTGACCACTAAAGTCATTCTGACTTGAATATTCCACAAACCAGAGTCCCTACACTGATGAAACCAGAGACCTAGAAGCTTTTATAAAAGTTGTGATGTCTAACATTGTGATTTTCAAACTTTTTCATCTCATGGCACACTGACAAAGCAAACCACCAGTCTTTTGACCATTGGTAAGGCACACTATGCTTAAATTCCCTAGTTGTCCAAACAACCCTCCCCCAAAGTCCCACCGCATACCTACAGACCACAGGCAGCTCACCAGTGTGATTATAAATAGCTGGCATACTGCCTGCTTGTTAATTCTTCTGAAAGCATGCTTCAGTTGGCTCACCTGAAATGCTAAGGTATGTTAGACTGCCTCAAAAAATAAAAAAGCTCACTAGTGCAGGTTAGTTGAAAACTGTATTAGCTATTAATTAATTTTAAAAGTCATCATTTGAACAAAAGCTTAATAGGTGCTCTGAGAGCAGCTTCCCAAATGTGCTCAGAGACATGTGACCCAGTTTGCAGGGCACTCATGTAACCTCATGTAACATTTGTAAAATCTGAAGTATTGAAAGCACATCCAGCTTTTCCACTTGCTGTTGACCTAGTTGTGGCATGGAATGGGAGTGTGAATTAATTTGCCTTTAGATGAAATCACTTTTGGAGAGGGGAGAAAATAAAGAGGTAGAGATTCAGGAGTAATGCTGCAACACTGTTGCAGCACTATTTGCTCTCTCTCTCTCTCTCTCTCTCTCACACACACACACACACACACACATAAACACACACAAACACATAGAGAGAGAGAGAGAGAGAGAGAGAGAGACATGCAAATGTGAGGATGTCTGTCGCTAAACTTGTGAGCATACATAGGAGAGAATTCTTTACTGATCTCTTCTCAGTATTCTTTTTTTTAAAGTAGTACTATTATATTGCTTACTGAACCTACAATTAAAACTTTTATTTGAGGTTTCAAAAGGCCTATGGTGAATAGTTGCCTTGTGAATAGGTTTCAGAGCCTTCTAACTGGGCAAGGGCATTGCTAGCTAAATAAAATACTTTTTTCAACTTCTAATAGTCATTCCACTTTCATCAGATTGTGGACAAAGCAATGCTTCATCATCACTAAAAACCCCTACTGTGGAAGTACCCTTTGTTGTTGCTAAATGGCACAGGGGATAGTTGTCACATATAGAGCTTGAAAGCCATCCCAAGTGGGATGGTAGGAAATCTGTTCCAAGTAACTAACTGTGAAGAGTGGATCATCAACACCATTATGCAGAGGTGTGCTAGTCCCATCTGTTTCATGTCATCTTGACCCAAGATTCATTAGGCAGCAGGACAGTAACAAACTGTTTATGCTCATGTACTTTGGAGGCTCTTGAGAAGGCAGATCAGAACATGCAGAACATCAACACTTCCTCTGTTTTATCTGCTAGTGTTGAATGTGTCCTTAGCAGTCTCAGTGGGAAGGTGAAGCCTGACTAATACTACATATTGTATCCTGTGTAAGAACCAGGGCTGGGGAGAAGGAGTAGGAGTACGGAGTAAAGGAGTAGGGGATAGGAGAAGGAATAAGAATATATTTTGTTACTCCTTACTCCTGTTATTATATTGTACTGTACATGCAAACACCCAAAACAATTTTATTATATTGCACTGTCTAATTTAAATTTTAAATTTTTATCTTTTGTTTTAGGTAATATGAATTTGCAAGCCTGTTAAGGTTAATTTTGAGATAAACTACTTAATTTAATTAGTATGAAATGGAACAAAAGAAAGCAGGAGTATTTGAATTATCTCAAGAAAAAAATGTCTTCATGTGTCAATTGATGAATGGAGATAAGCCATACAATTCAGAAATCGGTGCATGGAAAGGAAATATTTTTATTGAGGAGTAGGAGTAAGTAACCCAAAATCACCACTACTCCCCAGCCCTGGTAGGAACCTTGAGATTGACTGTGTGTCCTTAGCAATTTTGGTAGGAAGGTAAACCTGATGAATACTCCATATTGTATCCAGATATGTGTAGGAACCTTAAAATTGACTACTTTGTAAAAGTTTAAAGGCGAAAAAGAAACAAACTTACTTTACTTGAATTATATTTCATGGCTGTTGAGGCACATGCAAGTAGATTATGTCACAAAAGGCTGCTGGCTTCTCCTTGTTGGACTAATGATTGTCTTCATCCAGTGCATCCATTAGTTTGAAGTAGAGTTCATTATCAAGTCAAATGTGTTGCATCTACTCCAATGTAATTTATGCCTGGAGGGGACCATTCAAATAGAAAGCATGTTTTCAGATACAACAAGTGTGCATGTTTTATAATTTTTTAATAGCTTAAAATGCTGGCAGGCTGTAAGTGGACTTGGCATTTCCCTCAATGTACTCATTCTCTCCTTGAAACCTTGAGTGATGTGGCATAATTTGCCATGTGGCTATGTGTGAGCGTTGGTTACACATAATGAGGTTCCCCGGCTGTTCACTTGGCGAAAGAAGACTGATTCTGAATTGTTTAGCCCCAGAGAGCCAGATTTTCTACAGAAATTGCTTGGGAGTTTGTTCTTCTCCCCCACCATCTTCCTAAGTAAATTTTGACACACTCTGTCCATTCACCCCTCCTAATAAGATTAAGAGCTATTCACAAATTTATGACTAAATGGAACAGAGAGAAATTGAGATATGCAGGAAATGTGTTAATGGAACTTTTCCTCTTTCCTTTTAAAGAGGCTTTACTTGTGCTTGCAAGGGAAAAATGCATAGAGCACTAAGACGACATTGAAGGATAAAAACTAAAAGATCACAATTTAGTAAGTAAAGTACATCCTCAAGTGCCTCTGAGCCTTCCCAAATCAAAAATATAAACCTTGTCTGTATGCTTAAGAGTATTGCTGTTACTTAGCTGGTAACAGGATCGTTGCGCACTGAATCATAATGGAAGTTTACAGAAACATGTATAGTAGTACCCTCAGGGCTGTGTCATTTGTTTTGTTTGAAATATTCAGAAACACTTCCAAGTAGGTATCACAGTCTCAAGATGCCTGAAACAGTAGCATCAATGACAGTGCATATATCAGTCCTTTGAGAAGAAAGGGTGCAATCGTGCAACTCTTATTCCTAAGAAGTATTTCACTCTCACAGACAACCCTTGCTTTTCTCTTCAAAGAAGAAATAATATGCTGTGTGATCCAAGTGTAGATCCATTTTAGCTATTTATTAAACAAGGGTATGATTGACAATAGTTCATCTGTCAGGACAAAGAGATGCAGAATTGCCTTTCACCCTGATATCAGCCAAAGGTGGTTTGTATTTTTTAATTGGTTGGTTGAGCGTGAGTAGTGGGATGTTTAATATCTGCGAGTATGACTTTCTATTGGACATTATAAAAGGAGACTGCACCTCGGTGTATTCAGTCTGCAAGTATTATAAAAGCATGCTTCAAACACTTTCAGTGAGGGTCCTACTACATGTCATAATCAACATGCAGATTTAATCCCATTCTATAGTCTGTAAAAACCTTACATTTGTGAATATACTAATTATCTGGCTACAACTTGGCACTGAATGTGTGTGAACACAGTGTGTACAGGATTCTAGACCGGACTGAAGGTCAAAGCACTGTGTTGGCATATTAGATGGACTCCAGTTTGAATGAATGACTTCAGGTATAATTGAAATGTACTGAAAGATCAGAACCTTTAAAAAATGAAACATCATTTGGACACAGATGTAAGATATAGCAAACCTTCTGTATCATTGCAATATTTAAAAAAAAAAATTCTAGAAGCTGTAGAAAAGCAACATTTTTTAAAAAGCAGTATAAAAGCACCAGTTCTGCTCATTTTGGCATCACCCTTGTCCATTCCTCTGATTATTAACTTTTAGGAAGACTTTGTATGAAGACTGTTTTGTACCACAGAGCAGGAAGACATCAAAGGAGCTAGCTAGTGGTTGATTCTGCAGGGTTTCACCTGCCGTCAGCCTGCCAAAAAAAAGTATTTCTGCTGATTTCATGTCCGCCTTCGTGTAGGTTTGGGTGGAAAGAAAGTAATTATGTGATTCATAAGAAAGCAAATGGAAAACATAAGAAGTAAAACCTGAAACAGGCATTATTTAAGGAATTGTGTTCAGCTAGGTTATAAGACCGTGATTTTTTTTTTAAAAATTATTATTAGGGAAAAACTAGTTTTTGTAATTGGTTAGTTCATTTGCCAAACACAGAAATTCTGCAATTAATAAATCTAAGATTTATTTTCCATTTTTCTCTATAAAATGTTAGCTACCGGTAATTAAAATTGAGGGCTGCAATGGCTCAGTGGTTAAAGATGGTGTACTTGTCAACCTGAAGATTGGCAGATCAAGACCTGAGTACAGCAAAATGGAGCAAATGCCTGTCACTTAACCAGCTTCTGACAATCTAACAAACCAAGTCAATGCAAATAGATAAATAGGTACCACTTTGGTAGGAAAGTAACAGTATCCTGGGCGTTTTGGTATTTAATCACGCTGCCCATATGACCGTGGAAGTATCTTTGGACAACTGACTCTTTGCCCTTGTAATGGGGAAGAGCAGCGCTCTGGAGTTAGTCATAACAGGATAATCTGCAGGGTAAAATTTAAAATTTCTAATTAAAATTTAGAAAAGATAAAACTATGAGAATTGGTTGTCTCAGGAGATGCTTGTTCTTGAAGTTCTACCTAGAGAGTGATTTATTAATTCATTAACTTGCTTATTTTTTTAAAAAAAATGTATATCACATTGACTGTGTCACTGAACTAAGGTGGCTAAAGGCAACAAAAAGTAAATGATACAATCGTTAAAAATGATCAAAATTGTAAAACATCAGAACAGATAAATAGGCAATAAAACAAAAGAATACAACAAAACAATGAAAACAAAATTAGCCACCTTAATAATGCAGAACCATCTCCTTTGGATAACAGTCTCCGTTTCCACAGCTCACAACCTCCAAAGTATCAATGAAAAATCCATATCTTTTTTTTCAGCATCTGGAGTAGTAAAAAAAACCCAGAGTAGCTTCCAGCAGTAGAGCATTCTCTACTGTTGACACCAACACTAAGGGCGCAATCCAGAGTAACTATGGGGAGTCTTTGCTCCAGTGTAAGAACAATTTGCTCTGGATTGCAATAGGAATTTCCCATAGGTTTTCACTAGGTTGTGCAGTAACTACGGGTGCATGTAAAGTCTCTTACGTGCACCCGTAGTTACTCTGGATTGTAGGGTAAGAAAGCTGGGCTCCTGATAGGTTTGTGCCATACCTTCAGTGACAAAGACACACATTTTTCAGGGTCTCCAATAAAAATTTACACAAAGCAGCACTTAAAAGGAGTGGGTCTCTTCAGGTTTGCATATTGTCTTCCATGCCAGTTTAAAGGACACATGAATGAATTAACCAGCAATCAGCAACATCGCTGCTTCAAGGAAATCAAACATGGTCTAACCCAATAACATGTGCTCTGCTATTCATTTCATTAGATCCATTATGGAACCTTAAGTCAGAGCTCCTTAACAATCTGAAATTGTCTCTGGTCAGCTCTAGGGTGTGTTACATTTTGAAGCAGATTTGTTAATAAAGGTGCTTTAGCCTTCTGTGGGCATTTTGGATCTCCAGTTAATATAACTCCTGAAAATTGCCAAACATGATAATGAAAGTTCTTTGTTGCTTGCTGTCTTTCTTTTATGAATCACATCTGTTGTTTCTTAGCAGAGTCCAGTAAGAACTGAATTAATTTCCGTTAGAATTTCTTGAGTGCTTTATTGCCAATTGATTGCTTAAAGCAAAATCCTCTCAACTGGTATGCAAGTAAATGAAAACAAATTCTTTCTTCAGGTGGTGAATGGGGGAGTGAACGCTTGAACATTTAATAAATACTTAGAGTGGGCAAACTTGCAGATCATTAATAAGGATTTATTATTTTCTCATATGACATGCAGTTCATTTTTCCCTTCTTAGATTATAATACGTTGTTTTGTTTATGGCAACTACATATTTCAAGAGCTCTTTTAGTCACGCTCCTACACGTAGATATGTAGGAGCATCTCAGTGTTGTGTGCTGAGTCCGTTCCTTTACTCCCTGTATACATATGACTGTACCCGATCATATAACACCAACACAAATCATCAAATCTGCAGATGATACAACTGGAGTGGAGTTTATCAGTAATAATGAGCCTGCTTACAAGTAGGAAATACAAAGGTTGACAACGAAAATAACTTCATACTTAACATCCCAAAAACCAAGGAACACATAATTGACTTTAGGAAAAAGAAGGATGTACACCCACCATTAAAAATAAACTGTGAGGAAGTGGAGAAAGTTGTAAGTTCCTGGGCACCCACATCGCAGAAGACCTTTCATGGATTGTCAATACTAACATGCTGGTTAAAAAGCATTTATAACTTCTTGAGATTACTCAGGAAGATAAATCTGATACAGCATCTGCTTGTGTCCTATTACCATTGAGAGTGTCCTGACACCATTGAGAGTGTCCTGACGTATGGCATTCTGATATGGTATGGAAATTGCTCTGCAGCGGATAAAAAGGCTCTGCAGAGAATTATAAAGACTGCGTAGAATATCAACTACGATTTACCAGCCCTAGAAGGCATCTTCACATCCCGCTGTCTGCAGAAGTCAAACACCAACCTCCTTTTCATCAGGCTCAAGACCTTTTAAAACTGTTGCCCTCTGGAAAGCGATATTGATCCATTAAAACATGGACTACATGATTCTAGTTTTTATTCTAGAACCATAACTATGTTGAATAATGAACTTAAAAACCACCAACAGTGAACAATATAATACCTTGAAGTGTTCCTAATGTGAAATACTGTTATGTTTTCAGTGCAATATGGACATTGTTTATCCTAATATATGTCATTTTAAATGTAGATGTTGATACTGATTGAATGTGTGGTGAAGGATTGAGTGTTGGTGTGTGATTGTAATATATTATTTATTCTATGTATATGAAGTCTGTATTATGATGGTGCATCTGAATTTCATTGTATATCTTTGTACAATGACAATAAAGTATCTATGTAAATGCAGGCCACAAATCACTAGGAAAATCTTGCCAGTAAAAAGAATGGGAGATGTGTAGGGAGCATCGGGCTTGTTCTTGAGAAGGGCATTTGGTACAAGAATTCTTCAACATCCAAACTAGCGGTATCCTGCAAAACATGAAAATCATATGTCTGAGAATATTTCTGATGTTCCAAACCTTCATCCCCTTTGCGGGGCCCATATTTCTTCAGATCTCTCTTGTGTCAAATGAATCGTAATGAAATGCCCACCAGCAGAATGACAGGCTGCAGCTGGTGCGATTGGCTTTAGCAGTGCAGTTAAATGAGAAATTACATGCTGGTTTTAGCACCTTTTAGGCAGCCAACTACCTGGTACATTTAATATGAAGCATACTTCTCACTTCAGGATAAAAGGATGAGCAGGTTTGGGGAGCAGATTCTCACTGTGTTGCATTGGCATCTGTAAGGGTCTGATCACCAGTACTGTATTGACATCTGTTTGAACTATCTTTTACTGTCATTCTTTCAGATACTATGCAGCAGGTAGCAAAGACAGTGGCAAAAGTGGAGCTCTCAGACCACGTGTGCGATGTTGTGTTTGCCCTCTTTGACTGTGATGGTGAGTGTTATGCATTTAAACACATCCTCTTTCCTTTTCCCCCTGTATTTTCAGCATGCTACACAACTTTAAGAAACAGCCACATGCAATTTGACAAGAGGTGGTTACTAGCAATCTTGATAGTAAGCAAAGTGGCAATACTGAAGTCGGTGATATTGGTGTATATATTACAGCATCTCAATATTGATTGTGAGTGAATCCTAATAATGCTTTGCTCCACTCACGCTTCCATCAGAATGAAATTTTGAGAAGGAGACAGTAGAATGGTGGGCTGAATTTCCTGCCTTCCTAACCTTAACTTTGTTTTCTTTCTTGTCTTTGTCTTTGCTTGTCTTCTTCTTTCTCTTACTACCCGCTTATGAAAAAGAAGGGATAATAGTAATGAGTTTTTAAAATATATTTCTAGCCCCTATAAAGGGTGATTCAAAATGAATGTGACAAAAAGAAAACATACCTGTGACTTTTGGTCCCATTCAGTTTGAATCACCCTGTATTTTTCTCCTCCTATGGATACCAGAAGTGGCCCTTCGTATGTATTGTCACCTTCAGGTGAAAACCACAACAGAGCATGCACAGAGAGAGATTGTGCATAAGGGGAGCTCGCTTGTGGAAACTCTGCTCTAAAAAACTGGCTCTGCTCTGTGCAGGCACAAAATTATCAATCTGCCGCAGCTACCTCTTCCCCATCTTCTGTATGCAGGAAGAAACAAATGAAATAGATGGGGGAGAAAACAAGGAAGCTTCATCATTTTGGCTCCATCTTCATACAGTCACCTCTTCCCTCATATCTGCATAATCCCCAAATCTCACGCATCTACCTCAGATTTGCAATGTTTGCATACATGCTCAAGATTATTTAATGTTGAATAGTTATATCTGTTCTACACAGCAGCAGTATAAATAAAGGGGAGCTGCACCTTCCTTCATCATTATTATTTTTCTTCCTCTTGCAGGGTATTTGTGTCCAGGGAGATGCAGGAATAATTAATAACACAATGCAATCAAAAGAAGCATTTTTCTTTTAACTTGCGTCCAAATATTTGGCATGCCTTTCTGCTGTGATTTTAATTTCTAGTTTTTATTTTTGATCTTGAACTCTTTTTCCACATTTTTCTTCCTTGCTTTTTGGGTTTTCCAGCAAAGATTATAGGTGTCCCTCATTATCCACTAGGGTTCTTTACTGGAACCTCCCATGGATTAAAAAATGTGGTTAAAAAACTGTGGAAAAATAGATTTAAAGATCCACTTTCAGGTTTTTTTGGTCTTTCGTTGCTCCTAATGGAATAAGATTGTGCCTTAGTAGCTGCAGAGATTTGATGGTGGGGCTCCCTGCTGATACAAAAGAACATGTTAAATAAAAGCAGTTTTTAAAAGTTTGTCCATTTACAATCCCTTTACAATGATTTAAAAGCAGTTTTTCTAACTGTTGTAGAGAGGCAGTCAGCAGAGTGTCTCCCTTTCCTCTCTCTCTCCTCCTATCCCACATGCCCACAAGAGGCTGTGCTTTCCTCCAGCCCCGCCACAGCCCCTTTGCGTTGGCTGTGTCCTCTCCCTCCCCAACAACCAGTACATCTCTGCTGAAATCAGACCTTAAAGGGACATCTCCAGCACTTCTCCTTGCTGCTGCTACCCTTCTGGCTCACTTGTGTCCCCTTTAAATGTTTTGGCTGCTAAGACGAAGCCAATGAGCCAGAGGGAATGCAGCAGCAAGGAGAAGCACCAAGGATGTCCCTTTAAGCTCTGCTTTCAGCAGAGATGCACTGGCTGGGGAGGAAGATGAGGTTGGAGGAAAGCATAGCATCTCACAGGCATGTGCGGGGGGAAAGGTGGGAGGCAGAAACTATCAAGAACATGAGGGCTGCACTTGAAAGATGCCCTTTCACTACTGGGAAGACTCAGTGTGATCTCCAGAGCTCCTCAGTCTGCCTGCACATTGCTGCATAGAGTAAAAGAAGTCCCCCACCACACACACATACACTTCTGCCTGGCTAAAAACAACATTTAGTTAGCACAGCAATTCATGCTGATTCAGATCTTGAATACAAACATGCTTATAATGAGGTTGCTCAGTGGTGGGCTGAAGCCAGTTTGGGCCGGATTGCCCGAACCAGTTGTTGTTTGTGCCCCCCCCCGCTACCAATCTGGTAGCTACGGGGGGGGGGCACAAAACCAGGCACACTGGTTCGGCATGCCGGGGGAAGCCCTACATTGTGCGTGCATCAAGCTTAGCTTGGCGCACGCGCAGTGCGCTAAGCTTGGCACATACGCAATGCGCTGGGGTTGGGGCCCGCCCCTCGTCCCACCTTGGGTGGGTGGCGTGCCCGCCCTTGACCCTCCCAGCCCCGCCCCTGACCCTTCCCGCTCCCTGACCTCATCCCCTGACCCCGGCCTGGCCCGCCCACTTCCAGCGATCCGGTTGTTGGGGCAGGCCGGGCCCACCACTGGGTTGCATCTGTAACTAAAATTGAGTTTCATGAACTGAATTGTTACCGCAACTGAAATGTGATGAGCCTCTTCAAAGTATTGAAATTAGTTTGAAGTGTATGTACACCCTGCAGTTTTTTCAAGGGCAGAGTGTAAAAGTTGGCTTTTATCCCTTCTCTGGTTCTTCAGCATCATGAGTATAATTCCAAAAATTCCTGTGAAAATATAGCAGATATTCTCTTGACCATAGTTGCATTTCCAGCAATACACACTGTTGTTCAATCCTAATCATAAAGGTAAAAGTGTCCCCCAAAGGTTGTACTGCTTGTCATGACCAGCTTTAGGGTGCAATGCTCATTCCCGTTTCTAAGCCGTTAGAGCCAACATTGTCCAAAGACACTTCCGTGGTCAGGGGAGAGCAAGACTATATGCCAAGGCACATGGAACACTGTACCTTTTTATCTACTTGCAATTGCATGCTTTTGAACTGCTAGGTTGGCAAGAGCTGGGCTAAGGATCAAAGCTCCCTCCCTCTTGTAAGACCTGGGTCTCAAACCCCTGTCTGCCAGTTGCCAAGCACAGTGTCTTAACCACTTATGCTACTACTGCCCAATAATAATCAAGAGCAAAAATAAAAATGCTGTTTCATGCAAAGTATCTGAAAAACTGGTTGGAAAAGTGGACATCCATTTTTTTTTTTTGTTAACACTGTTTCCTAAAACAGTTTGTACTGGTGCATTGTTCCAGCACTCAGATAGTCTTGTTCACTGTGTAGTAAAAAATTATTCATAGCTTCTCTGTGGGACTCATAAAAGCAAACAAATTAGTTTTCCCTGTGGAGAGTCAGAGGCCTTGGCTTAATTAAGCTTTCTAAAATATTGAAGTAAATCTTGAATGCCTCAAGGATACAGCCAAGAAAACTCGCTTTTTAAAAATCATCCAGAAGAAGCATTCAGGTTGCTCTGAAAAATCTATTGATAGGTGGTGGGACTATGGTGTTGGAAAAAGAAGCTGAAGAGACATGGGGCTGCTGGTGGTGGGAAGAGTGAGAGAGAAAAAACTAATTTCAGAAGTTATAGAAAGTCTCAAAAAGAAACATGGCTGATATAGATGGGAAGCGCTTTAAGGGAGTTTGGTTTCATATCTAGATGAAGAGTGTGGATTAATGGTGTCTTGGACACCGAAGACAATTCATGGCTAGCCCACAGTCATATTCCTCTTTTCTCCTATATTTTCCTGTGCCTCCCTTGTTGCCTCTTTCAACTCTGGTTGTAGGCATTCCTTCCTCCAGCCCTTTTCTGTTTCTCTCATCACTTCTTGCTCTAAGGCAGGAGTCTCCAAACTCTGTCTTGGGGGCCAGAGGTGGTAAATTGCAACCTTCTATCCATCCCGCAGCCAGCCTCTGATCCTTTAAGATCCCCTCATACCCATTCACCAGAAGTCACCAGAAGTGACTTTTTGTGCCCTTTGAAGGTCTTAAATGACTTTCTGAATGGGGAGGCCTCCCCAGCTCTCAGAACATGATAGAGAAGTTTTATGTGATCTTCTGGTTCTGAGGTATTTTCTCCTATATATTTAAGTAGGCGGCTTGGAAGGTGGACAAATGGGAGTCCGTTTAAGTGTGTATTTTATTTCTGTGGTTTGAATTGGTTCATGGAGAAAACCTGGAAATGAGCCAGTTTATTCATTCATCTAATTTCCATCTCTGTTTATTTAAATTTTATGTTTCAATCTTCTTCCCGGTTCTGAACACCATGCCAGATATTTCATGTGACCATCTGGCCAAATAGTTTGGAGATCCATGTTTTAAGCCTTTCATTCAACAGTCTTTCCCAACTCTGTGATTTCTGTCCTCAGCTGCTTTGCAGTCTGTGATATCAGCTCAGCCAGTGGCATTAAAGGAATTGGGGAAGGCTTCCATTCACAAAACAGTCCCCTCTCGTGCTTAATTTCCTTCATATCACTCCCATATCACTCCCATCCTTTTTTCTCCAACAAATCTAAACTGTTTTTTATACAGTGGTTCTTAAAGTGGGTGTCAGATGGGCTACAGTGGCTCAGTTGGTTAAGTCACTGTTCCTTGTGGTTCAGGTGGTTAAGACACTGAAGCTGGGGTTCGAGACCCAACTACTGCCGGATGGGGTGAGCTCACATCCTTAGCCCAGCTCCTGCCAACCTAGCAGTTCGAAAACATGCAAATGCAAGTATAGATAAATAGATACCACTTAGGTGGGAAAGGCAGTGTCCTGTCACAGGCCAGTGAGGTTTCCCCATGTCACGTCCATGATAGATTGGATAAAAATCCAATTCACAACAAGCGGACACCATCACCACACAGTATAAACGCTGAAGGTTGTCTTAAAGTACATGTCAGGATCCCCTTGGGTACAAAGAACAGGGTGCCATCAACAGCAGCTTCCTCCACAGTGCATGCTTCAGGCACCCAGGTTCTCCTGTGCATAACTGGAGAGTCGCCCAGGCTGGCAGGATGTTGGCTGTGTGACCTGGGAGAGACAGAGGGAGGTCCTGGCACCAAGGAGAGGATTGTTCTTATCTCCCTCTCAGATGCACCCATCCTCAACCTGTCTATGGAGCTAATCTTATTGAATATAATAGGATTTACTTCCAAGTATACATGAAGGACCTTTGGCATCACAGCAGTGTCACTGCCTGTTAAATGTCACTTGACCTAACTTTCAAGTTGATGACATCACTTCCAGGAGGTCCTAGATCAGCGTTTCTCAAAGTGGGGGTCGGGACCCCTTTGGGGATCACCTAGAGATTTCCTGGGGGTCGCCTAAAGAACCCTGGTGCAGGGGGCCAGGTCAGGCTTGCCAGACCTCCGGCTGTAGCTGCGCGTGCACTGGGGCTGACTGACAGCCTCAGGGCCCAATCCCATGCATGCCTACTCTGAAATAAATCCCATTATAGTCAGGGGGCTTTTATTCCCATGTAAATGTGGATAGGATAGCAGCTTCAGGGCCCAATCCTATGCATGCCTGCTCTGAAATAAATCCCATTGTGTTCAATGTGTGCATAGAACACACATTTCATTTGTAACAATGAAAATACATCCTGAATATCGGATATTTACATTACAATTCATAACGGTAGCAAAATTCCAGTTATAAAGTAGTAACGAAAATAATTTTATGGTTGGGGGTCCCCACAACATGAGGAACTTATAAAGGGGTCACGGCGTTAGGAAGATTGAGAACCACTGTCCTAGATATATTGTCATTGTCCTAGGGGGTCATGGGCTAAAATGCTTGAGAACCACTGGTTTGGAAGATGAGCAGAGAGCTAGAATTGTGCCAATATGTAATAATCAGCTGAGGGATTTCTCTTTCCTATAGCTCTGCAATGAATGCTCCAAATGCAATGAATGCTTATTCACGAAAAAGGCTCCTGAGACTTGCCAGAGAGAGCTGTCTGGCAGCACAGGAGAATTTCCTATTTATAGCTAGCTTTAAAGAAGATGAGATGCATTTCAGTATCCATCTATCACTGGTGATCAGTCCTTACAAGTGGGATCTGCAACACTGTAACACAGCCCTAAGACAGCTTTCATATTCAGTACCTCAGCCAGCCTGGAACACAATGGTCAGCCATGCGATGACAAGGTCAGCTGAAGTAGTTATTGAGTAGGGCTATTGAATTGACAAGACACCCCACACCCAGCTGTCCAAAAGGTGCCCATTTGGCTCTCTAATGTTAGCAGTGAGTTGCAGTCACTGCAAAGGGCACCCTGCAAATTGGCATCATCACTAGGCTGCCCCTGCTGGTATGCAAGGGATATCCCATATCATCTCTTGAAAGTTATATAGCATTGGCTTAGCTGAATTTCAAAAGAGAATGCTTAGGTTTCCTCTGCAAATAAGATAAGCAGATTGTATTAAATCTGCCTTATGTGGCAAACACCACAAGCAGTAAAGAGCCATGATTTAATAAGGATTTACAGAAGGCTGTCCAGCTGTTTGAAAATCAGTCCTAGAGGACACACTGTTGACTACACTTCCTTGAACGGTTTCCAAATTCCTCACTTCTATCATGTATTTCTTGACTGGTGTGTAGAGAATGGAGCCTTTGCTGCAAGAAATAATTTGAAAAAGGCTGAAAATTTAAGTGACACTCTAAGTGATGATGATCAAAAACCACTGGGATTAGAACTGGCACAAATTGTCTTTCTTTCCTGTCAAGAGGTCTGGGAGAAGCAGACCTGCCTACAAAACGGATAGAAAGTAAATTGGAGTGGGATTTCAAAGGCCTGATACCAGAGTAGTTCACAGGAAGACAAAGGCAATGCATAATATAGTTACTTTCCCTTCAGTTTTTTGCATTCTGTTTTACCCATGAAAATTACCTGCAGGTAAAACTTAATCAAAGAATAATTCCCGGTTTGACAGAAAGTTGAATTTTGCATATGGTATGTTTTTGAACATTGCTTCACATTAAATTATTTTGATGCCGGGTGAATCGCAAAGATTTACACTTGCAGTTTCCTATCTTTCATTTTAATAAACAGTCACCATTATTGTGTGACCTTGTTTCACTTGAAACCATTCCTGTAGTTTCTGGTTTGAATTTGTTAATTTTTGCATTTTGAGAGGCATTGTCCATGGGATGCATTTACATAGGTACAGTAGGGAAGAGAACATTACCATTTCAGAAAAGCCTCCTGTTTTATTGTGAGAGTTGCTTTCGTTCAAACTCCTAGAAATAGTGATTTGCATTTAAATGCATCTAAATTCTCAAAAGGCTGCTTGCACCCAACCGAATGGATAAAAAAATGTTTGATTTACAAAGTTCAGCTGTATTGTATTATACTCATACATTCAAGACTTTTTCAAAAAGCATGAGAAAATGATGGCCAATTTTGTATGTCAGAAATTGCCACTCCCTTCCAGAATGTTTCCATAGATTATATTGATCTTCCCCTGTTGGAAGCAGGTAGAATCTTGGTTAGGAGCACAAAATAAGTAAAAAATGAGTTGACCTAAGCAACCCTTAAACCTGCAAAAATGCAGAAAAGTATGTGGTTGTAAGTTAACTTATATTCAAGACTAGCAAAATGTACCCATGTTGCAAAAGTGAAATACCCCTCATTGCGCAACACACACCCCATTGTGCAAAACTCCCATTGTACAACATCCCCTCATGCACCACACACCCCCTACAACTGTGGCCACCCCACTGGGCTCATGCAGGTTTGAGGGCTGAGTGTTGATCAGTCTTCAATGTTCAATATAGGCCAAAAATGCATTGCACCCCTTTTCAGCCCCTTAGCGATTAAATTTCTAGAAATTGGTTCTTGGTGGTGCTCCCATCACGGAAAGAATAGGGTCCCTGAATTTAATGCTTCTAGGTCTGGGGGTTGGGACAGAGTGTCCCTCAGTCAGGGATTCTTCAATGTAAAGTATAGGGAGGAAAATGCACTGCGCTCCTTTTCACTCCCCTTCTGGTTGGAATTTCCAAAAACTGGTTCTTAGCAGGTGTCTCCATCACAGAAGGGACACCCTCCCCAAATTTTATGCTTCTAGGTCTGCCGGTTTTGGCTGGGCATTGATGAGCGAGTGTTCAGTTTTATATATATAAAGGGCAAAATCCAGAGTAACTACAGGGAGTCCTTGCTCCGTGTAAGAACAACTTACTCTGGATTCCATTATGAATTTCCCATAGGTTTTCACTAGGTGGAGCAGTAATTACGGCTGCACATAAAGTCTCTTACGTACTCCCGTAGTTACTCTAGATTTGGGGGTATGCCTCTTAGCCCTAGCCTTTCTTCCAGCTGAATTGCCTTCAAAATCTTTGTTGAATTTAAACTGATTTCCTTTATGTATCTTATAGCATTTTAAATGCTTAAGAATTTGAAGCAATTACCTCCTCTTGATCCCAGAGTATGGAAATCTAGTAGATACCATCTTGAGATTCCTTCCCAGTACTGTTTTGACTGGGAAGAGTCCAGATCTTCTGAAGGAAATACTTGTCACTCCCATGTACAAATAATAACCTGGAATAATAACTTGTTCAAGCGTCTTTCCATTAGAGAGAAATGTTGTTTAGCTCCTAAGGCATTCCAACAATACATTGAATGGCAAATGTCGTGCTGCATTTGTTACCTGAATATAACTTGGGAACTGGTTATGGCATATCCAAGATTACAGAATTTGTACATAGACATTGTTCTGTCCTCTGGAGTTGAGATATGTGGAGATAATCATTGTTGATCCATACTTAAAAAAAAAAAAAGATTGGCATAAAATCACTCCTGGAGTAAGTAACTAAAGGGAGCTTCCATCTGAGTTAAGCATGAGTAAACCACTGCCTGCAGAATATGTTCATTTCCCTCCCAGTTTATTTCTAAGATAGCAGAATTAGTGGAATTAGCCACTCCATGAACCGATGAGCTCCTAAATGAGCAACTGGACTTGGCTGGAAAGGATGTCAAGCTTGTAATTTGTGAAGGATAATAAATGCAGCAAAAGAAGACTGCAACTGTGTTGCTCGGCAGGCTGTCTTTAAAAGGCCATAAACTGAATTATATATGTATGAAGAGGGGAAGTTATTTTAAAGTTCTTCTTTCCAAGCTTAGAGCTACCAGGCCTCATCCTTCGAAGAGTCGAGTTATGGTGGCACCTGCTGTGAAGCAGCTGCTATCTGAGGGGCCTGCAACTCCTCTTTGTAATCGCCTTTTTGATCTATCACCTTACAGTTGTGTTTTACTGCAAGAAGCACTTCTCCCACCTTGGCCTTCCTCAGTCAGGTTGGGTCTGTCTTGCAGAACTGCTGGTTGTAAATTGGGCAGTTTGGGTTCATTATGTTTACGGTGTGCTTGCCACCCCCAGCCTACTTTGTCATGGGCTTCTGTCATGACAGAATAAAGAGATGCATTATGTTCCCTGTAAACATGTGCTTCTCTTGGAATTGCCAGCTGGATATTTCTTCTCGTGGCATGATGATGTGAGTGGAATACCAATGGAAAGTGGAAGTTGTCTGGAGAGTGTTTGTAATTCTCTGCTGCTGCATTTTGAGGATATTACCCTGGAATACAGACATGAAGATGTCCAAAAACTTGCTCACTGGCATGCTCAACTCAATCTGGCATTTCATCCTCCTGAGTGCAGTTAGAACATGTAGAAAGGGGAATGAACTGGATGTGACCTGAAGTACAGTATATTGAAAAATACACTGATTTTTTAAAAAAACATGGATTTGACTCAAAACGAATGGCCACTGCAAATCAGACTTGTAGAAACTTTTCTTCTACCGTTGTAGAAACATCTACTGTTGTAGAAAACAGTAGAGAGGGAGGGGCTCCTTTGTATTTCTGATTGCTGACTGCTTCTCTACAATAGTAAGAAAAGCTGTTTTTAAACCATTGTAAAGCAAAACACTTCTATTTTTTAAAACTGCTTTTATTTTTGGTATACATTTTTGGTATCAGCAGGAAGTCTCAGAATCAAATTACTGCAGTAATTGAAGTAATTTTTCCATAAGGAGCAATGGAGGAACAAGAAACCTGAAAGTGGGTTACTAAGGCTGAAATCCTAAAGACACTTTCCTGGGAGTAAGACCCTCTGAACATAATGGGGCTTGCTTTTGAGTAGACACGGTTAGAATTGTGCTCTATATATCTATTTTTCAATGGTTTTTGATCCACTTATTTTTCAGTACATCGGAGGTTCTGGAACGGGACACCTGTATATCAGTTAACCTCTTCAAGCTAAGCATATCAATGGTGGGGATCATAAGCCAAAAGCTTCTGTGAATTTACCTATTACAGAATAACTAGAATTCCACCTCTTTCATGTTACCTTGATTAAAAGATTTGCCTATGTTGCAGTTGGTAAATTTTCTGCACCTTATGAATTTTAAAGACCTCCCTTGAGCTACCTTGTGACACTTTTACATTCGTTCTTTTCCCCTTGTATCTCAGAATATAGATTTCTGTCAGGGTTACTTGCTTCTCACCCAGGATACACAAATGAGGTTTGCTTTTGTCACTCCTTTAAATAAACGATTCTTTACCTTTCCCTCCCCTCTTTGAATGATACAAGAAATGTACATCCAAAGAGTGCATTCTTTATAAAATAATTATTTAAAGACTGGTTGAAAATTCATCTTTTGGGGCAGATGGGTGGGAAGAGAGGCAGGACGGCATGGCAGGCATGAAAAACAGCTGTTGCAGAATTATCTGGGCTATGGCAACATCATACTTCATGTTTGTTGCTTTTAGAGAATATTTAATTCTCATATTCAATCTCAGTATGTTTTAAGTGCAGTCATTCAGCTTCTAAACCAGTTGTTATACATCTGTAGCAGAAATCACATATAAGTTACACACTAACCCAAATCCAAAGTAACGAAGGGAGCACGTAAGAGACATTATGTGCACCTGTAGTTACTGCATCTCCTACTGAAAACCTATGGGAAATTCTTATTGGAATCCAGAGTAAATTGTTCTTACACCAGAGCATGGACTCCCCATAGTTACTCTGGATTTTGCCCTTAATTTATCTTGAAATGGGGTAAATGTCCAGTGATGTTATAATGTTCATAAGCCCTCAAATTAGAGTCAAATAAATTCTTAGTTCTTCCAAGGTTTCTGGGAAATACCATTTTACGTGTGTCTTATTCACTGTTTTCTTTTTGCCTTAGGAAACGGGGAGCTGAGCAACAAGGAGTTTGTTGCCATTATGAAGCAGCGGCTTATGAGGGGCCTAGAGAAGCCCAAGGACATGGGGTTTACACGGCTCATGAGGGCCATGTGGAAGTGCGCCCAGGAGACCGCTTGGGAGTTTGCCATGCCCAAACAATAATAACAAACTGACAATAACAACAAACCGGGAGATGAGCCCAGCTACAACACACGGATGAGACTTGAATTCTGCTGCGCTGCCTTCGCATGATGAATGGCTATCGTGCTCAATGCTCCATGAATAAAGACTTTCTTCAGCAGAATAACAAGGCTGCATTGCTGTCTTAGGGGAAAAAACTGGAAGGCAAAGCCTGTTAAAAACTGCAAACTTTCTTTCAACATTCTAAGCAGGAATGTGAGCATCCTGGGTCTTCAGAACTTATTTCAGCAACAGTTTTCCTTACTCTACATTCCCATTTTTCTCCTTCATTTTTATCTCTCAGGAAGAAAAATAAACACTCCACCAGAATCATTAGCTTTGACTACTCATAGTACAGCTGCTTCCTTTATCACCACAGTAAACCACTGCATCTAACAAAATGGCTGAACATGGATACACCAAAGAGTGCTATGGCCTTGTTTTAACCATTTGTGAGACAGGAATGCCCATTGGGTTGGCTCAGTGTTTCCTCATTCTGCATATAAAATTGATTTAAAGTTAATTTATATTTACAAAGAGAGAGCAGGTGATGCAAATCTGACATCAGTGATGTGTGTCAAATCATCTACAAATTGTTCATTAAGTGGTCCATAAATTTCAAGGCAAAATATGCCTGCGCATGGGAGGTGGTGAGGATAACAGAATTTCCTACAGCAGTCCTATTTCTTCATGAATGTCTGTCTTCTTAACAGATATAATCTTTGCTGTAAGTGAAGGATACTGTTGTTCAGAAGTGAGATAGTTTTTAATTATTAAAATGCTAAGAAAATGGCCAACTGCATTGATTTCCTCCCAATACCCCTCCATTACCCCTTGCTTTGTACATGCAACCAAATGTATATGGTTCCCCTTAATTAGGGTGTTTCCTCCTCATGATTTGTTCTTCCATATAGTCTTCAAGCTGCTTTTTACAGAACTCTTGAGTGCTTGTAAAATATTACTTTAATTATAGTAGTTCCCAATAAAATGTAAGTGTTCCTATTTCATTTTTCTGGAATGCCTTGTTAATTTAACCAAGTTTGACTTTGTGTTGGCAGCAAGTCCATGAAAGTTGGCTCATTCTCAGAGAAGATGGGGGGATTCAAGACAAGAGGAGGCTTTCTGGGTTTATCTTTTTCTTTGCTACTTTGAACAGGAAAACATAGAAGACTTTGGGTGCAACTCTAACAAATTTAGGCTGGCCTAACTGACCTGGCCTATCTTTCAGTGATGGTGTGCAGAGGTTGGCATATGCCTATGCAGTGGCAGAACCCTCCAGGAGAGGAGCAGCAGTGTCTTACTGCGCTTTTGTGACACCCCCAGGTCAGCACAGGATTTATGCTGGGTTTTAGGCCAGCCTAACTGCAGATTAGGATTGCAGCCATAGAACTTCCTTTTCATATATAAGGAACCCAAAATTGCTAAAACTTTACCTAGTGCCACTGCCTCCAGTCTTAGTTTTGTCCCATTTCAGAAACCTGCAAAAGATATAGCCAAAATAGCTTTTAGAATTGGCAATGAAAGACTCGCTAAGCAAATGTTGCTTTTTATGGGCACAGACTCAGAGACAGAGTCAGAGACTCTGGGCGCAATCCAGAGTAACTACGGGGAGTCCTTGCTCCGGTGTAAGAACAATTTGCTCTGGATTGCAATATGAATTTCCCATAGGTTTTCACTAGGTGATGCAGTAACTATGGGTGCACGTAAAGTCTCTTACGTGCACCCGTAGTTATTCTGGATTGTAGGGTCTGTCTCTGTGCCTCATGGAAACAGAGGTTTCTGCTATCAATCCCAATGTTGAATGCTGGTCTGTTAACCCACGGGTTTCATCCATCCCAGCAATCTAAACTTTCCTGTGCAATCTTATAGACGGAAAGTCTATTATTTTCAGACTTGTTTGAAAGGCTGGTAGACTCAAAGGCCTACCTATGATTGCTTCTGGGCAGTGTGAAAAATATGTTTCAGCCTGTACGTCATCCAGCATTGCTATAAAGGTTTGTCTAAAGAGCTCTTGAGTACCAGAAGCCCCACTGTGGAAGGTCTGATAAGTACCGTAAGAAGCAGTGCTTTGTTTGGAAGCCCAGGTGTACGTTCCTTCATCTTTGGCGTCTGCAAAGGTTTCCTGCAGTAATTGCAAAAAAACAAAAACAGGGTTTGGGTGGAGGGGGAGAAAGGGAGACTGTTATTGACTGCAAATGCATTTCAGGAGAAAAATCAGCCAAGGAGCTGTTGTTGCTTCCAGCCAAACTCAAGTTCAGTCAGTGACATCTACAAATGTCTGCTCTGGTGACCAAGGGACTAAAAACACTGTGCAATATAGGCTGCTCTGCAGTGCCCTGATTTTCAAAGACTGTTGCAGCAGTTCAGCTGAGTGAGCTACCTTGCTGGCAGGTGGTTTGTACCCCTGAGGAGGTGGAGGAGTACACAGCAGTGCAGAAAGGGACGCTCAAAAATACTGGCTTCTCAAGCCTCTGCTGTCAGTAAATTATCTTTGTTAAGAAAATGGCTTATCACATGCAGATGTGCACAAGTAATGCACAAGAGAAGCCAAGACTGTGTGCTAGACATGGGGGGAATAGGGAGAGCCTACAGTGTGGAGGAAAATCCTACCTTTAGAAGAAAAGGCCAGCGACCACTCCCAAATAAAATGCAAGGCCTGAAAGTTGGCAGCAGAGAGTGGCAAGCATATAAATCGAAATACCTGGCAGCTTTTCTAAAAAGGCACACAGGTTGTGCCACTTGTTCTCATCAGTTTGGGATTTGAGATGCAGGAAGAAACTATATCCTGGGCACGTCTGCTCTTGGATATGTATGTCCTGAGGCCAATTCATCCTGCTTAAGATCCTTCAAGCCACAAGTGGGAGAGAGTCCTGGATTAATGGGCTGCAGCAGGGGTGAGAAATTGGCCAGGGTCCAGCTGCCTGATCTCCAGTCTTCTCCATCCACAGTTAGAGGTAGATGAAAACTTGTTAAAATGAATTTTACTGTTACCCTTAACTTACCTCTCAACAAATATTGTTTGGAGTTATGAAAAATTCCTCCAGCAGTGCTAGCTATTAGGAGTGTTTCCCCCAGCACAGGTGTATCATTATCCACTGTCCCTTTAAATGTGCATTAAAATGTGATCCAGACTGAAAAACATACATGACTCAGGTCCCAATCCTATGCAGCACTAATGCAGCCATGTCAATGGGGCATGTGCTGCATCCTGTGGTGTTAGGGTAGACATGGAAGCTTCCTCAAATCAGATAATATTTGTTACCTTACCTTGGAACTGTACTGTAATTGTACCAGTGCTGAAAGGTTGGATAGGATAGGACTCTCAGTCACACCAGGGTCCATTTCAAGCTGTGGAAATTGCTTCTTTTAGAGCATGTGTAGTGGTTTAGTTTCCAACTCCCTATCTTTTCCACCTATCTATTTCTCCTAATGGAAAAGCTCATCCAATGTTCAAAAGAAACCTGAGACTGTAAAATTAGCACCATTGCAGAAAGACCACTTGGCCAAGCAGATGGTCAGTTTTGTGGATTCACTGTTTCCTTTGTTTAGGTTCAACCTGCACAATATACTTAGCCAGCCCAACTGCTGGTACCTGGATGCATTTAACAACTAGGCATCCATGCCCAACAAGAAAGAAAGGGTGGAGATGCTTGAGTAGCAGGCTAGTGACCTCCCCAATCGTGGGTTTCTTAAGGTCCAAGGCGGTTTGAACATATTTTGATATGAACTTTTGGATCTTCAGTATTTTTGCTCTTAGGGATCAGAGAGATATAGGGCAAAATCCAGAGCAGTTACAGGTCCACACAGTTACGTCAGCCTCTAGTGTTATCTTATAGAAAGTCACCTTAACTGCTCCAGAGTAGAGGGCTTAATTTGACTTTAGGATATGGGCCATAATGAATTCCTCAACCTGACCTTGGAGTAAGTACAGTTTGGTGGAATAATTACAATGAGATTTTAAGTGTGGTAGGCAATTGCTTTGCTTTTGATTTGCCTGTAATTCCCAGACTGTATTTAAGCTAAAATCCATACCTATTCACTACCAATACCCAGGTTACTTTCCTAGTCTCCTTGCCTTATCCTTTTCTCCTGTCATCCAATGCACAATGTTCACTTACCTGTATCTTCTTTCATCAACTCTCTAAGAGTGCAATCCTAACCCACTTTCTTGCAACAAGGTAAGGCAGCTCCGAGGGAACAAACATGGCTCCGTAAGCGGACCCAACTGCAGGGTTTAGAAAATGCCCCATTAACACAGCTGTGTTGGCAATGGAAAAATGGTTAGAATTTGGGCCCCAATGTTTTAATTCTTCACATGCCACTGATTGACTGAATGAACAAACAAACTCAAAGCATTGCCCTAGGCCTGAGTTGAACCTAGGGGGTTGAACACAATGGGGCTTACTTTTGAGTAGACATGATTAGGATTGTGCTTTTTTTTGAGATGGAAGCATCAGAGACATTCCAATTTGGACCCAGGCAAAGGTTTGGATTGGAGAGCAGGCAAGAGAGGCTAACACCTGGAATCTCTTCCACCCCATCCTGATCACCACAACGTGGAAAAGGTATTGTTTTGTTTTGAATGAATGAGACCTTCTAAGCATTCTCTTTCTGAAAACGTCTTTTTCTAAAACAGGAACTTGGAAGTCCATGTAAGGAACATGTGACTTTATGGGGTGTTTTTAAACATGGCTTTAGAACATTGCTCCTTGATACATAGATAACAGGGATCCTGTAAGTTGATTATTTGCAGCCAGTTATTAGCAGCAGTCCTTCCAGCAGAGCTGACCTTTGCAAACCCCCTTCTGAAAAACCCGACAGCTAGTTAAAGGATTCTCTTATTCAGCAGGGGGCTGAATCTCTTTGATGTGCCAGTTTTGTCATCTTCCAAAATGACATTTCTTACAAGGGTTGATCTAGTTGCTTTTCTGTGTTCTCTCTTGTGAAAGCTCTGCTTGTTATTCTTTCAACACTAATTGATTCTGTTTCTTCTGAGCATGGCACTTTGCAGAAGAACCGGGCCAGGAGCATGTTTGCAACTGCAGGAGATTGCGGGAGTGTGGTCTTATGTACTATGCACTGTATGCATAGTAAGGCTCAATAAAGCTGGCCAGCACATCAGGCAAACTTGGTGTGCACCCAAGGAACACTCTATTCCCTAGAATTTTCTGCAATGTGCAGGGCAGCTGCTCAACCTTTCTTTGGCAGAAAAATTGATGTGGCAGGAGTTCCCTAAAGTTCAAAAGCTTGAAAACCACAGAGGCAGAATCTTGTTCAGCTATATGATCAGTCTCTGTCTTCTGAGACCTGGTGTCGTGTGTTGGCTGACTGAGTGTCAGTGCTTGAAGTCTCTCATTTGAATCTGGTTTCTGCCTTGAACTCCCCTAGGTGGTTCTTGTGAACTTGCAGCTCACTTCTTAGCACCACAACAATAAATATGGGGATAGTTTTTGAACAGATAGCACCAAAATTATACATCTGAGTGTTTTGAATAGTAGAAAATGCTATATAGATGCTAAGTATTGTTAGTAGCATTTATTGTGGACTCTAGTCTATGATAACTTAAACCTCCACCAATCCATTCATCTTTAAGGTGCCACAGAACCCTTTATTTTGTTTGCTGCAGCAGTCTAACTCAAGGATCCCTCTAGAAAGTATCTCATGATAGAATACAACAGACTATTATATACTGTAAGCCACCTTGAGTGCCTTGGCTTTAGAGGGGGAAAGTCCAGTAAAAATTGATTAATTAAATATTCATCCTCCCAGTGTACTGAGGACTGGATACTATTACAGTTTATTCCATTTTTATAGGTGCTGAAAACAATATGCATGAGGTCCACACAGCTCCAATAACTAAGAGCCTTGTAGTATCACTAGGAGCACAATCCTAACCATGTCTACTCCATAGTAAACCCCTTTGTGTTAAATGGGTCTTACTCCCAGGTAAGTGTCTTTAGGATTGCATCCTTAGGCTAATAAATTGACTCACATAAGCTTTCACAGAATGAGTGCATTAAGTGATGCACAGCAGGTGCATGATGTCCTCCATAAGCAAATAACATGAATGTAGATCGTTCACAGTGATAATTCACAACATCAGTTGAAAACAGTCTGCCCAACTGTGCTGAGTTAATCGACTCTTGCAATGAGAAAGCAAATCATTGCCACTGTGGGCCCGATCCTGACCAACTTTCCATTAGTGATGCTGTCTTGCCAATGGGGTGTGCGCTGCATCCAGCAGTAGCAGAGTAGTCATAGAGGTCTCCTCAAGGTACGGCAACAATTGTAGTTGCATTGGTGCTGGAAGGTTGGATAGGATTGGGCCCAAACCCTGAATGAATAAATCTGGAAATGGTGGCAACAAGTGGCAATGGAATATAAGAGGTGCAATCTGTGTTTATTCTTAAAAGTTTAAATGTCTGAGATAAGCATGATGATAATTTGCACTGCAGTAACATGGTTTATCTAAACATAACATGGTGGTTTATCTAAACTGAGTTACTTAGTAACAAATTGGGTAGTGAGACAGAAAACAACTTTTTCTGCTAAAGCCTAAATGGAAATAAACTGTCTAATCAATGCTGATTCACCAGTTTCATGCTAGAGTTTGCTTGTTGATGAATGATAACTCAGAATGATCAGGAAGATGGAAATGTTTTCCCACCAGGGTGACCATATGACCAGAAAAACCCGGATTTGTCCAGATTTTTAGCCTCCTGTCCGGGTGTCCTACATTTAGGCTTCATTATCCTACATTTTGGCTTCATTTTTGAACTTCGTGATGCTGTACATTACACCATCTTGTCATATGATGTTGAAGAGCAGAATCCAATGCAAGCAAATCCCCCTTCTCCACGCCACTGAATTAGTCCAACGGAAAGGCAGAGCCAATACATTTGGATCCAGCTGGCGTTGCAGAGCTGGGCTAGGGACAGGAGCTCACCCTGTCTTGTGGGGCCGACCCGGGTCTCGAACCCTGGCCTGCTGGTTAACAGGGACAGTGTCTTAACTGCTTGCGCCACCCATAGCCCTATAAAAACAAAAAAACACATTTTTTGCAATTTTTTTTAAGCGGGTAGGAATTTCAGCTTGGGGGTAGGAATTTTGGCGTTGGGGTTCAGGAATTTTGGGTTTGGCATCTGGTCACCCTGTTTCTCACTGGTTCTTGAATGTCGCCATTTTTATGTCTGATTTTCGTGTCTGATTATTTTTCATAGAGATTGATCTGTTTGTCCTATGTGGACAGGGAAAGAGCAGGTGATGGAGTCTTGTCTTTTTAGAGGATGACCAAGTGAATGAGCCCCTGATGGCGTAGCTGATGGTATTTAGTTTTGTGATATTGTTGCCCAAGAAGGTATAGAGACAGAACTGGCATCTGGGTTTAGGCAAATACAATTTACCTGTGTATTTGTCTTCATATAACAATACTATGAAACTTCATAGAACAACACTATATAACAACACTTCATATAACAACAACAAAGGCTTCAAATGACCAATGGCAATCAACATGGTCCATAAAAATAGATATCCCTAGTAATTCATTGTATGTTCATGGGAGGATTTCCACCTCATCACTTGATGAATTCTCATCACTTGATGAATCCAGAAACTAATTGAAATAATTATTGAAATAATTACAGTATTTCAGAAAACAGAGTTTGTAGAGAACATACTCAATAAAGCCAGGAATATGCGGAGGGGGATTACAGCAACCCAAGCCAGGAATAGGTGGAGGGGGGTTTCAGCAACCCTATAATACATCTCCAGTAAAACAACAGCAACAAAAACATTTTTTATACAAAATATTTCTAAGAGCTTTTTGGTATCACTTTTAGAAAGACAGCTACTCTCTTAGGAATCTGTTTGCTGCTTTGTGGTCCCAGACTTAAATTCAGCTAGGATTGATGTCAACTACTGCTTTGAATTGTCATGCAACTACACTCAGTGGTTTAGTGCTAAAATCTGAAGTCAGGAGCTTGTCATCATGACACCTTGTCATGACGCATGTCATGACTTCTTAGAACAATCACACAGACTCCAGCAAGTTGTACTTTGGTCCTTAACCAAGAGTATATATGCACTATTGCTTAACCCAGTGTAATTAGACCTTAACTATTACCTAAGGTGTAATTTTCTGAATTCAGAACAACTTGGAGGGCTTTCAGCCAGTAGGAAAACAAGTGTTCATTTGGTATTGTTTGACTGTAATCCATGGTTGAGCTGAAAACACATCAACTGAATACGAAATGCTTAGAATTATAATAGAGCTTCATAACTGTCTCACAAAACACAGGTCATTTAAAATTGACAAAGATCCTCAAAACAGCCTCCTGTGCATTTTTTCCATGTACATTTGCCTTGATCTTTCTCCAGCAAATGCAACATAAGCAGTTTTTTCCTGCTAACAACACTTTCGAGACGAAAACTAATTTTCTAGAGCACAGATCAGAAATAACAATAAGGTGGAAGTCTGTAGGCGAAACTTATTTCTGCCTCCTTTTAAACAGAACATTGAAACATATCATGGAGTGGGGGTATCTCCAACCATTCCCTAGGCACGATGCACTGTCTTTGATCATTTATCTTGGCATCCATTCAGAATGGCAGAGAGCATTTTTTGGAAAATCAATCATGTGTACTCTTTTCTGGAAGAAAACCAGAAAAGAACGCAAGATCATTTACAACCAAGATCAGAATTGATGCAACCAAGATGGACAATCTTGCAGAAGTGCAACCAAGATCATGTCCCAGGATATAGTCTGACTGCAAACCTGGGCCACGTTATATAATAATAATCGTCAGTCTAAATCTGAGTTTGACTTTCAGATGCTGGTTAAACAGGAAAATAAATGGCATTCATGGCGCAATATTCTTGAAATGATGACTCTGCATGCTCTGCATGTGGGTCTGCATGCTTAAAAGCTCCCCATTTGGAGGATACAAACCAAAACCAACCTTTTTCTTTATGTACCAGAACAGACTGCGATGAGCTAGAAGCCATTCCTTGACAAGGTAGTACTAGTTCAAGGGCTGATGGATACAATAGAACCTAAAATGTCTTATTTCCCCCACTTGCACTCTGAAATATTTTTTCAGGGTGTATGTAGCACGTGATTCATTTGTATATCGAGATTACCCTTGAAATGGCATTTTTGGCATAGTACAGCAAATGCCCAAAATATGTGTTCAAAAACTCGAAATGGTGTTTGGCCTCACTTCTAGTTCTAGAAATGTCACCCCTCATTTTAAAAATGCAGATCAGTGTGTGCATGGACACAAAACACACTTGCACCCCGCATCAAGACTCCCTCCACCTCCTCCCGCTTTGTGTACACTTTGTTTTTATGTTGACGCTGTTGCACCGAGCGAGCCTGGCTACTGCGACAAAAGGGTTTATGCAGTGACAGGTGCAGATTACATAAGAAAGAAAAGCCTGGGCAAAAATAAATAAATAACATGATCCAGATATATCCATAGTGGAACTGCCTGCACTGCAGCTAAAGGCCTTTTTCCCCCAGGCGGGCAGGACATGAGAGCTACTGAAGTGATCAAAAGTAGCCATGAGAACGCAAAAGGAACAATCCTGCCATCTGCTGGCCAACTGAAGTGTGCCAGGCACATGGTGACTTTAAAATACATTTTCTGGTTGAGAAAAATGAGCAGCGGGGTGTCTCGGATTAGAGTGACACTTTCTAAAGACACTTTCCTGGGAGTAAAACTCATTGAACACAATGGAGCTTACTTATGAGTAGATGTGATTAGAATTGAGCTGCAGTATAACCAAAAAAGAGGACAAAGATCTCCCAAAATGTAGGACTACCATGAAAAGACCAGGACATGACAGAATAAAAGCTAAAAACACTCATTTATGTGGTTTTTTTAACCACAAAAAACACTAATTTTTGTGGTTAATTTAAACTCTATATTATTTATTATTAAATTTAAAACTATTTTAAATATTTAAATAATATTTAAATATTAAAACTATATAATCTCTATATATAAAACTGAAGTCACTGGCTCACTCACTGACTCAACAACGCACAGCCAAAACCACCAGACCTAGAAGAGTGAAATTTGGGGAGGATGTTCCCTCTAAGAACCGGTTTTTGGAAATTCCAACCAGAAGGGGGTGAAAAGTAGGGCAGCACGTTTTCCTTTACATGTTATACTTCACATTGAAGAATCGCTGACTGATCAATGCCCTGCCCCAACCCCTGGACCTAGAAGCATGAAATTTGGGAAATGTACTCTTTATGTGACATGACCCCCTACTAAGCACAAAAAATCCTCCTTTTCCTTATGAACAAGCAGCATTTAGCCATCTTATATTTCATAAATTGTATGTAATAGATTATATATACAGAAACAGTTTTAAATGTAATGATAAGCAATATGGAGTTAAAATTAACCACATGAAAGCAATGTTTGAATGTTTTTAGCTTTTATTTTGTCATGTCCTACATTTTTCCTGGGAGTCCTACATTTTGGAGGTGCATGGTTCTCTTTTTTGAGAACTTCTTTATAACATATGGCCAATCTGGCCACTTACCAACTTTCTGAGCTTGCTACTTCTCAAAAAGGGTACTATCATGGCCATACTGAGTTTCTCCTTGGACTAAAGAAGACGGCTTTCAGACTGGTTTAATTCTGAATAAATCAATTTGTGCAGATGCAGAAAGGTATCATTATGAACTTTGATGAATGTCCAGATGCCTGCCTCTCTCTGTCAGTTCAATGTGGAGGCTTTGTGAGACATGATGTACCATAAGGGAAAAGTAATCCAAAATAAAATGTGTTGTTTCTGTAATGAGCTTGAATGGCAAGACCTTTCCCATTACAACCTGAGAACAAACGTGCTACACGTATGTACCGTTATTTGATAATCACCATTTAAATTTATGTTTGTACAGAGATGAAGTCAAGGTTAAAGGCCTAGCCCTATATTTCTGTAGTAGTTCTGGCAGCATTCATGTTGGTATAACTGAATTGATATCTTTGCAGGCAGGCAAAACCATATGGCATAGCCTTCTCATGGGTGCTGTTTTCCCCCCTTCACCTCATGGAAAATCATGTATAGGATTGTAATGACTCTCCCAAGGTATATGGTCTGGTGTTATTATTACAGGGGTTGACATAAGTCTGGTGTGTTAACAAGGATATGGACAGAATTAGCATAAAGGCTGCAATCCTAACTTCCACTTGGGCTGGCACAAGCTCCTGTGCATAAGTCCTGGGCTGACCTAGGGCTGTCACAAAAGTGCCGAAAGGCAATTCAACCCCACTCCTATTGAGGTCAGGCCACTGCACAGGCTTACACCGACCTCCCAACACCACCACAGCAGTGGTGGGCCCAGCCTGCCCCAACAACCGGTTCTCCGGAAGTGGGTGGGGCCAGGCTGGGTCAGGGTCAGGGGAGGGCATGCCACCTTAACCCTTAGTTTACCAAAAAATGGTATCACTTGTGACCGCATCAATCAGTATTAAGCCCTTGAGTTCAGTGTAATTTATTCCTATGCGTTACACTTTGTTATGCTCTCAGGGGGAATGTGTGCCACAAATAAGAACATAAAAGCATAAGAAAAGCCTCCACTGGATCACACCAAAGACCCAGCTTCCTGAATCACCAGCTGCCTCAGGGAGCACATACTTCACTTGTATCCAGGTGCCTAAGTACCAGCAGACACTACCACAAGTTCCACTGGTGGTGCTCATACCACTGGTTGAGAAACACTGATCTAGGACCAGAGTCTGTGGTGTCCATCTTCAGTTTGAGGTTTGCCTCTAAGCCACTACTTAAGGCTACAATCCTGTCCGCACTTTCCTGTAAGTAAGCTTCATTGAATACAATAGGATTTCTGAGTAGTCAAGCAAAGGACTGAGCTCTTAGTAACCAGCCTTTGGCTGCAATCCTATTCACTTTCCTGAGAGTAAGCTCCACACACTCTAATGGGACTTACTTCTGAGTAGCCAAGAATAGGACTGGGCTCTGATGCTACACTCCTCTGCACACTTTCCTGGGAGTAAGCTTCATAAATTGAAATGGGATTAACTTTTGAGTAGTCAGGCTTAGGATTACAAGCTCTTAGAAACCAGCTTCTTTCCAGGAGTAAGCTTCACTATTATAATGGAACTTACTTCTGAGTAGACAGATGATTGGGCTTTGAGGCTACACTCCTATCCTCACAGGGGAGTAAAACCTACTGACTTTAATAGGATTTACTTCAGAATAGGCAGTGTACTGGGCTCCTGGGGGGCAGGATGGGAACTGGAGCTATTTCTTCAGGTGCTCCCCATCCTGCCTCCCCACAATTTCAGGTGAAGAGATTTCTCAGAGGGGCAGGATGAGGTGGGGAGATCTTGGGGGGGGGGGCAAAAGGACTACAGTGTGGATAGGATTGCAGCCTGAGCCCAATCCTAACTGTGTCTACTCAGAAGTAAGTCCCATTCAAGTCAATGGGACTTATGCCCAGGAAAGTGTGGTCAGGATTTTAGCCTAACAGTCCAATCCTATGCAGGCTTACTTAGAAGTAAGTCTCATTCTAGTCAGTGGTGCTTACTCCCAGATAAGTGTGGATAGCCTCAGAGCCCAATCCTAACCATGTCTACTCAGAAGAAAGTCCCATTATAGACAGTGGGCTTACTCTCAGGAAAGTAGACAGGGCTGGAGGAACAGGGCTGGAAGGAGAGATCCAAGCAAGCCTCTGCCAATCTCCTCAGAAGTTAGTCCCATTATAGTCAGTGGGCTTACTCTCAGGAAAGTGTGGATGGGAAAGTACCCTCAAATTCTAAGCTACTCAGAAGGAAATCCCGTGATAGTCAATGGGAATTGCTCCCAGGAAAGGGTGGCTAGGATTGTGGCCACAGGCTGCAGTCCTCTACTATACAGTGTGGCTTACTACTGAGTAGTACTGGGTAGTACTGAGTAGTTCTCCATGCCTAGTACTGGGCTGCAAAGGCACCCGGGGAGGCAGGCAGGCAGGCATGGGAGGGGAGAGGGAGGGAGAGAGCCTTAGGGAAGGGGAAGGAGGGGGGAGAGAGAGCCCCCCTCAGAAGGGGAGGGAGATTCAGAAGGGGAGGAAGGAGGAGGGAGTAGAGCTTCTCCTCTGGGAAGACAGACCCAGAGACCCTTTAAGAGAAATTCAAACACACTTACATGCAATTCAAAGATGACAGCCCCCTCTTAACAACCGTTCACTAATGTCAGCCCCACATAGGGAGGAAAGGGGCATAGTAATATGCAAGGGCTGGGGGGTGGATTAGAGGCTGGCCTACCACACTTATATCATTTCACTTTTTCAAAAGGTGGATCTGGATGTTGCCTACCACCTGTTTTTCTTCTCTCCACAGCTTGCAAGCAGGATGAACAAATCCTGCTAGTGCCTGTCCAATTCTTCCTTGCTCAGCCACGTCACCTACTGCCATCCACAAGGAGCAAAAATATCTTATGTGGTTCTAAAATCTACCAGATGCACCCTGACTCGAAAGGAAGATATCAAGGCTGGGAGCAGAAGACATGTTTAAATCAGACCATAGGCCAGGGGTGTCCAAACTTTTTGGCAGATGGGCCACATCATCTCTCTGACAATGTTGGGGTCTGGCAAACTAATTTACATTTCAAATTTGAATAAATTTACATATAAGAATGTATTAGACTGGATTACAAGGCTTGTCCAAGGGCTAGATAGAGTGGTCTTGCTGGGTGCCACATTGAGACTCGCCATTGAGGGGTTTGGACACCCCTGCCCTAGGCAAAGAAATCTTGCCACTGCGTACAGATGCCTATGGTGCAGATTTGAGGCTGTGATCGTTATGTAGCATAACAATGAACAGGATGGAAAAACAGTGAATGTTCTCATCTGCATCTTAGCTAAAATAAAATCACTGCAAGAATAGAACCTCCAATGCGCTCAAAATTGCTGTGGCATAATTGGCCTGAATTTGCACCAGCCCCAAAATGCACTTCACTTTCATGAATTTCACTAATTTGTGATGAGACAAAGTAAACCTCCCTCCAGTCCATGTTCTTTATGACTACATTTCAGAATTGGAGGGCAAAGGGGGGCTTGCCGTTTCAGCCAAGCAAGCTATACCTAGAGGTGTTGCACTGGAAAACTGAATTATGGGGATTTTGTCACTTTTGCACCATTTACGGTGCAATCCTAACAAATTTAGGGTGGCCTAGGTTACACGGCATATCTTTCTAGTGTGGGGAGGTCAACATATGCCTCTGCAGTGGCCTATAACCAGTGATGGGATTCAAAGAAATTAACAACCGGTTCTATGACCATCTGGCAGCCACTTTTAAAAGGCTATTTTTAAACTTTATATGTCCTATCTCTCATTAACAACTGGTTCTATAGAGTAGGTGTGAACCTGCTGGAGCCCACCACTTGGTCTAACCCCCCTGAAGTGGAACAGAAGTCCCTTACAGCAATTTTGTGACACCCCCACATCAGCACAAGACTTATGCTCGGGTTTATGCCACCTAACTGGAGATTAGGATTGCAACCTAAGCCAATATTGTTCCTTTGCACTTCTGCGCATTACCCTGCTGGGGAGGAGGTTCCCCTTCTGTACAAGAAGAAAAAATACCCTAGGTAGGAATAATACATTGCTGTTTGTTTCCTGCTATTAAGCATTATCTACAGAGGACCCATTTACTGCAATGCATACTAGAGGAATCAGAATGAAAGAGACTAACCCTACAGTCCAGAGTAACTACGGGAGCACTTAAGAGACATTATGTGTACCCATAGTTACTGCACCATCTAGTGAAAACCTATGGGAAATTCATTTTGCAATCCAGAGCAAATTGTTCTTGCACCGGAGCAAGGACTCCCCGTAGTTACTCTGGATTGCATCCAAAATTGCTTTCCTTGTTCATATTTGGATAATCCTTGTAATATTGTACTGACAATGCAGAAGCAGCCACCACAGCCTATATCTCTGGTTATTAGCCTGCAATATGTTGTTAAAATAATAAACACCCTCTTACTGGGTTGCTTTCATCTGGTTATCCGCTGTGTGTCATTTGTGATTAGCAAAGCAATATTTGAAACTCAGGCTTATGACAGTGATGATTTTCATGCATTTAGAGGGGGTAAAATTTCCCAGGAAAAGTATTCCACTCATAATAACAAAATTAAAATATCTCTCCTCATTAGATCAAGGTTTATGAGGATGGAGAAAAAGGTATAAGAAGGAATAAACAAATTTAGTTATGCATATCAGGGTGACCAGATGCGGAACCCAAAATTCCTGTCCCCAAGCCAAAATTCTAACCGGTTTTAAAAAATATAGGACACCGCAAAAATGTAGGATGAATGTAGGACATGTTAAAATAAAGCAAAAATACTTGAATTGGTTTCCTGTACTTAATTTCAACACTATTAAAATTGAATGATTCTGACCCAGATATGTAAGATGCTCTCAGAGCAGTTTACAGTAACACAACCCATTCAAGTTACTTTAACATACATGATTGTGACACATACATATAAGACGCCCTCAAAGCAGTTTGCAGCAACACAACCCATGCAAGAATCAACATGCATGATTCTGACACATACATGTAACATACATACATGTAGACTCCCAGAACAACGGCTGTTGTACCCAAGTCCTGGAGGGAGAGTGGGTTTTTCCTACTCCCTGGTAGACCCCTGCTTTTTCCTGGGGTATCCAGGGAAATGATCAATCTCTGCATACTATCTTGGGCTCAGTTAAATTAGAATTATGTCACGGAATTGATGGAAATACTAGGTTGGAAATGGATGGAAATACTAGGATGGAAATATGGTGTCATAAAAATTCTCAAGAGTGAGGGAAAATCAGCTGTTAATTTTGACAGAAGGGTGCAATACCATGTCAAGTGGGAAAGCCAGAGGACTAATCCTAAACAACTTTCCTACACTGATACAGCTGTGTCAATGGGGTGTGTGCTGCATTCTACAGTTGGGAGGCAGTCTCAGAGGCAAGGTAAGGAAAGGTTTGTTTCTTTACCTTGGAGCTGTACTGCCCTTACCTCAGTGCTGGAAAGTTGATTAAAACATGAAGCTGCAATCCTAATCTCCAGTTAGGCCAGCATAAGCCCTGGCATATGACCTGTGCTGATCTGGGGTATCACAAAATTGCTGTTAGGCACTTCTGCCTCACTTCTGGGGGTGATTAGGACACTGCACAGGCAAACACTGACCTCCCTGCATCACCACAGGATGATATGCCAGATGACTTAGGCTGGCCTAAATTGGTCAGGATTATGCCCTTTAAGTTCACAATCCTAACCAACATTCCAGCATTGACATAGCTATGCCAGTGGAGTATGTGCTACATTGTGCAGTTGTGAGGGGGACACACATTCATAGTGAGCTCCTCAAGGAAAGGCAGTGTTTGTTCCTTATCTCAGAGTTTCATTGACCTTACCTTGGTGCTGGAAAGTTGGTTAGGATTATATCTTAAGACTGCAATCCTAAACACACTTTCCTGGGAGCAAGGCATACCTCCTATGTGGCAGGCGCTGTCTTGTGCCATGGGTGCATATGCCCTGTTTGAATTTATTGACTTGTAACATTAGCCAAAAGGTGGGTTTCAGGTGTTTTGATAGGGGTGATATTTCAGTCCTTGCTATGGGCTCTAATTTGCCTAGGTACACCTCTGCCTCGGGGTAAGCCCCATTGAATATAATATAATATATTAGTAGACAGGCACTTTAAAGAGAGAGAGAGCACCAATAATAGTATAAGGCAGCTACTGATGTCCAGAAATGCCTTTCTCAAAATGAAGACTGATGAACCAAATCTAGCATTCAGAAAGCTGTTTAAAAAGAAGCAGGCCTTGGGAAAGCAAAAACACTGAAAGAACAAGCTCATTCCAAAACCCATCCTAAATCATGTGCATGGTAGGTGTGACATGCCAATGATATAAAGATGCAGTGTCGGGCAGGAAAAAGGTCTTGTGTTCCAGTGTCTGCCTCCAGCAATTGGAACATTCTCAGATCTGATGTATCCGTGTGTTGCTTCCCTCCTTACACACATACATCATGCAGATGGGGGCAACTTTCTCCATAACTTCAGCAGTGAAACGGAGAATCTGCTTTAGATCTATAATCTTACACTCTGCTGAGCACAGCTGCATTGCTCCTTATTATAAATAGTCAGTAGTTATGCAAGGCAAAATGGCATCCATTTGGTGATGCCTGGATGGTTTCAAGGGTAATTTAAAGGAGACAGTTCAATTCTTCAGAATTTCCTGTGTTGTTTCTACATTCTTGGTATAGATTCAGATTTAACTTGTTATTTAAGCCGTCTAACACGTTTGCACCTGAGAATGAATACCAAGAGGATGTAGCAAAGTGCAACCACTTGCGAAACAGAAGCCTTTTAAGCAATATGAATGGAATGTATTTTTATTTTTGAGGCCCCTTTCAAAAGGCGGTTTCTGAAAAGTGAAGAGGGGCTCAAGAGCAGTGTGACTCTTTAGCAGAGGCTGCAGATTAACAGCTTTTTTGGTTTTGTAAACAGATACTCTCCTGTAAGCTATGAGAGAATTGTTTTTCCAGAGCCACCATTCTAAATGTCAGTGGTTCTTGAATATTTCAAGAACCCCCTCTGAGAATGACTACCCCGGAAGTGATGTCATGGCCAAAAGTGACATCAAACAGTGACAGAGCTCATCAAATGGTGACCATCAAATGGTTCCAGAGCTCCTCCATCTCTACTCAGAAGTGTCTCTTTGAACATTAAGTCATTGTGTTCAATGAGATTTACTTCTAAGAAAGCAGCCTGAGTGTGCCATTCCAAGATGATAACGGTGCCAGCTTCCACGATGGCAGCATCCAACTTTTCACGATCCCCCTAAAATGAAGTCGTGAACCCCCAAAGGGGTCCTGATCCCCACTTTGAGAACCACTGCTTATTGTGGAGTGGGCCTTCAGTAGGCAAGACGCAGACCAGCATAGCTACAACAGCATTGAAAAGTCACTGGCTGACTGACTCATCAAAACCCACCCAAAACCGCTGGACCTAGAAGCATGAAATTTGGGGAGGGTATTCCTTCTGTGATGGAGGCACCCACTAAGAACTGGTTTTAGGAAATTCCAGCTGGAAGAGGGTGAAAAGAGGCGCAACACATTTTCCTCCCTATACTTTACATTGAAGAATCCCTGACTGGTCACTACCCTGCCCCAACCCCTGGACCCAGAAGCATGAAATTTGGGGAGGGTGTTCCTTCTGTGACATGAGCACCCATCAAGAAATGATTTGGAGAAACTGAACCCTTAAGAGGGTGAAAAAGGGTGCAATGTGTTTTTGTCCTGAACTTAGCATGGAAGACTGATAAACATCCAGCCAATTTGGTGCCTAATGCACTGGGGAAGGGTCCACTGGGGAGGCATGGTGCACGTGGGGGGATGTTGTGTGGGAAGTGATGCACATGGAGGTGTTGCGCATGGGGGTGTTGCACTGGGGGGTATGGTGCTCATGGGGGTGGTGCACATGGGGGATGTTGTGTGGGAGGTGTTGTGCATGGGGGGTTGCCTATTGGGGTGATGATGCATATGGGGTGTTGCGCATGAGGGGAGGTTGCGCCTTGGGCAGATGATGCACATGGGGTGGTGCACAAGACATGCACAATGTGGGGATGTCATATGTGGCATCCAGGGACAGGGACCCATAATGAGTCCCTGTATCTGAGAAACAGGAATTAAGGGCCAACTCCGGAATGCCACAGCAAAGAGAACAGGAAGCAATGAATTAACCCATTAAAAGATAAAAGGTAATTAGAAAGTAACTAATGCAAGGAGGGGCAGCACAGGATGAAGAGGGACCTTTACAATAAGGTTACCTAATTCTGAATAAAACATCATAGGATCTTGACCATAAAAATTAGTGCCATAAAAATTCTATTTTAATTCTGTTTCCAGATAATTGTGGAAATGCAGCATTAAAAATCCCTAGCGTGGAAGCATTTAGAAGGAGATATCTTTGTCCTTTGGTCTTCTAGAAGTGGGCGTGTGTTTGTTTTTTCAAAAACCATACTTCTGAAATCTTTGTTTTGGGAGAGCAATGCCACATCCTATTCCCTTTGTCTAGAAAAGTGTATTGGGGACTCATTGTTATTTGGAGTAAATAGTCTCTAAGTATACAGTAACTCACTCTTCATTTTGTTATCAGTGGGAAGAGGGGGGAAATTGGGGAGAAAGCCTAAGAGGCTGCTCCGTTTTCTGACACTCTTCTGGGAACCAGGGTGACTTTACGAGTCTCTTTTTTCCCCTGAGGTCTTTACAGAAGGCAAACATAGCTTGTCCTTTCAAACAGTTGCCTCCCCAAAGGAGTGATGAAGAGAAGCAAAAGAACCAGGTGAGTGACGTGATGAATAATTCTCTTGGTGAAATAGCAAAATGAGTTGGAAACAGAATCTTTTGATCTTCATATTCCACAAACAGAAATACTACAAGAAAAAAAATCTGACTTCTCTTTAAACAATATCCTGATTTTGGGTTGCCAGGTCGGATGCATCAAAAAATATGAGATTTCGAAGGTATGAATCACAACTGCAAATTCTTGGACAATGTAAGGAGAGGATGATACCACAATGGATGCCAGCAATCCCACAAGACGAGGATTTCCTGCTATAGCCAGGGGGTTGGACTAGATGATCCACTGGGTCCCTTCCATTATTCTAAATGCATAGGGAAAGTGTAACAGTAGGTCTCAAATGACCAGAGATGTGCCCGGTTGGACTCTAGCAGCGGGTTCCTAACATGCGCCCAGCTGGCACATGCAGGAGGCGCTCCCTCCCTTCAACACCGCCCTGGCACTGAAGAGAAGGAATACCCCCCTGTGCACACCAGCTTGGCGCATCTGCAGAAGTTCCACAGTTCTGTGTTGAGCTGACTAGCCCAGCGTGGAGCTGCGGAACTGCAGGGCAGTACTTGTTGCTGTCCCAGGGTTGCCAGTTTCCAGGTTCCAGCTGTGCCTTGACCCTGGAATCCAAGGGCCACCTGGAAAAACCGGGGAAATAGCAACCCTAGCTTTGCTTAACTTTCTGTTTTCAACTGTCTTTGCTATCTGGTTCTCTGAACTGAACTGTCTATTTTAAAAAGGGTTCCATTTTCCTACCCTTGCTAATAACTGCTGATCCATTCATGGATTGTCGATGGAGCCTTCTGAACGTCATCTAAGTGAGAGGCCATCACCACCTCTTGTGGCAGCTCATTCCATAAGTTCGGGATGTGCTATGTGCTGAAGTGATTCCTTTTCTCAGTCCTGAACCTACTGCAAATGAAATTCAGTTACAGTATTTTACAAGCTTCTTTCTTCACATCTCATTTAAAAAATTCCCTGATGCCCTCCCTTTTTACCCTTTAAAAAATCTTGTTTTTACTTCAAAATGAAAATATCTTAAATATCTCAGATTGCTTTAGTGGGCCTTCTTGATGACTTTTTCCACCTCTACAACATTCTTTACACACAAAATACAGTAGTTAGTGATAGGACAGAAGTCACCTTGGTTCTGGTTGTAGGATTTTTTTTCTGGATGGCAATATCATTTCTATTTGTCTAGGTCTTCCAACATGTGCCATGTGCAGGTTCATTTTCTCATCTCCTGAACTTTTAATGGATTTTTAATGAACTTTTAATGGATTTTGATGCAGTTTTGTTTTTTGTGGTTTATTGTTGCATCTGTACTTTTATTGCTGTATTGGTAGTCTTTCTGGATTGATACCTAAATTAAAAAAACTAATGAATAGCAGTACTTGGTTGCTATATCACTTTCAGTTCATGTCTCAACTTCTAATATTAGGAATCATGCCTTGATTCCTAAGTCAGGATTGGCCCATCCATGAAACGGATAATGTGGCTCATGTTGGCAGAGGAGCAGTGGATGAGGAGTGACCTTCACCCTGAGTCTGCCACAGCCTCCCTCTAAGTCACAGATTGATCCACTTGCTCCTTCCTTGTGTGGTACTGTTCCAAAGAGAAGAAGTGCAAGACTTCCTGTTTTATTTAAAGGGACCACATGAGGAAGGAGCAAGATGTGTAAGGGCAAGTCACATCTGCCTGTGATTGGGGGAAAAATGGCATGGGAAGCAAGATCTGCCACTGTAACTGCTCATCTTGCACCTCTTTGGGGTGCATGTAGTACACCTTAGTGATGTTCATAGGTGGTGATGGAGAGCCGACCCATTTGGACCATCCCTGTGTGGAGTGCAATCCTATGCATGTTCACTCTAATGTAAGACCTATTGGTGACAGGTGATTACATCTTATTCCCCAGTGTCTTATTCCTAGTAAATATGCACAGGAGTGCAGTCTAATCTATCTTATAAACTATGTGTGCTAGAATTGTGTGTCCTATTCTAGCTCTAGCCTCAGCCTGTATCCTTGATACTTTAAGAGTTGCTTTCATCCCAAGGCTAAGGCTTTTGTATCAAAGTTGCTTCTCTTATCAGAAGTTAATGGGCACTTAAGGGCAGGCCCAGCACTAGGAAAGGTAGTAGTAGGGCTGTTGATTACTTTCTAATTACAGGTGATAAACATTATGGATCCATCAGTGCTTGAAAAATCTGCTGTAGGAGTGCTAACAGCACCATTAACAAGCTGCTCTGTTCTTGGAAATGACCTGTTCTGGTTGACTATAAAGGATCTTCTGGTATTGGGGCTGCAATTTCAGCTACCCTCTTATCAGCACGACAGGGCTGGAACATGGTCATCCATCTTGGTGATGCTATGTCCTCAAAAGAGCTAGCCTGGGAAGAAAATTGTTCCAGCTGTAAATCATAGATTTGTGGTGTGCCACCTCCGCAACCATCCTTTTCCGTTACACTACCCAGGTCCTATAACACAAATACACCATTATTGGGTTCAAAAATGAAGTGAGTTCTTACAGGATTGGAAAAGACTTTTTTCTAATCTAAATGATAGTCTTAAAGGCATTGGCCAATCTCCAGGTGGGCAGCCTGGTACTGCTACTTTTCATAGGTGCCGGGAACTAAAGTTTTGTATAACTGCACCAGCGATCTCTTTTATAAGTAGTTGGAAGCTAGGTAACGCTCATCATCACTCAGGTGAATGGGGTGCGTGGATGTAATTTTCCCTATTGCCATCACCACAGAGCTTTCTCTATGGGGAAATAAACTGCATTGTCCTGGCCACTAGTGGATAAGCATAAAGGATCATTATTAGAATAATTGCATCAGAATGGCCAAGTCCTAATTAAGCTCTGGGTAGGACACAAAAGCCATGCACTGCCTCCCCCAACCTTTCTCATTGCCTCATTTGGCCTCCACTTCATACCTTTTGAGCTTTGTCAGCTTTGGAATTAATTAACCTCTCATACAAAAGCCACAGAATAAAAGGTGCATAATTACCTTTTGGCCTGTCGCAATCCTGGCTGGTTAGGGCAGCTGACTCAACTTATCAGATGGGTGACCTTCCCGCAGATGGAAATTAACTGGTAAAGAGAGGCCAAAAAGCCTTGGCCTGTGATGGACATCTGGTCCACTATTTGTTTGGTAGGCCAGATGGATTTGGATTGTATATTTTAGAATATCAAACCAGACCAGTGCAAGCTCCTGAATTGAATGCACAAACAAAAGAGCCAGCAAAAAGTACAAAAAAAAAAATCAAGGTTTCAAATAACAAAACAAACCTCCATACAGTATTTTTGCTATTTTTGGCATGTCAAACAAGCTGAGGCAAAGTCTGGATATGGCATCAATTGAATAAAATAATTGCAAACAAAACACAACCACGAAGCCAATATTTTGTACTCCACTGTAATTTTTCCTGCTTCACAAGTTTCATCTTTCTGCTGCAGTGGTTCTCAAAGTGGGAGGCAGGACCCATTCAGTGGGTCATGATTTCATTTCGGGGGGGTTGCAAAAAGCTGGGCGCCACCATCATGGAATCTGGTACCAGGTGTGCCGTCTCAGAATGGGGCGTTCAGGCTGCTTTCCTTGGAGTAAACCTCACTGGACACAATGGGACGCTTCCAAGTACACATGGAGGAGCTCAGGCGTCACAGTGATGGCACTTTCTGTTCTGGCCATGATATTACTTCAAGTGGTGGTGGGGAATCCTGGACAGATTGTCATACTCAGAAGGGCTGAAATGGGCTGAAATGCTTGAGAATCACTATTCTACTGAACCCAAATTTAGTTGGCATCTTTCCTACATCCTCAGTTCAGCAGATCTGCATTAGTTCATCAGAGGTTTAAATACCGTACATTTTAAAGAATGTCCCCCTTAGAAGAATGTCTTCCTGAGTTACCATTAGAGTCACCAAAACCACCATTCTGGCAGAGTTTCAGAGAACTTTGAACTGTCTTCTCATTCTTATATCCTAAGTTCCAATACTCTGCTTGATGCAGGAAAGTCCAAGCTAGAGTGGTCTGATAAATAACTGCCCAACCAGGAGTCATGGAAAAGATGCATGGGGTAATTTGTATCCAGGTCTAAGGTCAAAAAGGAGGAGAAAGAACCAAAGATACGGCCCCGGAATTACCTGGGATCAGGGTGACCAGATGTTGTAATGGCAAGAATGGAGGGCCCATCCCTCCCCCAAAAAAATTTAGGACACAGAAGAAAAATGTAGAACATGACAAACTAAAAGTTAAAGTCATATACAGTCATATATCTTGTTATACAGTCATATGTATTGCTTTCATGTGGTTAATTTAAACATTACATTACTTTGGCTGCAATCCTAACCATGTCTATTCAAAAGTAAGCCCCATTGTGTTCAATGGTTCTTACTCCTAGGAAAGTGTCATTAGGATTGCAGCCTAATTATTAAATTTAAAACTATTAGTATAATTTATTACATCTAATGTATTAATTATAGAAGGCTTCATACTGCCTGCTCATAAGGAAAAGCAATCCTAAACACAATGGGGCTTACTTCTGGATAGACATGGTTAGGATTGTGCTGAATGACGATTTCTTTATCCAGAACACAAGGCTAAAAAGTGGACATGCCCTGGGGAAAAAGGTGAGCCTCAGGTGGCCCAAGGGAAAACCCACCTCCATTCACTTCCCTGCCTGCACCATTTCTCTGAGACCGCTATTACAGAATTTCTCTCAACATTAATTTCTAAAAGTATGATGCTACAGTAGGTCCTATAAAAGAAATTGGTATTGGAAACTGTCTTTGAAAGTCGGCTTTTAGTCATGGCCTGCATCATTACTTGTCACCTGCATTCTTATAATTTAGAACATAGTTGCAGAGCATAAAGGAAATGAAGTGGTACCAGAAGACTGAATCATAGGGTTATAATTCTGTCTGTTGATTCCACAGAATATGAGAGGAAAACTCAAATTACGTGAATTCCTACCACAAATTACAGACCTGTATTTCAAAATTGCTTTTATTTTATTGAGCATATGAATCTGATATGAGAAAAATTGCCAGCTGAGAAGAAAATAGATATTGCTTTTGCACAGGGGAAACCGGAGCAAAAGAACAATAATGTAGACTCTGCCAGAGGCTGCCAGCTAACCATTCTTAATCCGCACTACCAGTATCTCAGTTTTGGTATTTTTTTTAAGTGAATGCTTTCTTGTAGCTGAGGGGAGCATCTAAAATCCTTTATTGGATCTGTTTCTGTCCAGAGTCCTGCAGGAATTTAGGACAGTCTGATTGAAGGTGTACACATTGTGCCTCTATCAGAGTGGTTGAGATGTCATTCAAAACCCAAATTTGGTGTTATGTCCTGATGCCTCATGCCCATGTACACTCTCGTCCTATCTCTTGGTGATTCTCATCCTCCTTTCTGGTTAAGACCAACCATGGTTTGCAATTTTCATCTCAGCTGGAAAACTATGGTTTGTGCCTGCAAACCAGAAATGGGAAACAGGGAGGGTAATTGAGACTGGTTTCTTATACTGGTTTTCATGGCAATTGCAAACCATGGTTTGCAGGATTCCATAGTTTGCATGTATTATAATTTGTCTCCAGTTAGAAAATATGAATCCTACAAAATGGTTTTACTGTATGTCAGTGAAGGGAAAAAGCACAGGAACCTTAGGACCTAGTCAGATTTAATTGTATCACATCACATCTGACCATCTAATTTTCTCTGAATGTGTACTATTTTTCAAAGTGACTTCAACACTTTTACTGCTGTGCCTGTTAACCAGCAGGCCAGGGTTTGAGACCCGGGTCGGCCCCACAAGACAGGGTGAGCTCCTGTCCTTAGCCCAGCTCTGCGACGCCAGCTGGATCCAATCGTATTGGCTCTGCCTTTCCATTGGACTAATTCAGTAGCGTAGAGAAGGGGATTTGCTGCTTGGGTAACAGCCTCTCCTCCATAACAATCCAACCCAGGCTTTTGTGCTTTGCATGCAGCGCCGAGAACAATACTGTAGTCTTTCAAGACTGACGGAGGCCTGCTTTTACCTGAAAGAAAAGGATATAAAAGATATGTTTCATAAAAAGCAGTAAAGCTGTTGCCTAACATTGACATGCATAAGAAGTATATACACTGGGAATAACAGATAAGCCTATTGGTTATTAGAGGTGCAAGTAAATGGTGATAACAAAATAAAAACAAATGACACCACTTTCTGCACTTCTCAATTTTGTTAAATAAAAACTATAATTTATGAAAAATTGAATTGTTTTATTTGGTTTTTATTTAGTATTCAAGAGATGTATAGGTAATGAATGTGGCTGCTTACACTATACCACCTTATATCAGCTATTGAATAAACTTAAAAGCAGGCCTCCGTCAGTCTTGGAAGACTATGGTATCGTGCTTGACGCTGCATATGCTGCATGTGAAGCACAAAAGCCTGGGTTGGATTGTTATGGAGTATAGGCTGTTACCCAAGCAGCAAATCCCCCCTCTCCACGCCACTGAATTAGTCCAATGGAAAGGCAGAGCCGATATGATTGGATCCAGCTGGCGTCGCAGAACTGGGCTAAGGATAGGAGCTCACCCTGTCTTGTGGGGCTGACCCAGGAATTGAACCCTGCTGGTTAACAGGCACAGCGTCTTAATTGCTTGCGCCACCCACAGCCCTGAATAAACTTATAAAGCAATTATAATGTACTAGCAGAATTTACTTGTCACTGCGGGAGTAAAATTTCAAGAATATTTGTGGGCCCTGCTGGACACTGCTGGACACAGGCACTGACACTGGGTGGTGGCAGCAGGCACCAGTGGGCAATTGTCACTGCTGGGCATCAACAGAGGATATGGGGGGGGGCAGTGGCAATCACCAGAGGACATCCCAGAGCCACCACTAGGAAGTGGGCATCCCTGGACAGTGGGCATTCCAACTAGGCACCATGGGCACCATTGAACAGCAGGACCCACTGGGCACTAGATGGCACTAGCAGGCACCAGACATCACTATCCAGGCACCAGTGGGCAGAGAACAACAGTGGGCACTGGCAGTCCCTACTGGACATACTGCGCAGTGGACAGAGGGCACCACTGGGCATTCTTACCTGGCATCATCAACCACCACCAGGCATTGGGCACCATCAGACATCCCTGCTGGGCATTAAGCACAGGCCACCAAGCACCACCAGGTGGCAGGGTGCTCCCACTGGGCACCACCGCAAATCCCAGGAAGCGGACCAGGTAGTCACTGCACCACTGCACTGTCACTGGCATGGGAGATGCTTGTTTGAGAAATTAGAAAGCAAGGTCAGATTGTGTGTGTGTGTGCATGTGTGTCTGTGTGCGTACGGAGTTGGGGTGTGTGTGTGTGTGTGTGTGTGTGGGATATGGTGTGTCAATCCTGGGATCATCCTGATTCCAAAAAGGTATAATATGTCTTTGTAGAGCAAGTGTTGCTATTTATCTGTTTATTGTTATCTTTTGAACGTCCTTAATTGATTTGATTTCAGCAAGTGCTTGGGCAGGGTTAAGGAGGGATCTTCTTTATTTTGAATTTTAAAAAATTGTTTTATTTATTTATTTATTTAAATTTATTTATATATTTATGATTTATTTTTTTTAAAAAAATTTATTTATTTATTTATTTATTTATTGTAATCTTTCGAACGTCCTTAATTGATTTGATTTCATCATATGGAGGTATCAGAACATTTTCCTGTTTGGTGATGACATCACTCGATGATGTCACAATTGTGGTTTGTGACATCAATTTTCAGTGCTGCTGTTTCTGAGCCTGTACAGGCTTTGCCTGAGCTGCATCCTTCTCTCCCAAAGTTCTAGCCCCACCAGATCATTTCTTCTTGCGCGGCTATTCCAAACAATCCGACCATCAAAAAAAAAAAGACAGAAATAAAGTGCGCGCCTAATCTAACCATTACGGTAGCCGCCGCAGCTCTGAGCGTCCTGAAGTTCCAGAAGGGGGGCCGCCACTGTGACGTCATCACCGCGCGCCGGCGCCTTGCACCGCCGCGGCCGCCATGGAATCCAACAGGGACGAGGCGGAGCGCTGTATCTCCATCGCCATGGCCGCCATCAAGTCCAGCCAGCTCGACAAGGCCCGTCGGTTCCTAGAGAAGGCGCAGAGGCTCTTCCCTAGTCAGCAGATTCGCGGTAAGCGGGGCTACTCGAGAGAAGCGGCTCCGGAGGCTGCGGCCTGTTCTCTCGCCTGCACTGCGCGTGCGCAGGAGTTGCCGGCCCACGGGGCATCATGGGACTTGTAGTCCTGGGAGGGTCTATTGGGTGGGAAAAGGGGTGGAAGGAGCGACCCCTGGAGGAAGCCTTGGGTGCGGGCGTGGTGGGCGAGGGTTGTGAAGGCTGAGAGAGTCGCGTCACGGTCTGGAGGAGAGCAGCGAGGCTGCGGTCCTCATCTGGGTGAACATGTTGGACTACAACTCCCAGAAGCCACCGCGCCCTGTGTGGAGGGTGACAACACAGCTGAGTGGGGGAAGAGAAGCCCCCCAGCCCCTCCCCAGGCAGAGAGTGGAGCAGCCTAGAGGGGCCCCTTAAGGGGGCTGGCCTCCCTGGGCTGACTTCTCTATGGCTCCCTCCACAGGCCTCACACCCCCACTCTCAGGGCATGGGGGTCTCCTGCCTCCTTTGGCCACAGGGTGGGGGGCAAGTTGTGCCTTCCTCAGAGGGTCTCTGCCCCTTTAAGACTCACAGAACCCCCACGCTCCTCAGGCACAGCTACCTCTTCAGAGGGTCTCCTGGGACATCAGTATCCACTGATTCAGTATCCACTGATTTCATATCCACTGATTTGGTATCCATTGATCTGATTCGGTATCCAGCATTTTGGTATCCATTGATTTTGTATCCACGAGTTTGATTTGGTATCCACCGATTCACTATTCACCAATTTGGTATCCACTGATCTGATTCGGCATCCACTGATTTGGTATCCACTGATTTTATTTGGTATCCACTGATTTTATTTGGTATCCACTGCTTTGGTATCCGCTGATTTGACTTGTCTCTACACGAAGCCCCTCCTTTAAATGCCTTGCAACAAGGGGGAAAAATATACCCAAATCCAATGTCCTACCTTACCAGTAGGCAGCTTCTTCAGCGTTTGTCCCATGTGGTGGTGGGTTGGGAAAACCTGGCTACCCTGTGGTAGGGAGCTGTTGCCACAATGTTGCCTTCCCACCAAAGTGATACTTACTGTATTTACTCGAATCTAATGCACACCCTATACTTATAATCAAAGTACCATAGAGATTAATATCTAATGAACCATTGAATCTAATGCACACCCTGATTTTGGAGACTGAACTTGGCTGAAAAAGGTGAGTGTTAGATTCTAGTAAATACAGTATTTAGCTACGTGCATTTCCTTGCTTTTGAAGTGCTAGGTTGGCAGGAGCTGGGCTAAGGACAAGAGCTCACTCCATTTGCAGCACTCCACTCTCAAACCGCTAACCTGCTGGTCTTCAGGTCAGGCTGACAACTGAGCCACTGCAGCCCCTAATTTCTTACCTTCGTGTTGCTAAATAATTATCATTTCATTTGATTACATTCCATTATTTACACTATGTAGTGTTTGAATGCAATACAGAGCACAATCCTAACTATGTCTACTCAAAAGTGAGCCCCGTTGTATTCAATGGGTCTTACTCTCAGGAAAGTGTCTTTAGGATTGCAGCTGTAGTGTCTATATCAGTACATTCTGGGGCCACAATGGAGGAGCAAGAAACATAGAAGTTGGTCTTTAAAGCTGTAGGGGGAGGAGTGTTAATGTCTTATTTATGGAAGTCCTGGAGACATCTGATGGCTACTGTAGGTACAAGGTGCTGGCCTTGCTCTGATCAAGCAGGGCAGATCTTATGTTTTCAAGTTGCTATATGATCCTTAATTAGTGGTAACCCATGTCGCTTTGACTATGCCCATCGGAGAATCTTGGTCTTCAAGATTATCTCCAAAACGTTTGTCATGTTTCTGCCATAAGGCACAGTCTTTGCTTTCTTGTTACCTGCTTCATCTTCTTTCTTTCCAGATGTGTATTTTGTTTTTTTTCTATCAGTGCTTGCTTTTTCCTTCTCAAAGCAATTTTGTTTTGGATAACCTACTTAAAAGAATTCCTCAGCTTTATCAGTTGCAGCATAAATCTTCATCTCCCAGAAAGAAACCTTGTGCTGCTTGGTTGCTTCCAACCCTCTCTTAGGAATGACTTCTTTTGACCCTTGATCTGATTGCTGACTCATCTAGCATAGAAAGAGGAATGCTTCCTGATAACATGAAATTAGGATTACCACTTTTTTAATTAAGTGTTGTGCATTTCAAAATTGTATGATAGGTAGAAGCATTACAGATGCAACAGGTCCTATTGACTCTTCTCTGGAGTCAATAACATCTATTTGATTAAGGTGTTTATTTCAATCCTACACAGAATATCTATTTTAAATACTTGTTGTGAAAAATACCTAGAAGCTGTTGCTGTTTGGCCTCAAGTGAACTCTGTTGCTGTCAGTGTTGGGATGGAGAAGAGAGAAAATATCACACAGTGCTTTCTCCTTAGATTATATGTAGTGAAACTTATCTTTTCAGAGTGGTAAAAAAATCGAAACTCTTCAAAATAGTTTTGAAGGAAATAATCAGGATGCCTTTTGAAAGCTTCATCTAAAAAAGGTAGGAATATAAGGTAGTTTCTCCAAAACGAAGGGTCTAATCCTATCTAGTTTTCCAGCACTAGGCAAGGGAACAAATGTTCCCCAACCTTATGGAGCCCTCAATAACTATTCTCCCATCACAAGATGCAGTGTACATTCAACTGCTGTAGCTACACCATGGCTGGAAAGTTGGATAGGACACAAAATAGTCATATGTGAAAATATGTTGCCACTTGGTGTGGGGGGCAGTTGTCCTCCAAACTGTTTACTGCTTCATTGTTCTTCAAACTTGTTTTTAATAAGCAGGACTACTTCTTCCTTGGAAGAAATTCCAGCAAATTAATAGACGTGTTGTTTCCAATGAGTAAAATAGGTTTACAGCCAAACACAATGAGCTTCTGATAAAATAAATAAAACCATTTTCAAACACCTCTATAAATAAGGGATGATGTTATACAGGCAATCAGCTTTGGTTATGTGATGATGTGCTTCCTGGCTTCACTCTAAATCAGGGGTGTCTTTTTGCCAGGAGGGCCACATATTCTTTCTGACATTGGGATGGAAAAATGATTTACATTTGTAAATTTGAATAAATTTACTTAATTTACATATGAGTGTATCAGAGCTGGTTCCGGAGGATTGCAAGGCTTGCCTGAGGGCTGGATGGAGGGGTCTTGGCCATGGGTCACATTGAGGCTGCATCTGACCCTGCTCTAAATGGACAGCATATTCTTGCCTGCTCACAGCTTTCGTTTAGACAAATGACCCTATTTAAAAGGGGGATGTCTGCGGTGGCACATGTTTTGCAACTGGCAGAAATTCTTGTGAAAACTGTCCTCTTTCATCTAAGCTTAACATATGCATTAATTTTGCTCTGATTTATACACATTTAGAAGTGGTGACCAGTTTCAGCTTTTCTGAGTGTGCACATGCAGTGAAAGAGATGTATGTAGATGTGGCAGTCTATCATACATGTGAGTTTCATGCAAATTCCTTCAAGGAAATGCTTTCTTTCTAGGAACGTTGTGATCTTTGGGGTGACCCTGACAAAGACAGTATCCCACTGAAATCACTAGGATTTTTAGCTGGGTAAGTGTAGTAATCAAGCAGTTGACTGTTACAATGTTTGCTTCTGCTTTGGGTTCTGCCCACATTTTTGTATCTGGCAAGTTTTATGACTGGAAACATTTTTTTTACCATATTGTATTCTGTTTTTTCCTGACTGAAAATGTCTTAATAGGAAAGGAAGATCAGGTTTCAGAAACTTTGATAAGTTATGTCTTGGATAGCATAAGGTATAATCATGCCTTTTGTTCTCAGTGAAATCTTTGATAGGACAGAAGAGAATATGCAATGCAACAAGCAACATCATTGCTAGTTACTTCTGGGCTGGGAGGCCAGACACATGAAAAATGCCATTTAAGGCTCAGGGGTGGATGGGAGACCTTGGGTTGGATGCTTTTCTGATTGTGGCAAAGTATCTTTTGGAGGTCTGTCTGCTACTGTTCTTTGATGTGTCACAATCCTGGTCTTGCTGCTTGGCAGCAGTGATCCAGTGTCCTATGTGTACCACCAGGCACCACCTCAAGTAGCATAGGTGGTGCCCATACCAGTGGTTAAAAAACCACTGTTTTAAGTAGGGTTGCCATATATCCTGAAAAACAGATACAATCCCAATTTTGGGGGATTGTGTTCACATACTGGCAAATGGGACAGGGTCCTGTCCTGATTTTGTGGAAGAGAATTATGGCAACCCTAGTTTTAAGGCATTTATTACCGTCATCCTATCTTGTAAAAGTGATCATTTTTAGATCCACTTGCAAAGAGGCAGTAGCTCACATAGAATTAGGTAACAAACATGAAGGGCAAACACACTGCCATTTACTGCAATTGCTATTTTAAATATTGAGCAAACAAAATGTTACATCCACTTGGTCATTCAACTTTTTTTCTTGGTCTGCTAAATCCTGCCTTCACGTGTCAGATCCACTTAAAAATATGTTTCTTGCCACAGAGAGAACATATAGCAGTAAGGTTTCAAGGTAGGGGAGAGATGCTAATGCTACATGTTTGAGATTGTATATTGTAGCCATAACTGAAAATGGGAGCTTCATGGGTGAGCATTTATTCTGACAGCTTTTGTCCAAGCCACTGGAAAAGACAATGTATACTGTATATTTCTCTGACTTTAAGGAAAATGAAGCAAATTCAAGGAATGGTAACTAAGCTCAAGTGTTAATGAATACAGCAGAACATTCATCCATTGCTTCTCTTCTTCCATTTTGCTACACTTAGACTGCAATCCTAACCACACTTTCCTGGGAGTAAGTACAGAATGGTACACAATGGTATTTCCTTCTGAGTAGACATGCTTAGGATTGCATTGTTACTCTATTGTTTCCTTTATATTCATATACTAGAGCAGTGATTTTCAACCAGTGTGCCACAGATAGACCTCAGATGTGCCGCGGGAATTTGAGAAAGGTCATGAATTAATTAATAGGGAAATTGGGGGAGTTGAACAGCCTGGTGTGCCTTGTCAATAGTAAAAACTACTGATGGCATGCCTTGACAATTTCAGTCCCTTGTTAGTGTGCTCTGAGATGAAAAAGGTTGAAAATCACTGTTCTAGAGTGTACGTTTCTCAGGGTAGGTTCCTGACCTCTTGTTTTTGTTTGTTAGTTCCTTTAAAAGCAAGTCAGCAGTGGAAATGGTTCACAGTATTAAAACAAGCATGATCGCCTACGTGCGCTTACCTCTTTTTAAAGGACAGTTATGGTTTAGTAGTTGGCAGTCCTAGATGCTTCCCTAGGGCCTTTCCTCCTTCCTTCCCCCTATGGGTATCCAAACACAGCAACCTGCAACAGAGTTACTTATGATGTCACCAAGCAAGCTGTGCTCTCTCTTAAAAGGCCAGTACCTCTTAGAGAAAAAGAGCAGCATGAAAACCTATGGCAATGGGGCAGCAGGACTTGGGTGTTTCTTGAACTGCTCTTGCACTCGTTCAGTTGGTGAGTAGCTTTTAGTCAGTTACAAGCATGGCTCAGCTTTACCTCCCCCCACCCCTTGTTATGGTGAAGGTATATAATTCCTTAAGGCAAAAAACTGAAACCAGCAGTGAGCATTGATATGTAACCTGTGCTATTCAGCTTAGGAAATACACAGCATTTTAGTATGAATGTAGTGAAAAAGGACTAATTAGCTACATGGAGACAAAAGTGTACAATGGTACCTTGGGTAAAGAATGACTTGGGTAAAGGACGTTTTGGGTAAAGAACAAAATTTTCTCAGAAATTTTGACTTGCGTAAAGAACACTGTCTTGGGTAAAGAACACTTCTGAGGATGTTTGGAACAGGCTTCCATGGCAAGGGAACCCACAGGGGGGACGAAGGGACGAGGGGCGGACAAGGGAACTAGCTTGAGCTACAGTGGGGCCCTGGGCAAAGTTTTGAATAGGCTTCCATGGCCAGGGAACTCATGTGGGGTCCTGGGGGGAGCAGCCTGAGCCAGGTTTGTATGTGGGATGTGTGTGTGGCAGTGTGGAAGGTGTGCCTTATCAGTGTTCTAATGCTGCTCTCCATCAGTAGCTTGGGAATGTTGAAGTAACAAAACACAAAGATTCCTTTGAGCCAATGGATAGCAGTGACTCCATTAGTGATAGTGAAAGAGCACAATCTTAACCATGACTACTCAGATGTAAGCCCCATTCTGTCTAATAAGTCTTACTCCCAGGAAAGTGTCTTTAGGATTGCAGCCTGAGTAGACTTCATAGGATCATGCACATCGAATGCATGTTTTGAATTCAATTCCAGTGTTTTGTCATAATTTTTACATCCAGTTAATATTTTTGTATGAATATTTTTTTAGTTTCTGGAACCAATTGTCTGAGTTTCCATTATTTGCTATGGGAAAATCCGCTTCATGTAAAGAATGTTTCATGTAAGAAACATGCCTCCGGAACGAATTAAATTTGTCATGTGAGGCGCCACTGTAGTAGCCTTCAGTTTTACTAGGCTTCTTCCATTTCCAATATACTGGTATGTGTGATGCATAGACCATCATTGCCTCTTCTATGTTCTCTCCTTCTACTCTGCTCCCAATGCAGCCCACCTTCAGTTAGGCAGTTGGAAAATATGGCATACAAATGCCTGGATACATAAAATATTAACAAGCAGGGTCAAATACATGCAGTACTTTGCAGTGGCTTAAAGATCCAGTTGCATGTCTTCAAGTTGTGGAATCAAACCCAGCAGAGCTTTGCCAGGCAAAAGATAATGTTGCTTGCGCTATGTGTGTCCAGGGCTGACTGTTGGAGTCCAGTCTTCTTGTTTACTTTGAAGTGTTTCTCTCTGAACCTGGGGGCCATCAGCTCTTAAGGGTACACACATGGCTCATAACTCTTTAAATTCCTTATTACTTTTTTTTCCTCTTTCTCCCTCTTCTTTTGGCCTTTGAGAGCAGTCTTTGGGTTTACAGATAATTCTTCAGAAATGTTCGGCTCGCAATGCAGACAGATAGCATTTAGGACTGCTTTGGAAATAATCTCTTGCTGATCAAGCAAAAATTGGTTTTGCTCAGCTGTTTTCACATCTACATTTTCCAGTGATTTACCATGGAGCACTTTTAGCTGCCTTGATATTTGTCTTGAATTTTTGGTCGTATCCGAGTGAATAGAAAATGTGAATCCAAATGTATTTTGTTCATTAATTTGGATTGTTACTTGGAATTTTTTTGTTTAAATAAATCCCAGAGGGACTAATGGTGCTATCTATTGATGAAGGGGAAGGCATCCCCCACTCTGTCCACCTGCAGCTTCTTTACATACTATACTTGTCATAACGTTAGTTGGAACCCAAACCTACCCAACTTTCTTTTTTTACCATTACCGGGTGCAGTGCACATCCATTGACATGGCTGCATTAGTGCTGAAGAGTTGGATAAGTTTGGGCTTTTAGGCTGAAATCCTGTATTAAACAGTATTTTAGCAAAACCTGGTAGCAAAACCATTGAATTCAATGGGTCTTGCTTCTAAGGAGACATGCATAAGATTACATTTTTGTTTAATCAAGTATGGCTGGGGTTTGGGGAGGTTGGGAACCTTTTTTTGCCAACCATTTGAGATTGGTGAACCTTTTTTTGCTTCTGCAAATAGAGTGGCCTCAGCATGTTGAACAGGGTGTTAATCACTCTGTAGGTTAAGCTGTTTAAATTACTTTTGCCACAACAGTCACAGTTAAGGATGGATTTCTTCTATACCCTTAACTTTGAAGATAGCAATGCAATGTGTACAAGGTGAAAATTTGACAAGTAGCCCATGTTACAGAAAAAGTATAAGTGTTGATCTATTTATTTTAAAAAAATTTAAATCAAAATCCCAAATCATAGTTTGGTAGTACTGGTTCTTCCTAATTTGATAATTCATTTCTTGAAGGGGACCAAAAGGAAGCCCAAAACTTTGGGTAGAGATAAATAATGTAAAGAGATAAATAATGTAAACAGCAATTTGTGTGAAAAAGTGTGGAAGAGGCAGGTTTTCAGGAAAAAAATCTCATCTAATATAGGGGAAGATTGAGCTGAGCCATGTTTTGACTGCTTTTAAAATAGGTGTGCTTAAAAGGCCACAAAAGGAGTTCCTAGCTCTTTATCGCCTTTTCCTTTGGTGATCCCACTGGTGTCTGTATTGCTCACCTGTGTTGCAATAGTGTATTCTACCCAGAAATTGATTTGTCTGTATGTACTGTGTAAACCATACACAGATGATACATTGATGTGTAAAAGATTTGCTAATATCTTATTGGAGAGTGTAAGATGTCATCAGATCTATGTCATCAAACATGAAAAACCTTTCCTGGTACAGACAAACAAGTTCCTGCCCCAAATTTAATCCTTGATCTTCCAACACCCCCCTAACTTGAGCTGCATCCCCCCACTGCCAAGAGTTGGGAAGGGAGGCAGGTGCAGGTGAGTGAGTGGGGACAGGGAAAGAAGGGTGGTGGGGGTGTATATGCAGGCTCAGACTCCAATCCTATGCATTTCTCCTCAGAGGCAAGTCCCATGATACTCATGGGTGTGGATAGGACAGGAGCCTAAGGACCCAATCCATGCATCCAGGAGGCGAGGTGGGCACAGGAGGGAGTCAAAGGGATGTGTTATGGGGCCGGAGGGAGGCTGGAGCAGCCAGTGAGAGCTTGCCTGGGAAGGAGAAGGCTAGGTGAGGCTCAGCAGCAGCAGAGCAGAGAGCAGGGAGGAGTGGGAGGATGTTTTTCGTCCTCTGGGAAGTCCAGATTGTCCTCTTTCCTTCTCTTGCCCGTGCCTCCAGAGGGAAAGAAGGGAGGGAGGAGGCTGGGCAGGGAGAGGAAGATCTGCAGAAGCAGTTGTGTGGCTTGTCTGGGGAGGGAGGGGAACTGCTGGCCCTGATCCGGGTGAATGGGGCCACCCCAGGGGTGCACCGACATTGCACCCCACCAACATTGGGACCCTCACTCGAGTATAAGTCATGGGGGGCTTTTTCAGCATTAAAAATGTGCTGAAAAACTCGGCTTATACTCAAGTATTTATGGTATATAGATTATTAGCACCCTCTTTCTCAAACAAAAAGGCACATGGTTAGGTGATCCAAGCAGCCAGGCTTTCTCAGGCTTGGTCTTTCATCCTCCTTTCCTTTGCTCCACTGACTATAATGCTTTTGAGTGGACACAACTGGGCTTGGAGGCTTAAAACTTAAGAAGCCGGGAATTATCCTCACCATTCCCTACCCTGAGAAAGTTGCCAGTTTTACAACCAGCCCCTGCTCCTCTGCTTTGGCTACATCTGGATGTAAGACCCAAAACCGGAACAACTCAAGCCCTTGTTGCATGCTTTTGTGTGCAAAGTATATATTGGTGGATCCATCTACAAGGGCACAGGAACAGGGGAGTCTGGGGTTTCTCTTATCAGTTGGCAACTCTGCTTTAAAAAAATTAATTCACCCCCCTTCCTCTCCAAAGCCAAAGCCAAACTCACTGCAAGCCAAACTCACTTCCAAAGCTCCCTCCTTCCCATGCTCTGCTCAGCTCTCCAGCAGCCTCAGCTCAGCTCCATTCCCGTCTTTGCAGCAAACAACAAGCACAGTTTCTCCCCCCTTCTCTCTTTCTCCTGCAAGTGCAGGGCCTGGAGCTCCCTGCTTGCCACAGCCATTTCCCCATCATTCAGCCCTGAAGCAGTTTAGGCCTTTGGGAAGCAGGTTGCAATGCCTGGCGTGATACATGCTTGGAGATGTAGTTCTTCCACTGATGGCTTGGAAAGATGCTTTAGCATGGGGTGGAGGGGGAAAGGCTACAATTACCCCCTCCGTCCTTTAACTAGCAGCAGCTCAGTTGGCCTCCAGCAGGCCTCAAAGGCCTAAAATCCCAGGAAACAGATGGAAATGCCCCCAAATTCCTGACAAAGAGGCCCTAAAACCAGACATCCAGTTTCAGGGCCTCATTTCCAGTTCTGTACAGGAGTTTCCAGTCATATGATCACCCTGGCTGCAGAGAAGTTCTTCCATTCAGTACTGCCTGACTCTCCAGGTTCATACACTAAGGCTGCAATCCTGAAGTGCACTTAGGCCAGCCTATCTGGCACTTGGGCCAACCTAATGCCAGACTGGCTAGCCTAGCTGCAGCAGAAAAGGCCTGGGCTAGTGTAAGTCCACTTTAGGCTGGCACAAGACAGATTAATCTGCCAGCCTACGCAGTTTAGCAGGGGCGTGTTGAGGGCATGTTGAGCATGGCCTACAACAGTGCTGTTAGACCACATCCAGAGCCTGTTTTCAGGGCAGTCATGTCCCCTTACAACTTCTCTGACTTAGGCTACCTCTGAAGCCGGCATAAATCCGTATAGACCCGTAGTGGTCCATGATAAGTGAGAATAAAAATGGAAGCAAAATCAAAAGTTCTTAGACCAGCCTAAGAACCATACGTGTCTCAACCACAGGATATGGCACAACTACAACAGCCCACCTCAGGCTATGGCACAACTACACCAGCCCAATGAGCATGCTGCCCTTGTGAAGCTGCTTCTTCAGCAGCAGTTAGGCCAGCCAGAGGCTTCCTAGCCCTGCGGATTTGGCCTAAGTGTCAGCTCAGGTTGTGGACTACTTTAGACCAGTTTAGCTGGGCCATTCTCTCTGGCCTAAGTCATGATTGCATCCTAAGACAGTGGTTTTCAATCTTTTTCATCTCATGGCACACTGACAAGGTGGTGAAATTGTCAAGGCACACCACCAGTTTTTTGACAGTTGACAAGCCACACCATGCTGCTGAAGGAGTGGGCCTCACACCTCCATTGGCCCTACTGATAAATTATTTTTCCCTCAAACTTTTGTGGCACACCTGCAGACAGCACACCTGTGTGCCACGGCACACTGGTTGAAAATCAGTGCACTAATGGCTGAGCTTTGTCGGTAAAGCAGGTAAAGTGAGATTCCATTGAAATACTCCTGCCAATGTTCAGCCTACCCACATTATGTAACATGGTAACGTCATCACAGAGTAGGATAGATGGGATCAAAATGCACTGGCGGAGGACATGTTTTGCAAGGTGAAAATCCCAAGTTCAATTATTTGGTGAGGCTCAGATAGCAGGTGTTGAGAAAGTTTCCTGCTTGAAACTGGAGAGGCCCTGTCAGTGTCAGCCATATTGAGCTAGATAGACCAGAGCTCTGACTCAGCGTAAGGAGCAAATAAAATACTTATTTGAAGCCTCAAGCCGCCCTGTAGCTGGCCTAGGCCAGTCTTAATAGGGAAGAAACAAACTGTTTTCTGAGAGTTATGGCCCCATTTTGTGAGGCCTCTTACCGGAATTATGGCCTCCATCATCCTGGGGTTTAAGTATGACTCTGAAAGCACCATTTAGTTTCAATTGTATCATGTGCAGATGGGATGCAGGGAATGCCATGAGTAGGCATCCTTCCGCTTCATGACATTTCAGTTTGGGTTTGCTGATATATGAGTCAGCTTGTTACCTATTCCATTCTGTCAAGAGTTTTGTGCTCTTTGTGAACCATGATGCACAACCAGAGCATGAGTTTTGGTTGTGCAGCAGATCCATAGGATTGGGCCAAAATCAGTCAGGGTGATTTTAAAAAAAATACAGGATTGTGCTATAATTTGCATTGCTAAATTGACTCGGTATTTTTTTTTCTTGCAGTACTTCTTGAATCCCTCACAAAGAATGAAAATTCATCAAATGGCCATTCACAATTCAATGAGTCAACAAACCCTAACGTTAGGAAAATGAGTGGTGACTTCCATTCAGCCAATGGAGAGCCAGGTGGGGAAGCTAACAAAAGTTACAGTCAGGATCAGGTAGATGCGGTTAAGAGGTAAGTGCTCATTTTAGACATTTCGTTATTATAGAGACTAGCTTACTAAGGATAGTTTTAAAGTATAGTTGCTGATGGGAGATAAGCTGAGGGTGCAGCTGCTGTCTGTTGAAGGCAGTTGGAGAGGATGACATACCTGGTGTTGTCTCTTTACCCTCTTGTGAAATCACCTCACCTCTTTATACTGCATTGACATCAGATTTAAGAATGTTAGGGCAAAGTTCCACCAGTATCTTTGACCAGTTCATTTTTCTACATGATTCAAAAGAAAAGTCCTTAGGGCTTCATACAATGTATAAACCCATCAATAAAGCACAATACACTGAAATGGAAAATCAGCAAAAAACAAATTAAGTATATAAGAATATGTTATAAAAAAGCCAAGTTACAGTTAACAGAAAAACTTCCTTAATAAAGATTTCCATAAATAGAAACCTTCATCTCTTACTTTAAAAAATAGACCCTAAATATATGTCAGTCTAATTTGAATCTGAGCAGGTGATGTCAAAACCTGAAAAGAGGACAAGGCACCCCAAAATGGAGAACACAGAAGAAAAATGGAGGACAAAATATAAGCTAAAAATACTAGTGTATAGATTTCTTTTGATTAATTTAAACACTGTATTTAAGACTATATTACATACAGTTTTTACATATAATTTATTAATTACAAGAAGATTATGTACTGCCTACAGGGGCTGCTTATAGAGAAAAGGAAGACATTTAACTTCCAGGACACAAGGCTAAAAAAGAGGATGTCCTATTACTCTGAATCTGAGAGAAAACTGCTTCATGTAAGATCAGATACTCTTACTCCCTTTCTGCTCAGAGGACAGCAAACGGTCTTCTTATCAAACCTGGATTTTCAAAGCTAGTGGCAAAGTCTAAAATTAGGTTCTGGTCCGGCAAAATATTGAGTCAAGCTGTTTCCTAAATTAGTTTTCTTCAATGCAATGCCAGCTACTGTCACTTGGGGGCAGTGTTTTCAATGGGTTGACTCAGCTTTGCTCTGACTCTAAAGAGCAATGCCTTTCCCTGTATTCTGGTAACTGGCATTGTGAGGCTTTGTAAGCAGGAAAATGTAATATATTCATGCATAACCCATGTAAGAAGCTAATTACTGGAAGCCTTTAAATTGCATGTTGCAGGGAAGTAGTGCAGCATGTGTACCATGTTCTTCCTTGTCCCAGAACTCCACATCATGCTCTTGTAGGTGCAGGGTATCCTGTTCATCTTAGCGGAGTTATCAGGTGTATTTGCAAAGGACTAGGTAAGCAAGTCTGATTACTTCATGGAAATTTTCAGGGAATTACTTACAAGCAGGAGCAGTTATGCCAGTGTTGGTAAGTTGGTTAGGACTGCACCCCCCATCTTTCACTTATAAGAAGGCATCCTTATAAGGCAACCAGTTGGGGACACCCTAGAGCAGGGGTAGGCAACCCTCAGCTCTAGTGCCAAGCTCGGTTCTCAGACAAGTGCTTGGTGGCACACCAAGGCACACACAGCTAGGAGATATTGCCACTGCTGCTTTCCTAATTGCCCAGAGGGACAATTGTCCAGAACGTCACTGACTCGCCCCACCCTCACCCCTCCCTGCCACTATCAGAATGGAAGGGGTAAAGAGTGCTTAGTTAGAGCTCAGTTCTGCACTTTTCTACTCAGAAGTAAGCCACTTTGGAGCCGATGGAGTCAATGGAGCCTACTCCCAAGAAGAGCCAGCGCAAAGGGCATTCTTAGAGTTTAATCCGGAGCATCTTTACTCAGAAGTAAGCCTCTCTGCAATAGGCATGGCAAGGATAGGATCAGGCTGTTCTTCAGCATCTCCAGTTCTCATAGCATCACAGGGATGTAGAAGCCCCTTGCAGGGTACAGAGGGAGCCGCATGCTGGCTGGAGGTCAGAAAAGCCCCATATACATGCTGTATATGCATATAAATTCTATAAATTTATATATATTACATACACATAGTGTGTAAATGTAATTTTATAATCATGTTGATACACAGAATAACATTGTAACATAAGTTTGGCTCTACACTGCTGAAAGGTTGCTGATCCCTGCCCTAGAGAATAGTGTTCACAAGTATCATTAGTGCTTCAAGGTGAAGAAATAAAAGCAGATTTTCTTTGTTGGGTTCCTGTGGCAGTACATGAAGGGGAACAATTAGAGCCAGGAGTAGTGCAGGAGGTGAGCAATTATCTACACAATCATTACTAGAAGGACTGGACTCCCCTTTCCCCCCTCCCCTTTCCCCTCCCCTTCCCCCTCCCATCCCATGTTAGGAATCAGAGAACATTCAGCTCAGAGAGCAAGAGACACTTTACTCTCAGCAGCAGAAATTTAGCTTTGCAATTACAAACAAGTTTTATTAAAGCTTTAGAGGGGCATGGCAATTTTATACGTGTTTTCAACAAAGAGTAGTTCACTATGCAACTACATAAGATTGTAGATTTAGCTGCTTACTGCTTGCAAAGGGGCATTGCATTGTAAAGTTGGGCAACCAAATCTTGTGACGGGGGAAAAAAAAACATTTGGATTGGGGTAAAGACATTCCATCAGTGTCTATTTTTGAATTCATTAAGGAAGTAAAATTAAGAGGATAGTTTTTAATTTGTTGTGGAGAATGGAAAGTTCATATGCTTAAAGGTAAGAAGATAATCTATCCCCCATTAACAGCAGGTGTCATCTTTTAACTTTTTAGGGTAAAACAGTGTAAAGACTATTATGAAATTCTGGGTGTGAGCAGAGAAGCCTCAGAAGAGGACTTGAAAAAGGCCTATCGGAAATTAGCACTGAAATTTCACCCTGATAAGAACCATGCGCCAGGTGCTACAGAAGCTTTTAAAGGTAAAATGATTTTATTCCCCCCACAGGCCTTTATGTCATATTGGAGATGATTTAATTGTATGTGGGCCTGGGTTAGCCATTGTTACATTGGAACATAGATATTGGTAAGCCTGTTTTATCTCATGCATGTCTCTGGAGCAGAATCTTTTGCAACACATCTGGCACCTACTGACACAGAGTAGAACTGAGAGAACCACGTGGTATGTAAATGTTTTTGATTAATTTATTGTGCCTCCATAACACTGATTCTGCTTAAAGCTGAATCCTCAAGGGAGAGGAGCACCAAAACACACCATTGTTGAGTAAATGTGAAATCGGATTGTGGACTATTTAGTGAAAATACAGCATCTAAACTAATGAGCAGCCCAGTCTTGAGCTACCTGCATTATGGTATCCGAATGGCTGCCACAAGATCCTGCGGCTGAGTAGATTACAGTCTGCACTTCCTGAACCAGGGAAGGAGAAGTTCATCCTCTTCTCCTGTGTAAACAAGCAGCCCCACAATGTGGCTACTTTTTCTGTACCAGTTCTGAAGCTGGTTCTGAAAATAAACCTTCATGTCAGGGCAAAGGACCATTTAAGGATTGGGCTGTCACTGTTAAACCAACTCTGAATGCAAACTTATACTAACAAATTACACCCGAATCCTAAACAATTTTTTCAGTATCCATAAAGCCCAGATGTAAGGGAACAAATTTCTCCTTACCTGGAGGGGCCTGTCTCCATACATCAGTGTGTAGTGTTGCAAATTGAAATTGGAAGGCATACCTCAGATTTTTCTTTTAAAAATGAGTTTAATTTTTATTTGAAAGCAGGACAAGATTAATAGGGGGGAGTAATCAAACCAGATCTTCGTAATAGTTTTCAAAACTGGAACCTTTTTTTTAAAACAACATCCAGCCGATAGAGCAAAATAAGATCAGAGAATTGCCTTTTGACAGATCCATTGTTCACAGTATGTTCCTGTATTGAAATCTGTGTCAAATTATCAAAGTGAGCATTAGAATATAACAAATGCCAACAGGAAACGCAACAGTGATGTCTGCTCAGTCTCACTCAGATCTTACATTTAGGCTTGTTTCAATGGACAAAGGAGGGTCTGCCCCTTAATGTGTGTGGAGCCAAGATTAAATCTGTTATTGTCCAGATATCAGTTAGCATCTGGCATAAAACCATTCTTCAATGGCAAGAGGTCGATTTCTTCACCTGTAGACTGAAATTTTTCTATTGACTAAAGACTTTACCAAGAGCTACAGGTCGAAATGGGGTCATGAAGGAAGATAATGCTTGATCTTCCTTAACAGAGCCAGATTCCAGGAGGTTATCTTTCCCACAAATCCATTGCTTCATTTGCCCTCCATGTATTAGCACCCACATGCCTTCCAACAGGTATCTCTGACTTGAATTTCTTAGTTAATATTTTTCTACTGCTGATGTCAGCTGGGGTGTTACCATTTGCCAACAATTGCTGATAAAAGTGTCATTTTTGCCCTCAGACATTCTTTTAGAAAATTATTCTTGAAATAAAAAATTAAATTCTTCTGTTTTTGTAGAAGAACAAATCAGAAGAACAAATAAAGTCGTCTTGTTTATTTAGAATGTAATGCAGTCTTCTGTCAATGACAGCCTAGTGTTCTCAGATAATTGATGAAGATGGCTGTCCTCCATTGATGGTCTTAAATATCTGGCCATTGGAAGTGCACTGTTTCTCCATAAATAGAATCCACTTTTAATTACAACTCAGATCCATCCGTTAGTTTAGGACCTGATAGGTTCATACATTTTAATTCTTTTTTTCCATCAAGAAGGCATCGGCCTATATCCTAAAGTGAAATTAAGCCCCTTGCTCCAGAGCAGTTTAGATGATTTTCCATAAGATAACACTACAGGGTGACATAACTGCATGGACCTGTAAAGCAGGCCTCCGTCAGTCTTGAAAGACTACGGTATTGTGCTCGACGCTGCATGCAAAGCACAAAAGCCTGGGTTAGATTGTTATGGAGGATAGGCTGTTTACCCAACCAGCAAATCCCCCTTCTCCATGCCACTGAATTAGTCCAATGGAAAGGCAGAGCCAATATAGTTGGATCCAGCTGGCGTCGCAGAGCTGGGCTAAGGACAGGAGCTCACACTGTCTTGTGGGGCCAACCCGGGTCTTGAACCCTGGCCTTCTGGTTAACAGGCACAGTGTCTGAACCACTTGCGCCACTCAGCCCACTCACAACCCATAACTGCTATGGATTTTGCCTATCAACCTGCACTGAGAGCCAGACTAAATGAAAAGGGCTTATCACCCTTTTGATAGCTTTTGAATGAATTGTAAGATGGGTGCAGTGTATTATAATTTGGGGGTGGGGGATAGTTGTACTTTGACCTTAAAAACAATTGTCATCACAGTCCTATGCCTCTCCACACAGAACTAAATTTAGAAGTTCAGTTGAGCCTCCTCCATGGTACACCAAAAGCTACCTGGGGATACGTCCCATTGATTTCATTGAAAGTTCTGAGTAGACATGCCTAAGATTGTGCTGTAAGTCTTCTAATTATGTATTGTTGTAGGCTGAATTATATCCTGCCTTGGATCTGCTCCAGACTGGAGGCATTCAAAATAACTTATAAATCGGAGTCTATAAGCAATAATAGTTTGAATTCAAATAGTTTGAATTCAAATAGTTTGAAATCAATCAAACTCAATTCTATTCCCTGTGGTTTTCATATTAGTTGTTGAATATGTGTACACAACACATTGTGAATTTGGTGTTCTAATTAAGAGTACAATCCTGATGGATCAGTGGGGGGCATTATGGCAGGTGGGTGTTGCAGTGCCATAAATGTAGTCCTGGAGCCGCAGTCAGGTCAAGATTGAGATGTAAGTACTGTATTGTCATGAGAGTGTGGGATTGTCAACGTGTTTTCAACTTAACCATAAAATTGTCCACTAATCTTTAAGTATCTGAGAACTTTGAAGAAGAAAGGAGTCCAAAGACAATGGCTTGCTGTAATGGGAAGGAATGAAACTGAGAAACATGTCATAATAAAAAAGAAATACAGTTTGTACTAGTAATGGAGCTTCAGGCAAAGCAGAACAAGGCTGGTTACAGAGAGACAAGCTGGGAACCATGGCTGAGATCTGGTTTCTGTATTTTTCCATATCCTCAGTATCATTTAAGGTGATCTCTGTTCCCCCACACTTGTAGAAGTTTTGATCAGTATTTTTTTACCTTAAATTTGTCAGCTTGGTAATAAATTGAGCTCTCTAACCCTCCTTTGTTTGTTTGCATGTCTAGGTATTAAGAGATATATATTGATGACTTAGCAGAAAAGGAAACAGTTTAGGGAGTGGCATGTTAGTGGAGGAGGAAAGGAAAAAGAGAGAAAAATAACTTATCTGTAATAGTCTAGACTTTGAAGCAAAATAAAAGCAGCAGGATTGACAGGACTTTCCTGTAGATACTGTTTATCTGTATGAATGTCTCCCTTCAGTTTGATTAAGGTAATCTTGAAGATGATTGAATTAATTGAAAATGAGATCATATGTGTACCTTAAGAAAAAGTCATATACTTCCCATTTCTGACTCTTGTTCACTTTTGGGGTGAGAGACAAGTGCATTAGCAACCCTATCGGATGTGGATCTTATGACAGAAGATCTCAAGTTCTGCTGCTCAATGTCCTGGGCCAATGGTGCAAAAGCAGCTTCGTCATATGATGGGTCACAGCTGCCAGTGCAAATACCTAGGCAACTGTTGCCCATTGAACCTTCTGCTTTCATAATTTCAGCCCAGACCTGCCCCTAAGCGTCTCCTTGGACTCATTTCAGTAAAAGAGCTGGCATAGATTCCCAGGAGAACCATTGGAGATGGAGATGCAAGTAAAAAAAACATTTTTACTTACTTCTCCTAAGCTGTCTAGTCCCTTTTCCTCAGCAGTAGGACATGCTCTGTCATTGTGCTGTACACGCTAGGGTTGTGGGTGATAGGATTGTGCTTTTAGACCCCTAGCAATGTACCCTTAAAATTCCAGCTGTACAGATTCTGTCTGTACAGAAGTTGAAACATCTAGCTCTTACCAGCCCAGTGCTATTGTGTTTGCAGAAAAGGAATTATCAAAGGACGTTCTGTTCCTGTGTGAAATCACCAGTGCAGCTGTCTGTAACTCAGTGAGCAGGTGTACCTAAGCAACAACCTCTTACAACTTATCAACTACCAGGCTATTCCACTACAGCCTGATAAAAAAGGATGAGATATGTGAATTCTCCTTAGTGTAACCAAACTTCTTTGCATCTTCCAAGGCTTCAAGTTGGGGAAAAAGCTGGGCTAGAACCTGTATCCTGTAGTGTGTGTACAGAATGCCCAGGAATTATTTGGTTGGACAGCATCATACATACGTCTATGTGCAAAAGTTGGTAAATCCTGCAGGGCTGCAAATTATGAAGTTAGGCAACCGTTAGTTGATATGAGTGACAATGGTGGTTTTTCTTTAGTCCTTAGCTGGCAATTGGGGAGAGGGTTGTCCTCTTAACCAATACATTGCTGTAGGTGCTGCTGGATTTCGTGCATCATTCATGATACATTTCCATTCTTTGCAATTTATGCTTTAAAGTGCTTAATGAAAATGTTATTAAAATGCTTACTAGCCTATTACAATATAAGTGATGCAAGAATTTTGATGTCATGCAATAATTTTAATTATATGACAGATTGTTTGAATTCAGCAAAAGGTTTTGCTTTCCTTTCATTTGCATTAATCCTTGAATTTCTCAGTTCACAGTGTCCTTACAGTTCCCTATACCTTTGTCACAGTACCCCTATATTGCTGTGTTTCCTTTTAAAAAACAAATTATCCTATGACTCCAGTTTCAGGTTACTGCAGTGTCCCATGACACATAGATGAGGAGCCAAAGGCCGCATGTAATGCTTAGCATGAACTTTTAAACAAGCTAAATGAAGGTGGGCAGCAGACAGAAGAGCTGATGCATGCTGCTACTATTGGTTATTAATATAGGCAGTCCAAAATGATATTTGTGAATTCCAGATTCCAGTCCATCTCCCTAACCAGTACACCATCCTGGCGCTAAAACCATTTATCTAAAAATAAAACTAACCCTACAATCCAGAGTAACTAGAGGAGCACATAAGAGACATTTACATTGACGAATTTACAGCACCATCTAGTGAAAACCTATGGGAAATTCATGTTGCAATCCAGAGTAAATTGTTCTTACGTCGGAGCAAGGACTTCCAGTAGTTACTCTGGAGTGTGCCCTTTTCCTAAGAACTCGGCACATCTTGGATGTTACATTTTTAATCTTTACAACAGCCCTATAGGACAGGTGTGTATCATGATTCTCCTGCTGCAAAAAGGGCTCTGAGGCAGAAAGAGAGTGCCCTGCCAGGGCCACTGAGTCAGCAATCAAATGGCATCCACAGTTGCCAAAAGAAAATTTCTGACCTTTTTTTTCTTGTTTCAGCCATCGGTAATGCATATGCAGTATTGAGTAACCCAGAGAAGAGGAAGCAGTACGACCAGTTTGGAGATACGAAACTTGGCCCCACACGACAGGCACATGGCTCTGCAGACTTCCACCGAGGTTTTGAGGCTGACATCTCTCCAGAGGATCTCTTCAATATGTTCTTTGGTGGTGGTTTTCCTTCTAGTAAGCAGAACATTTTAAATCTACTTTAAAGTGGTAGGGGAGGAGGGAGGGAAATTGAGTGCTGTTCAGCTGGCTTCCCTTCCTTTTTCCATGCTGGCACAGAAGCATGCAGCAGATAATCCAAGAAAACCCTGATATTCCTGCCTGATTGGCCTGTATTGAACACACAGGTTCATAACATTAATGAGAGAGCACAGGCACCATGTTTTCATCAAACAGTGATCTTTCCAGCAAATAGTGTCATCGGAACTGGATTTCTCTTGGGATTCTTGAACAGCATTCTTGGTAGTAGGTACAGCTGTCTCTGCAGCTGTGGTGGAAGACATTAGCTGTTTTACAGGTTTTACAGATGTTTTCCTATCCAAAGTAGCCCCGTCATACCACTGGTATGTATGTATGTATGTACTTCACAGTGAGGAAGAGGAAGGGAGGACTCCCATTAGGACAGTTGTGTGCTTTGCTTCTCTGTGGCAATAGGGAATGAGGGATGGAAGATCAGTTCTCATCTGCCAGATGTAATCAAAGGAAACATTCCAATACAGTGGAGGTGCTGCTGGTGTCTTCTATTGCAGAGTTTACAGCAGTGGAAGATTTCTGCTTCGTCACCCTCTCACCTAATATTTATCTTAAGATAGCTGATTATCAGTCTAGGAACAGGAAGGTATTTTCCTTTGGGTCAGATTGGCTAGAGATTTAGGGTTGGGTGGAGGTTGCTTCCCCTGCAGCATGTGGTTTGGCTTTTTTACTTCAGTCACCTGGAGCTAGTTGCAGTCCAGGTGTTTTTCTGCAGTTGCTATTTGCTTGTGGCACACCATGGTCTGGCTTGACTAGGAGGCTGAACTCCAGAAAGCTGCTTACTCCTGCCTTTTGAACAGTGTTGTTGAACTTAAGGTGGTGAATCCTGATTCAGGGAAGAAAACCAGAACGCCTTATAGCAGTGGTTCCCAAACTGTAGGTTGCAGCCCACCATTGAGAACCAAAACTGGGCTATTCCCCCTTCAGGGGAGTGGTCCAGTAATTGTGTCCAGATGGCACCACAGTGATCAAGTGTCATTGAGGCTTTCCACTTACTCCAGCCCTATCCCTGCTCCTGTATGCAAGGTTCTCTACTCCCTTGGAGAACTTTGGGAACTTCTGGATTAGGACACAGTACTCATTCTCTGCATTTCAGTTCTTTCCTCATGCAAATGAACTTGGGGCATCTTTTGTAAGCTGGTGTGATCTGTTCCCTTTATATCTAAATTTCACCATAGCAAGGGGACTAAAGCCTTGTAAAGATCATTAGAAAGAGCTTCCATGGGCTTAGCTTTGCTTAAGCCAGTTTAAGATGAAATTATCATGTCTGTGTCACTGGAACAGCAGATGAGCTTGTGAAGCAGTTTCTGATCTATACTATTCCTTCACACCACTGGGAGGGAGTGATTCACATGGTTAACATATTAAAGTCTTGAAGGTTCTTGTACAGCGCATTTGTTTTTGCATGGGGGAAAGGTGCTAGCCTTTCTTCTCTCCTCTCCAGGGTGCAGCCTATGACCTGCTTGCCTTCAGTTCTGAAATTACTGAAACCAGGACTTGCACCTTCAATACCAGCAACAAACAGCAGTGTCACTAGGGGCTGTGGACAATGTGGCCTGCACCAGGTGACATGCACTGGGAGGCTGTGACACCCCCAAAATGCACCTTTGCAATGGTGTGGAAAACCCCATCATGCCATATACCATTGGACGCATATTTAAGAGCAGAATCCAATGCAAAAATCAGTTTTGAAATAGCACCTTCCCATCAAACGTTATGGCAAAAAAGGCTTAAAAATGCATTTAACTCTATGGAAAGTAAAAGTAACCCATATCATGGCTTTACTCACAAGTAGGCAAATTTGCCAAAGTCCATTGTAAAGAGAAGGCTGAGAGGAATCCAAGGACACCAGAATTGTCCTGATCTAATGAACACAGACCCCACAAATCACCCCACAATGATTGCATTGAAAATGAAAGTGAACTGCACAGCCATGTTTACTAGCGAGTAAACAAGGATTCCTTGGCTGGTGTGGAAGGTCAGTCCAGTGAAGTACAAGGCTTCAAAATTATCCCAATTGGCAACATAAGAAGGGTGTACATAGTTGGTACCCTTGAGATGGGTGACACCCCTAGTGAACAAATTGGCTAATATCATGGTTTTTAAGAATAATACTATAATAATAGTATAATAGAATAATAATAATAATAATTTTAAAGAATAATCATGTTATATTACCATTTGATGTGTAATTTACACAGAATGCAGTAAAACAAACCACTTTGAAATATCATTATTCTATCAAAACGCATGGCCAAAAAACCAGCAGAGGCGGAGCAATGGAACATAACCACACCCCCATTCAGGTTGTTGCCCCTCCACCTGCATGGTTGTGATGCGTTGGCCACCATACCGGGTGACACAAACCCTAGTGATGCCCCTGACAACAACAACAAAATAACAGCAGCAAGTTGCAAGGATTCTCTACCTTCTGAATAATGACTACTCTTAAGATCTCTATGTTCCTGCCTTTACTCTTGGGAAAAATTGTTCTTTTTTTGGAAAAAAAAAAAACCTTTTACGACAGAAAGCACCAGAACTGTGCAGAGGCTTCATTCATTTGGAAGAGTTTGTTATAAAACTGGTTCATGTTTCATCGAAACACCCCGTCCGCAAGCTTCGAGAAATTGCTTGTTGACAAGCCTGTCGTATGAATCCACAAATTCCTTTATGCAGCCTTATGCAGCCTGCAGCTAAGGGGAAACAGCAAATGGAAAAAGGCAACTTAAGAAGCATTTTACAATTTGTATAACACAAACATAAATTTACGCTTCTGATGTGTTACTAAAGTACTCTCAGTTTATGTGTAGATATGGCATTACTGGTGCTTGCCGTCATGGCATTTCAAAGAAAAGCTCTTATGGTATTGATTGGCTAGGTCAGGGATGACCAAACCCCGGCAAGGTTGTGGTGAGCAGACCCTGGAGGCTGAAGGGATGTAGTCCCAACTGGTGGATGATGTCAAGGCCGAGGAGAGGGCGGATGAAATGTTTAGAGGGCCTGATGGAAGAGCTCTTGGGGAAATTTGTCAGAGTTCAGTTAGGGAGTTCAGGTGGTTGCTCAGCAGTTGCTGATCTAGGAAGAGCTCAGCAGTTGCTGATATTCTTTGGTGTGGGGATGGGCGCAACTTGTTACAGTGGCGCCTCACGTAACAAATTTAATCCGTTCCGGAAGCATGTTGTTACGTGAAACATTCTTTACATGAAGCAGATTTTCCCATAGGAAATAATGGAAACTCAGATGATTGGTTCCACAACCCAAAAAATATTCATATAAAAATATTATGTAAAAATGATGACAAAACACTGGAATTGAATTCAAAACATGCATTCATTGTGCATGATCCTATGAAGTCTCCTTAGGCTGTAATCCTAAAGACACAATCCTAAAGAAACTTAGGAGGCTGCAATCCTTAAGACACTTTCCTGGGAGTAAGACCTATTGAACACAATGGGGCTTACTTCTGAGTAGGCATGGTTAGGAATCAGCAATCTTAGACACTTTCCTGGGAGTAAGACACTTTCCTGGGTCTTCTGGGGGGTGGGAGGGTGTTTGGGGACAGTGAGTGGGGAAGATATAGGCAGCAGATAATAGTGGCTGCCACTTTAAAAGCCTGGCTCCCTGCAGCCTCTTCAGCAGCTCCGCAGGGAGCCTGGGGTTGGAATGCAGGCTTTTAAAGTGGCAGCCACTATTATCTGCTGCCTATATCTCCCCCCCACTGTCCCCAAACACCCTCCCACACCCCCAGAAGACCCCCCCAGACCCTCCAAGCATCTTCTCCCCCCACCCCCTGAGGAATGGACCTGCGTTACCTGACCTGTTCATTCAGGTAACAAGTGCAGGCTAGCAGCTCTTTTAACTTTAAAGAGCTGCTAGCCGGCCTTCTTTACCCAAATCAGCTTCTTTACCCAAGTCAGAAGCCCAGGGGAACAGTATGTTCTTTACCTGGAACATATTTTACCCAGGGCATTCTTTACCCAAGGTACCACTGTATTTACCTGTTACGTGATGTGCCTCCTGTAAAGGAAAAAAGAAATGTTACTGAAAACTGTTTTTGTTGGATACGTACCTATTTCCTGACTACTTCAATTGAGTTGCCTGAATAGGAGGGCTGATGGAAGAGCAAGGTCTGTGGGGTGGGGGGAGAAGATGGTCTCCTCTATGACAAAGGTCACCAGATGTGGCCCCCAGCAAGCCTCCATGTTGCCTGTGTCAAGCACCCTCGATCCAGCAACCAAGCTGCAGGCTTACCTGCAGACAAGCCCTTTAATCCTCTGGAGATGAAGGGAGCGCTGCTTCCTGTACCTCTAGAGAGTATTCTGGGGACTCTGCTCTCTATGTACGAAAGTGCTTATGGTTTAAAGATCACCGCCTTTCTGTGTGCTAGAAAGTGATTTGAATACATTCCTTCACCCACATAAATTCTGCCTCATTCATTTATGTAAATTCCTTTTTCTGGTCCCCAAAACGATGTCAGAGAGATGATGTGGCCCTTCTGCCAAAATCCTTTGTTGAAGGGAATGGGGTGGCCAAATAGCCATCACCTAGGGGTACTTGTATTGAGAGTCACTTAGTTGGGCAGGTGGGAGTGGGCTAGATCAAAATGGTTTCAGCATTTTATGAATGCTGACCAGCAAGTTGACCACAACTTGCAACACAGCTTCTCCTAAAAAAGGACGCCTTCACACTAGTAGGACCTAGCAGTGCAAGCACATGTTCCACTTCTACAGGAATTTGTGAACATGCACAAGTATCACTGTGTCCTAGGTTCATACAGACCTAAATCACTGTCAAACTGAATGCCCAAGAGCCTTATATACCTATTTGGGGTTCTGGTTGTTCACCAGCTTGTGCTGGAAATGCAATTTATAACAATCAATGCTGGAAACCAAACTAACACCTGCAAGCTTCCATCTCTAGCTTTCTGAAGTGTTTGGATCTATAACTGATTGTTGGCAGTTTGTGTAATGTTGGCACTCCAGCATAATGTCATGATTTGCGATTATTTGCAGTGTGGTATGACCTATCTTATACCTTTGTTTTCTAGCATGGCATGTCATTAGGGCCCAGCTGCTGAAATCATGATAGATATTTTAACAATGGGAAGGCTCAGTAGTAAGAGGCTCTCAAGAGACAACATGATCATTGAGAACTGGGATGACCCACCCAAGTATCGGAGCCCCTGCTGTGTCCTTCTAGGAGATACTCTGTCCTTACACATTTTCAGATAATAACTTCTGCCTGCCCCATACCTGTCATGCAGCTGCTGCCAGCCTCTGACAACTTTCAAAAAAGGACATTGTAAGCAGGATGCAGGTGGCAAAAAGGTAGACATCACAAAAGAGGCAGGAGACAACTACAACAGTGGGTATATGGCAGGGCTCTCAAGAATTGAAGAAGGGGTTTGGGGTCATACTTAACCTGAGTCTCCCTAACAGGCCCCACACTTAATAGAGAGCCCAAAGGAAGACAACACTGGGAGTGCATCTTCTCTACCCGCAACAAGAGGCCTCGGCGAGTGGTGGAGTGTGACTGCAGGAAACACCAGGGAAAGCCGCGTGAGATGAACCCCCTGAGAATGGAGGCCTTTTTAGAAAGGACTGCAGCATCTCTCAGGGCGTCTCTCAAGTCTTCACTTAGGGGTACTTGTGTTGAGAGCCACTTAGTTGGGCAGATGGGAATGAACTGGGAGAGGATTCTAAATGTAATTGGGACCAGATTTATACAACCACTTCCCTGAGCAGAAGACCTACAACAGATAGAGACGGGAAGATTATAGTCAAATTATAGTCAAATGGGAAGGCTAAGTATTAAGAGGCTCTCAAGAGCCAACGTGATCATTGAGATCTGGATGACCCACCCAAGTATCGGAGCCCCTGCTGTGTCCTTCAAGGAGATACCCTGTCCTTATATATTTTCATATAATAACCTCTGCCTGCCCCCTACCTGTCATGCTGCTGCCAGCCTCTGACAACTTTCAAAAAAGGGCATTGTAAGCAGGATGCAGGTGGCAAGAAGGTAGACATCACAAAAGAGGCAGGTGACAACTACAGCAGTGGGTATATGGCAGGGCTCTCAAGAACTGAAGAAGGAGTTTTGGGTCATACTTAACCTGAGTCTCCCTAACAGGCCCCACACTTAATAGAGAGCCCAAAGGAAGACGACACTGGGAGTGCAGCGTCTCTACCCGCAACAAGAGGCCTCGGAGAGTGGTGGAGTGTGCCTGCAGGGAACGCCGGGGAAAGCCGTGTGAGATGAACCCCCTGGGAATAGAGTTCTTTGTTGAAGGGATTGGGGTGACCGACTGGCCATCACTTAGGTGTACTTGTATTGAGAGCCACTTAGTTGGGCAGGTGGGAGTGGGCTAGATCAAAATGGTTTCAGTATTTCCCACAAATTGCAGCACAGCTTCTCCTAAGAAAGGACGCCTTCACACTAGTAGGACCTAGCAGTGCAAGCACATGTTCTGTTTCTACTGTCAAACTGAATGCCCAAGAGCCTTATGTGTCAGCTTGTGCTGGAATGCACTTTATAACAATCAGTGCTGGAAACCAAACTAACACCTGCAAGCTTGCTTTCTGACGTGTTTGGATCTCTGATTGTTGGCAGTTTATGTAATGTTGGCACTCCAGCATAATGTCATGGTTTGTGATGAATTGCAGGTGGGTATGACCCATCCTAGACTCTTGTTTTCTAGCATGGCATGTCATTAGGGCCCAGCTGCTGAAATCATGATAGATATTTTAACAGTGGGAAGGCTAAGTAGTAAGAGGCTCTCAAGAGCAAATGTGATTATTGAGAGTTGGGATGACCCAGTCAAGTATCAGAGCCCCTGCTGTGTCCTTCAAGGAGATACCCTGTCCTTATACATTTTCAGATAATAACTTCTGTCTGCCCCATACCTGTCATGCTGCTGCCAGCCTCTGACAACGTTCACAAAAGGACATGGTAAGCAGGATCCAGGTGATAAGAAGAAATCACGTAACTTAAGACATCACTTAAGAGGCAAGAGACAACTGCAGCAGAGGGTATCTGGCAGGGCTCTCAAGAATTGAAGAAGGGGCTTGGGGTCATACTTACCTGAGTCTCCCTGGCAGGCCCCACACTTAATAGAGAGCCCAAAGGAAGACGACACTGGGAGTGCAGCGTCCCTACCCGCAACGAGAAGCCTCGGAGAGTGGTGGAGTGTGACTGCAGGGAACGCCGGGGAAAGCCGCGTGAGATGAACCCCCTGGGAACAGAGTCCTTTGTTGAAGGGAGTGGGGTGGCCTAATACCCATCACTTAGGGGTACTTAGAATCATACTTGTGTTGAGAGCCACTTAGTTGGGCAGGTGGGAGTGAGCCGGGAGAGGATTCTAAACATAATTGGTACCAGATTTATACAACCACTTCCCTGAGCAGAAGACCTACAACAGATAGAGAGGGGAAGATGCTTGTCAAATCATACTGTCAGGTCTCATACACCTCACCCTGACCAAATTTTGCTAATTTACCTGAAATTAAAATGCCTTTCATTCTTGTCATGATTCTTGTCAAGATTGATACAACTATATGATGAATGAGATGTCTTCACACTTGCCTCTTTCAGAATTTTGTTTGGGAAAGTCTTAGGTTGCAATTCTAGACACACTTTCCTAGGAGTAAACCCCATTGATCACAATAGAACGTATTTCTGATTAGTGGTGCATAGGATTGTGCTAGTAGAGCTGCAGCTTCCTTTATATATATATATTTCTATTGGCATACCAACCAGTCAATGTATTATGACCTCCCTGATTCTAAATCATATAACGTACATTTCATTGATTTCAGTGAAACATAACTGCCACACTGCATTCAAGGTCTGAGAATAATGCCTTATCCTATCCCCTACCATCTTCAACCATGTAGTAAGAACCTGCATTGCATCCAGTGATGGAGAGCTAATCAAATGGCCAGTATTAGTTTCCCTGGTCATCAGTGCGTCTCCTTGGACATCCACCAGCTATTTTGATGGTGTTTGTCTGAGGAGCAGAAAGGGAAAGCTCTGGAATGGGGAATGGATAAAATCCACCAGGTATGACTATCTCAAAAGATCCACTCATGAACTGCTCCCAGTTTGACCCATTCCCCCCTCCCAAGACTGCCCATGAACCACTCCCTCCACCAGCTTGCTGCACCAGCTGAGCAACCATGCAGTTCTTTTGTGTACTCACAGCCTCTGGCCATCTCTAACAGTGGCCAATGTGCAATAGTAGCACAGCATTTGTGCCATCTGAAGGTGATTTAGAGCAACAGATCCCTAAATCCATTGCTGTAAGTAGAACATAGGTTTGGGCCATATTTAAATTAAAGTTTAAGCTGGCAGCCTTTTGAAAAACCCCACCTATCTCACCCGCCATGGAAACTGTCATCACTGTGGGCTTCTTTCTGTAATCTTAGACTTTTACCACAATTTGTCACTTGAAAATGTCTGGTTAAAGGCTGTTCCAGAAGTGACTTTTGTAAATTTTGCTGCAACTTCTCAACCATCTGTTGACTTAGGTGGTGGCCATCATGTGTTTGACCATGGCTAACAGGTCCCTTTCATCCACAGGTAACATTCACGTATATACCAATGGCAGGATGCGGTATGCCTACCACCAGAGGCAAGAACGACGAGAGCATCAGGGTGATGTAAGTTTTAGCAAGAAGAGCAAAGTCAAGGGCTTCAAAATCTGAAGTTGTATTCTACATCCTCTCTGGTTTGGATTTGCAAGCAACTTTCTTATTCTTGTGGGAGTGTCAATATTCTTATGTCTTCCCAGAAAAGTTCCTTTTAAATATATTTTGAATATAGTCTTGCTTTTTTTCTTAACACCAACTCTTGGAATCCAGTCCTCTCCCCCCACAAGCATGGTAAGTTGCATAGTGGAAGCCTATTCTGCATCCTTCTATCCAGTTTTTCCCCAAAAGTGATGCTTTTAGACACAAACCAGCTCGATGCGTCAGGGATATTGGAAGCTATAGTCCTTGGACTAGTCTTTGGGCATTTTCAGCACATCTGATTCTTTCCAGTGAACCCTAATTGCACCCTAACTTCTAGTCCAACTCTGTATTTGCTATACCAGACTGCCCCGGCTATAGAATATGGCCCTCATAAACACACAAACATGGCATCTCCAATATTGTTTATGTGCAATAACTTTATACATTAGATGCCTATTAGAAAAAAAGCATGACAGCCAATGATTGCCAACTGCAGAAAAAAAGGACCAAGCAAAAATGGGAGAGGGAAAGGTGCTCAGATTCAGTGGGGCAGAGTTGGACCATTAGCTAAGGTCCTACCCTTTGGGACTGATTCAAAGGGTGTAAAAATAATGAACTAGCTATAGGCCCCATTTCAGTTGACAACCCCCAACTTTGCTTCCATAAAGCACACCAGGAGCAAATGAATAGAATTGATGTTGCCAGCCTTCAGTTCCCAGTGGATTATGTTTAAATTTGCAAGTCAGTGGTATGCTTGTGCAATGCAGCTAATGCAAAATTGCTAGATGTGTTTTGACCAGCTGCTGATTTTTTTCCTTTTCTTCATCTGTGAAGAAAGATATTTTTGTATTTGCAACCCTGTGGGAACTCAATAAACTCAAGTGAGGAGACCAAACTGTGAATGAGACAGCTGCTTGCAGCAGCACAGCTCACGTAGTCTGTGAATGTGAACTCTCACCATCTTCAGTACGGAAATTGGAATGGCTATCATACTGCCTTCCAAGGTTGTTAAAGGGATTATTGAAATAATGCACGCAGAGCACGTTGAGTGCTCTGAAGTGTACAAAGACTAAAGGAGATCGGACTGGCCACAGTTGATCTCTTCCAGCATTACGTTGCTCCTTTCCTCAGGTGGCCTGGTCTAAGCAGGAGGAGTTCTGCAGTCCTGTGTCTATAACTCCACTAATGACCTTTTTTTCTTCCTAGGGTGGCCTTGGCCTGTTTGTCCAGCTGATGCCTATTCTCATCCTCATCATCGTATCTGCTCTTAGCCAGATGATGGTCTCCAGTCCACCTTACAGTTTGAGCCACAGGCCGTTAGTTCCTATTACATCTTTGTATTATTAACTTGAACAGCTGAGTATTACTGAAATGGTTCAAGAGACAATGACACTTGGCAAGTTGTTGGGGTGGGGGAACTGGAGTGTGCTTGGATGTTGCTTTTCCTGTCTGGTCACTTTTACGTGCCTCCCAGCTTTGTATGATGTCTGCTAGGATAGGAGACATCTCAGCAATTGGCCATTCATGTGAAAAGAGTCCTCCAAATACGTATTCAGCAGCCTCCCTTGATCTGCATGGGGAAGGACTGCAGCTCTGAGGTGGAGCACATACTTTGCATGCAGTCCGTTCCAGATTTGGTCTTGAGGCAGGGCACACAAAAAATCCTTGTCTGAAATACTGCAGGGTCATTGCCAGACAGTGAAAAGTGTGAACTAGATGTCTCAGTGGACTGGCTAAGTATAAGGCACTTTTATGTGTCAATGGAATTAATGTGTCTCTGTTTACCTGGAAACTAACTGCATCATCACAGATAAGCAAAACCAGCACGTCTCAGTCAATGTGTCTTCCCATTTTGGCCATATATTACAGTAGTTATGCAAGTGTGGGGCCCACGGCAGCCAACCCAGTTGCCCTCAAGGAGCAATTCTGTAGATAATGATGCTGTTTCAAAAGGAAACCTCTTTTGCTCTTGTTTTTAGCCTTTATCAAATGACATACATTGTAACTGGTTACGTCCTTGCTTCTGCTTCTTGTGTCAGGAAACCTTCAGTTTAGGATTTGTGGTTATGGAATTTGAGGTGATGCTGAGACCCTACACAGGTTTGGTGTAGAGCAGGTTCATCAACCACAATAGTCTTCCTGTCTCTTGAGAATTCTGTTTTGCTTTCCCTTAAAGCTTTCTTTTTATAGTACTAAAGAAAGGGAAGAAGAAACACCAATTCCATGCAGGCTGATTTTCCTGGAATTGGAGGAGTTACTTAAAATTTTAAAAAGAGATTTAAAAAATAAAGATTTAAATAAAAAAGTTTAGAAGATTTAAAATAAAAAAGAGATTTTGAAATTCTCTTGAGAAAGAGTTTTAATCTGGATTAAGGAGGATTCCTGCTACAGGCAGAGGGTTGGACTAGATACTCTAGACGTCCCTTCCAATTTTACGATACTAACCAAAATGTATTTGGAATGCCTATACAGAATTTAGGATGCCAATCCTTTCAGTTGTTTTCTTGTATTTGATGGGTACCTTCAGATGTTATCACCCCCTTTTTTTGCTTTGTTTTGAAGTGGGGCCTTTGACACTTGCAAATTAGGCATTAAAGCAATACAAGAAAAGTCCAGGACTTTTGCGGTGACGGACCTCTTCCCCGCTATGTGAAAGGTGGTAGTCTACCAGCTGATATAATAAACTCTGTTCTGGGAGGAAGGAAGAAAAATTGTGCAATAGCCTAGTTAACCAGCTGATGACAGTTTAGGACATCAGGTGATAACTGGAAAAGTACTAGATATGCTGTGTAGGTAACGTTTTCAAACATTTGGTTAATGGCATTCTTGTGCAGCTGGGGGGGGGGGGAAGGTAGAACAACTTGATAAGGTTGAATTTTAGCCTGCAAAGAGCATCATGGTCTCCGTTTCTCCTTATAAACAAACAAAAATAGGTGAACACTGATCATTTGTTTGCTAGTCTGTACTGGTCTTTCTTCCCCCTTACTCACCATGCACAAAAGGAGAGCTGGGAAAGGGTAGGTGCTTTTGTTCATGTGGAGAGGATGTAGTTTGGACCTCAAGTCTCTTCCTTCCAATAAGAGTAGTTGTCATCAGTCGGGCATGTTGTACATCTGCAATGTATTTCTCTGGATCACAGTGCCACATTTTAGGAAGCTGCAGGTTGTATCTGTGTTATCAGATGTTTAAAAATGCTGAATATGCAAGTGTCTCCAGCTGCTAAGGGGTTGGCCAGACATCAGCTTCTCAAATGCATGGTGTCATTTCAAGCAACCCAGGTTCTGAAATGCTCAAGTGAAACCTGCCTCCACCCACATTAAGTAGGATGGAGAAGCCCAGAGACCTGTTTCTGTTATTGGGCAAAGAACTGGGACCTGGGAAAAACTGGCACACTAGTTTTGAACAATGTGCAAATCCTCCAAATGTTTAATGGAGAAAGAGTAACTAAAACATAAAGGTAAAACTATCCCTTGCAGATTGCCCTGACTGACTCTGAAAGCTCCGCTATCCCCATTAAAAGGCCAAAGAGCCAGTGATGTCTGAAGACTTCTCCATGGTCATGTGGCCTGCATTACTAAACACCAGAGGCACACAGAATACTCTTACGTTCCCACCAAAGTAGTACCTATTTATCTACTTTTAAATTTTTAAATTTTTAAGAAGGGGGAAAAAAGACCCAGGAAATTATAGACCAGTCAGTTTGACTTCAGTTCTGGGGAAGATATGCCCAAAGGAACAGGAGGAGAAATGAGGGGCTGGGGCTGCTCCTGGACAAAGATGGACAACAGGTGTCTGGAAACCAGGAGAAGGCAGAGCTTCTCAACTCCTAGTTTGTGTCCATCTATTCTTGGAAGGAAGGCAGTGCAAATGGGGGTGCGGGATCATTGGCTGATGCAGGGATGTGCTTGCATCCTGAAAGAGGTAATGAAAACATGGATGGTGCAGAACAGCAGATTAAGATTGACAGAGAACTGGTTTGAAACCACTTAACTGGCCTAAATGAATTCAAGTCATTTGAGCTGCATCCTAGAGTCCTTAAGGAACTCACAGATGTCCTTGCAGAGCCTCTGTTGCATCTTTGAGAAATCCTTGAGGAGTGGAGAAGTGCCACTGGACTGGAAGAGGGCAAATGTAGTCCAAATCTTTAAGAAGGGGAAAAAAGAAGACCCGGGAAATTATAGACCAGTCAGTTTGACTTCAATCCTGGGCAAGATATTAGAACAAATCATAAAACACACAATTTGTGCACATCTAGACAAGTACTCGGTGATCAAAGGAACCCAGCATGGATTTACCAAGAATAAATCTTGCCAGACAAATCTGATCTCCTTTTTTGATCGGGTTACGAGCTTACTGGACAGTGGCAATGCTGTGGATGTCATTTATCTTGACTTCAGCAAAGCATTTGACAAGGTCCCACATGGCATTTTAAATTGGGAAGTTGGAAAAATATGGGCTCGACGAGGCAATTGTTAGGTGGATCTGCAACTGGCTCGATGGCCGCACTCAAAGGGTTTTAGTAAATGGGTATGCATCAACCTGGAGATCGGTTTCAAGTGGGGTACCCCAAGGCTCTGTCTTGGGACTGGTTCTCTTTAACATTTTCATCAATGACTTGGAGGAAGGGAATGGGGGAGCCTGATCAAATTTGCAGATGACACCGAGCTGGGAGGAGTAGCAAACACAACAGAAGACATGAGAAACCTCCAGGAGGATCTGGATAAACTGGAATCCTGGGCTGTAACAAATAGGATGAACTTCAACAGGGAGAAGTGCAAGGTTCTGCACTTGGGCAATAAAAACCCAAAACACAGGTATAAAATGGGGGATACTTGGCTTGGCAGCACAACATGTGAGCGGGACCTTGGAGTAGCCGTGGATCACAAGCTGAACATGAGTCAGCAGTGTGATGTGTCTGCAAAGAAAGCAAATGTCTTTCAGTTACTGCATTAAGAGGACTGTAGCTTCCAAGTCACGAGAAGTTCTAGTTCCTCTTTATTCTGCATTGGTCAGACGTCACCTTGAGTACTGTGTTCAGTTCTGGGCACCTCACTTTAAGAAGGATGCAGCCAAATTGGAGCAAGTCCAGAGGAGAGTGACAAGAATGATCAGTGGAATGGAAGGGAAGCCCTACATGGAAAGGTTGGGGGAACTTGGGATGTTCAGCCTGGAGAAGAGGAGGCTGAGGGGAGACATGATTGCCCTCTTCAGATACCTGAAGGGCTGTCATAGGGAGGAAGGGGCTCATTTGTTCATGGCTGCTTCTGAAAGCAGAACTAGAACCAATGGGTACAAACTGCAAGAAAGGAGATTCCGGTTGGATATCCGGAAAAAATTCCTGACGGTGAGGGCGGTTCGGCAGTGGAACAGATTGCCAAGGGAGGTGGTAGAGTCTCCCTCACTGGGGATCTTCAAGCAGAGGCTTGACGAGCACCTGTCGGGGATGCTCTAGGGGGATTTCCTGCTGCAGGCAGGAGGTTGGACTAGATGACCTACTAGGTCCCTTTCAACTCTATGATTCTACTTTCATTTGCATGCTTTCAGACTGCTAGGTTGGCAAGAGCTGGGCAAGTAACTGAAGCTCATTCCATCTTGCGCTTCTCGGGTTTCAAACAGCTGACCACTGAAACAACTGGTCTCAAACCACTGGCTCACTGTCTTTAACCACTGAGCCATCACAGTCCTGAATTAATCATAAAGAAAAGAAACAAAGGAATTTTCACGAATATATGGAATTGCTTTATATTGTGTCAGTCTATTGACTTTTCTTGCCCAACACTGTTTATTCTGATTGGCGTTAAAGCTCCCTTCCCCATATAATTATGTCATTATTTGGATATGAATATTTTGCACGTACTGGTAGCAAGGGAATTAACTGCAATATAGAATCAGGGTTAGTTCACAGGCTAGGAGCATATAGAGTGAAAGCTATTGACTGATAGCACAATTCTATGCTTGTCTACTCAGTCTCATAAACAATGAGACTAAGAGCACAATCCTAACCAGTATGTTCCATTGTGTTCAATGGGTCTTACTCACAGGAAAGTGTCTTTAGGATTGCAGCCTAAGGATACGATCCTAACCTAGACCAGTACAACTCATCAGTCTTCATGTTCCCGTGGTGAAGTAGGATGGCAAGCATATGTCTGTGCACTGGCCTAACCCTCCGCCAGGAGTGGGGCAGTTGTGTCTTACAGCACTTTTATGATACCACTAGATCAGCAGAAGACTTATGCCAGAGTTTAGGCTGGCCTACCTGGAGCTTAGGATTGCAGCCTTACTCCCAGATCTGTGAATAGGATTGCAGCCTAGCTTTATTTATGCTTTTTTGCATTTTCGATTGTGAACCATTTTGGGACAGGGATCCATTAGCTATTAATTAGCTATAAATTTTTTCATTTTCTTGTAAACCGCTTTGTGAACTTTTTAATTGAAAAGCGGTATATAAATACTGTAGGTAGGTAGGAAGGTAATGTAGAGAGAGAGAGAGAGAGAGAGAGAGAGAGAGAGAGAGAGAGAGAGAGAGAGAGAGAGAGAGAGAGAGAGATAGATAGATAGATAGATAGATAGATAGATAGATAGATAGATAGATAGATAGATAGATAGATCTGGAAAATATTGGGCAGTAGCATCTGAATTTGAATCTGATTTTTTTTAAAAAACTAAAAATTAAACATTTCAAAATTTATATTTCACATTTTGCTGTCAGGGTTGACTGCTATAAGAGGAGGAAAGGGACTCACACACCTCAAAATCTCAGTCATATTAAGCAAATTTGGCTAGATGGCAGCCATATTTTGTGTTAATTCAGAGGGACAAGGTCCTTAAAAAATGATGTCTCATTTTGGTGCCAAAAGTCCCAAATTCAGAATTGTTGCTGAGCATTTTTTAAGATATATGCTGAAATGTTGGGTGGAAAAGGATTCCAAGAACAAACTGTTGAATCTGTTTAGGCCCATCATTGGTTTCCATTCTTGGTTTTGGTGCTTCCTTACATTCCTATCAAGCTGTATATCTCCCCCCACCCCCCGAGATACAGCTGAGAAGCCAAATGCATCAGTGTCACTGTTGGCTCATCACAAGCAAACTAACTGCATCAACCAAGTGACAAACATCTTGGCATAAATCCAATCCATTTACTGTGCAACGGAATGGTAACAAGCGCATTTTGCTAGTATTTCTCATGGATGCCATAGTGGTGATGGATGAGAAATGTGCAGCATTAGACGGCAGGGGGCGATAGTGGTTCATCAGGTCCTGTTTTGCACAAGATTGGGCTGTTTGGGAAAATCTAGAGAGGTGAGCTCATCAGCTGTCTTGGCAAAGAGGAAGAATATTGCTGCAAAAAGGGGGGGGGACACAACCATCTAAATGCCTCCAAGGGATCAATCTGATCTTCATTGTAAATCATCACTAATGCAAGCAAACTACTTGGAGGAGCAAAACACTCTTGTGCATTAGACCTGTCCATCCCTTTATTATTTGTCAGTAGATCATGATCTGGAGGAAGATCATGTTGCTTTTGTTATGATCACATAAACTGCTTTGGGTCAAGGTCATCTATATAAGACAGGCAGCCCAATCCAGAGCAACTATTCCTTGCACATAAGAGGCCTTAGGGTGCAAATCTATCACCAGGGTGGAGCAACTGCAAGATGCTCCAGCCCAGTTACTCTGGAAGAGGCTTAGGGCAGAGAAGGCAAGATAGGGTGCCCTAAGAGAGGTGGACCTGCTCTGCCCTAACTGGGGCAGCCTAAACAGCTCAGGAGAGGCAAGTTGAGGGCAAGTTTAGCATTGCCTAGGGCAGAGCAGTTACTCTGTATCCAAACCCTGTTTCAAGGCAGAAATGCCCTCTTCCAGTTCCTCAGAGATATACCACCTCAGGAGCAGGTATAGTAATGAGTAGACCCATAGGGTTCCATGATAAGGCCTGAGTAAGAATGGTAGTGTTGACCAAAAATCTGAGTTCTTGGCCAGCCTAGCTGCAATCCCTGCCTCTCAACCTCAGGATATGGCACAACTATGGCAGCCCACTAACCTCAGGATACAGCAGGCCACTCCAAGCATCCATCTTGCACTAGAAGAACTGCAGCTGTAACTGGTTGTCAGGAATTGCTGGGCTTCCTTATAATGTAGGCACCACAGCTGTTCCTTCTTCAGTGTGATCTGAGGGGATCTACTCAGGAGCAAGCCCTCCCCAGCTGTCACAGACTTAGCATGCTCTGGAGCAGTTAGGGCAGCCCAGGCTTCCTGACTCTCTGGATGCAGCATAACTTTCTGCTCTGGATACAGAATAGTTAGGAGAGAGCAGGTAGGGCAGAGCAGGTTGAACTTGCTCTGGATTGCGCCCTAAGTACCATAGTGCTTTTCATCCTAGTGTGTGATCAGAAAGAGTGTTTTGCTACTGTTGAAGAAGGGCACTTCTGCTAGAAGGACCAATTCCTGCAAATTCCACCATGAAGGGATAAATTTTTCTTGTTACACATTCTTTATGTCTTGCAAATGTCTTTTGACTTAGAAGGGGAGATGGTGAATACATTTTTTTTGTTTTGGAGGTTTTTTTAAAGGGGGTGTATGTGGTTTATCTGTTATTGGCTCACAATTGCTTTGTTTGTTTTGGTCCATTTGATTCCCTCCCCACCCCTTCTCCTTGATCAGGTCTGTGGGCCATATACACGTGAGAGTAACTGAACACTTGAAAGTACCTTACTTTGTGACAGATAGCTTTGCAGAAGAATACACTGGCACTAACCTGAAAAATGTGGAGAAGAGTGTGGAAGATGATTACATTGCAAACCTCAGAAATAACTGTTGGAAGGAAAAGCAACAGAGTGAGTGGTTCAGCTTTTTAAAAATATGTGTTTTATCTGAGTATTTCTCCTTTGCAAAAGCATGTACAGGAATTGTGTATGTGTGTTTTTTAGGAACTGGTCAAAGAGACACCATGATGGATCTTGTATTTAGCAGGGGGAGAGCAAATAGACATATTCATCCCAATGCAGTGTCTTTTCTACTTGCTGTTTACTGATGTTCCTCTTTTTAGATTGTAAGCCCTACTAGGACAGGGAACCTTTTACTTACGCTGCAGTCCTAACCTCCTGTTAGGCCAACCTAAGCCACGGCATAAGTCCTGTGCTGATCTGGGGGTGTCACCAAAGTGCCATAAGACACTTCTGCGCCACTCCTGGGAGAGATTTAGGACAGTGACACTTGCCTCCCTACATCACCACAGGAATGGAAAGGCCAATGAGGTGTGATGGCCTCGGTTAGGATTGTACCTTTCTTACTTACTTATTTATGCGTCTGTGCATTCTTTGTAAATTGCTTTGTGAGTTTCTTGTAGAAAAGCAGTGCATAAACATTTATGCTCTGTAGTAATAATATTTATGTGCCACTTCTCAGCATATAGTTAGCAAAGCAGTTTACATAGTAAAAAAAGTTCCCTGATACTAAGGGATCACTTCCCTTTGAGAAGGGGACTCAAAGTGTCATAATAAAAAACCCAGTTGCCTGAGATTAACCTGTCTGTATTTGAGGCAGGGTGTAGCATTTTTATTGATTCTGTTGTAGCACTCTACACAAGAGGTGTGATGACAAATATATATGGTTAATAGCTTTCCTGAAAGAATCAGGAGTGATAAACTCTCCATTGAACTCCTTCGGGAGTATTCAGCAATTAGTACAGTGGATGTAGGGGTGGGTATCTGCAGATTCTACTCACCATGAATGTCAGTGGATACCTGGGTTTAAATTCAAATTTAAATCCCCTTTAAAAGAAACAAAAAATGTGCCAAAATCCAATGTATTATCTTTTTGCACCAAACCATGTTGTTTCTCAGAGTGAAAAGTGTTTTTAGGACTGAAAGACTTACTTCTGGATTGCCCTAAGGTGCCTTTTACTCTTCTAGGCTTGCCTGGATATGATTGTGCTGTCTTCTGGGGCAAACCTGGGAGAAGACAAGTGGGTCTCTTGTTGTTTAGTCATTGTCCCGTCCAACTCTTCATGACTCCATGAAGCAGCACACCAGGCAACCCTATCTGCCACTAGCTTCTGAAGTCAGTCCAAATTCATGTTCACTGCCTTGGTGACATTATCTACCCACCTCATCCTTTGCTGTCCCCTTCTCCTTTTGCCTTCAGTTTTTCCCAGCATCAGAGTCTTTTCTAAGGAGTCCTCCCTTCTCATGATGTGGCCAAAATATTTGAGCTTCAGCTTCAGTATCTGTCCTTTGAGTGAACAGTCAGGGTTGATTTCCTGGAGGATGGACTGATAGGATCTCTTTGCAGTCCAAGGGACTCTCAAGAGTGTTCTCCAGCACCATAACTCAAAAGAATCTAGTCTTTGGCGCTCAGCCTTCCTTATGGTCCAGCTCTCACAGCCATACATTACCACAGGAAAACCCATAGCTTTAATATAGCTTTAATGTGGGCCTTTTAGTCCTAAAAAATCTCCAGTCTTGGAAACTTCACAGTTTGGCTGTGAAAAGGGAAGCACAATGATTTTGGCACTTTTTTGTAAAGGGGGTTTAAATTTGAATCCCAGTATCTGTGGATTCTGTGTCCACAAAGAGGGAAGGTCCTGGTACAGAATCTCAAGGATACCTGGGTCCAACCCAGGGTGACCATATGACCAGAAAAACCCAGATTTGTCCGGATTTTTAGCCTCCTGTCCAGGTGTCCTACATTTTGGCTTCATTTTTGAATTTTGTGACGGTGTGCAGTACATCATCATGTCATATGTTGTTGGATTCATATTAAAAGCAAAATTCAATGCAAAAATCGGTTTTGAGATATCTCCTTCCTATCAAAGGTTAAGGCCAAAAAACCAAAAATATAAAAACAAAATAAAATACATTTTTGGCAATTTTTTAAGCGGGTAGGAATTTTGGCTTGGGAGGATAGGAATTTTGGCCATGGGGTTCAGGAATTCTGGGTTTGGCATTGGTCACCCTGGTCCAACCTGTATTAAATAGGCCCAGCAGCACAATACTCTTCTTGTACTTCTTGGATGTACTGTGTTCCTAACTGGACTTACTCCCAAGTAAGCATACAGGATTGTAGCCTATGTGAATAATTTCACTTGTCAACAACATTCCTGGCAGTTGCTTCAATGACTTGCCTGTCTGTCTTTTCCAGAGGAAGGTTTACTGTACCGGGCACGTTATTTTGGCGATTCAGATTTATATCAGAGAGCACAGAGGATGGGCACGCCAAGCTGCAGCAGACTGTCTGAGGTTCAGGCGTCCCTGCACGGATAGCTGCTGTCGAAGCAGTCCACAGGGGTCAAAGTAAGAACTGATTATTTTCCCCCCTCTGTTCTTGAAATGTTGCACAGCAGCACTTTATTTTTAGGCATAGTCCCTAATTAAAACATTGGCCTCCTCCCTGATGTGCACATATCCCTTCATCAAGAAGTCACACCTCTGCTGGGACATTTGGCTTCATTTGTACTTTTGCTCTTTCAGCTTCTCCTGTGCAGCAGCCTTGCTGATGTAAGAGCCTTTGGGAGCAAAGCAAAATAACTGGATAGTTGCTTGGCCTGGTACATATTTATCTGAGATCATCAACATTTGAGGTCATTTGTTGTCAGTGATCCAGCTAAGAACTCATCTGAATGGCTGTGGCTTCAGATGTTGCCAAAGAAGAGTTGACAGCTGACTGAGCAATCGCTTCCATGTTCACTGGGTTGCACTCTTTGTAACACCTGAAGGGGCAGCTTGTGCAAACGCTAGATGAAATCTATTCAAGTTTCTTTTATAGGGGAACATTAAAGGAAGTTTCATTCGGTTATTGGTGCTTTAGAAACATCTAACGTTGATTCAAGCCACTGGACCACTTCCTCCACATGGAATAAGTCCATTTAAGTTGCCTGTGATAGTGAAAATGAATATAGGGACTTGAAAAAGCCCACCACAGGGCTTGAAGAAATAGTTGATAAAGGAAAAGTCCCATTTAAAAACATCCCTATGCTCCCTTGGTCTTTTCCAGAACCTTGCCTGCTGCAATAAGCAGAGGCTAGTGCTGCTAGGTGGGCTAGTTTTTTGTCTGACATATGGAATCCATACCTCACCAGGCCCCCATCCAGCTACTATCTCAAATGCTTTTACAATGGTTTTGGACTTTATTATTTGGACTATGTTGAGTCATCGTTGTGCAGAAGAAATGTGATTGGAAGTGCCATGTTTTCAAAAATTTGGATGCATCTGGGTTTGGGTATGAAGGATTTTTCTAATCAAAATGGCTCACCCTCCAAAGCTATTAGTCCCACATAGAAAAGAACAACTGGGGAAAATTGTACACTCTCAGCCAGGATCTTAATGGCCTGGAGTGGTAGGTGCATTTCAGTTGGGAGAGTGGCTTAAGGAGAGAGGGAGGCTAAACACTCTCTTCCTTGTACCCACAGTCATGATCCAATATAGGGTGAGATGGACACCAAGCATTAAAAAAGCCAGTTGTCCAGACACAAATTCCTTGCATAGCATGTAGTTTGGTCCTTGAAACCTGCTTGGCTGCCGATACCATCTTAGGACTGGAGGTGGATGCTCACATGGAAGTGCTGGTCCTGACCTTTAAAGCCCTAAATGGCTCGGGTCCAGGGTATCTGAGGGACCGCCTTCTTCTGTACAATCCGACCCGTCACCTAAGGTCATCTGAGGGGGCCCTACTGACTGTGCCGCCACTAAGAGATGTGAGAGGTGTGGCGGCCAGAGATAGGGCCTTCTCGGTGGCGGCACCCCGGCTTTGGAACTCCCTCCCCTTAGAACTGAGAAAAGCTCCCTCAATACAGAGCTTCAGGCGGAGCCTTAAAACCTTCTATTTTAAAAAAGCTTTTTAAATGGGGCAGAGGTTGGGGGCAGTTTTATTGTTTTATTTTATATTATTGTTTTTAACAAATGTATTTTAGTCTGTTTTAATTGTTCTTAGCTTTATAAATCTAATTGTATTTTAATTATGTTTTAATCTCTATTTATGTTCATTTTAATGGTGTTTTATTATGATCATTGTTAGCCGTCTTGAGCTCCCTCTTGCAGGTGAGGAAAGGCAGGATATAAATTAAATAAATAAATAAATAAATAAATAAATAAATCTAGCACCCTGTGAAGGCTAGATATCAGCTGGTTGAAATGGTACAGTCTCAGAGCACAATCCTTACCATTTCTACTCCAAAGTAAGCACCACTGTGTTGAATGGGTCTTACTCCCAAGAAAGTACCTTTAGGATTGCAGCCTTAATTCAGGTTTCCCACCACCATGAGACCTTGATCAGGTTTCTGAAGGTAAAGTTTTGAGTCTTGGGACCTGTTGAGGTCACATCCATTTTCCTTTCCTTCCATGAATGCATTTTCAAAGAGTGATATCTATCTTCAAATTTTTCCTCACTATTTTTTTTGCTAGAAAATGCATGCATTTTAATGCATGTATTTGTATGAGTACAGAAACTTTTGAAGTTTAGGGAGATGGGATTATTTGCATTTGTCCACTGGTTGCACTTTGAACTTTGGCAGTAGTTGTATCCATAGGCGAGAGAAATTCTGCTTAGATTTGTATTTCTACCATATTATTTTTTACAATTTCTTCTGTAAAGTGGCGAGACCCACGTTATTTATTAAACATAACTGTGACTGGAAAGTTCTCCACATATTGGTTGCTGGATTGCAAGAAGCTAGCTTAAATGTTTAGAATAGCATTTCCATTACTCCAGTTGTGTGTCTTGCTTTGTTAAAGGGGCTGGGAGAGGCTGTGGGTCATGTACTTTGGAGTTTCTGTTATACGCTAGAGACTGATATTGTTACTGCTTTCATTCTCAGACTCATCAAATGCCTGAAGACTTTGGGGAAAGTGCACTGAGCCAAGGAGACAGACTTTCTAATTAAAGAATCAGACGTTAATTTAAGATGGAATTGGAGTATTAGCAACGCACAACTGCCCTCTCCCCCCTCTCTCTGTCCAGTGTTCAACTTGGATGCCTCTTAGAACAGGAAAAAGGCCACTCATTTTCCTCCCTTCCTCCACTCTCATGTCTTTTTCAGGATCCCAAATCCTGAGAGCAAGTGCTGAGCTTCTAGGGTTTTATTTTTTTATTTTTAAGCCTGCAGAAAATCAGAGAGCAGAAGGAAAGTACTTTCTGCAATTGCACTGGTCACTTCGAAGGGAGGGAAAAAAATCAGCAGATCTGTAAAAAAAAATCAATTTTAAAGAGCAAGATAAATTTATTTAGAATTAACTTATAGCTGTAAATATGTTGTACTTCTAAACTATGCAGGGATAGAATTAAATTATTTCATTTTTTTGCGAATTTTAGCCTTGCAATCCTTCCCCGCTTTCTGTCCAGCCTTATAAACCTTTCCTACACCAGGCCAACCTTGTCTTGACATGAAAATTTTGTATTTTTTAACAACTCAGTTTTCTGGGGAAAACAAAGCATGTGTTGGAATCGACCTGGTGCTGTTCTTTGTAGGAGAGAATCACTTTTAAAAAATCCAGAGAAACATTTTCTACACAAACATTTTGGACCTCATTTTGGGTTTGTGGTCTAAATTGATGGCCTTTCAAATTGAACCTCACCCAGCAAAGTAAAAAAATGATCCCAAAGGATCTTTTGCTCATCAGGAGTTGTTTGTGTTTGGGTGGAACTTCTTATTTATTTGTATGTTTTGCAGATTCTGTACTTTCAGCCTTGCAATCTGTGATTTCTGTACCCTACATTTTGTGGTCATCTTTTGTCCTAAACCAGTTCCTTTCAGATTTCAACACTATAATGCTTTAAGTAAAGGCTTGCTTTCATGGGCAAACAGTCACCAGTCAGTATGGTCTGCCAGTGGTGGTGGTGATGTTGCTGCTGCTGTAATATTCACCATTAATTTCTGTGGGTTTCATCCATGCCTCCTGTGAATGGAAGGAAATGTGTGCAGCAACAGCATCTGCTAGCATCTGCTGGAGAACAAGTTTCTTTTCATCAGAAGAGGTTTTGCTGCAGTCCGTATGTCTGGATTAAGCTGAAAAAAGGAAATACTCTAGTTATATTCCAATTACTAAACTGGGCTGCATAAACTGGATTTGGACCTGTCGTCTTAGGGAATCAGTCCTTGAATGCGGATCCTTAAATTGAGCCATGAGCCACCCTAATGGGTTCAAGCTCATGGTTCTGCAAAAAACCTTGTTGTCCTATCCTAGTGTGGAGCAGCAGGTGCAAGGGATCCAATGCTTGGTCACCTACAAATTCTCATCTACATCCACATGAATGGAAACTTTTCTCTGCATGCATTGTTTTTGTTTGCATGGATCTGCTCCTGCAGTGGAAGTAATGATTCTGGATCAGGACAGATGTCTTAACAGGACACTCTGTTATTCTGACTACATTGAATCACCATTGGTCACACAGATTGGAATTCTCACTATTTTCTGTCAAATTTGTCCAGAGATGTTTTCCATTCAAAATTCTTCGAGAAATTATCCTGATCAAAATAACACAAGCTATCAAATTAGAGTATAGGAGTAGCTTAAGCATATTACTCGTTTAGTATCCACATGCATGGATATGGGTAAATTTGCTCAGTACATACTTGTAGCCCCAACAAGACCATCTCTCCTCCCCCTCCCACATTGTCTTGTGATGACACATATGGGCCTAATGTTGTCTGAAACCTCAGCCCTGTACTTTGAGCAATCCTATGAGCTCCACCTACAACAATTTTCAGAGGATCCCTTTTCAAGAGTATAGCACGACGCTGCCACAGTCTCCAAAACTGGCAGTGGTGGCCCCAGTGCCTACCTATCCAAACCTTTTGATTTCTTAAGTAGATGGCCACAGATGGAACGAGCAGTGATGTGCAATAAAAAGCATAGATCCTGAAAGATATTCACCAAGGCTATGTTTCTTAATTTAGAATTAATTATACAATTGTACATCTATAAATAAAGGTTTATAACATGAAGTGTGTCTGCTGCCAGTATTTGAATCAAAATGCATGGTTCATATACCAACAATGAGGACTAACTTGATTGAACGTGTATACGATTTGTGCTTTCCCACTGAAAAATTTGGGGTGTGTGGAGTGCCCTGCCATTAAAGTGATGCTTGTTTTTATTGCAAGTTTTATTTTATTCCAAGACTAGCCAAATTCAAATGTTACCTTTGAATATTGAGTCTTACGCATTCTACTGATACAAACATCATAAACCATAGTGTCTTCTAGTCTGTATGTAAACAGCCACTACTGTATAAACTCCAAGTTTCATTTTGTCAATCTAATGCAGAATGCTTTTTCTTCTCCATCAGCTTTCCAACAGTGATATATATGGTCCCACTATATGGTCCTTCTGTCACACTCCCTGTTTATCATAATGACATGACATTTTGCCAATGCTTTTGTACAACATCACACAAGCAGGACACAAAAATTTTGTACAACATCACACAAGCAGGACACAAAAATTTAGAGGGGCTGTGGCTCTAACCTCACCTGACTTGAGGCAACCAGCACTCAATGTAACGCACATCAGAATTTGAGTTCAGTTTAATCTCCCTACCCTGTTCATTCCTTTAATTCTGCAACTTTTAGCTGCATCTTTTGCCCCATCAGCTTTGAAACAGGCTTTAGGTGACCAGCTGAGAAAGGCTAGGTCTACTACACCAGGTTAATACATCAGAAGAAATGCTTGGAGATACACTTGTTTATGGAGATTCACAAGCCTATACATGTTTACTCAGAAATAATTACCATTTTGCCCATTATAAGTGAATAAGGCTGCAATCCTAAACACACGTTCCTGGGAGTAAGATCCAGTGAACACAATGAATCTTACTTCTGAGTAGACATAGGCCAGTGTGTTCACACTTGCAGTCTTGGTGTTTCTTCTGCATGACTGTGCAACCGCTGCAACTTGAGATTCTACCCAAATCGTGCCTGTGTACAAGCAAGAGCACAAATTGTGAGATACCCGGTGTTCACCAAACAACCTCTTGGGTACTGAAATAATCACGGGAATGTACACAAATTACATCTGCCTGGCTCAGGGCCAGCATCTCTGTTATTAGATGGTCATTTAATGTGTCCCTTTTCCCCATTCCTATCCACATTGGCTTGGTTTGACATTGCAGTCTGTTCAGTGATGGGATTCAAAGAAATTAAGAACTGGTTCTCTGTCCATCTGGCAGCCACTTTTAAATGGCTATTTTTAAATTGTATATGTCCTATCTCTTGTTAACAACTGGTTCTATAGAGTGGGTGTGAACCTGCTGGAGCCCACCACTGAGTCTGTTGCATTTGAAATATGCTGAAAATACTTGGGCAATCACTGCAAGTTGCATTTTTGGTGTGTCGTGGTCAGATGTATTCCATGAATTGGTGCAAGTCCAGAACTTGGTACTGAGCTATCTCAGCTATTAATTAAGACACAGGGCAAGTTTCTGATCTTTGTTTCATTTAAAGATAAGCTTGACCATGTTGGTGATGTCAGTGAAATCTCAAAAGCAAGAACACAAAGAGCTTCATTTTTGTAGGACATCCTATAAAGGAAGATAGCTTCAGTGTTTTGACTCATGACTGGTAAAAAGAATATATCATGCAGAATTAATTGTACTATATATACACAAGTGTGTCTGTATGGCACAATGTCTTCAGGTCCCAGGATTTGAATCACCTCAGTCCAGAATTAAGTTTTTCCTTAGCGCATGAAATATTTCTTTTGCAGCAAAGAGCTTTGTGTCACCTTAAAAGGCTACATTTAGATTTACATTTTACATTTAGACCTTTTATGTGCTTCAGTCTACATTGTCAGATGCATCAAGGGTCATCAGTTGGCCAACAGGCCTGGACAGAGATAAACAAAAATGAACACACTAGGGTCAAATGGCCATAAAATGCATAGTCTGTTCCAGTTCAGTGTCAAGCTTCATAAGGATATGAAGACAAACACAGTGATGATTCATTACACCAATAACTGGTGATAACAAAAGCCTCCTACTTTTGCTCAGCAATTAACTTGTAGCATAAAAACCTATTGCCTTGATTCTCCATTCAACCTGAATTGAGTAGAATAGATCCTCTATTACCAAATGAAACTGGTCCTTTGTTCAATTTATCCAGATGGAAAAACTAAAATCCTGTTTCAAGCTGGAATCTTCTTTGAAGTTCTATTGTGGATAAAGGTAACAATCAACTTCAAGTCAGCAGCAGAGTGGCTTAGGAGACTGAAATATTCTCCTATTGGTTTTGATTTAAATTTCAGATTTATGACTTTTTTGGTTTACTGACTTGTTTCTCATAAGTAAATAGAAGGGCAAAAACTGTCATGTGGAAGAAGTCTAATAAAGGAGTCTATGAGTTGTGTTAGATCTTGTTATAATGTTGCATTTCTATTCTCTCCCTTTGTCCAAAAATATTTTTCTGTTGCCAACAAGCTGCATAGTGCAGAAGTTAAGTCGTGCACGTACCTGGGAGAGAGACACCTGCAGCAGGTTTGTTCCATTGAGGTTAATGGGTCTGCTCACGGGATTTTGCCTAAAACAGTACTTTTATTATGAGAAAGTCCTCAAACTTGGAACATTCATCAAACGAATCAGATAGTTGGTTTTGACCCTTTTTTTGCTTCTTGCTTCTGTTCCTTGAGTTTGAATTCCTTGAGTTCTTCTCAAACATTCATTCTTCTCAGGCTTTCTTGGGGTTTTTTGGTTTCGAGGAACTGTTTGTATACATGCAGGACATGTACAACCACAGATCTCCTGCCTTCAGGATGCCAGGCTTTGAAACACTTGCTCAAAATAATCTCAGGTAGATTGAATATTGATTTTCAATCTCAACCAAACTCATCTGAATGAACAACTCTAGACTGTTGCAGTTCTTTGTAACAATAAAACCGGCCAAATGTTTGTGCTGATATCTGAAAGGGATTCAATTGTGCCCAAAATAATGCCTTTTAAGAGTATTGGTACTAACTGAATCTGTTTAGACTTTAAGGCTGCAATGCTGAACACACTTTCCTGGGAGTAAGACCCAGTAAACACAATGGGGCTTTCTTTTGATGGTTAGGATTGGGCTCCAACTCTGTTGGGCTCTTGCAGGGTCTTTGGCTCTTTTTTTTCTTAAGAAATGTATTTAAAGACAAATGATGGGATGTGATGGGATGCTAGGAGAGAGCGCCTCCCAGCTGCCGAAAGCTGAAACTGCCAACTGTTACAACAAGCTGTTACTGAAAAACAGGAGAAGCGGATGGATTGTAAACAAAGTGCGTGGGCTTTGGCTTCTGTCCATTAAATTAGGTGATGGAAAGTGAGAATTGAAAACAGCAAGTCCACCTACAGATGTTTCAGAGATGGTTGGTGTTATTTTGATCTCTACCTCTGTGTGTATGCGCGTGTGTGCACATACACATACTTAGGCTGCAGTCCTAAAGACACTTTCCTGGGAGTAACACCCACTTAAAACAATGGGGCTTACTTTGAATAGACATAGGTTAGGACTGGGACTAGACATAGGTTAGGAATAGGTTAAGACTGCAGCCGTACATACACTGACTCTTTACTTTTTCACAGGCCCCCAAATATGTATTTACTCAAATCTAATGTGCATCGAATCTAATGCACACCCCATACTTATAATCAAAACACCATATTTACTCTAACCATTAAATCTAATGCACACTCTAATTTAGGAGACACAGAGCTCAATCCTAACCATGTCTACTCAAAAGTAAGTCCCATAGTGTTCAGTGGGTCTTTCTCCCAGTAAAGTGTCTTTAGAATTGCAGCCTCAATTTGGCTGGAAACGGTGAGCATTAGATTTGAGTAAATACAGTATATTTCACTTCACCCCAAATCCAAGCTGGCTAATCATTAATTGTAAAACAGTTAAACAACATGTTTAGATGGCAAGGCCCATAGTTATTAAAGCTGATCACATTTCAAAGCCTTTGGCCTAGCTTTGTTATCCATCCTGATGCAAAATAGTGTTCCAGCTCTTGCACAACTCCTATTTATTCCAATGAGATTTGTGCAAGAGAACTTCCTGATGGATGATGTGTCAGTTTAATGAGGCAGAAAGGAGTGCAGACTGGACTTTCCACCAATCTTAGGTGGGCCCAGAAATGCTCTGATCTCTTTGAAAATGTTACCAGTGCCCATTGACGCAGGACCTTTTGAGGCTTATGAACTATGCTGCAGTGTGTGGCTGCTGACACCAATCAGGAAGGAGCCTTGAGAGCCATTACTCAGTTTGCTTGGACTTGGAAGGGTGGAGGAACACACTTCTGACCTGCCTTTGTTCAGAGAGGAAACTGAGTTACCTTGAAGTAATACGCATTTCCTATGAGCTGAAGCTCTGTTGACGCTGTATTACCCAAACAAAAGAACGAAGTAGAGTGATAGTGAGCGCTGAGACGCGGAATGCCCTAAAAGAATCTGACTCTGTCCAAGATGTACTGAGGGAGCAATACATACACCATCCCTACAATCCAGAGTAACTACGGGAGTGCATAAGAAAAATTTATGTCAACATAATTATGGCACCACCTAGTGAAAACCTATGTGAAATTCATATTGCAATCCAGAGTAAATTGTTCTTTCATTGGAGCAAGGCCTCTCCGTAGTTACTCTGGATTGTTTTGGTGTGGGGTATAAATCCACTTTGATCAAAGTTTTTGATAGAGCATTGTGGATGTTTGGATTTTACACTTACAGAAACTATAAAATAAGGTGACGGAGAAGAATGTGTAAGCTTTTGAGCTACACGTGGTTCTTTATCACATCTTTCCATACGGAAAAGGATTTCTCTGATCTAGTGAGTATACACACTCCTATACGAACAAAAGTGGCACCTATAGAAATCCCCTTATGATTCTCATTTGTGCTGGACAGTATATAAATATGTTTGCTCAAGACAAAGAGATTACGTCATGGAAAGTCTGCTTAAGTGTGCAGCTGGGGCGATGCAATTGACTTGACTTCCAAGTTAGGTGTGCGTTGGGTTGTAGCCTCACATTGCAATCCTATGCATACCTTTCAGAAGTAAGAGTGTATAGGTGCATAATAAGGGTATATAATTTGCAGCAACAGAGATTCAATATGGTGAAGACTTTCCAGCTTGGCCAAGTTGTCCACCTGAAGATTCTGGCTGGCTTTTCCTTTTGGGGTGATAAATTTTTCTTCCCTTTTTAACATTGGTTTATTGTGGGAGGCCTTTGGGGCTCCATCTGTCACTCGTAAAATGCTAATGAGCTTTTGAAACTGTCTTGTTTTGTTTCTACTTAATTTTTCCATGCTCTTCATATGATTTAATGTGTTGTGTTTTCCATCACCTTAAGGCTTTGAAGCTGGAAGGCTGATTCATAAGCACTCCAAATAAAGGAATAACCCTTCTTGAGCACCATCACTGCACGGAAAGGAGCTCTGCATGCATTGCCGTGTTTATTCCAGGTGGGTGCAGATGCTCAGGAGGCTGAGAGAAAATCTAATCCTGAAAAGAGGTACATTGATAGCTGGGGTTGTTGTTGCTTGTTTAGAAGGAAATGGCAACCCACTCTAGTATCTTGCAAAGAAAATACGATACATTTCAGTATAGCTGGGGTTGCCTCCTGCCCACTTGTTCCCATTGATATCAAGTAAGCTTGCAAGATTTGCACCTTCACTCTGCCCAGCCTGAGTAGAAATGAGCCACTTAGAGAGCTGGAGACAGTCTTGGGAGCAGCTGCAAAGAGCCCCTCTCCCTCCAGGGCCTTGAAGGAGCAGGAAGGTATTTGGCAACACTTGGCTTTTCTCACTGGAGAGGAGCTGAATCTGCTGACTCTGTCTTTTCTCCGGCCTGTTGCTGCAGCTGCTGTTCAGCTTGTGTTCCTGGGTTTTCCAAACCCTCCCTTTTCCTGCAGTCCCTCCTCCCACCTCCAATCTTCTCCATGTGGGACATGAGCTACGTGCCTCTTAGAAATCAGGCAGTGGTCTCTCCGCGGCTCTTCCCCCCCTCCATCTCCAGCCATAAACTCTCAACCCCGTGATCCCAGAAGCTCTATAGTTCCTTTTCTGTACCCATCAGTGGCTTGCTTGGTAGTTTTGCATTTCTCATTTAGCATGTGGAAAACTCACTCAGCCTTGACCGGGACCATCTGGGCTTCTTGTGTTCTTAGCCTTTTCCTGGTGAGTTTTTGGCAAGCAAAGGCCTGTGGGTTTTTTTCCCCCTCCTTTTTTCATTGACCAGAGATCAGCTTAGTCTACAACAAAACAGTATTATTTGCTCATGTTCCAAACTGGGAATTAAAATATTCCCATAATTATTCCCGATTAAATTACTCCCAATCCCATAAAATTTTCCCAATTAAAATAATGTAAGTATTAAAATATTCAAGTATTGTCAGATTTAAGGGATGATTTTTTTAGTGAGTTGTTTGTCATGAATACAGGTGGACAGAATCAAACAGATATCAATTACAAATAAGGGAAACCAATCTGCCACATGGATCTCTCTTTTTCATCCACAAGAGTCCAAAGAGTCACTGGGCATTTAGGCTGCAATCCTAAGCTCCAGTAAGGACAGCATAATTCCCAGTACAAGTCTGGGCTGGCCTGGTGGTATCACAGAATTGCCATAATGTGGGTGGGATAGGACAGTGCACAGACATGTGCAGGCCTCCCTACCCCACTAGAGGAATGGGAAGACAGATAAATTATGCCAGCCTAAATTGGTTAGGATTGCACCCCTAGTGAATGCACAAAGAAGACTTCAGTTTTGTTGTGGTTTTGACCCAGGATCAAAATGAGAAAACAGCTAAAACAGGGATGGAGGGCATGATACTAACCAATTTAGGCCACTCACCCATTTCCCCATTTCCGTGGTGGTGTGGGAACTTGGGAGGTCAGTGCATGTCTGTGCATTGGCCTGTACCCTCCAGGAAAGGCACAGAAGTGCCTTTTTCGTGATACCCCCAGTCCAGAACATAACTTGTGCTGGCCTAACCCAGGGTTAGGATTGCATTGACAGTGGAAAACTGGGGGTCATTCTTAACAGTTTCTGGGTTTTCATTCCTTTCTCCCAGTTTGTATTTTGTGGCCACATTCAAATTATTTTCTGGAGGTTTTGATCATGTTTTTGATTACTTGCGAGAAAAGGGATGTTGGTGAAGTTTCCGTGAATCAGGGTGCCTTAGTACAACTCTGCCCAGCTCGTGAGCCCACTGACTCAAGCATAGACTTCTATGGGGGTCTGCCAAGCTCTTTGTTAACCCCCAGCAAGTTTAGTGAGCTGCTGGTACAGTATTTGACCGCACACATGGCTGGTGAACTGACCTTGGATTGTTGGGCCTCAAGTTGCACAGCCCATTCTCTAGTACAGTGGTTCTCAATCTTCCTAACGCTGTGACCCCTTTATAAGTTCCTCATGTTGTGGGGACCCCCAACCATAAAATTATTTTCGTTGCTACTTTATAACTGTAATTTTACTGTTATGAATTGTAATGTAAATATCCGATATGCAGGATGTATTTTCATTGTTACAAATGAAATGTGTGTTCTATGCACACATTGAACACAATGGGATTTATTTCAGAGTAGGCATGCATAGGATTGGGCCCCGAGGCTGCAATCCTATCCACATTTACATGGGAGTAAAGGCCCCCTGACTGTAATGGCATTTATTTCAGAGTAGGCATGCATAGGATTGGGCCCTGAGGCTGTCAGTCAGCCCCAGTGCGCGCGCAGCTACAGCCGGAGGACTGGCAAGCCTGACCTGGCCCCCTACACCAGGGGTCTTTAGGCGACCCCCAGGAAAGCTCTAGGTGACCCCCAAAGGGGTTCGACCCCCACTTTGAGAAACGCTGCTCTAGTACAGTGATTTTCAACCTTTTTATCTCACAGCACACTTAACAAGGCACTGAAATTCTCAAGTCATAATTATTTTTACCATTGACAAGGCACACCAGGCTGTTCAAATCTCCCAGTTTTCCTATTAATGAATGTGTTAGGATTTGAATTTAATAATAAAACATATTTGTTCAGGCAAGTTGATTCCAGGCTGATGCAATACTGAAGAAGGCTGATGCAATCTGAAACTGCTCTTACAGCATGAGTCAGCTGAATTGGAAGTGCTGAGTCACTGATCACCTGACTGTAATATCTATAACTGATTGGTGTTCCACTAAATTTAAGTGTGTATGAGATTATTGTAATGTGTGGGTTACTGAGGAGGAGTATTTTGCTGTTTTGATACTCTGAAAGACTGAACTGTATCTGTGGACTGACTTGTGGACTGTTTGACTGGATTTACTGAGATTGGAAAACCCTTCAACTGGATGTATGTATATGACTGATCTACTGCTCTGACCTTGGACTGTGTTACTGGACTTATCTTCTGCCTTTCGTTTAAACAATATAGTTATCTTTAACTATAAACAGCTGTCGTGTTTACTCTGTGCTGCTGCCCGTTTGCCTCTGCACAACTACTCTGCTAAGCCCTGCACATCAGCAGGGTCTTACACCCCAACAGAATGTCAATCTCCAAATTCCCACAGCACGCATAAGGACTATCCATGGCACACCAGTGCGCCGCAGCACACTGGTTGAAAATCACTGGCTTAAAGGTACAGGCACTTTGTCCTCCATTTCATCTGGTCACCCTACACATAGCTAACAAGGGGAAGAAATTTCTCTATAGAACTGTACCTTATGCAGATCCAATGAGCTCCACAAGCAGCTAGGACTATTTAAGATGATGTCTGGACTTTAGCGCTCTACAAGTTCCTGTTTTGACTGTTTGTTATTCCTTCTGCTTTTTGCCTCTGAGGATGCCATCAAACACTTATGGCAAAATGTTAGGTCTCAAACAACCACTTTCCAGATGGCCAGAGAACCAGATAAAGAAGACACAGCATAGGGAACAGGAGAGTCTTTTCGTCTCTAATCATAATTACTCAGGCTGATGGGTTTCCAGATGTCATAATACATGCATGACAAGTTGGATTGCAACAAGGCACCAATTGCTGAGTTGAGATTGAGAGCCAAAACACCCTATGGCATATGTGTCCACGGTTCAGTGATGTCATGATTCTGCCTCCTTTTCAATGTGTAGTATCTGGACATGCTTACTTGCTTTCAGGCCTGGTGCTGGGGTGCCCTGTCTGGACATGTGCCAGTCTCAGCAGAACTGATGCACAAACTCATGCCTTCTGGAACTGAGAAGTTTAGGTACTAAAAAATAGATGGCTATCTTAAGCCATGGTGACCAGATGGCATACCCACAAAAGAGAATAGGGCCCTCTCAAATGTAGGACACCTAAGAAAAATATAGGACATGACAAAATAAAAGTTAAAAACGCTCATAAATGTTGCTTCCATGTGGTTAATTTAAACACTGTCCCTACAATCCAGAGTAACTACAGGCACATGTCAGAGACATTTATGTTGACATAGTTATGGCACCACCAAGTAAAAACCTATGGGAAATTCATATTGCAATCCAGAGTAAATTGTTCTTATGTCGGAGCAAGGACTCCCCATAGTTACTCTGGATTGCACCCTATTTTACTTGTGATTAAATTTAAAACTATTACACATCATTTATAGCATATAAATTATTAATTACAAGAAGGCTACATGCAGCCTGCTCACAAGGAAAGGAGAACAATGAAGTTTTTTCCCCTAGGACACAAGGCTAAAAAAAGGGGGGTATATGTTTTAGAAAAAGACAACATATGGTCACCCTGTCTTAAGTTATTCATCATCCTGTTTGGAGTACAAGAAGAAGGAAATTTGAGGGTTTTTGCTAGATATTTAGTGTATTTAAAACCTTAGGCTGAGAAAAGAAAGTGGTTTTCAAATGTCTAATGAGAGAGAGAGAGAGAGAGAGGGGTATTCCACAATATTTATACTTTCCCACAAATTAGTCCCAATACAAGTTAATAAGCTTAATTTGCCAAAGACATCTTCCTGGGAGTAAGACCCATTGAACACAATAGGGCTTACTTTTGAGTAGACATGGGTAGGATTGTGCTCTTAATGTGACATCTGTTTGGGAAATTCGTATGTAATTTTCCTGAAATGTTTAAATTAGCGAGTCTTTTTAGCGTTGGTTGCCCTAATCCTCACAATGGCCTTTCCTGATAGAGAGGCATCAACATTCTTCAAAAACCCAACAAATTAGGATCTTTGCTAAGAATTTTAGCAACTTGTTATTATTGTGGAATCACACTATTTAAATTTTGATTTAATTGAATTTTTATTGATTGCTGTTTATAAGATCTTATTTATTGCCTCTTTTGCCATCAGTTTTTATTCAGTGTTGCTTTTACCTAATTTTTTATCTACTGTAAACTTCTGAGATGTTGTTTGTAATAGGAAAGGGTCCCAGAAAATAAAAAAAACAAAAAGTTTAAAATAAAAAATTCAAAATAAATATTCAAAAAAATTATAAAATAAAAAGTTTGATTAAAACTTTTTTTTAAAGATCCTGGCCACCCATCTCAGGTTTAGTTTGTGTGGGGAAAAATGCCCTTTAGCCCTTGTACCACAGCAACTACTATATTCCAAAGACATTGGCTCTTCTGCTGCGAGTAATCAACAACACACCTGTGCTTTACTCCGTTTCCCCTCACTGGTACTACATGTGGTACTACCAACGAAAACGGTATTGCTCATGTTCTTTCAGTTATATCTACAGGAGCTAAGGAGACAGAACTTCACCCATCAGGGACTAGCGCCAATTGGAGGCTCAATATTGTGTGACACATATTTTCAGTGTACAGGACCTGAGGATGATAGTCAGCCATGCTGTGGTGAGGTTTCACAACTCAGACAGAGCCACATACTTCCCAGCTGCAGAACAGGTTTCCGAGAATGGCTTTCTGAAACTACAGCATCTCTGGGAACACAGAAAGGGACAAAGGGAGTCTGGTTTAATCTCAGTCTGCAGCCTGAGAAATACCTGCTGCCATTTTGAGCACTCTGTAATTAAAAACTGGATCACCGCCTGTCGCCCCGACCGCCACTGCGCATTGGCCTACAGCTCTTACTTGTAGAGATATAGAACTGTATTGCTTTGGAAACTGTCATTAGAGAGCATTTAAATAGTGCTTACACATAGTTCAGTGTCTGAATGTTGTGGGCTGGGAAAAAATGGTTGAGCTGCAACCTCAACACCAATTGACTCAGGTGCTTTTAATTTTTGCATGGAGAGTGAACTTACTCAGGTGGATCTAGGGTGACTAGATATGCTTTTTTCCAGGACATGTCCACTTTTTTTAGCCTTGTGTCCTGGAAAAGATCTTCATGGTCCTCCTGTTCTTGGTGAGCAGGCAGCATGTGGACTACTGGCAATTAATAAATTTTACATAATAAATTATATGTAATAGCTTGGATTTTAATAGGGTTTAAATTAACCAAATGAAAGGAATATATATGTTTTCAGCTTTTATTTTGTCATGTCCTACATTTTTCTTCTTATCCTACATTTTTGGAGTTCCTTGTCCTCTTTTTTAATGATTACATATGGTCACCCTGGGGGGATCTTGCAGCATGGAGGGTGGAAATCCCATTCAGTTGCTGCATTTCTGCCTCTCAGCTGTTACGGATACAGGATTGATCCTCAGATAACCGCTTCTTCCAATTACGATGCCGTTCAAGCCCAAACCATTTATACCAGGCTCGGTGTCCAGTGGTCCTGAGGGTTGGACATGGTCCACACAACCAGGAAGAGAAGGTCAAACAACTTCATAAAAGTCAAGATGGTGTTTCCTGAATTCTCACACTCTTTCATCAGCGTGTCACACGGGCTTCTGTTAATTATGCGTTTTAAAGCGCACCTTATTTAATATGCATGGGAAAAAGCCAGTAAAAATAACACTGTGGATTTAACTGGATTTCCTTTTGCCGTGAACAGGATCTCTTATTTTATACGCCTGCTTCCTGAACGCAGAACAACCTTTTTGTCCAAAAGGTGCAGGGAGTTGTCCGTGCAGACAAGAACTGTATGGTGGTGGTGCCGTTGTGTCATTGCCAGGCAAAAGGGAGCTGAAGTGTGAGCATCAGCAGGACAGGAGCAGAACCTGGAGGGAACACTGGGACATAGGAAGGTCAGTTAGGGAGCAGAATCGGTTACTGTCTGGAGTAAATGCCAAGAGGTCCACCCAACAAAGAAAGAGACAAACACCAGGGATGGTAAATGTTTAGAGAAGCTGATTGACAGAACTTGAGGAAGGAAGACAAAGCTGCCTCTGGAAGCAAGACAAGACCAATGCAAAAGGAGACCAGATTCTGGCTGTTGTACTCTCTAAAACCTGGAAGCATTCATTGTTAGGCCAGATCAGGTAGGAGCCAATAGGCTGCCTGATGAAGTGGACCCATGCAGGCTCTAGGAGAAGAACCATGGTGCCCCTTTATGGGCCACTTGGACCCTCTCCATCACAAGGGACACCAGACTCCATCTAGACCAGCAGGACTCCTTTCTGAGTCCTTGCCACCTTTGATATTTACACTTCTGCTACATAACCTCTAGTTATGCTATCCTAACCTCTAGTTAGGCTGGCCTAAGTCCTGTGCTGACCTGGAGGTGTCACAAAAGTGCCATAATACACTTCTGCACCACTCTTGTGAAAGGGTTAGGCCAATCCACAGTCATGTGCTTGCCTCCCTACATCACCACAGGAAAAGGAAGACCAATTAATTGTGCCAGCCTAGTCTAGGATTACACACTAAGTGTGATATCTTGATATTTCACTGAGGGAGCCATTCTAACCAATTTAGCTGTCACAACTCATCCATCTCCCTGTTCCTGTGGTGGCATAGGAAGGCTGGTGCATGTTTGTGCACTGGCCTAACACCCTCCTCCCAGGAGTGGCTCAAGAATGTCTCTACAGCACATTTGCAGCACATCAGGCCAGCACAAAACTTGTGACGGGAATTGTGCCAGCCTAACTAGATGTTATGATCACCCTGTCAGGGAGGAATACTAACCAGCTTTCCAGCACTGGCGTAGTTGAGTGGGGCATGTGCTATATCCAGCATTTAGAAGCAGTTACAGATGTCCCTCAAGATAAGGCAACATTTGTTCCCTTACCATGGCGTTGCATTGCCCTTACACCAGAGCTAGGAAATTGGTTAGGACTTGCACCCTCAGTGTCCATTTTGTGCGTCAAGATTCAAGCATTATGGGCGTGGGAGAAACAGAACACTCACCATTCTGAGTGTTATTGCTATGAAAACTGTTATTGCTATGACATTTAAGAACTGCTGTGTATTCTGAGAGAGTTTTATAAAACATTTTAAAAGTGAACTTTGGCTTTAATTTTAATGTGCCTCAGATATATTTCCACAGCTTGTTTGTCTTCCATCGTGACCTGGCCTCCAGCTTTTGAAGCGTTCCGGTCAGAATGATTTCCATTGTTACTTTCAGCTCACATCTGTTTTCATACATATATAATACATGAAAATAGCTTCATGTCTTCTCTTCAACAGTTTTTTTATAGAGCATTGTACAAAAGCAGTTTCCTAGAATCCATAATCTCTAGATCACAGGAACATAAAACCAACCCATCCCCACCCCAAACAAACAACACCTCCCAATCCTTGCAATCGTAGCAACAACCATTTGTTGGTATTGGGAATAATAGCCTGAAGACTGGATCCAGCCAACGCTATTGGTTTTTTCTCAGCACCAGCAGCACCACAAAATTTTAATTAAGGCACTGCACAACATTATTCCATAGTTTTGAGCATATGGGAAAGATGGATGTTTTCAAAAGCAGTGAATCTTTGAGAGAGATGAGCAGGGAGTGAGTTTACACTTTTTACATTTTCATCTTTCTTTAGGTTTTATATCAGTGGTTCTCAAAGTGAGGGTCGCGACTTCATTTTAGTAGGACTGCAACAACCTGAGCATCACCACCTTGGAATCTGGCAGTGAACTCCATCCTGGAATGGAGTACTCAGGCTGCTTTCCTGAGAGTATGTCTCACTGAATACAATGGGAGTTACTTCTGAGTAAACATGGAGGAGCTCTGGGATCACAGTAATGTCACTTCTGGCCATGACATCACTTCTGGGGGGTCATTTTCAAAAGGGGGTCCCAAGCTGCTTTAGAACCACTGTTCTTGAATTGTGAAATGCTCAAGAACCACTGTTATAAGTCATGGTGAGTAAGATCCTCTTTGTCCTAGCAAATAAGCCCTAGCAGTGTATGTATGTAACTTGAACCTCACTTGGATGACTCAGTTTGATTGATATCTTCATTTGGATCTCAGCCATCTAGCCCTAGCCTAGATGAGACTGTGAGTCTAACAAAAAGGAACTGGCAGCCTTCTTAGTCTTTCCAACACCTGACTGTTCCTCAGGACTCTCCACTGGAGCATGGCCAAGGTGCTGGGTCTTCTCCCATTGCATTAGCCAAACCGAAAATCAAAATATCTGTTCCTCAAAATCCCATTTTAAAAATCCCATTAAAAACAGGATAGAGTGAACAAGAGTGCATTCGGTTATAGCAGAGTTAGAGGTCACCTGTCAATACAGCTATCCAGTACTGTACATTGCAAATCTTGAATATTTCAAATCTTGTTTGAGCTTGGAAGCTAAGTAGGGTCAGGTTAGTGCTTGGATGGGAGACCACCTGAGAAAACCCGGTGCTGTATGCAACAGGGGACTGTGGTGTCTCAGTGGTTAAAGACACTTTGCCTGTATACCTGAAAATCAGAAGGCCAACGGTTTGAGCCTTGAGTGTCACAGGATAGACTGAGCTCCCATCACACTTTCCAGCTCCTGCCAACCTATCAGTTTGAAATCATACAAATGGAAGTAGATAAATAGGTTAAAAACCTGGTGAGAGGCCCCTGAGATAGGCCAATCAAATTCCTCAACCAGGAATGATCAGAGTCATCAAAAAATATGGATTGGATGACTCTGATCTAGAATAGCCGACCCTACCATAATGTGGGAACAAAGCTAAGAAGAAAAGGTCACTGGTCCAGAGATGGCTGGTCCTGAAGGTGAACGTTGAATTGTAACAAAGGTGGAACGTTCTAGGCAGGGTTACATCTAGGAAGCCGCATTGGATTTTATAGTTTTCATTTTACCTCAAAGATTAAATGCCTGTTTTTCTATTTGACTTCTTTGTTTTTGCCTTTCTTATTAAACTCTTGTTATTTTACTAGTTATTTGCCTGCTTCTTTCTGGCCAGAATTTGGAGTCTTGCTTCCTGACTGACTGCTTGGGAGGTCAGGGGCAGCATTATAAAAAAGCTTACGTGGGAGCGAGGGAGTTGAGGTTGGCCAGGCTCAGTGGCCTCCTCTATTTTCCTGTACAGAATGGTTTCAACAGTAAGGGAACTCAATAATTGAGAGTATTCCAGATGGGAGATAAGATGAAGTTGCACACAGCCTTTTGATCTTTCCTCTTCAGCCACCCTCTTTTGGTCAGACCACAGCCACCTGTGAGATCCTTAAGGATTCATGGGAAGCTCAGGAACAGCAGTGGGGTAAATTAGTTTCCTGTATCCTATCCCCATCTGGATAATCATCTGCCATAACTATGTACAAAAGTATGTGTGTAACTGTGTCCATGTTCATGTTTATGTGCGCATGAATGCATAGCACTGCTTAGTGAGTTTAAAAATGAAAGTCAGGAGATACACCGATAAAACTATATATTTAAAACTGAAAAGTCACTATCTGACTCCCTCACTCACAGTCACTCATAAACTCACCAACGCCCAGCCCAAACCATCAGATCTAGAAGCATGAAATTTGAGAGGATGTTCCTTCTGTGATGTAGGTACTCTCTAAGAAACAATTATGGGAAATCCAAACCAGAAGAGCGCAACGTGTTTTTGCCCCTATACTTTACATTGAAGTAATACTTCAATATGCATTGAAGCTGGCTGATTAAAGTCCAGCCCAAACACCTAGAAGCATGAAATTTGGAGAAGATATTCCTTCCGTGATGGGAGCACCCATTAAGTACTGATGTTTAGAAATTTAACCAGTAAGGGGGTAGAAAAAGATGCAATGCATTTTTGTCCTATACTTAATATTTAAGACTGATAAAACCCAGCCCCAAACCCTGCACCTGCCTGATAGGGGTGCCCACAGTTGAGGATAATGGTGCATAGGACGGGGGATGTTGCAAAGGGGAATGTTGCATGGAAGGGGATGTTGCATGGGGGGGGGGGAAATGGTGCATGGAGATGGTACACTGTGGATGGTGCATGAAGGAATGTTGCACAAGGGGATGTTGCACGGAGGGGGATGTTGCACGGAGGGGGATGGCACATGAAGGGAGGTGATGCACAGGGGATGCTACGATGACCAGTAGGAATGCCTGGTGATCGCTGCTGCCTGCCACTGCCCCCTGATACTCTTGGAATGATGTCCATTGATCACCAGTGCCCACTATCTGCCATGCGGTTCCCAGTGCAGTCCAGCAATGCTTAGCCATGCCCAGGCCCACAAAAATTCTTGAAATTTACTCTCTCCACATGAATAAATTTCACTAGTAAAATTATTAATATGTGATTGTGAAGTCAAAGCCTGAAAATATACTGGGCAGCATTGAAAAATGTGCTTCCAACTTACTAAGGAGAGCAGTTGGGTCCTAATTACACAAGAGCCTGGTAAACCTTTAGTTTGACATATGTCAAGAGGGAGGAGGCACAAAAGATTGTTCCATATGGGGCAAAATTTCTAACCAGATATCATATTTTTGTTTGCCAACTTGTGATCTGAAGTTCCCACCTGTACCTTTCCATTGGAGCTGAATTAGGAGATGAAGCTGCACCTGCTCCTCCCAATTTCCTCTTCTGTTGTTTTGCTCACCCTCTTTCCTACTGTGACAGTCAGGATTTTAGGTATTCATAACAGGCCAGGAAAGAGGGCAGGCAAAACAAACAGGAAGGAAAATAGAACAGAGAGCAGGGAGCAGAAAGGAACTATACCCTTGTAACATCAAAGCAGATGTATCAGTTATCCAGGTCTCCTGCAAGCAAAGGATGTGAAAGGATGAAAGAAATTTCCCAAACTCCTGATCAACAATCTTGTTCTGCCACCTGCAATGTTTCATGATAAAACTGAAAGTGAGCACTGTGGATTAAAGCTATTTTGTCATAAAAGATATGCCGATTGACACCCAGAGTAACTACGGGAGCACATAAGAGACTTTACATGTACCCGTAGTTACTGCACCACCTAGTGAAAACCTATAGGAAATTCATATTGCAATCCAGAGCAAATTGTTCTTATATCGGAGCAAAGACTCCCCGTAGTTACTCTGGATTGCACCCTCAGTGTATAGTGGGGGGTCAGGCCATTTCTCTAGGCAAACCTCTTAAGTTCCCCCCTCTACTCTGGGATTGCTTATCTTTAGTTATAGCATTACTGTGAGAAGTAGGACTCACCAATTGTTGCCCCACTGCCCTGGGGCCTAAAGTATCACAAGAATTATAATTTTCCCAATAAACAGGAATACTATTGGGGTAGGTGAAAAAGAATAGAACAGCATTTCTCAAAGTGGGGGTCGGGACCCCTTTGGGGGTCACCTAAAGCTTTCCTGGGGGTCGCCTAAAGACCCCTGGTTCTGGGGCCCAGGTCAGGCTTGCCAGACCTCTGGCAGTAGCTGCGCGCGCACTGGGGCTGACTGGCAGCCTCAGGGCCCAATCCTATGCATGCCTACTCTGAAATAAATCCCACTATGTTCAATGTGTGCATAGAACACACATTTCATTTGTAACAATGAAAATACATCCTGCATATCGGATATTATGATTCATGACAGTAGCAAAATTACAGTTATAAAGTAGCAACAAAAATAATTTTATGTTTGGGGGTCCCCACAACATGAGGAACTTATAAAGGGGTCACAGCGTTAGGAAGATTGAGAACCACTGGAATAGAATGACACTGATGCCATAGCTTCAGTTTCTAACAACAGTGCATTGAAAGGTATCAATGGAATCTCTGGGTTCTACTATATTATTAATTTTATTTAAGGGATTAACATCTGCATTTCCCATACCAAAGCAAATGCCAAGGCAGCTTACATGGCTTTTATCTTTTCTCCTCACAACAACCCTGTGTGGTAGGTTCTGCAGGCAGCTCATAGAACTCTTCTCTTCCAGACTGAATCTTTCATGGCATAGTCAAGACATCTGGGATCAGGGAATTCCTTCCATGCTTCCAGCAGGAACAGTATTCAGGTTGGCCATGTTGTAAACTCCAATACCTCTGGCTTCCATCCAATAAATCCCAGGGAACTTACTGAGACTGCAATCCTAACCCCCATTTAGGATGGCATAAGTCCTGCACTGGACTGGGGGACTGGACTGTAAGGCACTTCTCACCACTCCTAGGGGAGTTAGGCCAGTGCATAAGCTTACGTCGGCATTCCCACACCCCCACGGAAACAAAGTGTAAGTGAGTTGTGCCAGCCTAAATTGATTAGGATTGCACCCTGAATCTTATGAGCACATACGCCTAAGTTTGCACTTTTGATTTACTCAGGAGTGGCACACTATGTTTTAGATACAAATGATTTACTTGTAGAAATTCACTCATTTTTTGGTCCTCTGCTTTCTTTCTTCTGTGGCAAGAATGTGTGAACCCTGGATCTAGAATCCAAGCAAGTCCTCCTATACAGTATGTGGTACCAAGACACTAGACTCAGAAGTCTAAATGAACCATTGCCCTCAGCTTTGCTCTGTCAGAGGTCAAAAGGTTTCATTCTGCTGGCACTGTGATAGTATTACATGACCTACGGTGCAATCCAGAGTAACTACAGGGAGTCCTTGCTCCAGCGTAAGAACAAGTTACTCTGGATTGCAGTATGAATTTCCCATGGGTTTTCACTAGGTGGTGCTGTAACTACAGATGCACGTAATGTCTCTTACATGCTCCCGTAGTTACTCTGGTTTGTAGGGCTAGTTATTATTATCTGATTCTAAGAACCAGAAACAGGGCTGTAAAATCATTCAGAGAATTGTTGGCATGTTTTCTGGTATGTTTTTGCTTGACTATGAAGGAAGTGGGAGTGCAGCTATTCTGTTGATGGCAATCAAAACAACTTGGCATTGGTGCTTGTGGAAAATAGTGGACAGCCTGTAAGTATGATCTTTCTAGGAATGTCTCAGTTCATCATATTGCAAAATAGCAATGATTTATGTCTCATTTGTCTCCTCAAGATACTGGATCTCTATCTGCACAAGCTGAGCAATGAGGCACCAGAATGCTATGGTCAAAAGGAAAACTAAGGCTATGTGTCAGATTTGTCACATGGATGAAGCTGGCAACCTCCTCTGTGTGATATTTCTCCAGGCAGAGCAGCTGGAGGTATTGGTCTTCTAATTCGTGAGAAAGTTTTCTATATCTAGCATTGGGTACCCCCAAGAACAAGCAGCGCTTGCATAGAAACACTCCGTAATAGATCGAGCAACACATTGCTTCAGCAGCTTCTGGAAATCTGATCCCAGTAAGGTTGTATCTAGCTTTCTCCCATGTGATCGGGATAACATGTTGACTGGTGCTTGGGCTGAAAATAAAGAAAGACAGTGATACACACACAGGGAGGAGACATGTGCAAGCTTAGGGCTTTGGGCAAAAGGCCATCTTTCATATTCCAAGAACTGTTTTTCTCAAAGGCAAAAATGCTCTGATGAGCTTGGAAATAGACAAGGTCATTAAAAAGAGATGAGCATTCTTTTCTCTTGCACTTTGGTTGACCAAACAGCTTTGGCATTTTTTCACATTTGATTTGTGTGATGCATTGGAAACTGGAGTGCCAATCACATTTATCCAGGTGATCACTTTACCCTATGGCTCCCCTCATTAATGGAACTTTGCACCCATACATCAGATACTGAGGCTGTGATCTTATCCACGTTTACTTGCAGATAGCCCCACTGACTGTAATAGTCTTATTTATAAGTAGGCATGTCTAGGATTGGGCTCTGAGTGATTGAAACTGCCCGATCTGTCTAGCCCGATATTATCTCCTCTGCCTCAGACTCTCAGGCAGAGATATTTCTCCAAACCACAACTAGAGATTGAACATGGGCCCATATGAACAATGCGCACTAGGCTGGAGCTATGGTGACTCTCAGAATGTTCTCAGGTCCAAGCACGGGTGCAAAGGGTAACCCTCCTACTTTCTATGTTTTGATCAGCGATTTTCAACCACTGTGCCATGGCACACTGGTGTGCGGTGAATTTTCTGCAAGTGTGCTGTGTAATTTTGGAGAGGATCATTTATTGAGCCATCTACCAACAGCATGGTGTGCCTTAGCAGTGGAAAAAACTGTTAGAGAGGACAGTCCTAATCAAGACTACTCAAAAGTAAGACCCATTGTGTTCAATGGGTCTTACTCCCAGAAAAGTGTCTTTAGGATTGCAGCAGATGTGCCTTTCACTTCCTTATCAGTGTGCCATGAGATGAAAAGGATTGAAAATTTCTTGGACCTCTTCCTTCCTGTCTCGATTGCTCCCACTATTCCACACTCACTTCTGCCTAGAAACTGCTTATCATTATAGTTTACTTGTGATTGCTGAATATATTGTATTATTGATCTCCCTTTCTGTTTTTGTATCCTTATCCTCACAATAAAAATGGCCTGTGTTGTACCATTAATCTTCCTTCAATGGATAGTTTCATGCCATTCCACTGAGCTATGTCACTGGTCCCTGCATTTGGTCTCTGCGCACACAATACCCATGAGCAATTTTTTACGCATGCCTTATACATATGCCTTATAGGACTGCATCATACATTACATTTTTTTCCTTCTCAGAAGGCATATTCATGAGGTGACCTCACGCAACTCATGGATATATTGTCATGATCAGTCCTGCCTGTATAATTTATTGCCTACTGGAAGCCATGGCGATTGAAGGTTCCCGATATATGTACCAGCAGCAAATTGCACACATGGGCAATCTACATGTGAGTTTCAAGTTATTTCCTGCACAGAAATGCTTTTGGCAGGGAAAAAAAGCCATAAATGAAGAAAACCTATTTCTTGAATGGTCACAAAGAGGAAGTACCATAGTACTGTATACTCTTGCTTCTGTTCAAATGTAAATGTAGAAAATTAATTCACCCGCTTGCTTACAGATCTTTACTTCTTTACTGGATACATGATGAGTGGTTGCAGCATATATAAAAGCATGGCTTTGCAGATGGTCTGTCATGTTAACCTGTGATATTGTCTCACTGTATGCAATTTATCCTGCTGTTGCATTGTGAGTAAGTGAACCATGGTACATGTGAAAACTGTCCCAGTGCTTTCCATTGGAATGTGTAACTCACTCTTTTGAATAGCACTGAGGAAATATATATAAGAAAACTCTGTGTTAATCCATTCTGGCAAGCCACAAGCACAAATGATTACTCTATGATGAATACACATGGGTGCAAAACAGCCAACAGTGTCATACACTTGAGAAGTCATCACATGTGATGACACATACAGGTGAAAACATACTTGTTGAATGTTAATGTCCTTTTCCATGCATCCATGGATGACTGCTCCATGTGAGGATCTGCATGTGGCATTTCACATGACGTTGCAACAGAAAAAGCAGGCCTCCATCAGTCTTGAAAGACTATGGTATCGTGCTCAGCGCTGCATACGCTGCATGCGAAGCACGAAAGCCTGGGTTGGATTATTATGGAGGATATGCTGTATGCAGCAGTTTTATCCCACTGCATGGAAAACCTGGAGGTCCTCATGCAAAGGCCTGTGCATCTCTTCCTCTCCTGTTTCTGTGGCTGTTGTTTGCCTGCTGGGTCCACCTCCATCTGGTGCTCTTTACTGCTGCATGTGCACTGTTGTTTGTGCGTTGTGCCTTTCTCCAGTGGGGACACATGAGCTCACTCTTTCTCAGAAAGCTGTGGGAACAGCCCCACCCCTATTCTTTTGCTCCGAGTATATATCCTAGTGAAGAAATAAACAAAGCCTTGTTAGCGGGCAGCAGGCTGGGCTGCCATTCTGCGTCACTCGACCTCGGTGCCGCACAAGTCAAGCCATGCAAGGGCTGCTGCCGAGAGGAACACTGCGTCTATAAACTGTGGGAACACATTCCAGTTGGAGCAGGGCAGGCCTGCAGGGAACGGGCCAGGCCCGTTCAGTACATTCCTGGTTTTCCTTTGGCATATTGTTGCTCAGGGAACAGCACAGAGCTCTGTTTAGAAGACCAAAGGCAGAGCATGAAACATTCAGAGATAAGGCAGTTCCAGGTGCTGGAACCAGAAAACCCGTATTCTGTGATAGGAATAAACTAGGCGCATTTTACTCCGTTTGTTACTGTTCTGATGTGAAAAATACATATCGGCAATCAGTGACAGTCAGAAAGTTGCCACAGCGGCACAGAAATGAAAGCTTTTGCATATAGAGCAGGGTGACCATATACAGTAGAATGGAGGACAAAGTGTCTCTACCTTTAACTAATGCACAGAAGAAGGAATTTAGGCAGGTCTAACTCAACGTACAAGGGTTTAAAAAGCAGCACCTGCCAAAATTCTCTCTTCTATACAAAACTTAAAGGTAGAGGCACTTTGTCCTCCATTCTATATGGTCACCCTGATATAGAGTCCTTGATTCAAATCTTTTTGCACTTTACAACATGGTAGGCAGCCACAAGAAACTGTGGGTGCAATCCTAACCAATTTAGCTCAGTGCAACTCACCCATCTCCCCATTCCTGTAGTGGCACACCGAGGCCAGTGCATGTCTGTGCACTAGCTTAACCCCACCAGGAGTGGCGTAGAAGTTCCCAGTCCACAATGGGACAGACTTGTGTGCTGGCCTAACCCGGGGTTAGGATTGTACTGTGCATCTGTTAACTGAGCTGGAAGTCAATAAGGTGGGTAGATGTGGGCTGAAAGAACCTGGGTTCAAATCAGCATTCAGCCTGGAGGTTGATTGGGTTGCATGCAAACAGGATCAAACAAAGAGTGACAATTTTTTTTACAGTATGTGAAATTTATTGAAAAAGTACCCTATTTACTTGATTATAACTCTCACCTTTTACAGCCAAATTTAGTCTCCAAAATCGAGGTGCACATTAGATTTGATGCCACATTAGAGTCAAGAAATACAGGTATTTTTATTATACATATAAGTCAGTATTTAAACAGTTTACTACATTGTGATTAAAATGTAACATAAAGCCATTGTTGTATAAAGTAGTGCAATTAGGTAAAAATCATAGCATAAATTGATTGCCATTTTATGATTATCATATAACTCATTATTATATGCAGTAACATTAAATTTGTACCTACTTTACAGCTGCGCATTAAAATTACCAGTAAACTTTTTTTTATCTCAAGCCTTTAAAAATAGGGATGTGCATTAGATTCAATGGCACATTCTATTCGAGTGAATGTGGTATATAAATATTATTGTTACTGTAATAATTATTGGTAATAAGTAATAGGTTTTCAAATGATAGATTTTGTGATAGGAATAAGTCCCATCTGGTTTTCAAGTGGCTTTCAATATGAAAAGTCCATGTACCTATCATGGCTAATGATGGATGTTGATGATCTATTGTCCATGCATTTATCTAATCAGATTTAAATTCTATCTTGTGGGGTTTTTCCCCTTAAGGAAGCTCATTAATGAAGCAAAGTCTAGCCTGTGCTAGATTTGAATAGAAACATCCCATTGACCATCCTTTGAACCTCTAACACTTTTCTTTCTTCTTCTACATACTCATAAGCCTTTAAAATGCTTTTTTTAATTTGCCACGTATCAGTCTTTCATGACAAGTGATATTTGGACTTTCTGATCTCAGGGCACAATCCAGAGTTAGTGCAGTAAGGAGTGTCTCCTAGCTTGGCTGCCCCAACTATTTTAAATCCAGAGCAGGAAGTTATGCAGCACCCAGAGAGTCAGGAAGCCTGAGCTGCCCTTACTGCTCCAGAGTATGCAAAGTAGGCACCAAGTAAGTGATACCAGAGGAGGGCTTGCTCCCGAGGCGACCCCCCCCCCCCTCAGATCACAGCGAACAAGGAACAGCTGTGGTGCCTACCTTATAAGGAAACCCAGAAGTTCTTGACAACCAATAAAAGCTGCATCATGATGGAGTACAGCAATACCTCTAGTGGAGGGTGGATGCAAAGGGATTGCTTGGAGTGGCCTGTTGTATCCATAGGTTAGTGAGCTGCCTGAAGTTGAGAGGCAGGGGTAGCAGCTAGGCTGGTCAAGAACTCAGGTTTTTTTTTGTCAACATTTCCATTCTTACCCTGCCTTATCATGGACCCCTATGGGTATACTCATTATTATATATGTTACTCTGAGGAGCTGGAAGAGGGAATTTCTGCCTTGGAATCAGGCTCTGGATACAGCCTAACTGCTCTGCCCTGTGCAATGCTAAACATGCCTCAACATGCCTCTCCTGAACTGCCTAGGCTGCCCCAGTTAGGTCTGCCCAGATCCACCTGTCTTGGGGCAGCCTATGTTGCCTTAGGCTGACCCAAGCCTTTTCCAGAATAACTTGGATGGTCCATCTTGCAATTAGGCCAGCCCATAGATAGATAAGTGCAGCCCAAGTGCACTTATGGATTGTGCTCTAAGTGATATAAATCACATATTGGCTAGATTAGAATGTGTGTGTGATTCTATCCTGAGCTGATACATTCAGAAATTACTAATTTCCAGATGAAGCTTTGTAGCACCTTCCTTTTAACCTGATGACTATGCAAACAACATTAGAAATGTATTGACCAGTGATGGGATTCAAAGAAATTAACAACTGGTTCCATGGCCATCTGGCAACCACTTTTAAATGGCTATTTTTAAATTTTATATATCCTATCTCACGTTAACAACCAGTTCTGGAGAGTAGGTGAGAACCTGCTGGAGCCCACCACTGGACACTATTGACCTCTTGGTGGTGAGCTACCAAGTTGTAGACTAAGAATCTGAACCATGACAATTATGATTCTTGCATTACTTTATTGTAGCCTATGCACATGTAGACCTGGTTATAGATTGCAATTTGGGTTCTAGCCAAGATCCTGCGGATCCCATATATATCGTTGTAGAATTCTTGCTGTTCCAACTAATGTTGTTTCCTAGAGCTGGGCTCAAGGCCAAGAATGTTTCTTCACACTTTTAGACATTCCTCCGAGGGCTCCAATGACAACTGGACAAAATGGACCTTCTTTTCCCAGAGATCACCCCATGTTCTAGTTGCAGGTCTTTATAGCTTATGATGTGATGTTCTTGATCTCATAATCTCATGTCACCAGAGACTGCAATATCAATGAACCTAATTTGACTTTTCCTTTTTTCATCTGCTATTATATCTGATGTATCCCCTTTTTTGATGGTGGTATGTCTGTAATCCCAAAGGAGCTTTGCTTGGTGATGGTGGTGGTTGCTGCTGCTTACATAAAACCATCAAAACTATCAAACCCTGCTAACTAGGTTAGAAGCTCTCTTTCAGGTGGGTATTCCTTTTTTATTTCGCCAGCAGAGAGTTACTGGCCCTCCTTACCCCAGCAATGTCTTTTATTGTGATTTCTGCTGGTGTTTCTTTGCATCTTTTTAGATTGTGAGCCCTTTTGGGACATGGAGTCATAAGCCATATTTCATTTTCTCTGTAAACCTTTCTGTAAATTTTTTTTCGTTGAAAATGGTATATAAATAATTGTTGAAAGATTGATAAGTAGGATGTCTCAAGAAAATGTATACACAACTTATAGTGTCAATTTTCTTGTGCAATAATTTGCACATATAGTGCATATACTGTAGGATACACAGAAGTAGTTACATGACAGGCAGTCCACTTAGGCACCAGTACATCTGCAGTGTCCCATAGGAGACTTTTTGCTTCCAGGGACCTCCTTGGGGTGAGGGAGCAAGAGTTCCCATGCCTGAAAAGAACAATTGTTCTTTTGCCCTGAGGTAAGCTTCTGTTAGTCTTGTGAGTCTACTTGGACATGAGCCAGAAATATCACTGGCACAAGTTTGTGTGAAAGCAGATCAAAGCCAAGAAAGGGGTTAGGTTTCAATGTGTGCTGCTGCTGAAACCATCATTCATGAGCCCAATCTTCCCTGCCCTATCACCACCCTGTTCTCCCCACTCCTGCCTCCCTCCCACCCCCAGTGCTATCTGACCTTTTTGTTGTCTTTGCAACAAAATGTACTAAGGACATCACATTCCTTTGATGAAAGGTGAACATTCAGGAGTGGCCTGGAATATCCCTGGAGAGCGCAGGTGGCCACAGCAACCACCACCACCCATCCATGACTACAGCCAGTGATGGGATTCAAAGAAATTAACAACCGGTTCTCTGCCCATCTGGCAGCCACTTTTAAAGGGATATTTTTAAACTTTATATGTCCTATCTCTCGTTAACCAGTTCTATAGAGTAGGTGCGAACCTGCTGGAGCCCACCACTGACTACAGCCCAGATTTAGGGTGATAACTACTCTGGTTCTGCTCTGAAGAATGAGATGGGGTAGATGTTTCATGCAATCATTGATTAATCTCACTGACATGTGGACACAATATTCCGACATATCCATATAACTGTGTGCTGGCTACTTTGAACTGTATTTACCCAAGGGGTAAACCAGATCTCTTCTGCTTTTATGACATTAGGGGTGCAATCCTAACCAATTTAGGCCAGCACAACTTACCCATCTTCTTGTATGGTACCAGCAGACTGTCATGGGACAACTGGAGTCCCCAAGATGGTGGAGCAAATCTGGAAGCAGCCTTTATGCCAGAAGAGTTGTGCTCATGTATACGTTCTGCTGCGAAGATGAGCACCACCATCTTTCAGATGGTGACACCCCCATGGCTCAGATATAACCCTTTTATGTTATATCCAACAAATCCCAACCAACTAATTTGGCATATAATAATTACAAGAATTATGAGTTATGAGAATTATGAGAGCCCAAGTGCAAGTGTGAAGGGGAAACATGAAGGGGAAAGCCACCATTTTTCTGTTGGCTGTTGTTTTTAAATTTATTTTTGGCTTCCTTTATCTCAGATGTATTAGAATACAAACAAGATGAATTCCCCTCCTTCCGATAATAATGGAATTATTTCTCCGTTTCAGAGATTTGATCGCTGATTATGTGAATTGCAAGTGGATTAAATCTATTTTCAAATATATACTACTGACCCATGCTGATGTGGGGCCAGGACCTATGCATGGAAAGGCAGGAGGAGAAAGTGAACCATTGAGGGACAACAGACCACAGTTTAGGCTGCAAGAAGATTAACATGAAGAAAGTATTGAAGTTGAGCTTGAGGATATTATGCAAACATTTCTCTGAAACTGTTTGAGATGCCCGTGTTTGGTAACATCTGGTGTGATTAAAAGAGCATTTTGAAATGAAGAAATCCACTTATTTTTAAGTTTCTACAAATGTTATGGAGAAAATGTAGAGAAGATCAAGTTGATTGTGGAAACTGAACTGTAAACTTGAACCTGTTGCCCTAAAAATATCCACGTCATGCAGTCAGAAGGAAGGAGTTGACAATCATTTTGTAGCTGTCATGCAGGGGTGTTGATCTTTCTTGCCCAGGACCATCTACAACTCATCAGGTTCTTTGCTATCGGGTTTCTTCCTTCCTAGAAGGTGCTGAGGCCTGAACCCGCGCTGGTATTGCTTGCATTCACAACATGAGTCCTCTGTTCAAGGACTGCAAACCACGAACAGCACACACCACAGCCTTGGTGCACTGAACCTGCACTGAAGCTCTGCACTGAGTCAGTGTGTTATCTCTCCTCAAGATTGTGCCCGGACTAGTACCGCAAATACCCTTCCTGAGGAGTTGCAAGGGATAGGCTCACGTGAATGGACTCATTCATTCATCACCTGTTGAGACTTTCGGTGACTAATTTCCTCACAGTGGTTTGTTTGCCTTACCTAAGGAGCGGCTGGGCTAAAAATAGGCTGACTGTGGTGTGGTGCATGGCATAACTCTCGGCTTGTCGACGTACCATTTGGTGCAAAGCAGATACACCCCCATGGCTCAGAGTTGTTTGTTTCTTGGTGTGCATGTTTTAAAATGTAGTTATCTTAATAAATAGATCTCACGTTTTAAAAATTGTTTGGTGTTCCATACCTAAAGATCTTCATTTGTTAATCCTAATGGGCTTGTCCACTGCAAAACTAGTGCTCCAACAGTGGAGCCTGCCTTACAACATTTGTAAAAATCACCCCAGCAGTGTGTAGAACTGGAGTGGTGGTAGAGAGGCCACAGAGGCCCACTGTGTACCATACGATGGAGAGGAATCAAATTCAGAGGAAGGCCAGAGAAGTAACAACATCTCTAACATACAGTATAAATTTTGACCCACTTGTTTGCTACCTGTCTAGATGAGGATGTTCTGGGTGTGGAGCAGGTTATGACAACTCTTTTGTTAAGAACATAAGAATCCCAGTGGATCAGGCCAAAGGGTCATCTAGTCCAGCTTCACATCACAGTGGCCCACCAAATGCTTCAGGGAGGATACAAGACAAGAGTTTGGATTCCTGGTCCCCTCTCTTCTGCATCTGGCATTCTGGGGTAGCCTACTTCTAAAAGTAGCATGTACCCATCATGGCTTGTAAACTGTGATGGACTTTCTCTATAAATTTATCCAATCTCCTCTTAAAGGTATCTAGACCAGAGGTCCTGCGGCAAGGAGTTCCACAGACTAATTCTTGCTGGGTAAAAATATTTTCTCCCAGTGTTCAGTTTTAGTGGTGTCCCTCGGTTATGGTGTTTGTGAGAAGGAAAGAGCATCTCTCTATCCACTCTAATTATAATTTTATTTGTCTCAATCTTATCCCCGCTCAAGTGCCTTTAGAAAAAAAGTCTCAGAGTCCATCAGCAGGTGATAGCAACTAGTCCAGGGTCACCCAGAAAGCTGAGTGGGGATTTGAACTTGAATCTTCCAGGTCCAAGTCCAACTCTTGAATCGCATCATTCTGGCTATGTGGTTGTTCCAGTTATTGGTCTTAATCACAAAAGGAGAGCTGTAACTAGAACAACAAAACATTTTAGAAATAGCCTGAAAACACCAAAGGAAATAAATTGGCTGTATGTTGCCTTTATGCTATGTTGTATGATCTTCTTTACTTGCCTTCTAAATTTTATATTGTTGTAAGCTGCCTCAAATCCTGTGGGAATGAGATAAAGTTAAACAATGCTTTTAAATCAATATGTAAACTCAAAATTTCATCTCTTGAAGAAATAATTGGAATTAAAAGATGAGCAATTTATAGAGAACCTAAATGCAAGATGGCATTGAGTTTGTAATACACCAGGCAAATTCTGACACGGGTCTTTCCTCAGCAGGAAGTGGTATTGTGGTCAGGGTGTGATGTCACTGGTGTCAATGTCTACGCCTAATAGGAGTGTTTTGTTGGAAGTCCTGATCAGATGACCAGGCTAAGCCCTCCCATCATATACATGCCACCAGGATTACATCAACAGGAGCTGAAATTGTGTTTGAAGAAGATGATGCTCAAGTATGCTCTGGGCTAAAATACACATGCAAGACTGACTCAGTAGGCAGTGTAATTCAGATCCGGGAAACCACTCAGAATCTGAATTACCCAGAACAGCAAGCAAAGATTTTGATGCTGAAACAGTTACCTGGCATTTCTGAGATGGGGAGGAGTATTTGGATATATTTCCCGGAGTTGAGCCAGCAAATTACAACATGCCCGCATATTGGTAACTACAAAGGGGTGCTCCCCCTAACTCCTTATCCATGGATAAGTGAAACTGAGGATATCCTATCTATGGACGTTGCCCACCCATCCCCTGTATATGCAATTGGCACTTGGCAAAAAAGCAGCTTTATAATGAGATGTATAAATAATGTGGGTGTTCAAGCAAACCCACAATGTTACTTTTGAACAGGGCCCCAAAATTTTGGATTTCTGAGATTTGGCTAAGGTTGACAGATTATAACCTTAGATCGACCTGCTTGCCCACCCCTGGCTTTTTTCTCTGAGGCTATGGTGGCAGCTTCTCCACCCAGTGTTTGCCCTCCAGGACTCCAATGAGGGAAAGAGGGAAGAATGGCATATCCCCACATTGTATGGGGTGCCAAATATTTAGAGTCTGGATACCAAATAGCCTAGCAATGCCACTGAGACCAGCCAGCCTCCCCATTCAAATGGGGGTTAGGGTTGGGCTCTCCTTGCCTCTCCTTGCCTGTGGGTATCCTTGTGAGATCTTACTTTTCACAAGAGATCATGAAAGATTTGAAACTATAGGAACATTTTTGTGCTTTATCACTCAAGGGTATAGATGATCCATTGAGGAAACCTTGCCATAGCTCCCTCCCAAAACAAACAAACAAACAAACAAACAAGCCAGGATTGTCTGTCCATCAAACAACCTGTCCATCCTTGTGAAAACATGCATACACACGATATGGCTAATGGACCAAATACATCTTGATAAATCAAAGTCAATGAGTCAAAAAGGAAGAAAAGTTGGTTTTCAAAGAGGTATAGCAAGGACTGAACTGGATCTGGCAGGTTGCAGTGAGCAGTGATTCCAAGGCAAGAGTGTCACTCTTAAGGGTAAGTACGTGATGACTGTCACACTGGACAAATCTACAATATCCTGTTTGAGAAGGAGAGGATTTTTATGGCTTTAAATCCTTACTACCCTTTTTGCCTTGGTTGCTTCATCAGTTCCTGCCAGAAACAGGCAAGTTCACAGGTTTCTGTGACTCACCACAGAGCTGTCTGGGGAGTGTTTAGAAAGGTTCCCTTCTTATTCTTTCGTAACAATTGCTCTGTGATGTTCAGATGCAATAAACCCAACATCCAGGAAAAGCATATCAGCCAATTGTAGGCTATTCTTCAAAGCAAAATTGCACTCCTTCCCCCACACCCTGGACTGAAACATGTTCATTTTAAACATGATGGACATGAAACAGGAACACACATGTGCCTAACACTGCCTGCCTAAAAGTGGCCTTCCCAGGTCACAAGCAATGGTGACTTGATCCCTTTGACTAACAATACTGGAGATCCAAACTCTGACCTTCTTCATGAAGTGCTTGTGGGTATTTCATGAGCTGTGGGTATCCTTTCTTTTTTAAAGAAGTAAAAAATGTGTAATCCATATTGTTCTGTGAGTGGCAGAGTGGCAGAGTACCTTCCATCTACTCCGATACAGTGAATCATCCCCATTTAGAGCCAGATGACACTTGTCCATTGTCTGGTGACACTTCTGTGATCATGAGGCTGGCATGACTGCTGAAGGTGCACAGAACACTGTTTTACCTTCCTACTGAGGTGGTACCTATTTAGCTACTTGCATATGCATGCTTTTGAAATGCTAGGTTGGCAAGAGCAGGGCATAGGACAGGAGCTTCTTGTAGGACCCTGGCCTACCAGTTAACAGGCACGCTTTTTAACTGCTTGTGCTTTGAAACTAGGTGGGAAGTTTCTTGCACTAACAGTCACTCTATAGACCAGTGATGGTTGCCTTATTTTCTCTCTATAGCTCCATACAAGCTTCTAGATCTATCCCCTTCAGTTCCAGAAGTTCCTTATATTGATTGCCTACTAAACCTGTATCATCTTTCCCCAGGATAGAGCAAAACTGAAAAAACCCACCATGGACATACCGGTAATCATTCCTCATTCTCTAAAATAAAGTAGCACTTACTTCAAGTATAGAGTTTGAACAAATCATTGTGGATCTTTGTGATTTGCAAATTTGTTTCAATCACAACAGCTGGGATTTTGAATTCCAGAAATCTTAGCAGGTAGTGTAAAAGCTGCAAACTGGAAAGAACCTTCAAAATACCAAATGAGACACTGGCCTAATTTAAATGCTTCCACACTTTTAAATCCCCTCTCAGTGAATTCCTATTTCTAAAAAGCTCATATGTCAGGGAGAAGATTTCACCCCAGCCTTCGCTATGAAGTTCTAATTTTCCATGTACAATGAGTCTACCAAATGGATAAAGCTTCAGATATGCAATCCTTCACTGGCATTGAAGTGGTACCACACAGGGGGACTGTACCATATCCTTTCACAAAATGGAGTTACACACAGACCTTGGGCTCACATGAAATGTTACTGACCAATGTGAAAGATGGCTGTATCTAAGGGGCTGTATCATAGGGTTTGTCCATTTAAAAAAAATCCAGATCAATGCCTTAAATTAAGATAAAGAAATCCAGTTCAGATGCTGAAGTAGTACTCTGATCACATAATACACACAACATTTTACACACCTTCCCAAGATGTTTGCCTAGCCGTCCATGGCTACAATTACCACCCACTGAACTCTTCCAGCTGGGGATCCCCTTTCATTAGTAGCGTTCAGCAGAAAATTAACATGATCTGTAGCTGGACTTCAGCCAATGTATGGTCACTGCCTTACACGGAACTCCCTCCGACACCCCCAAGCCTGGTACACCATAGTAAGAAAGATGAGTCAGACTTTTCATTTTACTTGCCGTGTCAGTGCTTTGTGGTGCAATACAAGCAATGAGAGGTGACCTGCATTGCACAAAATTGCATTGCCTTGCACGCATGGCACATGACTCCAAAAGCAGCATCATAGGGGTAGGGCTTTTCCTGGATTGCTATACTCTCTGCCAATAACCCATCCTGCCTTAGTGAGTGAAAATGCTGGTGGTTTCCTTAAATAATGTGATTTGCAATCCTTTTCCATCTCACTCTGCAGCTGCTGGGACTTCCTTGACTGTAGTACCAGTTCTGTTTGGAAGTACTAAAAATTGTATTTTAAGGTTCAAGATATCTCTCTTGAAGGTGTCTCACAGTGCAATCTTAAGCATGTCTACTCAGAAGTAAGTCCCATTGTGTTCAATAGTACTTACTCCCAGGAAAGTGTGGTTAAGATTGCAGCCTGAGAGTCAATATGATACAGTCAAACCACAATCTCTATTTTGATGCATCTTAAGTCACCCAATCTAGGAATTACAGTATGGATAAATTATTTCACAGGGAGAAAAGCAATGTGTATTTTGGAGGGGAATCAAGTAAGATGTAGATTTGAAAACACTGCAGTCCAAGAACAAAGTACAGCTTATCAACTGGAAATCACACCATGGGATAAAAACACAACTGTAGCCTGGTCCGCTAACCCATGGCATAAGAGTGATCATGAGCAACAGATTTTCTAATGACATTATGGTCACAGCAAAGTATTTGACATGGGATTGTCTTACATCTGAATTCTTTGACTACAGAGCTGAGGATTTGATTGTCCATTTGCCTTGAAGTCAACATGACACCTTCCCGTGACTCTCTAACATTTGGTGCCTCAGCCGGTCAATGCTCACTCCCATCATGATCACACAACTAAGGCAAGACCAAAATCTCTGTATCAGCTTCCTCCTTGTTTTCACTATGGGTCAAATCAGGAAAAAAACAACAGTTTTTTCCTTTAAGGAGAAAAAAAGGAATGCTTGGCAACAGAGAAACTGATATCATGTGCTCTTATAGTCAAAGAATTGAGACAAAGCTGCCAACTTATGGTATTCTTAGGCCAATTGTTAAATTTTACTGCAGTTGTTGGTCACACCTTGTTATTATGGTATAGTTTGAAATGCAGTCGCGTAAAGATATACCAAGGATCTGCCTGAAGCAGTGCATTTTAAATACTTCATGCTCGTTCATGTCCGACTTGAGAATAATCCTATTTTCCAACTCAAATAGAAGTTCCGGTAAAAATCAGAGTTCTAAATAGGTGCATTTTGGTTTTGGCAGTGATCTTAGTCTTCTTCGACAGGCACCACTTTAATGATATGAATGCAGCTGGTGCCTGGCCAGTTATACTGTGGATTTCATTGGGAGAAGCCAGTTTTTTTTCCTGCACCACTGAACCAAGATACTGTATTTAAATTCTTGTATCTGTTGTATTGTGGCTCCATCCAGTAGGACACAAGATGGACACAGTTGGACATAAAATTTATTAACATATTCAGGATTGATTGAAGCAACGTTCTTCTTTAAAAATGTAAGAATGACAAAAGAGACATTTTGAAGAATAAAATTAAATAACGGTCCTTGTGTTTTGGACTGCTACTGTGAACTGCTGAATTTTCATTGCTTCTGGTGTGATGGCGAACTGTCCAGATGCTTTAGTGTCTATCTCTCATCAGACTCATTAATATATTTTGAAGAGGTCTACTTCTTGGACTGATTAATAAAGTACAGTAACAGTTTATTACCACTTGCCAGGGTGGGAGACCATTTGGAAGCCATATTCAATTCTAACCATGTGTAGCTCATGAGAAGTATAATCAATAAATAAAATGCCAAAACAATTGGTTACAGTCAAGTCACCAGAACTTAACATAATTTGCATAATTTTGCAAAACCTTACTTATGTGAACTTATACTGTAGTTCTTTGGCTCGATATACAGTATAGTGTAAGTGATGAATTGCGAACAGCTCTTTCCATCTTCATCACTTAATGGCATACATTTTTACCTACACTTTGGCCTTTTCTAAATTAGACAAACTATGATCTGGCCTCAAATTGATCAAAGCAAATGAAGTGCAAAGTTACCTAGTTTGATATAAAACAGGCAATAGGCTTTTGGGTGAGTAGGAGCTGTGCAGCCGAATCCTGAATTTCAGGACAAATGGTGGCATCCGTGTGGTGTCCTTCCCACACTGGGCCCAGTGCCGACTGACACTGACCCAGTGCCAATGCTCTTTCCTCCAAGGGTCCTTTAAACATGTTTTATGACACATTTACAACAGGGCTATAATAGGGCTGGACTGAGCCCTGCTTAATCAAGTGAAGCCAAAATAATCTTAAAGCTCCTCTAATACAATGTGAATGTTTAATGCAGAACTGAAAGCAGAAAAAGGCATTTGGAATATGAATATGCATTCTGGCAATGTAGGTTTTAATATTTCATTGCAAGCCATTACTGCATAATCCACACCAGCTTAACTCACAGATAACTCTCATGGATTTCAACGGAAATAATTGCCTAGTAAGTATGCTTAAAACTGGAGCATAGCAACCCATTCCTATGCATATATATTCAAAAATAAGCTATACAATACTGAACTAATGTATCTGATCTAGGACTGCGCATATCCCTTGTTAGCCAAGGTGTACCTTGGTTTTGTTCCAGAACCTAAAAATCAGTGGATCAAAAAACAATGGAAAATAGATCTAAAGACCCACTTACAGATTTCTTGCTCTCCACTGCTGCTGATGGAATAAGGTTGTGCAACTGCAGGTGTTTGATTCTGGGACTCTTTGCTATACAAAAAAATGTTAAATAAAAGCAACTTAAAAATAGAAAAGTGTATCCCTTTACAATTGTTTAAAAACAGCTTTTCTTCCCATTGTGTAGAGGCAGTCAGAAATTAGAAATGAAAATTAGAAAGGCAGGGCCCTTTGCCTGGCTCAGCTGAAGAATGAAATGATTGCTTGCATGACTCCCTCTCTACCACAGGAAAAAAGCAGTTTTAAAAGTGATTTTAAAGGGAGGCATTTGCTCCCCCTTCTCCAAGGATTGGCATGTTCCTTCTCATTTTCAGACTTGGCCATTTACGGTATGTTGTGTCAAATCTGTATAGAGAAATTCCATGTATAACAAGATTGGACCTATACAGTCTTAGATTGAAGATGATGTCATCCTTCATATATCATTTTGGCTAACTTCAATTTCAGAAGACTTATAAATTAAATTCTCTTTTGCTCAAATTAAATTCTCTTTGCTCAAGTACAGCCTCATCCTATGTACTGCTGAATGCAATAGGACTTCCTACTTTAACAGTATATAGTGATAGTTAAAGAGTCAGGATGGTGTAGTGGTTAGGGAGTTGGACTGAAACCTAGAAGATGCAGGTTCGGTCCTCCCTATTTGTGAAGCTTCCGGCGTAACCTTGGGCTAGTAATCACTCAACTCACAGGGCTGTTGTGAGGACAAAAGGATAAAAGTTTTGTAAGCCATCTTAGGTCTTTCTTAAACATGGTAAAGGGTCCCTGGGGTAGGGTTTCCATATCTCCTGAAAAAAGGGACAAGCCAGATTTTTTATGGAATCTGTTCACATACTGGCAAATGTGATGGAGGGTCCTGTCCCAATTTTGTGGATGAGAATTATGGCAACCCTACCCTGGGGGAAAATCTGCTCAGAGCTCCCATGGCAGCCATCCTCTTGTAGTACATTAGGCATCATCACAACCAGCATTACGGAGGGTCCAGTAATGGTTGGTTTTCTAATGTGGATCCATGCCTGATACAACCCCAGATTGCAGGAGTGTAGTCATAGACTTTATGATTAATCTTTGTTTTTTTAGGAAGGTATGCATGCCAGATGAATATCTGCTAGTCTTGAGAGAATGTGCTCCGAACACTGTTCTCCCACATCTGCACATCTGTATCTCTGATGCTGGTGAATGTTCTGCTGAAATAAGGTCTGCACTGCAACAGAATATCTAGCTCTGACTAAGGCTGTCATGTACTGGTTTGAAAGATTTTGATGCGTTGATTTGCATAATATGCAAATATCTGCTAAGTGAGTACTTTTCAAATGCTCCATCAGCAGTAATAATCCATCCCCTGCATTATTTCCAGGAGGCACTTGATAACTTCTACCAAGCAGAAAAAAAATCTGCAAGAGCAGGGATTATTACCTAATTGCAGGGTTGGATTTATCTGCTTTGCAAAATTGGCTACAGTACAGGATCCGAGCTAAAGCTGGAATTTGGTTTCAAAAATGCAGAGACACAGAGAGACCCTGAGAAATGGCTTCCTAATACCAGTCAACATGTTTGTTGATGTGGTGCCAATAATAATTAACAGCGTAATCCTAACTTGTGCTCAAACACACTTTTACGATACTCCCAATGTGGTGCAAGAGACTTGCACTGGCATATCTCCAGGTCAGGATTGGGCTGCCAGGCACTATCCTAGCCAATTTCCCAGATCCAGGGAAAGGGCAATGCAACTCTGAGGTAAGGGAACAAAGGTTCCCTTACCTTGAAGAGGACTCAGTGACTGTCCCCCAACTGCAGAATGCACCACATGCCCCACTGGCACAGTTAGGCAGTATGCCAAGTCTGGAAAATTAGTTAAGTTTGTGCCCTCAGCCACATGAACTGGTAAACACAGAGATAGCCTTATGCCAGTGGTTTTTAAACTGTGACTCCTCAGAGAACAGTGGAAACCCACTCAGGGAACCCTGAAATCCTTGCCAAAATCCTGCCACCCTATACAACATATAAGAACATAGCCCTAGCGGGAAGCTACAGCCAATGGCCCAGATTTTTTTTCTTTTTACCTCATTTTGCAAAGAGAAAAAAAGCCCTTTTCCTCTAGCTCCAAACATTTTGTCCAAACATTTTGGCAGGACGGCCACATTATCTCTCTGACACTGTGCTGGGAGACGGAAAATTGATATACATTTCAAATATGAATAAATTTACATATAAGAGTGTATTAAAGACACATTCAGAGGATGCACTCAGCCCAGATGGTCTTGTCATGGGCCACATTGAGGCTCACTGTGGGCTGCATCTGACCCCCAAGCCAGGGGTTGTACACAGCTCTAGTGCAATGGTTCCCAATATTTTTCCCTCGTACAGCCCATTTCCATAAATTGTATCCTTCGTATTAGACCCTCAAGGCACTCTCATGCCAGTCCTGCAAGTCATTCTATTACTGACCATTTTCCCCACCATTATTCAACTCTTTTTCAAGTACCCCAAAAGGTTGTGGCCCCAAGTCATGCCCCAGGTTGAGAACCGAATTCTAGTGGAGAAAATTTTAAGTGCTAACATTTCTATGCTTTCATACATGTTATTGACGCCAGCCACTTGGCCTTCAAAGGCACAGTTCATAGTAATTGGCAGGAGTTGCAAATGGACTTTGGGGTCTTCCTGCACATTTTTGTAAAGTCTTGTTGTTTCTGAAAAAGGGTGAGAGAGGAAAAACCTGCCCTTTTTATCAGCTAAGATAGCTTGCAAAGTGTTCCTATATACAGACTGCTTGTCTTTGGGAGTCTCTAGAGAGGATGACAAAATAAAGGCAAAAGAGAAGGAGGAACTTCCCTCTGCTCAGCTCAACCGTGAGACCAACTTTTATGACTCCTGCCATTTCAACGTGAACTTGCTTAACCAATTCACTGCCGAGGAGGAGAGCAGAGGACAACAGCCAGATGTCTCCGGCATCTTTTCCATATGCTTTGAATTTGGCATGCATGTTGTCAACATTCGTTATGGCTAGGACTTGTATTAATGTTGCCCTCTTTAAAAAAAAAAAATCACAGGCATTTCAAATTGAATTAAGGCATAGGAATAAAAAGCCTGAACACTGCAAGTACACTGCGTGAGATACTGATAATCTTTTTTTAAAAAAATTGTTCCCATCCAGTGAAAACATCCTTGCAAACAGAAATGTAGCACAACATGAAAAAGGTTTTGCCATGATGTGCTTATTTTCTATTTGCAGGTAGGTTTTAAAAACAACCACAGGGCCTGCGATCCACCACTGTTGCATGTATGTAGAGCCAAAATGAGTTTGGCAGCCTGGTGCTTAATCACACACCAAGCACCTGGCCCATAAACAGTTCTGTGTGCCAAGAAAACATTCTGCTTGGTGCTGAATGCTAATTACGCAAAGTAAGCACATTTGCATGGATCGCTTTGCTTTGCATAATTTCTTCTGCTTCCAGGACTTATGTTTGAAGTCTTTTTTGGCAAGGATTGTGATGACAAAGGAAAACAGGACTGGAACTTAAATTGCCCTTGGGGTCAGTGAGGCAGAGAATGAAGTTGTGTAGGACATCAAACCAGAAATGCTATTTGAGGGTGGGGGAAAGAGAAAGGCTCAACATGAGTTAGAGATGTTCATTCTCAGACACCTTCAAGTTAGACTGGACAAAGAGGTTGTTTCAGTTACTTTTTATATCTAATATAATAATCATTGGTAAATAAGAACAGCAGCAGATTCTTGAGTATTAGTAACAACTCAGATACTTTATTGTTTGCAACTGGAAAAACCCCAGTGCATTAAACTGAGGATAGTGAAAGAACCAGTACAACTTTTCTGACGACTGTGTCTAGTTCCTAATCTGGACCATCTGGACTTAACTCCTTGGATCATATAGTTCCAACTATTCACACTGACTTCTGAGGCAAAAAGAAATCAATACCTCTATGGTCTTTTGGGTTTGCCTCTAAAAGGGTACACAGAACACAGTACACAGCAGAAATAACTGGAACTATCTTATCATGTCAGTGTGTTCATTCAGTGCTCAAAAGCCTTTTTCATTGCTGTAGGAAGGTCATATGTGAGTTCTATATATTAGATTTGACATATTGGCAGATAGTTTCTTACTGCAGGAACCGACATCCAATTAGATCTTCAGGGGGCATCTTCTTCATGTGCCATTACTGACTCAGACCCAAATGGCAACTGTGCTGCCATGGCCTTCTTTGTGATGGCTCCCAAGTTGTGGAGCTCCCTATTGAAGGGGGTTGCTAGCACTTCTTCCTCTCAATTTTTAAGAAATCCCCACCAAAAATCCAATTGCTAACAGGCTTCTGAAAGGGTGGTCTGAGTTAAATTGTAACTGCTGACTATCCTGGATTGATTTGACTGTCTGACTAGTTGCAATGATGGTTCGATTGCTTTATTGTTTTATTATATTGTTTTGCTGGGTGCTCTTTTGTGAGCTGCCTTGAGATGTGCATATGAATGGTGGGTAATAAACTGAAATAGACAAGCAGACATACTGTATAAAGTGCATACAGTACCAATGTTAATATTTTGTTCTTAATAATAAGGTTCCATAGGTTTCATATTTCCTTGTATGTAGTACTTATTGGACATGACAAGCACAGATTCTGTTTTGGATATGCACTCTATATACACTCCAGAAAATCATATTTGCTGTTTGACGGGGTGCAACTTGATACTGAGAACTGGAACCAACTTCTTAGTGGAGGGGGAGAAGGGAGGATACTGCTATAAAAAAAAGATAATTGCTGCCATCTGTGAATAAGGGGAACACATGAAAGATGGGGCAAAATGGAGAATGCTGGGCATGCTAAGGGGAGAGGGGAGGATGTTGCTGGGTTTGGGCAGGAAAGGGAGTGCATAGTCAGTGATTTGAGACATAAGCTTAGGGCAGAGATTTTCAACCACTGTGCCGTGAGACACTGGTATGTCACAGATGGTCTGCAGGTTTGCCACAAGAGTTTGAGGAGGGTCATTTGGGGAGTTTGGGGGAGGGCAATTGATGGATTCAAGCCCCCAACTAGAACCATGGTATACCTTTCAATGGTCCCAAAACAAACAAACAAAAAACCTGATGGTGTGCCTTGACAATTTTAGCACCTGCACCTTGTCTGTGTGCCATGAGATGAAAAATGTTGAAAATCAACTTGAATTTTGCTGATTGAATTTGGGATTTTGTGACAACCAGAAAGCTCAGTATAATGCCAGATAACTTGTTCTGGGGGTATATGGCACCAATAGAGTTGGACCCAGGAACATAGTTGGAGGGGGGACCAGGGGGGCATTGCCAACTCTGAGTCAGCAGTGTGCCCACCCTTGCATCACAGGAAAAAAAATTGATGGGAAGTGGGGAATAGGACTTTTGAGGGCCGGGGAAATGTGTGTCATCAGCAAATGAAAGGCTTTCAAGAAAAATTAATAGTACCTGTATCACAGTGATATGTTTTACTTTTGCAGGGATGCAAGACTGTGTGGAAAATGAAAGAATATGTTTCTTATTATTTCTATGTATACTAATACATTTCACGTGGAACAGTAAGATGCATTTATTTCAGGAGTGGATCCAAGGGGAACATGGATGAATGAATGGCACCCTCCAAACTGCCGTGCAAGCAGGAAAGGGAGCCCAAGCACGGTGAAGAGCTTGGTGGAGCCACCTCTTCCAAGCAGATAGACTTGATCTACCTGAAAGAGGTGGCTCCACCAGTACGTAGATCTGGGCTTCAAGTATGGGCAGAACCAAGGTCCTCTTGACCAGCAAATCTCTGCCATAGAGTCCAAAGTTCAACCAGAAGCTCAGGTATGTTAGCCTGGTTACCTGGATTCTGGAGTTATGCTAGTTCTCATGTCCCCTCAAAGACAAACAATGGATCCTCCCCTATTATTATATGTAAATTATTGTTACACTGTGTACAGATGATGAATGCTGCTTTCATTCTCCAAATCCTTTAATTGTACACATCAGAGGGGAGAGGATCCAGTAATCACCATCTCTACTGGATTTATCTCTTTCCACAGCCATCCTACCCTGTTTCCTATCTGTTTTGGTGGTCACAGTGGGGTCCAGTGATAGAACACACACTACTAAGTTAAGTTAGCACTTCTCTCTCTTGTGGCAGTGGTCCCAAAATTGCAGCTGACAAAGCTCTCCTGTCCATCGACTAGAGACCTAGAAAATAAACATTTCACTATAAAGAATGGTTGGTGCTGTCTAGGAAGGCCACAGAAACATTGGCGGAATAGAAAAAGATAGCAATCCTTCATTAGGTGAACTGTTAGAGCCAACAAACATGACACATGTCGAGCTGTATAGTTTCAGTTCTCCAGAATAATTCATGAGATTGGAATATTCCCACAACATAGGACCTCATAGGACGTCTTTCTTGGGTCTCTGTGTGGTTGCTATTCTGTGTATGGCTTCTGATTTGGGATGAGACCATCTGTCTGTCTGTCTGTCTACATTATCTATATAATGCTTTTCAACTAAAAAGTTCACAAAACAGTTTACAAAGAAAATAAAAAATATTAATGGCTAATGACACTGACTCATGCAGACTGATAATGAATAGTTTTTTCTAAGATAGGACAATTCCAGAGGACTCTGAATTGAGAGCAGGCTCATATCTGTCATGTCCAGATATATCCAGATATATCTGATTTAAACTTATATCCTGTTATATCTGATGTGGCACAGCAGAATTACCCAATCAGCAGAGGAGACCAAAGCAAGAAATAATGCTCTGGTGCAATTTGCAGCCTCCTTGGGAATTAACTCTGTGTGGGGTCTTCATTACAATAGTCCATGTCAGTGTTCATGTCAGTTCCTCAAAAGCACAATTTTAGCAGAACTCCAGTACTTCTCTTTAGAAGAGCTTAGTGGTTCCAACCACTTGTGCATTAACAATAACTTGGTATCTAATGTAAGCCACAAAGTGTTGGATTCCCGACAAACAAAGCCCTTTTCTCCAGTCCCTAGGAGAATCCAAAATGCTGGCTCTGACATTCTTATGATTATTGAAGAAAATACCAGCCTCTGATCACCGATTTGCTGGTCTTCTTGATCCGCCTTCATCGCAACCCAAGCCAGGGCCATGTCTCATGTTTCAGAGGCGAAGTAGTAAACACGTTTGGTTCAGAGTGCAACCCTTCCTTGGCGGAGCTCAGCCAAGCCAATCTTGGCACCCATCGCTTGTGTTGTGTTCAGCTCCAATCTGATGTCAGACTTGCCAAAGGCCAGCCACAAGCGGAGGCCAATCAGATGCCTCTGCTGAACTCTCCCAGATCCACAGCCACAGGAAAACAACCTTGTGTGGCTTCTGGCTCTTCTCCAGTTGCTGAGCTGGCTAAATAAAACCTTTTCGATACAAAGAAGTGCTGGTGCCTCTGAGGAAAGCCACAGAGACATTGGAAACGGAGGTGCTGCCATTTTTACTTTTAAGTGCAAATAGGATTTCCCCATTCCCAAAACTCAGTACTTGGAAAACTCTTCTCATGGAGTCCCTGGAGAGCCCCTTTTTATTTTAATTTTTTTTAAAAAAAATTGGTGGCTGCAATTGTCTTGTGATCCCCTCTGAAGGAGTCGTGTAACTCCTCCAGCGGGTCACAACCCCCATTTTGAAGATCTCTGCTCTACATTATTGTGCTCTCTTCTTTATTATAAATTCAAAAACCTTGTTGTTGGAATTAGGTCCCAACGACTCTGATGATCAGATTGAGCTCTGCCCTTGTTACTAAGATTGTACCCACAAATCTCTTGCTGTGTTCAGTTTCACGCGGTGGTGCTGTATATCAGGGGATCCATACCCCAGTATGGGGGGGGGGAGTTAGCCATGGCCTGTGGCATGCCTCTATGTGGCCGGCGGCAAACCCCCCGCCATGTATTCCACCGGTCTTTTCCTCGCTTCTAGAGGACATTCTGAGGGCCAGGAAGATTGCTCACTCTTCCTTTCTATGTGAAAATGTTTATGTACTAGTCTGAAGATCACCACCTCTCTCTGTGTTTAAGTACTGATTTGAATTAACTCATTTTTACAAGTTCCATCTCTAATATATTTATTTATTCAAATTTGAAATGTACGGTAAATTAATTTTTGAGTTTTTCCCCTCTGTCCCCAACATAATGTCAGAGTGGTGATGTGGCCCTCATACCGAAACGTTTGGACACCCCTGCCATAGATCAGTGGGCTCAATGGAGATTGCCCACAATATTGATGGGTTCATGCAATATTTGTAGCTGGAGCATCTCTGCAGCAGCTGGTTCCTCCTCTTCATTTGTTTTTAGTCCTGGATTATGAAGAGAGTTCATGAGTTGTTTATGCTGTTGCCTGCTCCCTTCCCCTCCGCCCCCAGGCTTCTGGGGATGGCAGTTTTTAGCATGTGAGCTGAATCTGACCGCTTTGTGGCTTTAACAATACAGAAAATAAATCCGTTGAAGGGGGAGGGTGAGCTGATTTAAAGGCAGATTTCCCTCAAACTGGAATATTTCTTTCCCAAAGCTTCTGCTTCTCTTTGCAAAAGCCATTGCTTGAAAAGATAGCTTATGATGCATGATCCAGGCTGCCGGTTGCTAGCAGCAAATTCACATTTTCACCTAAACGTGGAATATTGAGAAGATAGCCCTCATGGGATTTCACCTTTATGTGCCTCCGACAGAAGCAGTGAAAGCAGAAACCAATTTAGTCTCAAAATTGGATGGGATATGAATCCAGATTAGTTCAGCCCAGAGGTGCCCCTGCAGTGGTATGTCACCTGGAATGCCTCCAACCTGAGAAGCTTGGTGATCCAGAAATTCAGAGGTGACAAAGTGACAATCACATAGTTAATGACTTTCTGTGCCATCGCATTGCTTTTAATGTGAAAAGCCCATTTTTAGACTGCCTTCACATAGCCATTTTTGGTGGCTTTAGTGTGCAAGTATTCCTTCTGTGTTCAGTTACTCCCAGATGGCCACAGTTGGATTCAAGGGATACGAAAAGATAGACCTTATATCAAGTTCTGCCACCAGAGGTAACACAACTGAAAAATCTGTACACATATTTATCTTCCTAGGGGTAGTTGGGCCTATCATGATTAATCCATGATGGGAAGTTTCTACACCATGGTTAATCCACCAGGGGAGTTTCTGCTAGGAGAATGATGGTTTTCAAACTGCAACTGACCAGGTGATCTTTAGTGTTACATTTTCTGGCAAACCTTCATGATAGCAACAGATGCCTCATGAGAAACAGTGAATTGTGGAATCCTTGGTGTAGTTCAGACCCATAATTGACGTCAGTTCTAGAGTTTGGCTTGCATGAAGCAACCATGCCTCAAAATAGCCTCTCATCCCCACTAGTCACAGTTTAAAAAGTCACTACGTCCGTCACAGTTTGCTGCTCTAAGCAATCTGCAGCATTGCTTCTGTGAGTATGTGCTCCTTGGACTGTGTCAACCCTCCAAAGACCAGCAGCTCATTTTCCCCCCACCCCCCATAAAGTTATACTCCAACTTCCATGTTGTGAGCAGGTGATATAAAACTATCTGTGGGCCTCTTGGTCCTGTGAATTCTGAAGTATGCAGCACAGGCTGTTTATATTGTCCACTGGCCATAAGGGACTTTACTTTAGAGTAGACACATGCACTGATCAGTGGTTTTACAAAAGATCTGCAGGTTTCAGCTGGCTATCTTGAAATATGTAGGTAGGTATGTATGTAGGTAGAGTCTCCATGTAGGTTGAGGCTGATGGTTGACATAGCAGCCTGCATACACCAGACCTTTTGGATTCTGGAGGCATGGACAGCTTCATTCACAAGATTAACATTGCCAGTGCTGGCTTCTGTTCCCCTATTATTTCTCCAATATGTGATTTGTAAGTACCATAGATAGATTCCATAAAGAAAAAGTACCGGTATATAATTGTGCAATGAATTAGACATGCTTAAAAGCATAAGTTTAGAACACACTTAACTTTACTGCTGAAATGAATAAAATTCAGAAGAGCCTGACTTTGGTTAAGCTGAGTCTTTTTAAATTTTCAATTAATTAAACTTTTTAAGTCCCAATTGCTAATTCTGAGTAGAATTACCTTTCCAGCTTGTAAGTCTGTTTTGGGAAAGTGAAAATATTTTTGTGGTTCAGTTGCTTTTTAAGTAAGCCATATTATCCTATGACTAGCCACTGACACAATGCTGTTACAGTACACGCTGTTAACAGTACAAGATACACATGAATACATGTTTATTCAGATGTCTCAGGGTTTTAAGCCAAATGGACCCTGTGCCTAGGGTTCCCGAAGACTGGATAATCTAATCTTGTATGCAGTTTTATATAAAATGTGCTTAGATCCATTTGGTCCATTAAGAAAGGTTCACAATCCTGTAATCCCGCAATCCTAATCCCTAGTTAGGCCAGCATAACTCCTGGCACAAGCCTTGTGCTGGCCTGGAAGTGTCACAAAGTGCCATAAGGCACTTCTGCATCACTTCTGGGGGTTTTAGGCCAGTTCACAGACATGTGCCTGCCTCCCTACATCACCAATGGAACAGGGAGCAGGTGAGTTGAACTGGCCTAAATTGGTTAAGATTTTGCCACAGTCACGTGCACTTTTTAAGTGCACATTTTGATTGTTTTCTGTTCAAACGTATATAGTCTCTATATATAAAACTGAGAAGTCACTCACTGATTGACTCACTCATCAACACCCAGCCCAAAACGCTGGACCTAGAAGTGTGAAATTTGGGGAGGGTGTTCCTTCCATGACAGAGGCACCCACTAAGAACTGGTTTTCTGAAATTCCAACCAGAAGGGGTTGAAAAGGGGCGCAACATGTTTTCCTCTCTTTACATTGAGGAATCCCTGACTGAGGGACTCTGCTCCAACCCCTCACCCCCACTCAGAAGCATGAAATTTGGGAGGGGCCTCTATTACAGTATTTACATGAATCTAATGTGCCATTGAATCTAATGCGCACCCTAATCAATATACCGTATTTACTCAAATTTAATTAACCATCAAATCTAATGCATACCCTGATTTTGGAGACTGAATTCAGCTGAAAAAGGTGAGCATCAGATTTGAGTAAATACAGAATATGTGTGAATAGGTCATCACCAACAGGAATTTTGTATCACTTCAAACACACAGTGCAATCCTATCCTGTGGTGAAGCAAGCAGGCCAGTGTGCCTTCAGCGCATCCAACATAAGATTGGTTTTGTTGCTCTAGCACAGGTCAAGGAGGTTTTCCCCTTACCCCAGGGAGCACTGCAGCAGCCCCAATGGGTCTAATCAGAGCTGTGTCACCCCAGGAGTGGTTATCTACCCTACACTAGATGACAGCAACCCTAATACTACTGAAATATTTTACATGCCAAGTCTATGTGAACCAATTCTTGATACTGGAAACTGAATGAACTAGTGTCAGGTGACAGATGTATTGTCTTGTTTCCAAACTTCTCACAACTCTTACAGTCTTTGACTTGAGAAATTGTATTTTTGGGACTTTAGTCTGAGCCTTTTAACTCAAGTTCCCATCTCTGTTAATTGTCTTGGTTATTTCAACATTCATGACACCACTGTGAATGGATGGTACACCTGTTCCCCTAACCCTCCCCTCCATTGGAAGAGAAAAATCATGTGTGAAGGTGGCCTTCTTCTGGCTTAAGACATTTTACTTCTGGACCAAGATTTGATCTTTGTGCTTCAGCCTTATCTCTCTCATTTCAACACAGTACTTTACAAATATGTCAGCACAATTTAAAATCTCGCCATAGATCTCAACTCCTAAGACTGTTTGATGAAGGATGGGGACTTTAACATGACAAAAGTGGAGTTTTTTTTAAAAAATGGAAGAATAAAAGGCTGAACTAATTCTTATCGTGAGCCAGATAGAAAGCCTTTTATCTGACTGTGAAAAGATTGTTGACAAAAAGAAGACAAACTGAGCAAGCACTCTTGTCCAGATAGCAAGACCCAGGGTTGACCTTATTTCAAACAGTAAAAGCAATAAAACTGTATAGCTTTTAGGACCCTCAAATGCCATGCTTATATGCAAATGACTGTTAAAACACTAAAGTTTGTACCACAAAAGCTCAGAAAATTAGAGGTGAAGTATATTTGATGGAGAAGAGCTGGGACCTAGTTCCCAGGGACCTAGTTGATTTACATTATTGTATTGATTTTATTCTAGGTTAATTTTCATGGCTTCCTCTAAAGAATCCTGAAGGGTTGTTCTTGACAGTGCCAAGAATTCCCTGCTTGAGAGTCTTAGGATCTTATCCTGTCCAACTTTCCAGCACTGTTGCAGACCCAATGCAGTCCCAAAGAAAGGTAACATGTGTTTCCATACACTGAAAAGGCCTCTGATTGCCTCCTCATCACAGGATGCAGTGCACATCCCATTGGCATGGCTATACTGGCAGATAAAAACTGGACAGGACTGAGTCTACAACTTCTAGGCTTCTCTGAGAAAAGGTAGTGGCCATGAAAGCAACAAGGCCCTAACATATCTAAAGTTAGGCTGAAATCACATACACATTTTGAAGCACTTTTATCAGTTAATCTTAATGATTCCCAATTAAGGGGAATTAACATTCATAAGATGAACTATTGTCTGACACAACAAGTAGGGTAGGGCAGGAAGAGACTTCTCCATTTGCTTACTCTTCATAATGTTCATAGTGTCCTGCACTCCAACAACCCCCTTGATTCCATAAAGAACCTTCCAGTTTTCCCAATAATATTTTCATTTATTATCTCTTCCCTTCTATTCTCCAATGAAAGTGGGAAGGCAAAGAAGAGCACAATCCTAACCATGTCTACTCAAATGTAAGCCCCATTGTGTTCTATGGGTCTTACTCCCACAAAAGTGTCTTTAGGATAGCAGCCAAAGTCAGATCAGCGAAGGGAATGGGCATAAGGAAGTTAAAGCTTCGAACACATTCACATATTGACATTCATCAGCAGAAGTTTCAGCAGAAGGAAAGGTGAACAGGAAACAAGGGCTCTGTCTACCAAAATCATAAAGAAGTCTCAAATGGAGACTTTGGGCTGCCAAATCTTGGAGCAGAATATGGGCTCAAAATGTAGGAGGATTTATTCTTTACTAGCTGAATTTACCCATTGTAGCAGGAGTAAAACTGAAAGAATATTTGTGGGCACTGAGCACCAGGGTACTGCTGGGCATAGGTGGATACCGCTGGGCACTGGGTGGCAGGTACTGGGCAGCAGGCACCAGCAGGCACTGGGTACCAGTAGTCTGGCAATTTTGGCTGTTCAATGATGACTAGTGATTCTTCAATGTTAGGTATAGGGAGCAAAACACATTGCACATCTTTTCACTCCCTTAGGGTTTAAATTTCAAAAAAAAATTGTTCTTAGAGGGTGCCTACATCATGGAAGGAATACTTCCCAAAAATTCACATTTCTAAGTCTGGCGGTTTTGGATGGGCATTGATGAGTGAGTCAGAGAGTCAATCAGTGACTTGTCAATTTTTTATACAGTATATAGATTTTTACCACAGCGTGGCTATCTTATGGTTATCTTTACCAGGTCTGAAAGATTGGCAGGACAATGGACTTACTCTGAAATGTAAAGCTCAGGCTGGCTTCCATTGGAAAATAAAAATGCTATTCTGGGTGAAGTGCACAAATTGCCCTCTGACCCTTTGTGTCCATATATTGGTTTGTTTAAAAGCTATCTAGGTTTACCTTGCTGCAATAAACTTCTCAGTTCCCAACCAGTTCACTGCAACTGGCTAGCTACTACCTGTTCTCAAAGTAATCTCTGTCGCTCTATTGACTTGATTGACATTTTTTCAGAAACAATCCAAAGGATCCAGAACATGAAGGGAGCACATTAATACATACCATGTGTGTGTTCATATTTATATAATATTTCGATGCCTGATTAATCTGGGATGACTGACACGGAATTTGCATTTGTATAGCACTTTTTAATCAGTGATTCATATATTGTAGATCAGTATCTCAGTAATCCTTACAACAGCCTATAAGGGTGATCAGAAATACTTCCCTAACACATATGGAAAAATTAGTAAGTTCATGATTGAAACAGTTGGATTTGAACTTGACTTTCTTGTTCACTGCTCACAGACTTAACCACTACCTGTATAGATTCCCCCAGCATTTGAGCTGTGTTTAATGAAGAGGTGTTGAATAGCAGTTAAGGGTGTGGACTATGAGCCAGCAAGTCCCTAGTACAAGAATTGCCTTAGGCCACAATCCTAAAAACACTTTCCTGGGAGTAAGACCCATTGAACACAATGGTGCTTACTTTTGAGTGGACATGGTTAGGCTTGTGCATGTTGCAGCCAGATGTACTACTAGGTTACTTTTACAAATCCCTTAGCTGCAGACATTTATATCACGCTACTAACACATAAGCAGAGAGTAAATGCTGATCGGTACTGTCAAGTCACGAATTGTATAGCCACTTGGTAAACCCATCACCTGTATTGGCCTGCTAAGTAGTGGAGAGGATTTTAACACACTTCTGTACGATATCAGAAATCTGGAAAAGCCTGAGCATAGTGAGATTGTCATTGCTTGGCAGGCTGTGCAGTGTTTGATTCACTATATGGCTGGCTGCCCAGTATACTAAGTTACCACTTGGATGTCTGTAATCACCCACTGATACTGGCCTGCCTTAATGGCCTGTTGAAAGGATGCCAATGCAAATATATATTGACTATGCTATACATATAAAAGGAAGGCACTGTTCTGATCATTAGAGTGCCTCTAACTAAAATATTATTATGGATACATTGGTCCCAGAGGATATCAAGGGTGTACTCAAAGGGGACTGGAGTGGAGAAAGGGAAGCTTCATGGACTTTTCCTACAGCAGGAGCAGTGCTCTGCTTCTGTCTTTAAAACTTTCTCTAAGGACCTTTGCAAGCAAGCAAGAAAGAAAGAAAGAAAAACCACTTCCAGGTGTTTTCCTCTATTGCACCAAATGGAATAAGATTGTGCCTCAATATCTGCAGGGGGCTGATTCTGGAACTCCCTGCTGATACAAAAAAAATTTAAAAGCAGTTTTAAGAAGAAAAAAGTGTGAACAACTGTTTAAAAACAGCTTTTCTTACTGTTGTAGAGAGGCAGTCAGTAATTAGAAATGCAAAAGATCCTCTTCTCTTCTCTGGCTCAGCTGAAGAATGGAATGATAACTTGCATAACTACATCTCTCCAACAGTAGAAAAGCCATTTTAAAAACTGATTTGCAGTGGCCATTTGTGTTGAGTCAAATCTTTGTATTAAAAAATCAGTGTATATTAAGGTTGGGCCTGTATAGTTAAGTGAAAAGTTGTGCATATTCCTGGTAAAGGTGTGTGAGGGTGATATCAAAGAAAGTGCATCCTCTAGTTTTTTGAGAGAAGAACAACCTGACTCCACACATTCTGAAAATAGAAATATTTTCAATTTCTATGTCAGCCGTCAATTTTCAAACTTTCTTTCCACAACTGTGAGAGCTTTTGAGAGAGAGAGAGAGAGAGAGAGAGAGAGAGAGAGAGGAAACCACATTCTGCACCATTAACCATAGTACAGAATGTACATGAACATGCAAAACAGCCCATTTTCAGGTGGTTGCACATAATTTACATAGGCTTCCTCCTTACTGCACCCCATTAAATTTGGATTGTTCCCCAATCTAACTTTAACCTGAGTCTTTAACCTGCATGCCATGGAAATATTAGGCACAAGGATCCACCTACCAAAGACATTCTGCTGCTGACATGGTGATGATAGTCAGATCAAAACCCTGCATGTTTGATAGTCAGATCAAAACCCTGCAGTTTCCCTGGCAGTTCTGGGACTTTGGGGACCATCAGTTGTGACCAGGGTGACCAGATGCCCAAACCTCAAAAGGAGGACAAGGTCTTGGATTCCTCTCAGCCTGATCTTTCCAGCAGACAGTGGCACATTTGCCTACTCACGAGTAAAGCTGAGATATTAGGCACTTTCACTTTCTCACAGAGCTCAATGAATATTTTTTATTTTTAGTTTTTTCGCCATAACCTTTGATAGGAAGGAGATATTTCAAAACTGATTTTTTCATTGGATTCTGCTCTTTCATACAAATCCAACGACATATGACACTGTGGGGTACTGCACACCATTGCAAAGTTCCAAAATGGAGGACAATTAAGCCATTTTGGAGGACACCCAGACAAAAGGCTAAAAAAGAGGACAAATCTGGAAATTTCAGGTAATCTGATCACCCTGATTGTGATGGATTGACACACTGTCACAAGACAATCAGAATGTCTTTATTTCAGAACTCAACTCCCTGAACCTGTTTTTGGTGCAAGGCTTCAGATCTATGAAGGAAAAGATTAAAACGCCCTCTGAGAATGTGCAGAATGCATTCCTCCCTTTGAGCAAATATAGCTATCCTTCTCCATCTGGGGTTAAGAGGCTGCTTGTTCAGGGTCAGAATTTCAGCCAAATTTTCATCCCAGTACCTTTTAATTTTTAATAAATTAACCATCAAACTATTTTTGAACTGAGTTTGAGTAAATAATCACTTTCAGCTTCTATTAAGAGGTTTTTCTTGCTCATTAATTCAGATGGCCTTTCAAGCTCTCTGGATCCATATTGTCTGTGCAGGGTTGGGATTTTTTTAAGGGTATATTAAAAATGAATTAAGAGATGCCCTAATGAAAGAGCCGTGGAACGCAAGAAATGGTTTTTCTTGTTAGCAGTAGATGTTTGCATGTACGTATACCTTTCCTGCATGTTTCTCTGTAACATGCTGCGCTGAGGGCGGTTGTTCACGGCTCTGAATTGCAGGCAGGGAAACAGGGAAGCCGTGGCAAAGACCAGCAGGGCAACTTCCACGTCCCCGGCTTCTATTTGCAAGCTGTAATTACTGCACCTCAGGTGATGGTGGCCTGTCCTATAGCACCGCCTCTCCAGCAAGCAATTAGGATTGCTCCAGTCCAAGGGGAAAAGTAAAGGGAAGATGTTTGTGCGGTCAAGTGGAGGCTCGCAAACACTTGCCTCACTGGAAGCATTAAAAGCAATGACTCAGGATGAGTTGGAAAAAGAGCAGCCTTGCTCTCTGGAGTGAGGATTTCAGAAGCTTTGCAAGATAAACAGTTGCAGTGTGCAAGTAAAAGAGGCAGCAATACTGTGGCCTTCTCACAGGGTGACCATATGTCATCTTTTTCCAGGGCATGTGTTCTTTTTTAGCCTTGTGTCCTGGAAAAAAAATAAATCCTTATCCTCCTATTCCTTGTGAGCAGGCAGCATGTAGCCTTCTTGGACTTCATAAATTATATGTAATAAATTATATGCAGTAGTTTTCAATATAATAAGTACTATGGTGTTTAACCACATGAAGTGTTTTCAGCTTTTATTCTGTGTGTTCTACATTTCTCTTGGGTGTCCTACATTTTGGGTAGCCTTGCCACCTTTTGTGGTTATGACATCTGGTCACCCTGCCTTCTCAGGGATGTCTTTTCTCAAGTGTGAAATGGGGCACTTGTCAATTGGGGAAAATAAGAGTTCCTGAAAGCTTTATATAGCTAAATTGAAGATTAGGGCTACAAAAGTGTTTGTGTATGTTATAATAATTGCAGAAATGTTTTCAGCATTGTTCAGGTGGTGTTTTTGCTGCTTAAGAAGCATATGGTTCTGTAACTAGTTCCAGGCCCATTTCACTCTTTATCAAAGGAGGCAGTCCTAACGTAAGGCAGCACAACTCATCTGTCTTCTCGTTCCATTGGTGATGTAGAGAGGCAAGAGCATGTCAATGCACAGGCCTAAACCTCTCCCAGGTGCACAGAAGTGTGCACTTATGTGACACCCCCAGATCAGCACAGGACTTATGCCAGGAGCTAGGCCAGCCAAACAGCAGTTAGGATTGCAGCCAAAGGGCACGATCCTAAACTTGTCTACTCAGAATTAAGCCCCATTGTCTTCAATGAAGCTTACTCTCAGAATAATAGGATTGCAGCAATGATCACAGAACCAATTAGATGTCCAGACAGGAGTCATCACTTGTGGAATCTGATTCAGATTGTCTATTGATGAACTGGCCCCAGTTCCTGTGCCTTAGAGTAGCTTGGTGTGGACACATCAGTAGGCAATGCTGTTTACCTCTATGCCACAAAGAGCTTCAAGCTGCTCTTAAAGACACTGGACTCAGATAATCATAAACTCTTAGCACTGGCACCAAATGTCACAAATATAAGGCATGCCTGCGACACTCAGCGCCAGGTCAGTGCTGGTGCCGGTGTAGCACCATGAGTCCAACACCAATAGGAGGCCCACTGCATGAGTCCAGCACCAATAGGAGGCCCACTGCATGCCACCCAACGAAAGGGAGGACCTCTGGGTGGCAGAGTTGAGTTTTGGGGCAGGAGGAAGGCAGGAAGGGGGAGAATCAGAACAGGAGGGGATGGACTCAGCTGAGCTCTGTTCTGTTATGTCTCGAACCCTATGTTGGCACTTCTAGCCTGATATGAGGACTCTCAACTTTGTTGTAGCAAATAGCCAGCACAGGCTTAAATATAGCCCCATTGCAGGGTCTGTGCCCTTTACTGGGGGGATGAATGATTCTTGATGAAGGCTGGAAGTGGAAGGGCAGCCCATTAAAATACTGAATGGGGTTATTGTTTAAAATACATGTCCTTTTTCTCCTCTCCTTTTTCTTCCATCTTTTCTGTGGTTTCCTCCTGCCGTACTTATGGGGCTAAACGGAGTATGTAAAAGTTGCATCATATTGCCATAGCCAGAGGTATAACACACTGCCCCAACATCGGGATAGTGATGTCACAACATCACATGCTGTCATTACAACATTTCCTGGTTCACCCTGGAGAAGGGAGCATCCACCACCAAGGCTTTGCAACCTCATTCCTAGGAGGTGCAAAGCCACCAGCACTTGCACTGAAACTAGGGTGGAACCTGAGGGATGTCATAAGCCCCGCTTGGTATATTCTGTGCGGTATATTCTGTGGGGTAAGACTGTGCCCCAGTAATACTTCTGGATTTGCCTCCTTCTCTCTGTTCCATCAACTGCTTTCACCCTGCACCTCTTGGTAGGATTGCCAGCTTTGACTGCAGCCATCCTTGGATAATTCCCACCCTCCCAACATGATGGACTATAGGAAATTCCTGGAAATCCTGATTTATATCTCCAGGATTGCTTTAAGTAGTCTGGGCCCAGTCCTGGTGGGATAGTCACCCTGGCTGCATATGTAGTATAGCAACAAATCTATGGATTTCCCAGTTCACATTTTGCAATTAGATGGCCTTTGGCAAGCCATTTCTTCCCAGCCTGAGCTACAACATGGGGATAATCATGTTTACTCATCCTACAGGGTTGTTGTAAGGATAACATCAAGAGCGTACATGTGAAGCATCATGCATATGCAGAAAGCACTATGCTTAGTATTAATAATTTTAAGAAAGATTATTATCACAGAGGCCCCAGGGTTAAGTTCCCATTTGCAGATGGGATGGATGGGAAAGAGATGCTGACCTTGCCATCACCACCGTTCAGACCTGATTAATGACTATCCCCATTGCTACTCTTTGCCCCATGGAAAATTACTTTGAACCTGTGTGCAGCAATTGCTGACAGGACAAATTAATACATCGTTAGAAGGAAGAATCATATTTTTCCAGGTTGTGAAACTTCAGTATCCCTTTCTGATACATATCTTTGAAGTAAGGTTGTGCACAACAAATGAAAAGCAAATTTGTGTTTTATCACACAGTAAATGATCTATGAATTTCCATGCCTGGCTACGCTTCATCTGTTAAATGTTTATCTCTTATTTAGGTTCTTAAAGACAGAGTCCCTTCCTGTAAAAACATCTGGCAACCCTATAAAAAATGAGTATATGAGGTGCATCAGCTGCAGTTTAACGCCTAATGTATTTATTTTTTGCCTGTACAAGCCCTTTCAGTTGGACCAATAGCTTTCAACATGTTGCTATTAGTAATTCTCTGCATGATGAAGATATTATTTGGGCTTTGACTCATGATAAGTCAGAATACTTGCTCATATGTGGATTTTGTGTCAGTATCAATGGTGATGTTGCTGACAGCATGGAACACTAGAAAAAATTGAGAACATCCCCAAGTAAATCCCAAATCTGCTGGTGCTTTCCCAGTTGGTATTCATATACCTAAAATATTTTAGGACAAAGCTCCACGGTATCTTCCATACATAACTGAAATATTAAAAATGAACCTGTTTTGAAATAATGATTAAAAACAATAGCACAATGGGTTAAAAGTTCCAGCAGCATTAAATAGACCTAAACACAGATTAATTTTTTAATCTGGGCAGAGAAAAAGGATTTTGCATGGCGTCAGAGAGACATTATTTGGTGTTGGGTGAGCCTTTTTGGAGGTGAATTTAACAGATGAGGCACCACTTGAGAAAAGGTCTTTATCCACCTCACCTCTAAAAATGGGAGGCCCCCAGAGAACATCCCTGGAAGTAACATTTTGGTAAGATTCATGGTACTCACTCCAGGCCTTGATACAAAGTGAAAGAAAGGAGAAAAATCAAGACCATGTCTGGTGTGCTACAATTTTACGGTCTGCATGGTAAAAAAAACCCACCCCAAATCATGACTGGAGTCCTCACCCCAGAGTTGAATTATGATTTGTGCAAACTATCATTTACCCAGATATATTAGCTAACAGTGCAATCCAGTCTTAGGCCAAAGAGAATGGTCCACCTAAGCTGGCCTAAAGTATGCCGTATCCTGAGCTGACAGGCCAAATCCACAGGGGAAGGAGGCCTCTAGGCTGGCCTAAGTGCTTTCATGGGAACAGACACCCCCAAAAAACAAGGCTCTGTTTGGAGCATCCTTTTCCTTTCATGGAAGAAAGTTTCCCAGCATTGTGATTGGGGGGCTGGCTTTCTCTTCTCCTGCTTTCCTAGATGGAGATTTTCCTGTGAACCCCCATGCTTTGATGCTTTATTTCTTGCACATTTTGCTGGCTCTAGAGACTGTGCAGAGGGCTCAAATCCTGTGCACATGTGACTGGGCTGAGTACACTGAACACAAGTACACATCCTTACAATTTTTAACCTTTTTAAAGCATTTTTCAGCTTTGGATTCTAGGCATGTGTAGGCACTCCTAAGAATGTCTAAACAGCTCTAATCTTGCATTTCTAAGAATTCTAGGCATTGATTTCATGTAATGTGTAATTTATTTATTTTGATCCCATTATAAAATTACTTTAGAAAAATATTCATCTTTATTTTTAGTAGGCATATATTATTATTTACTAATACTGCACAAGGAGGAAATACTTCAGGAGTATCCCTCTATGTTCAACGGGTCTTACTCCCAGGAAAATGTGTTTAGGATTGCAGCCTCAATACAGAATAATGACCTCTGGTATTAATTTAACAATAATATATTGTATGGTGTTTAGGTTTTGCTAAAACAGTGCTTCCCATACTTGTTAGCACCTGGACTCCCTTTTTAAACGACACTCTATGTTGACACACCTACTTTTTTAAGAAAAGGTATTTAGAAAGAAATAATTTTATTTATAAGTAATAATAACAAGAAATACCCACAAATATTTATCACAAACTTTCAAACTTCAGGTGCTCAGCTCCTTGCAGGGTAGTTAGCAGCTATGTTGCAAACTGTAGGAGCTGAATAGCCTCCAATCTTGAGGCCATTACAGTAGTTATCAGATCTTTCCGTCACCCATGGGTGACCCACCAAAAATCAGGTCCTGATTTTGGGAACACTACACTAGTGTAGTGTTCCCTTACCCTTTACGAATGTAGGCAAGAAGGAAAGTATTTTAATTTAGATCATGTTTGTGTACTGTTTGTATGAATCATGATAAAATTTTCTAAAATTTTCCAGTGTCTTTGCGTTATACTGGCTGCAAACCTAAAGACACTTTCCTGGGAGTAAGACCGACTGAACATGATGGGGCTTACTTTTGAGTAGACATGGTTAGGAATGTACTCTAAAGCCCCAATCCTAAAGACACTTTCCTGGGAGTAAGACCTATTGAACACAATGGGGCTTACTTTTGAATAGACATGGTTAGGATTGTCTCATCAGTTTGTTATGAATCAAAACTCATTTTAAGTTAGGGCTTAATAATTATTTCACTATTAATATACTTCTTAATTGTATTTCACTGTTAATATACTTCTTTTTAACTGTATTCAACAATTACTTTGATAAAATATATATTTTGTGATGTGCAAATGGCTTTAGATACCTATTAGGTCCATATATCACCATATAGCATATATGTTTTTCAACAGAAAAAAATCTGACAATTTGTTGTTGACAAAGGACAGCTAGACATAAAAGGGGCCCCATCACTTTCAGTAGCTTAGGGCCCCATCAAACCTAAATCCGGCCCTGTATTCCAAGCATGCTCACTGGGAACCAAATAAGTGGCAATTGGGGAGGGCTTGCTTCTGAGGAGACCTGTCCCAGATCACACTGAACAAGTGACAGCTATGGTGGCTGAACCCAGCCTGCCATATGAGGAGTTCCTGGCAACCAGTCACAGCTGCAGCATGATGGAAAGAAAGGCATGGATGTCTGGGGTACCAGATGCCAGAACTGCCAAAGGAAGAGGGCCAAATGTACAGTACCCAATATAAATGGGGGACAGGACCAAAGAAATCTGGGATCACCCTCATCCAGTGTTGTTCATGTGGTTAATGGAAACACTACAGTCTCTGTAGTGTAGGGTAGGTGCAAGGAGATTGGCTGATGGAGTAGGTTGTTGGAGTTGGGCCATATCCTGTGTTTGATAGGCAGGAGTGGTGCTTAGGCTGGCCTAAGAGTTAGAACTTTTCCTTTCTCTTCCATTTTTACCTTTGCATTACCTGGGCCCCTATGGGTCTACTCTAACGCCTGCTTCTGAGGTGGCCTAAGTCAGAGGAACTGGGAGGGGTGTAACTGGCCTGGATCTGGATAGGATCTGGATATGGCCTATCTGTGCCATTCTAGGCCATGCCCAACATACCCCTGGCATGCCCCTGCTATGCTGCCTGGGCTAACACTGCTAGGCCAGCGCAAGTCCATCTGTCTTGCGCTGCCTAGGTTGACTTGCACCAGCCCAGGTACTTTTCTGGTGCAGCTAAGCTGGCCTATCTGTCATTAGGCCGACCCAGTGCCAGATAGGCTGGCAAAAGTGCACTTCAGGATTGCAGCCTAAGAAAGCTAATACGGTATCATTGGCTCATACAAGGATGAGATGGAGAGCACAAGAAACTGAGAACCTGTGGTCCATTCTCCCAAATAATGTAGTAGTTTGAAAGAACAATAATTGAAAACATTACCTTTGAGCCAACTGATTGTATCTACCATTCCTAAGTGTTGCAACATGCAGCCATAAAGAAGTGTTCATGGATATGAACATAGGATGAAGCCTATGAGGCAGAGACTGTTGGTCCCACTTGTTCAGAACTAACAGGCCATAGCTCCAGTGATGGGCCCAGCATGCCCTAACAACAGGTTCTCTGGAAGTGGGCGGGGCCAGGCTGGGTCAGGGGGCGAGGCCGAGGTCAGGGGGTGGGTCCGGGGAGAATTTAAAGGGGAATTTTTAAAAAAAATTAAAAAATTAAAAAAAATTAAGCATGTGGCTTACTTATGAGTAGACCTGCATAGGATGGTGCTCTGAGGCTGCAGTCCTTTCCACACTGCCCTGGGAGTTAGCCCCATTGACTGGCATGTGGCTTACTTCTGAGTAGTCACGCATAGGATTCGGCTCTCAGGCTGCACCCTGTCCACACTTTCCTGGGAGTAAGACCCATTGAGCACAGTAGGGCTTACTTTTGAGTAGACATGGTTAGGATTGTAGTCACCAGGCTAAGAAAAGAGGATCTATCTGGAAAGGAGCCAGGAATCCTAAAAACACTTTCCTGGGAGTAAGTCCCATTGAGTGTCATGGAACTTACTTCTGAGTAGTCATCATAGGATTGGGCTCTGCAGCCGCGCGAGCACACTTAGAGCCCCCTGGCCTGCGGGGGAAGGCTTCAGTCGCGCCTGTGAGCGCGCGCGGGCGCCTCTGAGCCCCCCGGCCAGCTGGGGAAAGCTTCAATCGCACCTCAGAGCGCGCACGGGCACCTCTGAGCCCCCCCGGCTGGCTGGAGAAAGCTTCAGTCGCACCTCAGAGCGCGCACGGGCACCTCTGAGCCCCCTCGGCCGGCCGGGGAAAGCTTCAGTCGCACCTCAGAGCGTGCGTGGCCGCGCGGCTGAGGGCTCCGAACCGGTTTGCCCCATTAAACCGAGGGCTCTGAACCAGCCAGCCCCCCCCCCCAACTACTGGTTCACGACCAGCAGGCTGATCGTAACAACCAGTTCGCCCGAACCAGTCTCAGCCCATGCCTGCATAGCTCCCTTGGGTTTCAGACAGAGGTCTTTCCCAGCCCATATCTTGGGACCTTCTGTATGCAAAGCAGGTGCTGGATTCCACTACAGTCCATCCCTGTAGGACAGGGTTTCTATGTGTCATGACCTCCTGGGGTATCACAAGGCAGTCTCCAAGGTGTCATTGGCCACCAGCAAGTTGGCAGCAAGGCCTATGGTGACGCTTCAAGTGGCAGTATGAGGCTCTGCTTGGCATTAGATGATGTAGGGGTGTGTGTTCAAAGGAACACCTTCCTTTCATAAGTGGCAATAGTAAATAAACCCCAAGAGTCCTGACCATCACCACATATCAGCATTCTCCAGAATTTTTTTACAACACACATGGATCCCATAGTGGATGCAATGCAGTGTGTAGAGATTTCTCAGCACAGAAAGGATTCAGTGAAGGCACGAGTTTTAAAAACCACCACCATCAGTTTATTTCAAGAGTGACCCTGTTGCCGGATACTGCTGACTTAGCTTGCCAAAAGCAACAGATGGAGTGCGATGGGAGGAGGGAATTGAGAAGTTTGGCTGATACTACCTGCTACCCTTCTTTCTCCAATGCAAGAATGGTTGGTTTACATTTACACTGTGCAAGCTCCCGTTTGCTTGTGAAGATCATGTGCTGCTTGTCTTGTGCTCGGTTGCCCTTGCTTGCTCGCTCGCTTTCTGCAACCAATCACCGGCTCATCTGCTCTCCTCCTACTAGTCCTGCTCCAAAGTTGGAGTTCTTAGAATTCTGGAGAATGAATCCCTTCATTCTTAGAAACAAGCCAGAATGTGGCTTGACATTCCAGAGAGTCTCTAGATGAATCAAGACACGGGTAGGGAGAAACTGCAAAGTGGTCAGTCTACGCACATGGTTGCAGTGTCTGGGAGAGTTGTTAGCCTATGAAGTGGTTTGTTTTCCATGCAATCTCTTGCACTGAACTGCCGAAGTCATTAAGGAGCTGCTCGCCATTGTTGGAGCTCTACGATAAATACTATAACGTTCTCCCTTTTCAGCTGAATTTACAGTGCAATCCTAATGTCTACTCAGAAGTAAGTCCCATTGTGTTCAACAGTACTTACTCCCAGGAAAGTATGGTTAGGATTGCAGCCCAAGTCTCCAAAATAAGGGTGGTTAATTGGTTAATTTGATTTGAGTAAATGTGGTATTTTGATTATAAGTATAGGGTGTGCATTAGATTCGATGGCACATTAGATTTGAGTAAATATGGGTAGTACTCTGCAGGTTGCCCTGCTAGTTGTGACCGACTCAAGGGTGAGGTGCTCATCCCTGTTTCTAAGCTGAAAAGCCAGCGCTGTCCAAAGATGCTTCCATGACCACGTGGTCTTCATGACTAAATACATACCGTTGATACCTAGATAGGTTCCCCTGGATGGAAAGCACTGCAATGGATATTGGAGTATGCACAAATAAATCTATAGGTCCTGAATTTCTGGTTTGAAAGAAACTACACAATGTGTGAATAGAGGATCTGTTTTTTGGTTGGCTGAGAGGAAAGTGGATCACTGCAGCTTGTATCATCAATGGGCTGAAGGGAGGTGGCAAAAGACTTGAAGTGAAGCACACTCTGCATCTGCCATCCTCTCTGACCCCTTGTAATCTACCACAAACTTGTAATCTACCATGTCCACCTTCTCTCATGATTAGGCAAGCAGTGAATGGATATGCTCGTCAGCACTAATGTCAGGTCCCTGGCATATGACCTCTGATGGCACATAAGGCACTACCATCAGCACAACGGGCTTAGATCTTCTGATAGACATCAGCTCCCAGTCAGCACCAACTTGGCTGAAACATCCTCCTTCCCCTGCTGATCTTCCAAAGCCTATGATCTTCACAGGCTGATGTTCATGCCTATTACACTCTGGGGACGCCTTATGATACTTCAGGTTGTACATGATTGTAGAGCATCCCTACAGTGCATTAAAACAGAAGGTAAACTCCACCCCAAAGAGCAGTGTACAGAGAAAACACTCCCATGCTTGCATGCTCAGGTGTAAGAACCAGAAAGAGGACTTTTCTTTCCATACCTGGCAGACCTTTCTGGGTTTTAATTTGCAAACAGCTTAATCATGTTTTGCTGAAAGCTTTTCTTAACCTTATAATTGTAGGTTGAAATAATTACCTGTTCTTGTGCCTGATTCTTCATGATCAAAAGTATAAGATTCAGATAATCCAACTGAGATGTAACCCAACTTGTCTTCTCTAGGTTCCTGATTGAAATATTTGCCTTATTCCATAAAACAATACAGTGAAAATTAACAGTCACAATTAGACCATATAAGATTAGTTTTTGCAGAATCAGCATGAAGATTAGGGCCACAGCCAGGGAGTAAAGTGAGTTGTTTGCAATGACGTTATTGGCGCTTTCCAGTAGATACCTGTGATATTTCCATACCTGCATTTCAGGGACTTCTGTACACACCTAAGGCGTTATTTACAGAAGATGTACAATTCCCTGTTGAGGATGGAGCTCAAAGGGAAAGATGTTTTTCCAGTTGGTAGAAGCGGATTGATCACAACATTGATTGGCTTCATTTAAAGTCCTCAGTTATGTGCTGAACATTTGATTATGGCTTTTGGAAATCTGAGGGTGAAGAAGAGATGGAAGACGGAGAACTACAGAAACTGAAAATCTCCAATGGCTCATGTAGATCATTAAATGCTTAAAAAGCAATCCTGCAATAAAGGGTGCCAAGAAGATATAGTATGTTGATACAGTGATCCTCATTAATTGAAAGGCTGCTCGTATCCCAAGTCATCCATGAACTGAAGGCCTTAACATGTATATGAAATATTCTCCCATTTTACAAAAAGTCCCCACCCACACAGGATACGACTGAGCCAATGTAGCAGTGGTTGGTTTGTGGTTGGAGAATCAGCTTAACTCCTCAATCATGAAACTGGGCCACTGGGCAACTGTGGGCCTTTCACTGTCAGCCTACCTCAAAGAGGAGCTCTTTCAACAAAAGGATTTTCTGACAACCTAATAGTTAATTTTCACTGCTATAGGGTAGTGCAGCCTGCTATGCCATGTTTGAACCATAGAAATTCTGCTTCATTGTTAGGCCAGCTCAGTTTACAAAGCTGATATTTTATTCCCTATAGTGGTGTTACATGCACCAAATGGGGTCAAACCTAAAACCTATAGGGGCATGTTACTGGTGCAAGATAAAGGGGATATTTTATCCCCTATAGTGATATTACATGCACCAAGTGGGGTCTAACCTATAGGGGCATGTTACTGGTGCAAGATAAAGGTAATAGCATTAAACAGTTGCTGCAAATTTGGAAACTATTGAGTATGGTAACAAGTGGACCACTATTTTTGCCCCATTTATAAGCAATAACTATCATTTTCTGTACCAATTTCAAGTTGACAAGTTATACTCTTGCCCAGCTTTTTAGCTTTTTGGATCCCAACAAACCATAAATGAAACAGAGGAAGGTTTATTACAAACATTTTTTATTAGAAAAGTAAAAAAAATTCCCAGAAACATGTTGCATAGGAAGTCTTCAACTTGAACATCAAGTGTATTCCATGTGAACGGCAATCAATGGAAGCACTACAGACCGACTGCGAGGGTTCCTGCCCCCACCCAACCCCTCCCCCGCATCACCTCACACCTCCCTCAGACATACATTGCCACAATTCTCAATCACAAACAGGGCACAATCCACCTAATGCCCTGTGCTTCCCACACAGGTCTCATTCAAACAAGCAAATGGAGTGGTACAGCGGTGCATGGTGGATCGACTCCCCCACCCATTCACTCAGAAATCCTTATGTAGCTGCCCTAGTGTCAGTAGTGGAGTTTCATGTCCATCTATTCAAAACATTATACATTCTTGGTCCCTTCAGACCATTAACACTTATATAGCCAATATTCAATCACCTCACATCTACGGATATCCATTGATTACTATCTACTTCTTTTTTAAAAAGCTTATCGGAATAGGGCCAACCTTCATCTACCCTCAGTGGCAGCCCTGCTGCTGTTATGATATCACCTGTCAGGAAAATATAACTCCTGTCAGGTAAATATACCTCTAAGTCAGTATAGAGAAAAAGTCCCATAAATCAGACAAGGTTTTAAAGCTAGCATGTTGTATCCACACCTACTCAGGAGTAGGCTCTTTTGTGTCTGAGTTACTAAAAAGCAGAGTGCAGTTTTATTCACAAACCTTGCCTGTGTTTTTCCTCCTCTTTGGACTACTTGCCTACTATCTGTGTAAATCAAACCTCCATCTACTACAGTGGCTGACGAAGATTCAAATCAGCTTTATGTTCCATAGCCCTTTAAGTAACACACCTCCCTTGGTTTGTCCGATTCTGGCCACCATTGTAAGGAGTAAATGCTCAGTTAATCTACAAGGAGTGTGGGGTTGGGGGCATTTTCAACACTCTTCTATGAGCAATTGTTCTGAGCTATATAGCTTCTTTTTTATGACTCTGAAGCCAGTGCTGAGCTTCAGGGATTGGCTGAAGCCTGGAGAAAAAGCAGAACCAGAACTAAAGAGTCCTTGGATCTTAGGCCACAGGCGGGAATCCAGTCTTAGAACCAGAGTGAGCTGGAAGGTAGGCACTACACTGGGGTCCACAGCAATCTGCTCCACGCTGTGACACCCCTTCCCTTGTTCCACACACAAGTCAATGAGGGCTCCCCTCAAGCCACAGGGCTCCCTATAAGCCAAGTGAAGCAGCTCCTTGCCAACTTGGGTGACCAGCTGGCTTGGCATAAGGAGCCTGGATGAGCGGTTGGCATTGATCTTGGCTTTGTTCAGGCTGACTTGGATTAGCTTCATGAGATTGGCACACAGCAGTTCATCCTCGGGATCATTTAGCAAGTCAAAGTCTGGCAAGGACACTTCATCCATGTATTCTTGTGCATCTGTGGGGGAGGAAGAAAAAAGGAGCAGCTTGTTATTCTTTTGCACCCAGCTTGAGCATCTCTACACATATTCTTGTTCCACTCAAGTCAGTCCAGCCAAGGAAGGCACTGATCAAGTTATGAACCAGAGGTGGCTGCACCCCAAAGTGCCCCATTATTAACAGCCCTGCTATATAAAGTCATGATCTGGGAAGGCGTTAACCCAACAAAGAAAGTGACCAAACATCTATTTTAAACAACCCCATTCAGTATTTTAATGAGCTGCCCTCCCACTTCCAACCTTCATCAGTATCTTCATCAAATCTCCCTGAACTTGGCAACTTAACCCTTTGTGCGCAGGCATGATTTAAATAGCTCTTCCAAATGAATGGGAAAGAAAGGGGGATAAAACCCAATCTTTACCCATTTTCTCCACCACGATCACTTCAATCTTGACTTGTCATTTACCGTCATTTACCATCCCTTTTCCAGTATGCCCTTTCTCTCTCATACCCTGCACACTTTGCCATACATTGAAGCAGCCCCATTCCCTATGACTTACCCCCTTCAGAGCTCAAGCTGCTATCAAGAGACTCGCAATCAGAGCTCTCCAGGCTGGCTGCGCGACTGGCCATCTCTTTGTAGGCACTTTTCTCCCAGGAAAAAGGCAGCTGGTTCTCTCTTTGCTCCGGAATGGGAGGCAGGGAAGAGGAGAAGCTATCCCACAGGACTGGCATCTTTCTTTCTGTTCAATGGGCACTTGAGAGAGGGACCCCCACTGAGATCAGTGCCTGGGTAGAGAGCCCTGCAAGGGGAAAAAACAGATCCCAGGATCAGTACCTTGCTGCAGGATCAAGTACTGCTTGAATACCCCAGATTCATGGATAGAAAGCCTTGCAAGGGGGAAAAACAAATCCCAGGATCAGCACCCCAGATTCCTGGGTAGAAAGCCTTGCAAGGGGGGAAAACAAATCCCAGGATCAGTACCCCAGACTGCTGCTTCAGTACCCCAGATTCCTGCATAGAAAGCCTTACAAAGGGGAAAAACATCCTAGCATCAGTACCCCAGATTCCTGCTTCAGTACCCCACATCCCTGCTGCAATCAGGAGGACTGTACTATTGCACCATAAAAAATGAATGCAGCTTCATTCTTAAAGCACATTTTAGTGCAATTTTTAATGTGCATTTTAATGCACATTTAAAAGTGCAATTTTCAAAAACACATTTTAATGCAACTCTTTAAAAGTGAAATTTTCAGTGCAACTTTCAAAGCGCATATTTTTAAATTGCAAATATTTACCAGCTTGAGGGTGCCTATTGAAGTTGGTGATGTTGGAATAGCAGCCACAACAGGAGCCCTTGCAGAGCACCAAGAGATCCCTCCTTGCCTGCCCTCTCCCTTGGCACAGAGATTCCAACCCACTGCCCTGCCCTTATATACTGGGCTCAGGGCGAAGCCACGCCCCTTCTCCCTCTTCGCCCTTGCAAGCACCCACGTTCGAACGCCGCTGATTGGCTAAGAGCGTTTGCGGGGCTGGGCCAATAGCGAGCGAGCGCACGTTCGCAGTGTTCTCTCCTGCCCGGTTACAGCCGCCCAGGTCACGCCCCTTTTTGTTCTGGAACTGCGGCTGCAGCAGGGGGCGGGGGAGGGAATAGAACGCTGAGAAGCAGAGGAGGGGGAGGAGGGGGCTGGGAATGCTGCATGCAGAACAATAGGGGGATGGAAGGAGGAGGGGGAGAAGTGGCTGCACCCCCAAAATGTGCATCTCTCTCTCCCATTAGCTGGTTGCACCCTGATCTTGGGCATGTTTACCCAGACTGAGGTTTACTATACTAACCCCATTTTCCTGGGAGTAAGCCCCATTGGCTATAGTGGGGTTTCCTTCTGAGTAGACATGCATAGGATTGGGCTCTGAGGCTGCCATTTTAGCCACACTTTCCTGGGAGTAAGCCCCATTGGAAATAATGCTGCTTCCTTCTGAGTAGATGTGCATAGGATTGGACTCAGGCTGCCATCCTCCACAGTTTCCTGGGAGTAAGCCCCATTGGCTATAATGGGGTTTCCTTCTGAGTAGACCTGCATAAGATTGGGCTCTGAGGCTGCCATCCTAGCCACACTTTCCTGGGAGTAAGCCCCATTGGAAATAATGCTGCTTCCTTCTGAGTAGACGGGCTCAGAGTTCATACTCAGTTCATACTTGCACCCCAAGTGTCATCTTCTATTTAACATGATGATCTGCATCCAGATCTCAGCATTTCACATGGAAACAAATCCCCCAAAGGGTTCAAATCTATTCACTCTTTCCTGGGAGTAAGCCCCATTGAACACAATAGGCCTTACTTCTGAGCAGACATTCCTAAACATGTCCCTATACTTGCATGTCCCTATCTTTATTGCAGGAAAATCGAACTCTGTGATTTACTTCCAGCATCCAATTGAAAAGGTGGGGTGTCCATAAGTTTGCAAACCTCTCTCCATCCCATATTCAAAAGTGGGGAAGGTTTGAAGCCTGAATGCAAAGAAGAGGTGTTTTAGGAACTCTAATCCCTTCACACGTAACACAACAAAAAGATTTAAGACTGAAATTCTATCCATACTTACCTGGGAGTAAACCCACTGAATATAAAGGGATTTGCTTCTGAATAGGCCTGCATATTGGGCTCTAAGGCTGCAATCCTATTCACACTTTCTTGAGATTAAATTCAATTGACTATAATGGGGCTTCTCAATAGACAATCAAAGGATTGGGCTCTAAGGTTGTAATCCTAGTCACACTTTCTTGGGGGTAAGTTCCATTGACTATAATGGGGCTTCTCAATAGACAGTCATAGGATCAGACTGTGAATGTGCTCATCTGCACAATCCAACCACTGAGAAGTAAGACCCACGGGAAATGAACCAGTTCCACAGAAAGCAATGCAAGACTATTTTTTTCTCCTTTGTAATGTGTATGAACAGATAAAGCAAGATAAGGGAGGGGGAAGAGAGGGGATCTGGTTATTATACCCAGGTAATGTTTACTGATTTGCATCAAGCTGAGATGGACTGAACATGGTGCTGCTGCTGCTGCTTAACCTGCAATCCAGACCCTCTCTCCAACAGGGAGGATCTTGTGGGGCCAAGCCTAGACATGTCTATTCAGAAGTAAGGCAACAATCCTATTCCTACTTACTTGGAAGTAAGCTTCTTTGACTCTAATGAAGCTTGCGTCTGAACAGACATACATAGGATTGTGATCTAAGCACCCTTTATAGCTAAGGGGGTTTCCTCCCAGGAAAGTGTGGATAGGATTGTAGCCTTAGAGTCCAATCCTAGGCATTCAGATGTAAATCCCATTGTCTTTAATGAGGATCACTCAAAGGAAAGTGTGGAGAGGACAGGGTGACTATATGTCCTCTTTTTTCTTCCTTTTGCCTTGTGTCCTGGAAAAATCTTCATTGTTCTCCTTTTCCTTGTGAGCAGGCAGTATGTAGCCTTTTTGTAATTAATCAATTATGTCTGCAATCCTAACCACACTTTCCTGGAAGTGCTATTGAACTAGGGTTGCCATAATTCTCTTCCACAAAATCGGGACAGGACCATCTGTCCCATTTGCCAGCATGTGAATACAATTTCCCAAAATTTTTGGGATATATGGCAACCCTAGATGGAACAAAATGAGACTTTTGGTAGACATGCTTAGGATTCCACTTTATATGTAACAGTTTTACATTTTTTACATTTTTACATGTAATAGTTTTACATTTTTAAATAGTGTTTAAATTAACCATATGAAAGAATACATTTTTTAGTATCCTACATGGGGGGGGGGGCTTGTTCTCTTTTGTGATTATGACATCTGATCACAATGGAGCAAGGAAAAGGACAATGAACTTTTTTCTATAAAAAAGAAATCATGGGAAAAGAGGACATGAGTGTGGATGATTGCAGTCTTAGAGTCCAATCCTAGGCATGTCTACTCAGAAGTAAAACCCATTGTATTCAGTGGGGCTTACTCTCAGGGCAGTACACACAGGCGGTGTAAATTGCAACCTTACAGTCAGGGTGACCATATGTCTTCTTTTTCCAGGTCATGCCCTGGATTTTAGCATTATGTCCTGAAAAAAAGCTTCAATGTGCTCCTTTTCCCTGTAAAGAGGCAGCATATAGCCAATAAATTATATACAATAAATAATATGTAATAGTTTTAAATTGAGGCTGTAATCCTAAAGACACTTTCTTGGAAGTAAGACCCATTGAACGACCATGGGGCTTACTTTTGAGTAGACATGGTTAGGAGTGTGCTCTTAATAATATAGTGTTTATCTGAAGCGCATGAAAGCAATATGAGTATTTTAAACTTTTATTTTGTCATGCCCTACATTTTTCTTGGCTGTCCTACAGTTTGGGAGGGCTTGTCCTCTTTTTTTGATTATGGCATATGGTCACTCTGCCTCCAGCAGATCCACAAAGTTGCGACCTTAAGAAAGATCCACAAAGTATAGTTGCAAGCTTATGGCTCCAATCCTAAACACACTTTCCTAGGAGTAAGTACTATTGAACACAATGGGACTTACTTCTGAGTAGGAACGTTTAGGATTGCACTATATAGCACATCCACAAACTACTTAATTGGAGGTTAAATGGCTTGTGGATCGCATGTAGTGGGGGGTTTCTTTGGAAGCTACATTCACTCCACTCTGCTATGATGTCATCTAAATCTGAAACGGGGCGTGCGTAGGACCCAGGAGCAGACGCTAGGTCTGCACGTATCTGAGAGCGAGTGTCGGGCGAAGAATCCAGCAGCAGCTAGAGAAGCGACAGCACAGGTCCTGTCCGCCTGGGTCCTAGTGCCCCTCCTTTACACTGCTTCTTGTAAATGCCTGCAGGGATTGCATCATGAAGGAGCAGGAGTGGAGGGGGCAGGCAGGGTTGGTGAGGGAACATGCAAGAGAGAAGATGCTTTCATCAGAAACTGAAAAGAGGAAGCATTGGGAGGTCGGACTGACTCAGCCTGCATTTCTAGGAGGCACTGAAAAGGCTCAGACACTAGGATTAGGGTGCACATGTGTCAAGCTAGAAAAGAGGACACTCAAGAAAAATGTAGGACCCTCAAGAAAAGTGCAGGACATGACTTCAAAGCTAAATCAAGGCTAAAAACACTCATATGTTGCTTAATTTAAACCCCTATAATAGTTATTATCAATGCTATTTTCCTGGAAAAATAGGTGCCTGTACTCACCTATGTGTGCCTATATGTTTGTGTGCTGGTATTCACCCACAATCCTAACCAAGTCTACTCAAAAGTAAGCCCCATTATGTTCAATGGGTCTTATGTCCCAGGAAAGTGTCTTTAGGAAAGGGCAAGTGTCTTCGGAGGTGAAATGGCATGTGTGATGTTTGCACATGTGCAGAAATTGTCCTGGATGTGCGCCCTTGATGCGCCAGGATCTAAATCAGAACCATTCCAGAAGCAGTATGTGTGAGAGATGGTCATCATGTCACCCACCCAATTGCCAGTTGGTCACACATTTATACAGATCAATATGGCTCTGTTTGTGAGGTCACCATCAGGACCACATTCTCTTGTTCAAATAGATTTTGAAGCCAGTGCATTAGCTGAAAGGTTGCACTGGCAACAAGGCAATACTGTATTTTTCTTTTCTTTTTTTGATTAGGAAGTAATATTATAACCCAATTTTAAAATCAGGACTGATGTCACTTTTTTGTTTGCAGTTTGATAGTTTGATGGGTACTTGGTCACTTTGGCATTTGCCTGGACATATGAAGAAAGCAGGCCTCCGTCAGTCTTGAAAGACTATGGTATCATGCTCGGCGCTGCATGCGAAGCATGAAAGCCTGGATTAGATTGTTATGGAGGATAGGCTGTTACCCAAGCAGCAAATCCCCCGTCTCCATGCCACTGAATTAGTCCAGTGGAAAGGGAGAGCCAATAAGATTGGATCCAGCTGGTGTCGCAGAGCTGGGCTAAGAACAGGAGCTCACCCTGTCTTGTGGGGCCGACCCGGGTCTCGAACCGTGGGCTGCTGGTTAATAGGCACAGTGACTTAACCACTTGCGCCACCCACAGCAGCTGCAATATACTGAGCAGAAACGTGCAGTGGGAAATTCCATCTCAAATCTTACATCATTTATCAACTCAGTAGATGACCTTTGGCAATCTGGTTGCTCAGCCTGCTGTTCTCACCTACATTATGTTAGATCATTTTATAGGTTTTTTAAGGTAATAATGTATGTTTAGTGCTTTGAACACTCATCAGTGTTATATAAATGCTGAATAATATTACAAGATTTGTAGAATAACCCTTTGCATATTTACTTAGAAGTGAGTCTCAGGACACACTTTCTAGTTCAGAGGTGTCAAACTTGTGTCATATAGTACAAGCATTTCAGCCTGGGACCCTGTAGAAGTTATGTCATGGGCAGAAGCGAAATCACTATGTTCCCAGAGTTTCTCCACATCTACTCAGAAATACTCAAAGAGACTTACTCCCAGGAAAGCCGCCTGAGTGCCCCATTTCAAGATAGCAGCACCCAGCAGCACCCACTTCCAAGATAGCGCCCAGCTTTTCGTGACCAACCTAGAATGATGACTCCAGGGGTGACATGACTCTGCACATTACCCAGTGCAGGGGCTCAGTGTGTCACCCCCAGGATGTGCGCACCCCCTTTCGGAACTGTACAGGCGCCAAAGTTGGCACCTGCACAGTTGCTTCTGAAGCCAACTGGCTTCAGAAGAGTACTGTGCAGGCACCAACTCTGACACTCCTCCTTAGAGTGGAGGAAGTCCACATCTCTGCCTGGCCATTCGGCCTCGCTCTTGGCTGCTTCTCTGCCTCCTGAGTGAGGCAGAGGCATGGACTGTGTATGTCCACACCTCTGGACATGTGCAGTGTGCTTCTGCACAGCCAGTCAGCCTTGCCTCAGGTGGCAGAGCGGCTACCGCCTCCCTAGCTAGGCCAAACGGCAGCGCAGAGGCACACTGCGCATGTCCAAAGTTTAAATCACTTTCCAAATATTTGCCAGGACATGGCAGGGTACAGTCTGGGCATGTGCTGAACTACTCGGCCTATGCGCACACAGTCACAGCAAGGGGAAAAACTTATCAACTTATATTCACAGCGACAAACTGTGAGGTTGGCTCTTACGTTTATGGTCTTTTCCTTTGTCTTTTCAATTGTTTCCCTCTTTGTTGCTTTTGGATCAGTTCTGAGTGGAAAAGGTTTAATTCAGATCCTTTCTTTGTATTTCCACACACCCTCAAGCAGTGCCATTTCAGATTTCAGTAGAAGAGGAAGGGAGATTTTTGTACCCAAGCTGGGACAGATGAACGGGCCCAATTGTAAAAACCCACCCTTGGGATATATTCAAGATTAAATAATAAATCAAATCATAAGCAAAAATTATGCCTATGAGAAGCATAAAATAGTAACTATAGCACATGCCCTTGAAAGTCACTGGTTTTTTTTGTCAGTCAGAGAAAAATCAGTGACTTTCAAGGGCATGTGCTATAGTTACTATTTTATGCTTCACACTGTGTGTAAAGTAATGTCAGCAACTCAAACGCTTACCCCGCTTTTTTCAAAGCAAAGGGATCTGTGGATTTTCTATGCCATTGATCAGAACATAATCACCCTTTCCTGGTTTAGAACAAGAGTCACCCAGGCTGCAATCCAACTCAGACTTTCCTGGGAGTAGGTCCCACAGAACACAATGAGACTAACTTCTGAGTAGTCTGCCTAGGACTGGACAGCCAGTGGGTGAACGGTGTCGTGGGTTGAGTTTTGGAGGGGAGATTGCTTTTCCCAGTTAGCCCTCATTTCCTTTATTCTGTTTTACACCCAGCTGTGTTTATTCAGACCTATTTTCCCACTGTACCTACAATATAGCTAAACCATCTGTTGATGCCACCATCAGCAGATGGATGAAGGGGTGGAGCAGCAGGACAGAAAAATGACCTCAACTCACATCAGAGAAAGTGACACATCAGGGCTTTTCCATCCTTTTATCTCCCCAACTGCCCTCCTTTTGGTTTTCGTTTTGAATTTCACTGTGCTGAACATCTAGTGTGGAAGAATTTCAGTGCTTCGCTAGCAACTTTTATGACATTTCAGAGGTAATCCAAAGCATCAAGTTTTTGATGCCAAATCAAAATCACTATGCATCCAAATCACTATACATCAAGTTTTTACACACTGGTTCCCAACCTTTATGGAATGAAGACACACATTTTAAAAAGTTTCACTTTACCAGGCTCTCAAGCTGCTACCAGGCTCTCAAATGCTGTGATGGTGACTGAGCAGCAGTGCTTCCCTCTATGCTGTTTAACTCTTGATGCCACCTAATCTAGTGGTTTTTGAGCATTTCACCCTCGGACTCCTTTTTGTAGCGGCACCCCTCAGAAGTGATGTCATCAACCTGAAAGTGATGTGCTGGTGGGAAGTGACAACAAACAGAAAATGACGTCACTGTGAAGCCAGAGCTCTTCCATGTCTATCTGGAAATAAGTACCGTTGCATTCAATGAGACTTACACCCGGGAAAGTACGAATTTCAGCCTGAGTGCCCAATTCCAAGTTGGCCACATGCAGTGCCAGATACCAAGATGGTGGTACCCAGCTTTTCATGATCACCCTGAAATGAAGTTATGGTCCTGCAAGAGGGTTTCCGCTGCAACTATGAGATCAATAGAGCTAATCTGCCATGTCAATTTCAAGACAAGCAAAAATTGGGTTGTGACTTATAGTCACAACTTATAGTCGGGAACTTACAGTCAGACAGGGTGACCAAACATCACATCCAGAAAACAGGACAGAAAAGAGGTTTTCTCCAAAATGTAGGACACTCAAGAAAAATGTTGCACATGAGATAATTCACATGTTTAATTTAAACAATACATTACTTATTATTAAATGTAAAACTATCACATGAATTGATGACATCTAATTTATTAATCTTAAAAAGGCTACATCCCACCTGCTCATAAGGAAAAGGAAGACAATGAAGATTTTTTTCATCAGAAAACAAAGCAAAAAAATGGATACGTTCTAGAAAAAAGAGGACATATGGTAACTCTTTAGTACAGTGTTTTTCCACCTTTTCGGCCAAAGACCATCCTGGAAATGATGTCATGGCTGGAAGTGACATCAAAAGTAAGTGACATCACTGTGGTGCCAGAGATCCTCCATGTCTATTCGGACATAATTGTGTTCAATGAGACTTTCCCTACAATCCAGAACAACTACGGGAGCCCGTAAGAGACTTTATGTGTACCCATAGTTGCTGCACTACCTAGTGAAAATCTATGGGAAATTCATATTGCAATCCAGAGCAAATTGTTCTTACACCGGAGCATGGACTCCATGTAGTTACACTGGATTGTGCCCTTACTCCCAGGAAAGCAGCCTGACTGGGGAGCACTCCCCACTGAAAGCTGCTGCACACACGAAGGTCGTGAATGCATCCTTCAGTGGGGAGCACTTTCTCTGAGGAGAGGTGTGATTTTCTCCACAGCGCCAGAGGGGTGACATGCCAGATGGGGGTGATACACTGGGGGGATTCCTCCAGCGTGTTTTCCAATGCGACCCGCACCAAATACACCACCCTGCCAACACCCCTGGCAGAGAGGCAAATGCCTGTCTGTGTTCTGGCCTAATCCTCCCCCAAGAGAGGCGCCTATCCCCCTCAGTCTTAAGATACTTTTGTGACATTCCCAGGTCAGCACAGGACTTGTGCCAGGGCTTAGGATTGCAGCCTAAGTTATTATTTTCTTTGAGTAATACAGCAATTCTTATGTAGCACAATTGTATAGGCCATATCAAGGAGAGGGACTATTGCTCATTGGTAGACTGCTTGCTTTGCATGTAAAAAAGCATCAGGTTCCCTACGTCTCCAGGTAGGGTTGACAGACAGACAGACAGATTATTACGGTCACAGACCAGTGCAAAATAAAATAAAATCAACATTGAGAAAGGCCCTTCTCTGAAACCCAGTCAGACAGTCTGACTCATTAAAAGGAAGGTATAACTTTTTTATTTCCTGTTCCTTTCTTTGGAGGTTTGAAATAGAGGCAACACAGGAGATCCATGACTGAAAACTGTTAACCCTGCTGGATAAATAACACAGGCAGTTTCAGGCCTGAGTGTTTTCTCAATGGGCTCATAGCCCATCATATATAAAGTTTAGTATTTTCCTCGGGTGCGTTAGCTGAGGAAGATGAGATGGGACAAAGGGATAGAACAACCTAAAAGACTGAGTCTAGACAACCACAAAAGAAAGATTGATAAAAACAACTCTTCTAATGGAAATTTACAAGTATTTTTATGGACTCCATAAAGCAAAATAGACTGGCCCTCAGACAACACTTACTGACACTGTTCTTTCTCAATGCAACCCAGCCTGTGTATATTATCACACCCTGAGTTGTGAAACTGAGCAGCAATAGTATAAAAAGAAAAAAGAAAACCAAGGTTGAAAGACACAATGTGCAACGATCAGCTTAATCATCACTGATAACATTGACACACAGACCAAGAAATTCAGGGTTCTTCAGATGTATCCACAGATGGCTCTTTTAAGAAAACAAGGTCTCCTTGCTATGTGATTTTGCCATGGGAGGCGACAAATGACCTTAGTACGCCACAGATTGAATCTAATATATTTGAGGGTCCAGTCTAACCCTCAGATGTATCCGGTTCAATCAATGGTGTAACAAGGTAATTTGGCACATGAAAAAATCATGTCTTGTATAGTCAAAACTCTTTTGAAGCCTACAAATATGTACTGTATTTTAAGAACTAAATATAATATGTAATATAGTATGCAGATTCTTCTTTCTTCTTTAGTCTTTAGCTGGCGGTTCAGGAGGGGCTCGTCCTCCTCACCAATTCGCAGCTGTAGGTGCTGCTGGATTTCCTCCATCTTTTACAGTGTATTTCCACTCTTGGCAGTTGATGGTGATGTTTTTAGCCTCTTCAGTGGTCAGTTGCTGTTCTTTAGGTGTTGCTCAACCAGTTTGAGCCACGTCTTCTTTGGTGCTGCTCATTGAACTCTCCATGCCCAGGTCACTCTAGGGTACAACAGTTTCATTCTCCAATTTTATGCTTGCTTCAGGGCATAGAGTCAGTAGAATGGCGGTTGGAATTGCCTGCCCTATTTACAGTGTTTTGGGGGAGGTTTTTTGTTTTGTTTTTTAACTTTCTGGGGACAGGAGAAGGCATGAGAATATCCTGGAGTTTGTGCAAGTCATTTGTGTGGGCTGACTGTACATTTTCTCAGGAAGCAATGAATTTCTATAGCCCAAAACCAGGACATAATCTATGCTAGGAATTAACAACACCATAACCCAATGTTTCTCAAAGTCAGGGTTGGGATTCTGTTTTTTTTTTTTGGGGGGGGGGGTCACAGTGTCATTTCAGGAGAGCCACAAGAAGCTGGGTGACAGCATTTTAAATTTTGCACTGGACGCCACCATCTTTGAATGGCGTACTTACTCAGGTCACCATCCATTCTTTTCCAAGAGGCTGCAATCCTAATCTCCAGTTAGGCTGGCCTAAACCCCAGCATCGGTCCTGTGCTGACCTAGTGTCACAAAAGTGCCATAGGACAAAATCCATAGCAGTTACGTGTCCACGCAGTTACGTAACCCTCTAGTGTTATCTTATGGAAAGTCATCTTAACTGCTCTGGAGCAAGGGGCTTAATTTCACTTTAGGATATAGGTCATAATGAAGTGTGCCCATGAGCATGTGCAGAGTGGCTTTTCCTATACCAGCATATGATCCATCTTCCTTCATAAGAGCAGAATGTATAGGAAAGGTAGTATGCTTGACCAGAGACACCTTTCTTTTTGGATTTTAACCACTGGTTAGAGTCTGAATGAAGGAATTAGCCAGTCAGTTCTATTTGTGAACCTTTACTGACTCAGCATGATACAAATAACCCTGGTGACAACAATTAATTGGGTTTTGTTCTGGTGACTGTCTGTAAAACTAGTGTGACTACATTTCTCCACCCTTAAAATTGTATTTTGAAGGTTTATTCTGTGCCTGTATGGTGCTCTAATGTGTCCAGTGGTATAATTTATTATTAAATGGTCCAAGATTAGAATGGGATATGTGCTGAGAAGCCTGTGGCCATGAGAAAGAAACAATTTATCTTCATTTTTAGATAACAAACTTACTTACCGGTACTTTATAAGTTTATCACTGTGGTAGTAGACATATTTTTTATGCTGTGCCATGGGTACTATCTTTCCAGAGATAGACTGGCATACAGAACATTTGCTGGAGGGACTGAGCAAAAAGTCCATGCGGGTTAAGCTATATTTTGCTAATGGTATTTGTGCTTGCTGGTGATTATTGGGTGGTGGGAGTGATGGGATATTCATACATCAGTAGACCTTAATTTATACATGTCTACTGCTATTATCTAGTTGACCTAGTTGACTGCTATTATCCTAGTTGACCACAGTCAATCTGGTCATGAATTAGGATGGTTGTGATACTTTATTTATTTACAGTATTTTTATCTTGCCTTTCCAAAGAGAGCCAAGGCAGCTGTAAATAAATTAAAACATAAACATCCTAACTGTTCAAACTACCATCCATGTGGTTGGAAGCCTGACCTGCAATTTCCCTAGTTTGACTCTATGTACATGTTCCTTAAAACCAGAGCCAACAAGGCAGTATCCATAAACCATAGAATGTTTCTAAAATCTCCCACTGATGCTGTTGCTAGAATAAAAATTCATTTCCTTTTCCTGAAATGTGCTTTTGAGTATCCCGTGTTAATTTTAACGCAGTTGCTGCAAGAGAATTTCCTAGTGGTTAGTGCACTGGCCTTATCATATTCAGTGACAGATTGGCAGGAGTACTTGCCTTCATTTGCTCATGTTTACTACTTCTCCACTTCTGCCACCTTTTGATTCAAAAAAGAAAAGAGTGGCAGATGAAAACCAGAGGAAAGGAGAGTAATATAGAATCTTCATTTGAGCCCACCAGTCTCAGTTTCTCCATACTTTGTCTTCCAATTCAGTGGTGGGCTTCAGGGGGTTCTCACAGGTTCTATAGAACCCTTTGCTAATGAGTGCCTGGTTCTGAGGGCCGGTTACTAATGGGACGTAGAACCTGTTGTTCTATAGACACGGAACCTGCTGTTAATTTAGGTTAATAGGCCATAGAATCTGTTGTTAATTTATTTGAATTCCACCACTGCTTCCATCCCTTTTCCCTTTCTCTCTATGTAAAGTTCTGTGCACATAAATGACTCCAATATACATACATACATACATACATACATACATACATACATACATACATACATACATACATACATACATGTGCAGAAATAAAAGTTTTGTTCTTCATACTACAAATGAGATGACAAGCTTATCTGTATTTTCTGGTTTTCTAAAACCATTTTTACTTTGAATTAAAAGAAAAAGCTAAACTTTGCAACTTGTGCATTTTCATCTGAAATATAGTTTTGGTTACAAGCTGAAGCATTGAATTTTCTTGTTGCATTCTGTTACAGTATTTCTTTTGAGAGAATGAAATTCTGTATCATTAATCTTAATAACACTGGAACCAATCTTAATTTTTTTTAAGAAGCAGTCTTGGTAACATAAAATTATCTATGTGTTCATTTTGCTTTTTGCATCTAGCATTAATTTTGTGAAATATTTATGAAAAACAAATTTGATAGAACTTTCTATCTATCTATCTATCTGTCTGTCTGTCTGTAAATGAAAAGTCACTGACTGACTGACTCACTGACTGACTCACTGACTCATCAATTCCCAGCCAAAACCCAGCCCAAGCCTAGAAGTGTGAAATTTGGAGAGGGTGTTCCTGCCATGATGGAGGCATCCACCAAGAACCAGTTTTTGAAAATTGCCACCAGAAGGGGGTGAAAAGGGGTGCAACATATTTTTCTGCCTATACTTTCCATTGAAGAATCCATGACTGAGGGACTATCTGCCCCAACACTCAGGGTTGAGAAGCGTGAAATAGGGGGAGGGGGTTCCTTACATAACATCACCCAGCAAGAACTGATTTTGAGAAATTTAAGCCTTAAGGAGCTGAAAAGGGGTGCAACAAGTTTTTTGTCCTATGCACTGGGAGGGAGGGTATATTGGGGGGATGGTGCACATAGGGATTGTTGCACTGGGGGAGGTGGTGTGCATTGGGTGTGTGTGTTGTGCATGGGGGTTGGTGCACATGGGAGGGTGATGTGTATGGGGGAGTGATGCGCGTGTGGGCATTGGTGCGCATGGGGGGTTGGTACTCATGGGATGCACATGGAGGTTATTGAGTATGAAGAGTTGCATGCGGGCTTCGTGTGCATGGGCGGGTTGGTGCACATGGGAGGGTGTTGTGCATGGGGGAATGTTGTGCATGGGGGAATGTTGTGCATGGGGGGATGTTGTGCATGGGGGTTGATGCACATGCAGTTGATGCACATGGGGATTTTGATGCACGTGGGAAGGTGTTGTACAATGGGGTATGTTACACATGGGGGTTGATGCACATGGGGGTTGATGCACATGGGGATGTTGATGCACATGGGGAAGAGTTGCGCAAAGTGATGTTAGGCAATGAGGGTGTTGCACAATGGGGGATGGTGTATGTGGGGGTATTTTACTCCTGCAAAGCGGGTACATTTCTCTGGTAATGGAATAAAACCCACACATGAGTAATCAATCTGACTGAATGCAGAACTGAGGGGCCTAGGTCAGATTGCTGGAATTGATTTGATGGTATAAAGAGGGAGGTGGGAACTGTAAAGTGTAAAAATTCAAGTTGAAAAGTTATTTTTCTTCCCTAGAACGTCTAGGGAAAAGTTAGTCATACATTATGCAAGGATAGAATTGATTGTATTGCACTGATTTGACAGTAAGTTAAAACTGGACCCAGTGAGTCTTGTGTATAAGTAGACATTGGCACTTTAACATGTAATTAATGCATTACATGTAATTAACATGTAATTAACATGCATTGCATTACATGTAATTAACATGTAATTAATGCATTTTGTTTTGTGATTGTCTCCTCACTCGGTTATGGCCTTTTAACCTTTCTTCATGGTAAGACAGATGAATACCATGGGACACGTTGGCTTCTTATAATTTTCTGCAGAGCAAATGAGATGCTGGGTGTTCTCACACAAGTTATTGTTGGCTTCAGCTGGTCTTTAAATACTGTACAAACCACATTGGTTACAGTGTAATTTTGATTTCTTTTCCACTTTCTGTCCTGCCATTAATAACATTCATAAGTGGCACAAATAAAAAGGATTGGCATACTTTTCACATCCTGCAGAATGTGGTAAGAGTAGTGAAGTTGCATTAGAATGGAACCTACTGTATTTCAGGCCACAGGGGAGGAGAATATCACATTTATGGTTATTCCCAGAGGGTAAAAAAGGCTCTGCAAACAGAAAGCTAATACTGCCAGGATTATTTTCTTCGCATTTTCTTTCATATTATGCTTCTTCACATTATACTAATATGCAGGAAGGTGTTTTGTTTCTTTGTTTGCATAGAACAGTGGTTCGCAACCTGTGGTTGTACCCCCAGGGATACTTATCAGGACTTGTAGGGGTACTTGAAACAGAATTGAGCAGTGGTGGAATAAGACAGATGCGTATTAAAATTCTTGTGGGGATAGCATTAGAAAGCCTCTTGGAAATGCTATGAATGGTATATTTTATGGAAATTGGCTGCCAAGAGGTATGCAAGTGAAAAAATGTTGGGAACAACTGGAATAAACACACAAAAATCCTTGCTCCTTCTCAAGACGGTGCTGCACTTTAGAGATGGAAGTGGATTTATAAAGTTTAGTCCTGTGAAGATGGAAAGCATACAGAGACAAGGATCCCTAACCATGGTTTGCCTATTGTGTCTGTGGATGCTCGTGGTGACTTCTCCTCAACAATGGTTAGCATAGCTAACTTTTTCATTTTATGTCTGAACCCAACCAATTTCCCCACTATTTTTGTCTTTGATAGAGAAATAAGTCCTCTGTTTAACGGGACTTCAAAGTAAGAGCGCATAAGATTGTAGTCACGATCAGTTGATATAAAAGAGGGGGGACTACACTTCTTGCCTGATGAACATTTAGGGTACAATCCTAACCTATTTAGGCTGGCCTAACTCACCTGGCATATATTCCTGTGGTGGTACAGGGATGTCAGCATATGCCTGTGTACTGCTCTAACCTTCTCCCAGGATTGGGAAGGAGTTGTGTCTTCCCACTACGGGACTTATAGAAGGGCTTATGCAGGTCTAGGTGGAGGTTAGGATTGCAGCCCATGTCTACGTTTCTGAGCAAACATAAAAGGATAAAGTTGTAGGCATTCTAGGCAATCTTTAAATTAAACAATTGCCATGATTAGTTTACTAAGGCTGCAATCCTGAAGACACTTTCCTGGGAGCAAGACCCATTGAACACAATGAGGCTTACTTTTGAGTAGACATGGTTAGGACTGTGTCTGCCCCTAATGCACTCTGCAGGACAAACTGTTGCAGAGCAAATGAATACAGTGTTTGATAGCAATGAAGGTCGTAATCCAGAGTAACTATGAGGAGTCCTTGCTCTGACATAAGAACAATTTACTCTGGATTGCAATTTGAATTTTCCATAGGTTTTCACTAAGTGGTGCTGTAACTATGATGATGTAAATGTTTCTTACATATTCCTGTGGTTACTCTGGATTGTAGGGGAAGAGCCATTGACAATGTGTAATGAAGAAGCATGCTTTTTAGATTGTAAAAACCTTGATGTGAAAATGAGTTGCTCTAAGTACATGTCCCTAGTACACTTTTTCAAACTGTGGGTTGGGACCCACTAGGCAAGTCATGACCCAAATTCAGTGGGTCCCTATTCATTTTAATACTGTATTTTATTTTTAGTATACTGGTACAGTATATTAGACTTGATGCTAAATGGTATCTGACTGCATTTGGGGAGATCTGTACTTTTAAGAGGCTACAATATATATGTTTTTATTATATAAGCATACCATATGATACTCAGTTGGGCTTACTCCTGGATAAGTGTGGACGGGTTTGAAGTTTAGGATTGTTGAATTTTTTCCCTGCTTGATGATGTCACTTCTGACTATGGCTACAATCCAGAGTAACTGTGGGACCTTTTACACTGACGTAGTTACAGTGCCACCTATGGGAAACCTATGGGAAATGCATAGAGCAATCCAGAGTAAGTGCCTCTTATGTCTTCCCTTAGATACTCTGGATTGTAGGGTATGACATCACTTTTGGTGGGTCCTGACAGTTTGACATTTTTTAAAAAGCGGGTGCTGGGCAAAAACGTAGGGGAGCCATTGATTTAGGAGATGTTGGAGGATATGTTGTATATGCATCATACTATCATCTCTGTTCATTGTTTTTATGGAGCTTTAAAAAAATGGCAATACCTGCTTGCCCAGAGATAACAGTGGGACAAAAGAAAGCGCATGTACCTCATGGGAAATGATGCCTTTATCATAGCACCTTGAACTCTTGACAATAATTGTCTGTCTCCAGCTTGTGTAAACATGCCTAGGATCAGATTGCACATTGCTTTACTTTGACGAATGTATGCTTAAGATTTCAACCTTGAAGCTTTGTCTAAAGCTGAGTTAGATGTGTTTAAACCAATTGATTTCAGTGGGCTCAGGTTTGCTTAATCTTGAACAGAACTGGGGTGCTACTGTGCCATACAGTCTTTGAAATGCAGGAAGCGAATCTTTAAGTTGCACATTCTTCATGTAACATTGTCAATTAGCCAGAAGAAAAACAAACTCACCTGCTCTTCTGCCATTAGAAGCAGTTTCATCTGTAGAAAGCAGAAAGCTCAGCTTTACGGCGATATAAATTATCTCTTGCTAATGGTAAAACATCAAGCTTGTTGTAGAAGCATAGCCACGTTTGCCATTTAAAAAGTTGGCAACATTGTCCTCATCGGGCTACAGAGCAAAGATTAGTTTTAAACAGATTTATTTGCCCAGACAATTCTGGTCCATCTCTCATTTGAAAAACTTGTTGAAATTGTTAAAAATATTCCGTACATGGAATTACTGTTAACAACACTTTGTAAGAAGAGGAAGTCCTTCAAAATACAGGGAGTCTCTAGAATCTAACCAGCTTTGTTCTAATTGAAGACAGTGTTTCTCAATGTTTGTCCCTTGCCATACCACTTTGCAAGGTCCATCTATTGGAAATACCTCCAGAAGTAACTGGTAATGATGTAATCACCAGTTCTTTCTGGATTGGGAGGCCAGATGTGATGGCATGGAAGCTTCAGTGCTTTTGTTTGATGCAATGTTGCTATAATTGATAATTGGACATATAGTGGTCCCCTTTCTACATGCACTAATTTTCTTTCATCTCCCTCAGATTGGTACTTTTATTAGAATACCTCGCGCAAGCGGTTGAGTTGCTGTGCCTGTTAACCAGCAGGCCAGGGTTTGAGACCCGGTTCCGCCCCACAAGACAGGGTGAGCTCCTGTCCTTAGCCCAGCTCTGCAACGCCAGCTGGATCCAATCGTATTGGCTCTGCCTTTCCATTGGACTAATTCAGTGGCGTGGAGAGGGGGGATTTGCTGCTTGGGTAACAGCCTATCCTCCATAACAATCCAACGCAGGCTTTCGTGCTTCGCATGCAGTGTATGCAGCGCTGAGCACTATACCATAGTCTCTCAAGACTGATGGAGGCCTGCATCTGTTCTGATCATTAGCGTGCCTCTAACTAAAATATTCTTATGGATACATTGGTCCCAGAGGATATCAAGGGTGTACTCAGAGGGGACTGGGGTGGAGAAAGGGAAGCTTCATGGACTTTTCCTGCAGCGTATGCAGTGCTGAGCACGATACCATAGTCTTTCAAGACGGACGGAGGCCTGCTGTTATCTAGCCTGAATTTATTGGCCCAGTTTTATCCACTATAGCCAGAATAGGAAGGTGAAGTGCCTTTTCTGGGGGAAGGGAAGGAGCTGGTACTCACCACTGTTCATCCCCATATGATTAATTTTTAATTAGCTGCTCGGAGGGGCAGGTGGAAAAGATGCAGGTACCAAGTACTGGCAAGCACCTCTAGAAAAAATTCCTGGGAAGGTGTAAAGCCATTTACAATAAGCAATATACTGGTATCATTGTTTCCTTACTTTAAAAAACCTTTATAGGTGGTACTCATAGAGATCACTTTGCACATGCCCAGAGGCAAACTCTCCACTTCCATGCATCTCATGAAGAGGAGTCTGTCTAACAAAATTGTTTAGGTTTAGAGGAAGCCATATGATTCTGTATTACAGCAGTATTACTAGGGCTTTTCCACCCAAGTTTGTCTAGGACCCCTGGTCAAACTTATCAGAATGTGACATCACTGTGATGCCAGCACTCCTCCATGTCTTCTCGGAAGTAAGTTCCATTGTGATCAATGAGACTCTCTCCCAGGAAAACCCAGTGTCAGATTCCAAGATGGAAGATCCTCCCTCTTGCGACCTCACTAACCTGAGGTTGCAACCCCCCAAGGGAGTCCTGACCCCCACTTTGAGTACAAAGCTGTAGTTTTTCCTGCAACAACTTAGCTGTAATAAATAGAACAATAGCAGCTACATGGTAACCACACTGGCATTTATTCTTATATTGGTTTTTAAAAGCTGCTTTTTAACAGACACTTTACATATGCTTGAGGAATTTTGTCCTTAGATGCTTTCTGAAACACACATTAATTTTCTTCATATGCTTGAAAGTACTGAGTCTTAAGTAGTGGAATTTTTTGAAACAAGACTTGTCACATCTAATGCTGGTCTTACTACATCTATTGCTTATACATAGTATGGCAAACTCCTCAAAGTCTGAATGAGAACTCATGACACTTTTTATCTACTGTACTATGACAATAGTTTTGCTCTTAGGCTGAGAGGTTATTCCTGTGCATTTGTCAGTTTGGTCCTGGTTGACAATTATGGAGAAGGTTTCAACTGGGTGTTGTTTGTCAATCCACAAAAAACTTTGCACAACTTAGGAAAGAGCTCAAACCTTAATCAATGTGGTGCATGCTGTGGCTCACTTCCTACAGATGGTTAAAAAAAAGAAAAAAACCTCTGTGTTCCCAGGGACGTGCCTTGCAAGGCATTTTCCTGGGGAAGACCAAGGCCCCTGGACAGCATACGTGCTGAGTTCAGTGATTTTGCAAGTCTGCAAAGGAGCAAAGGGAGGGCTTTGGGCAGATCAAATTGCAGGACAGAAGGAAGGAGCACCACTGACTCATATGTGGTGAAAAAGGAGCAAACAGGCACACACCACTCTCTTGGCGGAGGAAGATTTTCATAGGATTTCTCAAAAGCCTTTTTGTTTGCCTGCTTTCTTTCCTGAACCCTTCCTTTATTTGTTCCTAATTTTAAAAAAATAGTCACTGAATTTTGGAATAATAAGTTTAATTAATTAATTAATAACAATTAATAATAATAATTGATGATGATGATGATGATGTAATTAATTAATAATAAACAACCACTACCCAATTACAAAAAGCAGCGCTCCTTCACACAAATTGAGATGATACCTTTGCGATTCCTAATTCCTTGGATAGGAACTGGATCACAATGGAGCCAGTTACAGTCAAACACCCTGGCAACTGTGATCTACAGAGTGATTCAAAATGAATGGGACAAAAAGAAAATATACCTGTGACTTTTGTCCCATTCATTTTTAATCACCCTGTACATCATCATCATTATCAATCCCAAACTGCAGGCAGGCTATAACCAGCCCAGCATAGGCTGTGATGAAGTAGCATAATAATGATAACGTAGCTGGTGCTCTGCAGAATACACAATATATGTCCCTGCCCCTTGGAACATACTGCCTAAAATAAACGTTAACAAGATGTAAGTAAGTAAAGGTGGGATGGGTAACAAAAGGAAATCCTGAGCACAAACAATCATATGTATGTTGATATAATCACAGCTGGGGGGGGGGGCACAATGGGATTAAGAGAAAATTTGGGTTTGTGATTATTATGCAGTAATATGGCTAGTTCAGCCTATAGGGGGCAGCATATTTTTGAAAGAAAAACTTTAGAATGCACTAATGCGCTTTATGTGATGCAAACCTTTTTCATTTAGAGACTAGCGAAAAGTGTACCTGCGTTGCGGGTGTAACATTTTCCCCTATGCCATCCCCCCGGCGCAAAAACACCCCATGTGCCACTTCCCCCCATGCACATCATCCCCCATGCGCAACTTTCCCCATGCACAACTTCCCCCATGCGCAACTTCCCCCATGTGCAACTTCCCCCATGTGCAACTTCCCCATGCGCATCAACCCCATGCACAATTTTCCCCCGTGCACAACATCCCCCATGCGCATCATCCCCCATGCGCACCATCCCCTCATACGCATCATCCTCCCATGCGCAACTTCCCCCATGCACAACTTCCCCATGTGCAATTTCCCCCCATGTGCAACTTCCCCTCATGCGCAACTTTCTCCCATGCGCATCATCCCCCATGCACATCATCCCCCATGCGCATCATCCCCCATGCACATCATCCCCCATGCGCAACTTCCCCTCATGCGCATCATCCCCCATGCGCAACTTCCCCTCATGCGCATCATCCCCCATGCGCAACTTCCCCCATGCTCATCATTCCCCCATGTGCATCATTCCCCATGCGCATCATTCTCCCCATGCACAACTTTCCCCCATGCTCAACTTTCCACCCATGCACCTCATCCTCCCATGTGCAACTTTCCCCATGTGCATCACCCCATGCGAAACCTCCTCCATGCACAACTTCCCCCATACACAACTTTCCTCCATGTGCAACTTTCCTCCATGCACAACTTTCCTCCATGCGCAACTTCCCCCATGCGCAGCATCCTCGCCAGTGCAACCTCTTCCTCTGAACAACATCCCCCAGTGCACCAGGCACTGAGCACCAAATTGGCTGGATGTTATTCAGTCTCCCATGTTAACTGTAGGACAAAAACACGTTGACCCCTTTTCAGCCACTGAAGGGTTAAATTTCTCCAGATGGTTCTTGGTGGGTGTTCAGGTGACAGAAGGAACTCCCAGAATTCCATGCTTCAGGCCCAGCAGTTGGGGCAGAATGTTGATGAGTCATCATTCCCCAGTGCAAAGTATAGGGAGGAAAACGCATTGCACCCCTTTTCACCCTCTTCCGGTTGGAATTTCCGAAAACCGGTTCTTAGTGCACCCCTCTGTCACGGAAGGAACACCCACCCCAATTTTCACGCTTCTAGGCCCAGTGGTTTTGGCAGGGTGGTGATGAGTCAGTCAATGAGTGACTTTTCTCTTTTATATATAGAGACTAGCGAAAAGCGTACCCGCGTTGCGGGTGTAACATTTCTGCAACTTCTCCCCATCCGCAACTTCTCCCCATCCGCAACTTTCCCCCATGTGCATCATCCCCCCATGCGCATCATCCCCCATGTGCAACTTCCACCCATGCGCAACTTCCCCCATGTGCATCATCCCCTCATGTGCAACTTTCCCCATGCGCATCATCTGCCGATGCACAACTTCCCCCATGCGCAACTTCCCCCATGCGCAACTTTCCCCCATGTGCAACTTTCCTCCGTGCTCAACTTTCCCCATGCGCATCATCCCCCATGCGCAACTTTCCTCCATGCGCAACTTCCCCCCCTGTGCAGCATCCTCGCCAGTGCAACCTCTTCCTCTGGAAAACATCCCCCAGTTCACCAGGCACTGAGCACCAAATTGGCTGGATGTTGTTCAGTCTCCCATGTTAAGTATAGGACAGAAACACGTTGCCCCCTTTTCAGCCCCTGAAGGGTTAAGTTTCTCCAGATGGTTCTTGGTGGGTGTTCAGGAGACAGAAGGAACTCCCAGAATTCCATGCTTCAGGCCCAGCAGTTGGGGCGGAATGTTGATGAGTCAGCAATTCTCAATGCAAAGTATAGGGAGGAAAACGCTTTGCGCCCCTTTTTACCCCCTTCTGGTTGGAATTTCCGAAAATCGGTTCTTAGTGCACCCCTCCCTCACAGAAGGAACACCCACCCCAAATTTCACACTTTTAGGGTGGGCAGTTTTGGCAGGGTGGTGATGAGTCAGTGAGTCAGTCAGTGAGTCAGTCAGTGAGTGACTTTTCTCTTTTATATATATAGATGAGAGTATTCCGATCATAGGTTAAAAAGATTATTGTGGGAGATGAGGGCAAGGTCAGTGAACAAGGCTGCAGCTGGCTCAGCCACTGGACACACTTGGTTGACAGATCCACAGCATCAGTGTTTTCCTGGCTGGCAGTTTCAATCAATGCAGCATGTATGATTGTATTTAAGGTTAAATACATAGTTAATGTATTGCATTTACTATGCAGACCTAATATGCATACAGTATTTTATTCCGCTGCTATAGTAAATTCAGGAGTGTGGAAAGAATTGGTAACGCCTTTGGAGATCGACTAGTCCAACTCCCTGCTCAGGATCCCTGTAGTTACCACTATAGCATCCCTGACAGGTGGTAACTAGCTGCTTGAAAGTACGTAATGAGAGGAAGCCCACAACTATTCAATGCAAACATTGTCAGTTCTATACTGTTCTTACAGTTTAGAAATTCATCATGTTTAGTCTACCATAAAGCTACTTCCTCGTAGTTTCAACCAACTGGTTCTAGTCCTGCTCTCCGGAATCAGAGAAAAAATGTCTCTCCTTTTTGCATGATGGCGCTTCAGATGCCTGAAGATGGTGATTGTATCAACCCTGAGCTTTCTCATCTCCAGAGTAAATATGCTCTCTCTTCTTATACTCTTATCAAAGTACTTGGTTTGAGGACTATTCAACATCTTAGTTCTCCTTTGCTGCAATTCTAAAGACATTTTCCTGGGAGTAAGACCCATTGAACACAATGGGGCTTACTTTTGAGTAGACATGGTTAGCACTGTGCTCCTTGTCTAACATGCATCAAACGTTTTTTAAAGTGTGGTGCTGCAAACTGGATGCAATAATTGTAAGTGAGGTCTATTCATTTATTTATTACATTTTTATACCACCCTCTTTCAAAGCAGTTCTAGGTGGTGTACATAATTCCTTCCCTTGTTTTGTCCTCACAACGACCCTGTGAGGTAGGTAGGGCTGCGAGACAGCAGCTGACCCATGAACTCCCCCAGGTCTAAGTCCTGAACCACTGCATCATTCTGGCTCTGACTAGAGTATAACAGAGTAGAACTGTTATTTCATATGATCTAGACTCTGTGCCTCCCTCCATCCAGCCAACCCTGTTTTGCCTTAACTATTTTTTTCAGCCTCATCACACTGCTGGCTCATTTTCAGCTTGTGGTCTATATAGACACCTAGATCACATGTGCAGCTGCTAAGCCAGATTACAGCCAAACAAATTTTCTACACAAACCCACACATTGCAGGGAAAAACAGTGGTGAGAACTAAAAGGCCAAATAGCCAATAAGATTCTACATTTGTCAATAATTTTGGATGACGATAGATATAGAAAGGGGTTTTGGATACAATACATTATGACTCTGTGAATTATCTGTCTTCATGGCTGTTCTGCACACTCACAAAAAGTGGCGTGGAGTGCAGAATTCAGTAAATTAATGAGAAGGCTGCTGCTGATGTTCCTGTTGCTGCTGGAACCGTTCCATAAATCAAGGTTTCTTTTTCAAATATGGGACTAATAGGAGTATAGGAGGGACTGAAAGGATGCAGACAGAACAGGCTTTTTGAAAATCAAGGAACGCATTTGTCTTTGAAAAAAAATCTATAGTGTCTCATGTTGCTTTTTCTTTTGAAAAACAGAAAAAATTAAGTACTATATCCAAAACAAACCTGTATGTGCACATTTCTTTCAATTAACATAACTATTCAGACTATCTTTCCTTGGCAGAGGATTTGGTTAATTTTGATGCAGAATCTTGATTTTTGGAAAATGCATAATTTATAGTTCTCTGCTAAGGAGATGAGAGCCAAGATGTTGTAGGCAGAGGAAGCTGTACAAACCGCCTCTCTTTGTGTCTGAAAGAGGTTATGAACTGGTTTGACGATCGCCCCCTCTCTATTTAGTGTTTATAGACTGATCTGAATTCATTCATAGGTTCAGACTCTAATACATTCATTTATGTAAATTTATTCAAATTTGAAATGTAAATAATTCTTTTTTCCCCAGCCCCTGACACAGTGTTAGAGCAATGATGTGGCCCTCCTGCCAAAAAGTTTAGACACCCCTGGTTTAGGGAGTTGACTGAGACCTGAAAGATCCAGGTTCAAATCCCTTCATGGTCATGAAGCTTCCTGAGTGACCTTGGGCCAGTCATTCACTCTCAGCCTCAACCACCTCACAGGGTTGTTGTGAGGACAGCAGGAGGGATGGAATTAATGCTGCATTCCTAACCTAGGCCAGCACAATAAATTGCTCTTCCTGTTACTGTGGTGATGTAGGGAAGCCAGCGCATGTCCATGCATTGGCCTAACCCTCAGGAGTGGCACAGAAGTGTCTTTTGGCACTTTGTGATACACCCAGGTCAGGTCAACTTATGGCCGGCCTTATGTGGCCGACCTAACTGAAGATTAGGATTGCAGCCTAAAGCTATGTAAACCACCATAGGCAATTTGCATTGGCATGGGAAAAGCGGGATATAGATCTCTTAAATAGATATGCATTGCAGGTAAATCTTGCTGGAACATTATATGAAGCCAAGGGACCAATGAAGTCAGACACATTTCTAAGTTAAACAGAACTCTTTATCCATGAAAGAGCCTATTGGGTTAACAATTCTAGTGCTGGAAGTCAATGAAGAGGAAAGCCAGACATCAAGAGGACTGGTTTATACACTATCATTACTCTCATGATGGCAACATCTCCAATTCTGTGCTTGAGAGTTTACAGGTACAAAAAGAAATAAAGGCTCCTGTGGGGATTTGTATCTAGGGAGTGGGGTCTAAGGGGCCCTGGGCCCCGGGTACCACCATGAAGGGGGGTAATACACTGTGGGTGACAAAAATCGCTAGGATTTTTTGGAATAACTTCATCATGTCATCAGGTTCAAATCCATCCTCAGCCATGAAGCTTTCTGGATGACCTTAGGCCAGTCACTCATTCTCAGCCTTACCTACCTCACAGGTTTATTGTGAGGAGAAAGGATAAAAGCTTTATAAGCAACCTTGAGCATTTGCATTAGCATTGGAAAGGCAAGGTATACATCCTAATAATAATAATAATAATAATAATAATAATAATAATAATAATAATAATAATAATAATGCCACCAGCCTGAAGCCTACAAATATCTGGGCATACTGCAGCTGGACAATATCAAGCACGGGCATGTAAAAACTGTAGTCAGCAAAGAATACATACAAAGGGTTAGAAAAATTTTGAAGAGCAAATTGAATGGCAGCAACGTTATAAAGGCTATAAATACCTGGGCCATACCTGTAGTTAGGTATACTGCTGGTATTGTAAACTGGACACAAAAGGAACTGGATGACTTGGACAGGAAAACAAGGAAATTAATGACCATTCACCATGCTTTACATCCACGTAGTGATGTTGACAGGCTGTACCTGCCTAGAAGATCAGGGGCAGAGGACTTTTGCAAGTGAAGCAGTCGGTGGAAGAAGGAAAACATGCCCTAGCAGATTATGTGCGAGAGAGCCAGGAATCTGCTCTGATTGAAGTCAGCAAGAGAAAGTTGCTGAAAGTGCAGCAGACCAACTATTTATTTATTTATTTAAAAAATTTGTCTCCCGCCTTTCTCAGGCTGTCTAGCCCGACTCAAGGCAGCAGAAACATAAAACACAATTAAAAACATAAATAATTAAATACAGCAAAACAATTAAAACATATAGGCTAAAAGATACTGTAAAAACAATATAAAACCAAAGCCTCCCCCAACCTCTGCCCTGTAAAAAGCCCCTTTGAAATAAAAGGTTTTTAAGCTCCGCCTGAAGTTCTGCAATGAGGGAGCTTTCCTTAATTCTATGGGGAGGGAGTTCCAAAGCCGGGGTGCCACCACCGAGAAGGCCCTATCTCTGGCCGCCACACCTCTCATGTCTCTTAGTGGCGGCACAGTCAGTAGGGCCCCCTCAGATGACCTTAGGTGACGGGTCGGATTGTACAGAAGAAGGCGGTCCCTCAGATATCCTGGACCCGAGCCGTTTAGGGCTTTAAAGGTCAGGACCAGCACTTTGAATTCAGCCCGGAAACGAATGGGCAGCCAGTGTAGTTGCTGAAGTAGTGGTCCGACAGAGTCGAACCGACAAGCCCCAGCAACCACACAGGCCGCCGCATTCTGAACTAGTTGAAGTTTCCAGACCGTCTTCAGAGGCAGCCTCATGTAGAGCGTGTTACAATAGTCTAGTCTCGATGTCACTTGGGCATGGGTTACCATGGCCAGATCTGAACGACTCAGGTATGGTTGCAGCTGGCGGATCAGCCGAAGCTGAGCAAAGGCTCCCCTGGCCACAGCCGCCACCTGGGACGCCAGGAGCAGCTGCGAATCCAGGAGAACCCCCAACCTGCGAACCTGCTACTTCAGAGGGAGTGCAACCCCATCCAGAACAGGATGATATTCCAATACCCGAGTCGAGGCCTTCCGGACCAGAAGAACCTCTGTCTTATCAGGATTTAATCCCAGTTTGTTCACCCTCATCCAGTCCCCCACTGCCTCCAGACAACGATTCAGGACTTCAACTGCCTCCTTGGACTCAGGAGGAAAGGAGAGATAGAGCTGGGTGTCATCAGCGTACTGATGACACCTCACTCCAAACCTCCAGATGACCTCTCCCAAAGGCTTCATGTAGATGTTAAAAAGATAGAATGGAACCTTGTGGCACCCCACACCGAAGAGGCCAGGGTGCCGAACAAACATCCCCCAGCACCACCTTCTGGGATCTGTCAGCCAGGAAGGAGCGGAACCACTGCAAAACAGTGCCTCCAATCCCCAGCCCAGCTAACCAACCTAGGACACCATGGTCGATGGTGTCGAAGACCGCTGAGAGGTCCAGCAGGACCAACAGGGATGCACTCCCCCTGTCCATTCCCCGGCATAGGTCATCCACCAAGGCGACCAAGGCAGTCTCTGTCCCAAATCCTGGCCTGAAACCAGATTGGAAGGGATCCAGATAATCAGCTTCATCCAGGACCCTCTGAAGCTGGGACGCCACCACCCGCTCGACCACTGTGCCCAGAAATGGGATGTTTGAGACTGGCCGATAGTTGTTTAGGTTTTTAGGATCCAGGGAGGGTTTCTTCAGGAGGGGGCAAACCACTGCCTGCTTTAATGCAGAAGGCAACACCCCCTCCCTCAGAGAGGAGTTCACCACCCTCCCTGTCCATTCGGCCAGTCCATCCCAGGCCAGTCTGATAAGCCAAGCTGGGCAAGGGTCCAGCAGGCATGCAGATGGTCTCACACTACAGAGAATCCTGTCCACATCCTCAGGTTCTACAAGCTGAAAAGAATTCCAAAAAATGGACAAGACAGGTGTCCCAGGGACATCGTTGGATGTTGTTAAAGTGGCTAACCAATTATGAATATCACAATAGTGCAATTCAGGCTCGGACTGCCAGTTGGCAGAATAAAGTATTGCATGGCCAATTCCTTGCCAAGATCGAAGGAAAAGTGGATCAGGATAAGACCTGGTTGTGGCTCACGAGTGGAACACTGAAGAAGGAGATGGAAGGCCTGATACTTGCTGCCCAAGAACAGGCAATCAGGACAAATGCCATCAAGGTTAGAATTGAAAAATCAACTGATGACTCAAAATGCCGGCACTGCAAAGAAGTGGATGAAACCATTGACCACATTCTGAGTGGCTGCAAGAAGATCGCACAGACTGACTACAAACTGAGGCACGACTCTGTTGCCCAGATGATCCACTGGAATCTATGCCAAAAGTATCATCTGCCAGTGGCAAAAAACTGGTGGGACCACAAGCCTGAAAAAGTGGTTGCAAATGAGCAGGTCAAGCTTCTGTGGGACTTCAGGATACAGACGGACAAGGTCTTGGAACACAATACTCCAGATATCACCATCATAGAAAGCAGTGAGGTGTGGCTTGTTGACATCGCCACACCAGGTGACAGCAGAATTGAGGAGAAACAACTGGAAAAGATCTCCCGCTACCAAGACCTAAGAATTGAATTACGGCATATCTGGTGTAAGCCAGTGCAGGTGGTTCCAGTGGTAATTGGCACTCTGGCTGCAGTGCCCAAAGACCTTGGCAGGCACCTGAAAACTATTGGCATTAACAAAATATCACTCTGCCAACTGCAGAAAGCCGCTCTTCTGGGATCAGCACGAATTATACGCCGCTACATCACACAGTCCTAGACTCTTGGGAATGGTCCGACTGGTGATGTGAATGAAACGAGCATGAAATTGTTTGCTGTGTATTTATGGATAATAATAATTTTTTAGAACCTGCAAGGCCTGAGACATTTACTATACACTTTGCAACCCCATACATATAAGCTATATAGACTCATGAGAATGACTGAAACTCTTGTTTTGGGTTTCAAGAGAAAGCCTGACTAGCTCAAAATATGGAGTGGAAATTTTAAACTGGGCTTCTTGCCAGAAGTAGCTAGTCTAGACAGAGAGAGCCTCCCTTCTCCTCCTCTCCTTGCAGCCACATCAGCCTCCATCATTCCTAATTCCTCACAACCATTCAGCTCAGCTACATAAAAACAGTGTCCAGACAGGGAAAGGTGAGGACAAAGGGCATTCCTTGGCTGGATTTCTTTCTGTGCTATTCTTGATGTCGGCTAAATTGGGGTTCTTTTGGTATGTGGCTCAATTTTATTAGACAATCTGCCTCATCGTCTGACTGCCACATAGCTGGAGAATGATGGTCCTGGATCATGTATCATCGCTCGAAAAACATAAGACAACACTGGGAAATGGAGGGATTAGAGCTGAGGATATGGAGGAATAATGTCTAAATGTCCTCTGCAGTGACAGCTTCCTCCATGCACTTTAAAAACCAAAATTGGAGGCCATCAGATAAGGTCAGGAGTGCACAACACTAGGCTGAATTCACTACGTACACCCCCAGTTTTCTGATGGTTCATTTTTCTGATGATCCATTCTTTCAACACCTTTCAATTATTCCCAGAACTCATTCATTCAACACATGTCCCGCTCTTTCAACCTCTCCCTGCTGTCCTAAAGGACAAAATTGCCCTTCCCCATGTTGTAGCTCCTGGTCTAATCCAGTGATGGGCTTCAAAAAATTTAAGAACCGGTTCTCTGCCCATCTGGCAGCCACTTTTAAATGGCTATTTTTAAACTTTATATGTCCTATCTCTTGTTAAGAACCGGTTCTATAGAGTAGGTGCGAACCTGCTAGAGCCCACCACTGGTCTAATCCCATTCCCAAAGGAGTTAATGAGAATCTATTTGCAGAAATCTTTGTGTGGCAGCAGGAATTGGCAAGATAAAAGGGGCATTTGTAATTTGCTAGCTAAAAAAGCATTGCAAGCAACATTATAAACTCAAAAAAATTCTGTTCCACTTTTTCACTTTTGGTGGGTGTTCCAGTTCCTAACCTTTCCAGTAAGTGCTTAAAAATAGGCATATGGCAGAATTTGATAAACCTCTTGTTTTGCTGCCTGCATGGAATAGCGTAAATAGGGGATTGTCAAGCATCTGGCAACAAAATGGCTGGTAGACTGCACTTGGGTGGGGGGTTTCATCACTTTTACAGACTAGATTAGCTGGTGCAGGGATCAGAGATTTCCTCAGCTACGATATACCAGTGGTTCTTAAACTATGTAAAGGCAGTGGTATAACTGAGGGGGTTCAGGGGATAGCAAATGTACTGGGCAACAAGTTGTGCTTTACACCAGTGACCAAAATTTTGAAAACCTTGGTATGTACAAATAACACTATTATGTTAATTATAGTTAGAAAGGAAATTAAATGCTGAATGTAACAAAATAAACCAAGCTGGAATAGCTGTATTACATCAGAAATTATGACCAATTGACTAGTGAGCAACTGTAAGAGGGAGTAAGCATTCTTTTATTTTCAGTTTTTAAAAAGACTAGGCATAATCTCATTTTCAAGGCCTCGTTTTAAGCCTGGCATAATTGGGCTACACCTTCATTAGCAATCATGCTGGGTAAAGGAACCATCAGTAGGTCCTAGCGCAGCTTCTGGTGGTCCACAAGATGTCAATGAAAATACTAACGAAAAATACCAGTGATCCAGGTGGTGGTGGGTTTTTGTTTTGAGATTTTGCCACATGCTGAAGAGGCAACTCTGTGAACTTGAAACTCAAGGCAGCTTGTCTCCTCACCAATACAATTGGCTGCAGTGGAAACTGCAAAGAGCTCTTTAATAGTGTTTATTCTTGGGGATTTGCTGCTTGGGTAACAGCCTATCCTCCATATCAATCTACCCAGGCCTTTTTGCTTCGCATGCAGCATTGAGCATGATACCATAGTCTTTCAAGACTGATGGATGCCAAGTTCTCCTCTGTGTTCCATCATGACCAAAAGGCTGTAACTTAGAAGCCTTTCACAATCCTCTAGCAACTGTGAAGTAAAATAAAACCTGATCACTCACCAAGAAAGAGGCAAACCAGATTAATAAAACAGTAATCTGTCATTAATAAAACAGTGTTTAAGTGCCTCATCTGTAAGGGAATATCTTGTACAGTATTGGGTTTAAAATGAGTCAGTTTAAAATAGTATATATGGTAGACCTGCACTTGAATCCCCACTCAATCATGAATGTAACCTTCAACAAATTTCTCACAGGATATGCCTCACAGCGTTCTGGTGAAGATAAAAGGAGGGGGAAGAGCCATATAGATCCTCTGAGCAATATAGAAGCATGAAAAATAAAATAGTTAATGGGATGGATGTTTATTTTTAAAAATCAAGGTAGGAACTCATATGTCCTATGTCATAATGTCATATGTCATGGGATTATTAACCAGCTGCCCAGAGTGGTGGTGGCTCAGGAGTCACAAACCCTGTTATTCAGACATAAGTGGGCAAATCACTGTCTAACCTACTTTGTGCAGTGGTAACTGCCTCTGGCATCAAGGGTTGCCATTACAAGATTAAAAGCCTGAGGTATATACTGATTCTGGAAAGAAATATGCAGACAACATGTCCTGACAGTAGTAAGTGTGCCATAAATAAGGTGCCACCCATAAGATTTTTGTTGTTTTTGTTTCTACACAAAATAACAAAAAACTTATGGCTACCTTAAGGCAACCATTTTAAATACTGTATCGTGGCACACTGGTGTGTTGTGGTTGGTCTGCACACGGGTGAGCTGCGGGAGCTTGGGAGAGTCTCATTTGTTAGTAGGGCCACTGAGAGATGTGAGCCCCTGCAATCAGTGTGGCGTACTTGGTCAACTGGCAAAAAACCGATGGTGTGCCTTGACAATTTTCCTACCTTGTCAGTGTGCCATGAGATGAAAAGATTGAAAATCACTGCCTTAAGGGCTATTAGGTTTATTGTGGCTGAAGCTTTTATGGGCTACAGCCTACTTTATCCAATGCAATGGTTGACAAACAAACACAAATGGGGGGATATAAACCATGGGGCTGCTACATGCCAATAGAATGTAAGAAGTACTGTCTGTGGCAATTCAATGTAAAGTTTAAATGTACAAATGATAAACATAAATACTTGGATACAGGTTATGTTTTACTGAGAAATACAGCTACTATATACTAAATTACTAGGAACACCTTTTATCTTATGACATTATAAGATAAAGATTAATAATTTACAAGATAAAGGGAACAATCCTAAACAATTTAGGCTGGCCTATCTCACATGGCAGGCCTCCGTCAGTCTTGAAAGCCTATGGTATCGTGCTCGGTGCTACATACGCTGCAAGCAAAGCACGAAAGCCTGGGTTGGATTGTTATGGAGGATCTGCTGTTACCCAAACAGCAAATCCCCCCTCTCCACGCCACTGAATTAGTCCAATGGAAAGACAGAGCCAATATGATTGGATCCAGCTGGCGTCGCAGAGCTGGGCTAAGGACAGGAGCTCATCTTGTCTTGTGGGGCCGACCCAGGTCTCGAACCCTGGCCTGCTGGTTATGCAAGTGGCTAAGACGCTGTGCCTGTTAACCAGCAGGCCAGGGTTCGAGACCCGGGTCGGCCCCACAAGACAGGGTGAGCTCCTGTCCTTAGCCCAGCTCTGCAACGCCAGCTGGATCCAATCGTATTGGCTCTGCCTTTCCACTGGACTAATTCAGTGGTGTAGAGAGGGGGGATTTGCTGCATGGGTAACAGCCTATCCTCCATAACAATCTAACCCAGGTTTTTGTGCTTCGCATGCAGTATATGCAGCGCAGAGCACAATACCATAGTCTTCCAAGACTGATGGAGGCCTGCTTTAATCTCACATGGCATATCTCTCTGTGGTGCTGTGGGAAGGTCAGAGTATGCATTGGCAGTGGCCTAATCCCACCAACTGGCAAAAGTGCCTTACGGCACTTTTGTGATTCCCCCAGCTCAGCACAGGACTTATGCTGGGGCTTATGCTGGCCTAACTGGAGATTAGGATAGCAGCCAAAGTACAAGATTACAAGATAAAGATTAATTCTGTACTTTATCTCATGATTGTCTCACAATTTAAAGTTACGATTATCTTGTGTGTGAGTGTGTGTTTGCAAACGGGTGTTTAATTTGTAGGACTATTGGCCTCTATACACCATTTTTGTTGTTGTTGATTTAGAGCAGTATTCTACAGCATTTTTCCTTTTGCTGTTATTATGTGATCTGGGGAAAAAATCAGAAAAGAGATAATTATGTGCAGTTTTCTACTTTCTATAAATTTTAAAAAATAAGCATAATAACTATTCACAACAGGAATACTAAGAGGGAATGGAATCTTCCTAGCTTTGTTATGTTAAATGAACACATGCAGTGGGAGGGGAAACCATTGTCTTGAGAGGGACCTGAATGAAAAGAATTAAATTTACTATCTAATAAGCCAGCAATTTCATCAGAGTCTCCTTTTAAAGTTGCTTTGTCTAAGAAAGGTGACCTTCAGGTGAGACATGTTCTGACATGTTCTGACATGTTCTCTCAGTGATGTCTGGATGCTGCCAATTTTGGTGTCAGAATTATGCCAATTTATTCTTTTGTATAAAGAGTAGCCTCTTCGTCTTAAATAAAGCCCTGATGAGGGCATTACATGGTAGAAAATTACTGGTTGAATAAACTCTGATGGACTCTAGTCCACAAAGGATTATATCACAATATCCATATGGTAGCATTTAAGATGTCACTAGACCTTGTGCTGTGTTTGCTGCAGCAGATGAGCATTTTAATGCTGCAGTGCACTATGACATTAATTTTTATGAACTGAAATAAAAATGATTTCTAAGTAATGAAAAGAACAGGAACAGTTCAAAATACAGCAATTCTAAATTGCTCTTTGCAGTCTGAGCCAGTTTATTTAAGACCAGCCCCACTGATTTATATGAGGCTGGAATTAAGTAACAGCACAATCCTAAATTCTGCTGGAACAGGCAGGCCAGTGTGCCAGTGCTGTATTCAGTGCGTGCTGTGGGAAACCAGTGGCTTACTTTACTCCTTACCCAAGAAGAACCAGGGGTTGGAAATCCAAACAGTCCAGGACTGTCTTATGAATGGGGTTTGGATCCTGCACAAGTGGTAGATCCTGGCTAGGGTTGCCCTATGTTCTGAAAAAGGGACAATCCTGATTTCTGGGAATAGTGTTCACATACTGTCAAGTGGGACAGAGGGTCCTGTTTCACTTTTGTGGAAGAGAATTATTGTAACCCTAATCCTGGCTGACCCCCACCCACCTGCATTCCCCTGCCCTGAAATGCTTCCCTCATGCCTCTTCCCCACACCTTCTAAGACTTGCTGCATTGGCTGAGCTTGGCAGACAGAAACTAACCCTGCTGTGGTTGAATCTCATGCATGAACCAAATGTGTCCCACAAATGTGGGACTTGTTTTAGGATTGCACTCTAAAAGTTTTTACAGTTGAAGGTGGGAAAGGAGTAGTGGCCCTTTCGGAGCTGTCGAAACAAGCTGGTGAGCCCTGGTATCCTTGTGAAAAACAATGTACAGCATTGTACATTGTACAATGTACAGCACGGGGAGCTGAAGCCTACGGCGCAATAGGTGAAGGGAGCCATTAGTTCAAAAGGTATGGGAATCACTGGAATACAGTAAACTGCAAGATACATACTGCTTCCATTCTGTAGTGTCACAGTGTGTGTGGGTTGAAGCAGTCAGCTGTTCCCTACCTAGCTTTTTTGTGCATGTGCAAAAGCACTGCAGTGGATGAGTTCACCTACACAAAAGCAGGTTAGCAATATTTATTTATTTATTTATTTATTTATTTATTTATTTATTTATACAAACATGCATGCATACATACATACAGGGGGTTCTGTGTCCAATTAGTAACCAGTTCTCAGAACTAGGCACTCATTAGTAAAGGGTTCTATAGAACCTGTGAGAACCCCCTGAAGCCCACCACTGGTTGAACCACTGTAAATTGCCTGAAGATAAGATCTGAAGGTCATGGTCTCGACAACACCGGAAGCTGTGCATGGATAGACGTTGATACTGGACTGTGGGAGTGTGCGTAAAGAAGAAATGCAGTTGCTGTGGAGTCTGTCCAAAGGCATAACAGTAAGCAAGTGAGTGTGAGACTGGACATAAAATGAAACATCTAAGAATGTAGGAGTTCTTGAAATAGAGAATCTTTTTTTGAATTGTTGAACCCTTCTAGGGTTAGTAAGCCTGCCTATGTAAACTGCCTTGAGAATAAAGTCAAAAGAGAGATCTGATAGCTTGAAAGGCGGTATATAAATACCTATGTTTGTATCCTTGTTTGCTTGTATCCTTTTGTCCTCACAACAACACTGTGAGGTAGGCAAAGCTGAGACTGAGTGACTGTGTTAAGGTCACATGGCGAGGAGGGATTTGAACCCGTATCTTTCAGGTTTCAGTTCACATTTCTAATCACTACACCATCCTGGCTCGATATTTTTTTAAAAAATGTAATTCTTTCCCCCCACGTCTGAAGCACATCACGTTGCCAGGATTACATTACTTTAATCTACACCGGGTATCAGCAGAATTTCACACAGCCTGCCTCTGTCTCTCAGCATGACTGCAGCCTTGAAGTTGCCCGTGTCATGCTGATCAGCAGAGGCAAGCACCTGCATTAGGGCCCTGTGGTAAATAACCCACTCCCGAACGAGCTACTGGAGGCACTTCCTTTGCTTCTAGTACAACCAGTTCCCAAGCAGCTGCAGCAAACAAAGAGCCCCTGGTTTTGCTCATGTTCAAGGCAATCAAAACACTCCCACTGGTGGCTTATGTGGGAGTTTAGCTCAGCTGAAAAACTCCTAAGAACATTTGTTGTTACTGAAAAGAGGAGTCGAAAGAAAACCCACAAAGCTGCCATGGATGTTTCCTTCTGAGTGTTGTTGCTTAATATCAATATTCTCTGGCTTTTTCCATGCATCTTGGATTTTTAAAAGTGCATCTAAATATGGATTGTCGGTGTAGCTAAATCTGTGCTGGGGGTTTCCATTGCCCCCTCTGGCAGAGTGGTGGTGTTCTGCCATTTCCCATGGGGGGAGGAGGTGACAGTACTTAATTGTGGTTATGTGGTAAACACCACTAAATGGCCCTGCATGCCCACCCATATTTCCACATGGCTCCAAATGGAGCCATCTCTGAAGCAAGTTTCCAGAGTGTGTGTCTGGAGCAGAGGTGTTCTGGATGACATGGGGGCATCACCACATGGCCCCGTGTACCTGGCCTCCCACCTATGATACTAGAATGAATGTGACAAAACAATGTTTGAAAATACATGACCAGACATGTTCACCTGTCAAAGAGCCAGTGTTAACTACAGTACATTTCCTACCCCAAAGAACATACTTTGGGAAATGGAGTTACTGCAGCATATTTTAGGAATTTGCCCTTGTGGTTTGTGTGGAGTGGAGGGATAGTCTTGAACAAATGAGGTTTCTTCCAAACACCAATTCTAAATAGCAATTCTAATCCCCAGTTAGGCCAGCACAAGTCTGGGGCTGGCCTAGGGCTTTTGCAGAAGAGCCGTAACACACTTCTGCACCATGCCGGGGAGAATAAGCAGTGCACAGACACGTGCCAGCCTCCCTAAAGCAGCACAAGAATAAGGAGTGGGTGAATTGTGCCAGCCTATGCTGGTTAGGATTGGGCTGTCTGAAAAACAAAACTTTAAGACGTTGATTCCCATACTGAGACCCACTTTTAAAAATGACACTGTCAGGATCAACCTATGGTAGCTTCATGAAAATTAAAAGCATGTATGGCTCAGTTTCCTTAGGGCTCAATACATTTTCTGTATTGAGGGTAGTCTTCTGTTCCTCATTGTTCTTAAAGTTACTTACTTAGAAGTAAATATGTGCTTGCAGCTCTGTTTCAGTTTTCCTAGAACTTAATATATTTTCCTTGTCAGCTGTGGGGGGAGGCAAATTCCTTTTTGTGTGTTTTTTGGGGACTGTGTTCATTGGATCATGACTGTTCTGATCCGTGATGAGATTCAAAAAAATTAACAGCTGGTTCTATGCCCATCTGGCAGCCAATTTAAAATGGATATTTTAAAACTTTATGTCCTATCTCTCGTTAACAACTGGTTCTATAGAGTAGGTGCAAACTACTGGAGCCCACCACTGGTTCTGATGGTGTTGTGCTCCTCTTGGCCTGCTCTTAAAAGGCACAGGTATACCAAGGCACAGTTGCTTACTCATGAGTAAACATGTACATATGGCTCAGTTTACTTTCCATAGGACTCAATATATTGTCTTCATCAGCTATTGTTTGTGAGTTTCAGTTTCATGACTTACCAATAATCAGGTGTATTATGACTAACATAAGAGTTTGGGAAATACTGCTCTAAGATATAGGAGACTAGTACATTTCTCCTCACAAGGGTACTGGCATACTGTATGGTTGATACCTACTCTAGCCTTTCCCCTCAAAAAATGAAATCCTTTTTTTCCTCTTGTGATGGGAAAAGCGTCACCTTTGTTATTCTCAGTGATTACTGATTTACTGCCATCTGCATACAGGATACATTGACAAAGTAACATAAGCAAATAAAGACAGATATGTCTCTTTGCAAACAACCTTATGACCAGAATTTAATGACTAGAAAAGGGGGAGTTGGGGAGCTTAATTTCTACATGCCATCTGCTGTAAAAGGCACATGTAATGGCACATGCCAGTGAAAATGTGGCAACCTTCCTTGGTCCAAATCCAGCAAATGTTACTCATAAGTCACAGCTTGTTCCATTTGTTCCAAAAGGCTTACATCCCAAGTCTGTGCATGTTTACTCAGAAGGAAGGGTCAAATTAGATGAAACATGGGAGTTCTATGATTAGAAATTTGGTTAGGATTGTGCTCTAAGGATCCTTAAAATCCTTTCGGCTGTCTAATGGATAGACATGTCACTGCTAGCACAATCCTAACCATGTCTACTCAAATGTAAGCCCCATTATGTTCAATGGGTCTTACTCCCAGGAAAGTGTCTTTAGGATTGCAGCCTGCATCTTCCTAATGTGTGTTAAATTTCAGCTTGCATTAGCTGGATTTGGGCCTTTTTGTTTAAAGCGTAAGCAACAATAGACAGTGCAGAAACTCATAAAGTGAGTACCAAGTTATTTTCCTGTGTGCATAATGTCCATGTACTGTTCTTTTTCTCAATGTTGATATAGAAACAGTGAAAAGAGACATTAGTATAAGTGTGGAAATTTTTTTCCGTGTGGAAATTTCCAACTTGAACTAGAACTAGAGAGAGTTACAGCCCAATCCAATGGGCCCTGGCTGGCTGTGAGATACCCATTCAGTTGCCAGCCACTGCTGAAAAAGTGCTAGAAAGTATTTTCTGGCATTGCATTCAATCGTGTGCTGCCTCGACACTAGCAGGAAGGCTCTGACCTTATTCCAGAGATCCAGTCACTTGCAGGACCAGATAAACCACTGTAGGAGGCAGGGGATAGGCACAAAGGGGTGAAAAAAAGGGTGAAACAGGCATAATAGGGGTTAAAGAGGCTATGGAAGATGGTAGATTCAAAGTTGCATGCTGGATCCTTCCTTCCATTTTTGCTGCATGCCCACCACCTGTCTCAGACTTGTGCTAGCAAAATTGCTAGTTCAGGTTCAAGGAGACCATTGCAGGTTGGTAGGAAAGTTGGATAGGATTGGGCTCTACCATTATAACCCTAAACACATTGTCCTGGGAGTAAGTCCCAGGCTTGCATTATTTTTCACATACTGCAACTTCCTGCAAGGAGCTCAGGGTGGTATAGCTCTTTACAACAACCCAACAAAAAAGCAGGCCTCCGTCAGTCTTGAAAGACTATGGTATCGTGCTTGGTGCTGCACACGCTGCATGCGAAGCATGAAAGCCTGGGTTAGATTGTTATGGAGGATAGGCTGTTACCCAAGCAGCAAATCCCCCCTCTCCATGCCACTGAATTAGTCCAATGGAAAGGCAGAGCCAATATGATTGGATCCAGCTGGCGTTGCAGAGGTGCTAAGGACAGGAGCTCATCCTGTGTTGTGGGGCCGACCCAGGTCTCGAACCCTGGCCTGCTGGTTAACAGGCACAGCGTCTTAATCGCTTGCGCCACCCACAGCCCACAACAACAACAAATAAATGACAAACAATTGATTGTGCTGTTTCCTCATGAGTTAGACTAAGGAACCTCATGGCTACTCATGAGTAGCCTCATGGCTACTCTAAAGTAAGCCCCATTGTGTTCCTTACTCCCAGGAAAGTGTCTTTAGGATTGCAGCCTTAATCTCCAGTGGAAGTGTGAAAATCACATTAACACTGAAGCAGTAAACAAGCTCAGTTCCAGTCAAGAGCACTGAATTCCTGGGATTAATTATGGAGTGTGGGAGGGTTCAGATGAGAGATCAGAAAATGTGGCCTTCCTGCCCTGTGGATCTGTGGCCTCCTGTCAGCAGTGCTTCTAATAGTCACAATCCTAGTTTGCTCTCCATGCAAATGCCTACTACTAAATGCATGTGTTTAAATGTGTAGATCCTGAATGCTTACTACAATACTGACCATGTACAGGCACTTTTTAAAGGAAAAAAACAATCAAAAGGAACCTCAGCTTCATCTGTGAAGACTGTGGCTTCTCCATTAGCACAAGCAGGGGTGCAATGGCTTGTTTCCAGGCAGTGGGAGTCAGCTGTACAAGAAAGAGATCTGTGTGGTTTAAGCCACACTGTAAGGCAGCAGGTCAGAAAATGTGTTCCTTTCAGCTTTAGAAGCACAGACAACTGCAAAGCAAGCCAGCTTGGAACTACTGGCACGTTGTATATCCCCCCCCCCCCCCTTTGGCACAGACCAGCAATATTTGCTGTGCTATTGATTCAAGTGATTTAAGAAGCATCCCTTCTGCTGCCCGAATCTGGAGATGTTGGCTAGGGATTTGTTTGTACATAATTAGAGTTCATGTACAGATTGTAGTAGCGACAGCATCAGCCAGTACAAAATGTTCCTCTGGTATCTCCAGGAAACCCCAAGAACATTACTGAACAAGGCCTTTTGTTGCATTCTCTCTCTTGTGGTAAACATTTGAAAAACTGCATTTCTGTGTTCTATTATGTTCCCAATACAAAGCAATGCACTTCATATAACGAGCTCAATTTCCAGAGCTTGGATAGGAACAAATCAACATTTTAAAAATAAAATCATTGATCAAAATCATTGGCAATTTTCAATAGCACTCCTCTTGTCAAAAAAAGAAAGAAGCTTTTAGGATAACCACATCTTTTAAAAATGATGGATCAGAAGATGATTGATCAAAAAAGGCCGGGTTTCATAAAAGTGACATGGAAAAACACAACAGATGGAATTCCCACATGACCTTTATGCCTTGGGAACATCAAACCCTTATCCCCGTGCACTGAAATAGTGAAAAGGTGAACTTTTCCATTTCTTAACAAATTGAGTTGTCAGCTATTTTACTTCCGAATTCACAGAAAGATTTAAAAGAAAAGTGTGTCTGTGTGTGGGGAGAAGAGGACAAAAATCTCTGGTAGCAAACTGGCAACCACTTTCACAAACAGTTGTAAAAAAGGGTTTATTTACATTTTGATATTGTATGGACATACCGCCACAATGCCTTGTTCTTTCTTGTTTAGCAGGTTTCATAGCAACATTGATTTTCCACTTAATCTTCACCTAAGTATATTTTATTGACCCCTGAAAATTCAAAGAGGTTAGGAAAATTTTTACTTGATCAACAGCATTAGTAGGACTGTAAGCTTTTGAACTGTTCAGAACTTTTTTATCACTCACTATGCATTCTGCCTGGTCTACTCTGTAATGAAAATTAATTGGAGTGTAGATTGCAGCCAAATTTAACAAAATGTGCATGTCCAAAAAAGAATTTAGGATGTATCGTTCAGTGCTTGCAAAGTTTGGCATATTTGGGTTAGACAAAGGTTGCAATCCTAAAGACACTTTCCTGGGAGTAATACCCACTGAACATAATGGAGCTTACTTCTGAGTAGACATGGTTAAGATTGTGATTATAGTAATTGCATTATTAAGAAATGGAATGACCTCTTGATGAAACAGTGTTAGCGGCGTGTTAGCTGTTATATTAGCTGCAAGATACGGTAATATAATTTTGTGTTAAGGGGATTAGATATTTTTTCCATGTAGTTGCTGCATGGCAAAGTTGTGGACAATTAACATTGCAGAAAAACAAACAGCTTGATCAGTAATGAAGAAAAGGAAAAACAGCATTGATTGAATTGTTATAATTCGTTAATATAATTTGAATATCATTTTTATGAATATGGTAAATGTCCCATCACTCGTATCCTGGCATGTTATATTAATTTCACATAATTCGTATTGCCCAACTGTGACCCTCAAAATGTGACAAATCGGAGTCAATCCTGAAGAAAATTAGATACACAAGGTGGAATATTAATAAAGAACACCAATCAATAGAAGTTCTGTTGTGTTCAATGAGATTTACCTCCAGGTGTGTTCAATTATTGGCTGCCATTTGTATGCTCAGCTCTGACTTAGAAAAATGGATGGGTGACATGTGGTGTGATTTTGGGGTGTTTTCCCTCCTCCTCCATTGTTTTCTGCTGATTTCCATTCTTTCCATCCCCTATCCCTTAAAAGAATACTAAAACCAACTTCTTAATAGTTGAAATAATTTATTTACCCTACATGACGGTTCAAGTGGATTGGAACAAAGGAAAGGACAGCTGATGCCTCCTTTCTTTTTGCATTTAACAGCAACCATTTCAAAAAATATGACAGTGATTCTCTATCTGGGGCATCACAACACCCCATCCTGAAGTCAAAGGCGACTCCTCCCTTAAGGAACAGGGAGGGGGAAATCAGCAACACAACTTGCTGGACTGCATGGCTTTGGAGGGGCGCAGGAACTTGCTTGTATTCATAACAGGTTGCAGCAGCCTCCTAGGGGCTCCTGCATCACACAGGGATCCTCACAAGTGGAGAGACATTCAAAATCACAACTGCAACCCACTTCCAGTTTTGCATCAGCAAACCAGGTTGTGGTTGCAATTTTTAGTGTCTGTGCAGCAGAGGGGAGCCCTATGGAGTTTGGCACAGGATTCCCCACACCGCCGTGAGGCTACTACAAACTTTTGTGAGTTACAAGCAAGCCACTGTGCCCCTCCAAAGGATAGCATGTCACTGACTTCCCCCCATTCCTGCAAGCACTTATAGCAGGGTTCAAACTCACAGTGAGTTTGAAACTACTGGCTAAAAAAATTCAGACTCAGCAAAACCCAGGATATCTAAATACAGGAAATGGTTAACATTCTTCAACCCTCTTAACGATTCCATCTTATTGTTTTATCACATCCATCTTCAAAAGATGAGCTTAAAGGCAAAGCTTTATGCCTTCTGAATCTATAAAAAGCTTCGTGTCATTTGAACAGTAACAAGGGTCCAATTATCTGAATAGATTTCAACACATATGCTTCAAGGTCAGCATGAAGGTGATTGGTCCCTTCCCTTTTAAGCAAACCAGTTCTTCTCTGAAAATGGATTGACTATGATAAGTTATAGAAATCACATAATTCTGAAACAAGAAGTCCAGTCTGTTGGAAAACTGAATACGGTTTCACCATTGTGTGACCAGAGCTTACTGGATCTGGCAAATGAAATGTTAGTGCTAGATTGTTTATTATACTATTGGAGTTCAGCACAGAATCAACCAGTGTTTAAAAATGAAGTTATGCAACTGCTTTATCTTTCCACATCAATGAAGTAGAAGCTTTCAACCTGATGATGGAGTGAACCCCAGCAGCTGTTCTATGGGCTTGTACCGCCATTCATCTGCCTCCAGTTCTTCAACTAAACCAGCTAGTTTTTCCATCCGAGCAACCTGCTGATCTGCAATAGATAGAGTTAAACTGTGGTTTGCAATCAACTCTGAGTTAAGCCTTTAAAATGAATACATTAACACCTATGAACTGTCATTTGCAGCACAGTTCTTTTATCAATACCCCAGGAAAATAATGTGCCCCTAAACAGCTTTGACAATATATGCACCTCCAGTACACAATGCAACAATATTTTGAATGAACAGAATCATACTGAATCAATCACATTTTTCCCAATCAAGCCTCTAATTCAGTGATTTTCAACCTTTTTCATCTCACAGCACAACTAACAAGGCACTGAAATTGTCAAGGCACAATAGGAAAATTGGGAGATTTCAAGAGTCTGGTGTGCCTTGTCAATTGTTTTTACCATTGACAAGGCACACCAGATTCTTCAAATCCCCCAATTTTCCTATTAATGAATGTCAAAAATCCCCAAATTCCCATAGCACACTGGTTGAAAATCACTACTCTAATTCCCCCACCCCAAGAAAAGCAATTAACCCATGTTGATTCTGCTTTGAACCTTAACATATAAGATTTTCCAGATCTGATTTTACTTTCTGTATGATGGACCCTCAATTTAACAGACTTATGGTGAGAAAAGATGTCTGTAACTGTCAAAGATGCATTAAATCAAAATGTTTATATGCATGTACACCAGGTTGGCCAGATGCCCAAACCTCAAAAGGAGGAAAAGGTCTTGGATTCTTCTCAGCCTGGCATACCTGGTGGACAACGGCACATTTGCCTGCTCACAAGTAAAGCCGTGATATCGGGCACTTTCACTTTCCCATAGAGCTCAATGCATATTTTTATTTTTAGGTTTTTGGCCATAACGTTTGATAGGAAGAGGATATTACAAAACCAATTTTGCATTGGATTCTGCTCTTCAATACGAATCCAATGACATGATGGGGTACTGCACAGCATTGCAAAGTTCCAAAACGAAGCCAAAATGGAGGACAATGAAGCTCTTTTGGAGGATACCCGGACAGGAGGCTATAAAAAGAGGACAAATCTGGAAATTTCCGGTCATATGATCATCCTGATGTACACATAACTAGATTTTTTTAAAAAGCAAGCTACATCCATTATTTCCACAGTCTGTTCAATGGAGGGGTTTATTGTACAGTATTATTATTTCTTCAAAATCTTCACTGAAATGCAGCCAATGCCAACATTCCAGTACTCACAGTCTAAAAGGCAGCAGTCTCCGCACTACACACCACCGTTCTACAGAAAAGCCATCCACAGCTCGAACAGAGCTCACCATTCCACAGGGTGCCCCAATTTCTTTGCTGCTGATCTCCCCCAGATATCAGGCGGGGCAATCACATCTGGGCACTGAGCATTTTGGGACACAATATGGAAGTATCTTCCTGGGGTAATGTTTGGGGGGGATATCAGCAGCAAAGACATTATGCTCAATGGTAAACACTGGTCACTTTAGGGAGGGATTTCTACAAGTGCCCGATCTGGCCTGCTGTTTGGAATCCACAGATCTAAACTGTATGAGAAAACATCTTTCCAAACTATTAAAATTTGTATTTTACAGTTGCCCTCAATAACCATTTTGTCTCACATGAATTGAGATATATCCTCAAATGAGAAGCTAAACAAGTTTTATTTTATCTTTGTAAAAAGAATGCCTTTGGGAACATGTACGAGATTACTTTAGGCTTCAACCAGGGCAGAAAAGACATTTTTTCCCCAAGTTTCATAATCAAAAGTCTACTGACATCCTATCTTTAGTTCTGAAAGATACCTCAGAGGAACAGGGGATACCGTAAGGTCTTCAGAAAATAAATCCTTTCTATTCCACTGTGCTACAGCTGAGGAACCAGATTACAATCATAATATTCTTACACGGCAATCAATGCACCTACGGCAGTGTATTGGTTGAGAGGACAACTCTCTCCAAAATCTCCAGCTAAGGACTGAAGAAGACATGGCAATCCTTTGCATATTTACACAAAGCCCTGTTCAATTCAATGGGACTTATTCTCAGGTGAATGTATAGAGGATTACAGCTCTGATATATTTAAATAAGGTTTTATTATATAATGACAATCCACTCTCTAGGCCCAGGAACACACCTATCAAACTATGCTATTGAACTGCAAAGATGAAAATTTACAAGTAGGTTTTTTTCTTCAAAGTTGTCCTATAATAAAGTACAATTTCTTTGGATTGATTGTTGCACCTGAAGGACTCTTTCCAATCTCCTGAACACGACTGGAACAGTAAATTCTCCAGTTCCATACACAGAGTTAACCAGAGAAGCTCAACATTTTCCAAAGAGCTATAAAGATATCTTCTTGCAAGCTCTTCTCACAGTGATGGCACTACAGAAACTGCAACCATCTCTAATACACCAAATAAGCAAGGAAGAAAAGATGCAGAGATCAGATATAAAGCAACTGACCTGAAAACCGAATTTATTAAGCTTATTAAAAGAGCAGAATTACTATTTATGTCCCGGAAGGAATGCAGGATCTTTCTTATACAGTGGCGCCTCACGTAAAGTATGTTTCACGTAACAAACAAAAATTTCTCTAGGATTCTGCTTCACGTAACAATCTGTGCTTCATGTAAAGAACACATTTGTTGGCAGTTGGGGCAGACGCACTGGCCAGCAGCCTGTTTAAAAAGCGTTAGGGCTGCCTAGCGCACCTGCCCATAGTGAAAGCAACACTTCCATGCTGTTCCTCCTGTGGCCGGGCGTCTGCTGGGTAGAGGGAGAGAAGAGCATTGGAGAAGAGGGAAGCAGCTCAGGGCTAGCCAGAAGGGAGCAGGGGAGAGAGAGAGGGTCAGGATGGAGAGAAGGAGAAAGTGGGGAGAAACTTTGAAGGTGTCTTGGATTGCAGCCTCCTAACCATGTCTACCCAGAAGTAAGCCCCATTGTGTTAAATGGGTCTTACTCCCAGGAAAGTGTCTTTAGGACTGCAGCCTAAGTAGACTTCATAAGATCATGCACATTGAATGCATGTTTTGAATTCAATTCCAGTGTTCTGTCATCATTTTTACATCCAGTTAATATTTTTATATGAATATTTTTGGGTTTCATTTTGGGAATTGTCTGAGTTTCCATTATTTCCTATGGGAAAATCCGCTTCACATAAAGATCGGTTCACGTAACAAACATGCTTCCAGAACAAATTAAATTTGTTACGTGAGGCATCACTGTTCAAGCAATGCAAGTAAAGGAAATCCTTTCTATTTTTCTGGGCTACAGCTGAGACACCAGATTACACCAGATCCTATTCAGTTATCCACTATCAGTACAGCAGTATCAATGGGGCATTCATTGCATCCTGTGGTGGGAAGACAGTCACAGAGGCATCATCAACATTTACCTTGGGCCTGCACTGCAGATGCACTGGTGCTGTGAAATTGGGTAGGATGGAGCTATAACTTATCTGTGCAAGAACTAGAGTGCATAGATAAAACTATGACTGCAAACACAATTATACAAGATAACATTGTGTTACTAGGTTCACTGCAGATCAACATGATTACCATTCTGTGCTTTTTGCCATTCACCTCAAGGCACACAGGATATTATGCAACTTCTACTGTGAACATATCCTATGACATTTAATATTACATTAGATTACTCACCATGTTTCACTTGCTTTAGTGTGGATGCAACTTGGTAGCTGAAAACTGATTCACAGAGGAATCTTTCAGAGCCATCTATAAAGAGAAAAGGCAGGCAATTTAATCTCTGATAAGGTTTACTTCAGCTCCCTTCCAAAGCACTATGATCTCCCTGTGCCTATCTAAATTGGGCCACCAAAAACGATAGTTTTGTTTCTGTGCCAAAGAGTCAAGCCTAGTCTGTGGTTTGGACTAATTTAGTAATGAGACAGAGACTATTAACCAGCTGCTTGAGAGACTTCAGACAAACCTAAGAGCAACCCAGCTGGATCAGATAAGGAGTTCATCTAGATCAGCATCATGTTTCCAAAGGTGGCCCAATGATTCCAGAGAGTTCATAGTGAGGGCATGAATGCAACACAGAGAAGTTTCTTAGCTCAATATCAATGGATATTCCTGGAGGATTGCTCCATGAAGCAAGAAAACAGCAGCAACCAGGACATCTAAAGAGTTGGAATGGTGGGGAGTGAACCAGCACCAGCACCTTTGAAGAGTGTTTCTCAACCAGTGGTATAGGTACTACCTGTATGACTTGAGATGGTGTCTGGTTGTACTTGTGGGACCCTGGACATCTGCTGCTTGGTAAAGAGACCAGAAATGCAACACAACAAATAGTAGTAGAAAGTTTGGCTCAGCAAGCAGGACTCCAAAGCATGCTTTTCGGCACTTGAAAGAGACCTGTACAACCCTGGTCCTCATACTTGTGTTTTCACAGAGCATCTGATCTCCCAACCCAGACATAACTGGCAACAATGCCATCCCCAGTTTTTGTGTGGTACTTTGAATACGTGGATCATGTGAAGTGATATGGAAGAGGGAAAACCTTGAGAAATGCTGTTCTAATCTAGGCAAAAATCTTGTTAAATGTCAGTACTTTAGGCGCCGATAGAAATACCTGTGGATGAATTGGCTTTTCATGCAGTATGCCAGGTCTACTGCCCACAACCAGAAGATTACTAAACAATGCAGAACAGGTTCAGAGCCATTTCACACATGAAGGACCATACAAGTTGCAAAAACAGGGGTAGATAAATATATTGTACTTTTTTGGTAAATAGCAGCTTTAGAAGCCCTCAGTGTGGGTTGAAAATATGGTACAGAGTGGGGAAAGAGGTTTTTAGCATTAACTGGATACATGTAATTTTACTAATGAGGCAAATATTAGCTTCAAGGGGCAGGGAATGGCTTCCTTGGGGAAAACAGTATAAGAGAAGGGTTAAACCCTCTTTCTCCATGCAAATCCAGATTTCCCTTGACAGTTGTGGATGAAAGGGGGTCTATATATATAGTAAATAAAATACCACCCTTTGAATCTTGAGATAATACACACTGTAACTATCACAGTTCATAATTATTGAAGAATATGGCTTCAATGAATTTAAATCATTTTCAAGTTGTCTAAGAATTGATGATTGACTATCATCAAACCCAATACATATGCACTGAAACCACAGCAAACCCAATACATATGCACTGATACCACATCCCAGCAAACCCAATACATATGCACTGATACCACATTTTAGTGTTGGAAGGTAGGGTGAAAAATTTCTCTCCATTGGCACAATTCATCATGCAGATAAAGTCTTGAGTACTTATTGTTTCTTTTTATCTACCCCCTCAAAATGCTTTCTGTCTTCCTCATAGGGGAAGAGTTCTCACCAATCTCAGTCTTGGTCTTTTCTAAGCATCTTATTCAGCTGTATTACATGCTTTTTTAGATGAAGCCACCAAGATTTCAAAACATACTACTCATTTAAAGAGTCATTAGGAAATTGGACATTTTATTAGTAATCCATTTCCTAATAAATTCCTAGTACAGACTTTTCCCTTTTCATCATTGCTGCACCATGTGCCTGTGCCACTGGGAACAACTGCCATTTACGCTTAGAAAGCATAGATATCACAGATGTAGCTAATTCTTATCTCCCAAGCATTGAAAGGAGATCAGCAGATCTTCTCTCAATGTTCATGAACTTGAAGAGAAGTCAATTATCTGCTAGACTTTTATGACAAATTACTTCCATTTAAGAAGTGACAAAACTCAGCCCTGAAAGAAAATTATTTATTGGCTTCCTGAAAAGTGTCACAGAGATACTGAAATTTCAATTAAGATTCAAGGGTAAAAGACTGTGTGCTATGTCTGTGCCCAAGAACAGTCTGAAAAAATAGTGGGCAAATCTCAACCTGAGGTTCTAAACCTCAAGAATGCTTACTGCATTGAGGTTCTAGATCTCAAAAACAGTGGGCAAACAGTGGGCAAAGATGATCTGAGGTTCTAGATCATCTTTTCCTCTCCAAAACAGCTGCAGGATTTAGGAAGTGAAGAAGAAGAAGATGGATGACTCATCCATGATGTGAAGCACAGCTTGTTTTGCCTAGAATAATGGAGAGGGATATGTGACAGTACAAAGTTAAACATCTCAAGAAACAACCAGTGAATTAATAGCAATATATGTGACAGCAGCCATTCACTCACAGGTCATGCTCGCATAGCACAGAACTAATTGATCAAGGGAATGTACTTGCTAAACACAGAAGGCAATTGCTTCCCCTTTCTTTACCAATCTGCCAAAAATAGGCCACTATACAATCCCTAGAGAAAACCTGTTAGATATATACACCTGTCTCTGAAAATAATGCACTAAAATCCCATCCATTAGGCAAAATCTGAAATATTTGGTAACATTGACTTTATTCAGCTCTACATATACAAAAAGAGCAATATCCTAACGATATTCCCAAAAGATACTAGTGAAAAAACAAGGACATACATCACCACAAATTAGTTCAGGACTGGGATGTTCCTCACATAAAAGGGAACAATAATTTGTGCTTTACTTGAACTTGAGTCTCCATTCCTTACAAGCAACATTACATAGCCTTGTTCTACAGGGCTTAATTTCACTAAGGCTCATGAACAGGGCTTGATTTCATTTCATGAATTTTCAAAGTAGAAGATAACACCGGGTAACCATATATGAGATAGATTACTTGGTTTAGCTTAGGAGAAAAAGAGACTATGGGCACAATCCAGAGTAACCATGGGGAGTCCTTGCTCCGGTGTAAGAACAATTTGCTCTGGACTGCAATACGAATTTCCCATAGGTTTTTACTAGGTGGTACATTAACTATGGGTACAAATATCTCTTATGTGCTCCCGTAGTTACTCTGGATTATAGGGTAAGTAGGATAGGATTGCATTAACACACAGCTGAGAAAGTAGAGTTACAGAATTAAGATATTTCTCTTCTCTTTCACCAAGGTACAGAAACAGCTGGGAGATAAAGTGTGTGTGTGGTCTATTGCCCATACAATGTTCTTATTTCTATACTGGAATTTCTATACTGCGTGGGGTTTGCTTCATATTAATTGCCCACCACACTGAACATAGCACCAAGGCAACACTAGTTAGCAGTTGTGTGTGTGTGGGTGTATGCTGCTTCCCGCAATAACATGTAGCTCAGCTGATTTCCATGACTCATCTCAGCACTATCTATTCTGCAGGCAGTTTGGCATCATATACCTGGTTGACTCTTATAATCCCTTTTAATGTATTCAGATGTGTTAAATGCCCTGCTTTCTCCACATAAGTAGACCGTGTGCCAAGACTCTGGGGGAACAACACTGCAGGATGTCCCTGGAGAGTTGTGGAAGGGTCTTCTCTTGAAGTGATTAGTTCTGATGTACTCTGACGCTGTGCCTGTTAACTAGGAGGCCAGGGTTCGAGACCCGGGTCGGCCCCACAAGACAGGGTGAGCTCCTGTCCTTAGCCCAGCTCTGCGACGCCAGCTGGATCCAATCATATCGGCTTTGCCTTTCCATTGGACTAATTCAGTGGCGTGGAGAGGGGGGATTTGCTGCTTGGGTAACAGCCTATCCTCCATAACAATCCAACCCAGGCTTTCATGCTTCACATGCAGCATATGCAGCACTGAGCACGATTCCATAGTCTTTCAAGACTGACGGAGGCCTGTGCAAGGAAAATAGAGATGTATCAGCTCCCGCTCACTTCTTTTCTGTATGGGATATGTAGGATTGTGCCCCAAGTATTTATTTTTGTGGGTGTCCTTTTGGGGGCACCCTAAAATTGGATAAAAACCTGTAAAAAGGTATAGTTGCCTCACATTAAAGGACTGGATACTGCCACATGTACCCAACATCCAACATGCAGTCAGAAGGAACCCAGCAACACAGCCAAGATAGATGAGGCACTTAAAGGCTTCAAAAGGCATAATCAAGCCAAAGGACAAAAAGCCCTTCACAGGACAAGCATCCTGCTGCTGCCAGATTGTAGTTCTATAACTCAGCTGAGGAAAGCTGCATAGGCACATTAAAGTCCAGCAATTTATTATTAGCCACCTAGGTCATTATTGGGCACCACTGAAGTGCAGTTAAGTACCTTTAAGTCTAATTATTTATGTGGGACCACAAAGTGCTGGTTGGTGCCCGCTATCTCTATCTATCCTGTTATTTCTAACACTGCATTGAATGACTCTGTAAAGTGCAACTGACAAGGTCAGTACACATTTCCATGCTGAAAGCGTTGCCTCTAACCAGACTGAGAGGATCACTTGGCTCAGCAACTGGCTTTAAACATTCTTTTAAAATACCTTCTTTCTTTGAAGTGAAGGAAGTACTTCCTTGTTTGCTGAAAAGCCATCATGCATGCTGTACACTCTGGACACCACAAGTAGTCTTGCAATCAATGGTGCTTATGTCCATGCAGAACAATCTGTAATTATGTTTTCTTAAACTTAGATTTCTCCAGATAGGAAATAACCTGGAATTTTCCACATCAGGTCTAGCAACCAAACTCCCAGCTAACTGAGAATAGAGGTATTTTTCAAAGTGGCAATCCTTCTATTTAGCAGGGGAAAGCAAACATTCCTATTAATTACAGCCACTGTAGTATCTTGGCCAAAGGCTCCTTACTGGTGAGCCTTTTTACTTGCTTTCGCCCAAATCCACTCCTAGACTGTGAGCTCATTTGATACAAACTGCCTTCTCCTTCTTCTGTTCTGCAGGCACTTTTGTATTGAAAGCAATATATAAAATATTCTCAACTAGCATCACTGGCCAGTTTATGTTTGGTACATAAATAACCAGATCACATTTGCAAATAAGTGAAACTTTTCTTTGAACAAATACATCTACTAGTATTACCTCAAGGGCAAAGCCAGTGTTAGTTGAACCCTGGTCCAAAGAGTTACATATACCACCACTTTAGAGAAAACTACTTATAATGTAAAATGAAGATGTGTGTCACACAGACTCTGTAAACTTTTGAAGTAGTTGATTGTCAAGCTCCAAAGACCCCTCTGTCTAGTCCTGCTTGTATAAGAAATGTTTTGAATATCTGTTTTTCAAAGCAGCATTACCCCTTGCCATGTGGTAAGGTTAAAAATAAATCTGTATATATAAAATTGAAAAGTCACTGGCTGACTGACTGATCAATATCCAGCCCAAACCACCAGACTTAAAAAGTGTGAAATTTGGGGAGGGTATTCCTTCCATGATGCAGGCACCCACTAAGAACCAATTTTTAGAAATTTAACCCTTAAGTGGATGAGAAGGGGTGCAACGAGTTTTTGTCCCTATACTTCACACTGAACACTGGCTGATCAAAACCGAGTCCCAACCCCTGGACCTAGAAGCATGAATTGAGGGGAGCATATTCCTTCTATAATGCAAGAACCCACTAAGAACCGATTTGATGCCCGGTGCCCCATGGTGCCTGTTGCCCAGTGGTGCCCAGTGGTGCCCAGTGGTGCTTGGTGCCTGGTACCCATTGCTGGGTGGTGCCTTGTAGTGGTTTCCACCTGCTGGTGCCCAGTGTTCAGAAGGATGTGCTGTGCCTGGTGATGCCTGGTGGTGCCCACTGGTGCCTGCTAGGGATGCCCAGTACTCAGTACCTGGTGCTGCCTGATAAGGATGCCTAGTGCTCGGTAGGGATGCCCAGTGCCCACTGGTACCTGGTGGTGTCCGGTAGAGGTGCCTAGCGTGTGGTAGGGATGCCCTGTGCCTGCTGGTGCCTGCCCTTGTCCCCTTGGTACCCACAAAATACAGGTCAATTCCTCTAGTGAATTCCGCAATTCATCACGTGAAGATGAAACAGCACTATAATCATTTATCTTACAATGTCTTAGAGACACTTCTTATTTCCATCCTATATTTTTTAAAATTGATTTCTAACCTTCATCATTAGCAGAATAAGTCCAAGGGATGGCAAACATTTCTGAAGGCATTTTTGTGGTGAATAAGTCACCCATATACTTATCTTGCATCAATTATGTTTCATTTTCAGATGTGTATGAAACTGATTATTAGTTCAGCCAAACTAGGTAAAATGCCTGCTGTCAAATGCAAACAGTAATGCAGCAATTCAGAACCAACCTTGTTATATATGGATTTTTTATTCATGGATTTGACTCAACCCAAATGGTCATTAAAAATCAGTTTTAAAAATTGCTTTTCTGCTTTTGTAGAGAGGCCATCATGCAAGCAACCATTCCATTCTTCAGCTGAGCTAGGCAAAGGGAGGCAGTCCTTTGCATTTCTAATTGCTGACTGCCTCTCTACAACAGGAAGAAAAGCTTTTTTATGAACAGTTGTAAAAAGACACCCTTTTTATTTTTATTACTGCTTCATTTAACGTATTTTTTGAATCAGAAGGAAGTTCCTGCAGCTATTGAGGCACCATTATGAGCAGTAAACCTAGATCTTTATATCTATTTTTCCACAGCTTTTAGCCACAGATTTTTTTCTTTTAATCCATGGGAGGTTTTGGAACAGAACCCTACTGGATAATGAGGGACACCTGTACTCAAAATGGGGGTCACAATCCCAAAGTATATGTAAAGGTTCCCTACTCTCTCTAAAGGGGCAGGGGAAGGGGGAAAGAACCAGCATGATTCCTAAGATCAAGTCACTGCCAAAGCTCCTTTCCCACAAAGGCTTAGAGAAAGAGTAGAGCTCTCCCAAAGTTTGAGTAACACTGCAGTAAGAGAAATTTGAACTTCAGTCTTCACAACTGGAATGCTACATCCTATTTCTGCTATTAATCATACTTCTGAATCCCTGACTGCAATGAAAATAGGTTGAAAGCGCCAATGCTTATGTTAGTGGAACCGCACTCAAGTAAAAGGAGGTCACACAATTCCCAAAGAAGGCACTTATAGCAATTTTTATGAATAATACAATTTATTTTTCTGTGTATCAGAGCAAGCCATTTGTGGCAATTATTTATACTTTTCTTTCTCAAAGAAAATACTAAGCAGCCAATAATAATGCTTCTCAGCTTAATGGCTAAGAATAAGTCACCCATATACCCAAGTGTGTAATAACGATAAGAACCTATAAAAATCTAACAATAAAGAGATAAACAATATAAAAAAGCATCTGCAAAAACAAGATAAAAAATATCAAATGGACATAATGGTGCAAATCAGAACCATTTTTTCTCCCAAATATAACTATAGAAGGCTCCCATCTCCTTTTACAATATTTAATTATCCTAGAAAGCAGGTTAGTGCAAATATAGATTTCAAGGATCAGAGTTCTACAAAGTTGGATAAAGCTATCTAGATTCTAGTTTCTTTGTTTACCAGGAAAAAGTAGGGGAGCTTTATTCCAGTTGGGGAACATCTGCAACTTTAGGGAAGCACTGACTCAATGAGTGGCCTGCTTGAACTATATTAAAAAAATATCACATCTGCTTCAGGAATTACCTTTATTTAAGAACATGTAAATGCCTGTGCTATCTATTAGACAGACAGTACAGTGTGCAAGCTGATGAGATGCAGAAATTCAATTAAAGACAATGTTCAGTTTCCCACAAGTGGCTACAGATCATTTAGAATTTTGATAGAAAGAAATGCAGATGCCTTTATTCTTTCCTTGAGCTTAGCAGTAAACAGGGAGAATGTGGTACTTCATGAGCCCAAGATTAAACAGGGAGAAGGTGGTAAAACATTAGCCAAGAGAAGGCAAGGAAAGGAGACCTATGAAAAAATAAAAAGCAACCAAGGCAAAGCAGGAAGCATGTTCTCAAAACCTGTGATCACAGAATTATCAGGAGCTATTCCAAGCAGGGACATCACTAGGATTTATGTCACCTCATATGGGAGGCCAGAGTGTCAACAGCCTGGATAGTGGATATGGTTATGTGCCACTGCCCCACCTCTGCTGATTTTCTTGGCCATACATTTTGATAGAATAAAGATATTTCAAAGTGGTTTGTTTCTTTGCATTCTGGTGTACATTACACTTTCGAAGGTATATAATATGATTGTATTATTCCTAAAAAAAGTCATTATTTTAGACATTTTGGTCATCTGTTGTTACCTCATGAAGGGTGTCAGCTTCCTAACACCTTATTTCAGTGGTTTTCAAACCTTTAAGCCTGGGACAAATTTTTTAGACTGACAATCTGTCCGGGACCCACCAAAAGTGATGTCATGGGTGAGACATCATCAAGAAAATGAAATGTTTTTTAAAGGAAACCATGTGAATAAACTCAGATTCCTTTCTTCAAAAAATCAGTCAGATTTTTAGTTCTACCCAATGCCGAGTTCAATTTTAAGTTCTCATATTTAAACCAATTTAGTGTTATTTGGGATTAAAACCAACAGGTTGTTTCATCTGTGCTAAATATTAAAAAAAATTAAAACAACCTTAAACCACACCCCAAGGAATAAAATTCCACAAAGACAAAAACAGGAGATTCGGCTTGGGTAGAGGGTGGGGGAGAGGGGTTTAGAGTATCACCTGACTTTATGAATTAAAAATGCCTATTTTATCCTCTAAAGCTTTTTTGGGGTGTTACAGCCCTCAGTGCACATCTGATGCCCCTCTGAGATGCATCGCCTGGTGTGGGCCACACCCCCGGCACCCCTAACGACACTCCTGAGTCTGAGAACTCTGTTAAGTGCATGGAGGCAGTGAGATTGATGGCAACAGTAGTCCTTTATCTAGTATTGTCCCTTTAACTATAATCCCCATTTATTGGCTATATGTGGCACAACCACAGGCTAATATAGCAGACAAGAGAGAAAACTAGCTGAAAGGACCACTTGGAAAGCAAGTAGTGCAGTTGCACACTTCTCTTAAGAACCTGGAGGTTTTGAGACATGCAGTCTCCTAGTTAATACCTGGTATCCCTAAGTATCTGTGAATGTGCTCTATAATTAACTAGAGTGAATCTTGGGAGGAGGATACAAACATCACCCCATGAACATTCCCAAGCCCAACTGATTTTCTTTCTACTTCAGCATCAGCAAAGTGATGCCTGGAATCAATATGGGTTATTATAATAAATTACATCTAATTGTTGTGCCAGTTATGTAAATGAAAAAGGGCCACAAAGTGACTGTACCACTTGAATACTCTCCATGAAGGTTTACAAAAAAAGCAAGACCCTCAGAGTTTAATGGGACATACGGTGCAGTCCTACACATTTTCCTAGAAGACCGACCCATTGAACACCGAAGTGTTACTTTTGAGTAGACTTGGTTGGGATTGTGTTCTTACTCATTAAAGACTTAGGTTTAAAGTTTACTAATGGGTCTTGGTAAGCATGCACAAAAAAAGAATCTATGTGGAATGCTTTGCAAAGTTAGTTCTGTAACTTTTTTCCTCTTCTCTGTAAATTACTCCCAACTGCACAAAGAGAGATGCACTTCACCGTAATTTGAAATCTGCCTATTTCCCAATTTGCAGCATTATTTGTAGGTAGCAAAAGAGGGAGTGGATGAGTGTGCTCTTCCTTTTAACTTCTGGCCACCATGTTTATTACCCAGAAGTGACTGGAACATATGCTATGTTATCACATAATGTGACTCAAAGTACTTCTGAGAAATAAACATGGCGATTTTCAGTCATTCTGAAACTGGTGGAAGCAACCAAAACAGAAGTGATCTGGAACCATAAAGTTCTCAATTCAGAAATTCAATTGGGCCTTAGTAATGACCCACAGAAAACAGTGAAGCAAGAGCACAACTATCAATTTTATATTATGTTCAGTCAAAATTACCTTTACTTTCTGGACTCAAATGACAAAGCTGTGCAGAGCAATTACCTTCTAACATTTCCCCAGCTCCTTTGGGATAAGTAAAAAGAGCTTTGCGTGGTGTAGCAAGATCAGAGACACTGAACCCAGATCCAGTTACAGAGCTTCCACTAATTCCACCAGCTGAAGATGAAGAAGAAGAGGCAGCCATTTTGCTTTGTCTGAATCTGAAGATAAAAAGGAGAGACAAAACTAAGTTAGAGTTAGAGAGAGAAAAGCCTTTCAGCAACATTATTAGGGCCACAATCCTAACCAGCTTTCCAGGACTGAGGCAAGGGCAATGTAATGCCAAGGTAAAGGAACAAATATTTTATTACTTTGGGGAGGCTTCTATGACTTCCCTGCATTTGCAGAATCCAGCAAAGCCACGCTGGTACACGCTGGAAAGTTAGGATTGCACCCTAAGTATATTAACAATACAAAAATATTAAATTCCCATCAGGGTTCATAGAAAGCAATCTGCTTCATTACGATTGTAAGGTCAAATAGACCAGACACGACTAGCCAGTCATTTAAGTAATTTATTTTAAACCTGCACTTAAATTATACACATATTTGTACATTTCATTGCTTATTGTTTCTGTCATTTATGCTATCAGAAGAAACAATTTGGCTGCACTTTGTTTGCACAGTGATGGCAGGAAGAAATAACCAAGTGAAAGGCAGATATAAGGGCCTTAGCTTAAAGTAAACATCTGAGTTTTCAGGTTAAAGAAGGGGACTTTCTGCCAGCGATATACATGTCTTCATTTATAGCCTATCTACCCTTGCCAGGCAATTGTCATCTTATCTATGAACTGCCCTTATTCTACACTGCAGACAAAAGGTTAAAAAATATAGGAAATATCACACCTTTGTCATATATTCTTCACTGACATATATCTAGTAGTTTTGTCTCAACAGTGGTTGGAGTGCCTTAAACTATGAAGTGCAAGCTAGCAGTTTTTAAATGCCAAATTCTGGCATGTGGGCTAGGTATTTCAACCTGGTTCCAGAGTTTGAAGGAATATGATCCCAGACTCACCTCTGCCCAAATCTCAGGTTAAGTACCAATTACCTTTATAATAAACATGATAAATCTAGATGTTTGCAACGATGAGTCAAGATAGATGTGCAAAGAAAATTGTTTCAGTCAGGCTCCCTAACTATAAATGCTATGGGATGTAAATGTATTAAGGATAATAACCTAAATATAAAGAGGACTATAATTTTCCTAGGTGTCTTTGACAGAACTTGCATCTTTTTTGCTTAGAATGTGCTATAGAAGCATATTAGGAGCCTGCAGTACACAAGAATCCAATTACTTTTGTATATTTGATATAATTTGGTAAACCTATGTAGATACCAAACTAAGGGCAAAATCCAGAGCAGTTATGGGTCCATGCAGTTATGGCACCCTCTAGTGTTACCTTATGGAACGTCACCTTAACTGCTCAAACGCAAAGGGCTTATTTTGACTTTAGGATATGGGCCTAAGGCTACAATCCAGAGTAACTACAGGACCTTTTATTACACTGACGTAGTTACGGTGCCACCTACAGGCAGGGAGACCAGATGCCAAACCCAAAATTCCTGAACCCCAAGGCCAAAATTCCCAATCGCAGGCCAAAATTCCTACCCGCTGAAAAAAATTGCCCCCCCATATCTATTTTTTTGTTTTTGTTTTTCATTTTTTGACCATAACGTTTGATAGGAAGGAGCTATCTCCAAACTGATTTTTGCATTGGATTCTGTTCTTCAGTACGAATCCAACGACATATAGCATGATGGGGTACTGTGCACTATTGCGAAGTTTCAAAATGAAGCCAAAATGTAGGACAATGAAGCCAAAATGTAGTATGCCCAGACAGGAGGCTAAAAATCCAGATGAATCTAGGTTTTTCTGGTCATATGGTCGCCTTGACCTACAGGAAACCTATGGGAAATGCAGAGAGCAATCCAGAGTAAGTGCCTCTTACGTCTTCCCGTAGTTACTCTGGATTGTAGGATAAGGCTAGAAGCAGTGCTGCACATCTTCTGAGACCACTACAAAATTTGAAGTAAGACCAGAGGATGGTTTGGATGTGATCAGACTGTTGGAAGCTTAATTTAACCTGAGTCTCAGCAAAAATGAGGTTTGCTAAACAGTACTAAAGAGAAATGGCTGTTTACATGCCTATTGCATTAGGTTCTCATATTTTCATACAGCACAGACATCCTTGCATCAGGAAATGCTTTTGTCCATTAACCAAAATTGTACCTCTAATGGCCAGATCTTAGCTAACTGTGCAACTATTGTGAATTCCTCCTTATTTAAATGTGTACCATACCAAACAAATGAACTCTTTGCAATGCAAATTATGGTCTAACATCCAAAGGATGGTGCACTGAGAATAGGTGAAATGCCATTTATTGGAACTAGTATACTAGTTTTACAGCTCAATCCTATGCATGCCTACTCAGAAGTGTCACTGTGTTCTGTGTGGTGGTGTTGATAGGTCATTTGGCACCCAAAGCCCCTAAATTTTGGACACTTTCCATAGAAGTGGGGGTATGTACTCCACCCCTTCTCAGAGGCAGCTGATACCTGTTGTGGCTCCCTTGCTCCTCATCTCTTGTTGAATCCCTGTTCAGGTAGAGGAAGAAGTGTTGCCATATGTCCTGAAAAATAGGGACAATCCCAATTTTGGGGGACTGTGTTCACATACTGGCAAATAGGACAGAGGGTCCTATCCCAATTTTGTGGAAGATAATTCTGGCAACACTAGATTGTTCCTCTTTCCCTCCCGGATTTAGGCTCCCTTAACCTGTCAACTGGCAGGGAGGTGTGCCTGCCATCTTGGGGGCCATCACAGTTTTTCACACCTGTACCTCATGGTACCTCTGGCCGACTACCTTCTCAGCATCCCATATGATGCCACTGGTTCCATGGAACTTACTCCCAGGAAAACGCATATTGTACTGTAGACTTTAAGGGCAGCAGATTTTAGTACCTTAAAATTCTGTATAAACCCAGGTACATAGAGAGTAAACTAATGGCATAATGCACACCTATTCCTATCTAGTACCCCTAAACACAAGTAGACTGTACTGTTTAATACTGAGGAGGAGCAGGTTTGATGGGATGGATGGATGAAGGTAACATCCAGATATATTGCAGGGTGCCTCATACCGATACAGACATCTAATCAAGGGCTTGTGAGGGTGAGAGAGGAATGGACTAAAAAAAGATGGAATTGAAAGCCGAGGACAGGTGGGGAAGGGAAATGGACTGAGCTGAAGTATTTTTTTGTTCCTGAACATTATTCAACTGGATACTCTGCTTTTAAAATGACATTAAACTATGGGAATCACAGACAGTTAAACCTCAGGTCTCTTTAAGTCCACTAGACAAGAGTATTGGACTGCACCAGCTTTCATGACACCAGCAAAGCTACACATAATTTCTTCAGCATGTACAGAAATATTCACTGGGTCATATGCAGCCAGACTGAATGACTCATTGCAGGCATTCAAGCTCCTGATCTTTTTCACCCTATATTTATGGCACTGCCAATATCTCTATGTGCTTATATATACCAAGTTCAGTGTAGTTTCACCACTTGACGGCAGTGAAAACTTACTGCACAGTCCTATACATGTCTATCCAGAGGTAAGTCCTATTGAATTCAACGGAATTTATTTCCACGTATGTATGTATAGGACTGCAACCTTAGAAATCCCTTCCTAGTTTGACCTGCTAGCCATGACTAACTATAGCGTGTGGTGCTCGTCTCCTTTTCAGGGCCAAAGAGCCATTCTCTACAATCCAGAGTAACTATGGGTGCACGTAAGAGATATTATGTGCACCTGTAGTTACGGCACCACCTAGTGAAAACCTATGGGAAATTCATGTTGCAATCCAGAGTAAATTGTTCTTACACCGGAGCAAGTACTCCCCGTGGTTACTCTGGATTGCGCCCATTGTTATCCAAAGAAGCCCCTGTGGTCATGTGGCCAGCATGGTGCAAGGAACACTAGTTACCTTCCCATCGAGGTGGTATCTATTTATCCACTTGCATTTACATGGTTTTCAAACTGGTTGGTTTGTAGGCACTGGGAAAGTGATGGGAGGTCACTTCGTCTTGCAGTACTTGAATCTCAAACCATTGACCTGCTAACCTTCAGGTTGACAAGCACAGCATCTTAACCACTGAACTACTGAAGTTCCATATCTTATCCCTTGAAAATCACAACTCTTTGAAAGACAAGAGTCATCCTGTGATGCCGACTGGTAATCCCTTAAGATGCTTTCTACAGTTGAAAGTGAAACATTGAGACTAGATCCTATAATGTGTTTTCATCTGTGCTTTAAAGACTTGAGCAACATATTTTATGTTTTAAACTTTAATATTTATTTCTAGCCTATGGAAATCCTCGAGGAGCTTTCAGTGCAGCTCCCAGGGATTACCAGAAACTCGCCAGGTCCACACCACCTAGTACTTAAGGGTTGGGTGGTCCCAGATCAAGCACAGGGCTCTTTTATAGACAGAAACCCATTCAACTCCGTATAGCATCATTTATAATGATGTCACATTTAGCAACTGTAACCTTACTTGAAAAATGCGTACAGGAAGGGCATTTACTAACAAGGGCTGTTATTTTTCTAGTAGGTATAATTTTTTTTAAAGATGCATTGTACATTTTGTACAAAAGATTAATTTTTGTAAATTCAAATGGATACATAAGATCTTTTATCATTTTGCTACTGTAGATTAACATACATATTAATTTTCTGAACGGATACTCTTGTGAAGCCGGATATGAATGAGTCAATTTGATGTAGTGATTCTGGAGTTAGACTTGGAAAATCCAGGTTCAAATCCCACTCAGCCATGAACCTTCCCGGATAACTTTCAGTCAATCTCTCAGCCTACCTCACAGTGTTGTTGTGATGTGAACAATAGGAGGGAAGGAAATAAGTACACCTCCTTGAGATACTTAAAGACTATAAAATATGGGAAAAATAATTTTTAAAGTTATTACAAAAATGGTTGTGGCTAAAGCAGAAATCCCAAGAAATTTTAACCTGTGAACAATGTTCACTTCCAAGTAAACATACACAGGATTGTGCAATGATTTAATACAATGAGTAGCCTTCAGTAACAGTTGAACAGTCTTTCCCTTTGATTTCATTTGCCCACGTAGGAACACAAGTAATATTAATTGTTAATGCTATTCCATCTGGAATAGGTTCATCATAAATGTAGTTACTGGTATATCGCAAGTCTGGAAAAAGAAGTGAGTCATATTAATACTACTGGAGAATTCTAGTCCAGTGGTTCTTGAGCATTTCAGGTATTACTGTACAACTACAATCCGAAAACACTGAATTGAGTCTTAAATGCGAGAGCATAAAAACACACACATGCACACATATAAAGACACACAAAAATTAAAGCTCTGGCTGTCTATTTGGTCACTGAACTCCTACAGCTTTACATATCCATCTTCCTTTGTCCCTGTCAACCATACTGCCTGTTTAACATTTAAATGGCATACTCTGATGACTACCTGATCAATGGCTCTGCATGGCACCCTAGTGGTTGCTGGAGGAAATGCATCTACAAAAGCTGCAACAATGTGAACAGTTACCATAATTAATCCAGTCAAGGGAATCCAACCCCAGGAAAGTGTGGTTAGGATTGAAGCATTATCCTACAATCCAGAGTAACTACGGGAGCACATATGAGACATTATGTGCACCCGTAGTTACTGCACCACCTAGTAAAAACTTATGGGAAATTCATATTGCAATCCAGAGTAAATTGTTCTTACACCGGAGCAAGGACTCCCCATAGTTACTCTGGATTGTGCCCAAAGTCACATAATGGGGCTTACTTCTGAGTAGACATGTTTAGGATTGCACCCTTAATTGCCTAAGCATTGGAAGGAACTCTGCTATTGCTGCCCATGACAGGGTGCCTCTGCGATATCCACCCCCACCCTAAGCTCTGCAAGAAAAAAAATCAGAAGCAAAAACAAGTGTAGGTCCAATCCATAGGAAAATGAACAAACATCCAAAGAGAGACAAATGGAAAACAGTTGTAGTTTGCTGAGAATATTTGAAGATATAATGTCATACTGTAATATCTTTTACACTAGATACAAAATAAAAGCACAAAAAACTAAGCACTTGCTTGAAATGAAAAACAGTACCTAATGTGAATAAATAGAATCATAGAATAGGATTTGGAAGGGAGAAAGGTGATGTTTCACAAACCTCACTTGTTATATTACTTCTATGGCCAGCCAACTACTGATCCAATGTCAGTCTTTATACTATACCTCTTCAGTACTCGTACAAAACTTCTCATGGCCCCAATAGTACTAGCACTGGCATCAGGATGGATAGCATAACATGCTGAAATGTAATGGGTCCAGCCAACAACATACTGGTATCTAGCATACTGTCTGTATTATTAACTAAAGTAGGCATTTATTGTGGCATCTTCATGTGGTCATAATGGGGAGAAAGTATGAAGTAATGTAGACCACTGGGAACTATATTATGCTGTAATCTAAGATCTACCTGTCTTGAAATCTATGATTTAGTTTCTCTCAATGGATTTGGTTTCTGACCTTTGGGCTAAAGTTCTCTGCAACATTTAATGCGGGTTTGTCAAAAGGCACACATCTCAAATTTCTCTTAACTTCTGGTTTAAGAGTTGGGGAGTGTAATTTTCACATTTCTTGCCTTTGGGGGGGTCCTAAGAGCTAAAAATGTCTGGAAGCCTTCTAAGATGCACTGTCATCATTATGGAAAGCATCATACAAAAAGAAAGGTAATGACTTGCAAAATAATCTGGAAGGTTACAAAATATGCTCGAACAATAAAGGGGGATTTAAACTGAGGTCAATGTGGGTACTGTTTTGGTTACCTAAATATAGTGGGGATAATTTTTTTCATATTACAAAAGTAAACTCACTTTCTATTCTACTGAAAGCTGGTTGGCGGTCACAAGGATAATTTTTAAAGACAAGATACCATATATACTTGTGTATAAGCCTAGTTTTTTGGGCCCAAAAAAATGAGCCCAAAAACCCACCTCGGCTTATACACGGGTCAGTAAAAAAATTAAGAAAAATGGTGGGCGCTGGCTCTCTGGGCTGTGGAGAAGACATGGCGCTCACTGCAGCCAAGCCCCTCCTTAGAATCAGGTACTTCTTTGTGGGCCTTACTTCTGAGTAGACACGCACAGGATTGGGCCCTGAGGCTACAAGGCCAGCCACACTTTCCTGCTGTTGTTGCATTTCCCATGCTAGGCTTATACTCGGGTCAATAATTTTTCCTAGTATTTGTGGTAAAATTAGGTGCCTCGGCTTATATGCAGGTTGGCTTATACCAAGTATATACAGTAATTTTTAAAGGCAAGAAATATCACACTTGGGTAGCAGGTATATTTGTAGGAAATATACTATGACCCAAGACCATTGATTTTTTTTAAACCTATGCCCTCCACATTATGAGTAATAGTTCAATTCGTAAACATGAGGCAATTTATTCAAGAAGATGAATTCACTTGTGTATTTACAAGATATGGGGCAGTATAGTAGTGCCCTCTCTATATACAGATGTACTTACAAGGGTTTCCAGCAGCACACAATGATTAAAAAAAATTAAAATGGGCTGTGGTATCTCTGTATGAATTACCAGAAAAAGCAAATTTGCACAAACACCTGTGTATATTGGAGAGGGGTATATATGCGTTTATCTATCTGTCTGTCTATATACATGTATATATATTTACATATATATGTATGTGTATATATAAACATATGTGCATGTATGTATATATATACATGGACACACATACACACACATATAATACATAAATACTGCTACATAAACATATATGTATATGTGTGCGTTTATGTTCCTTTGTATGTATATGGGTGTATATATAAATATATGTGTGTGTGTGTGTGTATACACACACACACACACACACACACACACACACACACACACAGAGTATATGTATTCTAAACACTCACATTTAGAAATTCTGTCCGTGGAGCTACTACAGGAATTACGGTAAGTGCCCTGAAAATTAGGGCGAGAATAAACTGGTAAATACAGTACCGACTGCGCCTGTGCAGTGCTGGGTGACCTGATGGAAATGCGCATGCTTGTCAGGGGTTCGACCAAGCGCAAGACTTTCGTGACTGGCCCCTGTTGAGGCTGGCAACAGCAGGCGCTTCGGCCTCTCCTGCGGCAAGGGGTAGGTAGAGCAATGGGGCTTCCCCACCGCCCTGGACCGTTTCCATCGTCAGCCTTACCTCGTCCACTCGGGCTTTCTCGTCAGCACGAGGATGGTGGTTGGTTGGTCGGCCGGCCGCAGCGTGCGCTCGAAGACAGGGCGGGGGCGAGTGCGTTGCACGTGCGTAAAAGGGACGTTGGGCGCATGGACGGAGGGAGCTTGTGATGGTTGGCTGTGGTTGCCATGGCAGCCAGAGATGGAACGTTGAAGGCCTTGAAGGGGAAAATACAGGAATTCCTTACCTGGGAATGTCCTATTCCTGGCGGGAGGAAAAGGGGGGCATTCTTGTTACTGTGTGGGATATAACAGAGCCATATTTTTTTGGGTCACGGACTGGTTATTGTGGTACCACTCTCTGTAGGACCCTTCGTCCGAAGGCAGCCTGGGCTGAGGCTGCCCTGTCGACCTTATAATGCCTAATGAAAGTATTAGGAGTTGCCCAGGTGGCTGCCTTGCAAATGGTCTCCAGGAAAGCTATACCCTCATAGACCGCAGAGGCAGCAGCACTCCTGGTGGAGTGCGGTGTGATGCCCTGTGGGGGATCTTCGCCGCATGCCTTGTACGCTTCGGTGATGGCAGCCTTTAGCCACCTGGATAGGGTGGAAACAGAGGCCCTCTTCCCTGCTGCGGTCCCCCCAAAAAGGACAAAAAGGAATTCCGACTTTCTGAGACTCTTTGTGCGGTCCATGTAGAGCCTCAGTGCTCTGTGCACATCCAAAGAGTGCTACTCACGCTCCTTGGGGGTACTTGGATTGGGGCAGAGACTGAGTAGGACTAACTCCTGGGACCGATGGAAGAGTGAGTTTATTTTGGGCATGAAGGAAGGGTCTGGTCTTAGGACCACCCTGTCCTCGTGAAAGATGCAAAAGTTTTGGGTTGACAGAGAGGACACCTAATTCTAATACTCTCTGGGCTGAGGTGACTGCAACCAGGAAGGTCTTTAGGGTAAGATTCTTAAGGGATGCTTTGTCCAATGGTTCAAAAGGACTTCCCATCAGGGCTTGAAGGACCAGAGGTAGGTCCCAGGTAGGGAAACGCTGTGCCACCGATAGACTGATGAGTGCAGGGAACCAGGGGCGGCGAGGCCAATGGGGGGCAATCAGGATCACTTCTGCCCCCAGACTGCGGATCCACCCGAGTGTCTTCTGCAGTAGAGGGAAGGGAGGAAAGGCATAGAGTAGGCCCGATGGCCTACTCTATGTGGTTAGGGCATCCACTCTGTGGTTAGGGCATCCACTCCCTCTGCCCATGTTCCTCGAGAAGAAGCGAGGAGTTTGAGTGTTTTCCCTCAATGCAAAGAGGTCCAAAATCAGTAGGCTGAATCTCTCCGTGACCATCTTGAAGATTGTCGGGTGTAGGCTCAATTCATCCTCACTGAGGTCCTGCTGGTGAGCCAGTCTGCGGCTATGTTGCTTGCCCCGGCAAGGTGTTCCGCCCTGACGGAGGCCAGATGTTTTTCAGCCCAATGGAAGAGGAGCGTTGCCTCTTTCATCAGGCTTTTTGAGTGGGTTCCGCCTTCCCGAATGATGTAGGCTTTGGTGGTCATGTTGTCCATCTGTATGAGAACGTGGGCATGGGACAGTTGTGTGGCAAACGACTGCAGAGCAAAGCGAACTGCCTGGAGCTCCAGGAGGTTGATAGACTTCTTTTGTTCCTTCACTGACCAGCGTCCTTGGGCAAAGGCACCTTGCAGATGTGCTCTCCAACCGCTGAGGTTGGCATCCGTTGTCACCAGCAACCTGTGGGGGGTCTCAAGGCTTACTCCCTGGGAGAGTCTGTTGGGCTCCAGCCACCAGTCGAGGGAGGCCCTCAGAGAGCTCAGAAGGGGGATGATGGTTGGTGCCTTGCGTTCTATAAGATGCAGATACGGGTTGAGAAACTGTTGCAGGGGACAGAGGTGGAATCTTGACCAGTTCACTACGTCCTGGCAGGAGACCATCATCCCCAGGAGGGAGGCAAGGTCCTTTAGTGACATCGATTCTGCGCTCCTGGTTTGCCTGAGGAGTTCCCTCATCTTTGATTGTCTTTCCCTGGATATAGACAAGCGGAAGGCTGCGGTGTCCACTTGCAGGCTCAGGTGCTCCAACTGCTGCGAGGGAGTCAGGGCACTCTTCTTTTCGTTGATCACAAAGCCGTGCTGGCGGAGGACAAGTGTGGTCCTGGTGAGGTCCAGGGCCAGCTTCTGAGATGAGAGAGTGGAGACCAGAAGATCGTCCAAGTAAGGAAATAACTGATATTCCCTCCTGTCTGAGGAGCGCCACAAGTACAACTAGGACCTTTGTAAATTTCGAGGAGATGTCGTTAAACCAAATGGGAGAGCGCTGCCATGAAGTGCCACCATGATGGACTTCCATGTTTCCATTTTGAATTTCTTTTTTACTAGGAATTGGTTGAGCCATTTCAGGTCTAGAATGGCTCTTGTGTCCCCATTCTTCTTGGGGACTAGAAAGAATACTGAATAGACCCCTTTGCCCTGTTGTTTCCTGGGGACCCTCTTGATGGCGTTGATGTCTAGCAGGTGCTGAATAGCTTGCATCTTTAGTAGGTGTTTCTGTGGGTCCCTGGAGAGGGGTAATTGCCAGAACCAATTGGCAATTGGTTTGTGAGATAATTACAATTCTTTGGTTTGTGAGATAATTCTTTGAGAAATTCTTTGAGAATTTCTTTGAGAAATTCTCAAAGAAATTTCTTTGAGAAATTTCTTGAGAAATAATTCTTTGAGAAAAAACCAATTCTTTGGTTTGTGAGATAATTACAAGATGTAGCCGCGGGAGACTATATCGAGGACCCAGGCATCGGTGGTAGATGCCTGCCAGGAGTCTGTGAATCCAAGAAGTTGCCCCCTATACTTCTTGGTTCGCCTCCAGGCCCAAAGTCAGGCTGATTTGTTGTACTTGTTTGCCCTGTGATTGGATGGGCCTCTGGAGTTGGGAGGACTCGAGCATTGGTCCATCTAGATCTGGACTGAAAGGGAGCATAGTCTCTGGTTTTAGTATTGGATTTGTAGGGGCGAAAGGAGCTAGACTTTGGTTTGGTATTTTCCTTCTTGGATGAAACCAGCACCTTCTTTTTTGTCCTTGTCTCCCACGAGGAGGGGTTCAAGGGATGTGCCAAACAGTTTGCCACCTTCAAAAGGGGCGCCGGTAAGCTTATCCTGAGAAACGATGTCCCCACTCCAGTTGCGCAGCCACATAGAGCGCCTTGCGGTAGTATTGGCTGCCACTGCTCTGGTGGAGTAGTGCATCACGTCCAGGGAAGAATCTGCTGCAAAGGCTGCGGCGAGGGAGATTTTCTTAAGAGTGTCCTTGACCCTCTTGGGGAGCTCCTTTTCTTCCTTAGCTAGCTCCTCTGCCCAGACAAAGGTGGCCCTGGCCATAATGGAGTTTGCTGAGGCTGCTCTGAAGGAGAAGGAGGAGAACTGAAAGTTGTGCTTGAGTTCGGACTCCACTTTCTTGTTGCAGTGATCCTTAGGAGAGCTGTCTCCATCCAAGTAGGCTATGGATGAGGACAGGGCTGCCACTGGGGTGTCCACTGTGGGCACCTTCAGGGACTCCATGGCCTTATTAGTAAGACTGTACAGCTTGTCTACTAAGCGGGAGCCCTGGCGCTGGCGTGCTGGGTTCCTCCACTCAGTATCCAGGACCTTTTGGAAGGAGTCTGGGAAGGGCACTGTGGTAGGTTTGGAAGGAGCTTGTGAGAAAACATCTTTGGAGTGGGAGGTAGAAGGCTCAGGGTCTGACTCAGATGCATGGCTGGTTTTGCTCTTGGTTTGCTGATGGAGGTTAAGGCACTTTGCTGCTTTGCCCATCATCCTGGAGTAGAAGTCAGGTGGGAAGAGGCGATCCCTCTTTTGTGACTTCTCCTTCTCCTCATCGTCCCCAGACAGCTCGCCTTCCTCCCTCTCAGACTCAGAGGAAGAATCAGAGGAGGAAGAGCTGGAGTTGGGGGAGTGTGCCTTTGTGTGCATCTTCTGATATGGGAGAATTATTAAAATTAATAATCATGGATGAATTCAATTGATGTCTCAGTCTCACTAAGGCTGCAATCCTAAACTTGCTTTCCTGGGAATAAGTCCAACTGAACACTATGGGACTTACTTCTGAGTAGGTCTGCTTAGGATTGTACTGTAAGGCAAAATACTAGTTTAACTTTCTAGTGAGCCAAAGCTAGACTTATAGAATCAAAGAATCATAGAGTTGAAAGGGACCTAGTAGGTCATCTAGTCCAGCCCCCTGCCTGCAGCAGGAAATCCTCCTAGATCATCCCTGACAGGTACTTGTCAAGCCTCTGCTTGAAGACCCCCAGTGAGGAAGAGTCCACCACCTCTCTTGGCAGTCTGTTCCACTGCCGAACTACCCAGACTGTCAGGAATTTTTTCTGGATATCCAACCGGAATCTCCTTTCTTGCAGTTTGTACCCATTGGTTCTAGTCCTGCTTTCAGAAGCAGCCATGAACAAATGAGCCCCTTCCTCCCTATTACAGCCCTTCAGGTATCAGAAGAGGGCAATCATGTCTCCCCTCAGCCTCCTCTTCTCCAGGCTGAACATCCCAAGTTCCCCCAACCTTTCCTCGTAAGACTTCCCTTCCATCCCACTGAGCATTCTTGTTGCTCTCCTCTGGGCTTGCTCCAGTTTGGCTGCATCTGATCCCTGCTGATAAGGCCCCAGGCTCTTGAGGCCCCATGTGAAATGGTAAGGTGACAATGTAACATTTCCCTGTGCTTGCAAATGTAAGTCAATGGTTGATGGCCTGACCTGCCCCCACCCTTGGAATGCAAAGGGAAAAATAGCCTTGTGGTGGGAACACAAAGAACATAGCAAGATATAGGCCCGAAGAAGAGCCAACTTGTTTAAACAGAGAAACCGGTTTAGAAGCCTCAGAAAGGTGTAAAACATCCAAACCCTCCTTTAAGTGACAGATTAATTAGCAAATCAGGTTGTTAGGATGTATGAATGGTGTAATAGAATACAGCCAACGGATAAGTCTCTTAACTATGTTCTAGAACAGTGGTTCTTAATCTTCCTAATGCCATGACCCCTTTGTAAGTTCCTCATGTTGTGGGGACCCCCAACCATAAAATTATTTTTGTTGTGACTTTATAACTGTAATTTTGCTACTGTTATGATTCGTAATGTAAATATCCAATAAGAAGGATGTATTTTCATTGTTACAAATGAAATGTGTGTTCTATGCACCCACTGAACACAATGGGATTTATTTCAGAGTAGGCATGCATAGGATTGGGCCCTGAGGCTGCAATCCTATCCACATTTACATGGGAGTAAAGGCCCCCCTGACTATAATGGGATTTATTTCAGAGTAGGCATACATAAGATTGGGCCCTGAGGCTGTCAGTCAGCCCCAGTGCGAACACAGCTACAGCCGGAGGTCTGGCAAGCCTGACCTGGCTCCCTGCACCAGGGGTCTGTAGACGACCCCCAGGAAATCTCTAGGCGACCCCCAAAGGGGTCCTGACCCCCACTTTGAGAAACGCTGTTCTAGAAGATGCTGTAATTTGGGTATAAAAAGCTTTGTTTTTCCTTGCTCTGGGCTCTCATCCTTTGTATGTCCATGGGTGGCCTGGCTTGCATGCTGCAGGAGCAAAGCCGGATGGGAGACATGAATAAATCCATTCTTTGCAAATATTTGTTCTGATCTTGTGCCTGTTAACCAGCAGGCCAGGGTTCGAGACCCGGGTTGGCCCCATAAGACAGGGTGAGCTCCTATCCTTAGCCCAGCTCTGCGACGCCAGCTGGATCCAATCGTATTGGCTCTGCCTTTCCATTGGACTAATTCAGTGGCGTGGAGAGGGGGGATTTGCTGCTTGGGTAACAGCCTATCCTCCATAACAATCCAACCCAGGCTTTCGTGCTTCGCATGCAGCATATGCAGCGTCGAGCACGATACCATAGTCTTTCAAGACTGACGGAGGCCTGCTGCTTGCTTCTGGAATCCTCAAGGGCCTGATCCTGGTTTTTCTGTAACATTTTTAGTGCATTGGCCAGGAAACTTAAGCCACGTATCGGGACCTCGGACCCTGAGCAGGCAGGCGTTGGGCCTCCTTAGCAGGGAAGCGTGGAGCTTCCAGCTGCGGGGCCCCAAACCCTGGGTCTCCAAAGGCATTGCCAACTGCTTTGTTGGAGGAGAAGTGGGGGTGTCGGGCCCCTGCTGAAGGGGGGAGCCCACCAGGCTGCTAATGCACCAGAAGGCAAAGACCGGAGAAACGGGGGGAAAAACCAGGCCCGATCCTGGTTTTCCTGTGACACTTCCTATGGCCTTTGGGGCTTGGCTTTCTTCTTGTGCCCTTCCTGCGTAGGGAGTCCTGCTCACTGGCCTCCAAGGAAGAGGGCAGAGGGCTAGGGGTGTGTGGCGCTTGGCTTTAGACTTGGTTGCTTTGGGTGTCTGATGCTGCTCCTTCAGAGCCTTCCTGACTGAGGAGTTGCATGGCCCAGCCAGGGCTTGCTGCAGCAGCCCAAGGATATCCTCAGCAGGAGGCTTGGGGGAGAGGGAGGCTGAGGTGGACAGGCCTGTGCTTCCCCCTTTCCTCCCTCCTCCCCAGAGGTGGCCCCAGTCTGCTGGGGATCCATTGCTGCTGGGGATCCATTGCTGCTGGGGCCTCCCCCCCCCCTGCAAACACCACCAGGGTCCCAAAGCACTCACGGTTAGGAGCTTGCAGCCACCTGTGCCCAAGCCAAGGTGGTCCACCAGGTGGAGTGAGCCTGGAGCAGGAGGGAGCGACACAGGTGCCCCCCACAAGGAAGGAGCTCACTGTGCCTCGCCTGCGCCTCCTAGTGATCCTCCCAGCCGCTGGGGAACTGCAGGATCTGCTGGTCTTCCTCTTAAAAAACGTTGCCTCTTTAAGAGGCGTTGCCCCTTTAAGGCTGCTGTTCCCCTAGGGTGGGGCTCCAGCAAAGAAGCACTGCCTGTCAGCTGGAGGGGGAGCCTGCTGGCCCTGCTGATGCTGGGAAGCCAGCCAGCCAACCCAATCCTTCCTGGCTGCTTGGAGGAGGTAGGATAGGGAGTGCAGAGGGAGGCCAAGGAAGGAAGGAAGACTAGGTGGGCTCTGAGGAGCCCAGCACACGCACCGCTTGTCTCTGAGGAGGAACTGGGAGGGCCCCCACCGGAAGGAGACCTCATCAGCACGTCCGGCCCTGCCTCCTGGATGGTGGGGGGCAACCCACACAGTAACAAGAATGCCCCCCTTTTCCCAGCTCCAGGGAATGACCGTTGGCAGAAAGAACACACAACACACACTCCTCTGCTCACACTACACACTCACAGTACACACATATACTCATGCTTACACACATTATGCTCACACACTCACACTTCGGCACACATTACACACACGCTGCTTACACACACACACTACTTTATTACACTACACACTTCTTACACTGCACACTTACACATTCTTGTGCACACTTACGTTACAGACATATATTCACAATACACACATTTACCCACACATACACACTTACATGCATACTTACACACATGCACACTACAAACATACTTCAGCATACATTACACACAGTATGTATGCTTACACATACTTACACACACTACTTCTTTACACTACACACATCCTTACACTACACACACTGCACACTTACTTAAACATTCTTATGCACACTTACATTACAGACGCGCATTCACAATACACACATTTACCCACACGTGCATACTTATACACATACTTATACTTATATGCATACTTCAGCTCACTTACACACATGTAGGTATGTGTAAGTGTACATAAAGTATACAGCTGAGCACCACAGATACACACACTACTTACTTCCACTACACACACTACTTCTCTACACATTATGCACACTTACATTGCACAAATACAGTCCCACTACAAACATTTACTTACACACATTATGCACACACACTCACACTATAAACATACTTCAGCACACTTACATTACACACACTATGTATGCTTACACATACTTACACTTACACTTAGACAATTTTTAACACTACACACACACTTCCTTACACTACACACACCTACACATGCACACTTACATTACAGACATACATTCACAATACACACATTTACCCACACATGCACACTTACTCACATTATGGACCCACATGCACACTACAAACATACTTCAGCACACTTATGCACATTTATGCACTCTTACACATAAGTATGCACCACTACACATTATGCACATATACATTGCACATATGCATTCACACTGTACACATTACCTTGCACACATACATTCACATTATATACATTTACATATACGCTTACATTACACACATTTACATTTACTAACACTGCACACACAGTCACTATAAACATACTTATAGATACACTTATGCACACTTATATCACACACTATGTACACTTACACATAATTGCAATACACACTTGTTTACACTTTGGAGGCTAGTTACAGACAAGTGTGGAATAATTTTGAGATTTTTTTCCTTCAAAATTTTAAATATGTTCTTGAGAAAATTGATTTACAAATTTAAAATTTATTTTTAAAATAAAAATATTAAACTCACAGTGTGGTGTATCATTAAAGGAGCAATAAAACTGCCAGAACTGTACTGTTGCTGGTGCCTGACTGCTAAAGTATTGCTAATCTGCAATTTTTTAAAATTTACAATTCCACATGATGGACATAGGCAGCAAGCAACCCAATCCTACGCAGGCATACTCAGAAGAAAGACACATTGTGTTGAATAGCATGAACCTACCTCCAGGAAAATGTGTTTAGGATTGTAGACTAAAAATGTGTATTTTTTTTGCGTGACAACCTAAGTGAATTAGTACCCCAAGGTTGCAATCCTAAACACACTTTCCTGGGAGTAAGACCCATTTAACACAGTGGGGCTTTCTTTTGAGTAGAAATAGTTAGGATTGCACCCACAGGGTGCAAAAAAGTAAGCCCCATTGTGTTCATTTTTACTTATACTCAAAAGTATGTAAAAGGCTCACAGTTCTCATCTGTGAATGAAACTTGTACAAGGCAACATTTTTCATCTTGTGGTACACTGACAAGGCACATCATCACTTTATGACAATTGACAAGGCACACCAATTGGCAACAAGGACACATCTTCCTGTAGTCCTACTAATTTTTAAATGATCCTCTTACTAATTCTATTGCACACCTGCAGACCGTCTGCGGCATATCAGTGTGCACAGTTGTTGCAAATACTGAGGTCAGGTAATCATCCAAACTTTAGGGCTGCATTGCAGCTGCATCAGTGCTAGGAAATTGGATATTATTGGGTCTTTAATCTGATCCAGCCTTAGCAGAGCTTAAAATATTATTGAGAGAAGCCTGACTTTGTAAAGAGGCAGAGGTTTTCTCTCTGAATGTTCAATCATGCTATTGATGTATTGAAAGTACTGTAATGTTTTGCAAACAAAAATAAATAAATAAATCCGAAGAGCTATAATAAACTCAGTAAAAATTAATTTTCTCCCTGCAGAGTTTGTTTTGAAGAAAGCACTATGGAAGTTCTACGACCACCGCTGGTAAAAATTGGAAGACGTCTTTACAGGAAAAACTTTATTCGAGAGCAGACCTACCAGAATGAGGAGGAGGAGGATTTCTCTTCAGGTACAGCTGTAATCTTAGGGTGCAATTCTAAACTAGGATGTAACAACTCATTGGTCTTCCTATTCCCATGGTGGTGTGGGGAGGTTGGCATATGCCTGTGCACTGGCCTATCCCTCCCCCAGGCGTGGTGCAGAAGTCTTACACCACTTTTGTGACACCCTAGGTCATCACAGGACTTATGCTGGGGTTTAGGCTAGCTTAACTGGTGGTTAGGATTACAGTTTTACAGAGTTCAGTCATCTGTGAACATGATATTTGCAGTCTGGAAGATCCATATTAGTGGTAACTCAAGAGCAGTGGTAACTCAAACGGGGGGGGGGGGGGGGGCTCTTGTTCCTTCAGCCCATGTGAAGTTCCCCTGGTTCCTTTAAGGGGAAGGAGTGAGGGTAGAGAAGCGATCTCCAGGATTGCATTGCTAAAGGGGATGAAGAGGGGTGCTTGTACTTTTTTTGATGAAGGGATGGATGTTGCAGGCTCCAGGAGATGCAATTGATGCAAAGTACAACAATTTTTAATACATCTGGGCCATGTTGCTTTACAATCCATGATGTTAAAAGGTCCAACATTTCATTCTGCAGTTTGCAGAACTTCCTCTGTGATCATAATCTCAGTTCATATTTTCTGTTTGTTCCATCTGAAGATTCCAAGCCTCGGGGAGTGCTGCACAGAGCTCCCCATACCTCTCAGAGTTTGCTGCAGCCCTTCATCAGTTAAAGTAAGTGTAGGCACCCCTTTTGTCCCCCCCCCCTCAGCAACTCAGTTCAGGGAGCTCATCGCTGCCCTCACCCCACCCCCGCAAAGACCTAGGGAGTAACCCTACAATCCAGAGTAACTACGGGAAGACGTTAGAGGCACTTACTCTGGATTGTTCTATGCATTTCCCATAGGTTTCCCTTCCCATTTACCACTGCTCTGAATGGCACCCAAGACTCTAGATAAGGGGACCCAAGATCGCAAGGAAGTCTCAGAGATTTTGACTTTGGTTTAGTATTGCACTTCTGGCATCAAGGGTTGTCAGTCACCTTTGCCAACTGCCAGGCTGAGGGAAGGCAACTTCATGGAAAAATAATTTTTCCATAGTAATTTTTTTTACTACTGGTAATTAACTCACAGGTTGCTGTGAAATTCAGCAGGTGTTTGGAAAATGCCCCATGAGTAAGATGCACTTTGTAGTGAAATATTTGACATTTTGTTGTGTAGTGAAAATTAAGAATGTATTAACAGTATCATAGTTTGTTTGTTACATTTAATGAGATACAGAATGATTAATTGAGGTGGATGGTTTTTGCCATTAGCTATTTCCAGCTACCTTTAGAAATGCAGATGTAACCTTCTGGTGTTGGCTTAGTGATTGTATGGAGCCAAATGTTTGTGGCATTTATGGTTCACAGTGAATGGTGGAGCATCATGATTTCTCAATAAACTACCATAGTTCTTCTTAGCAGACTATATGCCACTATATGCCTAGCACACATAATGCCATCACATCACAGCAATTATTTCTAGGTCACCCACACTTGGAGGTGATGTAACTAGTCACAGCTTTGGAGGCCAGAGAGATCAGCTATGCCACCTTTTAGCTTTATAAATTATAATTTATATAAATTATAAGCTTTATAAATTATTTATAAATTAAATAAATCAGTAATAGAATTGTATGAGACCAGCAGATACCCTTCATTGCAGGAGTAAAATTTCAAGAATATTTGTGGGCCCCAGGTACAGGTGGGCAATGGTGGGCACTGATGGACACTGAGCACTGGCACTGGGCGACAGGCATGGCACCGGGAGTGTACCAGGGGGCAGCAGCAGGAACCAATGGTAACTGAGCATTCCTACAGGGCACTGGGCATCACTACCCAGGATCCTTGCAAGTACCATCAAACAGCAGGCAACACCAGTCACCAACATACAATGGGCAGCAGGCACCACCAGATACCAGGAATCCCTACTGGGCCTGGGGATCCTTGCTGAACATCAGCCACTACCATGGAGAGAGTACCACCAGACACCAGTGGACATTGGGCATCCTTACCGGCACCACCATGCAGTGGGCAGTACATGGCACTGCTGGGCACCATCAGGCATCCCTACTGGGCATCAGAGAGCACTGGGTAGCACCAGGTACCACCAAAATCAAGGTCCACCATGCACCACCTGGCACTGTGCATCCTTACCAGGATGGACTCCAACAGACAGTGAGCACCACCAGGCAGCAGCAGGCAGTGGACACCACTCGGGACCACCAGACATTCCTACTAAGCACCAGGCACCAGCAGGCACTGGGCACCACTACGCACCAAATCAATTCTTCGTGGGTCCTTACATCACAGAAGCAATATGCTTTCCAAAATTCATGCTTCTAGGTCCAGGGGTTGGGACGGGTTGTTGATCAGTTAGTCTTCAATGTTAAGTATAGGGATGAAAACACATTGCACCACTTTTTGTCCCCAAGGTGTTAAATTTCCAAAAATTCTTAGTGGGTGCCTACATCACGGAAGGAATACCCTTCCCAAATTTCATGCTTCTAGGTCCAGGAGTTGGCACTGGCCATTGATGAGTCAGTGATTCTTCAATTTTAAGTGTAGGGATGCAACCACGCTGCACCACTTTTTACCTCCTTCCAGTTTGAATTTCTCAGAATTGGTTCTTAATTGTAGGCAGAATTGGCTGCCTGCATCATGGAAGGAATACCCTCCCCAAATTTCATGCTTCTGGTTCTAATGGTTTTGACTGGGCATTGATGTCAGTCAGTCAGTAACCCTTTGATTTATATATTTATATTTATATTTATAAAAATAACATGTTTATTAATCTGTCCTTTTCTATAAATTTAATAAATTGCTAAAAGCTCTTATACATGTTGTTGAAAGCAATACAAATCAGACACATTTATTTGTGCATAATTATATTTCAGTTACAGGTGTGACCCATTTTCTGCAAGGATTCTGTTTCCCCCACAGATGGCTGAAATTGTGGATATGGGTGAATGCACATATCTGCTGTATGGAAGCTGCCCCTCCAGAGGCCAATGTAGAATGGATCTCTTGGATGAATCAGCTTTTGTAGTCATAAACCATGAAAAAGACTGAAAGCTTTCTCAGAAAACTTTGAAAGCAATTTTTCTTTCCCAAAAGGTGCAATATTCCTGTAAAAATAATTTATTTAGTAAGCATTTGACTAGGCTTGAGAACACAGTTTCAAAAGTGGGAGTTGATTGGAATCGGAGTTATGGCAGTTTGGTGAAAAGGACAGAGTTAATATGGTGTTTGTTAATTTTTGAGTTTTCTAGAATTCAGCTTATACTGTGAAACGGTTCTAGAACATTTTAAACATAATGAGAAAAGAGTGTTTTGCAATCCAATTGCTTTGTTTTTGCTTGTGGAGAATAAATGAATGATTATTGAGCGCTGATTCAGGTCTATAATTTTAATGTGTGTGACAAGACTCTTGCCTATGCCTGCTAATTCTAAAACTCATCAAACTTCGTTCTAAGTAAACATGCAAAGGACAGAGCTGTAAATATGCTTTTCATCCAGGTTTTACTAAACTATTCCACAAAATCTAAATGCAGTATGGGGGTCCCAGCATGTGGTGGGTCCCATATTTATGGATCAGGTCTGCAGGGCCCTTGTCTCCTGAGCTGAGACTGAATCTTAAAGAAGTAATTTCTGGTTTCCTTATGAAGCTGGGGCTGTGGGTGGCGCAAGCGGTTAAGACACTGTGCCTGTTAACCAGAAGACCAGGGTTCGAGACCCAGGTCGGCCCCACAAGACAGGGTGAGCTCCTGTCCTTAGCCCAGCTCTGCGACGCAGCTGCATGCAATCGTATTGGCTCTGCCTTTCCATTGGACTAATTCAGTGGCGTGGAGAGGGAGGATTTGCTGCTTGGGTAACAGCATATCCTCCATAACAATCTAACCCAGCCTTTCATGCTTCGCATGCAGCGTATGCAGTGCCGAGCACGATACCATAGTCTTTCAAGACTGACGGAGGCCTGATATGAAGCTGGAAGTGACTTTTTAATACTTTACACAGCAATAGGAGACCTGGGTGGGGTGGGGGAAACATTCACCAGTACCTGCCATTTCAGTTGACCATTGGTCGGGAGGGGGGGTTCCAAATGGAATATAGGGGCCTGTATGACCATACTTCAGATTTATCTGTAAGACTGTAAGTTCTATTATCTATGGTGTGTACCCATGCATACTTTGTATAAAATGTCAGATTGGTCAGCAGAAACCCAAATGGGTAATAGAGAAAGGAGAAAGAGCAAGAAATTGTGTTTTCTCATTACATTTATGCACTTTTCTGAAATCCAGAGACCTTCCTGTTCTAAGCAGTTTGGATAAGGGAAACTCAACCTTCTTTGCTTCTGGCACAGTCTGCCACAAATCTTTAAATGAAGCGTGTTTATTTACCTGGGAGCTTGGGGCATATATAATCTTATGAACATTTCGGATATTCAGCTTGATGTTTCTCAGATCTGTATTTTGATCCTACTTCCAGCAAATGCCTACAGTTCAATCTGAATCTGCATTGAAAAAGGCCGGCCAGCTGGCTGGTGCTGTAAGCCAAAGCAGGGTTGCGGCTGGCTGCAGCAGAACCCGGGGCAAGAGTTCCTAAAGGATTCCCCTTCCCTAACAGAGCAGCAACCCAAATGGATGTGGTGCAGCTCCAAGTGGCTAGGCTGGGCTGCCTAGGAAGGGGGTTAGGATCCAGCCTAAGTACTAGATTCTGGCACCACCTGATCCCAGGTTTGACACAACCAGGGGCCCTGGAACATCCCTATTTTGTTGTCTCTGACTTCCATGACCTCTACGCCAGCCTGACTCAGCTCATGCAAACTGGATTTGGATTCCAGAGGCCAGCACATATATGTCCTCCTACCTTCTGACTCCTGAGGTTGGAACATTTGGAGGCTGTGCAAGGGATTTGTGCTGGCCTAGTAATTGTTCTCCTAGTTATTAGCATGATCATAGGTTTCTCCTACATGTCATATTATTTTTCAAGTCTGTAGCACTACACATGAACTTCAAAGGTGCTTTTACATTTTCCTTTAGGTAATGATATATTTTCCACCTTTACAAGTCTGCAAATGGATGGAATGCTATAATATGGAATACTACTGTATATTCACTTGAATATGACACTTTTTTCAGCTGAATTTAGTCCCCAGAATCAGGATGCGCATTAGATTCAACAGTTAATTAAATTTGAGTAAATACAGTATTCTGATTATAAGTATAGGGTGTGCTTTAGATTCGAAGTGCATTAAATTCGAGCAAATACAGTATGCCTCAAACAAGTTTGAAATTATTTTTCTGCTTTTTCTGTATTTTCTTCCTGAACTGAGAGCATCCTGTTTTCCAAAATATTATAGTCCCTGACATTGAGGCTGGAAGCTAAAATCATTTTGCCTCAGATTTTCAGCTTTCATGCATCTTCATCCATGGCTGTTTGATATTTTCTAAATGGGCATTTGCATGCGTGACAAAATCCTACATCTGGGAGAAAAATAGATTCCCACTGGGCTATTGTGCAGATTATATCCGTGGGGCTGGGGGATGCTGCACAGTTGGCTGCAACTGCTGTGTTCTGAAGACATCTGCAAGATTTTAAAATTAGCAAACTACTTTATTTTTTTTAATAAGGGGTAGAAAAGTGAAATAAGAAGTAGTTGACAATTTCATTATTTAATCTTGAGAAAAACAAGATGGCTGGACTATCTTATAAATGTGATTTTTCTAATTGCTATTTTTCGTAGGTCCTGTGGATGGTGCAGATGAGTCTTGTGATAGTTTTTTGGTGGAAGAAACTGAAAGAGGATATCAATGTACTCTGGATGTTCCCAGCCCCCTGTACAAGTGAGTTTAGGCACAAATGGTCACAATTACTTAACATGGATATGTCTGTTTTTTGCAATACTGTAGATGATTAACTATTCGTTTCATTCATAAGTTTTTTAAAAGGGTTTTGCAGATTAAACGATGAATATCATCAAAATTTCTGAAAAAATCAGAACAGAGCCCAGTTCTATCCTTATCTACTCAGAAGTAAGTGCCATTGTAGTCAATAGCGCTTACTGTCAGAAACGTGTGGATAGGATTGCAGCCTAAGTGTCCACAGCAACCTGTATCCACATCATTTTGTATGGTACTTTTGTCTGCCTGACCTCTGCACACTTGACTTTATTACTGCCTATTTTTGCTTCTGCTGTTTTTGATGCTGCATCATTTCCTTTCTAATCGGGGCTCTGTGAGATCTTTCTTATTTTCCCCCCTCAATGAGACCTTTCCAAAATGGGTATGTGCTAATTTTGTGGTGTTTGGAACAACTTAAACATTTCTTTGCATTTTTTCTTACTGGTTCATTCTTATATTCCCATGTTATAGATATATAATAGGAAAGAAAGGAGAAATGAAGAAAAAATTAGAAACAGAAACCCGAACCTCTATCAGCATTCCTAAGCTTGGAGTGGAAGGAGAAATTGGTGAGCTTTAACCTTAAAAGGACTAGATTGTTTAAAAATAATGTGAAACTGGGGCTGTGAAGTTGCAACATTATATACACTCCACACTACCTGAGTGTAAATCTTATTGTGTTCAGTGGCATTCACTTTTGAATATGCCTTCCATATTCTTTGTATAGCCAAATATGCAAATATATAAAAATATGCGGTGTAATTGTGGTAGACCTAACAACAATAATTTCAAACCCTAACAACAATAATTTCACTTCAGGGAGAAGCAGTATAGATGAACTAGCAGAGCTCATTCTAGATCAGTGGTTCCTAGACCTCTCCTCTCCTTCCACATGGGGCTGTGGCAGTAGCAGGATCCTGAGGATCAAGCAGAAGCCAGGGACAAAGGAGGTTTTTCCTCCTCACCTGGCAGCTGTCCCAACTTCCAGAGGGCTATGGGGAGCCCTATGGATGCCTCCACAGGATTCCTGAAACCTCTGATTAATTGAAATAAACTATTGAAAACCTCTTCTAATTTCCAACTCCTAAATCAGAACTGATTTTAAAAGTTTGCTTCTGTTAATTGGAGGTTTGGGGAACCATAGGGCTCCCCACACCCTGCAGAGGGCAGTGCTGTTGCTAGCTAAGGAGGAAACCTCCTTTGTCCCTGAGGATGTGCACTCCATGGGATGATGTTGCTGCCGTCCCTGAAGAACATGCCTTTTAAGATGAAATGTCCTGCTTCCTGTACCCTAGTGGGTCATGACCCACCAGTTTGGGATAAGTGAGGATAAAAGGAAGGATGGGTCCAAATGGTGAATTTTAAGGGATTCCAATGAAGAAGAAAAAATTCATACAGAAAAGAAAACTTGCTTGACTGGTTCTCCACAACAAGAAGGGGCATTTATGTTTCACTGGGATCTATGAATAGAACAGATCTATATGTCTACATTATTTATATGCTGCTTTTCAACTAAAAAGTTTGCAAAGCCATTTACAAAGAAAATGGAAAAAAATTAATGGCTAATGGGTCCCTGTCCCGAAAGGGTTCACAATCTAAAATACAAACGAATACCAGCAGAAGCCACTATAACAGATATTGCTGGGGAGAAGAGGGCCAGTTACTGTTCTCCTACTAAATCAAAGAGGAACACCCACTTGAAAGAGTGCCTCTTGTTCACTTAGCAGGAACAGTAAAACCTTAGAGTGAGAGTAACTTGGATTGAGTGTTCTGCAAGGCAAACATTTCTAATAAAATTTAACTTGATAAATGAGTGATGTCTTGCAGTACATAACATAACATAACCTTTATTGGCATATAGGTGTCTCGCAGTATAAGTAGTATGTGATACCAAATGTCACATGATCACAACTGAGCCAATGGTGTTCTCTCCCTCTCTTGCTGTGCAATTGTGGGTGATCGTCTCACATGCTTGGATGAGATCCCAGCCAGGCTGTTTGAAGGGGAACTTTCCCCAGCTGCACCTTCCTAGAGGTAGCAAGGCAAGGCACACACACAGGCAGCCAGTAGACCATTTAGGACAGGAGTACACAGCTCAGCTGCCGTCCTGGAGTGCTTCTGCTCCACCCCCCTCTGCTCCAAGGTCCTGTGGTAGCAGCTTGAGCAAGGAGAACAGAGATTGCAGCCTCAGAGACCGAGCCTTGCATGTCTACTCTGAAGTAAACCTTTACACAGGGTTTACTCCTATGTAAGGGGGCGATGGAAAGGAGCCTCAGAGACCAAGCCTTGCATGTCTATTTTTATAATTTTATAGTTATAAATATATAATTGCATATATTAATTTTATATGAATATTTTATATAAAATAAAATATTTTATTTACACTTGTGCTGGGGTGGCTCAAGTGGTTTAGATACTGTGCCTATTAGCCAGCAGGCCAGGGTTCAAGACCCGGGTACCCACAAGACAGGGTGAGCTCCTGTCCTTAGCCCAACTCTGCGATGCAGCTGGAACTAATCGTATCGGCTCTGCCGTTCCATTGGACTATTTCAGTGACGTGGAGAGGGGGATTTGCTACTTGGAGGATAGGCAAGCCTATCCTCCATATTAATCTACCCAGGCCTTTGTGCTTCGCGTACAGTGTCGAGCATGATACCATAGGCTTTCAAGACTGATGGATGCCAATGCTAATTTTTGGGTTGTGGAATAATTTCTTATGGGGAAATTTGCTTTAATATTCTCGCTTTGGATTACAAGTGGGTTGCTTTCAAGCCAAGATTTTACTATACTCCAAACAAGTCAGGATGCATATATATTTGGTGATTTGTGGGAAGGAAGGATAAGAATATCAATCTGTCGAAGGAAGGATAAGAGTATCGATCTATCCATTGATCTACCGTATTTATATACCGCTTTTCAACTGAAAGGTTCACAAAGCGGTTTACAAGAAAATGAAAAAAATTAATAGCCAATTAATAGCTAATGGAATCCTGTCCCAAAAAGGCTCACAATCTAAAATGCAAAAAAGAACATCAGCAGAAGTCACTAGAGAAGACACTGCTGGGGTGTTTTATTGCTGGGGGCCAATTACTCTCCCCCTGCTAAATAAAAGAGGAACACCCACTTGAAAGAGTGTCTCTTGCCCAGTTAGCAGGGGTTATAGCTGTTGTCTCATGCTTTAAGAACCCTAGTTGCATGTTAAAATTGAGCTTCTTATTGTATGGAAGTATCTGCCATATTGTTGGGAACTGGCTTATCAGTTCAGTGGAAAACCAATCTTGTATCATTAATTCTCAGCTTTCATAGGCACATATAGCAAGTTGTAATAAAACCTGATTTGTATTTTGCTTTCTTCCAGTAATCACAGGACAATACCGGAATAGCGTTATTTCTGCTCGAACACGAATTGATGTTCTTGTTGAGAGTTTTCGCAAGAAACAACCTTTCACACACTTTCTGTCATTTGCACTCAATCAACCTGCAATCCAGGAAAAGTTTCTACAGTTCAGAAAGGAAGTGCTGGAGAAGTGCTCAAATGTAAGTTGCAATGATGGTACTCAGAAATAATTGGTTGGAAATTTTGTTTTGTTTTAGAGTAGATTGAATCCTACAATGGTGTATGAGGTTATCTGAATTTCCTGGGGTTAATTAAAATTGTTAAAAGCAAGAATATTGCCGGTGATGATGGAATTGTCATTAGCAACATGGTGGGATAATAAGTATGGAAAGAAGCTGTTAAGAGATCTTATAAATATTATGTTGCTGTAGGTTATAATTATCGAAAGTATTTTATTCATTTAAGCAGAATACAGCCACATTCAATGATTTTATTAGTCATACATCAGAGAGCAGATTTTTTTCACACATGTTATCAAAATTTGTGATTAAAAAACATTTGCTCTCCAAAAATGTATCAAACAGCATAATACTTTGTAAGTAGGTGTTTTATTTGTTCTCATCTAATATGTTTACTTCTGTGCATTTTCCAAGGCAAATATCTTACATTAGCTTAGCCAGGGATGAATCAGTAGTACAAAAGCTTAAATCATGTGCAGCATATTTTCCCCCTTTCCTCCCATCAAATTTCTTTCTCTTCTGTGATTATAATTTCCCTAACTTGTTTTCATCTCTCATAACAATAGCAACAGGAAATAATCAGGAGAATACAGCAAGGATGCACATATACAAACATTATTTGAGCAGTAATTCTGTTGTGGAACTGTAATTACTCTGTTTTGGTTAGATGTACAGTTTTAAGCATGGGCAGCACAATCCAAACCTCTGTGTAAGCAGGTGCATATCCCTTGCAGTGGTCTGGGATTGTCATAGAACTGCTATAAGTCTCCTATGCCATTCCTGGGGGAGGTAGTCCACCATGGGGATAGGGCAAGGGGCAGTTATACTGCTTCCAAGCCTTCCCAGCTAGTGCAAGGTTTTGGAGAAGGTGGGAAGGAGGTGGGAAGAGGGCACCCTAGAGAGGAGGGATAGGGGGGGTGGAGGACAAGAATGTTTGTAAGCATGTGGAGAGCTCAGATCTGGCATTTATGCCAGATTCAAGCCTGTACTTTATCCATTGAGGAGCAGCCCAATCTACTCAATCTGCACTACCTCCAGAGGTGGTTCAGATCCAAGTAGATCCATTGGGGCTGTTCTTCCATTACTCTATAGAAATGTAAAAGGTTGCCCCTCCCAACAATAGTGTGGCAGCATTTTTTATCCTTATTCTGGATGTAGCAACATAAACCTGTCTGTTCCAGTGCAAGTGAGAATTGTGTTCTGAGTTAAGTAGAAATCCATTCTTTCTGGTTTTTCAGTCAAAGGAGTTGTGTTCATTGCTGAGTGGCTGACCCTTGTGGCAATCATAGATATAGGGCAAAATCCATAGCAGTTACGGGTCCATGCAGTTACGTCGCCATCTAGTGTTATCTTATGGAAAGTCACCTTAACTGCTCCATTGCAAAGGGCTTAACTCGACTTTAGGATATGGGCCTCAGTCTCCTACAGATCAGGTTTTCAAGTTAAACAGTGGTAATAATAATAATAATTTGATGGGGAAATGCTTGATCAGGTAAACTTTCAAGACATTGGGCAGGGATGAATATCCCAGCTGAAGCATGGTGGAAACAGGGGAAAGGAGAAGGGAATTAGTTTTTGTTAAGAGATAAGTATGTGGAAAGTGATGGTACATATGCTTGTAAGCTTATCTGGCAGAGAAAAATAATAACCACTCCACTAACCCCTGCCTTTAAGGAAATGTGTAAGTATTCTAAATGACTCTGATTTGGGCCTGTCTGTGCTGAAAGTCAGTATTGCTGCATTGGTGGCAAAAGGCAGAGGCTGAAAGTAGAATGCTGCAATAGCCAGTACTGGTCCTGCACAAGTACTGCACCAGCACTAGCTATGGCAAATGTATCATAAAACACAATTGCAACCATTTTAGGAGTGCAAATAGAAAGGCCTGTGTCAACTGCCATATCTGAATTGGGACCTGTAGCCACTTTTGCTGGTAAGTGTAGCACAGAGTGGCAGAGACTGGGGAGGGGGAGGGTATCAAAGAACAAATATAGGGTATCAAAGAAGGTATTCTGCCCTGGGGGAGGAGGAAGGTTAGGCCCAGGAGGGGCTAAGCTCAGCAAAAGAGGTATTTCTCATATCCTTACCAACTTCTTGGGCCTGGAGCTTGACACAGGGCTTCTTAAACTTGTGCCAGCAATTTCACTGGTGCTGATCCAGGTAGCCCTATTGAGCAAGCTGGGGCTTTATACAGGGTAAGGTAGCAAATATTTCCTTACCCCGAGAATTTTTCCAGCCTGCTCAATTCTGCCAGGATATGGAATGGTCTTGCTGTACCAATGCGGAATAGGACAGGGCTGCCCACTGATTTCCTTAAAATCCAACAGCAGTGTTGCGTATATGTCTTGTCTTTCCCTTTATCAAAATTCCCAGTCCTCACATTTTTGAAACTTAAAATTTCCCTGTAAGACACTGCTATTTAATTCAAGGAAGACTTGAGGCTTAAAGATACTTCCCCCCCCCCTTGCTGCCTTCTCCAAACTCTCATATTTACACTTGAAGGCACACAGTTGCTGGTTAGTTGAAGAAGCCTATTTCTAATTTATATGTTGCTTACTCATTTCATGGTTAGTAATGCCACTCTGATACCATTTTATCTCACAGCAGGATCTTCCAGAAAGTACATGAGAACTGAAAAAATGATATTTGAAAACCAGTGCTTTGATGTGCAATAAGAAAATATAAAGAGCCTGTGCAAAGCAGCAGGGGAGTTCTTGGGATGTTTAGAGGAACCTGAATGTGTGAGAGTTATGGAAGCTGTGTGTTTGTTCCTACTCCTGTTTTCAGTTTCTAAAAAGAGTAGTCAGTTAATAGTTATTTCAATTTAATTAGCATTGATCAATGGCTCTGTTATTTTTTTTAAAATGTACATATTGGGAATTGTGATTAGCATTTCTGCTGATTTTTGAGCAATGGTACAGAATCTTTTCCTCTTACTAGAATAATTACCATGGCAACCACTTGTCTATCCTTTATATTGCTGTAGTCTCATGTGTCAGTATATATACTGCAGACAACTCCCCTTTCTCTCTAGGAGCAAGGAAGGGTGCTCTGAACTGGTTGGGACGTTCCAGAGCCGTACTCATCCATATTAGAGTGGGAGGATGCAAGGCCCTCGGTTGCCACCACCTTTTGAAGTATCTTCCATCCAAAGACGGTATCAGCCGCCAAATCAGTTTTGTAATATCTAGTAAACGTTGACGGATTAGAACAAGTTGTGGCCTTGCAAATTTCCTCTAATGGCGCAATCCCTTCGAAAGCTGCCGAGGCTGCTGCACTTTGAGCAGAATGAGCAGTAATGCCCGATAGAGGAGTCTTCCCTGCTGATGAGTACGCCAACTGGATCGCCCCTTTAAACCAGGGTACTACGGGAAGCATGCTTCCCCATAGCTGGACCCTGGAACAAAACAAATAAGTTTTGTTTTCTCTCAGTCTGTTTTCCTAAACTGCTTAGACCTGTCTGTGTAATACTTCAGTGACCTACACACATCCAACCTGTGCCAGTTCTGTTCAGTTTGACAAGGTCTCAGGCACAACAAAGGCAACACTACATCCTGGGCCCTGTAGAACCATGTGTTGACCTTCAGAATGAAGGAGGGATCTGGTCTTAATACCACCTTGTCCCTGTGGAACACACAAAAATTTGGGTTGGTAGACAAGGGTCCCAGCACTGAGATCCTTCGTGCTCCTGTCACTACAACTAAAAAAAGAGTCTTAAAGCTTAGATGCTTGAGGTCAATGGACAACAGAGGTTCAAAGGGTCCATGCATTAGAACAGATAAAACCAAGTGAAGATCCCAAGAAGGGAATCTGTGGACCAGGGGAGGCTTGATATTAACAACTCCCTTCAGAAAATGCCTGATATGAGGGTGAGAGGTTACCAATATACCCCCAGATACTCCAGGGTATTGCCCAGAGCCACCACTGTCTGTGCAATGCACTGGCGCTAAGACTCATGTCCAAGCCATCCTATAGAACCAAACACACAAGGATGTATTTGGTTCTGGCCCTAAGGGGAGGAATGCCCTTCTGCGAACACCAGCTTCTAAACTTCTTCCAAGTGGCCCTATACACCTTAAATTTGGAAGACCTCTTGGAAGCAAGTAGGGTATCTATAACCTTCTCTAAGTATCCCTTTGAGGAGAGAGCCTGCAGTTCAATTTCCATGCTGCCAACTGGAACATCTGTGGTTGAGGGTGGCAGATTGGAGGTTGAGGGTGGCAGATCGGACCCTGACATAAGAGATCTGGCCTGTGCAGTAGTTTCGATGCCCGCTCCAGACTGAACTGAAGGACTGGGAACTGTCTCCTTGGCCAGTTTGGGACTTATGAGAACAACTTCAACTTTTAGTAGGATTATCCTTTTTATGACTAACTGAAGAAGCTGAATTGGGGGGAAGCGTATAGGAGACCGTCCGGCTACAGATATTGCAGTGCATCCACTCCCTCAGCTCCGTCTGTCTGGAGACAAATCAGGAACCTTGGAAAAAGTGTGTTGCTTTTGGAGGCGAACAGATCCATGACCAGGCTTCCCCACCTTCCAGTCAAGGATCTGAAGACCTCTGGGTGAAGCTGCCACTCAATGTCATTCACCTACTGCCGATTCAGCCAGTCAGCTGTCACATTTGCTGTCCCCGCTAGGTATTCCACTTTCAGTGAGAAGAGATGGGCTTCGGCCCATTGAAAAGGGAGAGAAGACTCTTCCATGAGGTGTGTAGAGTGGGTTCCCCTATGGCGGTTCACATATGCCTTGGCTGTCTGGTTGTCTGTCTGTATCAAGGTGTGTGAACTGCAGAGTCTGGTCAAAGTGTTTTAGAGCCAGATGAATGGCCCTGAGCTCTAGCCAGTTTATGCTGTGGCAGAACTCCTGGGAGAACCAGGTACCCTGGACCCATCTGACCCTCTAGGTCTGCCTCCCATCGGACCAGGGATGCATCTGGTGGACAGGAAGAGAAAGACTGACCCCTTGAGAGAAGCTGTTGGGTGCCAACCACCAGCTTGGACTCTCCTTGAATTTGTTGGACAGAAGGACTAGTAGGTGTCTTTTCCATTCTACCCAGGACAGATGAGGATGGAGAAGATGTTGCAGAGGGCGAAGGTGAAATTGTGATCAACATAACTTGTGATTTTAAAGGGTTGCAATATTTCTCCTTTTGCGAGGATCAGCAAATTCTTTCTCATTTGCTGTGAATATTTGTTTATTAAAAACTGTGTACAATCTGTTTTTAATAACATTCTGTGTATAACTACAGAATGCCTATGTCAGGAAACTCATACAATGACTTCATAGCTTTCATTATTTGAGAGGTATTTTTTTTAAAAGGGCTCTTAGCATATTCATAGGAAACTTCATCCTGATTGTCTTATGGGGTTCAGATTCGATGTTTGATGAAAGTTGATAATATTTCAGAACAGTATTTAAAGATCTTTCCAGACTCTTAACGAACTGTTAGACAGAGGAACAGAGGTTTTACTGTTGTAAATGACAGTGTGCTTAATGGTGGCCATTTTGGAACTACCAGTTTCATAATTGATCTCCTCCCCATCTAAATTAGTACACATTAAAAAATTCAATGTTTTTGGTAAATATGATTTACCTTTAAAGCAAGTATAATGACAGAGTTACTGTGGTCTCCTAGTTCTTTTATATATCATATTTTGAAAAAAGAATGTTCAGAAAACTGTTGTGATTCATCTGCAATTCATCTAATTTTTTCCACAAGTCTGTTTCCTCCATCATACTTTCTGTGCAACATAAATATTGAGAAAGTATTTCCTAATAAAATTTCAACAACCAATTTTATTCTCAAAACCTTCATTTCCTTCCTCTCTTTTTCTGAGCATTCAGTCTTTCAGTAATCATGTTTTCTGATCATGGACATTCATTTGGTATGAAGTCTTAACATAATTTTATAACCAGCAGAGGGCAGTGTTTGGAAGCCAACTACTGTATGTTGAATAAATTGAATACTGGTATATCCTAATGATCAACCGTTTAAATTGTGTAAGATTTAATATCATTTTGATGTAAAAACTAGCAGCAAATTTGTAGTATTCAGTCTGGTTTCAGGAGAAAACATAAAAGAAAAGTCCTGTATCGTGAAACTTCCGTACTGTTTAATTGGGCTTTGCCTTGCTATGCTGCCGCCTTTAGTTTACAGTAGACAGTTTAGTTATTTCCTAGTGATGTGCAGCCTAGATGGAAAGCTGTCAGGGCATGAAAGATGCCTTTGATGATCCCATGAAAGCTGCAGAGGAAGATTCAGCAGCTTAGGCCGATAGTAATTATAATGTGAACTAGGCTTTTTCCTACCACCACTCCTATTCATGAGATTAGACTGAGTACACCCCTTTTCCTAAAAGCTGCTTATTACATTGAAATATTCCGTTGATTTACTGTGTGTGTGTGTGTGTGTGTGTGTGTGTATATATATATATATGTATATATATGTATATATGTGTGTGTATATATATATATGTATATATATATATATATGAGCATTACAGAAATTAAAATGAATTTCTGCCAACAGATAGATCATACCAAACCTACCCTTTGCTATACAGTATTTCCTGCTTTCTTTATTTACCATGGACTAAATGGCTTTTGATGGTTGGTCCAGATTAAGATAGAGCTCAGGAGAATGCTTTGTCCTTGCAGCATATCTAAAAACTGGTTTAAAGCCTTTTCTTTATTTTACTTTGGTAGCAGTTGTCAAAACTGGAAGGAGTGAGCTCTGGGGAACTCTGACGCTCTCATCTCAACTGCCTGAAGCATGCTGTTTGGAATGCAGAATATACATTTACAAAATAAATGATGTGATCTCATTTGTTTATGAGGATATGAAAGGTGGCAATGATTGTATGGAAGGTGGCAAAGGTTTAGAGCAGTGGTTCCCAAACTTATTTGGCCTAACGCAATTTCCAGAAATTGTATATTACTTAGTGCCCGCTGGAAATTAATTTTTTTAAAATTTTAAAATTTTAAATTTTAAAATTCCTAAGATTACTCTTTCACAGGCAGTACTGTATGGAAAACCAAAGCACTGCCCTTAGCCCTGTGATTGTCAGCTTTTTCAGCTCAAGACATACTGACAAGGTGCTAAAATGGTCAAGGCACAGTTCTTCTACCACTGATACTGATCACCTTTCACACAGATCCCACACACACCTGGCTCCACTGCTCCCCTGGATCCAATTGCCTACAAGCTCCCTTGAAGGGGGGAACTCCAGGAGGTGAAGGAGTTTCCATCAGGGGGAGCCCAGAGGAACTCTGGACTCAGGGTCTTACTTAACACAATGCTTATTTTAACACAATGGGGCTTACTTCTGAATAGACATGCTTAGAATTGTGCTCTCAGAGTCAAATCCCAATTTACACCCTCTGGACTGGGGATCCCCTGCATAGAAGAGGGTGATATGCATGATGCATAAAGTCTACTTAAGGCTGCAATCCTAAAGACACTTTCCTAAGAGTAGGACCCATTAATCATAGTGGGGCTTACTTCTGAGTAAGCAGCAGCAGGAGCTGCTTTGCCAGCACTACGGTGGTGGAGGAAGAGGCAGGGTGCCGGAATGGAAAAGTTGAGCCTCTGCCTGGTCTGGCTCCCCTCCTCCTCCTCCTCCACCACCACCGGGTGGCTCTGGGCTGCAGGCTGCAGGAGGAAACAGAGGAGCGAGGTGCACAGGCTTCTCCTCCTTCACGCACCTATGGCCATCACTGCCCCCCTGGATCACTGCAGCGCCCACCAGGGGGCGGGGGCTCCCACTTTGGGAATCACTGGTTTAGAGGGTTGCAAGCTATATTTGCAGTTTGAACAGTTACTGGAATAGGCAAATTATTAAGTTTCCGAGTTTCTTGTCTTTTGTAAAATCTCATTTTTGTTTCTGTGTCTCATAATAAAGATCTCAAATGTGAATAGTTTTTGTTAACAGTTTAAGGAACAAAAGAAGCCTTGTCTTGAGCTTCCAGCGGTCAAGGATGAAGATGTCCACACTCTCCATGTTTAGATCTATTTGTTTTGTTTAAGGGATTTATAACCATTTTTCTCAAGCTAAAGCAAATGCCCAAGTGGCTTATAAAGCTTTTTTTGTTAACCCTTTGAAATAGGTGTGGCTGAGAGTGAATGGCCCAACGTCACCCAGGAAGTTCATGGCTGAGGGGGGATTTAAACCTGGATATTCCAGGTCTCAGCCCAATGCCCTAACCACTAACCTATATCCTCTGAGGTTGTAACTATATACTTAGTTTCCTGATGGGTCCCATAAACTCAGTGGGACTATGTATAAATGAGTAGATATACATATGTAGAAAGATCCTTGACTATTGGTAGGTCTGGGGCTCTGGAATGCTGTTGTTGGTCTTGTCTCCAGTTGGCTTGGTTACAAAAAGCTTAACAAGCATTTCCCTGTGACTGTGCTACTTGGCATGTTCTTATTCATTTGAAAACTATTACCAGCAGTGAGGGCGCAATACGAACCAATTTACATGTAGGCCAGCACCACTCCTCCATCTCCCCTTTACAGTGGTGATAATGGTAGTGGTGGTGTGGAGACGCTTATACATGTCTGTGCACTGACCTAACCTCTCCACCACAGGAGAGGCACAGAAGTGGCACTTTTGTTGCACACCCCAGGCTAGCACAGGACTTGTGCCAGCCTAACTAGGGGATAGGATTTCAGTCTGAATTTTTAGCAGAGCCCTCACTGCATGGAGGTTCCAGACTGTGTTTCCTACAGTGCTGAAAGCCTATCCGTTGGGTGACCAGACCCAAAACTTTAGCCACTGTATAGATCAAATTTTGGCAGGTGCAGCTCAACATGAAAATTTTGACATTTGCTAAAATTTCATCTTCTAATCTATAGAGTGGCTAAATATTTAGGTCCTCTGTCTTACTTTGTATCTGGTTATCATATGCATAAAGGGAGTAGGAAAATATAAAATTTCCAAATGATACAGAAAATAGGAATTACCTGATACTTGTACAGAATCAACCAACGTTTTGTAAATGCAAACCTTAACACAATAATTGAATGAAAATGGTTACCTGTAGGGTATTTGCCTTTGCTGTAGCATCTGTGAAAACTTATACAGTACATTTATTTGCACCATCAAAATATAAAAGAATAGGTTATTTAATTTGAATGTGTTTATGTACTTGTGTTTTTAAAATTCACTTGTTTTTATCTTTCCTCTTTATTGTTGCCATGTACAGATTTTTCAACCTCCATGTTAGCAATCATAACTTGTGGTCTTCAGAAATAAACTAATAATTTTATATACTATTTTCACCTGAGAAATTTCTAAACTCTTTGCAGAACTACGGCATTAGCAGCAGCCTGTTCCAAAATCCAGCCAAACTCCACCTAACTATTGGGACTTTGATTCTCCTGAATGAACAGGAAATCCAGAAAGCTCAGGAAATCCTACAGAGATGTAAAGAAGACTTTGCTGAGTAAGTAAAAATTCTATGATAAAAGAATGAGGAGTCTCAATAGGTATGTGGTGGGTATCTGATGCAGAACTGGGGTAGCATAAAAGACAGCATGATTCCCTTTTGCAACAAGCCATTATTAGCAGTAAGTAAAAAGCACACACTGAACCAGACCAGGTCCTTGAAAAGATAGAACTACTACCAGACTGTGTGTTGGAGATTTCTTTAACTACGCCTTTGCTGTCCTGCCCATCTGTAAACAGGGTAGGAAGGATTGAAAAGAGAACAGGACAGAAACAGCAAGAAGGATGAGGAGGATCACATGCAGTAGCTGCAAGGTTTACCAGGAGAACCCAATCTTTGGCAGTTCTGCTCAGAAGTAGTTCCATTGAAGCCAGTCATTCACTGAGAGTTCTTACCCCAAGTATTAGCTTTCAGTAGCCATGGGGAGGAAAGCACAATTCTTTTTTGTGATGTTTTATGGAGATTGGCACACAATGATAAGGTGTATTACTGCTGCCTCCTAGATTGGAGTGTGGATCAGGATAAAATCTTTGGCAAGTAGTTCTTTTCCCCCTCCAGATACTGTAGATAAATTCTGTAGATAGATGGTTGTATATCCCTGAGTTTAATTTCTTAAAAATAAGCCTGAGGCAGATAGCATTGAAGGCTCACATACTGTATAAGAAATCAGTCCTGCAGCGATAATTGATTCTATGGTATGGGAGTTTTCATATCTATAGTACAAAACCATATTGACCATGTGAAATATATATGAAATGAAAACCACACTGAAATTTTTCTCCTTTCAGTATTTATACAAGGATTTATAGGGGCCTGATCCAACTTTCCAGCACTGATACAGCCACATTATACGTAGCTTCAAAGGGGGAAAAAACTGTAGAACTTCACACAGTATTTTGGACTGAGTGCCATGATCTAAACTTTTTAATGTAAAGAACCTAAGACAAACCTGAAAAGGGAGGGCAATCTGCCACCACATTAAAGTCTAAAGCTAAAGGTTAAAACTAAGAATTAAAAACTATGGCTGCAATCCTAAAGACACTTTCCTGGGAGTAAGACCCATTGAACTCAATGAAGCTTACTTTTGAGTAGACATGGTTAGGATTGCACTCTTAATCTCATTCAAAAAATAAAGTAAGTTTGCTGTGTCTGAAAACTGAAAAGTCACTTCTTGACTCACTCATTGATTCACTGACTGACTCATCAATACCCAGCCAAAACCGCTGGGCCTAGAAGCGTGAAATTTGGGGAGGGTGTTCCTTTTGTGATGGAGGCACCCATTAAGAACCAGTTTTTGGAAATTCCAACCAGAAGGTGGTAAAAAGGGGCTCAATGCGTTTTCCTCCTTATACTTTACATTGAAGGAACCCTGACTGATCACTGTCCTCCTACCCCAAACCCTGAACCTAGAAGCATGAAATTTGACAAGGGTGTTCCTTCTGTGACATCAACACCCACCAAAAACTTTAATCCTTGAGAAATTTAACTGTTAATGGAATGAAAAGGGGTACAATGTGTTTTTGTCCCATACGTAACATTGAAGACTGACTTATCAACATCCAGCTGGGGGGGGGGGGAGATGGTGCGCAGGGGGAGATGGTGCGTATGGCGTTATTGTACGGGGGTGTTGTGCCTGGGGGATGATGCACAGGGGTGTTGCATCTGGTGTGTATGGGGGGCAGAGCGCATGGGGGTATTGCATATGGTATTGCACATGTGATGGTGCACATGGGGGACAGTGCATGGGGGATGGTGCATGCTTAGGCGTAGCCTACTGCAGTTGAGAGAGTAAGGTATCAGTTGCCATCTAAATTTAAATATGAACTGTATTAAATACAAACTGAGTTTAAATGTGCTCTGTGTTTTTTCTTTATAAAGTATGATTGCTGGAGGCAAACCGCTAACTGTGGAAGTAGCAGGTATAGAGTACATGAATGATGATCCAGCCATGATAGATGTTCTCTATGCAAAAGTTCACATGAAGGATGGCTCTAACAAGTAAGTTTCTTGGGCTGTTTCTGAATTCCATTATGTGGAAGCATAAAATGATATTTGAACTGACAAAAGTAATGCCTTCTTCTATTCTGAGTTTATGTCAGAAAATATACCACCAGCCATCTAGAAGACAATGGCTGCAATCCTAAAGACACTTTCTTCGGAGTAAGACCTATTGAACACAATGGGGCTTATTTCTGAGTAGACATGGTTAGGATTGTGCTGGATGTTTCTATTTCTCAACAGATGTATAAGCTTGCCTATGAACTGATGAGTGGTGAAACAGATAATTTTTTAGTATCCACTTGTGCTGTTTCTACTTAGTATTTTGAAAAAAATCCAAAATGGAGTTCAGCTTTCACTAACTTCAGTTTAAGGGCCTAGGTGAAAAACTGAACCAGGCTAGCTACTATATTTGCAAGTACCACCATTCTCTGGTGGTACATTCTCCATGGTAGGGTCAATTTGTGGTGTGATCTGGGAAGCACCTCCTCTCAGGCAAGGCAAAGATCAGCTGGAAGTCTTCCTTGAAGGGAAGGGCACCCCAAAGTCACCCAGACTGGCCTTCACCTCAGGCAGAGAAGTAGGAAGTCTTGCCAGCTCCTGCTGGATTCACTCTCTGTGGGTGTTGAAGGAATCTCTACTCCCCATATGATATCTCATCAAGGGGAGTTGGTTTGCAGGGATACTGGGTGAAACAGCATTCCACTCGCCTGTTTCTCCCCCCAGCATGGAAGTGGCTTCTTTGCACTACAGGAAGAGTGCAAGAGGGGTACAGAGCAAGACAGTGCCCTGCTTGCCTGCCCGCCCCCAATTCCAGGAGAAGCTCAGGAGCAATGTACGAGTTGGCAAGTTGGTCACTATGTTTTCTAATATCACGTGGAAGTTTCAGCTATTTCATGTGTATACTGAAGATTAAGGCCATTTTCTTCCCAGTCTTAGAAATACACGTTCAAGTTTCCTAAAAGGATATCAGAGTGTACAGGGTGGCCCTAAGGGCAAAATTCAGAATAACTATGGGGAGTCCTTGCTCAGGTGTAAGAACAACTTACTCTAGATTCCAATATTAATTTCCCATAGGTTTTCACTAGGTGGTGCAGTAACTACGGGTGCACGTAAAGTCTCTTACGTGCTCCCATAGTTACTGTGGATTTGGGGGTAAGTCTCCTATGTAGGGACAGGTCAAGTTCCAGAGGTCTGTGTGTAAACTTATAAGTTGAAATAGCTGGTTTTTGCCAGCATAGCACTATTGCATCTGTGCAAAAAGAACCACCAAAGGATGTAGTGCTCTTGAGTGAAAACATTTATACAGCTGTCCATAACCCAGACACCTGTAACTCAAGGTGCCAGTATACACTTTCTTTTCTCCCATTCTTTCCATTCCAGGTGTGAATTCCTGCCTTTCTTCTAAAGGCCTTAGAAAGGGTTATAGGACCAATATGGTTAATACAGTTATAACCTAATTATCAGTGTTTTAATTATCAGCATTGTCTCAACATGAATGAGGTTGCGAAACCACTGCTTTTGTATTACACAGAAATGGGTATTCATAGAGGCTCCTGGAATCAATTTTTGTGGATCCTGACATTCAACCTGTATTCCCTTCTCCTGTCTCTGTTGCTCCCAATTAAAAAAAAATCTTTTTTTTGCAAATATGAATGTTGGAAGTGGTTATGCAAAATTAATATATGCAAATCTGTTTGGTAAAGTACTTCCATTGTATATAATTTAGCTTTTTGTGACGACAGCTGTGGTTATTAGATATTTGCGTTGTGTAGAGTTCATAGCTCTTCTTGTGTCCCTTATCTTTTCTGCTTCAAAAATTGTCATAAAAGTTTAAAACCTACTTCTGTTTTGCCTAAATCTGTTTCTGAAGTTCTGCAAGTTTTTCACAAAATAACCTGAGTTAATATATCATGTTTTTGGCTTTTATTTTAACCCTGGAAGAAGAATTTCTTGAGAAATGTTAGATAGGAGATGGTTGTCACACAACGCAGAGGGATTTATTTTTCCTTATGCTGTGTAGCATAGTAGCCACCTCAGTGCAGATCCAAGAAGGCTGCCTGATCCAGTGCAAGTTAGGATTGCGCTACCCATCCTTTTATTGCAATATGAAAGGCAGATGTCTTTCCTAGTCTCTATATATTACTGAATGATGCTGTGAAGCATCATTCTCTCTCTCCCTCTCTCTCTCTCCCACCTCTCTCTCCTTGGTAATGATGGATGTGTTCTCCATTTGAGGGAGCAAGGAGAAGCAACAGTAAGATAAGGTCATGCTCTGATAGTTCCTATGTAGGAAAGACTCTCATTCTAATTCATTTTAATTTGTCTCATTTCTTGGATTAATTTTATAACATAATAAAGCCCCATTTTCACTTCAGCTATTCTGTTAATTTGTTTTAGTGTCATCGGTAATGATACTTCTTTCATTTGTCACTGCTAATTTTAAAAATCACTGATGTATCACCAGCATACAATTATTTAAAAAAAGATTCAATCCATAAGACTAGAAACATAACTGGTAACTGCCTCAAAGGGGCAGCTAAAAGTCAGCAAGCAATAGCATTAGCTCATCAAGAACTGTCAAATAAATGGTGGTCTGAGGAGGAATAAACCTTATTACTATTCCATCTTGGTTCTCTGATCCGGACGTAAAGGGCCAAGGTGGCAACATATAGCTTTCCAGAAGATTATGTTTCTAATCAGTTTGGTAATAAAGATTGTATAACTTCACATTTGTGATCATTTTTTATTTTAATGATTAGGAGTGTTGGTTCTAATGAACACTCTCTGTCCATGGTTCTATGAGCCTTGCATAATGCTTTGGAGGAAGAGACAGTATGGAAGAGCGGCTGTGGTTTAGAGACGTATTTGTTTCCTAATATGGATATCTAGCTTATAATTAGTGTTATACAAGTCATCACACTTCCATGCAATAAGAAGGCAGAATATTAGCTGTATTTTCTAGTAATATCAGGTTCCATAACACTTCACAAACTTTCTCGATCCCTAACTTGGCCTTTAAACATTCAGCTATAACCATAATAAGATGCCTCCATAGGTCAAAACTGATCTGACAGGCGCTTCAAAGCTGTTCTTGCCCGCTCCCCCCTTTAGCGCCAAGGTGGCCAAGAGGCCTGTCCCTCCTCATACCTTCCTATCTCCAGCTGCTGTTCGAAACCCCTTCGTCAGTTTTCCCCCAGCCTGCATAGTGGTGCAGGGGTGCATAGGGGTGCAGTAGTGACCCTCCTGATCTCTCATATCAGTTTCACTTGAACTTGACACTCCATAGGCGGCCACAGGTGATCTCTGAGATCAGTTTTGACTGACTGCGAGCACAATCCTAACCATGTCTACTCAAAAGTAAGCTCCATTGTGTTCAATGGGTCTTACTCCCAGGAAAGTGTCTTTAGGATTGTAGCCTGCGTCTTGACAAATTTCAGTATTTTTTTGTTTTACTTGTTTAATAAGTAAACAATTTACTCATTAATAAATGAGATTTTTTGAATCAAATTTCGATTATTCTCTCTTTGTATATCTGAATGAAGGTCACTGATCACTGTAAGAGTATTAGAATTGAGTTAATTAGGTGCTAATGACAGCTTTCTAACAGGCGCCTGTCAGGTGCACTTCAACTGAACATGGAAAAAAAGAGTTTTGACTCCAGGAGGATTAAGAAGGTGCCTTCTCATTGCTTCCTTTCCTTGAAGAAATCGATAACTAGAACATAATATATGCCTTGGTGTTGGTTCTTGAACTGAGCAAGTTCAGATGCTAAGGGAAAAATTAATTCCTTGATTCTGCTGATGAAAATGGCAAACTATATCGGAGATGCCTCAGTCTTCACAAAGGATCCATTCTCAGAACCCTACAAACACAGAAACTATGGATTGCGGCAAAATTAAGATTGTGAGCACTGCTGCAGCATACAGTTTTGCTAGTCATTGAAAGCATCCCTTGTTAAAGCAACAGCTGATCTAAACTGGAGTTTTAACTAAAAGTGTTCAACTATACTAAGCAGCACATAACAGGCGTGCTGTGTTCACTATGTTTGGGTATGTGTGTTTTACAATTGACAGCAAAGAAACCTATCACACCCTACAATCCAGAGTAACTATGGGAGCACATAAGAGACATTACCTGTACCCATAGTTACTGCACCACCTAGTGAAAACCTTTGGGAAATTCATATTGCAATCCAGAGCAAATTGTTCTTACACCGGAACAACGACTCCCCGTAGTTACTCTGGATTGCTCCTAAATAAAACTTGAACCTAAGATTGTGTTTGCACTGGCATTTTTGCATACTGTTGCCAAGCAGGATGCCCTCTACTGCACATTTAAAGAGTGGGATCTGTGGGATGATGTATCCCTAAAGTGTATTTCTTGGTAAAATCTACATTGTGAAGGAGAGGTGGCACTGTCCCAGAACTGGTTTTGACAATCTGTTTTTATCCTGCCTGGCCTTACATAATAAAAGACGCATGCTACCTACTTGCCCTGGCTCTTCCTGCTGTGTTCCCTTAGGAAGTATGTTTATCAGTGCAGATAGGGGAATTTTTTAAATACAGTTCACCCCATTTGATGAAGAAAATGGCTCTGAATCCACTTTGGCAAGGGAATTGAGCCAAGATGTGTGCCAGGTTGAAGATGGGTAATGACAAGTACAAGCATGAGTAAAACAGTGACTGTCATTCAATTTATAAATTAGATAAGCTTCTTTTTACCAAGTTCTTGATTTTTACTCGTAGTCTTGTACATGAAACAGAATAAAGCAGGCCTCCGTCAGTCTTGAAAGACTATGGTATCGTGCTCTGCGCTGCATACGCTGCATGCGAAGCACGAAAGCCTGGGTTGGATTGTTATGGAGGATAGGCTGTAACCCAAGCAGCAAATCCCCCCTCTCCATGCCACTGAATTAGTCCAATGGAAAGGCAGAGCCAATACGATTGGATCCAGCTGGCATCGCAGAGCTGGGCTAAGGACAGAAGCTCACCCTGTCTTGTAGGGCCGACCCGTGTCTCGAACCCTGGCCTGCTGGTTAACAGGCACAGCGTCTTAGCCGCTTGCGCCACCCACAGCCCTTGCGAAACAGAATAAAGTGTCATTAAAAAAAGCCAAAACATATTTAAATGAGGTAATAATTTTTTTAATTGAAGAAAGTAATTCCTCCAGGCTTGTAAAGTACTCAGACAAATATGGAGGAAGCCTTATATACCAGATCTACCTTTCCTACATTTGCCTCAGATAATTTGCTACCTTGAGCTCCTTACAGAAATGGAAGTATACAAATGTTAAAGCAGGAGTAATAACAGTTTCACATAATTTTCATTCTGCTCAGAGTTATGAGCATTCATTATTTTAATGCATAAATGAAAGCCATAATTACTTTTTTCATTTTCTTTCCCTTTCTGAAGGCTGCAGCTAATAGCAGATAAACTGATGGATCGATTTGTTACCTCTGGACTAATGATGAAGGAGTGGGATAGGGTGAAACTCCATGCCACTGTCATGAACACAGTCTTCCGGAAAGATCCCAATGGTGAGGATTCGTAAAAGTCTTCTTGAGATAATGTAGCAGCTGCTTTGATCCCTATATGATTCCTGCCTTTGCTATTGTTCATTTATCATTGTTTTATGACCTTTCTGCAGAAAAAATAGGTTCATGACCTTCACAAGGACTCTGGTTCCTACATTAAGGTTGCATGTCAGGAGTAGAAGCTAGGAGGCCACCTTTAGTTGAAACATTAAACTCACTTTTTTATCTGGCAGAATTTTAGTTCCTTCTTCATGATGCAGAGTAGACAGGTTAGTATCTTGTAGCAGGTTTAAAACAAGATTTTCATTCTTTCATGATTTCCTACTTAAAAAAAGATTTGGTTTGTTAAGACTTGATGCACGTTATTGCTGAGTGCATAACGCCTGTCTTTCTGCCAAACACATGTTCTGTAGTACCTGGCTACAATTTTTTTTTCATGAGATTAATTATTTTAATAAACAGAATAATTGAACTCCTTTTTAATCAAGCCCTAAAAGTACATTATTACTAGTGTGTTGCTGGAGACAAGCTCCTGTAAATAGATATAGGAAAGGAGGTATTGGGACCTCAACAATTTATACTGAGGACATAAAAGTGGCCATATTAATGAGATTCAACCAAAATTATCTGTTTACCTATCTCACTAATTTATCTTCAGTTTAGCTATTGAGAGACTTAAGACAGATAGTGGACAGGGCTTTGTGAGATCTAAATCAAAGAATCCATACAATTTCAATCCTGGATTCAGCACAAATTAAGGCAGGCTTGCAAATAAGACTTCAAAAATTAATGGTCCATAGAAGTTTTTATTTACCTGACTTGGAGGTACTTCGTACAGACAACCAGATACCGTAAGTTGCTATTAGCACATCTGAATTAAGCGCTGTTTCACATAAATATGTTGTCTTATTAAGTTGTGCTCAAGATTCAGATTTTCAAAGAATATCAAAACTTTCAATACAACAAGATCGATCAATGCAAGAATGTATGATTCTTATGTAGTCTTATACTGCTATAACACTTAAAAAATGAGGAGAAATGGAGGTGACAGATTATTTAACCATTATAAGTGTAATATGATCAGTAAGTTTGAAAAAGAGATTGAGTGCTATTGTGGGACCATCTCACAATGGAGGACATTTTTGGGGTCCTTCTTCCCCTTTCTTGTCATGAGATTCAGAGTTTCAGTGGGTAGAAAGACTTCCACCTCCATCCACAGGGGCCTGGATTGAAGGACAGGCAACACCGCTACGCCTTCCTCAGGTTCTGCTCTCTCTGTGGTAACTTCCTTGGCCTTATTACATTTCCTTTTAATCCTCCGGATGTGGCCTAATTAGGCCCCATAAACCATCCCACCTAGTTTGCCACCTCACACTCCTGCTGACCTGTGGCTGTCTCAGGTGTGCCTGCTTGGGCTCTTTTCTGAGGGCCATTTCTTGTTGGCTTCTATGTCCTATTCTGCTGCCTTTCTTCAGTACTCATGTTGGACACTGCCTCCCTAGATAGGGCTGCCTGATTTGTACAAGCAGCCTGTCTGCTGGAATGGAAGTTGCTGCTGCTTCTTCATCCTTATGGAAGGCTTGCAAGAGCCTGCTGGGTGGTCTTAGCTGATGGGCTCATGGTACCGATTGCCTGGTGGTGCCCAATAGGAATGCTCGGTCCCCATTGTAGCCTGCTGCCCACTGTTGCTTGCTGGTGCTTACTGCCCGCTGGTTTCCAGTGTAGATGCTCGGTGCCGCCGGTCTTCACCAGTGCCCACTGCTGCCTCCTGGTACCCACCAGTGCCTGGTGCCTGTCAGTGATTCCCACTGGTGTCCAGCCATGCCCACTGATGCCCACAAAAATTCTTTAAATTTTTGCTCCCGCAACAACGGGGAAATTCTGCTAGTAGGATACAGATTCTCTGTCCCCAGAAATCTCTGCACAGTTTGTTACTGTTGGCCTTCCTCACACAGTGTGTTGAATTGTTCCTTGCTTATAAAAAGGCAAGAAACGTGCTCTAGATAAAATAAAACCCAAGTTCTCACAGCTGAATCCTATTTACAGTGGTTATACTAGTGAGGATATGTTGCAGTTGTGCAAAGCAGACATGTGGAGCTAAGGAGGCCATTCATCTTCTTTTGTTCTTAGCTTACTGGTGTTAAGAGATTAGAGATACCTTGATAACAAGGATGCATTGCTTGCATATCTGATTTTTCTCTGTGATTTTAAGAATGTACTCTGCAGGATGATCAGATATTTGATGCTGCACTTGGTAATTCAAGACAGGAGAAAATGCTTTACTGCTGAAACATGCGTTGACAGAGCACCAGATATTAGATTCTGGTTTCCCTGGATGATTCTGTTACACTGGGCTGTCAGCCCTGCATAATCCTTGCAACAAAACTGATGACTCTCAGAATTTTGACAGTGTATGCTTGGAAATAATTTGCAGATTTTCTTTCTTGCATTAAGTGTGCTGTGCTACAAATACTTTTAGTGGCATTGAAATAATAAGAACTGTAGTCTCACTCATTTTTCTTGCAGCTGAAGAACAAAGCAGCAAAACTGCAGGGAAATCTTTCAAGGAGAGGGAGTCATTTGATGGCCGAAGTATACTGAAGGTCAGTATGAAAACCTAGGCTAGTTTAGCTTGTGCTAGATGACTGTTCAGCTGGATCTGTATGCTGAGTCTAGTATTCTGGAGGAGGAAATCTATAGGCCTGGGAGCAAATGAGCAAAAAGTGCTGCGGAGGCAGGAGTGTTTTGTCTTTTGAGTTCCTATTGTGGTGGGTTTTTCTACTCTGTTCATCCCTGCTTTGGAAGGAAATGGCATAGCAAGACAGATGGAAGAAGCTGAACAATTGTACTCTGGCTTATGAGTGTCAGCTCTTGCACAGATTCTCTTAAACTAGCTGAGACTGAGTATGGCATAACTTTTCTCTTAATGAATGTAAAATTAGAAGTTTTAATCAATAGTGCTGGATCCCCAGGACTGCATTGACAGTTGGCTATGAGAGGAGAAGGAATGACTGGGCTCATATTATAGCTAAATGTAGTTCTTAGGAGTTGTCTGTACACACTCCCTTTTTTTGCTTGCATTTGAAAAAATACTTCTCTTCCTTATTACTGTTTTGTTCACATGATGAATTAAAGGGGTGTTGAAATCAGATTGTGATTGGCATGTTGTGTGGACATACAAGAGCAAATATGCAAATTGAAACTTGTACTTACATTGGGGAATAACTGGGCTCCGGTCATTGGAAACAATCTGCAACAGTGATTCTCAAACCTTCTAGCCTAGGACACACTTTGTAGAATAATAATTTGTTGGGACCTATCAGAAGTAATGTCATTAACCTGAAAGCAATGCCGTGGATAGAAATGGCATAATCAAGCAAGGTAATGTTTAACAGTCCTAGGCTGCAATCCTGTCCACACTTATCCGGAAGTAAGCTCCATTAAAGCATTACATTGGCATCCATCAGTCTTGAAAGACTATGGTATCGTGCTCAACGCTGCATGCGAAGCACGAAGGCCTGGGTAGACCCCCTCTCCACACCACTGAATAGTTCAATGGAATGGCAGAGCTGATATGATTGGTTCCAGCTGCGTCACAGAGCTGGGCTAAGGACAGGAGCTCACCCTGTCTTGTGGGGATCTGGGTCTCGAACCCTGGCCTGCTGGTTAACAGGCATAGTGTCTTAACCACTTGCGCCACCCACAACCCAGCAACACCATAGCAACTACAGAAATGGACTAGAATAGCAAAACTATCACAAGTGACAAGAGTTTTGGTTGCAAGGTCTTGGCGTCCATTCAGCTGGCTTCTGTTCTGCTAAAATGTAGGAAATTTATATCAGTAGATTGATAACAGCATCTTTATTTGTTTTTGATATTTTATGCTGTGTCACTTGAACATAGAAGAGAATGTGACTTTGGAAAAGAAAGTCAAGGGTGAAGAAAAGTAGAAAATGTTGAAAGAAGATAGACTATCATGTGTATATGAATTAGGGAAACTTGCACTATTTCAGCTTTTAATTTGGGATAATTGTAGATTAATGTATGCCATTTGGTTGCAATTATAACACTTTTTTGTCTGTGGTTCTACCACATCGATGGTAAAATGTGATATCTGAAAGTATAGCACTTCAGATATAGCACTTATAGATATCTATTTTCTTAGTATATCCAGTGGTGCATGGTCTAAATATAGATGAGATGTAAAAGGGAAAGGCAATAAGGCCAGAGGAGGAAATAAGAAACTCTTTTTAAAGGCACTGCACTTCCTTCATACAGATTGTACAATCATGATTGTGAGTTGGAAGTTACTTTTTCTTACCATAAAATTAGTGCAAGGAAACTCTGTGCTATGTGCTGAATAATTGGCAGGCAGTGGATGGATTAGTAGAAGTTGAACACATGATTAAAATGGTGAATAAAAAGGTTACTCTGGGGAGACACTAAAGTTTAAGTGGGAGTGAAGGTAAGGCCAGGTGACAACAGGTTACAGTAATGAAAATGAACACTAGTAAAACCCTGAACCAGAGCCTTAGAAATATAAATACAGTGGTGCCTCACATAAAGAGCTTAATTTGTTCCGGAGGCATGCTCTTTAAGTGAAACACTCTTTAAGTGAAGCAGATTTTCCCATAGGAAATAATGGAAACTCAGACAATTGGTTCCTCGACCGCAAAAATATTCATATAAAAATATTAACTGGATGTAACAATGATGATAAAACACTGGAATCGAATTCAAAACATGCATTCAATGTGCATGATCCTATGAAGTCTACTTAGGCTGCAGTCCTAAAGACACTTTCCTTGGGAGTAAGCCCATTTAACACAGTGGGGCTTACTTCTGAGTAGACATAGTTAGGAGACTACAATCAAAGACACTTTCCTGGGAATGCTTACCAGGGCGGCTGCTGGAGGATCAAGGTGGTCAGTGGGGACACATGGGGCAGTTAGGGGCAGCTGCCTCTGGCACCTCCAGGCAACTGCCCCCAAGTTGGGGGTAGTTAGAGGCAGTAGCGCTGGCCGGCAGCCCTTTTAATGAGCCTCCGTGCAGAGTGTCAGGGCTACATAGCACACGTGCCCATAAGGTGCTTGCTTGTAAAGTGAAGCGGAACTTGTTATGTGAAGCAAGATTTCTTGGAAATTTTTTGCTTGTTATGTGAAACGCTTGTTAAGCAAGGCGCTTGTTAAGCGAGGTGCCACTGTATAACTAGCAAGAAAGTACCTGTTTTGCGGGAGTTAAATTCCCTGTATGCCATCCCTCATTTCGCATCCGTCCCCCCATGCGCATCTGTCCCTCCATGCACATCACCCCCATGTGCACAAACCCCTGTGTGCAGCATCCTCCCCATTGCAACCCCTCCCTTTAAACAACATCCCCCCCCCAGTGCAACAGGCACCAACCACCAAATTGGCTGTATGTTGGTCAGTCTTCCATGTTAAATTATAGGACAAAAACACGTTGCACCCCTTTTCAGCCCATTAAAAGTTAAATTTCTCAACATCGGTTCTTGGTGGGTGTTCTTGTAACAGAAGAAACACCCTCCCCGAATTTCATGCTTCTAGGTCCAGGGGTTGGGGCAAAGCATCCCTCAGTCAGGGATTCTTCTAAAGTATAGGGAGGAAAACGCGTTGTGCCCCATTTCACCTCTTTCCAGTTGGAATTTCCAGAAACCAGTTCTTAGCGGATCCCTCTATCACAGAAAGAACACCCTCCCCACATGTCATGCTTCTAGGCCTAGAGGTTTTGGCTGGGCATTGAGTGAGTGACTTTTCAGTTTTATATATATAGATGACAAGGGATTGTTGTCTATAAATTATATTAGCAATCTATATTATAGATTGTTGTCTATAACTTGGCAATATATATTGCTATAACTTAGCAATATATAGTATCTGAGATGAGAATAACAAATGAATAAAAATACCACTGAGATCACAAAACTAGGAAGAAGGATAGACAACCACATTACCAGTACTGTCTGATAGAAGATGAAAGAGAAGACATAGAAGACTGTAAATTCAATTTACCTGTTTTGATCATAAGGTGTCACTGGATCATCCAAGCAGAATAACAGTAAGTCAATGATGTCAGAGTGAATAGAAAAAGGTGCATAAGCAGAAAGATAAATATGAATGCCATATACATAAAGATGACAATTTAACAAGGAATTGATGGATGAGATGGCAAAAACAGAGATCAGGAATAGAACCTTGGGAACATCAGTTAATCAGGAGTGGAAGAGACAACAAATTGTTGGCCAAAACCTGCAAAGGATGGTCAGGATAACCGTGGGATTTAGGCTGTAACGTTATGCCTGCCTATTTGGATAAAGTTGACTCAGAGGGACTTCTGAGTGGACATGCATAGGGTTGTGCTGTTTGTCTAGGAAACTTTGCAATAGGAAGAAGGGTTCTCTTGGGAGCCAACCTCACCTCTTCCAAGGAATCAAAATTTACAGTTGTCAAGAACCACATTTTTTGCAACTGCACGTTCAAAAACCCACCTAAAAAGTTGGAAAGTTGTACTGTGATATTCTGTGGAAGAAAAAAGATATTGCAGTGGCATTGCTTGGATTTGCATCACCAGTCACTCCCACGATAGGCCTCCTCCTATTCAGTGGGCAGCAACATCCAAGTGGTGGGTATGGACATCTCCATTGCCCTGCCCCCATTTTTTGGCCATAACTAACCAAGCCTCTATTTTATTCTTTTTAATTGGTGTTGGGGAGGGGGTTGCCTTCTGGAGTATTTGCTGAGTTCCACTTTCATTGGATCAGGACCATTCTGGTAGCCTGGCATTCCTCTTTGCCAGACCTGTACATGACCCAAGGCATGCCTGCTTTAATGCCAAGTAAATGCAAAAATATAGCTTACTTTCAGTTTCCATACAGCTCAATACACTTGTCAGCTTATGGAGAGACTTCATCTCTGTTTTTTTAGGGGGGCTTGTTCATCAGATCAAGACCTTTCTGCTATTGTTAGATTCTTCTCAGCTTGTCCTTTGGAATGGACTTAGGCTACAATCCTAAAGACACTTTCCTGGGAGTAAGTTTCATTGTACACTCTAAGGATTGTTAGGATTGTGCTCTAAGGCAGGTTTCCCTACTCACAAGTAAACACAGTTTTCGTTTCACTTTCTAAGGAGCTTCCATGTATTTTATTGTTTTCTAGATTTTTGGCCATAACTTTTGATAAAAAGAAGATATTTCGTTGTGGTTTTTTTTATTACTGTACATTCTGCTGTAAAGTACAGTGTATAACATGGTGGAGTTATTCCTAACCATTGTGATTTTAGCACATCACCCTCTCTGTGTGCATCACCTTCCTGGGCATGACATGTGGTACAGCGTGCATCTCCCACACCCTCTAGTGACACCACTGATGGTTGTAAATTTCATTTGGGCCTTAGTCCTTCATTCCATTCATTCTGGCTCCGTCATTAGATTTGTAGTAATCTCAATTGATGTATACAAAATAGGTCTATTGGCCTTCCGGCACATCTTCCCAATGTTGCTTTGTAATAAAAGATGCTTTCTTTGCTGGTCATACATTGTATTCTTTCTGCTCTGGCAGTCTGCGAGATGGCATTTCTAAGCAGAAACACAGTACATTCTACCACACATGCCTTAATTGATTTTTTTTCTTTTACTGTTTCATCCAACCCAAAAATCCGCCATTGGCTGTTGATGCATGAAAGAATGCCAGTCATTGCTTCAAAGCTGTGAGAAACACCATCTTTTTACAGCACCCACATTCACTGATCATTTATTATGTTTCTTCTCCTTACAAAAGCGCCCAGAGCAATACCCACCATCACTGATTAATTCTCATTAATAGCTCACAGTGGAACCCTGTCAAGCCTGACCATTGATCAATAGTGTATTCCTGCTGAGCCAAGCAGTGATCAGCTTCCTTTCCATTTATGTATTTGTGCCATGCTTCTTTTATTTGCAAAGTAGCTTCATCAGCTTTGCGGAAAGAAACCAAATGGCAGGTTGGTAATGAATACAGCTGCAATTACTGTCAGTTGCATACCAGCTGCATTCTGCAATCCAAATGCAATGTACAAACTTACACATCCTCTTACTCCTCAAATTGAAGCCTTTCAGATTTTGCTTTCAATTCAAATTATTTGTTGACTAATTATTAGCTTTGAACAGGCTTATGTGACAAGACGAATGGTTGGGTTTAATCTCCCCATTGGCTAATTTTCAGACCTGTTTGATAACTAAGAATTTGGGGGTGCCAAATAAAGAACAAGCCTCTTCTATTGAGAGCAAAACCAAAAGAGATTAAGCAGTAGTGTAGTTAATAAAGATACCCAACTGAAACATAGTAATTTGAGCCATGTGCAAGTAATGATTACAGTATACTTTAAAACTCCAAAAGAGAGCTCAGAAAACATGTAATTCAGATAAAATTAAAAAAAAACCGTACTGCAGAATAGAGTAAATTGTAGAGGCCAAAATTATGGAAACCTTTTTGGAAAAGTGTATTTTTGAGATTTGATGGTAATAACACCACTTTTTTGGAGTAGTACCATAAAATTATATGTAAAATGGAAAGATAATTTAATCAAGAATGTTATAAATCAAGGTTTATTCAGTTATCTGTATTTTATGAAAAGTTATAGCCAAATAACCAGAAAAAGGAAGCACAACCTGCTTAGACTGATATCAGGAAGCTTTCTTTCATCTGATTGTAGCCAATGAGCATGAGTGTTTAGTCATCAGGTGTCATCTTGTTTTGGCAATGAGCCAATTAGATCACTGTAGGATTTAGTTATTGATGTCATGTATTGAAGCCGAGAGTATGACATTTGTCAATGTATGTGATCGCTATCTAGTTGGTTTGGTTTTTTGTGTTCTTTCATTTAGTGACCTTATAAAATGTAATAAAATTAAAGTAATGGTGCAAAGAGTTGACTGGTTGCCAAGAAAGCAATGTAAAATAGTGTTATTAAGTGAACCAGGCTACAGTTATAAAGAAATTAGAAGCAAAAGTGGTGGAAACTTAACCAAAGATTGCATTTCTAAGTTTTTGAAGAGGTATAAGGAGACACAGTCACTACAAAACCACACTGATAAAGGCAGGAAAAGGTGCACATCTGTGATGATAGAAGAATTAAGAGACGGTGCCCATGTGACAGAAGAAAATCATCTGAGTGTATACAAGATGAAATGGCGAAATGCAATATGAAGTTGAGTGCAAGGACTGTTCCGCACAGACAGCAGAGTTGAAGAAACATGCTTGGCCAGAATTGAAGAAACCTGAGGAACTTGCTTAGAATCATGCAGTCCTATTCCTCTTTGGAGCATGTGTTTCCACTGATCAAGGCAAATATAGAAAGAAGGGTTGTATGTTAAGAAGAACAGCCAATTGCAATGAATCAGTGAGAACAAGGAAATCGGTGAGTTCTGATGCAGGTGTGAGTTGCTAAACACCTGCATTCTTTTACAGTCTAGATGCCAGGGTTTGTAATGGGGAGCTCAAGCAAGCTGGAGTGTGTGACATGAGATGATTCTTCTTTGGGAATTCTAGAAATGTATTTGGCAGAATAAGGCTGCAATCCTAAGCCCCAGTTTGTACAAGTTCCATACTGGCCTGGAGGTGTCACAGAAGTCTGCAAGACACTACTGTGCCACTTGGGGTGGGGGAGGTTGCTCAAACATGCACTTGCCTACCTACATCACCATGGGAAAAGGAAAATTGCTGAGTTAGGCTGGCCTAGATTAGGATTGCATGCTAAGTGAGGATGGGCTGTTTGGCCAAGCAGTTCTAGGAAGGTAGACAGCATATGTCAGCTAGTAGACGACAATCCTGCTCTGAATGTTTTTCTGTTCATCAGATAAAACCCTTGTGGCCAAACCTGGACCTTTAAACAATTGTTTATGAGAGAAAATTTCAGCCGTTGCATCTTATCATCTGTGTGATGAAAGGCTGCACCTGCTGAAATTCTCTCTTCATTGCAATTGTTGAACATCTAAACAGTTTCATTTAAAGAGGGAAGGATCCCTTACTCTAATACAGGGGTGTCTAACCCCTAGCTCGGAGGCCTGATGCTGCCTGTGGCAAATCTCAGTGTGGCCCACAGCTGGACCCCTCCCTTCAGCCAACGGGCAAGTCTTGTAATCCTCCAGTTATGTCTCTAATACACTTTTATATGTAAATATGTAAATTAATGTACATTTATTCAAATTTGAAATGTGAATACGTAATTTTTCTGGCCCCTGATATAGTGTCAGAAGTGTCCCTCACAGGTTGCCATACTAGTCATGATCAATTCTAGGGTACCGTGCTCTAAGCCGAAGAGCCAACATTGTCCAGAGACACTTCCATGGTCATGTGGCCAGCATGACTATACGTTAAGGCACCTTTTACCCCTATGTTAGTCTGTCAAGGTATTCCAGTGCCAGTTTCACAAGGCATTCTAATACAGACCTGCCTTTTCCCACCATTATTCATTTCTTTTTCAAGTACTCGTAACCCTTAGATGCCCATCCGGATCCAGAGTCCGGAAATGCAAATTTATGCAAATTGGGCTATTTTTAGATGGGCATCTATTAAAGGGTATTGGCACATACCCCGGGGGGGGGGGGTTAGACACACCTCAGGTTGGGAACCACTCTTAATAGGTGCTGAAAATTGAGACTAACAGCATAGCTATTCTGCAAAATCTTTCTAGGGATCCATTGGCATCCCTTGCTACAATTGTGACATTAATTAAAAGTGTGACATTAATTAGACATTTATCTACAGGAACTTTATTAGACAAATATTAGACATTTACTTTCTCATGATAGTATGATTTTAATGCAGTTTGACATGATAGTGAGAATTAACTAAAATAAGCAATGCATTGTATTTTCCAAAACAGTAAAAATGTTAAGATAAATGTACAGGAAACATGTGCCTCTATGGCTATATAAAGTTCTTTCCTGTTTTCAGTGCATTTTTATGATTATGACACAGAGGCTCCAATCCTAAAGATACTTTTCTGGGTGTAAGACCCATTGAACACAATGGGCTATCTTTTGAGTAGGCATAGTTAGGATTGTGCTCTGAGGGAGCATGCTTCCTACAATATTTAGTGATTATGGGGATGGTAAACTGCCATGGGGAGAGCTTAATGCTATGTCATTGTTAGGGAGGGAAGGGGTTTGAGGCACCATGTCTCCTCCAATTGGGGTTGTAAGAGTCTTCTATGGAAATTGTGGCTGGTGCCTGGAAAGCTGGGCCTTGATGCCTCCCTCAGCTATTTCTCCAAGATGCCTGATCACAGGCGGGCAGGCTCTTTTGTAGCTTCCCCACCAGCTGGTCCCTCCTCTAGTCACCCCAGTGTTCACCCACCCTCAGCACAGTGCGCCTTTGTGTTAAGCTGAGGCAAGCCCAGACAAGTGCCTGCTCCACTTGCCTTCAGGCTTGCAAGCTTCTGGCTGCTGGCCTGCCTTACCATGTGTCCTTTCCAATTCCTCAGTAAGTCCCTGGACGGATAGGTGCTATTTCTGTTTGAAAGATGCAAAGCACAAGCAATTGAGGGAGCTGGTGAATCTGCCAAGAATTTGGACTTTAAAGACAGTCATGGATGGTTCTACCACTTCAACAAGAAGGGGCACTTGCATAACCTGTGGGTAACAGTGAAGCAGCATCTGCCAATCTTTCAGCTGTTGCTGTTTTTCCAGAACAGCTAAAAAAATCATTCAAGAAAGTGGCTGCAGTAACCAGCTGGACATCAGTGGCTTGTTTTAGAAACAGATGGTGTTTTGGATATACACCTTCAAAGCTGAAAAGCAAGCCAAAGGACACAAAGCTTCTAAAGACAATTGTTACTTGGTAGCAATGCCATGGGCAATGTATAGATCAAACCTTTGCTTGTATTCCATTTGGAAAATCCACAGACTTTGAAGGGTATCAATAAGATAAGCCTTCCAGCGATTTGGCATTCAAATAGAATTGCACGTGTGATCCGTCAAGTGTTTCTAGATGATATACAGAACTACTTTTGTTATCTTGTAAAAAAAAATTGCAAGAAAAATAACCTAGACAACTTTCCAGGCTGTCCTCAACAATTGTTGGTTACTGTAACAATGTGTAGGTTGAATAATCACCTCCAAGTACAACATTATTACAATAGCCGATGGACCAACATGTCAATTTAACACTTAAACACTGCTACATTTAAAACTCACTTTGTCACAAAGATGCATATACACTATCTCACTAATGGATTGGACAAGAATGATAAGGTAACAATAAGGAAATTATGAAAAAATGACAACATAAAATTGAAAACATAGTAATTGCTTGGGACAAAGTGACAGATAACACTGAATACTGTTTGTGGTGGAAAAGTTACTGTCCCCACAATTGCTCAGTGCACAACTTTCAAGGATTTAGAACTGAAAAAGATGATCTGTGATGGCATTGTGTGGCAGGCATTGAAAGCAGGTTTTGATGAGCTGCACATTGAAGATGTGCAAGAGGTGTTGGAATCTCTATTGGAACAACTGACAGATGACAAGCCAATTCAATGAGAAGAATATCTGAAGGAGGACAAAGAACATTTGAAAGAAGGAAAATTTGACAAGAAAGAAGACATAACAGCGATTCAATTTGTTCTCCATTATCAGGTGTCTTGTGCTTTGGTGGATAAAAATGCTATCAATTTTGAAATAGCTTAAAGTCTTCATTAGACAATTGATTGAATATTACAAACAATTGTATAATAGAAAGATACTAAACAAGCCAGCATTTTATTGGGTTTTTTTTCTCCAGCCATCCCTCTGCTGTTTCCAAGGATCATCCTTCAATGATCTTCTGATCTTCTTTTGCAGTGGAAGAAGACAATGTTTATGATCCAGAAAATATGGAGCATGAAGAATAAAATAAAACTATTTTGTAACTCAGGACTGCATAAAGATTTTCCCCACTGAAATTAGCGGTAATTGCATTTTCAATATGAAAATTTGCTTTATGAGGGAGTTTTCAGAAATGGTTTAACCTCATTAAGGTGTGGGAAGATTATTCTAACGTAATATCTTGTATATATAATGTATAACATCATAAATAAAATATGGGTTCATCTTCCACCCTTTTCATAACAGGCATTTCACAAGTAAATTAATGACTAATATAAAAATTACTGCTTGCATGCTTACAAAAAAGTGAGAAAACAAACTGGAGGATTAAAAGCCAACTGTGGCCCATATCCTAAAGTGAAATTAAGCCCTTTGCTCCAGAGCAGTTAAGGTGACTTTCCATAAAATAACACTTGAGGGTGACGTAATTGCATGGACCTGTAACTGCTCTGGATTTTGCCCTATGGCAGGGCCAGTCTTACATGGGCTGCATATCAGTGATAAGTGTTACAGATGTGTTGTAAGGCATGACTGTAACAAATTAAATCAAATCAAACCCTGAAATGGAGGTTCTCAAATCTTTGGCACAGACTTGAGAAACCCATTGCGGGACTTGGGTCTTCTTCTGAAAAGACCTCTGGCAGCCTTTGAGTGATGCTCGATACAGTGGTAGCCATTTTGATGCCATTGCACCTCATATATAAGATTGAGCTGTATGTTTTGTGGGGAAAAGATCAAGAATGCAGTATTTTTTGCTTTTTGTTTGTTTTGAAATGAGAGGTGCTATTTAGACCATTTGAAAGGAAAACTGGAAATTTTAATTGCAAAATATGTAGTAAATTATTGAATCCAATTCTCATTCTGATATACTAAAAATCTGATAAAATAGAGAATTCAAGAAAATACCATTAGAGTGATGTCATGCTAGAACACAGTAGGACTAAAAAGAGATCTGAAATTGACTTTTGCATTGTCTGGAGAAAAGAAGATCAAAGGTGTTGGGTGACTCTGTATAAAATACATTAATAAAAATCAAATCTTTGAGGAGAAAAGGCTTATTCACATTCTCTGAATATAAGCAGTCTTTAGACAAGTGATGTAAGAAAGATTGGAAAGAAGATGTCATCTGTTAAAAGGGATTGGATTATAGCCACAAAAAAAACAACGGTCTACTGGAGAAAAGATTCCAGGATGAATTGGATTTATAAATTTAGGGTGCAATCCAGAGAAATTTAGGCTGGCCTAACTCACCTGGACTATCTTTCTATGATGGGTTGGCGGCGTATGCCTGTACATTGGCCTACCCTCCCCAAGAGTGGTGCAGAAATGTCTTATTGTACTTTTGTGACACCCCCAGGTCAGCACAGGACTTATGTTGGGGCTTAGGCTAGTCTAAATGGATGTTAGGATTGCAGCTTCTCCCCCTCTCCACTTCGCGGCTACTCAGAGAACTCCCAGGCAGCCTAGAAGTTAGTATGGCAGCAATCAGCTTTGACTATATTTTTTCCAGGAGTAGAAGTGAAAATGCCAGTAGTTAATTTACAGTGTACAGTAGACCATAGAGGCCAATATGTATCCAAGAGAGGAAAGATTTACAGACGAAAGTGATTCAGCAGAAAGATTATTTATCTTATTTATAGTACACTTTCCAGAGTGTCTGTGAATTAATTTAGTAGATGCTGTATGGTCTCTCATAACACTGATAGTCCAAATCAAGCTAGTCTATATGTATAAAAACTGAAAAGTCACTGACTGACTGATTCACTGACTCACTCACTGAGTCACTCACTGACTGACTCATCAACGCCCAGGCAAATCTGCCGGCCTAGAAGCTAGAAGAAATTTAAGGTGGGTGTTCCTTTTGTGATGGAGGCACCCACTAAGCACTGGTAAGCATGATAGCACATGGGGGTATTTTCCTTCCACAATGTGTGTACATTTCGCTAGTTCATTGCAAAATTCTGAAACCACCTCCTTTTAGGCACCATTATTTTAAGTGGCTCCTTTGGTATACCTAAAATTCCTGTATTCCTGTCATTTCTAAGTACTAACTGCTTGCCTATTAATTCACTATGCAGTTGACCCTGAGCAATTGTGCTCAAAATTTTTTTGAATTTTTGGTTGGAAATTTCCAGTTGGAAATCCGGAAAAAATTCCTGACGGTGAGGGCGGTTCGGCAGTGGAACAAATTGCCAAGGGAGGTGGTGAATTCTCACTCAATGGGGATCTTTAAGCAGCGGCTCGACGAGCACCTGTCGGGGATGCTCTAGGAGGAATTCCTGCTGCAGGCAGGGAGTTGGACTAGATGACCTACCAGGTCCCTTCCAATTCTATGATTCTATGAAAAATTTGATAAAACTGCCCAGAGAATACGTGTACAATCATGCATTGCTTAACATCAGAGGTGTGTTTTTGTACCTTTGTCGTACCTTTTCTGAACCCCACAGATGCAGCCCATGTCTGTGTGCTGCTCGGAATGGATTTAAGGCCAAAAAGATGCAATTTGCGTTTCCTTCAAGCATTTGTGCTGCCATTATGATGCTCAGAAAAACCCCAAATTAAAGGAAACATAGTGACTGTCAATGGACCATGGCATATGTGGCCATCACTGATCAGAATGTCATGAAGCGACATTCCCTTGTATAGCAAGAACTGTATTGCAAGCTGAATCTGAAAGCAGTGTTTAGCATTCTCTGATCTAAGAGATTTTCAGGGCAGGCAGGACCCAGCTGGGTGTATGTTAGCCTTTATGGGGTGTAGCCCTAAGGAAAAATAGTTTTGGACTGGAATAAAAAAAATGAGTGGCTATATCTCTGACATTTTTGTGAAAATCTCAATAAATCATTTTTCAGGTAAATGACAAATGAAGGGATACACTAAATGTTTGCAAGAAATCGCTTATGTCACTTTAAGGAACATGGGGACTAGAGAGGAGCAGGACAGAATTTTACATGGATTGTAAGAGGTGAAAACAGTATTTATCGATACCCATGGTATTTTCCCAATAATTATATGGTATGTTCCTATCTTTAGTAGCATAAAATCTTGATATGATTTCACACAAGGAGGACCACAGAGGAAGGGGATAGAAATGGAAGAAAAGCTATTACAAATATTTTAAAATACTCTTCATAGGTACTACATAGGTACTGAGGACAGTAAAGAAACTGCAATTAATGCAGAAAGTGGCAGCCTGTGTGCTTGCTGAAGGTAGGTGTTTCGACTCTGTTGGCTGCTGCTCTGGCTGCCCATTTGTTTCCAGGTCAAATTCAAAGTGCTGGCTTTGGCCTTTAAAGCTCTAAACCTGGCTTGTCCAACAGACAGCCTGGGGGACACATGCGGCCCAGGACACAAATTAATATGGCCCTCCTGCAAATGCTGGCCGCCACTGGAACAAAACCAGCTCTGTAGCGGCTTTCAAATTTCATGCGCTGCTGTGTACGCTGCTTTTTTCCTGGGTTTGGGCGGGACAAGAGTAAGGCAGGAGAGAAGGAAGCTCCTCCCTTCCCCCGCTTCGCGGCCACTCAGAGCACTCCCAGGCAGCGTAGAAGCAACAGCCTTCAGGAGCGCACTCCTCACAGGCCACCTGTGCTGCCGCCCATGGACCTCGCAGCACCAGCTGCCTGCTTGCCTGCTGCAGGTCCTGCAAGCTGCCTGTCACCTGCATGCCGCCTGTCACCTGCATGCCGCCTGTCACCTGCAAGCCACCCACCCACCGCCTTCTTGAACTTCTCCACTGACCTCCAGGTAAAGAGGAACAGGAGGAGAAGTAAAACTAAGGAAAGTAGTCTTAGAGCCCAATCCTATGCATGGCTACTCAGAAGAAAACCCCATTATAATCAATGAGACTTACTCCAAGATTAAACTTGGAGAGGATCGCAGCCCATCAAATGCAGCATGCCTACTCAGAAGTAAGCCCCATTAAAATTAGTGGGGCTTATTTCCAAGTAAAGGTGGCTATGGTTGCAGTCTGAGAGGCGAATGTTTTATATGGTTTTTTGGATGATCAGATATCGTTATGTGCGGCCCATCACATATCGTATGTGCAGCCCAAACCAACTAGTCTTCAATACTGCCCAGGGAAGCTAAAAGGTTGGACACCCCTGCTCTATACAGTTTGGGGGCAGGGAATTTGAGATCCATGTAATGCAGTTGGTCCTCTCTGGTAATCGAGGAAAGCCTTTTTATGGATGCCACCATTGTGGAGGTAGGAAAGGCAGTGGCAAGGAGTAGGGCTTTCTCAATCCTATCTAACTTTCCAATTAGGACCCCATCCTAAATTATTTTCCAATTGTGAAATGAGACAAGCTGCATCCTGTAGTGGGAGGACAATCACAGAGTGCTCCTCAAGGTAAGGAGATGTTTATTCCCTTACTTCAGGACTGCACTGATGATGCATTTGTGCTGGAAAATTGGTTAGGATTGTGATTGGGAATACGTAGTTTTATGGACCTGGGCTTTAATTGTTGCTGCTTTTCTACTTTTTCTTGTTCTTGGTTTCTAACTAGACTTTAGATTATTTTCTGGTTTTAGGATATTAATGATTATATTATATATTTTTATAATGTTTCTATTTTTATAATTTCTATAAGCTGCTTTGAATGCCCATTAGGGTGATTTGTAAATTTGTAAATAAAATGTATTTGTTAATAAAGTAAAATGGAGAGAAATATGTGATTATTTCAGTTAAATGTCGTTAGGCCTAATTTCAGTAGGATATGAATACTAGATTTATGTCAAAGCATTTATTGAAAAAATGTGTGTTTTGAAGGAAATAGATAAATAGTTACTACTTTAGTAGGAAAGGCAATGTCCTGGCGACAGGCCTCTGCAACAGGCTGGCCTGTTTTCCCCATGTTGCGTCCAACTTGGATTGGATGACTCCAGTCTATAAAAAGTGGACTCCATCACCACACTGGGCAAACACTGAAAAGTTGCCTTTGCCTTATGTGTTTAGAAAGAAGTAAGGAGGCTTTACTCAAGTGTTCTGAGAGGCAGTAACAAGCACTGAGGCATTTGCAAACATGCATATTCTTTGCAATAAAGTAAAGCATAGTGGAAAGTTTCCTCTGAGCTAAAGTAATCTTAATTTTGGCTCCTTTGGCTTTAATTTACTATACTACCTGTGCAGTAACCAGTGAAATCCATTTTGTAGCCTAACTACTTCCAGAGCCATCAATACTACATTAACACACCTCACTTTGGGAAGCATCCACGGCTTCATTCAAAGTGCATTAAAGTTAATGGAGCATCACTAAAGTGTGTTGGAGAAAACTGTGCAGATATTTCTTTAATTTGTTATTTTTCAGCAGGTACCGTTATTGCTTGCTTAACTCTGCAGTAACACTGATTAACAGAATGACATTCAACCTGTGTATGCATGGTTGTCTCTAGATAATTACCCATGTATGATATGTGATTCATTGATCTGGGATCCTGGGAGCAGCTCTCTAGCATGCCAGCAATGGGTACCAAAAATAATGGAGCATAAAGAGCTAAATGCAGGTAAGAGGACATGGTAACCAGATATGCTCTTAAACATGCATTAACAAACTCAAATGGGGAAACTGGAACCTACGATGAATACTTGGACTGATTATTGCAGGAGAAAGCAGCTGAACCCAACAGATCACATGTGAGACACCACATTTCAAATAAAATACAGATTGATTCACTTGAATTCAATGGTCTCCAGACCCAAGACTATTGCATTTGGAAAATGCTGTCCCTGTGTGGTGTGGAGCTTTCTGTTACATGATGTAGCCATGTTTTGTCATTCCTGATTTTCCCGCAGCATTATACCAGCCAGACTTGCCCTTTGAGAAATTAGGGCACAGAGATGTCTGGGTTGACATCTCATGAGGACATGAGGAGATGGAAACAGTTGGCTAGCACAAGGCTGATGGAAGATTGGGTATCACAAAACAAGGCTGTAGTGCAGAACAAAAAGTGACATGCAGAGATGCCAGATCCAGCCTGTGGGATAGGGTTTGGCAGCTGCTGCTCTTATTCATGAAGCTCATTCCTCCTTTGACTATTCTTAAGAGATTGTGCTGGAATTCCCTGTATGTAAGGGAGGTATCAAAAGTGTCAGAATTTTGCTACATGTTGGGGTGGGAGTGGAGGTTTAGCCTTTGGTATTCCGTGGGTTGTGTTTAGCATTGTGCTGATTTGAAGCTCTGCTTTGTGAAGCGAGGAACTAACAATATCCTTTCCCTTACTCCCTTCCATTTTGGTCCCCATGCTTTGGTGGAACCCCGCGGCACATCTTAATCACAAAACACCTGTGCCATAATTAAAGAGTTTGTTCATCATTCAGCTAGCACACCTTTAAAAGCCATTAGAAAGCAGCAGTACACTCATTTTGACAGAAGGTAATGTGCCTTTTAAGGGTCTTTCATACTGGATCAGTGCCTGCCTACTTGTTCTTTTTGTGGTTGTTGCTGGAAAGCTTCCAGGTGCCATTAAATTGTGTCAGGTAATTATTGGGGCAGCAGAGTCTAGAGTAAGATGCAATAGGCTAATTTCTTCTCACCAAAAATGTCATTAAAAACATATTTTGAACATGGAATGAGAAACACAAATAACCAAATTAAGCAAGTTTTTTTCAAATTTGCTCATATGCCACAGTTGACTTTTAGGCATTTTGGCCAGATCCCAGTATACATTTTTTATTCCCTCTCTTTTTTTGAGAGTCACTGTAGTCTGGATCATGTTGCAGTTAGGTTTCTGAATGTGTGAGATCTTTCCTTAAGATGAAGATGCAGGTGACTTTCAGCTCCTTTCCTGTACTTCAGTTCTGCAATACAGGATGGCCATATCATGTTCCATGTTCCATGTAGCAGCTGAGATGTTCATTAGTAGAGCCGTGTGGGACAGATGGCAAAAGCATACTGTGTCCATCACTTCCATCTGCCTACTAGCCAGGAAGATCCATTCCACTTATTCATGAACTGTGAAATTCACCCCATTTGTATCAATCAATCTTTTTGTGTCATCAATCTCTTTGATTTATTTCCTGTCCTGACATCCATCCCCACCCCTCACACAGTATCAATAACTGCTTTCTCAGGACAGAATATTCTCCTAAATATATACAATTCCCAGAGGCCTGCAACACAGAGTATTTTTTTCTAAATTTATGCTTGCTAACTGTTCTAAAAAGCAGTCTTTTCCATTTAAAATTATGCAGTTGATATTCTGTCAAAGAGCTTGAACAAGAGCTCCAGTCTAAGACAACAAAGATTGTCTTCTTTTTCAATAAATTATAGTATGCTCAATAGGTGAACTTTCCCTAATGTGTTCTAGTATTAACGTTCTGATTTGGCCAAACTCTTAAATATGAATGCCTTTTTAATTACAGTACTTTCAGCTCTGTTCTCCCCCTCCTATAGCCTGCAGGTATGTGAAAAGCAGAACTCTATGCTCTATTTTATAGATATTTGCTGCTAGTTGGTTTTTTCATGGGTTTTATCTTAAGTATTTTAATGGATTTGTATTTTTTGTGAGCCATGTTAGGTGCCCTTCAGAGAGAAAGGTGGGATAAAAATTGAATGAAGTAGTTGCTGTTTTAGGTAATTCTGCGTTTAGAATATTTTTTAATGCTTTTTTAAAAATGTGTTTCATGGTGGCATCTATAAACCAAGTGGAAAGAAGGTAATGGGGGGAGTACCAGTAATTCATACCCAAACAAGGGGTCTATGCTGGAGAATCTTTGGCAGCTGTCCTGTGTTGTAATTCATCACAACACCATGTCCAGACCTTTGGTGATTATATCATCATGTCATTGACAAGCCTCCAGGTTGCTGAGCTCCATGCTGCACATAGTCCTGCTAGGCAACTTAGGCTACAATCCAGAGTAACTACAGCACCTTTTACACTGATGTAGTTATGGTGCCAGCTATGGGAAACCTATGGGAAATGCAAAGAGCAATCCAGAGTAAATTTTACGTCTTCTCGTAGTTACTTCCTGTAGATTATAGGGTTAGTATTGGCATCCATCAGTCTTGAAAGACTATGGTATTGTGCTCAACGCTGTATGTGAAGCACAAAGGCCTGTGTAGATTAATATGGAGGTTAGGCTGTTATCCAAGCAGCAAATCCCCCCTCTCCACACCACTGAAATAATCCAATGGAATGGCAGAGCTGATACGATTGATTCCAGCTGCATTGCAGAGCTGGGCTCAGGACAGGTGCTCACCCTGTTTTGTGGGGACCTGGGTCTCGAACCCTGGCCTACTGGTTAACAGGCACAGTGTCTTAACCACTTGTGCCACCCACACTTAATACTGCACATCTTATCTGGAACATTGGTATGAACCCCAATTTTCTGAAAAGGTATTTTACTTTGAAATATTCCAGTTTGAATTCTCATCTGACACAGTTTGGTGACTGGTGTCTTAATCTTCCTTTATCCTCAGAAACAGTTGAGAGCTTGAAATATGTTAGTTGTGAATTTTGTTGAAACTGTTCACAATAAAATACTCTCTGCTCTCTCTCCCTTTTTGTAGCACTGATAGATCTTAGCGTTTCTAGGTTGATATCTGGGGATGCTTACAATGTCTAATATAGGAGCTGATCAGTGATGGAATTCAAAGAAATTAACAACCGGTTCTGTGTCCATCTGGCAGGCACTTTCAATTGGCTATTTTTAAACTTTATATGTCCTATCTTTCGTTAACAACCGGTTCTATTGAGTAGGTGCGAACCTGCTGGAGCCCACCACTGGAGCTGATAAAAGTTTTTTTGTAACAGTAGCAGAGTATGTGCTGCTTTGGGGTCAGAGAGCAAGTCTGTAAAGAATTACCTTGCTTGTAACACAGACTCTGCCTCTGTGACTATTTTTGACTTTCTGTATAAAGTAGAAAGTAGATTCAACCCACTACTTTTTCCAGTTGTGGCTGAGAGCTCATTCATGATTGTTTTTGGAGGTCCGGGGTTTGATTTTAACACCATGCTTCAAATGAGGAGGCACCTACGTGAAGTTGCCTCATAACCACAAGAAAACCCCTTGAAACATACCTACTCCTCAGTAGTATCATCCCCTCATGTTGTGTTAGCTTATGGCAGCAATCCTAAAGACACTTTCCTGGGAGAAAGGCCCACTGAACACAATGGGGCTTACTTTTGAGTAGACTTGGTTAGGATTGTGCTCTTAGTAATTCTCACTTTGTGGTGAGAGCAAGATTTCAGGCAACCCCATAATAATTAGGCAATGGAGTCCTCATGTGACAACTTTACTGCTTCCAAATAACTGCAAATTTGGCTTTCAGAGAGGAGATGAAAGTGCAACCAGTGGAATTTGCCAGGAAAAAGGAAAACCAGGCGTTGCAGTTGTAATAGGCAAAATGGCAGTCACCATTGCAGTTTTTTTCTCTGAATGGAGTGCCTGAGCCAACAGCCCAGGAGCCAAGAAGGGACCTTATAGGAAATGTCCCAGAGGGCTGCTCAAGATTGCAGTTGTTAAGATACTTTGACTTGCCAGACAAGACAAACAAAACAACAGCCATGAAACCTATGTTCAGTATGATAGAGACTTTTCTTTTGTGACCCCTCTCTCTGTCCAACCAGCAAAGCAGTCTTGTTTCTATTTCTCTGGCTCTGATTCTTTTCTATCCTTTCTGCCCTTACACTAACTACTGCTCAAAGAGGGTAATGTATGTGCAGAATACTGGATAGTCTTCTGCTTCTTCTACCCCTTCCCTTCACCTCTCCCTGCCCACCATATTCAGGCTGATTCCCTAGTCCCTAAGCTAATAAGGTGGGTATTTGATTCTATGGATGAACAGCTATGAACTAATGATGGTTTATGTCTCTGTTAGCCTGCAGTGCTGATTCACAAGGGACAGTTTTGTACCATTAATCTCCAGTACCCTTATCCTAAGGCAGTGCTTTATGTGGTTGATATTTTTCAGCCGAAAAAACTCCCTACAGACTGACTGCATACATTGTGTGCGGCTGTACGTGTGCGTGCCTGAGTAAGTGAACGTGAGAATTTCATCTGATGATAATGCTGCACGTTGGTGGTAGATTTGAACTGCAAAGCATTGCAATGAGTTGTCGTTCCTATGGTATTGGTGTATTGAGATTCTCAGCAGAACCACAGGGTTTTCTTTGTCTTTTTAAAAAAATTAATTCCAAAAGGTCCTCTTTGGCCTTTCCACTTTAGGCAAAAGCAAAGCTTTGAAACCGATCAATACCTCTGACAGTAGCAGTGAAATTCAGGGCACTGCTCATAGTGCTGAGCAGAGAGATTACGTGAAGGAAGTTTTAAATGACTCTGCTTTCCCTTCCTCCCTACTTGTCCTCCAGCTGCCCAGCTCCACCTCGAGCAAATCTATTAATGTTTCTCATGCTTGTTGCACTCATGACAGGTGATTTAAAAGCAGTAGTTTGTGCTGGCATGTTCCAGCTTTCATGAAAGAAGCTGCAGTGTTCCTATGCTTGTAGCCTGGTATACATTAGCCTTGTGATTTATTATAGCTGTTCCTAGGTTTGAAAGCCAAAGTGGCATCACATTTTAGGAAACGTAGCCTGAAGGGATTTGTAGAACCTGGGCAAGAGAGAAGCGATTGTTTATCAAATGCTCTACAGGAACAGAATGACTGTATTTACAAAAGTCTCACCTCAAAGTATTCTTAAAACCTCAGCTAAAAACATTACTTTGGTTAGATGGTTAGTTGTTTTTCATCTTCCTTTTATAGACCACCTGAAGTCTTGGGGCAGAAACACAAAGCACATAAACATTTTTGAATGCTGGTAATTATAGTTTGCAAAGCGCAATCTTAGATTGCTGACAAGTATTGCAAATCTTTTCAATCTGACATTGCTTCATGACTGTTATGGGGAAACTCCCATAACCTGGCATTCTGTCCTATCTGCACCTTGGCTTGCTCTGTAGTGCTGTCTGGCATGATGAGCTAGGTTTAAGGTATGGGGTGGGGTGGGGTAAAAATGTTCCATTGCAATCAGTGTGTTGTTATTCTGCAATTCCTAGTTTTCATTATGGCAGGGGTCAGGGAACTTTTTTACCTTTTACCCCAAAATATATTTAGATATGCCAATGTTACCCCCTTGATTTGAAAGAAAGGAAATGGTCACCCAAAAGTCCGGATTTTCAATTGAAAATCTGGACTTTTTAAAAAATGTAGGACAAAATGTAGGATGTGCTACATTTTGTCCTACATTTTTAAAATAAGGAGAAAACTTAAGTGGTTTACTTCTGAGTAAACATAAAGTAAATGGCTTACTTACCTTGGGCAGCGTGTTTTGGGACACTGGGGGGCAGTTTCAGGCTGCTGTGGCTCAGTGCGGCTAAGTCCGGCCAGCCACAGCAACCATTTTAAAATACATTACTGTGCACATATGTGCGCACTCTTCCTCTTCTGAAAACTCCGATGGAGAGCGCTAGCTAGCACTTCTCCATGGCGGAAGTGGTAGCACTTTCTGTTGGAGCTTTCGGAAGGGGAAGAGTGTGCACACCAGCGCAACCATCCATTACCCCCAGGAATTTCATTTTTACCCCATTTGGGGTAATTTACCCCGTTCCCAGACCACTGCATTATGGCATATACAGAGGATGTACCTTAACCAATTTTTGACATGCCAGTGAGGGAATGCTCATTCGCATGACTCTTTGAGCCTGCAGGAGTTGCATTTGCTTTGTCAAACTGGCTGATTTTTGTTAATCTTGAACAATCTGATTTTTGTTAATCTTGAAGGTATTTCCGATATACCTTCAAGCTGCAATTGCCAATAAAGGCTGATCTCAGTATGTGTTAGCAGCCAATATTGGCCATGTTTCACATTGGAGAGAGTGTTGTATTTGTGGTCAACCAGAGCCTGAGGGTTCAACCAGTCAATCCTTAATCCACCCAGTACAATAATCAGCAGGCAGTGGTAGGGTATTTGTTTAACAACTCACACAGTTGCTCCCCTTTTCCATCTTTCCCATATGCAACTGGGCTACTTCAGATGGCCCTGCAGTGATATGGAGGAAGGCTATTTGTGGAAAGTGAGAGAGAAAAGATGATAAAACAATTTATAGAGATGTTTTCATAGATCATCATAGACCTTCATAGATCATCTCCTTTTCTTTTGACCCACATTGCTGCAAAAAAAAAAAAATGGAAAGCTTTGCTCTCAGCAGCCTTTTATATTGAAAGAAGAGTGATGTTAGTAGAGTTAGTAACCATTTCCTTTCCCAGGCATGCAGGTTCAGAAAAGAAAAGGAAATAATCTTTCTCTATACTGCCAGTGTCCCAATGGATGAGCAATGAGACTATCCCCCTCTCATTTCCCAACCTACCTGGCTGTGAAAGGTAAACGGGAATTCTTCCTGTCTGCCTGAAAATCAAAGTGTGCTTGAGACAGAAGTGTTGAAACTGTTCTACGGGAACAGTGTCTGTGCTTAAGTGCATGCACGTGAACATCATGGGGCACCATGAGGCTTTGCCAGAAAACCAGTGGTGGGCTCCAGCAGGTCCGCACCTACTCTATAGAACCGGTTGTTAATGAGAGACAGGACATATAAAGTTTAAAAATAGCCATTTAAAAGTGGCTGCCAGATGGGCAGAGAACCGGTTGTTAATTTCTTTGAATCCCATCACTGCAGAAAACTACCCCAGAATGTGGTTCTGGTATTTTCACTGATGTTATCAATGATGTGGTAACTCTGTACCTGTACTGTGCCACATGAGACTGAGGGAGGGAAGGTGCCCTACGGTGGGGAGGTCAGGGGGAGGATCCAGATGGGAGGGTAGTGGGACTGGCAAAGCCCTGTTCTGCCATATAAAATCTTCTGTTCCAAGTTGCAAAGACCAGTGTGGAGGCTCTCATGTGTGCCCAGGTAAAATAGCCCTATTATGGCTCTTCACAACAAACCTGGTCTTTTTCCTGCCCCGCCCCGCCCCCCAGCATTTTAATCTTACTGTTGCAGTAAAACCCAGTTACATTAATATATAATTTATATTATTATGTGCACAATTTTTGTTTGATAAAGAGCAAATGTTCATATCCTTTTGCTTGCTATTGACATTGACAGTCATTGACAATGCATTGCCTACTTTGGTTTTTGTTTGGGGTCCAGACTGCAAAGGGAAATATGGTACCACATTAAGAACAGTGCAAAACCAGAGTAAGAGAGCTCCTTCCAAGAGACTATGGAAAAGCAATGCCACACTTTATTCTCCCTTCCCCACTTTTTTATTATATTTGATGGCCGGAGGGAATTGAAAAGGACACTGATGTTTAGTAATTGCCTGATTCACATCCAAAGTTATCTTTCTTTTGGCACTTTTTAAAAAATCCTACTGTTTCCCTTTTTTAGGATGAAATGGAAGTTGTGAGAAAAGTTATTTCCCAGTATTTTGAGTTTCTTACATGCAATAGGTGAAGGTACCTTAATAAACACGGACATAGAAGAAAGGGTCATAGAAACCTCTTTTAAAAGCAAGAAATTGACTTTAAGGTATCAGAAACTTTTAGATGCTATCCATGTCCCAAAGGCCTCTTTCCTTAGAAAGAATTCCATGTCTTTTTTACTACGGCATTGCCTTCAGCTGCCCACTTGTGGTCTCCGCTGACTTCTGTCACCTGAAGTCTGTGTGAATGAGGAGAAGAGATAATAAAAGATGAAGGTTTGAAGGGAAGGCTAGAAGAAAAAAGGCTGTGGCTGTCCCTTAAATGTTTGCAGTGTTTTGGTGATTAATGTACAGCTAGCTACCTTTCCAAAAATAAATTGTTCTAGCAATGTTCTCTGTAGGAAGCACACAAGCTCTCTTTTCTGACTTTTCAAATGTGTCAAAGTGCCACCATCTTTAGTGGTTTTATGGAATGTCTGTATCCAAACTTAAGGAACAGTTTATTCCATAAGGTTGTACAGTTTAGACATGCCTTTTGAATGGAGTCAGGCATTGGTTACTGATGCCTCAGCAACTTGCAGAGATGGGCTGGAGTCATTGTACCAGAGTGACGAGTATCCACTCCTTAACTCATAGCATGAGTTAACATGGTAGCGTGGTAACATATCCTGCACCTTTTAAAAAGTCATTCTGTCTTGAACTGAAGAAGTCTTTACAAGAAACAGATCATGATGCGAGTCAGGCATGCCTCTGTAGAAACATGGAGGTGCTGGTTGTGTGTATTGGAATTCTCATTTAACACGGACCTGATACTCCCATTGCATCTGCAGTCAGCAATGTGTTGGTCCTTCAACCACCATTTTCATGCTATGCAGATATTTGAGTGAATAAATGCAGCAAAAACTATCAGTTCCTTATGAACTGCAGTGACAACCCCACCCCCCACCCCAACCCTCACATTACAACTCCTGTTTCTGCCTTCAGAAGATGTACCAAGCAGCACAGCAATACAGATCAATAGGGAGGCATCCACACTCAACATGGCAGGAGGGGACTGCGAGCATAAAGGAACAAAAGAGGCAGGTAGAATGAAGGGTCACCTGCAGCAGACTGGAGGCTTATGACCCAATAATTGCAGCTCTACCCAGAAGTACTACTGTGGTCAGTGAGGCTTCCTTCCTCCTACTGAAGGGAAATACCTCCAGGTTTTTTCCCCACTACTTTAGACTCTTTCTTCTCCCATCTCTTATCCAGAAAAAGGAAGTCTATCATCTGTTCACTGGATTGTCCGTTTCTTCTTCGATGGACGAGAGAGTCTCCTTCCTCCCCTGTATCCTGGCTGCCCCAGTTTTGGTTCCTCACCCCATCCATGATAAGCCTTCCTGCTTTCATCCACCTTCCATCCCTGCCTTTTAGAACCAACCAATCCTCAACCCATGCCTGCTGCTCATGCCAGCTGAATGCCAGCTTCTGAATCATCCCATGAGTTCTTCTGTGTGACGTGGAAGCAGCAAAAAAGATACATACAGATACACAGTTATGAGCACAAAAACATGCGTCTTTGAGTTGAGTTTCTACAAGTCATGACTATTTTCCAAGTCACGTCAAGTCAAGTTGTGAGGCAGGGTCCAGGACATACATGACCCGAGTTCCCACAAGTCACAAAAACACGTTTTCACAGCTTGAGTCAATGTCTGACAAGGAGTATAGATAGATATATATTAAGAATAGAAAGGACAAGCTGATATTCCCCCTTCACATTCCCTGAAGAAAGAAAGCCATACATAGCCTGCAGCATTGTAGGACAATTATATTTTGAGTCAAAATGGTACATCTGACTCATAGATTCTCCAGTGCACTAGTGAACAAAGTAGACTTCAATCGCAACATAGGTAGTGCATTAGTAGCAGAGCCAGGATGGCAAAGAGCACAGGCTTGAAAAAGCTTAGTGATACTTTCTGAACAGTGTAAGGGGTCTGTGCTGGTGCACATACCCCTTCTATAGCTGCACAATATCATGATGCCACTTCTAGATGTTTGGCTTGTCATAGCCAAACTTCCTGGGTGCCTCGTTCTGTGCTGCACAACCACTCGGCCATGCGCCTTAGATGGAACAGTGTTCCTGAAAGCATCTCTTGGCCCTCTCAGTGCCTGCTGGCATTTGGCTCCTTTGGCAGACTATCTGAGAGCTTTGCGTTTGCCAACTCATGATGCTGTTGGCTTTATTTTCCCTGCTATCTTCTCTTTTTTGTAAAAGAAGTTTTGCAGTAGGCAGCACTATGTAAATATATGCAAAGCTTATGTCTGAGCCTGTTTTCAAAGAGAAACTACCCTTATTGGAAAAGATAGCTTGCTTTTGTTTTCTCAAATATATATTTGCAATATCCTATATGCATTTTGTTTCCAATTCTAGCTTGTCTCGAGGCATATAATCCCCTTAGAAGTTAAAACTGCAGCATTTCCTCCACTGCAAAAAAATGTTTCCTAACTTTAGAAACATCTTCAGGCTCACAAACAACCTGACAGTTACAATTTCCTGTTGTGTAGGGAGTATCTTATTTGCTGAGAAAGCAGAATTGTAGGATTATAAGGGCCTATGAGAGCTACTTATTTAAAATATATGGAAAATAAAAACAGGTGTAGTCTTAAAATCCTGTTTCTGACCACTGAATACAAAGTACATGCCCTGTCAAAACTGCTGCAGTCTACAGAAAATTATTCTCTGAATATTACATTCAGTCAAAATGTTTTTTAAAGCACCCTTACACAAACCCAATTATTTCTTATCTGTGAGATATTTTTATCTTGAATTTGCAAGCAAAAGCTTTTGGAACCTCATTCTGGATTATATTTCATTTCTTAATTGTGTGAAACAGTTTATTTTGGTAATTTTTAATCCTCTTTTTGCTCCATTTTAATATCATATTAAGATAGGTTTTTTTCTTTTAAGCCTCAATAAAATTTATTCTTGCTAGGTTTAACCAAGAACAAATACAAGTCAAACCCTCATTATCAAAACCTTGATTGTCCTGGAATTCTAATTATTCCAAATTCATTATATGCCTCCCATGTAGGTACAGGTCTTTTTAAATATAAGTTGCCTCCCAAATTCATTATATGCGTCCCTTGTAGGTACAGGTCTTTTAAAATATAAGTTGCACTTTCAGCCACTATCTTGATAATGTTTTAATGATTCAGGTTTTGCAGGACTAGTTTTAAAAGTTGATTCACATAATTCTTTTTTCCAAAAACCCCTCATTGCCACACAGAAAATTTGGTTTACGAGTGAGTTCCTCACCCATTTGGCAGTTTCTGCTTCTAAGGATTTTTAATATGGTATTTCCTAACCTCTCCTCTCTTTTGGGGCGCTGTAGTGGCTCAATGGTTTAATGAGCTTGAAGGTCTGGGGTGATTTTGGGGCCCGTGTTAATTGAATCAGGAAGATTCTGTGTTAATTGAATCAGGAAGATCTCAGCCTGACCTTTCTGGTAGACTATGGCATGTTTGCCTACTCACAAGCCGCAGTACAGGTTACTTTCACTTTCCATATTTCTTAATGCATATTTTTGTTTTTCAGATTTTTTTGGCTATAACTTCTGATAGGAAGGAGATATCCCAAAACCCGTTTTTCATTAGATTATGTTCTTCAATACACATCCAATTATATATAACATGATGAGTTTACTCCAATCCTTCATAAAATTATGAATTTGGCTACCATCCCTCAGAGTGTCATCGCCATGAGTGGCACCTAGGGTGGACCCTTCCCCTCCTCACTAGCTATGCCACTGATATAAGGTCATCTATGAGAGGGAGAGCTCAATACAGTGGTTCCTTTACGAGCATAAGTTGTTCCAGAAGCGTGTAATCCAAAATCCTTGTATATCAAAGCCAATTTCCATAAGAAATAATGGAAACTGAGATTATTTGTTCCGTAACCCAAAAATATTCATATAGATATGATTACTGTAATATAATACGAAATAATCAAGAAAATTCAAACTGTAACAAAAAATAAAACATATTAACCTGCTCTTAGTCTCTCAGGTCTCCCAGGCTACAATCTGCCCCCCTTACACAGGTGTGAGCCCCACTGACTAGAATAGGGCTTATGTTAGAGTAGACATGCAAGGCTAGGGCTGCAATCCTAAACACACTTTCCTGGGAGTAAGCCCCATTGAATATAATGGGACTTACCTCTGAGTAGACAGGCTTAGGATTGCACCCTAGATCTCTCAGGCTCCTTTTCATTGCCCCCCTTGCATAGAAGTGAGACCTAAGGTGGAATCCAGAGTAACTATGGAGAGTCCTAGCTCCGGAGTAAGAACAAATTACTCTGGATTGCAATATGAATTTCCCATAGGTTTTCATTAGGTGATGCAGTAACTACGGGTGCACGTAATGTCTCTTACGTGCTCACATATTTACTCTGGGTTGTGCCCCGAGTTACTGTAATAAGCTTACTTCAGAGTAGATCTGGATAGACTAGTTTCCCAGGAGAAGCTGAACAGGTGCTGGCGGAGCATTAAAACCAGCCATATTCAGGCTGGGACTATTTTTCATTTGTTTATCAAGACATTGCTTGTATATCAAGCCAAAAATTATTAGAAATGTTTGCTTCTCTTGCAAAACACTCTCAATCCAAATTACTCTCAAACCAAGGTTTTGCTGTATATTTCTGGAAGGAGGTGAAATGTAATATTATGCCTGCCAAGGAGATATTTGAATTTCTCTCACAGGAATCAGTGGATCATCAGCTTTGAATGAGTGGGGCTTTAAAAACCTGTAGATTTTTCAAAGCCAGTGGAGGTCCTTAATGGCAGGAAGGGTTGTTGTTGCCCTTCTTGAGCTGAGGTCTGTAGAGACGGATGCAAAGTGCAAGAGAGGTCTGCTGGAATATGGAATTTTAAGATCTCTGTGATGGGGAGGCTAAACTGCTCAGCCCTTGTTGACCTCTTGGCACAGCAGCATTAAACCGAGTTCGAAATTAGTGTATTTGTGGTTCTCCAAAGGCATTACTTGCTTGCATTTTAAGGCACAGCAATTTCCTGCTTCTTAATGGAATGGAGAAAAGCACTTGAACGTGATGCTTCTTGTAAGCAATATTACTGAGCTGTCTTTTTAATATATTCTGATGTCATATTTTCATCTGTCTCCTGCACAGTGTTAATCGCTGGAGTGGCTTTCTCTTGAATTCTTTTTCAATAGTTTGTTTTAAAGTGCCCTTGAAAGGCATTGTTGAAGGAAAAAGGTCTTTAATAGCACAAGTTTTTGAACTGGAACAAAGAGCCTTTTGTGCCTAATTCACTATTTTTTTCTGAGACAAAACTGGCCAAACGTGGCTTATTGCACAGTATAGGTGGCAAATCATGTAATTTAAATAAGCTTATTTTAATTTATTATGGATTTTGCAAAGGAGTTTTCTCCAAAGCAGAGATGTCCAAACCCCAGCCTGGGGGCCAGGGTGTTTTGGAGGTGGGGAGTCTCTAGGGAGGAGGACAGAATGGGGAGTAAATAACACCCTAGAAAGGTTGAGATCAGTGGAGGCCTCCTTAGCCATATCCTATGCCCCCTCTAGGGCCAAGGAACCTTTACACATGGATGCTTGGACTTTTACCAGCTTATATAGCTGGCAGAAAATTGAGTAGCCTGATAGGACAGGTTGGGGCATTACTAGGACTAATGGGAAATCCCTTACCTGAGGAAACTTTAATCCAGCCTCTCACATGGACTGGATACAGTGCAGGCCATGTGGTCTAGCTGTCCAATGCTGGTTAGGATTGGGCTGTCATAGCACAATCCTAACTTGCTCTAGAACAGGCAGGCTGACATGTCTATGCTGTTTCCAGCACAAGTTTCAGAGGCTGCTGCTGCACTACCCTAGGAAGGGAGGCTTGTCCCTCTATGGGTCTACTCAGACTCTACAGACAGTGCAAATCTGAGGAGACCAGAGTGGTCATGAGCCACTCTTGGCTGCCCTCAGAGAGGAGCCAGGATCCGACATAACTGTCTGATCCTGGCTCTTCCCCCCGCTCTCCTTACCCCTGCCCACTGCTTGCCCCAGAACGCTCACCTCCTGCCTCTTCCATGCCCTCTGGAGAGCTTGTGCTGGCACCCAACTTGTGTTGGCTAGTTAGGCCGACACTTGGTGGTGCACCAGCCTAACATCCCTTGGTGGTGCAAAAGTGCTTTATGGCAATTTTGTGACACCATTAGGCCAGTGCAAGTCCCTTGATATGTGACTTGTACAGACATCTAATGAATGCATAAGAAAAATGTGAGGAAATTATCCTTGGTAAATTTACTGATGTAACTCAATAGTTGTGAGCCAAGAGCCTGAGCAGAGCTCTTCCTTTCTAATCAGGTGGAACAAAAGTTGTGTTGCTATTCCACCAATATGGTCATTAAACACACCCCATGCTATTGTATGTTTTATGTGGCAATACTAATTAATCTTGGTAAGAAAAAAACTGAATTGGGTTTGGGGTAGCTCCGTTTTGTGTGAGGGAAAGGCTTTTAATAAATGCATATCAGAAGTTTGCATAAGGACACTTCTTTGTTCTTTTCTGAGATGTTTTCATTATGTCTACCTCTTCTCTTTCAGTTCTTTGAGAATTTCTATTTTGGAGAAGCACACCTGGATTCCGTCTACCTGTCTCAGCGATTCTCCACAGACAGTTCTGGTTACTATGCAACATCTGGGCGGCTCACTTTCTCCTGAAGCGCAAACTCATCTGCCCCACCAATTGTACATATCATCAGAACTGCATAACTGACATAATGTGCTGGTGATGGCGGTGGTGGTGATTATGATGATTTGAACAGGTCATGTTGTTAGGATAGGGACATTCTGTTGTTGGAAGTCAATCTTGGAACTTTGCAAGTGCCTGAATTTGTAAATTCACCATGATCTAAACCCACTTGGGGGGGGGGATCACATGACTAAATAAGTTTGTTTTATTGCAGAAGAAATGTTGATCTGGAGAAATAATAGTATTAGATTTAACAGAATTTGTAACATGCAAATAAATTCACAAATGGTACTAAGCCACATATTTTTAATTGCCCCCTTCCTATGCACGCCTAATGTTAGTCATTGGAGCACACTAATGGTTTAGGGAATCAACTGTCTTTCATTTTACATAACCTCCCCTCCCAGGTTGCCCATAAATGATTTTTTTTTTCATTGCAGATGATCTGGCAAGTAAGCCTGAAATGATCCCTCAGAAAATGTAATCCTTGCAACAAGCTAGGTTTTCACATATGGGAAAAGCTGCTGTTTCATATATACAGACGCCTATCTTTGTGAATCTGCTATGTGGTTGGTGGAAAAAGAACATGTTTGAAAACATGGTAATGCTATTCCAGTGCATTCCAGGAATCAGCATAAAATCCTGCACACCAGCATGGGCAATTGGCACAATGCCTTCACTTGTGGAAAAATTGTAGTTAGCCCTGTGCGGTTTTCAAGATCACTGCTTGTTTCCTAAAAGTATCCAATCTTTAATTCTTTCATCTCCTAATAGTTACATGTATATAAGAAGGGAGAGATAAAAGTGGAAGAGCATAACATAGGCTACAGCAAATACATAAATTGAAAGGTGAGTTTAGTTAAAACTGGTTGATTCTGGATTTACAGTAGTGGTACAAAATTCTTCATGTTTCCACAACTCCAAGACGGTTTAAAAGCAGCTTTATTTCAAGGAATACTGAAAAAGGAGTTGAGATGAACATGCCAATTCTTTAAACAGGAACGGTTGCATACACTTCTCTTTATTTCACTGGAGAATCCCTGCTGTCCATGTTCTGCCACTTTCCTGGCATTGTAGTTATTTTCAGCAGGATGCAAGTTTTGCCTGTTAACTTGCTTGGTTAACCAAGATCTGTTTCCTTGGGTAAGTATTTCAGGTTGTTCTATTGCTGCATATTAAAAATCCTCATCATGAAGCAGATTTAGCAGTAAAAAACTTCCCCTCCCAGACACAGAAATATCTACGAACTGCTTTCAGTATTCTTAAGATATGAAGGTACTGTGCTCCTATTATATCTTTCACTCTTTTTACTGCCTGATGTCATGGGCATTCTTCATCCTTAACTCAATCATCACAAAGAGCTCAGGTAGAATCAAATGAAGTCTTATCCTGAGAGTGCTTCCTTCCCATAGAGAGTTATTTTCAGAACCTTTGTGCTCACCATCCCAAATACTGGCCCTTCTGACATTCCTTCCAAGAGCAAAGATTGAGAGGGTTGTGAGGTATTTCCTTTTTCTCTTCTTGCTCACAAAAGCTGGGTCTGTAGCAAATAGAAAGTCCATCTAAAACCTTCTTGACATTTTAAAACAAATTTTTATTTTAAAGATTTTAACAAACATTTTCATTTTTTACAAACCAAGATGCTGTTAAATACTTAGCAATACACTTTATCTGAATTTTAAAGTCATAAAAGGTGGTAAGTGCTATTTTAATTCATCTACAGTTCTCTCTTAGGACACAATCCAGAGTAACTATGGGGAGTCCTTGCTCCAATGTAAGAACAATTTACTCTGGATTGCAATATAAATTTCCCATAGGTTTTCACTAGGTGGTGCAGTAACTACGGATGCACGTAATGTCTCTTGCATTTCTGCAAGGGACCCAATTCTGCCACTCTGATTCCTTATCTTACACTCTGGAACACCTCCTAAAATCGAATGGGTTGACTTGAAGCTTCACAAGTGCTCAGCACAGGCGTTTAAGCATCAGTGAATGCTAGAATACAGAGAATTCCTGGAATGAAAGAATAAAATTAAACAGAATATTATGTATACCTATTCAGAAGTAAATCTCATTGTGTTCAAAGGAGCTTCCTCCAAGAAAAGAGTCACAGGTTGAATCTCCCCATTTGCAATATTTGATTCCAAGAATCTGTGTGATTAATTAATTACAGACTGTAGAGAAACAAAATAGTATCTTAAGCTTAATGTGTAGTAGTTCCCCCCGAAACACCTTTCCCACTAAAAATGAGGGCTAGAATGGGCAACAAGGTTGGTGTTGAAAATGGACGAATGGACCAATTGCCAATGGACCAATTGCTCCCAATTGGACCCCACACCTGAAGGTCCCTCACACTAGGACATAGTCTTGCTTACAATTTTATATTAAAAATACTCCTAGATCTATTTGGTCCATTAATTCACATGCACTTTTAAATACATGTTTTGAATGCTTTCAGTTCTACCATAGAAAGTCCATAATAAATTGTATTTATATTTTTAAAGTTCTTCAGACCCACATAAATATTTCCAATTGGGCCCTGCAGTTCTCAGTATTGTCCTCATTCAGCAACACAACACTGAATTCCTATGCAGACTTGAATATTATAGTAACTATGTAAGAGGTCAAGGCCTAAAGCAGCAGAATTGAATATATTTTAATGAGGTTAGAAAGGGCTTCTTCTAATTATATGGACTTCTTTGAAATATATATATTTAATAAGTTCAGCCTTTAATAATGTATGAAGTATAATTAATTCAACAAAGTTAGATTAAGTTGCAAAATAAAATTCACAGCAGAGATAAACAGATCTGGAATTAATTCCTGTCCAGCTGAGCAGTATTTTAATGTTTCACATGGACGTTTTTAAAGAGCAAACTGCTTAATAAATAGAGTTTTCGTTTTAAAGTGAGTTATTACAGATATCACTGTTTTGAAAGGTAGCCCAAAAGGAACCCTGAAGCTGACTCTTACAATATACACAGATTATAAGTCCTTAGAATGGGGCATGCTACTTGCGGTGCATCAACACAAATCATATCATACTGCAAACATTGCAGATGCATATTCTAACGCAGAGGCTTATTCTTGGCATATCAAAAAGGCAATGAACAGGTTATCATTTGATTGTGTCCTCCTCAAAAATTATGGGTTCAAATCCTTGTTGGTTTCAAAATGGTTGTCCAAACCAGTTAGGTGTAAATTGATGCCTATTGCTCATTGCTACCACTCCACGTGTACACACATATAGTCTCAGGCAAGATTATGTCAAGATGGAGAGCCCCAACCTTTAAATCCTTAGATAAATGTGACCCATAGATGCCCTGAAGTTCTACGAGCCTTTATTATCACGATCGTAGTAGAGAAAAAACCATTCTTTGCTCCCTCCAAGGTGAAGTCCTGCTGAGCAGGAAATGTCAGCTAAGGAACCACAATGGAGTTAGGAGATACTGTCAACCTTTGGAAAGTCAAGGCATTGGCAACAAACATATGGAATTTATTCAATTTTTTAAAAGGCAGATTGGAATCTGTCTGTCTGTCTGTCTGTCTATCTATCTATCTATCTATCTACAGTATTATATACCGCTTTTCAACTAAAAAGTTCACAAAGCAGTTTACAAAGAAAATGGAAAAAATAATAGCTAATTAAAGCTCATAGCTAATTAAAGCTAATTACAGGACATGGTTGACAGTTGTCATATTCAGTAACTTGTTAACCAGCAAGCCAGGGTTTGAGACCTGGGTCGGCCCCACAAGACAGGGTGAGCTCCTGTCCTTAGCCCAGCTCTGCAACGCCAGCTGGATCCAATCGTATTTGCTCTGCCTTTCCATTGGACTAATTCAGTGGCGTGGAGAGTGGGGATTTGCCGCTTGGGTAACAGCCTTTCCTCCATAACAATCTAACCCAGGCTTTCGTGCTACACATGCAGTGTATGCAGCGCCAAGCACGCTATCATAGTCTTCCAAGACTGATGGAGGCCTGAAAAAAAGAAGCTGGTGGATCTTCCTAACTCAGGTTCAGCACCAGCTCTATGGTTTCTTTGCACTCAATATATGCAACTTTTATATAGCACATAGAAATTCATGAAGTGTTATCGTTCTCAGGGCTCAAGCAGCAAACACAAGTGCCTCAGTTTCACCAGAGATTTTTTTTGAGGGGGTGAGGGGAGGTGGATAAAGGTTGAAGGGCATTCACTACTACAAGGACCTACGTTTGCTATTGCAACTTGTGAAGTAATCGAGAGAAACACAAGCCTGAAGTCCATCCAGTGTGTTGCAGAACGGGTTGAGTTTGAACTATGGAGCTGCAGTTCAGAACACTTTTTTAAAAATCGTGATTCCTGGGAAATGAGTCGATTTAGACCTAGGACAGGTGAAAGAGAGAAGCCTGAGCAGAGGATGAGTAGGCAAATTGTTTCTTCTGCGCTCATGGCAAGAGGACCTGGAACAAGTATGTTGATGTTCTTCAACAGTTTGACTTAACAATGACATGGGATAGGTTGCAATCCTAAAGACACTTTCCTGGGAGTGAGACCCATTGAACATAATGGGGCTTATTTTTGAGTAGACATGGTTAGAATTGTGCTCATAGTTAATTATCAGTGTGTAGCTCCTTCAACCCAGGAAATCATCTAATAGTTTTCTTTGAACTATTTTGTTTTCTTTGAACTATTTCTTTGATTCCTTCTTCTGTTGTCTCTCCCCTGTACCCAACTTAAATTCTGAGCAAACCAAACAAGGTAAGGTATTGTGCACATTGATGGCACTCTCTGAAGGGTGACTATGTATATTTTTCATGTATTTGGAACATGTAGGAACAAGCAAACTGAAGTACAGAAGGAACTGAGTTTTAATTCAGAAGACTTTGAGATAGCCAATATCCACTGCAGGATTTTGTGGAACCCTGCTCTGCTGTCATGACCTTCGCAACCCAAGGAAAGCTCAACATCAGGGGCGCCACCTAGTGTGGAGGCCAGCGTGTCACCCCCATGCAGTGGGTGGCACAACAACCTGAATGGTGGGTGTGGTTATGTGCCATTGCCCCGCTATATCAAAGTGGTTTGTTTCACTGCATTCTGTTGTAAATTACACACCCAATGGTACGTATATAACATGATGGAATTATTTCTACAAACCTTGAGTTTAGCCATTTTGGTCGCTAGGGATATCACCCTCTCAAGGGTGCCACCTTTCTAACACCCTACCGATGTCCCTCATCGGGACCATTTTGGAGGCCTTGTACCCTCTTGGACTGACCTTCCACGTCAGCCAAGGTGCTTGCTTACTTGCTAGTTCACTTTCATTTTCAATGCATTTCAATGCAATCATCAAGGACCTCCTTCTGGGGTGATTTGTGTTCATTGTGTTCATTGGATCAGGACAATTTTGGTGTCCTTGGATTCCTCTGGAATCCTTTCCAATGGACTATGGCATGTTTGCCTACTCTTGAGTAAAACTGTGAAATGGGTCACTTTCACTTTCCATAGAGTTCAATGCATATTTTTGTCTTTTAGTTTTTTTGGTCATAATCTTTGACAGGACAGTCAAATCCATTTCAAAATGGATTTTTGCATTGGATCCTGCAGTGGTATATGACATGATGGGGTTTTCTGCACCACTGCAAAGTTGCATTTTTAGGCCCCCCAGTGTGCATCACCTCCCCCAGGTGCTTCACGTGGTGGGACTGCACTCCCTAGTGATGTCCCTGCTCAACATCCCTTTGTTGAGTTGCAAGCTGTTCTTATTTATGAGTCATTGGGTCGAGAAGTGTGGTACTAGCTGGCTGAAGCAATCGATTTGTGCTCTGAAGAACAGGCAAGGCCAGCTAACAGGCTCAGCATTAGAAATGTGAAGAGCTGGGGCTATTGGACTGCTGTCATATACCCTTCGAGGTTTGACATGTTTCTCCACTGTAGCAATCTAACCCCAGTGCTCCTTCAGCATGGCATTTTGACTCGAGAGTGTGCTTGCTTCTCCGCAACCGACAGCTTGGCACAAAATTTGACAAAGCACCGGCTTGCGCAGACCAATACTACCGAATTGATTCTGATGCTCATGTTGCCCTGCGTTATCCATCCCTTGTGATTCAAGCTGGAAATTACAGGGTTATTCTTACTGTAAAGGCTTTCAGCTTGATAGCCACTTTAAAATTGCATCTCTGACTTGAAAATGATAGTGTATACTCAAGACTGCAGATTTTTTTGCATCAGAGGCCCAAATGTTCAGAGCTTATATAGAAATATTGCCTGCAGCAATCTTCTTTTCCTTTCTCCTTCCCACCCTCCACGTCCGGGATCCAATGCAAATTTATCACTCTGTCAAAAATCCGAACTAGACGTAGAACCTGTTTGAATTTTCTGATTTTGTTTCACCATCTGCTCAATCACTCCACAATCAACCATGTACACAAAACCCATATCAAATTGTCCCATGTGTCAAACCAAAACAAGTCTTGAATGATCTCAAAATGCTTTGGCACTTAAAAAAAATCTTGCTATACAGAGCTGGATCCATTCAAATCCTGCCTCCATCTCTGTCCCTAATATGCATTGCTTAAAAGGAGGTTACGTGACATGCCATCTGCACACAGGCAATAAATAAGATGGATGGAGCCATGGAGGGTGGGCTGTGTTTGATCAGATTATGTTTGGCTTTTAGTAGATCAAGCTTCTGAATGTCTCCGAGGATGATATACCAGTATGATTGGCAAGTGGTAAAACGTGACCTGTGGTGGCTGAGGCTGCAATCCTATCTGCACTTATATAGGAGAAAGCCCAATTGACCATAATAAGATGTAACTTCTGAGAAGAAATGGAATATAATTGGAATTCTGTTCTGAACAGAAATGGGTTCTGGATTGCCCATTCTAAAAGCAACTTTCAGGCTTTCAGACTCTGTTTTGTGTTCATATGAGAGGTTATTGATTATACTCATGGTTCAATCCTACGAAAACAGGATCCTTAGTATGGGACACACACACATACACCTTGCACAGTATTGACGTTGTATGTGATTACTCAGAAATGCAGTTCCACTGTACTTTATTAGGGGTTCATTGAGTTCATTGAGTTCATTGGGGTTTTCACTCACATCACTGTGCTTAGGGTTGCAGCCCTAGTTCCTCAAAAAGCAAGAAGAAAACTTCCTTCACACACAATTTCTCCATTCCCCAGGATTATTTTGGCTCTGTTCCATTGATTGATTCATTACAATTGGCTTTTGTTATTGGGAAGCATGTGCATTGTTGCTTTTTGTTGTGGGATGTGATTGTTATTTGTTTGCAATGGTTTTTACATAGTTATATTCAGTGATGGGCTTCAAATAAATTAACAACCGGTTCTCTGCCCATCTGGCAGCCACTTTTAAATGGATATTTTTAAACTTTATACGTCCTATCTCTCGTTAACAACCGGTTCTATAGAGTAGGTGCGAACCTGCTGGAGCCCACCACTGGTTATATTCCTGTTTTTATGAATGTAAGCCACTTTGCACTGCAACATAGCAAGGAAAATTGGGTGAAAGATTTTTAAGACAAAAGATAATACTGTATAAATAATCAAGTGTTACATGTAAATAATTGAAAGGGTGGTATAGTCATTCAGATCATATTACATTTCTATACAGCTGACAGAAGGATAATCTTTTTCCTGAGCAACATCTAACTACATATGTCAAAGGGTAGTGCTTTTATTAGACTTTTTATTATGGCAAAAAAAGTTTGGATCCATTTGAGAATGTCTTCTTTGCAAATCAACCCTGCATGTAAATAGCAGCATCATAAACAAGAGTACGTTGCATTGCTAGAAGCACAAGTCACATGATACTTAATCATGCCTCTTTTGCCAAAAGAACAGATGGCTGGTGCATTTCTGTAATGAACATAATGCCGCATAACCACTGTCTGCAAACTTTCATCCACGTGTGGCTTATTCATAAATCAGGCAACCGAGGTTGAATCCACCAAGTTACTCATTCTGTGCTTCTTTGATTAATCGCATAGCACTATATTCACTGGGGGCTGCAGTGGCTCCGTGGTGAGAACACTGGGGTTTGAACACTGCTTGATTCCAATCTGCAGGTCATTAAAGACCTGAGTACTGCAAGATGGAGTGAGCTCCCATCCTTAGCCCTGCTCCTGCCAAGCTAGCAGTTTGAAAGCATGCAAGTGCAAGTAGATAAATAGGTACTACTTGGGTTGGAGGATAACAGTGTTCCATGCACCACAGTGTATTGTCTTGCTGGCTACATGATCATAGAAGCATCTTTGGACAACGCTGGCATCTCCAAGAATGGGGATGAGCACCACATTCTACCACCACATCCACACCACAACTAGTAGTACAACCTGCATGGGACACCTTTACCACTTATATTCACTAGGGGGGAGGTAAGCTTATGTCAGTACTGTACTACCATGTAGCTGACATGATGGAGTGAACCTCCACATGTACAAGGCTGCTCACTGTCTAAGAGCACAATCCTAACTATGTCTACTCAAAAATAAGCCCCCATTGTGTTCAGTGGATCTTCCTCCTGGGAAAGTGTCGAGGATTGCAGCCACAAATAGCAATTTTCAACCGCAGTGCCATTGCACACTGGTGTGCCACCGATAATCTGTAGGTGTGCAATGAGCTTCTGGGGAAGATAATTATTAGTAGGGGAATTGGGGGATTTGAGCTCTTCTCCATTTGTGCCATGTCAGTCGTCCCAAAAACTGATGGTGTGTGTTCACAATTGACTGTGTGCCATGATATGAAAAAGACTGAAAATCACTGCTCTGAGGTCTTAAGTAGAGGACATCTAGCATGCCCCACCGCCCTCTGAAATGGGAGGGAACTTTTCCATAGGAGCACCCAAGACATGGAACTCCTTGCACTGAGATGCTCAACTTATCCCCAATCATTTTCATTTGAAGTATTTTGGTCCTCCTAACTCTGCCCAAGACTGACTGCTATAACTCCTGTAGCTACGCAATTGATGTACAGGACATGTTTAAACCTCTGTTTGTGGACCTGTAGGAACTGTACTCTTCCCCTTTACAAGTAGGATTGTTGTAATTGGAGTCAGCAGCATTGGACACGGGAAAAGAGAGGTAGGTACCTTTGAAAGATCATGGTGCAGAATGGGCACTGGGCACCAGACTGCAGTAACGGCAACATTTTCAACTTGTGTCAACACAACAGCACTCTTGATGAGGGTTTTTTTATCCTGTCTTGGAGTTCTTAAGGGAATAAAAGTGATTAAGATACAACATTTAATATTGTGGACCATTAAACTTGCTTAATTTACTTTCCATTTAAATCACTTGACCAGCTTCTTAAGCTTAAAGAAACAGTACAAAGATGGAAGGGAAAAGGGTAGGAATAACAAGACAAACCTATGCATGCCTAACTCAGAAGCAAGTCCCATTGGGTTCAGTGGGGCTTACTCCCAAGAAAGTATGCATTGAATCCCAACAGCCCAGTGGTATGTGTCTCTCTGCCAATGCAATTGCAGCAAATGGTTTGCATTGCATCCTTGGGGTATTTGGGTGTGTGTGTCTCCTTTGGATAAACGAACATTTGTTCTCTCACCCAGAGTAAACCTCTGAGGTACTCTCAGACCTGCCCATTAAAAATTGCTGGTGCAGGTCAAATGTGGAGTGAGATAGTGTCGATAAGAATCAACACACAATAAGCACAATAAGGTTTTTTGGGGTTGCTTTTTGTGGTGGTCAAGATACCACATCGGGTGGCATTCTGAGCCACGACATCCCTGGTTCAGGGTAAATGGATGGTCCAAACCTCAGGTGCCAGATACAATCTGTGATAAGCCTCCATCTGGCCCATGGATGATCCTTATAATCCCTGTAAATTGCTTTGTCAACCTTTGTTGAAAAGCAGTATATAAATACTATTGATTGATGAATCAATCCTTTTCCGGAGGTTGTTCTGAGAGGCAGGAAGGTTGCATGCACCTTCTTTGTGTTTGAAATGAACTGGTCTGAAGATCACCCCGCTCTCTGCGCTAAGAGTTTATGATCTGGTTTGAATTCATTCATTCATACAAATTATGTCTCTAACATATTCATTTATCTAATTTATTCAAGTTTGAAATGTGCATTAATTCTTTTTCCCTAGACTCCAACACAGTGTCAGAGAGACATTGTGGCCCCCCTGCCAAAAAGTTTGCACATCCCTGGCACAGAATTAGGATTGACTTCGTTTCACTCCCTGTTCTGGAACCTTGGAGAGCTCCTGCAAGTTCCTATGTTCAGGCAAGATCAGCCTGAAGGTGGTGGATCAACAAGGTGGTGTCATTTGGACTTTGCTTTTGGCATTTGGTGGTGGCTATATGCTTAATTTCAAATACATTATATTATTTAAATATATTAAATATATTATTAAAATATTTTTACTGCACCATTCTGTTCCAAGGGCAGCACTTTATACCAACACCTTCAAAGTTACATGAACAATACATAAAAATCCACTGGCCATATAAAAATCATTGCTACAAAACTTAGAGAGATCCCTTTGGTACCTAAACCTACTAGATTTTAGACCCTGTCAATGAGCACACCAGTGAAACTAAATGCAAAACACAGCAGCAGCTTAGAAATAGACATTAAAAATTTGGGGATGCCTTGGGAACTAAGTGACTTTTGATACTTTTGTTCCAAGTGACAGATTTGACTGTTATTCAGATCAGTAAGAGTGGCTGCCTTAAGGCCCAACTCTAACTGGTGTCTGCAATCCTAAACACATTTTCCTGGGAGTAAGACTCAGTGAACAAAAAAGGACTTACTTCTGAGTAGACATGGTTAGGATTGTGCTCTAAATCCCTTCTCTGACGCAACCACATCAAAGGAGCAATTGTTGAAGCCTGATGTGAGGAGGGCAGTAGCGATGGTCATCCATTACCCTGAAGACCACCTCCATTGCTCCAATTGGTCTCCCCAGATCTGCTTGCTCAGGATCACCACTGAGGTGCATCATGTTTCAGTGAAAAAAAATGTGTGGGTCCTGGTGGAATCAGTCCATCTTCCAATATGACAGAAAGAAAAGACTCTTTAATCTGCATTCTCACTGAGAAGAGCTCCTTACACATTACACTTTGGGTGTACCACTAGAAGCCAGTGGCATAGCTTGCCTCTCTGACACCAGGGGTGGTGACAAATGATGTCACCCCCCAGAGCCTTATCCAGAAGGAATTGTAGTGTTATAATATCACCATCAATTATTTCTGGGTCATGGGCACTTGGACCTGTTGTGTGTCACTATGCTTTGATCCCCGGGGGAAAAAAAGAGCTGAAAAAGTACTCAGCAGCTCAAATATTTTGCAACCACTCCTACTGCTGGGAGGCAATGCAGGAGAAGGTACCATGGAACCACTTAATAGCCTCCTGGCTCCCCCTTCACTATGCTGGAAGCTTTTACTATTTAAAAAAAATGTAAAGTGGGATTGAAACAAGTGCTATCAGGGCTGCTTGAACCCTGGCCCAAGGTCGGGATCCAAGGTTCAGACCAATCCATCTCACAAGCAAGTAGACTCTGCAGCAAACAGACTCTATGGCAGTGATTTTCAACCTTTTTCATCTTATGGCACACTAACACAGCACTGAAATTGTCAGGGCACACCATCAATTGTTTTACCATTGACAAGGCACACCACTCTTTTCGTAGGGGGTTTAAATCTCCCAGTTGTGCTACTAAAATATGGCTCTTCCTAAACTCCCATGGCACACCTGGGGACCATCTGAGACACACCACGATGCCATAGAACACTGCTTGAGAATCACTGCTCTAAAGCAAACAGTATAATCTTAGGGAGAATCTGTGAAAGGAGGCTTCATTGACTCTCACAGGGCCATCACTATAGTGGCAAGATTTTTGTGGGACTCAGAAAGCTGATATATGCTTCACAAGTAAAATAAGTCAGTACATCAATCTGAAATCTTAAACCCACTTTCCTGGATGTTACTTACTGCTGAGTACACATGCATAGGATTGCGCTGTAAGTAAACAAATATTTTCTTTCATCCCCTACAATCCAGAGTAACTACGGGTGCACGTAAGAGACTTTACGTGCACCCGTAGTTACTGCACCATCTAGTGAAAACCTATAGGAAATTCATACTGCAATCCAGAGTAAATTGTTCTTACACTGGAGCAAGGACTCCCCGTAGTTACTCTGGATTGCGCCCTACATCTCCTTTTTTAAAAGTCTGGCAAATCTAGGTGGGTCCTGATAAATTGTCATTTTAAAAACAAGGACCCTGGCAAAACCAAGTTTGGAAACCACAGTTTTGCTTGTTCTCTGGCATCAATCTGCAGCTGGCTGTCCAGAAAAATTGATGATGATAACAATTATTATAACAATAACAATATATTATAACAACAACAACAAAGTGATCCCTGTAGTGCTATACCAAAACACCTTGACGAACACCTGAACAGCATTGCGGCCACAGAAATTTCAGTCCACCAACTACAAAAAGCAGCTTTACTGGAAACAGCTTGCATCTTGAGACAATATTTATGAAATCAAAATAAAATTAAAACCAGGCAGCCCAGTTCCTTAGGAAGGACTGGATGTTTGGATCAAACAAACCGGTCTGTAACATCTGCCTGACTGTGCGAAAATCAATAATAATAATAATAATAATAATAATAATAATAATAATAATAATAATAATAATAATAATAATAGTTGTGGCTCACGAGTGGAACACTGAAGAAGGAGACGGAAGGCCTGATACTTGCTGCCCAAGAACAGGCAATCAGGACAAATGCCATCAAGCTCAGAATTGAAAAATCAGCCCATGACCCAAAATGCCGGCTCTGTAAAGAAGTGGATGAAACCATCGACCACATTCTGAGTGGCTGCAAGAAGATCGCGCAGACTGACTACAAACTGAGGCACAACTCTGTTGCCCAGATGATCCACTGGAATCTATGCTAAAAGTATCATCTGCCAGTGGCAAAAAACTGGTGGGACCACAAGCCTGAAAAAGGGGTTGCAAATGAGCAGGTCAAGCTTCTGTGGGACTTCAGGATACAGATGGACAAGGTCTTGGAACACAATACTCTAGATATCACCATCATAGAAAGCAGTAAGGTGTGGCTTGTTGACATCGCCATACCAGGTGACAGCAGAATTGAGGAGAAACAACTGGAAAAGATCTCCCGCTACCAAGACCTAAGAATCGAATGACAGCGTATCTGGTGTAAGCCAGTGCAGGTGGTTCCAGTGGTAATTGGCACACTGGGCGCAGTGCCCAAAGACCTTGGCAGGCACCTGAAAACTATTGGCATTGACAAAATATCACTCTGCCAACTGCAGAAAGCCGCTCTTCTGGGATCAGCACGAATTATACGCCGCTACATCACACAGTCCTAGACTCTTGGGAAGGGTCCAACTGGTGATGTGAATGAAACCAGCATGAAATTGTTTGCTGTGTATTTATGATAATGATAATGATAATGATAATGATGATGATGATAATAATAATAATAATAATAATAATAATAATAATAATAATAATAATAATAATAATAATACCTGTTAAATACTTGAAAAGTATAGGCATTGACAAAATATCACTCTGTCAACTACAAAAAGCCGCTCTTCTAGTCTCAGCACGTATTATAGGCCGCTACATCACATAGTTCTAGACACTTGTGTAGGGTCCAACTGGTGGTGTGACATAAACCAGCATGAAGTTGTTCACTGTGTATTACTGTTTGATTTTGAATAAAATGATGATGATGATGATGATGATGATGATAATAATAATAATAATAATAATAATAATAATAATAATAATAATAATAATAAAACCTGGTGACTGTGAAATAGTACATCATCATCATCATATGATGGTGGTGGTGATGATCATGGCCATTAGCCACTAGTCATTTCATTTTTCTGTAAACCACTTTGTGAACATTTTGTTGAAAAGTGGAATATTCTCCTAAGAACATATTAGTTTCTTCCTGTGGTTATTTTTTTTAACATTTTTTTTCTTTTTCTTTCTTTCTCTTGTTTTCTTTCTCGTTTCCCTTTTTGAAAAATAAATATATATATATATATATATATATATATATATATATATATATATATATATATATATATATATATATATATATATATATATATATATATAAAGAAAAGAGGAATATAAAAACTGTTAATTGATCGTTTGGTTGATTCATTGATGACTCTCCAAGTCCTCTCCTCCCAAGTCCCTTAAATAAAATAATAAAATAAATAAAACTAAATAAAATAAATTAAATTAATTAAGGCATAAGTCCCTTAAATAAAATAATGAAGAAAAGCAACTTATTTGTTTTCTGGTGCCCCCCAGGCACCCCCTGCAGCTGGAAGCTGAGTGAGCCCAGGGGTGGGTGGGGGTTGCAGCTCCTTCCCTCCCGCTTCCCTTGCTAGGGGTGGGTCTCCTTCTAACAGGTAGGATGATGTCAAGCGTGATGCTGCCGCCTGCGAGCAGCCTCTGTGGGCGCAGCCTCCGTCCTCCTCCCGGTCTGGCTTGGAGAGGAGCATCCTCTGTCTCCGGCGAAGGGGGTCACATTCTGTCGAGCTCTGCAGAGAGCGCACCGTCCCTGCTGCTCCCAGGACAGGACCATGAAAACCTCCAGCTGCTGCTGCTGCTGCCTCCGCTGCTCCTGCCTGCTGCTCCTGCTGCTGGGCATCGCCTTGGCCGAAGGGGACCTTGGCAAGGGGCCCAAGGAAGGAGACAGCCCCCCAGGCAATTTTATGGAGGACGAGCAGTGGCTCTCCTCCATCTCCCAGTACAGCGGAAAGATCAAGCACTGGAACCGCTTCAGAGACGTGAGTGCAGCCCCCCAACAACCCCATCACCACCACCAGGCAATCCTAACAAACATCCCCCCCTTTAGCAGCAGCAGCCCCAGCCCTGGAGTTGAGGCTGTTGCAATGCGCTGCACCACATGTGCATGTGCAGGCAAGGCTGGGGTGCCCAGATGTCCTCTTTCTCCAGAACATCCCCTCTTTTTAGCCTTCTGTCCTGGAAAAAAAAGAATGGCATTGTCCCCCTTTTCTTCTTGCAGCCCATTAATGCAATAAATTACATGCAATAATTTAAAATTTTATTTATATATAATTTCTTCATGTCCTACATTTTTCTTGGATATCCTAGATTTGGAGTGTTGTTATCTTTTTTTTGGTTATGGCATATGGACACCCTGGGAAAGGCATGGGGGGGGGGTCCCAGGGTACTCCCAGTATGACCGTCAGTGCTTTGGAGCATGGAGATGCAGCAGGGTGCACAAGAGGGGTGGGAGAGAGAGAGGATCCCGCACAGGATGACCATCCACATGTTTTCTTTTCTCCAGGACATGTCCTCTTTTTTAGCCTTGTGTCTTGGAAAAAATCTACACTGTCTTCCTTTTCCTTGTGAGCATGCAGCATGCAGCCTTCTTGTCATTCATAAATCATCAGCAATAAATTCTATGCAATAGTTTTATATTTAATAAGCAATATAGGTTTTAGATTAACCACATGCATGAGTGTTTTTAGCTTGCACTTTTTCATGTCTTACATTTTTCTTCAGTGTCCTACATTTTGGGGGGGGGGGTCCTTGTCCTTTTTTTGTTTATGACATATGATCACCCTAGAAAAGGCATGTGCAGGAGAGGTTGGGGGTCCCAGAGAGCTCCCAGTATGAGCATCATTACTTTGGAGCATGGAGATGCAGCAGGGTGTGTGGGGGAGGGAGGCAATCCTGCAGCAGTCCATGCAAGGGGGGTGCATTTTCCCCCACCCCATTGCAGATCTGAAGTTGCCAGAGAGATGTTGGATGACTGGAGGGGGCATACCGATGGGTGGATAGGTGGGAGCCTGGGGTGGTGGGGGGAAGAAGGACTTCAGTGCCTCCTGGACTGAATCTCAGCTTCCAAGCATAGAAGCCCCTGATCAGCGCCCTCATACCAGCCTATGTGGGGCTAGATCCCCCTTCCTTGATGGGTTGGGATCCATCAAACCCCTTTGCTCTCCTTGCTCAGTTTGTGTCTGGCATAGTCCAGGGTGACCATATGTCCTCATTTTCCAGGAAACGTCCTCTTTTTGGAAGCCTTCTGTCCTGAAAAAAATCTTCATTGACTGCTTTTTCCTTGTGAGCAGGTAGCATGTTGCCTTCTTGTAATGAATAAATTATATGTAATAATTTTAAATTTAATAATAAGTAATATAGTGTTTAAATTAAGCACATGAAAGTAATGGGTTCACACAAACCGTTGCTAGAATCACACTGGCAGTCGCCTGATCTTGCGTATGTTTCCACAGAAGCAAATCTCAGTGTGGGGCTATTCCAGGTAGATGCACATAGTGTAGGGAGCTTTGGTCTTTCAGGTGCTTCTGCTGCTTTGGCACAACTGACTGTACACAGCTGCCTCTCTGGAATAATAGAAAGGAATTAAGCTCCTCATCTTCTCTGCTCCTGAGACCATGGTGGGTAAAGGGTTCGGCTTCTTTGCATTTTGTAACAGATGAATAATTCTCCCCCTCCCAAATTAATTCCACAAAAAGGGAAGAATGGCCGTAGCTGTATAATGCAATGCAAAGTGTCTTGGTGGAATCATTACAATAATCCTGTAAGACGAATATGTTCACCCACCCTTACTGCAGGTGGGAAACTGAGGCTGCAAAAGAGTGGCAGGCTAGTCAAAGACCACCTGAGGAGCATCTCATGGCAGAGGCAAGGTTCTAACCAGGGAAAGTCTGTATTACCGCTCAGTCTCTCTTAGCTAGAACGGTAAAGAGAAAGGATTAATAGGTTCAGGTTTATTTTCTTTCATGTTTTCCGAGTTGATCAGAAGTTCATGTCCAAACCCTCCCTCTCTCCTCACCCAGTTTAATTAATGCTGCACTCCTAAACACACTTTCATGGGAGTAGGCCCCATTGAATACAATAGGACTTCTGAGTAGACAAGCTTAGGTTAGATTTGCACTATCTCCTTTTCAATTTATCCCTGGTCCTGGGGGCATTTCAGTAAAAACTTTTATGTCACACAGCAGTGAAGCAAAGAACACATGAAATGGGGAGGGGCGGTCCAGGGTGGGTTTAAAAAAACAACAACGAAAAGACAGGAATCACACATGATTGAAGGCTCTTGGGTTTATTTCAGTGGTGCATAATGCAGATAATGCAATGAGGATTCAGCCCTCTCCCTGTAACACATTTGAAGCCCTCGGGTTTATTTGTAATGCTCTCATAAAATGAAGTACACGTGCACTCACGTGTGCGCATGCACCTACACTACACATTGGCAATCTTGAGTGCAGAATTGCGGTAGTAGTTACTCCAGATAAATTGTTCCCAAGGAAAAAGGCAATGAGATTGTGGTCACATGTTTTCTAACGGAGCTCTGACATCTGGTTTAGTACATTTAAAAACTCATCATTGAGACCGGAGAGATGTCTGGTCAGCACAGCGGGTGGAAGGGAAGGCTTGTAAGCAGCTATAGCTTCACCTAATGGCTGCATGATCAGTAGAAAAAGCAATTTGATTAAGCAGTAAAACTAGGAAAGTCTGGCTTTTGCTCTCTTAACATAATTTGAAGAGCTACTTAGTTCTTCCACCAATGCTTTGAAAGATTTACAGAGAAGGGCATTAAATAAAGGCTTGGACACATACATCCCACTGCCCCCCCTACTGCTGCTGGTATACTGCAATCTGAGCAGATTGGCTCAGGCCAGGAACAATACATTTGCAAAGGATTATAAATGGCTTTCCAGCCGGCTTGTCCTTTGAGTAAATAATAAAGAGCCAGCTTCTCATTCTCTGAGTATATATGTGTGTGTGCTCATGTGCATGCATATTCTCATATGTGCACGTTCACAGGCACGCATGTACACCCACACACCATAAGACACCAGAACTCTGGGTCACCTAATGGAATAAGCCGGCAATAAATTCAGAACAGACAAAAGCAAGTAAATCCTCAGACAGTATGCATTTAACATGTTCATTTTGATTCCACAAGATGAGGCAATGAACACTCCATGAGTTTATGACTTCTAATCTTCATTAGAAGATTTTCTTCTTCTACCACTTATTCCTGCTTTAAAACATAATGTTTTGTGTAAATATATAGCTCATTTCATCTCAGACTTTGGAGCAGATTTGGAGCAAAACCAGATCTGGCTTTGTCTCTCTGATGGATATATGCCCAGAGAAAGAGACATGTTGCATTTGTGATGGCAAAGATTCGAAACCTGTCACTGCTGGAAGGTGTGAGAGATTCTCAATGGTGCTTTTAAATAGGAAGTGGTAGAAGTATGAGGTGGGCAGTACAAATAATATAGGGAAACTCCAATGCTTAAAATGGAATACTCCAGGTTGGATGTGAATGAGAGGGAACTGAGAAGTGCTGATGATGTCCTTTGGTTCACAGCAACCAGATCACTAATTGTATGCTAAGGGAGATGCTACTGTATGCCACAAATTATATTGAAAAGCTGTGGTGAGCTCCAAATATCTTTCCACAGTGAACGGACTGTACCATGCTTCTGCTGTGTACATAGAAATTTCCAGGTTTGATTTTTGGCATTTCTAGTGAGGACTGAGAAAAACTGTTCCCTAAAACCTTGGAATGTTGATGCTAATTAGTGTAATAATTACAGACATAGATTGCCTGACTCCCTATTAAAAAAAACTTCATATGAGATATTTCATTTATTTATCCATTTATTTGTTGTTTTGGTTCAGGCTTCTCCCAATTTCTGTTTGCTGAGAGCAGGTTATCCTGCCATACCTTTGCACTAGATATAATAAAATGATCTATAGCACAATCCTAACCATATCTACTCAAAAGTAAGCCCCATTGTGCTCAGTGGGTGTTACTCTCAGGAACGTGTCTTTCAGATTGCAGAGATTTGGCAGGCTTGCATACTGCCCGTTGCAACACACGCATACACATACATATCTCAATCGTATACAGAAACATAGCCGACTGGTGGCATATGTACTGTAATTCCTTTCCTTTTACCTGTCTATCACTGTTCCCTTTATTGGAAGTACTGAATATTGAGCAAATATTGAGCACTTGTCTTTATAGGTGTGAAGGATTGCCAGCACCATTAATTGAAAAGCATCAACAAGATTCAAGTGTTATTCTGAAACAGGTCAGAGGTCCAGATTCTTCACCCAGCAGATGCCGAGGAAATACAATTTAACTTAAATTTTTAAAAATTTGTTCCATCTAAATTCACCACCATTGCTATTCTGCTGGAACCCGATTAAACAGCTTTGTACAATTGCTCCATTGAGCCCTGTGCTATTTATCCTGCCTGACAGCAAGTGTCAAAGAGTCTCAGGCAGAGATTCATCTTCGCCCTGCCTAAGGACCTCTTTAGCTTGAGACACCATGCGTTGAACCAGGGCCTTCTGCTTGCAAAGCTGAGCTCTGCCAATGAACTACAGTCCCTGCTCCCTTATGCATGTCACAATTTATGATCCCCAGTTTCTGATATAGACAAAGTAGGCTGGAGCGGTGGCATATAATGAGAGCCACCGGTGCATCAGAGTCTTTGCCTTGAAAAGCTGAAGAAGCAACTCTGATGAGCGGTCATTAATTTGTGTTGAGTATATTGGCAGATACATTGGAGACTTCTTGGTGAGGCCACCAGGCCTTCATCTATGTGCATCATTTGCAGTGTGGAGTGAATAAGGACATGTTCAGACTGGCCTCTTCTCAAACTCCAGTTTTATCACTTCTTGTTCTGTTTCCCATGCATTTATATCACATGTGCACAGGCCAAAGCAAGAAGTGACAGCACTGGAACATGGCAGAATGTTGTATAAACTGTATACAGGTCATGCCTGGTTATCCATGGGAGTTTCCTTTTGCAATCCACAGTGGATTAAAAAAAAACCACTGGAAAAATAGCTTTGAATGCCCACTTTATGTTTCTTGCTCTTCTATTGTTGCCACAGAATTCATTGGTATTGATACTATACCACATTCTGCAATTAGATACGGTGAATTATGGAATCTAATAGAATGAAATTATAATTATTTAACAACCTGAAAGTAGGAACTGGATTTTGTTGTTTTCCCAACTTGTTACAGCCATTTAAATACAGTGGTACCTCACTTAACAAGTGATCCACATTACAAGCAAAAATTTCTCTAGGATTTTGCCTCACATAACAAGCATTGCTTCACTTAACAAGCACATTCGTTAGCAATTGGGGCAGATGCGCTGGCCGGCAGCCCTTTTAAAAAGCATCACGGCTGCCTAGCGCGCCTGCCCATAGCGAAAGCAACATTTCCGCGCTGTTCCTCCTATGGCCGGGCGTCCACTGGGCAAAGGGAGAGAACAGCAGTGGAAAAGAGGGAAGCAGCTCAGGGCTAGCCAGAAGGGAGCAGGGGAGAGAGAGGCTCAGGATGACGAGGAGGAGAAAGTAGGGAGACACTTTGAAAGTGTCTTTGATTGCAACCTCCTAACCATGTCTACACTGAAGTAAGCCCCATTGTGTTAAATGTGTCCTACTTCCAGGAAAGTGTCTTTAGGATTGCAGCCTAAGCAGACTTCATAGGACCATGCACATTGAATGCATGTTTTGAATTCAATTCCAATGTTTTTTCATTTTTACTTACAGTAAATATTTTCATATGAATATTTTTGGGTTGTGGAACCAATTGTCTGAGTTTCCATTATTTCCTATGAGAAAATCCGCTTCACATAAAGAGCGTTTCACATAACAAGCATGCTTCCGAAACAAATTAAACTTGTTATGTGAGGCACCACTGTATAGACTTCTGTTACAGTGGTAAGTCAAATCAGTGGATATAAAATCATGAATAGCAAGGTCCCACATATAATTGTCCAGAACCTAGCTTTCCCCCTTGTACATGAGTCTTCTTCTGGATTATGGGGTCACAAAACAGCCATCTGGATTCTGGGGTCACAAAACATTTTGTTTCACATACGGCCTTCTAAAGTTTTTTTTTAATTAATTCTGTCCATAGGCCTTTGTCTACTCTGAGGCTGCTCCAGAGGATAATTTTTAAAATGTACTTCTTTCCTTGAGTGTTCTGGGATTTTTATTGCATTTTTCCAGGATTCCACCTTTTTCTATGGTAAAAGGTTTTCTTCTACAAACTAATGTGTTACTTGAAGTCATGAAATGCAAATATGAACACAATCCCAACCATGTCTTCTCAAAAGTAAGCCCCATTGTGTTCAGTGGGACTTACTCCCAGGAAAGTGTCTTTAGGATTGCAGCCTATGCGTCACAGGGATTTATGTATGTATGTATGTATGTATGTATGTATGTATTTATTTATTTATTTATTTATTTATTTATTTATTTATTTATTTATTCTACTAGAAATAGGATGTTCCCCATACACCTTATTTATACGAATGCCATGTTCACATAACATTTTTGTATAATATATCCCAGAACTGATATGTCTGAAAAAGTTGCTATTTAAAGGAGCAGATGATGTGCTTCTAATATTTGTATCGGGGCAGAAACTGCATACGTTTATGAGCTGTTTTGCAGATAATTTTGTTTCTGAAATAACAGACTGCATTTATCTATTGTCCATTTTTAATCCATTTAATTTATTCCCCTGAGGAATAAATAAAAGGTTTTAATTTTGAAAGCTGTAAACTAATGTGTTAGCTTTCTACTTCTCACAAATATAGTTTAGAAAAGAGGTGTCAATACACTCAACTGTACAAATAAAATATTTCTAAGATAAAAATTTCTCTCGCATACGAGCTTGACTTTAGTTATAATAGATAGTGACAGATAACGATAATGGTTTATCCAAGGACTCCCACAGCAGAACTTAGATCTGAATTCAGGATTTCCAAGGTCCAAGTTTAGCATGGTGTCATCTATTACATACAATATTTTCTTATCCTACCCCATCCAAATATTTGAAAGACTTCTAGATTCAAAATACAATATTTTGAATATTGTATGTGTCCTCTCTCACCATGATTCAGGTTGTAATCCTAACATAGGCCAGCATAACTCATCCGTCGTCTCATTCCCATGGTGATGTGGGGAGGCAAGCACATATCTGTGCACTGACCTAAGCCACTCTCAGGAGTGACTCAGATGGTGTGCAGTACCCCATCATGTCATATGTCGTTGGATTTGTATTGAAGGGCAGAATCCAATGCAAAAATCAGTTTTGAGATACCACTTTCCTATCAAAAGTTATGGCCAAAAAAACAAAAAAACCCAAAAATATAAAAAAAACCTTTATGGCCTTTTTTTTAAGCGGGTAGGAATTTTGGCTTGTGGGGGTAGGAATTTTGGCCTTGGGGTTCAGGAATTTTGAGTTTGGCATCTGGTCACCCTGAGTAGAGGCCACTTGCAGAGTGTGGTTTAGATGTCTGCAAAATTTTTGTGTTGCCTATTACACTATTGCCGTAGTCAAAAATGCATGCATTCAAGACGGCAGCAGTTGGGACCATCTCAGGTCCTCTTAGGACCATCCCAGGTCCTGTTCATGTTTCAGGGTTTACTTTTCTCTTCCCCACGCTACATTTGGTATTTACATCAGTTAGCAGACTATCATTGGTGATAAACACCCACACCGCACCATGACAAAGCCTGCCTTTGCAACAGAACACCATCCCTTTCAGAAATATCAGTCCTGACAGCCAGCAGGCTAAAGCTCAAGCATGCCTTCATGAATATGGATTGGAGCTCTCACTGAGCTGCCGAGGGTGGGCTGTAATTCTCTCTGTTAAATAAACCAATTAGTTTAATAGATAAAGGGTGAGGATAAAAGAGAGGGATGGGGAGTTCCCCTGTTTAATGCTTCCCACTGGGGGCCTATTGTGAGCAACACATAATGCAGAATGAGCAAGTCCTGTTGGTTAATATAATGGGATCCTTGGTAAAAGGTTCCTGATGTTTTGTAGGAGTCTATGTCGGAGCTGTGCAGAGGAGGGCACGACTCCTGCTCCTTTAAAAGCTGGGACGAAGCAAGAATTTGGGCAGGTACAGCTTGTCCTGGAGGAAGCAGAAAAGTGGCATTTGTGGAAATTCCTTCTTCTGTATGCCTATTAATGGTGTACATTAATAGTACATCCTTTGCACCTGATCACCGTACTGTATTGCCGTACATTAAGTGTGTCCACAGTCTATTGTTGCTCCTATTAACCCAAACTCTGCAGAAAGCAAATACAGTCAAGTGTTCCCAAGTTCTACGATAATGTAATAATTATGGAATTGGACTGAGACCTGGAAGTTCTGGGTTCAAATCCTTCCTTGGCTATGAAGCTTCCTGGGTGACCTTGGACCAGTAAGTCACTCTCAGCCTCACAATGTTGTTGTGAGTACTGCAGAGTAGGGGAGAAACTAAAGCTTTGTAAGCCATTTGGGCATTTGTGTTGGCATTGGAAAAGGCAATGTATAAAACCCTTAAATAAATACACACCTCCTTTCCTCCCCATATGATGGAGTGTTAGTGCTTCCAAGTACACATGGCCAAGCAAGTGTCCTGAAAGTATCTTGGCAGTTCTTAAGCTGAATATTCTTCAGTAGGGGAGTTTCTGTAGAGATATGTGAGTATTGCAGGAAGACCCAAAATGAGACCATTTTGCAAAGGTCACCAGGAAAATGTTTTTTTTCTAAGGTCACCCACCCTTGTCTGGCCTAAGGTCACATTGCCGAGAGGGGATGTGAACTTGGATCTTCCAGCTCAAAGTCCAACTCTCAAATCACTTCAGTCCTGGTCCTCATTTTAGTATACCATATGTATTATATTTCTTTATTAACAAACAAATATCTTGCCTTTTGTATTACAAAAATAGTTTATGTCTCAACTGTAGGGCATTTTATGATATTCTATATATATATAATGGAAGGGTGACTGACTGACTCATTAACGCCCAGCCAAAACCGCCAGACCTAGAAGTGTGAAATGTGGTGAGGGTATTATTCCTTTCATGACATAGGCACCCACTAAGAACAACTTTTTTTGAAATTCAAACCAGAAGGGTGTGAAAGGGAACGCAATATGTCTTCATTTTGAAATATCTCCTTCGTATCAAAAGTTATGGCCATAAAACTAAAATAAAAAATATGCATTGAGCTCTGTGGGAAAGTGAAAGTGCCCAATATCATGGCTTTATTCATGAGTAGGCAAACATGCCACTGTCTGCCAGAAAAGCTAGGCTGAGAGGAATCCAAGACCTTGAGCTCCTTTTGAGGTTTGGGCATCTGGTCACCTGGGCACCTGGCATCCAGTGCATGGTAGGAATGCCTGGTGCTGCCCAGTGCCAGGGGTGCTCAGTAGGGATACCCAGTGCTGCCCAGTGCCTGGTGGTACCCAGTGGTGTCCACTGCTCAGTGGTGCACAATAGGGATCCTGGTGGTGCCCACTGTACTTTACTGCCCGGTGGTCCCTGCTGCCCAGTGGTGCCTGGCAGGGTTGCCTCTTGCCCAATAGGGATGTCCAGTGGTGCCCGCTGCTTCCTGCCACTGCCCCCTGATATCTAGTGTCTGCCCACACTGGGTGCCCAGTGTCTGCCCACCAGCACTCGTTGGTGCCTGCCACCCAGTAGGAATGTCTGGTGCCCAGTAGTGCCCGCTGCCTGGTGGTGTCTGCTGCCCATTGCATAGTGGTGCCTGGTTGTTTCCACTGCCTGATGGTGCCCAGTGTTCAGTAGAGGTGCCTGGTGATGCCTGCTTCACCCCACCACTACTCCTGATGCCTTCCAATGGCCAGTGGCTGTTGGTCCCAAGCAGTGCCTGCTGTGCCCACCCATGCCCAGGGCCCACAAATATTCTTGAAATTTTACTCCCACAACGATGGTAAATTCCGCTAGTTTTTTTTTCATTAATGGACATTATTGTTGATCATTTTATAATGCATCTGTGATAGAAATGCAATACATAAATTATTCTCCATTACGATAAAGCTGTATCTTGCAGCCTAAACATTTGCAAAATGGTCTCATAGAGTTATCTTTGCATGTAGTATAGGAGGACCAGATGTTATAACTGCAAAAGAGGACAAGGCCCCCAAAATATTGGTAGGACATAAGAGAAAAATGTAGGACACAAAAAGCTAAAAACACTCACACATACTGCTTTCATGTGGTTAATTTAAATACTACATTACTTACTAAATTTAAAACTATGACATATAATTTATTATGTATAATTTGTTAATTACAAGAAGGCTTCATGATATCCGCTCATAAGGAAAAGGAGGACAATGAAAATTTTTTCCAGGACACAGGCTAAAAAAGAGGACATGTTCTGGAAAAAGAGGTCGTATGGCCAACCCATGTTGTATATTCATTTTGAACACAATCCTAACTATGTCTGCTCAAAAGAAAGCCCCATTGTGTTCAGTGGGTCTTATTCCCTGGAAAGTGTCTTTAGGATTGCAGCCTTTGTGTGAGTGTGTGTTTTGACATGGTCTCTTATCAAACTGGTTTTGCAAGTTATAAGAGATATATCATAGAAAAAATGTCAACTCAGGGGTGTATGTGCGCCTACATGACTTTGTGTGTTTTGTTTGTTGATTCAAGAGTAATGAAGCCTATTGGAAACAGCCGGTAAAGAATAACATTCCTGTGCCTGGAATGTTTTAGAATTTGAACTATTTTTAAAAGATTTAGTACATGTGAAGATGAATGTACATTTTTGTAAAAGTTTCAAAAGTGAAAAAGATGAGAGATTAATTTAAGGCTACTTTTCTTACCAATGCCTTGCCATTTTGCTTTAAAAAAATACTTTGTGAATGTAATTTATTACACCAGGAGGGGTTCACTGGCTGGTCTAGTCAATTTCACCACTCAGTTGCTCTGCATGGGAAGTAGCTGTAATTGAAGATTAGGGGTGAAATCTTAAGAAATTTAGGCCGGCCTAACTTGCCTGGGCCATCTTTCCATGATGGTGTGGGGAGGTCTGTGTATGGCTGGGTATCAGCTTAATCTCCCTAGAAGTGGGGCAGTAGTGCCTTATTGCACTTTTGTGACATCTCTAGGTCAGCACTGGACTTAGTCTGGGGCTTAAGCTGGCCTAACTGGAGCTTAGGATTGCAGCCTAGAAAAATGGAGCAGACCTTTTCCTTCTGCATCAAGGCTTCTCTCCTCCTCTCCTTTACATCGCTCCAGTTCTCTAGATGCTGATACAAGAAGAGGACTGCACCAGCAGCAGTAGGGAAAGGGAAATTGCCTCCGGCTAAACACAATCACTTGTGCATGTGTGACTATTTTTGTAATAAAGCATATTATGATACAACATAAAGCATATGTACCTATTTTCATCCGTCAAACACTGGTGCTATTGCTATGTATGTTGGACTGGTATAATTTGTCTTCTAATGAATATTTTTGGGGCTTTGTACTTTGGCAATGCATTTGTGATGAGAGAAAAAGATACTAAATGATGCTGCAGTATATTTGCATGTGTATATCTTAATTTTGATTTTTTTTAGAAGTCAGTTTGGGCTGTTTGATGCGGTGGTGGCTGTCCTCTATGATCGGACTCACTGTGTATTTTAACATATGCGCATGCTCTTTGAACCCGAGGGAGGCCGGGGATCTGGTGCTTCCTTCTGTGTGTATTTCTGCCCTTCTTAATGATCTGTCAACAGCAGGCTAAAATCACACTGCGATGTAAAAGGGCCTGAAGGCAGCCCCAGAAGCTCTCGCAGTAATGTGGGATTAATAAAGCAAGTCTTTTGGAGCACACTTCTGTGTGGAGAAGAATACTGCGCTCAGTGAGTCACAGTTAGCTGTGTCACTGAGAACCATTTGTGTGGCATGAAAAAAAAAACCCCCAGCTTAAACTGACTGGTGCTCTGTGCTCTCGTCCTCTGCAGCGCAGGATGTGAACAAAACAGGCAAGAAGCTACGCAAGAAGCACAGGCAAGAAATTCAGCCTTGCCAAATCCATCTCACAGAGCTCCCTCCACCTGCACCCTGCTAAACACAACCTCTATTGTTCAGGCACTTGCTTGGAAAAAACAACATTTTTGTTATGTTTGATGTCCCACCATTTTCTCGATCTAGTCTTGCTTTTAAAAGCTGCCCATTTTGCACCAGAAAAGCCACACCTTTGAAAGGTTGTCAAATGCAGCACTGTTAACAAATGAGATCTTGGAATGGATTGCGTTGTTTGCAGCTCTGTTTCACTGGCAGCATCAGCATTCTCTGACATTTGGCCTTAAGGATTTCTAGACTCTAAATTGGCTTGGATTGTGATCCTGAAAGCACTTACACTGACCTACTATTATGGGTCACCTTTTATCGCATTGACTTCAGTGAGGTTGAATCTGCTAGTGTATGGGTTATTGGATCATTTCCCAAGGACCTGGATGCAAAGGAGGTCAGGATCCTAAACCTTTTAACACGTGTGTAGAATTGAGACAGGTGCAAGCTTTCTCCCTACAAAACTCTACCATAAGAATTCCATTGTTTACAGAACCATTATCCCATATATAGGTGTCCTTTGTACCAGTCGCCTGACATCAGAAATAGTGATTTCTATCCCAGATTCAAAGGCTTCAAGGAAGAAATCCTTAGAACTGCTTGACACTTCCTCTGTACAATACCTGTACAATACCTCTACAATTGATGTCTATGCATAGTAACTCGGACAAGTTGCTTGGCTCCCCTGCTTCCTCCCTGTGTGTAGAAGGTGACATGTGATATCTCATTGTTACTGTAATGGAGGGTCTGCCCTCATCTGGGATGGGATGTCCACTAGTGAGAGGAGTTTTAATAGCCAGTGTTAAGAAAGATCAGGGGTTCAGATACTCTCAGAGTCTTCTGATTTGGACATTATATGTGGTGAGGGAAAGAGGACGAAATGAGGATGTTTGGAGGTAGCTTCTGATTTGTCTTGTGTCTGTAGAGAGGGGAGAAACATATTCTTATCACAACATAGCTTTGCCAGTCAAAATAATGGTTACTTTTGCACTTAAACCTAATGATCTAGTCTAGTGGTTGCGGTCAAGTGAGCCTGTTCTTTGTTGAGATGAGATCTTCTAACTCATGCATGTCAAAATGGCGGCCCGAGGGCTGCATGTGGCCCTTTGCAGGCACCTGTGCGGCCCTCAAGTGATCTCCCCAGCCCCCAGAAGCAGCTCAGTAGTGGGGGCAGCACACTTGATTTTGAGCTGGAGAAAGAGCCCAAGAGGAAGTAGGGCTCGTGAGCAGCAGCAGCAGCTTCCCAAAGTGGGAGAAAGAGCCCAGGAGAAAAGATGGCACTTCTGAGTAGAAATGCAAAAATTGGAATGCGGCCCTCGGGAGACACCATTAATGCTATTGCGGCTCTCTGTATGAAATGAGTTGGACACCCCTGTTCTAACTGCCCCCTTTTTTTTTTTTTTTGGTGATTCGTATATGCACCAAATCCAGCCTCAAACAGTGGCTTTTTTGGCTTTTTTGTGTCTTTCTTTCAGCCATAGTTTGGGCATAGCATTCAAAATGGTTAATAGGATTAACCAGCATGACACAAAGTTGGTTAATGATAATTGGAGTGATAATTTTGTGTCATTTTGATGGTCATCTTGAAATATTTCTAGACTGCCCCTGTTGGATTTTCCCCCCAGTTGATGAACTAAACTATTGCTTTGTTTGTGTTTCTTTTTTTTCTTTTATGCCCAGAGGCATAAGTTTCCTAAGCAGATACCAAGACAATATTCTTGGTGACCTGTGCATTCAAATAGTGATGCTGGAACTACTGTCTGAATCAAATCATTTGTTGTGTTTGAAATCCCTGCTTCGCTTGCTGATATTGCTTGTAAAAGTAGCTGGGTAGCTTTCATCCAAGCCAAATACTAGGGAAATTCCACTTATAGTCAAACACTAGAAAATCCAGAATGATACATTCCATTTCATGCTAGTGGTGGTGATTGTTTTAATTCAAATATTCCATAAGTTTAGATGCTTCTAAGAAAATTGGGGCATCATTTTCTCAGAATAAGCATATATTTATTGTGGCAAAAAGGAGAAATTCCACTGTATTGATCAAACAATTGCATCATTTAAAAGACCCTGAGGACTAAATACCATTTTGGACAGTATGACTTCATTTGGAGAACTGTGTTTTTGTTCTTGGCACTACACTTTTGAGAAAGATAATGGCAAGCTGAGAGGATTTAGAGTGAAACTTTTGTAGATAGATCACATATATATCAGTCAGTGGTATGAGCGGAGTAACATTGCTTGACGTGTCTCACATTCTTCAACCTGCCTCCATCTTGCCTGTGAAATTCCCGTGCTCCAGTTTGGCATAGAACAAGAGATTTTGAAGAGTGAATTGAGGAGGTTGTGTTGCTCCTCCTATCTATATTGCAGTGCATTGATAGCTTGGGTGGAAATGGTGATGAAACCTCTGGAAGTGTTTGACCAAGCTGTCCTAATATCCTAGAAAGTGGGGTGGACAGGAGGATATCTAGGTATTTTTTACTGAGCTAGAAAGAAGATCAGGCAGAAAGGCCTAGAGGTGGAAGGAGTAGAAGAAACAGGAGCCCAGGACTAAAGGAGATGTGAACCCAAGAAGGCATCATGCCAAGGGAAGTAAGGGAGGGTTGATGGAGCCCGCCATCGGAATGAAGGAGAGAAAGCCAAAGAAAGGAGTCAGGGGTAAGGAAAACAGGCAGAGAGGAGAGGCACACTTGCTCAGAGGTGAGAAATACTGATTTACTTCTTGATTTGAATTGTATAGTTGACTCAGGGTGACCATAAGACTGGATTTTTCTGGATTTGTCGTCTTTTTTATCCTTCTGTCCGGGTCTCCTCCAAAATGGCTTCGTTGTCCTCCGTTTTGGCTTCATTTTGGAACTTGGCAATGGTGTGCAGGACCAAATCACATCATATGTCATTGGATTTGTAATGAAGAGCAGAATCCAATGCAAAAATCGGTTTAGAAATATCTCCTTCCTATCAAATGGTATGGCCCAAAAACTAAAACCAAAAAAATATACATTGAGCTCTATGGAAAACTGAAAGTGCCCAATAAGGCCGCTGTGTGAAACAGGAAGCTGGACTTATTTATTTTATTTTATTTATTTTATTTATATCCTGCCTTTCTTCCTTAAGGTAGGATCCCCAAGGCAGCTCCTTCTCGATCCCTTCTGTGCTGAAGTCTTCCCTATTTTCTGCCAGGAAGAAGGAAGCTAAAGAGGAACTGATCTGTAGCAGAAGCTCCCTTTGCATTTGATACATCCCGAATCCCCTCAGTTTGGTGTCAGCTGGTGGCTGAAAGAAGAAATGTCAGCAGGAATGAGTGTCTGTTTCTCCCCACTGAGGAATCCAGGTTTCTCTGATATTTTGGTCTTGCACATGCAGTTTAAGCGACCTAACAAGAAAGTCTGCTGCCTGGCACCTCACTTCACATTCCTGCTGCAGATGGGAAATTCTTCAGAGGAAGTGATTTTTAAAAATATTCCAGCTTCGTTGTATACAAATAAAGAGAGTGTGCCCTACATTTTGGAAGCCAACATGGTGTAGAGGTTCGTGGGATGAACTTGGAACAGGAGGTCCTAAGTTCCAATTCGTACATACCCATGGAATTCAGAGGGTGACCTTGGGCTGGTCATTATCTTTTAGCCATCTTTCCATAGCTGTGGAAATAAAAAAAGGAGAAGGAGCTGTGCACACTGCCCGAAGGTCCTTCGAGGGCAGGGAGTACACACATGTGCAAAATAAAACTAAGAGGCATTAGTCCTGAAGGAAGCTGAGGAGTAGGTCAAGCAAAGCTAGAACTCCTGTTTTTCATTCCTTATCCATCACTGAATTATGGCCTTTTGAGGGCCGTTGATATCTTGTGATGAGCTACATCCTACTGTGAGGGCTAAGCTATTTATATTTATTTCAGTGAGCAGGTGTAGCATGTTTGCCAGCTGTGAATCGGGACATCTTGAGTTTGAATCTCACCTTGTTTGGTGGTGCTGAACAAGCAGTTCCCTTTTAGCCTCAGCTGCAGTACGAAGATGACAGTTGACAGATTTGGTGTGAGGACAACATCAGGCTTGGTGATGTGAGGTGTTTCCATCACTTTGCAGATGTCCAGTATTATAGTCTGTTTTTTGTCCAAGGAACTCAGGGTCACATTCTTTCTCTCTTCATTTATCCTCACAACCACCCTGTGAAGTAGGTTAGGGTCTTTAAGCAAGAAGGTAACTAAACTTTGGGCTAAAGAATACAGTAGATACTTTTAAGAGTGTTTTAGATGGTCTGAATGGAAAAGTAGTCAGGACCACTTTTCTAGCTTAATCCTATGCATGTGTACCTTGTGTTCAGTGGCACTTACTCCCAGGAATGTGTGTATAGGATTGCAACCTCACTGAGTGGTCAACAGATTGGTAGTTTTTCTTGTTTCAAAACCTATGTAACCAGAGGTGATGGTGGAGAAAGGGATTGTGTGTGCGTGCATATGTGGATTATGGACAGTTCTCTTAAAATTATTGTCTGCTGCCAGTTTCTGCTAAACATGTTATGAATCTGGAACATCAGCAGGAGAACACTTAGTTTTTCTCCTAGGTTTTTCAAAGCCTGAGCTAGAAATTGGGACCTAAACACATGGAGGTCCTGAAGGATCAGGAATGTGAGTAAAAAGTTCTGTTGCTTTCTGTCTTGGTTGGGACCACAGCTGAAGGATTTGGTGATTAGTTTTTGCCAGAGTCAACATATGACAAGCAGTTATAATGTATGTTGGATTCAGAATTTCACAGAAGAACTTGGTGGTCATGTTGATGGAACTAGATCAGAACCACTAAGTTCTTCTGGATCTGCCCTCAATAAAGGAAGGTGACTTACCGTATTTTCTCCAGATTTTTTTAGGCCTCTCTTCTTTTGTCCTGCTCAACAACACCCCTACTTCCATCTCCTTGTGTTACTGCGACTATGTGATCCTCTTTCTACTTTTGTTACCTTGGCCTAAAGCACTAACAGAGCCTTGCGTAGTCTCCCTAATTCAGATGTCTGTTATGTAGAACTATAGATTATCCCTACAATCCAGAGTAACTACAGGAGCATTAAAAAATATTACGTGTACCCGTAGTTATTGCACCACCTCGTAAAAACCTATGGGAAATTCATATTGCAATCCAGAGCAAATTGTTCTTACACCAGAGCAAGGACTACCCATAGTTACTCGCATTGAGCCCTATGTATGCTTTTTTTCCTCTTTAGTTCTGGAGTTTCAGAGTCTTTTCAGAAGGAAAAACTAATGCATTGTTCATACAATTTTCATAGCACTACCCTGTGATGATAACATGGGCAATGTAATGAAAGATGCATGCATGACTGATTTTCTCTTTTAGAAGCCAAAGCATCCAAAGCAATGTGACCCAGTGAAACTGCACATGGGATTCTCCCTTCTCGCCTTAAAGGTAGGGTTGCCATAATTCTCTTCCACAAAATCAGGACAAAGCCCTCTGTCACACTTGCAGGTATATGATCACAACCCCCCCAAATTGGGACTGCCCCTGTTTTTTGGGACATATGGCAACCCTTAAAGACATAAGCTAGAAGTCCCTGTGTAAACATAGAAATGTTCAAGCAAGTGCACACGTGCTTCTGTCACACTGCTTGGGGAATGCATTTGTTTGCTTGGAAATTGGCTTGACTTGCCATAGGCGGGAGATGGTGCTTATAATACACATTTGTTTGCTTGACTTCTATCTGCAGCCTCTGGAAATATCATTGTGCCTTATTTTGCTTGTTGCTATAATATAATAGCAGCATATGCTCTGAAAATATCTTGCAAGCCAAGCTAACAAGAGGATAAGGAATGGGAAAGATTCTCCTTTTAGAGACAAACCAAAATTCAGTGTGCAGCCAAAGGTCATGCAAAAGCTTGGCACCACATTAGAAGAAACAATGAAATGCATTCTGATTTTGTGCATTTACAACAAGGCTTTCTGTCAAATAAAAAACCTTTCAAGTGGGGAAAAAAACATTGAAATACATGTGAATGTGGCAACAGTTTAAAAAGATTAAGTGAACAAAGAAGCCTATGAGATCCTTGCTTGTTAGGACTCATGTAAGTAGCCATTTTCTGATGGTAGATCACTGGTGGGTAACAGTAGTTAGGAATGTCAGGAAGATATACGCACCTGAAATGGCAGTGTAAATAGTAGTTATCAATTAGTAGAACAACAATATAACAATTTCAGATAGTAATGTTGTCTGTAAAGTAAACCACAGACATGGCTTTTAGCCAGCAAATCTCACTGGAAAAGGAACTGTCAAGAATTTGTCAACACTAGAGTTCGTAAGTAGAGTGAGGAGAGCTTTTCCCAGAAAGATGTGATCAATGGAAAAATAATTAAAGAAGATCATATCCGGGAATGCTCTTATCAGACCAAAGGAGTGTCTTGCCCAGCATCCAGTTTCCAACACTGATCAAGTTAGATGCCTCCAGGAAGTTCACATTGTATGTCTCCTGAATCTAGTATTCAAAACATGCAAAATAGGGAGGTTTCTGTTAATTGTTTCTGTTAATTGTTTCTGTTTCTGTTAATTCTGTTAATATTATCTATGAATTTATCTATATTATTTCATATGGTCCTAGCAAGACTGTTGTGGTGATTGCTGCTTACCTGAGCTATATTCTGATACTAGGATGTTTATACAGATATATAATTTAACCATACACAATGCATGTGATTGCCCTACCTCTTGGCTTCTAAGCAAGTTACTAAACTAATATTGTAGAAGAAGTGGGTGTACTGTAAGCTTCTGGAGAGATTGCATCCATATTATTGTAACAGCAACAAAAATCCTTTCTCTCTTTTCATCTTTCCTCTAGAACCAGATTTGGATCTATGGGAATAAACATATTAAAATTAGAAGAAGGTAAAAGCATTAACTTATGAAGCTAAATACAGTGTATTATTTTGGTGAACAAAAAGAATAAAGCATTATCATGTTAGCAGTAAACACTGCTGTTCTATGAAGTGTAATCAATTTTTACAATTCAGGTATCTCATGGCAAGCTGTGCTTGTTGACCTGAAGATCAGTAAGTCAGCGCTTTGAGAACCAAGTACTGCAAGACAGAGTGAGCTCCTGTTAATTGCCAAGCTCCTGCCAACTTAGCAGTTCGAAATCATGTAAATGCAAGTAGATAAATAGGTACAACTTTGGTGGGATGTAACAGCATTCCGTGCACTTTAGTCAAGGTGGCCACATGACCACAGCGCTGGCTCTTGGGCCTTTTAATGGGGATGTGCACTGCACTCTAGAGTCAGTCATGACTAGCAGGACAACCTGTGGGGTACTACCTTCACTTTCTGGACTACTTAGTATAGCAGAATATCTGATTCTGTTAGGTATCTTGCAATGTAAGGTTATATAAGCTACTTGAGGTCCTTTCCGAGAACTGTTTAGATTGAATAAACCCATAGGCACCTAATTTTTATTTTTAATACAAGCTTCCTCATTAAAAAGGGGAGATTTATTTGCAGGTATGATGGCTGAAATGGTAAAGTGGAAACGGAGAAGCAAGTAAAAACGATGGCTTTTTTCTATGGTAGGATGACATGAGGACACACTGATCAGAGCAAATATATTTTGGAGACTCATTGACAGAAAAACCTTTAAGTTTTTTAACCATTACTTAAATGGAAAGGAAGAACAGCTATTAAAATGGCAAACATGATGCATCCAGATTTTAAAATGCAATTATTTGAACAAAAACTGAAATTAAAATTCAGAATTTAGAGCAGATTCCTTTAGAAATAAACCCAGTCCTTGTTTTTGCTATATAGGCTTGATCTTTGTGTTGTTGAAATAAGCTGGAGGAATTCAGAAGATAAGCTAAAAATACTAATTTCAATTATGCGCAGGTCTGTAAATCTCCAAAGCTGTCATCTGATAAATACGTCTTGGAATAGGTCATGTTTAGATTTGCTTAGATTTTAATGACTTGCTACATACCAGCCCCATTAATTGTATGCTGGCTAAAAGGTGAACACTGCCTGTTTATATAAGCAAGGAGAAGGATGAGGAGGATGGTGATGTTAAGGAAAGGAATGCAACCCTGATTGGCAGAGGTTGACTTTCTTAGTAACTATTTACCACCGTGTGTGCATACCTTCTGCCTGCATGGTTAACCTGCTCTTGTGAAGGATGGAAACTGACAAGAATCTTGCTATCGTCAGTTTCAATTCTTGTTTACTCATAAGAAAGACTCAAATAGGTAGAAGGCATCTAGTCTTGGTTCTATGTCACAAGAGTAGAGTAATCTGCATCAGACAGAAAAGTGGATTAGGATCCTGCTATGACTTGATATAGCAAAAGGACAGCAGCAACCAATTCAGAGGAAGGCAAATCCTACAAGTACTTACCGTACTTACCACAGTAGGTAAAGGCTGGCGTTTCTCTCTCTAAGGCTGCAATCCTAAAGACACTTTCCTGGGAGTAAGACTCATTGAACACAATGGGACTTACATTTGAGTAGATATGGTTAGGATTGTGCTCTAAGGCTGCAATCCTATCCTCAGTTTCCTGGGAGTAATCTCCATTGACTATAATGGGTCTTACTTATGTAGATGGGAATAGGATTGGGCTCTAAGTAAAAACAGCAAAATATTGAAAGGGACTGTTCCCTGGCTTGGAGCAATGCACTGTGAAATCACTGAATGGCTTGAACATGTCTCTGAGTCCCAGCACCTTCTTTGGTGGGCACTTTTAGAAGACAGGTTAGCCTTGATGGGCTGGTCTAGGCTCCTCAATGGAGTGGTTTACACTGGAACTGCCAGAGCCATAATCTGGTAAGTACATTTTGTAAATAACAATTTCAAGGATGAACAGTAGTAGGAAATTAGCCATAGTTATTTCATTTTTGCTGTAAACCACATTGGGAATTTTTATTTGAAAAGTCGTATATAAATACAATTGATTTGATTCATTGAAATATGTTACTGTACTACTGCCCCCATCTTGTAGAGTGTAAACTGTGGCCCTGATCAGAATTGAAATTCACTAGAAGCTATTTCATCTTGAAAGAAGAAATGTATCCTAACCCATTTTTGCCCAGTCCACAAGTGTACCCATTTGATCCCTGTTGAGTATTTGCAATGTTGGGCAGAAATCGCTTAAACATGCCATTATAAAATGCATATAGGAGAGCATCTGGTTTGATCCTTGCTCTTCTTTCTCAGAGTTATTTGTAAGAAGTTCTTTCTCCACCCCCTCTTTTTTCAAATGGATTTGGGAGCTAGGAGACCCTATGTGCTATTATTTTGGTTTGAGTTTATTTCTAGAGAGATCACTGCTGAAGGGCAGGTGAAGGCAGGTGATCCACATGCTAAAGTTTCTGACCAAGTAATTCTATCATACCTCAGGATTGGTGATGGACATTTCCCTTGCTGCTCCTGGAGCAAAAGTCCTTGATGCTGCTCCACTTCGTGATGTCGCCTCCACACCTTCTTTGTGCAACCCTAGAACCAACTGGGGAAGCCTTCTGAGGTTTCCTTGTGGTCTAAACTGGAATTTTTGAAAAATTGGAAGCCTCATTAAGGGTTCCTGCATGGTCGCAGAGTCACACAATACTTGGCCCCAAAGGCAATTTCCTGTGTGCCCTGTGTTAGTTCTGCTGCTGCCAGGACTGTGTCATTAAGGCCAGAGAGGCATTATCTTTGAATCTTACATTTGTTCTTCACTCCTTTTAAAACTTTTTTCATAATTTCACAGACAGCTTACAACAACATTCTTATCCCATTTAATCTTCACAACAGCCCTGAGAGGTTGGTTTTACTGAGTGATAAAGACAAGGCAAAAGCTCATTAGTTGAACTGCATGGTTGAGAATGGAATCTGCATTCCACATGCCAACCCACAACAAAGGGCGGACCATGATGACTCTGAGTCACCCTAGTTTAATGGGGTCATACCAGTGGTATGGAGCTGGAACAAATCCTTAAACTCGTGTGGGTCTGTGTCCATTGGACTAGTATTCAGTACATGAGAGTATTGATTTTGAAGTGTAAATGGCTTCAATTAAAAGCCTAGAAATTCTTTTTTTCCCCCGTAAGGGATTATTTGGACAATAATAGCATTATCAGAACTTGGTTAAGTGCTTACCAACAATGGGCGCAATCCATAGTAACTGTGGGGAGTCCTTGCTCTGGTGTAAGAACAATTTGCTCTGGATTACAATATGAATTTCCCATAGGTTTTCAGTGGTGCAGTATCTACAGGTACATGTAATGTCTCTTACGTGCTCCCGTAGTTACTCTGGATTGTAGGCTTAGTCTACGTTTCTTCATGACTCATACTTTCAAAGAATGAAAGATCAACCATAAAGAAAAGACGGATAATAAAGATTCCCTGGCTGTTGTGATACAGCTGGAGTGAAGGGCACATACAATATTTCCCCACTTCATGTATGCTATTCGTTTAGTTATTGTCTTATATACAAGCCCATCTATATCTTGAAGGAAATCTTGGGGTGCAGTTGTTACCTTCAGTTAGGTCGGCGTAAACCCTGACCAGGGGGGTTTCTCAAAAGTGCTGTAAGGCACTTCTGCACCATTTGTGGGAGGGGGGTTTAGGTTAATGCATAGACATGTGCTGTCTTACCCACACCACCACAGAAATGGGGAGTGGGTGAGTTCTGCTGGCCTAAATTGCTTAGGATTGTGCCCAGAGTGAATAGTTCTGGTTACCCAAACAAGGCTCATTTGGGCATACAAACACATTGGAACATATACCGGTAGTTCATTGCACCCCATCTGCAGTCTGAAATGGCATGTCCCATTGAATGCTGAACCATGTGAGCACACATTCCACAGGTTGGATGCATGCAAAATTGACACAAATGTGGAGTTCAGAACCAGGAAAGATACAATCTCTGACCGGACTATTTAGGTCCAGTAGTAACCTCTAATTGGAGTCAAAGTCATAAAAGAAAATGTCTGCACTCCTCTCCTCTGAAAGGCAGGCCCACTGCCCGCCATGTCAGAGCGTCCTCAGGTGCCGCAACTTGCCTTCACGCCCCATTGCATTTGTGTGAGAGCGCCTCATTTTAAAAGCCATCGCTGTCATTTTGTCTCTGTTTGGGAGATGGCTCCTATTCTCAGGGAACATGCTGTGACATTTAATGTAGGTGGCAGTCATTATCAGCCTCCCCATCCATGCACTTTTGTTGCCATTTCAGTGCCTCGTTCCTTTCTCTTCCCTTCATTAATGGGGGAACTGGTCATGGAATGGGGGAAGTTCTCTTGAGACTTGTGTCTGAGAACCAGTAGGTAATGAGGCTATGTTGTGCACCTTGCACTCGCGCATTCTCTCTCTCTCTCTCTCAAAGTCAGTGTATTCATGTTTCCTCTAATGTGCCTGGCAGAGCGTGGCTGTAATGGATATGCAGAGTGGAATGACCTCACTCGGGCAGAGCACAGCACACAGGCTTGGAGAGCTGCGGCTCCTGCAACATGGTTAATTGCTTTCCCCAAACTCATAATGTCTTCTGAAAGCTAATGCAATAAAGCCTGGGTTACCCTTGTTCCTTGTCTCCTTCTTCCAGTGATGATGAATCCCCAAGATTGTTCATACTGTCTGGTAAGGAGATTTGAGAGTAGGTGTCAGGTGAGAGACTGATGCTCCTAACAGCACTTCCTATCTTACTGAGGGGCAGTGATGCATGTTCTCTGGTATAACAGCTAATTCATAGGTTGATGTACAGAGGATGATGATGTCCAGTTCTCTGTTGAAGTAGAACTTTTACAAGTGTTGACCTTGGTTTTCACAAGAAAACCTAGGCTAAGAAGTCTGAGAACCCCTCACCCTATGTTTCTTTTCTCATTGAGGAACCTGTTGCCCATTACAATACATTTGATTTGATTGGCCAGCCATGCAGCTGCTTCATCTCGTTACTCATTTTGTTTCTCAAATCACAGTGTTGCCCAAGAAAAGCAAAACAAGCCCTTTCTTTCGCCTTCTCCTTCCTCACCATCACCATGCATGTGTATGTACACATGCACACACACACACACACACACACACACACACACACACACACACACACACACACACGTTGACTAAATATCATGATCTTGCTAAATATCATAATGCTGACTATGCATGCTCAATGGCAACCAGATGCCATGAAATGTTGCAACATCACATAGAAAATATACCATATTTACTTGAATCTAACACTCATCTTTTCCAGCTGAATTTAGTCTCCAAAATTGGGATGCACATTAGATTTGATGGCACATTAGATTTGACTAATTTTGATTTATAAGTATAGGCTCGTTTTTTGTTACAGTTTACTCTATTGTAATTAAAATGTAACATTAACCCATTGTTATAAAAAGTAGTGCAATTAAGTAAAAATCGTAACATATACCCACTGTTTTATTATTATTATAACATAAAAACACAGCGAATAATTTCATGCTGGTTTCATTCACATCACCAGTCAGACCCTTCCCAAGAGTCTAGGACTGTGTGATGTAGCGGCGTATAATTCGTGCTGATCCCAGAGGAGCGGCTTTCTGCAGTTGGCAGAGTGATATTTTGTCAATGCCAATAGTTTTCAGGTGCCTGCCAAGGTCTTTGGGCACTGCGCCCAGTGTGCCAATTACCACTGGAACCACCTGCACTGGCTTACACCAGATACGCTGTCATTCGATTCTTAGGTCTTGGTAGCGGGAGATCTTTTCCAGTTGTTTCTCCTCAATTCTGCTGTCACCTGGTATGGCGATGTCAACAAGCCACACCTCACTGCTTTCTATGATGGTGATATCTGGAGTATTGTGTTCCAAGACCTTGTCCGTCTGTATCCTGAAGTCCCACAGAAGCTTGACCTGCTCGTTTGCAACCCCTTTTTCAGGTTTGTGGCCCCACCAGTTTTTTGCCACTGGCAGATGATACTTTTGGCATAGATTCCAGTGGATCATCTGGGCAACAGAGTCGTGCCTCAGTTTGTAGTCAGTCTGCGCAATCTTCTTGCAGCCACTCAGAATGTGGTCGATGGTTTCATCCACTTCTTTGCAGAGCCGGCATTTTGGGTCATCAGCTGATTTTTCAATTCTGAGCTTGATGGCATTTGTCCTGATTGCCTGTTCTTGGGCAGCAAGTATCAGGCCTTCCGTCTCCTTCTTCAGTGTTCCACTCGTGAGCCACAACCAGGTCTTATCCTGATCCACTTTTCATTCGATCTTGGCAAGGAATTGGCCATGCAATATTTTATTCTGCCAACTGGCAGTCCGAGCCTGAATTGCACTTTTGCGATATTCATAGTTAGTCTGATTATTATTATTATTATTATTATTATTATTATTATTATTATTATTATTGCCATATAATTTATTAAATTAAATTTTGAACCTGCTTTGAAGCTACCCAGTAGACATTTTTTTCTAAAAAATGTCTAATCACCAGTAGACATTTTTTGAGCACAATCCTAGCCATGTCTACTCAATAGAAAGCCCCATTGTGTTCAGTGGGTCTTACTCCCATGAAAATGTCTTTAAGATTGCAGCCACAAGCCTTTTACAATCAGGGTGAACATTAGATTCAATGGTGCATTAGATTTTAGTAAATACAGGTAATTGATATACATGTTCAGTGATTTGTAAGCTCTGTCTTCTACATAGACTCCTTTGCACAGGAATCCCTGTGAATCTGTTGGAACTTCCCCCAAAGGATGAAAGAAAAAAGCAGGAGATCAGTTTGAGGTTGACAAACTAAAGTAAGTTTGTAATTTACATTTAGTTAGCCCAACAGAAGAAGCCAGACTGGCATCAGTGGTAGGGACTACTGTAGTGTAACTGAAAACTGAAGAGTTGTGTCTTTTTCAGTATTCCTTTACTCAGTATTTCTTTAATTTTAATTGTTTTTTATTTTTGTACGTCACACTTTTATGTTGTTGCTGTTCTTTCTGTATCAGTTTTCTTTGTCCATTAATTGTTTTCCTACTCCTCAATCACTGTTGCCTTTTCCTTTTCTAACTACCCTTGTTGCTTTGGTGTTGTCTTTAAAGAAAATGCTGCTTGTCAAACAAAATAAATGAACTGCCAGGTCCCCTCCAATACAGGCATTGACGTGATTCATGAAGGGCATTTTCTGCCCTCCCAAATGCCAACTGGTGGCAGTTCCCAAGCTTTGTGAACTCAACGCATAACGATACTGCCCAGTCATGGCCACTGTGGGCTTTTGGTGTTCCTATCTTTCCAAATCATTTTAAGCCCTGAGGAGATACAAAGTTCTTAAAGTATACGTCAAGCCTTTCTGTGGAGATGCAAGTATGAAAGAATAAGGAGTACCTTACAGAACAATCCTGATCCAATGGACAGACAGATGCACTTGGGAGCTGACAAACATGGCTTGTGTCTTGTGCTTGTGGCCTCAAGCAGGAGCTCATAATAATTGATGGCCCATCCTCTGTGATTTTTTTTCCTTTTAAGTATGGTCAATGTCACATTCATGGCAGCCATGGACAATGTGCTGAAAGCAAGGGCAGCCAAGCTGTGACACTGGCCTGATACAAACTAATTTATATTTACAAGCTGGTGATTGCTCCAAAATGACACAACTCCTTCTATAATCAGAGCTAAAGACCTTTCTCCTCTTTCAATTTTGGTTTTTACTCAAGGGTACAATGCCCTGGAACACAGTATGATCACAAGTTGATGTTTAGTCAGTCTTTTGATTTTGTATTATTTTGTTTCTGCAGTAGGAAAGATGTATAAATTTGCATTCTGTATTATAATAGAAAGCATTCAAGCCACCTTGAGACCATGAGACCACTTTGCAGAGAAAAGTGGGATACAAATCTATTAAACCAGGGGCGCCCAAACTTTCAAGTGCTGAGCTCTTAGACCTTTAACAACTGTGTAAAGGAGGGAATTTCACCAAAGCTGCTTCTCATCTCACATATCAAAAGCTGCACCTGTTGAAATTCCCTCTTCTGTATAATTGTTAAAGGTTCAGGAGCTCTAAAATTAAAAGTATGGAACTCCCATATTGAATGAATAATTACTTGGATGTGCAAATATTAGATCAGTCTTAGCTATCTTGGTGCCCTTAAAATATCTCTTGAACAGCTCAAGGAATTCTTTGTCATTCCCCATGCAGACATCTCTGTGATTTCTTAGACCCAGATGGGTCTTTCTTTACCCATCACACCTTCCGTTGCTGGGATCCCTCACTCAGTCCTTTCTGATGATGCTCCTCAGCAAGACCTCCTTCCACCAACTGACAAAATGGCTTGCTCTCCTTTGCCATACATCTGGCTCTAGAGACTCTTCCATTCCTTCTAGGAACATAGGTGTGATGCTTGGTTCTTGCTTGCCCCTTTCTGACTTCAAGTCCTAGCTTTCAGGCTAGCATAATCTGAGAATACACACTATAGCTGCCTTGCTGAAACTGAGCAGGTCGATGTCTGAATGGATGACCTGGATGGGTGACCAGCTGGGAGCCATCACTTTGATTTCAGTAATAGCATAATGGTGGAATTTAAATAAAGAAATATGTATTAATCTCCTTCCCTTTGAAAGGCCAGAGTAAGCCACAGGGCCTCCATCTTCAGTTTGAACCCTGATCAGATTCATTCCTCTAGCTTCAGCTATAATGTTGAGTGAACTCTGACTGTTCATTGTGTCGATATAACATATTCTCCCCATTTTGGAGCACAAAAATCATGCTACTCTTGAAAGATCCTTTTCATCTGTTGTTGCAGATAAAATGCTAGGTCCTACAGAGTACTGACCCGAGAGGCAGAGGATGTCATTCTAGTCCATGCAGTCAGTGAGACTGTGCTGGGCTAGCCCTTTCTGTTGAAGGGAAGCTGCTGGTTATTGTACTAATTAGTGAAGTATAGTATCTGTAGACTGAGGGATAATAAGCCTGACCTTAAACAGAGTAGAACTAATAAGTGTTTTGCTGAGACCGTGTGATATGTCAATGCTCCGGCCAAAAGTGTTGAAGAGTTTGTTGTTGTTTTTTGTCTTTCACACTTCCTTCAACAGTCAGTTGCCCTAACAGAAAGCAAAAGTTTCTGCTCTTCTTTCTTCTAGATGTGCCTGTGGAAGAACAATTGTGGCCATTCTTGTGGCCATTCTTCAATAGAACGTTGAATAGTGTTGATAAACTGTTTTGGTAGTAGCCAAATTTATTGGCAAGTGTTTTGAAAATCAAGGCCTTGGTATGTCTGTAGCACAGTCTAAAGTAGCCTTCATATGAATAGCCTTCCTTCCCTATTTGCAGCAAGACATTAATGTTGAGTCCTCTGTCGTTGGTTATTCCTCCAATGAAGGTTGCCCATCCATTTGTTGCTCTCTGCCTGTGCATGTTAATGATGGTAATACAGTATACAGTTGTGCCCAAGGATTTTGCAGGATACTGCTTGAGAGAGTGTGGTACTTTAGCCAGGCAGATCATATGGACAGGACAAGGGTTAAGGATCCAACATATTGAGCATTTGATGTAAATGGATTGTGAGAGAGCAGGGGGGCACTTGAAGGGGACAGGACCAGGGTGACCATATAGAATGGAGGACAGGACCATACAGAATACATAGAAGAGGGAACTGAGGCAGGTGCTGCTTTATAAACCCATCTATGATGAGCTAAACCTGCCTGAATTCCTTCTTCTATGCAATGGTTAAAGGTAGATCCCATAGCTTGAATGAGGACTAGACAGTAGCACTATTCCATGAAAGGAGTCTGCACTAAAAGAGAAGTACTGAAAAATCAGTACCCAAGGTACACTATTAAAACTGCCACCATATACAGTTGAAATGTTTGCCTTGTGTCTTATTGGACAAAGAGCTATACAAATGCTAAGTAGTATTATTCAATACTAGTAGCGCCACATGCTGGCTGACAGCACTTTGGATGGGATCTGATTTGACTATTGTGGTTATGGCCTATAGATTTAATAATTATCACAGTTTCCTATGCAAGGAAGCTCTCCATTGGGCAAACAGGAGTGAGGCAAGAACGCATCAATAGGAAAATCAAAAAGACTTGTGGGTAACTTTTAATTTTGGGGTTTTTTTCTTACTGGTTTTACAGTTTTAACAGTATTTTATTGTCTTGATGTTTTTATTGTTTTTCTCCAGTATTTAAATTGTATCTTGTTCTTTGTATTAATTGCTGTTAGCCACCTTGAGTTCCCTCTTGGGGGGGAGGGAAAAGGCGGGATACAAATCAAATAAATAATAAATAAATAAATTTATAATAAATAAATTTATAAAATAAATAAATAGATTTGAGAGAAACATGGGGAAGAAACAACCAGCAAGTCCAGAGCCAGTAGCCAATCGAGATGTTCAGAATAATCACCTGGTTCAGCAACTGAGATTATACCACCTCATACTGAAGATGCATGTGGCATGTTTGCATTTTCCCCATTGTAGAAACTCCCTGCGTTTAGAAAAGTAGTAAAGGTTCTGGTGCTAGCTTTCTAAGAACAAGGATTCATTTTAAAGTGGGAAAGCATTCACATTTACAGCTGCAAATGGGGATTGTGAAGTTGTGAGGTTACCTTGTTGTTTGGTTCCCATGACAAGCTCTCACCAACTTCAGACACTCTTAGGAAAACTAGGTTGACCAGGGGATACTCATCACAGCTGGGTGGAGCATCATTCTCTGCATGCGTTCCTGGCAGAGGAAGGGTGCCAACACTGCTTTGGAAGCAGCCCTACGACTGCAGGCAAGGAGGTGAATTATTCCCTCTCCAGAGAGTTGTAGGCTTTGCAATTAGTCTCAGTTGGCGTTGCAACCAGGAGATGCATTATTAATTCAGAAGGAAAATGATGAGAGAGAGGGAGAGGAATCAAGCTTTCGGCTCAATGCCCTTGATGGCCTCCCTTTATGTCTAGGGTGGCAACAATTCAGTTTGGGAATGCTTATGTCTATATACAGCTCATGTTAGAACTAGCTGCATCCAAACCACCCCCTTGTCTTTTTGTGAATGAGCCATAAATCTGAATGTACACAAGATTTTCTTTAGCAGCAGAATGCAGCAGCTGATCCTTCTGCAGTCTTAGTCAGCATTGCAATAAATGATTGTTTTGGTCTCAACCAGCAATGTCAACGTTGCCTCCCCTATCTAGACTGTTAATCCTGCCAGGGATTGGGATTAACTCCCTTCTGTTCTGCACAATGTCATTTACTCAATAGAAAATGATGAAGACTTTTTTTAGAAATGCTTTGGTATGTAATGGGTTTGATTATTGTGATAGCGATTAAAAACAGTGCTAGATTCTATTGTCCTTTCCTCTTTCTATTCCTCTTGAAGGGCACGATATTATGTTGTTGCTTCCTGATGGTACCAATGCCAGCTTTAATACCAGGTGACTGACTGCAGCAATGCAATGGCAAAAGCTATAGAAAAATATTACTATCCAGATTGTAGGAATTGGAAAGAATACAGGGTTTGTTTGTTTTTCTCCCCTGATAAAATCATGAAATCTTGAGGCCAAAACGGAAAAATTGCAGCATTCACTTGACTGTCAGTAGCAAATATGGCTGCATCTTTGGGTGCAGGAATAATGTGTAAGAATTTGTGACATTGACATGCAGGTCCTGTTGAAACAAGCGTTAATACGTGCAGATTTATCTGTGGAGCAATTTTCCTTGCTTCAAATCATTTTTTCTCTCTTGTGCTATGAAATTGAACATGGCGAGGGGGATAGGATGGGAGAGAAATATATCTTGCCAGTTGCTGATGCTTTTTCCTTTTGGGTCACTGAGTTTCATCAGATACAAGACACCCACTATTGGTGCATGAAATTTTGTTGCTCAGGGACAGGAGTGTGTATATGTGTGTGTGTTTGTGTGTGAGTGTGAGTGAGAGAGTGATCACAAAACAGGGTGTGATTTTATTGAGCATTAAGGAGGTAACCAACAGCTGCGAGGGACAGGGCTTAAATGGGGACTGTGGGCTTAGGTGGTAAATAAAGTGAACACTCTTAAGAAACCACAGGGCTGGATGAATATGTGATAAGAGGTTTCCTGATTGGGGTTCTCAGATTGTCATCTAGTGGCCAAGACTTGATGTCCTCAACTTTACCCATCGCTCTACTGACATCATGTTCCCACTGCAGTGGGGATGATGCAGCAATAGTGAAGAAACTATCTCTGTGAAATATTGGATGGTCTTTTATTAGAAGATCATTGCAGACATTTAGGATATTTTCTATGAAAATGCGCACTCTTTCAATTTATGCCTATTTGCTTTGGGCCTCCAATGCAGTAAAAAGAGGGACAGAAGGAAAAAAAAGATTGGTTCATTTTATCACTACCTTTGGAATTTTAAGCAGCCAATGGGTAAGGAACAGCAGCTATCTATGAGTGATGCCGATTTTAGGGGTGCTAAGCTAAGCTGAGAGTCAAAACCTATGTTACAGAAGTCTGACTTACCTCCTATATACCTGTGTAGGGGATAGAAGTGGTGAGGGGGTAATCTGCATAATCTTAAATGCACTTTCCATATATATTTGGTAAGTTCTTTTTTTAGTAGTCATCTTTGGGCACTGCATAGATATGTACAGCAATTTGCAAGGCTGCTTCATATGTTTTATGGCTGAGTCTTGGCACGGCAAGCAACTGCTATGACCAGACTTGTCCTGTTGAGCCCTTCCTCAAGCTTAGATCTTCTGAAGATTTCTACATAATTCCTTCCCTTTCTCAAGACAAGGGAACCCTGCTTGATGTATTCCTTCCTTTTCCTGGATGACTTGCCTGTAGAATGCAGTAGTAGAACACAATAGTAGTACATACTTAACAGTAGTAGGATTTTTGGTGAAAAAGTGTTAGGCAGAACACAATAGACTCCACTGAACCTGAGAGTAACCGCAGAAGTCTAGTTTGCTGAAAGCTGATTGTTCTTGGAATCCCAAAGAGTGGTAGGACTGGGAGATGCCTTGTTCCGGGAAAAGGTATTCAATCAACAATATTTATATACTGTGGAGAATGCTGTTTTCCTTCTATGAGGTTTTATTTTTTTCTTTGAAGGATTTTGCCCCTCAAATGATGGTTACTTTAAATAAAACTGAAATCCAACTCTACCCCCAACACTTTCTCCCACAGATTTTTTTAAAGCCTTATTAAAAAAAATAGCCATGGGTTGTTACAAGGCTAAAGGGGCTTTCCTGCAATGCATTAGCTGCAGTCACAGTAGATGTTAAAACCAGCAGATCCCCTTGCCTGGCCTGAAAAATGCAGGTCCGTGCCATTGCATTTCCCTTGACTCTTTTCCATGTCTTTCCACTTCCTTCCTCTAATATATAAACATCATCATCATCATAGACTCATAGAGTTGGAAAAGACCCAGTAGGTCATCTCGTCCAACCCCCTGCCTGTAGCAAGAAATCCTCCTAGAACATCTCCGACAGGTGCTCACAGCCTCTGCTTGAATATCCCAGGTAAGGGAGAGTCCACCAACCTACTTTGGCAATCTGTTCATCATCATCATCTTCTTCAGTGATGGCACAGCCCACCAGATGATTGAACTGGGATTTTTGGTAGCTAACTAGTTTGAACTCTACCCAAAAGTTTAAATACTATATAATAAATATACTATTTTTCCACAAGCATAGTTTACAAAGCCAATTCCATAGCTATTCTTAGCCCTCTTGATCCAGCCGTGCTTTCCCATCAGCTCCATCTCTCTTCCACCCGAGTCTCTCAGATTCCTACTTTTATAGGCCAATGCACATTGGCATCCTTAACCACTATGCCTCTGCTTAATCTCCCTTCTTTTCCTCCCACCATAGCATCTGGGCTGGCTAGAATTGGGCTGCCCATAAAGTTTAAAAGTCACTCACAGCCTGTGCTAAAGTTATACGTTTTATATGCTACACCTTCTTGCAATGCATTTATTTAAACAGGTCTGAAGGGCAGTGAAGTGGATGTTTTTTTCAGTTTCCTTCAAATTAAAGTTTCAGGGAATATAGGTTTTCTTGGCTGAACATCAAATGGAAGCCATTTTGCTGAGACACTGCAGGGGGCTATGCTGTGTCTTTGGACATGGTAAACGTGATGTGGAAAAGCATCCTTGGTCAGTCCTGATCTGCTGTGGATTTGGATTGATGACTGAAGGATGAAAGGCTCTCTGATATCATGAGCTCTCCTCCCCTGCTGCGCTGGTCTCCTGCCTCCTCCTTAAAAAGGATCCAAAACAGATTTAAAGTGATGCATTTGGCCACCAAGCAGGAAAACACGGAGGCTGTTTGGGAGGAGAATTGGAGGCCAGCCAAAGGCAGGACTACCAGGGAATTTGGAAGCCGTCCTCACATAAAATTGCTGACAGCTTCAATTGAAAGACATTTTCCAGCCCAGCTGACAGAGATGTCATTTGGAATTGATGGCCACAAAGAACTGGTATTGGATCAATGACAAGAAGAATGCAAGCCTGGAGTTTCATCCTTCCCCATTATAGCGGCAGCGTTGCCAAGTTCTGTCACCAGTACCTGCCTCCAAACGACGTGATGTTGAGTGAAATGGAAGGGTCATTTCATACGTTATTTATAGCATCTCAAACAGATGTCTAAATGGCACCTAAACATGGAAAGTGTAAATGTGATGAGCATGCATTTGAAAACATAGGTGGGATACAGATTCTCAGCCCACAGTCACTAATTATGTGGTGAGAGGACCTGAGGATTCATTGGGAGAGCAGCTGATCCAGATTTTTTTTTTCCCAGGAGGATCTTGATAGTTGCAACACTGTATCAAAAAAAAAAGTTCAGCAGGGACAAATGCCAGGTCCTGCACATAGGTAAAAACAATGACAACAACAACAACAAAAATTGTTACAGGTATAGAATGGGTGATATGTGGTTTCCCAGAGCAAAATGTGAAAGGGATCTTGGTGCTAAAAGTGAATCAGAAGCTGAAGACTGAGTTCACACTTAGTCCACACTTACAAAACTGAGTGAGGAAATCATGTACAGTACATGTAATAGGAAGGTAGTATTCAGGTGGAAAGAGCAGTTCCTCATGGTGGCAAATAACCCTCCAATAGAGGTTAGGATATATCATCTGAGTCACTGGTGCAAGGAGGTTGCCTTGTCTGGTATAGCTGGTCTTCCAGCAGTTCCTTGCATTGGCTAGGATAGAGTGATATTCTCTCAGGTCATCAATCTCTAGGTCACCACTATCAAGTTCAGATATAAAGGAGATGGTAACTTGCCTGAAGGTACTGGTTTACCACTTCACTAGTTTATCATTGATTTATATAGATTGAAATTATCTATACTGACTGAAAAAACACGGTTTCAGAATAGTTTCTAGCATCAGATAATGCTAAAGCTTGAACCTAGGACCTTCTACACATGTTTCCTATACTAGCACTATATTCCCAACTCAAAGCACTATAACCCTGCTTGTGGTGAGTTCTTTGTGGCACTTAGTTCCTGCCCCCTCATAGAAAGATGCGTTTATTTTTCCCATCTGATACGCACATATATAGTCAAGATTTTTACTCCACTGCTTAAAATTATAAGCTGGCATGATCCTTGGAGGTATGCAAGGTTGTATAAAGCAGCATGGCCGTCTTCTGCCATGGTATTTCTTTTCAAGATAACTTCTGCTGGACAGCTCCATGAAAATGCTGGATTGAAAAGTAATTGTAGGGCTTCACACACAAAGAAATACAAAAATATTGTAAGTGTGGTGGGTAGCAGATGTGTGCTTGCAACACCACCACACACACTGTGAGGGCATAAACTCACATGATTTCTTTGATCAAGGAATTCAAGAGGATGGAAGTAATCTGATAATTCAATCCACTACATGCCTATACTTGTATTTCAGTGCAAGAGATTCTTTCAAATGTTATAAAGACTATATATTTCTGACAGTCAGGTTGTGAGGACCAATTACTGGTGCTATGCCCTTTTTCTCAACATTTTTCTGCAATTTCCTCAGGATAGAATGTTCTCTCTCCCTTGCACATGGTTTATTATCATCACATTGGCATGGTGAACATGGTTAAAGCAATCAACCTGGTTCTTGTATCTATGATTTGAAGGAAGTACAAACTCTGGGGATCTTGGCTATAGGGGAATCCTGGGTTACAGTTCGGCCACACACTTCCATGGAAGTAGGTCCCAATGAATTCAATGGAACTTCTAAGTAGATGTGCATTGGATTGGGCTGTATGTTTGTGCCTGATGCTGATTTGTTATGAAACTGTAGTAAAACAGAGTAGGGAAACAGCAGGGAATTCACACATGGGAGAGAAGATGAAGGTGTAGTCTTTGAGTTAAAAGCAATGGGAACAATGCTTTTTTTGAGCCTTTCTCTTATGGGTTCAAGTTGGACATTTCAGTCTTTCCACTAATCTTCCAACTGGTGTCAAGGAACCATTGGTCAGTTACAGTCTTATAATGTTCAAATTGAAATTCCTTTTACTCCTTTAACAGCTCAATTCTAATAAAACATTGCTCGGAACGAGCAATAGCACCAGCAAAGCCTCCTCTGCATCCTTCAGGCACCCAAAGCCTGTGACACCAGAGAGTACAAGAAAGTTCTAATTACCACCCACCATCTGGCATGGTCTCCAAGAGGTCTACTCAAACCTGTACCAGCAACATGTACCACTTCAGTGGTACATGTTGAGTAAACTGAAGGGGGCCAAATATTCATTAGGATATCAGTGACATTCTCCCCACTAATACCCACCCTGATCCACCCCACAATCGCCCCACTTGTTTTGTCCAGCCCCACATACCAACCTGTGGCTTACATGTCCCAGTGGATACAGCAGGGTCCTGCTCACATCTTCCAGCACTGGTGTCTTTTGTGGCAGTGCTTGTAAAATGGCTGGTGGCAGTGTGCCATTGGCTGTTTCTCCTCAGCATCAAAAGGACAATTCCTCTGCCATAATGGACTCTGCAGCAGGCCATTAGTAAGAATAAATAGATGATGAAACCTAAGAACATATTCCTTGTTGTCTTCTACTTGCTCTTGGAAGGCCATTAAACAGAACAGGCAGCATCTTTGAGCCAAATATATATAGTGCTGGAACCAGTTCGTCTGGAGGAGAAAGGCAAGTCAAGGTCATGGTGTGGTTTGGGGCATGGAGGGAGAAGGAAAGAGAGCACTGAATGCTCAGGTGAACGTCTTTCTTGCTCCTCAGTGTTCTGCCAACACTCACTACAATAAGGCCTTTGGCGCCCATCTTCTGAAGCTCAGCTCCTCACAGATTAAGGCAGGATATTTTCCTCTGGCCCTTGCTTAATTGCATTTTATTTATAGTAACAGGCGCATTAGCTGCATTTGCTTTTTTGTCCTGCAGAGACAAGGAAATCCGGCAGTTTTATTTTTAGTGTCATCATATGCCAAAATATTTCTTTGGAGAAAAAGATTTGGCATTTCTATCAATTTGACTTTTCAAATTGCTTCACAGTAATCCTTACAAGAAGCTTGTAAAGTAGGCCCAGATTTTGTACTTTCTTTTAATTGATGAAGAGGGAAGAGCAGGGCTGAAGATGAGAAAATCTCCAAGGTCACTTTATGACAACCTTTTCTGGTGCAACTAGGCTGTCATAGTGCAACATACGTGGGCCCAATGCTAGACAGGCTGGCCCGAGTGCACTTCCGTTATTCTCATAGGTTGCCACTGGTGAGGGAAGTCTAAAGATGGGACTATTGCATGAATGTGGCAGTAGCATATATGTGGTTCAATTCCTCATCTCCATGTAGATATGGGAGCGGAGGGAGAGTAACTAATTATACCAGAGAGTAACTAGCACTTCAAAGAGTAACTATCATTCAGGCATTGAGGTACTGAGCTTGATGGAGCAGTGGTCTCATCCGGTATGAGACAGCTTGAAGGCAGAGAACCCTTGTGCCACATTACAATATGTTCCTTTCAGTGGGGAGAATTAGATGTGGAAATTTAATTTTCAATGTCAATTCCATTTTCTATAACATCAAGCTCCACACTTCTTACTACTGTAGATTTACAAGAGCTCTCAATGAGCTTCTAGCAAGTCCTCAGATGTAGATCTACTATCAAAGTGGGTTATTTGATGTTCTTCTATACAGAAGCAGATGTAGAGTGTAAGTTTCTGCTCTCAGGATGTCTCAGTAATTCTCTTTTTTATCAGACAGCCTTCTTTTCAGCATCGCCAAGGTCGGACAGAGTCTCCTTCAGCAGTTTGACCTCCTGAGGGAGCTGCTGTCTCCAGGGACTTGCTCGGTCAACAATCCTCTCTCTTCTCCTTCCCCCATTTTCTATAAAGAGCACAACACAAGCAAAAGTGCTGACTGGAAAGGTTTATTCAATAAATGTGAACAATCCAAAGACAAGTCTCCTTTGCAAGCAATGGACACCATTTGACCAAACACTTTTGCAGCTGTGATTGGGGGCTGATTCACATGCATAACTTGAAACCGTATAAAAGCAATGGCTATGATCCAGCTCAGATCATATATCATTAGTTACATTTGGTATAAGTTATGTTGGGATGTGGCAAGGGGTGTGCATTCAGGTGTGCATTCATCTGATAGCAGTGCCACACAGATAGCGGGCAGACATTTTCAGATGCACCTTTAAGGACTTAAGAACCTCCACTGGATCACTCCATCTAGTCCAGCTTTCTGTATCACACAGTGGCCCACTAGATGCCTCAGGGAGCATATGCTCTCCCCTGCATCTGGCATTTTGAGGTGTCCACCTTTATACACACCCCTCATCTACATGTGTCTATGCACACACGAACACACACGCACACCCCTCATGGCTTGTAAACTGTGATGGTCCATTCCTCTAGGAATTTGTCCAATCCCTTTTTAAAGGCATTGAGATTAGATGCCAACACTACATCCTGTGGCAGGGAGTTCCACAGACTGACTTCACGCTGGGTAAAGAAATATTTTCTTTTGTCTCTCCTGACCCTCCCAACATTCAATTTGGTGCATGCTGCCTAGTTCTGGTATTATGTGAAGAGGAAAAGAGAATCTCTCTATCCATCCCTTGAATAATTTTGTATATCTCAATCATGTCTCCCCTCAAGTGTTTCATTTCTAGACTGAAGCACCCCAAATACTGTAGCCTTGCCTCATATGGAAGCTGTCCGAGACCATCAGTCATTTTGGTCACTGTCCTCTGAACCTTCTCCATTTTCACTATATCCTTTTTGAGATGTGGCGACCAAAACTGGATGCAGTACTTCAAATATGGCCTCACCATCGATTTGTACAATGGCATCATAATTTTTGCCATTTTTATTCTCAGTCCCCTTTCAAATGACCCCCAAGCATGGAATTTGCCTTCTTCACTGCCACCGCACACTGGGCCGACACTTTAAAAGAACTATCTACTAGCACCCCTAGATCTCTCTCCTGCTCTGTCACAGATAGCTCAGAGCCCCTTAACCTATATGTAAAGTTATGGCTGAAATCCTAAAGACACTTTCCTGAGAGTAAGACCCATTGGACACAATGGGGCTTACATCTGAGTAGACATGGTTAGGATTGTGCTCTATGATTCTTTGCCCAATGTGCATAACTTTAGATTTACTTACATTAAAATGCATCTGCTATTTTGTTGCCCATTCTTCCAGTGCCTCTGAATTCCTCCCACCAGTTCTGAACCACATATATATATATGGAAGCTGGGCTCCTTCTCTGATGTTTTTCATAAACTTTTTTTGTGGTTAATTTTTATATCCTGGGATAGTTAGTCATGTGATAGTTAGTCATACCCTGGGATAGTTCTCCTGATGGCAACTTGCATGTTGTCTGAAATGAAGTGATAGGAAAATTGAAAGTAAACTGTAAGGATATGAAAATTCTACTTATGTTTTTGATGACATTTCTGATGGCTGCTTGACACATTTGAGTTTGCACTTATCAACAGGTGTGCCCCTATGAATTCATACTAACAGGAGTTCAACATATGGGTCACGTTTTTTCAAATGGCTGGTTGCAGCTATCACATGATTGTGGCATATATGATGGATGCAGTAATCATAGAATGTGTATAATATCCCAGCCTGACTCCCCCATTTGGGTGATTGTTTGAACTACAGGTCATGATAATGATCAAGGCTCTCCTGTTAGAGCCAATTTAAAGCTTGCCTTTAGATATTGCTATTCTACCTTCTTTTGTAGCTGCCGATGCAGTTATGGCAAGATCTGTATGTGGCATGTGGAATCGTTACAATCTCTGGTTGAGGTGAAAGAATAGCTGTTTGCACACTCTGATTTCATGGATTGACAAGTGTGTCATTTAAAATTGTCTGTTGGTCAGTATGACATCTGAGTTAGAAAGAAAGAAAGAAAGAAAGAAAGAAAGAAAGAAAGAAAGAAAGAAAGAAAGAAAGAAAGAAAGGGCTACATAAGGTGGCCATATTTATGTGCCTTACCCAGAAGGGCTACAGTAGGGTCTTGGTTCTCTTCTCCACGTCTCCTTGACATTCTTTCTCTACTTCCAGGTATCTGATCAATTGCTTTGACATATGTCTTCTGCTTTCTCCTTTCTTTCTCATCCTTCCACTAGTAAGCTTGGGATGGCATCTGGGAGGCTCTCTATTTAAGGTTGGCAATGGAAGTTGAAGAGGCTGAAAAAGGCAGGGACTGTTCCATGCCTGCTTTTCCAAGCAGTCCCCAAGCGGCAGGTGGCTTCACAGTACATCAGCGCCACCATCTCCAATGTGAAGCCTCATTTGCCTACTTGGCAGAACTGCTGCAGAGTGGCAGGGTGCCAGCATTGACAACGTGCTGCTTCCTTTTGGGCTGGCTGGGAGAAGAGAGAGAGAGAGAGAGAGAGAGAGAGAGAGAGAGAGAGAGAGAGAGAGAGAGAGATTGTTATGCTTTGTGTGTTCCTTTTGCCTGGTGTTATTGACAATGCTCCCAGCAGGAATGGAATGGGTTGAAAGTCTTGAGCATGCGCTTGACAGAGAATATATTTGTTTTGTTCTCTTGGCTTGGAATTGCCAGCCCCATAAAGAGCCAGGATGGCAGATGGGGACACACAATGCCTTTGACTTGGAGCCGAGCCACAGCGTGGCTTCTTCAACCTTCAGGGACCCTTGTTGGCCGAGTATGTTGCTCCAGCTGTGCTAAAAAATGGGTGGGTGTTTATGGTGGGGGAGACAGGCTGGATAATACGGCCAGGGCATCTAAAAGACAGACAATTGTCAAGGAACTATTACCGAGGTATACACAGGGAGATGAATGGTCTCAATAGGGAGTCCCTCCCATGGTGGACCAAAGAGATGAACCTATGAGAAATGTATCTTAGAAAATGTAGGTCTATCAATATTACTCTTCCTGCAAAATGGTAGGAAGTGGCAATGGAAGGTGCCTATAGGTGCCTTTTCAGATATTCAGTTGGCACAGGGGCCACCACATGACATCCAGTCTCCATATTAATTTTAATGAGGTTTCTGGTAGGTCTACCAAATATTGATTTATTTATACATTCATATATACACCACCTTTCCCATGCCAAAGCAAATATCCAATGCAGCTTACAAAGCTTTAATCCCTCCCCCCTGCCCCCCGCTGTCCTCACAACAACCCTGTGAGGTAGGTGATGCTGAAAGTGAGTGACTGGCATAAGGTCACCCAGGAAGCTTCATGGCCAAGGAGAGATTTGAATATGGATCTCAGTCCAACCCCCTAACCATTACACCATCTTGACTCCAATGAAAGTATTGAAAAAGAATATGTATATCATGAAGAATATGTATATGATGAGCTTTCTTATGTGTCTCAAGGCCATCTTAGCTCTGGGACTGGAGTGCCTGCTTCACATGTAAAAAGTGTTGGGTGCATATGCTAGGTATTTTCCCTTTGCTTTTGCAAATAAAAAAGCAAATACCCAAGGTCATAATTAATGCCATCTGAAGGCAATAGTCATCATACATGCCTATTATGTCAGCTCCTTGGAAATATACTCACAAAGGAATGTCAGTATATGAAATATGGTATGAAATTCTGGCATAGCCTGTTGAGAACTTTTTCTAAATGCCCATACATGCATACAGGCATAATCCTAACCAATTTAAGCCAACATAACCCGCTTGGCATATCTTTCCGTGGTGGTGTGGGGAAGTTGTTATATGTCTGTGCACTGCCCCAAGAGTGGGGCAGAAGTACCTTTCAGCACTTTTTTATACCCCCAGGTCAGCAAAGAACTTATGCCTGGACTTATGCTTGGCTTAACTGGAGATTAGGAATGTAGCCTGATGAGAGATACCACAGCTTAATAAATGCCATGAATTATCCGTTGAAAAAAATTCTGATTTCCCACTATTCTTGCTTATTTTCCATCTGCTGTAACCTTTCTGTAACCTCAAAGGCTGCTGTGATAGCCTTCTCAAGAGCGCGATCAAGTCACCCAGAGTCAGTAGCCATTGTTCCTTGGTCGTTGTTTAAGCTTCTCCATCAGTACCAGGAGAAAGGCTTTTCCCAGGAGGCCTCCCTCTGTTTGGGCTCTCCAGTGTTGCATGTTGGCAGCAGTAACTGTTCCCAGTTTATCCCATTAAACAGATGCAACAGGGAACAGGCAGGCAGTGTCAGTCACTGGTAGCAGCACACCTTGCTCTCCATGTTATACAAATATATGCCTTTGTCTTGATTTTGCATCCCTTTCAATCCAAATCCACTGTTGCCATTTTTATCAGCAAATGTAATAGGCACAGATAGGGTGCATTAGTACAGTGGTTAATAAAACAGATTTTTTTTTTTGGAGACTTGAATTCTGGTATTACTGGAAATGTATGCAAGGGAGTGACAGTGAGTATGCAGCCAGATCAAACTCTAGCTATTTACCATTGCTTCATCTTTGGGGTTGTTCACCTCTCTTCTTCTTTCCCTTTCTGTTTTGCTGCACTGCTGCTGTGTTCTACGTTCTCCAGGAGGTGGAGGTTAGTATCCAGATACATATTTATTATGTGTCTGTATATTTCAAATCTCATATCTTTTCATCCTCGTATATATCATCTTCCTTGACTTATGTATCATCTGATCACCCTCACAGTTCTTTCACCTTGGTTTGACTTTGAAGAACATTCCAAGTTATTGAATTTGTGCCTGTCTATGTGTACACAATTTATTTATACCTATTGTGGTCTTTCTGCAAAAGAACCACTGACACTTGAGGTTGAACGCATAGATGTTTCTATACTCTGAACCTAATTTCATTATATGATGCCTATGTCAGTATCCAAGATGGAACATTCATACTTGGATTAGAGACCAAGTTTTTGTTGTACCACTTAAAACAGTGGGTGAGGATTCTTTGTATATTTGTACATTTCCTCATATTAAAAATATTATTGCATGTAATAAGTCAGAGACATATATAAGCTTGGCATCATCCCTCTGACACTGCTTATTTCTGTCTGTAGAATTTTAAAAAAACCATGGCAGGTAACATTAAATTTGCTCAACCACCGACATCTGCAGTGGTATAATTCAACAACTTGTAGGAACTATTCCAATGTAAGGAAAAAATGAAAGATATATTCACATTTCATCATAGCATAAAGCATATTATCCCATATCTTTTAATCACTGTTCATAATTCCAGTCCATGTCTCTTATTGAAATAATGCTAGAATTTTCCGGTACATGTAAATAAATGCTACATGTACCGGTAATTGACAAGAGGACTAGGGACTCCTTTTGCCATAACTTTGAGAATGATGGTTCTTGTCAATCTCAACTGTATCAACCAGAACTATAAGTTCTTCTCTATTGCTAGGATTTATGTCTTAAAAGATTTACTGGTCCTTTTTACCAGCATTTTCTATGCTGTTCTGTCACAGTCTTAAAGATCACATGTGAAGTAGTGTGAGTGAACATTACCACAGTGGATTTATACATGAAAATAACTGCACAATTAGCAGAAAATAACAAAATATCACAGTGGCTTCTTCCAGCATTAGAAAAACCATGTGTTGCTGAGATCAGGGTGTCCCTGGGACTCAGATTATACAGCTCATATGTGTTGACCAGAGATACCAGTATTTATTTGCACATTGGCAAGAAGCATCCTGCACTTGCTTGCAGAACGCCTTCTTGGTGATGCCATTATATGTTAAAATTTATACCAAAACCTGCACCCAAAATAACTTGTAATGAAGCATTCTTGATGGTTATACAAGAGTTGAGGAACTCTTTTCTAGCCTCAACATATTCATGAATGTCCTGCCCAGTGGTGGGCACCATCAGGTTCGCACCTACTCTATAGAACCGGTTGTTAACGAGAGACAGGACATATAAAGTTTAAAAATAGCCATTTAAAAGTGGCTGGCAGATGGGCAGAGAACCAGTTCTTAATTTCTTTGAAGCCCATCACTGGTCCTGCCCCATGAGAGGGATAAATAAACCCATTTCCTGCTTCACTGGTCAGCACTTGACAGGACATGCCATCTCCCACTGTGGTAAGATCACCACTTAGCATGTCCAGAAAATAAGCAATTTTAGGAAGTGTTTTGTCGCAATTTAACCACATGGGTTAAATTTCTCCTGATTTCTCCTATATCATTCAAAGGGTAAGTAATCTCTTGGTGATGTTTCAGGCAACTTGGCTTTGTGGCAGAACAGACTGAGATTTTAAAAAATGGTTTGTATTGGAGGACTTCCCTGCCCATTTTCATGAAACTGTCCTGTCTCCTGAGAGCTATAACTTGAAACTTTTCTTTTCATAGCTAATAGAGTCTTTGTAGTTCTGATTGCATAGTGCTTGAAAGCAGAACATGATTCCATGGCTTACAAAAGTGTAACGCTAACTGACAGTTGCTTGCCAAATCTGGAGAAAGTCAAAACAAGTAAAGACAGGAGAGATAGGAGATGTGACCTGGGCCATTGACAAACTGGATTTTATTATCAGTTCTCCTGCAGCATAAGGGTGAAATCCAGAGTAACTATGGGGAGTCCTTACTCCAGAGTAAGAACAAGATACTCTGGATTTCAATATGAATTTCCCATAGGTTTTCACTAGCTGGTGCAGTAACTACTGGTGCACATAATGTCTCTTACGTGCTCCCGTAGTTACTCTGGATTGTGCTCTAAATGTAGGACATCCTCAAGAACAGCAAAGGCAAACAGAACACTCATAGGATCTCCTGGGGTCCACCAGTAAGATGCAAATCAGGTGCTCAGGTGCCAAAGTGAAGACTTGCTAGACCTGCTAGACCCCATGAGCCAAGCATTGGGATCACCTGCATAAAGAATGGTGTGAAAACCAGTGTGATATACTGGATAAATAGATTATTGGATGAATATTGGTGGGATGGAACACCATTCAAATGCCCACTTGGTCATAAAGCTTGCCAGATGACCAAGATCATCTATCCCAGGGGTCCTCAACTCCCAGTACATGGGCCAGTGTCGGCCCATGGCACCTTGCTCACTGAGCCGCACTGGCACTGGGTCCCAGACTAGAGGCAGAAGCCCTGGAGGCTCTCAGCCCTGGCCTGGCCCAACTGCGCAGGCGCAGCCGGCCCTGGCTATGGGGCAAACTGTGCAGGCACAGCCTAACAACTGGGCTGTACCTGTGCAGTTTGCCCTGGCTGCAGGATGAGCCAGGCTGTGTCTGCCCAACTTGCCTTGAAGCCAGGGTGAACTGCACAAGCGCATCCTGGATGCACCTGCACAGTTCTCTCTGCAGCCAGGGAGAACTGCACAGACACAGCCAAGTGCCAGGCCACGCTTGTGTAGTTCTCCCTGGGTGGAGAACTGCACAGGTGCATCCCAGCTGTGCTGATGCGCACCTGAAGTTCCAGATGGAACTGCGCACACGCATCCTCCTGGGATGTGGAACATTTTTTGCACAGAACTGGGCTGTGGTCCTCAGAAAACATTCTGAGGGTTTGACCACTGATCTAACGTACTTCACAAGTGTGTTGTGAGTGTAAAAAGTACATAGGGAAACCATGTATGTTGCCCTAAACTCCTTTGAGAAAGCTGGGATAAAAATGTAAATAATATTCGGTTCTCTATCTGAGTTACTACAGATTAGGTATGTTAACATGCTAAGTGTGCGATCCTCACTTAGGCTGGCACAAGTCATCAGTCTTCCTGTTCCCTTGGTGAAGTAGGGAAGCAGAAACATGTCTGTGCATTGGACTAAACTTTCCCCATGAGTGGCACAGAAGTATCTTATGGCACTTTGGTGACATCCCTAGTCCAACATGGCTATGTGGTTAGGATTGCATCCTAATTTTGTGGGAGGTGTATTTTTGTTGCTGCTATTTGTAGACCTAGCCCAATCCTATACAACATAGTGATGCAGCAGTACAGGGGTGGCCAATGTTGTATCCTGCAGGGCACTTTTACAGTGGAATCCTAATCCCCAGTTAGGCCAGCACAAGTTCTATGCTGACCTTGGGATGTCACAAAAGTGCCATTATGCACTTCTGCACCACTCCTGAGAGGGCTAGGCCAGCACAATCATGCGCCAGCCTGAGCATCTGGATTTTTATAGCTGGCATTTTCTCTTGCCTATGTTGTTCATGTGATCTCCTTTTTCTTCTTCCTACTAGGATGACTACATCAAAAGCTGGGAGGATAATCAGCCAGTTGATGAAGGTAATTTTATTTTGATTGTGCTTACTTTAATGGGCTGGAGTTGCCACAAGGAAGGATTGTTGGAAGCCTAGTTGACACAAGAGTATTTCTGCAAGTGAGTACAAATGGGAGCAAAGCCAATAAGTGTGATGCACATGACTTGCATTCATTTATTCCGAAAACATTTGGAAATGCAGGTGATCTAGTGTAATCATGTGATAATACTCCTTGTTTGAAGAGGAATCTGCGCCCTCATTTCAGGGTTACTAACTACAAAAATACATGGATAGTAATCCCATGATTCAGAAATTACAGATTTTCTCTTTGGGTGGAAGCTATTATTTTACTTCTTCTATTGCATTCACTTAGCAGCATAATGGTTCTTTGAAGTTAGTGTATCTCTGAGCAGCAGTAACCTTGTCCCATCTCCCTGCTAATGGATTTTTTAGAAAATGATTTCCATTGTGACATAAGTTGAATTGTGAATTTGGCATAGATTTTCCTTGCACTGGAGAATTCAGTAGCTCAAGCTGACTATGTTTTTGGTCCATTTCTTTTAGAGATAATTCTGGTTTTCTTCAAAGTGGTGGGCAGCTTGTGCTGGAATGGAAAGGCCTCTGTACCTTCACTATATTCAGCACATGTTTGGGACTGCTGTTGTGCTATCCCAGGCTAAGGAGAAACTTTCACAGCAGTAACTCCACTGGGTCTACTTGAATTTGCATTACCAGTTTCAATGGCATAGATCTAAGCAGCCTGGAAATGGGGCTTGAATGAGGCCCTAGCCCTGCCTCCCACTCCCTGGCCGTCCCATATCCCAAAATGTCTCCAGAAGAGGAAAACCTGTGAGCTGAACTGACCATGTTTCCAATTCTCTTGTGCAACATCCGTTGCTGTTTGAAAATAATTCCATCAGGATGCTATGGCTCAGGGAAAGCATCCTCATTACTGTTTAGGGAGCAGTTATGGAACAGCTTTGTCACCAAAGCCCATCTGGCCACTTCTCTGATTAGTTTAAAATGTGACGTCAAGATCTCCTTGTTTATAAGGTGTTTTTAGTATCGTCTAATTTTAACTGTGGTAAAGGAGCAGGAGGGAGTCCTGAATCCAACTTCCAAATAGATGATTGGCATGATTGCAGTTTGTTTAGTATGAGCTTTGTGGATAAGACGGAATGTGAAGCACGATCTGAAGGAAACAGAATGATATCACCACATAGATGTTTTAGGATGAGATTCAAGGGAGAGCAGCTGGAGCTACTGACCAGTTCCTTTGAGTGACATGCTTTGTTCTTCTTAAAAGTTTCACTTCCCCTCAGGGTGGGAATCTGGTTGCTATATGTTGCCGTGACTTAAGCACAATCTCTCTTGTGTTGCTTTCACATGGTTGGTCATTCAAGAAAGCATGGCACATACAACACCATAGTATACCCAAGTCTGGAGAACCAGAAAGTGGAGCTTCGTACCTAACCTACACCAAAACCTGAGAAACTGGGTTCCAATCACTTTCATAAGATCACCATGATTTTTTTTCAACTTCTTTGCTAAATGAAATGGAACAAACCAACTCCAATCCTTTGATCCCTATTGACTTTATTAAATAAATTGAATTTGCTTTAAAGAGTGCCTTGTCTGCCATGGCCTGACAAGAATACTGATTTGTTGACCAACAGAACAATGCACAAAACCCCCCCTTTTTGGTAAGGCCTCTTAACTGGGCAAAATTTCCTTCATTTTAATATTTGCCGGCTATCAACCAATATAGGCATAAGCCCATCAACTTCAGTAGCAATAAACATGCTTTTAAACATTTTAGATGTAAAGATGCTTTTAAACATGCTAATTCCTCACTGGCCACAACTACAATGCAGGCAAGTAGTAATATACATTGATGTGTATAATTAGTAAGGATTGTAGGCGATGTTTTGGATGGGTGCATTGCAGGGTGCTTTGACTTTTTTAAATAAAAAAATATGATTAAGCTGAAAAGGGGACCTACCAGATCACTTATAGAAAAATATGTACCAAGATATCCCCAAGTGTTCACTGTGGAAAATCACGACAAAAACCGTTTAACTCCATTATCCTGATCTCATAATTAGTTTACCCACTTGCTAAGGTCTTTGCTTGCACAAATTATTCATTATATACAAATATTCAATTACAAAAATGTCAATTGTTACTGTTTATTTGGGAGTTCTGTCCTAGTATAGTGGGATTTGGGTTTGTTTTTAAAACAGCCAAGATATTATGGATATGCAGCACACTGTCTTGATCAGAGCATGATTTTCTGAGATTTCTGCAAGGAAAATTATCAAGAAATGATCATTAATTTGTAAATATTTGATGGTAAAATTATTTATAATGTAAATACAGTATTAGAAAAAGGAAACTATTCCAACAATGAGACTCTGTTTAAATCACATGATGAGTCCTGCCCAGACGCTACTGCACAAAATATAATGCTGGCCCATAATTACTCTATACCAGGGGTGTCCAAACCTTTTGACAGGAGAGCCACATCATCTCTCTGACACGGTTGGCAGCTGGAAAAATGATTTATATTTCAAATTTGAATAAATTTATATATAAGAGTGTGTTACATTCAGATCCAAAGGATTCTAAGAATTGCCCAAGGGCTGGACATGCTTGAGGCTTGCTGCAAACTGCATCTGGCCCTCAAGCTGGAGTTTGGACATCCCTGCTGTACACCATAGATTCCAGCATACTTTGAGCACAATCCTAACCATATCTATTCAAAAGTATGCCCCATTGTGTTCAATGGATCTTACTCCCAGGAAAGTCTTTAGGATTGCAGCCTTTGTGTTTGCACACATGTGCTTGATGGGTGGCAGAGGGCAGAGAATAAGTGCACTGAAGATGCTACAGAATGCAGTGGTAGCATACTGTATACCAAGTACAGTGGCACCTCACTTAAAGAGCTTAATTCGTTCCGGAGGCATGGTCTTTAAGTGAAATGCTCTTTAAGTGAAGCAGATTTTCCCATAGGAAATAATGGAAACTCAGACAATCGGTTCCACAACCCAAAAAATATTTGTATAAAAATATTAACTGTTTATAAAAATGATTAGAAAACACCGCAATAGAACACTGTACAAAGCACTGTAATATACAGTAACACACAACACTGCAATAAAGAAAATACTGTACAGTACTGAACTGTACTGTACCTTTGAAAACCTTCATGGCTGGTGTGAGGGTTACAGAGAGGGGATGACTTTGGCTGCAATCCTAAAGACACTTTCCTGGGAGTACGACCCATTGGACACAATGGGGCTTACATCTGAGTAGACATGGTTAGGATTGTGCTCTTTCACAATCACTAATGGAGTCACTGCTATCAATTGGCTCAATGGAATCTATTGTCTTTTTGTGCAACTTTAACATTCCCAAGCTGTTGATGGGGAACAGCACTAGAACATTGATCAGGCACACCTTCCACACTGCCACACACAGATCCCACATACAGACCTGACTCAGGCTGCTCCCCCCAGACGTCCCATGAGTTCCCTGGCAATGGAAGCCTATTCCAAACTTTGCCCAGGGCCCCACTGTAGCTCAAGCTAGTCTCCTCGTCCCGCCTGTGAGTTCCCTTGCCATGGAAGCCTGTTCCAGACTTCCTCAGAAGTGCTCTTTATTCAAGACAGTGCTCTTTAAGCAAGTCAAAATTTCTGAGAAAATTTTGCTCTTTATACAAAATGCTCTTTATTCAAGACGCTCTTTATTCAAGATACCACTGTAGTATACTGTACTCCTCTGAACTGTACTTCTGACTTCAGGTTTAGACACCACCAAAGATCCCTGCCAGAAAGTGAAGTGCAGCCGGCACAAGGTATGCATTGCTCAAGGCTACCAGCGGGCCATGTGCATCAGCCGCAAGAAGTTGGAGCACAGGTAGGGGAAACTACTGAGCCACTTTCATTCTTGACTGGCTGAAATGTGTTGCTATCTGCTTTGTTAAGTTCACAAGTTGGGGAGGTAAAAAGTGTATGCGTTAAGATATTTATCTCAGGCCTAAATTTTATGGTGGACAAAGAGCAAGAAGATGGGCTTTGTAAGGTGAAGAGACCCACACGGAGATATGTATTGCCTAGTAAGTTTAAGTGTATTCTATTTCAAAAAGTAATCAAATAACATTATTAGGCATCAGTGCCTTGCCAGTGATGTCAGCACCTTTTCACAAATTGGCCTAAACACTGGAAACTGGGAGTAGATATATTTCTTCTAAAATACCGTAATAGGGTTGAGTATTGTTTGCACATTTGCCTTTATATTTTCTTAAGCAAAAGGCTAGAGACTTATTTTAAATTGAAAGTTTGAAAGTCAGGGCCATGAAATGTTTCCGAGGGGGCTAATCCCCTTGTACGCAGGTCATCCCTTGCGCCATGCCTATCTCTCTCCCCTACTCCATCACCTTAAATTCTATCACTGTGCTCACTCCTATGTGGTGTGATGCTTCTTTTCATGCGGCCTTTAAGGGATCCCCTTTTGATTCTCCTCCTGTGAACAAATCCTACGATAGAAGACTGGGCTTGCCACAATTTCATGGACTGTCAAGTTCTGTGCCTTTAACAGCAGCCACTGCAGATAGAAACAGCAGGTATTGCTTGTCCTTCTGCTGTGTTTCTGTTATGCAAAGTTTCACTTGTTGGTTTCTGCCTGTTATGCAGCTATAAAAGGCACAGAGCCTCTGGCTGGCTATACAAAGGTGTCACCCCTGGTCAGACCTGTTGGAGCAATTTAAAATAATGATCTGGTTTTTTCTCCTGTGGGGAGGCATTTTTCAAGTCTGCAAATTGGGATCTTTCACATTCCCTAAATGCCTCTGAGAAGAGCGTGCCACGTGCGAGTGTGTACGCGGTGAGGACAGCCTGGCACAAGTATGTGTTCCTATTTCTTTCTTATCTCTTGCACACACAGGATCAAGCAGCCTGCCTTGAAACTCCATGGAAACAAGGAGAGCTTTTGCAAGCCTTGTCACATGACCCAGCTCGCATCTGTCTGTGGCTCCGATGGACACACTTACAGCTCTGTGGTGAGGAAAAAATCATGCGCACTGAAAATGAGACGGATCTGTGCAGGGTGGGGGGGTTGAGACCCTCGGGAAAGAATTTGCTGCACTTTCGGGTCTTGGACCAGTTTGACCCACATCCTTCTCACTAGGGCTGTCCATCCTGAAACTTCCCAGAGGGTGATGAGTAGGCTTCCTCTTATGTGTAGGCGGCCTCACGGGAGTAACTGATCTCAGGTCCTAATATGAATAGCATCAGCACCCAGGTGCCTTCAGACAAATGCCAGGAACCTGGCACTACAGGGTGTGTGTTGGGACAGGCTGGTGTGACTTTTCTGTAGCCCTTCAAAAAGGACTGGGCTCAACCAGCATGTACTTTGCTTAGTGGACCCTTCCCCTTATCTCAGCAGTGGGTATTGCATACTAGGTTTCTTCCTGTTGCTTCTTGTGGTCAATTAGCAATAGCAGTGATGTTCTAGCTGTAGAGGGTGCATCATGAGTGCCCCACACAGCATCATGTGCTTTGATCATCTTGGTTCCTTCTCACAAATAGACCCTGTTTTGCACTCTGATTCTCTGCTCACATGTGGAATCATGGGGTGGCCATTGGAGCAAGTACCCCCCTGACTTGTTTCCGTCTATAAAATGGGGACAATAACTGACTGCCTCACATCAGACTGCAGCACACAAAAGACACTGGAGGGCACTTCCACATCAGCACTGTTCAGAAAATGATTGGTTACATACTAGCAGGAGTGCCTGTGATGGTCTGTTGAATGCTATTAAAGATAATCACCCAGTAATAATCCCTCTGATACATTTACTAATATATAACCAAATCTGCAGAATTTTTGAGACATTATATATGGGCAATTAGTGGAAGCTCCAGAGGTGGTATAATTGGGTGTTTTGAAAGATAATATCAGAAGATGTAATTACAATCTAGGGCTTGTTGCCTTTTGAGAGTGGCTAAAATAGTCAGTGCTAAACACTGGAAATCTGTAAACCTCCCTGCAATGTGAAGCTGGAGGACCAACAAGAAAATGCATGAGAGTTGGGAATGAGAAGGTTGGTTTGTTAGAAGCAAGGACTCCTTTAGAGTCTTTCTCTCCCCATTCCAACATGCACACACAACCCCCACAGATGGACAAATGGACGGACGGAAGGAAGGAAGGAACACTTCTTTTAACCTCTAAAGAGGTTTTGTAGTTTTTGAAACTATTAGAAAGCCTTTCAAACCTTTTTACTGGTGGCAACTGTAAGATACGAGGAAGATAAGAGTAAGAGTTAAGATAAATGTGTGTAAGATATACACCACAAGTAGAGATCTCTCTCAGATGACATTCAACTCCTCATCCAAACCACTATCTGCCTTGCCAGCACATATTGTAAGAGGGATAACATGTGTCAGAACATTCAAGATGGTGGACCTTTTGCAGTTTCTGGGGATAAAATGATAAGATGGTGATTTAGTTCAACTGATTTTAATGTGGCAAACGAATGTCTTTTTTGAAAAAAAGGACTGATTGAAATACTAAAGCACAACCAGGTTTGAGGACAGCTACTTTGCTTCTGGACAAAGTGGGGTCACTTATTCATCTGAGTGATTTCATAATGGTGTCATTTGGACCTGGTTGATGTGCTCATTTCATTACACAGTACGGTGAAGCTCTACAGGGGAGTATGACTCATTGAGTCCAAGCTCATTTGGGTAGTCCTCGTGCTTTGCTGACCTACTTTTATTCCACTCTCTGGCCATTAGAAGTGGGGATCCTGCTCAACTAAGCTTCAGCTTTCAGTGCGTACAATTGCATTTCACTCTCTCAAAATGGGCAGTTGGTCTTATGAAGAAATATGGTGCCTTCTTCACTCAGGAATAGACCGACTCTAAAACCATCCTCAAGAAAATATCTAAGCACCCCCACTGCTGTATATCAGGGGCAGATTTCATAGAATTGCGAAGTAAGCCAATGTTATGTAGGACATTCAAAGCTTGTCTTGACCAGTCATAGGGCAAAGTGATCATTACACACAGGGCAACTTCCACAGATAGGAGAATCAAGAGGTTTTTCTATTAATTGCCACTTAATTGAACATTGATGTGGTGGTGAGAAGCAAAGGAACTGCTTTGCCACATGGCTATAATGGCTGCTTTGAAATTATGACCTGCTTTGGTTTGTTTGGAGTCATATGAATTTTCTTTCATGTCCTTCTCCCTCCCACACATGCACTTCTTGACCCTGTGGGATCTTTTACCTTAGCTGCACCCACCTTATACCTCACTCAATGCTGATTTTAATATTTCTGTGGCTGGCCCCCATCCACCAGTTATTGAATGTTAATGTCTACCCCATGAGATCATAGCAGGGAATCTTCTATAGTTTGCAGGAAACAGGCTGCCTGCTTGTAGCCTATTATGCATCTAAGAATGTTGAAAAGCCTTGGCCTGATTAGTTCAAAACCAGGACACAGGCGGAAATTTCATTCAGGGAGATTAGTACTAAGAAGATTCGTTGTTATTTGCATTGGTGTCTCATTGCCTGAAGCGTTAAATAGCAAAACAGTAACAGGATCGGAAGGCCCGCCTGCCACAAAATCCTTACATTACAATTGTGCCCTTGGAATTTGTTAGGGTCAGGGGAAGCGTAGAGCCTTGTGGTTGAAACGTAAAGCCTTAGATGTACTCATTTGACAAGCATGTCAAAGCCTCTGGCTTGGGATGGAGATAGAAAGTCCTTCCCAACGGGCACTGTGGCTTACATGTTTCTGGCTGAGTGATAAATGCCCCTGTATATTCTGCCCTGAACCATGTTAAAATTAACTTCTTCATGCAGCATGGAATTAGTCAGTGCCACAAGATGTGATGGTGACCACTGGCTTGGAATTGACAAGTTCATGGGGGCATCTATCAATGGCTAGTTGTGATAATGGTTAAGCACTACCTACAGGATCACACATCTGAATACCAGTTGGTTGAGAATAATGGCAGGAGGGTAGCATGTCTTTCACTCCTCTAATGCGCCTTCCAGAAACAGCCAGTCAGCTGCTGTGGGAAATAGGATGAGGAACTTGATGGGGTTCTGGCCTGATTCAGATGGACATTCCTAACGCTTTTATAAGACATTTTTTCCCCAATCTGGAAATTGGGGTATAATTCCAGATATTATTCCAGATATTATTCCAGTTGCAGGTTCTGCTATGTTACTACACAAATACTTTGTAAGGTTCACTATGACATGTGAACAGAGGGCAATTCTTGCACCCCAGAATCAGATTTACACTGAATGCTAATGTATTGCTCAGTGTTATGCTAATGCTCAATTTAAGCTTCTGTTGATCCCCATGTTCAATGTATTATGCTGAAACTGGTTAACCAACCAGATTCCTGTCAAGAAGAGATTAGAGAATAATTTACATCATTCAAATTATTCAATCTGTTATAAACCTTATGTGAATATTCAGTCATTGAATTGGCAGTGAATCTTCTTCTTGTTTTAAAACTTAGAATTAACCTTGCCTTTCACCTAAAGGTTTATGTTCTTTTGGATCAAAATTCAAAGGATCTGAAAACTGGGAACAGCTGAGTAACAGATGAGTGGAGATCAGGATAAAGCACGATGGCCAAGTTCTACCAGCATGCCAGCAATGCTTGGATACTTCATCTTTGAGGATCTTTCCAATGTGATTCTCAGGTGCTTTAAGAGGGTATTTTTTTCACTTGAAACTGATTTTTTCCCTGTCTTGCAGTGTAAACTGGAGCAGCAAGCTTGCCTGACCAGCAAACAGCTGACAGTCAAATGTGAAGGGCAATGTCCATGTGCAACTGAGCATAGTCCAACTTCAGCCACAGATGTCAAACAAGGTCAGTGTATTGCAAACGTCTGGTGTCTGCATTCTCTCTCTCTCTCTCTCTCTCTCTCTCTCTCTCTCTCTCTCTCTCTCTCTCTCTCTCTCTGAGTGTGTATAAACTCTTGTATAAACTGTGGACATAAAGGAAAGCAAATCAAACACAATTTCCTGCAGAACCATGGCCATGGGCCTTAGACTTCTCTGACCTACAAGTCACATGCTTTTCTTTGCCTGGGATGCACATAGGAACACGGAGACTACCACCCAGGCACTGGCAGGTTCCCTCCTCCAGGAAGAAAACTCATCCATTGTACTGCCATCATTCTGTTGTTTGCTATGCAGGGAACATGAATGGCATTTCATATCCCCCCTACCATATCATTCTTCCAGGGAATATCAACCTTCTGACACGTGAAAGTTGCACATGGACATTAAAGTGGGAATCAAAGCACTAAACATTTGTGTTCAATTCCAGATCGGGTACAACTCTAATAATGTTGGGTTCTGGTTCTGTCATTCTAGTTTCCTCAAAGGGTTGCAGTTGCTTTGAGCAAGGGAAACGTAGAATATTTAGTTATTTTAGGCTGCAATCCTAAAGACACTTTCCTGGAAGTAAGATCCATTGAACACAATGGGGCACACTGTACTTTTGAGTAGACATGGTTAGGATTGTGCTGTTCATATTTATATACTGCCTTTTTCTATTTTTACACAGGTTCAAGGCATTTTACATAGGAGGCTAATCATAAACTACAATTTTTTTCAAAAGGGGTTTTTACCAGTTTTGTTCTGTGACACACAACAACCCCAGTTCACCAGATGTTTCCATATAGCCAAATGCAGCCAAAGTCCAGTCTGTGCTCTGCCCTCCCAAAAGCTCAATCCATTGCATGTACATACAACACATGCATCACCTGTGGCTCAATGACTCCAATTTCAATTTTTCCATTACAGACAAAAGACTAGATGGACTGACTATCTATGTATGTCTGGTTCATTTTGTTGGTTTGTTTGGAGTGCTTAGTTAATAATGTTGCATTTGATTTACAGAGACTTGTACTGGACAAGACCTAGCAGACCTGGGAGATCGGTTGCGTGACTGGTTCCAGCTCCTACATGAGAACGCCAAGCAGAACAACTCTGGAAACCCAGGGCCCAATCCAGTGAATGGTATGAACCTCTACCCCCCACCTCTAAGCCACATCCTTCAGATCTTTCATTGTCATCCAAAGTTTGGAATAAATTCAAGTTATCTCTGTGCAGACCCCTATTATCCATTCCCATTTGCTTTATTTTTCCCAAGGCTTTGATCCAAATTCAGAAATGCTATGTGGTAGAAGTTTAGTCATTCAATTTTGGCTGGCACAACTCACCCACTGCTCGTTCCTGTGGTGGTGTGTGGAGGTTGGCGCATGTATATGCACTGGCCTAACCCCCTGCCCCCCTCCCAGAGTGGTGCAGAAGTACCTTGCGGCACTTTTGCAACAGCCCAGGCCAGCACAGGATTTGTGCTGGCCTAACTGGGGTTAGGATTGCAGCCTAAATATACTCTTATGTCAAAAACTCCCTGTCCATGGAAAGCTTTCAAGTAAGGGAGATTTTTTTTTCCCAGTCTTCCTGACATGCTATTTTTCTGCATGCAAGGAGCTTTCATTGTCAGAAAACATTCTACTATGGGATATATAACTACAGTCTGGACTTGAAATAGCTGTAATGACTGATATTTCTGCTTATAGCTCAGCATAGCTATTTCATTTCTGTCCTGTAGAAAGAAAAGAACCAGATAAGGAGACGGATTTAAATGAGTGTTGATAACATCCTTGCCTATATCTCAGCGCATAAAGAACAGTATGAAAAACAGCATATATATATATATGAAAAGTCACTGACTGACTGACTCACTTGCTCACTCACTTATCAACGGCCAGCCAAAACCGCTGGACGTAGAAGTGTGAAATTTGGGGACAGTGTTCCTTCTGTGAAGGAGGCACCCACTAAGAGCCAGTTTTTTGGAAATTCCAACCAGAAAGGGGTAAAAAGGGGCACAACGTGTTTTCCTCCCTATACTTTCCATTAAAGAGTCCCTGACTGATCAATGACCTGCCCCAACCCCTGGACCAAGAAGCATGAAATTTGGGGTGTTCCTTCTGTGACATCAAAACCCACCAAGGCGGACGTTGAGAAATTTAACGCTTGAGGGGCTGAAAAGGGGTGCAACATGTTTTTGTCCTATACTTAACATTGAACATTGATTAGCATCCAGCAATTTGGTGCCTGCTGCCTGATGCACTGGGAAGGAGGATGTGCATGTGGGGTGGTGCACATGTGGGGATGATGCACATGGGGGTGTTGCACATAAGGGATGATGAGCATGAGGGATCTTGCACATGGCAGGTTGATGCGCATGGCAGGTTGGCAGGTTGATGCGCACTGGGGGTTGATGTTCATGGGGGATATTGCGCATGGAGGGTTGATATGCATGGGAGATTGATGTACATGGGTGTTGATGCGCATGGGGAGTTGATGCACATGGATGGTCGATGTGCATGGAGGATGTTGCTCATGGGTGGTTGATGGGCATGGAGGATGTTGCACATGGATGTTGATGTACATTAGGGATGTTGCGCATGATGTTGCTTATGGAGGTTCTTGCCTATGGGAGGAATATTGTGCATGGGGTTTTGCGCATGGGGATGATGAGCATGAGGGATGTTGCGCATGGGAGGATGCTGCGCATAAGAGGATGTTGCGCGTGGGGGGTTGATGCACATGGGGATGATGAGCATGAGGATGTTGCGCATGGGGGGATGTTGTGCATGGTGTGTTGATGTGCATTGGGGAGTTGATGCACATGGGGGATGTTGCACATGGGAGGGTGTTGCACAATGGGAGTATGGTGTACGGAGGGTATTGTACTCCCGCAACGCAGGTAAATTTTTCTAGCATTCTAAATAGGAATGATCATCATATTCAGCTTTGACTATTTTGCTTTGGATGGTGTTCAGAGTTAATTATTTATATGTATGATGGGGTTACATTGTGTTGCTTCCAGGAGTATTATTTTGAGTATGGCAATTAGTCTTGAGGCATGCAGAGGATGAAAACAATTGGCTTACAGAGAATCCACTGGGGCTTTTAGTTTCTAGGTGTTCAGACCTAAACATATAGCATTGGTTGCCTGTGAGATACAATTGAATGACCGCTAAACAGTTATAAGAGCTTGTTCTGTTGGATTTTGCTTTGCATGCTTGAGTGTGGTTTCTTGGTCATTTGAGTGTGTTGAGCTGTTGAGACCCAGGAGCAGTGGTGGGCTTCAGGGGGTTCTCACTGGTTCTGTAGAACCCTTTGCTATTGAGCACCTGGTTTTGAGATCCGGTTACTAATGGGACATAGAATCTGTTGTTAATTTAGGTTATTATGTAAAACCTGTTGTTAATTTATTTGAATCCCACTACTGCCCAGGACATCAAGCCGAACCCTGGCAGTGAAGCCCAATTATGATTCAATGCACCATCAAAATATGCAGTGTTCTCCATAGAGGACTAAGCAAAACAGGCCCTGTTTTAAGAGCTTACTGTCTAATTTTTGCAAGCAAAAGATGCAACAAAGATAAGACAAGGAGGGCCAAAATATACTGCATGAGTTTGGTTATTTTTTTCTGTTTGGGGAAAAATAGCAAGTAGCTTGAGAGGGGAAATGCAGATCATCACAAAATCAGGAGTATAGCAGAGCTTTAGCACTTATCCCCTGCCATGGTTCCCACCACAATCACATCCCCCATGTTTTCATAGATATAAAGAAAAAACTATCCAAATTCATATTCTGTGTAACATGGATTTTGAACCTCGCAAATAGAAAAGCTAGAATTGGATGTGAGGAACTGGAGTGATAGGGACACATTCTTGAAGCCAACTAAAACTTTTTGGGAAAGAACTGAGCATGTCAGAGGTGCATGGAATTTAAGAATAGGTTTAATGTTTAAAATTCCGACACATGGTCAGGTTATACTAAACAGGCCCTTCACGTATTTGTTTATACAGTATTAAACAGTTCTTAAGCTGCAATGCTTTAATCCAGTGGGGTTTTGAGTCCATTAAGAGATAGCTTGTATGCGATGTTTGCTGCATTCTCAATGGCTTTAAGAACCTGGTCTTCAGAAAGCAAGTCAGGACCTGTGGGATTTTTGAAAGTATGGTTTGCATGATAGGATACTGGTGACCGAAGGAAAGTGTTCATCACTGACTCACCGTGATCAGGGTGTGTTTTGCCATTAAGACAGGGCATTCTCTCTCTCTCTCTCTCTCTCTCTCTCTCTCTCTCTCTCTCTCTCTCTCTCTCTCTCTCTCTCTAGCTGGGTGGTGGGGTGGGTGGGTGGAATTGTGCTTCCTCTGCAGCCCACCCACTCTGCCAGCTGATGCTGTGTGAGCAAAACAAGGCAAATGCTTTTAATGCAGTTATTAAAAATAAGTTCCCAGCCCCCAAGGAGAGTTGGCAAATAGGTCTCAATGCACACATGGTCTGCGAAGTGCGATCGGTCAGGAGGAAGATCATTAGTTTGAATGTCACTGAACAGAAACCTCCAAGCTGGAGAATTTTTCCCAGGGGACTTGAGTTGGGTGAAATCGGCCCCACTTGCTGCATTTCAGGCAGATGCTCCTCTGCTGTGTGCTTTTGTCCCTCGGCTTTCTATACAGAGCAGTGAGCCAGAGTGGTTTATTTTTCCTCCAGCTGTTAGAATATCCATCTGGAGCCAAACTGGTGGGGACAACATGCACTGTGCATGCAAGAGACAGAGAAGCAGGTATTGTTGAAAAACAACATGGCCAGGTATCCTTCATCAGCAGCTATTTTTCCTGGAGAGCTGCTTTGAAAAGGTTGCTCATGGTTGCAATCCATCTCTGCAACCTCAGTCCTGGAAAGTGGGGTTCTCCCCCCCCCTTCTCGCCACCATTATAACTTCCTGTATACTTTTTTTGCTGCTAGGTTGGCAGCAAGATGGTTGTTCTGTCTCAGAGGCATTTGGCTTTGGCTTGTGCGCCTTCCTCTATTTACCTCTACCCCATAGGATTGCTTAACATTATGTTTCATAGCTATGATGGTAGAATTCAGAATTTCCATGGTAGCAGTTCAGCATTTAATTTCCTACCAGCAGAGGAGTTAAAATTCTGCCACATGTGAACATTGACTTCACTAATATAGGCTGCAATCCTAACTGCCAATTAAGCTGGCCTAAGCTGGCCCAATTAAGCTCCGGCATAAGCCCCACGCTGGCATGGGGGTATTGCAAAAGTACCATAAGGTACTCTTGCGCCACTCTGGGGAAGGTTAAGCCAGTGCACAGACATGTGCCAGTTTCCCCACACCACCATAGGATTGGGAAGACGTACGAGTTATGCTGGCCTAAATTGGTTAGGATTACACCCCTAACTATAGATTTAATGCTTTCAGTCCATCAGTCAAAATATCTGGCCCAAGGAAAGGTGAATCCTGAGACCTGTATTCCTTATGCAGATGTCTGCTACTTCTAGTTCTGGAGCATGGCACAGGGTTGAGCATGGCACTGAGGAAACCCTTCTTCCACACCACTAGGCATTTTGCTCATCCTTACGTATGTAGCTTCTGAGAGTTCCTCAGTCATATATTATATCTATGTTCAATTTTCACATTTTTTATACCACCTACATTTTTATACCACCTACAAAGATCTTGGGGTGGTATATGTAGTTCCTCCCTTCCTTTTGTCCTCACAACAACCTTGTGAGGTAGCGTAGGCTGAGAGATGATGACTGGCCCAAAGTCACCAAGGAAGTTTCATGACAGAGCAAGGTTTTGAACTTCTAGGTCTAACTCCCAAAGCACTACATCATCCTAGCTATTTCTATACACGTTCAAGTCAGTCTTCATAATCCTAAAGGTTAGGAGACGAGGCTTCCTTCTTTAAAAGAATAACAAAAATGCTGAGATTCACAGAAACTCTATAATCATGAAGGAGAAGAATATGGACAGCCATTCTTGAGCCTCAAAACTTTGATGTGTAGTGAAGGAGTACAAAGACATATTTTTAAAATAGCGCTCTCTCTTTTCTGTCTCCCTGTGCTTTTCTCCACCTATATGTAGTACTGGACAAGAGCCTGGTGGCCAGTTGCAAAGACTCCATAGGTTGGATGTTTTCCAAGCTGGACACAAACAGTGACCTTTTCCTGGACCAGACTGAACTGTCAGCCATCAACCTGGACAAGTATGAGATTTGCATTCGGCCTTTCTTCAACTCCTGCGACACCTATAAGGACGGGCGCGTCTCCACGGCAGAGTGGTGCTTCTGCTTCTGGAGAGAAAGTGCGTCGCCACCACAAGGTTTCCTTTAGAGAAAGCACTATTCTTTGGTGTTAGCTCCTTGCCGTCAGTACTACTGTCATACCATATGGAGTGCTGATCATTAGAGTAGACACACAGAGACAGCCCTGACAAGTCAACTGAAGGCTTCTCCCACTCATTCAGTTATGATACTGCAGCTGCCAGATTTGAGAATACTACTCAAAGGGCTTTTGGCTCACGTGCTTATTATGGGCTGGTTGCTTTCTTACCATGGGTTAGTTTGCTAAGCTCATTTCAACAGGAGCTGATGATGACATGATGATAAAATACCTAATAGCAGGCCTCCGTCAGTCTTGAAAGACTATGGTATCGTGCCCGGCGCTGCATACGCTGCATGCAAAGCTCGAAAGTCTGGGTTATGTATATGATAAACCCCCCAAGTTCTCAGAGCCCTGTGCACACATTATTGCAGTAATCCTTATAACAGTGCTTCCCAAAATCCTGCAAGGGAGTTAGGACCACTGTTAGTTGTTGTAGGGGGGCACTAGTGTGACCCCCCCTCTCCGGATTGTGCTGCTACCAGGATCAAGAGAGGGGTTTCATTTACCTGCATCCTGACCTACAATACTGGGGGGTCAGACTAAGGCTACCCATTCCCAGCAGGGAATTGTGTTGTTACCTCCCCTCTTTTTAAAGAGGCAAGTTCAAGAGCAACCCTGGCTGTCAGGTTGCGACTACCAGTTTGGCAACCACTCGATTATTGCAACCCTATGAGGTAGACCAGTGATGTCTTTTGTTGTATTTTAGTTTGGGAAGGAAAAAATAGGGGAGGGCGAGAAGCTCCTCAATGAGTTCCTGTTTATGCAGAGATTTTCAACTAGTTTGGCGCTGCTGCAATGGATGTTTTGTCTGCTTTGGGTGTTAACAGAGCCTCCCTGCCTTGTGGAGCTGGAGAGGATTCAGATCCAGGAAGCAGCAAAAAAGAAACCTGGTGAGTCCTGGAAGGTGAACAGTGGAAATAAAAATGGGAGAAGGGAAAAGGAGTTAATCATGTGATCAACTTGATCCAGGGTTTAATCCTGACCTAGCACGTATTACAGAGGAATGGTTGTGATGACCCACTGTTAGGGTGATCATTTAGAATAGAGGGCAGAGTGCCTGTACCTTTAACCATTGCATGGAAGAGGGTATCTGGGCAGGTTTAGCTCAACATAGAAGGCTCATCATAAAAGCAGCACCTGCCTAAATTCCTTCTTCTATGCAATGGTTAAAGATACAGGCACTCTGTCCTCTATTTTATATGGTCACCAAGCCCATTGTGATCCTATTCCTTTTGCCTAGAGTGGGTTCTGGGTTCAAGGGTCTTTATGTAATGCTAAAGGAGGTCCAAAATCACAGTAGAAAACAACAGAGAATGACCAACTTTGTAAATTTTTCATAGTTACAGAATCATTTTTATTAGCGGGGAATCAGTCTGTGAGATCTTTTCCCTTGTCATTTACTTTTTTTAAAAGGTTATTTATGATGGTGGAGTTATATTTAAATACTTATTAAGCATTGATAGGAAGCTTCAGTACATTTAAGTGTTTCTCACTTATATATAGCTATGAGATGTTCTAATGGCCAATTACCCTTTACAATGGGAGCTCTTTTTTCTTCTTCAAAAGAGAGTCTCTGTTTAGGTAATGGAAAGTGAAATAGCTGTTGTGTCAAAAGGTGCCCCCCCTTTCCATAACACCATGTTGTTTATTTTGTTTCCCAGGTGTCTACATTCCTAGCTGTGATGAGGATGGCTACTATCGGAAGATGCAATGTGACCCAAGCAGTGGGGAGTGTTGGTGCGTTGATCACCTGGGGATGGAACTAACAGGAACCCGGATGCATGGGAATCCAGATTGTGGTAAGGCAAATGAAAAAAGAAAGAGACAACCATGGGGAGGAAGAAGGGGAATAAACAATTATGTTTAATTAGTAGGGTTGCCATAATTCCCAGCCTACAGACCAAATGGCAGCCAGGACATGTTCTTGGGGAAGGGGCACAATTCTGCACATGTCTCCTGAGAAATAAGCCCCATTATAGTCAATGGGGCTTACTCCCTATGGCATGTCACCAGAGGAGGAAGCCACCAGGGAGGAAGGGAAAGCACCCCCTGGGTGGAGACTGGGGGAAGGGAGGCTAGCTGGGGATGCCAAGCAGACCCTGCCCAGCTGCAGCACCAGCACCCAAGCCAGGCAGGGAAGAGGGTAAGGCCAGCTGGATCTGTGGAGCTTCAGGCTCAGGTTCTGCATAGGATTGCCATTCCTGGGTCCTGGCTGGGTCACAACCCTGAAACCTGGGTACCAGCTGATTTTCCCAGAGGAATGGTAATCCTATTCATTAGGAAAGGTGAAATTTATTTAGGAAACTTTCACATGGATGGGAGAGGGAAGCAAGGAATATACTGTAGCAGCAGAAGCAGCAATCATAGACCCCACTGACCTCTTCTCATCATCACTGACCGGCTCTCATCCGGGTATGAGAGCTTGGTTGATTCAGCAGGAGGTGGTGTTATGCTTTGTTTTCCATTTCCTGATCTCACCTTTCCTGATCAATGAGTGAGTTGCAAAATATGATCCATTTGGAGAAGAAAAGCCGGATCTCTTTGCAATGTGGTTATTTAGAAGGTATAGGTTAAGCAGCTTTTTAAAGGACAGAAAAAAGCAAATGATACCAGTCCTCACAGCATCAGCATACTAGGGGGAAAAAACTTTTTCCTGAAAATTCATCATGACAACCAAAAGCTGGTTCTGTCCTAGTGTGTAGATTGCATCTAAATGGTATTTTCCAAAAAGAGTTTTCAGAAAAGAGAAGCTTAATTTCCTGTTAGTATCATTTCCACCATGACAAATTAATTTGTACCAAATATAATTTTTAAATAATGGTACAGCATGGCTCGAAAAGTGTTTGTCTTTGCAAAGTTTATGGTCAGTTGTGACCACTGCATTAATTTAGCCTATGATGAAATGGATAACCTTTCATGTCCAACAAATCAGAAGCTGAATGACTTTCCAATCAGTGTCATGTGCATGTTTCCAATCAGTGTCTCTCTTGTTCTTGTTGCTACAGATGACATAGTTGGATTCTCCGGGGACTTTGGGAGTGGTGTTGGCTGGGAAGATGAGGAAGAGAAGGAGACAGAGGAACCCGGAGAAGAGGCTGAAGAAGAGGAGGGAGAAACAGGAGAGGCAGATGATGGAGGCTACATCTGGTAGAAGCAGTTAAAAGCACAGCTTGGTCAGGATGCTGGCTGAAGGGCTGGGAGACAGCAGTCAACACTCAAAGGAGAGGAACAGCTTAAAAAGATGATCAGGAAACACAGTTGAATGTAACTAACTATGGCAAAACATGTTTGTGTGAATGTGTGTGTGAGTGTGTGTGAGAGAGCACGCCTGGATGAGTCTGTACTCTTTACCTGGCCGTGGGGATGACCTGCTTTCTCCCAGCTTAGCAGAAATTAAAGCTGTAGTGAAGCAAAATGGGAGGGGAGAGAGAGAAGTATTCTGCACTGGAAATTCAGATGGTCTTTCCTTAATTTTGTTATTAAATTGTGACTCATTCCAGCTCCTAGCCATGTTTGCAAAAGACTTGAGAGATCTGCCCATGCCTGCCTCTGTATAGCTGTGGTACCTAGCAATATCCCGCAGTCATTGATGCGCAGCTAGCTCTCCACTCTGGTGCAACTGATCACCACTGGCATTTTGCAAGCACACTTTGCAAGTGGCCTGGAGATCTGCTGAACATTTTTGAGATTTCGTGGCAGCAGAAAGAGGCATAATCAATAGGCCTTAACTAACAGGCCCAGGAGAATGAGAAGCATCTCCCTCTATCATTTCCTGTTCAATCAGAACAATATCAGACCAGGTAGCATATCCCTGGCCCCAAATCTCCAAAGCTAGCATATCAAAGGTACTTTTTCAGAGGCATAGAGGGACTTGCAAGACACTGGAATCTCTCCCAGCAAAGACCTGGCATACTTGTGCTGTATTAATAGCTGACTAATGCTCTCCTCTGATAGATACAAGCCTTCTGATTGTAGGGCTCTGGGGAAGGGACTTTTGAACTCTCCTTGTCTCAAAATTATCTCTGTTTGCTTTCCATTTAATTGCTATGACAGCTAGCACAGCGGAATGAAAGGTTTCTGAATCACCTCTGAATGCCCTGATGGAGAAACAGAGGAAGCTGGTTGAGAATATTAGTTAAAGAACAGAGGAATAAGATCGTTCATTGTGGACGACAAATTTGTTTTGGGTAATGGATCACAGAAGGCAGCCCTAGATAGAAGTAATATCCCTAGATTGAAAACAAAACCATCAGCCCAGCCATAGCCTAATACAGTAGCTGTTCCAAAAACTTGGCTTCTGAATGGTCCCAAAGTGTACCGTGCATTTGCTGTTGGTTGGCTTGCTTCTAGATAACTGGTTAATACAGGGCTCTTTCCGCATTCTTTTCCAAATCAGTGGAACTTGTGCTCTTCACTATGACAGGGTTTAACCACCATAATAAACTGCATTCTCATTTGGGGAGACTATGGCCCCACTTCCACTGTATTTGGATATATTCGGTGCTTAGCAGACATGTATTCCCACATCTGTATGGTTACGTGCATTGCAAACCTGTCTGTTGTAGTGTGTCATAATCAAGTGTTGTGAGCACTCCTGTGCATATGTGTGTGAGTGTGTGTATATGGAGAATGAGGAAGCCAGTTTGGACTACTGTGCACATTCCAGAGTTTATGCAAAACTTAGCTTCGGATAGAGTCATTTAGGCTTGATATGCTACAATCCTGTGAAATATACAAAATGGTAATTGATTTTTAAGTGTGCCATCCTCCCATCCTTCCAGTGCTTGCAGTGGTACCATAACAGAGACACATATATAGTCCAGCTGTGAGAATAAACAAACATTGCTTTCTGTACTCTCAACTGTCCTCTTTGCCCAGACATACCCCTTCTCTGTGGGCAAAATCCAGAGAAACTATGGGGAGTCCTTGCTCCGGTGTAAGAACAATTTACTCTGGATTCCAATATGAATTTCCCATAGGTTTTCACTAGGTGGTGCAGTAACTACGGGTGCACATAAAGTATCTGACGTGCTCCCATAGTTACTCTGGATTTGGGGGTATGTCTCTGTCAAAACACACACACATGCATACTTCACATCCTTCCTTTATTTGGGAATTTCCCCTTCTCTTCTACTGAAATAAATCAATTATAACTGAGGAAGACTTGGATGTTTAACTACCAGAAAGGCATGACCTTCTCAGTTAGTGCCCTTCAGGAAGTACTGTCTTAAGGACTGCCTTGTTACATTCTCCCTTCTTCCATATCCACTTCCACTCCATTTCTCCTGCTAAAAGTCACTTGGAAATCTGTTAATTAAATTTTCAAGCTTTGTTTTTTGGAAGCCCTCTATGAGAATGTCTCCCCCTCATTGTCATTCATTCTGTCTGTAACATGCCGATGTGTCTGTTACTGAATTAGTTTCCTGGAGATGCATGTATAATAAACGGTAAATACAGTTTAAAAAAATTACCGGTAAGTGTGCCAATTTTGCTAACTCCATTTTTTTGGAGCAGTGGCCCAAAATACATATGAAGAAACAGTATGGACAGAACTAGAAATTATCAATTTGAAGGGTTGTTTTGGTTGTAAAGACCCATTTTAATGCTTATTTTCTCTCCCTTCAGCTTGTCAGCTCTGTGGCTGGATAATAGTTCTTGTTTTTTAAGAGAGGTGCTGTGTGGCAGGTGATATATGACAGGTGGTGTTCATACTCAGTTCATGCTGGTTTTGCAGGAATTTGCAGTTCAAAGCTGCTCAAAAACATATATGATCAAATAGGAAAGACCCCTGGTGCAGGGGGCCAGGTCAGGCTTGCCAGACCTCCAGCTGTAGCTGCCCGCGCACTGGGGCTGACAGCCTCAGGGCCCAATCCTATGCATGCCTACTCTGAAATAAATCCCATTATAGTCAGGGGGCCTTTACTCCCATGTAAATATGGATAGGATTGCAGCCTCAGGGCCCAATCCTATGCACGCCTACTCTAAAATAAATCCCATTGTGTTCAATGTGTGCATAGAACACACATTTCATTTGTAACAATGAAAATACATCCTGCATATTGGATATTTACATTACGATTCATAACAGGAGCAAAATTACAGTTATTAAGTTGCAACGAAAATAATTTATGGTTGGGGGTCCCCACAACACGAGGAACTTATAAAGGGGTCATGGCATTAGGAGGATTGGGAACCACTGATCTAGAGCAATTACAGCTGCAATCCTATACTCACTTCCCTGAGAGTAAGTCCCATAGAACACAAAGGGACTTACTTCTGATTAGTCATGCTTAGGATTGCACACAGATCTCTGTTAATTCCACTTTCAATGCTCTTAAGAACCATTTTTCTATTCCCACTGTTAATCTGATTTGGCAGGTTATAAAAAAAGAATACAAATGTCAGTTTGATGAGAGGTGATGGTAAGACAAAAGTGTATGTTTGTCTATCTGTCTGTGTTTCCACTAACAGAAACAAAATCTCTTTCAAAACATGTTAATTTTCCTTGGAAACTATTGTCAACCTCCAGCTTTGTTTTTTAAAAAGAAGACAAAAGACACATTTGTAACACATTTTCAGATAACTGGGATTATGCTGCAACACATTGTCTAACTTCTGTGGTAGCCAAAGCAGTGACAGTTTCACCCCAAATGAGCTCCAGAGAAAGAAATATGCATCACTCCCAGAGGGTTCATCTTTGCAGATTGACTTGGGTGCAAAGCTAGCAAGGTCCTTCTTTCCCAATGACTTTGCCAATAGAGGCCCGGAACAGATTTTCCTATTACTATGGGGTTTCTCCCCATTGTGCAGCCCTGAGAGCGAGGCTCAGTATTGAAACAGACTCACAGTGCAATCCTAAACATGTCTGCTCAGAAGTAAGGCCAGTGGTGGGATTCAAATAAATTAACAGGTTCAGTGTCCCATTAGCAACCAGTTCTCAAAACCAGGCACTCATTAGCAAAGGGTTCTATAGAACCTTTGAGAACCCCCTGAAGCCCACCACTGAGTAAGTCCCATTGTGCTCAATAGTACTTACTTGGAGGAAAGTGTTTACGGTTGCAGCCTTTAATCAAGGCTCAGCACACAAATTATTTTGTTAAAAATCTGTGGAGGAATCAGCTAGATCAACATGCCTCTGTGCATGAGTTCCTGTCCACTCAGTAACCATGAACCAGTCTCCCACATTTCCAGGAGCGGGAGGTGGGACTTAGACATGGTGTAGACTTTGTGATCCATCACTTTCTCTCAAAATAAACCACAGTGCAGCAGCTTCTATCAGGAAAAGAGCTGGCAACCTTTGGCTCTGTTAGAACTTAATTAAAACCCAGTCAATTAACACATTGTTAGAAAACCTCACACTCTTTCTCCATGCCAATAAGCTTGTCTTGACTTCTAAATAAGGAAGCATCACATAGCCCACACCTTTCAACCCCTTCCTTTTTCACAGCTTAGCTTTCCACAATGCACACGCTCACCCATCAGTACTAAGTTGTTGTTGGAAAGAGCAGGAGTGTTGTAACCACCAGGGAACTCAACACCACACATAATTTTAAACAAAAAGTAAGGCTGTCCCAGAGAAACAGTAGGATATCATCTTCTTCACCACCACCACCAAATTTACTAGCAATTCCATCACCATAGTTTTACATATCAGAGAGCTATAACTCTTCCCCATTTTTGTCTTTGTGTTGGCAGAGCTGGAGAGATAGGAGAGAAAGCAGATTCTCTCATTATTGGAACGGTGCTGATACAGAAAGCTTAGACTGTTAAAAACTAGACTGCATTGCATGAAGCCTATAAAATTATTGAATTGAGCCTGAATGATAGGCAGGAATGAGTTGAACATGCATGTTTTCTATACTAGCACCAGGGAAAAAAGCTCAGCATTTGGCTTAGGCTTCAGTCACACACCAGAGTTGTACTCCCAGCCATTTGCTTTTTTAATGCATTTTCAGGCATCTTGCAGTGCAATCCAAGGTACCTGTATTTACTTGAATCTAATGTGCCACCAAATCTAATGTATACTCTACACCTATAATAAAAATACCACATTTACTTGAATGTAATTAACCATGAAATCTAATGCACAGCCTGATTTTAGAAACGACATTTGGCTGAAATAGATAAGCGTTAGATTTGAGTAAATCCATGGCGGCTGCATTGCACCCTAGAATCCTTATAGCTTCCAAGTAACACCCCAGAATTGGTTGCGGCTTTCAGGTACCACCATAGCACAACCCACTTCGTTGACCACATTGTGCTCCAGAATACCATGCAGCATCTGGGTTGTGCCAGCATGCAGCTCACAGAAAATCGGGTCATGAGCCACCTTACAGTTGACAACCACTGCCGTAGATGAATATAGTACTGAAGTAACAATTCCATTTTTCCTTCACATAAGCCCAGATTGCCCTCCTTGGGGATGGATAATCTACATCCATTTGGGACATGCTCTGGAAAAAAATCCTAGATTTTCTTCCTTTGCAGAATTCCCCTGGAAAGGATGAAAATTAAAGGAATCTGTGCCTACATGAAGAAAAAATAATAACTACCACTAGTGCCCATGATCAGCTTCTAAGTGATCATCCTGAGTTGTAGTTCCTCCAAAGATCCTTACCCCATGCTCAGAATCGAATTTTTGTTTTTCAACATGGAGCTTAGACTGCAACTCTTGAACCTCATTCTCTAAAGCTGACTATTGAGTCTGTTGGGATGGCCACCTAGGCGGCTTTTGTTCCTATCAGTTTAACTATTCCAGAGCAAGAGGCTTAAGGATTGCATCCTGACATTCCAGATCTCAGCACACTTAATGTAGAAATAAATTCAGCAGATGCAAGTGTACATATCCCTCAGCAGTTGTGCACAACAGCTAGAAGAGTGGGTGTAGTGGTGTGCATGTGTGAGAATGTACATGTGTGTGATCACTGCATATCCCAATCTGCATCAAAAGAGACACCCAGCCATTTCAGTGGGGTCCAGATGAACACTGCAATATGGATGGAATGTACATCCATATCTGCCTATGTTTTGGTTGCAGTGTGTTAATGCATGTGGATTCCCCTTACCAGATCAGGGCAGTTGTGTTCAGAATTGAAAAGTTTGGCTCACAAATGAACTACTTCTAAAATCTAGAATCGCACGGAAACCTCTTCTTCACCTTTTGCATTGAAATCTCAAAGTAGATCAAATCTATACACTTTGTCACCAGCCTCCAGATCTGTCCTCGTGAAACAAATGAAAGTAGATCTGTATATTCCGGTCTATTTATTAACCCTTTCTCCCTCCTCTTTACTGGATCTCAGCTCAACGTTGATGAAAGACTGTGTATATTAACACCATCAGTAGATAAGTATTTTAAAGGTGTTGAAATATAATTTTTTTTGTTTTTTTAAGAAACAACAAAATTATATACTAAATAAACCAGGATTGAGAGAGACACAAACTTGCCTATAGCCTGAAAATATATTTAAAAAGTCTTATGTGCAATAATAACTTTGGAACTTTAGAGTTAAAAATCGTGTTCAAGTGCTTCAATTTCAGTTTGTATATTTAAGTGCTGCAATTGTATCTCAGTAATTCTAGATGTTTAAAACAAAACCAAGTGTTAGAATGTATGTGTGCATATGACGGGCGCTAGAATACTCAGGGTACCATCCAGTCCAAGTTCAGCACTTTGGAGTCCCATTGGTTTCAGTGGGACAAGTAAGCACTTCCTTCTGTCTGCTCCCCTTGAAACTATGATGGGACTTGGAAGAGCTCCATACTGGTCGGATCTTGCCCTGAACTGTTCTGGTCTTAGGGCCCCTCTCCTTCTCCCAGCTGTGACACTCCAAAACTGCTTCCCTATGACTCCTTGGGAAATCTGTCTCACATTGTCAGTCTCTGCCTAATACTTAGTTACTCACTTACTTAACCTAAGAAACCAGTACACACATACACCATTCCAAGAAATGAAATACAACATTATTTTTAAGAAAAAGAAATAAAAAAAATTATAAACACTTGTCTCCTCCAGTCTGTGTTCCATCATCTGTGGTTGTGAATAACCTTATAGGTGGCATTCATATATGGAGCAATCACAATAGCACTAACCTTGATGATAGGATTCTCCTGCAAGGCACCATTTTTTCTTCATTGGCATGGCCCAGCTATAGAGCTACAAAGCCTACATCTTCTTTTCAGGTTCCTCAAATATGTGTGGAATATTGTGTTCCTCAGTTGTTGTTTGTGTTGCTGCGTGCCTTAGCAGTGCCATAATATATCAACTGGTCTGTGACCTCATTGCAGGTATTCTGTATTTTTTCTTCCCTCATGAGGTCCATTAACACCTGAGCTTGAATCCCTTTGACAAAACCATAACAAGCACCTCACATAACAAGCATTTCACATAACAAGTAAAAATTCCAAGAAATCTTGCTTCACATAACAAGTTCCGCTTCAGTTAACAAGCAAGCATGCTAGGAGCACACATGCTATGCAGCTCTGACACTCTGAGTGGAGGGTCTTTAAAAGGGCTGCCAGCAGGCGCTGCTGCCCCTAACTGCCCCCAACTTGGGGGCAGTTGCCTGAGGATGCCAGAGACAGCTGCCCCTAACTGCCCCCACCGGCCACCTTGAACCTCCAGCAGCAGCCCAAGGAAGCCTCCCAGAAAAGTGTCTTTGATTGCAGCCTCCTAACCATGTCCACCCAGAAGTAAGCCCCATTGTGTTAAATGGGGCTTACTCCCAGGAAAGTGTCTTTAGGATTGCAGCCTCCTAACCATGTCTACCCAGAGGTAAGCCCCATTGTGTTAAATGGGGCTTACTCCCAGGAAAGTGTCTTTAGGATTGCAGCCTAAGTAGACTTCATAGGATCATGCACATTGAATGCATGTTTTGAATTCAATTCCTGTGTTTTGTCATCATTTTAACATACAGTTAACATTTTAATATGAATATTTTGGGGATTGTGGAACGAATAGTCTGAGTTTCCATTGTTTCCTATGGAAAAATCCGTTTCACTTAAAGAGCATTTCACTTAAAGAGCATACCGCCAGAACAAATTAAGCTCTTTATGTGATGCACCACTGTATATTACTTTTGCATTATGCATTACATTATGCTAGTTGAAACACAAATCATTTTAAGCCTTGTATGACTTTGACTACAATACAAAACGTCCACGTAGGCCAGCCTAAGCCCCGACAAAAGTCCGCTGCTGACCTGGGATGTCACAAAAGTGCCAAAAAACACTTCTGCACCAATCCCAGGGAAAGGTTAGGCCAGCGCACACATGTGCTTGCCTCCCTACATCACCACAGGAGTGGGAACACTGATGTGTTGAGTTGGCCTTAGCTAGGATTGCACCCTCAGTAAAGGTGTTCTCTACAGGTTGTCCTTCTAGTTGTGACAAACTCTAAGGGTGGTACTCAGCATGTTCCAAGGCCAAAGATCCTGCATTATGCAAAGGCATTCCTGAAGGTACAATAGGTACTGGAGTGGTACCTATTGAGCTACTTGCGTACATGCTTTCAAACTGCTGTACGTGTAAATGCTTTTGAACAGCTAGGTTTCCAGGATAACTGACAAGGGCTGCAATCCTAAAAACACTTTCCTGGGAGTAAGACCCTATGAACACATGAGTAGACATGTTGAGTAGACACCTCAGAAGGTAGTATAGCTATCCCCTCCCCAATGTTCTTTTTTGGGGCTGATTTTTTTTATTCAAGCCAGTGTTAAGCAGGTGGGGTGCTAATTCTAATTTCTGTATTTAATAGTTATGGTTAATTAGATACATTGTGTTTCACTGTATTGCTCTTTAACAGTTTAAGAAAACAGTTGGAGAAGGAGCAGGATAGAAATTTAAATGCAGTACTGTGCATATTCCAGTTTTACAAATGCACAACAATATGGTAGTAAGATGTCAGATTCTGCATCTGACAGATTCAGCTGCTGGAATCATCGCTTTCATTATAAAATCCCGTTTGTATTCCTCAACAGCTGTCAGGTTAGTGTTTATTTTTAAAAAATTCAAACATGCAAATTTCTGGATGCAAAAATTCCTCAGGAATTTTTGCAGGCTGGAAGAGGGAGATAGTAGGAATTCTAATAGGATGAACCCAGGTATAAAGCCATCTGCAAACTGCACATTTGGTCTTCAGTCTTGCAAGCAAAAACACATGGAAATCTTCCTGACTTCAGGATTGGGCTACTACGGTGGTTTCCAAACTTCTCTGGATCACAACACCCCTGTACCCTTTTTCCCAACTTAGTTGGGAGACACCATCTTAGATCAGGCAAAATCTTTTGAGATCCAACATGGCAATGCCAAAATCTTGTGAGGTTTTGCAAGATCCAAGATGGCAGCACATAGGGAACAAGTAGGAGAGGCCACCAATTGCATTCTCTGGTTCCCCTGTGAGTATGCGTCATACTTTGAGAACCCATGTGGGCAACTAGATAGTGTGAGCCTAATCCCACTTCTTTTTAAAGGGTATAGCTTCAAAATGACATGCTTTCACCTAAATTCAGATGTAGATCTTTCTACAGATCCATCACATTCTTCATATAGATCAAGAGCTGTCTCGAGTCTGGGGCACTCTTCAAAAAATCTCTCACTCACCACCGCTCCGTCTTTTAAGCACATTTTAAAGCTGCTGGAGTGATGCTGCTGAAATGCACATTCCTATGATGATTCAGTCTAACACACCCTAAAACATGGAAGACCTAATTACTGGTTGGATCTCCATCATGCTAAGAAGTGCCCATGTTACTGGCAATTTCAGGAAACTTGCAAACTTTTCAGCACTAACGTGTACCAGGAGCTGGGCTGTGGCTGTTATTCTGTGGTAATAAGAGCATGTGTTTTGCATGCAGAAGGTTCCTGGTTCAATCCCTGGCATCTTGAGGTTGGTCTGGGAAATATACCCCTCATTCTCAGTGGAACCAGTACTGAACTCAAGGGAGCATGTCTCCAGTTTGGTACACAACAGTCATGCACTCTTCTTGTCGCTGCAGGAGTGGGATTGGCAGTCATGATTCTCTAGTTAGTGTGCCATTCTCCAGTCCACAAACAGTCCCTGGGGAAAGGGAGCCCTGCCAGTTAGAAGTGGGAAAAAGTTGAGCCCGTGTGAAACGCCAAAGGCCTTTTCCTCTTCATAGCATGAATTTTGCACACTGTGACCCTGTGACGGCTGTTCACAGACCACGAGCCAACAACCCGCAGAGATAGTTTTCTTCCCTCCTCCCTTTGCCGTTATTATCAGGGCACCACCATGAGACGGGCCTTGGGCCAAGGCTTTGCAAGTTGCAGCTGTCTCTTCAGCTGCCTGCAATTCTAGGCCCATTTCCAGGGCCTGAACAATCATGGGCCTGTTCATTGGGGCTTATTATGTGCAGCACCTGCTGGGAGAGTTAACACTCCCAGGACCCATTTTTCCATTTGCATGTAATACTCAAATATGGCTTTCCAAGTACAGAATGCACACCTACTCCCACGTCTGTAGGAAGGCAGCACCTGAACATCACGTGCTCCATGCTCTCCCAGTATTTCAGAGACTGGGTGTTCTCGAATCTGCCCACTGGGGGGGATGCCATAGGAAGACCCTCCCACATCACCACTCATGGCTGCCTTTCTTACACATCTGTTGCTTTAGTTTTCAGGTATGGTTGGTGAAGTGGCCCTACTGTGAGGCAAGTGGACTACTTCAAATCTCAATTTCAGAGCAGGCAAAAAATGGCAGACAAACATCTGACAGACAGAACATCATCTGCTGGGAAGATCTGGAATACACCTCCCTTAATTAGTGGATTCAGCACTTCCAAACTGGATTTTGTACCTCCAAATAGATTGGGTTTTGATGGGACTCAATATCTAAGAAACGTCCTGCTAGAACAGGTCAAAGGTCCATCTAATCCAGCTTCTGGTATCGCACTGTGGTCTACCAGATACTTCAGGGGGCACACATGACAACTAGATACCTTTATCCTGTTGTCACTCCCTTGCACTTGACATCCACAGAGACGCTACTTGTAAAGCCCAGTAGTGTCACTTCCATACCCACACGATGGCTGTAACCTGTGTGTCATGTAACCTGTTATCATGTATCATGTATCCTGTATATCATGTAACGTGTGATTGACTTGTCCTCTATATATCTGCACAATACCCTTTATACGGAATCTAGCCACATGCCATCACTACTGGGTCGCAAAGTATCCCACAAGAAGCAGCCACTGATTCTCTGCACTTTCTCAAACAGCAGCAGAATAATCCCCAGAGTACCTGGTATTCAACAGTCTGTCTCGTCACAAAGGCAGATTAGTTTTCCTTGGACTTTACACCTCAAAGCTTGTTACTACCAGGCGTTGACTTCTACACACAAAATTAAAAATTCTTGTTCCTTTTTGCTTCGATCAACAAAAGCCTGGCCCTGTTTAGAGGGTGCTTTCTCTGTCAGCTAACAACAAAAACTATTTAAAAAAACCCAAAAAGCACAAACAAGAAAGTAAGGCCCAAAAAGGTGTTTTGCAAATAGAGACTAACTAGACTTCCTCCAGGAAGACTAACCTTCACAGTTAAGAAGCTATCACCACACAAAATCTGTTTCCCCCTAATGATGTGCACTGGTCTGTCTAAACCTATTTTAATTCTTGATTATGCAAGAGGTATTTTTAAGTTACAAAAAAATTAAAATAGAATTATATAAAAGAACAGGTAATTAATGAGAACTGCAAGATTGTGTGTGGGGGGTGGTTTGATATATTTGAAAAGTGCACACAAAAAGGGTTGGTGGAGGAGTTCTCCACTGTTTTTCTAAGCAATAGCATTTTGTTTCTAGCTGGAGGAAGATGCAAGAGTTTTCAAAACAATGGTATGGACATTTTGTAGTGCTGTTGTTGCCTGCAGTTCTGGTGCAGTTCAGGCCATAGGTGTTGAATCATGTGCATCTATGCATTTTTGACACAGATTTGGCTGAACTGCAGGAAACCTGATTTGTCCTCTCAAGAAGAGATGTGGAGACAATTCTGTGAGGACTTATATAGTTCATGCAAGTCTTCATTAGCTAGTACCAGTGACATCACTGAAACCATTCTCTCTGCACATACTGTATCAATAAGTTTTGCAATGGTTTTACTGTTATTTTTTAATATGAAGAATGTGGTTATCGACCACCCAAAGGTGAATAAACTGTTTTCCTCAATTGACCCAAGTTGAGGATGAGAGGGGAAGAGGATGGTTGCTATGATTTGACACTGATCAGGTAAAAGAAAAATTCTACAGTTGACTGGAGCTGGGAAGGAGACAGACAGATCGACAGACAGACAGCTATGCTCTGCAATTGACCAGAGCTATGCTGTGGCAGGGGAGGGTGGAAGAGAAACAAACTGACCTGTCTGACCAAAAGAGATAAGTAGTCATTTTGTTATGGGGAGGGAAGGAAATAGATATATATAAACAAAAATTTAAAAATCAGCAAAGCTCCTTCTTTGACTAAGAGAGAGATTTTATTTATTTATAGGCATTTTAACCCGCTTTCCCAAGCCCTATGGGCAGCACAAAGCAGCTTACACAACATCATTAAAACCAGAGACAACATCAAAGTTAAATTAAAAGAAAAGAATAAGTGCACGCACCAAATGAAAATCAACACCGCCGTAAAAGAAAATGAGCGGCATCATCCAAAAGGGCCAAAGCAGCACAGTTCAATTCAGAGCATGTGCTGAAACAAAGTGGTTCAACTCCCCTCCAGAAGGTAGGTACCTCATTCAGGAGGTAAACTGGAAATTCATTGCTGTCGTAAAGTGCAAAAGGAGGCAAGAGGATGGCTCTGCCCAAAAAGAGGAAGAAGAGTTTTTCTGGACAGAGGACCTTTTGCGCCTGCTCATTAGCACATTGAGAAAGGTGGTCCTTGGGAGGGAGAATGAACTGATGTGGGAATGTACCGAGTTCCCTTTGAAGCCCAATGACGTGCCTCAAGCTTACACCAACCAGTTTGGTTTTGGAAGTTTGCAGGAGCCATTCCCACTGCAGAGTGGGAATCTCACTCATGCACAGGAGAAGCTGATCAAATCCATGTTTCAGCATATGTTGAAAATGGGCACAAATTGCAGCTTTCACCATCCACCACTGATAATGTTCTTCTGGAGCAGGAGACCCAAGGGGGAAAATTGAGAACCAGTGCTATTTGCTGCTACCAATACTACTTCAGAAATTCTATGGTCATTTATAATACCCCCATCCAGAACGAAGAGACCTCAATCTGAACCTGTCTCTAAACAACATGAAGACAATATCTATGGCAGGAGTAAGGATCTCCTGGCCCATGTCCATGCTGCATTTACCTCCACTCCACCTCCTGTGTTTGCTATTACTGAAACCATTCAATTCAAATGATTTCAATAAAAATCTCAATACAAACTCAATACAAATTGAATACAATTCAACAAAAAGCATGTTTCAGTATTAAAATAGAGTGGCTTTGTTACAATAAATAAAATAAGAAAATATTATGCATGACCATTTTTTAGCCCAATCCTTTATAAAAAAATATATATTGGGTTTTTTTAAAGAAAAAGAAAAGAGAAGAAAAAAGGGAAAAAGAAGAAACAAGCAAAAATACTCTTTTAAAAGTATAGGGCAAATGCAGTTTTCTGGATTTCTTTAGTCTAAAATTGATTTCTACTAATTTCAATTCATTTCTAATACCTAAAAATGGTAACAGAAATTCTAACAGACATAAAAAGGAGATCAAAATTATATAACAATTCTCTACTCATCAAATCCATAACTGACTTTACTCATCATCCCTTTTTTGCACAGAACGTCCATGAAAGGTGTCCAATTGTCCATAAAAGTTTTTACTGACTTCTCCTTAAGAAAAGTCATAGGTTTGTCCATTTCAGCAAAGTCCAATATCTTGATCCACTGTACTTCTACAGAAGGTAAATCTGGGACCTTCCAATATTTACCAAAACTCTTGCAGCTGCTGTCATATATAGAAAAATAGTTTTGAATAATTTTATAGCCCAATCCTATGGGCACTGGTAGGCAGCAGAACAGGGCATTCTGCTGCTGGCCACTCCTGAAAAAGTGCCCACACTTTCTAGCAGTACACAAGGTAGTGTGCTGCCCAGATGTGGATGGAAACATTGGAGCCTTTCTGTGTACCTGGCTGAGTTCCAGCCCCCTGCATGAGCAGGTAAAGCAGCACAGGAGGTAGAAAGGGCCAGGGAAGGGCAGACCAGAGAAGGGTGCGTGGTGGGGTGGAGAAGAGCGAGTAGGAGGGGGTGGATCCAGTGGTAATGGTGTGTTTTGGAACCTACCTTCCATTTTCACTGCCACCTTCTTTCTCTCTTTGAACTTTCGCAAGCAAAATGGTTGGCACAGGTTTGATAGACCCACTGCAAGTTGGAAGGCTTACATGGGTATAAGGGGATTCAAAACCCCTTTCACTATGAAGTCTACCAATCCACTCCCTTCCTTGCTGGATATAGCATGCCCATTTGGGATGTACAGGAATACTTAATCACATGATCAGCATTTTAGTCTCGTTTGCCCCCAAGAATGGGGCTTGAGAGAAGCACCCTGGAATGCCCGCTTGTGGCTCCAACTGTTTCTTTATTAAGGTTTACTCAGGTGCCAAGTGCCGCATTTCTGCATGTTTTTGTTTTTCTAAAGTGCTACAATTCATGAGGGAAACAAGGCTTAGAGACCATTTAACATGGCTTTTTTATGGAACAGGATTGCTATCCTTTTACTTTCAGTGCCAACTATTGGGATTGCAGTTCACTCCTTCCCCTCTCACTGCTGCCCCAGCACTAAAATAACTACTGCTGCATCTTGTGGGAAGACCAGGAGCAGCTGTAGAGGTCTCCTTAAGTACGAGAAAATCTTTCCCTTACTCAAGAGTGAGCCTCTGTTATGTGGGGTGGTCTACTCTGACCAGCATAAGATTAATAATTGGTGCAAGTCTGTAGAATGGAGGACAGAGTGCCTGAAACTTTAACCACTGGCTAAAAGGGGGAATTTAGGCAGGTGCTGCTTTTTATTTTAAACCCTTCTATGTTGACCTGCCTAAATGCCTTTGCACCTTCATTAATTCTCTCTCTCTTTCTCGCTCTCTCTCTCGCTCTCTCTCTCTCACACACACACCACCCACCCACTTCTGACCTAAGGTGGTAAAGATCTGAAACATTAATAGAGATGAGTTACTACAGCTTAGTTCACCTGTTGACTGTTCTAGTACTCTGCACACCATGCATAACAAGGAACATGAGAACATGTCCTCTTTTTTCCATGATATGTCTTCTTCTTTTGCCTACTGTCCTGTAGAAAAAAATCTGTCTTTCCCTTCTGAACAAGCAGCATATGGCCTTTTCTAATTAGTAAATTATATGCAGTAATATTAAATTTAATAATAAGTAATCTAGTGTTTAAATTAAACACATGAAATCAATATATGAATGTTTTTAGCTTTTATTTTGTCATGTCTTCCATTTTTTCTTGGGGGTCCTACCAGTGGTAGGATTCAAATAAATTGACAACAGGTTCTAGGTCCTAATAACCTAAATTAACAACAGGTTCTATGTCCATAGAACAACAGGTTCTTTGTCCCATTAGGAACCGGTTCTCAGAACCAGGCGCTCATTAGCAAAGGGTTCTATAGAACCTGTGAGGGCCCCCTGAAGCCCACTACTGGATCTTTTTCAGAGATCTTATCCTCTTTTACAGTTAAGGTATCTAACCACCCTTACATGAGTTGCACCCAAAAGCACATGAAATATATATGAAATTGTAATCTGCAGTCTGAATCCTTATGTCCTTTCTGAAATAACTGGAAGAGAAGCAGAAAGGGACTAACCATGCATTATTTGCTTATGTGCATTTACCTACATCTTATGTTCCTTATGTTCCCCAGTGCTAGTGCAATAGCCAAGTATGTGTAGGCTGGAACATTGAACTGGGACCATCAGTGTTGGAATTGGTCCAAAACTTCAGACTTCACACTGAGGACAAATTATTCATTCCATAGACTGTTCTTAGCCACTCACAGTGGCTGTGACAAACTCAAGACAGAATGAGGGCAGAATGTAGGTGGGTATTATTCACTCAATTTTACCTCTTAATTGCACCAAGAAGCACCACTGCCAGTCTCTAGAGACACACATAGAGTCTCCTGCTAAACCTTGGCCAGAGAGAAGCTACTTGAGCCAAGCATAAAACTTAGCAAGGGGTCATAACTCCAACCTATGTTTAGCGCAACATCTCTAGTATGACAACATGAGATTATCTATGAGTATTTGCACAGGGGGGAAAATCAGCAAACAAACCTACCAAAGCACACGCTTGACATGTTCAGTGAATTAAACCCATTAAATAAGGACCTTTCAAAGTTACAAAGGACCAATGGAGGGGACAACAGATCTAATTAACAGGAGCTAAATTTAGCTTTTCCCCATTCTAAGGGAGTAACTGAAGATGATTCCTATGTGGTTCATCAATAGCACTTATCTGAGTCGTTGCAAGTGTGCTGTAGCTTCAGGCGTGCATCTGTGTTTGTGCTGTGGCTCCCCTGGGTGACAGGTGCTGACTCCTTACAGCCTTGGTATATCCATCATTTCACATCCATTAGGGAGATGCACTACAGTGTGCCTGGAAGGTAAGGAGAAAAGCTGCTGAGCTGTTTGGGATAGGGTGGTCTGCAGGAGGGGAGGAGGTGGTAAAGCTAGTGCCCAAAGGTGCTTTGTGGACTGGAGAAGGGGCTCATCAGCAAACAGCAGCCTCAGATCAAAGAAAGCAGATGCAATAGGGAAGGAGTGCTTGGATCTTCCTTCCTTCCTTCCTTTCAAGTTTGAAAATTTATATACAGTACTGCCTTTCTATGAATTGCAGCACAGGAAGCACACAGTGAAACATCCACCACAAAAAATATCACCAATTAATAACAATAAAGAACCCCAAATGTGTTCAATTTGTGGCAGTGGGGTGTGGATCTTGATAAGTCCTCCAAAGATGAAAAGGGGTCTGGCAAGCATTCTGGAGGAGGGAACTCCACAGTTGGGTCTGCCCCAGTGACTTAATGCAGGAGAAGGTCAGGAATTGTTCTGAAGAGGGAATTTTGGCAAGTGCAGCTTTTCTCACCTCTGGAAAGTGACCAGAAGCTGATCTTACCAAAATCTGCACTATGTGACAGTGAAAGCAGCAAGGCCCCTGGCCTTTATGGCACCTGGGAGCTCTTTTGGGTTGAGGAAAAGGAAATCAGAGGCAGTGGCACCCCAGGGCGGCAATGTTGTGATGTCATGTAACAGTTGTGTGTTCGGTTAACATGAAGAGGATCCTGTTAAAAACAGAAGCAGGTGCTTCCTGAGTCAACATGGTACCCATAGGAAGAACTGAAATTTTGCCCCTACCAAAACGCCTGAAACCCACGTTTTAGCTAATGTTACAAATAAGTTATATAAAACTGCACTTATGCTCCCAAGGTACAAGACACGTGGAGGGTTGACGCGCATGGGGGACATTGTGCATGGGGAAATTATGCACATGGGGGACGTTATGCATGGGAAGATCTATCTATCTACATCTACAGTATTTATATACCGCTTTTCAACTGAAAAGTTCACAAAGCGGTTTACAAGAAAATGAAAAAGTTAATAGCTAATTAATAGCTAATGGGTCCCTGTCCCAAAAGGGCTCACAATCTAAAGTGCAAAAAGAACACCAGCAGAAGCCACCAGAACAGACATTGCTGGGGTGTGGAGGGCCAGTTACTCTGCCCCTGCTAAAGAAAAGAGGAACACCCACTTGAAAGAGTGTCTCTTGACCAATAAGCAGGGGTAATGCACATGGGATTGTTGCGCAGTGGGGGAATGATGATGCACATGGGATTGTTGCGCAGTGGGGGAATGGCGTATGGGGGAATTTTACTCCTGCAACATGGGTACATTTTCATTAGTATTTATAATAAAAATGTTGTATTTATTCTAGTCTAATTAAACATTGACTCTAATGCATACCCTGATTTTGGAGACTAAATTTGGCTGGAAAAGGTGAACATTAGATTTGAGTAAATACAGTATAACCATGGGATGGGGAGGCTCACATGTTGCCACTTCTTCAATTGACAGCACCAAGAGCTGAGTATGGCAACAAACTCATCCTTGAGCTGCTAGCAAGAGCAGAACATACATGCCTTTCTAGGTCTGCAGCTGCAGTACAGGGTACTAAATGTGCTCACTGGAGAACCAGCAGGCAAAGGGGAAAGCTAGCTAGTCGCAGCATCCCTCTCCCTGGAGCAACAACAGGCTGTCGCTTTCTGGAATGTCCATCCGGTTGACATGAGTCTAACCCCTCCAGTGCCTAACACTGAACCAGTGAGGCAAAAGACAGGGAAGTTATAATAAGCTGTACTCAGTTTCAGTTAGTATTTGGGTCCCGTCTCTCTGCATTGCTTTCTGGACAAGTGGTTTGCTGGAGCCATTCCAGCTGTGCTTGGTTAAGATTCCCAACAGAGAAATCAGCTTTTCACTCTGAACCAGTCACTGGGCTCTTATATGGTTGACTCTGAAAAAAGGAAATACGTTTTCACCATATATCACTGGCTCAGGTCATTAGAAGTCATAACTTTGTCATTGATAGAGCTAACAATAGAATGATAAATGGATGCACAGTACTTTATTTCTGATTTCTTATGTATTCTACTTGAAATAAGCCTATTTCCAACTGCATCAGCAAAGCTGCAACAACAAGGTGAGATTCTGCTGCAGTTTGAATCCTCTGCTTCATGCAGAAGATCAGCACAGAGAATCTGGGTCAATAAGAGATGCAGGTTTGAATATTTGGCCCATACAAAGTAATATGCTCTTGGGCACTGTCAGTTAACAGGCATCAGCAAACTATTTCCAGTCATGGGAGATGCCAGTAATAGCCAGTGTGATGTAGAAAGGTTATCGTCTGAGAAAATGAGAAAGATGCAATCCAAATCATGTATATTCAGAAGTAAATCCTACTGAATTTCATGAGTGTGAAAGCTCAATCCTAAAGATGTCTATTCTATACTGAAACAGTTATAGTTATTTTCACATAACTGAAAATTGGATAGGATTGTTGCTTGTTGTCTAGAAGGATACTTATGACTTAAGGATCATATGAATGCTTTCTTATGCATGGGTTACTTAGACATAAATCTCACTGAATTCAAAGGGACTTATTACACCAGAAATTGTGTCTAGGACTGCAGTTGAACTCAAATAATCATTTGAATCTTACAGGAAAATCCTAAGCATGTTTACTCACATGCAAATCCCTTTATGTTCAGTGGGCTTACTACCAGGAATGCTTGTTTCAGACTGCATCATTAATCTATCATTATCACATCCGGCATATGGATACAAACAAGAAGCTTATTTCCTTTGTTGTTGTTTTTAAATGATGCACACATTCTGACATACCCTTAAATCCAGAGTAACTACGGGAGCACGTAAGAGACATTATATGCAACCGTAGTTACTGCACCACCCAGTGAAAACCTATGGGAAATTCATATTGGTATCCAGAGTAAATTGTTCTTACTCCGGCGCAAGGACTCCCCATAGTTACTCTGGATTTTGCCTCAAATTAATGAAACTAAAGTTAAGGGCATCCAGACCCCTGGAAGAGACCACTTCTTGGCAAACTATTCCCAGCCTTGTTTTCGGCAGCTCTGGTTGCCTTTTAACCTGCACCAGAATTTTTTTAACCACTGTGGCTCTTTAAAAAATGCTGCCTTGGCGTGTTACAATAACATGGTAGGTGGCACTGCTGTAACATCTCACACCACATATCCCCCAGTGGTATCACTGGAGGGTATGAGGATGCTGGCCACATCAGGTGAAGCACATAGAGATGAGTGACACCACTACAGGCCACACCACTACTGGTAAAAAATTTTAAAACCTTGATATTTTCAAATAATGCCATCATGTTATATATCAATCAATGTATAACTTCATGAATAATACAATGAAACAATCCCTACAATCCAGAGTGACTACAGGAAGATGTAAGAGGCACTTACTCTGGATTGCTCTATGCATTTCCCATATGTATCCCATAGGTGGCACCATAACAACGTCGGTTTAAAAGGTCCCATAGTTACTCTGGATTGTAGCCAATATCTCTACTCTATTGACAGTTATAGCAAATAAAACCTGCAGAGAAGGGCAATGGTACATCACCACATACACTGCCCAGGGTGTTGCCCTGCCCACTGCATGGGAGAAAGTCCACCATAGGGGAGATGTGCTGGCCTTCCACATTGTGTGATGCATGCAAACCCTAGTGACACCACAGATGCCCCCTTCACCACCACCCCCAATACACTTTGGGGTATCTTATGGTATCTTATGACACTTTGTTCCTTCCTTTTTCTGTTACACTATGATAGCAGGCAGAGAAAATGCAGAGCAAGTTAAGTGTTAGCTTAAATCTGTATGGGAGCTACAAGACCTGTTGGCAGGAGGCGACTACAACCATACATCAGATAGAATACAATCCACAATAAGAAGCAGTAAATCCACTTGCAAAACCAAACTTAAATTAGCATTCAACAGGCACAAAATACAGCCATTCTTTCCCTGCTCTGAATCAAATTCTTCCTCTTCCCCAATACTGTCCAGGCTTGCCGGGGCTTGAAATCCCAAGAATGAGAAAAGAATAGGACTGATCCTTTGACAGGATAGAGAAACCAACCAGCACAATAAATTCAAGAAGGTGCAAGGAAGGGCATGCAGATCCCAAACTTCAAATATCAGAAATGAATGTTTTTATGAGGTCCTCCGAAAATGAAGGGGGGAAAGCAGCTTTGATTGACTATAATGACGGAAGAAACATCAAAATGTTTCAGGCCAAAAGCTGCTTAGTCACCATATGGCAAGTTTTCTTCTTCATTTCGGAGAGGTTATTTTATATGGTCTCCAGAGGGAACGTGGTTCAGAGATGCAGGTTCAAAGCTGGTTTCCTTGGAAACATCTTCCTTGCACGGTGATAAGATGAAGCCTCCTTTTCGGCACCGATCCGTCCTTGTTAAGTTTGCCAATAGACTAGTGAAAAAATGGTCTGGCCTCCTGCTGTGTCTTTGGTCTGTAGAAATCAGCAGGGGAAGAACAGGGATCAACACCATCAACACTACTAATTATCTCAGATGAATCCCTTGATGAAATGCCCCAACCACTTGGGAAGAATCTGGCAACCTGCCTGGACCTGCTGGTACTTTTGAGAAGTAATGGGTCCATGTATCACCATTGGTTAATAGTATAATCTTTCTCCTTATGGTATAGTTGCCTTTAAAATGTTGTGGTCAGGGGACCCTCGGTACCCCACTTCATTACTTGAAACTCATAACACATGGAATAAAAGTTATAATGAGGGAATATCTTCCTTCTGTTGTGTGTCTTTGACTCTTGGACAACACCAATGGCTGGAATCAAGACTTCAGCCATTGGTGCCTTGGTGTCACCAATGGCCCTTTCTAGATCTCAGGGGTGTTTTTTTTAGTTTTTTCCTTTTTAAAAAATGAATCTTTCTGCCAATTGACTAAGCAAGCTTCTGATTGCTCATAAGTGACAGCCATTGGTGATTATCATGATGGATGAGGCATCAGAAGTCAATGGATTAAAAAAAATGGCTCCCCCACATACAACTTCTTCCACACATGACACCCACCAACATGAAAAATAGGAGCACACATGTATGAGGTCCTAGTAGTCATAGCTGCCTCCGCTTCCCTAACATACACCACTGAAAGCTCTTCTTCATCTGTGGCATGGTTTATTTACTCCACAGTAGCTACTTGGAACCAATTTAAAAGCACAGCTAATTTGTTCTTTTAAGTGGTGGTTCTTCTGATAGGCAGAGGAAATTGTCCCTGTTCATCTCGGCAGGCAGTCTTTTTCATTGACTGTTTGCTGGAGATTCTTACACCCAAATCCAGAGTAACTACAAGAGCACATAAGAGACTTTATCTGCACACACCACCTAGTGGAAACCTATGGGAAATTCATATTGGAATCCAGAGTAAGTTGTTCTTACACCGGAGAAAGGACTCCCTGTAGTTACTCTGGATTTCGCCCTTATCTTCTAAAATAACATTACAATGTCGGTCTGGATTTTTAAAGTATTTTGTAAATACTGTGTCTGGTATATACCATACATATTCTAAACCATAATACAGATTGAAGGGGGGGTGGATGTATCTTGTTTGCTAACTACTATATGCTTGCAAAGACGTTCTGGTGACCAGGAAGGTGCCAAACTATTTCACACACTGCAACTGGTCAGCTAAATGGCCGATAATAAATTATATGGCCTTTTAAGCAGTTAACAGATGCTTAAATGCTAGAGGGTGTGGGTGTCGCAAGTGGTTAAGATGCTATGCTTGTTAACCAGCAGGCCAGGGTTCGAGACCCGGGTCGGCCTCACAAGACAGGGTGAGCTCCTGTCCTTAGCCCAGCTCTGTGATGCAGCTGGATCCAATCGTATTGGCTCTGCCTTTCCATTGGACTAATTCAGTGGCGTGGAGAAGGGGGATTGCTGCTTGGGTAACAGCCTATCCTCCATAACAATCTAACCCAGGCTTTTGTGCTTTGCATGCAGCATATGCAGCGCCAAGCATGATACCATAGTCTCTCAAGACTGATGGAGGCCTGCTTTTTTAAATGCTAGAGCTGAAGACCAATAAGTCTAGCAACTATATAACAAGATATCCTTGAAGATCTACAAAGGACAAAAACAGGCACAGAAAAGTGGATATTCCCAGATAATGCAGAAATTCTGCTTGTGGTAAATTGCAAAAAGATGCCACATAAATCTTGTGGCTGCTAGATTTTGGCTGCTCTAAATGCATTTAAGAGTATACTATTGAAAGAAAGCATGCACTCTTGGGTAATTTCATCCTATGGCACTAGGGTTGCCATATGTTCTGAGAAATGGGGACAATCCTGAATTTTCAGGATTGTGTTCACATATTGGTAAATGGGACAGACGGTCCTGTCCCAATTTTGTGGAAGAGAATTATGGCAACCCTATAGAGCATGGATGTCAAACACACGGCCCATGGGCCGAATGAGGCCTGCCTTGGCATTTCAAGTGGCCCCCAAGAACAACTTCTTCACACTTTCCTGGGAGTAAGCCCCATTTACCATAATGGGACTTACTTCTGAGTAGACATGCATAAGTTTGGATTCCGGCCCTCAGAAAACACCATTAAAACTTCTGCCCTCTGTATGAAATGCTTTTGACACCCCTGCTATACGGCACGCATCTACATTCATGCTCTGAAGTAGCACAGGAGTAGCACAGGAGACCTGTTAAAGGTGAGACTGCCCTCTAGTGCATGTAGGGTAGCTCACAACCTAGGAAGGAGATCAATGGAAAAATCCAGCTATTTTATTTTTTACTAACAATAATATTTCTTACCAGTTCCATGATTTGTATTTGTGCCGGGGCAAGGGGTAAAAGGCGGTAAGACGAAAACAAACCAGCTCAGTCCACACAGAGGTGCAGTGATGGCCTCAATTTTAAGTACATGATGCTCAAATGCTAGGCATAAACACAATCTTCCTCTGGCCTCAATCACTTCAGTAAGTGCTTGCTTTGCAGCTAATGTTGTTTAATGTTCAAGATCAAGAGGGAAGCTACATTAATCAATAGTCATGGTTTGCAGAGTCTGGCTCTCATTTTCTGAGTGGCACAATGCTGTCTTCTGTTCATTGACCCATGAGGTCTTCGTATGCTTTTCCTACCGGCTTCCTTCACAGGCCCCATCTGCCTAGGACCATTTCCATTGTGCTGAGCTGGGATTTCTTCCTTGAAGGGAAGTTATGCATGATTTGAAAACATCTTTGTCTCCGGTCATGCATCCGTTGCAAAAGACACCTTGGAGCTATGTACACCTGTAACATAAATTGCCCTGCTGTGAATAGCAGAGACCACTTCGGGAAAAGAAGTTCACACTGTCTTTTTCTTCTGGTATTATTTAACATCTTTTTAAATTGTGGGCCCTTTTGGGGCAGGTAACCATTAATTATTTTATTATCTTGGTAAACCACTTTGTGAATTTTTAGTTGAAGGGTATATACGTAAATACTGTTGTTAACATGCCACTAGGAGCACAATATCATGGGATGCACATTCAAATGAACTTTGAAACATACATGTTGGTGTCCATTCTAAGCAATATAGAGCAGAAGACAGGATCATCACTTGAATGTACATCTCCATCCACACTGATCCTAATGCCTCTGATCACAATATAGTAAATGATGCACATGTACTTAAGTTAATTTATATGAATGCGTATCTCCTTTGCCCAGTTGGATGGGTGAAGTTTAAAGAAAAATGGGTGCTAATAGAAAGTGACTTACAGTGTCTGCATAACTTATTTAAAATCAAACACTTTGGCTGTACCCACACTTTAGTCTTTATCTGCTAAGTGTGAATGCGGATATAGGTTGGGAAAGGAGGAAGAAAAAGGATAGGAAAGAACTGATTAGAGCCAGCCCTAAAAGTCAACCACCCAACTGCAAGAAGCACAAGTAGCATAATTCTATGCATGTCTACTCAGAAGTAAGTTCCAATCTTGGGGCTCCTTCCAGGAATGAGCTCCTGTTCTAACATTGTGAAAAGACTTCCAATTAAGACTCCTTTGCCTATCTTAAGGGCTTTAAAATTGATTATTTGAAATGAAAATGGCACTTTTGGGGATGTTGAAATCTGTGTCCAACAGTCACATAATTTTAAGAGCATGTCACATAAACATGGAATGCACATAACCCTGCAAGTAAGGAACTCCCATCTGAATCAACAGAAACATTTTCAGGTACAGTATATGAAATATCCATTGGTTCTTAATGGCTGCCTTGTTTCATATAACATGTTATATCAAACTTGAAATTTGTAAAGGGCCAAACAAGACTCTTAATCCAGAGTAACTACGGGAAGACATAAGAGACACTTACTCTGGATTGCTCTATGCATTTTCCATAGGTGGCGCCATAACTACTTCGGTGTAAAAGGTCCTGTAGTTACTCTGGATTGTAGCCATATAATCTTGCATGGAAGAGGCAGGAGACAGACAATTCTCCTATACGCTGGGAGCCACATGAACTTCATTGGTGTCCTTGTCACTAACAGAAACAAAACAGATCTGCCATCATCTTCAACCACACCACCATTTCTCTTCGGCACAACAGGAAAAATGCACAACAGCCAGAGATATTTATAGCTCAAGGGGTGGGAAGTGTGGTTTGCTTGGGAAGCAGCCAGAAGAGGTCTTCATTTTCTTCTGTGGAGCTCCTTATAGACATATATCATTAAGGACACAAGATGACTGGGAGATAAATGAATGCTACAGGTAACTTTTTCCTTCACTAGAACTTGGCTCATTTTAGCTTCCCAACCAATGAATGCTATACTGCTATGTCACCTATGTGTCTGTGCCTCTCCAAGCCAAAAATTCAGGGAAGTCCCATCTGTCAGCATGAAAAGTCTGTTTACTGAAAAAGAAACCGTGATCTCCTCTGATGGGTGGACAAAAGAGATAAAGCACAGCCAACAAAGCACCCAGGGTGATTTTCTCAGGACATGACAGATCTTGTTAAGGTTCACAGAGTACCACATATGCACTAAATAGCTTTGTACAGACAATTGTCATGTAGTGCAATAAGCACACATCCCCATCTCACTCATTGCGATCGGAATGGAAAAATTGTAATAGGGGAAGATTCATGAAAGAAAAGCCTGGCTGGTCTGCCTTCCTAATTTCAACTTCTTCCCCACGCCTTATACAAGCCAGTGGATTGATGAAATTGACTGATGGCTGGCTGCTTGCAAGCTGTCTAGTCAATTTCATTCCCTAAGCAGGCTAAAGGAATGTTTGAGGTGTAGTCCAGGGCTGGAAAGAATAAAGGAACCTTATGTTATTGTTTTTTTAATTTCAAAAGAAGCACTTATGCATACCCCACCATCACAGTAGCTGTTAATGCAGTGATCATACTTATGTAGGGTTGCCATAATTTTCTTCCACAAAATCGGGACAGGACCCTCTGTCCCATTTGTTAGTATGTGAACACAATCCTCCCAAATCGGGATTGTCCCTGTTTTTTGGAACATATGGCAACCCTAACTTATAACATTATGCTGAAGATTAAAAAAGCCATGTTTTGTTTTAAAATTGTATACAAAGATTCCCTCTGAAAAGAAATAATAGCCCTGTGTAGAAAATCAGTGACAAGCCCTTCAATCCAGAGTAACTACGGGAGCACGTAAGAAACATTATGTGTACCCATAGCTACTGCACCACCTAGTGAAAACCTATGAGAAATTCATATTGCAATCCAGAGCAAATTGTTCTTACACCGGAGCAAGGACTCCCCGTAGTTACTCTGGATTGCGCCCTAGGGCTGCAATCCTAACCCACAGATATGCCAGCCTAAGCCCTGCCATAAGTCCTGTGCTGACCTGGGGTGTCAGAAAAGTGCCGTAAGACACTTCTTATGTCACTCCTGGGAGAGGGTTAGCCCAGTGCACAGATATCACTGGCAAGACACAGTGGCTGAAACAACCTGGAATTCCACTGTGCAGATAAGGTCTGTTTCAGGGTATTATATTAGATACACAGGATAATGTAGCGCAAGAATGCCCTATGTGGTTCAATAGTGTTTACTTCCAAAAACTGGTAGTGGCTGGGATTACACACCGCATGCTCTTCTGAAACAGTACTGCTATGATTATTTTGTTCTTCAATTTGTACTCAGAGGACAAGGTGGTAAAGGATGAAATTTGATGCATCACAAAAATATTACCATGGATATTTTTTTCCTTTCAAGAAGAAAACATTCTGTTTACCTTTGGCTGTAGAACAAGGGAAGGTATATGGTCAGGTACAGAAAAATTTAGCCATAGTAGAGATATTTAAACTATGATTGGGATCCAGAGAGTCCTGTGCAGTGCTTGCGTTTGTGAGCATGGAACCATTTTTCCTTCCAGACGCAGAGCCCAGGACTGTGGGGAACTGTTGCAGTTCAAAGCTCTGTGTCTCATGTCTTCTTGGATCCCAGACAACGCATTGTTGAGGATGGTTGTTGAACCCATTTCTGCCCCGCGCACAGGTATACACATTTGATCCCTGTTGCGTATATGGAGTGTTAGGAAGAAAAGGCTTACATAAGATCAGTTGCATTCTCAGAATTGGTTAAGGTGATGGAAGTCATGCTTATTTATTTCCAAAGAGCAGAACAGACCTGAGACCTAGACTGGGACCGTGTCTTCTGCTCTGAGGAGGAAACTTGCTTCTTATTTCTAAATAGAGAGGCTCTGTAGCAGGGTGATCAGATGCCAAACCCTTTGCGCACCATCGCAAAGTTCAAAAGTGAAGCCAAAATGTAGGACAATGAAGCCAAAATGTAGGACACCCGGACAGGAGGCTAAAAATCTGGACAAGTCTGGGTTTTTCCGGTCATATGGTCACCCTGCTCTGTAGAGACTTAAAACTTTGATTCAGTACAGAATATTCCTCCATACAGTACTAAAAGGAGCAGTGCTAAATGACTGTTTAGTGGAGGAGGAGGGAGTAAAGGTCTATAAGATCAGCATACTCTGTACAAACCTTTCCCTTCCTACCTGATCTTTAGACACTTTTAGTCAGATTACTAGATGTGAATCAAGCTCAAGCTTTCCTGGCAACACCTTCTCAGCCAGGGGACTAACACACCTTGAGTGAAAGTCCAGAATGAAAGCCACTGCAGAGCCAAAAAGGAGAGCACACTTTTTTCCTTTTTGGAAAGAAGAAATAAAGCACATCAGTTTGAAGTTCAACCAAGTTGTATCCCTAGATGCACTTCAAAAACATCAGACGGCACAGTTGTTACTTAGAAAAAAAATTTAATGGCAAGAAAAGCCAAGACTGCTTTAATAGTTGAGGACAGGCTCCCTCTAGTGGCAAACACCAGTTCCATATTTTTGTTTAGTTGTTAAGTCATGTCCAACTCTTCCTGACCCCATATATTGCCGCACAGCAGGACCCCTTATCCTCCACCAGCTTCTGAAGTCTGCCCAAAGTCATGTTCATTGCCTTTATTATGTTGAACAATGGTTTGAGTGGAGCACTAAGTCAGTCAGGGGCAATCCTAACCAATTTCAGTCAGCACAACTTGCCCGACTCCCCGATCCCGTGGTAGTGTGGGGAAGCTGGCACATATTTGTGCCCTGGCTTAAACCCTCTCTCAGGAGTGGCACAGAAGCGCCTTATAGAGCTTTTGCAACACCCCTAGGCCAGAATGAGACTTTTGCTAGCCTAAGTGGGGTTTAGGATTGCACTGGGGTTTAGGATTGCACTGTAATTCAGGCCCTGGACTCAAAGTGCAAACTCTACCATGTGTGGATCAGGGAAAAGAGAGGTGCGGGAGAATGAGTTTCCCCCTCATCCTCCATATCACTGACTGCCTCAGCTGTAATCCTCATTTTGAGGAAGTGGTGGCCTCTACCATTTTTTTACCACCGTAGTAATCCCTAGGATGGAGTTCTGAGAGAAATTTTTGCCGTATGTAGGATACTTGAATAAAGAATTTAGGGGGTTAAGGGAGCAGAGTTCCCTCAACATTAAAAATGCCAAAGAACTGTTCCACATATCTGAAGAAGGAAAAGTGCCGACCCAGCAGAGGGTAATCTTTACAGTGTTGTATCACTAACTACAACCATGAAATATATTTACATCTATTTATTATATTTTGAGTCTATCCAACCTCCAAAAAGCACAAGAAGGTATTCAATGCTCTTGCTCTCAACTTTTCTCCTCACAACCACCTTGTGAGGTAGGTTAGAATTTGAACCTGGGTCTTCCTGTTTCTAGAACTATCCACAACGCTACACCAAATCACATTTGAGTACTAACTCTTCCCACCCCAGCAGCAGCTCGTCACAGACATGGGCAAGTTCTGTTTTATCTCTCTGCAAAAGGTCCTCAGAGCTTGCTGAGAGGAACCTCCATAGGTTCTCTTTGCAGCCTCCATACTAGCCGAATCCTGTCACCCACCCTGTCCAGCTCCCTGAAGCCACTCAGGTTTTTAGTGTGGGTGTAATCCAAGAGGGCTGGCTGCAGGACAGTTATGGGGATGCTGAAATTCAGGTGGGGGTATGTCGCTCCGATGCTGTGGTCTCTTGTGTTGCTGGCAACAATTCCTATAGTTGAGGCAGGAGAAGGAGAAAAACAAAACAAGATTTCTAAGCCTTAAAAAATCTCAATACCAAAAAACAAAGAAACAAACAGCAGAACATTCAGAAGAAACACATACCAAAGAATTAGAGCAAAAAAAGAGGCCAGGAAGAACTGCACACATCAAACTGGATTATTGAAAAGATTTCATGATTTGGAGGAACTGAAAGGCTAACCCTAACAATAAATGAGTTCACCCAGGTGAGATATCAAACAACAAAAGTGCCGCCTGCCGGTCTGCCCCCAACAACATGTACAACATTCATAAAAAAGCTACTGCAACCGGATTATGAGGCTTCCTCCTCCAACGTGGCACAAAATGCATGTGGTTTTTTCTTAGCCGATATCAACAGAGGCTGATTATGCGCTTTGCTTTGCATGTGAGAAAAATTAAAAGGCATGTGGGTTACACATGAACAAAATCTAGAACCTTTTCTCTCTGAACTAGTGCTTTATTCCAATCCATTTCATGTTGTGGTTGATTCACAGGCCAAAATATTTAAAATTGGATTAGTATTTAGGAAAGTTACCATGACTGCTAGATTACTAACCTCCAAGCTTTTACCAGCACTTTGATAGACTTTCATGCCAATTATTTCTACATGAATGTTATTTATTTTTGTTAAAGATAAAGTACTGAATTCTGCACCAGTATCGGTTTCTATGCCTGAAAAGATTATGAGAAAGAAAAAGGAGATTGTTGTGTATTCCTGGATTTTCTAGCCAATGATAAAATTGATTTTTAAATTAATTTTTTCAATGGCTAGAAAAGCCAGGAATAAATACACAACAGTGGATAATAGTTAGCCAAAAAATCTTAGATCTTATAAAAACGAGGCTGTTTACCAAGGAGTTTTCCACTGTGCGTGGCAAAGAGGGCTCCCCCGCTTGAGCCACTATGAATGGCACATGTTGTCTGAAGCATCACAGGTGTATCTTCCACAGTGATGACTGCTGACAAGATCCCAGATGTTACTGACGGACCACAGTTCTGGCCAAAGGCACCAAAGCTCACAATGCTCACATCTTCCCCTGGGTGAAAAGGAAAACACAACACAGAGGCTTTAAAAATTGCACCCAGAACCAAAGATGCGGGAACGGTTCCTGGATAAGAATCAATATATGGTAACCAAAAGAAGGTGAATGGACCATTCAGTCCTTACCTGTACAGAAGTTGGAGGCCAGAACAGGTTCGACAAAAATGGATACACTTTCCTCCAATTCTACCAGTGCTACATCATAGGGAGAGGTAAGCTTTGTAGTAAACACCACCTTCCCCTTAGAACCCCTAGGTACAAAGAGAAGCAAGTGGTAAAAGAGATATTTAGATGTAAAGACTTGCAGGACTATTATGGGTTGCCACCAGTTGAACAATGTCAACATCATCAAGAAGGGTACAAACCAATGAGCAGATCTCCTGCACAACCCCATAAGGGAACTGTGCTACAGTACCGTGAATGTATCACAGATTACAAAGACATGCAAATTATGCTGTGGGTGGCGCAAGTGGCTAAGACACTGTGCCTGTTAACCAGCAGGCCAGGGTTCGATTCCCGGGTCAGCCCCACAAGACAGGGTGAGCTCTTGTCCTTAGCCCAGCTCTGCAACGCCAGCTGGATCCAATCGTACTGGCTTTGCCTTTCCATTGGACTAATTCAGTGGCATGGAGAGGGGGGATTTGCTGCTTGGGTAACAGCCTATCCTCCATAACAATCCAACCCAGGCTTTTGTGCTTCGCATGCAGCATATGCAGCGCCAAGCATAATAACATAGTCTTTCAAGACTGACGGAGGCCTGCTTTTTTTTTTTTAATTATGGTAGGACTTGCTTCTCTTGAAACATATCGCTGATAAGAGATATGCTTCTTGACAAGCAGGTTTGACTGATGTCAAACATTTGCAAATCCAGGCTGAGCAGCACATTCAGAAGAGGTGTTTGCACAAGCAGTGCCAAATGTGCCTCAGGTTCCCTTCACACGTGCGATTCCATACATGCTCTGGCTAATGTGCATGCACATGACAGAAACACACCAAACCTTCCTTTTATTCTCCAGTATTTTTGCTGCTGAGCATGCTCCTTCCATTCATATTCCTTCTTCTTCTCTGTCCCTTTCTTCTTTTTTTTGCAATCAAGGGAGTGAAACAGGGAGAAGGCACATTTGATGCACTTCGGCAAACAGAGATGAGAACTCCATACCAACCATATGGATGGACTGGCTGTGGCAAAGCAAACTGAACTTTAATTAGGTGTGAGAATTCAGACTTACTTCTCAGGGCTCTGCTGTGATCTGACATAGACGCTTGATGCTCCGTTAACAACATGTCGACAGGTTAACACGAGTTTTGAATTTACCATCACACCAGAACCCCAAACTGGTCCACATTCCACCAAAATCACAGTAGCCATCATTTGCTGATCTAGTCCATCTCTGGCTATCATTATCCCAGGAGACTTTGCCACAAGTTGCCTTGGATTCAACCACATTTTTAGAGACTGGGATTCAATCAGGTTTTCAGAGATGACACTCCTGATACTTGCAAAGATGTGATCAATGGCACAAACCAGAGTTAGGCCAACCCACTCATTGGATTTCCAACAAAGAGGAGCAACAATGATCCCAACTAAGTGGAGACTCATTCCTAAGATCGTAAAGACACCCCCACCTTCAGTTCCAGGCAAGCAGCGAGCATCAGTCAAGATGACGGGGTTGCCTTCTCCAGCCACATTGCTCAGGATCCCTTTGCTGAGGGTGTTCATGAAGAGGTCGGGGCAAAATGATCCAAATGGAGAACCACAAGCAAAGAGAGGGTCCCCCTTTTTCAGCAATTTGGAAGACACAAAGCTCATCTGGCCGGGACCAGTCAAGTCACAATCCAGGAGTCTCAGCAGGGCAAACCAATGCAGGAAACGCATGTTATCTGTAAGCGAGTCACACTCCTGCGCAACTTCGTTCCCACCAAAATGCCATTCATCAGACACACTGAAAATTTTGGAGAAAGCATCCAGGAACGGTGAACAAGGTACCATCATCAGAAGCTCAGCTTTACAGTGCTTCAGGTTGCGGGGTGACTCGGAGAGATTTGAAAGCGGGCTGAACGTCATCGCAGGAATGTTGCCCCCCAAATCCCCACCTAGCCAGTTTCTTCGATTGGTTTTACTGCTATGTTCATTGTGTGGCACAAACACTTGAATTTGAAGGTCAGGGGAAAAGCTGTTGGGAAGGAGGACTCTGCGGTGGGACAAGCACAGGCTCTCCGCTGCCAGGAGGAAGGGGGAGAAGATGATCCCGTGGCAGAGGGCGATGCTTGGATTGTGGGTCAAGAGGATCCCACTGCCACTCCAAGGCCCTTTGATGGCAGATGACTCGGAAACACTGACCACACAGCAAGCATGCGCTGCTGCTAAGCTCAGAGCCTCAGCCATGCAGACAAGGATCGGGGGAGATGAGCAGCTCTAGGGGAAGATCCAATTCAATGTGGATTGAAAGCTGGTGCTCGGAGAAGGTCAGATTCTTGCAAAGGGGGAGGAGATATGGGAGATGCAGAGACAACTCAGCACAGAGGGGCTGCTCCAGGGTGACCAGATGTCATAACTGCAAAAAGAAGACAACCTGAAAATGTAGGAAACCCAAGAAAAATGTAGGATATGACAAAATAAAAGCTTAAAATATTCATGTACTGTATATTGCATGCATGTAGTTAATGAAAACACTACTGGTGCAATCCTAAACACAATTTCCTGGTAGTAACACCCATTGAATACAATGGGGCTTACTTTTGAGTAGACATGGTTAGGATTGTGCTCTACATTACTTATTATGCCTTTATCTCTCTCTATAAAACTGAAAAGTCACTGACTGACTGATTCACTCACTCATCAACGGCCAGCCAAAACCGCCTGGCCTAGAAGTGTGAAATTTGGGGAGGGTCAGTGATGAGATTAAAAGAAATTAAGAACTGGTTCTCTGCCCATCTGGCAGCCACTTTTAAATGGCTATTTTTAAACTTTATATGTCCTATCTCTCGTTAACAACCGGTTCTATAGAGTAGGTACGAACCTGCTGGAGCCCACCAATGGGGAGGGTGTTCCTTCCGCGGTGGAGGCACCCACTAAGAACTGGTTTTCAGAAATTTCAGCTGGAAGGGGGTGAAAAGGGGCGCAACACATTATAACATTGAAGACTGACTGATCAACATCCAGCTGATGCACTGGGAAGGATGGTGCACAGGGGTGATGGTGTGTGTGGGGTGATGGTGTGTGTGATGGGATGGTGTGCATGGGGGATGATGCGCATGGGGAAATTATGCAAATGGGGGATAGTGCGCATGAGGGGATGATGCGCATGAGAGGTTGATGAGCATGAAGGGTGTTGCGCATGGGGGGTTGATGAGAATGGAGGGTGGTGCGTATGGGGAGATAGTCCACAGATGGAGATGGTGTGCATGTGGTGTTGCGCATGGGCGATGATATGCAGGGGGATGATGCGCAGGGGAGTGCTGCATATGGTGCTCATGGGGGAGAGTGCGCAGGGGGATGGTGTGCATGGAGGGATGTTGATGCACATGGAGGGATTTTGCATAGGGGATGTTGATGCGCATGGGGGATTGATGTGCATGGGGGATGTTGTGCATAGGAATGTTGAATTGTATGGGGTACGATGCGCATGGGAGAGATGATGTACATAGGAAGGATGATGTACATAGGAAGGGTGATGTGGGGGATGCTGCGCATGGGGGATGATGTGCAATGGGGAGATGGCGCAGGGGGGATTTTACTCCCGCACTGTGGGTACATTTCACTAGTAGTGATATTTAGAGTTGAATAAACTATAAATATAGTTTATAGTATAGGTATATAGTATAAGTTTAATATAGTATATTCACAGTATAAGTTTATAGTTTATTTATGGTATATTTATAGTTATGACGACATGCTTTTTATATACCATATTAACTCAAATCTAATGCTCACTTTTTCAGCTTTCTCCAAAATCGAGTGTGCATTAGATTTGACGGTACATTAGATTTGAGTTAATGCAGCATTTTTATTACAAGCCAGTATTTAGTTTAACAGTTTACTATACTGTAATAAAAAGTAACATAAACCCACTGTTTTATAAAGTAGTGCAATTAGGTAAAAATCATAACATAAACCCATAATCATATTATTATTGGTCAAATAAATTATTATTATATAACTTATGGTTGTATGCAGTAAAATTAGATTTTGTACCTGCTTGGCAACTGCACATTACAATCACCATTTAACATACAGTTTTAAAAAATCTCAACTCTTTTAAAATTGGGGTGCGCATTAGGTTCGATGGGGTGTATACAGTGGTGGGATTCAAATGAATTAACAACAGGTTCTCTGTCCTAATAACCTCAATCAACAACAGGTACTGTGTCCCATTAGTAACCGGTTCTCAGAAGGAGGCACTCATTAGCAAAGGGTTCTATAGAACCTGTGAAAACCCCCTGAAGCCCACCACTGGGTGTGTGTGTATGTGTGTGTGTGTGTGTGCGTATATATATATATACACACACACACACACACACACACACCTTTTATTGCATCTTTTTTTGTGAGCCCCTTTGGGACAAGGATCCATTAGTTACCGGTATTTCATTTTCCGTTTTGTGAATTTGTTTTTGCTAAAAAGCTGTATATAAACACTGTTGATTATTTGATGTTATTAAATTTAAAGCTATTACATATAATTTATTAATTACAAGAAGGGTACATGCTGCCTGCTCACAGGAAATGAAGTTGTGTTTGTTTGTTATTTCCAGGACATAAGGGTCAAAAAAGAGGACATGTCCTGAAAAAGAGGACAGATAGATGGTGACCCTCTGAATTCCACCTGCAGACCCCCAGCAGTAGGGATGGGACTGCCTTGCTTGCCAAAGGTACCTGCCACAGTGAGTAGATCAGGAGCAAAGTCCTTGCAGTGCAGGAGCCACTTGGAGTTGAGAGTGGAGCAGGAAGAAGGCAGAGCCTCCCAGACCAAACCACTCCTCAGCTTTCCTGCGCATTGGTGGCTCCATCAGTGGTGGAGCTGCTATTGGTGCACGTGGCTCCAGCTTCAGGGAGCCTCCTGCCATTGGGTGCTCTGGGTTTCCAGGGGAGCCAATCCGGATTAGCTGGGTCTGGGGAGGAGTCTTGGTTGAAAGGTCTCCAAAAGACTTCTTGCCAAAAGGGTGGGGTGGAAGGGGTTGGCTCTGGAAGATGGAAATGCAGGGAGTAGTTCTGATTCCTCTCCCCAAAATCAAGGATCCTGGGGAAAGGCACCCAAAGACCCCTCAAATCCAAGGAACCTGGGAAGAGGGACCTAGGGACCCCCAAATCCAAGGATTGGGTTCAGTTAAGAAAATCAAGAAATCTGGGGAGAGGACCCCCAAATTCGGGGATCATGGGGAGAAGCGTCCCCCTCAAATCCAAGGAGCCAAGGCAGAGGGAACCCCAAACTCTAGGGTCCTGGAGAGAGAAACCTAAGGACTGCCAAACCCAAGGATCCTCAGGAAAGTGACCCAAGAACTCCCAAACCCAAGGATCCTAGGAAGAGAAACCCAAGGGCCCACAAACTCAAGCAGCCTGGGGGGGAAGAGGATTCCCAGACCAAGGATCCTGGGGAGAGGCACCCAAGGACCCTTCAAATCCAAGGACCCTGGGAAGAGGGACCTAGGGACCCCCAAACTCAAGGACCCTGGAGAGAGAAACCCAAGGACCCCAAACCCAAGGACCCCAAACCCAAGGACCCTGGGGAGAAGGACTCAAGGACCCCTAAACTCAAGAATCCCCCCCCAACCAAGAAACCTGGGGGGGGGGAGAGAGAGAGCGCCAAGGAACACTGGGAACAGGGACCCAAGATATATATACAGTGCAGTCCTAAGCATATCTACTCAGAAGTAAGTCCTATTGTGTTCAATAGTACTTACTCCCAGGAAAGTGTAGTTAGGATTGCAGCCTTAGAGCACAATCCATGTCTACTCAAAAGTAAGCCCCATTGTGTTTGATGGGTCTTACTCCCAGGAAAGTGACTTTAGGATGGCAGCCTTTGTTACATAAAAAAGAACAAAGGATTCACCAGCTTTACAAAACCATCATCTTTTAAAAACTCATTCTTTTTTTGCAGTACTGATCAAAATCATATGCAAGGAAAGTGTTCTCCAGAGCATTTTCAGAGTGCTTTTCATCAGTACACTATCAGCTGTGCCTGGCACATCTGGATTCGCAGCACAAGTTGTCAGTGTCCAGGAAAATGGGTTCCACTGGGGGTTCTTTTCACCCAAGGGTTGTGGGAAATCTATGAATATGCTCTTCTTACATCAGCTTGCTGATTTAACTTCCTGTCTTTCTTAATAAAAGAGACTTGCCAAGGCTGATTATTGTTCTTGGTAATGTATGTGGCACTTTGTAATAGGTAGGAATTGCTCAGAAAAGCTCCTCCCTTGTCCAGCAAGATTGCTTGGAGCTTTTCCCCTTTCATTGATCCAAGTTCCATGTGCACTGATCAAATGAGTAAATATGTACCTGTTCCCCCATGTGCCACTACAGAGATAACATTGTATGCTGCATTCCCAGCAAGCCGGTAATTTATGGCTGTGCCACAATGAATGATGAGATCTTTAAACCTGCCATACCTACCAATCCTAACATCATTGGAGGAGTTTTATTTTTAAAGGCATTAAGAATCCACCAAAAAATTGGGCCAGGGGCTTTAAAGTACAGTACATTTAACTCATCAGGAGTTAAATATATAGGAACATATTAGGATAATTTCCAAAATATTGGTGGATGCTCAAGATAAACCCCTGAACAGCAGAGAACCCCCGAATGCAATTTACATTTGGGAGATCCTACTGATAAGAGTCGGATTGTTTTTTAAATGAGAACTATATGAACGTTCCCATTTTCAAAAGCAAGATAAAACACTGTTAAAAGGAAACATGTAGTGCAGGTTGTCCCTCAGTATCCAGAAGGGTTTTGTTTCAGAACCCCACCAGGTGGATTAAAAATCCATGGTTAAAAACATGGATAGATTTAAAGACCCACTTGTAGGTTTCTTGCTCCTCCATTGCGCCTAATGGAATAGCATCATGTCTCAGTATCCACAGGGGCTTGATTCTGGGTCTCCCCGCTGATACCAAAAAATGTGTTAAAAAGAGGAATTTTAAAAATAATAAAAAGTGTGTCCCTTTGCAATTGTTTTAGAACAGCTTTTCTTACTGTTGTAGAGAGACAGTTTGCACTTAGAAATGCAAAGGACGTCTTGCCTTAATCTGGCTAAGCTGGAGAATGAAATGACTGCTTTCATGACTTCTTGCAACAGTAAGAAAAGCTGTTTTTTAGACTGGTCATGAAAAGATATATTTTTTCCTCTGTTCCCAGAACTGGCACATTCCTTCTCATTTGCAGTGATCATTTGAGTCACATCCATGTATTAAAAATCCATGTATAACAAGGTAGGACATGCAGTGCCCCACCGCAAACCAAAAAAGAAACACATAGAAAAGCAGCATATAACCTCCAAAAGAGCTAAGGGGGTTGAAGTCAATTGCCTCTGAACAAGTGTTCAACCTTCATCAGTAATCATTTTCCTGAAGACACTTAGACAAATGAAGAATTGACTAATCCAGTGATTTTCAGTCACTGTACTGTGGCACACTGATGTGCTGCGGATGATCTCTAGGCGCGCCATAGGAGTTTGGGCAAGGATTTTTGGCAGGGTGATGTGAGTCCCTGATGTCAGTGCAATGTGCCTTCTCGATGGTAAAAAATGTGCCTTGACAATTTTAGTGGCTTGTCAGTGTGCCGTGAGATGAGAAAGGTTGAACATCATAGTAATCATTGGCTGCTGTATATCTCGATTGGTAAGATTAAGGTGTTCCCTGCAGGTTGCCATGCTAGTCATGACTAAGGTCTGTCACATTGTCCAAAGTGTGGTCATGTGGCCACCATGACTAAGACAACATGATAGCCAACATGTATGAACTCTAGGTTCAGTATACTTCACACCAGTATCCCAGGCCAGGGTAGACAAGAGGGGAATCATAACCATCACCTTCATGCCTTGCTTTGTGAGTTCCTAGAGGCATCTGACTGGCTGCCAGTGGAAGCTGAATGCTGGACTAGGTGACCTCCTTTGGCAAGGCAGTTCTTTTATTGTTTCACATTTTAGAAACTATACCTGTATCTTTAAGTAATAACTAAGTATAGAACTGCAGCATCAAACTGGAAATATAGTACATGTGAGAAGAAGGAGGGATCTCAAAGCAGGGAGGAATAGGGTTGTGGTTGCTATTACCTCCTACATAGATCAGTGATAATTACAAGTAGTACTGATGAGCACATTGCTTGTGGGTGTTGAGCATGATGATTCAATAGACAGTACTTTTACCACTGTCCTTAAGAACAAGAACATCAATCAATGCAGAGAAACATGCATGTTCTAGGGACATTTGGCCATTAGTGCAACACAGCGAGCAATAGAAATAGGCATATACAGAGTGGAAAAAATTGCTTCATTCACTGACTGAGCGGGGAGAATGGAGATGTGAGAGAGATCTTGGTGTCCTATGGAAAGTAGGGTGTTTACCCAGATGTACACACAGGTCTTTATTGTTCTATTTCTTTTTGCTCCACCAAACTTTTGCTTATTTCAACTAATTCCTCAGGATCAGAGTGGCTGAGCTTCCTTACTTTAAGATTAGAGAGAACACTTGGTTCATGAACTGTTTTGAATCAAACAGTTCTCAAAGTGGGGGTTGGGACCCCCTTTGGAGGTCATGACTTCATTTTGGAGGAATCATGAAAAGCTGGGTGTCACCATCTTTGATAGGGGGCACTCAGGCTGCATTCCATACTTTCCTGGGAATAAGTGCAATGAACACAATGGGACTTACTTCTGAGTAGACATGGAGAAGCTCTGGCATCACTTTGGCCATGACATTATGTTCAGGTTGATGACATCACTTCTGATCCCAAACAGATTGTCATTCTCAGAAGAGGGTCCTGGGCTCCTGAACCACTGCCTTGAGATAATGAAATTAAGGAGCTTGCTTGTTCCTCCCTTTTCAGGTTATGGAAGGTTTCTTGTCAGAGGGGACAGCATAGGAAAAATGGTTTGCTTCTAGACCCCACTTAGGCCTATTGCATTTCTAGCTGTGGCAACAAGGTATGCAAATTCCACTCCAAGCATTTCTGCCATTGATGCATAACCAGCAGGTTACTGATCTCAAAAAACCTTTCATCTGGGAACAGTTATGACAGCAGATTGAACACACAAATATATACGTCCAAGGTTATGTCCATACTAGAACATATGAATTGACAGTGCTTACTCTAGGACAATAGCAAAATGCATACTAATAGCTCCAGAATGTCACTCATATAAAGTGAACCCTAAAATTATTTTTCAAAAAGTACACATAGGACAATCCCTCAGTTTCACTTAAAGTGTGCTGCAAATACCTGCTTCTACCTATGCAGTTTGTAGGATTAGGAATACAAGTGGGCCATATGAAGCAAGTTTGTCCATAGAAGCATTTATGCTACAATTTGAATAAGACGTAAATACTTTTGCAACTATGATGGGGTGATGCAAGTGTGATTAGAATCCCAGAAGATGACTGTGTAGCAAGCAGATTAAGCTAACAGTGTCATGTGAATAATCTACTTTTGCTCCCGTTGCTGTACTGTCTACCATTACTTGTGGGATTGACTGAACCCATCTAGTTTTCTGCCATAAAAGTGAGCTTATAGTTCACCCATAAGTTGTTGCTTTTGAACCAAGCAAAACATACTTTGCCTCTCATTGTATCTTTGAAAGCATGATCAGATAACATGATTTTCAATCAAGGTGGATAGCAGCTATTCACCACTACACACAAAACTCTCACAGTTGTGACACAGGGCATGTTCTTTCAACCACTCCCAGGTGTGTTTGTTCCAGTGACCCTACTTATTTTTGAATTGAATTTTGTGTTAGAAAGTAAATGGAATATATAAGGCGCACAAGCACATGGCCCAGCACTAACTATACATGTGCCAATCATGTTTAGTGCACATTCCCTCCCATTCCAATCATGTGGTGGTAGCACAGGGATCTCCAAACTTTTTAGCATGAGGATCTCATTGTGTAGCTGACAATGTCAAGGGCCAGAAAAAATATAATAACTACATTAGGGATGGAAGCATAAGGAAAACCTTTTTTGAAAAAGGACTGGGAGGTACAGAAGGAAAAAATTGATTTGCACAGAAAGGGAAGAGACTTCAAAAAGTAAAATTATGGGAGAATGATTACATTTTGAAAGAAGAAGTACAGTACAGTAAAAATATTTTTAAAGGAGAAATTATGTGGAGGAATTGGTGAATTAATGTGATGAAAAGACAAAGAAGTTGAGAACAATTTAGTTTTAGTTGGGAGAAATGGGAGAAGTAATTTGTAAAGAGAAAATGTGCTTTCAGTAAGTATTGGAGAAATGGGCCTGATTGGGCAGCAGTTGGATTAGGGTACTGAATGTGTCTGAAACTCTTCTCAGCAACCTATAACTGGAGAGAATCAGGCAAAATTACTGTTGCTGTTTGCTCCCCCTCCCACCCCACATTCACCTTCAATGGAAACATCTCTGTACAAAGCTCTATGTATCCAGTTCATCAGCAGGTTGCTGGAAAAAAATTCCCACCATGATGATTCCCACCAATTCCTTAGGAAGTCCAGATGTCCAAGGAGACTCTTGCACTAGGCTTGTTACATCTTAACAGGCCAAACTGATGCACCTGAAGGGCTATAACAAGGGCTCTGCTGTGCAACAAACCTAACTCTGCAAGTTGTCTCAGTTCTAACTATTGCTTTTTTCCTTGAGAAAAAGGTTTCAGTACTCACAACAGTTGATTGGACATTAATATCTATTTACTACAAGTCCATGTTTATGGACTGTAAGTACTATAATTCCATGCATTATAAGTAAATATTACTTACTGGGGGAAGGCAGAAAAAGGTGCTGGTACTGATTACCAGTGAGTAGCCCCACAAAAAATGATCTAGATCTAATCTTGACTGTAACCTACTACCTTGTTTACGTTTACCTTGTTTTAAGAGCTACTTAAAACCTTGAACTGGTTTTGGATAGGGAAGGACATAAAATAATGGAAATAAAAGATCTACATGTGATTGCAGGTGTTAGGTGAAAGTGACATAATTGCTTGAAACCTGATTAGGTTGGAACAGATCAACATTCGAAAAGTTTCTAAACTCACATCTTTTGCAGGCAGAAAGACTCCACAGGAAGAAACAGGTTTTTCTACTTTGTCCTTTTCTGAACCAATAAGGCAATGATACTTAGATGATTCACATCCAAAGAATGCCTATTCTAAGACTCTTGCTAAATTCTTGGCTGGAGAGAACATGATCCACTTTCTGGAATAGTTCCTTGCCTTAACAAACAAAAACTGAAAGACATAAGAACTGCTTGCTCCATGCAGGTATTAACTAATGCTCTGACTATATGAATTTTATATGTACTAGCCAATAGGGTTATGGCTAGATGCAGTCCATAGAATGTGAATTTTTTTTTAAAAAAACTTTATTAAAAAGTTTTGGATACAGACAAACCTTCTCTGCAAACATATTTCATGTTTCTGGAATGCTAACAGAATGACAGGTGCGCTCTACTTTCCAATCTGTAACCCAATACCTAAAGTATATATTAAACTTTATATCCATACATTGCAAGGAGTTACTTGTCTAATGACAGTACATAGTGGGGGAGGGGGAAGAAGAACAATTCAGAGCTACACACAATCACTTTCTCCAGTGGTTAAAACTCCACCTTCATGGAAAGCTGTGCTTTTACTGGACATCCATGCTATAGCCCTGTTTACTTTAAACACAGAACCAGAATATGCCATTTCAGATAAGGTTACCAGGCCTCTCTGTTGATTTATGAGGGACTATCCCTGAATGAAAGGAAGAGAATTCTAGGTGCTGAATACTGGAGATGCTATATTATTAAGTCAAGAATGTTTGTTAGACCACCAAGAGTTGTGTGGTTCTCAACAACTCCTTGGCATCATACAGGCAATTTGGCCAGACGGTGTATACAGATGACTGAAAAGAATTATTTAAAATCCACTTTACCAAAGATTGAGACCTGATTATATACAGTCTTTTTGGTGACAACACTATAAAATAGATCCACAGTGATGAACGTTCTTGTAGTGGGAAGCCCTGTTGAACTAAGACACCTCTTTCATCAAGAGTTCTCAGTTCATAGCTCCTCCAATGAAGGTACATTGATAAATACGTTGGGGATATACCAACAGTTGTACTTGATAAGTCAGACCATGTCAACCTGTACAGTTTAATATTTCATTTTTGCAGTACATTCAGCTTTTCTTGCTGGCAGGAAAGTAGTAACTTTATCTTCACTTATTGTAGCATTGGACACTGCAAAGCAGCAGCCACAAAAGTGTTAACATCTTCAGATAAGCAGCAACATGCTTTAACCTCTGAATTTGTCAGTTACACCCAGTGCTCTGGCACGTCAGAGGAATTGGCTTCTCAATACCACCAGCACAAAGAACTGTCAGACTTCCATCTGTCAGAGACATCTTTCCTTTCAAGGAGTTTGATGCTGAAATAAAGGATGCTGGATCATGCTAGCCAAAAGTCAAGTCAACATATGCTAGTCACAGCATCAGTAAAGTGCCTATTGCACAAATGCAAGAGCTTTTCTGGTACACTACCATTTCATAGCTTGAAACAGTCACACAAATATTCACAAGTGTTTAGGCCCTCCAAGACAGTAGACCTTCACATTCAGAGTGAAAGACGTCTGTCAGTAAGCTGAAAACAGTTTCAACGACAGCACCATTACACCCCCAAGAAGGAGTAAGATGTCATTTTATACTGAAAATGAAGATGTCTAGGCAATAATGAAACTTCAAACACAAGCTCTGTTGAGTATAAAAGAAACAGGGTTAGTTTACATTAATAGCATTATGATATGCACATGTTGGAACAATTTAATGCTACAGTAACCTAACAACAAATTCATGATTTCTACTGCATTTTTTTTCAGCAGTTGCCTGCAACATGGAACATTCTGTATGGTGAAGAACAAACCCATACATTTGGGGACAACATTTCTGCTGCTGCAAGTAGTAATTATAACTTTGAGAGGTGGGCCAAAGTGATTAACCGCAATAAGACTCCTACACACAGTGACATGGAAAGCTTGGGTAAGTGTGCTGGTGTGTGTGCACATTCCATTCCCTCCCCCCAACTAAAATCCCTGAACACAAAAGAAAAATCATTGCACAAATCGGTCCCAATAGCACCGTCTTCATGATCAAGCGGTTTGACAGTACAACCATCTTACAGGGCAATTAAACCCATCTTTCTGTTCATTAAGGTTTTTGAATATCATGATAGCTGGTTCAGTAATTTGGGAACTATCTAAATACCATTAAATAGATGTTTAAAAGTCCTAACAGGTTCTGGCCCAAACAAAATGAATGTTAACTTAAAAAAACTAAAGGGACACCATTTACATTAACGTTTTCTTTAAAAAATAGAATTGCTTATTTTTTAAGTCAATTGGCCACAGTGGTGAGACATGTTCTCTTTTCCAGCCACCAGAGTACTGTGTGCAGAGTTTTGCATCCTAGCCCAACAGCCTCACTGTAACTGAAAGCCATGGTTTCCACAGGAAACAATGGCAACTGGAAGTGACAACCTGTACCAGTGTACAGAATGTTATTTCCCAGTCAAAGGAATTGTGTCACCACTGTGATAAGACGGTAACTGAAGACAGGAGTCTCTTGGTCATTGCCAGTATGCGGTTGGAGAGCCTTCCATGTTCTAATAGAAAAGTCCATAAGGAAGCTGTGAACAGGATCAGTCCAGGAGTAGGTCTGTTTCTCCAAATATCAGTCAATGTACTGCGATAGCCAACGGAAACCTTCGCCATAGCCTTGTCTCTTCAATACACTGCACATAAACACTTCCATGGGGCGCGTGTTCAAATCCTTCTGTGGCACATTCCCCTGTAGAGCCAAACAAGAAGGAGAGTGTTGCCGAATGCTTGATTTGCACAGAAAATTACCCCAAACTCACAAAAGCAAGTACAATCTTTATCACCTATGCGTCCATTACAGCGTGTTTCACATAGCATTATTGCAAATGGTGATTTTGATACTGGCTTACTGAACAGCCAGAACTATGCTACAGAGACATTAACTTTATCCCTATAAAGGCCGTATAAGTCATGGCAAAACAAGAATACCAATTTAAAATCTCAGTAAAGACATAAGCAACAAGTTTTGCATTTGACTGCCAAAACAGGTAAACCAGTGGGGGAGACAGCGGTGTGGAATGGAAGGGAAAGGTAAGATCTGGGGAAACAGTGTACGTCAGATTCAATTGCTTCCCACAGCTGCCTCCTCATTTACTTTCTCTCCTAAGAGTTATGCCAATAACTGGTGCAGGACTGAGGAGAACCACTGTGGGACAGCAGGCTTATTGAGGAGAAAGGGGATCAGAAGCTCCTAACTCACTGAATATAGTGTGTGCCTTTTTGGTGCAGCTGCACCATGGGGAAGGATAGTATTGTGCTGTAAGACTACAATCCTAGCCACACATTTCTGGGCATCAGCTCCACTGACTTTAATGTGGCTCACTTCTGAGTAAACAGGCACAGGATTGGGCTCAAACTTAAGACAGTGTATATGTATAACAGTGCAATCCTAAGCCTGTTTACTCAGAAGTCCTATTGTATTAAAATGTATTAAAATCCCAGGAAAGTGTGTTTAGGATTGCAGCCTAAGGCACAGCTTTTCACTATTTCAGTTGCCTTTAGAACTTATGGAGCTTCAAATAAAGCTTTTTCTTCAATGTAGCTGGGGAAAAGATCTAGATTTTATAATATAAGTATAGCCTAATTATCAACAGTATCTTCAGATACAAATTCACTTGGTTGGCCCTTTAAAAGGTAAGATCCCTTTAGGTAGCACTGGCCTGCTTACCACGATAGAGCAGACAGGAAGGCAATCTCCCTCTCAGATTTAGAACAGCTTCATTTCAGCTTGGAGGTGACCACCCTTTCCCCCAGGAACAGCAAAAAGATGCAAAGCAATTCAGAAGAGGTTATCGCTTTGCATTCTTTTGCTACTACAGGAGGAACTGCCTGCCTCCAAACTGGTGTAACTGAGCTGTTCTAAGCCCCAGAGAAGGAGAGGAAGAAATTGGCGTACCTTGGTAATGGGGCTTATTGAGGAGAAATGTTTTTTTAAGTGTTTTTGTTTAATGTAAAAATTGGCAACTGTGGAGGTTCTTGGAACAGAACCCTCAGATGCCAAAACTTAACCTACAGCATAAATTTCCTTGTATATGGAGCTGTCCTTACCTTTCCTGTGGTCTGTCCATAAAGCCCAAAAATTTCCCGTAGTTTCTCCTCACTGATAGCTTCTGGTCTGTCAATTTTGTTACCCAGGATAAGAATTGGCACATTGGATATTGTTTCATCGGTCATTAGTGCCTGATAGGAGAAGATAATTACTGATGTATCAATGTATCTGTGAGCAATCCATGTTCAGGTAAAAACTCAACACTACTTCAGCACATGCTACTGAAATGCATTTAATCTTTAAGGCAACGAAATTGTAGGTTTTAAAGGAAAATGTGTGACATTTGAGGCTTCAGTTGGCCAAGACATACGATAACAAAAATTTAAAATTATACCTTAACCTTTTACCTAGGAAAAAAGCTTTTATTGTCTTTACTACTAGAACTTTGTCACTCAGTGTCAATTATTAACTGACTGGCAGGAAAATGAGAACAAAGAACGCCCACCACACATCATTTACTGAATTCACAATCACAAGATAAGATAATGGCCAATAATTCAAGATGGATCTAAAAAATATTAGATACATTCTTGAAGAATATGTCTGACCACTGGATATTAGTCATGATGGCCACATAGAATCTCTAAGTTCAGAAACAAGCCTCCACATTTGGGTTACTTCATTCCTTCCTTACAGCCATCTCAGAGGCTTGATCACTTTGAAAACAATGCTAGACCAGTGGTTTCCAAACTGTGGGTCAGGAACCACGAATAGGTTGCAGCCTTGTTTTTGGTAGGTCCTACAACTGCAGAACACAGATGACAAGATAACTGCCACAACGTAAAAGCCCCGAAGGCCTTTAAAAAAATCAGAGCTGTTAACTGACCTGCAAAGCAATCCTGCAGTTTGCAAGCATATGTCTAAGGAGATTAACATTAGAGCCTCCTTTTTCAATTATTTTTGCAGGTGAATATAATTTCTTTCTAGATTTTTATTATAAAATATTGTAAACTTTGGTGGATGCCAACAGTGTAATTTTAAGAAGTGGATTCCAGTGCTAAAGTTTTGAGAACCACTGTATTAGATTATATGAACATCTGAACTGATCCAGCACAGTTGATCTTCTGTTCCTATTTGAATTTCTTTTTAGGATATTTTAAATTCACACACAAACCTACCAAGTAAGTGTCACTGTAGTGGTACTTTAAAAGAAGGCAACAGTTATCAGATATGGTTCAGTTATAGCCAACTAGAAGCCATAAAAATTTTCTGTGTGCTGGAGACTGCCAGAAATTAAGAGTCTATCTACCCTATGGCAAAATCCTCCACACACTGCCTTCCCGAAGGAAAGCAAGATGGTAATTAAAAAAAATCAACAGTGAAAAATATAGCCATGCAACATGGGTACAGCCAACAAAATAGCCTAGTTTTGCTGAACCTAGCTTCTTCAACTATTTGTAGTATGTTTTCTCTCTCCACTTTGAATGCAATCACTCAATTTTTCCAGTTAAACATACATATACACATTATTAAATTAATTTCTTGCAGGGAATGAAAAAAATTCTGCACAAGCCATGATTAAGGTGCACCTGTACATACATTTAGCTCCACTTTAGACTCCATAAGACGCACATGATCTGTACAGTCCACTAAAAAGACAATCCCATTAATTGCCGGAAAGTAATTCTTCCAGACACGCCGAGCTACAAGGAAAATAAATATTTATAAGAATACCAAAAACAGCCATTTTCAAATTCCAACAGAATCAAAACCAGAAACAGATACTGCTAGTTACTTCATGAGAATGTTATTAATAGCGAGCTCACTAATTTAAAACAAATATTAAATTTTATTGATGAGTGGCTCTTTTCTATAACTTCTATGAACATGGAAATTATCAAGGGTCATTGACATGTACAGAATAGTTGACATGGGGCTTTCACAACAGACAAGTGTATGAACCCATTGATATCATGTATCTGGCTGTTCAGAAGGCATTTGACAAAGTTCCTCACCGAAGCTTATAGAGAAGATCAGTCAAGGAGTAAAAATTCTAAGTTCCTTATTGTTTAGGAATTGGCTAATTTCAGAGTTGGAAAGCAGTATTTGTGGACAAGTTTCTGGACAATGCTAACAATTTCTGGGCCATGTAGTCTAGAATGGATTGTGAAGAACGTAAAAGATCTCTTCAGACTGGGACAATGAGCAGCAAAAAAGCAGATGTCCCTCAAATGTACCGGTAGTTCCTTTCTCTCGTATATAGTTTTAGAACTGGGGTCATTCACTAAGACTGACAGGAGAGGAAAATATTTAACAAGCATAATTAAACTATGGAACTCCTTGCCACAGGAACATGTGGCTCTTGGCTCTGAAAGGTGCTGGCAAATCATAATTACTGTATACAACTGTTGTATTTTAGAGGTAACCTATCTTTGAATGCTAGATGCAAGGGAATGAAGATATAAGAATCTTGTCTGTTGTCCCTGAGACATTTGGTCAATCATTGTGAAATGCAGGAAACTGGACTAGACGAATCTTTGGCCTGATTCAGAAAGGCTCTGCTTATGCCTTAGACAGGAAACCATATCCAGCTAATACAATCCACTGAGTAATAATAATTATCAAGACAAAATACAACTGCTAATTACAAATACTTTTACCTTGCTCATGGCCTCCAAGATCATATGTTGTGAAAGTCATTCCTGCAATTGTGAGCTCTTCTGATGCTAAAGGAAAAAAATAAGCAAAATAATGTTTGTCGCCAATATAAAATGCTTACTCCCAGAGATAAGGCATTCAAAAATCATTTTAAAGAGTCACCTGTGTCCAGAGTTTTTTTTAATAAGTCTTATAATGACTAGAAATATTCTTAACCCTGGTATATATTTATAAAACATGAGGTAAAAAGTATTTTTCTACATGTTGAACAATTCCATAACACCTTACTAGTTTTGTTTTGTTTTTATTTCAAAAGAATAAGGCTGCAATCCTAAACACACTTTCCTGGGAGAAAGGCCCACTGAACACAATGGGGCTTACCTCTGGAGTAGACACGGTTACGATTGTGTTCTAAGTCTTACAAAAGTATCTGAAAACGTTAAAAGCCCTGCTTTGAGACTTCCATTTCAATGAAATCTATTATAGTGCATCTTTAATAAAGACCTGTGGCATGGAAAGTTGTAGAGCTTATTAATATTCAATAATTGCTATGGATTGTAATAGATACCACCACAACTAGCCAATGCTTACTTGCATGTAGTGTAGGAACATGTTGACCCATTCGGTCATCTTTAAGCATGTGCAGAAGAGTTGTTTTGCCTGCATTATCCAGACCCAAGAAAACTAACTTCCCAGATTTCTTGTATAACCCTGTGGGAAAAAACAGCATCATGTACAACAGACTGAACATTCCAACTCAGTAGAATTTCTACAATAATTATTAAAACCATGTTTTTTGCTGCATAGGTACATGATTGCACCTTCAAAATTTACAGTCGATAACTCTCTTTAAGAAGGTGTCATGCTGCTCCAATGCTACCCACAATAACAAAAAAATTACACGTGTGAGAAAAGGCTCTCAAATTGATACTATGGGGCAATCGTATATAGTTTATCGTATATAGCTACTTATTAGGGTACATTTAGAACATTACTCATCTCTTTCATTCTGTTCAGCCCCTTCCTTGCTGGTACCTGTACTAGGTTTATGTGCACTTCTGCCTCCTGAAACTGTGAGCTGTTTTTCCTGCCCCACACCTAATGCTACAGCTGTGCAATCACTTCCATAAATACTCAGATTCTTTTAGGAGCACAAACTAAAGTGCTTGGTCAGCTGGCACAAGTCCCCTGTGCCAGCTTAGGAGTGTTGCAAACATGCTATAAGTCACACTTGCACCTCTTTGTGACCCATGCACCAGCCTCCTTGTGTCAGAACTTGACCTGCAAATGGTAAGTTTGTCCTGGCCTGGAATATGGTATGAGCAATTAGAGGGGGTGGAGGTAGACCAGGTGTGGGAAGGAGGTGGGACAACTATGGGCAACCCAGCGAGTGGTATTTGAGCATTTCAGCCTGGGACCTCCTTTTGACAATCCGACTGGGACCCCCTAGAAGTGTCATTAAAGGTGCCCAGTGTCAGATTCCAACATGGCTGTATCCAGATGGTCTCTCTCCTCCCCAAAAATGAAGCCATGACACCCAAGGGGTCCTGACCCCCACTTTGAAGAACACATCCTAACCTCCTCCTGAGCAGCCTGGATCTGCATCAACAATTTTTCTGACACAGATCAACTAGAATAGGGGATATAAATCCCCTTAATCAGAGTTGCAGAGCAACCACCTCCATGCAATTATCAGCAGAAAACAAAAGCAACCAATATATATTCTTTCTAAAGTTACTTCAGTACGAGCTACATTTCTGGATTAATATTAAAGTTTCAGAGAACTGTTCATAATTCCTACCTAGAAATTGCAGTACACTGCTGAAGCCATTGTAGATCCAGTCAAATATGAAAGACATTGTGGAAGATCAAGCCTAGGAAAAAAGCATTCAGTTAAGTCTTGGCTGCATACCAGAAGAATTCAACTATCACACTTGTCTATGAACAAGTTGCCAAGTTTGATATCCATGGACCAGCAGGAAAAAAATGCTGAATGGAAAATACTTCACAAGTTTGCGGATAGCAGGAACAAATCAACACTTTCTCTTTTAAACTGGGTATAAGAATTAAAAGCTTACAAACAATAGTTTCTATGTTCTCGCTGGATGCATTTGTACCAGTGTAACTGATATGCAGAGTAGGTTAAGAATGCTTCATATATAAAGCCAACTGCTACTGAAGTGGGATACTTGCTTCCTAATCTTTTGTATTACATAGCTGTTTGAACAACTACACAAATCATAAGATAAGCAAGGAGAAATTCTAAACGATCATCTTAATTGTAAGCCTCTGATTTGGGGTTTATGCACTGAAATAGAATATTACAGCTGTGGTTCTATCAAAAAGTGCTCTAAGGACCAGAAAGTCTGTGGATCGCATACACTGTGCAAGTGTTCAGTTTGTAGGAGTAGAACATAATGAGGTTCTCCTCATTCAGCCCATCCACTAAAGGAAGCTTTCAAATAAACGGCATACAGTCTTATTCTGACAGTAGAAAAAGAGGCTCCTCACTTCTATACGGACCACACTAGATGGAAAAATTTAGAAACATCATATATTATAGTAATACAATGCTCAAAAGTGTTCATGTAGGTACTTTTTTGTTTTATGTTTTAAAAAGTGTTTTTCATCAAATGTAATTTTACTGTTTCTGCTGAGGAACAAAAAGTTGCTTTGTACGAGTTGCTTTGTTCATATTTTTTTGTTTTATTATTATTTTACTAGTGAAACGTACCCACATTGCGGAAGTAAAATACCCTCCATACAAGATTCCCCCATGTGCAACATTCCCCATTGCATAATCTGCCCTCACCCCGTGCAACACTGCCCCAATCGTGGGCACCTTTCCAGGCAGGTGCAGGATCTGGTGCTGGTTGTTGATCAGACTTTAATTTTACAGCCCTTTACGGGTTAAATTTCTAGAAATTGGTTCTTGAAGGGACTCCCATCACATAAGGAATACACTCCCCTAATTTTATGCTTCTAGATCTGGGGGTTGGGGCAGAGTGTTGCTCAGTCAGGGATTTTTCAATGTAAAGTATAGGGAGGAAAATGTGTTGTGCCCCTTTTCACCCCCTTCCATCCCAGTTGGAATTTCTGAAAACTGTTTCTTAGTGAGTGCCTCCATCATGGAAGGAATCCCACCCTCCCCAAATTTCACACTTCTAGGCTGGGTGGTTTTGGCTGGGTGTTGATAACTCAGTGAGTGAACTCAGTGAGTGTTGATAACTCACTGAGTATTCACTTTTCAGTTTTATATGAAGAGATTTAATATTGTAAGCCATCTTGACTGCTCCCACTGAGAGTAAAGCATATCTAATTATATATAAAATAGTATTAGTAAATCTTAACATCAACACAGCCAACTAAAGTGGTAAATGAAATGAGTAGGCTAGCATCTCCTAAAGGATAGACTCTCTTATGCCAACATAAGGACTCAAATAGGTTACAGTAAACTTCAAGCCAGAATCTAGACTCCAAAACTGTCTTCAGTATCAAGGAACAGTTTCCTCTTACTATTAAATGAACTACCAAATCAAGATGGCATGGTTTCCTAAAACGGATTGGGGGCTTAGGAGTTATAGTTTATTCCAACAATTTGCCATTCAATAGTTAAGTGGTTTGGAAAAGGCCGTTTCTTATTAACAGTTCTGAGTTACAGAACATCCGCATCAGATATCAAAAATCAAAAAATCTTTTTGGTCTATTCTATTTCTTTTAAACCTAACACTAAGTGAACATTGCCAGTTTTTCTTCTGCCACAGAAACAGAAACTCAACAGGTGCATCACTTTCTTACTTTTCACACCTTTTAAGAGAAGTACAGAACAGCAGTGAGAAGAAAAGCCAAGAACAGAACTAGAAGAAAAGCTTAGAAACAGAGAAAGAGCACTAACAATACATAGCAACAATGACACACAGTTCAAGTGTTCAACGTGCTTCACGTATACAGTCCTAATCACTCAACACAAATGTGGGTGGCAGGAAAGCATCCTATACTCCCAAAGTCCAATGGCACAGGCAACTTTTCTACCAAAGGACAAAGAGAAGGATATTTATGCACATGTGTCAGGTGTTGGGTTTCCATATGTCCTGAAAAACAATACTGATTTTGGGGGGATTGTGTTCACATACTGGGACAGAGGGTCCTGTCCTGATCTTGTAAAAGAGAATTATGACAAATCTAGTCAGGTGGCACTGATCAAGGGCATGGGCTTTGCCCAAGGGACCCAGTTTCTCCTTATTTTATAAGGGTGGATACAAATTCACGTCCTCCTACTGATGAGGAAATGTGCAGATAGCAGAGACCAGGGTTGAGGTGGCATCTGAACCAAAATGGGGGGATAATTAACTTCCCAACTCTGGCAGCAAGAAACCAAGCCAGCCACAGCGAGGGTTGGGGAGATAAGGCACTCAAAATGGGCTTCAGACCCCAATGCTATGCCAGGAGTCCCATTTTAATGGGGCTTACTCGAAGGGTGGACAGGGTGGCAGGCCTACCTACTCAGAAGTCCAATTGTATTCAATTAAACTTACTTCCAGGAAATGGTGGACAAAATGGCAGCCTGAGTGGTCAATCCTAAGTCCCATTAGGGCCAATGGGGCTTACTCCTAGGGAAGGGTGGACAGGATGGCATAGTGACAGCCCAATCTTAGACCTGCACAGAAGCAAGTTCCATTGAAGTCAATGGAGCTTACTTGGATGGTCGCCTGAGAGGCCAATCCTATGCCTGTCTACTCAGAAGTAAATACCATTATAGTCAATGGAGGTTACTCCCAGGTAAAAATGGACAAGACAGCTGCCTGAGAGGCCAATCCTATGCCTGTCTACTCAGAGGTAAATCCCATTATAGTCAATGGAGCTTACTCCCAGGTAAGCGTGAGTATGATGGCAGTCTGAGAGCCCAAGCTTATGCCTGTCTACTCAGTAGTAATCCCTATTATGGCCAGTGGGGCTTACTCTCAGGTAAGGGTTGGCAGCCTGAGTGGCCAATCCCAAGCCTGTATACTCAGAAATAAGTCCCATTATAGCCAGTGGGTCTTACTCCCAGGGAAGGGTACTGGAGCCTCAGAGTGGAGGCGGTGAGAGGGCTGGTGAAAACCCGGCTAAGGCAATCGAGGTCCCCCAGCCTTGGGCACCCCATGCCGGGGAGGGGGGAGGGAGGCGGCGGCGATGGCCTCCCCAGACACCTCCTCTACTCCGCCTGCGTGTCACTCTACCCCCCTCCTTTCTTCCTTCCTAGCGGCTGAGGCCCTGCAGGGCTGCCCCTCGCCGCCCCCACCGGCTCCTCTCCCTCACCTTCCCCAGCAGTGGTGGTGGCGGCAGCGGCAGCTCCTCTTGTCGGGCGGCGGCGGCGGCGGCTCAGCTTCTCCCCCTCACCTCGCTCGCTCCCTCCCTCCTCAGCCGCCAGCTACACACCGGAACTACGTAGCACCTCCTCCGACAGCTGCTTCCGGTGAGGGTGGGGAGAAAAAGCTGCCACTTCTGCAGCTACCGCCTCGCTGGCTGCCGGGTCGCGCGCTACGTGTCCTGCGGACGTGATGACGTCACTTTGCACGGGTGTGGTCGCGCCCTCGCGCTTGTGACCGTTACGGACGAGTCAATATGACGTGGCGGTGGGGGGGAAGGCCAGTGGTCGTTGAGCGTCGCTAACTGGGTTCAACTCAAAATTCCTCCTGTGTAGGGGGTCTCAATGGCGCTTGCATGAGTCTGTTAGGGAGGATGCTTCACGCCTCCTAGCCAAAGCAGTCACCCCGTGGTTCCCCCCTCCAATTACAAATGGTATGACCCAATATGAGGCGTTATCGACGGTTAACTGGCCGTTGGTTGGACCACGCCCTAAAAGGCTGTCTCGCCCATCCATTTAACCACGCCCACCCATTTAGCCACACCCCTCCTCCCACCTTTACTATTAACCCCTTTATGCCCACAGCTGTACACATCTGATCCCTTTTGCCAAAGGTTGTCAAAGTGGGGGGGGGGGGTCAGGACCCCTTGCCTTGAGGGTGCCACCATCTTGGTATTGGGCACCACCATCTCAGAATGGGGGCACTCAAGGCTGCTTTCCTGGGAGTAAGTCTCATTGAACGCTCACAGGATGTAATGGGGCTTACTTTCTGAGTAGACCTGGAGATACTCTGGCACACCACAATGATGTCACTTCCCGTTTGTCACTTCTAGCCATGACATCACGCCTAAGTTGATGACATCACACTTAAGTTGATGACATCATACTGTTTGATGACAGTTGATGACATCATACTCAACTTGATGATGTCACACCTAGGTTGATGACATCACACTCCATTTGATGATATCACACCTAAGTTGATGACATCACACTCCATTTGATGACATCACACCTAAGTTGATGACACCACTTTTGGAGGGTCCCAAACAAATGACAACAAATAATGTTGTTGTTTTTAAACAATGCTAGATCAGACTGAAGCATGGAGTCGTTACAAAAGAGTAGACCGCCAAGTGTAGAGTGACCATATGACATAACCAAAATGAGGACCAGATACCCCCAAAATGTAGGACAACAAAGAAAAAAAATGTAGGACATGACAAAATAAAAGCTAAAAACGTTGATATGTATTATATTACTTATTATCAAATTTGAAAGCATTACATATAATTCATCAATTACAAGTAGATTACATGTTGCCCACTTATAATGAGGACATTGAAGTTTTTTCCAGGACGTTAGGCTAAATCCAGGACATGTCCTGGAAATGCCAAATATTCCTGTGACTTTCCCCCAAAGCACAAGCTCCAGTGGTACAGCTATGCCGCTGATAGAAGGGGGTTAGGCTTGTGCCCTTAAAGCACATGCGCAAGATGGCTTATAATTGAGGATAAAATATAAAATAAGATCATAATAAGGGAACACAGCCAAGTGGATGAAGGCAATTTATATTTAATATACCGGTATTTATAACCATAAGATTGCTGCAGAAACAAAGATTTGGCTTTTGTATATTTATTAGTATTTACTATAGTATTACTCCTATAGTAAGGGCTCAATCCTATCCATTTTTCCAGTGCTGGTACAGTCATGCCAATGGGTTGTGCATTGCATCATGTGTTAGGGAGACAGCCACAAATCTCCTTGAGATATGGAAACATTCATTCCCTTACCTCCTTACAGGCTGCAATGCTGCTACACTGATGAAAATTGGACAGAATAGGATCCTAAGAACTCAGTCCTATCAAATTTTCCAGTGCCAGTGCAGCCACACCAATGGGGTGTTCACTGCATCATGTAGTAGGGAGGCAACCACAGAGGAAACATTTCTATACCTCAGAGCCAGAAGAACATAAATCCAAAATGGATTTTTAGGTTATTACTGTTTTGCATATATCATTTGATTCTGCATCAAGCCATAACAACCTAAGACTGTTAAACACCAAGCAGAATGTTAAGAATGCTTATTAGACTTAGGTTGTTATGGCTTGATGCAGAATCAGATGATACATGCAAAACAGTAATAATCTGAAAGTCATCCATTTTGAACTTATGTTTGTCTGGCTCTGAGGTACAGATTTGTTCCTTTACCTGCGAGCTGCAATGCAGTTGCCCTGGTACTAGAAAGTCGGGTAGGATTTGGCCCTTAGATACTATTACTAGAGGCTTTCGGTTCAGTCCCAAGCTATAACAACTTGATGGATATACAATCTGTGGTAATATCAATCATAAGCAAGCCTGGAGAGGTCCGCTAGAGTCTTCATTATTACTGTAATTGCGTCGAGTCATCTGGTTGCTGGTCTTCCTCCTCTTCTCTTTCTTTCTCTTCTTCCAATCATGATGTCCTTCTCTAGTGTTCGTTCCCTCCAAATGATGTGTCCTAAATAGGTGAGTTGTATCTTGGTGATTCTTGATTTGATCGACATGTACAGCCTAATGTGATTAAAATTGATTTGTTTGACACCTTTTAGGTGTCCATGGTATAATAGTCCATGATAAAATAACTTACAACTGTATAGAGTAACTTATGTAGTAAGGCTTGGTACATCCATGGTATAATAGTCCATGATATAAGTAACTTATATAGAGTAACCTATGTAGCAGGTAAGTAAGTAGCCATAATGGAGCAGAAGTGATATGAGTTGTGTAGCTGTATAGAACATAAATGTGTTTATGTGCACATAAATGTGCACTCGGGTTTACAGGCATAAGCAAGGACAAGATACATCAAATGATTTACATACTAAGCTGAATTTTAGATTAACCAAAGCCTTCCCACCCCTAATGTTCATCAAAAACTTTCTCCACCCTCCCTCCAGCCCAAGAAGCACCACCGTATTCTAGGTAACACCCAGAAAGGTCTCTGTGGTCAAGACAGAAGATTTTAGTATAGCCTTGTTTCTAGACAGAGTTGAATGCCAAAGTAGTGAGGGAGAAAGTATGGCTACTCTTCCTTTCCTCAGAGCCAGGGTCTCCAAACATTTAGGCAGGAGGGCCACAGCATCCCTCTGACACTGTGTCAGGGCCCAGAAAACTTATATTTCAAATTGGAATAAATGTACATATAATGTATTCGAGTGGATTACAAGGCTAGCTCAAAGGCCAGACAGAGGGGTCTTGCCTGGGGCTGCATTTAGGCTGGCCAAGGGCTGCATCTGGTGCCAAAGCCAGGATTTGGAGACCTCTGATCTACAGCAATGGTTCTCCAAGTGGTGGTCACAATTTCAGGATAAAGCTCAGTACTACCGTGTTGGACTCTTGGCATTCGCCACCACTTCCTTAGAATGGGAAAGTCAAACTGCTTACCTGGGAGTAAGTATCATTTAACACAATGGGACTTACTTCCAAGTAGAGATGAAGGAGGTCTGGCATCACAGTAATGTCATGTTTGATGTCACTTCAGGAGAATCCCTGAACAGATCATCAGTCTCCGAACAGGGTCTCGGGTAGAAATGCAAGTTCTCGGGTAGAACTAGTGATCTAGACTGTGTAACAAGTGATGGAAGTCATTTAAGGGCTCTCTTTTTAATGCTATATCCAGTTCACAAGATTGGACAGCTATCTAGAGCTGCTGAAGGTAATCTGAAAATTGAATTCTGTGGTATACTTTTCATCTCTGCATATCTAGAATTGTTGACTTCATAAGCTTTATTGATCCCAGGATGCTGATGACATAGAAAGAATCAGTCTCACATTTGGATGCGGCATTTATCTTCACTTATTCAGATTTGTATGTGTTTCTATTAGGAACAAACAATTCTGAAGACAATTTATCCTTAAGTCATTTTATGTTGTCTAGTAAACACCAAATCTGAACACAGCTATATCATTTAGATGTGCAACACAACCAGGGTGTGTATTTGAAGATCGTCAAGGTGGTAGTACAAGAACTGCTGAGACTTTGTATAACCAATATATTTTTTAAGCACACAGTGGTAGGTATGCTGAAATCTGTTACAGTCTATTTCCTTATTAAAATGGAGTTGTTCTTGAAATCAAAACTCTCAATTCTCTAGTTGCACACAACTGGTCTCCTCATAACAGACAGCAGCTGCTGCAACAACTGTCCTCTAGTCATTGTTTCTGAGAGTAGTACCATTTGTCCACTACATTGGAGGCAAAGGATGGAGAAAGGAGATAAAGAAAAAATTAGTTTCATATTTCAAAAGAAAAAAAATAGTTTCATATTTCAGTAGTATTTGTAAGTAACAAGTAACAATAACTGTCTCAAGAGACTGCCTTGAAGCTGGCTAACTCAGAGTCAGATTTATGGTACTGTTACCCCTCCACCACTCTTATACCTAGAGAAGCAGCAAGAAAGCAAAGGCTGGAGGGCCTTCAGTGGCAGGTTATTTCCTTGAGCTACTTCAGAAGGATTTGCCTTCATGTATCCAAAACATGAAATCCAATTGTTCCACACCCTGGATATTTTCCAGCCAACTCCCACCATGTATTTTAAGAATAATAATATTAACACTGGGCCCTTGTTAACTTTAATGGTTGTGTAGGTAAAGAAATCAAGATGCTGCAACTGCCCCAGATCCTATAGCACTGTGCAGTGACAAGCTACTCTTGCTAGAACTATACAATTGTTATAAAATTATAAGTTATCCCTAGTCTTTAATGGGTGTCCCTCACTGGTATATTTCAACAACATGCTCACATTAATTTCCATTAATTTCAATATTCTATCAGTTAATTTTTCTTTCCCCTTCACCTGCCTAGATATATGCTTAACTTTATGCTAACGGAAGATTACCTTCAGTTGGTATCTCATTTGCAGCCCCACAGGGAGGTGTCTGAAATGGAATGGTGAAATACAGAACAATTACTGGTAAGTTCTGAATCCTTCTACTGTCTTGAAAATCAAAACAAGATCAGAAAATCAAAACAAAATCAGAGTTTCACAAAAAAGGGACCTCTAGGTTTCTTATCCTGTGCAGTTGGAATTGTTAACACATTGAGGGTGCAAACCTAACCTATTTTGCAGCACTGGCATAAGGGTAATGCAACTCTGAGGTTAGGAACAAACATTGCCTTATCATGAGGAGGCTTCTATGACTGTCGTCTCCAACTGTAGGAAGAAACATGCGCCCCACTGGCATAGCTATGCCAATGCTGGAAAGTTGATGAGTATTGCACTCAGGTTTACAGGCATGTAAAGATGGTTCTTTAGTCTGCATGTCAAATTCTAGTGACTAAATTGTATGATGGGCTGAAGCAAGCCACTCAAGTAGAACCACAGTACAATATTCTGCACTTAGGATTATACTACAGTGGTGCCTCACATAAAGAGATTAATTCGTTCCGGAGGCATGCTCTTTAAGTGAAAAACTCTATAAGTGAAGCAGATTTTCCCATAGGAAACAATGGAAACTCAGACGATTGGTTCCATGACCCTCAAAATATTCATATAAAAATATTAACTGTATGTAAAATGATGACAAAACACTGGAACTGAATTCAAAACATGCATTCAGTGTGCATGATCCTATGAAGTCTACTTAGGCTGCAATCCTAAAGACACTTTCCTGGGAGTAAGCCCCATTTAACACAATGGGGCTTACTTCTGGGTAGACATGGTTAGAAGGCTGCAATCAAAAACACTTTCCTGGGAGGCTTACCTGGGCTGCTGCTGGAGGTTCAAGGTGGCCAGTGGGGACACTTGGGGCAGCTAGTGGCAGCTGCTTCTGGCACCCCAAGCAACTGCCCCCAAGTTGGGGGCAGTTAGAGACAGCAGTGCTGGCCAGCAGCCCTTTTAAGAACCTCCACATGGAGCATCAGGGCTGCATAGCACGTGTGCCCATACTGCACACTTGTTAAGTGAAGCAGAGCGTGTTAAGTGAAGCAGAGCGTGTTATGTGAAGCAGGATTCCTTGTTATGGAATTAGTTGTTATGTGAAACACTTGTTATGTGAGGCGCCACTGTAGTTCACAAGAGTGAGATGTTTGATCACTGCATTAGCAAGCACAAAAGTTAAACACAAAAATAAGTGACAGCTCAATTTGAGATTATCGATACATCAGGGTGAGCATATGCCATAACCAAAAAAGAGGACACGCCCCCCCCACAAAGATAGGGCACCCAAGAAAAATGCAGAACATGGCTAAATTAAAGCTAAAACATTTATATTTATTGCTTTTATACAATTAATTTAAGTATGGTAGTACATTAAGGCTGCAATCCTATCCACACTTACTTGAGAGTAAGATCCACTAACTATAATGGGACACTTCTGAGTAGATGTGTACAGGATTGGGCTCCAAGTTTAAAACATACTTCCTAATTCATAATTTACATATAATTTATTGCATGTAGGCTACATGTTGTCTACTCATAAGGGTGACAATAAATTTTTTGTAGGACACAAGGCTGAAAGAGGACATATGGTCACCCTGGGATATATAAATGAAGAGGCAGGCAAGGGGCTATAAAACTCCAGATCAGCCATTTTCAATCACTGTGCCATGACACACTGGTGTGACATGAATGGTTTACAAGTGTGCCATGCAAGTTAGGGGAGGGCCATTTCTTAGCAGCGCCATTGGGAGGTCAGCCCCCCACCAACAGCATGGTTTGGCTTTTCAAAAAACTGATGGTGTGCCTTGATACTTTTAGTACCTTTTCTATGTGCCATGGGGCAAAAAAGTTGAAAATTCACTGCTCCAGACTGCAGTAAGTTAGAGCACAAAGAAGCAGAGTAGGTATGTGTGTTTCCCGTATAGCCTTGCTCCACCCTTATCCAGATTTACTTACTGCTTTCACAATAGCTTCAGCAGCTGATTGACTGCAGGTGAAAGGGCTATCTTTCAGAGTTGTATTTGTGCTAGAAGGAAAAAGTTTGGATAAGTTGCAAGTTCTCTTGTCTTACAAAAAGCTCAACATATTTAGACGGCAAGGACATCTGGTTACCTAGAATATACACAGTACACAGAAGCAATGCTAATTGTTGTATGTGAACAAGATCATATTCTTTCCATATGCTGTTAACTTACTGATAAATATTGAAAATAGATATATAGCAACTTCTCTTCCTTTGCTTTTTAGTCAAATCGGTATGCAGAAACAAAACTCAGAATACAAGATTGACAAAAATGGGAAAAACTGTACTAAGAAAGGCTTCCAAATATATATGCAGTTGTCATATGTTGTATCCTAATGTTAAGGTTAAAAAGCTCCTCAACTTTTTTGAAGTGTGCATGCCCTTCCAGTGCTGCAAGTCTTCAACAAAGGGTGCAAGAATCCATTTCCGCTATCTTAGACTATATATCTTAGACTAACTGCAACTATAGTTAGACATTACCCATTGATTATATAAGATCGGATACAGAGTTTGATCACCTTCTAAAACAAAGTCTGCAATCCTAAAGATGGGAGTAAGACGCATTGAACACAATGGTACTTACTTTTGATTAGACTTGATTAGGATTCCACCCTTAGGCTGTCATTTATGAAGCAACACCACATATCATAAACCAGTATTATAGGTTTCTTTTTCCTCAATTTCCTCCTATAAGTATTTTTATAATGCAGGAGTTTCACAAGCAGAAAGTGCCTAAATTTGGTCCAAAAGCACTGTTTCTAACTGCAAATACTGCTCTTCTGCTGCTGATGAAATTTTAGATGAGAAACTCCTGTACCTAGCCAACTAATTGATCCAAAATGGAGACTAAACTGTCAAGAGAGATTCTTTCCCAATTTTTAATTAAGGTTAACCCATAATATATAACTTACTAGGTTAGGTACTTGTGGACCACAATGTTATGAACACAACTGAGGGAACTTCAGGCAGCATATCCTTCGTTTTAAGAGGTAATGGACTGTAATGCTGCTGTTTAGACAACTGAACTGCAGTGAAATTTAAATTTAAGTTAAATTTCCACTGTATCATAGCAAAGGTTTTTTCAGTATCTAATGGGGGAAAAATAGTTTCCTGGTCAGGTCCTATTCTTCAAACACCAATTTAAGATTAGCAGAACCTTGATAGGAACTTACCAGTCAATGCCTCCTCCATCTGTTTTTTTAGTTACTAGATTTCTCCAATATTCGTGAGTGCTTTTGATTACATTGATGGCAAAGTTCTAAGATTTAAAGAGGAAGGATGTTTGTGTGTTGAGAACAGACCATATTTTTATCAGAAGAAAAGCTAAGATGTACAGACATATTATGCCCCATTCTCTTTTGTCCATGAGGATTTAAGTACAAAATTGCCTCTTTTTTATATCAAGCTTCATCTTTGTGTTTGAAGTGTCACATTTTCCTCTCCAAAATAATGTTGAAATAAGCACCCTGGAAACTAGGTTTTAACACACAAAACAAAAGCCAAGGGCTATGTTTTGGAAGTAACCAAGGACCACAAGCAAAAACCCAGTAAAGAGCCTTCTGGTCCAGTATGAATAGCCAAAGAAGTTTGACATTATTTTTATTCATTCTCATTCCTATGGACTAACCTAGACATACAACAAGAATTTTATATGGTCTCTCCTGCTTTTTAAAGCATTTAAAAGGCATCGAGTCTGGGAAGACAATGGCCAAGATACAGTATGGCAGGTGTAGCGTGCACATGTCCTCTGATCAACATTAGAGGGCCGGTGACAAGACTTTGAGGTCCAAGTTGTCTCTAAACTCATTAAAACTCACACAAAAGCCAATGATAACATAAACAACCAAAAGAAGCAGGGGAGAACACAGAGATATAAAGACAGGACCACAAATACTTCTACGGCTGCTTAGTGTAAAACACCCCAATCCAAAGGAGAGTCTTAAGATTTACTTAGTTAATTTTGGAAGATGCTTGTTCAGAAACAAAGTAGGAAATCTGAAATCTATTTAATGTTATTTTTATGGAGATCTAAAGCCTTAATCACGAACAGCTGACATGACAGGATGAAATGAAGATGGAACTAGATCCTCCTGCTGTTTTGTTGCCAGAAGTACTGTATGATATTTCTATTAGCATGAGGGAGTTGCCAGGATTGTTACCACCCATGCACACCCCCCCCCAGAGCCATTAACTAAAGATGTACACATACCCGGTCTTTAAATTCTCCATTAAATGCAAACTGGTTTTCTGGTTTCCCATCAGGCACCTTGTATCTTCTAAACCAGTCTACTGTTGATTCCAGGTACCCAGGTTTAAACTTCCTGACATCTTCAATATCTTCCAATGTAAATACACACATTCAAAACATAGTCTGAATGTAGTCAATACAATAATCAATACAATACACTAGTTATAACACTAGTTGTAGTAGACAAAGAGAGAGATCTCTCATAGTAAGGTGAACCAGTGAGGTCAAGACATGGAAGGGGGAGTTTTTCTCCCTTTACGTCCTCCCTATGACTGTTGAAAGAAACAGTTCTGGAACAGAACATGAATTCTAAGCCAGAGATGTACCTCCCCAAAGATTCATGCAATAGCAACAGTCACATTCTGCTCAAGGTTTGTTAGAAACTTAACCCACATCATTCTACACACCATGGGAATACAGTCATGACAAAACCGCTGCCACAGCAAGAGGCTGCCAAGCTTGCTCCCTTCACACTGGAGATTAATACAAGTCTTTCTCTGAGTTAGAGAAAGGCCAACCACCATAACATCACGTCTTTTCTGTGCTACTTACCATTATAATTAGCAGCTTCAGGGTCTTCAACATTGATTGCAATGACTTTCCAATCTGTCTCACCCTCATCAATCAGTGCAAGTGTACCCAGGATTTTCACTTTAATTACTTCTCCTCTGCGGCACACCTAGTGGAAGAGATGCACCTCATCAAGGTGCCCAAGGCTAGTTGTAACTGGAAACAACACAATCCATCGTACATTTGCTCTCAGATGCAGTGAAGATACTGCAACTAAGACATTTGCTTCTGTGATGTTGGATTCCCCAAAAAACTTGGCTTTAATTTTTGTACCTTGCAGCTTGTTATGAATGCTAATATGGAAGTACAAGAGCAAAAGGTTTTAAAGTAAAGATTTTTCAAGGTTTTCAGCTTTCATATTTATATGACTATATCAAATTTAAGGGTTTTCTCAAGTGTATCACAAAACAGAAACAAATTCACAACTACTATAGAAGAAATATATTATCACCTAAGCACCAGTATTATGTTCTATATAATGTTCAGTTTCTGAACAAAACCTGAATGTCTACTGCTGCCCTTCACATTACCATGTTTCTTTTACCTTTACTATTTAAAAACAGACAGCTGGAATGTAGTGGGTTTTAATCCACTACCGCTTATGCAGCAATAGGCATTAGTCTTTAGGGTCCTATAATGTGCCTAGTTGTCCTTGCTACAAGGTGTTACACACATTATACTGATTGCATTAAATAAAGATGCAAATGATGATTTAAATATTCTTAAAGTATTTTTAATGCACTACTGTGTAGTGTACTACCTGTGTAGTACAAAATGTTACCCACACATTTATTAAACTCACTGTCACCTTGCTAGGATGTTTTGATATAAGTAGTCTACACTGCCAGTGAGTTGAGCTATCCAAATCCATACACTAGGCAGAGGGGTATGCATATCAACAGTGTTAAAGGCCAGAGTGAATGTAAATACCACTTCACTGTATAATTTGTTGCTACCTTGCTTCCAATGTCACAAATATCAATTGGATCATTGTCTCCACCACAGCCAGTGTGTTCATCTTTATGTGCTGGCTCTTCCCATGTCTAAAAAAAATGAACAGAACACATTTTTTAAATATTTATATATCCTGCTTCGTCTCTATGACGTTGACTTAGTATTAACTGGAAGAATTCATTGGTTTTTAATATTTTATAAGGAGCCTCAAAATTGTTCTTTGTACACTTGGGATTTACCAAGTTGCTAGTAGCTGCTATAATAGCATGAGGGAGAATTAAACAAAAGTACTCCCCCAAACTGAATCCTCAAATATCAAGATCAACAAGATGGGAAAAGCAAGTATGTTATAATGATATGGTCAAGGTGAAGTTGTTTATTGCACATCAACACTATATCAACACACATGCCCACAAAACCAAGCCACTTTCATCATTCCCATTTTCTACAGGAGACAGAGAAGCTTGAAACTAATAAAAATATTGATATGAAATAATTTGTATTCCAAACATACCTACATTAGCTGCAATCATTAAGGACATAATGTACTGTAAATACTTGAGCTATAAATATAAAAATCTATACTGGTTTCAGGGGGGAAAACAACTTTTGATGGAGCACAATTCATGCTCTGGAAAGTGGAACACTAGACCTCCAATCCTTAAATCAATATTCATTCAGTTTTCACTTCAAGGGCTCAGAGTCAAGAAACCAAATATTAATCAAACTGTTATGCAAAGCTAGTGTTTCAGCTACAGTGCCAACCACCTGTTTACCATACACAGCACTCACTTTTCTCCTGAGATTTTGCAAACTGTTGCCTGGGGAGTGGAAACCAGTATTTCCTCATTAGCATTTGTTGTAGTTTGTTTTGCTATATTAGTTGCACTAAAACATTTAGGACAATTCGCATAACATTTATTCTAAGACATGAGACTCCAGAGACATTTTTAGGTACAATGCATTAACTACCTGTGGAATAGCACCATAATTCCAGATATATCCCTTGTGGGGAAATACATTAGCAACATAACGCAGCTTTCCTTTCTTCACATCTTGCTTAATTGGGTTTAAAGCTTCTTTGGTTGAAATCTGAAACATAAAACATGTGTTTGCAGGGAGCACATTAACCCATTCTATTTTCTCCATACTTCAATTCCCCTTTTCATTTCAATCAAAACAATGTAAACTCTGAAGACTCTGCTGCAGTCTTAAATGATAATCAATAGATAAAGCAAGATTTCCTGACTCTTCCAAGATTTTACCACTGCTTTCTAAGCAATATTTTCCCTATTTTTTAATTAGATAAAATTATAAGCACATTCGGAAGGAAGTAAATCTCACCATTCAATGATACTTGTGTTGGAGCCAGCCGTCATCTTATGAGGGCAGCATCCAGACTCAGATTTAAGAACTGACTTCTGCCAATCTATGACCGTGTCAGGAGGGAATTTTGGATTATAATGTTTTACAATCAAATATTAAGTTAAATGTGTACCCACAGGTTGCCTGCTAATTGTGACAAACTACTGGTCCATGACCAATTAAGGGCGGTGCTCATATTACCAAGACAAACAGCACTTGTCTTCCAACCCAAATGGTACTTTTTTATCTACTTGCATTGACATGCTTTTGATTTGCTAGTTTGGAAGGACCTGGGCAAGTAACGGGAGCTCGCTGCATCTTGCAGTAATCGGTTTTCAAGCCATCGACCTGCCAACCTTCAGGATGACAAGCACAGCATCTTTATCACCAAGACACCACAACTTCTTTTGTATCATTAATACTACAACAGAAAACATGTTAGTTGTCTAGCCAGTGTGGTAGGAAAGGCTGTGCAATTAGGTGTAAGAATGAAAATGCTGTACATCTCCTTCTGTACATAAAATGGCCATTTATCTTCACTAACTGGACCAACCTCCTAACATAAGGAATAAGATTCACTGCCTGTTACGACTTCTCAACTAGGACTTTACTCCAAAGACCCTCATAACATCCATACTCAGGTGGTGCCCATTTATATTTGCTTCCAGGTAAGCATGTCTAGGATTATAATCTTCCTACAAATATTACCTCCAATACTACTGAAGTCCATCTGTTTGTAGTCTGAAGTGAAGGTTATTGCTTTGGTCTCAAACCAACAAGAACAGCCCAAATCAGGCGATAGCTTTAAATCCCAACAAGAAATTACCTCCATTTTAGCATTGGTCCATCGAGGTACTTCCACAATCATGTTGAACACATTCTGGAAAAGACATGAAACGAAAAAGGTATGTACGGTACTCCATATCACTGCACAACTGGACACTGCAGAAGTAGTTTTCTTAGCCCAGCTTATGAACACTGAGCGAGCTACCTGTCCATATACTTTAAGCAGAGCATTATGAATTTTTCAATAGAGATGCAAGTTATACAGCTTTCAAGAGTTTCTGTGGAAGCTGACAGTCACATGATCTTGCTTTAAAGAGGAAGCCTGGAACAGGTGACCCTTGAATCTTTTAGCCAAGATTTATACTCCTGACAGATCTATTTTAAACATAGATGATGTTCCCAATTCAATTGTCAGTATTTAAGTTGAGCGTATGGGCAAATTTGATATAGCACAAGAGGTTAACTACCACTTGCATGAGTGTAATAAATGCAGGAAAAGCCTGAGCACTCCTACAACTATATAGGTAGAGCTTTTAAGGTCACAGCTGAACTTTGATCAGTGTTTATAACAGTAAAGAAACACACCTTTCCCTATGAGGAAAACAAATGAGAGCACAGTGTATGAAAGGCCCGAGTTACCCTACAATCCAGAGTAACTACGGGAGCGCATAAGAGTCATTATGTGCGACCGTAGTTATAGCACCACCTAGAGAAAACCTATGAGAAATTCATATTACAATCCAGAGTAAATTGTTCTTACACCAGAGCAAGGATTCCCCATAGTTACTCTGGATTGCACTCTTAGAAACGCCACACAAAGGTTTCTTGCTCCCTCCTGTTGCACATCCTAATGCCCCATCCTCTGTCCTGCCTTACATCTTAGCCCAGCCTGTGATCTACAGAAGACAAGAGAACCTTCTGCTGCAACCCCTCTCAAAACCAACTGTTTTGACTACTTATATTGCTATGCCAATAGCTGCAGTTTAGCCAACACACACAGTCCAATAACTCACTTTTAAAAATGGATGTAGACAGTGGGCAGAGGAAATGCTACTGCACGTTAGCAAATTCTTGTAAAGAACGGGCAACTTGTTTGACATGTTCTTTGAATGCAGCAATTAGAGTTTAAAACAAGAGTCTAGCTTGTGAACTAGGTTTGAAGGCACACTTGAGTATCACAAGATACCCTGGGTGGTTAAATGCAGATTATGTACTTCTCCGTCTTCTCAGATCACAAAAAACTAAACTAGTTGGCCAGAGATGACAAGAGTGTGCATACAGTCCTCCACATTGTTTCAAGTGTGAATTGGCTTTAACTATATTCAGGCATGCTTTTACTCCTAAGTTTCCTGAAACCACAAGCACATTATTCTGCAAGTGTAAAGTAAAACCAACTTCTGGGAAAACTTCTAATTAGACCTATAACTTAAAACCTCAGCCAACTCAAAATCAACTTCCACACAAAAGCAAAAGACAATCAATAGTCACTATTCTAGAAGATTGCTGTGACTCCTTCAGTAGCCATATCCCAGGAGCCCTCTATGACCCTTGATGGAATCCCTACTGACCTTCTAAGAGAGGGGAAAAAAAGAAGTGGGGGAAGAGAAAATAAAGTGTCTAGTTGGGCTCTCCTTCCTCTTTCCAATCCCAATGGGGTTACTCCCATAGGGGGATTTCTACCTTTGGTAACATCTACATTGATCTCTAGAAAAGGGGGAGAATGGTGACCAGGCTGTCCCTCCTCCTTACTGCCATGGTTGGTGTGTAAAAGATGCTCCCTATATGGATGAGACTTCCACCATCTATGTTGGAAGTATGTCAGAGCAGGAAGGGGAGAACTATCTCCTACCGCCAACCCCAGCTGGTTAAGAGGGAGGGAAAAGAGTGAAAAAGTAGGGTATGCAGGACTCTCATACCAGGACCGAGAGCCTAGCACTAACACTGCATAACTTAATTGTTAATGAAAGAACCCCGAACTCTTTATGTTTTATCTATTAATGCAACTGTGTTTAACCTGTTTGAGAAAACCCAGCATTAAAAAAGCCATACAGAAACTATCAGCGCAGAATTAATTTTTGAAGTAAAGGAAAGGGTGCACATCCCTACTATCTTTCTTGTTGCCATTTTCCATTTGGAAGGATATGGACCTTCTGAACTTTTAAATGCTGAATACATCAGATCATTTCTATTGGCCAAGAGGAGTCGGTTCATCCTGTTATATTCAAAGGCATAGTAAGCAACATGTGTCAAGTAGGAGGACAGCAGCCAGGGAACTAATTTAACATGTCTGCAATCCCAGACAGTATACAATCCTCTCAAGACTTTAAAAATACCAGGATTAGGAGCCAGAGGCAATTCTGAGTAACATAACCTTTTGCCCTAAACTGGACTGCCCAACTGAGCTGCTACTGAACCTGTGAAGAACTGTATAACCAGGAGAGCCATCCCTGTAACAAAAAAGAAAGAAATCTTGACAATCAGCACTGCAATGTATCATTTTGTTTCTAGCATAAACCCCATACTTGCTTTTGCCCATTAGGTTTTGGACATACATCTTGGATCAATAAGCAAGCAGCCTGAAGATATAGGATCAACAGACTCAAAGAGGGAATTCTGCTTAGAGACAAGGACTTGCAACTATTCCCTACATGGACTCCAGAAGCATTTGAGGCTTCTGTTCTGCCCATAGCCCTATTTTTTCTACAGCAGTTATAAAACCCTATTCTAACCTTCATCTCCTTCATTTCCTCCTTAATTCTTATATACATGTATCAAGTCCTTCTGGGGTCATGGGTTTTTTAAAGTTGTGGATTTATGCTGGCTTTCTACACTACAGTCCTCTGAGCTGGTGCTTTGACACATGTACTATTATCATGCTGTCCTTACATGTTCTTAAAATAGTGGTCTAGGATCCACCAGTAGGTCACAACCCAATTGGGATGGGGTTGTGAAACTGAAAGGGCAGATTAGGCTATGAGCATCAAGGGTTAAAATAAGTTGCTACTCGGGGCACTGCTGCACAAATACCATTACAGCCAGACTCCTTGGCATTTATAAATAACGCAACAGCCTAAAGGGTTGAGAAAACACTGCTTTTGTTTATTATCCATACATCTAGATTCCAATCTTCACACATCCAGATTCCAGTCTTCCAAGCTAAAATACACTCTCTGTTCTTTTGTCTTCAGTTCTGCAATCCGTTTTTGCCTATGCAACGATGTGGCACTAAGGTCATTCTTGCAAAACCATTTCAGAGATCAACTGTACATGCAGATATATATGCAAATTATACCAGATTTTTTTTAGCTACTGCAATTAAGTATTTCTATGTTTTTTTTAAAAATCATGTTTAAATCCAATAATTTTCTATTAGATGCTTTGGGGATGCACTCAGAAGCAGTTTATAAGTACAGGCTGCACTCGGTGTAGTTTAAAATTACCACATTTTTGAAATAACACAATTTATAAATTAATAACAGAATTGCAATTTGTGTGGGATCTTTTGCACATGGTAAATTCACTACTAAAGAGTTGCCAACAAGCAACCCTATTAGATACTGGCAGCTTCTGGGATTCTGAGGGTGGAAGAGTCTCCTCTAAACTAAGAAAACAGAAAAAGATATATTCAAGAAGAAGCACATCTTGTCAAATTTGTTCTGCTTGTTGGCAAGGGCTGGTGTGCACTAAGGCTTGGAGATAAGTGCCAAGGAAGGCAGCAAAGGGAGACTTCTGAGCAAGTCCGCCACACTCTGAAAAAGGTAGCAAACCCATGATTGCCTCTCGTTACATAAAGGATATGATGCAGTAGAAACAAGTAGTGCCCTTTCCTCAAACAACAGACAAAAGGTTTTGGGACTAAGCTTTGCTGCTTATCACTTTTTTGGTTTTCTACCAGAAATCTGTTTTCCCTCATTTGTCTTCTCTGCCATCAACATTAGCAGCCACTCCAAATAGCCTCGCTCAACCCTCCACCTACGCCAATTAGCAAGTCTTCAGCGTGTTAAATGACTTCTAACCCAGAGCCAACTTAAAGCTGAAGAAGCTCTTTATCCAGCCCACATGATAGCTGGGTTCACCCAGCACCACCATAAACTGCTCTCAGCTGCTGAAACTCCAAAGTGATGTACTGGCAGAGCAACAGTAGGAAACTGCAACTGTCATGCAGGTCACCCTTTCAGCAGTGCTGCCTTTCCTGAAATGATGTCTCATGTGATAATCAAGTTTTTAGCACAATCACTTTGCTCAAAAAACTGGAGTGATGGAGGACCCAATAAGGCAAATACCTGTAGGCACAGACCAAGAGGAATACAAAGAAATGAGGGTGCCCAGGTATCCTTCAGGCTACCCTTTCAACTGCACTGTTGCTTTCAGTCGCTGAGCTATGAGGTGATGACGTGGCTCTCTCTCATATCTTGAACATATATCAAGATAAAAAATTCTCTTGTCATATGCACCTAATGGGTTCCTAAATGCAAAAATGTTTGTTTCTGTTCATCACCTGCTTAATGATGTCCTTTCAGACTTAACGGCATCATTTCTGGTAAATGCTATTTGCCCTGCCATATGCCGCAAGATTAACATGCTTGCCCTTATCCATGCCAATCCCTTTGCTTTCTATGGGAAAGCTGAACAGGCATAACAATGCCTAAGAATAGCTCAGCACTATGGTAAAATTTTAATACTTCACCACACTACCTTATTCAAGGTCTCTAATCTATTTGTTGGCCTCTCCCCAACGTTAGAAGTGTAGCTACCTAGAGTGCCAAGCAAACATGATGTACAAACATGACCTTAGACAGGAAGCAAGAGAAAGATCTGAATACTAAACAAGCTGGTAGAGACACATTTATTATGTGAATAAGATTGCCTGAATCTTAAAATAATGCCAAAAATACTCAGCATCACAAGGTATACCAAATGTAGCTTAGAGTTGAGTACAGAGTGTTTTTCCATTTTGAAACTTTCAGACTGTAGGTGTTGGGCAAGAAATGCAAATAATAATCATCCGATTGTTCTTCAAGAACCCCAAAAAGCAGGAAAAGTCCTAGGTCCTCCCAAGGGAAATTGTAGAAAACAGCTTGTTGCTGTCTCCACAAGTAGAGGTCTGTGGTTTAAGAAGCCACATATGACCAGATAGTAAAAGGACTTGCCTGTCCAACACTTCTATAGGACTAGTGTTTCTAACACATGAATAGTCTGTCCCAAATTTAGAGTATTTCCTTTATGTCAAGTTTTACTTCACCAGGTTTATTGGGTGATGCTAGGGCAGTTACCCAAGCTGCCCTAAATACAGAAAAATACAGTACCTTGTTAGAATCGGCATGCATTGGGATGTCATGAAATGGTGAGATATACTGTCCTTTATCATTTTCTGAAAGACAAAAACAAGTTAATAAGAATTTATGAATTGCATTTAACATTCTAGCAAGATCAGTCACAAAGAGTTATGGTTAGAAAGCATGAAGTGTCAATTTTTCCCTTTTGTAGTCAAGGACCTGCTTTCAGAAACACCTCTATTATTTGGTTAAGATAAGTTCTTGAAGAGACCGCTGTTCTTGATTACTCCCACACAATCACCTACAAATAAGAGCATGAAAACTTAATGAATACAGATAAGTGGCTCCTATTGTCACCTCACGTAACATGAAAGGAGCAGCTTGCTTTTGAGACCTCAGTGGTAGACCTAATGCTGTCAAACAGCATATCCCAAGTTTAATTCCCAATAGCTGCTGTGAAAGTACTCTGGGTGACAGGGCTGGAAAAGACCTTTAAAGCTGAGTTATTAAGCAGCTGCTACCAGGTAGAGTAGAAAGCACTGGACAGGACTATATTCTAGCCCAGCATTTGTAAATGTTTGTCCCCCACTATATGACTTTTCATGCCCCTTCTATTGGAATTACCACTGGACCTAACTGGTGATCTTTCTACCTGCAGTACTTATATACCGCTTTTCCACTAAAAAGTTCACAAAGTGGTTTACAAAGAAAATGAAAAAATTAATAGCCAAGAGGTCCCTGTCCCAAAGGGCTCACAATCTAAAGTGCAAAAAACACAAGCAGGAGTCACTACCTACCTACCTACCTATCTACCTACCTACAGTACTTATACAAGATGAGGGTGCCCAGGTATACTACAGTACAACACAGTAACACCAGTACTAATGGTTGAGAAACATTGCTCTAATCTTACACTATTTCATATGCAGGAGTTGTATACAGATTTTCATATGCAGGAGTTGTATACAGGAGTTGTATACAGATTCCTGGGGTGAGGCCAGGTTGCTGGGGTAATTCCCCCGGGGCCCTATATATAGTTACAGCTTACATATATGCTTCAAGGGTGTTCGGGGGCAGATACAACTTGTATGGTTCCCAAATGCCCTAAAGTATTTTCAAATATCTTTTTCCAGATCAAAATCTGTTAGAACTCTCTGGTTAAAAAGTATTCAAAACACTAGCTATTGAAAGGACAGCACAAGAAGGGATGCTCACCAACCTTGAACTATTAGGTCTTGAACCCGTCTTGAATGCCATGCCTATCAGAGACATTCCAAATGAAACATATGAACTGCTTCTCGATACCCCTTTGTTTAATGGCATCTCCTGCTATTCTCCAAAAGAAGAGGAGTTTCCCTATCTTGCACCCCTTTAGATCCCTTATCCTCATCCTCAGAGAACACCTTAAATAGGAAAGTACAATGGTACCTTGTTTAACAAGTGCCCCACATAAAGAGTGATTCACATAACAAGCATAAATTCCCCTTGGGAGTGTGCTTCACTTAACAAGCCCCAGGCAACTGCCCCCAAGTTGCTCCATGCTGATGCTCCACACGGAGTCTGTTTTAAAGGGCTGCCGGCCAGCGCACTGCTGCCTCTAAATCCTGGGGGGCGCTAGAAGCAGCTCCCCCTAAATGCGCCCACCGGCCTCCAGCAGCCACCCAGGTAAGCCCCCTCTCCTCCACGCAGCTTCCTAACCATGTCTACTCAGAAGTAAGCCCCATTGTGTTAAATGGGTCCTACTCCCAGGAAAGTGTCTTTAGGATTGCAGCCTGAATAGACTTCATAGGATCATGCACATTGAATGCATGTTTTGAATTCAATTCCAGTGTTTTGTCATCATTTTTACATCCAGTTAATATTTTTATATGAATATTTTGGGGGTTGTGGAGCCAATCGTCCGAGTTTCCATTATTTCCTATAGTGATATCCGCTTCACATAAATTGCGGTTCATATAACAAGCATGCTTCCGGAAGGAATTAAACTTGTTATGTGAGGCACCGCTGTAACTAGTCCCTTTCTCATGAGGATTAGCCATATTCAGTGATTGTTCCATTTTCACTGAAAGGAGCAGGTCTAGATTTGCTGCAAGCAGCATAACCTGTTTATTCTCTCTTTTAGCTATAGGAAGTATATGCTGAAATGCATCAAGAATGGGAAAGAGACAAGATGATGATGACTGGACAAAATTTAACACTGTTAGGGCATTTAAAATGACATAGGTTAAGTAGTGGAGTGACTCAAGACATGCCTCACAGCGATTTCATCAACACCACTCATCAGCCACGTTGTCACAGTACTTTCACCTCCTGAGGAAAGCATAAAATTTACCAGCAACCTGTGTTACTATTGGAGAACTGGCAAGCAACAATTATAGGGCAATACCATCTTAGTTCAATGACGGTTGGACAGTTGCCATAATTTCAGGAAAGACCTAAAGATGTGTACAACTCTTTAATGTGTAGTATGGGAACAGTAAGCTTTTACAGAAGTTTAATTTCATAATGAATCTGAAAGCCATTCAGGAATTTCTCTCTTTAGCAAATCATCTACTTTAGTACAAGGTACTTTTTTTGCCTTGTGCTTCAAAAGAAACCCAGAATTTTTGAAGTTGTTGGATGACCTCCATAACCGTCTTTATATGGTGCTTTCCTACAACAAATTTAATAATTTGTTTGACAGGAGTTGTAAGTATGACACAAAGACAATGGTTTGAATATGTAATCTAATGGATACCTATTGCCCAAGAACCTGTGGCAAGTATGGACACTGACACTTTATGTACACTGAAGAAAGCCACTCTTCCCAACCATTAATGTGCCATAAATTTATTAATGGTGTGTACAGAGTGGTGCCCTAATTGGAATTTGTGGCTAGTAATTTTCCTGTATTTATAAGGAAGTTAACATCAAGCCAGTCAATTCACACTTTCAATAGCAAGCTGGGTTACAGGACAAACTTTCATACATCGCAATCATCCTTAAGATGAAGGGTGTGTCTCGCCAACCCATCCAGTGGCAGCTAGAAATTTCTATACACGTACATGCAAAACGCAATGTGTACTTAAAAGACAAATATCCCACATTTAAAATATCCCACATTAAAAATTTTCAAGTCCAAAGGCAGCAATTTACATGAATATAATCATTACAGAAGTACAGTATGCCATTTTGAGTCTATTTTAAACATATCTCAGAACTTCATACAGTACTTCTAATTTGAATATCAAGAACACATTTGTGTGGGGTGTGCCACAGAAAATACAGAGCATGGGATCTCCAACATGAATTCCCTTGTGGAGGCACCAAAACAATCTTTTCAGTTTGTAACTCTGGATGGAAGCTGTTTTAGGAAACTCAGATTTAAGAAGATAACAGCCTCACACCCTGTAGCACTTCTGTCCTAAGTGAACTTAACTAATGTCCCACTATAGGCAATTTCATCCCTTTACCAAACTTCTGAAGGCATATAAAAAAACTGAAATGCTTTGAAGGTGGGACGCTACCAGGAAGAAGAAAAAAATCGGATTAAAGGATTAAATTGGAGAAGGCTTCAGTTTACAGCCACATTCACTGTACTTATCTGTCAGGCTGTTCAGACTTTAAACCCAACTGTTTGTTCACGAGATGCGGATGGACAAGAATAGCTCATCAGGTACTCAGAGCAGAGTCAATTATCTGGACACTGAATTGAATTAGGTTGTGAAGATGGTCTCTGTAAGAATGGCACACTCCTGCTGCCATAAAGCCCACAAGCTTTAGAACCAGTTTCTAGGCCATTCCTTTTTGGGTCACCATCACACAGATCAGATACACATATTCAAGACTACCTAACACAGATTCAGCCAATCCTCAGCTGCCAAAACCAGGTGGAGTAAGAGCAAAATCCAGAGTAACTACAGGGAGTCCTTGCTCCAGTGTAAGAACAACTTACCTGGAATTCCAATATGAATTTCCCATTAGGTTTTCACTAGGTGGTGCAGTAACTAAGGGTGCACGTAAAGTCTCTTATGTGCTCCCATAGTTACTCTGGATTTGGGGGTAAGCCACCTACATTAGAGTAAAAGACAAAGTTTGGTAATTATTTTCATGATTTTGCAACCCAAACCAGTAAAAAGGCACTACAAGGCCAGATACCACCAATTTAAATTGGACCACACGAGGCAACCCCTTCTTTAAATGGGGAGGCATCCACCACCCATACGCCATCTCCCTCCACTATTTCTATACTTCTTTCAGAAGAGGGAAATTTACCACCTCCCCCAAAACTCTTTCAGAAGAGGGAACTTTACCACCTCCCCCAAAATATACCTGGGACTCCAGGTATATTTTGTAAAAGGTACCAGAGTTCAGTATTTTGCAGGATGGTGCATATTTTGATATGGATACTATGTTCTATACTTTGGTGTAAAGTCTCTGAACTTGAATCCCAGATACAAGCTAGTATGATGAGATGGTTAGAAGGCTGGAGTTTGATTTGAAGGAGCTATTGTGCAATTTGCTAATATACAAGGAGGTGAAAGAGCTATGTACACTGTCCCAACTCCTTAGGGAAGAAAATACTGTACAGAAAATACATGACAGTTTAAAAACGTTTTATGTCTGAGAATATAAAGAACATGCTTTCTGCAAAGGATCGGAATTGCTCATTACGCAGTACTGTATCTTGTAAAGAATCTTTCAAAATTTTAGGTTTTTTGAAGCTATGCTAAGGGTTCAGCTCAAAACATTTTCCTTATTAGCTATCAGTTTGACATTTTGCAACCCACCAAAAATCAGACCACAACACACTAGTTGATTCCAACTCACACGTTTAGGAACTACTACTTTTAAATCACGTCCTGCGGAAAAAGTAAAGTGGCAGCTTTCTATACACCTGGCCCATTTCCTAGCCATGCAAAAGCAGCTTATCTCCCCATCTCTCTGACAAATACAATACGACCATCTTATCTTATTAAAGTAAATTGTCTAATCCACTGCTTCTTCAACATTTTAGCACTGAGACCTACTTTTTAAACACACTACCAGGACCCACCTAGTTTACCAGACTTTTAAAAAGGAGATCTACAAAGACATACCTTGAGTCCCAGCAATAAGAAGAAAGAGAACCTCAAAAATGTTTGCAAGAAGATCTCAGCTCTTTGCTGGGTAATTAGAGGTTAAGTATCTGATTTTTGGAACAATTATCCGGCAGTTCCATCAGTGTTTAGAAACCCACAGTTTGGGAAGTATAATGATAGAATATTTGCTCTTGAGAGGACCAATAGCTTGGGAACCACTGCTCTAATCTAAAGCATCCCACAGTGCTTGTGCTCCTTACAAAAATTTGTAATGAGACAAAGTGATAGTGCTACATGAGGCAAGCTGATATTAACCATCCCTGTGTTGCAATGCAGAAGGAAGAGAAAGTCAAACCAAGGCTAGACTGGGACACCCCAAACAAAGTTCATGGCAAAGGTAAAACGTGAACTGAGGATTTCCTGCCCAGGGTCGGGCTACTTACCTTGTTGGGAACGTTAGGAACAAGCTTACCAGGCATATGATGCACAACAATACAATACATCATCATCATCAGGATATATTTTTACAGAGAAAATGAAATAACCAATGGCTCCAAGTCTCAAATAGGGTCACAATCTCAAAAGATGCAAAAAAAAAGCCACTAGAAAAAAATACTGCTAAATAAAAGCACCCACTTGGGGGAAAAGTGCTAGCTGGGATACCATTCAGTGGCGTGCACTGAAAACGTGCTCCAGATTGCACAGCCAGGCACAGCCGGCATACTCCATGTGGCACATCTCAAGCCAGAAGGGGAGAGTGGAGCAGCCCAATCCATATCTGCTCTAAATGTTGATCCTTTTGCAATAGTGTCCATGGGTAAAGTGACCATGTGTCATAATTTAAAAAGGAGGATATGGGCAACTCAAAATGCAGGACACCCAAGCAAAATGTAGGACATGAGAAAACAAAAGCTAAAAAAACACTCATGTATTGCTTCCACATAGTTAATTTAACCACGTGAAAGCATTATGTGAGTGTTTTTAGTTTGCTTTCTCATTACATTGCTTATTATTATTATTAAATATGACATTTCACATTACATATAACATATAACACACACACACACACACACACACATATATATAAAAATAAACCAAAAAGGACCAAAAGCAAGGACATATGGATGGGTCTCAAAAGTTGCTGATCACACTTGGGTGTGAGGTTTTACCCACTGTGTTTCATTCATGCTGAATGCATGCAGTCACCCATTCACCCATTCATTCATTCATGGGGTGTGGGGGTGGGAGATTCATTCATTCATGGCCATGGGGTAGGGTAAGAGTTACTTCCCAGCCCCCTCTGCGCCCCACCTCAGCCTCCCCCCAGAGCACTCACTGAAGAAAAGCTTGTACTCCAAGGTGTTGGGGCAGCCCCTCTCCTCCACACTGTAGCTGGCCATGGTGCCTGCCTGTCTGACTGCCTTCCCCCACCAGCTGCAGCAGCAGAAGCTGGACTGCGCAGCCTCCTCCACCTCTTATTAGCCAGGGAACTCTCCCTCCTCCCCCCTCTCCTCCCCTCCCCGCGCATGCGCACAACCACACTCGGGCACTCCAGGTGCCACGCCGGGTGGAGACTCTGCGCAGGCTCCTCAGCTCTAGAGGGAGAGGAAGGGCTGCTGGCGCCTCACCCTCCTTTCTGGCGCTCTCTGGACTCTCCACTCTGACAGGACTTTGCAGGCGGACCTTCAGTCCGGCCACACTTTCCTGGGAGTAAGCACCATTGACTAGAATGGGCTTACTTCTGAGTAGACTGGGTTTTCAGGCTACAGTCCCAGCCATACTTTCCTAGCAGTAAGCACCATTGACTAGAATAGGGCTACTTCTGAGTAGACTGGGTTTTCAGGCTACAGTCCCAGCCATACTTTCCTAGGAGTAAGCACCATTGACTAGAATAGGGCTACTTCTGAGAAGACTGGGTTTTCAGGCTACAGTCCCAGCCATACTTTCCTAGCAGTAAGCACCATTGACTAGAATAGGGCTACTTCTGAGTAGACTGGGTTTTCAGGCTACAGTCCCAGCCATACTTTCCTAGGAGTAAGCACCATTGACTAGAATAGGGCTACTTCTGAGAAGACTGGGTTTTCAGGCTACAGTCCCAGCCATACTTTCCTAGCAGTAAGCACCATTGACTAGAATAGGGCTACTTCTGAGTAGACTGGGTTTTCAGGCTACAGTCCCAGCCATACTTTCCTAGGAGTAAGCACCATTGACTAGAATAGGGCTACTTCTGAGAAGACTGGGTTTTCAGGCTACAGTCCCAGCCATACTTTCCTAGGAGTAAGCACCATTGACTAGAATAGGGCTACTTCTGAGAAGACTGGGTTTTCAGGCTACAGTCCCAGCCATACTTTCCTAGCAGTAAGCACCATTGACTAGAATAGGGCTACTTCTGAGTAGACTGGGTTTTCAGGCTACAGTCCCAGCCATACTTTCCTAGGAGTAAGCACCATTGACTAGAATAGGGCTACTTCTGAGAAGACTGGGTTTTCAGGCTACAGTCCCAGCCATACTTTCCTAGGAGTAAGCACCATTGACTAGAATAGGGCTACTTCTGAGTAGACTGGGTTTTCAGGCTACAGTCCCAGCCATACTTTCCTAGGAGTAAGCACCATTGACTAGAATAGGGCTACTTCTGAGAAGACTGGGTTTTCAGGCTACAGTCCCAGCCATACTTTCCTAGGAGTAAGCACCATTGACTAGAATAGGGCTACTTCTGAGTAGACTGGGTTTTCAGGCTACAGTCCCAGCCATACTTTCCTAGGAGTAAGCACCATTGACTAGAATAGGGCTACTTCTGAGTAGACTGGGTTTTCAGGCTACAGTCCCAGCCATACTTTCCTAGGAGTAAACACCATTGACTAGAATAGGGCTACTTCTGAGTAGACTGGGTTTTCAGGCTACAGTCCCAGCCATACTTTCCTAGGAGTAAGCACCATTGACTAGAATGGGGTTACTTCTGAGTAGACTGGGTTTTCAGGCTACAGTCCCAGCCATACTTTCCTAGGAGTAAACACCATTGACTAGAATGGGGTTACTTCTGAGAAGACTGGGTTTTCAGGCTACAGTCCCAGCCATACTTTCCTGGGAGTAAGCAGCATCATTGAAAATAATGGGGCTTACTTCTGAGTAGACATACACAGGATAGGGTTCTAAGGCTCCAGTCCTATCCACACTTTCCTGGGAGTGAGTTCCATTGACTAGATTGGGGCTTCTGAGTAGAAATGCACACGATTGGGTTACAAGGCTCACTCCATGCTTTCCTAGGACTAAGCACCATTGAAAATAATGGGGCTTACTTCTGAGTAGACATACACAGGACAGGGTTCTAAGACTCCAGTCCTATCCATGCTTTCCTGGGAGTTAGTTCCATTGACTAGAATGGGGCTTCTGAGTAGAAATGCACATGATTTGGTTCCAAGGCTCACTCCATGCTTTCCTAGGACTAAGCACCATTAAAAATAATGGGGCTTACTTCTGAGTAGACATACACAGGACAGGGTTCTAAGGCTGCAATCCTATCCACACTTTCCTGGGAGTAAGCTCCATTGACTATAATGAGGCTTATTTCTGTGTAGACACGAAAACGTTGGGTTCCAAGACTACAATCCTACCCACACTTTGCTGGTTTCGCTCACCATTCACTACAATGTGCCTATTTCTGTGTAGACAAGCATAGGATTGATCTCTAAGGCTACATCTTTCCTGGGTGTAAGCACTAACCTCTATTGACTATAATGGGACTTCCTTCTATCCCATACATAGGACTGGGCTCAGTCTCATTGTTTCAGTGCATAGAAAAGTCGCCTTATACAAAGTGCATTCTTCATTGTAGAATAATTATATATTATGTAATTATATAGTATGTCTACATTGTATATATAATTATATATAGTAAGGCCTGTGTGTGGCAAAGGAGAGACAACCAATCCTAGGCATGTCAAAAGTACCATGATAGTTAATGGGGTTTACTCCCAGGAAAGTGTGGACAGGATTGTAGCCCATGTCAATACATGATCTTGACCTGGCTTGGTTGGATCCAGGCTCCTTCAGCCATAGCCTGGCAGCCTGGCAGCTTCTCCACCCCATCCCCCTCTGCAGTTTGGGAATTAGGGTTGCCACGTACAAAAACTTCAGAGTCAGCAGGCAATGTCTGGCTGTGCCACATCGCTGCATACCATTGAATGCCCAAAAGAATTTGGTACCAACGTGGAGAACTCCAAATCAAAGGGATGTGGGGAGAGATGGGCAAAAAGTCAGGGGGGAGCAACTTATTTTTAGATGGGCAAAAATTCAAGGGGCAGCAACTTATTTTTAGAAGAAATTTTTTTCTTTATTTAGACTGATGGGTGAAATAGTTTTTAAAGTAGTACTTTAAAAATAATGTTGGCACAGCCAATTACAGGGCTGCAAAACTGCCACATCATTCCACCATCTGGCCTTTTAGGTCAACAAACCGCACTCACTTTTAAATGGAACGGTGGTGGCAGAGTGGTTTTCCAAAACGTAAGCTCCCCCAAGCCCAAGATCTGGGAACCTGGATGAAGAGTGAGATGGCTTTGAAAACCTGAATTTAAGTGGATAGAAAGGCTTTTTACTAGGGAAAGGCTAGGATGAGCCTCAAGGTGAACACAGACAGTACTCAGGTAACCCAAGATGCTAGAATCCCATTGCACAAAGACCCACAATTGAAGCCCTGCAAGAAGGGTTCAATTCAATACTAGCCAATGGATTGTTAGGACTCTGGTCAAGTCTCAATCTCTTGTGTACTATGGGTGTAAACCTAATCAACTTTCAAGCATTGGCTTAGCTGTACCAGTGGGGCACGTGATGCATCCTGTAGTTTGGGGGAGGCAGTGTCAGAGATCTCCGGGAAAGGGAATCATTATTCCTTTACCTTGAAGATTCAGTGTCATTACCCTGGATCTGGGAAATTGGTTAGGATTGCACTTTTTATGTGATTGCACAACTATCAAAGTCTGGTATGAAGATAATTTCACTTTGTGTTTCTTCTGACTGTAACTGGAATGTTGCCAGCATTCTGTATAGAATAGCTTCTGTAAACCTCATTTCAAGATGCCAGACATTCCTCTGGCACTGGTATATGGGCAGAGTGACCATATAGAATGGAGGACAGAGTGCCTCTCCCTTTAACCATTGCATAGAAGATGAAATTTAGGCAGGTTTAGCTCAACAAAGAAGGGTTCACATAACAAGTATAAATTTCCAAGAAATCTTGTTTCACACAACAAGTTCCACTTCACTTAACAAGCAAGCACGCTATGGGCACATGTGCTATGCAGCACTGATGCTCCATGCAGAGGCTCTTTAAAAGGGCTGCCGGCCAGCACTGCTGCCTCTAACTGCCCCCAACTTGGGGGCAGTTGTCTCGGGTTGCCAGAGGCAGCTGCCCCTAACTGCCTCCAATGGCCACCTTGAACCTCCAGCAGCAGGCCAGGTAAGCCTCCCAGGAAAGAGTCTTTGATTGCAGCCTCCTAACCATGTCTACCCAGAAGTAAGCCCCATTGTGTTAAATGGGGCTTACTCCCAGGAAAGTATCTTTAGGATTGCAGCCTAAGTAGAATTCATAGGATCATGCACATTGAATGCATGTTTTGAATTCAATTACAGTGTTTTGTCATCATTTTTACATCCAGTTAATATTTTTATATGAATACTAGCGAAAGGCGTACCCGCGTTGCGGGAGTAAAATTCCCCCATATGCCATTCCCCCATAATCATCAACCCCCCATGGATAACTTTCCCCCAGGCGTAACAACCCCCCATGCGCAACTTCACCCATACACATCAACCTCCCCAAGCGCAACTTCACCCATGCGCATCAACCCAGCATGCACAAGTTACCCCATGCGCAACTTCCCCCTGCACATCAACCCCCCATGCACAACTTCCCCCATGTGCATCAACCCCCCATGCGCAACTTCCCCATATGCATCAAACCCCATGCACAACTTTCCCCCATGTGCAACTTTCCCCCATGTGCAACTTCCCCCCATGCGCAACTTCCCTCCATGCGCAACTTCCCCCCTGCGCAACTTTCCTCCATGTGCATCATCCCCATGTGCAACTTCCCCCATGCGCAACTTCCCATATGCGCAACTTTCCTCCCATGCGCAACTTCCCCATGCGCAACTTCCTCTGTGCGCAACTTCCTCCGTGCGCAACTTCCACCGGTGCATCATCCCCCCATGTGCAACTTTCCTCCGTGTGCATCATCCCCCCATGCGCATCATCCCCCCATGTGCAACTTCCCCCATGCGCAACTTCCCCCATGTGCAACTTTCCTCTCATGTGCAATTTTCCCCATGCGCAACTTCCCATATGCGCAACTTTCCTCCCGTGCACAACTTTCCCCCCGTGCGCAACTTTCCCCCCGTGCGCAACTTCCCCCCGTGCGCAACTTCCTCCCATGCGCAACTTTCCTCCATGCGCAACTTCCTCCCATGTGCAACTTCCCCCCTGCGCAACTTTCCTCCATGCGCAACTTCCCCCATGCACAATTTCCCCTCATGCACGATTTCCCCTCATGCGCAGCATCCTCGCCAGCGCAACTTCTTCGAACAACATCCCCCAGTGCACCAGGATCTGAGCACCAAATTGGCTGGATGTGGTTCAGTCTCCCATGTTAAGTATAGAGAGAAACAGGTTGCCCCCTTTTCAGCCCCTGAAGGGTTAATTTCTCCAGAAGGTTCTTGGTGGGAGTTCAGGTGACAGAAGGAACTCCCAGAATTCCATGCTTCAGGCCCAGCAGTTGGGGAGGAATGTTGATGAGTCAGCAATTCTCAATGCAAAGTATAGGGAGGAAAATGCGTTGCGCCCCTTTTCACCCCCTTCCGGTTGGAATTTCCGAAAACCAGTTCTTAGTGCACCCCTCCCTCACGGAAGGAACACCCACCCCAAATTTCACGCTTCTAGGCCCACCGGTTTTGGCAGGGCGGTGATGAGTCAGTCAGTCAGTCAGTCAGTGAGTGACTTTTCTCTTTTATATATATAGATTTTGGGGGATGTGGAACCAATCGTCTGAGTTTCCATTATTTCCTATGGGAAAATCTGCTTCACTTAAAGAGTGTTTCACTTAAAGAGTATGCCTCCGGAACAAACTAAGCTCTGTATGTGAGGCATCACTTTAGTCAACCTGTATATGGGTGATCAATGTTCATTTACATTTTGCTGAAATTTTGAAGAGTTCCCTTCCCATTCACACATTGATACAAGACACCCCCAGGACCTTTTCACTCTAATATTCCCACAAATTAGTTCATCCCAGGCCTGCATATAGCAGCAAGGATGTAATACGGTGAAGAAAGGATAGATAGGGGTAAATCAGGCTGAGGAAGAAGAAGAGGAAGAAATGGCAACAGGGGCTATCACCATATTCTATCCCCCTTTTGGACGTAATTTCTAAAATTAGGTGATTTTAATGACACAAGTCCAAGTGGCTCCATGGTAGCTGCTGAGACTTACCTTGAGGAAGGGGACATTAATCCCATTTCCTCAGAGAGACCTCCAGCAACCTGTGTCACTGTGTGGGATGCAGTGGAGACTACACTGACTGCTTTGGGTAGGATTGGGCATCCAATCTTTGAGTGAAGGGGTTCTCTGCGTTAGGCTGAACCAATCTCAGATCCCTCTATTAAATTGAACTGTGCTATATACAGACTGTATTCTCTCTCTAAGTGTTACAGAAAACGTCTTGAATGCTTTAAGGAGAGAGACATATAAATAATTGTCCTCATCAGCTCTTTGGTCACAGTGTTTGCCATAACGAACAGCAGGCTCACTATTTGCATGCCTGGCCAGAAACACCCAAGGCAGTAACAAAATAAGAAATCAAAGTAGGTCTTGAACCCACATTGGCAAACTCATAAAGCTGCTCGCTAACCACTCAACCACAATATGAGGCATACAACCACTTGATGGGACATTCAGTTTCCCATTGCACCACAAACAGGCACACCTGCCAGAAATACTGTAGCACATGGATCAATCTGAGGAAGTATCACATGGGTCTATCTTTGGACTTACACAGGGGCCTCTATTGTGCTAGCCTACCCTTTTAAGTCACACACACATCCTGTGCCCATTGCATCATTGCTGGCACAGTACAGTAGCTTGGTGTACCTGTAGCATTCCCTTCAAATGGGAGCTTTCACAGGAGAAGGAATGGGATGTGAAGTAGCAACCCCAACCTCTGGGAGAACTGTAAGTGGTGCAAAGCAGTCACTTCTGGATTCTACCCAGAGAAGGAAGCACTGGTGACTTTGCACCCTCCTTGGCATATTGCCCAGTTCGGATACCCATCAGTCTCTACTCTAAGTACACCTATGTAGTGGCCCTATCTGTTCACAAAGTGACAACAAGTAGATATTGTCACAATGTTTATTGCACAATTTAAAATATGGAACAGCATCTAATAAACATTGAATCTAATGCACACCCTGATTTTGGAGACTCAGTTTGGCAGGAAAAGGTGAATGTTATATTTGAGTAACTACAGTATATTTTTCCCCTCCCCAGCTGCTTACTACCCATTTGCTTTGCTGCCTCCCCCGAGTTAGTCTAATGGGTCAGTTTTGAATTAAGCAGATCTACTTTTGATTGTGGTATTATTCTTCACACATGCCGTTTTCATAATCTTGACTACTAGTGCCAAGCTCTGCTTATCCCCGCCGTGCTGTCTGGTGCAATTGCTACCGCCTGCACCCCCTTAGCTACTCCACTGCCCATTCCTGCTCTCTACTGTTCCTTTACTGGATCAGCAGCTGGATAGGAAAGTACCTGGGAGGTTTATATTCACTTCTGCAATTCCAGGGTACTGAGATCAGACCAGGAGGAGGGAGAGACAAGAAAACCCATCCAAAAGAACTTTGAATCCCATTACAAATCAAACCCACAGCACCACCTGCTACTGTATGGTTGCCCATGAAGCTATGTGGTTGGCATCATGGTTGACATTATGAAGTTACATGACATGGCTTGGATCTCGGCAGCTGATAGAGAGGTATCTTTAGAGACTTTTATTCCAGTCTTCGATAACCTCTTTTTAGCCCATTGTGGATGCAAGGTACATTGATCTACTCCGCACTCCTTAATCCTTAGTGGGTATCAAAACAATATTTTTGATTGTTTCCTTCTCGCTATAAATGGCCCTAGCACTTATGACTTATATCTTCCCTAAGAATTCTGGATTACAGCACAGGGAAGCCTTAAGTGGCAGTCTTTTTAGTGTCAACTTTAGGCTTCCCCATGGCAAATCGACAGAAAAAAACCTTCATTCCTGCACCTTCCTAACCAACCTTCCCACACCAGGCTAAGGATGCTGCATCTCTGAAGTAAAAGAATGACCTCTCCTTTAGGAGGCCTCTGTGACTACCGCCCTCCAACTGCAGGATGCATCGTAAGAACAGTCCATAGAGAAACAAGCCATAGAGACCAGGCCATAGAGAACAATGGGAATAACGCCCAGTGTAGGGCTGGATAGGTTGAGGTCATTGGTAACTTGCATATTGGGCCACCACTCCCTGACTGCTAATGGGATATTTCAATGGGTATTAAAAGAGTTGCACCAATGTGGGGTCTTGATTCCAGTCCCATCCTTGTGCTGGTCAGATTTTGGGTATGATAGATGTTGTTGTTATTCTGCCATCGCATCAACGTCAGCACAGTTTGGCCATAGAATTGCATCAAAACCTTGTAGTGAGGTGGCTGAACAATATCACATTGTGAACCATTCCATACACAAGGTTTCAAAGTACATACTTCCAGCTGGTTTGTGCATTGTAACCTCCCCTAGTATATTTTGAGCACAATCCTAACCATGTCTACTCAAAAGTAAGCTCCATTGTGTTCAATGGATCTTATTCCCAGGAACGTGTCTTTAGGATTGCAGCCATAGTTCCTATTCTTCTGAGACACAAGGAAAGCAGACATTATTTAGCTGACAGGGGACTTGCTTTCACTAGATTTTTTTTCTTTCAGTACATTCATGTCACAGTTATTCTACTTGGGGCAAGCCCAATAGCTTTAAGTCCCTTTTCAAAAAAGGTATTTAGAACGTGATTGATACAGGTTTGCAGCATTAGGAGATGCAGGCATTCTCATTATATAGAAAAGGACACATCTTTACAGAGCATCTTTTATTTCTGTTACATGACCAACAACTGTTTAAAAACAGCAGCATCAGCTTTACAACACAATAAAATATATATTTAATTTATGTCACTTAAGACTTGTGATATAAGTATTCTTTACCAACAGGGCAGAGGAAGACAAAGGAGCAAAGCAGGCAGGAAACACTTAGATTCAGCTAATTAATTCTCTGACTTTTGGGGCTGAAAGAATCCTGTCTTATTTGAATGCATCTTTCCTCAGAGACAGGCAAATTCAGTGTGGCTCAACTCAAGTTGAATCATAAGTCACTGCTCCATTAACTGGACTCGAAAATGAGTCCTAATTAGTCCTTTCTGAGTTGCTCTGAGTGTTTTGCAGACCCTAAAAGTCCAAAGTTGTTTTGATAAAAAAAAGTCAGCTGCGGCTCTGCAGAGAAAAAAAAAAACGGAGCTGCTGTTGGGTGGGTGTATGGGTGAGTTCTCTTTAAACACTCCCCTGATGTCCCCATCCATCTGTAAACAGGATGCCAGGAATGGGACAAACTGTGTGAGATCAAAAAAAGCAAGAGGGAGGAAAATCAGCAACAGCTGTAGCCTTTTGCAGCTGTACCCAGAAGTAGTCCCTTTTGTGCAGGTGAAGGAGGGTTTCTCCTCCTCTCAAGTAACAGTGGACCTCAACTCACAGCAGCCATGCAACTGGGAAGCATGATCATTACAAACCACCTCTCCCCTGGCTTCCATGCCTCTTTTCTCCCTCTCGCCTGGCTACTCCAACCACTTTCAAAGCAAAAACCTTCTTCTCCTGCCCTCCCTCATCCAAAGAAACAAGTCAGACCTCCCAGTCTTTGTCCAGTGATCATAGTTTCCTTCAGAAATGGACAAAGGGACCTGCTCACACTGGAGGTACTTAATGTAATAAATAAATAAATCTATATATATGCAGTATATAAAACTGAAAAGTCATTGACTGATTCTCTGACTCACTCAACGCCCAGCCAAAACCACTAGGCCTAAAAGAGCGAAGTTTGGGTGGGTGTTCCTTCCTTCACCCACTAAGAACCAGTTTTTGGAAATTCCAACCAGAAGGGAGTGAAATGGGGCACAACGCGTTTTCCTCCCTATACTTTCCATTGAAGGATCCCTGACTGAGGGACTCTCTGCCTCAATGGCTGCCACCCTCACGGACTGAGAAGCGTGAAATTTGGGGAGTGTATTCCTTCAACACCTACCAAGAACCAATGTTGAGAAATTTAACCCTTAAGGGGCTGAAAAGGAGTGCAACGTGTTTTTATCCTATATTTAACATTGAAGACTGACTGATCAACATCCCTGGGACCTGATGCACTGGGAAAGAAGGTGTTCATGGGGGAATGGTGTGCATGGTGAGGTTGCACATGGCTGTGTGTTGCACATGAGGTGGTGTTGCGCGTGAGGAGGTGTTGTGCATGGGAAGTGTTGCACATGAGGGGTGGTGCACAATGGGGGATAGCATAAGGGGGTATTTTACTCCTGCAATGCAGGTACATTTCACTAGTAAATAAATAAAAGCACACCCAAACACAGGCAGACTTGAGTCTTGGGGACTAATTTCTTAGTCAGACTCAAGTGGATGCCAGTGTCATTGACACACCTGACTCGAGGGTACACACATTTTTGCGACTCTCTCAAGTCACTTGGCTCAAGTTCCGATCCTGCCCCTTTTTTCCTTCATTTCGTACATTCATTAAAGTTTGTGTTTTGTGGCAGATAGCTGTGAAATTTGAATTAGGCAGGTTGCCAACTTTTAAATCCTTTTTGAAAAAACTTCTGACAAACTTCTAGATATCAAAAATGCTTGTTTTTGTGTCTTGAAAAGCCTTCATTTGCTGATTCCTGAAGATGAAGCTGCTGTGAAAAGGAAGTTCTAAAAGTTCTAAAAAACTGGAGCAATTTCTTTTCAAGAAACAGCATTGCTTCTGGAAAGAATAGATTTCCTCATCCGCCTTTTAGAGCATCAACACTCATGCAAACTTTTTAGTCTGGGTTCTTCAAACCTATCAGCCAGAGGGCCACATAAAATATCTGGCAGAGTGCCAAAAGCCAGAAAAAAATTAAATATAAAATTTAAATAAATGCATTAGAGATGAAACTTATAAAATTTAATTTTAATAAATGCATTAGAGTTGGAACTTAGATGAACAAATAAATGAATGAATGGTCTCAGATTTTGAGGATTTCCTGCTAAAGGCAGGGGTTTGGACTAGATGATGCACTGGGTCCCTTCCAACTCTATGATTCTATGATTCCAGGACTCTTCCAAGCATCAACACACATCACAGAAATAAAGCACCTACTCAAATGGACTCCCAGTCCCCAAACATCTTTTAAGGTGTTTGGCACAAAAGTTACTTATGTTTTTAGAAAGAAAAAACAAAACAGAAAGTTACTTTTAGGCCATCAGAACATCTCCCAGGAATGAACAGAGGACAGTTCCAGTTGTGTTAAGTCAAGTGGGTCAGAAGTTTGCAGGGGACCAGGAACTGGGCCAGATAGAGGCTTGCCACAAGCCACATCTGACCATCAGGCCTGAGCTTGGAGACCCCTGTGCTAGACATTAAGATCACAATCCTATGCATTTATACTCAGAAGTAAGTCTCATTGTGTCTAATGAAGCTTACGCTCAGGTAAGTGTGGCTATTGAAGTCTTTTAATAGCGTTTAACAAAATCTTGCTTTTCGAAAGGCTTCTAAAAGCCTAATCCTATCCAACTTTTCAGTGCCAATGCAGTCAAGATGTATTGAGGAGACCTACATGTTTGTCCTCCCACCACAGAATGCAGTACACACCAAGAGTGTGGCTAGGGTGGTACAGTCCACACAAGATGACATGCCCAAGGGTGGTGACGCACACTGGAGGACCTAAAAATTACAACTTTGTGATGGTGCATCAAAACCCATCATGTCATATACCACTGGAATTGTATTGAAAAGCAGAATCCAATACAAAAATCTGTTTTGAAATAGCACCTTTCTATCAAACATCTTGGCCAAAAAAACAAAAATATGCATTTAACTCTATGGAAAGTGAAAATGACCCATATCATGGCTTTACTCATGAATAGGCAAATGTGCCATAGTTCATTGGAAAGGGCAGACCGAGATGAATCTAAGGACACCAGAATTATCCTGATCCAATGAACACAGCCCCCACAAATCACCCCAGGAGTAGGTCCCTGATGATTGCATTGAAATTCACTGAAAATGGATGCGAACCCACAGCTGTGTTTACTGGCAAGTAAACAAGCATGCCTTGGCTGGAGTAGAAGATCAGTCCAGGAGAGAAGTACCCTACAATCCAGAGTAACTACGGGTGCACGTAAGAGACTTTACGTGCACCCGTAGTTACTGCACCATCTAGTGAAAACTTATGGGAAATTCATATTGCAATCCAGAGTAAATTGTTCTTACACCGGAGCAAGGACTCCCCGTAGTTACTCTGGATTGCACCCTAAGACTTCCAAAATGGTCCCAATCAGTGACGTTACCAAGGCATTAGAAAGTCCTTGACCTAAATGAAACCTTGTGACCTAAATGGCTAAAATAATGTTTGGTAGTAATAATCCCATCATGTTATATATCTTTGGATGCAAATTTACAGCAGAATGCAGTGAAACAAACTACTTGGAAACATATTGTATTAAAATGTGTGGCTAAAAAAACCAGTGAAGGCAGGGCAATGGCACATAACCATGCCCACCATTCATATTGTTGCCCTACCCAATGTATGGGGGTGATACGCTGGCCTCCCACACCGGGTGATGTGAACCCTAGTGACACCCCTGGCACAGACATCATTGATACAAATGCATCAGAGCTGGAAATTTGAATACAATCAGGCGTGTGGTGAACTTAGCAGTCAGGAGCTAATGAATCCAAAACTGGAAAGAACAAAATGCAAGAAAGTCAGGTTAAATTTTCAGATAGTCATAGCGACATAACATTCAAGTGCATACAGTATGTACTAGTCTGCTTCTTTCTTAACAACAGAATAACTCTCCCTTGGCAGACAGCTGGAAAAAGGAGGGCAAATTTTCAAACAAAATGACTGTGTCATCCTTTAATCACTGGTTTTGTTTGATGGCTTCCTGACAATGCAGATATAACATTTCTGATTCTGTTGGCAGTTAGATTGGGAACACGTCAATCAGTGAAATAACCAGAAAAAATAAATTGGGGATGAAATTAGTGAATGATCCGAAGGAACAAAATACATTTTTGAATGGGAAAGGTGGACAATGTTCTCCTAGATTTCTGGGTGAGAAATAATGGAATATTTCAAATTAATGCTTTTATAGCCACAGGCCTCCTCCTGCCACGTGGCTGCTTCTTCGAGAACCGTGGGCAGCCCCTGTTTGGGATCACTTTCATCCTAAGCATTTTTTTTTCTTGGAAGCAAGACCCATTTATTTTGATGGTATTATTAAGTAAGTGTATCTGCCAGCTTTTATGGTTTAGCACTGGAGTCCTACAATGAGTCCAGCAAAGCCACTTTTGTGGCTCTTGTGCCACTGAAGTTCCTACAAAGTCTGCTATTCTAACCTCCAGTTAGGCTGGCCTAAGTCCCAGCATGGGTCCTATGCTGACCAGGTGACACAAAAGTGTTGTAAGACTCTTCTGCACCACTCCTGGGAGAGCGTAGGGGCAGTGTACAGACATGCGCTTGCCTCCCTATATCACCATGGGACTGGGAAGACAGATGAGACCGCATGGGGAATCATGCCGCAGGCTGCATTGAGATTCACATTTGGTCCCTGGACCAGGGTTTAGACACCCTGCCGTAAACTGAGGGTTTTTAGAAAAATCCTCAGTCTTACTTTGTTTTATTTTTGAGGTAGACACCCCTAGCATCAAAGAGATGGAGCAGTCAACTATACTTCTGTTTGCCATCCAATATGAAAACATCTCATTTGAACTTTTTTCTGAACATATTTGAACTTTCTGAACATCTCATTTGAACTTCTTTTGACGAGCACCTGTCGGGGATGCTCTAGTGGGATTTCCTGCTGCAGGCAGGGGGTTGGACTAGATGACCTACTAGGTCCCTTCCAACTCTATGATTCTATATATGATGTTTAAAGGGGAAATTATGCATTTGTAAATTGAAAAGCTTTATAAAAATTTGTCCATGTCATAATGAGGTATCAAAATCTGCATCAAAGAGGAAAATTCCAAATACAATAGCCTATCACTTAGATATGCACAGTTTGAAGAGTTTGGACACATGCTTTGAAAACAATAATACTCAGTCAACTCAATCCATCAGCTGGAGGAATGTCAGATGTCCTTAGATTTCCCAAGCTGGGATGCTGGCACTGTTGGAACAGCAACCTTTATTGTCAAAATCCTCTACCATCAGCCCATGATGAGCTACTCGGCCATTTCTTGTTGGAAACTGTCCAGTTCTCAGGAAGCTACTTTGTCCAGATTCAGAGGGTTGAACTGAGTCACTACCTTGAGCCTCAACAAAAATCCGATTGCGGGGTCCAAAGAGAAATCCACTATTGTTCCTGCTATTGTGTTCCCTTTCCATGGTGCAGAGCTGGACTTTAAATGCCTCTTGGAATCCTCTCCGAAAATTCTCATTGAAGTACCCATAGACGATTGGGTTGACACTGCTGTTAAAGAAGGCCAACCAATGGGCAAATGGGAAAAAATAGATTGTAATGAGGTTGAGTTGATACTCAGTTAGGTTCCCATAATCTGTGAGCAACATTAAAGTCCACAAGGGTAACCACGAAAGCGTGAAGAATAATGCCACAATAATCAACATGTTGATAACTCTGACTTTCCTCTTGGAGACCCTTCTTCCTTCATTCTCCTCTGGATGGGAGCCCCCCATTGGTGCAGATGATTTGAACAATTTGAAGGCAATCCGAGCATACATGATCACAATCAAGGTGAGCGGAGTAAGGTATATATGAGAAAAGAGAACTGTTGTGTAGACCTTTCGCATCTCCTTATCTGGCCACGCTTCCCAGCAGGAGTAAAATGGATAAGAATTGTTGTAGGTATCCAACATGAAATGGTACTCATCCCGGGTGACAGTCAAGGTAACTGCAGAAGGGCACATAATGATGAAGGCCAAGACCCAAATGATAAAAATAGTGATAAGGGCTTTCCTTAGGGTGAGTTTCTGTCTGAATGGGTACACTATACAGCGGAATCTGGGAGAAGAAGGGATAGGAATTAGTTTAAATATTGAAATAGATACAACAGATGAGTGCAAACACTATACTAAGTTACCATATATTCAAAGTATGATGGGCATCTCCCTGCCTGCATACAGCTGAGGAGGCTCTCCTTACACCAGATAAAGCAGGTGTAACACAAGCCTCCTTGGGTGTAAGGAGAGCCTGCTCAGGTGTAAACAGGTAGGGCAGTTATGGTGCTTTTCATAGACAACAATGGGGCAGTTCTGTCTCATCTGCTGTCCTCAGCTCACATGTTCCTGATGTCCCCTGAACTGCCTCCTCCACCACCTTACCTGATCTGACAAGGGCCAGATCCATCAGTGTTGGGTGTGCAGAGCTGCTGACCATTTGTTTTGGTGAGTCAAACGTGGGCAGCAGCAGTGTGCCATTTCTTCCACCACTGAGGTCTTTACGACAATGATGTAATAAAATACAACGGGATTGGGTTGTTAGTGGTAGAATTTTGTCTCCATAAGGAACTTGTCTTCCTCCATGAGGAACTATGTTTTTTGTCTCCATAAGGACATTGACTTGGGTCAATATCCAAGTTCTCATATGTTTAAAAGACCTCAGATTGCAAGGCTGGGGAAAAACTGTGCTTGAGGCCTTACGAGAACCACTGTCAATTGAAGAAGTCTAGTCTGGAGTAGATCACTGGTCTGAAACACCATGTATTTTACATTCTTAACAGGATTTGTATGGCTACAATCCTAAAGTCACTTTCCTGGGAGTAACAACCATTGAACACAATGGTTGTTAGGATTATGCTATTAGACTATCACTGATCATGTTCACTGAAGGCAAAGAAAAGAAAACAAAGCAAGATATAGAAACATACCTTTCAACAGCAATAGCCACCAGAGTGAAAACTGAAGCGGAGACTGACATTCCTTGGACCAGCCCACTCATTTTACACATAAAAATGTCAAATGGCCAACCTGGAATAAAATATGCAGATTGTCACAGCAATGTATTTACCTCATTGCCCCCCCCCCCAAAAAAAAACATAATTTCAAGAATGTATAGGTTTTGTTTAAGAGCTGCTAATACGTTTAAACTTAAAAAGCAAAACTTTTGTCATTTGATAAACACTACATTTGTTTGGTCTTTTGCAGATGGATCCTCTAATCTTAGCTGCATATTTCTCTGGTTGGAAAAAAATTTATAAAAATATCACAAGAAGGTTTTCATTCAGTAGGTCCAATCCTATTGAGGGCATGTGCTGGCTGAAAACATATTCTGCTGGAATGCATTGCCACAAACCACTGTAACATGCTTTGTGGCAGCAAGACCAGGCTCACTAGTGCTGGCAGAGCAACAGAGGCTCACTGGAGTAGGCAAGTCCAGTATCAGGACAGGGGAAGGTGGAATGGGTTTAATCCTTCGTTTAGTTCTTATATTTAATAAACATACTGTATGTTTGGTAGGATAATCATTGGTAGGATATTGGATGGTAGAATGTTGGATGGTAGGAGTTTGGATCTCATCACAAGGCATTTAACTAGATTCCTTCTAAAAGAGCTGGAGTCAAAGGCTTACCAAGACAGGATAAGGATGCCCTTAAACGTTTGCAATGCTAATTTCAAGAAATGGCCTCCTTGCTGCATCCTTTTTCAAAAATTTGGCATTAATCCCCAAATCACTAACAGACTTGTTCAGTGAGATGAACACACGACTGTGTAGCTCACTACAGCCGCTGGCTTTATGCTCCTATTTCTGAGGCACAAATTGCTGCACAGACTTTATCCTTTAGGGTGAGAATGCTGTGAAAGTAATGTCAAAGCAGAGAAGGTGGGGATGCTGTCACGCTTGTCTTCTGATCACTCACCCAGCAGGGGAAAAAATAACTGCAGACAGAAGACGAAGCACTTACAGGGCTAAAGATGCTTGAATGCTAAGAGCTTGTCTTGTTCATTTGACAGTCACAGTCAAAGTCTGTGCATCACAAAGTCTCACCTGCCCTTTGAGGCAACAAACCACTTTATTAATTAACTCCAACCAGGAGTTCAAAGGTTTCCTCGCTGGATGACAAAATTGCTTGCAAGGTTGTATACATCTGTGGAACAAATGATTCATGACAGCAGTAATTCTCTCAAGAGCTTCACTGACCACTTTCTCCAGAGAAATTATGTCAAGGAAAAAATGATGTTATCTGTGAGGAATCCATGCCCACACAAAAGAGGTGGGGAAGGGTGGTGAGCTCTGGTCTACCTGCCAGGGTGGCATTGGCAGAAAGATGCAGTAATATGGAAAACAAAATGCAAACCTAATATCTCTCTAATATCTTTTAAAATGTGAAATAATTGCATATGTGCTGGTCGATGACCGAAATAAATACACTGAATTGAAATAATTGCAGGAAATTAACATCATTGTATTTAGGAATGGAAAGTGGCCTGTGAGCCCAAAATGTACTTCTGCATCAGAGGTAGTTCCACAGTTGTGGCACTGAGCCCAATACTCTCTTTCATGGTAATTAAATCCACAAACTAAAGACTTACTGAAGCAGGCCAGTTCCCCTCACATTTGACACTGTTTAGGGGGTCATGTATATATTATTTGGCCTGGCACATATAGCTTGTGGCAGTAGCTGCCTTCATGCTCCTCCTGTAGTATCTCCAGCACCCCATGCTGCTTGCATACTGCAGTGAGGTGCTATGTAAAACTTTGCACTCTCTTTAACTATACTACTGTGTTTCCTTACTCCGAGGAGACCTCAAAGCAACCCTGAGGAGTAAAAATTCCCCCACGGCATACAATGGGGACCATGCAGGAGTTGCTACATCGCTGTGCTGAGAATGGAGAAAGAGAACGTGGAAGTCCTGATGAAAGTTACCCCAAATTGGCTATTTGTCTTAGAGAGGAATATAAAGGAACATGCAACCACAGAGAGCAAAGTTTCACATTTGATCTATCCTTTTGATCAGATCAAAGTTTTACATTTGATCTGCCTTGCTTATAATCCAGAGAGGGGATGCCCCAGCCACTTCTAATTTCAAAAGCAAGGATTTATTGGGGTGGTGGGGGGGGGGAATGTCAGGACAGTTGTAAGCAGGTGCTTAACTCTAAACTCATAGTAATATCTGGCTTTAATATGCAGGCTTTAATATGCAAGTTTGGTAGCTAATCCTTCCCCCTCCCCCCTCCCCCCTCCCCCCGGGTCCTTTACTGGGAAGGTTGAATGAGCATCCACAACTCCAGTTAAAAAATAAAGATAAGATTTATTTTAAAGAACTTAAGGCGCCAAGCACTTTGGCATTATCAGTTTCAAATACACAAGAAAACAATAAAGCTAACTTGCTATGCTAAACTTTTGTTCTTAACTAACACACAACAGGTTTACTTTTTCCTTAGCTGTTTCAAGTTTAGCCTTCTGCAGCAGGGTACATTTACAGCAGCTAAAGTCCTTTCCAGCTTGATTTACCATAATCCATCAGTGACAAATACCGGTAGGTCTTTCTTAGCATAGTCCATGAGCATTGGCAGAGTACCAGAGCCCAGTAGGTTAGGTCCAAACAATGATGTTTCACTCCACACAAAGCATAGTTCCAATGGTACACCATGCCATTTGACCTCCAACCCTGGCAAACCGATCACTGATGATGACCGCCCTGAGGTGTTGGCTTCCTCCCCTTTTATGGGTCTTGCTAAAAAAGGTATTGCCCAGGGTAACCCAACATTCAATAGAGATTTAGTACTTCTTGGTTCTGCCTGGCAGCTACTAAGTGGCTCTCATCTCAGCTGTATTAAATCATTCTCATTAACCACTATCTCAAGTGCAGGCGTTGATACTTCATTTTGAAAGGTCTTGGGAGATAGTGCAGGCCAGTCGCTACTCTCCAGGGCCATGAAGCCAAACTTCAGCTGAATCCAATTAGTTTCTCAGGCCCAGGCCTATGATTCCCTTTTTATTCCCACTCCACAGAGAAAGCAATTTTTTAGCAGTCCCAGAATGCTCTAATATGGTCACTTAAAGTTCAAACATGGCTATACATGACTAAAGTTCAAACATGGCTATACATGACTATACTTTAAACATGTCACTTAAAGTTCAAACATGGCTATACTTTTAAAGGAAAGCAGAAATATAGGAAATATATTAAATATATAGAAATATAGAAAATATATAGGAAATATAGAAAATATATAGGAAACAGCTTGGGGGTGTCAATCAAATTAAGTTTACAGGTCGGTTCCCTTATTTCTGCATAAGCATCCTGAAGTCCTATGGATCTGCTCAGGTATACACCAGCTCTTCAGACATACACCTCAAACATACAACAACTCATGTTATAGTTGGCATAATTCTAAGAAAAAAGGATAGGGAACAAGAACAGGGATAGGATCCTAGCATATGCTGAAGCCACCATGTTCTATTTCCAGTTCATCCCACTCCATCCAGAAATGCCCCTGTCTGCTCCTTCCCCACCTACAGCTCACTTCCCCCTGCTTCTTACTGGGACCAGAGGAGCACAAGCGGTTGTTCTGTGCACCCTTGCTGCTTGCTATTTGTGACAGCGGCCTGACAATGTGCAACCATTCATCACATTTCTCAATGTCACGGAGCCTGGTGTGCTGCCAGAAGGCGCATATCAGCAGCACACATGCTGCCCGTAGGATTGGGCTGCCCTGTCACTAACTACTCTTTTGGAGGCTTGGAGAGAGCAAAGTTACAGAGAACAGAAAGACTGATTACCATGTCAAAGAGCATATTTGCTCACCATGTGCTATCTTCTGCTTTGAAAACTGTTAATGGGCCGCAATTTATCGAGACAGCTTCCAACTGCTGTACAACTGGTTTTCATTTTCAGTGTATCACCAGGAGTTTATTTTTTGTGTATCATCAGGAGTCTGTGCTTTTTTTTTAGGTAAGAGGAAAGCAAAACTGACAATTTGGGCAGTGAATAACCTGCTTTTTAAAAACAACTTACAGCCAGATTTCCTAATATACCATTCAATTACCATTCAGAGTCCAGCTGCTCTGAAGTGCTCAACCCGCTGCTGCTTACCAGCCAGAAGATAACAGCTTTACCCAGGCTTACCAGTCAATGCAGTTGATCAGAGTCAAAAACTGATGGACATTAATTCCATCAGAAAAATAAACTAGCCAAAGATTCAAAGTCAATATCAGACAGACAAAATAATCTTCCAGTTTATTCCTCATAGGAGATGCTGGAGTAAAAAGAACTGCCCAGACTATTGAGAAAATTCCCCAGCATCTTTATATCAGTCTTTTTTTACTACACAATATCAGGGTGTATTTCAGAAATACTCGTTTTGCAAAAGGTTTTATTTTTCCTTTAAAGGGGGGGGGTAGAAACTGCAGAGTGAAGAAGTTGTAATTTGAGCATATTGACGATTTTTTACTTGAACCTTTCCCAAAGAAAAAGGTGTAGATTAGAAAAAGCTGATCCTGTATTATAGATGGTATTGCAAGTGGGGACAAGGCAGTTTTTTATAATAAAAAGAGAGTCAGGAGTATCTCGGTTCAGTTACGCATACAGTAGGGTTCAAAGTATCTTTCAACAAAGTGTACTGATATTTTGATAATAAGGAAATATATTTAAACTCAACTGAGTAGACAGAAGGTCACTGAATATTCATTTGGTTTTACCATCTTAAGTACCAAAATGTTCTGGGTCAGCCTACATCTACTTTTCTGTAACTCCTAAGAACCCAATTCTATCTAACCTTCCTGCTAAGGAGTAGGCCCCATGGTAAGGGACCACATCTTCCAATACTTTTAAGAAGATCTCATTGACTGCCTCTCCACCACAGGATGCAACACACAACTGCACCAGCACTGGAAAATTGGATAAAACTGGGCCTTTTGTCATTCAACTAAACAGGAAACTCTACAGGTACTGCTCATTCCTCTTCAAGAAATACACCTCATAGTCAGTCTATGGTGCCTGGAGTTTCCTCTAGATGTCCCTCTTCTTCATCATATTATCATAAGCATCTTTCTTAATGAACAGAAGTTAGATTTGTCCTGATCTACGCTAGCCTAGAGTAAAAACCTTCTGAGAAAAGGGGACAGAATGCTATTTTCCTAAACATCGACTGCATCCTTTTGTAGTGTCTACAACAATGTGGCATTTTAATTGAACAACAGTCCAATTCTTTGCATCCAATGTGCTTGTGCTAACAGATTCCAAGGTCCATTGGTGTACTACATCAAATCCTTAGCCTCTCTATGTGGGGTGCAGCCAGCAGTGCAAAAGCTGGAAGGTCGAGCAGTGGCATTATCAGTACGGTCATGGGGAGAAACAGATCAGGGTTGGGATCAGCCAGGACAGGAGCAAATCTCGTGCAACACTGTCCAGCAGTCTGTAGGACTGTCTGTAGTCCAGCAGTCTGTAGGATGCAAACTAGGGTTTCCATCACCTGGTATAGGAGGTTTTGTGCATCAACCCTGTGATGGATTTCCTCCCATGTAATGGGTGCACACCTCATGGAGAGGGTGTAGTGATGTACCATCACCTCACCTCTGCTAGTTTTTTTTTTTTGCTATAATTTTTGATAGAATAGATACAGTTAATAATTTGTTTTATTGCCTTCTGCATGGAATTACACATGGATTGATATATGTGATGGTATTATTAAAAAATACCAAGATTGAAAACATTTAGGGGAATAGTGGCATCACCCTTCTGTGCACATCACCCAATGTAGCCCATATCCCAAATCCCCTAGTGATGGCACTGCCAGCAGTTCTAGTACCCCTCACTTGGGCCTACTATGCCTCCAGCAGCTTGACAAATCAAGCATAATTCTGAGTAGGCCCATACAATTTTTTCTTAATTCTCCAGGTTTGTATGGCCATAAGTAAGCCTACAAGTTGCTGCTGCAATTGCAACAGTAGCCCTGTACTATATAAGCCACCATACTATAGGATTAGGTGATAAAGGCATTCTGAAAGGTAATGTGTAGAGGGCAGTGCTGTTAGTGCTTGCCAAAAATGTCAGCTTTTCATTTTTTTAAAAATCAAATTTCTAAGCCTTAATAGGTGGCAGATGGATCGTAAATTATCAGTGCAATCTGCAATCTGCATGTCTGCTCAGAAATAAGTCCCAGTGTGTTCAATAGTATGAAGTGTGGTTAGGACTGCAGCCAATGTAATGAATAGTGAATATTAATGAATGGATAATGTGTGAATCATGCCTACTAAAATCTCAGAAGCATGTGGAAAAATGCAAGTTGGATCAGGGGCATCACCCAATGCGGAAGGTCAGTGCATCACCCCCATACATTGGGTGGGGCAACAATATGAATGGTGTGCGTGGTTATGTGCCATTACCCATCCTCTACTGGTTTTTTGCCACACATTTTAATACAATAAAGATATTTCAAAGTGGTTTGTTTCACTGCATTCTGCTGTAAATTATGCCTTCAAAGGTATATAACATGGTGTGATTATTTCTACAAACCATGATTTTAGCCATTTAGGTCACAGGGGGTGTCTCCCTCCTCAAGGGTGCTACCTTTCTGACACCCTAGTGATGTCCCTGATCAGGACCATTTTGGAAGCCTTGGACTCCTCTGGACTGACCTTCCACTCCAGCCAAGGCATACTTGCTTATTCGCCAGTAAACACATCTGTGAGTTCACATCCATTTTTAATGAATTTCAAAGAAATCATCAGGGACCTCCTTCTGGGGTGATTTATGGGATTATGTTCATTGGATTGGGGCAATTCTGGTGTCCTTAGATTCCTCTCAGCCTGCACTTTCCAATGAACTATGGCATGATTGCCTACTTGCGAATAAAGTCATCATATGAGTCACTTTCACTTTCCATAGACTTCAGTGCATATTTGGAGGTTTTTTTTGTCCATAACATTTGATAGGAAGGAGCTATTTCAAAATGGATTTTTTTGCTCTTCATTACAAATCCAATGGTATACAACATGGTGGGGCTTGATACACCATTACAAAACTGCATTTTGGGGGTCCCCAGTGTGTGTCACCCCCCCCCGGCACGTCACCTGGTGTGGATTGCACCACCTGTATCTCCTTAGCAAAGCCCTTGAGTTGGATTATTGGATAAGATTTTCAGTAGCCAGGGATTTCAGTAGTTTCATGGCTTCTTAGCTTTTAGCTAGCAGAATCAGAATAATATATGCAAATAGTTTTAAAATGACCTTATGGCTGTGCTTAATTTGAATAAACGGTGGATGCTGAGTTGTACGTTGCTCTGATGTCAATTTTTCTGCCAAAAAAATGTAGAATATTAATAGGAAAATGACATATGGGGTGATGCTGCACACTGGGCATTAAAGTATCTGTATATGCAAAACACCATCTGCATTAGCAAAGGTTTTTTGGTTTTTGCTGTTTTTAATTTTTAGAAGCATTCTATTAGAAGCCACAGTGCTGCAATTCGGAGAACTAGTAATGCCTCTCCACTGAATTTTCTGGGTCAAAGCAGACGTAGCCTTCCAAATTATTGGTGCATACCCTGCTTGCTTCACAGCTGAAGTGTCAGAGATGTCAGAGGGAGAATTGTCAAATGAGAGCTGTCACTTATTAAGGAGCATAACATGAGTACTTTTAGGGCCAGTAGCCATTTTTCTTTTTTAAAGTACTGGTTTTTTAAATTTTAAAAAATCATATGACCTTCTCTCACAGAGCGAGAGGGAGAGAGAGAACTGATTCTAGGAGACTCCATCCTCAGTTAAGAGATTTCAGATTTAAAAACTTCAGATGCTGAGACAAAAAAGTTGTGTTTCCAATAACTGGGATGTGCAAAATTTTCTAAATTTCAGTATATCAAAAGCTCAGATTGCTACACAACAGAACTTTGCAGAACACAGAAGTAATTGCCTGCTTTTAATAAATATCTCAGACTCATTCATAATTTATGGATTTATTGTTATGTCTGTTGGGTCTGAATAGCACAATTCATGGACTAGGCGTGCATCTAAACGTGCCCCAGAATTTCTGCAGTAGGTTAACTGATGTGAAATGCGTTCTTTAGAGGTAGAACAATGATTTATTTATTGATTTATTTACCGAGTCCAGAGTTTTCTGGTGGTGGAAAGATTTAGCTGTTGTTGCCTGGGAACATCAGACTGCTGGGAATGTCATTTCCTCAGTCATCTTTGAGACTCCTTCCATGTACCCCCTTTTTTGTCCCCACAACAACCCTGTGAGGTGGGTAACTGTTCAAAGGCAGCTTGTAGAACTCTTCTCTCCCAGGTAGAATCCTTCATGGTATGGTAATCATATCTGATATCAGCAAAATGCCTTCTAAGCTTCCTGCAGAAATTTCCAGGTCATCCAAGTTGTAAGCAGCAATACCTTCTGGCTCTGATGGCTCATGACAGCTTTATCAGCTTGCAGTCTCTCATCCAGGAGCTGTCCAGGTCCTTCCCTGCTTAGCTACATATCTTCAGCAGCCCTGCACTCAATCACCTGACCATGCTGCCAACCATGATTCACTGATAAAGCCATTCTTTTATTAGGTTTTAGTGGTAGATGGGCTGCCAGAATAGGTCCAGCACCCTATTATTTAGGTGTCTGCAACATATAGTTTCTAGGCCTGTTGGGAGTAGTGAATATGGAGAAGTCTCCATATGGCATCTGCCATATAACATTTAGTTCTGCACAGATGCTATATGACATGTGTCATATAACAGTTAGTTCTGCACTTATGATGGTTGTCCTCATAACTCATGGAGTTTCCTAACTCTCATGGAGCTTCTCATAACTCACTGAGCTTCATGGCCCTTCTTCTGCCCTTTACTTCTTCCTGTCTTCTGTCCCCATCCTTTCCTCCATTGAGCCTTCACACCCGGTGTCCTCCTTTCCCTTTCACTTGCTTTGCTCTACCCCCATTCTTCTGGGTGTCCCCATGCTCTGCTCTTGGGTCGCTTTTCCTCCAACTTCCTCCTCATTCTGCTCCCCCTGTTTCACTGACTCTCTTTCTTACTCAGCCTATTCTTCTGCTTCCTCCTCCCCAATTTTCTTCCCCCTAACCTCTTGGGAGGCAGGCTATGCATTCCAAATGGTATCAATCTTGTACATAGTAATGATGAAATGTTTAAAAAATGGAATAGGATCCTTCTGCCTTTGCTCAGAAGTGCTAATGAAAATTCAGCAATATTGGTATGGGTTTTTTAAAACCAAGGTAAAGGGTCCCAGCTCCCAGCACATACTTGTGCACCTTGGTTGAGTGCATGCCTCCTCTGCATAGTAATTAGTCCAGGTCTGAGATGGTTTTTTTAAGTACTAATTAGCTACATGAGTGCAAGGCCAAGGTTACCTGCTACAACAAACTTGGCTGACAGTATTCATTACCAGAACCTTTTGTATGATTATCCACCAACTTAAAGCTGCTTGCTACAGTTAGTGATGAAAATAAGTCTATCTTTGTTTCTTCTCATTAGTATGGTAGAAATGGACTGCAATTTAACATAACCTTGAACTAACTTCTTGTGGTGTAGTTGCAGTATTGGCTTCCCAAGATTGATACGTCTGGTCCGATTCCTATTAGCCTCCAGCTATATGGCAGTTTTTTTGGTCCATTCTGGCATGCTTTTAATTTGAAACAACCAGTTGTGTTATTATGGGTTTATGCTACTCTTCTTATAGTGATTCATTCTATTTTATTTAGATTCTTTCATTGTAAACTATCATGTAAACATATCATGGGGGACTATCTTTTTTGATGGAAAAGCTTGGTGCAAGTGCCATAAATAAATGCATAAATATAATATATTTTGGCTTCATGTTTCCCATGCAGAGGATGAAAACAGCATCAGGCATTCATTGGATGATATATATCAAAGCCTAACCTGAACAGTTTTAGAACTGATAAATGATGGCTAGCAATGGAAAGGATTCAAGAGAAAATTTACACAACCACCACCCCATTGAGGCCAATCTGATTACACCAGAACAACTAATGGATTTCCACTATAAGAATTTCTGACATGCTGCCATAATGACATGGGCTGCTGGAAGAGAAATTATGCTAATGAATGAAAAAGTACTTGATGTTTGGGGAAAATGTATTATGTATTTCCATATCTTATCTGCAGATCTCCATAAGTTGTAGTTTGCATTTTATCCTTTCCTTATCACATTTCCATTTCTTTGCTGAGTTAGAGGGATAAAAACAAATCACTTGTCAGTAGCTATCTCTCATGGTTGTTTCACCAAACCAGAGTATGAGGAATATAATCAGAGGTGGGCAGATACCGGTACGGGCCTATGCGCCCGTACCGGGTCTTCCACCAGGGCGGATGACAGCGAACCGGCCAGACCCGCGGCTGCAAGAGCCGCGGGGACCGGTACGCCAGCGTCCGCCGGAGCTGGGTCTCCTGGGGCTCGCCACCAGGAAGCTTAGTGCGCGTGCGTCCAGCTGGACGCACGCGTACGAAGCGTCCTGGCGCCAAGGACGCTTCAGGGGACGCACTGCGCATGCGCCAAGTCTGGCGCATGTGCAGTTCGGCCTGGTTAGGGCCCGGCCTGCCCCCTGACTCTGGCCCCGCCCCCTGACTTCTGGCGTACCAGATCTTAAGGGAGGCTGGGCCCATCACTGAATACTCAATAAATCTATGAAATATGGACTAAGATTCAAGTATGCCATTCAGGCTATCATAAGGGGCATAAGTAAGCCCGTGGGAAAGGTTGATTTTTTTTCCTTTTGAAAGACTGATCTTCATGCCATATCACAAATCAAGAAAAGTGTGCATACCCAGAACTGCCACAGTCCTATAAAAACAGACCATTCCTAGCATTGTGTACAATTCCTAGCTGGCCACATGTGATTATGCGGCATGCCTGTGACCAAGCCTTTATGGACATTTTGGGTGGTTTGTTCCTTTTGAATTACATATGATTAGCATGTAATTATGTAGATTGTATTTTCGTAGGAGTACTGGCTCAGCAGTTCTTAATGGAGTAAAGAAAGTTTGTCTTAAGAGTCAAGGGAGCATGCAAGGCATTATCTGCACCAGATACTTTAAATAGACTTTCTCAGTAATTTCTGTTTTCTCCAAGGAATTCTGGAAACTAGTGGTGTATGGGCCAGAGTTCCTTAGCAGATATCTTATGCAGCATAGTAACAGAGTGTGCAATCCTAACCTAGGCAGACACAACTCATTGATCTTCCCATTCCTGTGGTGATGTAAGAAGGCCATTGTGTGTCTGTGCGCTGGCCTAACCCTCTTTCTGGAGTGACGCAAAATTATCTTATGGCACTTTTGTGACACTCCCAGGTCAGCACAGCACTTATGATGGTGCTTAGGCTGGCCTAACTATATCATCTGATGTGTAATTTCATGCAGAATACAGTGAAATAAACCACACTGAAATATATCTGTTCTATCAAACATTCTATCAAACCATCAAAAAAGCAGAGTTAGGGTAATGGTGTATTATAATGACTACTGTATGGAGTGTTGCTCCACCCATTGCATAAGAAGAGATCCTTCATGGGGGTGACACACTTCCTGCACACCAAGAGAAGCAAACCCTAGTGATGCAACTGGTCCAGCATGCCACAAATTGTGCACCACATGCCACTCAAAGTCAAGCTCTGCACAGTTGCTTCTGGGAGCCTGGCAAACAAGAAATTTGGCAATGAGATGATGATGTCATCAATGATGACCTAGCACCCTTGCCAAAAAAGTTGCTCATCCCTGGTATATAGGATAAGATAGGTACCGTATATATTATTTCACTCAGCCTCTGCCCATCCCTCCTTCATATTAGGAATTTAATTTTATTATCCAATCTATTAATTTATCTATCCATCTATCTATATCTATATCTATATCTATATTTATATATGAAGAGACTGACTGACTGCCAAAACTGCCAGACCTAGAAGTGTGAAATTTGGGGAGGGTATTCCTTCCATGATGTAGGCAACCACTAAGAACCAATTTTTTAAAATTCAAACTGGAAGGAGATGAAAATGGCTACATGTTTTTGTCCCGATACTTAATATGAACTGACATGATACTGACTCATGAACACCCAGTCCAAACCCCCAGACCTAGAAGCATAAAATTTGGGGATTGAATGATTTGATGCTCGATGCCAGGTGGTGCCCAGTGCCTCATACATGGCAGGGATGCCTTGTGCTCAATATCTGCTAGTGTTCGGTGGTGCCCAGTGCCCATTGCCCAAAAGGGATGCTAATGCTCAACAGGGAAACCTGGTGGTGCCCAATAGGGAGACTCAGTGCCCATTGCCCACTTGTGTCCAATGGTGCCCACTGCATGTTGGGGGTCTGCTGGCCACTGGTGCCTGGTGGTGCCCACTGTTTGGTGGTACCCACTGGTGCCTACTGCTGCTGCTTGCCACTGCCCTTTGGTACCCTCTGGTACCAGGTGCTTATTGGTGCCTAGCAATGCCCAGTGCTCACTGGTGCCTGCCAGTGCCCACCACCTAGTGCCCAGCAGTCTCACCAGTGCCCAGCACTGTCCATTGGTGCTCAGCCATGGCTGGGGTCTACAATTCTTGAGATTTTACTCCTGAAACAACATGTAAATTCCACTAGCTTACAATAAGAACATCTATGAAGTGTTTGGGAAACTCAGGTTCTCTATTCATGCTTAGCATTATTATTCTTCTTGCTCTTAAACCAAACTACAGTTCCAAAGATCTTTGGAGAGAAGGCATGATAAACTAATATAAATGGATGTTTCTGTGTAGCATATATATGTCCACAATAAAAAATTAATAAGTTTGAAAGATTAACTGAGAGTATCATTTTGATACATGTAGTAGTTTTGTATAACAATGCAATCCTTTTGGGAAGATGTTATCTGCAGTATTAATTAATTCCGTACTGCAGCAAACTATGTCTGTACAAGATGCTTATGTTTTTTGAACTAGATTAGGGGCCTCCAAAGTTTTTGGCAGGAGGGCCACATCATCTCTTTGACACAATGCCGGGGACCGGAAAACTAATTTACATTTCAAATTTGAATATATTTACATAAATTTACATATAAGAATGTATTGGACTGGATTACAAGGCTTGCCCAAGGGCCAGATAGAGGTGTCCTCTGACACTGAGTCTTGTCGAGGGCCGCATCTGGCCTCGGGCCAGGGTTTGGAGACTCTACTAGTAGCCAATGATGCACTTCAATGGAGACCCTTACAGTAGCCAATGATGCACTTCATTATGCATCACTATGATACATAGTGAAGCACTAGACATGCCCCCACCACTACTCTTCAGTGGATTGAGGACCTTTTAGCTTTATCAACATTTGAATGCATGGCTCATAGAAGAGAACTACATGTGGACCATTTTTTGAATACTTGAAAGCCCCTTCCATAAAGGAGCTCAGGATGCTGTATATAGTTCCTCCCCTCCTGTTAGCCTCACAACAACCCTGTGAGGTAGGTGAGGGAGAGAGAGACTTGGGGAGCTTCTTGGTTGAACTGGGATTTGAACTTGACTTTCCAGGTCTAAATTCAGCTCTCAAACCGCTACTAAAGAGCAGTTTTGAAGATTCACCATAAATCAGTTTTTTTCTCTCTATCTCCCCAATTAGCAAATAAAATAAGAAAACAAGTACGATGATGACAAAAAAAAATGAAAAGGGGGAGAAAAATTGTATGTGTGCACACATTACATTTTACATTCTATCTTTCCAAAATTCACTGTGTCTAATCAGAACTGCTCTTTTAAGACAAGATGAATGATCACTGGGGATGCTGCCCCACATTCAGACTTTGATCACCGCGAGCCACATCTTCTCTGCTGACTACATTAGAGAAGATGCTCAAAGGGATATAGTGTGTATCTGTATCCCTGTGGAGAAATGTACACCTGTAAAAATTGGCTGCTTTTTTGTGTGGTTTGCAGTACTTAACAATCCTATTTACTCAGTTCTTATTCCCTTTGTATTCAAAGGGACAATTTTTCCTAGTTAAGGAGTTTAGTACAGCAGCATACAAACCCCCTTTGCCTTGAAATTGATAAACTTACACAATATCCTTCCAGAAAATCTTTATTTTAACCAGTTCCAAGTATTGTTCTCTCTCATGCTTAAAGCTCATTTAAAGACAATGTGCACAATCCTAATCATGTCTACTTAAAAGTAGACTTCCCCTACAATCCAGAGTAACTACGGGAGCACGTAAGAGACTTTACGTGCACCCGTAGTTACTGCACCACCCAATGAAAACCTATGGGAAATTCATATTGCAATCCAGAGCAAATTGTTCTTACACCGGAGCAAGGACTCCCCGTAGTTACTCAGGATTGCGCCCTTTGTGTTCAATAAGCCCCATTGTGTTCAATGGGCCTTACTCCCAGGAAAGTGTCTTTAGGATGACAGCAATCCTTTCTGTTCAGGAGTTTTTACCTGTGGATTGGTAGCTGTGAACAGTCTTCCTCATTACTTCCCACCAGGGAAGTACCAGCACCAGTACCCAGAACATCAAATACAATAAATTGATTTGCTTTTAAATAACAAGAATTCATTAGTTGTTCACAGCTCACATTGTTTGCAATTGCTGCTGTAAAAATCAGGGCAGGTTTTAAAAAGAACAAAGTAGTTTATTGCCAGAGTGACGCTCACAATGTACCTTTAAAATTTTTGGTGCATAATTTTCTGTACTGAATTTGATGTTGTTTCTTCTCAGCTTTTCTCCACTATTTTTTAGTGATATATTATAAGGAGAGCTTTTATACAGTAGCAAATTAACAGCCGAGTGCAGCGTTAAGCTGCAAACCTATGCACACCTTCTTAGAAGTAAGCCCCATTGAATACAAGCAGACTTAGGTTAGACATGCCTAGGATTTCAGTTTAAGGCTGTCAAGCCAATTGATTTTATTAAGCTTCACATTTTAGGCCCTTGCGTAAGACTTAGACTAGGCTTTTGGAGGCTGAACTCTCTATCAGGATGTCCTTAATTCAAATCTTGCACTGGCTGTGAACATAGTAACTGGACATAAACTCAGCTGGCAAATTCCTATCTCTCAGACTTGGCCTCATATCTGTAACAAGGAAAATAATAATTTGGCCTTAGAGGATTACTGTCTAGACTACCAAGTTGAGATAAGTGAATATCCCAAAGTACTATATACATGCTGTTTTGAGGAAATGATGGCTTCCATCATAATTTTCTATCTGTTCACTTTATGCGGAGGAGTGAAAAGTGTTCAATCTCCAAAGCTAACAGAGAACTCGAAAACTGAAAGTGAGGGGAAAGCTTTCAGGAAATAATTGTGTTATGCTTTTACATTGGTAAATGATTTCTCTCCATCACAGTCTGGATTGTGTACTCTCAGTGCTCCCTTGAAGCTCAACAATGCAGTTGTGATTTACACCGTTTTCTATAAAAATGAAATTGCTTGCTTCTGAAACAACTGCAAAACATCTGATATTCTATCTGCCAAAGTTCAACACAAATATGCTGATGTGCCAGTTTGAATCCTAAAACGCAAGGATCATTGCCAGAAATAAAAGAGGCAGCCATTATTCATGCATCTTTCAAGGATGTTAATCAGAGGTGGGCAGATACCGGTACGGGCCTACGCGCCCGTACTGGGTCTTCCACCAGGGCGGACGACAGCAAACCGGCCAGACCCGCGGCTGCAAGAGCCGCGGGGACCGGTACGCCAGCGTCCGCCGGCGCCAGGTCTCCTGGAGCTCGCCACCAGGAAGCTTAGTGCGTGTGCGTCCAGCTGGACGCACGCGCACGAAGCGTCCTAGTGCCGAGCCCCAGGACGCTCAGTGCGCCTGCGTCCAGCTGGACGCACGTGCACTGAGCGTCCTGAGGCTTGGTGCCAGGACGCTCAGCGCGCCTGCGTCCAGCTCGACGCAGGCGCGCTAAGCGTCCTAGCGCTGAGCCCTAGGACGCTCAGTGCGCGTGCGTCCAGCTGGACGCAGGCGCACTGAGCGTCCTGGCGTCCTGGCGCCAAGGACGCTTCAGGGGATGCACTGCGCATTTGCCAAGTCTGGCGCATGCGCAGTTCGGCCTGGTTAGGGCCCACCCCGCCCCCTGACTCCGGCCCCGCCCCCTGACTTCCGGCGTACTGGATCTTAAGGGAGGCTGGGCCCATCACTGATGTTAATGTTTACAGAATATGTATTTCTATTTCCAGAATCCTTTTTGGGCTTTCAATTGCTGACCATTCTCTTTTATCTTATATTCTTATATGTCAACAAAAGCAAGATTTACAGTTTGAATATTGTAAAGTGCAGAGATTCTAAGCACAACTGTTACATGAAGGTCAAAGCAAACAGATTCAAGTGAATCAGAGAATTTTAGGGCTGGAAGGGATCATGGAGGTTAACTAGTCCAAGGTAGCAATGCCATCTCTGCTTGAAAACCTTGAAGGAAAAGAGTCCACAGCTATATGAGGCAGATAGTTGCAGTGCCAGGCAGCAATTAACATTTAGGATATTCTTTCTAATATCTAGTCCAGGCGTGTCCAACTTGTTTCATATAGAGGGCCAAACTTGGCATTATTTTAGCAGAGTTAGCAGAAGTTACTTCTGCTGAAAACCAGAACTGGTGTCATTATAAGCAGATAATGGCTAGAAATAAATAGTTCTCACACAGAAATGACAGAAAATATGCAAGATTTGCATATTTGCACTGGGCAACAAGCTTTGCCCCCTTCTTGGCATCCATCAGTCTCAAAAGACTATGGTATTGAGCTCGACACTGCATGCTTGGGTAGATTAATATAGAGGATAGGCTGTTACCCAAGCAGCAAATCCCCCCTCTCCATGCCACTGAAATAGTCCAATGGAACAGCAAAGCCAATACGATTGGTTCCAGCTGCATTGCAGAGCTGGGGTAAGGACAGGAGCTCACCCTGTCTTGTGGGGACCCAGGTCTCGAACCCTGGCCTACTGGTTAACAGGCACTGTGTTTTAAACACTTGCACCACCCACAGCCCTGAGCTTTGCCCCCAAATCCAGAGTAACTATGGGACCATGTAAGAGACATTATGTGCACCCGTAGTTACTGCACCACCCAGTGAAAACCTATGGGAAATTCATATTGGTATCCAGAGTAAATTGTTCTTACACCGGAGCAAGGACTCCCCGTAGTTACTCTGGATTTTGCCCATAGCAGGGCTACAAGCTGAGTTTGGCACTAGTAGCTAAAATTCTGAAGAACAGGGTATATATGAATGATAATACCATCAAGATATATATCGTTGGAAAGATAATTTAATGCAGAATGCAATGAAACAAATTACATTGGAATATCTATAGTCTATCAAAGGTTATTGCCAATTAACCAGAAAATGAAAACAAAAGCCTATGGATCAAAAAGTGGATTTTCTTAATTCAACTTTCCCATGATACTGAATGCTCTGAGAGCCAATAGTATGTAATTCTGATACTGTATGGAATTAATAAGGTGATAATATGAATCAACTCTCATTTCTATATACAGTGGTGCCTCATGTAACAAGTTTAATTTGTTCCGGAAGCATGCTTGTTGTGTGAAGCGCTCTTTATGTGAAGTGGATTTTCCCATAGGAAATAATTGAAACTCAGACAACTGGTTCCAGAACCCAAAAAAGATTCATATAAAATATTAACTGGATGTAAAAATGATGACAAAACACTGTAATTAAAGTCTACTAAGGCTGCAATCCTAAAGACACTTTCTTGGGAATAAGAGCCATTGAACACAATGGGGCTTACCTCTGGGTAGACATGGTTAGGAGGCTGTAATCAAAGACACTTTCCTGGGAGGCTTACCTGGGCTGCTGCTGGACGTTCAAGGTTGCCAGTGAGGGCACTTGGGGGCAGTTAGGGGCAGCTGCTTCTGGTCCCTCCAGACAACTGCCCCCAAGTTGGGAGCAGTTAGAGGCAGCAGTGCTGGCCGGCAGCCCTTTTAAACAGCCTCTGCATGGAGCAACAGGGCTGCATAGTGCACGTGCCCATTAGGCGCCAGAGGGGTTTGTTATGTGTTATGTGATTCCTTGGAAATTTAGACTTGTTATGTGGAACATACTTTATGTGAGGTGCTTGTTTTGAGAGGTACCTCTGTACATAAATCATAATACAGTTACTGATGCTAACTGGGTTTACAGGCATTTCTAAGTGGTGCACCTCTTATATTCATCAGGGAAAGATAAACTGTTCCTCTTTGCCCCAGCAAATTGGTTCCCTAACCAATAAGGGACACAATTACGTAATTAAATTTGATTTTGTTGTTGCGTTGCTAACAAAATCTTCTTCGATTCCAGATGGCAAATAGGTGCTTTAGATATGCCACTAGAAGAAGAAATGGACTGTGTACTGCTGAAGATGAGGAGGCAGGTTTATTCCCAATTTTCTTTTTAAAAATACCTGGGGATGACATCACTTCTGGTTGTGACATCACTTCCAGGACAACATTTTGAACTTTGCACTGGACTACTTCATCATCAGCTATGCCACTGATAGAAAGTAAGTTCTTCCCTTCTTCTTTTGTGTGACAACAACGCTTTGGATATTTGAAGATGTCTCTCATCACCCCTAAGACTTCTTTTCTCCAGGCTCAACAGGCCACAGTCTTTTAACAGTTCCTCACAGGTTTTCAGGCCCCTCACCATCTTAGCAGCCCTCCTCTGAACCCACTTCAGTTTATCAATGTCCTTCATAAAGGTAAAGGTAAGATAAAGGTCACTGGTAGGTTGCCCTGCAAGCCATGACTTGCTGCAGGTTGCCCATACCTGTTGGGTGCAGCACTCATCCCCAATTCAAAGCCAAGATCCAAAGACTCCTCCGTGGCTATGTGACCAGCATGATAGCACTCTATTCACCTTCCCAATGAGGTTGTATCTATTTATCTACTTGCATTTGCGTGCTTTCAAATTGCTAGGTTGGCAGGAGCTTGCTAGGGAAGGGAGCTCACTCCATCTTGTAGCACCCTGGTCTCAAACCCTGGCCTGCTGGATGACAGGCACGGTGTCTTAACCAGCTGAGCCACTACAGCCCCTTCCTTATAAAACATGGTACACAAAGCTGAACAGTACTGTATTCCAAATACGTTCCGACCAGTTCAGTATGGGGTAGAATTGTTACATTTTGGATATGGTCTCTATGCCTCTCAGTAATTGTTTTTATGGACAATTACATGTCATCTGAACACTCAGAATGATATTGCAGGCATGTTGAGTAAAACACAACAAATAAGGATGGCTTTAGATTGTGTTGTGTTTTGGATAACTCCTCTCAGCATCTTACATCTTTCTTATATTTAACAAAACTTTAAAAAATTATGTTTTGTTTTCAGTCAGAAACAATATGTGAGCCCATCTTCTTTACTATGAAAGTTCAGAAATTTTCCAGCTTTTTGTCCTACATTTGACCTGCATTTGCCTTTACCAACCCTGGAAGACCAATCATATAAGGAAATACCAAGACATGTAGCAGGATCCCAAACTGGAGTCCAAAATTAGGTGTTTCAGAACCATTTTGCAGGGTACAAAGGTTACCAGCTTTGATCTGGTTACACAAATATACGGCAGTGAAACTTTACTTCTAAGAGTGAAGAGGATACTCCCACCGCACCCTTTCAGTGAATCTTGGTAGGAAATGATCTCTATGTTTATTTTTTTAAAAGAAACAAGCTGTTCAATGTATGAGAAGAAAGAACAAGAAATTCTAGTTCTGTCTCCTGACAAAGTTCATCTACATATTACCATATATATTTTGCGAGTCTGTGACTAATATTTCTCACAGAAGCACAAACTGGCTTTGTTCATAAAGCATACACTTCTGAAGGGGAAAAGGCTGCCTGAAGAAAATGTTTTGAAAAATATTTGCATCACTATCCCATAGTCTCACAATGTCTATATTTGAGCCACCAGCTTCAAACCATTATGAATGAGCTTTAAACCCATAAGATCTCAAACAGTGCAATCCAAGGCAGAATTCAGTCCTATTGTGCTCACTGGGTCTTACTCCTAGGAATGTGTGAATAGGATTGCAGCAAGTTATAACTATACTGGATACAGTACTTTTTACCATTTCATTTTTTTTTTCAGATTTGAATGGCCTGGTACAAGTGACTGTCTGCTTCATCACTCACTCACCTGTAATTAGGTTGTCCACCAGGGTGGTTGGCATGCAGAAGATACCCACCAACATGTCACTGATAGCCAGGTTGAGGATGAAAATGTTGGTAACGGTTCTCATCTGCCGGTTCTTCAGCACAATGAAGCAAACCAGCATATTCCCGATCATGCACATGAAGAAGATAAAGAGATAGGCAATGATGAACATGGCGGCTACTGGAGACGAATGCTGATAGTAGGATGAAAACGTATAGTTCTCATTGAAGTGATGGCTGGTGCTTTGATTCCTAAGGAATGATGGGCTGCTGTTGGAAGGGTAGAGTATGTTACCTGAGATGGAAAAAAATAAGAAAACAAAACTTATAATTCCCCCAGTGCTCAGTAAAGATATGTCACAAATATATCCCAGTAAAGATATGTCAAAGGATCACAATTTTTTATAATAACAGCCTTCAGCTAGTGCTCCCTAACCTAGCAGCCCAATCCTAATTGAATCCTCCCACCAATAGTTGCAGTTATGCCAGTGGGTCTCCTTGTGTCTGCACCAGCTGTTCTGGGGATAGAGAAAAAGGGTAGGATACAGCATATGCTTGTACTACCAGGACTCATCCTTGCTCTGCTTTGTGCCTGTCCCTTTTTTTCACAGTGACTTCCCCATTCCGCCTGTTCCCCTTTCTTCCCATCTCATGCCCTGTCACTGGATTACTGTCACTTACAGAGGTAGCCAACAACAGCGGTGGGTCTCCAACACTGCTGCTATTTGCATTGGGAAGTGCAAAATGGCTACTGGCTGCTCCGCCACACCATATGACCTTTTTCACAGAAAAACTGTGTTCTGTTGTTGTAAAGATCATTATAGTCCTATTGTGGATTTGGCTGTAACTCATCTTAGGCTGAAGTCTGATGCATACGTATGGGAGAGTAAGGGCAAAATCCAGAGCAGTTACAGGTCCATGCAGTTGAGTCACCCTCTACTGTTATCTTATGGAAAATCACCTTAACTGCTCCATCGCAAAGGGCTTAATTTGACTTTAGGATATGGGCCTAAGTCCCATTAAACTCAGTGGAGCTTCTCAGTAAACATGCCTGGATTGCACTGTAAACCTATTTACTGTATTTGAAAGACTGTTGCCTGGTTTTGTTCCTGATTGTCAGTAACCATCCAGACATCTCCCAACAGCAAAACAACAAGCATAGTATTTAAACTCAAGGACCACATGAACTTCCTTAAACAGATTATGAATGTTTGATGTGTAAATATGTTCTTCCTTGTGTTCCAGTTAAGGCTGGTTTATAAAAGCCGGAGAATGAATGAATTAATTAATGAAGCCGGGATAATGCAACGGGTCTGGAGTTGAACTTAGCCCTAGAAGATCCGGGTTCAAATTGCCACTAAGGCCACAATTTTCCAATTTTCCTTTGCCAATTTTCTAGCTCTAAGATCAGGATGATACTATTCTGAGGCAAGGGAACAAACACTGCTTTACCTTGAGGAGATCTTTGTGACTGCCCTGCATTATAGGATGCAGCACATGCCCCACTGACACCGGTATGGAAGTGCTAAAAACTTGGTTCCAATTGTGTCCTATGGTTTAAAAAAAAAAAAGCACAAGACTCATTTGCCGGCAATGTGAAAGCAAATCATTAACTGTAAATGTTTGCATATTTTAATTGTCCGGCAAGACTCTTGTTGAAATAAGAAGCCAAGAAGCAGGCTCTACTTTTGGAAGAAAAAAAAGAAGCCACTACCTAGGGTGCAATCCAGAGTAACTATGGGGAGTCCTTGCTCTGATGTAAGAACAATTTACTCTGGATTGCAATATGAATTTCCCATCGGTTTTCACTAGGTTGTGCCGTAGCTACGGGTGCACATAATGTCTCTTACGTGCTCCCATAGTTACTCTGGATTGTAGGGCTAATCTCACTACCTGTTTGCTTCCAGGAAAGACTTTCAAAATACTGTGACTAGGGAATTTCCATTTATTGGTACTTGTCAGCTCCTGCCTTCACCGTTATCTCTAGAATTAGAAATTGCAAAACCATCTTCTCCTCAGTTTTAGCTTTACAAACTCAGTCTGAGACCAAAAAGAAGCCTGATCTTCTCAGGCTTTTTTTTCACCACCTTGAAAATGCCATCAGCAGAGTTTAGTTACTACATTATGCTGATGCTTGAGACAAAACTGAATCCAGCTCTGTTAGCACAAAGCAGGGCTACGATGAAATAATCAGGCTTTAGGAAAACAAAATAAGTAGAGCAAAGTCACCAGCTGGGGGGAAGAAGTGTCTCAATAAGAAAGCACTATTTGATATGTATGTTGTATGTTCCTTGTACATTGGTTTGACTGTTTATAATGCAATGCAAGGGTACATATTTTCTGGAAATGGGGAGCCATTTTGACATTAGCAGATGCATGCAACAGGATATTGCAGGAAGAATCAATTAAAGTGATGGTTTTTTCTGCAGAGTGAAGATGGGCACAGTCATGCATAAAATATAAGCATACATCCATACATTAATGTGTATGTATGAAACAATGTAGGTTGATCTCTCTCTCTCTCTCTCTCTCTCTCTCTCTCTCTCTCTCACACACACACACACACACACACACACACACACATACACACACACACACAGATACGCAACACAGTAAGCAGAGAGCAGCCACTCAACAAGATCCGAAAGCTGATCCCATGACATCCCATGACATCATTCTCTCTCCCCACAGAAATGAATTGCAACCTTGAACCTACTAGTTACTTTTCTGACAGAAAAATTTTGTGTTTCACCTTATCCTGCCCACCCCAAAATCTGAGGTTATAACTTTTAATATAAGTTAATATATGCTGAAGACTGAAAACCTGGTTTTAATTTCCTATTCACAATTCAACAACAGATCCAGAATGAGTGATGGGTAAGATCCTTGTCTGGTTGGGTATTTGCCCGCCTTGCCCATCCAGTTCCATTTCTGCTGCAGTAAGAGCAGTAGTTACTGCAAATCCTTTGACAGGTATCTGAGGAAGAAAGGCTGGCTTGGCTCTTATACTTCCCTCTTGATTAAACATATCATTCCTTACTTGTGTACTAAAGTGGCATCCTTGGACTCTGAAACTTAGCGAGGGCTATACCCTGGATTTTCTCATCTTAAAGCAGTGACAAAAACAGATGATCGAGGTTTTCTTTTGGAAATTCCTATAATATTATACTGAATTTTTAGCCAATAATATCTTTTGGGGAATTCTAATGCTTTGGAGACATACCATAGTTGTCCATTTCTAGCACTGGGGGCTCAACCAGACAACAGTTTCCATCATTCCTGATTCGACATCATGGCATACAACTCAGGAATGCAAGAGGTGTTCTCAAGGATAGGCACACACTTTTCCTCCCCTGAGATCTCCCTCTTGAGAGTTGCCTGACCTGAATCACATGGAAGGTAGCAAGTGCTGAATTTTTCCCTGCTCCTGAAAAGAAAAGAGCCCTTTGAACATTCCCTGAAGACAAAACTCTATTCTTGAGACATGTAACTAACTGGAACTTAGAAGTGTTAAATACAGCAGAGTTTACCTCTCTGCAGTGGTCACCTTGTCATTGAGACTATATGACAAGGAATTTGGGTATATTGCTTTGTAGAAGATGCTGCATCGATATTGATACATCATCCTTTGTCCTCTTCATTCCTCATCTCCACCTGTTCATTCTGTTCAAAACAAAGCTTATTTGCGCATGGAAAACTGCAGCAAAAAAGTTCCAAAATTTGAATCCTGGGCAACCCACCGAAAATCTGTGAAATTCAATATACCACTTGATTTTTAATGGACTTTTAATCCAACTTTAAAGCAAGCCACATTTTAAAAAAAACAAAAGTCTTTACCTTCCTTTGTTTCCATGATGCAGTCGCTCCACCTCTGGCTCCTTCTGCAATTATACAGGAAGGTTGAGTCTTTGGCAGGGTAGTGGAGTAACAAAATCAGCTTTACTCCTTCTCTAGCCTCTCACACACGTTATTCTAGAGAAGGCTACACTCTATAAAACAACTGGCTGGAGAGTCTGTCCTGCTCACACTTGTCACCCTGCTGCTGCTGTGAGAGCTTCGGCTGATTTACAAAGGATTCTGCCTCCTGCTAGACTCTCATCTCCCCAGGACTGCCTACTTCAGTTCCAGAAGAAGACGAAAGCCGGCAACACCGTCTTCCCTTTTCATTGAGAAGCGGAAGATTCAATTGACAAGAGTTAATGGGGTGTGTGAGCCAGCTGCCACCAAAGCAGGACTGTTTGGGGACAGTCAAATGGACAAGCCAACACCTGCAACTGAGAGTTCTCGGCAAACAGCAATTTAGAGAGTTGGAATCCCCAGATAGGATGCAGGTGAACAAATGGGCAGATCTTTTTTCAAAAATTCAAGTTGCTTCTGTTCCAATGTCTTTTTCCCATAAGAAAATGAAAAGAAGGCTTTTTGGAAAGGCTGCTATTGGAATGCTGGCTGGCATCAAGTGTCTTTGCCATGGGTGTGGGCTTTCCAGGTAGCCCACACCCTCTTCTCAACAGCTCTCAAATGGTCATGCCACCAGCAGTACTGCAGCAGTCACAGCAGCGGCAGCAGGAGTTCTCAGTGCTGTGTCCAAGCTCGCTGGTGAATAAAGCAGGTGCTGCTCATCAGCTTTGCTCAGTGCCTGACTTTCCTCGGTCTCCTCTCAGCTTCTGTTCTTTGGAATCTCCCTCTACCAGCTCACTTAGCAGAGAGCAACATTGCACTGCTGCTTTTATCACTTGGGGAGGGGGCAAGTGTGGTCTGGAAAAGAGGAGGGGGTGCAGCACTTCCCACTGCCATGGTTACAACATCTGGGGGATGCATAGGCACACAGCTGTGCCCACCGAAGCTCTCGTTTATTAAGAATGCAGACTGAAGAGTTTCCAGAAAGTATGATGAAAGATAAGGGAAATGAAATCAAAGCCACACTCTGGCAGGCTCCTTTTCAGCTGCATATGCATAGCTTGCCCATTTGATTTCTTCTAGACAGTCCTGCTTTTTGGCAGCTGTCCCCGGGGTCGGTTGGGTCAGATAAAATAATATCACAACTCCTGGAGGCAACTCTGCTGATATTTTAGTCTTTGTAAAGCATTGCAATGGTGTGTGTGTGTGTGCACGATGTGTGCACATGTGCTCCTGACAATCAGGATCAGGTGGATCTGGCACTCAACCAGTCCAGCAGACCAAACTATGAGGCACAAAGACACCAGCTGGCCTGTAGTGATCATCTGTTGAACCTCAGAAAATCTCTGGCTCACTTGGACCAATAAAACTTGGGCTGTAATACTTTTGCTGAGCCTCTTGTTACAAACACCAAGTCCCTTGGCCTGTCCTGAAACTCTGCTTTTATCCCAGCTCCGGCTATGTCCTACTTTTAGGTCCTGAGCCTCCCTTAGTGCAGGGTGACCATATAGAATGGAGGACAGAGTGCCTGTACCATTGCATAGAAGAGGGAATTTAGGCATGTGCAGCTTTAAAAACCCTAATCCTAATTTAGCTAATCCTGCCTAAATTCCCTCTTCTATGCAATGGTTATAGGTACAGCAGTGTACCTGTGTGCAGTGGTTAAAGGTGTGATGTTAGTTCGCCTCCTCGTGGCACACCCCAGATAGCAAGAAAGTGTGAACTAAACGACTAGCAACAATTGGCAACCAGACTACATTGAAGAATTGACAGCTGGCAACAGTTGGCAGCCAGACATCAATGTGGAATTCCTGGTTCTCAAAATACATGGCAATGGAACATTAATATCTGATTTACCATAAGTCCATGTATTTGCCACATGCTGAATAAAACCTTGCCCTCACTGGAACTCAACTCTTGTCCCACCTCTCAGATCTCAGTCTGCTTTCTCCAGTCTCCACCTTGCCTATTTTGAACCATACCTGTTTCAACACCTGACAACCCATAGCAGGACCCGCTGAGGCCGGAGACAAAATGTCCAAATGTAACCCCTAAACATGGTGGTACAACATTATATGATGATGATTAAACTAGTTGCAAGTTGCTGCCCTTTACAACTAATCCAAAGCTTTTGGAGGATGCTTTAACCTTGGTGTATAGGCCAAATACTTGTTTCATGCCTTGTTCCCAATACTGGGCTATCAGATCAAATCAGGAAAAACAAAGTCCATTCCTAAAATCTGATTGCTTTTCTATGAAGTTCTTCTACCCCATTGATATTTCAGGTCATTGCTTTCTATATAAATAAATGGTGAATTCTGACTATCCGTCTGGGTGGCTGAAACCCCTCTAACTTGGGCCAAACTTGCTCTACACAAACATATTAAACCTTTCATATTAAAGCTTTTTAAATGGGGGCAGAGGTTGGGGGGCTTTTATCTTTTTTATCTTTTCTGTTTTATCGTTTTTAGTCTACGTTTTTAGCTTTAATCTAATTGTATTTTAATTACATTTTAATGTGTTTTTATCTCTATTTATTATCATATGTAATTTTAGTGGTGTTTTATTGTTTTTTAATTGTTTGGCCGCCTTGAGTTCCCCCCTGTGGGGGAAGAAAGGTGGGATAAAAATTACTTAAATAAATAAAATAAATTTCTGGAATCAGGATGATCCCAGGATTGAAAATCTGCCCTTCATTTGTTGCTTGAACATCCAGCACTGGAATTTTTGTCTGGCCCAAATCAGCAGACATGCCATTTGAATTCCAAAGACAATGTATTTGTTTTTTAATTTGGGGCCAGAGGCCCAAAACACCCTCCACTGGAGCTGGCTTAAAAGTGTACAAGGTGCAGCTTTTAAGCTAGTTCAAAATAAAATAGTTTTGCAGTTTCTGCCCTGTTCTGCCAGTTCCAGTATGTACTGCTTTCTTGAATTCTCATCCTTTGGGCAGGGCCATAGCTCAAGGGTAAAGCCAATGCTTGTAATGCTGAAAATTCCACTCCCATCCTTGGCACCTCCAAGTGGGTTTAGGAAAGACTCTTATCTAAATCCTTTGGAGAAGCACTGCCAGGTAGTGTAGACCATGGACAAATAGTCAGACTCAATAGAAAGCTCATATGTAGCCTAAATACACTGGCCAAAGCTCAATCTGCATCTGGCAGCATAGGAGCTGCAACTATTTACAGCTACACAATGAGCTACAACAGCTCTGATTGAGCAAGAACGAGTGTGTGTTTGATGAGGTTTGACTCCAAAGCCATGAAGGTCAGGCACTTGCTTAGATTCTTATTTCCATTGCCTCGAGAGTGCCACCACTGTCACTTTGCATGGATCTCTTGAAAAAGTCAGTGGTAATATAAAAAATGTATCTGATTACATACTGTACTATCCTTCCTTTGAGATGAACGGGTTCATTGAGGGTGTTTGTCCAAACACCACCAAAATCTCAATGCCAACATTACTTTTTCTATCTACATAAAAGTCTTGACCATTATATTATTGTGTCCACATCCCTGTCAGTCAAGCAGGCTGAGGGTTCTTTTCCCATGACTTTCTGCAGCAGAGAAAACTGAGGGGAAGGGAACAGGTGAGCAGTCTCCATTCCCAGTTGTGACATACAGGCAGTGATGGGCTTCAAAAAAATTAAGAACTGGTTCTCTGCCCTTCTGGCAGCCACTTTTAAATGGCTATCTTTAAACTTTATATGTCCTATCTCTTGTTAAGAACCGGTTCTATAGAGTAGGTGCGAACCTGCTGGAGCCCACCACTGCATACAGGCCAGGCTGACGGAAGAGCCATTGAGGAGAATGGTGGCATATGGGCAGTTGAGGAGAGCCATGGAGGAGAGAGGTGGCAAAAGATCAGCTGAGATGCAGGAAATGGGGATTTTTTTTTAACGGATGAGATGTTGTTGTATTCTACCTCTGCAAGTGACAGCTGCAGATCATACACAACTCATTAACTTATACAGGATAAATTATATAAAGGGCAAAATCCACAGCAGTTATGGGTACACGCAGTTACTTCACCCTCGATTGTTATGGCTAGTCATCTTAACTGCTCTGGAGCAAGGGGCTTAATTTCACTTTAGGATATAGGCCAAAATATCAATACCTGAAAAAGGAATCATCCTCTTAAAAACAACAACCATAAACTTGTTTATGTTTTTAGAAAACACAGTGACTTGTATGTATCTGTTCGGATGTCTTCATCAGTCTTCACAGGGGCAAGCCTTACCATTCCTGAAAGAGTATGATCATAAACACAGGGTGACCAGATGACCGTATAAACCTGGATTTGTCCGGATTTTTAGCCCCCTGTCCGGGTAACCTACATTTTGTCATCACTGTCCTACATTTTGGCTTCATTTTGAAACTTTGTGATAGTGCACAGTACCCCATCATGCCATATCCATATGCAGAATCCAGTGCAAAAATCAGTTTTGAGATATCTCCTTCCTATCAAAAGTTATGGTCAAAAACACGAAAAACAAAAACTAAAAAATACATTTTTGGCAGTTTTTTTTAGCGGATAGGAATTTTGGCTTGGGGTTCAGGAATTTTGGGTTTGGCATCTGGTCACCCTGCATAAACATCAACCATAATCAAAATGCATGGTTTTTTTCTCCTTCAGGTAATTTGAGAAGAAAAAAAAATCTTCAAAACTCAGAAGGCTTTTTTATTTTCTAAAAAGATCTGCTTTGGTATGTAATAAAATATGTCATTCTAGAGCAGATGATTACAAGTTTCCTAGAAGTGGGGCATTACAGGCACTCAAATGCAGTGACACTTGTTCATTTATAAGTGAGTTCTGATGCATATGCAAAACTTGCCTGTGAACAAGAGGTTCTCTGTTCATTTCAGTGGAGAGGCCTCAACTGCACATGCAAAATAAAGTGAATGAAGAACAAAGATATCTGGTGGAGAGTCATAAAGCAATACCTTGCAGTTTTGTCTGGTTAGGGATCAGAGCATGGATTAAAGTAAAAAAAAAATGGATGAGTGTCCAAGCACAGCCTTATTTCCCTTGCAAATTTATTTTGGCCAGCCAGAACCTTTAAAAAAAACCTAACTATATAACACGTGTAAATGCATGCAAAACCTAAAACTATAAAGAGAAGTAAAATAAAAATAAACATTGATACATTGACAAATGTTTCGGCAGGTTGAATAAAGGAGGAAAGCAAAAAAGGATAAAATTTGAAATGTGATCATAATTGAAAATAGCTAAAATAGCCAAGCAATGGAAGTCAAGTGGCTGCAAGTCAAAGTTTTGCTACATCAGTTGTCAGATGGACTGTGACCACCCAGAATAAAAATGCAAAAGCCAGCAGAAAAAAATTTGCTTTCTTGTGAATTGTGTGAATTAAAGACTGCAGTGGCTCAGTGGTTAAAAGAGCTGTTCCTGTCGACCTGAAAATTGGCAGGTCAGTGGTTTGAGACCCAACTGCTGCACAACAGAGCGAGCTCCCATCACTCATCCCAGTTCCTGCCAGTTCAAAAGGATGCAAACACAAGTAGTTAAATAGTTAAATTTGGTGAGAAGGCAACATCCTGGTGACAAGTCCCTGTGAAAGGCCAGCCAGGTTTCTCCAATGTTGTCTCGATCAAAGTTTGGTTTGGACAACTCCAATCCAGAGCAAGCAGACCCTCCCAGCACACGGGACCAACCAACTTGAACACTCACTGACTGGCTCTCAGGGAATGCAGAACGGAGTGCCCACAGCCATGACTGACACTTCAGTGGCTGTAGTTGGTGGTTCGTGGGAGATCTTGCTCAGAGAGATGCTCAAGTGATTAAAAGTGATTTTTTTTCCCCCTGACATTTTGTGGACCATTTCTCAGGATCTTGTGGACCACTTGTGGTCAACAGATCATAGGTCGGGAACCTTGCTGTAATGAAAAGCAAGGATATCAATAAGAAGGCCAGGCTCTTCTTATTTATAGAATGTCAACTTTTGTTTTCTTTTCACATCCGTGGGAGACCATTCACATGACTGAATGAGTGAAATTGCAGTCAATGCAAGGCTGCCCAACAGTTTCTGAAAATCAGGTAGGTATCTGTTCACAGTGTTTCTGAATGAGGCTTTGCTCAAATTTCAGACCTTTATTTCCAGTATATTAGAACTTGGCTGCCTTGTGTTTCCTTTTTCAAGGAAGAAAGGCAGGATATAAATTAAAAAATAAAATAATAAACTGTACAGGGGAAAAATGGCATTTGTTATTTTTCACTTGGTGTTACAGTCAGCCATAGTAGAGTATGGGGGTATGTGCAAGAGATTACATCATTACATCTTGAATTATTTATTGTCAGTCTAACTTTTTTCTGTTCCAGCCTGAGCCTGATTTCTGCTCTCACCTCTTTGTTATATCAGTAACTGCCAGACAGAGAGGAAGATCAATTTTCTCCTTATCTTGTTTATACATGATTTGATTTGGCTACTTATTATACCCAAGGAACACTCCGTGTTTCCCCTGAGCAAAAGTGTTTCTAACTTTTCAACAGTGGTTTTCAAACATCCAGCCATCAGGAAACTTGTTTCCAAACACCATCTTCTCTGCTAAGGAACCTCTGCATGCCTGGCACAGAATCTGCACATCACAAAGTATGTGTATTAGGATGCACAGCCACCTCATCTTGAATATAAGCAAGACTGTTTGATCCCCATCATTGCCCCTCCTAAATTGAAAATGTACTCTAAAATGTATTCCTCAGCATTTGTCCCTTGTTGTCCCTTCTCATGGTTCATCTGTTGGGAGATGTACACCCAAATCCAGAGTAACTACGGGAGCACGTAAGACTCTTTATGTGCACCTGTAGTTACTGACCACCTAGTGAAAACCCATGGGAAATTAATATTGGAATCCAGAGTAAGTACTCCCCGTGGTTACTCTGGATTTTGTCCATCAGTTACTTCTGGATTAGAAGGTCAGAAGCAGTGCAATGAACACCTGTAAGATGCTCAGAGCAGGTAGGAGGATTTTTTCAAGCAAATGAAAAGCACATGGAGGAGCTCTGCCTGCCAAGGCAAGCTTCCTCCTGCTGTTTGTCACATGGCATTGCTGGTCTCACTGTCAGGAGGCAGGTGTCTGGCATACCACCAGGCACCACCTCAAGTATCACATGTAGTAAAAGTACCACTGGTTGAGAATCACTCCTCTAGAACAAACCCTACAATCCAGAGTAACTAGGGGAGCATGTAAGAGACATTACGTGCATCCGTATTTACTGCACCACCTAGTGAAAACCCATGGGAAATTCATATTGCAATCCAGAGCAAATTGTTCTTACACTGGAGAAAGGATTCCCCGTAGTTACTCTGGATTGCGCCCAAAGTCAACATTCCCAAGCAACACCAGACTGGTGAACAAATTGTATTTCAGGGAAGATTGTCTCCTATCGTGATCTTGTTATAAAAGAGCTCCTAATAAACTTTTAACAAAACCCAGACTTTCCTTGGATTGCTGAAGCCCACTATAGTGCAGTAGAATTAAACTAAATGCCAAAAAGCCACAGACTTACCTTTCGATTATATTATTTTAAGAAGCCACTGATTCAGCAGGGCTTGACCGTTTCCTAGCTGTGAGTCAGTTAAAGCTTGGAGCAGACAGGACTGGCAGATCTTTAAAAGGGTTGATAGAGGGCAGAAAGGGGAAGACAGTAGGGAGAAATGTGGGAAGATAAGAAAGAAAAATGAAGGAGGAGAGAGGGAAGAAGAGAAGGAGAAGTTCGAAGGAAAGGAGCAAAGTAGAATGAATGAGAAAATTTGGAGGGAGAAAGGTAACTGAAACGCAGCTGGTTACACATTCTCCTTGTGGGATGATGAGCGGAACCAGTGACAAATGTCATAGTTCTCCAGGACACAAACTGCTACACAGTCCTGATTGCAATATATACTGTAGAAGTCTTGTAAAACCACAGGATCTGTAAATGCAGTGCATTAAAACCAGGAGAACAGCGTTTGTGTTGCCTTAATTAATAGAGAATCTCAGAGGTGTTATCTAAAAGACATGCTAACGAAATGATTTTCTCTCTGAAGAGCTCAGATCAGCACAGTATATTCTACTAATTGGCTTACAACATATGCTGCTTTCAAGGTGAACCTATGACCCAATCTTACCCCCATCCTCTGCTGGCATGAGTAGCATTGCAGAAGCTGTTTTATAGCTGTCATAAAGCAGCCTCCACTGCTGTGGAAACCCCAGCAGGGAGGTTGCAATGGCCTCCCATAGGCAGTTAGATCAGGGTGACCAGATGTCTGATCCTAAAAAGGAGGACATGGTCTTAGATTCTTATCAGCCTGGCCTTTCCAGTGGACAATGGTACATTTGGCTACTCACAAGTCAAGCTGCAATATTGGGCACTTTCACTTTCCCATAGAGCTCAATGTTTATTTTTGATTTTTAGTATTTTGGCCATAATTTTTGGTAGGAAGGAGATCTTTCAAAACCAATTTTTGCATTGGATTCTGCTCCTCAATACAAATACATATGACACGATGGGGTACTGCACACCATTGCAAAGTTCCAAAATGAAGCCAAAATGGAGGACAATGAAGCCCTTTTGGAGGACACCCAGACAGGACCCTGAAAAAAGTGGACAAATCCAGAAAAATCCAGTCATATGATCATCCTGAGTTAGGTACAGAGATATGTTAGAGCACATAAATGAATGCAGAGAGTGGGAAGGAAGCAGGTACAGGATAGAATGCGGTGTGTGAAATGGGTGAAGACTGAAAAACAGTGCAGTGACAGGGGCATGGAAGAGATCACATAAGCCACCTTGAATAAAGCCAAAGGAGCCATCCAACAGCCAAAAAGGTACAACAGTGGTACCTTGTAAGACAAATAACTTGTAAGAAGCACATTTTGTAAGACAAACTAAAATTTCTAAGGAATTCTGCTTTGTAAGACAAATAGTGTCTTGTAAGAAAAACAGTTTTGGCAGAGTTTGGCAAACAGTTTTACAAGGAAAATTTGTTGTAAAAACGAACAAATTGATGAATCTGCATCATGAGCAAGAGCTCCTGGAGGATATCTCATCTGCAGAGGAGGAGGAGAATAAGGAGGAGGAATCGCTCACATGAGATTAAGGGCACAATCCAGAGCAAATTCAGCCTGCTTTGCCCTAACTGCTCTCTCCTAACTATTCTGTATCCAGAGCAGAAAGTTATGCTGCATCCAGAGAGTCAGGAAGCCTGGGCTGCCCTAACTGCTCCAGAGCATGCTAAGTCATTGACAGCTGGGGAGGGCTTGCTCCTGAGTAGACCCCCCTCAGATCACACTGAAGAAGGAACAGCTGTGGTGCCTACATTATAAGGAAGCCCAGCAGTTCCTGACAACCAGTTACAGTGCAAGTAACTAGTCTTCTAGTGCAAGATGGATGCTTGGAGTGGCCTGCTGTATCCTGAGGTTAGTGGGCTGCCATAGTTGTGCCATATCCTGAGGTTGAGAGGCAGGGATTGCAGCTAGGCTGGCCAAGAACTCAGATTTTTGGTCAACACTACCATTCTTACTCAGGCCTTATCATGGACCCCTATGGGTCTACTCATTATTATACCTGCTCCTGAGGTGGTATATCTCTGAGGAACTGGAAGAGGGCATTTCTGCCTTGAAACAGACTTTGGATACAGAGTCCTAGACAATGCTAAACTTGCCCTCAACTTGCCTCTTCTGAGCTGCTTAGGCTGCCCCAGTTAGGGCAGAGCAGGTCCACCTCTCTTAGGGCACCCTATGTTGACATGCTCTACCCTAAGCCTCTTCCAGAGTAACTGGGCTGGAGCATCTTGCAGTTGCTCCACCCTAGTGATAGATAGGGCAACCCAAGGGCTCTTATGTGCAAGGAATAGCTGCTCTGGATTGGGCTGTAAGACATTTGTAAACATTGGGAAACTGCACAAAATTTTGGAGTAAAGCATCACCCAAATAAGTCAGTAGCAGTGTAAGTGATGAATCTGTTTCATGACAATGCAATGTCACATTTCTGTGAAATCCTTAAAAGGAGACAAATGCAAGTGTTACTAGATACATTCCTTGTTAAAGTTGCTCTAAAAGACACCAGTGACTCTTTTAGTGAAAATTAGTCATCCTTGGCCAGAAAGGTTTTTCTTTTCTGTTTTACTGTACAGTATATTACAGTGTTTTTAATTAATATTACAGTAATAGTTTTCTGTATTATATTACAGTGTTTTGAATTCGATTACAGTGTTTTGTCATCAGTATTACATAGTTAATATCTTTATATGAATATTTTTGGGTCATGGAACCAATATTCTGAGTTTCTATTATTTCCTTTGGGAAAATCTGCTTCGGATAAAGAACACATTGTAATATAAACATGCTTCCGGAACGAATTATGTTCGTCTTACGAGCCACCACTGTATATAAATATCTGTTGTTGTTGTTGTTGTTGCTCTTATGTTGTTTCAAGGAATCTGAACCCCCCCCCCCCAAAGGGAACTGAGATCTGCAAGGTACAAGCAGCTGGCCAGTTCAATCAGATTCATTATATTACAACTCCTGGAGGCAATTCTGTTAATATTTTAGTGTTTGACTGTAAAGCATTGCAATGGTGTGTGTGCGGGTGTGCATGGTGTGTGTGCGGGTGGACACATTTCTTTCTGGAAAAGGAGTTCCTGACAATAAAACATGGGTCATAGTGCTTGTTCATGCAACATTGCCCTTTAGAGAAGGTGAAATAGAGCCATGAACTTACCTTGCTTCATTTGGATGTTCTCATGAATTGACATAAAAATCCTATACATTATTTTAAATGATAGAAGTATTCTAAAAAGTTTAAAAAGGAAAAATATAATAGAGTATTATATTTTGCTGAAAATTTATTTTGTGGCAATGATATGCCAGATGCTGTGCAGGTCTCAAAGAAGACATGATTTGTCATAATGAGACTTTGAGACTTGAGACTTTGAAACCTGAGACTTTGGTGATATGCAAATATATTTAAACTTAATTAATTAACCAATGAATCAATTAAGATGCAGGACATTACCAATGAAACATTTTTGTTGACAGCTCATTAAAACAGAATCAGAACTAATAAAGCTGGGATGTTGAATGTTGTTAAGAATTTCTAACCGTGATTAACACTGGCCTTTTTGTCACTTATAGCCAGAAGATGCACACCATTAACCAGTTAAACCAATTTTTGTTGATAGAACCTATGCATGACTACTCACTAGGAAGACCCACTGAAGCTACAATCCTAAAGGCACTTTCCTGGGAGTATGACCCATTGGACACAATGGAGCTTACTTATGAGTAGACATGGTTAGGACTGTGCTCTGTGTTCAACAGGATTTAATAATAGGAAAGTGGGTATAGCAGCTCTTTCAGAACTTGCATGGGAGGTGGAATCTCCAAAAGTAGTTGTGGGGTTGGAGATTCTGGTGTTGGTGCTTCCATGTTTGTGCCACTGCTGTGCAAAAAGGGGGGATTCTCACCTGTTTGGGGTTGCTGTTGCCCTGGTGGGTCCATGTCCTGCTTTGCCAGCCTCTCCTTTCCTCAAAATAGTTCCCCTCAGCAAGCACAATGAAAACTGGAATTGGGTCATGATGATCACTGCAGGAAGCTATGAGGACCATTGTCCCTTATACCCTCCAGATATCCATTGTGGCCTCCGGTAACTCCCCCCTCCCTTTTGAGTGGCACAATTCTGGGAGTTCCTCTGTCACAACATCAACACCCTCTTATGAGTTTAGTGACCTTTTCTCCCTGGCTGGAGCAGCACAACGCTCCAGTCTGGGAAATACTGATGAGTAGGATCACAGCCGTAAGGTCTATAACCTTTCCTGAAAACTGATGCAGAATCCTTAAAATTAATTTTCCAGTTTTAAGCTAAGGAATAAAACTTAGCACTTTTAAGCTAAGGAATATCATGTTTTTCATTATTTCTGCTAGCCACTTGCAAATGTAGTTGTGGATTCAGATTATTATTGTTTCTAATACTTCCAGATTCCTTTGCCTTCCACTTCACATAATTTGGGCATGAGCCTAACCCTGGTTGGCCTTAGTTTAATAAGGACGTGCACATTTATGTTTTACGTCTTGATATGCTTACCCAGAACCAATTCTCGTTAATAAAAGAGTGCCCAAGGGAGCATGCCAAGGGGGTTCATTTATGCATCGAAAAGGAAATAAGTTAAGAACTTAATTATAAACCTTATTGAACAGTTCCTTTGATACACAGGTTTTCTAAGAAAGGGTAATATTGGTCAGACATGTTATCCTCAGGGCTTTTTTGCTGGTGGTCCTCACTGGTACTCAATACCTGCACCTTTTTCCACCTGCCCCCTCTCAGCAACTAATTAATAATAGTCATATGGAGATGACCTGTAACCTTTTCCCCAGAAAAAAGCACTGGTTATCATGCATTATTTTTGTGTCATGTCTATGTCACTGAGCTGATCCCCACCAGCAGATGGCTCACTGCTACAGTGAAGCATGACAATCTTCCCTGTATCAAGCAAACTTTAACAGAAAGCTGGTGGTACAGAAGAACTGGCAGCAGCTGGGAAAATCCTAAAATAAGATACCTATGAATAAAATGGAATTTTCTATTGAATAAACGTTAAGGTATTATTTCATTTACTTGCGTTTCATAAAACTTAGGACAGAGCAGAATTACTACCAAGTGTTTGCACAGAAGGTAAATTGTAGAATAGATTCCAGGAAAGGCTAGCTGTGAAAACGTTCTGGTGACCCAAGAAATGAGCAGTTGTGGATTCGTAGTGGTTACCAGAAGAAGAGTGCGGTTAATTGCATGGCCATCCCAGTCTCAATGAAGTATTCACAAAGCCCCATCTTGGCAGTGTAACATGGTGGAAGGAGACTGCCATAAAAAGCTTGGTGTCACCTTAACCTTGTTTGCGGAAGAGACCAAGATTGCAATCCTATGCATACTTACCCTCCAATCCAGAGTAACTACAGGAGCACGTAAGAGACATTTACATCGACATAGTTACAGCAGTGAAAACCTATAGTGAAAGTGAAAACCTATGGGAAATTCATATTGCAATCCAGAGTAAATGTAAATTGTGTACAGTAAATGTAAAGGATTGCGCCCTTCCTTGGAGATAAGTCTCATTGAACTCAATGGAGATAGCTCCTGAGTCCATAGGATTGTGTTGTGCATCTTCATCCAGAATTACTGACCTAGTCATGGAGCCAAGAGAGGAAAGGCCAAATCTTATCCAATTTTCCAGCACTGATGCAGCCACGCCAACAAGGTACAAGCTGCATCCTATGGTGGGTGGGTGGCCACAGAGGCCTCCTCAAGGTAAGAGAGGGTTACTTCACCTTGGGACTGCACTGAAGCTCCTCTGGCCCTGGAAGAGTGGGTAGGATTGGACCTGAAACTACCCAGTGTCACACTCCAGTGACACATGCCTCAGCTATGTCTTGAAAGTGTGTCTTTCAGCTGAGTAAAAGCTGCTGACTTTCGGACACATGAAAGAACTTTCCAGTCTTTTATTAACTGCTCAGGAAAAAGCGTAGTTGCAAAGACGTGATAGTATTTAAACATGAAAAAATAGTATCCTGGTCAGTGTTTGATGGTTTAATCTGTAAGTCCTATTCTGCTTGGCATGAGCTGGAGTGGTTCTGAAACCTTGAGCACCAGGACCCACTTTTTAGATTGAAAATCTATCAGGACCCACTGGAAGTGATGTCATGACTGGAAATGACACAAAGGACAATCCTAACCATGTCTATTCAAAAGTAAACCCCATTGCATTATATGGGACTTATACCAAGGAAAGTGTCTTTCGGATTGCAGCCATAATCAAGCAGGAACATTTTTAACAACTTTAGGCTGCAATCCTGTCACAATTACTGAGGAGTAAGTCTTATTTACAATCACTGCTAAAATTATATAACTACATAGTAACCTATTAAATGTACAGATCTGTAACACTGCCCCAACTGCAATCACAAACCATGTAGCCGCATCAAGTCTAATATATTATAAATAAAATACTGAAACAAATGGGGGAAACCACCTGAAATGGACTTGTGATCAACCGTTTGAGAAACACTGTGTTAAGGCATAACATGCTGGCACAGTGTGCCAAATGCTGAATATGCCCAGGGCTGTACAAAAACCCGACTCCCCAAAATAGGAGCAAGTTTCCATCACATAGCCACTTCCCAGCAAACTTCTGCAACCCAGCTGTATCGGTAGTACCCCAAACTCCATGAGGCTGGAGACCTAGTTGCAACTATAGGACTGGTTTCTCCATAAGCTGAATAAAGCTAGAAAGGATTTTCTTTGATGTTGTTTTCCAGTGAGTGTAACATGAAGAAAGGTGAAGGAAGGTGAGGTTTACACAGGTTATTTTGCAGGGTTAAATTTCTCAACATTGGTTCTTGATGGGTGTTGATGTCACAGAAGGAAAACCCTCCCCAAAATTCATGCTTCTAGGTCTGCAGGTTGGGGCAGAACATTCATCAGTCAGGGACACTTCAATGTAAAGTATAGGGAGGAAAATGTATTGTGCCCCATTTCACCCCCTTCCTGCTGGAATTTCCGAAAACCGATTCTTAGTGACTCACTCCATCACGGAAGGAACGCCCTCCCCAAATGTCACGCTTGTAGGACTTCAAGCTTCACGGTTTTGGCTGGGCATTGATAAGTCAGTGAGTGAATCAGTGAGTCAGTCATTGATTTTTCAATTTTATATAAATAGATTTATAAAATTATTGGGCCCAAAGTCACGTGAGGGCAGTTCACAAACGATTCAATGATACAAATATATTTCAATTAGTCTGGGCAAACCTCTGAAAATTAGTGGACTGGAAACAAAGTGTGTCAAAAACCAATGTGCTAACCAGTGATAGATTACAGGTCTTACCAACTTTCCAGCACCAAAGTAAGGGCAATGCATTTCTGAAATAAGAGATCAAAGCAGTGTACTAACCAGTGAAATTTAGTGTGCAATTCTAACCAAATCTCCAGCACTGAAGTAATGCACTTACCTACAATGCAAGAGGATTGTGCACAGGCAGCACAATCCAGAGCAACTAATCTGTCCACATAAGAGCCCTTGGGTTGCCCTATCTATCACTAGGGTGGAGCAACTGCAAGATGCTCCAGCCCAGTTACTCTGAAGGAGGCTTAGAGCAGAACAAGGCAAGATAGGGTGCCCTAAGAGAGGTGGACCTGCTCTGCCCTAACTGGGGCAGCCTAGGCAGCTCAGGAGAGGCAAGTTGAGGGCATCTTTAGCATTGCCTAGGGCAGAGCAGTTACTCTGTATCCAGAGCCTGTTTCAAGGCAGAAATGCCCTCTTCCAGCTCCTCAGAGATATACCCCCTCAGGAGCAGGTATAGTAGATCCATAGGGGCCCATGATAAGGCCCGAGTAAGAATGGCAGTGTTGACCAAAAATCTGAGTTCTTGGCCAGCCTAGCTGCAACCCCTGCCTCTCAGCCTCAGGATATGGAACAAACTACAGCTGCCCACAAACCTCAGGATACAGCAGGCCACTCCAAGAAGCCCCTTGTATTCACTGTAGACTGTACTGGCATCTCATCAGGGACTCCTTATAAGGCAGGCACCCAGTGGCATCACCAGACTGGTGCGGCTGGTGTGGGCTGCATTGGGTGATGCGCTCCCTATGGGGTGATGCGCCGGAGGAGTTTGACTATCATTTGCCAGGCCCCAGGTGTCAGCATGCCCATTCAGGCCTGCTCCAAGGCGGAGCAGCAGCCAGAAGCTGCCACTTGTCCTTGGAGCTGGCCCAAACGGCCAGCTGAGGTGCACTGCACAGATACACACTGAGCATACCGAACAGCTTCAGAGGAGACTTCCTTAGAGTGGAGGAAGTCTGCGCCTCTACACGGCCATTCGGCCTCATTCAGGAGGCAGAGCGGCAGACAAATGGCTTCAGAAAGAGTACTGCACAGGCACCAACTCTGACACCTGCACAGTTTCCTCTGAAGCCGAAAGACTTCAGAAAAGTACCGCACAGGCGTCAGAGATGGTGCCTGCACAGTACTCTTTCTGAAGCTAGTTGGCTTCAGAAACAACAGTGCAGGTGCCAACTTTGGCGACTGCGAAGTCCAGGTAGGGTGTGCATGCATCCCAGGGGTGATGCACAGACTTCCGCACCGGGTGATGCGCAGAGTTGTGTCACCACTGTAGGCACCACAACTGTTCCTTGTTCAGTGTGATCTGAGGGGTGTCTCCTCAGGAGCAAGTCCTCCTCATGTGTCAATTACTTAGCATGCTATGGAACAGTTAGGGCAGCCCAGACTTCCTGACTCTCTGAATGCAGCATAACTTTCTGCTCTGGATACAAAATAGTTAGGAGAGAGCAGTTAGGGCAGAGCAGGCTGAACTTGCTCTGGATTGTGCCCCTAGTTTGTGAAATAAAGAGCACAATCCTAACCATGTCTACTGAAAAGTAAGTCCCATTGTGTTCAATGGGTCTTGCTCCTAGGAAAGTGTCTTTAGGATTGCAGCCTAAATCAATAGAATAATCTTTTATTTTATTTTATTTATTTATTTATTATTTATTTATTAAATTTGCACCCTGCCTTTCTTGGGTCGTGGCCAACTCAAGGCAGCTAACAGGTAAAAACATTATTTAAAACATTCAATTAAAAAACAATTTAAAAACTGATGAAAAATGAATCAACTCAGCAAAATGATGTCCACAGAGCAACCCGTTCTGTGGTTCAGAAGCCTTTCCCTCCACCCCGGCTGTTTGCTTAGGCGCAGGAAAAAGAATCAAGACTGAGACCAGAACCAAACTTTAGAACAGGTTTACTTACAGATCATGAAGGCTCATATTTACAGCTTTGGTAACAACCAGAGTTTCCTAACAATTGAATGGATCAGAAGCACTCAAGCTGCTCCTGCTTGCATGTGGGTTTGGGGGCTGGAGAGAGAGAGAGAGAGGGAAAGGGCCCAACCCACACCTCCTGCAATGGTCACTGAAAAGGGACAGGTAGAGCGGTCAATCAGGGTAGAGGATGGTTCACTGCCCCTTTCTGACATGTGCAGCTCGGTGTTTTCTCTTTTCTTCCCAACAAAAACATTTTAAACATACATAAATTAAAAACTAGAATAAACCTGCCTCATTAAACAGCTTTGTAAAACAGAAAGTCCAAACCTGGGGAGGCACCCCCCCCCACCCCACACACACACAGAGAGAGAGAGAGGGAGAGAGAGAGCATACTTTGCAAAATCTTATTTGCTTGTGTGTGCTTCCCCCACCCCCCACCCCCACAGCAAGGTACTTTTTAAAACTTGGATACAACGAGGCTCTGCTTCTCCTGCTTCCCCTGACTGCACATCCCTCTCAGGTTTTCACTCAGAAATGTTCAAAAGAACTGAGGCACAAAAAAGGATGCACACAATATGCCATCCACCCGTTCTCCCACCCATCCTCTGAGCCATGTTGCTGCAGTACACTGTGAAAGGAAACTAGAATACTGTCTCAAGGACCACTTGAAAAGTACATTTGTTTAAGAATCACAGATCCCATGAGGTAAACATCACATCTGAAGATGAAATCCCAACACAAGGCTCACAGTGAAAATAGTGGCCCAGCAATAATTTCAGTTTCCCCTCCTTCAATTGCTCCCCAAGAGCATTTTCTCTTTCTTCCACCAGAAGCATCATGGATGAGCATTCTCCTGTCTCCACTCCACTTTATAACCAAACCAAAACATGCAGATGGATGAACTGCCCTTTGCATCGACAATTCTGTATTCCTTGTAAAGTTCAGTTCCGCTCTCAAATTCTTATATGAGGATATTGATGGAGGAGATTATTAAAGGGTAGCAGCTTATCAACTAGAAAGAAGGCCAGCAGCGAGGAAGGTTAACACAAATATGTCTTTAACCTGAATTCCCAATTCAGTCATAGCTCAATGGAAAAAATGGTTGTGAGCTGGTCCCTCAGACCATGGCAATTAATAAATTCCATTCTCGTAGCTTCTTGGCAGCATCTCAAACACTGCAAAAGAAAAGGCCAGGTTGACCACGGCATTCATTGTGGACGTTTCGTTGCTAAACTGTCTCTCTGGCAACTCATAAAGATGTTCTGAATTTAAACCATGGGGGAAGTTTAAGCTGTTCTGCCATATTTTCTGTCCTTCTGCAGATGTCTTTGTTGAGAAGTCTTTTGGTATAAAACAGTAGCTGCCAGAGCAGCCCACGGTGTGTAGAAGGTGGCTGATGGGTGCCAGCAGCACCCTGTGCCCATCAGGCATTGAGGGTGAAGCACTGAAGCTGGGAGAAACCCTGCCCCTCTTTGGCTTCTTCTGGCTCACTTACTCTCCCCTACTCTGCCACGCTGTTTCACAAAAGAACATGAGAAGAAGAAATGGGTAGCCAAGAACCCCAGTTCTTGATCAGGGACAGTAATGCCATCATCTTTACGTGCTGAGGAGTCAGGCAGGTTGACTCAATTCTGCAGCCGCCACCATCGTCTGCTCCTTTCTAAACTGAATAAAGGGCCATGCAGGCAGCAGTTGTAGGGCAGCAGCAAAATTTCTGTAGGACCAAAGGTGTTATCTGCCTTGGATCCTGCAAATGTCTGTCTTCCGCTAAACACTGCTTTCTCTTTCATCCATTCTCTAATCAGGTTTTTTTTACTAGACAGAGGAGTCTGCTGCATATAAACTTACTACCATTTACATTAGAAGCTAATCTTCACTTTCCAGATTTTATCTTTGTGTTTCAGAGAGTATTTTCTTAAAGGTTATAGGAAATGGGAAGAAAAAAATGAAAGGTGCCTTCAGCCCACTCCTCTCTCCCCTGCTGATGTAGCCAGAACAAAAAGATTTGTGTTGCATCTTGGAGGGAGAGAGATATCAGGAGGCTTGAAAGAGGTAAAGAAAATATATTTTCCCTTACTCTGGATAAGCCTCTCAGTTACCTGGAGCTCTCCTCAGATTGTGTTGGGAGGTGAGGATGGGAATAGTAAAATGACGCAGTATGATAGTACCATTATGTGCAACGATACATCCACCTTATGACTCTGTTCCTCCCTGTTATGTCCTCTCCCACCATATTCCACACTCCTCTTACCCCTACCTGGTCCATTGGGTGCAGTGGGGTCTCTTTGTGGAGTTGTGTAACAACCATCTTTTGCGGCAATGCTTACAAAATGGCAAGCAATTTAAAGGTGTGTGCTAAATCAACAACAACTTTGCAACAGTGCAAATGTCTTTTTCTATATCCTAAACCCCTCCACACAATAGTCCAATCCTGCATAGATTGGGATGATGCAGGATTGGGCTGTTAAGTTGCATTTTCCTGCTGTATGTCTGAATTTTTATCAAATATTCTTTAACAATGAGAAACACACTTTATGGTTAGATACAGCAGCTTTGTTCGCTATTAATAAAAAGGATTTTGTGAAATTGCCTCCAGTCTACTTTATGTTCTAAGCCAAGGCATCGAACTTCATTATAGTATGTATTATATTACATTTTATATGAATATTTTTGGGTTGTGGATCAAATTGTCTGAATTTCCATTATTTCTAATAGGAAAATTTGCCTTGCTATCCAAGTGTTTTGGATTACAAGCATATTTCTGGAACAAATTATGCACCTAAACTAAGATAGCACTCTATGAGTACTTTGCTCAAATAAACATTCTTTATGTATATATGTTAGTATCATAGCCCTTTCCCTAAAGGTTCCAGACAAAAGGACCAAGCAGGACCAAAACAGCCCTACAGATGCAGACACAAGGACAAAACACAGTACTTGTATCTACATAAATGCCTAGGAGTGCAGTCCTAACCTAATTAGGCAGGCATAACTCAAGTAGCATGAACTCTTCAGTTGAAAAGCGGTAGGTAGGTAGGTAGGTACATAGATAAATAGATAGATATGTTTCCATGAGGGTGTGGGACATTGATGTATGCCTATGCACTGACCTAATCCCCGCCAGGGGTGGAGCAGAAGGGCCTTATGGCACTTTTGTGACACCCCCAGGTCAGCACAGGACTTATGCCGGGGCATATGCCAGCCTATCCTACAGAGGTTAGGATTGAAGCTTTAGGGCGCAATCCAGAGTAACTACCGGGAGTCCTTGCTCTGGTGTAAGAACAATTTGCTCTAGATTGCAATATGAATTTCCCATAGGTTTTCATTAGGCGGTGCAATAACTATGGGTGCAGGTAATGTCTTTTGTGTGCTCCTGTAGTTACTCCGGATTGTACTCTTAATCTGTGGGTGAGGTGTCCCCATCTTCTAGCCAACATTCAAGTTCAATCAAGTCAATTCTGAGTCAATTCCAGCTTTCAACTGTCAACATTCCAGCTACCACTGTAAAGCTGATGGAAAGAGGATGGTTTTTTTACTCAAGGTGTTATATTGTACCTCCACAAGTAACAGGTGCAAGCTGTTACTCGTGTATGTGAAAGAAAGAAAGAAGTTTGTGCCTCAAAAGTGGCATCTGCACACACCTCTCAGGTTCAATATGAAACAACTGTGTCCATCTATCTATCTCAGGCAAGGTCAGTTTAGTACTATTCCCCTGAAAATGTCTCATTTGGCCTCTTCCTAACCCTGACCTTTCTTATCAGCTCAGGTCCTCTGAACCAGGGTGACCAGATGCCCAAACCTCAAAGGTCAGCACCTCTGGTGATGCAAGTGGTTAAGACACTGTGCTTGTTAACCAGCAGGCCAGGGTTTGAAATGAATCTTCATCCAGATGAAGATTTCTTGCACAGGCAGGGGGTTGGACTAGATGATCCATTGGGTCCCTTCCAAGTCTATGAGTCTATGATCTATGAATTGGTCTTGGATTCCTCTCAGCCTGTCCTTTCTGGTGGACAATGGCACGTTTGCCTACTTACGAGTAAAGCTGCGATATTGGACACTTCACTTTCCCATAGAGCTCAATGCATATTTTTGATTTTTAGTTTTTTTTTTGGCCATAACTTTTGATAGGAAGGAGATATTTCAAAACCTATTTTTGCATTGGATTCTGCTCTTCAATTTGAATCCGATGACATATGACCTGATGGGGTACTCCACACCATTGCAAAGTTCCAAAATGAAGTCAAAATGGAGGACAATGAAGCCCTTTCGAAGGACGCCCAGACAGGAGGCTAAAAAGGAGGACAAATACAGAAAAAATACGGTCTTATGATCACCCTGTCCAAACTAAGTTACAAAGGCTGCACCTGAATGACTCTTCTTCATTATTCCTGCTGTAGGAAAATCCCAGCACGGCTTTCCCCTCTGCCTCACCAGTGACTATATCCTGGTGTTTCCTTTCAAATGATCTCTGGTGTACCATCCAGTATTGAAGATATGGTCCCATGTTTTCTGGAAACATAAGCTATTAGTCACAGGCTGTCTGTGTTTGCACTATAAGATGACTCAAAACTGTCTGTAAAAAGTTTCAGATGCAGAGGTGTGCCATGTTCTATGGTGCGTGCCAGGAAGAGCACTGTGCTGAATTTGTGTTTGGTACGTGTGCAGCGTCGGGTGACATCACTGATTGTTCTGTTGCCACCATGCATTGATTTGTTCCATACGTGCCCAGCTACGGTGGGAGCACCATCGGCATACAGTTCTGCGATTGGTGGGTTGCAATGACGTTACCATGGTTGCTGTGGAAATGTCAGTTTGCTTTGGTATGCTATCTCTTGCTTGAAGTTGTATTGTTTGCTGTCTCCTTTCAGCTTTTAGGCATACTGGCCCAGCAGCAACTGTACTGTATTCACTTTATACCGGCCTTAACAGCCATTGGCATACCAGGTCAATAGGGAACATCAGAAGACCTGCATTTCCATGTGCTAATTCCTTTCAAGACAATTGGTGCCTCACCACAGTGTCAAGATCCTGAACTCAAAAATTCCCCCAAAGTTCCCCAAAATTCCTGTCCTCAAAGCCAAAATTCCTACCCAGTTTTTAAAAATGTAGGACAACCCCCCAAAAAACTAAAATGAAGGACAAATAGCAGGTGGTGGCATCTTAGATGAAGGATTCTGTCTCCACTCTCAAAGAGAAAGGAATACCTCTTCTAAGACTGAGACTTGGTAAAACCATATTGTCCCCTGCAGGGATCAAAGGGGCTGGTGGGGAAGAAGAGCCATTTGTAACAGGAAAAAAGCCTGAAGAGAGAGGGTAAGAAACCCCTTTCATCACTCCCTCTCTTCAAATGGATGCTACATTAAAAAAAATTGTAGAAAGAATCACAGAACACTTAAGACTGCACATAAGTCTTACTGGGTTGTTCTGATTTCATATATTAGGGAGCTGTGTAGCCAACTGGCATGGATTATCATATAAGGTTTAAAGAAAGCATTTGTACGGAATAATCTCCCTGTCCGTTCAAGGGCTGGGGGTTCCAGACTGGTGTTGTTTTGACTTGAAGAACAGTATCTGAAGCATGTTGACTGGAGGCCTATCGACATAAGCCCATAGAATGCCATTTCAGGTGTCAGCCTACTTACTGATGGGGTTGTGCATTCAAAACCCTTTATTTTCCAGAACTGCAATGCAGCCTTTAGTAAGGGGATAAATGCTCCAGTACCTTAGATAAGATCTCTGTTCTTGGCACCCCATTACAGGATGCAACCCATGCCCCACAGGCACAGTGCATCAGTGCTTGAAAGTTGGATAGGATTGGGCCCTCAGTTTTTAAATGGCTATTTAATAAGTATATTTTTAATTCATTCTAATTATAAACAACTGTGCTGTCTGTAGTATTATATTATTGTATTATAAGTACTGTTGTACATGTAGTTGTGCAATAGGAACTGCGAGTAGTTAAAAGTCCCTGGGCAAGATGCCACCCTAGCTGCAGGCTTTACCTGAGGCACTGTAATTTTATGCTTCTGAAAATCCTTGTGAAATGCCTCCACGGAATCACAAATTAGTACACTCAGTTGGAATCTTGCTATAAAATGTTGCAGAAATAATATATAGAAAGCAGGACACCGGTGGCAAATTCATTTCATTATTTGCAGTCATACAGAAGCTTCTTGGCACCATTTTGGCTATTGAAAGTCCTTCTAATGTAAGAATAAATAATTGGTACATTTTTCTCTAAGAACAACATAGTGGTATTATATCTGAGAATCTGGCCACAATCTTTTCTTCATGAGGAATGATAAGGCTAACTTTAAGACTAAGGGTGCAATCCAGAGTAAGTACGGGGAGTCCTTGCTCCGGTGTAAGAACAATTTGCTCTGGATTACAACATGAATTTCCCATAGGTTTTCACTAGGTGGTGCAATAACTACAGGTACATGTAATGTCTCTTATGTGCTCCCGTAGTTACTCTGGATTGTAGGGTTAGTGTAAAGCCTGGTAATGTTCAGAAGAAAAATACTATGGTCTGATTCTCAGTTATAATACCAGTGTGTTGTTCCATGAATTCTGTGAGTCTTAGAAAGATGTACCAATTAATTATTCTTAAAGGTTAAGAATAGTTTAAGAGTCAAAAAGTTTAAGAAACAAAGTTTAAGAGTCAACTAAGATTTCTTAACATTAAAAATCATGGCATCCAGCCCCATCACCTAATGGCAAATAGAAGAACTGAAGTTAAAAACATAAAGCGTCTCTGCTGGATGAGCCCAAGGGACCGTCTAGTCCAGTTTCCTTTATCTCACAGTAGCCCACCAGACACCTCAGGGAGCACACAAAACAAGCCATCTACCTGCAGGTGCACCTCCCTGCATCAGGTATTTTGAGATCACCTACATCTTAAACACACACACACACACACACACACACACACACACACACACACACACCATCATAACTTGGAATTTGTGATCTGTGACGGTCTCTTCCTCTGGTCCAATCTCTTCTTAAAAGTACTGAAGCTAGATGCCATCACTACATTCTGTGCAAGGAGTTCCACAGACTAATTATGTATTTAATGAGTAGTTCTCACAAACTTGCTGAAAACAATACAGTAACAGAAATAACACTGACAGGTATTGCTGCTTGACAGTCACTAACTCATGACTGTGTTACCTGAAACCTTGCCATCCATCTGTTGCTTTAATTCCATTGAAATTACCGGTAATGGGCTTTAAGCAGCCTGTGTGACATGTTGTGGAAACTGGGGCAAGTAAGTTTGGGAGGTCTTCAGAATTGTGGGGAAGCCATGTGGACATTCCAAGTGGCATGGTCCCCCTCTGATAGTGTGGAGCCCAGGGCACTTGCCAACTCCTCCTTTAGTTACACCACAGTGCTTCTTTGGGATAAAAATTGCAAATCAACAGAATTAAGCTGTAACAGCTTTTGTTGTCACTGAAACACCTAGGCTTTAATCTTCCTAACATGTGCCAATATAGAAATATGCCACAGGGAAGCTATCAGATCAAAACCTTTTATACTGTAGTTACAGTACTTTTAAGAGCCTTTGACCAAAACTGAGTTAAGGGAATAGTACTCCAGGATCACACAGTGTTATACAAGAACTCCTGTGTCAGCGTACTAAAGGACACAAATACATCTAAAAACACAAATGAAAGAATATTGAGAGCAGAATAGGAAGACATCAACTTATACTGGTGACTTACAGTGCAATCCCAAGCATGTCTACTCAGAAGTAAGTCCCATTGTGTTCAGTAGTACTTACTACATGAAAGTGTTGTTAGGATCGCAGCCTTACTCACCAACATTAGTCACCAGACTTAGGCTGCAATCCTAAAGACACTTTCCTGGGAGTAAGACCCACTGAACATAATGGGGCTTACTTTTGAGTAGACATGGTTAGGATTATGCTCTTAGGGCGCAATCCAGAGTAACTACGGGGAGTCCTTGCACCGGTGTAAGAACAATTTGCTCTGGATTGCAATATGAATTTCCCATAGGTTTTCACTAGGCGATGCAGTAACTACGGGTACATGTAATGTCTCTTACGTGCTCCCGTAGTTACTCTGGATTGTAGGGTTAGTCACTAACATTAACCTCCTTCCTTATCTATGGGCTGTGGGTGGCGCTAGTGGCTAAGACACCATGCTTGTTAACCAGCAGGCTAGGATTCGATTCCCGGGTCGGCCCCACAAGACAGGGTGAGCTCCTGTCCTTAGCCCAGCTCTGCGACGCCAGCTGGATCCAATCGTATTGGCTCTGCCTTTCCATTGGACTAATTCAGTGGCGTGGAGAGGGGGGATTTGCTGCTTGGGTAACAGCAGATCCTCCATAACCAACCTCCATAACCATGTGCAGTGCCAAGCACGATACCATAGTCTTTCAAGACTGATGGAGGCCTGCTTTATCCATGGGGGATCTGCTTGAGGATATGCTAATCAAACATTAATAGGAAGCAGAAATTTAACTGCTTAATGTTCAATTAGTCAAGCATTCAGGCTGCCTGCCTGCTCATTCCTGCTATAAGCACTCATGTTTATAGCATTTAGTAAAAGAAAGAAGCAAAAAAAAAAACAAAACACCAACAATATTGAGAATGCCAAACTATCCTTGCTATACCAGAAAAAGCAGGCAATGTCCCTCTTGTCATAATTCAGTGGGCCAGCACAAGTCAGGAAAGCAGCAATTTCCAACTTTTAAAAAATTTCATAGTCTTCTGACAAGACACTAAAATTGTCACAATGCACCACCAGTTTTTTAACAATTGACACAGCACACCTCACTGTCACTGGGAGGCTCACATTTCCAAATAGTGCTACTAATGACCATCTACGAACTCATGGCATGCCTGCAGGCTGTTCATAATCCATCAAAGTCCCATGGCACACTGGCTGAAAGTCACTGGTATAGCGAAAATAATAAGAATCTTTCTGAATTCCAGCATATAAATCCAGAAAAGACTATAGCTTCAGATCTTGTTGCATAGCTTGCAGTCAAAACTATGATTTATTTTCTTAAAAGGCCAGAAAGAAAAAACTGACATGATTCTACCAATATTTGAAAGAAAAAGTAGATAAAAATAGTGGGGGCATAAATAGAAAGTAAAATACAGATGTCTTAATATGTAAATACTGTATAGTGGTAGAAAAAATTAATCCAGGGGTGTCAAACTGTTCATATCCTGGGCTGAACAGCACTCATGCTGCCTTCTGAGGGCTGGAAGGGATATCACTAAGCAGGAAGTGGCATCATTTAGCAGATAATATAAATAAAAGTACTGCTACAAATAAGTACTTTGTTTTCACATAGAAATTCATTAGCTGACAGAAGAGAAGATGTACAAATCTTGTTTGTAATTTCAAGATATGAGAGAATCAAATGATTTTGACTGAGAGAGCACAAGGACCAGAGAAATTGGTTATGGAGAACACATCCTGCCTGCAGGACTTGTTTTACTCTCCTGCTCTAATCCATAGTCTGCAGATCTAAAAAGATGTATCTATGAGACATATGAACATATGAAGTATTTACTGGTAAACACTGAGATCTAAGGAAGAAAATTTTAAGAGTTAACACAAGAATGTTTAGTGATAGTTAAAAAACAAAATGGACAAATGCAACAATTAACCAATGAATTGCATGGGTTCAGATTATTAAATCAATAAGATTATTAAATCAGATTAAATCAGGTTCAGATTATTAAATCAGGTTCAGATTATTAAATCAAACAAAGTGATATTAGATAGCCAACAAACAGAACTTCAACTTCAGCAAAAAATTAATAAAAAGGATGGAATAATTAAAGAATTACATTCTCAATATAATGACTTGTCTACATATTTTATGAAGCTGCAACTGGAAAAATGTAATTCTGAGATACGTATATGAAATTTTTCAGAACACTGAAATCTAAGGTAGAAAATTTTAGGAATATAAGAAAAATTTCACTTATGATATGCTGAAGTTTTACTTAGCAGAAAAACAAACTTTTGATGATAAAAAAGAAAGGAAAGAAGAGGAAAAGCTGCAGTTCAAAAACAGAATAATCACAAATCCCTTCTTAAAAAAATAATGTTCAGTGATCTTTTCAAAATACATTTAAGACTCCAATTTTACATCCAGGTTTCATATTTCCCAGGTTTTGTCCAGAAGTCAGAACTAAACCTAGGGCATTGCTAGAGGGTTGCAGAGGAAGCGCTCCGCACCAGATGATGCTTAATGTATGATGTGCCCGAGGGTGTGTGATGTGCACTGTGTGATGGGGGTGTGTGATGTGCACTGTGGCCTGTGACACCCCAAGAAAGCTACTTTGTAATGCTGTGCAGTACCCCATCATGTCATATATTGTCAAAAGCGACTTGAAGAGCAGAATCCAAAGCAAAAATTCATTTTGAAATAGCTCCTTCCTATCAAAAATTATGGCCAAAAAACTAAAAAGCACAAACGTGCATAAGGGAAAATGAAAGTAATTTATATCACGGCTTTACTCGTGAGTAGGCAAACATGCCATAGTCCATTCAAAAAGGCAGACTGAGAGAAATCCAAGGACACCAGATGGGTTCTTATCCAATTAACACAGCCCCCAAAATCACCCCAGAAGGAAGTTCCCTCCTCCAAGCTTCTCCTTGCTTTGAACCCCATTGAAAGTGAAATTGCACAGCCATATTTACTTGTGAGTAAGCAAACACTTTGGCTGGTGTGGAAAGTTGGGCCAGGGGGTGCAAGACTTCCAGAATGGCCCTGATCCTAGGGACCTGGAACTGAAAAGTGCTCCAGAAGGCAGCCCCCCAAACACTGAAAATGACAAAAACTGGTTCAGCAGGTAATGTTAAATTAAAAAAAAATTATTTGTACATAGTCCAAACGCCCCTCTCCTCAAGCCTAATTTTCTGTCCTTACTATTCTGGGCTTTTTTTGTTTTTCGGGAGGTGGCTATTTTTATTTTTTTATTCAACATCTTCTTCCTTCAGGATGCATCCTCTTTTTATCTTTCTATCATGGAAAAAAATCTTCATTGTCCTCCTTTACCTTGTGAGCAGGCAGCCTATAGCCTACTTGTAATTAATAAGTTATGTGTAATAAATTGTATATGTAATAATTTTAAATGTAAGATTCAGTAATATCATGTTTAAATTAAGCACACAAAAGCAATATACACAAGGGTTTTGAGCTTTTATTTTGTTATGTTCTACACTTTTCTTGGGTGTCCTACACTTTGAGTGGGGAGTCTTCTCCTCTTCCCAATTGGTATAGCACCAAAAAAAGCCTTGCTAGATTTAAAACTACTGGTAATTTAATCCCAATTGAACTGGGCATTGGGTAGAACGAAAAATCTTACTGATGTTTTTTGTGGGGGAGGACTGGGGTGGGAATGGAGGTTATTCACTTGATTTCCTTTAATGCATTTACAATTATTTATTTGTTTTAATGTGCTTGATGATGTCACTTCCAGTCATGACATCACTTTTGGTGGATCCTGGAAAGATTGTCACTCTAAAAAGTGAGTCTCAAGCTAAGAAATTTGAGAATCACTTCAATAAACATACTTGGGGTGTGTGTATATCTGTGTGACACCATTAGCGGCCAAAAGAGCTAAAAATTATGGATTTTAGGAATAATCCATCATGTTAAGTACCGTTGGATGCTTAATTTACAGCAGAATGTAATGGAACAAACCACTTTGTAATACAGTGCTACCTCTCATAACAAGTGGCTCACATATAAAGTGTTTCACATAACAAGTATAAATTTCCAAGAAATCTTGCTTCACATAATAAGTTCCACTTTACTTAACAAGCAAGCGCGCAATGGGTATGCATGCTATGCAGCCCTGACGCTCTGCATGGAGGCTCTTTAAAAGGGCTGCCGGCCACTGCTGCAGCCTCTAACTGCCCCCAAGTGTCCCCACCAGCCACCTTGAACCTCCAGCAGCAGCCCAGGTAAGCCTCCCAGGAAAGTGTCTTTGATTGCAGCCTCCTAACTATGTCTAATTAGAAGTAAGCCCTATTGTGTTCAATAAGTCTTACTCCCGGGAAAGTGTCTTTGATTGCAGCCATGTCTACCCAGAAGTAAGCCCCACTGTGCTAAATGGGGCTTCCTCCCAGGAAAGTGTCTTGGATTGCAGCCTCCTAACCATGTCTACCCAGAAGTAGGCCCCTTTGTGCTAAATGAGGCTTACTCCCAGGAAAGTGTCTTGGATTGCAGCCTCCTAACCATGTCTACCCAGAAGTAAGCCCCATTGTGTTCAGTGGGGCTTACTCCCAGGAAAGTGTCTTTAGGCTTGCAGCCTAAGTAGACTTCATGCACATTGAATGCACATTTTGAATTCAATTCCAGTGTTTTGTCATCATTTTTACATCCAGTTAATATTTTTATATGAATATTTGGGGGGTAGTGGAACCAATCGTATGAGTTTCCATTATTTCCTACAGGTAAATACACTTCACTTAAAGAGTGTTTCACTTAAAAAGCATGCCTCCGGAACGAATTAAACTCTTTATGGGAGGCACCACTGTATCTTTCTTCTATCAAAACGTGTGACCAAAAAGCAAATTGAGGCGCGGCAATGGCACATAACCATGTCCATCTCCCAGGTTATTTCCCTGCCCACTGCATGGGGGTGATGCGCTGGCCTTCCACACTGGGTGACGCAAACCCTAGTGATATCCCTGGTTGGAACATTAGCTCTTGCTTAGCTCTATCATGCTAAGCACCCAAATCAAAGTGTTTGGCTGTCTATAATTCAGACACCCTTAACTCAGAAACGCAGGGCAAAATCCAGAGTAACTACAGGGAGTCCTTGCTCCAGTGTAAGAACAATTTACTCTGGATTCCAATATGAATTTCCTATAGGTTTTCACTAGGAGGTGCAGTAACTACGGGTGCACGTAAAGTCTCTTATATGCTCCCATAGTTACTCTGGATTTGGGGGGCCGGTTTCAATAATGTCAAATAAAATAATATTGTATTTGATACATCATTTTCTAAAGGTGCATATAACTAAAAGTCCATAGTAAAATAAAAACGAATTAAACCATGTTACTATAGCACTATAGAAGATCACGAGGACTGACTATGGATTAACTCACAGAAGACCAAGTTGAAATAGGAATTTTTTTATCACAACAGTGAAAGAAAGATAGCAAGAAGGCCAAGTGAGGGGTAATGCTGTATAGTCACCAATATTGGAAAAAGCCTTTTTTTCTCACCGCCACCTGAATAAGGCGGAATGTAGAGATAAAGACTAGCTGGTGATTTTAAAATGCAGTGACGTTTGTGTGGGAGGAGATGGGCCTTAAGATACTGGCAAAAATAAGCAATGACAATAAAGGGAGATGTAGGAAATCTACGGTATGTTCAACCTCACAATCAGCCATGTCTCCCTGGGTAAACTTCAGAGGTAACCATGACTGTGCTGTCATTTACAACACAACAAGAAGTAGAACATAGCATATGTCATCTTGTCATATGGCAACATGCAACCGTGTGTCACCTGCGACAATTTTAAGTCCACCACTGCAAAGTAGGAAGGGTGCTGGAGGCCCTCCACACCAAAAGCAAACTGGCTATAAGGGGAGGGGGTGACAGACTGGGAGGGGGAGGACTGGGAGAGTTTCTTATTAGGAAGGTGTGGGATGGGGTGAGAGAGGGAGGTGTATCTTGGGAGCACTGGTGCTCCCCATTTCCTATCCCCTGACCTAGAGGCAAAACATACCTCTAGCAAGCCACCTGATTGCCCACCACAGCCATTGGATACAGCATCTGCTCCACCATGCTGTCTTTGGTGCTGTCTTGGAACCAAAGGTGGGAGATACGCTTAAGCACGAATAGTATTTACGGCAAATCGAGGAAGGGACAGTGAAAGTGGGCTAAACACATACAGAACGGGTCATTATAACATTTTGGAGCAATCAAATGTATGTTGTAACTGCCCCACACAATGTTCAAAATAGTTGGCAGCCAAAAGACTTTGTATCCTTGATGTCAAAGATTATTACTTCATGCAGATGGTTATCTTATTTATCAAAGGAACAAATAGTAGAAAGGAAATTAGTGTCCCTGATAATAACCTCATTACCTGAAGAAGTCTGGTTTGAAAAATTCCCAGTGGTATGTTCTTTCAAGTGCCAGATGATTCAAATGGTATGGAAAAATAATGAATTTAGTTCTTGAAAAGATTTCTCATGTACATCAGAAATAGTGCAAGCTTGTTATAATGGAAGAGAAGATTGGATGGAAAAGAGCTCTCTTTTGAAGGAATAAGTGAATTTCCCACAGGATCCTTTGTGTCCAGAATATAAAAATTACAATCTAATGACAAAAAAACGTAGGCTCACCTCAAATATCTTCCTGAGCAACAAAATGAAAAATTATGGCCATTAGGGGTAAAGCATCCCAATCTTAAAGGTGGGGTGCTGCTAGGTGTAATGGCACCACAGTAGCAACTGCTTTAGCAATCATTGGAGATCTTTTTTGGGGAAGGAGAGTTTTGTCTCCTTCATCTGGGAAACCCCCAAATTCTTCAATGGGGTTTCTCAAGTCTGTCCTGGCAGTTTTTCCAGTGCAGCTTTGAAAGACTACATGCCAGGTCTTCTGGCATTCCACAGAGTTCAGGATTTGAAGGGACAAAACTCCATGATCACCCTATTCTACCCTCTCCCCATGTCCCTCTTCCCCTTATACTATTTACCACCTGGTCAGTTCTTCGAGGGGTGCTGGAGCTCAACACCAACTGTTGTTCCCCTCCAGGTCCTCTCCATGTGCTGCAGATGTGCCTTATGGCAAGTGATGTGCCTTAAGACATACCCAGGACCAGTAGCCCACCCAGACCGCCAGCACTAAACGGCTCAGCACTGGGCTCTGAGTTGATTGTAAATCTGACCCAGAAAAATTCAGAATTAAAAGGATCATAGTTCCAAATTCTGAGTCTGAATTTTGGTGCTGGTGCATACCAAAAAGTCTCGAATCTTTTGTGCAGCTCTTCAATTTCTCTAATCTTCTTTGAAATTTTGGGTGCATCCTGAGTAACTACGGGGAGTCCTTGCTCTGGTGTAAGAACAATTTGCTCTGGATTGCGATATGTATTTCCCATACGTTTTCACTAAGTGGTGCAATAACTACGGGTACACGTAATGTTACTTACATGCTCCCGTAGTTCATCTATGAAAACGGTAACATATCTGTTCATCTATGAAAACAATAACAGAGCCTCATGAATGCCCTCCACCAAGCTAGACATACTTGGGCACTGCCATGTTGGAACTGGCTAGTGTATCAGCAGGGAGATCCAGTGTAACTTAAGTTCTCCTTTTACTACCTTAATGCCTCAAAGGAAGATGCCACCCTACCTAAGAAAAAGACATTTTCCAGAAATGAACTTTCTGATCCAGATGTGTAAGACTTGAACCATGGACTGTCCAACCTCAGCCAGTAACATGTTTAATACCGCAGTGATACAATGGTACTCACAGGAGTTGGACAGATCTACTAAAGGGACTTCTAGTAAAGGCCACTATGTATGTTCACATTATTTTCACCATATTTTGGCCATATCTACATCTACAGTATTTATATACCGCTTTTCAACTGAAAAGTTCACAAAGCGGTTTACAAGAAAATGAAAAAATTAATAGATAATTAATAGCTAATGGGTCCCTGTCCCAAAAGGGCTCACAATCTAAAGTGCAAAAAGAACACCAGCAGAAGCCATTAGAACAGACATTGCTGGGGTGTGGAGGGCCAGTTACTCTGCCCCTGCTAAAGAAAAGAGGAAAAGTCAGCCAGTGAGGGTAGCAATCTGGAGTAATACTGTGAGAAGGAAGTTTTAAATTCTAGTCTGGGTCAGCTAATATTTTCCTTTGGAAGATCACTTTGAATTTCAAACACAAGCAAAACTTGTCAACAGCTGTCTAGGATGAGGAAAATGTGCCTCCAGGTAGCCAAGCAGGTACCTGGAGGCATTTTTTGTAACTTTGAAAAAATTGGAGGCTTTTCCGTTTGTGACATTGATATGCCATAAATAGCTAATATGACTATTATGTGAAAGTGGATGAGTAGGCTTTAGTAGGCTCATTCTTCTGCAGGCAAAAATACTACCTAGAAATTGTCCAAATTCATAACTTTCAAAAGTTCTCCAGTGGATTAAAAGTTGAACCTGACAATCTGCAAACACTGTTCTACAAAAATTCATGAAATGATCTATAGTGCATGAAATGATGTTCATTGCAAGAGATTGTAGTCAGAATTCATCAGGCATCTACGCCTCCTCTGCTCTGGAGTTAGCACTTTTGGAGCCTGTGGCTATCATGTTTGAAATCTTTGCATTATTTCAAAGGCATAGGTGGTGCCATAGAACGTGTTGTTCGGACCCCTTGTCCTATGCAGGTTAACGATACTATTTTCCCCCTACTCTGTGTATTGTATATAGACTAACCCTACAATCCAGAGTAACTACGGGAGCACGTAAGAGACATTATGTGTACCCGTAGCTACTGCACCATCTAATGAAAACCTATGAGAAATTCATACTGCAGTCCACAGCAAATTGTTCTTACACCGGAGCAAGGACTCCCCGTAGTTACTCTGGATTGTGCCCTAAATGGTTGTTTCAGCACCATGGAAAGCAGTAGTATCGGCAGAATGAGGCACTGCCATTTGTGTGCAGAGCACAACTCCAGCAGTTGTTTATTTTTCCAGACACAAGGCAGCATGGATGCTGTGATAGGAAGCCGGTGGGCACTGTTTTATTCTATCCCTACCTGCTGCTTGTTTGTTCAACATTTCCCCCTTCTAAGTGGCTTCCTGTCAACAGGAGAAGAGCTATTCGGTTATGTGTGGGTGGTGAAGGAGGTATTCAAGCACATACTGAAGAGGTACAGTGGTGCAAAATGTGCAATATATCCTTTTTGAGCAGATAGCTCAATCCTTAAAAAGAATAACTTAAATGTTTTCAGGATTTTTTCTGTTCTGAAGTCGCCTACAAGTTCAGACTTGCAGTAAAGATCAGACATGCTTTTGATCCTGCCCCAAACAGATTGTGTGCTTATCTTTAGGACTGGATCTGGTATCTAATGGCACAAGTTAGGGACGTTCTCAGAACTTACCAGATTTTAACTTACTACCTCTGAAGCATTTTTTTACAGCACAACATCAATGACAGGGTACCCTATGTACTCCTGGTGTTGCCAAATGCTGCCCGTGGTGTTGCCAAATACTGACTCTCCTCGTCACCCAGTGCAGGTGCTCTGATACCTGCGCAGTATTCCTCTGAAGCCAAATGGCTTCAGAGGAGACTTCCTCCTCTCTTCCTCCTCTTAGAGCGGAGGAAGTCCGTGCATCTGCCCTGCCATTTGGCCTCACTGGCTGCCACTCCACCTCCCAAGCAAGGCCGAATGGTCAGGACATGGCTCTGGACACACACAGTGCACCTCTGCGCAGCCATTTGGCCTTGCTCATGGACATGTGCAATGTGCCTTAGCCAGCCAGGAACTGCTGCTCCATCTCGGAGCAGACCCAGATGGCTGGCTGAGGCCCAGAGCTGGCTGGAGGGGTCTCAAACTCCTCCGGCACATCACCCCCCAACAGCACGTCACCTGGCGTGGCCCACACCAGACGCACCAGTCTGGTGACGAGGATGTGCTGACAATTTCTTTTTGCTAGTGATCCTCTTCTCTCACATGCTGTATTTTAAAAGAAAGAGGGGGGAAGGACAAAAAAGAAGTGAAAAGGAGTGAAAAGCAATGGCATCTAGCTGACAACTACAGTGGCACCTTCACGTAACAAACGCCTCACGTAAAGTACGTTCCATGTAACAAATAAAAATTTCTCTAGGATTCTGCTTCACATAACAAACAGTGCTTCACATAACAAAAAACTTGTTGGCAGTTGGGGCAGACGCGCTTGCCGGCAGCCCTTTTAAAAAGCCTCAGGGCTGCCTACCACACCGACTCATAGTGAAAGCAAAACTTTGGCACTGTTCCTCCTGTGGCTGGGCATCCACTGGGCAGAGGGAGAGAACAGCAGTGGAGAAGAGGGAAGCAGTTCAGGGCTAGCCAGAAGGGAGCAGGGGAGAGAGAGGCTCAGGATGGAGAGAAGGAGAAAGTGGGGAGACATTTTGAAGGTGTCTTGGATTGCAGCCTCCTAACCATGTCTACCCAGAAGTATTGGAAAGTGTCTTTAGGACTGGAGCCTAAGTAGATTTCTGTTCTGAATTCAATTGAATGCATTTTCTGAATTCAATTCCATTGTTTTGTCATCATTTTTACATCCAATTAATATTTTTAAATGAATATTGTTTGGGTTCTGGAACCAATCGTCTGAGTTTTCATTATTTTCTATGGGAAAATCCGCTTCACATATAGAATGTTTCACATAACAAACATGCCTCCGGAACGAATTAAATTTGTTACGTGAGGCGCCACTGTATATCCCTTCCACAGGGATGGGATCACTGAGATGAGTAAATGGATAGAGGTAAGTAGAAGAAACACTTTGTAGGGGGATCAGGCCTGTTCATGCCATACTAGGACCCTTGGAGAAGGTGCCTGAAATACTGTATGCAATACTTAGCTCGAATTGGGGTGGAGCTCGCCTGGCTATACAGTGCATGTGCAAAGGCTATGAAAGGACATAAAATAGAGCTTGGAGAAGACTTTCATATCCCACTAGGATTCCCTGTGGAACAAAATGAATGTGTTCTGAGATCATCAACCAAAAGTACACAGAGTGGGGATTCTTACTGTGAGTCTCCAAAAGTCCTTTCAAAGGATACAGTGGTAAGCTTGCGTTTCAGTGAGAGAGGAATGCTTTTGGCTACTTTTGTGGGTGGGCTGCCATTTGTCAGGATGTCACAATGATGAATTGCCTCTCTGCTAGATCTCATTCCCAGAGAGAGAGAGAGAGAGAGAGAGAGAGAGAGAGAGAGAGAGAGAGAGAGAGAGAATTTTTCATTATTGGTTTGGTTTCTACTCCAACGTGTTGTTGTTCTAATTACTGTATTGAAAGTACCGGTATGTTGCTTAAACTCTCGTATATTTTAGCAGCTTAGAGATTAGAATAAGAAAGGACTTTCATTTCAATATGTAAAAAAAAACCAACCCCAAAAACATCCTGGTTCATTCTTTGACAATGACTCACATAAATATTTTTCAGTCCCACATTGTTCACTTACATGATACACAGGCTCCCCAAGTTATGGATTGGGTTGTCGATGCCATGATTGTTGTGAAAATGACAAAACTGAACAAACATCAGAACGGCCAAACACTAAACATCCACAGAAGACCACAAGATATTGGGGTAAATGAAATAGATTCACACAATAATTGAGCAGAGTGACCAGATGTCATAACCAAAATTGAGGACAAGACACCCTTAAAATGTAGGACACTCAAGAAAAATGTAGGATAAAATAAAAGTTAAAACACTCATGTGTATTGTTTTCATGTGATTTATTTAAAGACTATGCTGCTTATTATTAAACTTTAAACCAATACATTTAATTTATTACATCTAGTTTCTTAATTATTAAAAGGCTATGTATTGCCTGATCACAAAGAAAAGAAGGACAATTTAGATTTTTTCCCCCAGGACACAAGGCTAAAAAATAAGATATGTCCTAGAAAAGAAGACATATGGTCTCCGTGACTGTAGACCTGAAACAGATATGGCAATTATCTAGGCTGTGATTTTCAGTCTTTTTCATCATGGCACACTGACAAGTCATTAAAAACTTCAAAGCACATCATCAGTTTTTGGACAACTGACAAGGCACACTAAAATGACATCCCCATTGCTCAACACTCTCCCATTGCGCAATACCCTCCTCTGTGCAGCAACATCCCCCCTGCGCAGCAAGCCCCTCTATATGTCAAACCCGCATGTGCAACATCCCCTCTTGCACATCACCCTCCCATGCGCATTTCCCTCCCAAGTGCATCAACCCCTCCCCTGCACATCTCCCTTAATTCAGGCTTCTAGGCCTGGCAGTTTTGGCTGGGTGTTGATGAGTGAGTGAGTCAGTCAGCCAGTCAGTGACTTTTCAGTTATACCTATATACTACCTTATTCCATTAGCTGCAATGGAGGAGCAAGAAACCTGGAAGAGGGTCTATAATCCTATTTTTTCGTTGTTTTTTGTTATACATGAATTTTTTTTAATGCAAGGGAAGTTCCGGAACAGAACCCGAGTGGGTAACAAGGGACAGCTGTATATTCATTTTACATCCTGTTATTGCACACACATTTTCTGCACAATCAAATGGACTAGAAACTTGTCCACAATCAAAGTCAATGTCTTGATATTCTGCATCTGACAACAGTTTTTCCCCTTTTAGAGTCTAATGACATAGTATAGAATTGACTGACCCCCAAATCCAGAGTAACTACGGGAGCATGTAAGAGACTTTACATGCACCCGTAGTTACTGCACCACCTAGTGAAAACCTATGGGAAATTCATATTGGAATCCAGAGTAAATTGTTCTTACAAAGGAGCAAGGACTCCCCGTAGTTACTCTGGATTTTGCCCATGGTCTAGGCAGCCTCCAAGATGGTTAACTGATCCAAACAGCCTGATACATTTTGAGGCTCAACATCCATTCCCTTAATCTCTCATGGCAGATGTCGTTTTCTATAAGCTCCTATAAATGATTTAAGGGTCCCAAGTTTGACTGCAACTGAACCTCTCCCATCCAGCACATGTTAGTCACTGCAAGAGAATTCTGATCCTCCCAAACAACGGTTATAAATCTTCCTACAGCCTTCAATTATTGACATGCCACCCCTGACAGCAACATGAAGCATGATAGCTATCAAAGTGCATGTGCTCCTGCTGGCCTCCCCCTTATCATCGCTTTCTAGACATTGTGTTCTATGCAAAGCCAATATTTGTGGCAGCCAACTATGCCAATGTACTTGAATATAAAGAGAACTCACTAATTTGTTTTGGCTCATATTTCTGCTCTACAAATGCAATTTTATATGAAAATTGCATCTAAATGATTTGTCTTACAAAGGTCCATTTCTGTTCCCTGTAGTGCATACATGACTGGGAACTATGAATATTTTTCTGACCTCATTTTATGATCTCTGCTCCTATTTTATTCCAAATAATCCAACATGGTTTGGTGGATTGCTTCAAGGAAAAATTAGTCTTCTGCTTTATAACTCTGCCTCATATTTAATTCCTAGAAACCCTCTTCCCATCACGCTGCTGCTGCCCATGATATGAGCCATATTGTTTGCGTCATGCTGGGCTGGTCCTGCTCACATTTATTTTTATAGCGCTATTTCACTTATTTATCACAGCCACAAACTCCTTGGTTAACAGAGCAGTACTGTAAGATTCTTTTTATTGGACATTTGATCTATTTTGTTTAGAAATAGATAAAAGATCAGTTCTGAGTTCAATGCCTATTGCAGTTATGTCTTTTGAAGATCATTAAGGATATATCACCTACAGTCAAATAATAATAGCCCTCCTACTGAGCCCACTTCTAGCGAGGGTCTCGTGCCTATTAACTTGTCCTTTCTTCACAATACAGTAGTCTAAATAATTCATAGACTGTATCTATGCCATTGAGAATGAGTGAGGAATTGAAATGGATGTTGTGTGCATTTTCAACCTCTCATTTCCACATTATTGTGGCACATTTTCAACAGGAAGCAACTACAAACAAAGTCAAAGTGTTCCCAGTACAGCTTTCTCTCAGGCAATCAGTCAGAATGAGGGTCTTGCTACATGATTTCACTTGGAATTGGCTTGGTATTTCCATCACAGTGTGAGGCAGGCAAGAAGCATTGCCATTGTCACAGCACAGTTACGTGGTCTTGAGATGTCATCATATAGATATTCGTGACAGGTTGCACTCTTAAGTTTTCAGCGTACGTGAGAATTTTGGGAAAAAATTGTGGGGTTATTACCACAAGATCCATTTTTTATTATTTCATATAAATGTACATAGTGTACAAGCAAGAATATGTTCCCATACCTGTTCAAGCAACTGAACTCTGTGACCTTTCTTAGTCTCTACTTCAATGTTCCCAAAACTAGATGATAAAGACGATCCACAATGTCTGTGTCCTGTCTGGTCTCAGCAAATTAATTCATTAACTTAGGGTGTAATCCTAACAAATTTAGACCAGTCTAATTCAAATGGCCTTTTTCCATGATGGTGTGGGGAGGTTGGCATATGGCTGTGCACAGGCCTAACCCCCACCCCACCCCAAGAGTAGGGTAGAAATGTCTTATGGCACATTTGTGAAACCCCCAGGTCAGCACAGGACTCATGCATAGCACAGGCTTAGGCTGGCCTAAGTGGAGATTAGGATGATCGCTTTAGACCTGGCCGAGAGCATGTAGATATCTGTCCTTAAAACATGGGTCTTAGCCCAAGGTAGGAGACTGACTTGTCCTGCCAAAAGGCTTGGCTGGTCTTGCCTCCACCAGAACCAAAATAATGCTTCAAGGAAAGTAATGTGTGCTTTCCAACCTTCCTTCTCTCTGTGTATTAAGAGCCCCTGACTCCTTCCCCTTTCCCTCTTGCTGATTTCTCTCAGTTACCTTCAGGCAAAGCTAGATAGTTGATAAGAAATTTCTTTGTTATTTGTTATTTGTGTATCTTATTGTTCTTATAATAAATCCCTGTTTAGAATTATTATACTTTCAGCCCCATTCTTTCTACAACTTTCTATATAGTTGTAACAGGATACCGTTCTGTTATGCAGAAAAAGGTCCCTTGATCCATTAAAGAGCAGCAGCATTAATTCCCCTTAAAAATAATAAATCTGCTCTTTTTGATAACATTTAGTGCTGCCAAATGCAGGCACCAAGTTGTGTCGTTGAGTGCTAGGTACAGCTAACATTTTCTTAACAGGGTGTCTCTCATGTTTGATGGAGATTGAATATTCAAATAGGAGAATATCCAAACTCACAACTCAGTGGGGGATTGGGATTGCATAAAAATTGTTATTATTGGTGATGATGATGATGATAATAATAACACTTTACATCCACGTAGTGATGTTGACAGGCTGTACCTGCCTAGAAGATCAGGGGCAGAGGACTTTTGCAAGTGAAGCAGTTGGTGGAAGAAGAAAAACATGCCCTAGCAGATTATGTGTGAGAGAGCCAGGAATCTGCTCTGACTGAAGTCAGCAAGAGAAAGTTGTTGAAAGTGCAGCAGACCAACTATGAATATCGCAAAAGTGCAATTCAGGCTCGGACTGCCAGTTGGCAGAATAAAGTACTGCATGGCCAATTCCTTGCCAAGATTGAAGGAAAAGTGGATCAGGATAAGACCTGGTTGTGGCTCACGAGTGGAACACTGAAGAAGGAGACGGAAGGCCTGATACTTGCTGCCCAAGAACAGGCAATCAAGACAAATGCCATCAAGCTCAGAACTGAAAAATCAGCCCATGACCCAAAATGCCGGCTCTGCAAAGAAGTGGATGAAACCATCGACCACATTCTAAGTGGCTGCAAGAAGATCACGCAGACTGACTACAAACTGAGGCACGACTCTGTTGCCCAGATGATCCACTGGAATCTATGCCAAAAGTATCATCTGCCAGTGGCAAAAAACTGGTGGGACCACAAGCCTGAAAAAGTGGTTGCAAATGAGCAGGTCAAGCTTCTGTGGGACTTCAGGATACAGACGGACAAGGTCTTGGAACACAATACTCCAGATATCACCATCATAGAAAGCAGTAAGGTGTGGCTTGTTGACATCGCCATACCAGGTGACAGCAGAATTGAGGAGAAACAACTGGAAAAGATCTCCCGCTACCAAGACCTAAGAATCAAATGACAGCGTATCTGGTGTAAGCCAGTGCAGGTGGTTCCAGTGGTAATTGGCACACTCGGTGCAGTGCCCAAAGACCTTGGCAGGCACCTGAAAACTATTGGCATTGACAAAATATCACTCTGCCAACTGCAGAAAGCCGCTCTTCTGGGATCAGCACGAATTATATGCCGCTACATCACACAGTCCTAGACTCTTGGGAAGGGTCCGGCTGGTGATGTGAATGAAACCAGCATGAAATTGTTCACTGTGTGATATGGAGAAATTTTGGATGAAAAGGGTGAACTCAAATCGATGCAAAAATTAGAGGAACAAGGCATAAAGATGAATTGGTTTTCATATGTACAAGTACGTTCAAGATATATTGAAGATTCCAAAACAGAAGGTTTTTACCATAAATTGACGGATTTAGATAAAATTTTGACAGGTACTGATGATAAGGTGATTAAAAAGCTGTATGGTCATTTATTGGAAATTAAACTAGAAGAAGAACAGGTGAAAGAAACTATGATTGTGTGGGGAAAGAATTTTGGATATGGGATTGATTTAGAAAAATGGCAAAAATTGTGGTCTCAAAATTATAGTATGACAATGTCAACAGCATACAAGGAAAACCTGTATAAGATGTTTTATAGATGGCATTTCCCTTCGACTAGAATTGCAAGAATGTTTAAGAATAAATCTGAAAAATGTTGGAAATGCCATCAGATTCCTGGCTCATATTATCATATGTGGTGGACCTGTGGGAATGCTAGAAAGTATTGGGCTAAAATATGTTTGTGGCTGGAAAAAATGACAAAGAAACATATTGATCTGAAACCAGAAATTTTTTTACTGGGAATTCTACCTGATATGTACAGTAAAGAGTTAAAATATTTGATTGTAAATATATTAACAGCGGCTAGGATTGTATTTGCTAAAAATTGGAAAAGTGAGAAAATACCATCGCAGGAGGAAATTATTAAGAAAATGTTAGAATGTGCAGAAATGAGTAGATTGACATTTGAAATTAGAAAACAAGAGGATAAACAATTTTATGAAATTTGGGATTGTTTCTATCAATGGTTAGACAATAAAAATTTTTAGAATAGTCACCTTGTAAAGCATCAGTGAATAAGTTTATAGTTCAAAGGTTGATTAATAAGAGTTAATGTGTAATGTAACTGTAATTATGGTTAGCAAAAGGTGACAAAAACTCCGTATAACCGACACACTATTTGTATATTTTTGGACTTATTGTTTGTATTTTAATTTGTCTTTAAAAACCAATAAATCTTGTTTAAAAAAAAAGAAATTGTTCACTGTGTATTTATGGTTGATAATAATAATAATAATAATAATAATAATAATAATAATAATAATAATAATAATAGAATAATTATTATTATTGATTTTCACATAGTCATGTAGATGATAATGATTAGTTGGTTGGCTTTTAAACAGGTGGATGTTGTTGATAGGTTTGTTTTAACCAGACACTGAGTCCTTCTCAAGGACCTGAAAAGTATCATCATCATCATCATCATCATCATCATAGCCAACTATGGACACCTCCTTTCAAAAGCATTAAAGCCTAATCATCACTGTGCATTAGCTCTCATATAGCCTCTTACAGTACACTATTAGCCCACCTTGAAAAAGATTCAAGAAAAACTGAGATTATTTCCTAAATGTGATTACTAGAAGGAAGGAAGAAGTGTTGGTGAATTTTAAATTTTCCAAGACCTACATGTAAAAGAATAGCAAAAGGCAGAGTTTAACATCTCCCTCTTTCAATCATATAATGTACCGGTAAGAGGGATGGAAGAGGATATGGTACAGCTGGAGGCACATTACGGAGAGGAAAAAAATGCCAGATTCACTGGTGAACAGGAGATGGGGCAGGAAAAGAAGTACCAGGATGCAGAAGGCAATAATTATAAAATTCTGTTTTTATATTTATAGGAAAAATATAATAGGAAAATTTATGGGCTATTTATAGGAAAACAATATGTCATCTTTTCAGAAAGCAGAGATACTGCATTTTCTCCATCTTTAATTTTGAAGCCACCCCATTGCATCAGGATCTATTTTTACGAAGCTTGAACCAGAGGACTGGATTTAAGCAGATCATAGAGTTTATTTGTCAAAGTTATAGATTGTTGTAGCCTGTCAAGCAAGCATTGAAGGCAATAAATAAAAGTGGGAACAATAGCATAGTAACAAGTAACAATTCATTTCCAGCAAAAACCACAGTGCTATAAGACAATGCTATAAATGCTATAATGATATTAACAATGCTATAAACAGAAAACAAAGAACAGAGATGAGAAGTCAAGTCAGATGACTTGGATTTGAGTTGCAATAATGTGTATTTTTCATGGATGGGAGTCATAGAGTTGGAAGGGACCCAGTGGATCATCTTTGTGACGACTTGTGAGTCACATGCCTGGTAGACTCTGAAAACCACTCAACTTATGGCTCCTCTGACTTGTCACAGATCCCCACACATTCTGACTCAAATGTGGGCTTTGTAAAGGGAAAATGTGCTTTGACTCAAGTCTTTTAGAGTCACTGAGAGGTGACTTGGAGAGCTCCCCCATTATAACTCTTTTCAAGTCATGGGGAGCAGTGATGAGACTAGATTTGATTCAACTCAAGCCCCACTGGATTCTCCCAACACTGACAAAAGTTGTACAATTGTGAGCAAGCCCTAACCCTCCAAACTCTGCGCTCCGATTAATAAAAACCAGAGAGTTTGAGCAATATTTTAACAGATTTTTTTTTAACAAAACAAGCAAACAAGCGAACAACCTAAGGAGCATCCATAAACATGTACTTTGTTGCTGTTCTGCAGGCAAATAACAATCTGACAGTTTCATACCGATACTTCTTATCTAGTCTCTTTATGCATATATGCAGGCTAGGCAAAATTCCCTAGCTCGTTACAGCCAAAATGAAATGCTGTCCTTTCTGCAAGTTCCTGCAGAGGAGTTTTGACAAGGTTAAATCTGTATTTGTTTGCAATATGGAAGGGAAACACTATCCAAATAAATTGCTTGGAGTTGCCTTCTCTAACGGCATGCAGGGTACTTCTGCCTTCCATACCTGTCTGCCTGGTCAATTTCCTACTCTTGTTCAAACTCTAGGGCAGGGGAATTTCTGCCAGGGGCCAGATGTGGTCCACCACAAGCCTCCATGTATCCCTTGGCAAGACTTCTCCATATGGCCTTGGGCAAGCTTGTTATCCTTCAGATGTGAGAGCTCTGCTCCCTGTCCTTCCAGAGGGAATTCTGAAAGCTTGAGCAGATGCATATACCTCCTTCTCTGTGTGTATGAACATGCTTATTAACGAGTTTGAAGATCACTCTGCGTTTTACAGTGATCTGAATTTATCAACTGATTTGAATTCGTTCATTCATTCATTCAAGTTTCACCTCTAATATATTCATTCATGTAAATTTATTCTTTATTCTGGACTTCAACAGTGTTAGAGAGATAATGTGATCCTCCTGCAACCATGTTTGGACATCCTGGTGTGACCTTTGGGCATTGCTTTTTAAAGGGAAATATTTCTAAGAACAAAACTCCATCCAAAGGTGTCCCTGTAAATAGGGTTGCCACAATTCTCTTCCACAAAACTGGGACAGGACCCGCTGTCTAAACTGCCAGTATGTGAGCGCAATCCTCGAAAACTGGAACAGTCCTAGTTTTTCAGGACATATGGCAACCCTACCTAAAAAGAACAAGGGGAATCCAAGCTCAGGTCAGACTCCATTTTGGATTCCGCAGCCATCTTTGCTCCAGCTGGTGATAAACAGCTTGATTAGCTGAAGGAAGACGCTTGTGTTGCTTTGCTTCTCATTAGAACCAAGATAAAGACGCCTACTGGAAACTTAGAGGCAGCATGCCAAGGTTGCACTAATTAGAAATTAACCACAGCTAGGATTCTCCTGTGGGGAGGGGGCAGGTGGAGTGACCAAGAGTAGCTTCTAAGGTTTAAACCATCCTTTTAATTGCAGGGTGTCTTGTAATTATTCTTTCTAGAACCTAGAAATTCTAGTAATTATGCTTTTCTATAGAAATGAGCTTTAATTTCTTTCTTTAAAGTAACCATTTATATTTTTAGGTATTGTGTGAGCATAACGGTACTAATTCCATTTAAGTCTGACCTAGCCACTCAGGCCAATTCTATAGCATACTGAATTGGGGGTTGCAAATGCCATGAACCCCATTTGTGGCATCCTGGGAACAAGAAGCACCAGCAGTGGATTTCAGCACCGGGGGCTCCTGCTGTGAGAGCAGTCAGAGAGGTAAGTTGCTCTGTCACCCAATGGCTCTTAAAAAATGGGGAAGGTCGAACTAGGTGGGGGAAGGTAGGATTGGGCTTGGAAAGGTGAGCAGAGAAAAGGGCAGCCTACATGCTCTCTATGTGCCCAGAAAGCCCAATATGTCTATATTCAGCACATGGAGAGTGTACTGCAACTCACGGGAGTTCTATGAGGCTTTAAAAGCTTTTATATCCTGTAGTTGCCATTTGACCAGGTTTTTGTTAAGATTATGACATTGAGTTTTTCTGTATTTTAAAAAAAAACATTTACTGCTTTTTCAGATTCCTCTGTACAGATTTACATCATACCATCAATACTGGGAGGAATGGGGAGGACAGAAACTAGATCTATAAACTGTATTAAACTGTAGCAACCATAACCAGAGCCCTTCACTCAGGGAGATTTAAAGGCTGCAATCCTAAAGACACTTTCCTGGGAGTAAGAACCTGTGAACATAATGGGGATTACTTTTGAGTAGACATGGTTAAGATTGTGCCCAATCCTAATGAGGGCCTACACAAGTGGAATGCACATTCCATTGTCAGAAATGTGCCATAAAGCAGTCTAGGAGCACCAGCAGGAGGGCCAGATTTTTCCTACTGAAGGTCTTTGGGATGCCTGCAAGGGTATGTCCAGCACAGGGCTGGATGAAGGATAGGGAGGGGTTGAATGGAGTGGGAGGAGAGTGGAACAGGGCAGCAATGGGAGCAGGAATGGGTGGATCAAGCCTGGGAAGGGTTGGGATTGGTGAGCCCAGCATGCACCATATCCAAATCTCCTTCTGGGGCACCATACACAGATCACTGTGGGCTTATGCCAGCATTATCACTGATGCAGGTTGGAGGTGACCTGTTGTGGCTGCTGGGGCTTATACCTAGGAGACATCCAGCAGCTAAATATCTCTGTGGGATGCAAAACATCTTATGCTGGTGCCGCCACATCACCATGTGGGAACTGAACTGAGAAACTATTAAGAAACGAGTAAGAAAAACAGCTAAAGACTAGATATGATCAAAATACAGACAAATCCTGAGCAGAGGCTTATCAAAGTTACTGTGTGAAATCAAGCATAAAATCAAATGCAGAATGCTTAAGAAAATGCTTAAGAAAATTTGTGTTCACTTAGCACTACATTTATCAGAGAAATTTAATTCCAGAGACATGGCAGCAGCTTGCACTGTTCTTGGAAGTTTATGGAATCCCTAAACTTACAACAGCCAACTTGTATATGTGAGAAATACATTTTAGGCAGTACTATTGGATCTAGCAATGTTTCCCTGACACCTTCGGATCCTCCTGCTGTTGATCAGGCACTAGAATAAATCCTGATATCTTAGTGGCTGGATCTTGACAAAGACAACCCAAAAATGTGTAACATTGAAGTATGAAATTTTTATCGCACAGACAATTGTCTGAGTTCAGACTTTCTGTTCCATCTTCCATCCTTATTTAATGCTGCAAGTAAACCTTTATGGGCCACAGAAGGTGGCCGTATCTGATTGGTCATCCATCAGGCATCCAACCGGCAACTCTTGCCTCAAATGACAGATCACTGGGTGTGCTGAATGCTGCATTTCATTATGCATTTTTTTCTCTTTCAAAGCAGGAAAGATCACTGTCTGTCCAAGGAAATTTGTCCTCCAATCGGTCAAAGCCACTTTCTTTGCAGGATGTGCTTTCAGTAGATTCATTTCAAGAACATTGTGCTTCCTACTACTCTGGAAGCCCACAACACCTAACACATGCAGGAGCAGTGCAGCGTGGGAAAAATTGGTGGAAGTGTCTTAGCTTAGCGCACACTGCATTCTCATTTCATCTAGAATCATGACTAAATCCAGCCACAGCACTACATTTACACACCCAAGTCAAGCACACTTTAAACTTGGGGAATGAGTGGAGATGTCAGGAGGTCAAACTTGATTAGTGGCTTGGCAATCACCCGGACTTCTTCATTCAGTGGATTTGACTTGAGGTTCACACTCTGAAGAGATTCCATCGAGGCAAGCTTTTCAACGGGCACATCTGGAGCAAGAAAAAGAAGTAAGAAATCCATGACTTTCAAGGTGGAATGCCAACGAACATTTTTAGGGCCAAAAATGATGAGCCTACAAATGCATATGTCTTGTCCTTCTCTTCCCCCCCCCCCACCCTTATTATGAGTACAAGTGAGTGTATGCATGTGCACACATGAACGTGCACAGAATGGCTAAAAACTGTGGTGGGTAGGAGGAGACTTTTACACATCTGGTCCCTGTGGTTGTTTCTACAGAAGCAAAGCTGTGTCCCTTTTGTACCACTGATTGCTGGTGGGTTGTACAGGGAAGATCGGCAGGTGTGCACAGAGTAATACCTCCTTATCAACCTACAATACTGCCTTTTTACTGGGCTTGGCTACTAGTCCAATACTACTGGACTTGGCTACTAGGAAAGCAAGCATACTGGGAGTAAGCATACATGGCTACAGGGAATGTATGCATACTGGGAGTGTGTTTGTCCACCTTTTTCTGATGTAGCAGCTGTGCCCCTTCCTTTAAAAAAAACAGATCTGGTCATGGTTAAAAAATACAAGGCTGCCAAATACAACATTTTATTGATCTCTGATTACTGTTAAATTGTGACTGTTAAATAGTTGTGATTGTAAAGCTTTTATTTAACATACTGCTTATTAACCATATTGAGCCCATTTTTCATGAAAGGTGTGTTAGAAACTGAGTAAATGACTCAATCAATAATACTGTATCTGTTGAGAATTGTTTTTAGAACTTCTCAGCTATTCAAGATACAAATGATTGGCTCATTCTAGCTCTCTGAAATATGCATCATATTTAAAAGCAGATATGACTGCAATCTATTAATCCATGTTTTGGGTCTGCATCCTCTTCCCCTTTCTCCAAAGGGATTAAATTAATGTCATCAGGCTGGGGAAAAAATACATAGTGCATAAATATAAGAAACTTCTTCCTCTGGTTCCTTCTTTATTTAAACAAAATAAGAATATTGTCCACTGGCAGACAACTTAAGCATGGTTTATCTGTGGATATCTGCTCTGTGGTCCTTGGGTGGAAGTCCTGTGTTTTAGTCCTGGCTGTTTAGGAGAATTGTTGGGAAATGGTTGAGCAGCCTGATCAACTGGTTCAAGAAGTGGCTTAGGTTCTTAGGGATGAACACTGAGCACCTGAGCCTCATTTAAGTCCTTCTTCCTATTCCTCTTTCAAGGACTTTCTGGCAGTTTCCAATTCTTTCTGGAACTTAACAAAGGCACCCATTTGCTCTCCAGAGAAATTCCCTGTTCTCCTTCCCCTCCAATTCCTGCCTAGTTGCTTAACCTCGTCCCCGTTTTGATCTTCTTGTTTTTGTCCACCTCTGCTTCCTCTCCAGCTTGTCTTGGTTTCCCTTGCTTACTGCCCCATCTACCTACTGGCTCAGTTGCTTGCCCTCTTTTTCTATTCTGTTCTTTCACTTTTCATCATCCTCCATTTGGTTTCTTCTGTACCTTCTTCTCTCCCACCCAGGCATTGTGTTACTCAAGCCTTCCCAGCTGCTCACCAGCATCCAGCAAGTTAGTAGCTGGGAGGGCTCATCAGTAGGGTGGCCATATATCATAACTGGAAAAGAGGACAATGGCCCCTTGAAAAGTAGGACATAACATAATACAAGCTAAAAACACTCATATTACTTTCATATGTTTAATTTCATGTATTTAAGAGGACATTGGTTCCAAGAAAAATGACAAAATACAAGCTAAAAACAATCATATTGCTTTCATATGTTTAATTTAAATACGATATTACAGTACTATATACAATATTACTATTACTATATACTATACAGTGGTACCTCGCTTAACAAGCGTTTCACATAACAAGCAAAAATGTCCAAGAAATCTTGCTTCACATAACAAGTTCCACTTCACTTAACAAGCAAGTGCACTATGGGAATGCATGCTATGCAGTCCTGACGCTCCACATGCCAGCTCTTTAAAAGGGCTGCTGGCCAGTACTGCTGCCTCTAACTGCCCCCAACTTGGTGCCAGAGGCAGCTGCCCCTAACTGCCCCCACCGACCACCTTGAACCTCCAGCAGCAGCCCAGGTAAGCCTCCCAGGAAAGTGTCTTTGATTGTAGTGTCCTAACCATGACTACACAGAAGTAAGCCCCATTGTGTTAAATGGGGCTTACTCCCAGGAAAGTATCTTTAGGATTGCAGCCTAAGTAGACTTCAAAGGATCATGCACATTGAATGCATGTTTTGAATTCAATTCCAGTGTTTTGTCATCATTTTTACATCCAGTTAATATTTTTATATGAATATTTTGGGGGTTGTGGAACCAATTGTTTGAGTTTCCATTATTTCCTATGGAAAAATCTGCTTCACTTAAAGAGCGTTTCACTTAAAAAGCATGCCTCCAGAACGAATTAAGCTCTTTATGTGAGGGACCACTGTATTACTATTTAAAACTATTACATATAATTTATTAAATTTAAAACTATTACATAAAGGGTGCAATCCTAAGAAATTTAAGCCAGCCTAATTCATCTGGCCTATCTTCCCATGGTGGTGTGGGGAGGTCAGTGTATGCCTTTGCATTTGCCTAATACCCCCAGGAGTGGGACAGAAGTGTCTTACTGCACCTTTGTGACACCCCAGGTCAGCACAGGACTTATGCAGGGGTTTAGGCCAGCCTAAGTGGAGCTTAGGATTACAGCCATAATTTATTACATTTGACTTATTAATTACAAGAAAGCTTGTATGCCTGCTCAAATGATGCCTGCTCACAAAGAAATATAAAGTAATGAAGATTGTTTTTCCAGGACACAAGGCTAAAACAGAAGGCATATGGTTATCCTGGCTCAGCAGTGATGTCACCGCTAAGCCTCTCAATGGGTGTAAATGCTGTGCCATGCTAGACAGAGGCTTGTGCAATATGTCTTTAAAACCCAAGAGGCTCCTTAAAATGTCCACAAATACAAGACCACATACCTGGCAATGACAAGAAATTGTATGTCACAAGTAAAAGTGAATTCTGCATTGTCAAAGTGGTGAATCAAAAATTGTAACATTAGTCTGGGCAAGGGAGAGGAACAGTGGTGGGCTTCAGGGGGTTCTCACAGGTTCTATAGAACCCTTTGCTAATGAGTGCCTGGTTCTGAGAATTGGTTACTAATGGGACAGAGAACCTGTTGTTAATTTAGGTTATTATTTGAATCCCACCACTGGAGAGGAAGCGATCAGCACCTGCACTGGTGGCCCAATAAGAAATCGATAAATATCTAACAAGTAATTGGTTCGTGTGACAGCAACATCATGGGATCCAGAACCCTCTGTGGTGAAATAAATATGCTGTTTGAAAGTAGGTTCTGAGTAAAGTGAAGGAAGTAGTTCAAATCACAGTGAGTAATGAGGGCCATAAGAAGTCGATTACCAATAGCTTTCCCTTTACAACCCACTGACTCCACTGAAAAACAAATTGAGGAGAAGGACTATTTTTCTTCTTATTTTTAATAATCAACCAGTGTGTAGTTAATGTTTCTTTTCAAAGCAGTATCAATGAAATATACCGGAGAATATTCCACAAAACCTTCTTGTTACATCATAAACCTATTAACACTTGTCAAGTTGGTGTTATTTCTGCAATATTCTTGCACCTTAATAATCAGATTTAAACATACACACCTTTCAGGCCTTTTGGAAAGGTCATGAAGTGGTGCAATTGGGAACTGTAAATAGAAATACCATGCTGAGAAGATGGTCAGGGAACTGGTTTAAGGATATTGTCAGAGAAGAGTGTGTGATGTGTGTGCTCCCAGAACTCCGGTAGTACTATTCAATTGTTATACTATTAAATATAGAGATTTGTGTTCAGTGAGACTGCCAGGAAAGTCCAGTGCCAGATTCCAAGATGTTAGATCCCACCCTCTCACAACCCCCTGAACTGAGATCGTGATCCCCAAGGGGCTCCTAATCCCCACTTTGAATACCACTGTCCTATTTGATTATGTGAGTGTCATCAAGTTGGCCACTGTTTTTTGTTCATTACTTCTTGGTTGGGAAACCTATAGTGCTAACTTGCCCTGCTAACTGAGCAAGAAGCATTTTTTGAAACTCCAGCTGCAGGGACAGTATGTTTCATTTGTAACAATATTTTAAAGGACAATATTTTTTGAACATTTTTATTTGTAAATCCTTTTGCTGTACAAATTTCTACTTATCCATACTCCCTCCAGGAATGGCCTGTTGTTCTATGAGGATGAGCAAGAGCATGGCCTGTAAAGAGGTGCCCTCAATCACAGCAGAGATGAGACGCACTTCCTAATGGGTAGCACATCCCTATATTTTCAAGGCATGGGCATTATATGCTCTGTTTCATACTGTATCTATTTTTATTCTGTTTCTACAAATTATTGTTATATGAGTCCTGAAGATTAAAAAACAAATTAGGAAAAAAGAAGAAATGTAAGAGTTGTTCAAAGTTTGCAATTAAAGTGTGAGGTGCCAAATCTTAAGTGACATTAAAACTTCTGAAAACTTTTTCATTGTCAATTTTAACTTTATTAAAGCTGTATAATATTTAAATGTTCAATTTTACTGTGTTATGTAAATTTCCCTTATGATAATAGGCATTTAGGGTGATTCTTGTCTCTCTCTATGTGAATGTGGATTTTGGAACAAGTTATATTTTTCTCACTGAAATTAATGAATTGTACTCATCCAGATTTCCACTATGAAAGCTATTTACAATAACAGGGGTAGGTGTGTATAAAGAAGGAAAGGTATACTTGTGTCTCAATTCAAGGCAGTTAACTCAGGATCCATCTGGTACAGACCAGATCCAGAGAGAGTACAATCCTAACCAATTCAGGCCAACCTAACTTACCTGGATAAGGGCTGTGGTGGTGCAAGTAGTTAAGATACTGTGCCTGTTAACCAGGAGGCCAGGTTTTGAGACACAGGTCCTACAAGATGGGGTGAGCTCCCATCCTTAGCCCAGTTCCTGCTAACCTAGTAGTTCGAAAGCATGTAAATGTAAGTAGATAAATAAGTACCACCTCATTGGGAAGGTTATACAGAGTTCCATGCGCCTTTGGCACTTATGCCGGCTCCATGTCTTTGGACAATGCTGGCTCTAAAGGCTTAGAAATGGGGATGAAAGCTGCACTCTACAGTCAGTCCCAACTAGCAATATAACCTGCAGGGGACACCTTTACCTTTTTAACTCAACTGGCCTATCTTCCTTTGGTGGTGCAGGGAGGTTGGCATATGCCTGTGCACTGACCTAGCTCCCCCAAAAGTGGAGAAGAAGTGCCTTATGGCACTTTTTTGACACCTCCAGGTTAGCACAGGTCTTATGCCGGGGCTTATGTTGGCCTAAATGGAGTTTATGACTGCAGTCTTAGTTTTAGGAAACTGGGTTCTCAAACCATGCAGTTACAGAAAGGTTTAGTGAGAAGTGCCGGTTCCATGAGTTGGGGGTTCAGGGATAAATTGTTCCAGGATCAAAAGGAGATCCAGGAGCCAAAGGAGAGGCTCCGGAAGTGTCCCAGGATTGTTTGTTTTACTAGCTCACCTAGACTTGATGCCACATGGGGTTCATGAGGCCTCTGCTGCTGCTGACATTGCACTATCTCTCTCGGTCTCCAGAAAGGTTTGCTGGTGGTACTATAGCACGCCATGCTACAGCTACAAGCCATGGTCCTGACTTTCCATTGTAGTATGACCTCCATATGATGATGCTAATTTTCTGCTCCATAATTAAAAAATTTTGTAGAGTGACTTGGGGCCAAATCCTATCCAAATTTCAAGTGAGTGTAGCCATGCCAATGGGTTATGCATTTCATCCTATGGTGGCGAGACAGTCACAGAAGCCTCTTCAAGGTATGAGAACATTTGTTCCAATACCTCAGAGCTGCATTGTGGCTGCACTGGTGCTGGAACATCAGGTAAGATTAGCTCTTTGGAGTGTTTGGTTTTCTGTATTTATTGTATCTAGCTGCCAACACTATGCCAGCTAGGTAAGTTCTTTTTTTACCTAATTCTTATGTCTTCTGATGATATGATCTGCACTGCAGTATAAAAGGATATTTCAGTCCTTTACTTTTTCTTATCTCTATAGTAGAATAAACAAAGATGTTCAAATCAAATGTGCTTTCTTATCACTGATCTTATTTTATGTTTTCTTGTGGAGGGAGTCGGAAAGCATAAGGCCTTAAATGCCAAATAGTAACAGAACACTCCACTCCATCCCTCTCTCATCTTCCATACTCTTTTTGATTTTACTGATTACAGCTCATGGCATAAAAATAGCAGAACCATTATGGGAGAAGGGAGCCATAAGAAAGATTGTACCCATTGATACAATTCCTCCCAGAAACTCTGGAGAAATATACTGTATATGAAATTTATCAGGTATTCCTTCCCCTCAGGAATTCTTTAAGTGCGTTCATTAGCTTACTTTCACCACTGGGTACTGAAGATTTGCGAACACTGAACATGAGCCCTCCCATGATTGGGAGACTCAACCAGAGCTCAACTCTGGTTGAGGTGTATCAGTGACAGGAAGCTTTGTGTACAATCCAGAGTAACTATGGGAAGTCCTTGCTCCGGTGTAACAACAATTTGCTCTGGATTGCAAAATGAATTTCCCATAGGTTTTCACTAGGTGGTGCAGTAACTACGGGTACACGTAACGTCTCTTACGTGCACCCATAGTTACTCTGGATTGTAAGGATGAACACATTTGTCACAGTATGCAACAGGTTACTTAGACAGGTGTTTTTCAAAATTCATGTCTTTGTGGAACTGATTACACCTGTTTTTTCAGCCAAATATTGATCATTAAAAGCCATTCTGTTGCAGATAATTCTGATACATGAATGCACATGTGGAGCACAAGCGAGGCTGGTAGAAAGTCACTATTGACACATATGAACAGAGCATAACAGAACATACCCAACTTTTTCCTGCCCCTGCCATGCTCAGTGAGATATACCAGCAGCATCAACACTGCAGTAGCCCTTTTGGAAACTCCATTTTCCATGGCTTTCTGGGGTCTTTTGTCCTGACACAGAAGGGAGAAGGAAGGAGACACTTTCTCTATTCCTTTATTTGCCAGTACTGGTACCAGACAGGTAAGTATCTTAACAGAAAGGAGACTAGAGCTTCAATGCTATACGCACATTCCTGGGCATAAGCCTCACTGAACAGAATGGGACTTGATTTGGAGTAAACATTCATAAGGTTGCACTGTTTGAAAATTAGATAAGATTAAATGGAGGGGGTTGACTCAGTGGTTATTTGAGGGCTCAAGTGTGCTAAAATAAGCTGATTTTCAGAACGTAGCTCAGCTTAGAGTATTTCTTATGTGGGAGGTTGCCTCATTTTACTACCATATCTATTGACCTTTCACCATTAACAAAAAGAGGCTTTTGCAGCAGAGGAAGAAATTCAAATAGGTTAATGCTTTTATTAGAATATGAAATCTGAAAACAGAACTCTAAACATTTGTTCAAGGGTACCCTGAAATTAGATGGAGCCCAGTCAGAGGCTGGTAACTTTGTAAAAGGTAAAAGGAGGGTCTGTCCATTTCTATGGGCATGTCTTGCCTACCACTGTATCAGTGTATCTTGCTCTAAACCAGTGGTTCTCAATCTTCCTAATGCTGTGACCCCTTTATAAGTTCCTCATGTTGTGGGGACCCCCAACCATAAAATTATTTTCATTGCTACTTTATAACTGTAGTTTTGCAACTGTTATGTATTGTAATGTAAATATCCGATATGCAGGATGTATTTTGATTGTTACAAATGAAATGTGTGTTCTATGCACACATTGAACACAATGGGATTTATTTCAGAGTAGGCATGCATAGGATTGGGCCCTGAGGCTGCAATCCTATCCACATTTACATGGAGTAAAGGCCCCCTGTCTATAATGGGATTTATTTCAGAGTAGGCATGCATAGGATTGGGCCCTGAGGCTGTCAGTCAGCCCCAGTGTGCGCGCAGCTACAGCCGGAGGTCTGGCAAGCCTGACTTGGCCCCCTGCACCAGAGGTCTTTAGGCGACCCCCAGGAAAGCTCTAAGCGACCCCCAAAGGGGTCCCGACCCCCACTTAGAGAAACGCTGCTCTAAACAAAGCAACATGAAACTAACTTTGGGTAGCCCCCTTTCAGCTATCATCGCTGTGTCCCATTAAAAAGGAAAAAAAACAAGCGAAGTGGAGTGATCAAATTTTTCACTTACTGCTGCAGAAATTTCTAAGGGTAGCACTGTCCTACAGCCAGACACTGTCAAGCCCAGAGAGCACATTTTGAAATGAACTTTCACTAGGTCCTTGAACTTGAAAGTTGCTGCCAAGGGCTGAGTTGGCTCAATGTGATGCATTTTTGTTTACTATCTTCAATCAATTTTTTTAAAAGAAAAAATTCAGAAAGAACAGCAGGTACAGAAGAGGACATGACTGGCTTCATAGGCTGTTGTCCCTTCAAAGTGTACATTTGCATAAAGCCACCGAGCTCAAGGAAAGGGTATGATTCCCTCCAACACTGCAACAGGAAATCTGACAGGATTGGATTCAGAAAGTTTCTGGTTTTTTATAGAGAAGAATCCATGACTGGTCTCTCAAGGGCTCCCTCACTTTCTCTGTTTGCAATGGATAATGCCAAGATGTCTGCATATGTACTTCATGGCATAAACAGGTGATCATATAACTGGAAATTCATCCTCTTTTTTAGTCTCCTGTGTGGGTGTCCTCCAAAAGGGCTTCACTGTCCCTCCATTATGGCTTCATTTTGGAACTTTGCAATTGTGAGCAGTACCCCATCATATCATATATTGTTGGATTCATATTGAAGAGCAGAATCCAATGCAAAAATCAGTTTTGAAATATCTCCTTCCTACCAAAAGTTACTGGCCAAAAAATAAAAAATATGTATTAAAGCTTTATGGCAGTGTTTCTCAAAGTGGGGGTTGGGACCCCTTTGGGGGTCGCCTAGAGCTTTCCTGGGGGTCGCCTAAAGACCCCTGGTGCAGGGGAACAGGTCAGGCTTGCCAGACCTCCAGTTGTAGCTGCACGTGCACTGGGGCTGACTGACATTCTCAGGGCCCAATCCTATGCATGCCTACTCTGAAATAAATCCCATTGTGTTCAATGTGTGCACAGAACGCACATTTCATTTGTAACATTTCACATTTCACATTTCACATTTGCACATTTCATATGTAATATCCTGCATATCGGATATTTAATTACAATTCATAACAGTAGCAAAATTACAGTTATAAAGTAGCAATGAAAATAATTTTATGGTTGGGGGTCCCCACAACATGAGGAACTTATAAAGGGGTCACGGCGTTAGGAAGATTGAGAACCACTGCTCTATGGGAAAGTGAAAGTGCCCAATATTGTGGCTTTACTCATGAGTAGACAAATGTGCCACTGTCTGTCAGAAAGGCCAGGCTGAGAGGAATCCAAGACCTTGTCCTCCTTTTGAGGTTTGGGCATCTGGTCACCCTAGGCATAAACAGTGGATGAGATGCCAGATGTGTCTATAGTACAGATGTCAATTTCCTATTTTAATTTAGAGTGGGCTTTTTGGAAAAGTACGAACACATTTGAGTTAGGATTCCCTTTCTGCCATGAGCTTTGATCAGCCTGATCAATATTTTTTTAACTTAAAAGAGGACACAATGTAATTCCAGAAGGGAAACAGACTGTGGCTAGCTGCTTGTGAATATATCATAAAGCTTGGTTTGTTTCAGAATGACCTCCAGCACCACTACCACAACTGTGCTTTGAGGAAATGCTGGGGACGAAGATGAATCAATTGTATTAGAAGGTGCTCTTAACTCTACCTTCCAGCAGGATTGTTTTTTTAGGGGAAAAAATATGGGTTAGCTTCATCGTAGACTGCTGACTGGGCTCTTGAGAAAAATGCCCATCTACAGTATTTCACTTGCCCCCCTCCCCTATCCAGCAACAATGTGGAAAGAAATAAAGCTGGAATGATTTGGGAAAGGATTGGGTTCCTGGCACTTCTGCAGTTGCCAAACCCAGTGAGACAAAAACCTAAGGTGGGGATCTTGCCACTTTCAGCATACCACTTTCATCTTCCAATAATGTGCACTCTAAAATACAGGGCAATCTGCCTTAGCTTGATGAGGCGACCCTTAAAGTGATCTCTTAATGCTGAGAAAGGCAGCCTGTATAATTTCAGTAATAATAGAAGACTGGTAGGGATTCAAACTCTATGCTATGGCATTAGTACTAAAGAATGCATGTATTCTTTAGATCTGTAATCACTTCAGAAATCTTAAGATCTCATATATGCATGTAGCAGAGCCCAAATGCTATTTTTTATTTTTTTTAAAGAAAATTGATTTGAGAGGGCAATTTTGAGCAAAAGAGTGGCATGAAATATAGTATATTTAACGCCTTCCTTGCTCTTTACCTGTTATTTGTTCATTTAAAACTATCACCCAAGTGGCTTTTGTTCCTCTTCTACAGGGTTCAAAATGCAGCACAGAAGCTCATGGAAGGTGGGTCGATTTGTAATGGAGAAATGGGAGGCAAAGAAAGCGTTAAGCAGCTCTCTTCTGCAAGTGTACTGCTCATCTTCCTCAAAGCTGTTTCTCTTTTAGTTTAATAATAATAATAATAATAATAATAATAATAATAATAATAATAATAATAATAATGGTGGATAAAAGAGTTTGAAGAACATTTCTCCAAGAACAAAATGGAGCAGATGGAAGTAACAACTGAAATGATCAGAGAGTGAAAAGAGTTAAAAACTGGACCTCACCTGGTAATGATCAGCTCCATGGGTTCTGGCTCAAGTACCTGACTAGCCTGCATGGAAAAATGGCTGAACTATTTAATGAAATGCAACGAACAGGTAACATCAGCCAGTGGTTAACAACTGGAAAGATTCTACTAATACAGAAAGATCCAGGAAAAGGGATAGCACCAGGAAACTTCAGGCCAATAATGTGTCTACCCACCATGTCCAAGCTGCTGACAGGCATCATAGCTGACAGGATTCAGGATTACTTGGAAGTAAATAACATCTTACCAGTGGAGTAGAAAGGCAATAAACGGAGAAGCAGAGGCACAAAAGATCAGCTCCTGATTGATAAAATGATACTGGAGAATTGTAAAAGCCGGAAAACCGATCTGCACATGGCTTGGATTGACTATAGGAAAGCCTTTGATTCATTGCCACACAGCTGGATCATAAAATGTCTGGAGTCCATCGGGGTCAACAAAAATGTAACAAATTTCACTGAAAATGCAATGAAACTCTGGAAGACAGAATTATTCGTAGCCAATGAAAGTTATGGACTTGTCAACATTAGACGGGGAATCTTCCAGGGGAACTCATTGTCCCCATTGCTGTTTGTCATCACAATGATCCCGTTGTCAGTGATCCTACAGAAAGCGAATCTGGACTACCAAATTTGCCAAAAATTCACAGAAAATTTAACATCTATTGTACATGGATGATTTGAAGCTCTACGGAAAGTCAGGAGCAGAAATCCAGTCACTCACCAACACAGTCTGAGTCTTTAGTACCTACATCAACATGGAGTTTGGCCTGGACAAATGTGCCACAGTGGCACTAAAGAAAGGGAAGATCACGGAAAGTGATGGCATTGAAATGCCGAATGGTCAAACCATTAAATGCCACCAGCCTGAAGCCTACAAATATCTGGGCATAGTGCAGCTGGACAATATCAAGCACGGGCATGTAAAAATTGTGGTCAGCAAAGAATACACACAAAGGGTTAGAAAAATTTTGAAGAGCAAATTGAATGGCAGCAACATTATAAAGGCTATAAATACCTAGGCCATACCTGTAGTTAGGTATACTGCTGGCATTGTGAACTGGACACAAAAGGAACTGGATGACTTGGACAGGAAAACAAGGAAATTAATGACCATTCACCACGCTTTACATCCACGTAGTGATGTTGACAGGCTGTACCTGCCTAGAAGATCAGGGGGCAGAGAACTTTTGCAAGTGAAGCAGTCGGTGGAAGAAGGAAAACATGCCCTAGCAGATTATGTGCGAGAGAGCCAGGAATCTGCTCTGACTGAAGTCAGCAAGAGAAAGTTGCTGAAAGTGCAGCAGACCAACTATGAATACTGCAAAAGTGCAATTCAGGCTCGGACTGCCAGTTGGCAGAATAAAGCATTGCATGGCCAATTCCTTGCCAAGATTGAAGGAAAAGTGGATCAGGATAAGACCTGGTTGTGGCTCACGAGTGGAACACTGAAGAAGGAGACGGAAGGCCTGATACTTGCTGCCCAAGAACAGGCAATCAAGACAAATGCCATCAAGGTCAGAACTGAAAAATCAGCCCATGACCCAAAATGCCGGCTCTGCAAAGAAGTGGATGAAACCATCAACCACATTCTAAGTGGCTGCAAGAAGATCGCGCAGACTGACTACAAACTTAGGCACAACTCTGTTGGCCAGATGATCCACTGGAATCTATGCCAAAAGTTTCATCTGCCAGTGGCAAAAAACTGGCGGGACCACAAGCCTGAAAAAGTGGTTGCAAATGAGCAGGTCAAGCTTCTGTGGGACTTCCGGATACAGACGGACAAGGTCTTGGAACACAATACTCCAGATATCACCATCATAGAAAGCAGTAAGGTGTGGCTTGTTGACATTCCAGGTGACAGCAGAATTGAGGAGAAACAACTGGAAAAGATATCCTGCTACCATGACCTAAGAATCGAATTACAGCGTATCTGGTGTAAGCCAGTGCAGGTGGTTCCAGTGGTAATTGGCATACTGGGTGCAGTGCCCAAAGACCTTGGCAGGCACCTGAAAACTATTGGCATTGACAAAATATCACTCTGCCAACTGCAGAAAGCCGCTCTTCTGGGATCAGCACGAATTATACGCCGCTATATTACGCAGTCCTAGACTCTTGGGAAGGGTCTGACTGGTGATGTGAATGAAACCAGCACGAAATTGTTTGCTGTGTATTTATGGATAATAATAATAATAATAATAATAATAATAATAATAATAATAATAATAATAATAATAATAATAATAATAGGTTCAGGCTCCGTTACATATAATCTGCACTTAAATTAAACATTAACCTTAAACTTTAACCTTTACGGTGCAATCTGCAACATGCCATTGCTGCTGGATCTACCCTACCTCCTCTCCATCCCATTCCACCTCCACTGCTTACCTCACCTGGTTTGGCAGGTACAGCAGAATACACCAGTGGAGCTCTGACACTGCCACATCTTGTGGTAGCACTCATGGAATGGCCTCTAATGGAGCGCCAGTCATTTTAGGACAGTGGAAATTACTTCTGCTATTGTAATAGACTCCACGCAACAACTCAATCCTGTATAATTTTGTGCCATCTCTGTGTGATAAGAGATCAGCCTTTACTGAAGGCACCAACTTTCATGCACAAAAGAATGCCAAGCAGCTAAGATAATGTGGCTGCAGACTGCTAAGACAATATATTTGATTAACCCTGATAGACAGACATCTATTATAAATTATAATAGAGAGACATCTAAATTCACTATAATTTACTATAATTTATAATCCACTATAATTTATAATTTATAGTCTGTCTATAATAGACAGACATCTAAATTCACTAGACATGACTGGAGTGGAGAAGAAAAATCAAAATCATCAGTACAGCAATACCAGGCGATAAAGTAGAACAAAAAAAGAACTAAATAAATAAAAATACAAAAAATTATAAATTATAAAGGCTGTGGCAGAAGACCAAAGTGATCCCAGTTCATTTTGTAATTGGTAACTGGTGCCTCCAGTGCTGTTCCAAAACTCTCTGAAGAGTACCTGAACAGCATCAGGATCACAGAAATAACTTTTAATTAAGAGCAAAGAGCAACTTTACTGGGAACAGTTTATATCCCATGATAATATTTATAATATCAAAATAGGATAAAAGCAAGGCATTGCAGGCCCTTGGGAAGGATTCAATGTCTGCATAAAATAAACCTGTCAATAACACTACCTGACAGTGTGAAAATATAATAATAATAATAATAATAATAATAATAATAATAATAATAATAATAATAATAATAATAATAATAATGAAATTTGTTTTTCCTTTGCCAAAAGCAAATGCTTGCAAGTTTATCTTTCTTCCTCAACCTCACTCACACACAGAAAGTAAAAGAGGATTGGGTTTATAATAAAAACAATAAAAACTGTACAACATTGAAAACAATTTGCAGATATGGTTGAAGATTAGTAGAAAAAAATGGGAAAGGGAGTTACATGTAGAAAAGTATTTGCCAGTATATTCTTCCTCCCTCTAATGAGAACAGAATGACAGACAGGCTTGCCCAAAGCCAACAGACTGCTGCAAAAATGAATCAAATCTAAAGAAGGAATTTTGAATGGCACAATTACAATGCATCAACACTAAAAGCTACAAACTGCCTAATAATAACTAGCAGTAAAAATCTTGACATTCATGGCAGCAAGTTTAAGTCGTGGCCCACCCTCCACATATATCAGGAGTCAGGTCTGGTTCTAGTCCGTACACTTCTAAAACCCATGAGAGAGCCCCGGCAAGATTTAAATAGTTCTGCAGATACAGACTGCAACCATTATTCAGTAGATGGGCTTTTAAGGTAACTGAACACAACCAAAACACAAACAATGAAAACACTGTTTCTGGTATATTAAAATGTATTAATAGTGGTGTCAGAGTCAGGAGGAGGGAATACTTCATAGGGACCTACCTCCTGCCACCAGCCCAAGAATCAGGATCACAAGAGGGATTCTTTGGGCCAAATCCTCTTTCCTTGCAACATAAACTATTTAATGGGATCTCTTTAATTCCTCTTTTACCTCCTATCTGAGAAGACTGTAGTGGTTCCCAGATACCTCAATGAGACCCAGGGGAAAAGAATAAGAAACACCATAGATGATTAAGATCCATTAACTATTAAAAATTAGCAAAAGGGGCCTTTATACAATCCAAATATGCAATTGCCTAAAACCAAGTAACTGCAGGAGTTCTCCAAGGCTGAACCCTTTTGTGAACCTGCTGACAAACCTACAAAGAAGAGGTAAAACCTAATATACATTCTTTAAGAATTAAGATGCATCAGAATTAGTTTAACATCTCTTATGTACTCACAACACCAGAATGAGGCTATCTTTCCCCTTAGATCTCATTATCCAGGAAGGGACCAAAGTTCTGTTCTCTAAAGATTTTATCCTCTTCCTAATGAACCCAATCATTCTGCACTAAATTTTTAACATCCAAAGAGCCCTCAGCTATTCCTCTACAAATGCAAGAGAAAGTAAGAATTCACATGAGAGGACTGTTTCATGACAGTTACTGACTTGCGGTTTTGCATTTTGCAAGTCTGCACTCCATCTCAACAGTTACAAATGGCAAAAATGCACCAGAAAGGACATCAAGCTTCTTCATGTACCTGTATAGTTGGAGTGGCATAAATTCTCCTTCAACACTCCAAACAGCCATGGGTCATGCACATCCAGATGACATTTAGCCTGATCCACTCTCTACCTCCAATTCCAGAGTAACTACAGGAGCACGTAAGAGACTTTACGTGCACCTGTAGTTACTGCACCAACTAATGAAAACCTATGGGAAATTCATATTGGAATCCAGAGTAAGTTGTTCTTACACCAGAGCAAGGACTCTCCGTAGTTACTCTGGATTTTGCCTCTAGATACTCTAGGCTGGGCATGCATTCTGCAGCGGACAGATTAGGAAAGTGAAGGTTTGCATTTTCCATGTCAATGTCTTTTAATTCCCTTGACCTTTTGCTTAGTTTTTTAATCATCTTGTCCTTGTAATCTGTACATTTGATCATTATAGGAGTACAGGACTATACGTTTTTCTTTACAAAGAGACCGTAATACCACTGCAATAAGAGACTGTAATAACACTGCAATATGTCCTCCTCCCTCCTCCCTCAACAACAGTTCCCCTCATTAACTGGGGATGGAATACAAAGCTACAAATGCTGAATTCTTGCTGCTGTTAATGGTGAGTGAGTGAGTGAGTAGCTTTATATATCTATAATGTATATATAAAACTGAAATGTCACTGACTGACTGACTGATTCACTCACTCACTCATCAATGCCCAACCAAAACCACATGGCCTAGAAGTGTGAAATTTGGGGAGGGGGTGTTCCTTCTGTGATGGAGGTAACCAATACAAACCAGTTTTCAGAAATTTCAACCAGAAAGGGGTGAAAAGGGGTGCAATGCATTTTCCTCTCTATACTTTACATTGAAGAATTCTGACTGAGGGATTCTCTGCCCCAATGCCCAGACCGAGAAGCATGAAATTTGGTGAGCATATTCCTTCTGTGTCGGGAGCACCCACCAAGAACCGATTTCAAGAAATTTAACCCCTAAGGGGCTGCAAAGGGGTGAAATGCATTTTTGTCCAATACATAACACTGAAGACTAATCAATACCCAGTCCCAAATGTTGTACCTGCCCAGGAGGGCTGCCCATGGTTGGGGGGGGGGGTATTGCACAGGGGCAAGGGTTGTTGCACAGGGTGTGTGTGAGTATGTATGTGTGTATATATGTGTACATACACTTATATATCTTTACAGAGTAACACAAGTCTCTCCTGAAACAATCTGTAGCATCTCCCTCTCCAAACTGCAACCTCTAGGACAGAATAAATTGCTACAGATCTGGACAAATTTTTCTCTCTCTTTCCCCACCTCATGTTCTACTGTTGTTTATTCCCAAGTAGCACATCCAAAGGTGATAGTAGAGTAAGAATCTGCAGCAGAATCTCATTACTTTAGTGGCTGGCTGAACAGAGGTGTGGGTCCTTATGTAAAATAACATTCAGACATCTATAGCTTCCATCACTAGCTTCCATCATTTCTTTCTACCATTCCTGAAGTTTGAAAGTGTGAAACAGAGACCTAGAAAGTCTTCCAAACTGATAAGAACACAAGACCCATTTGCTATTTGTTATGGACGAAGTCCAGAGTAACTACGGGGAGTCCTTGCTCTGGTGCAAGAACAATTTATTCTGGATTGCAATATGAATTTCCCATGGGTTTTCAATAGGTGGTGCAGTAACTACGGGTGCACATAATGTTTCTTACATACCCTACAATCCAGAGTACTTATGGGAGCACGTAAGAGACATTACATGCACCCATAGTTACTGCACCACCTAGTGAAAACCTATGGGAACTTCATATTGCAATCCAGAGCAAATTGTTCTTACACCGGAGCAAGGACTCCCCGTAGTTACTCTGGATTGCACCCATACTCACGTAATTACTCTGGATTGTAGGGTACGTCCTATTTCAAATATTAATAACAAAAATAAAATAGATTTTTGCTGTAGCACTTGTGCTCCAAAACACTACTTTTTTTAAAAAAAAAAGTCCTCTTACTGGGCCCAATTAAGTGCTGCAGATCAAAGTACTGAGAAAGAATGCCAATTCTTTTGGCATTCTCTGTTTTTCCTTTTCACAGAGAAAACAAGGGCAGATGGAGTGCAGCAGGCTCTTGAGGGCAACAAAAGCAACTAGCACAAACTTCAAAGATGCTGGCAGAGACTGTAACTAATTGATGCCAGGCCAAAACATTACAGTGAACAGAGAGACAGTCAACAAACGGAGCAGAAGCTCCTATCAGGGTGCTTCTGCAAGGGACATGAAAAACACATTTTCATACCCTGAACATAAGTTTCTCTTGCCAATAGTAGTTCTTAACAGTACTGGGTCACGTAGACAGAATGATCTGGTGGATGATGGTTGACAGGGAAGCAAGGAGGCAGAAAATGCAGGACAGAGGGACATGGAAGGCAGGTAAGAAGAAAAGGACAGTAAAGGAAGATGGGGAAAGATAAATATGGAAGTGGGGTGTCTTTGGTGGAGACAGGGAGAGAGAGGTGGCCAGATAGTCCTGGGATTGGACTGGGATACAGAGAGGCAAGATGTTCAGGAAAGGATCCAGCCAAGCAGAAAGGGCAAGAAGGTACAAGAAAGAGCAAAGCAGGAAATGCAAGAATGGATTGAGGGATGCAGAAGTCTGTGATACACCGTGGGGCATAACTGGAAAAGACAGAAGCCATAATGAAAGCTATGATTTCCCCTGTGGTAATATATCACTGTTAGAGCTGGACCATAAAGAAGGCTGACCTCCGAAGGATAAACGCCTCTGAATTATGGTGCTGGAGTTCAGAGTCCCTTGAACTGTAAGGAGATCAAATCAGTCCACCCTGAGGAAATCAACCCTGACTGTTCACTGGAAAGACAAATACTGAAACTGAAGCTCAAATATTTTGGCCACCTTGCGAGAAGGGAAGGCTCCTTAGAAAAGACCCCAATGCTGGGAAAAAACTGAAAGTAAAATGAGAAGGATGCAGTTAGTGTCACTGAGGTAATGAACATGAATTTGGATAGACTTTGAAGGCTGGTAGAAGATAGGAGGGCCTGGAGTGCTGCAATCCATGGCTTCATGAACAGTTGGACATAATTGAATGACTAAATAAACAAACAAAAAGCCTAAGACAAAGAAGGAGATGAGGAGAGGAAAAAACCTGACTAAGAAGCACTAGCAGTGAAAGGAGGCAGTCCTGAAGAAAACTAGGGAGACTGGGGGAGAGTCCTAAACTAATTCAAACCTAAGCACCAGGGTAAGATGGTTCAACCAAAGGTTGGAAACAAAAGGTGAAAGTCAAGTGAATAGGCACTTCTGTGACATTCCTGGGAGAGGGTTAGGGGCACAGAGAGGCAAGAAGTTCAGGAAAGGACCCAGACAAGCAGAAAGGGCAAGAAGGTACAAGAAAGAGCAAAGCAGGATATGCGAGAATCCAGTGCACGTGCTTGCCTTCCTACATCACTATGGGAAGGGGAATATCGATGAGTTGTGCCGGCCTAGGTTAGGATTACACTCTCAGTGAGGAAGTTGAGCACAAAGCTATGTTAGGGGCTGCTACCTTAAGGTACTTTCACACCTTACTAAAATGTAAACCTTTACAACTAAGGGTGCGATCCTGACTTTAGGCCAGAGAGAATGGCCCAAATAAGTTGGTCTAAGTAGGCCATATTCTGAGCTGACACTAAGGTTAGCCCAGGAGTCCCTGGCAACCTAGTAACAGCTGCAGCATGATACTGCAGTACAACAGTACCCATGGGAGTTGTGCTGTATCCTAAGGTAGGCTGTTGTAGTTGTGCTATAGCCTGATGTTGAGGCAGGATTGGTGCTTAAACTAGCCTAAGGGCGCAATCCAGAGTAACTACGGGGAGTCCTTGCTTCGGTGTAAGAACAATTTGCTCTGGATTGCAATATGAATTTCCCATAGGTTTTCATTAGGTGGTGCAATAACTACGGGTGCACGTAATGTCTCTTACGTGCTCCCGTAGTTACTCTGGATTGTAGGGATAGTCTTAGAATTTTTTCTTTTTGCTTCCATTTTTGCTTATCATGACCACAAATGGGTTTACTTAGAGTTCTGCCTGCTCCTGACATGGCCTAAGTCAGAGCTCATATAAGTTGGCTGGGAGGAGGGCGAGTCTAAATGCTTTATTTCATGGCCTAACTGCTTTATTTTAGGCTATGCTCAACATGCCCCCGGCATGCCACTGCAGTGCTGCCTAGTTTAGTACTGCTAGGCCAGCCCAGATCCATCTATTTTGCACCGGCTTTATGCCGGCCCATGCTATTCTGGTGCAACTAGGGTGGCCTAACTGGCATTAGGCTGTTCCAAGTACCAGTTAGGCTGGCCTAAGTGCACTTCAGGATTGCAGCCTAAGATGCCGAAGTGATTAAATCAAGCAATAAAATCAAGAGTCAGCATGCTTTGCTCATTCAAATTCCTTGAGTAGTATTTCTAGTCTTAAATAATCTCTCTGGTTCCAGTATTACATTCCAGAATGTAAGACAATTTACTTTTAAGAATAAGCCCAAAACAGCTGAACACTGTAATGCAATCTTCTGGGATTGAAACAGCTAACCTTGAAGAGATTTCCCATGCGAGGTGATTTATGAGTTTTGCTGGGGGGTGGGTGGGTAGAAAGGGGTTCTCTGTATCTGAGCACTCTGATAAGAAAGCAAATCAATCTGGAAATAATAAATTCTATTCTATAAGTAGAAGTGGACCTGAATCCTGTTCCCTAAGACTATGGTTTGGCCATGCAAGTTTGCAACTCTAGCAAAATATTTGTGTGCAGCAGACCCACAATAGACTAGATTTTGGATATGAGGGTAAGAAAATTAAAACTCATTATGCATAACAAATGAAACTACTTTTTTGTTTGCCATGCAGACATACAAAACACATATTTTTATGGGCAACAATAGATTAATCTACTAGAATTGCCACAAGTCCACTTGTAGGAATGGGGCCTATTACCTTTGGAATTGCTGTTTCTTGTACCGTGATAGGTGGTTATTGCTCACATGGTTAAACACTCTAGATAAGAATTAGTGCCTGTGCTGGGACAAAAACATTAAACAGTTGAAAAACAGTATTGTGTAAGCAACCAAAGAGATGGTCTCCCAAGAAACATTGAGAGGAACATTTTATTTTTTCTCTTAGGACAAGCAATTCTATAAGGAAAAAGGGTGCTGAATGCACTTGGAACTGTTTCTGAATAAACCTGCATAGGATCAACCTGCAAATCTGTTCTAATGTCCAAAGCATAATTTTTAGGCCAACCGTTATTTAGGGGAAAACACAGTTTTGGATGTAACAGAAAACCAGTTTGCCACAAACCAGAAGCTTTGGAAGGGAATCAGAACTTTTTTTTCAATTGGGAAGGAATTAGAATTGCTTTTCATGGTTACTGACAACAGTAATCATGGTACAATGGTTCCTTGTAAGACAAACTTAATTCATTCCGGAAGCACGTTTGTCTTACAAAGTGCTCTTTATACAAAGCGGATTTCTCCATAGGAAAAAATGGAAACTCATACAATTGGTTCCACAACCCAAAAATATTCATATAAAAATATTAACTATATGGAAAAATGATGACAAAACACTGTAATCAAATTCAAAACAATGAGCACAGTCCTAACCATTTCTACTTAAAAATAAGCCCCATTGTAATCAGTAGGTCTTACTCCCAGGAAAATGTCTTTAGGATTGCAACCAATTTCACATTGCATTAATCGCTTGCACTGGTGCAGTCTTATTTGCGTGGTGCTTTTCTACAAAATTTTGCACAATTTCCCAATGTTTACAAATGTCTTTACAAATTTCCCAAAGTCTACTAATGTCTCATATTCCTCATCTGATGTGAGGGATTCCTCCTTATTCTCCTCCTCCTCTGCAGTTGAGATCTCCTCCACAACCTCTTGCTGTTGCTCACAATGCAGATCCATCAATTCATTCGTTTTACAGTGAATTTTCATTGTAAAACTATTTGTTTCACAAGGCAGAATTCCTTAAAAAATTTTTTGTCTTACAAAGCATTTGTCTTATAAGTTATTTGTCTTTCAAGGTACCACTTGTATCTGGCTGCTTACTGGCCACTCCCTTGCTCCAGTCCTCTTCCAGTTGCCCTCCACCAAAACTGATCCAAGCACATTAACCTCTGGCTTTAAAATTTTTTTTTAAATCACAGGGGTGTGATATCACACACACACAAGTAACACCACATTTCAAATTTTGCCCCAGGCTCCAGGGTGGTTAGCTACAACATGAATGTGAACCATGCTACATTTTTCATGGCTTCTCTGAAAAACAGCTTTTAAAAAAAGCAAAAGCTAAATTGAGCAAAACAGAATATTGCACTGAAATGTCCATTCTTTAAAAAGTTGATTGTGTGCAGATAATCATAGATGATTGGTTGGCATTTCTTTGATGGAAGCAAATAGTTAAGGGATTATTTCGCTACTGGGAAATTGTCGATGTGAGCCATCTGAGATCAGCAGTGCAGGATGTGCGGATGTTTGTGTGATGGAGCGTGAAAGATTCAGCCAATGAGGCAGACTTTACAGACACAGAAAAAGATAATATTGAATGTTGTAGTGGGAATAGCTGAAACTGAAGATGCAGCCTTGAAGGAACGTCACAAGGCTATCAGAGGAACTGCTATCTGGTTTCAGGACTCTGCTTGCTCCCAATAGGCTCTGATAACAGAGCTGAAAATTAACAAAATATTACAATGACACATTAAAGCTTGTCATCCTTTGAGGAAGTTAGGGCTCATTTTAGATCTATTTTGTAAGGAACTCTTATGGCAGCACTTTCTGCCCTGTGAAAAGTGGATTCTTGAAACACTTTGGGATTTTTATTTCATTTTACGTAATACAAAGTCTCTGGCAGCTATTAGATTTTTTCTGCTTCTTCATTAATAGTGACTTGTATGTAAAAGTCATGACTAAGCACAACTGAAATAACTGAGATGTGTCACAGCAATTAACTTAATATCCCATTAATTTTAATGGAACATAAACTATACATACAGTGCAACCCTATACATACAGTGCAATCCTAAGCCTATCTATTCAGAAGTCCTGCTGTATTCAATGGGGCCTACTCCCAGGAAAATGTTTAGGATTACAGCAATACTGTACTTAGGAGTATACTGTAGCATGCATACTGAGGAGGAGTCCTCAGGCATAAGAAGCACTCTACTAAATGGAACTTTCTGATTTAATACGTACAGGATTGTGTGTTTAGACCAGGGGTCTCCAAAACCTGGCCCAGGGGCCAGATGCAGCTCTCAGCAAGCCTCAGTGTGGCTCCCAGCAAGATACCTGTGTCTGGCCCTTGGGCAAGCCTTGTAATCCACTTAATACATTCTTACATGTAAATTTATATAAATTTATTCAAATTAAAAATGTAAATTAGTTTTCCGGCCCCCAACACCATGTCAGAGAAATGAAGTGGCCCTCCTGCCAAAAGTTTGGAGACCCTGGTTTAGACTGGCAACTTGGCATCCATCAGCCTTGAAAGACTATAGTACTGTGCGCAACACTGCATTAATAGATGCAGCATCTATTAATAGATGATATTTCACATTTGACTTAAGCGTCTTTTTCTCCTACTTGTGGAGTTTCTGAAGGCAGTTGGCAGGCAATTGCTGGAAACAGAATGCTGGATTAGATGGGCTTTTTGTCTGATCCAGTTTGAGTTTTCTTATACACTTGTGTCAGTTAGCTGTCTTCCAAACAACTGACCACATACATGTTGGATGTTGGTTCTCTGCATCTTCCATTCTATCTACATCCACCTGGCAAAGTCCTGCAGAGAGTAGAGCAGCTGATTTCATGAAGCATATTGCTTGTCTCTTTGCTTGCAATGGCTGAACTCATGCTTGCCTAAAATGGTCTTGCAAAGAGTGATCATTTGAGCTGAACTCATCCTGAACCAGCTGCTTGCTTGTGGAAATGATGGTGAAAAGGTCACAGTCTGTTGCACACTTCTGCTGATCTCAGAGATCGAAGGATTGTGCTCAGCAGTATTCTCAGGAGGCAAGCAGCCAGTTCCATTTCAGTGATGTTCAAAGATTGTGCTTTGCAAGGGTACTCCAAACAAACCCAAATTCAACAGATGCAAACAAAGAGACCTGCATGGTGCTCTACTCTCCTACGCGTAACTATTTCACACACTTCCTTCCCTGACTTTTTTTGGGATCTGCTTACTGCTGTGGTTGATCTTGCTCCTTGCCTACTTTTTCATATAATAATGCATTCGCTTAACAACAGCATCCTGAGAACATACCATACCCCTGTTTTCAAGTGAAGCACACTTGTATTTTAACCTAAGTTGATAACAGCATAATATTTTGCCAGCTGTTACACCATTCCTAATTATCAATACCATCACAAGTACCTAGATGTCAAAGTGAATCTTGAGAAGCTCCTGCATCTTTTTAAAGGCTCCTACAATGTCTTACTGCTGTTTTCTAGGTTAAATTTGGAGATTCAATACATGTTTTGACTTCTCTACTCTGTGCAAATAGTGGTTTAGTATGATGCACCTGAAGAATCACCAGAATCACCTGCAGTTTTAAAATTTGGCCTGTCACGAAAAATGCAATATTTCCACAGCAACCAAGTTTGACATTTTTAAAAAACTTCTTTATTAAAAAGATAAGCCTACTTTGGATTGCATAAGCTGATATGAAAACTGCCAATTATAATCAGTGACTTGGCAGATTGGAGGCAGCTGGACACCAAAGTCTCCCAACAGATTAACTGCAATCAAAATAATTCCTGGGAGCCCAACACTATCTAAACAAATTAATTTTGGATTAGCTATAACTTCAAAGTGACACTGGCTGAGAACTACATTGACACCACAACACTATGTTTACTCCGAAGTATGGGCCAATGGGTTGAATCTAACTAACCCTACAATCCAGAGTAACTACGGGAGCACATAAGAGACATTACGTGCACCCGTAGTTACTGCAACACCTAGTGAAAACCTATGGGAAATTCATATTGCAATCCAGAGTACATTGTTCTTACACCAGAGCAAGGACTCGCCATAGTTACTCTGGATTGTGCCCTAATTCTCAGAGGGCAGACCCATGTCTTTCTCAATCTTTGTAAAGCAGAGATGGTGCTACATAAGTAATAATGGAATTGTAAGATGACATCTTAACATCTTAGCATAAGATGTTAAGATCTTAGAACAAGATGTGAAGATACAGAAAAGCAAAACTAATTCCTTTTCTTCTTTCAAACACTGTGGCACCCTGGTAATGACCATCTATAGTGGTGTCACTGGAAGAATGTAAGGTTGACACCAAAATGATTGTCTATATAAAAAGACATATTTTGCAATATTGCATATTTTGTGATATTTCAGCGTTCAACCAAATCACTGCTTCTCAACCACCCAAGAAGCATCATTAAGACCAAGAATAGTGGGCAGAAAGAGGGTATATGGCACCCCAAGGCTTTAAAGGCACATCGGAAACTAAAAGCCTTTCAAAGCATGCTTGCTCACAGTGAGGATGGGACCATGGCTAAAACAGGGAGTGTGGCCCAGGGGCGCAATGAGATACTGAACTTGGTGACACCAACCCTAGTGATGCCATTAACCATATCTTATGTAACATGTGACAGGATCAAATGAGACGTGGCAAGTGTTCATGAAGAAACTTTATATGCTGCTGCTGCAAAGACTTATCGGTACTTGTTGAGGCATCTAATGAACATCTGAAGATGCTATATATTGAATCAGATTGTTGGGAATCTCTTGCTCAGTATATATAAATTGGCAATACTTTTCCATGGTCCTGAGATCTCTGAACTGGAGACCAGGGATTGAACCTGAATCTTCTGTATAGAAACCATTGGCTTTACAACAGTCCCTTCAACAACAGTCCCTTCAACAACAGCTCCTTCAGTTCCCAATTTATCTCCCTGTTTAAAGGTTTTTAACAAAAAGCTGAGATTGATCCTTGGCTCAGGCAATACTATATTGCTGTGAAAGGGTTTCGTACATATGGACAAGTGGAAAGTATAGGTAACATTTACAGATGACATTGGCTTAATGGCATTCCTATATATGCGAAGAATTATTCTGGTGGCATCGCATACAATCAGTATCATTGCTAAATTAGACTAATTTTATACATGGATTCACCCTAGTGGTAAAGGAGAGAGATTACAGACTAGGGTTGAAATCCTAAACACACTTTTTGGGGAGTAAGTCCTATTGAATATAATGGGACTTATTTTTGAATAGGCAAGCACAGGATTAGGCTGTAAAACCGTGTTTTCTCTCTAACCTCTTTCAGGATGAACAAACATGACGAAACAAATGCATGGAAAGAAAGTCTGTAGAAGAAAACTATGAAAGTCTTTAGATAACAGGCAGAAACACAGATTTAAATATTAGAGTGGGTTAAATGTGTCAAGAGGTAGTTGTCTTCTTAATGGAACCCTTATAAAGTTTAATGAACTGGCAGGCCAATCCTATGGTTTCAGTGTCCAAGGTTGTCCAAGGTTGTATCAGTGATGGGATTCAAAGAAATTAACAACCGGTTCTATGCGCATCTGGCAGCTACTTTTAAATGGCAATTTTTAAACTTAATATGTACTATCTCTTTTTAACAACCGTTTCTATAGAGTAGGTGTAAACCTGCTGGAGCCCACCACTGGGTTGTATCCAATGTCTAGTATCCAATGTTGTATCAAGATGTTGTATCAAGTACCAAAATGGCTACTGCTGCATCCCAAGGGGTGGGGAAGCACCAACAGGGCTATTCAGAGAAAAGAAGCTTATGCTCCATTACACTTTGTAATCCCAAGCAGCTTCTCAAATCTGGGCCTGCTATTGAGCAGGTACAGGTTCAAAGAGAAACTTGTCAAGTCTCCCAGCTCCAGAAGGTAGTTAGGATATGGTGATTGAACTCCAAGCTTGGGAGTGGAGGAGTTGAGGAGCCACCTGGACCATATAAAGAATAAAGGAGCACGATATACCACCATCTCATGGGGTGGGAGAGGGTGACATTCTGGGGGAGACAGACTACAAGATAGACCAGTCCTGAAGAAGGATAAATCCTAACCAACATCCCTAGTCTAAGCAGCCTTACATAAGCCGTTTGGATTTATACCAGAGATTTTGGGTGACTGATACGTTGCTTGGGGTCAGGGAAAAAATATCACTTTGTCCTGAACTGCTCTCCAGTCATCTTGTGCAGGATAAGTGGAGGCCACTCAGCCAAGCAATTTAGGATTGAGCTGTTAGAAATGTATCTGTATTTCTCAAAGACAATTTTTCATTTGTCATTTAAGGCAGTATCAAACACTGACAGTAAAACTGCCCCTCCCCTCAATCCAACAAATAAGTTCTTCTGCAACTTCGTCTAAAGTATACTGATTGATCTTGACTGATCTCCACATAGCTATTCATTGAATTTCACTTAGTTTCTAGGGTGGGAATGAGCTGAAGTAAACTGCAGATTCTCTCTCCCAACACATCTCACAGCATCTGCCAAAGACAGCCTTACAAAACATCTCTTATCTAGTAAGGAATTGGCGAATGAAATCCCACTTAGTTTACCAGCACTGATACAAAACACTATTATCTTTAGAGAACAATTGTTAAGGTCTGTTTCTTCTAATAAACAAACAAGATCGTTCCACAAGAAATGTCTGAAGCAGGAAAAAGAAAAATCTCAACTGAAAACATGCATTCATAATTAGGATGACCTTACCAAATACAAGCTCAGTGTGATTCTTTAGGAAGAATCTTCTCCCATAGTAGGAAAGTTTGGATTGTTGTAAATAAACTTTATTAGATTTCTTATAAATAGAGTCATATGGGGCCATAAGACTCTGGTTCACACAGTGGTGCAGCTAATGATCGTGTAGCCATCTTCCATCTTCCCCACCCAGCACCTTGCCATTCACTTGCTCTGCCACCTCCATCGAGGCTCTCCCCATATTAACACATTATTAATTCCTTGCTTAATCAAACACCTAATTAGCTCTCTTTGGTCAATCTCATTGGTTAGTCTCATTGGTCAGATTTAAGTTTTGTTACATCATGTAACAAATTTTTACTTTATTTTCTGATTATATGGCTACAAGTTTTGATAGAGATATTTCAATATGGCTTGTTTCCATTGCATTCTACATTAAATTACAATCATAGCTGTTAGTGTCAATTGTTATTCCATGAACCTCCTTAGCTATGCCACTGGGCATGTAAACCTTCTGTACCTCTTAAGAATACTAATACTAAACTTTAATATGAATGGGGATCGTCATCAGAATCAACTCACCTAAGAAAAAAATTGTACTAAGCACATTTCCCTCTATTGCAGGGGCCTGCAAACCCTGGCCCGGGGGTCAGATGTGGCTGTTGGCAAGCCTCATTGTGGCCCCTCTATCCAGCACTTGGGCAAGCCTTGTAATCCACTCCAATACACGCTAATATGTAAATTTATGTATATGTATTCAAATTTCAAGTGTAAATTAGGGTGCCAGAGAGATGGTGTGGCCCTCCAGCCAAAACCTTGTAGGCCCCTACTCTAATGCATCCCATACACAGGTGGGCTGCAGCCGGTTCTCACCGGTTCTGTAGAACCAGTTGTTAATTTGGGGAGGACGTTAGCGAACCGATAGCTAAGAGGGGGCCGTCATCTTTGAATTGCATGCAAGTGTGTTTGAATTTCTCTTAACGGGTCTCTGGGTCTGTCCTCCCAGAGGGGAAGCTCCACTCCTTCCTCCCCTTCTGAGCCTCCCTCCCCTTCTGAGGGGGGCTCTCTCTCTCCCCCTTCCCCTCCCTAATTTTTTAATTTTAAATTTTAATTTTAAAATACAAACAGTCTGTTCCCATTACCATCATTCAGAAAAGGCATTGCAGTCATTCCACAGCACATCAGTCACTCACTGCTGAGATGGGAGGGGTTTGGATCACTATATAAATGTCTCAAAGCTCAATACTTTCAAGTCAGGGTGAGGAGCTTCTTAATGCGCCAAACCTTTGTATGATGCTATTCAGGAAGTCTGTCCTTGCTAAACAACTTATTTTGATTAAAAACCTTATTTCTAGCAATTTTTCAGAAGTTATTTCCTTGTGCAGTTCGCAAAGCATGATGGGTTTCTCATATGCAAATGAGGCAGCCTCTCTGGGGATGGAGTTTGGATCCCCCTCTCTGGGGATGTGCGTATTTTGGATCAGGCACTTTGATAGACAAAGCCCAAGGACAAAGGGGGCCTTGGGCGGGAATACAGAAGCCAGAGCTGCTGAGAAAGGTCTGGGAGCCTGTAGGAGCAGCATCTGAATGTTGTTAGGATGAGATCCTCCAGGGCTTTTGTCCCCTGTTCCTCCAACCCTATCTACTTTCCTGAAAGTAAGCCCACTGTTTATAATGGGACTTTCTTCTGAGTAGACATGGTTAGGACTGGGCTCCTATCCTATCCACACTTACATGGGAGGAGGCTGCAATCCTATCCACACTTACATGGGAGTAAGCTCCACTGACTAGAATAAGACTTACTTTAAGTAAGCCTGCATAGGATTGGACTGTAAGGCTAAAATCCTGACCACACAGTCCTGGGAGTAAGCCCCATTGACTTGAATGGGACTTACTTCTGAGTAGACACAGTTAGGATTGGGCTCAGGCTGCAGTCCTATCCACACTGTAGTCCTTCCCCCCCAGATCTCCCCACCTCATCCTTCCCCTCTGAGAAATCTCTCCACCTGAGATTGTGGGGAGGCAGTATGGGGGGGTACCTGAAGAAATAGCCCCAGTTCCCATCCTGCCCCCCCAGGAGCCCAGTCCATTGCCTACTCTGAAGTAAATCCTATTAAAGTCAGTAAGTTTTACTCCCCTGTGAGGATAGGAGTGTAGCCTCAAAGCCTAATCATCTGTCTACTCAGAAGTAAGTTCCATTATAAGAGTGAAGCTTACACTCTGGAAAGAGTAAGGTATAGGACTGCAGCCTATACCTTATTATCCTGGCAAGTGTATAGGACTGCAGCCAGAAGCTGGTTTCTAAGAGCTTGTAATCCTATGCCTGACTACTCAAAAGTTAATCCCATTTCAATTTATGAAGCTTACTCCCAGGAAAGTGTGCAGAGGAGTGCAGCATTAGAGCCCAATCCTATTCTTGGCTACTCAGAAGTAAGTCCCATTAGAGTCTGTGGAGCTTACTCTCAGGAAAGTGAATAGGATTGCAGCCAGAGGCTGGTTACTGAGAGCTCAGTCCTTTGCTTGACTACTCAGAAGTCCTATTATATTCAATGAAGCTTACTTACCAGGAAAGTGTGGACAGGATTGTAGCCTTAAGTAGTGGCTTAGAGGCAAACCTCAGCCTGCAGATGGACACCACAGACTCTGGTCCTAAACTGTAGATCAGTGTTTCTCAACCAGTGGTATGAGTACCACCTGTGGAACTTGTGGTAGTGTCTGCTGGTACTGAGGCACCTGGATGCAAGTGTCATATGTGCTCCCTGAGGCAGCTGGTGGGCCTCTGTGTGATTCAGGAAGCTGGACTAGATGGGTCTTAATTAACATATTAATTAAAACAGTCCATTCATGTAAAGTGTTATGTGTAACAGCGGGGGTGCACAAATCATGCCCACAGGCCACTTCTGGCCTGGGGGTGTTTCAATATGACCCTAAAGGAGACCTGCTCTGCTTAAGATTCAAGCTCCAGATATGGCTTTCCCTTCGCTGCTTTCAGCTTCACAATTTCATCAGTGAGGAAAAGTGATTTGCATGAGGCAAGGTCTTTTAAATTGCTACGGTAATACAAGACTTGCACTTCCTGCAGGAGTTTAAGGCTTTAACTCATGTAAGACCTATACATTTCACATCATCTCACCTGTATAAAAGATCCTACGAGCATGTCAGGCGGGTCTTTCCTTGCCAGCCTTCAAAGAGTAAAGTGTGGAGGTTGAAGCAGCAGGGAAAGATCAGCCAGCCAATATTCAACCAAGCCACGTGTGAGCGGTTGTGGATAGGGTGTGGGAGAGTACAACTAGTTTGTGAGAGCACAAGGGAAAATGTGACTAGGTCTGGATCAGTGAGAGATGATCCAGGACCGCACGAGGGAAAGTGTGAACTTGCAGTTACCACATGTTGCCACCACCTCCCAGCCATTCTCCTTGCCACATCTACAGTCTGGAAAGTGTTTGGAAATGCTTATGAACTGATTTGAATTCATTCATTCATACAAGTTAAGATTATGTCTAGTATAAGTAATTATGTTATAAATTTGAAATGTAAATGGCTTCTTTTTTCCAGCTCCTGACACAATGTCTAAAAGATAATTTGGCCATCCTACAAAGAAAAATGCGTGTACCCTTGTTATAGAAGAAGCATCAATCTGCTCCTTAATTGTATATAGTTGGACTTCTGTTGCGATGTTATCACAACCTGAACATCAATAGACTCATTAAACAAAAATAGCTGTCAGAAGATTCCATGTATCCAAGCTGAAAAAAGAGGACAGAAATATAATTCAGCTGTTACACAAAATGTTAAGATGAGAGAACAATTCTGAAAATTCAATAAAAAATAGACAAGGATTTTTTGAATAAAATACTAGCATGCCTAATAAAGATATGCCATAAAAAGAGCCAGCCAAACAAACAAAACATAGGTACAGTGGCACCTCAGGCAACAAGTTTAATTCGTTCCAGAGGCATATTTGTTACATGAAACGATCTTTACATGAAGCAGATTTTCTCATAGGAAATAATGGAAACTCAGACAATTGGTTCCACAACCAAAAAAATATTCATATAAAAATATTAACTATATGGCACTAGGCAGCCCTGAGGCTTTTTAAAAGGGCTGCTGGCCAGCGTGTCTGCCCCAACTGCCAACGAGTGTGTTTGTTACGTGAAGCACAGTTTGTTACGTGAAGCAGAATCCTAGATAAATTTTTGTTTGTTACGTGGAACCTACTTTACATGTGGCATTTGTTATGTGAAGGGTAACAACTTAAAAAGCTTAATTTTTAAGCCTCACTTAAAAAGCTTAATTCATTCCAGAGGCATGCTCTTTAAGTGAAACACTCTTTAAGTGAAGCAGATTTTCCCATAGGAAACAATGGAAACTCAGACAATTGGTTCCACAGCCCAAAAAATATTTGTATAAAAATATTAACTGTTGATAAAAATGATTACAAAACACTGCAATATAACACTGTACAAAACACTGTAATATACAGTAACGCACAACACTGCAATAAAGAAAATACTGTACAGTACTGAACTATACAGTACCTTTGAAAACTTTCACGGCTGGTGTGAGGGTTACAGAGAGGGGATGACTTTGGAAGCAATCTTAAAGACATTTTCCTGGGAGTAAGACCCATTGGACACAATGGGGCTTACATCTGAGTAGACATGGTTAGGATTGTGCTCTTTCACAATCACTAATGGAGTCACTGCTATCCATTGGCTCAATGGAATCTATTGTCTATTTGTGCAACTTTAACATTCCCAAGCTGTTGATGGGGAACAGCACTAGAACATTGATCAGGCACACCTTCCACACTGCCACACACAGATCCCACATACACTCATACCCACATACAGACCTGACTCAGGCTACTCCCCCAGGACATCCCATGAGTTCCCTGGCCATGGAAGCCTATTCCAAACTTTGCCCAGGGCCCCACTGTAGCTCAAGCTAGTCTCCTCGTCCCACCTGTGAGTTCCCTTGCCATGGAAGCCTGTTCCAAACTTCAGTGCTCTTTATTCAAGACAGTGCTCTTTAAGCAAGTCAAAATTTCTGAGAAAATTTTGCTCTTTATACAAAACGCTCTTTATTCAAGGTACCACTGTACCACTTTTCAGGTAATCAGATTTCTCTTTTGACTTTATTCTCAAGGCGGTTTACACAGGCAGGCTTACTAACCCTAGAAGGGTTTTACAATTCAAAGAAAGGTTCTCTATTTCAAGAACTCCTACATTCTTAGATGTTTCCTTTTATGTCCAGCCTCACAATCACTTGCTCACTGTTATGTTTTTGGACAGACTCCACTGCAACAACATTTCTTTACACACACTCCCACAGTCCAGTATCATTGTCCTCTGTGCCTCTAGACCAGCCCTTTAGACCAGACCTTCTAGACCTTCTAGACCAGATCAGAACTAACAGCATAATTGTTTTCTGCTGAGCTTTATGTTCCAGGAATACTGCAAATGGCAAAATGCTCTGAACTTCACATGTGCATAATATAATTTTGGTCAGCATTGTACATATAAGACAGATGAGTTCATCACATGTGTACACTAAAGTCTACATGCAAATTTCCTGCACAGAAATGATACAAAATACCTTGTATGTGAGACAATCCTTCATTAGTTCTTTCTATTTCAGGAGTTAGTATTGGTTTAAGTACAGGTATGTGTGACTTTAGCGGCAACCCTAAAGACACATTCCTGGGAGTAAGACCCATTGAGCACAATGGGGCTTACTTTTGAATAGACATGGCTAGGATTGTGCTCTTTGGCTGCAATCCTAACCATACTTTCCTGGGAGTAAGTACTATTGAACACAATAGGACTTACTTCTGAGTAGACGTGCTTAGGATTGCACTGTTAGGGTGCAATCCTAACTCACTGGTCTTCCTGTTCCCTTGGTGAAGTAAGGAGGCAAGCGCTTGTCTTTGCACTGACCTACCCCTCCCCCAGGCGTGGCAAAGTGCCCTACAGAACTTTTCTGACACCCCAAGGCCACCATAGGACTTGGGCTGGGGTTTAGACTGGCCTAACTTGAGGTTAGGATTGCAGCCTATATGAGGTGCTGATCAAGAACCAAATGCATATATAATGCAGATTTCCTTCCTCTCTCTTACCTCTGAACTGCCATGGAAGACCTTGCAAAGTCTCCCATGACAGTTGCTTTTTCCTTTTGACAAGCTGAAGCATGGTCCTTTCAGTGGTTTTTGAGCATCCTGATTGATAATGTGGAACCAGAAAATACCTTCCAAACCAGCTATTTGTCTTTTAAGCATCCTGATCGCACACACACACACACACACACACACACACACACACACACACACACACACACACACCTCACTTCCGCTGATCTGTAGTGTAACTTTAAAATGAAGCTACCTCTGAGAGTGTGAAGAGTGCAAGTTCCCTTCAGTGCATGCTAAACCCTTTCTGTGGACTTTGACAATCCACTGTGTCTTGTTGATTCCATTCTCAACCTTTAATATAAAAAGAAGGCTTCTGTTTCACACAACTGTTGGAAGGGTGAATATATTAAAGCTTGTGATTGCACTTGACGTCTTGCCAGAACAATAAGCTAATCTAGCATCAAGTGCCTGGTCAATGTAGCAGAAAATTATATACTGGAATACTTTATCAGTGGGGTTCACAGAAGTACTGTCTGAATACCAGGAATCAATCTGGCTTGATAGTTTTCAATGATCTTTTCAGATAGCAAAAAAAAAAAGCAAGACAAGAGCAGCTAAGTAGTCATTTATGTGCCTGCTTGTGTTCAGAAGGTATCTTCTGGGACCCATTTGTGATTCTACAGCAAAGGTTAACATTACTAAAATGGAAGGCTTGTAAAAAATGTCACTTTCAATGTGTGCCTGAGTTCTTTTAGATGTTATCATTATGCCATTCAACCAGAAACATCAAAGAGCAAGGCCACAACTCTGGTCAAAATTGTCACCAACATTCACAGAGCAATCAACCTAAGGTTTATGGCCTGCTTCAGGGTTGAAGGCAGAGGAAGTCCATATGGGGATTCTTACAGCAATATCACAAGCAGCAAAATTGGATCACTATGCCAATACTGGAGTACTGTAGTTAGAAAGCAACCTGGGACAACAAAACTGTAGGAAAGGTTTTCAACAGTCACCAGTAATGCACACATTAACACATATTACAACAGCAATATGAAAATGAGCTTTATACTGAGCCAAACTACCAAACACAATAGTGCTATCAAAACATGTGCTACCCTCTGACAGCACAATCCAGAGTAACTACGGGAGCTCTTACGTTGATGTTAGAAAAATTTACTCTGGATTGCTCTATGAATTTCCCATGTTTCCACTAGGTGGCGCCGTAACTATGTGTGACTACGGTGGCGCTGTAACATAAGAGCTCCCATAGTTACTCTGGATTGTGCTGTGAGTTATTGGTCTTGTCCATGGGAAATATCTTCTTAAAGAATCAGATTCTCAAGTTTTAAAAAGCAGCAAATTGCTTATTTGTTCCCTTTTATTGTTTGTTTTAATTGTATGATTGTTTTAATCGGTTCACTAATTATATTGATTTTATTAGGAGAAGAAGCTGCTTGGGTACCACATGCATAGCAAGGGAGAGCTCAGCACAATCAAGAAAAACAGCTACTGCAAAATGGAGTAGTGCTCCAGCAACATGGAGGGAGCATCACTCAGGCAGCCTCCTCTTCCAGACTGCTGCTACACAAACGAATTTTCTAAGAAGCCCCTGCATCATTGCAGGGGCCTCTGAAGAAGCCCAGCGGCTGATGGGAAGGGTGGGACACAGTGGTAGTGGAAACACAAAGCGTCCGCTTGAGTGAATATTCAATGTAGCAAGAACATGAAATCTAAGGCCAGATTTGCTGCAGAGAGACTGATTATTAACTTGATCCATAATGCTACAAATCTTAAGGAGACATCTCTGTAGCATCCAGGTTAGAATGAAAAATGAGTGGCTTGTTGTGAAAAATGGAAATGGAACCCTGAATTAATCAATGCTTACAAAGCTATAATGAAAAGCTATTTATGAGTGACAGGCTACAATACACACACTCACCTGGGAGTAAGACCCATTGAACATAACGTAAATTACCGAAAAGTAAACATGTCTATATGATTATGCTGCCAGTCTCACTCAGATCACTTTCTTTTTCATTTCCAAGTCAGTGAAAACTGTTCCATACTGTTTTTTTCCCCACAAAAACACTTCACTGGAAAAAAAATGAAGGATTCTGCAATAATTGTGAATATATACATTTTAATACAGGTTCTTTTACTAAAATCAAGCAACAAGTTCCCCACATTAATAAAATTATTCACAGTGTGCGTAACCTATTCATTTGTACTGATAAACCTACAAATTTAATATAGAATGTTTAACAGGTACTGGAGTCTGGTTTGATGCAAATGTATTCAATCCCAATGCAAATTAGAGGATTAAGTGGGCTGCTAGAGTTGACATACAGAGATCTTGTTTTTTTAAAGCAGGCAAGAATATTTTTCTATACTTAAAATAAACAACCAATGTAAATACTGAACTCTACAACATGCATTATTAGAATGGAACTGTTGATTCACGTTTCATTGCAAGATGAAGTACTCTTTGAGAACAAAGATTTATCATGAATGTACATTCATTCATTTATGTCTTAAAACTATGGATTAAATATGGTGCATTAAGGGCTAGAGTTATGAAGCAATTAATAGCATTCTTGAGAAATCCCAAAGTAATTCAAATAAAAACTATATAATATGATTTCTGTACAACAGGAAGTTATGGTACAATTTATAATCTCACATATGTATTCAGTTGATCCATATATAGACTAAGGCTGCAATCCTAGAGACACTTTCCTGGGAGTAAGACCCATTGAACACAATGGGACTTACTTTTAAGTAGACATGGTTAGGATTGTGCACTTAATAGAAGAAATATATTGCCTGCATATCATTTGAGCAGGATTTGCATTGTGTGTTGCATTACTAGAGACTACAGTTCAATATAACAGCTCACACTATTTCATTTTACTCTGTATATAATAACATGGGCTTGAAATAGAGAAAGAAGTCTGCCCTTGATTCATCCTAAGATTTCTAGAGCATGACAAAAAGTCTCTTCTTTTCAATTCCAATGTATATTATTTTACCCCAGAACATCTGCATTAGAACAAGAATTAGGTTTTGTTGTTTACTGCTATTTGGGTGCAAAGTAATTTACAACTGACATTTTTTATCTTCTTTGTCCTCACAAAACCACTAACATCTCATTATAGTGATGGTTAATCAAAACTTGATAGAAGCAAGTAGGAGGTGTGTTGAAAAGGTAGGTGGATGAGAATTACATGCAAATTTAAAATGTCATTACCACACATTGTCTGGACAGCCACAAAAAAGATGAGCTCCTGTAGGTGGAGATATTTCACCTGCATTTTTTGCAGAGACAGGATTAGAAGTTTCCCTGTAGATTAGAGCATCATACAGATATGCCACGTTCAGTTCTACGGCCAACTGGCCTTTCCAAAGCAGGATTGAACTATAAAATGAGATAATCAGCTCCATCCTTGGAATTTAAGATGGGAGGAAGCACCTGGGAGAACACCATATAGACAATTCCCTCAACTCTGTATGGTCCATATGCCTGGGAAGGACATCAGGTAAATTACTGGGAGCCGGGAGTAGGATGCTGCTTTGCCATTTAACAGCACAATCCTAACCATGTATACTCAAAAGTAAGTCCCACTGTGCTCAATGGGTCTTACTCGCATGACAGTGTATTTAGGATTGCAGCCATACAGCCAAATCCAGTGTAACTACGTGAGCATGTAAGAGACATTACGTGCACCACCAAATGAAAACCTATGGGAAATTCATATTGCAATCCAGAGCAAATTGTTCTTACACTGGAGCAAGGACTCCCTGTAGTTACTCTGGATTTCACCCATAGTCTCTGTACCCTGTTGTCTCTCTGCAGAGAGAAGGGTCCACACGCATCTCTGTTCCTAGCTTCTCCCTGTCTGACAGCATGAAGAAGTAAATAAACTTCTGCATATGATGCCTCCAGCACATTATTCCTTTCCTGTCATTCTTATAAAGAAGCAATAAGAGGATTTCAGCACAATTCTTGGATTATTTATTTCAAAGCAATCCCCTGAAGCCAATGCTTCTGAACTGAAGGAAGATTTCAGGGCAACTTTGCAGTTTGAAATACTCTGCCTTGTGATGATTTCAATGAAAACCTCATTCAGTGTGCACCCAGTGTATATGTGATTGCTTGCTGTTTCTTATCTACAAACTTTGAAGTTTCTACTCCGTCTTGAAGGAGAGGATTACTACTGCTGCTAATATTTAAAATTTGTATACAGTTTTCTGCATCGATAAACCACAAAGTGCTTCAGTGTCATACTTTGGTGTTGTCCTTACATTCTGTAAGATGAGTATTATTTTCACCATATTGCACCTTAGGCTGAGATGGAGTAGCCTGCTGAAAATTACTTATGCCAGATGTGTTGCCAAAAAGAGAAGATTTCATAATTTTGAGGGGAAGTGTGCTACTGTTCTTAATGGAACAAGCATGATCTTTTCAGCTGGATAAACAGAATAGTGTTCCACAGAGATGTACCTTTATAGAAAGAATGAGACCAAGAGAAAATATAATTAAAAAAAGGGATTTATTATGAAAGACAACTATAAAATTGAGCATACAAAAGTGATGGATTCTTAACAGCTAATATGTGCCTAGCTTTGCATGAAGGACACTGAGATAAATCAGTAAGAGGAAAAGAAAGGGGTTTCAAGGAAAGGAGTCTATGGTTCCCTACACATGAACTTCTACAACAGAGAGAAAGGGAAGGTAGAAAAGCAGGGGGAGAAAGTGCAATAGAGGCTGCAATCCTAAAGACACTTTCCCAAGAATAAGACCCATTAAACACAATGGGGCTTACTTTTAAGTAGACATGATTAGGAGTGTGCTCATAGTTACCCTTCTTAACACATAGTTCTGGTTCTAAGGAGGAGGAAGTAAAACAAGACAAGCCTTCTTGGCAAGACAAGTCAGTCTTCTTTTAGAGAACCAAGCCATCCCTGGGGAGAAACAATCTCAAAGAATTTGGGGTCAGGGGGACCCTTAAATTTTGTGTGTATGGGTGCTGCAGCTGGTAAATTTAAACAACAACTGGGCATTAAGTAATGAGAGGAACCCCTTATCTTAGGGGTCATCAGGTTTGCTAGAGAGGAACTATCTTATGGAATGTAGGATATATTTAGGCAGATGGACTACCACTAAAAAGGACAGTGTTCAGTTGCTTAAACAGGTAAGCTAAGCATTATGGAAACATATTTATACTTGTACACTATACAATTAAAATTGATTTTCTGGTAACAGATGTAAGATTTGAAGCAGAGAAGTTGTGATTTGCAATTCACTGCACAATCCTGAAAACTACATGGACTGGTGCAAGTCCCTTGCACTGCCAAGAAGTATTATAAATGTGCATTAGGCACTCTTATGCCAACTTCTATGGACTTAGGTCAGCACACAGGCTGAGCCAGAAAGGCTGGTGCATCTCCCCCTCTGCACCTTCTCCACGGAGTGGCACGATCCATATACTGACTTTAGTCCACAGGGGGTGGCATAAAAGTGCCGAAGTCTACAGGAGGATGGTGGGGAAGAAATGGGAGGGGGTGTTCCCAGTATTGCGAGGGCGGGCAAAGGGCAGTCCTGGGAGTAGGAGATGGTTTAGGCTCTGGCATTTATGTCAGATCCAAGCCTCATCTCTCAGGCAGCTCAGATTTAGACCACCTCCAGAGGTGCAGTTCCTCAGCTTTGTTCCTTAGCTTTTCTGGATTTAAGTCATTCTTCTTGTTGGGAGTAGCTAACTCTTCTTCTGAGAATTACATGCACTTCTCAACTGGGCTGCCAAACCTGTTTGTCTGATTCATGAGTGGGATGGCGAGACTGGGTTGGTTCCACTCCTCCAGTAAGATAACTCAATCACATCAAAACCTGGTTAATGAAATTCAAGGACAGGGATGAGTCCTTACAAGTTTCTCCCAGGTCTGCTACGATGCCCAATGGAAGGGCTCATGGAAGGGCTTCCCCCACACGTATTATCTAAGAAGTGCAGGGACTGGGATTCCTAGAACAATGTAACTAAATAGCCACACAGACTATTTTACACACTTAGATGGCATTAATTTTGAGTTTTTTTTCACTCCAAGCAAGCCTGAAAACTTTACCAGTTTAAGTGGCTTGTTGGGTATGTGTTTTGCTCCCAAAGAGCTTCCAGGCTGCCTAGGCTGGGTGTCACCAATTGTTATATCATGTTTTGGTCAAGTTTTATCCTTGTTTCCATCCTGCCAGGCTTATGCATTTTCCAGTGGTTAGCTTGCTTGTACTTTTTTCTGCCTCTTTTTCCCATTTTGTTTAAATCTTTCCATTCTGGGTTTTTTAAACAAAGTGCTGCAATTATAATTTAACTCCTTGCCTATCTAATACACCTTCATGGATAATTCAGTGGGTTATCATGTCTGATTGCTCACAGCTACTGCTACTACTGATTTTTAATGAGAACCCATGTATTCATATTATAAAGAGTCCTTTCCCATTTCTCTTTTTAGTCTAAGCTGGTGGAAGTGGACAGAAGAAGTGGGTTTCCAATAAAAAAGGGAAAGCTGAGATAAAGAAGATGTCTGTGACAGCTAACTCAATAGACAATACCCTTCTAGCCTGTGTACTCTGGCTCCTTTCCTGACAGATAGGCTTGAATTATGTGCTAGAATTGTAAACTGCTACTTCCTGGCAGTCTTTCAGCACCCATTATATTCCTGCTGAAGTCCTTTCATCACATAATTTTCCTAAGCTGGTTATTTGTTCACAAGGAGCAGTTCTGAATGGAGTTTGTGCTATTTGATTCTTATTCATTTTAAAGTTTCTGGTTATGTGTTTTGGGGGGAAAAACATATACAAGGTTAGCATTTAGGATCAATTTGTACAATCATGCCTCTTTTGTCAATGAAGGAGTGTTTTCAGAAGCACAAAATCACCTGGTACAGTTTCCAGTTTGTAAAAGACAACATCCAACTTAGGACAATTAAGTAAACCTTCAAAAAAATTTGACTCACTAAACTTCTTCCTCCTAAGGTTGCAATCCTAAAGACTCTTTCCTGGGAGTAAGACCCATTGAACACAATGGGGCTTACTTTTGAGTAGACATGGTTAGGATTGTGCTCCCAGTGTTATTCCTGTGCTATGGCAAGGTCCATTATTCTGGATTGGAGTAATCCATTCCATGTTTTGATGCAATAGTGATGAAACCAGCCAGCCTATCAAAGGGGCCTGTTGCAAATCCATACTGGTTTCCTTACTTATGATGCTCATGAGGAGTTTTTTCTAGCCACAGATTAGCCACATCTCTTTTCCACTTTTTCACCTCTTATTCTATGAGTTTGGAGCCTTTCATGAAGGTCATTTCAATGCAGAGTCAATTCAAAAACTAAGTTTTTTTGTTTCTGTACTTGTGAGTACTATATCCTCAAAGGGCATGAGAAAGCACCCAGAGCTCTTCTGATCTACCCACTTTGACTTTATTTTTCCCCCTTTCTTTTGGTGACAGCAGTGAAAGCACCTTTTGCTTGACCTATCTGTTTGAGATCTTGGGTCCCAGGGGAAGGAGGAAGAGAGGGAAGCCAACAGCATCTTTGATCATCTTCCCACTGAGGAGAGGGGTGAGGTGCTGCCTCTCTATACTACTTCTCAGAAGGAATGGCTTCTCAGAAGGAAAGTGTGTATAGGATTGCAGCCTAAGCTGCAGAGAAGGAGAGTTGTGATTCATTTTGCATACTACCACTTGCACTGATCTCCAGGCAGCAACCTGTTCACATAGTGGCACACCAACTGCATTTGGGGAGTTCACAAACAGGAGAGAAAAGCATATTTCTTAACTGTTTGGCAACTGTGAAAGATACATGTACTTTGAGGAGTTATTAGTCAGCATAAGTTCTTCATGCTGTTGAGTTTGTTCTCAATTATTGGGTTAATCTTTCTGAAATTTCTGAACCATGGTTTGTAAGCTTTTACACCTGTTAGTAATTATGCTTCCCATGCTGCTATTATATTGTGAAATATTCTGAGCACTAAGCCAAGCACCAAACCTGATCACATTCTGAGCTAAGGCCACTTCTCATCATACACTTTTTTTTATGGATCTTTATATATAAAAGCAGGCATGGAGCCATTAGCTATGGATCAGGTGTATCATGGGCCACATACAAACTTGCCCATGAAAGAGACAGATCCAGTAAAAAGTGGCAGCACTTTGATTTGGAGGGACGCATGAATTTTCTACAGTGGGCCACTGGTATCCATGGCCTCCAGAGCTTCTGAAATTTTCAGATAAGTCTGCCCAGACAAGCCAACGTGGCACTGCACTTGGAGGCCGCACCCAGCACTTCAGAGTTCCCATTTGACCTTTCTCCTGGGAAGCCTCCCAGACATGACTGGAAACTGCTGGTGCAAACCAGAAGTGGCTTCTGGTCATGTCTGGACGTTCCTCTGTAGCATGAACTTAGCATCTGCAAATGCCAAGTCTACCAGTAAGGAGGCCCACTTTTGTCTGTATGAGGGAATTGTTGCTAGGACAAAGCTAATAAATCCTGTCTTCTTTCTCCTACAGGTCCGTTCCGCTAGTTTTTTATCCAAAGATAAATATCCCAACAGCACAATTGACACTGTGAGCAGTACACAAATTCAATCTCCATCAGTTACTGTATTTCCCTTACAGATGGTATTCAGAGCCATGCTTCCTCTGGATTTGGAGGTAGTGCATAACTATCCTGGTTCTAGTATTGTGTTGGAGGGAGGTCAACTTCTGTCTATTCACTTTCTTACACTGTACATTGTTTTATATTTTATTAAAAACAAACATAAAACATGCACCCATGGAAATTATCAGCTTTTATGTGAGGCTGGTAATTGCCTGGCTAGCCTTAGCTGAGTGAAACTGACAGAACAGCTCAGTGATACCAAACTGAGTATGTACAGAAGATATGTTCTGATTGGTTAACAGAAGTCTCTTGTTGCTGAGGTAATTTTACCTCAGAATCTGAGTTATCTCAGTGCAAATCAGATACCTCAGAGAAGGTGGCAAGTTGGTATCTTGCTGTAGCTGTACATGTTTTTACAAGCTGTGACTGGTGATTTGTGGAAACTGACATTTGGACTGGACTTTTATTTGCTTTTATGTCTTACGATTCTAAACTGACTGCTGTGTAAAATACGTATGTAAACAGAGTTTCTTTGTGACAGAATCTCGAGTGCCGCCTCATTTTTCTCCTTCATACGCACAGTGCCACAGCCATTGCAAGCTCTAATAGACTTCTTCACCACAGTTCCGCTGTAGTGCACTCTGACACTATCCATAAATATTTTTGAATGATGGCTTATCATCATGGTATCTGAGATTTCCAGATCTGAAATATGATGCACAATAAAGTCTTTCTGTACTTTTAAGATGTCAGACTACGTAAAAGTAACCAAAAGTCCAAAATAACAGTGCCGGCAAACTTTAAAAACTGAGTTCTACAGAGACAAAAATGACTGGGATAAAATTATATCCCAGTGACTTTAATTTGTTCTCTTTCAATTACAACTGATATTTCATGTCATTTTATAACTGCAACAAGCAATGGAAACCCAGAATAACCATGAAAATTGGACTATAGAATGAATCAAAGGATCCAATCTAACCCTCTCTCCTTAGGGTCCCAATATCTTGCATAAGCACAAGTATAAGTCAGGTTGTAATGCAATAATGCAATAGTGTGGGCATTTTTGGGTTTTTAAAAATTTATGCATTTGGAGATGAATCAGAAAGGAATAGCTCTGAATTCTGAGTTTTCCACATCCACTTCTCTACTTTTCTACTGAAACTTAAGTATTGTTAAACCATTTGGAGAAAAGGGCAGGATATAAATCATTTAACAGGCCAGTCCAATGGGTGCCCTCTATGGACAGAACAAGCACTTTGTCAGAGTAAAAACACTTTACATGCTGTTGCTTCAGTGACTACATGTTCAGCAGAGCCTCCAAAGCAAAAGGCTGGGAACTGCACTCATGCACCACCATAGTGTCCAAGCTCTGCTAGAGATGAGTTTGCACAAGGGGTGGTTTGTAGGCATGGTGGGAGGGAATTAGGACTGAGATTGGGGCTTGCATGAGGTATGCTATAAAAAGGAAAGGAGTAGATTTGGATGGCAATGACATAACCAATATCCTGTTTTATTTATTTACTAGCTAAATGTACCCACATTGCGGGAGGAAAATACCCCCCAAGCCATTCCCCCATTGAGCAACACCCTCCCATTGAGCAACACCCCCCATATGCAACATCCCCCATGCACAACATCCTGACCAGTTCACCTTCCCTTCTGGTGCATCAGGCAGTGGGCACCAAATTGTCTAGATCAGGGGTGTCCAACTGGTTAGCTTCCCTGGGCCGCATTGGAAGAAGATGATCTGGTTTGGGCAGCACATAAACACTAACCATAAAACCATCCATCTGTGGTGCCAGATGTATGGGGCTTTACTCCCAGGAAAGTGTGGCTATGAGGGCAGCCTGAGTAGATATCCTCTTCGGTGGCAGGGAGATGAAACATCCCCAGTCCTCCTCTCCCTCCCTCTCCATCTCTTCCTTCCTCTCCCTCCAGAGGAGGCTTAATTACTTTTGTAGTGGGTCGTCCTATTTGCCCTCCGGAGCTGTGGGGCAGCGCTGCTGGGGACGTGTGATGCGGCCCCACACAGGTGCTTACCGAGCACCAAGCCTGAGGGTAAGCAGGCAGGCTGGCAGGCAGCTGCTGCGCTTCTAGTCGACCTGCTGCTCCTCCACCGACAGTGCAGCAGAGAGAGCAGCAAAGTGCAGCATATGGTGTTGCCGCTCCACTCCACAGTCAACTCCAGCCTGCATGGAGGCAGGGGGAGGTGGAGGAGGAGTTATTTTCCCACCTCAACGTGCTCTGGGAGGATCAGAGCTGTTTGTGTGCGGCATAAATGGCCACTCCCATGGGGCCCACTTTTACACATGGCCCACTGCTTACTGGGCCACACTGGAGGCCGAACTGGGCCGCATGCCAGTGGAGGCTGAACTGGGCCACATGTTGGACACCCCAGGTCTAGATGTTGATCTATTAGTCTTCAATGTTAAACATAGGACAAAAAAAGTTGCACCCCTTTTCAGCCCCTAAAGGGTTAACTTTCTCAATATCGGTTCTAGGTGGATGTACACGCCACAGAAGGATCTCCCTCCCTGAATTTCATGCTTCTAGATCCAAGGGTTGCAGTGGAATGTTGTTGAGTTAGGGATTCTTCAATGTAAAGTATAGAAAAGAAAAAGTGTTGCGCCCCTTTTCACCCCCTTCCAGTTGGAATTTCCAAAAACCGGTTCTTAGTGGATGTCTCCATCATGGAAGGAACACCCTCCCCAAATTTCATGCTTCTGGGCCCAGTGGTTTTGGCTGGGCGTTGATGAGTCAGTGAGTGAGCTGTTACCCAAACAGCAAATCCCCCCTATCCACGCCACTGAATTAGTCCAATGGAAAGACAGAGCCGATATGATTGGATCCAGCTGGTGCCGCAGAGCTGGGCTAAGGACAGGAGCTCACCCTGTCTTGTGGGGCCGACCCGGGTCTCGAACCCTGGCCTGCTGGTTAACAGGCACAGTGTCTTAGCCAATAAACACTAAATGCACTCATATATATTGCTTTTATACAGCTAATTTAAACACTATAGCTGCAATCCAAAACACAATTTCCTGGGAATAGGCCCCAATGAAAACAATAGGACTTATTTCTGAGTAGACCGACTTAGGATTGCACTATATATTATTTATTATGTCATTAAAAACTATTATATCTCCAGATAGGCTAGAGAAAGATCTTCCTTTGCTTTGCAAACCCATCTTCTTTTTCTTTGTTTTCCATTCCATCAAGTATGATTAATAGAGATCTAGAGAACTTAAAATTTAATTATTTATTTGGATGTGTGTTTTATTTGCTTGGTGCCAAATGAAGGTATTGTATGTTTCAGATTTCTCACTAAGACTCTCCCCACTTCTGAGCACCTTGTGCACAGGGATGACACAACAGTCACCTGGTGCGGGGAGTGAGTGTGATTAGAGGATTGATTTGGAATATATGAAGCTGCCTTGGACAAGGCATATTTCCAAGAGATGGAAAAGGAACTGCAAATAGTTTGTGCAAACTCACTGAATAATGAAAATTTGAAAGGGCTTGACATGAATTTTGATATTATAATATGGGCTGTGGTGGCGCAAATGGTTAAGACACTGTGCCTGTTAACCAGAAGGGCAGGGTTCAAGACCTGGGCCCTGCAAGATGGGATGAGTTCCTGTCTTTAGCCCAGCTCCTGCCAACATAACAGTTCAAAAGCATACAAATGCAAGTAGATAAGCAGGAACCATTTTGGTAGGAAGGTGATGGCATTCTGTGTGCATGCGAGCCACATGTTGACAATGCTGGCTCTTTAGCTCTAGAAAAGGGGATGAGCACTGCACCCTACAGTATAACCTGTGGGGGACACTTTTACTTTTACCTTAACTTGTATTTTGATGTTATTTGATATTATAATAGTTCAATATTATTGACTTGTAACATTAGCTAAAAAGATGGGTTTCAGATGTTTTGATAGGTGTGCAATTTCAGTCCTTGCCCCAGATTCAATTTGCCCTAGATATGCTTCTACCCGGGGGTCTCCAAACCCTGACTCTGGGGCCAGATGTAGCCCTCAGCAAGCCCCCTCCATATGGCACTCAGGAAAGCCCTGTAATCCATCAGAGGTGAGGGCAACTCTGCCCTCTGCATCTCGGGAGGTATTTTGAGTGCTGGGGAGGCTGCACACACCTCCTCTCTCTGTATATGAAAGTGCTTATGAACTGGTTTGAATTCATTCATTCACAAGTTCTGTCACCAATATGTTTATGTTGGGTTCCTGCCTCCCTCCCGCATCGTCAGCCGGCTTCCACAACCCCAGAACCCGCCTTACCTGTTCCCAGGAGGGGGAAGAAGGAGCTGGGGGGGTTTCAACCCCAGAGGTGACCCTGCCAAGAGAGCCAGGGTCACAGTGGTCCAGGACCCGGTCCCCATGAACACCGGGGAAGTGCAAGCCAGCCAATGCAGCAGCCCGCCACAGGTGGAACAAGCCAGCTAATGCAGCTGCATTAAGATCACACCACAACAGCCTGCTGGGTCCCATTGCGGGGCAGCCTCCTTCTTGCCCGTGTTGGGAGGGAGGGAGCCAGGTGCAGTGGGGGTGAGGCAGAACAGGGGAAATGGCCCAAACAAGCCTCCACCTTCGTTTTGGGAATGAAAGGAAGAGGAGGAGGCTGGAAGGTCCACCCAGGGGTGATGTTCCACAGTGTGTTCCATGTGGCCCTCCTGCCAAAAAGCTGAGCAACCTCTGGACTATCCCATCAGGAAACAGGCGATGTAATGCCCTGGGTGGGCTGTAGGTGGCGCAAGTGGTTAAGACACTGTGCCTGTTAACCAGCAGACCAGGGTTCGAGATCCGGGTCGGCCCCACAAGACAGGGTGAGCTCCTGTGCTTAGCCCAGCTCTGCAACGCAGCTGGATCCAATCGTATCAGCTCTGCCTTTCCATTGGACTAATTCAGTGGCATGGACAGGGGGGATTTGCTGCTTGGGTAACAGCCTATCCTCCATAACAATCTAACCCAGGCTTTCATGCTTCGCATGCAGCGCCGAGCAAAATACCATAGTCTTTCAGACTGACAGAGGCCTGCTGGTAATGCCCCGGGTTCACCTGGAAATGTCAAACTTCTTAGCTCAAGTCGTGGGTCTTCAGCTAAATGGAATTTTCTTGATTGTAATGACCTTGCACCCTTAGCTGAATTGAACTTTTTACAGTTCTTTAGTTTATAGTGTTATTGCACCTTCCCTGACCTCCTCACATCTGATGACACAGCATCTCTAAAAAATGGAGTCCAACCATGACCTAGGCTGCAATCCTAAACACAGTTTCCTGGGAGTAGGACCCATTAAACAAATGAGGCTTACTTTGGAGTAGACATGGTTAGGATTGCACCCTTAGTCATCTTTGGTTCTCTACCTACCATTTTTTACCACACTACAAGATACGAAGGAGGCTACATAGACACCACTGCACCCTGAGGATAGGATTAGGCTGTAAGTAAATTAATTAAAGGCACAATCCTGACTAAACTTCCAGCACTACCATAGCTATGCCTGGGGCATGTTCTGTATCCTGCAGTTGAGGGGTGTACAGTCATGGTGGCCTCCTCAAGATACCTTAGAGTTGCATTGCCCTTATCTCTGTACTGTAAAATTGGTTAGAACAGCACCCTAAAGATATTTACATATAGGATTGCCATAATTCTCTTCCACAAAATTGGGACAGGACCCTCTGGCTCATTTGCTAGTATGTGAACACAATCCCCAAAAATCGGAGTCCCTATTTTTCAGGACATACAGCAACCCTAGTTACATACTATTTTTTAATAAGAAGTTCACAAAATGGTTTAAATAGTGAAATAAACAATTGTTGCCTGTCCATGCTGACTCTGAAAGGGCCACAGGGCTAGGCCAGAACCTCCTGACACCTGAGACACTTTGCCAAGTGCCTTCATAGATCTAAAGTTCTTGCTGAATTCCTGTAAAACTCATCAGGCAGGATAAATTATCTCTAGTTAATGGAACAAAATGCAAACATTTAGAAGAGCATCATAATTATCCAGGCTCACTGATCTGCCTGGTTTTTTGTTTTCCCTTAGGCACTATTATTTAAATTTATATTCTGAAAAGGGAAAATTTGAATGGGCAAATAGATAAGTTAGCAAGAACAGCAGGTTGTCTGCTATTCAATTATTTATCTAATAGTGACAGGAGCCAGCAGGACATCAATTAGTCATCACCAGATAATGTGGTTGCCAGTATTGCCACAACATAGAGCATGGACTGTCACTGTTCTTCAGAAGAATAGCTTCTAACTCCACAAGTTTGTGGGCTTCATTATCTCCAATATCCCAGCATCCACTGAAAAAACACAGTATACCCTGTCACTTTCTAGCTCTTGCCAGTGCTGAGTGCTGTTGCCTCTCAGCCTTTGCAAGATGCTAGTCCTCAATGAGTAAACAGCTACAAGATTGTAGCTGGCTCACCGCAATGACTGAGCAATCTAAGGCTGAATTCCTTACCTCTGTTCCCAGGCACAATAACCACCACATGCAAAGATATAGGAGATTTATTAGGACAGGAGAGTTACACAGAAGGCCACGATAACAGGATGCAAGGGTGCAGCAAAACTGGAATGAAATACAGCAGAATTACCGTATATACTCACATATAAGCTGACCCACGTATAAGCCAAGGCACCTAATTTTACCACAAAAAACTGGGAAAACTTATTGACCCACATATAAGCCGAGGGTGGGAAATGCAGCAGCTACTGGAACATTTTAAAATACCATGAAAATAGATACTAATAAAATAACATTTACTGAGGCATCAGTGGGTTACCGGTAAATGTAAAGATATTTTCCCAGGACACAAGAGTTAAAAGAGGACCTGTCCTTGGAAAAGAGGACATATGGTCAGTCAGTGCTTCCCAGGGAGTCAGTCCTTTGACCATGATGGCTCAATGCTGCCAGCAAAGAAAAGAAGGGCAATGTATTTTTCCCTACCAGGACACAAGGCTAAAAAAGAGGACCTGTCCTGGGAAAAGAGGACATATGGTCAGTCAGTACTTCCCAGGGAGTCAGTCCTTTGACCATGATGGCTCAATGCTGCCAGCAAACAAAGAAAAGAAGGGCAATGTATTTTTCCCCACCAGGAGACAAGGCTAAAAAAGAGGACCTGTCCTGAGAAAAGAGGACACATGGTCACTCAGTACTTGCTTCTGAACAGGCATGGAGAGGATTGGGCTCTGAGGCTGCCATCCTATCCACACCTACCTGGGAGTAAGCTCCACTGACTAGGATGGGATTGCTTCTGAGCAGGCATGGACAGAATTAGGCTCTAAGGCTGCCATCCTATCCACACCTACCTGGGAGTAAGCTCCATTGACTAGGATGGGATTGCTTCTGAGTAGGCATGCAAAGGCAGTGAATGGAGAGAGGAGTGCAGGCACTCAAAGGTCCTCTCTCTCTCTTCTCAGGAATTCTTAGTGGGGTGTCTATGAACCTGCCTGACTCAGCATACCTCCTCAAAACTTGTGAGGAATAAGATTTTTAACCAAAATAAGATGTTTAGCAGAGAGACTCTTCCTTAATAGCCCCCAGGGTTAATAGACCCTTCCTTAATAGACTTCAGAGAGCCCCAGAGAGACCCTTTCTTAATAGCCCCCTCCAAGACTTCAGGGCAGAAAATTCTTCTCACCCTGACTGGTATATATACTGGTATATATACAATATACCTACTTATTTGGACACCTACTTGTTTAGGCTTCATAGGAGAAAAGGGAACGGGATGGAGGAGCCCCTGGGAAGAGGGAGGAGGAAGAATATAAAGAGACTTGTTCCTCCTGTGAACTCCTGCTGGACTAGCTGGCTGCTTGACCCCCATATAAGCTGAGGGATCTTTTTAAGCTCCAAAAAAGAGTTTAAAAACTTGGCTTATATGTGAGTATATATGGTAATATAACAACAGTTACCTCCTTAGGTTGACTTCCCTAATCTACTCTTCAGTTGAAATTCTCATCTCAGAAGCCCCTAGACCCACAAATATGGCCTAAGGCTAAGACTTAGGCATCATTGCATCATGCTACCCCAGAGATCACATTGTCTTGATAGTTGAACATTCCTTTGTGTGGTGCGTTTATACCTGTATTCTAAAGCCACCTTGAGTTGGCTTTGCCGAGAAAGGTGGGATACAAATCCAGTAAATAAATAATAAATAAAAGTGCTTATAAGATACAGACTCTTTACTCGCTGTTTTAAATCAGCCAGTCTGCTGGCTACTTGCAGAGAGCCTCTCCAGCTTCCTCTGGCCAGCTTGTACTTTAACACTATTTCCTGAGATGCTTGCCTGCATCTTAGCCTCTAGCCCAGGGATCCTCAAACTTTTTAAACAGGGGGCCGGTTCCCTGTCCATCAGACACTGTTGGGGGCCGGATAGAAAGAAAGAAAGTTAGATAGAAAGTAAGAGCACAATCTTAACTATGTCTACTCAAAAGTAAACCCCATTATGTTCAATGGGTCTTACTCCTAGGAAAGTGTCTTTAGGATTGCTGCCTAAGTTAGATAGAAAGAAAGATAGTTAGACAGAAAAAAGTTAGACAGACAGACAGACAGACAGACAGACAGACAGACAGAAAGAAGCCCTACAATCCAGAGTAACTACGGGAGCACGTAAGAGACATTACGTGTACCCGTAGTTACTGCACCACCTAGTGAAAACCTATGGGAAATTCACATTGCAATCCAGAGCAAACTGTTCTTACACAGAAGCAAGGACTCCCCGTAGTTACTCTGGATTGTGCCCTTAGTTGGATAGATAGGTGATAGATAGATGATAGATAAGGTGGGTGAAGGGACAATGGGAATCCTGGGTGGGTGAAGGGACAGTGGGGACCTTGGGAGGGTAGAAGGTAAGCAGGAAAGTAGATTGATGAAGAGGGGGAGTAGATAGATGAAGAAGAAGTAGATAGGGAGAGAGGGGAGGGGGAGGGAGAGGAAGGGAAAACTAGATAGAGAGGGGGAGGGAGAGAGAAAGAGAGGAAGGGAGAAGCCAGCTGAAGGAGTCCCTCCAGAAATGGAGGCAGGGAGGGGGAAATAGAGGAGGTGAGCAGCAGGGGTGCAGGCTGCCTGGGCTTCTCCTGGCCCAGGAAAGTGCATTTAAGATTGCAGCCTTTGGCTGCACTTTCCTGGGAGACCCCAAGCCAAAGGCTGCAATCCTAAATACACTTTCCTGGTTCAGGAGAAGCCCAGGAAGCCCCCCCCCCCCGCCGCCACGAGTCTCCAAGCCTCTCCTGGCCTGGCTGCTCCCTCCTCTATTCCCCCCTCCCTGCCTCCGTTTTTGGAGGACTCCTTCAGCTGGTGATCAGAGCAGAGGCCCCCAGGGCAGGGAGGGAGCTGGGGGGGGGGGGCTGCCTGGGCTTCTCCTGGCCCAGGAAAGTGTACTTAGGTTTGCAGCCTTTGGCAGTTTACCTATGAGTAAGCCCTGGTGGTGTGAGTGGTGCCTCAGCTCCTCCCTCGCCTAGGAGGAGCAGCCTCTCTTCCCCCTCCAGGCCGGGAGGATGCTGAGCCCAGCGGGGAGCCCCAGAGGGAGCAGGGCAAGGCGGACAGCGGTTCTTCCACTGGGTGGGCAGGCGGGCAGGTGAGTGAACAAGCAGGCAGCCCCTCACCATGGTGGGTGCCTGCCTGCCCGGCACTCTACTGAGGAGATGGCTCCTCCCCCTCCTTGCCTGCTTTGCCTTCTCTCACCACTACAGCCACTCAGCAACAGCGAGGCAGGGAGGGGGAGGAGCCACCCCCGAGTATAGCCCAGTGCGCCGAATTGAAAATGGCGGCCACTACCAAGCCTCTTTTCCCGGTGGCAGCCAGCAACCCTGGTGGTGGGGGGGTCTGTACAGACTGGTGGGCCGTATTAAGGACCCTGGGGGGCCGGATCCAGCCCACGGGCCGTACTTTGAGGACCCCTGCTCTAGCCCTTTCAAAGGCCGCATGGAATTTAACACCTTTGTTTACCAAATCTGCATCTTAACTGTTGCACATTTGGTTGTAACACTTTTCTTTACAAATTCCTTTCGCCTCATTTAAAGCCCAGTACTGGATCATATCATAAATATCACAACATATCTAGGGATGTTTTAGTACAATGCAACTATAGAGGATAATTAACTTTTTATTGCTTTTCCTCTAACTTTAAATTGTTGACAATATTGATTGAAAGGGATTAAATGGAGTTATAAAACACCATGATGGACAATTGGCTTTTTTTCGCTTTCAGCAATAATGGCGGATGTTTTTTCTATTACATATAAAGACATCCTCCCACTCTTGCCTTAAATGCATATCATTTGCTAAACTGCCAAAAAGCTCTTTCAGCCATGGAACAGTTTGGCCTTCGTTGAACAAGCAATTTCTGGCACGAAGCATCAAAATTCATATACCATACAATGACTAACAGGACAATAGAGTGGTAAGGTTGTCATAGTCTCATTTATCTAGAACAGTTTAATTAAAAAGATGGCTTACTAACACAAAGGAGCAAGAGCTGATCCGTGCCATTTTATATGCAGGGGAGCAGGAGTCTGTGGCAGATAAATGTGTGTAGGAAACAATGCGTGTGCAAAATAATGTGTATAAGAAGGGAAGAGGAAGTGGTTTGAATGTTCCAGATCTTATGCACCTGGATCTTATGCCCCATTTTATCACCCACTCCAGTCCTGGCTCTCCCAGGACTCTCCAAAACTGCTGAGGTAGGTCTGAAAAGGCAGTCAGGCAGTCCTCCACAAGATAAGTAAAAAATACTTTTACTCATCTCCCGCAGGCTGTCCAGTCTCCTCCTTTACTGTTACCATAGCATACAGTGCAGCTTTTGTGACTGGTGATGGGATTGACATTCAGTGTATACACAAATCCGTCAAGCCAGGGAAACAAAGATCTCACAAAAATGGACATTCTTCTGAAAGTCATGTTTCTGGTTATGAACAAAGAATGGGTTTGTAAAAAGGTTATATTAGCAAGCAGTGGCAGAAAAAAATATCATGGAGTTTATGTTGTTATTCCCCAGGGCCCAAAAGATTTGCAAAATTTATCCCTTAAAAAATAAATATCAAGAAATAATCAGAATCTGTACAGTGGCGCCTCACGTAAAGAACGCCTCACGTAAAGTATGTTTCACGTAACAAACAAAAATTTCTCTAGGATCCTGCTTCACGTAAAGAACACATTCATTGGCAGTTGGGGCAGACACACTGGCCGGCAGCCTGTTTAAAAAGCCTCAGGGCTGCCTAGCGCACCTGCCCATAGTAAAAGCAACACTTCCATGCTGTTCCTCCTGTGGCCGGGTGTCCGCTGGGCAGAGGGAGAGAAGAGCAGTGGAGAAGAGGGAAGCAGCTCAGGGCTAGCCAGAAGGGAGCAGGGGAGAGAGACGCTCAGGATGGAGAGAAGAAAGTGGGGAGACACTTTGAAAGTGTCTTGGATTGCAGCCTCCTAACCATGACTACCCAGAAGTAAGCCCCATTGTGTTAAATGGGTCTTACTTCCAGGAAAGTGTCTTTAGGACTACAGCCTAAGTAGACTTCATAAGATCATGCACATTGAATGCACGTTTTGAATTCAATCCCAGTGTTCTGTCATCATTTTTACATCCAGTTAATATTTGTATATGAATATTTTGGGGGTTGTGGAACCAAACGTCTGAGTTTCCATTATTTCCTATGGGAAAATCTGCTTCACGTAAAGAACGTTTCATGTAACAAACATGCCTCCAGAATGAATTAAATTTGTTAAGTGAGGCATCACTGTATTACAAATGCAACAAAGTTATCTGCCACTTCTAGATGGGCTCAACAAAACAATGCCTTGCAGGTGAAGAAGGAGAAAATCTGATTACCAGTAAGTCTTGGTAGGTTTAGATAAAACAAAATTTGAAAAAAACTAATGTATTTTGTTTTTGTATTCTGAAAATCTGGCATCAAATTAAGATTAAAATCAGTCTATGGTTATCATTGTTGACTTCAGTTTTTTAATGAGCAGTTTACAGAGAAAAACACATTGGGCAATGTCTCAGATTGGTAACATTTCTCTTCCATTTCAAAGATGCAAGATAGGGTCATGCAGTACAAATAAGGGGTTGAGGAAACGGAAAGGAAGTGACCCCTTTTTTGTTGTTGTTTTTCAGATCTATCAAACAGGAAGTGCTGTCCACATTTTAATGTGTAAATATTGAATAACATGGAAATTCAGTAAGTAAATGGGTTATTTCTCCTTAAGCAAGGTTACCATGTGTCCTCTTTTTCCAGAACATGTCCTCTTTTCTAGCTGCTGATGTGGGAGAACCACATGGAGGTTTGCTGCAATTCCTTTGCCCAACACTTTGCAGGCAAAGTTGATCAGATCCGGCATGACTTGGATGCCACTTTAATAACTTCCAGCAATGTCCCTGGGGCACCTGTCGAATCCTTCTTTTGGGATTCTTTTTGTCTTGTAGAAGTTGAGGACGTAGACAGAATTCTCTGGAGTGTGAGATCGTCTTCTTGCCCTCTGGACCCTTGCCCACCATTGCTGATTGGATCAGCTTGGATCTGGCTGAATGGACAGGGAGGATAGTGAACCCATCTCTGAAGGAGGAGGTGCTATCTTCTGCACTGAAGTGGGTGGTGGTTCGCCTCCTCCTGAAGAAACCCTCCCTGGATCCTAAAAATCCAGTATCAAACATCCAGTTCCTGGGCAAAGTAATTGAGCAGGTGGTGGTGTCCCAGCTTCAGAGGGTCATGGATGAAGCTGATTATCTGGATCCCTTTCAATCTGGCTTCTTGCCGGGGCTTGGGATGGAGACTGCCTTGGTCACCTTGGTGGATGACCTATGCCAAGGAACGGAGAGGGGGAATGTGTCCATTGGTCCTGCTGGACCTCTCAGCAGCCTTCAACACCAGTTACCATGGTATCCTTCTTGGTCAGTTGGCCAGACTAGGGGTTGGAGGCTCCGTTTTGTGGTGATTCCACTCCTACCTGGCTGACAGATCCCAGAAAGTGGGGCTGGGAGAAGCTTGTTCAGCACCCTGGCCTCTTTGGTGTGGGTTGCCACAAGGTTCCATGCAATTCAACATCTACATGAAGCTACTGGGAGAGGTCATCCAGAGGCTTGGAGTGGTATCTCTCCTTTCCTCCTGAGTCCGAGGAGGCAGTTGATGTCTTGAATCACTGTCTGGAGGCAGTGGGGAACTGGATGAGGGCAAACAAGCTGTAATTAAATCCTGATAAGACAGAGGGTCTCCTGGTTTGGAAGTCATTGACTCAGGTATAGGACCATCGTCCTGCTCTGGATGGGGTTGCAGTCTCTCTGAAGGAACAGGTCCGCAGCTTGGGGGTTCCCCTGGACCAGCAGCTACTCCTGGAGTCCCAGGTGTCAGCTGTGGCCAGGAAAGCCTTTGCTCCGCTTCAGTTGATCCACCAGTTTCAGCCATACCTAGGTCGGTCAGATCTGGCCACGATGATCCACATCAAGACTGGATTGACATCCAGACTGGATTATTGCAACATGCTCTACATGGGGCTGCCGCTGAAGACAGTCCTGAAACTCCAACTTGTCCAGAATGCACCTGCTCCTGTGGTTTCTGGAGCTTGTCAGTTCGACTCTGTTGGGCAACTGCTCCAATGGCTGCACTAGCTGCCCATTCACTTCTTAGCTGAATTCAAAGTGCTGGTTCTGACCTATAAAGCCCTTTACGGCTTGGGTCTGGGATACCTGAGGGACCGCCTGTGTCCATACAATCCAACCCATCACCTAAGGCCATCTGGGGCAGCCCTGGTGACTGTTCTGCCACCTAGAGAGGTAAGGGGAATGGCAGCTCAGAGCAGGACCTTTTCTTGGATTAGGACCTTTTCTATTTATAGAATTCCCTTCCCTTGGAGTTGAGAACTGCTCTCTCTTCAAAGTTTTCGGTGGGGCCTGAAAACCCTATATATTAAGACTTTTAGCTGACATTCGTCTGGTTGTTTTTAATCTTGTCTCTTGTTTTTATTTGGCTTTTAGGTGGTTTCACCATTGCTGTGTTTTTAAAATGTTTTTATGGTGGTTGTGTAGATTTTTAATAATTTTTATGCATTTGTTTTATCCATTTTAAAACTGTATTGAGATTGTAATTTTTAGATGTTGCCTTTCTTGATTTCCTTTGGGAAGAAAGGCAGGGTATAAACGAATAAAATAAATAATAAATCGTGTCCTGGAAAAATCCTCATTGTCCTTTTCCTTGTGAGTAGGCAGCTTGTAACCTTCTTGTAATAAATTATATGTAACCACAGAAAAGCAATATATATGAGAGTTTTTAGCTTTTATCATGCCCAACATTTTTATTGGGTGTCCTTCATTTTGCGGCAGCTTGTTCTTTTTTGTGATAATAACATCTGGTCATCCTGTCAAAGGGCGTGTCCCAAAAATGGGTGCTCTAGCAGCGTCGCAGTTATTGCACCCAGAGGCTTGCCAGCCTTACTGAAAGGGTCAGCAAACCTTGCAGAAGGTCTGGGAGGCATCTAGTCTTTTTCACTTCTCATCTTTGAAATGCAAATTATGGTTGCAATTGTATACATGCTTCCCTGAGAGTGAGCCTCTTTGAACACATTCAATTTACTTCTAAGCAAATGTATAGGATTGCACTGTAAGTCTGGCTTCAGTTTCACTTCACCTCAAGGTCTGGATCACTGGAGTGTGTGTTGCATACCATATTGCAGCCAGACAACTCCTCTCCCACACACACTCACCCCTGGATGTACATAGCAGCTTGCTCCTTTATGTGACAATTAGATTGCTTAACACTTCAGGAAAATGGAATGAAACTCTGAATGCAAGATAGGATGACTTCCTACAGTAGGCAAAAAGACAATTAATGATTTCTTGGTGCTGGGAACCAAGGCAAAGTAATTGCAGCCTGCTTTGTATTACAGTTCTTTTGGAATCACAGAGCACAAGCCTAACCATGTCTACTCAGACGTAAGCCCCATTGTGTCCAATGGGTCTTACTCCCAGGAAAGTGTTTTTAGGATTGCAGCCACAGTCTTATGGGTCTGTTTGAGAGACAGTTTGTCAGTAAATTCTAAAATGAAGATTGTAGAGTCCCATGTCTGACTATTACACTGACACCCAACCTCTGCCTCTCTCCAAAAGAAGCTGAAAAATGTTCTTCCTAAGCCCAATTTATGGGCATTTGTTGCCATTACTCAGAGGAAAGAGTGCTCTGCACATAAAGGTAAAGAAAGGTGTCATGACTGAGTCTAAGGATGGTGTGCATCCCTGTTACACAGCCAAATGGCCAGCCCTGTCCAAAGATGGTCAAGTGACTGCCATGACTAAATGCCAAAGGCACACACAAATTGGATCCTTCCCACCAAAGTGATACCTATTTATCTGTTTGCGTTTACATGCTTTTAAACTGCTAGGTTGCCAGGAGCTGGGCAAGTCTTAGTGGTACTCAGGTCTCAAACCACTGACCTGCCAGCCTTCAGACTGACAAGCACAATGTCTTCAAGCCGCCATAGCTCTGCACATAACAAGAAGCTATTAGACAAATGGGGGAGCCATTGCCTATTAATACAAAATCATTCTGAGTTCTCTTTGCTCCTTGAAGCAATCTCCCAAAAATGCATTATCACCATCATTTTTCAGAGACCATCCCTAAGGATAAGGAAGCATTTGAAATGAATGAGAATATACTACATTAACTTCCAGCTGCTGGACTCATGAGGCTTTAAGTAACAATAGCACACATTGAGGACTGAGTCACTGCACTAAAAATAGGCTCTCCTGCAAGGCTTTGGTGATAATTAGTTCTTTGGCTGAGATAATTAGTTCTTTCAGTGTTGTAAAGAGAAGTCATAAAGACATGACATAATTTCTACATGAGAATTACAAGGGTTTTTTGGAAGTGATAGCTGTGCATTCTTATGTGAGAGCCTTTCCCTTTTTCCCTAGAGAATTCTGAATTGTTAGGGTTGGTCAATGGAGAGGTTATGATTACAGTAATTTTGAGTGTCTAAAGACACACTTTTCTTTATAAATGCTGTCCAACTCCTTGTGTGCAGTGTGGAAAGTTTATCACACTAGGCATCCCTTACAATCCAAAAAGCCACTAGTTAATGTGTCATCCCAAGAGGTTTGCCTAAGATTACTCAGTTAATTTAAAGATGAGATTCCTTAAATTGCTCATAGCTTATGCTTTTAGCCATCATGTAGAATACATGAAAAATGGAAAAAATGTTTAATTCTGTGCACAGACATATATCGGTACAAGCACAAATATAACATTAGCCACTTCCTGTAGCTTTCAGACTCTTCTGGCTCACCTAACATTTTTAATCACCAGACAGCTTTTCAGAAATAAATTGTTATCAGCAGCTCAAGATTATTTTGGTGTTTATCATCTGTGGAGCTTATATTGGATGAGTTTATTTATAAATTCAATCAGAAACATCCTTCCTTTTAATCTGCAAATTAACTGTCATTTTGTCTGGCATTCTGACACACCAGTTGCTTCCATTTATGACGGCAAAGATCTGTTTGTGTTTAGAAAGCAAATAGAACAACAAATGCAGAAAAAATAAGGAGACTGCAAGAAGTCTTATTAAACTAGTGATGGAAAAATATATTTATGGAATAATATTTCTCCCTTGGTTTTTAATTGAATCCACAGATATAATGTACACATCTTGTTATATTTACACCTCCCTAAAACAAAACAAACTACAACCAGATCAAGAATGATAGTACCTATGATCCACACAGCAATACAAATACGCAGGGATTGCTTCCATCTCCTAAGCAATTCCCCCTTTTCTCCATTTTGATGGGATGACCTAATTGGCTAATGAAGAAATATGAACTACAACTGCATACTGATGTCTTCATGATGTTGATAGTAGGAAAGTGCTTGACTGGCCTGAGGTAAGGTAAGCCCAAATAGGTTACTCCACATATACTAGCTGATCCACAAGGCATTGCTGGTTTATTAACAGAGTTGGTACCTGTCTAGTGCTGCTGCTGCTCTATGTGCCTGTACTCTGTGGCTGAGCTGTTTCTTCACATCCCCCCCCCTTAAGAATGTTTCTGAAAGCCATGATCCTACACTCAGATTTCATAGTCTTGCTGGTTATCAAGCCTGAGGTCTCATCTGTTCCGTTTAAAGCTCCAAATGAAAGAAGACAGAGAGGAACATCCTTGTCTTCTACCAGCAAATCTATTTTACTTACATGTCTCTCTAATGGACCCCTTGCCCACTCTTCACCTTCCCCTTTGTAGCAAGCAAAATGCTACAAAATGTAGATGGTTGCTTTGCTCTATAGTAGGAGTGTTGAAACCCTGGCCCAGGGGCCAGATGTGGTCTTCAGCAAGACCCCTCCATAATGCCCTTGGGCAAGTCTGTAGTCCTCCAAATGTGAGGGAAAACTCTACTCTCCACACGTCTGAGGGGTATTCTGAGGGCTGGGGAGGCTCCACAGCTCCTCTCTATATGTATGAAAGTGCTTATGAACTGGTTTGAAGATCACCCTTTATCTCTATGTTCAAATTGTCTATCAACTGATTTGAATTCATTCATATAAGTTCAGTCTCTAATATATTCATTTATATAAATTAATGTAAATTCTATTTTCCAGCCCCCAACACAGTGTCAGAGATGATGTGGCTTTCCTACCAAAGTGTGGACACCCCTGCTGTATTACATCCAGGGGAAAGAGCAGCACAAAAAGGGTGCTGGAGGAACAGAGTAGGAAGCATAACACTACCTTAACTCTTGAAAAAAGGACATATAGGAGCTTCAGTTTGACAGTTGGCAACCTTTGCTTTCACTAGTACTGAGAAATCAACAACAAAAGCCTATTTTATGCAGGACTGCTTTTATCTCTGAAGAGCACTGCCTGAACAAGTAGTTTTAGTGCCTTAAATAAAGGGCATTGCATAAGGAATGGATTCTGCTAAACTAGAGCTGAAGTTCTCATTTCCATTTGTATCAGTGGTGTTGAAAGTGAACAAGAAGAGGCTAGCATAATGTATCACCAACACATTACAGAACCATAGGAAAAGTTTCACCACCTGCTGCCATCGCTGAGATAGAATAATGGGGAAAAAAGCCTTTGGCTAGTTCCAGAAAAACAAGCAATCTGCTTTTATCACTATACCACAGCTGGTATTACAATGATTCCCTATGACAATAGCAGAAGGAATTTGATAACCAGAATATATGTTAACCTTCACCTCATTAATAGAGGGGCTTATTTTAAAATAGCAGCAGCCATAGTTAGTAGTGATCCAGATAATGACTGCCATGTGGGGCAAAGGGGAACCTAGATCAAGACTATGACAATCCCCTCCCACGCCACGCCACAGTCCCAGTTTGGATCAGGCCATGTTAGTCCCAGTAATGAACTAATGTGTAGTTTGGACATAAGACACTTGAATTTATGCAAGCTTCAAGTGCTGAATTTATGCAAGCTTCAAGAGCAGTGCTGTTAATTTGACTCATGTACTTTCAAAATTCTGTGACAGTGTCTAAAGGTGTATAAAGAGTGTCAGATCTTTACATACCAGATCTTTTCACTGGCAGGACACTGACCAAAAAAACCTGATGCATATTAATGGAAGAAATGCATATTTCAACTTTTTTCATGTTGATTTATACACATATTCTCTTGACTACATAAATAATTTTAACCAGAGTTGTGCCATAGTTGTAAAGAGTTGTGCGCACAACAAAACATCAATAATGCATCTGTTTATCCATTGCACACCCATACATATATGTACACATAAAAGGTGTAAAAAGTATCCTGATGTCACACAATAAACTCCACACAGAAAAAGAAAACAAATTTTCATATCAGGCCTCCATTAGTCTTGAAAGACTATGGTATCGTGCTTGGTGTTGCATACGCTGCATGCGAAGCACGAAAACCTGGGTTGGATTGTTATGGAGGACAGGCTGTTACCCAAGCAGCAAATCCCCCCTCTCCACGCCACTGAATTAGTCCAATGGAAAGGCAGAGCCAATACGATTGGATCCAGCTGGTGTCGCAGAGCTAGGCTAAGGACAGGAGCTCACCCTGTCTTGTGGGGCCGACCCGGGTCTTGAACCCTGGCCTGCTGATTAACAGGCACAGCGTCTTAACCGCTTGCGCCATCCACAGACCACAAATTTTCATAGTTGCACTTTAAAAGCCCAATGAGTAAAATTCAAAGAAGTTAGTCATATGCAGAACAATCCTTTCATGAACAGAAGCTCCTTCTGAGAATAGAAGGAGCATTCCATTTCACAGAGACCCACATGTTCAATGTTCTGACTCTCAGTTTAATCTTTATTTCCTAACCCTCAGTTTTATCTTCCTTTGGGCAGTCATTGATTAAAAATCTTTAAATCTACTAATCAATTGACTTATACCAAAAACTCAGAAGCGCTTTGAAGACATGAAAGGAAAAAGATAATTTCTTTTAAAAGCATGACAATTTATTTATGACCCAATCCTCTCCAAGATAGGACCCGCAGGTGAAGAGATTTACAACAGAGGAACTATCATAAAATGGATTGTGGTGGCGTGTGTGGACTGCCACCAGCCCAATATATGAGCTCAGTGGTGGCTGGTGGAACAAGGAGGCAAAGGGGACAGGTAGATTGAGGCTGGAAAGGAGTTAGTATCAGCGACATCTAGGCTATTCCCGTTCCTGGCTTTGATCTGCCTTCTCAGATCCACTCAGACCTGCACCAGCCAAAGATACCCAAGCAGGTGGTGGAGGCTTATCCCTATAGAAGGGAACAAAAAGTTCCTTACCCAAGCAAATTAACTTGCCTAAGCAAATTAACTTCATCACATTCCATCTTCCAGTCTAATAAGGTTTTACTTTTTCCTTACTGATGTTGGTGTACACAATCCAGAAAACACTGCTACAGCAACAAACAATGGTGAGCTCAGGCATGGCGCATGTTTGATTCATTTATTGTTAACTAGCAAAAAGCAAACCCGCATGCCATTCCCCCGTATGCCATCCCCCCATATGCATCAACCCCTATGCGCATCAACCCCCCATGCACAACTTCCCCCATGCACAACTTCCCCCATGCACAACTTCCCCACATGTGCATCAACCCCCCATGCACAACTTCCACCCATGCGCATCAACCCCCATGCACAACTTCCTTCCATGTGCATCAACCCCCCATGCACAACTTCCCCCATGCGCAACTTCCCCATGCGCATCAACCCCCCGCGCGCAACTTTCCCCCACGCGCAAACACAGGTTTGAAAAACAGTTTTTGCACATGTCTGGCAAGAGAGGCAATGGATTTAAAGGACACTCAAACCCTTTGAAAGAAAATTGGCAGGACTCTACCAAGTCCATGTGATTCATTAACACTGAAGGGGCTTGTGGCCTACAAGAGCCCAGTTTCCTGGGTTTACTTTCCCCTTCAAAGCATGTTTGTTTTCCTAGTCAAAATAACAGAGAAAAGCAGAGGAGAAGAAAACCATACACAGTACAAGTTATAATTAGCATCCTCTATTTTGAAGTGGTGGCTCTGTTTGAACTTTGCGGTTGAAAACAAAACAGAGTCTCGATAGTACTGATGAGCAAGCCTGGCACTTCCTTGGCGCACAGACTCATCAACCACAGTGCAAAACCACAACACACGCTGTTCAATGTGCCTCATTGTTTTAAGTGGCCAGTACTCCTGTGGAACATGAACAGCTGCTTAATTATGAAAAAACTGCTCCCTTGACATTTGGATAACAAGGGCATTGAAAATAGGAAGAACCACAATGCAGTGGCTAGTTGAGGATCACAAGATGCTGAACCATGCTAGAGGTTAAACCAATATCAAACTGATGGGAGATGACTAGGAAGGTCAGGTAAGCTGTTTTTTTTTAAAGCAAAAATAGGATGGGTATAAAATAAATACTGTTTTTTCAAATCTGCCCAAGGACTTTTGCGGCATTTGCTCAGAACAGCCACAATACAGCCCACTTCAAGCAAAGGGCAAAGGCACAGAGAAGATTCAGGCTAAGACAAAGCCACAGAAAAGCATGTGAAGCACAATCCTATGAATGTTTACTTAAAAATCAGTCTCACTATATTCAATGAGGCTTACTCCCAGATAAGTTCTGCAGTGTTTATGCAAAACTGCATCCGTGTGTGCGTCAAGGAAAAAGGAAAAGCTCTGCAGATATTTCCTCCTGAATTGGAGTAATTTTCTCTGGGCACTGTACTAACCCACAGGACTTGCTGCAGCTTTTATACCTGATATGACAGACTTACTGATCAGTGACTTTAACAAAACAGTTTGTCTCGCAAATCCTGGTGGATCTTAGCAAAAATCTTGGCATCCATCAGTCTTGAAAGACTGTGGAATCGTGCTTGTTGCTGCATGCAAAGCACGAAGGCCAGGGTAGATATGATATGGAGGATACCCAAGCAGCAAATCCCCCCTCTTCATACCACTGAAATAGTCCAACAGAAAGGCAGAGCCGATACGATTGGTTTCAGCTGCGTCGCAGAGCTGGGCTAAGGACAGGAGCTCACCCTGTCTTGTGGGGACCCAGGTCTCGAACCCTGGCCTACTGGTTAATAGGCACAGTGTCTTAACCACCTGTGCCACAGTGGCAACAATTAAACAGATTATGTGGCAAGATTATGTGGCAAGAAATCCTCTCAACCAACAGAAAAAAAAACTGGATTCAAGGGGGAAAAATTGGATTCAAGCCCTAGGGTAGGAAAGGCCAAATTATGGTTTGAGAGCCACATGACATACTGTATAATGTGCAGCTCAATGAAACACACTGGCTCAGCTCCCTTTTGCAACCAATCTAATGTAAAAGGTAAATAAGAAATTTTCAAGCTATATTGTTATTTACCAAGAATAAACTGAGTGTCCACTGCATTAAAACAATAATTTTAATGTTCATGTAAGTAAATATAACAATTTAAAAGGTTCTTAAATAATGTGATTCTCAAACTTCTGAAGTTTACTATATTAAACAAGTTTGGTAATTCTTGTGCAATCCCACAAGGGATCCTTGCGCAAGGATATCGGTGGTGTAACTAGCAATGTGCGGGGAGAACACTCCACCCTGGGTTACATTCATGGGGGGAGTGTCACCATTAGTGATCAAAATCACAAAAATCACTGTTATAAGGAATAATAACTTCATGTGATATTTACATTATGGATCCAACAAAGCAATGAAAGTCAAGAGTGAAATATCTCCATTCTATCCAAGATTATGGACAAAAACAAAAAATACAATTTCTTATATAATGGTCAGGTCCCTTCCCACTTGTCAGGCCCCTTCCCAGGGGCCCCTGACTCACCACCAGCCAAAGTAATGGGAAACCAGGAGCCTGCCTCCAGCTGTCTCAAAGGGGAGGAGGGATGATGAGGAGACCCTACAAACCACTGGCAGAAGGACTGGACAGACAGGGTTGGCAGGGAAGACCCCTCACTCTCCCTCCTGCTGGGCCAGAGACAGGCATGCCCCCATCCTCCCACAGTGGGTACTGTAGGCCAGAGAGCTGAGGCTGGTCCTAGCTGGCCACCCGCAAGGCAGAGTGGCACCTCTTCTAAGGCACCTGAAGCCAGCAGCACAGGGAAACCAGCCAACGTACGCCCTGCAACTGGCCCTTGACAGTCAGAGCCAGTGGAGGTAGCCCAGCAGGGACAACGGCAGGCAGCCAGTCTTATGGCTGGCCAGAGCACACCTGGGCTGGTCAAGGGACTACTTCAGTGCCCAGCAGAGAGGAAGGAAGATGGGGAAGCACTTTGGGACTGGGGAACCATCAGGAACAGAGGAACAGGCCAAGGGGGGATTCCCACCTACATAAGGTGCCCGGGCCAGTGATGCAAGAGGCAGGAATGAGGTAGGATGCTATGAGGTGAATAGCTCCTACCTGTAACCTATGCGTGGCTGATAAGCAGAGGGAGGTGATGCAGAGCCCTCCCTGAGTCTGTCTTGAGGCCTCCACCTGGAAGAAGGCCCTTTGAACCCACCTGCAGGGATGGGGGGGGGGGAGTGACAGGGGCTGGACCACAGTTCCCTGACAGTAAAAAAAAGTAATTTCCTTAACTCAAAACAAACCAGAGCCAGTTATCACCTGTCACAGGATTGTCATGAGGACAAAAGAAGGGGAGGGACTATGCACACCACCCTCAGCTCCACAGAGGAAGGGTGGTATAAAAATAAGAAAATATTAATTAATATTTTAAATATATTAATTAATTAATTAATTCTGATTAATAATTTTGTCATGTGGGTGTCAAAAATTTATTAGTCCCAGTGCCAAATGACCTCGTTATGCCACTGGATGGCCTTGCACATTTACTTCAACATTAGAGAATGATTCATGTACACAAATAATATACATGAACATCTGAAATTTATATCTAATTAGAGCATCAGTCAATTTACACCAGTATTGTCTATTCCTGGAGGCAGGAGATCTCCAAGGTTTTAGAAAGGAACTTTCCTAGTCCTGCTACTGAAATAATGGAAACGCTGGATATTTCACTGGAAATGCCAAGGATTATACCTAGAAACATATATGTTGAAAGCATGAGAACTAACACTGAGTAGCATGATGTACATTTTTGTCCAACAGTGAAGTAAACAACTCCATGTTTGCATGGAAGAGACAGGTTGAGAAGAGTAGAGAGTGTATGAAAATCTGTACTGAAGTCAAGAAAATATCTCATGTCAGAGATACTTGAATGCATAGCCATGACCTTACCTACAATCTCATTCTCTTCAAGGTTAATCGTTTCAAGAGCTTTCAAAGATGTCAGCTGCTCTGGAAAATGCTGAAATTTGTTTCGAGAAAGGTTGATAGCTCTCAGATGTGACAGGGTTTGAACCTCTTCTGGCAGGCGATGAAGAAAATTCCCTTCTAGATTTAATTCTGAAATTAAAAGGAATGAAATCTCATGAAAAATTATCAAATTAGAAAACTATACCTCTACCTGTGATTCTCAAATTTTGGAACAATTCTATTCTCTCCCTAAGTCTTTGAAGGAGAGGAGCCTGGACAGTCTTCCCAGCAATCCCCATGTTCGCATCCTACAGGGGATCGGGGGGCTATTTTTATATGGCCGGCTGGCCGTCCATCCATCTACAGTATTTATATACCGCTTTCACGAGCCTCCAGTTTGATTAGCGCTGTGCTAAACCTTTATTTAGGCAATACTCCCACTGACATAATTGTTTTTAAAGACTATAAGAGAGACAGTGTTAATGCATTTCTCCCAGTGGAGAAGAAAACATATTATGGTTGTCCAGATACTTCGCCTTTATTCAATTTTGCTGTAACAAGCCTGTGCTGCTCCTAAACATCAAGGTAAAACAACTGTGAGTATTTTAGGACAGCCAGAACACAGACAAAATGAAAATTCAACCACTGGTAAAACCATTATATTGATTTGTAGGCTACTCCCAATAACACAACATTATTACTGACAGCTAACTACAGGAATTTTTCTCTGAAATTGTTATATCAAGCTGAAGTAAAAATCGTAGACCCAGACAGAAAAAACAAAATGCCTAATTTTATGGTGGTGGGCAGAGGAGGGGGTTGCAGCAAAAAAGAAAAAAATCTGAAACAGTCATTTACAGGATCATGGATTTGGAAGAGATGTAATAGGTCATCTAGTCCAATCCTGTGCCTTTAGCAGGAGATTCTCCTAGAGCAGTAGTGGCAAACCTATAGCATACGTGCCACAGTGGGCACAGAGCCCTTTCTGCTGGCACATGAGGAAAGTTGTCTCAGCAGCACTGGGCACCGGTGCACTCTACTCCAAAGAAGAGCAGGGTGCTCCTCTTCAGAGCACAGTGTGCTTGTGCCCAGTGTGCAAGTCTAGAACTCTGGAGATGTGCACTGGGCTTAGGGCGCTCCTGATCCAATACACATGCCCAGAGTTCTGGGCTGACAGTCGGCTCTGCTCTAAAGAGACATGCACGCTGGGCACAAATGTGCTCTGTTCTGAAGAGGAGCACTTTGCTCCTCAGTGTCCAGTGTCCATGCCCAGAACTCAGGGCATGCATAATGGGCCAGGAGCCCCATGAGCTCACTGCGCATACCTGGAGTTCCAGGCACGTGTGCTGGGCATTGGCAGGCCCACTGTTTTGGGCTGCAGTTTGGGAACTTAGGTTGAAAAAGGTTTGCAATCACTGTCCTAGAGCATCTCCAATAGGTGCTTGTCAAGCCAAACCGCCTTCATCATCAGGAATTTTTTCCTGATATCCAATCATATGTATCTGCAAGAAATTTCTGCCTCATTTTTTTCTTTGAAAACATGATTCTAAATGTCTAAAAAATTCAGCTAAAAAGTATACCCTTTGAACGGTTCTTAAGTTAAAAACTGATTTTAAAAATGTTCCTTACTATCTAAAATTGCCAACTTGAAACAAATTAATCATACACACCTCTGGAGAAATAAATGTATTTTGGCTTTTCCTCAGTAAAACAAGACCTCAGATATGTAAAGAATCTCTGGGATCTCTCCCACCTAATGGAAAACATCTTCCCATACATGAGTGGCAAAAGGAAACTGCAATCTGCCCAACAGCTTTCAAGAACTTATTGGATTCTTAGATGCTAACAGGCCCTCTAAGAGTCAAGCAAGTAACTTTTTTCACTGCCTGGACATTCCTATCTTTTGAAGTCCTCCTAGTCATAACAACACTGTAAAAAATGTAACAAAAACAAAATAACAGCACAAATCCATGTATGTGTATTCTGAAAACTTATTTAGTATATATGACTGCTGACCAAAGTTCTTAAAAAGTAATTTTTGAATGTTAAGTGCATACGTTAAGTACAATGCTAAGGTACATAATTTGAATGTTAAGAAATGTAATTCTAGATGATTGGCTCTAAAATTGAGTCCTCCTGTTCCTGTTGCCCCACAGACTGGCCCTGAATGGAAATATAACTCCACAAAATTTTTGAGATCAATGATCAGACTAAGATACCATGTTCTGAGACAATTTCTTTGTGTTATTGCTACTAGTAGGGCAAGATGTGCTAAAATGCATGTCTAAGATTACGGTAATTAGGGTATAATAATGAAGGCTTTCAGCTGGGAATTCAAAAGTTATATATACTTCATTTCCAAACTTCTTGTTTCTAGAACAAAATCTTGACTTTTCTGAAAGGTAACTTGGGCATTCATTCAATATTCTCTCTAATGAGGAATCTACAGAAATGTCTAAAGGCCATTTTAAAGGAGAGCTGTGTCACCTACAATATATGTTGTCAAAAGCGCTCATTATCCAGCACTGCTTTGAAGGAAGGTTACAAGGCAGATATATGAGAATGCAGCCTGCTTGCCCACTACAGTATGTGCCAATCTCATTTCAGGGGTATTGTTTGTGAAAGAGAGAGAGAGAAATTTAGTCCGCTGCAAGTTCTTCCAAAACTGCTTTTTAAAAGATGAAGAAATCAGAAAGACAGGCAGGCACAGGGGCGAAATCACACCCTGCAAATATAAAGGCCGTGGCATCACAAGGGTTTGCGTCACATGGTATGGGAAGCGAGTGTGTTACCTCCATGATGGACCTCCTTCCATGCAGGTGCCAGGACAACACCCAAAGTGGTAGGCATGATGATGTACTATTGTTCCCCCTGTGGTTTTTTTGGCTATAACTTTTGACAGAACAGAGATATTTCAACATGGTTTGTTTCACTGATAGCTCAGATTATGCATAACATGATGGTTTTATTCAAAAATTCCAGTGGTATTAGTGATGCCACCCCACTGCATGTGTTAGCCAGTGAGGCCTGCACCCCCTGAACTCCCTTAGCAACACCACTGTATTTAAAGGTGTATAATTTTAAATAATTCCAGACTGGGTGTAACTGGAAATATTTATCCTTATCCTTTTTCAGGCAGGAAGTAGCTTGTGAATTCAAATACCAAAGCAATAAAAATTACTTATGACATTGTACCACATTAGCATTATGCATTAAGTTGAACACTGTGTACCTATTTTCAGCAAATCCCATTTCAAATATACAGGATTCTTCTCTCCTGGGGGGAAAAAGGTCTGAGTTCTAACCATTGAGGCAGCTGTATTTTACCATCTAGAATGCTACGTACATGCTTGGAGGTAGAACCACCTGGAAAAGCTGCACAAAAAAAAAAAAGACAGCTATCATGCAGAATGAGGGTCACCTAGCTATGTAACAAGGAAGCTCAGACTGTTTCCTTCATATTCAGACCAGATTATAATGATCTGTACCTTTGTTACATTCACCATTCCATCAAGGAAAGCTATCAAAACAAGCTATGGTGTTGAAGGATGCAGCTGGTACCCCTCATAATGATCCACTGTCAACAGAGGATTGATGCGGTCATATCTGGTGTTCAAAAGTCCAGATGAACTTCTCCAAGCTCTGCAGTAATATCTTACAGCACTGACTCCAACCTCTGATGCCCTGTGCCTCTTGCATTCCAGAGAGCTGCCAGATCCCTTAAATGGATTGCCAGCTGGAGGTTTACTTTCAAAAAACAAACCAAGATGTGCCAATTGAGGGCATCTGAGGGCAATCCAACAAGACATGCTATTTGAAGAGCATTCAAGTTGGAGAAATTGAACCTCAAACTCCTCTGTTGCACAAGTACTAGTAACAATTTTGGGCATTTTAAGTAATGCTAAATCACCTTTCAGCTAAGCAATAATGCATTTTAAATGTCCCTATATTACAACATATGTTATACTGCTGCAAAATAAAAAATTTTCTGGAATGGCTAAGTTTATAGAAGGTACTGGGATAAGAAGTTCATAATCCTTTTGGTCAAAGATCTTCATCCCTCATTTACACCAATTAGAATCTGGGTTGGAAAGCCTTATTTTTTATTCATAATTTAATGAATTCATACACTGCTTTCCATAAAAACTCAAAACAGCTGAAAAATTTAATAGATTTTACAATTAAATATCATTAAAAACGGGCAAATAATTAAATTCCAGTCTTGATTCACATAGCTAGAATACAGAAGCAAACCTTCCCCATGTGATAGTAGTAGAAAATGTCTACTATAAGTTGGCACAGTCCGTCTCTTACCTTCCCAGCAGCTATCCAAAATTTCATGTGTCTTGAGAGGAAAGAAGGACAGATCATAACTAGCAGCACTGGCCTGAGAGGAAAGTTGGGTTAAAAAAAACCCTGGCAACTTTTGGGGGCCCTTAAACATCTCCAAGGCCTCAAGGGAAAACACAATCAATGTTACATTGGCTCACACCACCAAGAACTGCTGATAGTTTAAGAAAATTCTGCTGAATCTTGTGACTTAGTTGTTTCCGTATTTTTTAAACTATGACCTGGCAAAAAGTCTATAAATGCACAAAACAAAGGAAAATTTTCTATTTCAAAATAAGCTTCCAAGAACAAAATAAGTTTCCAAATTTTATTCCAGAAAGCAAAAAGTACATAAATTGAAACAGCCCACACTTATCATCCCTCTGCTTTTGCACCTGCGCAAATCTACCAAGGCAGACAGACTGCACTTGAGCAAAAAGCATTGACAAAGCAATCCATAACTTGGGGGCCAGTGTATTTATTTCATCTCAACTTTTTTTAAAGCAAAAAATATTAATGACAGTTTATATCCCAGAATTCTCTTTGTCTTAAACAAAAAGAAAAGAGAAACAAGAAAGAGAACACAGACCCCAGAAAGAATAGAGAAGAAAGCCAGGGCAGCAGTATATTTGTTTTCACTACTAAGCAACATTCCCTGCTGTTTCTGTGACCACCTACTATGCAAACCTGACAGCCACACTGGCTCTCTTGGTGGAATTAGAGATGCAAGAGTAGTCCTGCAGCTGTCGCACAAATACACCACTCTGTTACCAATGAAGAGGGGCAGGCTGGTAATCAATATTTAAATGCCAAGGATGTTTGACAACGTTTCATTACAATACAGACTGTGACAGATGATGCCATCATGTAGCCAATGAGAAGGTAAAATCTACAAATAAGTCCCAATCTTGAACCACTTTTTAACTACAGTATGCAAAAACAGCAACAGTTTACTCACTAGCTAGAAAACAACTGTTCTTCATCACAGACACACTTGGATTGTCCATCAGAAAAAAGCAGGATGAAAGCTAAAGTAGTATTATATCCTTAAAAGGTGAGGTCTGATTAGTTACTAGATTTTAAATTTTCAGTGTTGCACTTATGATCTTCGCCTTTTTCTCTCTGTCCATTCCACACTCCTCTCCAAACTCTCCCTCTTCTATTTTTTTGTTTAGTTCTACCCCTCTCAACCAAATTTTTGCCCTTCACTTTGACTTTGCCCAACATTCAATTTAAATTCTCGTATTTCCAGCACATATAGAAGAGTCGTTGGGACACATTGCGAAGTTGCATATCCTATATTTGGCGCTGATTATCTTGCCTTGCCTTGATTAATTTTCCCCATTCACTCTTCTGCATTAGATCTTGCCCAGAAGGGTATATAAAACTAATAACTTTGGGGATGATTCCATGCTTTTTACATAACGAACTGTACAAATTTCCATTTTGCAAGCTGGTCTCTGCAAGGAACGTGATCTCTCTGCAGAACTCTGTTCCCATATCTTATAACTAAATGCTGTTTTTTGGTAACTGGTAAGGTATATAAAGGCTATCTTTACTAGACCCAAGATGTGCAAAAAACCTCAAAACATGCAAAGCAGTGTATGCATTTAGTTTTAGCATATGTGAGTCCAGAACTTTTAAACTATCAGTTCCAAACTATCAATTACAAGCAACTAATCCTATGCCAAGCCAGTATTGTACTGCCAGACCAGAATGCATTTTCAAAACAAAACATGTTGCTGTTATGGGCGTAAATTAAAGGGATGCATAATAACAGTCAAGCAAATATCAGCGTATAACAGCTGTAATGATGAAAAATATTTACACCACTGTTCAACAAAAATGTTCATAAAGTGGTTTACATAACAAAATTAGACATGGTTCAATGATCTAAAATAATGTATGTAATGAAATTAAATTGTTCAGTTTCCCCTTAGCATCATATTTAATAGCTCCTTTTTCATCTCATTATAAACATACTCAATTGGTTATGATAATATCATGGTTAGATTCCCAACAGCAGGAAAATCCATTGAATAACTGCCCACTGCTTAGATCTGTTTAAATATGAAAGTCACCTTTATTTCCATTGCTCCAAATTTCTTCCTACTAGCAATGCAGCAAGCAGGCATAAAAGCAGCAAGTCATCCTTGCTGCCTGAATGGAATAGATAATCTGGAGACACTGGCTTCTCTAGGATGGTGCAGGGAGTGTGGACGTACAGGTAATGCGCCCAGGGGTGTGGTGCTCAGTGGGGGGCTATGGCATCCCAAAAAGCAACTTTGCAATGATGCACACTATCCCATTATGCCATATGTTGTTGGATTTGTCTTGGAGAACAGATTCCAATGCAATAATCCATTTAGAAATAGTACCTTCCTGGCCACAGTAACAGCCAAAAAAGCAAAAGAAGCCCCCAAATTTCCATATTGCGGCTTTTCTCGCAAATAAGCGAACATGCCTTAGTCTGCTGGAAAGATGTTTCAGTAGGCTCAGAAGATGTCTCAGTAGGTTCAGAGGAAGCCAAGGACACTGGAAGGGTCCTGATCCAAGGAACATAGCTCCCAGAATTGCCTCAGGAGGAAGTTCCCTCCTAAAAAAGCTCACCTTTCCATTGTTTACTTGCAAGTAACCAGACGTGCTTTGGCTGGTGTGGAAGGTGCAAAGCTTCCAGAATGGTCCCGATCCCAGGCACCTGGAGTTCAAAAGTGCTCCAGAAGGAAGACCCTTGTGGAGGTAGGGCTTACTGAGAGTAAATGACTGGCCCAAAGTCATCTAGGAAGTGGCATGGCTGAGGGGGAGATTTGAACTTCGATGTCTCTTTCCAACTTCCTAACCACTACACCAATCAAGCTCTCAATCTGTTTAACAGAAGGAGTCATTATTTATTTAAGTAACGAATTAATTTTTATACAGTTTTTAAATGATATGGCAGCAAAAGCTTTTGAAAGACTATAGTGGAGATTATAATTTTTTAAAAAAATACTTTTGCGGTAGCATTTTATAATTTCTCTAAAATTTTCTCTAGTATTTATTCAATCTTTTTTAAAAAAATTAAACCAAGGCTGCAATCCTAAACACACACTTTCCTGGGAGTAAGACCCAGGAACTAACTTCTGAGTAGACATGGTTAGGATTGTGCTGCAAGTGGAAAATTGCTTTTTCATTACCGAAGGAAATTGTTTTTTCATTACCAAAGAGCATCAAAAAACAGAATTCAAGATAAAAATTTCAATTCCTACAGGAAGTGTGGTCCAATGGTTGAGCTGCCATACTATCAGAAGCTAAGCAGGAACAACTGAGTGGCGTCCTTGAAGTGGAGACATGAAGCTAAGATGACAAAGTACTGTTGTGAGAGAATATATTGTACTTACTGAAGAGCACCTATAGTGAGAGAACAGGGGAGTGTGGAGAGGTCATTTGGCAAGAATGGTTAAGAGCTTGGACTTGTCAGCACTTGATTTACTGTTGCCTGCAAAAGATTGACTTCACACAGCCAAAAGACACAACCACACATGAAGTGAGAAATTTGGTTAGGTTATTCAAGTTCACTCAGGGTTAGGTTCATCTGGTTAGGTTATACAAGTTCATTCACACAACACAACACACATATTGTAAAAAGTAAAAACCCCATTAAATGGTGGTTTAGATTTACCTACCAATGTAAGCAGCCTTGAATGCTGTGTAAAAGCAGAGCATATCACTACATAAATAAATATATGAAACTATAAAGAGGAGCAGGAATAAGAAGGTCTGCGTAAAGATATTTTTGCTTCAACAGAATTCATATTCCTGGGCCTGACCCTGATGACACTGAATATTAAAAATTCCTTGTGAAAGCAATTTTGAACAGTGATTTAGTGTTCAGAAAAATTCCTCAATTCTTTGGTAATGTATTATTCTAGTCATCCCAACAAAGCTATCCTACAACAATGACATTTGAGCTGTGGTAATGAGCTATCACCCCTCAACTTTTATGCTTAAAATATGTGGGTATAAGCTACTAGTCAATCACTAAAACTGGAATATTACATGGGGACTTCAGCATGGATTAAAGTTCAGTTTTATTTTCCCTTCCTAGGGACGGCAAAACATGTAGAACATAGTGTGAGGAAATATGGGATGAACACAGCATACAAAATACAGATCAAAATCACTCCACTTCTACCCTTTTCACAGTTTTGACTGATTCCTCAGTGGTTCTTGCCATCATTGTGCCGCTTTTGAACAAGACAGCTTTTTGAACATTATTGCAATACATGAATTATGGAAGTAAAGTTCCTTTTGTACTTGAAAATCTCACTTTCCAGTTGAAGGTTTTGCATAACTGAAAATATGTGAAGGGTAACCCAGCCAAACCTGGGTACTTTCAAGATCAACTGATTTCAGTGGAAACAAGTGCTGAATAACACCCATTCAAAACAAAGGGAACAGGGTGGTCAGGTTTGGTGGAGTTGTGCCCTCAATTGTCTCTTTCAAATATGGTTTGGAATCTCATCCAGATCATGGTGCTTGAACTCATGATTCAAATTTCAACATTCAAATTTCAGGTTAAGAAATAGCATTAAACTGCCACTTTAGACTCTATGTTCATAGAGGGGTGAAGTGTTTCCTACACTCATAGAAAGGAAACTGAAACTTTTAAACGGAGGAAAAGAGAGATGGAGCTGGGTATCATCAGTGTACCGATGGCAACTCACTCCAAACATCCGGATGACCTCTCCCAGTGGCTTCATGTAGATGTTGAAAAGCATGGGGGATAGGATGGAACCTTGTGGCAACCCACACCAAAGAGGCCACAGTGCCAAACAAGCATCCCCCAGCACCACCTTCTGGGATCTGTTAGCCTAGGAGCGGAACCCAGGACAGTGCCTCCAATCTCCAACTCTGCCAACCAACCCAGAAGAACACCATGGTCGATGGTGTCGAAGGCCACTGAGAGGTCCAGCAGGACTAACAGAGATGCACTCCTCCTGTCCATTCCCCGACGTAGGTCATCCACCAAAGCGACCAAGACAGTCTCCGTCCCAAACCCTGGCCTGAAACCAGATTGGAACGGGTCCAGATAACCAGTTTCACCCAGGACACTCTGTAGCTGGGACACCACCACCCACTCAAACACTTTGCCCAGGAACAGAAAGTTTCAGATTGGCCAATAGTTGTTTAGATTATTAGAATCCAGGGAGGGTTTCTTCAGGAGGGGGGCGAACCACCGCCTGTTTCAAAGCAGGAGGCAGCACCTCCTTTCACAGAAAGAAATTCACCACCCTACTCATACATCCAGCCAGTCCACACCGGGCTGATCTGATGCTGAACAAGGGTTGAGCAGGCAAGAAGACGGTATTACACTACAGAGAACCCTGTCCACATCCTCAAGTTCTACAAGCTGAAAAGAATCCCAAAAGATGGATTCAACAGGTAGGACCCAGGACATTATTGTGGCACTCCAATAGCAACACAGATAAATAGAAATATCTTAATACTGTATGCTGTCAGTCTTGGTAGTCTATAGTGAAGCCATGGAAGAAATGCTCAAATTACTGTTCTTAAGGCCAGCTATGTTAATACATAAGGCCATGCACTGCTTTGCAGAAATGTTTCCAGTGAAAACTTCCTCTGTAGAATGAAAATTAGTTCCCAAGAGTACAGAAATTGAGTTTCCAAGACAGTAGAGTTTATGACCACACATTGAGCTCCAGTTTGCCCTTCTGTATTCTGTATCACAATCTATATATATATATAAAAGAGAAAAGTCACTCACTGACTGACTCACTGACTGACTGACTCATCAACGCCCTGCCAAAACCGCTGGGCCTAGAAGTGTGAAATTTGGGGTAGGTGTTCCTTCCCTGACGGAGGGGTGCACTAAGAACCAGTTTTCGGAAATTCCAATGGGAAGGGGGTGAAAAGGGGCACAACGCGTTTTCCTCCCTATACTTTGCATTGAAAATTGCTGACTCATCAACATTCCGCCCCAACTGCTGGGCCTGAAGCATGGAATTCTGGGAGGGAGTTCCTTCTGTCCCCTGAACACCCACCAAGAATCATGTGGAGGAATTTAACCCTTCAGGGGCTGAAAAGGGGGCAACGTGTTTTTGTCCTATACTTAACATGGGAGACTGAACAACATCCAGTCCATTTGGTGCTTGGCGCCTGGTGCACTGGGGAATGTTGTTCGGAGGAAGAAGTTGCACTGGCGAGATGCTGCGCATGGGGGAAAGTGGCGCATGGGGGAAGTTGCCCATGGGGGAAGTTGCCCACAGGGGATGATGCGCATGGGGGGATGATGAGCATGGGCGGAAAGTTGCTCATGGGGAAAAGTTGCTCATGGGGGGATGATGAGCATGGGGGGATGATGAGCATGGGGGAAGTTGCACATTGGGGATGATGCACATGGGGAAAAGTTGCACATGGGGGGATGATGCGCATGGTGGAAATTGCGCATGGGGAAGTTGCAAATGGGGGAAAGTTGCACGTGGGGGAAAATTGCGCGTGGGGATTGATGCGCATGGGGGACTGATACGCATGGGGGACTGATACGCATGGGGGGAAGTGGCGCATGGGGGGAAGTGGCGCATGGGGGGAAGTGGCGCATGGGGTGTTGATGCGCTGTGGGGGGAAGGCGTATGGGGAAATGTTACTCCCACAACGCGGGTATGCTTTTTGCTAGTATTCTTATAAAACATTTGAAGGTAACAATTCCAACATAGAACTCTTGTTTGCAAATGGAAGGAAATTATTTTACAGCTACTTGACACACTAACAATTATGAAAAGTTATAAAACAACAGATCACCTATGCTGAATTATTAGTGTATAAAGTTTGTGTGGATGGCTGCATTAGGCAACTATTCATGTAGGTTTCTTAATCTATGTAAGTACAGAAATTCTGTGCTACTTGAAAAAAGCTCGATAAATGCAATTGCAGTGTGGAATGTTGCTTTGATAGGGTTCTGGACAATTTAGAATAGTAAATTGTATATAGAATAGTAAATCAAATGGGATTTCTTTCAGCAGAAACTTCACACATCTTCCACACATCCAAGCAGGGTCAACTCCCTACACTACTCATCCAGCTTCAAAGATGCCAAAGAAAGTGCTGCAATCTAGCTTCATTCCCCCTGCAGCGGACAAGATAGAGGCAGTGTTTCCCATCAAAAGCTTAAGAATTTATGGGAAAATTGAACTATTTATTTAAATAAATTTAAATATTTATTAAAATTATTCAAATATCAAATCCAGGGAGGATTTCTTCAGGAGGGGGGCGAACCACCGCCTGTTTCAAAGCAGGAGGCAGCACCTCCTTTCACAGAAAGAAATTCACCACCCTCCTCATCCATCCAGTCAGTCCATTGGAAATGAGTGATGCAACTTCAAATGGGTAACTCTGGGGTACACAAACCTCTCTCCCCTTCTTGCAGTAGTATTTGCTAGAACATGACCAGACTTGGCACCTGGCATTAATGAATAAAAGGGATGAGAATAATCTTTGATTGTCAAACCAAATAATCTAGTTCTCAGACTTCTTAAACACTGGGACCCATTTTTTAAATGTTGGAACTGAACAGTCTCCCAAATAGCTGCTGATGCATTTAAAATTTTTTCCAAACATCCCAAATGCTACAATCCTATCCACACTTAACCAGGAGTAAGCCCCATTGACCATCATTGTTAAATGCTACTGTACATTAAAAACTACTGTACAGTTAAAATCTATCAATCTATCTAAAATTGAAAAGACACTGACTGATCATTGCACAGAGCCCATAGGGATGTCTAGTGCCTGGTTCTTTGTAGGAGTCCCCAGTAAGGGTGCCCATTGTTGCCAATCATTGCCCCCTGGTATTTTCTGGTGCCTGATTCCAAGGGGCGCAGCAAGGGTGGAAAGAGTGAGCATAGTGCTAGGCTTGGGCAGTTCAAACCGACCGCACCACACTCTTGACACCACTGCTGGTGCCTATCAGTGCCCAAAGGTGCCTAGTGACCACCACTGATAATTAAAAACTTTAATTATCCAGCTTGAGAAACATATTTGCAGTCACTCAAGAGGTTGTATATCACATGAAGGCTGTAATCCTAACCTCCAGTTGGGCTAGCCTAAGTCTCAGCACATCTCATACTGGCCCGGGGGTGTCACAAAAGTCCAATAAGCCATTTCTGTGCCACTCATGGGGGAGAGTTAGGCCTGTGTACAGGCAGACATTTGCCTCCTTGCATCACCACAAGAACAGAAAGACCAATGAGTTGCAATGACCTAAGTTAGGATTGCACTCTAAGAACATTAGTAGGTCCTAAAAAAGTTCTTGTGTTTCTGTATATCAAAGTTTCTGTATACCTAGCTGGGAGGTATACACCTAGCTGGGAGCTATTCAGTACCTTGTAAAGATTGGGCCTTGTATCGATTGCAAGTTCATTTCAAAATCTCACATTCAGTTCTGCTTTGAAAGTGTTGGGCTAGCTAGAACAAAGAAACAGGCAGCAAAAATTCCTGAGTTCCTGAAATGATCAAAATGCACAAACTTAAATATTCTATTAGCTTTAGAAAGACAAGAAATTAAAGGATTACTGAAAAATTTGACAGAGAATCACAATCCTTGTTCTTCTAACTCCTTTGCAATTTTCTTTTATGCAAGAAAGACTCAAAATCTTTGATGTCAGGTCAAAGTTATCTGTTGCCAAGATAAAGGCCAATAGAAATATCATCAGAATATCCATTAACTTGTTAATTAATTTCTTTCCTCATGGTGGAACAGTTTTACTGCAGCAGAAAAGTGAATCAAAAAAATAAAGCTCCATTGATCAAGATTCAGAAGAATAAAATTTCCTGGAACCGCATTCTATAATTTAAGGGATGTGCTGGAACTCAGTGGTATAGCACATACATTGCATACAGAAGATCCTAGGTTTAGTCTCCAGGTAAAGCAGAAAAGTCCTGTCTGAAACCTTGCAGAGTCACTGCCATTCATTATCAGCAGCAGTGGACTAAATAGATGTCTGTGTCAGTGTAAGCCAGCTGCCCTCATTCCAAGCATCTGAGAGCAGTTTATGTGCAAGATGTAGCACAGGGCATCAAAATTCAATCAGAACAAGGATTATTAATTCAAACTTGCTTTAAGCTGCTCATAACAAGGAATGGTGGTGTGGCGCGGACTGGGACACCTACCAGCGTTATAACATGGAACCTATGGGAGTCTACATGGGTGAAAGCCTCCATGTTTGGAATAGACCAGAGTACACCCCCCCCCTTGACATCCAACAGTTCCCCGATGCCGTGGAGGTGTGGAAGATGGAGGACATGTTGGAGCTTTGGCGAACGGGAGGAAAGGGAGGACCAAAGAGGAGAGGGATAACTGTGGGACCATCTACCAGGTGGTATGCACGGGGAGGAGTCCCGTCGTTGGTGGGGATCTGGCGGGAAGAAATGGGGGAGGGGTACAAGATATAAGAGAGAGGGGGGAGGAACAGGAGGTTCTTTGGCGGGAAGAGCTCCCATGGAAAGAGCCAAGTACCTACTCGGCTTACCGGGAGAATCCCAAGAACATGCCTGAGGGAACCCCTTCCAGAGGAAGAGAGGGACGGGACACAGAGGAAGTGTCAAGTAACCTTAGAGCCCTAATCCTTGGACGAGAGAGACCGGGAGAAAGAGCAAGAGAAGACAAGGATCCTGGAGGAGCGACGGGGACCTGGAAAGAAAAGGGAGAGAAGTGAGCACTGAGATACCAAAAAGAAAGACTTTGGTTAAAGACGTTTAAAGAACTTACCTGTTGGTGGTGGGGTCCTGTTGTAGAGTTCATGTGACCTGTGAAATAGAGGTGTGTTATTGTTTGAACCAAAAGAAAGTACTGAAGTAAACATGTTCTGACATACTCACCTTGATCCGTGTCTTGCCATGTATAACCGGGGGGAGGAAGAAGATGATGAGACCCAGATCTCTGTCGTCCTGGAAGAGCAGACCCCTGCTGGTGGGGGGTCCAGGAGTAAAAATAGATGTACCCGTGACAGGCGGAAACAGAATCAACTCAGTATGATCTTAGCTATGGTATTTCATATTATAAAGTAGTTTCAGAATCAATCAAGGTCCTTTGGACCACCACATTTCTAATGTCCATATATATAGACACCCTATATATACCAGTACTGAAGTATAATGAATTTTTTGAGTCTGAAGAAATAATCAGCCTGCATCTTACATGCACACTGAACCAAAAGAAAAGAGAGACAAATAATAGTTTAATTAGTGCAAGCAATTCAGCCTGCCGATCCATTCATTTAGTATATACCCTAGAGAAAGCTAGAAATGGGAAAATGAAAATGCTGTTCCTTCTGTGGTCTCAGTTCCTACTTGAAATTGACCATCCAAGGCTGTTTTTCCTCCTGCTGGGCTCCAGATAAACAACTTTTTTCTTTGACAAAGAAACACCTTTTGGGGGAAGGGATAATTGATCTTTGCAGCCTAACTGTTCTGATCAAAATTACATCTTCCAAAGGCTACTTTTCAAAAGTCAGGATTTAAATACAATGTCAATGCTCCTTAATCAACCCCATAAAAATAAAATAATTTTATTTTCCGCATATTCAAATATCATACTTCCAGTTTTCCAGCAGGAGGAAAAACAGCCTTGGATGGTCAATTTCAAGTAGGAATAAGAAAATTATTTGGAGTAAGCATTCCCTTCAGCTCTTTCAGTCAAAACAGCAGTCTCTGGGGGCAACATTTCATTACAATGAAGAACTATCAGGACATCTGCATGAAATATCCACTTTGCCCAAACATCTTTCTACTAAAGGAAAAAAATAAGTGCAGATAATGAGTGAGAAGAAAATACACTTTTGTTAAGTCTGTGAAAGAAAAGGAATTGAAATGTGTTTAGGCATGAACAAACTCTTTGCAACTGAAAAAATAAGTTCTGTTGCAATTCTAAATAGCACTTTTTATTGTGGCTTATTATAATCAAACACATACAGTACATCTAAAGAACTGCTCAAACAACTACAACAATCTTTGAACAAGAATAAATAAGGGGAACAGTATGTAATTCATTTGATGGTGTGCAATCATCAATACACTTGTTGAATGTTAACATGCATCAGAGTACTGATGGATAGACTGATTTCTGGTGCTTCCAAGTACTGATTAGCCAAGCCATCACTTTTTCCCATTTGCTGATGGTGAGAAAAAGATTTCTGCCATCACTGACTTCACGGGAGTGATATCACATGGCCTTTCAGCAACTTGGTGCTGTCACTATGTTTAAATCCTGACTTTTAATATTAAACATGTTCTAGAGAGCTGTAATTTTGAAAAGGACAGTTAAGAGCTGAAAAATCATTTATTGTTTTCTCCCACACACAACACCACATATATGCCCCCTTAAATATATTCATTTATTTGCCAATGTTCCCAGGTAGGCCTTCCTTACTATGATAGAATTAAGGAATGATTCATCCCCAGTCACTTTCTCTCAGAAAACACGTGGATACTCAAAATAAAATGGAATAAAAAGCTTTTAGAGGGCAATCACTGCCATACTGTAGCATATCTAGTTGGTGATGAATGGCATTGATTGCCCTCTAATTTAAAATTCAGCAGAAATATCTCCAATCTGCTAACAATAACATGCATATGACAAATACTCTCATCTGCATTATTTTCTCCATACCTTAACAGCAACCAAAAACCTTAAAATGACAAATAAACCTATTTGGGCATAATTACTTTGCTAACTCTTATTTATTAAATTGCTGTTCATTCCTCACTGTGCCCAAGCAGCAGGAAGTTTCAGAGGACATTAAGCCCTGTAGCATTGTTCCTGGATTAAAAGGCCACTAGAGATTTGCAGCATCTTCATGTATACATTCACAGCATAATGAAAACAAATACAAAGAGCATGCTGCACCAAATTCTTAGAGAACAACTCAACCAGTCTCCCTTTCTGAAGCACACCTACATCATTGTTGCCTCTAGTCCAGGGGTCTCCAAACATTTTGGCAAGAGTGCCACTTCACCTCTCTGACTCTGTGTCAGGGGAGCCAGAAAACTAATTTATATTTCAAATGTAAATATATTTACATAAATTTACATATAAGAATGGAGTGGATTACAAGACTTGCCCAAGGGCCAGATAGAGGGGTCTTGCTGGGGAACACACTGAAGCTCACCAACAGCTGCATCTGGCCCTGGACCAGGATTTGGAGACCTCTAGTCTAAGGAAACAGCTGAGTAATCACATAACTCCCTGCAAAGCTCCAAGTAGTGCAGTTTGGCAATCCAAGGTTAAGATGAGTCATCACTGAACACCCAAAGGTGATGATGTAACAAATGGTGGTACTGCACAGCAGGCCCCTTACAGGAAAAATTTACCTAAATCCAGTCACTCACTCACTGGCTCACTCACTCATCAACGCCCAGCCAAAACCGGTGGGCCTAGACGTGTGAAATTTGGGGTGGGTGTTCCTTCCATAACTGAGGGGGGCAATAAGAACCGGTTTTCAGAAATTCCAACGGGAAGAGGGGGTGAAATGGGGTGCAATGAGTTTTCTTCCCTATATTTGCACAGAAGAATCGGAGACTGAGGAATGCTCTGCCCCAACCCCTGGACCTAGAAGTATGAAATTCGGGGAGGGTGTTCCTTCTGTCACATGAACACCCCACCAAGTACCAATGTGGAGAAATTCAATCCTTAAGGGGCTGAAAAGGAGTGTAATGTGTTTTTGTCCTAAACTTAACATGGAAGACTGACCAACATCTGGCCAGTTTGGTGCTCGGTGCCTGGTGCACTTGGGGGATGTTGTTTGGAGGGAGTGGTTGCACTGGGGAGGGTGCTGCACATGGGGGGGGTTCTTGCACATGGGGGGGTTGTTGCGCATGGGGGGATGTTGCGCATGGGGGGGATGTTGCGCATGGGGGTTGATGTGCACGAGGGGATGTTGCACTTGGGGGACTGATACACATGGCAGTGGATATGCATGGGGGAATGATGCACATGGGGGTTGATGCACATGGCGGTGGATATGCATAGGGGAATGATGCGCATGGGGGTTGATGTGCTTGGGGGTGATTATGCGCCTGGGGGGATGATGTACGGGGAATTTTACTCCCGCAACGCGGGTACACTTTCACTAGTTTCAGTTATAAAACTCTCAAGAAGGTGCCTCTGTCTAGTGCAGCATTTCTCAAAGTGGGGATCGGGACCCCTTTGGGGGTCGCCTAGAGCTTTCCTGGGGGTCACCTAAAGAACCCAGGTGCAGGGGGCCAGGTCAGGCTTGCCAGAGCTCCGGCTGTAGCTGCGCATGCACTGGGGCTCACTGATAGCCTCAGGGCCCAATCCTATGCATGCCTACTCTGAAATAAATCCCATTATAGTCAGGGGCCTTTACTCCCATGTAAATGTGGATAGGACTGCAACCTCAGGGCCCAATCCTATGCATGCCTACTCTGAAATAAATCCCATTGTGTTCAATGTGTGCATAGAATACACATTTCATTTGTAACAATGAAAATACATCCTGGATATCCGATATTTACATTACGATTCATAACAGTAGCAAAATTACAGTTATAAAGTAGCAACAAAAATGATTTTATGGTTGGGGGTCCCCACAACATGAGGAAGTTATAAAGGGGTCATGGCATTAGGAAGATTGAGAACCACTGGTCTAGTGAAATGGCATTCACAGGTGCCTCCTTTCTTTAGCTGAAATTGTGTTACAAAGATCAGATCAGTGTTTCATTTCAAAAAGTCAACTATCTCCTGTCACAAGTTCTTCAGTTGCACATCCTGAGTTATTAAACCACTCATCATCTTACCAAAGGGATAGTCTAACCATATCCATTACAGTGGATTATCCATTACTCTTCAAATCCCAACTTAAAAAAAATGTCTTAAAGTTACAATTTTTGTATTTATTAAAAAGAAAGAATAGCATTTTCCCCAATATTCCATAGAGCTCCCCAGGTAGTGAGGATTTTCTTCAACATCTCAAGAACTACATAGATCAATATCCCAATAATTATATAGAGTGAGGTCTATGGATCTGGGGGGAGTTTATTATGGAAGTGTGAGTAGAAGTGAAATGTTTGGCCAGCCAATAAAGTCCTACTACCAGGATGCAATTTCTTCTATCACACATTTTCATGTGCTGTTTCTAAGGAGGACATGAAAATTACTGGGCAGAATGCTGTAGATGAAACTTCAGGAATATTCTTTCCTGGCTCTGTCCCTCCCAACCCCAATATATCTCTGCCTGATGTACAAACTCGCATGCTCACCCCATGGGTATTGTGCTAACATGCTTTTAACAACCTACTGGTTCCATCTTCTTTTTGCAGGTATTTTCCTGGATTCTGCGTATAGGTTGCAGCCCTTGCCTTGCATGATCAGAGAAACCAAAAGCAAGAAAGCAGCAAAGAATAGCTGAAAAAATGCCAGGACACATCCAGATCAAATGTAAAGAGGCTGCTTATTTCTCTCTTCTCTCTATAAAGCAATGATAACTATACTGTACTACTTTAACCAAGAGCTCTGCAATGTTACAATGGTAATTGGGTCATCCAATGCCCAAGTCAGAGGGAGGACAAGACATTTCCATGTAGGTCTAAATAAGGAACGACTCTTGGAAACTTTAGAAACACCTGCTACTAGAGGCCTTTTCGATGGGGGTGTACATTCTCCCATACCCAATCTAAGTAGCAGGCTGACCCCAAGAGAGTCAACATCAAAGTCGATCATCTCTTCAAAAATGATCAAAACAAAAACTAGAGTCCCCCTCTTTATTCCCAACCATGGAGGTGAGGTAGGTCACACTAGGAAACCTTGTCAGCTCACTACCATCCACGTTTTGAATTCAATTACAGTGTTTTGTCATCATTTTTACATATAGTTTATATTTTTATATGAATATTTTGGGGATTGTGGAATCCATCATCTGACTTTCCATTATTTCCTATGGGAAAATCTGCTTCACTTAAAGATCATGCCTCCAGAACGAATTAAGCTCTTTATGTGAGATATCACTGTATTAACAATAAATATAAGCATAGACAAAGTGTTGGAAGCTCTTCTGTTGCTGTTTTGCATTCATAAATTCCATTTACCAGTAATTGTGCCCTCTTACTATTTTTCTTTTACATTCTCCTGGCCAAAAAAAATTAATGTTGGTTATCCTTTTGAAAATAAGTATTGAAAGGGAAAAAAAAAGCACATATTATACACCTAAGTCTTCAAAAGATTTTTTACTGAAGTCCTTGCTAACAACTTACTGGGTTAATTTTCTCTTTCAAAAAGAAAAGGAAAAAGTAATTCAAAGGGAGCTTCTTAAAAGAGAATAGTGTTTTAAAGTGCTTTATAGTAATAATTGCTGCTTATTCAGATTCACAGTTTTAATAGGAAGCTGGAGATAAATGCCATAGGGCCCAGGTGTAAGGCTCATGTCATCAATAAATGGAACAGTTATTTGACAGAAACAAATTGCTTAGCAATGTGGATTGAATGCTTAATCACTTGCAGTTTAGAAATCCTGTTTTTATTTTTAAGAGATCTGCTTCTAGCTCCAGCCAGTCAGGTTACAGAAAACCCCCTTATATTCAACAGACTAAATTATGCAGAGTGAACAGGCTAGGGGCTATGTTTAACTTTTCAGTACATACCTGCTCAAAATCCCATACTTTATGCAAAGTCTTCTATTCTCAACAAGTTCTACCTGCTCTGGAGAATTTAGATCATTAAGTTAAGTGGTAACTTAGGGTTACCCTTGCCCCATCTTCAGCTTCCAGGGAAAAAGGACCATATTTACTTGAATATAATGCACCATCGAATATAGTGCACAGCTCTATTTTGAAGGGTGTATTTGGAGGTGGGGAAATTACGCACTATATTCAAGTAAAAATGGTAGTCTAATTATAGACAAAACGAACCTCTCTGGCAACGGGTCAGGACACAAGACATTTGAAGAATACTTTTTTTACAGAATTTTAAACTTGTTTTTTCTCATGGAACCAATCAGAGTTTCTAAACAAGATGGTTTGTGACACGAAAATGCAGTATATTAGCTGAAAGTAGCCCCACATACCCACCCTTATCTTTGCCCTTACTCACAATTCCTCTAAGTTGTGTACTGGAGGAAATTTACTGAGTGATACTGTGCTAAGAAATAACTACTTAAACTTTGTGTAGGGAGGGGGGAATATTTACGGAGACTGAAGTCTGTTTACTAAAGAACTGACAATTCAACTAAAGGGGAAGGCTAATAAACATTAATCATAATCAGGCTAACTTAAATGTTGTCAGTTCTTATTTACTCAGGAACTGGTATCTATGCACAGGTGCTCATTGAGTGGGAGTTTGGGAGAAGTGAAAGATGTGAGGATGTATCATGATACAAGACAAGGCAGGAAGCAATCAGAGCATTGACAAGGGATGATTATATGCTGTTCCTGGGCTTTTGGAAACTTTCCACTTGTATTCAACTTATTTGCTTGGGTTTCAACAGGCAGTCAAGGTAAGCAGACCTTTGGTTTCCATGTAGACTGAGGAAGGGGGCCTCTGAGAAGAATTTGATCAGAGTGTTCAGTGTTGCTTTTGGGGGTACCAAGTTTCTTTTGGGCTTCCTTTATCTCTTCTTTGGATCATTATGTCATATAATCTTCAGAACATAATTTATATTAATCTATCTATCTATATAAAATCATAAAGTCACTGACTGACTCATCAACACCCAGCCAAAACCATCAAACCTAGAAGCCTGAAATTTGGGGAGGGTGTTTCTTCCATGATGGAGACACCCACTAAGAACTGGGTTTAGGAAATTCAAACTGGAAGGGGGTAAAAAGAGGTACAATGTATTTTCCTCCGTATACTTTACATTGTACGTAGAATCGCTGACTTATCCACACCCAGCCCCAACCCCTGGACCTGGAAGCATGCAATTTGGGGAGGGTATTCCTTATGTGACACCCACTAAGAACCAATTTTTTGAAATGTAACCCCTATGAGTTAGCCCCAGTGGTGTTGGGGTTTCCTTCCCTGAAATGAGTGAGAAGAGCTGATGCTGCAATGTTATCCACGCTTTCCTGTGAATAAGCCCCATTGAGTACAATGGGACTTACATCTGAGTATTCCTGGTTAGGGCTGCACTGTAATAGAGAAGGACTGAGCCAGGGAAAGTCATGAGAAACAGAGAGGAGCAGGCCAGGAAGAAAGGGGAGATCTTTCTTCCACAGAGAGGGGAAAAGCAACTGCAGAGACTGGGGGCTGCAGGAGGGGAAGGAGGAGGAGAGTCAAGCCGAGCTGAGCCCCTGCTCTCCCTCCCTGCCTCCTCCCCTCTCTCCTTTCTCCTCAGGGCAACACTTGGGGGGAACTCCTCAGGCACACTTTCCAGGCAGGGCTCCCTGCTCTGAAAGCAGACACCTGGGCTAGCTGTGCTCCTGCAGGTCCCAACAAGGGCCAATTGGCCCTAAAACTTTCCTTTTATTGAACCTCTTCTGGCAGCCAATCAGACGCTGCCCTTGCCCCGCCTTCTGCTTCCAGGGAAAGGGAGACTGTAATTCTTCATATACCTGCACACGGTAATTGCCAGAAAATGTTTTTCTTAAACTGTAGCCTTTAAAAACAGGGTGCACACTACATTTAACTGCGCATTACATTCAAGTAAAAATGGTATTTTTCATCTGGTTCTTTATTGAAAGCTTTTAAAAAGCCAAAACATGTTCATCAGAAGTTACACAGTACAGCTATGACCTAATAAAAAAGCAGCTTCTTCAGCATTTGCACTGTATGGGGACAGCGTCCACATGTTGTGGAGGGGAGTTTCATCCCACCCAGGATGCCACGACATTGGGAAACCTGGCCAGGCTGTCACAGGGCTTTTGCCAGGACGTTGTCTTTCCCACTGAAGTGGTACCTATTTATCTATTTGCATTAACATGTTTTCAAACTGCTAAGCTAGCAGGTATAAACTAATTATCAGCGGATTTTTCACACTAGGTTTCATCGCAACACAAACAAGGTTAGCTTATTAAATAAAATGAAAAGATATCCCTTAAGGTTTAAAAACAGCCTGATTACCATAATGCCACAGATACCCAGTAATCTACTTCCCTCCCACCTCAGCTTCACAAGCTAGTTATTCATTACTGTTGAACATCACATTCATTTCCACGTGCATTTCCATTCATTTAAATGCACATTGGGCTTGGTCTACATATTGCAATATACTGTTAGGCTTGGATTTCCAGGCTGAATCTCACGCTATATCAGCTCTTAAAATTCCTAGAAAAGCATAAAAAACATTATTGCTTCCAAGAGAGAGTTCATTTTTCTTCAAGAACACAGAAAGATTACATTTGCAAATGACAAGATATTCAATGTAACAATTTAGCTAACTTCAGGGGGATATTGGCATTTTCCTGTGCTATAAATTAACAGTATATCAAGAACCTAAGTCTTAGTAATGTAAGACTTGGGCTACAATCCAGAGCATCTACAGGACCTTTTACACCGATGTAGTTACGGTGCCACCTATGGGAAACCTATGGGAAACGCATAGAGCAATCCAGAGTAAGTGCCTCTTACGTCTTCCCATAGTTACTCTGGATTGTAGGGTTAGTAAGTTGCACTAAAGTCAATAAGCCTTATAGGCATACATCAGAAGCTTCATTAGTTTTGCTGCCCCAATACACCACTTTGAATCAATGTTCCACTTCACATGTACATGACAATATAAATACAGACTACTGAACAGGAATGTGTACAGTATTCCATATATTTGCAAAATTTTCTGTTTAACACCTCTTGGCAACCTGAACCTCAGAATTTCAACTTCTGGGAGAAAATTTATTTTGCAACATTTATTTATCTGTGTTACAAGACATGATACTAGTTTCAGACACCCTATTAATCCCCTGCATACACAACTTTTCAGTCTCAAGGGAGACTGAAACTTAGAAATTCATTACTTCCCCCCAAGTTGTCTCTAACAGATATCAGTTCTATTTTCACCATACAGAAGTAAGAAGGAACATTAGAATAATGATTTGAAGCACCCCAAGTTTACCATACAGTCACCATGGCAACATATAGAACATGGCCCAAAACGTATTTATACAAAGGCATGCAATTATTCTGCTCCAATTCATGGATATATACCAATGTCACACTTTGCCAAGGCTGGAATCAGACTGCCTTTAAGGGACATAAAGTTCCTTCTCTCCAGACTGCAGAGAATACTGAATAATAAGAAACCTAAAACTCCACAGGCCAAAGGCTGACATATAATGAATGCCTTAAATTCCAAACCAGAAATGCCCTTCCTACAGATGGCCACCGGGCATCATCACCATTAACCTTTTTTTGAAGATTAGTTAAAACTCATCTATTTCATCCAGCTTTGCTGGGAGAAGATAATTTTGCACTGAAGATGCAAAAAGCAGCTTTCGTGTGGCAGTTCATTTTTACATGATTTTCACAGTTTCATGAAATTGGCTCTATTTTGATATTGCTGGTTTGTCATTTTATGATATACAGTCAGGATAATCAAGTTGTTTGGAAGTTGGAAGAACTTACTTGGAAGATCCAGATTTAACTTCCCAATCAGCCATGAAGCTGATAGCTCAGGAATAACAGTATATAAGGAAGAAATTATGAAAGTCATCCAAATTATGATCTCTAACAAGTGGAAGAAGTCTAAAATACTACTAGCTCTTTATTTCCATGTTTACCTTGAGAGACACACACCTACCTCTAAGCTGGTGAAAGGTGATAATGAATTTGCTGGTCACAGACTTGAGTTCATTATTGGCCAACGTAATGAGATGTATCCCTTCTGTGATGTGCCTCATAACTTTGTAAAGGGCAATAGGGAAGGTCATCAGTTTGCAATCTGCCAAATCTGTAGCAAAACATCAGAGGGAAAAGGACATAAAATCAGTTTTCCAGGGTAAACATACTATGTTTTATCACATATTTTCATCATCCACCAATGAGGACTGGGTGCCAATTAGCAAAGAAAAGTCAATAGCAGGGACAGTGATACTGCAAAAGCCATAGTTTTCTCAAAATACGGGGTAAAGCACACAGTCAGATTAAACCTAACCAAAGACTGTAAACTAGTTCAAAGACATTGTTTTAAGATACATCATTTTAGTAAAATTAATTGTGCTAATTCATATTGTCACAATGATCTCAAACAGAAATTCAACCAGACATCCACGTGCCCATTTCCAAAATCAGAATTTTATTCAGAATTTGTCATAAAACAAAACAAACCAAAAGGTTGGTGGTGTGCTAGATAAGACTGGGGAGAAATAATCTGTCCTGCAAAAAGTTGTCAGAAACCTACCATTCCCCAAAAGATCTCTTCCCTGCTTTGTTAACAGTGCCAATGGCCAAAATGGCCTCAACCACAGCAAACAATATAAATCAATATAGCTCTAGTTTCAAAAAATTTAGTCATAGTATTTGTGATAAAAATTTAGAGCAGGGGTCCTCAAAGTCCAGCCCGCGGGGCGGATCCGGCCCCCCAGTGTCCTCAATACGGCCCACCAGTCTGTACAGACCCCCACCCCCAGTGCTGGCTGCCACTGGGAAAAGAGGCTTGGTGGCGGCCGCCATTTTCAATTTGGCACACTGGGCTATACTGAGGGGGTGGCTCCTCCCCCTCCTTGCCTCGCTGTTGCTGAGTGACTATAGTGGCAAGAGAAGGCAAAGCAGGCAGGGAGGGGGAGGAGCCATCTCCTCAGTAGAGCGCCAGGCAGGCAGGTGCCCACCATGGCGAGGGGCTGCCTGCTTGTTCACTCGCCTGCCCACCCAGCGGAAGAACCGCTTGCCGCCTTGCCCTGCTCCCTCTGGGGCTCCCCGCTGGGCTCAGCGTCCTCCTGGCCTGGAGGGGGAAGAGAGGCTGCTCCTCCTGGGTGAGGGAGGAGCTGAGGCACCACTCACGCCACCAGGGCTTACTCACAGGTAAACTGCCAAAGGCTGCAAACCTAAGTACACTTTCCTGAGCCAGGAGAAGGCCAGGCAGCCCACCGCCAGCTCCCTCCCTGCCCTGGGGGCCTCTCCTCTGATCACTGGCTGAAGGAGTCCTCCAGTGTTTCTGCTTCTCCAGAAACAGAAGCAGGGAGTGGGGGAATAAAGGAGGGAGCAGCCAGGCCAGGAGAGGCTTGGAGTCTCATGGGGGGGGGCTGCCTGGGCTTCTCCTGACCCAGGAAAGTGTATTTAGGATTGCAGCCTTTGGCTTGGGGTCTCCCAGGAAAGTGCAGCCGAAGGCTGCAATCTTAAATGCACTTTCCTGGGCCAGGAGAAGCCCAGGCAGCCTGCACCCCTGCTGCTCCCTCCTCTATTTCCCCCTCCCTGCCTCCGTTTCTGGAGGGACTCCTTCAGCTGGCTTCTTCCTTCCTCTCTTTCTCTCTCCCTCCCCCACTCTATCTAGTTTTCCCTTCCTCTCCCTCCCCCTCCCCCTCTCAAAAAGGGGGAAAATTAAAGTGTGTTTTGTTTTAGTTTGCCCTGCTCCATCTGCGCAGCCTCAGTTCAGGTTAGGCCAGGTGGGATCCAGGCTTAGCCTGCAGAGCCAGCCCATTCAGGAGACAGTAATTTGTTGCAAGCCAAGCCTGAATAAATTATATTTTTCCTCCCCTGTTAAAACCGTTGCCTATTCTGGATCAGCAGATTGTCAGCCTCCCTGCTCTGCAGGTATTCCTGGCAGAAAGAGTATTTTGATTATCCTGCATTGGTTGGCTACCAGCTGGAAAAGCTAGGGATGGGAAGGGACTGACAATCCCATCCCTTGGCACTAGACATCACTGCTTGGCACGAGGCATCACTGTCCCAGAGTGGCAGGTGATCACCAGAAACTCCCCCCTTTTATGACAGTATTCTTTCTGTGTGTTACTGTACAAGCCTGAGTCACAAGCCCTCTGCAAAATATATCTAAACAGATTCAACCACTAAGTTGTTGTACCCACTCCAAAACAGTTAGTTCCCAAGTACGGTAGTGCACAGAGAGTTTCTGCTCTACCGGTTGAGTGCATTGCACTTAAGCAGGAAGAAATGATAAAAAGTAGAAGTGTCCCCCACAGGTTATACTACTAGTCATGACCAAATGTAGGATGCAGTTTTTAAGCCTTTAGAGCCAGTGTTGTCCAAAGACGCTTCCATGGTCCTGGGGCTGGCATGACTGCCAAAGGCACATGGAATGCTATTTTTACTTTCCTACCAAAGTACAGTGGTGCCTCACATAAAGAGCTTAATTCGTTCCAGAAGAATGCTCTTTAAGTGAAACACTCTTTAAGTGAAGCAGATTTTCCCATAGGAAACAATGGAAATTCAGACGACTAGGTCCACAACCCCCAAAATATTCATATAAAAATATTAACTGGATGTAAAAATGATGACAAAACACTGGAATTGAATTCAAAACGTGCATTCAATGTGCATGATCCTATGAAGTCTACTTAGACTGCAATTGTAAAGCTACTTTCCTGGGAGTAAGCCCCATTGAACACAATGGGGCTTACTTCTGAGTAGACATAGTTAGGAGACTGCAATCAAAGACACTTTCCTGGGAGGGCTACCTGGGCTGCTGCTGAAGTTTCAAAGTGGCAGTGGGGCAGTTAGGGGCAGCAGTTAGGGGCAGCTGCCTCTGGCAGTTGGGGGCAGTTAGAGGCAGCAGCACCGGCCAACAGCCCTTTTAAAGAGCCTCCATGTGGAGCGTCAGGGCTGCATAGCACGCATGCCCATAGCGCGCTTGCTTGTTAAGTGAAGCGGAACTTGTTGTGTGAAGCAAGATTTCTTGGAAATTTTTGCTTGTTATGTGAAACGCTTGTTAAGCGAGGCACTTGTTAAGCTAGGTACCAGTGTATATCTATTTATCTACTTGCATTTACATGCTTTCTAACTGCTAGGTTGTTAGGAGCTGGGCTAAAGACTGGAGCTCATCCCATCTTGTAAGACCCAGGTCTCAAACCCTGGCCTGCCAGTTAACAGGCACAGTGTCTTAACCACATGCGCTACCACAGCACAAAAGAAAGGATATTTTCCTACAAAAGAAGGGATATCTGACATCTCCTTTTGTCTCCTTATGTTCCAAATTGGAAGATAGCTAATGCTAGTACTAATAAAGACATCTAGGAGAGGGACAGGCCCTTCTTACAAATAGGCTCTCAATTGTTTTTGTAGTTCAGTCTGCTTCAGTGATGCAGAACAAGAATATTCAAGGCACGCGCACATATTCTCTACAGATCTTCTTGAAAATCCTTTCTATATGTAAAGGTCAAAGCTTACAGTTAGGACAATCAAGAAAACTGTTGTATAAATTATTCCTTGAAACTAGGATAACTAGGAAAGATTTATCAGAGGTATGTATAACTTCACTCACATCAGGAGTGAATTATTATTCACTTATAAGCTTTACATGCACTTGGCTGCAGAAAATATTCTTTGAATAAGAGCCTACCACTCAGCATCTTCTGCTCAAAATCACACCCCACAGTTATAAAAAAAATCAGTTATTAAAAATTATATGAATTCCCTCCCTTTAAAAAAACAGTCCCTTTAAAAAAACAGTTATTCACAGGTGCATTTGTTCCTTGGTAGTATGCCTAGGTTATTCTACCCAAGGTACAGACCGATAACATAGCTTTCCAGCTTTAATCTCCAGATAATCAAAGAAAATTTGCCCACTGACAAAGTAAGTAGTAAGTAAGCAGAAGAAAATAAATCTGCTCAAAGTCTTTTTTGTTGTCAGAGAAGTTCAGTAGGCAAAAATGGGACACACATGTCCCATTGAAATGGGATGTGACAATAAATGTGAACCTCCATTTACTGGGTGATTTACCATCCCCTACTCTTCCTTTTCCCTGAACTGGAAACATTTCTGGGGGGTGAAGAAGTGAGGAGAAGAGTGGAAGACTCCTCTTTACCACATCTCCTTTTCTGTTCCATCCCTGTCTTCTTCCAACTCAGGGTATGGGAAGTAGAACTGAAAGGGTGGAAGCAGGCAGTGGCAATCACCACCAATTTGCTGCTTGAAGCAACTGCCTCAGTTTGCCTCAGGATGGGCCAACCCTCCCTAAAGTACTATTTTTATTTTGGATCAAAATGCAACCTAGTCAATACAGAAGCTAAGTAAGTAGTCCATCTTCTTCCCTTCTGGATTTCTCAGGCAAGCTGAAACAAAGTATAACATGCTATCCAGAGGGGTTGTAGAACTAAGTCTAAGAGGTCTTATTCCAAAAAGAACACATGGACATATTTTAAGGCAGATTAACACTTTTGACTCAATTCCTCCAAGGATCAAGTGTTCTGCTTTAGGTTACGCATAAACAATACATCTAATCCTCTAATTAGTCTCTATTCATTCATATGCTCCTGTTAACCTAAATGGCTAATTCCTAATGGTTTTTTGTTTTGTTTTTTAAAGAGATACATTTCTCCTGGTTTTTAGTCATACGTTGCCCTTCCTTCCACTCATGCATACTAAAGGAAAATTGTCAACATAAAAATATTAGAAGGCGGCTGCTTTGAAATTATTAACCAATACAACTGAATATGTTTTCCCTCACTTCAGTTCTACAGTCATTAAAACTACAATAGTTATTCAGAAATCCAGACATTAGTTCTTGCGTAAAGCCATTTCTGCCTAACATTGCATATACACAACAGGGACCAAATATGTATATCTGTGGGCTGGGCAGAATTGGTTAACACCACTTTTCCTCTTCAATTTACCACAAGTAAATCAAGCCTTATTAAAAAATAAATAAATCATGAACTCTTATAAATGAATTCAGTTTTCATGGCATTGGTTGTTTGGATTAGAGTCACAAACACACATTGTCCATAAAGTTTATGACAAAATAAATCCATTTCTCTTTAAAGTGTACAAGACTCCTTTTGTAAGTGCAATAGATGGACAGCCCAATTCTCAGTTCCCTGATACATCTGGGTGCTGCAATGCCAAAATGGCTACTGCTGAAACCAATGGACCAGAGGGCCAAACAAGAGATTGGTAGTCGTCCCCTTTCCCTCAAGGAAAACCCGAGATTCCACAATGGGGTTACTTAAGTCAACACCAGCAGTTCTGCCATTGCAGACTGTAGCAGGGGATAGGACTCAATAGGAGCGTCTTTCAAGAGGCCAGAAAGCAGAGTAAAATGCTGACTAGAAAACACTTTAGCAGATGCAAACACACTTACAAACAGGCAAGAGAAACCAGACTGTTTGAGGAAAGGTTGTGCAACGGCAGGCAGATTTAGTGCATGCGCAGCAGTTTTCTAAGTACAGCAAAGGCTACAAGTACATTTTAATGGTGGTTGACATACTTTCACACAGCTAGAAGTCTGACAAACAAAATGGCAGCTGCTTCTCAGCAAGTCTTTAGGGTTGAGAGGATTCCATACCAACTGTAGACTGATTCTGGTAAAGAGTTCCTGGACTGTGAGAAGGGAACTAAAAAACATGGTGTGCACCACTTTGCTACTAATAATGAGGCAAGACAGTGGCTGTAGAGCATTTTAATAAAATGTTAAAAACAAAGATGTGGAGATTTCTTACAGCTAACCTTCAGATATATTCATGACTTATGAAGAGTTATAATCACACCTATGCATAGGACTATTCAGGTACACCCTGTTGATGTGAACCAGTCCAACGTGCTGTCTAGAAAACAAGACTGTTAGCGGAAAAAAGAAGGTTAAAGAAAAGGGGATCATGTACAAGTGTCAAATGGGTTTTTGAGAAAGGTTAGAGTTTTACCACTGGGATTTTCACAGTAGACCAAACACAAATAAAATAGCACTGGGGTATAAGACCTTTGCACCTGTTAAGAGATTATGAGGGAGAAAATATTGTAGAGACTTTCTCTCGAGAAAAATTACAACTTGTGAGGACTGAGGACAATGTTTAGAGTTGAAAACCTAGTCATGATGGCACGGGTAAGAAAAAGCACCACTTTGAGAAATGGTTAGGCTGGCCGATCTAGTTCAACAGTTGGGTTGGAGCCAAGAAGCTGTGTGAGAGATCTGAGGGGAAAATGAATTTTAAATCACTCTGCTTATAAACGCTACTCATTCTGTTCTCACCATACAAGTAGGATGGTGCCCAGAACTGCAAAGGTACCAGGAAGTCCAAGATACTATATCCACGTAGCTGGGACATCTTCATAAAACCTGGGAGATGTGAAATTTTGAATGAGTGTAAGATGTGGATCTTTACTCAGTGGAGGGCAGGGGCTACCGTGTGTTCAACTCCAAACTGGTAGATAAAATGAAGAAACACAAGAGCATGGCACCAATGCAGTATGGGCAGAAAAATGCAGTGAAGGCTCCTTTGCTTAAAAATGTTGATATCTATCATCTATCTACAGTAACTGGTACAGTATATGGTACAAAACAATGTCTGGTCCAGTATATGATAGAAGTCAAACAGGCCTATATATCAGAGGTGCATCCAATGTTAGCTGTCAAAACCTCGGTTTTTACTGCAGAAATTGCAGGAGGATTTAATACCCCCTACATTTACACAGACATAAAAAAATCGTCAGATAGGAGGGAACTTTTAAGTGTCCGTTTTGTGCTGTGTGCCCGTTCAGGGAGAGAACATCAAGTAAATCACCATCACTGATGACAAACCACATGATGTCCCTGTGAATAAAGACCATGCAGATACCATCACCACAGAAATAAAGACAGACCAGAACAAAAAGATGATTGTCAAAAAGCGAGATTGTCAAAAAGTCAGTCTTGAAAGTCTATGGTATCATGCTCGACGCTGCATACGCTGCATGCGAAGCACGAAAGCCTGTATTAGATTGTTATGGAGGATAGGTTGTTACCCAAGCAGCAAATTCCCCATCTCCACGCCACTGAATTAGTCCAATGGAAAGGCAGAGCCAATACAATTGGATCCAGCTGGCGTCGCAGAGCTGGGCTAAGGACAGGAGCTCACCCTGTCTTGTGGGGCCGACCCGGGTCTCGAACCCTGGTCTGCTGGTTAATAGGCACAGCGTCTTAACCGCTTGCACCACCCACAGCCCATATTTTATTTATATATATATACACACATATATATAAATGGAAACTCAGACAAATGGTTCCACAACCCCCAAAATATTCATATACAAATATTAACTGGATGTAAAAATGATGACAGAACACTGGGATTGAATTCAAAACATGCATTCAATGTACATGATCTTATGAAGTCTACTTAGGCTGCAGTCCTAAAGACACTTTCCTGGGAGTAAGACCATTTAACACAATGGGGCTTACTTCTGGGTAGACATGGTTAGGAGGCTGCAATCCAAGACACCTTCAAACTGTCTCCCCACTTTCTCCTTCTCTCCATCCTGAGCCTCTCTCTCCCCTGCTCCCTTCTGGCTAGCCCTGAACTGCTTCCCTCTTCTCCAATGCTCTTCTCTCCCTCTGCCCAGTGGACACCCAGCCACAGGAGGAACAGCATGGAAGTGTTGCTTTCACTATGGGCAGGTGCGCTAGGCAGCCCTGATACTTTTTAAACAGGCTGCCGGCCAGCGCGTCTGCCCCAACTGTCAACGAATGTGTTCTTTACTTGAAGCACTTTCTTTAAGTGAAGCAGAATCCTAGAGAAATTTTTGATTGTTATGTGAAACGTACTTTACGTGAGGCGTTCTTTACGTGAGGCACCACTGTGTGTGTATGTGTGTGTGTATGTGTGTGTACATGTGTGTCACTGACTCATCAATGCCCAGCCAAAACATTGTGTGAAATTTGGGGAGGGTATTCCATCCTTGATGTAAGCATCCACTAAGAACTGAGTTTTAGAAATTCAGACTAGAAGGGTATGAAAAGGAGCACAAATTTTCGTCACTATACTTAAACATTGAAGACTGACTGATCAACATCCAATCCTAATTCCTGGATCTAAAAGCATGAAATTTGGGACACGTATTCCTTCCGTGATGTAAGAACCCTCTAAGAACCTATTTGGTGCCTTCTGCTGCTGCCCAGTGTTTCCCACTTGTGCCCATGTTTGGTGGTAGGGTTGCCAAGTGCCCTCTTACAAGGGCCCAGAGTCTTCTGTTGCCTTCTGCCCACTGGTTAGGTGGGCAGCATTGTCCAGTGCTGCCTGATGGTGCCTGGTGCCCAGTAAGGATGCCTGATGTCCTGTGCCCACTGCCCAGTGGTGTTTGGTAGTCTCCAGTGCCTGGTACAGGTGCCCAATGATATCCAGAGCCCTCTGTTTTCTGGTGGTACCCAGCGCCTGGTGGGCTGGGCTGTTTGTGCCCAAGACTGACAAATAGACTTGAAATGTTGCTACCGCAAAAACAGATAAATTCCACTAGTCTATATATATAAAAGAGAAAAGTCACTGACTGACTCATCACCGCCCTGCCAAAATCACTGGGCCTAGAAGCGTGAAATTTGGGGTGGGTGTTCCTTCCGTGAGGGAGGGGTGCACTAAGAACCGGTTTTCGGAAATTCCAACCGGAAGGGGGTGAAAAGGGGCTCAACGTGTTTTCCTCCCTATACTTTGCATTGAGAATTGCTGACTCATCAACATTTCACCCCAACTGCTGGGCCTGAAGCATGGAATTCTGGGAGTTCCTTCTGTCACCTGAACACCCACCAAGAACCATCTGGAGAAATTAACCCTTCAGGGGCTGAAAAGGGGAAAATGTGTTTTTGTCCTATACTTAACATGGGAGACTGAATAACATCCAGCCCATTTGGTGCTCAGTGCCAGGTGCACTGGGGGGATGTTGTTTGGAGGAAGAGGTTGCACTGAGGAGATGATGCACATGGGGGACTGATGCGCTTGGGGGAAAGTTGCACATGGGGGAAAGTTGCGCATGAGGGGATGATGAGCTGGGGCAAGTTGCGCATGGGGGAAGCTGCGCCATGGGGGGAAGCTGCGCAGTGGGGGGATGTCGTATGGGGAAATGTTACTCCCGCAATGCGGGAATGCTTTTTGCTAGTTTTTAATATATTAGATGATGCCTAATAGCATTGTATGTGATTGCATTTGGGAAAATATTACAGACTAGTGAAATGTAACTGCATTGCAGGAGTGAAATGCCCATACACACCATCCCCCATTGCGCAACATCCCCACACACACAGCAACATCCCCCCACATGCAGCAACCCCCCACCCCAAACAACATCCTCCCAACATCCCCCCCTACGCACCATTCCCCCTTCCAGTGCACCCTTCCTCTCAGTGCATCAGGCACCAGGCACCAAATTGGCTGGCTGTTGATAAGAAAGTCTTCACTGTTAAGCATAGGACAAAAACAAGTTGCAACCCTTTTCACCCCCTTAAGAGTTAAATTTCTCAACAATGGTTCTTGGTGTGTGTTGATATCACAGAAGGAACACCCTCTGTGAATTTCATGCTTCTTAGTCCAGAGATTTGGGGCAGGGCTTGGATCAATCAGGGACTCTTCAATGTAAAGTATAAGGAGGAAAACACATTATGCCCCCTTTTATTCCCTTCTGTTTGGAATTTCCCAAAACCGGTTCTTAGGAGGTGCCTCAGTCACAGAAGGAATGCCTTCCCCAAATTTCATGCTTCTAGGCCCAGCAGTTTTTGCTGGACATTGATGAGTGAGTGAGTGAGTGAGTGAGTGAGTGAGTGAGTGAGTCAGTCAGTCAGTCAGTCAGTCTTCAATTTGATAGATATGTTCTTGTAACAGTCTACTTTGTATATGCTTTTAACAATGATAGTCAATGGAGCTTAATCTTTAAGTGTAGATAGGATGCAACATTTAGAATGTTCAGATGATTTTTAAAAAAATCTGTAATTTCTCAAACAGAAATTCTTGAAAGATTCAAAAGATTATTTATTTTAATTGGATTTTTAAACAAATATGGGAGGTGTTAATATTTTTCTGCTTGATGATGTCACTACCATGACATCCTTTTAGGTTTATGACATCACTTCTTGTGGTGTCATTCTAAAAAAGTGTCAAAGAGTGTCATTCTAAAAAGTGGGTTCCAAAATTATAAAGTTTAAGAACCCGTGCTATAGGAAATTCTTCTTTAGAATTTGTAAGTATCTAATTTTTATCAACAGGTTAGTAACTCCCCCAAGCTGGCCCAACCTGATTTATACCAAATTGTTTTTGTAGTGTGTAGTTGAGTGCAAAAGCTCTACTACACTTGACAGTCCCAAATATGTTGGTATAATAGTAAATCAGCTAAACAGCATAATAAATTAACAGTTCATATGAATTTATATAGCATCATTTATTATTCATACAATTATTCATTTACTAGGATTACCCATTCATTTTTCATTGAATGGTGCGTCAGCACATGCATTACTAATGATACAATCAAGACGGCATAGATATTCCTTGGCAGTTTCAGCTTCAGAACTGTATTCTAAAAAATTACATTTGGGGGATTTTAAAAGTATTTTAAAATACTTTTTTTAAAAGTATTTTAAAATACCACACAACAAAACAGGATAGACTTGAATAGAATATACTGTGCACCAGTGATGGGCTTCAAAGAAATTAAGAACCGGTTCTCTGCCCATCTGGCAGCCACTTTTAAATGGCTATTTTTAAACTTTATATGTCCTATCTCTTGTTAAGAACCGGTTCTATAGAGTAGGTGCGAACCTGCTGGTGCCCACCACTGCTGTACACCCTAGGGTGAGTTACAGTGGGTTTGTCCCTTGTAATCTTGTGTCCCCCATATTCAAGAGATTATTTTACAGTGCAGTTCCTCTGATCACAAAAAATTTCTCCATTTCATTCTAAACCTTTCACTCTAAGCCTTTCATTCTAAATCTAAAAGTCATTAATGTCATCCCCTTATTGCTCATCATGCACCAATGGTTTCCAACCAACCATAACCACAACCAAAATAGATTACAACCATTTTCATGCATGAAATAAACATACACAGTTTATTCCCATCTTCCGCAATAAACAGAGGGCCAAACATTCAAGCACTGTATAGCCCTGTGTATTTTCTTCCTGCCCGAGACTCAACATGGGCCTGCCCACAGCTTGGCATCAGTAGCTCCAAATGGTACTAACAGACACTTCCCTTTCAATTCAGATCAGCATTGGGGAACAAAAGATTAAATCTCCCTTTCCCTCATGCTGTAGCCTTAATTTTCCTGCACCACCCCAAAACCATTTCATACAGGACCAAGGTATGTTTTAATACACTATGCAAGTTTGACACACACACACCCCGGAATCTATGTAGTAAACAGGCATCCAACTTGGTGCCTCCTCTGAAAATATGGGCTAAAACATGCAAGTGAGATGTGCTCACTGAATCACTTCTCCAAAGAGTGCAACAGACTGCCACATTCCATACACAGTTCTTCAGTACAGTGTATGGTACAGTACTTCATGTTCTTCAGTACTTCTTGTCCTTCTCTTTTTTGGGAAGAACTTCCTAATAATATTTCTGGACACTACATAAACTTGATGCATCCATGGGCATGCAGAATATACCTGCACCCTGGTGTCCTTGTCCATTCTGGGGAAGCCTACTTCTGGAACCAGGAGGTTACACATACCCATGGTTCTTAACATATGATGGACTTCTCCACAATTTGTCCAATCCATTTAGGCCAGGTGCCATCACAACATCCTATCGCAAGGGCTTCAACAAATTACACTGCACTGCTTCTCACAAACAACAGTGTGGCAAAGCCTAGAGATGTTCACCTGAATATGGCCAGCCAAAAATAACTAAATGCCCTAAGCAGACATTTCTGGGAGTTAGATCCATTGAACACGATTGGGCTTACTTCTGAGTAGACATGAATAGGATTGTGCCTTAAGCAGAGAAAGCTCCAATTAGAAGAGGATTTTATTATCCCAGCCATCTTATTAATACAAATATCACAGCTGTCAGTTTAAAAAATTGACAGTACTGTATAATAAATTGACAGTTACAACAACCATTTAGAATATATCTCCTGTACAACCAGAATAATTAATTTAAATCATTCAGAGATATCAAACATTGAAGATTACCAGCCAACAATTTATTCATGTGGCTTCAACCGCTACCTGCTGCATGGGTTACTGCATTTCTGGGCTTGCACACATCAGTGCTTTCAGTAATTAACTTTTTAATAACTACTTTGTGAGGCACTATGAAAAACATTCTGCTGGAACCCAAATCCAATCAATACATTCCCATTAATAAATATGAATGCGGAGCAGACCGGGGCAGACTCACTTCTCATTCAAGAGGGAGCTTCTATCTTGTATTAAAAGAAATAAGGGGTTGGGCAGAAGAGATAGAGATGCAACATCTGCAGTTGGCCATGTCCTTCTTTTCTAATGTATTCTACACTAAAAGGTGAGGTATTAACAGTACAATCCTAGAATCTTTGACATTCTTTGCTCTCATACAGGTATTTTTACCCTATGCAACAATTCAAAACTGACAAAAGCCACCTTCTATATTTGATATTGGCAACAAGATACAAAATTTGTGTACACAAAGTATCATTGAAGAATCTTGACTTTTTTAACTCATGCTGCCTAGAATTTACGTAACATCAGGTGTTATTTTATTTGAAAAGAGGACTCCAAATTCAACACTCTCATATTATTGCCATTTCTAATTCTTTGTGAACAGCTGACAAAACAAAAGAACACCTTTCTCGATGCCTTCATTTATGCCTTCTAAAAAGAGCTCAACAGTGAGCTTTCGCTTTGCAGGAAGAATAACTATAGGAAGCTATGATCACCACCACATATAAACCATGGACCTGAAGTCTGCTTTCAAAATAACATAGGCTGCAATCCTAAAGACGCTTTCCTAGGAGTAAGAACCACTGAACATAATAGGGCTTACCTTTGAGTAGACATGGTTAGGATTGTGCTCATAATCTAGGTAAGTTACAACCTTAACCTACCTTACTTTGTTTACAAAATCCAAAGGGGCTTTTAACCCTCATTACAATCTCATGAATACCTCATACAAAGATACCTAAAAATGAAGTCAATTATGCTTTCAATAATTCATTTTAGAAGTATTTGGATGGGGTAGGGTGGGAGGGTTGCCAGAGGGTTGCCAAACTTTTAGTTGCCAGAGTTTAAAAAAGAGCAAACTGAGGTTTGGTTCACGGTTTATAGTTAAACTGCTCCACCTGCAGGTTTCAGGTTGGAATTAAAAAGAATCATGAATTTCACACAGTGTCACTTGGCCTCATTGGACCTTGTGAACATATCAGATACACTGTAGCACTGTGGACATCATCAGTTCTTTGGATGGAAGGTTAAGAGGAGACCCAGGCGGCAATCCAAACCTCTGCTTAGGCTGGCATAAGCCCCAGCACAAGCCCCGTTTTGGCCTGGGAATGTCACAAAACTGCTGTAAGGCACACCTGTGCCTCTCCTGGGGGAGGGTTGGGACAGTGCACAGACACGCGCATGCCTCCTACATCACCACAGAAACAGGAAGATTGATGAGTTGTGCCAGCCTAGGTTAGGACTGCACCCCATATAAGTAAGAGTGAGGTAAATCAAAGACAGTTGTTTTGAGTGTATAAGGGCACAATCCTAACCATGTCTACTCAGAAGTAAGCCCCATTATGTTCAATGGGTCTTACTCCCAGGAAAGTGTCTTTAGGATTGCAGCCTAAGTCAACAGTTTTAGGCATTTGTAAATATTCAACCTGAAGCTGGTTTGCAAGTTACTTTTCACAAATGACCAATGTGTTGTCACAGAGTTACCGGTTAGTAACTCTGTGGTCTTTTATTTTTTTAACTGTTGTTACTGTTCCATTACATTTCAGATGAAGCAAAGGCTTTAGGAGACCTTTGGGCTTTATTGCAGACCCTTAGTAAGCCTAAGACCTCAGTGTACCTAGAAGGAACAGCATATTATTATAGAAACCATGAAGTCAAATCTACATCTACAGTATTTATATACCACTTTTCAACTGAAAAGTTCACAAAGCAGTTTACAAGAAAATGAAAAAATTAATAGCTAATTAATAGCTAATGGGTCACTGTCCCAAAAGGGCTCACAATCTAAAGTGCAAAAAGAACACCAGCAGAAGCCACCAGAACAGACATTGCTGGGGTGTGGAGGGCCAGTTACTCTGCCCCTGCTAAAGAAAAGAGGAACACCCACTTGAAAGAGTGTCTCTTGACCAGTAAGCAGGGGTAGCCAAATAACCTTTGGGCATCAAACTGAACCTAAACCAAACACCAAACTGCACCTTTCTTCCCCTTCCCCCAAGCTAGAATGAACAATTGAAAGTCTCTCAAACTCAGATTAAAACATGAAACACTGTCTCCTACCAATGTGAATTATAAGAATGTAACACGAAGGGCTGCAGTGGCTCAGTGGTTAAGACGTCATGCCTGTCAACCAGCAGGCCAGCATTCAAGACCCAGGTGCTACAAGACTGAGTGAGCTTCCCGTCTCTTGCCCAGTTTCTTCCCGTCTCTAGCAGTTTGAAAGCATGTAAATCCAAGTAGATAAATAGGTGCCACCTCAGTGGGAAGGTAACAGCGTTCCATGCACCTTGGCATATAGTCATGCCAGACCCATGACCACAGAGATGTTTTCAGACAGCGATGGCTCTTTGGCTTAGAAATGGGTATGAGAACCACAGCCTTCAGTTAATCACAACTAGCAGTTCAACCTGCAGGGGACACCTTTACCTATAAACATCAATAGTGGGTACCATGTACTGGGGTACATGGGGTACATGGAAGGAGCCTCCCCAAAAACAACTGTCAAAATGATATTCTCAGCAGTTGGGCATACTTGGGCAACGCAGGGACTCTCATCAGCCACTATGAGTATCCTTTCGGAAGAAAGAAGGGTATAAATCAAATAAATAGATAAATCACTAAATTGTGGCAAATCCTTCCTCCACCAGAAATTGTACACGGTAAATAAATAACATCAATACTGGGAGATTTTTAAATACATTTGGGTTTAGGCAAGTTTCCTTGCTGCCACCTTATATCAGAAAATAAGATATGACCTGTTTCTTTAATCATATAATTGGAAGGGCCTCATTTCCTATTCCAACCACCTGTCTATAGCAGGAAGCCCTCTTACAGCATTTCCAACAGTTGCCTGACCAGGCTCTGTTTGAAGATCTCCATTGAGAGGGAATCCATCACCTTACTTGGTAATCTGTTCTACAGTCATTTGCTTTTCTACAGAATTTTTTCCTTAAGGTGGGCTGCACTCAATGGTAGCACACAAATACCACAAAGCACAGCATAACTTAACCTGGTGCAACATGAGGGCTATCAGAACTCCTACCAACTTGTCAATACCTAACAATGGCCTTACTGAACTGATTCAATCAAAGATGGTAAGAGGCTGTTTTTGAGACAGACATAACAAAAATGAAGCTGGTCTATGTAGTTTTATCAGTAAAGAAGTTAGCAGAAAACATAGACACCATCTACAACAGCGTTTCTCAAAGTGAGGGTTGGGACCCCTTTGGGGGTCGCCTGGAGCTTTCCTGGGGATTGCCTAAAGACTCCTGGTGCATGGGGCCAGGTGGGAAGACCTGGCAGAAATGCTGGAGCCGCTGCAACTGGAAGAAGCCGCTGAGAAGCAACTCAGAAGCAGCTGTGAGACAATGTGGAGCCTTGGGGGCGGGGGGGGGGGGATTGCAGCCTTAGAGCCCAGTTCTATCCATGTCTACTCAGAAGTCAGTCCCATGATAGTGAATGGGACTTACTCCCAGGAAACAGTGGCTGGCTCTGCCGCCTGAGATCCCAATCCTATGGAGGCCTCCTCTCACTCAGGTACTTAACTTCCCATCCCTCCCTCCCTTCCTAGTCACCCCCTCTTAGCTATGCGACATCTATCTATCTATCTATCTATCTATCTATCTATCATTACGTATTGTTTTTATGATTAATCTCTATGCTTTAATTATGTTCAATTTGTAACAATGAAAATATATCCTGCATATCAGATATTTGCATTACTATTCATAACAGTAGCAAAATTACAGTTATGAAGTAGCAACTAAAATAAATTTATGGTTGGGGGTCCCCACAACATGAGGAACTGTATTAAGGGGTCACGGCATTAGAAAGTTTGAGAACCACTGATCTACAATATAACAAATGGAATTGATTCCACAAATGCAACACTGGTGGAAAACTATCAGTGCGATTAGGATTACAGATGGGCTCTGTAGTGCATTTAGATAGATAGGTGCATTAGATAGGTTAGATAGAACTTTCTGCAATTTCACCCCAATTATAGTTTTCAGCTCCTCCTTTCACCAAGACAAGGGGCTCTCCAAGACAAGGAAGGAAGATAATATGTACAGTCCTGTATATGGTAATTCTAAATGTTGACCAACACCTTTAAAGCTCCTCTTTCCTACCATTGCACAATTCCCTAAGAATGTAACCGAATTCTTCAGATCCACAAGGATCTGGACGTAGACCAATTTATTGATCACCTCATCCCAAGAAATTTCAACAGAGTCCTGATCAGCTACTGTTTCAACTGCAACCAAGGTTTAATTCTAGCTTATCTGTCATAACAAATCACAGCTGAAGGCAATCCTGAAGGTTTGTCCTATGATGCATGGAGGCAGCTCCACTGCATTATACTATAGATAAATGGATCCAATAGGATGCTGTATATGGAGACCAGAAACTCTGCAGGGCTTGGGGAATAAAGACCAATATACAGCTGAGACAAGTCAGATCACCAAGCAGTATGAAATGAGAAGGAAAGTTGGAGGACCACAGTGGTGAAAGACAAGGATGCATGTAAGGGGAAGTACGTATATAATTGTTTTAAATTTAATAAGTAATCTAGTTTTTAATTAACCTCCTAAAAGCAACATATGAATTTTTTTAAGCTTTGATTTTCTGATGTCATACATTTTTCTTGGGATTCTTACATTTTGGAGAGCCTTGTCCTTTTTTCTAGTTATGACATATGGTCATCCTGAGTACATTTAGCCTTGGACGTATTGCTCTTATGACATCCAGAAGTCTTGAACTACTGTGCTTACATGCAGGAAGCCAGCAGGAAACATACTACAGGAAAATCCACATATCCTCAATGAAAATGGAAACTGTGGGCTATGTATGTATGTACATATTTATATACAGAGTTCAACTGGAAGATTTAATTCTGATTACAGTACTCTGTGAATTTCAAACCCAATAACAGAGCAGCACAAGTAAATAGACAGAGTCTGTTTTCAAAACACAAAAATATTTGCTAGAAATCTTACAAAAAACATCAAGGACTCAAACATACTTGGTTCATAACTTGGCATTTTACTGAGTCACACACACAATATGTAAAAACTAATACAATATAGTAGAACTGCAGATTCAACAACTACTAAATGGAACCTAAAAGAAGATTCACTTAGGGTGCAATCCTAACCATGCCTACTCAAAAGTTCGCCTCATTGGGTTCAATGGGTCTTACTCCCAAGAAACTGTCTTTAGCCTAAGGCTGCAATCCTAAAGAGTAAGACTTATTGAACACAATGGGGCTTGCTTTTGAGTAGACATGGTTAGGATTGTGCTCTTAGGCACATTCAATATACAATTGTGCATTACTTAACCATGGGGACAGGTTATCAAATACCTGTCATTAGAGGGATTTGCCCGTCTTTCAGCTCCATCTAGTGACTGAATGTGGTATAGCACCTGAAACAGCTACAACTCATCAGCTCAAGGCTACAATCCTATACATACCTAGCTGGGAGAAAAACTTCTGAGTAGACTTTCATAGGTATTGGCTTCCAAGTTTGTAAGCAGACACATGTAAGCAACAGGAGTCCCAGTTACCTCATTAAGCAATCAGATCTGATGTTTAAACAGACACACACGCTCTTTGCATGTCGCAGCTGCCAGAGCATAGCTCATTAAAAGGCCATAAGAGAAACATGAAAACTATCTGGGGAAACCAGAAGCATTTCACAAGGCTGTGTGCAGGAAAAAGAGATTGCTCTCTCTTAGTTAAGCAAGGACAACATGGGGTGATTTTGCACTCCAGCGTATTGAATAAACGCTGATAAAGATCAAAGCTTTATCTTGGGCAACCAAGATATGTTGTATGTGCAACAGTGTATTTGCAGTTGGTCATTTGGCAGAACATCACTAAGCACCTGTACATAATTTCTCTAGTTGATATGGCACTACTCTGCAAATTTAGCTAGCTAGCTTCTCAGAAGAGGAGGGTATAATGCTTTTTTACATGTCAAACAGTTTAGACAAAGTATGGGGCAGTGTTTGATTATATAGTGTTTTAATACATACCACAATTCTACATTTTTAATATATTACTTTGTTTCTCACTTTTGATATCCCATGAATATCATGAATGCTAACTGCTTGTATTTTTGCCAGTCATCATCATCTCTCTTGGAAAAGGTCCTTATTGAGTCTCCCCCTTTAAATCAGCCCACCTGCACAGCCATCTGAATATTTGGAATATTTCTGTGAAAAGGATATATCACAAGAAGCAGCAGATTCCATAAGCTTCCATCAAAGGGGAACTAGTTACAACTAGTTTTAGAGGCACAGCATATGGTTTGCAATCACAGTCTCGAGTAGAGTCCTTAAAATTCCATTTAAAAAGGAGACCAAGAAGCAATGCTACGAAAGATCTTTGTTATAGATCTGGAGAGCCATTGTGTGCTATAATTAGTTAGCTTGATTATCATCTGGGACTGCAATCCTAACCCCAGTTAGGCCAGCATAAAGCCTTGGCCTTAAGTGCTGGCCCAGGGATGTTGCAAAAGTGCTATAAGGCACTTTTGCACTACTCCCAAGAGGATTAGGCCAATGCAAAGACATGTACCAGCCTCCACACACCACCATGGGAATGGGAGCTATTGAGTTGAGCCGGCCTAAATTGGTCAGGATTGCGCCAGAGTCACTATAGAGCAGCTACAGAAAAATCAAAATGATTAACTTACCAAGTGTATCTGCTTTGTTTTCAACTGTTTCATTCACTTTTCTGGCTACTCTTGCAACAGCCTCTCCCATTTTTTTCTCCATGCAGAACTGGTCCTACTGCAAAAGAATATTAGATGCTGCCACTGAAAAAAATTAGAACACAAAATAATTACTGTCACAAAGTTCCATTATACAAATACTTAAAAAAAAGTTTAACACAGTGAAAGCAACACAACTTGTCATAAAACAAAGCATTTACAACCAGGTTCTTTTTCAAACTTTTAACAAACCATTGACACAACTTAAATACCACAGAGAGAAACTAGTCCCTAAGGGCAAAATCCATGGCAGTTACGGATCCTCGCAGTGATATCACCCTCTATCTTATGGAAAGTCATCTTAACTGCTCCGGAGCAAGGGGCTTAATTTCACTTTAGGATATAGGCCTTAGTCCTTTTCCTTCTCTCTACTCTTCAAAATTTAAAGCATAGTTAAAGCAATTTAAAACAAGTTAAATTGTTACCCTGTCTGCCTCTAAAAAGATATTTAAAGTGACGTAGAAGAGAGAGCAAAATAAAAACACTTTATTAAAACCATGAACACAAATGTGTGCGCACACACCAGCAGAAATAGATAGCAACAACAACTCATAATATTTTTATACATGGGAAATCTACAAATACGTAAAACAGGTGGCAGGTTCAATTGCAGGTGGATCCTGAAATGCAAAAATTGGCCAACTGGGCACCACCAGGCAATGGGCACCTCTGAGCACCACTGGGCAGCAGGCATGGGCATCACTATGGAGCTCCAGGCATCCTTACCAAGCACCATCACACAGTGGGCACCACCAGGCATCCCCACTGTGCACCATTAGAGAGCACCAGGCACCCCTCCTAGCCAGCAAGAACCACATTGCAGCACTGGGAACCAAATCAGTTCTTAATGGGTCCTTAGATCACAGAAGGAATAACCTCCCCAAATTTCATGCTTCTAGGTCCCTGAGTTGGGGCTGTGTGTTGATCAGTTAGACTTCAATATAAAGTATAGGAACAAAAATATGTTGCAGCCCCTTTTTAAAATTTCTAAAAATTGGTTTTAGTAGGTGATCACATCACTAAAGTAATATCTTCCACAAATTTCATGCTTAGTCCAGGGATTTGGGCTGGGCATTGATGAGTCACTGATTCTTTAATGCAGTGATTTTCAACCAGTGTGCCATGAGTAGTCCTCAGGTATGCTGTGGGAATTTGGGGACTGACATCCATTAATAGGAAAATTGAGGCATTTGAACAGTCTGGTGTGCCTCATCAACGGCAAAAACAATTGACGGTTTGCCTTGACAATTTCAGTGTTTTTTTAAGTGTGCCGTGAGATGAAAAAGGTTGAAAATCACTGCCTTAATGTAAAGTACAGGGATGAAAACACATTGCGCCCCTTCTCACCCCCTTCATTTTAATTTCCAAAAATCAGGTCTTATGGAGTACCTATATCACAGAAGGAATACTCTCCCCAAATTTCCTACTTCTAGGAAAGGCAGATTGGGCTAAGCGTCAAATACATCTTGAAAGTACTATAAATACTGTAATAAAAAGTACTTCTTGAAAACAAGTTGTCAGCCATAGCAGGAAATGTGCAGCAGACAAAACCATAGCTTTTCATTTTGGAGAACTTCAGGTTTCAATCCCAAAAAGCTTGCTTGAGATTGAGTTTTATTGAAATCAACAAGTTATAGCTTCTAGGAAAAAAAATTTTAAAGCGTGTGGCTCAAGTGATGGTCAAATTCAAACAGTAGCTGCAGTGCATTGTGGCAGAGTTTGACCAGCACAATTTGCAGTGATACTTTTAGATTTGCACAAGGCATAACAGTTCCAATCAGGTTTAATGTTGCTTGTTTGGCAGAAAGTTCAGCAGGCTGGTGATCTGCCACTGGCCCAACATTTCAGTTTCTGCCAGCTAAATATAGAATGAAGGTTCTCTTGTGCTTGGGAAAACTTCATAGTAAAGATATGTGTAAAGAAGTCCAAATATAAGATTCGGTAGAATGTGCAAGCAATTAGACTGCATTATGGTTATAAATGTATGAGGTCCATATTCAGGGTTGTGGATTAAAAGCTTCAGCTCCAATTACTCCTGATTCCTCTGCTCCATACCTCTTAACGTAATCCCAGAAGGGGCAGGTGGACTGTACCCGTGTTTTCAATTTTACCTGGCTAAATTTTACCAGGCTGAGAGGGTACAGTCCGCTTACTCATATTCCTTATTATATTGTGGATGGGTCTGGTCAGATGCATTGTCATAACCCTTACACTTCTTATTCTATTAATAGTCACAACATTCTGGTCGCATAGTTGACTTATCAGATCATCGTGACATTTCATTGGTCTACCATAGTACTGGGACAGCTTCAAGTGAGTTTTCTTAAAGTCTGCTTTTAACCCCAGTTGGGAATATGAGACCCACTTCTCATTTTTTATCTATACTGTATATATAAAATCGATGAGTCTAATTTTACTCTTGCAATGATGGATAAATTCCACTAGTATATAAATAAAGCATAAGACAGAAGACTCTATGGGCACAATCCAGAGTAACTACGGGAGCATGTAAGAGACATTACATGCATCTGTAGTTACCGCATTACCTAGTGAAATCCTATGGGAAATTCATATTGCAATCCAGAGTAACTTGTTCTTACTCCAGAGCAAGGACTCCCCGTAGTTACTCTGGATTTCACCCTAACTGTCTATCCCACCCCTCCTCTCAGGATCCTCCCAACCCATCCCTATCCCATAATGCCTTCCCAGCACTGTTTGCTGGGACAAATATTCTAATTAGAAAAAATAGGTAAAGTTACTAAGAAGCCTGGCATTAGTGAAAGCTATTTTAGCACAACTTGAGGAGGACTACAATACCATCGCCTGGTACCTGAAGGAGTACTACCAGGTGCCTTACCGGGTGGTGCTCTAATCCAAGGATATTTAAACTTTTTCATTCACACAAGTTGCCACTACCACACAACTGAGGCTTTGTGACCCCATGAGGGTCCCAATTTCGAAGTTGAAAAACACAGTATGTAAAAACAAAACAGGCACTCCATAACATGAATAGTGTGACCCACATCACAGCAATGCTTACTTTTGGAGAAGAAGCAGTACATTTTGGAGGCACTGTGTAGATACAGGAGCAAGAAACTGGGGAAGTAGAAGCGGCTACAAATACACAGTAGCTAATGTTCTTCTCATAGAAACAGAAGCAATGTGGACAAGGCCAAGGCTGTAATCCTAAAGACACAATGAGTCTTACGCAATGAGTCTTACTTTTGAGTAGACATGGTTAGGATTGTGCTCCAAATGTCACACACCACTGTAATTCTGATTGGTAAAACTGAAGATCATTTGACTTATTTAAGAGATTTATTGCCCATGCCAATGCTAATGCCCACGGTAGCTAAAACAAAGTTTTCCCTCTCCTGCGTGTAGGTGGGTAAGGGTGAGAGTGAGTGATTCACCCAGAAAGCTTAACAGCCAAGGAGCAATTTGAACCTGGATATTCCAGGGCTCTGATCCGCTCCCTATCAACTAACCAATAGTTTTCAAACTTTTAGTGCTGGGACCAACTTTTTATAATGAGAACCTGTTGGGACCCACTTGAACTGATGTCAAAGCAGGAAGTGACACCATCAAGCAAGAATAATTCCCATTTACTATTGTTATTAAGAGTATGTACACAGTGGCCTGTTAGAGTATGATACAGACCTGTAACATTTTCCCAAATGCAGTTGTATATCAAAGTAGCATCAAGACAAATTTATTAAAAAATTAAATATTGAAAGGAATGGAGATCCACCTGATATCAGCTCATGACCCACCTAGTTCTGCACCATGTTCTGTGGACTTGAACCACACGCTCAAGGTAGGGTAAGCCAGAGGCTTGAGGTAAAGGGTAGAGGGACCTGATGTACTCCTACAGGTACCAGGAGATGATGTCCCAGTCCTGTTCAGTTGTGCACTAGACTAATGAAATAGCTTTCACTAGGGCACTAGTAGAATCTATGAAGAGGATTTCTACTCTGAGGCTGCAATCCTAAAGACACTTTCCTGAGAGTAAGACTTATTGAACACAATAGGGCTTACTTTTGAGTAGACACAATTAGGGTTGTGTTCTTAGTTTCCCCTGGAAATGTCGCAAGGGAAGGATGAACAGATGTCATAACCACAAAATACGTCAAGACTTCCCGAAATGCAGGGACACCCAAGAAAAATGTAGGACCTGACAAAATAAAAGCTAAAAACACTCATATATATACATTGCTTTCATGTTGTTAATTTAAGCCAGAGGTCTCCAAACGTTTTGGCAGGAGGGCCACATCATTTCTCTGAGGGTTGGAAAACTAATTTACGTTTCAAATTAGAATAATTTTACATATAAGAATGTATTGGAGCGGATTACAAGGCTTGCCCAGGGGCTGGATAGAAGGGTCTTGCTGGAGGCCACCTTGAGGCTTGCCAAGATCCCCATCTGGCCCCTGGGCCATGGTTTGGAGACCCACAATTTAAGCAGTTAATTTAAGCACGTCATTATTAAATTTAAAACTATTATATCTAACTATTAAAACAATTATTATTAATTGCAAGAATGCTACATGCAGGGTGACCATATAACATAACCAAAAAGAGGACAAAGCCCCTGCCAAAATGTGGGCTACCCAATTAAAATGATGGACATGATAAAATAAAAGCTAACAACTTTTATTATATATATAGAGCAGGCCTCCGTCAGTCTTGAAAGACTATGGTATCATGCTTGGTGCTGCATATGCTGCATGTGAAGCACGAAAGCCTGGGTTAGATTGTTATGGAGGATATGCTGTTACCCAAGCAGCAAATCCCCCCTCTCCACGCCACTGAATTAGTCCAATGAAAAGGCAGAGCCAATACAATTGGATCCAGCTGGCGTCGCAGAGCTGGGTTAAGGACAGGAGCTCACCCTATCTTGTGGGGCCTATCCAAGAATTGAACCCTGGCCTGCTGGTTAACAGGCACAGCGTCTTTACCGCTTGCGCCACCCACAGTTCACTATATATATTGTATATATATATCATCATGTGCTTAATCTAAACACTTTATTATTATTAAATGTAAAACTATTATATATTAATTTATTACATATAATTTATTAATGACAAGAAGTTGATAAGCTGCTTGCTTAAAACTAAAAGGAGGACGTTGAAGTTATTTTCCAGGACAAAATCCAGGACATGTCCTGGAAAAAGGAGAGATCTGGTAATATCCTGGCTGGATATTACTTGCTTACAAGGAAAATAAGGACCATGAAGATTTTTTCCCAAAGGCTAAAAAAGAGGACATGTCCTGGAAAAAGAGGACACCTGGTCACCCTGCAGAAGGGCTGCAGGAACACAGCCAAGCAATTTTTTTCCCCAGGAAGTTTTCAGTCTTTGGCTGCAATCCTAAAGACACTTTCCTGGGAGTAAGACCCATTGAACACAATGGGGCTTACTTTTGAGTAGACATGGTTGTTACTGTGCTCTTTGTCTCTTTCCATGCCCTGCAGCTGCAGGGAAGGAGCCTCACTCATTGCAATCCCTGCTTGGGTGCAGCAGCCCTGCCCAGCTCAGAGCGCGCGCTCTGCCCCTAGAACGCTCAGTCTTACCCAAAGCTGGGCTAAGGTCGGGCTTCCTTCGGCGCGCGCTGTTGCTGATGATACTGGTGGAGCTGCGCGAGCCTGCAGTCCCAGCCATGCTGATGAACAGCAACAGCTGCCTCTGGGGGCTCAGCCAATGGGCGGGGCTGGCTCGAGGGAAGCCCAACAAAAGGTCCCTGGGCGGGGGAGGGGGGGAGCAGCGCTCAGAGCAACAGCCAATCAACGCAGAGGAGGAAACCCGAACAGAGCAGCTGCGGAAAGGAGGGGAGTTCCCTCCATTGTGACGTCACGCGCCTGGGTTCTATGTCATAGGCTGGATGGAAAACTAATTTGGGATACTCCTTGCAGTGCAATCCTAAACATGACTACTCATAAGTAAGTCCCACTGTCTTCAATAGGACTTACTCCCAGGAAAGTGTGGTTAGGATTGCAGCCTTAGTTTGCATAAAACAAATCTCCTTGCAACCAAAAACATAGGTATAAAATGGGGGATACTTGGCTTGGCAGCACAACATGTGAGCGGGATCTTGGAGTTGCCGTGGATCACAAGCTGAACATGAGTCAGCAGTGTGATGTGTCTGCAAAGAAGGCAAATGCCATTTTAGGTTGCATTAAGAGGACTGTAGCTTTCAAGTCACGAGAAGTTCTAGTTCCTCTTTATTCTGCATTGGTCAGACCTCACCTTGAGTACTGTGTTCAGTTCTGGGCACCTCACTTGAAGAAAGATGCAGCCAAACTGGAGCAAGTCCAGAGGAGAGCGACAAGAACGATCAGTGGGATGGAAGGGAAGCCCTACGAGGAAAGGTTGGGGGAACTTGGGATGTTCAGCCTGGAGAAGAGGAAGCTGAGGGGAGACATGATTGCCCTCTTCAGATACCTGAAGGGCTGTCATATGGAGGAAGGGGCCAATTTGTTCATAGCTGCTTCTGAAAGCAGAACTAGAACCAATGGGTACAAACTGCAAGAAAGGAGATTCCAGCTGGAAATCCGGAAAAAATTCCTGACAATGAGGGCGGTTCGGCAGTGGAACAGATTGCCAAGGGAGGTGGTGGATTCTCCCTCATTGGGGATCTTCAAGCAGAGGCTTGATGAGCACCTGTTGGGGATGCTCTAGGGGGAATTCCTGCTGCAGGCAGGGGGTTGGACTAGATGGCCTACTAGGTCCTTTCCAACTCTATGATTCTATGATTCTATGATAGACAGCTAGCACAGTGGAAGGAGAGCTAAGCTAAACCCTCTACAAAGAGTTTTTTTTTTACTTGCAGGGATAGCATCATCATCATCTTTTTTTAAAGGGATTTATATCCAGGGTGCACAGATGTCATAACCACAAAAAAAGGAACGCAAAATATCTCATCCCCCAAATGTCTCAAACCCCCCCCCCCCAAAAAAAATTTAGGGCACACAAGAAAAAATGTAGGACATGTCAAGTTAAAAGCTAAAAACTCATCATATCTCTTCATATCCTAAGTATATATCCTTCATAAACATTTAAACACTATGGCTGCAATTCTAAGAGCACTTTCTTTGGAGTAAACCCCACTGAACTCAAATGAACTTAACTTCTGAGTAGACATGAATAGGATTGCTTTGTATAGTAATTATTATTAAATTTAAAACGGTTACAAGAGTGCTACATTCTGTCTACTCACAAGGAAATGGAGGGACATACATGAACATGTATTTAAATGAATGTACTAAGCTGTGTGCACCAGAATTGTGGGGTTATATGGAGGAAAAAATTACCGTATGTCCAGTAGCAGATGTGAGACAACTTATCAGCCAGAATTCTCTTTACACAGCTGTTAAAGATATTGCATAAAAGTCATATTGTGCTAGACTGTATATTAACATGTCCTGTTAATATGTTATTACAAGCTGCCTTGAACATCATTATATTTCCAGGACAGGTAGAGCTCAGTCTAATCCCACTATAGTCTCTCAGGGTGCATTCCTAACCTAGGCTGGCCCAACTCAGTGGTCTTCCTGTTCTCATGAGATGCATGAGATGGAAGTGCATGTGTAGGGATGCAAGCGCATGCCTGTGCACTGGCCTAACCCTCCCCCAGGAGCAACGCAGAAGTTATTCACTTTCGTTGTTACTGTTTTGTGACATCCCCAGCCTAACAGGGGTTAGGATAGTGGCTTATATACAAGTATGTGCAAACAAAACTATATACTGTATATATATTGATGTGTTATCTACTTCATATCAACCAACATAATCTTTACTGAACACTAACATAGGGTGCAACCCTAACCATGTCTACTCAGAAGTAATCCCCATTGTGTTCAGTGCGTCTTACTCCCAGGAAAGTGTGTTTAGGATTGTAGCCTTCATCATTAGAGGCTCTGCTGTGAGTTTGTTTGAAGAGGTTAATGGCAACAGGGAAAGGCCTTCTCAGTTGTGACACCTTGGCTGAGAAGGCTCACCCAGAAAGGTTTACTGGAGTCTCCATGTCACTATGGCAAAATCATAGGACAAGGAAAAGTCCATTTATTTCTTGTCCCATCAATTTTAACAATATATTTTTATGCTTGTGACTTTGTTCAATGGTTTTGATTGTACTGATACTATTGTTTTTACATTTAATAAAATGTGAATCACCCTGGAACTATTTACTGGAGGCCAACTCAGTAAACCAACTCAGTGCATAATTTTACTGTGCTGGCACATGTGCATGGTGCTGGGTGTGCAGAGTGACCACCTCTCCTCCTTTTCCCCTGACATGTCCTCTTTTTTAGCCTTGCGTCCTGAAAAAAATCTCCATTGTCTCCCTTTTCCTTGTGAGCAGGCAACATGTTTTGGATGCTCCTTGGATCAGGGTGACCATATGTCCTCTTTTTCCAGGACAAATCCTCTTTTTTAGCCTTGTGTCATGAGAAAAGTGTCTACTGTCTTCCTTGTGAGCAGGAAGCATGTGGTCTTCTTGTTAATTAACACATGTAATAAATTATATGCAATAGTTTTAAATTTTATAATAAGTAAAAAATTATTATAACCACATGAAAGCAATACACTAGTGTTTTTAGCTTTTATTTTATCATGTCCAACATTTTTTTTGGTGTCCTACATTTTGGGGAGCCTAATCCTCTTTCAGTGCAATCCTATTCATGTCTACCCAGAAGTAAGTTCCACTGAGTTTAATTGGGCTTATTCCCCAGTAGGTGCTCTTAGGACTGCAGCCAAGTTTATTAACAAGAAGGCTATTAATTATAATTTATGAAGTCCTGCCTGCTCACAAGGAAAAGGAAGATGAGGAAGATTTCTTTTCCAGGACACAAGGCTTAAAAAGCGGATGTGTCCTGAAGAGAGAGGATATATGGTAGGGTGACAGTGTGTCATAACCAGAAAAGAGGACCTGGCCTCCAAAATGTAGGACACCCAAGAAAAAGTAGGACATTAATGAGGATGAGGAAGATTTCTTTTCCAGGACACAAGGCTGAAAAAGAGGATGTGTCCTGGAAAAAGATGTATGACATGGTGACAGTATGTTATAACCAGAAAAGAGGACAGGGCCTTCAAAATGTAGGACACCCAAGAAAATGTAGGACATAAAGGAGGTTTTCTTTTCCAGGACACAAGGCTTAAAAAGCGGATGTGTCCTGAAAAGAGAGGATATATGGTAGGGTGACAGTGTGCCATAACCAGAAAAGAGGACATGGCCTCCAAAATGTAGGACACCCAAGAAAAAGTAGGACATAAAGGAGGACAGGGGAGATGTCTGTTCCAAGACAGAAGGCTACAAAAGAGGACGTGTCCTGGCTGGAAGAAGAGCCATGTGGTCACCCAGCGCTGGTTCCCTGCAAGGGGTGGCCCTGCGTGGCTGCCTTCCGTGCCCCTCCTTCCCCGCCTGGCTGCCTCCGCCTCCTCTCTCGGCCCCTGGTTTCCTGCTGCTGCTGGCGGAGGCCGAGGGAGAAGGTGGCGGTGGAGGCGGAGGACGGAGAGGAAAGTGCCCCGCAGCCGGAGACGCGGCAGCCGCCCCCACCACCACCTCCTCCTCCTTCACCCTGCCTTGCCCTGCCGCCCCCTCCCCGCCTTGCTTCGCTCGCTCCCCGCCCGCCTTCCAGGGCTCTTTCCCCAGCTCTGTCCGGACAATAGAAGAGGGAGATGTCCTCCTCCGGCGGCCACCACCACCAGCACAGCCAGAGCCGCGCCATCCCCACCAGGACGGTGCCCATCAGCGACTCCTCGCAGCTACCTCACGACTACTGCACCACCCCTGGGGGGACCCTCTTCTCCACCACGCCCGGAGGTAAGACCCTCCCTGCCCTGCCCTGCCCTGCCTGCCCTGGGGCTCCCCAAGGTGCCTCTGGGGCTTCCCATGGGGCGCCTCTGGGCTCTCCCCACACCATGGCACATGGGTTGTCAAAGTGGGGGGTCGGGACCCCCTTGGGAAGGGGGTCGCCATTTTGTTTCAGGGGAATCCATCTTGGAATCTGGCACCATCTTGGACTTACTCCTAGGAGTCAGTCTCTTTTAAAGCAGTGGGAATGACTTCTGAGGAGACACGGAGAAGCGATGGCACTTCCTGTTTTGAACATGGGGGTCCCGGATACATGGGCATTCTCAGAACGGGGTCCCGGGCTGAAGTGTGTGAGAGCCACTGCACATGGCCTGCGCCTTTGGGTGCGCACTCTCCAGACAGGCCATGCCATGGCCAGTGGGTTTAGGTGCATACCCTCCCCCCCAGGAAGTACATGCCATGGCCAGGGCCTTTGAGTGTGCACCCCCAGGAACAACATGCCATGGCCAGTGCCTTTAGGCACATACCCTCCCCCAAGGAAGCACATGCTATGACCAGAGCCTTTAGGCGCATACCCTCCCCCAAGGATGCGCATGGTATGACCAGTGCCTTTGGCATGCACCCCACAAGAAAGGAATGCCACAGCCAGTGCTTTTAGGTGCATACCCACCCCCAAGAAGGGCATGCCATGGCCAGTGCAGTTAGGCACATACCCTCCCCCAAGGAAGCATGTGTTATGACCAGTGCCTTTGGCATGCACTCACAAGAAGGGAATGCCATGGCCAGTGCCTTTAGGTGCATGCCCTCCCTCCCCCCAAGGAAGCGCATACCCTCCCCCCCAGGAAGCGCATGCCACGATCAGTGCTTTTAGGTGCATACCCTCCCCCAAGGAAGCGTGTGCCACGACCAGTGCTTTAAGGTGCATACCCTCCCCCAAGGAAGCGTGTGCTATGACCAGTGCCTTTGGCATGCACTCACAAGAAGGGAATGCCATGGCCAGTGCCTTTAGGTGCATGCCCTCCCCCCCCCCAAGGAAGCGCATGCCACGACCATTGCTTTTAGGTGCATACCCTCCCCCAAGAAGGGCATGCCATGGCCAATGCATTTTGGCACATATTTCCTCTACATACATAGAGAGAGAGAGAGAGAGAAGTGCATGCCATGGCCAGCCAGTGTCTTTGGGTGTATGCTCCCCATTAAGGGCATGCCATGGCCAGTGCCTTTAGGCCTTCCCCCCCCCCCCAGGCTGGGCATGTCATGAGCATGGGAAAGCCCACTGGGCACCAACTTGTGCACCCTCAGAAGGAGCTTTCAGTCCCTAGCCTCTGCCAAGTTTTCTGGGAAGGAAGTCTAAGGAAGTTCAGTGGTGCTACCAAGCCTGCTTTTGTTGTGGCTCACTGTGTTGTGGCTCACCCCGCCTCACTGTGTGCGCATTGCGTGCACAACACCTTGTGTGTGGAGTGTCGCCTCCACATTATGGCGGCAGGCTGTGAGGGAAGAGGTTTTCCTCCCCCACCCATGATAGCCCGAAAGGGGAACAAGCTTGTTCAGGGCTGGCCCAAGGAGAGGGTTGCAAGGCAGTTAAAAGGGAGCCTTTTGGAAGTGGGGGGTGGTGGAGAGGAAAGCATGTCTCCTCACCCCCTTTTCTTTGCAGTACTACTTTTTGCTTCAGAGGAAAGAACGGGACTGGAGCAAGGAGGCAGGCCAAATTATTTGTAAACAAGGCCCTGGAGCCTGAAGAAGGTGGTGACTGTTGTACAATAGAGGGGGAGGAGCAGCAGCAGGCTGGAGGAAATGGTTCAACAGCTGCAGCATTGGAGGGAACATGCACTTGAACTCCCCTGAAAACTGCCACCCTCTCAGATGGGGCATCCCCCCCCAGTAGAAGACCAGGGAGCCACACCACCCCCTAGCAGCAGCAGATCCCAGAGCTCCCCCAGCTCATGTGGATCTTGATTGTGCCATCAAGTTGTTTACCAGCCCAGCCATTCCAAAGCCTCTCTTTTAGGCCTGTTCTTGGAAATTCGGCCCTCCCTCCCTACTGCCGAGCTCCAGGAGTTTATTAATAAAAACCCCAGGCAAGAGGCTCCATGAGCTTCTTGCTTGCTTATTTTAAAGGCACAACTGATATCCTCTGCCACCCCAGGCATGGCCCGATAATAAAATCTTTATTTCCTCCACCCTGGTCATTTAAAACATATCGTGTGGCGTTTTGCATGCTCGCTGAGCCAGAGAAGTGAATGTGAATGTGAGCAGGATTTCTGAGCTAACTATTAGCCCGGGAAGTGGAAAGCTTGAGGGCTGGAACAGGCTCTGGTTTTCAGTTAAAATATTTGGGCAGGCATGGCATTTTCCACATTTCAGGGTTATGGAGCGGTAGCCTGGTTTGCAGCCCAGAACTCATTGCTAAAAAATGTGGAATCAGACCATGTTCTGAGTCCTTGCTCCTCATCAGACAGCACCAGAACAATGCCCATAGTTAGAAATCTGCCATTTTCCCATATTTTCTAGATAGACCAAATATTAAGGACTCGAGCTGAAGCTGAATTTCCAAACACCAAAAGAGTTTACCCATTTTTTTACCTTTTTACATTACCTATGCTTGAAACACTGGATCATATAGTAATTCCAGAGGGATATCTATGTTAATCTGATGCAAGAAAACCCAAGTCTTCAGACCGCAAAAGAATCACTGTGGCTTAAGCTCTCATGGGCCAGAGCCCTGCATCTGATAAAGCTGATCTTATGACCAATCTTTAAGGTGTCACAAGAATCTTTGCTACTTTATAAATGATGATTGCGTACTATGAGTCAGTCCCATTTGGTTGTTTTTTGCATGATTTGGGTGCCATACTTGTTGTTCTCAGACATTACCTTGATTGGGGTGTGAATAGTTAAATATAAAATTACAGGCTTTTGTTGTCATTTTCATGCTGAACTTTGGCAGGCTTTTAGATTTGTTAATATGTCACAGAAAAGTACTTTATTTTCTTTTGTCGCTTTGTTTTGTGCACACAGCTAAAATGCAGCTGTCTGCAATATTGAATTGGGCTATGTATGAGATTAAGAAGTCTTGATGAGTTGTAACTTTCCTTCTTGATCTTTAATACTTTCATAACTAATTCCTGTCTGGGTATTTCACTTCTCTTTACTTGTAAGGGAAAAATTTTAGTATCATGTATATTATAGGTTTTTTTCGTGCATTAGTGCGGCAGCTTAATACAGAAGCTGATGTGTGTAGTGGCTAAGAGACCAGGCTGCAAGTCAGAACTTTCGGAGTACAAATGTGGCCTTTGCCATGAATTTTTCACAAGATGGCCTTGGATAAGCCACTTCCTCTCAGCATCATCTTCCCAGCTGCAATATGGGGATAATAATACATATTATATGAAGATCCATATTAATATAGCAGAGGTTCTTAAACTGTGGTTGCCAAACCACAGGGAAATCTCTGAGTGGCCTTCAGGGGACTCGTGAACCAGACACCAGAAAATTTTTTGTTTGTACATTTTTTTTTCTGGGGAGGAGATCCATAGTTTTTCTTGGAAGGTTCTGTGACCAAAGGTTAAGAACCTCTGGCTTTAGGGTTTCTATAATGACATTGAGAGCACAATCCTAATCATGTCTACTCAAAGCAAGCCCCACTGTGTTCAATGAGCCTTACTCCTAGGAAAGTGTCTTTAGGATTGCAGCCTGAGATAACTTGTGAACACATTTCAAAAACACTAAATGTGCAGAATACAGTGGTACTTCACATAACAAGTGCCCCACATAATAAGTGATTCACATAACAAGCATAAATTCCCATTGGGAGTGTGCTCCTCTTAACAAGCCCGCTTCACTTAACAACCCAGGCAACCTGAAAAACGACCTGGCCCGGTCATCTGGAGATGCGAAAGGCAGGCGCATGGAGAAACAGGAAGTGTTGCTTCCTAATGGGTGGCATGCTAGGCAGCCCTGATGCCCATGTGAAGCCTGTTTTAAAGGACTGCAGGCCAGTGTGCTGCTGCCTGAAACTGCCCCCAAACTTGGGGGCAGTTGCCCCTAACTGCCTCCAAGTACCCCCACCGGCCTCCAGCAGCAGCCCAGGTAAGCCCCCTATCCTCCATGCAGCCTCCTAATCATGTCTACTCAGAAGTAAGCCCCACTGTGTTAAATGGGTCTTACTCCCAGGAAAGTGTCTTTAGGATTGCAGCCTCATAAGCATGTCAACTCAGAAGCCCCGTTGTGTTAAATGGGTCCTACTCCCAGGAAAGTGTCTTTAGGATTGCAGCCTAAGTAGACTTCATTGATTGCATGTTTTGAATTCAATTAGTGTTTTGTCATCATTTTAACATAGTTAATATTTTTAGGGTTGTGGAACCAATCCTCTGAGTTTCCATGATTTCCTGTGGGAAAATCTGCTTCACATAAAGAGTGTTTCACATATCAAGCATGCTTCCGGAATGAATTAAACTTGTTATATGAGGCACCACTGTAAATATTTAGTAGTATTACTTGCTTTTCTTTATATCTGCAAGGCACGAAGGCTAGTGATTCAATAAAAGTAATGAGGTGAGTTTTTAGCATAGGATGTGTCAGATGGCCAATTAAACTTTAAACCATTTCTGTAATTTCAAGAATGCTGATGTTTTGCACAGAACTTGCTATGGGTCAGGAAAGCTATAACTTAACTTTATGAGTCATCTTGTAAGAGCTGATCTGTTGCAATTCTCTTGCAGTTTTGAGGTAACTACATTTTTAGAGCTATGTTTTCAAAACCTTCATCTATATATATAAAAGAGAAAAGTCACTCACTCACTGACTCACTGATTCATCACCGTCCTGCCAAAACCGCTAGGCCTAGAAGCGTGAAAATTGGGGTGGGTGTTCCTTCCGTGACAGAGGGGTGCACTAAGAACCGGTTTTCGGAAATTCCAACCGGAAGGGGGTGAAAAGGGGCGCAACGCGTTTTCCTCCCTATACTTTGCATTGAGAATTGCTGACTCAGCAACATTCCTCCCCAACTGCTGGGCCTGAAGCATGGAATTCTGGGAGTTCCTTCTGTCACCTGAACACCCACCAAGAACCAGCTGGAGAAATTTAACCCTTCAGGGGCTGAAAAGGGGGCAACGTGTTTCTGTCCTATACTTAACATGGGAGAATGAACCACATCCAGCCAGTTTGGTGCTCAGTGCCTGGTGCACTGGGGGGATGTCGTTAGGAAGAAGAGGTTGCACTGGAGAGGATGCTGCGCATGGGGGAAGTTGCGCATGGGGGATGATGCGCATGTAGGAAAGTTGCACATGGGGGGAAGTTGCGCATGGGGGAAGTTGCACATGGGGATGATACGCATGGGGGATGATGCGTATGGGGGAAGTTGCGCAGGGGGGGATGATGCGCAGGGGGGAAGTTGCGCAGGGGGGGAAGGTGCGCAGGGGGGGATGATGCGCAGGGGGGGAAGTTGCGCATGGGGGGAAGTTGCACATGGGGATGATGCGCATGGAGGATGATGCGCATGGGGGAAGTTGCACATGTAGGAAAGTTGCGCATGGCAGAAGTTGCACATGGGGGATGATGCGCATGTAGGAAAGTTGCACATGGGGGGTGGTGCGCATGTAGGAAAGTTGCGCATGGGGGGAAGTTGCGCATGGGGAAGTTGCACATGTAGGAAAGTTGCGCATGGCGGAAGTTGCACATGGGGGGATGATGCGCATGTAGGAAAGTTGCGCATGGGGGAAGTTGTGATGGGGGAAGTTGCGCATGGGGATGATGTGCATGGAGGGAAGTTGCGCACGGGGGGAAGTTGCGTGTGGGGAGAAGTTGCGCATGGGGAGAAGTTGCGCATGAGGGATGATGCGCATGGGGGAAGTTGTGCACAGGGGAATGTTGTACATGGGGGTAGGTTGCACATGGGTTGTTGATGTGCCGTGGAGGATGTTGTATGGGGAAGTTACATCCGCAACGCGGGTACGCCTTTCGCTAGTAAGGTAATAAACACAGTGGGCCAAAAGTAAGCTGGCAGTTGTTTTATTATTGGTTTCATGTTTTAGATCTAATTTTTCCAAACAGTAATTCCAAAGCAGTATTCTATATCCCTTATCTACATTTTGGAAATGTACACAAACAGTATTGAACAAATATGATTGTAACAAATACATATAAATGTAAAAAAAAAGTTTTAAAAAAATGTAGAAGTGCATATCTACTAAGTGTAAGCCTACTTTTGGCCTACTCTGTAGGTCCTGTGCCATGATCCTGTTAGGTACTAGGCAGAAGAGTCTCTTGTTTGTTCCTGCCCAAATATAACTTGCCTTGTTTGTGTCTTGCTTTGACAAGTACACCATGGAAAATTGATATTTACTGCTCTTGCCCAAGTGTGGGGAGGGGGGTGGAAATTCCTACAAAATGAAAATGCAAATACCGGTACATGAAATACAAAATGAAATCCTGTAGTTCACAACAGAAGAAGTTAGCATATGTTTGCACCATTCCTGTTTTAAGAGGGTTAAACTTTTGAGTACTGTGCTTGACTTTGTCTGATTTATTCCCATTATTTTTTATTAAAATTATTCCCCCTGTGCTGCCTTATCTTTCTGAAGGAGAGTTTAAAATGCAGTTTGTGATATGGAAAGGGGGATCTGCTGCCCCAAAGCAGTCATTCCACAGGACATGCCCAAGCATATCTTTGTATCCAAGCCAAGGTCTCTTGGAACTTTGGAGTGCTACAGTAGAGTGCTAGATGCAGCACATAGATTTGTAGTCATTGTGGTTGTACTCCTGGAGGCAGCATGTCCTGCACGGGGACAACTCACAGTGTTTGTGTTCAGTTAAAATTGTTTTGGGAAAGATGAAGAGTCCATGAAAGGTGGTGCACTTAGAATACATTAGCCACCAACTTTTAAGGCAACTCTTAAAGGAATACATATGTTATACAGTAGGCCATGTTTTCAAACTTTAAGGGATATTTACTCCCTAAGTAAGAGTGCAGTCCTAACTGAGGCTGGCACAACTCACGGTTCTTCATGTTCCCATGGTAATATAGGGAAGCAAGCGCATGTCTGTGCACTGAGTGGTACTGAAGTATCTTATGACACTTTTATGATATCCCCTGGTCAGCATAGGACTTATGTCTTGGGTTGCCACAATTCCCTTCCACAAAACAAGCAAACATAGATATTTACGTATATAGGGCATCAGATTTCTCTTTTGACTTTATTCTCAAGGCAGTTTACATAGGCAGGCTTACTAACCCTAGAAGGGTTCTACAATTCAAAGAAAGGTTCTCTATTTCAAGAACTCCTACATCCTTTTATGTCCAGTCTCACATTCACTTGCTCACTGTTATGCCTTTGGACAGACTTCACTGCAACTGCATTTCTTTCTTTACACACACTCCCACAGTCCAGTATCAGTGTCTATCCGTGCATGGCTTCCAGTGTTGTTGAGACCTCGGCCTTCAGATCTTATCTTCAGGCAATTTACAGCGGCTAAACCCTCTAGACCAGACCTTCTGCCCAAAACAGTACAAAACTGCTGTAAACCAGGACAAAACTGGGACAGAGCCTTGGGGATAGGCATAATCCTGTGCATGTCTACTCAGAAGACAGCCCCATTATAGTGAATGGGAACTTTCTGGAGGGAATTGGAGGCTGGGTGGTGCATGGCAAGGTGGGGACATAACAGTATGACCCCACCTCTCCTTGTTCTCTCTTTCCTCTGGCTGGGTCCAGACCCAGGATTTGGTCATAGCCAGATGGGACAGCTCCCAGGCATATGGCAATCCTACTTAGGCCGGCCTAACAGGAAGTGGTACCACTGCAGTAGGCCATTCTATTTGAATTTATCAGATTGCTCCAGGTTCGTAGTCTCCCCACATAGCAACTCCATGTAGCCTGTACTGTTTTGTTGCATTAGCAGGTTTGATAGTTTATCTATTCTAAACCAATAGACGTTGCACCAGTTGGGAATTACAGTACATAAATGGGAAGCAGGACATTAAAATTGCAAGGGATTGATAGAAATGCTCTCATAACGGGAAATATGGAAAAAAAAACAAAATTGTGCCACCTTTTCCTAGTCATCTCTTTCCAAGTCTTTTTTTTAGCATTAACTGGCTGGTTCTGTTAATGGTTTACTTGAGAAGCAAGTCCCAGTGGGTTAAGGAGGCCCTAAATAAGTATGCCTTTCGGCAGCAAGCCTGTGCACATCTGAGAGGAAGTTCCACTAAAACCCAGTGGTACTCTTTACTTAGGAAAATGTTTGAAAAATTAGACTGCAAGAAAATTCAGAATTTTTACCGCCTTTAAAAAAATACAGATAATGTAAAATATATACCAATGGAGGGTACAGTGTTTCAGAATTGCAGTGTCCCCAGTTCGAGGAGCTGTAACTCGGTGAAAAAGCACTTGCTTTGTATGCAGGTCTGTAGTGCAGTCTAAGGCATCACCAGGTAGGAGTGGAAATATCTATTCTGAAATTCTTGAATTCTTACATTGCCATTAGAAGAATATAGTGAACTAAGTGAATTGATTCAGTGTTTGGCAGCTTCATATTCCTCGCAAAAAGGAGAGGGGAATAGTAGGTATAATGAGATGCACATTCAGTGCTGAACAATAAATTCAAAATACTGTAGTCATTAATATTTACACTTCAGCAAAGTATCCTCCATTGATGAACAACACTGATGAACAAAACATTTATAATTGTAATGGTTTTTAAAGCTCGCAGGCACATAGGAGGCTGATTATTTTCTATTTTTTTACTATGTTTCTCACCCAAAGATTACATAAATTATCACAAAGATTTAGACAAAGCATTAAAATGTTTTTAATTTTACAGCATACACTCCCAATGTACTGTAGCTGTAAAGGTTTGAAGAGAAAGAGCCTGAACATAGTATCGGCTTGCTGTTCAGAAGAGCTAGCAGCCAAGGGGAACCGGTGGAATGTGAAAAAGACACAGAGAACACAATCCTAACCATGTCTACTCAAAAGTGTTCAGTGGGTCTTACTGCCAGGAAAGTGTCTTTAGGATTGCAGCCAGAAAGTGGTATTACTTGTACTGCTTCCTCAAGTTAGACAGTGTTTCTTCTGTTTTATTAGGAGGCAAATTCCATGCTCATTCTGTTTTTTGTTTTGTTTGAAAGCACTGAGTGTGCCTTCCTACCTGTCATGGACCCTCAAACTTTGCCCAGGTCAGCAGAGAAAAATCATACAAAGAGCAAAAAGACATGAGCATCCAAGTACGAGTATTAAGTATTAACACTTCTGGTGAATCTTGCCTTGAAGAACAATATCTTGGCAGGCATCCTGGGAGCCTTGTCAGCTGGAACTTTTGAAACTGAAGTAAAAAGCTTATCCTGTTTCAGGCCATCACCCACTCTATTTCAAAAGGAAAAAATAAAATAAAAACAAACCATTGCTACTCTTTTTGTTATGGGGAGGGAATGGAAATTCCTTCTGTCAGTTTCACTAATGGCAAAAAGCCATTAGTTTGTGTGCCCTGTGGCCAGTAAGCAGGCACAAGGGGCCTCATTCAGTGATTCTTGGCCATTCTAGCAGTGGAACGCATATTCCATAGGCTCCTCAATATTGCAAAAGTTACAAAACATAAGACATCTTTGATTTTCAGTACTGTACTGCATGAGGCTGTCAAAATGGAAGGATTAGAATTTTGAGGCTACTTAACCCCAGAAAGAAACAGAATGGGGTGTACTTTAATATAAGGCGGGAGAGGATTGAGTGAGAGATCAGAAAGATTCTTCCCCTTATTGTTGACCTCAGTTTACCCTGAGTGTGATGTTTGTTCTGTTGTTCAAATATGAAGACCTTTTGTTTTTGATTCAGGATGCAAAGTGTTATGTTGCCAAGTAGCTGCCCATGTGTGAGACATTTGACATGTAAAATGAATACAACAGAATTGCATAACGCTGGTCAATATGTTGTTTCTGGCATCTAGTTTGGGATAGTAGTGAAGATGCCTTAGTGAAAGAATACAACAAAATAATGAGCATCCCACTTTTACCCATGCATGCTGATCTTCCTCAGTTATCAATTGGCAGACTTAAATCCGGGAAGCCATCCCTGGCACTCGCACAACAGCTAACAACTTTATCAACAATGTGCAGTGGAAAGCTAAACGGGCTGCTGAACCCCCATATTCAGGCATTTACACAGATGACCCTACACAAAAGGTGCCTGGTTTTGACCTACCTTGCCTGCATTGGTCAACTCTGAACAGGATCCATACCCAACACAGTGTCTGCCGGGATTCATTGTTTTAAGTGGAGCTTTATATCTACCCTTCTCGACAAAATATTCATCACATTCTGTCCAAGTGTCCATCAAGAGCTTATACTGGCCCAGTGTTTGATACCCCCCTGTCGAGGGCGGCCGAAGAAGACCCCTGAGGAGGAGGCGGAGGAGGACAATCTGTTTATGGAACCCTCCGACAGTGACGATGAGCCGCCGTGTTTTTGCGTCCGCACCCATACCTCAGGACTGAGACTGTCCACTTTGAGACCTGGGAGAAGCGAGCCGGCTAGAGGGGCTGCCCCGCAAGTGGCTGTCAGGCCACTGAATCAACACGGGAAGCCCATGACTTGTTGGGAGAGAAAGGTGGCAGCTGGGATGCCTTGGCCTCCAGGGGCCAAGGATAAGGAAGGAAGGCGGCCAGAATACCCCCGATACTATAGAGGGCCCGCTTGGTGGCAGGATGTGCCTCCCCCACCGTGTCCAGAAGGGTGGAACCCACCAAGAGGGCGGGGCATCTGGGGGGTATTAAAGGATTGGGAAAAGGCGGGAGGACAGGCTGGGCGGGAAGCAGGAGAGCGAGGAGGAAGTCCCCTCGAGCGAGGAGAAGCAGGAGGCCCAGCCTGAGGTTTAGACAACTGTTCGACTTTATTGAACTGTTTGTATCGTTCCTTGTTATGAGTTACCTGTTAGAGAAGGAGAGGACTATCCCGCTGGCCTCGCCAGCCCTGAGCCGAGTCTCGCTTGAAAGAGAAAAGGAGATTAGGCCGGGGGAGGTGCGAAAGGACGGAGACGCTTACCTTGCAAGATCTCGGGGTGGTCTCGGGCATTCCACGTGTTCTGTAACCTGTAAGAAACAAAGTGTGTTAGTACCTCCATTGTTCCAACCATGGATGCAAGTAAAGATTTCGTGTTGGATATCCCGGTGTCTTCCCCGTGGCCTTATTTGCCAGCGGCTATTCAGTTAGAATCATCCCACAGACAAGATTCCTCCCCCTCCACCCATATCACAGACCCTCACACCCCCCAATATAGACAATCTGCCCTTGTATATCTGGGTGGACTGGACATTAACATCTGATTTACCTTAAGTCCATGTTTCTGCCATACACTAAATAAATGGGATAGTAGTATATGTTAACTGACTGATTTTACTAGAAAAATTCAGCATTTCATGTAGCTTTCTGAATTAGTTGTGGGACCTGTGGTGCCCACCTCTTGCTGTATGAGTGTCCACCCATCCCCCAGTACAGCTGCTTATCTTGGACTGCAGTGGTGGAAAATTGGTCCATATGCTTTACTAGTTTTATTTCTACTGAAAAATGCAGGCTCTGCAGACACTATGGTACTGCATTTGATAAGACTGCTACTTTGGCATGAAAGGATTATAATAACTTAGTACAGTTCAATTTTAGGGAGAATTAAATAATCTGTCACTCTTTTTCAGCAATTGAAAGTGATAAAATATTTCAAGTTGGTACCAAATGGGAAGTCTATGGTGGTGTTCAGGACGCTGGCTGCAGCCCAACCATTCAGGTTTTACTTTACAGTTTTGAACCAGTAACTGTAATTTCAAATGCTTGCTTGCCCCTCATGTCTTTTTTAATGTAGTTAATCAAAAAAATGAGTATGAAACAGGCTGTTGCGCTTTTGGTCATAAGTAACTGCTTAGTATATTGCTGTCAGCAGAAAACAATGCAGAAATCCAGAGCATCTTATAGACCTAGGGTGTCCAAACTTTTTGGCAGGAGGGCCGCATCACCTCTCTGACACTGTTGAGGTCCAGAAAAATGATTTACATTTCAAATTTGAATAAATTTACATATAAGAGTGTATTAGAAACTCAAAAGGTTTGCCTGAGGGCCAGATTGAGGGGTCTTGCCATGGGCCACATTGACCCGTGGTGGGGTTTGGACACTCCTGTTATAAACTATTTCTTCTTTACCAGTGAGATATTTGGACAAGTTCTATACCCTCAATCCCCCCATAGGAAATGAAAGGGGGCTAGCTTCACAGCAATCATAGGCTGCAATTCTCTGAGCATGTATTTGGATGGTACTGTTTCAGAACTCAACAGAACATCTTTTCATTTGAAGTGTGTTTATAGTCAGAGTCTTGCACATCTTCCTTTTATTTTCAGAGTATTTTTTCATCATAAGTAACATATATTTTTTTCATCATAAGTAACATATATTATGTTATGAAAATGTTGGAACACAAACCCAGCAACTGGAATAACAGTGCAATCCTATCTTGTGCTGAAACAGGCAGGCCAGCTTGCCTTTGCTTTAACTGTAGGATTGGGGCTTCTTCTTCTGTGCTACCACATGGCCAGGGAAAACTTTTCCCCTTATCCCAGGCAATGCAGCAGCAGCCCCAGTGGGCCTACTTGGATCTGTGCCACTTCCAGAACTGCTCTGTACTGTCTGGGAAACGGGGCTTGGATCTGGCATAACAGTGGGGTTCCACCCTGGCCTCCCTGTCTGCCCATTCATAGTCTCATTGGCTACCTGCCCTCTCCCCACCTCTAGACCCTTGCACTGGCTGAGATGGCCAGCATAACTCACTGATTCATGGAGGTGCAGGGAGGCCAATGCAACTCCCTGCACCTGTCTCTACTCCTCACATGTTGTCACAAACTGCTTTACAGCACGCTTGTTACATCCCTGGGATGGTGCAAGTGACTTGCGTTGGCCCAAGGTGCCAGTCAGGATTGCACAGTTTGTTATGTAAATTCCATAACATGAATTCTCATTCTTTATCCTATCAGACTTTCTCTTTTGTATCACACAAGATTTTGGATTCAGATCTCTTGCAGGCTGGGTCTAAGGTCTAAATCAGTCTTTCTCAACTTTGTTCCTCCGACATACCATCTGCTGCCAAGCTCTCCTCAGATGCCAATGCCATTTACTTTGGAGTAGTAACTCCAAAGTATGTCAGTGCCATCAGATGCCATCAGATATCAGTGCCATCAGATGTCAATGCCATTTACTTTGGAGTAGTTTAGTATTAACTTCTAGTTTGGGTTCAGTAACCCCAGTTACTTTGGGGTTCATATAACAGTTCTGAACTTGGGTTCACCACCAGTTACTTTGTGCTGTGGGTACTGCGTGTACCACCCAACACCACCAAGTGTACCACCGGTTGAGAATGCTTAGACTACTAAATAGTGGAAATGTGGAACAGTAGGAACAGAAGGAGATAGGAACAGGTATGTGGGTGCTGGGGCATGTGCTACGTGAATAGGTGACACTGTTGGATTGGAAGCCTTTCCTGTCTCATTTCTAGCTGCTTAAGATTTTCCACTAACACCCAGCAATTTCAGTACTTTTTCCTTTTCAAAGTTGAAGTTGTTAAGATTGTGTGTATTGTGTTCTAGGCTTCCAAATAATTCCACTGAAGTGATTAATTATGAACAATGTCTATCTTGGATTTAATGTCTATCTTGAGTCATTTATGGCTCATTTGTGGACTGAAAGAAAGCAGTAATCTCTGGACTGTTCACAGAAGCTTCCTTGCCTCCTCCCTTGTGAGTAGTGAGTGGTGACCATTTGAGTGGCTGTTTACAAGCCTGCTGGGCAATTCTTATATTATTTGTGTGCCCTAGGAATGTGCCCTGGCTGCTGTGGCTTGGTGCACATATGCTACCTTATAGGTAGTCTCTCTCAATCTGACCTTCTAGGAGTGTAACGCGACACTGAGAGAGAGCAGTTATTTAGCTGTATCAGGTCCAGGCTTCCCCTGGCTTTACGGTTCCTGGAACAGCCATGAATTGGTTGTTAGGAATATTTTTATATTCAGGCTATCCAGGTCATTTGATTTTCTAATTGCAACAGGAAAAATGGAAGGTGAGGTGTGTGGGTCTCAAAAGAACAAAAAAAAGCAAAGATCAGAGCAAAATGATCAGGATGGAATTTAAAATAATCCAGATGTACATGAGGCAGCTATGTTGGATAAGAGAAATATTGAAGAAAGATCTACCCTGTGTTTTATTTTGCTTTTACCTTGACAGCAGCACACACACACCAGCACACAGGCACCCACAGAGTCTTTTTTCTAAGTAGTCTGGCCTTGCAGCCCTTTCTCTCAAATTTCTTATCCTTCACATAGAAATGGAATTCACCAAAATAATGTCTGTCTTTTCTCCTTACTGTCCAAACATCTGCCCTTGATTTGGTTAAAAGTAGATAACAGCAGTTTCCTCGATATTAAAGCTGTAGTATTTCTGTTCAAATGTAGAACTGTTTTTGCCAGGGATGAAAGTGAGTTTGATTATCACCAAATACAACACTTGGGCAGCATAAGGATGAAATGGTATGGGATTCCTGACACTGATTATTTTCACGTAATAATTTTCATGTGCAGAGTCCAATTTGATTTCTCTGTGTTAAATTTCTGCTAGTATTCAAATTTCAGTTTGGAACCAAGCACTGCTAGATTATATCAAGGGCGCATTTAAGACTCTTGTCTTGTTCCCAGTGTTGAACCTTTGGATTATGCCAGGGCACCCGCAAGCAGAATTTATGAAGGAAGTAGACTTCTCCAGATCTTTTCAAGCTGCCTACGAACATTGAAAGCAAGGTCTTATTGAATTAATGTAAAAATCATGTGCATGATGTAAAAGACTGGGAAGGGAGTGTCCGTGTCTGCCCCCTTGCTGCACATTTGGCAAATGGTGCTTTTGCTGAGACATATGGGAAACCTAACTTGCAAATCTTATAGTCAGCATGCATGCATTGTAGTCAGCTCATGGCCCATCTTCAAAGCAAACCAACTCTCTTTTATAATTGGAAAAATTTCTAGTATTTTGGCTCCATTCTGTCACAAATTCATCAGCTTATTAAAAGATTTTTCCCTACTTAATGGGCAGCCCTGTGTTTCCTTGTGTCTGCTGAAGCAGTGGTGCTAAAGAGCTACTGTTGTGTCCAGCAGGTGCTGGGAAAGCAGCCTTTAGACTCCTCGCAGGAAGCCCTAATCTCTGCAATGGGTTTCTCAAGTCTACGCTGCCTATTTTGCCACCATGACACCATGTTGGACTTTTCATTCCAACAGAGTTCAGAATACAGTGAAGTAAAGCTCTATCACAGGGGTCCTCAAACTACGGCCCGGGGGGCAGATACGACCCGCCAGGGCCCTCAATCCGGCCCGCCGAGGCTTGCTGGCCGCCACTGGGAAAAGAGGCTTGGTGGCGGCTGCCATTTTAAATTTGGCACGCTGCTGTGTGCGCTGTGCACACAGCTCCTCCCCCTCCCTGCCTCGCTGTTGCTGAGTGGCTGCCAAGCAAGAGCAGGTAGGGAGGGGGAGGAGCCATCCCCTCACGACAGTGCTGGGGTGGGTGCCCACCATGGCAAGGGGCTCCCTGTCTGTTCGCTTGCCCGCCCACCTGCTCGCCCAGCAGAAGAACTTGAGTTGGATGGGGGGCTGCGCAGCTGAAGTGCCCCATCCACAGCTTCCTTGCCCGGCCAGGGGGCTTTGATGGGGGACCGCGCAGCTGCAGCGCCTAATCCACAGCTACCCTGGCCAGCCAGGGGGCTTGGATGGTGGCCACAGGGCTCCACAGGTAAGTGCCTCCCTTTCTTCCCCCGATCCCCACCAGCCCTTCCAGTAACCCCACCCCCCAGAAACCCCCATTAGCCCTGCCAGTAACCCCTACCCCCAGAGCCCCCACCAGCCCTGCCAGTAACCCCACTCCCAGAAACCCCCCACTAGCCCTGCCAGTACCCACCACCCCCAGAACCCCCACCAGCCATGCCAGTAACCCCACACCCCAGAATCCCCACCAGCCCTGCCAGTACCCCCACCCCCAGAAACTCCCCCACTAGCCCTGCCAGTACCCACCACCTCCAGAACCCCCACCAGCCCTGCCAGCACCCACCACCCCCGAGAAACCCCCACCATCCCTGACAGGCCTTCATCCCCCCAAACTCCCCCACTAACCCTGACTGTACCCACCACCCCCAGAAACCCCCACCAGCCCTGCCAGTACCCACCACCCCCAGAAACCCCCCAACTAGCCCTGCCAGTAACCCCCACCCCCCAGAAACCCCCCATTAGCCCTGCCAGTACCCACCACCCCCCCAGAAACCCCCCCTATTGTCCGGCCCCCGACAGTATCTGAGGGACAGTGAACTGGCCCCCTGTTTAAAAAGTTTGAGGACCCCTGCTCTATCAGTTCTTCTCTCCCTTGGTTCCTCCCATGTCAGCAGAGGCCATATTGTTGCCCAACGGCCTCATTTGCCTCAAGCAGCAGCTTGTTATCATCTGCCAATAACAGTCCTAGCACCTGAGTGGCACAGGCCTGGTGCAATGTTTCTGTCTCTCCTGGTCCTGTAAATGTGCTTTGTGACACATTTACTGTGCGGACACTCAGTTCTCAGTGCTGAGAGGGTTCACAATTGGCCTCGTAGTAGCAAAGGTATTTTAGCATCTATAATTATATACATTGGATGGGAGGAAGAATTGTTTCGCCAATTTTTTAATTTTTTTTTTAGGTACCCGAATTATCTATGACCGCAAGTTCCTGTTAGATCGCCGCAATTCTCCCATGGCTCAGACCCCTCCTTGCCACCTCCCAAATATCCCAGGAGTTACTAGCCCTGGTTCCATGACTGAGGATTCCAAAGTGGAAATAAACAATTTGAATAATCATGATGCAAAACCAACAATGGGTAAGAGCTTGCGTGATGGGATAACACATTTCTAGTGTAAAGGGGGGTTCTGTACCTGCAGATTCAGTTATTTGCAGATTGGGTCCATGTGCCCCCTCCAGAGGCTTACCTCACCTTTGGAGGGACCTCTGAACCCAGTAGAGGCCACCTATGTCTGTCCATAGCCTCTACTAGGTTCAAACTGAGCACAGAAGCACAAAACACTTCCTATTTTATGGAGAAATCAGAAATCATGTTCTATCAGCTACCAAGATTAGTCTGAGCCTTGCAGAGGCCATTGACAAACGTCTGCAGCCTTTGCTACGCTCGTAAGACATTCCAGGCGGAAGGGAACAGAGTCCCTTTGCCTCTAGAGTGTCCAGGCCACAGGTACAGGGCTTCAACTCTGCAGTTTTGGCTATCTGAGGTTCTTCTGTGTCTCCATTCTTTATTTCAAACATTAGGAAGCCTGCCTGTCTTTGGGCAAAACACGTTCCACCTCTGTCTAAGGGTAATTAAAAATTGCATTATTTTTTGTTTATAACCTATCCCCAACTTACCTGTAAGAATGAATTATATTTGGGCTGTGGGTGGTGCAAGTGGTTAAGACACTGACTGTTAACCAGCAGGCCAGGGTTTGAGACCCGGGTCCCCATAAGACAGGGTGAGCTCCTGTCCATAGCTCAGCTCTGCGACGCAGCTGGAACCAATTGTATCGGCTTTGCCGTTCCATTGGACTATTTCAGTGGCGCTCAGAGGAGGGATTTGCTGCTTAGGTAACAGCCTATCCTCCATATTAATCTACCCAGGCCTTTGTGCTTCGCATACCGTGTCGAGCATGATGCCATAGTCTTTTGAGATTGATGGATGCCAATGCTAATACTTATTTGAGTATTCTCTGAAGTTCTACAGACTTGGGATCACTTGTTGAGATAACAACAAAGTGTACTATCCTTATATAACAGCATGGTTTATAATGCCTGTCTCTTTGGCCTGATCTTGCATTGTGACAGTGATAGCAACAGAGCTTCCTTTCTGTAAGCAAAATAGTTTCAAAAAGTTTACTTAACTGTTTTATCAGCCCCATGCAGCACATAATATTTGTTTTTGAGGTTATGAAGTTAGATTTTTTTTAAACAACACCCTGTGCATGGAGGACAGTCAACTGTTACACTTATGCCATATCAGTTGCTGATGCAGTGAATTATTATTTTGTGAAAGAAAACTCCCGACTCAGTGTCTAGGTATTTTGGTCACAGGCTTCATGTAGTACAACTGAGGTGTTTCAGTCTTAAGGCAGTTGTGGAATATTCTAATTCTAGCTGCAGTAGTGAAATCTCCCCATATTAAAGAATATTCTTTATATGTTAAAATCTCAGCTTATCAGTGGAAAGGTTTGACCAAAGAACTCTCAATAGCCTAATTTGCATAAATTAAAAATGCGGGTCGAATCGACCCCTCTGGGAATCTAAGGATTAGTATACAGCTTTCAGTGAGTTTTTCTTCTTCCACAGCAGTCTGCTATAAGGGGAGATAAGATTTGCCTCATTTTCCAAGGGAGGTTTCCTATTACACTTAAGGGGAAAGTTCTACTTTGCCTCTAATAGTGTTCATGTAACAAATGCCTCACGTAAAGTATGTTCCACGTAACAAACAAAAATTTCTCTAGGATTCTGCTCCACATAACACACATTTGTTGGCAGTTGGGGCAGACGCGCAACCCTTTGAAAAAGCGTCAGGGCTGCTTTGCCGCCTGCTGGCGTAAGCAACACTTCTGCGCTGTTTCTCCTGTGGCCGGGTGTCCACTGGACAGAGAGAGAGAACAGCAGTGGAGAAGAGGGAAGCAGCTCAAGTGTCTGCAGCCTCCTAACCATGTCTACCCAGAAGTAAGCCCCATTGTGTAAAATGGGGCTAACTCCCAGGAAAGTGTCTTTAGGCTTGCAGCCTAAGTAGACTTCATAGGATCATGCACATTGAATGCATGTTTTGAATTCAGTTCCAGTGTTATCATTTTTACTTCCAGTTAATATTTTTATTTGAATTTTTTGGGGGGTTCTGGAATCAATCGTCTGAGTTTTCTATGGGAAAAGCCACTTCACGTAAAGAAAGTTTCATGTAACAAACATGCCTCTGGAACGAATTAAACTAGTTACGTGAGGTGCCACTGTACTTAATTCATTCTACCCTCCCCATTTAAGAACATTCTTTTAATTGTTGTTTGTATTGTCTTCTAACCAGGTGATGATGCTCAGTTTGAGATGGACATCTGATCTTCCTGGAGGGTAACCATGGAGAGAGACCAACTCCTGATAACCTGTGCACATTTAATTTGGCCAACAGGATCAATAATGGAAGGATGGAAGAAAGAACAGCTGTTTTCCACAAGTATCACCACTTCAAATTTTGAAGTGCCAAAGGATAAGAGGACTGTTTCCCCCTCTTTTTGAGTCCCTTCAGCCATATCATGTGTTCCTCTTCTCCCCACTCCTGCTTTTTCCCCCCGTTTTAAACCCCTCATCTTTATGTTTTGTGACTGAATTGAAGCCCATGATAAATTTACAGAGCTAAGGAACACACCTTGGCTTCTCGCACTTTAAAGACAACTTATCCAATCATGCACATGTGAGAACATCCTACCATCAACAATTGGATATTTATTACACCAGAAGGCCCATGAGAAGGGTGATACGTGCTTGAAGGGACAGGACACTGCCATTGTTCTCTCTCTTAATTGCTTTATTTCAGTTTGCTAGCCAGATATACGTTCTTTTACTACTATGCAGGAAGCACTCATTTCGGTTCTGATCCTTGTTTCATAACTCTTCCCTATGAGATAACATATCCATGAAAATGGGAACATGGTGGAGTTCTGTTGTCAGGGAGGTAATTGCTGTGATTTCTTTTGCCCTTCCACTTAGGACGCAAACCTAAGAAATTTAGGCTGGCCTAACTCACTGTCATGGTGTGGGGAGGTCAGCATATGCCTGTGTCTTGGCCCAAACGCCCCCTCTCCGGACCAGGGAACAAGTGTCTTACTGCTCTTTTGTGACACCCCCAGGTCAGCACAGGGGCTTAGGCCAGCCTAATTAGAGGTTAGGATTGCAGCCTTAATCATTAATAATGTTCTTTTGGAACACATTTACTATATTTGCAGTTTGGTCCTATGTGTGATTACTCAGAAGTAAGTCCATCTTATTTTAGTGGAACTTACTCACTAGTAATTCCAGCCTTGGAAAGAGCCATCACTTCATCATTCATATTTCCACGTTTGTCCCACGGAGGGTCTTCTAGAATCTCCCATTTCCATTAGCTTGTTTCTTCAGTTTCCTAGTTTGAATCCATCAGTATTAAGGGGGAATCATATTTTGATGTAATTAGAGAATATCATGCTTGATGGTCCTCTACACTGTTTGTCATTAATTTGTCTTCAGTTTTGCTGCTGTTAAATGTCTGCAGGATTCTTTGCAAATCTACTATTGTGCCAAAATAATTAATTGAACTGACCTGGCTATGCTTGACTAGGATGTGCTTCACAAGAGTCATGCTCTTGGGGGGAAAGTCCTGGGTAGAATTAGACCTGGACTACAAATGCCACAGATTATGTGGTAGAATGGACCACTTAAAGTGGGAGATGCCATTTTGAATTCTCTTCCTTTTTTAAAACAACCACCACCAAACTCATAAATAGCACATTAGAAGAAGTTCAGACCAGTTTTTCCCTCCTTCATGCTAGTATCTACTTGCAAAAAGTGTTTTTACTTAACAGAAGCATTAATGATTGTTGTTGTTCCACACCAGCAGTCCATTCTACCACAGTCTTTCTATTGAATATGTAGACCAGGTTTGAATTTGGAGTTACTGGGATGTGCAGGACTGATTTCTTGTTTTTGTGGCTTCAGAAGATTGTAGTGTGGTGGACAGTCAGTCACAAGCAGACAACCCTCACATATTGCAGTCTCTTTTGAAACAAACCCACCCATGCACCCTTTAGTCCACTTGCTATAAGTTTTCAGAATTCACACTTACTAAATAAGCAGAAGAGCCATTAAATTAGGGCCAGTTTCAGCATGCAAGAAAGTGCCCTTAGTCACTGTTGGTCTCATTTGATCCATTCATTTCAATTTATTGCCCATTTCTGTCCTGTTTGGGACATACATGGACATGCTGATTAATTGGCATGAATGTACTTTCCTTCTACTGATTGCTGCTTCCTTGGGATTTAAAAGGCTGTTGCAGAGAAAGGTGACTCACGCTGTGAATTCTTGGGCAGCCAGGCTAACTTGTGATAATATGAGTACTAGTTGTTGGGGAGGGTGGGATGACTGAATTCAGCCACTTGAGAGTTCATGGAGTAATTGCATGAAGTACCATCTGATAATGTGAAATGTGTGAAACTGCTTCTCCTTGGGGTTGACTATTAAATCTCTTTTTAATTGATTAATTATAGAAAAAAAACTTGTGACCCACTTAAAAATGCATCTGTGATAAATCAAGCAGCAGACTTCTTTTTTTAAAAAAACCAACCAATAGTACAAATACTTACAAAAATAGCAAGTATAGGTTTTGAAGATGTTTCCCTTAGAAAGAAAGGAATGTTTTTTCTGAAGTGGTTCTTGCTGTGACATACTCCAACATATGCAAAACCAGAATACAGAACAGATTGGATTGCATGACTTTAAAGAAATCTTTGTTAATTTGACCAGGTAATAGAGTTCTGCTTCTCCCACTTATCAGGTGGCTGAATTCTTGCTTCTGTTAATCTGGGCAAACTCCCACTAGTGGGATGGGTAACATTTAGGCATTGATCACAAGTGATTCCTTATAGCCAACACTCATCCTATGTTTGAAAAACAGAATAACACTGAACAAAGAGATGATGTTGGAAATTCTCATATTAATTCACTGGTCCTTAAAGATGGATGCAGTGCTGATGTGGCTTTGCTTATCCAAATGTATGGGACTCAATGACAGGCAAACTGACAACTACTGTATATGCTGTGCTTGTAAATAATGGATTGGTCCCTGGACAGTAGCTAGAATATGGTAAATACATCTGGTGTCAGTCTGTCAGATGGGGGGAGCACTTCAACTCATGAACTCACACTATGGGCGCAATCCAGAGTAACTACGTGGAGTCCTTGCTCCGGTGTAAGAACAATTTGCTCTGGATTGCAATATGAATTTCCCATAGGTTTTCACTAGGTAGTGCAGCAACTATGGGTACACGTAAAGTCTCTTACGTGCTCCCGTAATTACTCTGGATTGTAGGGTATGTCTCTAACATTTGTTTTAAAACTACCCTCTTAGATCTCTTCATAAATTGGAAAATATAATTTCTTGTACCTAGTATGGTAAAACCATTTTGTTTTCTTTTGGCGTATATGGTAGTTTTGGAGATGGGGATAAAAGCAGAGGAATATATCTCTTGTTTTGTCTACTCTAAAATGTGAATAATACAGGAGCAAATTTGCTTTGTAACTTGATTTCTCAGGAATCGGCTCTGTTTGCAGTGTTTCTGGGGAAAACAACACTGCTTCTAAAGCATTGATGAAAAAGTGACAAAGCTGTGATTAGCAGAGGAGGAAGCTCTTTAGGTGCACTGTAAACATCCTGATTTTTTGGTGAGGATAATTCTGAAGTACACCGCAAGTTTAACTTAAAATCAAACATAGTTGGATTTCCATCCTGCTTCTCACAGAATCACCAGTAGTTGTTTCTGTTTCAGCAATCTGTTGTTGAGGCAGAATTGGTACAGCTTAGGTGTGCAGCACTGACAGTATTAGAATTTGGATTTGCCCATGATCTAAACCAATTTTGGCAAGGTGCAGGAAGAGGAGGGGAAGGGTAAACAGTTATTTAGACTCTCTACAACCACTAGAGGAAGATGCAGTTTGGAAGAACTATTGGAAGATGCAGTTCCTAAACTATTGGAAGATGCAGCTTAATAGTTAAAGCACTTGCCTGGAATTGATCTGTTTCTTGGGCTTCCTGCATATCTTTGGACAAATAGTTTTCTCTCTCCGCCTCTGTACACCCAGTCTGTAAAATAGGGACAATAGATTCTTACCTCACAGGATTGGTGTGAGGATAAATTGATAAATTTGTTGATATTTTAAGGCACTGTGATAAAATAGGAATGAATGCCATGAAGAAGCCAATAAATCTTGTTTTCTTTAAACCCTGCCAGGTTGTCCACTCATGGCCATGTAAACATAGGGCATGAACCTAAGAAATTTAGGCCAGTCTAACCCACCTGACATATCTCTCTGTGATGGTGGGGGGAGGTTGGCGTATGCCTGTGCATCAGCCTAACCCCCTCCCCCAGGAGTGGGGCAGAAGTGTCTTGCTGCACTTTTGTGACACCCCCAGGTCAGCACAGGACTATGCTGGAGCTTAGACTGGCCTAAGTGAAGCTTAGGATTGCAGCCGTAGTTTACCTTCTAACCTGTGATCAGGGTCCTAATAGGGAGATGATATACAAATAATTGGGCAGTATCTTTAATTGAGCAAAGAGCCAGCAACATTGGTCCTGCTTTTGCTTCTGCATTAAAGCTGAGACCAAGGCAAATTAACTCTTTTTTTTTCCTTCCCAGTTTGAATAGCAACACAGACTCTCATCAGGTTTGTTCCTTTTATGCATTTTATCTTCTCGATCCATTTTAGCCTATCTCTGAGCTTCCCCAACAAGGTTGTATGTAGGAGGGAGGAACCTGGCATAGCCTCTGCTGTTCACACTCAGTATCAAGCAATTTTTAAAAACCGGGTTTGAGATTCATCTAAAAGTAGTAAGAGGGAATGCCATTTGGAAAGTCTCTGGTGTTGTATTTGTAGCCCTGTAGGCTATTGGCTGTCTACCTTTACTTGAGCAATACAAGCAAAGCAGTGCTGTGAAATTTGAAAGCCAATTGCATATAACTTTGTCTACATAGCAGTATATTGAGTTGTCTGGTTTAGATGACTAGCCGAGTCCTGTGATGTCAGTGTAGAAACAATTCAGCCTGTTGCATCATTTCCTTCAGGTGCACTTTGGTGCTTCTGAGAGTAGCTGGCTACTGATCAATGGAATCTGTATTACCAGCATTTGGGAAGCAGTAGGGCAAGAACACACCCAATATCCAAGATCAGAGTAATTCCCATCAGGTTGTGTTAATTGAACAATCAGAAGAATAATGGCTTGCCATTAATAGCTACTTAAGAACAAAGATTTCTAAAATAGTTCTTCTGTTAATATTCCTGATTACTAGGTATAAACTAATATATATTGCCATTCAGAATATTTATTTACTATTTGCAGTCAGGTTAGGCAATGAAAACTATTGGTAAGCTGTTTGATTGTTTCTTAATTTGCAAATTCTCAGGCGGTATTACAAATGCTGCAGAATAGTTTCGATTTATTCAGTTCCTCTGTTGTAGGGGATGATCAGTTTGTGGTTCTTGGAATAACAACACACTTGTTAGAATTATAGAAAGAGTGAGGCAGCTTGCATGTTGGGAAAAATCCCTAAAATGCACATTTTAGCAGCTTCCTGAAATAAGAGGGTGTGCTGCTTTAAATTGCAGTTGGGGAACGGAGGAGCTTACCACCCCCTGCAAGGCATGGTCACCCTCTAAATTCTACCAGGTCACTTAGGAAATGTCACTCTTGCTTACATGGGACACTCCTTTCGGCTGGTTAGCCTAGCATGCAAGCCTAGTTTGTAAATGGCTTTTCCCCTGGCTGCTCATGACATGAACTGTCTCTAGGTGATCTGTGAACACCTTTTACATAATCTGGTTCTATTATGTCACAGATTTGGTGCGCTAAATTTTGTGGACATCTCGTTTTAAAAAATACTTCATACCATACAGGCAATGTGGTATCATCCTTTTTTCTTTCTTTTTGGAAGAAAATGTCCCTATGTTTCAGGGACTGAGGTGTATAAGCACAACCAGCTGAAAATAAACATCCAGGCTATCTTTCTTCTGTCCTTGGCTCTGCCCAGCGCAGTTTCTTAGTCATGTGTATTCAGTTACTGACTTCATAGTTGTAAAAAAGCTTTTTAGTGTGAGCAAATAATATGGGGAAGTGAGGCCTCCACACATAGTGACTTCTGTCACATGGCCTGCTCTAAGAAGATGTTTTGCCTGTTTTCATCAGTCTCTTCCATTAAACATTAGTTCATACTTCAACTTTGCAACAGGCTGTGCCTGGATCCAGTCTTAATACTTTTTTGCCTTGGAAAATTCACACACAGATTACAGATCTTGCCTGGTTGCCTGCTGATAATTACTGCCATTTCCTGTGACTGAGAACCAGTGCACTAAAACTCTCAGGGAGTTTAAGGACCGGGTTAAGTCTTTGCAAGGATCCCCAGGATTGTGTCACTGCGGCAAGATCCTAGAGATCACATCTCTGCCTTTCTTTGCCCTTTAATGGGGCAACAGCATTTGATCTCAGGCTGGTGAGTTGTGACCCACTAGTTTGAGAACCACTGACAATGGTTTCATGTTGATTTGAGAAGGCTTAAGTATTGCTCTTTTTCATGAGAAAAACAGGCAGAAGTCTTAGGTTTGCTTGTTTTGAATGTGACTACTGTAGACTGTTGCAGTGGTTCTAGGAAAGCTTCATGGCCTAGAAAACTGCCTTATGCCCCAATCCTATACATGTTTACTTGTAAGTAATTCTCATGGCTATCATTGGTGCTTACTCCCCAGGAAGCTTTGCAGTGACAGTGTGCCCTTGGCAGCTGTTGTGTTTTTCTCATGATTTTTAATATCGCACTTTAATTTAAAAAAACATAATGCATCACAATGCCCTTTTAATATATTAAATTTGGATTTATGGAAGTCATCATGGAAGTGGAGCCCACTTGTAACCCAAAGCCCTAATAACTTTTCTGCAGTTTTGGCTAATGAAACTGATTAGAACTCTTTTGTTGTACTTCCTTATAATGCCACCTTGTTGTCTAGAAATACAAGATTATTGTATTATTGTATTATACAAGAAATACACGATTATTGTATTATTATTGTCTAGAAAAAGCAAGATTAAATCCCTGGCAGCTAATGCTGGTTTGATGGCTCTCATGGCTGTTGTGATTATACTTGAAGGTTTTATCCCAAACAGCTGAACACCTAGAAAGGCCGCTTTCTGTAAATACAATACCATCCACTTTTCAGCTCTGCTTAAACTGTTGCACCTTTTATCACTTGGAAGACCTTTTCTTGCTTCTTTATTGACAAAGAGGAGCCTGTCAATTGGTGGTTTGCCTTTTTTGGTTGTTGCTTTGTGTGTTTTGCTGTTAAAAAGCAACCTTTGGTGGCTGATGATTCAAATGTCAGTTCATACCAGGACCTTACTTAGATTGAAACGATTGGTTTAGATTAGCAGAGGTGCAATTAATTTTAAAAAATTTTAATCAGCAAAAATATAGATAGTAAAAAAAAAATCATCATCTGAAGTGGCAATACATTTGTTAGGGAGTAAACTCCATTGACTTCAGTGGACTTACTTCTGGGTAAATATTCTTTGATTACACTGCATGTTAAGGATGGCCTGTATAGCCTCGGCCAGTAGTACTCAAGCATTTTAGACCCCCTTCCAAGAATGACAATCTTTCTGGGACTCCCCGGAAGTGATTCCACTAACCTGGAAAGAATGTCCCCTTGGATCCCTTACAGAAATGCGGAATACTGAAATAAATATGTTATGGCCAGAAGTGACATCAAACATGAAGTGACATCACTGTGATGCCATGGAAGCTGAAGGAGGTTGCTTGGGTGCCATGGTTGATGAAGGCTGAATAGAGGAGTGATGTTAAATATTGGTAATATCAAACTTTCCTGCAACTTACAAACATGTTTTCTCCCTTTCATAGTGGTTAAATTGCAGACATGTTTTATTAAAAGTTTTGAGAGCTGTACTTGGACCATAGGCAATCATAAAGCTCCTCAGGAAAGAGAAAGACAGTCCTCCTTCCCATCATGGGTTCAACTTATGTCATGGGCATCTTTGGTCTTTGTTATCTGCCTAGTTTTCAACCTAAAGGAATTATTTGGTCTCAAACTATGGCCTTTAACTGTTTGACGTTAACACTTTTGGGCCTATATTGCCAATGCTAGAACAAATTAAGGTCAGAACTGAGGTTACCTTATTACAAAGTCACATTCAAAATGCCTCCAAGTAAATATGCCACTGAAAGAGGAACTGTGGCATGTTGCCAGAATGCCTGCGTGCATGCATTTCAGTTATTCTGAGAAACATCTCAAAATTGATGCTTCCAACATGGTTAGGTACAGTGCAAACCCCATATCTGTTGAGAATTGGTGGGCACTGGCATACGTTTGCCATAGTACTTGTTTGGCCATTAAATTCACATTCTGACTTGCCTGCCACCGAAAGAAAAAAGTGCCAAGAAAGTCAAGCCTTATATGTTCCATCTCCTTTCTTTAGCTATATATTACTTAAAAACGAGGTTTGTTTAAGTTTCATCACTTGATTGCCATCATACAATGCCTGTTTATTTGTGATTCTTGCCTAGTAGTTTTGTCAGATCCTAGTTTGTCAGATCCTAGTCAACAAGCACAGTTGTTGACTTTTACCTAGACTTGTCGCCACATAGACAATAAAAGATTCATCATTGGCATTGTCTTTTTAGGATGAGGGGTTTGGTGCATACATATCTTGGATAGCGTAAAGTGACTGGGAATGCAAGCCTCTTCTTTGTTGGTTTTTTAAAAAATCAGGGTTAGTGCAGATTGAAATCAGGAGTGATATCAGGAAAATGTAGATATACATATTGGCCTTGAAATCTGTCCTGTCTCATGCTAGAGTACCATGTTCGTTAACTTTGGAGAAAAAAGAAACCACATTTGGAACACTTTGCCAAAATTATGGTGTAGTTCCACATATGGTCACCAAAGATAACTTGTCCAAAGCATCAGTGAAGGTGTAATTCCACCAATGAAAATATGTGTGGGGCCAGCTGAAAAACTATCTGGGGGTTCAGTTACAATCTCTTTTATTTGGTGGTATATGCAGGCTGTCAGTGCTTGTGAATTTTGCCATTGTGAATCAGTCTGGGTTCCCACCTTGAGACTTTTTTACCAGGATACACTGGTTAAAAAAATCCAGGATGGAGAAGATTTCCTATCTCACTCTGGATCTCTTCAGATCAAGGAGTGAAATTCTGATATCAGTCTGGAGTGCCTGCTTATCCATTGCCAGCTTAGCTCTAATATTCCGCTGTAATTTCTGGTGCTTCTCAAGCATTAATGGTACAGTCCTTGATATTTCAGTATAATGTCACATTTCCACTAGGATAACCCACTCACATTCAGTATTTCTACATGGGTCTCAGGATAGTGTTAAAATGCATTCCAGTTTAGCTTTGTAGCTGGAATTGTTGGCATCAAAGCACAGGCACTATTCTTTTTTTTTTTCTCCCAGTGAGTTGAACAGATCCTATCTTCCATAGTAGCAAGCAGGAAGGGTCCAGGCATTTTGAGGGGTGCTTCTGCCTCTCCTTTAACCTTAGTTTATGCCTAAGTTAACAAGTTGGTGTTTTGTTCTGTGGACTGAACTAAGGAATGACATTTCATAAAATCTGAGATTACAGAAAACAGATCCTCCTTTATGCAAATTCTTTATGATGATAAGCTGCTTGCCCTTTTTTGTCTCCCTCATCCTTACTTTATGCTGCACAGAACGTGTGGAAGGATGAAAGATTTGTTTTTGAGAGTCATCTGCAAACTTGGGTAACTGTGGAATAAGAAATCTCTAGTGTGGAAAGAGGGTGAGTGCAAAAATAAATATGTATATGTATGTGGGTGGATGTTTATATGCACACACAAATATATATAAATATAGATATATTTTACTCTTAGAAAAAACTATTTGATTCTTTTAATGTCAGGAGAAATTTTACTTAGGGCTGATTATATGGCGTTTCTTGTATAGCGGACGGTGCATTTCATAAAACCAGCTTTACAACAACGAAGGATCATTTATCTGAAATGGAATTTCATGAGGCAAATACAGCTGGAACATGATATAAAAACATTGTGTGTGTTTGTGTATGAGAGAATCAGTGAGATGTGGGGGAAACTCCTCAGCACCTCTCTCTCTCTGTTCACATCAGGAACACGAGACTTCCCTTGCTGCTCCTCCCTTTCTCCCTCTCGTGTCAGTCTGCATCACTGCAAGATGGTGATCCAGTGTGCCTTTCTTCCCCTTAAACAGGATAAGAACTATTTATAACATTGTGGGCAGCTCACATTTGGGGACTTTAGTAGCCTCCTTGGGAGAAGTGCAGAGGCTGCTGCCGATAAGATTACTGAATGTCCTTGACACATTTTAAGAACAGTACTTATGACTGCCCCAACCCATTTACTGCTCCTTCTCACTCCCTTCCTCAACCTCCATAATTTTTTTAAAGTTTTGTTTAAATGTAATCCTTGTTTTAAACAGATGTGGTCTAAACACTCCTTGGGCTGCTTCTGTATAATTCTGGTTTTTACTGAAACAGGTGTTGGGAAAACACTCTCACCAGTGGTTGCTGTTACAGTAAGATCAATAAAGACCTTGATGATATCAAGCCATAGACTGGTGTTGTTCTTGTGGTGGAAGTAACTAAATGTGTAACTAAATTGAAAAAAGCATTACAAGATACACCTTGTTTGCAGTCACAAGTAGATCTCTTCACAGCCCCAACAAAATGCTTCTAATACATGGAATACGTTATAGTAGTCAAGCAGTTGTGAAAAGTTGTCATTCGAAGTGTTTCTTCAAGTTTGTACTCCACCAAAGAGCCAAGGGAAGTAACTGGTGGCGATATTATTGCCACTTCTGAGTTAGCAGGCCAGCATGACAAACACTGGCAAGAGGCTCAAGTTGGACGGGAGGGTTCATCAAATGCAGCAAAGCATGCTTTGAATGCATTCAAATCCAAGTAGATAAATAGATACCACTTTGGTGGGAAGGTAACAGCGTTGCATGCATCTCTCCATATAGTCATGCTGGCTACATGACGATGGAAGCGTCTTTGGCTCTTCGGCTTAGAAACAGGGATGAGCACCACAACCTACAGTTGGTCACGACTAGCAAAAAGAAAACCAAGTAGTGACACTTTTATGAGCTCATATATCTTTAGTATATGACAAACATTGACAATTAAATAACCAACATGGATGATTGGATTTAATTTTTACGACGGAAGTCATACTTTACTAAACATTTTTATATAGCATATTTCCTTAGCAGTGCAATCCTAACTTAACACTGGAGAAGGGAGGCTAGCATGTCTGTGCTGCCTCCACCACAAGACTGAGCAACTTGCTTTACCCTGGGTAGCCCTGCAGCAGCCCCAACAGTCTTCTCGGATCTGCAGGACCAACAGTGGCTCAGATCCAAGCAGTACAGAGCAGTCCATAAGTTGTCAGGTCCAAGCCCTGCTGCTGCTCCCCACCCACACATCCCATCCCACAAATGCCCCTGTTCTTTGCACTGGCTGAGATCAGCCAGCACAAAGCACTGGCTTGTGGGGTCTGTAGCAGTGCAGGGAGGTCAACACAATTCCCTATGCGGACCTCCCCCCTGTGCTGGCTTTATGGCATGGTTGCATCACCCTGGACTGGTGAAAGTGACTTTGAGTTGGCCCAAATGTCCACTTTGGGTTGCATTGTTAAACACACACGCCAACTTCCTTCTGTTTGCTAATCAAAATAGACTTTGATCAATTGTTGCACCCCTGATGGTTTTCTAAACCATTTCAGATAGACCATATTGGAATCAAACAAGCTAAAACACGGCTTGACTCCACCTTCTGATTGCCTCGCTCTTCCGTGGTGAACGGCAAGTACTCATAAATCAGCCTGATTCATATTAGTCACATACCACTGTGCAAAGTCACTGCAACCTACAGCAACTTTAATCTGAAGTAGTCTCATTAAAATACCATTAGTCTGCAACGCTGCTCTCCTGCTTGTGTTCCTAGTGAGTCAGAATGACCCCTGGTCTGCATTGGTGGTAGGCTTGGAAGGCTTTGATTTTTTTAAAATGTGTTAATTGGTTTTGTGTGGGGCATATACACTCAGATCATGCCTCAACACTGTTTGCAGGTGGTGCAGTGTAGTGGCTGAGCTGCAAACCTGGGGGCTGAAATCTTGCCTGTGCCATGAAGTCACCAGATGGCCGTAGGCAAACCACTGTCTCTCAGCCCCATCTCCTAAGCTGCAGGTTATCAGTGATAATATTGACCTTACAGGTTCCATAATTCATATTAAGCATTTGAAAATGCTACACAAGGGGACAGAGCTGGGCCCTTAATGAAGATCATCAGCTCTTCTCATCGCACTACATATTATCCTCTTTAATTCCACTAGTTACAAAATATTCTCTTGTCAAACATTTTTCTCACCTCAACTTCTCTATGAACCAAAGAGCCCAAATATCAAAGCTCTTACTACTACTAATGCTTTGAGTAGAAGGATTCATCCGAAATGGGTAGCTTGACAGAGAAGAAAACAACACAGACACATGGCACATCATAACAGATGGCACATTATCTTTCTTTTTGTACTCTATTTTTATCATATGCAAACAATGACTCTATATTAGCTTTTTCTGATCTAGTTATATTATTCCAAATTAGGCTTTATAGGCATCTGATCAAACATAAGCTGCTACTTAATGGACTAATTAAACATTTTATACATTTTGGAGATTTACTAAAGTGCAACTTAACTGCCATTTTCCCCAAAACAAATAAAAAGAAAATATTGTAGTATTTTACAATGAATGCGTATCTTCACAATGGTCCTGTAGCATGTCATGAAGGCAGTCATCAATTTATGTATTTATCACCAGAAGTATTAGTACTCGCTTCTTTTAATTCTAACTAACCTATAGTATATAAATGCCCTTGATCCAGCTAAGCATGAATATTTCTCAACCCCGGCTGTAGTTCCCATTCTTGAATCATATGATTTCAGAGGATCGGAGAACTATATTTGCTAAATTCAAAAAAACTTTGAAACTCTTGAAACTCATGCCTTCACAAATGAATTCTATAAAATGTGACCAGAGTCCTTAATTCCATAGCTGGTCTCATTGTTCAGTGGCAATTGATAAGGAAACTCAGATCCCAACTCATGCCAGTGATCCAGATTCACTATGGTTCCCAAACCTAGTAAAGATTCCCAAGATGTAAAAGTATACTATCCCACTGCTTTACCTGATGCAGACACTGATATTTTACAGATATATTGTACAAGCTATGGTACACTCCCTCATTGTCTCATTCTGTATATCCTTCAACTGGGTTTCATTTTAATATATTAAATAGAAAATACACATTGAAATTAACAGGGACCCACCTGAAATTGGCTCACAACCCACCTACTGGGTCTGAACTCCCAGCTTGAAAAAACTTTGCCATAAACACTCTATCTCTTGAATCTCTTGCAAACCTTCTAAAGTCAAACAACAGCATTGAGGGACTTTGTCCTTCATTGTTAATCTCATATTGTAAATTCGTTTGCAGATGATAGTGCCCGTCTCACAAAATGAAGTAAGGTTTCCCTGGGCCAAGTATACTAATTGACTCACAGACCTGATTTGACTGGCAATTAACTGATGCCGATCCCCTGGGGTTTTTAAAATTTGATTTATTGATTTTACCATTTTATTTATTTTGTTTACACTGTATTGTGTTTTAGGTGGTTTTTCAGCAACCTAGAGTGACCTTACCAGAAGTACCTTTAGGATGTGATTCTGATAAAAGTCTTAAATCTGTGCGGAACAACAATTTGGTGACAGCTCTGGAAACATTTGGGGAAAACTATCATTAAAATGTATTATAGGGGTGCAGATTGGGAGGACCTGTGGCTGCAAATACACCTTGATCTAATTGGTGTGTGCACTAGCAAATGGATTATGTCAATCAAAAGTACATGTGTGCCACTTGTTGTGCCTCCCATGAAGAAGAGAAAAAGGAAGAGAAAGGATGGATGTTCGACTGCAAGTCCCCAGTCAGCGATTGCTGCTGTTAAAGATACCTGAAGCTTTGTTAGCCGTCTGTTAGAGATTATGCTGTGACAAATGGCTTGGAGCATTATTTACTCAAATTAAAGCAAATAAATGGCAACTGTTTTATTCTCAACTCTTATCAATACACCTTTGGAAAATGTGATCAGGATCTTTTTTATGAAGTCAACTGCAGGAACAAATGACAAGTTGAAAATGTTAAAGATTTGCTGTTCTAACAATATGCTACATTTATTTTGGTGTTGAGAACCATGAAACAACTTCTTCTCAGTGCCAGTCCATGTTTTTGGCACAGCCTGCGACAATGCCATAAAACATTCCATAATACTAATATCTACAAGTCATATCCACAAATGTGGACAAGGACCCCCAAAACGTAGGACATCCAAGAAAAATGTAGGACACGAGAAAATGAAAGCTAAAACACTCATATATTTCTTTCATGTGGTTAATTTTAATACTGTATTCCTTATTAAATTTTAAACTAACATGATACATACTATATAACATATTACAATATTATATACATATGATTTAATCTATATAGGTTGCAATCCTAACCTAAGCAGGCGCAACTCACTGAGCTTCCCATTCCTGTGCTGTTTCAGGGAGGCCAGCGCATGTCTGTGCACTGGCCTAATCCACTCCAGGAGTGGCGCAGAAGTGCCTTACAGCATGCTTATAACTCCCTCAAGCCAGGATGGGACTTGGGACTTATGCCAACCTAACTCGGGGTTAGGATTGCAGCCATAATGTATTAATTGCAAGTCGTCGACATGCTGCCTGCTCACAAGGAAAAGCAGAATAATGAAGATTTTTTTCCCAGGATACAAGGCTGAAAAAGAGGACATGCCATTTGCTTTGGGTTGTATGGCTCATACAAAATCAATATTGTAATCTCAAAATGGAAAATCAGCATATAGATAGACATCTCTCTCAACAGAACATAAAGGCTGCTAACCCTACAATCCAGAGTAACTACGGGAAGATGTCAGTGGCACTTACTCTGGATTCCTCTATGCATTTCCCATAGGTGGCACCATAACTATGTCGGTGTAAAAGGTCCTGTAGTTACTCTGGACTGTAGCCTTCGTTTTTAACAGTGTTCCAGTTGGTACATGGTACCACATCACAGCATGTTGGTGTGCCAGTGGCGTCACTAAGATTTGTATCACCTGGTATGGGTGGTCAACAGATTACCCTTATGATGGACCTCCTTCCGTGCAGTGGGCAGGGCAATGCACTCAATGGTGGGCTTGGAAATATACCATTGCCCCACCCATGGTGTTTTGCTATAATGTTTGATAGAATAGAAATATTTCAGCATGGTTTGTTTCATTGCATTCTGCATGAAATTAGGCAACAGTTTATATGTAACACAATATTATTCGAAAACACCATAATTTTAGAAATTTTAACCAGTAGTGGTGTTAGACTGCTCTCCTTGTGGATGCCTGCACCCCTGTTAACCAGCAGGCCAGAGTTCGAGACCTGGGTCCCCTCAAGATCCTCTGCTACAGGCAGGGGGTTGGACTAGATGACCCATTGGGGTCCCTTCCAACTCCATGATTCTATGAATCAATACCAGTGGGATGTGCCTTTACAAACCACCAAAGGAACAAGTGAATGTAGAATTTCAAATCTGTCTGTAATGTTAGCAATCCCTCTTCTTCAGCCTTGGAATCTGGATCTGTAAAGCTCTCATGGTCATCCTGAATAATGAAGATTGATGAGGATTACGAAGATTAATACTTGTGGTTATCAATAACTGTGCTTACTAGAGTTGGCTGTTTTCCATACTGAATTCACCACATTATTTTAATGACTACTCATCACAGAAAATAAGCACAAGTCCTGCCTTGCCATATGGCAAGTCTCCTATTGCCAGAATGTAAACCTTTGCTGAACCCTGCAGTTTCCTCGATGGCAACCACATGTGTTTACAATCATATCCTCATGGTAGCCTAGTCTAAACCTTTCCTTCTCCTTCTTTGCGGACTCATTCTCACTGGGATGCAACAAGCAACAGGCCCTCATTCAGGGTAATAATGTTTAATCCATTAACGTTTAATGTTTAAACACTGAAAAAGAAAATAAAAAAGATTATACAATATTTTTTCTTAGGGACAAAGAATTCACAGCAACAAAGAACTGTCTTTCTAAGTCAGCATTTTCAATAAAATCAAACACACTTCAGGGAAATTCTTACTGTAAGGAATGTGCAAAGTAACACACACTCTTAACAATTTGAACATGTCTCCACTGGAATCTGAGGATTGAAATAGCTCCAGGATAGGCTTGCCATATGTCCCGAAACACAGGGACAATCTTCGTTTGGGGGGATTATGTTCACATTCTGGCAAATGGGACAGAAGGTCCCGTCCCAATTTTGTGGAAGAGAATTACGGCAACCCTACTCCAGGAGATTGATGCCATCATCCAAAATGTGTGCAGTTCAGATGTAACAAAGACAGTACAAGGAAATAATAATGCACTGATACAGTGAACTCCTGCTTTATAATATTAATCTGTTCCTGAGACCCCCACTGTATTTGAAAATGTGAATCCAATAATAATACATTCATTCCAAGACCTCAGATATTGAAATGTCTGCCATAGAACAAAACTATTTGTAAAAGGAGATTTTTATAATGTAGATCTTGATTTTCTAGAGAATATGAAATAAATACCAAAACAAGACTAAAATTTAGAAAATATTGAAAAAGATTTTTAAAATGCTATTTGAGTTCCTTTTTACTTAAAGCCGTTTCTGTCCAACATTACATAGAGCACAATCCTAACCATGTCTACACCAAAGTAAGCCCATTATGTTCAGTGAGTCTTACTTCTGGGAAAGTGTCTTTAGGATTGCAGCCATACTGTATATGCAACAGGGATCAAATACTGTATATATACCTATGAGCTGGACATAAATGGGTTTGCCAAAATTTTGGCTAAAATGATACATGCAAGTGTGGAACATTGCTATGGGCCAAGATATTACAAATTCTTCTGTCTACAGAAGCCAAACTAGCTAATCACTGTTGGAGAGATACTAGCTGTAGATATACCAAAGTAAGGGCAGTCTGCATATAACTAGATGTCCATTAATCAATTAAAAGATTATAGTATGGCTTAGACCTAGTAGGCCCTGGTCCCATGAATGGCCCATGTCATGGTTTGAGATCAAGCAAGGAGAGCAATAGTGGAATCTATATAGATAGAGCTTATGGACAGCTACCATTCCCAGTATCATCTTGGCCTTAAAGAAATGTACAACTATTTTCAAAGAGCAGAAATAGCTAAGCACTTAAGACCACTTCCTGTGAGTAAAGGATCTAGTAATTTCTTTAAGGTATATTTTTGTTTTCATAATGTTAATATCATACCTTGAGCACTTCCATTGACCTTACTCAGAGTACTGTTGTTTGAACTTTGGTTTGGATGGTGACTGGTAGAAAGGCCTTTTTAAAAAAATCTAATAAATAAATATTAAAAAGGATATTTCAGCAACCTGATAAAGCACTGTCCCCAGATTAATGAAACTAGTACTTTGCTTTGCTTTCTTTGTACCACTAGTACAAAGTACTACTAGTACTACTAGTACTACTTTGCTTTCTTCTTTGCATTAAGTGAATACAATTTTATTCTCTGGAAATTTTTAATTTTTTAATGATTTTTTAAATGATTGCTTTTACTTCTTTTTAGCTGCCATTTTAATTTTTGGTGCACATTATAATTGCTTCCTCTTAAAAAAAATCTTTAAATAAATTTTTAAAATTCAGTATTTAAATACCAAACATTTATTATTGCATTGTTAAATACCTTGGAAACTTTGGATGAAAGGCAGACTAAAATCTGTTTTTCTGAATATAGATGGATTCATCATATTCAACTGACAATAACATTCTAGATTTCTGCTTTGTTCACTGTAGCTATTTACACACTTGTGACTCAAAGTGAAGCTCAAGCTCGGCAAGCCAAGTGAATGAACAGTCGGTTTCATTTGAAAGGAGAACCACCTGAGCCCCTTCCCTCCGGATGAAGCAGATGCTTTGTTGGTGAAACTGCATTGGAGGGAGGAAGGAAATAGAAATATACTTATATATTATCTTGAACAGATGATATCTATTAGATGATATCTTGAATAGAAATAGAGTTGGGGTACAATCCAGAGTAACTACAGGGAGTCCTTGCTCCAGAGTAAGAACAAGTTACTCTGGATTGCAGTATGAATTCCCCATAGGTTTTCACTAGGTGGTGCAGTAACTACGGGTGCAAGTAATGTCTGTTACGTGCTCCAGTAGTTACTCTGGATTGTAGCCTTACATGATATCTTCAATAGCAGTGTGATTTACAGACAAGCAATACTATCTAGGTAGCATCACCTACTATATATTTGTGGAGTGCAATGTGGGATACACTTGCACACCTTTAATAGAGTGACTTTCTCTAGTGCAATGTCTGCTCCACTCAGGCACACTCCAACTCCCTCCCACTGGATTACTAAGAGCACAATCCTAACCATGTCTACGCACATGTAAGCCCCATTGTGATCAATGGGTCTTACTCCCAGGAAAGTGTCTTTAGGATTGCAGCCTAAATCTACTTACTATAGACTTGCCATATGTAACAGGGACAATCCTGATTTGGGGGGGATTGTGTTCACATACTGGTAAATGGGACAGAGGGTCCTGTCCCAATTTTGTGGAAGAGAATTATGGCAACCCTAACTTACCAGGACATCCCTTCTCCTTCAATAAGTAAGTACCCATTGGTACTTTGGCACTAACTGGTACATCGGAGTGCCTGTCTGTGTGGTGATACTATTTTATCTCAGATAGATAGATAGGTAGATAGATAGATGTGGAATAACTCCCTCTAGTTAATCCATCTTAGGGACAGCCCAAGACCTTCTGACATTTGATGCAGCATTCCCCAATCCAATGATGTGACACCCATTGTTCTCTTAAGCTGCTTGGCCACAAGGTGGCAGCACAATTCAAACTCCATTGAAAAAGAGAGAGCTCCATGCAATTTGGTGTTCTCAAAAGTCCAACACAACTCAAGGATATTGTAAAACTGGAAAAGGTGCAAAGCAAAAATAAAATAAAATAAAAAGGTGACCAAAATTATCAGAGGGCAGAAACCTCACAATGATCAGCGGGCAGAAACACCGTTCTTAGGAGGAAAAGTTTAATCAGGTTTGGAAAAAGGTGGGCATATTATAAAATTACACATTTTATGGAGAGAACCTTTTTTCCCTTACAGGTCTAGACCTGTCATTCAGTGAAAATTTCACCCAGCATATAATTTATATTTTCTGCCAGTATTTAATCTACAGAATATATTGTCAAAAGATGTGATGATGACCATTATCTTACGTGGCCTGAAGAGGGCTTTGGAAAAATTCATGAAAAAACAGACTTGTCAATGACTGCGCTATCAGTGCAATCCTAAATGTGCAATCCTATCAGTGCAATCCTTTATCCAGAAGTGAGCTCAATTGTGTTCAATTGGTCTTACTCCCAATTAAGTGGTTTTAGGATTGCAGCCTATGCCAGTTATGTTGCCCTGCCAATGACATGCTAGCCATTGTTCCCTTTAAGATGTTTGGTCATAAGGCTGCAGCACAACTCAAAATCCAAAAAGTAGGACACCCTCCCTCCAATAAGACATCCAAGAAAGGGAGACCAGAAAAAGAGGACAAGTCCCCCCCCCCAAAATGAATTCAAAGTGCTGGTCCTGACCTTTAAAGCCCTAAACGGCTCGGGTCCAGGGTATCTGAGGGACCGCCTTTTTCTGTACAATCCGACCCGTCACCTAAGGTCATCTGAGGGGGCCCTACTGACTGTGCCGCCACTAAGAGATGTGAGAGGTGTGGTGGCCAGAGATAGGGCCTGCTATGTGGTGGCACCCCAGCTTTGGAACTCCCTCCCCTTAGAACTGAGGAAAGCTCCCTCAATACAGAGCTTCAGGCAAAGCCTTAAAACCTTCTATTTTAAAAAAGCATTTTAAATGGGGCAGAGTTGTTTTTATTGTTTTTACTGTTTTTAACAAATATTTTTAGTCTGCACATTTTTATTCAATTTAATTGTATTTTAATTATATTTTAATGGTGTTTTAATCTTTATTTATGATCTATTTTAATGATGTTTTATTCCCTGATGTCAGCCGCCTTGAGCTCCCCCTTGCAGGGGAGGAAAGGCGGGATATAAATTAAATAAATAAATTAATAAATAAATAAATAAAATGTACAATGTCCAAGAAAAATGTAGAACGTAACAAAATAACAGCTGAATACACCCATACATATATTGCATTCATTTCATGTGGTTTATTTACAGTGCAATCCTAAGCATGTCTACTCAAAAGTAAGTTCCTTTGTGCTCAATAGTACTTACTTCCAGGAAAACATAGTTAGGATTGCCACCTTAGACAATTACTGTACTTATTAATAAATTTAAAATTATTATGTATCATTTATTACATCTAATTTGTGAATTATGAGAAGGCCAACTGTTGCCTGCTCACAAGGAAAAGGAGGACGATGAAGATTATTTTTTCCCAAGGCATAAGGCTAAAAAAAGAGGACATGTATTGGAAAAAAGAGAACAGATAGTCATCCTTACAAGAAATTACAAGACACTCCTATCTCTCTCTCTCTCTCTCTCTAATTTGTATGTACTCAGAAGTTCCATTGATTGAAATGGGGCTTACTCCCAGGAAAGTGTTCTTAGGTTTGCTATCTATCTATCTATCTATCTATCTATCTATCTATCTATCTATCTATCTATCTATCATGTGCTTAAACACTATATGTATTACAGCACAATCCCTAACCATGTCTAAAAGTAAGCCCTATTGTGTTCAATGGGTCTTACTTCCATGAAAGTGTCTTTAAGATTAAAACTATCACATATCATTTATTACATCTAATTTATTAAATTGCAAAAGTGCTGCTTGTTTACAAATTTAAGAAAAGTAGGACAATGAAGAATTTTTTTCCCCAGGACATAAGGCTAAAATCCAGGACATGTCCTGGAAGAATGGGACATCATGATCACCCTGGGTTGACCTGGTCGACTCCAAAGACTTTTCCAAACTAATCCACCCTGGGGTTACTTGCACCCCTTGAGGAAGCCCCAGGGGGTTGGCTGGTGGAGAGGTGGGTGATGGGGTGGGAATCATCTGTGGCTTGGTTGGAGCAGGAGCTGCATGTCTGTGCTGGGGAGCAGCAGCAGCTGAGCTTGCTGTGCTGTGCTGAGCAGGAGGAACAAAAGACCAGCCCTGCGCTCAGCCCAGCCCAGCCCAGCCTAGCAGGGGATGCAGCCTCTCCGGTGAGTTACTTCCCTGCTGCTCCTGCAGCTCACTTTAAATGCACTGGGGTGGAGATGGGGTGGAGGCTACCTAGCACTGCAGGTTGGAATCCTGCAGGCTTACTCGCGAGTACTCCCAAAGGAAGGGAGTGCAGCCACTAGTATATGTAGACCTTCTCCTCCCCAGTAAGTCCCATGGGCTTCTTTAGGACTTAGGAGAACCCAAACCTAGGCATGGCTACTCGGAAGTAAGCTTCACTAGGATTCTATGGGACTTACTCCCATGTAGAACTGCATCTTTAACTGCTTGTGTTAAATTCCCATTGTCTTATTTAGGATTTAGGGGACCGCAAGCCTAGGCATGTCTACTCGGAAGTAAGCATCACTCCCAAGTAGAGGTGGATAGGACTGCACCCTTAAATGCTTCAGTGGGTTTCCCTCCATGGGACTTAGGAGAGTTCAGGCATGTCTACTCAGAAGTAAGCATCACTAGAATCAGTGGGGTTTATTCCCAGGTAGGGGTGGAGAGGATTGCACCCTTAAATCCTTAAGTTCAATGGGCTCCATGGGATGGAACTTAGGAAAGTCCAAGCCTAGGCATGTCTACTCAGAAGTAAATCTTATTTCATTCAATGGGGCTTACTCCTAGGGAGGGATGGATAGGGTTGCACCCTTTACTGCACTGTGTAAATGCATACAAAGATCAGGCTCTTCTCCAATGAGTTGCATATGATTGAGGTGTTCTATGTTCACAGCTCAAACAAATTGGGGTGGTGGTGGTGGAAATAGGGTGTCACTATGTCCCCCTTTCCCAGGACATGTCCTTTTTTAAGCCTTGTGTCCTGTGTGTGGGGGAAATCTTCATTTGTCCTCCTTTTCCTTGTGAGCAAGAACATGTTATTAATTAAATTATATGTAATAGTTTTAAATTTAATAATATAGTTTTTAAATTAACCACATGAAAGCAAAATACGGGTATATGACTGTTTTTAGCTATTATTTGTCATGTCCTACATTTTTCTTGGGTCCTATATTTTGTCCTCTTTTTGTTATGACATATGGTCCCATTTGGGGGGGGGGGTGAGAAATCCAGCATTTGGCCAATCTTTGTTCCTCCCTGGCCAAAAGGCTAAGGAAATACTGAAATTAGTACAAGCTGCTTAACTTTGTTCTTTGCAGTGATGCCGGAGGGGAGCATAGAATTCCTTGATCTGCTTTCTAACAATAAAGATTTTAATACTGAACTTGCTTGGATGGAAAGTTTTTAACCCACTGAGAGAAATCTATTCAGAGCCCTGATTGCAGGGTTGAACCCTGAACCTTTTTACAATGACTGGACTCAGCCCTGGGAAACATGAAGTTGGGAATAGTGCCTCTGAGCATGCACAGAAAACCTCCATCCTTGAGCAGTTTAAGTTTCAGCCATGCCCAAAGAAAGGACTGTGATTTCCTGGCAGGTTTAACTTTAATGTCTCTTGCTTGGAAACTGAGCTCTGCCTAGTAGAAAGGAGAATGAGAAGACAATCCTAACCATGCCTACTCAAAAGAAAGCCCCATTATGTCCAATGAGTCTTACTCCCAGGAAGGTGTCCTGAGCCTGAGTTGCTAACCTAATTGCCCTGGCTATAATTCCTAATTCTTCATGGATTCATATTTTTAAGAGGACAGTACTGCTCAAATCCCAGATGACCCATTGTAGTCCATGTGTGTATCCACAAGTGGTGTGTGTGTGTTGTTGGTAATTTTTCTGTTTGCTACTTATTTTAGCATTTCTTGTTCTAGTTCCTTAAATTAAACCTTATCCCTGATCAGTCAATCAATGGTTGTTTATTTTTCTACAGTCCAGGATAATCCACAGTGACAACAGGATGGGGGACCCATTTAGTCCCAGTTGATAGCCTTGTTTGCCTCAGTTCTGTTCCATTGCCTTTCCCCTAAAAAAATTTTTTTTTCCTAAAAATACCCTCAGGAAAAACATTCCCCATCTTCCCATGGGATCTCTGATACAAACAACCCTCTCAAACCTATTAGGGAAATCTTGTAGCTGGAAAAGGCAGTGGTCTTTTCAATTCCACAAAGAAGAAATTATTACCGGTAATTTGCATTGACAATTTCAAGCGGTCCGCGGACTGGGAACAAGACTTTTAGAAGCTTGATCAGCTTGACCATATATCAAACTACGGAGCATATTTACTGCTTGTGTCATGTGCAAATGTGGTTGGAATTAGCTTCACTTCACTGTTGTGCTGCAAGTTTTTTTGGAAATGAACACAGTGATAGTAATAAAACAGGAGTCACTGCATGCTGTTTTAACACCATGGATTTTAACATATATTTTAACATATATAACACCATGGATTTTACATATACAGTGGTAACTCACTTAACAAGCATTTCATTTAACAAGCAAAAATTTCCAAGAAATATTGCTTCACACAACAAGTTCCGCTTCACTTAACAAGCAAGCACGCTCTGGGCACGCATGCTATGCAGCCCTGACACTCTGCATGGAGGCTCTTTAAAAGGACTGCCAGCCAGCGCTGCTGCCCCTAACTGTCCCCAAGTGCCCCCACCAACCACCTTGAACCTCCAGTAGCAGCCCAGGTAAGCCTCCCAGGAAAGTGTCTTTGATTGCAGCCTCCTAACCATGTCTACCCAGAAGAAAGTCCCATTGTGTTAAATGGGGCTTATTCCCAGGAAAGTGTCTTCAGGATGCAAGATTGCAGGATTGCTTAAGTAGACTTCATAGGATCATGCACATTGAATGCATGTTTTGAATTCAGTTCCAGTGTTTTGTCATCATTTTTACAACCAGTTAATATTTTTATATGAATATTTTTGAGTTTGTGGAATCAATTGTCTGAGTTTCCATTATTTCCTATGGAAAAACCTGCTTCACTTAAAGAGCGTTTTACTTAAAGAGCAAGCCTCCGGAATGAATTAAGCTCTTTATGTGAGCCACTACTGTATTTAGATTTATTCTTGGAAGCTCCTTACCTTCACCTAAGTAAGAAGGCACAGTCCCCTGGCCTGGCATCTTTGGTTGAAGGCAACACTTCAAAGTTTTCCTATACGAAAGTTTGTGTCTCAATAAATAGCTCTTTTGCCATTGGGACAACTGTTAATGGCTTCACGTCCTTTAAAAATGATGGGTAATGTTGGATCTGGGCAGCTAGTGACCCGGACCCCTCATGCGGTGAAGCACACATTTTGAATATATTAAGTTCCAGATTTATTTCCCTAGCACTGAGTTAAAGGATTTTGAGTACAATCCTCACCATGTCCACTCAAAAGTAAGTGTTCTGTCCATTGTGTTCATTGGGTCTTACTCCCAGGAAAGTGTCTTTAGGATTGCAGCCTTTGGCTAACAGGGTGGAGAAAGGCTACTCATAGAAGATATGCTAGATGTGTCCTTCATATGTTTTCTTCAACTCCACCAATGCACCTTATTTCATTTTAATCTCTCTTCTTCCAAGGACTCCTGAGTGGTGTTTTAGCCTCTCTCACATTAGAACCTCACAACAATCCTTTGAGGTAGGTTGACCTGACAGAGTCATGTCTACACCAGTAGGCTGACTGGGGATTTGAACCGAGGCCTTCCTGGTCCAGGTGCAAATATTCTAACCATTTCACCACCTGGTGCCTTCACAAATCTATGTAAAATGTTTCCCTCTTTGGGGAAGGGGCGTATGGGACCTCTTTTATTAGAGGCTTGTGTGCATGGTTGAATGCTTAAACTTCTTCCAGTGAAATACTACTAGAGCAGATGATGTCAAATTGGCCATATGAAGTAGACATCTACCAGCGCAGACTGTAACATCTTACTCGTTGTTGCTCCTCCATTTTTTCAAAGAGGAGATGCCAGGGATTGAACCTAGGGATTTTTTCCCCCCATGCAAAGCTTTTCCCCCCCATGCAAAGCTACTACTGAGAGTAAATTAAAATTGCTTCTCATTTGCTTAACCAGACACTAAAAGCCACCTGAAAGAGGTCTTGCATAGCAGTTAGACAGTGCTCAGCTGTTGTCACAACTGTTTTTTGGAAGGATTCACCACACTGGAGCTGCACATATCCGTATATTCCCCACCAAGCATCCTCTTCCTTGCTACATGTCCGTGCCATGTGGACAGTGCACAGATGGTTTAATCAAGTTGGAGCTTTTGGTGGATCTTACAGATTATCTGTTGTTTGCTCTGCTCCTTACTTGCTGAAGCAGAAATCCATGTGTGCTCAGCTGTATAGTTGGAGCAGATGCAAACTTGCATGGAGTCAGGGAGATGGTTTGCATTTGATTTTCAAGACCCAGTATTGCAAACCTTGGAACTTAGGGGGCTGGAGTCTCTGAATGGGTGTAGACAACACATGTGTTCACATTTCTCAAATTGGATTATACTGTAAATGGTTTACTTGATGGCGATTGTATGATTAAAGTCACATAGCAACTTTTCATCTCGATTTTGCTTAGGGATGAGACCAGAAAACCTAAGTACAAGTTGTCCTTCTGGTGAAGAATTACTACTTTTTTCCCTTAAGCATTTGTTCCCTGTATGCAGAGCTTGATAGGAACTGCCCCAGTGAAAACAATTTTTTTGCAGTGCCCACTGTTTACAACTAGGGTATGTAGAATCTTATATAAAGAGTTATTTTAGAATTTATATCTTTATTTTAGAATTTATGTCTCCCTCATAGAATGGAAAGCAATCAAAATGTGCACTTAAAAAGTGCATGTGAGTTAGTTATTAAATAGAGCCAAACGACTTTTAATATAAAATTGCATACATGTGGACCTACAGTAAACATAATTTGTGCCTTTGAAAAGTAAAGACTTATAAATAAAACCATTTTAGTCACTTTGAAATGATTAAGTAAAAATATTGATTTTATATTTTGTTTTAACCTTACTGTGGGGGGGGGGGGGGGCCTTAGGCACGGGGCCCAGCTGGGAACAGTTGGTCCAGTTGGCTTGAAGCTGGCCCTATTTGTAGACAAAACCAACTTTGTCTGAAAGGACATTCATGAAAGGGAAATGGGAAGTAGCACAGTTGGGAGTCTCTTTGTAATATTTGCAATTTGTTGTCATCTCTGAGGATGCTGTGGTGGCATATTTAACGGCTAAGCAGTTGTGCAAATCTTGCAAAAGGATAAAGTAAACCCAATACGTTTACCAAGGAAGTCAACAGATGGTCCTGACCTCACATTCCCAGGTATCCTCTCCTCTATTTTGTCACTGCAGTAACTTACCTGGGCCTGCTCCCAGTCCTGAGGTTGTGACTTCTCAGAAGTCTCCTGGGCAGGCCCAGATGTTCCTTCCAATGTGTACCGGCGAATTCAGTTGTGTCAAGGGGATTGATTATTAAGAGCACAGGGAGGCTGTACAGCTTCTCAATACCTCAAAGCACCTTCAGATGTGACCAGAAGCTACATCTGGTTGCGTCCAGGTGGACCTCTGTGGTCCTCCGTCATCTCAAATCTGCAGATGTGAAAACTCTGGGAAATATGGTAGCTACCATTGGCTTGCTTTCTTCTGTTGAACCAACCACCTCTAGAGTCATAATTTTGTGAAACCTACAAAATATTTTAAAGAAAGCATTGATGTGAGAATGCTTTGCCTTGCCTGAAGAGGTCAGCAGAAGACAGCTTTTGTAAGGATTTGATAGGACCAAGTGTGAAAACAAAACTCATTTGCTTTTTTATCATTTGACCAACTTACAGCCATGGATGAAATGTCGACAGTTTTGCCAGTGGATGATCTAGAGTTGAAGTGGTGTGGTGAGCCTTGCAGATTGCCTATCTGATCTTTCATTCTATGATAGCTTTGGGGAAGGAATAGGGAATAGATAGAAAGAGTGTCTGATGGAGAGCAGCTCTGAAATTGTTATGTAGGAAGCATCTTCATCTCTAGTCAAGGCCATTGATTCACCAAGTCAGTCAAAAACTCAATGACTGAGTTCCTTCCTTAGCTGGATTATTGAGGGGTCTTTTGGCTGAAGATGGAGGGTTTGAACCTGGAACTGCTGCTGTCAAAGCCACAGTTGTTTCCTTTAACTAGTGGCAGAACCTATGACACCTGTGTCTGGCTATCATACTTCCAGGCATGGAACTGCAATGTTGGGGAGGGCTCTGAAAATCACTGAGCTCTTTCCCTGATCATAAGGCTCAGCCTTTCATCTATTAACCCACTTTCCATCATAATCTAGCAGTGCCAAAATTTGTGTTCTTGTTCAGTCCTTCAGTTGTGTCGGCTCTTCATGATCCTGTGGACTGCAGAACCCCAGGCCGCTCTCTCCTCTACTATCTTCGTAAGTTTGTCCAAATCCATGTTCATTGCTTTGGTGACACTAACTTACCACCTCATCCTCTGCCACCCCCTTTTCATTTTGCCTTCAGTTTTTCCCAGCATGTGGGTCTTTTCTAAGGAGTTCTCCCTTCTCATGACCTGGCCAAAATACTTGCACTTCAGCTTCAGTATCTGTCCTTCCAGTGAATAGTCAGGGTTGATTTCCTGCAGGATGGACTGATTGGATCGCCTTGCAGTCCAAGGAACTCTCAAGAGTCTTCTCCAGCACCATAATTCAAAGGCATCCATCCTTCTGCGCTCAGCCTTTATGGTCCAACTCTTGCAGCCATACATTACCGCAGGGAAACCATACCTTTAACTAGACTGATTTTTATTGCAAGGTGCCAAATTTAGTGCCTAATTTAGGGGCAGACATTTCACACAATCTTTATGCTTCTTGAAGTATTGGCGCTTGGGTGTGTGGATTGATTAATTATTACAAACTATATATACCACCTTTCTCAAAGCAATTAACATTGGCAGGCTGAACATAAAACTCCATTTTCCTGACTGCTGGCACTTGCAACTTCCAAGCTTTCACAGGCAGCTTCAATGGAAACTTCAGACATCTGAAGGATGTGATCAGTTTTGTCCTTTTGCCAGCTGGACTTGGTCTCCCATCCATATGTCACATGGATGAGAGAGAGAGTGACCATATGTCCTCTTTTTCAGGATAGGCCTACGGTATGTCTTTTTTTTAGCCTTGTGTATTAGAGAAAATCTTCAATGTCCTTCTTTTCTTTGTGAGCAGACAGCATTTATAGCCTTCTTGTAATTAATAAATAAGTAATATGGTTTTTAAATTCAACACATGAAAGCAATATACGTGATTGTTTTTAGCTTTTATTTTATTATGTTCTATATTATTCTTGGGTGACTTACATTTTTGGGGGGGGGTCTTGTCCTCCGATTATGACAACAAGTCTTTTATCCATCAGTCATCACAGCCTGACAGCTTTTGTGAAAACTATATGTATGTTTACAACCCTGTTGAGTGATTTTTCCTTGCAATTTACCTATATGGTTTCCGTGCATGAACTGCTATGCAAAGGCCTCTGCATGATTTCTGTTATCTCCTTAGGATGCAACACTGTAAACTTTCTTTCACGTGGAAAGTTGGTACTTCTCTTCTTGAACTCTCCAGCTTCAAAAATAGGATTGTGACAACAGCCAAAAAAAATTATGTGAAAGGAAATCTCTGTTGCTTGGAAACAACCGGGCAACAGACCTTACTTCAAAAAGCGAGAGAGAGAGAGAGAGAGAGAGAGAGAGAGAGAGAGAGAGAGAGAGAGAACGTGTTTGCTTGACATCTTTGCAGCCAATATGAATGATATAGAAAATATTTCTCAAATTATGGTATTTTTCGACTTGACTTTCAGTGCAATCTTAAGCATGTCTACTCAGAAGTAAGTCGCATTGTGTTGAATAGTACTTACTCCTAGGAAAGTGTGGTTAGGATTGCAGCCTTACCTGCCACACTGTGATAACAGTATTGTTTGCTTCTCAGCCCATTCCTAACCTGTGCTGAAGCAGCCAGGCTGGTTATCCTGCACTGCATCCAGCACAAGGTTGGAGGAGACTGTGGCGCAACCTGGGCAAAGGGATATTTTTCCTCTTACCCCAAGCACACACACCCTCTTACCCTAAGCCACAGCAGTGAGGCTTCTCATAGTTGCACCAGGTAAATTGCTGTTAGATCAGGCTGCTTGGGAAGGGTTTAAGATTTGGCCTGAGTGCTAGAAGCCTGTCTCACCATCCTCCTTTTGGGTCTGGTCTTCCTGACCACCCCTTGCCCCAGAATGCTTTTTCCCCACCTTCCCCAAACCCATGACTGTGGTCTGCTGCCATTTTGGGGGGCTTCTCTGGCATGGGGAGGCCAGCATGTCTACTTATACCAGCCTACCCAGCTCCCATGTTAACGCAAATGTACTTTATGGCACATTTATAACACTCAGAAGCCACCAAGGGACTTGCGCTAACTAAGAGCAATCTAGGATTGCACTATCTCTTTCCCCTTGTGAGTCTCTAGCACAAAATTGATTGAATTCTACTTATTTTGTTCTAGTTTCAGTTGTTCAACACCTTATAAAGTACAGTATTGAGGTCTTTTCCTAAAACTAAATGTTGAAAAGAGCACTACAATCTTGACACACACTGTAGTGTGCATATTTATGGAAAAGTTGCTGATTTTTTGACTGTACCCTAAGAAAGTTAGATATTACCAACTCAATTGAAATTAATGAGAATAATTAACTTGCCTAATTCAGTGATGGCAAGTTCAGATTAATTGTGGTATTCACCCTGTTTATGTTACATACAGTTTTGCTTGCTTGTAGGGCTTGCAGGCCATACCCACTGAAATCAGGCAGCCTGTAGCACAGTTTAAACAGCAAATGCTTCCTTCAAAAGCCAGGTTATGGAGGTCTGATCAGAACTGGTATTGTTGGTTTTGCTGGGCTGCAGATAATTGTGAAGACTCGGTATATTCTTATGAACAGCAAGACGTTCTTGGGCCTGACCAAAAAAAAATCTTAGATTTTAGACTGGCTTGTAAGGGGCAAATGAAGTCTGACGATTATCTAACAACTGCAGCGAAAAGCATTATATTAACAAATTTTGAAGCCCCTATTTCAACCTTTACCATTTTCGGACACCATCTGGGTTCGATTTACATTCCTTTTCCTTCGTCCCTCCTGACGTTTAATGGGTCGAGTGCTATTTCTCTTATCCTTCAGGCTGATGGTGTCCTATAAATATTTGGCTTCTGCTCGGCAGCTGTGGTGTGAGTTGACAGCATTGTTGCAGGAAGCATAATGTTTAAAGAACATGTTTCGTTTATGCACGGTTGATGCTTATCCAAATGCTTCCTCAGATGAATGAATTGTTGGCTCCAAAAGGTGAAGGGTACAATTATTTTAGCACTGCGGCTGCCTCCACTGGCTTGTTGAAGATGATGTGATATGGATTAGGGACTTGTCTTCTGTAACCCAAGATGCAGAGCAGGGAGAATGCTGAACAGGACATTATATAGGTATCCCTCATTATCCAGTAGCGGTTCTGTTCTGGAACCTCTTGTGGATTAAAAAAAAATCTGTGTATAAAGAAAACAATGGGAAAAATAGGTTTAAAGACCCACTTCCAGGTTTCTTTCTCCTCTGTTGTGCCTAATTGAATAAGGTAGTGCCTCATTATCTGCAGGGGTTTGATTCTGGGACTGAAAAATGGAATGATGTATGAAATAATCAAACTGTGTGATGGATGACCATTGCCGTGCCTGGCTGAGTCAGAAATAGGTGCAACCAGTGTAGCAGCCAAGCTGAGCAAATGCTCTAGGGCCATGGTCGCCCTCTGGGTATCTAGGTACAAGGCTACGTACAGGGTCAGCCCCAAGCTGTGAACCTTGTCTTTTAAAGGGTGTGCAATGCCATCTAGGACAGACAAACACATGACCGTCAGATCAGTGGTTCTCCTCATCGGAAGACAACTCTTGTCCAGATTTAATTCCAGTGGTGGGCTTCAGGGGGTTCTCACAGGTTCTATAGAACCCTTTGCTAATAGCGCCTGGTTCTGAGAACCGGTTACTAATGGGACATAGAACCTGTTGTTAATTTAGGTTATTAGGACATTGAACCTGTTGTTAATTTATTTGAATCCCACCACTGGCTATGTCAATCTATTTACTGTCTCAAGATCATGGTTCAACGCATTCATAACAGCCCCAGCTGGGAATGGCATTGAAATTTATAACCGGACACTGTTTATATACTGATGACACTTCACAAGCAGTGCCTGGATGAATTCTTCTGGTGATTGCATAGATATTAAATAGCATGTTGTACTAACTGGAACCATGTGAGCTACAACAAGCCAAGAGCCTGTTGATAGGGAACAGAGATGACCCATCCTAACCATTTATGGTCACAAAGAGCACAAATGGGATTTTTGCATGTCAGGACAGGAATCATTTTAGTGACTGGCTTGTCTCAGATTTGAGAGAAGCAATTGACATTGCAGCATCCCTCCCTCTTTTTTAAAATTTACTTTAAAACTAGGCAGTTGTGCCTAGTGTATGTGGTGGGAGAGAGCGAGGAAGCATTTTTATGTTTGTCAAGCCCACTCCTGCTTTAGAAAGCCAGGACCGTGCAAGCATATATACTGTCACAAAGAATTTAAAACTGTAGTATTTTTATACAATGCTATCTCCTGCTTTGAGGGCTGACTGAAAAGCCACCTTAAGATTTTAGACCGGGGTGTCCAACCTTTCAGGTTTAGGGCTCCTGGACCTTTAACAAGTGTGTAGGAGAAGGAATTTCACCAGGTATAGCTTCTTAACTCACAGATCACAAGCTGAAATTCCCTCTTCTACCCACTTGTTAAAGGTCCGGGAGCCCCAAATCTGAAAGGTTGGACACCCCTGTTTTCGACCATTCCTTTCTTGTCGTCCTATAGTCCTCGGTCTTTATTTTAGCTTGTGAGCCTGAGGTGTAAATCCAATTTGAACGCAATGGGTTTTCCTGAGTGAAGGTGTGAGAAATGCGTGGAATCCTTACACTTCCACTAGACTGTGCTTTCAGGTAATTGCTTGTTCTCTCTTGTCCTGTAGTAGACAAGTTATGGAAATCATTCATATGCCCACATGAGGTTTCTCTCAACTTAAGGTATCTTACCAGGACTGGGATATTTTAACTGGATGAACAATTCTTTTTGATGAGATGGAGAACCTTGTACAGATAAATGATTAGAGGTATTGTAACCTTTAGAGGAAAAAAAAGGAACTTGCTACATTCCAAATCAAATAGCAGAGTGGTTGGCAAAGGAGTGGTTCCTTTTTGTGCCAACCACGGAAAGGAGACTAACCATTAGTTATACAGACAGAGTTATGCAGTGAGAAAGGCAGGTCTCCATTCGAGGATCTAAGCTCAGCAATGGCAGAAGACACAGTACTTTACAGAGATTAAATTAAGGGCCAGTTTGGCAGGCTGCCAAAGCCATTCTCCGGCACTGGAAATCTCTTCCTCGGTCATTATTTGGATGTGTTGTAACTTTTGAAAGGATGGTTTTACCCAAATAGAACCTCTCATTACCAAAGACTACAGAACCATCTAGCCCTCGGATGAAGGAGCCCCAACTATTGAATCCTATTTCATACCTTCCAATTGAGACAACTGATATTCTGTGGCATTAGAAAATGCAGATGAGAATAGGGTTGCTATAGAAATAGAGAATAGCCATCCAAAACTCATAGCCGCTATGTTTTTTCAGGCTCTGTTTTGAATGCCAGTGGATCTAACTATTAATCCCTTTTTTCAGTGTTTTTTTAATGGAGTGCCTTCCCCCTGGATTCTATTTCCATGACAGCCATTATTTTATATGAACAAAATTCCTTGGTTCATAGGTTGGAAATCCAACAGGTTACATCACTTGCAAGATCCGTTCTTAAATGGATCATCTTTTATTGATGTTAACATTAAACATAAGTTTAAGGAAATTGGGGTGGGTACTGGCTTCAGCTTCTCCAAGTCATTCCAGCTCTCCAGCACTAAAGGCCAGGCAACTTGGCCAGTTGTCATCACTTCTTCATTTAGTGTTGCGTACTGGCATCTGAAACTTATAACTTTTGGTGCATATCACTTTTGTCTTGATATGGTTCTGTTGTGGGTTTGAAATGAATGTGGGAAAACTTTGGGAGAAGGTTGCTCAGAACAGGATTGGAGGAGTATTTGGCATTTGCCATTTAGTTCTGTTATCAGCCCAAAATGGTAAAATTAAAAAAAAATTCAGTCAGTACTTAAAACCACTGACCAACTGTATTGTATCCAGAAAATTATTCCTCCCAAATTAATTATTAATTAATTATTAACATGTGTGGTGGTCATGTGAGAAGAAGACCCTAAATTGGCTCCTTTGGTTCTTTCTTAAGGGGTATGCTCTCTAATTTGCTGCATTATGGTTACTGTAATTGATGGCAGCAAGACTTACCATTACATTGTTAAGCCAGAATCTCTTTTCTGTATTAAAAACTGCTATGCAGCAGTTTAGCATACAGCCCTTTCTGCAAAATTAACACATGAAGCACACCACTGGAAAGACAGAACAAACAAGACTCTTTAAAAAAAACACCATCACTTTTCTGGAAAAAAAAATCATTAATGGTCTCATCTTCTCATCACTCACTTTTCTTGGATGACCTTGATGTTTTTTTTTTATTGCCCTGTCCTTTGTGTTAAGACTCTTTGAAATATTGAAAACCTCATAAAGCAATTTTTTTTAAAAGCAATAGTTGAATGTTGAAAAAGGATGATAGTACCAACCAGGGAGGCATTGGATAAGTGCAATATACTGCAGTTGCCTATATCCTTAAAATGATAATAAAACAAAAAAAAATTGATAATAATAAAATAAGTTTAGGATTCAGCTTAAGTGCCAGAAGCTGGTACCACCACCATCCACGCCCCAGGATTAGCCCACCTGTTATCCTCCCCTTGTCTTCCCCCAAGTTGGCAGCCCATCACTGGCATGGTGGGATCTAGCTATGTGTGGATACAGAGCGAGGAGGCTGGTGTGTATCCTCATGCCACACTCCCTGACTCCTGAATCGTTGCAAAGCGCTTGTGGCATATTTGCAACACTCGTAGGCTGGCACAGGAAACTAACCCAACATTGGAAATTGCACAAGCACAATCCTAACCAATTTAGGCCACCACAACTCTCCCATCTCCACAATCCTGCAATGGTGTGGGAGTCTGGAGCATGTCTGTGCACTGGCCTAATCTCCCCAGGTGTGGAACAGGAGTTCCTTGTGCCAGGATTTGTACCAGCGTAACCAGGGGTAAGGATTGCAGCCTAAGGCTACAATCCAGAGTAACTACAGGACCTTTAACACCAATGTAGTTACAGTGCCACCTATGGGAAATGCATCAAGCAATTCAGAGTAAGTGCTTCTTATGTCTTCCTCTAGTTACTCTGGATTGTAGGGTAAGTCTGCCAATAAGTGCAAACAATAATTCTGAGACAAGCATGTATTCTGCATTTTTGGGTTGATGCATGTGCATTTTGTAGCAGACCTAAACAAAAACATACCTCCAACATGTTAAGAACCTCTTTACAAAGGTAATGCTTGGCTGCTGAATCCAAGTATATATGAATACGTTGTACTTTTATAAGTCTGATTAAAAACATCTATCAAACGTTTACATTAAACAATTAATTTCAACACTGCAACCATATGATACATAGTGTAAATGCATCCCTATGACTATAAACAGACTATAAAAGTATAGTGGTTTTTGTTAATGTTAGAACTTGAGGATTTACTGGGCAAGAGTACAAGGTTTAAAAAGCCACTTTAGGAGTGTTGGAGCATTTGGAAGAAGACACTTAGCAATACATTTAGTGCCTTACAAGTACTTTTCTCTGTCTCCCTTCCAGATGAGGAGAAGCTGAGGCATCCCCTGAAGAGAAAATAAGCATGAGAAGCAGCGGATGATGGTAGAAAGTGACAGCTAGACTCAAAAAGTGTTGAGATTTCTCCAAGTGTGGTGGCATCTCCATCTTCAGTGGCAAGGTTCAGAGTATCACCCCCATTCTTCTTCCTTCCTAATCAGCTGTATATAACCTAGTCCTGCCTTGGCAATCCTGTGGCTCACAGACTCCCAGTGCATGTGGTGTCTGTTGCCAGGAATCCCAAGCTTTTCATTGGCAGAGAAGCCCACTGAGTTGGCCCTCTTTTAAAGTCCACCCCCACCACATCCTCCAGCACACAGACAGTCAAGGCTGTTCCGCTCGGAAAGCGCAGAGCTCCCCTCGCTCTGCTGGGTTCTGTTTTTACTGGCAATGGCTGGGATTTGATCTCTGAAAACAAAAGTGCTACAGTCTCAAACTTCTGCTGCCGGCTCCGCTACACTATCATCGCTGCTCCTCTCCCTGCAAAAAAGAATGAAAGATGAGATTAACTTCTTAGCCACAGAAACAAGCTCTTGATGGATTGTGCTCAGGATCTGCAAAGTGAAGGAAGAAGGAAAAACCCCTTTGAGAATCTACTCTGAAAAGTTGATCTTGGGGTTTTATTAAGTTTTGATTTTTTTTTTCCTTCAGTGCACCATAGAGAAAACTGGATGCCCTCCCCTGTTGCTCAAAATCAGGTACCTGCACAGTATTTACAGACTCTTTCTGCTGCTTGCTTTGGTGGTTTAGGACCCCTCCCTCTTTTGGAATGGGAAGGGGAGAATTCTCTCACCATAGAAAAGCTATGTGCTCTTGCTGTGTCTTCAGCCTCCTTTATATAGGGTCATCTTCCTTGTAGTGGGGGGCACATCATTTCCATTGCTGCAAAATCCCTGGCTTTCTGAATTTCTGTGACTGTTTTTGGATGGATTCGTTTCAAGCTTTTCTTCCTGGTGGGTCATAGATGTTAAGTGCTCTGTCCTGGCATCTTATCTCGCAACACTTAAGATTATGGATGCTTTCCCGGTCTAGTGCTTTTAGGTTTTGTTTCAGTGAGGGTGAATTTAGCCTTAAGGACTTCATTGGAAATAAACTGATGCTATACAGTTTCATCACAGAATCATAAGAATTGGAAAGGACCTAACAGGTCATCTAGTCCAACCCCCTGCTTGTGGCAGGAAATTGTATGTTTAATTTTATGCTAATTACATGCAGCAGTATATTGACATTTATATTATATAATATTTGATGAAATGTGATCTTTAAATCACATTTCATATTCTATAACGTGACATTTAATCATATTTCATATTCATTTTCTGATATATTGATGCTGTGATAATGGGCTGTGGGAGGCGCAAGTGGTTAAGACACTGTGGCTGTTAACCAGCAGGCCAGGGTTCGAGACCCGGGTCAGCCCCACAAGACAGGGTGAGCTCCTGTCCTTAGCCCAGCTCTGTGACGCCAGCTGGATCCAATCGTATTGGCTCTGCCTTTCCATTGGACTAATTCAGTGGCGTGGAGAGGGGGGATTTGCTGCTTGGGTAACAGTCTATCCTCCATAACAATCTAACCCAGGCTTTCATGCTTCGCATGCAGCGTCGAGCATGATACCATAGTCTTCTAAGACTGACGCCAAGGAGGCCTGATGCTGTGATATAGAGATATCTTGATATCTTGTGATATCTTGATAATCTGTGATATCAAGATATTTCACAGATGGGTATCTGTGATATAGAGATATCTTGCCTTGCCATGTGGAAGCTGATATGTTAAATGTGAAAATAGGAATTGGACTGTACAAATGTTACTATATTTGCGTCTTTGCTGTTTACCATTGAGGAAGGATCTCTTGTTCCTAGGTGGTTGTCCATCCTGGCTCTGGCTATAGGAAGTTGTTTTTATCATGTGCCTTGAGAACATGTCAGTGCTTTTGAATTTTCACATTGTAGCAGATACAAAAACATGGATACATGGCTGTCTCATACTGGATAATGATGTGTTGGTGGGGACATTTTGTCTTTCCATGTGCCCAGTTTTTAAAAAAACAAAAATAAATTCTCTGCAATCATGGGGATTAACTTGTTTTTTTTTTTTAAAAAGAGTGGATTTGAAATACTATAATCTAGAGTTTGGAGTTCATAAAAAAAGCTTGTGGGAATGTAGGTGGGTTGTTATGTTGCCCGTGCCACATCTGCCTGACTTTCTAGGAATAGATTTGCGCCATGAACTGAAGCATGTGGATTTGGAAGTGACTCCTATGAGGAGTCATAAGTAATGTTGGTGGAATGTACTTCCAAGTGTGCGTAGAGTTGAAGCCTTGGTTGTATTTCTTTTGCCTGCCAGATGAGGAAAACTCCCATGCAGCAAACCCCTTTGGCCCACTGCCTGTGCCTCTTCCGGCTTGATTTGAAGGCTGTTAAGCTTAAAACATACATCTTGGGGTGGGGAGGGCAGGAAAAATCAATGTTTACCTCAGAGGCAAAACGTTTGCACTTTGTGGTGAAGGAGGAGGAGGAAATACCTAAAGTGACATTTGCTAAGTACTTTGAGGAATAGCCTTGATGAATTCAGGAAGGAGCAGAACTTCTTGTCCTGCTTGGGGATGCCAGGTGGCCATGTTCGGAGACTTGGAGAATGTGGAATAAGGAAACTTTTAAGATGGATTCAGGCTGTTGTTTTTGTGGGCCTCAAGCTACTTTTATCAGTTGCACGAAGCTGCCATGATTCTCTTATCTGCTCCCTGGCTTGAACTTTTGGCTTTCAAACTTTAAAAAAGTTTCTTTTTCTTTCTTTGTTCTCAAGGTAAATTGCCCTATTTCACGAGGTACATGATGCATGATTTTCTTAGCCATGGAAACTTATGCCATAAGTTTCCACATACACATATCTGTGGAACTTCAAGATGCCACAGGCTTTTCAAGTTGCCGAACCGCCGGCAGCTGGAGCATGTGTGCACATGCACAAATATGGGAATTTTTTTTACTCACCCTTTGAAAGATTCACAGAACTATAATACTGAAATTGATTGTGTTCTTAGAGTTAACTTGACGTTAGTCATAATCCAGAAGCCTCAGAATAATAACTGATCGCAGAGTAAGCGGCTGGCACTAGTTATTGCAGAGTAGCACATCTCAGTGGGAGAGTGATTGCCTTGAGGGCAGACATCTGGAAAGCCTAACAAAAGAGTAACAACTACACATTTATTATTAAAAAAACTATCTGGGACAGGCCGACCTTCATTATGTGATGGATCTACTTTAGTTTGGTGGCATATATGAAACTCAGCACAGCAAAGGAGAAAAAATGCCAATGCTAGGGGTCTTTTATGATCACGTTGAATTGCAAAGGGCTGGTGTTTGTCATCAGAAGAGTTTCCACATCACTTCAGAGAAGTACAACTCTGCATTTCAGTAATGTGTCTGTCTACAGTATTTATATACCGCTTTTCAACTAACAAGTTCACAAAGCGGTTTACAAAGAAAATGGGAAAATAATAATAGCTAATTAAAAGCTAATGGGTCCCTGTCCCAAAAGGGCTCACAATCTAAAATGCAAAAAAGAACACCAGCAGAAGCCACTTGAACAGACACTGCTGGAGTGTGTAGGGCCAGTTACTCTCCCCCTGCTAAATAAAAGAGGACATAATGTGTCCACATTGGACATCAATAAATTATGTTGCAACCCTAAATGCAGCTTAAAAATCTCAATTTTCTTGTATGTATAATTCCTTTATGGATGATCTGCTGATTTCATGGGCCATACCCTACCCACATCAGGTGGAAGTGCAGGACTCAATTTTTTACCCAGCACTCTTTATATAGTGACCTCTCCTTAATGGAAGTCAGGATCAGATCAATGCTCAGGAATGCCCTGAACCGTGGTTCTTGAGCATTTCATTTCAGGCCCTCTTGATAATGAGAACTCTCTGAGACGCACACACCCCAGGATGATGTCCTCAACCTTGGAAGTGATGTCATGGCCGGAAATGAAATAGAACAGCTAGTTGCATCACTGTGATGCCAGAGCTCCTCTGTATCTACTTGAAAGTAAGTCCCATTGTGTTCAATGAGGTTTATTCCAAGGAAAGTAAAGATTACAGCATGAGTCTCCCATTCCAGGATGCACAGTGCCAGATTCCAAGATGGTGGCACCCTGCCTTTCATAGAATCATAGAATCGTAGAGTTGGAAGGGACCTAGTAGGTCATCTAGTCCAACCCTCTGCCTGCAGCAGGAAATCCATGATCCCTCTGAAAGGATGGCACTCCCTGACCCCCACTTTGAGTATCTGAGTGGGCATGCAACAGTGTAGTAGTAGTTGCTGAAAGGGAAGTGTGTCCCATGAGTAGTAGTTTCACTGGGGTGGTGTCCAGTTGTCCAGGCTGAAGAGATTGGCTGTCTTTACTGTTCTCCTTCTGTAGGCAAAAGGGCATATAGTACTGACCTAAAAAAACTCCTGCTTTGCTGACAATTTTGTGGCAGATACAGGATTTGCTGTTTGAAAAGGGAGATACTGGGATTTGAGCCTTCCTGGAAGTTATGCTCTGTCTTGGAAGCTCTGTCTTTATATCTTGTGGTTCATCACTGGTGAGGAAAAACATTCTTGGCATGCTCAGAAGCACTCTCACTGGTCACAAGTGCCAGGGTTAGGCCTTGGTAATGACTTCCAGGGTTGAGGCCTGGCTCATATGTGAGCCTAGGATGTGTGGCTGACACTAAAATTACTTTTCTGCTAGCTTAAGACAAGTGTCTGCTGTGGAGGGTGCATTGCCAGCTGTCTGGGTGGATTAGCTTTTGGATGTGTTAACTTTTATTTTTCTCTGCTAAAACCATTTTGATCACAGAATGGCTGTTAGCAATCTGCTGGAAGGAAGCTGAAAAGAAGCAGAAAAGTGCTATTAGTCTTCATATTTCTAGTTAGATTACCCTGACTTGCCTTCAGTAGTGTAGGGGAATAGTCTGAGACATACTTGTGCTGTATCTTTTTTATTTTAGGGATGTGTTGTGTTGTGTGTGTGTGTGTGTGTGTAAAACTGATCTCAGTTATTTTTTAATGACTTTAATAATTTATTTAAAACTTTTTAATAACTTTAATTTTTAATTATTAAATAATTTTAAAAAATATATCTCCATTCGCAAGTGCATAGATGTTTTGATTGGACATTCTTGCTCATACTGAGCCCAATAGGTTGCATGTATGGGTACGTGTTGCTGACACTTTCTTTCTCCTGTAACGCAGTGTGGAAAAGGGAGATGCTTTTCACAGTGGGTGACAAATAGCGCTGTCCTTTCAATGATCTATCACCCAGTACTGCATGGGGTGCTCCAGTTGTTAGGGCAGAAGAGGAATGCATGCCCATTGCTGAGACTGGAGCCTGATTCAGCCAGTCTCGGTGTGCCATAGTAAGGCTGGACAATAAAACGTCTGCATCATGGCAAGATTGAGTGTTGCCCCGTTGCCTTGACAATGGGGAGCATGCATTATTTTCTCCTTCCTCCCACCAATCCATTTACAGCCAGTGCAGTACGGCTTTGTTGACCCTCACTCGGTTTTGTTACTCAGCTTGTTGTTCTCACACTCCTTCTATGATCTGGATTGGCTGGGATTCTTCGAGGAAGAATCAGACTTTAAAATGGTGCCAAAGCAGTGACTACAAACAGTTAAGGGGGGAATGAAACATGGAATAGTGTTTTGTGGAGGAGTTGTTTGATGCCCTCAAAAGGCACAAATTTGCTTAAATAATATTCAGGGGTAAACATTAGTTGAAGCCCCAAATATTTATTTTTATTTATTTTCACATTATTGTGTCACCTTTCGTCTAAGGCAGTGATCTGGGAACAGGGGTAAATTACCCCAAATGGGGTAAAAATGAAATTCCTCGGGGTAATGGACAGTCGTGCTGGTGCGCACACTCTTCCCCTTCTGAAAGCTCCAACAGAGAGTGCTACCACTTCCGCCACGGAGAAGTGCTAGCGCTCTCCATCGAAGCTTTTGGAAGGGGAAGAGTGTGCGTGCATGTGCACAGTAATGTTTTTTAAAATGGTTGCTGTGCTAGGTGGACTTAGCCGTACCGAGCTGCAGCAGCCTGAAACTGCCTCCCAGTGTCCCCAAACACCCTCCCCAGCCAAGGTAGGTAAGCCACTTATTTAAGTTTACTCAGAAGTAAACAATTTACTTTATGTTTCCTCCTGATTTCAAAAATGTAGGACAAAATGTAGGATGTTCTACATTCTGTCCTACATTTTTTTAAAAGTAGGTGACCATTTTCGGTGACCATTTCCTTCCTTTCAAATCAAGGAGGTAACATTGGCGTATCTCAATATATTTTGGGGGAAAAGGTAAAAAAGTTCCCCGACCCCTGATCTAAGGAGTTCAGGGTGGTGTTCATGGAACCTTCTACAACTATGTGCTGTGCATCTGAGTGATATTGTCAAATTCATCTACTTAGGGCAAAATCCATAGCAGTTACAGGTCCAAACAGTTACGTCACCCTCTAGGGTTATCTTATGGAAAGTCATCTTAACTGCTCTAGAGAAAGGGGCTTAATTTCACTTTAGGATATAGGCCTTAGTGCTGTTGTAATCTCCTTCCCTGGAACAGCCAGTCTGCGGACTGTGGTTTAGGTTGCATTTATGTTTTCCTTTCTAAAATTGTTTTGTCTCCATATCTTGTATTAAAACAGAACATGTGGTACATATGTTTTTCTATACAGGCCTACCCCCTGTATCCGTGGGGGTTCCATTTTGGACCCCACCACCACAAATCTGTGTGTACCAGCATGCATTTTTAAAAAGTAGAGAACGCTCAGCCTACTTTTGCATAGCAAAACCGTTGCTTGATGGCAGCAAACAATTTCTGATCTGCTTCCATTCTCTTCCTGGTCATGTGAGGCTCCTCCCTTCATCCACTGTTCCCCTAAATCAGGGGTCAGGGAACTTTTTTACCTTTTACCCCAAAATATATTTAGATACGCTGATGTTACCCCCTTGAGACGCCAACGTTACCCCCACCAAACCCTGCAACCATCCCTTCCCTAGTGTCCCTTGCTTCCCCTGTATTGTTCCATTACCTCCTGGAATTTCATTTTTACCCCATTTGGGGTCATTTACCCCTGTTCCCTGACCACTGCTGTAAGTCCATCATGCATTCAGTAAGTGGCTGCAGGTACCTCAAAAGATAGCCTACAGCTCTTAAAACACAGTAGTTTCACAATACAAAAGTACAGTGGTGCCTTACATAACAAGTTTAATTCGTTCCGGAAGCATGCTTGTTATGTGAAACGCTCTTTATGTGAAGTGGATTTTCCCAAAGGAAATAATGGAAACGCAGACAATTGGTTCCACAACCCCCCAAATATTCATATAAAAATATTAACTGTATGTAAAAATGATGACAAAATACTGGAATTGAATTCAAAACATGCAATCAATGCGCATGATCCTATGAAGTCTACTTAGGCTGCAATCCTAAAGACACTTTCCTGGGAGCAAGCCCCATTTAACACAATGGGGCTTACTTCTGAGTAGACATGGTTAGACAGCTGCAATCAAAGACTCTTTCCTGGGAGTAAGACCCATTTAACACTATGGGGCTTATTTCTGGGTAGACATGGTTAGGAGGTTGGAACCCAAGACACTTTCTTCTGTATTCAAAGACACTTTCAAAGTGTCTCCCCACTTTCTCCTTCCCTTCATCCTGAGCCTCTCTCTCCCCTGCTGCCTTCTGGCTAGCCCTGAGCTGCTTCCCTCTTCTCCACTGCTGTTCTCTCCCTCTGCCCAGCGGACATCCGGCCACAGGAGGAACAGCATGGAAGTGTTGCTTTCACTATGGGCAGGCACGCTAGACAGCCCTGACACTTTTTAAAAGGACTGCCGGCCAGCGCATCTTCCCCAACTGCCAATGAGTGTGTTTGTTAAGTGAAGCAACCCTTGTTATGTGAGGCAGAATCCTAGAGAAATTTTTGCTTGTTATGTGGATCACTTGTTAAGCAAGGCACTTTTTAAGCGAGGTACCACTGTACTTGTTTCCTTTATTCTATCTTTTAAAAGGCTTTCTTGTTATCCACAAAACCACTGATGACCGATACAGGATATTCTTGTATAAATTCAGAGAAGCAATTTAGGATTTTAGTCCCATAAGATGTGTTGGAAGACCATCAATTTAGGTCAGAGGTGTACAAACATTTTGGCAGGAAGGCCAGCCACATCATCTCTTTGACACCGTGTGGGGAACTGGAAAAATAATTTACATTTAAAAAATAATTTACATTTAAAATTTGAATAAATTTATATATAAAATTGTATTAGAGACATTACAAGGTTTGCCCACGGCCTGATAGAGGAGTTTTCCCAAGGGCCACATTGAGGCTTTCCGAGAGCCATCCAAGGCTGGGGTTTGGACACCCCTGACTTAGATGATGGTCAGTGCAATCCCAACTTGAGCTGGAAACTGGCAGGTCAGTATCCAGTGCAAGTTTGGATCTGGTTATGGCTTGGTCCAGGGCAAGGGGAAATAATTCCCCTTACCTTGGACATAGTTGCAGCAACCCCAATGGGACTATTAGAATTCATACCACCTCACGAGATGGCACAAATCCAAGCAGCCTGGAGCTTCCCCTGGGCTACTTGGGAACAGAGTAGGATCACTATAAGTGCCTCCTGCCTACCAACGTGGACCACCCGCCACCTGCTCTCCTCTCACTGCAAATCTCCTCCTCCCTACCCTCTCCACTTGTGTCAGCCTTCGGAGCCTTTTGTATTACACCTGTAAACAATAAAAAAGGCAAAGTAAAGATGGGTCTGTCCTCCAGAATGTCTCAGTAACAAGAGAAAGATAATGGTCTCTGTGTCCATGAATAAACAATCTGAAGAAAATATGTTTGCACAAGCCTCTTCGTCAAGTGGGCAGTGCTATTCATCTAGGGTGTTCAGTGCATGTGTATATATGTATAATATTTTGAGCTGTGGAAGGACAAAGAACATTGGCTGTGTGCACAGATTCACTCCCATGACCAGCGAGATTTAGGCAAAAGACTTTCCATTCCACCCATCCCCCTGTTGTGGTATCAGCTAATCATCACTTTGTGTGAATCAAAATTGAGGCTAACAGTAGAAGGTAGAAGTAGATATGTAAGGCGAAAACTGATTTTTATTTTAATGCTGTCTCTTTAATGTTGCAAATAATAATCTTGTTCCAAAGATTTGGGAGAGAAGGAAACTCCCCATTTTGCTTTTAAGATGTGTGGTTTGTAGAGCTCCTTCTTATAAAGTGCTGCTCCTGGCCACTTAACTGCAGCAAGATGGAACAAATATGAGTGCTTATAAACTTGATCCTGGTTGCTTTCAGGATTCTGTAATTGGCAGGAGGAGTGGTGGTTTTTCTATGAATAGCCCAGAAATCATAGGGTAGAGTTTCCAAATATACATCTCTCTGTGTAGCTGTGCACTGTCTCCACTCCAGTGTTTCATGTTATCTTAAGGGCTACGTAGTGTTTGGGTTTTGTATGGGTGTTTCCTCTTTTCTGGGTCGGTAACCTCACGGTGTTTCTTCAATTCCCTTTCTTATTTTGGCCTGTCCTGTTCATTCTTGGCATCCATACTGCAAGACCTCTGTTCACCATGCAACAGTGTCTGGTTAGACATAGTTATCCATTTTAATATTGTGACAGCCTGATCCTATACACAATTGGGCTGTAATACAGAGTGGCTTGTGCCAATGGAAGACACTTGCATTAGACACTTCCATTGTCACAAAGTGACTGCCGAGAGACAGTGAAGCACTCCGTCAGCAGCCGTTTTACTGTAGTAGTGCTGCTGCAGGGGGTGGCAGCTCTTCCTGCATGTTGGCTGGACCTCATCTTAACGCCAGCAAATAAGATAAGGAGGGGGTAAACCTGGGCAGGGAGGGGGAGAATAGCGAGGGAGGCCGAGAGAGCTACAGTCACTTTCTGTTCCTTCCCAACACCCAGCTTTAAAAGTACTGCAACTACTAAAACTCCAACTGGTGCAAATTGGAGGAGACCCCCTGTGGAGCGAGAGGCTTGAATAAAGGTAAAGGACCCACTCCATTCTCTTCTTGATCTCGCCTCCCTCTACCTCCTTTGATACAGTACACTCCTTTTTGGTGTCACTACATCATTGGATAGGGGAAAAGGATAAGGTTGATTTATTTTATGTAACTCCATTAAAGTGCTTCACAGAATAGCAGTGCAAACAGAGATAGAGATTTGCTCCACATGATAATACACACATATGCCTCAACACGTAGCCTAAACTATCTCATCAGATTTTTTGCAGAATAATTGAATAATTCCATTTATTCCTCCTTGAGCTCATTTGGGTGGGATATATAGGTAATGTTATCCACTATATAGTATAATGAAGCCCACATATCTTGTAATAACAGAGAGAATTGTGGGCCAAAACCACAGTGGAAATGCCCCACTGGAAAAAGTGTCACTTCTTTCTTGCCTTTCCCAGCTTTAAAACCGTTGCAACCTAGAAATTGCAGCACCCTCGGTAGCCTCAGAAAATCTTTCTGACCCCCTCTTTTTCTCTCCATTATTCTTGTGGCCTTCCAAATTTTGTTCTACCTTTCCCAAAAATACATGGCTTTAAAAAGTCCATTTGTGCCTGAATATTGGCTTCAGTTGATCCTATGACTCCTTAAATTTGCCTCAAGTGAGTTTTTGGGTCAAGCCATTCGTCATTTTTTAAATGAGAGACGATAAGAACAATATTTTAATGGCTGCTTGGAGAAGCTACTGGAAATTGAGGCCATTAAAATCTGTTTGGCTAAGTGCTCATGTTTCACTGCTCATAACAATAATAAATTTGGGCAAAAAGAAATTTCATCTGCCCTTTCCACGTAAACACATGAAAGTCCTAATAAAGTGAGTGGATTCTTTCATTTTTTGGCAAGCAATTCATTCCTTGCATATATTTGATGAAAATTATATCTGTTATGTCTAGTTTGCTACCCTTTCTCCTTCCACTGAAAACAGATGTTGTTTATACTGCTTCCTGAGCTGCTGATGCCTTCATTTAGTTAGCCCTTCTTCCTATGGCTCTGGGATTCAAATGGCTGTTAAAGAAGCCGTGATTGCTAACTTTGCCTTTCCTGAAGCGGGGCCCTTAGAATACCATCTAAAAATAGCCTAATTTGCATACATTTGCATACCTGGTCTAATGGACCCGGTTGGTATTCTAAGGGTTACGTTGCATAGTCCAATTTGCTGATGGGGATGGTGCTGGTGGGGATGGTCTAAATTGGAGTAAGTATATCCAGTAGTATCCGATCACTCACTGGAGTAGGTATATAGTATCTTTCCCATCCCCCCACAAGCCCACAAAATTTTATGCCAGCTTTTGAAAACTTCAAAACTCTTCTTTAAGTCTAGTGAAAGGAATTTTTGAGTGTGATATGCAATCCCTTGAGTCCTGCCGTTTGGAACAATCCTGAAATGGCATGCAAGATATTCTACAGTACTCGCTTTCCTGGGACTAATTCCCAGGGAGCTCAATATGATATGCCTCTTAGACATACTCATCTCTGAAGGATCCTCTGAGCCCTGCAAAGGCCACAAACACCCCCTGCTGCCTCTGTAAGGCTCAGAATTATAAGCAGAAGTATTAAAAAAACCTTTTTTCCTCCAAAGAACTATCTTTTTAATCCTCCAGTCACCATTCTTTAAAAGGGAGAACATACGACATGTTTTTTATGGATATGTCCTCTTTTTTAGCCTTGTGTCTTGGGAAAAAATCTTGTCCTACATTTTTTGGGGTGTCCTACATAAGGTCACCCTGTTCTTATAGGACTGTGGGTGAACAGGAAGAAGGAGACAGGGCCAGGACCCAGCACTTGTTCTAGTTCTATTCCTGGCAGTCTGGGGCAGTCCCAGACTGCTTGAGTCTGTGCTGCCATTTGAGGTGGTATGGATCTGAGTAGGAGCATTGGAGCTCCTGCTGTGTTACCCAGGGTAAGTGGAAAAGTTTCCCTTGCCTTGGGCTCATGCAGCAACAGCCCCAAACCTGCGCTGTACACAGCACTGCCATGCCAGTCTGCCTGCTCCAGTGTGAGCTAGGATTGTGCTGTAAATTTCTTTGGGCCTTCCGAGTCCTAGTGGTTCAAAAATATACAACTTTTGATCGCAGTTATTGGTGTGGCAGCAACTGCTCCAAATGCATCTGCTTCTGTGGCAGAAAAAGAATGTGCCAAATTTTCTGCCTCTGTGGGTACCCTTTGCATTGGGACTAATATCATGCACATGATAACCAAGTCCTCCTGGAAGCTGAATTAGCAATGTACTGTAGTTGGTAACTACAATGCCAAAGTCACTTAACTGGGATGGAAGACCTGATCTTTCATGCCAGAAGGAAGTACTTTGTACATATATTGAGGTGGCATGGCATGGCACAACTTGTTATGTTCTCTCTGATGCCCAGATTTACAGCTGATCAGAAGGCTGAAATATGCTAAAGCCTTTAACAGAAGCTTTCCGGATACCATCTGAGATTTATTTCCTTGGTGATTGCTAAATAAAGTGGTGGCTTGTTTTGTGTGAATGAGCCATAATGGATTAAACGCAACACTGTGGATCAGTGATTTTCAACCAATGTGCCGTGGCTGCAGATAGTCCTCAGGTGTGCTGTGTTAATTTGGGCATTGACATTCATTAACAGGAAAATTGGAACAGTCTGTTGTGCCTTGTCAATGGTAAAAACAATTCATGGTGTGTGCCTTGACAATTTCAGGGCCTTGGTAACCCTTAGATGCCCATCCGGATCCAGAGTCCGGAAATGCAAATTTATGCAAATTGGGCTATTTTTAGATGGGCATCTATTAAGTGTGCCATGAGATGAAAAGGTTGAAAATCACTGTCATGGATATTGGCTTACAGGTCACTGCCTATTATACACAATGCTTTTCCAGGGTCCAAACCCACATTACATGAAGTCAACTGTGTGGGCCTGTATGTTACTTTTTCATTTGCAAACAGCATGAGGGGCAGGTTGAAGGAGGGGCAGCCTCATGAGGGGCAGCAAGAAGGGCAGGTTGATTTGGATGAGAACCTCAGCCCAATTCTTGCCCTTCTTGGTTTGGATCAGTCCTCCTTCCCATGACAGTTACACAAGAACAAATAGAAAGTGAATGGGTATTGTGTAGGTCAGTAGCATATGCAATGGGTTATCGGATAAGGCTTCCTTACATGTACTGTTTGCGCAAGGAAAAGCACATGACTGAGTCTTTTTCAGAATTCATCAGCAGGTGGGGGAAACGTACATCTGTCTTGAATATATAATATCTTGAATATATAATCACAGTTGCACCATAAACAGAATTGCTCCAGACTAGTCCCACCGAATTTAATATGGCTGATGGAAGTGGCTTGAAGACTCTTGAAACTCACAAACCTGAACCAACTATAAATTAAACCTCAATGTTGGAGAGACTGTCCCAGGATTGATTAATGTCGTGGGAAGTGATATATAACATATGTTCTAGGAACATGGTGAGACCTGAAGAGGGAAGATTACAAACACTAGCTGCACAGGATGTGTCTCTTGGCTTGGGACTGATTTAACTAAACAGCCAGCAAAAGCTGTTGCCTTGGCTGGAGGAGAAAAACAGGAAGGTGGAAGGACCTTTCTCTTCCCAAGAATGGTGAGCCTAATTTTCTTTCCTGCATTTTTTAGGTAGGGACTGCTTACTTATATTCCTTTTGTCCTTTTCCTAGAGGGTTTTTTTGGGGGGTGGGGGAAAGAGAAGAATCAGTTGATTTGCAAAAGAATTTCTCCTTAGCACAGCATTTCTCAAAGTGGGGGGTCAGGATCCCTTTAGAGTCACCTTGAGCTTTCCTGGGGGTCGCCTAAAGACCCCTGGTGCAGGGGGCCAGGTCAGGCTTCCCAGACCTCCGGTTGTAGCTGCGCGCACACTGGGGCTGACTGAACGGGGGGGCTTCCCCCAGGCGCCCGTCCTAGCTGTCCAGATTCTGTGGGGGGCAGCCCTCCAGGCGTGCATGCACTCCCACCCAGATCGTGCGCGAGGGGCTTCCCTGCAGGCGCATCCGCTGCCCGCCAGCCAGCCCATTGCCTGCCAGCCACTGCCCACCAGCTGACAACTTGCTTGTAGTTAAACTGCAAGGTAAACTGTTGCTGGTTTGCAGCCTGAGAGACCAATCCTATGCATGCCTACTCAGAAGTCAGTCCCATGATACTGAATGGGGCTACTCCCAGGAAAGTGCTAGGATTGCAGCCTTAGAGCCCAATTCTATGCATGTGTACTCAGAAGTCACTCCCATTGAGTTCAGTGAGCTTTACTCCCAGGAAAGTGTGCACAGCACTACAGCAGTAGAGACTAATCCTATACATATGCACTCAGAAGTAAGTCAATTCAGTTCAGTGGGACTGCCTCCAAGGAAAGTGCATAAGATTGCAGCCTTGGAGCCCAATCCTATGCATGCCTACTCTGCAATAAATCCCACTCTAGTCAGGGGGCCTTTACTCCCATGTAAATGTGGATAGGATTGTAGCCTCAGGGCCCAATCCTGTGCATGCCTACTCTGAAATAAATCCCATTATAGTCAGGGGAGCCTTTACTCCCATGTAAATGTGGATAGGATTGCAGCCTTAGGGCCCAATCCTATGCATGCCTACTCTGAAATAAATCTCATTGTGTTCAATGTGTGCATAGAACACACATTTCATTTGTAACAGTGAAAATACATCCTGCATATTGGATATTTACATTACGACTCATAACAGTCGCAAAATTACAGTTATAAAGTAGCAACGAAAATAATTTTATGGTTGGGGGGTCCCCACAACACAAGGAACTAATAAAGGGGTCACGGCATTAGGAAGATTGAGAACCACTGCCTTAGTGCAATAGGAGCCTTTAATAGTAATATAGGTATGTTATGGCCACAGGTATGAGTGTACAAAGAATTGTAATAGGATCTGTTGGCATTTGATGTACCTCAGCAGAAAAGCATCAGGTCACTGTAAATTGTGGTCGGCTTCTTCAGCATTTGTCCTGTGTGGTGGCGCAGTCAGCTTGTAGTGGAATGGAGTTGTCCAAACTATGGTTGATGCAACATTGGGGAAACCTGGCCGGCTTGTTGAAGGGGCCTGTCACCAGGATGTTGGCTTCCCTCCAAAGTGATACCTATTAATCTACTTGCATTTGTGTGCTTTCCAGCTGCTAGGTTGGCAGGTTCTGGGACAAGTAATGGGAGCTCATTCTATTGTTTAGCACTTGGTTTTCAAACCACTGATCTGCCAGTCTTCAGGTTGACAGGCACAGTGCCTTTAACCACTGAGCCACTGCAGTCCTGTCACTGTAAATTGTGGTGATACTGGAATATTTTGTGCAATCCATTTGGCATTGGGATGAAAGCACAGTCTTAAACTACTGAGCCAGGCTGTGAGTCCCTGCAGCCTAACTAATAGTGGCAAGTCTCTTTGACCCTGTTTGGTTGCAAAATGTGACAATATTGAAAAGGGCATCCTGCATTCTTGGGGTAAAGAACCGTGGTCCGTCTTGACCCATGTTGGTGGATCAGGACTGAGAAGGGGGATGGTATAAGGTGTGTGCCACCCCTAGTCATCCTGCTCCTTCTTGGTCTGATCCACCCACCCACCCTTCCGTTGTCACCATCCTCTCATATCCTGTTATACTCCTCTTGTCTTCCCCTCACTCTGATCCATGTCCTGTGCTGGACCTGCTTTGGTGGACTCCATTGCTGGCTCTGGTGTCTGTATTGCGTCTTGTGTGAGCTTGTGTGAGTCTTGTGTGTACAAATGATAAGAAGCCAGCGGTTGCAGAATTGGATTGCTTTGATATAGATTTACTCAGAAGTGAGACCCACTGAGTTCAGTGAGATTTTCTTCCCAGTATGTGTGTCTAGGATTGCAGTTTTATTGTTTTTTATTTTTTTTGTATTTGATTTATGTGATTTATTTTTAAATAAATATATTTGTAGTGCTCTCCATGAAGTTACATCATTGAAATATTAAATGTGGTTGTTATAGGCCACATTAAGATATAGTTCTCATCCATGGGTGCATGTCATGAGGAAACTTATAGCTTCTGTTTGCAGTTTAAAACTAACTGTTTTTCCATCTGAACCCAGCAATTCTCAGTTCCATCCATAGTTTGTAGATGCAGTGATATCCCATGGTTTGTTTTAACAGAGAACTTTACAGCTAATGTCAAAATTTAATAAAAAATTTGCAGCATTTATATTCCTTAAATTTCATAAATGTACCAAAGTCTACAATATATGAAATTAAAAGTGCAATCCTAACCTAGGCTGGCACCACTCATGGAGAAGGATTCTGTGCAATGTCTGTGTACCATTTCTGGGCATTACCCTAACCGTCCCCCAGGATTAGAGCAGAAGCATCTTAATGGCATGTTTGTGACACCCCCAGGTGAGCATAGGACTCATTCCAGGGCTTAGGCTGTCCTAACTGCAGGTTAGCTGCAATCCTAATCTGCAGTTAGGGCGGCCTAATCTTCAGAGTAAGTAGTGTGGTAACCTGGATGTGTCACAAAAGTGCCTTTGTGTACTTCTGCCCCTCTCGTGGTAGGGTTAGGTCAGTGCAAAGACATATGCCGACCTCCCCATACTACCATGCGAAGATGTGCTAGGTGAGGTAGATCCACCTAAATTGGTTAAGATTGCACCCTTAATGTCTGTTTTATAAGAAGACTATTGTGTGCATTTTTATTCCCCCCCCCCAAAACTGTATTAATTTTTAAAAAGGGAAAAACAGAAAGAAAAACCACTTCCTATCTCACGGCTTCAACATTTCTTTAATTTTATATCTTTTGGCAGAACTCTCCATAGCTGTATGTAAAATAACACAGTTTAAACAAATCCTGTTTCTCTACTCCCACTTTGTTAGTTCTTCTAAAGTTGTTCAAAACAAAAAGTTCAGAGGCTGGGATTACAGAGATAAGGTTCTATCTCAGCCCTCACTGTTGGAAAGAGGATGCCCCGTTGCCTTTCAAGATGCTATCTTTTTGCCATAAGACTGAAAAGGAACACATGGGATGTCCTGGATGTTCACAGGGAAATACCAGAGGACAGCCTGCTTGGTGAAGTAACTTCCTTTCTTCTTCTCTGAGCCACGGGGCGCTGCTCTCATCCACAATACCATTTCCCCTTTCTATTGCCACTTGCTGTCATCTCATTTTACTCCCATGGTTCAGGTCAGGAACAGATGTAACTCTGAATCGGCCCACTGCACTTGGGAATGGAAATGTCTTTGTCCTTTCTGTATGACTTCTGTTTCCTGTTAAATTAGGTCAGAGTTTCCTCTGCAGAGGGTTGGCATCTATTCTAAGTGTGGGGTAGATTCAGAAACGATATGGCTGCTTTTTGGCTGAAAACAGTGGACATGTTGGCAAAGGTGCAATTGCAGAAAACAGCTTTCAATATATATTATATAGTGATCAAGTATCTGTGTATCATGCACATTGATCAATACATAAAGTGTACAGAAGAAAAAGTATCTAGCCTGTTGGGATAAAATGTGGATTACTTTTGTTTTGGGCTAGAACTGTTCAACAGCAGGGTGACGATATGCCATAATCGCAAGAGAAGAAGGCTTCCCAAAATGTAGGACATGCAAGAACATTGTAGGACATACAAAATAAAACTAAAAACAGTCATATTGCTTTCTTGTGGTTAATTCAAACATTGTTCCACTTATTTTAAAATTTGAACAAGCATAATTTGTTCCAGAAATATGCATGTTATCCAAAATGCTTGTAAATCAAAGCAAATTTTCCCATAAGAAGTAATAGAAACTCAGATTCATTCCACAACCCAAAAAATACTGAAATATAATACAAAATAAGAAAGAAAATACAAAATAGAAAGAAAAATTAAACAAATTAACCTGCATTTAATCTCTCTGGCTGCAGTCTAACCCCTTACAGAGGAGTGAGCTCCACTGATTATAGTAGGGCTTGCTTTAGAGTAGACATGCAAGGCTAGGTCTCTCAGGTTCCTTTTCATTGCCCCTCCTTACATAGGAGTGAGTTCCACTGACTGTAATAGGCTTACTTCAGAGTAGATGTGCAAAGTAGGCTGAGCAAGTTAAAATTTATTAGAAGTGTTTGGTTGTCTTGCAAAACACTCTCAATCCAAGGTTTTACTGTAATTAATTACATAGAATTTATTAATTACAAGAAGCTACATGCTACCTGCTCATAAGGAAAAGGAGGGTAATTTTTTTCAGGACACAAAGCTAAAAAAGAGGATATGTCCTGGAAAAATATGGTCAGCTTGGGTCAGCATGGACTCTCCATTCCTAACTATCTTAATACTCTGAGGCTCAGTTCTCCTCCTCAAAGCTGTGACAAAAAAACTTGGGACATCCACCTGTCACTTGGAAGCAAAGATATGGAACAACTAGCTGCTTATCTATATATATAAAAGAGAAAAGTCACATGGGGGTGAAGCGCATGGGGGAAAGTTGCACACGGAGGAAAGTTGTGCATGGGGTGTTGATGCGCTGGGGGGATGTCGTATGGGGAAATGTTACTCCTGCAACGCGGGTACGCTTTTTGCTATTATTAATAAAGTTTATGTAGAAAGGTTTTTGTTCCCTGATTGAAACATCTTCCCCAAATGGATGGGACAAGATACTGCAGAGCATTGAACAGCCAGGGGGTGCATGATAAGAAATAGGCAGAGAGGATTTGCTTGTTCCAGTTTATCCCTGGACATTGCTTTTTGGTGACTATCTGTCTGACTATCTGTCTGACTTCTAGCAACACTATCAGAAGGATCACAGGATGCAGTTTGGCTTGTAATGCTCCTGCCCAGAGAATTTATTATTTAAGGGACTTGTACCCTGCCTTTCCCATGCTGAAGCAAAAGGCCAAGATGGCTTACAAAGCTTTTATCCTTTTGCCCTCACAACAACCCTGTGAGGTAGGTAAGGCTGAGAGGGACTATGGTCCAAGGTCTGGTCCAAGATCATCCAAAAAGTTTCAAGGCTAAGGGGGGATTTGAACCTGGATTTCCTGATCTTGGTCTAACTGCACTGCACCACTAACCACTAGTGGTCTAACCACTGCACCATCCTGGTTCTCACCATCCTAGCCAGAGATGATTGCTCACCCTTACTTAAACAGTAATTGAGGAGGTGTAAACGATTTTTTTTCCAACACATGCAAGTATGAAAATCCCCAGCATTCTGTCTAGCCTTGTACAGCTTTTTAGTGCATGCCATACATAGGATTGGTTGCCATACATTCTGAAAAACAGGGACAACTCTGATTTTGGGGGATTGTGTTTACATACTACCAAATGGGACAGAGGTTTTTCTGATTTTAAGGAAGGGAATTATGACAACCCTAGTCACATAGAAAAGCTTTTGAGTACAAAGTGTTGGAGGCTGACCAGTGTGTTGTAAGCACTAATAGTCCCAGCCTTGGAAGAGAGAAAAAACGAGGGGCTTCTCTGTCTAACAAACACAAGCTGGACAGATGCATCCTGCAGCTGCGGGCCTCTTTCTCCTCCCTGTTCAACACACTCTCTATATTTAGTTCCATTGTTAGGTCCGGCTCTGATTCCCTGCCAAGCTCCCTACTTTGGTGGAATGTAAATTCAAGATGTGTGAATAATTGTGGCCCTGGACAACTCGGGAAAGGAATGAAGCTTCAATGTGAAAGATCACCAGAAGAATTGCTATCCTGTTACGAGAAGGACATAATTCAAGCTAATGCAGTTCTAGCCTTTTGAGGTGTTGGGACAGTATGGAGGGGGTTTCCTTTAAATCTCTCTCCAAAGGTGATCTCATCCATTATGAGAAAACACTGGAGGAGGAAGCATGAAGGGCTGTGTTCACTCTTTTCATTCTTTCAGGCCAACCTATGAAGCTACCTTGTAGGAAAGAGCAACGATAGCTAATGGAGGGATTGGACAGGCAACAAGTTATCTCAGAAATTTGGAAAAAAGGAAGCAGGATTAAGCTAGTTGCACTTTTCATCCTGAAATTTCTTCAGTCCCCTTCTAACGGCATCTAGGCCATATGCCACCATCAGATCCTGTGGCAAGGAGTTCCACAGACTACTTACATGCAGGGTAAAGAAATGTTTTCTTTTGTCCATGCTAATTCTTGCAACACTCAGTCTTAGTGAAAGGTGTCTTTGAAAGGGATTTGCCTTTCAAGTTATTTAGTGGCTTTGAAAGGCATTGCATTTCTTTCCCTTGCACCCATCTATAACAACTATTCAGCACTGCACTGTTACTCTCCCTTCCATCTGCCTCCTATCCATCTGCCGCCTATTCCACAAATTTCACCTTTTAAATCTTTCCTGACATTTGCTTTACTGCATTTGATGGCTAAATGCCACAGGAGAACTGCAAATACTACAATACTTAAGGTAATTCTGTTGGTAATGACATTGCTTTAAACAGAGGCCTTAGTCTATTGTCAAGACAAAATACAAAACTGATTCAGACATTCATAAATCATAGGATTGTGATGCTTGTGAAACAGGTCGGCAGTATGTTCAGGATAAACAGGAGGAAGTACTTCACATTGTGCATTGTGGAATTTATTGTTACTGTATAAGGTATTGTGCCTTCACATAGGAATGGAATAAAATCCTAAATGCTGCATCTCCACGGCATGGCAGATCTAATAGTTATCAAATGAACCTCTGTGTTTTCCACGGTTGCCTGATGACAGAGCAGGTATAGGATGACTATTGTCATTTGCTGCCTATCAAATAAAAAATAGTGTCCTCAATAAACATTTGCCTAATAGTATGGATATCTACATACAAGCACGATAATAATCACAAGCACATAATAACTACATATAGTTTGCAGGCATAAGAACTCAAATCAAGATTAAAATGTGAGCTGTAGATCTGAGAAATCTAATTATTGCATACATATTTCCTCCGGGACCATAATATGTAGCTCCTGAATTAGGAGTTCAGTGATCACAAAATTAGACATGTAATCCAGTGACAGCCTTGCATCTTTTGTCTGATAGAGTTTGATGTTATTTGGATTTAGTTTCCCCTGATTAATTCTGAAGGCAGGGATTGGATACTTCATGTGGAGAGGGGGGAGAGGGAGCCCCAAACATTACTGCTTTCTAATGAGGAGACTGAAAAGCAAATGCTGATTCAGCAGTTGAGGTTGCAGCTGAAGCTTGCAAAGCCTTTGCCTTAAAATTTTGGAAAGGAGAGGAATAGTTAGACTACAATCATTCAAAAAAAGATATAGGAGTTATTTAAATTTGTCACTCAACTTAAAAAGGCAGATCAGTTATTTCTTTGGTTTTCTGATCATCCTTGAATGAAATACTGTAGTTAGTATGTTTGTCACTCTCTTATCAATCTAGTTTTCTCTTGTTCTTTGTTTCCATGTGTTGTTTTTTGCCTCTGTCTGCATTCCAACTTTTTTATTTTCTACCCCAGCATTCTTTAAAGAAGAGCAGATGCTTGAACATTTGCTTTCCTCTCTATTCTGTTTTCTATGAAAACAAGGTAGGGCCCAATTGGCTTTTTGGGAAATCAAGAAATGTGGATTTGGAAAATGAGCAAGTTTCTTGATTTTGTTCTACTCAATTTGTGCAAAGTTGTATGGGTTACAAAATTGCTTTGAGTTTTATATGATCATAGGCTGTCAGCTGAGATGAGGAAAAAGTCATATAAGCATGAAAGAGGGAACTCCCCCCCCCTTTGTTTTAATAGCAATGAACGAGTTTCTATCTCCTAAAAAGATTTCAGTATGTTTGGGCTGTACTTGGTGTAACTGATTTCTGTCTGATAAGCTACAGAGGGAGGGTTCCAGTGCCCTGTATTTCTTACTTTTTAAAAAACCTCTTAAACATGCTATCTTGCAAGAATTTGATTGAGTTACAGTAAAGGAAGAGATACAAAATTGTTAAATAAAAAATGTGACTATCAAAGCATATACAGAATTGTACTTATTTAATTAAATGTAGAAGATTGTGTCCTGTTCTGGTCACCACATCTCAAAAAGGATATAGTGGAACAGGAAAAGGCGCAGAAGAGAGTGACCAAAATGGTTTGTGTGCTGAGACACTTCCCGTTACAAGAAAAGGCTACAGTGTTTGGCATGTTCAGTCTAGCACAGGAGTCTCCAAATCCTGACCCAAGGGCCAAATGCAGCCCATGACAAGGCTCTGTCTGGTCTGTGGCCAGCCTCTGGTCCTCTGAGACCAAACATAACTAGAGATGTGCTCCACTAACTGAAAGCTTTCTGAGAGCTGGGAGTCCTTCCTGGTCATCAGAACACACTTCAGGTATTTCCTGTGATTTGCTGTTTAGGTATTTACTCCTGTATATTTAAGTAAGCTTCTTAGTTGGGGAATTGGGGTCCATTTGAGTGTTTGCTGTAATTCTGTAATATGTGTTGGTGTACAAAGAAATCCTGGAAGTTTGAGCCAAATCATTCATTCACCCATCTTTGTCCATTTCTGAAAAAAGCTGCCAGGTCTGTTACAGAATCACAGACTACAAAATGAAATTAAATTTTACTATACCAGCATGTAATCAATCTGTGGAATTTCTTGCCACAGGATGTTGTGATGGTACCATGGCTAGATGCCTTATAAAGGACTTGGACATATTTATGGAGGAAAAGGACATCATGGGTTACTGTTCATGATGACTATGTAGACTTGTGGTTTCAGAGGTTGTCTTACCTGTACCGATATTTGTGATAAGTGGTTAAGATGCTGTGCTTGTTGGTTGGCAGGTCAGCCAACCAATGGGTCAGCAGATTGACTGCTGACAGTCGGTCAGCAGGTTGGCAGATCGAGACCAACTGCAAGATGAAGTGAGCTTCTATCTCTTTCCCAGCTCCTGCCAGTATAGCAGTTCGAAAGCCTGTAAATGCTTTGGCATTTAGTTATTCTGACCATATGACCATGGAGATGTCTTTAGACAATGCTGGTTCTTTGACCTTGTAATGGGGATTAGCACCACATCCTAGAGTCTGTTGCAGTTAATAGGGCAACCTACAGGGTACTATCTTCTCGTACCTTTTATCCATGCAGATAGGTAACCAGGATTCGAGACCTGGGTTGGCCCCACAAGACAGGGTGAGCTCCTGTCCTTAGCCCAGCTCTGCGACGCAGCTGGATCCAATCGTATTGGCTCTGCCTTTCCATTGGACTAATTCAGTGGCATAGAGAGCGGGGATTTGCTGCTTGGGTAACAGCCCGTCCTCCATAACAATCTAACCCAGGCTTTTGTGCTTCGCATGCAGCATATGCAGCGCCGAGCATGATACCATAGTCTCTCAAGACGGACGGAGGCCTGCTAGGTAACCAGATGCATAGGAGTGGCAAGAAGATATAGGTACCATGTTGTTTGGAGGTCTTCCTGAAGCATTTGCTGTGTCACTGTGAGATTCAAGAACCAGAGCTAAATGAGCTCTTGGCCTGATTCATTAAGCCTATTCTTTTCTTAAATGCGTGTTGTTAATACAGGCCACAGAATTGGGACTGCAGAGGCTTTGTCTTAGATTTAGAGGCTTTGTCTTTGCCTTAGATTACCATCTAAAAATAGTCTAATTTGAATACATTATAAATGTGGGTCTAATGGACCCACATGGTCACCTAAGGGTTATTAAAAGAACAATTCACAGAGATTTCCAAAGCCCCTTTCCTTGAAAATGGTGAGGACTGAAAATGAGGAGGTTGGCCATTTGCTTCCTGCTCGGTTCTTCATTCCAATCTCCTCTTCCAATGAAGGTGGGAACTGTGCCCTGTTAGCTTTCTGGCCCCCTGGAAAGTTAGAATTCACATTCAGACCATCCTGGGATTATCTTTTCCCAGTTTCTTCTGTTTGAATTTCTTCCTTCACTGGAGCACATTATTTCAGTAGTTTCTCTGTAGGAATTTCACTGGAAGCAAAGAGAGGAAAAGGGGGAGCCCTTTTCCCTTTCAGAAAAAGGCTGCCAAATTGCTGTCCTTTCTCCTATACAAATGTAAATTCATTCATTCTTCTTGCTAGAGGACAGTCTAGCAAACAGGTCTTCCGCCTTCACTGAAGGCGGCAGATCAGGGGTTGCTGCATAATTACAGCCTAGCAATTTGGATCAAGCAGTCATAGGCTTCATTTGCAATAATCAAAAATATTTGTTCTCAGCTATCCATTTTCTCTCGCCCAGCCTGTAGATGCTTAAACCATCTGGAAGTTGGTTCTGTGAAATTTCTGATGACGCTAGGAGAATGGCAGTCATCAAATCTTATTCCTAGTAGATACAAAAACCATCAAATTGTGTGAAACAGTGCTGATTTTTTGGTTTCCTTTAGATAATTACAAAATTTTATTTCTAGGGAAAATGAACTATTCCAAACATTATTCCGTATGCTGCAATCAGAAAACACTTGTGAGCTGTTAATTTGTGAGGATTATACATCTTGTGAGCTGTTAATTTGTGAGGATTATACACTGAGGATTATACATCTTGGACAAATGTAATTTTTGTGTACTTATGAAAAGTTAGAATCTCTATAGAAATACTGAATCCAGCTGGTGGTGATGTAACACTAGATTTTTCTGGTTCGATTTTGGAAGCAGTAGTTTTGGGCCTTCTGGATGCATCAGCTTTTTATTTATGTTCTGATTGCATGTATTTCCCACCTTTATTCCCTGCTGGAACTTAAAAGGAAAATGCATGTAATTCCCATATATTACAGTTATTCAAGTACCGTAATTGGCCATTACCCCATCTAGTGGTAATAACTTCAAGTAATTATTAGTCCAGTCCTAGCCAACTTTCCAGTGCAGCTATAATGAAGTTTCTTTACCATGAAGATGCCTTCGTCCCTGCCTTCCCACTGAAGGATGTTGCACATACCCTGTTGATAATGTAGCATTGACACTGGAAAGTTAGATAAGTTTGAGCTCTTATGTATTGTGTGAAGACGTGCCTCCTTTTTGCTTGTTCAAAATCAGTTCCTCTGAATGAACCCTTATGGTGATGTGGGGTCTAGTTTTATTATAAACCCTTCACTCTAATGTTAAAAGTTTCTATCTGCCTTAATTGCCTTTTTTCCATAAAAGCCCCACATGTTGTTGTCTTTTATCATTAAGAAGAAGGGGCTCCAACTATACTGTTATTTTGGTGATCCTTTTTCTGCATCTGTTCCAGCTCTATACTATTGTTCTTGTGAGCAGTCCTGGTTGACACATCTCAATATCCCAAATGTGGTCGCACCATAGTTTTATTGGTAGTCTAGTTCTAAGGCCCAGTCCCATCCAACTTGCCAGCACCAATGAAGCCTTAGTGCAGCTCCAAGGCAAGGGAACCATCATTCCCTTATTTTTAAGAGGCCTGTGACTATCCCTCCATTGCAGGATGCAGGACGTGCCCCTTTGGCATGGCCACATCATCTCTGGAAGGTTGGGCTTCCAACCATCCATCTCTGGATAGGATTGAGTTTTCAGTCTTTCTTAACTACCCTTTGACGAACACTAGCATGGAAGGCCTTCTTTGCAGCTCTTTCAAACTCAGTGGACATGTTTGTTGAGTTATTCGTCAGAACCCCTATATTTCTTTCCTGGGTTGAAGTTGAAATTTTTTTATATGTGTCACTTTTAGATTTATTTATTTAGTGTATGGCAAATACATGGATGTAGGGAAATAAATTGTTAAATTTCCAGGCCATCCAGCCATTCAGGGACAGAGTGGTCTATACTGAAAATATCAGACATTGGGTGGTGTAAGCTTTTGATGAACACTTGGACACAATGTGATGAATATTTTGTCAAGGAACAGAGTCACACTGAGGGGTGCGTGTGACTTAAACAATGAATTCGGGCAGACACCATGTTGGGTACGGATCCTGTTCAGAGTTGACCAATTCTGGTGAGGCAGGTCAAAACCTGCGCCTTTCATGTAGGATCATCCACATAACTGCCTGTATCTGAGCGTTTAGCAGCCCATTTAGGGCAAAATCCATAGCAGTTACAGGTCCACACAGTTACGTCACCCTCTAGTGTTATCTTATGGAAGTATTTCACTTTAGGATATAGGCCTTAGCTTTCTGTTGTGTATTGATGTTTAAGTTGTTAGATAGCTCTTGTGTGAATGCCAGAAAGAGCTTCCTGGATTTAAGCCTACCAACTGATAGATGAGGAAGATCAGTGTGCACAGGAAGAAGTGGGTTTCTCATAATTTTGTTGTGTTGCTTCATAATTTTGTTGTGTTGCATCCTGCCTTTGTAGAGCTGGTTGTGTTATGTCGCTCAAAACGATGAGCCAGCAAGTAGGAGTAGATTTTATACAACTACTTATGATCCTTATTGTTTCATTTAGTATGGCATCAGTCTTGCTAGTGTGGCAGCTATTTAGCCATACAGGGTCACAGTATTCTTCTGGAGAATAGACCAGCCCTAGGGTTGATATTCTGAGAGTAGAGGCTGAGGTTCTCCATCTTGATCGTCTTAGTTTCTGGAGTATGTTGTTCCTGATATTAATTTTTGCAGACATGTTTTCTATGTGTCTGATTCAAAAGTTACTCTGAGGTATTTGGGGTGAGGATGATAAGGGAGTAAGTTGTTATTCAGGTAGACCTTTGGGACTGCATTGGCAAGTTTGTTGTTAAGATCAAAACAGGTAGTTACCACTTTGCTGACACTGGTGTGAGTCTTCAGTCAGCAAAGAATTTTCCCAGGATCTTACGGTCCTCAGTGAGAAGACAGGCTAATACCTCCATGTTTTAATCTTGTGCTGGACCAATCCTAACAAGAGTTCTGACAGTGTTTGGTGTTTTCTGGTTGTTGCAAAAGGCAGTAAACTGGAACATAAAGTTTGGCTGTCTTCCAGAAGTAGTGAGTAGACAGCTCCACACAACAGTAGAAACCTAGGCAAGATTCTGTAGTGGGTGGATGGAACAGGGCAGTACTGGCTGCAGGGAAGAAGGTGGATTGGGACCATGAAGGTGGCTGATTCAGCTGCATCTGCTGAATCTACGCTCCCCTCTTAGGCTTGATCTGCATTCACAGATCCATATAGACTTGTAGCAGCACTATTACGAATGCATGTCTGAATAGATTCATTAGGCTCGCAGGTGCTTGGCATAGAGCAGTGGGGCCAAACAAGGACCATATCATCTCTCTGACACTGTGTGGGGGGAGCAGAAAAAATTTACATAAATGAATATATTGGAGATGGATCTTATATGAATGAATGAATTCAAACCAGTTGAAAATTACCATATTTACTCAAATCTAATGCACCATCAAATCTAATGCACACCATGATTCTAAAAGGCTTGAGATAAAAAAATGTTTACTGGTGATTGTAATGCCCAGCTGTAAAGCAGGTGCAAAATTTAATTTTACTGCATACAACAATAAGTTATATGATAATAATAATAATTTGACAATAGGTTTATGTTATTTTTACCTAACTGCATTACTTTATACAACAATCTTTTTGGTACTTTTTATTACAATCGAGTAAACTCTTAAAAGAAATACTGATCTATAGTTATAATAAAATACTGTATTTACTCAAATCTAATGCACCATCAAATCTAATGCGCACCCTGATTTTGGAGACTAAATTCTGTAGAAAAAGATGTGTATTAGATTTGAGTAAACACATTTTCTAGCACACAGAGAGGGGTTGATCATAAGCACCTTCATACATAGAGGAGGTGCATGCAGCTCCCCAGCCCTTAGAAAACCCTCCAGACATGTGAGAGCAGAATTCCCCATATCTCTGGAGGATTACAGGCTTGCCTGAGGGACAGATGGAGGGGGTTTTGTTGAGAGCCGCATGAAGGCTTGCCTAGGGCCCACAGTTTAGAGTAGACACTCCTGCTATAGGGCAAGGAAACAAAATGCTACCTTCCAGAAGCTGAAACATCCCTGCAAGATGCAGTGACTACCATGCTGGCACCAGTTCACCACCATGTAGGGATTTATGATGGACTGGGCTGCATGAATGATTTTGCCACAGGCTGGATTACAGATCACTTGGACTAGGTTGGTTGAATCCACTCTGGTTCTCTAAAATGCTTTTCTCTACCTTTTCTGCATTTTAAGTATATTTATCATGCCATTCCTTCTTCCTATTGAAGAGGAACCATGAAATAAATACTGCAATTTATTAAGCAATTCTGCAATTCTGCTAGTGGTTCAGGCTTCACATATACAGGAGGCAGGTCTGCTAATACCCTTAAAATTCCTGTGAAATAGTGGTTACTCTGCACTGAACTTTTTAATAAAAGAAGACATACCTTACTGGATCTTCCTAAGTCTCAGCTTGTTCCTTCTTTGCTTGAATCCTGGCAAATAGCAAGCATTAGGTGGTCTGCTGAAATTTAGCCAGTGATTCACCAGTGGGAAGTGATAAAAATTTCTGCCCATACTTGTCTTTAACAGACAATGAATGTAGTTCTTTGTTGCTGTTTCTAGAAAAACCTGTTAAATACTTGATTGCCAATATTTGGCCGGACAATTGCTAATCCTCAATGGGAGTCCATCACAAAAGTCTCTGCATATCTTCAGGGCAGTGGGGTGGAAATCTTTAACATTTACATTTATTGAACCTTTTGATTGCCTCAGCAGTTAACACTGCATTCACCGAAACCTGCCAGGACTCATCTTTGTAGATAGCAGTCTTCAGAATGCTGAAAGATTGCACTAAAAATGTCAAAGACCTTTGAATATCTTGCCTTGTGCATTTCTAACTTAACAGCTTTCCGGGGGTGGCTGCAAATGCTCCATTTTCCACCTACATGTGTAATAAACTTGTCACTGCTGTGGAGGTGCAGTGGTTGGGAATGAATGATTTTAAGGTGGCTGCAAATGAGAAACACTTCAGATTTTTTTCATGGAATCTTTAAGACTAGAGCGACATCAAAATACAATATGAACTGCGTGGCCTGACAGATGTCGTGCTTAGGCCAGCTATGCATGCTTTCTTAAAAGCAAATCCTATTCTGTCCATTGGAGTTATTTCCAGGTAAGTGTGCAGAGAATTGCTTCAGTATATTTTAGAATTGGAATCTACAAACCACTAACCCCCAAATCCAGAGTAATTATGGGAGCATGTAAGAGACTTTACGTGCACCCGTAGTTACTGCACCACCTAGTGAAAACCTATGGAAAATTCATATTGGAATCCAGAGTAAGTTGTTCTTACACCAGAGCAAGGACTCCCCATGGTTACTCTGGATTTTGCCCTTAGTCTTTTTGTATAATTAATTTTTGTATAATTAATGCTATAATTATATATTATTGTATAATTGTATAATTAATATAATTAATGCAATCATAAGCAGTGGCTTCTGGTTTAGTACTTGGAGAGTTCTTTTAGTCCCCAAATTTATTGATTTTATTTTATTTTTGGTATTCTGCACTTTCTGAATTTCACAACTAACATTCTGTCTTTGGCACAAAAGCAACTTGACAAGAAAAGCGGATCATGCCTCCCACAGAGATTCTGTTCTGTCATGTGTGCCTGCCTGTCTTGTATTTTTTTTTAAAGAAAAACTTTTTAAAAGTTTAATATAGCAACAATTTTCCAGCTTTCTTTAAATCTTCATAAGAGTATCATGATTCCATGGGAAGGAGTTCTCAGAATGGTCTTAGCTGCCATATTCAGCCTCCATGTATTGCTTTAGGTCATTATCAGTGATGGGATTCAAAGAAATTAACAGCCATCTGGCATCCACTTTTAAATGGCTATTTTTAAACTTTATATGTCCTATCTCTTGTTAACAACTGGTTCTGTAGAGTAGGTGCGAACCTGCTGGAGCCCACCACTGGTCATTATGCCTGGTTCTCTTTTAGAGTACTTCAGATATGTCTCCAATCTAAAAGCATTGAGAGTATTGCATAAAAAAATTTTGTAGGAAGGAAAAAATCTCAAGATTTCATTTATTTTATAAAGTAAATTTGCCTAATCATCCATAGATTTTTGTCCAGTACAACTGAGGTGGCAGTGGCAGATAAACTTTTGTTGTCTGCCAGTGGCAGATAAACTTTTTAACTTATGATTAGTAGATTTAATTATTTTTTTTGCCTTGTTTCCTTCTTATAGGTTATTTCCCAACAGTCCATGAAAAATAGGAGAGGTGGTTTTGTTTGTATATGAATAGTGACTGAACTGTTTCTAATAGTGGAGAAATGAATGGCAACCAACTTTGATTTCCAGTGTTTCGCAAATCATGGGTTTGGATCTGATCAGTTGGTTGGTTATGAAAATGATAAGCTGATAGCTGTCTAAAGCTGCAATCCTAAAGACACTTTCCTGGGAGTAAGACCCATTGAACTCCATTCAGTGGTTATGGTATGATTGTGTTCTAAGATAATGTGTAGATCTCTATAGAAAGTGAAACTGACAGTGCAGTCTTAACCCCTGTTTAGACTGGCACAAGTCTCAGTCTGGCCTGGGGGTGTCGCAAAAGTGCCAATCTTGGTAGGGTTAGGCCAGTGCAGAGACATGCACATCTTCCTCATTCCATTGCAGGAACAAGGAGATGGGTGAGTTGTGCTGGGCTAAATTGGTTAGGATTGTGCCCTGCGCCACACACATGCATTTACTCACAAGTAGGTGACCATACCCAGCCCACTTCAAAAAGCAGGCCAAGAGGATCACAACACCACCAGAATGGTCCTGATTCAATGAATGCAGGCCCCCAGAGAAGTCCCTCCCTCCAACTAGCCAAGGAAAATATACGTATACTGAGTCCTGTTGAGTAGCACATGTATATTTACTTGTGAGTTGGTGAATGTTTCTCTGTTCCTATCAAAGACCAAATGAAGGGAAATGGAAGGTGACCAGAACAGTCCTGATCCAATGAATATAGACCTCAACAAATGCTGCAGAAGCCAGCCCCTCATAGACAAAAGCATAAAAACAGAGGCTTAAGCAGCTGGTAAGGTGAACCATTTTTTTAAAAAGTTTCATAAATCTAAGTGGATCTCAAGAGTACTATTTTCAAAAGTGGACCATGGTGCTAAAATGTTTGGGAACGCTCCTCTAGGAGAAATCTTAGAGCACCCTTTCCCCTATAAGTATTACTTCTCAAAATAGTTTCTCTGGCAAGGAGTGTGAAAAGTGTGTGTTCTGTGTCTTCCTTTCTTTCTTGCATTTCCTTTATCTTGCTTCACCCACTGTTCCCCTGCTCCATTTCCCACTTTCCTTCAGGCCTTTCCTTCTGTCCTCCTGTCTTCACTCATCGCCCACTAGTAGCCTCCCTGCTCGCCCTATGTAGCAGTTTCCAACCACTCTCTCCTCCTTCTTTCTATGCTCCTTCCATCTGTTGCCACCTTAGTATCCTGGATCTTTCACTCTTTCAACCTGACAGCAGGGCAAATTAGCCTTGGGTGGTGAAAAAGTGTATTTATATAATGATACTCTCTAGAGCAGTAGTTTTCAAAGTGGGGGTCATGAATTTTTTTGGGGGGGGGGATCACAAAAAGCTGAGCTTGGCACTGGCACCTCCATTTTCCAAGTTTGGTTGGAGGAGCTGGCAGTAGGTCTTTGCACACTCCAGTCTGCACACTCCAAGAAGGCCATTTGCACACTCCAAGAAGCTTGGCGTCCTAAAAGATTTACACTGAAAGTGTTAGCACCTGCTAGTATTTCTCAGTTGTGAACCTCACCAGTTCAACATACAGCACAAAGGTGACAATTATGGTTGTATTATTGGATGTTTCTTTCCAAGCCTTTCTAAGACATTTATATCTAGATTGCTTTATTGGTATAAATTTTATGTATTTAATTTCATTTTTTAATTTTACCTTTGGATTTTATTTATGAATATTCACTAATAAAGAAAAAAGTGTGGAAAAGAAGTGGAGGTTGGAAAGATTCATTGGGAGAAGAGAACGAGAAGACAGTGTGAAACTATTTGAAATACACTAGTAGTCAGCATGTGTTTAATTTTTATTTTACAAGGTTTTAATAATGTTGAAAAATGAAATGCATGCTTGATGATTGATGGTACCAGAAATTTTGCTTGAAACAGAAAAATGGACTTAGGTTTACTACTTACTAATCATATTGAACACCATTTCCTTTTCTCCATTCAGAACAAGACTCTAGATTTCCAAAATGCCTCTTGTTTGATTCAAGCAAAAATAATTGGATCTGAAAATGTGGTTTACAAAAAGCCAAATGCATTAAAAGGAGACAGAAAGTTCTCCTCAGGCTGCCATCAATTCTTTGTTTCAGGCAACATCTGGAGTTAACTTTTTTAAAAGAGAAAATTGAGGGTTTTGTGGTTGAGTCGCTGCCCCTTCCCTTTGAAAAGCTATTTCTTAATTAAGTTCCAAACTCTTGCACTGTGTCTGTTTTAACTTGGAGTGACTAGGAATGTTAAACATAATTAAATATGAGCACAAATGACAGCCTTTTAAAACTGGAGATTTAGAGATTAGCTTTTCCAAAAAGGTTGGTATAGGGTAATTCTCCCACTTTGGCCCTCTTCTTGTGAGTGTACAGTATAGCAGTGTCTGACTGGATTGTGAGTATGGCATGTCTATATACACTTTCTCTATGGGTGGTTTCTTAAATTGGAACCAAACTGGTGGTGGTTTCCCATGTATGTTGGTATATTGGAAATGTCTTGGAGTATTTGAGACTCCATAACTTGAGTTATATTTGGGTTTTCAGATTTGCTTTCTATTGGATAAGTTTGGGCATTTTAGGGCAAAATCCAGAGCAGTTATGGTGTCCATGCAGGTACGTCACCCTCTAGTGTTATCTGATGGAAAGTCATCTTAATTGTTCCAGAGCTAAGGACTTAATTTCACTTTAGGATATAGGCCTTACTGTCTTTCATCCTGTGTCTCCCATCTGATGGATTTTTTTTAATTGTTGGATTAAGCGTTTATGTTATTTGATTTGATTCCTCTTCTAAACTATGTAGTCCACTGGTCTCCAAGCATTTTGGCCAAAGGGCTGCATCAAATATCTGGCACATTGTAAAATTAAATATAAAATTTAAATAAATAAGGAACTCACACAGAAGGTGTTCTGAGGGCTTTCTCAGGCCCTGGATGTAAACATAGATATGTTCTGTTGAGTGGACCAGAAGCTGTCAGTGGATCAGAGGCTGGCTGAGAGCCAGATAGAGGTTTGCTGTGGGTAGAATCTGGTCCCTGGGCCAGGATTTAGAAACCCTTGATGTAGTACAAAAGGAGTAGTTATACCTTGCACCAGTTTTCTGAAAAAGATGCTGTGCCTTGTTGGAAAATGTGTCTGGAATCCTAACTCAGAAATTCCCTACTCTCCAAATATTAGCTTTTGATTGCCAGGTCAAATACAATAACATCTTGGCTTAATACTTGTGAGCCAGGTGTTTCTGCAACTGTATTACCTAGTTTAAAAAGGGACTTCTCTTTTTAAAGTCCCAGTTTAAAAGTTTGTGTGCCTTGGCTTTTAAGATACTGACAGTGCCTCCTAACATCTAATTAGGCTGGCACGAGTCATGTGCTGGCCTGGGAGTGTTGCAAAAGTGGTACTTATGTGCCACTGTTGTGGGGGAGTTAGGCCACTGCATAGACATGCGCTGGGCTCTCCATGCCACTGCAGGAACAGGGAGATGAGTGAGTTGTGCTGGCTTAAACTGTTTTGGATTGTGCCCTGACTCTTACAGGATTCCATTTGATTTCCACTGCCATTAGTTGGGTCAGTGATATGTTTCTTGCTATTCTGTATGTCTTCTCTGTTGCTAAAGAGCCATTTACATTGAATTTGTGTAGAGAGACATGTTTGCCAGTAGCACCTTGATGGAAGTAGTTTAGTATTTATACTTGTAATTTTTGGCTGCAGCCAATTAAGAGGTTAAAAAGAGATTATTTCCCTCCCCCATCATTTTGAAATGGAAACATTATTTGAGAAGCCATGTGAATTTGTTCATTGCAGAGCTGTGGATAGGGTTAAATTCTGTTGCAGATCTGAGAGGTGGAAAAGGGATAAACTCTGTTGTTAAAGCCAAAGCCACACACTTGGCACACACAAGGCTGCCACTGATAAATTCCCCCTTTTCTCATTCTACACATAAAATGTGTGAAGTTGTTGAGATGTGTTTCTCCCACCCCTTTCACAAGAGGCAGCCAATGAAACAGTTTTTGGATGAGCCAATCTCCAAAATGTTGTGGGTCACACATCTTGTGAGAAGTACATGTGTCGATTTCCTGTGTTAATGGTCGGGATAGACAGGCACATGGAGGAAAATCAAGGCTACCAGGTAATATTTTCTTGCAGCGGAGGAAATACAGTAGGTTTGCTGATTCTTGTATAAATGTCTCGTGATTGCGGTGCTGGAGTGGCAGCTGCAAAGATCCATCTCTGCTGCTTACATGGAAGCCAACTGCTTAGAGCAGCTGGAACAACACTTGGAGCATGTTGTTCGGAAGAATCAAGAGAGCAGCGATACAAGGAAATGTATCGCTTAAAGCTGTCAATTCTGGGAATAAACTATTAAGCTTGGTAGTTTTCGTTGGCTGCGATCCTAAAGATCCTGGAAATAAGACCCATTGAACATAATGGGGCTTACTTTTGAATAGACATGTTAAGGATTGTGCTCATAGACTATTAAGGTTGCAATCCTAACCACACTTTCCTGGAAGTAAGAACTGTAGGAGACAATGGGACATACTTCTGAGTAGACATGCTTAGAATTGCACTGTAAATGAAGTTTGGTAGTTCAGACAGTTGTAATCTCTAAAAGTGAGCAACAGAAAGTACAGTAATGGTTCAGTGGAGAAAAATGTTTCATGACATTGCTAGGCTCTCTCCCCTTCTTGTGGTTGATATTTAAAATATATATTACAGATCCTCCAGATAAAGTGACGAATTGGGAATGTCTTACAACATCTTGTCTGCAGTTGTATATAATGTTAAGCTTGTTCTGTTTGCCTCTCTAGTAAACCACCTGTCTAGCAGCCTTGATGTCCCAATCCTGTTGAAAACTAGCACTGATGGAATGTGTATTCTTCTGGTGCAAGCTGCAGCAGCAGACATTTAGCACAAGCTGTTGGTATGTCAGTGGGAAGGTTGGAGCATTCCCAGGCTTGCGGTTCCTGCAGAGACCAGTGTGATCTTCTGCTGGTAATATTACTGGTTCAGCTCCTACTTGACTCAAGTTGGAGCAAATGTTACCCCGACAAGTCTTCTAACAGTTGAAATTCCCCCATGGAGTGCAAGAGACACTATGCTGGCACTGCAACACAGGGATTTTAATAGCACTGAGCTGTTAGACAGTATTTATGCCAAGTGGGCATAAATTTATGCCAGTATTTATGCCAAGTGGGAATTTTAGGCACTCTCCTTTATTTAGCAGGAGGAGAGTAACTGGCCCTACACATCCCAGCAATGTCTGTTCAAGCAGAAGTGGCTTCTGCTGGTGTTCTTTTTTGCATCTTAGATTGTGAGCCTTTTTGGGACAGGAACCCATTAGCTATTGATTATCTATTATATTTTCATTTTTTTTGGGTAAACCGCTTTGTCCACTTTTTAGTTGAAAAGTGGTATATAAATACTGTAGATAGATTTATATTCCACCTGAAAGGAATCCATTAGGAGTCTTCACTTTTACAATACATATTTCTGTCTGTATGCCCCTTATAGTCTACAGAAGGAAAGAAGCAGTGTTCCTGCACAGAGAGACAATGGTCCTAGTGAAAAATTGCATAATACTTTTCCTGAATTTTACTGGATGTTTTTGTGGAAGGTAACATCTAATTATTTCGTAGTTAAGTAATGTAGGGTGCAATCCAGAGCAACTATGGGAAGTCCTCGCTCCGGTGTAAGAACAATTTGCTCTGGATTGCAAAATGAATTTCCCATAGGTTTTCACTAGGTGGTGCAGTAACTACGGGTACACGTAATCAGTGATGGGCAGGCCTGGCCCTAACAACCGGTTCTCTGGAAGTGGGCGGGGCCAGGCCAGGTCAGGGGCAGGGCTGAGGTCAGGGGGCGGGGCCAGCAAGAATTTTTTTAAAATTTAAAAAATTTTTTAAAAAAATTAAGTATGTGGCTTACATCTGAGTAGACCTGCATAGGATGGTGCTTGAGGCTGCTGTACTTTCCACACTGTCCTGGGAGTAAGTCCCATTGCCTTGGCCTGGGAGTAAGCCCCATCATCTATACTGGGACTTACTTCTGAGTAGGTCTGCGTAGCCTCGGCCTCCACGGCTGCAGGGAATGCTAGTAGGCGGCGGAGGCATCACAGAAGCCCCTTCCCTGAGCCTCCACGGCTGCAGGGAGTGGTAGTAGGCGGCGGAGGCATCACAGAAGCCCCTTCCCTGAGCCTCCACGGCTGCAGGGAGTGGTAGTAGGCGGCGGAGGCATCACAGAAGCCCCTTCCCTGAGCCTCCACGGCTGCAGGGAGTGCTAGTAGGCGGCAGAGGCATCGCAGAAGCCCTCCACGGCTGCAGGGAGTGCTAGTAGGCGGCGGAGGCATCGCAGAAGCCCCTTCCCTGAGCCTCCACGGCTGCAGGGAGTGCTAGTAGGCAGCGGAGGCCTCGCAGAAGCCCCTTCCCTGAGCCTCCACGGCTGCAGGGAGTGCTAGTAGGCGGCGGAGGCACCGCAGAAGCCCCTTCCCTGAGCCTCCACGGCTGCAGGGAATGCTAGTAGGCGGCGGAGGCACCGCAGAAGCCCCTTCCCTGAGCCTCCACGGCTGCAGGGAATGCTAGTAGGCGGCGGAGGCACCGCAGAAGCCCCTTCCCTGAATCTCCACGGCTGCAGGGAGTGGTAGTAGGCGGCGGAGGCACCGCAGAAGCCCCTTCCCTGAGCCTCCACGGCTGCAGGGAGTGCTAGTGGACAGCGGTGGCGCTGCAGCAGCGAACCGGCTCGCTGCGTTGTGGTCCGCCCCCATAACAACCGGTTCGCGACCAGCGGGCTATTTTTAACAACCGGATCGCCTGATCCGGTCCGAACCGGTATTAGCCCATGCCTGCACATAATGTCTCTTACGTGCACCCGTAATTACTCTGGATTGTTGGGTTAGACTTTAACAGCTATATCAACTCAGGCCAAGCCATCTTAAAAATGTAATTAAGATTTGTATCCCAAGTTATATATATATTTATCCAGCGGCTTACTATTAGATTGCCTAGCATCTCCCAAGTCTTGATCACCAGATGTACTAGTCCAGGTGCTTGTGTTGACCTAGTCTGCTATAAAATAACTGCTGAAGTACTAAATTAATGCCTGCAAGTCTGTTGTTGTAGGTGCATCCTGTTAACTGCTTAGATGGAGGAAGGGTATAATATGCTCACTTGCAAAAAAAAAAGGATCTGGGCTTTATGATGGTACATATCCTGTAAGGAGACATTTTTGCTGTGAATAAGCTTCTGGAGAAAACAACATTGTTATTGGCACCAAAGCTTGATCTCTACTGCAAGGAACTTTCAATTTAAATTTTGACAGAAGGGAACAGCTGGGGATTGATATGGAGAAAGGCAAGGGGAACAGGTTGAATGTGCACAAGAGAAGTTTTGATGTGATTACACTTTTAATATTCTTTAAATAAGTATCCAGCTTTCTTTTTTTAAAAATGGGCTGCAGTGAAAAGCATTTTCCAAACAGTTAAACCACAAAGAACCTAATATGAGCATGAATTTTAGGTTTGGGGCAGGGATTAAATTTGATGGAATGGGAAAGGTGAATTTGAGAAGGGATTTGAACAGTAGTGGAACTGGAGGGGGGAACCGTAAGTACGGCAGGTGATGCATTGCTCCATGTAAGTGTCCCCTCCCATTTTCTGTTGGAGCCATTCTGTGCAGTGACAGCAATGTTTGGTTTGGTGAGCACCTGCGCTTGGCTGTTGTTGCCCATAATGGCAACTGGGATGAGCCACTTATGCAGCGCATTGTGGCACCTGCAATATTGCCATTTCCTGCCCTCATGCTGTGGAATCTGAAGAGAGATAAGTAGAAATATACATGGGGCTTTCCAGAGGTGGTAGGGGTGGAAAGTCTCTCTGTTTCTATTTTCTCCCAACTTCATGCAGCTTCCTTTTGTTCTCTACTTCACTTTTTCTGGATTTCCCTGGCATTTTTTTTTTCTTTTCTGGGGGAAAAAAGTATTATTTCAAAATGTATTTTTCCCCATATGATCTACGCTGAACAGTTGGCATAATAATATATTACAAAATATCCATTTAAATTGTGTTTTTTTCTCCCCAGAAGTAAGAAATACATAGACTGTAGGCATCTCAAAATCAATTCTGCTGGGGTGTGGGACTGGTCTAGAGTTGTGACAGACAGAATTTTTTAGTAGACAGGCATAAATGACAACAAAGATTGGTGGATAATTTGAGATTAATTTTTTTTAGCTTTTTGCGATATGGTAGAACTGAAGTTGCAAAGGGGCAAAAGATAGAAATATATTGGAATATGTTGCCCAGAGTTTGTAAGAACTAGAATTATCTGTTTTTATCTACTTCAGAGCAATTGCTTTGGTGTGCCATCTGCCGGCTGCTTTAAAAAACAACAACCACATACCTCTGCTCTTTAGATGAGAATTGATTGTTCTGTTCCATCTGATTTAGATGAAGTCGTAACACAATGAAAAACTTATTGGGTGTATACCTGAACTTCTCTTTATGCTTTCCACATGCTGATAGGAAGAAAATGCAAAATGTATTCAGCATAATTATTCCTTTTTATCCTAGAACAATATTACAGCACAATGTCACCCAAGTCCTGCACCGTAATGCAGTGGCACCAGTGTGGGATATGCTGTATCCTGCAAGGAATTTTGACTGCTGGAGGTCTCCTTGGAATAAAGGGATAGTGTCTCCTTGACCAGGAGTAAGCCCCCAAAGCCGCAATAGGTCAATTACTACCTGTGCCAGTTCAGTTGCTGGCAGAAATCCATGTTGATCCATGCATATAGATCAGGCCCAGGAAGTGGGTTTTCATAAAGTGTGTGCTCAGTGTGCCCACCCAACTTTCATTTGTCATCCCTTTCCAACCCCCGCTGTTCAACCCTTCCTTTGGCAATGACCTGCTTTGTGAGAAACTGTATATTCTGATCACAAAGACTTGCTATGGAGGAGTAAAATGTTCCAGAAGTCTGTAGGAGTGTTCCACAGTCAACATTTCTTACTTGAAATTTAGGCTGAAATATTTTTTATGTTGTTTGTGTCCTTGTATGCCCCAAGTTTCTGCCTAACATTACTCATGGTAAAGTGAGTTTTTAAAACTTTTAAAACTTTTAAAACTTCCCTGCCTTTTAAAAGCAACTTGTCAACTTGGTCTTGGGAATTGCAAAATAAGCAGATAATTATATGCACCAATTATATGCACAAAAAAGAAGCACCAGTTATATGGTGGCATCTGCTGAACTGAGTGTCCATGGGGAACCTTCATCAATTATATGGTTCAAGGGCCAAACCTCTTTCTTGTTAGCGAGCTGGTATAGCGTAGTTGTCTATTGCAAACCAGGAGTACCATATTTTGAATCTCCTGTTCGCTGTGAATTCTCATTAGAAGGCCTTAGCTAACCTTTCAGGTTCACCTTTCCAGATGAGGGATGTTGGCAACATTGGTGCTTTCTTCCCTTTAAGAGAATATATATGAAATAGCTGGCACACTTAGAAAGTACTATAAAAATGCAAGAGTGCACAGTGAAACCCATGCATTGGGTTTCAGGAAGGCTGATTTCAATAAGCTTAAAGGAAGCATAGGCAGGATCCCATGGGTTGATGGGTTGATGAACTAATGGGAAAAGGGGCCTAAGATGTTTGGGAGGTCCTTAAGAAGCATAGTCAGAAGCACAGGTGGGCACTAGGGGGGACGCACCTACTCTCAAGAATAGGTTCTTGTCTTTTGGCAGCCAATGGGGAGCCGGTAGGACCAAGGAGGAGCAGAACACTAGGGAGCGGTACGCAGCACAGCTGCTGCTTCCCTTCCTCCTCCCTTCCTCCCAGCTGGCCAGGGGCGCCACCGTGGTTTCCCTTCCTCTGCTGCTGGTGGGGAGGCTCAGAAGGGGGGCAGCGCCACCATCGCGCTCTCCCTGCCTCTCCTGCAGGCGGGGAGGCTCAGTGGGGGGGAGGGCAGCGCCACCATCGTGCTCTCCCTGCCTCTCCCTATGCAGGTCTCTCCTCTCTATACAAGTCTACTATGAAGTAAGTCCCAGTGTAGTCAATGGGACTTACTCCCAGGCAGGTGTGGAGAGGACTGCAGTCTCAGAGCCCCAGCCTAAACAAGTCTACTCTGAAATAAGTCCCAGTGTAGTCAATGGGACTTACTCCCAGGCAGGTGTGGAGAAGACTGCAGTCTCAGAGCCCCAGCCTAAATAAGTCTACTCTGAAGTAAGTCCCAGTGTAGTCAATGGGACTTACTCCCAGGCAGGTGTGGAGAGGACTGCAGTCTCAGAGCCCCAGCCTAAACAGGTCTACTCTGAAGTAAGTCCCAGTGTAATCAATTCATCCTATGTATACCATCTAGATCCATCCTATGCAGGTCTACCCTGAAGTAAGTAATTTTTTAAAAAATTTTAATTTTTAAGTTAAAAACCTCCCTGGCCCCGCCCTCTGGCCTGGCCCCACCCCTTGCCCCGCCCACTTCCAGAGAACCGGATCTTGGGCCAGGCCGGGCCCACCACTGGTCAGAAGCAATTCCTATGAAAAAGGGGGGAACCTCAAAAAAACAGGATGGCTCCACAAGCAACTTGGAGATCAGCTGAAGTTAAAGAAAGAGATGTATAGGAAGATAGGAAAGATCACCAGGGAGGATTACAGGCAGATAACCCGGTCCTGTAGGGAGGGCGTCAGGAATGCTAAAGCTCAGTATGAGCTGAGGCTGGTCAGGGGAGTCAAGGATAACAAAAAGACCTTCTTTAGATATGCCCAAAGGAACAGGAGGAGAGATGAGGGGGTGGGAATGCTCCTGGACAAAGATGGACAACAGGTGTCTGGAAACCAAGAGAATGCAGAACTGCTCGACTCTACTTTGCATCTGTCTACTCTAGGAAGGAGAGCTGTGCAAATGTGGCTGCAGGACCACTGGCTGATGGGGGGATATGCTTGCATCCTCAAAGAGGTAATGGAAACATGGATGGTGCAGATCAACAGATTAAGATTGACAGAGAACTGGTTCGAAACCACTTAACTGGCCTGAATGAATTCAAGTCATTTGGACCAGATGAGCTGCATCCTCAGTTCTTAAGGAACGGGCAGATGTCCTTGCAGAGCCTCTGTCGATCATCTTTGAGAAATCCTTCAGGAGTAGAAAAGTGCCACTGGACTGGAAGAGGGCGAATGTAGTCCCAATCTCTAAGAAAGGGAAAAGAGAAGACCCGGGAAATTATGGATCTGTCAGTTTGACTTCAGTCCTGGGGAAGATATAAGAACAAGTCATAAATTATACAATTTGTGCACATCTAGACAAACGCTCAGTGATCAAAAGAACCTAGCATGGATTTACCAAGAATAAATTTTGCCAGACAAATCTTATCTCCTTTTTCAATCGGGTTATGAGCTTATGGCACAGTGGCAATGCTGTGGATGTCATTTATCTTGACTTCAGAAAAGCATTTGACAAAGTCCTACATGACATCTTAATTGGGAAGTTGGAAAAATATGGGCTAGACGAGGCAATTGTTAGGTGGATCTGCAACTGGCTCAATGGCCGCACTCAAAGGGTTTTGGTAAATGGTTCTGTGTCAACCTGGAGATCAGTTTCAAGTGGGGTGCCCCAGGGCTCTGTCTTGGGCCCTGTTCACTTTAATATCTTCATCAATGACTTGGAGGAAGGGATACCGGGGGTGGGGGTGTCTCAGTTTAAAAAAGATGCAAGTCCCGAGGAGAGCGACAAGAATGAACAGTGGGATGGAAAGAAAGCCCTACGAGGAAAGGTTGGAGGAACTTGGGATGTTCAGCCTGGAGAAGAGAAGGAGAGAAGACCTGATTGCACTCTTCAGATACCTGAAGGGCTGTCATATCATAGAATCATAGAGTTGGAAGGGACCCAGTAGATAATCCAGTCCAATCCCTTGCCTGTAGCAGGAAATCCTTGTCTTGTGGGGACCTGGGTCTCGAACCCTGGCCTGCTGGTTAACAGGCAGAGTATCTTAACCACTTGCACCACCCAACTTGGGGAAGGGGCTCATTATACTTAGCTGCCTCTGAAAGTAGAACTAGAATACAAGTACAAACTGCAAGAAAGGAGATTCCGGTTGGATATCAGGAAAAATTCCTGATGGTGAGGGCAATTCAGCAGTGGAACAGATTGCCAAGGGAGGTGGTGGACTCACCAGTCAGAGATGCTCTAGAAGGATTTCCTGCTACAGGCAGGGGGTTGGACTAGATGACCTACTGGATCCCTTCCAACTCTAGGATTCTATGATTCTAAGTATTATATAATACTATGGAATGCTGAACAGTCAGTTAGAGGAACTTCATGGTCAGAAGCCTCACAGGGAGCCTTCCCAGTACAGGAAAAGGTGGCAATTGTTTTCCTTTATGTGACTGTGAAGGGGGTCTGAGGTTGGAGCAAAATGTGGGGAAGCTCCAAGGATAGATCTACAGAGAACTTTAAAATGCTTTTTAAATTTGATATTGGGGTGAAGGGAGAGGAGATGGCAGATGCTGATTGATCAGAAAGATAAAAGCTAGTATAGTGTCCTGAGCCAGAAGTGTCCTGTTCAGATCTCAGCTCAAATCCCAAACTCACAAATTGTAAAGGGCGTCCGAGTGCCTTCAAGAAGTGGAATGCAGTTAAGCTTTTAATGAATAGGATTAGGAATGTCCCATGAATAAAAGTGGCTGAGCATCATGCTCCAGCTGCAGGTGATATTGGTGGACAATGGGTGGGAGTTGACTTCAGAAATGAATATAGTGAAACCTCTTATGGTTCTGCTCTGGTTACCTATTTTTTTCCAGGGCTCAGACCTCTTCTTGACAGACAAAGTGGTAAATGTGCAAGTGAAGAAAAAGAAGTTTCAAACTATATTCTGGGGATTCTTCTCCATTATATTTTTTCTTTCTTCCATTTTGTTTCCCAGACTGGTTGTATTTAAAGTTCCTATTTTGTATTTCATTGTTTCTCTTGGGATGTAATCCTAACAAATTTAGGCCGGCTTAATTCACATGGCATAACTTTCTGTGGTGGTGTGGGGAGGTCAGCGTATGTCTGTGCACTGGCCTAAACTCCCCAGAAGCAGGACAGAAGTGTCTTATGGCACTTTTGTGACACCTCCAGGTCAGCACAAGGCTTATGCTGGGACTTATGCCAGCCTAACTTGTTCAGTCAGTTTGATCTGTCTCACTGAATCTGCAGCTATATATGCGTTTGTGTGCACATGTGTGCGTGCATATATATATAAAAATGCTGGAGACATTGTCTCCAGCAGCAACAGCAAATACGGAAGGAAGATCAAACTGAGAAAGTGTCCTGGCAAGATAAGACCCTGCATGGGATATACCATCGCCAGATAACCAAAGTTGCTGATGTTGGGAAATCCTATCAGTGGCTGGAAAAAGCTGGCTTCAAAGACAGCACTGAAGCCCCCATCATGGCAGCACAAGAACAGGCACTAAGTATCAGATCTATAGAAACGGGGATTTACCATACAAGAGAAGACCCAAAGTGCAGGCTGTGCGGAGAAACGTCAGAAACAATCCAACACATCGTGGCAGGGTGTAAGATGCAGGCAGGAACAGCATACATTGAACGGCACAACCAAGTAGCCGGCATCGTGTATAGGAACATTTGCTCAGCCTATGGACTAACCCCTCCCAAGACCAGATGGGAGATCCCTCTGAAGGTTGTGGAGAATGACAGGGCTAAGGTCCTGCGGGACTTCCATATCCAGACAAGAAGGTACTGGCTAACCAGCCAGACATTGTGGTGGTAGATAAGGCCCAGAAGACAGCCCTGGTGATAGATGTAGCGATACCAGACGACAGCAACATCAGGAAAAAAGAGCATGAAAAGGTGGGAAAGTATCAGGGTTTGAAGGAGGAATTAGAAAGACTGTGGCAAGTGAAGGTGAATGTGATCCCAATAGTGGTTGGAGCACTAGGGGCTGTGACACCCAAGCTGGAAGAATGGCTCCAACAGATTCCAGGAGGGACAGCAGAACACTCGATCCAGAAAAGCACATTGCTAGGAACAGCTAAGATACTGCGCAGAACCCTCAAACTCCCAGGCCTCTGGTAGAGGACCCGAGATTGAGGATAACATACATAAACCACCCATGGAGGGTGAGAAAACAATATATGTATATGTATTCATTCATATTCATATTCATATTCATTTTTGGCTTGTTGGGTCTGTCACAAAAAGGCGCACTATTCCAAAAGGCGCACCTGTGCCAGATCCCAATTTCCTTTCCTAGGGGAATTGGTAGCAGCCTTGGTCTTCCTCTGTTTCTCTTCCTCACCTTCTGATCTTGTCTTTGTACAGGTGCCTCTGGATTATGGGTACAACTGCCAGCACAGCTCAGCAGACAGTAGCAACAGCAACATTTGAGAATATTCACGGCAACGGAACGATGGAAGATCGCCATTCCCTCAGCATCCACTCCTTCCAGACTGTTGGCCTCCATAACAACAAAGCCAAGTCTATAATTACCAATAAAGTCGCACCAGTCGTCATTACGTGAGTTGTCTCAGCAAACAAAACTTCCATAAATTATTAAGCAACTTGGTGTTCAGTCTGTACCGCTTTGTTTTTTAACACAGATGTGACTAAGCCCTGCTTCTTGCTGTATATTGCAGGAAAGTTGTTGATAGCCCTCCCTTCGCCATCGCCTCAGAATACAATCAACTTAGTATTAGAGGCAGGTTTCTAAGACCAGTGTTTCTCAAACGGGGCATCACGATGCCTCAGCCTGAGGGTCATGGCCTCTGTTCCCTTAAGGGAACACAGCAACACAATTGCTGCAACACAGAATGCAGCAACACAGTTGCTACAATCATATTGCTTTGGAGGGACACAGAGGCTTTCCTGGACTCACCAGAGGCTGCAACAACTTCTCGGGGGTTTGGAAAGCCCAGCACCAGCCTCCTCATTGCTCCCCATGCTGTGGAGAAAGTACACAACACAACTGTGACCACTTCCAGTTTCTCAGTCACACAACTGGAAGTTATCATGCTCATGTTATTGAGGGTCTCTGCTGCAGTCTGTGATGACTCTAGGCAAGTCCCTGTTGCACCCTTTCAAAGTGGCATGGTCCTGGTGATTGCAGCACTTCTTTCCTCCCTCCCCTGCAAACATTTCTCAGGGACTTTCAGAACTGCTGTCATAGACCATTTCAGACCCCTTTTTCTCTCTTTCTCCCCCCTTCACCATTTTTTTCTTCATTATTGTGAAACAGACCTTCACAACTTGTGATTCACCAAGTCAAGTCAACCCATTGCTTGTGTGTTGTGGCCTGGTGTAAAGAATGAGACGTTTGGAAGACTGAAGTCTCAACTGTTGCCGATTCTTTTTTTATACATTCTCGATGGAAAACTAGTGTATAATTCTTCATATTCCTTTCTCACTTTTTTATAGCTATAATTGCAGAGAAGAGTTTCAGATTCATGATGACCTATTGAAGGCAAGCTATACTGTGGGGAGGATTTCAGAGGCTACATTGGAGCATTACCTTGTACAGGTATGTACAACTATTGTGTCTCAGTGGTTAGAGAACTGCTGGTTAGACCAAGGCTCCATCTGGTCTAGTGTCCTACCTTCCCATTGCTGCAAACATATATTTCCAGAATACCTATAACGAAGTGCAGATTGTCTCTAGGTGCTGTTGGCTATCATGATTTATCAGTCTGTTATCCCTTTTCCCTCCCATTTTTAAAGTTGTCTGAACTAGTGATCACCACCATAACCTGTGAATTTTGACATTTTAAATTCCATTCACTACAGATGTGCTGAGAAAGCCAATCAGTTGTTTTCACATATCTTGACTTGTTATGCACTTCCAAACTTGCACTATCCTTTTCTCTATAGGGGAAATATTTTATGGTTCGTGATACGTACAGCAAGTTAGATGTCTTGAACACTGCTGGCAGTTGTGGCGCTCCAAACTTTCGGCAGTCCAAAGGAGGGTATCCTGTGTTTGGAATGGGCCAGCCCAGTCTTGGTGGATTCAAGCGAGTCCTGCAAAAACTCCAGGATGATGGCCATAAGGTCTGTGTGAGCCCGAAAGCAAAGCCAATGCATGCCTTTGTGCACTGTTTGGAATGGGAATTAGACTGACAGGTTCAGGTTCAGATAGGTTCAACCTCAAATAAGTTCAGGCAGGCTATTTATGACTAATAACCATTAGTTATTTCATTTTCTCTGTATACCACTTTGAACTTTTGTTGGAAAGCAGTATATAAATACTGTTGATTGATGTTGTATGAATGGGTCATGCCATTTTTTTATTGCTAGTATTCTGCTTAGTATGTATTTGTATGATACTCTTCTCTGAAGAAGTTCAGGGCAGCAACTTAGCCAAAAAGCAGCCCTACAACATAGGCTATGTTGAGAGACAATGATATACTGGAGGCCTCCCAGCAAACTTCTGCCAGTTCCCATATCTAGGCCCAGAACTTCACCTGTTAAGCCACACTGACTCCGTTTAGAGTTAAAGAAATTTTGCCTGCTGTAAAAAGCCTGTGTGCCTGAATGCACATAGTATCTGAGGCTACAAGCCAGAGTAACTATGAGACCTTTTACACAGACGTAGTTATGGTGCCTCCTATAGGAAACCTATGGGAAATGCATAGTGCAATCCAGAGTAAGTGGCTGTTAAATCTTCCTGTAGTTACTCTGGATTGTAGGGCTTGGTTGTTCCGTGGGGCAGAACTGTAAAACATTTTCCATTTTATAAGCCTTTGTGACTATTTTAAAAGATAAAGCAGAGTGACAGTAGGTAGGTCCAGGCGGCAGAGGTCCCATATATTTTGCTCAGGATTATCATATAAATTTAGTCCAGGAGTTGGCTTTCTCTGGCGAGTGAGAAGTGGCTCCTAGCATCCTGACAGGAAACTGTTACTTGGCATCACACAAGTTAAACCTTGGCATGGGCTTCCTGAAGCTGAGCTTGCCATTTGGAAGGGTCTCAAAGGTTTACTCCAACATATTCCTCTGTTGCAGCAGGAGTGCATTGTGTTCTGTGTACGCGAGGAGCCCGTGCTTTTTCTTCATATGGATGATGACTTCATGCCCTACACTCCTCGGGGAAAGGAGAACCTCCATGAAAACCTCCATAGCTTGCAGCAAGGTGTCAAAGTGGAGAACCTGGAGCTTGCCATTCGAAAAGAGGTGATCTTGAGCAGCACTTGAAATGCATGAGGTTCCTGTGGCTCTCTTTCAAAAGCTTGTCACTTTTTCTACCATTCCAGTCATCCTAGACATAGGCCCATATCCTAAAGTCAAATTAAGCCCTTTTCTCCGGAGCAGTTAAGGTGACTTTCCATAAGATAACACTAGAGGGTGACGTAACTGTGTGGACCCGTAACTGCTATGGCTTTTGCCCATAGTGTGCGGTCCTTAGTATCTGAAATAAGGATTTCAGACAAGTAATGGTATTTTTCAGATTCCATCACTTACTATTTTTGAATTTATAAACCCACCTAAGTTACAGGAGGATAGTTTTAGGGTGAGTATTGGGAGCAACTTCTAAATTGAAAGCATTGTTAAATAAGGGAATCTATTACTGAATGGAATGGTGTATCCCCTATTGCTGAACATTTTCATGCAAAGCCTAGATGGCCATCTATTGGGGATGCTCTAGTTCTGGATTAACTACACTGAACAGGGAATTGGGCTGGATGGCCCATCGGGCCTGCTCCAGTTTTGATTCTGGGAGTTGGATCCAGGTTTACATTTGCATTCAAATATGTGTTTTGTTGTGCCCACTGAAATCTTTGACTTCTTCCTTTTGAATAACTGATCCCCTGTTTTCCAGTTGTTTTCCAGCTCATCTTGGGCCTGAGGGTTTTATTGAATACCAGGGATATGTGTTAGTTATTGATCTGGAAATGTACTTAACTGATGGGATGACCAGAATGTTTGGATCTTCCGATATGGAAGATGTAGATGTTACCATCATGGGGTGGGAGCCACTTCCTTACAGTCCAGTTCAGTAATGTTTCAGTAATAATTTTCCATCAATCTAGAGGTCAGTTGTGACTCCATCTACACATTACTGCATCCCTTCAGTATAAGGTAATGTGAAAATAGCACACAATTTATTTAAAGAGTAGCTCTTAGAAGAAAAAAAATGTGTATAGGAAAGTTGTGGAGGTATGTTACAAAGTGGGATCCTTCTCAGGTTGGTTTATTGTATTTATCTGTTGAAGATGCATGATTTTGCCCAGCTGAGTGAGAACACGTATTACGTCTACAATGATATTGAGAATTTCAAAGATGAGCCACATTCCGTGCGCATCCACTGTGAAGAAGACATCAGTGTGACAGAGGAAGTATACAAGAGGCCTGTCTTTCTGCTGCCATCTTACAGGTGACTTTCTGTGAGGAAATGACTTGATCCTGCTGATGTATCTTGTGTGTTTAATTTGAATGTCCCTTCTTTTTACTGCCCTTTGCTTGCTTCTGTCCTTCTTTCGATGTCTTTTTTTGTTACAAGGGGGTGTAATTTATCCACTGTGAACACATTTTCTCTGAAACAATAAGATTATAAAAATGCAATCTTGTTGGCCACTACAGCCCATCACGCAAGGGGGTGAGGAAACGTCTGGTATTCAGCTTGTGCACCTGTCCGTCTCATGGAGCTCTGGGTCTCTGCTGGGGTATCTGTGACAAATAGGACACCCTGACACAGTCAGACCCAGGAGGCTTGTTGATTCCACCCAAAATCACTCCTTTCTTCCCATCTGGCGTGAGCCAAACTACCAGGGTTTCCCTCAGAACAAACATTGGTGTAGAAGTGGCCAGAAAACCAACCGATCAGTTCAACCTCACCTTTGCATTAATACCCACATCCTTGTAACATTAGCCACAAGAGTATATATGAGCTTTGGTCTGACATAAACAGAGTGGAGGCATGTGCTGCATCCTGTGGTTTCGGGGTTGGGGAGCAGCAGTGGCAGTCAGGAATGTTCTTTGAACTAAGATAATTTTTGCTCTTTTATTCCAGGTGCCCTTTAGATGTACTCAGATCTGGCCAGTCTGGCTGGTGTAAGTCCAACTGGACCCATGGGGGTGTAGCAAGGCTGGGTGAATAGTGTAGGATATTGGTGGCGTTATTGCTACCATTAATAATCCCTCAGTCTGACACACCTCCTGGAAGCGTCAATTCTTGCTCTGATCCTCTCCATTTCTGTTCTCTTTCTGCACCCCCCCACACCATGAGTCAGTGCAGTGTGGCCAGCACCACTCTTTGTTTGTCCAGAAGTGTGCAACAGCACATTGCATCATGTTTTGTGATGCCATAAACCATGCCACGAACATGAGTTCTGACAGCACAGATGAGGGATAGGGTTGGATATTAAGTAATTCCATCACTTAGGGTGCAATTCTAACCTAGCCTGGCACAACTCATTGGTCTTCCCATTCCTTCGTTGATGTAGGGAGGCAAGCACATGTCTGTGCACTGGCCCAATCCTCCCCCAGGAGTGGCTCAGAATTGTCTTATGGCTCTTTTTGATACTCCCAGGTCAGCACAGGACTTATGTCAGGGCTTAGGCTGACCTAACTGGAGGTTAGGATTGCAGCTTAAGAGGTGCGATCTTGTATATATGTTCCTTAAACTAAGCCCCATAGAACACAATAAGACTTGTTGTGGGTCATTGCGTGTAACATTATGCTGATGGCATCCTTGCTGTTACCTCTTCATTCTAGTACCCTGAATTAAATCTGTTTTTCTGGATATCTTTATTTAATGGTCTGACTTGTATTCCATAACATCACAATCCTAAGCCCTTGTTGACCTCTTTATTGGCAGGTACCATCGGCTGCCTTTGCCTGTGGATGGAGCTCCTTCAGAAGCACAGCTAGATACCTTAATCAGTTTCCTCAGGGTAAGGGCTTTTACCAAATGCAAGATCTGCAGGTTCTCTTGTGTGTAGTGTTCTCCCCTTGAAGTAGGAAGTGATATGCAAGTTGTTATTCAGGGTAGTAGGAATGGGATTCCTTGTTAGCGCTTTAGTGGAAACTCATTCCTGTCAGTTGAGATGTCTGATTTTTAGGGAAGCGTTTGTTTTTCTTTCCCAATGTTTGCCACAACTATGTGTAGAATTGGTTGTTCATGAATCTTTGTATCTGAATAAATGCAGCCTGATTTGGGTTTGGCTTCAGGGCCAGCACAATAAGTTTTGTTGCTTCTCTGAGGCAGAAATTCCATTTGCATTAAATAAGAATTTGAAGCACAGCCCTACCCATAGTTAAGCATCTTTAAATTCTATTGATTTACTAAAATCTTTCCACAAAATCAAATCTTTTCCACGAAAATCAACAGGATGCAGAAGTGCTTAAGTTTGGTCTTGTAGTCTTGTATCAGTTCCATGGAAATATGCTCTTGTTTTGATTTCCCACAATTACTGTATATATTCATTTATAAGCCGAGGCACCTAATTTTACCACAAATACTGGGAAAACTTATTGACCTGAGTATAAGCCGAGGGTGGGAAGTGCAGCAACAGCAAGAAAGTGTGGCTGGCCTTGTAGCCTCAGGGCCCAATCCTGGGCATGTCTACTCAGAAGTAAGGAACACAAAGAAGTACCTGAGTCTGAGGAGGAACTTGGCTGCAGTGGGCTCCATGTCTTGCTGCCGTGCGCCTCCTCCGCAGCCCAGAGAGCCAGCGCCAGCAGCTGGAGAGGCTGCAGAGCCTCTGAGAGCGCGTGCTGGAGGTCATGCCTGCCATATTTCTTAATTTTTTTTACTGACCACGCGTATAAGCCGAGGTGGGTTTTGGGGCTCATTTTTGGGGCACAAAAAACTAGGGTTATACACAAGTATATATGGTACTTTATGGAGTACAGCTGTTGTTCCCAAACATTTTTACTGGTGCTTCCCTTATTCTACTAGGCCATTGGCTGCAGCGTTATGACAACAATTTTATACATTGTATAGAGTGGCAAGTTTTTTCTGCTTCCTAGACCAGATCATTTTGGAACAACTGGCCTAGAGAAATGCTATAGGCAGTAATATAAGTTTGAAAGGAATGTATAGTTTGGACTTCATGACTTTTTTTGAAGGGCCTGATGCCTCTTCTAAAAGCTGTGGATGTGCACGAATGTTTTGTTTTAAGTCCTGTGTTTTTGGTGGAAGGTCAAGTGACTTAACATTAATTCCCTTGTAAAGTTACTTATGTGTAGAGTATACTTATAAATTCCCTTGTAAAGTTACTACTTCTGCCAAATGGGGTGGGGAATGCGTGTCAGGCAGTGGTGGGCTTCAGGGGGTCTCACAGGTTCTATAGAACCCTTTGCTAATGAGCGCTTGGTCCTGAGAACCGGTTATTAATGGGACATAGAACCTGTTGTTAATTTAGGTCATTAGGACATAGAACCTATTGTTAATTTATTTGAATCCCACCACTGGTATCAGGTAATCCTCCTAACCCCTTTGTGGAGCAGCAGTAAATGTTTCTGAGCTTCAACACTGAGAAGTATCTCTCTCCTGACTCAACATGATTGCAAATGGATGCTTTAAGAAGTGTCTGGATTATATTTCCTAGGAAAGTCCAAACTTGCTTATTCTCCAAGACCGCAGCAGGCCACCTCCCGCTCTGCTCTTCAACTGCCAAACTGGAGTTGGAAGAACTAACTTAGCCATGGTCCTTGGCACTCTGGTGCTTTATCACCACAAAGGTGGTCTTCCAAAGCAAGAGTAAGTTCTTTTTCTTTCTGAATTTCCATAATGAAACTGAAAGTGAAAGGAAGGTACTGGATGTTCTGATTTGCTGAAATCCAAAAATCTTCTTTTTTGAGGAATTTGTATTGCTTTAAGGAACTAGTTCCCAAATTCACCTGGATCGTGATCCCCTGCAGTCTGTTCCTGCTCAGCTGGGCACTGCCATCTTGGATCTCGTGTGTTGCCAAGGTCTTTGTTACTGATCAGTTGGGAGGAGAAGGACAAACAACAGTAACAGTTGAGTAAATATGGCTGTTGCCTTCAACTGATTTAGCAGGTACTGAAGGGGTACCTCAGAAGAATCTGAGATGATTGGAAAGTCCAAAACAGATTCAGAAATAGGGAAAACTTGGAGATTTTCATCTCTCTGCCTGTTCAAATTAGTGTTATAATTGTGAACAGTGGGAGAGATATAGTGCCAGTTAAGCAAATAGTTCATGATGACTCAAGCAGGTGAGCCAAGCCACAAACCACAGGGAAAAGAGGAAAAAGTGAGGTTATTCACCTGGGAAAATATGTATTGAAGTGCTCTTAAACAAAGATCTTTTATGTTACGTATTACGTGTGGGTTGCTAAACCCTTCCAATATTCAGAACTTGAAAGGCCCACAAAATCTTTGGTTTCAGAGACATTATTTACTCCAATAGTGCCATACAAGTGGCATTTAGAGACCTATAGAATATTACAAAACAGATACCACTGTGGTCATCCAAACAATGCATCTATGGATTTAATATTAAATAGTGTGGAGAAAAGGGTAGCATCTAAAGCATTTTGAAGATTGCTAAATTTAGAAAGCTCTGAGGGAAAGCATACCTGGAGATTAAAGGAATCTTATCTTAACCTCCCACCACAGCCTTCTGCAGCCCACTAAATCTTTGCCAAGAGAACGATTTCGGATTATTCAAAACTTCATTGATACAGTCCCCAAAGGCCAACAAATAGTTGAGGAGGTAAGTAACAGGCTGAATTTATGGTTGTATTGGTGGATTGATTATTGCAGACTTGGCAATAGGTATACAGAGGCAAAGGGGGATGGAGATACAGTACGTCCTTCTCCTTATTGTGCTTGCTTTTGCCATGCTGGTATGATCTATATAGTCTATGATAGCAGTGGGAGCAGAGCTGAGTGCACAGTAGCTGTTCTAGCCTAGACAGATGGGTGAGAGAACAAACATATATCCTTTGTGATGTTGTCCATTTGTTAAAGGTCAACTTATATGACTGTGTCTGGCTCTTATGTAGGCTGTGTCCCTCCCATTGCTGGTAGCTGTTACAACATCAGCAGGAGTGCTTTTCTGTTGGAATCAAATGGTTATATTCTCCACATGTGACTAAGCCAGTGCTAAACTATATAGCTGTTGTGCTAAGGGAAGTTGTAAAACCTGATTCCTAGAGGAGTGATAGGGATGAAAATGCATAGAAATTAAAGTGTATGCTGGCTGGGGCAACACTGTTTCCTAATGGCTGTTCGGACGTGGAGGCTGAAGATTTTTATTTTAACAGGGACAGATATTCAAAGATCAAGTACTGCTTTATTTTCTTGAAGGTCTGTTTAAACACACATTGCAGAAAAGAAAACAACCTTATAATTTTAGCTCTTCCTTCCTAGCTGTTTGCCTTTTTATCTAAAGAAAAAGAGGGTGCATTAATGCTCAAGATTTTTAAAAGTGTTCTTCCTCCTCCTTTTCTGTGCACGGTGAACTCAGAAGATTGCCAAGTGTTCAGAAAGCTATTATAGAGCAAATCAGCCTGTATATTTACTAGATAGAGAATGCCTTCCAGCTGGTGGGATGAGCAGAGGTGAAGGTTCAGAGTGGTGACATTCTCTTCCATAGATTGATAGCTTTCCATAGATTGATAGTCTCTTCCGTTGATAGTCTCTTCCATAGACTGATAGCTTTCTTTTGACCCTCCAAGGTGGATGCTGCCATTTCTTTTTGTTCGGAAATGCATGACATGAAGGAAGCCATTTATGAGTATAAGAAGAAATTGGAAGGAATTGGAGAAGATTACCAGATTCAGGTACTACAGGAAACAGGCTTTATATTTTACCTTCTACTTGTGGTTAACCTCTAAACATAGTTTACCTCTTGAGTCTTAATGTTGATAAAAAAGGCAGCATATGTGGATGCTTAACAAACATTTCCAAAGGGATCGGCTCAAGGGAGTCATAACTTCCAGGACAGTATGGGAGCTAGGTAATGTCTGGGAGACTTGTTTCAATCATGCTGAGCCTTAGGATAGTATTCCTTGCTTTCCCATAAGCAAGAGACAGAATGGGATGGGTGGGGGAGCATAATCTGAATGAGTTTGGAGGCTACTCTCCTAGCATACAGTATATAAAGCCATGAGAATACAGTAGCACTCTCTTTGAAGGCCCTACAGTTTTATCTCATTTATTTTTGCTCTATCAAAGAGTATGGAGCAAACTATGGTCCTAATTTTAAGCAATCCTACAAATTCCAGGATTGAGGAATTTCAGGAAGAATTAACACTAGAGAGGTTTTTCTTTTCTTTTTAGCATATCAACGTAGCATAGATCCTCCATAGTCACAAATATAAATTAAGGAAAGTAATTATAACTAATGCAGGATAAAAATTAATGTTTGAGAAAAACAAATACCATATATTATCCTTTTTGATAGTATATTGAGGAGAAGGAAGAGATTTCTGATAATTGAATGATTTCCTTGTTACAGTCTTGGGCCTTTGCAGAATTGTGGAAAAATATAAAATAAACAGGATAGAATATAAAACTTTTCAGGTGCAAACAAGGATTATGAATAAGAACAGTTTGTTCTGAAAGCCAGAAAGCTTTCCACCACACAAATGTTTATTCAGAAAGCCTGAAGGATATCTTCTGTTCCAAGAGATCACACTGAGTTAGAAATAAATGGGCTTGCTCGTTCTTTGTTTTCTTACACTTGCACCCTGCCCTTATTCCAAAAAGCTCAGGATGGTGCATGAGTAAGGCTTTGCTGTGCCTGGGAGGTCAGGAGGGTCTGTGCATTTTTACAAAGTAGGGTACTGTGGAGAGATTGACCAGGAAAACGTTTTAGTTAGTATAAAACGTTTTACACATGGTTCTCCCTGTCTCTGATAAATGCCTCCAGATCAGGCTCTTGTGTGCAATTTTCTTCTTGTAGAAAGAAAGCGAGTGACAGAGAGATAGAGAAAATGGTTGAGATATAAATGTTAGGCCTAGCCGCAGAAAGAGGGTGTCATGGTACATAATGCAGGCACCACAATGCACCATGCAAATAGCCTCCCATTAACCACTGGAACCATTCTAGGCATAGACGGTAATGCATAAGTGTTGCCATCAATGCCTGGAATGGCTCTGATGGCCAGTGGGAGGCGCTGCTTACATGGCATGTTGTGCCCCCTGCAGTACTTTCTGCACACCCACAACTCTAAATGGTGTATGGTTAAAAACCAGGTCGCTCATCCTAAAATGTATGAAATAATATCTGTAACTTTGTGATTAAGCTGAGTTTTACAGTGAGGACTTGCAGCCCCACATTAATTATTCCATTTCCTAGAAATCAAAGACCAATGTTGGTGGACTAGATTTCTAAACCATGTGTTAAATATCCCTGACTCTGAACATGCATGGTTAGGAGCATTTGGGAGAGGGGAATGAGAAAAGCAGAGACTGAGGTACTTCCTAGAATTTTTTACTGGTACTTTACTTTTGCCTATAGGTAAGACATTGTGTGTAAGCAAGCCTTCTGTTAGTTACCTTTTAAAACTTGTATGTTGAAAAGCAGCACATAATTTTTTTGGCTGATGCAGGAGTTATTGTTCGTCTTAGAGCCCAGGCTTATAAAACCTACTGTGCATGGGCTGATCTAGATGCATAAAACGGGAGTCAACAAATCACATGACTTGGGGCTTATATCTCTTGACTATTTATTCCTGCCTCTTTCTAAGTACAAAGGATTGTGATTGAAAGTGTTCTCCTAATCTCACTAATTTCCATTAATATACTTTGGAACTGAGCATTTGGAATGGAGCATTATTCCAAATGCTTTAGAACAAAGCATTTAGAGCTGGGCAAATACAGGAGATTCACATATGTTGAGTTTTTAACAGCTGGGTGGCTCAGTGGTTAAAGAAACTGTGTTTGTCAACCTGAAGATTGGCAGTTCAGCAGTTTGAGACTCGAGTACTGCAAGACTGAGTGAGCTCCTGTATTTGCCCAGCTCTAAATGCTTTGTTCTAAATCATTTGAAATAATGCTCAGTTCCAAAGTATATTAATGCAAATAGATAAATAAGTACCACTTTGGTAAGAAGGTAACAGTGTTTTGCACACTTTGGCTTTTAGTCACACCAATCACATGGCCATAGAGGCATCTTCGGACCGCACTAGCTCTTCGATCTTGTAACAAGAATGAGCATCACACCCTAGAGTCAGTAACAACTAGCAGGGCAACTAGAAGGGTTACTACCTTTACCTTTATGTTGACTTTTATCCCATATCACCCATTCTGCCCTGCTTGGGGCTTGCCACCCCAATGGTAAACTAAAGACGCTGTGCCTGTTAACCAGCAGGCCAGGGTTCAAGACCCAGGTCGGCCCCACAAGACAGGGTGAGCTCCTGTCCTTAGCCCAGCTCTGCGACGCCAGTTGGATCCAATTGTATTGGCTCTGTCTTTCCATTGGACTAATTCAGTGGTGTGGAGAGGGGGGATTTGCTGCTTGGGTAACAACCTATCCTCTATAACAATCTAACCCAGGCTTTCGTGCTTCGCATGCAGCGTATGCAGCGCTGAGCACGATACCATAGTCTTTCAAGACTGACGGAGGCCTGCTATACTGCTGAGGTTTCACCTACTTATGGCCTTTTAATCTCCTTCCTCCTTCTTGATCAACAGCTTCATGAGAGTAATTCTAATGAATTGGGGTGACTTGCCACTTGTTACAGGATATGTGATTGGTGGTTTGTCCTCATCTGCTCAGGGAAATAAGTCATTGGAAGCCACTGCTATTTAAATATGGGGAGTGTTTATTTGAAGCTCAAGTATTGCACCCGCTCTTTTAAACAAAGGGATATCTCTAGCAAGATGTTTGTGTTGTGTGAAGAATATTGTGGCAGAAAGAAAAGCCAAAAAGAAGCCTTGTTTGTGCATAGCGTATGCCGATCCTGCACAACTTGTGACTTCAGAGCATGAATGGGTGCCCAGCACAGGGTCGATAAACATCCTGTTTTTGCTGTCTGGCCAAGACTGTAAGACTCTCTCTCTTGAGAGAGAGAGAGAGAGAATGAGAAAATGAGAATGAGAGAGAGAGAGGTACCTATGATGTTGCAAAACATAGATGATGGGTTAAAAGATGCAGTCATGGTATATTTGCAGCTCAATCCCGTTTCACTGAAGTAAGGTGAAAGAGGGACATTTCTGTACATTATAATTTTCATGTAATTTCAAAACATGACACTATATATCACAATGCTAAAATCTTCCTTAACTCTTACACAACTCTTGTCATGAAGAAATCCATTTAAATATATTTAGTTTTGTTAGAATACCACCACCAATTTTTTTCTTTTAATATGTAGCTATAAATATTTAATGAAGAAAAATGTCTGTTCAGTTCTGCTCCTAAACATGTTTCTTAATCTTTTGATAAATGACTTTAAGCCGGATTTCTTTGAAGGGTAACAAGTAAATATTAATGAAAGACAATTATATAATGTCAGAGATTTCCAGCTGTTAAGCCAAGTTCTCTCTCTTTCCTAAAATGGAATAAATACAGAATTAAATGTTGGAGGTTTACATTTTCCATTTGAATAATGACAGCACAATCCTAATCCCCAGTTAGGCCAGCACAAGTCTTTTGCCTGGCAGTGTTCCTGCTCTGGGGGCATTGCAGTAGTGCTATAAGGTGCAACTCCTGGGGTGGGGATTAGGATATGCGCCTGCCTCTCCATCCCACTGTAGGAATAAGGAAATAGGTGAGCTGTGAAAGGCTAAATTGGTTAGGACTGCGGCCTTAGAGTAGTACAGTGGTAAGTGTGCTGGAGTCAGGCCAGGGAGACCTGGTTTCAAATGTTTGCTGGGTAAAGTTTTGAGCCAAAACGTTTTGAGCCAAAAAGTTTGCTGGGGAACTGTGGGCAAGCTCTGTCTCTGAGTATAAACTACCTCACGGAACTGATGTGACAGTAAAGGTAAGAAAAAGAACCATGTATACCATCCTAAGCTCTGTGGAGGAAGGGTGACATAAAATAATAAACTTCTGCTATGATTGTTTTAAAGAACTTTATGCATCTTGTGTGTTGAAGTCCTGTATTGAGTCTGTATCTGTATACAGACCTGTATCTGTATCTGTATCTGTATCAGCAGCAAACATTGCCTCTCCCCGATTCTGTGGATTAAATAGTGGGGTGAGTGATTACATGTGGTGGCCACTCCCCTTTCTGGCTACTTGTTCTTCTTTTGTCTGAACGGGACAGAGTTGTATCAGAGGACTTACCACATGGTTTATGGAGTGGCTGATCAGTGTTCCAGGGTGTATGGATAAGACTTTCATTGTTCTTGTGCATTTCAGGGGAACAGTACCAAAGAGTATTTCCTTCAGAGGACGTTACAGAGTCTTGAACGCTATTTCTACCTGATTGTTTTCAACTATTACCTTCATGAACAGGTGAGCTGGCTCAACTCTCAACTGAGGGTGGTCCTTTCCCATATTGTGGGAATTGAGTCTGAAAAGATATTTCTTAGGGAACTGAAAAAAACATAGTAACGTCAACCACATTCCCTCCTTTGCTTGTGGATTTTATCTCTTGGTGGCAAATCACAGACCTTTGGGAATCTGCAGTAAAGAACATTGTATTGTCTCCTCTTTGTCACATAGTACAACAGTGACAAGAATGTACACGGTTTGAAATGCCAGGATACCTAATAGAGGCTTTCAGAACACAAATGTCAGATCAGCAAATCTTTGTTTTGCCAGGTTTGCTTGCAAAAAGGCACATGTTTTTGCCTACCAGTAGCCAACTCATATCTCTTTCCCACAACGAGAGCAACGTAATTTGATCTGATTCTAAGATCAATAGCCTGGGTTTATAAAATCATTATGGATGCAGTTCAGTGATGGAAAGATTAATTTTTTCTGTACTGTGAACTGCAGGATCTTCAGGTGCCCTCCTTTGCAAGGTCTTCTGCAGGTCTTGGGATCACACAGATATGTGCCTGAAACTATCCCTGTCTCTGTCTCTTTCTTTCTGACTGGCAGTATCCCCTGGCCTTTGCTCTCGATTTTAGCAGATGGATGTGCAGGCATTCGGAGCTGTACAGACTTCAGGCAAACATGAATCTCTCAGAACTTACAGTCACAGGAGAGCAGATAACCAAGGGAACGCGGGTACTGGTGAGTGAACATCTGAGTTTCCAGTACATCCTTTGTGGTGCTTTAATGCTGCTTTAGTGCTGGACAATGTGGGACCTGTATAATAGTGTGATAGTGCTGGAACAGGAAGAGCCATCTGTTTCAACTTCCCAACAAACCTCTGGAATATAGCCAATATATACATTGGAGATATGGAACACCGAGCTATGCGTCTGCAATCTTTGATGTGTTACCTCCACTGCAGGTGGTAGATCAACGGTTTTCTCCAGATGTGCTCAGCACTGTGAAGGAGATGAGTGTGGCCAATTTTCGGAGGGTACCTAAGATGCCAGTATATGGGATGGCACAGCCCAACTATAAGGTAATCAAGCAATACCATACAGTTAAGAGAGTTTTTTAAGGTCCCCCTTTTAGAAAGCCAGACTTGTTTGAAAACCTATTATTTTACAAAGATTTTAAAACAGTGGTGCCTGCTACTTTTGGGGCTGTCTGAAAAGCATCCCAAAGATTTAGACCAGTGGTGCTCAAACCTTTTAGCACCAGGACCCAATTATTAAAATGATACTTTATGGGAACCACCTACCAAATAAAAAGCGGTACATCACGTTTTAATCCCTATACTTTCACTGAAGAATCTCCGACTGATCAATGCCTTGCCTCAAGCCCTGGACCTAGAAGTATGAAATTTGGGATTCCTTATGTGATGTGAGCACCAACTTAGAACTGATTTCTAGAAATTTAATCCCTAAGCGGGTGAAAAGGGGTGAAATGCATTGTCATCCTATATTTAACATTGAACATTGGTGGTATTGCATGGGGGGATTTTGCACAGGGGTGTGTGTATTGCATGCGGTGGGAGGCGGTTAAGGTTGTGCCCAGGCACACAAATATTCTTGAAATTTTACATTACTAGTACATTTTGCTAGTAAATAGATAAAAATAATCTAGAGTGAAATGATATTTTTTATTTATATACAGTATTTGCAAAAAAACTTGATTCATTTCTTCTTATGAAGCATATCGTCTAAAAAAGTGCGTGCACACATATACATGCATATACGCACCAGAGAACAGAGCCAGAAACTACTCAGTTAAAAATGAGAGCTACTCACACATAGTCCCACTTGTTTGTTGTGCAGCCATAACATTAGTTATCCTTTCTCTCTAGGCTATTGGGAGTGTCTTGACCTACCTGACTGATGCAAAGAGGAAATATTCCCATATCTTGTGGATTAATCTCCGTGAAGAGGTAGTTTTGGAAGGGAATGAGCAAACATATACCCTCAGGGAGGCTGGCAGCCTAGAACAACAGATAGTAGTTCCTGTAATGTCACCTGAACAGCTAGAGGTGAGAACCTGTATCCTTTACCTCCTTTTCTCTTTTCCCTGTGGTGAAGCCCCAATAGTACTAACAAAACTGATTAGCTAGAAGACGGTTTGATGACATATTGACTAAAAACCGCTTGAGGCATTACAGAAGGACTCTGTGATCTGCAAGGTAGGTTGGTCTGGAAGCATGAATGTCTCTGGCTTTCTTTTTCTTCACTTCCATGTAGCTCCCAGATAAACATGTCCCAGAGATGTGCTTATCTCCTTGGTTGCATCTTTCTACTTGTACAGAGGTGGGGATAGTTTATGCATCTTGCTTTAAGGAGTGAACACGGTAAAATTGGACAGGGTCAGTTCATTAGTATTTTCTACTCTAGCAGAGATCTTTCCCAGCCCTATCAGGAGACATCAGATGCTGAACATTTGGCATATAAAACATGTTCTTAGATACTGATCTGCAACCCATATCCTTCATGTACGTGCAAGTTTATAAGACTTGAGAAACATCCTGCTGGATCAGGACAAAGATCCATCAAGTCCAGCATCCCCTTTCCCCCAATAACCATCAGCTGCCTCTTCAAAGCCCAAAAGAAGAAGAGAAAGGCAGACAATTCCTGCCAAATTCCACTGACTTTTATGTGTGAGGTGAAGAATTATTTTCATTTGTCCATTCTAAATCTCTCTCATAGTCAGTTTCATTGGATGACTCTTGGTCCTAGTATTGTGACACACAGAGAAAAACTTCTTCACTCTCCCCATACCATATTGTCATGATCTTTATGTTTCTGCACACCCTCTATATTATCACTCTTCCTTCCTTGACATCATTTTTTAAATCTCACCATTGTGAAACATCTACATCATCTATATCTACAGTATTTATATACCGCTTTTCAACTGGAAAGTTCACAAAGCGGTTTGTGAACCATAATGATATACTTTCATTATTTCTGCCTTACCTCTCTGACCTGAAAGCAAAGCAAAGGGAGATAGGTGGGAGCGGGGATATTCTAAAACAGTGGTTTTCAAAGTTGGAGTTGCAACCCCCTGAGGGGTCATGGTGGACCTCCAGGTGTGTCAAAAAGGCTGAGGGGCCGCCATCTTGTCCCACTCCCCGCAACCCCAGTGATCCCCCAAGGTTGCAAAAAGTGACCTCGGGGAAGCACTGCAACCTTAAGGTATCCAAAATGGAGCACCAGGACCTCTGTGGTCCTCCATCTTGGATGTCTTCCCCCCCTTCCCACTCCCCAAGCAGGAAGGCACAGTCTTTGCCAGGACCCCCAGCCAGCCTCCTTGCTGCTCCGCAGGCTCTTTTTAGCCATGCACTTTGGAGCTTTGCAGACTTCTCCAGCAGAAAGGTGGGGGCTGTGTTTGTGTGTGTGGGTGTGTGTGTGTGGCTGTCTCTCTGTGTTTGTATATCTGTGTGCATGGTGTGTATGTGTGTTTATGTGTGTGAGTGCTGTGAGTGAATGCTGTATCTGTGTGTGTTTATGGGTGAGTGCATGGTGTGCATGGTGTGTGTGTGTTTGCAAGTGACTGTGGTGTGTGTGTTTGTGTGTGTTTATGTGTAAGTGCTGTGAATGAATGCTGTATGTGTGTGTTTGTGAGTGCGTGCATGGTGTGTGTGTGTGTATGTATGTGAGTGTTGTGAGTGCATGGTGTGTGTGTGGGTGAGTGCAAGGTGTGTGTATATGTTTGTGTGTGTATGTCTGCTAGTGAGTGCATGCTGTGTATGTGTGTTTATGTGTGTGGGTGTTGTGAGTGAATGCTGTGTGCGTGGGTGAGTGTTGTGTGTTTGTGTGTGTATGCCTGCAAGTGAGTGCATGGTGTGTATGTTTGTGTGTAAGTGTGTTGTGGGCGAGTGAGTGAGTGCATGGGATGAAAGGTGTGTGTGCAGTGTATATATGAGAGCGCATGTGGGGACTGAGGATGGAGGGGAGTAAGAGAGGGCTGGGGGAGGGAGAGAGCCTTAGGAGAGCAGGATCACTTTATGTCCTGTTTTTCCAGGACATGTCCTCTTTTTAAGCATTGTGTCCTGGATTGGGGATAGTAAGATTGACGGGGGGTGGGGGGGAGGTCCCAGTCAGATTCAAAAGTTTGAAAGGGGGTCCTGGGCCAAAATGGCCAAAGTCCACTGTTCTAAAGAGTCTTCATCAGCTTCTTTGTTTCCCATCTTCAGAAACTGGAATCTGTGTTGAAGAATGATTTGCTGAAACACCAGAAATGGATTGAAGTCTATTTAGAACAGGAGAAACAAATGAAGATGTTCAAGACATGCCTTACCATGCAAGAGATATTTAACCAGCACAAGAGTGCTTGCCATGGATTGATGTACAAGCGGATCCCAATTCCAGACTTTTGTGCTCCTAAGGAAAAGGTAATTATCAGGCATTGATTTCCCCACTTGGAGAAAAGTGTGTGTGTCCAGATGGAAGACCACCTGAAACCCTAGGGATGACTCCTTGAGTCCCATGGAAGATAAGTGGAGTCTCAATATATTGATGAATTAATAATATTTCTACTGGGCTGCTGCTGGAAATGGTGAGCAGTCCTGGGCTCACAGCAGTGATTTTCCCAGATTCCCTGTTGCTGGAACCAGACTATTCAGGATAAACTGCAATATCATATGCACATATATGCATGATATGTGTATTTACCACAATCCTAAATGCAGTGGCATCAGTGGGGTTGCTGTAACTTTTCCCAGATTCCCTGTTGCTGGAACCAGACTATTCAGGATAAACTGCAATATCATATGTAACATATATGCATGATATGTGTATTTACCACAATCCTAAATGCAGTGGCATCAGTGGGGTTGCTGACTAATGTTAATTCATATACAAAAGTACAGACCACCCAACAAAAGGCCACTGACAAAAAATAGTAATAATGGCCAACTTAATGATATTCACACAACCAAGTTTGAGTATTAGATCTGATACATGGAAATGAGAGCTGAATCATATGAAAACTTTATTGATTCCCTCCTGTGTCATAATAACACCTCATTCGCTCTAAGAACAATCAATCTTATTGGTCGGTTCTGAGTCAAAGTCGACTTGTTACATAAGACAGTTGTGTTTTATTTTTCTGGTTATTTGTCCATAACGTTTGATAGAATACAGATAATTTGATGTGGTTTGTTTCATTGCATTATTCAAAAATACCAGGATTTCACAATTTTGCTACTAGTGGTGTCACACATATCCCCGAGTGTGTCACCCAATGTGGTCTGCATCCCCTGTATGCTCCTAGTGATGCCACTGGGCTTACATATGGCATTTTTAATTCTGAAGAAGTTCTCTTTTAGGAATTCATCTCCTCCTAATTGAGGGTTGTGCATTTGTTTATATCCCTGACCTTTATATAGGGCCAGTTCAGGAAGAATATTTGGCTCTTTGGATGTATGTTGTCAAACATGGAGAGTGCACTCTTTTGCTTGTTTATGGCACCTTCCTTTCCGTAGTTGAAATGTTTTTTGAAGTATTGTGTAGCCATAATGGTTGTTCCATCTGCCTTGTACAGTAACTTGTCACTTCTAATATGGCTTTGTTGAGACTGCAGGTGAAAGGCACACTGAAAAGATGTCCTACAACCCTACAGAGTGTGCAAATCTATTTGTGATGTATGCACACTTGAAAGCCCACTCAGATCACTTTGGGTGCCTTTTGTTTTCCATCTGTAGGACTTTGATCAGCTGCTAGAAGCCATGAAGGTTGCTTTGGCCGAGGACTCCCATACAGCCTTTGTCTTCAATTGTCACAGTGGCAGAGGAAGAACAACCACAGCCATGGTTATTGCAGTCCTCACCCTTTGGCATTTCAACGTATGTATTAATTTGGAAAGGGGTGTCTCTTACTCCCCACAGTCTGGGAAGTAGTTCTGTGGCATTGTAAGATGAATCCTTAGTGGACACGGTATCAGATGTGAACACCTTGTGTCCCTTGAATGTTAGGAACCTCCTGAAGCACAAGTCAAACTCTGGTTGCAACCTTAAAAACCCTACATAGCTTATTAGTGGTAATCCACCAGAATTATCTAAAAAATTGGCGTTTAGAATAAGTTATTGAAATTTTTTTAAAAAACCCCACATAGACTGTTAATTGCATACCTAGGTTATATCCTGTTCTGTGTTCCAACTCTGAGGATGGTTGCAGCTGTTTTGAGGGGTTCTGTGGATTCTAGGCCATCTTCCTGCCCACATTTAGAGGAATAAGTAAAACCTGCCTCTTCCACCATCCTTTACGGTTATGTTCTGATCCAAAGTTTCTGCTTTTAGTCAGAGCAAAATCCTAACAAAGGGCACAATCCAGAGTAACTATGGGGAGTCCTTGCTCCGGTGTAAGAACAATTTGCTCTGGATTGCAATATGAATTTCCCATAGGTTTTCACTAGGTGGTGCAGTAACTGTGGGTACACGTAATGTCTCTTACGTGCTCCTGTAGTTACTCTGGATTGTAGAGCATGTCTACTTAAAAGTAAGCCCCATTATATTCAATGGGTCTTACAGGAAAGTGTGTTTAGAATTGCAGCCTCGGTTTCTATAATTACCAATAATTTTTTTTTTCATTTAATGCTTTTGGTTTCTGTTGCTTTGGATTTTTCTTCTTTTTTGTCTTTTGAAACCGTCTACTTTTAAAGTGGTAATTTTTTTTCTTTATGATAACTGATGGTTTTAATATAAGTGTTTTAAGCTGCTTTGAGCAGCTTAAACAGTTGGAAACAGTTTAGCAGGAGCTCCTCAATGAGAAACTGGCAGATAAGTTTCACTGAAATTTTGTCCCATTACCACTATAACTACTCTTTCAGTTTCTGAAAAAGCCCAGTTTTCACTTAATGCCTACAGGGGCTATTCTGTACAGTTTTTCTGACTGCCCCTTCCTTTGTATGATTGAGGAAGTCACTCTGTTATGAATGCACCAAATCAAATACACTTCTTGAGCAACTCTGGAATCCAATATAAGAGTCTTCTCATTGCTGCAGGGAATTCCTGAAATAATTGAGGATGAGATTGTGAGTGTGCCTGATGCCAAGTATACCAAAGGGGAGTTTGAGGTAAGTCATCGCATTTCCACAGCAGTTTTCTTATTCTTTTCTTTTATATGAATAGTCTTAAAATCAATATTGCTGAAATCACCTTTAGGAAATGTTATCCTTTGCAAATTACCTGTCCAGTCCTAAGCAGCTTTCCAGCATCAATGCAACTGCAATACACCCATGAGGTACCTTATTTTCCGGCTTATTACACGCTCCGGACCATAAGACACACAAAAGTGTAGAGGAGCAAAACAAGAAAAAAAATATTCTGAACCAAATGGTGTACTAATATATTTAATAAAATATAGCAGAATAATTTTTCAACCATGTAAAGTCAAAGGGTGGTATTAAGAACCATTATCACTGTCATTAACAAATGAGGAAAGACTTTAAGCTTCAAGCACTCTTCTAATTTTCTGGAAACCCCCAAAACTTATCATCTCTAGTGTCAGTGGTTTGTGACTTTTGCACAAATCTCATTGCAAATGGGCCGGGAAGGCAGGTAAGATTGGGGGGGTTCTTTTGGGGGTGGGGGGATCCAGGTAGGTAGGGAAAGGTGAGAGGATCAGATAGGGAAGAGTGAGGGATGCACAGGCATGGAAGCGCAGGGACCAGGTCTTGTGCATGTCTACTTTGGAGCAAGTCTCCAAGCCAGGGAAGGTTGCTTAGGATTGCAACTGTGCATGTCTGGAGCAAATCTCCAACCCAGGGAGGGATGCAGAGGCATGCAGAAGAAGGGACTAGGTCTTGTGCATATCTACTTTGGAGCAAGTCTCCAAGCCAGGGAAGGCTGCTTAGGATTGCAACTGTGCCAGGGTGACCAGTTACCAAACCCAAAATTCCTACCCCCAGGGCAAAATTCCTACCCCCCCAAGCCAAAATTCCTACCTGCTTAAAAAAATTGCCGAACATGTATTTTTTTGTTTTTATATTTTTTTGTTTTTGGCCATAACTTTTGATAGGAAAGAGATATCTCAAAACTGATTTTTGCATTGGATTCTGCTCTTCAATATGAATCCAACGACATATGTCATGATGGGGTAAGGATCTCCAGAAATTGCCCTATCATTCTATAAGATGCACAGACATTTTCCCCTCCTTTGGGGAGAAAAAAGTGTGTCTTATAAGCCGGGAAATACGGTATTTCATTGAGGTAAAAAAGGAAAGACATACATCCCGTAGGACTACAAACAAAAAGATTATAGCTGTACATATTAGAACAATACAGTGATTTGTCATTGCTTGCAGTGTGTTCCTTCTTGTATAAGTGATCAGAAATGCATGGCTTCAGTGACTGGTGTGAATGCTACTGCTCAATCCTAACTTCTCATGAAGCAGTACAGCAGCCCCAATGTAGCTTCCACTGTAACCTTTGGAGGTGTTTTGGCACATTAAGCTCTATAACTGGTACAAGTCTGCATTGACCTATGAAGTCAGATCACAACTAGGAAGAGAATTAGTGCCACTGTCAGTGAACCCACCATCTTTCTGGGCCTGATCTGCCCTTTTCCCCACCCATCTCTTCCCGATTCCACCTACCCTCGCTCTGTTCCACACACCCTTCCCCCAACCCTTGCATTACTTGTTATAGTGGGCATCCAGCTGTGGTGGACATTCCATATTCATGTGGTCTGGCTGCTCACTACTTACAGTGGTGGCCAACTGTTTGCACTGGTGCTGTTACATTTGCGTCAACCATAAAGCTGTTTATGTCAATGCCTTTAGATGTTTTAGGAGGTTTTCTAGGTTGGAGGGATTTATTGAAGGTCAGGTGTATTAAAGACCTGCAACTTTTAGCTCTTGTTTATTATTTCCTTGCATATGTCTTATAAAACAAAAGAAGGTTATTATGTTGAAAGAAGATTCTTGAGCCGGGCTGGTTTGCCTTTTACTTCCATTGAATAAATTTTCAGCTGCTCAGTATAAAACCCTTGGAGAGGGGTTGGTAAAATGGAGTGGAGTTCAGGCACAAAGGTTTTGTGATGCTATGCCATTATTGTTTTCTGACAGGTGGTAATGAAAGTGGTTCAGATATTGCCAGATGGACACAGGATGAAGAAGGAGGTAGACATGGCATTGGATACAGTGAGTGAGACAATGACACCCATGCATTATCACTTGAGGGAAATCATCATCTGCACCTATAGACAGGTGAGGCTGATGTTTTTTGTGGCTCAGGTAATAGACCTTCTTAGATACATTTCATGCACAATTCTACTAGTCTCTCCATTCTTTCTGTTCTGCATATTGGTGACTCACACTGCTATTCTGGTAGAAATATAATCTCAACTGATGATTGACCTATTGAGCTAATGAGATGGCTAAGGAGTACAAAACAGAGAAGACCAAAGATCAAGTTGGTATCTGTCTGGTTGTTCAGATCAAAGAAAATCTGTTGATCTTAGTATGGGTAGGGGTTGTCGAGACAGATTAACCCTCTCTATTTGTAGCTTCTGCATAATGTATGTGCTTGTAAATGGGAAATTTGGTCCTGGTCCCACAATGTTACAAATTTTGGGATTTATGTTACGCATTGTTGGCTAAAGAAAAGATTAAATTTATGAGTTCATACAGTCAAGTTTGTAACACTTTTATGCATTGTACTTGTTGAGCACTTCTTCATAATTTTTTAAAAAATTATGCATGCCCTTTGGTAAGAAACCTTAATGTGCTGTCAGCATGTCATTGGTATTCTGGCTTCTTTAAGATACCATGCACCATGTGTTCAATATTCAGAAAACTTTTTCTCCAGAGCTTCAATGAGGTAGGGGTCGTAAACCTTTTAGAGGAAGCTGATTATAGTCTTAAAGGAGGAGACTATAAATAGTGGAGTCTATAAAACAAGAAGATCTTCTGGAATTATTTTGAAATATCAGTAGCAGAAGTGTTTTCAGGCACAAGCAACTTGGTTCCATTCTTGGCAGCTTGATTTTGGACTCAATTCAATACTCAGATCTTGGCAGAAATGGGTAAAGAATTTCTCTTTCAAAGGTAAAGGGCACTTGCTTTCAAAGTATACCTTATTAATTTGCTTGAATCATTCATTCTTGCATATTTCGTACTGTGAACTGAGTACAGAATCGAAGTAGGCCCCAGGCATTGAGTCGGGCCTAATTCAACCATGATGGCAGTTGCTGAAAACCACTTTAATGTGGGTGGTGCGCCATGGAGCTTGGGCCATGTAAACCGTGAGCTGACTGGTATGGTTCTGTTGCATGAAATACATGTGAGAATGTAACTTCACAGAGGTTGTTGCTTCTGGCATCGGGTGCCCCCCAGAATAGCTCTGGACCATGCGGTTCACAGTTCACAAATGTGGCATTATCTGCATGGCATCCCATCTACAGAAAAGCAATGGCTTACATGCAATGTTTTAACTTACACACAGTTGCATTTTCTACTTCATGCCAACAGATGGCACTCAAGTGCCTTTGATTTTTTTATTTTGTAATGTGCCCTTGGAAAATTAATGTTCTTAAATAAGCGTATAAAAAAATAGCAACAGAAATACTTTCCAAAGCTTAGACTGCTTCGTATATTCCTTTTTCAAACTTTGTGCACTAGTCTTATCCTTCCAGCTAAGAACTGTTTCATACATGTGTATTTGCTACTTGTGTGTGTGAACTGGCAATAGTGTGTGTGCAAGGCTGGCCTCCCACCCATGAAGCCGGTGGAAGTGATCACATGCAGCAACAGATTGGTGGAAGGATACTTTTCTCTGCCACCCTCCTTTCCTGCTTTTCCACTCCCTGGGTTGGAAAAAGAAGGGGACAGAGAGGGGAGTGCTGAGCTAGAATGCTAGAGTGGAGAGGAGCAAAGAATGGCACATTATGGAGTAAGGGGGCCATCATTTGATGTGCCACCTCAGGCACCAGGAGGCCTTGGTTTGTACTCTGCTCACATCTCTCTACATGAGACTTCAAGAAATTTCATGTTGCCTCAAATCGCCACAACTGCAATACTTTTCAGTGAAATCTATTCACACATTCAGCTGCCAGTAAGCACCACGCAGTGTCCCATGAGGCTGTTTCTTTTCTTTTTCATTCTCAGCATGCTGCATTATATTGTGTTGCTCTGGTTGTTGCTGGATGCCAAATATGTTGATCAGCTGGAGTACTGTTAGCTTGCTATTTCTTAAGAGCATTGCTCCACAGGGAGTTTCTGACAAGGTGAGCCAAGGGTTTCCTTAAGAGATGATGGATTTTGAGGAGTCCCTGCAGGAGGGCTTAAGACATGGAGAACAAACTTTGACAAACTTGCTTTTCTTATAAACCAGTTGCTGGGAACATTTGCTCCTCAACTTCAGCATACCGCTTTGAAGTCTTTACCAATCAGGTACTCTCTGCCTGTCATTTGAAAAAGATGTTGAATGGTGTGACAGGCACAAGATGGAGGTCATATCTTTTGAAATGTCATTATTTCATCCTTTTTTCATTACCTTGTTTGGAAAAATCTGTTTGCCTTCCATACTATCCAATTTTCAGCTCTACTAAGGCAACTTCTTTAGCATTTGTACCGTATGGTAACGGTGTCCGTTTGTTGTGGATTGGAATTTCATCCAATCCATGATTGACGTGACATGGGGGGATACTTGGTCAGCCTTTCACAAGGCCTGTCACCAGGATGGTACCTATTTATCTACTTGCATTTGTATGGTTTCGAACTGCTAGGTTGGCAGGAGCTGGGCCAAGACAGGAGCTTATCTGTCTTGCAGCACTCTGGGGTCTTGAACTCTGGTATTAAACTGCCAACTTTCCAACATTCTGGTTGTTCAGTTGGCAAGCGCAGTGTTCTAACCACTGAGCCACTGCAGCCTCAATTTCAAGCTCTACAAGATGGAGAAAATTCATCTTGTAAGACAATACCTTAGCACGAAAGCCTAAAAGAACTATGACTCATTTGCACATCATGCTTGCCTCTTGATTATATGTTTTGTCCATATGAGAAGCAAGTATCTGTAACTGGCAGGAACATTTGCGGAGTAGTACCTTGCCTTTCTAGGGGGGCCTGATCTCTCCTTTTCCATCTATTCTGCAATCTTCTGGATACCCTGGAAAGAGTCTCCTTGATGTTTGATCTGCCATTTTAATTTTTTTTAATATATTAAAACCATACTTCTATTCTGAAAAGGTTTGCAAATGAATATTTCTTTGAATATTAAATACGCATGGCTTTGATAGCTGCAAGCTGCCTTGATTTTTAGATTAATAAAAATGACTACATCCTGTGTTATTTAGATATCTAAAATATGGCTCTGAAAGCCTCTGGTACAGATATGAAATAACAGCAGCGGTGGTTGGCCTGAGGAGTGCAAGCAAGCAGAAGAGACTGAAACAATGAGATCTTCATGATGGTGTACACTTCCAAACCTGCACATATGTACCCAGATTTGTGCTTTCCTAAAGTGCTGACACTTGGCACTTTTGTGCCTTTAGAACTTGCAGCATTTCCAGGTTGGTCTAAAATGCAAATACAGAGCCAAGCGATATAAGCCCTATGCTCGTTCAGGTCATCTTCTCCCACATCTAGTGAAAGAGTCCTCTTTCCAATGACATGGAATCAACCCGTGGTGTTTTTGGAGACGGAAAGCCAAAACCTTTTAAAATAACATGTAGATACCTCACGGGCCTTCACAGGAAACTGTCAGGTAGGCAGGGCTCAGTATATAGGTTTGGAATAAACCACCATAAATAAATAAGATTTAATGTTGTTATGGATGGAAATACTGCCATCCAACTCTGCCCTGATTTTGTTTTTTTTTTCAAAATGAATAATTTCCAGGTTTGCAGGGGGTCCTGCATTCACAGATTCCAGCATCTTTTGTAGGCCTGTAGCTGAAAATGAAAACTCTGTCCCTTCCCTTGCTCTTTAAAGCAGCACAGCATCAGAAACTCACATCTGTGCTCTTTGGTTCTATGAGTCTGTGATCTGGCCTGTCTTAGTTTTGTTTTTGGGAGCAGAAGCAACAATTATGTATTGCTCTGGAGCAAAAATGGGCTGGCATCAGACTTCTGTAGTGTACCCAGTGTAGTGCACAAAAAAACATTGTGCTTGTTTTTTACTTGATCCCCCTACGGTTCACTTTGCATAAGTTTGCAAAGCCAGAGTGCTTTTTCAGCATCTATTATCAGCTAAAAGTTCAGTAGTGTAAAAAGCGGATGTAAACATACAGTGAACTTTATTATATTTATTATGGCATTTGGATTGTGATAAAGCCATACACAGTGGTTCTCAAATGTTTTAGCACTAAGCATCAAATGTTTTAGCATTAAATGTTTTAGCACATTTTAGAATAACAATCTGTCACGACTCACCTGAAGTTATGACATTAAACTGGAAGTGATTTCATGACTGAAAGTAAAATCATTGATTTGGGTTTCAAACCTCAGCCATCATCAGCTAAAGGTCCTATTATACAATGCACTTGTGCTAAATTCAAATATTTCATCTTGGAAGTAAAAGTAGAGTGAAAGTTAAAAGTAAAAGTAGACTTGGATCCTTCTCCAACTTCCTAGCCCTTCTCCCTTTCTAGCATCCCCACCTAATTCAGGACAAAACACCAAAGCCTCTTCTCCACCACAAGCCTAACCTGCCCAGAAACTATATTTTCTGCCCTGTATTTTCTCTGGTGGCTGAACAAGGTGCTATGCAACCCACTTGATATTGACTTGCAATCCTTCTAGAGGATTCTGGTCCACAGACTGAGAAACATTGCCTTAACATAATTAATACCTTGCAGTTTTGACCAAGATCCGTCCAGTCCAGCATTCCTTGTCTCTAATTATCATGCAATTTGAAACATGGAGTGCCCAATTATTTAGAGATGGTATCTGATAAACAGATTTGATTTTTAACTTATTTACTTGATGTGCTTTGTATGATATTTTAAACTATGCAAGTTGCCATACTTGTGTAAATTTAATTTTTCTCTGAATTTGTTCTCTGCCGTTATTCAGCTGGTGGTGTTTAATTTCTAGATCCTACTTTTTTTCCTTCCTGGATTGGGTGATTCCATCCTGTTGAAATCATATAGTGAACGGAATAAACTTGAAGGGCTAGAGTTATCTCTGGTTGGCTGTGTTGGGAGGACACTGAGGACAAAGAACTCATTTGAGCAAGATCGCAGAAGGCAAGTGTAAATGAACATGCGATCATTTTCATAGACTACTCAGAGCACCAAGAGGGTGCTTTTCAAGGCTCCTGCAAATTTTCCTGAGTCACCTGGGGCTGCTTGGATGTTTTTGTAAACCTTTTACCTTTGGTTCAGTACTCAAGGCAAAGAATGCTGTGGCCCGTTGAGACTAATTGGTTTATTATGTACAAATGTGGAAATATTTAACATCTGTTTGGTACTTAATCACAGGAGGCGTTGCTCCAGTCAAATGTGGACCTTCGTTGCACTTTTGAACTGCTGCTGTTTTCACCCAGAGGATCAAGTCAAGCTAACACTGGGGGCCTGGAATTTGGTTTCGAGCACAACAGTGGCTTTCGTTTTACTGGAGCAAATGGGTTCCAGGTGGCTGCAGAGAAAACCCTGCCCAGGCTCTATTCTAAAACACTAGTAGCTATTTTGGGTTTTGCCTTTTTTCTTTTTTTTTAACAGGAGTTCAGGTGCCTTTTAAAATTATATGCCAAAATTCCAAAACAGCAGTCATTGAGCCTTGCCATAACAATGACACAAAGCTCCCCTTCTCCATCAGATCAGGGAAAGGTCAAGGGGAACTAATGGGACCCTTGGCTGCTTTCAAACATTTTCTCTCACCACCATCCAAGAAATGTTGTGCACTTGTTATTCCGCCCTTTGCTCAGCCCTTCAGTCACCAGGAATGTTGAGATTCTCTCCTCCATGTTGTGTTCTTTGCAACTGGTATCAGGGTTCTCATCATATCCCCACATTAAGAAATTCTCATGTGTGATTATTTTGGGCATATGTCATTAACAGTCATGATGTTAATGAGTAAATCCTAAAAGAGTAACGAGTAAATCTTCTCCAAAATTTGATCTGAGCTCTGCTTTCTACTGCTTGTTAGGTAGGAACATGATCAGATTGGGGTTTTTTTTTGTTAGCTTTTGACAGAAATGTCCTCCAGTTAGTGATCCAGAGATGATACTCTGAAGGTTATATTGACTCTCTTCCCCTCTGACTGGTCTTTGATAGCCATTTCCTGATAAGTTTAAAAAACAACTTCTTCTACTCAGGCTTCCTTCCCTGGATGTACTGTTAGAAACTGATGAGATCCTTTGCCCAAAATAACCTCCATGTATCATCTGCATCAGGCTCATTCCATTAATTTGAGTTACAGAGCTTCTTAACACTACTACCTGCTGCTCTTCCTTCTCAATAGATCACCTTCTATTGGTGTCAAAGGTTTGAAATAAGAAATTGATGTGTTTGGAATTTGAAAGATTTGGTCCTTTGGAAAGCTGACAAAATGCTTGGAAATGTTATGCCACTAGAATGGGAAGTTAGCAGCAAAAATGATCCTGGGTCTTTCCCATTGAAATGAAGGTGACATTTGTTCTAACTGTGTACTATACAGTAAATCCTTTTATTGAGAGCATTTCAGATAGAGAGCATTTTGCAAGACAAGCAAACATTTCTAATAAATTTTGTCTTTCAATACAAGTGATGTCTTTCAATACAAATGAATGGCTGGGATATAATCGTTTCGGCACTCCACCATCACCTGCTTACCCTCTCCTGAGAGACCAGCCTATGCATGTCTACTCTGAAGTAAGCCTATTACAGTCAGGGGAGATCACTCCTCTGTAAGGGGGACAATGGAAATGGGACTTACTTCCAAGCAGACAAGTATAAGATTGGACTCCAGTCTTTGGCAAACACCATTAATGTTAACATTGGCCCTCTGTATGAAATGTGTTAGACTACACTACACAGTGTAGTGTTCTAGATTCCAGCCTGCTGACCAGTAAGTGTAATCAAGAAGTAATGTCCCAAGTCCCTGTGTGGACGGAAGTTAAGATTCTGTTTTTGTTTGGATAGTGTTGTAACCCACTTCCCATGTGTTTCCGCTGGTCTGTTCCTCTCCCATTTCCAATCTCTGACCCTTACTTGCTCTGCTGCCTGCTTGCATGTGTGCGCAGGCCCCACTTTTGGAGGGCTTCTTGCAATTGCCCCTTCTGTGGATTTGGCCCAGCTTCTACCCCACTCCTGCCAGGATTTTCACACTTCAGTGTGTGGCATGCACAGCTGGAAACTGCCAGTCTCAGCATCAGTAATGTCATGCCATGCAAGCCAATAGGCTCTGGATCAAAGAAAACTTTGCCTCTCCCACAGCTATAGATGCTTCATGTTTTTGTTTTTACTGGACCGCTTTAACTTGTTTTTAATTCCAGAATAAACCTTGTGCTATATCTTTGCCTGAAGAGCAAACCCCTTGCAAATGAGTTCTGAAAATACACCAGTTAAAAAGCAAAGCAAATTCTGTTGGTTCCTGATTCTCTTGGGGTTTCTTTTCTGTCAGTGGCAAGAGAGGGAACCTCAGGAAGTGGTGAAATGTTTCTTTGTGTGCCTGTTGCTTGTTAATCGTTATTTTAATTTTTGATTTATATTCCACCTTTTTTTCCCTAAAGCAGGGGTGTCCACACTTTTTGGCAGGAGGGTCACAACATCGTTCTAACACTGTGACAGGGGCCATAAAAATGATTTATATTTCAAATTTGAATACATTTGAACATATAAGAGTATATTAGATACATTACAAGGCTCGTTTGTGGGCCAGATAGAGGAGTCTTGCTGCAGGCCACATTAAGACTTGCATCAGGCTGCATCTGTCCCCCTGGTTGAGGCTTAGACTCTCCTGCCCTACCTAAGGTGGCAACAATGTTCTTTTCTGTTGCTTCTGAAAATGAGTCTGTTGCTATGCTGTAGCTAGAAAATTCAGACCCTCAAGATTTTGCCCTCTTTCTCACTAAAACTAAAACACTAAAACTCCACTGTTATCTGATTGAAAAACAGAGTGATCCTTGGCTATCTCAGCCATAGCTCAGCACAAAGTTAACATTATGGTTCGTTTAGATGCAAAGCCGGTAGGGGTGTTTTGGTGACATGAGAAATGTGGCTATCTAGTGGCTAGGAAGCCCTTTTGGTTTGTAAGCTGCCTACATGGCTTAACACAGGGGTCCTCAAAGTATGGCCCGCGGGCTGGATTCAGCCTGCCAGGGCCCTCTATCTGGCCCACAGCCTCCCCACAGCCTGGCAGGGATGCTCTGCCCTCAGCTGTGTGGGAGGCTGAGAACCAGGGCGTGCGGTGTCTGCACACCCAGAGGCTGCGGTGGCTGCAGGAGCCTGTTCCTGTCCCGCCCTGTTCCTGTCTTTGCCCAGAGGCTCCTGCTCGCTGGGGGGGCTCAGAGGCGCCCACGTGGCACCACCACACTGCAGCAGCCTCTCCCCAGCCAGTGGGGGGGTTAAAGCCACCCACGCTGGTCCTCCGTGCCTCTGCAGCCCGCTGGGGGGGTTTAGAGACACCAGAGGCTCCAACAGACCCCAAAGGGAAGCACCCAGGGAGTGTTTTAAAATGTAGGGCAAAATGTAGGACATCCTACATTTTGTCCTACATTTTAAAAATGTTGGACAATGTTCTCCAAAAGTCCGGATTATAGTCCAGCTCCTGACAGTGTCTGAGGGACAGTGAACCGGCCCCCTGTTTAAAAAGTTTGAGGACCCCCGGCTTAACAGATAGCAAATCCTGTGGAAATCACAAACTTTGGAGTCCTGTTCAGTGCATGTGATGATGGCAATTGCTTCTTCAGGGACCAGTTTTTAATCCACCTCCACACTTGTTGTTCTCTGCAACAAAAGTCAAGCTGTTGCTGCTTATCTCTTTAAATTTATTTTGCAGGATACTTGTAAGTTTTTCCTAGGAAAGCCAATAAGTTGGGTGTAGATTGGATATGAGTAAGATGGTGGGGGACATATGATAAGCTCACCAGCACTATGGTCCTGATTCACTATGGTCCTGTGACCCCCAGTCATAGGGCTGCTTTTTTAAATGTCTAGAGACATTTAATCCCACCAGGGACTTCCTTCTCACCTCATTTGACTCCAAGGGCCCACCTTTTGGTTTTTTAAAAAGGGAAGAATGAAGCTCTCCATGTTGCTTGATGAGGAATGGAGAATTTCTTGCAAAAGCAGTTGGCTAAAATGTGGACCTTACTGTACTCCAGAAAGTTTGCTGGTGAGTCTCATTGCCTGGATTACAGTGAAAGCCAATCAGAACTTGGGCATTTTCCTCACCCAGCATCTGGAGCCTTCATCCTCACCTCACCTGTCTAGCTATAGCAGGCTTACCTACTGTATACCACATCTTGGCTGAGATCATCACATTTTATTCCGTTTTTCTCTCCCTCCCTTTCCTCATATTTTGGGTGGGGGAGACTCGTTTTTGAGAAAACAACTTTTAAGTGTTAAATAAGCTCCAGTTCATGTGGCAGCTGTCAGCAGCACCAAGTGCAAAGCTTATGTAGGAAAATCTATTATTCCCTGGAGAGGTTTGCGCCAGCATCTTTATCTTGCTAGTGAGGAAGGCATAAAAAGTGATGCTTTTCCTAAAGTACTTTGAGAATGATGTATTGGAGGGGGCCCCCTGGTAGGGAGAGAAGGGAGGTCCTTACTGGATGGTAATGGCTTCCAGCCCTTTTGAGCAGCAAGAGATATAACTTTAGTGCCTCGCAGACAGGTTGTCTGCTAAGAGGAATAAATGGCTTTAGCAGACTGGAATAATAGCAAGAGATGAAGAGCATGTCCTAAGTATTCTCTGCCTGGCTTGTTTTTTTGTGTAAAAATTACTGTGTAAAAATTAATAAATCCTCTAGACTTTTCAGAAATTTTAAATAAATAACAAGAAATGATAAATCTTCCTGGATAAAACTTCTCTTGAAAAGTCATCTTCTGTGGTCCAGAGACCAAGCCAATAGATGCTAAATTTTCAAGTTTTATTTAATATTTAAACTTTCAGATGGTTTTTGTTAACAAGATTGGCTGGGACCACGCTCCCTCACCAACATGCCTTTTAAAAGAGAAATGAGAAGTGCCCATTTTAGGTAGGAATTCATAGTGTTTTGCTTCCTATTTTAGTGAAGAATAAGGTAAATGCCTCCCCTGCAGGTTATACTGCCAGTCATGACTGACTGTAGGGTGCAGTCACCGTGTTCATTCCCATTTCTAGAGCCACAGAGCCAGTGTTATCTGACATGTGGTCTGCATGTGCATGGAATGCTGTTACCTTTCCACCGAGGTGGCACCTATTTAACTACTTGCATTTGCATGCTTTTGAACTGCTTAGTTTGCAGGAGCTGGACTAAGGACAGGAGCTCTCCCCATCTTGTAGGACCCAGGTCTTGAATCTGACCTCCTGGTTAACAGGCACAGTGTCTTACCCACTTGCACCACTGTAGCCCACTGTTAGTGAAGAATAGTAAAGAATATTTCAATATTTGAGGAACAGTGGCAGATGCAGAAGACAAGGTTCACTATTAAGCAAAAGTTGGTTAATTTGAAAAAAAGTATTTCAAAACATGGGATGGCAGATTGAAACTTGCATTTGTGTGGAGTTAGACCCCAGGTTCAATCTCCAGTTTAGCAGAGAGAATTATTTGGGTGGCCTTGGTGAAGTCGCATTCTTTTGCTATGAAGTTAGTGGAAGGAAGACTTATGATAGGCAGAGTACCAGCACATCCCCAGCTTAGTCCTGAGTCGGGGTGATTTTTAGAAAACGTAGGACAAAATATAAGATGTCCTACATTTTAAAAATTGGACTTCTGAGGGACTACGTTGAAAATCTGGACTTTTGAGGCACCTTGTCCTATATTTTGCCTTTAGGAACGGGTCACCCTGCCAAGATCCAAGTACGACTTACTCAAGGCTAACTTCCAATTTAAATCCTTCAACTCAAAATGAGCAATAATTTTTGGAAGAAAATTTTTAGGGCTGTTGACTGTAAAATGTGTGAGAGAGTATCTGGAAAGGTCATGTCTGCATTAATTCCAGAGGCTCAGAGTGGATAACTATGTGCTAATTAAAAATAGCAAAATACTGCCTGCCTAAATGGTACCATATGCTCTTTGAAATGGCCAGGCCATCACTCTGGTAAATGAGGGGGGTGGGAAGAGAGATTTTGATTTTTATGAGAAGTGGACAAACTCCATCTGCAATAAGTTTTCTACTTTTATTCTAAAATGTAACAAATGGTCCATAAAACACTGAACAAATGGCAATGCAGAGGTTAGTAACACTGGACTTCAAGCTTAAGACCCAGCATCTTTAACTGGAGCTGCTGCATGTCCTGTGTTAGAGACCTTCTAAGGGACGTGGAGCCAATCTACACATAATGCTGAACAAGTTGGTAGCCTGGCAGCGCAATCCTAAATGACTCTGGAGCAGGCAGGCTGACATGCCTGCACTGCATTCAGAACTTCATTGGGGCTGCTACCAGGCTGCCACAGGCAAAGGGGAAGCCTTTCCCTGGAAATGGCGCAGAACAAAATAGTCATGAACAGGCAAAGGCTGCTCTGTGCAGCTTGGGGACAGGTTGGGATCCAAAATATCGCCATGTCCCAGAACTGTCTCCTGTAAACCACCCACTCCTGGATCACCCTCACGTCTCACCCAACTTCTCAGATCTTTGCCTCAGCCCAGCTTGGCCAGCACAAACATCGTCTTCTAAGCAATGGTGGAAGCTGGATACAACCCCCATGAGATGATGCACCTCTATGTGCAAAAGAGGAGATGCAAATATGCTTTACAGCACGTTTGCTACTCTCCTGCCGCAGTGTAAGGGATTTGCACCAGCCCAGCACAACCTTTGGACTGAGCTGTAAGTTGGTAGCCTGAAGGTGCAATCCTAACCAATTTAGGCCGGCACAACTCATCCCCTCCCCATTCCTGTGGTGGTGTGGGGAAACTGGTGCATGATTGCGCACTGACTTAATCTCCAGAGAAATGGTGCAGAAGTGCCTTATGGCACTTGGCGACACCCCCAGGCCAGCATGGGAGTTGTGCCAGCCTAACCAGATGTTTGGATTGTACTATGTATCTACAGTATTTATATCATATCTATATCTACCGTATCTGTACCATACCTTATGCTGAACAGGTTGGCATTGGCAAGAGCTCAGTGGAGAGAGCATACCCTTTGAAAGCAGAGTATTTCCAGTTCAGTTCTTAGTGTAGGAATGGGCAACTTTTTCATTCCAAAAAGTTGCAACTATTTTTATTGTCTCACATCTGCTTTTTCTGACACTCAGAAAATAATACTAGATGGTCTGTGATGATGGTATGAAAACCTTTTCTAACTGAATAATAAAATCCAATTTTATTTTTTAACCCAATTTTATTGTCTTAAATACTAAGCTTTCAAACTCTTGTTTTGGGCACTCATTTCAGTGCAATTGGTAAGTCACTGACCAATCCTGAGTTTCAGGGCAGAAGTCCAGCCATCAAATGTGGAAATGTCTTAACACTGTAATCAATTTACAGAACATACTTAATCCCCTCCCTTAGCTACTGGTTCTTGGAAAGCAAATGTATACTTAAAGTATCACACAAATGGACTTTAAAATAATCAATCTAAACATGTGGTTATGGTAAACATACAAACTGTGGAGAATACTTACAAATAGATGCACTCTGTAGGTTTTATCCAGAGACGCTGTGAAGTATTTTTGGTTAATACTAAAAGAGAACCTCAGAAATGACATTTTATACCCTTTCCCCAATTTTCCCTCTTTATTTCAAGAGGTTTTCACTGTATCTCAGTGTATCAGAGGAGGAATATTTGTTCCTGAAAATTGACTTTCTGCTTTGCAGTTTACTTTCTACAGTTTACAGTGGTGTCTTTATAGCAATTCAGAACTTAAATTTTAAAATTTAAGGTTATGCTACATGACCTCCAAAATCGGGGCAATCCCTTTTGACATGAATAAGATAACTCTTTATTGGGCACCACCTTCACATCTTGATCTAGAAAATGCAGTACATACTAAGGAAGTCAAAGCAGAACAAAGAGGCTCTTAATAAGGCAATCAGAGCTCAATATCTTGCATCAGAATGTTTATACAACAAAGAGGCTCTTAATGCAAAGAAGAGGCAACTAACAGAGTTTCTGGCAGGGTATGTCTGTTAACACAGCAAAGGTACTTGGTTGGCTGAATGTTCACTTAACAACCTAATCACCTAATAAGAGGGATTGGAGAACATACAGTATTCCTGTTAAGTGGTGTACACCTATAATTACCAGCAATATTTACCTTCTGTTGCATGCTGTTGGAAGACTTTGTAGTGTATAGAATTAGGTGCCCAATTAGCCTTTACCTCTCAGTGCTTTTCTGCATGCTGCTTGTGGCTCTTAATAGATACTTTTAAAAAACAGCAAATATTTTTTCTTAATAGCAATTATTCTTTAATATAAGGTTTTGATTCTTTTATATAAGGTTGTGTGGAACTCCCTAGGTTCAAGTGACTAAAATCTAGTCTGAAAAGAAATATCTGGGCTTCAGCATTATATTGCCAGATATCCCCTTGCGATTTTTGCCAAGAAGATTTCAACAAGAAAGGAGGGTAAATTCAAGCAGATATACACAATTAAAAAAACACCACCTTTTATTTTGAATAATAAAATGATAAAAACAGTAAAAGAAAATGATCCAATGTGAGCAATAAAAGAGGGGGGAAATACTACATAATGTGCACAATAAACATAAAAATAAACAGCAATTTATAGCAGATATTAATAAGTAGTCTATATGCACACACTACTAAAACGTATTCCAGAAATCTAAAAATAAATTACTAAAACGTATTCCAGAAATCCAAAAATAAATCTGTGTGCAGTTGTCTTCTATAATAAGCCATTGACTCAAATGCTGATAAAGTTAAAAGGTCCTTAGTCCACTGGAGAATAGCCTGTTTGGTCACCCCTTTTCTTTAGTATCTTCTTTATTACTTGGGAGTTGTGCACTTATGTAGTTCTCATAAATTAAAATAAAATGTGAAAATAAAAGAGACATGGAAGGGTTGGTAGACAAATAAAGTCTTCATTACTTGTTCTGAGTGGGGACCGTTCTAGAGTACACTGAGGGCGCAATCCAGAGTAACTATGGGAGCTCTTACGTCGACCTAAGAACAATTTACTATGGATTGCAATATGAATTTCCCATAGGTTTTCACTAAGTGGTGCTGTAACTACGTCGACGTAAATGTTACTTACGTGCTCCCGTAGTTACTCTGGATTGTAGGGTGCATCTTTAAGTCATGGGTGGTTATGTAGGCCTTTTTCACTGACTCACTGGATCCCATACAACCAGGGATAAATAAGTGCTGACCCAGTGCAGAGGTCGGTTGGAGAGGTTGACAGGAGGGCAGAATGGAGTGGTGTTTGGAGGCAGGGGGAAGTGGGGGCAGTGAGCGCTGCCCTAACTCACCAGGCAGTGGTGCAGGAGTGCCTTTTGTCACTTTTGTGACTCCTCAGTCCAATCCAAGGAAATTGTGCTGGCCTTACTGGGAATTTGGATTATGCTGTGAAATTTAATGGGAAATGCTGGAGATTTCTTTTGTGTGTTGATTTTTCTTAGAGCAAGGATATGACTTTGTCCCATGGGATGACAATAACAGAGCATCTAATAAACTGTCATTGCAGACCATTGACCTGGATGACTAAATTCTCCTAAGGGATACCTTTCTAACTGGTTGCATATCTGAAATCTGACTACACATAATTAGAACAGCTTTGGAACACAGTGAGCTGTTGTATAAAAACAATTCAAGAATGGTCTCCCCAACCCCCTTAACACCTATCTTAAAATAAGCCTGATGGATTGTTTCTTTTGGCTGTTGGCACAAGGAATTCTTGTCTGTCCATCAGCACCCAAAAATACACATGAACATACTCTTGCTTTTATCTTCTCTATTTTATATTATAGTAATACTCATAGAAATGTGCATTCCTCCCTGTCTGGAACTTATTTTTGCTAGTAATGACATTGGCTAAACTAAACTCTTCAAAAGTCTGCACTTTTCTCCACTGTGGTTTTCTGGACTGAAAAGTGGAAAGGAGAGAGCAGGGTGGGCTTTTATTTTATTTAGAATTGTCTATGTCCTGACTCTAACCTCATATGGATTCATTTACACATGAATGTTCAACACTGGATTGCTTCAATCACAAGTGACAATTTGCATGTGTGAATGGGCCAAATTTCTTCTCTAGGACCTTTTCCCTAATATCAGGAATAAGACTTTAAATCTCACTTCACCAATTTCTGCTATTTCAGTAGAAAACTTCTTCTATAGGTCCTGAAGTGCAACAGTTTAGTGTTTCTTTGCACTTGTAGACTATATTGACTATGCTGTTGAAATGGAACTGCTGCAAAAACTTCACATTTTTCTCAGGGATTTTTCAGTTGCTGTTGTATTTCTATGGGAAAACAAAAGAAACCAGAAGAACCAAGACTACATAAGAATTGGTGGGTCAGGCCAAAGGTCCATCTAGCCCAGCATCTTGCTCCACACTGGCCTCAGCAATCTTTGGGAAAGATGCACCTCTCTCATATCAGTGCTTTCTGAAAATACATATTTTTAAAAAATTGACAAGGCATATCATATAGCCTGCCAGGGACTCACGTTCCCCAATGACCCTTCTAACGTATGACCCTCTTGAAAACTCCAGTGCTACACCTGAAGACCATTCATGGCACATCTCTGTGTTGTGGCACAGTGATTGAAAATTTCTTCTCTAGGACCTTTTCCCTTTTGCTATTTCTCTTTTCCAGACACCTCAGAACGACAGTTCAGACCCAGATATCGGTAGCAAAGGAAGATGTAAATAACTCAGTTTCTCTGCAGTCTCCATATCCTCTTTTCACCTTCCCTTGTTAACCATCCCATTGACTAACTAAAAGATTTCCTGTTTTTGATGTATTTAAAGAAGTTTCTATTGTTTGACTTGGTATTTTTCGACATGCTTTCCTCATATTTATTTTTACATGCTTTATTGTTAGCTTGCATTTCAGTCGCCAGAGTTTGTAGCTCCTCATGTGGGCAAGACTTCTATTTCCTGCAGGAAGCCTTATTGCCTTTTAGAGCTTCCTCAACTCCTCTTGTGAGCCATGCTGGCATCTTCTTATAACTCAGTGGCTTCCAAAGTGGAGGTCAGAACCTATTGGGGGGGGGGTCATGACTTCATTTCAGGGACGTTGCAAAAAGCTGGGTGCAGCCATCTGGCAGTGGCCACCTTCAGGGGCATCATGACATATATTCTGGGGAGTCCTGGACAGATTGTCATTCACAGAAGGGGGTCCTGGACTGAAACGCTTGAGTACCACTGCTATAACCAGTGATGCCTTTCTTACTGAGCAAGCTACTTCCTAGTTAAGCTTCTGTTACTGTAATTTTAACTATGTTTTTCATGCATTTTGGAGAATTTGACTGTCTTATCTTTCCTTTTTAGCTTTATACTACATTATTAAATGACTTTTCACTATAAGGTTCCTGTTTTTTGAGTCAGATGTGCCTGGGTTGAACTTCCTTAGCAACTTTCCAAATGCATATATACTGAACTAAATACTACCTTGGCATTGTTCCATATTGATTCCAACTTTCTAACTCGAGGTCCTGCTGCATTTCAAACAGCATGGTATTATGAGCTCTAGAAGTGATCGTTCATATCAATCAATTTGACAATCTGTGAACATATTATTTGATAATATGTATCAACAAGTATAAAATAGCTCTTTTTTGGATAGCCTTGTCTGCATGTTTACTTTCATGTTTACTTAGAAATCATAAATCTTGATTTCAGTGGTTTTGCTTTTGAGTAAATAGGTTTAGGACTGAAGCCTCAGCCAACCTAAAGAGGCATTGGATTTTTCTTTCAAATCTATCTAAGCCAAACCAACTGATCTTTTAAACAGGATAAGATCAAAAGGGTAGGTGGCATTGCTGTTCTAGAAGCACAGGGGTACTTGTATTACATGAAACATCACTTCAAAATCCAGGGAATTAGACATGGGAAGGGCTTGCAGGTTGAGGGTGAAAGCGGATTCTATAGAAACTGAAGCACCCTTGTTTTTGTAATAGAGTCCTTTGTTAAAGCTCAAATGTTGTAAACTTGTGCACACTTTCGTAAGAATAAACACCACTGAACTCACTGGAAGTTATTTCCAGGAGGGAGGGGTATGGTGGTGAAGATGGTGGTGTACACTTAAGCAGCACATCCTAAAAGATGTGCCTTTCTCATTTATTCTTTGTAATTTAGAGCATGCAAATGTGTGTGTGCACACTTCGACGCTCCTTAAATCTTTGAACAACACGTAGGGAATGATGACTCCCTTGTAGGAAAGAAATCCTGATGAAAATGAAGAATGGCACAAACGGGAGTAAAGAAATTGTAAAAAACCTAGAAGAAATTGGTATACACGACTTATCATATTTAACCAAACATATAAGTTAAAATTGGCAATAGAAGATAAAAGAGACGCCTGCTAACAACTGGTGTTGTGTAGGAGATAATGAAAACATGCAGCTCAGTCCAATGTAGGATTAACCAGGGTAAGGGTTAATCATAAAAAAACAAGATTTAGCTGATTTAAAATAGCTTCCAACAGAACGGAGCATGCAGTGGAGGTGGGGAAGGTGACAGGAAGGGGTGGATCCCGCAGCAATGGTGGGATTTGATCCTATACCCTCTCCTTCAAGCCACCCTGCCCCTTTTTTCTCTGACTTGCGCCATCTTCAGAGCTGGTTCCGTTGTGGAGGAAGAGGATCTTATGAAGGGGTAAGGGGAAATACAGTGGTACCTCGCCTAACAAGCGATCCACATAACAAGCAAAAATTTCTCTAGGATTCTGCCTTATGTAACAAGTATTGCTTCACTTAACAAGCACACTCGTTGGCAGTTGGGGCAGACGTGCTGGCTGGCAGCCCTTTTAAAAAGCATCAGGGCTGCCTAGTGCACCTGCCCATAGCGAAAGCAACACCTGCACTGTTCCTCCTGTGGCAGGGCATCCACTGGGCAGAGGGAGAGAACAGCAGTGGAGAAGTAGCTCAGGGCTAGCCAGAAGGGAGCAGGGGAGAGAGAGGCTCAGGATGAAGAGAAGGAGAAAGTGGGGAGACACTATGAAAGTGTCTTTGATTATAGAAGAAAGTGTCTTTGATTGCAGCCATGCCTACACAGAAGAAAGCCCCATTGTGTTCAATGGGGCTTACTCCCAGGAAAGTGTCTTTAGGATTGCAGCCTAAGTATTGTAGGATTGCATAGGATCATGCACATTGAATTCATGTTTTGAATTCAATTCCAGTGTTTTGTCATCATCATTGTCAATTACAGGTAATTTTTTTATATGAATATTTTTGGGGTTGTGGAACCAATCATCTGAATTTCCATTATTTCCTATGGGAATATCCGCTTCACATAAAGAGCATTTCATATAACAAGCATGCTTCCGGAACGAATTAAACTTGTTATGTAGGCACCACTGTATCGGTAATTCCTCTTTCCTTTCTGAAGCCTCCTGTAGCTTTTTGGCATAGCTGCAACAGCCATTAGGGTTAGGTTTGGTTACTCAAAATTAATTCCAATCTGTGTACTTTTAAAACAAAAAGTGTACACAAATTACTAGCCTGTGCGTATTACTAGCATCCTGTGATTGGATATACAGTACCTATTAGTGTTGGTGCCTTATAATAAAACAATTTATACAAATGTCTCTAACAGATTGTCTGGGGATGATTCTGGCAACAGGTGAACAGGAAAATGGCTTTATACAAGATTGCTGAAATATATTATTTTAAAGTCAGACAGAAATTAAACAGATGGGCTCTTTGGGGGAGGAAGGAAACCACAGATGCTTGAAATAAGGAGAGACAAAGCAAGATCAGATTGCCACAAATAATGAATTTTATGTTCCTCTGATACCTTATTATAATTTTCTGGCAGTTTTCCCACAGATCCATTAATTGTTAGGGAACTGAGATCACAACAATTCTGGTATGGACTCTTGAAGTCGTTGCATGGCCATGCTGATATTATAAAATTATATATGTGGCACATGTGTTTAATTAGAACTAAATGTCTTTTTTAAAGTCTGGGTTATAGTTCATTTGGGTAGCTGTCAGTGTAGCCTGCTTTCCAGCTGTGCAGAGACTGAATCTCAAATTGGTCTATTTATTCACATTCAAAAACCAAACCGAAAGCAATGACCACATGTAAATGCAAATAGTGGTGTATGTATATCTCATTGCCATTCGAAGCAGTATTAAAACAGCAGTATTTTCCATTTCTCGTCCTGGTTCATTCACTGTAATGTTTGGGTGTCTAGATGTGTCTGAACTCCACTAAACTGCATGACTTAATGCTACAGTTCCATTGATCTCGAACGAAATCAGACCCACCTCGCAGACAGCCTGTGATCTAGATATATTTGTCAGTGAACCACAATTTGCAAAAGCACCTTGTTGGGAACAGTTTCAGGGCACAATCCATAGGTGTCTTGGGCAAGCGCTGGCCCAGTAGTGTCATGAAGTGCCATAAAGCACTTTTGTGCCACTGTGCAGATTGACTAGTATGCCAATCTCCCAAAATCAATCTTTTGTAATTAAATAATTAAAGGTTCTTGTGAGCTCAAAGTATTTATCTTCTGCCCGATAGAAGTTGTGTAACTTTGGAATGCTTGCCTTGGCTTTTCCCCAGCAGCTTCCATTGGGGAGGGGGCTAATTCCCAGTACATACAGGGTGCGATTCCCTCCCACCAGGTGCAGAAATTTGACAGAATTACCATCTCTCAAAGGAGGTACACCCAGAACAGTGACTCATGCAGAAGCACAGGTGGCTGGTCTCTTGGAGTCCAGGCACTTGTCCTCCTTCCCACAGTAAAAGTAAACCACTAAATTTAAAAGCAAAGCATGTTTTCAATTTTAATTCAGAAAAAGTGGGCCTCTGCTTTCAGATTTTCCAGAAACAATGGAGTAGCTGTTCCATGTATGTGAGACTTTTGCAAAGGTACAAAACAGGCCACAGACACCCTTGGACTTACCTACAGAAAAATTAGCTCCAATCTGCTACTTCTAAATAGTTTACTGCACTATTTTTTTTCCAAGCCCCCAAGTCCTTCCTCTCTTTTTTACTTCTGTTTTTCAGTCCCATGTTTCTATTCTATAAAGCTCTAATTGGTAATGTCTACTTATAGCTAAGTGGTTAGTTAGAGATCAGTTTGACGGGGAAGATGGATAGTGTCTGCCCTCAGCCAGAAACTATGAATAAAAACCAAAACACACCTCAAGTGTCTCTCGGTCATGACTCAGTGGAGGTCAGGGCAGGGACAGAATATAGGAGGAAGACCTAATTCATGGTTGCTGCAAGCTTTTCAGGAATAGAAGCACTATATACAATAATGGATTGGTTTGTCGCTTGAAATCTCGGAGGCTATTTATTTCCCAGCCTTCCCCCCCCCCCACATTGTCCCAGGGCAAATTAAAGTAGGTGAGCATAACCATGCGCCTTTCTATTTTGAGGGCCTCCGTGTCAAAAGAGGAAAGCTTTTGCATAGGCCACAATTTAATGAGAGCTTTGATTGCCAGGTTGAAATGCCCTAATGTTGTTTTAGCTTCCTTCCACAGTCTGTTGGTTCTTCAGCATGAGAAGAATTTCTTTGGAAGCAAACTATGTGTGGCTCCGGAGGCTGTTTCATACGAGGTCTGACTTTCTATCAAGTCAGGCCATCTAGCAGCATCTGGACTGTGCAGGCTGCTATAGTTGGCAGCGGTTGTCCAGATCCTCAGGCAGAGGTTTTTCTGCCCTTGATTCATTAACGTGAGGTGCCAGGGGCAAGTCACACACTGTAGCACTGAGATATAGACCCCCTTGGTGGTGTGATACAGCAGAGGCTGCTGGTTACACATACAGGTCTCTTTACCAGATTGCGTGGAGAGTGTTCCCATCACCTTTTGCCTGGGATGTGCAGTCTGGCATGGAGCTGGTACATTCAGGGAGGTTGGAAACAATCGCTAACATCAGGAGCAGTGGTTAATTCCTCCTCCCACAGGTTCTAGCAGAAACTATGGCAAGAATGACCTAACCAAACACTGTAGATTGGCTGGGCTTACTTATATGGAAGGTTTGTTCAGCAGTCTTCTTTGCTTGATAAGCTCCCAATCTCAAACTTCTTTCTAAATGTGACCATAGGGTGTGGAGGGAGACTGAACTCCATCCAAGAGTACAGTATTGGTTTTTGTTGTTTTTTTTTGCAAAACATTTTAAGACTAGCAGATCCTATTTATTCAAATCAGAAGGGGACACCCCCCTCCAAGTTCTTGCCAAAGTACCCTTGCTAATCTACTTAGCTGAGTTCAGCGTGGAACACCTTCCTTCATGTACTTTGATATAATGTGAACAGAAGATGACTCTATGCTTATTGCCTTCCTGTATCACAGTGGTAACTCAGCTGCAATAAGGGTAGTCCTAAATTTGTGTTGTGTTGGTAGCAGTAAAAGCAGTATCATGCATGTGGTCATGCATGATATTGTCACGCTGTATATGGGTTAACCAGATCAGAGAGTCGAAATGAAGCTCCAGTTCACAGGGGCAAATCTGATTCCTTCTCAGTCATACCCTAGGGATGACCACATGTCATGATCCTGGCATGAGTAGGAACATGTGGGCTCTTCCAGTATGATGAGTGGCTGCCAAGTTTCCCCTCACAGCACAGAAGGGGCGAGCTAGGTGAATGCGATTCCCATCACAGCCATTTCAGAAGGAGCCTTGGCTCTTAGAGTGGTGTTGATTTCTTTAGCGCTATGCTGAGAGAAGGTAGGTGTGCCAGTCTGAGTGGCCTATGCCTTGCAGGACAATTCCACCATTTTATGCCAGCACTGAAACAAGTAAATTACTGGTTTTTCAGGGGAAAACAGCAAAGGATGCAAAGGAGAAGCGGACGTTGCAGCTGAGAAGTTTGCAGTACTTGGAACGCTACATCTATCTCATCCTGTTCAACGCATACCTTCATCTGGGGAAAAAGGACTCCTGGCAGAGGCCGTTCAGTATCTGGATGCGTGAGGTAAGCACTTTTTTAGCACCAGCAATGAGCATTTTGAAGACAATAAATTGCACATGTTTGTAGATCTGAGGCTGCACTGAATGAACTATCCTGCACTTACCTGAAAGGCGAAGTAAATTCTTATAGGCAATCAGCTTGTTTAGGGCCAGGAAGTGCTGTTAGCATCTCATAACAAGATTATGTGTGCTTTTCTGTTTACCCCCAATAACTATCTCCAATGCACAAAGCTAACCTCCCCTGTTCAGAGCTGGGATACGCTCTAGCTGAATGATTCTTTCAAGGTTGTCTTGAAATGATTCTTTCAAGGTTGTCTTGATGGCAACATATCTGTGACTGATGGCACAATCCTAACCAACTTCTACCTCTCATATAGGTGGGGCATAGCTGCATCTTGTAGTGAGAGTGGGAGCAGTCAAAGAGGTCTCCTCAATGTAAGGCAGGGTTTGTTCCTTTACGTTGGAGTTGCATTATCCGTACCCTGGAACTGGAAAATTGGTTAGGATTGTGCTCATAAGCATATAATCTCCTGTGATTGAATGTCACTATAAAAAACATGGAAGATCCCAACACAGATTTCCTGTTATTCAGTTTTATTTTTTGCTATGTTGGATAAATCATTTACATATTCTGTTGGCTCACCATGTCTGTAGAGATTTGATTCTGGGACTCTGGGGAGATACAAAAAAATGTGAATGCCCAAGTCCTAATGATAAACTGTTTAATTTGCAAAAAAAAAAAAAAAAAAAAAGATGTGAGTCAGAGAGAGAGAGAGATCTGTGGAAGGGCATCTGAAAAGTTGTTTTATTTTTGATGCACAGTTGACTAAGAGCACAATCCAGAGTTAGGGCAGTGAGGAGTGCCCTAGCTGGGCTGCCCCAACTATTCTGAATCCAGAGCAGAAAGTTATGCTGCATCCAGAGAGACAGGAAGCCTGGGCTGCCCTTGCTGCTCCAGAGCATGCTAAGTAGGCACCAAGTCAGTGACACCTGGGGAGGGCTTGCTCCTGAGGAGACCTCCCTCAGATCACACTGAACAAGGAACAGCTGTGGTGCCTGTCTTTTAAGGAGTCCCTGACAACCAGTAACAGCTGCAGCATGAGAATGCATTACAGTACTACCCCTACATGATTGGAGTGGCCTGCTGTATCCCCCAAGTTAGTGGGCTGGTGTAGTTGCTGAACTCAGACTTTTTTGTCAACACTGCCATTCTTACTTGGCCTTATCATGGACCCCTATGGGTCTACTCATTACTATACCTGCTCCTGAGATGGTATAACTCTGAGGCGATGGGAAGGGGAATTTCTGTCCTGGAATCAGGCTCTAGATCTAGCATAACTGCTCTGCCCTAGGCAATGCTGAACATGCCCTCAACATGCCTCTCCTGAGCTTTCTAGGCTGACCCGGGTAGGACAGCACAGGTCCACCTGCCTTGGGGCAGCCTATGTTGCCTTAGTTGGGTCAGCCCAGTGATAGATAGGGCAGCCCAAGTGCTCTTCTGGGTTGCAGCCTTAATCTAGGGATTTGGGACCAAGGATTGTGCTGGCCTACTGTATACATAAAATATATGACAGGCACACCATAGAAACTGTTGACCTTGCTGTTAAAGCCCTTGCGTTGGCCCATTAACAGCCATAAAATACACTGAGAAGTTTAATGCATATTGATTTGTGGCAGCAGTTCTTTAATTTGCTGAATGTTTTCTGAGCCTTTGTCTCTTAACTGCCTTTATAAAAATAGTCACAGCTGTCATTTTTTTCCTGCCTGGGCTCAAGAAAATGCAGTCCCAGCGTTCAGGTTGGCAGAGAGTCCAACAAACCATACACTGCACCAAAATGTCTTGGATTCTTGGTTCTCACTTGTGATTCATTTGCCATGCATTTGTACCGAAGTTTAAAGCCGTATCATTGCAACTAATTGCAATTAAAACTGGTTATTATCTGTGTTGACGATCTCTATCTACAGTGGCATGATTCTGATAAAATCAATTGAAAAAGTCATTAAAATTCGTCATTACCCAAAACGTCTGTGCAGTCCCCAAGTGGGTGGCAGCATCAACAGCATTTTAAAGACTGGTTTTTGTTACCCAAGTTCACATTGTTGCCTCTCAGTTTCAACAGTTGTTCATAACTACTGCTAGCCAGCCATTCAGCTGAGAGCCTTTGCAAGCCCTAAGACACTATTTTTTTCCTTTTATCACATCATTTGCTGCTGTTCAGCTTTGAAAGGGAAGAAAAACCGTAACCATTGCATTCCATCAGCTTTCCTTCCCAGAGAAAACAGCTGTTTCTTTATGTTTTGGTTCGTTATTCTCTAAGTAACTTTATTTAGTCATCCTCAAGGAGCTTGCTCAAGGAGAGCAAGCCCCAGAAGTAAATGACATAAGTTGACTGGAAGCTGTGAAGAAGCTCTGGCTACAAGTCCACAATCTCAGCAGCTGGGGGTAGGCATGAAGTTTCTCTTGTTCAGCAGCTTGTTTTTTTCCCCAACCGACCCATTTTGAAGAGTGTGTTGTCGGCATGGAGGTGGTTAGGTGGGGAGCTATTGATAGGTCAAGATTCTGTCTTTCCTTCTGCATGGAGTCTGACCTGCTTTGGAAAAAGTTCAACTTTTCACCATTTCAACTTAAAAATGACAGATCGGAACAGCATCTTGATATCATCTCCATATTGCCATTGCTCTGGAGTGAATCCCTCAGACAGGAGAATGAAGGGACCCATGACATTTTCTTTAGTTAGTTATGTTTAAATCTGCCAGTCACTTGCTTAAAAAAAGAAACATTTTGGGCTGGAAGGAACACATCTAGATTTCTCCACCTCTCCGTTTCGTCCAGCAACCCTGTCATGATCTCCCACCCAAATGTTGGTCTCCTGTTTGCTCCTTGGCTACGTTTCCAGTTCTGTCTCCTTGTTGGTTTCTCTGCTTGTGTGTGTATGTGCGTGCCTCCCACGTTGTTATCCTTTTCTCCTTTCTCCAGCATTCCCGCAAATACTATTGTGTGTATTGCCTCCTGCCAGTCTTCCTGGGGAACTCCAATTGGATGCAATCTAATTTTAACCTAGAAGAAAAAAAACTATGGTTTGTCTGTGGATTAACTCCCTGCCATTTCTCTTTCTTTCTCTCTCTCTCTTTTCACCAAGTAATTAAGAAAAGATGGACATTCTTGTGAACCTGGCCATACTAACTTTTCTATGGCTTGTATCTGTTGTCTGCTTGAATGATACCACTTTTCTCTGCCATGTGTACCACTGTATTTCTGTATCTGCAGCATTTGCTTTCTGAGCAAAGCAAACAAAACACCTACACTAGTTAAATAAATGTGAGTTACCTTCTGTATGAGAATCGGGGGACGGAGTAGCAGAAAAATGCAATCCAAATTTTGGACTGGGTGCCTCAAGCCTTCCCTGCAGTAAGGAAGTCATTTCCCCACATCGGAATCAGAAAGATTCAGGATCTGGTGTGGGGTTCAAGCCACAGGATGTAACATTCTCATTCTCTTCCTACATGTTGCAAAGGAATGTTGACCAGCAGAAGTTAAATGAAAACAACTCATCTGTAGCATCATGAGAGAAGTAAAAAGGGTGAGATGGAAATGAAGTTTGCATTCATAGCACTGGAGAGTTAGCATGGCTATCCATGCTGAGAAAAGGCACATCTACCCTTCTCTGTTTCCTATGGGATTAGGGATTAGGGGTAGCACCATTATTGCTTCCATGGCAGGTCAAAGCTGGACTGGCGCTTCAAGCAGATCTCAGTTTCATGTCCTTTTATTTGCTTGTGCATATTTGTAGATGCACACCTCCATCGTTGGCTGTTCTGCCTAGAAGAGCCACTCTTCCTTCTTGCTGTGCAACACTTATTCTAAACCGCAAGGCCCCGGGAGTTCAGGGAAAAGAATATGTTCCTTCTGTCCATCAGGCAAACAGTGAAATTAAGAGGCGTTCTACACTTTGGCATTTTCCAGTCCTGTACTGGCATAGTGTCTTGAGACCTGAACGCAGACCTCTTCCCCTTTTCTTTTCATTCCTGTCTCATCTCTGCTCTCTGCTTTGAATTGTGAAACAGCATCATGCTTTTATTGGTAATGCATGTGGGAGAAAGATTCCCCTGTAAGAATGCAACAGAACCCACATCTCTATTGTTTCCAACTGTGCGCTCTCCACAAAACTGTGGTTCGTACTGTCTGTGTCTTGGTGAATTAATCTCTATGCAGTCTGGTCAGATGGATCTACTGTACACAGAAAGGAATGGAATTTATGAGCATTTTTTCACAGATTACAGCTGATTCATCAGCTCTTGTCACTTTGATGCTCTCTTTTGCTTCTCCCTCCCCCTTTGCTGTAGGGAGCTCAGCAACTGCACGAAGAGAATGTTTTTCCTAGATAAACCTGAGTTGTGGGAGGAATGGGAGGCACTCAGCCTCCGCCTAGCCTAGCCTCCCTTGCTGACAATAATGGCTGCATTTCTATGGCAATTCATGGAGAGATATGGAAGTGTGATCAAACTGGGGCAGTATCCTTAGGCTATTCATTTATTGATGGCTTTTGTAACATATTTTACTACAGTTTGCACTGGACAGTGAGTACGGAACATCAGTACAGACCATCAGTGCTGTACAGAGGAGAGAACAATCAGAATCATTGAATATGCCTTGGATTCTGTAGTTCTGTGCAGATCTTTAAATACACCATAATATAAAACATGGCATATAGAAATCCCCAATGTTGTTTATGGCGTGAACTTCTTGAGAGGTCCTCACATGTGCATGTGTGCGTATCTATGTGTTTTGAGTTTGGTTTGCCTTGTCAGTAACTATGCCCATGAAATGTGTCTATCAAAGAGGCAGTTATCCCTATTCCCTCCCTCCCGGCCACTGTCAGAAATGAATGTCTTGCTTTGAGATGGTGATGGTCATTCACACCTCTCTAAATAAATAGGGCAGGAAGTCATCCAGCTCTTCAAGGCTGGGCTGGGTTGCCCTCCCCAGGGATAGGGTCATGTAGTGGAAATGAGGGAGATCAGCTGCTATCCAATACAATGTTTGCCAGTGAGGCATAGAGACTCTTTCCCGCCCCTCCTCTCTTTCAGGAGGTATCAAAGCAGTCCCTTGAAAGAATCCTCCTTCTCCCTCTTCCCCCCCCCCCCCAAACACAAAAGGCTTTCTGAAGCCGCCTTTTCATTAGGCCTTTGGCCTCCTCCCTTCTTCGTCTACACGCAATCCACTCTTTCTGTGCTGCTGTCACCCCACTGCAACTTGGAAGAATTTGTATGGGCAGCCAGCAAAGTTGACTGAACAGGGGTGGTCTCTCTCCATGTGGACATTTGCAAGTTTTGTGTGCACGGAGCACCAAGGTGGTCAGGAATTTTGTTGGCTGGTAGAATGGTCTGTCTGCTCCTTGCCGTTAGGCTGTATACAATACATTAAATTGGCCTCTTTAGCAAGAAGTGTTGCTATATGCTTGTGGCATTGTACAATGCCACTGTACAATGGAAGGGCTGTGGGTAGCACAAGTGGTTAAGACACTGTGCCTGTTAACCAGCAGGCCAGGGTTCGAGACCCGGGTCGGCCCCACAAGACAGGGTGAGCACCTGTCCTTAGCCCAGCTCTGCAACGCCAGCTGGATTCAATCGTATCGGCTCTGCCTTTCCATTGGACTAATTCAGTGGCGTGGAGAGGGGGGATTTGCTGCGTGGGTAACAGCCTATCCTCCATAACAATCCAACCCAGGCTTTTGTGCTTCGCATGCAGCGTATGCAGCACTGAGCACGATACCATAGTCTCTCAAGACTGACGGAGGCCTGCTTTGTACAACAGTGATTCCTGGAATAAGTGGTGTTGACGTATCTTTCTATAAACACCCAATCTTCTGAGCACTGGCTTGTCTATTCAGGATGCATATCTATGTTGTGTCAAAGTAGCAGTCCAGCTGGTACAGCATCCCATCTCTATCCTTGTGATTTTTTCCAGAACATTTCAGTGGGAATGAGTGAGCCAAAAGATATTATGCTAGAGACATTGCTGCTGAAGAGAACTTGCCTGTGTCCTGATACACTCCATAATTGATTGTTTCCTGTGAGAGCAGATGAGATCTTATTTCCACTTAGCAGCAGCATAGTCATTCTCAGGGGTGTCACTACAGGATGCAGGGGTGTGGCCTGCACTGAACAACATGCTGTGGGTGTGTGACATGCATTGAGGGGCTGCAACACACACAAATTGGAATACTCCATCATGTTATACATTGGTACCTTGATTTATGAGCATAATTTGTTCCAGAAACATTCTTATAATCCAAAACATTTTTATATCAAAGTGAATTTTCCCATAAGAAATAATGGAAACTCAGATGATTCGTTCCACAACCCAAATGTTGCGAATGGGGAGGTTCAACCTGTGCTTATATTGCAAGACATCTCTCATTAACCAAGTTGAAATTTTAACTTGCAAAACATTCATAATCCAGATTACTCACAGCCCAACGTAACACTCAGGGGCATTGCCAGAGTGGTATGACTAGTGCGGAATGCACCATAGTGATGCGCCCCTGCAGGTGATGTTCTGAGGGAGTTTGACAATGCCTCAGACTGGTGCATCTCCCTGGCGCTTCTCTGAGAGAGGAGCAGGATTCCTCTCCTGGCCAGCTTCAGTGTGCACTCCTCTGAAGGAGGGGTGACTAGGCCCTCCAGAGAAGTGCGTGTCAATCAGCGCCAGCACTCCTCTGTGGAAGGGACTGCTTGCCCCTCCCACAGAGGAGTGTGCCCTGGCCAGCGACAGCGCTCCTCTGGACGAGGTCCTTCAGAGGACCCCGCGCTGGCATCAGGGACACCAGTGCACATATGCAATCTTGGCATCTCTGAACCGTGCATCCTCTGCACCAGGTGACGCTCAGGGTCACGTCGCCACTGGTAACACCATATATCATTAGATGTGGAACATAAATCAGAATCCAATGCAAAAATCCATTTTGAAATATTTCCTTCCTATCAATCATTATGGCAGAAAAAGCACACCTAACTGGTTAATCACACCTAACTGGTTTATATATGAGAACTTAAATTGAACTGGGCATTGGGTGGGTCTAAAAATTTTATTGATTTTTTATGGGAAGGAGGATGAGGTTAATCGCTTGGTTTTCTTTAATATATTTACAATTATTTGTTTTAATTTGATGTGACTTTCAGGCATGGCATCACTTTTGGTGAGTCCTGGACAGATTGTCACTCTAAAAAGTGGGTCCCAAGCTAAAAGGTTTGAGAACCACTGAAATAAAGTGTCAGAAATGTGGCACCCTTGAGAGAGATGACACCACTAGTGACCAAAATGGCTAAAACCTTGGTTTTTAGGAACAATACATTGTGTTATATACTGTTGGATGCGTAATTTACTGTAGAATGCAATTTTAAAAAGCCATTTTGAATTATCTTTCGTCTATCAAAAAATATGCCCAAAAAGTCAATGGATGCGGAGTGATGGCACGTTACCATGCCCATCATCCAGATTTGTTTCACTACCCACTTTATGGGGTGACACATGAATCCTAATGACGTCACTGATCATTAAGAATATAAGAAGAGCCTCCACTGGATCAGGCCAAAGGCACATCCAGTCCAGCTTCCTGTATCAAACAGCGACCCACCAGATGCCTCAGGAAGCACGTGACATCTGAATCCAGGTGCCCCCACATTTCCAGATAAATGTTAAAACGTTTCAGTATCAAGATGTGCTTATAGTCTTCTGCACTAGTGGTTCTCAAACATTTTGGCTCTAGGGCCCACTTTTTAGAAGGGACCCACCAGAAGCGATGCCAATAAACTGGAAGTGAAGTCATGGCTAGAAGTGACATCATCAAGCAAGAAAATTTTTAACATCCCCATATGACAAAATCAAATAAATTAAGAACATAAGATCCCTACTGTATTCTGCTCAGCTTCCTGCATATCACAGTGGACCACCAGAGGCCTTTAGGGAGCACACAAGACAACATGACACTTGGATCTTGTTTCTCCCTGCATCTGGCACTCTGAAGTAGCCTACTTCTAAAATAAAGTTAGACATTGGAGGAACTTTGCTTCCTGTCATTATTTTTCTCCTTAGTTTCCTGGAGTCAAAGTCAGAGGGATGTATGTAGAAGTGCTGTAGTTTCCAGGATGTTGTATGTGTTTAGGGTAGTGGGTTTGAGGCCTCGCAAAGGCTGTCTGGATATTGCAGGCACACCAAGTGGTCTGTTCACTAGTCAACTTTCATGTCCTTTGTAGTATGCAGTTAATTTGGATCTTTAAAAAAATGACGAATGGGAATGCTACTGCAGGTAGTAATTGAATTTCAAAGGCAAGAGGGAGGGGGACCAGGTCCCCATAATGCACTTTAAAAGCTTCCTCTTTTTCCTTTTAGGCGAAGATACCAGAGCCAAAGAAATGGCATTCTCACTCTTCCATTTTCTCTTCTGTAATTTAAATGCTAGGTGTGGGATGAGAGAGGAAACAAAATCCCTTCTGCTCTTTCTCGGATATCCTGATGATGCAGCACAGAGAGGAGTTAAGGGAGGAGAGTAATAAATTCTGCCAGCAAATGTTTCCTTGAGTTTACAAAAGGCCGGTTGTAGTTCAAAGTTTTCTAAAAGGTAAAGAGAGTGTTAATGATCACCCACCCAGACTCTCTCTTTTAAAAGCTACAAGTTCTTAGGCAAATTTCAGTCCCCTGCTCTCTACTCTCTCCAGCCTTTCAGTGTTTTCATCTGAAAGCTCATTGAATGTGTAGTGTACATGAACAAAAATCAATGCTGAATGCTTCCCTTTAGTGAGGTGTACACAGAAATACCCTTTCCCAAGAGAAAACCGCCTTTAGCTTCCTCTAAATGCAGTCCTTAACACACATAGGAGCTTTCTCTCTTCCTCTCTCTGATGCATTGGCTTTTCTAACGCCTTGCTGGCCCCAAAGCCCCCTTTTATAAGCAAGACCATTGTATAAGGAAGAATATGCTTGACCTGGACAACAGAAGCTCCACAACAAAACGACAAACCAGGGCCAGATTTAGGGGCTTGCAACCCAAACAGTTCCCTGGAGTGCAAGACATTTATTCTTAAAATTACAAATTTACACAATATTAGAGGAAACCCTATTAGAGAAACTTTATTTGGGATCTTTTTTGCAGTCATGCTGAAGCATGCTTTTGGAAATGCAACAGAGGGAATCTATCTCCGGACCAGATCAGACGGAAAACTCTTCAATCCTTCCAGACTAAGAGCAAAGTCCACAGTCCAGCTGAAATGCTTGTGGAAGTTCCTCTTTGCCGATGACGCTGCTGTTACTGCTCACTCTGCCGAAGACCTTCAACAACTTATGGACCGTTTTAGCAAAGCCTGCCAAGACTTTGGACTAACAATCAGCTTGAAGAAAACACAAGTCATGGGTCAGGGTGTAGATCCACCTCCCTGTATCACAATCTCTGAACATGAACTGGAGGTTGTCCATGACTTTGTGTACCTTGGCTCAACTATCTCCGACACTCTCTCCTTAGATACTGAGCTGAATAAACATGTTGGTAAAGCGGCTACCACATTCTCCAAGCTTACAAAGAGAGTATGGCTTAATAAGAAGCTGACAGAACATACAATAATCCAGGTCTATAGAGCTTGTGTCCTGAGCACACTCTTGTACTGCAGCGAGTCTTGGACCCTTTATGCATGGCAGGAGAGAAAGCTGAACACCTTCCATATGCGCTGTCTCCGATGTATTCTTGGCATCACCTGGCGTGACAAAGTCTCAAATGCCGCAGTCTTGGAACGTGCTGGAATCTCTAGCATGTTCACACTTCTGAAACAGCAGCGTCTACGCTGGCTTGGGCATGTCATGAGAATGGCTGATGGTCGGATTCCAAAAGATCTCCTATATGGAGAATTAGTGCAGGGAAAGTGCCCTAGAGGGAGACCACAGCTGCGATACAAGGACATCTGCAAGAGGGACCTAAAGGCCTTGGGAATGGACATCAACAGCTGGGAAACCTTGACTTCCGATCGTTCAGTGTGGAGGCAAAAGACCCAGCATGGCCTTCTCCAACTGGAAGAGACACTTGTTCGGCAGGCTGAAGCAAAGAGACAGACCCGAAAGCAGCGAAACCTGGGGCCTGGGCAGGGGACGGAATTTATTTGTCCTCAGTGTGGAAGGGATGGACACTCTCGAATTGGCCTTTTTAGCCACACTAGATGCTGTTTCAGGACCTCCAATCAGATCTCGATACCATAGTCTTTCGAGACTGAAGGATGTCAATGAATGAGAGGAAACAAATTTGTTTTTGTTTGCTTATCAAAGGGCATGAATTAAATTCAGATTTACAAACATGTGTGCAAATTTATTGTCATTTATGGCAGGGATAATTAGTGCATGCTGTGCATGCATCCAAGTTGTGAAAGAGACTACAAATGCAGTAACAAATGAAGACAGGCAGAGGAGATGCTCTTCTCCTTGACCCCCATGACATACCAGCTGTGCTGCTGAGCAATGGCGTCACTAGGGTGGTGCGGGGGTGCTGCCCACACTGGGAGACACACCCTGGGGGGCTGGAGACCCCCAAAAAGCAACTTTGTGGTGGTGTGCACTACGCCCTCATCTTGGAGAGCAGAGTTGAATGCAACAATCCATTTTGAGCTAGCACATTCCTAGCCAAAGTTATTGCCAAAAAACTAAAAAAAGCCCCAAAATTTGCAATTTTAATCATAAGTAGGCGAACACGCCTTAGTCTGCTGGAAAGGGGAGGCTGAGTGGAAGCCAAGGAAACTGGAAGGGTCCTGATGTAAGGAACAGTGCCCCAAAAACCACCCCAGGAGGAAGGAACTTCCCTTTGCAGGTCCCCCCTTGAATATGAAACTACAGAGCTGCATTTACTTGCAAGTAAGCAGACGTGATTTGGCTGGTGTGGAAAGTGCAAGGGGGTTAAGTCCAGGGAGTGCAAGGTTTCCTTGGGTGACCTACATGGGGGGGGGGGTTCTCCTCTGTCTGATTATGACATCTGGTTACCCTGGTCTTGCAAAAATAAAACTGATTTAATCCCAAATCATACTGAACTGGTTTAAATATAGGAACTTAAACTGAACTGGGTGTTGGGTAGAACTGAAAATCTTACTGAATTTTTTTGGGGGGTGGGGATTTGAGGTTATATTACTTGATTAACTTTAATGTATTTGCAATCATTTACTTGTTTTAATTTGCTTGATGATGTCACTTTTAGTGGACATAACTTTTAGTGGATCCTGGACAAATTGTCCCTCTAAAAAGTGGGTCCCACGCTAAAAGGTTTCAGTACCACTGCAATAATTTGTTAGTGGGTGTTCCTCTTTTATTTAGCAGGAGGAGAGTAACTGGCCCTCCACACCCCAGCAATGTCAGTTCTAGTGGCTTCTGCTGGTGTTCTTTTAGCACTTTAGATTGTGAGCCCTTTTGGGACAGGGACCCATTAGCTATTAATTAGCCATTAATTTTTTCATTTTCTTGTAAACTGCTTTGTGAACTTTTCAGTTGGAAAGCGGTATATAAATACTGTAAATAGGTAGATAGATAGGTAGGTAGAAATGTTGCACCTCTAAAGGAGGGGGTGACACCACTAGTGACCAAAATGGCTAAAAATCATGTTTTTTAGGAATACCACCATGTTATATACTGTTGGATGTGTAATTTGCAGCAGGATGCAGTGAAGCAAACCACTGTGGAATATCTTTATTCTGTTAAAATGTGTGGCTAAAAACCCAGTGGTGGCGGTACAATGGCACATAACCATACTGACCATCCAGGTTGTTGCCCTGCCCACAGCATGGGGGATAACCTCCCACATCGGGTGACCTTCCACATCTGTTGATGCGAACCCTAGTGACGCCCCTGCCATTGAGTATCTTGAAGATGAGTTAGCCTTGAGAAGGATGGCTGAGGGCGCAATCCAAAGTAACTACGGGAAGTCCTTGCTCCGGAGTAAGAACAAATCACTCTGGATTGCAATATGGATCCCATAGGTTTTCACTAGGTGGTGCAGTAACTACAGGTGCATGTAATGTCTCTTATGTACTCCTGTAGTTACTCTGGATTGTAGCCTAAGAGCCCAATTCAGTGGTGGGCTGAGGCCGGTTCAGGCTGGATCGCCCGAACTGTTACCTCTTTCTGACCCACCACTACCGATCAGGTAGCGGCAGGGGGCCAGAAAACCCCCTGGTTCAAATGGCTGGTTCGAACGGCCGGCCCACCACTGGTTCAAATGGCCGGCCCACCACTGAACTGCACATGCATCAAACTTGACACGTGCACAGTCTCCTCTGCTGGGCCATTTAGTTGGCACAGGCTCAGTGTGCCTCGGTTGGGGCCCGCCCCTCACCCTGCCCACCCACAGCCACAGCGCGCTGGGGTGGGTGATGTGCAGAGATGGGCTGGCCCCATCCCAAGATCCGGTACGCCGGAAGTGGGAGGGGCCAGCTGGGGTCAGGGGGTGTGGGCGGGGTGAGGGACGGGACTGGGGAGGGGCGAGGGGCAGGGCGATGTTGGCGCCTGCGCAGTGCCTGCTTAGAAGCCAGCCTGCCAGTCTGGCCTGGCAGGCCGGCTTCTAAGCAGGCTCTGCGCAAGTGCCGACACCGGCGCTCACGCAGAGCCTGCCTGGAAGCTGGCCGGGCAGGCAGGCTTCCAAGCAGGCTCTGCGCAAGCGCTGACACCGGCGCTCGCGCAGAGCCTGCCTGGAAGCTGGCCTGGCAGGCCGCTTCTAGGCATGCTCTGCGCGAGTGCCGACGTCGGCGCTCACACAGAGCCTGCCTAGAAGCGGGCAAGCCACCTCTAGGCAGGGTCTGCGCGAGTGCCAATGTCGCTCCCTGCATTTCCCTGCATTTGCATTTCCCTGTCGCTGGCGGTACGCTAGCGGCAGGGAAACGGGAAGAACCGGTACGGGCACGTAGGCCCGTACCGGTAAGTGCCCACCACTGGTGATGTGCCCTCTCTGGTCCTGCCCCCTGATCTGGCCTGGCCCACCCACTTCCGGGGAACCGGTTGTTGGGCCAGGCCGGGCCCATCCCTGGCCCAATTGTATCAGTTTTTCAATGAAGTCTAAGGTTAAAACTAAAGTAAATTAGTTTTGCACTAATTAGCATATAACACATTGAATTATGCATTGAATGGCATATAACATAGTGGTATCATTCCTACAAACCATAGTTTTAGCAATTTTAGTAACAAGGCGTGTCACACACACATGCCTATAGTATCACCTTACGAATACCTTATATGTTCCATGCTGTGTCATAATTACGTCTTATTGGCTATTGGAACAATCATTCTTATCTGTTTGTTTTGAATTAAAGAAATGCACTTTTTAAGTTAAGACATGCATTTTTGTTTTCTGCGGTTTTTAGTTCATAACTTTTTATGGAATTGATGCATTTCATTTCATTTTTAAAAATTGCATTCTGCTTTAAATTACACATCAAATGGTGGTAAAATCTGTGATTTTAGCCATTTTGGTCATTCATGGTGTCATCACCCCAGTGCAGGCACTCCTTCCCCGTGTTCCCCTAGCAGTGCCACTGAACTGATAGATCAGTCTGCAGCCACCACAGATTCTGCTGGTGCAGTGTACACATGCACATTAGAATGATATTTTTGAATGGAATGTATTGGAAATGTAGTTTAAATCTGCCATGGAGTTGTGAAAGAAAAGTGCTGCTATTCAGAATAGCAGCATCTTAGTGATGACAGAAGGTGAAACTGTGCAGACAGAGGAAAGTAGGAGGGGGACTTGGGCTAGTTTTAGCTGTACATTTAAGATTTGCCTCTCCCTGCCTTGTTTGTGTAAGCTGTAAGTAGGGAGTTGTTGGCTGGCATGTGATGGGAAAACCTCCTCTCCTCTGTGTCTCAATTAGCTTTGCTAATGCATATTGGCATGTTTGATCTCCTCGGTGAGAGATGAAAGGGGCATCTGCCAACTGTGGTTACGATCAGAGAGCCTGGCCGCTCTCGTTGGATAGGGGCAGGCTAGAAAAGGACATTCATCCCATTTCTGGGAGGTGGAGCTGGAGGGGAAATGAGGGAGAAATACTGCTGTCGCCCTGTCCAGGTCAATGATATACAACATGCAGGGTATGGGTAAGGGAGAAAGAATGTTATCTGCAAGGAACTTGTCCTGCACTGGGAGTGAAGGCAAAATTGGAACTAGAGTGTGCTGGTGTGTTGTTGAATTGATCCGGAGATAGCAGGCAGTGATGATGCTTTGTTGATTTCCTGTTGTTTGTTACCCAGAGGTGCAGAGCTTGCCTTTACCAAGATTTCTTGAGCGATCTGGACTGTGTAGCTGTTCTCTTTATTGACACCAACCCATAGGAAAGACTCTGCAGCATCATTGAACAGATGAAATTAGCATGTAGGCACCATTTTTCATTATGTTATTTTGTGGTGTCAAAAGCATTTGGAAGCCATGTTGCTCCTGTGATGACCCTACCCATTGGATCTTTCTTGTGATACCATTGGATCTTTCTTGTTCCTGTTCATCACTGCCCCAACAATCTTTTTCTATATCTATACAGATATAATGTATTTCTTAGAAACCAAGTAGGATCATGGGCAAACATAGAGCTGGAGAAGCTGAGATATGGGAAATAGACAAGAATAGGAAGTGATAGCACTTATAGACTCTTCCATCTTTAGACCTGGCTTACCCAATTCAAAGGCTTTCCACTGCTTGGCAGTTTACATGGGCTTATATTGTACACCCTTAATCCCTTTTGGGAAATACTACAAACCTGAGAAGCAAATCATGATGATGCAAGGTAAGTGGCCTCAGGTTCATTAGTCTAATTATGTAAGAAGCTGCCAGATAGAAACTGGTCCAAGTTGCAAACCCTGGGATACATTTCTGTTTTGAATGTTTTAAGTGAGCTCAATAATTGAAAGAATCCTTGGAGATAGTATCTCTTTTCATAACACAGTGGACAGATGGAATCTCCCTGGCTTACATTTTTTTAATACAAGTCCGAGTCCTGCTCTGGCAGCTTGCTTTGACGGATGGACAAATTGTGAATGAAAATTCAGGTTAGTATTGAGGACTGTGCCTTTTGGAAGGCTTGGATAGGAAATACTGGCTTAAGAACAAGCCTGAAGAGGAACGTAAACACGCAGATGTTTATCTAATCCACTGCAGCATGACTAGATGAAACACGCTCCAAAGTAGTCTCTGGACTCTTCCCTTGCACATATTTGAGGTGGGTCAGGGAGATGTGGCAGATGTTGTTCCAGAAACATTTTCTTTAATGTTTACAAACCAAGCGCCCTCCCCAACTGGCTTGTTTGGATGGGAGGGAGGAGACAGGACACATCTTTGTTTTCATTTGTTGTGAAGCAAATAAATATGAACTCTGAACATATCAATTCACCATAGAAAGAATGGGACACATCCGTCTTTTAGGTTCCCAAACAAAGCATTTTATTGCCATTCATTTGCACGTGCCCTCAGAAAACTTTTAAACTTTTTACATGCAAGTCTTACTCTGCCACTTAGCAGTAAGTGCTTCCTTCAATTTTCAGTGGCAGTAGTTCAGTTGCAGATGGACATGCATGTTGCAAAAACAATGATTTTTAAAAACATTCTTATTTTAGCAGATGCACGTGGCTATCTTTTGCATAGCTAGAGACTTTGATTTGGGCTCTCCCTTCCCAGCCCAACATTCTGTGCTCCATACAGGATTTCTATTGCCCCAAATTTCTTATGGCTAGCAATATGCACACATGCTCTTTTGAGCAACACTTTGGTGGCAGCAAATGAAAGGGGAAATTAAAGGGCTGCCTTCAGTTAAAGGACTGCCTTATACTAAATGGGCTGTGGGTGGTGCAAGTGGTTAAGACGCTGTGCCTGTTAACCAGAAGGCCAGGGTTCGAGACCCGGGTCGGCCCCACAAGACAGGGTGAGTTCCTGTCCTTAGACCAGCTCTGCGACGCCAGCTGGATCCAATCGTATTGGCTCTCCCTTTCCTTTTGACTAATTCAGTGGCGTGGAGAGCGGGGATTTGCTGCTTGGGTAACAGCCTATCCTCCATAACAATCCAACCCAGGCTTTCGTGCTTTGCATGCAGCGTATGCAGCGCCGAGCACAATACCATAGTCTTTCAAGACTGACGGAGGCCTGCTTTGCTTATACTAAATCAGGCCAATGCTGTCTTTCTGGAAGCTCCTGTTTTCTTTCTCTGCTTTCTGGTGGACCTGATTCTATAAGGCAGGGGTCTCCAAACGTTTTGGCAGGAAGGTCACATCATCTCTGACATTGTGTCAGGGCCAGAAAACTAATTTACATTTAAATTTGAATCAGTTTACATAAATTTACATGTAAGAAGGTATTGGAGTGGATTACAAGGCTTGCCCAAGGGCTGGATAGAGGGGTCTTACCAGGGGTCACATTGAGGCTCACCGAGGGCCGCATCTGGTTCTTGAACCAGGGTTTGTAGAATGATTACTTAAACTGCAGCTGTAGCCTAATTATATGCAATTTATTTATATGCTTTTTTGCCTCAAAACAAATTATGTTGGCTCTTTAAACTGAAAGATAAGCTTCCCTTTAAGATCCAGTTAATGGCTTAAAGACAGCCTGCTTACCAAGGCAAAGTGGCAGGCGATTAATCTTGTCTTAGAAAAGTTTGTGAACCCTTCCTTTCCTCAAGTGATAAATCACTTGCTCTGAGCTGACACAGTTTGCAGACTCCTTGTACATGCATTGCCTATTACACATTCTAGCAAATTGCAAGAGCTCAGCTCCTTGCAGGGCAATTAGCAGCTCCTTGCAGGACAATTAGCACTTGAAAGGCTGCTGCTTGATTATCTTGATTCATTGTCTGCCTTATTATCATGGTTACTAATTGCTTTTGTATAACATGAAAATAGTTAATCATGCATTTCAAATAAAATGTCATAAATTGGGAGGTTCAAACTGTATATGTGTTGGGGGGGAATGCCAATAGTACTGTTGGGGGGGGGGACATTTTAGCTTACTAAAAAACAGATCAAAGGGGAAACATGGCAGACCCCCTCAACACCTCCTTGTCCATATCTTCAATTTTATAAACACTCTGCACAAGTGCTCTCTTACCTTTTTTTCTTAGGCTTAGTACAATGTTGTTTATTCCTTTCATGAAGACTGGTCTCTGCAACCCTATATAATGTAGATCTATATAATGGTGATGAATGAGACCGCGAGGGCAGGAGATAGATGCTTGTAGCATATTGTCAAAAATACTGGCTGTTTTTTTTCTAGTTGCCCATCTCAGAAGTGCTGCATCAGTTCTGAACTGCCCCCTGAGGGCAATGTCAGATGCAGCTAAAGGAAAGGCACCTGTTCTTTTTGTACTTCTGGTATGAATAGTGGAAGGCAGGTAGGCAGGTCCAACTGTGAGGCCAGCTAACACTGTTGCTTCAGGCAACATATTGGGAGAAGGTCTCCCATTGCTAGCTGCTTATTTGCCTCCATGGCTGCTTCCTCCTCCTTTCTCTCCCTGGATTAAAAAAGAAAGGGCAGAGAGAAAGAATTAATGTGGTGGTGTGGAGCACTCTTAAGATATTGGAGACTGGGGGAAGCAGAGACTGATACTTCACCGGGTAAGGGGAGGCAGCATTCATCATGCTGCCTCAGGTGTCATAGGTCTTGGGCTGGTATTGGGTGGAGGTATAGGTAAGACTGGATCAATTGTAATAGTCCCAACCCCATTGCAGCTACAGCACAACCAATTCATGTGTTTACATCCTATTCCCTTCTCCCCTACCATTCATATCGTCATTGTATATAATATGTATGTGTGTGTCCATATCTTGGGAAATTTATTGGGCTGAGCAAATTCCAGGGAAAGCTCAAGAGTCTTTCAGAGAGAGGTGGCTAAAAAGAGGCTTTGGTCTCAAGTGCTGCTTTTTGCTTTTTCGTGCGTCTTTTAGCAACAACAAGGCAACATTGTAACTTTTGCCTGCCCATGTGCCAAAGTTAACAAATCTTGCAAATGCTAACACAAACAGCTAAGAAGTGAGTTAAAAAATGGTTAAGCACCAGATACCAAAAAAGCAGCAAAGGTTATGTTGGGGGTCAGAGAGGTAGCTCCAAGTGTAGCAACAATTCAAGCTTTTGTTAGGTTTAAATGTGTCATCAGTTTTTTTTCCTAGCTCCTAGATTAAAGGTTTGGATGGGGTGGTGAGGAGATGGCTGGAAAGAACTCCCACAAAGTGATGCAAAGAGCAGCTTCCAGGTGGAGTCTGTGACAAACGGCTTGAAGATCTGCTTCACCTGATGCCACAAGACAAGCCACACCTTCAAAGTGTGAACTGGTGGCTCCTCTCATTCTCATCAGGGCTAGCCTTGATAGTGTGGTTTGTGGCCACAAGTAAAACAACTCTTCAGTCCAAACAAAGCAAGTTGGAGTGAGAAGAGTTCCTGTATACAGGATCCCTCACTTACTGGACAGATTAGGGATTGGCGCACTGTCCAAAAGTGAAAACCACTGCAATGTGGAACCCAATCTTTTTTTGTTTAAAAATGTTGCTCCCCATGCTTTCTTAGCTAGCAAATTACAAATGCCCGTTTTAATCTTAAATTCCAGCTGCCACACAAAAGATTTCAGCAAATGGGTTCTCATTAACTCCTTTGGGAATGGATTTAGACCAGGAGCTACAACATGGGAGAGGTCAATTTTGGCCTTTAAAATAGCAGAGAGGTTAAAAGAGCGAAACATGTGTTGAATGAATGAGTTATGGGTATAATTGAAAGGTGTTGAAAGAGTGGATCATCAGAAAATGAACTGTCAAAAAGTGGGTGATGCCTGTAATTACAGTTCTCAGTAAATGACCATGGTGTGGAGGGTCACAAACCACTCTCTTACCTGCATTTTTGCTGCCCTGCCAGGTGTGGGACTAAAATGCCTCCTTTTGCCCATCACAACAACCACTTTGGGCACAATACTTTTGCTAGTTTTGTCAATGCCACATATTCAACAATGCCAGATCACAGATATTTGACAGCATTTTGCTCACCCCAGATGGGTTTAGGGTATACTGACTGAAGCCTATGCTCTCAGAAATCTTACCTAGGAGGCCAAAACATCCATCTTTGCGGCAACTCAGGCTCAGTGTCTCAAGCACATCCCTACATCCTTGTTAATACAATGAGCTTTTGGTGTGGTAGTGTTGTTGAATTTCAATTACTATGAACTTGATTATTGTTGGGATAGTGTGGAGACCAGCTGGTATAGCAGACATTTCAGGAGAACTGTTCCAAGGAAAACTTACCAGGGTTTTCAGCAGGCTCCCAATTAAGTGTGAGTTTTACTCTGTCAAACAGAAAAAGAGGTGAAGGCTAAATCCATGACATATAATGTCTTTTTCCCAATAATTTTCAGCAAGAGTATTGCCTAATGCCAGGGACACTTGCCATGATCTCCATTCCCCTAAATGGCTTTGACAGGGCTTTCTTGGGTATCATGTGGATCCAATACTGCCTTGCTATGCTGTTATGATCCATTATGCTGTTCGTTCATACAGGTAGTGAATGTAAGATGTTGTCTCTACACTGTGAAATCCTGTTGCTTTTCCTATTCCAAGGTCATTTTAGATGATTTTCCCCTTTTTCTCTTTTCAGGTGGCAGCCAAGGCTGGAGTCTACGAGATCCTGAACCACCTAGGTTTTACTGAATTTGAGAACCTGGAGGACAAACCACTCTCCCGGCTTCGCCACCGCTGGCAAGAGCAAAGCCGTAGCTCACTGCCATTTCGGGGAGAGTTTATTTAGGACCCACTGATTAATAAGGGCCACAAGAACAGCTGTATTTTTGTCCAGATGTGGCTGAATTGCTGTTCCTCCTCATGTGGTTGGTGGATGTGTGCTTTTGGTTAGAAAAAAATATATAATATGGAAAAATGTGCCTTAAGGAAGGACAGTGATTCCAAGAAGGAGAAGGAAAAATTAAACTACTTTGAAGACATTACAATAAAACTGAATTAAAATTGTTTTAGGTAGCTATCAATGCAAATGCAGTATACTTCTTCCCTCCATTCCTGAACACTTTCTAACCCAACCACCAATAAGTATACAAACTCTTTTTCAGAGTCTTTATTCATGGATTCAGTGTGCTGTGTGGTATTTCCTTATATATATTTGCAAGGGCAAGAAGTACATGCATGGTATTGTTTGGAAGCTTTTTGGTCGGCAATCCAAGATTCTTTAGTTATCTCTTAGACTGGAATATGTTTGTATTTATTGCACACTTTCAGTTGGACCTGGGCTGCCATAGTGCAAGAATTGCTCTGACCCACAAATGCTGAACTGATCTCTCCTACTATGTACCCAACACTGCTTCTTGGACGATATATGTTCTCATGTGTTCATATTCTTGTGCATGTGTGCTGCTTGTCTCATCTGGCATCTGCAGATTGCAGTTGAAAGCTGTACATAAACTGTTGAATTTATAGGTCCTATCCAAGTGGTTCTCAGTCATGGCTCTATGGGGACCCACATAATTCTTGTGAAAAACCTTGCATCCTGTACAGAATATGGGGTTGTAGATGTATAGAGGAGGTTAGTCCCAGGAGGGCAAGGGAAAGAGCAATTTTTAAAAATGGGAACTACTGCCTTAAACTCTCAGGTTGGACATTCCCTTTCACTACTTGACTACACACATGATTCCCAAACCCTTTCTCATTGATGGTTGCATTGTCCTTAGAAAGCTATACTTAGGTAAAGAGGCGATGAGAGCCATCAGTATCAGCTTCGAGAGCAAACCCCCAAAGCTTCCATCATAATAATGCTACACCTAGAACTTTCTCCCACCTTGGACAGAATAGGTGGATTTTCTTTGGGCAGTCTCTTCTTAACTTTTTCTCTTCCATTCTCTTCAGTAATTGTTGGTCTGGGGACAAGTGGCTTTTATAATGATGGGACATGGACACAAATTTTGGAAAGAGTGAAAATTAGAATCTTGAACATAGAAGAAGCAGTCTTATAATTCATCCAGTAGCATGCCTGGACTGGCAGGACTTTGGGCTGCCAAAGTTTGGACTTGCCCCAGGCTTTAGGGCAGAAATCCTTTCCAATGGTGCTCCTTGAGATCTTGTAATGATCTTGAATCTGGGGCTCCCCGTATACATGGCACATAGGGCACAATCCAGAGTAACTACGGGAAGTTCTTGCTCCGGAGTAAGAAGTTACTCTGGATTGCAATATGAATTTCCCATAGATTTTCACTAGGTGGTGCAGTAACTACGGGTGCATGTAATGTCTCTTGCGTGCTCCCGTAGGTACTCTGGATTGTAGTAGCCATAGTCTGTCATGGAAGAAGTTCTTCTCCTTGACTAGCCTTTCTGCATCTACATGTTGATGTGGCTACTGGTACTTTCCACAGTGGGTGTTTTTGCTAGGACTGCTTTGAAAATCAGTAAAGTGGTGATCCAAGAGAGAATGTTTAATCCCAAGTCTGCAAAAGAAGGAGAGAAATACTCCTGGTAGAAGAGGCATTTTCTAGAACTTTTAATGTAGACTTGAAATGCAATATTAGGTGAAAGGATGGGACAGAGTGCAGGAAACTCAGCTGCATCAGTAGCTCTGAGGATTAAGGGGAATAAAGCTGCCGATTTCAGTGGTGCTAGAGTGGGAGGGGTAGAATAGCCACGTTTTGCTAAATCTAAATTTGAGGATCTAGGTGTAAGGGAATGTGTCCAAAATAATTGCAAACATACATGATTATACCTTTTGACAAATTTGTTTTGGACAAGGAACTGAAAAATGAAATCAAGAGCCTCATTTGAGAAAATGTAATATAAGCCATCCAGCAGAAGCAAGGCCATTAACAGGATAACACAGAAGCCAAAAGACTAGGAGCAGAGAGTCCAGTGGATACAGTCAAGCTCCTTTGCCTGCCCTTTGGTTAATCAATAGATAGCCTGTTCCCAATGCAGAGCCTCTGGTTGCTTTGGAGACTGCTTTAGGGGAGGCTTGGGGAGGGTGGGAGTCTTGAAGTGGGAAGGGTCGACTCTGAATGCTCCTTTGAAGCATATGGGTGGGAGCTCAGCTTGCAGCAATTGAAAATCTGTCCATAGGGTTCATGGCATAATTTATGTTAATTTAGCAGTTTAAAAAAAAAGGGAAGGAAAAACAAGAATATCCACCATTGACTTTATATATGGTATAATAGTCAAATTAGGCCCATAGGTAGATGTCAGTTATGTTCACTACCCTAATTAGAGCATAGGAAGTGCAATCCTAACCAAATATACTCAAAAGATAAGCTGCATTATGTTCAGTGGGTCTTCCTCCCAGGAAAGTGTCTTTAGGATTGCAGCCAGGGTGTCAGAAAGCATAGCAGAGGCCATTTCTTTCCAAAGGTCTCAAATGTGCTATGCTTCACAGAGCTAGAAACAAACAAGTTGTGGGTTTTCCACCCTTAGAAAGGTCAAACCAAGAATCCCAACCATACAAGACTGAGGGTGCAATCCTAACCAACCTTCTAGCACCAATGTTAAAGGCAATGCTACACCAAGGGAACAAACATTTTTTTACCTTGAGGAGGACTCTGACTGCCTCTCAACAGCAGGATGCAGCACATGTCCCACAGGTTCTTTGCTGGAAAGTTTTTTAGGATTGCTCTTTGAATCCTGTAATATAAGGAGGGAGGAATCAGCATGACTTTCTTCTGTGTCTGATTCTGAATTTGCTTGGAACTTCTCAGGGTACTTACCTTCACTTCCCTCTCCCTGAAAATTCTTCTTTAGCTACTTCTCTGACTTGAGTGATAATCTCAGGTTCTGCCAGCTCTTTCACCAAGCAAACCTTGGCTGCTGCATGGAAATTGCTCTTTTTTAAAAATGAAAGTGGTGACTCATCCCATATATTTCATTCTATTCTACAGAATATTTCATTCTATTCTTCTGCACACTCCTCAACCTACATGAGGTTGGATGGGTTTGATGGTTGCAATCCAAACCCCTAGTTATGTTGGCTTTAAGTCCTGTGACGCCAGAGAGGAGTGTGCAGAAGAATAGAATGAACATAGCCAGGTTCTCCCTCCTTAATGGGATACTACCTGCTACAACTACCACTTCCGTCCTATATCTGCCAAATATCTTCCTTTTGAGGAAAAAGCAATTAAATCCTTTTTCTTTCAAATGCCAAACATACGGTTTCAAATGTCCTTGTACCAGCTGGAATTTATTTTTGAACACCAATTTTTGAATAGGTGATTTATGTTGCAATCCTAAAGACACTTCCCAGGGAGTAAAATCCATTGAACACAGTGAGGCTTACTTTTGATTAGACATGGCTAGGATTGTGCTTATAATTTACGGTTGTCATTAGTACAGTATCTAAGAGGCCATTTCCACCACTTGTTTCTCAGGCAGCCGTTCTCAGGCACCAATGTTTCTCGGGCACCAATGTCTCATCACTGCAAATTGCAAGAGCATATTTTAAATTGGGAAGGAAGAAACTTCTTGTAACAACATTTCTTAAGAGCGTACAGCACAGAACAGATTTGGTATCACAAAATGGATTTGGATTCATTTTCATGTTTCCTTGCATACGCTATCTCTAAAATGAATTTGTTGAAATTCCTTACAAAACTACTGCGTTTTTGTATAACATTATTTTGTTTCCCATTTTTGTTTTTGCCATACCTTTTTTATTTACGAGTATTCTCTCTCTTTCTCAAATTCTAAACAGAATGTGAAGATATTTTCTACCCTGGGTTTGCAAGCTTTAGCTAAATTAACCCTGGCAGAAAGGATGGTAAAGAGGTCCTAATGACACAACGGCATTATAGGCTGTCCTTAATTTTTCCATGAACCACATGGTACTTACTCATTTCTGCAAATGTCAATACCATATATACTCGAGTATAAGCTGACCGGAGTATAAGCCAAGGCACCTAATTTTACCACAAAAAACTGGGAAACGTATTGACTCGAGTATAAGCCTAGGGTGGGAAATGCAGCAGGTACTAGTACTGGTCCTTTTCCTTGTAGCCTTCTTGGAACTCATAGGCTGCAATCCTAAGCACACTTTCCTGGGTATAAGCCTCAGTGAACTTAGTGGGGCTTACTTCAGAGTAGACATACATAGGACAGGGTGAGCAGATGCCAAACCCAAAATTCCTGAACCCCAAGGCCAAAATTCCTACCCCCAGGCCAAAATTCCTACCTGCTTAAAAAAATTGCCAAAAATGTATTTTTTCATTTTTATAGTTTTTTTATTTTTTGGTTTTTTGGCCATAAATTTTGATAGGAAGAAGATATCTCAAAACTGATTTTTGCACTGGATTCTGCTCTTCAATACAAATCAAATAATATATGTCATGATGGGGCTTGATCCCACCCCTTTTCAGTTCACCCGAGTATAAGCCGAGGGGACTTTTTGGGCCCATTTTTGGGGCCTATAAAACTCAGCCTATACTCGAGTATATACGGTACTTCACAGTTGGAAACAGGTAAATAGTCTACAATGTCAAGGAAGTGTCCTGTTGGTAAGCATCTTTGACAACATAGCCTGGGGATAACTTGGAAAGGAAAAACAGCCTCCAAAGCAGATCATCTAGGATAAGCTCAAATAGGGTCATACATGTGTTTGTATTCAAAGGGATGGAATAATAATAAAACCGGCAAGCATGCAGCTGTCCATGAGAACTATTGTTCAAGGGGGAGTAGAGGAGGAGGCCAGGAGGATAGCGATGATGCACAAGGTAGAAGGTAAACCAAAGAGGAGATTATAAACCTTCACAATGGTTCTTTTGTACTATATCCACTTCCCCTTTGGTCGTGCTCCTGTCACTCAACAGAAATCTCAGGCAACCTTGTTCCATGATTGAGGGAAGCTTCCCTGTCCAATTAATTAAACAATTCTTAATTGGTTGGAAGTCCAGACTTTTGATCATATCAAGGTAAATAGGAGGCTCAGGTGACATCACCTGAACTATTACCTCTGCTCTTATCTTTTTAGCAGGCTGGCGTGTTTCGGAAACAAGTCCTTGAGCTTTTCACTTTTTCAATAGTTAGCACACTAAAGTGCAACTTCTGTTCAGTAGCCTGGAGAAAATTATAAATTATTTTTGAAAATATATTAAAACGATGATTCTTTGGCATCTTTTTGAAGAATAACAAATTTATTTGAAGTTTTTTTTTGTTGGCATGGGATCCGATTGGTTTCTCTGTATTGCCATATGGATGTTGGGCTTCTGAGCATTTGTAACTACACTTCTTCGTAGGGGAAACACAACGTTAGCTTGTCTTACGTGCTTATAAATTAGTCCAGCTTTAGAACATTTGCAAGACCATGTTCCTAAAATGAACAACATAATGATCAAGTTACATTATGCTTGATCAGTGTAACAACTCATCCCAAATTTATCCATCTTTAGTATCCATGACCATTTTCCTTAACTTTTCTATAAATGACTAATAGTGCTTTTTAATGCTGGTGCAGCCACATTTTTGTGGTTGTATCCTGAATCATAATAAGAGTCTTTAAGAAAATGGCTAACAGTACAAGCTTGTGCTTGTCTATCTGGAAATGTCCCATTATATTCAATGGGCTTTACTTTCAGGAAAGTATTTATTGAATTACAGCCTAAATACTATTAATGTCCTCATGGGGATGCAACAAAAAAACACGTGTGGTAGTGGCTCATGTGTAGATTATACTGGGCTGCAAATTAGCCCATATCAGCAGAATCCAAAAATAATTTGAAAGTAACTTTGAAACTGGTTTATTATTAAGTTTCCTTCTTTGAGCCTAAATTCATAAAACAGCTTAACTATGCAAAGAAAGCTATAGCAATGCTAGCTTTGACAAATTCCTGGGTCCCACTATACAGAACTTGGATATGGTGTTTGCACTTCATGTCTGTAATCCAATAACTCAGATTATTTTCCCTTTGGAGGGATTGATTTGTGTATCATCATTGCTTCTGTTAAAAAGATGCTTATATGAAAGCATCTTCGCCTATAAGGACCAAACCTGAGGATGAGAAGGAGGATCATATGAACATGAGCTTGAGCCAGTGGAAGAGAAGGGGAATGTTGCAATAGCTGATTCCATAGCCGTGATCCGCAATACAGTTCTGGAGGGGCAGGAAATGAGAACCTGTAGGAGCAGAAGAACTAGAAAAGAGAAGCAGACCACTGAAATGTTCTTCTACAGTGAAAATGCAATGCTTTCTGCGTATTATCAAAATGTGTGTATATATAGCAACAAGTTGGCTGGAAGAAAGTGATTTAAAATAACATCCAAATGGATTGACATGACTTCACGTGGGATTAACAACATGCCCAGGGAGTCTTTGCATTCTTTGGGGACTAGCTTATCGCTTGCATCATAAATATTTGACAGGAAGGAACTTCTGCTCCCGCCAAGAGTTACTCCACCCATATCCAGGCGAGAGCCAATACGGTGAGGGAGGGCATGCTTGAGTTCTCCTTAGCAAATGTTTCTCTTCCAGAGTGGAATTTTGGGTGAAATGCTGCAGAAATGTTCCATCTGCCATCATCTCAAACGTGCCAGCAGCCTTTCTGCTAGTACTGGAAAATGTCTTTTGCCAGAACGACTAGGTTAGAAGCATGCCCTTGGAACCCCTGCATAAACAAGATCTGCAGCCACCCAGAAGACACGGAACGGGAGGGTGTGTGTGGAAAATTCAGCTGTACAAAAATTGCTAACCCTCTATTAATAACAACATAAAATTGAATTTAAAACATGTGATATTTTATATATTGCATTTCCCTATGCTCAAACATATATGTTAATTCTTACCTTATTTATCTTTTATGAATTTGGCTGAAAGACAAGTGCGTGCTAAGAATGCCTTTTTATTATTCCAATATACAGATTATAGGGTAGAAGTTTAGGGGGGAAAATTGTCTACCAGATGCAACTTTTTGGCTGCATGGAAGTCTTGACCTGTGTGAGGGGTGTCCGCACATTCCATATCAATCACGCAGGCTGAGGGTTCTGCTGGGCTGAGGGTTCTGCTGGGGCAAAGAAGGCTGAACCATCAACATTCAATTCTCATTTCAACTGTCATTTCTAACTGTCTCTGGACAAATAACAGGCCAGGCTGAGAACATCTAGAGAACAATTGATGAGAAAGACACCAAAAGGACAGTTGAGATGCTGTGGACTGTTATTAGTATTAATAACAGAATAAATGTACCAAATACCTTCCCATGTCATGAACTGGGCAGAAAGTAGTGCTCTCGGTAGTAAAGTAGAATTTTTTAAGTTCTAAAAAAATTGTGTGAATGGTCTTTAAAAAGATTTGTTGCCATTCTTTTGTTTTGGTGTAATTTTTCCTTCCGTTTATTGTGTCTTCTTCCTAGGCCAATTACGCAGGTGAGCTCAATGCATCAGGACACATATAGTGAATGAGAGGATACTGTGATAGTGTACAACTTGTTAGTTTTAGCTAAAGAGATCAAGCAAAATTAAATTCTGATTGAGAATAGCATTTTACATGCATTAGTAAACACTTCTGGATGTTTCCAAATACGAAAAAAAAAACATTTTAAAGAGGACACTTTTTAGAGTTTTATTTTTCTTTCTTCATCTGAATATATTTTACATGTTTTGCAGCACTAGCAACAAAATGGCGAACAAGGAGAAAGCATATACATTTTTAAAAATGAAATTCACAATAATTAAAGCAACAACAGATAAATGCGATCAAATCATATTATGACCGCAAAGGACCAGATGTCTCCAGAAGCCTTCAGCTTTCATCTAGAGATGGCCAAAAGATATAGGTGGAGCTTTCCATACTCATGAAAATCACTTGGGCTCAGCCCGTCTTAAAATATTGTATCCCTCGCAAGAGGCTCTGCACATGAAATTGCATGACCACTAATAAGCACATTGTGTTTAGAAATAACCAGAGTGAAAAGGTGGCTGTTATAGCGCCCCAGCCACACAATCAGCTGAGCTTGAAATGTCCTTTGAATACATACGGCTTGACCATGTGGCTTAGCTATACTAATGCAAGTTAGGATTGCCGTGTAAGACAATTTTAAAAAAAAACCCTAAGTATTGCTTGTCATTTACTGGAGCCAAAAGCTGATTGCTGATTTCAGATTGCAATTTGTGAGCACTTTGCCCCCCAAATAGGTTATCACTTGATACAATCCAGCTCTGTAAATTCTTCAGCTTGACACTTTAAATCACTTCCACTAACTTAACCAAGTTATTCGATTTCTTCAAATCCGTCCAGATTGATTGGCGGAGGCAAATGATCCTCTAATCTAGAAAATAAATTATTAATCCACAAAGAAATCATCCCAAAATGTACATTTCTCACAAACTCAGTGAGAAAAATTCTTTTTACAGGAAAAGGAAAAATGGAAGAATAAAAGAAATCAATATGGAATTGATTAAAATGGAAAATAAAGGTGCCCATTGTAGCGGAGAGAGTAGAGAAGTGACAAACTTAAGAACAATAATTACCTTAGAATAAGAATTTCCTTTCATTTGTGTACAATTTTTATTCTCTTTCACTGAAATTGCATGCCAAATTTAGTTTAAGGCAGTGATTCCCAAACCTTTCCAAATGGCTTCTCCCTTTGACCTACTGGACCATTGGCTGCATGTCCTCATAAGTGGCTTTGCAAAGGTTTGGTGACATATCTGTCTTAACCTTTCAGTGCTGGGACATGGCATTGGAACATAGCCCCCAACACCACTCATAATGTGTGCACTTTGGCAGGAAGGATAGTCAAATGTCTGTTCCTAATACTGAACAGGCAGATCCTCTCTTTCAACGATGCGCAAATGAGGATATTTCAGCAGAAGCATAGCTTGGCATTCACCCTGTTCAATTGCATTTCAGTGTTTGGAGGAAGACAACTATTCCATGACACAAATCAGGAATGGAACAGGCAGTTGATAAATGAAACTGACCTTACCTTGCTAGAATCCTGGAAAGATGATAAGGTCAGTTCTTCCCTTCCTGTGATTCATGTGCATGTGAATATCACTCAGTAGCATCTGTGTTGCTGGCCACCTCATTGGTTCTATATAAACTTCCCCAATGGTGAGGAAAACAAAGCTGTACTGCAGTTTTCTTGACATTTCTTTTTTGCACCAGCAACCTTGATCGTGACCTCTGCAAATGGAACAATTTCAGAATCTTTATGGGTAACTGGAATAAAATGTCACAAGAATGAATAGCAAGAATGAATAAGAATAGCAAGAATGAATAAAAAGCAATGTTCAAACAGATCTAAAATTGTGGCTGCAATTCTAGCCACACATTCCTGAGAATAAGGGTGCAAACCTAATCAGTTAAGGCTGGCCTAACTCATCTGGCATATCTTCCCATGATGGTGTGGGGAGGTCGGTATATGCCTGTGCAGTGGCCTAACCTGCACTGAAGTGGAGCAGAAATGCTTTATGGCATTTTTGTGACACTTCCAGGTCAGTGCAGGTCTTGTGCCGGGGCTTATGCTGACCTATCTGGAGATTAGCACTGCAACCTGAGTCCCACTGAACACAAAAGGACTTACTTCTGAGTAGTCATGCATAGAATTGTACACAGTGAATGCATCTGAAGAATAATGAAGGAATTAAATTGTTCAGTTTTCATAGGCAACTTCTAAGAAAAACAAAGACCTGAAAAATCCGGATGTTTTATATAATTTTAATGTTCTACAACTGTGTTTATTTTTCAACAGTAGACTGGTCTAAATTACACCACCCCCCCCAATAAAAATAAAAATTAAAAAAGTGTGTGAGACTGTTGGTTGCTTGAGTCCTATGGGTTACTTGGGTAGAGACCTCTGAGGGGTCATGTGTGGTAACAGAGCAACAGAAGAACACACCTGGAAGAGAGAAAGTCATGGTGATAAAGAGCACAATCCTAACCATGTCTACTCAGATGTAAGCCCCATTGTGTCCAATGGGTCTTACTCCCAGGAAAGTGTCTTTAGGATTGCAGCCATAGTGTGTCAGGTCAGGCACAGGATCTTCCAAGCCCTGGACAGCTCCAATGAACTAGAGCAGTTCTCAAACGTTTTGTTCTCTGGAACCCTTTACACTCCTAAAGAGTCTCAGGGAGCCCCAGATTGCTGGCGCATGTGCAAAGTGACACAGTGCTGAGCATATAGCAGACACTACGGCTGCAATCCCAACCTCTAGTTAGGACGGTCTAAGCCCCAGCATAAGTGTTGTGCTGACCTGTGGGTGTCACCAATGTGCCATAAGACACTTCTGCGCCACTCTTGGGGGAGGGTTAGGCCAGTGCATAAACATGCTCTTGCCTCCCTATATCACCACAGGAAATGGGACACCAACGTGCCAGCCTAATTAGGATTGCACTCTAGCGGTGTGATTCTGGATAGCATGTATGGTTTAAAAGGGCCATGCTCTGGCCAGGGCACTTGCTTTTTTAGGGCAGTACATGACTTTGTACTTCAAGCAAGGATTTTCAGGGTACATGCTGTACTACACAGCCATTTAATGGATTCTCCAGAGATCTTGAGATGTTCACTATACTGTCCTGCTTTAGTAATTCAGGTTCATTGTCCTCTACCAGGTATTCTTCTATAGCAGGGGTCTCCAAACATTTTGACAGGACGGCCATATCATCTCTCTGACACAGTGTGGGGGGCCATAAAACTAATTTACATTTCAAATTTGAATAAACTTACATAAATTTACATTTAAGAATGTATTGGAATAGATTACAATTTTCCAAAATCAGGTCTTCTTCTATAGCAGAGGTCTCCAAACTTTTTGGCAGGATGGCCTCATCATTTCTCTGACACAGTGTTGGGGGCCTTAAAACTAATTAACATTTCAAATTTGAATAAATTTACATTTAAGAATGTATTGGAGTAGATTACAAGGCTTGCCCAAGGGCCAGATAGAAGAGTCTTGCTGGGGGCCACATTATGGCTCACTGAAGCCTGCATCAGGTCCCTGGGCCGGGGTTTGGAGATGCCTGCTGCTTAAATGGAGCTTCTCTTCTGTTGGGAGTGTGAGGCCTCCTTCTTGGGGTTGAAACTCAGGGCCGAGTAGGACGTGACTTCTTGTCAAAAGACGACAAATCCAAGCACTTTTCACAAAACATCCTGGTTCAAGTGGTTTATTTCATGATCTATAATTGCACAGAGTTATACAATCACCTCACAACAAAACTGTAATTTGAGAGACCATGAAGACGGAGCCTGCCGAATGAGAAGCACATGCACATTGACAGGGACAAAGAAATGGAGCGTTTGATCCCAGGGTGATGTGAAATTAAATTTGAGACTTTGCGAGGTGGGCTGAGTGCTTTTTCTGTGAGCCGTTCTGCTGTTTGGGTTGCCTGTGGTCTGTCTAGACTCCAGACTTTTCCTTCGTTTCTAGCCAACTCTGATATTTGTATGTTTGCTTCCCATCTCTAATGCTGGTGAATGCTTCACTTGGAGCACACTTCAGCTGTAGCTGAGCTCATGTTTGAATTATAACAATGGTTAAATTAAGCTGCGGATCGGGAGAGGGTGACGTGTTTTTTCTTTCATGCTCCTTGATGAGGTCACCTTCTTTCTTTTGAGAGTGGAATCATTTGTTTGGTTTTTCTTCTCTATTTAAACCTTTTGTCAAATGTTCAGAATAGAGTCTTGCCTTTTCTTGTTGTGGTTATGAGCAGACCTGGTTCGTGGAAGAGGAAATGTTTGCCAAGGAAGCCTCTGTCTTTGAATATTTATTGCTGTTTGACATTGGGATGTTTATGCACAGAGTTTTTAGGTGCACCACTGAGACTTTTTGAAGCACACAGCTAAGAACAGTGCGCGAATGAGACAAAAACATTTGTTTATGAGAATCAAGATTGGCTGAGATCTTTTGTGTGTTTTGGACTACCGACCCTGTTTTGTCCACCACAAAGTTTGAAATGGTCCTAAGGATCCTATTCACATAAGAAACCTACTCAAGGGCATTCATCCCTCCAAAAGATCCTTTTTCTACTAAATCATTGTGATTGACCATATTTTGGGTATAATCCCACAAAACAGTGGATCTTACTTCTGAGCAGACATGCATAGTCTTGAGCTGTAAGAGATACTGTTCTCAAAGACTTTATCAGGAAAGTCTTCTGCATTTACAATACAAACTTGTAGATTGATTACAAAAGGGTCTCCTGTAATTTTAGCAGGTGTGAGTTTGACAAGATGGTGGGCAGTGGGCACATCTGCTGGCTTTGGAGGGAAAGCATCTGCTGCAAGTTATTTCTTTAGGTTTCTACTCAGTCTCACCTCTGACACTCCCTGTCCTTCACTGATCTGTCATGTTTTGCCTGTCCTGCTGAATTACTGGCTCCATTTTGCTGCCACCACATGTGGGCTTCTGCCAGTGGTGGGCACCAGCAGGTTCGCACCTACTCTATAGAACCGGTTGTTAACAAGAGATAGGACATATAAAGTTTAAAAATAGCCATTTAAAAGTGGCTGCCAGATGGGCAGAGAACTGGTTCTTAATTTCTTTGAAGCCCATCACTGGCTTCTGCCCACCATCTGTGGAGGAAGCCCAGAAGGGTGTGGCCCCTTGTGCCACCACACAGTTTTCACAATATTGCAGAGCATGTACCGCTTGCCAGAATGCTAGTTCAAGTGATGGTATGACTGCAGAGGATTAGGTAAAACAGAAAAATCTAGAGGAAGGCAAAATGTGTTTACTGTTTTAAGTTTACATTTCTATAGATTTAGCATATAAGTATATGGTCGTTTATTATCACTGTTCATGTTGTATTTGGAATGATAAAAACTAGATCAAAATAAATAGTTCAATGAAGCAAACAAAGTTGCTTGAGATCAATGGATCACTGTTCATTTAAGATATAATTTTAAGTTTCATTTAAGACTGGGTGTTACAGAGCTTGCTATTCACTCTCCAGACAAATGCCTATGCCCGTGTGGTCCAATTTGACTGCTGCATGAGAGGGGAAAAGTCAAGACAGAACAAAGTGTAGACATACTAGGAAAAAAAATCAGAGACCTTGTGAGTTTATCAAATAGAGTTTTGTTTCATATGCATTGTGTGCATTTCCAGATGTTAACAATATGCTTTAGCAACAAACAACACTGATTTTGCCAAAGGCCAGATGTGAAATACTGGATGTTCTACCCTCTGTTGGGAATACTAACAGGAAGGTTCATTACTATAAAACAAATGTGCAGTTTTGAGTCATGGTGAAACAATGGTTCCCAAGGGAAAATAAACTACTTTATTTCTCGTCAACTATCTGATAATGGGCATCTAACATAGTCCAAGATTACAGGCCATTTGAGATATACCATGTTTACCTGAATCTAAAGCGAACCTTTTTCAGTTGAATTTCGTTTCCAAAATCGGGGTGCGCATTAGATTAGATGGCACATTAGATTTGAGTAATGGTATTTTGATTATCAGTAGAGGTCAGGATTTAGTTTAACAGTTTGCTATATTGTAATAATAAATTTATCATAAATCAATTGTATCAAGTGCAGTTAAGTAAAAATCGTAACATAAACCCATTATTATCATATAGCTGTTGCTTTTAAAAAAATTTAATTTTGCACCTGTTTCACAGCTGTACGTTACAATAGCCAGTAAACATTTTTTATTTCACGTCTCTTGAAACAGAGGTGTGCATTAGATTTTATGGCACACTGTATATGAGTAAATATGGGTACTTCCGATAATATGGGGGATCTGTTCAGCAAAAGTCAAGCCGCATCTGAAACTGCATTATATAGGATTGCATTATACAGCACAGGATTGCGACAAGGCAGGAAGCTGGCAATGATGGGTCTGACGACACTGCTTCAATTGGCTGCAATAACTGCCAGATTGACAACAACTGTCAATCAATCCAGGTTACTGAGTACTGTAACACTAAAGGAACAACACCAATGGAAGTGACACTACTGGAGATCTGATTGTACTTGCTGACTATTAAATGCTATTGTCTACTATGTGTCATTGTCTACTACTTGAAAATGCACTGAGCTGACCCAATGCTTGTCAGTGGGAACAACATCCTAGAAATAGAACGGAATGGAATGGTGTGGTGTGGACACATGTTCTTGGAAAAAATTGGACAAGAAACTTGTTGGCAGAGTGATGGTAAAAATATTCAGCAATTCAGTATAACATTCTTTAGGGAATATTTATAATCAACCTTTATGAAGGGGAATTTAAAGAACATTCCAGAGAGCCATTTTCTTCCTGCTCTACTTGGACAGCAGAGAGAAATTAAAAGAGGAGCTTGATAAGCTTATAGAACTGGATATATTTTGCCCCAGACCAGATAAGGAATTCAGAAGACAATCTTTTGCATGTGAATTACTTGCCAGATTAGGAAACACAGTCATAAATTCCAAATGCAGCTGTTGTCAGTCCATGTTGCAATGCATTATTTTCAACTGGACATGCACTGGGTTGCCAATCCAACAGCTTAGTGCCTTATGGAACTTTGTGATATCACCAGGTCAACACAGGACTTAAGCCAGGACTTAGGCTGGCCTAAGAGGAGGTTAGGATTTCAGCCTTCCAGGCAATTGCACCTCCATAGAATGTACCCCTTGAACCATTTCTGCTTAATTGTTCATAATGAATAGGCTTGAGCTGTGTAGGCCAGGATTTCAATGTCTGCCTGGCTGTGGGTTTCAGTAGGACATTGGAAGAAAAGCCACACCTTGGCTGTGAAGATATTTTAAACCTCTTTCCCTAGCCTTATTTGATCTCCACAGGTAACCAGCAAAAGAACATCAGTTCAAAGAAAAGGGGTTTCTCCTCAGAACGTCCACTCAGAGACTTTTGCTGGCGCTCAACCTCCTCCTCAGCCAACTCAAAGACAACCCCAGCTTCATGCAATGCAATAACCCTCAATTCTTGAAGATGGGAGACTTCCGGTGTCTTGACTCCTTCAGCTCTCAGATGCTTCCACAAGGCAGACAGTGGCTCCTTAACAGGACCCTATGCGCAGTATCCTGATTCATGAGAGCTCCATCCCACACAATTATGTCACGAGGAAACTGCCTGAAATGAAAACATTCAATCATCACCCGGAATGCACATGTTGGCACATAGCCACTCCATATCACTCCAGCAGGCCTGTTTCTACCCAGGCTTGAAACATAATGTCCATTTATTTTTTATTTTTTTCATTTCTATGACGAACCACCGTACATGAAGTCCTATTAAACTCTTGGCCCACAGCATCGAAAAGCCATCTGGGTTTCATTGAACACTGCAAGAATATGGTAATTAAAAAACTTTTGCGGAGCCAGTGTTTGGAAAGCTAAAAATAACATCACGTTTTTTCATGATACCTCTGAGTGTCGTTAACTTTTCTCTTCCTGCCCTCATTATGTCACTGTAGTACACTTCAGTGCACCCTCCACTCAGACATGCTACTTTTCCCCCTTCCCAGAATAACTGCCAGACTAAATGACAACTCTCCATGTCTTTGGAGACTCAGGGAGCAATTTGAGTACACCCTTAGATCCCGCAACTTCCCATAGGTCCTGGGGATGATGAGTTGTGGTAGCTTTTATAGGCCAGAGCAAAGTTTTGGAAGGGTGGGGAGGAGGGGGAAGGGAAACAACATGAGGTGCCAAACATGTTGGATCCAAACCTCACCTCCTAGACAGCCAGAAGCTGCTCATGTCTGCTCAGATTTAGGCCACCTCCTGAGGTGGTCATGATGGCCACATAACTATGGAGACCTCTTCAGTCAACACTGATTCTATGGCATTGCCCTTACAGACAGTCACAACTAGCAGGACAACCTGAGAAGGACACCTTGACTTTAGGATAATAATAAATATTGTGTATCCTAGTGTGGTAGAGGTTTGTTTGTTAAACTTCATGTTAGATGGCATCAAAGACTTTTCCATACTCCATATTTTTAAATAACATGATGCCGTTTAACATGAAGTTTAACAAACAAGCCTCTACACCAGTGATTTTAAATCTTTTTCATTTCATGGCACACCATCAGTTGTTTTTAACACTGACAAGGCACACCACCCTGTTCAAATCCCCAAGTTTTCCTATTAATAAGTGTCTCTCCCCAAATTCCCGAGGCACACTGGTTGAAAAATCCCTGCTCTACACACTAGGATACACAAGGTTTAGATGACAAATTTCTCAAGTGAGAACATGACGATTTCAAATACTGTTTGGTCTGAGACGTTAATCCAAAAGCCATTGCGTATGTTTTGTCCTTAAACGACCTTCACAGACCATACCTTGAATGAATGGAGGGAAGCTCATGCTAAACTTCTCTCGCTAAACATTGCATCTCTCTTTGATAAGTTATAACACCCCCCCAAAAAAGCCTCAAACTTCAAAATTGGGGCGGGGGAAATATAATGGTATGTCTCGAAGAGAGGGAGAGATCAGTGGGTCTCGTATTTCTACTTTATGGCACTTAGTAGTTACAGTAACATGCAGTTTCATAACATCCACTTCCAGTTTTAGACACAGGCACACTTCCAAGAGTTTATCTTTCAAACCATCACAGACTACTTGTGACATTCTCACACTAGCAGTAATATTTAGTGTATCCTTTAGGGCTTTGAAGTTTTAATTAATACCAGGGAGTATGCCAACATGCAGCATCCCCACCATTTTGATGTGGTGCACACTGGGTGAGCCTCCACACCATATTTGCTCAAATATAATGCACACTCCAGACAAATTTAGTCCCCAAAATCAGGGTATGCATTAGATTTAAGGGCACATTATATTCGAGTGGAGATTATTGAGTATTCAATCTGCAGATTATATATTTATTCAATTTACATTCTGCCTGACTTCCTAGGAAGGAAACCCTAAGGCAGCTGAGGAAGTGTGGATATATGTTTTCCATATATCTATGGAGAATTGGTCACACACTGGAGTCCGTGCATGTGTGTGTGTGGGTACATGCATGTGAGCATACATGCGTAAATGTGTATAGGTTTTAAGAAGAATTCAGCATATCAGAAAGTTTGTTCCATCTTATGGAAAAAAAAATCAAAGATTTTAGATAGTCCTTTGAATTGGTTATTCCTTGAAGAACTGGTTTCCTGGGAAAACTATTCACCATTATAGTCTCATTCCAATGATGCAATATTTACAGATCTTTGTATATGTGAACCATTTCTAGAATCACCTGTGGATGCAAAGCTTCATGTAAAAATAGACCCTATGAAACATGGAGGAGGGGAAGCAATCTGGAGCAGTATCTCATTTTAATATGGGCAGCAGTGTATACCTATCATTCCCACATTATCTATGGGCACAGTCATGTTGCTCCCACATCAGATATTTGGACTAGGATCATAGAATCATAGAGTTGGAAGGGGCCTAGTGGATCATCATCTAGTCCAATCCTCTGCCTGTAGCAAGAGATCCTTGTCTTGTGGGGACCCGGGTCTTGAACCCTGGCCTGCTGGGTAACAGGCACAGTATCTTAACCACTTGCGCCACCAGAGGATCCTACTTACCCAGCAAGTACCCAAGCCCAGATGTACCTGGCAAACTCAACACTGCTAAACTTTGCAAGGTCAATTGTGTCTGTCCCTTGGTTGACCCAGGATTTAGGAACCGATGACTCACAGATGACTCAGCATGATCATTGCTGCTCCTGCTCCTCAGTTACTGACTGCAAACTGAATACAGCTGGAGGTTGGGCCCTGTATCAGATTTCCACAGAAGTTCATTTATTGGTCCATTGCCATTCAATATCCCCATTCATTAGTGTCAAGGAATGTAGACTGGTGATTGTGCTGATCAAATTTGTGGCTGGTACAAACTTAAGAGGGATCTTGGATTCTTCAGAAGATAACAGAAGGATTAAAACTGCAGCATAAGAAACTTTTCATAAATGAGAAAAGTGGGTCGATATAAATAAATCACGATCCTTGTAAGAGCTTTGCATGAGGTGGAGTTACAAACAAGAGGCATAAATATAGCATGGGGAAAAAAGTAGCAAAGAGAAAGGCACTGGAGAAGATGTTTAGGTCATGGTGGGTAAAGTAATGGATGTGAATCAGCAACATGATGCCATGATCCAAAAAGTCCCCACACAGTCATATATCATGCTGGACTACAACACAGAACATAACCTCAGTGGAATTATTATTCCACTTTGCTTAGTTCTGGTAAATGGTATTACAAAAAACTAGAACCAAAATAACCCTGGGGGAAAAAAAGAAATAAGGTCAGTGAAGAAAGCTGATTAGGTTTTAAGTGTTTAGTCCTCTACAGATGCCCTGAATTAAAACAAGATAGGGCTGTAATCAGTTTTCCTTATTAGATGGGGCAACCACATTTCTAGGAAGGGTCATGGCCAGTCCAACATTGGCAGAAGATACACTGCTACCCCTCTTGGCCACTTGGTCTGATCCAGTCTGGCCTGGCACGACCCCGCATTTGGTTCAGTTACAGATGAAGCCCCTTTACCTGTTCTCCCTCCTCCGAATTCTCCCTTCTCACAATTTTAAAAGCCAGAGGGGAGAAGAAATATGTATAAAGACTTTTACGGCCTGTATAAAGACTATTTCTATGCCTTTCCTGGAGTTCACAGCTTCACTCCCGTTCAGAGGGTGGAAAGGGAGTGGTAACACTTTTCAGTCCTGGAAAGAACAGGGAGATGCTGCTACCTGCTATATCTGTTTACAGCAAGGCTACAGTTAGAGGAAGGGAGGGCTATACCATTGTAATATAGTTATCAGTGCATTTTTACTTGCAATATCATCTCTACGCAAATGAAGTTGGCCCTTGAAATTAAAATTTAAATGTCTCTTTCAGCTAAGGGTACCCAAACTTTTTGGCTGGAGGACCACATCATCTCTCTGACACTGTGTTGGCGGGCCAGAAAATTTGCATTTGAATGTATTAAGGTATAAGAGTGTATTAGAGACAAATCTGGAGGATTATAAGGCTTGTCCACAGGCTGGATGGGGGACTTGCTGCAGGCTGCATTGAGACTTGCCGGGGGTTGCATTGGCCCCTGGACCAGTTTTGAACTGTCCTGCTTTGGGCAAAAAAAGTCTGCTTACCAGGGGAGCTCCGTCTTGCAGTATTCAGGTCTCAACCCACTGACCTGCCAAATTTCAGATTGACAGGCACAGCTCCTTTAACCACTAAGCCACTGAAGCTCTATCATCCTTTACCATATTTGAAAAATGCCATGGGACATCTACTAAAATTGGATGTCAGGAGAGATAAAACCAACAAAAGAGAATATTTCTTTACCCATTGTGTAATTAATCTGTGGGACTCCTTGCCACAGGATATGGTGAAGGCATCTGGGTTAGAAGAAAGAGTCTGGAAGAAACATCCACAGGTTCTAAGCCATGACACGTATGTGCAATCTCCTGATTTTAGATGTAGAATACCTCAAAAGGCAAGGTGCAAGGGAATGCAACTCATGTCTGCAATTTATGGGCCAGGGAAGGGGAGTAGGATGCAGCATCATGACTACTAACAGTACTCTCCACCTTCTTTGCCTTAAATCTCCCCATACTGTCCACAACCTGTCTTGCCGCCACTTTAACTGCCTCTGCGCTGGATGGGTCTGTCAATGTTGGGTGCATGGAACCGCCAATCATTTATGCCAGTGGCTTCAATATGCATGGCAGAAGCATGTGATTTGTAGCAAATCTTTGCATTCTTTCCCAGCACTGCGGTGAAGGGAGGACTTACCTGGAGAGAGACTGATTGCCTGCCTGCTACCACTGCCCTGCATTATAATGGTAAGCAAGACATAGATCACAGAAGAAAGAAATATTATTTTAAAATGGGTTTCCTTTAATGAGATTATTGGCATCCATGTGAGTTTTGGGAATGGAACCCTCATAAATACCGAGATCCAACCTGTATTATTCCATTATTATTCAACCTTTTGTACATGGACAGACAGAATAACAGAATAACCTTCATTTCATTTTGTTTGTAATGAGAGAATGTCAAATTGTAAGAAGAGAGTGTCTGCACCCCTGCTCCACCTTATATTGTTGTGTTCTTCAATAATGGGCAATCTGCAGTGGCTTCGCAGTTATCCTAAAACAAAGGAGCTGGAAGTGGTATTATAGCGATGTTATGGGTTTTGAATTCCAATTTAATATTTTAATCAGTTTTTGAGCATATCTAATGAGTGTTATATAGGTAGTGTATATGTTTTTTATGTTTGAAGCCGTCAGCAGGCATAGCCACAGGCATAAACATTTCTCTCTCTCTCTCTCTCTCTCTCTCTCTCTCTCACACACACACACACACACACACACTTACTCACCCACTCATGCTAAAGAGCACAACTGTGTAGTCAGCTACGAGCACAATCCTAACCATGTCTACTTAAAAGTAAGTCCCATTGTGTTCAATGGGTCTTACTCCCAGGAAAGTGTCTTTAGGATTGCAGCCTACATGAATTAAACTTACAGGAGCCGTTTAAGATTTGCATGCTTATTGTATGAACAACTACAATGAGCCCAATGCTGTGTTCAGTGTTGTGTTCAATGTTGAACACAAACAAATGAAGATATTCTTTTTCCTCCTAGCATTTTCCCCATGCTATAGCAGGGACCACTATTCTGGATTGGAGTTGTCCGATTCATGTTTAGAGGTGACACTGGGGAAATGGCTTGTCACAGGCGCCTGTCACCAGATTGTAACCTATTGTAACCTACCAGATTGTCACCAGATTGTAACCTACCATCCATTTTGCTTGTGAATCACCTTTTTAGGGGGTGGGTGGGGGAGGAACCAATAGCAAAATTTGCATTTGTTGTATTCAAAGTGGGGGTAGGTACCCCCTTGAAGGGTATGCCTGGGAGGGGGGGCGTGAGATGGTGGGATCCGCCATATTGGAATCTTGCACTAGGCTTTCCTGGAAGTAAACTTCCTTGAACATAATGGGACTTCTGTAAAGACAAGAAGAAGCTTTGGCATCACCTCCAAGTAAGTTTGACGGGGGTCCCAGACAGATTTTTAAGTTTGAAAGGGGGTTCTGGGATGAAATACCCGAGTACAACTGGTTAGTTAGAGGAACTCATTAGCTGCAGAATAGAAAAAATATGCAAATCTTTTCAAGTTATCCCATTATCATACAAGGGCAACCCAATTATTATGAGTCACCCTTTCAGTAGCACCATCTCTGCTAAGGCACCACTTTTCAACTTGGTAGAAGAGAGTAAAAAGGTATAGCAAAACCAGCACTGCTGAAAGATTGGCCTGTGTGATAATTTGGCTCTACTAGCACATTGACTCTTTTTTCCCCCTTGATTTGCCCCTTTCCCTATAATGGTCCTTGTTTTCTGAGGTCTCCTTCTATCTTTCTCCCCCACAGTCTTGGCAGAAGCAGTGTGGCTAAAAGGGCAGCATTGGAAGAGTCCTAGTATCACATGAAGCAGATAAAATTTTAATATATACAGCTTGTAGGATATACCCATTTTAACTCAAATCTAATGTGCCATTGAATATAAAGTACACCATGACTTTAAAAGGCTTGAAATTTTTTTTTAAATGTTTACTGGCAATTGTAACGCACAGCTGCAAAGCAGGTGCAAAATTTAATTTTACTGCATACAACGACTTATAGGATAATACTAATAGGATAATAGAACTAAACTAGGCAACTACTAATTGCACTACTTTATACAACAATGGGTTTATGCAACATTTCTATTACAATAGTGTAAACTAAAAAATGACCTATACATATAATAAAAATACTATATTTCCTTGAATCTAATGTACCATAGAATCTAATGTGCACCCAGATTTTGGAGACTAAGAGCACAATCCTAAACATTTCTACTCAAAAGTAATCCCCATTATGTCCAATGAGTCTTACTCCCCAGGAAAGTGTCTTTAGGATTCCAGCCTAAATCTGGCCGAAAAAGATGAGCATTAGATTTGAGTAAATATGGTATGTTTGACACCTCCTAGGCTTTGACTTTATGATTTTGATTTCTTCTACGTTGTGGCTGTTCCTGTATTCAGTGCTAGAAGAGTTGTTATGTAATCACAGAGTGATGCCATCACCACTTGGGAGTTATTTAGTCAATAGTGGAGCCCAGAAAAATATGTTTGCAAAAACAAACCAGAAAAAAAAATCTTAAAAAGATAAACGTGTCCCCACGGGTCACCCTGCTAGTCATGACTGACTCTAAGGGCATTGCTCATTCCCTTTACAATGCTGAAGAGCATAGACCAAATATGTCTCCATGGTCATTACTAAACACCAAAGGTACTTGAAGTGGTACCTATCTATTCATTTGCATTGACATGCTTTTGAACTGCAAGGTTGGCAGGAGCTGGGCAAGTAACGGGTGCTCAGTAGTCACTCTATCATGTACTTGGGTCTCAAACTGCCAACCTGCCAACCTTCAGGTTGACTAGCACAGCATCTTTAACCACTGAGCCACTACTGCCCTTAATCAAAACTTTAGCTTGTATTAATTACGCCAATGTATTAATTTTTCCAGCTAACTCTTAAAATGCAGTTTGGGTGTTACCCCATTCCAAACTTCTCCCAGTAAGGGAGATTTTCTTTTCCCTGCTTAGCATGTACTTTTTTTAGCATGTCTGTCTAAGAACTAGATTGCTTTCTTTTTTTGCTAATGTAGACCTCTGATGTGGGACCCTTCCATCTCCCTGCTGTTGGTGCAGCAATAAATATTTTCCATTCTTGTATAATCCTAGCTTGCACGTCTGAGGGATGAGATCATCCCCATTCATGGGGATATTGCTGGCAGCCTTTTTTCAGTCAATTCGGAGTGTATACTTCATGAGCCCTGACTAGGCTTTAGGACCATGGCCATGACAAAAAGCTTAGAGATGAAAGGAAGAGGGTGGTGATCCAAAAATTGGCACTACCACTCAGACAATATCCATGAGATATCTTGAAAGCAGAGCAGAATCTTGTGATCCAATGTCCATCAAGTGCAATCCAATGCAGGTCTACTCAGAAGTGAGTATCACTGAGTTCAATGTGGATTGTTCCAAGCTAAGTGGAATTATAGCTATTTATGCAATTTATTCCAAGTTAAGTGCATTATAGCTTTACTCATCACAGCAAAATCTGTCTTGATCTCCAGCAGAGATGCTTTGTACTTTCTCAAGTGAAATTCCAGCATTTTAGCCCCACTGATTATAATGGGACTTCTGAGTAGACCTGCATAGGATTGGGCTGCTAAACTATCAACCTTTATTTTGGCCAGTTTCAGAGCATAATTCTAACCATATCTACTGGATCTTACTCCCAGGAAAGTGTGTTTAGGATTGCAGTCTTAAATTGCCAAACAGTTTATTTTTCAGTCTGCATCCAGGCAGGTGGGATGTGAAACCTATTCCAATAGCCACCAAAACCGTATCTGACTAGCTAATGTGTTTCACTTCACCAGGCAAATGATGCAAAAATCTTGGATAGGATAATTTTGCACATCTAAAGAACAGACCATTTGTTCCAATGCATGTCTGAATTTTATGTGATATGTACAGGTTACATTTATTTCAATCACACGTACGCAATATTTCATCAAAACTGTACTAAGTAATTGGTTTAATCTGAAACTCTATATTGCATTTTTCACATATTTAGGGGTGATTTCTTCCTTTTTCAAAAACACTAAACGTCCTTAGCCAAATAAAGGTCTGGTTAGTTCAAAAATATAACAATTTCACATCTACATGTTTGTGTGTAGATGAACGCCCACCCACCCAAAGTTTTATTACTTTTGTCCTGAAATATGCCTAATTCTGTGTTGGTTATTTTATTTGGCAGTTGATTATTTTTTAAGGCAGAAAATTTTTGGGCACCAGCATTTTAGAATGAGCACCAAAAAATGATGCTTAGGCCACAACCCAGCACTGCTTTCCATCTGCACTACTTTAAGAGGTCTGAAAATATGGGATCATATTCATGAGATTATTCCAGATTGGCTATCTATTTCTATCACTACAAAGACACTTTCTTGAAAGCTTGCACAGCTGGTCTTGCAGAGCCTCCACCTCAAGGATTTTAGTCATGGGTGCTAAAAAATAGCACAAATAAAAGTTATTTTAGAAGTCTCTCAAACTTTTCTAAAATAAGTCTCTGGTAAAAGTGTGACACATGAAAAAATGCATGGGAGGATTTTGTTGATACTCATTTGGGATGTGCACTTGTTCAGATCTCCCAAACGCAAAGCCAAGATAACGCAACACTTCCATATGAGGTTATAAAAATCTGTGTGACAAGGTGCTTTATATTTATAGAAATACTGTCCTGTATATTTTCTATAATGGGGTTGACTCTCACAATAAAAGGCAGATAGTGATCAAGATGGATAGTGGCAGAAGTTAAAAATGAGCACAATCTTAAATATGTGCTTGCATGTGTACACACTTGAAGGGATTGCAAGTCAGTGGTTCCAGATCCTTGTGCTGCACTACGGAATGAGCTCCTGTCACTTGTCCCAGCTCTTGCCAACATAGCAGTTTGAATGCATGTCAATATATAGGTACCAATACAAAGCTTGGTGGGAAGGCAACATCTTGATGACAGACCCCTGTGACAGGCCAGCTTTCCCCAATGTAATGTAAACCATGGTTTAGGTGACTCCAATCCAGAACAGAGCCTGGATCTGCCATCATAACGGAGAAACGCTGAAGAAGTTGCTATGTGTATACACTTGCACACACAAACACATCAATGAAGCTAGCATTATGTAAACATAAGTGTATACAGTATTTTGGATGCATCTGGAAATGTCTCCAAGGTGACTTGATGGCTCTTGATTGAACATCCCCAGCGCTTGGTATTGTTGGTTTATTGCAGTAGGAACTAGTTTTTGAGGCTAGTGGCTAAATTCAATAATGCTGCTGAGTTAGTGAGGGTCGCTAGGAATTGGGACCTGTCTTTTGTGAAACTAACAATTTTGTTTTTTTCCCGGAAGCTCCCAGGATTTGGCTTTTGTTCACAGGTTTAAATGTGGGAGTGAGATGTGGCTGCTCACCGAATCTTCCCAGAAATGAAAACCAGGCAAGGCTTCATTAAAAGGATGGCCGACCTTGAGTCCTTTGGACATCAGTCCAGCTCCCAAATCACATTATCATCCATCTTGTGCTCTCCAGGCATCCAGTGACAGATAGTGTACATGTATACAAACATGTCACAAAACATGCATTCAAATAAGATAATTACAAAATATCATGTGGTGGCATCCATGATGTTAAAATGTGCTAGTGACCTTCTCTAGGACACTATCTCAAAGCAGAACCCTTTTGGACATCAGTTGTTTGATGGACCAGAATATTTGGAGTACCAGATCGGAGAACTGCAGTAATCCCAGAGTGGCACAAATCAAATGGGGATGTTGACAAGGCAGGGGTGCGTCACAAAAATGATTCTTGCTCCACTTCTTTATCACTCTGTCAAATACTTATGTTATAATGTTTGTTCCGGTAATCCTTGGAGCAGTAAAACTCCTCCTGGGATTCCAGGGACCCCCTTTGAGATTCCTCTTGCAGACAGCTGTTTGCACTTAAGAGCGTATGGTGGTTATACTTTACTGCTCATGAATTGTGTCATGCAAAACAGATGTAAAGTCTCATCACAGAACTGTACACAAGAATGAAGATTTCTGTCATGTAGAGAGGGAGAAGACTTTCCTAGTTCCCTTCCTCACAACTATCACAGTTTCTGGGAGGGCAGCAGAGAAATACACTGTATTCCCAAATACATGAGTTTTAATAGCAAGCCTGATTAGCACCTTGAACTGCTGTTGGCTTAAATTGGTTTATTTGTGCAATGAAAAAAATAGTCCAGGCTTCTGTGTGTTTTGCTGTCAAGAAAAGACGAAGAACAGTTTCATAACCTAAAAAATGAGAAAGAAGATGCGTAAAAATGTTTGGAGGAAAGTTAAAAATCCACATGTTTGTTATGGAGGCAAATGTTGCTCCAGGGCAAGTTTGTAGAAGTGTTTTGATCCCTTTTCCCTGAGTCACCAAAAGTTTAGGCCAGCTTTGCAAGATGTAAGTTTGATTCAGAGGAGAATGAACAGAAGTATTTAGTGTGCCTTTAATTATTTTGTTTTTAAATGTTTCTATCGGAAAATGAGCAGCAGGGAAACAGCAGCCAGCATGGATTATTCAAATCCCAGACAAGATCTGAAGCTAACAATGCATTTCTTGCTGAACATGTTAGTTGCGCTTCGACTCCTCTGCCACCCAAATGAGCAGAAGTTACCTGTGACGTGTTACCATTATGCTTCACATCTTGCTTCTCCTTGTCATCGACTGAGGGTGGCAGGAAATGCAGAACACTATGCACCTGTCTTCGCACAATGGCTAAATGCTATTACTCCTAAAATGAGACAAGTGGAAGCCAGATGCACAACTGAGGTTTCCAGCAGAAGAAATGTGGTTAGCCCCACATTGATCTGGAGCCTTGGGATACCAGGGCTCCAAAATTTCAAGAGACGAACCTTATTGAACGGGCTGTTATTCCACAGCATGAAAAGTCCACATAAAATGTAGTGAAGCTGGATTCTATTCAAACATATTGCAGTGGCTCGTGCAACTTTATGAGACAGGCACAATAAGATTCACTGGAGCAAATGAAAGTGATCCAAGCAGTTACTTCTGATACTGACAGTACAGACTCATAGTGCAAAGCTTGTGTACTCAGAAGTAAGTCCAATTGTGTTCTATGGGACAAAGAGCACAATCCCAACAAGGTCTATTCAAAAGTAAGCCTCATTGTGTTCAATGGGTCCCACTTCCCGGAAGTGTCTTTAGGATTGCAGCCTTACTCTCAGGAACGTGGTTTTAGAATTGCAGCCATATTAATTGTTTTTAAAAAATTCTCTTTAGTTCCCTAATCCCTTTGGCTACTTATCTGTGCAAACTACTTCACGGAGCAGCAATTTTCAGCCTTTTTCATCACATGGTGCATTGAGAAAGAACTGAATTTGTGAAGGTGCATCCTCAGTTTTTGTTTCTTTTTACATTTGACAAGGCATAACCCTTTCCCAAACTCCCTTGACACACCTGCAGACCATTTGCAGCACACTAATGTGCCATGGCGTGGTGGTTGACAATCGCTATACATCTGCTTTTTGCAATTGACAGACACGAGGCAAATCTTTTAAAGAAGGATTAGGGTTGATGGATAGATTTCTTGGTCAGATTAGAGTTCACTGTACACCTGGTAGGTACATGGTGTCAGGAAGCAAAGTGGTGTGGTTTTCCATGGTCACATTTGTTGAACTAGCACAGTGGTTTCCAAACTGTGGGTCGGGACCAACAAGTAGGTCACAACCTGATTTTAGTGGGTTACCAATGGGTGACGGAAAGACCAGATACAGTAACTAATTTCTTCAAGCCCTGAAGCTATTCAGAAATCAAATACTGCTGTTGCTGATTACCTTGCAAACAGTTCAGCTAATGCATTTATCTTACTCTGCCCTGCTGAGAGCCTAATTTTTTGCATGTCCATAAGATTGGAAGTACCATATGGAAGTACCATAAGTCCCAGGCTTATTACTCCCTAGAAAGTGTGGTTCGAATTGTAGCCTGAGCTCTTGCAGTTTGCAAGCATGTATAATATGGGGGGTGTCTTTTTCTACTTATTATTCCTGATCAATAAATAAAATATGATTTCTTTCTGGATCTTTTAAAAATGTCTGGTAGACCTAAGGCTGCGGTGGCTCAGCGGTTAACCTGAACGCTTGCTTGTCAACCTGAAAGTTGGCAGTTCAAAAGCATGTAAATGCCAGTAGATAAATTGGTACCACTTCAGTGGGAAGGTAACAGTGTTCCATGTGCTTTGGTGTATAGTCATTCCAGCCACATTACCACAGAGATGTCTTCGGACAGCGCTAGCTTTTTGGCCTGGTAATGGGGATAAGCACTGCATCCTAACTAAATAGATCCTGACAGTATGTTGTTAGTGAGGTCCTGGTGGTAAAATGTTTGGGAACTGCTGCTCTAGCAAATAAAGATTATTTAAGGGTGCAATTTTATGCAGGCTTACCTTGGAGGAAGTCCCTCTGAATTCAGTGGCACTTCTGACTAGACATGCCTAAGATTGGGTTGTTAAGTTTATATCCTTATGCATGACAGAAATGCCCTATGAAATTCTGCCCTATGACAGAAATTTCATGATTTTTTCCAGGAAATCCTTCCTTAACTAAAATTGGAACGATTCAGAGAAGATTAACATGGTCCCCATGCAAAGATGACACACAAATTTGTGAAGCGTTCCATATTTTTTTGAATCTGTGGGTGGTGCAAGTGGTTAAGACACTGTGCCTATTAACCAGCAGGCCAGGGTTCAAGATCCGGGTCCCCACAAGACAGGGTGAGCTCCTGTCCTTAGCCCAGCTCTGCGATGCAGCTGGAATCAAACCTATCAGCTCTGCCGTTCCATTGGATGATTTCAGTGGTGTGGAGAGGGGGGATTTGCTGCTTGGGTAACAGCCTATCCTCCATATCAATCTATCCAGGCCTTCGTGCTTCACATGGAGCATGATACCATAGTTTTTCAAGACTGATGGATGCCAAGTAAGAAGAGCCACGCTGGATCATGCCAAAGGCCCATCTAGTTCAGCTTTTATCTTCAGATGCTAGAACATCACCACCAGACCATCTCCAGACCACCAGATGTCTGGTGGTCACAGAAGCACAGAAAACAATAAGAGACTTGCATCCTGCACCCTCCTGTATACCTGGCATTCTGATGTAAGCCCATTTGAAAATTAGGAGGTCGCATTTATCCATCATGGCTTGCAACCTGTGATGGACTTTTCCTCCAGAAATTTGTCCAATACCTGTTTTATATAGGTTATCTTTTTATATGTTGTTTTATAAAACTTTTCTTCTATAAATCTATCCAGTCCTCTTTTTATGGCACCTAGAGCAAGTGCCATCACTCATCTTGCGGCAAAGATTAATCACATGCTGGGCAATGATGGGATGCAAAGAAATTAACAATCGGTTCTCTGCCCATCTGGCAGCCACTTTTAAATGGCTATTTTTAAACTTTATATGTCCTGTCTCTCGTTAACAACCAGTTCTATAGAGTAGGTGTGAACCTGCTGGAGCCCAACCCTGATGCTGGGTAAAGAAATATATTTTTTGTTTGTCCCAATTCTTATCACCTGCATAATTTTGTATGTCTCAAAATTCCTTCCTCTGTGGCACATCACAGCAGTGGCACCCAGTGGCATGAGTCTGCCACACCAATGGCACCCTAGTGGTGTGACCAGGCAGCAGGTTTATGACTCTGTAAGATGGCAGAAGAAGGACCACTAAGGACCAGAGAAAGGTGCCCTGGGGGCACAAAACGCAGTGGAGGGAAGTGCCCCATCCCAATGTACAGCCTGCATATTGGACAGGGTGATCATATGTCATAACCAAAAAAGAGGAAAAGGCCCCCCAGAAATGTAGGACATGACAAAATAAAAGCTAAAAGCATTCATTTACATATTGCTTTCATGTGGTTCATTTAAACACTATATCACATTTTTAAATTCAAACCTATTAGGCATTATTTATTATATATAGCATGTAATCAGTGGTGTCACTAGGGTGGTGCGGGTGGTACAGTCCATGTCCAAGCCGGGGGATCTAAAAATTGCCACTTTGTGATGGTGCATCAAACCCCATCATGTCATATACCGTTGGAATCATATTGAAGAACAGAATCCAATGCAACGCAGTGTTTTGAAATAGCACGTTCCTATCAAAAGTTATGTCCAAAAAACCTTAAAAAACTAAAATATGCATTGACCTCTAGAAAGTGAAAGTGATCCAATTCACGGCTTTACTCATGAATAGCAAACATGCCACAGTTCACTGGAAAGTGCAGACTTAGAGGAATCTAAGGACACAGAACTGTCCTGATCCACAGCCCCCACAAATCACTCCAGAAGGAGATTCCTGATGATTGCATTGAAATGAATTGAGAATGGATGTGAACTGCACAGCTGTGTTTACTGGTGAATGAGCAAGCATGCCTTGGCTGGAGTGGAAGGTCAGTCCAGGAGAGTACAAGACTTCCAAAATGGTCCTGGTCAGGGACGTTACTAGGGCATTAGAAAGGGGGCAGCCCTTGTGACCTAAACAGCTAAAATCATGGTTTGTAGAAATACTCCCATCATGTTATACACCTCTGAATGTGTAATTTACAGCGGAATGCAGTGAAACAAATGAAATATCTTTATTCTATTAAAATGTATGGCTAAAAAAACCAGTGGAGGTGGGGCAATGGTACATAACCACGACCACCATTCAAAATGTTGCCCTGCCCAATGTATGGGGGTGATGCACTGACCTCCCACACTGGGTGATGCAAGCCCTAGTGACACCCCTGCAAATAATTAATGAATTCCAAAAAGGCTCCATACTGCCTGCTCACAAAGGAAAGGCGGTCAATGAAGATTTTTTTTCCAGGACAAAAGTTAAAATAGAGGACATTTCCTGGAAAAGAGGACATATGGTTACAATGAAAATTTTTTTTCTAGGACACAACAAAAAAATGGATGTGTCCTGGGAAAAGAGGACATCTGGTCACTCTGGAAGTGCTCCATCCAGACATTCTGCAGGCTGGGACCCTTGCAGAACAGGGTGACCGTATGCCATAACCAAAAGAAGAGGAGAAGGCCTTCTAAAATGTAGGACATGCAAGAAAAATGTAGAACATGACAGCATAAAAGCTAAAAACACTCATATATATATATATATAGCATGTTGCTTTCATGTTGTTTATTTAAACGCCATATTACTTATTACATTTAAAACTACTATTACTAAAACTATGAATTATTACTATATTACTTATTATATTATTACATTATTATTATATTACTATATTATTACATTTAAAGCTATGACTATAACTAAAACTATGAACTATCACTATTACTAATAAATTACTATTTATTTTAAATTATTATTACATGTAATTTATTACACATAAATTTATGAATGACAAGAAGGCTCCATGCTGCCTGCTCACAAGTTAAAGAACAATGAAGATTTTTTTTCCAGGACTCAATGCTAAAAAAGAGGACATCTCCTGGAGAAAAAGAGGACATCTGGTTACAATGAATGTTTTCGCAGGACTCAATGCTAAAAAAGAGGACATGTCCTGGAGAAAAAGAGGACATCTGGTCACAATGAATGTTTTTCCAGGACTCAATGCTAAAAAACAATGAATGTTTTTCCAGGACTCAATGCTAAAAAAGATGTCCTGGAGAAAAAGAGGACATCTGGTCACAATGAATGTTTTTCCAGGACTCAATGCTAAAAAAGAGGACATGTCCTGGAGAAAAAGAGGACATCTGGTCACAATGAATGTTTTTCCAGGACTCAATGCTAAAAAAGAGGACATGTCCTGGAGAAAAAGAGGACATCTGGTCACAATGAATGTTTTTCCAGGACTCAATGCTAAAAAAGAGGACATGTCCTGGAGAAAAAGAGGACATCTGGTCACAATGAATGTTTTTCCAGGACTTAATGCTAAAAAAGAGGACATGTCCTGGAGAAAAAGAGGACATCTGGTCACAATAAATATTTGTTTTTCAAGACACAATATTTAAAAAGAGGACATGTCCTGGGGAAAAAAGGACATCTGGTCACAATAAATATTTTTTCCAGGACTCAATGCTAAGAAAAGAGGACATGTCCTGGAAAAAATGTAGAGATGGTGACCTTGTTGCAGAGCATCAGCAGAGCAGCCCATCTGGGAGCCTTTCCTGGTGCTGAGCAGTGCTGCTGCTGCTGCTGCTGCTGCTGTTCTGTCCAATGGGGAGCAGCGCAGCGCAGGGAGCGCCACGTGCAATGGAAAGTCCTGCCTGGTCGGTCCTCGCAGCCCCCTCAGCTGTCACTCAGCACCAGCAGCAGCAGCAGCAGAGCCCCCTGCAGCCACCCCTCGGCTCTGCTCTGCTCTCTGCTCAGCTGGCGCCTCCTCCTCCTCCTCCCCCTCGCATTGGCAGCGCATGGAGGGCAGAGCAGCGGCATAAGGAGGAGGAGGAGGACCGGGACCTGCTGCTGCTGCTGCACTGAGGAGCAGGAGGAGCAGGAGAGGGGCTCCCCCAAGGACTCTCCAGCCAGATGGATCGCCCTCCTCTGTATGTGATGCTCTCCTGCCTGGTCCCTCTCCACTGCTGGCTGGCCACGGGCAGGGCGGCCAGAGCACAAGGTAGGACTGCAGCTGCCCTCGGGGCTGAGACCTTCCTCCCCCCAACCACCCCCAGGAGCACCTCTTGGCACAGGACACTCTTCCTTGGGAGCAACCAAGACTGCAACCCCAGCCACACTTTCTTGGGAGGGAGCCCCACTGACTAGAATGGGACTTACTTCTGAGTAGACATGCATAGGATGGGGCTCTCAGGATGCAGTCATAGGGAGTAACTTTAATAGGACTTACTTCTGATGCATAGGATTCCACTCTCACGGTGGGATCCTAGCCACGCTTTCCTGGGAGTAAACCCCACTGACTATAATGGCACTTACTTCTGAGTAGACATGTATAAGATTGCGTTCTATAATAAATTATATGTAATTGTTAATTTAATAATTTAAATTTAATTAATTTAATAATTAATATAATGTGGATTAATATATAATCCATATATATATATATATACACACACATTATATTAATATATACACACTGTATATATAATACTGTATAATACATAGATATAACAGTGGATAGATAGACATACAGTAGATTTAGAGCACAGTCCTAACCATATCTACTCAAAAGTAAGCCCCATTGTGTTCAATAGCTCTTTCTCCCAGGAAAGTGTCTAGGATTGAAGCCATAGGTAGGTAGGTAGGTAGGTAGGTAGATAGATAGATAGATAGATAGATAGATAGATAGATAGATAGATAGATAGATAGATAGATGAAGCCACTGGGTGGTGGTAGTGATGGGACAGATGCACCATTTCAATTGATCCACAGTGGCAGATTGTTGCTCTGTTCAGATGCTCAGGGCAGTGATTCCATGCATGCCAATTGTTTCAGCACTTTCCTAGGAGTAAGCCCCATTGATTTTAATGGGACTTACTTCCGGGTAGGCATTGATAGGATTGCGTTCTTGCACAGCTGGGAAGGGCTTTTTAACTTTGCCTAGACATCAAGGTGACCCCATCAAGAGATCAAAGTGGGGTTACCACTTGATGGGATCACCCTGATGTCTTGGGGGAAGTCAACCATCAATTAAGGTGGTTCCCACAGTGTGGACTTCCTGGAGGCACCAGGGTGACCCTGGTATTGAAAACAGGGTGCTAAATGGGAAAGGGTTCAGGACTTCCGAGAGGCATCAGTTTTGAAAACCGGGTGCTGTGGCAGCAATTGGAGGACCCTACTTTTCATCCTTTTTAAAATTCCTACTCAGGAGCAAGTGTCACTGGAATAATTCAGTGGGATTGACATCTTCTGGGAATAAACACATGTCTGATTGCCACGCTAGAATGATTTACCACCACCATCATCACCCCTGCACGATCCACCTTGACACCAGAGGAACTTACTCCCTGCTGTGGAGTTCGATTGTAAAACTTATGCTTCAAGGTTTGAGTTATGGCCTCAAGCCATAGTGGCCCATATGATACTGGCCCATAGTGGCCATGCTATTGACATGCTGGCATGATCACGCCAAAGGGCAAATTGCTTTGATGCTTATCATCTGTTGGCTGTCTGATGAAGTTCCAGACTGCTGCTCCAGTTAAAAAAGAGAGAGATTTTTACATCCCCAGTTGTGCTGCCCCCTATGCTGTACAATTGGAATAAAACAAACAATAACAAAAGGCACCTTTGATGTTGGTGCCTCTGCATCCCTACTGCGAGAAACCCTGTTCTCAGATGCCCAGGATTTAGGATTTTTCCTGCCCTGTCTTTTGTGATTTCATTTCCTTAAAATGGACAGGGACGCATAGTCTGATCCGTATTACCATAAAACCCAACACACACGGCTGTGCGTTTTGTGGCCTCACTTTGTGAGGGGTGGAATGTGGCAATGACAGATCCTTATCAGAAGTTTGACATTTGTCACACTTTTGTCTTTTCATGTTGTGCTGGAGTTTCAAAGCAGTTTTCTATTTTTGTTCCTATACACATTTCCATGCAAGCACATTCCATGCAAATACATTTTAGCAGGACGTACTTCTGTAATATGTGCTTCGCTAGACTCACTTCCATGGAATGATAGTATATACTGTATTTACTCGAATCTAATGCACCATTGAATCTAATGCGCACACTGTACTTATAATCAAAATAACCTATTTAATAAAATCTAATTTACCATCAGCACCCTGATTTTAGAGACTAAATTCAGCTGGAAATGATGAGCGTTAGATTGGAGTAAATATAGTATGGATGTGTGTGGGTTAAAATATGATTGGCTGATGACATTTGAGGCGCATGTTTTGAATTTTTCCTGTTATGGTGCCATTTTCTTTTGACATTTTCCCATTTCAGAAATCTATATTGGAATTGTGCTGGCCGAGGTGAACGGATGCACAGGCAAAATAAAATACACCAATAGGAGGAGTGTTGCTACATGCAAATTAAGATTTGTTTGAAAATATTTTAAAATCTTTTTAGAGGTACTTTTTTCCTTGTCCAATTACTTTATCTTCTGCTCTAGAGATGGCACAACCTTGAACGCCACCTGATGCTTCTCTGGCTCCCCAACTGCTGCCTCTGCTAGTAAATAAATAAATAAAATAAAATAAAAACTGCATATCTTGTTCATGGCACAATTCCTTCCATTGCAGAAGTGCAGGACATCCAGTTTGGTTGAAACTTGGGACTGAAGTGTGAATGAACGTCTTCATTTGTGTGGTCCCTTAAATAAACTGTGAAGTCCTGCACTTCTGCATTGGAAGAAACCGCATGCATTTAGTAGGCAGGAAAGGGATGTGGATTGGATCAGCTGCAGATGGATGGTAGTGTTGGATGGAGGTGAAAGGCAGGGTTGGCCTTAAGAACAGAAAGGTCCAATTGGAAACATTTTTTTCTGCAGGCCCCAGATTCACAACCAAAGTCTGTAAAATCTTAGAGATACAAATACAATGTATTATAGACAATATATAATATTTATTTATTTATTTATTTATTTATTTATTTATTATTATTATTATTATTATTATTATTATTATTATTATTATTATTATTATTATTATTATAATAAATGCACAGCAAACAATTTTGTGCTGGTTTCATTCACATCACCAGTTGGACCCTTCCCAAGAGTCTAGGACAGTGGGAAGAGCCTAGGACTGTGTGATGTAGCGGTGTATAATTCGTGCTGATCCCAGAAGAGCGGCTTTCTGCAGTTGGCAGAGTGATATTTTGTCAATGCCAATAGTTTTCAGGTGCCTGCCAAGGTCTTTCAGCACTGCACCCAGTGTGCCAATTACCACTGGAACCTATTATTATTATTATTATTATTATTATTATTATTATTATTATTATTAATATTATTATTAATAATAATATTCCAAATCAAACAGTAATTCACAGAGAACAACTTCATGCTGGTTTCTGTTACATCACCAGTCGAACCCTTCCCAAATGTCTATGACTGTGTGATGCAGCGGTGTATAATACGTGCTGATCCCAAATACTAATAATATTATTATAATATTATAATTATTATATTATTATTAGCTTATCTCTATAGTAGAATGGCAAGCAATCAAAATGTGCATTTTAAAAAGTGGATGTGCATTTAAAGACCCAATAGATCTATAAAACTGCATACAAGTCTAGAATAATTAAACCGGCATGGTTACCATCTGGAAACAGTTGGTCCAATTGGCTTAGAGCCAATTTAAGGACATCTCAAGTTTGCTGCCTTCTCACCCTTGCAATCTTCTGCTGATACAACTCACACCACTCAGCCTTATGGGTGGGCAACCCATAGTCTCCTCATTAACATGCAGAGGTTTTGTGATTTAAGTTTTCTACCTAAGTTTGTCTGGTCAACTGGTATGAGAACTGTGGCTGCGCTAAAAGTGAGAAATCGGAGTGTGGCGTTAATGCATGGGCAGGGTGATCATATAACTGGATTTTTCTGGATTTGTCCTCTTTTTTTAGCCTTCTGTCTGGGTGTCCTCCAAAAGTGCTTCATTGTCCTCCATTTTGGCTTCATTTTGGAACTTTGCAAGGGTGTGTAGTTCCCCATCATTTCCTATGTCACTGGATTCGTACAGAAGAGCAGAATCCAATGCAAAAATCAGTTTTGAAATATCTCATTCCTATCAAAAGTCATGGCCAAAAAACTAAAACTAAAAAATATGCATTGAATTCTATGGGAAAATAAAAGTGCCCAATATCGCGGCAAACAAGAGTAGGCAAACACGCCATTGTCTGCCAGGAAGGCCAGGCTAGAGGAATCCAAGACCTTGTCCTCTTTTTTGGGTTCAGGCATCTGGTCACCCTATCCATTGCATCCTACTTCAGGCTCTTTCAGAACATATTATGATGCTGACACAGATTCTTTTATTTCAACGGGATTCTCGACTTTAGAACAGCAATGTTACATGGAAGCTGTGTGATAAATAGTTTGCATGCTTTGTGTTAGGGCATCAGTGGTGGGCTCCAGCAGGTTCGCACCTACTCTATAGAAGCGGTTGTTAATGAGAAATAGGGCATAAAGTTTAAAAATAGCCATTTAAAAGTGGCTGCCAGATGGGCATAGAACCCATTGCTAATTTCTTTGAATCCCATCATTGGTTGAAACCAAAATTGCAAGATGGTGGGAGCAGGTGCAATACTATTCATATGCTGTGATTACGCAGGAACATGGAAAAAGGACGTAATGAGTTTTGTGGCATAATATTAAGCTCCCTGAAATTTTAGACTTTTAGCTTAAAAACAACAACAACAACAACAACAACAAAACCCACACATTTTATCGTCATTGTGGCTTTAAAATAATGTGGGCAATTTCTGCTGGAATCTCAGAAGCAAAGGGTAAGATGGTAGGATGAGTGGCTTCCTTCTTTTCACTAGCTCCTTGCCACTCCCATTGACTAGTAGAGTTTTAAAAAAATGTAAAATAGTAACACAGTAGTAGTAAGAGTTACCACTGTAATAGTAAGTAGTAGTTTTTTAATTAAATCAGGATTAAAAAGCAGGATAAAAATGAGGGCATTTGCTTCAGCATAGGAATAGTCAGTTGAAAATTTTTCAAATAAAATATGGATCATGCCAAATGTATCTTATTTACATGAATGTGCATTGCAACCTGGATCATCTTGATTCATGCTTTTAATTAATGTTTTAATCAAACGTAGCCTCACCTATGTGTTCCTAGAGGTTTTGAGCGATAGATCCTTCGAGCTATTTGCCCAGGGTGCATGGTTAATGGCAGGACTAAACTCCATAGCGCTGGAATCCTCTTGAAAGGAAAGGCTTTTCACACACACCAAAAAAGGATTTCTCTCTGCTTTGAATGTATTGAAGTTTGTCTATCTGTATTTATTTCCACTAGAGCTCCTCCTGTCTGGAAAGCTAAGTGAATATGGTGTGATTGTGCCCTTCAGTGCAGATTGCCAGGGACGGTTCCTCTCACACGTGGTGTCTGGCTCAGTGGCAGCAAGCAGGGCAGAAACCGGCCGTCCCTCCGCTCCTTCCCCTCACTCAGGTCGACACAGGGTGGTTCGCAGCGCCCAACACATGTCCAGGAATCGCTTGTACTACTTCAATGTGACTGTTTTTGGGGAGGAACTTCATCTTCGCCTGAAGCCCAACCGGCGGCTGGTGTCCCCTGATGCACTGACTGAATGGCAGGAAGACTTCCAGGAAGTCTTTCGGGAACCCCTACGGCAGGAATGTGTCTTCACCGGAGGAGTCTCGGGCATGCCGGGGGCCACTGTGGCCATCAGCAATTGTGATGGACTGGTAAGCCAAACAAAATGGCATCTCTTTTTTGGTCACAGAACCAGATCTCTTTTCCTCTGTGCAAAGCTGAAGTATGATATTTGTGTTATATTTTTGGTTATTGTTGGAAACATGGACTTTAGAAAACATAAATATCTTGTGTAGCTGGATCCTGTGCATGTCAGTGCAGCAAGGTTGGTGTGGGATGTTCTGCATCCTACTGTACATGAGAACTGAGCAGACAGAGGTTAGGGGACATTTGTTTTGTTGCCCTGGAGAAACCCCCAGCTTGTAGATTGTGTCTACTTCGATCTTTATGTACTGCATGGCTGGGGCATGTCAGCGTGCACCCATGTTGGTGAATCAGGCCCAGAAGGTGGGGATGCCACACATGCCAGAACCTCCGATCCTGCCTTCCCCTAATCCCATTCCATCCCTTTCTGCCCTGTCCTCGCTCCTGCACTGCCTGGCAGAAGCCTACCCAGCTTTAATGGGTGCCTCCTGCTGTGCCAGCACACATGAAAGCCTTCGGGCCAGCCTGTACAGCAGTGGTACTCGGGCATTTCGACCCAGGACCCCCTTTCAACTTAAAAATCTATCCGGGACCCTTATCAAACATTCCAGGATGTGATATCACTGTGATGCCAGAGCTCCTCCACATCTACTTGGAAGTAAATCCCATTGTGTTCAATGAGACTCACTTCCAGGAAAGTCCTGTGCCAGATTCCAAGATGGTGGATTCTATCCTCTCATGACCCCTCGTGACCTGGGGTCACAGTCCCCAAGGGGGACCTGACCCCCACTTCGGGTACCAGTGCTATACAGTATCGCAAAGTACTTTACAGCACTTCTGAGACTGATACACAGAAACCCAGTGAACGAGTGGAGTGCATGCTATGTTAGGAAGAATCAGGGTCATCTGAAATTACCAATGTTATGATGTCGATGTTTTATGTTAGAACTTGAATTTGCTTTCCTTTCTTGCAGATTTTGTGGTAAGAGTCCCAACCAGTGGTGGGCTTCAGGGGGTTCTCACAGTTTCTATAGGTCCCTTTGCTAATGAGGTTCTATAGGTCTAGAGGTTCTATAGGTTGCCTGGTTCTGAGAACCGGTTACTAATGGGACATAGTACCTGTTGTTAATTTAGGTTATTAGGACATAGAACCTGTTGTTAATTTATTTGAATCCCACCACTGATCCCAACTCCTTAGTGAGGTAAAAAATGTGATATGGCCCAGGAGAGGATATTGGCAGACATTGGTGAATCAAGGTGGAGGAGCTAAACCAGTGATTTCAACCAGTGTTCTGTGGCATGTTGTTGTGCTGTGTATGGTCCTTAGATGTGCTGCAGGAATTTGGAGAAGGTCATTGATTAGTAATTGGGGGATTTGAGCTTTTTACCAACAGCATGGTGTGCCTCGTCAATGGTAAAGTAAACTGATGGTGTGCTTTGACTATTTCAGCACCTTGCCAGCGTACCATGAAATGAAAAATGTTGAAAATAAATGAGCTACGTATATAAGGATGAGTGATGGGGATTTCTATTCAGCTGTCACCATAATCTTTTTTGTCTTCCAGTCTTTAGCAATCCCATAGTCATGGTGTAGCTAAGGGGAAAACATGCTCTATGGTGCCACAGGGCATCGCTCAGTTCCTGGCCATCACTTCCTCAATGCCTCTAAACAGGGACTTTCATGAAAACCCAAAGTCCTTGTTTAAAGGCGCATGGAAGTTATGTGTGGCATTCCTGCAGCTCAGAAGAGTTTTTAAACAGCATTTTTAAACAGGGACTTGATCTTGTATAAATGCATCAGGCGAAGTCTGAGTTATGCCATGAGATGTCACACCTGGAACTGGTGGTGTCATTTGTGGGTGTGAAGTGGTGGGGGGGCATAATTTTGAAGTTTCCCCTGGATGTCACAGTGGCTAGCTACACAACTTCCTACAGCCCAGCATTGCACATTTAGGTAGGAATAAATTTGCTGCATACATAAATGTTAATAGTCTCACTTGTAGCAGTGGTATGTGAAAGAGCACTCAGGCAAACATATCCATCTTTGCCTTAGTATGTAGGCATGCACATCTGTGAGAATACTACTTTTAGATTTTACAGAAAGAAAACCTTGGTTTACTCAATCACTTCGCAGCCAGCATATATTTAGTACCCAAGTCTTGTCCAACTTTCCAGTGCCATATACTGTACTGCATCCTGGGGGCAAACAAGAGAAACTTGCCTCTTTCTTTATAGCCTTCTTTTGAACTTCCAAAGGTGCTTTTCCTATTTTCTGTTTTATGTAAATAGGATTCTGGCTGAAGTGTATTTTATTGGGATCTAGGATGGCAGTGGATTGGATTTGTGGGTAATGTTGTAACAAAGGGTGGGCGAAGCAATTCATTTTTAAAATTTTCCAAATATAAATAAGAAAGTGTCTGATTGAAGAACTGTGTCTGATAAATATAAAATTATATGTGGGGTGGATAGAGAGAAATTTTTTTTCCTCTTGCACAGAATGAGAAGTAGGGGAGTTCTTTACTTGCTTTTGCATGCTTTCAAACTGTTAGATTGGTAGGAGCTGGGAAAAGTGACAGGAATCCACCCTATCATGTGGCACTTGGATCTCGAACCACCAACCTTCAGGTCAACAAGTGCAGCGTCACTGCAGCCCTAGTGAAAAATTTAGAACAAAGGAACAAAAGAAAAAAATCTCAAATCCTACAAAAATATTCTTCTCCAGTGTGTAATTAACTTTGATGACATCTGACTTTAAAGGGGAATTAGAAAGGTTTTTGGAGGTAAAGTCCATCACACGTTAAAAACCCTGATGATAACCTTCAGGTTTTAGAGAGAGCCAATATCTGAATATAAGATGGAAAGGAGGAGCAATAGGATACAGGTTGTCTTGAGTGCTCCTAAAGGCATCTGGAGGGCCACTGTGAGATACTGGAAGCTGGACTAGATGGGCCTCATGGCTTGGGTAGCCCATTGGGATTTACTTCAAACTGCTTTCTTTGCTTCAATATTCCTTTTCTTCTCAATATTATGATGCAGGATGGATGTGGTTGTTGGAGCTGCTGCTGCTGGCTATTTAAAAAAAGGAAAGAGGAAAAAAAATCGGAGTCTTTGATGGTCACAGACTAGTTCCACAGTTTTTATTAGCCATTGTGCATTTTTGCACCACACAAGTAGAGAATTCCTGATAAAGAATTTGGCATTCTGAAACTTCAGCTTTAGATTTAACAATGTTCTTTAGGGATACATCCACATTTGATCAAACATACATTGAGCTGCATTGTGATTCCATATCATACATGCTGCTGAACCAGAATCCTGGTTGCTTTGCTAAACGGATTCCTGGTAGTCAGTGTTGTCCTATGTGAATGAAATTTATTATTAATAGCCAGCCCTTTTATTCACATTTCCAACCACATGAAAGTTCTGAAGATCCTGTCCAACATTTGTTGTAATACATTTGTTAGCTGTCTTCTCCCCGTCTCTAATTTTAGTTAGAGCAGAAGCTTTATGGAACTTTGGCTCTAGCACCATGTTATTGGTAGGTCAAGAAATGGGTACAGAAGGCTTTGCAGGAGCTTGGCTTTCTTCTTAGCAGCTAAATTACATTTTCCATCTTGGATGAAATTGAAAGTGCCTCGTTGTTCTTTATTAACTTATTTCTGCCCTGTAGATCCATTTTGCATCCAGGATTTTCTTGAGGTCTCCCTATGCTCCATAAAAAGTATAGCAATTTTAGCTTCTAAAAAGGGAAACAAGACAAATATTTTCCCATATGTATAGTTATGCCTGTTGCTTCCAACACACATCCTCTTTTTTTGGTAGGAAGAAGTGCCAGCTTTTCTTAGAAGTGTAACTCCTTTTGGGTGAATACAGCACTTTACTAGGCAAATTCACTAACATTCTAGTTGATTAGTGCTGAACAATTAAATTTCAGGGCAATACTGAAGTGAAAGAATAAAATTCATGGTATAATCAACCATATTAAAATCCTTGGAAATTTTCCCAAATAACTGTATAACAAACTAGCGAGAACATACCCATGTTGCTGGAGTAAAATTCCCCTATACACCATCCCGTCAATGTGCATCAACCCCCAATGCGCATCAACCCCTCAATGCGCATCAACCCTCCCCTGCGTAATATCCCCCACTGCGCAACATTCCCCCACTGTGCATCTTACCCCACTGCACATCTTACCCACTGCGTATCAACCCTCCATGTGCAATACCCCCCATGCTTACCCCCCATGCACACCACCCCCCATGCATGCACTCCCATGCGCACCATCACCCCATGTGCACCATCACCCTCTATGCACCCTCTCTCCCAGTGCATCAGCTGGATGTTGATCAGTCAGTCTTCAATGTTAAGCATAGGCAGAAAATGCGTAGCACCCCTTTTCAGACCTTTAAGGGTTAAATTCCTTGAAATCGGTTCTTGGGTGCTCCCCTCACAGAAGGAATACGCTCCCTGAATTTCATGCTTCTAGGTCCGGGGATTGGGGCAGAGCATCTATTCTTCAATGTATAGGGAGGAAAACGAGTTGCGCCCCTTTTCACCCCCTTCTGGTGGGAATTCCAGAAACTGTAGAGATGAGAGGTGTAGAGATGATGAGATGATGTAGAGGTGAGATGTAGACATCCAACAGCAACTCTTACTCATAGCATGCTGATCAGGAGGCTCTAGTTATGAACAGGTATTATTTACATTGTTTATGCCTGGAATCAGTGGAGGTGTCCCAACAGTAAAGGCATACATCATACATCATGGTGTATACAAATTAGTTTGGAAACATTTTAGTCTAGAATTATGCCAAAATAAAGCATCATTCTCTTTCAAAAGTGACATTATTTGGCTGTATTACACATTCACAGACCAGAGGAGGAAACCGTTATTTTCACTGCAAATTTATTTTTTATGTTTTACATTGTTCCACCAATGTTTTACTACTTCTCTGAAGCCTACAGGGTTTTAATGCATTGAAAAGCATAAATACAGAGCAGTTTTTCTTTGAAGTTAAAAGATCAGGTGAAGATCAATAGTAATTACAGGATAGTTGAAGTAAACACTTCCGAACCTCTTTCTCCTTTACACCAAAGGGAAAACGTTTCTTGTTCTGCTCAACCATATAATTACATGTATAGAATCAAATCTTCCAAAGTGATTTAGGAAATTAGAAGTTCTAATTCACATGGAGGGGAAAGCTTAATTCCTGTAACATTTTGAAATTAGTAGTGTTGCTTTTGTTGCTTGCTGGTGAGGACTGGAGAACCCGCATTGTGTGGCTTGGGCCTTTCCGCAGAGGGAAAGACAGGGTAAGGAAGAACAATAAATGAAAGGATGGTTCCAAACTATGACAGCTCAATCCTAACCCCTATGTTAGGCCGACACAGGTCCTGGCACAAGTCCTGTGCTGGCCTAGGTGTGTCACAAAAGTGTCATAAGGCAATCCTGCACCACTCCTGGCAGGGTTAGGCCAGAGCACAAGCATGCGCTGATCTCCCCACACCACCACAGGAATGCGGGTTGGTGAGTTGTGCTGGCCTAAACTGTTTAGGATTGCACCTCAGGCTGTCAACACTGTATCATGATGGGGATAATATCTGTAGTTACTGGACAGTATTGATCAGCATCCGTCTTAGGCAGGTGAATGTCTTCTCCCACACAAGTAGAAGTGAATCCCATTTGAAGAGGGAAAAGTTCTTGTGAATGGTGTAATGCATGTTAGCTGAAGCCGAGGCAGATTCCATTGGTGATTTTGGCCACCGTCTCATAACCATTCCCCTATCCTAGCTCCAGTGTACATGAAGGATCTTATGCTCCCTTGTCTGTTGGGGTGTGTGAGAGCCTCATCCTTTCATGAATAAGCAGGAGAAACAACCTTTTCAAGAATTCACGGTTTCACTAGTAAACAAACAAAAGCCACTTGCTTTCCATGGCCGTAGTCAACTTGGACTGACTTTTGTGATGCTTGGCAATGCCTTTCTTCCTGGCTGCTGTTGGCTCTTATTATCTGTGTGAAATGTTAGTTCCAGCAGGCTGTTATTTTGCAGTCAAGGTTGCGAGGCTCCTTGTCTTGCTGTCTGAAAGTAGCAAACTTTATCATATGTCGGCATTTCTCTGTGTTGTGTGGAGTGTCGTCCTCTTTCCCTCCCTTCTTAATGATTTTTTGGGGATGCGCTAGAAAGGAAAATAATTTTATCCATGGCACAATGTACAACATCTGTGCCAAATGGTCTGACTTTTTGTTAAAAGGCTGGCATGCCTCCAGTTTGGCAGATTCCACTGCTGTGCATCGAAGCCCACAATCAGTGAAGGTTGAAACATGCTCACAAGCTCTCACACATTCTCTCTCACACACTCTCTCACACACTCACTCTCTCTCACACACACGCTCTTCTGTATATCACTTCCAGATAGGCCAGCACAACTCCTAGAACAAGTCCCATGCTGGCCTAGGGGTGTTGCAAAAGTGCCATAAGATACTTCTGTTTCACTCCTGAGGAAGTTAGGACAGTGAACACACATGCGCCAGCCTCTCTGCAACACCACAGGAATGGAGAGATGGGTGAATTGTGCTAGCCTAAACTGGTTAGGATTGTGCCCTCAGGCTGCAATCTTAATCCTCAGTTAGGCCGTCATAAATCTCAGCAGAAGTCCTGTGCTGGCCTGAGGGTATCACAAAAGTGCCATAAGGCCCTTCTGCGCCACTCCTGGGGAAGGGGTTAGGTAGTGCACAGACACGTGCCTGTCTCTCCACGCCACTCTGGGAAGTGAGACTCAGGAGAGTTGTGCTGGCCTAAATCGATTAGGATTGAGTTCTCAAGGTACAATCCTTACCACGGTGGAGTGGGGAGGCTGCTACATATCTGTGCACTGACCTAAACTAGGAGTGGCACAGAAGTGCACTTTGAGACACCCTCAGGTAAGCATGGGACATGCTAGGACTTGTTTGGCCTAACCAGGGATTAGGATTGCAACCTCAGTTTCCTTCTAAACCCCCTTTTTTATAGACAGTTGGAGCCCTTACTGAAGTGAATTTGAATTTTAAAAAATGAATTTGCAGAACAGTGGATTACTGTTGTAAGCCATGATTTTGGTACTGGCTATACTGTTGGCTGCCTTTGATACTTTGAATTACAGAAGGTTTTTGTTTGTTTTTAACCAAAACATACTCAAAGCAAAACCTCTTGTCAGACACTGGCTTGGAATATCTCCTGTAAGTGAAAAGACACTTGAGCAATGTGCAAGGATGAAAAAACTGGACAGTTAACATGACAGACATCTATATCACTGCATTTATGGACCAATTTTCTTTTTCCATTGACCATTGAAAGATGGTGGTGACTAAGAGCACAAACGTAAGGGATCTCAATTTCATTCTTCTAGGTGGAATTGCTGGGCTTACTGCCAAAACATATGGCACACTCTGGGAAAAGATCAGATTGCCAAAAATTGCAGATAGGATTGAAGAACCTTGGAAGGAAACTGAAGTCCACTCTGGGTGTGGAAATGGCCTCTATATTGAGTGCACATGTGAAGTGCAGCCTTAGATAATCTGGGGATCTCCATGAGTTTTGTTAGTCCTGATCTCGCATGTTGTTTTTGGACCATGTCCAGAAAGCACTGAGAACTGGTGGGCCTGTGTATGAATTTGCCTGAAGCGGTCACGCTTGCTAGAGTGGCATGATGTCTAGCTATTTCAAATTTTACAGTTCAGAATCAATGATGTCTGTCGTTTTCTGGATTTGAAACGGGTACAATTGCAAAGTCCTATAGGAGTGGTAGTATTGGACAGAAAACAAGAAAAAAAGAAACCCATATGGGAACACATGCTTCTTTACTTCTGACCATTCTTCGTCTGCCTTTCCCCCATATTCTTCACCTTCTGAGGCTGTTTTCCATATCTCCATTCCAGCACCTCAACAAAAACAGCACTGCTGTAAGGGTGGCACTTGGAGAACCCAATTGTCCTTTCAGAACTGGCACTGCTGAAAAGGTGGCCTGTGTGATGTTTCGGGTTTCCAAGTACCACCCTTTCAGCAGTTCTGCTTCTGTCAGTGCATCATTGATGGTGCCGCTGGGAGAGCCTAACATGCTGACAGCATAAAGAGCTTCTATGGGCTTAATCAGACCCACATTATATTTGAATCCTTGACTTATCAGATCTCAATTAGGATTCATTGCGTATGACCATATTTGGAGATCTTACAGAATCAGGAATTTGTGGGTGATGGAGACAGGAATGCTGGAAGATTTAGATAAGCAGTACTGTCCAGTGTGCTTGCTTTCTCGGTAAATGGTGTAGCAAAATATTTTGCTGCCAGTAGGAGCTTTGCTCAGCAATTCTGACAGTTAAAAGCCAGTTGCCAGCCCATGTTCCAGTTTAAACCAAACTGTCCAGTTCCAGTTTGCCTGTCCCAATTTCACTCTGAAATTTAAAATAAATAGAAAGCAGACATAATACCACTTAATTAGCATTAGAGCAGGGATGCCCAAACCCGGGCCTGCGTGCCAGATGTGACCTATCATGTGTCTTCATGTGGCCCACAGTGTGCCCCCTTCATCCAGCCTGCAGGATAGTCTTGTAGTCCTCCAGAAATTAGGGGAGCTCTGGTCCCCCAAAATTTGGAGGATAGTCTGAGGGCTGGGGAGTTTGCAAATATCTCCTCTCTCTGTGTATGAAAATGCTTATGAACGGATGGGAAGACTGCCCCCTCTCTGTGTGTTGGAAAGTCATTCATTCATTCATTCATTCATTCATTCATTCATTCATTCATTCATTCATTCATTCAAGTTTCATCTCTTATTCAGTCATTCATAATAATTCATTCAAATTTGAAATGTAAATAATTCTTTTTTCTGGCCCTGACACAGTATCAGAGAGGTGATGTGACCATCTTTCCAAAACATTTGGACACCAGTATACATTACAGAATTTATGAATTTTTTTTTAAAAGAGATATAGAGATATAAGAAGGCAGCATGTTGCCTAAAAAAAAATTGGGATTTTTTTTACATTCATCATGTTGCTGTATTTACATATTTTGCAATTATTCTCTAACGATTGATTGATGTAAATCAATTGCCCTAGAATGCTTTGATTTGCATACCACATTGTAAAATAATGAGGGGAGCTTCAGCCAGGTTCACAATTTGCTTTTGTAAATTCCTTATTTCCATGATGACTGTCTGGTCTTCAGGGTGCATGTGAATATTTCTAACTTGTAAATTTAAGGCTGTTTGAGCCAGGACTCAGGATATTGTTTGGTAAATTACATATTCATTTCAAACAATTTAAGTCTATTTTAACATACAAAAAAAAAAATGTGCCAACACACGCCTTTTTGAGCATCCAGTCTAAGGAATGCAGATGGTGACGGCACACAATTGGCACATCTGTTTGTAATTTGAAATTGAGACCATTTTCAGGGGCTAGAGAGCTTGAGTACATTTAATACATTCCAAATTGGGCATATCTATTGAGAACCTGATTTTTTTAAAAAAATTGCTGTATTACTAATGAGCACCATTAACTCTCCCGCTACCCATCTGTTGCCAACAGAACCCTATGAATCTGATTTCTATTTCTTCTTAACATTCCTGATCTCTGATCAAAGACCCCGAAATGGTGCTCCATCATTTGATCTTCTGCTGTCATGGTAAGAATACAAGCAAAAGCTGAGCTACCCAGTTCACAGCACTAGCGATATAGGATCAAGTATTGAAAAGTGTTCTGAAGCAATACTATGGGCTTGTTTCTTCTCATTTCATTTGCTCTCAAACGGGTATAACATGTAAATAAAGCTATCGTTCTTTAAAATGGGCATGCTTACAAATGTTAAGTGCCCAATTTCCCTGGCAAGAACTGAAGTAGCTGCTCTGAGATCTGCTTGGCTTCTTATTTTTTAGAATACTCTCATTGTAAGCAAAAAGTGTACACCCATTATTATTCCATTAACAGTGTAATGGGAGCTTGTTGGATTTTGATTAATGAATAGGAATAGAAAGTTGTAGTTTACTCCCCTGTAGCCTTTTACAAACATTGCTGTGTCAACAGCTGGTACAGATGTTGTTTAATAGCTGCCTTAAGCAATGCGCAGTACGTGTTGCTGTTTCTTATGCATCATGTTATGCTAGACTGTTTGCTTTAAGGCTGAACTAGTGGTGGAGCCAGAGGGGGAAGGAGCATAGCTCCAAAGCTCTCTGTGTATGCTGCCCTTGGAGTCTGCCTGACAGACAGCAGGCCTCCGTCAGTCTTGAAAGACTATGGTATCGTGCTCGGCGCTGCATACGCTGCATGCAAAGCACGAAAGTCTGGGTTGGATTGTTATGGAGGATAGGCTGTTACCCAAGCAGCAAATCCCCCCTCTCCACGCCACTGAATTAGTCCAATGGAAAGGCAGAGCCAATACGATTGGATCCAGCTGGCGTTGCAGAGCTGGGCTAAGGACAGGTGCTCACCCTGTCTTGTGGGGCCGACCCGGGTCTCAAACCTGGCCTGCTGGTTAAGAGGCACAGTGTCTTAACTGCTTGCGCCACCCACAGCCCTGACAGACAAGGGACTTACAATTCTGACAGACAAGGGACAACACAAGGGACTTACAATTTTGCCCCTCCTGGGGTTCTTCTACTGGGCTGAACTGAAAGGGCAAAACATTTTTTTCATAAATATTTCAAGGGGTGAAAAGCACCCCTTTGGATGATGGCAGAAGGGGAGATGTGTCCACCCAGTTGCAAGGACAACAGCCACCTTGATGCAAATGGATGGTTAACAGTGGGATAATTGAGCATGGGGAGTACTGGCTGCATGACACTATGTTAGTGCCTTGCTTTCTCTGTGTGATCCCTAATTGGTTGGACTCACTCTTCCCAAGAAGAAAGAAACCCAGTTTAGAAGAAAACATCCAGTTGCTTTACTGGTGCCAAATATGCAGCAAACTAGGAGCAGCAAGAGAGATGTTTGAACAATACTGAACAATACTGAACAATACTTAAAAGTAAAACTTTTGTGCTGAAAATTGGAAAGGAAGAACATCAGCTTCGCCTTAGTTTACTCCAGTGTCATTAACATTTCAGTGACAAAAGCAGCATGTGTCGCACAAGCACAAATGTTCCAGGTCGCAGGTGCTTGGAAAATACTTACCTTGGAGTGCTATTGTGAGTCCAAGTTGGTGGACTCATGTCAGCCAGATTTTTATGTTCCATATATATTCCTGGAAGATTTAGGTTTCCAAAGGTGGATCTTTAATGGGGAAGCATGCAAACATATATAACACATATATAACACAAACACACACACACAGAGTGGTACCTTGCTTAACAAGTGCCTCACTTAACAAGTGTTCCACATAACAAGCAAAGATTTCTTTAGGATTCTGCCTCACATAACAAGTGTTGCTTCACTTAACAAGCACATTCATCAACGCAGTTTGGGCAGGCACGCTGGCTGGCAGCCCTTTTAAAAAGCGTCAGGGCCACCTAGCGCACCTGTCCATAGCGAAAGCAACACTTCTGCACTGTTCCTCCTGTGGCTGAGCATCCGCTGGGCAGAGGGAGAGAACAGCAGTGGAGAAGAGGGAAGCAGCTCAGGGCTAGCCAGAAGGGAGCAAGGGAGAGAGACTCAGGATGAAGAGAAAGAGAAAGTGGGGAGACACTTTGAAAATCTCTTTGATTACAGAAGAAAGTGTCTTCGATTGCAGCCTTCTAACCATGTCTACCCTGAGGTAAGTCCCATTGTGTTAAATGGGTCTTACTCCCAGGAAGGTGTCTTTGAGATTGCTGCCTAAGTAGATTTCATAGGATCATGCGCATTGAATGCATGTTTTGAATTCAATTAGAGTGTTTTGTCATCATTATTACTTAGAGTTAATATTTTTATATGAATATTTTGGGGTTCTGGAACCATTCGTCTGAGTTTCCATTATTTCCTATGGGAAAATCTGCTTCGCATAAAGAGTTTCTCACATAACAAGCATGCTTCTGGAATGAATTAATGTTATATATATAACATTCATTCCCTGGTTGAATTCTTATTTTTGTGAACACGCAAGTCAGTTTGATCACGTGTATATGAGATGCACGCACATCTTTATTTTCAAATTCAGATCCAGCACTGACAAAAATATGCCTCAGTCAGGAGGTCTAATGTTTAGCCACATCCTTACCAACACTACCACCACTTGATGTGTGAGACCAAGCTTTGCCAGATGGCTGGCAAGCTGTAGTAGATGTTGGCAAGGACTTCTGAAGCTTTGCCCACTGCCCTCCTGCGCTGGGGGCTGCCAGGAATTTCTGCCAAGCAAATCTCTTGGCTTCAGACTCCACAGTTGCTCAGCAGACAAGATTCCAGAGGAGAAATGCACTGGAGTGAAATGTCTGGTGCCAGGTCTGTTGGGAGAAGTGAAAATAATGGGATTAGGCTCCTGTTTGGGTTCAGTTTGGGACATTTTGCTTGCACAGTTAACAGTTTTGGACCTATTCCAAAAGAAAGGAAAAAAGGCACGAGATATTGGTACTTCTGAGTCTCCTGCTTGTCTTCTGTAATAGCTTTGGTTGTTATGTGTTATGCAACAAGTTTGGGACTGTGAGAATATTCTGCCTCTGTCATCTGTTGCTCATACATTAAAAGAAATTAATTTTATTTTAACACTTATATCCTCCCCTTCTACTATTATGGAATTCTCAACTGGTTTACAGAGGGTTCCCAGGTGATCACCCATATAGGCACTGACCAGACTTAGACCTTCTTGCCTCCAGCAGATTGAAGATCTGTAGTTCAGGTCCTTATAAAAAAATAAATGTGCAAATTTCCCTCCTCCAAGAAAAGGCACTCAAGAGATGGATAGTCCAAAAATAAATCTAGAGAGTTTTACTCCTAAGAAGTCTGATAACCCCTGGGCTAAAGGATTATAAACATCACTTCTGGTTTCCCTTCAGAAACAGAAATCTGCAAAGGTCAAAAGGACCCGCATTGAGCCAGATCCGCAGATATAAAATATGCAGTTGAATAGGGTGCATCCGTGTATGCATTTGTTTGAGGTGGCAAATTCTGTCCCTTACTAGGAAGTCAGAGAAAACATTTGATTAGAATTCACTTAAGCTGTTCTAAGTCAATGCAAGTACAGTATCTAGAATTTGTGGCCAAGAAAAGCCTCTGATGTCTTATTAGCTGCATTAGTTTTACAGTGTCATCAGTCACTTCTAGGTGTAGTGCAGCACTAGAGTTTGCATCACCTGGTCCACAGCCCCCACTGTGTGTCACCCCCCTGAGTGGTGGGGGTGACCTGGGGTGGCCGTACCTCCTGCATCCCTCTAGTGATGCCTCGCTTCATCTGGGGTGGCTGTACCTCCTGCACCTATCTAGTGATGCCTTGGTGCAGCATACTATCTATATTGTTTATCTTTTCCCATCTGTTTACACCAGGCTAACAGTGCAGTCCTACACAAGCCAACTGCAATGGTAGCTTCTGCTCATGATATCGGCATGATCAACTTTGGACAGTGAGGCAGATCAGCCACTTATGTATGAGATAATGGTGCTTCTAACAGCACAATCCTAACTAGCACAATCCTTATGAAATCTTCTGTGATTGCACTGGAATAACAGAATGCAGAGCAGCTGCTTATCAAATAAAGCAATACGAAAGGGATAGCACCGAAGGCCCTATGGCCATTGGATATGTTAGTAGAACTGTAGATGCCTTGTGTAGTGTAGTAAGTAGTTAATACAGGATTGTCACATATTTCCACTGCTGGTTTAGCTTTCATATGTACAACATGTACTTACTTAGGTTTACATACAGGTTTAGTTGCTTGTCTGCTTGTAGTTTCTTCTGTGCTGAAGAGGAACCCAATTTCTCATCTCCAGTGAAGCCTTCTTTTGAAGAGAAGCCACTGTATGAGTGGTCGTTGAATTCAGCCATAATGGCGAATCACAGAGCTCAGATTGTTGTTTGCAAACCAGATTCAAACTGTGGTTTCATCTTCTGGTTTGTTTTCACCCAACAAATAATGGTTTGTAAAAGACACATTTAGAGACGATGAAAGACATTGGTTTACTAAACAAACTATCATTTTGTATTATGTCTGAGCCCACGACTGTGTGTATTGTTTGGGTTTAAGAGTACTTCTTTGTGGCCTGCTTGATGCAGATATATTTTCTTCTGGTGCGTTCAGTACAACAGCATTGTGGTGTGTAGGCATCTGTTGCAGTAGTCAACCCAACTAGCCAGAACAATTTGGTAGCCATGTACACTTAAGACTGTTGAAATGATTACCATTGTGGATAGACTCATGCATGGGCACATCTGGGGTAACAAATTAGCACTGAAGGATGATAGACAAGAAGGCTACCAAATATGGTAATGTGGCCAATCTTAGTTGAAATTCCCAAGAAGTTTGTTGACTTAATAGGGACAAAAATATTTCTTAAAAAAATAGTCTGGATTGTTGCAAAGCTTCAAAGAAGACCGCTGATTTTTGTTAGCAATGTGTAGTCTCCTGTCCAAAAAATGAAGGTGAGCAGGTGGAATCAATGTCTGTGCGGTCGATATTATTATCCTTTCCAAAATACTCAAGATTAGAATGAATTTTGATTTTGATTGCTATAAACATTAGCAAGATTGAATTTTTGGAACATAACAGATAGGCAGCTTCAATGCCAATTGATGTGCAAAAATTGTTTTGAACAGCTATTATCAAATATTTCTAGTAACATTTGTTGTTTCATGTCATGACCTCTTTGTCCATGTGTGTTCATGCTTGTAATAGTCTAACCCTACAATCCAGAGTAACTACGGGAGCACATAAGAGACAGTACGTGCACCCGTGGTTACAGCACCACTTAGTGAAAACCTATGGGAAATTTATATTGCAATCCAGAGCAAATTGTTCTTACACTGGAGCAGGGATTCCCCATAGTTACTCTGGATTGCACCCTAAGATTCTAAAATAGTCTAATTTCTAGTTTCAATAAATAAATAAATAAATAAATAAATATTTCTGAAGCAATTTCTGCCTGTAGCATTTAGCACAGACTGGGTCAGTTGAAAATAGTAATAAGAAAACATTGTTTGAAGATATTTTGGTTATGGCTCAAGTGCATAAGCAAACTGAAAAAAATGTGAAGGTTCAGCAAGGATTATTTATCATTCGATCAAAAAATATCCAATGAGAACAATTTACACTGCAGTACTTAATTGAATAGGCCTGTGTGTTTGAGGGTCAGATCCCCCTATATTAACAGTAGTTTCATATGAATTTTGAGGGCTGATTTTAAAAATGGTAACAGTTTTGACCTATCATGTCTGGTGTTGGAGATATGGTGTAGCCTAACTGGGGGGTGAAGCAGAATTCAGAAATTTCCAGTCATATGATCATCCTGCTTCCATGTGCTTATCACACTATATTACTGAAGATTACATTTAAAACTATTAATAAAATTTAATACATATAATATATTAATTCCAAGTAGGCTATAGGCAGTTTTAAACACTATGCCTGCAATCCTAAAGACACTTTCCTGGAGTAAGAACTCAATGGGTCTTATGTTTGAGGAGACATGGTTAGGATTTCACTGTTTATTAATTATTATTAAATTTAAAATTATTAAATATAATTTATTCCATATAATTTATGGATTAAAAGCACATGATATGCTGCCTGCTCACAAGGAAATGGAGGACAAGGAAGGCTATTCCAGGTCACAAGGCTAAAAAAGAGGACATGACTTGTAAAAAGAGGACATCTGGTAAAAAAATATTTTTAAAAAGTCAAAACTGCCTTAAACCCCCCCCAACTCCCCCAAAAGGCTATAAAACCCCAGAAATAAGAGGGCTGGAGATCCAAATGAGGCTTGAGTAAAGGAAGAAGAGAATTTTAAAGCACTTCTGGAGCACTTTCAAGCTTCAGGTGGCTGGGATCAGGACCATTCTGAAAGCCTTGCACCTTCCTTACCAGCCAAAGCACGTCTGGTTAGTCACGAGTAAACAATGCAACAGGGAGCTTTTTAGGAGGGAACTTCCTCCTAGGGTAATTCTGGGGGCTTTGTTCCTTGGATCAGGACCCTTCTGGTGTCCTTGGCCCCCTCGCAGCCGGCCCGTTCCAGGAGACTAAGGTGTGTTCATGTACTTGCAAATAATGCCATGATATGCCAATTTGGGGCTTTTTACTTTTTTGGCTGTAACTTTGGCTCGGAAGGGGCTATCTCAAAATAGATTGTTGCATTGGACCCTGCTCTCAAAGATGAATCCAAAGACATATGACTCGGGGGCGGGGGGTAGTGCGCACCATCATGAAGTTGCTTTTTGTTGGTGCCACAGCCCCCCACTGCATGTCACCTCCCCTGCACGTGTCACCCAGTGCCGGCCGCACCCCCTGCACCACCCTAGTGATGCTTGTGTAGGAAGGTGCTACTGTTTAAACTTTTCTATGTCAAGCTAAACCTGCTTAAATTTTCTCTTCTATGAAATGCTTAAAGGTCGAGGCACCCTGTACTCCATGCTATATGGTCACCCTGTATACGTGAGTCTTGTTTCACATATTGGGGGTTGGAAGCACCTTATGATGCTGTTTCAGAAGCCACCAGAGCTTGAGCTGGGGTTGCCAAAACCATAAATACATGAATGTTTCTCTTTTTTTCCATGTTCCATTCTTTTCTAGGCAGGTCTGATTCGAACAGACAGTGGTGAGTTTTTTATTGAACCTTTGAAGAGAGGACAATGGGAGAAGGAGAAGGACGGGAGAGCGCACGTAGTCTACCGCAGGTCTACCATCAAACAACAGAGAGCAGATGCCTTTGAGACCCATCAAAATGAAGGTACGATTGTACCTAATGTAATTAAAGAATTTAGATTGATGTTTCACAAAGACCAATGAGTTGTGACTCAATGTATGGAGGGTTGTTCAATGCTCCATCACAAGAACATTCTGGAAGTCCCTGGAGAGTGCTTTTGGATTACTCTGAGCCCACAATCCAGTCTTTCGGCTTCTGTGGGCACACAATGACTCCCAAAACAGCCAGAATAAACCTGGAAGTAAACTGAAAGTTGTTTCAGTGAACCAGAATTAGTTTCTTGTCACTTCTATGAGAAATTTTGAGGCCTGAGAAGATCAATGCAGGCAGCGTGTGAACTAGAAGGTTCTTCCAGGGGCTCTCAGAAAGCGTTTCCTGAGAAGCATTGATCATGGGGTTGCAATTCCACTGTGGTAGACGAGATAGGAAGGTTGTGATTGGGAAAAGTTTGGGATCCACTGGTTTATGTTATTGCACATTTCACGCACCTTTTCAATTCCTCCATATCTGCTCTAAGTAGGGTTGATCGAGAATCAGTGCCTTATACTTTATGAGAAAAACAAGAGTCCTACCCAGATGCTGCTATGGTTTTTGAAACATTGTCTGCTCTTATAAAGGTTCTTATGCCGTTAAACTCCAGCTTGAAAATTCCCACCTTACTTCTAAATTTAAAATTTTTCTGACTGACAGCCCCCACTCCCACATAAACTCCAGTGGTAGTTGGAGTCTGAAAGCTGGGTCTGTGAAGGAATGGTTAAGTCTCTTTTGTTAAATCCTTCACCTTTGTTAGGTGATTAAATAAAAACTGTTCTCAGTAATCAAGACAGCCATAGCATATAAATGGAACATGACTTACATGTTCCCTCTCACACTACACCAGAACTAGTGGACATCCACTAAAATTGAGTATTGGGAGAGTTAGGACAGACAAAAGAAATAATTTCTTTACCGGGTATGTAACTGATCTTTGAAATTCCTTGTCACCATATGTAGCAAATAGTGATGGCATCTGGCCTAGATGCCTTTAAGAGGGAATTGGACAAATTTCTGGATGAAAAGTCCATCGTGGATTACAAGCCATGATGGGTATGTGCAACGTCCTGACTTAGTAGGCTATGCCAGGATGCCAGATGCAAGGAGGGGTACGGGATGTAGATTTTGTCTTGTACACTCCCTGAAGCATTTGGTTGGCCACTAGATGGGCCTTTGGCCAGATCTAGCAGGGCTTTTCTTATGTGTTTATATTCTTGTCTTTCTAGTTCCAGGATTTGGTCACCTCCCAAACACTCTGGACCTCATTGAAGACCAACTTGGTGAAGCAGATCGGAAGAGGCGCCATGCCAAAAAGGATGACTATAATATAGAGGTCTTGCTGGCCGTGGATGATTCAGTTGTGCGATTTCATGGGAAGGAGCATGTCCAGAATTACGTCCTCACCCTCATGAACATAGTGAGGATCTTTTGGATGGTTGTTGTATTTTAATTGTTACAGATGGTTTAGTATAACTGTGCCTGTTCATTGCAATTACATAGTTACTCTTGTGGCTGGTTTGTGCTTTGGTCACATGTTTTAGAAATGTATTAGGTTGTTGTCATATAGTACACAATGTATAATTTAGAGAGCTAGTGTAAAAATTTGCCTTCATTCCTCAGTGAAGTACAGGTGCCCCTTGTTAGCTGCCATTTTTTTCAGCTAGTGTACAGTTAACACAAAGAGTAGAATAGGGGTTCAAAAATAGGTACGCTTTTGAGCACAATCCTAACACTGTCTAGTCAAAAGTAAGCCCCACCAAGTCTTACTCCCAAGAAAGTGTCTTTAGGATTGCAACCTTAGTGTGCATAACTGCTTGTAAAGGTGATTTATATGCCATTTCCCCCATGATTTCTTCCCTTGAAGAACCAAGATTTCTTCCCTTGATTCCCTTGTAGCTGAAAGTGTTTCCTTACACTTTCTTCCTCTGTATCTTTTCCTGAGCATCTCTCTTTAAATGTTCACAAGAATTTCATTATGTAGTAACAAAGGAGGAAAGATTTAAGAGTTATTCCCAAAATGCCAGCGAATTAGGTTAATATTGAGTTTGCAAAGTATTTGCTGTTCAGGCATCTGAACAGAACTGATACATTTCTGGCAGCTAAATATCTGCAGACATTTTTACAAAGATGTCTATCTCCTTTGCTTCCTCCCTCTGATTTAAAGTTCTCTCCTTCTTTCCTTTCCTGGCTGGATAGGACAGAAGGAGACTAGATGGAGGATCTGGGCACCAGATGGACCTTGAAATGGAATTCCTCTTAATGCTTCTCTTTCCCTTTTGGCCACTTCTCTGTCTGAAGGGCAGAGGTGAGATTTCCATCCTTAGAATTCTGTTTAAGGAGCCAGAATATCAAACAACAGTAGTTGGATAAGTCACTTTGAGATAGTTCAGGATATGAGTGCAGGCTTTTCAGAAACAGAGAGTATTTTCCTGTTGCATCTTCCTGGGCTATAATGGCAGCTGTTTCAAGAGCTTCACAAGTGCAATAAAAATTCTGAACAGAATCCAATTATTCTTAGTGGAAGAGAAATATCACGAACTGAAATTTGATTATTGTGAGATCTGGCGGATTGATAAGCTGAAACGGTTGCACATTTTCCCATAGGATAATATGAGGCCAGTGTTAAACTTGTGATGAAAATGTGCCTGGAACAGTGTTGTGATGCAAACACATTTATAACTTTAGAACAGGGAAGTCCAAACTTTCAACTTCAGGGTTCCCGGACCTTTAACAATTGTGTAAGGAGAGAATTTCAGAAGGTACATCTTGTGATCTATTAGATGAGAAGTTTCACCTGCTGAAATTCCCTCTTCTACACAATTCAGGAGTCTTAAAGTTGACATTTTGGATACCCATGCATTAAAGAATAATCAGAATTTTATTTGTAATTGATTTTCTTTGAAATTCTCTATATTCTTTTTCAAACAGTCAGTTGGCAACTCTGCATTTATTATGGAATACAGACTGTTTAATAAAGAAGACAGAGATTTTCAGCCCTTTTCTCAGCATGCTACACAGGCAATAAAATTGTCAAGGCACATCATCAGGGCTTTGGCCTGACCCAGCAGAGCTCTTCTTATGTCGGCCATTTTCAGCAACTATCCATTTGTGTGCCACAAGGTGTGTACATCAGTACATTTATTAGTCAGGCCAGTGAGGGATGTGAACTCCCCCACTCACAGCATGATGTGCCTTGTCTTTAGCAAAAAAAAACCTGGTGGTGGTGTGCCTTCCATTCTCATTTCTAGAAGCAAAACGTCAAAATTTTTGTAAAAGTTATTCCATTTGCTATCAGTTCATAGTCTGCAGTCCTTTACACACTTTCCTGGGGGTAACCCCTGCTTGCAGTGGTACTCAGGCAGTTCAGTCCAGGACCCTCTTACAAACCTAAAAATCTGTCTGGGATCCCCTGTCAAACTTACCAGGATGTGACATCACTGTTATGCCAGAGCTCCTCCATGTCTACTCAGATGTAAGTCTTGTTGTAGTCAATGAGACTTACTCCCAGGAAAGCCCAGATTTCAAAATGGCAGATTCCCACCCTGTTGTAACCCCCTACCCCATGATTGCAACCCCCCCAAGGTGTTCCAACCCCTCAATTTGTGTACTACTGCCCTATTGAACACAATGGGGTTTGCTTATGAGCTCCTGTCCTTAGCCCAGCTCTGCGACGCCAGCTGGATCCAATCATATCAGCTCTGCCTTTCCATTGGACTAATTCAGTGGCGTGGAGAGGGGGGTTTGCTGCTTGGGTAACAGCCTATCCTCCATAACAATCTGACCCAGGCTTTCATGCTTTGTATGCAGCGTATGCAGTGCAAAGCACAATACCATAGTTTCTCAAGACTGACGGAGGCCTGCTTTTTGCTTCCAAGTAGACATAAATAGGAATGGACTGTTAATTTTGTATTGTGAGAAAACTATAACTTTCATTTAATAAATTTTCATCCCACCTTTCTTCCCATTTATATGAAAATATATCTAGACTAATTATCCAACTAACTATATAGAAACTGATATTTGGAGTGAGGTGTTTTAGAAAACTCATCTATATAAACCTTTAATTTTCTTATTAGACCAACGCGAATGGTGGAGCTGAGGAAGTATTACTCGTCTGTTCCAGAGAGCTTTCTGTTCTTCCCTTCTGTGGGGCTGGTGTCATGGATGATGTCATCCTTTTCCAGCTTTTCAGGGGGATGGTATGAGAAGTTCAGAATTGTCAGGGTTAATCAAAAGCTTTGTTTTCAACCCCATTTCATGGTTTATACTCAGCAGGGATTGCTTTTCACTTAGTGAATGTTCAGGATGCTGTGGGGGGAACTGAAAGAGGGGCAGCTGCCTTTTCAGATGGAAAGAGCCCCATTGGAGAGCTTAATGAGCTAAAAGAAAAGATCAGTAAAAGGGAAAAACATGACCTCTTTGGGTAAGATGCACAAGGAATAGTTGACTAAAGCATTATTTCCTTCTTCAGCCTCCAGGCAGGCCTTTTTCTTCCCCTTTCCTTTGTTCCTGCTTCTAGTTCTGACACTTTCCTTTTGCGGCCTTGTCAAGTCCTCCGCACTTGGTGGGCAACACCCACAGTATACTGGCCTTGCTGCTAGTTATCCATCATTCCTGGTGACCTTTTGAGAGGTGTCTTTTGAGATTGGACTCCCACGGTGCCATGACATCATTGTGGGGCCACAAAACTTCAAAAAGCGTCTGGGCCTAGAGGCTTCCCAAGCGGCTTTTCCCCAGAAAATGACAATTGCAACAAGGTATAATTTGACAATTGCAACAATAGCTGAACAAGGTATTTTTAAAGTTCATATGCAACCAGGGTGACCAGATGCCAAACCCAAAATTCCTGAACCCTAAGGCCAAAATTCCTAATCTCAGGTCAAAATTCCTACCCACTTAAAAAAATGGCCAAAAAATGTATTTTATTGTTTTTGTTTTCCGGTTTTTTGACCATAACTTTTGGTAGGAAGGAGATATCTCAAAACTGATTCTTGCATTGGATTCTGCTCTTCAATACGAATCCAATGACATATGGCATGATGAGGTACTGTGCACTATCACGACGTTTCAAAACGAAGCCAAAATGTAGGACAATGAAGCCAAAATGTAGGACACCCGGACAGGAGGCTAAAAATCTTGACAAATCTGGGTTTTTCCAGTCATAAGGTCACCCTGTATGCAACAAAAGAATTAAAGAAATAAGTATTGTTGGCTCACAAACCAGTGGTAAGATTGCTTAAGGAAGGTAGCTGTTGTGGTAGGGAGATCTTATTAGGGGATCTTGGTTGAGCCACTATTATATCTGCCTTCCATCTCTGATATTTAGATAAAGAATAATTAGATAATGTGCTATGAAGGGTTTGAAGAGCATTTGGACATTTCAATTGACCAACATGAGGCCAGCTTGTTTTTTAGGGGGGATAAATAGAAAGGCACCTAAAAGGACTGTGTACACCACAGGTGTCAAACACATGGCCCACAGGCTGAATGCCGCCCACCTTGCCATGTCAAGTGGCCCACGAGAGCTTCTCCTTCACATTTTCCTGGGAGCAAGCCTCATTGACTATAATGGGACTGATTTAGAGTAGAAATGTGTAAGATTGGACTCCAGGAAACACCATTAATGCTAACTTTGGTCCTCTGTATGAAACGTGTTTGACACCCCTGGTGTGTACTAGCCCTCAGTTGTGTTTGGAAATCACTGTACTAACTCTCAGTTTTGTTTCCAAGCACAGTTGAAAGACCTGGAGCTGATCTTTAAAATCCTAAATAACATACAGGCTGCAATTCTAATCCCCAGTTAGGCTGGCTCAAATCCTGTGCTGACCTGGAAATGTCGTAAAGGTACCATAAATCAGTCCAGAGATGGAGAGTAAATGGCACTTCTCTGCATTCCTGGCAGGTTTAGCTCAGTGCGCAGACATGCGCCAGGCTCCCCACACCACCGCAGGAACAGGGAATGGGTGAGTTGTGTCAGCCTAAATTGGTAAGGATTGTGCCACAGTATTTAGAATGGATGTACTATTGTCCAGTGGTAGAACATACTATTCATACAGGAAACCTGAGTTTTAATCCCTGGGGTTTCCCAGTCAGACTGGGAAAGAACCCATTTGAAGCATATTGCAGGGCCACCTCACACATAACAAGATCTGAGGTGCTCATGTCAAAACTGTGAATTTGAATTGGTGGCAAGGAGGGGGTCCCCACTTCCTGCATCCTTCAGTACTACTGGTGACGGTGTGTTGCTCTGATTTGTGCTCTGATCCCCTTCCAGCTTCCTCAAAGCAAGTGGAAAGAAGATGTGGGCAGTGGGCTGTCCCCATCTTGATCAGACCATTTCTGCTTCTCCAACTCCCCACCTCAGCTGCTTAAGAACGCAGCCAATTGGGTCAGGAGATTGAGAGGCAACATTGCTTGTCTCTTTTATTTACCTGCAGCTTCTGCTACTCCAGATGCACCCTCTTTGCCCTACACTGGTCCTATTTAAATGAGAATGCTGCATGAATGAGAAGGCTGTAGTTCACATCTGAAACTGCTGGTAAAAGAGAGATGGGATGCAGCTCAGCTCTTTCTCCTCTCTAGATAGGTATGGGGGACAAGTACACATGTGTTGATGTGCATGCAAAATTAAAAAAAAATTGGGAAATGGCAGGCGGTTCACAAGGACGTGCATGGAGAGGCTGGACCTGCACTGGAGGAGTCACTACGGTGAGAATAGACATTTGTGAGTGAGAAGGTCCAGCTCTAATGAGGGTCCATCTCATTTTAAGTTGTCTAGCTCAGGGCATCCTATGGTCCTGTGACAGTTTCAGGAACCCATAAGGTTCTGAAATTTTCAGGATCCAGTAGGTCCTCCTTGATCCCCGAGTGTGGAGAAGGGGGCCTTGCTTCAGGTCCATTCTTCATCTGATTTGAAGTTGGGATATGACACAGGATGTTCTCTGTAGCCAGGTTATGGAACTCCCTCTTGAGGGAAATGTTTCAGACGGGCTCAGTTTGTCCTATTAAGAGCCTTGAAACGTTTTAATTCAGCAGGTGTTTTGGGAGGCTGCCTCAAATATTTATTTTTATCTATTGTTCCACAAACTGGTGCAAATGGATGTTGTTGTTTTCAGCTATCATGTTGGGTACTTTGTATCTTTCAGTTGTGTGGCGGGATTAATTTTATTGTTTGATTTATTGCACAGAGGAGGCAGATGTCAGAGTAGATGGTGAAAAATAAAAGCACTTTGGAGGATAGCTGAAGTGGATTTTTTTCTTCAGTTCTTTTTTTAGATAGGAAATATGTTAGTGGAATGCACACTTAAGCAGAATGCCCTGCGCCTTTGTGGGGTGGGTGACCCAGGGGAAGCAAGACTGCGTTCAGAATTCATCAGAAAGGAGAACACAAGGGAGCCATGCCAGCAACTATAAATCGCAACCTGGCCAAGACCACACAAATGAACACTAATCCTATTAGTTCAAGGCCAGGCTAAAGAGGAGAGGCCGGGTTAGGCTATTGTCAGATTCTAAGAAGAAAGGATTTGATGAACTGCTAGCTTGGGTGAACAGAAAATAAAGCATGAACAGAGCAAGACTAAGGAGTAGGCTCAAGCGAGACCCAGCTCTGCCTGAAAAGTCATAACTTAAGTTGGTTTTGAGATTCTCTTTTATACCTAATCTGCTAAAAGGGAGCCTATCAATGTCACGTACTTTTCATACTTTGGAAAAGAAATTGGGATGAGTCCACCTCCTCCTTCAAAGGGGTGATTCCTCATACAGAAGATTCTGGAAGGTCATGGTAATGGTCTGGCAACTTATGGATGTAGAAGTAATGGTCTGGCAACTTAGGGATTTTATTATGACAAAAGTCAATAGAAGGAGCAAGGGGGAGGCTGTACCCACTTCCCTGCAGTTCCCATGTCCAAAAAGTTAAATAGGACTTGTTTCCCAACCTCTTTTTTCTTTCTTCTCTACCCAGACTGAATTCTGAGAGTAAATCAATCTTGAGGAATTTTTCTCAGCTACAAATTGCTCGTGTGCCTGCAGTGAACGAATTAATTTTCTTACACAGCTTATCTTGAGGCCAAATCTTTATGTTAAGCAAAGACATTGGTCTTTGTGTGCTTCATTTTTGTTTGCTTAGTAGCAGGCATGACGGGAGGGGGGAGAATATTAGGATTAGGATCATGGTGTGGTTGGAGGTATTTCACCCTTTTCTTCTTTTGTGATGATCTGAATAGCCCTTTCCCCCAAAAGCTGCAGTTTGCCTCATGCCCTCTTGCATCAAATAGCAGTTGTAGGGGAGAGTTAAATATCCTCTCCTCCAGCAATAAGATGTCTCTTTTATTCTCACCATAAACCACCATCACTAGCATTCCTGCTATTCAGGAAATGAAAACCAAGCACACGAAAGTCAATAATGCACTGTATTGTTTGGCTATCCAGGTTTGCCAGCAAATTATGGTGGTTCATCATTTATTTATTTATAAATTAATTAATATTAATAAATTAAATAAATTCAAATCAAAATCATCTTCCTCAAATCTATTTCATTCTTCCTCCTGGAGTGCACAGCTTAATTCACGATGGAGAAACAATCCAAAGTAGCAGTAGAGCTGGACACCACCCAATTTTCAGGCATGCTTTTCTGAAGACCAATGAGTTGTGCCTGCCTTGGTTAGGATTTCACCCTTGGTTTAGACAGCAAAAGGACAGAGGGCACAGTCCTAACCAATTTAGGCTGGCATAATTCGACTTTCTCCCTTTTCCTGTGATGGTGTGGGGAGGCCGGCACATATCTGTACACTGGCCCAAATGCTCAGGAGTGGTGCAGAAGTACCTTGTGCCATTTATGTGACACCTCTAGGCCAGTACAGGACTTGGGCCACAGATTATGTTGTCCTGACTAGGATTTAGGATTGCAGCCTGAGAGAATGGTTTCATATTCCAAAGGGGTTTATAAGGCCCAAAGTAGATAACAGCAAACATTCAGTGGGAAAGATGCCAGATAGAGAGCACTGCCAGCCACTTCTCACAGTACCATGAGAGAGTGAATGCCTTTTTATATCAATTTGAAGCCTGCAGTTTTAAAAAATGCTCTTTGTGTGCGCTCACACCCATGTACCCACACTGAAATGTTTTACAGTTTCCACGCCTAAACAGATCTATTTTCTGGACCAAAGTCTGCATAGTTGCTTTTCCACTTTTCATTATAGAAGCCCGGATGTCCTTTACAAGTAAATCAGTAAGAGAGATGAATGGTATGAAAACTCATTGAGGGTATTTATGATAGTTCTGTTTTTTGTCTTGTGGGTAGTGTATTTAAAGAAGGGTATCTTTTTTTGGTTTGCTTCTTGTGTGCATGTGTTCATGTGTTTTGTGGCAGTGGTAGGAAGGAAAAGGGTACAGTTAATTTAATACTTGTGCTTCCATATGGAAATGAGAGAGAACATTGTCTTCTACCCAAGAACATATCCATGTGTGTTGCTGTTGAGTGCTGTTTTATACGATGATCACTGCATATAAATATAGGATTAGCTGAAGTACACTGATCTTAAAAAGTTAAGCCAAGGCAATTTTTTAGTCTCATGATTAAAAATATTTATATACTGCCTTTACATACCAAAAATAAATAAATGGTTCCCTGTCACAGAAAGTCTCACAATTAACAACACAAGAAATAGCAGCATACAGTCACTGAAGAACATATCGTGCTGTGGTGACCAGGGACAGTTGCTTTTCTCCTGCTAAATATAAGAGAGCCACAACTGAAAAGTGGTTCTTTGCTCGTTTAGCAGAGGCTCAGTTCAATGAAGTTGAACTGGCTTACTTTTTTTTTTACTTTATGCTATACATTTTCTTACCTGTTCAGTAGTGAGCACGTTATAAGTGTTGGGGATGTATCATAAGTATTTGCATATGTGTGCTGGAAAATAGAAATCCTTTGGATAGCAGTGTTATTTTCATCACAGAGCTAAAGTGTGTCTTTGTCCTGACCTGTTTTTATTTAGAACTGAAGCTTATATTTAGGACAGGATAATGGCAGGATATTCTCATCCATCTGTAGGCCACCGGCTCATTGCCTCTCTCTGATTATCAACAATAGTTATTGCCTAAGAAACTCTCACTGAGTTCAAACAAGCTTTTTCCCATGTAAGTGTGCACAGAACTGCAGTATAAGAGTATACCCATGGATGCCCAAAGTAATTGAAATTAGTTTGTAAACCACGTTTGCTGAAGAGATTGATTTAAGCTGATTGAAACAGTCGTCAACATGACAGGACTGATGACAGAATAAAGCACCGGATAGTCCTTAAAAAAAGTCCAAAGTGAAGTCATTCTTTAGCAATGGCTAAGGAAAGGTACACTGAAGAAGGAAACTGTAGGAGCTGATTAAGGCAGGTGTTAATGAAATCACTACAAACCAATTACAAAAGGAGTCCTATTCAGAATTGCACACAAAGTATCTGAATATCCAAGGTCCATGGGAATGACCTGATATTCCACAGGCCACATCTGGCCGTCAACGCCAGGTGACCTGTGTATAAGAGTCATAATAATAATGCAAGTTTCTAGCCTTCATAGAGGCAGAAAAAATTGTGGAAGAGGTGAAAGCAAAAACCTGCAGATACCTGATGCTATGCAATAGCCATTTCCAAGTTGTATGTACGTACACACGCATGTGTCTTTTAAAGGCAGCATATTGAAAATACTGGCAATATTTTATAGAGCTCAAAGTCTCCCTAACTGGACATGAAGACTATGTATGGAAGGGATAGTTGAGAGGGCTGCTGAGGACTCTTGCCCTCTGAAACATTCAGATCTTTGGTTCCAAGATGAATTCTACCCCACACCTTGTGTGTGCGTGCGTGCATGCTGGAATATAGTAGAATTAGGATTGTGTAATCTGTTGTCAGCCATGCGCTATGTCTTTTGTCATTTATAGTTACTTTCATGTCCCAGGGATAGGTTAAGCTACTTCTTTACCATTTGCTGGTACAACAATGTATGGGAAGACTATAAATAAGCATCATTTGCTTTCCTGCTTACCTAATGCTTGGAGTTCATGACCAGTGATTTCCACTCAGCTAGTATGAGGTGATTTGGAATATTCATTAGGTGACTTGTTGATGTTGGAAAAATGGTGCTGTTGGAAATGAAAGACATATTCAAACATTAAGTTCACTGCACTTGTATTTTAAGACCTTGAGAAGGACAAAGCTCATTACCCCCTGATCCTCTACAAGGGGCTGAAAAGTAGGGGAGGCACTTAAGCTGCTGTCTTTGAGCCTGTGGGGTTTTTGTGAGGAGAGCCCACTGGTTCCTGTCACCTTAATCTGATTACAGGGAGAAAATCCTTCTCATCATATTCTTGCAATGCATTAAGTTCAAAACTGTAACAGTTACCATTTGCCTCTAATGAGTTGGCCTAATTATCCACAATGGCCCAGACATAGGCTTTGGAAGTTTCTGGAGTCCTATCTAAGAGCAGTTGTGGGAATGGCATATGCAAGCAATCCTAGAGTCTATTTTCAGCTCCCATTTATTGCGTTCATAATTGCTGATCATAGATTAAAAGTATAGTTAGAAAAAACTAGGCACTCATTACAAAGCCAACCTTACTCCAATTTAGGGATGCCAAGGCTTTCTTTGTGATGACACCAGATCACTTTGGTGATCGTCTGGTGTTATTTGTACCATCTTCATAGTGCGTATCTTTTCACAGACTCAGGCAAAATCCAGAGTAACTACGGGGAGTCCTTGCTCCGGTGTAGGAATAACTTACTCTGGATTCCAATATGTATCTCCCATAGGTTTTCACTTGGTGGTGCAGTAACTACGGATGCACGTAAAGTCTCTTATGTGCTCCCGTAGTTACTCTGGATTTGGGGGTCAGTTCAGCTCAGATTTTTCTGAAAGGACTTCTGTCCCATCCCCCCAATACTTAGCCCAGTGCTTGGCCACTATTCTTTGTTTGTGGTGATGCTGTGTTTAATTTGTGAGGAGTCACCAGTTTTTCAGGCTGTCATTAATGCCAGAAGTTTCACAGTTTTTCAAGTGTCTACCTGTTAAGTGTTGCAAGTTGGAGGAGAAGGCGGCAAACAGATGAATCTAGATGTTTTGTACAGTTAGTTTGGATAAAATAAGAAGATTCTGCAATAAATGGATACAGTTATGTTAAAATGTGTCTGAATTCCCAGAGCTCACAGAAATTTCCAGACAGAGAACGCTCTGCATGATGTGCGGCGCAAGACCTTGTTTGGCAAGGAACAGACATTGGCTGCTGCAGTGGAGATGAAGTTGCTATGGCCAAGAAAGGAGGAAAAATCAGAAAGTGGATAGTGTTTTTTCCCCCTTTTTCTTTGACTTTTTCGTCTGCTCTTTACAAAAAAAAAATATAGTAAAAAAAGATGAGATATGTTCATGTTCTTTTTAAAGTTATTTTTTATTGAAACATTTTATAGTTTAATGGAAAGAACAATACCAAACTCCCTAAAGTTACTCTCGCCCCTTCCAAAAGCAGACAGATTTTATGGCCTATGCACCCTCCCTTTCCCCCTCATCTCCCCTCTCCTGATGTTTAAGGAAAGAAAACCGATTAAAGTCAGGTAGAAAAAACGTTAGGTAGGCAGTGAAAAGTCACTTGTTGCAAATGGGAGCCTTATTCTTCCAGGGACACGTTGCCACTCGCTTCAAGGTAGTTCCTGTGATAATATCTTTTGTGCAGGAAACTTGCCATAAAATGAACTGTGTACATGCATGTGTGCCAGACAATTCCCCTTCACTAATGAAATCCTGGGTTTCATTCCAGCGTTTTGGGTGATACTTAATCATCAGAAGTGGCTGATACCTCTTGCATTAATGACAGCCAGACATATTTTTCTTATTACTTGAAAGCTGATAATTATTCCTCTGCTGCAAATGAATGGGAAGAGGACATGTTGAAATCAGCATTTTTTAAAAAATTGTGAATGATATACCACAGGTCTTTGTGAAAAATCTGAAAGGACTCTTTTAAAGGAGGGTGTATAATGTTGTAAGGTTTATTTAAATCTGTCTTGAGTTTAACTGTCTGCTCAGTCATAAGATGTTGCATTACTTTTTTCTCCCTTTGGAGTGCTTTTACACTTATAAGTTGAGGGTTCAGATAATTTTATTTCCTTATCTACAAAAATGTTCGGACTTACTGGTAGCTAACTTTGGTTGGGTGTGTTCTGAGCAGAGATCAAAAACTGTTTCCTTTTCAATTTGTGTGAAATTGGTTAAAATACACACTACTGTACAACTTTCCCACCAAAAACATTCAAATTATGATCCAGTCCCATATATGATCCAGTCCCATCCTCTACTGATGCAGTAGCATGAAAGAGGCTTGCACCACATCCTTCAGAGGGTAGTGACCTAAGGGCTTGCTTGCTTATTTGTTTGTTTGTTTATATCCTGCCTTCCTAAAGCACCTATAGTAGGTAAGTATAAAACATTTAGATCCCAGTAAGTCCTGGGGTGCGTATGGGTCTCCACCAACATACACATCCATTTTAGGGTTGTATGTCTACAGAGAGAAAAGGAGTAGGGAGCAACTCAGTGGAAGAGATAAGATTCTCTGCATGCTATTGCTGCTGGATCTGCCATCTCCCTGGCCTTGTTATTCCCCCTACCCAGTTTCACCCCCCCCCCATCTGCCCTCACATCACTCATGCTTCCATTGCTACCTTACTTAAGTCCAGCTCTCCATCTGAAGCCAAGTCTTTGTTTGATATTCCTTCTCAAATGGCCAAGTGAACAGAGGAGAAGCTAAGCAGCTTTTCAAAGTATTAAATGGATAGACAGTCAACATTAGGATTGCTGATCCTCCAACAATTGAAGAGAAGAGGGCATTTCATCAGGTGCATCTTCTCATAGAAGACAAGCTGCGCCCACTGAAATTCTCTCTTATACTATTTTTAAAGGTCCAGGATCCCTAAAGTGGTTTAAAAGGATAAACTCTTACCTGTTCAGTGTGGAACTGGAATACGGAGCTGTATCACTACTGAATCACATTACTGAACTCTTGAAAGTTCACTGAAAATAAATAGTAAATAAACCCAATTTCATTTGAAGAACCAAGTAGTCTACAGGTCAGGGAAACTACAAGACCACCACAGGACACATGACGCATTTGCTAGTTGTGTTTAAATATTTGTTTTGCTCCATGAGCGTAATCAGTTCATTACAAAGATTTGCACTGAGTGAAATAATTAATGAAATATTTCTCCACTAATTGTAAATGTGGATTAAGGCTTGATGGGCTCTGGACTGGTAGGAACACAGCTTCCCCTCTCGCCTTGCTGTGGCCTCACTTCCTTGGCGATAATTTCCCTTGGTAGTCACTCTTGCCTTGAAGCACCAATTTTCAATCTTTTTCATTTCATAGCACACTAATGAGGAGATAAAATTATCAAGGCACACTATGAGGTTTTTAAAATAACTGACAAGGCACACTGTGCTGCAGGTGGAGGAATCAAGTCCCCCAATGTCCCTACTGATAAAGGACCTTCCCCCAAACTTTCATGGCGTACCTATGGACCTTTTGTGCCATAGCTTGCTGGTTGAAAAACAATGTCTTGGAGTGATGCACTATGTACACGAAACAGTTCTTTCAGAACTAATTACATACAAGAAAGTGTACTTGAAGATCTTATAATCTTCATTATATGGGGTGGTTATATAATCTTCAATAATGGGCTTGCATTGACTTGGCTGGTTAAGACGCTGTTCCTTTCATGAGAGAGGCCGGAATTCGAGACCTGGGTTACTGCAAGATGGAGTGAACTTAGCTCAGCTCCTGCCAGACTAGCAGCATGAAATGCAAGTAGATAAATAGGTACCACCTTGGTGGAAAGGTAAGCAGCGTTCCATGCTATCATGTTGGCCACGGAGATGACTTCGGACAGCGCTGTCTCTTGGTTTGAATTTGGGATGAGCACCACCCTCTGTGGTTGGTGCCTGTATAGACAGCAGGAAAACCTACAGCCAGTCATGGTTTGTAGGGCAATCTGCCAAGAACCATTACCTTTACCTTACCTTTTTAATGGGCTGGTTTGGATGATGCCTTCCCGATTAAGAGATTAACGATGTGTGTGCATATTATATTTTGCACATATCCTGACTCCTATCTTTGTTTCATAGTTACATTTCTTAGTGGTGGGGGAGATGTGGTAGTGGTAGCCAGACATATGCTGTGGTAGTTGTACACATGCCAGTCCATGGTATGAATTATACTGTATTCAGGTATTTCTTTGGTCACTTCTGAATTCTTCTTTTTTTAAGCTGTCATGTGTACTGATTCTGTGTATCTGACACCTACAAGTCATGATAAAATGACATCATTTTTGTGGTCTAGGTCTGAGTTTCACTACCTGCCTGAGGAATTAAACACCCTTATTCATTTTTTTGTGTTTTGCTATGCCTCCTCAAACTCCCAAATTATCCTCTAAGACTTATTCTACTTCTTGAATAGATCACAGTTGTTCAAACTTTTAGGCAAGAGGGAAACTATGTAATTTACATTTCAAATTTGAACAAATTTACATAATATACATATACAAATGTATTGGAGAGGATTACAAGGCTTGCTCAAGGGTCTTGCCGCAGGCTGGATCTGGTCCTGTGCCGGGATTTGATATTTCATAGTTCATATTTCATTCAAAGGTCATATTAAAATTAGGAATTTGGAGACTTTTAAGGACCCACAGATTTCAGTAGCTCTTTTTAAAAGCTTTAATGTAGATGCCATGTGGAATGTCGACTTCTCCCCATATCTGCATATAAGAAAGACAAACTTCCTCCTCCTGGAAGTGGACACATTGTGTGGGCTCATTATTGCCTGCAGTGGTACCCTGTTAACTACCCTGTTCAGAGGAGAACATAGTACTTTACTATGCACGTAACTCTATCTTTCTAATTAACCAGGGAAAGAAGAGTGTGGCTGCTTCTCCTGCAGGGGATGGTAGCCAAGCATTTCTTCTGCCACTTCAGCCTCAGACTGAATTAAGATCATATGCATGTACAACAAGCATTAAATCCCCTTGGAGGTGTGGAGAGATGAGACAAGGAATTATTTCGCAATGCAGAGTGAAGCAAAGTGCTACCAGTTGGCAGCTAACTCTTGTTTGCTTAGCTTGAAGTTTTGCTCTCTCCTTTCTTTCCTCGTACTCTTTTCCCCTTTCCTTGACTCAGACCGAGGCCAACCCGGTCAAGGTTTTGTTTGTAAGCTGCCAAAGTTTTCCGAAGGCATTTCAGGTCAGGGCTGTCGGAGATTCAGACAGGAGTTTGCACAGTCACTGCTATTAAAATTCTGGTTCTCTTCCCATCCTCTGCAAAAGGCATTGTTTGCTTCTTAAAGGGAAGCTGCTCAGTAGTCTGTTTCTTCTGCTATGTATTTTACTAACTGCACCCAGTTTCATCAGAATGTAAAGGGATAACACACCTGTTTTTTTCCCTGTGAAGTGATCAAATGAATTTATTTATTATCTTAAGTAACTGTGTAACTACATCTTCTATCTTCTATTCTATCTTCTATCTATATATATATAAAGGAGAAAAGTCACTCACTGACTGACTCACTGACTCACTGACTGACTGACTCATCACCGCCCTGCCAAAACCGCTGGCCCTAGAAGCATGAAATTTGGGGAGGGTGTTCCTTCTGTGACAGAGGGGTGCATTAAGAACCGGTTTTCGGAAATTCCAACCGGAAGGGGGTAAAAAGGGGCGCAACGTGTTTTCCTCCCTATACTTTGCATTGAGAATTGCTGACTCAGCAACATTCCTCCCCAACTGCTGGGCCTGAAGCATGGAATTCTGGGAGTTCCTTTTGTCACCTGAACTCCCACCAAGAACCATCTGGAGAAATTTAACCCTTCAGGGGCTGAAAAGGGGACAATGTGTTTCTGTCCTATTCTTAACATGGGAGACTGACCAACATCCAGCCAATTTGGTGCTCTCTGCCTGGTGCACTGTGGGACGTTGTTAGGAGGAATAGGTTGCACTGTGGAGGACGCTGTGCATGGGGGGTTGGAGCGCATGAGGGGTTGGTGTGCATGGGGGAATTTGCACATGGGGAAGTTGCACATGGGGGTTGATGCGCATGGGGGAAGTTGCGCATGGGGGTTGATGCGCATGGGGAGAGTTGTGCATGGGGGGTTGATGTGCATGGGGGGAAGTTGTGCATGGGGGTTGATGCATATGGGGGGATGGCATACGGGGTAACTTTACTCCCGCAACGCGGGTACGCTTTTGGCTAGTAGAAGATATATGTGTCATGGTGCCCTAGAAACTGCCCCTTTCCTATGTTCTGTTGCAATTTTTGGCCCAAATCCAGAGAGATTGGTGTACAGGTGTTTGCTACCCAGGCACTGATTTAGTGTATATCCAGCTAACCAACTGTTGGCAGTTTCTCTGCTCTTTGGCAACTTCAGTCACTTCTGTGTACAAAAAGGAGGAGAGATCTGAATTTGGTTCCTCCTTTCAAACAGGTGATTGGTGCTGCCCTGACTGATAACTGCTAACCATCTGTTTGTAGTGGCACACACAGTTCCCAATGCAGTTCCAGGAATTGTTGGATGCAGAGATCAGCACTGGAAACTATGTGTTCAGTGCTCTCTCTCTCTCTCTCTCTCACACACACGTCTCCCAACCCTGTCAGGAATAAACATGCATCAGTCTGTTTCTAGATATGCATTGTCCTCTCTGGATCTGGCAGTCTATTATCCACTTGATTGTGTCCTCCATGATGTTGATACATTTGGGCATAAAAAAGCATGCCTCTGTCAGTCTTGAAAGACTATGGTATCGTGCTCAGCGCTGCATACGCTGCATGTGAAGCACGAAAGCCAGGGTTAGATTGTTATGGAGGATAGGCTGTTACCCAAGCAGCAAATCCCCCCTCTCCATGCCACTGAATTAGTCCAATGGAAAGGCAGAGCCCATACGATTGGATCTAGCTGGCGTCGCAGAGCTGGGCCAAGGACAGAAGCTCACCCTGTCTTGTGGGGCTGACCCGGGTCTCGAACCCTGGCCTGCTAGTTAACAGGCACAGTGAACATTTGGGCATAGATATAGAGAAAAAGAAGCATTTGTTGGCTGTTTCCTAGCTTTGAGATTTACTATCGCATGAGTGGTATTTCAAGTAGATAATGCATATTGGCATGAACTCGTGTGGTGTGGAAAATTGCAGTTCTTGATTTCTGTTTATGCCCACTTTTCAACCACTAAAATACTAGTATATCCAACTCACATATTTCAACTATTCATAGTCTGGAAATCCTATGACTGCATGCAGGGAAAATATTTCTGACACACATTTGTGGGAGAAATATCTTTGTCAGACGTGCTTGTTTGCTAGTTATTAGGCTTGCCTTCACACTTCAAAGGGAAAAACTGTTTCTGATTTATGCATGATAATTCCTATAAATGTATACAGTTGTGATTTGTAAAAGAAAAGTTACCCTTTAGCAGGGCCAGTTTTAAACTTGTCTGTGGTCTATCTGCATTTGGACATTTGAGATGGCAAATTGGGAGTCGTTAAGGTCAATAAAAGTTTTCATCAAATCAGCTTCCCTTGCCAATCCCCAAATCTGTCTTTTTAAAATCATATTATTCATAGCCAGTGCCATCTATCTTATCTGAGTGTTGGGTTGGAAACATTTGATGAATTGGGTTCAAAAGTAACATCTACTAGGCATCTTTTGCCCAGCTTCTTCCTCTAATTGTACTTGGAACAGTGACAAGAAAGTCCATCAGTTGTGAGTCTGTAATGCATGTATATATGTCTGATAGTAGCCAGTTCTTTCTTGGATTGGGTTTGTTATTCAGCTTCATACCCTGCTTTTGGATCTCCTGAACACTGAAATGTGTGTTCAATATGCAAACACATTTGGATGTGAGCAGATTCCTTTAGCTGGATAACATTGTTGGCCACTATATTTGCTAAATGCTTGCAGAATGTTCCACGACTAGTCCCAGGATCCATAGGAAATCCGGCTGTTCTCAGTTCCTTTTGGTGATATCATCACCTAGAATTGTACCCTTATTTGTACATTGTGTTTATTCAAGAGTGATCTGTTTATTGTAAAGGAAGATGCTCCTTCAGCACCTGGCCAAGGAGTAGGGGATGAAAAGGGAGGGGGGAATACATTAATGTTTAACTGCTGCCATTGAGAATATTTTTAAACAATATTTATGTACATGTATGTATGTGAAAAGTAAAAATATTACTAGTTGATGTTTCTTTGGAAGAGTTTCTGAAGGAGGCAAGTATCCTTCTATTATCCTTCAGAGATAAGAAGCAGTTTTATGTGGATTTTGTCATGATAATCAGGATACAGTATAAAGGTTTAAACCTTGTGTAAAGGTTTCACTGTCCTTGTCATCAAGCACTTTGTTTTGCTTTACAGTAGTCTTTCCTTCCCTGCAGTACAGAAAGTGAAACATTATTTTACAGTGCAATCACATACATGCTTATGCATGCCTTATTCTCAGAGGTATGCCCTATTTTACCACCCTATAAGTGCATATCGGATGTGCATAGTGCATTATAAGTGCATAAGAGCCATTGAGTTAAATGAAACTTACTACCTTATAAATGCTATTGGGATTATAGCCTTAGGCTGCAAACCTGAAGACACTTTCCTGGGAGTAATTCCCACTGAACACAGTGGGACTTGCTTTTGAGTAGACATGGTTAGGATTGTGCTCTTAATGTTGCACTGCTCCCAGTTTCACAAACAGGGTACTGTGTTTCTATTTACCAATTGAGAGCAGGAAATGAATGGGAATGAAGTAGGACAAAAGAAGAGGAAGCAGGCATGTGATTCAGGACTGATTGTAGGATGTACTGTTATATGCAGAATGTGGAAGACACATCACTTGAAAGATGGGAGGTAGTAAACTCTACAGGTATTTTCGCTTAACGGCGTTATTTTCTCATAATACCTTGGGGTATTACTAGTATTCTTTGGAGGCCCAAGAGGTGTCCTCAAGTCTGTGCCGGTCTCCACAGGCTTTAGAATCCATAGGTTGCAGAAAGATCCAGAAGATACTTCTTCCTGTTTGCTTCCAAAAACCAGTAGTTATCAAAAAACTGAAAGTAGTTTCAGGAGGCTTCGGTGGGCCATTCTGAAGTGCATGGAATCCTGGCACAACCCAGGGAAGGCCTTTAAGGTCTCCCTAAGGACACCACCAAGAAGAAGGTAAGGTTATCAGCTGCTGTATGGTAAACCAGTGGTGGAAAATCTTATATGCTGTTTGTTGTTGGTCAGAAAGATAGTAAAACTGCAACCCAGAAGTGCACTTGGGTTGCCATGTCTATCAGTAGGGTGGTCCAAGTCCAAGATGGGGCTGTGCAGTTATGCTATAGAAGGCAACATAGGCTGCCCCAAGACAGATGGACCTGGGCTGACTTAACTGGGCCAGCCAAGGCAGCTCAGGAGAGGCATGTTGAGGGCATGTTCAGCATTACCTAGGGCAGAGCAGTTATGCTATATCCACAGCCTGTTTCCCAGGCAGAAATTCCCTCTTCCAATTCCTCAGAGTTATACCACCTCAAGAGCAGGTATAGTAATGAGTAGACTGATAGGAGTCCATAATAAGGCAGAGTAAGAATGGCAGTGTTGACCAAAAATCTGAGTTCTAGCTACAACCCCAGCCTCTCAACTTCAGGTAGCCCACTAACCTGGGGATACAGCAAGCCACTCCAAGCAATCTCCATGCCTCCATCCTCCACTAGATGTACTGCTGTACTGCATTCTCATGCTGTAGCTGTTACTGGTTGTCAGGAACTTCTGGACTTTCTTATTAGGCAGGCATCACAGCTGTTCCTTGTTCAGTGTGATCTGAGGGTGTTCTCCTCTTGAGCATAATTTTCTGCTCTGGATTCGGAATAGTTGGGGCAGCTCAGCTTGGGCACTCTTCACTGCCCTAACTCTGGATTGTGCCCTAAGTGCTGCAAACCTGTATTTGAATCTCAATATTTCTTCTATACATTTCCTTCTCAGATATTGCTTTTGCAGAGGAAATTGTGTATGCTGTCCTTCCTCTTGCATAAGAGGCTGATTTGCAGGATAGTTTTTCCCCTTCTGAATTCATATGATAAAGTGGTGAATGAAGGAAACAATCATGGTGCAAGTGTTGTAGCAATAACTAGAATCCATATGTGTGTTTTTTCCTTAGGTAGATGAAATTTACCATGATGAATCTTTGGGTGTTCACATCAACATTGTCCTGGTTAGAATGATCATGGTGGGATATAGACAGGTAACCAAAGCACAATCGCACTACTCTTTATATTTCATTACAGATACTGTATTCATGTAATACATGGGTGTCCAAGCCCTGGCTCAGGTGCCAGATGCAGCCATGGTGAACCTCATTGTGGCCAGTGTCCAGATCCCTCCTTCCGGCCCATGAACAACCATTCTAATCTTCCAAATCTGTCCCTAATACACTCTTATGTGTCAATTTTTGTAACTTTATTCAAATTTATAATGACAATCATTTTTCCAGCCCCCAACGCAGTGTCAGAAATGATATGGCCTTCCTGCCGAAAGGTTTGGACATACCTGATGTAATGTAAAGCTTGCATATGTCCATGATTTAGGCAGAAGAGGTAAGACACTTTCAGAAAGGTTGACGTTAGAAAAAAGTTGTTCTTGATTGATTCTCTGTTTGCTGTCAATAAATCTTGGGCTAGAACAGGAGTAAGGAAACATTTTGGCAAGAGGACCACATCATAAGAACATGGCCAAAGGCTGTCTTGTCCAGCTTCTTGTATAACACAGTGGTGCACCAGATGCCTCAGGGAGCACACAAGACACCTGCATCCAGTTGCCCTCCCCTGCATCTGGCATAGATCTACAACTATCAATGTATGCAAGCGTGCGCGCTCACACACACACACACACACACACAGGGACAGGGAAAAATTAATTTACATTTAAAAATGAATAAATTTACATATATTTGCATAACTGAATATATAGTGGTAGAACTTTTATGAATGAGACTGCAATCAATCCTAATCCCTAATCCCAAGCCAGTCCCGTGGTGGCTTGGGGGTGTCACAAAAGTGCAGTAAGGTACTTCTGCACCACTCCTGGGGGGGCGCGAGGCCATTCCACAGAAATCTGCCGCCCTCCCTGCACCATCACAGTAGCGTTGGTTTTGATTGCACCCTGAATGAATTTTACTGAGATTTATAAAGCACATGAAAAGTATAATACACGCATGTTAAACCACGTGAAAACTAGGAACTGTTTGCCACACACCTCTTGCGCAGTGAAAACATACAGACCAAGCCAGAAACTTGGGGACATAAGTTATTAAGAGGCAATGGGGAGTTTTAAAATAATGCACAGAGAAAAGAGGAAACACATGGATACATGAACTGATGCACATCGGACAATTACGGATGTTGTGACTGGCAACGTTTTGTGACTGGTTCATAGTTGTGAGCTATCACAGGCTCTACCAGCCCAATGGGGCATTTGAGACTGGAGGCTCCCTCAGGGGCCTATATGGGGTACCCAAGGGCCACAAATGGTCCCAGGGTTGGGGTTTGCCATCCCCTTGGTCTAGACTAGAGTAATGGTATATTTTAAAATAATTATAATCTTCTCAGAAGGATTTTTCTCAGATGGAAAACTTGCTGGTGCAGTTTTGAGGAAACCCTGGTGGGTTGAGAGGCTTTCACAGAGGAAAGGGGATTCAAAATCCTCTTTTCTTGCTGAAGCCTTCAGGCTCGCCCACCCCCACCATGGATTGCAATGTTTGCCAGTTTGGTGTTACTGCAGTGGTGGTGGACTGAGTAAGACGGGGCTGAAATACTATCAATATGTTTAAATTAAGAAGCATGTTATGAGAAAAGCTCTTTTAGGACTCTGATTCAAGGGAAAGACTAGAGGAATTGTCACCTTGTTATCTTATGATTGATAGATTCCATTCAGTATAGGTTTTTTTTAGCTAAGTTGTGCACCTAAGTGGTTGCCTCTGCACATATATTGTTTTCTTTCTGTTAACAATAGCCCTACTCAGGTTTTCTTCTTCATATGTTTATTAAACCCATGGAGAATTCATCTCCTGGCCCTCTGTGCCTATATAGCTGTATGCATAAGCTCTTCCATGTGATTGGGAAAGTGGAGGCTGCATGTGCATTAAGTCCCCTTTTAGACCTATTTCTAAATGCATGGAAGCAAAGGTCTGAAGAAGGCTTGTTTTATTTCCCTGGGATGAACAGGAGAGCATGTTTAGAGTTCTAACGTAATGCTGATTTGCCACTCATATAACAATGTACTATCAACCACCTGTGCACTGTTATTTAACCACAGACTAATATTGATCCTTTAAGCTTATACAGTTGCAAGACATTGTGGTTCTCATAGTACAGTCTCTGTGGCTCAAGTTTGTGGGATTTTAGAATTAGACTTTTCCAGCCTCATTTTAAAATCTGGCATGGACAGTTTTGATGTTCCTGAATGTACCTTTATTCTCTTGTCTTCTCTAGTCGATCAGTCTAATAGAGCGGGGAAATCCATCTCGGAGCTTGGAGCAAGTATGTCGCTGGGCTCATTCTCAGCAGCGCTCGGATCCTGAACATGCTGAATACCATGATCATGCCGTGTTCCTCACCAGGCAAGATTTTGGTCCCGCAGGTATGCAAGGTACTGTATTTATCTTGATCAGGTATGTGTAGTTTGGTGGGCATAGAAGAAGACAGCCACAGATTTAGAAGCGTTGGCCTTTAACACAGATTGTTGGGCTCTGCTGTGGCAATTACCACTAAAGTTTTAGAATAGGGCATAAAAGCACATGTTAGGCAGGATGGAAGATGTTACAGTCCTTTTCATTTGCTATGGATTTCGGACACAACAGAAAGCAATGGTATTTCCTCCTGCCTTCACAACTTAATCATAGAATCATAGAGTTGAAAGGGACCTAGTAGGTCATCTAGTCCAGCGTTTCTCAAAGTGGGGGTCGGGACCCCTTTTGGGGTCGCCTAGAGCTTTCCTGGGGGTCGCCTAAAGACCTCTGGTGCAGGGGCCAGGTCAGGCTTGCCAGACCTCCAGTTGTAGCTGCGCTTGCACTGGGGTTGACTGACAGCCTCATGGCCCAATCCTATGCATGTGTACTCTGAAATAAATCCCATTATAGTCAGGGGGCCTTTACTCCCATGTAAATGTGGATAGGATTGCAGCCTCAGGGCCCAATCCTATGCATGCCTACTCTGAAATAAATCCCATTGTGTTAAATGTGTGCATAGAACACACATTTCATTTGTAACCATGAAAATACATCCTGCCTATCGGATATTTACATTACAATTCATAACAGTAGCAAAATTACAGTTATAAAGTAGCAACGAAAATAATTTTATGGTTGGCGTCCCCACAACATGAGGAACTTATAAAGGGGTCACGGAGTTAGGAAGATTGAGAACCACTGATCTAGTCCAACCCCCTGCCTGCAGCAGGAAATCCTCCTAGATCATTCCCGACAGGTGCCCGTCAAGCCTCTGCTTGAAGATCCCCAGTAAGGGAGAGTCCACCACCTCCCTTGGCAATCTGTTCCACTGCTGAACCGCCCTCACCGTCAGGAATTTTTTCCGGATATCCAACTCCTTTCTTACAGTTTGTACCCATTGGTTCTAGTTCTGCTTTCAGAAGCAGCTATGAACAAATGAGCCCCTTCCTCCCTATGACAGCCCTTCAGGTATCGGTAAAGGGTAATCGTGTCTCCCCTCAGTCTCCTTTTCTCCAGGCTGAACATCCCAAATTCCCCCAACCTTTCCTTGTAAGACATTCCTTTCATCCCACTGATCATTCTTGTCGCTCTCCTCTGGACTTGCTCCAGTTTGGCTGCATCTTTCTTAAAGTGAGGTGCCCAGAACTGAACACAGTACTCAAGGTGAGGTCTCACCAATGCAGAGTAAAGACGAACTAGAACTTCTCGTGACTTGGAAGCTACAGTCCTCTTAATGCAACCTAAAATGGCATTTGCCTTCTTTGCAGACACATCACACTGCTGACTCATGTTCAGCTTGTGACCACGGCGACGCCAAGGTCCCGCTCACATGCTGTGCTGCCAAGCCAAGTATCCCCCATTTTATACCTGTATTTTTGGTTTTTATTGCCCAAGTGCAGAACCTTGCACTTCTCCCTGTTGAAGTTCATTCTACAAGTATTTGTTACAGCCCAGTATTCCAGTTTATCCAGATCCTCCTGGAGGTTTCTCCTGTCTTCTGTTGTGTTTGCTACTCCTCCCAGCTTGGTGTCATCTGCAGATTTGATCAGGCTCCTCCATTCCCTTCCTCCAAGTCACTGATGAAAATGTTAAAGAGAACTGGGCCCAAGACAGAGCCGTGGGGTACCCCATTTGAAACAGACCTCCAGGTTGATGCAGACCCATTTACTAAAATCCTTTGAGTGTGGCCATCAAGCCAGTTGCAGATCCACCTAACGATTGCCTCGTCTAGCTCATATTTTTCCAACTTCCCAATTAAGATGTCATGTGGGACCTTGTCAAATGCTTTGCTGAAGTCAAGATAAATCACATCCACAGCATTGCCACTGTCCAGTAAGCATGTAACCCGATCAAAAAAGGAGATCAGATTTGTCTGGCAAGATTTATTCTTGGTAAATCCATGCTGGGTTCTTTTGATCACAGAGTACTTGTCTAGATGTGCACAAATTGTGTGTTTTATGATTTGTTCTAACATCTTCCATGGAATTGAGGTCAAATTGACTGGTCTATAATTTCCCGGGTCTTCTTTTTTCCCCTTCTTAAAGATTGGGACTACATTCACCCTCTTCCAGTCCAGTGGCACTTCTCCACTCCTCAAAGATTTCCCAAAGATGATCAACAGAGGCTCTGCAAGGACATCTGCCAGTTCCTTCAGAACTCGAGGATGCAGCTCATCCGGTCCAAATGACTTGAATTCATTTAGGCCAGTTAAGTGGTTACGAACCAGTTCTCTGTCAATCATAATCTGTTGTTCTGCACCATCCATGTTACCATTACCTCTTTGGGGATGCAAGCACATCCCTGCATCAGCCAATGATCCCCCACCCCTATTTGCGCAGCCCTCCATCCAAGAATAGACGGACGCAAAGATGGAGTTGAGCAGCTCTGCCTTCTCCTGGTTTCCAGACACCTGCTGTCCATCTTTGTCCAGGAACAGCCCCAGCCCCTTGTCTCTCCTCCTGTTCCTTTGGGCATATCTAAAGAAGCTCTTTTTGTTATCCTTGACTCCCCTGGCCAGCCTCAGCTCATACTGAGCTTTAGCATTTCTGACCCCCTCCCTACAGGACCAGACTATCTGCCTGTACTCCTCCCTGGGGATCTTTCCAGTCCTCCATTCCCTATACTTCATTTTCTTTAACTTCAGCTGATCCCCAAGTTGCTTGTGGAGCCAACCTGGTTTTTTCAGGTTTTTCCCCCCTTTCTTTTTCATGGGAATTGTTTCTGACTGTGCTTGTAGAAGCTGCCTCTTAAGGAGCTCCCACCCATCTTGGGCCCCTTTTCCTGTTAGTTCATCAACCCATGGGATCCCGCCTATGACTCCTCTAAACCTGTTGAAATCAGACTTTCTGAAATCCAATATAAGGGTTTCACTGTGCACTCTTTTTATTTCCCACAATATTCTAACTTCTAGCAGCTCATGATCACTTTCCCCTAAAGTTCCCACCACGTTGACCCGGTCAATTAGTTCTTCACGATTAGTTAAGATCAGGTCAAGGATGGTCCCTCCCCTCGTTGTTTCCTCCACCTTCTGGACCATGAAGTTATCTTCCAGGCCCATCAGGAATTTATTGGAGCTTCCATGTTTGGCTGAGTTTGTCTCCAAGCAAATATCTGTATAGTTAAAGTCCCCAATTACTACCACCTCATATTACTTTGCAACGCATTCCAGTTGCTTCAAGAAAACATTGTCTACTCCTTCTCCTTGGCCTGGCGGTCTATAGTAGATGCCCACCACAATGTTTTGTTTCTTGCTTTCCCCCCTAACCTTTACCCAAACGCATTCCACAGGAATATCTGGACCAGTTTTATGAATTTCAGAGCAGGTATATATGTTCTTGACATATAATGCTATTCCACCTCCTCTTTTGCGACTTCTGTTCTTCCTGAACAGCTGATAGCCTTCCATTTGTGTGTTCCAGTCATGGGAGTCGTCCCACCAAGTTTCAGTTATTCCTATCAAATCAAATTTCTCTTCACTTGCTAAAAGCTCCAACTCATCTTGTTTATTTCCGAGGCTCTGTGCATTTGTGTAAATGCAACTTAAGCCCTGGAGGTTGCAACTCACTGCATTTTCCCCCTGTTTTTTAAGGCCAAGCCCCTTGAAATATTTTTGAGTTATAGCTGTGCCCTGGCAATTTCCATCCAGAGCATTTTCTTTAATCCTAAGTTCCCTTTGGATATAACCCACCCCCTTCTTATTTAGTTTAAAGCCCTCCTGATCAGGCTGGCCATCTCCTGTCTGAAGACACTCTTCCCCCAACCCGTGAGATGCAGTCCATCCTTCGCTAGGAGTCCCTCCTCAAGGAAGCTCAGCCCATGATCCCAGAATCCAAATCCTTCTTGAAGACACCATTTTCGAAGCCAGCTATTGACCTGAAAAATCTTGCTTTCTCTCTGAGGACCTTTGCCGATTACTGGGAGGATGGATGAGAATACCACTTGGGTATCCCCCAGATCCTTAATCTTCCTCCCCAGAGCTTCATAATCCCCAACTATCTTTTGGAAAGTTTGCTGAGCAGTGTCATTCGTTCCTATGTGGATGAGTAAGAACAGGTGGCGATCAGCAGGCATGATGATCCTTGGTAACCTCTCCGTGATATCCCGTATCCTGGCACCAGGAAGGCAGCACACCTCACGGGAAAATAGGTCTGGTCGGCATATAGGTTCCATACCCTTCAGGAGAGAATCTCCAATCACCACCACCCTCCTCTGTGTTCTCTCTTTTTGTCGTGATTCCCCCACACTTACTGGTTTTGGCAGCTGTTGGCAGCTGAGGAGGATCTGCAGGCATTCCAGTAAGGGGGACTATTGCAGGATCCGGTGTAGGTGTGCTAGCAAGAGGAACATCTGCCAGCTTGGTGGAATCTGAGAGACTTGTGATCCACCAAGCCAAATTTGTCATACCATGTACATATTGTGATCTGCAGGCTGTTTGATACACTGCCACCACTGTTTGTTCTGTTCCAACCTGGTAGCAGATTTATTCAGACCCTGGTAGGCCTTCTGTTCATGGCTGGTAGGTTGTGTTTGGGATATCTGGTTGCAAGTTGTGCAGGCCTGCAAGAATTGGTTAAAACTGAAGTTTTCTTACCGGGAGGGTCTAAGAGCAGAATTATATCAGCAATCATGAGTTTCCTAAATACACAAACATGTCTTGTAAAACAAACATAATTCATCCCAGAAGCATGTTTGTCTTACAAAGCATTCTTTATACAAAGCGGATTTTCCCATAGGAAATAATGGAAACTCAGATGATTGGTTCCACAACCCAAAATATTCATATAAAAATATTAACTGTATGTAAAAATGATGACAACGCACTGTAATCAAATTCAAAACACTGTAAAATAATACATAACACAATTATTATAATATTTATTAAAAACACTGTCATATACTGTAAAACAGAAAAGAAAAACCAAGGATGATAAATTTTCACTAAAAGTGTCACTGATGTCTTTTTGAGCAACTTTAACAAGGAACCTCTCTAATGACACTTGCTATTGTCTCCTTTTGAGGATATGGAAATGTGACATTGCATTGTCGTTAAACAGATTCATCGCTGGCACTGCTACAGCCTTATTTGGGTGGTGCTTTTCTACAAAATTTTGCACAATTTCCCAGTGTTTACAAATGTCCTTAATCTCATTTGATGTGAGATTATTCCTCCTTATTCTCCTCCTCCTCTGCAGATGAGCTCTCCATAATCGCTTGCTGTTGCTCATGATGCAGATCCATCAATTTGTTTGTTTTACAACAAATTTTCATTGTAAAACTGTTTTTCTTACAAGGTACTGTTTGTCTTACAAAGCAGAATTCCTTAGAAATTTTAGTTTGTCTTACAAAGCATTCTTCTTACAAGATATTTGTCTTACAAGGTACCACTGTATATGATTGCTTATCTTATACAGTGTTGGATATGCTCTTATAGACATTTTCAAGGCAGGATCTGTAGGGCAAATGCTTGAGTGCCCAATTCTATCCAGCTTTTGCAGCTGCGGTGTTCTTTTACTTTTAGGGTACAATCCATAGGCACAATTCCATTAGTAAAAACTGGTTAGGATTTGGCCCTAAATCCTAAAGAATTTTGATACTGACTGATTCTCCACAACAAATTCCCAGTCATTTTTTTCCAGCAGATGGGCTTTGGTTTTGAAGAAAAACAGCTTTAAAAAAATGTCAGGAAGAGATTTTGAGAAGAGAATTGGTTAGTAAAAAGAGTATTTTAAAAACAAACCAACATTGATTTTCCCTCCTCAAATTGCATATGTTTTATATATCTTTACATACAGTATTATTTCCAAGGTTCAGTAAAATGCTCCTTGTTTGCTATTAGTATGGTAAAATTATAGAAGAGTAATGTCTTGCTCTTTATTTGCTAGCTTATGGTCTGAGACCTCATTTGGGAAAAAAGAGTTTGGCAGAGCAAAGCAAATGAAACTTGGCCTTAAAAATGCATTAATCTTTGGCTGATGTTTTTGCTGTAAGCAAAAGAAGTGAAATATTTGAAGAGAATCCTAAGCATTAGATTGTTGTTCTCCTTGCCAGCATTAAGAACAAATGTCTTGTACCGATAAGTCAACATTTATTTGTTGTTCACACCCTTCTCCTGCCATACTAACTTGTAAATGAGCCCACTTTTATGTATGCTATTGTGAGGGAAATTCTAATAGCACTGCCCCGAGACTTTTAATTCCATCCAAGATAACTGTTCAATAATAATAGTAGTTAGTATTTGCATAATGTGTTTTGAGCATACAAAGCACTTTACATGCATTATCTCTATGTCCTTTCAGCAACTTGTAAAGTAAGTACTGTACAGTATATTATTTTCCCCATATTGCAGGTGGGAGAGCTGAGATGAAATAGCTGCTGAGTTCATAGCACAGACAAGAATCAATCTAGGAACTTCTGACTTGTACCCTACAATCCAGAGTAACTACGGAAGCACGGAAGAGACATTACGTGCACCCGTAGTTACGGCACCACCTAGTGAAAACATATGGGAAATTCATATTGCAACCAGAGTAAATTGTTCTTACACTGGAGCGAGGACTCCCCGTAGTTACTCTGGATTGCGCCCGCAGTCTAGGTTCTTAACTTTTAGTCTGACCTGTTCTTAGAGTTGGAAAATACTGTCCAAAGCAAATGTATGTTTAAGGATGTCAAGAAATGGAACAATTCAGGATGACTACCTTTTGCACTCTGAAATCACTGAATGTCTGATTTTCTGAATGTTAAAATGTAGTCTTTTATAAACCAAAAAATCCCCAAAATGACTAACATTAAGGAAAAGGGATGTTGTTTTGAATCTGGTGTGGGTTTGATTCATTCCTGGCACCAGCCTTGGATGCACATCAGTATGGCTGGGGCTCTGCGCATTTCTATAAGGACCTTTGGCCAAAGTCAAGCATGCAGGGCACCGAAAAACAAAGAGGGGTGCTAAGTAACAGAGTATAGATATTCAAGACCAAATGCTTGCAATGTTTAAAAGTCGTGGGTGGGTTTAAATTGCCGATTTCTCAGTGACGTGCACTGAAATGGCAAGGGGAAAAGCTTAAGCCTCTACATACACAAAGTGCTAAGAAATGCTGCTGCCTTTTCTATACATAATGTGGACAAGTGGAATTTCTGTTTGTTTACCTAAAAACAAATAATAAATACTTCTTGTTTACCTTATGTATAAAATGTATACATACTATGTATGTTATATGTGTATATACTACAGTATTTATAGTATGTATATACAGTATGTATAGAAAAGACTGCAGCGTTTCTTGTAACAGAGAACAAATGGCACCATAAAATATTCCCCTCAGAGGGTGCTGATCAATTATCTTCTGGTCTCATTTTTTTTAAACCATGGAGAGTGAAAGGTGCCTTCAGGCTTTTTGTCATATACATGAATTAATTTTATTCTTATACATAAATTTATTCATATACCGGTACCTGTATATATTTTATTATATACATTTACTTATTTTTTGAATGATTTGTATCACATCTTTCACTCCTAATAAATGGAAAATTTAAAACAGCATACAACTTACAGAAAAACAGTAACTTGACTAAGTAGCAAAGAAATATAAAGGGCAGTAATCATAACAATAATAAAGACTGAAAACTTGCACTCTCGTGCATGAAACCCACATGCTCTCCATCCTAGATGTAGTTGTCAGGATAGCATTTTACTGATTTCCTTGTGATGCAACGACAGCACAATTTGAATGAACTACTAGTGATATCAGGACATTAGTTTTGTATTTTCCCAAGTGTAATGTCCTTACTCATAGTTGTCCACCTAACCATGTAGTTTATGTCAGCAACATAATATAGGGTGCTAATAAAGCCTTGTGGCCGATTATCCTTCTGCTTTTGTTGAGAGTCTGTGGAATGAACACCCTGCAAAGATCTTGGCAGTGCACAGAGGTCAGGGCAAGTTGCAAGCTTCTTGGAAAAAGCAACAACCCCATAATGTTTGGACTTAACACAGGGATATCAGCCAAGGGAGGTAGTCAGCAAAACTGAAATGGTAATTAGAGAGCACACGCTGGTGACTGGCCTGCTCAGAAAGAGCCTATCATTGATCCTGCTAAAACCATTTACTTCAATGGAAACTGCTCTGGAGCATTAAACCCAGTAGCTATGCAGTGTATTGTAAATGGAAGATCAAAGTTACAAAGGTGTCCATTCATGACTTTGGCAGTGTTCCCTGACTTTCCAATTCCATTTTGGCAAGCCCGCCTGCTTTAAAATGCTGAGGCTTCTGTTTGTGTGGAATGTAATGCTTGGGCTTGTGTGTGGTAGTTTACCATAGGGAACAGCCAGGGGAGTTTACAACCCCACCTCACTTATTCCATGCTCTTATAGTGAGCTGAGAAGGTATTTCAATCTCTACCCTGTTGGAGTCACTCCATCTTCTTCTCTTATGCCAACTTTTTCCCAGTGTTGGCGAACTAGTGATGAATCTTCTTTTCCAATAGGGACCTGGTCACTTTAATTCACAGATTAGGTTACTATAATGAGCTTGACAGGGGGCTGCTGGTGAGGATGGCTTGGCAGGTGGAACCAAAGCCTAGTTCTGCCTTCAACATTTGTCTAGGACAGGCTGTGTATTGTGTTGAATTTAGGGCCCAATCCTGTGGGCCATTTGTGCTGCCAGAACAAATGTTCTGGTGGTGTCACATGCTTTCTGGCAGATGCAAATATGACACATCAGACTACACAGGATTGCTGTTTCCCGAGGTGGTGAGCATACAGCAGGGTCACTCCTGCAAGGGGGGTGGTGGTTAGGTCAGTGCACAGGCATATGCCAGACTTCCTACACCACCATGGGAAGATACGCCAGGTGAGTTAGGCTGGCCTAAATTGGTTAGGATTGTGAATCCTAACTTTTTGAATCCATTTACTAGATCACCTGATGACATGGACATAGTTCATAGGTGCTGGCAAGGAAGATGCAGTTTCTCCTGCAGGAAGAAATGGAACATAAATGCATGGCAGTGTTACTTGAAAACACAGCCTGAGTGGACAAGAAATATTGCCATTAAACCATGGAAAAAAATTTAGAATGAAAATCTGAAAAAATGATTTTTTTCTTGGCAAGGACATTTAAGATGACTACTAGAGATGAAGTAGGTACCCTTGTTGGCTGCTGTCCAACTGAGGTATTGGCAAAATTCTTGACGTGTGCTATTTCTATAGTAGTGTTTGCTTTCCTTTCTTCTTGCAGTAGAACTGCCAGCATTTCTCATATGTGCCACTTGTCACTATTACTGCCTCTTCCAGTACTAAGATATGTGAATGGGACAGTTACCTTCCTCTCAGCTTCACCTACCTCACAGGGTTTTGGTGATGACAGAAGGAGGGGAGGAACAAGGTGCACCACTGAGCTTCTTCGGAGGAAGGATGGTATAAAAATACAAAAAGTAAATATAGTGTGAGCTTTCTTACTGAAATATGGCATCACTTGTAATTTATCAAAATGAATGTAGCTTGTATACCTGAACTGTTTAGTGGATTCAATTACTGACTTGCTTATGTTGCCTGCTTGGGACTTCAGGAACAGAAAGTTTGTCAAAGTATTTATCAGGTCATACTACTTAACCAGTGAGGTGCCTTTGGTTTTGTATTCTTTCTGTTGGGTTGTGTAAAGGTCTTCTTTTCTGTGTTATTGTGAGGGTGCCAGATGGGAATGAGTTTGAAGCCATAACTTTGAGTGTGGTAAGATTTTAACTATAATTGTAATATCTTGAAAACCTGTTTGCTTTCAAGAATCATGAACAAATTTGTATTTGTTTTATTTGTAGTTCTATGCAGGATCTGTGATGTAACACCACCTGCATGTGGCTCTTTGATCATGCAACTTCACTCTTTCTTTTTTCTCTTTTTGTCTCTCTGCCTTTGTTCTTTTTCTCTTTTTTTCTCTGTTTTTGTTCTTCTGCCTTATTCCAGGGTATGCTCCTGTCACAGGCATGTGTCACCCTCTGCGTAGTTGCACCCTCAATCATGAGGATGGATTCTCTTCCGCTTTTGTGGTTGCCCATGAGACTGGACATGTGTAAGTTTGTGCTGAGCATTGTTCACTGGTTACAGCATATTATTCTTATTTATTGTATTTATGTACCACCTTTCTGCCTTTCCAGTGGCACCCAAAGTGGTTTATAGTATTTTTAAAATAATGCTGCTGAACATTAAAAGCAGAATTATTTTAGGTGGTCTTCTCTGGTAAAGAAAGGTTTTCTCAGGAGGTAATGATGGCTCCTTGTCCTGAGCATCATCTGACTTGCCTTCCCTTAAGGCACATTGTTCTACAGTATGCCTCATATTTTTTAAGAACAATTGAAGAGAATGATTATGGATAATAATGATCCACTACTGAGTCCTAAATAACCTGTGGCCTGTGTAATACCACTGGTCCCCATTTCTGTTCCGTACAGATAAGGTGCTGCTGCTTCTGGGAAGATGTTAGGTAGTGAAGCCCTCCTATGATGCTTTTTTTTCTTTAAAAATTACTGTGATATTGTAATAAGAGGAGCAATCTTGGTAGATTTGTGACATCCAGTTAATTCTTCCTTTTATCCAACCTCATTCCTATGGTCTTACTTCATCCAAAATGTCAGTATCAAATGTCAGTGGCATGAAAACAAAGTGGGATCAACATCTAAGCAAGAATTAGATCATGGTGATCGACAGACCATGTGAGTTAGAGAGGCGGGAGATATAGCCATGGATGGGTCCAGCCTGGGTGATCTCATCAATGAGACTAGTTGAAATTGTTGCTTCAGGCAGCAGTTTGGTGGGTGTTCATCTCTGTCTGGCTACTTCTTTCCACTGCTCTCTCTAGTTCTTCCACTCCATGGATTAAAAGGGGCAGAGAGGAATCAGAAATCACTGGAGAGTGAGAGAAGCAGAGAGTGGACGTTATTGGCAGAGATGTGATATTTTTTGATGATGACACCATTCTTTGCACTTCTCATTTTTGTAAAAACAAAACCCAAAATTGGAAAAAATAGAAATTAATGGGCTGGATTAAGAGGGTGCATTGCTGCATCTGCTGATATGATACAACCTATATCATCTACCTAGTACATTTTTAAGTGATTATAAGTTACAATAATAATTTATAAAAATGCACCCTTGGAATAAAAACATACAACACAGATTGTACTAGCACTGTGCCTAGAAAAGTAGGCCAATCTGTAATGGTGGCTAAGCTTGCCTTTACAGCAGCTTAGTCCCTGTGGAGAGTAGCAATAGTGTTCAGAAGGTTACTGTTGTTTCATTATCCACTGTCTCATATTCCTTTTGGGAACATCACTTACAGATTTTTTTAAACAGGTTAGGTATGGAACATGATGGCCAAGGTAACCGATGTGCTGATGAGACCAGCATGGGGAGCATTATGGCACCACTGGTTCAGGCTGCATTCCACCGTTATCACTGGTCCCGATGTAGCAAACAGGAGTTGAACCGTTATATACAGTAGGTCTACTTGAGAAATGAATTGCATGGATTGAATTAGCGGGAGGGGTGCATGTGAAAATACTAGATATTCATAACTGAATGGTGAATTAAAACAACACCATTATAGACAATGCACAACTATTTTTTATTTTAAAAAGCTTTTTAAGGGGGCAGAGGTTGGGGGGCTCTTGTTTTATCGTTTTTGTCGTTTTTAATCTATATGTTTTTTAGCTTCTATGTTTTAATTGTTTTTATCAAATTGTTCTATTTATGTTTTTAATTATGTTTTATGTCAGCCGCCTTGAGTCGGGCTGATTTACCCGAGAAAGGCGGGATATAAATTTTTAAAATAAATAAATAAACTAGTTATAAAGGCAAGGACCTCTGGAGCAGCTGAATTACAATGGAAAAATTTGCAAAAAACAATACTTTTGTCAACTTGTTCTGCAGCTCCTATGACTGCCTCTTGGATGATCCCTTTGAGCACCAGTGGCCAAAGCTGCCGGAGCTGCCAGGAATCAATTACTCAATGGATGAGCAATGCCGCTTTGATTTTGGTGTGGGCTACAAAACGTGCACAGCTGTGAGTATAAAAACCCTGTTGGCAAGACTACTTTTTCTTCCCTTTGTCTGCTGTGATATTTAGGAAATCTCTCAGCAAGAGTCAATTCACACATGTTTTTAACTGTGTACACCAAAGATTTTTTAAGGAGTTTGCATAAAAATATAATGTGTGGATTAAGCAAACACGAATCGTGCAGAATATACTAATCAAAAAGCCAGGACTGGCTTGCAACTGTCTCTCAAGATAGTTCTTATCTCAAGCATCAGTTGAAGCTGAAAGGGAACAATGTACAAAAAGTGGCTATCCTAACCTGATTATACCTACAATCCAGAATAACTACAGGAGCACTTAAGAGACATTTATGTCAACATAGTTACAGCACCACTTAGTGAAAACCTATGGGAAATTCAAATGGCAGCCCAGAGTAAATTGTTCTTACATTGGAGCAAGGACTCCCCGTAGTTACTCTGGTTTTTGCCCTATGTCCTTAATTTAAGAGACTGGCCTTTCTTACTTGTGCTTACTTCTTACTGTTATACTTGGAGGATTATAATATTTTCATGTAGGATTCTAATCTATACTTGTGCTATACCACAAATTAAGTTTCAGGTATGAATAAGCTACTTGTACATTCCTACATTGTATATAAATACATGATTTGTTTGGGGTGTGTGTTTTTGCTTTTTTGACAGTTCAGGACTTTTGATCCTTGCAAGCAGCTGTGGTGCAGCCATCCAGATAATCCCTACTTCTGTAAAACAAAGAAAGGACCACCTTTGGATGGAACTGAGTGTGCATCAGGCAAGGTACCCATAGTGTTGATAGGATAATGCTCAGTTTAACTTCTGGTAGAAAACTGACATCTTGCTCTTGGCCTACAGACACCATACAGACATACAGACACCATATTTATTTGCTAGCATGTACCTGTTAGGCACATTTCTGGTATATTTTTCTACACTGATTCTTTATACTTGGATACTGATCTTTCATGAGCTCCAGTGGTTACCAGTCTGTTACTGGTCTAGAGTCAAGGTATTTAAAATACCAAAAATTTTATATTTTAAAGACTAATTTGGTCTAGGATTTGTGTGCTTGGTCCCATATCTGTCCCCTCCCAGTCAGTTAAGATTTGCAGATTAAACGTTGCTCCTGGTGTTCCCATTTTAAAAGTAAACTTCCACCAAATTGAGGCCTTTTGTCGTGATAATGCATAATAGCCCGAGTCTCCTCAGACAAAATATTTCCAATGATATTTCAGCGAGGCCTTTCAACAGCTAGTGAAGAAGCTTTCATTGTGCCTGACCACTGCAAAAAGTTACAATTATGATGCTGTTACTTTAAATAATTGTTTTATAATGCTAGGTTAAAATGAAATGTTTATTTAAAAAAAATTGAACTTTTAATGATGTTTTAATTCTTTGTTGTAAATTTCTCTGGGCACCTTTTGATGAAAAACTCACATAATAATAATAACAACAGTATATGGGGTGCATATTTATGGATCCCATATCCGTGATTTCACTTAACTGCGGATTAAATTCATAGAACCCCATGTGCATTCCCTCTATAGGTGATGGGAACTGTGATCTTCATATCTCTACAGGGCTTTCTGAGGAACACCCAGGCCATGTAGGCCTCAAAAAGGCAATATATATATATAAATCCTGAAACTGGAAGAGACTTTTTAATGCGTTCTCATTTTATTGTAAACCAAAAGTCCCTCTTTTGTTGCGTGCTGCCTCTGAAGCTTTCAGGAAGTCTCCAGAAGTGAGGGGAGCTTAGTTTCCCTTGCCTCCAGAGAGCGTGGACATCCCCTCATATTTGTGGATTTAGGTATCAATTGGGGAAGCAGAATAGAACCCTACAGATATTGGGACATGCCTCTACTGTATATTGCTTTTCAACAAAAAGTTCACAAAGTGGTTTACAGACAAAATCAAATAACGAGACAGCTCTCTGTCCCAAAAGTGCTCACTATCTGGAAAGATGAACATGACACACCAGCAATAGCCACCAGAAAAGACATTGTGCTGGGAAGAAGAGGGATATTTACTCTCTCTCTCCACTGATAAATTTAATACTATGTTACTAATAAATTCAGCATTTAAAGTCTGCTTTGCACTGCCTGTCAGTTATGTTTGTGACTGCTGTTGTATTCTTACACTAGTGTTTCCTATATAAAATTTAATGGATACAAAGGGCAATTTTGCCGGGAAGACTCTTTCACTGGGCTAATTGAGGTAGCTGAATGAGGCAACATGTTGATGAGGGGTGCCCACATCCATCTCCCATTAACTTCCACTGCTCTTCCTGCTCCCTGGATTAAGAAACGAAGGGGGTTGGAATGGAAGAGGACCTCTTCTGCTTCAGTCTCCTCTTTGTTTGCCAGTCCAGTGAGTAGAAGGAGTAGAGCCTGGCACATCTCTATGTAATTGGCCGCAGCATTTAGTACACCACCTTGGGCACCGGGAGGAAGTCTTAGGCCGGCTCTGGCATCAGTGACTGATGTCCAGGAGTCTTGATTTGAGGTAACATATTCACTTTGTTTTTAGAAATGAGCACCTACTGTCCATGCTTGTGTGTTGTATCACAGCCATGGCAAACACAATTTTGCTATGGGTAGTATTATCTACTACCATTAGTATTATGTAGTAATACTACTACTGCTGTTATGTACTAATACTACTACTACTACATGGGTAGTATTATCTATACCCAAAAGGGTAGTATTATTCCTACTTTATATTTAGTCTTTAAGCTTTTCTAAGGCTTTCTCCGGTCTCTTTAAATACTGCAAACATCTGACACGAAAAGATAATGTCTAGGCTAAAAGTGTCAACCGTGCCATGGTTTCCATTTGCAATATGTGCCAAGATATACATGTGATGTTCCAGAGGTGACAGGCTTATTTCATGAATACACTGTGCCACCCAGGCCCCCTGAGACCTTTCTTTATTACTTTAAGGTTTCGTGACTTCCCAGTCGTCACTGTCCGTCTGACCAATGAGAGTGGGAGAAACAGATTCCGAACCATGTTGTAAAGCTGGGTGCTTCCGTGGCTGTAGAACTGCTCTCCTCACTAACACTGGACAGTTATGAAGAGGCAGGTGTTCAGGTAACCCCTGTTTCTTCTCCTGTTCCAGTGGTGTTTCAAGGGTCACTGCATCTGGAAGACTTCAGAACAACCTTACAGCCAAGATGGCAGCTGGAGTTCCTGGTCCAAATATGGTTCCTGCTCCAGAACTTGTGGGGGTGGGGTACGCTCCCGCAGCAGGAACTGCAACAACCCACCGTAAGTATGGACTTCTGCTAGATAAGCAGTATTTGACAAACTGTATTTCACAGGAAAAAGAAAGGAACTCGTTTTCTTGTACGTATCCGATCACAGGAAACATGCAGATACTTTATGGAAAATACGAGGCCAAAGAAAGACAGAACACTGAAGAACCTTTTCCCTCTTCCTTATTGCCTTTGGGGTGTGATTGTCCATAACTCAAAAGTGAACTTAAATAGTGGGCATTTTTTTTATGGACATGCTTGTGGTGACTGAGTATGACATCCAGCTAACAATAGATCGATGCTAGAAAGAGAGTGTCAGATGAGGATAAAAAGCAACAAGCTTACTGTATTTACTTGAATCGAATGTACCATCAAATCTAATGTGCACCCCTCTTTAAAAAGGCTTGAGTTTAAAAAAATGTTTACTGGTGATTGTAATGTGCAGCTGCAAAGTAGTTGCAAAATTTAATTGTATTGCATACAACAGCGAATTGTATAATAATAATACTATGACAAAGGGGTTTAGGTTATGATTTTTATCTAATGCCAATACTTTATACAACAATGGGTTTATGTTACATTTTCATTACAATATAGTTAACTGTTAAACCAAATACTGATCTATACTTATAAAAATATTTATTATTATTAACAATATTTAATATTTGTTATTATAATAAATAAATAAATAAATATCATATTTACTCAAATCTAACGCACACCCAATTTTGGAGACTAAATTTGACTGGAAAAGGTGTGTGTTAGATTCAAGTGATTTGGATATAAATGCAATTAAGATATAAATGCCATACCTCTAAATAGCTTCTTGGTTTATTATTCCAGCCCCGCCTATGGAGGGCGCCATTGCCCGGGTTCCACATATGAGTATCAAGTCTGTAATACTGAGGAGTGCCGGGGTCCTTATGAAGATTTTCGTGCTCAACAGTGCTCCAAGCGAAACTCTTATTACACACACCAGAATTCTAAGCACATGTGGCTTCCCTATGAACACCATGATGGTAAGTTGCAAAACTGTGCCCTGGAAATGGACTCTGAGCTGGTTGATACCTTGCATATAAGTAATGTTAGGCAGAAATGGCTTAAGAGGACTTGCTTGCTGCAAGACTGCCACTGCTGAGACAGCAAAAGCTGTTCTGTTCACTTTGGTGGCTCTTACAGGAGGCCGATGGAGTGTCCATAACCAGCTTCTAAATTGTCTAGAACATATGATGATGATAATGTGCCTTATGGGCATATAGGTATACAGTACAATGCTTTTATAAAGTGAGAAACATGTCCTTGGCCTAAATTGCTGAAACTCTAAAAGACAGAAGGAGAAAGAAATACATCAATACCACCATTTATTGGTGCCTCTTTTAAGCTTAGACCAACACGCCAGGGTCACGGCATCCCCACAGCCTCTTCCCTGCTCAGTCAGGCACCACTGCCTTGGAACTCATAAAATCTTGTGCCGAAATATCACAAGATAAAAGATGGTGACAGCCAGGTAGGAGAGGTGTTTACTAAACTTTGCATCATGCATTTCGTATTTCAAGTTTCAAATTTCTTCATAAATATGAAAAGGGAGGAGTGAACCTCAGTGGAGAGACATTTACAAGAGTTTTTCTACAGCCACGAAGGCTAAGAATTTAAACATGAATATATGGTGGGATCTTTGGGAAACCAAGTTACAAAATACTGAGCTGCACTTTTTTGTCTAAACCAGTGGTTTAATACAGACTTTAATACAGTTCCTCATGTTGTGGGGACCCCAGCCATAAGATTATTTTTGTTGCTACTTCATAACTGTAATTTTGCTACTGTTATGATTTGTAATGTAAATATCTGATATGCAGGATGCATTTTCATTGTTACAAATTGAACATAATTAAAACATAGTAATTAATCACAAAATAATATTTAATTATATATTTTGAAATATTTATTTCTAATTAAAAATAAAAAAGATGCAAATACCTTGCAAGGCCTCCTACGCCAAGGGGTCTTTAGGCGACCCCCATGAAAGGGTCAGGCGACCCCCAAAGAGGTCCCGACCCCCCGTTTGAGAAACACTGGTATAAATGATCTGTACGTATTACCATTTTGTGTGCTTGTGTTTATTTTGCTACAGATGCTCAGAAGTGTGAGCTGATTTGCCAATCTGAGGAAACCGGAGATGTGGTGTTCATGAACCAAGTTGTTCATGATGGCACCAGGTGCAGCTATAGAGACCCATACAGTGTCTGTGTGAGAGGGGAGTGTGTGGTATGTATTTGAACCTAGAGATTCATTTGTTTTCCTCTGCTTTTTTCTGAACTAAATAGAGACAGAAGATGTTTTTAAAATTTTCTGTATCTTTTTCTCAAAAGACTATAAAATAGAGGTATTTCAAATATCCTGTGATTTTATTTTATTTTTTTAATAACACATTAAGTGTAGCCAAATAGGTTTGGAAAGAATCCTCTCCAAACATTCATGTTTCAGTATTTTTGTGGTCCTTCTGTTCCTCTGATTGCTTGGTGGTTTCTCCTCATCCTTCTCTGCATTCATAGTTCTTTTTTAATTTACTTTACTACTGAATCTGATTGACTATGACAACCCACATGATATTGTTTTAAGTATCCAAGATGTTAACAGCAATGTCATGATATAATACAATCAGTTGGTCAACATACCCCAAAATCTTAATCAAGGCCAGCAGAACTCGTTGGTCTTCCCGTTCCTGTGATGACGTTGGGAGGCAAGCACATGTCTTTGCAATAGCTTAACCCTCCCTCAGGAATGGGGTAGAATTGCCTGAAGCACATTTGTGACATTCCCAGGCCAGCATAGAACTTGTGCTGGGGCTTATGCTGGCCTACGTGGAGGTTAGGATAGCAGCCTTAGGGCACAATCCAGAGACAGGGCAGTGAGGAGTGTCCTAGTTGGGATGCCCCAACTATTCTGAATCCAGAGCAGAAAGTTATGCTGCCTCCAGAGAGTCAAGAAGCCTGGGCTGCCCTAACTGCTCCAGAACATGCTCAGTAGGCACCAAGTCAGTGACACCTGGGGAGAGCTTGCTCCCGAGGAGACTCCCCTTCAGATCACACTGAACAAGGAACAGCTGTGGTGTCAGCCTTATAAGGAGTCCCTGATGCGATGCCAGTACAGTCTATAGTGAATACAACAAAGGGCTTCTTGGAGTGGCCTGCTGTATCCACAGGTTAGTGGACTGCCATAATTGTGCCATATCCAGAAGTTGAGAGGCAGGGGTTGCAACTAGGCTGGTCAAGAAGTCAGATTTTTGGTCAACACTGCCATTCTTACTCTTATCATGGACCCCTATGGGTCTACTCATTTCTATACCTGCTCCTAGGTTGGTATAACTCTGAGGATCTGGAAGAGGGCATTTCTGCCCTGGAAACAGGCTCTGGACACAGAGTAAATGCTGAACATGCCCTCAACAAGCCTCTCCTGAACTGCCTAGGCTGCTCCAGCTAGGGAAGCCCAGGTCAACCTGTCTTGGGGCAGCCTATGTTGCCTTAGGCTGCCGCAAGCCCTTTCCAGAATAACTAGGGTGGCCCATCTTGCAGTTGGGTCAGCCCAGTGATAGAAAGGGTAACCCAAGTGCACTTCTGGATTGTGCCCTTAGCCAATAAGGTTAAATAGTAGTGTGGCAAATGAAGCCAAGGATGTATATATGTGTGCAAATGAAGCCAATATGTATATAGTATCAAGGGTGCAAAAGTAAAATGGTGCAAAGAAGAGCATCAAAACAATGCAAAATGTATTCATAAATAAGATTGCCAAAGAATAGGAGGTATTGACATTCATAAAAAGAACACAAAACAAGGTACAAGCTGCAGGAGAGCTTTGGGAATTCTAGTTCAATTCAAGCAGGACTGATGATGGCTAGCATGCCTCGGTTGTACTTTGCATTAACATACTAGTGTATGACTATGCTGTGAGTACCCAGCAGTGTCCTCACCGATGTGCACTTCTTTGGCATATGGGTGGATCCAGACAAGGTTCCTTAGGAAGAAAATTAACAGATGCCCTAGACCAGAGGTCTCCAAACCCAGATCTGGGGACCAGATGGAGCCCTTGGCAAGCCTCTATCAGGCCTTTAGACCCCTGCAAACTTTTGGCCCACTTGACTGAACACATCCGGAGATGTGCTCTGGTTCAGTCTAGAAGGTGTTCTGAGACACTGGTGCCCCTCTCACTGGGCACTGAGGCACTGGTGCCCATGGTCCAGCCTTGGCAGCCTGGAGGAATGGTATGCCGCTGCCTAGACACAAAGATGGATTCACATCAAAAAGCTTATCTATCACAGCTTTTAAAAATAATATTTTCCTTGTATGTGAAGCTGTAGGACATTATCACTACAATCCAGAGTAACTACGGGAGCACATAAGAGACATTACGTGTACCCGTAGTTACTGCACCACCTAGTGAAAACCTATGGGAAATTTATATTGCAATCCAGAGCAAATTGTTCTTACACCGGAGCAAGGACTCCCCTTAGTTACTCTGGATTGCACCCTATATTTCTTTTAAAAAGATTTATTTTTATTAGGAGTTACAAGAATGGAAATAGCACAGATATGGAATACTTTAACAGTATCGTTTTACAGTTCAGACAATTTATTAGGCATTCACAAACAAACAAAACAAACAGAAGTATACAAATGCAAGAATAAAAAAGTAAAAGCAATGCAATTGTACACTCAACTATTATCATTAGAAGGAATAGACATATTAGATCAGCAAAAAATAGTTAAGGATATGGAATGTTGACTCTATGGTACCAACAACTCATCAAATCATGATGAATATTTTAGAGCAGGGGTCCTCAAACTTTTTAAAGAGGGGAACGGTTCACTGTCCCTCAGACACTGTCGGGGGCCGGAGAATGAGAGGACTTATGTAGGACATCCTACATTTTATCCTACATTTTAAGATGTAGGACATGATAAAATGAAGCAAAAATGCTTGTATTGCTTTCCTGTACTTAATTTCAACACTTTTGAAAATGAAAACCTTTTAATTCTCAGCCAGACATGCAAGATGCCCTCAAAGCAGTTTCCAGCAACACGTTACTTCAACATATTTCACTTAACATATTTTTCTACAACATATTTTACATGTCAGACTTAAGACATGTAATTGTAAGACACCCTCAAAGCAATTTGCAGCAACACAAGGAATGTCAGTGACATGCACTGACACACACCATGCACTCTCTTTCTCTCACACACACACACCCATGTATTCTTACGCACACACATACAAACACAAGTTCACCTCAATTTTAGGCTTGCTGTTCAGGAATTTTGCCCAAGCCTATGCATGTCTACTCAGGAGTAAGGCCCATTAGAGTCAGTGGGGCTTACTCCCAGGAAAGTAAGCACAGCCCTCTGCATATCTATTCAGAAGTAAGGCCCATTAGAGTCCATGGGGCTTACTCCCAGGAAAGTGTGGATGGGAGGGTGTCCTTTATAGCCCAGCTCTCTGCTTGTCTACTCAGAAGTAAGCCCCTGGAAGCTGGGGTGGCCACGAGAGAGCGGCGGTAGGTGCACACACCAGCCAGAACCCCTGGGGTAGACAAAGTGCACGTGCTGCTCCAGCTGTGCGTGCAACATTTTAAAAAAAAAAATTTAAAGGGCCAGCTTGAAGCTGCACAAATTCTGGAGCCCCGAGGGGCTCTCTCCCTTTACACAGGGCTGCTGCGACTGGCGGATCTTTGCCACGGCAGCCTTGAACTGTCCCCCCCAGTGCCCACGAAGCTCCTCCCAAAACCCCCAAAAGGCTGGCGGGCCGGATTGAGGCATCTGGCGGCCTGATCCGGCCCGCGGGCCGTAGTTTGAGGACCCCTGCTTTAGAGTATTCCACCTGGCACCCAGGAGCATAAAAACGTTTAACATACCCAAAATTTTTTAACATCCTTCAAACGACATCTTGGAGACCTCCAAAAGGTGCTTCCAATTTTCATCCAAAATCAGATGTGTCTTTGAGAGGCCTCCAGGATACCTTGAGGCCTGGAAACACTGGATACTTTCTGAAGCCATGCCTTGAGGTGTGTTGTAGTGGTTTCCAAAAGGCACTTCCACTCTGACATCCCTCAAGTTAGGTTACCTGAGGCAATATACCCCCCACCTTCCCCTGCCACTATCAGAACAAGAAGAAAGTCTAGTGGATTTCTTTGAGATTCAATATCTCATGTTTTAAAACTGTGTTAAAATATGTATATAGTATCATGAGTTACAATAAAATGTATGATCATCAGTGTTACAGAGATAAAATGTAATTTTAGGTTCTTGCTATATAAATTCAGGTTTTTAAAAATATTATAGTATTTTATTTTTATGTATAAGAAACTTGGATAAGTATGAAAAGACAAGTATATGTTAATTGAATTTGACCAGATGGTCATCTCTGCCATAAGTTATTATAGTGCAGCAGTGGTCATGTAATTGTTCAGTATTTTCAGTTGTAATAACCATGGATTATGTATGTGGACTATGCCATAATTATAGCTATCACTTTCAAGTAATTTTGAAATGGGATAGTTTGGAAAAGAACATTATGAAATGAATAGGAATTAAAAGTGCCATGTTGAGTTAACTGGTAATAAAAATGGCTGGTTTTAGAGTATGGAGAGAGAGAGAGAGAGAGAGAGAGAGAGAGAGAGAGAGAGCTTTACCCTGTTTATCATTCTAAAATGTCATTCTTAGCCATATATTCTCAGTATTTGTGTCTTTTCCTGTGATGACAGCATGTCGGGTGTGACAAAGAAATTGGCTCGCTGAAGCAGGATGACAAGTGTGGTGTTTGCGGGGGTGACAATTCGCACTGCCGGACGGTGAAGGGGACTTTGATCAAATCCCCAAAGCAGTCAGGTAAGAGGAGAAGGATAAACTTAACTTTATTTTAAAAGCACATTCTAGGGTGCTTTTAGAGATAGGATTTTTTTCACAAGATACAGACTACCAGAGTTGGCAGAGAAGGTACAGCCTAGATATAATGGTAACATAAAAGACCTGTGTTGCAGAAAACAATTTCACCACCATGCTTGGTGCTCTCCTGTTTCCCTCCATCTGCCATCACAACATTTTGTGGCCTCTTCGGCATTCTCAGTCTGTGTTAGCTGAACTTCATGAAAAGAGAATTTGTATACTTATCTTGTCAGTATGCATTGTTTCCAAGAAAAGAAAATATTTTAGATTTCAAACATATTATTTCCTCTACCTTTTTCTACAGAGAATACTCTGACCTCATTTGGAGCTATGGATTAGGCAAACTATTAAAGTCACACTTGTACATATGCTTCATTCAACTCTCAGTAAAAAAAAGAGTACTTTAAAGTCACGTTTATGAATTTCCATATTTTTTAAAAAAAGAAACACAACTGTCCTTCAGCTTATTTTCTCTGGAGGACCTGTATGGAAATCATGGTCTGCACAACTGGATTTTCATACAATCAGTGGGGGAATATCTTCATGCATTTCAGTGTGGTTTGTGCAATGTGTTCCCAAAGAATCAAGCACATACTTTTAACTACACGTGCTTGATAACTGCAACAAAATGAAAAGTGATTTAAAGAAAGAGGGAAAACCTATGTATTTCTTTTCTGTGAAGATTCCTGCAGCTTCAGGAACTATTGTGACTGTTTCATGTAACTTGTATCTGAATTTTAGAACTGTCCCCTTTAAGAATGACTTCTTTCTTTGACATTTTCAGTGGGTGCTTTGAAAATGTTTGAGATTCCGGCTGGCGCCAGGCATGTTCAGATTGAAGAGATGGAGCCCTCACCCCATACCATTGGTAGGAGCATGTGCCTAGGTGGCCTGTCTTGCTTAGCAATGTTTATCTAGAGAAGCATTTAATAGTCCAATTCTTAAAAAAGAACATGTTGAAGCTTTGTAGGGTGTAGCAATACACTTATTTTAATTAGAGAGCTATAGATACTTGACTCAGTGAAATCAGTGAGACATTCAAGTGCATAAGTGAGTGGACTGTACTCTGCAATTTTTCTACGAACTAACCTGTAGATTACCAAGTATTTAAATATTTGTAAATACTCATAAATCATTCCAAATTTGTGGAGTGATTTTCAATTTCCAGTCTTGTATTACATACTACCATCAATTCCACTGTTTAGATTGGCATTGCAAGGTTGATTCATGCATCTGTATATATTAAGCATGTCCACAGAGAAAAACACTACATTGGAGGAAATCCTAACAAAAATTTTTGTACTGTACAAATATTTGCTTTGTAAAGTTTTGCGTTTATAATACAGAAACATTACAAAGTAAAGATATTCAATATTGCATTACAAAAGACATCAATTAGAGGTTAGATTTAAACCTCTTTATAAGAGCAGTATTGCAAATTTATTGCCTTGGTTGGTTCTAGACGTGATTACCACTATTTCTATAATGCCAACAGTATACATGGTGGATGGTTGAAGCAGTAATTTGTAAAAGTATATGTTTGCCAATTATAAAATAATAGAATGAAATTGCCAACTAAATTTGCAATAAGGAATTAGGCAATAAATTCACACTTGTAATTTGCTAGGTAATACCTGTATTAATTTGCAGTTCAGTGTGTAATGTACTTCATTTTTGGGGGCCATTGAGAGTAATGGGTCCATCAGTCGAAATCTGATCTAGTTTTAATAAAAATCAATAACTTGCAACATTGTGTACAGTTTTAAGTAATATTTCACGGGTTTTCTGTCATATATTGTAGAATAATTTGGTTTTCTGCACAAAAGGATGGTGTATATAAGATGGAGAGATGTAGGTACGATGTATTAGGAATACCTGGATGCTAATCAGTGAGCAGATAACATTCAGCAGTGATTTCTGTCCTTCTTGTACTCCTCCCTGCAGCTCACCTTCTCCTGCTATCTGTAAAATTTTAGGCTTCTCATGAAATTGGCAAGTACAGCTGAAGCTGTGATCCTTTTCTGGTGATTATACAATGCTCCTCTCTGTGCTGTACAAACTTGAAAAGGCCCAGACTTAAAGCCAAATCTCTCATACTTGTAGGAGAGAGGGAGGGAGTGTGTGTATGTTTTCTTTCCGCTCAGAAGCTCTATTAATTCAGATGATGACTTGGAATACCAGGCTCAACTTGGTATGTCAGTGGTAGAAACAAGTTAAGCAAACACTTTAAAGAAAATGAAAACTAAATTGAAATTTCAACTAGAAGTCACCTGAAACAATAGGGAAGCAAAAGGGATGGAATTGGGGGGGGGGGAATTGGGAGGGAATTATTTTTCACTGAGTGAAATATAAAACAAAACATATTGGCCAAATTCAAATTTAGAAAGAATACCATTTTTATGTAAGAAAATATTCATCATCCTGATGGATGGGTGGATAACATGTGCAGAGGGAAGGGGCTGTACAGAATCTCTTGGCTTTATGGGGGATATCTCTCACTGATATCATTAACCATCAGAAGTGAAGGGCAGGTTTTGCTTTCACAGCAATATTTCCTTAGAGCAGGCATGTCAAACTGGCGGCCCTAATGTGGCCCTCTGTTTGAAATGAATTTGACACCCCTGCCTTAGAGCACAGCAGTTGTCCCTCCATAGGCATGAATGACAATCCTTCTGTTATCTGGAGAAAGTAAAAGAGTAATTACAAAGATATTGTGAAGGTAGTTTTATGTTTACTGTGTTTTTTAGATGTACAAAAAATAACTTGAACATTGTATCTCACAGTCCTATGATATGGCTTGTTTTCTGGTCATTTGACCCTATGATTGTCTATGCCCAAGTCCCCTTTGTGTCATTTTCTCTGCTGCACATGAAGACTCTTCAGGAGATAATTACCCTTTGAATTTTTTCCCCCAGCTGTTAAGAACCAAGCTTCTGGCAACTACATTCTGAATCCCAAGGTGAAAAATATCAAGAACAACGCCTTTATAGAGATGGGCTTGGAATGGGAGTACGCCATTGAGAATGGCAAGGAAAGTTTAAAAACCAGTGGCCCTTTGCATGAAGCCATCAGTGTCCTGGTGAGTTATGTGGAGGTGTGTAAAGTATGCGGCTACAATCCAGAGTAACTACGGGACCTTTTACACCGACGTAGTTACTGTGCCGCCTCTGGGAAACCTAAGAAAAATGCATAGAGCAATCCAGAGTAAGTGCCTCTTGGGTCTTCCTTTAGTTACTCTGTAGTGTAGGGTGTGTCTATATACAGAAATGCCCTTCAGATGTTTTGATGAGTTATTGAATTTTACACAGTAATCTTGATAGATTAACAAAACTTCATACAACTGTTTTGTGCAAAATCTAAGCAAATTTATGTCAGTTCTACCAACAAGAAGCCAAGACAAATAGCTAAACATAGGTTGAGGATGATGAACAGTATCTTTATACCACTTTTCAGTGAAAAGTTAACAAAGCGGCATCTTATTTCCTTCTATCTATATATACATTGCCCATCCATGTTGCCTTTCAAAGTTCCTGAAAGAGTTTGAGAGGCAAGTGAGAGTTCTTTTTTTTTGTTTTCTGAAGTTGTAACACTTACAAATGTAGAAGCTCCTTCCCAAACTGCTTTTTGGCCGTATCCTTCTTGGAATGGCCTGGATTTGGAAAAGGTGCAGAAGAGAGCAACCTAAATTATTACTGGACTGGGCACCTCACTTATGAGTAAATGCTACAGTATTTGGGGCTCTTCCATCAAGAGAGAAGATGCTTCAGAGGGGATATAATTGAGATGTATGGGATGGATAGAGGGGTGTTCTCTTCCATTGTGCACCACACCAGAACCTGGGAGCTAAAAGTTGAATTGGGACAAAAGAAATTTGTTTCATGCAGTGAGCAATTAATCTGTGGAACTGCTTGAATCAGGCTGTGATGACTGCACTTGGCCTACATGACTTTAAAAAAAGGATTAGACTGATTTATGAAGGAAAAGTCAATTACAGGTTCTGACATGCCAGATGTAATGGAGTGGCAACATGATTCAGGAATTTTTTTTGTCTTGTATGCTTCCAGTGACAAATGGTGTACCACATGACTGGACTAGGTGGGCCTTTGGCAGGGCATTACTTAAGTTCTTCTGGTGGATGTAGCCTCGTGATGTAGTTCTAGTGATGTAGTGTATGACTCTTTGTATCTCTGCTTGTTCAGATTTTGCTTGGGTAAAAGATAGAATCTGTTGCATGCTGGTTTCTGGGGTTTCTTGCCATTGACAAGATATGATCTTCTGGGGTTTCTTGCCATTGACAAGATATGATCTTCTGGGGTTTCTTGCCATTGACAAGATATGATCTTCTGGGGTTTCTTGCCATTGACATGATCTTTCAAACCTAACATTTCACCATCCATTTCTGATGGCATTTTGCCAAATATATGTAAAGGAAACCAGAGAATATCAAGTTGAAATTAAAGGGAAGTGATTCATCTTAAATAGTCCCAGCTGCTTTTTGAGCCAATGAGAAGCTACTTAGGCCAAATTAGCAATTAAAGCCACATAAGATCCAACCTATTTATGCACTGATTTTCTATTCATGGATACAACTCAACACAAATGGCGACTCCAAATCACAGTTACTACTGTGAAAAGCAGAAACTGCTTTTCTACTGTTGTAGAGGGGCAGTCAAGCAAGCAGCTGGTACATTCTTTAGTCCCAGAATCAAATCCCTGCAGATATTGAGACACTACTTTATTCCATTATGCACAATGAAGGAGCAGGAAACCTGGAAGTGGGTCTTTAAATCTATTTTTCCATTGTTTTATTTATCCAATTTTTTTAATCCATGAGAAGTTCTGGAACAAAACCCTGGTGATTAACAATCCCAAAGTGCCATCTTCTTTCTTGCTTTCTTGAATGGTAATATGCCCTTTCCATCTCTATTTTAACATTTTGACTGGATGATCTGATTCAGAAGGCATAAAAGGTCTTGGGGGTTCTCGTCACAATTGCCCCATATAATAAATACATTGTCAACATACCCATAACATACAACAGGTTTTACCAAGTGGGTAAAACTACTATCTACTCCGATAGAATGTCTCCTCATTGCAGCTTTTATCTTTTTTCTGATACCAGGTTATACCGCAAGAAGATGATTCCAAGAGCAGCTTGATGTATAGGTATATCATACATGAAGATCTCCTTCCCATCATTGGAAACAATAATGTCCTCCTGGAAGAAATGGACACCTATGAGTGGGCTCTGAAAAGCTGGTCTCAGTGTTCAAAAGCATGTGGAGGAGGTATTTTTAGTTTTACTCTTCCTGGTATTGTCTTGAAAGATCTTCATGTGGGTGAAACATGGACTTGTTCACATTTAAATATTGTGTGATTGCTCAGCCTTTGATAGTGAATGTGTGATGTGGTGTTTTTTTTTGAAAAATAATGTATTTGATTGAGGTAATGTAAAAGGAGAACTGAATATACAGTTATTAATGCAACCATGCAGTCCTTAGACATGCCGTGATGATTCCTTATTGTGCCTTGAGTATGTTCACTTAAAAAATAGTATCAGTGTAGTCAATGAGCCTTACTCCCAGGTAAGTGCATATAGGATAGTAGTCCTAGGCTGCATTGAAAACAGTGGGGCTTACTTATGAGTAGTCATGGTTAGGATTGTGCTGTTAATTGCAAATAAGTAAAAAGTCTGTTATATTTTTGTATTTGTAGAACACTTTTTTTAAAAAATCAAAATTAAACTTAATACAAGATTGCAGTTCCCCACATTACCAATTTGGAACAAAGTGAAATAATAAATATTATGTGAATTATATCTGGAATCTTTAAGCAAACACAGCACATTTGAAAAGCCTAGTCAGAACTTGCTGATTCAGTTGTTGTTGATGTAATGGTGTATCTATGTAAAATGTACAGTATTTCCAGGGCCATATCTTGGGAACAGTAAGTGCAGTCCACGCCTACATCCTAAGTTGTGTTTTGGTGCTAGAAAGGAGTGCTCTGTAAAGGAATTGTTGTCCTTTACCAGCCCTACGTATCTCTGAACAAACATTATGCATGGAACATTGCCCACACCTTCAGATTTTCTGATAAAATGGCAGGCTGCAGTGCTTACTTCCGAGTAATTCAGCTCATAGGAGTCACTCTAACACACCCTTTTAAGTGGAATCCCAGTGTTTAATCTGGTTTATCTGCTTGAGGCAGAGTGGTGGTTGACTTTATTCTTTGAGGGCAGGGGGAACACTAGAAGAAAACGAGTTAAACCAGAAACTCTGTGTGTGAGTCTAAGAGTCTGAATAAAACCACAAAAGAATAAATGTCTTAATCTGAAGACTTACATGGTAGCCTGGCACATTTACAAATGCTGGCTGTGCCTCCTTAGGAGTTTCCAGACAACCAAACCAGATGAAACTGAGGCTGAAAGCTCCAAACTGCAGAGAAACAGTTCCACTAGTTTGCACCCTACATATTTTAAAATTTCTCCAATGTATTCAAGGTTGTCTTTCAACCATTTCTGAGCAAAGTGTAGCTCATGTACCTGATTGCATTCTTTTTTGCAGTTAGGTTATTTTCCCACCTTTGTTCTTCTGTAGCAGTGAGGAGTGAATACTGCTAATTATTAAGGATATTGAAAAGATATTGAAAAGTGCTGTGGGTGGCGCAACTGGCTAAGACACTGTGCCTGTTAACCAGCAGGCCAGGGTTCGAGATCCGGGTCGGCCCCACAAGACAGGGTGAGCTCCTGTCCTTAGCACAACTCTGCAACGCCAGCTGGATCCAATCGTATTGGCTCTACCTTTCCATTGGACTAATTCAATGGCGTGGAGAGGGGGGATTTGCTGCTTGGGTAACAGCCTATCCTCCATAACAATCCAACCCAGGCTTTCGTGCTTCGCATGCAGCGTATGCAGCGCCGAGCACGATACCATAGTCTTCCAAGACTGATGGAGGCCTGCTTTTTTTGAAGAGATGTAAAATATCTTTTCAACAAAAAAGTAATTTACCAAGCAGTTTAAATAGAAAAATAAATCAATAAATGGTTCTGTGTTTCTAAAGGGTCACAAATGGGGGAGAAAAAGATTCAGGAAAGGCTGTAAAGTGCAAGATGGGATGCAAAATTTTCTCAGATGGGAAAGGGGATCCGTTTTCCCCTCTGTAAGCCTCACTCCCTGCAATGGGTATATCCAGACTTGCACCAGTGATCTCACTGGCACAAGTCCAAGGAGAGAAAAGGGGCAGGCAAGCTGCTGCAAGAGGGGATTGCGTCCAGTGTGCACCATTACCACTGAATCCACCCCTTCCTGCAATCTCCCTGCCCCCATTTCTGTCCTCTTCCCGCCCCCATTTCTGTCCCCTCCCCACCCCCATTTTTGTCCCCTCCCCATCTTCCTGGCCATCATAGCTGCCTCAGTTGGGCCTTCTGTGTCCACTGATGGGTAGGAAGACTCCAGTCTACAAGCCACAAGCACACTACTCAGTCTAGGCCAAAAACTGCTGAATTTCAGAGAGAGAGGGAATTATCTGCATTCATAAGACCTGCATAACGTGGGCTGGATTTAATAAATGCCAAGATAATGCTGACTTGAGTAAAGGAGAGCCATGTTTTCCTCTGAGAAATCCAGACCAGCCTTTAGAGTTCAGTTTTAGTTCTGCTTTTGTTGTTTTTCAGGAATCCAGTACACCAAGTATGGCTGCCGAAGGAAGAGCGATAGCCGAATGGTGCATCGGAATTTCTGTGACAACAGCAAGAAACCCAAGCCGATACGTAGGAGATGCAACACGCAGGAGTGCTCTCAGCCAATGTAAATGTTTCTCCCTTTATATCGCTTCAGATTTCAGCTCTTTTTAAATTCAGTTGATATAGTTTGAGTTTTGAAGCTCACGTTATTCTAATCTTGCTGTTAGTGGTGCAGCATCGACCATCGCCATTATTTTATTTTTTTCAAGTGACAGGTATTGGAAGACTAGCATTTTTCATTGTGCCCCAGTACTTGAAGCCCAGTCCTATCAAAACAGCAATATAGCTGTGTCACTGGAGCTCATGCTGCACCTGCAGGATGGACAGTCATAAAGATTTCCTCTAGGAAAGGGAGCATTTGTTCCCTTGCTTGGGAGCAAGTCCTGCTGTCCTGACTGCTGGCACAACTCTGAGTGAACCCGGGTAGGTAAATGGAGGCTGGGAAGGGAGATTAGGATATCTATGGTTCTGCTGCTGCTAATAAGCTCACTCATTCCATCCTCAACGGACCCAATCTTCACCATGCTTAACCCTTGTCTGCCATGTCAACCATTCTACCTGCCCCCCCCCCCCCCCATGCCAGCTTACTGATCCCAGAGCTCATGGTTTGCTCACCTGGCTGTGCTCTGTGCTACATTGCATTGTGTATATGACAGAAATAAGGTGCAAAGTTCTGCTGGAACACTTGTTCTAGTAATGCAGCAGATTTCATATCCTTGCAGATTTTCAGGATTGGTGCAAGGAAGAATTACATTCAGGCATACATGCACAATGCACTTATGAAAGAGACATGATTCTCAGGTATTTTTAAAAGTCTGTAGCAGCAAGCAAGATTGAATTGCCACCCCTGTGTCCCAAGTGCATTTTTGAGACCATTTCTTGTGTGTGTGTTTGTGAATGTTGCATGCGCACTTATACCTCATAATAACTACAGCATTGTTATCACTGAAGGACAATTACAGTTTGTTTGCTTCTATTTTCAGTAGCTGTGTCTCCTACCTTTCAGGTTTATGTAAATATCCAGGGTGGTTTTCTTCTGAGCAAAGGGGATTGTGCTTTGATATGCACACCTTGTGCCATGGCCAGTTTAATTAAATTATTACAAACATACATAAACCTTTATTGACATATCAAGGTACATTGTAAGTTAGCAACAAAAGGCAAAAAGCAGGGAAGGTTAACACAGTTTATATCTGTGGAGAGAATAATTAAATTATTTGTCTCTACAGGCATTCATTGAGTGGAACCAAAGGAGTAATTATATGTTGATTAAACCACACAACCTCCTTGAATAGCACCCCTCCTCTCCACCTGTCCTACTGCAAAGTTCCTCAAATGAATGATTGTAAAGATGAAATGAACCAGCATTTACCATTGGTCCTGATGGGGATGTCACCAGTAGTGGGCTTCAGGGGGTTCTCACAGGTTCTATAGAACCCTTTCCTAATGAGCACCTGGTTCTGAGAACTGGTTACAAATGGGACATAGAACCTGTTGTTAATTTAGGTTATTAAGACATAGAACCTGTTGTTAATTAATTTGAATGCCACCACTGGATGTCACCCTCCTGCCCCAAATACTCCTTGCACACCATCCTGCACTCCCGCCACCTTCTCCCACCCACTGATCCATGCATCACCCTCTCTTGGCTGGCACAAAATTTTCCCATCCAGACCTGGATCCGACCTCCTGGAGATGATATGTGCATTCATTCTGGTGAGCTCCTCTCTCTAGCTTCAGCTTTATGGCACGTTCAGCTTTATGGCATGTTCATGGACCCACACTAGCATGACAAGTGCTTTGAATTGTGCCCCTGAAGTCCAGCATTTGTTTTCCAGCTGTATCCAGCCAGGTGCCTGTATTTTGATATGTTTGAAATCCTTTCAGAGTTGCAAACAAGGCCGCATCTCACGGAGGCTAGTAAATTTTGTGTCTGGATTATTCTGCTTCAGAGAGCAGATGGGGATTTCCATGACTAAATGAAATTCCATTCCAAAACACGCATACATGAAAAAACTAGGACAAAATCTAAGTTAGAACCCTTTTGCCCGCAGTTTTGATTTTTTTATATACTGTGGCCTGTAATGCAATAAATTTCTGCCAATAAATCAAGTTTAAACCTCACCTTATCTGCAAGATCACTCAGGGTTGGGGCTGTTCATGCAAGTTGTGGACATGGCAGAGATGATTTAGAGGGCTATTAGTCCCTGGCAAGCTGAAGCCAAACTTTCTACTACTGAGAAAAACCAGGGCTGAAGGTTTCCATTTGAATCAAGCAAGCTTCCTTCTCTTAACAGACCCTTCTGTTCCTTCATTCCAATTGGCAGAGGTTTGGTTTTTTTAAACACCAGCATGTAATTATCACTTCTATCTGAAACAAAGTCGTAGGCTACAATTCAGCATACTATTACTTAATAATGCACATGGAAAGCTGTGGATCTTCTTCTGAATAAATTTGGTTGCAACTATGTGTAGCTGCACTTGCTCATGCTCTTGTCTCTCAGTTGTGAACTGAATTGCATACTCCCAGCTACGAGCAATATGTTGTATGTTGAGTCTCTTGCTTAATACATCAGGCACCGTAAAGACGGATTTGATAACGGTTCTACTAGACACATTGTTTACAATGTGCTGACTCTGAGAGTGTTTATTAAAAGTTTGTGAAGACCAGAATTCAAAAAGTTAATAAATAAAAAATATTTAGTTTTACTATATTTTTACTTTTACTTTTATTCTTTTGCTATATTTTTAATAGAGGCTGTACTTCGTTATTTTTCAGGATTAAAGCCCATATCCTAAAGTCAAATTGAGCCCTTTGCTCAGGAGCAGTTAAGGTGACTTTCCATAAGATAACACCAGAGGGTGATGTAACTGCATGGACCCATAACTGCTCTAGATTTTGCCCTTAGCCTCATGTAAAGTTAGACAAAACTATAGATAGAGTCCCCTACCCCTACGTTTTCCCCCACCCTAACATCCATGTCATAGAAAATTCCATGATATTTGGCTCTTGACTTATCTGTGAGATAGACTTAAACTTGAGCATCTATGCGGTATAGGGAATAATGAGTGTGGGGAAAATACCCAATCATGTGAATTTCCCTTCCCTGTAGTCTGAAGTGAATCAACCCAGATACACTTTTACTTATCACCTTAGTAAAAGTGAATCTTATTAGTTTCTTCTTCAAAAGGAAAAGACTAATAGATGGATTTTCTGATTCTATCTGCAGGTGGGGGGTTGAGGAGTGGGGAGCCTGCAGCAAGACTTGTGGCAAGCTTGGAGTCCAAATCAGAGTGGTACAGTGTGTCCAACACCTACAGAATGGCACAAATCGAACAGTACACACAAAATACTGCACAGGAGACAAACCAGACAACCGCCGACCCTGTAATCGTGTCCCATGTCCTGCCCAATGGAGAACAGGGGCTTGGTCTCAGGTAAGATGCTAACATGGCTGAGATTGGGTATTGTAATACCTTAGGCAAAATGATAACATATAATATACTGCATTATAGCAGTATGGCTATATTATTGGAATATAATATTGGAATCATATTAAAAGTCCATAATTCTAGAATTCACAGTTGCAGAGATGTTTGAAAATGTGTCTCGCAAAAATACCATATTTACTCAAATCTAATGTGCACCTTTCTCAACTGAATTTAGTCTCCAAAGATGTGCATTAGATTTGATGGTGCATTAGATTTGAGTAAATATGGTATTTTGATTATAAGTATTGGTTAGCATTTTGTTTTAACAGTTTACTCTATTGTAATAAAAAATGTAACTGGAACCCGTTGTTGTATAAAGTAGTGCAATTAGGTAAAAATCATAAACATAAACCCACTGACATATTATTATTGACACATAATTCATTGTTGAATGCAGCAAAATTATTATTTTTTAATCTTGAGACTTTTGAAATTGGGATGGGCATTAGATTCAATGGTGCATTAGATTCAGTAAATACAATAATTCGAAAGTCAGTGACCTCATTGTTTTCAGTTCTCATGCTTTTCAAAATGCGTAGATCAAGATTCCAAACCGCCATCTATTAACTGATACAAGTTTTCTTAAAATTTCAGAATGTGATTATTTAAAAATGAATTCAGTATATCCTTTGATAGTTTTTTGACTTGGGCCAGATTTGAAAAAATATGCAAATTTTCTGATTAGATACAGTGAAATCATAGTTTGATAAATCTTGATTTAATAGACATTGAGCACAATCCTAACCATGTCTGCTCAGAAGTAAGCCCCATTTTGTTCAATGGGTCATACTCCCAGGAAAGCGTCTTTAGGATTGCAGCCATTATCATCTAATACATGAGTCTTATCTGCATAATTATAAATTAGTCATAAACTATATCTTCTGCACATGCACAATTCCATTGATTTCAGTGCATTTGTATTTAATGAGCTGGCATTTACAGTCATCCCTTTCCCCAGTGTACTTGCTAAATCAGAGATTTGCTTTACAACTTAATACTCATGCCAATTCTGACCCACAGGCTCGGATTCTGATGTTGTCAAGAATACAAATTCTACTGCAGAAAGAGTCATGTACTATATGTATCTGGATTTCAAAGCTGAAAATATAAATTTTCCAAGCATATTCTGGATACTAGTTAAATTCTTTAAATTCCCATTGGAAAACAGTCTTTTACAGAGTGTCTTTCTGGAAGACATTTGTTACTGACTGGTTTTTGGTCAACCACCTGTAATCAAATGAAAGGAATAATGTGTGCAGCAGCCTCTTATTCCCACTGCTACAACTGCATATACGCTTGTGGCTTCTGTTTGCTTTATCAGGCGGACTGTAATTTCTGATGGCATCACATGGAATACATTTCAATGGCTGCATCCTTTCTTCTTCCACATCCTTGATCCTGATTTTTCCCCCCTCCTTTGTGGCAGTGCTCCATCAGCTGCGGGGAAGGCATCCAGCAGCGCCAGGTGGTGTGCAAATCCAGTGACAACACCATTGGTCAGTGTGATAGTGAGAAGCCAGAGACTATCCAAGTTTGCAAAATGCCAGCATGCCTAGGTGAGTAAAGCTGGCATTAGACTCGGAATGTCATAAAATGTGTGTGTGCGCGCATGTGCGCACACTTTTAATAAAATGGTTGCTGAATTTTTAAATGTTGGTGTCTATGGATCTGCATGAATATCATGATGCCAGTTTACCCAGAGCAAGCAGAAGCATGAGACTTGCAATGATTCTGGGGCAGCACATTAGTTGTGACTGACTGTGATGGCAGTTACTTATCTCTGCTGCCACCAGTCCAGGTTTCTTGAGATCTTCCAAAAGGTCCCCTGGGCAACAATTTTAACCTTTCAATAATATTTATAAACTTGGAGTGGCAACATTTAATAATCTAAACAAGAAAAAAGGTTAATAGAAGTATAATAGTATAAATTAAGTTGGCAGAGGAAATGTACTACAGCTGCAATCCTAAACTCCAGTTCGGTCAGCATAAGCCCCAGCGTAAGTCCTCTGGTGACCTGGTGGTGTCACAAAAGTTCCATAAGTCACTTCTGCCCCACTCTTGGGGTGTGGGGGGTTAGACACAGGTACACACCAACCTCTCCACACCACCATGGAAAGAATTTTTATCCAATTGTATTGGCTCTGCCGTTCCATTGGACTGTTTCAGTGATGTGGAGAGGGGGGATTTCCTGCTTTGGTGACAGTCTGTCCTCCATAGTAATCTACCCAGGCCATTGTGCTCTGGAGAGAACACTCAGAGCACAATACCATAGTCTTTCGAGACTGAAGGATGCCATGATGGCTCCTTCTGAATCCTTCACACCCAATATCCAGAACAGCAAAAGCAAAAAGCTACATTTCAAAGTCTATATCTTCCATATGGAAACCACAGCACTTCCTAGTTGGATAATGCTGATTTCCTACATCTTAAAAAAGTGAATCTTCCCTTTTTGCTCTTCTACAAAATTCAAGGGAACATACACAGATAATTTCACCACAGTGTTAAAAGGAAGAGTTCATCCAAGTGATCTGCTGAGATTATTGGGTAGCACTGATGTAGATCACGCTAGCTTTCCAGCTCATTAATTCTCATTGTGCACATTTTAGATAAAAGCATATATGTTCTACATGGGTTGTAAAAGATTATTAAGTTCCCCATGAGTTCCTAGTTCTGACACTGTAAGTATTCCTTTTATGATAATTTATGCCTATAATGTCTAAGAACCAGATGTTGGTGTTGATATTCATCTGAGAGTCTTCTGAAGCTATTCTACTGTTGTTGTACTACTAGAGGCATGGATTAAGTAATCTGAGACCATCAATATGTTGTGTGAGATTCTTGAAATTTTCTTATCCAATATCACCAAAATAAAAAAAAAAGTGTTGGAATATTTGGCAGGAGCCTTACATCAAGCTATTTGACAGATCCCGATTCCAGACACTTCATTTTTTCCCCTTCTAGGAAAGCTACCAAGTACCACAACAAATGCAGACACTAGTGACCATGTGACTCCTAAAGTGCAATGGGTATCCCAGGAGAGTGCCAAAAATCCTGTTAGCAAGATATCATCAAGTAGGTGCTTCTGTTTCTGAGTTTTGCATTTTGAATTATTTGTTTCTCTCAGGATTGGGGGGGGGATAGATGGGGTAGTTTACTACTTTCGTTCTTCAAGAAACAGTCTGCTCATGCAGCATTAGAAGTACAGTACTGTCCTGTGGTGCAGTCATCAGCTGACTTTTAATATTTATTTCATGGGTAGCAGGTATGCATTTTTTTCAGGGAAAAAATATTTGTCTGCAACACTGCCTTGGCTATCATTATCGCGTGGCTGGCCATCAATCTGAGAGCATGGAAAGCTGCCTTTTTGGACTTGCCCTTGTTTTGAGCCTTTTCTGGAATAGATTTTTTTTAATTCTCTGCACTGCCCCTTCTGGGGTTACATAAGTAGGTAAACATATAAATGCTGAGTCATAACACTAGAAATCAATATATATCAGTAAAGACTTTACGTTTTATAAATCTAAAGTAACTTGTGACCCACCGAGCCGAATACATCAGCAAAACCAGTAATGTATTGAGTCCCTTGCAATAGGCCATATGTGGGTAGGGGTGGGCTGTATTTGGCTTGAAAAGCCTGCAGTAGATGAAAATGATAGGAGAAAAATAGCTTGCAGAAAAAGTTACAGCTTCAAACTGACATCTGTAAAATAAGTTCAGTGTGCTCCTATTGCTGGTGCCTTTCCTAATGTGGATGCAGCCCGAGTTATTCTAGAGTGCTTATCATTTACATAAGATCAGACTGTTCCTCCAAAAGAGTATTTATTTAGCACAGCAGACAAATCCTCATAATAAAGTTAGTAATGTGGAAAATCTTGGATTTGCCCTGATCCTCAAATGCGTGGCCTTACTGCAGAACCAATTTTAGTCGGATGTCCTTCCAGAAGATGTAAAGGTCACCTTTGAACAAAGGCATGTTGTCAAAAGAATTTCATGGATTTAGGTGCCATCTAGTGTTTCTTGAGTTATCTGCAGGACCTGCCATGTATTACAGAGTGTTGCCTTTGCAGAATGTGTATCAGTTGCTTGGTAGGTACATCTGTCTATTTGTCTGTCTGTCTTTTAAGTTCTCTTCTCGCTTGTATCTCACTGACTTGTACATTCCTCTCTCTGTCTTCCTACCTTAGGGTCCCATGCTGACGTTCTGCAGTTGCTGACATATCCATAGGCCTAATGCCATTTGGGTACATGCTTTTATGCACCTTATTTCCTGTAAATATTAAAGAACGCAGCATAGAAGTTATTTCTGAAAATGTATAATTTTTTTGAATTTTAAGACCTTGTTGCAAAATTAGTGTTTTCTGTCATTGTACATGAAGAACAGAGTTCTTAATCCTATGATTAAGTGACTGGATCATTGGTGGTGGGAAACTAGACAGTCCCTACAATCCAGAGTAACTATGGGAGCACGTAAGAGACATTACGTGTACCCGTAGTTACTGCATCACTTAGTGAAAACCTATGGGAAATTCATATTGCAGTCCAGAGCAAATTGTTCTTACACCGGAGCAAGGACTCCCCGTAGTTACTCTAGATTGTGCCCTAAGACATAGCCACACATTACCATCTCTTAAGTGAAATTGTCATAGGAAGCCAGGATTGCAACACTGACACTGTAGTGTAGGCACTAAACCTAGTCCCCCCATGAATAGCTAGTGTTTTTCCTTTATATTGATCACCCTATGATTAAGGTCGAGGAATCCCATTTCAGATGTAACTATTGTCCTATTTTCTAACTCAATGCGTTTCTCTCTTCTCTTTATGTCTCTCTGTCTCTCTCTCACTCTCTTACCCATTCTGTTTTTGACACCACTGATCTATAACATTGTTTACTTTAAAAGACTTTATACCATGCTTATGGTATAAGAGAGGAAGGCCAGCTTGACATGGTTTGGATGCAACTGCACACACATAGCTTACAACATGGGATTGTATTCTCACAGCAATCTGGTTCAATCATTTACACACCATTTTTATGTCATGATTTGATATGGTAGAATTGGTAACCATTGGCTTAACTAGTAGATAAAGATCTTCACTCCTCCACTTAAAAATATTTCTTTGTGACTTTTTCTACTGTAGAGGAGCCTTGCCTCGGAGACAAGTCCATATTCTGCCAGATGGAAGTCCTGGCTCGCTACTGCTCCATCCCTGGTTATAACAAGCTCTGCTGTGAATCTTGCAGCAAAAAGGTCACCACCACCAGCCAGCCATCCAGTATTGACCATGGAGCCTCTGAAACAGGAACTCATGGGGGTGCTGTTCTTCTCAGCCCCTTCCCTCACCTGCCTGTCCATCCCACTGCCATGAGCCATCTGCAAAAATTAAAGGGCACAGCTCCAAAAGAGACAGAGGCAGCCCATGGCCTTCTGGCCACCTTGGCTGGCTCAGCTGCCCATGGTACCTGTCAGGACAATACTGTGTCCCACCCTTCAGGCAGTCCTGACAATGGTCCTTCAAAAGCTGATGTGTCAAGATTACTACCTCCTCGACGAAGGGCTGCAGCTGAGTTGAATCCTGGGGACCTCCGTACTGTCCCGGCTTTGCAGTCATTCCCTGCTGCCTTGAGTAAACCTTTAGCTGTGTCACAAAGGGGAAGCAATTCAGCACTTCCGTTTCATGATGCAGCAGTGCGCAGAAAGGACACCTCAGAACCAAAACAGCCTGCTACCAATCTCAGGACCTCCTCTCCAGTTGTGACTTGATTTTCTTCTTCTAAAACCTTCTATTCTCTCTCAATCTGCAGTTTACATGGGGAAGAGAGTTCATATTTTGGGGCCCCTTTCTGAAATGGAAGGAATACCAATTTCAAACACAACCAATGTTCACTCAGCAATGCTGACAACAAATATATTTTTTATTTTTTGAGTTACCTGCACTTTTGAAAGCCTTCTATTTTACAAAGAAAAAAATTGACGTTAAGTGGAAATTGTTGGCATCAGCAGCTATTCTGTTGCAAACAAGCTGCTAAGAGCAGTTGGACACACACTGCTTGTATAACCCACGTTAGGTTACCTCAGAGTGTGGTGGCTTTGGTCAGCTGGGCCTTTTCTTCAAGGGTGCTACAAAGTGGTTTTTCAAGCAAAAAGGAAAAAGGAGCAAAACCCAAGAGGACAATGTTTCTTCCCCACTCCTCAGTTGCTACTCATCACTGCTGCTATTCCAGCCACCTGGAACATGGCAGCTTCTGAAATGGTGCTGCATACTATGTCGTTCTACTCCTGGGTTATGTCAGACAATGAACTAATATGGACTGAAGTTCATTAGGGAGAGAGATGAAGAAATTTAATTTGGAGAGCAGATAGGGTGGGTTTGGTTTGGATTAGTAGCCTCCTGAACGAGCAATAAAGCATCAGTGCACTGTGGAGGTAATGTGCTGAGACTCTTGGGAGGAGGACGTCTAATAACCCATAGCTCACAATGAGTGTCTTTTTGAACTGTGTATGAGTAATGAACATCTCTCCTTTTAAAACCATTGTTCTCATTTTGGGACACAAGGACTTGGTTTAGGCTGCAATCCTATACTCACTTTCCTGGGAGCAAGCCCCATTCAACCTAGTAGGACTTACTTCAGAGTAGACATGCTTAGGATTACACCCATAGCGTGGCAGCGAGACTTTGGTCATAACAGGGAGAAGAACGAAAGAATCATTGTGCTTGATCAAGCGAAAATCTGCATAGATGCCCATGAGCGAGGCAGGATGCTGACAACAGCCATTCTTTGTGCCCCCAGCATCTGCTTGTCATTAGTGAATGGAGGAGGACATGTTGAACGAATCAGAGAACTGGGTACAGAAACATGTTTCTAAATGCCTCCACATTTGAAATATTGTTACTGCTGGAAAGATCTGGGAGGATGGGGCATGGTGTGTGTATTTGACTGTGCTAAGATGGCAGTCTCAGCAGTGACCCTGGTTTTAATAAAATAAGCTCACCCTGGAATTTTGAATAAAGAAGGTAATTCATATTGGTAGCTATTAAAAGCAGCTCCATGGTGGAGTTTTTTAGAAACTATCAGAGTGGGCAGTTGGTGGCTTCAAAAATATCTTGCAGAAACAAAATCTATGCTGAGAAACATAGTGGTTAAGAGAGTGACTTTTAACCTTTTCCATCTCCCTTTGCATTGACAATGTGCTAAAATTATCAAGGCACACCATCGGTTTCTAGATAAATGACAAGGTACACCAAGCTGCTGGTAGGGGCTTCACATCCCCCTCCTAATAAGTGACCATCCCCTAAACTCCCACAGCACACCCGCAGACCATTCACAACACCACATTGCTGAGGTCTGTGTTCTAAGATTAGTAGTGATTGTGTGGAAGGCTGGATAGCTTCCATTCTGCTATTGTACGTATATCTGAATACCATCTTTTGAAAGGGACATATAGGCAAGCCACTGGAATCTAACTGAGCTCTGTGTTAACACCACCACTCTACACATGTGCTCTTAAGGCACGGTTCTTTTAAATATATTATTTTATAAAGAATCCAAAGTCCCTTTCTCTGTCTCTTCCTCTCTTTTAAACACTTTAAAACACCACAAATTGAGTCTCAGGGATTAGGAGAGCCTGGTCCGTTACAAGGTCCAGCAACCCACCTGTTCTTCCTGTTTACAACCCTGTCAGTTTTTGACAGAGGAATCTTTGCTATTCCTTGGAGAAGGCAAGGGTCCTCATGCTCACATTTTGTGATCCAGGAAAAGAGGAGATGTGGAAAATACATAATGGGATCATAGGAAAAGCAAAAAGGCCTATAATGGGATCATAGGCAATAGGCAATAGGGATCATTCCTGGGTAGCTGAGGAGATGCATTTGGTACTTGAATATATATTTCAAATCAGCATGTTAACTCCAGCTCTTCTCACCTTTGCTGGTCTTGGTAATGTGTGGTTCTCCTCTGTGCATTTTCTGTCTGATCACTTTGCTCAGTTATCTGAACCATTCCTTTCTAGTCTTCCTTCCCTAGGCCCTACCTGCTCTTCTTCATAGTTATAACCTTCAGGGCTACTTAGGAGGAGAACCGCTGAACAAATGTCAATCAGAAGCCCTTCTGCTTCCCACTCTCTTCTGCGAAACCAGGAGAGGTGTGGATTTCTGGTAGGGCACAGCCTCCTCTCCGTAATTCTTTAGACAGGTGCTATAACTTCTCAAAATTTTGGAAGACACAAGACACCAGCAAGCAATCACTGGAAAGACACCCTGCTGGGATGAATAGAGCCAGTAGCTCTCCTTTTACTAAGCAGCAGACCTTACTAAAAGGTCCCTCTTAGGCCAGTAAATAGGGGCCAAGCTGTGCCAGGGGAAATTAAAAAAAAGTGAGCCTTTGGGAGAGACTGTCCATTACACGTCTGTATGACTCACTGCTGTGACCTTGACTTTTTCCAGTCAGCTTTGGCTGGGGGTAAGTAATTTTCTGCTGTGTCTGTGCCTTTGATATGTTTGGATCCTTAAATCACTTTGAATAAATTGAATGACATACCCACCATGGAGGCTGCCTGGGTTTCTGCATGGACTGCTGCTTTCCACTTACTGTCACTGTCTCTACCCACATGCATGCCCACAACAGTGATTCCCATTGAAATCAGACTGGACTCCACTTGGAGTAGTCCCCTAACCCTATACAAGTCAATTTCCTTGGCTGAAGTCCAAAGCATGCTTCCTATTATATTTCAGAACACAAAAAATGTGCCTTGACTATCACAAGTTTGGCAAATGTTACATTGATGTAAATACTTGTCATCTATGTATAATTTGATCAGTGTTGTTAGAATTTTGAATTTTATATATTTGCAAATGTGAGATCTGTATATAATGGCAATGACTGTCACTGTGTAATACATGCCATCAGTGTAGCCTCTTACAGAAGGAAAATATACTCCCAAGGGTTTGACATCTTTTGGTTTGATAACTTGTCTTGACATCCCTAAAATTAAGGTAGTTCCTAGCGTGGGGCAAAATGTCTATGGCTGCTGGAAAAAAGAGAGGCTGGAGTTTCTGATCTAATAGCACTGTGCCAATCATGGTTGCTAAATAGTAGTCAGTTTCTTTGTTTAGATCAACCAAAAAGTGATTGATTGAAAGTTCTGACCAAGCAAAAATGATCACTGTCCAAGCTGTACCTAGAATGGTGGCCCATACCTGGTACCTAGAATGGTGGCCCATACCTGGTACCTAGAATGGTGGCCCATACCTGGTACCTAGAATGGTGGCCCATACCTCGTACCTAGAATGGTGGCCCATACCTGGTACCTAGAATGGTGGCAGGTTGTTGTTGTTGTTGGTGGTGGTGGTGGCAGGTTGCAAGCCCCAGTGCAACTCAACCATTGTGTCCTAAAATTGCTTATATCTGTTTATGAAAGCAGAGGACAGTGGCTGGCTGCCCCTCTTGCCATTGGATGCTTCTGATTATTGTTTTGTTCAGCATGTTCAATTCATTTAGCTCTTTTAAGAGAGTACAGCAATGTCCAAGTCCAGTTAGGCCAGCCTATACCCCAGCATAAGTCCTGTGCTGACCAGGGAGTGTCACCAAAGTGCTATAAGACACTTCTTTGCCACTCCTGAGGGCAAAGATATGCACTTACCTCCCTACATCTCCACAGGAACTCGAAGACCGATGAGATGTGCCAGCCTATGTGAGGATTACACTCTTAATGTGCTAAACTCGTATGTTAATAAGTAATTGCTTTTTAAAGTGTCAAAAATTGGCCTTTTGTTCATTCTTAAAATCCAATGCTTCTTCGGGAAGGAGCACAAATTTCTAAGAACAGGGCAGTGCCCGGGACACTATCCACCTCATCCATCCTGGTTTATCCTCCTGTTCATTAATAAAGGACATCACATAAACTGTTTTGTTTCAAGAACGAAGGCTGTAGAACAATGTACCTCGTATTAAAAAAGTTACTCCTGATACAAAAATAAAAGCAATGGTTTGGATCTCAGCTTGGAAATGGTTCTCAGGGCCAAATTTTCATTTTTACTGGAAGAGTGTTCCATTATTACTGGAAGAAACTTACTATAAGTGTCTTTTTGCTGGGGAGAGAGGATTCCTATCAAGATCATGGTGCAAGGGGAGGTGCTAAGGTTAATGTTTTCCCAATTCTTTTCACCCCAAATTCTCCCAGTGCTCTTTAAATGTGCCCCCCAGCTATTTGCTATTAGGGATGTGGGGAGAGGAATGACAGCTACGGGAAATAATTTAGAATAGAAAAACATTGCAAAAGGCAAATGCTAACTTCTCCTTATGCCATGGTCCAGAAAAAATCCTCGCCCATCCACCCCCAGTCAGGATCAATAAGAAATAAGCATGCCTCTTGCAACATGCAGATCAATGTATGTCTGGTTTGTCAGTATATGTTAGCTCTCAGATGGAAAGATGAACTATTTACATTGCAACAATGCAATTCAACCACCACTTTCTGTACAGGATGCCTCTACAGATCTAACACAGGGGTGACCAAACTTTTTGGCCAGAGGACCACATTATCTCTCTGACACTATATCAGGAGCTGAAAAAAATGATTTACATTTCTAATTTGAATAAGTTTCCATATAACAGTATATGGGAGACAGATTCGAAGGATTGTAAAGCTAGCCTGTGGGCCAGATGGTTCTTGCCATGGGCTGTATTGGTTGCCATGAGCTGCATCTGGCACTTGGGACCAGGGTTTTGACACTCCTGATCTAACACAATACTTGGTAATCTTTGGTCTTGGTTCTCCTTGCAGCACATTTCCTCTTGCTCTGGAAACAGGCTTCCAAGTAATCTTCAAAAGTTAAATACAGCACTGGAGATTAAACTAGAGGAGAATTTAGTGGGATGATGAAAGAATTTGGGGAGGCCACCGCTATCAAAATAAGTGTGGGACAAAAATAAGTCTTGCAATAGTTTGCAAGCAGGATAAGAAACTGAATATGTCTGCCTAATCAGGATAGAATTCCACTTTAGAGATTAGATCTAGCCCTGAAATGTACTGAAGAGGGTTTTGAAGCAACTGCTGAAGAAATACATGTCACTTAAGCCCAGTCATATGTATTTTCCCCCCAAGCAGGCATGCCAAACAGCTCACACCGCATCCTCTTGGGAGGGGACTTGTCCAAGAGTTCTTTTCTAGGTATCAGCTCCATTAACCATAAGGACTTACTTCCATGTAGACATGCATAGGATTATGCTGTTAGAGCTTAAAATTTCAAAACCAGCTTTTTTGCAAACAATATTTTTGATTTAAGAGACTTCCCAGAGAACCTTGCTTTGACCTCTGTTAACATCGACTGCCAGGAACATATAAGAATGAACCTACAGGTAAACCCACACAAACCTGAAGGAGTTGTTAATGGTTGATCTTAGCACCCTTATAGAAAATTGGTATTTCATAGCTGAAAAGAGGGAGAATCTAGAGAGATCAAATCACATTACACAGTTTATTTCAGGATCAGTTATGGTAATAAGAATGAGAAATCAAAATAAATAAAGTTTAAGAGGCATTAAGACAGTTTCGGCAAATAAGCAGTAAATCATGAACTATCCCACTAAGAATGAGCTGTGTGATAATGCATTTTTATTTAATGGTTGCTTAGAATTAGAGAGACAGCAGGAGAGTGAGCTTGATGTCCATGGAGGAGGAAGAGAGAGAAGTTGCATGGGAGAGACTGTTGTGTATGGTTATGAGATGGTTTTATGAGGGGCCAACCAAGTTTTACCAAGGATAGGCTCCGTGATAGGTGAGAGGTTGAAAGAGACCTGCTGCAAGGCATATATGAACAATCAGGACATGGTGATGCTTCAGTGGCTGGATGTATGCAATGAATTGGCAAGCAAAGACCATCAAGTACAGGCTGAGTTGGGTTGTTCTTGGTATTGACTTGGTATAGGGGGGAAGCTTGCCCTTCACTCTAAGGACTTTAAACTGATCTCAAGCCCTCTGAGAATGAGGATTGAGAAGACGCAACAGGTTTTGTTCTCCTGGAGACAAAGATTGCAGTTCAGGACAATTTTTTATGTTCTGAGGACATGCTAGACCAGTTTTGGGCTACCAGTTTTAGAGAGCCTGGAGATCCAAAGTGCTTAAAAGCCAGGAGGACAAAGAAACTGAAGCTGCAATCTGAATCCCGTTAGGCAGGCATAAATCCTGGCACATAGTGGCCTGGGGACGTCACAAAGGTGCCATAAGCACCACTCGGGGGGGGGGGGGGCAGTTAGACCAGAGCACAGACATGCACTGGCCTCCCCACACCATGGGAATGAGGAGACAGGTGAATTATGCTGGCCTATATTGGTTAGGATTCTGGCCTAAATGAAAGAGTAAGAGAAGGAGAAAAAGACACCACTGGTTTAGAGAGGTCCTTGGTCAAGATTTTCTATCATTGAGATGAGTGATGGGATTCAAAGAGATTAACAACCGGTTCTGTGCCCATCTGGCTATTTTTAAACTTTATATGTCCTATCTCTCATTAACAACCAATTCTATAGAGTAGGTGCGAATCTGCTGGAGCCCACCACTGATTGGGCTGATATCTGGAGCACTGAGTTTTGTTAATGTGGAGGTGAAGGTGGGGAACAGTACCAGCCAATACCAGCCTGTATAACAACTAGAGGTAGGTGAAAATAATGACAATAAAATAAAAAGACACAACTCCATTTTCTACACAACTCATTTTAAAAAATGCAAAACTAAAAAGGGTTTATCTGATTTTTATTTCTGATTTAATTGGGGTGTATGGATAATGACTGGCTGCATCTGATGATTTTATCCCATCTGTACCATCTGTCTAGTACACTTTTAAAGCTATTGTTATTTAGAATTATAATGTAAATTTTGAATAAAAATGCATAACATATGTTTCCACACTTTTGGAAAACACCAAAATGTGTGCAAAAATAAAACTGTTTTCACTCACCTCTAGTTATAACATTTTGTGATTTCAGCTTGTAATGATTTACTGGGGGAAGGACCAATGTGGTGCTTTACGAGAAAATTAGCCTTTTGCTTCAAGGAAGAACAGAACTGAGAGAGAAGGACTGAGGGTTGCAGGTCATTCTGTGACCAGGTGGCAAAGGATAGTATGTAGAAGGATGGGAAGAAAGTGAGGAGCCCTGAAAAAGAAGGGGTTGGAATGCAAGTTAAGACAACTTAAAAGGAAATGATTTTCTTTTAGGCTGGAGTGGTATTTTTTGTCCAAGACAGTGGAGTATGTGGCATGGCACATCAGGGAACTCTGAGAACAAATAAGATCCTATATAACTTATGGAGGTTTGGAACAAGGCCTAAGAAGAAACAGACAGCCAAAGAGCCCCTCTCCACTACAAAGGAGTTACAGTGGTGCCTCACTTAACAAGTTTAATTCGTTCCGGAAGCATGCTTGTTATGTGAAACGCTCTTTATGTGAAGCGGATTTTCTCATAGGAAATAATGGAAAATCAAATTATTGGTTCCACAACCCAAAAAATATTCATATGAAAATATTAATTGGATATAAAAATAATGACAAAACTGGAATTGAACTGAAAACATGCATTCAGTGTGCATGATCCTATGAAGTCTACTTAGGCTGCAATCCAAGACACTTTCCAAGTGTCTCTCCACTTTCTCCTTCTCTTCATCCTGAGCCTCTCTCCCTTCTGGCTAGCCCTGAGCTGCTTCCCTCTTCTCCACTGCTGTTCTCTCCCTCTGCCCAGCGGATGCCCGGCCACAGGAGGAACAGCATGGAAGTGTTGCTTTTGCTATGGGCAGGTGTGCTAGGCAGCCCTGACACTTTTCAAAAAGGCTGCTGGCCAGCGCGTCTGCCCCAACTGCCGAGTGTGCTTGTTAAGTGAAGTGACACTTGTTACATGAGGCAGAATTCTAGATAAATTTTTGCATGTTATGTGGATCACTTGTTAGGTGAGGCACTTGTTAAGCAAAGTACCACTGTATTCTATTTGCCTTGGGACTCACCCCAAGAGACATTCAGTGTTTAAAGTAGTGGTATGTGGGTATTTCAGCCACAACCCCTTTCAAACTTAAAAATCTGTCCAGGATCTTGTGTCAAACCCGGTCTGGCCTGAGAGCCAGCAGAGGGAGGCGGCAATAGCAGGAGATGGAGGGCTGGCTGGTTAGCCTGGCCAGTGAGAAGGGTGCTGCAGGGGCTATGGAGGCCATGGAGAACCTGCAGCTGAGATGTGCTGCTGCTGCTGCTGCTGGACACAGGGACACGGGAAGACCTTCCTCCTTGTCCCACCTCAGTTTGTTCCTGCTCTGGGGGACTCCCGGAGCAGCGCGCAGAAGTTTGTAATAAAAGAAATGGCTGCTGCCAGGCCTGAATCCCAATGAACAGGGGGGTTTCTTACTCCCCGGAGACCCTCATTTTACCGGAGGTATCCAGAGAATCCCAGGCTTGCAGATAATCCGGAATTATCAGGCTGTCACAGGAATTATCAGGAATTATCAAAATGTCACAAATAGGGAGGTTCAACCTGTATTCTTAAATTTAATCCGTGATTAGGAATAGACATGTTGTACAGTTAATTAGAATGGGCTCTTTTATTTTGGTTCCCTTTCCTTATAATTCAATATCCCCACAACAGATTTTTGTTGCACTTTTTCACCCTTGCTTCCCATGTCCTTCCCTGCTGAACTGTTGGCCACCACAACACAGGATCCCAGCACATGCATCATTTTTCTCTCATGTGACCACATTTAAAAGCACACCCAGTTACAGGGAGGGGGTCAGGGGGAGCTATTCCAGGATACTCCACATTTTAGGCTTCCGCTTACTCTTCTCTACTCAACCCCTTGCTTACAGTTCATGCACAGAAGTCTGCTTCATCCTTCACGGAGGTGGCAGCCTTTCCTAATAAATGAACTTAGCTTGTTTTTTTTAATCACCATTTGTTTTAGAACAGAAAGTCATTTGATACTAATCATGTCACTGGTGCTCCTTTTATTTTTTCCTTGTGGGGAAAATCCTTCCTTGAAGCTGCTTTTGGCTTTGCAATTTCCCTTCTGACTAAATGCACCTATATGGGTTGAAATCTGGGTAGACAAACTAATAAATAATAAGGCCAGGACATTGCAATGATTTGGTGTCTACAGCAGAACTTCCTCCAGGAGGTTGATTGACCATAATTTCCACTTTCAAGACCTTTCCTTTTGTCCATTTATTCAATTTATATGTGCACGTACTAAACTAATTGTCTACGGGAGGATCCCTATTTCATTTTTCCTGCCATGCAGAATGGGTTACTTTAATCACCTACATTAATGTGGCTTTTCACAAAACTGCACACAGATCCACCACAATTTCTCTTAAGATGGAATTTTCCAACCTGTTGGGGTGAACGTCTCATATAATACATCTGGCAACCAGAAAGTCATCAATATGGGAATGAGAAGGATGAGAAACAGAACACTACCTCTAGGAAATAAAAAAGTGAGACCCCAGTCTGTCTTTGTCCATCAATCTCCCTACTAATATAATTACCAATGTTCGGAAATAGGAGTGAACTCTTTTTCCAAGCTGAAGGCCAAATTCTACTTCTGGCATTCATGGCTGTAAAAAATAGTCAGGCCCCCATGGTTGCGTGCCAGATTTTTATCTTATTTTTTAATGAAAAACTCAAGTGATCAGTCCAACATCTTCAACATAATATATGGTTAGGTCCTGGGCCACCAGCCAGAGAATACTTACTAGGAAAGAAGTCCCACTGAACTCCATGGGACTTTCTTCGGAATAAACAGAAGTTGACATCATTTAGGATTGTGCTGCAAGCTCCCACTGCATTGTTCATTTGTGATCATCAGGTTGCTAAGATTACCTTAGCAAGGTCAGTTGTCTTACTGTTTTTATAGAAACAACCTAGAATCTGCTTCTTTGGAGCACATGGGCATGCTGATCTGCACTGCTTAAAACAGGAGGGTTGGGGTTGGCTGTGGTGCAACTGGGCAGGATAAATTCCCTATAACCCAAACAGTGCAACAACTACCCTTATCTGCCCCATCTACAGAGATGTGGCTACGATGCCTGGGAGGGGGCTGCCCGGAAAGGGCAGTCAGGACCTGGCCTAAGCACTTGATCCTGGTCCAATCCTCTTCTCAGCCCTGGCTATCCACTTTTATCCATCCCCCTCTGCTGAATACCCCTAGGATACCTCACCCCACACTCTCCAGACCCCTGCACCAGAGACCTGAATTTAGAGGCCAGAGCACTGCAAAGTCTGGTGCACCTCCATGTGCCAGCCTGCCAAGTCCCTTGGTGGCGCAGAAATTCCCTATAGCACTTTTGGTGACACTTATGAATCAGTGCTTGGTAGAGTCCAAGAGCACTTCTGGATTAAGCTGTAACAGATGTATTAGTTCATAAATATTTGCAGACGATATTGAGAACCTGCATCATCAGACGCAAGAAGATGCACCAGATGTACTCAGTTTCCAGATAGACATAAACACAGCAAAATGGGGTGTGTGTGTGTGTGTGTGTGTGTGTGTGTTTGTGTGTGTGTGTGTGTGTGAATAGTGAATGTCAATGGCAAAAAAAGAAGACATACAATTTGTGGTAACCCAGGATAAAGTTTCAATGTATACAGTATATATGATAATCGTTAACATGGCTCCTCTCCTAGAAGTTTCCCAAGAAATAATATTTGCTGGGTCTTAGGACTTTTGTCTATACATTTACAGTACTTTAGCCTAGTATGTAAACCACTGAGTAGAAAGACTCTTGCCCCCAAATCAGAGTAACTACGGGAGCACGTAAGAGACTTTACGTGCACCCATAGTTACTGCACCACCTAGAGAAAATCTATGGGAAATTCATATTGGAATCCAGAGCAAGTTGTTCTTGCCAGAGCAAGGACTCCCCATAGTTACTCTGGATTTTGCCCATAGATACACTTTACTTTGTGTCTCTGTTAATACATTACATACCATATAGACATTTGTCTTGCTCTGCACACACCAGATGCTCTGCATGATTTATTTAGGGTGCAATCCTAAGCATGTCTATTCAGAAGTAAGTCCCATTGCATTCTTTGGGATTTACTCTCAGGAAAGTATGTATAAGATTGCAGCCTTAGGCTACTACAAGTACCATACAGCCAGAAATGGAACATGAAGGCCATATTCCTACCGTTATCATTATCCTGTCCTGAAAAGCCAATACTAGAAGTGTTATTTATTTCAACTGCATATGCCTATCATCATAACCAGTAGGGGGAGATGCTGATCTACAGCATATATCTGCCAGCTTGGAAAGATCTCTAGAATTCAGAAGCAATGCAAATACTGTATGATTTCGGTTACTTATGGGGCAGATCACACCCTATAGATATTAACTTGTCCATGTTTTTGAAGGATTGTTGATTATGGCCTTATTAATGGCATACAGCATTAGGGTCCCACAAATTTCAGCTACATGGTGGGGAGGTTGCCTTTACTTTACCAAGCTTTTTTGTAGCACGTAAGACCACCAGGGTCCAATGGACCCTGTACTATAGTTTGGTACATATAATGAATTAATGTTGAATCAAGTTTTAATATAATTATTTTATACTAATTTTAATTGTAAAATATTGTGAAATTATGAATTTTGATTATAATTTTAGCTCTCAAAATATTGAATGATCATGGAAGACCAACAGGGGTCCAATGAGCCCTGCTGGTAGTAGATGATATAACCTGAAGTTACAGAAAAACTGTAAATTCAAAACATTCATGCTTATGAATTTATAACTGTCTAATTATCAGTAAAAAAAGTCATAGGTGCTTGTCAAATAATAATAACAAATTCCATTAAAAAAAAACCACTACACAACCTCCTGGCAGGTCCAATGGACCCTGTTAGGCAACTATGGGTTTAGTGGAATTATGTACTGTACATGATTGCATTTCAGCTTTCTCCTATGTATTTGCTTTGTTTTTTGTTATTTTCCACATATATATTATTTCCATTTATACACACTTGCTGAGGACTAAGGTAGGAAGGTAGGAAATATTACTTCCTACTGCTTACATCTTGCACTGCAATGAATGGCAATACTGGAAAGCTGGGTCCCAATTTCACGTGGCATTATGAGCTCTTTAAGATACACACAGAAAAGATCTGTCCATATTTAGCTTACAGTAGATGGAAAAAGAGAAACAAGTCCAAGCTGATGACAAGTTGACATGATGTTTATTGATTTCCAAGCAAGATTCTGCACATTTCAGAGTTGGCTCTATGTAAAGGAAGTTCACGTCCAGGGATGGTGGTCTGCCTTCTTTTGCGGACAATCATGCTATTCTTTTCAGAGGATTCTGAGACCAAGAAGAATTCTCTGTAAGGAGAAAGAGAGAAGTTTCATTTGGAGGAGCCAGCGTCCCATGGATGCTCTGGGAGTCGTTCTGAATTGAGTATAGTATTGGCATCCATTAGTCTTGAAAGACTATGGTATCGTGCTCGATGCTGTATGTGAAGCACAAAGCCCTAGGTAGATTAATATGGAGGATAGGCTGTTACCCAAGCAGCAAATCCCCCCTCTCCACATCACTGAAATAGTCCAATGGAAAGGCAGAGCCAATATGATTGGTTCCAGCTGTGTCACAGAGCTGGGCTAAGGACAGGAGCTCACCTTGTCTTATGGGGACCTGGGTCTCAAACCCTGGCCTTCTGGTTTACAGGCACAGTGACTTAACTGCTTGTGCCACCTCTGGAATGAGTGGCTTCATGATAATCTTTACTTTTGCTCCACATAAAATACTGTTAGGGGTGACATTAATATCTGTTGTCCACATCAAAATGGATGAAAATGGCACATCAAATGGTGAATGCAATCATAATGCATCTTTGCTTAGAATTTCATGTCAGAATTTCACGTCAGAATTTCAGAATTTTTCCTCTGAAAACAGGTTTGTGGAGAAAGGTTTTTGATCTTGGAAAACTGTTAGCAGTTCCCAGTTGCTCTTTAATGGGCACCCATCTGCAGTGTATCCTTCCAAGATGGTGATAAAGCAAACAAGCTACAGCAAAGTCTGGTGGGTGGACAACCTCAAAGGATGAGTCATGATGTGGTTCCTGTTTTTGTTCTGCAGGTGTTGCTCATCTCTCATATCTCAAGTGACTAAAATGTCACAGCTTTTTCTCTAGGTACTGCTGTAGAAAGTAGGTAGTTTTTTCTCTAGGTACTCTGCTGCAGAAAGCAAAGGCTTGATTGAATTAGCCCTGGGAACATCGCCCAAAGGCTTCTGATGACATCCAGCCCACAGAAACTTACTCTGGGTCTATTTATGTCAAGAAGCATCCATGAAAGATTAATCAGTGAAAGCACAAGAAAGTGGTGGTGTGATGTCTGGAGGGGAAATCAATCTTGGCACTAGATGTGGCCGCTCAGGGTACCACAAAAGCGATTTATTGCCACAATACTATAAAGGACAAGGCAGCATTCTTTGTGTGTATGGAGGGGGGGATTCTTTTAGTGCTCCCTTAGTCTGATTTCAACCAAGTCTTGCATTAACCTTTTGGTGATCTTCCTAGACTGTGGCTTAAAAAGAACATGCTTTAACTCAGACTATTGAAACTGAAGCCATTATCACTTGTTATCAAAGCAAAGCATGATAACTGGCTTCCTAAAGTGTGACTCGAAGTGTGGGGATGTCCCAGCTTTCCTCTGCCTGTTGTTTCTGCATACTTGCAAAACTCATGTGCTTGTGATTCAGTTAACCTCAAGCTGTAATTGAGTCAGAGCTTAAAATGAGCAAGGATTGGGCTCAAATTCCAGTATTAAGAGCAGCAGTGGTGATTGGTGGTATACAATACTATCACATTAATCTGAGAGCCATTTCACAGCCACAAACACTGGTAAGTGATTTAGGGTGCAATCCTAACGTAGGCCAGCACAACTCATCAGTCTTCCTGTTCTTGTGGTAATGTAGGGAGGAAAGCGCATATCTGTGCACTGGCCTAATCCTCTGCTGGGAGTGGCGCAGAAGGGTCTTACGGCACTTTTGTGGAATCCCCAGGTCAGCATGGGACTTTTACAGGGGCTTAGGCTGGCCTAACTGGAGATGAGATTGCAGCCTAATAGGGTTAAGCTGACTCCAGCATTCTGATGAGTGCAACAATGTGTGATTTGTGTTATTTGTTTTCATCTTCCTACTCATTTTTAAATGTACACCTAAAAATCCTGAAAGATGCATTTTCAGCCAATGCATCTTTCAACCAATGCATCTTTCAACCAACTTTTGCATCTTTGGCAACTTAGGTGCTTTAATGTTCAGCTACCCATTGTACCACTTCTGTGATTTTAATTATATGAAAGCTACTCAGAGAATCCTGTTGAATGAAGGAGCAGGATATTTCACTTCAGAAATAAAAATAATTCAGAATGTGTGAATTGGTCTGAAGGCCTTTTCTGAAATTGTATTAACTGCTATTGCTCCTGTGGGGGTTGAGCATGATTTCCTCCCCACAAAGGAAGTGTCAGGTGAGACAAAACTCTGCCCTCATTGTTTGTTTGTTTGTTTGTTATTTATTTTCTGCCTTTCTTCCTAAAGGAAGGAAACCCAAGAAGGCCTCATTTACATCAAAAAATAAGAAGCCTCATTTACATCAGTGCTAGCCAGCAAGAGACAGCACTTTTAGGGGTCAGAATTTCACATGAGGGAAGTGCTGTGGTTTCTGAACTCCATACAAAAAGCTTTCCTTTTGAATGCCCTTCTCAGGTTCTTGCTTTAGCACCATTTTAAAAATGCAGTTCCTTGGTTGCCACTGGTGAGCATATCTCAATGACACAAAACCAAGAGGCTTAGCAATGTCACAGAGAAGCCAAATGTCCTCCCATTGCCCCCAGTCTGAAGCATGTCCGGAGGAGGAGATAGTTTATAAGTCAGTCAGACCAACATTGCTTATTTAGTCAGGCCATGCTGATGGTTTGCACTCATTGCTTCAGTTCTGCCAGGACAGTGTGGCAAAAGCACAGGGTGTTGGTCCAGTAAGTCTGGTGATGGACCAATTTATTCCTCTTCCATGCCCCTCTCTCGAAATGAGAGCAGCATGAGAGTTTCCTTTATTCCCACTGACACTGCCATGTAACCAAATAGCCCCTTTAGCAAAGGTGCTATGAGGTGACTGTTCATATCTCCCTAAACATTTCCAGGTCCTTTGCAAACCCCCCTCAAATCTGTATCTCACCTGTAAGAAACTGGATTCTCTGTAAGCTGCAAACACATCAATATGGGACTGTCAGAGACTCTTGTCATAGTGTTAAAATATGAAGCCATTTCTACTTCTGTCTGGCTTTTAACAGTGGCTTGAAAGATTGGGGCATCCATTTCTGCTTGGAAATCAATGGTTAGGGCACCCCTATAATTAAGAGGGGGAAAAAAACCATTAAAATACTTTTCAAGAAAGCTGTATCCCTTATTGGTAGACTGTGTGAGAAAAAGAAACCATGCCATAGTTTAAGCATTTACAATTGTATCCTTGTTTTTAATATTCAATAGCAACTACAGTAGCCTGAGAACACGGCGGGGGAGATAGATTTGACCCTACTTCGTCCCACCTTAGTTGTAACTCTAATATCCCTTCCCAAACAGCTGCTATTTAGTAAGAGGAAAAATTCTCTTTGGGTTATTCCTGTTACAGATCAGGGATAGATTCATTGATATGCGAGGAAATAGAGACTGAGCTAATGTTAGATGTATACAGTATGGTTCCCATAATGAGCACATTGGACCTTCGTTTCAGCACTGAAAGCATGAACAGTTAAACTTGAGCAGATGTGGAAATGGTTTGGATGTATTTAGATTCTGGTTCACTTACGTTGTTTTGGTGCCAGTTTTTAATTCTTGCTCCCACATATTCATATCAATATCTGCCGAAACATCTAACCCCAGTCCTCCCTGGAGAGTAATCATAACTTGCAAACCAGACTGTAGTGGAATCGCCTGTGCAACACAGCAATATTCAGTTACTGGATGGTGCAAAGATAAACCTATAAATTATATTAGTCCCAAGACAAAAGATCTTCTACACATATTCCCACCCCCCCTCCCAAAATCTGGTCAGTTTTACAGTGAGTTTGTAGGGACATCCATGCTCATTGCTATACCTCTCGCTTCTCCAAATCATTGGACCCAAGATGTGTTAAAAATTGACAGAGCCCTTCTCCTACTGCTTACCAAAGCATCAATGGCATCAACTGCTAATAGACAATTATACCTGTTGGTGATCCATCAGCAAGATGTTCCCTTTGGCCACATTTGTGGGCTCTCCAGAGCTTGAAAAAAATTTGGACATTAAGTCTGTATATCCTTGGAAGAAAGTAACTGGTCTCAACTGGACATCAAGCAGGACAGCAGACATGCCAGCCATAATTTCGTACTCATCTTCCACTTCTGTGCCACCTCCCAGAAAACCCTCAAATCCTTTTACTTCAAGCATTACCTGGGAAGCACAGAAAAAAAGAGTATGATGTAGAAAAAAAACTACCCCAGTTTTTCCAGCAATAGCTGTCTGCTGTTGCAGAGCATTTTATTTTTTAATTACTATTTCTTTTTCTTGAAACTTTTCCAGTTTCCAGAACAAGAACACATTTTTAAAAATTTAAGAGGATGGAACAAATGAATACATTTCTATTACTATGAGCAAAGATCCCACTATATAGCAGGACTTCTCCACTTTTGTCATATTGTTGGGTGCATTATCACACTATTCTTGCTGCAGTCTAGAAGGGAACTTAGAGACAGATATTATTATGACACCCAACCATAATTAGCACATGTTTGTTCTTATAACCCAGTCATGTTGAAACACCTGCATGGGGAGTGCCATAAAAGTGGACCCCTTGGGGTCAGTGGGAGATGCTATCTCTTTTAGTTCCATAACGCTCCAGTTAGCAAAACTAATAACCAATGCCTCTGAAAGACTAAAACATAGAATACTATTCAGACTGATCTCACAAACTTAAAGTGGTGCTGCTTGGGGGTGTGGTGTGATGTGCACATGGAAGGTGACACCACTACTAGTTAAAATTTTTCAAATAACACTGTACATCATTCAAAGCATTATTCCATGAGGAATGTGGTAAAACCATGTTGAACTATCAAAAGTTATAGCCAAAAAAACCAATGTAGTAGGACAATGGGGCATCACCAGCCATCACCAGTCACCACCACCCCTGGGCATTGCCCGGCTCACTAGGAAGACCATCACGGTGGTGACACACCGGCCTTGTGTATCAGGAGATGCAAACCCTAGTGATGCCACTGCAAAGCTAAACATGTTTTTGCCAGTTTTCAACCAGTATGTTAAATGGGAGCAGACCATCCAATAGGATGAAGACTAGGGGAAAACATGTGGCAATTTTTTGAATGGGTGGACAATTTTTTTGTGGAGGATTACATTTGGGAAGCTATTCAGAAAACATTGCCTTATGGTGAAGATGAGACCTGAGAAATCTTTGAAATTGTCTCAGATATTTTTGCACTGCAGGATTAGGCAGCAGGCAAACAGAACCACAAAATCAAACATGAAACCTGGGCTGCTTGGAGGTGGTGGCCATGACTAAGGATATTGAAACTGGTAACGCTTTTTCTGAGGAGGCCTGATGCTGAGAACAGCAGCTCCAAACCAAAGGTAGAATGTGCATCATTGGTATCTGAAAGAAAAGAGAAGAATTGTTGCAAGAAGAATTGCACACCCCTTTTCAACTGCTTTAACATAAGGAGGACAATTATCTGACTGGAAATGAAAAAACCCTGGAAAGTTTTCAGTATAGACAAGAGACTGATCGTTAGTGGGGAGAGCCTATGGGTATGACTCGATGAGTTGTGTGACTCCAGAGGACTTCAGACTCCTGTGAAAAGTATCATGTTTGAGATGACAGGGAAGTTCTATCCATAGTCTGTGATGTATTCACATATGCAAGTCACTCCATTTTAATACAGCCATTAAGTGATGAATACTCATCTGAACTTCTCAGTTGCTGCCTCACAGCCCTTCCCTTATGACATTACTCTAATAGTGTCTCAAGTGGGCAGCACCACCATATATTTCAGAGGAGGGGGAGCAAACAAAAATGTATACAAATGTACATTGGACAGAAATGCAGGTTCTCCTGAAGGCTAATCACAGAGACTATGATCCCTTGCCCTCCTCATGTGGCACTGTTGGGTATGTGAAAGTATTTGGTTATCTGGCCAGTTCATTTCTGTGTCTTGGAAATTCTGTTGTGTACATCATTAAGCAAAATGTTAGTGTGGTGTTCACATGCCCCAACTCACAAACACCACTTTGGAAACTGAGGCCTCCTATACATAAAAGGCCATGAACCCTTTCTATTTTTCTGAAGGATATGAAAGTGAACACATGCCCAAATGGATGGTCACCTGACAGAGGTCCTGTGACAGAGACAGAGCTACCAATCTGGGACGAAAGGATGTTGTAGTTATTTATCTGTGGATTTTTCAGAACCTCTTTGATCACTTGCCTGGAAAAAAGCAGAAGGTAAACATGGAATGATACCAAAAGAGGCAATACAGACCAGTATTAATTATATGTGAGACCGAGTTTTCTTCATAAAGAGTCTCTTATTCCTACTGGTGTGTTTTGGTCTCCTGCAATTCTTCACTTGAACTTTCTTAGATAGTGTTGATGGTAACACCACTTAAGTCTGTCAAGACGTTTGAGCCTGACTTGGAAGGATGCATTTCCTCCAGGGAGTGACTAAAGACTGAATGCATTTATGGATTACACAGCAAAAGGAAAAGGTAGTGTACACAGCAGCCCATGTAAGGGAAAGAGGAAAGCTACTTTCTTTCCTCATCAGCTACTAGCATCACATTTAAAGGTGTTTGTAGTAATATAGCACATGGAAGATTGTAGCCCTGCAAGTAAATCCTGTAGGCAACATTTTCAGGAAAAAGATCAACCGGTTCTTTGGCTTTCTTTATGGTTATCCAGGCTGAAGGGCCTGTTCTTGTACTGCAGTAGTATGTTGACCTACCAGGATCTTCAGACTAAGACCAAATATGATGTGGAGTAACCAAGCAGATACTTTCATGTTTGGAGGGCCAAATCTCTGTATTTTTCTTGTCTTTTTTCTTATGGGGTTAATTATGCCTTTTGGACATCTGCGTACATGGGGTGCCTGCACAGAGTGTGCATGAAACACTGTGCAGTTATTATGGTGAAGGGGTGTTTGTGTAGCCCAAAGTTTGGCTGTTGATGATAGAGTGAATGCTATATTATTATAGACTAATAAGTCAAAGATTTGACTCAGCATACATGTTGTTAGATCTAGTCTGTTTTGCATGACTAAAAGCCCGGATTAAATTTCTCACACATCCTGTTTAAGGATCTCAGGTAACAGAACTAGAATTATCTCTGCCTTGGAAACAGCCGAAACAGGCAGCAGTTCCAAATGGACCAATGGCTTGACTCAGTATAAGGCACACTTGTCCAAAATTATATGTGCTCACAGCAGCAATATACCTGTGAAGATATATCTGATTGGTGTTAAAAAGGGAGCATGAAGGAAGACCACATATAGACAGCATTCAAAGGTAATTGAGTATATTTGTGTAGAACGGGGTGGTCTAACTTGCAACTTCAGTGTTTGTGGACCTTATAACAATTGTATCAGTTTCAACTTCAGAGTCCACAGAAGCTGTGAAGTTGAAATCTTGGCCACACCTGATGTAGATCAAGGATATTTTTACCGGGTTGGATGATGATGGGAGTGTATAATGCTTTGAATTTTGGACAATAGAAATCGTGACATTTCTGGCTCAAGTTCTCTGGTGGCCAAGAGAATATTGGTAAAGTCCACTGGTGAGGGTTCATTATCCAACAGGATTTCTGCAGCAGTCAGTCTTGAAATTTTTGAGTAGCGTTTCCGAATTTGATAGAAAACACGTTTCATTGCCATTTTAACCTAGAGTCAAAACACAGATTTAAACATTAGTTTCCATAACACACAATTAGTGTAGAGTATCTTAAAATTTGCTTTTAGAACCATTACCTTCTTGTTTCAAAGTGTTTTGGTTTGACAAGGCCAGATTTGAAGGCCTAGGAGACAAGGCTAAATTTTACTCTGTGCTTGCGGTGCAGGGCAAAGACCTTGATCCATGTACTTGTATACTGCTCTTGGTATAACGACCTGAGACAAGTATATTTACATCCACATCTGTCATGTATGGCCATGAAGGCAGACACAGAAGCTGTTAGTACTCTGCTAGCAGCTGTGAGCAGACCCTGCATTAAATCACTGGCAGACTATCTGCGACTGATCATCCAGAGGTGAACAGCACTACATGACATTCAATAAGGAGCTAGAACATGTCCTGACCCTCCTTAATTTTTCAAGAAGAAACAACCTTGTCTGTCTTAAGGTTATACCAGAAGGGAAGGCATAGTGTATACTACAAGAGAGTGTATTGGCCTAAGGAGACCCAATAAATTGCACGTTGAAGCAGGGATTTGAATCCAAGTGCAGTATACTAACCAGTGATGGGATTCAAATAAATTAACAACCGGTTCTATGCCCATCTGGCAGCCACTTTTAAATGGCTATTTTTAAACTTTATATGTCCTATCTCTCGTTAACAACCTGTTCTATAGAGTAGGTGCGAAGCTGCTGGAGCCCATCACTGATACTAACCCAATGTTTTACAGTTTTTTTCAACTCATGGCACACTGATAAGGTACTAAAATGGTCAAGGTATAACTTGTTTTTTGACCATTGACAAGGCAACCATGCTGCTGGTATAGGCTCAAATCCCCCAATTGCCCTTTGATGCTCCCCAAAATTCTGCAGCACACCTGCAGGCCATCCATGGCACACCTGAGCAATGCTCAGGTGTGACGCCTTAGTGGCTGAAAATTACTGCCACTATACCACACTGTCTCTCAAGCTAGTGGGAGGAAATGGGTGCACTTGAACTTTTTAACCAGACATATGAGAGAAAGAGAGAGAGAGAGAATTATGTTCTTAAGTTATTTACATGCTGCACATTATGGCACAGAAGCACCTGGTAAGTTTCATTAGAGAGTTCTATCAAGCCCTTTGGCGAAAAGCTCATTTTGTAGCAAGCCCATCTTGTACCGTGCTGGAGATGTGCTCTGCAGGATATCTCTGTAGAGCGGAGACTGCTGCAGCAGAAACAGAGGCAGAGCCCTCCTCAGCGTAACGAAGGAAGGTAGGGATGGCTTCTGGAAGCAGAGCATTGCTCAGGGACAACAGGAAGACAACCTTTTCAGAGTCACTCTTAGCCTCATCCAGTCTTTTCAGGACAGTGTCTATTCCTTGTCTTACATCCTGTTTGATTTGAGAGATGGAAAATTAAAAAAACAACACCCAAGTGGTCAGGAGGAGGAACGTGGAAGCAGAGAATCTGTGGGTGGGCATTTGCTCACCTCCAGCCCACACAGTTTCATTTGACACAACTTGCCAACCAGACTGCCAATGACAATATTTCCTGTTTCCCAGATGGACTCATCTGGCTTCTTCCCATTCAGTTTATCCTGGAAGACAAAAGAAAAGAGGGGGGGTCAGGCTCTATCCCCTACATTTGACATAGATTATTGTTTAGGGCCAAAAGAGATGTTAACTTAAATGCATTTGTTTTCTTCATAAGTCATGAACATGATGCTCCAAAGGTTTTAAGAAAGGGTTCAAGAAACTGGGACTTTACACATACATCCTCATCAACTTGTGAGTATTAAAAGGTGATCTGCACATATGAATGACCCATCATGGATGAATCATCACAGAAGGCTTCTATCAGCTGGTGTGAACTCCAACACAATTCCTCTTTACAAATCACTTCAAACCTTATCATGAGATTCATCTGTTAACAGAATCCAGTGATGCAAATGGGTGTGTAGACAAGCCCTAGAAAAATTCCAGAATGTTTTCCTGGGTTCCAATATAATAATAACAGATATTTATATACTACCTTTCTGGTCACTGGATTTCTTCTTTGACTTTATTCAAGGTATTTTTCATGAGCAAGCTACTCTAAACTCGGAGAGGTTTTTACAATAAATAAATATTATTGACTGACTTTCAAGATTACATCTTACTGTCCAAATGGATCTTTTTCCGGTCTTGGTCATCACACTGCTACTTTCATATCACCAATTTGCATACTATTCTACCCAGAGACAGAATGTTGCATACTATTATCCTACTTCAATCTCACAATAACACTGTGTGATGAATTGAGATGCAAGGGAATAACTTGCCCGTAGACACATAGAAAGCACCTTCATTGAATGGGAATGTGAACCGAGTTTTCTACATCCAGACCCAAAATCCTATCTCTCCCCTCCATACCATATCTCCTTGGTAAAAGGAGGATGTATAAGAAAGGACAAAGTATGTATAACCACTGGTGGGATTCAAATAAATTAACCACAGGTTCTATGTTCCATTAGTAACCAGTTCTCAGAACCAGGCGCTCACTAGCAAAGGGTTCTATAGAACCTGTGAGAACCCCCTGAAGCCCACCACTGATTGTAACTCAAAATGAAACATGGGCAAAAGTTGCTTTCTTACTAGGACCAGACGTAAAAGATCTTTTGAAGGTTGTGGAGAGAAAGCTGCCGCATAGAAGAACTTTTCCAACAAGGGAATTTGATTCGGGTTTCCCAAATCCAGAAATTCAGACAGTGCCATCAAAGAAGCTGCTGATTGGGCAGTGACTGCAGCTTCTACGTAGAAAGGGCTAAAATGGAGAATCAGAAAATTAGGTGCGGTGGAGAAAGTAGGAGACTTGCAAAACATTTGGGATGGCCAAAGCAATTGCAAACAGAAGATTTGACAGCAGGCCAAAATCAAGGGCAAAGCTCGTTCTAGAGTCTGATCACAATATTAAAAAATAAGGCACATTTCTAGAACAACAGGCATTGAAACAGAGTCATCTGATGGACTCTGTTTCAGCAGCTCATAACTGCATTCCTTGGATGATGATGGGATTTTCCCTCCTTTTCCATTAAAATACATGCAAAATGCTGCAAAATTTGAAACCAAATGCACTAAATTGACACAATGCAAAGTCAGAAGATGTTTGTAGTTGTGCAGGTTAAAGTAATAGAAAACAGCATCACAGAATCTGAAAGGATCCCTAGCAATGGCCAATAAATTACAGGGCCCAAGAGAGAAATTGTCTCCATTTTCCATGCAACCATTTGCTTACGCCATATTCTTTGGTGCTTTCTTCAACAGCAGGAGAATATCCCTCTTCTTGGCACCACGCAGCATCTGGACGACTTTCTGAAACTTCCAGTTAGTTGGTGCTTTGGCCGCATCCATTTTGACCTTCCTTTTCGCAACCATCTTCAAATAGTTTTTGAGCTAAAAATACACACATCCACATACTTATAGCTATTTGCATATTTGAACAAATGTGCTAGCCTTAGAACAAATCTGCTAGTCCCTCTGAGTTTTTATGGGATTTAACTTATGAGAACTTTTCAGGTTTCATAAAATCATAGAGAATTGACACCAGTATCTTGGTTGATCAACAGGTTGGGTAATTGATGAGGATGGACTTCAGTAGATGTTGGCCCAGTGAAAGATACTAGTAAAGCTATGTTTTTATCTTATAAAGAAGTATACTTACACACAGAGTAAAACAAATCCAAATCTCGACATAACAAGAACAACAGAGATTATGACTCCTGTGCTAACTGCATCTTTTACTGGATCAGTCAGTCTTGACTATGGTTACTTGAATTACACCATGTTGACCATGATGCAAGAACTGTAGGCCCCAGCTTCACATTCTCCATTTCTATTTTCTGTTTCCATCTAATCATTTTCAAAGTTTCACTTTCCTGTCACCTCCTCCCAAGATGATCCATTATGTGAACCAAATGACAAAGATTTCCTGAGCTGTACCATTTAAAGCTGGTAGAGGAGGAATTGAATTTTGAATGCTCCTCCACAAACCATTGAAAATTAGCATGTAGGGGAGAAGACTGTGTTTGCACCTTCTTGATGTGGTAGTTTTCTGGGTGTGGAGAGGGGAGCTTCAAGGGGAGCACAGAAACAAATGATGTCTAAAATCAGAAAGAGTATAATCCACAGTGGGAGAAGGATTTATTACTTGTTCAGCTGACTGTATAAACTGATTTTCATCTTTGCCTTTACATAAGAACATAAGAAGAGCCTCTGCTGGATCAGGCCAAAGGCCCATCTAGTCCAGCTTCCTGTGTCTTACAGCGGCCCACCAAATGCCTCAGGGAACACATAAGATACCTACATCTGGTGTAGGGTGCCCTTTGCATCTGGTGCCCTCACCTGCATCTGGCATTCTGAGGATGCCAACATGTACATCTATGCGCGTCCGCACACACACACACACACACACACAACTTGTGATGGTCCTTTCCTCTAAGAATTTGTCCAGTTCCTTCCTGAAGGCATTGAGGCTAGATGCCATCACCACATTCTGTGGAAAGGAATTCTACAGACTAATTAAACAAAATATTAAATATTGCATATTCAAAACACAGCAGCTTTCTGGATGACAACAATGACACCAACAATGACAATTACTACTAGTAGTAGTATTATTCCCTCCCTCCCCAGGTAGGAACATGCTCCCCAGGTAGGAACAACAGCTCCCAGACTGACTCTAGATTCATAATTGTCAAGGATGACAACAAGGAATTAGGCCACAACTTCACAAAATGGGTAAAAAAAGTCCTCTAGACATGTATCTAACAGTTGTATATTGGTTACTCAAGATCAGGCTTTTGCTGCCACTCACTGTTGGACATTCTGTGCAGGGCCTTTTGAAGGGCTCACTCGCCATATTAATGGGCTGAGGTTTTCCCGGTATAGTAGCCACCAGAGCTTCCTGCAGACTCATCCCAAATACTTCTTTTGATCGAGGTTCTTGACTCACAAATTCAAGATGTTGCCTGAGAAGAGAAGAAGAAGGACATTACCTTCCTTCTGAAAATAGCCAGCATTCATATGCTGGAATCAAGTGAAGTAAGTACTGATTGTTGGTGAAGACCCTGAAACATCAAGTAATGCAAAGAGGAACATTGTGATAAAAGACAGAGGCCTCTCAGAACCAGACATTTTAATAAATTTGTTTCCACTCGCTTCTTTTGTCCTTTTGTCTTCAGCATCAAGGAAATCAACACTGCAGAGGATTTCATTTTCTCATTCAAACGGAGCCGTTCACATCAAACATACCATCCTATTGAATATAACAAGGCAAGGCTAACCTGGAAGTAATATTGACTCCAATGGAAGACTTCAGGATAAGATGGACAATGTGACTTTCCTCCGACAACACAGACTTGATAAGGCTTCCCTCCATTGAGTAATGGCTCTTACTAATTGGTTGCCACAAAATTCCAAAAATCTGTAAAAAGGAAATGTTTCCCATTGGATTCAGGTTCTGTCACAGAGGCTTGTTGAATGGCATTCTATGGACAGATTGATTTATTACAGTTTAGCTATTGTTCCTTATGTTAAACACGGAGTAGTTACCAATGGAGGAAATAATGTCTCTGACCAGGTGGGAAGGACGGAATCCTGCCAACACCAGGTAATTGGGACCCTACAGCAAATATCTGCACCAGGTTCCCCATGATGCCCTTTTGCCTGTCCCCAAAGGCACATTTGGTGTTGTCACTAATATCTGTACTGATGGTTCAGGGGATGACCTACTTGGGTGGGATGTAAAAGGTGAGAGCTTTTGGTCCATGCATGCGTTGACTGATCCCTGATGCATTGGCTACCACTGCCTTGAGCATAGACAAGGGATGATAAAAATAATTTTAAATAACTTTTTATGGTATCAATTACATATTTTCCAGTGAATCTGTCTAGGAATATGGTATTAATTCAGTGTGACATTTGAAGCCACAGGCTATAAAAAAGGATCTGTGCTTCTTTTTACTTACTTGTTTCTAGTTCTCAGGCTTTTTGGCCAAAAATATTTCTGCAACATTTAAAGCTAGAAAAGTTAAGAATTCTAATTCTTCAGATTATTGGAGTAAACATATTGCATAAAATTGTCTTACAATACAAGCCAAAGTATGACTACTCTGAAATGTCTCTCTATATCCATGATCTCTGATATCTGGGTAGGGGTTGGGGGGGGGGGGCAGGAGTGCATCCCCTCTGGATTACCGGGGGAAGATTTGCCTGTACTGGTTTCTGGAGACTGGAAGACTGCAGTATTTGAAAATGGCAAAAGTCAGATGTAAAATATACATTCTCTCTCTCTCTCTCTCTCTCTCTCTCTCTCTCTCTCTCACACACACACACACACACACACACTCACTCATTCACCAATACCCAGCCAAAAGATCTAGAAGAGTGAAATTTGATGATGGTCTTCCTTCCATGATGTAGGCATCCACTTTGAACTGATTTTTGGAAATTCAAACCAGAAGGGAGTGAAAAAGGATGCAACACATGCCTGGTGGTGCCTCATGCTAGTGGTGCCAGTGGTGCCCACTGCCCAGTGGTGCCTGGTGCTGCCCAGTGCCCTGTAGGGGCATGTGGTGCCTGGTGGTGTCCAGTGCTGCCTGGTGCCTGGTTGTGCCTAATGCCCGGTGGTGTCTGGTGCTTGGTAGCTGCCCGCTGATGCCTGCTGGTGCCCACCATGCCTGCTGCCCACCACTGCTCCCTGCCGCCTAGTGCTCACTGATTCTCCATGCCTGCTGGTGCCCTGTGACCACTGGTGCCCTGCAGTGCTCTCCAGTATCCAGCCATGCCTTACTAATAATATGACTTACTTTGTTAACAGAGCTGAACCCAAATTTTTGTCTTATACAGCTGTGTAGGTCTTTTGTCTTCAGAACAGAAGCCTCAGAGATTGAATAAGTAACTTGACAGTTTCCAGAATTGTCCTCCTAAACCAAGCAAATAAGATAACATGAAAAATGTTGTGGATGAAACATCAGGCTCTCTGTGTGCAGTTCTGACTATCCCATATACAGAGTAGTAGATTGGTTGGAGCCCATGTGTGTATATTGCATTCTCCATCCAGATTACTGTTGTTATAAATTGGATGTATGGTGGGTTGAATTGATAAAAAATAAAGAAGCCCCTTTCTTCCAATATTTTCAAATATGGGTCTGTGCTGATTTAATGAAATGTGAAAGTAGCTGCTCCTTGATTTCAAAAAGTGGTCTGAAAAAAATTCAAAAAGTTCAGACCAGCAGGCATGGTCTGGTGGTTGCGTGAAGAGCTGTCAGAAGACTGCTAAGAAGGAATGGACCAGATTGAATTTTGGATGGGAGATCAAAAAGCTGAGAAAGCTGTTGTGAGACAACAGAGCTGTTTAAAACTTGGCTCACTTGAAAATGCTTCTGCTGGAAGCTTAGAAAGCATTCCCTGATGCCAGATCATGCCATGAATGCCAGACCATGCCATGCCAGACCATGCCATGAATGATTCCATCTGGAAGAGTTCTCCAAGGTGCCCATAGAAAAATTAACCTATCTTACAGGGTTGTTGTAAGGATAAAATGATAAAAGCTATGCAAGCCACTTTGGGCATTTGCTTTGGCATGGGAAAGGTGGGATATAAATAAATTAATAAATAAATATTTGAGTATTTGATGGGAGGTATTTGATAAATATTTATTAAAAAGTGAGTATTTGATAGGAGGTAGTAAGTCAGAAACTCATGGACCAATGAAAAATGTCCATAGTAGTATTCTTAAATGTTGACCTTATTTTGTGATATGTGAAAGTGCTTTTTGGATCAAGTGGAATGGGTTGGGTTGGGTGTGCAAGTACTTTTCTATATCAGTGGTAGAATTGAGTTGTACAGGACCAGGATTCCAGGTGCCATTTTTGTTTTGTTTTGTCCTCAATGAATCACTGCTTTGTACCTCGGTCACTGTCCCAGCTTGCGTCTGAAACTGGAAAAGGCTAACAAGACCTCGTTTCAACTCCATTGTTAAGGGCTTTCCTGCTTGTTCATCATAGATGCCTTCAACCTGCAAGTCAAAAGCAAGCTTTATGAAACTGAATCCACAGGAAGCTATTTCTGTAAATAAGAAATCCTTGCACTACAGGTGTCCTACAGGTTTCATCAACTGTGGCACTTACCTTCAGAAGCTTGGCATTTTGGAAGTTCGAGGGTGAAGTAATGATATATCACATTATATAAAAGCAGGTCCACCTCTCTTAGGGCACCCTATATTGCCTTGCTCTGCCCTAAGCCTCTTCTAGAGTAACTGGGCTGGAGCATCTTGCAGTTGCTCCATCCTAGTGATAGATAGGGCACCCTAAGGCCTCTTATGTGCAAGGAATAGTTGCTCTGGATTGGGCTGCCAATGTAGTTAATAGGCATAGAACAAAAACAAATAATCTTGATTATTGTAAGAAAATTCTAAGATATTCTAAGATATGGTAGATTTGCCACCCACAGAAGGACACAAGACTTTATGCAGTAGGCTTTCACCATTTTTACATGGTATATAAAATTTTACATAGATACTTTTACCAAACTAAGAAAGGCGCTGAGTCTGGAACCATGTTTTTGTTTTGTGCCATGCAGATTTATCAACTAGTTCCACCACAGACAATCATCCATTGTGAGAAGAAATTAGCTTAGTAACCAGCTTTCTAATAGTTTGTTTCCTCCAGCCACTGGCTTATAAGTGTTGACTTTTCACACTTTCTACTACAACGCAATGTCTGGGCATACAATATTGCACTGAATATTACAAAGGCAAGTCACATATAAAGAACTCCCAACAATTCTTCAGGATGAGGACTGAAACACTAATGTTGCTTCACAAATGCAAATCCCTTCCTTGATGACAGAGGGTATGCACATAGGAAAGGATAATCTCTGATCAAATAAATGCCAATTTAATTTATTGAATTCATATTGTTATGGCACCACATTGTTCTTTACTGTGTCAGCAAAAGCTGTCTGTTATTATGGACAATCTCAGCAAAAGCTGATCAATATCCTGATCCTGTTTCTGTTGAGAACCTTATCATGCTGGGAATCAGGTGACTACTCTCTGTTGTGTAGGAAGCAAAGGAAAAGTCACGTCAGCGTCTCCCTCTTACTGGCCTTCAGTGGTTAGAGGGCGGCGGTACTTAATATTATTATTTATCCCAAAAGGGAGTAGCCTCTGCTATTATATTTCCTCTCATGAGACTAAAAGAAAGACTGTGCTTGCAAATTCAGAAAGGAGTTCTATGTTACGGAGACAAGTACTACTCCCATGAGTAATTAATGATGTCCATACATCATCCTCATCCATTAGAATGCTGGCTATTGTTCATGAACCTGAAACTGGGGCACAGAACAAGGGTTTGAACAAAAGATCACAGGCTTGCCTTGAATATTAACATACCTTCCCATTATTCCAGTGGACAAAAAGTGGCTGTTGCAGTTCTGTGGTGTTCAGCCAAGACTTTGAAGTCAGGTTACTGTTGATTGTTTGGTTCTTATGTTCTGGCTCATGATGGACTTGTAGATCATGGATCTGAATTCCACCCCCCAAAGGCACAAGTAATAGGCAGATTAGAAGAAAGGTAATAGTTAAGACAGAAAATAAACAAAAGAATGCCAAACCTATTCATATCCCCTTTCACCCAGTGGCACAACTTGCTCATGTAGCCCAGTACAAAGTTCAAAATGTTGCCCAGGAAGTGATGTCATAATTGGAAGTGATGTCATCCCGGTGTATTTTAAAAAAATTATAAAAATTTTTCCTCTGCAACAACAAAATCAAATTTAATTAAGATACGAAAATTGTGCCCCTTATTGGTTAGCGAAACGGTGCTAGGCCAAAGAGGAATGGTTATTCTTTCCCTGTTGAATATAAGAGGAGCACCACTTAGAAGTGCCTATATATCCAGTTAGCTTAGGTTAACTGTATAATTATATATGTATATGGAAATGAGAGCAGATTCATATTAACACCTTATTAGTTTCATTCAGTATCAGAATTGCATCTCATTGGCTCTCAGAGCAATCAGTATCATGGGGAAGTTGAGTTAAGAAAATCCACTTTTTGCTCCATCGGCTTTTGTGTTTTCATTTTCTGGTTCATTGGCCGTAACTTTTGATAGAAAATAGATATTCCAATGCAGTTTGTTTCATTGCATTCTGCCTTAAATTACCTTTCCAACAATATATAAAATACTGTCATTCATTTGTAGCCTGTTTTTCACAATTTTAGCCATTAGTGTCAAGCTCAGATTGTAGACCCCCTAAAGGTCTGGTGCAACTGCACCCCCTGCACCTCCCAAGCTATGCCATTGCTTTCCAATCCCACAGCACTTTACACAGCTCACACCAGAATCCCTGAAACGGAAGAGAAACTGAAAGGAGAATGCAGGCATGGTTTGCATTGTTGTCCTTCAACAGTGCTTCTGAGGATCATAGTGGTGGAGCTGGTGGAAGAGGTAGTCCCTGCTGTGTTTTGCAAACTGGTTGGGTAAGGAAGGTGCTGGGAAAGGAAGACAAGGACAGTGTGGTATCCACACTAGTGCAAGGGACAGTATGGGCTGTAAAGGGGAGTAGAATCTGATACTGTGTCAGGTGGCACATGCCTTCAAATGCCCTGCTTCAGAAAGAAGATACATTGACCCTCGGGCAAGCCTTGTCATCCTCAGGATCTGTCTCTAATACATTCTTATACGTAAATTTATTCAAATTTGAAATGTAACTCCTTTTTTCAGTCCCCCATACAGTGTCAGAGAGAAAATATGGCCCTTAGCCAAAATGTTTGGACACCCCTGTGGCTGGCACCGGGCTAGTGTGTGGCAGGCAACACAAACCTTTCTCCCCCTCTAACCTCACTGCATTTAAGAGGGAGCCATGCAGTCTGCAAAAAGAAGACAAGCATCCCCAAAAATGCAGGACACCTATGAAAAATGTAGGACATGACAAAATAAAAACTTTAAACACTAATCTATATTGCTTTCAGGTGTTTAAATACTATGTTGTGTTGAAATGTAAATATTTAAATGCAGTACTTAATTTAATTTATGTTGATTATTATTGATTACACTGGGGAACACACATTTTGTTGACTTAGATCTGGCACTTGTTTTTGACTAATTATTGGCCTTTGAATAAAAAAAATGACCCTTTTTTTCTATCACGTCAACTTTTTAAGCTACAGGATACCCCAAAAGTCATACAAAATGTGCATTTAAAGGAAAATAAAGGAAAAACTTACCTAATATACTGTTCGCAGATAATAAATTTTATTCATACAACGTCTATATATAGTTACTATAAGTTACCATAAATTGTGTTCATACCAGTAGTAAAGTTCCTTTACCAAACGGCAAACATACATATTAAGGTAAAAATTTTCGCTTGTAGCTTTTCCTGGAGTGTTCAGTCTGTGGACACTCTCACTTGATGCTCCAACAATAGAGTCAGCAATCATATGCTCATCCCATCTACCTTGATACCATTCCTCCATAAGCTTCAAATCTTGGTGGAATTGCTCACTCTGCTATGCAAATCATAGGTATACCAAATGGCAATTTATTGTGTGTTCCCTTTGTCCACATCCATAAACCTTTGACTCACTGCCTGCACACCTTGTGAGGGGCCCAAGATTTATCTTGATCACCAATTTTCACTTTAAAATATGCAAAATAGGCTTGCCTGACAAATGCACTGATATTTGTCCTCTGAGTAGGAATGTTAAAACTGCCACATATATAACAAAACAAATCGGATCTTAAGCACTTACGATGTGAAACAGCAGAGGCAGACATGATGTAAAGTGAAGGAAAAAAGCAAGTGGACTACAGCCAAGAATTCGGACTCCACTTCGGAATGCGCTTACTATAAAGAGCGACACTCAATGTCTCAATACACTACATCAGGTGTAACAGAATAGCCTAGAGAACTGGGTGACCAGATGCCAAACCCAAAATTCCTGAACCCCAAGGCCAAAATTCCTACCCTCTTAAAAAATGCCAAAAAAATGGTTTTTTTGTTTTTATATTTTGGTTTTTTGGCCATAACTTTTGATAGGAAGGAGATATCTCAAAACCAATTTTTTCATTGGATTCTGCTCTTCAATACAAATCCAACGACATATGACATGATGGAGTACTGTGCACCACTGCTACGTTAAAAAATGAAGCCAAAATGTAGGACACCTGGTCAGATGGTCACCCTGCTTGAGAAGTCTGAAGCTGTCCCTGGTCTCTTACGGCATCGTTCACCTCTCCACAGTTGAAGAAGGTTTACTTCAGCCAATAGGAGAGCACTAGTGCTTCCTATAACTCACGCTCAATTCAGCAGAGAGTGGTCACATTAAGATAAGTTATAGAGAAAAAATTGATGTGTTAGAAGAAAACTAACTACAGTTTTGAAATCAGCACACATATTTAACTTTAAAACAGCTGCAAAATCGAAATCAACAGAAAGTATGTTAAAAATTGTTCCCCAGTGTTATTAAATGCAGTACTTAATTTATGTTAAGTTTAATTTATGATTATTATTGAATTATTGAACTATTACATATAATTTATTAATTACAATAATTTACAAATTAATTCCAGGACACAAGGCTAAAATAGAGGACATGTCCTGGAAAAACAGAACATATGGTCACCCTGACACTGCTAAAGTTCTCAGGTCATGAATGTATTGTGACACTTGACAAAGCACATAATGCTGCTAACAAGACATAACGCAAATTATCCATACTCAGTTACAGAATATCACCAAAGTCAGTAGTTGAACACCAATTTTTTTCTAGATGTCTGAACGACTCATTAGCTTTAAGCTGTTACAGGGCAAAGACTTCTCTGACCTGGACATGAAGAAGTTGCTCCCTTGCATCACTGGTATTCCTCCATAAGAGATGCACATCAACCAAAGCTTCAGCCCAGAACTTGCTTCCAGGTAGAGATGGTCTTGAGAGATAATTTAGGTGGCCATGCAGGGAATATCTGTACTTGTATAGGATTCCTGGCTGGAATGATGGTGCTTCCAAGTTCTCTATAAAAGAGTCCTACATTGACACAGCTTGAACGATTTCAGACAATATACTTAACTACCACTCTGTCAATAATAGGTTGACCCATGATCACCTGAGCCCCACTGAACACATCATTGGTAGGCAAGTGATGGATTGTGGCTGGACAGGTGACAAGTGATAATGTCATGGAAAAGGGTGCTGCTAAATGCAGTAGTGTCACTAAGGTTTGCGTCACCCACTTTGGGAGATTAGTGCATCACCCTCCTCCTAAGAAGGGGGCAGGGCAACAACCCAGTGGTGGGTGTTAAGATGTACCATTGCCTGCCCCTCTTTTCTGACCATATCTACCCTAGCCTCTGTTTTATTCTTTTGTATGCTGGTGTGGAGGCCACTTTTTGGAGCATTTTCTGAACTCCACTTTCATTGGATCAGGACCATTCTGGTGGCTTTGCATTCCTGTTTATCTGAGCTATACATGTACATTTGCTTACTCATGAATAAACATAAATATGAGATTTCCAGTGCAATCCCAAGCACGTCAGAAGCCTCACTGTATTCAATAGTACTTACTCCCAGGAAAGTGTGGTTAGGATTGCAGCCTTTGTCTGTGTTCCATCTCAGGAACATCTAACTTTACTGTTTTTAAATAATGGTGTGGCATTCATATAAATTAGAGACCATGCATCAGCCACATCAACCTCAAGACATTACTTCAGAGAAAACATGTTTAGGACTGTACTGCACTGATTACACTTAAGTCATCCACCAAAATCAATTGGAGTTCAGTGTGATTGGTCCATGCACCATCCGTGTTATCAGATGTCAAGACAATTCTGTTTAACACCATAAATACTGTTAGATGGAAGTTTCCCCTGACCAAACAATGCCGTGTCTTAGTAAGTTATATTAAAAACATTAAAAATGGGTGGCACATTCAAATATTCATACCTGTCAATTTTCTGATGCCGTTTCAATGGCAAGTTCAGATTCTTTATTCTAATAAAGGCCCAGAGCCATTTCTTGGGTAAGTAAGGCTGCAATCCTAAGCACACTTTCCTGGGAATAAGACCCATTGAACATATTGGGGCTTACTTTTGAGCAGACATAGTTAAGATTGTGCTCTAAGTAAGTAAGTTAGTTAGTTAGTAAGTAACCAAACAAACAACAAAAACAAACAATTGGTATAGCTGATTTGTGTCAACCACTTTTGGCTATCAGAAGTAAATGCTCTTTAATTTCTTTGTGCGACTTGATTTTGTATTTCTCTGCATTATCATACAAAGTGGAAGATAGTCTCCTGTTCAGGGAAACTCAGTGGGAAAGTTTAGCATCCAGGAGTCTGAAGCTGAGCTGCTAATGGAAATTCACTGGCTGGTAGTTGGCATGCCCATAAGTTTGGAAATGTAAGTTTCCTCCTTTGGGATGCAGCTTTGTAAGCATCCACTTGAGATCCAGAATGGCCCTCAGCACTTGCCATTGGAACACTTTGGATAAAATCACAAATGCTTACATCAGTCCGGCACGTTCAGACTTCATGTCCTCTCACAAGTATAGAATACAACATCTCTCTTACCTTTTGCTGCACTGGGAAAGCAAAAGAATAGTAACCCACAGTATCTCAAAGTTGCCTGCAAGCTCATGATGTGGATGGGATGTGCAGAGAATCCAACGGGGAGTGGATGCAGGAGGAATACAAAGCAGAAAAGAGCCCTTTGAGGCCAGCTGGAACTGGGAGGATTCACAATATCATGTGCCCAAGCCTGCCAGTCCCTATCCCCAAATTACACATCATAGGGGAGAGCAAATGATTAATCAGCAGCGTCAAAAGATACTCCAAGACTACAATGTGTGTCTACATTTACCAAAGCTCTGAGCCAAATGCTGCAAAAACAGCATGCAGTTTGGAATTTGGAATTTGCCTTTTTCTCTCTTTCTCTCTCAATACAACCTTTCATTCTGCTACTCATCGGCCGTAATTGTGAGAAAATTCAACACAAGCCCTCCCCCCTACTATGAGAGATTGACAGGGAAACCTCCAAAGCAGCAAGAAGGAGTCTCTCTTTCTCTTTCTCCCTCCTCTGATAGGTTTCAGGAGGCTGGGAGTTCCAGCATCTGGGATCAAGTTACTTCAAGGGGTAGAGAAGGAAAAAGCAGGCCTTTGTAAAGAAACTTCCCCAGCAATACATCTGTGCAGGCACAGGCGGCCACATGAATTCCTCTTAGATTCAATTCATCGCAGGCACAAAAGGTCTCCTTAAGCTGTGCCTATGAATGAAACCGTTGGGGAAGAAACCAGTCCGAGGGCAGCAGGGCATTTCATTTGAAAACTGTTTGTACTGCAGTGTAGACTATTACAGGGCAGGCAGACCATTCAAAATGCCCTTTGGATCCGACCAATTTGAAGAGTTTATCTTTGACAACAGACAGACTAGGAATTTTCTTGACAAACCCTACAATCCAGAGTAACTACGGGAAGATGTAAGAGGCACTTACTCTGAATTGTTCTATGCATTTCCCATAGGTTTCCCATAGGTGGCACCGTATCTACGTCAGTGTAAAAGATCCCGTACTTACTCTGGATTGTAACCATAGAGGAATACTCCCTTCCTTGGATCAGACTCATAACATTTGATTGCTGTACCAAAGCCTAGGTTGTTTTATTCTTTCTAAGTGACGTCAGTTTTTCAGACTTTGATGGCTTGGAGGGTGTTCATGTGCCCTACTTTTATTTATTTTTCCAGATAACTTCTGATTTGGTTTCTGAGTTATTTAAATTATCCTAATTTAGAACAACAAACAACAACATTTAGAACAACAAACAATACGGAGCAGTGCTAAATTTCAGTCTGGGACACCCTTTCAAACTTAAAAAATCTGTCCAGGACCCCTCTCAAACTTACCAGGATGTAACATCACTGTTATGAAGTAAATCCCATTGTGTTCAATAGGACTTACTCCCAGGAAAGCCCAGTGCCAGATTTCAAGATGGTGGATACCACCCTCTTGCGATCCCCCAGACATGAGGTCACAACCCCACAAGGGGGTTCCAACCCCCACTCTGAGTACCACTGATATAGACTGCTGTTGCAAGAGTTATAACTTTTATTTTAGGCTCCCTCATCTAGCATTTAACAGGTAACTATGGTATAGTAACTGTATTTGAATTGGTAACTCCCCACATTCAGTTTGTCACTGCTCTGCAATAATTATAATTAAGAAAAGGCCAGTTCACATATGTTTTCTCATCAATTAAAGACTCCTAACTGAATGTGGCAACAGACTTCATTGAAAACCACTGATATGAGATCATATGATAGGTACACATTTTTGCGATAGTGTTTCATCTGACCTGTAATGGTTTATTGATGGATTCTGTCATGGTCCAGTTGCAAATGACAAATGCTACAATCCTAAAGACTCTTTCCTGGGAGGAAGACCCAGTGAACATAATGGGACTTACTTTTAAGTAGACATGGTTAGGACTGTGCTCAAAAACAATTTGGATGAGCCAGTCTTGACATGCACTGGTAACAATATTTATAGAGGCATGGCTGTAAATGTCCAAAACATACCTTGGGTCTCAACCATTTTTGATACTAGTCAATCTCAAATAACTCCAAATTCCTAAAGAATATCATTCATTTTAATTATTTATCAGAAAATTTGCTGTATTAATCATGACAGAAAATTAATCGTGACAGAGGGACCAATACTATCTAATTTTCCATTTCCTGTATAGACACAATGCAGCCATGTGGTTTATTTTATTTATTTGTATGACAATTCCAATATTTTGCAAGTAGGTAAATAGATACCATCCTGGCGACAGGCCCTTGCAATAGGCTGGCCAGGTATCCCCCCATTTCATATCAATCATGGATTAGATGAAATTCCAGTCCACAACAAGAGGACACCATCACCACCGTTGGTCGCTGAAGAAGTGGCAATTCCAGTGTTTCTCCAGTTACATCATGCTGCATGCCAAGGTAGAGGCAGGGAACAGATAGCCTAGGAGAGGTAAGTGAAAGCCTTTTCCCCTTATTGTTAGCTCTTCTCTATTGTCTGTATGCGTGTGCAATGGACCCTATAGGGACAACTCTCTTGCCTGGCTTAGATCCTGATGACTGCCTAATCCCTGTGCTTGGGTGTCCCCAGCTTCAGAAAGTAAGGGCGCAATCCAGGTAACTACACAGAGTCCTTCAGAGGACTCAATTTACTCTGGATTGTAATATGAATTTCCCATAGGTTTTCACTAGATGGTACTGTACTACAGGTGCACGTAATGTCTCTTACATGCTCCCATAATTGCTCTGGATTGTAGGGTAAATAAAGGAATTGCATTACTGCCATTTATTTAGACAAACCTCCCCTGGGCTCTGAGGTTTCTCTACCTTTTTCCAAAACCCTTCCCACAAAGGCTACTTCTATGATTGGCTTAGAGCATTCCCTCTTCCTGAGCTGGCCCTGGGGTGTCTCAAAAGTGCTGTAAGGCATTTCTGCATCACTCTTGGAGAAGGGTTAGGCCAGTGTACAGACATGCACTTACCTCCCTACTACATCACCATGGGAATGGGAAGACCAATGAGTTGTGCTGGCCTATGTTAGGATTGCACCCTTAAACAAAGGACGTCCTGGATATATGGTGACCCTGGCAGAGTCCCATTAAACCAATCCTGAAACATTAATTCCTTGAATTTTGCAGTGTCTCAAAACAAGATGCAAACTCTTGAGAGAACAGATGCTATTTGCTAATGCAGAATATTTTTCATCTGTTATATATATTCATTTTGGGGAATAGCCAGAGAGAAATAAAGTAGCTGGAAGGGCAGTCATGATGACATCAGGAATTCTGTTTTTCGTTCAGGTACAAATGGATCTGGAGAATCTCTGCTGTGCCATCATGCTCTGAAACAGGAATGAGATGCTTCTTCATTCTCTGTGTGGGAGGAACATGTGGCCTTTTAAACTCAAAATGAGGATGGTGCCATGGGGTCGATAGTATAATGGGACATTTTCCTGTTCAGCTCAGCATGACGATAGAGGGAAGTGGATGATAGAGCAGCACTCTCTTCTATTTAAAAATATATACAGTATTCACAAAGATACTGTGATAATGTGTACATATACTAAAGACATCTTCCAAGTTCTATGAGATGCATAAAGTGTCACATATCCCTTTTCAATCAGGGATATTTGCTGATTTGCTTTCTCTACTAGGATTTATGAAATATTGGCATATTCTATAAAGACAATCTTTGCTGATCCTGACCAAACAGTGCCAAGCAAGAAAAAGCAAACAGGAATCTGTTCAAGTAAGTGATTGCTCTGATAACCCTGAAGCGTTTGAAAAACATCACTTCTTTTTTTATATGGCTCACTTAAAGTGTGGTTTCATTTAATTCCCAGTTAGGACATGTTCCTATTCTGAAACTTCAGTTACACTCCTGCTATCTATTTTCTACCAGTAAGCCCCACTGACATTTATATGAACAACAAAGACGATAGGTTGCAGCTCTGCTTTGACCATCTGGGAAGTATGCCACCAGGTTTTATGAAACTCCATCATCTACACAGAAATAAAAAATAAAAATCTCCTGAGAATCCCAGTGAACTTTTGAAAAATCCAGGTATTTAGCACTTGGCAAAAAAGGTCTGAAGATATGGGATGATTCACTTATACCAATTTATATCTCAATTTTCTCCCAAACAGCACCTAAAATGGCTTACAGGAATATTAAAACACAATATAAAAATTATAAATTACATAATAACAAATCTAAATAAAGTGTAATATAAAATCAACAAGCAACAATAATTTCAAAGAGCGGCAATAAACAGTATATTAATAATTAATAAAGCCCACTAGAAACATTTCAGGACTAGAAACATTAGGATCTGAGATCCTAATGCTGAATTTGTACACAGTTGCTATGTTTGGACCATATTGAAATAGGAGAAGAAAATCTTTTGGGTAAGTGTACCGCAAATCAAGTATGGAATAAGGTCCAAATGTGCTATGAATATCTTATATCAATGGTTCCCAAGCTTAGGCCTCCATTATGATTATCACCAATGCTACATCAATGGGAGACACATACTATTATCTATTCCTGCAAATACATGGCTTCTCTATGGTCTAGTCCTTGACTGATTTGGTAGTGCTTGTGTGGAGATACCATGTTAGTACGGCAAATTCCATGGTTCCTTCTCATCTTAGAAGTATTCTCCCGAGACCGTGAAAACATTTGTATAGATTGCTCTAACTGAAATAATTTAACTGCAAGAGATATTTTTTGTATTGTGATCTTCAATCTTTAGCATAACATTATGTTATTTTCCATAAACTGTAAAGTGTTTTAAGGGGAGTACCTGATTGGATTTATTCCAGGAGTCTTTTGCCTGAAGGCACTGCCTGCAGCAATTGGAGATGACTGTAATGGAAATCTCTTTTATGCTTGTGGTCACCTCCAGGGGATCAAAGTGCGGGCTAGCAGCCATAATCTGGAATAATGCCATAACAAGCTTCTTTTCTATAGTGAGACAAGGAAATCAAGAACATTTATCAAAACTCTTAACTGGCAATGCCTTAATACATTGCTTAATCTTAACTTCATTCCCTTTTACTGGCATGCAACTTTATATGTAAAGAAGCAGGCCTCCGTCAGTCTTGAAAGACTATGATATCGTGCTTGGCACTGCATATGCTGCAGGCAAAGCACAAAAGCCTGGGTTGGATTGTTATGGAGGATAGGCTGGTACCCAAGCAGCAATTCCCCCCTCTCCACACCACTGAATTAGTCCAATGGAAAGGCAGAGCCAATACAATTGGATCTAGCTGGTGTCGCAGAGCTGGGCTAAGGACAAGAGCTTACCCTGTCTTGTGGGGCCGACTCAGGTCTCGAACCCTGGCCTGCTGGTTAACAGGCAAAGTGTCTTAACCACTTGCGCCCATACAATGTAAACAATATTAGATGATAATTTATTATGTCCCTCTATCACTTTGCCAAGTAGGAATTACAAATTATATGAAGTTGCCTTGTACTAAGTCAGCTCTTTTGCCCGTCTAGCTCAGTATTATTGACATGGCCCAGAAACTGCCTAAAAGAAGGTTTCAGGCAGGATTTTTCTTTGCTCCTATCTGAAAAGGAAAAAGCTGGAAAAGCAGGGTCAGTTTTGCCTAATGAACAATCCTAGCCCCTTATAGGGCTCTTGACTCTCCTCACCCTTCTGATCAACTGCAAGTAGCCATTGCTGGGTAGTGGTCAAGGAATCTATCTGTAATACCTGACACAGCAGTTCCAAAATCTGTTGACAAAAGAATACAGTAAGTTTGGTCAGCATGATCAAGTCAGAGCGACACTGAAATATACCAAAGGGACAAGAGGTTATGTACACATTGGCACCTGGTTTATCTAGATACTTTTCAGACAGTTGTGGACTTTGTCCTAGGTTACTTTGCTCACTTGACAGAATCTCTCCTTTTAGAGGAATAAATAATATTCAAATAGCTTCTGATTTTATATGTCTTTATTGGAAAGTGGCCTGAAAATGATCATATCAGAAAGATCAGACAGAAGATGAACCAGGCATGCACAACCTTGCTGAACCACTGCACTATGGCCTAGCTGGGCTTGATACCTTCCCCAGTTCTATTTTTGCAGCCAAAGGCAGGCATCAAAGCCAGGACAAGTTTCCAAGCAGAGCTTGTGGATTCCCCTCAGCAAAACTGTACAAGGTGCTGCTTTATAAACCCTTCAGTGATGAACTAAACCTGCCTCAATTCCCTCTTCTATGCAATGCTTACAGGTAGAGGTGGTCTGTCCTCCATTCTATATGATCACCCTGGGAAAGTAGCAATCTGGAATCAGACCTCATTTTTCCAATGTAGAAAACACTGTGCTTTTCAGAAACCATTGCAGATTTTACCCTGAGAGATCATTTCTAACCTTTTGACATCAAATTTAGTGCCACTCCACCAAAGCAAATGAAATATAATTATTTTATAATAACACAGAACATACATTTGGGTATGTATGTGTGCATGCACATACAAGTCCCATATAACAGCACATTAACCAACTAATACCCTAATTCATTCCAATAGCAGTATTTTTATAGGTTAAACATCAAACATGCTTTCCCATTGCACTCTGATACATTTTATCTCAATCTACAGGCAATTCTGAACAGATACTTACAGTATAATCCTATACAGAAATAAGTTTAATGGAATTTACTATCAGGAAATCTTCTATGAATATCCTGACCTTTTTACTCTATGTACAGTATCTGAAATATATCCTTTTTAATCATTGATCTGTTAATGTTTGGGATGGGATGTGACAGAATAAAGAATAAAAAATTGCACATTATGTATGCTGAGATTACTATCAAGTCTTGGTCATGGAAAGGCGAAGTGGCTGTTTTTCCTTTATTCTGGCCTTTGTTCGAGTTCATTCGATGAGATGAATGGCGTGTTGTGGCTTGGGAGGAAGGTGGAACAAGATGTCCTGTTTCTTCTGAGTACTGTGTTTTTCTCTGAAATTTTTCTCTCTTCAGATAGAAAGACCAGATGACCCAGTATAAAAGTCCAGAAATGAAAAAAGGAGATAGCTCTTGGAGTGTAATACTTGAGCATAAACCTGAGCTTTGCCAATATAAGAGCTTTGCCAATATAAGATCTACTTCTCAAGAATCTATTGTGAATGAATATTTCGGTTTTAAAAAAGTTTACATTCTGCAAGCTTTTAAAAGATTAAATAAATCTACCTTCCTTTACACAGAAGCAGGTTATAATGGTTATGCTGTATTCCACCTTTATTCATGATTGAAGTATGTGGGCCATCTACTGGTGATCAATAGCAGAGGGAACAAAAAACACAAAGCCAAACATTCACCACTGATGACAGTGGCTTTGAATTTGGCATTCTTAAGTACAAGTCTCTTCCGTGTTCTCTGAAGCCGAGACTGTACACCCAATCTCCTTCAAATGACCCTCCATTTTTTTCACTCATTATTCCAAGGTTACTTGCAACCAGTTATTACCAGTATCTCTTTTTCCCAACTCAAGCATCTCTAATTATCACACACACACTTTTAACTCTGATATCTGGGGCAGTTCTGATATCTGATGGCTAAAGAATTAGCCATCTTGTAACAATTCATAATGTTATGTTTATTGTTATAAATAATTGTTATAGCATTCATAACAATTGTTATAACATATGTTATAACATATATAACATAATGTTATATGGCTGAAGTCTGTATGGAGTTTAATAAAAAAACATTTAACAGAGAATAATTTTCAGATAATAAGCAAGATATGCTTGATCTTTAAATCTTCAGAATGCTTAGGTTTTGAAACTGTCATATCAGAACCTGGTCCCAGATCTAGTAGAGAATTAACATAACTGGAAATAATTTATAACTATGTACTAGACTGTGGTCAGCATCTGTATATTATACACAGGGCCAGCCTATTAATGCCATTTATGTCTTCTGTCCAATAGTGGCTGACAGAGATCGTATAGGATGTAACTGTCAGATACACAACTGAAAAGGTAAGTGCCATTTTTTTCTATCTGTATTAAAAAATTTCTTTCATACTTATCACTTGTGTTCTCAGAGCTGAAGAAGTCTCTCATCATGTTACACAATTACAGTGCTCCCATTCTCTTACTCACTGTCACCTTTTTCTCTGTCTTGGTGGAGGAGGCAGCTCTTAGGCTTGCAGCGAGTTCCTTCAGTTCTTCTCTCAAGTCATCTGATAAAGAGCCTGTGGAGGACAGAAGAAGCTTGAGGATGGTGAGCTATTGACAAGAGGTAGGAATACAAAGAAAAATGCTCCAGCTCAGAAGAAGACCACAGATTTGTCTGCAAACTTTCCCCTGGTATCTATAGTAAATGAATCCGGATGTACACACTTTACCGTGTAAGTAATGAGTGAAACAGCACCTGAGGAAAAAAAATGACACATGAAAAAAACAACTTACATACTGAAAGAGAGAATTTTTTTCGTAGCCTTCTCCATGAAATGCTTGTTTTGAATTTACACTACATAACTTTCTTTTTGGAGTATTGTTCTCTAAACTTTGGCAGAAGGTAATTTCAAATAGCTACTGAGCCTATGACAGTAATTTTATTATTGTTAGTGTTGTGATGATGATGGTGAATACGTAGATGCTTTTCAACAGGAGGAGAGAGGCTTGCATTGTAAAATAAATCAAGGGATGGTTTGTCTGGTTCAGCAATAACAGCTCCCCCACCCACCAAAAAATTATTTTTCCCAGGATGCAAATTTTGTCATATTGTTTAATGGCAACATCTGTATTTAACTGCATTGACAATCTTGTGTGAGTTTAGTTTATAACTATCAAATACAAGAGCAATGAAATTACTAGTACAATTCCAAGTACTGTACAATGAAATTATTAGTTAACATTCACAAAACATGCACTACCTGGGTAAGCTAAAAGAATGATGGGTAGTTTTGTTGAATGATGCAGAAGAGGCAAACAGTATTTGCAATATGTAGTATTATGAGCGAAGATGTGCTGCACTTGCTGGGAACTTATACTAGTGCACAAAATAAGAGAAGCAGGAGAAGCAAGTGCCAGTGTGAGTTCACAGAGCATTTTTTTGAGTGAAAATCTCATATAATTGAAAATATGCCTACATTTTGAATTTACACGTAATTTGTACACCTCATATCAAAATATCAAAGCAAGTAATTGTATAACAACAGATAACTGTACTAACCTACTGATAGCATTGGGACTGGAAAAGGCTGTGGATCACCAATGGGCATTTGGACCCCCGAAACAGAAGTCTGAAGATGACTTTTTATCACTGGATGAGGAGAAGGAATGCTCTGCTTGGACCGCTCCTCATTGACTGTGCTGATGAGATCGCTATTCAAATCTGCAAAAAGTAAACGGTAAAATTATATAGTGTCTAAAAACTGTGATATAGTGGCAAATTCTGAAGTAAATCAACTTTGCTCCCAAATAGCCTACAGTATGTTGCAGTCCTAATCAGCACCATTGTGCTGATTGCAACACTGCACAAATTCTTCTGTTGTATCATGGCAGAATTAACTCTTCTCCCCAAGTGAAGAAGTGCCATTCTGCTTGCTCTGGAGTTCAACTTTCAAGAGCTTACCTTGGATATGAGTCACTCTGTGAGGATGAAGGTTGTGTACCAAGGAGTGATGGCTGAGGCCACCAACGTGAGATGTGCTCCATGAACTTGGGGCTTTATCACCATACTGTAATGGAGTATTCAAGGCCAAATGTTTAACCTTCCCTGCTAAAGTTATGATGCCTTTGCTTTCAAAGGGGCTGGTGATTGGACAACTCAGCTTTTTCATTTCTCCTTGGGTAGCTGTGTCCTCGGTTCTTGAAATAAAAAGAGAGAAAGTTATCAAAACTAATATACACACAGCAATCCAACAGATGCCTGAAAGATGTATGTTCTCTGCTTCAGCAGTAAAATTTTGTTGCCATGTACTTGTCAGGCTTTTCATTGCAAATCCATGGAAGATCTTTATAAGCATACAATGGTTGTGATACAGATAATGTTTAGCAATGATTGTAACTCCTCTAGTCCAATTAGACCTTCAATTGCACTTGAACTGCATCCTGCTAACGTCTATGGAACCCTCCAACCCCCTCCCAAATTTGTCCAAATTAAGCACAATGCTATTATTTGTTAATGTACTATTGGATTCCAAACCAATCTGAAACAGAGAAAAAAGGAAGGAGTGATGTTAAATCTGCAGCGGCAATAATCCAGTTTTTGTGTGCTTACCTAATAGACACCTGTATAAGATTTCATAGGAAAATTCAGTGAATTCTGTGAAGATTTCATAAGAAGATTCTGTGTACTTTAAGTGTGCAGTTTAAAAAAGTATATTATCATAGATCTGTGCATATATATCAGAACACTTAGTAATATGAGCATGCAAGCTGAGACTCATGAACGCCAGTAAATTTGATGAAGTATTCAAAACTGAACATTTAAGAAATTTATTTCTGCTGACAGTTTTGAAAGATGATCCAAAGTCCAGTTGGGGTCATACTGATCATATTGTGAAGATGCACAAAACTTTTTCCCTTAATGGAGTATTTGCTGACTGTTCATTTCAAGTCGCTTTGCTTCATCAGCATATTCATGATAGAGGCTATTGTGAGGAATCACTGAAGCATCATATCTATGCATCACTTGTTTTCTTAGGTAATATTTCAAAACACTAATGGAAAATCAGAAACATTGATTTTATAGTCATTGGAAAGTTGCACACAGCTCAGCATAACTTGTGCTTTGGTGATGTGACAACCCAGCTGGTATGTGTGCAGTGTGTGCTGAGCAAAAATTATATGGTAGAAGACTAACTTGTTCCAGGACATGTCTTCTTTTTTAGCCCTGTGTCCTGGAAAAAAACTTAAATATTCTCCTTTTCCATGTGAGTCCCTGCAGAAAGTGCATAGGCTTCATATAATTAAGAAATAAGAAGTCAAGAAACTGTGGGTGCAATCCTAACCTAGGCTGGCACAACTCATTGGCCTTCCTGTTCCTGTGGTGATATAGGGAGACAAATGCATGTTTGTGCACTGGCTTCTCCCTCCCCCAGGAGTGGTGCAGAAATGTCTTATGGCACTTTTGTGACACCCCCAGACCAGCATAGGACATCTTCTGGGGCTTAGGCCCATGTAAGGACTGCAACCTATATGTGATAAATTATATCTTCTAGTGTTCCACTAGCAATGGCTACTGAAAAGCAGCTGTAAAGTGTACTCCTGCATTGCACCAGGTAGCCCATTGCTGGAGCACAGGTGGGAAGGATGGAGCCTTCCTATGTGCAAGTCACTGAATCACTGGCCACCAGGTGCAGGTAAGTCAGCAAGGGAGCAGATTGGGGACAAAAATTGGCAAGGGCAGGGGAAGGGGATGAAAGAGGCTATGGGAAGGTAGTAGATCTGGTGGTGATGGCAGACACCAAATCCTATCCCCTCTCACGGCTTCTCCAATTCAATTTTGCTGATCAGATCTTAGGAGACCTGTTGTGGATTGGAAGGTTTAGGGACAGAAAAATTCCTATGAATCTCCTTTCCCTTCTGAAGCTCTTGCAGGATGGGGTGGAGGGAAGGAACTGATTGGGTTAGAAACAGTTTTCAAAGACTTCAGTGGGGCATACTTCCTAGAAAGTTTGTTTTGGATTGCAGCTTCAGATTGCAGCTACTAGTCCTATCCAAATTTCCAATGCTAGTACAGCTCCAAGGAAAGGGAACAAATATTCCATTATATGGAGGAAGCCTCTGACCACCTCCCTTCCATTACAGGACAGAGCACACACCCCATTGGCATAGTTTGCATGATAGGATTGGGTCAATAGACATTTATCTAATGAAAAAAGTGTAATTGGACAAAGTAAAACATTATTAAGCTTCTACAAACTTAGATCTTTTATCATACCAGAAGTTTCTACATTGACATCAGTAATGTCTCGTACAACTTCCTTGGAAGCCCACAAGGAGGAGAGAAACACAGACATCTCTTCCACCATTACTCCCCTACATCTGGTATTCATAGGCATACTGCCAATGGACCTGGAGATACAACATAGGCTACAATCCTAAAGATACTTTCCTGGGAGTAGTAAGACCCATTGAACACCATGGGGCATACTTTTGAGTAGACATGATTACAATTGTGTTCATAGTCTCATGGCTAGTATTCAGTGATAGACCTGTGTTTCATGAATTTAATCAATCTCCTTCTAAAGGTAATGCCATCCAAGGTAATCCAAGGTAATGCCATCACCACATCCTGTTAAACAAATTCCACAGACTAATTGTATGCTGTGAAGCAGTATCTCCCTTTGTCCCTCCTAAATATCCTGCCAATCAGTTTCTGGCACCTAACAAATCACTTCTTCAAACACCCCCATCTCATCCACACACTGAGAGCCAATATAGTTTCACCAATGTGGGCTGGCCCTGCCTATGAAACAGGACGCACTCCTGAAAACATAATTTGCCTGATTAGATGCTACTAGGACTCAGAGGAAGTGGCTGCTGTTGAGATACACCAGTGTTATTAAAATTTGCTGTGTGCCATTTTAAACACAAACATTGTGATAGTGAGTGAAACCACAGCTTAAATGATCAGATGATTTTTTATTGCTTAATCAGCTAAAGTAGTTGAGTAACCCTAGAAGCATTCATTTTCTTTCTGTTGTGCAAGGTCAGATGACATTGGCCACGTGACTCAGTATTGCCACATTGGCAGTGCTCTCCAGCAGCTTTACCATCCGATTTGCTAAATAAAGCAGGACTCTTTTCAGTTTGTCCCCCATAGAGCTTCTCTCTCCAGTTTGGCTCCCTCTGTACAATTTGACATTACAGGTGTGTTCAGGGTTGGCGCAAGAGCTCCTGACACTGATGCTTGCCAATGAAGCCATCAATACCTGATGATGTGCTACCTTGTCACTCTCCTGTCTTCTCCTTCACTTCTTTCTCTCTGTCCCCCTTTTTCCAATCTAGGGCATGGAAGGACCAATGGAGGCAACTAGGCAGATACCCCACCACCCTTCTGCTAACCAAATTGATTGTGGGACCAATCCCATCTAGCTTTCCAGCACCAGTGCAGCTGCAATGTAGCCCAGAAGTTAGGGAACAAATGTTCTCTTGCTTTGAGGAGACCTCCTTAACCACCCTCCCACCACAAGATGCAGCCCACATCCTATTAACATGGCTACACAAGGGCTGGAATGTTGGATAGGATTTGGATCGGATAGGATGGCCCTGTGCACACAACATCTGGAATCACAGCCAACATCATAAAGGAGGTGTTGAAAAAGGAAACCTCAGCATCATAAAACCATCTCCCTTTCCTATTATCTTTAAATATGTGTGCTTAGATTGCTTATAATGGCCAAAAATAATATATTTTTGGTGTCACTGAATGGCAAACTTAGAGCACAATCCTAACCACGTCTCCCCAAAAGTAAGGCCCACTGTGTTCAATGGGTCTTACTCCCAGAAAAGTGTCTTTACGATTGCAGCCATACTGTATAAAACACAGGATATCTATCATGCGAGCTCTTTGAAATGTGCAACATAAGCAGTGCCAGGAACCAGATAAACTTGAAGGACAAGTCTTACTGTACCAGTCACAGGGTGGTGATGGTAATATTTTGGAAGAGCTGCGCTGCTTCACGGCAAATGCAGAACGCAGCTGCATAAGGGCCCAATCCTATCTAACTTTCTGGTGCCAATGCAGATATGCCAATGGGGTGCAGGATGAATCTTGGGGGAGCTGTTACAGCAGTTTCCTTAGAGACATTCCTCTGTGTACAGAGGGTTACTGTGTAAAGTGGCTCCTCTTTTTCCATTCAGGAAAGCAAGACCAAAGCAGAAGAGATACTACTGCATTCCTTGTGGTGAGGAAAGTGGAAATGGAGTAGAGGAGATGCTTTACATGGACATCCCAGAGCCTGAAGAAAGTAAGACACAATTCTATTGAACTTTTCAGCACCAATGCAGCTGCAGTTTAGCCCTGAAGTAATAGCCTATAAATGGTACCTTCCATTTACACTATATGCTTTCAAACTGCTAGATTGGCAGGAGCTAGGCAAGGAATGGGAGCTCACTTTGAGCACAACCCTAACCATGTCTACTCAAAAGTAAGCCCCATTGTGTCCAATGGGTCTTACTCCTCGGAAAGTGTCTTTAGGATTGCAGTATTTGTCTTGTAGAACCTGGGTCTTGAACTCCAGCCTGCTGGTTGGCAGGCACGGTATCTTAACCACTGAGCCATTACAGCCCCTCTAACCTCAGTTAGACTGGCACAAATCCCAGCACAAGTGCTGTGCTGGTCTGTGGGTACCACAGAAATGCCACTGCGCCATTTCCTGGGGGGTGAAGTCAGTGCACAGACATGTATCAGCGTCCTCATACTACCACAGGAATGGGGAGACAGGTGAGTTGTGCTGGCCTAAGTTGGTTAGGATAGCAAACTCCTCATGGTTTGTTTGTTCCTTAATCTCAGGGATGCCTTGCAGGGATGCACAGGTGCTGGAGAGTCAGACATGATTAGGCCCAGGAGACTATTACAACATACCCCAAGGAAGTCCACTTCAAACACAACTACCTTCTAGCAGAAGAAGCTCTGGCAGGCCAGAGCCTCTTTCACGAGGTGCCTGGAGCAGTGAGGCCACAGTGTGCCACACATGTTGTGCTGCATAAGCCTTTCAGAAAAAGGCACAGCAGGATTCTCTTGGGACAGGCTTTTGTGCACCATGTAAGGGTTCTTCTCTCTGCCTTTCATGGGACATGGCTGGAGCTTATGCCCAGGAAAGTGTAGTTAGGATTGGCACCTCAAAGCCCAAACATATGCTTGTCTCCTCAGAAGCAAGTTCCATTATGGTCAATGGGGCTTACTCCCAGGGAAGTGTGGATAGGATTGGCACCTCAGAGCCCAAACATATGCTTGTCTCCTCAGAAGCAAGTTCCAATATGGTCAATGGGGCTTACTCCCAGGGAAGTGTGGATAGGATTGGCACCTCAGAGCCCAAACATATGCTTGTCTCCTCAGAAGCAAGTTCCATTATGGTCAATGGGGCTTCCTCCCAGGGAAGTGTGGAGAGGATGGCAGCCTCAGAGCCCCATCCTATGCCTGTTTACTCAGTAGTAAGTCCATTATGGACAATGGGGCTTCCTCCCAGGGAAGTGTGGAGAGGATGGCAGCCTCAGAGCCCCATCCTATGCTTGTTTACTCAGTAGTAAGTCCATTATGGTCAATGGGGCTTCCTCCCAGGGAAGTGTGGAGAGGATGGCAGCCTCAGAGCCCCATCCTATGCCTGTTTACTCAGTAGTAAGTCCATTATGGTCAATGGGGCTTCCTCCCAGGGAAGTGTGGAGAGGATGGCAACCTCAGAGCCCCATCCTATGCCTTTTTACTCCGTAGTAAGTCCATTATGGTCAATGGGGCTTCCTCCCAGGGAAGTGTGGAGAGGATGGCAGCCTCAGAGCCCCATCCTATGCCTTTTTACTCCGTAGTAAGTCCATTATGGTCAATGGGGCTTCCTCCCAGGGAAGTGTGGAGAGGATGGCAGCCTCAGAGCCCCATCCTATGCTTGTTTACTCAGTAGGAAGTCCATTATGGTCAATGGGGCTTCCTCCCAGGGAAGTGTGGAGAGGATGGCAGCCTCAGAGCCCCATCCTATGCCTGTTTACTCAGTAGTAAGTCCATTATGGTCAATGGGGCTTCCTCCCAGGGAAGTGTGGAGAGGATTGCAGCCTCAGAGCCCCATCCTATGCCTGTCTCCTCAGTAGTAAGTCCCATTCTCGTCAGTGGGGCTGTGCTTGCAGCCTTTGTCCCTGCGGGGCTTGGGCCGTGCTCTGCAGCAGAGGGCGCTCGGAGTGTAGGCCGGAGTAGTGAGCGTGCTGAGCTACTACAGGAGTACTCCGAGGAGCAGCCTTTAGAGGGCCTGTTTCCGGGGCAGCAGGGCCGCTGCGGCTGCTGCTCTTGCAATCTCAGCTGCTGGAGGCTCTCTCGGTCCTGGTCTGTGGTGGAGGCCAGACAAGGGAGGGAGGAGCACCGTAGGCGGCCCTCGTCCTCTCCCTCCCTCCTCCTCCTCCTCCTGGCAGCTACACAGAGAGCCGCGGGCCTCCTCGGAGTAGAGAAGAAGTAGAGCGTCCCCGCTGACTCCCTGCAACCAGGAGGCGAGAATAGACGCTGTGGAGGATCATGGTGAGCCACCCTTTCCACTCCACTCCTTTGGGTGGCCTAAAGGACACCTGTCTGTGGGGAGGGAGCCCTGAACCCCCTTTCCTTAAACTCTTCTTAAGTTTAGCTGACCCCCTCTTTGTAAACTTACAGCCCAAGCCTGTGCATGTCTACTCAGAAGTAAGCCCCATTGAAGTCAGTGGGGCTTACTTCCAGGAAAGTGTGCTTAGGATTGCAGCCCTAGAGCTCTTTCCTGTGCATGTCAACTCGGGAGTAAGTCCCTCTATAGTCAGTGGGTCTTACTCTCAGGAAAGTATGCATAAGATTGCAGCCTTAGAACCCCAACCTATGCATGCCTACTCGGAAGTAATTCCCTTGATAGTCAGTGGGTCTTACTCCCAGGAAAGTATGCATAAGATTGCAGCCTTAGAACCCCAACCTATGCATGCCTACTCGGAAGTAATTCCCTTGATAGTCAGTGGGTCTTACTCCCAGGAAAGTATGCATAAGATTGCAGCCTTAGAACCCCAACCTATGCATGCCTACTTGGAAGTAAGTCCCTTGATAATCAGTGGTGCTTACTCCCAGGAAAGTGTGCATAGGATAGAACCCTAGGGCTGCAATCCTATGAATTTTCCTAGGAGTAAGCCCCACTGACTATAAAGGGACTTACTTCTGAGTAGACATGTCAGGATTGGAGCTCTAGCGCTCTATCCCTTGCGTGTCTACTCAGAAGTAAGTCCCTTTATAGTCAATGGGGCTTACTCCCAGGAAAGTGTGGATAGGATTGCTGCCCTAGAGCTCTAGCCTAGGCATGTCTACTCAGAAGTTAGTCCCTTTATACTCAAAGGGGCTTACTCCCAGGAAAGTGTGCAGAGGATTGCAGCCTTAGTGGGCTCTTTTTCTGCCCCCCCCTCCCCAGTACCAAACAGCTGTTCCACAGGTGAGGATGGGCAGACATCCTTGCAGGCTGCTGCTGCTGCTGGGTGAATTTCCATTGCAAGAGCTTGAGGATGCAACATGGATGTACCCTGGGTGTAGTAGAGGCATGAGACACAAAGTGGCCTCCTGAAAAGTACACCAGGTTTTTTTTTTTTTTGGGGGGGGGGGGAGAAGAGATGATTAAGTCTGCAGTTTACCCCAAATCAGGTTGGGATGATGATCATATCTGCACCCATCAATTGTGGACTCTTTGCTGTGGTGTTCAACCCCTCTGAGACTTTGCTGGTGGTGGTTGGAGAAAAGTTATCTCTGTTTTGCAGTTCCATTCAGTTTTCCCTGTGATTTTACACTCTCTTCCTTGGATCTATCATCCTAGTTTGAAAACTGTTACAGTACCCAGGACACCCCCAACTTCTCCATGGGTATTATTATTCCTCTCCCTCCCTTCCCAGACTGATTTCAGAGAATTGTGTCTGTTTGTCTGATGTCTGTCTTTTGTCTTCTTCCCCCAGCATTGCTGTCTCAGTTCCCTAGATGACTCTCTGTTCTTCCTCTTTGTGTGTCTACAACCCCACCCACTCCTTTCTTGTCCAACTACCAAATAGGAAAGTGACTGGGGTTTGTGGAGGGGGGGGAGAGTGGGGAAGTGAAGCTGTCTCAACACTACAGGCACTCTTTGTGTGTCTAGAACAGTACTGTGTATAAAAGCAACAAACAGCAATGAATTCCCTAGCAATGAATTTGTGGAAGTAGGAAGACTGAGACAAAACAAGAAATACCCCCCCCCATACAACATTTCAAAGTTGAATGTCAATAATTTATAGATCCATAAGAGATCTGTTGAGGAATGTTTTGTTTTTGCCCATGAATGACTGCCCCTGCTACACTGTAAACAGAGTGATCGATCCAAAGGCAAGAGATTGTGTTGAAAAACTGATGGGGGAGACCTGGGCAGGAAGCCAGTTCTAGTGCCCAAGTTGGCACTTGTAGAAAATAAGTTGCTTGCCATGTTCATTTTTGACTCCATGAATTCATTGTTGCATGAAGAAACATGTTGTGTTAACAGGTTGGACGTAGGTACACTTGCAGTGATTCTTCTGATAATAGCTGTTCCTAAAACTTTTGTCATGGTTGTAGATATTGCTATTCGTGTACCTGAGTAGTACAGTACTGTATTGCTGATTCACTCTCTAAATTCCCCAGACAATTATAGTTCTGCAAATGTCCAAGGATGATGGTATGGAGATAAATTGTGAGAACTGGTCCTAGGTGCTTCCTAAATATTGGTGCTGATAGTTGTCAGTACCCATTATGTGTACATGGAGCACTTGTACATGCATGTTTATTATATATGAACGCATACACAGTTTTTCCTATGTAGGATCTATAACTAGGTAGGGAGCTAAGTTAGGTGTGATGAGATCCTCAGCTCTGGTTCTGATATGAGCTGTTAGTTAAGCAAATGGTGATAAAATCATATGTTTGCTTGCTTCACTGTATGGCAAGTTCTGCTGCTTTTTTAAAAAAATATTTTGTTGTTTTGCAGCAAAGGGAGTTGTAATGATACCTCCCTCAATTCACACTGAAGGGTCAGTAGTTGTGTGCAGTTGCTTCCCAACATGTTGAAACTGTGTTCATCCATAGTGAATATCCATTTTTTACAGTACAGTAAAACCTTGGATTGAGAGTATCTTGGATTAAGAGTTTTGCAAGACAAGCAAACATTTCTAACAAGCATTAACTTGATATACAAGCAATGCCTTGATAAAAAAACAAAAAACCAAAACAAACCAGGTTGGCTCCACAAGCAACTTGGGGATCAGCTGAAGTTAAAGAAAGAGAAGTATAGGGAATGGAAGACTAGTAAGATCACCAGGGAGGAGTACAGGCAGATAGCCCGGTCTTGTAGGGAGGGGGGTCAGGAATGCTAAAGCTCAGTATGAGCTGAGGCTGGTCAGGGGAGTCAAAGTTAACAAAAAGAGCTTCTTTAGATATGCCCAAAGGAACAGGAGGAGAGACGAAGGGGTGGGGCTGCTCCTGGACAAAGATGGACAGCAGCTGTCTGGAAACCAGGAGAAGGCAGAGCTGCTCAACTCCTACTTTGCGCCTGTCTATTCTTGGAAGGGCAAATGGGGGTGCGGTATCATTGGCTGAAGCGGGGATGTGCTTGCATCCCCAAAGAGGTCATGAAAACATGGATGGTGCAGAACAGCAGATTAAGATTGACAGAGAACTGGTTTGTAACCACTTAACTGGCCTAAATGAATTCAAGTCATTTGGACCGGATGAGCTGCATCCTAAAGTTCTTAAGGAACTTGCAGATGTTCTTGCAGAGCCTCTGTCGATCATCTTTGGGAAAACTTTGAGGAGTGGAGAAGTGCCACTGGACTGGAAGAGGGCAAATGTAGTCCCAATCTTTAAGAAGGGGAAAACAGAAGACCCGGGAAATTATAGACCAGTCAGTTTGACTTCAATCCCGTGCAAGGTATTAGATCAAATCATAAAACACACAATTTGTGCACATCTAGATAAGTACTCGGTGATCAAACTAAGATGATGATGGATTTACCAAGAGTAAATCTTGCCAGACAAATCTGATCTCTTTTTTTTATCAGGTTACGAGCTTACTGGACAGTGGCAATGCTGTGGATGTCATTTATCTTGACTTCACCAAAGCATTTGACAAGGTCCCACATGACATTTTAATTGGGAAGTTGGAAAAATATGGGCTAGACAAGGCAATTGTTAGGTGGATCTGCAACTGGCTCAACAACTGCACACAAAGGGTTTTAGTACATGGTTTTGTGTCAACCTGGAGGTCGGTTTCAAGTGGGTATCCCAAGGCTCTGTCTTGGGCCCGGTTCTCTTTAACATTTTCATTAATGACTTGGAGGAAGGAAGGGGGGGAGCCTGATCAAATTTGCAGATGACACCAAGCTGGGAGGAGTAGCAAACACAACAGAAGACAGGAGAAATCTCCAGGAGGATCTGGATAAACTAGAATACTGGGCTGTAACAAATAGAATGAATTTCAACAGGGAGAAGTGCAAGGTTCTTACACTTAGGAAATAAAAACCAAAAATACAGGTATAAAATGGGGGATACTTGGCTTGGCAGCACAACATGTGAGCGGGACCTTGGAGTCGCTGTGGATCACAAGCTGAACATGAGTCAGCAGTGTGATGTGTCTGCAAAGAAGGCAAATGCCATTTTAGGCTGCATTAAGAGGACTGTAGCTTCCAAGTCACGAGAAGTTCTAGTTCCTCTTTATTCAGCATTGGTCAGACCTCACCTTGAGTACTGTGTTCAGTTCTGGGCACCTCACCTCACTGGGCACCTTGCTCTCCTCTGGACTTGCTCCAGAGGAGAGCGACACGAATGATCAGTGGGATGGAAGGAATGTCTTACGAGGAAAGGTTGGAGGAACTTGGGATGTTCAGCCTGGAGAAGAGGAGGCTGAGGGGAGACATGATTGCCCTCTTCAGATACCTGAAGGGCTGTCATAGGGAGGAAGGGGCTCATTTGTTCATAGCTGCTACTGAAAGCAGAACTAGAACCAATGGGTACAAACTGCAAGAGAGGAGATTCCGGTTGGATATCCGGAAAAAATTCCTGACAGTGAGGGCGGTTCGGCAGTGGAACAGATTGCCAAGGGTGGTGGTGGACTCTCCCTCACTGGGGATCTTCAAGCAGAGGCTTGACGAGCACCTGTCGGGTATGCTCTAGGAGGATTTCCTCCTGCAGGCAAGGGGGTTGGACTAGATGACCTACTAGGTCCTTTCCAACTCTATGATTCTATTAAATAATCCCGGCTGGGATATGGCTAGTTTCGGAACTCCGCCAGCATTTGCTCAGCCTCTCCTGAGAGATCTAGCCTTGCATGTCTACTCTAAAGTAAACCCTTTTATAATCAGTGGGACTCACTCTTATGTAAGGGGGGGCAATGGAAAGAATGAGAGACCTAGCCTTGCTTGTCTATTCTAAAGTAAGCCCTGTTATAATCTTTGGAGCTCACTTGATGCCCAACTTGATGGTTGATGCCCCTTTTCATGATAGGTCAAAAATCTGAATGACTAACTTGGTCCAACCAATACAGGTCCAATACAGGTCCAACCTTGTTATACATGGATTTGTCACAACACGAATGGCCCCTGCAAATCACAGTTTAAAAACTGCTTTTCTATTGTTGTACCCTAACCTGTAGCCTATACAAGAAATAGCTGTCAGAATAAGATTTTGTAAACTCCATATGAAGAATGAAGCTTAAGCATACTGGCTTGTCCCTGTAGTCCTGTACAGCTTGTTATGTGCAACAACTAGTGGCTGTGAGAAGCACATCTATGTCAAAAGTCATATCCAGCCAGTTGTGTGATGGATAAGCATGTTGCTATCAATCTAGTTTTTCCATCTGAATTGACTATGTTGCAGAAAGTTGTGCTCCATGTCAAGGACCAGGCCTTCAGTACCTATTTATGCAGTATTTGAAAGTGAACTTGAACTCATACTGATGATGGAGGTGGGGTAGCATTTTAATTTATAAAAAGCTTTTTGTAATCGCAGTCCTAAGCACCATGGCAATAATTCAATTGAAATTGGTAGAACTAACTTCCAAATAAACATACAGTACTGTACTATATTTAGGTTAGCTCTTCCCCATACAGATATGTATCAGAGACCTACTTTCTCTTAGTAGTCCTTTATTTTGCATTTGTTTTCATTACTTACTGGTGATGAAAATAACTGCAACAGATGTACAGATGAGCTTTTATGTGGGATCTCCCTTTTGACTTCTTACTCTGTGATTTGTTGTTTAAACAGTTTTTAATCTAGTCAGATTAAGTCTTCAATTTAGACTAAGAAGTATATAAGGCAAATAGAATCCTCCAGCTTTTTGTCTGAATGTTTACATGTCCTTAAAAAAATTATAAGTTTGCACCATTGTTATACTGCAGACTCAACAAGTCTGACAAGTCTGGGCTCATGTTTTCTATACCAGGCCAGGAATGCAGTAAATGTCTCTTAAGACTGGAATCCTGTAAACACTTACTAGAAAGTCCCCATTGAACATATTCTGCTTCTAAGAAGATATATATAGGATTGAGTTGCTTAGGCGTGAAGTTTGCAGGCATCTGCTGTGTTTGTCTCATTCTTGGGACCAAGCTAGATTTTATGTAGGAGTTATATGACTGGAATTCCCCACATTTTTTTCTATCTTACTAAGCAGCTGTAAGAGAGAAATTGGTGTAGTGGTTCGTGGGGGATGGTTGTTCGCCCTTACTCCCTGAGGAGTCTATAAGCCACAGAGAGAAAATTTGGGGGTACAAAAATTGTATCTGTAAGTTTTCCCCTCTGTGGCTAACAGCAGCTTTTGTTGTGATGGGTGATTGGATTATGGCTGCAATGGTGGTTGGCTCCTCTCCATTTTCCCATGTCCACATTCCAAATCAAGGGCCCCTGTGATGGTTTTCACAGGAGGAAAACATGGGGAGTGTCAGTTTTAGAATGTATAATTTGACTTTCAGTCAAACCTGTGTCTCATGTATAATCATTTTAGACCTCAGGTGTGGGTTGTGAAATTAAATCTCTTTCAGAGATATAGTTAAAAAATTTCCTCTATATAGAAAACTAGCAAGCAGAGCGTTCTGGCTTAGTCTCCCTTACATGTTGGTTTTCTGTAGGTTGGAAGCTGTCTTTCATAGAAGGGGTCCTTTCATGAATGCAGTGCACCTTCTGTGAACAGAACAAAATCCTTGGATACCACTAATAACTTGCAAAGGGAAACTGAGGATGTAAGGAAGCCAACAGTCTATAGGCATTGTATAGTTAGGTATAGGTAGTTAATGGAACACAAATTATGGGGAAGCAGGCCTCCATCAGTCTTAGAAGACTATGGTATTGTGCTCAGCACTGCATACGCTGCATGCGAAGCACGAAAGCCTGGGTTGGATTGTTATGGAGGACAGGCTGTTACCCAAGCAGCAAATCCCCCCTCTCCACGCCACTGAATTAGTCCAATGGAAAGGCAGAGCCAATACGATTGGTTCCAGCTGGCGTCGCAGACCTGGGCTAAGGACAGGAGCTCACCCTGTCTTGTGGGGCCGACCCAGGAATCGAACCCTGGCCTGCTGGTTAACAGGCACAGTGTCTTAGCCACTTAAGGAGACAGGGAATTGAAGCAAGAAAGTATTGATCTCTCTGAAGAAATCCCTAAACTAAGATGAAGAGAGGCTGTGTTGCGATGGAAGACTAGTTGAGAAATAGGAAGTGAGACAAAGAAGGAACTATTGCGTGGTGAAGGTGAATGAAGGAGGTGGCAGTAAAAGTAGGCCTGGAGTAAAGATATTTATAGGGCAGTGGTGGTGAAAATATAGCATGCGTGCTGCAGCGGGCACTCAAAGCTCTCTCTGTCGGCATGTGGCCATAGCAGTCAGTCTGGGAGTGCTCTAAGCCCAGCGTGGGCACTGGTGGTGCCCTGGGCACTGCATGCTGGGCACTGGTGCTCACACTCTGCTTTGGAGCAGAGCCAACTGACCCCACAGGTGCCCAGCACATGCTGAGCTCAATCAGTTGGTGCTGGGTACTGAAAAGGCTCACCATCATTGGTATAGGGCCTAGAAGCAGGACAGACATTAGTACTGACAGGAAGGAAATGGATAGGTAAAACAGAGGAAATCAGGGAAGAATTAAGTTGCTACTGGTTCAGTGGTTCTGGATAATTTCATCCCAGGGTCCCCTTCTGAGAATGACAACCTTTCCAGGAACCCCGTGGAAGTGATGTCATCAACCTCAAAGTAATGTCATGGCTGGAAGTTATATGAAACAGGAATTTGACATCACTAATGAAACCGCATCACTGGAGATGCCAGAACTTTTCCATGTTAGCTTGGAATTAACTACTACTGTGTTCAATGAGTCTTACTCCCAGAAAAATATGGATTACAGTCTAAGAGTGAAATCCAGAGTAACTATGGGCAGTCCTTGCTCCGGAGTAAGAACAAGTTACTCTGGATTGCAATATGAATTTCTCATAGGTTTTCCCTAGGTGGTGCAGTAACTACGGTGCACGTAATGTCTCTTATGTGCTCCGGTAGTTGCTCTGGATTGTGCCCTAAGTGCCCCATTCCAGGATTATGGATCCTACTGCCAGATTCCAAGATGGTGGCACTCAGCTTTTTATGACTCCCTGCAATGAAGTTGCAACACTACCAAGGGGGTCCCAACCCCCACTTTGAGAACCACTGCTGGGCCTAGAGTGTTTTTTTAAGCTCTTGGGAATTCTCAAGTTTATGGCTAATTTCTGGGAAGGAATGGAAGAAAATGTTCTTCTCCAAATCCAACAAACTACCTGAAACATCTTTTTCTACCTTATTGCGTCAATATCATGAAGTAGTAATAGTATTTGACTACACGATTCCTAATTGACAAGGATTGTGACCACATAATTGACTCAAAGGGCCCATTGGATTTGTCTATGTGATGATGACATTGCTGGGCAAAAACAAAGCTAATTGAAAGTAAGGGTGGTATGTCCTGGACTGGCCACATCAGAGCCAATCAGATCACTAGTTTTGTGAACAAAATGTTTATTACCTTTTAAGCTACAACACATCCACCCACCCATTCACATCGTCCATCCATCACTTCAGGAAACAGCTGCTGAAAATGTTGATAATTTACAGCTTGTTCTTTCAGGTCAGCTCTGTCTTTTGAATATTTATTTTATTGTGATCATTGGAGTCTTTATTTTTCCTAACATTTCTTATGATGTCTCACTGACTTAGCAACTGTTTACATCTAGGTGACAGGTTGAGTAGCCCTTATCCAGAATGCCTGGGACTTGCAGTATTCCAGATTTTGGAATAAGCATAATGAAATACTGTATGTTGGGAATGAGACTCAAATCTAAACACAAAATTTATGTTTCATATACTTCAGATACACATAGGTATCTGAAGGTAATTTTTACAATACAGTATATTTGTAAAAATATAATACTTGTAATAATTTTTTGCATGAAACACACAGTTGAGTGCACAGGACCATGACTTCTTGTTCTGCCAATGCCCAAGGTCACATTAGGCCAAGTCAGTGCTCAAAAAAGTGCTGGGTTTCAGATGGTTTTTAGAATTATGAAGAAGAGGTAATCATCCTGTTTAGGACTTATTGAGCAACACCAGGATGTTCTTAACAACACTGTTCTGGTCTTAGGGGGGCAGTGGTTTGGATGAAACCGTGGTGCTGCTATGGTTATTTAGGATCCAGACAAGTGTGGTGGAAAAATGAGGACATTTTTGATGAATGGGCTAGAGGCAATCTTTCAAGTGGGTGTTCCTCTTCAGTTTAGCAGGGGAGAGTAACTGGCCCTCTTCATCCCAGCAGTGTCTGTTCTAGTGGCTTCTGCTGGTGTTCTTTTGCATTTTAGGTTGTGAGCCCTTTTGGGACAGGGACCCATTAGCTATTAATTTTTTCATTCCTTTAACTGCTTTGAGAACTTTCAAGTTGAAAAGCGGTATATAAATACTGTAGACAGACATCAGTTGAAGAAATCAGGGCTCAGGTTTGCTTGTGCATGATAACCGCCAGCATGGTAGACCTTCCTCCATGCAGTTAGTGGTGGTAGTAATGGTTGTATAGAGCGCAATCCTAATTTTGTGTGCTCAGAAGTAAACCCCATTGTGTTCAATGGGGCTTTCTCCCAGGAAAGTGTGTTTAGGATTGCAGCCTTAGTGGCAATGAAAATCACATGTGTTCACATCCACTCTTTTTTTCCTGCTATGTGCCTTTTAGAGCCAGAGATAACCATTCAAAGCAGTAAAGAAACTCCTGACCCTAATTAAGCCCTGATTTCAGGGCAGGAATGATTAAAAAATAAAAGTGTAGTTGAACATCTTACAGGGAGAAAGGCTGGTGCTGGCCCAGGTCCTGCTAACAGGCACACAGATAAGAAGAAATTGCTTTCTGCCCTCTTCAGCAACTCAGGTGTCAGTGCTTGATCCAGTTGTTTAGCGGTCAGTGACTACTGAGGATCTGGACTTCTGCACCCTTCCTGTGTTTCTTTCACTATGGTTACCCATTCTCTTGTTTCTATGCAATTACTGTGATAGTTCACAGAATGGCTTGAGTCAGTTGAAAATTAAAGGGCATGTGTTAGCCAATCAACTGCCTTGCTTATTACTTTAGCTCAAAAGTTGGAAACCTAGTTTTTGTTCAGATAGAAATGTGTTTGAACACCAGTTGACACATTAAATGTTGAATGGTTTCAGTTGTGTGATTCTTGCTGCCCAGCCTCTCACGCTCCTTGATAATGTGTGAATTAAAAAGCAGGCTAAAGCGAGTTCAGCTGTAGCCTTTGGCTATGGCATAGTGTTTTGCCATAGGCTTTGGGTGCCATAGTGTTTTGCATCCAGGATATTTTGTATTTGTGTAGTGATAACATTCAAACATTTCCAGTAACATGTAACTTATTTTCAGTCATCCAGCCCACAGAATTGCCTCTTTACAGATATTGCTGGAGTGTGTGTGTGTGTGTGTGTGTGTGTATGTGTGTGTGTGTATATATATATATGTGTGTGTGTGTGTGTGTGTGTGTGTGTGTGTGTGTATGTGTATATATATATATGTACACATATATATATATGTACACACACACACACACACACACACACACACACACACACACACACACACACATATATATATATATATATATATATATATATATATATATATATATATATATATAAATAAAAGAAAAGCCCTGCTGGATCTATAACCAGCTCTTGTCCCTAACCTGTCAGATAAGAAGTGGGCACCTGTACTGATCATCTTATATCTCCTGCTAATTAATTTCATCTAAACTGGGGCTCCTCTGAACTTAAGGCAGATTTAAATTAGAGACTAAATGGTACTTCAGATGAAACTGGGTTTATTTATGAAGAGCATTTTGGTAGAAATCTAAAGTACAAGTAAAGGTGCAACATTCATTCATTCACTGACATCCTTCAGTCTCGAAAGACTATGGTATCGTACTCTGATTGGAGGTCCTGAAACAACATCTAGTGTGGCTAAAAAGGCCAATTCGAGTATGGCTGCAATCCTAAAGACACTTTCCTGGGAGTAAGAGCCATTGAACACAGTGGGACTTACTTTTGAGTAGACATGGTTAGGATTGTGCCCTATGTCAGCAATAATATGGCTAGGTTGATTTTTAGCACTGAATTTCAGCTTCAGCTTCATGTGCAGAGGGCTCAGGAATTTGCCCTTATGTACCCTTATGGCTGTTTAGTTCTTTGAATTTCAAGCCAAAACATCCTTCCTATACTTTTAAAAAAACTTAAACGGTTTTGAAAAGAAGCTTGTAGTCTGTAGTCTCATTGATATGTGGCTAACCAGAGCTGAATGTTTCATCGTCATATCTGCATAATCAACATGTTCTTTTATTTTAGTCCATGTTTTAAACCAGTTAATTTGAGTGCATGTGTGCATTTCTAAACTCTGTCCTACACTTGTCATGTGTTACTGCTTCTGGCTATTGATGAATCCTGTAATTTTGTTTTAGGAATAGCCTTGTTTTTGCCACTTGCTGGAGGCAGGCAAGCTTTTCTTCAGGGGATGTAGCATGTCTCTGACCCAGCAATTGAGCTGTCTTGTATGCATAAGGCTAATTGGACAGCTGGATTATTTGTAAAGCTGTTCTAGAAAAAAAATCCATGCTCTTAATTCTTTAATGGTATTGGCAACGTAAAGAGGAACAGAAATGGCTCTGGGAAGATTCCCTTCATCTGATTTTTCCTCCTGTGGTTTGTCTGCACCTTTAAAATCTAAACTAGATTCACAATCTAACCTAGTATTTGAAGTATGAATCTTGGAGTTAGAGGGAGTGTTAGATCTACACTGGTTGTTTCAACAATATCCCTGTTTAGGTTTCATTTCAGTGGACTGTACTGTCTCTTTGTAGGAGAAAAGTGCCTCATTTATTTCAGTTAGAAATTCTCGCACAAAACCTTTAAAAGTATATTTGTAGATCATCTCTCATGACAACTCTAAAACAAAACAACTATTATTTGCATATTACAGATTTTAATTTCAAAGATGTGTATACTGTATATACTGCCTTTCCAGTAGTCAAGGTGGTGTATGATAAAATGATGGTGAATCGTGGATTTTTCCTAAAGCTGAACAACATACAAGACTAAAACCAGTGATTTGGTACAGGGAAATAATTTTAGGCTAGACATGAGGAAAATGTCCCGAATTAAGAATTGTCCCATCATTGCAACAGTCTGCCTTATACTATTGTAGCCTCTTTCTCAAAGACTGTTCAGAAGACTGAATAGTCTTCTGTCAAAGATGCTGTAGTTGCCTGCTCTGATTAGGGACAGGCAGCCCAATCCAGAGCAACTAATCTGTCCACATAAGAGCCCTTAGGTTGCCCTATCTAACACTAGGTTGGAGCAACTGCAAGATGCTCCAGCCCAGTTACTCTGAAGGAGGCTTAGGGCAGAGCAAGGCAAGATAGGGTGCCCTAAGAGAGGTGGACCTGCTCTGCCCTAACTGGGGCAGCCTAAGCAGCTCAGGAGAGGCAAGTTGAGGGCATGTTGAGCATTGCCTAGGGCAGAGCAGTTACTCTGTATCCAAAGCCTGTTTCCAAGGCAGAAAAGCCCTCTTCCAGCCCTCAGAGTTATACCACCTCAGGAGCAGGTATAGTAATGAGTAGACCCATAGGGGTCCCTGATAAGGCCCGAGTAAGAATGGCAGTGCTGACCAAAAATCTGAGTTCTTGGCCATCCTAGCTGCAACCCCTGCCTCTCAATCTCAGGATATGGAACAAACTACGGCTGCCCACAAACCTCAGAATACAGCAGGCCACTCCAAGAAGCCCCTTGTATTCACTGTAGAATGTACTGGCATCTCATCAGGGACTCCTTATAAGGCAGGCACCCAGTGGCGTCACCAGACTGGTGCTGCTGGTGTGGGCTGCATTGGGTGATGCGCTCCGTATGGGGTGATGTGCCGGAGGAGTTTGACTGTCCTTTGGCAGGCCCCGGGCGTCAGCACACCCATTCAGGCCTGCTCCAAGGCGGAGCAGCAGCCAGAAGCTGCCACTTGTCTGAGGAGCTGGCCTGAACGGCCATCTGAGATGCACTGCGCAGAAACACACTAAGCATGCCAAACAGCTTCAGAGGAGACTTCCTTAGAGCAGAGAAAGTCCACGCCTCTGCACAGCCATTCAGCCTCACTCAGGAGGCGGAGCGGCAGCCGAATGGCTTCAGAAAGAGTACTGCACAGGCACCAACTCTGACGCCTGCACAGTCTCCCCCGAAGCCAAAAGGCTTCAGAAAAGTACTGCGCAGGTGTCAGAGATGGTGCCCGCGCAGTACTCTTTCTGAAGCCAGTTGGCTTCAGAAACAACTGCGCAGGCGCCAACTTTGGTGACTGTGCAGTCCAGGGGGGGGGGGGGCGCATCCCAGGGATGACGCACAGACTTCCGCACCAGGTGATGTGCAGAGTCATGTCACCACTGTAGGCACCACAGCTGTTCCTTGTTCAGTGTGATCTGAGGGGTGTCTCCTCAGGAGCAAGTCTTCCCCTTGTGTCAATTACTTAGCATGCTCTGGAGCAGTTAGGGCAGCCCAGGTTTCCTGACTCTCTGGATTCAGCATAACTTTCTGCTCTGGATACAGAATAGTTAGGAGAGTGCAGTTAGGTCAGAGCAGGCTGAATTTGCTCTGGATTGCAGCCTTAGACTACTAGATGATCTCACAGCATCTTCATAATGTTTACAAGATTTTAGGTATCGTAATCATATTATTATATGATTTTGGGTCTTTGCCAGGAATTGAACATGGTAGACTTGGCTTTTCTTCCATGTGATCATCTGTTACATTTTGCAATGTTGTCAGGAAGATCTGCAATAAAACATATATATGGGGTATATCATGGAGCAAAATTGCAAGATGGAGAATTTTTATCTCTTCTACTAGCTTAGCGGAATTTAATCATATCTGAATTAGCATCCTGATAAACAGCAAACAGAATAGTTTGCGCTGTGGCGCTGAACTTTGATCCTCTGTAAAACAGGAATGCGATCACCTCTTACATACTGATGTAGAAGATAAACAATGTGTTGACCAGCATTTCAGAAAGACTGACAAGCTTCCTTTAAGGGTAGGACTTGAAAAAGAATGAAAAATATATGTACCTCTTGCTGCCAAAAGAGAAAAAATTACAGGAACGATGGCTTGCATCTGTGGAGCTAGAAGAAAGCGTTAGGAAATACAGGTTAGGAAATACAGGTTACTCGGGTTGAGCGTCAGCTGCTGGTAAACAAAGGGATAGAGATTGGAAGGCAAAAATATGAAAGTTGTTAGATTTTGTAGATTGAAATAAAAGTTCAGTCTAACAAAAGTTGGCTTGAGTCTCCTTGAGAGAAAGTCAGAATAGAAATACAGTAAATAAATAAACAAAAATTAGGATCTAAGGCTTTAAAATGTATGATTATATTTTTCAACATTATAATAAACAGCAAAGTGTTCAATATGCAAATGAAAATATGTATATCAGCTTTCTGGAGTTGTTTGTGAGACCATAGAACAGGGAAATGGTGCAGACTTCCTCACAGCAGTGTTCGGAGGTTGCTGAAGAACTACCAGGGAACCGTTAGTAGGGTGAAGTCAATCTAAGATAAGAGAAGTGACAAGGGAAATACCCATGTCCACAGGTGGGCTGCAGCCAGTTCTCACTGGTAGAACCGGTTGTTAATTTTGGCACACCCCTAGTGAACTGTTAGCTAAGAAGGGGCTGTCATCTTTGAATTGCATGCAAGTGTGTTTGAATTTCTCTTAAAGGGTCTCTGGGTCTGTCTTCCCAGAGCTGAAGCTCCACTCCCTCCTCCTTCCTCCCCCTCTGAATCTCCCTCCCCTTCTGAGGGGGGCTTTCTCTCTCCCACCTCCTTCCCCTCCCTAAGGTTATATATTTTTTTAAATTTTAAAATACAAATAGTCTGTTCCCATTACCATCGTTCAGACAGGGCATTGCCATCATCCCACAGCACATTCAGACAGTGTGCCATTGAAATAAATAGATGCTGTGATCACTATATAAATGTCTCAAAGCTCAATACTTTCAAGTGAGGGTGAGGAGCAGCATCTGAGTGTTGTGAGGGCTTTTGGTGGGGGCCATGCCTGCCTCCCTCCCTCCCTCCCCCGCTGCCTTTGCAGCCCAGTACTAGGCATGGAGAACTACTCAGTACTACCCAGGAGTAAGCCTCACTGTGTAGTAGAGGACTGCAGCCTGTGGCCACAATCCTAGCCACACTTTCCTGGAAGCAATTCCAATTGACTATCATGGGATTTCCTTCTGAGTAGCATGCATAAGATTAGGATTTGAGGCTGCTTTCCTATCCACACTTTCCTGAGAGTAAGCCCACTGACTATAATGGGACTTACTTCTGAGGAGATTGGCAAAAGCTTGGATCTCTCCCTCCAGCCCTGTCCCTCCAGCCCTGTCTACTTTCCTGAAAGTAAGCCCACTGACTATAATGAGACTTACTTCTGAGTAGACATGGTTAGGACTGGGCTCTGAGGCTGCAATCCTGACCACACATTCCTGGGAGAAAGCCCCATTGACTTGAATGGGATTTACTTCTGAGTAGACACAATTAGGATTGGGCTCATGCTGCAATCCTATCCACACTGTAGTCCTTTTGCCCCCCCCCCCCCGGAAATCTCCCCACCCTATCCTGCCCCTTTGAGAAATCTCCCCCCCCCCCCCATTGTGGGGAGGCAGGATGGAGGGCCCCTGAAGAAATAGCCCCAGTTCCCATCCTGCCTCCCAGGAGCCCAGTCCACTGCCTACTCGAAGTAAATCCTATTGAAGTCAGCAGGTGTTACTCCCCTGTGAGGATAGGAGTGTCACCTCAAAGCCCAATCATCTGTCTACTCAGAAATAAGTTCCATTATAATAGTGAAGCTTACTCCCTGGAAAGAGTGCATAGGATTGCAGCCAGAAGCTGGTTTCTAAGAGCTTGTAATCCTATGCCTGACTACTCAAAAGTTAATCCCATTTCAATCTATGAAGCTTACTCCCAGGAAAGTGTGCAAAGGAGTGCAGCATTAGAGCCCAATCCTATTCTTGGCTACTCAGAAGTAAGTCCCATTAGAGTCTGTGGAGCTTACTCCCAGGAAAGTGAATAGGATTTCAGCCAGAGGATGGTTACTAAGAGCTCAGTCCTTTGCTTGACTACTCAGAAGTCCTATTATATTCCATGGTGCTTACTCCTAGGTAAATTTGGATGGTATTGCAGCCAGAGGCTGGGATTCTAAGAGCTCAAATCTTATGCATGACCATTCAGAAGTCCCATAATATTCAATGAAGCTTACTTACCAGGAAAGTGTAGACAGGATTGTAGCCTTAAGTAGTGGCTTAGAGGCAAACCTCAAACTGCAGACGGGACACCAGACTCTGGTCCTAAACTGTAGATCAGTGTTTCTCAACCTGTGGTATGAGTACCACCTGTGGAACTTGTGGTAGTGTCTGCTGGTACTGAGGCACCTGGATGCAAGTATCATATGTGCTCCCTGAGGCAGCTGGTGGGCTGCTGTGTGATTCAGGAAGCTGGACTAGATGGGTCTTTGGTGTGATCCAGTGGAGGCTTTTCTTATGTTTCTATGTTCTTATTTGTGGCATCCCTGCACACATTCCCCCTGAGAGCACAACAAAGCATCATGCATAGGAATAAATTACACTGAGCCCAGGGACTTAATACTGATTGATGCAATCACAGGTGATACCATTTTTTGTAAACGAAGGGTTAAAATGGTCATTAGAACATAGAGAACTGGTTGTTAAAATATTTGAAGCCCACCATTGCCCATGTCCTCTTCTTTTATCCCATACACCACATATCCCCTGGATATGGTTGCTAAGTAATTCTGGGGGATTTTTTTCTCTCTGACATGATGCAATGTTGGAAATTCCCTTCAGGCCCAGTTAAAATTTCCAGGATATCTCAAGATCAATCTGGAGTTTGATCCTGACTCCTGAAGATCCCATGTTTATCTTGGAGGATTGGCAACCCTATTGACCCTCAGAAATCTGAAGCTTTTCATGTAATATTTCTGCAATCCTAAAGACACTTTAGGTGCATATGCTGCAATCCTAAAGACACTTTCCTGGGAGTAAGACCTATTTAACATAATGGGGCTTACTTTTGAGTAGACATGGTTAGGATTGTGCTCATATTGAAGAAAGTGAGGGTGATGGAGGAATCGACTTTGGGGAGAAAACTGATATAAGTTTAAGCCTATAATTTTTTCCTGGTGTAAATGATCCTGTTTGAAGTCGAACAGAAGTGTATATTGATTTAACTGAGAGTGTTTTCAGTTTGTCCTAGATGTGGGTTCAGTCTATATCTGTGTCTATATACTTTTTAATGGTTCTCTTATACACTGGCCAAGCAAGTATTATGCATTTATACCCACTCTGGTGCTTTCTCCAGACAACTGCTGCACCTCAGCAACACAACTGATGAAACTAGCAGCTGTGGCCATGTTTATTAAAATTCCCTAAAATTTTTTGTCATACTTCATGTTAGAGTCTCTATTTCATACACGTAGGACAAATTATGTAGTTTTTAATTATGATCAGTTTGCTATAAAAGGTTGTCTACTAACCTGTAGCTCTGTAATTATGAAATAAGTTCTTTTCAAGAGGTGTTGGAAACTTATTGGAAAGTCTTGATATGATTAACTTAAAAGCAATTTTTAGACACCCTGATTCATTCATTCTATATCTTATTAACTGATTGATCTCTTTTCCAGGATGCCTTTATTTCTTACAAGGAAATCTTCCTTCAATATTTAAACCAAACAAGAAATTTAGTGAATGTAAAATGTGCTGGGATCGAACCATTGCAGTTAATAGCATCAACAGTCGTAGCTACCCTCGTGGTTGTGTGGCTACACATGTTTCTTGTGCAACCAGAGAGTAAGTAATCTGTTTATTGCTCTTCAGATGATTTTCTGGGTGTAATTATGGTATTGATGTAAGTCCAAATAATGATTTATATATGAAACATTATTTGGTTGAATGCTAATGCTGTAATTAAGGTACACCTTTTTGAGGTACTTGGGTGAGGCAGGATTGAACACACAGTTTCTACAGTAGTTTAGTATTGCCCACATACTTATTTCAAAAAGAAATTTGCCTACCCACACAGTATTGGAAAATGTCACATCTAAAGAATAGAAAAAAAATTAGAAAATGCCTAGGGTTGCCCCTTAAATCCGGGACTGTCCCAGTTTTCAGGAATTGTGTCTACCTTCTGGCAAGTTTGACATGGGTGGGTGGGTAGATCCTATCCCAATTTTGTGGAAGAGAATTATGGGAACCCTAAAAACATCACATCTAACATAGAGAAGATTGGAAATAAAATTAGAGTCTGGATAAATTATGTTATATCTTTATCTCCATTCTGTATGTTAAGATCTTCCAATAATTTAGTTTGATGTAAGAATAAAGGCAGTGTATCCACCAACTATAGTTTGATATCAGCAGTGTTCATGAAGGTAATGTATAAATTATATAATGAAAAGCAGCCAAATATGTAATTACCATGACCTCTGTAATAAGGGGGTCTTGGTAATTCTACTACGTAGTCATTCTACTCTGATTCTTGGTACTGCAGACAAACTATAGTAGGGTGTGATCATTCTATGTGCACTGGAGAGGATGTGTTCACAGGGACATTGTGGCATGTTGTAACTTATGGGATGTAATGAGTGAGCATTCCTGAAACCCAGGTGGGACTCTTGTGGGTTGCGACTTGCAGCTGTTCTCTACTTGTATCTTTAATGGAATGTGTAATATGCAGTCTTGACTTCTAGGTAAGCTTGAAGCTCTTTGCCACCTCCTTGAGAGGTCTAAAATGCTTCAACTGCCACTGAATCAGTGGTGGGCTCTGGCAGATTCACACCTACTCTATAGAACCGGTTGTTAACAAGCAATAGGACATATAAAGTTTAAAAATATCCATTTAAAAATGGCTGCCAGATGGGCATAGAACCGGTTGTTAATTTCTTTGAATCCCATCACTGTACTGAATCTTGTGTTTGGAACCAGTAAGTTTGTATCTCTTTGTTTCATGCTTTCTTCCTAGGTTTAGTGTCACGAATTAAAAAAAAGCTCTTCAGAGTGATACGAAAATTGCCTGTTATAGGTGCTTTGGTAAGTTTTTTAAGCATTGATACATTTTCTAGTTAATTTGATAGGAGAAATATTTATACATCTTCTTATATATCATATGCAAAAATGAAAAGTCACTCACTCACTCATCAATGGCCAAACAAAACCGGTGGACCTAGAAGTGTAAAATTTGGGTAGGGTGTTCTTTCCGTGATGGAGTCACCCACTAAGAATTGGTTTTCAGAAAGAATCCCTAACTGAGGGACGCTCTGCCCCAACCTCCTGGGCCCAGACACCTGAAATTTGGAGAGGGTGTTTCTTCTATGATATCAACACCCACCAAGAACTGATGTTGAGAAATTTAACCCCTAATGGCTGAAAAAGGGTACAACACATTTTGGCCTATACTCATCATTGAAGACTGATTAATACCCAGCCCCAAATTCTGAACCGGCCAGATAGGGTGCCTACAGTTGTTAGGGGGGTATTGCACATGGGAGGGAGTGTTGCACTTGGGGGGATGATGCATATGGGGGGATATTGGGCATGGGGGTTTATGCTCATGGGGGGATGTTGCGCAGGGGAAGTTTCTGCACATAGGGAATGTTACTCATGGGGGGTTGATGCGCATGGAGGGAATGATGTCCCCACTCCCTTTCTGCCCCTTAAGGGTGCAGAGCCTAGGGCTCTCAGGTTGGGGTGCCACGACACTCTAGTTTGAGAACTACTAAAAATATTTTGTACCTTTAGAGAAATAGAGAACACATCCCACAGCAAGTGTAGTACCCAGGAACATTTATATGGAAATTGCTTGACACTGCTATATAAAATGTAGCAAAATGTTATCCATAGAAGTTGTCCATAGTAAAAACATTGATCAGTTAAAACTTGTAAGTATGTAGAAGATGAGTATAATACAGTTTATACTATCTTGGTCTGGGAACTCACTTTGATAATGAATGCACAAATAACTACTGATTTGCAAAAATAAGATGGATTGCAGTCTTGTGTAAATATATTCAGGGTTATTCAATGCTGTATCTATAAGTGGACTTGGACCCAAGCAGCAAATGAGGCAAGTCTTTTTATAATTGTAGTTGCTGGTACACTTGATATTGTTACATTGTTGAGCAACCTCTGTTTATCTCCCCTCCTATCCCCCTGGAGAATTTTGTGAAATAGTTTATGAACTAAATACACACTTCTCCACACAAAATACAAACATGTAATTTGTACATGTATTATTACAAAATATTACAACATGTAATATTTCATCTGTAATAGTGGAAATACATGATTCTTGCAGAGCTTTGACAATCAGTAGATCACTTATTTAATTGCCTATGAAATTAAATTGATTTTTATCATACTGTGTTTCTGCATTACTTCTTGTAGGGCATATGAATACATCAGAGATGTAAAATATCTGAAAACTGTGAAAAAAAGAAAAGGGGAAGTTAAATATTTGATATACAGTACCAATTTTATTCTCAAACCTCAGATACTTACAAATGTATTGCACAGAAGTTAACCCACGTAATAGCACTGTTCAGACCTGTGTGATGCTGTCCCTTTTGCTAGCTACCTCTTATTTTTGCCATTTGGTAAGAAAAATAAGAAAAAGACATAAATAAAGGATTAAATAAGAAATCCTCAACCAGTGTTCCCTATGATCTTTCCCCTGAAATGCACAGGGTCCTATGATAGCAGTGTGGGGGAAGATATGGAGTGCTCAGTGATGATATTGATGTCAGCGACAAGCTCCATAGTTGCCAAGGGAGGTTTTATGGGGCTTTGATTACAGCTGTGCAGCTAAACAGCTTAAAGGGAAAACTTCCCTCAACATTGGAATTAACTAAAAAAACCAGGCCTCTGTCAGTCTTGACAGACTATGGTATCATGCTCGGTGCTGCATACGCTTCAGGCAAAGCATGAAAGCCTAGGTTAGATTGTTATGGAGGATAGGCTGTTATCCAAGCAGCAAATCCCCCCTCTCCACGCCACTGAATTAGTCCAATGGAAAGGCAGAGCCAATATGATTGGATCCAGCTGGCGTCACAGAGCTGGGCTAAGGACAGGTGCTCACCCTGTCTTGTGGGGCCAACCCGGGTCTCGAACCCTGGCCTGCTGGTTAACAGGCACAGCGTCTTAATTGCTTGCGCCACCTACAGCCCATGTTTTAATTATTATAGGAACAGTGTACCTGCAGAAACATAAGAAGATAATAATACTTTTATAAAACAGAAACTGAAATCAAGTAAAACTGTAACACAGGTGTAATCCCAATAAATAATGAATATTCAATTAAACTTGATAACACCTCATGAACTGTTTAATATTGTCACATTCTTATATAGAAGCGTGGAAGCCAGAAGTTGACATCTGGGCTTATGCAGCCTTTTCAAGGACTCTGCAATATATAAGTATGTTGGAGACGAAATCTTCACACTTTTGGTTTTTTGCTCCTTTATATTTTCTAGATTCAGAAACATGTTAATAAGGCCATGTGTGATGTGGCTGCAAACCTGACCTTCTTAAAAGAGGCAAAGACTTATATCAAAACTTTGCCCACCAAAGGCCTGAACCAAACAGATGTGATGGAGAAGATAAAAGAATACAGCATTATGGGTATGGCTGTGAGTGTACAATGGTAATTTATTTAAGGAAAGTGGTGATAACTAATAACAAATCTCTACTTATAGGGCTTCTTGTCTTTTTGATGTCCAGAAGGAATCAACATAAATAATCAGAAGGGGATTGCAGTAGTGTTTGTTCCTCCTTTCTAGAAAATTATTCCTGTTGCAGGCTATAATCATGATTACTGCTTGCTTAAGTGCTAACTTTCAGTTTGGAACATTTTTTTTGAGACAATGCTACTGAGAACTTAAAAGAGCAAAACATGTAAACCTTTGATTAAGGAATTCCTCATGGCATTGATGTTAATCCAACAAATGTTCCTCCTCTTTTACTGAACAAGTTATTGTAAACTATGGCTGCAATCCAGAAGTGCTCTTGGGCTACCCTATTTCTCACTGGGGTGGCCCAATTCCAAGATGGGGCAGTCCAGTTTTGCCAGAAAAGGCTTTGGGCAGCCTAAGTCAACACAAGCTGCCCCAAGACAGATGGATCTGGGCTGCCCTAGCTGTGCCGTCCTAGACATTTCAGGAGAGGCATGTTGAGGGCATGTTCAGCATTGCTTAGGGCAGAGCAGTTATACTATATCCACAGCCTGTTTCCCAGGCAGAAATTCCCTCTTCCAGTTGCACCTCAGGAGCAGGTATATTTCTGAGTAGACCCATATGTGTCCATGATAAACCAGCGTAAGAATGGCAGTGTTGACAAAAAAGTCTGAGTTCTTGGCCAGCCAACCTGCAACCCCGCCTCTCAACTTCAGGATATGGCACAACCACAACTGCCCCCTAACCTGGGGATAAAGCAGGCCACTCCAACAAGCTCCTTGCTTCTCTGTAAACTGCAGTGCAGTCTCCTGCTGCAGCTGTTACTGGTTTTTCAGGGGTCCCTTATAAGGCAGGCACCACAGTTGTTCCTTGTTCAGTGTGATTTGAGGGGGGTCTCCTAAGAAGCAAGCCCTCCCAAGATGCCACTGACTTGGTGCCTACTAAATATGCTCTGGAGCAGATAGCAAATGAATCTCTGGATTAAGCATAACTTTCCGTTCTGGATTCAGGATAGTTGGGGCAGCCCAGCTAGAGCCCTTCTTACTCTGGATTGCTCTGAAAGATTCATTTTGAAGGCAGCAGAGTGGCAAGTTCTTAGTTGTTGCTGGTCAAGAAACTGAGTAATAAGTAGCAATTCTGATTTGTGAAATTCTTTTAAATATGATGGGTATTTACAGGTTTGTTGTCTTTTCAGGAGGAGTACACTGGGAAGATGGTAAAATTTCAGGGACAGTGTACAGTGGGGAAAAAGAACTCACCAAACTCCTTGTGAAGGTAATGGTAATAGCTGCAAATGTAAACAGGTGGGGCCTCTGTATTCAGTCTCTCATTCTTGGAAAATTAAGGAAAATCTTGGTGGTTCCCCCCCCCCCCCCCTTTAGAATCTCCAAAGGCAACCAGATGGTCACCTTTGGAGGCTTTCTGAAGTCCATGATTGTCTCTGTAGACCTCAGAATGGCTCAAAAGGTGAAAATGGGGACTTCAAGTTTCTCTCCAGCAACTGGTAGTCACATTTTAAATGTGTAATAAGGCATTTGGAGGCCTGAGAAACCTTTATGGGAAGGCTTGAAGGGCCTCAATGCCATCATTTTCACCATTGAGCCAAATCTGAATATGAAATCTATGGACAAACAGGCTTTAATACAAGTATACAGTCATTTGAAAAAAACAGTATTAGTGAAATCAGTATTATCCTAAGAGATTATTATTAAAATATGTTATATTTTATTATTATAAAAATATAAAATTATAAAAATATTATTAAAATATTAAAATAAAAATAAAATATTTACCAAGTACATTGACTTGAAGGTTAATGCAAAACCTGGAAAAAAGAGATTGAAGAGAGAACTTGGTGAAGTAACTGAGAATGAAATAAGTTACTTATATCTATAAGGTATATTGGCATTTTGCTGTAGAATATGTTAGGAATATGTAAGAGAAGTTAGGATAAATTATTTTGACTAAGGAAGTAGCACATCATAGAGGAAACACTAACCATGATATTGGACTGATAATACAAAGTACTGATTGTGTACACCCTTGACCAGGCTGATGCAAGAAGTGATCCTGTATGTTGGACTAGATCAAGATATGTAATATTTGTTTTTCTCACCCCATTACACTCTTTCTAACAGAACAAGAAATGTTGTTTACAAGCATGCAATTTGCATGTATCTTTCAAGTAAAATTTAGCTTTGAAAAGAATGTGTGAGAACATAGATGTAGCGCAGACCCACACTGCAAATTAATGTGGGGAGAAGTGTGGAACATGAAGTGTGGAACAGTGACATGAAATAATATTTTAGCTGTTTTTGATGGAGAGGAAGGAGCATATGGAGATGAGGAATGGTTGGGAAAGAAGTGGTATATAAAACAAATAACCACATGCCAGCTCACCAACTTCTCAATACAAAGACTTTTTTCTCTTGGCAAACAATATTTTCTTCAAGAGAGATGCAAAATGCTCTTGCTTTGCTAAGCGTTTTTTTTTTTCCACTCTCCAGCACTTGTGAAAAGCATTTTAACCAAGCTTAGGTGAAACAGACCACTGATTAAATCATTGTCTAAAAACAAAGAGGAGCCTGTAAAAAAAGAGAAATTGATTCCCTGTCCTCAAAGTTCTCACTGTCTCACAAGAGACATGAGCAACAACCACTGGGAAATATGCAGTGCTGTGGTGAAGAACAGTTGCTCTCTTCCTGCTAAGGTGCGCCTTTGCTCATTTAGGAGGGATTCGTGTGTAATGCAAATTATTGGAAGTATCTTGGGCTGGCATGTAAAATTGTAGGATCTGGAAAAGGGAACAGAAAGTGTGCTGTGCTTGAGTAGCTGTGACAGAAGGAGCCGGATGATGATAGCATATAAAACATGAACCCTTCAGGGCCTATCTGCAGACATAATGCATATGCATATAATGACATTAGCTTAAATACTTTGGGGAGTGATTTCAAGCAGAAAAGCGGTGGAGAAGGGGTGCTAAACCTTTTTTCCTACTTGCTATTTCTCTGCTTGAAATCCTTTGTCTCTTCCGGGATTGTGCAGGCTCACATTCAAAGGGAGCATTCATATGGAGCACTGCAGAGGACAAATTTGGGAGCGAGAGGGGGACAGAGTTTGGAGCAAAGAAGTGTCAAGTAGGACGAGGGTTAAGCACTGTCCTCCTTCTCCACTCTTAACTTGTCCCTTTGTAAAGCATCCTTTCTGAGGTTTTTAGTTGTGAGGTTTTTTGTTCTGTTTTGGTTTTGCATGTAATGTACTGTATATTTAAGCCATAATTATATTGGCCGACCTTGGGCCAGTCACTCACTCTTCAGCCTGACCTACCTCATAGGGCTGTGGTGAGGAGAAAGGATAAAAGCTTTGTAAGCCCCCCTTGGGCATTTGCATTAGCATTGGAAAGGCAAGGTATAAACCCAGTAAATAAATAATAAATAATAAATACTAGGAGTGTATTGGGAGGATACAGTATGAGATGCAATGTGTTGAGGGGTAGGGGATGGAGAGGTGAAAGCAAATTGAAATCCAAAAATAGGTACAAATCATACCCAGAACCATAGGTAAGACTTGGAAGGAAACTCGAGGGGCATCTCGCCCATCCCCAGCTTAGTACATTCAGCTGCTAAGCAGCACATGCTTCAAAAGAGCTACGAAAACAGCCTAAAATTTCTGATCTGTCTCTGAATTTGTGACTGTGAATGGATTTGAAGAAATATAAAACTTTATAACAGTTTTATAAAAATACATAAGAATTGCAGGTTCAGAACACTGTTTTCCTCATGTAGTTCAATAAACTTTTAGTTCAATAAACTTTTGTTATTGTTTAAACTACCTTTTCTCATAATAGGGAAATTTAAGCAAAGAAAGTATAACATAAAATACGTACAATATGCCTTCCAAAAGAAGGGCAGATGTGGCTACTTCTTTGGCTTTAGAAAAATGTAGCTCAATAATGATCCTCTCACCAATTTCCTAAGTGCTTCTTTAGTAATGGATAATTACTATGAAAATTATGCTCAAGGGCAATGACCTTCAGCATATGCATGGTGTGAGCAGTGAGGATCAAGTATTCTAGGACCATTCAGTTGAATGGAAGTCAGAAATGTCCTTCCATGACTTCTCTCAATTCAGTCCTTCAGCATGAAGAAAAACTGAAGCAACTTCCCTCAGTACGTGGATAGTGAAGACTATACTTCAGCCATTCTAAAAGGGATGCTCATTTAAGTGCAACTAATTTAACTGGTTAAGTTAAAACCTAATTTTAATGTATGTTTTTTTTCTTTCCTGAAGGCTTATGGAGAATTTGCTTGGACGAATCCTCTACATCCAGATATATTTCCAGGCTTACGGAAGATGGAAGCAGAAGTAGTGCGTATGTGTTGTGCACTCTTCAACGGTGGACCAAATTCTTGTGGAACCGTAAGTGCCATGGCATCCTGACGTTTCCTGGTGTAATTTTTTCCTGCTTAACTTTTTACTGATGGAAAGAAATACATTTGAATAAAAGTTACAGACCCATTGCAGGTAATTGCAGGTTTTTGGTTGGTTTGTTGGTTGTTGCCTTGTTTCCAAAGCAAATTGGATACTCTGATTTTTTTGGTATTTGAATGTGCCACAACAATTGGCTGAGCGGATAAAGGATCACATCAAGTTTCTTGGGATGTCTGTCATTGGCTTCACAGGAAAACTTACCCTTCCTGTTTTAGGGTATGTTGCTATTTTTTGCCATACCAGTTTGCTGCATGCTGGTTATACATCTAGCCAGAACAGGTAATTAAGAAGTTGCCAGCAGCATATGGAGCATACCAGCTGACTTAGTGATAGTGGCTGTTCAGAAGCTTTATTGGTCTTTCTTCTGTCTTGCAAGTGGCTGAACTAGTTTGCTTTCAGAGAATTTCTGTGTAGGGCTACATGTTGCAATGTGTGAACACTTGCAGTGTGTGAAGACTTCAGCATTGTTGACGTTTCAGCAATCCATGTTGTAGTGTGTACTTTCTCTATGCTATCAAAAAAGGAGAGCAGATGTTGCTCCTGGATTCAGCTTGGAGATGCCTTTTGCTCGAGCTGTTGAGAGCAGCAAGATGTGGGTGGCAGGTCCTTGACTCCCCTCCCCCCTCAGTTCAGTCCTCTATTCTTTATTTGGAAGATTTGTGCATATTGTTCCTCTGTGTATTAAAAGATGAAAGCACTTCATCTGGGTCAGTATCTGCAAACCCCCTACAGACAGATGAACAGTAGATCATAAATTAAAAGAGTGTAATGTGGAGAGAAAAACGAATATTACATTTGATCTAGTCAAAGGTTTGGCTACAAGTCTGCACGCCTTAACTTTACCTCTCAAGAAGAAGATTTTTCCCGTTATACGTATATTATCCTAATTATTTTCCAGAGTAAACTGGCCATGTTCATGACATGTACATCTTTATGAATCTTTGTGGGCTTGTCCTTAGAAACTTGTAACATATTGCTAGATTAATTTCTTCTCCTAGACCCAGAAAAATTGCCATTTGAGGCTTTGCTACTGAATGGTACCAGATTCTTGGGCAGTAACATAATGAACACTATGGAAGGTTTTTAGATCTGGAATATACAGTCACAGTTTCAGTTAGTGCAAGAATTGATGGAGGAGGCAGTTTCAAGTTGATCCTGATCCCAACCTCTTGAATTTAATTTCCTGCAACCAGTCTTGCAAGTTTGCATTGTCGCACAATTGGTAATAAAGGAATTGCCCATGAACAGTGAAATTCTGAAAGGAGGTTAACAGTTTAAATGATTTTATGAGAAGGCCTTGCTTTGAATTGATAATAGGCTGTCTCAGTTTAAAAACTTCTCCCGTGATCTGAAGAATTAGAACATAAGAAAAGCCCTGCTGTACTAGGCAAAGAGCCAACTAATCCAGCTTCCTGTCTATCATGGATGCCTCTGAGAGCACACAAGGCAACACTGTAACCTTGAGCCACTCCCTTGCACCTGGTATTCAGATATAGGCCACTTCAGAAACTTGGAAGTTGTATAAAGCCATCATATGACTTGTAACCTTATATGAGCTGATTTGAAAATCTGTCCACACCTTTTTAAAGGCATCTGAGCAAGGAAATTAATTTAGGAGTTCCACAAATTAATTGCATGTTGGGTTAAGAAATACTTCCTTTTCTCTATCGTGTCGTAAAAGTGTGCCCATTCAGTTGCTTCCTTTTAAATCGCATAGACCCAAACTTTGTAGCCTTTTCATGTAAGGGAGATGCCACAGCCCATTAGTCATTTTTGTTGCTGTCTTCTGTACTGTTTCCTGTTCCACTATATTCTTTTTTGAGATGTGGAGACCAAACAATACTCCAGATGCGGTTTTATCAATATTTGTAAAATGAATATTATTGTTTTATTCTCAGTCCCTTTTTAAAAGTTATCCTGAGCATGGAGTTGATCTTGTTCATCTGCTGTACACTGAATCAACATTTTCATGGCATTGTTCACTCAGGATTTCTTTCTGGGTCCATCATAGACTGGTCCATCCTCAAAACCCATCAATGTACAGTAAAATCTTGGATTGAGAGCGTTTTGGATTGAGAGCATTTTGGATTGAGAGTGTTTTGTAAGACAAACATTTTTAATAAATTTTGAGTACAATCCCAACCATGTCTACTCAGAAGTAAGCCCCATTGTGTTTAGTGGGTCTTACTCTCAGGTAAGTGTGTTTAGGATTGAAGCCATTGTCTTGCAAAACAAGCAAAATCCCGGCCCGGATACAGCCAGTTTCTGTGTTCTGCCAGCACCTGCTCAGTCTCTCTTGAGAGACCAGCATATGCATGTCTACTCTGAAGTAATGGGGCTCAATATCAGTGGGGCTCATTCCTGTGTAAGGGGGGCAATGGAAAGGAGCTTGAAAGACCTAGCCTTGCATGTCTACTCTAAAGTAAGCTCTATTATAATCAGTGGGGCTCACTCCTGTGTAAGGGAGGCAGATTGCAGCCTTAGAGACCTGAAATACTAAGTGCTGGTTAATATGTTTTATTTTGCTTTATATTCTGTATTTTATTTATTTTGTGTTATATTACAGTATTGTAATCATTTTTAGATTAATATTTTGGGTTGTGGAACAAATCATCTGAGTTTCCATTATTTCTTATGGGAAAATTCACTTTTGATATACAAGTGTTTTGGATTACAAGCATGCTTTTTGAATGAATTATGCTTGTAAAACAAGGTACCACTGTATATATACAGTTATGATTCCTTCACTTAGTGTACATCATTTGCATTTACTTACATAGAAGCATATCCGCCCTCCTGTCCACCTTTTTCTCCATGAGGGTGTGAGAAGCCTCTTGAGTTTGAAGCAGCACCCTACTAATATCAGTGCCTCAGCGTTAATGTGGTGCAGTGAAGATGGTCTCTCTGAAAATAGTGGCTGTCATGGTTGATTCTGGAGGAAATACCAATTTGTTGTGAAGGTCTTGTAGATATAGAAGTATTATTGAAAGCACTTCAAAAACTGAACAATATGCAGTATTTAAATTTAAAATAGAACAGTTCCATCCCCTGATTTACAGTCAGGCTACAATCCTAAACACGCTTTCCTGGGAGTAAAACCCATTGAACACAAAGGGCTTACTTCTGAGTAGACATGGTAAGGATTGCGCTCAAAGAGAAACAAAAACTCAAGGTTTTTGTGTTTTCTGTCTTTCATGGTAGATACTTTGTTTATCTCTTCTTCCTTGGAATAAATAAGTTCATGAGTCTGTGGTGTTACAGGAATGTTGGCTTTGGTTTTGTATGTGTGAAACATTAGAACAATATCCCCACACTTTGGCCATTGGTTTTCTTTCACTCATCACATGATGACCTTTCTTTGGCGCTGGTACAGAGCTATACAGTTGATGGGAGTAATGTCTGAAAGTGGTGTCAGCTGATGTTGAATCACCTGGCATTGGTCAACATACTGTGAAAACTAGGGGAAATGTCTTATGAAAATGATTCACACTGCCCTGTGCATAACAGCATGTGCTGGAAGAAGCATGTGCTGCAGTCAAGTGCAAAGCTTTAAGAAGTGTTAGCCACTGAACATTATATGTGGCATTTGTGCAATTTCTTAGCTTAAAATGAAGCAATGCTACCATGTTCCTCAGTAACCAAAATGACCCCAAAAGTGAATTATTTAAAGCAAATCTGACCAGGTAACCTTATATGAAAATAATTTGGGTATTTATTTTATTTTATTTTATTTATAATAAATATAAATTATTTTTAATTTATACCCTGCCTTTCCTCCCCTACAAGAGGAAGCCCAAGGCGGCTTACAAAGAAGAATAAAACACTCATGTGTTCTTCCTGGTATTTCTAGTTTTTTAAATTATCAAAATGAGTGGTCAAATTGTTGAAGTACAAAATATTTTTTTGCTATATACCTATACCCAAGTCAGGTACTGTTTCTCTCTTTGTTTAACCCTTATATTCCCATCTAAAAATAGCCTAATTTGCATAAATAAAAAATGCGGGTTGAATCAACCCACCTGGGAATCTAAGGTTTACACTGCAAATCCAAACTTTTTGGATATAGGTATAGTAAAAAAATAATTTTATTTTGTACTTCAACAATTTGACCACTCACTTTGGTCTAAAAATACTGAAAAGTATTGAGTCATGACCCAAAGTTTTTGGAGTTGCAGTTTAAACAAAGATAGCAATAGCTTGAATCCATAGCTTCAGCTTAGTACTTTAGTTGCTTCCCAGATTTTCCATCTGACTTTCTAAGGGTGCAATCTTAACAGGCCAGCACAACTCATTGATCTTTCTGTCCTTGTGGTTGTAGGGAGGCAAGCATATGTCTGTTCACTGACTTACCCCTCCCACAGAAGTGGTACAGAAGTGTAGGATTTACACTATCCTAACTGGAGATTAGGACTGCCAGCTAACCTTCATATTTTCACATATCTTTTCATCTTTCTGAGAAATATCCTGTATTGACAGGAACATGTAGCATGAGTCAGCCAGGTTTTGGTGGATAAGCAAAGGCTTTTATTGCAACTTTTGTTTTCCCCCTCTGCAATTTCTCTTTTATCAGGAAGTTTTTCAAAAACTTCCAGTATCTGGTAAGAAATGTCCTGAACACTCAAAATTTAGACCACACTCAAAATGGTTGTGGTCTAGCTTGGTGTACTTTTTGTAGTGGACTGAGTGGAAGGATCTAAATCGTAGTCGAACTCTTTGTATCAGAACTCTTAAGACAGAAAGTGACTTCTGTTTAGATTTTTCTCGGCACAAGTGCTTGAACCCTCCTTTAATTTGTATGAACAAGTATGAATTTTTTTCTGTAGGTATAAATATGTTTCTGTATGAACATATAAAACATCCAACACTGCTGACCGAAAAATTCTGTTGCTGTTTCAAAACTGATGTTTCTGAGGGGCTTAAATTGTTAATAATACGGTATTGTACTCCTATCATGATCATTTAAATATATGTGTGTTTTAATTCTCTGACAGATGACCTCTGGTGGGACTGAGAGCATCCTGATGGCATGTAAAGCCTACAGGGAAATGGCTTATGAAAAAGGAATCAAGCATCCAGAAATGTATGTACAGCTCTTCTATGATTTCATCTAAAGAACAACAAAAACCTTAACAGTGACACTGCAATTTCTTCCCCTCTCTCAAAATGTGATACGAACTTTCCCAGATTAGGGTGGCTGTCTTCGGTAGTTATCTGATCTGATCACGTATGATTTGGATATACATGATTCTGTCATTGTGCAGAACCTAAGTAAGTACTGTTAAGTCTGCAAATGCTTGGATGACTTAACAAATGCTGCTAAGTCTTCCCAGTGCTTAGATGGGAAACTGCTTGGAAATTGTGTCTAGCCCTACAGTCCAGAGTAACTACAGGAGCACGTAAGAGATGTTACGTGCACCCGTAGTTACTGCACCACCTAGTGAAAACCTATAGGAAATTCATATTGCAATCCAGAGTAAATTGTTCTTACACCGGAGCAAGGACTCCCCATAGGTACTCTGGATTGTGCCCTGAGCCTCTGAATTTGGAATATAAAAATATCTTCAATATAGTTTCAAGGAGTTAACTTTTCAGTTGCTAAGCAAAGACATATATTGAAGGAAGTGAGTCTAGAGCCCACATTGGAATTCTTGAACAAATATACAGTAAAGTCTGTGTTATTTGGCATTCTGAAAACTGGAAAACATGATTAAGTGGCAGACATCATGGATGGTGATACAATTCCTCATTCATCTTACCAAAAAACATTTAAGCTGGCATTGTTTTCCAGTGTTTACAGAAGTCATTTGTTTGTGTCATGATGCTTCATGTCTTGTGTTTTTTTGTGGTGTTGGTTCCTGTCATGCTTAGTGTGTGTGTGTGTGCGCGCATGTGCTTGTGCATGGTGTGTTGTTAGCTGCTACAAATACAGCAAAAGTTGTATTATCTGATAATTACAGAGAATGAGGGGTCACTCTTCTGAGTGAAAGCCATGAAAAAGCATAACCAGCAGAAGTAAGCCCCATTGTGTTCAATGGGTCTTTCTCCCAGGAAAGTGTGTTTAGGATTGCAGACAGGCATTAACATTAGACACTAAGCACCTGTGAAATGTAAGGCAGGTCGCTTGGTTTGGATGTCAGTCACTGCCATCTGTTGAGTAACTTGTAAGTTGCAAGTTGTTTATCAGCTTTGCTTTCTGCACTAAGCAACACAGACAAGCATAAAGTGATATGGTTTGCTTTTATACATTTGATCTTGTTTCCTTTTATCCTTGTTGCAGTTTACAGTGCTCCATGTTTTTCAAGTAAATTAATATAAAGTGCCATAGAGCTACAAACACAAGGCAAAGAGCTCTTCTAGACATACTCAAAAACAACTGCTTGTACATGTCTAAATATTTTAATTGTTCTGTGAACGGCTGTTCCTCTGTACTGTCTGTTATTTTTAAAAATTCTGCATTTCCCATGCTATTTGCCATATAAAGTTGCAAGGAAATTTGTTTGTGGGAGTCAGATTCCTGCTGGGCATGGGGGGATTCATTTCTTCAGGTCTTTGCATTATGGACTTCGCTGTTTCTTTGCAAAGTCTTAAAGAAAGACTGGAAAATTATGTTTCAGTTCTCTCCTCTTATAAACAAAAAATGAACCACAAATGATCAGATCAGTTTCTGAACAATCCTTTAGGTGAAAATCTCTCTTGCGTTCCCCCTTTTTCAGGCTTCCAATACCAGTTTTGTCTGGGGGAGGGGGAGAGGAGTGATAAGGGTATAAATTAAAGACGGCTTCCAACATTTTTTGAGACATATTTCTTTTGCATTTTTTAGATTGGTTCCAGAAAGTGCTCATGCAGCATTTGATAAAGCTGCTAATTATTTTGGGTTGAAGATTGTGCATATTCCATTGAACAAGGATATGCAAGTGGACGTTAAGGTATTGTTTTGATATTTCCAGACATCTTTCTTTGGTTTGGACTGGATAAAATAATAAATGGTATTTTGACAAAAAAAAATTATTTAGAAAATGAAAATAAAATTGATTCTTTTGAGTCATGTGCCTTTTATCCTCTTGAAATCGTGAAGATTGGTTTATGAAGATACAATCTATTGGTCCATCAACCAATCTGAATGCTTGATCATTTCCTCTTAATTTTTTTCAGGCAATGAAAAGAGCTATTTCCAAGAATACAGCCATGCTGGTCTGCTCAGCACCCCAGTTTCCTCATGGGAGCATAGACCCAATTGAGGAAGTGGCAGAGGTAACTGTGGATACTTTAATACAATGTTGCTGTAGGTCTTCAGTGAGAAGGGAGCACAAATATGGTGCTTCCAGTTCAGGATTTTTAATTCACATTTTTTAGCCCTGATATAAACCGGGGGAATCAATCAGTCTCATACACAGCAAAGCTGAGCTTTGTTAAGAACTTTACTGCATTGAATGAATTGCAGCCTTTGTTACACAAGCAGAACAACAACAAAAAAAGAGATCTAGTCAGGGCCAAGTCAAGACTTCATGATGCAGCATATTAAATTCTGCACCCACCCTTGCATGATAATATGAAAGCTCTCCTCCTCCTCTTCTCCTCTAATCAACACTCTACTCTCTTCCACATTTCTTCGTCGTCTCTTTTGCCCTTTTCTAAACCAGCAAATGGAAGGAAGAGGTGGAGCAGTAGGGATAACTAAGTGGATAGAGATGGATACACCCATCATTCTGCTGCCCAAGGTGACTGAGGCTTCCCAGTGTCTGATAAGACATTAAAAATCACTTTTGATTTTTTTTCTTGAAGGCCAGAAGTCATGTGTTTTGGGGCCCAATCCCATCCAGATTTCTAGCGCCAATACAATTGCAGTGCAGCCCTGATCTAAGGGAACAAATGTTCCCATATCTTGAGGTGACCTCTGTGACTGCCTCCCCACCACTGGGTGCAGTGAATGGATTGGTATAGCTGTATTGGCACTGGATAATTGGATAAGATTGGGCCTTTGACTCTTAAAGTTAATCTGAGCAGAGGTGGCAGTGGACATACAGGTTCTGCTGGGTTCAAAAGACCTAAGAAAAGGGATGTGCAGATAAGTGAATCTGTTGGTATGGAATATGTGTATATATAAAAATCTGATATATTAAGACTTGGGCTCTAAGAATAATTTTATTGTTTAGATTAAACTAAACCTATTATTATTATTATTATTATTATTATTATTATTATTATTATTATTATTATTATTATTATTATTTATTAATGCACAGCAAACAATTTCATGCTGGTTTCATTCAGATCACCAGTCGGACCCTTCCCAAGAGTCTAGGACTGTGTTGTTGTTGTTGTTATTATTATTATTATTATTATTATTATTATTATTATTATTATTATTATTATTATTATTATTATTTTGACACAGCTTGCGTTGAAATATCAAATTCCATTCCATGTGGATGCCTGCCTAGGAGGGTTTCTCATTGTTTTTATGGAGAAAGCAGGTTTTCCTCTGTCACAACGTTTTGACTTCCGAGTAAATGGTGTAACCAGTATTTCTGCTGATACCCACAAGGTGAGTCAAACTATTTTGGATGCTAACAGTATAAGCCTACCCAGTAAGCCCTATTGAATGCAATAGCATTTACTCCCAAGTAGGTTTTCGTAAGATTGCAGCTTGAGTTGGTTGTACACTTTTTAAACTGGAACATGCATGTAGCTCTCCTTTAATGTAATAACTCCGATATCACTTCACAGATATGGTACATAAAAGACATTGTGCTGTTACCACTCTTATACAATTAGGCTAGGACTAAAACTGAAATTTATTCACATAGACTTCAAAATAAATTCCAACTTTAAAGTTTCAACTCTAGAGAAACTTACTTTGATCAGCATGTGAGAGTAAAGGAAGGTTGAATGCACAGTAATAGAATAGAATGTCGGTGTGACTAAAAGCAAAGAATGGAAAGCTATGGACGTGTACAGAATACTGAGTCTTTGGAGTCCAGAATTTATGGCATTGGGAATGTACACAGTTGTCTTTTGGGCAGTTTGGTATACTTGGTTTCTCTCTGTTTGCAATGTATATTCTAAATCTTTCTTAACAAGCTATCATCAACAGGAAGGCTTTGTTTAAAAAAAATTATTTCATATTTTGTTGAAAAGTGGTATAATGGCGCCTCACATAAAGAATGCCTCAAGTAAAGTATGTTTCAAGTAACAAACAAAAATTTCTCTTGGATTCTGCTTCATGTAAAGAACATGCTTCACGTAAAGAAAACATTTGTTGGCAGTTGGGGCAGACGCGCTGGCCGGCAGCCTGTTTAAAAAGTGTCAGGGCTGCCTAGTGCACCTGCCCATAGTGAAAGCAAAACTTCCATGCTGTTCCTCCTGTGGCCGGGTGTCCACTGGGAAGAGGGAGAGAAGAGCAGTGGAGAAGAGGGAAGCAGCTCAGGACTAGCCAGAAGGGAGCAGGGGAGAGAGAGGCTCAGGATGGAGGGAAGGAGAAAGTTGGGAGACACTTTGAAGGTGTCTTGGATTGCAGCCTCCTAACCATGTCTACCTAGAAGTAAACCCCATTGTGTTAAATTTCCCAGGAAAGTGTCTTTAGGACTGCAGCTAAGTAGACTTCATAAGATCATGTACATTGAATACATATTTTGAATTCAATCCTAGTGTTCTGTCATGATTTTTACATCCAGTTAATATTTTTATATGAATATTTTGGGGGTTGTGGAACCAATTGTCTGAGGTTCCATTATTTGCTATGGGAAAAACTGCTTCATGTAAAGAATGTTTCACATAAAGAACATGCCTCCGGAACAAATTTGTTATGTGAGGCACCACGGTATATAAATATTCTTAGTAAGTCAGTATGCCCTTTGGCTCCCCTTAAATAGGTCTGAACATCTCTGTAGAATTCATACTTTACAATGTTCTTGTGTGGAGAATTTACAACACTAACTACTATTTTTCCAACTTGAACACCATCTCCTACACAGTATGGATACGCTCCAAAGGGCTCATCTGTGATACTGTACAGTGAAGAAAAATATCGGCAATATCAGTTTTTTGTTGCTCCTGACTGGCAAGGAGGAATCTATGCCTCTCCCACTGTTTCTGGTTCCAGGCCTGGGGGCATTATTGCAGCTTGTTGGGCAACTATGATGCATAAAGGAGAAGATGGTTATGTGGATGCCACAAGGAGAATAATTTCAACTACACGGTTCATTGTCTCTGAGTAGGTAGAAGGTTTCAATTTCTTTGTCCAACTCCCCCCCCCCCCTGAAAATGGGCTGTATCACAATTGAAAAATCTAGGCATCACGATTAACATCAAATATATGCAGACAAATTACAAAAATGTAAATCTGGTATTTTGTCCAGAATAGATATTTGTTGGGGGATATGGGAATCTTATTTGCCAATATTTAAAAAAAAATACACAATTTGAAAAGACTTTTAAAAATGTTTCTTTTTTTAAGGTTGCAGAAAATTGAAGGAATTGTTATCATTGGAAAACCTGAAGTATCTGTCATTGCTCTGGGGTCTAAAGTATTTGACATTTATCAGTTGTCAAACATGTTAGCAGCGAGGGACTGGAACCTAACTATTTTGCAGTACCCTTCAAGGTGAGTTCTGTTTGGTGACCAACACCTGGGAGGTCGGACAGTAAGCAGTGGTCAAAAATTGCCTTTCCCAATTACATGTACACTGTTATGCTGTAACATATTGTGTAAACCTGGAAACTGTGCTTCTTAAATGAGGGGTAAGAATCAGTTATAAATAGTATTCAGAAATGTTCTTTCCATTTGTTGTAATCCTAAAGACACTTTCCTGGGAAAGACCCACTGAACACAATGGGGCTTACTTTTGAGTAGACATGGTTAGGATTGTGCTCTTAGACTAGGAGTAGTCTGGTGACACTGGGTCTAGTCCACTCTTACCCTCACCTCTCTTAGATTGTTTCTATTACCTTTCACCACTTTACTGCCCTTCACAGAGAGAGAGCCTGGAGTACTGCCTTAAATCAGACATAATCAGGGATGAGATTCTAGATCAGTGTTTCTCAAAGTGGGGGTTGGGACCCCTTTGGGAGTTGCCTAGAGCTTCCCTGAGGGTCGCCTAGAGACCCCTGGTGCAGGGGGCCAGGTCAGGCTTGCCAGACCTCTGGCTGTAGCTGCACGCGCACTGGGGCTGACTGACAGCCTCAGGGCTCAATCCTATGCATGCCTTCTCTGAAGTAAATCCCATTATAGTCAGGGGGCCTTTACTCCCATGTAAATGTGGATAGGATTGCAGCCTCAGGGCCCAATCCTATGCATGCCAACTCTGAAATAAATCCCATTATAATCAGGGTGGGGGCCTTTACTCCCATGTAAATGTGGATAGGATTGCAGTCTCAGGGCCCAATCCTATGCATGCCTACTCTGAAATAAATCCCATTGTGTTCAATGTGTGCATAGAACACACATTTCATTTGTAACAATGAAAATGCATCCTGCATATCAGATATTTACATTACGATTCATAACAGTAGCAAAATTAAAGTTATAAAGTAGCAACGAAAATAATTTTATGGGTGGGGGTCCCCACAACATGAGGAACTTATAAAGGGGTTACGGCGTTAGAAAGATTGAGAATCACTGTTCTAGATTGTCAAATTCATTTCATGTAGTGAGCTGAATAGCATTCATGATGAGAGTATTCTCTTGAGAGCTGGAGGTGATATCATTAAGCAGGACATGACGTCATTAAGCAGATGATAGCCAAAAATAAGCACTTTGTTTTCCTCTAGGAACTCATTACCTGCAAACTTCAGAAGAGAAAATATGTAAATCTTGTTCATTATTTTTATAATGCTGGTTTATGAGACAAATAACTGCTTTCCCTCCTTTCATCTCTTCCTTAGTATTCATATTTGCATAACATTATTGCACACAAATCATGGAGTGGCAGAATTGTTCGTGAAGACTGTCCGAGAGTGTGTTGCTGAGATCATGAAGAACCCCAAAGCAAAGACTACTGGATTGGTAGGAACATTCCCATTTTCTGAGTGATGCTTATATGGATTTGGAAGTGAAACATCCCTGTTCATTTATAAGAACTAAAACATTTAAACCCCACATTTTCATTTTACAAAGAATGTCACCCAAAATGGTTCACATCCAAGTATGAAAATAATAAGAAAAAATCCTGCCTTTAAATGAACAAGGTTTTCACTAACTGTTGTGTTTTCTTATTTTTTAGGGTGCTATATATGGCATGGCACAAATGGTTCCTGACAGAACCTTGATTTCAGAGATTTCTCATGTTTACTTGGACTGCCTGTACAAGACTGATGCGTCTCCTTCAGCAGACACACATGTAAATGGTGCTCCAGGACACCACTAATTATATAACTTTTTGTGGCTTTCAAGTGTTGGGCAATTATAGAATTCTGGGAAAGGAGGAGAACTTCCAAATGAAATTCTTCCTCTTGCAGGTCACATGGCAGCTTTATATGTTTCATCATTTTTTTGTTTGGAAATAAGCATAGATTATAGTCTTTCCCCTTGGCTATTTATCACTGAGAGTTTTCATAGTTTTTTTAAATGTTAATTTAACATTGTTCATGCTAGCTGACCACTACTTCCAGTCTTCAAGGGAACAGCCATATTTATGACCACTTGTTCATTTCTTATCATTCACTTGGAGGCCTGAATTCGCCTTGATTGAATATTAAGCAGCGGGCATTTCCTGTGACCCATAACCCAACAGGAGAAAGAAGTCAAGGTGCTCTTATCTTCAGTGTCTGCCATGGTGAAATGTTGCTGGTTTCCTTTTTAAAAAAATACAATGCAATATGTATTCTTGTGGAGGGGTTAATGGCAAATTTACTATTTCCCAGTAAAAGGCAACTTCAGCATTTGTCCTGTGTGGTGGCGGGGTCTGTTTGTTCTGGATTGGAGTCATCCAAACCATGGTTGATGTGACATTGGGGAAACCTGGCCAGTCTGTCACATGAGCCTGTCACCAGAATGTTTCCTAGTCTGCAACTCAAAAGGGTTTGCATTAGTTCAAGACAATGAAGTCAGACAACAGCTGTAGAAAGTTACTTGTGATTTCTGGATGCATCATGTTGAGAAGCTGTACTAGTTCTAACAGTTGAGATTTTTTTCAAGTATTGTACCAAAGTTGTTTTCTATTCCTCCATTTTTAGAAACACAAAATGGTAATTTTTCTCATTACATTGAAGTGGCCTCTGCCTGTTTTGTGCTGCCATTGACCACAGGGCCCATTTTTTAAAAAGATCACTCACAATTTGCCTTACTGCTGATGATAATCCTTCTGGCTGATAATATACTACTTTACGGTACTACACTGCACATACCCTAAATGGTAAATTAGCCTCAAGTTTAATACAGTTCATCCTTAATGTACCATTGTCTGAGCCAAGCTTATTTATAGCGAGGGGACAAGACTTCATAACTGTGATGTGGCTACCTAGAAGGCCTAGAAACCTGCTCTCATTCTCTCCCACGTTTCAGTTACATACTAGAAGCTCTGTGAAGTTTATAAGACATAATTAGCAAATATTAGCTTATTCCAAGTCTTTGAGGACCAATACTGGTGAGTTCATGAGCTTTGTGTATACTACCAGGATTTTCACTGCATCACACGAGTTGGTAACACATAGGGGTGCTATATAGAAAGTGTGATGTTTCATTTAGAGATTCATGACATTCTTGCATACAGTTGGTTTTCCTACATGTGCTGCAGAATTTCTTGTGGCTTGATATGATCAGCCTACTTATGTTCAGTCCTTACCATTATGAATTTTAGCAATAATTGATTAGTTCTTCACCATCTTGCTGTTTCAATGATAAAGATACTGAATACAAAGCAACTTGAATGCTTCTGTTAAGATGTGTACATGAAACTGTTATGTGCATCATTTCCATATATCATTCCACAGTCAGTTGAAGAAGATGCATCATTTCCATAGTTTCCCACTTAACACTGATATCCAGTTTTCTGTCACCAGAAGCAAGAAGGATCAGGATATTATTCTGGTTTAGGATTTTGTCAGTTCCTGCATTTCTAAGTTCTGTAAGCAACCACTAAAATTGCAACACTTGTTTAGATACTACTTTTTTTACAAAATCATGTAGGACTTCATTGTGTGCATCATATATACACATTTAGGTTAAAAGCAGGCTTAAAATATTGTTTAACTTCAAATTAAGAGTTGAAATCTTCATGAAGAACTTACAGACTTGAAGTACTGTACAGTATTTCACATGTTGTGAAAAGTATGCTGCCTAACTTTCCTTAATAGCACATAAAACCTTTATGGTACAATGTTGGAGGGAATCTTTGATTTTAAATTTGGTGGACCACTACAATTCTGAAATGTGCTCTTCAACAGATATATAAAGGAAATAAACTCAAGTAACACATTTAAAAATAAAGTTTATTGTAAATGCTTTCACTTAAATCACGTGATCCTAAATTTGTTATGTGACTTTACTGATGTAATATTGCCTGAACAAAACTGCAGACTTAATACAAGACAGTTTTAAAAAATGAATATAATGCAAAGGGTTGGGTAAAGTTAGAGTGCTCTGCTTTTGTTGACAAACTCTAGCAACTGACCAGCAAACACACAAAATAGCTACAATTAAGAGTGGGTTCTGGATAAGCATCTCATCAGGTGTCTCCTTCTGGAATAAAGGACTTCTGAGAACTGGTTCCACACAGCAAAAGAGAAAGAGGCAGGAATGGTGGGTTGGTTGATTTAGTAGGTTCAGGTTCTTGCAGTTTCAGGACAGGGAATTTGCAACTTGTTCTATGAAACTAGCCAAGTTGATGTCTCGCTCAGATAAGCCTGCACACTCATGAGTGCTCAAGGTTATGTGGACCTGCAATATAGAAAGTCATATAGAAAGTCATTTCAAGTTGTACATGAAAGAGTTTACAGAACACATCCATGATGGTGAGCATCTTTGTGAATTAAAAGGTATAAAGTCTCTTTCCCGTCTCAGAATGAATTTCTCATTACCCTTCTTACCCAGAGAATAGCTGCCCCTACACACCCCAATACAGCCAAGCCTGGGTTGTACTTACTACCCAGAGCCACCCAACCCAAATTAAAAAACACAAAAATTGCATGTGTTTTAGCCTAGCCTCAGCCATTCTGAGTTATATTCTGGGTAATGCAGGCAATGTGGTAAAGAATGCTGGTGTCCTCCACCTAGGACGGTCCCAGCTGCAAAGGAGGAGGGTTGTCCTGCTATGGTGATCAGAACTGGGAAATTAGGTAAGAAACTGCATGGAAATTCAAACAAACTCATTCACTTTTGCTACCACATCTGGGGCAGCTGATCCGCCAGCACTAGGGACCCAGGGTGTTGGTGAGAAGTGAACTATTGCCAGAGAACTGTAAGCTATGCTGTATATGTTCTCACCTTGTTATAAACGTTGAACCATTCAGGGTGATGGTCCAGTTTTTCTGCTTGTAGAGCCACTCTCGTCATAAATCCAAAGGCCTGCCCACAAAGCACAAGGAACATTTTAGGAAAACACACAGCTTTAGTGTAAGTAAGTGATATAAAAGAAGTATAATATGCAATTTAAAAGATTAAAGATATGAAGTGACAATATTTCATTGCTTCAATCCAATGCGCCAATTCCCTATAAATGTGGCATCTTGCACCCCTGCTAAAGACCAGAGTAATGAATATAAACCTGCCTACTGTCCACTTTAGTTGAAATGCAGGTAAAATGTTGATCAGTAATAAGAACTATGGGTTTTTCTTCATACCCGATTGAAGTCCTTGAAATGGAACTCTTTGTAAATAGCATCTCTGCCCTCCACTTCATTCCATCCTACCGCTCTGAGATTTGGCAGCAACTGTTCTCTCTCTTCACCACTTAGTCTGTGAGCTTTTCCTGCCTGGAAAAGAAAGGAAAGTCTCTTTAAGATTATCCTTCAAAACCAAGTATAGCTTAGTTTCTGTGGCTCCATGGAAGATGCACTGTCAGTAAGAAGCAAGAGCAGTGATTTTCAACCTTTTTCAAGTCACGGCACATCAACAACGTGCTAAAATTATCAAGGCACACCATCAGTTGTTTGAGCATTGATAAGGCACACTGCTGCTGGTAGGGGGCTCAAATCCCCCAATTGCCCTAGTATACCTACAGACCATCTGGGGCACACCAGTGTGCAGTGGCACAGTGGTTAAAAATCACTGAGCTAGAGCATGATTCTTACTGAAGGAGGTATACAGGCACATTAGACTTTTTTAACCGAACAGGCTCCATAAGTCTGGAACTAGTTAGTGACCCACCTCCCAAGCCCTGCTACCAATGGAACATAGGCATGAATCACATACACAAACCTGATCTACAAGGTATACAAAAGCATTTGAAAAGTGAGCCCCTAGAAGCAAATTCTTGCTTTTGCTAATTTCTCTGTGCCAACCCTGCCTGCGATTTCTAATTTTCTTTGCTCCCATCATGCAGTTAGATTTTATGGGACTAAAGTTATGGGACATGCAGTTAGACTTCCTGATCTGCATTACAGCTTCCAAATTCAACCGACTTTAAAAACAGGAGTACAGTCTGGAATTGGGCTGCATTTCTCCCTTTTCTATGCACAGAGCAATTCTCAGGGAAGCATGGAAGGCATTAGTGTTGGTATAAATCTGTTTCATATTAACCAGCTTATTGCTTGGTTAATGTTTAAAAGCTATTGCTTCACTTCATTCTGCCTTTGTAAATGGGGAGGGTCGCACTCCTCAGAACGTGGATGTCATTCCTCCAATTGTCCCTACCACAAGCATTCAGAGGAAATTATGTATAATCCCCTCTTGCCAAAAACCAAAGGAGAATTTTTGCACAATGCTGGATCGCATTTGCCTTTAAACTGGAGAGGGACAGACTAGAACCTGGACTTAGAACAATTTATAACTACCCTACCACACTGTGGAATAATTATCTTGATAATAATTTTTGTTAATTGTGGAATAATTATTTTATTATGTTAATTGTGTTCGTTATTTTTGTTAACTGTGAAATGATTACTGTATTTACTCAAATATAACACTCACCTTTCCCAGCCAAATCAGGGTGCGCATTAGATTTGGTGTTAATTAGAATTGCATGAATGCAGTATTTTGATTGTAAGTATAGGGTGTGCATTGGATTCGATAGCGCATTATATTTGAGTAGACAACGGTATTTTAAGTATACCATTTATTTTATTATTTATAGCTTAAGTATACTGATTGTAAGTATAGGGTGTGCATTGGATTCGATAGCGCATTATATTCGAGTAGATAACAGTATTTTAAGTGCCACACTGCTGAATAGTCTGCTTATCTTAAACCTAGGCCAGTCAATCTTTTGGAGATGCCCAAATCCATTAGTAGTTTTAGTAGTAGTAAACCTCCCCATGCTGTTACGTAACCCACCCCCAACCCCCAGGTTAAGTTGCGGATTCCAGACACTTATGAACTCATGGGGTAGATTCATTGTTTCCACTACAAAATCAGACAGGGCACCGATAGGCTTAAGACTTATATGCATGGAAACCTTTGCAATATTAAAATCCCTCTGGAACATTTGATTTAAAGCAGAAAGATTTGTATAATTCTAATCAAAAATACAGTCCTTGTGAAACCTAATTCATTACAGTTTTGGGATAATATTTCAGGGGCCCCCTAAGGGGTTGATTGCTTTTTCATTTGCATTGCTTTGATGACCGCCAAAGTCAACATTTGGGCAAAGGTGCACTACTTGTAAGCACCACTCCGTGCAATAAACTTCAGCCGTTGCCCTTTCCGAGAGATCACTGATAAGCTTGTTCAAGGTCTCTTAGCAACTCGAATAAAGTGGAGATGGAAGGAGGCTGGAGGCTTTCATACCAGCTACTACTCCCCCCCCCCCATCAAAATGGCATCATTTGAAGGACAACAGCACACCAAATGAAAGCTACAGGAAAGCGGGGCTGATGATCGCCCATATGAACTGATGTTTAACATTGCATTCTGCTTTTAGAGAAAAGACAGTGCTTTTCAGGCACTACATACAGGTCAGGTTTGTGCTTGAATACGCAAATGCTGCTATGTTTATCTGTCCGTTTTCTGCACCTTTATCTAACGGAGCACTCGCTTGCCTGACGCTGACTTGCGACTCCTAAAAGGGTTAAGTCGGAGCTGCAGAATTGCATCACAGCTCTGGAGAGTATTGATGTGGACTGTTGACAAACCATGAGATAAGATCCTAAAGGCTAAGCTGGGAGAAATCCGTTTCCCCCCCCTCCAGTGATAGGAAGTTTTCCTTTTTCCATTGGGAAAAGATAGAACTGAATCCAGCACAAAATCAGCACCTGCTTAATGCCAGGTACTAAACCATATGGAATTTCAAAGCAACGTGACTCAATTTTAACTAGTATATTATCACTGAATTGCTTCCATTTCAGAATGTGTTTATTTTTCCTCCATGCACCCCCCAGTTTGTCAGATTCTCCAGATTCGATCTCCTCTAAGCGAGGTAGAGCAGTATTTATCAAACTGTAGGTTGTGAGCCAATTTCAAGCAGATCCCCATTCATTTCAATATTTTTAATATAGTTGACTTGATGCTATCTTGGTATGTGACTGCATTTCGGGAAGTGTTGCATATCTTTACTTTTTAATAGGCTACTACTAAAAAAAAAGCAGGCCTCCATCAGTCTTGGAAGACTATGGTATCGTGCACAGCGCTGCATACGAAGCACGAAAGCCTGGGTTGGATTGTTATGGAGGATAGGCTGTTCCCCAAGCAGCAAATCCCCCCTCTCCACGCCACTGAATTAGTCCAATGGAAAGGCAGAGCAAATACGATTGGATCCAGCTGATGTCGCAGAGCTGGGCTAAGGACAGGAGCTCACCCTGTCTTGTGGGGCCGACCTGGGAATCGAACCCTGGCCTGCTGGTTAACAGGCACAGCATCTTAGCCACTTGTGCCACCCACAGCCCAGGCTACTACTGTAAATATGCTTTTAACAATGATAGTAAATGGGACTAACTCCTGTCGGGGTAGGATTTCAGCCTAAAAATGCAGCCTGCAATTTGTAGGATTGCAGCCTAAAAAAGTTCCTGCTTGATGATGTCATGTCCAGTCATGACACCACTTCCACAGGGCTGTGACTGTCATTCTAAATACTGAATCCCAGTGGTAAAAGTTTGAGAACCACCAGAGTAGAGTGTATCACTAAGGGTTGTCACCTTTCTCACTACCCTTGTTCCTAGGTCTCTGAAAAGCAATCTGACATACCATATTTACTCAAAATCTGATGTACCTTCAAATCTAATGCACACCCAGACTAAATTTGGCTGAAAAAAGTGTTAGATTTGAGTAAGTATAGATTCGAGTAAATGCAGTTTTCCTATCATCATCTCTATGCCAGGAACATCCTCATCTGCTACATTTTTGCAACTGTTGCTGCTAATAGAAGCAGAGCCACAAGGAAGAAGGAAACAAGCTGTCAAATATCCTATATGAAGCAAAAAAAAAAAAAAAAGTTGGGTATGGAAGACATGCATACCCTTCTCCTGTATCTACAGGTGCTAATCAGTATAGCAGCTGGTGATACAGCACCCCCTATAGGTAGATACTCTGCACAACAGCATTTGAGTTACGTTGCAATTAATTGTCCATATGTTGCATAATTATGTTGCAGTTAATTGTCCAGGGCTGTGGGTGGCGCAAGTGGTTAAGACGCTGTGCCTGTTAACCAGCAGGCCAGGGTTCGAGACCCGGGTCGGCCCCACAAAACAGGGTGAGCTCCTGTCCTTAGCCCAGCTCTGCGACGCCAGCTGGATCCAATCGTATTGGCTCTGCCTTTCCATTAGACTAATTCAATGGCGTGGAGAGGGGGGATTTGCTGCTTGGGTAACAGCATATCCTCCATAACAATCTAACCCAGGCTTTCGTGCTTCGCATGCAGCGTATGTAGCGCAAAGCACGATACCATAGTCTTTTAAGACTGATGGAGGCCTGCTTTTTTAATTGTCCATTGAAGAAGCTACATTAGTCTACTTTGGTTTGCAAGCTCATAGGAAAGATCATGTGTAGGATACCCTGAGCGGAAAACCATCATCACTATCTTGGCTTCTTACTTAACAATCCACCCCAGTGAGTTTTCCCACTTCACCACCCATTACCTACCTCTGATTGCAAAGCCCTATTTTTAAAGGTCTCCCAGTTGTGCTGTTTCTACTTTTTCAATATAGAAACAAATGCTGTTTGCTGGATTTTCACAGACTTTTAGTGAACACATGCTTCTTATTACAGCAAATATTCAGAAACACTTTGGGCAATGTTTCCATCCACAACACTAGGCTTTAAATCCTTGAAAATCCATAATGAAAAGAGAAACTAGCTCAGGTATGCAGCAATAGTAGACAGTCTACTTAAAGTAGTAGTAAATTAAAATGGGCTATGGGTGGCACAAGCAGTTAAGATGCTGTGCCTATTAACCAGCAGGCCAGGGTTCAAGACCCAGGTCAGCCCCACAAGACAGGGTGGTGTCCTTAGCCCAGCTCTGCGACGCCAGCTGGATCCAATCGTATTGGCTCTGCCTTTCCATTGGACTAATTCAGTGGCGTGGAGAGGGGGGATTTGCTGCTTGGGTAACAGCCTATCCTCCATAACAATCCAACCCAGGCTTTCGTGCTTTGCATGCAGCGTATGTAGTGCCGAGCATGATACCATAGTCTTCCAAGACTGACAGAGGCCTGAAACTAAAATAGGAAAGTAAAGTACTCTTTAAAGATGGCAAAAGATGCAGAGACCCAATTTATATACACAAATTTACAATCAAAGTCAAGTTAGTAAGTAAGGCTGCAATCCTAAACTCCAGTTAGGCCAGCCGAAGCTGGTCCACAGCATAAGTCCTGTGCTGACCTGGGGGTGTCATAAAAGTACCATAAGACACTTATGCCCCACTCCTGGCCAAACTCCGTACACAACCATGGAAAGATATGCTGGCTGAGTTTGGCCAGCCTAAATTGGTTAGGATTGTATCCTAAGTGGCTCCCAAATGGGTGACAATCCTAAGAAATCTTGTGATTTCAAGTCTGGAGGTTCTTGCAATAAGTTTGAAGCCAGCCTTATCTTGCCAGAGCAAAGGAGGTGCTGTGATGTTGTAGGAAGCTGATCCACCACTGTCCACCCTTCAAGAGTACAACTACTATATGGGCTGCACTGTGACCTGTTGAAGCAGCCAGGTGAAGTATGAGAAAAGGGTGTAAGGCTGCAATCCTACACACACTTTCATGGGAGTAAACTTTACTGCATACAATGGGGTTTACTTCTAAGTACACAAGCATAGGACTGATCAAAGGCTGCAACCCTACACACACATTCCTGGGAGTAAGCTTCTTTGGACACAATGGGATTTACATCTGAGTAGACATGCATAGTTTTAGCTCTAGGGCTGCAAACCTACACATACTTTTCTGGGAGTAAGCTTCATTGGACACAATGGGATATACTTCTGAGTGGACATGCACAAGATTTAACTCTAGGGCTGCAACCCTACACACACTTTCCTGGGAGTAAGCTTCATTGGACACAATGGGATTTACTTCTGAGCAGACATGCATAGACTTAGCTCTAGGGCTGCAATCCTACACACACTTTCCTGGGAGTAAGCCCCACTGGACACCCTCCTCTTAGTAACTTTCCTACTAGTAGTACCTTTACTACTCCCCCCAGCGACCCCCAGCCAAGTGCTTCCCAGCTCACCATGCCTGCGATCTGCTTGTAGGAGCTGCTTCCAGCCGTGCCCAGCCCCGCCTGCGGCTTGGCTACTCCTAGGTGGAAACTCGGCGTAAGCGCAGGAGGTGGGAGAGAATCACCCAATGCTGGCGGCCGAGTCGGAGGAAGAACCAATGCCCAGGCGGCAGAGGTGGGAGCTGGAGGTGGCAAGTTTCCGAAACTGGGTAGAATGGGGAGGATGATCAGAGGAGTAGTGAAGGGGGACCAAAAAAAAGAGGACAAGCCCCTCCAAAATGTAGGACACCCAAGAAAAATGTAGGACATGACAAAACAAAAGCTCAAAACTCTCATATGTATTGCTTTCATGTGCTTAATTTAAACACTTTAAATTATTAAATTGAAAATTTGTTTCATTTAATTATTAAAAATATTAATAATTATAAATGCTAATAAAATAATATTAATTATTAATGTTTATTTGTTTCTTTATATATGGGATTTCTATCCCCTTTTCTCGGCAAGGCCAACTAATAATAAAAGTTTAACTGAGTACTGATATTAAATTTAAAAACACTAATTTCATATGTCTTTCCGCTGTTTACACCAACCTTCCTCCATGGTGGATGGGGTGATAGTTGTACATGGTTCTGCCACTTGTAACCCTGTAAAATAGGTGCAGCTCAGTGACAGCAATAGACATGACATGAATTGCTAATTGCCAGAAAATAAATGCAGTGAATATTTCCCCAAAAGAAATGTATGAATGTCAGTGCTCTCCATTACTATTGCTCCCATGCACATAGGAGTAAGTACATGCTCCCATGTATTTACTGCTCCTGTATCTGGTGCCCTGGTCTACCTGTCTGGAAGAGGCATTTTCTGAGGTCTCAGAAGGGGAGCACAGGTCCCCTTGGCAAGTCTGAGCAGAACCCCAGGCCCACCTACTGGAAAAAGAGGATCAAGCTCTTTCCAGGAATCCCCCCTCCACAACATTCAGAGGTTCATCAGAAGGTCCCCAACTAGGGGTAAAGGAGGATCTGAAACCATAGCTTGTAAGGACAGGCCACGTACACAACATGGGATTATTTGCAGCAACACAAAAAAATCTTTCCGGCTGTGAAAAGATCCCTAATCAGAGCTACATAAGGAACTCCTCTCCACGATTCCATGCTTAACTTGGCATCCATCAGTCTCAAAAGACTATGGTATCGTGCTCGATGCTGCATGCAAAGTACGAAGGCCTGGGTAGATTAATAGGGAGGATAGGCTGTTACCTAAGCAGCAAATCCCCCCTCTCCATGCCACTGAAATAGTCCAGTGGAAAGGCAGAGCCAATATGATTGGTTCCAGCTGCATCACAGAGCTGGGCTAAGGACAGGAGCTCACCCTGTCTTGGGGGGACCCAGGTCTCGAACCCTGGCCTACTGGTTAACAGGCACAGTGTCTTAACCACTTGCGCCACCCACAGCTCCATACGTGACCCTTTAAAAAAAACTGCACTATCTCTTACTCCAGAAAGGCCCATAAATCTGTCTTGCAAACAAGAATGAAAGGTTCCTGATCACCCTCATAAAGATAATTCATCAAAGCTGCTGGTCCAGGATGCGCAAGGTGAAGATATGTCATAACAAAAAAGACAAGACTCCCCAAGAATGTAGGACATGAAAATATAACAGCTTGTATATAAAAGCTCAATGCTCATATATATCACTTTCATATGCTGAATATAAACTCTATATTGTTTATTATTGAATTTAAAATTATTACATATACACAGGAGTGAGCCCCATTGACTGTAATAGACTTATTTCAGAAAAGGCATGCATAGGTTGGTCTCTCAGGAAGGCTGAGCCAGGTGCTGGTGAAGTGCCTAAAGAGGCCATATTCTGACACCGCCGCCACCTATTATTATTATTATTTTTTCTTGTTAATCAAGACAGCGCTTTTATATCTTTAAAGTTTATTAGAAATGTTTGTTTGTCTTGCATAACATTCTCAATCTAGGGTTTTACTATAATTTATTGCATTTAATTTATGAATTACAAGAAGGCTAAATGCTGTCTACTCACAAAAAAAGACAATGAAGTTTTTTTCTCTAGGACACAAGGCTAAAATCCAAGACATGTCCTTGGAAATGAGGGCATATGGTCACCCTGTGGATGAGAAATTGGGGTGCAAGGAGACCATGGTGCAGTATTGTTTTGCAAGCCAATTTTACAGCCAACATTTGGGCTTTGCTCCTTTCTCCACACTTTCTTTTGCCTCCATACACAGTCAAAGATAAAAACTGAAAGAGGAGGAAACTCCTGCTTTGCACACTGAGACCCCACAATGAGAAGAAAGAGGGAAGAAAAGCAACATACAGTCCACAGAAAGAAGTTCAGAAACAAGAACAGTGCATGGAAATCCACCAATGCCCCTTCCAAATGCTGGCTTAGAACCCAGTCCTAGTCTGATCTACTCAGTCCTACTCTAATCCACCTACCCATTATGGTCAATGGGGCTTACACCCAGGAAAGTGTGCATAGGACTGAAAAGTCAATAAATGGGTTCCCCCTCTGCAGTCCCAGGTACCACAGATGGAGGGGTACAGAAGGTGTCAGATTGGGGCTCTTTAGGGTGGGCTGTATCTCCCATCCATTGCATTTGATTTACCAGGCCAGACAGGAGCTGAAGCTGCTGCTGATCTCCTCACCTGCTTGTGGAAATGGAGGCAACTGAAAGAACCTGGTGTTCCTGTCCTTTAAATGGACTCACTTCAGCTCCACATGAAGGAGAGGAGACCAAGACACAAGCACAACCTTCTTAAAGAGCACAGCAAAGGGCATGCATGCTGGTCTGGTTGCCCCGGGTAGCATCCATTATGGGGGTGCTGTGTATGCCTCTCCATGTGCCCCTCTCCATTTTGCACCCATAGCTCCTGCCGTGGGAACACCCCCCTAGATATGCCACTGGGGTTAAGCAAGCTGGGCCACTGTAGGGATCTTGGACCTTTAAAAATTGGATAGAAGAGCAAATTTCAGCAGCTGCTGCTTCTCATATCACAGATGTGGCATGGGTGTTGCAAGTGGTTAAGACACTGTGCCTGTTAATCAGTGGTCCAGGGTTCGAGACCCTGGTCAGCTCCACAAGACAGGGTGAGCTCTTGTCCTTAGCCCAGCTCTGTGACACAGCTGGATCCAATTGTATTGGCTCTGCCTTTCCATTGGACTAATTCAGTGGCATAGAGAGGGGGGATTTGCTGCTTGGGTAACAGCCTACCCTCCATAACAATCTAACCCAGGCTTTTGTGCTTCGCATGCAGCATATGCAGTGCAGAGCACAATACGATACCATAGTCTTTCAAGACTGACGGAGGCCTGCAAGCAGCACCTGCTGAAATTCTCTCCTACACAGTTGTTACAGTTGCAGTACAACTCTGCAATAAATAATTATAATTATAATAAATTATTTAGTTTTAAATGTATTAATAAGCAAAATTGTATTTACATTAACCACATGAAATCAGTATGCTAGTGTTTTTAGCTTTTATTTTGACATAACTACATTTTTCTTGGATGTCCTACATATAAGGGTGTCTGAGCACAATCTTAACCATGTCTACTCAAAAATAAGCCCTTTGTGTTCTATGGGTCTTACTCCCAGGAAAGTGTTTTTTAGGATTGCAGCCTCTTATTCTCTTTTACAGTTAAGATGTGTCATTCTGTGTGATGCTCAATAAACCTACAGCAAACAGGACTGCAAGAAAACAGGATTAGGGTGGATCAGGCTGAAAATAGGCTTTGAACTTCTTTTCATTATTATTGCTCACAATTCCTTGAGATTTATTAAGCATTAAATGCCGTGGTGGGATTTTGTTTCAAACTTTGATTATCATCTTTATTAGTTACATACTGGATTTCAGCAGAAGAAAGTTCACAAAGTGGATTACATGACACTATATATGAGCAAATATGCTTATAATTGCTCTGTAAATTGCTTGTGGCAGCTCACAACCTTGCGGGAGAGACCCATGAAAAGCCACACTGGCCAGTTGAACAAGACTGCCCTTTAAATACTTAGCCATGGTAGATGTGCAAAGATCATGTGTATTCATCATGGGGAATATGTATATTCATCATGGGGAATATACATCTTGCAGTGCAGCACAATAAACATGCACACCTGGTTGGGAGACATGGATCAATCATAAAGAGTACTGCATAGGCCAGTTGTGCTCTTTGCCTGCACTATGGAGCACCTGCTTTGGCAAGCCACCCACCTAGTCCTTTGGATCATTGCTCATGCCTGTTCTGCAGCAGTCCCCAGTGAAGATATTGTAGTTAATGATAGATATTATGATGCTGCTCTCTTTTTCTTGCCGACTGTCTGGGTCATACATTATGGCAGCAGTAACCATATGGATTGGGATCCACAAGAGGATTGCCCTGCCCTCCACTGAACCAGTAAGGAAAATCAGATAGGCATCTTCTCCTTCCCCTTTTGTGTCTCCTCCTGAAAGGAGGGAAGGTGAGATCCTATCTGCTAACAAAGTAACAAATGTGATCAAAGCAAATATACTTGTTACTGAATTGTATCCATGATCAGCAGCACTTGAAAGGAAAACAAGTGGATACTAAGTACATCTTCCTGGTAGATCCTTTATGGTTTTGCATATTGTGTGGCTGTGGGTGGCACAAGTGGCTAAGACACTGTGCCTGTTAACCAGCAGGCCAGGGTTCGAGACCTGGGTCGGCCCCACAAGACAGGGTGAGCTTCTGTCCTTAGCCCAGCTTTGCAACGCCAGCTGGATACAATCGTATTTGCTCTGCCTTTCCATTGGAGTAATTCAGTGGCGTGGAGAGGGGGGATTTGCTGCTTGGGTAACAGCCTATCCTCCATAACAATCCAACCCAGGCTTTCGTGCTTCGCATGCAGCGTATGCAGCGCCGAGCACGATACCATAGTCTTCCAAGACTGACGGAGGCCTGCTTTTTTTATTGTGTGGCACACAGAAAAGTGGCGGGCGTCAATGGAGTCTGGCTGCACTGGTTATATCCCATGTTTGCAAAACAACAAGGCTGTATGTGGAATATGTAAGTCAGCAGTTCCAAAGGGATAGCTGGAATCACACTGGTCACTGCTGCTAGGGATGTTGTTGAGTCTCTCTAGTGGTTTGGACAGCTGTTTGTGTGGAGGGTTCTGTGCTTCTTCCGCGCTTGGACTGCTGCCTGTGGGAAGCCAAAATAAATGCAGAAACCTTATGGAAATAAATTCTACAGGCTAACTATGCGCTGTTTGGAGAGGTCTCTCTGCCATTCTACATCTCCAACTAATTAATTTCATTGAATGGTCTCTAGTGAAAATATCCCGAGAGGGAGAGAATGAATTATCCTATAGTGGATGCTTCCACCACATCCCAAGCAATTAAATGTTTTTTTTCTGTGGTATGAATTTGTTCATGAGAAGTACAGGTTGAGAAGTGGTAGGACTATCTATACTCGAGGCATTTCTATGGTTTCTCATTGTGTGAGCTTTTGGTGTACTGCCAGTTTTGAAGTCACACTGAAGCTCTTTCCACACTTCCACTAAGCATTAATATGGTGACACTGAGGCTCTTCCAACTCATGAAAGTATGTGCAGGGCCACCTATAAGCCAACTGGACCAATTGCTCTGAATGGGGCCTTGCACTTAATGGGAACCCACACTAGAATAACAGTTAAAGAAATTCACAACAAACTGAAATCTTTTAGTCTATTTATTACAATAAAAAAGAACTGCCTACAGTAAAATTAACCAACAGTAAAATACACTAATAAGTAAGAATAAAAACCTTAGTGTAGCACAGGTGAAGACAAATATTCTAAGTATAGTACTTACAGCTTTATGCATGTGTCCCCTGCTTTCTGACAGTTCATTTTTCAAAGTTTTGCTCTTTCAACATATTTCAATTATACCTGGAAGTCACATAAAGCACAAGCCTAACCATGTCTGCTCAAAAGTAAGCCCCATTGTGTTCAGTGGGTCTTACGCCCAGGAAAGTGTCTTTAGGATTGCAGCCTTATTCATCTAATGCTCTGCTCTGTCACTCTCTCTTTCTGTTTTACAGCAGATTTTCAACCAGTGTGCCATGGTAAACTGCTGTGCCACAAATGGTCTGCATGTGTGCCATGGAAGTAGGGAGAAAGTTAAGGCAATGGGGTGTGAGCTCCCATTCAAAAGTATGGTGGGCCTTGTCAATTGTAAGATCTTGTCAGTGTGCAAGAGCTGAAAAATGTTGAAAATCACTGGTCTAAAGGCTAAAACTATCCTCTCGCTTGCTGAACATGCCTTCTACCTAGAGCTTCTTCAGGCTTCTTTGGTTGCCCAGTCAGCTTATGGGGTAGGCAACTACCACCTCAGTCTCATTCAGTCACATGAGCTCCAAGACGGCAGCTTCTGGTTACTTCTTAACATGATGCAAAACTTTGGTTGACTATCCTCCTCGCTGTCAGCCTTCGATGCAACAGAGCGCATGTACAGTGGGGCAATCTGCCTCCTAAGAAAGAAATGATCCCCAAGACTTCTTATGACAAATCATTCTCCCAGTAGCACCTAAAGGGCAATGAGATGTGACAGTCCACTGAATTACTTGTAAACAAGGAGAAAGCAGACTGTCAAAATGGAACTCATTCATAACCTCTTGGGCATAATTCATGGGCATGACCTGCATGCAAGGTGCTCTAGGCTTGCAGGGAATGGGTTTCCTCAAAGCTTTGGTTGTGATTCTGGAGAAAGCACAGGTATGCAGAAAGGGTTTGCTGAGAGACTTCTGGGGATGTGCAGGCATCTTCCCACCTTCATATGGGCAGCTCTTGCATCTACAGCAGTTGTGACTGTGCAAGCCTAAGTATGCCTACTCAAAGTAAGTCCCATTGTGTTCAATGGGTCTTATACCTCAGGGATTGGAGCTACACATATTGGGGAATTCTATTGTCAGAAACATAGGTAACCCATGGGACTGCATGGTGACTTGCTTGCCTATTGCAAAGATTTACAAACCTTACACCTCATCTAGCTAGGCTAGTAAACAGCGCTGGAGAGGTAGTGATTGTGGTATGGGTCTGTACCAATAACATGGGGAAATGTAGACAGGAAGCCAAATTTAGGTGATAGGAGCTCAAAGCTGTGGCCTCAAAAGTAGTTTTATTGAAAGTTCTACCTGGTCCACATGCAGGGGGAAAGCCAATAGAAAGCCTTGGGAGGCACTTGGATACAGGTGTCATATGTGCTCCTTGAAGCATCTGTTGGGCCGCTGTGTGATATAGGAAGCTGGATTACATGGGTCTTTGGCCTGATCCAGTGGAGGCTCTTCTTATTTTCTTAAATCAAAGTTCCTGCAAAGCATCCTTAAGGATGGATGCGCTTTGTAGTTTTGCTGGGTGGATGACAGCTTGGAGGAAAGACTTGGAGCAGGGTGGGGCTGGCACCCCTTTGGGAACTGGGGAGGTACACCCTGCCAGCCCCTGGAACCCCTTGGCTGTAGGGGCCACGTGTAACCGCAAGCAAGTCACATTCCCTACCCTCAGAATCAACACTTTAAGCACCTTCTCAGTTTCTTCTTTTAACAAGACTTTCATCTTACATTATTCCCAGATCTCCTGCTTGTATTTGCTATAGAAAATCTCCTCCGTTCAATTCCTTTTTCATACTAGTGTGCTCGCCAGTGTTTAAGTATCAAGCAGGGCTTTTATGTAGGCAGGGCTTAACTATAGGGTATACAAAGTCCTGCGTGTCTCTAAACATGAGACGAGCACCTTTCTTCATACTCATTGGTAATGGGAACAGCAACCAACGGCCAGGAAGAGCTGTAGTTCAAAACAAGTTCTACTGATTTATATGGTTTCTCTTCAGTCTTGTGGGTATTTTGATGCTTTGTCAGATGTGAGCTCTGACTGAAGCTCTTTCCACACTTGTTGCATTTATGCGGTTTCTCACCTGTGTGGGTTCTTTTATGCACAGTTAGGTTTGATCGATGACTGAAGCTTTTTCCACACACAAAGCATATATACGGTTTCTCCCCTGTGTGGGTTTTTTGATGCATATTTAAGGACTTCTTGTCAGTAAAGCTTTTTCCACATTCCAAGCAGTTATAGGGTTTCTGCCCTGTATGGATTATTAGATGCACAGTCAGGTTTGAGCTGTTACTGAAGCTCATTCCACACACTGAGCAGCTGTATGGTTTCTCTCCTGTGTGGGTTCTTTGATGCACAGTCAAGTTTTTCTTATCAGTGAAGCTCTTCCCACACTCCAAGCACTTAAATGGTTTCTCTCCTGTGTGGGTTCTTTGATGCACAGTCAAGGTTTTCTTATCAGTGAAGCTCTTCCCACACTCCAAGCACTTATATGGTTTCTCTCCTGTGTGGATTCTTTGATGCTTTGTCAGGTGCGAGCTCTGACTGAAGCTCTTTCCACACTCCATGCACGTATACGGTTTCTCCCCTGTGTGGGTTCTTTGATGCCTAATCAGGTGTGCACTCCGACTGAAGCTCATTCCACACTCCAAGCATTTATATGGCTTTTCACCTGTGTGGGTTCGTTCATGCATGAGCAAGTTTGAGCTGTGAACGAAGCTTTTTCCACACTCGAAGCATCTATATGGTTTTACCCCTGTGTGGATTTTTTCATGCATAGTCAAGGTTTTCTTGTCTCTGAAGTTCTTCCCACACTCCAAGCAGCCATATTGTTTCTCCCCTCTGTGGATTGCTTGATGTATACTCAGGTTTGAGCTCTTACTGAAGCTCTTTCCACACACCAAGCAGTTGTATGGTTTTTCACCTGTGTGTGTTCTTTGATGCACGGTCAAGGTTTTCTTATCACTGAAGCTCCTTCCACACTCCACACATTTATAAGGTTTTTCCCCTGTGTGGATTCTTTCATGTACAGTCATGTGTGCACTCTGACGGAAGCATTTCCCACACTGTAAGCATTTATATGGTTTCTCCCCCGTATGTGTTTTTTGATGAACAGTCCAGGTTTTCTTATCACTGAAGCTTTTTACACACTCCAGGCATTTATATGGTTTCTCTCCTGTATGGATTCTTTGATGCACAATCAAATTTGTGCTCCTACTGAAGCTCTTTCCACACTCCAAGCATTTAAATGGTTTCTCTCCTGTATGCGTTATTTGATGCACAGTCAAAGTTTTTGTGTCACTGAAGCCTCTTCTGCATACCATGCATTTGTATAGTTTTTCTGCTGCATGGGTTCTTAGATGTGATTTCAGGTGTGAGCTCTGACTGAAGTTCTTTCCACACTCTAAGCATGAGTATGGTTTCTCTCCTGTGTGGGTTCTTTGATGCAAATTCAGGCTATCACGTCTACGGAAACACTTTTGGCACTCAAGGCATTTGTATGGCTTCTCCCCCGTGTGGGTTCTTTGATGTAATCTAAGTTTTGCATTACTGCTGAAGGTCTTTGAACACTGAGGGCACTGTTGCTGCTTCTTTCCAGTCTCTTTTTCTGGAGCAGCTGGGAAGGTATTGGTATCCTGACTCTGACATACATCTGATTTTTTTCTTAATTTCTCTGTCTGGTTTCCCACCTGCCTTCTTGATCTGTCATGATGTGTATCTTTGTTTCTTGTGTAGATCTTTTTATGGGAACCAAGACAAGTGCTTGTACTAAAGCTGTTTTTCTTGTCAAAGCATTCAAATGATTGCTTCCCTGTGTGGATTTTGCTTTGTTTTTTAAGACTTAATACATGAAAAGGGCACTTTTTTCTTCTCTCTTCTTTGTAATGTTCCTCTTGGACTGGGATTTCATAGAAGTCATTATCCTGACAGACAACATCTTTAGTCCTCCAAGTTGGGCTTCCTTTAGGTCTCCCAGGTCCATCTTGGTCTCCAAAGGTTGCTTCCTCTGCATCAAGGATTGTTTCTGGTAACATCCAGTTTAGCTCCCTCTGACCTTCAATGCTTTGTCTGTTGTTTCCTAGAACAGAGATAATCTATATATAATAAACTGAAAGGTCACTCACTCACTCACTCACTCACTCACTCACTCACTCACTCACTCACTACTCACTCACTCACTCACTCACTCACTCACTCACCCACCAATGCCCAGCCAAAACCGCCAGGCCTAGAAGCATGAAATTTGGGGCTGGTGTTCCTTCCATGATGGAGGCACCCACTAAGAACTGGTTTTTGGAAATTCCAGCCGGAAATTCCACCCCATGAAATGGGGTGCAACGCATTTTCCTCCCTATACTTTACATTGAAGAATCCCTGACTGAGGAATGCTCTGCCCCAACCCCTGGATGTAGAAGTGTGAAATTTGGGGAGGGTGTTCCTTCTGTGACATCAAAACCCACCAAGAACCAATGTTAAGAAATTTAACTGTTAAGGGGATGAAAAGGGGTGCAACATGTTTTTGTCCTATATTTAACATGGAAAACTGACCAACATCCAGCCAGTTTGGTGCTCAGTGCCTGGTGCACTGGGGGAGATGATGTTCAGGGGGAGGATGTAGTGCATAGGGAGGTTGTTGCGCTCGGGGAGGGTGATGAGCCTGGGGAGGGTGTTGAGCCTGGGGAGGGATGATGAGCATAGGGGTTGATGAGCATGGGGGGATGTAGCACATAGCAGATGTTGCACATGGGGGTGGATGTGCATGGGGGAATATGCACATTTGTGGATGATGCGCATGGGGGGTTGATGCGCAGTGGGGGGATAGCATACGGGGGAATTTTACTCCCGCAACGTGGGTACATTTTCACTAATCTTAATTATAAATACAATAGAGAATTATTGTATTATCAGTACAATTATCCAATAATTATATAGTTACAGTACTATAATTTCAATTACCAATACAAAAGGGAACTAATTATCATGCTAGGCATACATAAGAAGTTAACACCAAATGGATTTAAGTGCACTGAGCCCCAGGAAACGATGCACAGGATTTGTTAGTTTCACCCTCTCCCTCTAGATGCAATGCATTCCTTTTCAACACAGTTGCACCGTGTTTGGGGGTGGGGGGGGGAGGATAGTACTGGACTGTGAGAATATCTATCATTCATTTCATTGTTACCCAGCATGGTAAAACTCCTGGGCTGGAGTTTGGAGACCGCTGGTTGAGAGGACAAAAAGATAAATGCTTTGTATGGCTGCCCTGGACATTTGATTTAGTATAGGAAAGGCAGAGTATAAATCCCTTAAACAAATATTATTAATTCAATGTATATGCTTTGAAATGCGAAGATAGTGAAAGATGTTGATTGGGAACGCTTTGAAATGTGTTTCTTTCATGTATCATCTAGTGTTATTCTTGATTGTTTGAATTCCACTTTGAAAGGGAGAGAATCTTCCTGTGTAAAGGAAGTGGGAATATTCTTATTGTAAGAGCTTAACAGCATGTAAATGTGAACACCTAAAAAATATCTGCAGCATCAGAGCCCAGCAAGACTGCGGAGGAGTAAAACTTGTCAAAAGAAGCTGTGAAGGAGGAGAAATACCAGCGATATACCAGAGACATGGAGTCAGCCTTGGTAACCACCAAAGGGTGTGAGTGAGAGAGAGTCACAGGGCATCTCAAGAACCCAAATCCAGTACTGTTATGCCAAACAAGATCATCTGAAAAGGACCATGAACAGGGCCTTGAGATTCTATAATTTGGGATAGGTGATTGATCTGGAATTTAAGGGGGCAAGGAAAGTCCATTCAAAAGCTCTTGTTGAATCCAAGAACAGCAGAAGTTATGCTAGACAGATCAGCTGTTTTGCACTGTGGGACATTAGAATATGACTCTAGTATTTTTGAGTATTGGCCACATCTTCCTTTGTACCCAAGCCCCTTGTAAGGGATTTTAAGGGATTAATTTTAATTTAATTTTAAAGGATTACTTAAGGGATTTAAACCATGCTTTTCCCATGCCAAAACAAATGCCCAATGTAGTTTTATCCTTTTGTGATGTGGAGAGGAAAAGGGTTAATCAGAGCATCCTCACTCAGATCACATCAAAACTTTCAGCCTACCTCCATCATGGTCTTCCAGATTATGAGATCAGAGTTGCAGTGTGTATTGTGCTAACCCAACCTTTTTTTGGTGCAAATTCATTGCAACAACCTCTAGTCCCATCCCCAGTACACTGTATTCTGAACCTACTTCTTTACTAAGCAGTCCTGTGCATAATCAAGTTACCTGCTGGTTTCTCTTCTTCAAGGAGATATGCATACTCCCCATCTTCTAGCTGGGAAATGAAGGTGGGTTTGGGAAATTCCACTGAGAAGGAAACAAGATGAATTAAAGATTAATACAAAGGTTTTTGAAAGTGATCCAGGCTACCTCCCCCCCACCTAAAGGGCACCAAGTAGGACAGGAGAAGAACGCTTTAAACTCCAATGTAGAAATTTGCAGCAAAATTAGCTGCATGGGTCTCAACCAATCAATCTGCTTTAGGGGAGGAGAAGCTCACTGCTTATGAAACCTGTAACAAATCCCTCGTTGGGACTCCAGGTTCTGGAGCTGCAACCTACTACATTTCTCTCCTCCATCTCTCAGCACAGGGAAGGAAAGTCTCAACCAGAAGGCCAATTCTTCCTCTTCTCGATATAACATTGTTATATTCCTCAATATAACATTGTTTCTGAATGTATAATTTCAACCTCCTAGCTCTTTTCATTAGTGTACAAATTGAGTATAAAGTTGATGGTTTTTGTTAAAAGCTCCCAAATAGGGTATTTTAAATCTGATTTTGCAAAAAAGTGCTTTCTAAAAACGCTTTCAAACCAACCCCATAAGAAAGAGCATGTTTCAAACTTTCCCAAAAAGTGGGTTTGATTTTCCAATGCAAGCACCCAATGCCCAAAATTTAGGGACAAAGTTGATCACTGTATGCCTGTTTCTATCCAATATGAGTGTAAAAACATCCTTACCTAGAGAGACCACAATCCTATAATTCTCCAGCATGACTTCCCTGTACAAAGCCTTTTGGCCTGGATCCAGCAGAGCCCACTCCTCTTCCCTAAAGCGCACAATCACCTCCTCAAAGGACACCTGAACCTGGATAGAGAAAAAAGTCTGATCACAGATCACACCCCAGCCATTTGACATGGTATCATCCTGATCTTTCACTTCTCATCTGAAAAGGTGGGAACAACTAAGTATTTTCCTATCACTTGATAGGAAAAGCCAGCTTTTCCTGGCTCAGGACTCATTGCTCATCACTGGGACAGCTAAACCTTTTTGTCTCCTCATTTTCAGGCAGTCCTTTGCATAGCATATATGCTCTTGTACCACCTTGCTCCAGATTTCTACTCAAGCTGGCTCCACTGGCTACCAGCCAGTTCTGTCCAGATTGCTCTTTTGGCCTAGTAATTCTGTTTCAAAAATCTTTGTAACCTCCAGACATTTCACAAGACCACTCCTGGCTTTCTCTGAAGTAGCTCCATCCCTGCTCTTCCTCCCACTCAGGTAGTAAGCCATTGCAGATAAATATTGGGGAACAATTTGCAAGTTTTTCCTATCAATTGACAATCATTCCGACCTTTGGAATTTGCTGCAATTCACACATAATCTTTTTAATGCACAGATGAATATATGAATATTTCAAAACCACTGAGTCATTAAGGCTGCAATCCTAATCTCCGGTTAGGCCTGCATAATCTCTGGCACACCCCCAGGTGTGCTGACCTGGGGGTGTCACAAAAGTGCGATAAGACACTTCTGCCCCTATCGTGTTAGGCTAATGCTCAGGCATATGTTGACCTCCCCATACCACATTGGAAAGATATTCCATGTGAGTTAGGCAAGCCAAAATCTGTTAGGATTGTGCCCTTAGTTCAAGACATGAACGAAAGAAGGAGGCACCCAAGCAGTTTCTTGCAATTGCTCCGGTCAACTGCCCCTTACCTGAGCAGGTTGCAGAGTGGCTGATTCTGCTCCGTACCAAAGAGGAGACCGTCTGGAATATGGCACTGAAGCCATTTTGGTGCCTGTGAGGTATACAAATATATTGGAAAATCATTAACCCTTTGTGTCCTTCTGTATCTTCCTTTCCTTCTGCAATTTGGTGCTCTTTTATTTGTTCCAAAGCCGTGGTGCTAAGAAGTGTCTCAAAGGGGTGATCCCCACATGCCCTGTTTCACTTCTTTCTTCTGCCACTTTGTCCCCATTTTTTCCATCTCTGCTTGCCTAGTTATTTCCATTCCCTGGTTGAAATATCCTTGTAAAACATACTTCTGCAAAGCCTTTCTAGCCTCAAGACCCACATTTATTGCTGTATTCTCTGCCTCGGTTCCTCCTGCTATTAGCAGGCCTCCGTCAGTCTTGAAAGACTATGGTATTGTGCTCAGCACTGCATACGCTGCATGCGAAGCACGAAAGCCTGGGTTGGATTGTTATGGAGGATAGGCAGGAAGCAGGAAATCCCCCCTCTCCATGCCACTGAATTAGTCCAATGGAAAGGCAGAGCCAATACAAATGGAGCCGATATGATACGGAGCCGATACGATTGGATCCAGTCGGTGTCGCAGAGCTGGGCTAAGGACAGGTGCTCACCCTGTCTTGTGGGGCCGACCCGGGTCTCGAACCCTGGCCTGTTGGTAATAATTGATGCTATAATTCAGGGATCTCCGAAGTTTTCGGTGGGATGGCCACATCATCTCACTGACAGTGTCGGGGGACATAAAACTAATTTACATTTCAAATTCGAATACATTTACATAAATTTATATATAGGGATGTATTGGGTTATAAGGCTGGTCCAAGGGCTGGATAGAGGGGGCTTGCTGGGGGCCACATTGAGGCTTGCCGAGGATTGCATCTGGTCCCCGGAGTCGGGTTTTGGAGACCCCTGCTATAAATGATAACTTTCCTAAAGTCCAATGCCTAGGACTGAGGTTTAGCAGCAGGCAAGACAGAGCCTATATTGAGTCCAAGGGATGTCTTTTAATTCAGATCATGGAAGCTGATGGGGCAAAGCTCTGATATGCAGACAAATGTGTGCATCATGGGGATAAACATCACAGAGCGTGTCTTGAGGTTAACACTTCTGTCTTAGGTGGAAGTCAAGTTGTCTCTGAAAGAAGAAAAAGACCCCCTTTTGCCCACAACAGACCTTTGAAAGATGCAGGTATTTTTGACACTGGCTATGAAAGGAGGTCGTTCTCTGCAAGGTAGGTATCTGGAGCTGTATCTTCTTAGATGAGATGCTGAGCAGCTCACCCTACTTGTTTCCTTCTTCTGATGAGACAAAGAGTACAATCCTAACCATGTCTACTCAAAAATAAGCTCCACTGTGTTCAATGGGTCTTACTCCCAGGAAAGTGTCTAGGATTGCAGCCAAATTTTTGTGGCAAATTCCCAGCTTCTTTTGGATCATGCATTCGTTCTCGTTCTCTCTCTCTCTCTCTCTCTCTCTCTGTCTCTCCCCCCCCCAGCTCGCTTTAGGATTTTTTTGGTCTCTTTAAGTCCAGCTCTTGTTTAAAAGGCAGATTTTTATCTCACCTGCCTTTTAAAAATCAGAACCAAAGAATCGTACAGTTTTAAAACAACAAAACACAATATAAGAGATATAAGATGAATTGGGGGGAAAAGCAGAAGTGAAGAATAACTGAAATGATTACCGGGCTGAGTCACTACAGCGTTTGGGGCTCTTTATTCTAAAAAATGGTATGATGGAGACAAAATAATGGGGGTGATGGAAAATTTAAAGAGCAGACTCTTTAATTTAAAGGACAAACAGCATTTAAGCTGAGCATCCCAGTATGGAAGGGGGACTGTCACCTTTTCAACTCCTTTCCCATCACATGGCTAGTCTCTGAGCTTGGCCATCTCTGCCTGTCTGAGGGCTCCTCTTACAATCCTGGGACCCCCTTTAACCCCCAAAAGACTCACCAGAGGGATCTGATGTCCCAAACCCTTCAACTGAGGAGGAAGAGGAAGGAGGCGGAAAAGGAAGTGCTTTGCCCATTTGCTCTTCTAGGCATCTGGAGTCTCTCCTTTTAACCCTTCCAGTGCCCAACTGTAGAACAGATGGTATTCCCCTCCTGTTTCCTTCCTATGCAGCATCAGCAGCCAAAATGATTAATATGGAAAACCAAACACACTCCTTTAAGCCTTTAAATTCAGAAAATCATAGCAGAAAATTAGCATCACGCAAAAATGGAAAGTGTCCTGTGTGCAGGGTGATCATATCGCAAAGAGAGTCCAAGGCCCTCCCGAAATGTAGGATACAACCAAATTAATAAAAGCTAAATATCCTATATATTGCTTTCATGTGGTTAATATAATCACTATACATGCAGCCCCCACTTATTAGATGGGGTAGGGACTGGCGCACCATCCAAAAGTGCGCCATTGAAAAGTGGAACCCAGTCTTTTCAGCTTGCAAATGCAAAATCCCCCCCCCCCCAAAATAACATCGCAAAATCCTAAACATCACATATTTATTAACACATAGCCAAAAATCACAACAAATTACAGTAAAATGAGCAAACACATGCATGGGCAATGAATATCGTATATATGTGAATGATGGTTATTTACTGAATAAAAAACAGGCCTCCGTCAAGACTGTGGTATCACGCTTGGCACTGCATATGCTGCATGCGAAGCACGAAAGCCTGGGTTGGATTGTTATGGAGGATAGGCTGTTACCCAAGCAGCAAATCCCCCCTCTCCACGCCACTGAATTACTCCAACAGAAAGGCAAAGCCAATATGATTGATCCAGCTGGCGTTGCAGAGCTGGGCTAAGGACAGGAGCTCACCCTGTCTTGTGGGGCCGACCCGGGTCTCGAACTCTGGCCTGCCGGTTAACAGGCACAGCGTCTTAACTGCTTGCGCCACCCACAGCCCACATTTACTGAATAATGTCATAAGGAAATGGCAAAAACAGTTTGATCACTAGGTCACATGCAAATCATCATCAGAGAAGACAATTTTAGCCTTTAGGACAGCAGATAGGGGTTGAAAGAATAAAGCATGTTTTTGAATGAATGAGTCCTTGAAAGGTGTTGAAAGAATGGAAACATCAGAAAACCATCAGAAAGTGGGGGAGCATGTAATACTTAATAAATTTTAAACTATTACATATAATTTATTACATCAAATTTATTATTTAGAAGAATTCTACAAGCCGCTTGTCACAAGGAAAGGAGGACAATGAAGATTATTTTTTCCCAGGACACAAGGCTAAAAAAGAGGACATGTCCTGGAAAAATAGGACATATGGTCACCCTGTTGGAATGAACCATAACTTCTGCAGCTGCTGTGTACCTGAAAACTTCATCATGACAAGGGGATCCACCAGACACAGAGATACTGTAGCAGGCCAGCTTCCTCCTAGATTTGATACTGTATTAGACTGTGCCCCAGAGCCCCTTCTTCTGGCTCCTGGATCCCCTTTTTGACCCTGGGCCATGGGTCCTGCTGAGACATTCTTAACACTTGAACCCTGCCCAGAATTTTGAAATGGTTGTGAAAAGTTTCTGAATTTTAAAAAACTTTTAAACCCCTTGCCCAGTTTGCAGCATCATGCAATGCTTTATGATTTTAAAATGATTTTTATTTTTAAAAAGACAGGAAAAAAAATATTGAAAGTTGTGTGGCAAGCGTGGAGTTCTCCGTTTGACAAGTGAGCATGTTTTTCCAATGTATTGCAACTGCCACTGAAGTCTCCTTCCTTCCCTGCAATATTTTCTTTTATGACTGGATTGTCTAACCTAGGCTGACCCTTTGATCAGAATCTTGTTTTGATTAAAAAATGTCAGTATTGTCAATTTGATTTCATCACAATGTTTACTTGGCATATCTTGTACTGTTAACATTTAATGGCAGGAAATAAAAACCTTAGCAGTTTTTTTGTGTTTAAAAATAAGCTACTAAATAAACACACAAGTAATCCATGAGGCCCGGATACATTAAAAGCGATGCACATGTCTCCATCCGATCTCAACATCTGTAGTATATAAAATGGAGTGGATTTTCCGTTCCAAAACTCTGGGTTCCCAGGTTGATATCAGACAAACTCTTCTTGGGACAAAAGTCAGAATTAAGCAAACACAGACACAGGACTCCTGGACCAAGGAAAAAAGTAAACATTGCAATCTAGGCTGCAAGTTAGGCAATCAGGTTAGGTTGAAGGCAGCAATCCTAATGACACTTTCCTGGGAGAAAGACCCATTTAACACAATAGGGCTTCCTTCTGAGTAGACGTGGTTAGGACTGCGCTCAGTGGTGGGCACCAGCAGGTTCGCACCTACTCTATAGAACCGGTTCTTAACAAGAGATAGTACATATAAAGTTTAAAAATAGCCGTTTAAAAGTGGCTGCCAGATGGACAGAGAACCGGTTCTTAATTTCTTTGAAGCCCATCACTGATTGCGCTCCAAGTGGCCAAGGCAGATGAACAGAAATCCTTCCTTCCTACTGCATGTCTCCCTCCTTCACTGGAGGCACGATGCTCACTCCTGCGGCTGCTCTGGAGCCCAGGCGTTGCAAGCCATACAAAAAGAGAGACAGCCAAGCTTTGCAGGCACATTTGCAGAGATAGAAACAGGCCTTCCACTGGGTTTCTCACTTTCAACACCGAAATGGCCAGTTTTAGAATTGACAGCCCAACGTTTAACTGTTGCATATGCAGGACCACTGTCACCCAAAGTTTGTGACATTTCATCATGGATCTGTATTGCACCTTTCCCTTGGAAAAACAGGAACAGGATTATGGTCCTATGCTCTTCCACACTGAACTTTTCTGGAGGTGCTGCCATGTACACTTCGGACCTGAAAAAGAAAGATAAGTTAAAATCATAGGTTGTTGATTTTTGCACCAACGCATATGAACAAATTAACCAGTATACACTTCAGTTTACAGCTTCCTAGCTCAGTTTGTTTCTGGGTAAGGCTCAAAACTTATCTTGGCTTGAGAGCATTTTGGATTGAATTCTTTGGACTGAATTCTTGGGTGGTAGCCATTTTTTTAGTCCAGCCAACAGCACTTTTGAAGGTTAATTTGACACAAGATGATCAGATGTCCTCTTTTTCCAGGCCATGTTCTCTTTTTAAGTCTCATGTCCTGGAAAAGAACTCAGATTTCCTCCTTTTCCCTGTGAAAAGGCAGCGTATAGCCTTCACGTAGTTACATATACAGTGCAATCCTAAGTTCTATTGTATTAAATGGGGCCTTCTTCCAGAAAAGAGTGTTTAGGATTGCATTCTTTATATAGTTTTAAATTTAATAAGTAATACAGTGTTTAAATTTATCACATGATACAATCAATATATGAAGGTGTTTTTTTTTTTAAAAAAGCTTTCATTTATCACACCTTAGGTGTTTCCTAGATATACTACATTTTGGGTGCCTAGTCCTCTTTTGTGGTTATGACATATCCACATGATGTTTACATGATGCCTTTTGATAATAAATTTTATTCTCCTCTCGTTCCAGTGCTACTCAGTTCTCTGTATGATTCCTTTGGGACTTCTAACTCTGAGTCATCGGTGCCACTTCTTCTAGCCCTGTGGGTGTCCCTTGGCTGCTGAGTGATAAAACACTGTCCATTTTTTCCCTTTTGGGTCTTTTGCCCACCAGCAAGGAAACTTTGGCAAAAATACATCATACATTCATTAAGATGACTTTTTTGGGGTGTGGTTTGAGTGATCATTTTGGGAGCCGTGCTGACATGAGAAAAGGACTTCATTATGCTGTCTGATAACTTTTTAATAATATATGGGCAGCTGCTGCTAGTCAGCAGTTTTCTAAAATGGCTCTTTCACAAATCAAAGTTAAACTGAAGGAAATATGATGGGATAGCTGTGAGTGTATTAAATTTGCAATGAGAATAGGTGTACGGGGGAAGTTATTTTCAGGGGGTTGTTGTTGAAAGTAATGATGTGATTCCTAGGATTGTGACACTGTGGGGTAACCAGGGGCCAATATTACCATACCGGAGTCCTTGTTAACCATAACTAGTGATGGTGGAGGATTCGAAGGAATACCATGGAGCCTTCTACTGACAAATAATGATTGTGACCCCTCTTGCAGGTTGTGACCATACCACCCTTGTACCACACCATCGTCCGAAGCCCTCACTTACTTCTGACAGCACCAAATCCTTCTCTTGCCAGCTCTTGGGCCATGGCCTGACTTATACAGGTCCGGTGCTAGCATTCTTTACTCACTGCTTGGGTGCTGTAAATGTGTCTGGTTGGAATTTCCAAAATCTGGTTTGTAGTGGGTGCCTCCATCACCATCCCCAAATTTCACACTTCCAGGTCCAGTGGTTTTGGCTGAGTGTTGATGAGTTAGTGAATGATTCAGTGAGTCAGTGAGCCAGTGACTTTTCAATTTTATATATATGAGTGTTTTTAGCTTTTATTTTGTCATGTCCTACATTTTTCTTGGCTGGCCTACATTTTGAGAAGTCATTGTCCTCCTTTGTGATGATGACGACATGATCACCATATATACTGTGGACCATAGTATTATTTGTCCGCTGTACAGGAAAACGAGGCTGTACTCCAGACATCCTTTGAGCTCTTTTCTTGTACCGAAGGGGAGGATCAGTGAATGAAAGGCATACATAATTATGAAAAATGTAATTAGAGTGACTGTGATTTCAAAAACGAGTGTGTGAGTGTGCTCACGCATAACTCCTCATGGGCACATTTGAATAATTGAGCTAAGAATAGTTATTTGGAAGTCAGCAGGATTAAGTTACTGCTTGGGTGGCAAAGGGGTGCAAGCTTTCACCCTCTTGTCTACAAGAGCAGTCTGCACAGCAGCAGGCTCCAATGGCAGGACTACTGCTCCATTTGCTCATCTGACTCTGTTGGTATTTTATAACGGTGCCACTGTCACACAAAAGGGTTTAATTAAAAGCCTTGTTTAGAGTTTGGATTTAGTGGATTTGTGGCAACTTTTACACTGACTAAAGTGCCAGATAAACAGGGATGAATTATTAACAACTATTCATTATCCCTATGCAAGACTCTGTCTTGTACTGCTGCTTTACCAAAGTCATCAAGGAGTCACGTCAGAGGAATGAATAAAATGGACTGGGAAACCACATAAATTGGGACCAGGCTGTCAGAAATCAGAGGACCCCCATGTACTTCATATTATAAATGCAAGGAACTCATGTATCCATAAATAATCACAAATCTTGATTAGTATCTATCTATCCATCTAATCTATCTATCTGGGATATGGGAAACTACAATCTTGATAGAAGGTTGCGTAATATAGTAATCTCTAAGAGGCTGAGTTGTGAAGTAGCAAGTCTCTAGTTCAAATCTCCTTTACAGTCCAGTCTTACATCTATTCAGAAGTCTCACTGTTGACCTACCATATGAGCACGGCTATTGCTCAGGCTGCATACCGATGCAACACACACTTTCCAATACACCAAGTCCCACTGAGCACTATTAAATTTACTTTTGAATAGGCATGTGTAGGATTGTGCTATCACTTACCTAGGTAAATTGCTGTTTCTGGGCCTCCTATCTGTAAAATCTGAATTAAAATGCTCATCTTCATAGGCATTTTTAAAGGGTTTTCTTAACCCACGTTGAAAGGGTTACTGACGAAACATCTTCAGAAGGCTTTGAATGATGACTCCAAGTCACACAGATGGATTTAAGTTTGTGCACTGTAAGTGGACCAAAAGAGTCAACGGCAGATCCCATAATCCATTAATTCTAGTTTGTCCAAACTCCAAATTGGATTCTGCAATCCGAGCTATGCATATGCCCTCTGTCCATACTAGGCTTTGAGTTTCTGGTATTATATGGGCAGTGGATACCAGTCCTTCAGGAATCAGCATTGATCTCCAGTATTGATCTCTGTTTAAAGCAATCCAGGAATTTTCCAAAAGACGTACTTGATTTTATGACATTACGATTGCAATCTTATGCACATTTACATGGGAGCAAGTTGCATTGACTGCAGTAGCATTGAGCAGACATGCATAGGATTGCACTGTTAATAGTGACAATAATCTTTTAGGTCAAGGGTGTCTAAACCTTTTGTCAGGAGGGCCACATAATCTCTATGACACTGAGTTGGGGGCCAGAAAAATGATTTACATTTACAATTGTAATGAAATTTACATAAATTTAAATATAAGAGTGTTATTAGATACATTACAAGACTTTTCCAGAGGCCAAATGGAGGGGTCTTGCCACGGGCTGCATTGAGGCTTGCCATGGGCTGCATCTGGCCCCTGGGCCGGGTTTTGGACACCCCTGTTCTACATTAAATTGATCATTGAAACAGTGTGCATATAGGATTCAAAAAGAACCTTTTTCCTGCCTTTTGCCGTAGTAGTAATAGCTCAAGTTCACTTTTGTAGTCTTATAAGGGGCTTGACATTGAAAATCCAGTCTAGGACAGTGTTGTAACAGTATTGGAGAATAGTAATAATTTTTTATGCTCTATCCAAATTGTTTTGTAAAAAAGAGGAAATAAATCATGGTGGAAAGTGTTCATGAATTTCAATAAGCAGAGGCAGGAGGTTAAGTTTGCAATCCTCTGCACACTTTCTTTTAAGAAAAGCCTGATCAACAGAGTACGATGTTCTTCTAAGCCATTCTGCAAAGAGTGAACAGAGTGCATGCACAGAGTGGATAGGGTTATGAATTAACTGGGCTGGTGTTTTATATGAGACAACCATGACTGTGAAAATGAAAGTGTTACGAGAGTTATTCCATGTGACAGTTATATGGTACGCAAGAGAGGCTGTGCAGATGGATGAGTATAATGAAAGGACCAATATCTAGTATTTTATCTGCTCAGTCAGTGTTTTGGCTACTGGTTCAGTATTGTGTACTTTGTTGAATAAACCAGGTATTTTGAATCAGGTGCTGAGTTTAAAAAACATATCTGGGCCTTACCTGAACCCTTAGCTCAAACCTAAACTCATTAGGATTCACCTTAACAATGCTGTCTGATCACCTCTGGGTCTTGATCACCCTAGAACTATTTTTAAATGACAAATTGTATGGAGTAGAATAATAAAATTCACAAGAGTGGAAGAAGGCGTGGCAGAATGTAAGAAACTTTAATTAGTGGTCATAAAATGAAATAAATCAAAAGAAAGAAAAGGTTTTGTCAAGGAAAAGAGAAGGCAAAATGACCTAGGAAAGTAGCGACTACTAGTACTACTCCTCTCTTCCTGCTCTCTGTCTTCTTTGTCTCCGATTGCTGACTACGGAGAACTTTGGTAGTTTTCAAATACTGTCACCCAACCTTCCGAATATGAGAGATTTGAAGTCCAAGGTGTTGTATTAAAAATCAAACTCATAGTAGTATCTGCAGGGCAAAGAGATATGAAAACCTTCTGAAGTACCCAAAAACATGGATTAGACAGGTCAACTGTAACTACTGGAGTTTATTAAAAGTTTAATATCCTCTCCCAAATCAGCATCAGATATCACACCTAGAACCGAAAAGGATACACAGAGCTTTGATTCTTTTGGTAACCAAGCCCTCATGATGTCATTTGATTGGAGGAATGGACCTCATTTGGCTCTTCCACCCCACCTTTTTATCTTTGCTGCCTAATTGCCCAGCCATGTCTATCTTTAGCGATCAACTAGCTATTAATTTTCTCATTTCCTTTTGTGAACTGCTTTGAGAACTTTCTAGTTGAAAAGTGGTATATAAATATTGGAGATAGATAAATAGATAGATTAATAAGACAGCTTAGATTTTTCTGAAATCATATCTACGTGTGGTGGTGAATGAAATTTCAAACACGGGGAAAAGGATAAGTGCTGTTTGTCAGCAGCTTTTCAAAATTGCTGAGATTGCACAGGAGCCTCTAGGGCAGTGGTACCCAAAATGGGGTTTGGGACCCCCTTGGGGGGTAGTGATCTTGGGTCGGGGGGAGGGTTTGTGAGCGGGTGGGATTTGCTATCTTGGAATCTGGTACTGGACTTTCCTGGAAGTAAGTCTCATTGAACACAATGGGTCTTATTTTTGAGTAGACATGGAGGAGCACTGGCATCACAGAGATGTCATATCCCGGTAAGTTTGGCAGGGGGACCTGGGCAGATTTTTAAGTTTGAAAGGGGGTCCTGGCTGAAATGCCCGAGTACTACTGCTCTGGGGTATTAGAAGCGGATGCAAATAAGGAAAAACAGACAACAAAATAGTAGAAAAGTGAGGTTCAACATAGTTCATCACAGGTACCCAAATAATGTTTTTTACACAAGAAGCATTTCCATTTTTAATTTAATTCTTTCTTTACCACATGCAACAGTGATATTTTATTATTACACTTTCTGTTGTTTCCTGTTGGTTACAAAATGGAGCACGCTGATCATGTAAATTATTTTAAATCACTTTGTAGTTACCTCAGCCAGAATTTTGTCTGGTTATTAACATTCCAAACTCTGGTTAGTAACATGTACTTCAAGTTGCCCCTGTAAGTGGGTTAAGTCTTGAAAAATGGATCACCAGTTTGTGACTTGAACCCCCAAATCCAGAGTAACTATGGGACCTAAGAGACTTTACGTGCACCTGTAGTTACTGCACCACCTAGTGAAAACCTATGGGAAATTCATATTGGAATCCAGAGTAAATTGTTCTTACACTGGAGCAAGGACCCCATATAGTTACTGTGGATTTTGCCCGAAGTCTCTTCATGGGACAATGGTTTGGGCCTCACAGCCACTTCTCGCACCTTGGATGTTGCAACTTGATGCATGTACTTGTACAATCATGCCTTTCCTCTATTGCATTTTGTTGCGCTTATACATTCAATTTTAACATGCACCTATAATAGACTCTTAAATAAATAACGCACCTGCATTTTGTATCCAAACATGAGCTACATCCATTGCATTGGAAATGCTGATTTCCCCATGGGATTTTGCACAACTGTTTTGGATTTGAGAGTGCAAAAATGGAGGGATGGCAAACATGTATGCGGCTGTGATACAATAGGTTGCATTCGGTTTGTTGGTGGGTCAGAAATTGTGTAGGTAGGGAATGCTGGCTGTTCCCTTATATCTTTCCATGTTGCAGTGCCCTTGTTCCATCATTAGGGGTCAGGGAATAGCTATCAAAAAATTGCTTATAGTAAGGTTGCAATCTGAGGAAGAGAATTTCCAAAAGAAAAACTCTGGAATAGTATTGATAACCAGTGTAACCAGCTCAACCAGCCTTCTGACAATGGCTTAAAATGTATTTGGAGGTGGGTTTATGGAAAAGTATATTAATAAATTATGTGTAATAGTTTTAAATTTAATAATAAGTGAGTCAGTGTTCAAATTAAGCACATGAAAGCAAAATATAGAGTATTTTTAGCTTTTATTTTGCTGTGTTATATACATTTTCTTAGGTGTCCTACATTTTTGGGGGACTAATTTTACTTTTACAAACCTTTATCAGGCATAAACTTTAAACTATTTGTAGAGAGACTATAGCCTATACTGTATCCTAAAGTGAAATTAAGCCCCTTGCTCCGGAGCAGTTAAGATGACTTTCCATAAGATAACACTAGAAGGTGACATAACTGTGTGGACCCGTAACTGCTATGGATATTGCCTGATGGCATCTAGCCTCAGTGTCTTTAAGAAGGGATTGGACAAATTCCTAGAGGAAAGGACCATCACAGGTTACAAACCATGAGGTGTGTGTGTGTGTGCGCGCGTACGAGTGTGCATAGAGAGATGTAGATGTGTGGGGAAGGCACCTGGATACAGTTCTTGTATGGTCCCAAAGGCATCTGGTGAGCCACTGTATGTTACGGAAAGCTGGACTAGATGGGCAACTTGGCCTGATCCGTGTTCTTTAGATAGGGAAGGTGGAATGAGGGTATCAGCCAAATCCAGACTAACTATGGGCGCAATCCAGATTAACTACGGGGAGTCCTTGCTCCGGTGTAAGAACAACTTACTCTGGATTGCCATATTAATTTTCCATAGGTTTTCACTAGGTGGTGCAGTAACTACGGGTGCACGTAATGTCTCTTATGTGCTCCTGTAGTTACTTTGGATTGTAGGGCCTGTGAGCACATAAGACACATTACGTGCACCCGTAGTTACGGCACCACCTAGTAAAAACCTATGGGAAATTCATATTGCAATCCAGAGTAAATTGTTCTTACACTGGAGCAAGTACTCCCTGTAGTTTCTCTGGATTTCACCCTCTGTGGAACGGGTCCAGAAGAAGGGCCATGGGGAAACGAATGAGTTCTTGTGGTCTAAATGGGTTAGAATTGCACCCCTGGTGAAGTAAGTGAGGCTTATTTCTGAACAGTCATGCATGGGATTGTGGGCATTAATAAGTTAATGTAGGTGAATTATAATGTAATGCTTTGTAATGATCTGAACACTGAAACACTATGTCAGTGCAAAAAACTTATTTTATATCATTTCAATAATGCATGTAGTTCAAAATTCATTTGATCACAGTTCAAAAGAAAGGAATGTGCTGTTGATATCCACTTTACTATATCAGTAATAAATATTGTCCTAAAATATTCATAACTCAGACGTTTATAATCACTTGTAATTATCACAATCCTGTAATCAAAGATGTGCTGGTCTATACATATAAAGGCAAAAAAGCTTTCCCTTCATACAGCATCCGATCACTCTGCATCTGCATCCCATCTGGCTTGCAGAAGCTGCAGAGGGTGGCCATATCTGCAGGCTTTTGGGCTCAAATACCATGCCAGTAATACTTGAAGCAGATGGTATGGCAGGGCTCATGTATTTCAAATAGTATTGGGTGGAAATACGTGCAAGCTAAGGGGCAAGCTACACACTGGGTGCACATCAGTGATGGGATTCAAAGAAATTAACAACCGGTTCTATGCCCATCTGGCATCCACTTTTCAATGGCTATTTTTAAACTTTATATGTCCTATCCAGTGGTGGGCACCAGCAGGTTCGCACCTACTCTATAGAACCGGTTGTTAACGAGAGACAGGACATATAAAGTTTAAAAATAGCCACTTAAAAGTGGCTGCCAGATGGGCAGAGAACCGGTTCTTAATTTCTTTGAAGCCCATCACTGGTCCTATCTCTCATTAACAACTGGTTCTATAGTGTAGGTGCGAACCTGCTGGAGCCCACCACTGGTGCACATGTATTTGCTAGAATCACAATGCCAGCAGTCCACACTTTCTCCAGTGCTGTGAGCTTCACAATGAACATTTAGCCTGGAAAATAGTATCTTGGGACTCTGTTATATTCATTTGTGTGCAATCTATAGTTCAGCCCCGAGAATTGTATTCAGATCCCCAATGCATACATGGAGAAGGGGTCCTGGCAGAGTTGGGGGAATCTTTCCTTCTGTGTGCAGTGCAACAGTCATTTTAAGGGTGCAATCCTAACCAATTTAGGCTAGCATAACTCCCCTGGCATACCTTTCTATGGTGGTTTGAGGAGGTTGGTGTATGCCTTGTGCCTTGCCCTAAACCCCAGGAGTGGGACAGAATTGTCTTATGGCACTTTTGTGACATTCCCTGGTCAGCACAGGGCTTATGCTGGAGATTATGCCAGCCTAACTGGAGATTAGGATTGAAGTATGTTGTATATGGGGGTATAACCCAGAGCCTCCATAAATCTCATACACTTACCTGGAATCAAATTAATGGCATTAAAATAATGGTCTGAATAAATTATTCATTTTAGAGGTTCTTTATATCTTTGCAAACTAATATGTGAAATTTGGGTACATGAAGGAGATGGAGCTTGCTGCCCTGGGTGTGATTCCCCTATGTTAGTTGTTCTCAATCTTTTTAATGCCATGACCACTTTTTAAAGTTCCTCATATTGTGGGGACCCCCAACCCTAAAATTATTTTAGTTTCTACTTTATAACTGTAATTTTGCTACTGTTATAAATCGTAATGTAAATATCCGATATGCAGGATGTATTTTCATTGTTGCAAATTGAACATAATTAAAGCATAGTGATTAATCACAAAACAATATTTAATTATATATTATGAAAGATGCAAGACTGCAATTCTATGCACACATTGAACACAATGGGACTTACTTCTGAGTAGGCATGCATAGGATTGGGCCCTGAGGCTGCAATCCTATCCACATTTACATGGGAGTAAAGGCCCCCTGACTATAATGGATTTATTTCAGAGTAGGCATGCTTAGGATTGGGCCCTGAGGCTGCAATCCTATGCACACTTTCCTGGGAGCAAGCCCCACTGAACTCAATGGGAATTACTTCTGAGTAAACATGCATAGGATTGGGCTCCAAGGCTGCAATCTTATGTACTTTCCTTGGAGGCAGTCCCACTGAACTTAGTTGACTTACTTAGTGCCCATGCATAGGATTGGGCTCTACTGCTCCAGTGCTATGCACACTGTCCTGTGAGAAAACCCCACTGCAAGGAAGTTGGCAGCTGGCAAGGGGCTGGCAGGCAACGGGAGGGCTGGTGGGCAGTGGCTGGCGGGCTGGCTAATGGGCAGCGTGCACCCCTAGAGGGAAGCCACCCATGCCCCCTCCTACATGATCCGGGCAGGTTGTGCGAGCCTGGAGGGAAGCCCCGCGGAGAATCTGGGCAGTTGGTGCACACACCTGGGGCGCTCAGTCAGCCCCAGACCCAGAGGTCTGACAAGCCTGACCTGGCCCCCTGCACCAGGGGTCTTATGCGACCCCCAGGAAAGCTCTAGGCGACCTCCACTTTGAGAAACCCTGCCCTATGTGTACCCCTTAAAACGTTACTAAATAGATTAGTGTGTGTGTGTGTGTGTGTGTGTGTGAGAGAGAGAGAGGGGGGGGCAGAACCCTCTTGTTCTTGCACATTCCTGTATAGCGTAACATTTTAAAGACATCCTTCAAATTTCGACAAAAAACAAAATAAGAACAGTCATTGGTTCCAGAGAATAAGAGACCATAAGCGGGGCAATTGGCTTGTATAGAAATGCTCCCTGAATACTTGACCGCACATGGAATGTAGAGCCAAACAATATGTTGAAAACATACATTATGTGCCGTTCGTTAATTGCTGAAATAGACAAAAATGTGCAAAAATGGCTTTGGAAATAACTGTTGAAAGGAAATAAAATAATATAAACTGTAGGAGAGAAAGATTTGCATATTGTTTATGGCTGTTACCATTCTTATTTGATCTCTTTCTTTCTTAAAATGAGACATTTGTTCTTAGAATTCAACAGGGTTTCAATATAACGTTGTACACATACCTGTGGAGTCATATCCAATGGGCTGAATGCAGAACAGAGAAATCTGGTTGAATAGACAGACCCTCAACATGCTGAGCAAATAATTTAGGCTTGTCCTTTTGTCAGTATTAAATGGGAAGCCATTAGTGTAAGATGAAAAGGTTGAAGATGGATTTTTTTCCTACAATGTCTTGGGAATTTTCTGCAATATCTTGCAATTTTACCATTGCAAAATGGTATATCTTTTTTTTTAACCTATAGAATGCCTGGTTGAGAAATAATTAAAGATTCTTTCAAGCAGCAGTGATTCTGGGTTGTGGGCATCTTCGGCTGCAATCCTAAAGACACTTTCCTGGGAGTAAGTCTCACTGAACACAATGGGGCTTACTTTTGAGTAGACATGGATAGCATTGCAGCAGATTGCCCCTCTTTTGCATTTCAAGCTGCTTCTAGATGCAGAATGGGTGGTCAGCAACGTCAGTCCAAACATGGCATTTCTGTTAGTGGACCAGTTTCTGGTTGTCTAGGTTCTATAGATATGATCTTCATGGAAGCTGGACACAGTTCCATTCTTGATCACCTTCCCACTCAGAAGACCTTAAATTACCCTTTTTCCCTTATTCCTCGCATTTGGAAAGTTCTGTGAGATTTCTACTTTCGTCTACCAACTCAGAATAAGAAACAGAGTACCACCATCATCAGTAATACCCTGTTAGTATTACTCCTACACCCTCCACTTCCTCTTGGGTGTCCTTTAATCCTTTCATAGGTTTCTCCTAACCTGCAGGTTGGGCCAGGTGGACATTTGCCTGATCATGCAGTAGTCCACAGTGATCCAGGCAGTGATGAGTTTGCGAAGAAGATAGTGTTTAAAAGTCTATTTTCATACAAGCATCCCCCACTGACAGGTTAGGGAGCAGAGCCATGGTGAAAAATGGACATGGTTGAAAAATGGAACCTTGTTTGTAGGTTTTTGTGTCTGATACCTAATCTGTCAAATGAGGTTATACTTATAATAAATTCTAGCCAACAATGTGAGGCATATGAATACAAAATATAAAATATAGTTCTGTCTTTAACCACCTGCTTTTGTACTATTTGAAGGAAGCTTCAAATATACTACAGAAGAGCTCTCCTCTGACTAATCAAGTAAATACAAAACAAAACACATCACTTATTAAAAAGCTATTTTTAAATATTTTAGTGCTGAGAAGATACGTTGGGCCTTGTGTATCCCGGTCTATTTTTTCAGATTAAAAAAACTACCTGATAATGGCACAAAACCCTCTTCACAGTCAACAAGAGTTCAGATGACTCACTGACAAGAGTCAGAACGAAAAAACAATGTTTCCTCTGTTTGATGTGTGTTGCACAGTCATAGCTTCTCAGCTCCGAGAATAGGAAAAAATGGAAAAAAATAGTTACCGGTATGCAGAGAGGCAAAGTATTAATTCAATAGTCTTCACAGTGGGCTGATTCCAATGATATTTGTTAAACTCATCCCATTCTTTTAATGAGTGTGCGTCTTTTTAAAAACTTACCAGCTCTTTTATTTAAGGTCATGATGATGTGTTAAAAGAAGCACATGAATATCACCCAAACTGGCCATAACAACTTCTTTTCTGGTGGCAGTGAAACTACTGAAGGATTGGTGTTTGGTATTAAATGGTACCCAATGGTGTGTGGGGTGGAGATGGGAGATCAGGTTCATGAAGCTTGCTCTTTGCCTGTAACTCTGCTCAGTGGCGGCCACATCTGTGAAGCTGGCCCCTGTGCTGCATATGACCAGGTTTGCAGAATGTCACTCCTCAAATTTTGCCCCCACTATTACCTCTGGAAACCTAAAACCTCACTTTTCAATTTTTGCCCCCCAAATGAGGCCTCAGTACAGGGCCTATGTATAGATTGCTGGGGGGGGGGGGAGCAGGAAAGTGGGTATTGACAATATGCCACCCCTTTCCTAACACTGCTTGGGTATTTGAAATCCTTGTTGCACCTCAGTGGGTGGCCGCTATAAGGGCGCATGCGATTAAGGGAACAATATCATGCCAATGGGTATTTGTTTCATATGTCCCCTTCAAGTGTCTTATCGTTGGACTTTGTGAAGCCAACTGGGCTGTCCATATGGCTGACAGAGATGGAATTGCAGTCTACTTGATTGGTCCAAGCAAATATGTGTCACATCAGGGGGTTATCTTGATCTTCATGTTTTTCAAATCCTTCTTTTCCATTCTTTGCCATTAGAAAAGGCAAGCATTCTTGAAAGACACACCTGAAACCATAGATACCTGTGGTTACTGGGCCTGCATCCAACATCTAAAAGTGTCTTTTAGATACCCTTGTACCATTCCTAATGCTTTCATTCTAGTGCCTGACCATATGGCTTCTGAGATCCAAGGCGAAAGTTAATTTCACAGAAGGCAACAATTTATCTTGGGCCTGTCCTTCCAAAGCAGGGGTCAGAGAGGCCTGCTGGTGATGAGGGCACCTGCTGCCTTTGTGACTGGTTCTGAAGGTGAGATGCTAAGCAGCACTGTTCTATCATCCACTTTGCACAGAGGCCACCTGCCTTGATTAGATCGCTATTATTAGTAGTTGATATGCCATTAGATTTCCTCTCCTTGCGTCCTTTGCTAATTAATCAACTCTCCCAGTGACGGTGCTTGACCATTAAATAATTTTCATTAGTGCCCAGAGGCCACCTGTGTGGATGGCTTCATCCATCTTCATTAACTCTCTGATTCCAGAACCAGAGAGGGACTGAGGGATGACAATTGGGAGGATTATTACCTAGTACCTCACTTTTATGTTCAGCTGCCAATGAACAACTTGCTTTTTTGGTTGGAACATTTTTAGACCAATTTATATTAGTTATATTATTACATTTCAACTTTTTCAACAGACTTAGTTTTTCTTCCTTCTCTTCCCATCAGTTCCTTGAGCAATGTCTAAATGGTGATGGTTGTGTCGATGTGGTCGTTTCATCTCACAGCTCACTGATAAGGATCTAACTTTGTCAAGTCACACCTTCAGTTTTTTGACAACTGACAAGGCACACCAATCTGCCAGTTCACACAGAATCATAGAGTTTGAAGGGACCCAGTAGGTCATCTGGTCCAACCCACTGCCTGTAGCAGGATAACCTACTAGAGAATCTCTGATAGGTGCTCTTTGAGTCTCTGCTTGAAGATCCCCAGTGAGGGAGAGTCCACTACCTCCCTTGGCAATCTGTTCCACTGCCCTTACTGTCAGGAATTTTTTCCTGATATCCAACCAGAATCTCCATCGTTGTGGTTTGTACTCATTTGTTCTAGTTCTGCTATGAACAAATGAGTCCCTTCCTCCCTATGACAGCCCTTTAGGTATCTGAAGAGGGCAATCATGTCTCCTCTCAGCCTTCTCTTCTCCAGGCTGAACATCCCAAGTTCCCCCAACCTTTCCTCGTAGGGCTTCCCTTCCATCCCACTGATCATTCTTGTTGCTCTCTGTGTCCCTTCCCCAGACTAACACAGACCATTCACTACACAACATTTTGTCTCAGGCAATCCTAATCAACTTAGGCCAATACAACTCACCCATTTCCCCATTCTTATGGTGATTTTGCAGGGCTGGTGCAAGTATGTGCACTGGCCTAACCCCTAGAAGTCCTTTACAACACTTTTGTGACATCCCCAGGCCAACGTGCGACTTGTGCTGGCTTAACTGTGGATTATTAATGGTCTATTAATACACGATCTTTCCCCAAACTCCCACAGCCTACCTGCTGAACATTCATAGCACACTGTGAATTTGCCATGGTGTAGTGGATGAAAATCTTATTTAAGGTCATGTAGTGTGGGCTACTGATATGAGACAAGAAAAGTTGGGGAAAAAATGATGGTGATTTCTAAAAAGTAGTAAATGAAGTTATTCCATGCAGCAGATGTATCAGGTTGTGGATGCTGAGGGATCAGGGGTATGGCAGTGAACAACCTTGCTAATTCCCAGTGCCATTCCTAATCCTATAGAAAGTATGTATGCACATATGTATATATGCAGGAGATATGGAGAGAATAATTCCACTATCTCTCATGAACTCCCTCCTTCCCTCCAGCCAGATTTTGGTGCCTAGCTTCAGGAAGAAAATGGACAACGAGCTTTTTAAGAGGTGGATAAATAATGTATAGTTTCCCTCATTTTGTAAGTAATCTGAGAATGTCTTTCTAGGTCAAGAAGGAAGATCAATATTCATTGATATCTGAATTACTATTCTCCCAGACTAAAAATTGACTTCCCCCACTTGCTTAGCTGATCCCACTTGGGAAATAACCTATAGACCTATTGACCTTAGGACTCATAGGCAGCTCTGCCAGCGACGACAAGGAGCAGTTACTTGCATTTCATGGAAATGTCTGCTGTTTGTCTCTTTCTTAGCAACTATTTACTTGAATCTAATGCTCACCTTTTCCAGCTGAATTCAGTCTCCAAAATCAAGGTGCACATTAGATTCGATCATTAGATTTGAATAAATAAGGGGCTTATGAAAGGATAAGGGAGAGTATATTTGCTTCCTCCTACCAAGCCTCCTGACTGACTCCATAAGGTATTTACGTATATTTGCAACAGTGCCTGCCAGCTCACCACCAGCATGCAGTGCATAGGATTGGGCCCTTAGGCCTATATCCTAAAGTGAAATTAAGCCCCTTGCTCCGGAGCAGTTAAGATACTTTCTATAAGATAACACTAGAGGGTGATGTAACTGCGTGGACCCGTAACTGCTATGGATTTTGCCCATTAGTGTCTTAGCCCCTACTTACAGTGCCTGCTCATCTTCCTACATTATCTTGGTCATATACCATATTTTCAAGTGAGTTTTATCTTTGTGGGGAAATATGTCTGTTAAATTAGGGTGTCCCCCCTTGAAGATTTACAATTTCTATTGCTGAGAGCAAATGAATCCATATGTTCAATAGCTAAGTTTCACATCTGAACCCCACAGGAGGAAGAGACTGCAAGCAGGGCTAGATATCTGTAAATGCATGTCAGGGTGAAGATGGTTGCCATTTCCCTTTATAATACTGACAAACTTCTTTTCCCCCAGATCACCTTCCAATTTGTGTTTATTTATTTTATTTTGCTGCAAAGCATTTGCCTCATGTGTTCAGAGGAAAAAAATGTTCTTTACTAGTACAAATTATTTATAGGGTTTAGATAGAGATCCAGGCTCTTAATGCAGACTTGTAAATCACGCATTCAAATACAGCTATCGGTCACAAACTATAAAGTTTCATTGGGCTGTATACATCACTTACTATCTTTCTTAATGTTTGTGTATGTTTAATTTTCCTGCTGTTATTTCCTTCTGATTAAATAGTAAATCTTGGGGATTTCTGAAGACATTTCTCGGAGATGTTATAAGAGAAATTCTTTTTTTAAAAAGAGAGATGGCTGAGATACAAATCCACACATTAAAAAAATCCTTAGCGGTGTTTACTAAGAAAATATATTATTCATTAGAAGAACTATGTTTAAAACAATGTTTTGCTTTCCCATTTTTTCAGCCGTTAAAGAAGATATTTAATTTTCTAGTTTTGGGGTATCAGCACAGGTTTATTGCAGATTTGTGGCATGATCTATTGCCATCTTCAGGAGTCCAGTGTTCCCACAAAAGGATATGTACTGCCGCCAAAATGGTCCCCTTCCAGGCCTCGTTCCATCCTGGCTCATCTCCGTTCTTCCCTTACCTATCTTCCTCCCTTCCCTGTGCTGACTTACTGACATGGAGAGACATGGGCAATCTGCTGGTGTAGAGCTATGGCTGACTGCCACTTGCTTTTTCCAATAGTCATAAAGGACCTTATGCTGTCAGAACATTAGTTCAGGCAGCAAAGGGCCCTTATAGGAATATAAGGCTACGGGAATTATAGTTTTGTTAATGTCCAAATAATTCTCTGATTAAGATATCCATGATCTTTACATAATTACAGCATCCAATTTTGGGAAACCACCAAACTTAAATTGGTTTATGTTCATTGTGGTTGCAATCCTAAAGACACTTTCCCGGGAATAAGACGACCCGTTGAAAACAATGGCACTTACTTTTGAGTAGTCATGGTTAGGATTGTGCTCTGTGTTGATTAGACATGCCTTTAGTTATGCACATAATCACTAAAAACTAAACTGACTAGTACCACTGACAAATTCTATGAAATCAGTATTTTATTTTACCGCTCAATTTTGAAGGATTGTATCAGTTCCTTCTGATTTTCAACTCCATCTACCATTCTAGGACGGCCTAAGAAACAGTCCTCTACATATGAATTCCAAGTCTTTTGACCAGTAACGGTACTCTCTTTTTCTATCAATGTGTTCACACATTGAATGGACTGACTTGTAATTCAATAAGCTTTGCCAAGCAATTTTTGTATTCAAGATATAATCGATTTCAGAGCGGGGTTCAGAATAGCTCTTTAAAAAGAAAAGTGTTAAAAGAATGAAAATAACAAAGAAAACTTGGCCAATTTGGTATCAGGTTTGCATTTAAAAGGGAAAGGAATATCAGAGTATTGTGGTGCTCTGATGACCAGAGCAGGCTGATGGACCAAACCCAAACTCATATCATAATGGCAATGATGGTGCTGTTCTAGCCACCCAAATGTCACTCAACACCTGAAATTTGCAATGCTGATGTTTCACTTGTTTGGGTCCAACTCATGTTGCTGTCTAATCCTGTGTTTTGTCTAGTCAGAATTTAGTCCATTGTGCTCAATGGGCTTACTCCAAAGAAAGTGTGCATAGGATTGCATTCTAAATTAGGTAATTGATATTCCTGTGAATGTTCTCTCTTCACTTCCATTAGTTACAATTTAAATTTTCACCTGGATGAATCATACATAGAGATAGCACCTAATTAACAACACATGGGGTATGTGTGGTGGAATTATTTCCTCTCTCTCCACCATTTCCACTACAGGTTTCCTGTGAACCCTTCCTTGCTTAACTCTGTCTTTCCACTCCCATTCATTTATGAAGGTGATGTACAAAAAGAGAGCAGAAAGTTGCCATGAGATTAGAAAGAAATGTAGTCCTGTGATTTTTGCTCAGGGTCAGTGAACATTTCTCATCATAGTGCTATAATAACAGGTGAAACCACAGATCTTCAAATTCTCCCAAGAACTGATTCTCCTCTATAGTTTATCTGATTTGTTCCATGCGACTTATGACCTGGAGACCCCAGCCTGGGCCAAATTTAGTTCTCGGAGTAATGGCCCCTGCCTTCCTTCTGGTGCCTGCATCACCCAAATTTGGTTGGGTGTTGATGAGTGAGTGAGTGAATGAGTGAGTGAGTGAGTCAGTGACCAAATATACTCTCTCTATACAGAGCTATCTTGGTTTATGAGTTTTTGAGCATAATTCATTTATGAGCTTGGTTTATGAGCATAATTCATTTCGGAAGCATGTTAGTAATCCAAAACAATTGTATATCAAAGTAAATTTTCCCATAAGACATAATGGAAACTCAGCCAATTTGTTCCACAACCCAAAAATATTCATATTATAATGATTACAAAACTGTAATAGAATACAAAATAATAAAGAAAATACAAAGTAAAAATAAAAATAAAATAACCTGCACTTAGTCTTTCAGTTTTCTTAGGCTGAAATCAGCCCCCCTTACACAGAAATGAGACCCACTGATAATACTAGGGCTTTCTTTAGAGTAGACATGCAAGGCTAGGTCACTCAGGCTAATTTCTTTTGGCCCCCTTACATATGAGCGAGCTCCATTGACTGTAATAGGCTTACCTCAGAGTAGACGTGCATAGGCTGGTCTCTCAGGGGAGTGCTGGCAGAATGCTGGCATTCAGCTGGCAGAGTGCTGAAACTGGCCATGTTTTACTGTTTTACAAGATATGGCTTGTATTGCAAGTCAAAATTTATTAGAAACTTGCGAAATGTACCTGCATTGTGGGAGTAAAATACCCCCACATACACCACCCCCATTGCGCAACACCCAATTGCGCAACACCTTCCCATGAGCATCAACCCCCACATGCACATCAACCCCCCAATGCATAGCAACCTTCCATGTGCAACATCCCCCATGCACAACATCCCCCTATGTGCAACATCCCCATGCACATCGACCCCCATGTGCACCAAACCCACATGTGCATCACCCTCCCATGCACATCAACCTCCCATGTGCACCTCCCCCTCTGCACACCAATCCCCATGCACATCTCCCGTGTGTGCCACCCCCCGTGCACATTGCCCTACCATGTGCATCACCCTCCCATGCACATCAACCTCCCATGTGCACCTCCCCCTCTGCACACCAACCCCCATGCACATCCCCCGTGTGTGCCATCCCTCGTGCACATTGCCCTACCATGTGCATCACCCTCCCATGCACACAAACCACCCATTCACACCATCCTCCCATGCACACCAATCCCCACATGTGCACCAACCCCCATGCACATTACTGTCCCATGTGCATCAGTCTCCCATGTGCATCAACCCAATGCGCACCAGCCCCCATGCACGCCAACCCCCCATGCGCATCAACCCCCCATGCACACAAACCTCGCATGTGCACCACTCCCCCACTGCATTTGTTCCACTCCCCCAATGTGCTCCTCCCATGTGCACCAATCCCCCAATAGGCATCAACCCCCAATGGGCACCAACCCCTCATGTGCACCATCCCCAAGCACATCAACCCCCCATGTGCATCAACCCCCCAAGTGCATCAACCCGTGTGCAACATCCCCTGAATGCACACCATCTCCCCAATGCAACATCCCCATATGCACTATCCCCCCCCCAGTGCACCCTGCCCCCAGTGCATGAGATGGATGTTGATCAGTCAGTCTTCAATGTTAAGTATCGGACAAAAACACGTTGTACCCCTTTTCAGCCCTTAAGGGTTAAATTTCTCAACATCGGTTCTTGGTGGGTGTTGATGTCACAGAAGGAACACCCTCCCCAAATTTCATGCTTCTTGGTCCAGCGGTTTTGGCTGGGTGTTGATGAGTGAGTTAGGCTACAATCCTAAAGACACTTTCCTGGGAGTAAGACCCATTGAACACAATGAGGCTTACATTTGAGTAGACATGGTTAGGCTAGTGCTCTTAATCCGTCGATGACTCAATTATAGATATAGATATATATGTTTGCTTGTCTTGCAAAATGTTCTCAATCCAAGTTACTCTCAATCCAAGGTTTTACTGTATATAGATTTCAGCCTCATTTGATTCCCTTGCTTTACAATGATAGAAGACAATTAGTCTTTCAGCAGCACAGTCCTATTAGTGAATACATAGTATTCACTAGGTACACTAAATCACAGCATGGACCACACATTTGTCAAATGATTTATGTACTAGTACATCAATATTTCAACACGCAGACACATGACATTAACATTTCCATTTTAATCCTTCCCCCGAATTCCCATGAAAACAGCTCGCTCAGGTTTTCAACCATCCCCTAAACATCCTTCTCTAAAAAACTTTAATGAGAACACAGCATCAGTGTGATTGTTGTTATTTTGCTGTCTTTCCATATGATAGTTTTTTTTACTTATATATATGTACAACGAATATGTAACAACTACTCACGTGTGAGCATGTGTGCTACCTTATTTGAATGAAACCTTGTTTGAGAAGAAATAAAATTTTAGCATTAAATAATTCTTCTAGCACTTTGAAGAGTTTACACAGAGTAAGTAACACAGAGTAAGTTCACACAGAGGTCGGTGTATGCCTGTGAAGTAGCCTAATCATCCCAGGGGTGAGGCAGAAGTGTCTTACGCACTTTTGTGACCCCTCCTAGGTCAGTAAAGGGGCTTAGGCTGGCCTAACTGGGGGTTAATTCAGCCTAATTCAGTGTTCATTGCCTTTACTCCAAAGTGCCTTTGCCCTCAGTGTCATCATCTGGCCACATAGTTTGGCTGGTGATCTCACCACTTTGGAGCATTACAAAGTAGGAAAGGGAAAGGAGGAGTAAGAACTAGGATACAATCCTAGGGCGCAATCCAGAGTAACAATGGGGAGTCCTTGCTCCGGAGTAAGAACAAGTTACTCTGGATTGCAATATGAATTTCCCATAGGTTTTCACTAGATGGTGCAGTAAGTATGGGTGCATGTAATGTCTCTTACATGCTCCCATAGTTACTCTGGATTGTGCCCAGTGGCCCATATCCTAAAGTCAAATTAAGCCCTTTGCTCTGGAGCAGTTAAGGTGACTTTCCATGACACCAGAGGGTGACATAATGGCATGGACCCGTAACTGCTCTGGATTTTGCCCTTAGTTATGAAATGTTCACCCTTTCTCTTTCCTTTTGTTGTTATTGCTGATTCAGTGCCAGTCTCCTAGTTATTGTATCTTTTCCTTCCTTAATTGAAATCACATTGACAATCTCAGTCAACTGGAATTTTGCACATGTATCTGGAAAAGGTCACATCATGGCACTGTGAAATATATCAGTTTTGGCTAAATCTAGGAGACCCTGTGTTCACTGGGCACAATCCAGTTCTGGACACTTTTAGTTGTACCCATACCTGACTCTCCCCATCCCATTTGCCTCTCATCCCACCTCTGGCTCATCCTTCCACACTTCATTTTCTTCTACCAGTTCCTCACTTCATATTCCTCTCCCATTTGCCTCTCCCCATTCCAGCTTCGCCATCCCTTCCCTCCAACCTCCATGAGGCTAGCAGAGTGGCAGATCCTCTACAGGGCAATGAGTGCAATCCTATCCAACTCATCCAAGGGGGATGAGTGCAATCCTATCCAACTTCCCAGCACTGGCAAAGCAGTTGGGCAGCAGTCACAGAGGCCTTCTAAATGTAAGGGAGTCTTTGTTCCCTTAGCTCAGAGTTGCATTGCCCTTACCACAGAGCTGGAACATAGTTTCTGGCTACAATTCAGAGTAACTACGGGAGCATGTAAGAGACATTATGTGCACCCATAGTTACACGGTTACAAGGAAGGAAAAGATACAATAACTAGGAGACTGGCACTGAATCAGCAATAACAACAAAAGGAAAGAGAAAGGGTGAACATTTCATAATTAAGGGCAAAATCCAGAGCAGTTACGGGTCCATGCCATTATGTCACCCTCTGGTGTCATGGAAAGTCACCTTAACTGCTCCAGAGCAAAGGGCTTAATTTGACTTTAGGATATGGGCCACTGGGCACAATCCAGAGTAACTATGGGAGCATGTAAGAGACATTACATGCACCCATACTTACTGCACCATCTAGTGAAAACCTATGGGAAATTCATATTGCAATCCAGAGTAACTTGTTCTTACTCCGGAGCAAGGACTCCCCATTGTTACTCTGGATTTCACCCTAAGTCTTTTTCTTGAAAAACATTTCTATGCCCTGCGATGCGCTACTTTCAAGTTGGAGAATTCAGCACAGTTTTAGTTTGATTATGCCTTTGCTGCGCGTGTAAAAAGTGTTCCACTTCGCTATAGGTACATTAGGGTGTACATGGTAAGCTGCTAGAGCATATTTTGGTTCATGGAAATTCAGAATGGAGAAATGGGAAAAAGAAAATGTACATATTCATTTACTCAGATAAAAATTTGCATTCTCTCTTTATGGACATACTATATTCAAAGGTTATTTTAAATTTGGTAGGAAGACACTTGTCTAAAGGGTATATCTGCTGCAGCATGGTCTAAACTTATCCATGTGGTAGCATACGGCAGCACACATCACATTTCATTACATTGACGAGACTGAGTAGATTCTTCCGGTTGTGTTAATTTTGCCCACAAGTCAGTTTGTGTCGCACTTCAGAGAAGCGTGTGACATTTCCTAGCTCTTGTTGTCCCTCCAGGTCCTGGGGGTCTACTTCAATGCCTTTCTAAAGTGGAAGAGGATTTGGAGCAAAGGGGATTGAGGCTTCCCATGGTGGTATCACAGACCAGCAGGGCATTCCCTGCAGTCACCTGGGAAGTCAGATGTGCTCACCACCACAGTGGGTGAGAAGTAGACTAGCGCACAGCATATTTGCTTTCCCTCTCTGGGCTGAGAGTGATGAGTGGCATGTTTCAAATTCCTGACATGGAAGGTCACAGCTCATAAGCACCCTTTGGGAGCAGGGAAGTGGAAACTGAAGGACATGTCTTTGAATGACATTGATCCCTCTAGCAGGCACCAGAATGGAGTACAATGGAAACAAAAACATCTTTCCATTCTGGCCAAATACTCTGTCCACAGCTTTGATGTTTGGGCTCCCTCCACGAACATTTATATGGATCTGGTTGTACAGTACATTTTATTTCTTTGTGTTGCTTTGTTGTTGCTAAATGCACATTACCCTTTGTTTAGACTAAGGGCGCAATCCAGAGCAAGTTCAACCTGCTCTGCCCTAACTGCTCTCTCCTAACTATTCTGTATCCAGAGCAGAAAATTATGCTGCATCCAGAGAGTCAGGAAGCCTGGGCTGCCCCAACTGCTCCAGAGCATGCTAAGTCAGTGACAGCTGGGGAGGGCTTGCTCCTGAGTAGACCCCCCTCAGATCACACTGAAGAAGGAACAGCTGTAGTGCCTACATTATAAGGAAGCCCAGAAGTTCCTGACAACCAGTTACAGCTGCAGTTCTTCTAGTGCAAGATGGATGCTTGGAGTGGCCTGCTGTATCCTGAGGTTAGTGGGCTGCCATAGTTGTGCCATATCCTGAGGTTGAGAGGCAGGGATTGCAGCTAGGCTGGCCAAGAACTCAGATTTTTGGTCAACACTACCATTCTTACTCAGGCCTTATCATGGACCCCTATGGGTCTACTCATTACTATACCTGCTCCTGAGGTGGTATAACTCTGAGGGCTGGAAGAGGCAATTTCTGCCTTGGAAACAGGCTCTGGATTCAGAGTAACTGCTCTGCCCTAGGCAATGCTAAACATGCCCTCAACTTGCCTCTCCTGAGCTGCTTAGGCTGCCCCAGTTAGGGCAGAGCAGGTCCACCTCTCTTAGGGCACCCTATCTTGCCTTGCTCTGCCCTAAGCCTCCTTCAGAGTAACTGGGCTGGAGCATCTTGCAGTTGCTCCACCCTAGTGATAGATAGGGCAACCCAAGGGCTCTTATGTGGACAGATTAGTTGCTCTGGATTGTGCTGTAAGTCTGCTCCTAACACATATCTATTCAGGGTGGATGAGCATTGTTAACCACATAGCTATGGTAAAAGTGATTCCTTATGCTAGGACGTCTATGGGCTCAATCAGTTTGCTGAATTTTCCCAAACTGCTGCCCTAGATTCTCTCTGTCATTTGACTTCTCTTTCATCTCTTCCTTCAATCAACACTGCTTTTTGGAATTTCCATATTGTTTTGTACCCAAAACACTATTGGTGCCCTAGATCTAACACTTGTTTTTCCTTACAATATGTACATGGACCACATAACTTGACATACTTATATGACACACATAACTTGGGTGACTAGATAGTAGTCACCGGGAACATGCATACTCACAACAGAAGATCTGGGAATGGGATGGACCCATCACCAATTAATATTTTTAAATGTCTAAAATATAATATATTACATTATTCTTATTAAAGGATTTTTATCCCGCCTTTCTCCATTGTCCATGCCTGCTGTTGTAACCACTGCTCCATACCACCTTCTGAGTGCATTGGGAACTGCATGTACATTTTAAATGAGGCTCTGTAATAGGCTGTGGGTAGCACAAGCGATTAAGACGCTGTGCCTGTTAACCAGCAGGCCAGGGTTCGAGACCTGGGCCGGCCCCACAAGACAGGGTAAGCTCCTGTCCTTAGCTCAGCTTTGCGACGCCAGCTGGATCCAATCATATCGGTTCTGCCTTTCCTTTGGACTAATTCAGTGGCAAGGAGAGGGGGGATTTGCTGCTTGGGTAACAGCCTATCCTCCATAACAATCCAACCCAGGCTTTCGTGTTTCGCATTCAGTGTATGCAGCATCAAGCACGATACATAGTCTTTCAAGACTGATGGAGGCCTGCTGCTGTAATAGGCTATATCATTTTTTTAGGGCATCTCTTGTTGTTTAGTTGCTTTTGGTTATTGCTTTTCTTTTGCATTCTCTGTGTTGGTTTTATGCTGTCTTGCATATTTTTGGTTTTGTTATTTCATGGTGTCTTCTATGGTATTTTAAATTTTTATATTTGAATCTTGTGAGAAGGAATTGGAATAGAAAGCTTTCTAAGTTAATTAATTAATAGATAAGAGGAAATAAGTGAAGAAGGGAAGATTTAATTAACTGTTCAACTCAATAACACTGGCTTACAGACAAACCTTATGCAGATTTTATCATCCATATGTGGTGGGAGGTAGCAATTGCACACCTGGAAGCCCCAGAATTGCACTGTTCCTGTCCTTATATATACATTTGTATGGGGAGGGGTTGTCTACATTACTTTTTTATGTGTTCTGCTAAACCTGTAGAGGAAAGGGTGTCAGTTTGGTTGAACTACCCCCCTCATGAACTAGCGAAACTAGCACAGAATCAAGCAAGATGAGGATATGCCCCTCTGGAGGTGGCACAGTAGATATGAGCAGCCAAAGGCAACTCTGTACCACTCAGGGCCTCGATTTGGGATCCAGCACTGGGTTCCAGACTTGCCTCCTGCTCCCCACCTGCCCCTGGAACTGCCCTCCCCCTGCCCTCTCTCACCTCCTTCCCACCATCCATGTCACCCTCAGACCTCTGCATTGGCCAAGTTTGTCCAGCATGGAGGTCCAGACTTCTGCCACCATGGAGGATGAATTCAGCCTCCACAGACTGGTGTACCTCTGTGTGCCAGTGAGGCTGACTCTGGGGGAGATGCAAACATGTTTTATGGCCCATTTTCTGGTGCCCCATTGTCATGATGTGCACTGACATAGTGGCCATGCCACCAATTCAGGCCAAGTATAGGATTGTGCCTCAATCATACAAAACGATGTGTGTCTACTCAGAAATAAGCTTCATTGAATTTAATGGGACTTACTCCCAAGTGTGTATGAGATTATAGCCTAAGGTCATTGCTAACATTAAACTAATTAAAATTAGTAGAAGATCTGGGAATGGTTCAAGGAAATTTTCTACTTCGCACAGCTTATGTAACGTCCTAGATCTTTCATTTGCTTCTCTTCCAAGTGTCTTACCAGATAAAACAAACATGCACCTCAAATGTGTTTTTGAGGTGCATGTTCGTTTTACATGCTAAGACACCTGGAACAGAAGCAACTGAAAGATCTAGGTTACATAAGCTGTATAAAACAGAAACTGAAAACTGTCTGAAAACCAGTTTAATGGTAATTTTTATACATATCTATGGATAACTGGCCAAATAAAAAACCACTCAAATTGAGGCACCGTGTTACTAACCATATTTAAAAATGTTAACCTTTCAGTTACCACCAGAATCTCTCTGTTATCCTATGTGTATGTGTCTGGTGGTTTTAATCTCTTTTTATTTTTGTGTTTGACAGTGCTATCTAAAGAAGGATGTGGCAAAATAGCAGGCTTTGAAAATAATTTTTTTTTGAATGGCTAGAAAATCCAAGAATGTTGTCTTGTGCCATCCCTGAGGCTCTGGTGGGCTGCTGTGAGATACAGGAAGGGGGACTAGATAGGCCCTTGGTCTGATCCAGCACTAACTTCTTTTCATTTATACAGCTTCAACCTCTAAGACGTTCCCCAAAGTGTTCTGGAGATGGCAGTTTGATGAGATGCTGAGAAATCTGTGTTGGAAATCTCCAAGCAAAGTCACAGTTTTACTTAGGTATAGGAATGACCTCTGTCTATAATGCGGATGTTCTTTCATTCTCATTAATTTTGTTTGATTTCTGCTGCAATCCTAAAGACACTTTCCTGGGAGTAAGACCCATTAACACAATGGGGCTTACTTTTGAAGAGACATGGTTAGGATTGTGGTTTTAATTTCATAAAGAGGAAATTTTTTGGATCAAACAGGTCATTCCTTCTACAAGATTTATAGGTTAGCTGTTTTTCAACTCACCATAAGGATTTTTGCATGATGAATTGTGCTTAGGACACATTTTGTGTGAGCGTTAAATAAGCAGATAGGGTCTTGCTTAAACCAAGTTGATTTAATGGATCTGTAGAATAGTCAGGCACCCAAGTTATTTAAGAATATTGGCTCTTTGGAAGCTAAGCGCTAAAGCACTTCATTTTCATTTCAACTCTTAATTGAAAATCAGTTGCTTCAAGCTGTTCATTTACTAACTCTGATTTATCCTGATCTTTCCATACTCATCTTCTTTTCACTTCCTCACCTATGATGCCAGCAGTCATGTGCAAGAATGTAATATGTTTGATGGGACCAGAATTTAAACTGTGATTTATAGATTTCATGTATTTTACAAATATTTCGCCCAGTTTGATGGAACTGGTAAAGAAATCAAAAGAAGACACTACCTAACAGATCTTTACAGGATTTAACAGGATATTCCATTTTGCTTTGATGATAATCTTTTGGCAGGGCCAGCAGGATTTGTACCCACTCCAATCCTGGGGTTTAATCATGTACAGAATCTGCACTAGTCCCTCCTCCACTGCTCTCTCAAACCATGCAACTCATGCTACTCAATGGCATAACTAGGTGCAGAGGGTGCAGGTGCACCGGGCAACAAGCGTTAGGGGGCAACAAGCTGAGCTTGACACTGGCGGCTAAAATTGTGAAAATGGGGTATGTATGAAGAATAATTCCATGATGTTACATATCATTGGAACGGTTATTTAATGCAGAATGCAATGAAACAAACTTCATTGGATTCTATTCTATTAAATGTTATGGCTGGTTAAAAAATAAAATGAAAACACAATTGCCTATGGAACAAAAAGTGGGTTTTCTTCAGTCAAAGATTTTCCAAGAAACTGATTGTTCTGAGAGCCAAGGAGTTGTAATTATTATAATGTATTAAATTAATAAGGTGTTAATATGAGTCAGCTCTCATTTCCATATACTGTATCATAATATAGTTACTCCGCTAACTGAATAAAGAGGCACTTCTAAATGGTGCTCTCCTTATATTCAGCAGGGAAAGAATAACTATCCCTTTTGGCCCCAGCACAGTTTCTCTAACCAATAAGGAGAACACGTTATTTATTTACTTAATTACTTGATATTGTTGGGGTGGGGGTTAGAAAATCTTCAACTCCAGATAGCAGATAGGTGCCTTATCTATGCCAGTACCTGGGGGTGGGGGGTGGGGGAAGCAGTGGAGAAAATGAGTGGTGAGTTGCTGGGGGGGAGGAGGCAGATTTTCCTCCCAATTTTCTTTTTTTTTATACCCAGGATGGCATCAATTCTGGGGCAACATTTTGGGCTTTGCACTGTGCTACATGATCATTAGCTACTTCACTGATGCTACCAGAAGATGGTTGAGTGTCTCCATGGTCATGGTTCCATGACCATGGCTCCATGGTTGATACTCATTTCTCAACTTGCCTTCAACAGTTCCCTGGATCAATTCAGAGCCAGAAAAGAGATATTCAGTTTCAACATTTGAGACTGCTGGTTGGCCTGAAGTTGGGGTTTCTGACCACAACTCTTATAGGATTTTTGCATGTGAGATAAACAATCCTTTGAGACAATGGGGAACCTTCCAAGCTATTAATTCCTTTATCCCAGAAATTTCTGTTTCTCCCAATTTTCTGAGAAGCTGACCTCTTGAACAGCTTCTGAAGTGAGGAGCGAGGAAGACATTGAGAAGAAAGGAATGTCTGGATTTTTTAAAAGGGGAATAATAAATGGATCCAGTCATCGAAACTTTGGATTCATGTAGGGTGACATCATTCTTACAATGAAGATGTCACTCTGAGGTCAAAGAGCTGGTGTTTTCTAATTTAATACAACTAACTAAATAATTGTGCCATGGTGCCTCTGGGAATCCAGATAAACCTGTAGAAGTTTCCATCCTCCATGTGATTTTCAGAAAGAGGACGCTGGGAAGGAGAGGAGAAATGGGAAAAGTCTTTTTGAAGTACGCCAATGGCTTTGCATTATCCCTGGGCAAAAAGACATGCTTTTAGCAACCAATACGAAAATGTGTTGAATAGCAGTGCACAGCAGGAAATGGCACCCTCTTAACATACTTAACATCCCATACTTTCTATACTGATCCACAACTATCCCGTCCTCAACTATTGCAGCTTGTGGATATCTCCCAAAGATATCCATCACTTTCTATCCCTAACTTTACAAATGTAATCATCCTTAAATGTTTTACACACTGCAGAGTACCAATAAAAATGTTAGTATGACTTTATGTTTCCTTTTAACACAGCTTCAAATTAAAAAGATGATGTGGCCAACATAACGATAATATGACTTGAAGTCTTTCCAAATGTAAAATCAGATGCCGATAGCATTTTAACAAGGCCACTTAGTTTTCATTCCACAGTTTCAATCTCATCCAATTTCCAGAAGTGAAACAGCATTTTCCCCTGAATATGAGAAAACAGCATTTCCTCCAAATACATTATGAAATTCAGTAGTGTTGAAGGCCTGCTCTGGTGAAATTAGGCTGAGGTCCTGGTGCTCTGGAGATACTCTTTAAAAGTGGAAAAGAATTGAGATAATACTTATTGATAAAGTATCTTTCTGTCTTTAAAAAGAAGATTTAAATGTTAAATGTTTAAATGATGGGTGGGAAATGCAATTTAAGCACAAATAGTGAAAACCCATGTAATCTCACTGATATTTTTATTGGTTTCTTGAAAAATACTCATCGTCATAATTTTGGTGCAGGAGTCTGTACAACTTGTGGTCCACTGAGTTGAACACAGCACACTGACCATCCTGGCCAACACACAAGAGACTTAGGGTGCAATCCTGATTAACTACGGGGAGTCCTTGCTCCGGTGTAAGAACAATTTGCTCTGGATTGCAATATGAATTTCCCATAGGTTTTCACTAGGTGGTGCAGTAACTACAGGTGCACGTAAAGTCTCTTACGTGCACCCGTAGTTACTCAGGATTGTAGGGTTATACTTCTGAGAGACAGCCAAAAGCTCAAACTGAAGTTTAATTTATGGACTATAGTCAGACTTCTAGTCAATTGTCGAGTCAGTCTTCTTTTTTCTGAACAGGCTTTTTCCAGTGAGTTGGTAGCAACAAATACTTCATTGATGAAAAGAAGCCTGGTTTGTCCTGCTGTTCTCACATATCCAATACCAAGTACAAAGAACTGCCAGAACACCTGATGAGAGATGTGATGTCAAGTTTAACTTTCAACAAAGAGCTTCACAGGTGTAAAAATTCATCACTGCCAGCCATTTTCCTGCATAAATTCCCTTTCCTCTCGCTGCCGACATGATGCCTGGCCATTTACAGCTGCATTTTTTAATAGCTACCATGTGATATATATTTTTATGTGGAAAATCTATTTAGGGTCCTGACTGATGAAGTAAAATAAACTCAGATGATCCACATTTTCCTTCAGGATTGTCTTGTTTTGCTATAAAAGGGGGTGATAGTTTTCTAGAATATTAACTACAAAGCCAGGCCTTGTTAAAGTTACACTCGAGGATGCAATACAGTGCAGTAAATGTGTTATTTCAGTATATATTAGAACATGGGGCTCTTCTTGGTTTAGGTGGTGGTGTGACTGTATGGTACTCTGGACTTGTAGTGGGTTCCCTGCACCGCTGCTGTGTTGGAAATCACATGGTTGCTATAGGATTAAATAATGGATTCTTTACAGTTCAAGCTCTTGACTTGTTCAAAGACAGTTTCTTAAAAATTTAATCAGGAGCTTTATCATCCCCTGCAGGCAAAAGGTGCCAGAGCAGAAATGCCTTTGGTACAAGCAAACCAGACATCTCATGGAATGGCACCTTCCTTATTTTTTCCATTTCCATTTTCATTATTATTATTATTTAATTAATTATAATTATAATAATTATTCAAAACAATAAATCTTCCTGAAGACAAAGAGAAGAAGGATTCCATTCCCAGTGGTGGCCAAAGAATCACACAACCAAAATAGTTCAATGGACCTGAGGGGGTTTTAAATTTGTGTTTCTGTAACTGTGTTGCACATCACAGACCAGTTTTAGAGCTAGGAACTAAAAACTAAAACTATGGGCACAATCCAGAGTAACTACGGGAGCACGTAAAAGACATTACGTGCACCCGTAGTTACTGCACCACTTAGTGAAAACCTATGGGAAATTCACATTGCAATCCAGAGTAACTTGTTCTTACTCCGGAGCAAGGACTCCCCATAGTTACTCTGGATTTCACCCTATAACACAGTTTTGGTGCTGATATGGCACTGGGATCTGCTGTAAAAAATTTCCATAATCCCTAAAAGAATCCAGAATCCCCAAGCTATAGTCCTTGGATCTGCCTAAAAGAGCTTTTTGGATTTTAGCTACTGAAACTTCTCCCATTGGTTTCTCTCATTGGTTTCACACTGGGAATTGGGAACGGGCCAAAGAATGTGGAATTGGGAATGGGCCAAAGAATGGGAATGGGCCACACTGGGAATTGGAAATGGGCCAAAGAATTCCCCAATTGGGAATGGGCCAAAGAATGTGGGGTTATTCTTGGGAGTACAACAGCTGATTGGTAGGATCACCTTTTGCTCCTCTTCTTTTGTGAAGAAGAAGAAGAACAAGAACAAAATAACAACAACAACATTTCTATATATTTAAGGTTTAGTAGCTTACAGCACAATCCTATATACATGATTGCTAAGAAGTTAGTCCCATTTTGTTCAGTTGTGCTTACTCTTATGTAAGTGGACTTAGGATTGTAGCCTAAGTCCTCTCTGCACTTGTTCACCCAGATGTTTGTGTGTGTGTGTGTGTGTGTGTGTGTGTGTGTGACAGCTTACTCCTATCATGGGTTTACACTGGTAGATCTCTAGATCAAAAACCAAGCCACTTCCATGCATTTTGGAGCTGCTGCGAAAGTGGCCAGAGCAGGTAAGGTGGTGGCAGGGGCAATTTGGGGTTAGATTGCTGGAGGGTCAAGGCAGTGAACTGAACCAGATATGGTTTGGGGATGGGAGTATCTTGATGATGTGACAAACTCTTGTCCTCCTGTTCCCTTGATTAAAAAAAAGAAGAGGGGTTGGAGTAGAAGTGGAAAGGTGGAGGGGCAGAGAAAAGCTGTGGGCATCAGCTGCTCTAATCTACCACTCTGCTCCCTCTAAACATTCTCTTTTTGAATCCAGGGAGAAGGAGGAGGAAAAGCAGTGGATGTGAATGTGAACATGGAGATGGACAAAGAAGATGTCAATCTTCTCATTGAGTTGCCTGCCTCTGTTTACCTATGGATCAGTCAGTCCACACAGAATAGATTGTTATGTATGTGTAGGGTTGCCATAATTCTCTTCCACAAAATCAGGACAGGACCCGCTGTCACACTTGCCAGTATGTGAACACAATCTACCAAAATCAGGACTGTCCTTGTTTTTCAGGACATATGGCAATCCTTTGTATGTGTTTAAATAAGAAAAAGGCATTCTAATGGCAGATGGTTCATGTCATGCTGTGGTTGTGTGTATCTGTTTGTTTAAATCAGCTTATCTGTGAAGTTTCTGAGCAGGTAACACTTGGATGTTCTTATTTCTAATGACTTTTAAAAGAGTTAAATCAATCTTCCAGGGCCTGTCATTTCCATACAACAATACTACTGCTGATGTTCTCATGAGGTTGTTTGTTAGCCACATAAATATTTTTTGACAGCAAATGGCATAAATAGATCTATTTCCTCTGCCCCATTTCTGGTTTATTATTTAAAAAGGAGCAGATGATTAAATCCAGTAGAACACAGATTCTGAATTTTCTGCCAGGCAGGAAGAACGCAGCCAATGGGGATTTGTCAAGTTGAGATGTTTATATTCATCAGCATTGTGGACGAAACTGAGACACCAGCTGCACCGAAGCGTCTGAGCTTTCTTAAACAGCACTCATACAAGCACATACTTTTGTTACAATGTCTCTATTTTGGGATAATTTTTAAGGCTCCTTGATGGTGACTGTTAGTGCTGGTGTTTAATATTGATGGAAAGATTGAGTCTCTGTTGCGCATGTATTTTCATAGAATTATGCATAAAGTATGTGTACGCTTGACTGGGAACTGTGAAATGTTGGCAGACCATCTGAAAATAATGTTAGTTTCAGGAATTTGTTGAATGCAAAAAGCGACTCTTTAAGCTGAAGACTGGTTGCATGGAGACTGAAATCTACATTTCCTGAGAGTGCATCCAAACTGCGAGGCTGCAATCCTAATCTTCTGGTAGGCTGGGCTAAGCCTCAGCATAAGTCCTGTGGTGACCTAGGGTGTCACAAAAGTACCATAAGACACTTCTACGCCAACCCTTGGAGTGGGTTAGGCCAGTGCACAGACATGCACTTGTCTCCCTACATCATCACAGGGGTGGGAAGTTGTGCCAGCCCTAGGTTAGGATTGCACCATGAGGGAGCAATCCTAATCCCCAGTTAGGCTGGCATAAATCCCAGCCCAAGTCCCATGCTGGCCTGGGGGTGTCACAAAAGTGCCATAAGGGGAGGGTAGGCCAGTGCACAGACATGTGCTGACCACCCCATGGGAAAGGCATATGGGTGAGTTGTGCCGACCTAAATTGGTTACAATTGTGCCCTGATCTGCCTGTGGCACCAGGACTACCATTGTGCCAAAATGGCTGCTGTGGTATTCTGAGTGCTGGCTATTCCCAGTGACTTTTATCCCCTTGCCCCAAATTAGGGAAATAACCCTGCAAAGGAGCCTCACAACTGTGCTTTATATGAAATGAGGCAGAAACTTCTCCCCTTACAAGATTTGCTCACATCAGTCTGAAGGGCATTCCCAAAAGACAAGTTAATTTTTAGGGGTCAGTTATAGCTGTAATAACATGGAGACACAGAATTGATTACAGTCTGCTTAGCAATTTGTTTTTAGAAAGGACACTCAAGTGGTGATTTCAGCCACAGAATGATTTGTTTGTCAGACAAGAAAGAAAACACTGCAGCATTGCCAGACTGAGGACACAATCCAGAAGTGCACTTGGGCTACTCTGTCTATCACTGGGCTGACCCAATTGCGAGATGAGCCACCCTCGTTTTTCTGGAAAAGTCTGGGCAGCCTAAGGCAACATAGGCTCCCCCAAGACAGGTGGTCCTGGGCTGTCCTAGCTGGGCTAGCCCAGGCAGTTCAGGAGAGGCATGTTGAGGGCATGTTACTCTGGGGTAGAGCAGTTACTCTGAATCCAGAGCCTGTTTCCAAGCAGAAATACCCTCTTCAGCTCTTCAGAGTTATACCACCTCAGGAGCAGGTATAATAATGAGTAGACCCATAGGGGTCCATGATAAGGCCGAGTACGAATGGTAGTGTTGACCAAAAAATCTGAGTTCTTGGCCAGCTTAGCTGCAACCCCTGCCTCTCAGCCTCAGGATATGGCACAACTACAGCAGCCCACTATCCTGAGGATACAGCAGGCCAATCCAAGCATCCACCCTCCACTAGAGGTACTGCTGTAGTGCATTCTCAAGCTGCAGCTGTTGCTGGTTGTCAGGAACTTCTGGGCTTCCTTATAAGGCAGGCACCACAGCTGTTCCTTGTTCAGTGTGATCTGAGGGGGGTCTCCTCAGGAGCAAGCCCTCTCCAGATGTCACTGATTTGGTGCCTACTGGAGCAGTTATGGCAGCCCAGGCTTCCTGACTCTCTGGATGCATCATAACTTTCTGCTCTGGATTCAGAAGAGTTGGGGCAGCCCAGCTAGTATAATCCTCACCAGAGTGACCAGACCCTGTAACCCAAAAAGTAGGATACAGTCTTTCAATAGTCTGGATTTTCAATAGAAAATCTGGACATAAAAAAACCTGCCCCCTTGTCTCAGGGGTAAGCTTCATTGACTTAATGGGCTTACTTCTGAGTAGATATGGACTGGGCTTACCTGTCGCGTGATGCCACTTTGGGGTGCCTTGCTGGTGCAGCGCAACTTTCAGCCAGCCGTCAGCCATTTTGAAATCTGACATAGTGCACATGCGCATGCTGCTTCTATGTCAGAAGCAATGCTGCCCAAGGTGCAGCTGGCCTCTGTGGACCCAATGGCTGTGACCAGACCAGACTTTCTGGACCAGGACAGCCAGTAGACAGGCAGGCAAGGGTACCCAGGGCAGGCAGGCAGCAGCTGCCACAGCCTCTGATCTCCGCTGGGCAGCCCAAGTCCTGGTCCAGGCTGTGCTGCGGCCAGAGAGAAAGTGGAGGCATGCACACAGGCAGGGAGGTCCCAGGAACAGATGTCCCACCCACACCTGGTGCGTGCCTTCAGAAGCATTGCTTCCGACATAGGAGCTGTACGTGTATGTGCACTACATCAGATTTCTAAAAGGCTGCCAGCTGGTCGAAAGTTGCGTTGCGCTGGCCAGGCACCTCAGCACCCTCCCCCCCCCCAGTTGCCCAGACAATTCCTTATTGGACCGGATGGTCCAGTCCAATAAGGAAAAGCTGGACGTGTCGGCCAATTCTGACTTTATGGGAAGCCTGACTCCTCACTGCCCTAACTCTGGATTGTGTCCTTGACAACTCTGGGAGATTAACTGATCCCAGAGATCCATGGAAGATGGTGGGTAGGAAGTATGGAATTCCCTCAGCTGAATTGGGTCGCTCACTCTATTGGGTGTCTATTTGATATGGTCACCAGCAGGATGATGTGAGCTCTGTGTGGAGGGAGAGCCTGCACATTTCAGGGGCTGAGTGTGCATGTGCACATGGATGTGGCTCTGATACTATTAAACTTATTGGGATGTGACAGTGATGCCACTTCAGATGTCATGTCACTTCTTGTCATGACATTACTGTCAGGTTGATTACATCACATTTACATCCCAGTATGTTTGATAGGGGGTCCACGACATATTTTAAGTTTGAAAGAGGGTCCCAGTTTGAAATGCCCAAATACCACTGAAATAGAGAAAACATTCAGGAATGTCACTTTGTTGAAGAACCATCCTAGATTCAAATTTGTGTTGTGAAATTAACAGTAGGTTATGCATGATGTCAGATAATAAAAATTGATAAAATTATATCAATTATACAACAATACTCTGGTACTAATACATTTCTAGGCTGTGGGTGGCGCAAGTAGCTAAGACATTGTGCCTGTTAACCAGCAGGCCAGGGTTTGAGACCCAGGTCAGCCCCACAAGACAGGGTGAGCTCCTGTCCTTAGCCCAGCTCTGTGGCGCCAGCTGGATCCAATTGTATTGGCTCTGCCTTTCCATTGGACTAATTCAGTGGCGTGAAGAGGGGGGATTTGCTGCTTGGGTAACAGCCTATCCTCCATAACAAGCTAACCCAGGCTTTCGTGCTTGACATGCAGCGTATGCAGCGCCAAGCACGATACCATAGTCTTCCAAGACTGACAGAGGCCTGCTTTTAATACATTTCTAGATATCGATGTTGCTCATCATGTGAGATGGTAATTTCCACCTTTCAACCAGTCCAAAAAACAATGCCTTATATAGCTACCCTGAATGTACATGGGTAAATTCGGCTCTCTGTAGATCTGTATAACTTGTTTGTGGTGAGATGATGATGATGATGGTGATGATGGCATATATACTTGACCAGGATGCTCTTATCTGCAGGGAACATGTCAGTTTTATTATTTCCATTTTAAGATGTATTAGTGACCTTGCCACCAACATGCCCAAGGTACAGAATATTAAAAATCATGAAATTAATAATAGCACAAATATGATAATATGGTTAATTTAAACGTACTTTGAAGAGAGCAAAAGCTAAGAGCTATATCATTTGGTATTTTAAAAAAAGATCAAAAGGACAGTTGCCAAATACTTAAAAGATTTGACAGGACAAGAACATCTCAACTTGTCACCATAAAGTGAGAAAAATGTAGTTCTTATATGGATTTGCATTTAATATCCACTCACCATATTGTATTTGTAAGAATGTCAGTGACAGATGAATGACATGAATGACCTTTCAGAAAACCTGCACTCACCTGAGAGCAATGAAACACAGTTTGATCTGAAACTAAGATGGTACATTTGTTGGGTTCCCTGTTTCAGGTAGGAATGGTGGCAAAGTTTATTTCAAAGAAATTCTTGTAGCTTCCGGACTCAGGGCTCAATCGTATCCAACTTTCTAGTGCTGATGCAACTGCAGTGTAGCCCTCCATAACTGCAATGGAAGGCTATACACTATATATGTGTGTGTTTATATACACTTATTTTATGGTGTATATCCTGGAATGCCTGCATCATGCCTACTCCCTGTCCTCCCTCCCCCGACCGTTGTGCGGTCCAAATCTAGCCATCAGCCAGTGCAACCTATCGGACTGCATATTCCAGAGCAGCGCAGGGAGGCCAGCGCAACTTCCTGTACCAGCCTACCCTCATCATTGGGTGTCGCTGATGTGTTTTATGGCACATTTGCAACATTCTGGACTGGTGCAAGTGACTTGCTATGCCCAAATGGAGGGTAAGGATTGCACTCACTTTATTTTGCAATTTTCTCTTCATTTGTCACAACCACAAAAACAGCAAAATCTCCTTATGAGCTCTCTTTGGATGCATGACCGATACATGTACTTGGACATGCAAAAAATGAAAACAGAAACGAGGTGAAAAAAATCCCTTTGTGGAAGCGGGGGCCATGAGTCAGTAGAAGGGAAATGCACAGCCGAGAGGAAAAGCACATTGGAAATTCCCTTTGATTGAGTCCATTGCCCTTCTAGCCCACTAACATCCCTGCAGACTGGCAGCTGCTCTCGAGGGGAGTTTCTCAGCCCTACCTGGAGATTTGAGGGATCAGATCTGTGTGGAAAGCAGATGATCTTTCACTCAGCTACAGCTGAGTTCCGAATACAGAACAGAATGTTAGAGGAGTTAAAAATGAAATTTGGATGGCCTAGTACCAAAAAATGCAATTAAAACACTGACAAGTGAAATATGTGATTGCATTAGGGAAGATGCCAGTGAGATCTGGCATTATAAGGGAATCAGGAGGTTGGTTTTCCTTGGATGGGAAAACAGGAGACAGCTCTTACTGCTTTTAAACAAGGGGCTCTGCTAGCTTTGGTATATGTTTACTGATATTTCAATAGAACACAACTCCCCTTCAGCAAGCCAGCTTTAATTTACTTTTCCACTTTTTCTTGTGCCTTAAAACCATTTGCTGTGCAGCTCTAAGATCTTCTATAGCTGTTAACAAAAGCTGCAATTTCTACTCAATCAGATTATTTCATTAAAACTTTTTGATCTGCTAAAATAACCCCAATAAATTCACCAGCAGATTCTCCCCATTTCTCTTTATTTTAGATCTAAATAGCAATGTAAAGGGTGACTGAAACCTATCTTGGAAGCGGCATTTCACTTTCTCACATAAGAAGGAATGCTTCTTCCAAGATGTTGCTTTTTCTGTGATTGTGCGTGTATGCGTACATGCATCACTGATGCAATGACAACCCTGCTGGTGTAGAAGTCTGCCTGCCAAAGCATGCACAATTGACACTATGGCAATGCTGGGAAAATGCTACTCCAGTGTAACTAAGTGCCATTCAGAGCCTATGTTTGCACCTCTGTGGGAGTAAGAGGTGCACTGGCCAGATCTAGTCTCTGCACTGGCCAAGCTTGGCAAGTGTGGAGGTCTGGAAGAAGGTGGGGAGGAGGCAGGAGAAAGTATGCAGAGGGGGTACCTCCCCAGGGGCGGGAGGTACCGTAAGTGGGAAGTAAAGCCTGAACCAGGCAGTTATTCTGGAGTCTAGCCTCTTACCCAGACAGTGCAGAAAGGCTCCATGCTACTATGCTTAGATAAGTGCCACATTATCATATAGTGCAAACTCATTGGGGACATTTATGGCTCTCCCCAGGATAGAGTTTCCCCATACCTTGGGCACAGTCAACCCCAAATTTATGCTAGATACAGAACAGGCACAACAGTCTTTTTGGTCCAGTGCAAGTAAGGATTTGGCTGAGATGACTCCTTCATACATTCAAGTCACCACATGATTCATAGACCTCAAATGATGAGTACATGTGTGAACTGGCTCATGCCGATTTCTGTTCAGTGCTCTGACCACATTAAATGCTTAGCAATGCAGGTGTTGAGTGGATTAATTGGTATATTAATTAAAGTTCAGTTAACAAATCTGTGGGGTCAACTTTAATCAATGAGGGCACTATTTAATCAGTCAGGCCAAGGACAGACTTGTTTATACTTTGGTTCTGGCATCTCCCTTTAATAGGGAAGAAAAATGAAAATATTACAGTTCCTCCTCACCATTAATGCTAATTTAAACTGTAAGATATTTTATATTTCTTTCAAATATAAAAAAGCAAAAAAGCATCTCAAAAAAGCATCAATATATTGTGATGTTAAAGGTAAAGAGCTGTGGGTGGCGCAAGCAGTTAAGACACTGTGTTTGTTAACCAGCAGGCCAGGGTTCAAGACCCAGGTCAGCCCCACAAGACAGGGTGAGCTCCTGTCCTTAGCCCAGCTCTGCGACACCAGCTGGATCCAATCGTATTGGCTCTGCCTTTCCATTGGACTAATTCAGTGGCATGAAGAGGGGGGATTTGCTGCTTGGGTAACAGCCTATCCTCCATAACAATCTAACCCAGGCTTTCGTGCTTTGCATGCAGCGTATGCAGTGCTGAGCACGATACCATAGTCTTTCAAGACTGATAGAGGCCCGCTTTAAAGGTATGGTTAAAGGACTCATCATTAAATAATTGGTTTAACAAATAGATGATTAATGGCTGGTTGGCTGAACAGAAATACTAACCTTACAATCCACAGTAATTATAGGAAGACGTAAGAGGCACTTACTCTGGATTGCTCTATGCATTTCCCATAGGTTTCCCATAGATGACACCATAACTACGTCGGTGTAAAAGTTCCCGTAGTTACTCTGGATTCTAGTCTTATATTGTTTTGCTTTCAAATAGCGCAAGTTCCCATTTGGAGTTTTCGTTTTGCCTTGAAAGGCAAGATAGGAATTTATATAAATAAACACCATTCATTCATTCATTCATTCATTCATTCATTCATTCATTCATTCATTCATTCATTCATTCCAATGAATGAATGAATGAATGAATGAATGAATGAATGAAGGTAAAGTTTCACGTTGCTCTGCTAGTCTTGACCAACTCTAACGGAGGTTCTCATTCCTGTTACAAGGCTGAAGAGCAAGTTTTGTCCAAAAACACCTCTGTGGTCATGGGCTTGGCATGACAAAATGCCAAAAGGTGCACAAAATGTTGTTACCTACCCACCAAAGTGTACCTATTTATCTACTTGCATTTACATGCTTTCAAATTGCTAGGTTGGCAGGAGCTGGGCAAGTAACAGGAGCTCACTCCATTGTGACCACTGACCTGCTAACTTTCAGGTTAACAAGCACAACATTTTTAACCACTGAGCCACTGCAGATTTAAGTAAATAAATAAAGTGCCTGATGTAAAAGTAATGAAAGAGAACTAAGTTTAAAGCAAAGTATATTCTTTAGTATCTTTCTAATAAGCTTAGGAAGCCTCAGAGGGCATTTGGCTGGCATGGGGAATACAATGAAGTAGCTTATCTGGAGGCCACTGTTGGTGCTCTGATAGTCACTGATGATCCTGTCAGCTGGACATGTCAACTTGTCAGTCAAGAGGCAAATGCCTCGGAGGATGGGTTGACGGCCCATCACATTCCTCCCTGTTCGCTCTTTCGCCCTGTAGCTTACAGCAGTGAAAACAATTTCTTCTTTGCTAGAAACCTGGGAACAACCGCTGGGAAGTAGCAGTTGTGGACTCTGTCATTTTCAAGGGTCTTTGCACACCGAGATGCACAGGAGGCAAAGTCACATATGCAATTTACTAAAACCAGTCTCTGCATGGTGCCTGGCAGCTGTGAAAAGGTTAATTTGGAACCTAAAGATGCTGTTAGAAACAGTAATGTGCCCTTGGCATCAGTCGGTGATATTTTGTTCCAATGAAATTTGATGATGCTTGTAGATTCGGAGATTGAACATGTTGCTTAATAAACCTTTGGCTCATTGAATCTTAATAAACCATAGCCGAGCTCTGGGGGTGGAGTTCTGTTGAAACCTTACGGTACTTTCTCTCCTTTGCATGTTGACATTTCTCTCAACTCTTATTATTCTCTGCTATTGTTTTGCTGCTTCTCCTTTGGACTTCAAGCTACAAGGATTGTTGAAAACACAGTTTGAGAATTGCCTTTTCAAATCCTGATTCTACAGTATTTCTATTACCCTTTTTAATGGCCATTAGAGGCATTGATCAGTTAACTATTATTTCCTCTCCTAGTTATCTTGCCTTCTGTTTTGTCCCACTCTGAAATGATGGCTGAATTTCAAAACTAGTTGCATAGGGTTGCTGTGCAGATTGTTGAGATAATGTATGTACGACAAGTAATTGAATGCAGAAAATAAATGTTATGAATTACTGTTTCTCAGGGATGGGGAAGTGGAACATGGCTTGTCTTGAGTCTCTATCCCATGTCTTGACTTGAAAACGAGTACTAACAGGGGGACTTTCTGAGTCACCCAGACCATTTTCGTGACCCCAAAAGACTTTTATAAGCCAGCAGAAAAAGAAGTAGAACTGTTGCAGGGGTATTCATATGTGTTGGAGTTCTCCTTTAATGCCCCCTTGATATCAAATCCCATCAGGCGGGAGAAGCCGGGGAAGACTGCATGAGAACAGGAACAGAAGTGGCAAGAGGGAAGAGAGTAACATGCAGGACTTGCTAGGCTTACCAGTATGACCCAATTCTTTGATGCTCTACTCAGAAATAGTCCCATTTGCCCATCATTCAGTGAGGCTTCTTCCTCCCAAGTCTACAAAATCTAGGCATATGTATAACACTATATATAGACCATGCCGGTGCAATCTATACCCTGCAATAACAGAAAATTAAGATCATGTGTATATAACTCATGCCTCATTGGCCCTTGTGCACACGACTTAGGACCTCTAAGGAATTGAAATCCATGGTGAGACCAGCAGGTACAATCCTATTTCTTCCACCCCTGCTGCTTCAATGCAGAAGAAGAAGGCAGGAAGGCTTGGGCAGCACTCAATTCCTCCTCCCCTGTAGGGCAGCCTTCTTGGCCTCAGCTTCTCATAAGCCTAGATAGCACTCTGAGCACTGAGTCAGTTTTTTTTTTAACCAGTGTGACACACTGTGGTACACTGCAGGGGAAATTAAGGGATCTAAACCCATACCACACCCTACAATCAGCATGGTGTGCCTTCTCAATGGTCATAAAGCTGATGGTGCACCTTGACAATTTTACCACCTTGTCAGTGGGCTGTGAGATGAAAAAAGTTGAAAATCTCTGCACTAATCACCGGCATGGTTCGTATACCCTCCTGCGTCCTGTGATCATGTGCAGCTCCATCCCCTCCCTTCTGTTGAAAAGAAGCTGCAATGCCATGCATCACTTTTGTTGCTTTCTGTCACCTGAGCCTTCTTTGCTTCTTGCAAGTGGGGGCAGAAGAAGTCCTCCTCATTAATATCTCTCCTGTGCTGTCACTGTGACTGGCCCACTAACTGCAGGTGCTCCGGTGCAGTTTCAAAATTTATAATTGGCTTTAAAAAAATGGGTCAAGAGGGAAAGGAAGGCAGAAACTCATTCACTGAATGATTCCCAGGGAGTTGTGAAAGTCTCACAGTCTAATTTTGATGCAGAACAGAGCAGGTCAAATATAGTATTCAGTGAATACATTATTGGATGAGCGATGTTGAGATTTGTCAAATAATTTATTTGAGGGGGAGAAGAAAATGTTTGCAGCATTCAAGCTGCTTGTAAAACTGATCAAAACCCTATTCATCCTGCATGTTCCTTGTCAAGAAGAAGTGACAATTTTTCAGGGAATAATTTATGCAGGGATTTCTTTTCCCCTCTCCTGGTATTCAACATGATTGAATATGGAACAAAATTTATGTTCGGAAAAGAAGGGCACCACCCTAAGCAACTTTTCAGCACTGGCATAGCTGTGCCAGTGAGGCATGTACTAAATCCTGCAGTTGGAGGGGGGGGGGGGGCTATATGGCTGCTTCGTTAAGGAAAGTCATTTGTTTCCTTATCTTGAAGTTGTGTTATCCGTACTCCGGAGTGGAAAATTGGCCAAGACTGAACTTAAAGATTGCAAACAATGTAGAGTATTAGTAGCATGGAAGTGGCAACTTTTAACGTTAACATTAACTTTTGGAAAGAGCTTTGGACAACAAGATGCCAAACAAAATCATATTTATTTAATGTGTCAGAACAGAAGATATAAATCACACCATGCTGTATGCTTATCTTGGGATTTTTCCCCCAAGTGTGCTTTTGGTGAGAGCATCCTAATCGCTTGTGCACATTCAAGCACTCAAATAGTGCTCTGTGGACAGATGGGTTAAGGGGTGAGGTTTACATAGAGAAGCCAGGAAATTAACTGTGGCAGTTATCTCAGTGGTCCACATTTTGCTGCATCATAATCTATTGTAATGTTTGATGCACCTTGCCGCACAGGGATTACACGCAAGCTCTTTTTAGAGCAGGATTAACAAAATGAGACAGTAACTTTCAAATACATTTGAAAAGCAAAGTCAAAACACAAGTTCCATACACAGACACACCTGCCTCCTTACACTGAAGAGAGAAAAAGAGGCATGGTTCTTTTGTGATTTTTATTCTCTCAATGTTTTTCTTAAGATTTTAACTTTTAATACAGTATACAAAGAATGTAAGCCATCGTATTTCCAGTTTCTAGAGTTTCCAGAAAAAAAGCCAGTTTTGGACCAGTTGCCAAAGAAAGTTGGACAAGTCTGTTTTCTCCATTTTGCTATACACCATAGCTGAATAGACAACTTCTCCACTGGGCTTCACGCTCACAACTGCCACAAGCCACTTGGTGCATGCTCCTTTTCAGCCAATATGCATCATAGATAGGTCATATGATGCCACCAGGAGATGCTGCATAGAGTTTTGGCCTTCCCTCCAGGATTTGGGGAGAGGGTCTTTCTTAACACAGCCTCATAGACTACATTCAACTTGTGAACAAGATACACGTGATTTGTACACGCGCACAGTTATTCACTTATTATGTCATTCATGCCAGTGTGGCATTCCTATCAGTGGCGATTTGCTGGTGTCTCTCTTGTGTCTTATAATTATCCACATTATTGGATAAGGGAAATATTTCCTATGCCATATAAACCGCTTTAAGAAATATAGTATTAATCCCTACAATCCAGAGTAACTACGAGAGCACGTAAGAGACATTTATGTTGATGTAGTTATGGCACCACCTGTTGAAAATCTATGGGAAATTCATATTGCAATCCAGAGTAAATTGTTCTTACGTCGGAGCAAGGACTCCCCGTAGTGACTCTGGATTGTGCCCACAGACACACTGCAAATAATTGCACGAATAACATTCAGCACTTCTGCTACAGAGGCAACACTCGGGAGTATGGGCCGGACCAGTTGTTTTGCATATCATACTAACCAAAATTTGTTAAAATCTTGGTATTTTTGGTATATAACTATCATGTTATAGATATCAATCAATGTGTGATGTCATGCAGAATGCAATGAAACAAATTGCACTGAAATGTCTCCAGTCAGTACAGAAGACCTTTATTGGCATGTCTGTCTCTAGTCTATCAGAAGTTCTAATCAAAAGCAGCAGAGGCAGGACAGTGGTACATCACCGCACCAGGGGTGGGCCTGGCCTGGCCCAAGATCCGGTTCGCTGGAAATGGGAGGGGCCAGGCCGGGACGGGGGCGGGGCCGGAGTCAGGGGGCGGAGAGGGTCAGAGGTGGGGCTGTGGGTGCGGATGGGCGGGGTGAGGGGCGGGCCAAGATTGGCGCTTGTGCAGTGCCTGCCCTGAAGCTGGCTGGCTAGCTTCAGAGCAGGCACTGCGCAAGCATCAGTGTTGACGCTTGCGCAGTGCGCCAAAAACAAAGATGGTGGCTGGCCCGAACCAGTCCGCCCTGTTTTTGGCTTTCCCTGCTGCTGGTGGTTCGCCAGCGGCGGGAAATGGGAAGATCCGGTTCGGGCGAGTAGGCCCAAACTGGCATCTGCCCACCACTGCACTGCACCCATGACTTGGGAGTGAGATATTAACCATACATGGAAGGAGATTCATCATGGGATTTATGTGCTGGCCTCCTGCATTAGGTGATGTAAACCCAGTGACGCCACTGACCTCTGCAACCATGCACATGATCCATCCATTTGCAAAAGGCCCAATCTCCTGCATTGATTTGAAAATGAATGAGTGTCAAGTTATTCATGTGCACATACACACAGTCAAACAATGAAATGCTTGATGATGAGCCTTATGATTTCCAGCCTCTCTGGTGCCTAGGGGGCTATCTTGTGTCTAGTGTGCCTGGAAGTAGACAAAAGAGAGACATATTACTGGGAGAAGAGAGCTGATAGGAGGGAACGTAGGCCTATCTTAGCCCAGCTCTGAGTCGGTAACATTTTCCAGTTTGACTGATGCTTTGAATGATGAAACTACATAAATGCAGTTTAAATGCAGTTACTAACTGCTACTTGGTCAAGAAGCACATTTTCAAGTGAGTGCTCCTCTTTCATTTAGCAGGGGAAGGGTAATCGGCCTCCTCACCCTTGCTGGTTTTCTTTTGCATCTTTTTAAAATGTGAGCCCTTTTGGGATAAGGAGCCACAATTCTCTGTAAACTGCTTTGTGAACTTTTAATTGAACAGTATATAAACTTTGTTGACAATGATGATGACAAAGGAGTAGAAAAGCCACGTTACTTGCACAGCTGTGTCACAACCGTTTTATCGGAAACCGTTTCACTGTACTGTACTTTAAAGAGAAAGGCTCCACAGCAGATCACAGCTAGCACATTTTGCTAAGATGATACATCTTGTCTCCATTAAGAAATTAACCAAATAGAATATATATCAAACACCCTATAGTGGTAGCGGGTTTTGTGCATATGGGCACAACTGCTAAATAATGTTGTTTGATTATGTCCTGCTGAGTTAATATCTTGATAATGTCCTTTGATTTGCTTAATTAAGAACTCTTTCTTCCTGCAGTTCTAGATGTGACCTCCAGATGGCAGTAGGTGTCAAATCAATGTAGAACCCATCCAAAGAAATAGATCTGCCTGCAATTTTCAAACCTTCTGAAACCAAGGTCTATAATCAATTCTGACATCAGTGGTGGGCTTCAGGGGGTTCTCACAGGTTCTACAGAACCCTTTGCTAATGAGTGCCTTGTTCTGAGAGCCTGTTACTAATGGGACATAGAACTTTTTGTTAATTTAGGTTATTAGGACATAGAACCTGTTGTTAACTTATTTGAATCCCACCACTGCTCAGTGCCAACTATGGAAACCCACCACCCCACGTAGGAGATGTTGCCAGAATCTGCTCCTCTTATTATCTTAATTGGGAAAGCAAAAAGACAAAGTTGAAGAGAAAATGGGGAGGAGGAGAGCAATTGATGTTCTCGCTAGTCAACCACTGTCTTCTCCACATTTCCATTTCCTATTCAAATCCAGCAGAAGGAGAAGTGAAGGTGAATGGGTGGAGCATCAGGGTGGTACTGTGTGCTGCCTGAGTGGGTTCATGTATGTGCTTATGATGTATATAATAACTAAATGTGTATTGAAGCAGTACACTGTTGTTCACATGAACTGCTTTTATTGCACAAAGTATCTGAACAAGTATTTTTCATCATACTGCCAGAAGCAATAGTTTTAGATATCTAAGTACACACAGAGCCCACCATCCATCCATCCATCCATCCATCCATCCATCCATCTATCTATCTATCTATCTATCTATCTATCTATCTATCTATCTATCTATCTATCTATCTATCTATCTAGCTAGCTAGCTAGCTAGCTAGCTAGCTAGCTAGCTAGCTAAGCTAGCTATCTATCGATGGATTAGATTGGATTGGATTTGGATTTTGCCTTTCTCCCTGAAGAGCAGCAACCAAGGTGGTTTTTTTCCCCCAAAGTACTCTCAAGAAGACTTGAGACAGCATTTTGGCTGTTTTGCCAAATCACTACCAGAAAGTATATATCACTGTAAGAATGTACATGATAATAATTGTATTTCCAGTGGATTTCATAATTGTATACAAACACATGTAATATTAAGATCTGTTCCCTTTTTTTCCTGTTCAGAGATAATAAATGAGATGGGGGAATGCAAACACTAGTTATACCTAAAGCGTGGTATCAGCATTTTAGGTTTAACTCACGGAGTGGCGAGATAAAAGTTTAAAAACATGGCTTGGTATTTCCATTTGGCCAGAATGAGCACTTGGAAAAAAGAAGGATGAAAAACTATCAAATTGTCTGAATAGTAAAGAGATATTTACAGCCATATCTATCTAAATTTCCACATGGTGTGGCTGTGGCACCAACACAGGCGATGGTGCAGCCAACCAAGAAATTTTAGCTGGTGGAGATCTCATAGGAATAAAGGGATGTTTCTCTTCTTGTCCCTGGGTAAGACCACTACAGTTTAATGGGTCATCCTGTAATATTGCTGGCACAAGTCCAAGTTGATCCAATTGGCAAATCAGGCCCGGAAAGGAGGGCAGGATATAATGCATGATGGTGTCAGCAAATTCACTCCTCTTGTGTCCACTTTTGTCGGTTGCGACCCTCCCTTGCCTGTTCCATCCCTTCCTGTCCTCTTCCACCTTCTTCACTGCTGTGTGGCACATGCTCTGTAGGGCGTTCTTTCACTAGCACATATTGGAAGGCTATGGCTTCTTGCCTATGAACCTGCTAGAGGTGCTGCTTTGTAACAATGTGTGTTTGGTAGAGGAGTCATTCCACTAGTGCAACTTCAGGATAAGATTGGGCCAAAAAAATTGTGTCTTGGGCATATTTAATTAGGAGTCCCTCTCAATGCTATGGCATTTTTTTCTGAGTCACTGTGTATAATATTGGGCTGGGTTGGGAGTGATACATAAACACATAGCAATCTGCCCTAGTTAAATCTCCTCCACACTGGGGAAAAAAGATAAACAAATAGAATTAAAATTGAGTGAACAATTTGCACTGAATAATTTACTCAGCTACCTATGAATTAATTGGTCGCAGGTATCTTGTGATTTTTTGCAGTTGAATTTTATATCAAAATGATCAGTGAGCACATTAAAAATTAGGTTATATGAATCCCTTTACATAACCTGCCAAGCAGTGAATTACATGACTGGTTTCATTAAGTTCCACAGGGCATCTTTAGAATCCCATTAATCTAAACAGTTCAATTCTTCAGATACACAAATGAAAATATTTTTAATATACACCTAGTGAAATGAGAACATTACTGAGAACAAATGGTGGATAAGATTTTCAGGGATGTTGTCAATAGAGTTTGTTGTTGAAGGTAAGTTTTTCCTCTCTTTTGATTTTAGCTTGTTTATTTTGCTCCATATAATTCAATGGGAGCCACTTTGAATCAGCCAGCTCATTTGCAAAATTGTCTGTTCTGGATGAATGTATTCTTGGACACAGTAATGTGTGGCATAGCTACAGGGGGGCAGTGAGCCTTGGAGGGAGCCTCACTGTGGTGTGCAAGGGGACCATCCTCTTCAGTAACCCCACCAGTATGGGAAAAGGGAAGTTTTCCTTTTCTTTTCTCCTATCATTTCCACGCTGGGTTGTAAGGTTTTATGTGAGAAGAAGCCCTGACAGTAATAAAGGGCCCAGGAACACCTTCCTTCCTTCCTTCCTTCCTTCCTTATCTCAGTGCTTTAAACCTTAGGACCAAGAACACAAGAAACTTCATGATACCCCACAATCCAGAGTAACTACGGAAGCACATAAGAGACATTATGTGCACCCGTAATTACTGCACAACATAGTGAAAACTTATGGTAAATTCATATTGCAATCCAGAGTAAATTGTTCTTATACCGGAGCAAGGACTCCCTGTAGTTATTCTGGATTGCACCCATAGTCTTTCTGAGGGGTACTGCAATTGCTGTAATGGCAGCAGCTTCTTTCAGCACACTGCTTTTCTGTACATCATGGAAATGAAGAAGTGCAGAGGAAAGAAAGAGGAAAACATTTCCCCTCATTATTGTCCCTTGGCTGCCTTGGCACCTCAATAGATAAAGGGTTTTATGGTGGAGGGTTAGGAATTGGTGGGATGGCAGTGCTGGCAAAATTATGTCCTGAGCCTTGAAATGGCTTGCTCAGTGATCTGATTTTGGGGAAGGAAATCAGATTATTTCCAGATCATTTACAACCTAAAATTTTTTGCTCATTTATTTATTCTGGATAACCTTATAAGGCTGATTTATTGCCAGACTTGCCGGTATGGTGTAGAAAACCAAGAAACAGAGGATAATCCTGAGAACATCAGTGGAACTTACTGTTATTGCAGACTTACACCATCATTCCACATTATAACATCTGTTGCTTGCTGGGACTGCAAGAGGGAAAGAAACAAGATCCATATTCCAACTTTCCTGTTCTTTTATGGCTCATGTCACACCATAATTTGAAACAAAATCCTTCCAAGTGAGATCTAAAAGAACCAGCTTCCTTTGGGCCTATAAAACAGATTGCTGATGCCGACTAAATGTCCAGCCAGATATATACATTTAAGAAGGATTTACTATGGAAGTGTCAGCCTCAAGCTTATGCTGAAAGTTGTGCTGGATGCATAACACATATATATCTGTTCTCAGTTACACTGGAACAAACCTGGCAGAGCGCCATTGCCTTCAGTAATCTCCACCATCTCTGAAGCTTTACATCAGAACACACGCCTTGTCCTCCACCGAACAGCATGTCTTCAATTACTTCTCAGGGCTTTGATGCACCTTGGCCTTGGCATTGCTTTGAAGCATTTCCTCCTTGTGCTGCTCATCCGTGGCTCCCATTAGTGTTTCCAGGGAGCAGTAAAACTGTAGTGCTTGCAAGAAAATTGCTGGTTTGAAGAATTAAATGAAAGAAGACCACATCTTTGCTTTCCTTTTCCAGCAAGGAGATTCATGAGGCAGGTAGGTGAGTAGATGGGGAAACTTGCAGTCTTTTTATCACATTGATGGCTTGAATGGATTTTGTTTCTTGGAGCATCTTTTAAGACTTTAATTAAATCAGGAGAAGCACTCTCCACCCAGCTGCCTCCTGCTTATCTGCTTCTAAACGCCTTGATTCATTACACAGTATTTTCCATCCTAGAGTAATCTTAAAAGGCCTGCAGTTGAGACAACTCGAGTTTTATGGACTAAAGAAATAAACATATGCGTTTTATTCCACAGAGATGTTTTTCAACACTAACTTGAATGATCCTGAAAAGACATCGCTCAGCAGGAGTATGGCTGTTTCATGTTCTTCCAAAGGCCAATTTTAGACCCACTTGGTTAGTCAGGTTCTCTGCTATGGTCGGGGCAGCGTCTCTTTTAAATTAATGTCTTCTTACAGAAACATGTCTTTCCAACATAATCTTGAAATTATTTCATTCATTCATTCAATTTATATCCTGCCTTTCTTCCCTAAAAAAGAAAACCCAAGACATCTAGCAATGTTTAAAACAATGATAAAATACAATTAAAATTAGATAAAAATAAATACAATTAAAATACAATCTCTATATATAAATTTGAAAAGTCACTGACTCATTCACTCACTCATTGACTCATCAACACCCAGCCAAAACCAGTGAACCTAGAAGTGTGATATTTGGGGAGGGTGTTCCTTTTGTGATGTTGGCAAACATTAAGAACCGGTTTTTTGGAAATTCAAACTGGAAGGGGGTGGAAAGGGGTGCAACACCTCTTTGTCCCTATACTTTACATTCACTGACTTTTCAATGAAGACTCTCTGACTGATCAATGCCCAGCCCCAACCATTGGACCTAGAAGCATGAAATTTGGGGAGGGCATTCCTTCCATGAATTGAGTACTCATTAAGAACTGATTTTTTTAAGGAGTTAAAAGGGGTTAAAATCCTTAATGGATTGAAAAGGGGTGCAACATGTTTTCAGCCTATACTTAACCTTGAAGACTGACTGATCAATATTCAACCCCAATCCCTGGATCTAGAAGCATGAAATTTGGGGAGCCTATCCCTTCTGTGATGTAGCCATCCCACTAACAACCGATTTGGTTCCTGATAACGTTCGATGGTGCCTGCTGCAGGCTGTATTGCTGCCTTTGCTGCAGGCCACATGGAGTCCAAAACCCAATCCCCTCAGGCAGAGCCTGTCACCTCTCCTGGGGGGCGGGAGAGTCACCATCACTCATGGGCCACTTCAAATGGCCTGGTGGGTCAAATCTGGCCCATAGGCCTTCTGTTTAACACATACGGTATAAAGGTTCTCTGCTTTCTATAAAGGGCAGGGAAAAGCGGCAATATGATTGTCAAGCTGGTGCAGGGGAATGTGGGTGGTTTTCTAACCCCCAGGGGTTTTGCTAGGGCTTGGGGGTATAAAGAACCATGGGTAGCCCTGCAGTTCACTGGCAGATCTTCCCACAACTAGAAAGTTATCAGATGCAATTTGAAACAGAAGTCTTCCATCATGTCTGCAAACTTTCACTTATTTCAAGAAAAAATATTTAGATAGTAAAAATCCAGGTTGAAAAACTGACAGATAATACTAAAACGACCTTTTTAAAGAAAAGCTAAGCCTAATGCTGAAATCCTAACCTAGGCTGGCACAACTCATTGATCTCCCTGTTCCTGTGGTGATGTAAGGAGGCAAGCACATGTCTGTGCACTGTCCTAACCCTTCCCCAGGAGTGGCACAGAGGTGCCAGCATGGGATTTGTATTGGGGGTTTTGCTGGCCTAAGTGGAGAGGGGTTAGGATTGCAACCTTTGTATGAACTTGGAACAAACCCTCAGTGTTCCCTGAGGATTTCTCTCTGGGCATAAAATGTAGGTCAGGACTGCAGCATGCCACCTCCCATGATAATGCTGCTGCTCCCCACTATTTTTTTTAAATTTTATTTTAAATTTTTTTTTATTTTAAAAATTTGTATCCCGCCTTTCTCAGGCTGTCTAGCCCGACTCAAGGCGGCAGAAACATAAAACACAATTAAAAATATAAATAAACTATTGCATGTGGGGGGCCTTCTGATGGCTCCATGATCCTTTAAAGGCCTTCTAAGGGCTTTAAATGTCACTTCTGTTTTTTGGGTGAAAACCAGGGCTTCTGTACAGCATGCCATGAGGTTTGGGGTGGATGATGATGCAGCTCTGCCCCCTCTTGTATGCCCCTCAATCCTATCCTCTTGTTCCACTGGTGAGAGAATACCAGCATTATACTAGTGAGTACAATGAGACTACCAAACACTGTGAAGTGTGACTTGGAGTCGTTACCTTTATCATGTTTACCTCAAATTTGAAACTGAGTTAGTTGTCCTGGAGAGTAAGATTGCCTGCTGTGGGAGCGAAAGCAATGCCTGAACTCAGCTGGTTGACCTACTTCTCTTTTGTGGCACTCAGAATGTGGAATTCGGTGCCCTGGAAAATTCACTTCATACCCTCAGTGATGGAAATCTGTTATGAGATTTCTCCTTTTGGCATATCATTCTGTTTTTGGCATATCATATCATGTTGCAGCCTGGGCTGTGTTTATTTTTTAAAAAAATATTTGATTCTATTTTTGATAGTAGTTTATGAGATAATTCACCTTGAGTGCTCCATACAGAGCAGAACGACATGATGGAAATCCAGTAATAATGAAATCACCTCTGCATGTTAGTTTTTCAGTAAGTCCATTCATACTGTATTTAGCGCTGTGCTTGCCAACCTGAAGGTCTTAGGTTGACAGTTTGAGACCCAAGTATTGCAAGCTGGAGTGAGCTCCTGTCTTTGTCTAGCCCCTGCCAACCTAGCAGTTCAAAAGCATGGAAATGCAAATAGATACCACCCTGATGGGAAAGTAACAGCGTTCTGTGTACTTTGGCATTTTGTCATGTCAGCCACATGACCATGGAGGTGTCTGGCTCTTCAGACATAAAAATGGAAATGAGTGCTGCATCCCATAGCCATGGTGGGGCAACCTGTAGCCAGTCATGGCAGGCAGGGCAACATGCCAGGGACCCTTTACCTTTACACTGTCTTTTAATCAGAGCACATTTTTTAAAAGTACAAGTGGTGGGATTCATGAGGAAGAATGAATCTAGAAAAGGGGGACTGGGTAGGGGAGAAAGACAATTCTACCTTGGAAATATATGGGAAACAAAAATATGCTGAGATTTAGAAGTATGATATACCACCACTCTTACGGGTCTCCATTTGTACATTGATTTTTTACTCTATTTCTCCTGACAAGTAGCTTCCTGCATGCTATTAGGAAAACAGAGTCAAAGTACCATAATCACCACATGGGCAGCATTAGCCTTTCAGCCCTTGTGATTATGACCCATATTTAGGGCCAACTTCATAATGGGACCCAGCAGGCCCACTTCTAATGAGTCACTACGGACTCATGACCAGCACTTGTATTTCACAGTCTACTGCCTTCCTCATCCTTGAAATTCTACTGCCCTCTCAAAGGCCATGGGAAGGGAAAAAAGGATGTGTAATGCCACTCTTAGTGGCAAGTTTCCTCTTCTTCCTTTTCTCATTCTTTACTTTTGCCAGGGTAGCAGGAGTCAGGAAAGAAAATTGTGGCAAGTGGCCAAACTAAGTGTGGTGTGTGATTCCGGGTCTTGGAGCTGGCAGGGGTGGTGATGGTAATCTGCAGGGGAATCAAATCAATCCATGGGATGGCAGAGCAATCCAAAGGCCAGGCTATGTATGCTGGAAATGATCAGGGATGGTAATGTGGCCTTGGAGAAGTGACATGGGTCACCAAAGGGAGTATTTCTGCAGAATTAGGTCAAAGCTGGGGTGACCACATGTCCCCTTTTTCTAGGACACGTCCTGGATATTGGTGTTGTGTCCTGGGAAAAAATTAAGTGTCCTCTTTCCCTTGTAAGCGGGTAGCATGTAACCTTCTTGCAGTTAATAAAGTTATATATAATAAATTGTATATATGTCATCATCATCATTGGCATCCTTCAGTGCTTTTCCTAGAAATAAAGGCAGGGGTACTTACCATAAAGATATTACATAATTTGTAATCATAGGAGCCACAGAGTTGGCTCCTTGGGAGCCACAGAATCACCAGTACTCACCACAGAGGTACTGGTATCCCACCAAAAAGACCCCTGGCTCTGCGCTAGGTGGGAATGTGTCTTTTTTCTTTATGCAATGCGCAGTGCCTTTCTGTAATGTGCTTTCCTACTTATCTCCTCATTCCTCTTCCCCCACAAAGCATTGAGTCTGTTGCTCTGTGTATTTAAGCTTTTTCTTCAGTACTGCACTCACTAATTTATAGACCATATATTTGTGATCAATATAGTGCAAGTACATCCCTAACCTACCCAAACCTGCTTCATCACTGCAAAGTCTCTCACTGCCATTTGGCCCTCTGCTATTCCTGCCCTTTGAAAACTTCCGTTCAGCAGCCACAAGGTTCTGAAAATGGGGGCTTCTTTATCTTTCTGCTTCACCCCTTCCCTAAAATGTTATCCAATAATTTCCTTGCAATGGGAAGGTAGAAGGTTCTAATCTTTCTGCTCACTAGATTTAGTTACACCATTAGCTGGATCCTGCCTGTAAAACTAATTTTATAATTTGTAAATGTAGCTTAGTGATTTTTATAGAAGATAATCAGGAAATGATAAAATTCTGTCAACTGATTTATATTGAGTGTTATTTCTCTTCCCCCATCCTGTCATGAGATGTACACAGCTGAAAACATATCCAAAGCAAGCATTTCATGGCAGGCGCACAGGCCTTTAATTTGGCTTTTACAAGACAGGTTTACAATGTCAAGCAGAATAGGAAAGCTGAGAGCACCGTCCATTCCACTCAAGTCCGTGTTTGCTGGAGAGTTCTGGATTGTGGCCAAACGACAACAGCTGAAGGATGAAGGTCCTTTGAAAAGCATCAAGAGGCAAGTCATACTTTTAACTGAGGTGTTGTGTGGAGCACTTGTAAATGTTATTTGTGATCACTCTGGGCCAGCTGTTCTCAGCCAGTATCATAACCATCTCAGAAAATGAAGTTGGCTCTGTAAGATGTTCATGAACATATATCAAGTACTCTTAACTCCTTTCCCAACCCCAGTTATGGAGTGTGCATCCACATGGACCAACTACTTAACTGAAGCAGCTCTGAGCAGATTGCCTGCACTGCAGAGACTTACCCCTGAGTAAAGGAACCAAGGGGGAAGGGAATGTAACTGGCAGAGACCTGCTCCACGGAATCCTGAACTTGATGGCAGGTCTTCTGGTGTGACATAGAATCTCTCAAGTCTACTTTGGCAAAAGAGCCAGTACAGACACAAGAAGTTTTATTTTAGGGGCTTGGGGTTTCCTCAGGGGAAGGGGATGAATGTAGCTGCTTAGGAGACCTACAGTAGCTGTCAAGGTGCTGCAGGATGCTGCTACTTTGGTGCTGCTACATGGTGCCAGTACCGTCTTTAGGATTAAGCTGTCTATGCTGATCCTATAATGTGCCAAGTGTAAGAGGCTGATACCAATAGATTTTTCTAAAAACCTTTCTTCTGGCAAAGACTTTCTTTGTAAAGGATTTTTTCATTTTGTTCCTCCAGGCCTCAATTTCAGTGCATGTTGTCACTGAAGTTGTTGTCAGTGCATGTTGTCATTTCATGTTACCATTTTCCTATCATAAAAAGCAATTGTGTGTAGAACAATGTTTGGAGCCTGTATATAGATCATTGTTTGCAACAATCATATGTATTCTGCAGTGAGGTTGCAATTACTCAACATAGTAATGTGCATTGACTCCATGTGTATGTGCAGCAAATTACACATGTATAGCTTTGTCACATGTGATGATCTACATGCCAGTTTCACAAATTTACCTTTATATAGTGAAATTGCAATGCATGAGCAAATGTTGATTGTCCTGTATTTCACTGCCTTTGGTCCCCGATTTTGGGCACGTGCAGACAGTTTTAATTTGGGGAATTGGGATTTATTTTCATGTTTCTAATTTCCACAGTACCTTACTCTGATCAGTATGATTCACAGGGACTGTCATGGACAGTGCAAGTCACTGGGATTTGTTTCCCATGCTCAGTGCAGAGTATTATGGACTGAAAGGTTTAGCCTTTACCTGGAACATTTCCTGTATTCCCAATTGCTTGTTACAGTGGCCAAAGGCAGCAGGGAGAATGCTATCCTGACATGCCTCTAGAAAGCATATGTCCCCAATTGTAGAGTTAGGATATTTAAACCCAGCTATTATTGTTTTCGCAGGATTTGAAACGTCAAGGCACACTACAAACCAGAAAACAAGAGAAACTTAAGGTGATGTTATTTGAAAACAATGCTAAACACACTTTCCAGGAGTAAGACCAATTGAACACAATGGGACTTACTTCTGAGTAGTCATGGTTGGGACTGTGTTCTGGTATCTCCAAATTCACAATCTGCTTTGGTCAAAAAAGCTATTCCCTTATATCTTGTGCCCCTACTATCCAGTATCTCTGCTTCTATTGCTTTGTATCTTTAACTAACCCTACAATCCAGAGTAACTATGGGAGCACGTAAGAGACATTACGTGTACACGTAGTTACTGCACCACCTAGTGAAAACCTATGGGAAATTCATATTGCAATCCAGAGCAAATTGTTCTTACACCGGAGCAAGGACCCCGTAGTTACTCTGGATTGTGTCCTAAGTGTCCCTCCTCAAACACTCATCACTATGGGATCGCTGGAATCAGGACACTAAAGTCTTTAGACTCTCGGTCAAACTAGACATTACTTTAGTATGTGATAACAGTCTTGTGTTTTTTTTAGGCAGTAAATAGTGAAAAGGTCCACAGCATGTGTACCGGTTGTGATGATTTTCCCTGAGATGCTCCTAAACTGCAAGGATTAAGTTCCAAGAGATTATGGCTCAAGGACTGTTACAAACTCTAGCATAAAATGAAGTAGCTTGACATGTTGGCGATCAATAGAAATAATTGCTCCTGGGCTTGGCTAAGATGTAGCTGATGAGGAAGGTTCGAGGGCAACTGACAGCCCAATCTGTTGGTTGCGCATGGGGGGGGGGGTTGTTGCGCATGGGGGTTGTTGCACATGGGGGATATTATGCATGGAGAGATTTGATGTGCATGGGGGGTTGATGCTCATGAGGGTGGGTGCGCATGGGGAGATGATGCGCATGGAGGGTTGTTGTGTATGGCGCATTGTTGCATATGAGGGTTGTTGCCAGGGCTGTACCTGGGGGGGGGGGGGTGGCAGGAAGGAATTTCAGCAGCTGCTGCTTCTCATTTCACATATCAAAAGCTGCACCTTCAGAAATTCCCTCCTGTGTGCATTGTTAAAGGTCCAGGAGCTCTAAAATTAAAGATTTGGAGACGGCTAGGACTTTGTCCAATCTCTATTTAAAGGGATGGATGCTGGATGTCATCACCACATCTTGTGGCACGGAGTTCCACAGACCAACTGCATGCTGGGGAAAGAAATATTTTCTTCTGTCTATCCTTACTCTCCCAACATTCAGTGTTAGTGGATGTCTCCCTAGTTCTGGTGTTATGTGAAATGTAAAAGAACATCTCCCTATTCACTCCTTGCATAACTTTGTAGAATTAATCATAATTAATAATTAGTCATAATTAACCACCCAAAATATTTCTTTTCATGAAATTGGATTGAATTACAGGTCTTTGATTCCCCATACTTGCCCATTAATTTTATACACCAGCATAGATAACTGGCATAATTTCCCACCCCCCTGAAATCCCCCCCCCACTTCTACAATCCTGACTATGGCCACACCTGGTGCATTGGGGCACTTTTATGACACCCCCAGGTAGCACGGGACTTGTGCCAGCCAAACCCGGGGTGAGGATGGCAGCCTCTGTGTCTGGCAAGAACGGGCGAGATCCCCTTGCCAGACTTGGAATGAAGGTCTGAGCAAAAAGAGGAGTCTCTTGTGCAGGAAGGATGAAGAGACCCTGGGGTTGGAAGGTGTGCTGGGCCAGGAAATCCATTCCCAGCAGAGCTCCATTTCCTGCTCTGAAACTTGTCCCTGGAAGGGGAGGGGAGGAGGCCTTGCTGAGCCTGGAGTGAGTGGCTGGGAAGGCCTGAGCCAGTGAGGGCCACCTGGGAGCAGATTTGTGGAGGCCCCATGTGGCCTGGAGGGGGCTGTTCGTGACGGGGGGAAGGGGAAAGAGAGATGGAGCAGAGGTGGTGCTGGGAAGCCCAGAAAAGAAAGAAGGGCCTCTTGGACTCTTCTCCTACAGCAATGAAGGGAGCCTGGTCCAGTTTTGAGGGAGCTTCGCTTTCCCTCCAGTTTTGAAGGCACTTTGCTTTCCTTCCAGTTTTGAAGGGGCTTTGCTATCCATCCGGCTCTGAGGGGGCTTCGCTTTCCCTCCGGTTCTGAGGGGGCTTCGCTTTCCCTCCGGTTCTGAAGTGGCTTTGCTTTCTCTCCAGTTCTCAGGTGGCTTCGCTTTCCCTCCAGTTTTGAAGGCACTTTGCTTTCCTTCCAGTTTTGAAGGGGCTTTGCTATCCATCCGGCTCTGAGGGGGCTTCGCTTTCCCTCCGGTTCTGAGGGGGCTTCGCTTTCCCTCCGGTTCTGAAGTGGCTTTGCTTTCTCTCCAGTTCTCAGGTGGCTTCGCTTTCCCTCCGGTTCTCAGGTGGCTTTGTTTTCCTTCCAGTTCTGAGGGGGTTTCACTTTCCCTCCAGTTCTCAGGTGGCTTTGCTTTCCCTCCAGTTCTGAAGGGGCTTTGCTTTCCCTCTGGTTCTGAGGTGGCTTTGCTTTCCCTTTGGTTCTGAGGTGGCTTCGCTTTCCCTCCGGTTCTGAGGTGGCTTTGCTTTCCCTCCAGTTCTGAGGGGGCTTTGCTTTCCCTCCAGTTCTGAGGGGACTTCGCTTTCCCTCCGGTTCTGAGGGGGCTTCGCTTTCCCTCCAGTTCTGAGGTGGCTTCGCTTTCCCTCCGGTTCTGAGGTGGCTTCGCTCTCCCTCCGTTCTGAAGGGGCTTTGCTTCCCCTCCGTTCTGAGGTGACTTTGCTTTGCCTCCATTCTGAAGGGGCTTTCCCCTCCGTTCTGGGGTGGCTTCGCTTTCCCCTCCGTTCTGGGGTGGCTTCGCTTTCCCTTCAGTTATGAGGGGGCTTCACTTTCCCTCTGGTTCTGAGGGGGCTTTGCTTTCCCTCTGGTTCTGAGGGGGCTTTGCTTTTCCTACAGTTTTGAGGGGGATTCATTTTCCCTACAGTTTTGAGGAGGCTTTGCTTTCCCTCTGGTTCTGAGGGGGCTTTGCTTTCCCTCAGGTTCTGAGGGGGCTTTGCTTTCCCTTCGGTTCTGAGAGGGCTTCGCTTTCCCTCCGGTTCTGAGGGGGCTTCACTTTCCCTCCTGTTCTGAGGAGGCTTTGCTTTCTCTCCAGTTCTGAGGGGGCTTTGCTTTCCCTCCGGTTCTGAGGGGGCTTCGCTTTCCCTCTGGTTCTGAGGTGGCTTTGCCTTCCCTCCGGTTCTGAGGAGGCTTTGCTTTCTCTCCAGTTCTGAGGGGGCTTTGCTTTCCCTCCGGTTCTGAGGGGGCTTCGCTTTCCCTCCGGTTCTGAGGGGGCTTTGCTTTCCCTTTGTTCTGAGTGGACTTCACTTTCCCTCTAGTTCTGAGGGGGTTTTGCTTTCCCTCCAGCTTTGAGGGGGCTTTGCTTTCCTTCCAGTGCTAAGGGGGCTTTGCTTTCCCAGCAGTTCAGAGGGGGCTTCACTTTCCCTCCAATTCTGAGGGGGCTTCACTTTTCCTCAGAAGAAGGGAAGGCTACTTTAGAAGGGAGAGGCAATTGGCAAGATGCCAAAGAACAGTAGCAGAATGGTGTTCTATGAAGGACATTGCTGGGGTGAAATTTAACAATAAGCAATATAGTCTTTAAATGAAGCAAAGGAAAGCTATATAACTGAGTGTTTTTTGCTTTTTTCATGTTCTACATTTTTCTTGGGTGTCCTACCTTTTGGGGTTCTATCCTTTTTTTGGGTGATGGCATATGGTCACCCTGTGGACCCCTTGTATCAGTGTCGAGAGGCCAAGCTCCTCTCCCAGCCGAGCCTGTGTGTGAAGGAAGGTATAGAGGTCTATAAGGTATATGGGTGTAGAAGGCTAATGCACATAGCCTTCTTGAAATTAATAAATTATATGTAATCATTTGATTGATTGATATGTAATAGTTTTAAATTTAATAATATGTAATATACAGTAGTGTTTAAATTAAACACATGAAAGCAATATACGTGAGTGTTTTTTGCTTTTATTTTTTCATGTTCTACATTTTTCTTGGTTGTCCTACCTTTTGGGGTTCTAGCCTTTATTTTTGGTGATAGTATATGGTCACCCTGTGGACCACTCGTGTCAGTGTCCAATCTCCTCTTCCAGAGGCCAAACTCCTCTCCCAGCCAAGCCCATGTGTGATGGAAGGTATAGAGGTATAGAGGTATAGAAGGCTAAAAAGCTCATCCAATTCTCTTTTCTCTTTCTGACAGACAGAAACAGACTTGGAGCAAAGCAAACCTGTTTGGGAGCAGAAATGGCTGGCACTGATTCAGGCCAGGTAAGGGGGATTTGCAGCTTGGGTTTCTCTTCCTGTAACCTTTCCAGTGGGAAAATGGGATGGAGATTAGAAAATGTGAAAGCAGCCACAAAATGTACCAGGTTCTCAGTCCTGGATGTGCTTTTGTGGGAGTAACCATTTAGGTACCTCTGGGCTTCACTTCTGGGCTAGGAAGTTTGGAAGCTGGAATGGAAGAAAAAGGATTTGCAGGGCTTCCTTTCCGAAAATATGGGAATCTTTATTAAAATTGGGGACTCTAAAATGGGAATGTATGTTGAGAGAGCATGTGTATGAAAAAATGTGTTTTCAAATGTAGAAATGTTTTGTCCTTTCATGAATACAACTCATCCTTTCCATTATTATTTATTAAATTTTTGTCCCACCTTTCTCTCAACGTGATTTACAACCACATAAATGCAACAAAATTAAAACAAGTTCATTTGAGACAGTTAAGCATTTAAAACATATAAAACATTAAAAGGAATTAAAAACTTATTAAAACCCTCACAGTATAAGAAAACAGTTGAAATTAATAAGGCACACTAGCTGTCACATCAATCATATGCTTTTTTTAAACAAGATGGTCATAAGTCCCAGCCAAAAGCATTACAAAGAGGGAGGTTGCATGGCCCAGGTTGCCAATAGGACACTTCTCCTTTTGCTTTCAGGATCCAATTTCATTCTCAGACATAGCAGTGCATATGAGCAATGAAGAGTGGGCTCTGCTGAGTCCACGCCAAAGGCTCCTGTATGAGATAGTCATGTTGGAGAACTATGAACATGTCATCTTTGTCGGTAAGGAAGATCTCCATCATATTTTGATTGATGCCACAGGTAGGAACCTGTGCTCTATTAGATGCTGCCAAGGATTGTTGATGGCCAGGTTGCCTGATCTGGGCATGGATAATGCTATCCCTGATGGTCCACCTCCTCCCTTTCTGGACAGCCCAGATGAGGGGGGAATTGCCCCAATCAGGGGGCATGGTTCCACAAGTGAGTTGGAAGTTCTTTGGCTGCCCTTTGGAATATGTGGAATACATTACAGGGCACTTTCCCCTGTGAAATAAGTAGGTCCGACTCCACTGAGCAGAACTGCTGAGCAGAAACTACCAGGCTCAAGGAGCAATGTACTACTCCTAGCATGCTGTCACCCTCCAGACAGTGGTGGGCTCCAGCAGGTTCGCACCTACTCTATAGAACCGGTTGTTAATGAGAGACAGGACATATAAAGTTTAAAAATAGCCATTTAAAAGTGGCTGCCAGATGGGCATAGAACCGGTTGTTAATTTCTTTGAAGCTCACCACTGCTTCCAGACCAAAAACCTGATGGGGACCTTGCAGTGAAAAAAGCAGTTCAGGGAGGCATCAAGGAGAGATAATCCAAAAGTGGATTGTAATCCTGGGGGACTTCAGTCTTGCCCTGATGAGAAGAATAAAAAGGAACTTAAAATGTATGGGAAAAAGTAAGATGGTGATACAGGAGGCTAAGAAAGACTTTTAGAAACATATGACCAGTAACATTAAGGGAAATAATAAAAGTTTCTTCTAATACTGTATGTTGAAAGCAGGAAAGCTGCTGGAGAAGGGGATGCTGGACGTTGAAGGGGGTGCAGAGTTAAAACAAGACTTAAAAGTAGAGATAGTTGGCAGAGAAATTAAATGAGTTATTTGCTTCTGTTTTCATGGCAGAAGACCTTGAGCACATACCGCTGCCTTTCAGGATTGTGCCCACAGACAGACAAGTGGCAGGAGGCATGGCTGAGGGCCTGTCTTCATAGCCTTCCACTGTGTGATCTGGATCCCTGGCTAAGGGGGACTTGGAAAGGAGCAGCCAGACTAAGGAGATTCCAATTAGACATTCAGCTCCTCCCTGACTCAAGGGCAGTGGGGGTCATGTACATCCAAGTTCCCCAACTAGCTGCAGATTTTTCTTTTGGTATCTCACTTTTTCTTCTTTCAACAGCATCGGTTTGGAACCAGGTTGAAAGAAAGAAGATGCAGCCTTCCCAGGAAACAGCTCTAAGAAAGGGAAAGACACGCTCTAAGTTCCATATGCACAGAAAGAATGTCATTCAGAGGAGGGTCCTTAACAGCCACCGCAGAGGCCACATAAAGAAGAAAGCACATACGAGCCATGAGCATGGAATGTCCTTTAAGTGGAGAACCAGATTTACAAGCCACTGTAGAATCCAAACAGGGGAGAAACCCTTTAAGTGCCAGGACTGTGGAATGTCCTTCAATCTCAGAGGAAATCTTAATAGCCACCAGAGAACTCACACAGGGGAGAAACCCTATAAGTGCCAGGAGTGTGGAATGAATTTCAGACATAGTAGTGCAGTTAAAATCCACCAGAGATCCCACACAGGGGAGAAACCTTATAAGTGCCAGGAGTGTGGAATGACCTTCTTTAAGAGTAATCATCTTATTAGTCACAGAAAGACCCACACAGGAGATAAACCCTATAAATGCCAGGAGTATGGAATGAATTTCAGACATAGTAGTACAGTTGTACTTAAAGGAGGTGGCACCTTTAAGTGCCAGGAGTGTGGAGTGAATTTCAGACATAGTAGTGCAGTTAAAATCCACCAGAGAACCCACACGGGAGAAACCCTATAAATGCCAGGTGTGTGAAATGACCTTCAGTCAGAGAGGAGGTCTTATTAGCCACCAAAGAACCCACACAGTGGAGGAACCCTTTAAGTGCCAGGAGTATGGAATGAATTTCAGACATAGTAGTGCAGTTAAAATCCACCAGAGAACCCACACGGGAGAAACCCTATAAATGTCAGGTGTGTGGAATGTCCTTCAGTCAGAGAGGAGGTCTTACTAGCCATCAGAGAACCAACACAGGGGAGAAATTCTATTAACGCCAGGTGTGTGGAATGTCCTCCAGTCAGAGAGGAGGTCTTATTAGCCACCAGAGAACCCACACAGGGGAGAAACCCTATAAATGCCAGGTGTGTGGAATGCCCTTCAGTTGGAGAGGAGGTCTTACTAGCCACCAGAGAACCCACACAGGGGAGAAACCCCATAAATGCCAGTAGTGTGGAATGTCTTTCAGTCAAAGAGGAAATCTTAGTAGCCACCAGAGAACCCACACAGTGGAGGAACCATATAAGCGCCAGGAGTGTGGAATGAATTTCAGATATAGTGCAGTTAAAATCCACCAGAGAACCCACATGGGGGAGAAACCCTAAATACACCAGGATTGTAGAAAGGCCTTCAGTCACAATACAATACAAACCTTATCAGGCACCAGAAATCTCACTCAGGAGAGAAAACCTATAGAGCTTAGAAATTTCAAAATTGTATTTTTGATTCTTCAAGCATCAAAAGTTAAATCTCTTGTTGCAGTTATTAATATCTCTCAAATTCTTGCTATTTCTTCAGTTTTTGTTTGAAGTGTAGATGGAGTGCCTTGTTTTCATGTTAAATATAAAGGGCAAAATTACTGTTATTTTAAATTACATCTAGACAGAGCTTGGCTGAGTCATTGTCCAAATTGGGGTCCAGCAGCAATCATTATATTACCTCTTTTTTCACTGAGGAAACAGGATGTGACCTTTTCAGATCCTGAGACGGGCAGGGGAGACTTTCCTTCTCTCAGAAGCTTTTCTATTATGAATGTCACCATTTCTTCCTTCAAAGGGAATTTTGTTTTGCTGTCTGAGTATTTGACAAGGCCTTTGGTGAGCCCAGTCCTCAGAACCTTACTGGGTGAAACTGCTTAGGTGGCACATGGGGGTTGCTGTATTGCGGAGATCTATGGTAAAATGACGGCGCTCTTATAGCCTGACACCACAGACATTTATCCCCCTTATCGCATCAGTAAATATTGTTTAATAAATTCCATCTTTCCTTCCTTCCTTTTGTTTGTTTGTTGTTGTTAGTGGGATTTATACCTGTCATCTTTTTCCTGGACCGAGAAGCGTGAAATTCGGGGAGGGTGTCGCTTATGTGACACCCACATGAACCGACGTTGAGAAATTTAACACTTAAGGAGCTGAAAGGGGTGCAACATGTTTTTGTCCTTTACTTAACATTGAAGACTGATCAACATCCAGCTGTTGTACTGGGAGGGAGGGTGCACAGGGGTGTGGTGAAGCCCCAAATTCACAAGAGAACCTGATGAGTGAACCTGTCAGGATGTGTGGGCTGAGGTGCTGGCTTCTACAGAAAAGGACAGGGAGGTTTGGTCCGACTCCTATTGGGAATTGTTAAGATTATAAGATTGTACATGGACAAAAAGATAGGCATGTACCCAGGAAGACTGATATCCGCCCGTGCCAATCCGGGCTCTTCCTGTGCACTGGGACGCAGGAGAGTGGAGGAAGAAGTCCGGAAAGGGAGAGGCGGGGGTCGGGGTATTTAAGAGAGGAACAGGAAGAGGAGAGGCAGAGGGAAGCGTGACCAAGGAGGAGAGGAGTATCAGGCGCTGCCCCTGGTGGCAGAAAGTTCGTCTACCTGTGGAGAAAGTACAGGGAAAGTTATTAGCTGTTGTGTTTAAGTATACTTACCTGTTTGTTCACCGTTACGAACGTGGTTCTAGTAAGGGAGTTGGGGAGACCTTGGATCGACTGCTCAGCTGACCTGTGGAAAGAAAGCAAGGGCCAGACAAGACATCCTTATAAAGACCTGGAAAGGACTCAACAAAGGTAGAACCGGATAGAGTTAACTTACCTGTTTGGAAAGAGCCTGCGAGCTCTGTTGTATTTGGAGTTACCTGTAAAAGAAAGAATCTATATGAAACCACCAAGCTTATGTGCCTCACGCTGAAGTAAAGAACATCTGGTGTTGACCCTGACTCACCTGCGTGGTCTCAGTCCTTTAAGGGGTACCTTGTGATTAAGAATGGCTGAGGGAAAACAGGAAGAAATAGAAGTGGAGCTCTTTAGCGAGGGGGGAGTGAGACACATGACAAGGGGTGATGGTGTGCGAGGGGGTCATGTGCATGTAGGAGGGTGCACATGGGGGAATGTTGTACAGGGGTGTTGCACATGGGGGACGGTGTGCATGAAGGGGTTGAAGAGCATGGGGGACGGTGCGCATAGAGGGACGGTGCAAATGGGGAGGTGCTTTACGGGGGTATTGCGCATATGGGGATGATGCACATGGGGAATGATGCACATGGGAGTGTTGCACTTAGGGGAATGATCTGCATGGGGGTGTTGCGAATGGTGTGCAAGGGTGGACAGTGCACATGGGGGGATGGTGCCCATGAAGGGTTGATGTGCATGGGGGGGGGGTTCATGCACATGGGGTGTGTGTGTAGCCATTGGAGGAGGGAACGTCAGAAGTTGCAGCTTCTCATCTCACAGATCACAAGCAACACCTGCACAAATTTCCTCTTGTTAAATGTCCAAGAGCACTACAACTGAAAGTTTGGACACCCCTGCTATATACCCTTATCCAGGGGCTCTTGGATCTTGTAGATAATTGTGTAAAGGAGGGAATTTCAGCAAGTGCTGCTTCTCATTTCACATATCAAAAACTGAATGTTCTGAAATTCCCTACTGTATGCAAATACTAAAGGTACAGGAGCTCTAAAATTAAAAGTTTGGAGACTGCTGCTCTTGGACTTTGTCCAGTCTCTTTTTAAAGACATGGAGGCTGGATGTCATCACCACATCCTGTGGCAGGGAGTTCCACAGACCAACTGCATGCTGGGGAAAGAAATATTTTCTTCTGTCTATCCTGACTCTTCCAACATTCAATTTTAGTAGATGTCCCCTAGTTCTAGTGTTATGTGAAAAGGAAAAGAGCATCTTCCTATCTACTCTTATCCATTCCTTGCATAATTTTGTAGAATTAACAATAATTAATGATTAGTCATAATTAACCACCCAAAATATTTTTTCACCTCATGAAATTGGGTTGAATTACAGGTCTTTGTTTCCCCATACCTACCCTTTCATTTTGTACACCAGCATAGATAAATGGCATAATTGCCCACCCCCCTGAAATTTTCTACAATCTACAATCCAGTCTACGGCCCTGGTTGTTGAGCATGGGGATGCGCATGGGGGTTGATACGCCTGGGGGGATGATGTGCATAGGGGGATGATGCGCATGGTGTGGATGAACATGGGGAATGTTGCGCATGGGGGATGTTGCGCATAGGGGTTGATACACATGGGAGTTTGATGCGCAGATCATGATGGGGGTTGATGTGGAGAGATGATGGACATGGGATGTTGCACATGGGGGTTGCACATGGGGGGTGTTGTGCATGGGGGTTGATGCGCATGGGGGTTGATGCGCATGGGGGTTGATGCGAATGATGCGCATGGGATGTTGCATGGGGGATGTTATGCATGTGGGGGTTGATGCACATGATGTTGATGCACATGGGAGGCTGATGTGCATGGTTGACTGATGTGCGGGGGGGGGGGGGTTGATGTGCAGTGGGGGGATGGCATACGGGGGAAATTTTACTCCTGCAATGTGGGTACGTTTTTGCTAGTAATGTAATAAAAATATAACATAAACCCATATTGTATAAAATAGTGCAATTAGGTAAAAATCATAACATAAACCAATTGTCATATTATTGTCATATAACTTATGGTTGTATGCAGTAAAATTAAATTTTGTACTTTCTTTGAAGCTGTACATTACAATAGCCAGTAAACATTTTTTAAAATATCTAGGCTTTTAAAATTGGGGTGTGCATTAAATTCAGTGGTGCATTAGATTTGAGTAAATATGAGTAGTTCTCCCTATAGAAGCATCTGCACAACTTATTGGAGGGCTGCGTGGATTCTATACAGCAGTTCCATAATGGCTCACAATTATTTTTCTTTTCACAACTGCAACAAACTGCTGGAGGGACTCCCCTTTACAATGCCTTTATGCAGGTAGCCGGAACAGTTTCAAAGCATTTAAAGAGGTGCAGGTATCCGTTTCTTAAGCAACACTCAGAGTGACCACATCCTTTAAACCAGACTGGTGGAAGGGGCAAGACTGACCGCTTTCATGTGTGAACAGCACTTTTCTTGCTCTAAAGAATTAGGGCTGACCTACATACATGCCCAATTATAAGCACATATCACTTCACAAGCTGAAAAGCAGTGGATTGGGTTTGAAATGGAAATATGCCAAGATGAAAAATAGCCAACCAAGTGCTTTTTCAAGAGAAGTCACACCTGGGGGGTTTATAAGAGAGGTGGGGGATGCTGGTAGGGAGTTCGCAAGAGAAATGCTGTCATATTAAGTCAAGTGCCTATTTATTTGCCATCAAAGTGAAGAATGTGGCTGATTTGGTAGTAAAGCAAAAGCAACCTGCCCTATATTTTGAAGAGCTCCAGGATCGGTGTAGAGCAAACTGTGACAGTGATGCTCAGTTTCTCAGCTATTTACATGCCTAGAAGTGAGATTTTTGGACAAACAGCCATAGGGTATGGAGTTCCATCCTTATTGTCAACCCATAGTTTCAGACTTCTTCCCATGTTTCAGGTAGGCTTCCTGCCTCTGGATAATTTTTCTTTTTTTGGGGGGTGGGGGGGGGGGAGGTGGATGAATGGTCAAGTACTTCCTGTATGTTTATTCACTTGTAAGTTTATTCTCCACAACCCTCTTTTTAAAAATCAGAAATGTTTTCAAAATAGTTAGAAAACTGTTCCAGGACTAGGGAGCAGTTATCCCCACCATTTGAAGGAAGGAAGAGATGTCTTTGTTTCATCAGAAAACTGACACCATCCGCAGCCAACATCTGCTGCAAGGATGTAGTTTTCTCAGTGCTTGATCCTGGGGTGGAAAAGGTGCATTTAGATGTAATGCAGGTACAGATGAAAAGGTGCATTTAGATGTGGATGAAATTTGGAAACTTGCAAATTGGTCCCTCTGCTCTACAAATGTCCTGTCTCTTTTCACTTGTAGAAAAATTGTGAAGAACCAGAATATCTGTAGGGTGTCCTCTAGCTCAGAGGAGTCCAAACATTTTGGTAGGAGGGACACTTTATCTTTCTGACACTGTGTTGGGGGCTGAAAGAAAAAAAAAGAATTGATTTACATTTCAAATTTGAATAAATTTACATAAATTTACATAAATGACTATATTAGAGTCAGAACTTATGAATGAATTACGAGTAATTTCAGTTCTTAAACCCTTTCTAACACAGAAAAACGTGAGATCTGCAAACTAGTTCATAAGTACTTTCATGCACAGAAAGAGGAGGTGTGTGCTGCTTCCCCAGCCCTCACAATAACCTCTGGCATCATATCCAGAGAATTACAGGGCTTTCCTGTAATCAGATGGGCCAGATGGAGGGGCCTAGTCACGGACTGCATGGAAGCTTGCTGTGGGCCACATCTGGTCCCTGGGCCAGGGTTTGGACATCCCTTCTCTAGCTCTACTAAAGCTTTTCCTTCAAACACCTTGTTGCAAGGGTAGGGAAAACAGAATAATCAGTGAAATTCTACTCTATTATGATAAAATATCCACCATTGAGGCAATAAAAGATACATAGGAACGGAAGCTTGGTTAAAGTCTCAAAAGCATACTTTACTCACTGTTCATAGTAGAATACATGTATCTTCTGATTCTGATTGGGGCCTTGGTACTTAGAACAGAGAACCCTAGAGCTGTCGCTTTGTGTACAAGTCTCGTAAGAATGGGCCTGGTGGGGATGGAGTCCTGATAGAGCATCTTTGCCTGCAGTGGTCAGGAGAGAAGAGTTCATGTGATGAGGAGAGAAAGTAAACTGTTAAAGACAACATCTCATGCAAGAACCAGAGAGGACAGGTAGATGGTCTCAGGTGATAGATACACTGTACCCCAAAGACCTGCAGGTGGCATCACATTTATATTCCAACACAACTTGCGTTCAGTTGACAGACACCATTCCCGTGACAACCAGCGGCAACATAAGGGTGCGCGCCACCTGGAGAAGGGGTAAGCGCATCACCTCCAGGACACGCATTCCTCTTGAGACTGCATGCACCAACCTTCAGAGGAGACTGCACATGTGTCAAAGTTGGTGCAGTTGCAGAGTGCTCAGATCTCTCGAAGGAGGAGCAGCTGTTTCCCTTTAGAGCATAGGAATCAGTTCCTTCTGCTCAGCGCATATGCACATGGTTTCCTGAAAATTCCAGGCATGTGCAGTTGGCATAGGGTGCTTGGAGCCCACTGTGCATGCCCAGAATTTTTGGGCACGCACAGTTCGATTAGAGCGCTCAGACTGCTCCTCTCTGATAAGGGGCAAGGTGCCCTCTCGGTGAAGAGCAGTCTAAGCCGGGGGCTGCCAGAGGAGTGTCAAACTGCTCTAGCGTATCACCCCTTGGGCGTATCACCTGATATAGTCCACACCAGCTGCACCATCCTTGTGATTCCTCTGGTGATTGCTTCCTTAGTCACATCCACTGCATCTGGTTTCTTACCTTCTTAGTTGCTGAGCTATGTTGATCGTCTTATGTCAAACATGGACACCTACAACAAAACCTAAAAGGAAGTTAGTTACTACAGAAATGAGAATTCTGTGGAAAGCTGTCAGAGTAAAAAGAAGTGATAAAATCAGGAACAAAATAATAAGGGAAAGAATTGGAACAGAACCAGTTCTACATTATATACAAAGAGAGCCAAACCATATAAGGCTTATGTTAAGAGAAGAAGGACAAAGAGTGCAAGGTAGTACAATGGAGAGACATATTGCAATACTTACCGTATCAAAGACATACAGCAACAACATCAAATGAAATTGGAAGAGGCTGCGGAAGAAATGCAAGATCCAGGTCTTTACATCTCCCTCGACACCCAAAGTGGTAAAAGAGGAAATATGGACGAAGAAGACAGTTGTTGAGTAGAAACTTAGTAGCATGGGAAGAGAAGAGCAGGTGAAACAATGGGAAACCTGTTCCAGCAATGGAAACCTCTTTAACTTACCAAACTAAGAAATAGTCCTCTCTCTCCTGACCCCCGCCTTCATCATACCTTAACTCTGCAAACCACTTAAGCACTCACACTAATTAGCTAAATCAATCACCCAGGAAAATCATCAGTCCCACTCTTAACTTCTCCCCCTCAACTCCCCCCACTCCCCCAGGCAGGCAATCCATCTTTGTTTCTCTCTTTGCCAGAGCTTTATAGATCCAGCAGGAGGTTCATGATTGAATTTGGCCTTTACTTCTCAAAGAATGTCCAAAGGGATCAAAGGGATGACGGGACTGAGAGAACCCTGTTGAGCATCAGTCCTACCCTGCATTCCCATGTAGACACAGCCAGTTTAACAAGGACATTTACAGATAGGTCTCCTCCCCTTGTCCTGTGCTAGGGGAAAAATGCTAGCACTGCCACAGCAATCATCTGCTGTATGTGAGCAAAACAGAGTGGGCTGGTAGGCTTCTTGCTGGAAAAAAGGGCTCTATGCATATAAATCAAGCAAATCATACACAAGAAGAACCTTTTTTCCAACTGTTCCCAAACAATACCTTCTAGTTTGCTGCTAACAACAGTACTTTATTTACAATTCATATACAGTGATACTTCAATTTATGAGTACGTACCTTGGATTGCGAGTATTTTGCCAGATGAGCACAGATTTCTAAGAAATTTGGATCAGTGGGGATGCAGGGGTTCCCCAAGGATGCCCGCTTCATCAGTGTCCGGGCAATGGTGGAGGGGGTGTCCCTGGGCCATCAGTTTGTGATGATGGCTGCAGGGGGGGCTCTGGGCATTCTCTGCAGCCACCAGCACAAGCCCAGCACAAGTGGCTTGAGGAAGGAAATGTGCACTAATGCAGAGGGAAACCCCTTTCACCACCCCAAAGAATTCCAGGGTGGATTAGCAGAACTTATGGAAAAAGCTGCTGGGATCTTGGAATATCAAGGAGAGTATTAGGACACCCCACAGATCAAGTAAGACAAGAATTAAGGTCTGAGACAGGTAGCTCGAGTGTGTAATCCTAATCCTTTTCCAGCACCAGGGTATAGGCAATGCAGCTCTGCTGTAAGGGAACAAACATTCCTTTACCATGAGGAGCTTTCCTGACTGCCATCCTCCCAACTGCAGGATGCAGCACATGCCCCAATGCACAGCTATGCCAGTGCTAGAAAGTTGGTTAGGCTTGCACCCTTAGTCATCTTTCTCCTGGATAATTCATTGCCCTTTAATGTCATACGGGCAGTGCTTTAACTACCAACATTCATTCTATAGGTTTGCAAATAGATATAGAACAAACTGGGATCTGCAACGTTAATGTGGCAGTATAACCTCAGCTATTGACAGGAATGTTCCTATTTTAAGTTTCCCCTGATCTTTCCCTGATACAGTCTGTCACATAAAGGGGTTTCTGTAATGCTGAGAAAGTGAAACTTCTAGGAAGTGAAAAAAGGAAAAATTTGTTCTTTTCCTTTTCTTCCATCTTGAAACTTCCTTGATTTGTGTATTTTTAGAATGCATACCCCTAGTCTTTGCTACTAGGACTCTATAAGCTGTCAGAGCTGGCAAACCAGTTTCCACCACCTCCTCAGCGTGTGTCTTTTCTGGCTCAAGCATTTGGACCTGGAAGGCTAATGGGTCCTTGTGGGATCACTTATTGTGGTTTAACATTTCCTTTTTCACTTATGAATGGACATACTTCTGCACATGGCTCAGTCTCCCCTGAGTAGAAAGAAATTATTACTTCATTTTTCCATGGCCCCATTTCACTTCTAAACCAAAAGGCACCAGGCCTCCCAAATTCATTCCTTCTAGTTCTGAGTTTAACATCCAGGGGCAAAATATTCCATTTAAAAGTACATATTTCAGCAGCCCCAGTCTCTGCATTTTCACTACTGATATGAATCATCCCCTCTTTCAGCCAGGAGGTTCATCTCCTTAGATCGTCCTCCATTCCATCCATACTAAAGCCTATTACAACTATCCCTTTGAGTTTTCAATAAGTGATTGAAAAAGATTCTCTACCCTTCTCTCTGACATAAATTACTCAGTTTGAAAAAAAATGCATAGAAAATTACAAAGTATTTGAGTTGTGTTAAAGCAAACTTGTCAGCTCCTTTTTCATTAATGCCCACTCTTCACAAATCACAAGGCAAATTGCTTTGAAATAACATTCTCCAGAACCACATCAGTCTGTTATCTATTTTTGCTCAAGATCACTGGTGCACATGTGCTGCTTTGGAGCAATCTTGGACTGAATGTGTTTTTTTGTTTGGTTCCTGTGTATTCTGGAAGCTTTGTCAACCTTAAGGCAACATTAAATAAAGGGGTGAGCACATGTTATTTTTTTCCAGCTTGGTACATGTTTCTTTGCTTTGCCTTTGGAGGTGGCGACTCATTGTCAATTTTGATACGTTGAATTAAATGCAGAGGTGAGGGATCACTCCAAGGCTATAACTCAGTGATTTCAGCGATTGTAGAATCTCAATTCAGCGAGAGCGTTCTCCTACAGAAGGATGCATGTAAAAATGTTGCGCATGTGTCCTTCACCACTGACGCCACTGCGTAAGAAAGGGCAAGAAGCTTCAGAAGTGAAGTGAACATGTGCAACCTTTGCACATGCGCAGTTCACCACTCTAGCCACTTGCCCTTTCTTACGCAGTGACGAACTGCACATGTGCAAAGTTTGCGCATGCACAGGGCAGGAGGTGACACACCAGGGTCCTGCACCAAGTGATGCAGAACTTGGCATCGCCCCTGGACATGAGACAGTGGTTGAACTGGCTGCTGTAAGTAATCACTAAAATCCTAGATACTTGTGCCTTAGAATTCCAGCACAGGATTTATTTTTTTGCAGTGGCCACATGAAAGGAATGTTTCAGCTACACTTTCAGGAGTGTGTGGATAAATCATTGTTCCTGCCATGACCAAAGGTAGTTCCATGGTCGCTGCAGGCTACTATCCTGGGTGAGTATGCATAAACTTGCAACCCTAGCCCAGTCATGTGGCCCAGTTGTAGGGACACTGGTGCTGAAAGATAAGCATACACCTGTAATGTGTAGAGCAATCAACGTTCCTATCAGTGGTGTAGCTAATGATGACACAGCCCAGTTCAAAGCTCAAAATATTGCCCTAGAAGTGATGTCACAACTGGATATTTTTAAAAAGAAAATTGGGAAGAGACATTTCTGTTCCTCCTGAGCAGTTCACCACCCATTTGCTCTGCTAAAACATAGCTAAAGCACCTGCTATCTGGAGTTGAAGAAGATTTGATTGCCTCTCCACCTGCCTTACAACAACAAAATCAAATTTAATTAAGAGCACAATCCTAACCATGTCTACTCAGAAGTAAGCTCCATTGTGTTCAATGGGTCTTACTCCCAGGAAAGTGTCTTTAGGATTTCAGCCTAAGTAAAAAAAATAAAAATTGTGTCCCTTATTGGTCAGGGAAACTATGCTGGAGCAAAGAGGAATGGTTATTCTTTCCCTGCTACGTAAAAGAGGAGCACCACTTAGAAATGCCTGTAGACCCAGTAAGCATTGGTAACTATATTATGATATGCAGAATGTGCTGTATATGACATATGTATTGAGAACTGATTCATTATAACATCTTATTGGTTCCATACATCTCATTGGCTCTCAGAGTCATCAGTAACATAGGAAAGTTTGAGCTAAGAAAATACACTTTTGTTTCATCGGCTTTTGTGTTTCATTTTCTGGTTAATTGGCCATAACTTCTGATAGAATATAGATATTCCAATGCAGTTTGTTTCATTACATTCTGCATAAAATTACCTTTCCAACAATATAAAACATGATGTTCCAGTCAGCCTATAGATTCTTTTTGGCGTATCAAAAGATGCATCCAGACAGTTCAGTAGGATAGGTATGGGCATGCACATCCAAGTACACATCAGCATTGTATGGAAGCTCCTTCTGCGTATATATGTATATATGTATACATGTATATATGTGTATAGATCACTTTTCCAGGATCAGAGCACAGGAGATCTTACAGCTACTGAGCTATCAGGGCACAATCCTAACCAATTTAGGCTTCTGTAACTCACCTGTGTCCCCATTCCTGTGGTGGTGTGAGGCTGGTACATGTCTGTATACTGGTGTACTCTTCCCCAGGAGTGGTGCAGAAATGTCTTACAGCACTTGTGTGACACCCTCAGGCCAGCAAAGGACTTATGCTAGGACTTTCTCTGGCCTAAGAGGAGAGGTAGGACTGCAGCCTAAGTCATCTCGGCTGGTATGTGGCTGAGTCAAAAACATCTCAGTGAACTTTACTTCCTTTCTTTTTCCTCTTGCAGTCTAGAAGGCTTCCAAATTACATCAACTGCACCAGGCATATACAGAAATACCCTTTGCCTGCAAGACATATTGGTATCGTACCAGGCAGAGGTAGGAGGTTTTGGCATGTGAACAAAATTGACTCCCAACATTGGGAGAGGCTCAGGAAATGCTGGAACCTATTTCCAATAAGATATTGGTGCATATCAGATTTTGTTAAATTTTTCAGCAGAGTGAAGGGTCCTAGAATCTGGAGCGCATGAAGAATTGGTGGATTTAGTAGGTATGGCACAGGCTAGTCAAACCTATTTTGAATGAAACCAGGAGCAATCTCTGGCTTTAACCCAGCATTATAGGTTTATCACATGACTCAAACTCTGAAAAGCTTAGTGGTAAGTACTTTAATACTGCATCCACATATAGATTTTCCAATAGCCAGAACAGTACCTTTAAATTCAGGCATTGCTCAACATCAATACTTTCCGGTTTACTGCTTTATATCTCAAAAGGCACAAAGTTCAGATCTGGCTAAGCATGATCTTTTATAAAACTTAGTTAACTCAGTTTTCCATCACAGCAGTTGTAGATTAATTCTTATCATAGTGAAACAAAGTGGGGAAAAAAAGATATCTGATTGAAGTGGGGAGGGGGAATGTGAGGTAGGCAGGGGGAAAAAGCAATATTTTTTCATTCCCTTGAAGTCTAAAATCTTGATTGAGCTACGTTTAAAGCTGTATGAATTGTTTCTATAACAATAACCATGAAACTTAGCTCCGACACAAGTCTCAGCAGAATTGGATATTTGAGTATATTATATTTATCTTTAGAATTCTAATATTTTATGTTTTCACAGTGAAAGCAGCAATTTACAGTCGACTATGCGGTGGTGCAGCATTACACTGTTTTAGATTAGCTGTTGTTATGCCTCTCTCTCCCTCCATTCCACCCAGAGGTTTTGTCACTGATGTTGAACAATAAGAATTGCCTTAATGGGACATTCGTGTCTCATGAGACTGGTCTTTATTGAAGGGTCAAACTGGTCCACAAGAAGGAAATCTGTGATCAGATCTCACAATTTTTCTCGGGTCAAAAGGCAGATTGCCTGAATGGGTGGGTAGGATTTTGAACAGGGCCATGGTGCAGGGAGGGAAGACGGGGAGAGAGAAATTAACCCTTTTCTTCCTGCCTCTGTGGTTAAAAGGTAAAGATGTCCTACAAAGGTTGCCTTGCTAATTGCCTGCCTTGCTAACCTTTAGGATGACAAACACAGCGTCCTTAACCACTGAGCCATTGCAACCCTGGCTCCAAGGTTCTCCCTGGCACAATGTATGAGGTTCCCCAACCTCCATGGTTCCCCAACAGACATGGTGGTGGAAAGAGACTAGCATGCTTATTATTTTTCAAGTGAATATTATAGATGGTTTATTTCAAAAAAACACTACATATCACCCATGGTCTCTCACTTTCTGCCAAAAATAATTTAAGCTTATGTGCTCTTGTATAGAATTTATGCCATGTAATCATCTGGGTTCATTGTGTAGTATGGTAGGTATGTTGTGAAAAGGTCCATTGCTCAATGATAATGTACATTCCTTGCATATAGAAGGACAGTTCCTAACAACTACAATTTAACGGTCTTAGGTTGATCCCCCTTAGGTTAGGGGGACAGTTGTTTTTATTACTGTTTTTACTGTTTTTTACTGTTTTTTACTGTTTTTAACAAATATTTTTAATCGGCATGTTTTTTATTCAATTTTTTTTACTTTTTATTCAACTGTTTTTAACAAATATTTTTAATCAGCATGTTTTTTATTCAATTTAATTGTATTTTAATTATATTTTAATGGTATTTTAATCTTTATTTATGTGCTATTTTAATGATGTTTTATTCCCTGATGTCAGCCGCCTTGGGCTCCCCCTTGCGGGGGAGGAAAGGCGGGATATAAATTGATTAAATAAATAAATAAATAAAGTAGGACTGGAAAACATCTCCTAGTTTTCCCTGGGCTACCCCCTCTTTCAGGTCTAACAGTGTCTTATAAGACATTAAAAAATGCCACTTTCAGTTTCCCTCAGTAAACTGGAAGTAGTGTTTTTCCCCATCTTTTTGATCATTCTAAGCATGCAGAGGCCATGAGAAGATGCACATACAATTTGCGGCACAGCACAATTTGTATTGTGCCCATATAATTTGTGGCAAATCCTATTGAGCAGAGATTTTCAACCACTGTGCCATAATGGTGTGTTGTGGATGCTCTGCAGGTTTGCCATGGGACTTTAGGGAGCATCATTTATTTGGGGGATTTGGGCCCCTATCAGCAGCATGGTGTGCCTTTGTCAATAATTAAAAAAGGAAAACATGTCCTGGAAAAAAGGGACATATGGTCACCCTGACATGGGAGGCCTCGACTGCAATATCTGAATTGATTCTAATTCACCTTCCAACTTAGACTGAGATGCACAAAAAAGTAGAATACATAGCAAAGGGGTTTTTTTTGGTATGTGAATGTGTAAATATTAATCACCTAGATCGACACTGCTGTGATCTAATATTATCTGATTGAGAACTTGTGTGCCTTTTTTGAGAACTTGTCCCTGGGAGTACATTCTCCCAAAGCAAATGGGCAGCTCCACCAAGAGCAAATTATGCATCTGAGATATGCTTGGCAGCCAACTTTTCAATGTTCACATTATTTAGAAACATAACAGCCCAGTGTGTCAATTGGGAATGCTTCATTCTGGGGCAACCAACCACAACAAAGCTGTTTGCTGGGTGGCATTGTGCCCTGTGACAATGAAAACAATAGTCCTCCTCACTGAAGGCAATGTTGGAGCTGTGCAGGATGAAAGAAGCATAGTCTTCGGTGGTCACTCTACTGAAACACAGACGCAGTAGCAGTGATTTTCAACCTTTTTCCTCTCATGGCACACTTACAAGGTGTTAAAATAGTCACACCATCAGTTCTTTTTTTAAAAAAACTTATGTACTAGAAAAAAATGTTCATTGTCCTCTTTTTTCTTGCAAGCAGGCAGCATATAGCCTTCTTGTAATTCCTAAATTCTATGTAATAAATTCTACGTAATTGTTTTTAAAGTTAATAATAAGCAATATAGTGTTTAAATAAACCACATGAGCAATATAGTGTTTAATTTAACCACATAAGCAATATAGTGTTTAACCACATTAAATGTGGTTAAAAATTAACCACATTTTTAGCTTTTGTCCTATGTTTTTCTTGGGTGTCCTACATTTTGTGGAGCCTTGTCCTCTTTGTTTTTGTTTTGACATATGTTAACCGTGTCCCGCCTGCACAACACTGAAAATATGCAGGTAAATGGATGTTCTGTGCACTTTCCCCCAGGGTCAACAACCAGATTCAGAAGCCAAGAGGCGCTATGTATTCTTACAGTGACAAAAGACAAAATCTTAAGTAACTGATTTATTTGGTTCCTCAAATTGACAGACTGAGAACCTACACCTTACCTCATCCTTATTGCCTCTCCTTATTCAAGTTCTCTTCTGTCACCTTTGCTCTATTCATTTTAAAATACTTCACAACACAGCTAAATATAAATTTGACCATGGTGGGGGTAGAATGACAGGGGGAAAAGTCACTGTTTGGAGCCCTGTCGGAAAGTACTTTGTAAATTCACTCTTGGGACCATGCTGGAAATCACAGACTTTCTGTCCCTTCCCATGGGAAAGTGACGAGGGGCCATTTCTTTACAAGGAGATTGCATTTAGAAAAAAACAAACATAATCATCAACCTTTCAAACACGGGGAATACATTCCCTGTTTCTCCAGAAGCCCCCCTGCTCTTCTGAACTGTAACATTTTCAGTCCAAATTAGTTCAAAACAAGGATGAAATCTTGCCCTGTTGACAAACTGAACTGAAAGATCACTTTCAATTCCTTTTGTGAATTGTGTGTAACTTGAAGTGGGGTAGAAAACGTCACGTTAATTTCTATGGTGCATGAAGAAATAGTGATTGCTGTACAGGTCCAACCTAGTTATGCACATATTTTTTATACTGTACATGGATTTGACTGAACACAAATGGCCACTGCAAATCGCAGTTTAAAAAACTGCTTTTCTGCTGTTGTAGAGAAGCAATCATACAAGGCATCATTCTGTTCTTCAATCCCAGAATCAAACCCCAGCAGATTTTAAGACACAACCTTATTCCATTAGGCACAATGGAGGAGCAAACAATCTGGAAGTGGGTCTTTAATGGTGCCCAGAGCACTTATCTGTCTCTCAGTGCAATTCTACGCATGTCTACTCAGAAGTAAGTCCCCCATTATTCAACAGTACTTACTTCCAGGAAAATGTGGTTAGGAATGCAGCCTTTAGCAACCAGGCGGCACTCTCCTCACTGTACTGGGTACAATTTCATTTTCAGCACTATATTCTTCTGTTTCTTCTGCCTATATTTCTCCAGAGCTCTTGTGAATAAACACTTTGGGTTCAAGCAGAAGACATGGTAATAATCCAGCAATTGGATATTGTGGTGCAAAATCTCTTGCAAAAAGATCTCTGGCAAAATCTATAGCCTTTAGACATTTATTTAAGCAACATCTGTGAGAGGGTGCCAAAAGTTTCTGGTTTGAAAGCCCTTCTTCCCATCCCTCCGAGAGCTCTGTAAGCAAACATTTGATCATGTGCCATTGCCCCAACTTCACTGGTTTTTTTAGCCATTCATTTTAATAGAATAAAGTGATTTTAAAGTGGTTTGTTTCTCTGCATGTGTAAATTACACATTCAAAGGTGTATAACATGATGGGATGATTTCTACAAACCATGATTTTAGAAAATACACACTTTGCTGTGGTTACTAGCATTACTGGTTTGGTCTCTCTCTCTCTCTCTCTCTCTGGCTGCAATCCTAATCATACTCTCCTGGGAGTAAGTGCTTTTGAACACAATAGGACTTACTTCTGAGTAGACATGCTTAGGATTGCACTGTCTGTCTCTTTGCACCCTATCTTTTGCTATTCCCTCTTTTTTATTTCTCCACAAGCCTCTCTGCAACCGCTCGGAGGCTCCAATCCTAACTCCCAATTAGGCTGACGTAAGTCTCACCAGAAGTCTCATCAGATTGCCCTTTGGAGAGAAAAGTGGTATACAAATCTAATAATAAATAATAAGTCTTGTATGGGCCTGGGGGTGTCTCTAAAGTGCCGTAAAGTCACTTCTGTGCCACTCTTGGGGAGCTTAAGCCAATGTGCAGACATGTGGCAGCCTCCCCATGTATGGGAATGGGAAGACAGGTAAGTTGTGATGGCCTAAATTGAGCGCTCCGTCACTCCCTGTTCTCCCATTTTCTATAACATGTCCCTTTTTCTGTGTAACCAAAGCTTTCTCTATCTCTGTTCACTCCTTCATGTACTTTATGAGAGGTCAGTGGTAGACAACATTTTTACATATAGCATTTGTGGCAGGCTGTGGGACCCACGGCATTTCCAGATAGGGATGGGAGTCCTGTCTGAAACTCCAGAGAGCTGGTGTATAACTCCATGTAGACCAGTGCTTGCCAGTCTTTGTAGTGCCTCAGAATGTCTTATGTCTTCCAGGGTAGCACCCTGGAATTCCTTGTGGAAACACAGTCAGTGCAGGCTGCAAGCCATGTAAATGGGCTCATATAACTCACTGGTGTGTTGCAACCCACACTCTGAGAACTGCTGATGTAGACAATACTGAGGGAGATCATCCCAATGGGTTTGATGCTAGGTAGCTTTCTATTTCTCCATTCCACAAACTTCTCTTCACTCCTATCTCTATTATCAATGTTTCTTTTTCCTGCACCACACTTCTACCTTTCCTGTTGACACCGTGTTGTTCTCTCTCTTTCTTCTTTCTACCACATATCCTTTTGTACCAACCTCACTGGGACTACAGTGCTAATCCCCAGTTTGGCCAGCATAAGTCCCAAAACCTTTGCTGGCCTGAGAGTGTCACAAAAGTGCTGTAAAACACTTGTGCACCACTCCTAGGGGAGGGTTAGGCTAGTGCACAGACATGCAATGGCCTTCCTACATCACCCCAGGAATGGGAAGACTGATGAGTTGTGTGGGTTTAGGTTAAAAAAAAAGCAGGCCACCATCAGTCTTGAAAGACTATGGTATCGTGCTTGGCGCTGCATACGTTGCATACAAAGCATGAAAGCCTGGGTTAAATTGTTATGGAGGATAGGCTGTTACCCAAGCAGCAAATCCCCCCTCTCCATGCCACTGAATTAGTCCAATGGAAAGGCAGAGCTGATACGATTGGATCCAGCTGGCGTTGCAGAGCTGGGCTAAGGACAGGAGCTCACCCTGTCTTGAGGGGCCGACCCAGGTCTCGAACCCTGGCCTGCTGGATAACAGGCACAGTGACTTAACCATTTGTGCCACCCACAGCCCACAAAGAAGATAGTGGCCCGTACGGGTTTAGGTTAGGAGTGCACATTAAGACGCTGCTTTCTCTTTCCTCATACATCTCTCTAAATATTCAGTTCCACCTTTTCTTCCTTTGGTCTCTTCTTTTTGGTCTTTTTGATGCCAAGTGATGTAATTCTGATAGTTCTTCCTGGCAAGGAGTAAAGAGCACAGGTGCCCCAAGTGCCGGAGTCTGCAAGCGTGCTTTCATCCCAGTAAAGTAATCATTCCCAGCTGGGTGCGAAGATCCAGCTGCTGGTGTTCACATGTGCGCTTCCCTCCAGCTTGGTAGTTCTGCTTGGCTGGGAGCGAAGAGCGCAGGTGCCCCAGCAGCTGAAGTGCACCTGATGGGAAGGACTGCCTGATGGACTTGTGGAGGAATCCACTGACTTCCACAGTGGGCACCAAAAGCCATGGTTTTGCTTCTGCTGATGCCCCTTCCCATTCCAATTCCTCCTCACCAAATCTTGCAGCATCAACACAAAGGACTTTTGCTCCCCTCACAAGTCACACAGTAATGGAGATTCCAGTGGGCCATTCAGTATGGCTGGTAAAACTAGTGCCACTAAAAATAAACAATGTACTAATATTTAAATAAGAAAATATTTCAACAATTTGGGAGAAGGAAATTCAGGGAGGATGAATCTCATCAGTCCAGTCCCTTAAGCTCATCTTTTTTTCACTAGAGCAACTGCAAGACAAGAGAATTTGAAACTTATTGTTTTTAAATTCCTCTTTTGGTGGAATATTTCAGAATATTTTGTAAGTGAAGATTCCTTGGAAAGAGCAGCATAATACCATGTCCTGTAATGCATTCCCTATAGAGGGCTGTCACCAAAGAAAGATGTGTTCATTATTTTTCAAAAGGGAAAAAAAACAACGCCCACATCCATATCCACAATCTCACCTCACGCGCTAAATTAGTTTAATTAAATATCTGGAAAGGGGAGGGGGTGTCTCAACGCAATAATGTCCATTTATCTGTGCATTTGAATATGAAGGGAATGGACTATTGTTTATATAGTCATCCAGTGAAAAAGATGTCACTGAACAGTACATTTTTTTGTTGAGTTGCTATTGTTAAAAACTGTGGATCCAGGACCCAGTTTTAATTACAGATACAAGATTTATGACTTCAAATCATTTAAAGTAATAGAATGGCCTCATGCAAATGCATTAGGGAAAACAATAGGGTCCAGGCCAGAAATCACTGGATAATAGATTATAATTTATATGCCAGAATTCAATTGGAGTTTAACAGCTGAGAGGTGTATTGGATAGATGGTGCCTGATATTTTCTAAATAACACTAGATTATGAGCCCATTCTGTCCTTTCTGTGTATGGACATCACCCATAGTCCCTTTCCAATGGATTTAGTCAAGATTACCTACTGATCAGTTAAAATGCAGTATGGCTCAATTTCACTTGAAATTTGCCTATCTTCAATATATATAAAACTGAAAAGTCACTGACTCACTGACTCACTCACTGACTCATCAATATCCAGCCAAAACCACTAGACTTAAAAGTATGAAATTTGGGGAGGGTGTTCCTTCCATGATGGATGCACCCACTAAGAACCAGTTTTTGGAAATTCAAATTGGAAGAGAGTGAAAAGCGGTGCAACGTGCTTTCTTCCCTATACATTGAAGAACTGCTGACTGATGGACACTCTGGCCCAATCCTTGCACATAGAAGCATGAAATTTGTGGAGGGTAGGGTGCTCACAGTTGAGGGAAGATGATGCACGGGGAGGAGGTGTTGCACGGGGGGAATGTTGCATGGGAGGGGGTGTTGAACAGAGGGTGTTGCACAGGAGAGGGGTGTTGCATGAGTGGTTGCTGTACAGGGGGTTGCTGCATGGAGGTGTTGCATGGGGGGTGTTGCACAGAATTGTGTGTTGCATGGGAAAGTGTTGCACAGGTGTGTTTGTGTTGCATGGGAGGTGTTGCAGGTGTGTGTATGTGTTGCACAGGGGGAGGAGTGTTGCACAGGAAGGAGTGCTGTATGTGCGTGTTGCACGGGTGGTGTTGCATGAGGGGTGTTGCACAGGGGGAATGCTTCATAGGGGGTTAAGGCCCAGGCATACAAAAATTCTTGAAATTTTACTCCCACAATGTGGGTACGTTTTGCTAGTTGTTACATAAGACAGTGGTTTGTTGGCAATAATTTTTGATAGAAAGGAGACATTTCACTCTGTTTTTTCCCCCATTGCATTCTGCTCTAAGTTACACATCCAACAGTATGCAGGGGTGTCCAAAGTTTTTGGCAGGAGGGCCACATCATTTCTCTGATATGGAAAAATGATTAACATTTCAAATTTGAATAAATTTACATATAAGAATGTATTAGAGACATTACCTGAGGATTGTCAGGCTTGCCGATGAGCCAGATAACGGGTCTTGCTGTGGGCCACTTTGAGGCTTACCGTGGATAATATCTGCCCCCTGGGCCATTTTCTGGACATCCCTGGTATATACCATGATGGGGATTTTAGCAATTTTCAATCAATCAATCAGTTTTATGATGTCATATACCCCACTGCATGTCACCTCCTGGGTGAATCATCTGGTGCGGGCCACACCACCTGCACTCCCCTAGAGTTGCCACTGCAGCACTGTCCAAGTATTGAAGTATTCAAATAATATTCCAATCCTTACCCATGCTGAAATAGGCCAGACAGCATACCTGTGCTGTATCCAGTGTGGGTTTGGAGAAGTCTGCATTGCCACCCAGGTTAAGAGGAGTTAATTCTCCTTACCCTATGAAATGCTGCAAGGGCCCCAATGGAGCTACTTGGATCTACACTACCTAAAGAGGATCCAGGTCCCACCCGGCCTCCACTTGGTCCACACTGGCCTGCCCACCACTCTGCCCATGGGTCATCTCTGGAATGCCCTTCCTAGACCTCTGCACCAGTGGCCAACTACTGGTGTTCACCTACCTTGTTGCTAGTACATGGGCCCCCAAATTTGTCTTCCGACTCACTGGGTGGCCTCTTTTGCAACACCCAGAGGCTGGCACAAGGAACTTGTGCCAGCTTAGGGTGCAGTTAGGATTGCACCGCAAGGTACATAAACAGTGAAATAGGTTGTCCTTGTTAGGAGGAGGAGCATATTCTTTCAGTTCAAGCAGAGAAAAAAGTGACAGATTGGGTTTCTAAAAGCCTTACATTCTAGGATCCACTGCTTGTGCTTAAACCCATGCTCTGCTTCAGGATTAGCAAAATCAGATGCGTTCAGAAAGTATTAACCAGCCAAGGAAAAATACAGGAGTGTGAGAGGAGCTCTGATTGGAAGCAGAGAACAGATCTGATTCATCAAAGCACACCTGCATGGTATCCCCCCCAGGAATCTTCTTTCTGCACAGCTGTTCTCTTCCAGAACATCTGCTTACACCCTGTATTCAGATCACTGTGCCGTAGCTCCTCAGGTGGCACAAGGAGTGCTGGAAGGAACTCCTCTGTGCAAATGGAAGTGCTCCCTGCAGCCTTATGGCTATCAACCCTTTGAATATAAAATCATCCCCAGAGATGCCTGCACCAGTTCTTAGAGCCAGCACTATATGTATCTTTCAGCTCTTGGCATTATCAAAATATCAAAGAAACTTTGCAAGACAGTGTTTGGGGAATACAGCAATTTAAAATATGGCAGGAGAAGCAGCCTAATGAGATAGCTTCCGTGAGCATTTTAATAGTGTTACTTAACATACATTTCATTGTGCCACCAATAAATTGCAGCTAGGGAGGGCTCCTATTGTGCTACACACTGTAGAGACATAATGAATAATAGACCCTGACGCAAATTGCTGCTTTGTCTCGTCTCTCTAACTGGAGATAACAACCTGGTTCGTTCTTATTCACTGGGCAGAGTTGCTCCATTTCTTCAGCAGAAGTGAGGGTGCCCAGTTTCCTGCCTACTTTGCTGACCTGAATAGAATGCACCTTGATTTCTTTACTTCGGTACTTCTTTGCATACCCTGCCTTTCAATCAAATGCCATGTGAAGTGTCATACAATGCCACAGTGACTTCATGGTATTTAAGAATAACTATTTTTCAGGAAAAGAAATGGAAGAGATCTCTGCTTCTGACAGGTTCCTTTGCTGGATTGCAGAGATGGGAAGGTTTGGTTCTGTAACTCCCAGACCGGTGGCAGTTGGAGATGTCCTCTCTGGAGGGAAAGGACACCCTGTGGCTGGACATTCTCTGCTGATGGGAAGCATATGGATCCAAACTTGTTATACAACTATTTTTTTATCCACTGATTTAAATCAACACAAATGGCCACAAGACATCACAGTTTTAAAAACTGCTTTTTCTGCTATTGTAGGGAGGCAGTCATGCAAGTAATCATTCCATTTTTCAGTTGAGCCAGGCAAAGGCAGGGTGTTCTTTGTATTTCTGATACCTGCCTGCAGTAAGAAAAGTATGAAACAGTTAGAAAAGCTGTTTAGAAACAATAATAAAGGACACACTTTTTCATTTTTTAAAAAATTGCTTTTATTTAACACATTTTTTGTATCAGCAATTAAACCCCTGTAAATATTGAGGTGCAACCTTATTCCTTTAGGTGTAATGGAGGATCAAGAAACCTGGAAGTGAAAATTCTTTTTTTGCACTATCCAGGTATTTTTTATCTCTGTGTGATAAAACCAGAGGCATCACTAGGATTTGCATCATCCAGTGTGGGAGGCCAGTGTGTCACCCCATAATGAACCTCATTCCATATAGTGAGTGAAGTATGTTTATGCCCTGGGCAGTGGGCATAGTGAGGCACAGTTGCCCTATCTGTGGTATTTGGCTATAACTATTTGATAGAATAGAGATATTTCAACATGGTTCATTTCATGCATTCTGTGTGAAATTATACGTATAAGAATGGTATATATGATAGTATTATTCAAAAGCACCAATTTTTTTTAAAAAAAGTTTGGTCAGTACTGTATTGTTTCCATTCCCCTGTGCTTGTCACCCGGTATAGTCTGTGCCCCCGGCACTTCCCTAGAAATGTCCTAGAAATGTCACTAGATAGAACTGGATGAGCTCAAATCCCCTTTCTCTCAAACCCTGCATGGACAAACCCTCCAATATAATGGATGGATTAATCATCTAGTGATCACATTTAGTGATCTGTAATTTAACAGGTCTAAATGACTGCAAAGCTTTATTGAAACCTGGTAGAATATCAAATCTTGGAAGGTTATATTATTACTCTGATTTATTTTATACCTCTTTTGCTTTGTTTATAGCTTGCTTTCATACTCCTTGGCTTAGCAGATTGTGTATATAAATCAGAAGCCTGAATCATCTGGGATGGAACAGTATATGGGACAGAACCAGGAGATGGCCATGGAATGCCTTTCCGTGTTTCTTCTCCGCTGCAACTGCTGTGACCAACTCACCGAAGCTTCTGTAATGGGGTGTGTGAAGGTGGCTGCTTCCCAGGTTTGCCTTCACGGATCACAATCTCTCTGCTTCTGTTTTTGAAGCATGTTCCTGCTCAGTAACATTTGGGCAAGAATAGCAGTGTGTGCAAGAAAAACAGAGCCACGTACCATGGCTTTTGCACATGACTGCAGGCTAATAGACAAGAACAAACACCCTGTTCCTTGCACTTCAGGTCAGTGCACCACGTGAGACGTTTTGCCGACTGACAGGAGGCCAATCCTTTTAGTGACCCACCCTTTTGCTTTCCCTTCTCTGTTGGCAGACAAACAAAGAAACCATCCTAAAAGTATCTCCATAAAACGGGAGGCTTGGTTCGTTCTCACATAGCAAAGCAGATGGCAGGTGCTTAGTTTTTAATTGAACAATTTGGTATTAAAGTTTAACAAGCCAGATTGTAGGATTTACTTTTGGGTTTTTTTTTCTTTTGGGGATTTTTTTTGCTCAGGTTGAAGAAAGGAACATTAGCTTAGCACTAATGTATATTGTTGTAATTGCCTCCAAATCTCTCTTTGCTATGAAAATTGATTGATACAGGTGTCTGTGCTTACCTGACATGTTAGGAACTAGAACTGTGATGAAAAGTGCAGATGGTTGAAAAGTGGAACCCAGTCTTTTTTTAATTTACAAATGTTGCTTCCTATGATTTTTTAGCTAGCAAATTGCAAATGCCCCTTTTATCTTGCAAATTCCTGCTGTCACACAAAGATTTCTGCAAATGAACTCTCATTAAAACCTTCAGGACTGGAAATTAACCAGTAGCTAAAGTAACTATGAAACACAAACAATATGCCAAAACAGTCTCGAGTCACAATGTCTTAGGCAAACCAACACAGGGGAGGGCTGTTTTAGTCTTTAGAACAGCAGAATGAGGTTGAAAGAGCAGAACATGTGTTGAACAAGTGATTTCTGGGTATAATTGAAAGGTGTTGAAAAGTAGATCATTAGAAAACAATTCATTAGAAAGGTGGGGATACTTTCATGAATTTGTGCATGAATTTACCTTGCATTTTGGAAATATGGGGAAAAGAAGTCATGATAGGTATGTGCAACCTCTGTTTTTTTAGATGTAAGCAACCTCAGAATAGCAGATGTAGGGAAGAACACCAGGATGCAGGTCATATGACCTTAAATTTTCGAATTTGTCCTCTTTTTTAGCCTCCTGTCCACATGTCCTCCAAAAGGGCTACATTGTCCTCCATTTTGGCTTCATTTTGGAACTTTGCAATGGTGTTCAGTACCCAATCATGTCATATGTTGTTGGATTTGTATTGAAGAGGAGAATCCAATGCAAAAATCAGTTTTGAAATATCTCCTTCCTATCAAATGTTATGGCAAAAAACTAAAAAAATAAAAATATGCATTTAGTTCTATGGGAAAGTCAAAGTGTCCAATATCGCAGTTTTACTTGTGAGTAGGTAAAATGCCATTGTCTGCCAGAAAGGCCAGGATGAGAGGAAATCAAGACCTTGTCCTCCTTTAGAATTTGGGCATCAGTTCACCCTGTCTGGTGGGCCACTGTGAAATATAGGAAACTGAACAAGATGGCCTTTGGCCTAATCCAGCAGGGCTCCTCTTATGTTCTTAAAGGCAAGAGACTCCGATGCTTACTATTTCTACATGACCCTGTCAAGTTATTAACAGCACAATCCTCGGCATTTCAGTTCAGGAAAGGGTCCTATTGACTTTCATGGAACTCCTTCATGTTCAGGACTGGAGCTCAAATCCATTCCTAAACTAGTCTTTCCAACCCATATGAAGATCAGTTCCCATCCAGAAATAGCTCCTTACTGGAAGGCAGTGAATGGAAGTATGTAATTCTATGCATGCTGACTCTGAAAAAAGAGAACCATTGTGTCCACTGAGTCTTATTTCCAAGTAAGCATGCAAACAATTACAGCTTTAAATATTATAGTAAAGGTAAAAGTGTCCTCCACATGTTGTACTGCTAGTTGTGACTGACTGTAGGGTGTGGTGCTCATTCCCATTTCTAAGCCTTTAGAGCAGTGTTGTCCAAAGACGCTTCCATGGTCATGGGGCTTGGCATGACTATATACACCAGGCATGTCAAACTGTATGAAATGAGTTTGACACCCCTGATACACAGCATCTTAAAAACTAATAACTACAGATGTTTGACAGCATGTGCATCACAGATCAAATTTGACAGAGAGCCCAATCCTATCCAACTCTCAGTTTCAGTGCAAATGCAGACTCAAAGCATTTCTTAACTTGAGGTGGCTTCCAGGACTCTACCCCTTTTACCACAGGATGCAGAACATGCTCTTTTGACATGACTGCATCAGTGCTGGAAAGTTGGATAGGATTAGACTCTGATTCAGTGATGAGATTCAAAGAAATTAACAATTGGTTCTATGCCCATCTGGCAGCCACTTTTAAATGGCTATTTTTAAAATTTATGTATCTCTTGTTAACAACCGGTTCTATAGAGTAAGTATGAACCTGCTGGAGACCACCACTGCTCTGAATCCCTGAATGGGGATCAGTGATGCCAGCCAGCATAGTCTGCTGTATTCAACACAGGATATTTGGTTACCAGAGATCTTCTTGGGGAAAGGGTACAATTTTCCCTGTCCTGGGTTTAGCTTCAGCAGCTGCTATGGGTAACTCATAGCTGCACCAGCTTAGTCATTGGTGAAAGGTGACATTGCTCTGGACCGATCAGGACAGAAATGCCTGAGATTCAGCATGCACCAGTCCCCTTCCTTGGCTTCATCCTTCCTCCTCCTTTCCCCCATCACCATCATGTTCTACCCCCTCCATTCTGGCATCTCTCCCTGCCCATGTTTAATCCCCTCCCCACTTCCCTCCAACCTCCTGAACAGGCTTACCTATTCCAGTGATTATGGGTCCACCAGTGGGCAAGAGGCCACTGTGACAACCTTGTAGGCAGGCATGTTGTGCTTGTAGATGGAGGCTGTCTTACAACAGCTGTAAAGCAGGTTCCACTGGTGCAACACTGGGACATTACTGAGACATTAACTTCGATGGGGATCATCTTTAGCCAGACCTTTGGGAATGAAATGAGCCCAAGAAAACAAGTCAGTGGACACACACATGCTGGTAATATTGCCAAATGTCACTTGATTATTAAATGTTATTGAGCTGATCAAAAATCAGACAAGAAACTGGATCAGAATCAATGAGTTGAAACTACGAAGATTCCAGGGAGTAGATTTAGGCTTTAGACTATACAAGGAAATAATTCAATTCTTTAATTCACAGTCTTGCCTTGGAACATTCTGCATCATACTATTATGGGCTATCCCTCATTGGAGGTTTTCAAGCAGAGGCTGGATCTCGCAGGGATGCTGAAATTGCCAGAACTGAGTTGGACTAGATTATCTCTAAGATTACTTCAAATTCAGATATTCAGTGATTCTATGAAAATGAAGTTCTGGGAAATGAAAAGGCCCCACTAAATGCAACCCAGATCCCAGAACGACATAAACAGAGGGGAGGAAGGAATACCAAGTGCCATACGTAGACACAGATAGACCACTTTGGATGTCTCAGGAGACACCTTCTAGGTGACTGTAGAATGGGGGTATTTGAGCAGCAGGAATCTCTGTGTGGGCTCTACACTTTCATTGTAGTTTGCTTCTCACATGAATTGTTTTCCATTTCTAACTCTGAGATGGAGGAGCTGAACAGAATATTAAAGGAAAATGGGGAATAATTTCCCAGGTGCTTTGAGATCAAATGCCGAACACGATCCCTCATCTCTAGCAGAAATCATAATATTGTCAGTTCAAATGTACATAAAAAGGTTACAATCCAGTTGCAGTTAAGCACTATGCTTAACTCTCCAGTCAAAACAACTATAACTTAAGTGTGCTGGATATTTGGCTGGATTTCTGCTCTCGTTTTATCTGAATGGAAGTCTGGAGGGAGATATGCAATAATCTTACACTTCCTTAAGGCTATTTGGAAGCAGCAGGTCTGTCAATTCTCCATTTATTTCATCTCTGGTACTCTTCTGCTTAGTAAGGCATGACTCAGAGAGGTTCTGACTTAAAAAAAGAAAAAGAGAAAGAAAAAAACGACATTGATTCCTTTTAAGAGAGAGTTCAATTTTGAATCAATTTCTCAATTAAAAAAAACTTAAGGTTTATAGCTGGCATAGAATTTAAACTTGGTCCATCTGCTTATTTATTTATTTTTTTCAAATCAATGCACATTCAAAAGTGCTTTCATTGCCATTATTTTAGATCCATTGCATTTTGAGGGTGCTTCCTAGTTAACTTTTTAAGACTCTCTAAAGCTGGTTCAAAGAAAGGTCTGTCAAGTTACTGAATTTATCTCTGTAAAACTTACAACAGAGTTCAAGAAGTGATCAGAAGTTTTCGGGGAGTGTATGTGTTCCTGTGCAGGCTAAGGAGAGCCTTTTTCATCCTAATCCCAGTATTCAGAGTTATATTTGGGTATGGCGAATGAAGCACATGCCCTGGATGTTAGGTAACTACATGAGCACCTAAGAGACATTATGTGTGCCCGTCGTTACTGCACCACCTGGTGAAAACCTATGAGAAATTCATATTGTAACCCAGAGTAAATTGTGCTTACACCGGAGCAAGGACTCCCCGTAGTTACTCTGGATTTCGCCCTTAGAAGCAGCTTCTCAGTCTACATTTGGCTTCCACTGAGGCATTGCAAATCCCCAACCACATTGCTGTTCTCAGTGACCTGCTGGGCTGGAGCCTTCCCATGTATCTTTGTTAGCCTCCACTGGTTTTTTCAGCTGTAACTTTTGGTAGAATAAAGATACAACAATGTGGTTTGTTTCATTGCATTCTGCATGAAATTACACATCAAAAGATATATAAATAAACCCTATTACTCCTAAAAACCATGATATCAATAATTTTGACCAGTAGTGGTACACCCTTCACTGTGTGCATCACAACCCACAACCCCTTATGATGCCACTGAAGCTGTCTGAGGTATATAGAAATAGATAAACTCACTCTCTCTGTACAGATATGTAGGAAAATGACATTATGATCATCAGTAAAATCATCTCCTATTTCATTAATAAATGTAGATCATAGACACTTTTGTGCATTTTTCTCCCAAACTGATGAACAGTACATTCTACGCTCATTAAAAATGTTTTAATGATGAAGTTCACAGTAATTTTTCTACTATTTTCCATTGTCACAGCTTTAAACTGTTTTTATTTTGTTGTTTTGTAATGGGCTTTTTTGTTGATTCTTTCTAATTATGTACTTTTAATTATCATGTTAACTGTCTTGATTATTTTTATAAAAAGACACCGAAAAAAAAACTTTAAACAAAACACCCAAAACATTTTATTTTCAGATCAAAAGATTTTTCTAATAACAGCGAAAGAAGCAATTTAGAGCTAACTGCTGGATGAGCTGGTGCAGCAATCCTAGTGTTGGCTCAGAGTTGTCCCAAAAGTGCTATAATAAAATATGTCTGTGATGGCCTTTGCCAGCCTGGCCAGTACTGCATCCAGGAGCAATGTCAGCCAGCACAGGTAAGGCTACCATGAGCAGCGCAGGGGAATGTGGAAGGTAGTGAAGGCAGAAAGGGGCTGTTTCTGGATCACAGTAGGGTGAAACATGTCCAGAAGGGGGTTCATATGGAGACTAGCTCTAAACCCCCTCTCAACCTGCCCAATGTTACACTGGGCTTCCTGGATTTGCATCAGCTAAATAGCTAGCACAGATCTGAGAAGTCCAATAGGGGTGGCTGTGGCTTTCCCAAGGATAAGGGGAAAGTATCTCCTTACCCCAAGAAGACACACATAGGTTAGGACTGAGTGCCTGCTGAACAAAAATAATAAAAATATACAAAGCAATCGGGCACTGCAGATCATTGGCAGCAAATCTCCAGGGGTCTTTTTCCAGCCTTGCTACCTGAGATCCTTTAAATAAAGAACTTAGAATTGGAAGACCAGTGGATTCTTATTTGCCCTGCAGATTGCTCCATCATTCAGACTGTGGGTAAAAGAACAAGGGGATCTGCTATCCTGAACTTAATCCTTACCAGCTGGAAGCAATTGGTCAAGAAAAAGAAAATGTCAAGTCAGTCATCATAGATGATGCCTCTGATCACACCACTGGAGGAGGAGGCTGCTTCTTCTCCAATCTTATGGGTGCTCGAGACTTGTGATGAACATGTTATCTGCATACTTTTCCATGAGTAATTCAGCAAGTAACACCTAAACGCATGCTGAGTAGTGATGAGGAAAACAGCAGCTTTTTCTAATTGTGAATGGTTCACGCAAATTGTGTTGCACGATTAAGGGAGGCTGCCAGAGAGACCTGGAGGAGCTGCTCCTATCAGGTAGAGACATTCAGCACAGCCGTCCTATGTTTTCAAAACCATGCCAAACCCAAAACAGCCATATAAGTGCAAGTACTAGCCGAGGAAGAAGAACCTAAAGCCTGACACTGTATTCAGTCACCCTCAAATGGTGAAGATGACATATCAGCTGCATAAAATTAATTTATTTGGTTAAGGGAGGTGTTAATTAAGATATCTCATTTATTGTGTCTTTGCAGAGAGCTCTCAGGGGCCTTTGAACTGCCAGCTCTCGTGACAGCAGGAGCTAATGGTGTCATGAGTTAATAATAGGATGATTCATGTTAAGGAATAAAGTGGAAGAGGAGACAGTATAAAAGGTGGGAAGGAAGTGGATTAAAGGTGGGGAGTCATCACTGTGCAGCAACATCTTGCCAGGTGCACTGTGTTAAACAAAATGTGCCTTGGGAGTAGATGGGGGAAGGAAGAGCCTGCACAACTTGAATACTTCTTCAGAAGGCAAGAGGCTCCCATTAATTATATTTATAAGAGCCTAATGCATAGGAATAGATAAGGACAAGGGGACTCATATTGACTTGTATCCTCCATCATCCCTGCTTGCCTCAACTCAGCGATGTTGATTTGCAAAAGATGCAAGAGAGACAAAAGAAAGTACATCTTCACAGAGGGTTCCTGGTATCCTGGGCACTCTTTTTTGTGCATACGTAAGAGTCCTATTCCACTTTCCTGGTCTCTGATAGACCCATTCACGAATTTGACTAAACATCTTTTAAAACCATCTGTGCCAGTGGCCATCACCACCCCTTATGGCTGTGAAAGTCAAAGTTTATTATGCGCAAAGAAGTATTGTCTTTGTTTCTATCAAGAACCTGCTATAAATCAACTGTATTGAGATCTAGTATGGGAAGAGATGCAATCTATAGAGGAGGCGAGGTATTTTGGCCCCTTTGCTCATATTCATATACTGAATAGCTGTCAAAAGAAATTAAATTTTGCTCCTTCCATACTATTCTTAATTTTATAAGCTGCTCAGTTTTTTGTTTTATTACCAAAAAGAATCAAAGCATCCACGAAAGAACACTATCCTAATTGCTTTATCATTTTATGTGTTTTTTCAGCTCTAAGACATGCAGTTTTTAGATGGGATCTTCAACAAGAGTTCTCCCTTCTAGACCCATGTTGCTCAACCAGTGGTATGGGTACCACTAGTGGTACTTGAGATGGTGTTCAGTGGTGTTTAAAGGACACCTGCTGCCTGCCAGAGAGATCAGGAATTTGATGCAACAAACAGAGCTAGGAGGTGTGGCATGACAGGTAGAGCTCCAAAGCATGCTTTTCCAAGGTTGTTCTTATGTTCTTCCACCTTGTCCTATTGAAGTCCTGGAAGACCAAAGCATTCTACAAATGGACCTTGAGCTTGTTTGGAGGTTCTAGCAGGGGAGCGCAGCTACCGTATACCCTTGACCGAAGAACGGTACACTCCTTCTATCTGGGATGATCATCCTCTTCCACCGAGCGCACAGCTTTGGGAGGGACGCACATGGAGCGGTGAGGGAGGAAGGGGACACCCGCCTAGCCAGCCAGATCAGCAGAATCAACCCTGGTGATCAATGGGGTGACAGATGTTGCAGCCAGATCGCCCTCACATCCAGACCAAAGCATTCTGTGTTCTTGCTTGTTTAAAGGGACTGAGCAAGGTAGAAAAAAGGAAAGTCGGTTGCAAATTCTGTGCATCCTAGCAAAAATAAAACATCCCTGCAGGAGGTGGAGATTCAGTGCCCTGCCTCCTATTTCCTTGTGCATATCTTTAAAAAGAACAGGAAATGTGGGACACCCTGGGAGCTCCTGCACATCCTATTTTGTTGATAAGGCCCTCAAAAGAAATGGCCAAGCTTGGAAGGGTGCTGGATTGAGATCCTCTGCGCGGCAGGAGGGGGAGTGTATCGCAGTGGTGGCAAGAAGTTTATGCTAGGCAGATGATCACCTTGGGCCATTTCTGGGGACAGGTCGTTCAATGGCTACAATGAATTGTTTCCTACCACCGGCTCAGCCGTAGTATAAGAACATCAGTTTCAAGAGAACAACAGTTGAATTAAAAAATCAAAAACACACATGGCCCTTAGAGTGATTGGTTTTATGACATGCTAGTATGATAGGTGCTGGCTGCAACCAATTTCCCCACAATGCAAATGTTTGCCTTTTATATTCAAGTTATAAGAAAAAAGAGAGAGCAAAGGGGACTAGGTTTAACTGTCATGGTCCTCACAGTGGCTCTGCCTTGGTAGCTAGCAAGATTGATTTCCAGTGAGGAAGAGCTGCCTCCCGACTGCTCCCATTTTGACAGTCCGAGTCCACCTTCACGGTTGATGGCCTCCAAAGGTATATGGCAGGAGGAGAGAGGGGGGAAGCATGAAGAGGGAGAATGTGAAACCATCCTGGGCAGAGTTTAAAGAAGGAAAGAAAAGCAAAAAACAGAGCCAAAAGGCGTTTCAGAGAGAAGCTCTGATAAAAAACGAGCCTGCAGCAGCCTAAGATGACACTCTGTAGTCCTGACTGCCTGAGGTGGTCATAGACTTCTTACTGATGCCTGGCCATTTATTCTTCTCCCTGGAACAGAGGATATATTTGTTATGTTTGTGTCTTGGGGAATCTGTCCATCAGCTGTGTTGCAGCTGCTACTGGGTCACTCCAGCTGGTAAATGGAAATGGCACAGGAGGGGGGCAGAGGTTGTAACAAGTTCAGTAAAATAGCCTCAGGGATACAAGAAAAGTAGTGTTTTCTATTTTGTGTTGGATGGTAAAAATCAGATTTATATAAGCAAATGATTCATCCTTCCGTGAAAAACCCCAAGCCTGCAGGAGTACCGTGAATTCACGTCGCTGGGAGTTTGTCCCTGTGCCGCTTAATCCTTCTGAGTAGCAGACTCAACACTTGCCCCAAGTGTGGGATGAAAAGAATTTCTTTCCTTTGCTGCGCTTAAGCTGGTCTGTGACCAAAGTCAGCTTGCCCTTGTCTTTGACGGCACCTGCAGCTTCTTTTTCATTGCTATCAATTCCTTCTCAGGTAAGTTTCATTAAAGGGGACCTTACATGGCTCAAGGGAGGGCAAGGAGGACAGGATACGGAAATGAAACTCAACACATGTTTCCAAATAAGAATCAGTGTACCTAAGCTGTCTAAATGCACACCTGACAAACCACGAGCCCGAAACATAGTAGAGCAGATTCTATGGTGAAGGCATGCTATGACTATATTTCCCCATTAAGGATACTTGTTTTCAAGTGAGTGGTTCAGCTTTTCATAGACAGTAAAACCTAGGCACCACCTAGTGAAAACCTATGGGAAATTCATATTGCAATCCAGAGTAAATTTTTCTCAGGAGCAAGGACTCCTAATTGCACTCTTACTCTCAGGAAAGTGGGTATAGGATTGCAGCCTCAGTTACTTAATTTGTCCACATCCGTAAGCCCTTCGTCCACATCCGTAAACTCTCGACACACTACCTGCACACCTTGTGAGGGGCCCAAGATTTATCTTGATTACCAATCTTCACTTTAAAATATGCAAAATAGGCTTGCCTGACAAATGCACTGATGTTTGTCCTTTGAGTAGGACTGGTAAAACTGCCACATATATAACAAAACGAATCTGGCCTGTTTAAGCACTTACAATGTGAAATAGCAGAGGCAGACATGATGTAAAGGAAAGGAAAAAAGCAAGCGGATTACAAGCAAGAACCCAGATTCCACTTCAGAATGCACTTCACTATAAAAAGCGACGCACAACATCTCACTACACTATATAAGGTGTAACTGAATAGTCTAGAGAACAGGGAGACTAGATGCCAAACCCTAAATTCCTGAACCCTAAGGCCAAAATTCCTACCCCCAAGCCAAAATTCTTAACCGCTTAAAAAAATTGCCAAAAATGTTTTTTTTGTTTTTATAATTTTTTTGGCCATAACGTTTGATAGGAAGGAGATATCTCAAAACCAATTTTTGCATTGGATTCTGCTCTTCAATAAGAATCCAACAACATATGACATGATGGGGTACTGTGCACCATTGCGAAGTTAAAAAATGAAGCCAAAATGTAGGACAATGAAGCCAAAATGTAGGACACCCGGACTGGAGGCGGATTTTTCCGGTCACATGGTCCCCCTGTTAGAGAAGTCTGAAGCTGTTGCTGGTCTCTTATGGCATCATTCATCCCTCCCCAATTGGAGAAGGTTTACTTCAGTCAGTAGGAGAGCACTAGTGCTTCCTATGACTCACGTTCGATTCAGCAGAGAGCGATCACATTAAGGTAAGCTGTAGAGAAAAAAAACTGACGTGTTAGAAGAAAACTAACTACAGTTTTGAAATCAGCACGCCTATTTAACTTTAAAACAGCTGCAAAATTGAAATCAACAGAAAGCATGTTAAAAATGGTTCCCCAGTGAATTAATGACATATAATTTATTCATTACAAGAAGGCTACGTACTGTTTGCTTACAAGGAAAAGGAGGACATAGAAGATTTTTTTTCCAGGACACAAGGCTAAAATTCAGGTCATGTTCTAGAAAAAGAGGACATATATGTCCTCTTCTTATATGTTAATCTGATATCAACATACCAATATATTACATGAATATATATTTATACCGGGGTGTGAAACATAAGGCCTATGGGCTGTAAGTGGCCCATGAAAACTATCAGACTTTTCCAGCACCACTGTCAGCTTTTATCTGTTTCTGAGCTATTCTGAGTATCACTGTTGGAAGGGCAGTTTAGATGACAACTGGGCTGTCCCATATCTTGTAAATATGGCCAAGATTTGTGTATTTTCCCTGTTGTCATCTGCTGCTAATGTGTTCTTAAGTGAGAAGACAGCACTTATTCCTGCACAAGCCCTGCTTAATGATGGCACTTTTGGCCCTCAGCAGGCATCATGAATGTTATTTGGCCCACTATATGAAATGAGTTTGACATCATCGGTTTAGGCCAAAGGCAAATCCTTGAAGAAAAATACCTTCTGTACCAAAGTGTCCCCGTTCCTTCAGCAGTGCACAACAAACATGGAGTATGTGAAGGGGGAGAATAGAAGTTTAAGAAAAAATAAAACCTGACAATGATGAATTTCATCACCATATGTATGATTCCATGCATGTTTTCCTTCATTCCAGAGTTGACATTTCTCTGGCAAATAATATTAGGTCAAGCCCAGCATGCCATCAGCAGGCTCATTTGGAAGATAAGCATATTCTCCAATGAAGTAAATGATGAATGGCAAATAATATGACAGGCTGGAGGTACAAATCCTGCTCCTTCAGCACCAGCAGGGGTTGCTCTTGAGTAAGGAAAGGGAAGGGAATGGAATGACTATGTAAGGAAGAGACCAGATCATTTGGGATTCATTTACACCACAATGTCAGATCCTATAAATCTGAAGACTTTGCATATTTCCATATTTATATATGAAAATCTCATGAAGTGGCTTAAAGGCAATTGAAATAAAAACAGGGCTGTCAGAGCTGAAAAGTGCCAGCAAATCTCTAACAGACCGTTTAATACAAATGTATGGATCTGAAAAAGCTTTGAGCAGGCAGAGGACTTTGGTGTGCCATTTGCAACCAAACAAACCTTTCCAGTTACTGAAATCAACTGACATGCCTTTGTGTGGATGTACATGTGTGAAGAGACACTGACTTAATTGATGTTTCTTTCCTGGCGGACTTTTTGGGGTTTTGGGATTAAGAACACAAATAAGGTTTCAGCAGGAATACAAAAATGATAGCAGGGATATGATAGGATCGGGGTTATTAGTCTGTGTAAACAGCCAGACTTATCATTGGGCAGGCATGGACTCACCTGAAAAATTTTGCTCTTTTGATTGGGATTTCATTACTCTGGCTACATTTCCAGCACCAACCTAGTAATGTTTATTTTTCAGAAGTAACTCTCACCATATTTAATGAGGCTTATTCCCAGGTCAGCACACACAGGACTACAGCCTTTATCAACTAACAAGATTTATCAATTGATTCAAACTTTTAATTGTTTGAAAAGGTGGTCTTGATTAATCGGGAAGCAATTAAAAAAATCTATTGCTAGTTGTCATACAAGTATCTACAACTGATGCAGAGGGCAAGTTTCAAAGAGGTGTACTGCAGGCCGTGTCCCCCAGGATTAAGTGTTGTGTCTTTTATGCACTCTGGAGACTAGGAGCATCACTCTATGCTCCCATATGTTCCGAGGTGTGTAAGGGTGTCATCAGACATTCCTATAAGCCAGGGTTTATATCAAATCCCAGCCTGTGAGCCAAATACAGCCCACAGCAAGCCTCAGTGTGGTCTGCGGCAAGCAGGGGTGTTGCTAGGGGTGTGTGACCTCTACCAGGTGATGTGCCTGGGGGGACAGGTGATGCGCAATGTGGGGCTGTTGGACCCCTAAAATAGGAACTTTGCAATGGTGTGCACTACTTGTAATTCCAGATGATAGTCCAAACTCCTCTTCCCCCATACCTTCTCAGCCTAATTTCATCTTGTCATTCCTCTGGAGTTTCAATGCTTTTGAGGGTAGGGGTTTCACCTGTTTTGATTTTTTTTAAAATATCAGTAGGTAGATTTGGTAGGTCAATACCAAATCACACTGAACGGGGCATTAAGTAGGACTCAAAATTATTACTGATTTTTTTTTGGTGCTTGGCAGTTGGGATGGCTTTAGATCATTCAATTGGTTTACTTTAATATATTCACATTTATTTATTTGTTTGTTTGTTTGTTTGTTTGTTTATTTATTTATTTATTTTAATTTGCTAGATTTTGTGACTTCTAGCCATGACATCACTTCTGATTGATCCTGACCAGATTCTCTTTCTAAAAAGTGGTTCCCAAGCTAAAGCTTGGGAATCCTTGCAATAAGATGTTAGAACGGTGGCATCCTTTATCGGGGTGACACCACAAGTGACCAAAATCATTGAAATTGTGGTTTTTAGGAAGAATATCATGAAACTATTAGGAATAATATCATATTAATATCATAATACCATTGAATACATAATTTACAGAAAAATGCAATAAAAAAACCGCTTTGAAATATCTTTATTCTTTGAAAACATGTGGCAAAAAACTAGTGAAAGGGGGACAATGGCACATAGACAAAATCCAGGTTGTTGCCCACCCACTGCTTAGCAGTGATGCGCTGGCCTCCTGCACCAGGTGATACAAAACCTAGTGACACCACTGTTGGCAATATCCCTTCATCCAGCCCCCAGGCAAGCCTTATAATCCTGTATATCTGTCTCTAATACACTCTTATATGTAACTTTATGTTGATTTATTCACATTTGAAATGTAAATCATTTTTCTGGCCTCTGACACAGAGTCAGATGATGTGGCCCTCCTGCCGGAAATGTTTGGACACCCTGACTATCAGCACTCCATGTGGCCTGGGGAATTGTCTATTTTAAAAATAGCTCTTAATAGCTCTATTCTTGTCTTGCACACCTTGTTCCACATTTTCACCCCACTTTCTTTCAGAATCCATCCGGCATTTAAGCCTGGGATACTTTCGATGGGATACTTTGTCAGTGCAATTTACTACCACTACTGGGTGAACTGCAGTCACAGTCTCTTTAAATATCTAGCAGAATTTGCTCAGGAAATTAAAATATGGCAAATAATCTTTTCCAGTGTGCCTTATATTCTGAAGACAGCATCTGCAGTAATACAGGGAAGGGGAGAAAAAAAACCTGGATGGCATTCCCCCCGCACCTGACACCTTTGAATCTGTCTCCATTTGTCACATCAGACTACTTATTATAAGAGATGACACATTATAAATATTACAGAGATTCATTTTACATCTGGGCACGCTGATAATAAAAGATATCAAAATCACTACCTTTCCAGCAATTACAGTTCACAGCCCCTCCTCTCCCCGCCATCATTTACCACAAGAAGTGAAGGACAAGGTGTATTCATTCGAAGATGCCCCTCTGCTTTAGTTGGAGCCTTTTTAGCATGTTTAAAAAATGCCCTCACATTTGTGGAGGATAAGCCTGTATTCGGTTAGACTATACTGGTGTCTTGTAGATTTCTGTGAAATCATTGCTTTCTCCCTGTTCAGACAAAAATTGAGCCAATAAACTAATTTGCAAAAGAAGCAAATTGCTGTCCTGATTCATGTGGATTCTTATCATAGCCTCATTTGAAAAAAGTCTGCATTTTTGCAAGGAGTGGCAAGGTGCTGATAAAATGCCAGTAAGCTCAGAATATTTGATGCTGCAGCTCTCTGGCCATTGTTGCCTTCCATTAAGTAGCTCAGCTTTAAGTATTGTACAGTAATGCCAAGCTTGCCAACTGAGCATAAAGAGTAGAAGGCTTAAAAAATAAGCCAGTGGAGTCCAAATGTGATTTATTGAAGATCTAGCTCATAAAACCCAATACACGGATTTCCCATACATCTCTTCAAACCATAATTGTTTTAAATCTAAATTCTTGTTTAGATGAACTGTGGAAGAATGAGAGAACTACTCCAACAGGATTTCTGTGTCACACATTCCAAAAGATGTTTTAAGTGTTTGTCTAATAATATTGTGTCAAGTGCTAATCACAGAATCCGAGAGTTGGAAGGGACCCAGTAGGTCATCAAGTCCAACCCCCCTGCCTATAGCAGGAATTCGAGAACTTTTGGAATTCATACATTTGGGTTTGCAAACAAATGTATGATCCAGATCCATACAGTGATTGGCTACTGTCAGTGAGAAATCTTGCCTTGTTTGCTGCTGTTGTGTCATGTGTGAGTTACGCTTAACTCTTGCCTGTTGAGGATGGTGCCTGTGTCTGTAAGAGTTCCAGCATCTCTTAGAGCCCAGTCCTATTCATGTTTGCTCATAAGTACGTCACACTGCTTTCAACGAGACTCACTTTCAGGAAAGTATGGCTAACCAATTTTCCAGCTCCAGGATAAGGACAATTAAATTCAAGGTAAGGGAAAAAATATTGTCTGACCTTGAGAAGACCTCCAAGACTGTCTCCCCATGGATGCAGGATGCAGCACATAGCTCCCCGTGGATCTGCAGGATGCAACATATGCCCACTGTCATAGCTATTCCAATGGTGGAAAGTTGGTTAGAATTGCATCCTAAGTCTCCTGATCCTTTTTGCTCCCAATCTGATCTGACCCACTATTAGACAAAACTAAAGCATTCCTTGCTCCTTCTTGCAAAAGAAAAGAATGAATGGAAGAACCTATGACACAATAGGAAAGGAGGAAGAAATCACAACCTTTTTTGATGCCTCTGATTTTTTAATAGTAGAAGCAGCAGTCAGAGGTTCAGTTGAAAATACCCTATACATGTAGTTACAACACGTACATCCTACTATATACAGTAGGATAATGAGTTCATGCAAGAGGAAAGAAATATGAGTTCTATGAGCGTATGCTATTGGCTGCTTCTACAGTCATAAAATGGCCACCAATTGTACACAGCTTTCCATCAGCAGAAAACTTTACATCAGTGCACTCAGCTTTCCGTCAGCACTGCTGCAAGAGGTGGCAACCCCAGAGCTGCACTGCCAAACCTTGCTGTGCTTGCTGGACCTAGTGAATCAGTGATGGGGGTGAGGGGGCGGAAAGGGAAAAGATGGGGAAAAATGGGATGGAACCAGGGGTTTGGAGCAGGTGGGGTGACATGGATCAGTGGCAATGGTGCATGCGCATGCCAGATCCTATCCCCTCTTTTTTCAACGCTCCCTATCCCTTTGCTCTCCTTAGACATAGATCACTGAAAAGTAGTGGTGTATTGGTCCCAGGCTAAAATCCATGAGATCCACTGCCATACAGCATTGTGACCCATTTCTCAGTATATGTTTAAGAATTAAGCTAAGCATAGTTAAGTCTTTCAAACTTCCATGGATATCAACAGGACAGATTTAAGCATCTACTTCACGCCTCCATTTAAATCAACATATAAAAATTATTATTAACTCTGCTGTCATCAAACCTAATATGACTAGATAGCCGCAGTCAAACTGTAGTGTAGATGAAATTCGCTTTAGCATTTTACACATTTTGCTTCAGTGATAGGGTGAATAGATAGTGTTCATGATTTACCACATTAAGAAGTGGGGGTTGGGGTGATGCCCCATGTGCCTCACCACAGGTGCTCCATCCTTGTAAGTAGGGGGAAACAAGGGATGGAAACTCCTGTAAAAATATCCATTGGGCAGGGTGACCATATGACCTGTTTTTTTCCAGGATATGTCCTACATTTTAGCCTTGTGACCTGGGAAAAAAATCTTCATTGTCCCGCTTTTCCTTGTGCGCAGGCAGCACATAGCCTTCCTGTAATTAGTAAATTATATGTAATAAATTATAGAAATAGTCTTAAATTTAATAATATGTAATACAATATTTAAATTAATTGCATTAAAGTAATATATATGAGTGTTTTGAACTTTTATTTTATTATGTCCTACATTTTAAATTTTTGGTGAGGGCGGTTCGGCAGTGGAACAGATTGCCAAGGGAGGTGGTGGACTCTCCCTCACTGGGGATCTTCAAGCAGAGGCTCGACGAGCACCTGTCGGGGATGCTCTAGGGGGATTTCCTGCTGCAGGCACGGGGTTGGACTAGATGACCTACTAGGTCCCTTCCAACTGTAGGATTCTATGATTCTATGATTTGGGGGGCTTGGCCCTCTTTTGCTATTATGACATGTGGTCACCCTGTGAATTGGGCCATATGGCTCCTAAGGCTGGCCCTGTCCACTGGTATTTTGCTCTCTACTGTTGTTGAAGATTCAAAAATAAAAATGTACAATTGCAACATGAAATACATATCTGAGCAGATTCCATACTCCCAATTTGTCACCTTTAAATATTACAAATATTCATATTGTCAAACTGCTTCTAGAAACTCTATCCAAATTTAACATTTCTAAAGTTTAACAGTGTTATCCTTCTGCAAATGTATAAATCTATTGTCAGTCTTCCTTTCCTTAATCTTACAAATGCGCCAATTTTACTGATTGCATCATTTTCCAAACTCAGAGTAATCAACCACTTATCCTTAGAATTTCTATCTTTTTTATCTGTAGGCAGTCAGTTCTTATAGAAATTATTAAACCTGTAACCAACCAGTTCAACACCCTTACAGTGAACTGTGTCCTTTATTTAAAGTACTATAAGCAGTAAGAGGGTTACAAAGGCTACAAAATCTTAACACATCCAATTGTCCACACAGTCTTTCCCAGTATTTTTGGCCTGTGAGAACATAAGACACTCTTGTGACTGTCCAAAAACTCTTTCCTCAAGACCCAATCCTGTTTGAACATCAGGCTGAAGTTACACGGAAGCCAACATGATATCTATTCTATCCTAAGCCCAACCAGCAAAGGTGGGGTCCGAAGCTATGGAGTGCAAGGCGTGTCCCATGGGTGCAGCCAAGTAGGCAGCTAGAGCAGTGCCCACATAAGAACATAAGAAGAGCCTCCACTGGTTCAGGCCAAAGGCCCATCTAGTCCAGCTTCCTGTATCACTTCATGGCCCACCAGATGCTTCAGGGAGCACTTATAAGCATCTAGGTGCCCCCCCTCCCCCACATCTGGCATTTTTAGGTTGTTCACCACAATCCACAGAAACCATTGTATCTACATAATCCTATCTATAGGGCACCCTGTGCACCAGTTTCATGCCACACATGGCACTGGCACCCTAACATTATGCCATGCTTAGGCACACACCAGCGCACTGCCAAACCACCTGCAGCAAATATTGCTACTCTATACCATGATGTGCTAGCAGATGGAATTCATGAGGAGGAAGACAGGGAAGGTGGAGGATGGGAGAGGGAATAGAAGAGAGAAAAGGAAAGATAAGGGAGATCTTCTGGCTTCATGTCTAGGGGTACAGATGATGGCAGTAGCATAGCTAGGAGGGTACAGGGGGTGCGGTTGCACTGGGTAACAAACTTTAAGGGAGGCAAGAAGCTGAGCTTGACACTAGTGGCTAAAATTGTGAAAAACAGGTATGTTGAATGATAATACCATCATGTTATATATACTGTATTTACTTGAATCTAATGCTCACATTTTTCAGCTGAATTCAGTCTCCAAAATCAGGGTATGCATTAGATTTGATGGTTATTAGATTTTAATAAATATGGTATTTTGATTTGAGTATTGGGTTTGCATTAGATTCAGTGGTGTATTTGGTTCGAGTAAACACAGTAGTTGGGAAGGTAATTTAATGCAGGACGCTTTGAAACAAACTGCATTGGAATATCTATATTCTATCAAACGTTATGGCCAATTAACCGGAAAACACAAAAGCCTATGGAACAAAAAGTGAATTTCCTTAACTCAAAACATTCCCGTGATACTGAATGCTCTGAGAGCCAATGAGATGTAATTCTGATACTGTATGGAACTAACAAACTCTCATGTCCATATACATATATCATAATACAGTTACCCATGCAGTGTCTACAGGCACTTCTAAGTGGGGGTCCACCTCTACTTAGTAGGGGAAGAATAACCATTCCTCTTTGCCCCAGCACAGTTTCCCTAACAAAGAAGGGACAGAATTTTCATTTTTTTACTTAATTAAGTTTCATTTCCTTGGGTTATTTTTGGGGAGGGGGGGGGGGCGGGAGCGAGAGCAGGGCACAAAATCCTCAACTCCAGATAGCAAATACCAGTGGGTGCTTAAGCTATGCCACTTGCAGAGCAAATGGGTGGTGAACTGCTGAGGAGGAGGAGGCAGGTTTTACCCCAATTTTCTTTTTAAAAATACCCAGGGATGACATCACTTCCAAAGCAACATTTTGAGCTTTGCCCTACATGATCAATTGCCAGTCGGGGTCAAATAAGGGCCTAACGTCCAGAGGCTTCTAGGTTCCACCAGGAGCTTTTCTCAGCAAAGTTGAGGTTAGTTAGCCATTTAACAGTTATCGGTGCAGGAGTCCATAGTATATGTGACTGACCTTGAGACACAAAGGAAGAGAGCTGATAAGCTGGACAGCTCTTTCCAGACCTGTCCCTGGCACCTGATTTTTCGGTGTCTCACAGCTGAACAACATTCTATTTCCACATACCCTAGAACAGTGATTTTCAACCAGTGTTCCATGACAGACTGGTGTGCTGTGAGTGGTCCACAGGTGTGCCATGGGATTTGGACAATTTATTTATTTATTAAATAAATATCAATTATTAATAGGATTATTGAGGAACTGAAACCCCACCACACCCCACCAGCAGCATGGTATGTACTGTAAATTGTCCAAATATTGATGGTGTACCTTGACAGTTTTGGCACTTGGTTGGTGTACTACAAGACGATAAAGGTTGAAAATCACTGCCCTAGGATGATACCAATTTCCCAGGCCTGCTACTCAGGCAGAAGCATTAAGTCTCCTTTTCCTCTTTCGGGTTACCCGCAACAGGGTGGTTTTTTAATTTTTCTCCACATGAACAAAGCAAGGAGTGGGACAGACAAGGAGTATTTAAAGGATTGGAAGACTGAGATCCAGATCTCAGTGGCACTAACACACCACCCTATGCCCATTTTCCTGTCCAACGTTTCCCTTGCAATTGTGTTCTGGGGGAGAGATGACACCACTAAGTTTTTTCAGGTGCCTGGCTAGTGGTGGAAAACAGCCCTTCTTCCTTAATTTAAGAGTAAGTCATTACAACAAAATCTTTGTCCTCCTCCTCCAGGAATGGGCTATGGGTGATGCAAGTGGTTAAGACACTGTGCCTGTTAACCAGCAGGCCAGGATTCGAGAACCGGATTCGAGACAGGGTGAGCTCCTGTCCTTAGTCCAGCTCTGTGATGCAGCTGGAACCAATTGTATTGGCTCTGCCGTTCCACTGGACTTTTTCAGTGGTGTGTAGAGGGGGTAATTGCTGCTTGGGTAACAGCCTGTCCTCCATAACAATCTACCTAGGCCTTCGTGCTTCGCATGCAGCGAAGACTGCATGCCATGCGAAGACTATGATACCATAGTCTTTCAAGACTGATGGATACCATAGTCTTTCAAGTCTGATGGATGCCAAGTTTTTTCCTCCAGGAACATGAATGGTCTTCTCCTTCTCCTCAAATGTACGTGAAGGTCCAAGAAAACTTACTGAGAGCATGTTAGCTTCAGTAAAAAAAAAATTTTTTTTAAGTGCACAATATTTGTATGAGATAGCATTGCTTAATACAAATCCGCCCAAAGGGGTTGCACTCAATTTTATCACACAAACAAAATAAAGGTTTCTTTGTTTATTAAGAAACCTGAGACTAATGTAAAAATATTACAGTATATTTCTGTAAATGCAAAGTATAAGTACAAATAATAATAATAATAATAATAATAATAATAATAATAATAATAATAATAATAATAATAAAAAACTTTATTACGGTCAGAAGACCAGCCACAAAGTTCAAATATTATTTAAGTCTATAAGTAATATAAACTTATGTAAAAATTTGACTTAAAGAAATCTGACTTAAGTATAAAACATTACTTAAGAGGCCATCTGTTGTCTCTCTCATAGCATGCAGTATGACTGCACTAACAATTTTTAAGGATATATTGTATTTTTCTACAATCAACACAAAACTTCTCTTTCTTTCAGCTTAGCTAGGACATACTCCTATTCGGACATTCTCATATTCTTATGAGAAAACAAATGATTATGAAACAACAAGTGTGTATGAGTGTGTATTGTATGTGTTTATCCAAGTGCTGCTCAAGTACAGTTAAATCTCTTAACTCAGAAATGCTGAAGAAAGAGGAGCTGCCCGAAAGCATTGCTGTTATAAAATGTAGTGAGAGGTAAAACAATTATGTATGTAATGTATGTTTTGCACAAGTTCAAAATAATTGATCTGTTAATGAATGCCCCTCCTCATTCAAACCATCTGATTCTGTCAACACACTTCTCTATGACCTGAAAAGCCCACGGCTGCTCAGGGGCAAAGAGTATTTAGCTTTGCCAAATTGTGGGGTGTGTTTTTTTGCTTCGATTGTTGACAAAATTTCTAAGGGAGATTAGGCTTAGTAGGCTACAGATGCATTTCATGAGTAATGAGACATGGGGACAATTCAATTAGATGAGAAAGGATCCATTAGATAGAAAATCTTTTCCTCTTAACTCTTACCAACAGGAAAATTGAAGCAAAGGTCTTTTATTTCTTATTTTCTTCAGATGTTGGAGGAATTCCAGACACCATTTCAGCTGCTGATGAGATCCTCTATCAAGAAAAAAGAGAAACCTTTATTTTGTTTGTGTGATGAAATTGAGCGCTACCCATTTGAACTGATTTGTATTAAGCCATGATGTCTCATACAAGTAATATGCACTTTTTAATGTTTTATCTAGATATGTAACTCTACAGAAAAAGTTTTTTCAGCTCAGGCAAATCCAGACAATACTGCTAAAACTGACCATTGCTTTCCACTGATGCTGCAGATAGGTACAACTTTGATTTATGAAAGTAACAAGGTAATGGAAGACATCTCTGGAATATGTATATACCACTGGAATGAATATATATATATATATATATATATATATATATATATATATATAGATAGATAGATAGATAGATAGATAGATAGATAGATAGATATAGGATTGGGTCTAATTGGCTCTGCTGCTTTCTGAATCATTGCAGGGCCAACCTTGCATGGTTCATTCCTCCACTTCCTTTTTGATACATATACCTCTTCATATTTATATATATATGAATATGGCTTAGTACTCCAGGTGAAGTCTAACCAAACCTGTGGTAGGAGCAGGGTAATCATATGACTGGAAATTTCTGGATTTGCCCTCTTTTTTAGCCTCCTGCCCAGGTGTCCTCCAAAAGTGCTTCATTGTCCTCCATTTTGGCTTCATTTTGGAACTTTGCAAGGGTGTGCAGTACCCAAGGGTGTGTCATTTGTTGTTGGATTTGTATTGAAGAGCAGAATCCAATGCAAAAATCTATTTTGAAATATCTCCTTCCTAGCAGATGTTATGGCAAAAAAACTGAAAAATAAAAAATATGCATTGAGCGCTATGGGAAAGTGAAAGTGCCCAATGTTGCGGATTTACTTGCGAGTAGGCAAATGTGCCATTGTCCGCCGGAAAGGCCAGGCTGAGAGGAATCCAAGACCTTGTCCTCCTTTTGATGTTTGGGCATTTGTTCACCCTGGGTGGGAGGCAGTTGGAATGGAATGGAATGGAAACCTTAGTTCCTTTCTCTTGGGGAAAGCCTTTGCTTTCCCTGTGGGTTTCCTTGATTCTGATAAACTATTTTGCAGTGTAGAACTGAGGAGAAAATGGGAAAGATAAAGTGATAGAAAAGGGGAATAGGATATGGCTGAATGCAAGTACTGCTGAGCCTACCTTTCTCATCCCCATTCCACCTTCCTCCCTGCCCCTGTCCTCACCCAGAAACAACCTTTATTCCTCCGCCTCCCTCCCAGTACCCATGTGCACCATTCTTTGTATGGTGCTCATGAACATGTGGTCTTCCCTCCAGTTCACTTCCAATTCCTGCAATTCCACTATTAATCTCATCACAGTCACCAGTGGTGTCAGTGAGTATGACCAAAGTTGTGCAACACAAACTGGATCCAGACACTTCTCCCTGGATTCTGACACGTTCACTGACAAATGGTACAATCTTAACCAATTTAGGCTAGCCCAACTCACTTGGCATATCTTCCCACAGTGGTGTGAGGAGTACAGCATATGCCGTGCAGTGGTCTAACCACCCCAAAAGGGAAACAGAAGTGCCTTACGGCACTTTTGTGACACCCTCAGGTCATCACAGGACTGTTGCTGGGGTATAGGCTGGTCTAAATGGAGATGCACCTAAAATGAACTTTCAGCCAGCAGAATTTTTTTAAAATACATTTTTATACCACTCATCTTCCAAGAAGCTCAGGGTGGTATACTTTGTTCCTTCTCTCCTTTTGTCCACTCAACCCTGTTGCATTGGATGAGGCTAAGAGATAGTGACTCACCCAATATCACAAGGAAGCTTCATGGCTAAAAGAAGTACCACAGTGAAATACCACTTAGGGTACACGGCTGAGCAATTTTTGGTGAAGTGATCAAGAAAAGAGAAGTGTAAAAGAAGACCCACTTCTTCACATTCATTCAAGTGCATATGACTGAAAAAATATCACATCCTCCTGTCCACTGAGTATTGAGGATGGGTATCTTCTCTTTACACATTTATCACGTTAAATGCGCATTTTTCTGGAGTACCTCAGGCACTCAATGAAGCATGAACTGGCACTGAGCCACATCAACTTCTATGATCTCTAGTATACTTTCTAAAGTTTTGCTGTTCCCAGAAATTGCTCATGTTTTTGTGCTCACACAAGTAGATGATTCCTGTATATGAAAAAGTAGTGCTAAGCAATCACAGCAGAAAATATTGGATATCTGGAAAAAATTCCTGACGGTGAGGGTGGTTCGGAAGTGGAACAGATTGCCAAGGGAGGTGGTGGACTCTCCCTCACTGGGGATCTTCAAACAGAGGCTCGACCAGCACCTGTTGGAGATACTCTAGGAGGATTTCCTGCTGCAGGCAGGGGGTTGGACTAGATGACATACTAGGTCCCTTCCAACTCTATGATTCTATGATTTTATATAAATCTTTTCCTATTCTAATATTCTTATTTTGATATTCTTTATAATTTTTTTATGAACACACTGAGTAGAGAGTCACTCTGCTTCAAATCTGTTATTTGGAAAAAACTGAAGATTTGAGAAAACAAATTAATTCTCACAAACAACATAATTGAGGGCAAGAACAAGTCAAACTTAAGAACAATTGAGAACAACATGTTCCAGAAGGTGTTTGGAGTTTTAAGTGCAAAAGATGTCTCAGTGTTTTTTAGACCCCAGTTCTTTTTTCAGGAAAAAAAGAAACAGTCTGTTTCCTGGAGAAAGACCTTTGTCTTGATATATATAGGGAATAACTGTTTTGCATAATAGACCATTGTGCACCTTCTGGAATTTGTTGGTCCCTACTGAAGGCAAGAATATCCCATCATTAATGGATCCACCTGACTTCCTAATGTACCCATGATAACCAAGCTCTTGATCCTTGTTTTAAAAGGAAAAACTGTATAATGAATATTATGCTTGGGAGTTAAAATATCTCATAATATTGCCTTCCAAATATGAGAAATGAAATAGAGAAATAAGTATGAGTTTGTATTATGGTCCTATTTCTGTAAGATGAGCAAACTCATAAATATTGTTTACTAACTGTGATTAGTAACTGTGAAGTAATCACTGCACAATCCTATTCATTGTTTATGCCAACACAGCAAACACTGCACCAGCATAAGGTGTCATAAACGTGCCGATAAAACACATTGTGATGCTGTGGGCACAAGCAGCGTCAGTCAGAAGGCCTGTGCCATCCTGCCATCACATGACCTAGAAAGAGCAACTGACACAGTAGGTAAGCTCCTGCTGGGTGGTGAAGGCTCCTGTCTCATTTGGGGAGGCAGGAAAGGGTTTTAACAGGCTGGAAGGAGGGTAGAGACGGGGCAGATTGGACCCACGAGATGGGTGGGACAGTAGCATATCTAGGTCATTTGGCACCTGGGGCCCACAATTTTTTGACACCCTAAATGCCAAAGTTATTTAATTAATTATTATCAGTATTAATTAATACTATTAATTAGAAATTAATATTTTCATATTTAAAAATTCACCTTACCAATAAAACCTCTATTTTATTCTTTTTTAGAGGAGGTGAGGCTGCCTTCTGGAGCACTTGTTTAGCTCTGCTTTCACTGGATTGGGCCCATTCTGGTAGCCTTGCATTCTTCTGTGTCTGACCTGAACACAAGCCAAGGCACATTTGCTTATTCACGAATAAACACAGCTTTGAAGCTCAGTTCCTCTTTCCATAGGGCTCAATGCAGTTATCAGGGACTTCCTTCTGGCTTGCATTCTTTGGATCAGGTGCATTCTGGGGGTCTTGGATTCCTAGCTGTTTATGCTTTCCAATTGACAAAGGCATGTTTGCCTACTCAAGAGTAAAGGCCCGATACAGTTCACTTTCACTTTCAATACGGATCCATGCAAATGTTTTTATTTTTATTTTTTGGGCCATAACTTTTGAAAGGAAGGAGATAATTCAAAGCTGTTTTGTTGCATTGGATTCTGCTGGAAAATACACACCCAAAAGATATATGACCTATATCATATTATTTTGAAAGATTGTAGCAACTTTTGTGAATTTGGTCACCCCCAGTGTGTCACTCCCCTGAGGATGGTACCTGCCCCCCCATGCCCATCTCCCGGGGTGGGAGAAAGCATGACAAATCATATTCTTCTTTTTGGGTTTAGATGCACAACCCGAGGCTGTTTAGACTTGTGCCAGGGATTTTGCAGATCTGAGAAACTCCACTGTGCAGGTTGGGACATTCCATTTCTGACAAATGTCTCATGATAACCAGCTTGTTTCTTCCTTGTGTTGGACTTTGTGTGGGCCAAGTGTCCCCACTGTGTCAGCTTGGTTAAGATTGGGTTGCTTGCCTTTTACTTTTGTCTTTTTTTTCTAAACAAGACCACTGTGAAACAGGAATTTGTGCACCATCTCATCAGCAAATGTTGGTTTGAAAAGCGATATCAAAATCCTACTCTGGATTAGGGGAAATCCTACTGAAGAAAGCTTTGGAGAAAGTTTTCTTATTCAGAATATCCATTTCATGATCTCATAACATTCTTCCTTCAAAACATATTTGTTTCTCTTCTCTATGATAGTGACTGGTAAATAAAGATGTCAACCAGGGGTCAGATATTGTTTTTCCCAAGGTTCTGATGGAATCTGGCTCCAGGAGGGAAAAAAGTCCTCCAGAATTAATGGAAAGCATCCATGTTTACACTTCACCAGACAAAAACTGCCCAGAGTTATCCAGCTGAGTCTTGGACTGCTTCCACAAATTTTATTTTTATCTAGAATTTCCAACCTTTGCTCATTCACTTTCTCAGAACATCCAGATCCTATCACTGTCAAATCATTCCAATTCAATATTTCTGTATCATCTTCCCATTTTCTGATTTGTCTTCCCATTGTCTTATTTGTAGAGTATTTTTGGCAGTAAATTCAGTTGGAGCACACACATTCACCAATCTTGTTGGAACAGGTAGAGTGCTATTAAGATTTATCAAGGCTCTTGAAAACCCTTTAACTTAAATACTTCCTTTTCCTAGGTTTAGCTGGTTTTATTGCTTCTTTTTCCCCAGTTTGGGGATTAGTGAGTAATTGCTCCTTCACTAACCTCTGAATTGCTCCAATGTTTTTGTTTCCATGGAAGAAAGTGTTTTTTATAATTTCTTTTTATAGCAAATCAGTCCAGATTATCAGCTAGATAATTTTGACCCCACAAAGAAGCATTCACAAGATATCACACTACACAGTTAATGTCCAATTTTTTTACTGTTTTCTTTTTTTAAGCTCATGCAGGTAATATTTTTCCCCAGTGGAAAACCAGGATCTGGTTTTGTTTTTATATTGCTAGCTAATTCTCTCTCAAGAGGTGAATATCAGGATTAACTTAATTTAGTGATGCTTTGCGCCCTTCTTTTTTTCCTGAGACAATTACAAATGACTTAAAGAGAAGAAACAGGTGTTTCGGCATGGTCCATCCACCAGAAGGAAGACAATGTCCTCTCCAATGTCATTGTCTGGTGACATATTCAATCATTGTTGCTTTGTGATGAGAAGCTCAGTCAGGCTTGCTGGTAACATCCTGTTTAGTATGCACGTTTGGGGTGAGCTATTGGCACAAAAAGTCTTTAAGGAGAAAATTATAAAACACGGCATTCTTTATTTTATGCCAAGTGGCTGAAATTGGTTCATTTCTTTTGTTCTTTGTTATCCGTTTAAAGGATCTGCAACAATTGTATGTAAAACTATGCACAACTCATGATCCCACACACGTCAAGGATAACTAAAGAAACAGATAATGTGTATAGAATTTAACATCTTCTGGACCTTAGAATTCATTTTTGAAAAGAGCTAGGTTTCAGCCCCTATGGCTGCAAAAATAGACAAAAAAGATATGCATGTAGTTTGTGGCAAAATCTCAAAACAAGCATATGAACCTTATCTATCTATCTATCTATCTATCTATCTATCTATCTATCTATCTATCTATCTATCTATCTATCTATCTATCTATCTATCTATCTATCTATCTATTTAGCGTATAGCAATTACAATTGCTGGGAAATCCTTTGTGAGGTCCAGCAGCCAGTGAGTGTAGATTATTTATGCCCAGGATGCAAACTACTTTGTTCTATGGGCAGCTCATAGAACTCTTCTCTACCCGGTGGAATCCTTCACAGCATGGTCATCATCACATCTGGTATCAGGGGATGTTTCAAGCTTCCAGCAGCAATTTTCTGGTCAGCCAAGCTGTAAATGGTGACACTTCTGGCTCTGATGACTAATGACAACTTATCAGATTGCAGTCTCCAGGTCCTTCCCTGCTAAGCTTTCTTCAGCAGCCCTATTACATACTGACTCACATCACTGGTCTATCCTGCTTAGTACTGTCTACCAGTGACAACCCAGGTTTTCGCACAAGGGGGTTTCCAGCCTTCTTGAAGGTATAGATTGAACCAAGAACCATCTACCAGTCAGGAAGGTGCTTTGTTACCAAACTACAGATTCTCACCTCAAGAAGCAAGGACAAAATTCAGTAATAGGGCTTGAGGCTTAGTTGAGTGCTTGCCAGCAAAACTCCTGGCCGTTCCTCAAGACTGCTCTAAGTGTTGTGTCAAGCAACTAAACAGAATAAGTCAAAAAAGGTTGCCAAATCAGTGACATCATGCAAATCCGTTTAATTAATACAGATTGCAGAAGTCAGCTTTTCTTGATGCAGCAATATGTTAGGGTTGGGAAAGAGGAGGCTAAGCATAATGTACACATAGATGTCTGTATGTGATCCATTACCGACTTGGCAGGTCATGAGATTGGCAGATGTTCTCAGGGACACGTTAATAGAAAGGTCACTTCTAACTGGGTTTTTAAAATCAACAACTTCCAAAAGTAAACCAGTAGGATTCAGGAATCTAGAATTGCATTTCAAGGGGTGAATTTATGGTGTACATGTGGGGACTAAGTAAGTGGGGGACTTATTGTACTTGTAAAAAAATGGACAATGTTAGTTTTGGGTCTTTTCTTGAATGAAACACTAGAAAGAAACATATTAGCATTTGGTAATTGGCTAACCAAATTAATCTATGTACAGTATATAAAATCCAAGAGTCACTGACTGACTGACTGACTGACTGACTGACTCACTCACTCACTCACTCACTCCCTCACTCACTTATAAATGCCAAACCCCAGGACCTAGAAGCATAAAATGACATAAGCACCCACTAATAACCCATTTCTAGAAATGTAATCCCTAAGGGGGTGAAAAGAGGTGCAAAGTGTTTGTGTACCTATAGTTAACATGGAAGAGTGATTGATCAACTCCCAGCCTCAACCCCTGGACCTAGAAGCGTGACATTTGGAAAGTGTATTCTTTCTGTGATGTAAAGACCCACTAAGAACCACCGGTAATTTGGTGCCCGGTGGTGCCTGCTGCCAGGTCTTGCTCACTGGTACCTGCTGCCCACTGGTACTCGGTGTCTGCTGCCCAATAGGCATGACCAGTAGGGATTTCCTGCTTGCTGCATGTAGGGTACTTGGCTGTCTGCTAATGCCTACTGCCAACTGGTGCCTGGTGATTCCCAGTGGTGCCTGCTGGTGGCTAGTAAGGATGCCCAGTGCCCATCTGGATGCCCAGTGCCCACCTAGACACCTCCTGGTGTCCGTCAGTTTCAGTTCCCTGGTGTCCAGTGTGGTGTCCAGTGGTGTGTGCTGTCCACTGGTGCCCATTGTCAGATGGTGGTCAGTAGAGGTTCACTGATGGTGCCCAGTAGGAGTGCCTGATTTCCACCAGTGCCTGTTGCTGGCCGCCACTGTCCTCTAATACTCTCCATTGCCTGGTGCCTGTAGTGCCCAGTGACTGCCACCTGGTGCCTATACTTGTGCCCAGTGCCCAGCAGTTCCCACCAGTTCTCAGCAGTGCCTGTCGGTGCCCTGTCATGCCCAGGGCCCACAAACATTCTTGAAATTTTACTCCTATAACAACAGGTTAATTCTGCTAGTAATGCAATAAATACTGTATATAATTGTCCTTACTTATGCCCAGTTAACTTCTTACAGAAGTTCAACAGAAGGGAGACAGAGAATCAGTGTCTTTGATTTTTATTTGGCTAGTCCATTATACTTCTCTGCAGTTCTAACACTCCATGCATAAGCAGGTGTCATTCTGAGGGAAGCCAACTTTCTTTCTTTCTTTCTTTCTTTCTTTCTTTCTTTCTTTCTTTCTTTCTTTCTTTCTTTCTTTCTTTCTTTCTATCTATCTATCTATCTATCTATCTATCTATCTATCTATATATCTATCTGTCTGACCTATGCAAAAGCAAATGCTCAAAGCAACTTACAAAGTTTTACATCATCCCTTCCTTCCCTCTTCACAACAACCCTATGAAGTAGGTGAGTTACGGCATGAGGTCACTCAGGACGGCACAAGGTCACTTCATGGCTGAGGGAACATAGATATGAACCTGGATCTTCCAGATCTCAGTTGAACTCCCATTTCCACAACACCATCCTGACTCTCATCTTTCATTCATTCATATCTCCCAAGTAGGTATTCAAACCCTACAATCCAAAGTAACTACGGGAGCACGTAACAGACATTACGTGCACCTGTAGTTACTGCACCACCTAGTGAAAACTTATGGGAAATTCACATTGTAATCCAGAGTCAATTGGTCTTACACCAGAGTAAGGACTCCCTGTAGTTACTCTGGATTGCACCCAAAGTGGCCGAGGAGCTTCTGGAAAGTATGGAAAGAATGTGAGCCTGACTTCTATAGTATTTCCCTCCTTCTTTCTCTTTCAAAGGGCTATAAAACATGCAGAGAGTTTATAAATTCCTGATGTCCTCCACCCTGTTTGTTTTGATTTGCTTGATTCTCCCTGTACTGATGACAACACCCAGCTCTGCCAAACAAACCATCTGGTTTTGTTATGCCTTAGAGTCAGGGTGCACATAAGCCACCCAAGACCAGCTTCCATACCAGACTGCATTGGTGATACGTTTCTTTCCTTCATTAATCATGGAGTCTTGCCAGCAAACACCTTTTAACATTACCTGACTGACCGCAGTGCGATTAGCATCCTTAATTAACTAGTGGCAATTGACAAGAGTCACTGGATGAGGATATTGTCTCCAACAGCATTTTCACCCCAACACTACAAACACCTTTGAGCAATTCTCTGGTTGTTTCTGCACAAGGACTCCAAATTTTGTGTGTGGAAGGCAAAGCTAATTAGAGTTGTTTTCAAACCAATTGTTCACTCTCAAGGCCATATGTGAATTCTTAAATTCACACTGGAGATGTGAGAAATGTAAGTGCCCAATTAATATTTGAAGGGCTAGGACTGTCACATTGATTCCCTCCTGCCCTACGACAGACCTGTGCTGATCCTGTCACTTGTGCTGGGGACATACTAATGAGAGGAAGGATAGCTGGACCCCAAGTCACCACTCAAAAGATCAAGGCTTTTGGGTGGCTACAGCATCTTTGTCCCAGCAAGAAAACTGCCAAGTGGTGATAAGCCAGGCCCGAAACTAGATTTTATTGCCTGTTAAAAATTTTCATTTGGACACTGTGCTCATAATACATTACAAAACATCTATAGATATAAAATTGAAGAGTCCCTGTACTTAATATTGAAGAAACACTGAGTCATCCATGCTCAGACCAAACCCCTTGACCTAGGAGCATGAAATTTGGGAAGTGTATTTCTTCTGAGATGTAAGGATCCACTAAGAACTGATTTGGTGCCTGGTTGTGTGCAGCGTCCAGTGTTGCCTGCTGCCCGGTGTTGTCCACTGGTGCCTGGTGACTGTGGGTCCTTGGCGGCTGGCAGAGATGCCCAGAAAGGATGCCTGGTGGTGCTCAGTGCACACTGTCACTTACTTGTGGCTGGTCAGTGGTGCCTAGTGCCTGGTAGGGATGCATGGTGCCCAGTGATGCCCAGCACCCAGTGTTTGGTGCACTGTGGTGTCTGGTGCTGTTTGGTGTCTGGCAGGTTGCCCAGTGATGTTCGTTGGTGCCCTGTAAGGGTGCCAGGTAGTGCCCTCTGCCATGTGAGAAAAGTTACTAATGTTATTACAAATCCCAAAATATCCCTTGGTATTGCTATGGATTTCAACTCCATTTATGTTCCATGCCACAATCTAACCACAGGCATGCCTCTGAGCTTATTACTGAATAAGTAAGTCCTCCACTTCTGAAGGCTACTGAACATAGCACACTCACTAAGGGGAATGTACCCTTACCTATCCAGAACAGCCCCTCTGTGGTAGAAGATCCTGCTTTCTGATAACATTTAGAACTCTTACTTGGAAACCTGCTGCCATCAGCTTGCTGGTTTTAACACCTCATGTTCCTGGATCGAGCCTCAGCTATTCCCTTCTCTTCCCGGAGTCCAGGCTTGTGCTTAAAAGGCGAGTGAACAAAGAGAAAGGAAGATTAATTGGTGATAAATAATGTATTTTGTTCACACCTAAGGCAGCCTAGCCTCCAAAATCGTTCATTTCTCCACTGACAAGGAGCAATATCCTAATAGCTATTTGTCACCCATTGTGGTGCTTAAACAGCATGAACAGAACAGTATTCAGCTAATATGTCTGTGCCAGAGGCAGGCCTTTTCCTCTGTTATTATGTCTTCAAAAAGCGTTTCTCTCCTGTGGTGACTGTTCACAGCAATTATTAGAAGTGAAACAATTAGCAGGCATTAAATGTCCTCATTCCAGCAGACCCTAAAAATGCAACATTCACAGATAGAATGATCTAGAGACAACTGAGATATATAATATAGAACCAGTACACTCCATTAATACAGTCTCCCTGCAAAGAAGTCTCCTTCCAGGCTGTGCAGAACTATGAGTGATAGTTAAACGGCATTATGTTTAAATGAGTGTTAATTATTACAGATTATTTGGATTTTTATGTCTCCTTTTACACAGTATGTAAATGAAGGCTTGAGCAGCCATATGAGCTTGTTTTTATCTTCTGGCGTTTTGAATGCTCCATTATACACAGCTGGCAGAAGGCAGACCCCTTCTCTCAATTCTCAGTTAACATTTTTCTGCCAGTGCAATCCTAAACCCTTGTTAGGCCAGCATAAATCCTGGGGATGTCACAAAAGTGCCATAAGGCACTTCTGCACCACTGCTGGGGTGGTGGGGTGGTGGTGGTGGTGGTGGTTAGACCATTGCGCAGACATATGCCAGCTTCCCAATGCCACTGTGAGAACGGGGAAACGGGTGAGTTGTGGGTCGGCTTAAATTGGTTAGGATTGCTCCTTGAGTGTGTGTGTGTGAGGGAATCACTGCTGGACAAGGTGCTGTGGTTCAAAATGGCAGCCCTGGATTGGCTGGTTGAAAGCATAATTTTTCAACCAACACAGCTGTGGTTAAATAAAACCAGTTAAAATAATTTTAAAAATCATGAAAACAATAAAAAAGCTTTTTAAAAACTATGTTGCCTTTGTTTCCTTCTCTCCCTTCTGCTTACAGGGTAGTCTGATGGCCCTATTAGCTTCTGTGAAGAAATAGGCCCCCGACCAAGAAGCAGTAGCTGTGGAGTAATTTGCCATGGCAGCCAGTGACCCAATGTCTATACACTGGTTGCAGTGGATGCCTCATTTCTCAACCTCTTGGTCTTTCTCACTTCACCCTACTCCTGAATCTTGGCACAGTATCTCCAAGTTCTGCACGAGTCAGTCTCCACCACCCTAGACAGGTAAGGAGAGGACAGACACTGCCAATGAACTGCTGCTGGGAGTTGATTGACTGGTGTGAACTGCATGGTGTGAACATCTGTTAGCAATCTAATAAGTCTGTCTTCCCAGGAGTGCATGAGGGTAAAGAGCAGCCTTCTGGCTATCACAGAGAAAATGATGGATCCAGGGCAACTGAAGAAGTAAGTAAAGGGTAAGTAAAGAAAAAATCAGAAGTTGTATATTCACTGGCTTCTAACAATCCTTCCATTTCACCAAACCATTTTCCTTGCCTTCTTTCCAACTAAAATTAAGTATATGTTCTCCAGGGCGGAAAGGCCCGGCAGTCGCAAAGCAACAACAAATGTTAAGCAGCATGAGGGTGAATCTGTCCGGGAGAGGTGTGTGTTCATGTAGGTGTCTCAATCACTAGGATGTAAATGATAACGTCTACAGTGTCCACTCTGGTAGTAGCCCGTCCACATTCACTTGGGATTCTTCATGACTATTTGTTCCTTGCTAGGACCAAAGAGCAACTTCTATGCCATAGGCAATTGGACAAAACTTTAAAAGCTGTGATCTGATGTCTACTTATGGTATGTGAGAGAAATGCCATTAGACACAGTGGTGCTTGTTTATGGGGAAATGCATAGGATCACTCAACATGAGGAGTGAGCATATATTTAAACATTTCCTAATTCAAAAATTATATTGCTTGCTTGGTCTCACATATGAATCATGCCCTCCTGCTGCCAAGGAACTGAGTGATCTGAAAACACTATTATTTTTAAAATACTGTATTACTATTATTATTAGCAGTGTTATTTTAGAATAGATGTTCTTTATGCCTAATGTGTTACATGTAACATTTGCTAGTGTGTTATGGCCCACTCTTCTTCCTTGGTTCAGGTAGAAACTCTTGTCCTGCTAAAATCAAGCAAAAATGCAGGTATCTTTCTGAAGCTTTATTGAACAAAGATTTTTTTTTTAAAAAAGTGGTGCTAGATTTTTATTAAAACAATTTTTTTTAAAGAAAAGGCTATGCATTTGGTTTTTACATATAGCATCCTATTATCTTTATCCTAAACTTTTTTTCACAAAATTTAAAATTTGGTTCAGACACAGTGCTTGTTGTCCTGTAAGTTGTCAGGTTGGAGGTATGAGACCCAAGTGTCATGACTGAGTGAGCTCCTGTCACTTGTCCTAGCTCCTGTCAACCTAGCAAATGCATGCAGTGAGAAAGCAAAGTGAGAAAGCATGCAAATGCAGGAAGATAAATAAGTACTACTTCCGTAAGAAGGTAATGACCTGGTGATAAACTTCTATGACAAGCCAGCTGGTTTCCTAAATGCTGCATCAAAACATGGTTTGGACAACTCCAATCTAGAATAGTGGGCCTGCCACAATACAAGAAATGCTGAAGGAGTTGCTTTTTTTAAAAGTAGAGATCTATCAGTTTTATCCCCGCAATAGCTTTGTGGGGATGGTCATACTGAGAAATGATAACAAGTGCAAGATTATTGGCAGTTGATTACTTGTCTATTAATTACTTGTCTAGTACTTATTACTATAGAAATAAGTTGTTGCTGTTTAGTTGTTACATTGTGTCCGACTCTTTGTGACCCCATTAACTGTAACCCCATGGACTGCAGCAAGCCACGCCACCCTATCCTCCAGATTTCACACTTCTAGGTCTAGCATTTTTGGCTCAGTGTTGATGAGTCAGTCAGTCAGTCAGTGACTTTTCAATTATATATAAATAAATAAATAAATTATATATATGGATTAAAAATGGAAAGTCACCTTTTAAAAATATTTGGGTGCTTATGTTCCCACCAACATATCCTTCCTAAGAGTCAGCCTCATTCTCCTGCTGCACCGTCCTTCCAGGGACCCAGTTTGTCTTACAAAGTGGCGTCATTAGAAATGCATCAAGCAATATCACACACGCAGCCTTCATTTAGCCTTCCAAGCTCAATTACCTCTGAGGAAGTCTTGGGGTAATTAAGTAATATTAGAACCTTGTCTTTGGTCATCCTTCTCCCCTTCCTTTTCTTCCTTTTTGTTTAATGCAGTTTTCAGTGTGTTAAGCCTCCTGGCTCACTCAATTGAAGCCCACTTGGAGTTTTTGAACCTCCGTAATGCACTTTTTTTTTTTGCCATGAATGAAGGCTAATTGCATTTCGGAGAGATGTCATTAGTGGCAAATTTGTGCTGGCTTTCAAGAGAGTTCGCACAAGGCAAGAAATGCTCCCTTATGTATCTATCTCGCTGTTATATTTTTCAGTGCATCAGGGCATGGGGAGGGTGTGCAGAAGCAAGCCTGACTTTTTAGTTAATAGACTGAGAAGGAGCTGGCTGTAATTGTCAGTTAATCATCAGGGAAAGGGGAGTGCATTCATTTGACAACAGGCTGACTCTGGGATGGAAGAGCTGATGTTATTACCGCTTTTCTTTTCGAAGGAATTCTGCACTTCATTGTACATCTTTCATCTGTGGGGCTCATTACATTTCCCAGCTGCTAACTTTCCCTATCTCGCAGTGACCTTTCAGAGTCTTGGCAATGATTATGGGACCCACAAGAGATGGACAAATGCTCAGGCGAAAAGGAAAAACCACCATTGTGGTGGTGTCAGCTATGCTCTTCCCACATACCACAATCCTAAAGTATCACCTTTGGGTTTTATGAGTTGGATACTGTCTGAGAGCACATACAGAGGAATCCCAAAACAACAGTACGCGCAGAATTAAGAGGGCTTAGGGATCTATGGGTTTCCTGCTAGTTGACTCCATGTAGGATTTTTTAAAAACTTTTTTGGCATCAGGTAGGATTCAAACATATAGGTCCCCACCTGAATGGAACAATCCCAAATTCTACCCCCTCAGTTCACCACCTTATTTGGCAATGTGTAGATTGAGTCTTTCTCATGGGAGAGAGTTTGAACCAGTTGCCTTGGCAATTGGAAAGTGTTCCCATTTCTCCCCAATAACAGCCATCCCCCCTTGTGAATAGTTTCACACACTTTTGCAAAGGATGCGAAAAAGGCCAGGAAGAAAGACTACATTTCATGGGTAGTGAAAATGTTTGCAACTTCTTTAACTTAATACTATTTTAGACCTCTTTTACTTGGCTTCAAACTATATAGCAACTTCCTCCCAGGAAGTTGATCCATATTATAGAATCCTTAAACAAATTTTCCAGAGTGCCATCTCTTCTCAGGTACAGAAAAGTTTTATTGCCTCTGGGCAAAAATAAATCCTCCCCCCCTCACACTATGGAGCACATTGCTTATATTATTTAAAGGAGACACATTGCAACAAGCCCCTTGTCTTGCACTCTCCAATAGGCCTTATAAGCCCATTCAAAAATCAAGAAATGTTGTAGCACAATCCTAACTATGTCTACTCAAAAGTAAGCCGTATTGTGTTCAATGGGTCTTACTCCCAGGAAAGTGTCTTTAGGATTGCAGCCTATGTTCTGTAGTCTCTCTCTCTCTCTCTCTCTCTCTCTCTCTCTCTCTCTCACACACACACACACACACACACATGAAGGCATGCATACATGCCTGCGGGATCTTAACACTTAATTATGGTAATGCCCTGCCATTTTATTAGCTTGGACAGGGTAACCAACAAAAAATACTTCATAAAATTATTAGATTAAATCAACATAAAATGGAAATAATAAAATAAAGATTATTATGACAAGCCAAAATGTAATAGAAAATGATGAGCTAGCACTACAGGGATAAGAAATGAAGGTTGTCTTTGGTTTCTTCCTTTGTAGTGGCATTTGAGTTCCTGATGATGTTCTCCAGCAGAGAATGGTAGTACAATAAATAGATCCAGGTAGTATGCTTTATCAAATTCAAAATATAAGGACGGGTCCAGGTTTCAGGAAGTCTCAGTAAATTGTCTTGCGTAGACCTTTCCTATCTGGTGGTCCCCAAAATAGTTATTCAGCTACACAATCACATGAAGGCCATAGACACAGAGGTAGTCTCAGTGAGCAGCAGCGGGCTTTCAACATCTTCCCAGGGATGCCACCACCCCAGAATAGCAGAAACAGAGAAACATGCATAAGAAACTCCTCACTCAAAAGAGCCTGCTGTTATCTGAAGTTTCTCTTTAAGTTTGGGGGAACATTCTGCTTACTGAAAAACTTGGATGAGATTTAGTGCTGGATTGAAAAGAACAGAATATAGGTTGGGTATGTCTGTGGATCGGGCTTTGCTTCTTTCTGAAATAACAGGAACTGGCCTCAGAACTTACCAGGTGCCTATAACTAGGTACAGAGGGCTTGTATCTAATAAGGAGGCTGATGTCAGAAGTGAGGGATATTGTCAGCATGGGAAGCTTCCATGCACTGTCAGCTCACCTTCTGGCTCTTGTCACACCTCACTTTAATGAGCACTCTGGTTTTGACCCATTTTATGATGTTCAGGACTGACACAGTAACATCCCTGCAGGAAGAAGCAAAACTTGAAGAGTTCCTCAGTGTCCTTGCTTTTATTTCTAAATTCTTGGCATACTACTTACAACACTAATGAGCAGAAATCTGAATGAAATAAAACTTGACTTCACTTAATTGCAAGATGCAATGAAAAATGTGTGCAAGAGAACTTACTGGCTATTTTTTCAGCTGTGTAAAAGTCAGCTTGTGCGGGCCAAGCTTTAAATAGAATGGTTGTAATTCCCTATAGGGACGCGTTTCTATTGCTTTTCAGAACCTCCAAGGAATCCAGAAAACTGGAAGTTGCTTTTTTCTGTAAGATTCAAACTGAGCCTGGCAGAGGCCGCAGACAAATATGGGTGGCCTTGCTGTGCTTAGAAGAGCCTCTGGAAGAGGTGCACATGAGAGGACTGCATGGCGGATCCTGTGTACTGAATCAGCAGATAAGTGAAACCAAAGATACAGGATCAACAGACAAAGACGTATAGCTTTATATATACCTCCCTCCCTGTATAGCTTTTATGGTAGGTATAAAAATGCAGCAATTATTTGGGAAGGAGAATCAGAAATATAATTTGATAATTTGTAAGTTATTCAAACATGCACACACAATTAGGACTTAAGCATCAGCTGGTTTTTAAGAAAAGAAGGGAAGCACATAAGCACAAAATGGAAGAAGGAAGAAAGGCAGGGCTAAGTGAAATTCAGTCAATTATTCAGGAATTGAAAAACCAAGAACTGTGCAGTAGAAAGGTTGGAGGGCGAAAGGAGGATGTGATGCAAGACCACAGACTGATTCCTCTTGCATGATCCAGGGCTATAGGAAAGAAACACATACAATAGGACCTAAGATGTTTCTTTTTGTTGAGATGAGGGTGCTTGTCTCTGCAGGGTGGCTGTATGACTGTAAATTCCCAGATTTGCCCTCTTTTTTAGCCTTCGATCCAGGTGTCCTCCAAAAGGGCTTAATTGTCCTCCATTTTGGCTGCATTTGTGATGGTGTGCATTTTGGAACTTTGTGATGGACTTCATCATGTCATATGTTGTTGGATTTGTATTGAAGAGCAGAATCCAATGCAAAAAAAAAAAACAGTTTTGAGATATCTCCTTCCTATCAAATGTTATGGCCAAAAAAACTAAAATTAAAAATATGCATTGAACTCTATGGGAAAGCAAAAGTGCCCCATCTCACAGCTTTACTCTTTTTTTTACAGAAAAGCCAGTTCTGAGAGGAATCCAAGACCTTCTCCTCCTCTTGAAGTTTGGGCATGAGGAGACCCTGAGGAGACTAGACTTGGAGAGAGAGGGCATTCATATACTGTACCACCACACCTTCTGAGGCCTCTGGAAAGGTGTCACGGGTCTGCCTACCACCTCTCTTTCTCCCTCCACTAACAGTGTCTTGCTCTTCCAAGATAACAGATATCTGTGTCCCATCCTCCTCCCCTTCTCCCACAGAATACATTGTAACAGACAACTGAGGGCGCAATCCAGAGTAACTATGGGGAGTTCTTGCTCCGGTGTAAGAACAATTTGCTCTGGATTGTAATATGAATTTCCCATAGGTTTTCACTAAGTGGTGCAGTAACTACAGGTCCACGTAATGTCTCTTACGTGCTCCCATAGTTATTCTGGATTGTAGGGCGACCCAAGGTAAGTATCAAAACAAATATTTACTTGCACATAGCTTAGTGGTTACAGTTATGTTTGTTACTTGTTTCTTGTTTCCAATCAACAGGTTCCCGCTCCCTTCCAACCTTGGTTCAGGCTGGCAAACTTTTCCCAATGTTCAGGTAAGTACAACAAGTTATAACGTCCAAACACAAACTAAACTCTAGTGTTGACTCTTTCTTTTCCCTTTCAGGTGCTGGGCATCCATGGTCTCAGTCTCCTTCGCTCGGGACAGATGATGTTTCTGCCTTCTTGGTCTCCGGAGTCTCCCGCTGTCTTCCTTTGACAGCTGCTTTAGGCTTTCTGCCTCGCCGCCATTCCTCAATCCAGGAACCCTCGCACTTCTCCTCTGCCTTAGGACCTTTCCCTTCCTTCCTAGGATCCTCCCAATAGGCCTGATATGTGCTGGGCTCCTTCCACGGCAGGTCCTCTCTCCACAGCATTTCCCGCCAAATGCCCTCCTGCTCTCGCAGATCCCTTGGTCCTCCTCCCCTTTCTTCCTGCCAAACCCCCTCCAATGATTGCACCCCTCCTGGGGCATACCATCTGGTGGAAGGGCCTACAGTTATTCCTCTTTTGGCAGGTCCCCCTCTTCCTCCAGTCCTCCACAGCTCCACCATGTCCTCCATTCTCCACACCTCCACCGCATCGGGGAACAGTGCAATGTCCAGAGGAGGATAGTTTGGGCGATTCCACACACACAGGCTTTCTCTCATGTGGACCCCCATGGGTTCCATATTATAATCAGTGTATGCCTGCCAATCAATGTCACAAAGGTACTTTAAAAAACAAAATTGGAAGTACCTTTCAGGGCCTTCCAAGGTATGGAAAAGCTGCACATGACGGAACAGCAAGGGACCCTTGGACCAATGTGGAACTGGACAGCACAGCTGGGGGGCACTATTTGCACCCACTGATCCCCCTAAATACACCACTATTCAAAGGGCTACAAGCAGTTTTGGCAAAAGATTTGACACACAGACATTTCCAACTACTGTAAGGGTGCAATCTAACCCTGTCTACTCAGAAGTAAGTCCTATTATATTCAATGGGGCTTACTCCCAGGAAAGTATCTTTAGGATTGCAGCCTGATCAGTAAGAAGTTCATCTCAAATTAATTTATTTTATTTAAAAAAATATATCATAAATGGCAACAATCTTCCATAGGGCTTTTAACTGAGACAACTTGAGATTATCTTTATTTCATTCTCTACAATTATATGTTCCTGCAGTAGGCTACAGTGCCTACTAATTACATTTAATAGGGCCAACAGTGATAATTACCCTGTAACCTTGTGGTGGGTAGATCTGAGTGTGCTTCCCTTTGTCGTATACATTAAAGACACATGATCTTCTGAATTGCATGGCCTGAGTCTGACCTAAGAGCTAGCAGAAGCCATCAAAAATGGATTATAGGATGCTGAAGATGGTGGTTCCTTAGGAATGCTTTAGCAGGGGTTCTCCAGTGCTAAAAAGGGATTCTTCTGCAGTACTTGCAGAATCTCCTTTCTGTGAAGAAACCCAAAACCTTTTCTTATGTGTGGCACTTGTTCAAAGGGATACCTGTGGAATAATAACCATGACACCATGTTATTCTGTAAAATAACTTTCAGCTAGTAAAATATTGATGACATGGGAAAGAGTTTGCTAAAGGATGTTTGAACTCAGTAAAAGAAACTGTACATTTAAAGGAGAGAGTATCATTGTATTTGTTAATTATAGACCTTCTGCTCTGAAAAGCTTGATGTCACCTGCTTGAAACAGATTGAAACTGGTCTGTGACTCAGGTTTTGTTTAATTTGTAGGTTTGTATATACGTACTTGAAAATAATTGTTATCAGCCAGTTATCTTTCTCCATAGTAGAACACTTTGATTAAAAGGTAGTAGGTGTTATTTAAAACACAAGAAGACCCCATCTATATGTTTTTATGCTTGTGTGTCTTTTCAAAAGTAATGGGTCCTGAGGGCTATGGGGAAGCTGGGAACTCTAGACCATGACAGCACTCCATCCCAAGCATACATGATATATCCAGCAAAATCATTGGACCAGGAGTAGCTTTAGTGCATCTACTGAATGCCTGAGTTGGAGGCATATTCTCAGGAAAGCAGCCATGTGGATAAAAAGATGTGGAATGGCAATTCAGAGCCTATCTTGGCCTACCACCTCCTTCCTTCTTATCCAGGGTGACCAGATGCCCAAACGGCAAAAGGAGGACAAGGTCTTGGATTCCTCTCAGCCTAGCCTTTCTGGCGGACAATGGCACATTTGCCTATTCACGAGTAAAGCTGCGAAACTGGGCACCTTGACTTTCCCATAGATTTCAATGCATATTTTTTATTTTAATTTTTTGGCCATAACATTTGATAGGAAGGAGATGTTTCAAAACCAATTTTTTGCGTTGGATTCTGGTCTTCAATACGAATCCAACAACATATGACATGATGAGTACTGCACACCATTGCAAAGTTCCAAAATGAAGCCAAAATGGAGGATAATGAAGTCCTTTTTGAGGACACCAAGACAGAAGGCTAAAAAAGAGGACAAATCCAGAAAAATCCAGTCATCTGATCACTCTGAATTTCCTGTTTGAAATAAACAGGCAAGAAGAGAATAGTGAACAGCATGCATTGCCCGTCTCATGAATTTCAAAAGGGATGATGCAGAAGAAATATGCCATGACATAGAACAAGGTAAAGAAGACTGGAAAGCCAAATTAAAGTTGTTCTGTGGACAGCATGCTAGAGGAAAGTAGTGGGCAGATGCATAATGTGGAGCATCTTATTTGGGAGGAAATGTCATGGTTAGAAAGTAAGATGCTCCACAACTGCTTTTAATGGTGACTTGAGTTGGCCGTATTACTAGACTGACTCTGGGCTGTACCTCCCCATGTGTGCAGAAAGTTCATTCCCCAAGAACAAAATAAAGTAGGGCTGGTTTTATCTACAACATCATCCAGATAAGAGGATTCTTCCAGCTGAAAGAAATACAGCATTTTTTTCTTGCTCCATTCCTTTTTATTCAAAATTACTTAAAATTTCTCATCCCTCAGCCCCAAACAAACAGTCAGAACTTGGGATTTGCTGCCTAGTACCCATCATTTCTAGTGTTGCAAAAGGTCATTGGTGGTATGACTTGCTATATACCCATGGTAGCAGCCTTCCTGGCTTATGCTGGAAATTTATAACTTTCTGCCAGAGGGTCACATTAGGAATTCCTCATGCGTGTGAAGCCCTGTTTCCTACCACTGAACTTATGCCTAATTTTAAAGGCGTTTAAGGTTTACCAAAATGCCAGGGATCATGTATGCAATTCATTCACATGACCCATTGCCAAGAAAGTTCTGCCATGCTGCAGACTGAAAAACTTGATCATCAAAATCTGTCCAAAGCTGAAAATTAAACTGCGTTGAAGCCTGTTTGGATACCATCTTCCAATGGCTGTGGAAACTTGTGTGCAGTGTGTAAACCTGAATGTAAACCAGTGGTGTGCCACAGAAGCTTGGGGAAAAGATTGTTAGTAAGGCCACTGGAGGTTTCAGCCCTCCATCAGAACATGGTGTGCCATGTCAATGGTCCAAACACTGATGGTATGTCTTAACAGTATGCCATGACCCTGCTAAGTGGTGCCCCTGCTAACTGGGCAAGAGGCACTCTTTCAAGTGGGTGTTCCTCCTTTATTTAGTAGGGAGAGAGTAACAGGTCCTACACACCCCAGCAATGTCTGCTCAAGTGTTTTCTGCTGGTGTTCTTTTTCCATTTTAGATTGTGAGCCCTTTTGGGACAGCTATTAATTAGTTATTAATTTTTCATTTTCTTTGTAAACTGCTTTGTGAACTTTTTGTTGAAAAGCAGTATATAGACAGACAGATAGATAGATTTGAAAAGGTTTGAAAATTGCTATGTAAACAGTCATCTGAATCCAGTCTTTGTTAACAGAAAAGGAAGAGTAGCCACTCTTACAGACTAAAAAACATCAGCCTATGGTTGGCAGGCAAGGGAGGGTTGACTATGAATGATTTTACTTTCTCAGAGTAACCCATCAGCAAAATGCAGGCTTTGTAAAGCTGAGACGCACTGCAGGACATAATGGATGATACTATGCAAATTGTCACTGAGGATATAAAGTGGGTTTTCTCAATAATGTTTCTGCATTATCTTGAGCAAGGGGGAAGGATTATCCCAATTGACTGGCTGTGTTGTAGAAGAGTTGCAATTGGCTCTTGATAATAAGAGTTTGTTGGGTGCCAAGCAGTTCCTGCTCAGTGAGTGAAGTAAAGATGTGCCATTAAATTCCCCGCAGGGATTCCAAGAGAATTCTCTGGGGACAGGCTGTGTGGCGGAAAGAACGAGCACTTCGCTTAACCTAACTTCCAGCGAAGCTTGGTCTCATCCGTCTCCTGTCACTTTAGATTCCACCTTCATCTCTTCATCATTTTCCAAGCTGCCAGCAAGGCTGGTAATGAGACAGACAGCAGGTTTGAGGGAGTCACAACTGGTGAAAAGAAAAAAAAAAGTTTTTTGTGAAGTGAAAACTTCATAGAGCTACATTATAGAGTGACTCAGATAAGTTCATATTGTTTGCTAAGTAATTTCTAACTCCAGCAAACAGGAGGGGATAATAACAAAAGCTTCATTTTTTGGGGTTGTGTTTGTGTAGATGTGAGGACAGTAAAACATCTGTGGGTTTGATATCAAGAAATAATTCCCAGGAGATGTAGGTAGTCTTGGAGTCAGCACTGTGTTTGGGAAATGAATGGTTCTAATGTGCCTCTATGCATTGTGATAGAAGATAAAGGTATGGAAAAACCAATAGATGGTGTGTTTCAGATCTAACTCAACACCACTCTTCATGTGATATAGACACAAACACAGTTAATAGGGCAATGATCACGAAAGCAGATCATATGTTTGCTGAAATGCATATTGTATTTTCTTTAAGCTTAGAGATAAATGTGGGGAAATATTTTTCTTGAAGTTTGTGCATTTCTGGTATTTCATGCCTACCTGATATTATTCTCCACTTTTTTACCTATGCTTTTCCATGTATCAAAGCTGACTGGGCACATTAAATAGGCAATACATCTGAAAATCTTGAATCAAACTCAATCTTAGGAGCCCAATCAAAGGAATCTAATATGCACCTTTTAAAACCAAATTTAAAGCCCAGTCCTATGCATGTCTACTCAGAAGTAGGTCCCATTATAATCAATTGGGCTTATTCCCAAGTAAGTGAGGATAGGATTGCAGTCTGAGAGCACAATCCTAACCATGTCTACTCAAAAGAAAGCCCCATTGTGTTCAGTGGGTCTTACTCCCAGGAAAGTGTCTTTAGGATTGCAGGCTGAGTCTCAAAATTGGCGTGCATGTAAGATTCAATCCAGAGTAACTATGGGGAGTCCTTGCTCCAGAGTAAGAACAAGTTACTCTGGATTGCAATATGAATTTCCCATAGGTTTTCACTAGGTGGTGCAGTAACTATGGGTGCACGTAATGTCTCTTATGTGCTCCCATAGTTACTCTGGATTGTGCCCATCAACCTATTGCTGTATATAGTAGTACAATTAGATAAAAATATAAGATAAGCCCTTTGTTTATCTTAAACAATCTAGCCAAACAATCATATAACTCATTGTTGTATGGAATAAAATAAAATTTTATAGCCACTTTGCAGCTGTGCGTTACAAACGCCAGAAATTTTTTTTTTAATCTCAAGCCTTTTAAAATATGGTGCCTTTTAAAATTAGATATTCTGATGCATTACATTCAAATAAATATGGTATTTTTGCCAGCCTGGATATTATTCTGTACCGAAGTTGAGATTTGCTTCATATAAGTTATCAGTTGTTGCCAACAACAGCAGTAGTGAACTAACCTGGTCGCTCTATGCACACTGTGTGTATAGAGTGTTCCCATGCATAGAGGCTGCCTAATTCATTTCAAAGGAGGATAGCTGCACATGCATAAAACTATGTGGTTTAGTAGATATTACCTCTTTCACTGGAATAAATGGAGAAGCCCTTACAGTCCAGCACTGGAACTTCTGGACCAAGAGTAAAAAAACACTTGATTAAGGCAAAAGATTTGAAGCACTTCAAGAGTGAGTCTTGAATGTCTCATTCACAGGATGAAAATTTGTGACACTTGTTATTTTTATAAGAGCATGATGCGAAACAATTAAAAGTTCGACAGCTTGTGTGGCTTAACAAGTAAGGAAACTCAGAACTACCCCCATTTAGCAGATTATTAATCATTGTTAACGTGTACGTTTGAAAAGTTTTTAATATCTTCAAGATATACTGTTACGTATATTATTATGTATATACACTTTACCTCTCCCCTTAAGTCTGCACTTACCAAAATACATGAAGCATCTCAAATTCATCCCCAGGATGAACCCAAAGAAGCCATTTACAATTTTTATAAAGTATTTGAAGCAATGAAAGGGGAATTGCACTGTGCAGTTTCCACCATGGTGCTGAGAATGACTAAAAGTGCAATCCTAAGCATGTCTACTCAGAAGTAAGTCCCATTGTGTTCAGTAGTACTTACTCGCAGGCAAGTGTGGTTAGGATTGCAGCCTAAGTAAGCTTTGAAAGCGTATTAAGAGACATTTTGTGGATGGATATGAATAGCATCTGCAGCTGCCTTGACTTAGTTGAAATTAAGAGCTATCAATCCTCTCTCTTCTGGGCATAAAATGGTGGCTGAGAAAGGCCCCAAAGAACATTACGCCTGTTTACATAAGCCTGCTTCCCTCATTACTTTTAAACAGCGTTGGGCTCCAGCAGGTTCGCACCCACTCTATAGAACCGGTTGTTAAGGAGAGATAGGACATATAAAGTTTCAAAATAGCCATTTAAAGTGGCTGCCAGATGGGCAGAGAACCGGTTGTTCATTTCTTTGAATCCCATCACTGCTTTTAAAGGCTTTCTAGATGATCAGTTTATCTCACAAAACCAGGCAGTTATTAGTCATTTGTTGTCCCCAAATGACTACACTTTAGAATGGGATTCAGTTGCACTGAAATCACATTTCCCGTTGGGAAAATGTGATTTTTTAAACAGCTTTGGGTGAACGCTTTGATGATTTCCATAGCTTTCTGGAATGTGTTTACACAAGAATTTAAGACAACTACTGCATGGCAGTCATAACATCAGTTAACAACCAGTTCTCCTATCAAATCCTAGAATCATAGAATCGGAAGGGACCTAGTAGGCCATCCAGTCCAACCCCTGCCTGCAGCAGGAAATCCCCCTAGAGCATCCCCGACAGGTGCTCGTCGAGCCTCTGCTTGAAGATCCCCAATGAGGGAGAGTCCACCACCTCCCTTGGCAATCTGTTCCACTGCCGAACCGCCCGAACCGTCAGGAATTTTTTCCGGATATCCAACTGGAATCTCCTCTCTTGCAGTTTGTACCCATTGGTTCTAGTTCTGCTTTCAGAAGCAGCCATGAACAAATGAGCCCCTTCCTCCCTATGACAACCCTTCAGGTATCTGAAGAGGGCAATCATGTCTCCTCTCAGCCTCCTCTTCTCCAGGCTGAACATCCCAAGTTCCCCCAACCTTTCCTCGTAGGGCTTCCCTTCCATCCCACTGATCATTCTTGTCGCTCTCCTCTGGACTTGCTCCAGTTTGGCTGCATCTTTTGGCTGCATCCTATACTTCTTCCTATCAAATTTCCTTTGATATACAAGTGTTTTGGCTGCATCTTTTGGCTGCATCCTATACTTCTTCCTATCAAATTTCCTTTGATATACAAGTGTTTTGGATTACAAGCATGTTGGGATCACTCTCCATGGTCCCAATACCAACAAGGAAGAGGTGTTGAGTTAGAAAAATTCAGTTTATATCTCCTTCAATCACATCAAGTTGCTTTAACCAAAATAATTTTTTTCCCAATTTCAGTCCTTGACATGTGAAAGCCATTTTCAATCACTGTGCCATGGCACCCTGATGTGCCGCAAATGATCTGCAGTTGTGCTGTGGGAACTTGGGGACAATATATTTTAGTCCTGGGAAGAATGACAAAACAAGTTGGACTTGAACGTCCATTCTCTTCTGTCTTTGTTCCTCCTCTCCCCTCCCCCTTTGTATCAGGATCTCTCAGAGACAAATATCTTAGAAACTATCTGTAAAAAGACAATGGTTATAGTCATACATCCCATAAGGCTCTCATACATCCCTTACCATTGTTCTACTATACACTCTCTTCTGGGTATGATTGACAGCAAAGAGAAGTTGTAGTCATCCTCACTTTCAGGGTAGTGTGGGTCAGGGCCGGTTTCCTGTCTTATCTGCGGTGATACTGTACTGTTTTATACTGTACTGTTTTGGGGGCTCTGTTCCTAATGCTGTTTAAGGTATTTCTGAATAAGGACATGACACTAGGGAAGTGCTTTGGGCTAAGGCAGGGGTGTCCAAACCCTGGCCTGTTGGCCAGATGCAGATTGCAGTGAGACCCATTATCTGGCCCGTGAGCAAGTCTTGTAATGTATCTAATAGAGTCTTATATTTAAATTTATGGAAATTTATTAAAATTTGAAATGTAGATCATTTTTTTTTTGGCTCCCAACACAGTGTCAGAGAGACGATCTGGCCCTCCTGCCAAAAAGTTTGGACACCCCTAGACTAAGGTACGAATAGCCTCATTGTGGCAATCTCCTCCAGGGTTGGCTGCCAGGAAGATATGGCAACTTATTGCCTTCACAGCAAGGACGCTCCTTCCCTTGACTTGCCTCTTCACTTCCCTCTGGCATAGACCCTAGTCCTGTATTGCAGGGATTTTCTATGATGGGGTTCCCCGTTATCACCAGAGCAATTTTTTAAAATCTCGGCCCACATTTTTCATATTGCCCTATGCACCTCAGAAATGGACGGGTAATCCCTCTCGCCTCCATCACAGCCACTTCAAGAATCTGTCCCAAGGCCACACATTTCTAGATGATCTTAACCATTTCATGTGGCTAGTGAGCCAAAGAGTCTCAAATGATTCCTTGCTTCAGTAAAACGGGCACTTGATTTGAATTGCTGCCATTAATCAGTATGGGTTCATGGCAGATTTAGCAACTAGCTAAGGCGGCACTTTCCATCAGTCATCCAGATTGTAATGGGACTTGGGAAAGGGGACTTCTCTCTATGTCATGCTGGGCTGAAGACAGTTCAGGCTATCCACGCAATCCTGTTTCTGTGTTCTGAAAGCACAACCGTTCCCTAGACCTAAAAGCACAGTCTGGAAGATATGCATTTTTACAATAAAATAGCTCTCCAAAGCTTTCTCCCTGTAAAAGCTTCATGACATGCATAGCTAATCCTGATTCTCTAAATTCTCCAACTGACAAATCCATCCATGTAATGTGCTATAACGTGAGTCTGGGAAAAAGTTAAAAGTTATAGTGCCAATAAACCAATTCTTCCTCCCTTTGTGCAGAGATTGCCAGTCACCTATAGCCAGGGCGGCCACATGCCATAACCACAAAAAGGAAAATGTCAAGGAAAAGGATAAGGACAATATGTTAGAAATCCAAGAAAAATGTAGGAAAAGTCAAAATGAAAGATAAAAACTCATGCAGATTGCTTTTATGTGGTTAATTTAAACACTATATTAATTTCATATAATTTATTAATTACAAGAAGGCTCCATGGTGCCTGCTCACAAGGAAATGGAGGACAATGAATATTTTTTCAGGACACGAGGCTGAAAAAGAGGACATGTCATGGAAAAACAGGACATTTAGTTGCCTTATGGCTATGTGAGCTCATCGGGGACCCAGTAAACCTTGTGCATCTGCTGCCTGTGAGTTATCAACCAAAGAGTCCTGCAAAAGAACTACTCATCTTGTGGGAGCAACCAGCATGCAGGACATTGCCTTTCCTTCTGTGAGCTGGAAAACCATGGGAAATAATGCCAAAGCTGTGGGATCTGTATATCAGACTGCAAAATGGCAGGCCCCAAGTCATGCCCCATCCACCCAGTGGGGTGGGCAGTAGGGGTAGATACTAATGGAACCCCAATTTGTTCTATATTGAAGTTGGACTGAGTAAAGGAGTCAGACTCAGAGGTGGCAGATGTATACAGGTATACAGTGGCGCCTCGCATAACAAATTTAATTTGTTCCAGAGGCATGTTTGTTAAGTGAAACGTTCTTTATGTGAAGCGGATTTTCCCACAGGAAATAACAGAAACTCAGACAATTGGTTCCACACCCCAAAAATATTCATAGAAAAATATTAACTATTTATAAAAATGATTACAAAACACTGGAATTGAATTCAAAACATGCATTCAGTGTGCATGATCCTATGAAGTCTACTTAGGCTGCAATCCTAAAGACACTTTCCTGGGAGTAAGCCCCATTGAACATCTGGGTAGATGTGGTTAGGAGGCTGCAATCAAAGACACTTTCCTGGGAGTAAAACCAATTTAACACAATGGGTCTTACGTCTGGCTGTGGGTGTGGGTGGCGCAAGTGGCTAAGACACTGTGCCTGTTAACCAGCAGGGCAGGGTTTGAGACCCGGGTCAGCCCCACAAGACAGGGTGAGCTCCTGTCTTTAGCCTAGCTCTGCGATGCCAGCTGGATCCAATCGTATTGGCTCTGCCTTTCCATTGGACTAATTCAGTGGCGTGGAGAGGGGGGATTTGCTGCTTGGGTAACAGCCTCTCCTCCATAACAATCCAACCCAGGCTCTCGTGCTTCGTATGCAGCGTATGCGGCGCTGAGCATGATACCATAGTCTTCCAAGACTGATGGAGGCCTGCTTTTTCTTCTTACTTCTGGGTAGAAATTGTTAGGAGGCTGCAATCCAAGACACTTTCAAAGTGTCTCCCCACTTTCTCCTTCTTTTCATCCTGAGCACCCCCTCTCTATCCTCTGCTCCCTTCTGACTAGCCCTGAGCTGCTTCCCTCTTCTCCACTGCTCTTCTCTCCCTCTGCCCAGCGGACGCCCAGCCACAGGAGGAACAGCACGGAAGTGTTGCTTTCGCTATGGACAGGCACTCTAGGCAGCCCTGACACTTTTAAAAATGGCTGCCGGCAAGCACGTCTGCGCCAACTGCCAACGAATGTATTCTTTATGTGAAGCACAGTTTGTTAAGTGAAGCAGAATCCTGGAGAAATTTTTGTTTGTTACATGAAACATATTTTATGTGAGGCATTTGTTATGTGAGGCGTCACTGTACTTTTACTTTGTTCTTTCATTTTCTCCACTGAGGCACAGAAGTGTAGCAGTTACAGGTAAGTAAGGCTTGGTAATGGTTCCAAGAGAGTCAACAGGTAACAGTCAAAAATAACAGGTAAGTACCAACTTATGCTTAAAGACAGAGTCTAGAGGCACATCAGTCTGAGAACAGTGTTTTGGGTCCAACCACTTCACACTGCCTTCTCCAGTGGCCTAACAATGCCTCCCCCCCCCCCCCGAGCAGGGCTCTGATGCTCTATAAGGTCCCTCGAGCTCTCCTGTCTCCACCTCTCATGTCCTCTGCTCTTTTCCCAGGCTTTCCCCCCTTTCTTATTCTCTCCATATGCCCTGTCCCTCATTTCGGTCTCTCAAATGGGATTGGGGCTGCACCAGGTTTGCCATTGGCCCCCTCCATCTGGGCGGTGGTTGGGGCCCAAGGAAACGAGCCAGTGGTCCTGCCCATGGAGGGAACAGGAAAGGGCTTCCACCCCCTCCCCAGCAAGAGTCATGTATGCTAGGGCCTGGGAGCCCTGGTAGACGGCCTCTCCTCCTTTCCACACTTGGCAAGCAAGTTACTCCTCTTGGCTGGTCCCATCTCCTCTGCCGAGACAGTGGTGCAAAAGTGTTGGTTCTCCCTCCCTTTCTTCTGCTGCTCCCATAGCCATCTCTTCTTGGTAAGGGGGCTGCCAAGTGGATGTAAAGTAAGGGAGGCATTTCCCTGGTGAATCATCTTCATCCAAGACACATAGGTGCAACAAGTCCTCCGCCAGCTCCTCTTCATCAAAGGGGTTCGGTGGATCACAAGTGGTAGAATCTTGGTATAAAAGATAATGGAATGTAAGAATGCAAGAATATTCACTTTCCAAATCACCTGCCCAAAAAACAATGATTGTCCCTTTTTTTCCTTTGTTCTCATATCGTTCTGGAGAGGAAGGACTGTGCAGCTGCTGCAGATGTGAGGGCATAATGCGTGTGTATGTGGCAAGGGAGGAACAGAGACTCTTGATTGCTTCTGAACAATTTTGAACCATTGTTCTGAATATCTGTTTGTATTCGTGCCAGAAAGCTGGAATGGAGCAACTTCTACAAAGCCGAAAGTAGCAGACTGTGAGGACTTCAGCAAACAGGCACGCAAGGCAAACAATATGCTCAAATGCAATGTGTGTCCTACATGATTGCAAATACAAAAACGTTTTCTCAGTCCTGATTGCCAGTTTCAGTTAGGAAATCCATCCAGCCCCTTAGCATAAGCCCTGGTGTGGATAATTATGCATTTATATGCAGGCAAGTCATATTAAAATGTTTAAAAAACGTGCACCAGACAAACACAAAGGACACAATGGGGAAAAAACAAACTATTGCAAGGACTTCCAGAAGGAAGATAAGAAAGCTGGTTGTAAAATCTGATCATCGGAGTTGATGTGGCATCAGAGCTGTGGCCAAGGAGAAGTCTATGGTGAGTGGAAGCACAGAGTAGAAGCACAGAGTTGGAAAACTCACTGGCCTCATCCCTTGGTGACATGATGACAGAAAAACCTGACTATGGCTGCAATCCTAACCATGTTTTCTTGGGAGTAAGTACAGGACTTGTGCTGGGCCAATGGACGGTTAGGATTGCAGCCTTACTGGTGTGCCATGCTCTCTTTACATCATGGCACACCATCATGTCTATGCTCTCTTTACATTGATAAACACCTGATGACTATAACATGTATATGGGGCCAAAGTTTACAGCAGAAATAAGAATGAAACCAAGATCTTTGTTGATAAGTCTGATTTTTTTATGTGGTTTGTGTAAAAACACTTTTTAGTTCATGTTATTTTGGGCCACACATTTTGGCTAATTTTTATATAATGGTATTCTGTTTTCATTCCTCCTCTAAAGCTTTAATTGTCAAAGGCCAGTCCTCTTGTTATGTTCTAAACAGGAAATAGGTCACATTACCTAGAAGGGGACCAAGTGGTTTGAAGTGGCATGAAAGAAGCGCCCATGTGACCCATGTCACAATTGAGAACTGAAGTTGTAACTTTCACCCTCTTATCGTTTTTAAAGTGATACAGCGGAAAAGTTCAACAAGGTAAGGGATATGGCCAGGTATAATAAAAGGTAGCCATTTAACTCAATAGCTCTGCCCTCTGCTCATTTTTTGTTTTTTAAAACCAGCATCAGCAGAAAAACAGAGTTTATACTTTTAATCCTGTCTGGGGGAAATCCTGAGGAGAACTTTAATTGAAAAAAAGGTTTATCTTGTGCCTTATCAGTGTGATGTCAGCAGGAAGAAATTCTAAGAAGTATTTCACAATGGCAGCAGCACTGGAAAAGCCAGGAGAGATTAAAAACTCTGGAGAATAATGATTATGGACCCACTATGGCAGCCTTGCTTCAAACATAGGAAAGAATCTGCCTGGAAATTGGGAAGAAACACTCAATCCCACTGAGGATCAGATCACAAACAGAGGGTGCAGTCTTACTAATTTAGGCCAGCATAACTCACCTGGCATAACTTCCTTTGGAGGGGTGGGGAGGCCCATGCCTCTCCAGTGGCTTAAGCCCCCAAGAGCGGGGCACAGCATCTGCCAGCTTCTCCTTATGCTAAAAAAGGGTTAGCATAAGTATTTTTTACTTGGCTGTAAAAGTGGATCAACCTTATATATAAACTCAAAGAACCATGTGAACAATAACATGAGTCTGTTAAAAAGGGAAATCTAATGGAGTGGTTATTATTTTAGCCAAGCATATCAAGTTTGAGGTGCAAGATGTTTGAAGACAACAATGGAAGATAAAGGGAATGTAAAAGGAAAGAAGGAAAGAATTGCTTCTGTTTATAACGCAGATCACATGAAAGAACTGTTTGAACATAACTTTGAAGCATGCAACATTATTCGAAGGGGACCCGCATCTGGCATCTGACCAAAATCTATATTAAAGTGGGGCTTTTTCAAAAAAGAAGATACAGATTCCAAGAGAGAATTTGGATTTTGGGAAAAATATAATCTTATAGGTGTTTGATATGTGGCCACTTCCACATATAGAGACCACATCTTTTTACTCGAGAGTGTGTCTTGTTTTTAACAACTCTCACTCTTGCCATATACACAGCAAATACAGGGCAAATTACACTATCTGAGCATGCATCAGTTACAGTGACATTAAAAATGACTGAACCCAAAATGTTCTCAGTTTGGAGAGGATGTCATTCTTATCGAAAAAGCCTGTAACACAAAGAGTGCCTGAACTGACAAACTTTTATTTTAAAGAGAATTTGTCTTCATGTCAATCTTCTGCATTTCTTATGTGAGACAAAGAATGTAGCAATGCAGTGAATCTTGATTAATGAGAGGCTGGCACATGCAAAGAAAATGAAATAGGAAAGATTAAACTACTGGAGAGCACGATATATCTGGAAGAAGAGCTTAAACAAATATACAGTTCTGCAGTTTTCAAGGTTTTGTAATAAATAAAATAAAATAAAAATTAATGCACTATAAAGTGGCAAAATTTAAAGTACCACAACATACAGTGTATCAAAATTATTTTGAATTTAATGACAAAAATTCCAAACTACTGCACAATCCAGAGTAACTATGGGAGCTTTTAAGAGACATTTACATTGACGTAGTTATGATGCCACCTAGTGGAAACATGGGAAATTCATAGAGCAATCCAGAGTAAATATTTCTTACGTTGATGTAAGAGCTCCTGCAGTTACTCTAGATCAGCGTTTCTCAAAGTTGGGGTTGTGACCCCTTTCGGGGTCGCCTAGAGGTTTCCTGGGGATAGCCTAAAGACCCCTGGTGCAGGGGTCTAGGTCAGGCTTGCCAGACCTCCGGCTATAGCTGCATACGCATTGGGGCTGACTAACAGCCTCAGGGCCCAATCCTATGCATGCCTTCTCTGAAATAAATCCCATTATTGTCAGGGGGCCTTTACTCCCATGTAAATGTGGATAGGATTGCAGCCTCAGGGCCCAATCCTATGCCCAATCCTCTGAAATAAATTCCATTGTGTTCAATGTGTGTATAGAAAACACATTTCATTTGTAACAATGAAAATACATCCTGCATATTGAATATTTACATTATGATTCATAACAGTAGCAAAATTACAGTTATAAAGTAGCAACAAAAATAATTTTATGTTTGGGGGTCCCCACAACATGAGGAACTTATAAAGGGGTCACGATGTTAGGAAGATTGAGAACCACTGCTCTAGATTGTGCAGTTAGTTGACATTTGTTCCAAATTAATTTTTAGCCAATTAGTTGAAAAGAAAGACTTGTCAAACGTGTGCCTTTTACTTGTAGAGGAAGGAACTATTATTTAAAATTTAAGGGGGTTGTTCAGATTTGGTTGCCTATTGTCAGAAATTCTCTACTGTTTCAAACCTGAGTATTTCAGACATAAATTCTTACCTTGATTCAGTTCTGTACAGAGAAATGGGATTATTGCTGGGATTATTAAATGGGATTATTGCTCAAGTATTAGCCACTTGTCCATGCCCAATCAATGTCCGGCAGTAGCACAGAACTCACTAACTCCTTCCTTTCTTTCCCCTGTATGATTCCATCCCACTGCAATAAAGCTGCAATAAAGGCATGGCAGAACAACGATATATCCGAGCTTTGCCAGGAAGGAGAACATGGCACTTGGCATAGTGACCCACAAAGGTAATATTGATACATTTTGCAGAATCTGTAATCGGTGCTGGTACATCATGAGACCTTGACAATGTTTTGAAGCCTTGACCAAAAAGTTATCCCTTTCGATCTGTCCTCTCAGCCCATCTCTGGGTATACCTCCTGCTGCTGATGCTGGCCCTCATGTGCCAAATGATAGTTCAATTTTTGTAAAGCAATTTTTGATGAGATGGAAGTGGTGTTAACACATGCCCATCTGTTGTTCCGTGTCTCAAACTGGCAAATATGAGATTGAAGCCAGCAGATCCCTGAGTTGAAAGTTTTTCAGAGTCTTCCACACTTGCGACTCATGAGTCACAAAGTCAGGGAAAAACAAGCATTTTTGTAACTTGAGTCCAAGTCAGCTGTCTCAATTCCTACCTCTGGAATCTGACACATATACAATACCAATCAATCTCTGGGAAAAACAACGGCATGTATAACTTGAACAGTGTATTAGAGAGGTCATTAAAGATTACCCCAATATTAAACAATGCTCCAATAAAACTTCACAAATTTTGTACTGGAGAGGCTATGGAGAAATAGGGCCAACAGTTCCATGTGTGATGACTGTGCACTATTTTTCAAACTTACTGGGCACAAATATTTATAGAGTATTTGCTATTTTTCGAATTTCTGTCAATCCAGATCCTTTTCTCACTAGGTTTTCTGTTGTGTAAAAAAAGCAACACATTCAGTTGAACTTTTCAACTGTTACTTTATCGTAGCCAAGATGGACATTGCTCAAGGTCATTATTTTACATAGATATGATCTACATTGCCAAAGCATTCAACAGTGATACCAAAGGCTATCCAAACTTAAATTAATTGGTAAATTAATGTTGAGTTTCAGAGTTTCTCAAAAGGTTTTTTAAAAAAAAAGTTTCATTGATGAATAGTTTCCTGGCACAATTCATTCCAATATTCATCTGAGCATATCTTACATGATGGATGCCATTCTTACATATTGGAAGATAGTTTCCCTATAGTAAATACATATTTATCTTATTATTCATTGTTGTGTTTGGTTACCTAAAGGGTGCAGATAAGTGTCTCTGGTGTTTATTTTTTTATCCTTATGATTTTCTTTAACTGTACATGGAAAACATTTTTAAAAATTGTTAAAAAAAATAAGTCCATCTGAAAGCATCAGTATTTTATGTTTCCAAGGCAACACCAGCTTTAACAGCCTTGATAATGACATTATTTGGTTGAAATGAGCATTCATGATCTTTTGATTACTAGTGGAAATATAAATTAGGCTGCTCATCTTACTCCTCACCCCTTTTAAAAAATAAATGCATTGGGTGGAGTGGGGATGGGAGAAAAATCCTTCACAAGAAGCTAAATAGAAAAATCAATTTATTCATTAATGGAATCTTCAGTTCAACATTCTTTCTCTTTTATAGATTCAGACAATGCATGCTTGTCAGTGATATCTTTATTTCACAGAGCAGAGAAATTAATTACGTACTAATGGTGTAATTCAGAAATTAATTTGCACTATCATTTTAAATGTGTCATTGTTAATCCATTTAAAAGACGTTCCCCCTCCGCCTTGAAACTTGGTCCTACTACCCTGAAGCGCCCATGCAATTTCTAGTTGGTTTTGAAGAGTACAGCATTGTACAGAAATGGAGTAGGGACAGTTGTTATGAAAGAAGAACATCCTCTACATTTCTAGATTTAGCAATATCCAAAATACTGCATTGTTGGAACAGAATTTAAGTAGCATTTTTTTTTTTTTGCTAAGAGCTGCAGTGAACAGTCAACAGCAAAACTGCAAATTGAAAACACATTGGGTTGCTCTTACAGTGGAGTTGATTGGATTAAATAAAAACAGTGGTGTTTTAGTGAGGCAAAAGCAAAGAGCTAGTCCTAGTTTATGGGTTATCCTTCCCATTTCTATTATGTCTTCCTCTCTCAGGAGGTGGGGGGGGGGGCGGAGAAGGTTTAAGGACTTCAGATATGACATGAAGATAAGGACTTGTTAGATATTCAATAGGATATATTTGAATAACCCTACAATCCAGAGTAACTACGGGAGCACGTAAGAGACATTACGTATACCCGTAGTTACTGCAAACCTAGTTACTGCAAACCCCCTAGTGAAAACCTATGGGGAATTCATAATGCAATCCAGAGCAAATTGTTCTTACACCAGAGCAAGGACTCTCTGTAGTTACTCTGGATTGCGCCCTAAATGTCTGAAGCAATGAAGCCACAATATGGTATCTGATTTATGATGGGTGTTCTTTAGAGGCACAATTTTTTGTGAATTCTGTGTCATATTACAGACCATGGAATTTCTTTCCAGTCAAGGTTAGCCAGATCTCATCTGCGTTATGTCACCACATCCTTACAAACACTCACAATCATAGTTGTTGCTCTGAAGCCCCGAGTAGTGACTGGAGAAGATATAATTCTCAACAGGGGAATGTCATATTAGGCCCACTGATCCTGAGTAAGATGAAATTCTAAAAACTACACGACATTAAATTCTGAGCTTTTTTTCTTTTTTAAAAATCAAATGGCATCTATAGAGAGATGGCAATCAGAATAAGGACCATGGTGTGCATGGAAGGGTATTTAATGCTTTCCTGCCATGCCATGATCCGAACAAACATTTCAGCTCTGAAGCTACTATTAGCCTCTGAAGAAAGGCAATTATCCCTTGTGTCAGTGGAATCTTCCCTCCCAGAGGGTATAACTGCTTTGTATTTTTTTGGTCCAGATTATAGTGCAAGAGGGAGTAATCGAATGATCTCCTGCCCCACTGCACCACAGTCCCAATCCTAATAGGAATCTCCACTGCATTTGTTAAGTCGAAAGGAAAAATTTAGCACCTGGTTATAGCCCTAGGACTGGTCCTCCTGAATATCTGCTATAACTAGGACTGGTCCTCCTGTGCATCTGCTCCAGCCATTCAACCAGTCAATCCACTGGGAATCCCACTAGGATGCACCTGTCCTTCCTGTGAGCCTTTCTGTCTCTAGCTCAAAGTATATATGAATACCCCTCCCTCCTTTACCTTAATTCTGAATAAAATAAAAGCTCTCCAGATAACACAATATTAAATCTTTTTAGTTTATAGAAAACTCCAACCTGTCAAAACATTGGCCATGAAATGTTCCGTAGACAACCTTTGTATATGATCTGTGTCATTGATACATGTAAAGAGGATTGCTTCTTACCAGTCAAGAGACCACTTGAGGTATTCTGAGGATGTACAAGGAAGCCCTCCTTTCTACCAGAGAACCTTTTCTCTTTTTCTGCAGTGAGTTCTGAGCACCCGAGAATTGTTTCATTACACAGCTCCTTCTGTATCTTGGGTGTGGGTGGCGCAAGTGGCTAAGACACTGTGCCTGTTAACCAGCAGGCCAGGGTTCAAGACCCGGGTCGGCCGCACAAGACAGGGTGAGCTCCTGTCCTTAGCTCAGCTCTGCAACGCCAGCTGGATCCAATTGTATTGGCTCGGCCTTTCCATTGGACTAATTCAGTGGCGTGGAGAGGGGGGTTTGCTGCTTGGGTAACAGCCTATCCTCCATAACAATCCAACCCAGGCTTTTGTGCTTCGTATGCGGCATATGCAGCACTGAGCACGATACCATAGTCTTCCAAGACTGATGGAGGCCTGCTGTATCTTGTTCAGAAGGTAACGTCTTTTTGAGGAAAAAAGGAAATATATTGGCGCAAGATGGTAGCATCTTTCATGTTGAATAGAAATTATTTTGTCTATATTTGAAAGCTAACTTTCCATAAACCCTTCCCTTATGGGACGTGTGTATCAGTATAACCTGTATGTCTTCTCTAGCATACCACATTTCTTCAAATTAGTCTGGGTCAGCCATTAAGCAGGCTGTGTCATGGAATCAAAATAGTGGCATTGTAGCATCCTGAGAGGACTGTAAGTCTGCAATCCTATGCACAGTTCCCTGGAATTAGGCTCAACAAAATGGGACTTACAACAGTTGAGTTGGCTTTCATAGAACTGCACTGCAAGCCCGTGAGGACTAATAACATTCTGGGCACAATCCTAAGAAATTTAGGCCAGCCTAACTCACTTGGCCTATCTTTCCTTGATGGTATGGGGAGGCTGGCATATACCCATGGCGGCCTAACCCCTCCAGAAGTGGGGCAGAAGTGTCTTTTTGCACTTTTGTGACACCTCCAGATCAGCCTAGGAGTTATGCTGAGGCTTAGGCTGGCCTAAGTGAAAATTAGGATTGCAGCCTTTTAATATCATGTGTTGTTTGGCCCTTTTTTCTATACAGCAATTAAAAAGTTATAAGCCCTTACTTCCTTTGCACCCGAATACTCTGTTACATGTGTGAGTGCATGCATTTGTGGATGTATATGCATGTGTTGACCAGTCTGCTTACCGGTACTGAGCCTAAATTATGTGGTGTAGAAATCAAACATATTTTCAGAGCCTTACACTAACCCTCCATATTGAAGTGCCTTAAACAGAACCCATATTCTGTCACCCATTTCCACATTTTAGCTAGCTAGCTTCCCCAAGAGAGTAGAAGTAAAACTGTTGTGAAATCAAAGATGATGCAATAGATCAGTGTTCTTAAACCTGCGGATCATGATCCCAAAGCTTCCTCCACATCTGGTGCTCAGCTCATTTCTTACATTTGTTTAAAGGGAGGTGGTTGTGTTTGCCCCTTTATGGATATGAGTGCGAACAAAACATACCCACTACATGCCCTATTTTAGTCCCACAAAACTTAAAGTTGACCGGGAGCCTTATGGAGTGGTATGCAGGTCTTGCTAAAAACTTGCAGCAAACTAATCAAAAACTTTAATGAGATATCACATTTCCAGCTTGGTTTGCAAAAATATATCCAACATGATACAAAGTATTAAGATCCATTTCAGCAAATGGGGTTTCTTTATGCCACCTTGGCTCTGCTTTACATAATCAAAATAAATTGAAATGGGATTTCCCCACATTCTGTTATGTGACGAGGTCCCATTTATATGTATGTATTTTACTCACGTCGTGCATATGCCAAAATGTATGCCAGTTTGGATCAACTGACAGATTGCCAAGTAAATACCGATATTACTTGGGCAATGCAATCCTACCTCGTGCTGGAACAGGCAAGCCAATGTGACTGTGCTGTATCCACCACAAGACTGGAGCTGCTGCTGTGCTACTATGCAGCCAGGAAAAACTTTTCCCTTACCCCGGGTAGCGCTGCAACAGCCCTGAAGTGTCTACTCGGATCTGTACCACCGATTTTGATGGTGCAGATCCAAGTGGGTTGGGACCAGTGCAACATTCCCAGGAACAGGGCTTGGATCTGGTGTGAGTGTCAAGACCCAGCCCCACTCACTGGCTGCCTACCCACAGTACATCCTACCTCTCCCTGGCATGAAATGTCTCCCTCCCACCTCCTCCCCACACTCATCCTACCCCAGATTCCTGTGCTGGCAAATTTCGATGCATGCAACTTATCGTTTCCCTGATTCCTGTGTTGGTACAGGAAGTCCAGTGCATATCTGTGCACCGGCCTTTCTCCTCCCAATGTGGTATGAAAGTATTCTAAGACACTTTTGCAGCTCCACTGTGCTGGCAGGGTTTGGATTGTGTTTGGTTTTTTAATATATTATAACCTGCCAATACCCACCTAGAGCTTGTACCATGTTGATAATAAGGGGAAGGCCTTATACTGGGATCTCCATAACGCCAACAAACAAATAAATAAAATTTGTGTTCTCTCTCTCTCTCTCTCTCTCTCTCTCTCTCTCTCTCACACACACACACACACATACGAACACGAACATACAAGCTAAGGTTGTCTAGTGCTTAAAGAGTTCAACCAATTATTATAACTGACACTCATGAAATAATGCCTTCATTACTCAAAGAACTTGATTTAATACTGCTGAAAAAGCCCAGACAGATGTTCAGGAGGGGAAGCATTCAGAACAACCCTTTTATAATAAAGCATTTATTTCAGCAGTGCACTGTATGGAGCATAGAAGTGAGGCAGGTCCCCCACCCCCGCCGGAAAGTTATATCCGTCTACGCTGCATGGAGACAGTGAAGTGTGTGACGAACTGACCAATAATATGGAAGTTTGAGTATAATTTCTTTGCAAACTCCTATGATTTATCTGTACAAGTGTCTTTTTTAATAACTATTTTTTATGTATTGAGTATCTAGTTTATCACCTGAAATAAATCTCCAGCTTTGCTAATATTAAGACTACTATGTGATTATTTTACCCCTGCTCACTGTGCTACAAGTGGCCTGTGTGTTTCAGTTAAGGCTGGAGAATGAGTAACAACATCTTTCTTAAAAATGTGGAGACAGCCGTTATTGTTTCTTTCTCCCTTTAGGCCTGAGTGCCACCTGAAATCAGTGAGACTACTCAAGTTAAATATGTATAATATACTCCAATTTAAGACTGCTAGTAACTGCAGCTTATGGGGCTGTTGCATCATGCCCAGTTACCATCCAACCCTGCACCTTTTTGTTTTTTTTTCTTTACTCCTGCAACCAAGTCTTCAACGATGGCATCCCTCCATGCCTTCAATTCAAACATGGCTTATCCTCCTTCGTTTTCTTCAGCGTTTATCCTGCACAGTAATGGGGTCCGCTAATCTGGATCTCTGGCACCATTGTCCCAGTTGTGGGCTTGTTGTGGGTTCAGGGAGGTGGTTCTCAAGTTGCAGTGTGGCTTCTCCCCATAGGGGCTTTAAGCTTTTACACTTGTACTGCCTGTTCTTCTGGCTCCTTGCATTTCCACCCAGCTCCCCAAAGTCCTAGCTGTTCTTTCCCACCTATCACACCCATTTTCCAGCCTGCCCCTAAGTGATATGGATGTCACTTGGATGACCTATGGATGACTTATGCAGCCAACAAGGCAGGCATGTCATGTCTTGTGCCAATGCCTACACAATCAACCTCTATGGAAGTCCATCCCCAGGCACCATTTCTAGGCATCAAATTTTAGATCAGTCCTCCGGTGATGGTAGATCTCACACACCTCTCGATATAACTATTTCCAGTGTTAGTGTGTATACGGGAGGATGGAATTTCAATACTCCTTTGTTAAATCTTAAGTACTGAATTCAGATTTCATGAAGGCGATGGTAACAGGAACAGTTAGTGGTGTCACTATGATTTGCGTCACCCAGTGCAGGAGGCCAGCATGTCATGTGCTTGATGGACCTCCTTCTAAGCAGTGAGTTGGACAACATGGGTGGTGAGGATGATGATGTACTATTGCCAGTGGTGGGCTCCAGCAGGTTCGCACCTACTCTATAGAACCGGTTCTTAACAAGAGATAGGACATATAAAGTTTAAAAATAGCCATTTAAAAGTGGCTGCCAGATGGGCAGAGAACCAGTTCTTAAATTTTTTGAAGCCCATCACTGACTATTGCCCTACCCCCATTTATTTTTTGGCCATACCTTTTGATAGAATAATGTCAGATCTCTTTATTTCACTGCATTTTGGCATAAATTACACACCAAATAGTTTGTAACAAGATAGTATTATTCCTACATATCAGGATTTTAGCAATTTTGGTCACTAGTGGAATCAAAACCCTTTTCCCCTGATGGAATTACCATATTAACACCTTATTGGTTCCATGTAGCATCATAATAACATTTCAGTGGATCTTCATGTTCGTGTGCTGACCTAACTACCACAAGAGTGGTGTAAAAGGACTGTGCAGTGAGTAGAGATTTTTTTCCCTTTAATTTAAAAGGCCATTCTCATTCCACTGAGATAAAACCACAGGTGAAAAAATCAGTGGACAGTTAGGTTATACATGTAAACCAAATTAATTTATAGAAAAAGCCAGGTGAGAGAGAGAGAGAGAGAGAGAGAGAGAGAGAGAGAGAGAGAGCTCTAATAATGCCTGAAGAAGGCTGCTTACTTGGAAGTAAGCCCCCATTTAGTTCAATAGAATTTATTCCCACTTATGAGCATGCAATCCCAGTTATGATGGTGGCCTTTATTCAACTATTCTGCCCAACACATTTCACCAAAATATCTTGATCAATGCTGTCTGTAAAGATCATTGCTGCTATTAAGGTAATAATGTGCTGTACAATGTCAGTTTCCTCTTTCATTCCCTTTGTATTTTGATGTTTTTATGAGTGCTGTTTAACCTAAGAATCCATTTGCCTCCTTCCTCAGTAGCAGGATGTCACTGAATGCTCAGTTTTGCATTTCTCCTAATATTAGGTTCGGCTTAATTTCATTTTGTGTCTGCTGATAGTGAGTGACAGTCACTGCTGAAGATCTTTTGTCAAAATCCGTCAATGTATTTGAACAAAAGCATTTTAATTCATATTCATTTTTACTGCTAGTAAGAATCTTTTTTCCTCTTCTTTTTTTTCTTTTGTTCCTCCTGTTAACTTGTAACTATAGATATTTGTTAGTTGTAAAATCTGAAAACTAGCTCAAGATATTGGTTATCCTGGGCACAATTTGTTGCACATTGATGGAGACCCTTCTGGATTCATGTTGTGTTGTTTTACATAACTAGAAGTTCAGAAGGAATGAAGCATGGGATTTGAAAGTTGTCCCTAAGTACAACATAGGCTGCAATGCTAACCTCCTGTTATATACCAGCCTAAATCCTGGCATAAGTCCTGTGCTGACTGGGGGATGTTAGAAAAGTGTTGTAAGCCCCTTGGGCAGCACTCCTAGAGGAGGGTCAGGCCAGTGCACAGATATGGCCTTGCCTTGCTACATCATCATGGGAAATGGAAGACTAACGAGTCGTGCTGGCCTAAGTTAGGATTGCACCCTATTTCTGCTAAAAGATTTTGCCCTCACACCTCACCACTACCTTGTACTTTGGTCCATACCCACAGGAGCTGTAATTCGGGGAACTCAGCACAAACAAAACTAACAAATCCCATGGATACCCACATAAATTGGCAATTGCACACATAATTTTCATTCTGCCATAATTCTTTCCCACAAAACTGGAACAGGACTCCCTGACCAACTTGCAAGTATGAGAGTCCAATTCCCGGAAACTAGAACAGTCCAGGTTTTCAGGATATATGGCAACCCTTCCCTAACAGCACTTGGTGAATGGACACTTAAAGTCATGGTCCAAGTTCACACAAAAGTACGTTGTCCACATGATTCTGAACCTCATGTTGACCTGTAACATTTTGTTGCTTCCAAATTGCATGGCTACTATGGAATGTCTCTTCCAGAAGTCTCTTTTTACTTGCCTGCCTGCGTAGTTGCTCACCAAGGCTGCAATCCTATCCACACTTCCCTGGAAGTAAGCCCCATTGAGGAGAACGGAACTTACTTCTGAGCAGACATGCATAGGATTGTGTCCCAAATCTCCATCGTGTCCAATATTCTCTGTGCACAAGTGATGAACAAGGATGTCATAGCAGCTTCCTGGCAAAAAGAATTCTGGTACTGCTGATGTAATGTTGAGCCAACATATAGGCAATAGCAACATAAGGGGGCTGGAAACCAGGCATGCTGTTGGAGCTGGAAAATCTGGAGTCAGTACAGTCAATACAGTTCCAGCCTTCCCATCTGGATACCTAATTTCGGACACCTTTCTAAAGAAGGGCAAGCTTGTTGCTCCTTTGAAAGTTCAGTAAATTGACAGTTTTTTTTTTTAAATGACATTCTTTGAAGAAGGAGGATAGATGCAGTCAGATCATATCTGAGGCTCTGACTTTAAAGGCAGCCATCTCATCCTCCCTTATAATGATATATTGTCTTGTTAATGTTGATGATACACTGCTATAAAATAGAGGGATATGAAAGTCTATAATTTGCAAGCCCACTTTATGTCTTTATCTACAGCTGTATTTTACATGCAGTGCTTTTACATTATTTTTTAAAAAAAATATCTGCATTTTCGCACCCAGAAATACTTGTAATGTTTCTTTATTATGTTGTGCAACTTTTAGCTACATGATGATAGGAAGCTAAAGCCATTTTCCAGTTTTAAAAAGGTTTCACATTCTTCCTGGATGCTTTTTCTTTTCTTTTTCTTGGTAGTTTTGTTTTCCAGGCCAATTACTTGTCAGCTCCCGACATCAGACAAATTTCATGCTGAAAGTTCTCTTCATCAGGCTCGAGTAATGCACTCTCTTCTAAATGCTAGGCAGGAAATGAATAGGAGCAAATGAGTTGCAGGTTGCAAAATTAATCAAAGAAATAATTCCAAGCTTGGAAATAAATACATACATTGTCTCTGTGCTCTTTTATCCTCATCTCTCTCTCTCTCTCTCTCTCTCTCTCTCTCTGTTCTGGGACAAATTATGGAAACTGCCTAGAATTGTTCGTTGACAGAATATATTTGCATAGGTAACTGCCTAACCACTCATTTTTAATGAGTAGGCCCAGTGTTTGAGTCAGCCTAGATGGCACTTCTTCTGAAATTCAGATGTTCCTCTGTTTTCATCTCAGGTGTGTGGTGGACTGATTGCTACACAGGGCCACAATCCAGAGTAACTACGGGAGCATGTAAGAGACATTATGTGCATCCATAGTTACTGCACCACCTAGTGAAAACCTATGGGAAATTCATATTGCAATCCAGAGTAACTTGTTCTTACTCTGGAGCAAGGACTCCCCATAGTTACTCTGGATTTCACCCTAGCCCTACAATCCAGAGTAACTACGGGAGCACGTAAAAGACTTTACGTGCACCCGTAGTTACTGCACCACCCAGTGAAAACCTATGGAAAATTCATATTGCAATTCAGAGCAAATTGTTCTTACACCGGAGCAAGGACTCCCCGTAGTTACTCAGGATTGCGCCCATAATCCCTGATTTTTGCCAGTGGAAATGCCAACCACTTGCTTAACCACAAATCTGAGCCATGCTGGTTGATAAAACCATGTACTGAAAACACTAAAGAAGACTGTTGTGTTCAAATCCTTGTTGTGGGCTTACCAGGAGTTAACCTAGAGACATCTAGCCAGACATCTACATAGCCCTTCAACTGACCCAGTGGTGCTTTTCTGGTTAACTCTTTGTGGAAATTAGTGATTTCTGAGATGCAGCTCCTCTTAGTTCCAACCTGTTTTTGCTACACCAAGGAAAACACCCATAGAAAGAGTTTGGTGTACTTTGAATGTTATGTACTCTTATGTACTTTACATAAGTACCATATACTGCTTTTACAACCATGGGTTTCCCATTTAGCTTTGCATTGGCTCTCTGAAGAAAGCGAGGCATCTCTACAATAACTACTGTATAACTCAGAGGTATCAAACTTTCAACTTTAGGGCTCCTGGATGTTGAACAAAAGTGTGTAAGGGGGAATTTCTTCAGATACAGTTGTGTTCTGAGAAATCAAAGGCTGCACCAGCTGAAATTTCCTCCTTTGCACAATTGTTAAAGGTCCAAGAGCCCTAAACTTGAAAGTTTGGAAAACGCTGGCGTAACAATTAATTTAATTGCAGAACTATCTGTTCCTTGCTCAAACAAATATCTGTTCCTTGCTTTTTCCTCTTGTACAAAAGCAGCAAGTATAATAAACAACTTACTAGTTGACAGATGCAAGAATCTGTTTTTGAGCCTCTGTGGTGAGAAGTCTCTGGATGACAAGCTGTGATCAATTTCAGCAGCAGCAGCAGCAGCAGTCATTGCCACCAGTGGAGGGCAGTACTGTTGCCATATGTCCAGTAAAATGGGGACAATCCCAATTCTGGGGGACTGAGTTCACATACTGGCAAATGGGACAGAGGGTCCTGTCCCCATTTTGTGGAATTATGGCAACCCTACCTTCTCTCAACCACTTTCCCCACAATGACCTGTAACTTCACTGTCCATCTCTTCTTCTCCTTGACCAAAGTTGTTGATAGGAGGCCAAGTGTTGCTGAAAGGGGATACAAGGATCCGATGAAACTACTAGCTGCTACAAACACCCAGGTCTTATCACCATGTTTGTCGGTGTCTTTTGTCTCGAGAGAAAGTCATTAGGCTACACAACCTGCTGCTACTCTCAGCTCCATAGCAAGAAAATACATTCCTCATGTGAAAGGTGGAAGCAATTCATAGTATCATTAGAGGGAAACTGTTACTGCCACTTGCACAGAAGGACCCTCCACCATGAAGTTTCAATACTGAAGTTCCCAGTTTATAAGCAAGCAGTTGTCCGCATGGTAAAACTATGGTACTGGAAATGCAATGGTGGAAATGCAATGGATAACCCCCATCCCACACTAACTCATACAGCATGTGAAATAACCTTGGCAGTGACTGTGCTGACTGGACTTTGGAAGTCTTGATGTGGAAGCCAAGCTTTTATGTTTTGCCAGGAAAATAAAAGAAAAACACGAAAATGTTAGGGATGTGAGACATTCAAAGGGCTTTTGCTTTTTCTTATACAGAGACTGGGACAGAAAGATAAAGTCAAGTGAAAAACTTTTTCTCCTTTCAATATTTATAGAAGGGCTTTCAGAAAAAAAGTTTCCCAGAATTCTTTCCTTCTGGAGAGAGATAAGAAATGGAAAGTTGCGCCATTATTTTGCATACACCTTTTAACAGTTCCACTCCAAAAGACGTCTTTGGATTAGTTATTCTTATTTTCCCATGGATGTGCCTCCAAGGAGGCTTCTCTGTGACTCCTTCTTGAATTTGCTGTCCACTTATTGAAAAGTCGTCTTAGTCAAACATTTGTTGGTTATATGAATAAGAATGGGCTTTTATGAAGTGGTAATTCATAGTGAGTAACACAGTGAGTATAACCACATGGTAAGCTTACAACACAATCCTATGCATGCTTACTCAGAAGTCCCATTGTCTTCAGTGGGACTTACATTCAGGAAAGCATGCCCAGGATTTCAGCCTTATTCTTTGGCCAGCTCTAGAACAAAACATTTCAATGTGCAGTGATGCCTCATGTAAAAAATGCCTCACATAAAGTATGTTCCACATAACAAACAAAAATTTCTCTAGGATTCTGCTTCACATAACAAACTGTGCTTCACGTAACAAACACACTCATTGGCAGTTGGGGCAGACACGCTGGCCAGCAGCCCTTTTGAAAAGTGTCTGCCTAGCGTGCCTGCCCATAGCAAAAGCAACACTTCCATGCTGTTCCTCTTGTGGCTGGGTGTCCGCTGGGCAGAGGGAGAGAACAGCAGTGGAGAAGAGGGAAGCAGCTCAGGGCTAGCCAGAAGGGAGCAGGGGAGAGAGAGGCTCAGGATGGAGAGAAGGAGAAGGTGGGGAGACACTTTGAAAGTGTCTTGGATCACAGAAGAAAGTGTCTTTGATTGCAGCCTCCTAACCATGTCTACCTAGAAGTAAACCCTATTGTGTTCAATGGGTCTTACTCTCAGGAAAGTGTCTTTGATTGCAGCCTCATAACCATGACTACCCAGAAGTAAGCCCCATTGTTTAAATGGTTACTCCCAGGAAAGTGTCTTTAGGACTGCAGCCTAAGTAGACTTCATATGATCATGCACAGTGAATGCATGTTTTGAATTCAATTCCAGTGTTTTGTCATCATTTTTATATCCAGTTAATATTTTTATATGAATATTTTTTGGGTTGTGAAACCACCTTTGTGAGTTTCCATTATTTCCTATGGGAAAATCTGCTTCAGGTAAAGAATGTTTCATGTAACAAACATGCCTCCAGAACAAATTAAATTTGTTACATGAGGTGGGTGCCACTGTATTCCTCATGGATTTTACCACTGATGGCATGTGATTTTACCACTGATGGCATGACCTTCTAGTGCACATGGATCTTGGGCAGTGAGCAGGCTGCAATCCTAAACACTTTCCTGGGAGTAGGCCCCATTGAATACAATAGGATTTTCTTCTGAGTAGGCATGCTTAGGATTGCACTGAAAAATCTCTATTTGAGATGGGAGAACCATCTGTGTTATTTCATACTGCTGCTGGGAGAAGTGGAACAGTCCTCAACAATTAGGGTTGCCATAATTCTGTTCCACAAAATCGGGACAGGATCCTCTGTCCCATTTGTCAGTATTTGAACACAATCCCCCCCAATCAGGACCGTACCTGTTTTCTGGAACATATGGCAACCCTATCAACCCTTTCAACAACACCCTATCATCAAAAATATTAGCAAGCAGAAAAAATACGACAACACAAAAACACACAAAAACACACACTTGGAAGTTCTAACTGGTCCATCTTGCTTCCCATCTGTTTTTTACCTGCAAGGATAACAGAGCATCAAAAATGGGAATAGTCCAAACAGTTGTACAGTCCATTCAGGGTGACCCTATAGATTGGAGGACAGTGTGCCTTTACCTATTGCATAGAAGAGGAAATTTAGGCAGGTTTAACTCAGTATAGAAGGGTTTTAAAAGCAGCACCTGCCAAAATTCCCTCCTAAGTTGCTGTTGACAAATGAGTATCTATATTCACTCCACTGAGCCTGATATACTATGGTGCACTCCATTAATGCTCCACTGAAACAAAGCAGAGCATCATGGACTACATCATGTATGTAAGTAACTGGATTACTTAGCTTAAAAGGCCAGCTAAATACAGCGTGGCATTGTCTGTGCTACACTGTGTTTGTTAACACGACCATCCTAAGTAGACTTGGTCAGTGATAGTTGTTCTATAGGGCAACTCTGAGATGAAAATGAAGAATATGTGAAAATAAAGAAAATGAAGGCTGTCTCCCCCAACCCTGGCTTGATGACTAGTCCTTTTCTGTTGATTGTCTGATTTGACCAGGAGCCATGGATCAGCTCCCAGTTCTACACTGTACAGCCCAATCCTTACCTGTAGGTTACCAGTGGTTTTCCTTGGACCTATGCCAGCTATTTAGTTGTGTAACTTTAAGGAGAGTTGGGGATATGGGACAGCAAAAGGAGGATTGGATCTTGGTGTGCACTACTGCCATAAAGATCCTCCCACTGGTCCAGCCTGCTCCCCATCCCAGTCTTCCCCCAAAAGCCTCCCTCTGTCACTTTACCTGCTCTGGTGCAATGTCTAGCTGCTACAGGCATGTGTAGGGCATTGGCATTTATGCCAGTGGTCCAACTACATATGTCAGTGACATACCTATTGCAATGCTGTGAAATGGTAGTGCTCAAGCTTTTCAACCTGGGATCCCATTAAAAATGACAATCTGGGCAGGACCCCTGGAAATAATGTCATCAAACTGGAAGTGATGTTTTAGTTAGGAGTGACATCAAATGGGAAGTGACATTATTGTGATTCCAGAGCTCCTCCATGTCTACTAAGAAGTAAGACTAAGGGCGCAATTCTAATCAATTCAGGCCAACCTAACTCACCTGGCATAACTTTCTGCAGTGGTGTGGGGAGGTTGGTGTATGCCTGTGTCGTGGCATAATCCACCGGGAGTGGGACAGAAGTGTCTTATGACACTTTGTGACACCCCAGGTCAGCACAGGACTTTAGCTGGGGCTTATGCCAGCCTAACTTTAGGTTAGGATTGCAGGCTTACTTCCAGGAAAGTGTAGATTACAGCCTGAATGCCCCATCCCAAGATGGCAGCACCCAGTGCCAGATTCAAAATGGCAGTGCCCAGTGTTGTGTGACCCCCCAATAAGTTTCAACCCCTGAGGGAGTCTTGATCCCCACTTTGAGAACCACTGCCAGAAAGGACTCATGGCAGCATTTCGTGGGATCCATTGGCCCACCCTATATATCCCATTTTGTGGGATATATAGGCCCACCCTAGAACTGAGTTTTCTGTCCAGCTCAATAACATATAATGGGGAGAGATCCTTCTTTCTGAATATTCACTGCAAGAAACACATCTCCTTAGTTTTTAGGGCCACACAAATTGTGGATAGAAAATCTTACTAAAGTATATGCCAATTGCTTGAGCTGCAGTAGATGAACTCCAAGCATGTGATGGGAGAATACATCCCCCTTCCACCCCTCCCTAAAAACGGAAAACCAATGTCACCAGAGAGGAAAGAAATCCTCCTCAATCTTTAATATGACCCTTAGCTAGATGCAGAACATGAAAGCAAAATGTGTCCGTCAAGCCCAATTTTCCACTCTGTGGAAATGATTCCTATTTGTTTCAGTTAAGGCACACGACTCCTCTCCTTGTAAGTACTGAAGTGGAAGAGGCTGCATTACAAAATGTTTGAACAATTGATTGATTTAGAAAAAAATGTTATGAACATGAGACATAATTCCTGGTCTCACATGCGATTTGAGAGGCAGACAAAACAGGAATGCTAGTGACTACACTCCAATGAATCACCCATCACTGATATTTGTGGTTTGAAAAATTCATATGGTGTATCTTTTGGGATTTTTTTTAAAAAATGCTATCAAATTTTCTTAGATGCATCAATATATTGCATCAATATACCTTAATAAACCAGCATTTGAGGAGGACAATGTGGCTCAAAGGTTAAACACACTGTGCCAGCTGACTTGAAGATTGGCAGGTTAGCTGCTCAAAACCCAAGTGCTGCACAATGGAGTGAGCTCCCATCATTCTTCTAGCTCCTGACAACCTATCAGTTCTAAAGGATGCAAATACAAGTGAATAAATAACCTTGATGGGAAGGCAACATCCTAGCCACAGGCCTCTATGACAGCCAGGTTTTCCCCATGTTATGTCAACCATGGTTTGGATGACCCCAATCACCTCTTGGTGATGACAAAAGTGCCCCACCACCTCATGAGACAAATGCATAGTGACCAGCATTTGAGTCTCCTAGGTGCAAAATTTGGAAGTTTTTTTCAATTTAGAGTATTTATATCCTGCTTTTACATGAAAGAACTGAGAATGGTTCTCTTGTTTTCTCTTCCCAACAACCCTGTGAGGTAGGCAAGGATACCCACTAAGGGCGCAATCCAGAGTAACTATGGATCTAATTTACACCTTGCTCTGGTGTAAGAACAATTTGCTCTGGATTACAATATGAATTTCTCATAGGTTTTCACAAGGAGGTGCAGTAACTACGGGTGCACGTAATGTCTCTTATGTGCTCCCATAGTTACTCTGGATTGTAGGGTTAGTTTCACAACTGAGAACAATTTTGCAAATTTCCAAAGGCAAACCTGAGTTTGCCACCAAGGGTGAACTCAACAAGGTATTTCTTGAGTTTACTTTTGGAGAAAAGTAAGTTGGGAGTAAAATGAAAGGAAAATGAACAGGGAATTATAGTCCCTATGTACAATTCACAGGTGTAAAGGATATTTTTCACATTTTCACCTCTCATTTTTGACTGCATGCTTAAAAATCATAGATGTCAATAAGAATGAAAGTTGTGAAGCAGCAACTTTGTTATGAATTTGAACCCAGGTCTCCTCTGGAAAATTAATACATAATTTTCTAAATATTTGGTATTGCTCTTGTACCCAATGGCTGCACTCCACAGGCACGTAAGCCACAATAAATCCTGCTTGCTTTTCAGATGCTGCAGGATGGCTCTTTTTTGTATGCTGTAAAAAACCTTACAAGCTACTCCTCCGCTATGGAGCTTTCAGGCATGTGATTCTGATTAGAGAAATAAACTTGAGTTATGCTACCATTTTCAAAGAGATGTTATTTACTGAAATGGAGTGGGATATAAATAAGTATGGGTCCAGGATAGCTAATTTTGTCTACAGTTACTATGACACTTGCTGAGTATGATGATGATGTACTACTGAAGAGTTCAATGTTATTCTAAAGTTTAACTGACTCTCCAAATTAATTGCTACTCCTTAGTGACATTAGGGGAATATTTATTTTCTGAGCTTTCCCCCTAAAAATATTCATTTCTTCAGTTTCTGCATGATAATGCTGAGGCCAGCAACCGTTTTTAAACCCAGGTGACAAAAGCTACCGGTATATTACTGTTATTTTCAACAGTGGTAGTTACTATTTGCAACTTTTACTAAACATTTTCCCTGTTTTCCCAGCCGACAGAAATGAAGCTTTAGGATACAATTGTAAGAAAACATACATATTATATCTTTTGATAAATACTATTTTATAAATACAGCATAGAGCCCAATGCTATGTAAGAACTGATTTAGTATATACCGGTATCACGTTTTGATTGCATGTTGATTGCATGTTCCCCATTGACTTAAGGGCAGTTTCCTCTTTATTATCCTACCAGCTAGGCCTAAAGAATTTTTTATTTAATCAGGCTTATCATAGCATTTCCTAAATAAGGTCATTTTTATTGCTATCTGCCTGTTTTTAATCTGGGTTTTTATCTGCCTGTTTTTAACTTGGGCTTTTATTGTTCTGTATAGTTTATTGTATTTTAATTGTATTTAAGTTGTTTTTAATCATATTTATTGTTCTATCTAGTTTTAATGGTATTTTATTCTTCCATATGTTGTTAGCCACTTTGTGTTTCTTTTTTTAAGGAAGAAAAGCAGGATACAAATTGAATGAATGAATGAATGAATGAATGAATGAATATTAGAACATGCTTCCAATAGTCCAGATAAGAGAATGTAAATTTATATCTTACATCCAATCCTACATCTTTAGTCTCTAGACATTATCCCTATTGTAACTAAGAGCAAGAGGATCTGGTCTTAGCCAAGTCCTTCTCTTACATCCTCTTGCATGTTATCTAATTTACATATTGCTTTTCTATCAAGATGGCATCTTGAGTCTTGGCAAGTCTTGGCAGCCTAGTCTAGCTAATCAGCGTACAGAGCAAACATAAGTTGCCACTATTTACATTGAAATCTGCAGTGCAATTAAGGGCACAGTCCAGAAGTGCACTTGTGTTACTGTCTATCACTGGGCTGACCCAACTGCAAGATGCTCCACTCTAGTTACTCTGGAGAAGGTTTGGGGTAGCCCAATGCAACATAAGTTGCCCCAAGATAGGTGGACCTGATTAGGAAATGCATTATGCATTCCATTATGCCGGAAATGCTGACATTAAGCAAGTCATGACCACAAATAAGCAATTGGTTCCATATATTGATATGGAATATAAAAGTAATAGTATGGCACTATCTGGGGCAGCCTAGGAGAGACATGTTGAAGGCATGTTTAGCATTGCCTAGGGCAGAGCAGTTACTCTATATCCAGAGCCAGTTTCCAGGGCAGAAATGCCCTCTTCCCACTCCTCAGAGTTATACCACCTCAGGAGTAGGTATAGTAGTAAGTAGACCCATAGGGGTCCATAATAAGGCCCGAGTAAGAATGGTAGTGTTGACCCAAAATCTGAGTTCTAGGCCAGCCTAGCTGCAAGCCCTGCCTCTCAACCTCAGGATATGGCACAACTACAGCAGGCCACTCCAATAAGCCCCTTGTATTTATTGTAGACTGTACTTGAAGTCTCATCAGGGACTCCTTATAAGGCAAGCACTACAGCTGTTCCTTGTTCAGTGTGATCTCAGGGGGGTCTCCTCAGGAGCAAGCACTCCCCAGCTGTTACTTACCTGGTGCCTACTTATCATGCTCTGGAGCAGTTAGGGCAGCCGAGGCTTCCTGACTCGCTGGATGCAGCATAACTTTCTGCTCTGGATTCAGAATTGTTGGGGCAGCCCAGCTACGACACTACTCACTGCCCTAACTCTGGATTGTGCCCTTTGGGAACTTTTTTTGAAACCTGGCAAAGAGGGGAGAGCTTCAACCTTGTCACATGTTGATAAGAATTTGGGTTACGCAACTACTGGCAATTGTCATGTCCTGAGTGGACCTCTTTTTACATTTGTCAACAGTGTCAGAATTGATGTGCATAGATCAGTGGTTCCCAAACATATACTCAGAAGTTGGGAACCATGTGAAGAGTTGCTGAAGAGGTGGGGCAATGGAAGGATGCGATCTAGAGGATCATGCTGCTTCCAGGGACTGAAGGTTATTTTTACTCTTTTTTGTAGTACCAGTTTGTCAGAGTGGGTTCTTGTAACAATTTTCATTCTTTTTGAGCCTTTGGAAGCCTTGCAGTGATGTCTGTGGGGCTCCCTGCACCCCCTGCCTAGAAGCAGGCACTGCATGGCATGAGTAAAAACCACCTAGATCACAATCCCTGACCTCACCCATGTTGGTGCCAACCCTCTGTGCCCTTAAATGGGCAAAGGGATTCTCTGGCAGGTGGGTCATGCCCCACCAGTTAGGTAACCACCGCCTTAGATGCTAAGTACAGGCCAAAGGACAGCAGCAGAAGTCCCGGAGACATTCACAGTCATACCGAAATACCTCCCTTTCCAAGCTGAAGTTGGATTTTGCTTTTGGCCTCCTCCAACTTTATCTGTCAATTAGCAGCATTAAAGCCAGGAGAGAATATGTTATAATAGAGCTGGCAGAATAAATCACAGGGCCAAGTACATCTGTTACTTGACTCTGTTGACTTTCATGAGGAGGGATGAATTCAGCCCAGCTGGTTTGGATGCCTCTTTACATAGCTCACTGATTTCCCTATTCATCTTGTTCTTTTTTTCCATGGGAATGCTTTCCCACATCCTCTTTAGGCGCTCCTCAATTGTACCTGCCTCCCAACTGAGCCGCACACCTGCTGCGCCCTTAGCATGGAGAGAAGCTGCTCAGCTGCGCCTTTTCATCCTCTCCATGACACCAAGCAATGGCATTCAAATCAGTGGCGTTACATAGAGGAAAAGCTCCTCTCTGCCATCGACTTCTTGAAGCACATAGAAAATTAGCAACGTGGCAATAAAATGAAGAGAATCAATGGCAAATTTAGACAAGGATTAGCCAAATTAGGAAGACAAATCAGGAAAGGTCCAAGAAAGCTGATACCGTAAAATGATACCGTAAAAACAGGGTGTAAAACCTGTTTCATACAGCAGGCCAAATAGCATTCCTGGTCCCTGCTGAGGACCAGAAGTGATGCCATTAAGCAGGAAATGCTGTCATTAAGCAAGTCATGACCACAAATAAGCAATTGGTTCTTATATTGGTTCTATATTCCATAATGATATGGAATATAACAGTAAAAGTATAAATGTTTACTATTATAAAGCTTTAAAAACTTAGCAGTGTTTAAATTAAAAGATGGACAGAGAAGTCCCAGTCCCCTAACCCTGAGTGGGCCTTCCTGGGCCACTGTGTTTAAAAGACCACAGAAGAGGCCCGATTTAGCTAAAATTGGAGGGATTCAATAAATTTGAGCGATGAAGATGAGGCAATTTTTTTAATGTTCAAGTTTTTTTAAAATGTTCAGGTACAAGATATAATTTTATGTAATCAGCTCTCCATGTTTATGAAAGTGGGACCAAAATAGCACCTCTTACAGTGTGAAACATTGTGGAGCACCTGAGGTCTCAAATCAATGTGTATGCAATCCTAACCAATTTATGCCAGCATAACACACTTGACATAACTTCCTGTGGTGCTTTGGGAAGGCAGGTGCATGCTTTGCCCACTTCTGGAGAGGGGGTGTTAGGCTACTGCAGAGGCATGCGCCACCCTCCCAACACCACCATAGGAAATTGTGCCAAGTTATGCCAGCCTAAATTGCTTAGTATTGCACCCTAATTTTTCTATCCAGCACCTCTTTTTTTGTGGTGCTAAGCATTTTTTTCCAGAAAATGAAGCTATTTCTGTCTCTGTTGTGCTTTGGCTCCACCAGAGCTATGGGTCAGAATATGGTACTGTGGTTAGTAGTACATAAGCAGTCTGACCACACAGGAGCTCAACAGTGAGACCCTGAGACTCAGACCTTTCTCTCAGTCTGAACAATTCATGCAGTGGTGTCAATATGGGGTGCAACTCTTGTGGGCCTCAACAGATGACACCACCTGTTTTTTGGGTGACACCACCTGTTGACACCAACCAAACCTCTGTTTGAAGAGCTTTGGCTTTTATAAGGCTCAGTCACTGTTCTGTCACATATGTCTTCAATATTAAGTACTAGTGAAAAGCATACCTGCGTTGCGGGAGTAACATTTCCCCATATGCCATTCCCCCAGGGTGCATCAACACCCCATGCGCAACTTCCCCCGTGCACAACTTCCCTCCATGCGCATCATCCCCTATGTGCATCATCCCCCATGCGCATCAGTCCCCCATGTGCTTGAACTCCTCATATGCAACATCACCCATCTGCATCAGTCCCCCATGTGCATCAACACCCATGTGCAACTTTCCCCCATGTGCAACTCTCCCCCCATGCGCAACTTTCCGCCATGTGCAACTTCCCCATGCGCATCATCCCCCCAAGCACATCATCCCCCCATGTGCAACTCCCCCATGAGCAACTTCCCCATGCCAACTTCCCCCATGCACAACTTCCCCCATGTGCATCATCCCCCCATGCGCAACTTCCCCCATGCGCAGCTTCCCCCATGCGCAACTTCCTCCATGCGCATCATCCCCATGCGCAACTTCCCCCATGTGCAACTTTCCCATGTGCAACTTCCCCCATGCGCAACTTCCCCCATGAGCATCATCCCCCCATGCGCATCATCCCCCATGTGCATCATCCCCCATGCGCAGCTTCCCCCATGCGCAACTTCCTCCATGTGCATCATCCCCCATGTGCAGCTTTCCCCATGCGCAGCTTCCCCCATGCGCAACTTCCTCCATGCGCATCATCCCCATGCGCAACTTCCCCCATGTGCAACTTTCCCATGTGCAACTTCCCCCATGCGCAACTTCCCCCATGAGCATCATCCCCCCATGCTCATCATCCCCCATGTGCATCATCCCCCATGCGCAGCTTCCCCCATGCGCAACTTCCTCCATGTGCATCATCCCCCATGTGCAGCTTTCCCCATGCGCGACTTTCCCCATGTGCAATTTCCCCATGCGCAGAATCCTTGCCAGTGCAACCTCTTCCTCTGAACAACACCCCCCCCCCCCAATGCACCGGGTACCAATAACCAAATTGGCTGGATGTTGGTCAGTCTCCCATGTTAAGTATAGGACAAAAACACGTTGCCCCCTTTTCAGCCCCTGAAGGGTTAATTTCTCCAGATGGTTCTTGGTGGGAGTTCAGGTGACAGAAGGAACTCCCAGAATTCCATGCTTCAGGCCCAGCAGTTGGGGTGGAATGTTGCTGAGTCAGCAATTCTCAATGCAAAGTATAGGGAGGAAAACACGTTGCGCCCCTTTTCACCCCCTGCCGGTTGGAATTTCCGAAAACCGGTTCTTAGTGCACCCCTCCCTCACGGAAGGAACACCCACCCCAAATTTCACGCTTCTAGGCCCACCGGTTTTGGCAGGGCGGTGATGAGTCTGTCAGTGAGTCAGTCAGCCAGTCAGTCAGTCAGTGTCTTTTCTCTTTTATATATATATAGATTTGGTTTGACTCTGGAGTGAAATGGCTGAAAATTACTATCAACTTGGGGAGGGGGCAGTCCCCAACAATGAATTCAAGTAAATACGGTGTTGTGACTGCAAACTATAGTGTGAAATGCTATATTTGTAATTTATGGAAATATTTGAATTTTTTATGGTAAGTTCAAGTCACTCTAGTGGCTGGAGGAGAAACCTCCAGGAAAGGAGAAATAACTGTGCCATTTATTTGTTTGTTTGCTTATTTATGGGGGGAGGGAGAAGGAATGCTGATGATAAATCATCATCATAGAACCTGGAAAGGTGGTAAATTCAGCTAAATGCTCTGTTCACTCACATGCTGGTTTATATTGAGTGTTGATCACACTTGGAAGTGAAGATGACGTTAGTGGCTTTTGTTTCAAATAGTAGACACATATCTGTATCCTCTTAGAGGAGTGAGTCAGCTTTCCCCAGGGAGGGAAAGAGCATTTATGATTTCTCTGCAATGACTCAAAGGAGTTGCTATTCATATTCTTTTGTTACCAAGACTGTGCCTGTTTCCTTCATGGTGATGAGAACGAGCCGGTGTGGCAGGTCTCTAATGCTCAGCAACTACTGTGACGGCAATACTAATCTCTGGTTAGGCCAGCCTAAACCCTGGCACAAGTCCTGTTCTGAACTAGGAGTGTCAGAAAAGTGCTATAAGACACTTCTGCGCCACTCCTTGGGGAGGGTAAGGCTGGTGCACAATCATGTGCTTGCCTCTTTCCATCACTGCAGGAACAGGAAGATCGATGAGTTGTGCGAGCCTAGGTTAGGATTGCACCCTTTGAGGGCAACTCAGCAGCTATTTAGAGGGCAATTCATGGCCAGTTGCCATATGTTCCTCTTTCCTTCATCTTCAGTCAGTGTGACCGCATGTCCTCTTTTTCCAGGACATATCCAATTTTTAGCCTAGTGTCCCGCTTTTCCTTGTGAACAGGCACTGTGGAGCCTTCTTGTAATTAATAAATTAAGTGTAAAAATTATATGTAATAGTTTTTAAATTTAATAATATAATATTTAAATTAACCACATGAAAACAATAGACATGCATATTTGTAGCTTTTAATTTGTAACGTTCTACATTTTTTGTGGGTGTCCTACATTTTTGGGGAGACATTGTCCTCTTTTGTGGTTATAACATCTGGTCACCCTGTCTTTGATCGAACTGTGCTAGGGGCCTGAAGAAGTGCTGAAGAATTCTTTTTCAAAAAAGAGAGTTAGGCTGCAATCCTAAAGACACTTTACAGGGAGTAAGACCCATTGAACAAAAGGGGGCTTACTTCTGAGTAGACATGGTTAGGATTGTGCTACTAGTGTACAGCTACCACACAGACACATTTATGTACCAAATGTTTTACAAAATACATTATACAAAGAGAAAAATTCCTGCTCCATAGATCTGACAATGTGAACATGAATGTCTCTTGGAGATACATCAGTTCACCTTTCCAGACTGTTGTGCAATCACTCCTTTAATTGGTACAATAGGCAAGCATTCAGAAAAATGATGCTATGATAAAAAGATACTATAGCTACAATCCAGAGTAACTATTGGAACTTTTACACAAACCTAGTTACGGTGCCACCTATGGGAAACCTATGGGAAATCCAGAGTAAGTGCCTCTTATGTCTTCCCGTAGTTACTCTGGATTGTAGGGCAAGATACTTTAAAAAAATCTGTAGGCCATGAAACATAGTTACCTGTTTCACCTGTGCACTACTTCCCCAGAAAAGTCTGGTAGTAAATGAGGGCTTTTACTTGAAATATCTCCCACCAATTTCTTCACCATAAGAAATTTATGGTGGCTTCTCCAGTCCTTTTATTGCTTAATGAGAATATGACGGGTAACCAAAAGGGCTAAAGTAAAAAATGTCTTTTTTTCCTTCCTTGCAGTGTACAGTATGTGTGCACAAATGTCTACAGGCTTGTTTTCAGAAGGACTTTTTAATTGATTGTAGCCTCCCAATAAAGTCTCAGACAATCTACCCTGATGAAAATGCTAAGTATTGGTAGAAAACTTCAGGAAGTTGAGACAAAGTGGATCCACAGTTTTTATTTGGAGGGGAGGGCATGAGTCTTAATTCTAAAGGCCAGATTAACCAGCTAAGTAAACCTGAGATCCCGGTTGAACTTTGGCTTTTATGGCCAAGGTTTGCTGTCCTGATAGCTCTGGACTCCAAGTACAACCAGGAGCCCCAGACTCTGTGGCCAAGGTTTGCAAGGTGGGTAGACCTGGGCTTGACCCGGACTTGTAGATAGATTGCCTGGACCTGGCAGAGGTAGATCTGGGTTCCCAGCCATGCTTAGGCTGCTCCCCATCCTGGTAGGTGGCCTTTCCACTGGCACAATAGTTTGGGAATTGCACCCATGGTTCTTTCCTTGAGTAAGAAAGCCAGCAAAAGTCTTTTTATGAACATCATAAACTTTTAAGTTCAGATTTCTCTTTGCCTGTGTTGCAGCCACTCTTGCGTGGCCATTTGCCCCTCTGTTGCTGCAGAGAGTGCACTTACAGAAGACTAAAAGCCCAATCCAGAGTAGTACTTGGGTTAATCTATCACTAGGGTGGAACAACTGCAAGATGCTCCACCCTAGTTACTCTGGAAAAGGCTTATGCGCAGCCTAAGGCAACATAGTGTATCCCAAGAGAGGTGGACCTGGGCTGCCCTAATTGGGGCAGCCTAGGCAGCTCAGGAGAGGCATGTTGAAGGCATGTTTAGCATTGCCTGGGGCAGAGCCAGTTACTCTGTATCCAGAGCCTGTTTCCAGGGCAGAAATGTCCTCTTCCAGCTCCTCAGTTAGACCACCTCAGGAGCAGGTATAGTAATGAGTAGACCCATAGGGGTCCATGATAAGGCAGAGTAAGAATGGCAGTGTTGACCCAAAATCTGAGTTCTTGGCCAGCCTAGCTGCAACCCCTGCCTCTCAACCTCAGGATATGGAACAAACTACAGCTGCCCACAAACCTCAGGATACAGAAGGCCACTCCAAGCATCCACTCTCCACCAGAGGTATTGCAGCTGTTACTGGTTGTCAGGAACTGCTGGGCTTCCTTATAATGCAGGCACCATAGCTGTTCCTTGTTCAGTGTGATCTGAGGAGGGTCTCCTCAGGAGCAAGCCCTCCCCACACGTCACTTGATGCCGACTTAGCATTTTCTAGAGCAGTTAGGGCAGCCCAGGCTTCCCGACTCTCTGGGTCCAGCATAACTCTCTGCTCTGGATATAGAATAGTTGGGGCAGCCCAGCTAGGGCTCTCCTCACTGCCATTACTCTGGATTGTGCCCTTAGTGAATTAGTTAGTTACAACAATATACCATAAATGGAACTGGAATTGGTTGTAAAAACTTTTCTATGTATTTCAGGGGCATTTCCTTGTCAATAACTTGCGGATTGTGCCAGTTGGCGAAGAATTAAGGATGTTAATTTCTTTGCTTCTGATATATCTTTTAAAAAAAGAAATGTGTTTGTCTGGCCTTCTATTATTTTCACACTCTGCTATTTTGTAACATGTTTGTTGTTCCAGATATTGTTGCTTTGGAAATTCTCAGTGTTATCTGTGAATTCACGGTCTTATTTTGATTTTTAAATTTCACATCACTCAAAAACCTATCAAGCTGGCATTTGCTAGTTCCCATTTTGACACGTCTCTTAAGAAGGTGACAGACAGGAGCTTCCAGGCGAGTTGAAAGTGATTTGGCAGAGCTGTCATTTACTGTAGCGTACAACTTCAATTCTTCTGTCACGGGTTAAACAGGCTTGGCAGGTTTTTGAAAAAGCTTCAAACTTCCTGCAAAACTTGGGAGCAAAGATGTCGGTGACATGAGTGAGCATACTATGAGCAGTAATGCCTCCATCACACCACTTTTAACTGTTGAGGAAAACCAAAGAAACAAGCCTGTGTAAGGAACTTTTATTAACCATCTAGCAGAGTCTCCCATCTAGTGGCTGGATTGGCTCTTTGCATCATTGTGCGCACTAGTGCCTCTGGCTTGGCCTAGGGCCCTTTGAGATCTGACCCATCAGATAATACATATATGTATGAATCATGTGGCTTAAGGCCAGATGTACACCAGGGATGTGCACTGTGGGAATGGCAGGTGAGGCAGACGTGTCCCCTTGTAGACCATGGGAAAGCACTGCAGGTGTCCTGCTTGCTTACAGCTGAGGAGGTTCTTCTTACACCCAAAGAAGCTCTCCTTCTACCCGTTTTCTTGTTTGTAAGGAGCACCTCCTTGGGTCTTGGGTGTAGGGTTGCCATATGTCCTGAAAAACAGGTACAGTCCCAATTTGGGGGGATTGTGTTCACATACTGGCAAGTGTGAAAGAGGGTCCTGTCCCAATTTTGTGGAAGAGAATTATGGCAACCCTACTTGGGTGGGACAGCAATAGTGCTTTTTTATGAACTACAATGGGGCAGTTCTGCTTCACCTGCCACCCTGCACAGCAGTTTCCCCAATACACAGAAACAACTGCTTTTATGAACGAGAGAAGATCAGAATAGCTATTAGCAATAAGCAATGTTAATGCTACTAACCAATAGCAGCAATAATCAACAACCCATGTTGTACATGGAAAAATAGGCTACTGGTACACAACTCGGTACCTCTAATACAAGACCATTTCTGGCAGAACTCTTATAAGAGTATCAATGGGCACTTACTCTTATCACTCTTATCTGTTGGTAAATGTACAACTCCAGATCTGGCAGCCACAGCATTGCAAGTATTCTTCTCTGGAAATATTTTTACAAATACCAATTATTATTGCTTTTACTCTCAAGGTTATTTGGTTTGGTACTTCGGGTTCAAGACATTCAAAATGGCTTATCCAGCATACTCCCTTACTTGTCTACTTGGAGGTAAGTAAATCCAAATATGTTCCATCAGCTTACTCATAATCAGTAAGTGGGAATAGGTGGTACTTCAGAACACAATCTAGACTTCACATTGTGCTGTTGCAGTAAATCACATTCACACTGACCTAGGAGTTTACTGTGCTGGAGGCTTCTGAAGGCCAGATCCAGAGGATTACAAGGCTTGTGGAGGGATCTTGCTGTGGGCTGCACTGAGGTTCACTGTGGGCTGCATCTGGCACCCCAGCCATGGTTTGACACCCTTGTTGTAGATACACCACTAGCAGGAACTCTAAAAGAAAAAGATTCCTCAGAATCCAAGGTAAGTAGGCAACAATAACAAGCTTTTACCAGATGTTTTCTATATATTATGTTCCAGTAAAAAGAGAAAATACAATATTTAAGCAAACAAATTTTTAAAACCATCCAAGAAAAGAGGAAAAAAAATACACATGGATAACCACATCCAACTGGCCTTAACAAGTCTTGTTTCTTGCCCAGCCATGATTCAGATAGACACAATTTGCACTCAGTTATCTGGGGAGTCTCACCAGGCAGCAGCAGATTCCTCTACTTCTCCAGCACTTCTCTTCCCAGCTTTGTATTCTCTTCTCTCAACTACAGCCAGTGGTATCATAAGGTTTGTGTCACTTGATGCAGGAGGCCAGTGCATTACCCCATGATGGACTTCCTACCATAGAGTGGATGTAGCAACATCCCTGGCAATGAGCATGGCAATGCACCATCACCCCATCTCATCAGGTGTTTTGAGTATAACTTTTTAATGGGGGAGATATTTTAATAGGGTTTATTTAATTGGATTCTGCTGTAACCTACATATTGATTGATGTATAACATGATAGGATTATTCCTAAAAACTGCAATTTTACAAATTACAAGGGCTCTTGTGGATGAAGAATTGGATGGCTAGCTCATATCTCTCTAGTGAATTTTTTTCATTCCCCCTTTACTGATATTGTTAAGTTTAGCACCATTTCTTCCAGAGGAATCCAATACATTTGATTTTTCTTTTTCTGCAGCTGCGGCTGCAGGAATATCCCATCAGCCATGAAGATCATCCAAAAAGTTCACTCATGTGATCCCAGCCATGGAATGTCATGTTCACACTGACTGCTCAGCCCCAAACCCCCTCATTTAGTCTTTTGGCATGTCTGTCTCAGAGCTGCTTCTCATGTTACCTTATTCAGCCAAGGAGTTAGAAAGCGCATCACAGCTATGCTTCATGGGGTACCTTGTGCAAAGTACCCCATTTCTCTGAGTAGGAGAAAGTGCCATGTGGAATGGCAAGTTTTTACAAAGTTAGTTTACCTGTAAAGACAAAATCCCGATGTTGCCACTAACCTCCCAAAGAGAGTATGAGGTTTGTTGCCCTGTGTGCCTTGATAATCTAATTCATGGGTGCGCAAACATTTTGGCAGGAGGGCCACATCTCTCTGACACTCTGCTGGGACTGAGAAAAAGAACAAACACTTCAAATTTAAATTAAATTACATAAATTAATATGAGATGAAACTTTTACAAATGAATGAATGTACAGTGGTGCCTTGTAAGACAAACTTAATTCGTTCTGGAAGCATGTTTGTCTTACAAAGCATTCTTCTTACAAAGTGGATTTTCCCATAGGAAATAATGGAAACTCAGCCAATTGGTACCACAACCCAAAAATATTCATATTAAATATTAACTGTATGTAAAAATGATGACAAAACACTGTAATTGAATTCAAAATACTGTAATATAATACAGAACACAATTACTGTAATATTAATAAAAAACACTGTAATATGCTGTGTAGCAAAACAGAAAAGAAAAACCTTTATGGCCAAGGATGACTAATTTTCACTAAAAGAGATTTCACAGAAATGTGATGTTGCGTTGTCATTCATCTGGTTCATCGCTCGCACTGCTACAGCCTTATTTGGGTGGTGTTTTTCTACAAAATTTTGCACAATTTCCCAATTTTGCAATTTCCCTATTTGATGTGAGGGATTCCTCCTCCTTATTCTCCTCCTCCTCTGCAGATGAGATCTCCTCCAGAACCTCTTGCAGTTGCTCTTCATGCAGATCCATCAATTTGTTTGTTTTACAACAAATTTTCCTTGTAAAACTATTTGTCAAACTCTGCCAAAACTGCTTGTCTTACAAAGCAGAATTCCATAGAAACTTTAGTTTGTCTTATAAAACGTACTTCTTACAAAGCATTTGTCTTACAAGGTACCACTGTATTGTACTGAACTTATTATATAATACACATGAAAACTGTAATATGGGCACATAGAATATGGTTGCCATAATTCTCTTCCACAAAACTGGGACAGGACCCTCTGTCCCATTTGCCAGTATGTGAACACATTCCCCAAAATTGGGACTGTCCCTTTTTTCGGGACTCATGGTGACCATAACATGGAACCACACAAGAACAATAAACCGTTTGCCACCTATCTCTTGCACAGTGAAAACATACAGACAAACCCAGAAACACTTCAAGACATAAATTTTTCAGATACAATGGAGAGCATTAAACTAATGCCTGTGGACCAGCCAGGGCTCCAGCAGGCCCATCAGAGACTGGAGGTTTCCTGCAGGCCAAACTGGGGGATCCCTGAGGAGTGCAAATATTTTGTAGGCTGGGGTTTGCCCATCCCTGATCAAATTGAACACACCAGACATGTTTGTTGCTTGGACCAAAGCAAGGTAACATGGAAATCATTTGCCTCATGTGCAAGCCAGACTTTTATACCCATCTCAAAACATAAGTGATGCCGGCAAAGCATACTAGCATTGGGATCAGTAAATTTCCATCTCAGCCTCACCCACATTCCCCCTCACCCTTCCCTCTGGACACATTTTGTTGCTCTTGCTAGGTTTTTGCAGACCAGCTTCATTTGATCTTCAAGGACTAGTCAGTAGGGCATTGGGGAACTATGCACTGGGTGAAGGCACTTCACTATTTAATAAAAGAATCATAGAATCATAGAATCCTACAGCTGAAAGGGACCTAGTAGGACATGTAGTCCAACCCCCTGCCTGCAGCAGGAAATCCTCCTAGATCAGCGTTTCTCAGTGGGGGTCGGGACCCCTTTGGGGGTCGCCTGGAGCTTTCCTGGGGGTCACCTAAAGACCCCTGGTGCAGGGGGCCAGCTGGAGGCAGAAACGCTGGAGCCACTGCGGCTGGAAGAAGCTGCTGAGAAGCAGCTCAGAAGGTGCCTCTGAGCTGGTGTGAGACCAATGTAGAGCCTTGGGAGCAGGGAGGCACCCAACACACTCACCACAGATGGCAGCCTCCTCCTCCCCTTTCCCCACAGATTCTCAATACGCCTGTGGACTGAGAGTGAAGCGCACTGAGGTGTGAGCATGGTGTGAGCGTGGCGCCAGAGCTCTGGTGGGTGGGCTGTCCGGTCGGTGCCCCGCTTGTGCACCGACCATTGTGCCCTGCTCCTTATGCTCTACTCAAAAGTAAGGCCCCTCAATGTTGTTGTTAAGTGAATAGGACTTACTCCCAGAAAAGTGCTAGGATTGCAGCCTTAGAATCCAGTTCTGTGCATGTCTACTCAGAAGTCAGTCCCATGATAGTGAATGGGGCTACTCCTAGGAAACAGTGGCTGGCTCTGCTGCCTGAGATCCCAATTCTATGGAGGTCTCCTGAGAAGTCAGTCCCATTATAATGAATGGGGCTACTCCCAGGAAACAGTGGCTGGCTCTGCTGCCTGAGATCCCAATTCTATGGAGGTCTTCTCAGAAGTCAGTCCCATGATAGTGAATGGGGCTACTTCCAGGGAACAGTGGCTGGTTCTGCCACTGTGGAGGTCTCCTCCTATGGAGGTCTCCTCAGAAGTCAGTCCCATGATGGTGAATGGGGTTTACTCACAGGAAAGTGCTAGAATTGCAGCCTTAGAGCCCAATTCTATGCATGTGTACTCAGAAGTCATCCCCCATTTTATACCTGTGTTTTGGGTTTTTATTGCCCAAGTGCAGAACCTTGCATTTCTCCCTATTGAAATTCATTCTATTTGTTACAGCCCAGGATTCCAGTTTATCCAGATCCTCCTGGAGGTTTCTCCTGTCTTCTGTTGTGTTTGTTACTCCTCCCAGCTTGGTGTCATCCGCAAATTTGATCAGGCTCCCCCGTATCCCTTTCTACAAGTCATTGATGAAAATGTTAAAGAGGACAGGACCCAAGACAGAGCCCTGGGGCACCCCAATTTAGTTTTATTCTTGCCTCCATTCATCAAGCACTCCCTGCTCTCCGGGTATTTCACATCCTGACCTGGACTGACAGAGCTAATAGTTCCCCCTTCCACTGATCCACTTATAAAAATGCAAGTTGAGCATGAAGGCACAGGAAGGGGCTCATACAAAAGTGGTAAACTTAGATTGGGAGTACATCACATTGAATACAATGATGCTTGCTTCTGAGTAGACATGCATTACCCATTTGCATCCCTCCCAACTGTTTCCTCTTTGAGCCTGCTTGAAGTAACAGCAAGCAGTTTGAAGATCTTGTGCAGAATAGAGTAACAGTAAGTATAGGGTTCACTGCCATCCATGGTTTTGGATATCCGCAGTTGCAGAAGATATATATATATATATCTGGATATAAGGAGATAATTGTATTTGCCTCTTAAAATGTATCCATTTAGCACCATTGACTACTGTATCCTGGATCGGCTTCCCGAACTGGGCACTGCTCCACACTTGATGTGTCTTTTCCTTCTTATCAACTGGTGAACACCAGTTATCAACTGGTAATGACATCATCACTAGTTATTTTGGTAGCACTTCCAATAGGCAGACCATCAAAGTGCTACTGCTATTACTAGTGCTATTACTTCCTCTGATCTAACCTACCTTACTGAGAGTCATGGAAATCTTCCAGCCCAATATTCTGTTGGTCATAGGGCAAACAGCTAGACATCAAGAACACTGAAGAAAGATAGGAGTGGTTGGGGAGAGAACAGGAAATCAAAAAGATCTTTGCTCCCTAAAGTTACAGATGGCTGCACTGGTGCAGTACATCATTAGAAGTGCTTCTGTGTATGTGCAATGGCACTTGGCTGGCAAATCCTGGCTGTTTCAACCAACATATGGCTCACATAAAGATCACCAAAACCAAGGCGATTATGAAGGTAACGAAAATATTTTCCCTTAGCCCTCCCAAGCCTCATGATTGCTCCCTCTCCCCCCAACTGCATACAGTGCTGCCTGTTTTGGTGTATCTGCATACTTTCGGGGGGGATAGGATTGGGCTAACCAAGAAGCTTCCATGTCTTGGTTTTGTTGCTGAACTGAAAATCATTATAGAATCAGCTTCCAAATTCCAGCTCATCAAATTTGTGTTCGCCACTCTGAACTTTATGTACTTTATGTTCGCCACCCTGAACTGGAGCAATATCTCCAGCTGCCTGCCCCAACTCCTTTGGGGTCTTTTAGTGTAGAAGGGAGCAGGAATGTTCATGTTTCTGATCAGTCACAACCAGTGGTGGGCTTCAGGGGGTTCTCACAGGTTCTATAGAACCCTTTGCTCATGAGTGCCTAGTTCTAAGAACCGGTTACTAAAGGGACATAGAACCTGTTGTTAATTTATTTGAATCCCACTACTGGTTGCAACCAATTTCTTCAAAATCTTAGTTATGCTCATTTGCACACTGCCTCTTTGGCTATTTACATCCCTCCCTGTCCTTTAACAGCTTAGTCGATAGCAGAGCATCTGAAACCTGGCGGGGGGGGGGCAGATGTAGCCCATGGCAAGCCTCCATGTGGTCTGTGGCAAGTCCCCTCCATCCAGCTCATGGGCAAGCTGTTATCCTCTGAAGGTGAGGGAAGCTCTGCTCCTTCACCTTCAGAAGGTAGTCTGAGGACTGAAAAGGCTGTACACACTTCCTCTCTCTGTGTATGAAAATGCTTATGAACCGGGTTAAAGATCACCCTTCTCATTTTCATTCATTCATTCATTCATTCATTCATTCATTCATTCAGTCAGTCAGTCAGTCAGTCAGTCAGTCAGTCAGTCTCTAATATATCATTTATGTAATTTTATGCAAATTTGAAATGTTAATTCTTTTTTTTTCTTCCAGCCCTCCAACAATGTCAGAAAAATGATGTGGCCATCCTGCCAAAAATTTAGACACCCCTGGCCTACAGGATGTAGTTGGTGACATGGGACACTTCCCTGTCATGCAGTTGTAGATTAGGCTACTGGGCTTCCATTTGCATAGTATTGGCATCCTTCAGTCTCGAGAGACTATGGTATCGTGCTCTGATTGGAGGTCCTGAAACAACATCTAGTGTGACTAAAGAGACCAATGTGAGAGTGGCAATCCCTTCCACACTGAGGACAAATAAATTCTGTCCCCTGCCCAGGCTCCAGGTTTCGCTGCTTTCGGGTCTGTCTCTTTGCTTCAGCCTGCCGAACAAGTGTCTCTTCCAGTTGGAGAAGGCCATGCTGGGTCTTTTGCCTCCACGCTGAACGGTCAGAGGTCAAGGTTTCCCAGCTGTTGATGTCCATTCCCAAGGCCTTTAGATCCCTCTTGCAGATGTCCTTGTATCGCAGCTGTGGTCTCCTTCTTGTGCGCTTTCCCTGCACTAATTCTCCATATAAGAGATCTTTTGGAATCCGACCATCCGCCGTTCTCACGACATGCCCAAGCCAGCGTAGACGCCGCTGTTTCAGAAGTGTGAACATGCTAGAGATTCCAGCATGTTCCAATACTGCGTCATTTGAGTAATGCCAAGTAATGCCAAGAATACGTCGGAGACAGCGCATATGGAAGGTGTTCAGCTTTCTCTCCTGCCATGCATAAAGGGTCCAAGACTCGCTGCAGTACAAGAGTGTGCTCAGGACGCAAGCTCTATAGACCTGGATCTTTGGATGTTCCGTCAGCTTCTTATTAAGCCATACTCTCTTTGTAAGCCTGGAGAATGTAGTAGCCGCTTTACCTATGCGTTTATCCTGTAGTTTTAAAATAGTGACATTATCTTTGATACTTTTCTTTGGTTCGAAGTAATGGAAAAGGAACTGGAAAGAAGACGATTTGGAAAGAGGAACTGGAAAAGTGAAGTTTTTTGCCAACATGGAGTTGGCAGCTTTTATTAAAATCACCCTCTACTTCTTTCCTTTTTCTTATTATTCAAGAGGTTGTTGGCTTTTAAAACTCCTTGAAAAGGAAAAAGGTGTAAGAAGGCAGAGCTAACCAGTGGTGTGAGAGATTTAATTATGAGCACAGCAGCTATACATCCTTGTGAAATATTGCACTATATGTTTATGTTATTAAAAGTAGTAATGTATTAAGACCTTGTCCTTAATGTGTATCCTGTTTCACATTTCCAAAGCGTTGAAGAAACATAAACTAATTAATCCACACAATATTCCTGCAAGGCATAGTGGAAAAGTTTTATTAGTCTGTTTTAAAAATGAGGATTCAGAAAAAGCAAGGGACAGATCCATCCTTGGTATCTCTCCCTTAAAGAATAATAGTATCTTATACTATTATACAAATCAAATGATTTGCCGAAAACCACACCAGAAATCTTTTTGGTCGTGTGGGTCATATGCTACATAAACCACATATGAACCACATAATTGAACCACAGAATTGAAAAATCTTCAGTTCTAGCCCCTTTGAGATGAGTGGGAGCACCCTTGAATTTTAGTTGGGTTGCACAACAAATATTATGTCACATCACCCATATCTTTCAGTGGGTCTGGTTTAGCAAAGTTGCCTTCTAGATTGTGTTTAAGTATCTAGCCAGAGTATCAAACACTTTCCTGAAGTGTTTGATAGGGGGCCCTGGACATCATAGACAGTGACAACACTGGGGGATTCAGGCTTCTGCTCTTTACAATTTTCTGTAGTGTCCAAAGATGAACTTTGATAGGAGGAATATAGGGACAGACAGTGCAATCCAAACTTATTGTGCTATATCCAGGGCAAAGATTGGGAGTCCTGCCACGCTAGTGTAGCTACTGTGCTACGCCAGTAATCCCAATGGATCTACTCAGACTTAGGCCACCTCTAAGTTTGCATGGAATCCCAGACAGGGGGTCCCAGACAGATTTTTATATTTGAAAGGGAGTCCCAGGCTGAAATGCCCAAGTACCACTACTATATACCAACACTGAGCTGTCACGTGCCTATTCCATAGGCTATACATATAACATGTAAGGCAGAAGAGGTTGATGCTTGGAGAGCTTTGATCACATAGGAGATGCATTCATATACACCAGTGTCTTTTGCCTAGGATGATCTCTTGCAGAGACATAAAGAAGAAGAGGAGAAAACCAAAATCCAAAACAAAAATCCTTTTGCACGTGCACAAGTAGCAGATTTGGATTGTCTGCAGAAGATGAACTAATTCATAAGCTTTGCTTTAACATTTGTGTGTGTGTGTGTGTGTGTGTGTGTGTGTGTGTGTGTGTATGTGTGTGTGTGTGCAGCAGTCACCTCCTCACCTTCTGTTGCGGCCACCCAAACAAATTTTCAAGAAGAGAGAAAGCACTTCTCACTAATGTTCACGGACAAATGGAACATTAGCCAACGAAACAAAATGAAGAACTGAGTCTTGTCGAAACAAGCCTCTCATGAGAGATTCTCTGTATGTTATCAGAAACAGACGGCCAGAGGTGAAGGGAAAGCACAGGGGGACGAAGAAGCCCGAGTGGACTCAGAAATGCCACATTTATAATAATTAGCCACATTTAATCCCTGTTTCCAACCAAGCATTCACTTCCTTTAATTAGTTCCCAATTAGAAACAGATTATCTAATAAATTGTACAAATAGAAAAAGGGGTTATCTCGGCATGCAGCATTCTTTGAGAAAGGCCTGGGACAAAGAGACAAGATCTACAAAGGGGCAGAACACCACAGCTTCATTTTCCTTCAAGGAATCTGAGTCATTTGATTCAAATACTGTCCGTCTCAGCATTTGAAATGGGGCCAATGAAGTAATTCCGTTATTCAATTAAATAAGCTTGTGACACTAATGGCTGAATCCTACAGCCAATTTACAATAGCAGATCCTCCGCTCCCTGTCATAAAAGGCCCAGTGATGGTTCAAAGTTCTTGGCACTGCCAGGTCAACACTGCAAAGAGCCAGGCTGGGTTGGGCTCACATCCTTCAGTGCAGGTTTGCACCCTGTCATCGTGGAGTCCAAGCTGACATGACTCTGGTAAACTGGAAGCAAGAGTGAGAAGAAGGAAAGGGGGAGTTTCGGGGTGGAAAGGGTAGGGGAGAGAAGGGGTGGATCCTGGCAGCACTAGTATGCGCCAAGGTTTCCCACTTTCTAAATCCAACCAATCCTTTTCTCTTTTGGTCTTACACCAGGTATATAGCTATATAAAAAGCATCTTGATAGCTTCCCCTACCACTGGATGAAGTGCACACCCTATGTAGCTGCATCACTGTAAACTGTGGGAGATTGGATTGGGGAGTCTTATTCTAGCACAGAATTTCTCACGGAAGGCTCCTAATCACCTTTTGTCTCACTGAGTCCCCTTTATTGAGTCAAAATTATGCTATAAATTAAGTATAAATCACGTAAGTATTTAAGTAATTTTAAGTCATTCTCAGTGAACGACTACACACATACAAAATCACATCAGCTTGGGGTTTTTTCCTGGATTTGCAGCTGCTCCTGGAGTCCCAGGTGGTGGCTGTGGCCTGGGGCACCTTCACTCAGCTTTGGTTGATCCGCCAGCTGAAACCATACCTGAGTTGTTTGGATCTGGCCATGGTGACTCATACCCTAGTAACATCAAGATTGGAATATTGTAATGCACTCTACATGGGGATGCCTCTGAAGATGGTCCAGAAGCTTCAACTAGTCCAGAATGTGGTGGCCTGTGGGTTGCTGGGGCTCGTAGGTTCAACTCTGTTGGGCCACTGCTTCAGCGACTACACTGGCTGCCCATTTGCTTCCGGGAAGAATTCAAAGGGCTGGTCCTGATCTTTAAAGCCCTAAATGGCTCATGTTCAGGGTATCTGAGGGATTACCTTTTTCTGTACAATCTGACCTGTCACCTAAGGTCATCAGATGGGGCCCTACTGACTGTGCCGCCACTAATGGATGTTAGAGGTATAGCGGCCAGAGATAGGGCCTTCTCGGTGGCGGCACTCTGGCTTTTGAACTCTCTCCCCTTAGAACTTAGGAAAGCTTCCTCGATACAGAGCTCCAGGCAGAGCCTAAAAACATTTTATTTCCAAATAGCAGTTTATTGAGGTGGTGATTGGTGATGCTGGTTTTTATTATTGTTTTTAGTTGAGTTTTATTGTAAATTTTTAGGTCCAGTTGTTTTTAATGTTTTTTGTATAATCTAATTGTATTTTAATTGTGTTTTAATCTGTATTTACTGTTAATTTTAGTGGTGTTTTATTATTTTAATTGCTGTTAGCTGCTTTGAATTTCCTTTTCTGGGGAAGAGAGGTAGAATATAAAATAAATAAATAAATAAATAAATAAATAAATAAATAAATAAATGATCCTAACCTCACTAAGTGCACAATCCCAACCATGTCTACTCAGATGTAAGCTGCATTGTGTTCAGTGGGTTTTACTCCCAGGAAACAGGAATCTAAAGTGTCTTTAAATTGCAGCCTTACTCGGGAGTAAGCTCCATTGAGTTACATCTGAATAGACAGGCATAAGAGTGCACTCATCATCAAACTGTTTTTCTCCAAGTAAGAATTATGCATTCTTCTACAATGGGACTCTATAGGCAGCCCAAAATACGCACACAGGTGGTGGAATTTCAGATCACATTGCAGATCTATACGGAAAAAATATTTACAGTCATACTGTGCCAATTGCTCATGAGGTTTGATTTCCAATTTTCTAAAGCTGCCATTCCAATGGAGGCAAAAAACTTTATCCAAAAGACATACTTGCTGCACCTCTACAACTTTTTCATACCTGTTTGCAGCAACTGGGTGGGTGCCTCTGGCTTTACTACACTGGCTGATGTTTTCATTGCTGATCAACCTTTCCACAGCACCATTTCCATGTCCCTACCCCAAATGGCATGTGACATTTTGATGCCTATCCACAGGCAGATCCTGGTTTCCTTATGAGGAGAGATTCTTGTTCATTCACTGGAGTGACTCATGCTGCACATTCCTGAACAAGCTAGGATATACCCTCACCCTGCCATGCCTAGGAGCGAAGGGGAGTGTGTTTTCATTCATCACTGCCAGGTAAGGAAGGAAACACTGGGGAAGGAAGGGATCAACTCAGCAACATGTTTTGGCACTGCTGCCTGATGGCAGGGAGATTGGAAAGAGATCCTCCAAGCACGTGCACCTCCAAACAGCTCTGTTTGCACATGCTGTTTTTGGTGGGGGGACTTGAATCCTATCAAGTTGCAAAGGAGTGACTCAAGAACTCATAAAGTGTCCCTGTTTTGACTCATTTTTGAGTCAAGTTGTGAGGGGAGGTGATTCCAGACTCGACTCGGGTCAAGTCAGGGTGTCCAGACGTCCGGATTCCCCCGGACGAGTCCTACATTTGGGGCCCTTGTCTGGGGCTCCCACCCTTGTCCTGGCCCCTCTGGAAAAGGAGGGGTCCCAGGGCTCTGCTTCCATCTGAGGCGCTGGGGGTGCTTTGGGGGTACTGGGGATGCTTTGGCGGCACTGGGGAGCAGTTCAAGGCTGCCATGGTGAAGATCCCCCAGCTGCGGCAGTCCTTTCTGAAGGGAAGACTGTGTGCATGCACAGTGTACTCTTTAAGCTCTGCCGGAGAGCTACAGGGCTTCTCCATGGGCAGAGCTGACTATTCTCGGCTGACCCCAGGAAGTCACTTTCACTTCCTCGGATCAGCCGAGGATAGTCAGCTCCGCCCACAGAGAAGCTCTGGAGCTTCTCCAGTCGGAGCTTAAACAGTGCGCGCATGCACACAGTCTTCCCTTTGGAAAGGGCTGCACGCGGCTGCCGGATCTTCACCATGGCAGCCTTGAACTGCCCCCCAGTGCTCCCAAAACACCCCCCAGTACCGCCAAAGCACACCCCAGCCCAGTGCTGCCCTGCTTGCCTTCCTGCCTTGCCCTGCCTGCCTTCCTGCCTATCACCACCACCTCCGTGGTGGTGTAAGCCATGGTGAGTAAGCCTGGCTTCTTTAAAAAAATTTAATTTTTATTTTTTTAAAAAAATGTAGGATAAAATGTAGGACTTCCTACATTTTGTCCTACCTAAGTCTGGATTTTCAATTGAAAATCCGGACTTCTGAGTGACCAGGTCCTACATTTTCAGTTTAGGATCTGGTCAGCCTGGGTCAAGTCCTATGGGACTCTTCCCAACACTGTCAAGAATAGACATAATGCGACCACTGAATCTAGCTATAATTTCAAGAGAGAACAAAGATGTTCTCTCTTAGCTAGTCAAGACGTTGGGAATCACTGATTTATTTCCCTCAGCTACTTGAATATTTTTCTTCTCTCCCCTCCCACTATGAAAACATAATCACTACAAAAGTACCCCTTCAAAAAATTGTGCAAAAATCACCAAAATGCATCACACTGTACAACAGTAATAAAAACATTCACAAACTGCACTTCTTTACACTCCATAAATATTGCTGTATTATTCACTACTGACAATTTTGGAATAAAAGCTTTATCCAACTTATTTTCCTGCGCCTTGTTGCTTCAGTTACTTGGTCTCCTTACAGTTGAACGACACTCCATAGCAATAGAGAAAATGACAGGCACACTTTGCGATTTTGTGCCACCGTTCCTCCTAATTTGCAGTGTAGAGGATCCCTTTGGTTGTAGAGGGACTTGCAAAAGCAGGCTCTTAACATCAGGCAGACAAAAAAACCTTAATAAGATTCCATTGGCATTTACTCTGCAGTCATTATGGCAATCTCAATGGCCACATATTTGCTGCTTAACAGTAAGTAGATTGCAACTTACCCTTTTCTCTCTTTAGAAACATTGCTGACATTGTATGTCCACCAGTACTCATGAGATCAGACACACATACAAGCAAAAAGAGAGAGAGAGATTGAGATGGAGAGAGAAAGAGAGAGAGAGAGAGAGTATAAGTACTGTATACGAAATTCTGCATGCTTACTGAGTGTATATATATTCAGAATCAGGGCAAGTATATATTGGATAACTGCTCTTGACTCTTTTCCAAGCACACATAGAGTTGGGACCTCAGTATCCACTGATTTGGAATCCACTGATTTGACTCACTATTAATACAAAGGTCCACTAAATTTTTTTTCCAGTAACTACACAGAGATAACTGCCTGCTCCAGACCTTGCAAGCGAGGGCTATCAGCCTATCTCTGTATCAAACCTGTACCTTTTTCTTTGAAAGAAACCTTTCAAGGTTAGTGAAACTTGTAGGCAACTTATTTGTTTGTGTCCAAAATAGTAAGGAGTCCAAAATTAATTGTTGACCAAACAAATAGATGGATGGAAGCTTCCCTGTCAGCTAGGTGGACCTTATTTTATAAGGGAATCGAGGCATGCAGGGAGGTAACAACACAGCAGACGATGACAGCTAGATGCATGGTCTTCACAGGCAGAGCTACCGAAATGCATCGACTCAAGAAGGGACTATTATCTTCATGGTTCAAGGGAGCAGGAGACCACAGTCCTACTCTGATTTACATAGGGGGAAGTTCATTACTGGATCAGAGAAGGGAGAATGAAAAAAATAAAACCAAAGCAAGGAAGAATTAGGTTGCAATCCTAAAGACACTTTCCTGGGAGTAAGATTCACTGAACACAATGGGGCTTACTTTTCAGTAGACATGGTTAGGATTGTGCTCTAAATTAATTTAATCCTGGAATAGGATAGGGTTAGGGTTCCTAAGAGCAAAGTATATCCCAATATAATTCAGGAAGTCTGAAAAATCTTTCCTTCCAATCTGAAAGATCCATTTTCAGGAGAACAGAAAATATGGTGTGAACTTGTTTAGACTGTTGTTCTGGACTGTGCCCAGATGATGTCATGAGATTTCTTGGCATTTCTGACATTTCTTTTGAAGCACAAGTCTTCTGCAGCAAGCTATTAAGCTGAAATAAATACATAAAGTTAATTTTGAATTTGTCATATTAAGAGTTTTCTGCTAGTGTTCCAAGATAGAGAAGGCATCTGATCTGTTGGCCACTTGCCTGGTGGCCAGATGGTGGAGGACAATCACACTCACGGCTACTTACCTATCAAACATGACACAAGCTCCAGTTGACCGCAATAGCATATATAAATACACAGCAGGATGGGTAAGCAAGCATACGTATATTTCAAACTGCAGGTTCTAAATCAAAGGGTCATTGCCATTTTTGGCTCATCCTCTTACTTGGCAGACTTATTGCTTCTTCTCCAGATGAACAGTAAAACTTGAGATTGTGAGATACTGTTGGATTGCTGGAATACTGTCTCTACACTGGGATGTCATGCATACAACTCAGACTTTGGTGCTCTGTGTTAAGCCATCCAGGATCACTGCACTAAACCTAATCCTATATTTAAAGGTAATTCACATTCAGCACAATCCAGAGCAACTAATCTGTCCACATAAGAGCCCTTAGGTTGTCCTGTCTATCACTAGGGTGGAGCAACTGCAAGATGCTCCAGCCCAGTTACTCTGGAAGAGGCTTAGGGCAGAGCAAGGCAAGATAGGGTGCCCTAAGAGAGGTGGACCTGCTCTGCCCTAACTGGGGCAGCCTAAGCAGCTCAGGAGAGGCAAGTTGAGGGCATGTTTAGCATTGCCTAGGGCAGAGCAGTTTCCAAGGCAGAAATGCCCTCTTCCAGTTCCTCAGAGATATTCCACTTCAGGAGCAGGAATAGTAATGAGTAGACCCATAGAGGTCCATGATAAGGCCTGAGTAAGACTGGCAATGTTGACCAAAAATCTGAGTTCTTGGCCAGCCTAGCTGCAACCCCTGCCTCTCAGCCTCAGGATATGAAACAACTACGGCTGCCCACAAACCTCAGGATACAGCAGGCCATTCCAAGTAGCCCCTTGTATTCACTATAGAATGTACTGGCATCACATCAGGGATTCCTTATAAGGCAGACACCAAGTGGCATCACCAGACTGGTGCGGCTGGTGTGGGCTGCATTGGTTGATGCGCTCTGTATGGGGTGATGCGCCGGAGGAGTTTGACTGTCCTTTGGCAGGCCCCAGGTGTCAGCACGCCCAAGGTGGAGCAGCAGCCTGAAGCTGCCACTTGTCTGCGGAGCTGGCCCAAATGGCCATCTGAGGTGCACTGCGCAAAAACACACTGAGCATGCCGAACAGCTTCAGAGGAGACTTCCTTAGAGTGGAGGAAGTCTGCACCTCTGCACGGCCATTCGGCCTCACTCAGGAGGCGGAGCGGCAGCTGAATGGCTTCAGAAAGAGTATTGCGCAGGCACCAACTTACTGCGCAGTCCAGGTGGGGGGGGGTTTGCGCATCCCAGGGGTGACGCATAGACTTCTGCACCAGGAGATGCGCAGAGTAGTGTCACCATTGTAGGCACCACAGCTGTTCCTTGTTCAGTGTGATCTGAGGGGTGTCTCCTCAGGAGCAAGTCCTCCCCATGTGTCAATTACTTGGCATGCTCTGGAGCAGTTAGGGCAGCCCAGGCTTCCTGACTCTCTGGATGCAGCATAACTTTCTGCTCTGGATACAGAATAGTTAGGAGAGAGCAGTTAGGGCAGAGCAGGCTGAACTTGCTCTGGATTGTGCCCATTACCTATGAGTATACAGTCGTACCTTGTGAGACAAATAATTTTAAGATGAATGCTTTGTAAGACAAACAAAAAATTCTAAGGTATTCTGCCTTGTAAGACAAACAGTGTCTTGTAAAACAGTTTTACAACCAAAATTCATTGTAAAACCAAAAAATTCATGGATCTGTGTCATGAGCAAGAGCAAGAGGTTATGGAGGAGATCCCATCTGCAGTGGAGGAGAATAAGGTGGAGAAATCCCTCACATCAAGTGAGATTAAGGGCATTTTTAAACATTGGGAAATCGTGCAAATTGTATCCAAATACGGCTGCAGCAGTTCGAGAGATGAATCTGTTGAATGACAATGTAATATCACATTTCCATGAAATCCTCAAAAGGAGATAAAAGCAAGTGTCTTTATACAGATTCCTTATCAAAGTTGTTCAAAAAGACACCAGTGACTCTTTTAGTGAAAATTAGTCATCCTTTGTCCTTAAAGGTTTTCCTTTCTGTTTTACTGTATACTATATTACGGTGTTTTATTAATATTACAGTAATTGTGTTCTGTATTAGATTACAATGTTTTGAATTTGATTAGTGTTTTGTCATCATTTTTACATACAGTTAATATTTTTATATGAATATTTTTGGGTTGTGGAACCAATCATCTGAGCTTCCATTATTTCCTATGGGAAAATCTGCTTTGTAAGATAAGCATGCTTCTGGAACAAATTATGTTTGTTTTACAAGGCATCACTGTATATTGAACAGCTGCTTCCGTGTCAGGACTCCACCAATCCTGAATTTATATAATGAGGAATGTTTTGCACATCACTCCAATTCTGGTGAAATACGGAAACTTCAGGAAGACTTAAAAGGAAGCCCGTTCTTGACAAGACGGAACTGGTAATACACCTGACCCTACAAAGATTTCCCGTCCACCTGTTCATCTCTCTGAGTACCGACTAGGTGACTGCTCTTGTTATTCCTTTTACTCTTGCTTACTACCTGACTTAAGCTGCCCCGTTTGCCCTTTAACTTGTGAGATATATGACCGGATGGCTGCTGGTGGCAACATAGAAAGTTCCAGAATGGCTGTCCTACAATGGCATGTTCGTTTCCATCAAGGGCCACTCTTACTTGTGCGTCTGCCCAACATGACCTCTTTCCTATTGATTACAACAGTCAATGAACTTAAAAATAAAAAAGTTCCTTTTTCTTTCCTGATTTCTTCTTCCTTTTCTTCTTCAGTTTAATTATCTGAGGTAGATAAGCAGCTGCAGGCCAATTAGAAGACAATTATCTGCTGTAATCAATGTTGGTTTGGCAGGAGCTGGACCTGGGAGCTAGGCAAGGTCTTGAGAAACAAGCATATCAGAACAATGATCTATCTATTGTCTAGCTTGGGAATGTCCAAATACTGGCCGGTCACAAGCGCCCTCCATCTGTCAAACCTTCTAATACCTATACGGGCAAACACTATATGGGCAAACCCTATAATCCTCTGAAGGTGATGGATGTTCTGCTCAGTGATGGGCCCAGCCTCCCCGAAGATCCGGTTCGCCGGAAGTTTGGGGGCGGGGCCGGGGTCAGGGGGCGGGGCCGGCATCAGGGGGCGGGCCCTAACCACGCCACACTGCGCATGTGACAGGCTTGGCGCATGCGCAGTGTGTCTCCTGAACAGTGCACATGCGTCCAGCTGGACACACGCGCACTAAGTCTCTGGGGGCTTGGCCTCAAGAGACTCAGTGCACGTGCGTCCAGCTGGACACAGACGCACTAAGCCTCCTGGGGCTCGGCGCCAGGATGTTTAGTGTGCCTGCGTCCAGCTGGACGCAGGCGCACTAAGCCTCCTGGTGCCGAGCCCCAGGAGATGCGGCAGCCGCTAGCGAACCAGTCCCCACGGCTCTTGCAGCCGCGGCTCTGACCGGTTTGCCAGCATCTGCCGAGGGGGAAGATCCGGTTCGGGCGAGTAGGCCTGAACCAGCATCTGCCCACCTCTGGTTCTGCTCCCTGAATCTCCAAAGTGTTCCCTGAGTGCTGGAAGCTGCATTCACCTCCTCTGTATATGAAAGAACTTACACTAGTTTGAAGATCATCCCGTCTCTGTGTTAGAAAGTTTATGAACTGATCTGAATTCATTCATTCATAAGTCCTGCCTCTAATATATTCATTTATGTAAATTTATTCAAATTTGATATGTAAATCATTTTTTTTTCTTCTAGCACACAGTGTGAGAGAGATGATGTGGCCCTCCTGCCAAAGAGTTTGTAGCTCAACGGAGCAGATATGGACAGCTTTCTCCTCCATTTTCTACTAACCTGAGGGTACAATCCTAAGCATGTCTACTCAGAGGTAAGTCTCATTCTTTTTATTTACAAAAGCCTTCAATTATTGCCAGGTTGGTTGGTGGGTACAATTTTGAACTGTTTTTAGTCTAATTTTAGGGTGTAGTATTTTTAGATGTTTTTAATTGTTTTCAGCTGTTAATGTGATATGTTATTAATGTGATATGTTTTTAATGTAAAATTAATGAATACTAATGTGATGCTTTAACTTGTTATACAGATGTGTAGTACGGTGCCTTGGGTCCCACTTGCAGGAGAAAGGTGGGGTAGAAATTTGATAAATACATAATAAATAAATGTTGTTTTAGGGGACTTAGGGTGCAATCCCCTGTATGTCTACTCTGAAGTAAGCCCTACTGAGTTCAATGGGGCTTACTCCCAGGAAAGTGCTCTTAGGATTGCAGCCTTCCTCTCAGGAAAGTTTGTATAGGATTGCAGCCCTAGAATTCTGCAAAAGTACCCAGCTCTATAAGAATGTGCTGAACTTGATATAGGCAGGGTGACCATATAGAATGAAGGACAGAGTGTCTCTACCTGTAACTATTGCATAGAAGAGGGAATTTAGGTAGATTTAGCTCAACATAGAAGGGTTTAAAAAGCAGCACCTGCCTAAATTACCTCTTCTATGCAATGCTTAAAGGTAGAGGTACTTTGTCCTCCAATCTATATGGTCTCCCTGGATAGGAGAGGACAGAAGGACAAAAGAAAGAGGCATTTCCTGCTAAGTCCACCTGGATCTTCCTTGACTATGCTACCCTGCATGCTACAGCATAACGGGAAGAGTCCTGCTTTATTTATTTATTTCCTGGTCAGCATATATCAGCTGTCAGAATGTGCTACAATAGCAAGTTCCTAAATGAAGCAATTCCAATGCTGCGGTACTTTGAGTCTGAAAGTGAAAATCATTATATGAACGTAAATTTTTTTTTCTAATCATCGTTCGTCTTTATGATGAAAAGGTAGTAAAGTGCCCAAGTTAAACGATAATGAGCTCAAATGTAAGATTTATTAAATCAATAGAGCACACAGATCAATGAATTCAGGGACAAGGGTGATATCTCATGCCTTGTATGGGTTGTGAGGCGCAGGTGCCAAAACGCTTTCTGCACGGCAGTGGGAGAGTACCTTATGGATAGCCAACAATCTTAGGAGATGATTCAATAGCTCAAACGAAGGTGCTATTTTCCTCATGGGCAATTACTGAGGCATGGTGCCTCTATGATCACTTACAGCTCTCCAAAAAACCTATTTAGTTATTAGTTTTTATACATGTCTGCTGCTATTTCTGGTCTAAATTATTCCCCGACTTATGCTGAAATCCTACACGCTTTCCTAGGTCTAAGCCCCATTGCATATAATGGGACTGACTTCTGAGAAGACACACAGAGGATGCTTGAAAAAATGAATATGTCTCAGGTCCCAAAAACTACATTGTTAGACTTTTGAGCCTAAGAGGGAAAGTTTGGGGAAACTATTTTCCCCAAAGCAGCCTGTACTTCAATGCCACATGGCAAACTTTATTTAAAACTGTGGCATTTAAAAAACAGACTCTGATGTGGTATGAGATGGTTAGCAGTTCTAGGGAGTGCATTAGAATATAAAAAGCTCTGTTGGATCAAGCCAAGGGCCTCTCTAGTCCTACCAGAGGTCTCAGTGAGCACATACCTTTTCTGACCCCTCTGACTAGTTTTGCCTTATCTGCTCTAATGAGGAAATCTATGAAGATCATAGAAATGCTGCTACTCTTGTGAAATGATCCCAAAATACCCACCAATAGAGTGTCGCATGCTGTGTCTGGAGCCATTTTGTCGTAAATGGCTGCATATAACATTCCAGATCAGATTGGGCTGTTAATTTTCTTTAGACACATATGTAATTCTCGTGCAACTATCATGTGTCCACTGTAACTTGATGACTTTATTCCAGTTTGACCAATTTAGCCAAATTGGTCCTGCTTCTAAGGTGATCCTGTGCTAGGCACTTACTAATCCTGAGAGACCACTTCCAGTCAGGGCCTCACCAAGCTGGCAGAAGGGATACTGCCTGAGTCGAGTGAGCACTTGTAAGGCCACATGTCCTGTCTCACCCCGGAAAATTCAAATTTTGCATGTCTAGTTCATAGTCCATACTCTCATATAGTTTGCAGGATTTGCAGATGTCCTTCATCACTTTCCTCTGTCATATTACCACTCAAATAGCAAAGAAGGAGCTTGGGCATTTGTTGCAAAGTCCCGCACTTCCTGATTTGGGGAAGCAGCATGATGGAGCTTGATAGAAAAGAGGATGATCCCCTTTCTGCTTGCTAAAGGGAAGTGAATCCATGTGCTTCATATCTGTGACATCCACCCCCTTTATCTCCTTCCACTGCCGACACATGTTGTAAACCTAACCAACTTTCCAGCACTGTCATAGCTATGCCAGTGGGGCATGTGCTGCATCCTTTAGCTGGTGGCCAGTCACAGGACTCCTCAAGATAAAGCTGTTTGTTCCCTTACCTTGGAGTTGAATTGTCCTTATGCCAGAGCTGGAAAATTGGTTAGAATTGAGCTCACAAGCTACATCAGCATGTTTCATGGCTGAGCCAGCTCTGCCATACAAGCTAGAGATAACTACACCTTGTGGTAGGACATGCCATGGGTTACAAGCTAGAGATAACTACACCTTGTGGTAGGACATGCCATGGGTTACAAGCTAGAGATAACCACACCTTGTGGTAGGACATGCCATGGGTTAATTCTGTGCTGTGTGTGAAGTACCCATCAACTCTCATCATTTTCACTGGATGGCCCCAGGTTTGGGTTTTATTGGCAAGGAGAAACTTTCTCTCTAACCTTTTTCACCACACCATGCAGTTTTAAAAACCTCAATTGTTTTCCTTCTTAGGATGCCTTTTTATTTTTATTTTTTAAACTAAACAACTCCAAGCCTTTCCTTTGATAGAAGATGATCCAACCCCCTGGCCAACAATTTTGGTTGTCTTCTTCTGCACCCGAGCTTTCATTTCACGTCCTGCTCAGCTGGGAGACAAAGAAAATGAACTACTGTTTGTGGTTGGGATGGGGGGGGGAATTTGCTTTAACTTGGTAGGTCATTCACTTCAGGGCATATTCGGTGTGTGTTAAGGCTATTGAGGCACCAACGAGAGGACGCTGAAGGAAGAAATGAGAAGTAAAACTGTCCATTGATATAATTGACTGGTCTACTAATTAAAATTCCTGTCCCTTTGGGAAAGCTTCTAATTGGGGCCGGGGTTGTGGTTGCGAGACGTGAGCTCAGCAGCGTTTTCCAGAAAGGCAAGAGGATCTGGGGGTGGGAGGGAAGGGAGTGTAAATGGAAAGAGAAGCTGAAAGTTTGAAAGGAGTGAGGCGGGGCCCCCCACCGAGGCCGAGGGGCTTGAGAGCTATGTTGTCTTAATAATAATAATAAGTTCTCAAATTACTTTTGACAAGTGAAGGCGATTGGAAATAATGGGGTCCTTTGAAAAGCTCTGGGAGCAAAGAAGGGAATCTATGAGATAATGAGGAGGAAAAGGGCCCACATGGCCAAAGGCTAAAGCAATCCTCAGCCACTTCCCACCTCCCAGCTGCAGGTGGCTCCAAGCTTGGGTGGCGGAGAGAAGGGGCCTCATGACAAACGCATCCCCTACGGAGGATGTGTTGATTAAGATGCAGACAGGGGACTTGTGCTCGGTGATGACGGTGATCAAGACTAAATTCAACATGGGAAATCCTAGCCAGAGAAAAGAAACTCTTCCCAAAAGGTTGTTTTGTGCTGAAAAGAAGCGTTTCGTTTGCCCAGAAGCGTTTTTGAGTTTCTGTTATCCCTATTCACATTTCTTGCTTCCCATTCTACAACAAAGCATAAAACAGGTTTATGTGCAAGATTAATTGGTTAAGAGTGCAAAAAAAATTCTATAGGGTTTGCTGACAAAGGGCAAAATCCAGAGTAACTACGGGGAGTCCTTGCTCCGGTGTAAGATCAATTTACTCTGGATTGCAATATGAATTTCCCATAGGTATTCACTAGGTGGTGCTGTAACTACAGTTGCACATAATGTCTCTTACATGCTCCCATAGTTACTCTGGATTGTAGGGTTACCCTCCTTTAGACTCTTTACAGTGGAAGGACTAAGCATTGTTTATTCTCACTTGCTATTTGTTGCAGTTATCTCTTACTACTACTTACCCAAGATGCTTAGAATATTTTTGTAGGGCTGGCCAGGCCAGGCTTACTGAAGTACAAGTATCAGAGACTTCTGACTTCTTCCCCATCTAACACTTTTTTAAAAATTGGATAATGCCTTTGATAGATGTATGCAGTGCTATAATTCAACAGGTGAAGTGTTTACAATCATATGGCGCAACCCTAAGCACTGCTTAGGTCAGCACAAGTCTCGGCATAAGTCCCATGCTGGCCTGTGGGTTTCAAAAAGTGCTGTAAAGCATTTCTGCTCCACTCCTGGGGGTTTAGGCCAGTACAATGATATGTGCCAGTCTCCCCATGCCACCACCGGAAAGGGGAGATGGGTGAGTTTTTAAGACATGATATCAGTCTTCTATTATAGCATGTATAGGATTTCAACTAAATTTTGTCATCTGATAAAACACTTTTGAGATATAAAATCATTTGAGAAATATAATCAGTTGAGATATAAAATCAAAGTAATCAATTAAATGCTAGTTAATATATGTATTTACTAAATATATGGCCTAAATTGGTTAGGATTGCACCCATAATAATCCAATGACTGGAATAGTTTTTCCAACTGAATTTGTCCCCACCACAAACCCTTTGAAGGCAATACATGAGCACCATCACAAAAAAGGCCAACATTTGATAATAAATATTATTGACCCAGTTTAATTAGAAATTTGAGAAATAAAGGAAACAGACTGTTCTGAGTAATTTCTATAATGCAAAGGAAATATTAAAGAGCACCTTAAATTAATGTGTGTGCTTTTTAAAAATTAAATCTCAAATTATTTTTCTGTTTCTTTAAGTTTCTCAAATATCTATGTGGAGACTTCAAAGCATATATGTGGAGACTGCTAATCCATATATTTGCTAACTTTTAATTGATTACTTTGATTTTATACCTGAAATGATCATATTTCAAATGATTTTATATCTCAAAAGTGTTTTATCAGATGATAAAGTCCTATACATGCTGTCATAGAAGACTGTGTGTGTTTAAAAATTGCAGAATTAGATACTTGTTTATAATCCCATGTACAGTATACTTGCCTGGGAGTAAGCACCATTGAATTTAGCTAAGCTTTCTTTTGCGTAGACATTTCTCTTGCGTAGGCAAACAGGCTTGGGCTGTTTGGCCCTTAACAAGGACCACTTACCTGTTGATCTCTTTAGGTTAACCTCCTCTCCCTCCCCTCCTTTTAATCTATCTTTTCATCTGGCTTGGTTAGATATAAACCAAAGCTATTCCAATCCCCTAGCAGTGGCCTGTTGTCTGACTGCCAGGAGTTGTGATTGATTGCTTTGAGAGATCACAGCTAGCATTCCCCGGTCTTGTGAAAGAGCTGAGCAATTGGAAGGGGAGAGGCACAAGACTGTCTGCATTTTTCCCCAACAGTTTAGGGTCAAGTTTGATCCTTGGCCAGGTCAGATCTTTTACACTCGAACACGCCAAAGTCAAAGGAGAGCATCCTTGCACTGCTGGAGGGAGACAAGTAAAACAAGGGTCCAGGAAAGCCTGGAAGAAGCAGTGGGAACAATAGACAAACGGTGGAAGGGAAGACAGCCTGGCCTTGTCCTAGAATAAAGTGCTTTTGTTACATCTTCATTGAGCATGCAAACACTAGCTCTATTAAAGGGGAGCAACAATAAAGAGTGGTGGTGTCAGGGCTTCTGAGAGGAGTTTTGGCAGTGGGTACAACATTTCTTTGGGCAAAATAGATTCTGGGAAGGTAGTGATGAGCATGGTGGCAGAAGGAGGCAAGGTGTGGATGCAACAGGATGGAGGGAAGGTAGCCACAGCTGGAAGAACGTTTGAGCCCAGGCATGGTGACCATAAGTCCTCTTTCTTCCAAGACACATTCTTTTATTTAGCCTTGTGTGCTGGGGAAAAATTTTTCATTGTCCCTTTTTAGGTTTCCATATCCCCAGAAAAACCAAGACATTTCCAGTTTTGGGGGTCCCGCCCCGTCCCATACAGCTCCCAGCCAGAGAGAGGAGAGGGTATGTGTGTGTGTGTGTGTGTGTGTGTGTGTGTGTGGTGTGAGTGAGTGAGCTCAAGAGGGCTCTCCTCAAAGCTGGTGCCCCAGGTAAGAGAGGGCCAGGGAGAAGTGCACCCATAGAAGCGCATTATTCCTGGAAGGAAGCCCCATTCATTATAATGGGACTTACTTCTGAGTACACATGCACAGGATTGTGCCCTACCTTGAAAGCTCTGACCTGGTTTTGTTCCAGTTTGCAGCGGTTATGTACCGTCCCAATTTTGTAGAAGGAAATTATGGGAACCCTATCCTTTGTAGCAGCATGTAGCCTTCTTTGAATTAATAAATTTGAGGGCCCAATCTAATCCATGTCTACCCAGAAGTAAGCCTAATTAACTATAATGGGATTACTCTCAGCTAAGTGAGGATGGGATTGCAGCCTAAGGGTGCAATCCTAACCAATTTAGCCTGGCACAACTCACCCACTTCCCATCCCCATGGTGGTATGGGGAGACCAGCACATGTCTATGAACTGGCCTACCCTCTCCATGAATGGTGCAGAAGTGCCCTGGCCAGCCTAACTGCAGGTAATATTAGTTTTAAACTAATTAAGTAACTTTGGCTGCAGTTAGGCCAGCCTGAGCCCCAGACCCAAGTCCTGTGCTGACCTAAAGGTGTCTCAAAAGTGCTGTAAGACACATCTGCCCGACTCCTGGCAGAGGGTTAGGCCAGTGCACAGACATGCACTTGCCTTCCTACATCACCACAGGAATGGGAAGACTGTTGAGTTGTGCTGGCCTATGTTAGGATTATACCCATAGTGATTTAATAAACCACATTTAAAAGTAACTGGCCCTCTTCATCCCAGCAATGTGGTGTTATAGTGGCTTCTGCTGGTGTTCTTTTCCATCTTTTCTTAGATTGTGAGCCCTTTTGGGATAGGAACCCACTACCCGTTAACTGTTTTAATTTTCTTGTAAACCACTTCATGAACATTTTAGTTGAAAAGTGGTATATAAATAGTGTTGATAGATGAATGGATGAATGGATAAGAGTGTTTTTAGCTTTTATTTTTTCATGTCCCACATTTTTCTTGGGTGCCCTTCATTTTGGGGGACCTCTTTTCTAGGGTGACATATGGTTACCCTAATCCTAGCTCTACTGGGTTCTCAAAGCAGTTCTTTGCACCCATGCAGAATTAGTAGCTAAATACAGTAATACTGAAAACTGAACACACTCCTAAGTTTCTCTAAAATTGCAAATAATATTGAAGTGAAGGAGTCGTAAGGACAGAGTAATTGCACTGGCAAAGAGGCCAAGTGCTTCTGCTATCTCAAAGAAATAATGTTTTATTTTTAAAGAAATAAATATTGAATAGCAGCAGGAGGGGGGTCTAGAGCTTTGGGAGAAACATTTCAGCACTTCCGAAATAAGCTGGAAATCTCAGGCAATCGTACTTCCCATATTTCTGCATTATCATCACAATAAAAACAAAACAATACCAGAAGTTGCCTCTCCGAGGAAGGACTTGAGCACAAGCCTATTACAAGCCTGGATTGTGATTGCCATTAAGGAGAAAAAAGAAAATCCTTCATGGAGTGTGTCATTATGGTGACTGCCAGTCTCGTTATAGAGAAATAAGAGAGAATAAAGATGAAAATACCCAACTTTTATTTCCCCACGATTTACACCTGTTACAGAGGGCAAAAGGTATGAATGAACCATAATAAAAAAGGGAAGCTTTCATAGAGATAGATGTCTCTTTCTCCTTCATTCCTGAACTTATATCCCATTATAGATTGTGACAAATCCTGTGTATTCAGAGAAGCAGATATGCTTCACAGCACTTTGAGAAAACGAAATGTAGACAGGGACTGGGCAACTGGAGGACAGGAATGCGGGAGATGGAAGTTGTTAGGTGGCTATTTTTTCCTGAATTTTACAGATATGTTGCATTGAAGCAGCACCCACACCACAATGTAAAGATCGGTCTTTTGTGGGAAGACTACTCCTGAAATTGGACTACTGTTCTGATATGATTTAACAAATTTCAAAAGGCTCTAATATCCAAGACTTGACATCATTATATTTTAATGGAAGCTTCACTTTGCTTAACAGCTAAATGGTCCAATCCTATCCAACTTCCCAGCACCAATGCATTTGCAATGCAACCCTGAGATAAGGGGAAAAATGCCATCTTACCACGAGAAGGATTTTATGGCATAGCTCAATTATTTTCAACCGGTGTGCCATGGCACACTGGTGTGCTGTGAATAGTTCTCTGGTGTGCCACAAAAATTTGAGGATTGACATTCATTAATAGGAAAATTGGGGGATATGAATAATCTGGTATGCCTTGTCAATGGTAGAAACAACTGATGGTGGGCCTTGACAATTTCAGTGCCTTTTTAAGTGTGCCATGAGAGGCAAAAAATATTGAAAATCACTGGGATAGCTAAGGATCATGTAGCCCAGTGCAAAGCTCAAAATATTGTCCCAGAAGTGATGCCACAACCAGAAGTGATGTCATCCCCAGGTATTTTTAGAAAGAAAATTGGGGAAAAACCTGCTGCCTCTTCCTCAGTAGATCACCACCACCTCTTTGCTATCCGGAGTCAAAGAAGATTTTGTGTGTCCCATGCCCTATAACAACAAAATCAAATTTAATTAAGTAAAAAAAAATGAAAATTGTGTCCCTTTTTGGTTAAGGAAACTGTGCTGGAGCAAAAAAGAATGGCTATTCTTTCCCTGCTAAATATAAGAAGAACACCGCTTAGATGTGCGTCTTTATCCAGTTAGCAGGGGTAACTATATTGTGATATATGTATATGGAAATGAGAGTGGATTAATATTAACATACAACATGTATGTAAGTTCCATACAACATCAGAATTACATCCCATTGGCTCTCCAAACATCAGTATCATGGGAATGTTTGAATTAAGAAAATCCACTTTTGTGTTTTCATTTTCTGGTTAATTGGTCATAACGTTTGATAGAATATAGATATTCCAGTGCAGTTTGTTTCCTTGCATTCAGCATTACATTATCTTTCCAAGGATATATAACATTATGGTATTATCATTCATACATATTACTTGTAAATCCAGATGATACTCCAAACTCCTCTTCCCCCTTCCCTCCCAAACTATGTATCGGTAATTTCTTTTCCACATCCCTCTGGGGTTTCAGTGCTTATTTTGGGGGGTAGTTTGATTTTTTTAAAAAAATATCTGTCTACCACAAATTAAAAAATGCTAGATTTAATACCAAATTATACTGAATTGGTTTAAAAAAGAAATTGAATTCAACTGGATATTGAGTAGAGCTAAAAATCTTACTGATTGGGGGGTAGCGTTAAGGTTATTCACTTGCTGTACGTTAATACATTTATAATTATTTATTTATTCATTTATTTATTTTAATTTGCTAGATGATGTGACTTCCAGCCATGACATCACTTCTGATAAGTCCTGGCCAGATTGTCTCTCTAAAAAGTGGGTCCCAAGCTAAAGTTTGGGAATCCCTGCAATAAGGTGATAGAAAGCTGGCACCCCTGTGGAGGGTGACACCACTAGTGACCAAAGTGGCTAAAATTATGGTTTTTAGGAATAATACCTTTGTGTTATATACTGTCAGATACGTAATTTACAGCAGAATTTAATGAAACAAACCACTTTGAAAAAATCTTTATTCTATCAAAACGTGTGGCCAAAAAACAAGCAGAGATCGGGCAATGGCACATAACAAATTGCACCACCCAGGTTGTTGCCCTGCCCAGTGCATGGGGCTGGACACACTGCCTCCTGTACCGGGTGATGCAAACACTAGTGATGCTACTGTGGCCAGAGGAAGAAAGATGTATTTTTTTGCCACAAGCCATTGTAATGAAGACAGAGGCTGTAATCCTGTCCACACTTGCCTGGCAGAAGGCACTATTGACTATAATGGGACTTACTTCTGCATAGACATGCATAGGATTGGGCTCTGAGTTTCCAAATTTATACCCCACTTTATCTCCCTGACAGGCATTCAAGGAAATGGACCAGCCATATCTTGGTTGCAAAGCCTTTTGTTTGTAAGTCACTGATTTCAATGGCAGCCCTAACCTCTTTTGGTTTCAAATTAAGCTTCTTCAGTCTCCTTTTCAGACCATGTCCCTCTAGATCAGAACGATCTTATTTCAGTTCCTTGAAATAAAAGCATAAAAGATGGAAGAGGAATGTGGTGAGAGCTGAGGGGGAACCTCTATGGTGCTTTACAGGGGGTTCTTTGTATGAGAAATGCATTATTACATATCTCAGGGAACAGATGACATTATATTGCTTTACATTTGTGATATTTTTGCTCCAGGGTTGCAGGATGATTTGCAATGGAGAGGCAAGGGGGAGATAACAAATGGCTGTCGGGAGCTGATGAAAAATGGACTTTCTCCCCTTCTGTTATAGCATTAAATAGCTATTTGTATTACAGCAATTCCTTTCTTGTGGCATCCTGAGATATAAAACTTTATTTGTTAATGCCACATTATTTAATTTAAGCTGTCTGGAAGATTCCTTTAATAAATTTGCTTTCTGAAAGAAAAAAAATTTAAAAATTACATGATGGTACACGTTGATGTTTAAAACATAAATCTGATGACATAGCATGTTGGGGAGAGTATTAATATGAAACCAGGAGAGAGGCATGGCCACTTTAACTGATGTAAATCATAAGCCTTTTTATGGACTATCCTTAAGAACCACTGGCAACAGAGTTAAGTGTTCTTAAACCACATTGAAATCAAAGGACTTAAGGAAAACCACTTTTATGGATTGTGGTCACTGATTTATAATGAAATGTCATCACTACTAATCAGAGCAGTGCTATAACTTGGGCAAGTTGAGAGAGTGTTTATGCAAGGTTCAAATCCCTGTTAAGCCATGGACTCCACTGACAGCACAATCCAAACCCTGGTTAGACTGCAGAAGTCCTGACACAAGTCCCGTGCTAGCATCGGGGTGGCGCAAAAGTGTCGTAATGTGCAGATAAGCACCAGCATCCTCATACCTTCATGGGAACAGGGAGATTGGTGAATTGTGCTGGCCTAAATTGGTTAGGATTGTGTCCTCAGTGGTCCTGCATTATTGTTGCATTAGCTATTCCACCTTATGATGCTAAATGAACTAAGCAGATCACACACTGAAATAACTATGAAATGTGGGCAGTATGAACATACTTCATTTGGAACAGCACTGGGGCAATGGCTCATGGTCTCAAGCAGAGGTGTTTGCCAAACTGATCCTTCAGAATCTTGAAAGGGAGTTTCCAGAGATTGAAAATGGGATTTCTCCAGCAATGATTCTCAGTGTGTGGCATAGGGAACAAAGCACCAAGGGAGGGGGACTGCGGTTTCAGAAAGGAATAGGATCCTGAATAAATGGAGCCAAGGCACAGATGGGTTAAACACCCTAATTTGCTTTGGGTTCATTGGGATATACCTTGGATCCGAACCAGGTAATTGCTTCTAAGGCAGAATATCTTTCTTTTCTTTTTAAATGTTTAAACATGGCTTATTTTTATTGTGCCAGTGGACACAGCCATGTCTAATATAACCAACTATATTGATGATTGTTTTAATTTGAATAAGCTGAGAAACATTCTTTTTTCAAAGAAAGGTCCCTGTTTCCATAGAGAGCTCTCTCTAAATATGCACCCATATGAGCAGGGACTCTTAATAATAATTACTGCCTATTAAGCCCCTAAGAAGAAGGCTTTGTAAATGCATAAACTGAACAGTGACATGTCCCTTCATGGAGGTCAGATGCATAATCTCACTTCCCCCTTTATCCATACATTTAACAACTGAAAGAAGGCTTTATGCCACTGTCATGCCACTGTCAATGATATGAAAAGAGAGGAGAAAATCTGTTTCTAGCTCAGGTTCTTCCTACGGTGGCCAGCTGGCTTTGAAGTTCAAATAAATTCTAATACTGTCAAATATTGAATATTGCGTGTCTGTGAAAAAAGGGGTTTATCCCATGTCATAGCCTTCAGAAACGGAGCTAAGATGAAACAGGCTTTTTTGGTTTGGTTTTCACTGTTATTATATCTGAAAAGTGCTCTGGATTGGTTGGATTTTTTTTTTTTTTTGCAGGGGGATGTTGCTATTGAGAGCGCAATTCATCTACGTTATGGTCAGTTCAGTTTCAGTACCTTTATTGGCATACGTACATTATGGTCACATTCTGGACAGCATGATCGAGCATGCCAAAGCCCCCCAAAGGCTGTTTTATAAGAAACTCAGTGAACTCCCGAGTCAATCCGCAGGGCACAGTTTTGCAGGTAAACTTTGAAGTGCAGAAAAACTCCATGCTGTCTCCATAATCAAGCCACACAGATGTGCTGGGCTGATTGCCAAGAAAAATAAAGGTAAGTAGCTGTGCCTAAAACGGGCTGTCACAAGTAAAAGGGCATATCCAGGAAAATATTGGTGAATATTGGCAGCAGAAGAAAAGGCAAGAATTATCTGCTCCCTGTTCCTGTGGTGGTGTGGAGAGGTCAGCACATGTCTGTGCACTGGCCTAATCCCTCCCCCAGAGTGACGCAGAAGTGCCTTTTGGCAGTCTTTGTGACACCCCAGGCAAGCACAGGATTTGCACTGGGACTTAGGCTGGCCTAACTGGAAGTTAGAATTGCAGTCTAACAGCACAATCCAATGCACAGTCTACTCAGAAGTCACTGAATTTACTACTCAGGAGTTAGCCTCACTGTATAGTAGAGAACTGCAGCCTGTGGCCATAATCCTAGCCACTCTTTCCTGGGAGCAATTCCCATTGACCATCATGGGATTTCCTTCTGAGTAGCATGCATAGGATTAGGATTTGAGGCTGCTTTCCCATCCACACTTTCCTGAGAGTAAGCCCACTGACTATAATGGGACTTACTTCTGAGGAGATTAGCAGAGATTTGGATCTCTCCCTCCAGCCTTGTTCCTCCAGTGTCTACTTTCCTGAGAGTAAGCCCACTGACTAAAATGGGACTTTCTTCTGAGTAGGCATGGTTAGGACTGGGCTCTGAGGCTGCAATCCTAGCCACACTTTCCTGGGAGCAATTCCCATTGGCTAACATAGGACTTCCTTCTGATTAGCATGCATAGGATTAGGATTTGAGGCTGATTTCCCATCCACACTTTCCTGAGAGTAAGCCCTCTAAAAACTTACTTCTGAGGAGCTTGGCAGAGGCTTGGATCTCTCCCTCCAGCCCTGTCGACTTTCCTGAGAGAAAGCCCACTGACTATAATGGGACTTACCACTGAGTAGACATGGTTAGGACTGGGCTCTGAAGCTGCAATCCTATCCACACTTACCTGGGAGTAAGTCAGGTAAGATAGCCTGCATAGGATTGGACTGTAAGGCTAAAATCCTAACCACACGTTCCTGGGAGTAAGCCCCATTGATCTGAATGGGACTTACTTCTGAGTAGACATTGTTAGGATTGGGCTCAGGCTGCAATCCTATCCACACTGTAGTCCTTTTTCTCCCCCTCCCAAGAAATCTCCCACCCCATCCTGACCCTCTGAGAGATCTCCCCATCTGAGATTGTGGGGAGGCAGGATGGAGCCCTCTGAAGAAATAGCCCCAGTCCCCATCCTGCCCCCCCGGAGCCCAGTCCTCTGCCTACTCTGAAGTAAATCCTATTAAAGTCAGTAGTTTTACTCCCCTGTGATGATAGGAGTGTAGCCTCAAAGCCCAATCATCTGTCTACTCAGAAGTAAGTTCCATAATAATAGTGAAGCTTACTCCCTGGAAAGAGTGCATAGGATTGCAGCCAGAAGCTAGTTTCTAAGAGCTTGTAATCCTATGCCTGACTACTCAAAAATTAATCCCATTTCAATCTATGAAGTTTACTTCCAGGAAAGTGCAGAGGAGTGCAGTCTTAGAGCCCATCCTCTGCCTCTCTACTCAGAAGTACGTCCTATTATAATCAATAGAACATACGCCCTGGAAAGTGAATATGATTATAGAACAGAAAGTGCAGAGGCTGGTTTCTATGAGCCTAATCCTATGCTTGACTATTCAGAAGTAAGTCCCATTAGAGTCAATAGGTCTTACTCCCAAGTAAGTGTGCATAGGAGTGCAGCATTAGAGCCCAATCCTATTCTTGGCTATTCAGAAGTAAATCTCATTAGAGTCTGTGGACTCTAACCCAGGAAAGTGAATAGGATTGCAGCCAGAGGCTGGTTACTAACAGCTCAGTCCTTTGCTCAACTACTCAGAAGTCCTATTATATTCAGTGGTGCTTACTCCTAAGTAAATTTGGATGGTATTGCAGCAAGAGGCTGGGATTCTAAGAGTCCAAATCTTATGTATGACCATTCAGAAATAAGTCCCATAATAGTCAATGAAGCTTACTTACAGGAAAGTGTGGACAGGATTGTGGACAGGATCACCCGAACTGGTTGTTCCCAGCACCCCGCCACTACTGAACCGGTAGTGGCGGGGTTCCCAGAAAAACCGGCGTACCAGTTCGGACACCGGGAGAAGGAGACGCAATGCGCATGCACTGATCTTGGCACACGCGCACTGCATCTCCTCCTGCTGGAGAAGATGCACAGCGTGCGTGCTGGAGTCAGGTTGGCGCATGCGCTGTGCATCTACTCCAGCTGGAGGAGACGCAGTGCGCATGCGCCAAGGTTGGCGCATGCGCATTGCATCTCCTTCTCCTGTCGTCCGAACCGGTACGCCGTGTTTTCTGGGCACCCCGCCACTACCAGGCGTCAATCCCCGGCGCGCATGCAGTGTGTCTCCTGAAGGAGATGCACTGTGCGTGTGCCAGGGGTTGGCGCATGTGCAGTGCGCCGGGGTGGGGTCTGCCCTAGCCCCGGCCCCGCTCCTAACCCCAGCCCTGCTCCCTGATCCCGGCCCCACCCCCAACTTCCAGCAAACCAGTTGTTGGGCAAGGTGGGGCTCACCACTGATTGTAGCCTTAAGAAGCGGCTTAGAGGGAAACCTCAAACTGCGGACCGGACACCACAGACTCTGGTCCTAAACTGTAGATCAGTGTTTCTCAACCAGTGGTATGAGTACCACCTGTGGAACTTGAGGTAGTGTCTGCTGGTACTTAGGCACCTGTATGCAAGTGTCATATGTGCTCCCTGTGGCAGCTGATGGGCCGCTGTGTGATTCAGGAAGCTGGACTAGATGGGTCTTTGGTGTGATCCAGTGGAGGCTTTTCTTATGTTTTTATGTTCTTATTGGTGGCACCCCCGCACACATTCCACCTGAGAGGACAACAACGTGTAATGCATAGGAATAAATTACACTGAACCCAGGGGCTTAATACTGATTGATGCAGTCACATGTGATACAATTTTTTTTTGTAAACTAAGGGTTAAAATAGTCATTAAAACATAGAGAACGGATTGTTAAAATATTTGAAGCCCACCATTGGAAAGGATGGAGCCACAAGCCTTGTGCCCATTGTTTGGACATGGCTCCTGGCCTGCTGGGCTTTTCAGTGGCTTTATTTTATCATCACTGAGTCATGATGACCCCATAAAGAGGTGATCTCCCTGTGCAGGTGAACTGGCACAGATATAACCCCACAAACAGAGCATTGATCTGGTCTGACCTCCCTGCAGGACTCCTGCCTCCCATGGCAACAAAAACTCAAGGGTCCTTGTGCGTGTGTGCTACAGCCCTTTGAGAGAACGAAAGGGGTAGAAAGGATATACACTGAATAGCTACACCAATGGTTCTCAATCTTCCTAATGCCGTTACCCCTTTATAAGTTCCTCATGTTGTGGGGACCCCAACCATAAAATTATTTTCGTTGCTACTTTATAACTGTAATTTTGCTACTGTTATGAATTGTAATGTAAATATCCGATATGCAGGATGTATTTTCATTGTTACAAATGAAATGTGTGTTCTGTGCACACATTGAACACAATGGGATTTATTTCAGAGAAGGCATGCATAGGATTGGGCCCTGAGACTACAATCCTATCCACATTTACATGGGAGTAAAGGCCCCCTGACTATAATGGGATTTCTTTCAGAGTAGGCATGCATAGGATTGGGCCCTGAGGCTGTCAGTCAGCCCCAGTGCGTGCACAGCTACAGCCGGAGGTCTGGCAAGCCTGACCTGGCCCCCTGCACCAGGGGTCTTTAGGCAACCCCCAGGAAAGCTCTAGGCGACCCCCAAAGGGGTCCCGACCCCCACTTTGAGAAACACTGAGCTACACCAATACTCGGAACTGGAGGTGGCCTTTTTGTGCTAGGAGGAGGTAGTGAGTGGATAAGGGCAGATCTTGAATTTTCAAGCCTTCAAACCTCTATAGATCTTGCACTTTACCTAATTCAACAAGGTTGATGTACTTTATGCACTATACACATTACTGGCTTGGATAGGTTTTATCTGAAGTAGGGAAGCGTCTCAGAACCCGTCCACAATACCAGGTTCAGACTTGGAAAATAGACATTAAAGTACTTTGGGGCATGTGCAGACTGCATATATTCCCTCAAAGGCTGACTGTCAGACTTTGTGTCTATGGAGTAAGAACCTGGAGCAGGGATCAGAAGAAGGTGCTCCTGTTCTAGAATCTGCTCAGAGTTCTCCACAGTATGAAGCTCACACATGCTTTTCAAGAAAGGACATTTTACAAGGAGCTCACTGGTGTAGGGCCATAACCACAACCAGATACTTTCAAGCAGTTTGGAAAAGAGCAACAGCCAGTTTTCGTCCCCCTAAATTGCTTCCTTCTTTGAGCAGACAGAGGACTAAGCAAAACTGAGTCCACCTGAGTTGTAAAGTCACTGAGTTGTAAAGTCCCATTAGCAGCTATGGAGAGTTGTAGGAAGAGGCGGCAGCAAGAATCAACTTGCTCCATCTGCCTGGAGTATTTCACCGATTCAGTCACCCTGGACTGCGGGCACAATTTCTGCTGCTCTTGCATCACTAAGTGTTGGGAAGAGTCATCCAGAAATGCAGCCTGTGCCCAGTGCAGGGAGAAAGTTGATGCAAAGAGGCTAAAGGCAAACAAAGAGCTGGCCAGTATGGTCAAGATCACCAAAGAGATGAACTATCTTCTGAAAAACTGTGCACTTTCCGTGGATGAGGCTGCCCAGGAGTGTAAGGTAGGTTCCTCATTCCCCACTGCGGACTGGGTGGACGGAAGGTGACTGTCTTGGGAATACTGCTTGTATTACTAATCAAACACTCCAGCATATTTTCCACCATTGGGTAGAACTAAAACAGGGTACTCTGAGAATGCCAACATATAATCTCTGTTGGCAAATGACTCTGGTATACAGTCTTTCCAGTGGCACAATTTTTATATGTGAATAATTAGAATTGTGTTAAGCTGCTGATCTTAAGTATTATGGAATAATTATGTAAATCTATGCATAGTAATCCGTCATCATATTTTAATGTATATATAGGCTGCAATCTTAAAGACACTTTCCTGTGAGTAATAACAAAATTGGGGTTACCTATGCATGTGTGAATGAAATATACATAATGTGTGTGTGTGTGGGGAGGGCTTAATATTAATATTATTATTTTTAGCATGCTACTTGCTTGGACATGTAAACTACCAAACATTTATGCCTAAGAATCTGTGGTGGGCTCCAGCAGGCTCACACCTACCCTATAGAACCGGTTGTTAACAAGAGATAGGACATATAAACTTTTTAAAATAGCCATTTAAAAGTGGCTGCCAGATGGGCATAGAAGCAGTTGTTAATTTCTTTGAATCCCATCACTGTTCCAGGGCAACATTTTGAGCTTTGCACTGGGCTGTATGATCATTAGCTATGCCACTGTACCAGCTATTTTGCTTGTGGAAGTTTGAGAAGATCTGGGGACATTTTGTTCCAGGAAAGGGGATAGTATCTCAGGTGTGCCACTGCGGCTTTGATCCTCCTCCAACCAACCAATTCCCAGACTATTCACTGATTTTGATGGCTGACCTAGCTGCTCTTGTAGGGTATCCGGGTGCCACTGTCAAACATGCGGGGGCCCCAGCCATTTGTACAAGTTGCATCAAAACACATGACAGAAGCACAGCATTCATGCCAGCACCCCAGCTTTGTGATGGTGGATCGCGAGAACTTGATTTGAACTCCCTTGAACTAGATTTGAACTGTAGGCTCCTAGATCCCATTAGCAGTGCGCCATACTCAGCTAAACCCCTCCAAACAATTAAATCCATTTATCTAGTGTGATGTCAGCATGTATACACTTTTGACTGTAACACCCTTAATGGAACTCCATCTTCCACAATTTGAAACAACCAGGAATCCTGTAAAAAACAACATCTTGTTGAATGCTTCACTCCCCAAAGGCACAACGTTTTACGCCTTTGTCTATACTTCTGCCAGTGGAAAAACAGCAACTGTTGCAATGATAAACAGCTAGTGAGGCATGCAAAAACTGGTTTTGCTTGCTTTCCTCTCTCTTCCCATTGACTAAATTCACAAATTGCGCAGGAAACCTCGCAAAGTGCAAATGGATTGTTTCACCCTTCTCTGCTGGGAACTTTGAACAAACCCTGCGATGCTGGGTGTTGCTATCAGAAAAGTCTTCAGTCTTGAGGCTTTTAGCCCTTCTTAATTCTTTACATCCCAAGACTCTTCTCAGGAGTGCTTGATAACAGAAACACTGTCTTGAGATTTCTCTGGTGACTCTAAAAACTTTTAGACATTATTTGATTATTGCCCTCCAAATGCTTAGCTGACCACCAAACTCTCCTCCAATTGAAGCTTAATATAGGAATGTCAAATCAAAACTGTTTGGAAGATCATATGTATTTTATGTATACTAAGGGAACCACAACCATGTGTTAAGGATGCTGAATACACATTGCAGTGGAGAAACATGCCTAGAAAATGAAATAATTCCTGAAAAAGGAACCATTCCTACAGGATAACCAGAAATCATAATGGAAGAAAGGACAAAGACCCCCAAAATGTCAGAAACCATGGCCATAGCTAGGAGGGCCAGTATGGGTGTCTTCCCCCTCTGAGCCAGCAGCCTGCCCTCCTAGCATTTTTCACAGACCTTGGTTTTTGTTCCCTGAAAGTTCACCCCCCCTCCCAATTGCCAGAAAGTTCACCCCTCCATCCCAATTGCCAGATTGGACCAGGAAATCTGGTCCAATCAGGGCAGGTCAAGGATTGCCAAGGGGCCATCGGCAATCCCCTTTTGCATTACAAGGGGGAGAACTAAGCCTGCTGGCTGCTCTGTCTTTCCAAGGAGTGGGCAAGGAAGATCATGTCCAGCCCACTGCAGGGTTCTAGAGCCTAGATCTCTGGTATTCTGGCATCAGTTGGCGTAAGTTAAAGAATATTCTGTTCTGGATCATGCAAATAAATTATTACAAAGCTACTGATGTTGGGGGAGGAGTGGGGTGGGGAAAAATGTTTTTCTTTGGAAAAACCCTGGATGGGATTCGGCTTTCAGATACAGTTTTAAATTTAATGCTTGTTTGAGGGGCAGAGCAATCCTAACCTGTTGAGAGACCACATGGGATCATTTGGGGCCTTTTCTTAAGAGTTTACTGAATGCAGGACTTCTATGTGGGGGGGGGATGAGGAATCCTTACATATAGGGGACCAAATGGGGTAAAGGAATGTGTAGAGCAATCCTTACATATAGGGCATCACGTGGGATATGGGATAGCAGTGTACAGTGATCTTTACGTATAGGAGACCACATGGGATCTTAGGCCTTTTCTTGGCTTTTAGAGTTCATTGAATGCATGACTTCTATGCGTGGTAGTGGTAGAGGGGACTACATGGAATATAGGACTTTGGCTTTTGTAGTTGCAGGCCAATGCAAGTCATCTTGTACAATGCAGGCCTATGCATTGTACAAAACACAAAAGCTGCATGTTATTTCTATGTATACAAACACATACTATATACAGAGAGGCATTTATTCTATGCAAATTATTGTTATTTGTATAGATATGCACCAGTACTGGCATAATTCCCACCCCCTCCAGAAACAATTGCCGCCCCCACTTCTACAATCCTGGCTATGGCCCTGTAGGACACCCAAGAAAAATATAGGACATACCAAAATAAAAGCTAAGAACACTTATATATATTGCTTTCATATAGTTTATTTAAACTCCAAGGGTGCAACCCCAACCAATTTAGGCTGGCCTAACACACCTGGTATATCTTCTGTGGTGGTGTGGGAAGGTCAGCATGTGCCTAAACAGTAACCTAAACCATCCCCAGGAGTGCGACAGAAGTGCCTTATAGCACTTTTATGACACCACAAGGTCAGCATAGAACTTATGCTGGGGGTTATGCCTGCCTAACTGGTCGTTAGGATCTTAGCTTAATAGCACAATCCTAACCATGTCTACTCAAAAGGAAGCCCCATTGTGTTCAATGGCTCTTGCTCCCAGGAAAGTGTCTTTAAGATTGCAGCCTTTGGGTGCAATCCAGAGTAACTATGTGGAGTCTTTGCTCCGGTGTAAGAACAATTTGCTCTGGATTGCAATATGAATTTCCCATAGGTTTTCACTAGGTAGTGCAGTAGCTACGGGTACACGTAATGTCTCTTACGTGCTCCCATAGTTACTCTGGATTGTAGGGTAAAGTCTACTTGAAGCATGATAATAGGAAGTATAAAATCTTGGCATAAACACACCGCCTCCAGATGGAGATATGACTTTCTTGACCATAAATGAAAAATGAAAACATTCTCTCTCTCTCTCTCTCTCTCTCTCTCTCTCTCTCTCTCTCTCTCTCTCTCTCTCTCTCTCTCTGTGGTAAAACAGGCATTGTATGTTTTTCGGCACAACCAAACTCTGCCCACACCATTTGACCAGAGAAAACAGCAGAGTGACAGCACAAACCAAGGGAAACAATGCCTTTTTTCATACTGCCTTTAATTATCTCTATTTTTTAAAAAAATCAGTCCCCAGCCAAAGGCGGTCAAGATGTTGTGGTTGTCAGGAAGGAGGAACTGTTCCCATTGGTCCTGATGGGATTGATTTTTCTTTGGGAGGCCGCCAATCTCCTATCTATTGACACCTATTCCCCTCCTCGCGGCATTCTTTTATTGCAACCGGAGTTGCTCACGTGGCCGATGCCCGCAAAAGGAGGAAAATACATTGCTGATTGCTGCTGTCACAAGGAACTATTGCCATAACAGCTTGCGAAAAAAGCAGGTAGTATTAGATTCTCTATCAGGCCCGTCTCATCAAACCATCTGTAAAGCTGCTTCTTCAGTTGGTTCCAAATCATCAGTAAGAAAGGGAGAGTGAACAGTGGAAGATGAGAAGAAAAGAAAAAAGTAATTTCTGGAGCCTTTAGAGAGCATCGAAGTTGAATGGCGTTTGTCAATGGTGAGGAATAGCAGCCAGTTTGCTGACAGAGCAGATACAAGTTCTTAAAAAACCTAAGCACTCCAAATATATCCTGACAAAAACAGTTTAAAAATAGGAAAAGTAAGCCCCCAAATCCTTTTTGTTGGAGTAGCAATGTGGTTTCAGGGTTGCTACACTTGTTCTATTTTTAAATGTGTTCTTGTGTTGCAAAGATGCATAAAATACAACATACACAGAGCCGTACCCGTGTCTTGCCTGACTTGAGGTACTGAGAGACCAAAACATGCAGTTGAGTGGAAAAAGCCATTGATGCAGAAAGTCCCCACATTGCTCTTTCCCAAAATCAGTGAGTTAGAAATGAGCAAATGTTCGGCCGGTACAGGCGACAGCCACCAAGCACAGCCATCCACCTCTTTCTATCCTCAGTAGGTCACCCTCTCATGCGATCCACATACATCGCCATGCCACAAGCAGAGAAAAGTAGCAATGCATGAATGTTACTGAACAGCATTAGCTCTGGTTGATTCCAGCCATCCACTCAGGTCACATATCACATGGTTAGGCAATTCCCTTCCTTAGGCTCCAGTCTCTCGAGTGAATCAGAAACCTTTTTTTGCATTGTACCAAGTGACAGTGCTCAGACATCTGAACCTTTGAATTTGCCTGAAAGATCAGACCATCATACCAGATTTGAAAGCAACAAACAAAAGATATCCTTTGTTGCAGGGAGCAGTCAGGCAAGATGAGCTGAGTGAGTGAAGGGAGCATCCAATGAGTGCATGTTGCAAAACTAGGAGGTTCCCACTGCTATATCCTATAGCCAGGGGTGTCACTAGGGTTCACATCACCCCCATGCCATGGGCAGGGCAACAACCTGGATAGTGGGCATAGTTATGTGCCATTGCCCTGCCTCCATTTGTTTTTGGCCACAAATTTTAATAGAATATATTTCAAAGCGGTTTGTTTCACTGCATTCTGCTGCAAATTACGCATCCAACAGTATATAACATGATGGGATTATTTGTAAAAACCATGATTTTTTGCCATTTTGTTAACTAGTGGTGTTGCCTCAAGGGTGCCACATTTCTAACAACTTATTGCAGGGGTTCTCAAACCGTCCAGCATAGGACCCAGAGGGACAACCTGTCCAGCAGCCACTAAAAGTGATGTCATGGCTGGAAGTGACATCATCAGACAAATTAAATCAAATAAATAATTGTAAATACTTTAAAGTTAATCAAGTACATAATCTCAAAACCCTCCATTCAAAACAAATATTCAGTAAGATTTTCAACACCCAGTTCAATTTTTATGTTCACTATATTACTGAATATTACATTTAAATTATTACATATAATTTAATACATATACAGCATAATCATGTCTACTCCAAAGTAAGACCCCATTGTGTTCAAAGGGCCTTACTCCCAGGAAAGTGTCTTTAGGATTGCAGCCAATTAACCACTTGAAATATATATATACAGTGGTACCTCGCATAACGAATGCCCCAGGTAAAGTATGTTCCAGGTAAATGACATACTTTAAAAGCCTGGCGTTTGAACATCAGGCTCCCTGCAGAGCTTTTGAAGAGGCTGGAGAGCAGATGAAGGGATGCTCCTCTCTCCAGCCTGCTCTGCAGGGAGCCTGGCCTTCGAACGCCAGGCTTTTACAGTACACTACTTGCGGCTGCCTGTATCCCCCCCCCCGTGTCTCAAACACCCTCCCACCCCCCAAGGGCCCCTCAGTCCGTCCCAATGGGGCTTACTCCCAGGAAAGTGTCTAGGATTGAATATGCCTAACCATGCCTACTCTGAAGCAAGCCCCTTTGTGTTCAATAGGTCTTACTCCCAGGAAAGTGTCTTTAGGATTGCAGCCTAAGTAGACTTCATAGAATCATGCACATTGAATGCATGTTTTGAATTCAATTCCAGTGTTTTGTCATCATTTTTACATCCAGTTAATATTTTTATATGAATATTGTTGGGTTGTGGAACCAATTATTTGAGTTTTCATTATTTCCTATGGGAAAATCCACTTCACGTAAATAACATTTCTTGTAAAAAACATGTCTCCAGAATGAATTAAATTTGTTATGAGAGGCACCACTGTATTTATGTTTGTGTGTCTATATCTATCTATCGATCGATCGATCGGTCGGTCGGTCGGTCGGTCTCTATATTTATATCTATATCTATATCTATCTGCAATCCTAAAGAAATTTTCCTGGGTGTAAAACCACTGAACACAATGGGACTTATGCTCGAGGAGACATAGTTAGGATTGCACTATTTATTATTATTAAATTTAAAATTATTAAATATAATTTATTACATAAAATTGATGAATTACCAGCACACTATGCTGCCTGCTCACAAGGAAATGGAGGACAAGGAAGGCTTTTCCAGGACACAAGGCTAAAAAAAGGAAGTGTCCTGGAAAAAGAGGACATCTGGTAAATATATTTAAAAAGTCAAAACTGCCTTAACCCATGCCCCCCAAAAGGCACTAAATCCCAGAGGGAAGAGGGCTGGAGATCCAGCTGAGGTGTGAGTACAGGAGAAGAGATGTTTGGACTTTACAAAGCCTTAGAAATAATTTTAAAAAAAATTTCTTTTACCCGCTGACTGCTGAGCCAATTTCAGTGATGGGGAGGTCTGCCTTCTAGAGCCCTTTCAGTCTCTAGGTGTCTGGGATCAGGACCATTCTGAAGCCTCGCTCCCCCTGGACTGTACTGCACCCCCTTGCACTTTCCACACCAGCCAAAGCGCATCCTTTACTCACAAGTAAACAATGCAAAGGGGAACGTTTTAGGAGTGAACTTCCTCCAGGGGTGATTTGTGGGGGCTGTACTTCTTGGATCAGGACCTTTCCAGTCCTTGGATTCCTCTTCGCCTCCTCTTTCTAGCAGACTAAGGCCCATTCAACTACTCGTGTGTAAGCGTACTCATGCGCAAGCTAATATGCAAATTTGGGGGCTTTTTAAAAGTTTTTTGGCCATAACATTGGCTAGGAAGGTGCTATCACAAAACGGATTGTTGCATTGGACTCTGCTCTTCAATATGAATTCAATGACATATGGCATGAGGGGGTGGCATGCACCTTTGTGAACTTCATTTTTTTTGGGTCCTACAGCCCCCCACTGTGCATCACCCCCCTGCGTGTGTCACCCGGTGTAGGCCACATCCCCTGCACCTTCCTGGTGATGCTACTTCCTAAAGCTACCACCATGTCCTTCTCACCTCTTCTTCTGGTTCCAGTAAAGAAAACAAAAAGAGAGGGAGAGGAGGGATGCAAATATGGTCTCAGGCATCAACTTAGGCCAGATCTTCTTTGCAACCAAAAGACCAAAAGATCTTCTTTGCAACACATTCCTAAAATGCCTTCTTTTTTTAACCAATTGTAATCTTTGCCAAAAACTCTGCATTATTTATAAGTGTTGGAGAGTAGTTACAAGAGGCTTTTCTGGTTTCATGCAATGGCTGTTTTATTCTTTGAAGGATCCATGAAATAATTGTTTTTATTTTTATTTTGCTTCTAAGTTCAAAATTGTGAGAGGCTGGTTTACAAATGCTGTTGCTTTTTAACATCTGGTTTTGTTCTCTTGGTTCTCCTACACCAAGGACCCATTTGGCCGACATAAACAGCACAACTGCATTCTGCGTAAGTGACAACATATATATCGTATGTATAGGAAAATGTATATCGTATGTATAGGAAAATCGTATGTATAGGAAAATGTAAGATGTATAGGAAAATGTGGTATTGAGAATTGAAAAAATATGGCTGTTGTGATTTGTAATGCTAGAAATTACGTATATGCATAGGGCTGGTTTATATGTATGTGTGATTGAGTCCAATCCTATGCATGTCTACTCAGAAATAAGCCCCATTATAGTCAATGAGTTTTATTCCTCGGTAAGTGTGGTTAAGATTGCAGCCACAATGTATGTATAACAATGTATAACAGGGCTGATTTTGGGGATTTCAGGTATTGGCCAAGGACCTAAGCCCAACAGAGGCTGTGGCCAATTCCTGAGTGCTGCCCCAGTGACACCAGTACTGCCAGTGTGCCGTGCAGGAAATAACACTGCAAGGCTTTGCCATAGGCTACACAGCAACCTAGTGCCAACTTTGACATAGATAATGTGCAGCATAGTGATATCTATTCTAAGGGTAAGACTGAAGAAGTGCTGGAGTGTGCAGGCTTTATGGCCCGTAATGGAAAGGGACAACAAGGAATTCTATCACTCACCTGGTTCCAGTTTCTTTCACAGAGTTCCCTGCATGGGATGCTCTCATACCCCCTTCGCTGACTGCACCCAGAAGTCAGTGTCGGTGCTGTGGCTTTTTGGGAGCCACCAATTAGCTATCCCGCTCAAGATCCATTGATGCTGATGCTTGTCCGTGTGTCTTGTGGCAGAGATAAGGAAAAGCCGAGGCCCAGCAGCCATATCAAGAGTGAATTAATTCCTCTATGCGTGCTACAGTGGCTCAGTACGAAAGTCATTCATCGCCCCAGGTGCTAATCTGTGCTTGCTGCCCTTTTCATTCCCAAAGCTTTCTTTTTGCTCAACGCAAGGAAGACAAGACAAGACATTTGTGTAATGGTTGATGAGTCTCATTCAACATGAAAGGGCAGCTTGGGTGAACGTGTGGCTGGTTTGATATTCTACTGTGTTTCAGAGGGATTTTCATTTCTTCTATTTTCATCAGGAAAGACAGAGATGAAAAAAAATCACATGGCACTCGCTGAGAATCAAAGCATCTCTCCGCCCACCCAATTTTTTAATAATGGCTTTTTTCCTCTTGATAATCCTTAATAACAATATTCAAACATAAAATTATTAATCCTGATTCACACTGTCTTTTCTGAGGGAGAAATAACACCATATATTTTAGCACATTGAAGACTGACCAATTTATTTTAGCATACACTTTCATGGCCCACAGTCTAGACCTGTGGAGGAAAGGCCCAAAATGGCTCTGGAATACAAAAAATGGAGTGACTGGCCTTCTGAGAAGTTAAATCTATGAACTGCATATACTGATTCTTGACATCAGCAATGACAAGTAGCGCTGCTGCCATGTTTTATGTCAAATCTGTGTCAATTTATGGGCAGAGTTTGAGCTGCTCATCCTGCCGTAGTTCAGCATCGGGGCACTGGCATCAAACATTTCAGTCTCTTAAGATACTGTACTAGTGGACTGAAAAAAAAAATCACAATTTTAGAAGAAAGCTGAGACAAAGAGTGACTCCCGCTGAACTAAAATTTATCAAGAAATCTGACTGTTCAATTTGACTTGAACAAAGATAAAAGTTAGTCTCAGCCTACCATGAAATAAGTACGGTTCCACTATAGAGAGTACTATTACCTATCACTTCTAATGCCAGTTACCGTTGTACTTAGCTCATGCATTTAATTTCTCATAAGGACGGTCATTACTCTGGAAATTTCTTCTCAGGGAGGAGTCCTCCGTTACGGGTCTTCCTCATTACTGACATGTCTTGGGCTATGAATGCATATAGAAACACTTTGTGCCTACATAAGTAAATGTGCCAGTGTGCGGTTGGAGTGTTGGATGAACTCCAGAGTCAACCTGATTTGAATCCTCATTGAGCCATGAAGCTCAGTGAGTGACCGTGGATCAGTCACCTTGAGAAGAAAGGTGTCAAACTTGTTACATATAATAGACCAAATAGCATTGCCCCAAATAGCACTGACCAAATGGCCCTCTGCTGAGGGCCAGAAGTGACATCATTAAGTGGGAAGTGATGTCATTACGTGGTGGATGGCAAGATATAATAAGCACTTCATTTTCTTATGACAACTCATTCGCTGCATGTGACAGAAGAAAAGATGTGCACATCTTGGTCATACTTTCAAGATATGGAACAGCCCAAATACCATACTAGGAGAGCCCAATTATAATGGGGACAGGAGAAAATGCTTCTGGGGCCACATCTGGCCTATAGGGAGTTTGACACTCCTGATTAAGACTAAGCTTTACAAGGTTGGTAATTACTAAGGGAGATTACCTTGAGTTCTGTGAATGTTGTATGGAGTAGAAACGTAATCAGAGGAGTCACTGACTGACTCCCTCATTCACTCACAGACTCACTCATCAATGCCTTGCCAAAACCGCCGAGCCTAGAAACATGAAATTTGGGGAGGGTGTTCGTTCTGTGGTGGAGGCACCCACTAAGAACTGGTTTTTGGAAATTCCAGCCAAAAGGGGGAGAAAAGGGGTGCAACACATTTTCCTCCCCATACTTTACATTGAAGAATCGCTGATTGATCAACACCCTGCCCCAACCCCTGGATATAGAAGCCTGAAATTCAGGGAGGGTCTTCCTTCTGTGACCAATGTTGAGAAATTTAACTATTAAGGGATGAAACATGGTGCACATGTTTTTGTCCTATACTTAACATTGAAGACTGACTGACATCCAGCCAATTTGGTGCCCAGTACCTTATGTACTGGGAGGGAGAGTGCACTGGGGGGATTGTGCGCAAGGGGGGGGTTGATGTACATGGGGAGTTGATGCTCATAGGGGGATTGATTCCAATGGGGGGTTGATGCGCATAGGGAATTGATGCGCATGGAGGAAATTGCGCAGTGTGGCACATGGGAGTTGATGCATACGGAGGTGAATGCACATGTGGTCCATGGGGAGATGGTGCACATGGGGGAATGGTGCACATGGGGGTTAGATGCCCTTGAGGGGATGTGGTGCATGGAAGGATATGACACATAGTGGTTGATGTGCATGGGGTGATGGTGCACATGGGGGTGTGGTGCATGGAGGATATGGTGTATGGGAGTGAGGTGCATGGGGGTTGATGTGCAAGGGGGGATGGTGCACATGGGGAGATGTGGCACATAGGGGCTGATGTGGATGGGGGGTGGTGCGCATTGAGGGATGTGGCGCACTGGCTGGGCAAGGAAGGGGAAAACCCCATCACAAGACACTCTTCTTCAGCTGCTCTTTTGACAAGTTTCTTGTCAAAGAAACAAGGTAAATGGAAAGTGGAAGGTTATCTGGCAGTGGATGGGGGAGGGTTAATGGACCTTAAGGAATTCTTAAAGCTCAGGAAATTTAGAAGGCTTTTCCAAGTGCCAAGATTTATTTTCTGAACCTGAGCTTGATGACATTCTCCATCATCTCTTGTTCTAAATGATGGAGAAAAGCTGTCTTTGCATATATTTGCATCTCTGCAGATAAGAGATAAATATGGGGTACCCTCAGTGGTGGACACCAGCAGGTTCGCACCTACTCTATAGAACCAGTTCTTAACAAGAGATAGGACATATAAAGTTTAAAAATAGCCATTTAAAAGTGGCTGCCAGATGGGCAGAGAACCGGTTCTTAAATTTTTTGAAGCCCATCACTGGGTACCCTGAGGCATAGCTTTCCAGCATGGATGCATTTGCATTGCATCTCCAAGGTAGGGTAACAAATATTTCCTTACCTTGATGAGGTCATTGATTGCCCCCCCCCCCAACACAGGATGTAGTATATGCCCCTTTTCATGAGAAGTTAAATGAAAAGTCTGTCTTCATTTAACTTCTCATGAAAAGGGGCATATACTGCATCCTGTGTTGGGGGGGTGGGGGGGAATCAATGACCTCATCAAGTCTGTCTTGGAAAAGGGAAATACTTGATGAAGAGCTAGTAGAACTCCACAAAAGACTGGCCAAGGAAAAGAATCCACAAACTGGAGTGGAATCAAATGATTTATTTTTGTTTTCAGTTTAGAATTACCAGTAGTTCACAAGGCTGAGAGGGCAAGCATCTGGCACCTATTGAAAAATCTTACTACTCTGAGAGAAGAATGCTTAAGTTGTTAAATCAAAGTTCTTTGGTTTTAAATAGGTGGTGGATTGAGCCAAGAGTCTTTATAGACAAATCTTTACAAGCATGAAGAGGATAATGTTTGTGCCATCTTCTGTGGAAAGAAGCCGGCGCTTCCCATCACTGCGCCTAAGCAATGCCGTCTGCTTGGTGATAGTGACGATTAATCACTTTGTAAATATCTTCTGTTTTATTACACAAGCAATAAGCACTTTGTCGGAAATTACATAAGTTATAATCCAATTAAACAATAATTACATTGTAATGGCTTTGTAACTACAGCATTAATTAATTTTTATGGCCCTGTAAATTAACCATGGTATTGATATGGAGTTCAGAGGAGACAGCTGACACAGTCAGCAGAGAGTGGGAGAAAAGGGCCCATCCTGGCATGTTGCCGAGTGGACTTCTCTCAGACCGTGTTGCCACTCGGTGCCAAGTCTGACTGTGAGGATGGGGTAGGGGCTGACATGATTGAATGGTCCTCCACCTCCCCTCCAAATTCAATTGATGTAAAAAAGATCTGGCTGTGCCTTCTGACATGTTAAATTTTCTATAGTCCTTTTTGTACATAGCCAAGATAAGGAGTTAGAGGCAGGATATAAGGAGTTTGAGAGAGAGAGAGAGAGAGAGAGAGAGAGAGAGAGAGAGAGAGAGAGAGAGAGATCTTTAAACTCACCTGAGCCATCACACAACAATAAAACAAGATGTTCCAGCTCCAGTTTCGTCTCCCCCTCCCACCCCCCAAGAATGGATTCCCCAAACCAGGTCGTTGTCTAACTGGCCTGTTTGTCACAGGATCCAAATGTCACTTGAAGTTGTCATCGCACACTGCTGATAATGCACCGTGAGTGAAAATACAGCTTTGCAAACCTTAAGAATAATGTCACTCCTGCTGAAATATTTTCATGGATCTCTAGATAAATTATTTCAGTTCTCCTCAAAATATCTACAGATAGTTCACCTGTGAAGGAATTTTCAAATTTGTTTTGAATATTGCTTTTGGTAAAATGAAGCAGCAACAATACATCACTATCACCATGGCTGCCCCAAGCAGTTGCTTCCTGGTAAGTTATCTCTGTTTATCTCAGTAGGTTAATTCTATACCTAATTCTATATTTACCTCTAGCTGACGGCACTTATCTTCCACTGGTGTTGACTGTTTAAATTTTTTAAACAGGGAAATAGGGGAGAATGTAAGAAGCTGCAATACTGAGTCAGACCATTGACATCTCTGGTTCTGTAATGTTGGCACAGATTGGCACTTGCCCTGGCATCTTGGGCAATGATGTCAGAGTGTGAAGTGACATGGTGACATCATGTCCAGATTCTCCCCAAGGGACAGGGTGATGGCCATTTAATATGTTACAGGTCTTCCTTCTCCTGTGCATACTCCCCTTTGTAGGAGATGGAATGGGATGTGGAAGCCACTAGTGCCTCCTCCATAACTAGGATGGAGTCTAAAGGGCAGTCATGTGCCCTCCTTGATGTAACACTTGAGGCCTCCAGCACCACCTTTGTTACACCTCTGAATGGCTTTCTGTAGTTTTAAGAAGAATTTTCTTTTCTTTGTCCACCTTTGAGATACCAGAGATTGAACTCTGAATCTTCTGCATGCAAAGCATATGTTTTGCTGCTGAACTAAGGCCTTCCCTTGTTGAGACTTTGACTTTCCAGAATAATCAAGAAACAGTGATGAGATATTTCTTGCTTATCCATGCCAGTTTATCCATGTCTACATGAAATGCATCTCCATGCCTACATGAAATAGACATGTTTTTAAGAGAAACTAGCCAGGTCACCTGGAGGTGGGATAAAGAAAGCTGGTTCAGGGGTTGCGTCTGACCTGAAGAAGGCTGCCAACTGGCCATCCCTGATCAAGCTATAAGATGACCAAAACATAGGTAGAGCTCAAGCATAGCATAGCTTTGAGTAGAAGGTAGATATTGCAGAGAAGCTCTGTGTAGAGAACATTCAGCAGATATATTTAACATCAGAACCCAAAACGTTTTTCCCAGCAATAACCCACAGGGTCTATCAACTCACTGGCAGCTATAGCTGACAGATATAATCTTTAAAAGCTTGAACATAAGACAGGATCCTCCAAGGGGTGTATCTTTCTTCGAAGGTGTGTGTCAAATGAAATCATTCTGAGGATGTGGTGTGCATGGGGGGTTTCTTTTGGGAGAATAGAGATATAACAGCTTCTGTTTGGGAGCAACAGCCTTCCAACCTCCTATATGCCACAGAATCACATGACATTCTTTTCCTTACTCATTTCTGTGGCAGAAGTAAGCACAAGTCAGTAAATGCTTAGCCACTCACTAATCCCTTGAGTGCATCTATTCCTGTGAAAGCACAGAAGTTTTGCAGGTCAAAAGAATGGAGACAAAGTGCATCTAGCAAAACAAAAACAGCCACCAATGGCCCTCAGGAGCCCTGCTGAACCTTAATCTCTGCTCTCCTCATCTCCTTTCTAAACATGCCAGCTGTACTTGAATGACAGGTTCTTCTGCCTTCTTCTTTTGACCTGCAAAGCATCAGGAAATGGGCAACATGCAATTCATGAAGACTGCAGGCATTTACTGGAATCCTGGAAATCTTAGTTTTTCTTTGACAAAGAAGACACATGAAGTATAAGTGAGCCATTTAGTTATTTGAGTTTATAAACCACTTTGTGAACTTTCATTGAAAACTGATATATTGGTGTGCCCTGACAGGTTAGGGACCAGAGCTGTGGTGAAAAGTGGAAATTGTTGAAAAGCAGAACCTGGTCTTTTTTTAGTTTATAGGTGTTGCTTCCAATGCGTTTTAAGCTAGCAAATTGCAAATACCCTTTTTATCTTGCAAATTCCTGCTTTCACACAAAGATTTCTGCAAAAGAACTCTCATTAACTCCTTCAGGCTTGGGAATAGACCAGGAGCTAAGGTGTTCTTGTGTGCAATTTCTGTCACACAAACACATGACAAAACAGTATGACTCACCATGTCATAGGTAAACCAACATGAAGGACGGCAATTTTAGACTTTAGAACAAACAGAGAGAAGTTGAAAGAGTGGAACATGCATTGAATGAATGATTTCTGGGTATTGTATAATTGTAAGATGTTAAAAGAACAAATTGTCATGAAAAACTCGTCAGAAAACAGAGGATACCTATTGTTAATGATATTGATGAAGAATGCCTTCTCTTACTCAGGTGACCATGGTCACCTACAGAATAATTGTGATGAGTGTATATGCATGTATATGAAGGCACACAATATTTTTGTTTAATTACTGTATGCTGTGCTTTGAAATCTTACATGACTTCCAATGGTTGATTTACACATGAGTACTGTATAGACCACTGGCTATTCCATCCCACTGTGATTTAGCACTCACCTAGCAGCTGTGCATGTGAATAGCTTCCACTGAGAATTTCTGGGTTTGAGACAGGTGATGTAAATACTCAGTGGGTGGCACGGGATCTGTAATGGCTATTTCACACCCATACCTTGTTTAAGTGTTCAGCAAATATGTGCAATCTCCTCCTGAGACAGTCTTCAGTTTTAGGAGGATGGACTAAAGGTTTTTGAATAGTGGAAGGTGGCTGTGTGATCACTGTGCATCCTGCAACAAGAAGATTACAGGAGACTGCATTATTGCACAGAATGTATATGTATGGCCATGCATAGCATTTCTGATCTATTCAGGTTTGTGACATGAGTTGGCCTATATTTATGCCCTAGCCTAAAGCTTATTTGGTGCTGCCTTTTCTCTTTATCATTTATAGAGCATTTGAAATTTGCAGAGTTTTTTTCTGTTTACACGCTCTCCTCAGAGGAGCTCAGGATTCTCCCCTTTTATCAATAAATTGATGTTTCTGGATGTCTTCAAGACAAACCTATGACATCTAACTGAAATGTCAGCAAGGCATGGAGCACCATGGTGAGGTCCAACTAATTCACATTCAGTATGATCACAGTGTATCATCTGAAGCTGAGGAAAAGCCCCTTTAGCCATGGCTGCTACCTGGTGATCCAGGAGCAGCTGTGGATCCATATTTACCCATATATACTCATGTATAAGCCGACCCGCATATAAGCTGAGGCACCTAATTTTACCACAAATACTGGGAAAACTTATTGACCTGAATATAAGCCGAGGGTGGGAAATGCAGCAACAGCAGGAAAGTGTGGCTGGCCTTGTAGCCTCAGGGCCCAATCCTGGGCATGTCTACTCAGAAGTAAGGCCCACAAAGAAGTACCTGAGTCTGAGGAGGGGCTTGGCTGCAGTGGGCTCCATGTCTTGCCGGCGTGCGCCTCCTCCACAGCCCGGAGAGCCAGCGCCAGCAGCTGGAGAGGCTGCAGAGCCTCTGAGGACGCACGCTGGAGGTCGCGCCTACCATTTTTCTTAATTTTTTTAACTGACTTGTGTATAAGCCACGGTGGGTTTTGGGGCTCATTTTTTGGGCCCAAAAAACTAGGCTTATACGTGAGTATATATGGTAATATCAGTTTATTAGTCTCCATCCAGTTCTCAACCACTCCCAGCCAGTGATTCGGGACCTTGATAAACAATCAGTATTTGGAGGAAAGGAGAGCTAGAGCCATCATCATATGGATGGCATCCAATCTGAACCACCCTGATGATCTCTTCTAATGGTTTCATGTTGATACCAAACAATATGGGGACCAATGCAGCACTCTGCAGAGTCCCACATACCATTGTCAGGTATGGCTGCGTCCATCACCTTCTGAAGAGGTATTCGCACCCCCAAGTAGCACTTGCTGGCAACCCACTCCCTCTCAGTCTGAATGCCCCAATATGTACCTCACAGAAATTTTGTAATGATTACAAGCTAATTCATATGAAGCACTTTGAACTTTCAATATGGTGGTGATGGTGATTTCGAAACTTTCATAAATAGGAATGGGTTGACTTCAGGAAACACTGGAATTTTTTCAAACGACTTCCCACCCCCACCCCACCCCCACATGCCAGATGAAATTGTTTCAAGGGACAATGTGGCTCAGCCACTGAAGTAAATCGTCTCACTGTGTAGGAAACTTTCTCTAATGTATCATCGGAAAGAGACTTTTGAAAGAAGTGGAGGAGCAATACATTAGCAGAGACATTTGGATGTAAAAGCCAGTGGGTGGCTTGGAGTCCCATCCATCACCTTCACTCTTGTCTGATGGGAATCGCTGCTTCCTCCAACATGTGTGCATGTGCTGTGACAGTCCTCTTATGCATTTCCCTTGTGTCCTGCCCTGCATGCCTGGGTCAATAGTCCATCTTCTGTTGCTTCACCATGGACCAGTAGCTACCCCATGGGCTGCCAGGAGGATGATAGAACTCCTGCCACAGAAAGGCACCTGAAATACAAGAGAACACTTTTATCTGCTTATATTCATTTGTAAGAAAAGGTGCTGATTTTACAATGAGGTCTTAAGAATCAATCCACAGAAAAAAGACCAGAGTGTGCAGAAGATGGTCCTTGAACTAGGGCTTGGGAAGGGCAACAAACCAGGATGGTATAGTACTCAGGAAAATGGACTGGAAGATCCAGGTTCAAATCCTACCTTAGCTGTGAAGCATCCTGGATGATATGGGCCAGTCAGTCACTCTCAGCCTCACCTACTTCACAGGGCTGTTGTGAGTACAAAAGGTAAAAGGTTTGGAAGCCACATTGGGCATTTGCTTTGGCCTGGGAAAGGTGAGGTATAAATCCTTTAAATTAATAAATAAGGTAATAAACTAAGATACCAAGGGCAACAAACCAGTGAAGCAGGTGTCAAGGCAGGGGTGGATGTCAAGGGAGTACCCATTCCATTTCCTGGCATGCATACCATGGTCTTGCAGCCTAAGTCTTGGGGGTAGGAGAGAACACTACTACACTACTACATAAATTACAATTTATGGTGTAATTTGTAAAACAGGTCTGCAGAAACTAATAAATACAGATTACATTTCAGGTATCAAATAAATACATTCTTATCTTGCCCTGGAAATCCCTTCTATCTAGGGATGTTAATGCTAGCGTAGCTTGTTTACACAGCAGGGTTTAGGTAGGAGATTTTTTCTTAGGTAGGTAGCAGGGTTTTTTTCTTCTTAGGTGGCAGAATTTAGGTAGGAGATCACTTCCTGGCATGTTGACATAAAGAAAAGCAGATACTGTTATTTATGAGATCTCCATATCTGGATTGTGGTTGGGAGAGGTCATACAATTGCTGGCTGGCTGGGAAGAGATTCTGGAAAGATGGAGAAAGAAGAAAAAATATTATGTCAATAAACATTTACTAGATTGAAAATTGAAAGGATAGCCCAAGATTACCAATCTGCATAATACACAGACCTTTACAAAGGGGGGAAGCCATTACATTCTGGCTGTTAGTATATTGCTCCCTTCAGGTAAAAGGTGCTGGTGTGGTGTTGTTGGACCTTTCTTAAGAATTCCAACACAGGGTGACAATATGATTGGAAATTTCCGGATTTGTTCTCTTTTATAGCCTCCTGTCCAGTTGTCCTCCAAAAGGGCCTCATTGTCCTCCATTTTGGCTTCATTTTGGAACTTTGCAGTGGTGTGAAGTACCCCATCGTGTCATATGTCGTTGGATTCATTTTGAAGAGCAGAATCCAATGTAAAAATTGGTTTTGAAATATCACCTTCCTCTCAAAAGTTATGGCCAAAAAAACTAAAATCTAAAAAATATGCATTGAGCTCTATGGGGAAGTGAAAGTGCCCAATATTGTGGCTTTACTCGTTGAGTAGGCAAACATGCTATTGTCTGCTGAAAAAGGGCCAGGCTGAGAGGAATCCAAGATCTTGTCCTTTTGAGGTTTGGGCATCTGGTCACCCTGCACAGCTAAAACATATCAAGAATAGAGTAGTGGTAAATATTAAAGTCCAAGAGATCAGCATGACAGCCCTTTATATGTGCAGCCTCATAGTTATGCCCCATTGAAGCTATTTTTAAAAAATTAACTTTATGCCCCTTTACAAATTTCCTAGTTTGCCTCCTGTTGAGCCATATAATTCACTGGTAAGCTCCTGAAAAGAGTTGCCCGGCCAAACCTGAACACTCCTAAGTTAAATCCTGGTTTCTCCTCCATCTCACTCCTGTCCTGTTACTCTGAAATTGCTCATCTCATCACACTTGGGTAACACCATTCCTTTCTTCATTATTTTGAACTGTGCTGTGGGTGGCGCAAGTGGCTAAGACACTGTGCCTGTTAACCAGCAGGCCAGGGTTCGAGACCCGGGTTGGCCCCACAAGACAGGGTGAGCTCCTTAGCCCAGCTCTGCAACGCCAGCTGGATCCAATCGTATTGGCTCTGCCTTTCCATTGGACTAATTCAGTGGCGTGGAGAGGGGGGATTTGCTGCTTGGTTAACAGCCTATCCTCCATAACAATCTAACCCAGGCTTTCGTGCTTTGCATGTAGCGTATGCAGCACTGAGCATGATACCATAGTCTTCCAAGACTGACGGAGGCCTACTTTTTAATGTCTTAAAAATGTTCAAATGGGGAAGAGTTAACCCATCTTAGAAAAGCTATGCCAATAGTTAAATTGAGGATTGCATTGACAGAGGAGGGAAAAATAACATTTTCTTCAATGAAGACACATTCATTTAAACAGAAAAGAAAAGCTCCGATTAAAATCAGCCACAAGACAAGAGCCCATTAATTTATATGGATTCAGATGAAACATTTACTGAGAGAAAGGGAAATTAAATGAAAAGAATGGGATGTGCCTAGAATTCATATGGCCTTTTCAGAGCTGCCATTTGGGTACACTAAGCCTGTTAGTGACAACGTACATCCAGGCAATAACAACTATAAAGAAAAAGCACAAAGATGCTGCAGGCTGCTATGAATAAATTCCATCTCTAGACCACAGGTTTTAGATGGTGGACTACCCAGTAAGCAAGAAAAGGATCAAGAGGTTGACAAACTCAAGGCCTCCCAACCAGACTCCATCCTGAATGGGACAGGCATGATTTCAAAAAGAAATACATCTTTTATGACACTGACAGTCAAATGTGCTGGACCAGGCTGGCTGGTCTCAGGGGTAGGGGATTTTCTTATCCTTCATCTAATGGAAGTAGCTCCATATGTGTTAAGTAAAAACAGTTTAAAACAAAAAGTGTGTCCCTTTATAATTGTTTCAAAACATTTTTTTACTATTGTGGAGAGGAAGCAGCAATCAGAGAGGCAGAGGAGCCACTTCCTCAGTTGAAGATCAGTATGATTGCTTGTATCACTGCCTCTCTACAACAAAACAACAGAAAAGTATTTTTTTTAATTGTGATTAATGGTGGCCATTTGTGTTGAGTCAAATCCCTGTATAAAAAAATCAGTGTATAAAAAGGGTGGACCTGTACTTACCTGGAAATAAACCCATTGAAAACAGTGTTACTCTGAATGAATGTTCTCAAGATTGCATTTTGAAGACATTAAAACAAAACCCATTCATAGTCCTGGGCTGAATTCAGTGATTCTCCCAGACGAGCATATGTAGGATTGCAGTCTAAAGCATTGTAGGTCTCACAGGAAATTATATCCTACCAACTGCTTTTTCTTCTGGTAGTTCTTTGGTGATTCCAGGCCATATTTCACAGAGCTGAATCCCCAAGTACAGTCCTCGCTGATGTTGACATGGCTGCTGCTGTCATCCAATCTACCCTTTATAAAGGATTTCATGGCATTAGAGTGACCAGCTTCTGTAATCAAAGATGGAATGGCGTGATTTTGTGCCGCACTAGTGGTCTCCAGCCCTAGTTCTGATAAAGTTGCCAAAGAAAACTTTTATACTCAGCTCAGTGGCTATTGCACTTTGAACTTGTGTGCAACCATAATAATTTAAGTGGTTGACAGGGGACATTGAACAAGCCATCATTAAAGTTGTTAATTAGGTGGGGGAAGAAAACACGGGGAGTGAAGGACACTGCAGCATGTGGGATGAGTACACGGTGTCTGGATTGAGGGGATGGGCTGATTCAGCACAACAGCCACTGTGCAAAACAAGTGCAGGGGGAGTAGCTGTTTGTTGGGCTGGACACAAGGAATGCCTGTTCATTAGAGAGGATGTGGTTGAAGATAAGTAATGTGTGCCACTTCATCACTGGAACATCCAGGAGGTTGCATACATGCCAAAAGATGTGGTATCTTCTCAGAATGAGTTGTCACTGTTGAGCAGTGTTTCTCAATCCGTGCGATGCTACCACCAGTGGTAACATCATTGCCAGTTACTTACACTGATACTTAAAATAGGTGGACCACATGAGGTAGTACAGCTGAGGATAAATGTGGGGAAACACTGCTGTAGAGGCAGAATTCCAGAGTGATCTCGTCCCACCTCTTTTAGACACAATAATATATACAAAAGAAGTAGTTCTGAGTTGGGGGAGTGGATTGCTAAAAGCAGCTCTCACCCTCTGCCTCAGGTATATACATGCTATTTTTCCTTGAAATTGCTATTTTGCCAGCCAATTCTACACACTGGGTGACTGCAATTATCAACAATCAAACAGTCCTACAGACTAGACATGCATATTAACGCACAAATCGTCTTGTTTCTAAAAGGTGATACAAACTGTGCTTATGATGTTGCTACAGTTATTATAAGAGGGTTTTTTTTTAACCTACAATGAATGCTCTTAAAAATGAAAATACATTTTTGTAATTTAATATTGTGTATAATCAAGATCAGGTCTTTCTTTTGCTGGAAAGCAATTTTAACTAGGCTGTCTTGCAGATGCAAAGAGGTTGCCTGCTCATTGTTCTAAGAACTGATGAGAAAAATTTCTATCACACATGCCTTACCTATTACTCTAGAAAAATGGTGTGGGGAAACTGAGCCCCAGATAGCCAAAGTCTAGGAAATGTGATTTAAAAGGAGGGACAGTGGAGCACGTTTTTAATCAAAAATACACATGGCAACTTAAAATCTTTCTATCTACTTTATTTATAAACAATTTTTCAACTGAAAAAATTAATAGCTAATTAATAGATAATGGTACATAGTATGCAGTAATTGTATGAGTTTAAAATAGTATGTTTGTTTAAAATAGTATATTTGTATGTCATGATGAACATAGATTCGTCATCTGAGTTAATCTATTGGTTTATGTTGCCTATTATTGTCTATAACAGTGGGCACAATCCAGAGTAACTATGGGAGCACGTAAGAGACATTACGTGCACTCGTAGTTACTGCACCACCTAGTGAAAACCTATGGGAAATACATATTGCATTCCAGAGTAACTTGTTTTTACTCCGGAGCAAGGACTCCCTGTAGTTACTTTGGATTTCACCCAGTGTTTCCCAACATTTGCCCTCTACTGTACTATTTCACATAGGCTGCAATCCTAAGGATACTTTCCTGAGAGTAAGCCCCATTGATTACTTCAGAGAAGACATGCATAGGATTGCAGCCATAGGGCGCAATCCAGAGTAACTATGGGGAGTCCTTGCTCCGGTGTAAGAACAATTTACTCTGGATTGCAATATGAATTTCCCATAGGTTTTCACTAGATGGTGCAGTAACTACGGGTGCATGTAATGTCTCTTACGTGCTCCCATAGTTACTCTGGATTGTAGGGGAAGTCAACCTATTTAAAATACCATCAAAAGTAACATTGGTGTATAGTGAGTGGTAGCAGATCTTCCGGGATTTCAGATAATATTACGAGGGCTCTTCCAGCCCTATCTGGAGATATCAAGGACTGAATCTGTGGTGTTTATGTATAACAAAGCATGTACTTTTCACCTGAACTATGGCCCAACCCAGCCATAAATGCCCTACAGAATTGGCAAAATGGGAAGCTGGAGGCACAAACTAGAGGCACAAACTGTCAGGGACAGAGACTAACAAGGGAAGAGTACCTAGTTGCTCAGGTAATACCAAAATGTGACCCAGAAGCCTAAAAAGTGAGCAGATTGAGGAAGAACAACAAGGTGGGCAAGTGGAGTCAGCCCGATTGTGGAAGGACATGGACCCCGAGAGTTCCACCATGAGGGCTGGTACAGATGAAATCTGGACTCCTAGTTTTAGTCCCAGTGACTCCTGTGCTACTTCCAAGGAGTTCAGGATTGTGCACACTTTGTTATAACATTTCCCCATCCAGTTAAATTTTTTTTTGTGTTCCTCAAATACAGAGGACAGATGGAAGATTTGCTTCCCTACAAAGCAGGGAAATTGTCTAGACAGTGGACATGTTCATTCATGCATATGAAAGCTCACAGGTCACTGCATTTGTTTTGTATTGTGATTGCTCCCTCTTGTGCAGGCTGGAACACGTCCTGCATCCTAAAATGATCCATACGGACTCTCTAAAGGATCAATAGAAATGGATTTTATTCCCAACTTAACTGTGCAGCCTTCACTTAATAGCCTGCCTGTGGCTTCACAGTACAGTTCCTTCCAATAAGGTGAGAACTCTACATGTCTTTGAGTTCATATGATCCTTCTGTTTGTAAAGATCACACTGAACTATATTGCCAGCAGTTCCCAGAAGACCATCTTTTCTCTAGCACCACTGCATGTGGGCTACATCCTTGGCAATATTACTGTGCAGTATGTTTGGGAGGGTCAGCAGCAGTGAATGAACATAGTTTGGTCTCATTTCCTTTGTTATTTATCCCCTGCCTGTTTTAAGTGAAAAAGAGATACTTCTGGGGACACCTGTGGAGTCTATTGAAGCATACATCTAATTTGATCCAAAGGCCTTCCATATGAACTCAGTAAGATGATCCAGATGTTTTACAGGATGTCAGCTCTAGAATTCTAGTGCTGCTATTTTGAATTGCTAATCAAATTAGGGCTGTGGGTGGTGCAAGTGGTTAAGACACTGTGCCTGTTAACCAGCAGGCCAGGGTTCGAGACCTGGGTTGGCCCCACAAGACAGGGTGACCTCCTGTCCTTAGCCCAGCTCTGCAACGCCAGCTGGATCCAATCGTATTGGCTCTGCCTTTCCATTGGACTAATTCAGTGGTGTGGAGAGGGGGGATTTGCTGCTTGGGTAACAGCCTATCCTCCATAACAATCCAACCCAGGCTTTCATGCTTCGCAGGCAGTGTATGCAGCACCAAGCATGATACCATAGTCTTTCAAGACTGATGGAGGCCTGCTTTAATCCAAGTAACCCACAAGAATAGGCGGTCTTGACATGTCGTTTATGTCAACAATTTGCCTCCAGTTCGGGTTAAACCAACAGTCTACAATTAACAGCATCTGACAGATGCTCATTAATTCAGTTCCAAGAAATTATAAGGGCAGCCTAGAATATGTTTCTTGTATTAAACTTAGATTAACCAGGCCCAACAGGTTTTCCCAAGTCAGGTCCATCATGTATTGCAACTCCAATCCACAACAAGAGAACACCATCACCATATGGTACAAATACCATAGTTGCCATTAAATTCAGATTACCTTTTAAACTTGGTCATTTTTAAAAGACTGACTGCACAATATTAACTTGTGCTGGAGCAGGCAGGGTGGCTTAGCCTGTGCTGTTTCCAGAACAATTTTGTGAAACTTTTCCCAAATGGCAGGGATGTAGCAGCCCCATAAGGTCTTGTTGGTTCTGCGTCGCCTATAGAGGTGGCACAGAACTGAGTAAACACAGACAACCAGAAGCTGCTCTGCACCACCTGGGGAAGTGGATTGGGATTTAGTATATCATCAGGTCGCACCCTGCCCCCCACTTCCCTTGCCTGACCCCAGGATACCTTCTACCTGCCCTCCTTGTAGTCCCAGAACATTGCCCCCTCCCCGTCCTATCCACCCCTTTCAATCCCCTGTGCTCTCTAAGCTCGGCTAGCACTATTTTCTTTTTTCCAACATTGGTACAGGTAGGCCAGTGCACATCCATAGTACAGCCTATCTCCTTTTCAAGTGGCATGAAAGTATTTTATGTCACTTTTGATACACTCCTTGCCCAGCACAAAGACACTTTTGGATTGCAGCCACATTTATTATTTAATTTTAAAAATTAAAATTAAAAAAATTAATTTAAAAATATGACAAATTTTAAAAATTACTATCATTTTTAAAAGTGATCTGTTTCTGTCTACTTTGATATTCATGAACTCCCAGCTAGCTTTCAGTACCTGTATTTATAGCTTGTGCTTACACCTTAGAATAAATCTGGGACAAAAAGTGGGGTGAGGAATCTGATTTACATGCAAAATATCACATTCCAAGATGTTGCCATTTTCACAATAATCACAGTTTTGCACAGTGCTTCTGAATAACTTGATACCATTTTTCCAAGGATGCTTGGCTTCTACAGATCTACATTGTGCGACCTGAGTTTTGAACTTTTCCAACTTGTTCCCAGTAAATTAGAGCACAACAAGTCACGATTAGACCCTGGCTTGGTTTGCCATAATTTGTTCCCCCAGGACTGTGTGGGACTAGAGGAGGGGAATACTGGATAAAAGAAGCTGCTCAGCACTAGGCTGGGGAAGCCTAAGGTGCATGCGCAACCCTCAGGCATGTGTTTTAGGCTTCCCCCGCCCAACACTGGGAAAGTGAACTCAATACTGAGCTGGAGAACACTAATGCACATGTGCCAGGCTTGTGTGTGAGCAGTAGCTCCCACAGTTCAGCATTGGGCTGGCTTCCCAGTACTGACCTGGGTTGCTGAATGTGCATGCACCAGACTCACATGTGCACATTAGCTCCTCCAGCTCAGTGTTGGGCTGGCTTCCCAGCACTGACCTGGGAACCTAAGGCACAAGTGCCAGGCTCATGCAAGCACATTAGGTTTTCCAGCTCAGCATCAAGAAAGGCTGCTCAGTGCTGGGCTGGACAACTGTGGGCAGTGCTTGTAACCTGGAGGGTTACTAGTTCCTGGGTCCCGGCTGGATTATAACCTTGGCTGGATCATGACCCTTGAATCTATGTATCACCCTAACTCTGGCAAAGTCATCAAATGTAAGAGTTTCTCGTGCTGTTTTTCATTGCAGGCCTGGTTGATAACGTTGCTTATTTTTTGGAACCATATGTAGATGGTATGGGCCAAAGTTTAATCAAATCAGTCTATCGCTAGTTTTCAGATTTCTATGGAACAGGCAATCCCATTGAACAGCATCAACCTACAGGAAGTCCCCAGGTCCTGTTTGTTTTAATGGGTTGGGAAATTTATTCCTGCCCCTCAGGGCCCTTTTAATAGCATAAAACCCAAACTATTTACATTTTAACCTTGAGTTCAGCTGGAAGCCTAGACAGGTGAGCACTGTGCGCCTGCCTACAGCAGTGGTCCTCAACCTCCTTGGCCCCCAGGACCGGTTCGGTGGGAAAATTTCTTCCAATGAATAGCTGGTGGGGGGTGGGGGTTCCCTCTGGCAACCTGGAGGGGGGCTTCCCTACCCAGAACACAGCTTCCTCCAGCTGTAAATTCCATTATAATAAATTAATAAATGAAGCTATTGCTAGGTTACTGTGGATAGCAATGCAGGTGACAGCCCAATGTGTTAATGCATGTCTACTCAGAGGACAGGGATTTTCAACCTTTTTTGATGCAGGATATATTAAAAATTCACAAAACCATCCTATTATCTCTCATAGGAGTGTAAGCCTCGTTGACTATAATGGGATTTACTACTGAGTAGACAGGCAGAGGATTGGGCTCTGAGGCTGGAATCCTATTCACACTTTCCTGGGAGTAAGCTCCACTGACTACAATGGGACTTACTGAGTAGACAAGCAGAGGATTCACATTCTGTGGTGGGGGAGCCCCCCAAAGTCTCGTGGCAAGGGGGGCTTTAATTTGGATCTTCTAAGCCACCCCATAAAAACTACACGACCCTGCCCTAACCACCCTACCTCACAACAACCCTCTGAGGTAGACAAGTGCAAGAGCAACAGATAGGAAGCCTCAATACTGAGAGGGGCTCATAATCTGGATACTACAAATCTCAGTCCAACTAAACACCACACATCCAGCCCTGTCCCTCCAGTTGATCAGCAATCCTGTGAGGTGGTCAGGCTGAGAATGTGTGACAGGAAGCTCTTGGCCACTGGGAACCTGAACCTGGATCCTCCAGGTCCCCATCCAATCCCTAACCACTGCAACATTCAGCCATATCTCTCCAATCTGAACATTCTTGTGAGGTAGGCAAGGTTGAGAGCAAGTGACAAGAAGTATCTTGGCAGAGGACATGATACCCATAAGTCACAACCTAAAAAGAGGACAATTCCCCACCCCTAAATATAAGACACCCAAGAAAAATGTAGGACATGACAAAATAAAAGCTAAAAACACATATGCATATTGCTTTCTTTGGTTAATTTAAGCACTCTGTGACTTATTTGCAAATTTAAAATTGTTGCATTTAGGCATAATTCTATGCATGTCCACCCTAAAGTAAGCCCTGTTGAGTTTGATGGGGCTTACTCTCAGGAAAGTGTTCTCAGGATTGCAGCCATAATTTTGTACATATAATTTATCAATTACAAGAAGCCTACATGGTGCCTACTCACAAGAAATAGGAGAAAAATGAAGATTTCCTTTCCAGGACATGGCTGAAAACGAGGACATGTCCTTGAAAAAGAGGATAGATGGTCACCAAAGGCTAGGTTCATTAGGGTTTCTATCAGTCTGTCTGTCTGTCTGTCAGTCAGTCTGTCTCCTAACTCCTCCTCTTAATTTCCCCCCCAATCTTGCCTAGGATCATTGGGGTTTCTCCCTCTCCCTCTTCTCTTCAACCCCCTTTGCTTGGATCAGAGTGTCTCATCATTCACCCCCGGTCTAGAATTGGGGTCTCTGTAATTCCCTCTTTCTCCTTCCCCCTCTCCTCTTCACATCTTTCTGGCTGGGATGAGGGGATGAAACATATTCCCCACCTCTTGCAAGCTGGCTCCTTACTGCTGGCTGGTTGGCCATAGGATCCTCCTGCGTCTGGGGTCTGGTGAGGAAACTCTACACATGCATGGAAGTTTCCTCTGACAGAGCCCTCCTGCTGAAAGGAGGGGAAAGGCACTTAGTGGGGCTGGACAGAGACCTCCTGAGGCCAGCCAAGTCTTCTTGCAACTGCTAGGCAAATTTTGAGGACAGGCTTTGGTCTCCTGCAGGGAGGAGGGGCAGAGGCTCCTCTTTCGGACCAGTGGGGCAGCCACCAAGGACCTCCAGTGGTCCCTGACCCAGAGGTTGGCCTACAGTATATCTGCATCCTTTCCTTTCATGCTTTGGATAAATGGAGCCCTCCCTTGGTACTTCTGTTACATCATCACATATCTTAGGAGATATTTGCATTTTATATTCTCATTCTTGCTACCTTTCAGCCCAGAAGCATTTTTGTCAGAAATAGTGATGGGAGGAGATACCGAAGGCAACTGTTTTATTTTTTCCTCCTTATTCTCTGCCTCATCAACCTGGGCTAAAACTGGCTATTCACTTGTAACCTGGCTAGTTGTGTCTGATACAGATATATTTGTAAGTTTATTCTATCTTTCAGTTTTGACTACATCAAAAACTGTGAGCTTCTGATAAAACTGTTTCTGATAAAACATTGAACTGTTTGTGAGTAAATTTTCTGCAGTGTTTGAAAATTTTCTGCAGTGTTTGTATTTCTCTAATTTGAGAAATTTTGGTATTGCTTGCAAACGTGTTCGCCTTTCCTAGCCTACTAGTCTTCTCCACTGCTGATACAGCAATACAAAATTGACTGCCACTGCATCCTTGAGGTTTCTTCTGGATAAGAAACTTGTGTTCCTTTCCCCTGTAATTAGTCACCTAGACTTATTAATTAGACAGAGAGGTTCAGTTGAACCTTCACTAGGAAATTTGTACCTTTGTGGGGAAGGCAGATCGATGGGAAAGATGGGTGAGATATGAATGGTGGTTTCACTATTGCCAAAATGACCCCTTTCCTGATTTGGTTCTCTACCAGGTGTTAAAGGTAGCCTGCCAGGTGCAAGGAGGTAGCTTCAAGATACATGTGTCTTATGTGTATCTTCAGCACATAAGAGCTGAAGAGCCAGAGCTGTTTTAAGATGTCTCCACGGTCATGTGGCCAGCATGACTATACACTTAGGTGCACAGAACATTGTTATCTTCCTACTAAGGTGATGCTTATTTATCTACTTGCATTTGGATGCTTTCAAACTGCTAGGTTGGCAGGAGCTGGGCTAAGGACAGGAGCTCACTCTGTCTTGCAGTACGCACAATAGCGAGTTACCAATTGCTTTAATTTCCCCTGAAGGTTTCCTGAAGATGCTTTTAAGGGAAGATGCTTGTAAGGGAAACTGGCTCACATGAGTTGGAAAAGAATCCTCTTGCTGGCCTCCATGTTGTCATACCTGTCTTGGTAAGTATAAATTTAAAAAAATTTTTATGGAACCACATCATGCTGTTTTTGTTTCAAAGCACACTCCAAGAGAGCAGCTGATTGACCCAGCTCCTTCTGTTCTATACCCCAGTTCCAGAGAAGAGATACATTCATGTCATCTCACTTTGAAAAATTGCCCAGTTCTACCTGTCTTGCCTTTACAAATAGAGGAGCATTAGAAGCTATTAGTTGGCAAGGGGAGCTTGAATTCCCACCCATGAATGGTTAGGGGCGGGAGAGGGGAGGACAGCAAATCTACCTGCTTGCTTGCCAGTAATTAACCTCATTGCTAATGAAGTGAAACCAGACGCTGACTGTCACATGATGGAACACTCATCAAGACCACCGTGGTTAATGAGGACATTATGGGATGATATTCCCCCCTCGTCTCACCTTCCATTGTTTTAATATTTGGCTAATTTCTCTTTAATGTAGATTAATTGGCATTTCCCTGCCTTCAAATTTCTTGGATAAGTATGTAAACAATTCACCATCACCCAAATTGGCATGGTTTCCTTTTAGAGAAAATGGACTTCAGAATAGTTACAAAGACAAGGGGCCCAAGGTAAAGGAGACATGAACAAGGAAAAAAAAAACATTTTTGTCTCAGTGTGAATGGAATAAAATTTTCTGGAAACCAATAGAAGCTCTTCTATCACCATACCTCAAAGTTGCACTTGTACATCTTGACAATGCTTGGGGCGTAAGTTGGATCCAAATGCTGCTTTTCCAGGCTTTTCCAGCCTTTAGCTGCTCCTTTCTACTTAGAAATAGGCCACCTATAGAGATTGCCTGAGTAGATCCACTGGGGCTGCTATTCCTTTACTGCGGGGAGGGCAACGAGCCTCCTTTTCCCTGTCACAAAACTTGTGCTGGATACAGCGCAGTCATTCTAGCCTACCCGTTCCAGCACAAGTTAGGATTGCGCTGACAGTCAATATTTCTTGCCCTACAATCCAGAGTAACCATGGGAAGGCATAAGAGGAATTTACACTGGATTGCTGTATGCATTTCCAATAGGTTCTCCATAGGTGGCACCGTAACTACTTCGGTGTAAAGGCCCCGTAGTTACTCTGGATTGTAGCCTTAGACATACAACTCTGGAAGTTCTTATTTTTCATTACTGATACTTTGTACACCATTCCTTTGTCACCCCCCCCTCCCAGCATGATTGTCCAAGAAGGAAACAAATCCTTTTACACCCAACTAATTCTGCAGCTTTCACACCACTTTCTGCTACCATCAGGACATCCTTGAACCTGTTTAGAAAAGGTTAGGATTCTAATTACGAAGGCTTATTCTCCCGTCACCCCTGCCTAACTGGAGGGAGAAAAATAAAAAATGAAAAACTTAACTTGGGATATGTTGTTTTCTGGGTTAGGAAACAAATGCTCAGCTTTTCCCCTTGGGAACAGAATATTCCTGGAGGTCCTGTACACAAGCATAAAAATGTGACAAGAGGTTAATTTGCAGCTCTGTGATGCATGAGCCTTCCTTTTGCACAAATATTGATCTAAGGCCATACATGTATCTCTACTGTCAGTAATAACAGCAGCAGGAAATTTCTGCCAGAGATATGTACACGAGGGCAATTTAAGAAAAAGGAACAAAGAAGGGGGCAACTGACTTCTCCAAGCAGAATTCTACAGGCAAAGGTGAGAGGGAGGGAGAGCGAGATTGTGTAGTATCAGGCCATGCACCATTCTGTTTTTTATTGTTGTTGGGCCCATCAGTTGAAAGATTTCAAAACAAATGGAAGGTGGCAGTTTTATTCCATGTCAGGCATTCATTATCATGTTTAATCTCTTCTGGCAGAGGGTAGAAGGGAGTTATTATGAAAAAATGGAATAGCAATTTTACATATCAAATCTAAGCAGGTTTTTCCTTAAAATCACTCTGTAAAAACAAAAATGCACGTTTGTTTTCTCTTCCACCTTTTCCCTCGGATTAGCAGCACCTACACACCGAATAAGTAGCATGAGACCATCTCAAAAATGCTTTCTAGACACACAGTGTTGATTTACATGCATAGGATTGTGTGGTGACCAGTTGTGGAAGTGTCTGTGGTGGAAGTTGTGTGGTGTCTGTGGAAGACAGAGTGGCTATACCTTTAACCACTGGATAGCAGAGGAAATTTTGGCAGATGCTGCTCAACATAGAAGGATTTAAAATGTTCCTTTTGTTTTCACAAAGTGGGTTAGGCTAGAAGGCAGTGACTGGCCTAAAATGACCAAGGACACTTTGAAGATGACCAGGGATTTAAGCCTGGATCTTCTAGGACTAAGGGTGCAATCCTCTGCAGGTCTACTCAGAAGTAGGTACCATTATATTCAATGGGGCTTACTCCCAGGAAAGCGTGTTGAGGATTGCAGCCTAAGTCCCAAACCTCTACAGTCTATACCATCCTGGCTGTAAACCATCCCACCAATATTTGCAGTGTTAAATATCATATAGTGGAATGGGGATATGATATCATATCCATATTGTCAGGAAACATGCAGCGGACACACACCACAGAGCCATAACATGCCAACCACTCCTTTAACAGTCCCGATTTCCTGAATGACTGACTCCCTGTTACTCTTTCTGATATGCAATACTATAAATGAATAAACACTAGAAGCACATTTGCAACGTAAAGCTTGAATTGGCCCTAAATGTACTCTTGAGTTCAAAGTTCAATTTGCTTCTCAAATATTTATCCCCCCAATATAATATTAGGATTCCAATTTCCATAACTTTCCATTTACTCACATTTAAACACATCTGCACATTTTCTTGCACATTCTTCAAGTATGGAGATATTTCCTTGAGCTCTTCACAATCTCTTCTGGTCTTCACCACTCAGAAAGTTTGTGATCTTGGCCACCTCCTTGCTCAACACTGTCTCTATGAACAGGCTGAAAGGGACTGGTCTCAAAGGACAGTTCGTTGGGACACATCATTTTTTACCTCTCTCCATTGTGAAACCTGTCCATCAACACCTGCTTTCTGATTCCTTATCCTCAACCAGTTCCTAAACCATGAGTGGACCTGCCCTCTAATTCTCTGACTGTGATGTTTTCTCAGAAGAATTTGGTAAAGGGTCCATAAGAAATGCCTTCTGAAAATCCAGACGTATAATATCTGGAAGGAGCATGATGTGCCATCATTGAGATACCAGTGACTGCTTTGTGATATTTATTTATTTATTTGATTGATTGATTACAATATTTGTTTCCCACTTTTCTCATGGGGATCCAATGAAAAATGTGGTTTTTAACCACATCAGAACCAAATTAGTAATAATAGAAAGAGTTGGAGTTTTTTGCCACAATAAACGCTATAGTCTAAGCACAGGGGAAATACAGGTGGACAATTGATAGATGATATATATGAATGCCATCTCCCATAAAGAGTGAACAAAGTGTGAATTTATTGGATTCGTGATGTTAACCTGCATTCCAGATTTGGTCCCTGTAAGCATTTTTTTCCAACCTGCTGTGTTGATTTGGCTCTCTCAATGCCACCCTTTCATCACTGCTGCTTCTGCCAAGACTCTGGGAAACACATGAAGCCTCAGAAAGCAAGCAAGCAACACTATCTGGGACAGGGCGGACCAAGAGAAGTGAGAGAGGGAGATGCTACCAAGATGCTGGGAGAGCCCCATTTTCATCTGGGCCACCCTTTCAGCAACACCACTTCTGCTGTGGTATCACTTCACAGAACATCACTCTACTACTGAGCTGCAGGGATACTGTGGCAGGATAAGTACTGTTGAAAAGGCAGCCTGCATAATGACTGAGCTTCCCCATAACTTGAAAATATGATCAAGATTTGCTAACATAAACAAGTTTCTTTGTGAAACAAAATTATTTCTGGCCATCTTCTGCTTAATAACATGACTTCCTGCTTATGTCATTTCCATCCCTCAGCAGGTGCCTTGAAAACAATTCAGCCCATTTCAGGTATGCACTATTTAACTATGGGATATATTCTCCTATCCCTGTCATCATGTGATTTGGTCATTAAGTGATTTGGTCATTTAGCCCAATCTAGTGCCTTTTTTGTGTAAAGAAACACACCCAGTAAGACAATAGCCACTTTATTGTGTAAACAGACTCTTTATTACAGGCTATGGGAGACCTGACTGCCTCATTAAGAGCCTCTTTGTTGTGCTTTGACCACTGTTGTATATGTGATCCATCATTAAGAGGACGACTGTTAAACATACCTGAATATGAAACATATTTGACATCTAGACTGAACACCCCATTTAGAAAAATCCTTAAACACTCAGGGTTGGCTTAAGATGATGGTGCCAAATAGTTCTCCCCTCATCTTCTGTCCCTCCTTTACTTTGCAGTAGCAGTAGCAATGCCTAGGACTCAGCAAGTGTTAAGAACAGCTTAACAAGTGCTTAACAAGCAGCAGTCAGCTGCTGCTCCTTGGCCTGTACCAAATTTCAAAAGGGATAAGGGAGCGGAGGAGAAAGTGGATATAAGAATTATGGGCGAGAAGCAGCAATGAGCTAGGGAGTAGAAGAGGATGAAGAAGAAAAATGAAGTGCTGGAGTGGGCATTTTCCTTCCTCAACTGCAGTGGAGGAAGAAAATCAATGGCAGAAACAAGTAAAGCAAGCAAATAAGGAAACTCCCAAATTTGCCACCCTATTCAGCCCACTCCAGGTGGCTATATGAATAGGTCAGTCCTTGTTCAAGTCAGTAAAGGTAAAGATAAAGGTGTCCCCTGCCGGTTTACTGCTAGTCGTGACCAACTGTAGGGTGCATTGCTCATCCCCATTTCTAGAGCAAGTGTTGTCCAATATGTGGCTCGCACGCACACAGAACACTTTCCCTTCTCACAAAAGTGGTACCTATTTATTAACTTGCATTTGCATGCTTTTAAATTGCTAGATGGCAGGAGCTGGGCTAAAGATGGGAGTTCACTTCATCTTGAAGGACCTGGGTCTTGAACCCTGGCTTGCTGGTTAACAGGCACAGTGTCTTAACCACTTGTGCCAACACAGAAAGAACATTAAAAATCACAGAATGTTTCAGGCTGATTGCATATCTTATCCTGTTCCCCTGGAATAATCAAGCTAACGGACTAATCTACGAAGGAGTTGCTAACATATGTGGAATGCAAGAGTCGTTTCTCTTTCAAACTCCTATTCCATGGGCAGGCCTCAGCTGGAGCAAAATTCTGATTATCTCTGCCTGGTGCAGTAGCTACATGACAATTAAAAAAAGAAAACACAGAAGTTATCCAAATTTGTGTTTTGGTAAAATACTTCTCTTGCACATTAGCTGATTACTCAGCTTCCTTAATTAGCTAGTTACTCAATCTGGCTTTCTAATCTATTTTAAGATCACAGGAGTGTTTTCTGTTGAATTGAGGCTTTAAAGATTGGAGTAAAAAAGACTCATAGTTGGCCAAAGATCTTATCCGACTTTGATTGTGTTAAATGTTCCTGACTCATCTGTGTAGGGAGAGGAGCTGGAAAACAACCAATTTTATAAAGCATCTTTTTTTAAAAAAACTGGCCTATAAAAGAAGACCTTCTCTATCTTTTGCAGTAGGGAAAAGGAACTTGCATACGCTTTCCTTTTGCCTGTATGACAACCAATGGCCCATACGTCAAAATCCAAGCCAGTGATTCAGAAAATGTATAGAGGCTGCAAATGGAATCATTTCCTCCAAGTACCGTATTCAGCGTGGGCATCTATGCATCATCTAGATGCGTCCTGAATGAAGAAGAAGCGCACTGACACCACTAATAGGTTTGTAAATGGCAGAAGTGCGGAAATATCACAGATCGTGATTGAACAGAATGTTTCTGGGTCCAATTCAAAGTGCTGGAGATTAGAGCTTTTGAGCCCTATGGTCTAGGACTTCCTTCTGTGTACTTCTTCAGATCTACAGTTGAGGCAATGATCCTGGTCCAGGTGGACACCCATTGTTGACAGAAGTGACGACAGGGAAGGACATTCTCCTGAGTCATACCCCCAAATCCAGAGTAACTACAGGAGCACATAAGAGACTTTATGTGCACCTGTAGTTACTGCACCACCTAGTGAAAACCTATGGGAAATTCATATTGGAATCCAGAGTAAGTTGTTCTTACACTGGAGCAAGGACTTCCCATAGTTACTCTGGATTTTGCCCATAGCCTTCTTCATGTTGAAGGATAGTGTCAGAGGTCAGTCAGGTTGAACACTGGCAAAGGGTCTGTGCCTAACAAAGGGTCAATCTAGCCAAACTGACATCTGAACCTTCAGCACTGGCGGTGTAGATCTCTACCCCAGGGATCCTAGAACCTGATGCCAGCCAGCACTGCCTATGCTCTGAAATATGATCTTATTTAGCTATTTCCCTGTGTTTCAACGGCCGTTCCAAAACCTGTTTTGTGTTCGCTGAAAGCAATTGGATTTGCTTTCTTTTTCTGCTGGTGCTTTTTATATTAAGGACCACATTTTCATGTAGTTAGGGTTTAAACTGATCTAATCACACTGATATATGCTGCTTTTATTATCTTATATTATTATCTTGGTGCTGCATTGGCAACAGGGATACACAAACTTTGTTAAATAAATAGAAATAAGACTGAAGAGTTCAAAAGTACTTTTAGGGGCTGGGGAAGAATTTGAGTGGGGAAACAAAGACTATACTAGACAAAAATGAGAAGGCTGGGGGAGGGTGGAAGAAGAAAAACTGGTGACAATACTCGGAGATAAGCCTCCACCTTGACATTTGGAATATATTTCTTTCTTAACTGAAGTTTTGGCTGTTCCTTTGCGGGAAATTACTAGGAACTCTCAATCCAAGGATGCACGTCCCAAAATTTAAGCACTCAGTAGAAACATGGGTATTAATTGTCCATGTCTCAATTATATTCGCTATTCTTGGAGCTACTGCAGATGTCCACTGCTGTCTCTTTTTCTGGGACATTTCTTCAGAGTTGTTGGAGAAGATGTATATCCAGTCTGGGACTCATGGATGGAGAGGGGATGTTTAGAAAGGCTGCTATTCTAAGAATAGGTCTGCTATTCTGGAGAATAACTATTGTTCCTACAACTGTAATTTGAACAAAGTAATAGTGAGGAAAAGAGGGATTCATGCATTTAGAATGACAACAGCACAGCACACGCAATGCACCTTGCAGCATATCTACACTATATCAGTTCTATATTACTATAATTGACACAGCTTCCCCCAAACCACTAGGAAATGATGCTTTGGTGCTGAGATATCTTTATTGGAGATCATTTTGGCTACTTCCCAGCCCACAGAACTACAACCCTCAGGATTCCTTCAGAACAGAGAAGGTTCACTGAAGGTGAAGAAACCAAACTGGGCTTTGTACAAGATTTCATTGTTCAGCAGCGTGGAAGCTGTTAGCAAGACAGACTACCAGATGGCAAGGATTAGGGATGTTTCAAGCTTTTACAAATATGAAACAATTTTCCCAAGTTCATGAGGTCCCTACTTTTCAAACAGATCAGGGGGTGACAAGGGCAGGCAGGGTTGTAGTCATGGGGAACTTCACTTATCCTCACATCAACTACCTCAGTGGTTGCTTTCACTGCATTCTTGAATTTTCATGGCAGACCTAGTCAAAATGCCAGATGCAGGGGAGGGCACCTGGATGCAGGTCTCTTCTCTTGTGATAAGAAGCAGTTGGTGGGCCAGTATGAGAAAGAGGAAGCTGGACTAGGTGGCCCTTGAGCCTTATCCAGCAGGACTCTTACGTTCTTATGTTATTTTTCACTGAGAGAGAGATAGATATTCCAGTGCACTATTCAGAAACATGCCTCTCTACACCAGTGGTATTCAAGCATTTCAGCCTGGGACTCTCTTCAGAGAATGAAAATCGGTCCGAGACCCCCTGGAAGTGATGTCACGGCTGGAAGTGTCCTTAAAGGTGCCCAGAGCCAGATTCCAAGATGGCTGCATCCAGCTTTTCATGACAGCCCTGAAAGGAAGTACAGGAAGGAGCTAAGGACTAGCCAGAAGGGAGCAGGGGAGAGAGAGGCTCAGGATCAAGAGAAGGAGAAAATGGGTAGACACTTCGAAGGTGTCTCTGATTAAAGAAGAAAGTGTCTTGGATTGCAGCCTCCTAACCATGTCTACCCAGAAGTAAGCCCCATTGGGTTAAATGGGTCTTACTCCCAGGAAAGTGTCTTTGACTGCTGCCTCCTAACCATGTCTTAACCATGTTAAATGGGGCTTACTCCCAGGAAAGTGTCTTTAGGATTGCAGCTTAAGTAGACTTCATAGGATCATGCACAATGAATGCATGTTTTGAATTCAATTACAGTGATTTGTCATCTTTTTTACATCGATAATATTTTTATATGAATATTTTGGGGGTTGTGGAACCAATCGTCTGAGTTTCCATTATTTCCTATGGGAAAATCTGCTTCACATAAAGAACATTTCATGTAACAAACATGCTCTAGAATGAATTAAATTTTTATGTGAGGTGCCACTGTAGTTACTCCGTAAGGAGGTCCTGCCCCGAACCTCCCCCCACTTTGAAGACCAATGCTCTCCTTTATCTATGGTTACATTACCTGGTATTTCTGGCAACCTGTGTCCAGGCAAAATTGGCACCAGCTAGTTTCCTGCCTTGCCACTCAGCCTTCCTCCCCTCCCACAGTCCTCAATGACAGGTGAAAAGTAGTATATGTAGCAAGTTTCTATTACCCCCAGAGTCTATTACATTTCAGACTTTTAAAATGTACATTTTACACATTACCTGAGTTCCCTCTCCCTTGGTCCTTGTGATTATACAATACTATCATCATCCTTCTGCCTTCTTCCACTCCTCCCTTCTACCTTCAGGGCCACACAAAGGTTTTCTTGGCACACAGAGAATGTTATATGTTTCAGGCTACTGTTAGAAGTACAGAATGTACATACCTTAATCAACTTGTTTATGTCAAACATAAACCATTCAAGTTCTTTCACCTTGAATGAAAAAGCCAAAAAAACCACTCAAAGCCAGTAAATTAAGAATTTAAATTAACAGTATGATTTTTTTCTAGATACAAAATTTTCCTTTTGATGCTGTGTACCTGGTCCCTGGTCCTACAAATTGATTCTATAGCAACACTTCATAATTTTAAAAAAAATCATTGATTTGATTGACAGCTATCCCATCTGTGGTCAAAATTGGGATCCCTCTTCTTCTGTTCTCTTCCATTGCTGCCCCATTTTTTGTATACAGAAATGAAGCCAGGACAGGAGTGGAGACTTAAAAGTAGTCCTCAATCCATTTGAGCACTTGAAATTTCAAAGTCCTTAACCACATTAGCAGCTGGAGGCCCATTATTATTCATTGCATCCTTCTAGGCCCCCTTGGAATCCCTCCTTTAATTGTCTGGCTTCCCACTCTGTTCTTTTATCGCCAAAGAGAGAATGGAAATGAGTGAGAAACTGGGCAGTTAGGTTATCTCCATGCAGATCCCAATGGCAGAATAGCATGCAACAGGCACACACACACACACACACACACACACACACACACACACACACACACACACAGGAGTCCTTACTCTGTAGGAAAGGAAGGAAGCAAAGATGAATTGACCTCCTCGCTTTCTTTTAGTGTATCAGTGGAGCCTGGAAAGCAATGACACAAAAATATGACCCATTTACATGGGGACTGTGGTTTCAGAGTGTGGTATGGGATTCAGAAAGGCTTTCAAGTATTGATGCTTTCAAGTCAAGTAAGAGAGAAGAGAGTAATAAAGGTCAAGTAAGAGAGAAGTTCAAACCTGAGAGAAGTTCAAGTAAGAAAGAAATTCCAAACCTGAAGTAACGTACAGACTTACTACCTCCCACTCTCTTCGTCATTTCATCTAGGTTTTTCCGGCTTGTCTTTCCCAAACCTATACTCCAATTTTTTTCTGTACTCTCTCAAAATTTTGTCGTCTCTCAAAATTTTGTACAGAAAGAGTGGAGTGGATGTGGGAATCCCAAGGTCAAATCCTATTTAGCCATTAACATTCATGGCCACAGGAGGAGTAGCGTGGACAAAGATGAACATCTCCTGCTAGTCAGCTTCCTGAGGCAACTGCTTCAGTTAGCCTCACAGGTGTGCCAGTCCTGCTGCAGTAGAGGAAGCTTTTCTTACCTCACCATGACAAACTGCATCTAACAAAACACAGCTTTTTAAGCTGTTAAAGTGATACAAGCCCTATCTTCATTTGCACTTTTGTCTCAGTCTTTAGGTGTGCAGAACATTCCTGACAGGTAGAAAGAGTGAAAAATAGGCTGACTGAAAATAATGCTTTAGAAAGGCATAAGAACTGAAGAATTTTACAACAGGAAGTTGATTTTCCAGGTATCTGGTTTTCCCATCCATTGCAATATTCATGTTCTTTTGAACCATATACGTATGAAATATTCATATTTTCCTCCTGTGACAGACAAAACAAGAAAGCACAGGTAGTTTATGAAGTTACTTGTTCCACGTTCTGATCTTCTAGAGATTACTGTCATCTCCCCTCCCTGTGATTCTTGTTTATTCTTTAGTATGAGACAGAGAAGAAATCCAAAAATATACAACTGCTGCTATAACTCATTTTGTGCATTTAGGACTGCAAATCTGTGCATCTTTACTTGAGAGTAAATTCCACTGAACTCAGCAAGATGTACTTCTGTGTAAATATGCCTATGATTGAATTGTATATCTTTTGCTTTAGTAAACACAAAAAATACAATCAGAGGGAATGGTGTACTAGGCTGCAATCCTATCCACAGTAATCTGGAAATAAGTTCTAGTACTGGTCCAACCTTATTATACATGAATTTTTTTATACACCAATTTGACTCAACATGAATGGCCACTGCAAATCACAGTTTAAAAAACTGCTTTGCTACTGTTTTAGAGAGGCAGTCATGCAAGCAATAATTCCATTTTTTGGTACCAGAATAAAATCTCTGCAGAAGTTGAGGCACTACTTTACTCCATTAGGTATAACAGAGGAGCAAGAAAAATGAAAGTTGGTCTTTAAACCTATTTTTCCATTGTTTTCTTTATATAATTTTTTTTTTATCCGTGGAGGTTCTGGAATGGAACCCTAAAGGATAATGGGAGACACCCAGTGTTGGGCCCAGGCTGGATCGCCCGAACCTGTTCCTCCTTTTGGCCTGCCGCTAGCAATCTGCTAGCTAGTGGGGGACCAAAAACCCGGGTGTACTGGTTCGCCGCTCGGGGAGCCCATCACTGCAGCTGCGTCAATTATGATGCAGCCACACTCACGCCCTGAAGATTGACGCAGGCGCAAGCGTGTCCTGAAGCTGGTCCTTCAACCAGCTTCAGGACGCGACTGCACTTGCGCCAACCTTGGTGCACGTACAGTGTGCCTGGGTTGGGGCCCTCCCCTGCCCCGCCCCTGGTGCCGCCCCCTGACCCCACCTGGCCCCGCCCACTTCGGGGGAATTGGTTGTTGGGCCAGGCCGGGCCCACCTCTGGAGACACCTGTAATCTCTGGCTGGGCCCACCCCTGGAGACACCTGTAATCTCTGTGCAACTTTCTTCAGAGTAGACATGCATGGAATTGCACTGTAAGTCTTGTCTGGTATTTATAGCCCTTATCTACAGTCCTGTCCAATGAATCTATTGTAACAGCTGCAAAAAACCAAAAATAAGAAAAAAAATGAGAGCCCAATCCTATGCATGTGTAGAAAGAACAATTATATTCAAGGGGGATTACATCTTGGTAAGTATGGATAGGAATACAGTCTGAAGCTGTTACTCTGACAAAGAAATATCTTGCTGAATCCACTTAGTCTTAAAAACTAACTTAAGTCCATCAAATACCTCATCTCTGTACATCTTCTAGGAGGCCTTCCTTTAACCTCCAGTCTACCTACAGTTCTATTTTCTTGAAAGACACAAAGAGCACAATCCTAACCATGTCTACTCAGAAGTAAGCCCCACTGTGTTCAATGGGTCTTACTCCCATGAAAGCGTCTTTAGGATTGCAGCCAAAGATTGATAAAGAAGCGGCTGGCTTTGGAGGACAACTGAGAAGTTCAGGCTTAAGCAAATTAGGTTTAATATGGTGATGAGACTGCCATGTGAATACATCTGAGAAAAGTAGTTACAGATGTAAAACTGGCTAGAGGGAAAGGTGGGCTGGAGAGTTAAATCAGGGGGTCACCAGCATGTAGGTGGCACTGGAAGTCATTGATTTCATGAATCTCAAGGAGAGTCTCAAGGAGTTTCATGATGCTCAAGGAGAATACGTGTGGAAGTAATAGAAAGGCCCCAAGATGAATCTTTCAAGAAGACTAAAGAGGAGGTGATAGTGATTTGCTCTGGAGTACTCAAAGTCCATCAAATACCTCATCTCTGAACACCTTCTAGGAGGCCTTCCTTTATCCTGTCCTGAAAGGGAGCTCAGCATTATTATCCCCAAAACGCAGATAGGGCCTGAGGTTGAGAGATAAGGCCATCTAGTGAGTTCCTGGCAGAGACAAGATTTGACTTGATATGAAATGGGGAACTTCTCACTTCAGAGCAAGCCTCTTCCTGGTTAGTGATAGATAAATAGACTTGAAAAATGGGGCACACTTTTGCCCTAGCAAGCGCATCTTTTTTTACTGCTATCAGCCAGAAATCCTGAAAGCTCTTTGAAGAGCCAAAACATCCTGCAAGAGTCTTCTTAAAATGGTTGCTATTTGGCTACAACGCCTAAAGCCTCAGTTTCACAGAGAACCCTTCAAAATGCACACAGCAAATGGATGGGTGAAATTTTTTCCTGCAGCGTGACATAAGGAGAAGATTAAAGGCCTGGATTCGAAGGTCAAATCCACCTAGGTTGATATTCATTCACCTCAGGATATTATTACACACTTCTGATATCAAAGCGACATAGAGGTAAGAGTGGCGCCACCAGCTAATTCCTACTACAGTTTGTTCTCTGTGGGAATCCTGTGATGCAGGCAATGGTGAACAACTCTCTCTCTCCCCCTTTCTGGAAGTTAAAAATGCAACACTGACATTTCATATGTTAATTTTTTAAAAAGCAGTGAGTCAGAAGTTTACTGGATGTGAACACAAGAGAGCCAGGCTATGGGAAAGTGGATTTTAACAGAGATATCTGGGGAAGGTGTTGCTCATTGTGGTGTACCAAAGCAAGGGTAATTCCAAACAATAATGTTTTGTGGCTGTTCTTCCCCTGTTATGTTGGCATTTGGTATTTTGCTTGGGTCCCTCACAATGGAATTGTGGCTAATGCCAAGGTGGTAGTTGCTTAGGTCTGACACTTTTTTATTGGACTGGTTCCCGTACCTTTAACAGCAGTGGAAAAGACAAATTTAGCAGGAAAAATGTTTTCTGCAACATTTCCAGGAAAGAAAAGAGCTTCGAAGTAAACAATTGGGCATCAGACTGCTGACTAAGGTACAACCAAGACCTGTAACCCTATACGGTAAGTGGTAGTAGTGCAAAGCAGAATCAACATAATCTGCCTAGGACAAAATCAACAGTGGAAGCAGTAAAGCCTTTTCAGTTGGTGTATCTTCTTTGCAATAATTCCCCCTTCCCTTCCTCCTGTTTCATGTGTCATTACCTGTTTCATGTGTCATTATCATGTGTCATTTCATGTGTCATGTTTCCATTCATCCTTTGCCTTTCTAATAGCTAAAGCTGTCTCTACTACAGGGACTGATTGCCTGAAAATACTTCTTAAATGAACACTGATGGTTGGTGACTACCAGCTACAACACACCTCACCTATTTGGATTGGGGTTAAAGAAACACAGTTTCAAATTACAATGTGTCAGAAGCCTGAAATTCTCTGACTGAGACAAAGCAACCAAGCTGGGAACTCTAAGGGTTGTGTGCTGTTTGGATATGGGGTGCATGCTTTCTCAACCTGTGGGTCGGGGATCACTGGAGGTCCTTGGTGACTGCCCCACTGGTCTGCAAGAGGAGCCTTTGCCAGTCCTCCCTGCAGGGGACCAAAGGTTGTCCTCAGCATCTGCCTGAGCAGTCTTCAAGAGGACTAGGCTGGCCTCAGGAGGTCTCTGCCCAGCCCCACTAAGCGCCTTTCCCTTCCTCTTTGCAGGAGGGCTCTGTCAGAGGAAACTTTTATGCATGTGTAGAGTTTCTCCGCCAGACCCCAGACGCAGGAGGATCGTGTGGCCGGCCAGCCAGTGAGGAGCCAGCTTGCAAGAGAGGTGGGCCTCATCCCAGCCAGAAAGATGTGAAGAGGGGAGGGGGAAGAGAAAGAGAATGACAGAGACCTCCATTCTAGGCGGGGGGTGAAGAGTGGAGAATGATGAGACACCCTGATCCAAGCAAAGGGGGTTGGAGAGAGAGAGAGAGAAAGAGAGCCCAATGACCCTAAGCCAAGATTGGGGGGGGGGACTGAAAAAGAAGAGGTAGGAGGCAGACCGAGGCTGCAATCCTAAACACAGTTTCCTGGGAGTAAGACCCATTGAACACATGGTTATGATATAGAATCATAGAATCATAGAGTTGGAAGAGTTGACCATCATAGAGTTGACCATCTACTAGGTCATCATGTGTCATTATCATGTGTCATTTCATGTGTCATGTTTCCATTCATCCTTTGCCTTTCTAATAGCTAAAGCTGTCTCTACTACAGGGACTGATTGCCTGAAAATACTTCTTAAATGAACACTGATGGTTGGTGACTACCAGCTACAACACACCTCACCTATTTAGATTGGGGTTAAAGAAACACAGTTTCTTTATGGTGTAGACATAACTATGGTGTAGACATAGTTAGAATTGCACCCTGAGAGACTGACAGACTGATAGAAACCCCAATGATCCTAGCCTTTGGTGACCATTTATCCTCTTTTTCCAGGACTTGTCCTCTTTTATAGCCCTGTGTCCTGGAAAAGAAATCTTCATTTTTCTCCTATTTCTTGTGAACCATGGCACCAAGTAGCCTTCTTGGTATTACTATATAACAAGATATATATATATATATATATATATATATATATATATATATATATATATATATATATATATACAAGCGAAAGGCGTACCCGCGTTGCGGGAGTAAAATTCCCCTGTATGCCATCCCCCCATATGCATCAACCCCCCATGCACAACTTTTCCGCATGCGCATCAATCCACCATGTGCAACTTCCCCACATTCACATCAACCCCCATGCGCATCACCCCCCATGCGCAACTTCCCCCATGAGCATCAATCCCCCATGTGCAACTTACCCCATGTGCATCAACCCCCATGCACAGCTTTCCCCATGCGCATCAACCCCCCATGCGCAACTTGCCCCATGCACATCAACCCCATGCGCAACTTCCCCATGCGCAACTTCCCTCATGCGCATCATTCCCCCATGCGCATCATCCCCCATGTGCCTCAACCCCCCATGCGCAACTTCCCCCATGCGCAACTTCCTCATGTGCAACTTCCCCCATGTGCAACTTCCCCATGCGCATCATCCCCATGCGCATCAACCCCCATGTGCAACTTCCCCACATTCACATCAACCCCCATGCGCATCATCCCCCATGCGCAACTTTCCCATGAGCATCAACCCCCCATGCGCAACTTGCCCCATGCACATCAACCCCATGCGCAACTTCCCCATGCGCAACTTCCCCCATGCGCAACTTCCCTCATGCGCATCATTCCCCCATGCGCATCATCCCCCATGTGCCTCAACCCCCCATGCGCAACTTCCCCCATGCGCAACTTCCTCATGTGCAACTTCCCCCATGTGCAACTTCCCCCATGTGCAACTTCCCCATGCGCATCATCCCCATGCGCATCAACCCCCATGTGCAACTTCCCCACATTCACATCAACCCCCATGCGCATCATCCCCCATGCGCAACTTTCCCATGAGCATCAATCCCCCATGAGCATCAATCCCCCATGCACAACTTTCCCCCATGCGCAACTTCCCCCATGTGCAACTTCCCCCATGCACAACTTCCCCCATGCGCAACTTCCCCCATACACATCAACCCCCCATGCGCAACTTCCCCCATATGCATCAATCCCCCATGCGCAACTTCCCCCATCCGCATCAACCCCCCATGCGCAACTTTCCCCCATGCGCAACTTCCCCCATACGCATCATCCACCATGCACATCATCCCCCATGTGCATCAACCCCATGCGCAACTTCCCCTATGCGCAACTACCCCCATGTGCAACTTCCCTCCATGTGCAATGTCCCCCATGTGCAACTTCCCCTCATGCGCAACTTCCCCCCAAGTGCAACTTCCCCCCATGCGCAGCATCCTCGCCAGTGCAACCTCTTCCTCCGAACACCATCCCCCAGTGCTCCAGGGTCTGAGCACCAAATTGGCTGGATGTTGTTCAGTCTCCCATGTTAAGTATAGGACAGAAACACGTTGCCTCCTTTTCAGCCCCTGAAGGGTTGAATTTCTCCAGATGGTTCTTGGTGGGAGTTCAGGTGACAGAAGGAACTCCCAGAATTCCATGCTTCAGGCCCAGCAGTTGGGGAGGAATGTTGCTGAGTCAGCAATTCTCAGTGCAAAGTATAGGGAGGAAAACGCATTGCGCCCCTTTTTCACCCCCTTCCGGGTGGAATTTCTGAAAACCGGTTCTTAGTGCACCCCTCCGTCACAGAAAAAAAACCCACCCCAAGAATTTTAAATTTGCAAATAAGTAACATAGTGCTTAAATTAACCACATGATAGCAATATGCATGTGTGTTTTTAGCTTTTATTTTGTCATGTCATACATTTTTCTTGGGTGTCTTATATTTGGGGGAGATTGTTGTCCTCTTTTTAGGTTGTGACTTATGGGTACCCTGTCCTCTGCCAAGAGGACACTCTCACTCTCAACCTTGCCTAATTCACATGGTTGTTCAGATTGGAGAGATATGGCTGGATGGAGCAGTGGTTAGGAAATGGATGGGGAACTGGAGGATCTGGGTTCAGGTTCCCAGTGGCCAAGAGCTTCTTGTCACACATTCTCAGCTTCACTGCCTCACAGGATTGTTGTTCAGCTGGAGGGATAGGGCTGAATGTGTGATAGTTAGGCAGTTGGACTGAGATTTGGAATATCCAGATTCAGAGACCCTCTCAGTATTGAGGCTTCCTATTTGTCGCTCTTGCCCTAGTCTACCTCACAGAGTTGTTGTGAGGTGGGATGATTAGGGCAGGGTGGGTTTAGTTGTTATGGGGTGGACTCAGAAGATCCAAATTCAAAGCTCCTTCCCTCACCTTGAGACTTTGGACAGGGGTGCTCCCCCACCACAGAATATGAATTCTCTGCCTGTCTACTCAGTTGTAAGTCCCATTGTAGCCAGTGGAGCTTACTCCCAGGAAAGTGTGAATAAGATTCCAGCCGCAGAGCCCAATCCTATGCCCGTCTAATCAGTAGTAAGTGCCATTGTAGTCAGTGGAGTTTACACGCAGGAAAGTTTGGGTAGTCTATTCAGAAATTACCGATAGTCCCAATATGGTCAATGAGGATTACTTTCCCGTAAGAGAGAATAGGATGGCTTTGTGCATTTTCAATACACCTTGCATCAAAAAAAAGGGTGAAAATCCCTGTTCTCTGAGTAGACATGCATTCACACAGGGGCTGTCACCTGCAATGCTATCCACAGTAACCTAGCAATAGCTCCATTTATTAATTTATTATAATGGGATTTATAGCTGGAGGCAGCTGTGTTCTGGGTAGGGAAGCCCTCCCTCCAAGTTGCCAAAGGGAGAACCCCCCCCCCCCCAATTTGGTTTTTGGAAAATAAATTCCCACAGGACCGCTCCCCAGGGCCAAGGAGGTTGAGGACCACTGCTTTTAAGATTCACACTAGTATACTAGCCTGCACCCACCATGCCCACCTATTTGTAAATAAACAATGACAAGTATATAAGTATCATGATTGCTTCATCAGCCAAATGATATTCTTGAAAAGGCTATCTCCTCCTCCCCCATTTTCCTACTATTTGGAGATGTTTGCAACAAGGGCAACCATTCCTAGGGGACACTACCACATGGACACAGCCCAAGCATGGTAATGTGATATCCAGGGTAATACTAGCATGAGTGAGCTCTTTCACAAGGTTGTTGCGAGGATTACTAACTGCAAATAATCTCCACAATGGAAGAGCTATGGAAATCACAAGAATGAATAATCCTCTGAGTCCTGGCTAGCTAGGAGTCTCTGAGTAGCGAGGAAATGCCTGACTAGACCACTGGTGTGTGTGTGTGTTGTGAGTATAAAAAAGGACCTTGTCTTGACCAGGAGAAGTGATAGTTTTTGATCAAGTTTTACTGGCACTTATAAAGACTCAGAACAGTCATTGCTCTTGTTAAGGCTTGTTTCGCTGAGATCCGTACAGACTGCACCATTTCAATCAATCCCGTCTAAGACTGTGTTTGTCCAAATCAAAGCCTCTTCTCCCCTCCCCAACTGCAGTTTAGGTGATGTTCATTTGTGAATAAGGGCTAAATTGAAAGGGACACTAATTGCATTCTATTCCGCTTCCTGGGATAAAGTAATCAGCTTGTTAGGTCTTCACTCTGTCAGAAAGCATGTTGCATTCATTTCAGTTGGCTCCCCCTGGCAATTTCAATTCAGCCCAGGAGTCAGAAATTTTCCTGCCCCCTCGCAAAAATGGCATAAGCTGCCCACTGTGAATCTTTTGTTGGCTCCCCCTTCTCCGAAATGGCTTTGTGTGGTTTTTTCGGGTGTAGGGGAATGCATATTTTAAGATTTTCATCTTTTTTCCGCACCAACCACATCAAACACTGGGTCCCGCAAAGGATTTTCTCCACTCTTCTTGCTCTGTCTCCCAATATAGGGTTGCCAAATGTCCCGGAAAACTGGGACTGTCCCAGTTTTTGAAGATTGTGTTCACATACTGGCAAGTTTCTCTGACTGGCATGGCTCAGTGTCAGTGCCTACTTTGACTAACCTCCAGTGCCACCTCATCTCTGAGAATTAAATCAAAACATTCAGGTGGGTACAAAGCCCAATTCAATGGCAATTCAAAAAAGAGAAAAATTGGTCTAGAAGATTTTCTTTTATGTTAATTACAATCTATGGAAACCAGTTTCTTTTCCTCGGATGCAAAAAAAAAAAAAAACTAAGTTCCTCCCCAAAAAGCAATAGAAAAGCCATCAGGAAATGAAGAGTTGAGGTGGAATGGGATATGGATTTCTCCCCCATCTTGTCCGCCTCATTTGGCTGTTTGCCCACATGCTTGTCTGATAACATTATTTCATTTCCTCACCTAGCCTGATGCGCAGCTGCTCTGAACATGTCAAGCTCAGCATGAGTGGCTGTTGTCCAAACCCTGACTTACAGCTAGCAGTGATCTGGATCAATTGATGGATCATCATCTCTCATTCCTCTTGCCTTGAGGATTAAAGAAAAGGCCATGTCCCACTGAGAATTATTGACAAGTTAGACAGGAAGGGGGGACTCTATAGAATATAGTCAGTCATTTATCCATACTCTGGGAAAGTTTGTATTTTCATATTCCTTTTCCATTCAAAAACGACATTGACTGAGGTTGAGGCTGAACCACTTTTTAAATAGTCTGTTAAGCAGTTTGACTTCCTTTACTATTAGGTTTGGTGCCAGTACCAGGCTACTGCAGTTCTGAGGGAAAGCCATATGTGATAGGTTTCCCCACCTCCACTACAACAGGTATACACCCTTCTGACAGATATATACCCTTTACCATGTACCAGATCTGCTGACAGTGTACCCTAACACCTGAGCTACTTGCTATGTCTTGTCCTCTTGCATTTGCAACAATTTCACCTTGTATTTGATGAGTGTTTGTGTAGTACCTGTATTAAAAATATGATATGGGATAAAAAAAACCTTTCTTCAAAATTCTCACCTCAGCCACAAACTGAGTGGCCATAAGCTGAGGACGCAATCCTAATCAACTTAGGCCAACGCAACTCATCCATCTCCACCTTTCTGAGGTGGTGCACATATGTTTACTGATCTATACCCTCCACGAGTGGCTTTATGGCACTTTTGTGACACCCTCAGGCCAGCATGAGATTTGTGTTAGGATTTGTGCTGCTTAACCAGGGTTAGGATTGTGCTGTCATTCTGACAGCCCTCTGATAATGAAATATAGTGGCTACTAGAATATGAGGTGATTTTGACTTACCAGCCCAGTCCTATCACGGACTGGGCTACTAAGCAGAACACTTTTCTACACATACCTGGTCCGGTATGTGAGTGAGTGGCATATGGTGATGATATCGAGTGAGGACAGAGTGCCTCTACCTTTAAGCATTGGATAGAGGAGGGAATTTAGGCATGTGCTGTTTTTATGTTGAGCTAAACCTGCCTAAATTCCCTCCTCTATGCAATGCTTAAAGGTAGAGGTACTCTGTCCTCCATTCTATATGGTTACCCTGCACTGGCAGCCATTTTTGGGAACTTTCCAGACATCATCACACCCAGAATAGAAGTGAGGAGTAGTGAAACTGGAAAGGGAGGTGGACAAAAGATGGGTGGGTGAGTGAGGAGGGTGTAGGGGGTGTATCCAGTGGTGATGGCACACCACAGATCCTATCTCATTTTTCAAGCCTCTCTCCTCTTTTTTCTCCTCAGACTTGTGCCAGCTAAAAGAATTGGCACAGGTACAGGAAGGTCATGTGGAGCAGGAGGCTTGCAGGGGAGGAAGGTAATTGAAATATCCTTTCCCTTCCAAAGCCTCTTGAAATCCCCCCCGCCATGGGTATAACATGCTCCTGTTTGGTGAGGCTGCTCCAGAGGGGAAGGATAGTGGGGAGGAAAGTGGTTGCACTGGTGGGCCATGTCGGCAGCAACAGTGGGACTGCACAAAGAGGAAAAATAGAATTCAGCCCTAATTCTACAGGAAATTCTTCATAATTAATATACCTTCCAGCACTCCGACTGAGTCCTAAAGGGATAAAGAAGAGCACATACATCTAACACTGTAGTCAGAAAACAGTTACAGGGCATAGGCATGGAAAATCAGGGCTTTGCATTTTTACATCAACTTGAAGGAGGAAAATTGATGTAGGCATATTAAGGCTCATGTAATGTAGAAATAGTGGACAGAGAACTATTCCCTGTTTGCTTTGCTCTGACTTATTTACTCTTTTCCTCTGCAAAGCCGATTCTTAAAGCAGAAATACAGCTTCCACAAAAATAAATGTATTACTGGGTTGGTCCCACTTTATTTGCAGTGCAGGATGGAACAGTGGTGTCATATTCCTATTAGAAGCTCAGCATCCAGGCCCTCCAGCAGCATATTAAGTTGCTGTATTGTCACCCTCCATCGTGGTGTGATTTTTATAAGACTTTGTCATGACATCTTGACCTTGCTGCAGCATCACGCTATTGAAAACAAACAGGAGATTTCCAGCCATCCTTTCTTTCATAAGTGATAAACAGAATCTTTTTCACTACTGTTTTTCTAAACTCTAGACCAGTGGAACTTGGGCATTTCAGCCCAGGACCCCATTTCAAACTTAAAAATCTGTCTGGGACCCCTTGTCAGACTCACCAGGATGTGACATCACTATGATGTCAGAGCTCCTTCATGTCTACTCAGAAGTAAATCCCTTTGTGTTCAATGAGACCTACTCTCAGGAAAGCCCAGTGACAGATTTCAAGATGGCAGATCACACCTTCTCACAACTCCCCAAGGGGATCCCGACCCCCAGTTTGAAGACCACTGTACTAGATCACTCCTCTAGTGATGAAGGAGCAATAAAGATGGTTATGTCCACAGGTAAGACAGGGATGGTTGGTCTTAGATTGATCTAGGCCACCCATTGCTAGCTGAGCCTCCTAACTCTGGTGGTTGCACTATCCCTACAATCCAGAGTAACTACGGGAAGACGTAAGAGGCACTTACTCTGGATTGCTCTAGGCATTTCCCATAGGTTTCCCATAGATGGCACTGTATCTACGTTGGTGTAAAAGGTGCCATAGTTACTCTGGATTGTAGCCTATGTTGCTGGTTTCATTGCCAGGCAGCAAGGGTCTATGGGTTCCACACTTACGATGAGGCAACACCTCATATACCAGAGGTGAATGGTAACTAAACTACACTGCAAAAGAGTGAAAAATGCCTCTGAAATTGCTTTTATTCACACCTTCAAACAGTATGCGCCTACATACTTTTCCTCAAAAAATAAACTTCACCTGATAAGAAGACATTTCTCCTAGAAAAATGTGCATAGGATTTGATTGCTAGAACAAAAAACAAGACCTGATTTAAACAACAAAGGATCCGAAAGTGGAGATCGGAGCCAATATGTGCAGTGACCAAGAATGAAGGAGGAACCCATCCAGCCCCATAACTTCATTTTCAACAAAACAACTGAAACAAATGCATATACAAATTTGTTATAGTTAAGAAGACAAAAAAAAAATGCAACTAGGAATGCAGCCCTGACCCATAGATGGACAGGCATAAGTCCCTTGTGCTGGCCTACCACTGTCGTGAAAGAGCCAAAAAGCACTTTTGCACTGGCATGAGATTAGCTGTTGCACATCAGTGTGCCAACCTGCCTGATGTGATGCAGGCACCAGAGAGTGGAAGGTTACTTTGTGCTGGCCAGGGTTGGCCACTATAAAGACCTGGGAGTTTGTGGGAAAGATGGGGTTCCAGGTCAGGGAGTCATGTGGCAGACTAGCCTGTGGGTGGATGCGGTACAGGACCCAGCAGTTATGGTATACCACATCCTAGTCCTGTTTCCAAGGGAGTACAGAGTGCCTCCAGACTGTTCCATTCTACTTGGATCTGCACCACCCCATCAAGGGCTGCTGTGATTCTTCCCAGCGTAATGGGAAAATGTCCTCTTGCGACAGGCTGAGCCACAGTCTGCCCAAATTTGCACTGGATACAGCGCAGGCACACCAACCTGCCTAATCCAGTGCACATTAAGATTGGGCTGTCCAGATTTTTTAAAAAATAAATCAAAATCACAGCTCAAGGGAAAAGTCAACCAAGCATTCCACCTCCAAATGCCTATTCACATGCACTTTTGGAGGAAAGTGCATATAATAAAATTAGAGAAATAAAAACAGTTTAAAGTCCTTTAAAATGTCTTTAGAAAACCTTGCTCCCAACACATGTACAGACAGAAGAAAGCATTAAAATGTTTCATAACAATGCATTAAAAGGTCTCCTTTTCAGGACTCAACAATCTGATGACTGGAGAAAAAAAATTAGAAGGCTCAGATAATTTTTCTTTCATATCAGAGATATTTTTGTCTCTTTAAAAGCAAGCCAAACAAAAAGACAAATAGAAATTTGAACTGCGCTGTTAAATAGTGCCGGATTGCCAGGGAGAATAGTTCTCATTCCATATATTAACAGTGCAAATCTATATGTGCATATTAAAAAAAGTAAGTCCTCTGAGACTCTGCAGGAAATTACTCTCTGATCAACATGCCTAGAATGTTGTCTTAAAGATTTTTAAAAACAGAAAAGCCAATATAGAAAAACAAACAAGTGAACAGAAGTTGTGCTCTCCCCATTACTTTTTAACAAAACAAGAGAAAAATGCAAGCGTACACAGCCAGATGCACACAGTGTATGTTTTTTAAAGATTTTTCCCCCAATGGATGGAAACAACATTAAACATGACAGCAAAATGCTTGAGAATAGCATTGCTTTTTACACCTGAAACATTGGCAGGGCAGCTTCACTAACAGCGCAATCCTAACTTGCACTGGAAACGGCAGGCTGACATGCCTGCGCTATATCCAGCATAAGTTATAAAGGCTGCTCCTGCTCCTGCACTAGCCTGGGGAGGGGAAGCTTGTCCCCTACCCCTATGGGTCAATCCTCCATAAGACCAAGTAGATCAGAATGGCAATGCACCATTCCTGCCTGCCCAGAAAGCAGGGTCAGGATCTGACATAAGACCTCTGCTCCCCTTCCTCCCTCCCTTTGCCCACCCTCACCCCAGAACATTATTCATTCTTTAGTCTTCTTCTTAGTCTCTAGGACCAGAACAATACCAGTTTTCTCCTAGCTGCAGATCTTTTTGCAGTAAAATAACCATGAAAGAACTTCACAGATAATTCTTTGACTCTTTCCACATTTTATACCATTAGAGTTTTAGCAAAACCCCATTTGGTATCTGTAATGTGGTTTAATAATATTCCTTGGAACCCTCCTTTTGAGGAAAGACAGAGCTCTTTCTATTGCTCTTTTATTCCTCTCATTTTCATTCTGGGACTTCTTGCTGTAAAATGACCACAAAAGGGAGATTTTGAATTTCATTATTTTTATTTTGATGAATCGTTCAAGTCACCTACTGGAATTCTGGATAAAAACAGTCATACGTAACATAATCTCGCATGCTCACAAATTACCTTCTTTTACAAGTTCTTGGAACATATTTTTTTAAAACTAGATTTTTTTTAATTCAAAAAACTAAAGTCTGTATTGGCCTCATCAAAGCCTTCCAAGGATAGTGGAACTGTTACCATGTCCCATATTACAAATCAATGCATGGTTATCTCCAGTTTCAAACTCATATCTTTGTTAGTGGGCATCTCTTGAAACAAAGTACTGAAAGCCCTCTGGGGTTTCATCTTCCCTACCTGTTTCCTCATAGGCAGTGGTGCAGTAAAGAGCCGCAATGGCTGTAATCCTAAGCACACTTTCCTGAGAGTAAGCCCCATTGAACTTAGTGGCACTTACTTCAGTGTAAATATGCATAGGATTGTAGCCTTAGCAGAAGTCCATGCACCAATCTCTTAATGTCTGCAGACATTCCACTTTACTGCTACCTGTTGATTCGCTAGTTTTATGAGTTGGCAGACTCATCCTCTGGGGAGTATTGGGATATCTAGAAACTAGTCTGAATGATGGAATGGAAATACTAATAAAGGAACTATTTCCAAGTACATTCTTGTTTGCAAAACAAAATTGCAAAAGGGGCAGAACAAGCAAGGAGATGGCACAATTTCTAACAATTTTCTTGTTCAGAACGTAAATCTTTCTCCTGGTGCTCAGACAAATTTTATTTTATTTAAGCAATTTGTATCCCGCCTTTCTTCCCCCACAAGGGGGAACTCAATGAATCTTGTAAGCCCTGCTACAAGATCTCAGGCACTCAAAAGTCCATGCAACTGTGACATTAATGTTTGCATTTTTAACGGATTGTGTATCAAGCAGGCAAGGACAATGAACCAGGTTCCTTTTTGTGTGTGTACAGCTGCGCATTCATTTTTGTTGATTTGCCCCCCCTCCCACAAAGATTACATATGCCTTGCAAGAATTTGCATAAAGAGAAGTGAATTAATCTTCCACATTGTCAGACAATCCACATTTCTGCAATCCAGACATGTCCTGGATAGTATGTGTGTTGTTGTTCACATCACATGTATTCAACAACATTGAATAACCTTTATCATACAGTGTATGTAAAGCAATGGAGTAGCTAAGGGAGTGCAGGGGTAGCAGTTGCACTGGGCAGCAATCATTAGGGGGTAATAAGCTGAGCTTGACACTAATGATCAAAATTGTGAAAAATTGGTTATGTATAAATGATGTATACCATGATGTTATATATTATTGAAAAGGTAAATGAACTTGGAATGCAATGAAACACACTGCATTAGAATATCTGTATTCTGTCAAAGGTTATGGCCAATTAACCAGATAAGCAAATTAAAGGGGGGTGAGGTGGGTTTCCCCAATTTTCTTTTTTAAAATCTTAGGCATTACTTCCTACTGTGACATCATTTCCGGGGCAGCATTTTGAGCTTTGCACTGGGCTACATGATCATTAGCTATGCCACTGATGTAAAGTGCTGTCATGGAAAGGTGGTTGTGAGAGTTAATTTGTATGGTTTAGTTGTATGACTTGCAGAACCTTGTCTTTGTGCATGCTAATTGAGTCCAGTTTCTCTTTTTCTTCCAACTTTCTCATAGTTAATTTGGGATGCCTTCAAAGAATACTTGGAGCCAATTATCTGGTTGTCAGAAGCGGAAGGAAAGCATTCTCAGCTTTTGCTACCTGAACAACCACCTGAAACTGCATATCATTTGCTGCAATTCCATGTTACCATAAGGACTTGAGATTTGCTCTTTTTAAAAACAAACACGAAAAATTAGTTTTGCAGGACTTCCCAGGACACATCAGCATCATACTGCACAATCCAGAGTAACTACAGGTGCGCTTACATTGACGGAGTTATGGGTCCACCTAGTGGAAACCTATGGGAAATTCAAAGAGCAATCCACAGTGAATTTTTCTTATGTCAATGCAAGAGCTCCCGTAGTTATTCTGGATTGTGATGTTAAGCTACTTGTATTCTGCTGGTTCTGGTGCAACTATTTTTGGCTTCCTATACAGTTAATGAATAAATGTATGTTGTTCTAGGCTGGGAATAAACAGGTCAGTGGCATTCCCCATAGATAAAATATGCTTTTTGATTAGTTTGATACATTGTGACCACTCCCCCCCTCATCCTTTGCAGTCAGAGGAGGACAGCGTGGGATTCCTAGCAAGTGCTCCTGATCCATAATATGCAAGCACCGTGACATTTCAGCAGTTGGTCTAATCAAGCAGTTATAACACAAGCACTTCTTTAAAATAGTAACCATTTCTGCCCAAATAACTCTACTTGAGAATTATGTAAGTCTGATTTCTTCGATTCAGCCATGTGTAGGAGGAAAGAGAATGAACATTCTGGTGTTCATCTCTAGCCTCTACACAGTAGGTTAAATTCTACTGTAGCAACGAGAGAGAGAGAGAGAGAGAGAGAGAAAGAGAGAGAGAGCGAGAGCGAGAGAGAGAGAGAGAGTTTGTGGTGACAATTGGCTAGTTTGTCAGAAAAACAAAGATTATGCAGTATATTCTGGACATTTTTAAAAAAATGCAATTAAGATCATCCCCCTGTACCCGATCCCCAGAAGAACATATGATGATGTGGCCCCTGATGAGTGGCTCTGTCACACCATGGAATGCTGATGTGTTCATTTTAGGGGGGAAATAACAGCAGAACATGGAGAAGCAGAACAAATACACAGTAGTTGTGTATTTCATATCAACTGGGCCTTCATATCAACTGGGGGATTCATACTCAGCTATCTTCAACCCCCTTAAGCCCAGAAAGGTCTGCCTGCTGCCTCTACGGACAGCTGAAAGGCCCATAGATGCATTTGGAGGCCTTGAGAGAAACTGGAAGTGGTGTTATTTTTAATCCCTGCAGGTCATTCTGAAGCCCAAAGAAGCAGTGGAGGGATCTATGCTGCTTTATAAAGCCTTCTGGAGTGGACCAGACTGCAGCTCTAGTCCCCTTCAGAGGACTCAGGTGCAGCCAAATGTCTTAATGCAGCTCCAGGGGACTCATGTTGAGCCATATCCATTCATATGCTCAAGTTTACATATACCAAATGTGTGTCCCTGGGGACCAGACAAAAATTGAATAACGTAGTATTCAGGTCACATGCATTTGGTGTAAATTCCCATGATGACCACTTCCCATGATGACCAGAATGAGGATGAGGAGGAGGAAAAGGCAGAAGAGACAAGGGGGAGATCATGCAGCCATCCTTCTCCTCCTTCACGTATATGAGAGGGCTTGTCAGTGGACTGTGTAAGAGCTGTGGGTGACGCAAGCGGTTAAGTCACTGTGCCTGTTAACCAGCAGGCCAGGGTTCGAGACCCACGTCGGCCCCACAAGATGGTGAACTCCTGTCCTTAGCCCAGCTCTGCGATACCAGCTGGATCTAATCGTATCGGTTCTGCCTTTCCATTGGACTAATTCAGTGGTGTGGAGAGGGGGGATTTACTGCTTGGGTAACAGCCTATCCTCCATAACAATCCAACCCAGGTTTTCATGCTTCGCATGCAGCGTATGCAGCGCCGAGCACGATAGTCTTTCAAGACTGACGGAGGCCTGCTGTCAGTGGACATATAATTAGAATCGACCCTTTCTTAGTTACCTGACAGCAATTTTCAACCTGTTTCATCTCACACCACTGACAAGACACTGGAACTGTCAAGGCACACCATCAGGTTTTTGACAACTGAAAATGCACACCTTGCTACCAGTGGGGGCTCACATCCCCAGTGACCCCTCTAATAAATGACCTTTTCCCAATTTCTGATGGCACGCCTGTGCCATCAGTACACCAATGTGCTATGGCATATTGGTAGAAAATGGGTGTGATAGCATCTTTTGATTTGAGGCAGGAACTCTTTTGCTTGTGCTGATCAAACAGTTCAAATGGATGAGATAAAGAGGTTCACTTGGAAACATTTAGAAAATCATATTGTAGATGCATAGAGAAGGATTGGTTCACATTTCCAAAGGCCATGGAGGTGAAAGATGGGGTGAAATCAGTGCTCAGAATGCAGAGGAATCAGAAGCCAAATAGGAGATAGTGAAGAGTCCAATGAAGACGAGGGGAGCGTAAGGTCATCTCTGGAGTTCATAATCAATTCACAACTCTTGCTAGTTTGAAACAGCCTTTGTAAAACAATCTTTGTAATAATCCATTGTTCTTGCTTTTCAAAGAAATTGGACAGCTAAGGACTGTGTTGAAATTTCCTTTGTTGGAAAGAGTCACTGATTAGGACTCCACTTATGCATTCGGTTTTCTGAAGGTCAGTACTTAATTTACCAGTGACGATGTAGAAGTTCTAGTTTTTCATCATGTCTGGAAGATCATTGTAAGAAGTGTTCGCCCGGCAAACAGACTGTTTGAAAGGGGCAATTTGCGGGCATGTATGCATTATGGATTTACCCCATTTTAGCCAGCAAAATGAGTGGGAATTTCAACTTGTCAGCTAGAGGGGGATAATCTTGCACTGATGTAATATCAGCATTATGGGGACAACACATCTGACATTGCTCCAGTTCAGGGTTCTCTCTTTTCCCTACAGTAAAAGAAACTGGCAGAACCAGCAAACTCTAAGAAGAGTTGATTTGCAATGTTGCCAGTGTCTTGAAGGCTTCTGGGGCTTGCACTGGTGGCATCAGGCTGCAGACCCGCAGTTTGTTTTGCCCACTGCTACATCAGCACAGACCCCTTACTGGGAATATTAAAAGGAAAAGATGTCCCCTGAAGGTAATACTGCTAGTTGTGACTAACTATAGTGTGTGGTGCTCATCCCCATTTCTAAGCCTTTAGAGCCAGCCTTGTCCAAAGACACTTCCATGGTCATGGGATAGGCATGAGTGGTGAAGGCCCATGGAATGCTGTATTTCCTTCTCACTGAGATGATACCTATTTACCTACTTGCATTTTACATGTTTTTAAACTGCTGCGTGGGCAGGAGCAGGTCTAAGGACAGGAGCAAACCCATCTTGTAGGACCCAGGTCTTGAATTCTGGCCTGCTGGTTAACAGGCACAGTTAACCACTTACTCCACCACAGCACTATACCCTGGGAATATAACCCTTGCACATATGGGCCCAGACCGGTTTGGACTGGTTCTTGGGAACCGGTAGTTCACATTTCCCCGCCGTTACTGAACCGGTAACTGCGGGGGTCCCCCAAAACTGGTCGAACCGGTTTGCTGGCGCGGCGTGCAGCAGCAGCCGGCCAGGCATCTTTTTATTTTCAAATTTGCCATTCCTAGCAGCAGTCCAGAGAAGCACCCCAGAAGCCTCAGCGCTGTTCTTCCCCGGCCGCTGAGGCTTCTGGGGCGCTTCACTGCACTGCCACTAGGAGCGGCAAATTTGAAAATGGAACCGCCAGGCTGGCTGCCCCTGCGGCTCCAAGCTTCCCTGGCCAGCCAGGGGGCTTGGATGGAGGGCCACACGGCTGCAGCGCCCCATCCACAGCTTCCCTGGCCAGCCAGGGGGCTCGGATAGGGGGCCGCGCAGCTGCAGCGCCCCATCCACAGCTTCCCTGGCCGGCCAGGGGACATATATACACTGTCCTGGTGTATACAATGAGACTTCTGAGTGCTGTAAGGCTGCAGACAAGTCCTTTGGAATAAACTGTACTGAGCATGATAAATGGGTTTCAGCAGCACATCAAACCAATGGAATAAATTATTTGTGACAAACATTCCATAGCTTTTAATGGGACTTAAGCACAACTAGATGGATTAGAGCCACTGTCTTTATTCTATCTAAATATAAAAATATAGTATATCTTTACTGTATCTATAACCATGCCTAAAATAATATAATTTTTTCAAACACGTTAAAATATACTGAGATTTTTTTTAAATGAATGATAAAAGCTATGAAATAAATTCCTTACTTTTTGGATATGGAAGTGTGACTGATTCATGAGCCCTTGCTTGCTGTAGTGTGTGTTGCATTGAATTCATCTCCAGCTGCAACTCATCCTAGAGATCCAATCAAGTTCTCTTTTGTTTTGTTATTGTTTAAAATTTTCAGTGAACGACATCACATTATGCTGATTATGGGGTGTCAGTTCATGTTAGGCTATATTACAAAACAAGGCTGGCTGAGAGGGTCCTGCTAACATAATGTGGCACAGTGAATATGATCCATCATGATCCATCTCCACACACTAATCCATAAGAAATTCTAATCTCTTCAGGAGAAGAAAGGGACACAGACAGTTGCATTACCAGGGTGGTGCAGCAGGTGCGGGCCTCACAGGATTACGCACCACTGCAGGGTGACATGCCGGAGCAGTTTAACACTCCTATGGTGCGTCCATGCCTCAGCGTGCTCGTTCAGGCCTGCTCCAAGATGAAGCAGCAGCCAGGAGTTGCAGCTCCAGCTTGGAGCAGGCTCAAATGGCTGGCTGAGGCGCACTGCACATGTCCAGGCAACTGACTTCAGAAGAGTACTGTTTGGCTCCTGCACAGTCCCAGGAGGGGTGCGCACATTCTGGGGATGACACTTTCCCCCCTGCACCAGGTGATGCACACTGTTGCGTTGCCCCTGGAAGGAGATAATCACTACTGAAAATTTTCAAAAGATCATCAGTACTGAAAACTCTCCTTTCTTAATTAGGACATGGTAGACCCACAGTGCAATCCTAGATGCAATCCTAGGCATCTCTATTCAGAAGTAATTCTCATGGAATCCGCTCCCAGGAAAGTGCAGATATGATTGCATCTTACAGCATATTCTAGCAAGCCTGTCCCTTCGTGATGGCATGAAAACTGAACCACTGTTATTGAACTACTGTTGTCTGCAACAGAACCACTGCTGCAAATGGCCAAAGGCACTGCATGCACACCAGGCTTGCACAAATGTTCTGCTGTCCCGGGAAATATTGTGTGGGAGCAGACTGTGGGTAGGTTGGGGAAAGCTCAGAGAAGAAAGGGGGTACTATGAGTCAGAGATCAGGGGGTGAATCTCCCTTCCTGATCAGGGGCAGCAACTCCTATCCACGGCTTTCCAGCTCTCCTCTAATCATCAGGCTTATGCCTATTACATAATAGTGGGTCTGAGGAAAATCATAAGACAACCAAAAGGCCTTTCAAGGAGCCTGCTTTTTACTTACATCTTGTTAGACTTCTGGTTTATCACTACCATAATCAAATTCAGTGTGCATTCTGTTGATGCAGCTGCATGCTACCATGTGGCAGAGTTTAGGATTTGGCTGTTAGCCATACATCAAGCAATCATTTTACTCACTGATGCTACTCTGTGTTTTATTTTGCAGGGGCAATAGCATGCTAGCCATTTCAACAAAAAGTAAAATGCAAAATGTCAGCTCACCTTCAAGCCTTCAAGAGACTGAGCAGAAATGAACATAATATGACTGTAATGTTTGAGCAGACATCTTAAAACTTCTTAAAACCTCTAGCGAACATCTAAAACCTCTAAAAAGTTGTTCATAAAGAAAATATTTTGGCACAGATCTAAGTGATAGGGATGAGCAGGCTATTGCCCAGGCTATTCTAGAAACCATCCAGAGTGAGACTGAGCAGCTAGAAGGCCCTGCTGGTTTCATTAATAATGTTGTAATGGTGTGGACATCTTTGGCTGATGCTTATGGAGATGGATTGTAGAATGCCAGCTTTGTAACTGGAAATAAAGGAGCAGTAGGAAGTGGGACAGAGCATTTATAATTTTGGTATATGTTGCAAATGTCCACTTTTAAGTCTCTAATTTTTGTGTCACATCCAGTACCATTAACAAATTGTCTATGGCTGCAATCCTAAAGACACTTTCCTGGGAGTAAGTCCCACTGAACACAATGGAGAGTTAACTTTTGAGTAGACATGGTTAGGATTGTGTCTTATGTCTAACGAAAGAGGAGGTTTGATAGCCCAAGGCTTTAACTCAAAATTCAAGCAGATCTTCAAATCTGTCAATGTGCAGGGTGACAGTGGACGTTGCCATGGGTGTCCTAAATTGTTGCCAGAAATCACTATAAAGAATACAGTTGAGCATGGTCCTTGTTTTCTCATCCCACCTAATCCTGGGTAAGCCAGGAAGATGGTTCACTACATCATCAGGGGCACTGGAAATTATGTGAGGCGCCTTCAGAGTTAAAATACTGGCAGGGGGAGATGATCACTCAGGTGAAGCAATCTCACATGAAACTCAGTGACATAGGGCAGCAAATTTGCAGACACCAGGATGTAGTCTATAATGCTTGCCCCTATTGGGGCAATATAAGTAAACTCCCTTTAATCCTCCTTTAATTCAGAAAGGCCATTTAGCAAAAAAAAAAAAAAAAGACTCAGTATTGCCACCCACTTCCCTGAAAGATTAATTACCGTATCCTTTGACAGACATTGAAAGTGGCAATAGGGCGGCAGGTCTGAAGAGTCACTAATTAAGGAGAAAATACCAGGGCCAGATCTAGGGTGTTCAGGTCTCCTGCAAGAAGTACACAGGCATTTAGATATCTGGGCAGAATATTATCAATTACCTATAGGAGATATTTCCATTGTCTGTCTCTGAGGGCATTAATTTGAATAGGAGTGATGTAAACATTGAAGATTAGTATTACTTGAGAATGGTATCTTAGTTTGAGCACTTGGACCATACAGCGATTGTGAACCATAAATAATAATTCAGAAGTAAATTGATCAGAGAGTTGCCAGTCCCATCCCCCCCCCCCAAAAAAAATCATTTTCTTCCAATTAAGGGAAAATGCTTCCCACTTTTACATAAACTTCTGCATTAGTTCAACAGCATGAATGTACATGCATACTAAGTTTGGCGTGCTCTGGATCTGATTCCTAGGATGCTACAGTAAGAATCCTAGCAAGACATGTAGTCCGAGTCAGAACCTCCCGTGCTCTTTCATATACCCTTCCTTTCTTCCTAACACCTCTAACCTCCCATTTTCATACCATTTTCTCCTATGGTATGTGGTCTGCTACAGCAAAAGCATGTCACCTCTCTATAGCATGCTCCCTTACATTGCTATCATTAACTAGTAACACCAGAACTTGTTATAGGACTGATCTATATATATAAAAGAGAAAAGTCACTCACTGACTCACTGACTGACTCACTAACTGACTGACTCACTGACTCATCACCGCCCTGCCAAAACCGCTGGGCCTAGAAGTGTGAAATTTGGGGTGGGTGTTCCTTCCGTGACGGGGGGGATGCACTTAGAACCGGTTTTCGGAAATTCCAACCGGAAGGGGGTGAAAAGGGGCGCAATGCGTTTCCTCCCTATACTTTGCATTGAGAATTGCTGACTCAGCAACATTCCTCCCCAACTGCTGGGCCTGAAGCATGGAATTCTGGGAGTTCCTTCTGTCACCTGAACTCCCACCAAGAACCATCTGGAGAAATTAACCCTTCAGGGGCTGAAAAGGGGGCAACGTGTTTCTCTCTGTACTTAACGTGGGAGACTGAATAACATCCAGCCAGTTTGGTGCTCAGACCCTGGTGAACTGGGGGATGTTTTTCGGAGGAAGATGTTGCACTGACCTTGGATGCTGCGCATGGGGGGAAGTTGCACATGGGGGAAGTTGTGCATGGGGGGAAGAGGCGCATTGGCGGATAATGCGCGTGAGGAAAGTTGCGCATCAGGGGATGATGCGCATCAGATAATGATGCGTATGTGGGGATGATGTGCATGGGGGAAAGTTGCGCATGGGGGAAAGTTGCGCATGGGAAAAGTTGCGCATGGGGAAAAGTTGTGCATGGGGGTTGATGCGCATGGGGTAAAGTTGCGCATGGGGTAAAGTTGCGCATGGGGTAAAGTTGCGCATGGGCGGATGATGCGCATGGGGAAAGTTGCGCATGAGGGAAAGTTGCACATGAGGGGAAGTTGCGCATGGGGAAAGTTGCGCATGAGGGGAAGTTGTTCATGGATGGAAGTTGCACATGGGGGATGATGTGCATGGGGTAAAGTTGCGCATGGGGTAAAGTTGCGCATGGGGTAAAGTTGCGCATCGGCGGATGATACGCATGGGGAAGTTGCGCATGGGTAGAAGTTGCACATGGGGAAAGTTGTGCATGAGGGGATGATGCGCATGTGGAAGTTGCGCATGGGTGGAAGTTGCGCATCGGCGGATGATGCGCATGGGGAAAGTTGTGCATGGGGGAAGTTGCACATCGGCGGATGATGCGCATGGCAGAAAGTTGCGCATGAGGGGAAGTTGTGTATTGGGGAAGTTGCACATTGGGGGAAGTTGCACATGGGGGAAGTTGCACATGGGGAAGTTGCGCATTGGTAGATGATGCGCATGGGGGAAAGTTGCGCATGAGGGGAAGTTGCGCATGGGTGGAAGTTGCACATGGGGGATGATGTGCATGGGGGAAAGTTGCGCATGGGGGAAAGTTGCGCATGGGGAAAAGTTGCGCATCGGTGGATGATGCGCATGGGGAAGTTGTGCATGGGGGAAAGTTGCACATGGGGAAAAGTTGCGCATGGGGAAAAATTGTGCATGGGGAAAAGTTGCGCATCGGCGGATGATGCGCATGGGGAAGTTGCGCATGAGGGGATGATGCACATGGGGAAGTTGCGCATGGGTGGAAGTTGCACATGGGGGATGATGTGCATGGGGAAAGTTGTGTATGGGGGAAAGTTGTGCATGGGGGAAAGTTGCGCATGGGGGAAAGTTGTGCATGGGCGGATGATGCGCATGGCAGAAAGTTGCGCATGAGGGGAAGTTGCGTATTGAGGAAGTTGCGCATTGGGGAAGTTGCACATGGGGAAGTTGCGCATTGGTGGATGATGCGCATGGGGGAAAGTTGCGCATGAGGGGAAGTTGCGCATTGGGGAAGTTGCGCATGGGGAAAAGTTGCGCATGGGGAAAAGTTGCGCATGGGGAAAAGTTGCACATCGGCGGATGATGTGCATGGGGAAAGTTGCGCATGAGGGGATGATGCTCATGGGGGAAGTTGCGCATGGCGGAAATTTGTGCATGGGGGCTGATGCACATGGGGGAAAGTTGCACATGGGGGAAGTTGCACATGGGGGAAGTTGTGCATCGGCAGATGATACACATGGGGAAAGTTGCGCATGAGGGGAAGTTGTGCATTGGGGGAAGTTGCGCATTGGGGGAAGTTGCCCAAAGGTGCGCATCAGGGAAAGTTGCACATGAGGGGACGTTGCACATGAGGGGACGTTGCACATGAGAGGATGATGCGCATGGGGGATGATGCGCATGGGGGAAGTGGCACATGGGGTGTTTCTGCGCCATGGGGGATGGCATAGGGGAAAATGTTACACCCACAACGCTTTTTGCTAGTATTGTATAAATGAGAGCACCAATTCTCTTGAATTTGGACTTTGAAAATGAATCTACGTAGGTTAATATCCACACAAACTCTTCTGTAGAAACCCAGTGTTTCAGAAGGACTCCAAATAGGGAATAATGGAACAGGAAATGTCTCTCATTCTGCAAGTCTTGGATTTGTGCCCAACCTGTAAAATATTTTTTAAGGCCAGGTGCATTTTGAAGGATGAGGCTGATCTCTAGTTCTAGTCCAAGGTGGCTTTCGCTTCACTCCTGATGTCACTTGAACCCTTCTATAGAATTATAGCCTCATAATTCACAGCTGCCTGTTATTCGATCCTCTATGCATAGCAGCGCCTGTCAAGAATTTATTACAAATGTGTTTTTATGCCACACTTTGTAATAGGAAAAGAAAGACCCCAGCTGCCTCTAGTGACCTTTTAATAATCTAAGGGGGCCATTCAGGTAAAAGCTTCATATGAGAGATGACAAATACCACCCACACTGGTTGGGTCCAGCTTGTTTGATGCATTTATGTGATCCATATGGCATATTTAGATTCAACAGAACTGCATTCTCCCTTCTAAAAAAAGAGAGAAAGCTTTTGTTTGTGATGAAAGCCCTCAATATGAGAGGGAAGTGTAACCACTGCTGCAGTGGTTTTTACAGGACAGAGCTGGTCTTACTATAACAAGCTAGGCTTTGTATATTGTGAGGCCAGCTTATGAAACCTAATTTATATGATAGGCCAACACTGGCTTTGCCTACTGTCTTCCCATTTTCACCAGCGATTACCTGAGTTTCAGGGATGTTATGAAAAGTAAAAAATATTTTAATGGCTGGGAAAGAAAGGTCAAGTGATTACAAAATATTAAAGATCAATGCAGCTGCTTCACAGAGAGTCAGAGATCAGCATGGGGTGTAGAAAATTTTGCAGAGTCTCCAGGAGAGAATGGAACCACAGCTGAAAATCCTAAGGCTGAGGCTCCAAAACTCTCCTGGAGTCTGGCAGCTGCAGTAGGTTGTTAAGAGGCAGGGAAGAATGCAGAGATGTGATGCAATCCCAGGATCATGCCACTGCCACGTGTGAAAGGGCTTTCTTTTACTTATTGAAGCAGCAGCATCCTCATAGGGGTGAGGAGAGTCCTGTGGAAGCTTCTGTAGGGCCCCTCAAGCTGTAGAGAATAAAAAATAGCTACCACAGCCCACTTCTAGATTTGCTATCATGCAACTTGAAGTGGGTCACAATCATTTTTTGCATTTCCCCCCCTCTTTGCCCCTTGAAGGCAGAGGTCCATGGGCTCTCAGTAGCACTGCCCCTGTTTAAGAACTTCTGCCTTACAGCAATAACTAATTTATACACATAGTTGTCAATCCAGAGTCTAGAGCAGGAGTACACAAACTTTTTGACAAGAGGGCCACATCATCATCACTATGACATTGTATTGGGGAACCAGAAAAGAAAAAAAAAGAATTAATTTACTTTTCAAATTTGAACAAATTTACATAAATGAATACATTAGATATGGACCATATATGAATGCATTCAAATGAGTTCATAAACATTTTCTAACACAGGGGAATATTCAGATCAGTTTTTTAAGCACTTTCACACATAGAGTAAGTAGCTCCCTGATTCTCAGAACACCCACTGGAGGTAAGAGGATTCACTTTCCCTTCTAGGTAAGGGGATTCACCTTTCTGTCTAAAGGATTTTATGGCTTGCCTACCGGCTGGATAGAGGGTTGCTGTGGGCCACATCTGGCCCCCAAACTTGGGGTTAGGAAACCCCTGGTCTAGGGGATGTGTGTGGAGGGAAAAGATGTAACAGGATGTGGTCCTTATGGTGTTGTAAAGTTAAGACTGGGCAAACTACTCATCAGCTACTCATTAGACTTAGGCTGCAATCCTAAAGACACTTTCCTAGGAGAAAGACCCATTGAAAACAATGGGGCTTACTTTTGAGTAGACATGGTTAGGATTGTGCTCTTACTGTTCTTGAAAACTTGCCTAAGAATCAGAAAATGTGCTTTTGTATGCTGGGATCAGGGTGAGGAGGCAGGTCTGGTATGTTGTCCAAGAGAGCAGACCTGGAGTAAGTATGACAAATTAGCATCTAGGCTCCCACATTACTATGACCCCATGGGAAAATGCAGAACTGGATCTCATCCTCAGTAACACAAAACCCTGCTCATCCTAGGGCTGTAATGAGCTGAATGCCTCATAACATTTAAGGACTGAATGCCTTTTCTTTTATATATTGGTCAGAGCCTTCCTGAAAATGTGATAATCTGTACAGTATCAGAAGCAAAACACTATAATTGAGACACTAATCCAAACACACAGCAGTCTCTATAAGAGCACAATCCTAACCAAGTTTACTCAAAAGTAAGCCCCATTGTGTTCAATTTTTCTTACTCCCAGGAAAGTGTCTTTAGGATTGAAGCCTAAGCCTTATTTACAAATGAGACTTCAAGGGTGGGAAATGAATGTGCTGATTTTCATCAATCCCCCACTAGAAGCCCACATGTAGATTTTAATCAATCATAGACTGTTCACTATCCTCTCTTAATTAATATTAATCAAGTCTACCAATTCTGCTTTCACATTAATTTGGTCTGTCAGCAGTAAACTTGACATGCAAGTGCTTGCAGGACACATCAGCATTTGTGGGGTATCTTCATATGATCAGGTTTCCCCCTTCTGTCTGCACCTGAAAAGGTCAGGAACTAGATCAATAACCTCCCATGAACTCCCAGTAAACATGGCAATAAACTCCCATGAAGATGTTTAGTTGGTTCTTTAGTTAAGCTGCATTCCTAAAGACACTTTCCTGGGAGTAAGACCCATTGAAACTCTTACTTAGTTTAGTAAGAGCACAATCCTAACCATGTCTACTCAAAAGTAAACACCATTGTGTTCAATGGGTCCTACTCCTAGGAAAGTGTCTTTAGGATTGCAGCCTAAGTTAGTTTAGATGTTTAGTTATTCTGAAGAATGACTTTCCCTACAATCCAGAGTAATTACATAAGAGACATTACGGACACCTGTAGTTACGGCACCACCTAGTGAAAACCTATGGGAAATTAATGTTGCAATCCAGAGTAAATTGTTCTTGCACCAAAGCAAGGACTCCCTGTAGTTACTCTGGATTGCACCATTTGTCTGTCCAAGTCCAAACGTATATTTTTAGAGAAAGTTATAATGTTTTTCCGATTAAACTGCATTTTAAAAACATACATTTTCCCCAGCTGCCAGGGTTCCTGGAAGGAGCAAAATAAACTGGTAAATCTGTTGGGGCTGGGCATAGATTTGTCCTGAGAGGTATCCGGTTTACTTAATTTTTTTGAGAAGACTCTTCATCAAAAGAGTTGTAAGGGGACAGAGAAGGTTGATCTCCTGCTTTCTCACCCCAGACACTCTCTCCCCAGACCCTGACCACAACGTAACAGATTAAAAAAATTGGAAATACAACATGATGAGGCTTTGCTGCATGCTAACAAAACAGGAATGAACTCTGTTTGAATAAACAGGGCCAAACTCCTGGTGCTGTGTTGTTTCCACGCTCCAAAGCAAAATAACAAATGACCTCTCTCTCTCTCTCTCTCTGAAAAGTACACTTACGCAGGTTAGCATTGACCCAGCTAAGTGGCTATTAAGTGAAACAGAGACACAAGCAGGTTAAAAGGTCACTTCAGACAAGCGGAAGTATATTCCAGATGACAGAAAAGGGCATCATATTGAACCACTCTTTGAGGGACCTACAACCAGGCCATACACTATTTTTCACCATTCTTATCTCTCTTCCATATTACAAAATGGCTGTATTTATAACAATTCTACAGGGGAGGATCAGGAAGGAGCAGGATTAAAGCTTCTTCACATGTTGCACTTTGGGGCTGGAATTTGGTAGCGAATGGAATTTGGAAAGCCCTATGCATTGCCTTTGAGATGTGGATGGGAAGGGGAAGGAAGCCAGATTCACAAACTTGCTCTTAAAGACAACTCAGCACTGGCCTATTGGGAGCATCTGTTATTGCTGACTACTTATACCTCAGTGGCACACTTATACCTGTAATGGCACAAGTGGTTAAAATGCTGTGCCTGTTATCCAACAGGCTGGGGTTTGAGACTCAGATCCTACAAAACAGAGTGAGACCAGCCCCTGCCAACCTAGCCATTCAAAAGCATGTAAATGCAAGTAGATAAGTAGGTCCGCATGACATCTTAATTGGGAAGTTAGAAAAAATATGGGCTAGACAAGGCAATCATTAGGTGGATCTGCAATTAGGTGGATCCGCAGTCATTAGGCGCAACAGTTGCACTCAAAAGGTTTTAGTAAATGATTCTGTGTCAAAACTGAGATCAGTTTTGAGTGGGGTGCCCCAGAGCTCTGTCTTAGGCCCGGTTCTCTTTAATAATTTCATCAATGACTTGGAGGAAGGGATACGGGGGAGCCTGATCAAATTTACAGATGACACCAAGCTGGGAGGAGTAACAAACACAACAGAAGACAGGAGAAACCTCCAGGAGGATCTGGATAAACTGGAATAATGGGCTATAACAAGTAGAATGAATTTCAGCAGGGAGAAGTGCAAGGTTCTACACTTAGGCAATAAAAATCCAAAACACAGGTATAAAATGGGGGATACTTGGCTTGGCAGCACAACATGTGAGCAGGATCTTGGAGTCGCCGTGGATCACAAGCTGAACATGAGTCAGCAGTGTGATGTGTCTGCAAAGAAGGCAAATGCCATTTTAGGCTGCATTGAGGACTGTAGCTTACAAGTCACGAGAAGTTATAGTTCCTCTTTATTCTGCATTGGTCAGACCCAGTGATGGGCTTCAGAAAATTTAAGAACCGGTTCTCTGCCCATCTGGCAGCCACTTTTAAATGGCTATTTTTAAACTTTATATGTCCTATCTCTTGTTAAGAACCGGTTCTATAGAGTAGGTGCGAACCTGCCTGTGCCCACCACTGGTCAGACCTCACCTTGAGTACTGTGTTCAGTTCTGGGCTCCTCAGTTTAAGAAAGATGCGGCCAAACTGGAGCAAGTCCAGAGGAGAGCGACAAGAATGATCAGTGGGATGGAAGGGAAGCCCTACGAGGAAAGGTTGGGGGAACTTGGGATGTTCAGCCTGGAGAAGAGGAAGCTGAGGGGAGACATGATTGCCCTCTTCAGATACCTGAAGGGCTGTCATAGGGAGGAAGGGGCTCATTTGTTCATGGCTGCTTCTGAAAGCAAAACTAGAAGCAATGGGTACAAATTGCAAGAAATGAGATTCCAATTGGATATCAGGAAAAAATTCCTGACGGTGAGGGCGGTTCGGCAGTGGAACAGATTGCCAAGGGAGGTGGTGGACTCTCCCTCACTGGGGATCTTCAGGCAGAGGCTCGACCAGCACCTGTTGGAGATGCTCTAGGAGAATTTCCTGCTACAGGCAGGGGGTTGGACTAGATGACCTACTAGGTCCCTTCCAACTCTAGGATTCTATTGTTCTATGATTCTAGGTACGTTTCAATGGGAAAACAGTGTTCCATGCACCTTGGGTTATAGTCATGCCAGCCCCCTGACCAAAGAATAGTCTTTGGACAATGCTGGTTTGAAAGGATGAGCACCGCATCCTACAGTTAGTCAAGACTAGCAGTACAACCTGCGGGGGGACACCTTTACCACCTTTTATAGCTCACTAACACTTGAACCAACACCAGACAGCACAGTCTTTTCTATAGGCAAATTGGTTCTGTCTTTGAACTTGTACTTTATCCATGCGCACCTTCGTCCTATGCATGCTTGCAGTTGCTCAAAAAGAAATCACATTCAGGCCTGCTTCAAAGTGGAGCAGCAGCCCAGAAGCTGCCACTTGCCACTTGAACGGCCAGCTGAGGTGCACTGCGAAGAAACACACTGAGCATGCCAAACAGCTTCAGAGAGATTTCCTTAGAGCGGAGGAAGTCCAGTTGGCTTCAGAAACAACTGCACAGGCGCCAACTTTGGCAACTGCACAGTCCAGGTAGGGGTGTGCACGCATCCCAGGGGTGACGCACAGACTTCCGCACCGGGTGATGCGCAGAGTCATGTCACCACTGTAGGCACCACAGCTGTTCCTTGTTCAGTGTGATCTGAGGGGTGTCTCCTCAGGAGCAAGTCCTCCCCATGTGTCAATTACTTTGCATGCTCTGGAGCAGTTAGGGCAGCCCATGCTTCCTGACTCTCTGGATGTAGCATAACTTTCTGCTCTGGATACAGAATAGTTAGGAGAGAGCAGTTAGGGCAGAGCAGGCTGAACTTGCTCTGGATTGTGCCCATCAAGAGCTGATATACTTAGGCAAAATCCTCTGGGGAATGAGACCTCTAGGCTGGCTTAACTACTGATGAGGAGGCAGCAGCACAAGTCTGCTATTCCAGGCATGTTCACTGGGAATCAAGTGGCACCTGGGAGGGCTTGCTCCCAAGGAGACCTGCCTCAGATCACAGTGAACACGAAACTGGTGTGATGTCTGCACTCTGCCTGCCATATGAGGAGTCTGATCCCTGGCAACCAGTCACAGCTGCAACATGATGGAAAGAAAAGGCATGGCTGTCTGGGGGACCAGTTGCCAGAATTGCCAAAGGAAGAGGGCAACACACACACCCCCAAATGTAGGGCAACCAAGATCAATGGGGGACAGGACCAACGAAAAGCTGGGAACACTCACATCCATTGTTGTCATGAGGTTGATGGAAACACTACCTGAAGTACTTGTAGTATAGGAAAAGTGCAAGAGGATTGGCTGTTGAACTTTTGCCGTATCCTGAATTCAATAGGCAGGGGTTGCATTTAGGCCAGCCTAGGACTTAGAATTTTAGCCATCACTTTCATTTTTACCTTCACTTTACATGGGCCCCTCTGGATCCACTCTAACTTGCACCTGCTCCTGAGGTGGCACAAGTTGCTGGAAATGTCTACCCTGGGAAAGGGGTCAGGATATGGTCTAACTGTGCCACTCTAGGCCATGTCCAAGATGCCTCCAGCACACCCCTTCTGTGCTGCTTAGGCTACCACTGCTAAGCCAGCGCAGGTCCAACTGTGTTGTGCTGGCCCAGGTAGACTTGCACTGGCCCAGGCCCTTTTCTGATATGGCTAGGCTGGCCTATCTGTCATTAGGCCAACCCAGTGCCAGATAGGCTGGCCCTAGTGCCCTTCTGGATTGCACTTAATTTTGATATTTTCATTAAAAGGCAAGCGAAAAGCCACTTTTAGCACATGTTGAATTTGACTTGCTTTGGAGGATAAATAATGCCAAAACATGAATTATTCCAGAGTCCTTTCGTATAGGTATAAAAGACAAACTAAGGCTGCAATCCTAACCACACTTTCCTGGAAGTAAGTACTATTGAACATAATGGGACTTCCTTTTGAGTAGACATGCTTAGGATTGTGCTGCAAGAATGACATTTTGTGTGGCGAAATTAACTAGTCTTTAAGGCAAATGCAAGCAAAAAAATTTTTTGGTGCGGAAGCCAACTTTTAGGCCTTTTCTACATATATTTTCTCTATAGGAAATGTCATCCTGAGAAGAATGCTAAGAATTCCACAATTCAATTTTAACATGTACATTTTTACTATCTTTTCTTTTATACATGCTGTATAGTCAAATATAGTACCAAATTGGTAGCTATTCTTGGCTGCTTTCCTAATCACACTTTCCTGAGTGTAAGTACTATTGAACACAGTGGGATTTACTTCTGAGCAGACATGCTCAGGATTGCACTGATTAACTCTGACCATGTATACTTATGCCAGAAGAGTTTATCAGATGAGTTATAGTGCTACAGGATATTCAATAGGAAGATTATCAGCAATGGTGGCAGTATACCACAAATGGTGAAATCCAATGAATGTTGATAGTAATGTGGATAACATAATAATAACACCAGAAAAGTAATCACATCCCATTGGATACAAAATGCCATTACCATTAGGTTACCTTCTCTTTCCTGACACTGCCCTTTGATCTCCCATTGAAGCAGAAGAAAAGGCAGCTTTTGCTTTTGTCGTGCTATAATCAAACTACCTTTTGCTGAGAATAGTAGAGGATCCATTTCTCCCCCAAAGCCACTCTGTCTCCAAATCATCAGTGTCTGGATTCCTTTTTTATAGAGTGTCTCTGTTTAAGACACATTAACCTCTCCCCATACCATCACCTCTCCCATATAGGTATTTACCAAATACAGATACCCTTAATTAACCTACTCTATTGATTACCTCTCATTTACGCGTAGCCCCTTGTATTGGCAGAGGCTTCATTAAGCTCAGAAAAAGGATTTATAGATGGTCCATTGCTGTCAAATAGGGCTGTGCATTTAATTATTTAAGTGGCTGTCCTTCTCTTTAGCTTTTCCAGTGCCAGGACTACCACAATATTTATTTAAAATACGTATGCCTCACCTTTCTAAAAACTTAAGGTGGCTTACTACGCTTGATAGATAAAATACTCGTATGATGTAAAACAGAATAAAGTAAAGGAAGGTCTGTGCTAGTTGAAGCACTTTATGTTCATTCTAAAGGCATAAAACTATTCTGAATATTCTAGGCATACCTGTCTGGGGTTAGATCAACGTCTGGTGATATCTAATGACAGCCCAATCTTATCACCCAGCAGCCTACATGATGCAATGGCACCAACATAGTGCATTGTACATCATATGGTAGGTGTGACCAGGCGGCCCTGGATGGATGGATGATGGATTGATAGATATAAAATCTGGGGAGAGGATAGGCTGGTGGAAGTCCCTTGCGCTGGCCCACCAGTATCACTAAATTGCCGTAAAGCACTTTTGTACCACTGGGAAAAGAAGGAGGCTAACAGATGGATGTGTGGTAGCTTCCAGATCCACAGGCTGACACAGGACCTGGTTGGCCAAGACAAATGGGTCTGCCCTGGTCAAATTAGGCTGGGTGTTTTAGAAAGATAGAACTGGCCTTTGCAGGAAATGAAGATATACAGTGGAAGTAAGATTCATACTCTTTTCCTTCTTCTCTCACGTGCTCCAGGAGTGCTTAAAATGACAGAGGAATTGTGGCCTCGGAAGACGTCCATGTGGTCTCTGATTAATCAAGACATTGCTAATGTCTTCAATTTGCAGTGCTGTCTTTAAATTCACTGATATGCAGTCCTAGTCTTACTATCCTTATCATGCAAGCATTTATGCAATGAAGTCGATAATGCCCTCAATCTTCACAAGTGTAGTAAACCACCGCAAATATCAGAATAAATGCATCTTGCTCAATAAATCACCCACGTTCTCTTGACACCATGAAAGCAATGCCTGCAATGTGCCACCATTTGCAGATATCACTGTATTATCTGCAAGGGCAATTAGAAACCCATTGCTAACAAATACTTGCACACAGTAAGTATGTTAATTGATATTGACTAACGCACAACAAGTACTTTGTCAAGTGCCAAAGAATTGTCTTGAAAACAACTTGAAAAATAGGAGGCCATGTAGTTCTTAGACTCAAGAACTGGAATAAAGTGGATGTATGGACTTCTAAATCAAGGCAAGCACTTTTTGTACACTATGGCTGCAATCCTAACATGCAGTTAAGCTGGCCTAAGCCCCGGCACAAGCCTTGTGCTGTCCTGGGGGTGTCATAAAAGTGCTGTAAGGCACTTGTGCACCATTCCTGGGGGTAGATTGGGCCAATGGATAGACATGCACTTCAGTGATGTGATTCAAAGAAATTAACAACCAGTTCTCTGCCCATCTGGCAGCCACTTAAACTTTATATGTCCTATCTCTCCTTAACAACAAGTTCTATAGAGTAGGTGTGAACCTGCTGGAGCCCAACCCTGATGCACTTGCCTTCCTACATCACCATGGGAATGGGAGCACCAATGGGTTGTGCTGGCCTAGGTTAGAATTACACCCTTACAACCCAATCTTATGCATTAGAAGTAAATTGGTGGTGCTAGTGGTTAAGACACTGTGCCCGTTAACCAGCAGGCCAGGGTACGAGAGCTGGGTCCCCACAAGACAGGGTGAGCTCCTCTTCTTAGCCAAGCTCTGCAACGCAGCTGGAACCAATCGTATTGGCCCTGCCGTTCCACTGGACTATTCCAGTGGCATGGAGAGGGGGGATTTGCTGCTTGGGTAACAGCCTATCCTCCATATTAATCCACCAAGGACTTCGTGCTTCGCAAGCAGTGTTGAGCACGGTACCAAAGTCTTTCAAGACTGATGGATGCCAAGTATTTCAATGGAGCTTACTCCCAAGAAAGTGGAACTAGGATTATGCTAATATTGTTGGATCTCGGGCGAAAAATAAAGCTTGGATCAAATTGTGTGCGGACTGCCTGAAGAACATTTTTCACTAAAATAGAAAAAAACTGTTTTTCTGAAAGTTTATCTATTTTCAGAGCTTTTTCTTCTTCCATAGTTGGCAGGAATGTCTGTAAATAAGATCATAGGATATAAAATAGCACCAGCGGTTGAGTACAGGCAGCTCTAACCAGTCGTAATTTGCCCATTTTTGAAATAGTGCAATTTACAAAATAATAGTGGGTGTCTAATTTACGCAGGTAATTTTTGAATTAATGCTGTTCATTACTTGCTAATTAGTTGGCTTAGCACTGACAGCTTCCTGGGGGGTCTTCTCTAAACCAGAAAGGGGAAAACAGGGGAATTCAGAGAGCTTCCACTTACCACTTTCTCAGTTTCCTTACCAGAATTTTTGATTTCATCATTTTCTCAACCATCGAAACCAGTAGCCTCTACCACTGGTCTCCCTCCTTAGTCCTCACCTGGACTATCTTGGGCAAGCAGAAGTCAGCAGTCATCATCAGTGTTCAGTGACTTTCCCCCTAACCTATATCAGTTACAATGTTTCCTGTAGGGAAAATCTTTTTTAATTCATACATTTTTTAATCATGCACAGATTTCCAGGAACACAACTCCTGCAGAAATCTAAAGCTGCCTATTATGAAAACAGAATGCTTCCAGAAATAAAGCTGCATAGGCTGACATAGCCATTTGATGCCACACAATACACAGAACCAAGTTTACATCCTGGTGCATCATGTCACAACATAACTACACATGGGCTGCCAACTGTCTCTATATTAATAACATTCCATCAAGGAGTAAACTGTGCTCTAGTCCAATCTTTCCTGTACTTTTTACATGGAGCCCTAATGGAACACCACGGGAACTTCTCCAGAGTGGCATGATGGAAGCTGTGCATTGCTCCCATTCCACATCAGTGACACCCAGAGAGAAGGGAGCACCCGTGCAAGGCCAGTGCCACTCAGTCATGGACCTCAGGACCCTGGAACTCATGGTGCTAATGATGGTAAGTTCACTTGCTAGAAGAAAGGGCAGGGCAACGTGATGAACCAGCCTCAGAGGGGGGTAGATCCGACGGAGACAAATTCCACTATATCGTATCCTCCACATCGGGATGTAAAGACTGACATCTGAAGTCACATAGTTCTCACATCTGTACTCACAAAATACCTGGCACAGACTTGAGAAGACTCATTATGGAGTCAGGAGCTTTCATCAGGGAAATGGAAAGTGCTGATGGATACGGCTGTAGCTATTTTGGCACCACTGCATCTGATGGCGGCCCTGAGTATAGGACTGGGCTATAAATCCATTAGGGATATATTAGATTCGATTTTTTTATTAGCCAAGTATGAACAAGTATGGATATATGTTGCAACTGAAAGAAGCTTCTGTAACCAGAACTGTAGAAATCTGGCAAATCTACAATGGAATGGGTGCAAAATGTTTTTGCACCACTTCCAGTGTGTGTAAAATGGATACGTGCAACATGAACAGTGCAAAAAGCATTTTCTGCCTCATTAAAATAATAAAAAACAGGGGTGAGACTGTCATGAAAATTTCTTTGATAGAGGACATTTTAGCTCCTACAGTCTGAAGCGCTAATCCAGCCCAATCCTGTGCATTATTCAGAAATTAGTCCCATTTATTTCAATGGGGCTTACTCCTTGAAAAGCCTTTATAGGATTACAGCCTGACAGCTCAATCCTATCCAACCTTCCAGTGCCAATACAACTGTGCCAATGGGGCATATGCTGCATCTTGTTGTGGAGAGATAGTCACAGCTACCCTTCAAGGTAAGGGAATGTTTGTTCCCTTACCTTGGAGTTGCACTGTGATTGCATCAGATCTGGGACTTGGATAAAATTGGGTCCTAAATCAGGACTTTTTATTACAGACATCTGACCTCAACTGTCTTTTTCCTTCCTGACATTTTTAAAGAAATGTTATTCTTAAGTACAGTACCAAATAGATTAGTTTTCCTTTCTCATTACTTTTCAGAGCACAATAAATATGTGAACGGTTCATTTATCCAGCTTGTAAGGGAACCAATATTATTTCTTCCACTTGGATAAGGAACCATTGGTTTGGGAAGACAGAAGAATCTGTTCTTTCCACCTCCACAAGGAATAATGGAGCCAGACAAACCAGTCTGTCAGATAAGTATGAATAATGGTGGATTGGGAGGTAGGGCATATGTAGAAAGAGTGACAGCATGCAGGCTAGTGACACCTTAAATTCTGTGAAGAAAGTGCAGGACACAAAGAGTGGGTTAAAATGACATCTCTACAAACTCTATACAGTCATCACTTTCACAGTTGAGATTGAGATCAAGGAATAGTTTCCTTAAAAGTGCAGTTGCTTCCAACTGTTGGTTGCCACAGACTACCATGGACTTATAGCTGAGGTGTCCAAGCCTCAACTTGGCCTGTGAGAAGATGCCTTCCTTTGGCCTGCAGACAAGCCTTGCAAAGTATGTAATACACTCTTATATTTAAATTTAATGTTAAATTTAATGTTAATTTATTCACATTTGAAATGTAAATGATTTTTCCAGCCCCTGAGACAATGTTAGAGAGATGCCAAAATGTTTGGGAGACCCTTGTCCTATGGAAAGAGTGGTAAGATGCCAAGTGAATGGGCCCAGTCAGCTTGGCCAAGAACAACCATAGCACATCTATGGAAATATATGCTAAATATATGCTCTTAAATAGACTGTGTGCTGCATAGGAAGATCTAAGGACAACCTGAGGAAATGTGGATACCTTATGAAAGATGAGCTGTGTGGATGTGGCGAACAAACCATCCCACATATGCTTCAATGCATTTGGCTCCCTTCTACATGCACAGAGGAAGATCTTATGCTGGCTAGGGAAAACGCTGTCGAGGTAGCCTGGATTTGGGCAAGTGACATCCAACTAACTTCCTTTTAATGTTCTTTGTAAAAGTTTTACCTGTGTACGTGCTTCTGACATGAATAAAGAAAGATCATCATCATCAACAGTATTTATATGCTGCTTTTCAACAAAAAGCAGATGAGATTATGAAACTGTGCCTGGGATGCACCACTTATGGTCAAGTCTATCATCTCATCGGCATTAAGCAAGACTGAGGCATAAACGCTGCAGGTGAACTGATTTCGTTCTGATTCATTTTCTCCCAGTAATGATTCATAAGCAGTGCTGAGGTTTCCTGCTCTTGATCACAGACAAGGATCTTATTGTGCCAAACATAGAAAGGTTTTTGTCTGACCCATATTATCTTTGGAACAGGACAGAACTAATCCTTTGAAGAAGTCCATTACTTTAGCTCTTCAGTGGTCCTCGAGGTATTATTTTACCTTGTGCAAGGCCTACTGAAGAAAGGGTGAAAATCACACCCAGCAATGCCAGGCATCGATTAGTCACTGGGCAGTCAATAAATCTGGCAGAGAACAGAGTAAACAAGAAATCTTGCTAACTGCTGGAGATTACAATCTGCCTGGGAGGTTTCTCTCGCCAGTTACTAAAATGCCCATATAAGCCCTGCTAAATGAATCTATCTCGGAAGGTATCTTCTCCTGATTACTGTTTTTGTTGTGGGATATTAAAGTTGCCATCCTATTATTGTTGCTGGTTTGCTATCTGGTATTTGTCAGTTTTGTTTCTGCACCAGCCATAAAAACTCAGCATGGATTCAGTTACATGTACCTGTGACAATGTCTGAAGGTCTCATGGGGTTTTCTCCCCAAAGCTGCTATAATAACTATGTATACACACTAACTAGGAAGTCAAAAACCCATTATTTGAAATTGGTGACATGTGTACCAAGTAAACATGCATAACATTGGACTGCTGCATGTGTGTTTTGCTCCACATGTGTGACAATGCTAAGACAATGGAGTGACTTTTTACCATTTGCTTTTTAGTATCATTGTACCGTCATACCTTACTAAAAGTTAGGGCCCACTTTGTGTGGCCCAGTTCACCAACAGAACTTGTGTTCGGGCAGCACGGTGGGCTTGCAAGTGGTGAGCACAAATGTCAGAGCACAGCTGGGTCATAACTGCAAGCAGTGAGTAGCCACGGCCACATGTCAGTAGACTCCCAAGGAGTGCTGACTCTGGTAAGTCATGTGCATTGGACAGGAGGGGATGTCGGCAAAAAGTGGCAGGGGGCTGTGGCACGGAGTGATAACAAGGAGAAGAATGGCATATTGAGATTTGGAAGGGTAAAGTATTGGTAGCAGAAGCACTACTAATATTGTATCTCCCTTCTGTCTTCCTGGGTCAGACATGGGTCACCCCATGCTCAGACATGCATCCCATTGCTGAACCAAAAAACAAAATAGGACTTATTGGACATCCCTCTTTGCCTCTAGAAAAAAGTCTTGTGAGTCTACTAGAAAATCCCACCAGGAAAGATTTCTTTTATCCTCACACGTTTGGACATCCACTTTCATGAGTTTATGAGGATATAGTTGGGTTTCCAGGAAGCCTCAAATGCAAGGGGAAAGGAAATTTTTTGCAAAGATAGTGGAAAGGAACTAGGAGTTAGTGAACAGAATGGAAAGTCTACCCAGAGTTCTGCATAAACTGCCCTGATCCCAGGCCATCATGGGGTGGGACATCCAGACAACGATGATGATGTCCTTAGCTGGCACTTGTAGAGCAGGTCGTCCTTCTCAACCAGTATGTTGCCATAGATGGCTCCGGGATCTGTGTTCCATTTAATACACTTCCACTCAATTTTTGGTGGTATTACTAACTTCATCAATGGTTAATTGCTAGTTCCTTAGTTCTTCTCAGTGGGTTTGAACCATGTTTTCTTTGGTGCTACCTTTTACCCTCCTGTTAGGAAGTTGCGTACAAGCATGTACAGCAGCCAGTCAGGGTTCATTCTGCAAACATGATCAAACCATTGCAGTCTGAGTTTTTGGATTTGTTCTTTGACTGATGGTTGATGACTTCACCTATCTGAATTGTCTCATTTGTCAATCGCTAAGAATGAAACCATGATTTGTCTTGAGCACTGCATGTGGAAGACCTCTAGCTTGCGCATGTCTGATTTGTTTCCATGTTTCCAATTTACATAGAGGAATCCAAATTAGGGACCAGAAAAAGAAAGTACTGGTCAGCTTTCCACTGCAGTTGGCTAGGAAAAGTATTCAGCAGTTTTCACTTGACAATTTTCACTTGTGTGTGTGTGTGTGTGTGTGTGTGTGTGTGTGTGTGTGTGTGTGTGTGTGTGTTTTGATAATACAGAAAATAAATGTGCAGGCCATCCTTTGTTTGTTAGAGAGAAGCAAAAACAAGAAACTGTTAGGGGGTCCCTTTTGCCTCTCAACTTGTACTATTTCACTAAATTTTCAAATCCCACTGGGAAAATATGTGGTGCTAGCATGTTTTAGACTAAGAGACTTTGACTAACTTTTATCATGATATACCACACACTCTACTAGTGGGACACTCTACCGTGCCCTATCATTCTTGGTGCCAGTCACAATAGGGGTACAAAGTCTACCACCTCCTTCCTGATGTGCAGAATAACAGGACTGCCCACTTTTGTGCTGGCTCACAGACAGGCAACAAATGTATGTGGTGTTTGCTTTGTTCTCTGCAATTCATTCCACAGTAACGCAATGACCCAGTTTAACTTATATTGATTGTTTCTTTGTAGAAACATTTTTTTAGAATCCAGAGTTCTGGAAGCACAGAAAAATATTGTTCAACATTGAAGAAAAAACTTGAGGACTTAGATTCAGATGTAGGACCTGATCCAGGCGAAAGTTAATTAAGAGCTGGGGCACATTTTAAAATGCAAGATATCATCACACACCCCCGCACACACACCATTACTGTGCCCACATTGCCACACTTCATTAAAACTATAACAACAAAAAATCAAGTTGAAATCTTTTCATTAAATGCTGTCTTCTGCTGCATGTCTACTGTGAAACTGACTGGAATTAATTTAAGGATCTGGATCATTTTGTGCCAAATTCATGGGTGAACTGCAACAGTTTTAAAATAAGTGTATAGACATTGGAAAAAATGGATTAAAACTATTCCTTAAAACACAAAGTTATGTTATAGCTCTATGAACCCAATCCTAAGCATGTGTACTCAGATGTAAGTCATTACAGGTCCAACCTTGTTATTCACAAATTTTTTTTATACACGGATTTGACTCACAGTTTAAAAAAATGCTTTGCTACTGTTGTAGAGAGGCAGTCATGCAAGCAATCATTCAATTTTTCAGTACCAGAATTAAAACTCTGCAGATATTGAGGCACTACCTTATTCCATTAGGTACAATAGAGGAGCAAGTGAAAGTGGGTCTTTAAATCTACTTTTCCATTGTTTTCTATATACACTGATTTTTTTATCCATGGGAGGTTCTGTTCCAGGAACATAGTGGATAATGAGGGACACCTATATATGCAATGGGGCTTACCTCCAGAAAAGTGTGGTTAGCATTGCAGCCTATGGGCACAATCCAGAGTAACCACAGGAGCACGTAAGAGACATTATGTGTACCTGTGGTTACTGCACCACCTAGTGAAAACCTATGGGAAATTCGTATTGCAATCCAGAGCAAGGACTCCTCGTAGTTACTCTGGATTTCACCTTATGTCTTCTTACTCAGAGGTAAACCCCACTGTATTTAATAGGCATTATTCCCAACTGAACATGGATATGATTGCAGTTATAATGAGATACATGAGATACATATTGTCTCTCAGACAGTCCTTAAAAAAGATGATTGCCTAGATATTGAAAGATGCCTTCTGACAAATTCTTCATTTATTCTCTTGCTGAGGCTGATGCTTCTTAGTTTAAATTATTTGAAAAAGGTTTCAGAGGCAGTACTAAGTGCTCTGTTGCGGCTGTCACAGCTCCCATACTGAGAGGTCCACTCCTCTCAACTACACCCATGAATTTTACCCCAGTTCTATCAGCTTCCATAATGCAGTGACCCAGGAGCACACGCTGCATCCTGTAGCAATGAAGGCAATCAGACACGTGCATGACATCAGAACACATCAAGCTAACACAATCCAACCACACATCCAGAGCACAGAATACAAATGTAACATAAACCCAGTAAGCATTTCAAACCACATGTAACATACTGTTAAGAAGTTCACCCTGCAATCCAGAGTAACTACGGGAGCACGTAAGAAACATTACGTGTACCTGCAGTTACTGTACCACGTAGTGAAAACCTATGGAAAATTCATATTGCAATCCAGAGCAAATTGTTCTTACACCTGTTAGTATTTGAATTTAATAATAAAACATATTTGTTCAGGCAAGTTGATTCCAGGCTGATGCAATACTGAAGAAGGCTGATGCAATCTGAAACTGCTCTTACAGCATGAGTCAGCAGAATTGGAAGTGCTGAGTCACTGGTCACCTGACTGTAATATCTATAACTGATTGGTGTTTTACTAAATTTAAGTGTGTATGAGATTACTGCAGTGTGTGGGTTACTGAGGAGGTTTTGCTGTTTTGATACTCTGAAAGACTGAACTGTATCTGTGGACTGACTTGTGGATTATTTAACTGGATTTACTGAGCATTGGAATACCCCTGCACCTGATGTATGTATATGACTGATCTACTGCTTTGACCTTGGACTGTGTCACTTGACTTATCTTCTGCCTTTTGTTTAAACAATATAGTTATCTTTAACTATAAACAGCTGTCGTGTTTACTCTGTGCTGCTGCCCATTTGCCTCTGCACAACTACTCTGCTAAGCCCTGCACATCAGCAGGGTCTTACACCCCAACAACACCGGAGCAAGGACTCCCCATAGTTACTCTGGATTGTGCCCTAAATCTATACAGCATACCATATTTACTCAAACCTAACACTCACCTTTTTCAGCTGAATTTAGTCCCCAAAATTAGGATGTGCATTAGATTCGATGGCACATTAGATTTGAGTAAATACAGTATTTTGGTTATAAGTATAGATCAGTGTTTAGGTTAACAATTCACTACATTGTAATAAAAAAATTACAACCCATTAAAATTAAACCCATTGTTGTATAAAATAGTGCAGTTAGGTAAAATCAAAACATAACATATTATTATCATCAAATTATTGATTGTTGCATGCAGTCAAATTAAATTTTATACCTACTTTGCAGCTATACATTACAATCTCCAGTAAACATTTTCTAAATCTCTAGTCTTTTAAATTAGAAGTGCACATTAGATTCAATGGCACATTAGATTTGAGTAAATATGGGTATGTTAAGAAAAAGTAGCCTTGCCAAAATTTCAGAAGAGACTGACAACTGCTTTTGAGCTTTATTCAGTTTCTTTCATTTTTTGCCTTGTCCCATCTCTTTCATATTTCCCTGCTCTCCATTACACATTATGATTCCTGTTTAATTTTTGGCTGCTGTTGTGTATTTAATTTTGGTTATCAGGGCTGTCCAAACTGATCTGCCACACAAACCCACTCCTCAAATCTGTCTCTCAGCTCCACCACTGTACATCTGTCATGTGGGCAGTAGTGTGCAGATACCCCTTCCTCACAAGCACCCACTTGATGCTCCAGCTCCTAATGAGCCCCACTTTTTGTAAAGTGCCTCAACTGGGAAAATCTGGGAAATGCTCAACTCTCAACATTCTCTCAACTGGCCACTTAACAGGAATTTGATACAAGTGCTGGAGAAGGAAGACAGCTGTGGCTACGCTTCTCTCGTGTGCTCCAAGCATCTCTCCGAGCATCCAAGAAAAAGCAGAAGAAGAAGGCTGACTGATAGGCTCAGGGAGGAGGTGGATAGGTGCAGGTAACGGGATCTTCCACTATCTTCCTCAATATGCCAACATCCCTTTCCATCTGCTTTCTCAGGAAGCTTGAATGAGGCAGTCCAGCTAAGGGGTTCAACTGGCTAATGGCTTTGTGGTTGCAATAAATATAATAAATATCAAGAATAGCTGTACTTTGCCACCACATCCTTTCCCTCGACCACCACCTTCATGACAGAGCTCAGAAACCTTTCTGAAAGCGGGTTTGCTTTCACATGAAAGGAGGCAGCAAAGGCCATGGCTGCTTAGTTTGTCTTCATCCCTGGTATTAACGCCAATGACCAGAGGAAGAAAAGCCTTGTACTTCATTATTGGCTTTACCACCCCCTATTTCTAATGCTATCATTTACTTTTAAATAGAAAAGCTTCAGTGCAGCAAACAATTATCTGACAGTCCAACACTTTGGAGTAAAGGAGCAAACAGAGTTTGTCTTGTGGTTATGGTGACACTTCTCTACGAAAAGTAGAAGCAAGTTAATTAAACCCTAAAGAAACCATTTATTAGAAAAGGAAAGGAAAGAGATGGCTTTTCTTCAATACAGGAAGAAAGTTCATTATGAAGGGAAAAGCTTTTCTTTAGCTGTTAATAAACTCTTTTCTCCCTCCCGGCTTTGAGGAATTGTTAATGGAGAAGTCCCGTCTTTTTAAATCTGCATCTTTCCAAGGGATCGAAGGTGTCGTTGAATCAATATGTTTAGATGAGGGGCATTTAATTTTTTTTTAATTCCTGCCTCTGTAATTTGAACATTATATCTGCTTGCTGCTTTCAAATGAAATCTATAGTAAAATTGAAAAGTTCCTGCCTGGGGGAATAAAAAGAGGAAGGAAGGAAGCTAAAAGGTTTGAAAAGAGCAAAAATTATCTTAAAGGATTCACACTTTCCGACTCAGAACATTAGTGTGATTTTAAAATGATGGTTTCCACCCCACCCCCCAACACAAATAATCTCATGTTCACTCAGGTTGCCAAATGGAACAGAGCAGATTGCTGAAGGCTGATTTAATACAGTGACTGAATATGTGATCCTATCCACACTTTCTGGAACAAATAAGGACAAATAATGTGTGGAACAAATAAGGCTTACCCATTGAATGGGGCTTACTCAGGGTATTTATGCATAGGTTTGGGCCCTGAGAGTATAAGTGATCACAGCTTTCCAGGTTCATATCTCTTCTTGACAATGAGCTCACTTTGGAATCCACTCTTTTCAGCCTGTGTCTCAGTATGGAGAAGATGACAGGTGAATTTTGATAGATGATGTGCATGAATGGTTGGCACCCTTTAAGACAGAGGTGTCACTAGCGCAGGCACCACTGAGGTCACCTTACCCCCAACCCTGGGGTCACCTTATCCCCAACACTATTGTGATATTCCCCCATATGCACCAGAAGCAATATGCAGCACCCAGAAGAGGTTTAGCGATGACACAATGATATATGTAACACATCAGCATGCACTCTGCCAAATTGCTTCCAGGATGGCCAATTTTGATCATTCAGGCCCTGGAGGGCAGGACAGCCAACCCACCACCAAACACAGCATTGGCCTCTACTTGGTGGGAGTTCAGGAGGCACAACTCGTGCCCCCCACTCCAGGGTACATCACCACAGGAAGATTTCTCATTCCCATACATGCTTAGGGATTTAGGGGATGGGCTATCTTAACTCATTAATTGGGGTACACCAGGCTTGGTTTAAAGCAATACAATTGCTATGTGGTGGATAAAGGCAAGGAACCACTAATTCCACTTAAAAACCAACATTTGATTGAGCAGTTTTGCTTCTAAAAGTAGATTACTCACAAATTCTTTTCTGATGTAATCACATGTTGTTTGTAGTGGCAAAATCACAGTCTCTTTAAACTGGCACCTAAAAACACTATTTCATGACTGGTGGACACCAGAACATGTTTTTTAAGGGCTGTAAATTCAGCACAGTTGATCCATGAGATAATAATTAAACTATTTTCATATGCACCATTCTTCCTTCAGCCTGCTTGTGATAGAAACATCAAAATTTATTATGACAAAAAGGTTGTTTCTGTCTTCTTAGTTTTTATATTTTATATCAATATTATACTGAAAAGCAAATTAATTTTTTCCAAATAAAGAAAAAGCATGAACATGCTTTCAAAAGAATTTTCAAAGAATTTGATTTTTTTCTGTAGACCAATTTGTAGAAGTGTTTCATGCTTTACTGAAAAGTGGTATATAAATACTCCGAATGCAATCCTGTCCCTGTCTACTCAGACGTAAGCCCCATTATAGTCAATGGGTCTTACTCTCAAGTAAGTGAGGGTAGGATTGCAGTCTTAGCCATATTTGATGTTGCTTCATCGGTATGCTTATGACTGAATAGGTTATTTGCCCTACTAAAAAGTAATATGTTTGAAGTGACACAGAAATTCTATTTTCATTATTGTGTATGTGATAGTTTCAGACATGCAAATTACCATTTGATGACTGTAGTCGTCCTGCGAACACCTTCTTCTCCAACAGAATAAGAGCCAGAGCTTAAGAGACTGGAAAAAAGCAAAATAGCTTAGGCAAGTCATATATTAAAAATGTACTCAGATTCACTCAGCCCTGAATCTATAAACCAGAATGTACAATAATAGAAATGGCTGCCCTTGTGTTGCTTCTACACTCCACAGTTATTGGTTTTTTAAAGGGTCTTAAACAAAGAACATATTGAACTGCGATATTACCTCCTGAAGAGAAGATTGTTTTCCCACCTTGTCATGTCGTATTTGGGGAATAGCTCACCCATCAAACCAAGGCTCGCTGTCAGGCATCTGGAGAAGAAAATGCTGTGCCAACAGTCAGTGGGGGGGGGGAATATAAAGAACAACAGTCCTTGTTGTGAATAATATTGGATTACCTTTGAAACCAGAAAAGCCAGAAATGTATTGTTCTGTTTCTTATGCCTCTGGCACCCTTATTCCTGGCACTGCCAACCCTCACACAACACTTTCCAGGAATGCCCACTAACAAAAAATTGATCACTCCGCTTCCGACTGTGCATTTCCTGAAAATTAGACAGATCTGTGAGGTTCAGAGACCATCTGGACTAACTGGTTAATGGTAATTTCACCACATGATTACAATTTAAGGATTCTGTTTTTATTCACATCCCCCTGTTTTGCAATGATATGAATTAGATTTTAACAGGACTCTTACTTGGCAATAGGCTTTCAGTGACAGACTGACTAGGGATAGGGAATAGTACACAAAGTCTGAAATCACTTCAAATCACCATACAAATAAGCTTGTAAGATCGTTGTCCACATTTTGTTGGGTATAGTCATCACCCTTTCAACAGATGGCTAAAGAATAGCAGAGGGACTATATAACATACCTCAAAAATGAAGAGTTCGGTAGTCACTGTTCACCTGGAGAAAGGTTAGAATGGAGAGCTCTGTATGTACAGAGCTCTGTGTACAAAGATGCATAGGATCATGGAAAAGCAACAGAAGGTGGCATTTGCCACAATATACAGCTTCGCCAAAAACTCCGCATGGGAAGATGAGATGGTTCAACTGCTTCGCCTTTCTAATAAGCTATATGTTTGAAATGTAAAACCAATAGTGTGCCAGGGATGAAGATCAGTGGTGGTGAGGAAGATGGTTGGTCTGTGATCCTACCAAAAGCCACACACAAGCAGAAGGATAAGGATGGAGTAAACACCTTTCTACATAGCCTGTCTGAGGCCTATGGCCCTAGACTTTAAAAAGGGAGCTGTACCCCTTTTCCTGAAAGCTGTGATTCTTGAGGACCCACTGAGCCTAACACTCATGGGGTGGCAGACACCCAGTCCAGGGCCAGACACCCTCAATTTATTAACATTGGTTCATTTCAGTTGCTCATTTAACTCCTTAAGTGCCAAGATGAGCCAGTGGTCAAAGAGCCCATACCTGCATATCTCAGAAAGTGTCTGGCTCCTAGAGCATATGAGTAACATGATAAAATAATTTTTCGTTTGTATTATTGTAACTAACAAAGCAATTTTTCCTAGTCATTTGTTTCTCCGTCCTCAGACTTAGAAAAAAAAAAATCCCATAAGACCTCAAAAGAAAGACTGGTTGAGTAAAATGCTACAGTTTGTAAAAAATATTGTATATGGCAAAGTGTAAAACATACAAAATATTGTATATAGCAAAGTGGTGGAAACTTATTATAAAAACTTGCAACTTAATGGAGACATTAGTTATGTTTTATCAAGTATTTTATTTAGTATTCTGGTTGTGAATAACTTTTGAAACTAGCTTACGATGCAATCCTTCCCATTCCCTCACAGCGGTAATCCCCACTGAACACTCAGGTTAGGACTGCAGGTTAGAATTTGAAAAATTGGATAAACTCTTTTTTAATATAGTATTTGTATATTCTTCTCATGTAGGTTCTATATTTCCAGGGGCCAATCAAGACAAGCAAAAGATCAAAAGGTTGTTTACTAGGGGCTATTTCTCCTCAAGTGAAAAACTGCACAGCTGGTAATAGAAACTCAGTTTCTAAATTACAAGAATGACATTGCAAGATTAGCAATTTCATATATGCTTCTTTTGCACCCCTCCAGTCCTGCCTATCCTGCATTCTTTACTTGTACAGTATCTTCATTTTAAAACCCTGGTGCTGATTAGAATAAGATGAGCTGCTATAGTATCAGTTACAAGAAATCAATGGCTCCTTTTTATATATTTCAATTAAACATGTCAGGCTGAAATGGGGAGGAGACAAAATAAAAATAAGCTGCAATGCTGAATCAATAGAGCTTTCGACTCCAGCATGCAATGGGTCAATGAATTAGGGCCATATATCAATGCCAAGTCCTCCTCCTCCAACTCTCCTGCTTCCACTTGACACTCCTGTCTGCCTCATCTTTAGCTTTTATAATTAATCGTTTCCCTTGATACCCTGCCAAGATCCATCTATTTCTTAACATCCATTCCCACAGCCACATGTGGGTTAAACTACATGCAGAGCAAATTTTCCCTCTGAATCAAATCAAGCTCAATTAATGACACTTGTTAAAGCACATAGACTCAGTTGTTTTGGCTCAATGGCCTGAGAGGCAGGTTGGCACGAAAGCACCGCCAAATGCATGCTTGAGTTTCCAGGCTTCGAACCACTTATGTAACCACAATGACACAATTGCATAATCCTTACTAGAATGACCAAATTAAGGCCACGGGGGGCACACTGGACCAGTTTATGGGAAATGTCTCTGCAAACCTTTTCCCCTATAGATGGGAAAGCTCGTGGAGAGTGGGTTATCATTGGAAAACTGCCTCAAGGGGACAACATATATGCAAATTCACTACCCGGGTCAGTCCCACAAGACAGGGTGAGCTCCTGTCCTTAGCCCAGCTCTGCGACACAACTGGATCCAATCGTATTGGATCACTAATTGGATCACTAATTCAGTGGCATGGAGAGGGGGGATTTGCTGCTTGGGTAACAGCCTATCCTCCAGAACAATCCAACCCAGGCTTTTGTGCTTCGCATGCAGCGTATGCAGCGCCAAGCACGATACCATAGTCTTTCAAGACTGACGGAGGCCTGCTGCTTTTAATTTGCTTATCCATTTAGGGACAAAATCGACTTCTACAACATTCCTTTCATCTGTGACATTGTTCTTGTTATCCATGAATACTGTGCTTGTACGCTCAGTACTCAGCAATGCACTACAAGATGGGCAACACAACTACAAGAAGGCAAGTGAGAGCAAGAGAGGTTGCAGGAGGAGGAGAGACAGGGCCGTCTTTGTGAGCAGAAAGAAGTGTCGGCACCATGCAAGAGCAAGAAGAAGAAACATCTAAACAATATATGGGGAGGAGCCATAACAATGTCCAGCTAATTATACTCCTCTAACTTTAGAAGGTTGTCTTGATTAGGTCAATTTTCCACATCAACTGAGCATTAGTACTGGCACCTTTGTGACCATTTTCATTCTTGCCCCACCATCTTGGGCACTTGGGCATCTTGGAGACTCCAGTTGAATCTTCACAACTCTGATGATTATCAGAGGTCTCTGGAAGGCTACCTGAGGAATGCTCTGGGGCAAGGCTAGGGAAGAAGCGAAGAGAAAGGTGGAAGAGAAGATGGGTGAAGCATTCCCCTTCTCATTACTGAACTTGGAGGGCTCTGAACTCTGAGAGTTCAGCAACCTTCAAGTTTAAGAATAGCCAGCACCAAGAAATCTCATCAACACAGCCTTCAGTACATTAAGGAATATCCAGCATGAAGGAGGAAGCATCAGATTTTAGAGGTGTTGAGCCCTTGCTGTCATCCAGCCTCAGTGTATCCTCAATGTAAGTTGAGGTTAGACAGGAATGAGGAATGGAAGTTGAGTAATCTTGTAATTCCTTTTAGTCTGGAAGAACTGGAAGAGGCAATAGCAGGTATAAAACTGGTAAAGCAGCTGGCATAGATGAGATTTGGGTTGAGCTGATTAAACATTTTGGACCGAAAACAAAGGAATTGTTACTAAATTTCTACAACAGATGTCTAAAGTTCCATTTAGTTACATAAGATCAAGATACCTAAGATATGGAGGATGGCTTGCATGATAGCCATATTTAAACCAGACAAGCCACCTGAAGATCCAAAAACCTATAGGTCCGTATCCCTACTTAGGTTGCAATCATAACCACACTTTCTTGGGAGTAAGCACTTTTGAATTATAGACTGTTTACTTAAAAAATCATAGATTTTTTTTATTTCCAGGGATGACATACCCACTGAAGAATCCAAAGAAACAGACTACAGCAAGGCAGTATGCTATCCCCAGTGCTGTTCAACATTCTGTACATACCAATGATCAGCCACTGCCAGAAGCCACCACTTATCTATGCAGATTATGTGAAAATTGCTGCAAAGAGTACAACCTTTGAGGCCAAGGAGAAAAGGTTGACTGATGCTCTGGACTTAGTGAGCATGTATTAAAGAGGTAATCAGTTAAAAACTAAGTGCCTAAAGACACAACTTTGTGATTTCCATATGAAAAAATTGAGAGACATCAAGAACATTGCAGGTTTGGTGGAATGGGACTAGATTAGAAGAATGAGCTCCCCCCAAGTATCTGGGAGTAACCCTTGATTGCACACTTACCTTTAAGAACCACTGTTCCAACACCAAACATACTCTTTAAAAAGGGGAAAACAAGTGATCTGTCTGTTCATCTCTACTGACATAGTCCTAGATAGGATTACTGACTCTTTCCTAGATAGGATATTTCCACTGCTCTCAAAGCCAGTCCTTTCTGGTTACAAGTGCCTCCATCTTCCAGCTTCATGTCCAAGTAATTCTTGTAGCTGTTAATAAATGAATTATCTTTGATCTCCTTTCCTCCACACTCATTCCCATGATATAATTTAAAACGATTGTTAATGCATCATAATTTAATATCTCCCCAGTAGTAAGATATATTTCTTCCACCTCCATAATCCAATAACTCTACGCCTCGGGACACAGCTACAACAGATGTAAAAGATCTGCATCTTTCAGCCCATTTTTCCAAGACTAAAATGTGTAGACTTTTCAGATTTTATTAAGTCTTTGCAGGTCAAGTACCACTAATAAATAAACTGATATAATTCCTCTTGCAAAGACACCAAAGCAAAATACTGCTTTATATTTCTGTGCACTTGTGCCCAGACTTTTGGGATTTCAACTGCAGTCTTTTCCCCATAATTTTTTTAAAATAAACATTCATCTTCTTACAGGATGACAACCAAAGCTGATATAACTGTGAATATAAGTCCCTTATAACCTCATTTTGACTTAAAATGTTATTCTCATTGCGTATATTGTCTTAATTGATTAATTCCCAATTGCTGAGTTGCAAAGCATCATAGCTGAATTACTGAAATCAGGTGGTTGCCAGCTGTTAGTAACTATCACTCTTTCTTCCCTAGGAAAAAAAACCAGATATTTTGAAAAAAGCAATTAATGGGCCAATCCTATAGGGAAATAGCATTTCAGGAGCACCTTTATGGCTGTCACAAAAGGCAACATGCCATTTTCCACAACTGAGCTACTGCCACAAGCAGTGAATGGTTGCAATTGCATGCCAGAAACCTTGCAACAATCACCGGTTCCAGGACTGCAAAGCAGAATGGAGTGGGGTAGGAATGGGGGGGAATGGATTTGAGATTTGGGGTGATCAAGACAGGGAAGGCAGTGTTATCAGAAGCAGTTGCCACCAATAATATTTTATCACTCTTCTTGGCTTCAATCTGCCTTTCCATATCCACTTGGACTCGAGCAAGCCTCCTCTAGCACTGCCTTCCCCAAGAGTTGCACAACATACTCTAGTGGCCCATAAAAGAACTGGCATCTCACGGTGACACCCTTTCAACAGCACATCTTCTTGCCCTTTTATTCAGCATTTATTCTATTCCCCTCTGCATATGGAATATCTCCTAAATCGAGAAACTGTTTGATTTGACCTATGGTCTTTCCTCCTTTTGGAACTGAATATCTGTCTTTCTTATAACACCTTCTAATTATCTTGTCTCTTTTATGGTCATAATCAAGTACATCTTATTCAACAACCCTGAAAGCTTAAAAGGGATATCCCATTTATACTTCATATTTCCTCCCATAGTTTCCCTGTCAGAAAATGAAATTTCCTTTGTTTTGCAAGTATCTCAGCATGCAAATCTGTTATCGCCTCTGTCTGAAGCTCTTTTACATTTATTTGCCATTCCAGTATACTGTTTCTATAACATTGCTTCTTGTTAGCTCATAAAAAATAAGCAATTGAAATCTATACTTTGAATATTTCCATTAAACCAAAATAAAAATGTAGTCCACAATTACAGTTGATTTCCCAGTTGCTTAGTTAATCAACACAATTGCATCATGACTACTCAGAAGTTATTCTCACTGTGTTCTATATGATTTATTTACAAGAAAATGTGACAAGATTGAAGTCTGTTTCCCAAGCTAATCAATTAATATTCATTTGGTTACCAACCATCAAACATTCACCAAATATAAATCAATGTGATAATTAAAAACCAATTCTCAATTACCAAAACCTCAAACTCTAATATATTCTTAAGTCTCCATTAATTTCTCTGCTTTATTCTTTTCAAAACAAATATTTGTGCAAAGTCCACTAATCACTTAGTAAATTGTGCAGTCCGTTAGTAAAAAAAAATGTTCAGTGCAGAATTCTGGAAAGTTCACTCTGAATTTCAGGAGAAACAGTAATCCAAAAACAAATATTAAACATACATGCTACTTCTCTGACTTCTTCTTGAGTTGGCAGTGACCTTGCTCCCTGCTCCTAACTTTAAAGAAATTCTTTTTTGTCAAGATCTGCAAATATATTTAGCATTACGTAATTTAGTTTATTAGAGTATTCTGTTAATTGTCTAATTAGGAAGGTTGAAAATGCTAAACTATGAGCGCTAGCACTTAGGCTATCATATCTCTGAGCAGATCTCAATCACAAACATTTAAATCTCAGCTTGGTCTAGAAGATGGGAGGAAAAGGAATCAGAGTTAAATGAGGAGGAGGTGGGAGGGGTTATTTAGCAGAGGTGTACCAAGCATAATCAGCACCCATAGCACTCCATGAAGTCATGATGTGCATGTACCATGGAGTGCATTCTCAATGTAGCAACTCCCCCTCACTGGCAATCTGTTCCTCCCAGCTGGCTATGGACAGTGCATGCATGTCCCAGCTGATGCACCCAGCTGATGCATGTCCCAGCTGATGTACCCTCCACTGTTGGCTAGGCAGCAGAGCCTGACCAGCTTCTGAAGACCCTTGAGTGCTGCCTGGACTTCCCCAGGTGGGGAAGTCACAGAAGAGTTGGGCGCACTGGCACCCTTTCTCACTGTGGTGCCCATGACTCCAGCCTTGGTGGCCTACAGGGACCATACACTACTGTTATTTAGGAAGGCCGGAGAGGGACAAACATTGAGTGGAAATAGGCAGGCAAGTACAAATATTTATCACAGCAAAGAATCTAGGAAATAGTTTGCATGGAATAAACTTGGTGGCACCTCTGTCCAGAGGTGAGGGAGGTTCTGTTCTCATCTCCAGCAGGTCTTCTTAGCCCAAGTGGGAGTGGGGAGGGCACACAAGGGGGCCCATGGACCCAAACCACAGTTGACTAAAATAGCAGATATGGGTGTTTTCTGTACTTGTATTCTACTGTTTTTTCTGTAGGAATACTGAATCATCCATAGTGTGTGTGGAACTTGTAAGCTAGCGTCTGTGTGGTTCTGACCATGAGAAGGGAATTGGGTTCCCAATGCTATACGTATTCCAGTCACATTCACAAAAGAAGGGGTGCTTTCATAGTTACCACATCAGCCAATTAGCAGAAGGCTGCAAGTAGTTGTGAAGCTTGGGCTCACTCTTTGTCCTCCAGCTTAGGCTTACTCTTGATACTCCTAAATCATTTATAGCAATGAATAAACTACTATAGAAACATCTTGGGAGTTCCCATAAAGTATATTGTTCTTACAGTTATATTTGATCCTTCCTCAAAGGAGCCGTGGCAAATATGCAGCTTGTCCAATTTATTCATTATAATATTTATATCTTGCCTTATTGTCCCTAAAGGGATCTTCAAGACAAGAAAACATTTCAAATGAAAACACGAAACGTTAAAGAAGCAACAAAAGAGCCCTGGAGCCAATGAAAACCAAACTCTTTTAATTTACATCAGAGAATTCCCTAAACAAAATAACACATTTAAATAACTGAGTTTTTGACCTAGTGCTGAATGATATAAAGAGAAGAGGTCATCTGTTGCAAAGGATTCAACAACCTGATGCCACCACCACCAAGATCCTGTCTTCATGTGTTCACCCACCACACTTTGGACAGCAGTGGAGCATGGTATTTGCTGATTATCAAACTACGTGGATAGGCTCATATGGGAGGATACATTTCTTTAGAAAACCTGTGACTTAAGTGTTTTGGACTCTGTCTCATCCAAATATTCCTTTGTCTTGGCACCCCATTCATGGTATTAATTTGCCCTCTCCAAATATCCCTTCCTCCCTTTTTACACCAACTTTGGTTAATTAACACCTCCCTTTGGGCTGCGGGTGGCGCAAGTGGCTAAGACACTGTGCTTGTTAACCAGCAGGCCAGGGTTCGAGACCCGGGTCGGCCCCACAAGACAGGGTGAGCTCCTGTCCTTAGCCCAGCTCTGCAACGCAGCTGGATCCAATCGTATTGGCTCTGCCTTTCCATTGGACTAATTCAGTGGCGTGGAGAGGGGGAATTTGCTGCTTGGGTAACAGCCTATCCTCCATAACAATCTAACCCAGGCTTTCGTGCTTCGCATGCAGCATATGCAGCGCCGAGCACGATACCATAGTCTTCCAAGACTGACAGAGGCCTGCTTTCCAATAAGAGTTGCAATGTGCAAAGAAATTGCTACAGAACTTCCTCTATCAGTTGAGAAATAAGCTTTAATTCTACATAAACCCTTAAACACTCATGCCTATTACTTTTTATCCAAAGTCTTTCCTCCTCACTTAACTCCAAAAGTGAATGCCCAGAGAGGGTGCTGTGTCACAGCAGCTCCAGAGTGCTTCCCAATTCAGTGCAATGCTGATCCATTAAGTGGAAGTTCAGAATCGAATCAACAGAGTCTCAGTATATAGTCTTGGTGTGCAAGAGTCCTGCAGAATCTTTTAAACCACAGACCATGATAATTAGAGGTTCTTCAATTTCATCCATAAAATGGTCCCTCTAAGATCCATTTATGACAGATACTCCAGAAAGACTATAATAAGCATTCCTGAAATGTTCAGCAAAACCAATAAAGATTCAATTTTCCCTGTCCCATTCCCAGAAAAAGTCATCCACTGGGATGACGAACACAACCTCCGTCATGAAATGTTTGATGAAGAAGAATTCAGTGAATTGATTATCATTTAAGAGACCTGGGACTGAGATGTCATGACATACTCCACACCCTTCAATGAAGAGCACATTAGAAATTGACTAGTGATGGCTGTTTAAATCTGAGTATCTGATGAAGTCAATAAATATCATATTACACCCTCTTTTTGTTCTCTTTTATTCTTTCAAAATGTATTTAGAATCTCTTCATCTGGAGAGCCTAGAAGGACAGGCATGAATGTACATTTGCTAGCTCTGCTGTGTTATCATAACAACCTTGATCACAGAGCTCATTAGACTGAGAGGTTGTGCCTGCCTTAAGGTCATCCGAGAAACTTCATGATGTCTGGAAGGCAACTTGAACCCAGGTTCTCTTGGTACAAAACCACCATGCAATCTTCTGTGCAATTCAGTATAAACTGAATAAATTGTTCTTCAAAATACTATTTTGGGGACCCCATTATAGTTTAGAGTTAGCCAAACATCACTGTTGCCATTTTCCAGATTTTAGATAGTAATTTATTTAAGGAAATAAATTCGTCTTTCCAATGTTTCACTGAAGCCAATGCTGCTTTTGTTAAAACTGATTAGCAACCTCCACTCCATCTTTCACAGGGCCATGACCTTTCAAATGACTTAATAACAGTCCTAAAAATTATTTATTCAATAATCTGGCTGTAGTATTTCTGCTCATTTTTTTCTTTTTAATGATTAGACATGTCTCCTACTGATGCTTTTCAGCTTTTGCAATAGGAAGCCAAAAGCTGAATCTGGGCTCTGTTCATAACGTTGGATTCAAGCACCCGCCTTGCCTTGAGCTGAAGGGGGGGGGGGGAATAAAAACAGGCCAGACTTTTCCCATGTACTAAAATGTCACAAGAGTAGCCCCTGATGAGGGTCTTTTCATGACTAATGGAAGGCGGTATATTATATTAGCTATTAATTACCTATTATTTAGCTATTATTATTTTTCCATTTCTTTGTAAACCGCTTTGTGAACTAGTTAGTTGAAAAGCGGTATATAAATACTGTAGATAGATAGATAGATAGATAGATAGATAGATAGATAGATAGATAGATAGATAGATAGATCGATCGATCGATCGATCGATCGACCGACCGACCGACCGACCGACCGACCGACCGACCGACAGATAGATAGATAGATAGATAGATAGATAGATAGATAGATAGATAGATAGATAGATAGATAGATAGATAGATAGATATGGGAGTATATTACTGAAACGAAGAAGTGTGGACTTGATTGATGCCTGGATGGGCAGACCAGGGTGAAAAGACATTGGGGAAGTGGAAAGAGAGGAGTTGCAAGGTGGGTGGACTGAAGGTGGGAGGGTGGAGATAGGCTTTGGATCAATAGTTATATACCAGCCTGCTTGATCTGGCACAAGTTAGGATTGCACTTTCAGTTTCTAGAGCATTGGTACTCAAAGTGGGGGGGGGGATCACAACCCCCTTGGGGGTTGCAATCTCAGGTAAGGGGGGGCTAACAAGTGGATGGAATCCACCATCTTGAAATCTGGCATTGGGCTTTCCTGGGAGTAAGTCTCATTGAATACAGTGGGACTTATTTCCAAACAGACATGGAGGAGCTCTGGCATCACAGTGATGTTACATCCCTGTAAGTTTGATACGGGGGTCCTGGACAGATTTTTAAGTTTGAAAGGAGTTCCCAGGCTGAAATGCCTGAGTACCACTGTTCTAGGGCAACTGTCTATATCAGGGGTCCTCAAACTACGGCCCGGGGGCCAGATACAGCCCACCAGGGCCCTCAATCAGGCCCGCCAAGGCTTGCTGGCTGCCACTGGGAAAAGAGGCTTGGTGGCGGCTGCCATTTTAAATTTGGCACATTGCTGTGTGCGCTGTGCTGTCCTGAGGGCACAGCTCCTCTCCCTCCTTGCCTCGCTGTTGCTGAGTGGCTGCCATCCCCTCACGACAGCACAGGGGTGGGCGCCCACCATGGCAAGGGGCTGCCTGTTCGCTTGCCCGCCCACCTGCTCGCCCAGCAGAAGACCTTGACTTGGATGGGGGGATGGGCGCCCCATCCACAGCTTCCCCGGCCAGCCAGGGGTCTTGGATAGGGGACCGCGCGGCTGCAGCGCCTAATCCACAGCTACCCTGGCCAGCCAGGGGGCTTGGATGGTGGCCACAGGGCTCCCCAGGTAAGTGCCTCTTTTCCCCCTGCGATTCCCACCAGCCTTCCAGTAACCCCACCCCCCAGAAACCCCCCCACTAGCCCTGCCAGTAACCCCTACCCCCAGAACCCCCACCTACCCTGCCAGCATCCACCACCCCCGAGAAACCCCCACCAGCCCTGACAGTACCCCTCCACCCCCTAGAAACCCCCCACTATCCCTGACAGGCCTTCACCCCCCCAAAATCCCCCACTAACCCTGACTGTACCCACCACCCCCAGAAACCCCCACTAGCCCTGCCAGCAACCCCACTCCCCAGAAACCTCCCATTAGCCCTGCCAGTACCCACCACCCCCAGAAACCCCCCCATAGTCCGGCCCCCGACAGTATCTGAAGGACAGTGAACCGGCCCCCTGTTTAAAAAGTTTGAGGACCCCTGGTCTATATAGTAATGAACTGTCTTTACTAATTGTATTTTAATTGTGTTTCAATTGTACTTATTGTTTTTATCCAGTTATAATTGTTTTATTGTCGTTTTTAAATGTTGTTAGCCACCTTGAGTTTCCTTACCCAAGAAAGAAAGGTGGAATAAAAGTTGAATAAATAAAAAATAAATTAACCTCTTCCAGTACAGCTGGCTGAGGAAGAGGGACAGACAATTCATTACTATAGGCTGTTTGCCTAGAAACAAAGATTGCAGTCCTAAAGACACTTTCCTGGGAGTAAGAGCTATTGAACACAATGGGGCTTACTTTTGAGTAGACATGGTTAGGATTGTGCTCATGGCTACAGAAGAGGCTTTGGAAGCCAGAAGTGATATCACAAGAGGTGAATCCCGTTGAGTTCAGGATGCCATGGGAAGAAAACACTGAAAATTGTTATTCTAGAGCAATAAAGAAAACACAGCGTATAGTTGCACAGAAGCATTCTCTTTCACCACAAGGCCTAAAAGCCATGTTTAGGGGAAGCCAGACCAGGTTTGGTAAAGTTGTTCTGGCCCAGCCTTTTATTCTGCTTGCAACAATGGCCTTAACAGCATGGAAGGGGAGTCCAGGGAAAGGACTGAAAGCCTTACCTCCCTCTCCATCTAATCAAACTTGACAGGCCTATAGGGAGGTGATAATCAGAGCTATTGTTAACCCACCCTTTCCTCCAGATGCATCATATCACCACATTGCTCTTCCCCTTTCAAGTGGAAAAACATAGGCTGAAGAATTCTTGCTTGCCCAGAAGTTCTCAGTGGTCACAGCATGGCAGGGAAGGGGCACAGTTATGGGTAGATTCCGAGAGGGGCACCCCCGGCTTAATTCAGCCAATGATTTAATATCCATAACACTGCTTCCTGAGGATAATGCTTGTGCCTGCCTCCTCCAGTACCTCTGCCTTCACCTCTCCCTCCCTGCCCCCTGGGTCTAAATCCTTGATAACTAGGCTTTGTTTAATAAGGAAAAAGCTGGACTGTCTTATCATCTTCCCCCACCCTGGTAACCTCTCTGCTTCAGTCTTACCCTGGTTGCACTTAGAGACCCGAGTCTTTAATGAGTTACAGAAATCAGACTCCTGAGCACACATTTTTATCTCCTTGTATACGTGCCCTTCCTGATTAAAGTCACCCCAGAATGAGAAAGAAGGCAGGGTCGAGCTGAACCGGCTGGATTGACTATGTACAGCAACAGAGATAACAACTCAATTTTTTGAGGGGGTGGGGGGTGTAGCTGTTCCACAAACCCTGTCTTTTCACTGTGTACTTTTTCAAGAGATTGTAGTGTAGCCTGTAGCCAGTAATTGAGTATTCAAATCAAGACCCAGCACAAAACTTCATCCTATCTTCCTCCTTATCCCAAGCAATTAGTGTGATGTTAAGCTTGTCTTCCACACAGCTCCATTAACATTATAACAGTTTCGTAGGACCATAATTTGACAGCAATTTTCCCTACTTGAGCTCCATGTGTAGAGAACGGATCGGAAAATGGCTCCTGAGGTGCATTTTTATAATGTGGGCCTGGTCAGAGAAGAATCCAAGGCACCCACCTGACAAAATGACCTTCCTATTTCCATTAATGTGTCTTTCACAGTAGCATTAAGAGAGGGACACACATAAGTTGTTTATGCTTCCCCTTCCAATCAAGGTGACCAGACGCCTAAATCTAAAAAGGAGGGCAAGGTTCTGGATTCCTCTCAACTTGGCCTTTCTGGCAGACAGTCACGTTTGCCTATTCATAAGTAAAGCCGCGATACAGGGCACTTTCATTTTCCCATCGAGCTCAATGCATATTTTTTAGTTTTAGTTTTTTGGCCATAACATTTGATAGGAAGGAGATATTTAAAACCAATTTTTACATTGGATTCTGCTCTTCAATACAAATCCAATGACATATGACATGATGGGTACTGCACACCATTCCAAAATTCCAAAATGAAGCCAAAATGGAGGACAGTGGAGCCCTTTTGGAGGACACCTGGACAGGAAGCTAAAAAAGAGGAAAAATCCAGAAAAATCTGGTAAAATGGTCACCCTGCATTTTCATGCTTCCATCATGTCCTCTTCAGTGGCAAGATGAGTGGACCCAAAATGGCATTTTCTCTCTACACAGCAGTAGGACATGCATTTCCTTACAGGTAGGTGGGGGGGGGGGAGAAAGTTTGTATACCTTGCTTCTTCAGGTAATATCCAGAAACATTCTGAAATGTCATTCATGCTCTATGCTTCCTCTCTCACCCTTCTGTGTAACATTCATGTAGGACTGTAACAAAAATATAAGTTGACCTGTGAAGTCCCTGGTTCAGTGTTATCTTAGCCACAAATCCACTAAAAGCCCAATCCAGAGTTGCCTGCATTAGTAGGGTTCCCAGAACAGCTACCACAACATTAGTAGGGTTCCCAGAATGGCTACCACAATATTCCTGCACCCAGCAGAAGGGGACACCTGACTCAGGAGAAAAAATGACTACCGCAAGATCTCTGCATGCAGGAGAAGAGGATGCCTGACTCAGGAGACGAATGGCTACCACAAGATCCCTGTATGCAGGAGAAGGGGATACCAGACCTTCCTCCTTCAGCAGCTGTCCAAGGCTGGGCCTATCCAACTCACAGACCCACCTGCCTGACAAGCACAAGGCCAGAACAAGTTGGGAAAGGCTGGAAAGACCTAAGCGGGGCAGGGTGTGGGCCACGTGTTGAGCAACGTGTTCAGCATTTCACGCTAAAGAGGACACAGACCTGCAAAGGACAGAAAGCATCAACTTGTGCCTTCCTACCTTTCAACAGAGGTGGTTTAGGACCAAGAAGGTGACCAGTCTGGTTCAACCAGAGGAGGAGAAATATCTGCCAGAAAGGCTTTGCAGTGGAGAACCAAGCATGAAGTCATAACCCACCATGGAGAATGTGGTGGGGTGGTAGACTAAAGTTTGGGAACCACTGCGCTAAGACAGAACACAATCCTAACCATGTCTACTCAAAAGTAAGCCCCATTGTGTTTAATGGGTCTTACTTCCTAGAAAAGCATCTTTAGGATTGCAGCCATACTCTATAGGTGGGAACTGTTGTACCGATGCATTCTTCCCATGTTAAATTGATGCACATTTTGAAACCTTTTCTGGCTGGTTCCCAACACGTATTTTCAGAATCCAGGCGGAAACAATGTCATTAGTAAATAAGGAAATGGAAGGTGAAATGGTTACTAGTTTGCATAAGGTTGTCCATAAGTTCACCTAGCCAAATCATGATTACCCAGCTGCCTACCTACTGGGCTGCACAGCCACAGGGAACCACAATGGGGACTATTGCACACATGTGCTTGCTGAATGTCTGCCCAGTCCGTCGACAATGCAAAACACTATCGACCATGAAACTGTAGTGTTTTCAGCTCTTCACAAGCTAGAGATAGAGCATGAACAGGTGCCAAAGAGAATAGAGTAAGGCAGGCAGAAACAACCATTACAGAAAACAAGAAGAAGAAATGTAGGAACATTGCTAGACTGTTGGGCTTCTTGCTACTTGGCGACTAAGTGTCACTTATTTACGGAATTGCGTTATTACCAGACAATGATGGGCTGCCACTATCTGCTTCCCAGGGAGAAAATCAGGGTGAGTGGGCATTTGTGAGCCTCTTGATACTACCTTAGCTCACTTTTGAACAGTATTGATCCGATTTTCTCAGCCTCTTCCTGCTATAGAGGCTAAACAAAGAAGCTTAGACATTGCAGTCAGGGCAATTTTTATTTGTAAAGGTTTCCTCTTACATCTTTCCTTGACTATGGCTTATATGTTCACTGAATTAAAGTGACACTGGAGGTTTGGCTCACAAGAAGCTAAGGACTTCTTTTCTCTACCACTTTTTTAAAAAAATAAAAAAGAAATTTCTGATTGCGTTGCCATAAGTTAACCATAAGCTAACTGAAGAGCAAGCCAGTGGAATTGCTGTTAAAAATTAACCATAAAAGTTAGCAAGAACTGACTTATATTCGAATATTAAAGGGAAAAAACTTTGATTTCAAAATAGCAATTAAACTGTTTAAAATTTATCCTAATTTATTTATTTAAGGGATTTATATCTATCTCCTTTCCCCTGCCAATACAAAAGTCATTTAAATGGCATTTAGTTCCTCATCCCTTGCTACCCATACAAAACCCTGTGAGGTAGGTTATAACTGAGAGGGAGTGACTGGCCCAAGCTCACCCACGAAGCTGCATGCCCAAGGAGATCCTGGATATTAGATCAATCTAATTCCCTAACCACTACACCATCCTGACTCTTTATGCTCCAAAGAACTTGGGAAATGGAAAAGCCCATAGCAAACCTCTGTGACAACTGAGACCCAAGGTATGATAGACCCACGTGTAATACACAACACAATTTTCATGCCAAATGCTCCCCCTAACCCAGCCTCTGCTCCGTCAACTCTGTAGCCCCCAACTCTCCTTTTGCCATTCTTCTGTTCTCTCTTCCTTTTCCTTTTACCAATCTGAAGCACAGAAGGAGTTGGAAGTGCATGGGTTGAAGAAAGTGGGAGAGACAATCAGATGGTCTCATGGCTGGGCCAGCCCCCCCCGCCCCCCCCCCAACATCTGTACAATACAGGGTGCCTCACATAACAAGTTTAATTCATTCCGGAAGCATGGTTGTTATGTGAAACGCTCTTTATGTGAAGCAGATTTACCCATAGGAAATAATGGAAACTCAGACAATAGGTTCCATAACCCAAAAAATATTCATATAAAAATATTAACTGTGTGTTAAAATGATGACAAAACACTGGAATTGAATTCAAAATATGCATTCAATGTGCATGATCCTATGAAGTCTGCTTAGGCTGCAATCCTTAAGACACTTTCCTGGGAGTAGAACCCATTTAACACAATGGGGCTTACTTCTCAGTAGACATGCTTAGGAGGCTGCAATCCTAATAACACTTTCCTGGGAGTAAGCCCCATTAAACACAATAGGGCTTACTTCTGAGTAGACATGGTTAGGAGGCTGCATGGAAGAGAGGAGGCTTATCTGGGCTGCTGCTTGAGGCAGCACTTGAGGATATTTAGAGGCAGCAGTGCACTGGGTGGTAGCCCTTTAATACAGGCTCCAGCAGAGCGTCAGGGCTGCCTAGCGCGCTGCCCATTAGGATGCAACGCTTCCTCTTTCTTCATACACTTGCCTTTTGTGTCCCCAGATGACCCAGCTTTCAGGTTGCCTGGGGCTTGTTAAGTGAAGCAGACTTGTTAAGAGGATCACACCTCCAATGGGAATTGGTGAATCACTTGTTATGTGAATCACTTGTTGTGCAAGATACCACTGTATTTTAAACATGCCCTAGACATTAGCAGACATTGTTAATGATAAATATTTGCATGCCCATAAATATTTAAAGGCTCCATTTTATTGTTTTAAAATAGCATAAGCTTTCAGTGCCATACTGAGTAAAAGGTGATAAAAAAGTGGCAGTAGTGTTCAGAAACCTATTGACACCATTTCATGTGGTTCATCCTTCATCAGGACTCCTTGATTAGATATGGGAAGATAGATGGCTAGATGGCTGGACAAGTGGACAGTGCTATACTCCCATGTCAAGGGCCTTTGTTTTCTTATTAGTGTGCGCACGGGGTGTGGATGAAGAGATAGATTGGTTATTCTGGGCAGAATCATCCCAGACAGCATGAAATTTATCACTGACCAGAAAAAGGGACAAGAGGGAGAAAATGATTCTTCTTTAAGTGGCCATGTTGTAGAGGAAATGTCAGGAGCTCACCCTCCAGTGGGAGATTAGAAATACAGAAAGTGTTAGTGACATGTACATGGACGCACACACTTCCATGCATTCGCGTGTGCAAACACACATGCACAATACTCAAGAGGCCTTTGTACAGATAAACTAATAGGAGCTTATCAGACTGCAGCAGAGTTGGGACAATTAAACACATCTCACACATCCCTTAGATACTGAATTTAATTTTTGGAGCTCTTCTGTTCAGTGCATGGGAGAAGGAGAAAGGAATCTCAGCTCGAGTCCCCTTGTGAATAAAACACAAACAAGCATCAATAAAACACTGTCTACATCTTGAAAAATAACTTTCTCCTTTCTCCTTTTACTACCACATCTCCACTGTCCTTTGCCATCAAGACACTCAGTAACTCAATTCCTGAAAAAAAAAAATTCCTGACGGTGAGGGTGGTTCGGCAGTGGAACAGATTGCCAAGGGAGGTGGTGGTGTCTCCCTCATTGAGGATCTTCAAACAGAGGCTCGACAAGCACCTGTCGGAGATGCTCTAGGAGGATTTTCTGCTACAGGCAGGGGGCTGGACTAGATGACCTACTGGGTCCCTTCCAACTCTATGATTTTATGATTCCAACACACCTAGGGAAAAACACATTTGCTTACTCATGAGTAATCACAAACACGTAGCTGAGTTTCACATTCCACAGGGTTCAATGCATTCTCTAGTGTTTTTGGATGGATGTTCCTTGGATCAAAACAATTCTGGTGAGATTGCATTCCTCTCAGCCTTTCCTTTTCCCCTGGACCAAGGCATGGCTGACTGCTCATCAGCAGATGCCCACTCTTGCTCAGTTTCACTTTCCACAACAGGCTCTGCAGCGGTGCTATGGCGGTGTTATTTCGTTTTATAAGCCCAATTTTGCATTTTGTCGTTCTATAAGTCCAATTCGCAGGGATTTTTTTATTAGCCCAATTTTTGTGTTTTGGCAGTGTTGTTTTCCTCAGAGAAATTCAGAATGCAAGTTCTGATGTTGTTGCATGTTTAAATAGGAGGCAAGTGCAGAATCTTAAATCAAACACACTGGAGACTCTTATTATTTGTAGCTATTTTGTTTCTTGTGTGTGTATCCTACAACACAAGATCCTTGATCTGTGTTGTGTGCAAACAGATCAAGATGCCTCAAGAAGATTTAAAAATATTAAGTCAGATGCTTGGAAGTCTGAACCATTTGAAGTAGCAACCACTGTTCTGGTTATTTATTGCACAGCAATTTCTAAGACCAATGAGCTTTGCCCAGTCCTAATTATAAGGAAATTGGTCTGTCCTCCGTGATGGAGAAATGTCCAGAGAAGCCAACCATACAGATGGGCAATCTTGAAAGAAAATAAAAACAAGACCCAAACCAGTCTCCCTAGAGTCCTAACAGGCTTAGCAATCCTGCTTGACACATGTCGGATAAAATAAAATAAATAAATACCAATGTTTATAAGAAGATTAGCTGGAACATGGCGAAATTTCTCTAGGGACCCTCCATGGCAAAGCTCCAAGAAAAGACAGCTTATCAGGGTAATAAATTTTTGCCACTTTGGACCATTCAAAGTTGTCTCATTTTACAGTTTCCTGGTGTCTTCCTTGCTCCCCAACCACTACAGTTTTGATTTGGAAGATCAAACAACCCAGCTGTGGGGGGCAATCCAGTTTTTGCCATACATATCAATGTCCAATGTCCCATCCACTTGCCGGGACAGGATGAAGCTTTGGGTGTTAACTCAGTGGAAGTAATGCAACGTGACTGTCTAATTTGTGACTGAGACCCCTTCAGGGAACAGACCGGTCTCAGTGAGACAGATTATCCACAGGCTTAACTAGATTGTTCAAAAAGAAATCATTTTAAAGTTGTAAACATCTAATCAATTGGTTCTAGAAACATATAGAATCATTATGTAAGATGCACCCACATCAGGCAGATGAGCACAGACTTTTGTGTGTATCTTTATGCTACAAGGAATATGAAATATTGGTTATCCAGGCATACCGGGTAAGGCAAAACATTTGTCATCAATGGGAAGCTGCTCACTAAACAAATAGACAGATGAACCATTTGAAGAAACTGTTCAGGTTATTTATTGCACGGCAATTTCTAAGCAATTTCTAATATGTATTAATATTGTTCTGCACATTGTAACAGGAGACACAAAACATAAACATCATATATGACACATAAAGGACAATCCTAACATGTTCTGGAACAGGCAGGTTGGCATGCCTGTGCAGCATCCAGCACAAGTTTGAGACTACTGCTGCACCAGCTTAGGGCACAGGGAATCTTTCCCCATTACCCAGGGTAACACTGCAGCAGCCCAATGGGGCTACTAAGGTCTTCACCAACAAAATCAGTGGCACAAATCTGAGCAGCAAGGAACTGACGCAGGCTGTCCAGGTACAGGTCTAAGATCCAGTACAAGTGTACAGTAGATTAGTAAAGGAAGCATGTATGTGCCTGCACACATATACACATGCATGCACACATAAACACACACGTGTGCCTTAGTCCTTTGGAAAGGGCAGACTAAGAGGAATCCAACACCTCCAAAGTGGTCCTGATCCAATGAACACAATTCCCACAAATCAGTCCAGAAGAACGTTCCCGATAATTGCATTGAGTCCAAAGGAAAGCAGAACTGAGCTACACAGCTGCGTTTACTCACAAGTAAGCAAACGTGTCTTGGCTCATGTTCAGGTCATTCACAGAGAAATGCAAAGCCTCCAGAATGGTCCCAATCCAGTGAAAGTGAAAATCAGCAAGTGCTCCAGAATGTAGCCTCACTCCTTCCCCCAAAAGAATAAAACATAAGCTTAATTGGTAAGGTGATTTTAAAAAAGTAAAATATTAATTAATATCTAATTAATTGTATTAATTAATACTGATGATAATTGAATAATTTTGATCTGTGAGGGTGCCAAAAAAATTGGGGCACCAGGTGCCAAGTGACCTAGCTACTCCACTGTTCCCATGCTTATCTGGGTTCCTCTTCTCTTTATCCGCTAGGTGAACATGCAATCATTCTGACAGCCCAATCATAGCTCTATACCCTACCCTTCCACATAAAAAACTAGTGTGCTGTATCTGTAAAATATCATAAGGAATAGGAATTGAACTTACAAGGAATTTTTGGTGATAGAGAATAAGGCTAGGGAATAATGAACATTAAAACGCCAGATCCCAGACCTTTCTAATATCAGAATAATAGCAGACTCTCTTAATTACAGATAATCCTTTCACATTACTATGAGGGCTAGAAACCTGATGTTTCTGAAAATAAAAGTGTGGCTTCTCATGGGTCTGATGGATGCTCCAGATTCCAAGCTGATAGTGAGATTTTTGCAATTCATGATGCCAACTCGGTCACACAATAAACCAATGTCCCTGGAAATGGATGGAGATGGAGTAGTTGATGTTTATAGCCATATGTCATACTGAATAATGCACCCTCTATCTTTTCAAGTAAAGGGATGGTGGTGGATATGTGTAAATATATTAAAGGCTTGAGACAGATTGTTTAGCTTTAGGACAATATATCAACACAATCTAAAAAGTGGTGACTGAATTATGATGATGTAATTCCACTGTGGGTCTGAGGAGTCTTGTGCTTCTTTTTAATGATTTATGACAACATATGGCCCTGTGCTGAAAACTCAAAAGAGCTGTTCTAGGTACAGTATATTGAATCTGGGACAACATGGGATTTCCTGCCTCTAAAGACCACTTCTTAACAAGTAGGTGGAATTATGGCTGGATCTTCTTGTGGAAAAATAAAGCCCTTCATTTTCTCTTTTACAAATTCCATTTTTGTCCTTTGGCACCTTATCTATTCCATTCATTTTGCTTACTTGTGGCTTAAGCAAAGGTTACAAGCAACATGCACACAGGCAGGAAAAGTTCAATTAACTGTCCGGTAGGAAAGAATCTGAAACAAACTTCAACTTTACATCTTCCTTGCTTTTCCATCTGGAAAAGCTGGTAAGGATTCTAGGGTGCAGTCCTAACCATGTCTACTCAAAAGTAAATCCTGTAGTGTTCAATGGATCTTACTCCCAGGGAAGTGTGTATAGGATTGCAGCACTGGTATCAAAAGATGTACTAAACATCTTTTTTGCCATGGCTTCAACCGTGCCTAGGAGGTGATACCTTGATCCAGCTGATCCTGGGAAGGTGCTCACACATGAAATAACAGCCAACATCCAAAGAGCTGAGTAAGCTTCTTCCCCACACCTCCCTATACCCAAGTTTCCTCCTGCTAAGCAGCAAACCTGACAAATCCTGTATGACCTATCGCATCAGTCAGCACTTGGACCACAAACACATTCTCTTGTATCCCTGATGAATGATTATCAGACCTGACATTATACCTAGACCTTCAAATGTTTACACCAGATAAGAGAGATTATTTTTGTTTCTTTCAATGCTGTCTTTCTTTTATCGTCACCTTTACTTCTCCACCCTGATCTGGATTTTGACACTAGTAACTGAATAAGAGCACAATCCTAACAATGTCTACACAGACATACACCCCATCATGCTCAATGGGTGTTACTTCCAGCAAAGTGTGTTTAGGATTGCAGCCTAAGTCCTGAAACCGGGCTCCCTTTGTATTTACCTACTTAGTCCAAGCTACTAACTAGAGCATAAGAGAGAACAGAAATTGCAAGCAAACCTGCAAGCCAGTGATGTCACTATGTGGTGTGGGCCATACCAGGTGTCATACATGGGATTGAGAGTGACACCACTACAGACCAAAATTTGTAAAATTCCCATTTTTAGGAATAGACCTACAATGTAATTATCAACATTTTTTTACTCACAATTTTATCTCAAATGAGGTTGACCCTTTAAAAAATACACGTCCCATAAGCAGCAGTTAATGGCTTAAAACTAGCTGGCGTACCATGGTAATGTTGTAGGCAATCAGAATGAGAAAGGCTTCAGAAAGGCTATTGATAAGAGGCAGAATTCTCCCCCACCCCATCCGAATAATCACTTCCCAGTTGCTTTGCAGAAGAGTAGTGTCTGCCTCTGACCTGAACTAAGCTGTTTTAAGCACAAAGGCAAATTGATAAGTTGCCCGGCTTGTTTCCATTATATATTTGCTTTTGTTTAACCCAAAATTGGTATCCATGAAATCAAACTTCACAGATGCCAAAGTTCAACCTGTGATACATTAATGCTTTATATCAATGCATAATTTCATGCAGAATTCAATCAAACAAACTATATTGAAATAGTTCTATCAAAAGTTATAATAAAAAACCTGCAGTGACATAAAAAAGTTATAATAAGAAACCTGCAGTGACAGGGCAATGATACATTGCCATGCCCACCACCTCTGATTTTGCCAAGGCCACTGCATGGGTGGAGGTAGATCATGGAGATAATTCACTGACCTCCTACACTGAGCAGTGCAAACCCTTGGGATTTGGGCAATGTTCATCAAGCAATGTTCAATGTTTGTATCTATGTCCTAAAAGTGTGTTGGTGGTATATGTGTACAGTTTGGAATATTCTCCTTTAACAGTCTTGGAAGAGATAAGAACATAAGATGTGCCTCCACTGGATCAGGCCAAAGGCCCATCTAGTCCAGCTTCCTATATCACATGGTGGCCCACCCAATGCTTCAGGGAGCACATATGACACCTGCTTCCAGGTGCCCTCCCCTGCATCTGGCAATTGAAGGTTGTCCACGTCTACACACATCCCTCATGGATTGTAACCTGTGATATCACAACCTGTGATTGTAAAATATGATGATCTATACTTTTCTGAATAGTCAACTTTGGGCATGTTTAGGATCTGTGCACTGTATCTAATGTAATAAATTTGTGGCCTTGACATTTTAGAAGAAGACTAGAGCTGTGAAACAACATACCTCATAATATAAAATATCAGTGAAGATATTATTAGCCCCAAGTGAGCACCACTGAAAAAGGCCTTTCCTTTGGTGGTACTCCACGGAGAGGCATAACTTGGAATTCATTGCCACAAAATGTAGCCTCCAGAGGTCTTTGTCAGAGTATATATATATAGCATTTCTACCCAGGGCTTTTGAGAGCTGATGGTACTATAGCCTTACTTTGATAGCTAAGCATCTCACATAGAGCTAGGTGAGGAGAGTCCAAACGTTTGGGCAGGATACCACTGTGTCAGGGGCTGGAAGAAAAAATGATTTACATTTTATATTGAATCAGTTTACATAAATGAATTAATTAGAGATGAAAAGAATGAATGAATTAATGAATTCAAAGTTGATAAACTTGATAATTGATAAACACTTTCTAATACACAGAGAGAGGGTGATCTTCAAACCAGTTTATAAGCACTTTCAAACATAGTGAGGAGGTTCTGTATAGTCTCTCCAGCCCTTAGAATACCCACTGAAGGTGAAGGGAACAGAGCTTCCCCCACTTCTAGAGAATTACAGATGGGCCAGATAGTGGGAGCTTGCTGTGGGATGCATGGAGGTTCACCGCAGGCCACATCTCACTATCAGGCTGGGATAGGACACCCCTGATCTAAACCACAGTCAAGCTCTGGTGATTGTGGGGAACAAGTCATGCAACCTGGTAAACCTGGATGGGGATGCACCTTCACAATACAAAATAGTGCAGTTGTGGCCAATGTGTGCTTAGATAGCTGTTTCCATTGCAGCTTTACCTTGCTATATTGGGACACTAGAGTTCTAACTCCAGAGGCAGAAACCTACTCAATGATTGACTACTCACTCCTAACAGAAGTAAGACTTACTGAGTTCCATACATTCAGTGACAGACTTTGTTGCAAGGGTATCTTGGAGCGCAGCCTTGCTGTGAATTTCCATCCAACAAATAGTTTGTGAAAACCTTTATTGGGTGAGGTTTGCTTCAGTCTGGATTGATTTCGATTTATCTTTTACAGCTTCTAAATGTTGTTGTTACTATCTGACAACTGTTCAGCAGCCTTTGTAAAGGAATTGGTGATCCTCATTCTTGTTCTTGGCAGATAACAGTCCATATTCCCAAATCCCCCATCAGCAATGGTTTCAATTGGCATCCTCATTCCCTCGCTGGCAGGCCCAAGTGAGAGGAATGCCAGGATTAGAAGTGATTCAAATTAGCAGAAAGCTTGTACTTTCTTCCCTGTGCCAATTATATACTGGCGTATACACAACACACCCACCTCTGTTGTTTTCCACCTCTTTCATTATTTGGCTTCCTATGCCAAAACAAAAAAAGTCCCTCTCAGCTAGTACAAAGTGGAAGCATTCACATTATGGGGGAAATATAGGTGTCACTGAATGAAATCCAGAAGTCCTCACCTTGTGACTCCCCTCAATCTTTGCCAAATCATCAGTCCCCCCACCATGGCCTTTTAACAACAGTAGCCAGGAGGCAGCAAGAAGGTTGATTTTGCAATCCTAACCAATTTAGGCCTGCCTAACTCACCTGGCATATCTTCCTGTGATGGCGTGGGAAAGTTAGCATACACCTTTGCATTGGCCTAATACCCCTGGAGCATGGCAGAAGTGTCTTACGGCACTTTTGTGACACTCCCAGGTTAGCATAGGACTTATACTTATGCCGGTTAGACTTATGCCGGTCTAACTGGAGGTTAGGATTGCAGCCTAAGCGAGTAAAGCCTCCTTCGTTTCTCAAATAATTCAAGCACATTAGACTGGTTTGCATTAAGGTTTGACAATTCATGCTTTTCTCACCTTAGGGCCAGTTGCCAGATATTTTTGTGGGCAAAAGCCAGAATGTTTTGGAGTGAAGAGGAAACATTTTGAGCACAAGTTAGAAGCATCCTTTTTCAGTAGGTGCACATGCTTGAATCATGAAGACCATGCATACATATTTAGGAGACATTTTGTTCACTTCTCATTCAACTGAAATGCAGTGTTTGTACTTGGTATGACTTGCATCCAATGCAAGTCACTAGACCAAGAGCCACGCTGTCCTGCACCTACTCCATCCCAATTCTGCCCACCCTGCTGACATATTTATGTTGGTAGTTACCTTCCCTATATCGCGATACATGGGGTCCTCTCCACCCTCTGCAGAAGTGACCTGAAGCATGTTCCTCATCATGTTTCCAGAGAAGCATCTATAACACCATTAACTTGGTCTGACAGGAGAATGCTTGTTCCAGAGGCAGAAACACAGCGATCACAGAACTATCAGTCAAATTCTTCAAATATTAAATACTGCTACAAAGCTAAAGTCAAATTCACACTATTGCATTTCAGATCTCTTCATATACGCTCCCATCCTGGTAGGTGGTTGTGACATTTATTCATTCTAACTTGCAAAATGTGCCCACGTTGCAGGAGCAGAATACCCCCCTGTGCACCATCCACCCTGTGTCCCATCCCCCCATTGCACATCATCCCCATGCGCATCATCCCCATGCGCAACATCCCCCTGTGGTGGGGTTGAACCTGCCCCCGAAGATGGAATGGCTGGAGTACAGGTTCGACCGAGGCCACCGTGGGACAAGGTCCTGGAGTCAACGGAGGCAGACCGGGTCTATTGGTCTGACTCCTGGTGGGACCTCCTCCAGCTCTACTGCGCAGGGCACACTGGGGTTTACCCAGGACGCCCCATAACATCAAGGACCAATCCGGGTGTCTCCCGCTCTGTCGGGCCACTAAGAGGGCCCCGAGATGGTAGAAGAGGGAGGGGGAGCGGGAGGTGTATATAAGGGAGGAGAAGCAGGAAGGCGGGGGCTGTCTGGAGGAAGGAGTGTAGAGGGAGAGTCATCCAGCACTGGCGCTGTCCAGCAGCGGGCCCGATTGCTTACCTAAAAGAAAAAGGAAAGGTCAAGTTGTTTGAGTTGGCTGTTATTTCAAAGTTGAACTTACCTGTTGCTGATGATCCTGGTCCGAGAGAAACACTCACCTGAGAGACACTTGACGCCGAGACCTAAAGAGAGGAAAAGAGAGATATGTTAAGGGAGAGAGAGAGAGACTGAGAGAAGGACTGTCAAGCGGGTGAGAAGCGGGTGCCTCCACCCGAGGGGACTTGTGCGACCAGTGTTTAAGGTTATCTCCCCCTTATTGTAACTTACTTCCCCAAGGCTGTCTGTAAAACCCAAGTCCGTCCTCCCACTTCCCTTCCATATGCCTGTGAAGTTTTGATAAAGGAACTAGTGTTACCAAGTTTTACTTACCTGTGTGGTGTGAATCATTCTGGGGGACGCTCAATGCAGCAACAGAATGGCTGAGGGACGAGATGACCAGTCTGAAATTGAGGTGTCTATCGGAGATGACAGCGAGGGGCATGACACCCCCATGCACATCAACCCCAAATGTGCAACCTCCCCCATGTGCATCAACCCCGAATCAATCCCTCCAAGCACAACACCCCCCCCCCAAGCACACCATCCTTTCCCTGTCCATTAGGCACCAGGCACCAAATTGTCTGGATGTTGATCAGTCTTCTATGTTAAGTATAGGAAAAAACACATTGCACCACTTTTCACCCCCTTAAGGGTTAAATTTCTCAACATCAGTTCTTAGTGGGGGTTCATGTCACAGAAGGAACATCCTCCCTGAATTTCATGCTTCCAGGACCAGGGGTTGGGGCAGGGCTTGGATCAGTCAGGGATTCTTCAATGGAAAATATAGGGAGGAAAATGTTTTGCGCCCCTTTTCACCCTGTCCTGGTTGGAATTTCCAAAAACCGGTTCTTAGAAAGGAATGAGGAAAGAACACTCTCCTCAAATTTCATGCTTCTAGGCCCAGTGGTTTTGGCTGGCCATTGATGAATGAGTGAGTGAGTCAGTCAGTCACTTTTCAGTTTTATATACCGTATTTCCCGGCTTATTACACACACCAGACCATGAGATGTACCAAAGTTTAGAGGAGCAAAACAAGAAAAAAAATATTCTGAACCAAATGGTGTACTAATATACTTAATAAAATATAGCAGAATAATATTTCAACCATGTAAAGTCAACAGTGGTATTAAGAACCATTATCACTGTCATTAACAAATGAGGAAAGACTTTAAGCTTCAAGCACTCTTCTGATATTCTAGTAACCCCAAAAACTCATCATGTCTAGTGTCAGTGATTTGCGACTTTTGCACAAATCTCATTGCAAATGATCAGGCAACAACATTTTGCACAAATCTCATTGCAAATAGTCCAGGAAGGCAGGTAAGTCGGGGGGGGGGTTCTTTTGGGGGGTAGGTAGGGGAAGATGAGGGGATCTAGATAGATAGGGAAGAGTGAGGGAGGCACAGGCATGGAGCAGCAGGGACCAGGTCTTGTGCATGTCTACTTTGGAGTAAGTCTCCAAGCCAGGGAAGACTGGTTAGGATTGCAACTGTGCCAGGGTGACTAGATGCCAAACCCAAAATTCCTGAACCCCAAGGCCAAAATTCCTACCCCCCAGGACAAAATTCCTAACCGCTTAAAAAATTGCCAAAAAATGTATTTTTTTTGTTTTTATATTTTTGATTTTTACATTTTGGCCATAACGTTTTAATAGGAAGGAGATATCTCAAAACTGATTGTTGCATTGGATTCTGCTCTTCAATACGAATCCAACGACATATGACATGATGAGGTAAGGTGCTCCAGGATTGGCCCTATCACTCTATCAGACGCACAGACATTCCCCCCCCCCTTTGGGAAGAAAAAAAGTGCGTCTTATAAACCGGGAAATACGGTATATAGATTACGTTTTAGAACATATCAGCCCCAGACCTCTTTCTGAGAATGACAATCTATCTTGGACCCCTGGAAGTGATGTCATGCATGGAAATGACATAGAACATTACTGTGATGCCAGAACTTCTCCATTTCTACTTGGAAGTAAGTCCCATTGTGTTCTACAAGACTTACTCCCAGAAAATATGGATTGCAGCCTGAGTGCCAGATTCGAAGATGGCAGCACAAACTCCACGATGGTGGTACCCAGCTTTTCGCAATCCCCTTGAAATGAAGTTGCAACCCACCAAGGGGGTCCCCACCCCCATTCTGAGAAGCACTGCTTTAGATAAAGAGCTTCCAAATTTCCCATTCATGTCCATTGTCAATTACAATCCATGTCAAAGATCAGGGACGGAACAATCTCTTTTCTCACTCAACTGCTTGTTGACCTCCTGTAGCTTGCATCTGCTTTTGTTTCTTCTCCTTCTGGTGAGTTATATGCTTTTGCTATTGCCTCACCGCATGACTCTGCCTGGCCCAAACATAATTTATTTGGAATGGGAGGAGTTGTTAAGATAGATGGATGGTTTATGTCTAGTTTAAATACAACACTCATAAAAATCCTTTTCTCCCACTAGATCTAAAAATTTAAAGCTCTTTTTTGCTTTAAATTCCTTATTTTTTCATTTTGGTTGAATGGTTTGAGTTTTTTAAAATTCCTTTATCAGGAATAAAAACATTAAAAGTTATAGGATAGATCACCTGTAAGCAGATCCTTGAGGACCGTGTGCAAGCAAAGGCTACAAAGAATACAGAAACTGAGATGAAGGAATTTCAGTAATATGTGTGTGACTTAAAGGGGGCTCATTCATTCCCATTATGAAGAAGTAGACTGCCATTAATAATCATTTGAAGCAAATGTTGCCTTGAGCTAACAGGTCTGCAAAGATTTGGGGGGAAGTGAATTTTTATTTAATAAAACCCAATGTGCATGCAAATTCTTCTTCTTTTCCTTGGAATTTATTATGCCTGTTCCAGTCCTGAAATGGGAACATTTATTCAGCTGCTGTGATTCGAGAAAAATAGATCCTCCTTAATCCCCTTTGTTTCCTTTGTTGCTATTTTAGATTGTAATTTTTTTTTGGAGGAGGGGGTTTATTAGTGAGTTCCCACTACAGTGCTATGGAGTGGCTTCTGGCCTATTGATGATGATGATGATGATGATGATGGTGATATTTTCACACAGTCAGTTAGATGTCATTGACTGGTTTGTCCAAACATCAAGTCCTTCCCAAAGAGCAATGGTGCATATGGTTGGTGCATGGTTTTCATCCTATTTTGCTGTTATAAATATTGTTGTAAGCTGTTCCTAGTAAAGCTGCTTTTTGTAGTTCTGTATCTGGATTGTAATTTCTGTGGCACTGGTGCTTTTTAAGATGTTTTGAGATAGTACTGATGGTACCTGGCACCACCAGCATCATTTTGATCTTCTTTTGCCACAGTCTTCCAATTTTTGTTTGCAATCCTTTGTATTTTATTTTTTCCATTTTTTTTTCTTTTATTCTGCTGACACCTGGCATTACTATATCAATTCTTTTGACTTGTTTTTATTTCTTCTTTACTACATTTATATTCTGCATATTGTGAGATACATGTTTGTCTCATAAAAAATCCTATAGCATTTTGGCATCTTCATTTTCAACTATTTTTTTTTTCAATTTAGGGGTCTCACCTGTTTCTGGCTGCAGGTGTTTGGTTATTTTATAGATGTCCCAGTGCATTGTTGTTATCATGTCATGCCTTTCTTGTTATTATTGTTATTAAGAATATTTATACTGTGTACTGCTTTTCACCAAAAATATTTCAAAGTTGTTGCCATGCATCATTAGGTAAAGGGTATGGGTATTCCAATGCCCCTTTTTCCTGATTCCAGAGAATAAATTTTATTACATCTGTAGCATTAAACCAGGGTGTGCGAGGGGGGAAGGATCTGATATGCAAAAATATCCAAACAGTGTGGAGTGGGGGAATCCTAATTGCACCAACTGGTCATGTCCCCTTGGTCCATCTGACATCCACGCTCTACACAACTCATATGCTGTAGGAATATATATTTCCATATTTACACTTATATTCACTCAGTGGCCAGGCTCCTTGGAAATTTTCTTTCCTGAGTTCTCCTCTACCTTGATAGGCAATTACTTAATTGCCACCATATAAACTATGGACACAGAGGTCAGGCAGGGTCTTTCTGAGGGTTTTGAGGTCTGAGTAGTTTCCCAATGATATTGAGTGCGACACTGGCTTTGTTCCAGTTTTACAGTGTATACCCTGAAGGAGTAATAATGTGTATGAATGTGGTGGACTGTTGGAAAGTATTAGGTGCAATGCTCTGTGCAGAACATGCGGGGACAATGTATTGTCCAATAGGCAAGTGACTCAGATGCTATCTGTCTCAGAACATTACTTTTGTCCTCCTTGGCCTATGGGGCTGTTTCCCAACCTGGCTTTTTCCCCTTACCTTTCTGTCCTTCTCTTTTCCCATTGTGTAAGATCTATTTCTGTGAACTGTGACCAGCCTTATGGTGGACTCAGGTGGAGGGCATCATGCCATGAAGTCTCACATTCCAATGCAGAAGATATTGCATCACTTCCATGACTAGGACTTATATACTGTAGCTAACAGAGACCGTAAATTGTAAGTAAAGTATTTTTCTTTGAAATTTTTCTGATAGCCTCTGCTGCTGTTTTGCTGTTAGCAGCAAACCAGCAGGAGTTGGTAGGGAGCAATCAGAAAAAGAGTCTTCCCCTGCCTACTCAATTTAGATCCCTTTTCCAAGAGTCTACACAAGTAGACCATTGTGCAGAAATCATGCTGAACACATGATTGTCATGTGTGCTAAGGTGTGACACCAGCCAATGTGATCACAGTCCCCACCTTCATTCACACGTTTATAATAATGTTGGCCTTATGCTAGCAACTTAAACAAATTTCCAAGTAATTGTACAATGTGTGAAATACCTTATTTTCGTCCAGCTTGTAACATGATGAGATGGACCGAGAGTGAATGCCTTTCAATGCCTTGTTCTTATGGTGCAATATTTACCAAAAGGAAGGATGATGATGATGATGATGATGATGATGATGATGATCATCATCATCATCATCATCATCATCATCATGGTCTGCTCATCATCATCATGGTCTGCTCAGAGATGTGCCACTGAAATTGGTGGTGCAGCTCCAAGTTGGACCCATTGGTACTACTGCAGTACTAGGTGGGGTAAGGGAAAAGTTTCCCTTTGCCATATAGTAGGGCAGCATCAGCCCCAATCTTATTCCTGAAACAATACAAGCACACTGGCCCGCCTGTTCCAGCACAGGATAGGATTGCGTTGTGCATTTTTAAATGCTTACACACATATCTCCCTTTTAAAAAAAATCTCTCTAGAATATTTGGCTCATATTATTAATTTTTTGGTTAACTGAACTATAAAAGGGAAGATTCATGAATAATTACAAAAAGGGCATTCATAATATTGTATGTATAATATTGTATCTCTTAACAATCTTATCAAGAAATAAAGCCATACGAAAGAAGCAGAAAAAGTAGGAACCCATTAAGCAGCAGTAAATTAATTTAAATAGTGTTATTCTTACTGTTTAAATGAGAATATCAGTGTCTGAGCCAGGTCCGCCATCTTCACCAGAGTCTCTAAGACAGTTGAATCCTGGGTACCTGAAGAGGTCATTTTTTATATTGATGTTAAAGTATAACTAGAGGGACAGTGACACCCAGCAGCAGACTGCTATTATTTTTACACTGTGAGCGAGAGCTATCCAGACAATAGTGGAAGTGTTTTTCTAAAATGTTTAGTAAAAAAAATATCATTGAGACTATTCAATTTCCCAAGGGTACATGGAAAGTTGTGAGGAATGGACAATGTGTGCCTCCTTTCATATCACATGTGACAATAGGGCTTGGTAGCAAACATCTTAGAAAGAATGATAAAATGTGTTACTAGTTTCTTTTCAAAGTCTCTCTCTCTCTCTCTCTCTCAAAAAGGTTATTGCAGCTATATATAAATTCTTTATTTAGTAATCCCTAGATGACCAACCGGATTTATTTTCCGGAAATTCAAATTTATGCAAATTGATCTATTTTTAGATGGGCATCTAAATTAAGAGAGGCAGCCCTCAAAATGGCATTCTACAGATAGGGCATCACCAGAGAAGACCATGTCTCTGGTTGAGGTCTATTGAATTTCTGTGGATTGTGTGCGAGAGAGATCAACTTCTCCTATCTTAAGTTATAAATGACTAGGTAGTTCCATAAGATAACCTGGTCTCAAGGCATTAAGGACTTTAAAGGCCAAAACACACTCTATTATCACCTGACTCTTCCATCATCTACTGTCTTTGGATGCTCGTCCCATGGATTCATGTAAATTTTAAGAAGCATTAGGGACAAGATGGACACTTGTGGCACCTCGCATGTGAGTGGTTATGGAGTGAAGCAGCAGTCTGCCAACATCACTTTCACTGTACTAAATGGCAGGTAGCTGTAGGCATGCTACTGTTTCCCGACTTCAGTCTTAATACCTGCAATATGGGTATGATAAAATAAATTGCTGTGACTGTTGTAAGATTTACTGAGAGACAAAGTCCTGTGAAGTGTTTGGAATGTTTTCAGAAAATTCTGCTACTGCTCATTGGAGACAAAGCTGCTGCACTTGTTTTCTTGTTCTCTACCACTGGACAGTGTAAAAACCCTTCCCTTCTTGGAGGAAGGGAATGAATAATATACTGCCAGGCAATGGATGTCCCACTTGTCAGGAATTGGAGAGTTGTGATATATGAAAGCCAATAGTCACAGCTATAAAGGGGAAAGGGTATGATATCCATAGAGCAGGGGTGTTCAAACTTTTTGGCAGGAGGGCCACATCATCTCTCTGACACTGTGTTGGTGGTCAGAAAAATGGTTTACATTTCAAATTTGAAAAAAATGCATAAATTTACATATAAGTGTATTAAAGGCAGATCAGGAATATTACCAGGCTTGCCTGAGGGCTGGGTGGAGGCATCTTTCCATGGCCACATCTGATCCCTGGGCCAGGGTTTGGACACCTCTGCCCTAGAGCATTGCCATATCTCAGGGCAAATAGCTATATCTTATAATTATATAAGATATGCCCCCTTATAATTTTATTTTGTTACTTCATGCAGGTTGCCTTTGAGATTCTTATGCTTTGAAAGGTAGGACAGAAATCAAACAGTCCAGACCTATGGGCTTTTCATGTTGGAGCCTTAAATCACACTCTGGTACACCAATACGGTAAGAGCTGAAATACTCTTTTTTTTTCTTCAGTGACCATAGATGGTGGTTCTTTTCTGTTGATGTTTGCTCCAAATTCATTCATTCATTTCCTCTGTAGACTTCTCTGTGCCTGCAAGACATTTTCCTCACTGCAGGTGTCCTTCCAGTTTTGAAGTCAGAGCTCCACTTCTGAGATGTAGTGAAAATCCTGGGATTAAATGGAAATGTTCCCCATTCCTCCGGATACAGCTAATCATTATTCTATGTTGTAGGTTTTTTAATAGCATATACTGTAATGTGGGGCACAGATTTCCAATCAAGATACCAACACCAGATATATAGAATAATCTTGAAAAGGGCACAAAGAGTGGACTTGTTCTGTGGGTGGACTTCAAATATCCTTGCCATTATTTATGGGGTGGGGGACTGTCTATCTTGTGCCATGACCTTCCTACGTTCATCATTACAGAAATCTTGGAGAAATGTTATTACTTACAGCAGCTGATTCATAATTGCATATCATGCTCTTCCACTTTTCACCAGAACTACAAAGTTGTAAAGGGAAAGGACGGGACCTGTTTCATAGGAATTACATTGATTAATCCCACCTAAAGGGCCAGCTTTTGACATTGTCTAAGACATCCTGAAACAACAAAAGTCAGTGCGGATAAAAAAAATTAAGCAGACAGACATTTTGATAAATTGTGGCCAATACTTACTCAGATATGGATACAGCAAAAAATCTATAAAATAGTTTTTATTCAAGACAGATGGTTTGCTTCAGCGTACACGTTGGGTACGATTACTGAACTGGTTTTATGCATGCAGTTTGCCAATCTGATATCTTTATCCATCAATTTGGTCTGTGTTTGAAGCTTTCAAATTTTTTTTAACCAATTTATCAGCAGCTAATGAATATAATCTTGGAATTAAAAGAATGATTGATGCACAGCTCTGAATGATCCCTCCATGATTAGATTTTGTTTCCTGTTCAGCTGGGCCAGTTATTTTATACCCATAGACTAATTGCAGATACTTAAGATACTTTTATACCCAAAGACTAATTGCAGAGACTTAAAAACAAAATTGACTTTTGTTTTACAGGTAGTAAATCAAAGTTTTTCTAATCTCAATTGTCCTTCCTCTTCTGCTTTAGGTTTATCATGTGATTCAGTAGCTTCAGTAACTGAATTTTCACAAGCAATTTTCAATATTGTGTTGAAAGTGGGGTAACAAAATTTCTGTCTTTAATTAATAAGCCAGCCACCCCTAAGCCACAGACCAATGTATTGTTGGGAAATTCATTGCCTGAATTTACAATACTCTTCTTCTGAATGTGTATTAGTTTCTAACTAATATTCCAGATAATTCAACCAAATTTCAATGCATGATGTTCTAGAGAAATTCCATAAAAAAGCCAGTGAATTGCGGAAAATCATTTGCCTTTTGTTTCTGCTTGAAAAAGAAATTTACAGGAGCCAGATTTCCTTTCATTGGTTGACAATGATCCAAGGTCAAGAAGGTTTTAGGGTTTTTCTGCCTCAAATAAGCTTTTCACTGTAATAAACTACCGGTATTTGTTTTTCTAACTTCTAATTCTTCCATGTATTTCTTCACCATGTCACTCATTTTCTCATTAATGGAAGCCAAGATGACCCTTTTTTTCCTATTCACTCAACTGCCGTGTTTATCTCTTTTTCTTAATTTCCCCAACAGATTTATTCCTTCCTTTCTCTCTTTTCTAGCCATATGTTTGCCATTATTAATTCTGCTCCACTTGTCCTGTGTCTTATCCATGGGTCAGAAATGTGGGGAATTTGGATCCTCTGTGTTCCAATTTGTTGATGAAAAGATACAATATCAGTTGCAGGACAGGCAGGGCTCCCTTGGAGCTTGCATGCTAATTAATGATAATCCTTTAATCTTAAGTTGCTTCAGCAACTAAGGTCTTGTTTATGCTGCACAGGCATTGCTTTTCTGCAATCCGTTGGAAGTGAAAAAATGGTGGTTCCACATGGCACAATGTGGTTTGGCAGTTCTTCCCACCAGGACCACCACCACCACCACCACCACCACCACCACCACCTCTGATGTGGAATAAGAGCTCCCAGTCTGTTGAACATCCAGTTCTATTCAGGATTTTTAGCCAGCCAAAACTGTTGTGAGTGACTTAGCATTATCTTGTATGGCACCAGAAATGTAAAGAAATGTACAGAATACATACCTCATTGTATGTATGGTGGTATACAGTGGTACCTCTCATAATAAGTGTCTCGCACAACAAACATTTCACATAACAAGTATAAATTTCCAAGAAATCTTGCTTTACATAAGAAGTTCTGCTTCACTTAACAAGCAAGCACACTATAGGCACGCATGCTATGCAGCCCTGATGCTCTGCGCAGAGGCTCTTTAAAAGGGCTGCCAGCCAGTACTGCTGCATCTAACTGCCCCCAACTTGGGGACAGTTGCCTGGGGGTGCCAGAGGCTGCTGCCCCTAACTGGCCCCAAGTTCCCCCACTGGCCACTTTGAACCTCCAGCAGCAGCCCAGGTAAGCCTCCCAGGAAGGTGTCTTTGATTGCAGCCTAAGTAGACTTCATAGGATCATGCACACTGAATGCATGTTTTGGATTCAATTCTAGTGTTTTGTCATCATTTTTACATACAGTTTTGGGGGTTGTGGAACCAATCGTCTGAGTTTCCATTATTTCCTATGGGAAAATCTTCTTCACTTAAAGAGTGTTTCGCTTAAAGAGCATGCTTCCGGAATGAATTAAATTCTTTAAGTGAGGCACCATTGTATATTCCTAGGAAAACATGTTCTAGAGAAATGTCAACATATATTGGTATGGGTTATGAACCCATCCTTACATGTAAATGAAGTGTTAATTGTCTGCATGGGATCTTAAGAAAAATCCCACCTGTATTTTATTTTATTTATTTTCCCTCTTTCTTCCACCATGATAATCAAGGCGGTAAATATGGGGTGTCCAGGTGATCATCTGTCCAAGCATTCTTCAGTTGACTAAGCTACTACCAAATAGTTGCATCATGCTTTCAGACCATGTCCTTCACATGCAAGACTGCCTATATGTACCCCTCTCAGATAAATGACAATAATTCTGACCAGTCCCAACATTCACCTTCTGTAACACTGATTCATCTTAGCACAGATTGAGCTAACTGTGTTAATCACATGCAATTCCAGCTGCTGGTCATGAACTGCTCACGGGACAATCATTTGCACATACAATTCCCTATTCAGAGCAAGATATGTAAATATGTTGGCTCTAGACAGTCTCTTCATAGCCATATTCCATCATTATAAACCTCCATCATTATAAAGTAATTCATTTAGCGGAGCTGACCAGTTATGTATTCTACCCCCTTCCTCTCACAGCCAGCTCTAAAGGCCTCGCAAACTATGCTTGTAATAGGCTACTATTTCTTGTAATAATATACAGGTGTCCCTTGTTATCCACTGGAACCTCCCGTGGATGAAAAAAAATCTGTGTATGAAAAAAGTGGAATGGATAAGTCGGATAAATGGGGTGGATAAATAAGGCAAGATAAATAAATAGATAAATTGTGGAGTGGGTAAATGAGGCAAGAGCATCTAGACTCTTGTTACTGGAACAGAAAATTGGGGGGGAACCAATCCTAATCAATTTGGCCAACACACCTATCTCCCTGTTCCTACGGTGTTATGGAGAGGCTTGTACATGTCTGGCTTGTACATGTCTGTACCTAACCCCCAACCCAGGAAACTCACAGAAGTGGCTTACGGTCAGCACAGGACTTGTGCTGGGACTTGTGGGGGCCTAACCAGATCAAAATTTTTAAGATCTTGGTACCCATAAAGACTTTTGGTTTTGCTTTTAGTACCAAGACTGTCATTTTTAGTGAGTGCTGTAATGACTAAGAAGTAAATGATGTGAAAGCCTGTTTGGGACTTCTTCCAGCTTTCCATTCAAAAGCTCATTCCCCCTTTTTTCCCTCCCTCTTCTTTTTCTTTTTCACTTATGATCTTACAGATAGATTATATAAATGTGTGGAAAAAGCACTCAGATTGTTTTTAAATAGTACAAACTGTCATGTTAAATTGCAGGTTTCCCCAGAAATGGGCCACACTATGTTCAATATACACTTGTGTCCAGATCAACGTGCCGAGGACTGCCAATTTAGTTTATCAATATACCATTAATTTAACCACAAATTCCAATATTGTTTACCCGACCATTCCTGCTCAGTCAGAGCAACTGGTACTTTCCAGTGTTTTGTGAAGTCTTTTCCAACAGCTGCTAATAGATTCAGCAATACTTCATAGTTGTCAATGGGTATAACCGTGTTTATATTGATTAATAAAGTTATAAGAGGATCTAGCAGAAATTTACTTTGTGTTGTCTCCTTAGATAAGCTTAAACACTGTTTTCCAAAACATTTTAGCTCTAATGCAGTTTTCCGACCCATCTTCCATTCATTTCCAAATCGATCCAGAAGTGCAACATGAACAGATCCTCTTTTCCAATAAGTGATCAAGAGATGCCCAGATCTTACTTATAGTGCAAAATCATGACTTCTTTCTAGTTTTGTTTTCACCAATGTCTAACAGAGCATATTACAGTATTTATTTTAATATAATGTGCCATCGAATCTAATGAACACCCCATACTTATAATCAAAATACTGTATTTACTCAAATCTAACCAGTAACCATCAAATCTAATGGCACATCCTGATTTTGGAGCCTGAATTTGGCTGAAAAGGTGAGCGTTAGATTTGAGTAAATACAGCAGTTCATCAGGTTTCAGACTCCTACCAAAATGTCACAGGATCTTAAAATTGTGAGCCTATTTTGACTCTAATATTCATTGTAGAGCAAAACAATTCTTGAAGAAACCAGTATCTCTTGTGAAACTGGCATGAGTTCCTGACAAAATGCATGTTCAATATGATGTAGGTCTAGGAAACCCATTCTTTATCTGAATAGCAAGTTTTGGAAAAATGTTATCTACTGTGATTAATGTTAATGCTGTTTGTTGTGACACTAAATTAATGGAAATAATTTCATTTATTGCATGGCATTTGGACATCAGAGGCTATAATAGATGAACACATTGCTTCGATTTGGAAAACAACTGTTATACTAAGCCGGGAGGCTCCTATTGGCTCCTTATGGCACTGTGGCTGAATAGTACTTGGTCTGGCCGTTACATGGGAGGTGTATTGCATGGCAGTAGATTAGAGGGGGTAGTTTCCTTGGTCTGGGAAATTCCTTAGTGGTGTGGGGAATATGATACCTAGGGTTCCCAGTTCAAGACCCACAGATGGACATCACTAACATAAGCCAAGTGTGGTTTGTAATATTGTAAAAAGAAATGAATTCATAGCAAGCGATATTGAAATTTGTAGGTGGCTATGCTGGTTTATCTTGTAGGATAGGCCTAGAGCAGTGATTTTCAAACTATTTCATCTCACGGCACACTAAAAAGGCACTAGAGCACTATCAAGGAGCACTATCAGTTGTTTTTACCATTGACAAGACACCAAGCTGTTCAAATCCCCCCAATTTTCCTATTAATTAGCCCAAATTCTGCAGCATACCTGAGGACTATCCACAGCACACCAGTTTCCATGGAACACTTGATGAAAATCACTGTCCTAGAGTCTCCAGGAATCAGCATCAATCTCCAGGTGACTATTGAGAGCAATCCATGAATTTCCCGCACTGAGCCACATCTCTGGGAACCGCTTCAGTCAGAATTGGCAATCCTATAAGCCAGGGGTTCCTTAAGTGGGTATTGTGACACCTTATGGTAACCTTTTTTCCACCATTGTGCCATGCCACATTGGTGTGCCATGAGTGGTCCACAGGAATTTGAGGAAAGATCATTCATATGTAGGGTCAATGGGGGATGTTGAGTCCTGCACTGGCTGCATGGTATGCCTTGTCAAATGTAAAAAAAAACCCAAAACCAAAACCTGAGGCTTTGCCTTGATAATTTTAATGCCTTGTCAAGCCTGCCATGTGATGAAAATGGTTGAAAATAACAGCCTTACCCTACAATCCAGAGTAACCATGGGAGCACATAAGAGACATTTATGTTGACGTTGTTACGGCACTGCCTAGTGAAAACCTATGGGAAATTCATATTGCAATCCAGAGTAAATTGTTCTTACATCAGAGCAAGGATTCCCCATAGTTACTCTGGATTGTGCCCTTAGGCTGTCACTGTTGTTTCACAGGGACACTTCAGGATGTTCCTGGTGGTTCTTCCTACCTCTTCCCTGGGCACCACCATCTTGGATCTTGTGAAATTTTACAAGATCTAATATGGCAGCATGCAATTGAAGAGTCATTGCTATAGGCCCTAATTCAAAGATGGGATCCATACTGTCCCCTTTTAGCACATATGACCTTGAAAGTACCCTTTTAGCATGTATGACCTTGAACAAAATAGATATGATAGGCTTTGTTTTCAAAATGAACCATATAGACTACTTTTTTGTTACATAGACTCACAGATATTTCCTGAAGAATGATTATCCCAGATGGAACCAGAATTGCAAATGTCCTGAGTTTCCAGCATCAAGCATTTTACAGTTATGTAACATCTGAATATAGTTCTTTTAAAGGTTAATATATTCCCAACCATAACTTACTCTTAAAAAATAATTCTAGGATGGGAACAATCATACTGTGGTAGCCGGAAAGGCCTTTTCCATCTCTAATTTCTATGCTCCATCGATTCTTTTCTTTCCCCCCAGGTCAGCCATCCAAGAAAGTTTTAAGCTAAATTGTAGAAACAGCACTGAGATTATATGTAAAGGTAATATATTGCATTACTTCTCCAGTCCCTTTGCTTAATATCACATCAACCAGGCCTGTGATTTTGAGACTGGCAAATAATAAGGCTATTTCACCACAGACCAAAAGCCTGTGCTAATTTTCCAGTCCTGATTCTCAGAAGTCCCACCACCAGGCTGCACCCAGGCTGTTCCACATGGTTTTATGTTGTACCCACTCACATGGCATATGAAGGTTGGTGGTAACAACTTTGATATGCCTAAAGTTCTGTTAGAGAAAGGTATGGGGCTGACTTTCACCACAATGATATATATACAGTCCATTATGAGTAGGTGGTTGGATCAAAATAAATGGTTTGAGGCAGGAGGTGAGTCTGGAGGTTGAGCTCCCACCTTACCTAAGCAGGATTGGCTACATGGATGGAAGACCAAGTGGCTGCCAGACATCTCTGCTGAATCCTATCCACACTTTTCTGGGAATAAACCCCATTTGAACATAATGAGATTTACTTCTGAGTAGACACACATAGGATTGGGATGTCACCCTCCCCTCTCAGATTCCATCAATGGTCAGTTAGGATGAAGGCCAAAAGATACTTTGTTCTGGCAGCAGCTCACTCTGAAATTCATTGATTTCCCCATTCTCCAGTTGATTCTCCATTTCTTTTACTCCTTTTTCCTCCTCCCTGATGCACCATGTCTTCCTTTAGACCAGAAGCCTCAGGGTAAAGACTGCTATTTCTAACATTTGTACAATACCTAGCAAATTTAATTGCAACAGAAGATTGAGAAGGAGGAATAGCCGCCTCATGACAAGTTCCTTCCCAACTTCTCCATAGCATTTAAGCACACTGAGAACACAATCCTAACCATGTCTACTCAAAAGTCAGCTCCATTGTGTTCAATAGATCTTACTCCCAGGTAAGTGTCTTTCGGATTGCAGCCTCTAACTTGATCAAATATAATGAATTGGCATATGTACAGAGAAGAAGAATAGCATTTAATGTCACCTTTAAATACTTGACATCTGCAGTCGAGTAGCCTTAAATCACTCACCATGAAAGAGACAGTTGTCGCTAACAGCATGACAACAACAGATCTTTACTCCAAACACCGAAAAGGATGTAATATTGAGGTTATAAGAAGGTAAGTAAGAAGGTATGAAAAACTGTTGACTAGTTTTTTTTGCTCTTAATTTTGTGCTCTTCGTTTTTGTGCTCCTAGCAATTGATTTTTTTTTGGATTACATTGAAACGGGCCCAGCATTTACACCTTCCAATTCACTATAGTTGATCTTTGTTGCAGTGGCTGAAATTAGTAATCTAATCAATAGTAATAGTTATTCTGATCTAAAAATGACTCTGACCTGATCACATTGGTTTCATATTCATTTCCCTGTGTTTTTAATAACTTGCTATTGTTACTCTCACACATTAGGAAGACAGCTCTGTAGATTGAATAACTCCTTTTAATTAAAAGAGTGGTATTGGATTTGGCTCACCCATACACTTAATTATAGCTGTATAATACCATTTTCTATGTCATTAATACCTGTATAATACCATTTTATAATTATAGCTGTACAATACCATTTTCTATACAGACAATTTGACAGTTAAATCTTTTTTCCTCTGAAATGTAGACTCAATTGAAAGATTCTTATGTGCACCTGATGCTCATGAGGATCTGCCCCTCCTGAATTAATGACTGACATTATGTCAATGATGGGGAAAGGCGTAGGAGGGTGTTTAACCCTACAATCCAGAGTAACTACGGGAGCACGTAAGAGACATTACGTGTACCCGTAGTTACTGCACCACCTAGTGAAAACCTATGGGAAATTCATATTGCAATCCAGAGCAAACTGTTCTTACACCGGAGCAAGGACTCCCCGTAGTTACTCTGGATTGCGCCCATAGGCTACTCGACTGCAGATGTCTTTTCCATTGCAGGGAAAAGAGCAGCAGTCTCTTTTTTTCTCAGATCAGCAAACAAACCAGACCAGAATGCATTTATAAGGGATCAGGGTGTTCCCCATGACCAGCTTTTCCTATATGGACAATAACCCAAAGGGATCTCCTGCTTTGTATAAGATGGTCTCAAGTTTAATCTCTGATATTTCCAGGTGGGGTTGGGAAATCCCCTGTCTGAAAACATGGGCGATAGTGACCTAGGATGACTAATGATCTGATAATATTAGATACAGTGTTGTTGTTGTTTTTGAGGTTTCTTTTCATAGAAGTGGATGGTCACCCTATTGTTTTCCCCACCTCTTTTTTTAAAAGTGTTTAAAGCTAGTGAATACTTACTTGATGTCTTTTAGGAACCAGTGACTCTGAAGCACATTCACATGAAAGCAGACAGTGAGAGAACACTTATTCTACACCAGTGCTTCCCAAAGTTTGTTCTCCACTGTATCACTTTGCTTGGTCCACTTCCAGTATTACTTGTCAAAGTACCAGTGGAAGTAACTGGCATGACATCAGTGTCAGTTACTTCTGGACTGGGATTCCAGAGGCTACCTGTAAGAGCTTCAGGGTGGCTGGGAGGCTTTCTTGTGAAAGGAAAAGAATGCTTTGGTGCTCTGACCACCAACTGATGTTTGTGGTGTCACATTCCTGGTCTCGCTGCTGGGTGACAGTTGTTCAGGGATCACTTCAAGGACCACCATATCACTGGATGAAAAAAAACCCTCTTGAAACTTATTACTTGTGCCACAGCTCTGAAAGCAAATTGTAATAGAAGTGCTTCCTGAATGTGTATAATATAGGTAACATTTTGGTGTACCCTTATGCTGCAAATGCAGTTCCCCACAGAGAGAAGGGGGATTTAAGAATTCTGGAGCACTGAAGTTTACAACAACAGTAGACCTTATTTTGGACTTTTTAAATCAATAACCTAGCTGCTCCGTATGACAAAAAGCCTCCCCACTTGAGGGATGAAACAAAAAATCTTGTTTGGTTGGTTCTTGCAAAAATATATGGGTCTACTCTTCTCTCTTGAACACTCTACTTGGTTGAGTCAATGTGTCACGGTAATGATACATACTGTTCATATCATGTGAAACGCTTATCACCCTGACAGTTCCTTAGAAGTAAGCCCAATCAATTTCAGTTGAACTTATATCCTGTTAAGTACATGTGAGATGCATAACCTGGCATCCACACTTTTTAAAACTAGACATGCTTGGGCTTGACAGGTTCTATAGAATTCTCCTTTGCTAATGAGTGCCTGGTTCTGAGAACCGGTTACTAATGGGACATACAACCTGTTGTTAATTTAGGTTACTAGGAATTAGAACCTGTCGTTAATTTATTTGTATCCCACCACTGGCTTGCCAGTGTCCCAACCACAAGCAGTTTGAAAGCCTGCTTTGATATAAATTGAGTGTTAGACATGAGTTTCATTGAAGAAGTTACTGGGGGGAGGTTTTGCCTTGTGAAAAAAATGTTCTTATTTTGGATCATGGTGTTATGCATTTAATTGTTCTTTAGTTATTTTCCTTTTTGTGGTTTGTTGTGTGGTTTTTAAAATATTGAAAACTGCCCTGATGGTCTCTCCTGTCCTGTCCTTCTCCAATGAAAAAGAGGTTCAAATGCTTCCAATGAAAATAGTCTCCCACACAGGGAGAACCTAGAGTTTGTGACAGTGACAGCTCAGCCACCTCCAGTGTTGCACAGGTGCTGGTGTAGCACCCTGAATGTGTCATCAGATCCCAGCAACCTGAATGCATCATAGCATCTTGAAGCCATCATCAGATCCCAGAGTGCTTTCCCACCCTTGGATCTCACCCCATGACATTGCAAGCCATGGGAGGGTGAAGTTGGCATAAATACAGGATAACTCTGGTGCTACTTGTCTTCTACCAGTAACTAGCACAAATCCCTCCACCAAGTCTTTGGAAATATAGTTTGTTATAGATATCATAAAAAATTGCTAACACTCCCCTTTCACAGAAATACAATCCCTAGTGTTCCCTGGAGATTAGGAGTTTATCATGAAACCATATACATCTGCAATACAGAACTCTTCAGCTTCATCCACTATCTTACAGAAAACTTCACCAGAGCTAAAGTAGACAAAACAACAGAAATTTGATCTTGTCTCATGTCTCTTTAATGGTCAAAGTAGATATGCCTAATCATCACTGGGGTGGGGGTGTTACAATTATCTGGGTGGAGAGATGCATTGATAGAAATTTGATATTTTTAAAACTAAATTTTTAAAACTAAAAATAATACATCTGTGAAGGATTACAACTCGAAGTAAAATGAATTGAGGCAAAGAACCACTTACCCTTCCTGCTGTTATTTTGCCATGTTTCACAACATCTGTTGCTAAATATGAACAAAACTAACTCCCCATAGGACTACACCGTGCAAGCAGACACATATCTACTTTGACTTTAAATGTTGACATACATCTATAGGGCCCTTTCTCTCTATCCTCTTGCACCGTTTTCTCAACAAAAACCTCCCTTGCCAGCTACTATTTGCATGAACAGTTCAAAATTTTTGAGAATGACTCCATTTAGCAGGAGTGACATTATAGATTAGAGCAGCAACAGATTTGATTCCCAGCTGTACCAGAACTGTGAATTAATTGCAGCCTTGGGGTGCAGGTGGAGGGAAGAAGCAGTTTGGCATCACAAGATAAAAACCAGTATAGCAAATTTGTGTTTCCTGATGGGAATGGCAAACATTATTTGATCTTAGCAGTGGTTCCCACCATGGGAACAGGAACTGGGCCATTCCCCTTACTTGCCCAGTAATGGGTGTTCTGAAGGCACTGCAGTAATCATAGCACTGGAGGGACTCAGGGATTTCCCCCCTATCTGGAGGCATGTGGGCCATTGGATTGGGCCAAGGAAGTTGGTAGACCCTTCTGCAGGCTTCCCTTAATGCTTCAAATTGTTCTGATTGAAGCAGTTTCAAGCATTGGGGAGGCTTGTGGAAGGGAATCTGGGGATCCCAGACCTTCCCAAGGCTAGCTGTACTTTGCATGTAAGGAGAAAAACTCCTGGGTCCCTGCAGTGCCATGATCACAGCACTATATGGATAGACTCTCAGCTCCAGACCAAATACCCACCAAGACTTAGTATGTTCCCAATGTCCAAGTAGGACTTTGGATACCAGTGGTCAATAGGTGCTACCTATAGATCCATAGGTCATAAAAAGGATATGGCCATAAAAAGGTCTTCATTCCCTTCTGTCAGAAATTCTTATCCATAACATTCATGTTTTATTTATTAAATGTTGAGGATGCTGGTGAAAATATTCAGTTATCCACGCAAGAAAACATGGACCTTTTTAGCACACCACAGGCTCTAGGATACCAGCATCCTGTGGTGGGCTTTAGGGGGTTCTGTGGTGGGCTTTAGGGGGTTCTCTTTATAGAACCCTTTGCTAATGAGTGCCTGGTTCTGAGAACTGATTACTAATGGGACATAGAACCTGTTGTTAATTTAGGTTATTAGGACATAGAACCTGTTGTTAATGTATTTGAATCCCACCACTGCCAGCATCCTGTTGGGATTGTTGCTATTCAGATACTAGCCACATTTGCCCTGTTGCGTTTATTGTTTGAGCAGCATATTTTTCTCCCTTTGACTGGTAAACCAAGGACTGGACATTGAGCCAGATCATTGGACTGAAGCCCACCTGATACTCAGGAGCAAAAAAATTGAGTGACTCAAATTACACCCCTTCCCGCAATGCAAAGGGTAAAGCAAGTTAGCACCCACAAGTTTATAAAAACTGACCAGCTTTTGAGAAGTTTATTAGTTTTGATGCTGGAAGGTTTCAAAGGGTACTTGCCTTTTTTCCTTGCTGTAAGTGCCAGGATAAGCAATGTTATCCTGTTATCCTGGGGCAATGTTAAGTGGGGTAAGAATCAAACATAGGAAGACATGACAGGGTTTGTTTTATTCTCTGCTTTCTTATTAACATCCTGACAACCTCCCATCCATCTCCTCACTGCTTTTTCTCTTTTTATATATATGATCACTGGTGTCTTATTTTTCCCTTACCATTTTCCCTTGATATACAGTATAGTACCTTCTTTTAAATACACGTTTTGCCTTTCTATAGTTTCAGTGGTCTCATTTCAGTTCACACAGGAGTCACCAGGTTGCCACATCTCTCAGACCATCCTGCTCTACTACTGTTTTGCTTTATGGTAGCCCTTGGCTTTGGAGTTCTTAGTCTTACTGGGAGGGATTTTTTTCCAAGGTGGCCTTTTTAGTTCTCATTTCCAAGCCTGTGTTGGTTGCACCAATCTACCTATCCTAGGCTGCTCCCAATTTATGGTTAAAATTCAATCAGAGAGGAATACACTGGTCACTATCCACTAGATACTGCACCCTGCTATCCATCTGTCTTCTCTTACAAAAATAGTTCACAGCCTTTAGGGGCCCACAGACTATGGAGGCAAAAACTGGAATCAGTGTGGACTGCATACAACCCCCCCATTCCACTCACACACAAAAGTACAATTTAATTTGTAATTATTGGATAAGATTTATTAGATTTGTGGGTTTGTGTTGCCAGCTGCCAGATTTGTGTTGCCAACTGTGAGCAGTCTGTTGTCCATCCTTTTTGGTGACCCAGGGAGATGTGTTTTGTGAGAGCATTCCCCACAGAGTACAGACCATCCACAGCCGCAGCCATCACTTCAGGTGGAAGTGATAGAAGACAATCCTTTTCCCTCCTGACACCTTGCAGACCACTTCTCAGGGTCTTGCTGATCACATGTGGTCACCATATACAGCATACCATAGGTTGGGAACCAGCTCCTTATAAGGATGAAACATAAAACTTGTCAAATACTTTGAATTTCTTTCCTCCCAACAAAAACTATCCTAAGTTCTCTTCCTCTCTCAGCCTGCTTTTGGCTCCATTCAATGTTTACCATCCTTTTACTTTATCATCAGCATTTTACGCACTCACACAGGATCCCTAAGAATGCCCTTTGATATTACACAATGAAGCATGAGTAGGTAGTGATGGAATATCATATTCTTTAAAACCAAAGCCCACTTCCTTGCTTGTTTCTGGGTGTCCAGGACATCTCCTGCTTTCATTTCATAAATTAATCTGCTGCTTCTCAGTTTCCACAAGTTCTGCCTGTTCTTGTGTTACTTGGTGTGCTTCCTCTGAGGTTCCATCTGGATGGTCACTGTGACTCTGTTCCATCACGCTCACAACTTCCTTGAGATGTGGTGTGACTTGATTTCTTGTTTTTCAGGCAAAAATTTTCTGTACTCTTATTAGAAAAGATAAAATTCAGCTCTGGAGTACTTTTTCTCCTTGAGTATATCATATGGAAACCGTTATGATGGTGGTACTACCTGCTGGTCCCAAAAACAGTTACAGGAAAACCATTTTAAACACAAGATGGTCAAGGATTTGCCTTCTAACACAAAAGAGTAAAGCATGGAAATATCACTGGATGAATAAATGCTTGTCTTCTTTAACATATGACAAAGACTGAATTGGATCTCAAGATGTGGCTGGTTATAAGATTTGGTGGCCACTACTGGTCCTTGGTGGCATTTGTCCACATAAACAAGGGATCAAAAACTAAAGAAGCTGGACTCATCTGTCAAAATGCAGGCTGTGTCAATTTCTTATGAAGTGTGTGTGTTTGGAGGGGAGGGAGCATTCCAAATACAGCAAGCAATGGTTTCTTCCTATACCAATGGCTATTTCTTCTGATGGGAGTCACTTGTCTGAGCTCCACCAAGGGGCCAAGGTGGCACTCACCTTTTCAAGTGACGAAAGTTTCAGGTGGATATCCTCCTCTCACCTACTCCTGCTACAGTTACTTCTGGATCTTTTAAAGTTTTATAGTCTTCTAAGAGATCACAACCAAGTTCTGTTAACACTGCACTCAATACCAAAACTGGGCCAATTAACCTGCCACAGCATTGCTGTGATATAACAGAAGGCTTATTTTATTTAGTGTATGGCAATTACAATTAGCTGGGAGATCCTTTGTGAGGTCCAGCAGCCAGTAAGTGTAGACTGTTTATGCCTGCAGTGCAGGCTACGTTGCTTGTAGAACCCTTCTCTTTCCAGGTGGAAACCTATATAGCGTAATCGTCATCACGTCTAGTATCAGGGAATGCCTTCAAGCTTCCAGCAGGAGTTTTCAGATCAGCCAAGTTGTAAACGGCAATACCTTCTGGCTCTGTTGATTCATGACAGCTTTATCCACTTTTTCCAGGTCTTCTGTCCAAGGGTTGTCCAGGTCTTTCCCTGCTTAGCTTTCTTTGGTAGACCTTCACCTACCCAACAGACCACACCTGCTGACTATGCCATTACATTATAGCACTTTTGCAATAACTAGCAGTGATGCATCACCCAGCGCAGGGGCCTCCGTGCAGAACAGGACTGTGCTGTTAGGCAATGCATGAGCAGTAGACTGCACAAGGCATAGAAGTTACAAGAGCAACCGGTTTGTGTGTGCACAATCCCCCCCCCAAAAAAAGGGGGAAAACTAGGGATACTGTATACTGTGTGTGCAGGGATGTGACTGCATGCAGATATAGTCCTGAGCTGGATTTGGAAGCTGAATGTTCTCATTTCTTCAGTAATTCTCCACTGTAGGGAAAGCAAACAGAGCTTTGTTTCTCCTTTGCCATTGGAAAAATAATCACATACAATTTCACCTCCTTTAACATATTCTGCCACTACAGTCTGCTGGCTCAGACAGACACATCCTGATTTAAGGGATGCCTGCATTTGAATAAATGCACAAAGGTTCAGTCTGGGAAATGAACATACAAATACAAAGACACAGGAAGGCATAGTCAGTTTGTATGCAATACACACCATTTTGCATAAACAAATATATGAGTATATTTTAACTGCACATATGCAATCCGTGGCCTCAGCAGGATGTGGTTTTCTTTGCCACAGGTTTCCATGTGCCTGCAATCGTATGGTCACTGGCAACACATCAAGCCTAAAAATAAAAAAGACAGATTGTCCACTTCAGCTGTAATTACTGTCTGCAAAGGTCTTCTGGGGGGAAAACAGAGAAGAGTTAAAGAAAAGAACAAACTCGGGACATCCATCAGCAAGGCAGTTTTCCATGTAAGGTCCACGTCTGCCAGGCCAGAAGAGTAGAGAAGAGCTTATCTCAGGCAATGCTAAACCACAATGTGTCTCCTCCTTTTCCCCTTTGATTCTTCTTTTACTCCCCAACCCACAACTAAGCACTAATGTATACAGTCAGCAAACAGGAAAGCTTTTTCTGGGCTATACCATTTCAGGATGCAGGTGTGTATAAGTGAGGGTAGATCTATCTCAGTCTGAATGCCCCATCACATATGCATGGAATACCCTATCTTGATCTATCATGTCAAGATAAATAATTTAGCCAGGCTTTCTCCTTAGCATGTTTTCTTTCCCCCATTTTGTGCAGGAATTAATTTTCTTGGGAAAATATTCATAGATGCAATTCCTTGCACCTGTGGGCAAGAAAAACTGTGCAGGAAAAACTTTACCACTTTACTCAGATGTATAAAGACCATTATACTCTCTGCCTGAAAGTCTTCCATCTTTCTTTGTGTTACAGAAGATTTGGATACACTTAATGATGCCATTGGGCCCGAATCTGAACATGACCACAGACTTGCAAATGCTGCCCCACATAGCAACCCTGAACCCCTTTCTCCACTCTCCTCCCCAGAATATCTAGTGACACAAGATGTGTGATGTGTTCTGATTGTGTAGCTGTGAGTCGCATACCACTGCACTCATTGCTATATTCAAACATTGTGTATCAGTAGATATTCCTGATATCTAGTAATATCTACCTGGATGGGCTGGAAAATGAGACATGGAACTGGTCTTTTGGGTCACATCATCATGTCTGCTAAAATATTCTGTTTCAGATTTTAAGTATCAAGAATTGAAAAGAATTGACAATACTCTTCAGAACCTGTTTCAGACAGTAAATGTGAATATTGCTAAAGTTTTTGAGGTTCATTTGGGAACAAACTGATGATCCGAGGGTCATATGGTTCTTCTCTAGAAATGGCACTTTCGTTCCCTATTGATCCCTCCTTCTCTCTGCAACAGTGCCACACTTAACTCCAGCACAAAATCCTACATGTCAAGAAGAGTCAGCCTATGATAAATTAGCTGGTAGAGCAGGATGAGATTAGGGTGACATTCCCTGGGTTGCTGACATTTCTCCGTATTACCAAAACGTCTGGAGCGCGGTAGGAGCAATTCCAGTTATTCTGAGCAACACCGCATGGCCCACCCCAAGCTTAGGACAAGAGCTGGAGGCGTACTGTAAAATTATAGTCTTATTCTATTTTAAAATTTATCTGACTCTTTTTTATTAGAGATGAAGCAAGAAAAAGAGAAAAAAACATTAAATTACAAGTTTTATGTTTTGCATCATCCACAGTAGAGATATATCCATTTGCACAGCGATTCCATTATTTAGTTTATATATTTTTGCCATTTAACTAAACATGTTTGCTTCTGTTATGCCTTTGCGAATCATATCTAAATCCACAATTTCCATCATGGGCAGCCCAGTCCTAATTAAAGCACTGCATGCAGTTCTTGAAGCATGGCTTCTACCACATTCCACTTGACTGCTGGCTCAAATCCAGGTTGCTCTGTAAAGGCAGATCAGGCCAGGAAAAGGGGCAGGATTCAGTATGCACTGCTGCCGCCAAATCCACCTCTCTTCTGGGCCTGATATGCCTTTCCTCTCCATCCTGTTCTACACAGAATCATCCTCTACACAGCCTTACTTGTTCCAGCGTACCTCTGGCCATCTACTGCCATATAGGTGGCCACTCACGCATCCCTGCCAGCATTCTGGCAATTCAGGATAGCGCAGGCTGTCCTATCTAAGTAATTCAGCTAATTACAGGCAGAGACTCTCTCCCTGCCCCATTCCGCTCTGAGATAAGGGAAGCTGAGCCAAACTGTTCTAGAAAATTCACCACCATTAATACAAAACTTAAGACGCCCTTGAATATTTTCTTGTTTACTTATACATACATACATACATACATACATACATTTGTACGTATGTATGTATGTACTCTGTATAACCTTCGCAGCAGTAGCATATCTAGGGGAGTACCCCCATGGAGAGGTGCCCTGTGCAGAGGTGCTGTGAGGCTCCCTTGCCACCCAAGATCCAGGCAAGAAGGAAGCCTCATGAGCGCACCCTACCACAGATTGTTATGTTCACCAAAAGTCTGCCCACTGCTGCAGGGCAGTTAAGAATGGAGGTGGATTTGCATCCTTACATGAAATTGCCTGAAGGAGGATGGAAAAGGATTTTCATCCCTCAATAGCAGGTAAGCACATGGATCCTGATTTCGTAGGTATCCTCAGTGAGGTCAATAAGTTGCATTTGGTGCACTCCTCTGTTTTGAGTGCACTGCAACTTTTGCCGAGATGGCCCAGTGTGACGGAATTCACAATCTCATAGGCAAAACTCAAGAAACTGCTTAAAACCCAGAACCAAGGAGAAGCAACTATCTGCAGATTGCTCAGCTATGCATCAGACATTTACATGATCTTACATTATCTGAGCTTCAGTAAAGCAGGTACTTACTCCTGATCAGATACCAATTATAGAAACACCCCCTCCCATTACTTCCTCTGCCAGGCTCCTCTAGGGTTTATGGAGATAATTTAATTATTGTTTCAGAGTGATTGTGAATGTATGTGACCTTTAACAAAGTAATATCAGAAGCAGCCCTGAGAGAGACCCAGAGGAAGAGAAGAAAAGGCATGTTCCATTCAGAAGCCTGTTCCAAAAATATGGGCTGCACAAAAAAAAGCTTCACATCTACTGTAAGCAAAGCAGTTCAAGCAGTATGACTTTCAACAGAGCATTTAAAGGACTTTGAATGGGGTGTGAGTTCTGATCTTACACACAAATAGAGGCCAATCCAAATCCAGGCTGGCACAACTCATTGGTCTTTCCATTTCTATAGGGAGGCAATGACCTAACCTTCCCCTATGAGTGGTGCAAAAGTGTCTTATGGCACTTTTGGGACACTTCCGGGCCAGCACAGGTCTTGTGCTGGAGTTTATGATGGTCTAACTGGGGATTAGGATTGCAGCCACAATGTAAGGAGTGCTTACACTTCACATCTTCACACTGGAATCATGACTGACCCCATGTTCTGTAGTCAAAGGGTTCCTCCTTCTCATATCACTGAAGTAGCATCCCCATGTCTTCTTCCCATGTTACTACAATAATGTTTCAAAATCTAGAACTTCATGGTTGGGGCCAGTCCTGTGCCTCTTTCTCATTAGAGAATTGACCATTTGAATGGAGACCCAAGATCTGGGAAGGACCTGATCAACTGGCCTATGCCATATGGGTCAGATTTGAAATTATTTTCGGAGTCACATGGGACGGAGACATGTGGAAGTGATTCTGCACCACTGTGGTCATGCATGAAGACTACATGACCCATCAGATTTTGTACATTTTAAAAAACTGAATATTCCACAATAAAAATATTATCTTGATAGAGGACACCTGGATCTGTTTCAACAAATGAAAAATACCTGAATTTTGAGGTAGTTCAAGGTAGAGGTATTTTTTAAAAAACCTGCTTAGGATTGCACTTTTAGGTCTCCCGAATATCTACAGTTCTGCTGGTTACTGATGTAGAAAGTTAGAGAAAAACCTCATATCTTTAAGGAGTTTTATTTAATTCATTCATTCATTCACTCATTCAATTTCTTACTAAACAGATGCTTAAGGACATAGGTCTGCATGCTAGTTGTTAACTCAAGCTCCAGAATCAGTATATACCGGTATTTCCATTTTTTCTGAGCTCTTTTGTTTAAAAACACCAGGATTAATACCCTTCTCCACTTTAGTCCTTTGGGTACACAAAAATTCTTCTACACATACCTGACTGTTATTACATAAAAGGAGTTGGAAGGAAAATTGGTTAAGGCAATGAAGAGTAAAAGGCTGGCACTGGATTAGGCACAAACTGCTCTGTCCCAATACTTTATGCCCCAAAATAACGCAAAACGCTAAGAAAAATATTTTTTATTTGAATGAAGCATTTCTATTTTTGCCATGGATCTTTTTTCGTGTCATATATTTTCCTCTCTCCCCAATGACTACTGAGATGGCAGGAAGGCCCCAGCCTTGTCATTTTCTTATGCTGGGCTATGAGGTTTTCTTCTTTTTTATTTATTTTTTTACTTCTTTTCAGGTTCATTCTGTCATAATGTCACACTGAGCTGCGAAAATCCTGTTGAAGTCTTGACAGATTATGTACTAGTCCCCTCCTGCTTTGTATTTGACATTTTCATGAGGACACACACATACTAATCCCAGGAAGAAAGGAGGGCCTGTTTTCTATTTAAAAAATTAACCCAATCTTAAAATTGATGAAAAATACCACTGTGATACTTCTGAAAACAGAAACCTTTCATTTATTTCCAGTGACAATTGCAGAGTGGTTAATAACAATCAAACCTGTTACACAATGCCTGATTATCCTATGTATTTTATGGGGGGAACCAACATTCTATGACATTATTATTGAGGGGTTCTCTGTACATTCTTAATTTTTCCCTGTTTTGATTTACTTACCGTATTATCCCAATTCCAGTCCAGTGCAGCCTCTGCTACACCCAGGATAACAGCAGGGGCAAACGCAGCAAGGAGAGGTCAGTAAAGAAAACTTATATTTAACTCTCCAGTCACTGCCCGGTCTCCTATAAGGCCTATGCCAAATCTACACCAGCTCTTTTATCAGTCCTATGGACATTGGGTCTGGAACAGGGTTTTGGATCTGGCAAACAGTGCTATCACCAAGATCTACCCCAACATATCCCATCCCCCTCAACAGCATTGAGCCAATGGTTAATCTATTTCACTTCACTACAGGGGGACAGCCACCTGGTCTTTAAATTGGCTGCAGAGCTGAGCAGACTGTCAGAGAAGAGGACTTTGGAAACTGCCAGTGTACTACACGTATGGGCTGCAAATATCCTATATTGGATCAGATCATGAAGTCCTGACAAATTTAGTGCAATCCTGACAAATTTAGGCCAGCTTAACTCACATGGCATATTTTTCTGTTGTGGTGTAGGGAGATCGGTGTATGCCTGTGCACTGTCCTAACCCCCTCCATGCAAGTGGGGCAGAAGCATCTTATGGCACTTTTTTGAAACCTCCTGGTCAGCACAAGACTTATGCCAGCCTAACTGGAAGTTAGGATTGTAGCCTTAGGCTGCAATCCTAAGCACACTTTCTTGGAGTAAACCCCATTGAATATAATGGGGCTTCCATATGAGTATACAGCTTCAGGATTGCACCCAATGTCTTTTTGGAGAGTCAGCCAATTTTCTTTTTACGTTGTCGACATACTCCTTCATCCTTAACTGGCACATAAACAAAGAAGTTGAGTTTGAGTCAGCCCATTACCAGTTAACTTGCTGTTAGCATCAATCTTGTTTTTCAAGCATCCAGATGCTGGCCCCTGCCTAATGTCAGTATAAGCTTGAATGCTTATAGTGACCTGTTTAAGGAAGATCATTTTTACCTTAGTTAGATTCTAAACTACTTGAAAGGATCTGTGGGACCGAAGATACAGAGTCAGGTTTCTGCTGTACCCTGGATTTCCATATCCACTGAGAAGGCCTGGAATGGATCACTCACAGATATTGGGGCCCACATGTACTTAAACATTATAAAATACACAACAGATTACTCCAAGGGATAGAAAGACAGACTTCTGCAATATCCTGAGATTTTTAATATAACATTAAAGACTCTTCCTCACTCAGTTTAAGAGGACACCACTTTAAAATATGTCTCATTCCGTTAGCAGAAGTTCTATTTAACAATCTATTTAACGACAGTCTTCATGATTTCAGATCAGCAGCAGAGAAAAGCTTTTGCATTAAAAAACAGTTTCTTATTACCCGATCCTGTGCATATTCACTCATAAGTTTACTCACATGTGAATCCCTTGAATTCAGTGATGTTTACTTAAAAAAAACATGAATAGAACTTCAGACATGATTTTTTCTTCTGTCTTTCCTGGAAGATATAAGGATTGAACTTGGGACCTCCTCTATTGTGGACTCTCCCTCACTGGGGATCTTCAAGCAGAGGCACAACGAGCACCTGTCGGAGATGCTCTAGGAGGATTTCCTGTTACAGGCAAGGGGTTGGACCAGATGACCTACTGTGTCCCTTCCAACTCTTTGATTCTAAGATATACAAAGACATATTCTATCTCTCAGCTCAGTGATTTTCAAACTTTTTCATCTCATGGCACACCATCAGTTGTTTTTACCACAGACAAGGCACTCCACACTATTCAAATCCCCAAGTTTTCCTATTAATAAATGTCCCTTCCCAAATTTCCATGGCACACCTGAGGACTATCCGTACCACGAAACACTGGTTGAAAATCACTGCCTTATTGTCCCCTAGCATCTTCTATTGTTCCCTCTTTTCCTTCTTTCATCTGCTTGGCCCTACTCTTTCAACACAGGAAAAACTATTTGGGTCCTCCTGCCAATTCTGTTTCTTAATCTTAAATGGTGGTCACACTTCAACAAATCCTGGGAGCATCCCCTCTTGTAGGTCTGCCAAAACTCTCCAGACAGGTCCCAAGCCAGGCACTTGTGTTCCAGCTGAAAGACTCCTCAACCAGCTGTGCCAACTCATTACATTCCTGACCTACAGTAACCTTTACCATTTCAGCCTTGTCTCCCTGTACAATGCAGCCAGAGGAAGGATTCTCAAACGTCATTACTTCGAAGTTTCCTAACTGATAAGGGAAAAATAATCAAACTCTCTAAATGTAATTAAAATAAAGAAACAAGTTTCACGTCACAAATAATAGTCATCATTTATAAAGTCTGCTTTACGGAGGCTGCAATCCTAAAGACACTTTCCAGGGAGTAAGAGCCACTGAAAACAATTGGGGTTATTTTTGAGTTGACATGATTCAGATTGTGCTCATAATCTCTGTAATAGTTACCATCACCTGGTCTGCAGAATGCCCATCTTTTAAGTGCACTGCCCTAAGCATCTTGTGTACAATGAATAAAAATCATAAAAAAAAGGGTACAACATTGGCTGCAATCTCTAATCCACGGATTTTCAACCACTATGCCATGGCACATTGGTGTGCCACGATGGTCTGCAGGTATATAGTGGGACTTTGTGTACGATAATTGACTAGTAGGGCAATTGGAGGATTAGAGCCTCCTACCAGCAGTATGATGTGCCTTGTCAGTGATCAAAAAACCAACTAATGTTGGGCAAAATCCAGAGTAACTACGGAGAGTGTTTGTTCCGGTGTAAGAACAACTTACTCTGGATAGTATGAATTTCCCATAGGTTTTCACTAGGTGGTGCAGTAACTACGGATGCACATAAAGTCTCTTATGTGCTCCCATAGTTACTCTGGATTTGGGGGATGTGTCTTTACAATTTTAATGCCAAGTCAATGTGCCATGAGTTGAAAAGATTGAAAATCCTATGCACTCTGCCTGGCCATTGGGCTTTCTTTCCCCCTCAAACTTTTGAATGCTGAGAACATGCCAAAGCCATAAAATAACCATAAGGGCAAAACCAAGATAAATGAGGAACAATTAAATTCCTAAAGTCAGACTGTAGTAAAACAGCTTTAACACATGAAATCTCTCTCACACACACACTAATAAACCAGAAAATGAGAAAATAAACCAAAAGGTATCTTCACATGTCAGCAAGTTGAAACATTTTGTGCAGTCAGGAACTGAGAAACCAGGTTTCTCCCCTCCATGTTATTTCTGTAGACAATCGATGCTTAAGAGTGATCTCACTGACCATGTGTTTTCCAAAGTGAGTGATAGCCAAACTCTCAGGAAGACAAGCAAACTAATGACCTCAATAGCTGAAAATCAATAAATAGATTACAGGAAGATATGCTTGGGTTCATTCCAAGTTAGTCCGGGACTCACTTGAGGGAAGGAAAAGGTTAAGGAAAATCTGTTTGGATGAGGGTACAAAACAGATCCTGAAAGGAATGAGGCACATTTTTTAAACCATGTGAAATGCATTATAGAATCTGTAAGGGAAGAAAGTTAAAAAAAACATGAATTTTGAAAGCAGTCTTGATTCAGATATCACTCTTATTGACAGATAACATCATATCAGAAAAAAAGCAATGCATGATTTTTACTTAAGTTTCCACTGACGATTTGGGTGGGAATATACACAAGTATTTATATGGTTTACTTGAGCATGTATGAAATGTATACCACCTTTGTATGTAATGTAGCACTTATGTAATGCAGACTTTGGACTTATATACAGTACTTATTTTATATAGAGTTTGGTCTGATATACAGTACAATAACATTTTCCTGAGTATCTGTGAGGTTGGGGAGCCTTTGGCTGCAATCCTAAAGTCACTTTCCTGGGAGTAAGACCCACTGAACACAATGGGGCTTACTTTTGAGTAGACGTGATTAGGATTTTGCTCTTTGAGTCCAATCCTTTGGGCATGTGGCACCACCAGAGCATGTATTATAGCAATGCATTGTGCCATACGGCGATCACAAAAAGTGACTCGTCATTTTATGAAGCCAGGTGACCACCACAAGCAGAAAGTGGCTGTGCACCAGTGGTCCCTAAAGAAGCACCAACACCAGTAAGTCAACATGACAGATGGAACATGGCAGAGAGGGAAAGAAGCAGGGACTGAGGTAAGGAGAGAATGTCTCACTGCCAGGAAAGCGGCCTATAGGTGGGGGCAGCATCCCAGATACCTTCACTATTTGGCAGGATGAAACAGCATATCTTTGTAGCAAGTGGTTTGGTCTATACATCCCATATACTTGGTCAAAGGCTATCTATATTTTCTCTTGGACAAGGTAATGAATTCCTGTGAGGAGGCAGACACATGACTCGAGGGAAAGGACTGTCAATTTGGCTTTAAAAGAACTGTCACGTCAGGGAATAATGGTTCACCATGTATTAACTTCATTTACTCCTGGTAGAACTAGCATCACAAAAATGGCAAGAGGAAGTTCTTCCTGTGAGGCCACACTTTGGTCGTGGTCACTCTCTGCCCTCAATTTCTTCTGAAGGCAACAGAACTGGACATTTTGTCCTGTACCATAAACACCACCCACACAGCAAAGACAAGGAGTTCAACATGTACCTTGCAGCTACCTCCCATCTTTTGTTCTGGAATGGGCAGCAGTTGTTGATTTCCTATGAATGGAGGAAGCTGCCTTAAAATGTGTCAGGCTATTTGTCTGTCTTGTTTAGTATTGTCAACACATAGTACGACAACATCTTTCCAAGGGTTCAAACAGGAATTGGTCTGTGTGTTCCCCGGGGATACCAGAAACTCAAGCTGCAATCCTGACTCAGGCTCCTTCCCTAGGAGTCAGCCCCATTGATTATAATGGGGCTTAATTTTGAGTAGGCATGCTTAGGATTGTGCCCTGAAGCTGCAACCCAGTTATGCCACAGCGAGTCCCAGCACAAGTCCCGTGCTGGCCTGGGGATGTTGCAAAATCTCTGTGCCATTCCTGGGGGGCAGTGGTGGGCTTCAGGGGGTTTTCACAGGTTCTATAGAACAGGGGTGTCAAACTCATTTCATACAGAGGGCCGCATTAGCATTAATGGTGTCTCCCAAGGGCCGCAATAGCATTAAAGGTGTCTCCTGAAGGCCGCAATCCAATTTTTTGCAAGTCTACTCAGAAGTGCTCTCCTTTCTCCTGGGCTCTTTCTCCTGCCCTGGGAAGCTGCTGCTGATGTGCATAAGCCGTCCTTCCTCTTGGGCTCTTTCTCCAGCTCAAAATCAAGTGTGCTGCCACCACTACTAAGCTGCTTCTGGGGGTGGGGAGATCACTTGAGGGCCGCACGCATGCCTGCAAAGGGCCACATGCGGCCCTTGGGCTACCAGTTTGACATGCCTGCTATAGAATCCTTTGCTAATGAGCACCTAGTTTTGAGAACTGGTTTCTAATGGGACATAGAACCTGTTGTTAATTTATTTGAATCCCGCCACTGCTGGGGGTCAGGCTTGTGCATAGACAAGTGCCAGCCTAAGGCACAGGAATGGAGAGACAGGTGGTTTGTCCTGGCCTAAATTGGTTAGGATTGTGGCCTGAATGTGAGACCTTCTATGTGGAAAAATAGATCTACAACCTACATCTACATCTACAACCCCTTTTTTCAGAGACACTATTCAAACCAACTAACGAAGCCATATCAGTGAACAAGGAGATAGCCTTAGTTTAAAATATTCAGTAAATATAGGATGGACAAAATGTCATTATTACACATTTTAGTAGACAGCTGTGCCTGCTGTGTGTTAAAATCCTTTCCTATTTGTTTTTTGGCCTGATTTTCATTTTCAGTCTCCACTTTGCTGAGCAACTTCGGTCAGTCCAGGAGTGGGAACCTCCAGCTGAAAGCTGAGACTTTTGCATGCTTTGAAAGGAATTTGCCCATGCTGTTTCCACAGCACTTTCTTTACAAAGCAAATCTGCCCACCGCGTTACATAAATACAAATAGGAAACCGGAATGAAAGATTCAAATTATGCCTCCTTTCGACACAAAAGGAAGTTATTTGCTTGGAAGTCTGCACTGAGAATTGTCCACAGAGGCACCATGTAACACAATGTGGAACTTGCTATTGTATTTTCAAGGAGAGACCGGAGAGGCCAAAAAACTTCAGGCATCTAAGATAAACACATGTGGAGGTATGGAGCTTGCAGCATTTACTGCGCCACTAATTGTGTTCTTATTTCCAAGGTACATTGCCCCCTGGCACTGAACTAATTATTATTTCTATTTGCCTACATCTATATAAAATGTGCAATCTCTCCATGAGGAAAAGGCTCCCACTTCTCGCAGTTGCCTTAATTTATACAGTTTTCATCCGTGCCAATTTTATTAAATTTTTTATCCTGCCACTTTTTAAACATGCCTTCAATAGTAGTCTGAAATGAAGATAGTTATGACAAAGCAAGACAGGATGAAATTGTGTCACATGAACATATGTTTACTCTTATACTGCACAGTATCTTATACTGCACAGAGTCAGACCATTTGCCCATCTTGTTTAGTACTGTCCACTCTCACCAGTGGCGACTATGAGCCTAGGCTTCAGATTGGAGTCTTCCCCAGCTGAAGACATCAAGGACTGAATTTCTGGACCTTCAGCACACAATGCAAGAGCTGTATCTCATAGCTAAGAACTGATCAGCCTGTGTCATAACGGGTAGAGTGTCTGTTCTAATATGACTTCTATTATAGTTCTCACTGAGTGAAATGTCACACAGACTCAGCAACCACTGTGGTTCTGCAGCCACAGTTGTTGACCTGAATTACAATGGCATATATTTATTTCTGAATGGAATGGGAAGAGATTGTGGGATTTGAGCTGAAAGCCTTGACATATCAAAGTGATACTCCTTGGAAACAAATATATTGGGTTGTCTGAGTATAAAAACAGGAAGGAGAAAGAAGTCTAACCTAATTTAAACTGACTTGTTTGAAAGACCAAACAAATCTTTCAAGTTTCTTTTGAGTTATAGGTTCCTCTTAATAGTTTTTATATTTCTGCGTCTTTCAATGATCAGTGGAGGCTACTTTATAGTCCTGGTTGGGAACTGCACTATGGATGCCAGCAGCCCTTTCTCTGTTTCCTTATACTAGTTAAACAGGGTTCCCCCCCCCTTTTTTTGGAGATCTTATCCCCCACTTTGCTTTCCAAATGCTTGCACTTGCACAACAGTGACTCAGCAGTCAATCAATACCTTTTGTAGTTGTCAGTGCTGTACACACACCGATGGGAACACAGATGGGAATTATTCAAGTGAATGTTACAAGAAGGAAATTAGTCAAGGTAGTGTGTTTTTGCTTTGGAGGAGGGGGAAATATATTGCCATGGTTGATAAAAAGGGAGGAAATTCTAATCCAAAAGCAAACACATTGATTCACACACTGTGCACAGCTAAGGTGCATTAAAGCTTCACAAGCTGGAGAATGCTTTCCCACTATGAACCTACATTGTAGGCCAATTTTCTCAGACTTTTAAGGGAGATTTATTCTGTAAGTAAGTCTTTGCAGGGGTGGGACAAGGGCAATGATGGAATCCCCATGATAGGGTTAAGGGGGTCCTTTCATTTACTTTCAGTTACTGTGGGCTGCAGCAGGGTCCAGGTGGTGTGAGGGTGTGGGGAGCCCTGCTTCAGGGATCTGTCCACAGGAATCCCTGAAGCTTGGACTCTTCAAACAGAGCATTCACAAAGCATTTCCATTTTCCAAGAGGGCTGCACAAGGAAATCCTGGTGCATGTTGCAGCCTACCGTAACTGGAAGGAAGTGAAAGCATCCCTCCTTAGCATCACAGTCATTACCCTCACCTCTTAACGTTACCTGGGGACCTTTACATGAACTAGGGGGGGCATGACCCACCAGTGATAAGCACCACTGCTGTATGCTCTCTGTTTCATTTATTGTATACAATATATTCAACTGAGCAGAAATTTCAGGAGGAAATTCAAAGTCACTGTGATTGGAGACATGGCAAGTAACACCATAAATGGTATGAATGATGCATGATGCATGAACTCCTTTATCCAAATAGAAAACCCCTGAAGGTGATCCTTGGGACCATGCTGCATTTCCCACCACTGGAGTAGCACCTGCATAGTTCTCCCCACAGCAGGGGAGAACTGCACAGGTTAGACCAGCGGTGGGCAGATGACGGTTCGGGCCTACTCGCCCAAACCAGATCTTGCCTTTTCCCTGCCATTGGTGAACCGCCAGCGGCAGGGAAAGGAAAAAGGGGCAGACCAGTTCGCGCTGGCCGCCATCTCCCCCCCCCCCCGCGTCTCCTCCTGCAGGGGTCGGCGCTTGAGTACTGTGTCTCCTCCAACTGGAGGAGATGCATTGCGCATGCGCCGGGGGTTGGCGCATGTGCAGTGTGCCGGGGTTGGTGGTCCGCCCCTAGCCCTGCCCCCTGACCCCGGCCCCACCCCCTACCCCCCAACTTCTGGTGAACCAGATCTTAGGGGAGGCTCAGCCCACCTCTAGGTACGACCCGGCGCTCCACTGCACCTGAACAGTTCTCCCTGGGTGCAAGAAGAACTGGATGCAAGAAGAACCATCTGGAACTGCACATGTGCATCCTCCTGGGCCAGGATCCTCAAAAGGTTGAGGACCACTGCCTTATGGCACTTTTGTGCAATCAGGGAAAGCGTTAGGTTGATGTACCAAGGTGGGGGTTGACCATGGTGTCAGATCCAGCACAGCTACTCTGATGTGTTTGTAGGGAGTCCACAAGGAGTACTTTCATTTACTCCTTGTGGACTCCCAAAAACATGTTTGTAAATATCTCTGTAAACACTTTGTAAACATGATGCCAGATGAGATAGACCTTTGGTCTGATATCAGAGTCATTCAGATGCCTTTTAACCTTGCTTTATTTTTTCTCCCAATTGTGCTCGGTGAGATACTGTGATGATGAGATGAAATGGATCTGTGAGCTGGTCCTAATTATCATGGATGATGAGAGGATGATTGCACGTCTTAGAATGGGCTCTCTTTCTGTCCACTTCCGAAGCACGTCAGCAAGTGCCAGCATGTTTGCTTTTCCTGCCATCATTTTGCCTCCCTTTAATGTGGTGAATTGTATTAAAAAGTGCACTTTGAAGCATTGCCCTGGAATGTCAACCCGTTTCTACCAACCATCTGCCATTAGAGAACTGATGCTTATTAGCTGCGTCTGAGCACTCAGGAAGGTGACTCACCTTGTAGTTAGACCCTTTAATTAATTGATGTCTACTTACCTTCCATTATCAAATTGCTCTGTGTGGAAGGCTGAGTTTCTTCCTTTTCAGACCCTTTTGGATTTGAAAGTGCATTTATTGTGTGGTATATGGTGCCATGTTTACGTAGCCAAATGAGAACATCCTACACCCCAGGAAACTGACAGCTTCTGACATTTACTGGATTATTTCTGGTTCAGTAAGCATAAAATTCTCTCACTCCTGGAACAGATTTTGATGATAAGGAATTCTTAGATTTGTCAGATTTTTTTATCTGGCAGGGCTCCTGTGAATTTAACAGTGGCACAATCGTTGTAACCTGGACAATTATGTCCCAGTCAAATGTGTCTCAGTACTGGATAACACTGGTCATTTGTGCTTAATCTTTCCTGTCCCAAACATTTGTGTCCCAATATAAGTGTAAGTATACAGATATACACACAAACACATGCAACAACCCACAGCTGTCACTTGTAGAAGTACAAAAAAAAAGCAGGCTTCCGTCAGTCTTGAAAGACTATGGTATCGTGCTCAGCACTGCATACGCTACATGCGTAGCATGAAAGCCTGTACTTGTGGAAGTACAATATAACAACATTCATCAGTAAAAAGCATCCCCTGCCTTCTTTATGTTCAACAAGCACATGGAAAGAACCCTCAGCCTTCTCTGCCTGAGAGAACCATGAGAATAGAACCCTCGGCCTGCTTGTTTAACAGAACATACAAACTAACACAATGATCAAGACCAAACATTAGATGTACTTTAAGTTTTAAAAAGATAGATAGAGTTAGGGCTGGGATAAGATCCTTAAGATGAGGTTTATTGCCTACAGTGGCTTCACTAGGGATTGATTCTCCCAGTATGGCATATCACTCCAATTATGGACCTCATCCAATGCAGCGGGCATGACAACACCAACAATAGGCATGATGTTGCACCATCACCCCAACTGGGTTTTTTTGGCTATGACTTTTGATAGAATAGAGATATTATAACATGATCATGCATATTAAATAAAATTATGCATTGAATGATAATAATGTGGGATGGTATTATTCAAAAATACCAAGATTTTTAAATTTTGGCTGTAACAGTGTCATCCCTCTATGCACATCATCCAGTGTGATTTGCATTCCCTTAAGTAGTGACACCACAGCCTAGATACAGGGCACAATCCAGAGTAACTACGGGGAGTTCTTGCTCCGGTGTAAGAACAATTTGCTGTGGATTGCAGTATGAATTTCCCATAGGTTTTCATTAGATGGTGCAGTAACTATGGGTACACGTAATGTCTCTTACGTGCTCCCGTAGTTACTCTGGATTGTAGGGATAGTGGAATGAAAATAAACAAAATGAAAGAACCAGATATGATTGTCCAGAGACACCAGTAAGGGGGACACATTTGACCAGGACACCATTGTCCAGGATGCAAATACTCTAATATCCCCTATAATAGCTATATTACAAGCAGAACTTTTGCTAGTGATTCTACTGACAGCATGCAGCTTCAGAAGTGGGAAAGGCTGTACTTTCTGATTGTTATGAAGCTGTTAAAGTTTCAAGAAGTTTGGCAGGGAAAAAAAAGATGGAAATGTACCACTTGGCAATCAAGTTGAAGCACTAAACCAACATTTAAGAATCCTATATGAAAATAGCCTTTTTTGGTACTGCGCACAATCTATTCTGCATCAGGGACAGGGTCAAGAAACAATTCAAGGCAGTGAAATTCTGCCTCTCATCACTAGAAATTTTCTCCAGCTCTACCTTTGGCTTCTGAGATTCTATCAGGCCCATCCACGTTCAAGCATATCTTTGCATCCATAACCATAAGGGCTAGATTCTATCTGCTAGAAAGCACTTTAAATGAATGAGATTCAAAGAAATGTTTTTATGATGGCCTGATGTGTGATGAATCTGGAGTCCTATTCACTATAGCAGGTTTATGAGGGACAGTTGAATGGACTGGGGATGGGAGAGAGAGGAATGCAGTACATACCCCACCTTTCCATCCCATTTAGGGGGCCTCAAGGCAGCTTACAAAATGATATATCAATACAATGATAAATAAAACAATACTAAAACATTAATTAATATAAAACACAATGAGCTCAATTGGATCATGGTGTAAGGGTACTCACAACAGGATAACCCAATTGTAGTCAAACATGTTACTGAATATCTTGTGGCCCAAGACCACCCGATTCTTGAGGTAGCGTTCCAAGTGCTACCTCCATGTCTGATCATGTACCAACCTTTTCCTCTTTAATTCTCCAGTATTCTCATTCAGCACTTTCCTTCACTTTCTTTCTTTCTGTCCACTTCTTCCCTTTCCAGTTGGAAGGAAAGGCTAAATGGAGGGAAGTCAATGTACAGAGATGAGTACCCACAGCAAGCCTTGCCTACACTAGGCACTACTCCACAGCATTATTCTACAGGGCCTTCTTGTTGATTGCACTCTTAGAAGATTTCACTTACTAGGTGTCTCTTACTTTAAGGCCAGATTAGATGTTAACCACTCAGTGGCACCTGCACCACAGACTTGGGGTCCAATCCTAACTTAGGAAAGCACAACTCATTGGTCTTCCCATTCCTGTAGTAATGTAAGGAGACAAGCGCATGTCTGTACACTGGACTAACCCTCCCCCAAGAGTGACGCAGAAGTGTTATATGGCAATTCTGTAACACCCCCCTCCCCCCGGCCACATCAGCATAGGACTTCTGCCGGAGCTTAGGCTGGCGTAACTGAAGATTAGGACTGCAGTGTTAGTCTCTCTGACATAAGAAGGCACACCTCTGCACCTCACTGAACCTGTTGCACAGGTAATACTGGCCTGTTATGGATCATTTGCTGGTCCGCAGAGTCTTGTAGCCTTTTACTACAGTATTGAAAGCGCATTGCTGCCTTGGCTGGTGAAAATGCAGCTGTCATCCTATGGCTCAAAATAACTGTGAAAACTTGACAGCCCAGGTGAAACTGGACAAAAAGCGACATCCATTTCTTGGATGAGAGATTATGAATGTCATAAAAGTTCAGCCATCATGGTAACCTGTATTATATTTTCTTGAGGGGAAAAAAATTATTATCATTCAACATATATTAAGGTCCTAATTCTGTAGTATCAATGCAGTTTACCTTCAACAATATATCTCACCAGCTTGCCATAACCATTTTGCAAAGATAGATGTAGATGAAGGCAACCTCAAAATGCCAGATGCAGGGACAGCACCTGGATATAGGTCCTGTGTGCTCCTTGAGGCATCTTTTGGGCCACTGTGAGATACAGGAAGTTGGACTAGATGGACCTTTGGCCTGATCCAGTGGAGGTTCTTCTTATGTTCTTCATAGAAGAGTGAGTGCTTCCTTTCATAATATTTCAGCAGCCCAAGATCACCGTGAAATTCTTGCATTACCAGGTCTGCCTTAAAAATATCAGCAATTGCCATATAATACTGGTATATATAATACCTGGTATACCAGAGGTAGGGATGACATGGCAAGTTCTACCCTATCAGCATTGCTGGAACCTATTACCATTGCCAGTTCTGAGAATTGACTCCCTCAGAGCATTGATTCCATTATAATCAATGGGGCTTACTCTTAAGAAAGTGTGGATAGGAGTGTTGCCTTAGAGCACAATCCTAACCATGTCTGCTTAAAAGTAAGCCCCACTGTGTAAAATGGATCTTACTCTCAGGAAAGGGGCTTTTAGGATTGCAACCTTAGTGACCAACTTGGATGGCATTTGAGCAAGGGTGGATTTGCCAAGTGTCAGATACTGTCCACTCCAAAAAGCTATCAAGTTATTATTATCAAAGAATTCATGCTGAATCAAATATCATTGGAGATCAAAATCATTTATCAAATATTTGAAAAACAATAAATTATTCAAGCAATATTTAAGTAGGTTTCCAACATTTTTACATGCAGAAATTTGGCAAGGAACTTTTTTTTTTCTAGCACCAAAGTTGCAAGGATGAAGATAATCTCTTACATTTCCTTTTAACAGACCACTGCAAATAGACACATATTAAAACATTGGGAACCATAACATCCAGTGAATGTTCAACAGAATTTACCAAGGAATTTGGGGAGCAAATTTAACTATAGTCAAGCATGCTGTTTTAAAAAATTCATTCCTCACAGTGCAAGCCTAATTATGTCTACTCAGAAGTAAGTTTCACTGAGTTCCAGGGGAATTAGTACCAGATGAGTACACATAGGATTTAAGCCCTACTCTGAGTGCATTGCACTGCTCCTGATTCTCAAAATAAATGTGTCTCATTAACTCAATTAATGCTATCAGCTCCAGGAGTGGGAGAAAGACTGACAATGCCAGACCAGCCTCTATCCCCAATTCAAAAGTATGGTGGGATGCAGATTGGAGTGAAGAAAGGGAAGTGGAAATACCTTTCTTTCTCCCCTACAAATTGGCAGCTGGTTTAACCTCAGTGGTGAGAAACAAATTACAGTAAAACTGGTTAATTCATTTTAAACAGCAGAGGCCAGGAAAATATTTACCCTTCTTTATTTTCGCTCAGCTCTCTGCTTTGCGAATTGCAGAGACAGGGGTGACAACCCGCAAAGAGAGGTGTGTTTGAATATCAGCCAAATTCTAATTGAATGGTTTCCCTTGTGTGGCTTCAATTGGATATGCTTGTCTTCTCTGGAACTGCTGGGGTTTGCTGCCATGTGTTGTTAAGCAATTACCTATGTTTGGCATCAGTGAAGGTGAAATGATTTTGTCTTGCAGTTTACATTATATATATATTACATATGGGATTGTTATTAGCCATGCATGGGACAAGTATGTTAACTGTGAAATTTGAGAGCTGCCAAGTGGTGGAAACTTTTGAAATTGGCATTCACAGTTTGGGTTCTTATGGTATCTGCAAGTGTTTTTTTCCCCTTTTGTTAAACAGTTGTAAAATAAGTAGGTGGCAATGTATAATTTGTGGTGGGCTGGCTGCCAAAATATGCAGGACATGGAATTCATGTCAAATATTGAGATTCTGCCACTTTTGAATCTAGATCCAAACATTTTTAAGGTTGTATAATATGATGTTGATGGAGAAAGAACCAGTACGTTGCCAGGCAGAATGAGGATGAGAGATCCCATCAGGCCCTATAGCTGATCCCTTTGCGCACATAGCTCTGATTGCATCACATCTGACATTTCTTGAGGTTGAGACAATCAAAGAATTTCCAAAATTAAGCCCATGCTCACATGATGGTCTGAATTAATATCCCAATGTGCATTTTGCGCTGGAGGTGGGAAGAAATAAAAAGTCATTTTCAGTTTTTTTTAATTATATTTAGTTCTGAAGTCAAGATGATTAAGTTCAGGAGACCACACTTGTGTTTTATTTATACTCATGGCTTCTTGATAGATAATTTGCACCTGCATTAAACTAGTACAATAATCTGACTCACTTATATGATACAGTTGATAATCTCAGCATCCTCTCAGACTGTGACAAACCTATTCTTAGCTCCTGATGTTGTAGCAATTCTCTACTTACCCAAACTCCTTGAATCCTGTGCCTTGCAGGCAGGATGGCTGATAAAGCAGCCCCTGGCTCCAGCTGAACAAATTAAGGTCAGTGGATATGATACTGCTTTCTCATTTACTGCAGTTTTCCCCCCTTTCTCGTCAGCCTGGACATAACTGTAATTTACGAGAACAATTTGCCAGAGCACTCTGCTTGATCATCCAAAATTATGAGGCTTAAAGTGAAGGAACAGCGACAACGTGCTGATGTGATTTGACAATTCTTTCTGCATACGTGTTGGGCAACAGGAAGAAAAGGATAGAGTTTATAGTCCCCATTATATTCTTTCTTTTCTACACCTTCTTCTGTGTAACGGATGAAAATCTGGGGGAAATCAATACCATAAGAAATGGCATATCACTCGGCAGAGCAGATGCTCATTCATTCCTATTTTGCCACTTATTTATTGTGATTCATATACCTTAGCTTGAAAAAACTCCTTCTGTACATGCTCTGTAGGTGCCCTTGATATTACTTTAATAAAAAACCTGCATTCATTTAAAACACTAAAACATACATGGCAGCATAGATGCCAGCACAATGCTAATTTGCAACATATATTTGGTACCTAGGGATGCTGTGACATACCACTGCAAATGATATATAGCTGTGATTCCAGATGTTTTAGCTGAGTCCAAGTTCTAGGCTGTTTATAGAACCATCTAACTGATGGAGCGTTCTGGGTTTTGTCCAGATGTCATATGTGAGGCCATATGTAAGGTCATATATAATGTGGACTAGTCTAAGGACATCACAAGTCAAGCATGTTGTAAAGATGCTGAACATTTCAGACTGTTGAGGAAAAGAGACCCTGTTGTATGGACCAGCATTTCCAAAATGGTGTGTTATGACCTCATTGCACTTGGCACAGTGTGATACTCCTGAAAATGCTGGAATGCCTTTTTGGAAGGCCCTAAAAGCCTTCAGGACTCTTTGCACGCCGTTCCTTCCTTCCTTCCACCCACCCACATAAACCAGTTCTAAGACTTTTGAAGACCAATAGAGTGGTTCATAGGCCTGGTTTGATGCAGATAAACCTATGAGGCCTCCCACATTCTGGCACTTCCAGAAGCACTGTGATGTGACCCTCCACAAAGAACAAGGTGGGTCACAGAGCTGAAAAGTTTGGGAACAACTCAGCAGTTTTTCAAAGGCATGAAAACACAATTTAACTACTACTTTATCTGGAATTAAAACATAGATATGGCACCCACCTATGAACTGCATCCTATCATATGAAACTATCCATGCCCCATGAACCTCAAAAAGGGCTCTGTTAATGTGTTCCTTCAATTTCTGTAGCCATTCAGAGAGTATGTGAGACATAGGCTGCAATCCTAAGCTCTAGTAAGGCCAGCATAGGCACTTCTCCCCATTTCTGGGGAGGGGAGGTCAGGCCATTGCACAGGCATATGCCGACATCCCCACACATCACCAAATGAAGATATGCCATGTGAATTAGGCTGGCCTAAATTGGTTAGGATTGCACCCACAAGCCAACTTGTGCACACAAGTTAACAGAAGAAATGGGTGCCCTCAACCACCAGTATGCTACCTGTGGTAACTTGTGGACTAAACAACAAATCAAAATCTTCAAACTGGGAGTTTTTGTGCAAATAATAACACAGTTAGGATTAGCATTTGCTGATGATCTGAATAAAACCTATAAAAATAAAACAAAACCTGTAGTGCCTATCTGTGGCGTGTTCTTCTCCTCTCACCAGCAGTTTTTCCTATTTCATTCACAATAGTGAACAAAAGAAATTAACTTATCACAGTTCACTCTTTTAACAATGTGCTACACTCTGCTTGCCAGGCAGACTCTCTTGCTCTCCTCCAAGAAGTGAACTTGGGCCAAATTGGCCTGAATGAATGAACAAACAAACAAATGAACAAGCATTAAAGTGGGGAAGTGGTTGATATCACTGGTCATGCCTGTTTTTCAATATTGGTCACAAGACAGATGGCAGTCTCCGCTATTGCTAATGTGCATCTTGACACCAAGTTCTTCCTTGTTTGGAATTATCTGGAGATGGCAACATAACAATTGCACGAAGATGACTGAACATTGGGAGGGCACGTTTTATGAGTGGCGAATCACCCTGGGCTCCATTTGGGGTGATGGATGGTTGCCATTATCTGAGGCTCAGTTCATTCTGTCAATGCACTTGCTGTGTTTGCAGTGTTATTTCAGCCACTGTCATTCATAATAACCTTTGGTGTGAGTGCTCCAAGTTTTGTATACATGGACCAAACTGTTCTTCTGTTACATAGTGGATAATCCTTCTGCTCCCTGTATTGCACAAATGTAATAATCCTCCTCCTCCCTCTGCACCTCATGCAGCCAATATATCTTGCCCATCCTTCTCCTATGTCTTCCAAGTGCTCCTGAATCCCATAACACAAGTATCCTTCTCTCCTTGACTCAATAATCCATCAGTATTCCATGTTCTGATGAACTGGGTTACTCTCTGAGATTTTTGTATCCCCTTTCTTCATATTCATTCCTAATTTTATTTAAGGGATTCATACCCTTTCCCCCATGCCAATGCAAATACCAAAGGAGGCAAATACCAACCCTGATCTGCTACCCACCCTAAAACACCTCCCTCCCATCCTCTCAACACTCCTAACCCCTATGCCACCCCGACTTAGCCAGCAAGGGCTTACCTCTCCACCAGCCCACCGGTGCTATGGCTGCCACACTCCTATGCACTCCCTTTCCCACTCTACCAGTGATGTGAAAGAGGTTTATGGCACTTTCACAACACCTTTGGCTGGCACAAGGGACTCGCACTGATTCAACTGCCCTTGTAAGCAAAATGAAGGAGGGAATAATCTGCATAGGATCAAGCCTTGGGCAAACAGAAATCTCCTGATTATTTTACAAGGAAAAATCTAGGCTCAGATATATGTATATAAAATTAATAATTTCATCCTTTCTCTCCACATTTACCAAATTGATTTTTCAACTGCTAGCACTCATATTGCAATAAATATAGTTGGAAATCCATTGCACATAATAGTTTAGAAATTGTGAGTCATAATTCAGCAAGAGTCGTGGTGGCTTCTCGCTTCTTCCCTTCCCCACACTATCAACCCACTGCCTCCTGTAGCCGGCAAGCCTGCCGAATTCTCCAGTGAAGTAATAAATTGGGAATAACAGAAGCTCTACTAACTAAATTTCCCTTGTCAGCTTTAAGCTTTCACGTTGTGTTTTAAGTTATTGCAAATATCACAGAGTAAAGAGCAGGGGAAACACATTATATATTATTTCCTGCATGGAAAAGGTCTTTGTTATCAGATCATCTCGGGTGAAAGCCTTACAATTCAGCACTTCACAGAAAATGCAGTTTCCATCAACAACACTCCTACAAACTCATAAATTTTCCCACCCATACATTCCTTATTATAATACATAATGGTGTCTTCCATTTGAAGGGTTCCACTGGGATAAGAAGATGATGAGATCTTGTTCCTGAATTAGAACAAACCAGAGCAAGTGCCAAGCTGAGGGACACCACCAATTTTTCACACCCATGCAAATGTAATTCCCTCAATTTGCCTTCCCTGACGTTACTCCTGGTCTTGCCTTCATGGTTACTTGACACACAGGCTGCCAGTAAGTAAGTTTTCATGAGTGAATTAAAAGGACTTTATATGGGAACTTTGTGGATTGTGGGTGCACAATAGTGACATACCTAGGATTTTTGGCACTCACAAATTTTTTGACACTCCCATGAGTCAAAAAAGCGTATGACTTGATGGGGTTATTCCTAGCTATGTAAAGCATATGAGCCAATAGATGAGCACAGCTCAAAAGGGCATTGGGAAGGATACCGGGGCTCAAAACATCAACTGCTCATAGATCGTACTGTAGCCCAAGACTCAAGAACCAGACAGACTAATCTTTGCACAGCTTGGATTGACTACAGGAAAGCCTACGAGATTGAGGATAACATATATACACCACCCATGGAGGGTGAGAAAACAACTATATATACAATTGTATATATACAAGGGTTATTCCTAGCTATTTTAGCAATTTTTGTTATTTTGATCACCCCCCTCCCAGTGTGTCACCCCACTGAAGGTGGTACCAAGACCCTCCCCACCCCCCAGGAATGCCACTGTTCCACAGCATGTGTCATGGGATGCCTGCCCTCTAAAACGGCCCTTGAAGCAAATACTAGCATAGGTATTGGTGATTTGATTTCAAAAGAGGAAGGACTGTGCAGTTAATTATCTTGCTATAAACAATAAAGGATCTTGAAAATATATTGTCTTGATAAAACTACTGAGGAAATGGGAAATGAATAAACATTAAAGGGATCTCAAAGATTCCAAACATTAGGAATTTCAAGATTAATCTACCTGGAGAAAATGTCTGCCTTTATCCTTTGACAACAGGTGCATTGCAGCAAAAACATCTGGTGTAGTATAAGGGCAGATTAAGTTTTATATAAGGGTTCTGATAGTGCCATAAGGTCACAATGCTTGTGAGGTGGTAATAGAACAATTCCTAGAATTCCAGTTTTACAGTGTGTTTAGAAAAGAACATCCATGGGGAAAAAAACTTCACACCCTTCCTTCACCATTGCAATTTTTTGCCCCAGTATAGGGGGAATTGACAGGCTGCAATCCTAAACTCCAGTTAAGCCAGCCTAAGCCTTAGCGTAAGTCCTGTGCTGATCTGGGTTGTCACAAAAGTGCTGTAAGAAAGTGCTGGGTACACAAAAATGGTACCGTTGCTGGACTTCCTTCTCAATCTTTTCCAGTCTTTTCCAGTCTTCCAAGAGCATGCAAGCAGTCAGGCAGCGTCTACTGTACCTGCAAGCATGGGGTTAGAGTAGATGTTAGGTCCCCTCCAGCCCACTGATTTTGACTCCAGACTCCAGGTGTGACAAGTGAATGCCAGTGGGGCAAGGTGAGCAGGAGACAGTCATGAAGTGTTTGCAGGAGCACCTCTCCCCATTTGGCACCTCCATCATCCTTCATGCCAGTGTTTCATCTCAGGCAGCCACTTACAGCACTAGCAAAGAAGGAGAAAAGGAGGTATCATAGCAATCCTAACCACACTTTCCTGGAAGTAAGTACTATTGAACACAATGGGATTTACTTCTGAGTAGACATGCTTAGGATTGCAGTGAGTCATCTAGTCATCCTGGGAGGGAGGGATAGATGGATAGATGGATAGATGGATAGATAGATAGATAGATAGATAGATAGATAGATAGATAGATAGATAGATAGATAGATAGATAGATAGATAGATAGATAGATAGATAGATATTCCAGTACTGGTCACAGGTCAGAAAAGAAGTATGTTCCTATCAAACTACAGTGTAGCTCTAAGCAATATGAGGGGGAAGGGAAGAGAGACCTCATATTTCAAACACTTTATTACCAATTGAGTATTACTGGTTTCTGGAGGTTTTTGTTATTGTATGTTAATAATATTTGTGTGTGTTTATAACTTCTGTGTCCTTGCACTATGTTCATGGAAAGAAGATTTATCATGAAATACTGTCTCTAAAATGGCATTAAGCTTCCTTTCTAGTACCTTGGAAATTACCAGTACCTTTGGGAGTTAATTTATCTGGTTATAAATGGAACTTGAGAGAAGCAGGCATTCTTTATTTGAATGGGAAGAGAACTGTACTATCAACACATAGCCAAAACTAATGAACATAGAAGTGTAAAATTTTGGGAGGTTTTCCTTTCATGATGTAGGCACCCACTAAGTACCAATTTTGATAAATTCAAACCAGAAGGGGGTGAAATGGGGTGCATCATTTTTTCTTCCCTATACTTTCCATAGAAGAATTGCTGACTTGTTCTGTGATGATTTCTGATATTTCTTGGGGTGGAGGATGGGGTGGACACTATCTCAGGGGTCTCCATCTTACCAGGAAGGTCAGCGTCAGGTAAGAAAGACACTGGACCAGGAAGGTATAAATCAGCAGATGACACTTTACTTCCTTCCAGCACTGGAGGCACAGCTTCTTAACAATGTTTCTTTCAAACAGCAGAAGGTAAGTATTTACAATGTCTCAGCATCTAAACAACATGACAAAAATACCAATGATAGTCCAGGAAAGAGGATACAGGCTGGAGTTAGGCCTGCTCTTCTCCAGCCACATGGTCAAGGCCCACAGACTGGGGCATGGCACCAATGCTCCAGCAAGCTTGCCTTTTGCCAGTCCCACTCTGCCCTTCTCTTCCCAGGCTTTTCCCCCTTATATTTCCCAGTTTCCCTGCCCACATCCTCTCCCTCTGGGATGTGGCCACAGGTGGGCTGCAGCCGGTTCTCACCGGTTCTGTAGAACTGGTTGTTAATTTGGGGAGGACGTTTGTGAACCGGTAGCTAAGAGGGGGCGTCATCTTTGAATTGCATGCAACTGTGTCTGAATTTCTCTTAAAGGGTCTCTGGGTCTGTCTTCCCAGAGGTGAAGCTCCTCTCCCTCCTCCTTCCTCCCCTTCTGAACCTCCCTCCCCTTCTAGGGGGGGCTCTCTCTCCCCCCTTCTCCCTAAGGTTATTTTTTAATTTTAAAATACAAACAGTCTGTTCTCATTATCATCATTCAGAAAAGGCATTGCTGTCATTCCACAGCACCTCAGACACTCACTGCTGAAATGAGAGGGGTTTGGATCACTATATAAATGTCTCAAAGCTCAATAATTGCAAGGCAGGGTGAGGAGCTTCTTAATGCCCCAAAACTTTGTATGATGCTATTCAGGAAGCCTGTCCTTGCTAAATAACTTATTTTGATTAAAAACCTTATTTCTAGCAAGTTTTCAGAAGTCATTTCCTTGTACAGTTCGCAAAGCATGATGGGTTTCTCATCTGGAAATGAGGCAGGGGATGGTGTTTTTGAATCAGGCACTTTGATAGACAGCTTTACAAAGGGGACCTTGGGTGGGAATAGAGAAGCCAGAGCTACTGAGAAAGGTGTAGGTGAGTAGGAGTGTAGGTGAGCATCTGAGTGTTGTGAGGATGAGATCCTCCAGGGCTTTTGGTGGGGGCCATGCCTGCCTGCCTGCCTCCCTGGGTGCCTTTGCAGCCCAGTACTAGCAATGGAGAACTACTCAGTATTACCTGCAGATGGACACCACAGACTCTGGTCCTAAACTGTAGATCAATGTTTCTCAACCAGTGGTATGAGCACCACCTGTGGAACTTGTGGTAATGTCTGCTGATACTTAGGCACCTGGATACAAGTGTTATATGTGCTCCTTGAGGCAGCTGGTGGGCCTCTGTGTGATTCAGGAAGTTGGACTAGGTGGGTCTTTGGTGTAATCCAGTGGAGGCTTTTCTTATGCTTTTATGTTCTTATTTGTGGCATCCCTGCACACATTCCCCGAGAGCACAACAAGTCATAATGCATAGGAATAAATTACAATGAACTCAGGGGCTTAATACTGACTGATGCGGTCACAAGTGATACAATTTTTTGTAAACTAAGGGTTAAGGTGGCGTGCCCTCCCCGCCCTGCCCCTTGACCCCAGCCCTGCCCCGCCCACTTCCGGAGAACTGGTTATTGGGACAGGCTGGGCCCACCACTGGATGTGGCCTGGGATCTGGGTGGCTTCCCCTTGAAAAGAAATTTGGGGAAAGTATTCTTTCTGTGATGTGAGCACCCCAGTAGACCTGGTTTTTTTTAGAAATTTAAATCCTAGGGGGTGATTTAGTGCCCTGATTTAGGGTACCATCACCATCTGAAGCCAAGGAAATGGTGGCAAGGTGCAGGGCCTTCTCTCTTGTGGTACCACATTTGTGGAATCAATATTAGAAAATATTAGGAAAGCACCAGTGGTGGGCTCCAGCAGGTTCGCACCTACTCTATAGAACCGGTTGTTAAAGAGAGACAGGACATATAAAGTTTAAAAATAGCCATTTAAAAGTGGCTGCCAGATGGGCATAGAACCGGTTGTTAATTTCTTTAAATCCCATCAGTGGATAGCACCCCATTTATATGGTTGTCAATGGGGTTGAAAAATTATTTTTCTTGCCTTTTGTGGAAAGATATTTCTAGGCAGGGTGACAATATGACCGTATTTTTCTGGATTTGTCCTCTTTTTTTAGCCTTCTGTCTGGGCGTCCTCCAAAAGGGCTTCATTGTCCTCCATTTTGGCTTCATTTTGGAGCTTTGCAATGGTGTGCAGTACCAAATCATGACATATGTCTTTGGATATGTATGAAAGAGCAGAATCCAATGCAAAAATCGGTTGTGAAATATCTCCTTCCTATCGAAAGTTATGGCCAAAAAAACTAAAAATTGCAATATTGCAGCTTTACTTGTGAGTAGGCAAATATGCCATTGTCCACCAGAAAGGCCAGGCTGAGAGGAATCCAAGACCTTGTCCTCCTTTTTAGATTCAGGCATCTGGTCATCCTGCTTCTAGGTATATCTTTAATTTAGTGTGTAGATTTTAGTCTGTGCTGTTTTTATTGTTTTACTGTTTGTAGATCACTTAAGCCATTCCAGTACAGTTTTTAATTGCTGTTATTGTATTTTTATGATTTTGTTTTATTGTATCCTGCTTTAAGCTTTAGGAAAAACAGTATCTAAACCTTATGAGGGCTTAATCCTAAAAAAAAATTAGGCCAGCCTACATGGCCTGTCTTCCTGTCGTGGTGTGGGAAGGTTGGCGTATGCCTGTGTATTGGCCTAACCCATCCACCCCCCTGCCCAGGAGTGGGGCATGAGTGTCTTACTGCTCTTTTGTGTCATCCCCAGGTCAGCACAGGACTTCCGTCAGGCAAAAGTCCCCCCTAAGTGGAGGTTAGGATTGCTACCAACGTAAACAAAAATACGCAGACAGTCTTGGTACCAGACCAGAACCCTTGCATCCCTAAGCTGTCATGCTCACTGCAAAACTTGACATTAAAACCTCACACAAAGGAACTAAAATGTTTCTACTTCTGCTTTTGAATTTTCCCATGGGCAAAAAGATGATGTCTAAGTGAAGACACTAAAAAATCCATATTTTTCATAGATTTGTTTTCCACAGCACAAAATGTAGTGAAGCTATTTTAAAAGTGCAAGTTATTAAATGATCTGAATTGGCCCTTTCTCCTTATATTTAAACAAAACAGTGTGACACCTTATATTTTACAAATATTCCTCCTGGACTTGTTAACTAGAAACTGTCATATACATTTGTTGCACAATGATACCAAAATGGGCACTTTTGTAATATGATGACGACTGTACAGGTTTTCAAACCTCCCCACTGGAAGTTAGTAATTTAAGATCCTGTCCCAATATCCTTAAATTCTCTGAAAAAACATATTGATAGAATTCTGGGGTAGATATATAGAGCAATATCCAAAGAAAGAGAGATTTTCTGAATCTTTTTTTTTAACCTAAAGTATATTTGGAACCATTAAAAAAATTACATCAACTCTAATTTACATGCAATAGCAATATCAACATGCACATTTTTCTTTCCTGGATCTTATCCTCACTATCAAGGAAAACAAGATAAGATACTTCAAATCAAAACATTTTGGTGGAATTTCCACTTACTATTTCACTTTTTCCAGGGCATCAGCATGATGTCATCTATGTTCTTCTATGCTTGGTGTATGATTCATCCATTTTTCTTCAGACCACAATAGATTTAATTTTTTTGGGAGAGGGGAATAGAACAATGGTTCAATCCTCACATATGTAGATAGTTTAGCATTGCTTTCTTATGGAAGAGGAATAGTTTTGTGGTGGGAATGCATACAGTCCAATGAGGGCGGTCCAATGCGTGTGGTTTAAGGAGAATCTGCTTTATTTTAGCAGATCTAAGATGTCCAGGGTTAAAACACCAAAACTTTGGATTTCAATGGATGTGATTAAAACAACTACAATCAAGCTGAGTTAATGAGGACCCCTGGAACAAAAGTGGTGTTTGCTGAGCGGAGACCCTCTCTCGCTGCTGCTCTAGTTGAAGAAGCTCTGCTGATGCAGAGTGAAGGAAAATACTGTCTGATACACTGTAATGTAGAGTGTGGACTAAAGAGAAGAAGTAAGGAGCTTTACAGCTTGAGAAAACAAGTTTGAGGTAGCCCCGGCAGCAAGCCATCTGGGGTTTCCCTGGCTTCTTAGGGTGCAATCCTAACCTAGGCTGATGGATCTCATCCGTCTTTCCACTCCTGTGGTGATGTAGGGAGGCGAGCACATGTCTGTGCACTGGCCTTACCCTCTCCCCAGGAGTGGCACAGAAGTGCCTTGCAGCATTTTTTTACTCCCCCAAGCCAGCCCAGGACTTGTGCTGGGACTTATGTCATCCCAAATGCTTGGGATTAGGATTGCAACCATTTTTTTTAATTAACCACATGAACACAATGTATATGAGTGTTTTTAGCTTTTATTTTGTCATGTCCTACATTTTTCTTGGGTGTCGTACATTTGGGGGCCTTGTCCTCTTTTTGGGTTACCCAATCTGCTCTTAACTGAATCACAGATATAAGGTCCCTGTATCATCAAAACCATCTTAAACCTGAAAAACACACATATAATGCAACTTGAGTGTATCTTATAAATCCAGCTTACAGTGCACACTGTACAGCAGTACAGTATATCACAGAATGCAAATGCCCCAGGTTCCACTGCAATATTTTTGGAGAGAAAGGATCGATATTCACGCCTGTTTTTAAAATTACAAGTGATCACAGTAAAAAAGGCTTTAGGAATCTCTTGCTAGATGACTACAATCTTTGGCTCAGTCTTAGAAATATATTCCAGTAGAAAACAATCCATAGGATATTAAAAGTAAGAATTTATGGAGATATACTCATGGACTTAACCTAAAGGACATGCATAAACTTTTACTTTTAATTGCTTTAAACCTTTCTTTTTCTTTATGGCAAATGTCATCTTCCAGATAATTCTCTCAAACCCCAGAATTTTTAGAATTATCACATTGTTTCTGAGGGTCTGATATGAAATCAAGCGGCTCTGTTACAACTACAGACAGAATTCAAATCGCTTTCCTATATAATGTTAACTTGAGCTTATTTGCTTTCTTCATCACTGTTTAACTACAATTTCTGTGATTAACTGCATCCTGCTAAGGATCCAGAGTTCAGATGAATGCAGTGCTGCCTAGCTGTTTTCCATGTATATAGAAAAGCTTGTGTTTGTATTTATTGTGATTAGAGTCACTGTAGATGCTGGTGCAGGTCGTAACTATGCCTGTGACTTGGATGGGCCGTGAGATATATTATAGTCACTAGCCAGCTGATACCATCAATTCTGGAGAACGAAACTAACAATCTAGTTCTCTGCTGCATGTAAGGAACACCCAAGCTATAATGAAACGTGTCATCAACAAATGAAGAATCTTCTAATTACAAAGATGCCTTTTTTGTGGGACTAGCTGGGCAGCCTGAATTGGCTGCCTGGATATGTATGAGTATATATGAGCACAATGCATGACTGATAACAGTAGAATTTCCAAGTCTATTCCCTCTGTTTCTGAATTGAAACCTTAAATACCGGTAGGATTGAAGTCAAAATGGGATCAGCCATAAAGACACTGGTTTGTGGGTACTCATCGTCCTTGGAACTGTCTACATTTTTAGAGGTTTGGGGACTTCCACAAAATAAAGAAATCCAAAGGAGGCAAATAGGTGCAACAGATTATTCTTGCTAACTGCATATGTGGCTTATACATTTCAGGTACTGCATGCATTGTTTGCTTCTGGGCAAGTGTAAGAATGGAGTCTGGATTCCTAATGAGACATTGCTGTCTTGTTACACTTATTTCTTGTTCTGAAAACTTCCAGTGAAATTGAAAATTAAGTGGAAGGGGCACAATCTGGCATGATATTAAACACAGAGAGAAAACTAGTTGGTGAGATATTAAAAGCAGGTTGGAAACAAAGAGCAAAACAATGACTAGTGCTGGCAAGACAAAACAAATACATAAACTGAAAAAAAAGTTGGGAAGATTGATAATAGAGACAGGTTATTTATTTGTTTGTTTGTTTGTTTGTTTATATTCTCCCTTTCTCCCCATTAGGACACCCTAGCCATCTATTAACAAGGGTCCAGTAATTTCCCATTTTCCAGTGCCGACACATTCTCAATACAGCCTCAAGGAAACAAAAGTTGCCTTACCTTGAGGAGGGCTCTGTAACTGCCTTTCCCGTTGCAGAATACATCACACACCCTGTTAGCTTTGTTGCATCAGTACTTGAAAGCTGGAGAGGATCAAGTCCATATTTCAACTTCATTATTAGTGAGGGCTAGAAGATTAACCAATGAATCCAAAATTTATTGAAGTGAAGCTATTAAAGAAACATTGCCATGAACACCATGGTTGGCATTAAAACTTTCTTGGCCTCATCCTCTCATCTGCAGTATGAAAACGTTAACAGTGATCAAGACTATTGTCAGTGTTAATGCATGCGACACATAACACTTCCAAGCTTTATATACAAATGTTAAGAATTCTTTATATTTCTGTGTCTTTTTAACCTAAAATGTGTCTTTTTTAGTAACTGTTGTTTAGTCATGCCCAACTGTGTGATCCCATGGACTGCAACACGCCAGGCCATTCTATCCTTCACTAGTATCTGAAGTTTGTCCAAAATTTATAAATATAAAATTTATATAAAAACAATATATCCCATAAGAGTCCAATGGCCGAATGTAATTACCATATTGGATGAATTACAGCATTGCCATATTATTATCAACAGAATATCATTTCCATGTAGTGGATCTGAGCAAAAAGAGCTGTTGGATTCATTCCAGTATCTAATAGGAACTAAGGCTGCAATCCTAAAGACACTTTCCTGGGAGTAATACCCATTGAACACAATGGGACTTACTTTTGAGTAGACATGGTTAGGATTGTGCTCTCAGTCACATTACAAAAGACACCAGTACAATAGGAACGAAATACTATCTTTGTTGTCAGCCTCAAGGGAGACATCACTGAGTGAGCATGGAAAATAGACCGCCCTTTTACCTCCCTGAGGTCAGGGTTGTGACCCTTCAACAGGGTCACACAATGGAGCTTATATTCCTGCTAGCTGTGTTGATTGTGTTCTAGTAACCTATGCTATCAGCTTGGTGCTTTATGGCAAAAACTCAAAAGATAGTGAAAAACCAAAAGAAAGGGGTTGAAAGTTCGACTATGGATGAGTAGTGACAAATATATGTGTTGACATAACCTGTTACTAGATTTTTCTCATTGCTTTCTATCTCTGTCAGGTGTGGAGTCTCTCTAATCATGGAAGTGTCAATTTGCATAGGCATATATGTAAAAACAGGAACTTTGGGGTGCTTTAGGTTCATTTTTTAATATTATAATTTTATTTCATGTGCTCATACATAAAAAGAAGGATCTAGATTTTTGAAGTGTTTTGAAAGCAGCATTTGGACCTAGCAGTTCCAATAGATTAGATCTGTAAACGCTTTGCAGGACTTGTAGGATTTAAAAGCCTGTCCCTCATGCCAATTGCCCAGTGGAAATCACACACCCTGGAGGTGTTAGTAGTCACTAAAAGGACTTGTGTTGTATGCTTTTGCTCCACGTCTTATTGAATTGGTTCCCCAATTCAAACTGGTATGGGAAAAATGGTTAAAATCTTATCCCTCTCCCCCATGCCAAAGCCCCAAGCCAAATGACTCTCTCAATGCATTTTAAGAAAACAGATCTTTTGTATAGGGAAAAGGTTGTCAGAAACTTATAGAGGGAAAAAAATTGTTTAGACTATGACAAAATGAGTTTGATTCAGCCATGATTTTTGATTCAGTTCCTGTACTTCTGGCTTTGGTACACCTTTTCACCTTAACATTTTCTTCCTGCTCGAAGATCAAGGCCTAAACTCACTCACTTGGTAGAAAAACAGGCTTATTTGTTGCCCTCTATTTTAATGTAGCTTACTGGGATTAACATGATTAAATAATGTTTTAGGGTCAAAAAGTGTAGCTATTCAATATTCTGTACTGTGAGGAATAGGTTTGTTAATAAACAGTGACAGAAGCATAACTAATATATCAGGGGTCCTCAAACTTTTTAAACAGGGGGACACTGTCTGGGGCCGGACTATACTTTGGAAAAAAAATGAATTCCTATGCACACTGCACATATTTTATTTGTAGTAGGGTCCCTGCAATTAAAAAACATTGAAGGACACCCCAAAAATGTAGGACAAAATGTAGGACATTTGGGGGCTTGGAGGCTGTGGAAGTGGCAAGAAGTCATCTGCGGCTGCGCCAAACTGGAAATTCCTGAACGGCAACCCCAAAATTCCTGCCAGAATGCCAAAATTCCTCCCTATCCAAGCCAACATTCCTAATAAAATTCCTACCCACTTAAAAAAATTGTGGGACACCCCAAAAATGAAGGACAAAATGTAGGACATGTTAAAATGAAGCAAAAATACTTGTATTGCTATCCTGTACTTAATTTCAGGAAGCCGGAGCTTCAGGTAGACATGGGGTGTTCTTACCTGATAATCCCATGATAGTTACTCTCAGGAAAGTGTGGCTAGGATTGCAGCATCAGAGCCCCATTCTAAGCATTCTACACAGAAGTAATTGGCTTACTCATTAAGCAAGCGGGAAGCAGGAAGCTGGCGACTGAACGGGAAGCACGTGTGCCTGTTGCTGCTTCTCTGCCAGCCAGGAAGTGAGAAGCAGAAACTGAGTGAGAAGGGTGCACGCACCGGCCAGGGAACCCCTGGCGCTGTGGAGAAGCAGCAACAGGCATGTGCGCTTCCCGCTCAGTCGCTCGTGCGCCTGGCGGCAAGGCCCCTGGGGTTTCCCCCCACCCCCAGCGGGGGCGGGGTTCTGAAAATGCCCGCGGGCCATAGTTTGAGGAACCCTCTAATAGATCAATAATAAATCCTTTTTTTAAAAAAGGAAAGCATGCTAACATTATTTTTGGTGTTGGACCATGTTTTGACTATATGGGACATATTTGTAATGTTGTCTACTCATGATTAAAAATGGTATAAATAATATTGTGTGCCCTCAATGACCTCAGAGTGAGAGCTCTCATTCTTTGTCAACTCTGAGAGGAAGCCATCAGAAAATGTAAGATCCCAGGACATTTTTGGGTTCCCATTTGCTTCCTGAACCCTCTTTTTTATTTTGGGCCAGTAAAAATTTACCTCTGTACATTTCTCTCATGGAACGTGAAAAAGTACCTCATCCTCTGCCATGTCTTGGGCATCTCCAGCCCCTCCTTAAGAGGAGTGCGCACTAGCATCAGCATGCATGTGCGATGGCACACATGGTCACATGGAGCATGCATGTGCATGGAGCGCACATGGATGACCCTACTTAGAAGAGTGCTGACGCAGGCCCAGAGCTCCTGTGAAGGAGGACGGGTGAACTGCTCCTTCCTCAGAGAAGCACTGGGACTGGAGTGCTGCACAGCCTCAGTGGGGGTAAACTCCCTCAGCGCATCACCCCCCTGAGGCACATCACCTGGTGTGCTGCACACAAGTTGCACTACCCCAGCAGTTTCCCTGATGCCTATGATTACAACTAACATCATTTGAGTGAGTAACCCCCCACCTTTATAACATCTTCATGGTGGGTTTCACTACCTTTATTTCTAGATAAAAGCACTGCATATAAATACTGGATATGTAATGGTGGTTGAATGCACCATTTTGAATAGGAAAAGCCACTTCCGGCAGGTGTGATTTGGAATTAAGAAGTGGTGGGTAGAAATAGTACAACCTTGTTCTGCTTGCTGTGCTGCTCCAAATCTCACACCCAGACACCAGCGGTAAAACTTTTGTGATTCAGAATGAGCTATCCGACTGTTTAGGTATTTATATGTAGCATGTACGGTATTTAAAAATGGGTAGAATGCTTGGCTCCCCTTTAAAAAAGTGTAACTAGTATGTGTTTCCATTCTGAATTGGAATTCATTCCAGAATTGTTATCTGTACTGAGTTCTGTGATGTGTCATATGCTTTCCCATAACATGCCCTAGCAGCATTTCCAAATATCAGCTCATTTGATTTCCCAAATGAACTGTGGAGACTCTAAGAATAATGCAGTAGCAAAAAAATAGTCATCCAGCTCCCCACCGCTAAAAACCACTGGTTTTTTTTTAAAATTTAAAACAAACATCCGTTTAAACAATGTGAACAAGAAACTAAGAAGAATATAAACAACTGTCCAGGCCAGATAATCAGTTGTTGAAACATGCCTGCTGGTTTAATTAGAAAGCAAATGAAATCGGGTTTAAATTTGAATTAATTGGTTGCCCTCTTATCCTTCCTATCTATCTTGCTCTCCCCAGCCCTTCTGGAGAAGCATGATGGAAAGAAATAAAACAAAAAGGAATCTCATCTACTTCTGAGGTGCTGCTCCTCCCCCACATCTTCCCCAGAGACCTGTGGCCTGTAATCCCTTTAAACCATTCCAGGGAGCACAAACAATTGGGATTGCTGAAGCGCCACCCTTTGCTTGGTCTCCCTCTGGCCCTCCTCTGCCTTGTTCTCTGATGCCACCCCATTGTACAAGAGGATGCGGGTGGCTAATCTGACAATTGGATGCTGTTTATCAGAGGGGATTCTCTTAGGGGATGTCTTTGGGAATGAGGAAAGCAGAAATTGATGAGGCAAACTTGATGAGGCAAGCAGAAATATGATGAGGCATATGTTAGAAGTAGTCTGGGTAAGGGGGCGGGGGAGGTTGGGAAAATACAAAATAAACTTATTAGAATGGTGTTCTCATGGGTGCAATTGTGTGTATCATACTCCTCTTTGGTTCTTGACAGACATTGGCTGCAATCCTAAAGACACTTTCCTGGGAGTAAGATCCACTGAACACAATGGGACTTTCTTTTGAGTAAGCATGGTTAGGAATGTGCTCTTTATGAGACAGTTCAAAGTGGTGCAAAAGAGCCATCAATCCCATTATTCCTTTGACCACTGCTGCGATCTTGCAGCATTCAGGTTTTGTCTCATCTTTTGTTTAAGGCCCAGTGTTGCAGGTTAAAAACAGTTTCCATTGTTCATTGCCATTAGAAAACATTTTCTTCTTTTGGAGGACAGAGCACAACAGAGCTACAACTAAAAGGAACAAGAGGGTTAAGGATGGATGCTAACTCAGGGTGACCATATGCCATATTCAAAAAAGAAGACAAGGTCCCCCCAATTCACAGGTGGGCGGAGGCCTATTCGCTCCGGTCCCCGGGAATAGGATCTTCCAAATCCCCAGCCGCTGGAGAGCCTGTAGCAGCGGCAGGGGGCTCAACCAAGGGGACCGCTACGCCAGCAGTTAAAGGCTCCAGCACCAAGCGTCTTTCCTCCAGCATGTAGCAGCAGCTGGCCGGAGAACACAGCTTCCCCGGCCCCTTTTTCTTTTTAACTCTTGCTTGCCTCCTTTCCATGATAGACCCTCTTTTCTCAGCCTGGTGCTTACAATCCTAACCACGTCTACTCAAAAGTAAGTCCTATTGTGCTCAATGGGTCTTACTCCCAGGAAACTGTCTCTAGCATTCCTCCCTTCTTTCCAGGATAGATCTTCTTTTCTTAGCCTGGTGATTACAATCCTAATTATGTCTACTCAAAAGTAAGCCCTATTGTGCTTAATGGGTCTTACTCCCAGGAAAGTGTGGACAGGGTGCATCCTCAGGGAGCTAGGCTAGGCAGGTCTACTCCAAAGTAGGTCCCATTACAGTCAGTGGGTCTTACTCCCACGAAAGTGTGGACAGGGTGCAACCTGAGAGCCCAATCCTAGGCATGACTACTCAGAGGTAAGTCCCATGACAGTCAATGGGGCTTACTCCCAGGCAAGTGTGGCTAGAACTGCAACCTGAGAACCCTATCCTATGCATGCCTACTCTGAAGTAAGTCCCATGACAGTAAGTCCCACTAACAAAAACTTAGATTTTTTTAAAAAAATTAAATTTTTATTTTTTTTAAAAAAATTCCCCCTTTAAATTATCCCTGGCCCCGCCCTTGACCCTGGCCATGCCCCCTGACCCTGCCTGGCCCCACCCACTTCCAGGGAACCGGTTCTTGGGCCATGCTGGGCCCACCACTCCCCCAATTGTCAGACATGACAAAATAAAAGTGAAAAACAATCATACATATTGCTTTCATGTTGTGGATTTAAACTCTGTATTACCTAATTTATTAATTACAAGGAGGGTACATGCTAGCTGTTCACAAGGAATATGAGGACAATGAAGTTTTTCCAGGACACAAGACTAAAATCCAGGACATATCCTTGGAAAACAGATATATGGTCACCCTGTGCTAACTGCACCTCATAACAGAAGTTACTAGGTTTAACTGGCCAGCAAACTGAGAATTAGCAAAGAACTGGTTGAGTACTTTCAAGAAGTAACAAAATTGGTTGGTCAATACCACTATCAAAAATTATAGTAGAATGAGTACAATACAAAATATGATACACATTTATATCAGTTTCATGCTAGCACAAAGGCTTTCACTCAAAGTATCTTGAGAATTCTGATTTGGGGTGAAGGTGCTCAAATTCTCTTCTAGAGATCCTCAATTCCTTCTACAACACCATATAAATTATTGGGTTCCATGGGGTACAAGAGTAGCCATTAAACCAGTTGAACAGCTCAATCCAATTCATGCTTCCTTGAAAGTAAGTCCCACAGGTAAGTCCCTGGCCTATCCAACTTTCCAGTGCTAATGCAGTCTCAATACATCCTCAAGAGAAAAACCTCACCTTACCTGAGAAGACCTCCATTACTGCCCTTTCCCACTGTCAGATTGCAGCTCACAACCCATTGGCACCTTTTGCATCAGCATTGGATGTTTGGATAAGGATTCAGATCTAAGGAAAATAATCTCTCAAATAAGTATGTTTACGATTGCAGCCAAAGGATCACAACATGCTGTTGTTGTTGATGATGCCATTAATATTAATATTTTATTATAAAATATTTATATACAGTGATGCCTCACATAAGGAGCTTAATTCGTTTCGGAGGCATGCTCCATAAATGAAATGCTCTTTAAGTGAAGCGGATTTTCCCATAGGAAACAATGTAAACTCAGATTATTGGTTCCACAACCCAAAAAATATTCATATAAAAATATTAACTGTATGTAAAAATCATGACAAAACGCTGGAATTGAATTCAAAACACTATAATATAATACCGACCACAATTACTGTAATAAAACATTGTAATATTCTGTATAGTAGAAAAGAAAAGAAAAACCTTTATGGTCAAGGATGACTAATTTTCACTAAAAGAGTCACTGGTGTCTTCTGGAGCATCTTTAACAAGGAACCTCTTTCTCTGTGTGAGATCTGTCTATGCAAACTAGATAGGCAGTCTGCAACAGCAAAGGGGCCAGATCCTATCCTGTCTCCTCAGAATCAAGCCTCATTGAATCCACTGGGGCTTACTCACAGGAAAGTGTTTAGGATGTAGCCTGACTCTTTCCAAGTTTGCATGAAGAGCAACAGCACAGAGGCAAGATCCTATGCTGTCTACTCAGAATCAAGCCCCATTAAATCTACTGGGGCTTACTCACAGAATTGCAAAAGTGCAGGCAGGGAAGGTGGGGGGGGGAAGAGGGGTGGTTGTAGTGGGGTCCAGGCCAGGGGGCTACCTTGGGGAAAGGGGTTTGTTTGAGTGGGGCTCTAGAGGGGAATGTAGGAGGAGTTTTTACTTGTTATGTGGAACACTTGCTATGTGGGGGACTCGTTATGAGAGGTACCACTGTACTGTACAAAAAGGAGCTCATGGAGTAATCTCCATAGCAAAATAAATTAAAAGATGGTGACATATCCCAGAGAAACACAGAAGACAGAACACCTACAAATGGCTAGTGGTAAAGACAATATCCCGGAGTAAGTAGGGACGGTTGCTCTCATGTTATGTAACTGTGGGTGCAATCCTAACCAACATTCAAGCACTGACATAAGGATAATGCCATGCCTTATGGGTTTGTTTGAGGGGAGGCTCAACTTGAGGAGGCTTCTGTGACAGCCCTCCAACTACAGGATGCAACATATGCTCCACTAGTACAGCTATGCCAGCGCTGGAAAGATGTTTAGGATTGTGCACTGTGTGTGCTTTCTTAGTTAAGCAGCATGTGCTTGAGACTTATCTGAATACTGGGGGAGTGGATAAGGTTAAATTTTTTCTTATCTTGAAGTGGTCCTGATCCAAATCAGTCTCCCCCTCTTTCATATGCTATTTAACATAGAAAATGTACGTATACAGCTTGTAGCAGGTGCTTAAAGTAATACCTGGTTTTATTCAATATTTGTAACTCACATGGGCAATGATGTCTTCAACAATCTATAAAATCTGTTTTTTCTGTTAACCATCTGGAAAATAATACATGCCTGTGCAATGGCTTCCAACATAATTAAACAATTTGACTACCCATTACAGTGATACTCTAGTAGTATGGATAATTCTTCCATCCCACATAGTAAGGCCACACATCATATTTCATACAAGCTGGCTTTGTGCATATTTTCATTTCAACATTGGTAATCATCTCTGACCTTTAGACTATGCGGACAACAAGGCTTTCACAACAATAGTTTCAAGTTGGAGGGAAGATTTTTGTTTTATTTCCTTTTCCTCCTACATGGTGTGACCACAATATTAGTCTTGGTGCATCTATTCTACAATTTAAATGCATGTGCCGTAAGCCACCCTTCTAAACCAGCATGCAAGCAATAATCCTGCAGGACTTCCTTCTTTGTAAAATATAAATGCATCATTCCAATTTAATCTATCCCCATAGGAAAAGCCTGACTGAATAGATAGACTGCAGTGTGCCTTGGAGGTTAAAAGGGGGGATCTGGCAGCTCCAGGGAAATTATGTGTTGGAAACAAAAGGCTTTCCCTCTGCTTTTTTCGCAACATGTGGCTCAACTGGTCATGACTACTAAAGGAAAAATTCTAGGCCAGGGACAGACATGTACACATAAATGCCATAAACCACAGAAAGCTCTACACTGGAATTAGATATTACAAAGCTGTCTTCAAAACAAAGCAGTCCCAAATCTCCTTTTCTTCTTTACAGTAAAAACCAATATGTGCTAGAAAGTTCATGAGGAGATGTTACTGGGTTGTGAGTTTTCTTGCTCAACCTGATTTTCCTTTGTCAATCACCCCCTTCCACCTAAGGAATTTAAAATGCAACATTTTGGCTGTAATCCTAAAGACACTTTCCTAGCAATAAGACCCACTGAACACATTGGGGCTTACTTTTGAGTAGACATGGTTAAGACTGTGCTCTATGGCTTTTGGTTTATAGAAGTAGGGAAAATCCCAGTATAGTGATATCATAGCATGCATTTTTAGAAAAACGTTGCCAGAGGAGAAAGCCGGAAATTTAGGGCTATTGCTACCTGTGGCAGACATATATTCTTATGCTTAATGATGAACTTCAAGCTGAAATAGTTCAACTGTGGAGTTTGGGGCCCAGAGCCCATGATTGATTTTTGGGTTGTTTTACTGAAAACTGTTACTAAGACTAGCTTACCTAATTCAAACATTGCCCTCTGGGCCTCATTAAACCAGGCTTTTGTTGAGCCTTTAACTGCTGCCCCATGACAGGACTTTGTGGTATACGCAGCACAGGTCAAACCCTGTCCATTTTCATGTGTCACTCCTCCCTTCCTTGTGACATTATCTGCAGCGTTTTATCTTTCCCACACAGATTACAGCTTATACAGAAGCCTCTAGGCTCTGGCATGTACTGATGATAACATTGTCATACACCAGCATCTGGAAGCCTTGTGGGATCTGAAAAAAGATAGTGATCCATCTGGTTCTACTAAATTCAGAAAAAAGTGCTCCAGTTTTAGCAGACTATGGCTGCAATCCTAAAGACACTTTCCTGGAACTAAGACCCATTGAACACAATGGGGCTTACTTTCAAGTACACATGGTTGGGATTGTATTCTTTGGCTGCAATCCTAAAGACACTTTCCTAAAAGTAGGACCATTGAACACAATGGGGGTTACAGTTGTGTAAGACATGGTTAGGATTGTGCAGTCTGTCTGGAAATGAAGTACAGAGGGCTCCCCATATCTGTGGAGGTTTGGTTCTGAATCCCCACCTGGGTACCAAAATCCATGGATGTTCATGTCTACACAGATATTTTAAACATTCTTTTCTAGTTTTGTTCCTGTTTGCAAATGTCTGCTTTAACTCATTTTCAACACCTCCAGAATTAGGCACCAGAAATGAAGTCTTTAGGTTTTGGTGTTTAGATGCCCCAAATAGCATGTTTCAGGACCAACCTGACACATAGTCAGAGTTTTTGTTCCTGGACACATCATCTGACAATTACACAAGGGTAGGTGTGTTTGTCTAAAAACTTTTTAAAGGCTCCAATTGCATCTGTAAGATTAACTGAAATAATTTTACTGAAAGAGGACAAGCTTCATCAAATTCTAGAAGGGAACTGTGAGCTTCAAGCCCACCTTTTGTCTGCTTTTATATCCCTGACAGCGCACAGTCTTGGGAGCAGAACCTTTGCCAGCAATAAGAACAGTTGCTGGCAATAACTGGTATTCTGTGTTTTGCCAAAAAGGCAGATGGAAATCAATGATGTTTGAGAAAGCAATCAAGGAAGAAAGATTTTAACAGTCTGGAATAACTAGTATGCATTGAAAAGAATCCAGATCATCTATAGGTGTGAATGAAAGATGTGACCATATGTAGGCAAGTTTATAGAAGTCTGCCCAGCTGGATAACTTAATACAAAAGTAAAGGTTTCATGTGAATGTTTCAGAAGTTATTTTTTTTAACTGCAAAATCTATTTATTGCCTGGAAGCTGTGAACTGGTATTGACAATATTCACCACTTGAATATGGTATCTGAAAGTCATAGTTTGCTTGGAAATACGTTTGACTTTATTTCAAGCTCGTCATGCAGCAAAGGAATAAAAGCATTGCTGTATAACATGAATACCTTTAGCCATCAGATTCCAACTTTTGTACTGCTGTGATTTATGAGCACTTTGTAAAAGAATTTGCAGCAGTTAATTAATGTATCCTTTCAAAAAGGAGGTACAGTAGCAGACTTGGTTATGGACTGTATAATTTATTTGTTCAGGTTTTTTTTTAAAGTGGATTGTTGGGGATAAGTTTATCTACATACTAATACTGAAATCAGAAGAAAACTGGATGGAATGTTAGGGGATTTACCTGTTGATAGATTCAAGGTAAGCATGCTTTATGTAGGGAGTGGCAACAAGTTTACATATGTAGCCTGGAGAAGGAACTTTGGTTTGGCACAAATAATCCTAAATCTACCATTTCCCTTAAAATAAGACCTAATACTATTTTTAAGGATTCCTACATGACCAGAGGTGGGCCCACCCTGGCCCAACAACCGGTTCCCCGGAAGTGGGCATGGCCAGGGGCAGGGCTGGGGGCAGGGGGCGGGGCCGGGGAGTATTCAGCTGGGCTGAATACTGGGAGTGACTTAGCCCAGTCCTGTGCAGGTCTACTCAGAAGTAGGCTCTATTATAGCCAATGGGGCTTACTCCCAGGAAGGTGTTGATAGGGTTGCAGCAGCCTCAGAGCCCAATCTTGCTTGGCCATGGTGGGCTTCAAATATTTTAACAACAGCTTCTCTATATTCTAATGACCATTTTAACCCTTAATTAACAAAAAAATAGTATCACCTGTGACTGCATCAATCAGTATTAAGCCCCTGAGTTCAATGTAATTTATTCCTATGCATGATGCTTTGTTGTGCTCTCAGGGGGAATGTGTCCAGGGAAGCCACAAATAAGAACATAAAAACATAAGAAAAGCCTCCACTGGATCACACCAAAGATCCATCTACTCCAGCTTCCTGAATCACACAGCGGCCCACCAGCTGCTTCACATTTGACACTTGCATCCAGGTGCCTAATACAGCAGACACTACCCCAAGTTCCACAGGTAGTGCTCATACCACTAGTTGAGAAACACTGATCTACAGTTTAGGACCAGAGTCTGTGGTGTCCTCTCTGTAGTCTGAGGTTTGCCTCTAAGCCACTACTTAAGGCTACAATCCTGTCCACACTTTCCTGTAAGTAAGCTCCATTGAATATAATAGGACTTCTGAGTAGTCAAGCAAAGGACCGCGCTCTTAGTAACCAGCCTCTGGCTGCAATCCTATTCACTTTCCTGAGAGTAAGCTCCACAGACTCTAATGGGACTTGCTTCTGAGTAGCCAAGAATAGGATTGGGCTGTAATGCTGCACTCCTCTGCACACTTTCCAGGGAGTAAGCTTCACTATTATAATGGAACTTACTTCTGAGTAGACATGATTGGGCTTTGAGGCTACACTCCTATCCTCACAGGGGAGTAAAACATACTGACTTTAATAGTATTTACTTCAGAGTAGGCAGTGGACTGGGCTCCTGGGGGTGCAGGATGGGAACTAGGGCTATTTCTTCAGGTGCCCCTCATACTGCCTCCCCACAATCTCAGGTGGAAAGATTTCTCAGAGGGGCAGGATGAGGTGGGGAGATCTGGGGGGAAGGACTACAGTGTGGATAGGATTTCAGCCTGAGCCCAATCCTAACTGTGTCTACTCAGAAGTAAGTCCCATTCAAGTCAATGGGGCTTACTCCCAGGACTGTGTGGTCAGGATTTTAGCCTTACAGTCCAATCGTATGCAGGCTTACTTAGAAGTAAGTCTCATTCTAGTCAGTGGGACTTACTCCCAGATAAGTGTGGATAGGATTGCAGCCTCAGAGCCCAGTCCTAACCATGTCTACTCAGAAGAAAGTCCCATTATAGACAGTGGGCTTACTCTCAGGAAAGTAGACAGAGCTGGAGGAACAGGGGACAAAAGCCCTGGAGGATCTCATCCTAACAACACTCAGACCTTTCTCAGCAGCTCTGGATTCTGGCTTCTCTATTCCCACCCAAGGACCCCTTTGTAAAGCTGTCTATCAAAGTGCCTGATCAAAACACCATCCCCAGAGAGGCTGCCTCATTTGCATATGAGAAACCCATCATGCTTTGCAAACTGCACAAGGAAATAACTTCTGAAAACTTGCTAGAAATAAGGTTTTTAATCAAAATAAGATGTTTAGCAAAGACAGCTTTCCTGAATAGCATCATACAAAGGTTTGGGGCATGAAGAAGCTCCTCACTCTCACTTGAAAGTATTGAGCTTATAGTGATCCAAACACCCTCCCATAGCAGTGAGTGACTGATGTGCTGTGGGATGACTGCAATGCTTTGACTGAATGATGGTAATGACAACAGACTATTTATATTTTAAAATAAAAAATAACCTTAGGGAGGGGAAGGAGAGGGGAGAGAGAGCCCCCCTCAGAAGGGGAGGGAGGTTCGGAAGGGGAGGAAGGAGGGGGAGTGGAGCTTCACCTCTGGGAAGACAGACCCAGAGACCCTTTAAGAGAAATTCAAACACAGTTGCATGCAATTCAAAGATGGTGGCCCCCTCTTAGCTACCGGTTCGCTAACGTCCTCCCCAAATTAACAACCAGTTCTACAGAACCGGTGAGAACCGGCTTCAGCCCACCTGTGTACATGACCTACCCCAAAAGTAAAACCTATCAAGGAAGAAAGCAATCAAGGAAGAAAGATTTTAACAGTCTGGAATAACTAGTATGCATTGAAAAGAATCCAGATCATCTATAGGTGTGAACAGGTGGACTATTTTAGGATTCCACACTATATTCCTCAATATACCAGTAATACCTATCCCAAAAATAAGACCTAGGGTAGGTGTAATTTTGCAACCAGATAGTGCAATGGTGCACCAGATAGTGCAATGGTGCACCCAGCACACCATATACTTGAGTGAAATTAGTTCTTTTCAATGCACTTACAACAGGAAGGAAGGAAGCAAGTCAGTCCTTTGCCTTAAGTTTTCCCTTCCTTTGATTGTGCCAGTTTGTATTTAAGGGGCATGTGAGAGGCTGAAAGAGGCTGTAACAACCTCTTCTTGCACTCGCTTGATTGTGATCACTTGTTTAATTAAACTCCTTTTTTGCATTTTAGATTGCGAGCCCTTTTGGGACAGGGACCCATTAGCTATTAATTAGATATTATTTTTCATTTTCTTTGTAAACCGCTTTGTGAACTTTTAAGTTGAAAAGCAGTCTATAAATACTGTAGATCGATAAACAGCCTAATTGCTGTTGTGGAAAAACTTTTTAAAACTGTGGATTCAAGACCAGATTAGTTAGAATCAGCTACATAATGCCCTTCAACCCTTACTTTATTGACTGAATTAAGAAGGGAAGGGGCACCTCTAAGTAACCTGATCCTTTACTGCTGCAGTCTCAGAGTGGAAGATATATTGCCTTCCACTTTAACAAAGCAAGCAGGCTCTTTCTAACCCATTATCTGCAGATAATCCATTCCTTGCATAGAGAAGAACAGATCAAATAATAATTCCTTCAGGAAAGACTGCCTATCTCCAGACTCTTGATACTGCAATAAACAAGCCATTCAAGGATTATTTGCACATGGAAATAAATAACTTCATTGAAAATAGAATGGAGAGAAAACAGTGTGGAAATTTTGTAAAGACTGGCCAAGAGATCCTGACTTGGGTAAAGAATTCATAGGATAAAATCACTGTCAGCTGTGTTGCCAAAGCACTACAATCAGGCTACTTGCTCAAGAAGTGTTCATTTAAGGATATCTCTATTGCTAGTCATGAAAGATTGGGGTCAATGTTCTACAGGAAAGGGAGCTGCAAAAATATCAAGCCGGAATTCAGGATTTGGAGAGTTATGACGATGTTCCAGAAGATGACAAGACTGTATTTGAATAAATGTATATTTTTGTACATGAATAAATGTGGATTATGGTTCATGAATAAATGTAGGTTGCTGTACATGAATAAGTGTGGATTGTTGTACATTAGAAAAATTAAGACATCCCCTGAAAATAAGACCTAGGGCAAAATCCAGAGTAACTACAGGGAGCTGTTGCTCCAGTGTAAGAACAACTAACTCTGGATTCCAGTATGAATTTCCCATAGGTTTTCACCAGGTGGTGCAGTAACTATGGGTGCACGTAAAGTCTCTTTCGTGCTCCCGTAGTTACTCTGGATTTGGAGGCTAGTGTGTTTTTTTTACAATAAAAATAGAAGACATTATCTTATTTGGGGGGAACCAGGGTACAAAGGTCCTGGAAGAGATCTTATTAGAAAGAGAAAGCTTTTAATGGCGATCAAGAGACTTGTAAGATTCAGTGGGACTGATCAGACTCAGTCAACGTCAGGGTGATCCCATTCATTCATTCATTCATTCATTCATATCCTGCTTTCCTTCCTTAAAAAAGGAAGCCCAAGACAGCTGGGGACATATGTCCTCTTTGTCCAGTATCCTCTTTTTAGATGACACCTGGCCTAGTTTCCTTTATCTGTATGGACAGATTTAAAGTCCATCACAAATTCATTGGCATCCATCAGTCTCGAAAGACTATGGTATCGTGCTCTGATTGGAAGTCCTGAAACAGCATCTAGTGTGGCTAAAAAGGCCAATTCGAGAGTGGCAGCCCCTTCCACACTGAGGACAAATAAATTTCATCCCCTGCCCAAGCCCCAGGTTTTGCTGCTTTCGGGTCTGTCTCTTTCCTTCATCTTGCCGACCAAGTGTCTCTTCCAGTTGGAGAAGGCCATGCTGGGTCTTTTGCCTCCATACTGAACGATCAGAGGTCAAGGTTTCCCAGCTGTTGATGTCCATTCCCAAGGCCTTTAGATCCCTCTTGCAGATGTCCTTGTATCGCAGCTGTGGTCTCCCTCCAGGGCGCTTTCCCTGCACTAATTCTTCATATAGGAGATCTTTTGGGATCTGACCATCAGCCATTCTCATGACATGCCCAAGCCAGCGTAGACGCCGCTGTTTCAGAAGTGTGAACATGCTAGAGATTCCAGCATGTTCCAAGACTGCGTCGTCTGAGACTTTGTCACGCCAGGTGATGCCAAGAATACGTCGGAGACAGCGCATATGGAAGGTGTTCAGCTTTCTCTCCTGCCATGCATAAAGGGTCCAAGACTCGCTGCAGTACAAGAGTGTGCTCAGGACACAAGCTCTATAGACCTGGATCTTTGTATGTTCTGTCAGCTTCTTATTAAGCCATACTCTCTTTGTAAGCTTGGAGAACGTGGTAGCCGCTTTACCAATACATTTATTCAGCTCAGTATCTAAGGAGAGAGTGTCAGAGATAGTTGAGCCAAGGTACACAAAGTCATGGACAACCTCCAGTTCATATTCAGAAATTGTGATACAGGGAGGTGGATCCACACCCATGACTTGTGTTTTCTTCAGGCTGATTGTTAGTCCAAAGTCTTGGCAGGCTTTGCTAAAACGGTCCATAAGTTGTTGAAGGTCTTCGGCAGAGTGAGCAGTAACAGCAGCGTCATCGGCGAAGAGGAAATCCTGCAAGCATTTCAGCTGGACTGTGGACTTTGCTGTTAGTCTGGAAGGATTGTAGAGTCTTCCATCTGATCTGGTCCAGAGATAGATTCCCTCTGTTGCATTTCCAAAAGCATGCTTCAGCATGACTGCAAAAAAGATCCCAAATAAAGTTGGTGCGAGGACACAGCTCCTGCTTCACTCCACTTCGGATGTGAAAGGAGTCTGATGTTAAGCCATCAAAAACTATAGTGCCCTTCATGTCCTCGTGAAAAGATCTGATGATGTTGAGGAGCTTAGGTGGGCATCCAGTCTTGGGGAGGATTTTAAACAGGCCATCCCTACTAACCAAATCAAAAGCCTTTGTAAGATCTATGAAGGCTACAAAGAGTGGCTGTCTTTGTTCCCTACATTTCTCTTGCAACTGTCGAAGGGAAAATACCATATCAGTGGTGGACCTGTTGGCTCGAAATCCACACTGTGATTCAGGATAGATTCTCTCTGCAAGCACCTGAAGCCTCTTCAGTTTGACTTGGACAAGCAGCTTCCCTACAACACTAAGAAGAGAATTGCCACTGTAGTTGTTACAGTCACCCCTGTCGCCTTTATTCTTGTACAGTGTGACGATATTAGTGTCCTTCATGTCCTGTGATACTCCACCTTCCCTGCAACAAAGGCAAAATATCTCGTACAGTTCAGTGGAAATGGTCCCTCTACAGCACCTCAGAACTTCAGCAGGGATGTTATCTTTCCCGGGTGCCTTGCCAGAAGCAAGGGAATCCAGGGCTTCATTTAGTTCTTCCAAAGTTGGTTCACTGTCAAGCATTGTCAAGTTATCACAAGTTACAAGCCATGATAGAAATAAGCAACTTCCAGGTTTTAGAGGTTTTAGAGATATGCTGTCTCTGAGGGATACAAGAGAGTGGGAACAAGATATAGGTATCATGTTGTCTTGAACATTCACTAACACATCTGACGAGTCACTATGAGATACCAGAAGCTAGATCAGATGGGCCGTTGGCCTGATCCAGCAAAAGTTCTTCTTGTATTCTTCCATTAACTTTTTAATAATCAAATAAAAGAGCAGAATTTAATGTGTTATTTAAATGTATTTCATCTTATCTTATTCGGTAGTGTTGTTAATTCCAGCCCATAGTATAGAATGGATCTCCTTAGTCTACTGCAACTATACAAAACTACTGAAGAGTGAGAACTTCAATCTCCCTCAAACTTTGCGTAACTAGTTATATCCTGGGGTTGTTTTTTTGTTGTTGTTGTTTTTTGCCTCAGCCACATCCTTTGCAGGTGCAAGTCTCAATCAGACATAAAGGATTTGTTCATATTCATGTCCCTGGAAATTTATTTATTTATTATTTTATTTATTTAATTTATATCCCACCTTTCCTCACCTGCAAGAGGGAACTCGAGGCGGCTAACATCAGACAGAAAAATAAAACACCATTAAAATCGAATTATAAATATAGATTAAAACATAATTAAAATGTTTAAGGGTACTGTTCTTTTCATTCCAAGTCAATAAAATCTGTTTTCAGGTGTATTCCAAGCATTTTGACATGGACTGACCAGAGCTTTCTCTTCTTTCACAGCCACAAACACAAACCCTTTGAAGATGGATAGAGCCAGACAGTATTTAGGGCCTTGAGGCACCTACCCACTTCACTATTCATGAAATAATCAGCCATTTCTATTTTAAGCTTAAAAAATCCATAATATCTGTGAGTTGCAACTGCAGTTGTGGACACTTAAAATACTTACTATAGAGATTGAGGGGACAAATTTGTTGTATCTTCTGCTCAGTAAAATCTTTTCCTTTTCCTTCTCACCTTTTTAGTCTTGGTTTTGTGTGCGCTTCGAAAAGCACCTTATCCCATTTGAAAAATGTGCAGCTGGTAGGTCCCCAAAAAATTTCATTTTATGCAACTATGTGGTTTCAGTGGACCAGACAGGCAAAAAAAAATGTGTTAAGAATCCAGAACCACTGTACAAACTATGAAACATTTTGTTTTCTCATGAGCAAATGTATATAAATTCAGTTTGTTCAGTGAAGCACTGTAGAAATTTCTAGGGTAGCTGTCAGCAAGAGTATAACAGGGAGGGCAAATCTTTTTTTCAGCTTTACTGCTGAAAGACTAAAGCAGGTCAGGCCTTTCTATATGGCTGCCATAGCAAATTGTCAAGACAGAGACTTCCTTGTCACTTCTACTAGGTGAATTGTGGGCTGCTTTTGCTTTTTTCCGCCGCTAGTGATTCTGAGAATGTAAAATGGGGGAAAGATGGAGGGTCCTTGTTTTTCAAGAGAGCAAATGAAGAGCTGGGGAAGGATCAGGGTGTATAGTACTTCTTTAAACCAGACCAGACCGATAATAACGCGGTGGCTCGTGGCTGCTGTCTGAAGTGAGAAATTTAAATAGCTGCAAACATGGCTGCTGTCCTGATCCCAGGCACTGCCCAGAGGTGAAGGCTTGTGGTGCACATTGAAAAAGCTGTGAGGAGAATAAAAAAGAGGGTGAAAGAGAAAGTGAAGGATGAGTTTGTTTTCATTCCATGCCTTGTACGAGAGCTGAGGTTCCTGGATTAGGTTTTCAGATTGATCAATGGCAATACTGCTGTGGCTATCTTTCAGCCCTACCTCGGATAGCAGGTGAGAGTCTGCATGGCTGAACACATCTTTGTATATAGGGGGAGTAACTCCTTGCATAACAGAAGAGCATCTAAGAGAAGGACTGATCTAGAACGCTTCTCCTTCATGTCTTCTTTGCTATGTGCAGAGAATGTTCATATGTGGACAAGTGTTCAGTCATGCAGCTCTCCAGAGAATTGCTATCTTGGAAGCAGTATGGTCCAGGTACAGTTTCATTCCCCTCACCTGCTGTTTGCAATGAACCAAACCTCTGTGGGACTATCATTGCTGCAATGCTTCATACATGCATTGTCTGAATATTTAAGGGTGGAATATTTATCGGTGAAAAAAAAGTTCTCCTTCTGCTCCTTTCTTCCTTGAGACCCATTTTCACAGCTCTTCCAGGCAGGAACCAAATTTGAATGTCTATAAAGCTACTGCCAGCAGAAAGGCCAGTTTGACATGGTATGAATAATAAAAACCTCTTGCAGTGCTGCTGTTTCTTCTCGCTCTCTTCGGCCATATCGTCATAATATTAACACACATTTTATTCAGTTTCAGATGCACCGGATGAAGAAGGGTCAAATTTGGGGGCCCAGAGGACATTTCTCACTTGAAAGGGTAAAGGCCAGGCAATGTCTCATTATTTCAAATTGTCAAAACAGATCTTGCACTTGCTTTAACGTCTCCAATAAAGCTCACTCTCTCAGAGCACAGGCCTGTCCAAGGCTGCATGACACTATCTTCCTCTTGATGTGTCTCTTCCTCAGTTGTGCTGTGGTGCTGGAATAAGATTAACAACTTTTGCCATTTTAGCTAATTTTTCAACATTTATTTTTGAAACTATAATTTTGAAAAGTGGTCAGAAACCTCTGTGGTTAGGGGAAAAAAACCTGTATGACTGGATACAATAAACAAGAAAGACAGGATGGTATAAATACGTATTTGTTGGGTCTTTCAATCTGTGATCACTGTAGATTGTGTGGGAAGGTGTTGGGTCTCCAGTATAAGTGTTATACCTGATTATATTTCACAGCAACCTGAGGTCTTCAGTTTTTTTTCTCAGCTGCTGGCACTATTGCTCAGCCCTTTAATGATTTTTAAAGCCAGGGGATTGGAGTCAGGATGGTGAAATTGTTAGAGAGTTGGATTGTGAGCAAGATCCCGGTTCAAATTATTCCTTGGCCATGAATCTTCATAGGTGACCTTGGGCCAATCACTCTTACCTCACCCACCTCACAGGGTTGTTGGAGAAGGAAGGAGGAATGATGGCTTTGTAAATTTCCTTGGGCATTTCCTTTGGTATGCAGAAGGCAGGGCATAAATACCTTAAATAAATTAATTTCTTTATGTATAAGCTTACCAGTGCCAAACAGATGAAGATGATAACAAGTCTTGTTCTTCAGTTGAAACTTACTGAGGAGTTTTGCATGGTAGATGATTTTAAAAGGGAAGGGAGTCAGTCCTGAATTGCCAAGAGCCCATCTTGGGGCAAAGCGAGCCAATTCACACAGCCAGAGGCATAGGAAAGATGAATTCATGAACATTTTGGCTGGCATGTGGCAAATAGATCATGTTACTACATTGCCATGATCCAGCTGGCAACTCAACCCATGTTTTCTGCACCATTGCAATGCGGCCAATTTGGGTGACAGATAAAGCAATCTTTCTGACATCATTTATGAGACACAGCCAAAGCAATGAGTCTGTATGCTGAACTCTGTGGATTTGCTCTATCACATTATCTAAAGTCACACACTTATTTGTTTGCCTTTATTGGCTCATGCACAGTAACCTTTTAGCACTGAACTTGTTGTATTCCATCATGCAAGTGCTTTGTCAAAAAAAAAAAAAATCAGAAAGGCGGTTGGCAATTGTCCCCTTCCTTGTCTCTGCCTTTTTATATATGTTCAGGCTTTTTCTTACACATCTTTCTGGTTTTTAAACTATTACATCAGTATAATGTTCTTTCTTTGCAGACCCTCCAGCTTATTTAAAACAACCTTCTCTCCTACAAGAAAAGCGACCTGCAATCTTCTTCAGCCTATACTGTTTTAGAAGGTTCTCCTTAGTCTATTTTTTTTCCTCTTCTAATGCTTCAGCCACATCAGACTGTGTTCCACAAAAGCTTGGGCTGAAAACAGTTTGTTAGTGCTTAAGGTACCGCAAGATGCTCTTGGTTTTGCTGCTAAGTTAAGGCACAGTCGGGCTTGCTGAATTTGGGTTTGTAGTCTTAGGAACTTATAACTGTTATGGTATACCTGTTTGCTCATTTAATGATTTTATTGTATTTAATTATTTTAATGTATAGCATTTAATTATTTTATCCTCTTCTTGAAGTAGTTGTGACCTGCCTTTGAAAACCTTTGTTTAATTTTTTATTTTTTGCAACACACCAAAGTCCACAAGTTCAGAGTATTATTAATAGAAACTCAAACAGCTGCTTCCTCATAAATCCAGAAAGACCCTGCCTGGCACATGGCAGTTTGGGATGAAATTCTAGCAAAGGCACAAGCAAATGAATAATATCTTTGCTAAGCATTAACTGAGGCAGCAACTCAGCCTGGAGGAATGGGAATAGTCAAGTATTTGTTCCTCAGCTTTTCTTACCAGCCTGTTTAGAGCATAAAAACCCTCTTCCCTGTTGTTGGGAATAAAAGCCAGACAGAAAGGAAAGTAAATGCCAGAGGTTTAAGGGCCACACTGCAGTGTGTCTTTTAAAGGTTACCTTTCAGGGAGCAGAAGATCGCACAAGCAAGTGACAAGGAAGGACCAAGTGCCAGAATGTTTCCCGTGGCAAAAGCCATTCTCCTGCTTAATGGATTTTAGATCCCCATCTGCCTGGTGTGGCATTTAAAAAAACTGTTTATTTTTAATATTTTTTGGCTCTTGGTTCCCCCCCAAGTTTGTTTTAAAGGGGAAGAAAAATATCTATCTCTGTTGCCATACCAACCCAACAGCTGCAAGAAAGACCACCAAATTTACTTTGACAGACTTAGAACAAAATGGAAGTGCTTTTGAAAAAAAAATCCCCACATAATTAGAACGAGAGACACAGAGCATAATAGCAGGAGTAGGAGGGCGGCATTTCAGCTCAACTTGCTCAAAGGTGGAGCAGCAGGGAGGACCAGTGACAATTCCATTGAATTCAGGAGGGTCTGGGCCTTTATTGCAACTCCTGTAAGCTCTCTCTCTCTCTCTCTCTCTCTCTCTCTCTCTCTCTCTCTCTCTCTCTCTCTCTCTCTCTCTCTCTCTCTCTCTCTCTCTCTCTGTGTGTGTGTGTGTGTGTGAGAGAGAGAGAGAGAGAGAGAGAGAGAGAGAGAGAGAGAGAGGAGCACATGTGCACACATGCATGTACTCAGTAAGTGATCCTGATGCATTTATAGACTGTACATACAAAGCAAAAGTATAAGAGGGAACGCAGAACTTCAAGACTTGTGAGAATCCTATCCTATGTGTTTTTATTCAGAAGTAAGCAGTGGTGGGCTCCAGCAGGTTCGCACCGACTCTATAGAACCGGTTGTTAAGGAGAGATAGGAATATAAAGTTTAAAAATAGCCATTTAAAAGTGGCTGCCAGATGGGCAGAGAACCGGTTGTTCATTTCTTTGAATCCCATCACTGGAAGGAAGCCCCATTATAGTCAGTTGGCTTATTCCAAGGAAAGTGTGATAGATTGTAGCCTGCATTCTGTCCATCCCAACTGCACATTCTGTTCTGAAATGTTTGGCTGCTTTTCACATGCATATCATCGCTTGATGATGAAGTCATCAAGCAATGGTGATTTGTGAAATCCTTACCCTTACATGGGCATTTGTTTATAGAACAATGGTGTTTAGCATTAACGATTCCAAGGTAAGAACACCCACATCTTCTATTCCATGTTACTATTCACTTCCACAAGTGAAGAAGCACAAGTATTTAGAGTAACCACCACAAAGGTCAAATGTGTGGGTATGTATTTTCTTCCCTAAAAACATTGCATTTATTACCGAGGAGCCGTTATACATAATTAGTTTTAATTTTATTCCATCATTTAATAGTAATGAAAGAGCTAGAGCTTGGCAGAGGATGGTTATATTGAATGCCCACATGTGTCAATCTGGACTTAGACTTCAAATTGTTTTGAAAAGGGTCAAATGTTCCACTGCATGTATCCTTTATATGTATATTATTACGGCAAGTTGTGACTTTGATGTGACTACGCACTTCATTATTCCCAGACTATTGACCACTACTTACTAAGAAGTCAGATTAATGTCAGCTGAAGAAGCAAGCTCTTGCTCCTTTGAAAAGAGTTGCAGAGTCTCACCAGATTGAATTAGAATCATAGAATCCTAGAGTTGGAAGGGACCTAGTAGGTCATCTAGTCCAACCCCCTGCCTGTAGCAGCTCTAACAAGTGCTCAAGGAGCCTCTGCTTGAAGATCTTCAGAGTCCACCATCTCCCTTGGCAATCTGTTCCACTGCCAAATCACCCCGTGTCTACTCAGAAGTAAGCCCTATTTTGTTCAGTGGGTCTTATTTCCAGGAAAGTGTCTGGTTAATTTTATGGAGAGAAGGAGATGGGAAATTGAAAAGGAAGTTCTAGCCAATCTTACCCGATGATTGTGGCAATTCAGTTGTGAACACAAGCATTCTGCCCAGTGATGGGATTCAAAGAAATTAACAACCAGTTCTATGCCCACCTGGCAGCCACTTTTAAATGGCTATTTTAAAACTTTATATGTCCTATCTCTCATTAACATCCAGTTCTATAGAGTAGGTTCGAACCTTCTGGAGCCCACCACTGATTCTGCCCATGCTGAGAAGTTCAGATTTCAGAAGGTCAGTGTGAATTCAAAAAAGATTGTAATTTTGTGCAACCAGAGGTGCATTTTTGGAAGTGGTATGTTTTAAGGATACCTGTGCCCATTGCATTTTCTCCACAGCTTGGAAGCCCTGAAATAGCAAAGGATACAGGATCTATTTATCTATGACCAACAAATGACAAATCTCTTCAGTGATTTGTGTTCACTGAATTCCCCTTGAGTGTCAGGCTCACAGAGCATCCTAAGCTCAGTCTCAGCAGGATTCATTCTCCATTTGGCTGGCTGGGAGAAGCTTAGCAACTATACGGATACTGGTAGGAAAGATGCAACATGAAAATGTTCCCTTGGAGTGGCCTCCCCTACCCTACAGGTTATGCTTGTCGCACGGAATGGATTTTTGAGGGTGTCAGATGGCCTTTGGGGAAACAAATTAACACTTTGGCTCAGTAGGTTAATGCAATTTCATTTACTGGCTTCTTTCCAAGTGAACTGTGGTCACAAGAGAAGCCTGGCAGTGATACAGAATGGATGCTGGGGAGAACTGGCTTAGATGAAGATCGAGGGAATCCCCCACATGGAACTTAATTTTACTCTCTCAGGCAGCAGTGCTTCCAGAATGGGAAAAAATTGTCTTAATAACAGAGAGAGAGAGAGAGAGAGAGAGAGAGAGAGAGAGAGAGAGAGAGAGAGAATATGAATATGAATGCAGGAAACGTGTTAGTTCAGGCTCTCATCTTTGAAAAAGAGACTATTATGTATCAGACATAAATTCTATGGGGAGCCCTGATAAAGCCAGATTTTTCAGCTGGGGGGGACCCCAAAGGGAATCCATTGCGTATTTTTAATTTAATGCAATTTGCAGTTCAAGCAAGCTTGGTAGTTCAATATTCGCTCACATGCAGATGCATTGAAGGGTAAATCCCATATCTCAGCATTCCCACCCCAGAGAGAATAATAATAACACTTAGCATTTATATAGCACAATTTAAATGTTCAAAGTGCCTCACATGTTAGGACTGTAATAATAATAATTAGAGTTGAGGTGAAAAGGGAGTGATTTTTGCAATTCTTTATTCTTTAGCACTGGAAACAGATTCAGAATTGATTGGTTTTTTGCTGATTGATTCAAAAGAGAATGAAATAATTTGTCAATTGAGGAAACACTGGCCTTCCTCTGGAAGGGCTTCAGTTGCCCTCTGCAATAACAATCGCATATTGACTGTTTTCTCAGGGTACTCACCAGTACTCAGTACTGGCCCCTCACATTAGCTAATTAATACTTAGTCGTATGGGGATGACCTGTGGTGAGCACTGGCACTTTTTCCCCATAAAAAAGCACTGAATAGCACATAGTAAAAAGTTTATGTTGCAACATCATATGATTTGCAAAATGATCCCTGATTGGTTGCAAACTAGAAATGAGAAAGTCAAGAAAAAAGGTGATGCAGGGCAATTTTAAAAAATGAATCAAAGAAAAGGAGGGAAAGTGGGAATTTTTTATCTAAATAGGTCAACAATATTTTAAAAATTTTATATCTGAAGTCTGTATTTTGTTGTCAGCCTAGTATTACATCTAATAAAATATACCCCAACTATTCTCCAAGGCTATATTTTTGGCCTCCAGGGGATCCTGTAACTACATATTTGCTCTGATTTCATTTGCTTCTATTTTACTTGAAACCTACAATAAAAATTCAGTAGAAAAAATAAATTTAGGAGGAAATAGATATTGAGAGAAGCATTGTAAAATGAGGGTAAAGTGGAAAGCATGACACAGACATATAGGCTGGTAAACTAGACCAAATGAACCAAATTCCAGTTAATTTGGAATTTAATTACCCCACTGGAAAAAAAAGAATTGGTTAGATTCAGAGCAGCACAAATAAGATCAGATCCTAACCCCATGGAGAAAAGAAAGCAAAGGGGATGAAAAGTAGTAGAACCATCAAAGAGGATTAGAACAAATGAAAAGTGAAGAAAATTAATCTTATCAGGATCAATTCCTCTTGTGTCTCACAGTGGCAAAGAGGCCATAAAAGCAAGCATTGGGAGTTCCATTTAGAAGTATCCACAGAATGTCAGAGCCCTCAAACAAATAAAACAACATGATCACTATCCTGTCCTCCATACCTCTCTAAGAGAGATACAGAGTTTTATGGAAGGGTACTTCCAGAGGGTTCATCTGCAAAATTTGGTTGTGAGTTTCCCCAAAATGTCTTTTAGGTTGAATCTCCCATCATATCTCCAAGATCTAGCACTAATGTAGACATCTCAAAAGCTTAAATCCATTACAAAGCAGCTATATACCCAGATATATCCAGAACACGTTTCCAATGCAAATGTCAGAGAAACTGGGATATCCCTGTGAAAATGCCAAAAAAGCTGTGGATGAGAACTTCTCTAAAGAAATTTGAAAACTTCCATGATATATTCTTTGCCATTTTAGTCTTCATCTTGAAATGCCATGTTCATTACGTTATGAAAACTCAGTGGAAATGAGCTGGCCCATATGAATAGTACACATCTGACCTCACAACCTAGAAGTAGCTAGCAGTGTCACATCCATCACTTACAGTCCTGCTTTGAATAGGTGGACACAGTAGTACAACAGGAAACAAACATTGAGAAACTCCGGTGGTTTCTTCCCTTTTTCCTCGCAACAATCCTAAGAAGTAAACGAGGCTTAAAGATGGTGATTAAAGATGTTTAAACAAGGCTTAAAGATGTTCCAGGTCTAAATCTAACATCAGAACCATCAAGAACCATTTAATGAACATTATTGGATCATCATGCTACATAGGCAGTCAGGTGTGGCTATGTGATAATTGTACAAAATCAAGATAAATGTGATACTTCTTCCCAAATCAGCATTACGCTCACTCTGAAATTGCAAACACTTTCATTTCAGATCAGATCAAACGCTGAATGTTTTAACAAAAGGCAAGCACTTTCACTCACTCCTGAAATTTTTCATGCTTGACTGACTTATCATTCTCCTTCTCTGGTTGTTCATTATTACTTTGATTTCTGCACTGCCCCCTATCGCAATCTATTCTTAGAAAAAAAAAATTATGACTTGGGAGAGGGAATAGCAAAATGACAGTGTTTCCCAGTGCCTAAGTTCAGTACATTTTCTGACACCTTTAAAAAATTTTATTTATTGAAAAAATGCCTCCCCTGTTTTTCAGTCCCTTTGAAGAGACCAAGGCAGCTAACAACATTTCAATAAAACAATATATTGTCTGACCTCTTTCAGGCTTCCTGTAACTTCCACACACCTAGCACTATGGAGGTGCAAAATTGTGTGTCTTGAGGTGCAAGATCTTGTGTCTGCAAAACTGTGCCCAATTGGCATCCAGCACATGCCCACATCCACTTGATTGCCTGTTATGATAAAGTGAAGTGGGCTCACATATATATCTATCTACAGTATTTACATACTGCTTTTCAACTAAAAAGTTCTACAAAGCAGTTTACAAAGAAAATGAAAAAATTAAGGGCTAATGGGTCCCTGTCCCAAAAAGAGCTCACAATCTAAAATACAAAAGAACACAGCTGCAGAAGCCACTATAAGAAACTTTCTTTGGGGCGGGGGGAAGGCCTGTTATTCTTATATCTTATTCCATGTATTTTTCAATCAGCCCTCTGTCAGTCCCCAACAGTGAGCACCATATGGGGATGTGCATTGCACCTTATGATTACCTAATTTGGTATTCATTTGAGTAGGGTTGGTATATATTGGTTTTGCTGATAGAGTTCCTGGTGCAAAGAGGGGATGAAGAAGCATGGGGGGTTTAATTGGATAATTCTCACTGAAGCATCCACTGTTTAACCAGCCAGAACCCCATCTGCATCTTTACATTATTTTGCATCCTAACAGGGTCTGCTTCCTGTAGAGCAGCTGATGAAGAACGAAGCATTAGGACCAATGACACTTCTCCCTTAAATCCCTCATGATAATTAAGAAGTGTTTGGGGGCACTGGGAAACCTGCAAAATTTCACACATGTGCACAGGACTGTGTTTTCATCCATACCAATTAACACTTGACAGAACTTGGTTAGACTCTATGTAGTGCTCCAGTGGGAACACCATCGCCCACCATGTGAGGATGAGAGAAGAAGCAGAGCAACCAGCCTGTGCACCTGACCACGCACCTTCAAGTAGATCAGTTAGACGCTGCCTGGAAAAGGGATTGTAGTTGCCACCAGAAAGTGAAAAGGCACAAAATGGGCCCCCCTTCCTGACTTTATTTCCCATTTGCAGGTTTCCCTCAGCAGAAAACCCAGTTGCTAAGGAAGAGTCCCAGTAGCCAACTGAAGCAGTCTGATCCCACTGTTCACAGACCCACACAACCTTGGAGCATTAGCCAAAAGTGGTCCATAAGAAACTGATCCATAGTATTCTCTGCTCTTGCCATAAGGCACTTCTGTGCCACTCCTGGGGGCATTAGGCCAGTGCGCAGACATGCGCTGGCTTCCCCATGCCACTGCAGAACCAGGGAGATGGGTGAATTGTGCTGGCCTAAATTGGTTAAGATTGCACCCTCATTCTAATCAACATGAAGAAATGCCACATATAAGCTGGTATCATTGGGGTGGACACATGTACTACTGCTTCTGAAGAAGCAGCTGCAATGTGAAAAATCCTTATACAAAAAGTTAAACATGACAGGTATGAATGAGGTTCAGTGCATGATTAAATTGCTCCCTTTGAAATCAATGAAACTTTGAAAGTATTTAAACTGAGATGGTTTTGAGACTGCTGCTCATGAGTTACAATGTTCATCTTGTGGTTCTGAGGCCAGGAGCAACTTCAGACAGAGATGGTAGTAGGGAAAATGCTTGCTGACCCATGAGACCAAGAAGCTCACTGCCAAATCGCTGTCTCAAGTAAGATGCAACCAACATGATTTAAATGCCAGAAAATGGTTCTTGATTCACAGATTCCATCACAGATTTCTCCTCTCCCCTTCTTTCTCTTCTTTTTTCTCCAGCTCTCTTCTTTTTCTTCCCTCTCTGTGGCCTTCTATGGACAAATATTTGGAAAACAAATAGTAAACAAACTATGTAGTTACAAAGATGTTGCAGCTGGACTATGTCCAGTAATATCTCATGCACCATACACACAGCTGCAGCAAACAAAAGCAACAACCATCCTGAGTACACAGCCATTCCTCTTACACAGGAGTGAGCCCCACTGATTATAATAGGACTTACTTCAGAGTAGACATGCAAGACCAAGGGCTCAATCCATAGCAGTTACGGCACTTATTGTGTCAACGTATGTAAAAGTTATTGTGGATTGCAATATGACTTTCCCATAGGTTTCCACTAGATGGTGCCAAAACTGTGTCAATGCAAATCCACCGTGCGGTGATGCATCTAGTGGAATAGTTACTCTGGATTTGGGGTAGGTCTCCCAGACTCCTTTCCATTTCCCCCCATTACATAGGAGTGAGTCCCACTGACTGTAATATTCTTACTTCAGACATTCATAGGCTGGTCTTAGGAGAGGCGGAGTAGGTGGTAGCAGAGCACTGAAAGCGGCCATATCTTGGCTGGTCTCTTTTTTTTTTTTTTTTTTTTGCTTTTTTTGCAAGACTTTCTAGTTGCGCAAGTAAAAAAAAAATTAGAAATTTTTCCTTGTCCTGCAAAACAATCTCAATTCAAGCTTTTACTGTATAAAATCACTCACCTGGGCTGAAGAGCTCCAGTACCACCACACCACTGGTCAGTACACAAATGGTATGTTACAACATAACAGAGACCAGGCTGATATCTCAGTTTTGGAGCAGCCATAGTAATGTTAAAGGTGAGAATATTTATTCTGCTCCTACTATTCAAGTTCCTGATGTCTTACAGATAGTCATGCAAATCTTTTTCCAGTAGCACCAGTACAATATTCCCAAAGCAGCCCTGCTGTTAGTCTGCCTGTTTTTAAACCTGGCTTTATATGCATACAAGAGGAGGCGTACACTGCCTCTAATCAGTTGAAATAAACGGAAATAAACAGCAAGTGCATATTGTGATGTATATAGTCTGTTGCCCAAGGAGTTACCAAGCTACCAAGTGAAGCAAAATACCCCTAAATAGTACATACAAAAAACCCCTACAGTATTCCAGTGAAAAATGGAATATATTTGGTTGTGTTTTTTGGACAACAGATTTCAAATAACTGCTTCAGAGAACACAGCAAGGCACCTTCCTCAAAGAGTAAACAAGCACCAAGAACTTTTTAGCTCAAACAAAAAGCAATTTCACAAACTCAGTATAATCTGAGAGTATACAGAAGGCCAGACTGAGAGAAAGCTGGATTAAAATAGAAATACTCTCACAGGCTGTAAGCAAAACCCAACCGATGCTAAAATTAAAAAAGAAATTGAATTTTATGTTAGTTTTTTGCCCACAGGAAAAGTACCCATCTCTGACCCTTCTTCTTCCTCTCCTTTGCAACAGCACGGCTATGGCAGAATGGACAGTTTATGCATGGTCCCTATATTTTATATTTCTGTGTTTCTTTGCTTTCTTTGGCTGAGTGTTTCTCCAAGAACTCATATTAGATTCTTGGCATGTTAGAATACGAACTCAAGATTAAAAAGTTTTCATCGATAATTTTCTCCAGGTGTATCTGTCTCTCCTTGCTTCCTCCATTGTAACAGCAGCAGGTTTAGGGCAGTGATTTTCAACCAATGCGCCATGGCACACTGGTGTGCCACAGATAGTCCTTAGGTGTGCCGCAGGAATTTGGAGATTGACTTTCATTAATAGAAAAATGGGGGATTTGAACAATCTGGTGTGCCTTGTCAATGGTAAAAACAAGTGATGGTGTGTCTTGACAATTTCAGTGCCTTGTTAAGTGTGCCATGAGATGAAAAAGTTTGAAAATCACTGGTTTAGGGATTCAAAATGGAAAGATAGGAGAATAGCTGAATAGATCAGGGCTCAGCTAGGACTTGTTTGCGCCCATTGCATTCAAATCAAAATGAATGTGAACTGAATCAAAAGGGTCATGTCTGACTCCAGTTTTCCCATTTCTCTTGACCTAAATCATCATCATCATCATCTTCTTCATCTTCTTCTTCTACTTCTTCTTCTTCTTCTTCTTTAGTCCTCAGCTGGCAATTGTGAACAGGGTTGTACTCTCAACCAATACGCTGCTGTAGATGCTGCTGGATTTTGTGCATCATTCACAAAGCATTTCCACTCTTGGCGATCAATGGTGATTTTTTTTAACCAAATACAGATTTTTACATCACAGATTAATATGGGGAGGCCTGAACTCTGCACCAGCCTCCCCTCCATACCGAGTGGTGCAGATGTGTCTTACAGCTGGTTTGTGATACCCCTGGGCCAGGGCAACTTGTATCAGCCTAAATGGGTAGCTATGATCAGTGCTTTTTTTCTGGGAAAAAGGTGCCTACTCACCACTGGTTATCCCCATACGAATAATTATGTATTAGCTTCTAGGAGGGCAGGTGGAAAAAGCTGCTGGTGCTGAGTACCAGTGAGTACCCCCAGAAAAAAGTCCTGACTGATTATGCTTGCCTTTCCCTCATCACGAATCGAACACAACCAGATTCTGAACACTGTGGATTAGAAAAAATCCTAACCATGTCTCCATTCTACCCATTGTGTTCAATGGGTCTTACTCCCAGAAAAGTGTCTTTAGGATTGCAGCGTACATCTCTCTTTTTATAACCATCACCTCTGCAATCCGATTATGATTAAGACCCACTGAAATCAGTAAAAGAGTTAGTTGTTACTTTTTCTGGACAGGGGACAATAGCCGGAAACCGTATGAAATTACTTCAGCCCTGTACTCCTAAAATATAGGAAAAGGTGACCTATTGTGAACAATGTGAGGCAGTAAAATGCCTTTGGGTGAAGAGTGAGCTGTCTCAACATTTACCCTCTTTCCATTTTTGCTGGGTGGAGAGAGATGGCTCCCCTGCTTTTGGTCATACTGCTGGCAGGTGTGTTGAGGCAGGAAGCAGCGCATTACCTTAGAAAATGCCCCTGTGACCCCAGAGGGAGGATGTTTCCCAGAACTGGGCAGTGACTCACATTGTTCCCAAATCAGTCTGAATAAAGACAAAGATGCGGAATGACCCTCTCTGATCAGTTATTCCTCCTCCTCACTCATAACTCTGTCAGCGCTTTCAGCAGAATTGTCAAAATATGTTTGTCACAGAACATCTTTGACTCTCCTCCTTCCTCCCTCCCTCCCCCATCCATTGCTAAACTCATCTTTTTGGCATGTAACCCAGGGCTCATTTCCTCTCTAGGCAGCTTATATAGAAGTGCCTCACCTGCCCCTAAAGCAGAAAGGCTATAATTACAGCTGGCTTTTTGAAATAAAATGCTGTTTTGTTCCTCTCTCCCTTTCATAAATTTGGGGGTGCTTTGTGTGTGTGTGTGTGTGTGTGTGTGTGTGTGTGTGTGAATCTTAATAAGTTTTAAAAATATATATATTCTCCAAGATAAAACAAAGACAAAATATTAATTAAATATGTGTGACCTTAAAGTGCCCCTGTCCGTGTGTGTGTGTGTGTGTGTGTGTGTGTGTGTATTAGCAGGCCTCCGTCAGTCTTGAAAGACTATGGTATCATGCTCGGCACTACATATGCTGCATGCGAAGCACGAAAGCCTGGGTTAGATTGTTATGGAGGATAGGCTGTTACCCAAGCAGCAAATCCCCCCTCTCCACACCACTGAATTAGTCCAATGGAAAGGCAGAGCCAATATGATTGGATCCAGCTGGCATTGCAGAGCTGGGCTAAGGACAGGAGCTCACCCTGTCTTGTGGGGCCAACCCGGGTCTCAAACCTCTCAACCCGGGTCTCAAACCGCTTGCGCCACCCACAGCCCTATACACACACACACACACACACACACACACACACACAGTCACTATTTCAAGCTTTCCTGAAGGAAGGAGATTTCAGCAGCAAATACAAGATTCAAAGTGAGGTGCAAGGGCCAAGGCTCAGACATATTCAAAATTATATTTGTATTTTGGGTCTATGTCATTTTATCCTTCATTGAAATTCCTTGGTCAAATCAGAAAATACACATTTTTCAATCGATCAATCAATCAGGGTGCAATCTTAACCAATTTATGCCAGCACAACTCATCCATCTCCCCATTTTCATGGTGAAGCACATGTCGGTGTGTGGGCCTAATCCCCCCGCCACACACACACAGGAGTGGCATAGAAGTGCCTTTACAGCACTTTCACAACAACCCCAAACCAGTACGGGACTTGTGCCAGCCTAACCAGGGATTATGATTGCTCTGAAAATCAATCAATCATTTCCCTGCATTCTAGAAACCGGGAGATTCTGAAGGTTTGACATTTTGACTCTGAACACACAGAGAGCATGGACATAAGGCAATGGAGCATATCAGCACCTGAGATGTGGTTAGCTAGGTTTCTATACCCACCTAGGTTTCTATACCATTTTTGATAGTGCTAGATTAGAGCTGCTAGTGTCTAAAAGCAATTTCTCACTCACAGATGATTAATATAAATATATGATTCATCATGTCATACTGCTGTATCTAGCTATAAGCACTAATCAAGCAGCCAGAACTTAAACAAAAGGAACTAAAGTAGCAGAGTGAAAATCAGTCCTCCATTTTTCAAAGCCAGAGATGGGGGAAGAAGGTGTTGTGAGTATGCTGGATTCAGATAAATTATGCTTGGGCATTGTAGATCTATTAATTTCTTTGTTTTATTGAGGGACTTCTATCCTGCCAGTCCAATCATGCTTTAAGGTGGCTCACAACAACAATACAGTACAATAAATAACAACACTAAAAACAACTATAAACAAGTATTATAATATCAGAAGAAAGAGAAGTAGATAGAATTGCTTTTAAGTATACAAGCCAAAAACCACAGAGGTTTTGATCTAATGGCTTAAGAGCAAAGGGCCAAGCAGTGCCACATAAGGAAAAGTGCTTCCAGATTTGAAATGGGACCACAGGAAAGGTCCTTTCTCTAGTCTCATGCTCTGTCTCAGGTAACAGTAGTAGGCAGGAAAGTATCAACTGAAGCTTTTAGTAACCAGGCACAAAAGCAGTGGTGGGCTTCAGGGGGTTCCAACAGGTTCTATAGAACCCTTTGCTAATGAGTGCCTGGTTCTGAGAACTAATGGGACACAGAACCTGTTGTTAATTTAGGTTATTAAAACATAAAACCTGTTAATTTATTTGAATTCCACCACTGCACACAAGTACAGTATGAAAAGGTGGCCCTTCAGGTATCACAGAGCCAATCAGTACTTTGAATTGGGTCTCAAAGGATCTGGAAGCCTCAGCCTCAAACAGGGAGTCATCTGCTCCCAACAGTAGATCCCGATGGCAGTCTGATTGCTGAATTATGTACCTACTGCAGTTTCCAAACACATTTCAAAAGAAACCCTACATGCAATACATTGTAGCAGTCCAAACTCAATGCAGCTAAAGCCCATATTGCCATGGCCAGATCTCCCTGAGATGCAATTGATGGATCCCCTTAAGGTTTGCAAAAGTGCCCACGGTCTCAGCTAAAGCTAGCTAGCTTTGAATCTTTGTTTTTTCCTGGGGTACATCCCTCCATCCAACACAGACTGAATCCAAACTCCTTTTGCAAACTGGCAGTTTTGTTGACCGTGAGCAATTTTGTCTTGTCTGGATTAGACTTCCAACTTGTTTGCCCTCAGCATTACCAACCTTGAATACTAGTTTATACATAGCATAACCAGACAGAAACAATTGTCTGACTCCTACAAACATAAAACACTTTACAATTTAACCCATATCTGCCTGGCCCACAAGTATATACATTTAGGGCAAAATCCAGAGTAACCTTGCTCCTGTGTAAGAACAACTTACTCTGGATTATATGGATTATGGTTCATGAATAAATGTAGGTTGCTGTACATGAATAAGTGTGGATTGTTGTACATTGGAAAATTAAGAATTATTACTTTTTTAATAATAATTCTATTATTATTAAAAATTAAGACATCCCCTGAAAATAAGACCTAGGGCAAAATCCAGAGTAACTACGGGGAGCCGTTGCTCCAATGTAAGAACAACTTACTCTGGATTCCAGTATGAATTTCCCATAGGTTTTCACTAGGTGGTGCAGTAACTACAGGTACACATAAAGTCTCTTACGTGCTCCTGGAGTTACCCTGGATTTGGGGGTATGTTCCTGTTGTATAAATGCAACATTGAGCAGAAATGGCTTTATATGAAAGGTGTGCATCTACACACATACATGAGTACAAACTCAGCTGCACCACAAATTTGAAAATCCCTCCTCAACTTTGCTTGACATCCCACCTCCTTATTCTCTCTCTCAGCTTAAAATTTGTGCTTTATATTTGATCTAGTCCTGCTTCACCATATCCTACAGTTACCTGCTTCACCATATCCTACAGTCCTGCTTCACCATATCCTACAGTTACAGTTACCTGCTTCACCATATCCTACAGTCACCATATCCTACAGTTTTATATTGACTAGCTATTGCCAGTGTTATGGCTGAGCATAAGGCCAAAATATTAAAGTCAGTCTTTGTTTTGCAAAGTAGTAACTTGTAAGAAAACAAGACAGCAGTTTCATTTCTAGAGATACAATGAAAGCGTTCAGTGTGTACTGGCATTCCAAAAAAGAGATAGCAAGCATACAAACTTTTGATTCTTGCGCCAGAGTTGATAAGGTGTCTAGTAAACCCCTGCCAATTAGAAGCCAGGCATTTCGTTGCCATGAAAAAACACCTTGGTCAGAGTGACCTGAGTATAATGGTTCAAAGCACTGAAAAAAATTGTAATTTAATGCATCTCATTACTATGGAGCACATCTAAAAAAGGTAAAGTTTTTACCTTTTTTACAAAATCCCTGGCAGGTTATTTTGCTAGTCATGACAAACTGTAGCTTGCAGTGCTCATCCCCATTTCTAGATGGGGAGTGTGTGTCCGTGTGCCGCAGCCTGTGTGACTCACATGCGCCCAGAAATAGGTACCAAAGTGATACCTATTTATCTACTTGCATTTGCATGCTTTCAAACTTCTAGGCTGCCGTGATCTGTGCTAAGGACAGGAGCTCACCCCATCTTGTAGGACCTGGGTCTCAAACCCTGGCTTGCTGATTAACTTGTGCCACCAGAGCCCTTACAGAGCACACCTATCAATGCATATTAATAATACACTATCCAATCTTGTTTAGTGTAACCTAAAGAAGTGGGAATTATGCTAATGTCTGTAAAGTGGAGTTAAACTGACTTAAAGTTATAAAAACCAAGTGTTTTCTTTGTTCTATGTGCTTTGTCATTGTCATTTGTCATTGAATGGGCAATGGGCCCATTCTGCAGAATGTAAAATAGACTGCTCTTTAACCCTACAATCCAGTGTAACTACAGGAGCACATAAGAGACATTACGTGCACCCGTAGTTACGGCATCATCTCGTGAAAACCTATGGGAAATTCATATTGCAATCCAGAGTAAATTGTTCTTATACTGGAACAAGGACTTCCCAGTAGTCACTCTGGATTGTGCCCTAAGTTTCTCTTTTGAGAAACTTATATTCAGTATAGATTCTGGGGAGTCCCATGTTTAAAGGAACACTACCTTTTGGAGATTTTTCAGGAGAGCCCCAAAAGGGAATGATAGTGTTGCCAGTTCAGATCTCAGGCATCAATAGTATATTTTGTTGCTGTGTGTAAATGAAACTTGGGTTAAGGAAATTGTAGTTGGCGTCTAGCATATCCGCAACATGAAAAACCTTTGCCTGTCATTTCATTGCCCAGAGATCTTAGCTTCTGGTGCCAATCCTGCAGACATTAATCTATAGTCCATCCCAGCTCCTATCCTGAACTGAACAGTAAAGAAAACCACCCAAATTTGTAAAATTTGGTACAATTTGGTAAAATTTGTGTGTAAAAAATGCACACAAGGACACCCATTCTTTCTTCCCTTGCTGCTAATATTGCTGACAGATCTGCACTTGCGTGCCAGGCAGAGCTACCTTGAGTGGCAGGGAATTCATCATTCTGGTCAAGGACAAAAGAATGGGACATATGTTTAAACAAGAAAACCAATCACTGTTGCAAATGAAAAGAAGATGAGGTGTGAAAAGGGGCTGGAGGTGTCAGTCTTGCCCTTCCATTATTGGCCTGCAGTGTATCTCTCTCTTGTGGTTATTCTCTTGTTACCAAATCTCCAGATGTCCTTCCTTGATCAGAAGGTTCGTATTAAGAATCCATAAGAACCAAGCGGGTAAGGGGCTAATGACCTATTATGCACGCTGGCTTTCCATTCTCATGTAAGCCTGTTTCCACCTGTCCTATTAAATTAAAGAACACGAAGGGTAGAATATGCTGGATTATTAGAACTGTATTCCTTGGATACAGTGAATATGGGGCTCTGTGGAAGAAGTACTCTTCCTTTTGAAAATCAAGCCCTCTTCTAATTGTAATCTGCTTTCTGCACCCTCACTAAATAGCAGGATTCAAAGAGTTTTACGGAGTCCCAAGTATGTTTTGAGATTCCTAAGGACTTCCTTTCCCTCTCAAGCTGCCTGTTATGGTCAAAGGAAAGAAATGCTTGTAAGACCTCTTCCTCCCATCAGTTCAGCCTCGTTCCAGAATCCAAAGGCAATTGCCACCCAATCTAAAACAAGAAAATAGGCAAGTGTCTTGGATGTCTTGCCTCCCAGATACGTTATGGCCAAGCCACAAATTATCAGGGAATTCCCAAAAAAGGGTGAAGTTGCATATACTTCTGGTTGCGAGGAAGGGGGGAAGGCAGGGTGACCAGATGCTGAACCCAAAATTTCCCCTCAAGCTTCCCAAAATTCCTGTTACCCACGCCAAAATTCCTACCTGGTTAAAAATGTAGGACACCCCCAAAATGTAGGACCAATATAGGACATGTTACAATGAAGAAAAAATACTTGTATTGGTTTCCTCTACTTAATTTCAACACTTTTAAAATTGAAAACCTTTTAACATATATGATTCTGACCCACACATGTAAGACACCCTCAAAGCAGTTTGCAGAATTACAAGCCACATGCAAGTGACTTCAACATACATGATTCTGACCCAGACATGTAAGGTGCCCTGAAAATAGTTTACAGCAACAGTTCAAAGTGGCCACAGGGGAGCCGGGCCAGCCGAGGAGGAGGAGAAGTGGCTGCAGGGGAGCTGGGTGAGCCAAGGAGAAGGAGAAGCGGCTGTTGGGGAGCCAGACCAGCCAAGGAAGAGAAGCAGCCGCAGGGGATCCAGCCACCAAAGGAGAGGCAAGGCTGGCTAGAGAGGCTGCAGGCAGTGCATAGGGCGCTGCAGGGGCCGCGGAGCTCTTGGATAAGCTGCAATTTCTCTGCATGAAACATGCAGAGACCTTTATTAAAATAGCAGTAGCAGGTTTAAAGAGTAAAAGGTATTTCAAACAAGTATTTGCAAAAAAAACTAAAGCAAATGAGGGCTTTGACACAGCTCTAATAACCAGTAATGGAAACTGGAAAAAGGCAGACATAAACATAAACAAAAATCTATTGCAACTTTCTAAACATATTTCTTGATCACATTTTCTCTGGATGATGGTTCCTGTCTAGGTCAGCATCATGGTTAAGATCTAAGGGCACTCTTTCACTAAGGCCCCAGTAATATCTGCCACAAGTCCATTGCATGCAGCACTGCCAATGGAAAACATTGCATGCTATGGTGGATGGTGTTAACCAATCAGCTCAGGAGAAATAAGCAAAAATCATTGAGTTTTACTTCTCCATAGACCACTTGACCATCAGTAAGACTTCTCAGATCTACCCCAACTCTTTATCTGGCAAAAATCTGAGACAACACCTGAGAGTAGGCCAAGGCCTAAAAAGGGAGAAAGGATCCATTGTTAGGGCACAATCCAGAGTAACTACAGGAGCACATAAGAGACATTATGTGAACCCGCTGTTACTGCACCACGTAATGAAAACCTATGGGAAATTCATATTGCAATCCAGAGTAACTTGTTCTTAATCCAGAGCAAGGACTCCCCGTAGTTACTCTGGATTTCACCCTAACTGCTTCCACTGATATCTGCTCCCCTGCTCTCTCCTATCCTCAGCTCTCCCTGTTACCAGCCACAGACATCCTCCTCCTCCTCCACTTTACCTGCTCCAGCACAGCTTCTGGTGGCCAGAGTCCACTGTGTGAGATCTCCAGTCATTTATGACAAAGGCCCCCAAAACACACACACAATAACAGTATGCCTTGTATGCTGCAGTGGCAGACAATGGATCATTATGTATGAGGGGTTCACATTTTGGGGTTTGCTTTTCTGAATCCCCCTTTCAAATTATCACCCCATCTCGCCCTTTATCCAGTCATTCTCATTTATCGTAGTATTTAAAAGGTCCCTCCAGAGCACTTAAACTTTTGGTCTCTTTCTTGGCTACTTCTAATGAATTTCCTAGTTAGCCCAGCCAGTTGCAAAGTGAGTTTTACACTTATATAATTTCATTTCATTTCCATTTGTAAAAACCAGGAGGAAAGGGGAAATTATACTTACAAGAGCTCTTGAGATTAATTTATTTTGTCATATGCTGTGCCTGAACTGATAACAAATGACAGCTCTTGGAGCAGACAATGTTCAGTTCTGAAAGAAAGAGAAGGTTCCTTTGAATCACAACTCCTTGGTCCATGAGGTTTCTAAGTAAATATGGCTGCAATCCAAACTAAGTCCAGTTGTGCCGGCCTGGGTTAGGATTGCACCCTATGATAGCTAATACATCATTCATACTCTCACTCCACCTCAAGATGCCCCCCAGCTCATCTAGTCCACAAAACAACCTTGAGTCCCTCTGCCCCCTGAAGAAAAGAATTCTGCTATATTAAGGGCACAGTCCTAACAAATTTAGGCCAGCACAACTCACCCATCTACCACTGCCATGATGGTGTGGGGAGGCTGGCGCATGTCTGTGCACTGGCCTAACTCCAAAAGGAGTGGCACCGAAGTGTTTTCTGGCATGTCGTGACACCCCAAGCCAGCACAGGACTTGTGCCTAGGTTTATGCCAGCCTAACTAGGAGTTAGGATTGTAGCCTCACAGAAGCAGCAGCTCATGCTTTTGCAATACAACTGTTGGCTTTGTGATTTTCTCCAGAGGGCATTCTCCAGAAATCACAAGGTTTTGGACCTTATACAACTGCTTATGAGGCAAACACTAACTTTGCCAATGCTGGAACATCTACCCAAAGGAAGCTGGCACTCTCTGTTGCGGAGGAGTGCATGGAGACCTCCTCGAGATAAAGGAACTTTTATACTTTTATTTTGCATTCTGCTCCCCAGTGGGTCACCAGAACATATTCCAACTATTTTGCTGTTGTACATCCAAGGGAGTAACAGAGAGGAAAGAGGAGAAGGGAAAGTTTCTGCTGTCAGGAACAACCCCTGCCCTCCACCAGTCCACCCCACTGTGCCTCTACCAAACCAGACCCATGCTGCATCCTTAAACTAGGTGCTGTTCTCACAAATAATGCCTCTATTTAAACCTCATGAGGAAATAGTGCTTCACTACCCCTTCCTCTCACTTCATACTCATGCAATGTTGAAAGCGATGAGTTCCCTTCTTTTTAAAAGGAAGAGGAGGCTGATGCGCAATGAGGAGGTAAAGAGTTACTTTTGGAGGAGAGGTTCACCACCTTCTTTTGGTATTTGTCACCTTCTTCAGTGTGGTGAAGGTGGCAGTGGGGGGTAAAGGGTGCTTGACCCAGTGGACCCAGTTGGCTAGCCCTGCCTCCACAGATAACACTTCAATGCCTGTATCAATAATCTGTATTTGTGGGTGTCTTTAAATTCTATGACAAGCAAAACCTTTTTTTGGGGTGGCTGTATCAGATGACTCAATTTTGACCCATTCTGCCACCTTCCACAGGTTTCCTCTGCATTGTCTGGCAGCAGCGTTGATTTCTCTCATCATGCCTCCTAGGTGTCACGGTGTGTTTCTTACTTCCAGATAGTTTACAGACGGAGCCAAGAACAGCATATGATTGCAAGCAGTTAGGCGATTGCTTTGTACCTGGAGGGGTTTGATGGTTTGTACACAGTGCTACCCAGGTGTACCTGGGAGGCGCTGATGATAAATAGAACTGTTTTATTTGCCTCCGGCTGAGCAACACAATGCTCAGGAGGACTTTTGTTTCCACATCGCTCCATTAACAGACAAACAGGCAGCAATGCTGGCTGCTGACACCAGGGTTAATTAAATCTATCTCTCCATCAATTCTTATTCAACTATTATCGATGGCCATTAGATTGGTGACAAAAGTAACAAGAAAACTGTAAATTCATCTTAACCATTCCAACACTAAAGGAATGAAGAGAGAAATAGACCTGGCATTGACTTCAAATGTTTTAAAATATGATTTTTATTATTAGTAGTAGTAGCTTTTGGTTTCCAGACTATGGAGTTGTTGATCTTTAAAATGCATCACTGATGAGTAGTAGAGACTACAATATGGAAGTGATCTGTGATTATAAATAATAAAATAGAAGATCCACCACAGTGTTTTTCAGAATGTACTTACTATAAGTGGAGAAATTTTGTGTTTTGATTTAAGAAGCATAGAACCAATACATTAGTACTGTACATATGTAATAGAGGAAACCATGTCCTGTTAGGAGTGGTATCTTCTAAACTGGAACCTTATTTTGTTGAATCACATGTACTGTATTTACTCGAATGTAGTGTGCCATTGAATGTAATACACACACAATTTTAAAAGCTTGACATTAAAAACACAGTTTTATTACGATTATAACGTGCAGGCTTCTAAAATGGGGTGTGCATTATATTGAATGGTGCTTGATGGTGGTACTTGAAGATGGGGGGGTCCTTAAAGTGAGGGGGAGATGCTGCAGTGCTGCCCCCTCCTCTTCCTCCTTCCCCCCAGAGATTTGCTGGGTGGTGAAGCCTCAGGCCATCCCACCACCCACACCCCTGACGGGAGGGGGGCTGTCCTTGGCGCACTCTTCCCTGACCCCAGCCCAGGGCCACTGCTCCCTGGAGGGCTCTGCCCCTGTCCCTGCAAAGTCCTCCAGCCCCACCTCTATCCAGCCGGCAGCCTCACTCCAGTCCCGATGATGCCCTGCTGAAGCTCCCTGATCTGGTGCAATGCAGGAGCTCTGCTGGCTGGGCACATAAGCAGATGGGTGCAGGGACCAGATAGCCCCTCTCCAATCACCCTGCACCTGGCCAGGTTCTCCCTGGCTCCCTCTGTCCCCATCCAAGCTGAGCAGTTGGAGCCCTGAGCCATCCAGAGGGTACGGAGAAAATGGACAGGGGTACTTTAAGGTCACACATATTTAATTAATATTTTGTCTTTGTTTTATCTTGGAGAATATATATATTTTTAAAACTTATTAAAATTCACACACACACACACACACACACACACACACACACACAAGGAATCAAGTTGAATGTTCTGGTTTAGTTCATATTAGAACCTATCCTGCCTCATTCTTTTTTCTTTGCTGAGAAATTTCTACTTTTGTTGGAAGAGAATCACGGCATGGCACAAAGCTGGAAAATGTAGTAGAAAGAAATAACAAAAAGACATATAATGTTCTCATACCACAGGATACAATAATCTGCTTGTACTATTTTGCTTCTCTACCTCGCCTCTTTCGCCTCACCTTCCATAAAGTTTGCTATTTAATCAGAAGAAGAATTGAAACAGGAGTTCTTCATCTATGGTGTCTCCTGACCAGAAATTTTGTGCTTTCCTGCTATCTGTTTCAGGAACTTGGGCGTATACTCATCAAGCTACAAACACAACATAACCAGTGGTGGGCTGCAGCAGGTTCGCACCTACTCTATAGAACCGGTTGTTAAGGAGAGATAGGAATATAAAGTTTAAAAATAGCCATTTAAAAGTGGCTGCCAGATGGGCAGAGAACCAGTTGTTAATTTCTTTGAATCCCATCACTGAACGTACCGTAACTGTTCTGTTTCAGGCACTCCAGTCCTAACCTATACTTGAACAGGCTGATTGGCTGTCCTGCTCTGTCTCAGCACAGGGTTGGGGCTGGCCGCTGCACAAACCAGGACAAACGGAATCAAAACAGTTTAGACCTGCACCACCTATGGAGGTGGAGTATGTCCCCTTCCCAAGCTCAGTCCACCCACAAGCCCACCTACCCAGAACACTGTCAGTTTGTCCTCCTCCTGCCATAACCCATACCCAGTGCTAGCACTCTGGAAGCCCAATTTGGGAGTTTAGAATCATAGAATCCTAGAGTTGGAAGGGTAGGTTATCTGGTCCAACCCCCTTCCTGCAGCAGGAAATCCTCCTAGAGCATCCCCAACAGGTGCTCATCAAGCCTCTCCTTCAAGATCCCCAGTGAGGAAGAGTTCACCACCTCACTTGGCAGTCTGTTCCACTGCCAAACTGCCCTCACTGACAGGAATTTTTTCCGGATATCCAACTGGAATCTCCTTTCTTGCAGTTTGTACCCATTGGTTCTAGTTCTGCTTTCAGTAGCAGCTATGAACAAATGAGCCCCTTCCTCCCTATGACAGCCCTTCAGGTATCTGAAGAGGGCAATGTCTCCCCTCAGCCTCCTCATGTCTCCCCTCAGCCTCTTCTTCTCCAGGCTGAACATCCCAAGTTCCCCCAACCTTTCCTCGTAGGGCTTCCCTTCCATCCCACTGATCATTCTTGTCGCTCTCCTCTGGACTTGCTCCAGTTTGGCTGCATCCTTCTTAAAGTGAGGTGCCCAGAACTGAACACAGTACTCAAGGTGAGGTCTGACCAATGCAGAGTAAAGAGGAACTAGAACTTCTTGCAACTTAGAAGCTACAGTCCTCTTAATGCAGCCTAAAATGGCATTTGCCTTCTTTGCAGATGCATCATGCTGCTGACTCATGTTCAGTTTGTGATCCATGGCTACTCCAAGGTCCCGCTCACATGTTGTGTTTCCAAGCCAAGTATCCCCCATTTTATACCTGTGTTTTGGGTTTTTATTGCCCAAGTGCAGAACCTTGCACTTCTCCCTGTTGAAGTTCATTCTATTTGTTACAGCCCAGGATTCCAGTTTATCCAGATCCTCCTGGAGGTTTCTCCTGTCTTCTGTTGTGTTTGCTGCTCCTCCCAGCTTGGTATCATCTGCAAATTTGATCAGGCTCCCCCGTATCCCTTCCTCCAAGTCATTGATGAAAATGTTAAAGAGGACTGGGCCCAAGACAGAGCCCTGGGGTACCCCACTTGAAACCAACCTCCAGGTTGACACAGAACCATTTACTAAAACCCTTTGAGTGCGGCCATTGAGCCAGTTGCAGATCCACCTAACGATTGCCCCGTCTAGCCCATATTTTTCCAACTTCCCAATTAAAATGTCATGTGGGACCTTGTCAAATGCTTTGCTGAAGTCAAGATAAATGACATCCATAGCATTGCCACTGTCCAGTAAGCATGTAACCCGATCAAAAAAGGAGATCAGATTTGTCTGGCAAGATTTATTCTTGGTAAATCCATGCTGGGTTGTTTTGATCACCGAGTACTTGTCTAGATGTGCACAAATTGTGTGTTTTATGATTTGTTCAAATATCTTGCCCAGGATTGAAGTCAAACTGACTGGACTATAATTTCCGAGGTCTTCTTTTTTCTCCTTCTTAAATACCTGCTGCCCAGCTTCCCCCTACCCTGAACATCTCCAGACAACCCTCCTCCTGTTCTCCCCTGACCTTCATGCCAGCTGAAGTAGGCTGATATAAACTTAGTGGAGCTGGCACACACACATCCACCAGCCTGCCCCTCCTGCAGTGGTACAAAGGTGACATAGGGTGCAATCCTAACAAAGTTAGGCCAGCCTAACTCACATGGCATACCTTTCCATGGTGGTGTGGGAATGTTGGCGTATGCCTATGTAGTGCCCTAAACCCCCCCCCCCCAAGAGTGGGGTAGACTCCCCCAGATCAGCACCAGATGTATGCCAGGGATAATGCCAGCCTAACTGAAGATTAGAATTGCAACCTTAATGACATTTTTGTGACACCTCTGGGCCAGTATAACAGTTAGCCCAAATTGAACTTTGAATTACACTCTACATTGCTTGGAAAAAACATCTTGGCTTCCTTACTCCATAACTTTTAAGAATGAGAGTCTTGCCGATAAGCAAAAATATAATTTATCTTATTTCAGGATTCAAAAATCTCCTTTAATCTGTTAATTTAAATGGCTCAGTCCCTTTTCCAATGACTTTTGATTAAACAGTAATAGGGATGTTAATTGCTGATGCACAATCCTATTCAGGATTCATTACAATGCAATAAAAGAAGGATTAGCCACATAAAAGGCAATTGCTCCATTACTTTGGGCATCAGCTTCTTCTCCTACAGTGTGGAAAGCTGTAGTTCAGAGGCACAGTGCATGCATCTCATATGTGAATCCACATCGTTGATCAATAACACTGGTTGCAGGATCTCAGGGCTGAGAATGACCCTTGCAAGAAGGCTTATGGCCCAATCCTGTTGGCGCCTGCTGCAAGCAAATGTACATTCCCTTGGCAGCAACTGCTGAAAAGCTGCTTTAAAGTGTGCTGCCTAAGAATGCAATTCTAACCAATTTAGGCTAGCTTAAGGTATATCTTCCAGTGGCGGTGTGGGGAGGTCGGTGGGCACTGGCCTAACCAGCCCCTTCCCCAGGAGTGAGGCAGAAGTACTTTACGGCACTTTTGTAGCACCCTCAGGTCAGCATAAAATTTATGCCTGGGCGTAGGCCAGCCAAACTGGAGTTTAGGATTGCAGCCTAAGAGCCAGCAGAAAGCTTGGACCCTCTCCCCACAACTGCAGCAATGCAGCATTGTCCTGGAAGCCTCCACAGGATAAGCTTCCGCTTCCCAGATAGGTCCTGGGAAATTGGATCAACACTCCTCCATCCCCATACTGTTCCCCATCCTATTCTTCCTGCACCATGCCCCATTTTACCCACCCCTTATTTCACAGCACCAGGGCATCTTCACAGGCCACACATTGCATGGCAGCTGGTGACTGTTGTTTTTCTTTGCATGCTACCACACAGTGCATTTTGTGACACCAGAAAGGCTGCCGCACGGCCAAAACGCCACTCTCTGTAATACTTTGTGGCTCTGAACCTCAGTAAGTGAACCTCATTTCAGTAGTGAGTGACAGCCTGAGTTCCCCATCCAGCCACTCTAACAACATTTTTACAGAAACATTTAAGAGAATAAGACCATCCTTTCTACACCTCATAATTTTGCACAAATGGGTACCCTGTGAAATTTCTCTTGTTCTAGATTCCTAGTCAAAATAGCACATCAGGAAAAATTGCTTCAGCCATGAAGTTATTAAGAAAAAAAACCTCCTGTTTATGTTCACAGCAAAATTAGTACAAAGTCTATTCTCATAGTCAAAGCATTTATTTATTTATTTATTTATTTATTTATTTATTTATTTATTTATTTATTTTGATTTATATCCCACCTTTCTTCCTTAACAAAACCCAAGGTGGCTAACAACATTTAAAAACCACAATAAAATACCATTAAAAATAGATAAATACAATTAAAATACAGTTAAACTATTAAAAACCGTTTTAAAAAGGCCAATAAAACTCAGGTTAATAAAGGTTGGCAACAATATAATAATATTACCCTCCAAAAGCCATTAAATGCTTGTTTAAATAAGGCCTTGCCACAAGGATAATACTGAGGGGGCTTTCATTAATTCAATGGGGAGGGAATTCCACAGAGTGGGTGCCACCACCAAGAAGGTCCTGTTTCTGGCTACCATTCCTCTTATTTCTTTCAGTGATGGCACAACCAACAGGGTCCCCTTTGATGACCCCATTGAGAAGACCAGATTATATGGAAGCAGATGGTCTCTCAAATATGCTGGTCCCAGGCAAATATGAATTGGGCCGAGAAACGAATGGGTAGTCAGTATAATTGCTGGAGCAACGGTGTGACAGAGTCAAATCATCAACCACCAGCAACCACACAGGCCACCACATTCTGCACTAGTTATAACTTCCGGACTGTCTTCAAAGGCAGCCCCACGTAGAGTGTGTTGCAATAGTCTAGACTTGATGTCCATCATGGCATGGACCACCATGGCCAGATCCAACTGAGACAGGTACGGCTGCAGCTGACGCACCAGCTGAAGCTTGGCAAAAGTGCTCCTGGCCACAGCTGACACCTGGACAACCTGGAGCAGCTGCGAACCCACTCTTTCAAGGGGAGTGCAACCCCGTTCAGAGTAGGGCCATAATCCAGCACATGCATCACGGATTTCTCAACCAGGAGGACCTCTGTCTTGTCAGGATTTAATTTCAGCTTGTTTGCCTTCATCCAGATCCCAACAGCCTCCAGGCAATGCTTCAAGACACCCCTGGTATTTGGTGGAAAGGAGAGATAGAGCTGAGTATCATCAGCATACTGATGACACCCAACTCCAAATCCCCAGATGACCTCTTCCAGCAGTTTCATGTAGATGCTGAACAACCTAGGGGTCAGTATAGAGCCCTGTGGCACCCCACACCCCAAGGGCCAAAGAGGAGTCCCCCAGAACCACCATCTGGGATTGGTTTGGTCAAGAAAGAGCAGAACCACTGTAGCACTGTAGCAAAATGTTGTGAACATTTTGTTGAAAACATTTACTCGACATAATAGTACTAAAAATAATAATAAGCAAATGTTTTATTAGCTTCTGGTTACGATTTGCAGGGGCTCTGTTTGGAAAGAGGGGATCTGGCTTGCACAATTGAGAAACATTCTGGTAATTTCAATTTGTTTCAGAAATGTGACTAGGTGGTTATGGACAGCAAGGGTTAAGCCGTTTCCCTCTTCCCTCCAGAGAACGGGCTTCCAATTTTGTATGGTTACAAATGAAAATGAGTTTAGTTTCTCCACCTAATTCCTGGTGGAGGCCGGTGAGGCTCCCAGTGCAAGACTACTACTAAATAAGCTCAGGTTATATTGCTTGCTACCCAGGAGATCTGCAGGACTATAATAGTATGGATATAACATATCAAGACTAAAGAGAATTGGCTGAGTTCTGCAGAGGCCCCAGGCAGGGCTGCTAGAGGACAAGGCAGCCAGTTGTAATTTGCACAGTTGCATTGGCAAAAGTTGACAAGAATAGTGTGTAAGCTGGGCGGTGGGCCACATTCTCTATGGCAATGGTTTTTCTCCTGAAAGAGTCATTGGCTTTCCTTGTGCACATAAACAGCAACTCAGAGGGGTTGGGGGGAGGAAAGAAGAAAGGCTCTAGGTATATAAGGGCAAGTCATGGCCAAAGTGATGGGGCTCATCACTTTGGAGCAAAGGAGGCTTAAGATGCGATCCTAACCAATTTAGTCCAGCCTAATGCACATGGCATATCTATCCATGGTGGTGTGGGGAGGTTGGCGTATTCCTGTGCACTGCCCTAACTTCTCCAGGAGTGGGGCAGAAGTGTCTTCTGGCACTTTTGTGACGACACCAGGTCAGCACAGGACTTATGTCGGGACTAAGTCCAGCCTAACTGAAAGTTAGGAATGCAGCCTTAAAGCACCACAGTGGTCTCGGCTCTTGTAGAAGAAAGCAGATGAGCCACTGGAGGAAGCATTGGATTGGAATTTTGTATGCCAGAGGAAACGCCCCATAGAAAATCATCAGTTTCCTGTCTGTGGCCTGTTACCAGTGATGGGCTTCAAAGAAATTAAGAACCAGTTCTCTGTCCATCTGGCAGCCACTTTTAAATGGCTATTTTTAAACTTTATATGTACTATCTCTTGTTAAGAACCGGTTCTATAGAGTAGGTGCGAACCTGCTGGTGCCCACCACTGCCTGTTACATGTCTTGCCCTTCAGACATTCCCCTCCCCACTAATTGTTGGAATACGATGACAAGAAATTGACCTGGTCTATGTTGGAAACTGAATGAGACAGTAAATCCTGAGGTGCAGAGTGGACTAAATTGTGGAAGGGAGACCACGTTTAGAATACTCTTTTATGTTATGAAAAACAGCTTCTTGCAGTAACCTACTTATCAGGAAGAAAATTTCTAGTCCAAAACTCTCCCTGTAGTATTTATTTCTACTTAGAGGCATTCAAAATGTCATCCTTCCATGGCCGCCTGAAGTGGTCCATCACCTCATTTATTGAACGTAGGCTTCAGCTGCGTTGGCAGGAAGACACAAGGTGTAGCTGTTGAATTGAAGGCAGGGAACTCTGAATTAAGCAAAGGAAGATGGGCAAGTTGCTATACGAGGCAAGACGAGGCCAGCAGATCATTGAGAAGGGCGTTTTGAAGTGGCACTCATGTTTATCATCATCTACTGTGGCTTTGAGCACTTGCTTCTCCAAAAAACCAGAACCCCTGTATTTATATACAGTGGTGCCTTGTAAGAAGGAGATAATTTGTTCCGGAAGCAAGTTTGTTTTACAAAGCATTCTTCTTAAAAAGTGGATTTTCCTATAGGAAATAATGGAAACGCAGACGATTGGTTCCACAATCCCAAAATATTCATATAAAAATATTAACTATATATAAAAATGATGACAAAACACTGTAATTTAATTCAAAACTCAGTAATATAATACAGAACACAATTACTGCAATGTTAATAAAAATACTATATTATACTGTACAGTAAAACAGAAAGGAAAAATCTTTATGGCCAAGGATGACTAATTTTCACTAAAAGAGTCACTAGTGTCTTTTTGAGCAACTTTCACAAGGAACCTTCTAATGACACTTGCTTTTGTCTGTTTTTGAGGATTTCACGAAAATGTGACATTGCATTGTCATTAAACAGATTCATCACTCGCACTGCTACAGCTTTATTTGGGTGGTGCTTTTGTATAAAATTTGTTTACAAAGGTCCTTAATCTCATTTGATGTGAGGGACTCCTCCTCTTCTGCAGATGAGATTCCTCTATAACCTCTTGCTGTTGCTCAAAATGCAGATCCATAAATTTGTTTGTTTTACAAAAAAAAATTCCTTATAAAATTGCCAAACTCTGCCAAAACTGTTTGTCTTACAAGGCACTGTTTGTCTTACAAACCAGAAGTCCTTAGAAATTTTAGTTTGAGCACAATCCTAACCATGTCTACTCAAAAGTAAGCCCCATTGTGTTCAATGGGTTTTACTCCCAGGAAAGTGTCTTTAGGATTGCAGCCTTTGTCTTACAAAGCATTCTTCTTACAAAGTGTTTGTCTTACAAGGTACAACTGTATATATAATTAAAAGTCATTGACTGACTCTCTGACTGACTCACTCATCAATGCCCAGCCAAAACCACCAGACCCAGAAGTGTGAAATTTGGGAAGGGTGTTCCTTCCATGAGGAAGGCACCCACTAAGAACTGGTTTTTTTTTTGGAAATTCCAACAATAAGGGGGTAAAAAGGGGCACAATGCATTTTTGTCCCTATACACTGAATAATCCCTAATTGATCAACACTCAGGCTCAACCCCCTGAACCTAGAAGCATGAAATTTGGGGAGCATATTCTTTCTGTGATGTAAGCACCCACTAACAACTGATTTGATACCCATTGCCTGCTGCCTGGAAAGGCTCTCCAGTGGTGCCTAGTGCTGTCTGCTACCTACTGCCACTTGATGGTACCCAGTGCCCAGTAGTGCCTGGTAGGGATGTCTAGTAGAAGTGCCCAGTAGGGGTGCCCATTTGTGCGCAGTAGGAATGTTCAGTGCCCAGTGGTGCTGGCTGCCTGGCGGTGCCTAGTGCCCAGTAGGGGTCTGAGGTGGTACCCAGTAGGGATGCCAGCTGGTGCCCAGTGGTTCCCACTGCCCACTGTGTGGGGGTGCCTTGACCTGGTGCTCAGTGATTCCCATAGGGATGCCTGGTGTCCAGTGGTGCCTGGTGGTGTCCTCTGCCCACTGGTGTCCACTACCTGGTGGTGCCTGCTGCTGTCTGCTGCATGGCAGTGCCTTGTGCCTGGTAGGGATGCCCAATGCTTGGTAGGAATGCCTCCTGGTACCCTCCAGTGCCTGGTGCCTGTCATTGCCCAGCGGTGCCAATACCCGCTGGTGCCAGTCACCCGGTGTCACTTGCTGGTACCCACCAGTGTCCAGCCATGCCTGGGACCCACAGATATTCTTGAAAATTTTCCTTTCACAAAGGCAGGTTCATTTTGTTAGTCCATTGATAAGAAAGAACCAATTATTTCAATCATGACAAGAAGTCAATGTTCATATTGAACCAGAGGAACCTCTATTCTAAAAGAGGAAATTTCAGAAAGCTGGGAACAAGACTGACATTTATAACAAGATTAATATTTATAATTTTATAAAAATAAAATATTTATAAAAATATTTATAAAAATATCATAAAATATGATATTTATAAAAATATCATATTTATATTTATAAAATTAAAAAGGCATTTGTTTTCCGTGCCTCCTCCCTCCCTCTCTCTCTCTCTCTCTCTCTCTCTCTCTCTCTCTCTCTCTCTCTCTCTCTCTCTCCAGTATGTATCTCTCCAGACAAAACTATAATCTGATACAGTTTAGAATATCCTGAATCCTTCTCTTAAAAAGAAAAGCTCCCAAGCTCCAATTAATCACAAGACCTGCATAAACTTAACAGTTGAAAAATATTTTCAGTAAAGAATTCTTTTCTTGAGACACAGACTCAAAGGCCATTTCTCTCTCTCTCTCTCTCTCTCACACACACACACACATACAACACACACACACTTGCCGATAATAAACATGGAGCTGTTACTCTGGTTGTAGGACCCAACATTCTCAAGGGTATATTTTCTCCAATAGCCTGAACCTGTTTAATCATAAAACATTTGACTTGTTCAAATTCACATTCATAATTCAGCAACATTTGACATAAACTCACAGCCCCTTTCCAGCACTGAATGGTCTCAGATTAGGAATTGCAGAGCACGTTATATTTGGACAGGATAATTGATAATAATTAAGTGTATGGGCCGAGGAAAGAATTGTAGGTATGGTGTATGGGTAAACATATCTATTTTTCATGAAGTAGTCTAAAATGATTGAAGCGTGTCAAGGGTGATATATGATAGCTAACTGATAAATGATTGATAGTGATGTATTAATATTTCAAGAGAGGTCATACATGTTTTGTGGCATCCTTGTTAAATCTTTAACTGGTATTGGATAACCTTGGAAGATCACATATTATAATTAATTATTTGTTGGGAAAGCAGGCAATATGAAACAGTATTTAGGGACAGTTTAGCGTTCTCAGAAATCCTTTTGCCAAAAGGGGAATTGAATGATAAGGTAAATATCTCATGCATTTTCAGAGATCTCTGCTTGATATCCGTTTTGCAAATGGATATCACCAGAAAATTTTGATTTTTACCCAGTGTTGCTCCCATATACTTCCCTGCCGCCATACCAGAAACATATATTTGGACAAAACACATATCTTTTAGAAAAATAAAGAGGAGAATTAATTTTTTAAAATAGTGGTTCTAGTCCCCATGATTATAAAAGATAAAAAGTTATGGTGGCTGAAATACTTACAAATATAATTACAGTGATATACTGTAATTATGATTTAGCACCTTCTTGAATTCTTTGCGGTGCTTTCCTGTGTTAGCACATCAAACCATAGAACTGAGGTGTTAGACATCTGAAAATTGGATTTCTTTTTGGATTTTTTAGTTTCAATTTAAGGTGTTTCAACTTTCAAATTTTACAAGGCCCTTCTGGAGGTCAAGGTTTTCAAAGACAAAAATAAAACTGAAAATATAACGTATTCACACTGTGTTCACATCCAACTTTATCTTTGTTCATCCACAAAATACATTTCTGTTGTTAAAATATTATTACTTTTTCTAAAGCTTAATGGAGAGTACTGTACAACTTGAAAAAATACAAACAATATTTAAAATTACATTATACATTAAATAAAACATCTTGAAACAATAGAATTTTCACTCAAATGGAAACAAAACAAATAAGCAAATAAAACACATACAAATAAAAAACCCCAAAGTGTCATAGTACTTGGTAAATATGGCAAAGCTTCTACAATTTGGAAGCTGTTGCTGTAAAGACTCAGATGTTGTCCAAAGCTCAGCATGGACAGAGCCAATGTAGCTCACAGGTAAAGTTTCATACAGAATCCCAGCCCTGGGGACAGTTGCAGCTATCAGTGAACCTCAACCTTTTAACATTCATTATTCTGACCCAGACGTGAAAGATGCCCTCCAAGCAGTTTGCAACAACACGTGATGTCTATACCTGCAAGTGATATCGATACATGATTCTGCAATCATGCAAGTGACGTCGCAAGTGAAATGCAAGTGACGTTGATACATGATTCTGACACAGACATGTAAGATGCCCTCAAAGCAGTCTGCAGCAACACAAGCCACACATGCAGATGACTTCAACATACGTGATTCTGACATGCACTCACACACTCACACACACACACACACACACACACACACACACACCATAAACTCTCTCTCTCACACACACACACACCACGCTCTCTCTCTCTCACACACACGCACATAAACACACACACCATGCTCTCTCTCTCTCTCTCTCTCTCTCTCTCTCTCTCTCTCTCTCACACACACACACACACACACACACACACACACACAAAGACACCCTGTCCTGCTCCAGGGATGGTGCAGTGGTGGCAGGGAGAGCTGGGCCGGCTGGTGAGGCTGACAGGTGGCGGAGATGCCATGGGAGAAGCCGTGCCAGCCAGAGAGGCCTTTGAGGGCAGCAGAAAAGCCTCGGAAGGAGGCATGCCAGCCACGAAGAGGCAGAGAAGCCACAGAAGGAGGTGTGCCAGCCAGAAGCAGCTCAGAAGCTGCGGAAGGAGGCACGCCAGCCGGGAAGCCTTAGGAGGGCAGGCCTAAGGTCCAGATGGCCATGAAATACCCTCAGAATTCTGGAGAGGGAGGTTTCCCCTTTCCAGATTGTCTCCCCTTTTTCCTAGGGGGTCCAGGCATTTCCAGTCATCTGATCAGCCTGTCTATACCTCAGGGGTATTTTGAGGGCTGGGCAGGCTGCACGCACCTCCCCTCTCTCTGTATGAAAGTGCTTATGAACTGGTTTGAAGAACACTCTGGGTGTGTTGGAAAGTGTTTATGGACTGATCATTCACAAGTTCCATCTCAAATATACTAATTTATGTAATTTATTCAAATTTGAAATGTAAATCAATTCTTTTTTTATTCTGGCCCCCGACACAGTATCAGGAAGACAGTGTGACCCTCCTGCCAAAAGGTTTAGAGACCCTTGTTATAGAGAGTCAAGTCTGTAAAATATAAAGGGGTAATAAGTGCATGCTCATATGCTAATTTATTCATTCAATTACACCTACCTTTGCTCCTCGTGAGTTTCCCATTGGATTTTGAAAAGTCTGTTCCCACAGATACAACCTTACATTTTCCTTCTTTTCTTCTGTGCTTCTGAAACTGCCAAACCAGAGAAACTAAAGTCAAGAGACAGTCAGGAGATATTAAATTTCCATTGGTTATATCTTTAGCTATATTTCTGTCACAGTCCTCTCATGGGACTTTGCCACCTGAAATAAATGGGGACGATCCTTACGGTAAAATCCTATCCCTCCACAACTGCAGAAACACCAGAAAGTAATGTTATATCTAATGGGAGAAGGCAGAACAGAAGGCTTCAGTAAACCTTACGCTCTGTAGTGAGTCTCCTCAAACCTGTGCCAGTACTTTAGCTGGCACAAGTCCAAAGAGAGAACGGGGACAAGGAGGCTTCAAAAGGGGAGGAAAGGATTCAGCTTGCATCACCACTAGATCCAACCCCCACTGTTTCTTCTTCCTCCATGCCTCCATTACTACCTTACCTGCTCCTGCGAGTACAGGAAGACCCACCGACACCAACTTAAATGGTCGTCAGCATTGCGCTCCTTAAATATTCTACAGCAGAGCACTGCACACTTCATCAGCAGCCGGCTGATGACAGCAGAACACAGTCAGAAATGTCTGAATACAACAACCCGGATGGGAACGGTCTGATAGATACATAGAAAAAGAAGCATCTCCCCCAAATGTTAACTTTTCATATGCAAGGAGATTCTGACATGAAGATGTTTTCTGCAACCATTTCTTCCATGCAGTTAGGGACATACCGTAATACATTATATTAAATGTGCAGTTTGGCTGTGCATATTTGTTTTTTTAAAGTTAAATAGCTTTTCACAGTTAAATGGCCCAATCAGTACCAGGTCTGTACCATGCAGAGAGGAGTAATTAGCCCTTTCCCTTTGTGCCAAAGTTCTAATGAAAATGTCCCCCAAGCTGTTATTAGCCTCCGCAGGGCCACTTCGATTGACACAAAAGGGAGATTCTTTCCCATGGTTAATAGGTTTGAAGGTGCAATTATCATTGCAGCTTGGTATGGTAGGAAAAGGTTAAATAACAGTCCTGATTCACAAAAGTCCTGATTCTGATACCTCTCACAACTCTTGCTTCTTTTAAGTCAAAATATGTGTTTGCAGTGAGATATTTGTTCCTTAGTTATGGAATAGTTGCATGAGAAAAATGAGCCAAGTCAACATACAGAGTGCTTGAAGTGATTCTCAGGCTGCAATCCTATTCATACTTACCTAGGAGAAAATACCATTGGCTATAATGAGACTTATTTCTGAAAAGACAGGTATAGGATTAGGCTGTTAGCGATTGTTACCATTGTGACTGAGAAGTCATTGAGTCTGACCTCAAGGTCAGATTGACAGTGATCCTGGAAGTTTTTTTTTCCTAGAAGAGGATATTTAGCAGGTTTAGAAGGGTTTAAAAAGCAGCGCCTGCCTAAATTCCTTCTTCTATGCAATGCTTAAAGGTAGTCGCTCTGTCCTCCATACTGCATGGTCTCCCTGGAACCAGATCAAGCTTCTCCTTGTATTGCGAGTGTTTGGGTGAAACTGTGGAGAACTGATGGGGTGATATGGTGGACTGCAGCATAGGGTGGACTGATGTTCCATTTTTTGCTTGCTCTTCATCTATGGCAGGAGTTCCCAAAGTGAGGGTCATGACTTCATTTGAGGGGTGTCACGGAAAGCTGGGCATGACCATCTTGGAGTTTAGCTCTGTGCACCACCATCCTGGAATGGGGCATTCAGGCTGGAGTAGAATGGGAGTAGAATGGGAGTAGGAGTGGGAGTAGGTCCCATTGAACATAATAGTAAACACCAAGGTGCTCTGGCATCACAATGATGTCACTTCTTGTTTGATGTCACGTCTGGGCATGACATAACTTGGAGGGGGTTTCCCAGACAGATTGTCATTCTCAGAAGGGGATCCCAAGCAGAAATGCTCGAGAACCACTGATTTGTGTTATCTGATTTGTGTAAAACTGATGTTCAGTTTTATCCCTCTCTTGAATGCTTGAGAGATTGTTTGGGAGTGATGAGGAGGAGGGAGAAGCAACGTTACCCAAGCACATGTGAATGAAAAGTTTCCATGACCCAACAAGATGCTCATTCTTTGCCTGTGGCCTTGTTCAGACTACAAAGGTTCAGAAACTGCTGGAACCGTGGTGGTTTCTTGCTTTGATTTCATCCACCCCACCCCAGTATTTCTCTTCTCCTCCTTTCCCCTCCTGCTTCTTCAGTACGTTTCTCCTGGATAATACCTCTGATTTTCCTAACATCCTGATCTTTGTCCTTTCCCCCATTTCTACATGTTAGACATATTTTCGAGCACATTCAGTAATATATTCCTTTCAGATGCAGAATCCATAAGTTACAAGAAACCAGAGAGTGAGTGGTAGGGAGGCCAGGGCAATGTATACGTGCAGGCATTAGGCCTAATGCTCTTCAGTGACATTTAGATATAGCCCATGGTGCCCTCTGGAGCATCTGCACCACATCTTTCCTTGTTTACTTGAAAATCTGTATTGCTTGAACTTTATTTGAAATTTTAATAATAAAAAACCCCTTACCTCCAGTGGCTTCCTTTTGGAACAAAGGGAGTGTGCCTTGTATAATAATTTTCATGAAAAATAGCTTTATCTGCCCTGGGAATTTCACTCATCTCCATCAAGACTGCCTGGTGACATCTTTGTAGTCATGATTTATGATGACATGAGAACACCAATGTGGCATTAGAGCCCAGTAACTTAAATGCTTTCTTTTTCATCTCTCAAATCTAATTAATAGGTTTGTGTCAATAGAAAAACAGGATGGGCTCTCAAGAGACAGGAGAGAAAAGGCCAGGGGAAAGAACATCCCCATGAACTCAATGTTGCTGTCTCCTTTCCACACAAAAGGGAAATATCTCTCCATACTGGAATTGTCGCCAATTATCACGCTGTCACTAATCCAACTCCCTGTAGAAAAGACGGCGTGGAAGGCGGTGGGAAATTATGTTGGAGCTGTCCTCGCATTTCCTCAGTCCACTTCGGTATGGCTTTAAAAACAAAAACTGAATCCAACTCTGTCTCTAGTCCTGGACATCCTGGATGAGAAGAAACATCTGCATCTCCACTTCTGGCTATTCTTTTGCTCTGTGCTGTTATGACATAGTAGCTGAGGTTGTAAGCTGGCAAGTACTTCTTCAAATCTAACCTCACTCACGAGGTAGATTTAGCTTAGCTATTCTCTCACCCTCTTTCTGGACTATGGGGACTATATTGTCCCCAAAACTTGATTGCTTGTGGGGCACTTTTCTGAGATAAAGTAGTTTATATGAAGCACTTTCAACACTTGGAATGTGTTTTGTTATATTCGGTTTCCCTACTATTACTCATCCCACACCTATTACATTGGCCTTAGTTCTGTGCCTCTGTCCTCAGGTATACCTGTCTTCCCAATCCATATCTTCTTTTAACAGAGGGTTACTACATATGTACTAGCCTACAAGTGTCTGAGGTGGAAATATGGCCAAAACAATAAATTGCATAAGAACATGTCTAGCATCATAAATATAGATATAAATATTTTTAATTGAGGTGTGAGTTCAAAGCATCAAAGCATATGTTTATGACTCAATGAACAATGGGCATTGAACTGCAGATTCTTGAAATCAGGTGAGGAATCATGCCCACTGTGTGGGAGGAGGACCATCATGGGATGATGTGCTGTTCTCCCACACTGGATAACGCAAAATAAATGTCACCACTGACAATGAGGAGTATTTTTCCTTATCCTTAAGTGCTGGATCATAGTTGAGAAGTAACATCAGGGAGGCCTCAGGTTCAATCACTAGGTATTTCTAGGTAGGGTTGGGAAGTTGCCTGGATATCTGCTGCCAGTCAGCGGAGACAACAGTCAATGGAGGCAAAAACTCATGGTCTGACTCAGTATAAAACAATTTCATTTGTTCACAATCCTAGGAAAGAAAACTAAGAAAACAGAGAAAGAGGGATACCTTTTATTCCCATTAAAGGTATCCGGGTCTTGACACATAGTCAAAATTGCCTTCAATCTCTGTATTTGTTTTTCAAATGTAACAACTGCTCCTGCTTTGCAATACAGTGCTTGATGTGATGTGCAACACATCCAAAATGCATTAAAGCCAAACAAATGTTAAAATAAAAAACACCATCATAAATAAAACAAGAAATAGCTGCAGATGAAAAGCAACAAGAGCAAGATCTCTGTTAAGACACCCTTATGGTGCCAGGGGAGCAAGTAGTTTCTCTCAAGTTTTCTAAAAACCTGCAAAATATAAAGTGGACTTTTCTCAGGATGTCATTCCTAATGAAGAGTAATGCCTCACACAAGGATCTCTTTTGCAGTGAGTAGAGCTGTACAAATTCAAGGACATGGGCAAACCAATACTGAGCTGCTTGCTGCTTCAGGACTACCATGTTGCTTGAATGACTACTGCAGTATCCTGCGGGTGAGTAAGCTACCACTTGCTCCTCCTTCAGAGGATGGTATCATTTATCCCCTACGTCTTCATAAGCGAGCAGCCTCACAATGGGGCTACTACTTTCTACACCAACTCTTGAGAAGATTTTGGGCCAGCTCTGCACATAAGGATTCTGTGGATCCCCATTCTGATCCCTGCTGGTCTTAAAGAAAGACCGAATCTTAGTGCAGGTAGTACAATCCAAAAATGGTATTACATAATTTTTATTGTTTAGCACAGGGGTGTCCAACACGAGGCCCGGGGGCTGCATGCGGCCCAGGACGAGGGTGGCGGCCCTCCTGCAAAGCTGGCCACCACAATTGGAAAAACTGGCTTTGTGGCAGCAGCCATTTTCAAATTTTGTGTGCTTCTCTGTGCACTGCCCTGGGTGGCCGCCACAAAGCTGGTCTGGGCTGCCTGGCAGCTCCCCCTTCCTGCCTCCTGGCACTCAGAGTGCTTCAGGCCCCTGCAGACCTTGCAGCGCTCGCCCACCCGCATCCCCAAAAAGCAGCTTCAGCATCTATCCCAGCTGCTGCCTGCTGCCCTTGAGTTCTACTCAGAAGTAAGCCCCACTAAAGCCAATGAGGCTTCAGTTGCAGTCTGAGAGCCCAACGATGCATAGGATGGGCTGTGATCTTCTCCAACCTTAACCTTGGAGATATGCTTCAACCCTAACCATGTCTACTCAGAAGTAAGACCCATTGTACCCAGTGGGTGTTACTCCCAGGAAAGTGTGTTCAGGATTGCAGCATATCTCCAAGGTTAAGCTTGGAGAGGATCACAGCCCAGCCTATGCATCACGCCTCCTCAGAAGTAAGCCCCACTAAAGTCAATGAGGCTTACTACCAAGTTGCAGTCTGAGAGCCCAATTCTACGCATGACTACGCAGCAGAAAACCCCATGATAATCAATGAGACTTACTCCAAGGTTTTGCTTGGAGAGGATCGCTGCCCATCCTATGCATCATGCCTACTTAGAAGTAAGCACCATTAAAATCAATGAGACTTACTCCAAGGTTTAAAAAATGTAGGACAAAATATAGGACATCCTACATTTTGTCCCACATTTTTTTAAAAAATTGTTAGTGTTTATGTGCGGCCCAAACCAACTTGTCTTCTTCCAATGCGGCCCAGAGAAGCTAAAAGGTTGGACACCCCTGGTTTAGCAGGTACCACTTCCTACTGTATGCTAAAGCAAGGAAGCGGCTACCTGGATACTAGAGCTATTCTTGCTCCCTTTCATATATTTCCCAGAACTTGCCATCTCCCACCTAAACCATCTGTCATATATCCTGTGCTCTTGTAAAATTTTCCACTAGGTGGGTTACCTAATATCTCTTCCTATACGATCTATCTCAGCCACACACAATCAGTGCTGATTCACACCCTGCTCCACGAAATATTTCATACCTACAGACATCCTGTGCTGACATGCTACTGTCACCGTTGCCAGATGGGCTTTGCACTTGTGAAACCTCCTGGCTTCCTATCAGTGATGTCACACCTGTGGTCAAATATGGTGTCTACTCTGTTCTGGAAATGATCAAAAGCTGCTCGGCTATGATTGAGTGACAATGCCGTGAACTGCATTTCAGCAATTCTTTTTTGAGTCACTCAGACCAGAGGGCAGTTTCTGAAATAGCAAAGGGGGGGGGGGGCTGATTGCAAAGCCTAAATATACAGATGGAATCAAAACCTGAGTTGAGACTGCTTGGTCTACTGAACAAAGAAAGAACAATGGATGAAAGGAGAAGCTAGAAGCTCCAGGAAAACAGCAAAGAACCCACGTCACTTTAAGGACAAACATATTATGGTTGGAGTTTTCATAAGCAAGTCAGATACAAGAAGCAATCTAAAATATTCATAGGTATATAAAAGGAATGAATGGGAGTTGATCAGTTACAATGCGTATAAATATCAGTGATCAAACGCATTCCCATCAAGTTACAGAGAATGGACAGAAATTAATGGTGTCAACAATATTTTGCATATTGCCCAAACAATGTGTGCTGGTCCTATATAAGAATTATTGACTAGGCTTGGCTCCCTTGTCTGGGCAAATGGTTGAACACAAATAACTAACTATGCCAACTGCTTTTCATTCACATGGCCTTCAGCACATCTTTGACTTTCATCCTTGTCTACTTTATCATCTCCAGAATCTGATCCCAGCTTCTCATTTGCCTCTGACCCTGAGCCTTGACATAGCAGTGGTCTCTGACCCCGAGCAGTGACATAGCAGCCTTGATATAGCAGACCCAAATCTACAACAGCCAGGGACTTTGTAATATACTGTACTTCCCTATAGGCGTTGCTGTTAAAGATACAAAGCAAAACATGAAGGAATACCACATCTTGTGTTTACCAAATCAGAGTTTACTAAGTGGAAAAAGTCACAGTGGTTTCACCCTCTTTCAATTATACCCAGAACACATTCATTTAACACATTGGTCTATTCTTTTAGGGTGGCGCAAGCAGTTAGGATGCTGTGCCTGTTAACCAGCAGGCCAGGGTTCAAGACCCGGGTTGGCCCCACAAGATAGGGTGAGCTCTTGTCCTTAGCCCAGCTCTGTGACGCCAGCTGGACCCAATCGTATTGGCTCTGCCTTTCCATTGGACTAATTCAGTGGCGTGGAGAGGGGGGATTTGCTGCTTGGGTAACAGCCTATCCTTCATAACAATCTAACCCAGGCTTTCATGCTTCGCATGCAGTGTATGCAGCACCGAGCATGATACCATAGTCTTTCAAGACTGACGGAGGCCTGCTTTTTTTCTCTGCTAAAACTGTCTTCCCTAATGTTGATTTGCAGGTGATATGGAGATCAAACTGTTTTTGGCATTTCCTTATGACTTTCTTCAGTAAATAACCATCATTCAAATACATACGATATTGTTGTCCACACATGCCTTTGTTCATTTTAATGTAATTAGTTATGTATTTTGGCTTTTTGAAAGTCTTATGTATTTAGGCTTTTGTAGTTATATTTATGTCTTCTTGGTGGCCATTTTGCATTTGCAAGCTGAAAAAGACTGGGTTCCACTTTTCAACCATTTTCACTTTTGGACAGTACTCCAGTGCCTAACACATACAGTAAGTGGGGGATACCTATAGTGTTTGTATGGGTGTTAAAATGGTGTAGTGATTGATCACATCTTTCAACTCTACATGGGAAAGTAGTCATCCATTCCAAAACAAGGCTTTTACCCTTTTGTCTTCACAACAACCCTGTGAGGTAGGTGAAACTGAGTGTCTGGCACAAGGTTGCCCAGGAAGCTTCATGGCTAAGGGGGAACTGAACCTGGATCTTTCAGGTGTCAGTCCAGCTCCCCAACCACTCTGCCATCCTAGCTCTCTGAGTTCTTTTGGGTAGTGGATGAGCAAAAGTGGTGGGGAAAACTTGAGCAGCTTCTCCTTCACTGCTAAGGCAAGAAGAGGAACATCCACAGTTGCTGGCACTCCCTCTTCCATTTCACCAACGGTGAATTTACAGATGGGGAGAATCTTCCTTAGCGGTAGCCCGTCCTCCTCTGCTAAGAAAATCAGTGAATGGGGAAGGGGGAATATTTTTTTGTTGGCAGCAGCAAAAGGTTAGAAGAGGCAAGGCAAGTCCTGATCTAAGTACAAGAGAAGATCCAAATTAATGTTCCTTTAATTGGAGAGTGGGAAAAAATTTCAGTACATGACAGTGCCGCAGTGTGGAGCGTCCCTTTATTGGGCTTTGCTTTCATGGGAATGCCCTGTACCCATGTAACCTTTTCTTCTACTGCCAAAGTTGCACGCCACAATTTCATCACATTTATTTCACTGATGTGTGCTTTATGATGTTATATAATGTGTAACAGGAACCCTGACAGACCGGGTGAAGTGCATTCTGCTGGCAGGACTATAATTCTATCCTCAGTTCCAAGGAAAGAAAGGAAAGCATTGATTTCGCTCAGCCTCCAAAGCCACAACAGACCTAGGATAAGAAGGCAGGATCCTGCTTTGTCTGTTTTGTTAAACAAACTTTAAGACTAACACTCCAGGAAGGAGCATTGTTTTGTAATTCAAAATAAAAAATTGTCAGGCTGAGGTTGTAGAACATTATTGCTGATGAATTATTGATAGTTATTGTACCCTCTGGACAATAAATTATTGAGGTGACACATTGACTGGGGACCAAGCTTTGCATTCTCTGTTTACAGCTTACAGATCTGAGTTGTTTTCATTTTTTTCAGCACACATGATTCCAAGATCCTAGAAATACCTAGGTCAAATTATCTTCAGTACAATAATTGCTTACTGCAAAAAAAAAAAAATCATATCCCATCTTTCTGACTCACAAAGAAACGTTCAAAGCACTTGCCAGTAATTAATATACAATAATACAGTAAGTTAAAAGCAACAAAATTAACCAGAATCACTTACAAAATTCTCTTTTAATGTATTTCAGCTAACTTATAGAATGACACAGAACGGAGGTATTCTAGCTATAAACCCAGAAGAGATTTGAAGTTACATACCTGCAAAATAAACATGTTTTTCTGAATTTGTATACCTACAGAAAAATAGGAAAATGGCACTTCAGAAGCCCTTGTCCCAATAGTAGGATTCAAATAAATTAACAACAGGTTCTATGTCCCATTAGTAACCGGTTCTCGGAACCAGGCGTTCATTAGCAAAGGGTTCTATAGAACCTGTGAGAACCCCCTGAAGCCCACCATTGCCTTGTCCCACTTAAAAGGCTTTCAAATGTAAAAGTTGGTGAGTTCCATAATGATAAAGGGGTTTTTATAAAAATAACAAACATTCTGACAGCCCAGTCCTATCTTCTACTCTATCCAGCACAGGTTAGGAGGTAGCTGGAGATTTTCTCAGGCATGTTTGTTACCCACTCAGCAGCAGAGTGGCTGCTACACCAATAATGCACTGGCTTCGGGTTGCGCACTGAGTGAGGCTTTTCAACATCATTTACCACTGGACTCCCAAATGTGTTAATTGAATTTTAGAAAGGCTATAACTTCAAATGATGTTCATGATCCTCTTATATTAATTTACTGCAGCAAGGGCACTGGAAAGCTTCAACCCTGCTCATGCTGACTGATGAAAATCTATGGTTTAATTCAACTGGTAAAATTAAGAGCTGATTTAAAAACAGGTGGTGAATTTGAAAAAAAGTGTGCAATAACTGGAGGTACACTATACATTGAGAACACCAAACCTGAAAATCAAGAATGCAGATACCTTATTTGCCATAGAATAAGTAGTGGCAAAATGTGGTGTGGCAAAATGTATTCATTGGGATGCTTGATAATATTCTATACAAAATCTAAAATCTAAGGGAGCAATCCTAAGCTAGGCTGGCACAATTCATTGGTATTCCCGTTCCCATGGAAAAATAGGGAGGCAAACACATGTCTGTGCACTAGCCTAACCATCCCCTAGGAGTGGCATACAAGTGCCTTACAGCATTTTTGTGACACCCCCAAATCCGGAAGGGACTTGTGCGGAGCTTAGGCTGGCCTAATCGCAGGTTAGGATTGCAGCCATAGATGCAGAAATGTCTGCTGCTCTAAGAAGCAACAATTAAGCATGATAATTGTAAAATGATTGTGATTTGATTGATTAGTTGTAATAAGGTTGATAATGTATTCATTTTGTTTTTAAAAACAAGTCAAGAATGCAGCAAAATAATCTGCATTGCAAAATCTGAAAGCCTGCCAACTCCTAAGCCGGAGAGAACTGAATTGTTTTGGTCTGGCTTCTAAACCCACAATGGATGGGGCCAATCTGATCTCCTGGGGCAAGCAGTTCCAAAACCTCAGCGTCTCGGGGGAGAAGTGCTCTGGTTGCATATGAATTGGCTGATACTTTGTGAAACTGACAAGACAGTGATTTTTCCATATTCCAAGAAAAACCAGGCTGTACTAGAATTCTTTTAAAAAGCAAACTTTTCAGTTCACTATCTTCAGTAACTGACATATCCCAGCGCACAGTGAAACAGCTACGATCGTCTTTGCAGATGCATTTATTGCACTCATATAGCACAACATTGCCATTGCACTTATCATGGACTCTTTCGCTTCAAAGTTTTGAAGTCATTCATGGAACTAAAAGAAAACTTCTCCCTGCCCAAGTTGTAATATGCCCTTTCTGACAACAAAGTTACTGTGACTTGATCTTATTTACTTTGTGGCTGGACCCTCATTAATAAGGATATTTTTTAACAAGATAGATGTGTTAAGCCCCTCCCGATCATTCAGATGCGGCCAGGGAGGACAGATGACTGGAAATGGCTGGACTCCCCAGGAAAAAGGGGGACTATCCGGAAAGGAGGAAAAAAACTCTCTCTGGAGTTCAGGAATTTCCCTGGCCATTTAAATTTTGAAAGCATGGCTTCAGCTGCATATGGCTCTGGGGCTTCCCAGTGAGAGGCAGGACCAGGAGGAGGTCCCTCCCCCACCTCGTGGCTAGCAGCCTCAGCTACAGCTTATCCAGGGGCTCCACAGCCAGCCCTGCCTTTGTTATATACAAACTTTTGTACACAGGTTTGACTTATACAAATGGCCACTACAAATCACAATTAAAAAACAACTTGCCTACTACACTCGTGCAAGCAATCATTTCATTCTTCAGCTAAGCCAGACAAAGGCAGGATGACCTTTACATCTCTAATTGCTGCCATCCTCTCTACAACAGTAAGAAAAGCTGTTTTGAAATAACTGTAAAGGGATACACTTTTTAATTTTTTTATAAAACTGCTTTTATTTAATACATTTTTATCACCAGGAAGTTTTAGAATCAAACCCCTGCTACTAAGATGGAGAATCTTGTCCCTGATAGTGAGGGGATACCAGGAACTTTCACCTGAGCCAGACTCCCCTAAAGACTCAGTTCCTGAAATGTCACAAACCTCTTGAACTTGTCTGCCTACCTGTCAACACAAGCAATGCATCAATCAAGAGGTGATAGTGATGGCAGATTCTTTGGCCCCATATCCAGAGCCTTCTCCTGACAATGATTGCCACTCTACAACAGTGTGGGATGGCACCGGGGAAAGAGAATCAGAGCCTGGAGACATGAAAGACCTCAGCTGTTGTTTTGGGACTCCATCAGATCAGGTTGCTCCTTCAGAACTCTCCAAGGGTCTATAATCCTTGACTGCTTTGCCCCACCACTCACTGCTTAAATGGTTTCTTCGTTAGACCCCTTTTAGACTCACCACTTGTGAAAATATTTTGGGCTGACCCTACAAAGCAGAATTCAACACATAAGTTTTTTCCTAGGTAATGTGGGCTGTATTCCATCCATTTCTGCCATACATAATTTGGGATGGAATCCTAACCAATTTAGGCCTGCCTAACTCACCTGGTAAATCTTCCCATTGTGGTGTAGGGAGTTCAGCATATGCCTGTGCATTGGTCTAAATCCCCCAGAAGTTGGGTAGAAGAGCCATATAGCACTTTTGTGACACCTCCAGGGCAGCCAGGGCTTAGGCCAGCCTAACTGAAGGTTAGGTTTGCATTTATTCAGCAGCATTGCAAAGCATCACAGCAGTTACATCCCTTACAATCACAGGTGCTGCATCACAGCCCCATCTTGAAAGTTGGACGAACCCCCCCCCCCCCAAAAAAAAAACAACTCATGGAATCATGTTGTTCCATCGTCCTACCACCCTTATCAGGGTCAGCTATCTTAAGGGGGGGTGTATATAGATTTTGGATTGATGAGAATGATCTAGAGAGGAAGAGCCTCAGCTTCTCTCTGGCTGTTGAAATGGATTTACATCATAATCTCAAATGAAAGCCAAATAGAATTTGCAATCAGTAGAAAGTGAAGTGCTTTCCCTAATCGAATCACACGCTAGTGTCACTTGTAAAGCTCCGCAAAGCAGAAGGAACTCCAGAGCTACTGAACTGCAAACCATTCCTTCCTACCCTTTAATAAAATCTTTTTCAATTTTGTTTCACTTCATGAGCAGGCTTTGAAAGAAGCCAAACCAGCAAGTTAGAGACATTGCTGCCCAGTCAGTATCATCCACTTCTTCACCTTGCATTGGTCAACTCCTACAAACCTCAAGTTAAAGAAAGATCTGGAAATGTCACCATGACCGTCTCCATATGACTAATTAACTGCTGGGGAGGGCAGGTAGAAAAAGGTGCCAGTACTGAGTACTAGTGAGTATCCCCAGGAAAAAACCTTGCATTCAGTAGTGCTTGAAGTCTCCTTTTAACATCTATTATACTCATATTTTGAAAAATCTCCTGTATAGAAAAGTCAAGAGTCAGAATGCAACTTTATACTCCTGTTCCCAAAAGGGAAGATCAATTTAGAGCACAATCCTAACCATGTCTACTGAAAAGTATGCCCCATTGTGTTCAATGGGTCTTACTCCCAGGAAAGTATCTTTATGATTGCAGCCTTAATCAGGGTGATCATATGACTGGAAATATCCAGATTTGTCCTCTTTTTTAGCCTCCTGTCCTTGTAGCCTCCAAAAGAGCTTCATTGTCCTCCATTTTGGCTTCATTTTGGAACTTTGCAATGGTGTGCAGTACCCCGTCATGCCATATGTCATTGGATTCGTACTGAAGAACAGAATCCAGTCCAAAAATCATTTTTGAAATATCTCCTTCCTATCAAAAGTTGTGGCAAAAAAACTAAAAATCAAAAATATGCATTGAGCTCTATGGGAAAGTGAAAGTGCCCAATAAAGCAGCTTTACTTGTAAGTAGGCAAATGTGCCACTGTCTGCCAGAAAGTCCAGGCTGAGAGGAATCCAATACCTTGTCCTCCTTTTGTGGTTTGGGCATCTGGTCACCTTGGCCTTAATGTACCACTGGGGGGGTTATGAGCCCCTGCCACCTGCACCTCAATACTCCAAATGTGACATTATTTCTATATTTGGGTATGTACAGCCTGGTTCCAAAAATACATGAGAGAAACATTTCAGCCACATGCTCCAAATATGTTCCATGTTCCATTTCAGCTACATGTTCCAGCTACAGCCAAATAAATACATGAAAGGAACATATCCTCAACCTGTCATTAACATATTCACACAGCTCTCATGGAGTATAGGATCACCAACTCTGTCTGAAGCCAGTCCTAGAGATTTCCTCTGCCCACACAAAGAAAATAATTAAATAGATGCATGTTTTAGTTTATCTACAGTATTTACCTTAAAGCTGCATCACATGAGGAATCCTGTTGCCAGCATGCCTGAGCCTACTGCAAATACCTCTCACCCCCTACCACCACCTTCCCTGCCTGGACCCCACTCTACCCCACTTTTGCATTCAGGCAGATGCCTTTGCTGCTGCTCCTGCTGCAAACTTGGAAAGAGTCAGGCTGGCATCCTACACACTTTCCTGTGAATAAGCCCCAGTGGATACAATGGGACGATTCTGAGTAGACAGCATAGGATCTTGCCACTTTATCATCAAGACAGAAGCTTTTGCTGCTTCAAATTGCTTATCTAGTTTGCACAGATAGATCTCTCACACAGAGAGAGAAGTTCCTTGTTAAAGTTGCTCAGAAAAACACTAGTGACCATATTAGTGAAAATTAGTCATCCTTGGCCATAAAGGTTTTTCTTTTCTGTTTTTCTCTACAGTATATTACAGTGTTTTATTACAGTAATTGTGTTCGGTGTTTTGAAACTGATTACAGGATTTTGTCATCATTTTTACATACACTTAATATTTTTATATGAATATTTTTGGATTGTGGAACCAATTGTCTCAGTTTCCATTATTTCCTATGGCAAAATCTGTTTTATAAGAAAAACATGCTTCCAGAATGAATTAAGTTTGTCTTACAAGGCACCACTGTATGTATATATGAATGAATGAATGAATGAATGAATGAATGAATGAATGAATAAATAAATAAATAAATAAATAAATAAATAAATATGGGCATTTTGATTTACTATTTGAGGTCTTCATTACTCAAGATGGAGACCCAAGAATATTAATTTCAAGCCTGCAGTCAGTTGAAGATGATATTATTTCCTTCTTGAAGATATGAGATGAGGCAGAATGGAACCAAAGGAAAGAAAGCTGCCAAAGAGAATGAATAAAGGTCATGGAAGGAACCGGTGAAAGAGAACATTACTAAACAAGTAGAAGAGAAAAGGATTTATTCTGCAAATATAAACATAGAAAATTACATCAAATTACCTGAGCAGGGAAAGACTTGCTGATAAGCTGCATCATATCCAAGAGGTGTCACCGTTTACAGCTTGGCTGACCAGAAAACTCCTGCTGGAAGCTTGAAGGCATCCCCTGATACCAGATGTGATGATGACAACACTGTGAAGGATCCCAGCTGGAAAGGGAGAGTTCTTTGAGCCCCCTATAGGACAACATAGACTAGTCTGTACCCCGGATATAAATTGGCTGCTGGACCTCACAAATGATCTCCAAACAATTCTGATTGCCATATGCTAAATAAAAAAAATGTAAAATATTAGCCCATTTTATAAGTCTATATTTTCTAATATTTCAGACAATCTGTTCTTGAATTTAATTGCCAAAACTTATATTCTCACCAGCTTCTCACCAGTTTCTCACCAGCTATTACACTTCTTAATAAAGAGGATGCCTTATTTGAAGCATTCCAAAATGTTTTGTCCCACCTGCATTTTTAAAACTAATGTTATAATCCTATCTATACTTTCCTGAAGTAAGCCCCATTCAAAATAATGAGAATTACTTCTGAGTAGGCATGCATAGGATTGCGTTGTCAGAAAAGATAGAGTTCAATTCAGAGACATTTCAGCAACAATCCAGAGTAACTACAGGACCTTTTACACCAACGTAGTTATGGTGCCACCTATGGGAAACCTATGGGAAATGCATAGAGCAATCCAGAGATACCCTACAATCCGTAACTATGGGAGCATTTAAGAGACATTTATGTTAAAGTAGTTACGGCACTACCTAGTGAAAACCTATGGGAAATTCATACTGCAAACCATATTGCAAATTCATATTGTAAACTGTTCTTATGTCGGAGCAAGGACTCCCCAAAGTTACTCTAGATTGCGCCCCACGTGCCTCTTACGTCTTCCCGTAGTTACTCTGGATTGTAGACTTCATCTGATGTATTCCAAAATATATTGCTATACTATATATTGTTATTTTTAAGGAGAAATGTTTTACTAGAAATATTTTAAAGTCTGTTTTCAGTTCTTCTACTTTCATTGCACATGACGCTTGCCAAGTCCCTGACTTTTATGTTATCCAGCTACAGAGGAAACCCATTGACAATTACTTCCTTGAAGTTACATCCCTTTGGATAGTAATTGCTTTGGAGTTGGTATACTATGGAGTTTTACCCATCTAATGAACTGTTTTGAGTCCAGTGGTAATCACTTACAGATGTGAATTTCGCTTGTAGTCACAAGGAAATTGTTGGTTCGATAGTTAATCTTGCAATGCACTAGGGATTACCCCCAGGTAAATTTGGATGAGATTTCAGTGTTAGACAACTTTTTATTATGTGGACATTTATCCATATCCAAAAGTTTGAAGGACCTCCACTGTCCAGAGGAAACCTTTATCCAATTCTTGGAGGGGGACAATACATTGTACTACGTCGTGTGGAGCACACATGAGAGGTACATTGGATGAGGCACACATGAAAAAAGACTTTTTGGTAGTGGCATCTGGGCTTTGGAATTGGTTGTCTGGAGAGGTACACCTTGCTTGGTTGTAGGTACCAAATCAAGATGCTACTATTTAAGGAAACATTTGGTATAGGCTAGGTATGCCATGTGCCCCTGAAAATCAGGACTGCCCTGGTTTTCAGGGATTGCGTTAACATACTGGCAAGTTTGAACAGGAGTTAAGGTCAAATATTGTAATACAAATAAATACTATCAAATACTATCTACAAATAAATACTGTAGATAGATAGATAGATAGATAGATAGATAGATAGATAGATAGATAGATAGATAGATAGATAGATAGATAGATAGATAGATAGGTAGGTAGGTAGGTAGGTAGGTAGGTAGGTAGATAGATAGATAGATAGATAGATAGATAGATAGATAGATAGATAGATAGATAGATAGATTGATTGATTGATTGATTGATTGATTGATTGATTGATTGATTCTGTCCCAGTTCTGTAGAAGAGAATCATGGCAACCCTAATATGGATAGAACCTGATTGTGGTGACTTCCTTCTATTAGCATGGCTATTATTGTTGTCTATTAACATTGTTATTAATGTTATTGATTCTCCCATTTTTATTGACGGTTACAACAGTCTTGTTTTTATTTGTATTTTACGAATTGCGCGCCACCTTAAATATCCATCATGGCCAGAAATGCAGTACAGAAATGTTTTAATAATTTTCTTTTCAAATTTCTGGCCACGTAAAGTTCACACATGAATTACAAAAGTACATATCATGGAGAAGATTATGATCACCCTTTTATCCCAGTAGGTGGCACCCTGTAGTAAGAGTACCCTGTTCTGTTTCAAGAACTGAAGGTTTCTTACAACTTTGAAACATCAGCCTTCCCTCACTCCCCCTGCTAGCTGCCCACATGCAATCCCAGTGCGCCAATTCCTTATATTCCTTCCCCTACCCAGAAAATTTGGATTGTCCATTTGAAGAATTATTTCATTGTTGGATCTGAAGCAAGTTTAAGTGATTCTTTTCTATTGGATATTTATGTGATGAAGTCCGTACAATTGGATGTTACTTTGGATGAGGCTCTGGATGGTTGGACATGGACATTGTGACTGTCCTTATGAATAGTAATGTGTTTTTTCACTCAAATCAAACTTTAAATATTTTTCCAGGCTAAGGCCAAAATCCAGAGTGACGACGGGGAGTCCTTGATCCCCGTAAGAACAACTTACTCTGGATTCCAGTTTGAATTTCCCATAGGTTTTCACTATGGACACAATCCAGAGTAACTACGGGGAGTCCTTGCTCCGGAGTAAGAACAAGTTACTCTGGATTGCAATATGAATTTCCCATAGGTTTTCACTAGGTGGTGCCGTAACTACAGGTGCACGTAATGTCTCTTACGTGCTCCCGTAGTTACTCTGGATTGTAGGGTAAGTTGTGCAGTAACTACAGGTGCACATAAAGTCTCTTACGTGCTCCCATAGTTACTCTGAATTTGGGGGTTTGCTGTGATCTTGACTTATATAGTATATACGTCATAGATGTCCCCTATAAGTTGCCTTGCTAGTCGTGACTGACTCTAAGGACAATGCTTGTCCCCATTACAAAGCTGTCACTGTGAAAGAGAACACAACTAAACAAGTAGAAGAGAAAATGATTTATTCTGCAAATAAAAATGTAGAAAATTACATCAAATTACCTGAGCAGGAGAAAACCTGGACTACTCCTGGATGGGAGACTGCAAGCTGATAAGCTGCATCAGATCCAGGAGGTGTCTCTGTGGTCATGTGGCCAACATGAGTAAATGCCAAAGATGCAAGGAATACTGTTACCTTCATCCCAAAGTAGTCCTATTTTTCTGCTATCAATTACATACTTTTGAACTGTGAGGTTGACAGGAGCTGGGCAAGTAACGAGAGTCCACTCTGTTATGCGGTACTCAAGTTTCAAACCACTGATTTGCTGACCACCAGGTTGACAAGCACAGTGACTTTAACCGCTGAGCCACCATAGCCCTGAATATATGTTGTGCATACAGGTGGTATATAAGTTATAGCTGAATTTGAAAAGTCCAGTCTCAGTTCTGTGATTTGGCTCTTACACAGAATCTGAAGCAATAGCAATGGCTTGAGAGACTGATGAATTGGCTAAAAGAGGTTATGAAGGGGCATATAACTAGCTGAAAAAAATTGTCATCTCTGGGACCCCTATTTTAGAAGCTATACCTAAGACATAAAAATCATAAAGAGTAAATCTTTATGGGATGCAGCATATTGCACCTCCGTGTTACATGTACTTGACTTTAAGTCTTTGCCATAACTCAACATTGCAGGTGGGAAGCAAAAACCAGACTTCTGCTTTGCAACTAACTGCTGAGGAATTTCTTTGCTACATTTTTAGCCCAACCTTTATTTGAGAAGAACCACGAAAGGCAACATTTTTGCCTGGCACCAACCCTGAGAGGTGGTGACTTGCAGGGGACCACACAAGAGCTTGGAAAGTAAGTTTGGATTTGAAGTTGTTTTCCCCACATTGTGCCGCATTTGTACTTGCTCAAAGGTATTTCCTTTACAGTTCCTAAGGGTGCAATCCTAACCATGTCTACTATGATGTCTACTCTGATTGTGTTCGATGGGACTTAATCTCAGGAAAGTGTACATAGGATTGCAGCCTAAGTGGCTGCTGAAGAAGAGCACTTTGTTCGCTGTTCCTTCTTCACAACTCAGATTCACCCCCAACATATCAATATCTTTCCTAAGCCGTCCCCTTTTGCTCTCTCAGTGCGTGTTCCTTCTCTCCCTTCACCTCCCAAATTCCTAATTAGATTGGAGTGACTGTCAGAGATGATAGTGTAGTTATATGTAATTTATGCAAATTGTCTTGAGACCAAAGAAGCCTTGAAATAGAATGGACAGAGGCCTCTAGCTAATCCAGTATATGCCTACCAAAAGCTCTTTCCGTGTGGACCAGGACTCAAAACAAATATGGATGTGTTAAATCTTCCTGAGAACCATCAACTGCATCTTGAGGTGATAAACTGGATTAAGCCAAAGGCTGCCAGAAAAGGCTGCAGTTTTTGTTCTGTTAAGAATCTTGCTTTTAAAATGTCTTTATCTAAAATAATCTCTGTTCTAGATTATGTAGGAGGACTGGTTTCTCTCATCCAGGCCAATGCCCAGACAAGTTTAGACAGAGTACTTGGTTTGATTGAAGCCATTGTTGCTTCTTATCCTTTACACAGTACTTTTAATTTGTCTTTTTGTTTTGTTTTTGCTGTTACAACTTGTAAATCACAATTAGTCCAACGCTGAAAATGGGGAACTGAGGGTACAAACCTAACCAACATTCCAGCACTGGCATAACTGAAACATTTAGAATTGTATCTTGTTTGTCCCTTGGAGAGTGGGTTTTCAAAATGGATGATACAAACTCAAGAGGTCATTTAATTTCCCATCAATTATTAGGTAATTAATATAAGGTCATTAATATATAAATTTATTTATATATTTACTATTTTTCAACAAGGAGAAGTTCACCACTAAGTTGGGTCCATATCTAAACAGATGGTTTCCTGTCCCCAAAGGACTCACTATCTACCCCTCTTTAAAAGATGCTTCTTTACCCAGTTAGCAGGAATCAAGTTTTAGAGGATCGAGCCCCTCAGCCTCCTGCAGATTGTTCAATGGGATACCTATAGTGGAAGATCAATATGTGGTCTGGTACTTTGAAACAAGCCCTTTGTGAACTCCTGATCTGATGGGGCTAAACTAATGGGGCTTATTGTAGGAAAGAATGCATTGAGACAACAAGATTGCATGAGACAGTGTGATCACCATATGCCCAGTTGGGGCAGAGCATCCTACATCATCCGATACCTCAGTTTTTCATGTTACCTAAGAGAGGTTGAACTTGCCAATGCCCGTTGCAAAAATAGGTCACTGCGTCAGAAAGGGAGCAGCTCAGTATCTAGTAGACTTGCCTAATGAATTGATCTACCATCAACCAAGCAGTCACACTGTCTCACTCTTTCCTACAAACAGGAAGTTCTGGAATGATTATGTTACTTATGTTATAGTTGATAAGAATATAAACTTGGAATAGACTTTCTGATAGAATGAGATTGTACTATGGTGTTAACATGCCATACGTACAAGATGTACAACACATATTGCACCATATGTATTTACATATAAAGATAGGTTGACGTAACTGCATGGTCTCATCTGGAAAGACTTTTCCTTTATGGTCATTGTTGTTTTGGTTATTTGCCTTTGGTTGCTAGTCCTTGCCTACGGATTTGCTTGAGGAAGGGACAACAGGGCTCAAAGAAAGGAAATCAGAGCAGACTCCATTTTCCCCTGGTTACCAGAGGGGGAGAAAATGGGTTCTGAGTAGAAGAGACAAAACATGACGCCTATGGTCTAAGGGCCCAGTCCTATCTGACTTTCCAGTACCGAAGCGGGCACACCAATAGGGCATTTGCTCCACCCTACATATGGGGAGTTCAGTCCACAGGCCTTCTCAAGGTGAAGAAATGTTTATTCCCTTACCTTGGAGTTGCATCGGTACTGGAAGATTAGGTAGGATCGGGTTTTCAATCTCCCTCCACAAAAGGTACTTTGGGGTGAAGAGAAGCATTTGCCTTCAAAAATACCATAGAGAGAGAAGGAAAATGGATTTAGAGCCCAATCCATAACTCTTCATATGGCAATGTCATGGTGCTACCTGATCTTGTGAGTGAGTTTTAACTTCTAATGGCCTCCTTCTATTGTTGGGTGGGCTTACTAGCACTGCAATATCACTGGTGCAAATCTGAATGGACCTGTGTATATCTTAGCTCAGCAAGGTGGGAGGCTAATGTGACTGTGACAAATCTCACCCCTTTTTTGATCCTGATCCACCCTCCCCCCACCTCATCACCACCCCATTCTACCCACCTTCCTCCCACCTCCAGCATGATCCTACCTGAGGTGGTAGGTCTCTGGTCTTCTGCTGTGCAGAGCTTACTGCTTCGGATATGCTGGCCCATGTGTTGCCAGAAAGTACCACATTTCTCTGGAATTCCCAATAGGATCAGGCCATCAATGTGACAAAAAACCATTCTGCCTTCAAGTCTGGTTCTACCCCTGTCCTCTCTTGCTCATGTTTTGGGGATCATGTTTCAGGACCTTTCCTCCAGGTCACTTTATAGGGGAAGTGGCTTCATTATGAAAAAGGGACTTTACACAATATCTTCTGTTAATGGTAATTTTCAGCAGGAGCAAGGAAATTACTGTACTTACTTGAATCTATCACTCACTTTTGTCAGCCGAATTCAGTCTCCAAATCAGGGTGCACGTTAGATTTGATGGTTAATTAGATTCTAGTACAGTACTTTGATTATAAGTATAGGGCATGCATTAGATTCAACGGTGTATTAGATTCAAGTAAATATGGTATTCCCAGATAATTTTTTCCAGGACCAGATGACTGTGTAAACTTCTTCGTAAACTTTTTGTTGAAAAATAGTACAATAAATAGCTGGTGGGTAGATATATGTATGTATGTATGGATGGATGGATGGATGGATGGATGGATGGGTGGGTGGGTGGATGGGGAAGTGCTTGCGGGGGAATTTTTAAAGGGAATAAAATGACATCTTTTTCCAACCTGCCATGGGCCTGGTGACATTTTTCTTACTGAGCAGTATACTTTCCTGTTGAGTTTCTGTTAGTATATTTTTAAATAATTTCCATGCATTCTGGAGAGATTTGACCCTCCTGACTTACCCTTTCAGCTTTCACTTTTACTAGTCCCCTCATTTCTGAGAAGTCTACTCTTTTATTAAAGTGAAATATGTCTCTGTGTTGGACTTCCCTGGAAACTTTCCATTACAAAGGAGTCCATTTTTTCCCTACTTCAACAGCTCATAATATCAGTTGACTCAGGCAATTGCACAGACTTCGTGTTGAGGTGGATTTCATCACAGCTAAACTTGTGTCTCATAGCACATTTTAAGCTAGATATTATTGCCAGTCAGAATTTATATACACTGAAGTGCATCACAATATGAGCACAACAGAGCCATCACTAGTAGAGCCAAAATATAGCTAGACACGTATACCAAGAAGCCGTTATCCTAGCAAAGACATCTTTATACTGTGACATATTATATCAAACAATAACCATAACCATTGGTGATATCAAAACATTACTACTACAGTTTATTGCATTTAATTAAATGATGTCCATTAATTTTTAGGGTAACTGCAGCTTATAAAGCCACTTTATTCACAACAAATGTATCATAATTATAAACATAGCCATTTAGTGTTCATAAGTTTTGGGAAGTATTATTGTATATAGATGGGGCAAAAGAGGACATGCAGTGGGCAAGACTGTGGACTGTGGGCAGGTGAGAAATGGGAGGTAGGGCTGGGACCTGACACACATGTTAGATGCCAGCCCCCTTCCCAGGCTTCCTACACCAGTCCCAAGCTGCTTGCTTGGATGCCACTGATTATGGTGGTATGGATCTGTGTAGACCTACCTGGGGTAAGGTTTGGTGCAGCCCCAAACTTGCACTGAATGCAGCACAGACATCCCTCCTCCAGTGCAAGTTAGGATTGCGCTGTTTCATTTGTGAATCTTCTGCAAATGTTTCAAGATCTATTCGGGACGTGATTTCTGAGAAGCTCCTATTTTACATATTTATACAGACCACCTGGCTTGTACAGGGATGCATGTATTTGCTAGGAGGAGACTGAATGTGCTAATCTCACTTACGTACCAGTATCTTGCCTGTCGGAAGCCAGAATTGTGCCTGAGGCTGGCTATACCACTTTGCCCTCTCCCTTAGCTCATTGCTTCCCTTTGCCCTCTACTTCAGTAGGCTGGTGAGCCACCTCTGACCAATTAAAATAGTCCCACAGACTCGATGGGGATCTGATCTCACCACCCTGCAGATACCAGAACTTTAAAAATGCATGCCCTTGACAAACTAACAGGGATATATACTTACATGGGAATCAGCCTTAAAGTAACACTCAGAAGATAATTTCACATGATTTACTTCCCTTTTAACATACTTCTGTTTTTCCATTTCTCCCAATCATGGTGACTAGAGAGCAATTAAAGAATAGCCTTTTTCTGTTAGTCTTCCAAAGACCCATTAAAGAGATGGAGGGCAGCAATTCTAATTCTCTGCTGGGAGTTTCTGTATGCTAACAATTAATATACTCAGAACAAAAGACAAGAATAGCATAACTGGCTTGTGAGCTTCCTCCATTCATATTCATCAGGAGAGAGCAAAACCTCCTTGCAGCATCCTTACTATAACGCTTGTTTGAACAAGTACATGGTTAAAGTTTGCTGACCTTTGGTGAGTGATCTTGAGAACAGACATATTATCTATTAACGAAATGTACCCTAGTTATTAATGCCAATAAAGGTTATGTTGTTGTTGTTGATGTACCCTCGTTGTGGGAGTAAAATACCCCCCCCATGCACATTATCCCCCAGTGCATCATCTCCCCATGCGCAACATCTCCCATGCGCATTAACCCCCCATGAGCAACATCCCCCATGTACATCAACCCCCATGTGCAACATCGCCACATGTGCAACATCCCCCATGTGCAGCAACTCCCCTATGCACATCCCATATGTAACATCCCCCCCTGTGCAACATCCCTCATGCACATCAACCCCCATGTGCAACATCCCCCATCATCCCCCACATCCAACATCCAACATCCCCACATCCCCCATATGCAACATCCTCCATGCGCAGCAACCCCATGCGCAACATCCCCATGGACATCAACCCCCCCATGCGCATCAAACCCCCATGCACATCCCCCCCATGCGCATCAACCCCCATGCACATCCCCCTATGCACGATGTTCTCCCCAGTGCAATCCCTCTGTCCGAACAACATCCCCCCCAGTGCACCGGACACCAAGCACCAAATTGGCTGGATGTTGGTCAGTCTTCCATGTTAAGTATAGGATGCATAGCACCCCTTTTCAGCACCTTAAGCGTTAAATTTCTCCGCATCGGGTCTTGGTGACAGAAGGAATACCCTCCCCAAATTTCATGCTTCTAGGTCTGGGGGTTGGGGCAGAGCATCCCTCAGTCAGGGATTCTTCAATGTAAAGTATAAGGAGGAAAATGGCTTGCACTCCTTTTCACCCCCTTCCGGTTGGAATTTCCAAAAACCAGTTCTTAGTGCACCCCTTGGTCATGGAAGGAACACCCACCCCAAATTTCACGCTTCTAGGCCCAGTGGTTTTGGCAGGGCATTGATGAGTCAGTCAGTCAGGCAGTGACTTTTCTCTTTTATATATATATATATAGAAAACACTGGATATTTTCCTGTTGTATTTCATTATCAAGGAAACCAGTCAGTCCAGGTGAGTGCACCAGTTCTAAAGTGGTGGGTCCTCAAACTCATGTATCAGGAAGGCCTAATAGCACAATCCTAACCACGTCTACTCAGAAGTAAGCCACATTGTGTTCAATGGGTCTTTCTCCCAGGAAAGTGTCTTTAAGGTTGCAGCCGCAGAGTCTTTCAAGTCTGCACTGGCAAAATAACGAAGTCTTCAGAAACCCCACTGCAGGGCTTGGAATCTCCCCCAAGGGGAGTCCTGGCTGCTTTCTGACACCCACACTGTGAAGCTCAGGATTAAGTGGTTAATTCCCAGCAAGCAAAATGGCCCTGTTGCCTGCCAGTGTCTCTTACTACAAGAGAGGACCTGCCTGAGAGAATCCTTAGGTGATTGTGGGAGGAGGTGTATGTTGGCTCAACTGGACGGACAGACAGACATCTGAAACTGGTCATAAGGATCAGGACCAGCTGCATCAAATACATTCCCAGTTTAAAGTAACAGGTGAGAGAGATCACACATGTTCCTCTGGGAATAATGCCTGTCCCTTGAGAGCCCATGATGAGCAAACCTCCAAATCTTTTTTAGGGCAGATCTAAGAACGAGATCATAGCTTACTTGCCAGCAGAAGTTCTTGCTGCAGCCTCAATTGATCTAGGAACAGATCAAACATTATCTTCTTGTAGTTGTGGCTCAATTATTATTCAGGACACAGTAATACCTGACTATATAATTTGCATCCTATTATAACAGATGTGTTCTGATAAGCTTCCATAGAATGATAAGGCAAAAATAACTACTGTATGACTTGGTGGTACTATGTGAGCAATGTGGAATTCCTGGTTCTCAAAACAAAGGCAATGGAACATTAACATCTGATTTACTATAAGTCCATGTCTTTGACATATGTGAAATAAATAAATAACAAAAGGGTTACCTATATGCATTAATTGCTTTCTCCTGGAGAGTTAATGATCAGTATTTTGCAAATAAATGTCCTTCATCCCCCTAAAATATCCCCCTTTCTCAGTACTGATTGAAACAGACTTTGGGCACAATCCAGACATGCACTTGGGTTACCTTGTCTATCACTGGGCTGACCCAACTGCAAGAAGGGCCAACCTAGTTATTCTGGAAAAGGCTTGGGGCAGCCTATGGCATGTTGAGGGCATGCTTAGCATTGCCTAGGGCAGAGCAGTTACTCAGTATCCAGAACCGGTTTCCAGGGCAGAAATGCCCTTGCCAGCTCCTCAGAGTTATACCACCTAAGGAGCAGGTATAGTAATGATAGACCCATAGGGGTCCATGATAAGACCCGAGTAAGAGTGGCAGTATTGACCAAAAATCTGAGTTCTTGGCCAGCCTAGCTGCAATCTCAACCTCAACCTCAGGATATGGCACAACTATAGCAGTCCACTAACCTGGGGATAAAGCAGGCCACTCCAAGCATCCACCCTCCAGTAGAGGTACTGCTGTTCTGCAGACTCATGCTGCAGCTGTAACTGGTTGTCAGGAACTGCTGGGCTTTCTTATAAGGCAAGCACCACAGCTGTTCCTTGTTCAGTGTGATCTAAGGGGGGTCTCCTCAGGAGCAAACCCTCCCCAGCTGTCACTGACTTGGTGTCTACTGAGCATGCTCTGGAGCAGTTAGGGCAGCCCAGGCTTCCTGACTCTCTGGATGCAGCATAACTTTCTGCTCTGGATTCAGAATAGTTGGGGCAGCCAGCCAGGACACTCCTCACTACCCTAACTCTGGATTGTGCCCTTAGTTGTTTCAATAGGTCTTTGCTATCTTCCTGCAGTTAAGAACATAGTATCAGACTCTTGGTCCATCTACATCAATGAAGTTGATGCTTGCAACTCACAAAGACTGAGTGGGTGTTGATGAGCAAGTGAGTTAGTGACTCTTCAATTTTATATATCATGGGTGTCAAAACTTTCAACTTCAGTGCTTTTGAACCTTTAACAACTGTGTAGAGGAGAGAATTTCAACAGGTGCAACTTCTCATTTCACGAACCTTAAGCTGCACCAACTGCAATTCCCAACTGAGCACAATTACTAAAGGTCCAGGAGCCCTAAAGAAAGTTTGGACACCCCTGAATAAATTAACTAAACCCACTGGTATCAGTATAACTCATGGTAAAAGGGAGCAGGAGGAAAGTCATATGGGCTTGAGCAGTGGTTTCCAATTGGAGCATCAGGACCCACAGGTTGGTTCACGACCTGATTTTTTGATGGGTTGCCAAAGAGTGATAGAAAATTCAAACAACTAATTTCCTCAAGCCTTGAGATACTGATAGAAAGACAAGATGTCATCTTTTTCTAGGACATGTCCTCTTTTTCAGCCTTGTATCCTGGAAAAAATCTTCATTGTCCTCCTTTTCCTTGTGAGCAGCTTTCTTTTAATTAATAAATTATATATAATAGTTCTAACTTGAATATGGGTCTGCATCAACCTGGAGAGCGGATTCAAGTGGGGTACCCCAGGGCTCTGTCTTGGGACCGGTTCTCTTTAACATTTTCATCAATGACTTGGAGGAAGGGATACGGGGGAGCCTGATCAAATTTGCAGATGACACCAAGCTGGGAGGAGTAGCAAACACAACAGAAGACAGGAGAAACCTCCAGGAGGATCTGGATAAACTGGAATCCTGGGCTGTAACAAATAGAATGAACTTCAACAGGGAGAAGTGCAAGGTTCTGCACTTGTGCAATAAAAACGAAAAACACAGGTATAAAATGGGGGATACTTGGCTTGGCAGCACAACATGTGAGCGGGATCTTGGAGTCGCCGTGGATCACAAGCTGAACATGAGTCAGCAGTGTGATGTGTCTGCAAAGAAGGCAAATGCCATTTTAGGTTGCATTAAGAGAACTGTAGCTTCCAAGTCACGAGAAGTTCTAGTTCCTCTTTATTCAGCATTGGTCAGACCTCACCTTGAGTACTATGTTCAGTTCTGGGCACCTCACTTTAAGAAAGATGCAGCCAAACTGGAGCAAGTCCAGAGGAGAGCGACAAGAATGATCAGTGGGATGGAAGGGAAGCCCTACGAGAAAAGGTTGGGGAAACTTGGGATGTTCAGCCTGGAGAAGAGGAGGCTGAGAGGAGACACGATTGCCCTCTTCAGATACCTGAAGGGCTGTCATAGGGAGGAAGGGGCTCATTTGTTCATAGCTGCTTCTGAAAGCAGAACTAGAACCAATGGGTACAAACTGCAAGAGAGGAGATTCCGGTTGGATATCTGGAAAAAATTCCTGACGGTTCGAGCAGTTCGGCAGTGGAACAGACTGCCAAGGGCGGTGGTGGACTCTCCCTCACTGGGAATCTTCAAGCAGAGGCTTGAAGAGCACCTGTCGGGGATGATGTAGGAGGATTTCCTGCTGCAGGCAGGGGGTTGGACTAGATGACCTACTAGGTCCCTTTCAACTCTAGGATTCTATGATTCTATGATTCTATGTAAAATAGTGCTTTAAGAAATATATATGAGTGCAATATAGAAGCAATATGGATTAGTGTTTTTAGCTTTTATTTGGTCCTCTCCATTTTTCTTGGGTATCCTACATTTTGGGGAGCTTGTCCTTTTTGCAGTTATGACATCTAGGGCAAAATCCAGAGTAACTATGGGAAGTCTTTGCTCCAGTGTAAGAACAATTTACTCTGGATTGCAATATGAATTTCCCATAGCTTTTCACTAGGTGGTGCAGTAACTTCAGGTGCACGTAATGTCTCTTACGTGCTCACGTAGTTACTCTGGATTGTATGGCTAGTCACTCTTGATACTGTGGTTCTTGAGCATTTCAGCACAGACCCCTCTTCTGAGAATGACAATCTGTCTCAGATCCCAGGAAGTGATGTCATTAATCTGAAAGTGATGTCATGGCTAGAAGTGACATTGCTGACATTGCTGCCAGAGCTCCTCCATGTCTAAGATTCCATTGTTTTCAATATAATCTTCCAGAAGCGAGGGCAGCTCTGCTCTCCACATCTTGGGAGGTATTTTGAGGGCCGTGGAAGCTGCACACACCTCCTCTCTCTGTGTATGAATGTGCTTATGATCTGGTTTGAAGATCACCCTCTCTCTCTTTCTCTGGAAAGTGTTTACAAATTGATTTGTATTCATTCATTCACAATTTCCGCCACTAATATATTCATTTATGTAAATTTATTCAAATTTGAAATGTAAATCAGTTCTATTTTTTTCTTCTGGCCCCTGCACAGTATCAGAAAGATGATGTCAAAAAGTTTAGAGACCGCTGGTCAACACTATCCTTGTCCCCTTTTCTAATGCAAACCCAAAGGCTCCCAACCTTGGCTTCGGGCTCTTGCTCATCACACATCCCCAGATCAGTCCAACTGCTAGAAGGCATCCTCACCTTAAACCTGGTTTTGGTGATAGACATTGTGGGACATTTGAGGGACACAGCCAGAGCACCTTTTGGCTCTCCTCCAAGAAAGCAAAGGTGCATGTGGAACAACAATAGCACAATCCTAACCATATCTACTCAAAAGTAAACTCCATTGTTTTCAGTGGGTCTTACTCCCAGGAAAGTGTCTTTAGGGTTGCAGCCTAAGGATGCAATCCTAACCAGGTCTACTCAAAAGTAAGCCACATTGTTTTCAATGGGTCTTATTCCCAGGAAAATGTCTTTAGGATTGTAGCCTTAGGGCGCAATCCAGAGTAACTACGGGGAGTCCTTGCTCCGGTGTAAGAACAAGTTACTTTGGATTGCAACATGAATTTCCCATAGGTTTTCACTAGGTGGTGCAGTAACTACGGGTGCACGTAAAGTCTCTTATGTGCTCCCATAATTACTCTGGATTGTAGGGAAAATCTAAGTTTGGATGCTGTTGCTACAACACATCTATCAGGCAGAGGTGAAAGTTGCAATGCCGCCCCCTTGTGATGATTTGTTTAATTACTAGAAGATCGCTTGAGGAAAGGAAGCTTAAAAGCAGTATTTATTCCCTGTATTAAATTTCCCTTAGCCCCTTGATTTTTTAACTGAGCAACACAGTCCAGAGCCCTTTTAGCTAAGAGCAAGCAAACCGAAGTGGCACACTACAGACAGCAGAGAAAACCTGCTGGCACTGCACGCTCCGTTGATCATTCAGGTCCATCATTGTTTTCTGTGTTTCATTAATAACTGTGTCAGGAAAGAACCCAGAGGAAAGCAAGAAGCCGAAAAAGGAGCTGGGATGTTTCTCCTGTCTTTTAACTCAGCGGTGAATTAAAAGAGAGGAGTAAAACTAGGCTTTGGGATGGAGAGATTCCAGGTAGCAAGCGAATGGATCTAACATCATTCCACAATCAGATTGGACAATGGAAGAAGAAAGAGAAAGAAAAAGTTTTGGAACTTCAAATGATCTATATATATAAAAGAGAAAAGTCACTGACTGACTCACTAACTGACTCATCAACACCCTGCCAAAACCGCTGGGCCTAGAAGTGTGAAATTTGTAACCTGTTCTCTGAAATTTACAGAGAACTATAAGGTGATCACCTTTGAACTCTACCTTATAAGGTGAATGAACTTTGAACTACAAGGTGATCAAGGTGGGAGGGAAATAAAAATCATACTACCTCCCAACATTCATCTTGCTATGGGGGAGCACTGCTGCCCAAACTGGTTACTGGGTTGGACTATGATTTGCTAAAAGTTAACCCTGAGCTAGTATTATACTGTATACTCTTGCCTGGAGCTGTTCATCTTTATGGCTTGGAATTCAACATAAAAATCAAAGTGCCGGAAGTACCGGCAATCTTTGAAAAGAAACACTATGAAGTCTACTTACTGACATTTCTCCTTTTCTCAGATAGGCAGTCATGAGAATCATTTGCATGTTGTACCCCACACTACAAGTACATTCAGCTCAGTGGTCAGTGGGCAACATGTGCATGGACTGGATCACTTTGGTGTAGCTTGAGATACCCACTGGGCAAATAGACCAGCATGGTCTTTGCATGTGTGTTACTTTAATCTGAAGGATAACCAGTGTTCTCTGAAAGAGGATAACAAGATCTATCAAGAAGGAAGAAATTTTGGATATGTGAATGTCAGAGAACCCCATGACACTAGAGAGCAGTAATGTTTGGGGAAAAGCCAAAGTTTAGTGGTGGAGTACATACATGAGGTTCCTGTTGAACCTCTGGTATCTCAGTTAGGGCTGGGAAAGACTGGTGGCATGAGATGCCAGAGAGCTGCTACAAGTTGGAGAAATAGTACTAGTCTATTGACCAGTGTCAATGATCCAAGGCAGTTGTTCTCATCTCCAGAGACCTTCCAGAGGCTCCAAGGATCTTCAAAATGGTGCCTGCAACTAATGTAGACTATTTGACTTGTGGAAACTTCTGCCAGCCATTTTAAAGCCATTTCTGCCAGCCATTTCTGCACTGGTCACAGGCACCATTATGAGCATCCCTACAACCTCTGGAAGATCTATACAGATAATGAGAACAGAAGCATAGATTATGAGATTATGGAAGTTCTCTGCTGTATTTTGAGATATTTTGGCACTTCCTGCTGTACTCTGCTTCTTGAGATCTCTGCTAGCTTCTTCAGATGGTAGCCATAATACTTCCCTGGGTTCTTCCCTGAGATGGCCATAACTCTCTTCCACAAAATCAGGCAGAACACTCTGTTCCATTTTCCAGTATGTGAACACAATCCCCCCAAATCAGGATTGTCCCTGTTTTTCGGGACATATGGCAACCCTGCCCTTCTCCCATAGTGTACTTTTTGTATCTAACCCTGTTGATCCCATAGGATCAGTGGTTCATTACTTGTGGATTTGCTGTCTGTTCAGGTTTTCATGAATTGAACTCTAGCATTTAACTAAAGAGACTCTGGGATGCTCCTTGCCTAAGCAGCATAAAAAAAATCCAGCTTTCATCAGGAATTATGTAGTAAAATTACAACAGGAGCAGGTCAGTCCAAAAAAAGTCACAAGTAACTGTCGGCTTCCCCCAGTTTCAGCCCGTCCCACTGACACCTGCTCAATGGCAGCTGTACTCAACACTGAAAAAATGCCAGGGAATGGGATCGGATTGCCGATTAGCAAAAGAGCTGGAGTGTCGTGATCCTAAGACAGCAGCATAAAACTCGCACCCTCATCCAGAAAAAGTGCATTGTTGGTGCCTGGAGACAGAAGAGGTGGGTGTAGAGATATGAGAACTCCTCTCTCCTGGCTTGAAGCATTCCTTTGCCTCTTTAATATTTGTGTAGCTATTTAAAAAGAGACGTCTGGCAGGTGTGGCGTCTCCGGCTGCACCTGCTGGACCATGATTATTAATCATTTGTGAGCCAAGTTTTTTTGGTCCTATTGTTTGCTCTCAGAAGCAGCCTCCTGTCTCCCTTTTTACTGCTGGATACCTCTAGTTTATGCCTAAAGAGTCCACCATCAATACTGCATTTACTCACCAGAACATAAGGGCTATCCCTACAAACCAGTGGTGGGCTCCAGAAGGTTCACACCTACTCTATAGAACCAGTTGTTAACAAGAGATAGTACATATAGAGTTTAAAAATAGCCATTTAAAAGTGGCTGCCAGATGGGCAGAGAACCGGTTCTTAATTTCTTTGAAGCCCATCACTGCTACAAACTATCTGTAGGTCATCCAAAGTCCTCTAACTTTGATCTGGAGACCTGTATCCCAAAGGTGCAAGCTTGTTCAATGCTAGTTCTCAAGATGGGAAAATAAAGGAGAGCTGGAAATCTTGGGGCTTACACAGCTAAATGGAATTCTCTTAACCCTGGTTAACCCGGGACCATATACTGTACTTTTTTCTTCCTTTAGAATATATCTAAAGGTCTTCTGAATATATCTAAAGGTCTTCCTATATATTCTTTAGAATATATCTTAAGGGACTGAAGCATATATGTGAGGACTAAATGCATGCAATCCATTATGACCAGTAGTGATTAAGAGCACAATCCTAACCAGGTCTACTCAAAAGTAAGCCCTATTGTGTTCAGTGGATCTTACTCCCAGGAAAGTGTCTTTAGGATTGCAGCCTAAGTAACTCATTCACTGGTGGTGAGTATGTGATAAATCAGAGATCTTCCATGTTCTTCGCAAATTGTAGTGCATACCTTTTCGCTATTTTTTCCTGGCCATTATATTTCTATATAGTGGAAAGAGCTTCAGAGCTCTGCTCGGAGAAATAAACCCCAAAAGTTAAAGGGAATTTACTCCAAGGTGATCGTATTTGGGTTTACAACTTAAAGAGCATACGATGCTCCTATCTTCCTAAAATTAAGTCCCCAAGATATTGCTGGGAGCCTTTGGTGAGCCAATCTGATGACCAAAATCATACATTATGTAGGAGGTCCACAAATGTGTCTCTCAAAGTTTTCTTAAAGAAAAGAAACTGAAATGCAAATATGACTGGCTGAGATGTAGCTTCATGAGGAGCTTCATTCATGTAGCAACTCATAATTCCAGAGGGAGCAATTCTGATGTGGAAAATGGCATGAAAAAAAGTTTAAACTCCCACCACTACCACCATATCGGCAAACCCCTGCAGCTAGATTGCTGGGAAAAAATAGGAATCCTACTATGGCTTTTTAGCATAGTAGGAAGAGCAGAAATATAAATGAAATAAATGGATGTAACAGAGCAGTATACATGTGGAAGATGCCCCGAGGGCTCTTTGTAGTCAAATTGGCATGGAACAAATCTGAATAAACAAATAAAATTACATTTACGCTGTAGTAGATGACTAACATATCTGTACTTTGCCATATGAACAGAAGCAACAACTGATGGGAGATACACATAATGGTGGAATAGACCCATGAGCATTTATCACACAATCCTAACTCCTGGTTAGGCCAGCACAAATCCTGGTATGAATCCTGTGTTGATCTGGGGGTGTCCCAAATTTGCCATATCTGTGCTACTTCTGGGGGGTTTAAGCCAATGTACAGACATGCACAGGACTCCCCTCATCACCACAAGAATGGGGAGTGGGTAAGTTGTGCCACTCTAAATTGATTAGTTGTGAGCTCTTTGTGATATACATGTTTGGAGCATATAGTTTCCCATATGTAAATGTTATCCGAGTAGAGAAATACTGTATGCAGCTTGAAACAGCCCTCAGCAGGGAGCATCTGAAAGAGTCCAATGGCTGTGATGGCAGCTTCTTCTCTCTGATCAATCCCATGTTGCTTTGACATTTTTCCAAATCCCTTTGCAGATGGCAATAATGCCTCTTACTAGGTAGGAGAAGAGATGTATTAAAAGTGATCAGCAGAGTGCAAACAGACCATGGGGTTCTTATCTCTTTCAGATTATTATTTTCTAAACAGAGATGTGGATGAGACAAGGGGCTCTTTTCTTTTTCTGTTATGGATTTCCCCCCTCCTCCCTAATATTAATCTCTTCTGCTTTCATCTGTCAAAGACAAAACAAAACCAGCAAAGACCAAAAGGCTTCCTGGTACTTTGAGAACCCTGTGACCTCTATTTCCCCCTATAATATAACAAGCACACTTTCTGGGGGTGCGGAGAAGGGATCTAGAAGCCTGAAATGGAATGAAGGATGAGGAAGAGATTTCTTCATCATCTTCAAAATATATGAAAAGCAACACGGAGAAGAGGGAAGCTTTTGCTCATTGAACATTAATGGAGAGATATGCATCTTTTCTCCTTTTCCCAGGGCTGCAGGGACACTTCCATGTACTGAACACCCAACATTCCTGTTCTACTGCATGTACTGTACACATAAAAGTGAATTCTGTGTAAGCGATTTGTGAGCAACCTTCATAACCAGTTTCCTGCAGGAATGTCACCCTTCCTTCAACAATAACCATACAAAAGATGAACAGTGCAATCCTATTCATGTCTACTCAGAAGTAAGTTCCATTGAGTTCAATAGGGCTTACTCCCAGGAATGTGCTTTTAGGATTGCAGCTGAAATCTCTTTTAGATCAACCTTTGTTGCTACAAAAGGATGCACACTTATTTGAGAACAGCAACCCTGGTATTTAATGGCAGTAAAAAAACGAAACTACATATTTCTAGTAGTCCACAGAATTCAATGGGGCTGTCAACAGGCTTAAGGCTATCCTGTTAATTGTGTGTTGCACCTCAGATCACAGCATTACATGAAAATAAATCTCACTGATTTAAAAAGATCATGGTCTTAGTTCTTGTCTACACCCAATGGCATTGGGTTTATGGCATTCACGATCCTGTTTCTCTTATCTTTGCTGTAAGATGCAAATTTCTTATAGACAATATATACACCCAAATCGGGAGGAAAAGAAGAAGATGACGATGCTGAACATTTTAAAAAATCAGGGCCACAATGGCACACGCATGTCCATGGTTATTACACTTGGAGTACAATCCTAACCTATGCCAAGCAACAGGGCCTGTGCTGCAGTGGTGGGCTTCAGTGGTTTTCACAAGTTCTATAGAACCCTTTGCTAATGAGCACCTGGTTCTCAGAACTGGTTACTAATGCAACATAGAACCTATTGTTAATTTAGGTTATTAGGACATAAAACTTGTTATTTATTTGAATCCCACCTCTACTGTACTGTATTGTAAGCAGAGTTGGTGTAAGCTGGTGGTCATATTGTGGTAAAGGAATATTTTCACCCTTACCCAACGCAATACCCCAGCAACCTGCCCTTGAAGGCTACATGGATCTTTGCCAGCTATTTAGCTGGTGCAAATCCAAGAAGCCCAGATAGTGCTCTGAGGTGCAGCAGAATGCAGATAGGATTAGTATCCTGTCATCCCCGATCCCACCCACTCTAGAGTCCAATCCTCACTTCATTCACCTGCACTGACCTGCACATTGATTGGACTCAGCGCACATTATTGTGCTAGCATGATCTGCTTCCAAACTGGCACAAATGTACTTGACATAATATTTGCACCACTCAAGAGCCAGCACAGGGAGCCAGCTCAAGTGACAGCCTGGATCAAGCTACTGGTTGTATATACAAGTGTGATTATTTTACTGGTTCTTTGTGGAGCACAAAAATTCTTTCTTCCACCACTGGAAGATCCTTTCCTACCAAGTGACAATGCACATCAAAGGCTTTTGAATTCAAATTCATTCACCTGCTACCCACCACCCATCTAAGCAGGGGAGAAATAAGTAAGCCTGCAGTTTCTAAGGACCTGTGTCAACCACTTGTACAACTCATAGAGCTGACTGGTCATACTTCAGTTCATATCCAGACCATCTATGTGGCAGTTGCCAGAGGAGTCCACCTGCAAAAAAAATAATTCAGTATTTTAAACCTCATCGGGAGAAAGAAGGCACCTCCATCAGGCATTACCTCATTGCCTGAGTCAAACCCACAAATCCTCACCCCACAAGTCAAACGTGGTAGCCATGATGTGAGCAGAGAACAGAAGTGTGGGGAAAATTACCCGACTTTCCTGTTTTTTGACACCTTAATCCTCAATCTGTCTTTAGGGTTGAATGAATTCACAGCACAAGCCTATGCATGTCTACTCAGAAATAAACCCCATTGAGTTAATTGGTACTTACTCCCATAACTGCATAGAATTGTATAGGATTGCAGCCATAATTTCCAAATAATGATACAATGTATTCTCACTATTCCCATTCCTAAAGGAGTTAGACCCAGGGTGACCTTATGTCCTCTTTTTCCAGGACTTTTGGGCCTTGTGTCCTGGAAAAAATCTTCAGTGTCCTCCGTTTCCTTGTGAGCAGGCAGCATGTAGCTTTTTTCTAACTCATAAATTAGATGTAATAAATTATATGTGATAGTTTAAATCACATACATGTGCCACAACAACCCTGTGAGGTAGGTAATTGTTCTACAGGAAGCTTGCAGGACTCTTCTATCGAGGTGGAACCCTTCATGGCATGGTCATCACGACTGATATAAGATAACATGAATATACTGGGGTCACATTTCTTCCCCCAGATTATCGCTCAGCCTAATATAAGAAAAGGTAAAGTAAGACGAACTTAAAACCCAGTCCCATATATTGGAAAACAAGAGAAAAATAAATATTATTTCACAGGAAAGTGAGGAAACTTACTGTATTTACTCGAATCTAATACCTTTTCCAGCTGAATTTATGCTGCAATCCTAAAGACACTTTTCTGAGAGTAACCCTACAATCCAGAGTAACTACGGGAGCACATAAGAGACATTACATGTACCTGTAGTTACTGCACTACCTAGTGAAAACCTATGGGAAATTCATATTGCAGTCCAGAGCAAATTGTTCTTACACCGGAGCAAAGACTCCACGTAGTTACTCTGGATTGCGCCCTAAGGCTGCAATCCTAAACACACTTTCCTGGGAGTAAGACCCACTGAATACAATGGGGCTTACTTTTGAGTAGACATGGTGAGTATTGTGCTCATTAGTCTCCAAATTCAGGGTGTATATGTGGTATTTTTAATATATGAAAATATTATTTTATTTTAATCTGTTAAGTAAATGTGGTATTTTTAATATTAATATAGGATGTGCATTAGATGCAATAGTGCATTAAATTCGACTAAGTGCCGGTATTTATAGATCTTGATGATTAACAAAAAACCCACACAAATTAAAGTGGAAAATGTTTTATTGGGGGGGGGGTTGAAAGAAAAAACTTTGAAAGGCTGAAAAGAAGAAAAGGTTGAAAGAAGAAAAGTTTAAAAGGATCGTTCCACTTTGAGGAATACAACCTATTTACTGGAAATCTTTGGATAGTGACTGATCCTATAAGTTTTTTTCAAAACCTCCTGAGAACAAAAAGCACAGGATCAGTCAGCATGTAGTCAGATAGTCAAGTAGGCGCCTGGAGAGGCTCCAATTCCTGGATGTGGGAGAAGATCCGCCCAGCCACATTTTCCTCCCAGCTTTGGGTCCGTGGGTTGTCACTAACTCCTTGCCTGCCCCCCATCTGGCTGATCCGCCTGTCGACAGCCCCCCATTGGGGATCCCTGCTCCAGTCCCCCTGCTCCTGGGCTCCTCTGAGTGTGGGACACCTTGGCATTGTGGAAAGAGGCTGGACTGGAGGAGGATGGAAAGGCTGTCGACTGCTTGCAGCAGGAGGCAGCAATCTGGCCAGTGATGATGATGGTGATGATGATGATGAGAGCCCTGCAACAGCAGCATCTCTGAGCCTTGGGACCAACTTGGATCTACCCAGCCTGGCACCATCAGAGGAGACCCACCACCGCCTGTGCCTCTCTGGCTGGGAGTTGCATTGAGATCCACATCCCCAGGAGGAGGAGAAGGAGGAAGAGGAGGCGATCAGGAGCTGGGAAAAGTCTTTGGGCTTTGGGGAAGGGAGGCTGGAAGGGCTGCCAAGGGGAGAAGCCCAAGCAAAGGACATCTCCAGAGAAGGGAGAAAGCTCTGCCCCGGGAGAGATGCTTTCAGTCTGGAGTACCATCCTCCTGCTCCTGGTGGGCATCATCTCTAACCTGAGGCTGTGCCACGCAGGTAAGTCAGGACACTTACTCTAGAGTAGTTTGTGATCAGATGTCCTCTCTCCAGTCTTGGGGGGGGGGGAACAATCTCAATCGTCCTCCTTTTCCATTTTTTCCTATACATCAAAAAAAGAAAATCATCCTCTTTTTTTCCTTGTGAGCAGGCAGCTTGTAGCCTTCTTGTTAATGAACAAATTATATATTATAATTTTAAATTTAATATTATTATAATAGTGTTTAACGACCTGAACATATCCGAAACCTTGACTGCCTACCTGAAAGAAATACATGGGGAGTGTTTTTAAGCTTTTATTTGCTTGTGTCCTACATTTTTCTTGGGTGTCCTACATTTTGGGAGGGCATGTCCTCCTTTGTGATTGTGACATATGAAGTGGAATCCTAAGCATGCCTACTCAGAAGTAAGTACCATTGTGTTCAATGGTACTTACTCTCAGGAAAGTGTGATTAGGATTGCAGCCAATGTTTGGGGTTGATGGTAGAGCAGTGATCCCTCTTTGGGTTGGAGCTCCAGATGTGGCAAAGCAAAGTGTGGGGTACAAGAGACCCCCCCCTCCACATGCATTCCCAAATCGGGAAAAGTTTTCCCTGGACTTTCCTCCTTTTCTGCTCTGTTCTCCTCTGTTCTTTTCAGGGGCATCAGGGATGTAATAACCTAATCCTTTGCAGATCTACTCAGAAGTCAGACCCATTAGAGTCAATGGAGCTTACTCCCAGGAAAGTGTGGATAGGAGTGGGCTGTGAGCTGGAACAGGCTTGGAGGGAGATCAGGCTATTTTTTGGGGGGGGGAATAAGAATTTCTTCCCCCTCCCCTTTTAGGTAATTGGAAAAAAAATTATTGCCTGGCTTGCCTGCTTGGTTGGGGGTCAAATTATCCCCCATTGATGTTAAAGGATCTCCTCTCTTTGGCTGCTCTCAGTCGATTTACTTATTTGTAAAATAAATATTTATTTGATTTATAGGACTGGTGGAGGGAGTGGAGAAGTTACAGTGGCTTAGGGAGTGGTAGATGTTTCCAAGTGCAGAGAACTTAAGCCAGTCCAGAATTGGAGTTCGATCCCTTCTGGGGGTTTACTCGAGAGTAAATGCAGTTATCTTGTCATCAGTGGGGTTTGCGCATGGGATCATACATAGGATCGCAGCCCCTGTCCCTGCAAGGGCTGAACTTGATAGAAAAGGTTGTGATTTCTGATCATCCTTTGGGAAAGTTGGAGAAAGAAAGATGGATGCAACCCCATAAATACTGGAAAGGTTTAAGAGAAAGGCTGATGGAAAGAAGGGATGTACGAAGAAGGATGTGCAGTCCTATGCATGTGTATGCCCAAGTATCGGTGCAATCCTATGCATGTCTATTCTAAAGTCAATCCTATTATGTTCAATGGTGCTTATTCCTAAGAAAGTGTGTATAGGATTGCAACCTAGGAGCCAAATCTTATGCCTATCTACTCCAAAGGAAATCCTGTTATGTTCAGTGGGACTTACCCCAGGAAAGTATGGATAAGATTGCAGTCTAAGGGCCCAATACTATGCATGTCTACTCGAAAGTAAATCCTATTATGTTTAATGGAATTTACTCCCAGGATAAGATTGCAGCCCAAGAGCCCAATCCTATGCACATCTACTCCAAAGTAAGGCTGCAATCCTGAAGACACTTTCCTGGGAGTAAGACCCATTGAACACAATGGGGCTTACTTTTGAGTAGACATGGTTAGGATTGCACCCTAAATCTTATTATGTTGCATGGAATTTACTACCAGGAAAGTATGGATAGGATTGCAGTCCAAGAGCCCAATCCTATGCATGTCTACTCGAAAGTAAATCCTATTATGTTGCATGGAACTTGCTCCCAGGAAAGGGTGGATAGGATTGCAGACATGTCTACTCCATAGTAAATCCTATTATGTTCAAAGGGGTTACTCCCAGGAAAGTGTGTATAAGATCCCAATCCTAGAGATGTCTACTCAGAAGTAAGCCCCATCATAGTCAAAGGGTTAGCTACTAAGAAAGTGTGGATAGCATTGGAGTCTGGGGGTTTCAATGTGGTGTATATAGATAGGATCCAAAGTTTTCTTGTTCCAAGTAAATGTGCTTAGGATCAGGCCAGTGAATCCTTAGCAAAACAGGGATGTGACCCCCGATAATAGGGTCCCCACCAGATCCAGAGTAAAAGCTGACTTGTTCGCTTTGGTACTTGCTTAACCATCTTAAACTAAACTGAAGAAGGCTCTGGTAGGGGGAGGGGTTGATTCCACTTGTAATTCAAAGCCAGTGCTGGAAAACCTGAGCCAGAGTCAAGTTGAGTACAAGCATGGAAAAGTGTTGCTTTTTTAAAGTCTGTTTTCAAAACCCTCCAATCCCGGGCCCAGTGGCGTAGCTAGTAGGGTGCAGGGGGTGCAGTTACACCAGGCTACAAGCTTTAGGGGGAGCTACAAGCTGAGCTAGACACTAGTATCTAAAATTGTGAAAAATGGGGTTTGTATGAATAACAATACCATCATGTTATATTTCTGTGGAAAGGTAATTTTATGCAGAATGCAATGAAACAAAGTGCATTGGAATATCTATGTTCTATCAAAAGTTATGGCCAATTAACCAGAAAATGAAAATACAAAAGAATATGGAACAAAAGTGGATTTTCTTAACTCAATCTTTCCTGTTACTGACAGCTCTGAGAGCCAATGAGATGTTATTCCAGTGGTGGGATTCAAATAAATTAAGAACAGGTTCTATGTCCTAATAACCTAAATTAAGAACAGGTTCTATGTCTCATTAGTAATGGTTCTCAGAACCAGGCGCTCATTAGCAAAGGGTTCTATAGAACCAGTGAGAAACCCCTGAAGCCCACCATTGCTGTATGGAACTAATAAGATGTTAATATGAAACAGCTCTCAGAAATATGTATAGTACATATATCATAAAACGGTTATCCCAAGCTAACTGGGTATACAGGCACTTCTAAGTGGTACTCCTATTTAGCAGGGAAAGAATAATAATTCCTCTTTGTCCTTGTACAGTTTCCCTAACCAAAAAAGGACATCATTTTCATTTTTTTACTTAATTAAATTTGGTTTTTTCATTGCAGGGCAGGGGGGAACACAATCTTCTTCAACTCTAGATAGCAAATAGGGCTGCAATCCTAACCATGCTTTCCTGAGAGTAACTACTATCGAACACAATGGGACTTACTTTTGAGTAGACATGCTTAGGATTGCACTGTAGTTCCTTTTGCTATGCCACTAGCAGAGCAAATGGTGGTGAACTGCTGAGGAGGAGGAGGCAGGTTTTTCCCAATTTTCTTTTAAAAAATATCTGGGATTATGGGTGCAATCCAGAGTAACTATGGGAAGTCCTTGCTCCGGTGTAAGAACAATTTACTCTGGATTGCAATATGAATTTTCCATAGGTTTTCACTAGGTGGTGCAGTAACTACGGGTGCACGTAATGTCTCTTATGTGTTCCTGTAGTTACTCTTGATTGTAGGGCATGTCACTTTAGTTGTGACATCACTTCCGGGGCTGCATTTTTAGCTTTGCATGGGCTGCATCATCATTAGCTATGCCACTGCCTGGGCCTGATTCTTTCTGCTACTAAAACAACAAAGAATTTTGTTTCACCTTCAAGATGAACTAATTCATAAGCTTTTTTCATCTGTTGTCCATGTTGAATAACCACACTGCACAAATGTTTTGTTGGAAATATTTTCATGGGTGCCCTCTGTCCTGCTGATACTGTATAACTTATCCTACTGAGTAGCATCTTGCTCTGAGTAGTTGCAGGTCTGAAACTGCTAATAAAAGAAAAACTGAAATCAGCATGCTAAATTGAAGAACTCCTGCATGTACTGCACTGCTGTAGTATTATTCTTTTAAATCCTGTGTGCATCTCCCCATCCGCACATGCCACTTTGAATGGAGGGGACTTGGTTCCAATTCAGTGTGCTTGGAATTGACCATTCAGACTGTGATCCATGCAGTCTAATCCTAAATGTTTAGCTGCCAGTCCTGCTGAGTTCAGTGAAACTTACCCTACAATCCAGAGCAACTACGGGAACACATAAGAGACCTTACGTGTACCCATAGTTACTGCATGACCTAGTGAAAACCTATGGGAAATTCATCTTGCAATCCAGAGCAAATTGTTCTTACACCGGAGCAAGGACTCCCCATAGTTACTCTGGATTGCACCCCAAGGCCTATATCCTAAAGTGAAATTAAGCCCCTTTCTCTGGAGCAGTTAAGATGACTTTCCATAAGATAACTCTAGAGGGAGACATAACAGCAAGGACCCATAACTGCTTTGGATTTTGCCCTTACTCCCACAATGAAGTTTATTCCCTAATAAAAGTGTTTAGGATTGCAGCCTTAATATGTCTCCTTTGGAAACAACTTCCATTGGGAGCTATTTAAAACTAATGACTTTGGAATGGGCAGGTACATCATCACAGCAGAGAAGGATTGAGGTTAAGTGACTTTCATTAAGTGACTTTGAAATAAATCCTTTTGAATTCAGTGGCACTCCTTTCCACTTAATGCTTTTTAGAAGAAACACTTGCATAGGTTACAAAAGCAAAGAGTAGAATACGCAGCAGGTCCTGAGCTATATATAATAGAATTTCAGGGGTTCTGAGTTTTTTCTTAATGTGAACTTTTCTGGGGTCCCGTGATCAATAATTGCATGCGCTCTTATAGACTAGGTACTTGGAGAGTGTCTAATAGTGTATAGTGTTCTTGGTAGAGGAATGTGTCCAGTGTGGTCCTTGCAGTTAGCTAAACTGGTTTTTGTGTTGTGGTCTCAATGGACTTGTCTGGATTGCTGCTGGTTTTTGTGTGCTATTTCCTTCTCTGAAGCTTTTGGAAAGCATAGCAGAGAATTGGCCTCAAGGAAGAGTTTGCAAGTTCTTTGCTTTCCAGGATGCTGTTTAATATCTGATGTGAACCAACTTGGATGTTCATGATTTTATCTCTGGCTTTCTTTGAACAACCAATTTAGCAAGGGTGGCCCTTTAGTATGAAATCAAACCTTCAGGGGAAGAGATGGGCAATGATAGCCCAGGTATGTCTACTCGCAAGTAAGCCCCACTGGGTTAGAACCAAACGTGTGTTGGATTGCAGCCTTAAACAGATCTGGGTGATAGCTGATGGTGGGTCAGAGTTTTTATAACTGATGGTAGTTCCTATGTCTGTTGTGCCGTTACTAATAACTACACTGAGTACATTGTTGTTAGGATGCTGTTGCTCTGGTTCCAAAGAGCTCACTTGTAATTAACTGGAATCAAATTATAATTTGCTCGGAGCCTGATACTTTGAAGATGCATTTTGAAGTTGCAGTTAATGACAGAGAAGCAAGGGCCTAGAGTGAACAGAGAACATTGTTTCAAGAGAGCCAGGAATGTGAAATAGGAGCACTGCTAGAAAGACTTCTCAGAGTGATTTTGTAGTGAAGACTATCTATAAATGTAAAGGGAACTGAACCAAAATGAGCTGAAGCTCTGTTTTGTGTGCCTTAAGCATTCTGAACATCTGTTGCAACAAAGGAAGGTTTGAGTGTGTGATGAAAGTATACTGAGACCTCAGCTTGAAGCAGAGGCTAGCCTCTTAAAAATTAATATTTATGGCTAATTTAGATTGCCTTGAGTGTGAAGATGTGGGGATAGACAATGATGGGTAAGGACAGACTTAAAACCAACTTGATACTACAAGCAAGTCCTCAGCTGTCCTGCTGATACTTCCAGCGCTGAACTGCCTTAGAATCTTATTGATGTTTTCTTTTTGCTGGCTGAGAAAATGATAACCCTGTTGAGGATCCCGTTCTTTTATTTAATAACCACAATAGCTGGAATGGCTGCTTGAAGTCCAGGCACACAGGCTCCATGCTGTGGGGATGATAGGATGAGTAAAGATGATAATCATCACAGCTTTAAGAATTACCTTTTAATTGCAGACCTTTGTTTCCCTGCAAATGTATCAAATGTTGACTTTGGTTCTGTTCACTCTGTGATGCAACTAAGTTTGTGAGTTTGGCTGATTGAGCAGCAAGATTTGAAATTTTCTGCACTTATTCCGGTAGTAACAAAAGTTAACCAAGGTGAAACTGGAATGATCATGTGTTGCAGAAATACAGATTGGTTCAAATGGCTACATCATATGGTGACACCACTTCCTCCTCCTCCGACAGCCCAATTCAGACATACAGTACTCTCAATTAGACCAACTCCTTCTCTGACACAGCAAATTCTGCCACTGGTGGCTTAATCTGAATTGAAATGATCCCAGTCCTATTTACAGAGCCCAGACTGAGCCCAGTACTACTATTAATAAAGATCTATACAAAATTTGCAGAGTGTGTTTCCTTTGCTACTGAGTAAGTGTAGGCCACCCATGAGAATCTGGGATTAATAGGCTGGGTTTTGAAGCCATGGGTGCTGTTCTCAGTTATGCATGAATCCTGGCGCCTCAGTACACTAAGAATTAACCACTTATTGCTTCACACTGACTCCTTTTTGACGGTTGGCCTCTGACTCAGGAATCGGTACCATTTATCCATTGTATCCCTTGAGCAAGAGAGTCATGAAGATATACCAGCGTGATGTTTTCCTTTTAAGTGCGGATATAAAAAGATGTCTTCAGCTGCACACTTCAGAACTCAGGAAACCATAAAGTTTGATGGCTGCAGAGTTTGGGAAAGATCATCACTATAAATGTTAGGGGCTTGGAGTGCCCTGACAGGCAGTGACAGGCAAGACAGCTTGTAAGATTTCTTTTTAAAAAACCAAAAAACTTTGAAGGCTCTTTAACTGGCCATTTCCCTCCCATCTTGTAAAGCAGGAGGGTGCCAGCATTTTACAGTAGGTGTGGGGATGTGTCACCAGACATGTCTCCAGCATTTGTTTGATCATTACCAAAAGCATCTTTTGGGAAGCATCTCCTGTGAGAATCTTGAAGAAAAACAGCTGTTGTAAAGTATAATTAAAGTTCAACAGGATTTTGGAGTATATGTTAAATAAGCAGAATTCTCCCACCATCAGATTCTCAGTTTTCTACAAATGAAAAGTACAAATGACCTATACATTATTGTAGTGAAAGCATAATTTCACAGGATGCATACATCCTGTTTAAATATGTTTAAAAAGCCTACAGGAAATATGTTAATACAGGTAGTATTTTGAATTTGGGTGTGCTAACTATGTACCTTTTCAGTACAGGAATAATGCTGAATTTTTTGTCCTGTATTAATTTCTACACTGAGCAATTCATTTCCTTGTTTTGAAATAATTAGTCTTGGAATTCTTTCCCCTTTGCTGGCCTGCAAGCCTGTGTCATACCCCTTCAGAAAAGTAGGGGACAGTAGAAACCAAAGGGATTTTTGTGCCCATAATTCTTTTCCAGGCTGGCTGAACTAATTGCTCCATCACGCTAGGATCTGGAGATCCTATATAATCTAATGCTCATCAAAAGAGTACATTTTTTTTTCTGCTGGTGCTACAATTTTAATGTGTCAGCATTCTATAGAGCACAGGAGCATCATTTCTGTTAGTATAAGATAGAAAGGCAGATGTACAGTATATGATTCAGGAAAAATGCATGCTAAAGTTCTCCTGGAGCTATAACATTTCAGAATGTATAGAGAGTGTATGTATGGATCTATACCATTTCAAAATGTATGCAGACTTATATGACTGAGCAATTCTGTATGTCAGATATTCTTTGTGCTTGTGAAATTACTGCATAAAGGAGAAGGGTTCTAGTTTTGACTTACCTCCCAAAACTAGTTTTCTATGTGCAAGTTCTTGTATCTCTAGAGAGCTCATTTAATTAGATATCCACACAATACATTTGTAAATGCTACATTTTTAGAAGGTCTGTACCCCATGATGGTAATGCGTAGCTCAGATATAATTCCCACATAGTAAAGAGGAGTCAGATTTGACCACATTCTTTTCAGTACAAATTAAAAAGCTTTAAATGCTCGGCATCTTGAATATGTGTTGATTTTGGATGGTGCAAGTGGTTAAGACATTGTGTCTGTTAACCAGCAGGCCAGGGTTTGAGATCTGGGTGACAAGACAGGGTGAGTTCCTGTCCTTAGATAGCTCTGCGACGCAGCTGGAACCAATCATATTGGCTCTGCTGTTCCATTGGACTCTTTCAGTGGTGTGGAGAGGGGGGATTTGCTCCCTTGGGTAACAGCCTATCCTCCATATTAATCTGCCCAGGCCTTTGTGCTTCACATACAGCATCAAGCACAATTCCATAGTATTTCAAGACTGATGGATGCCAAGCCCTTAAAGCAAAATCACATGAAAGCAAAACTTCAGTGAGAGGGAGCAGTCTCTCTGTCTCTCTGTCTCATGCTGAGCTTGAAACCACAGCCAGTAGGAAACTGTACAGGTACTCTTCTTCCTTCACTCTTCTTCCTCCTTTCTCTTCTTCCTCATAACCTTGTAATATCTACTTGTACATCCAACGTCAGAGAAAGTATCTCAGGGTAGAAACCATATAGGGAAATGTGGGTCCATAATCATATAGGAAAATGTGGATATATAGGAAAATATAGGAACCATATAGGAAAATGTGGGTCCATATAGGAAAATGTGGGTCCAAAATTGACGTCCATAATCTTTTCACTTATCCCCTGTGCCGTCCCTTCTCCCTAACTGAATATTGTGAGGATTGAGAAGTGGATGCACATTCTTATACTGGAAAATAACCCTAGCAGATAAAGGCAACATATAGGCACATGTCCAGACCAGAGAAGGAGCTTCTTTGTACAAATCGGTTCCCCAGCGGGCACATCAGTGATGAAGGGGAGTTGGTCATTCCAAACTATGTCCTACTGGGGGGCCTACTGTGCAAATAATCCAACACATAGCCATGTGAAAGGTTCCAAAGAGGTATAGCTGCGTCAGTCAGTTTACTGTCTGCCATGGAGTTTGCAAAGCCATAGAGTAAGCCATCAGCAGCTGAATTCACACCGGGTAGGCTGGCAGGTTTTGTTTGGATCTGTGGTTTCTTGAGAAAGATGTAGCCTCAGGCTGCACGTCTTCTGATCTTAGCTGCAGTCTCCCTGGCAAGGTCTTATATAAAGGAGTTGGTGTGCTGTGATGGGCTGTCAAATATTTGTGTCACCTGGTGGGGGGAGATCAGTGCATCACCCTCACGAGCGACCTCCTGCATGCAGTAGGTAGGACAACACCCGAGGTGGTGGGTGTGGTGATGCACCATTGCCCTGTCCGTGCTGGTTTTTTTGCTATAACGTTTGATAGAAAGAGACGTTTCAGTGTGGCTTATTTCATTGCATTTTACATGAAATTACACATCGTGTTCTATATAACTTGATGGTATTATTGAAAATATCAAGATTTTAAAAAAATTAGGGTGCATTCCTCATCTAGGCCAGCACAAACTCATTGGTCTTCACATTCCTATAGTGATGCAGGGAGGCAAGCGCATGTCTGTGCACTGGTCTAACCCTCCCCCCAAGAGTGGTGCAAAAATGGGTGATCACATGACCATAAATGCCCGGACAGAGCCAGAATTGAGGCCTTGGAACTGGAAGTCCAGTTTTAGGGCCTCTTTGTCAGGAAATTGGGGGCTTTTCCAGCCATTTTCTGGGATTATAGGCCTTTGATGCCTGCTGCTTGCCAACTGAGCCACAACTAAGGGAGCTCAGCTGAGGCTGCTGGAGAGCAGGGGAGGATGGAGCCTTGCAAGTGGAGCTGCTGCTGCTTGAAACTTTGCAGTGAGTTTAGCTTGGAGCGAAAGGGGGGGAATTAATTTTTTTTAAAGCAGGGTTGCCAACTGACCAGAGAAACCCCAGCTTCACCTGCTCCTATGCCTTTGTAGATAGATCAACCAATATATACTTTGCACAAAAGAGTTGCTCAGGTTTGGGGCCTTTAATCCAGTTGCTGTCAAAACAGAAGAGCAGAGGCTGGGTGTAAATTTGGCAACCTTCTCAAGTTTGGTATGGTGGGGACAACTCCTGGCTTTTTAGTTTTAAATCTCTAAGGGCCCAATCCAGAGTAATTACGGGAAGTCCTTGCTCTGGTGTAAGAACAATTTGCTCTGGATTACAATATGAATTTCCCATAGGTTTTCGCTAGGTGGTGCAGTAACTACGGGTACACGTAATGTCTCTTACGTGCTCCCGTAGTTACTCTGGATTGTAGGGCAAGTCCCATTGTGTCCACTCATAAGTATTATAGTTAGTGAAGCTTATGTGTAAGGGGGCAAAGGAGAGGAGGCTGAAAGACCAAGCCTATGCATGCCTGCCTGGATCACTTAAACATGTGCCTTTTTGGTTTGGGAAACAGGTCTTGCAAAGAGGGTGCTAGCAATCAGTAATATAGTGTTGAATTAAGTACAGGAGAGAAATACGAGTGTTTTTAGCTTTTATTTTACCATGTCCTACATTTTTGGGGGTGTCCTACATTTTTAACATGTCAGGAATTTGGAGGACCTTGTCTTCTTTTTGGGTTCAGGCATATGGTTACCCTGGTGCCATATAGCACTTTTGTGACACTCCCAGGCCAACACAGGACTTGTATTGGGGCTAACTAGGGGTTAGGATTGCAGCCTGACAGCCCAATCCAGAGCAACTAATCTGCCCATATAAGAGCCCTTAGGTTGCCCTATCTAACACTAGGTTGGAGCAACTGCAAGATGCTCCAGCCCAGTTACTCTGAAGGAGGCTTAGGGCAGAGCAAGGCAAGATAGGGTGCCCTAAGAGAGGTGGACCTGCTCTGCCCTAACTGGTGCAGCCTAAGCAGCTCAGGAGAGGCAAGTTGAGGGTATGTTTAGCATTGCCTAGGGCAGAGCAGTTACTCTGTATCCAAAGCCTGTTTCCAAGGCAGAAATGCCCTCTTCCAGCCCTCAGAGTTATACCACCTCAGGAGCAGGTATAGTAATGAGTAGACCCATAGGGGTCCATGATAAGGCTCGAGTAAGAATGGCAGTGCTGACCAAAAATCTGAGTTCTTGGCCAGCCTAGCTGCAACCCCTTCCTCTCAACCTCAGGATATGGAACAAACTACGGCTGCCCACAAACCTCAGGATACAGCAGGCCACTCCAAGAAGCCCCTTGTATTCACTGTAGAATGTACTGGCATCTCATCAGGGACTCCTTATAAGGCAGGCACCCAGTGGCGTCACCAGACTGGTGCGGCTGGTGTGGGCTGGATTGGGTGATGCACTCCGTATGGGGTGATGTGCCAGAGGAGTTTGACTGTCCTTTGGCAGGCCCCGGGCATCAGCACACCCATTCAGGCCTGCTCCAAGGCGGAGAATCAGCCAGAAGCTGCCACTTGTCTGAGGAGCTGGCCTGTACGGCCATCTGAGGTGCACTGCGCAGAAACACACTGAGCATGGCGAACAGCTTCAGAGGAGACTTCCTTAGAGCAGAGAAAGTCCGCGCTTCTGCACAGCCATTCGGCCTCACTCAGGAGGCGGAGCGGCAGCCAAATGGCTTCAGAAAGAGTACTGCACAGACACCAACTCTGACGCCTGCACAGTCTCCCCCGAAGCCAAAAGGCTTCAGAAAAGTACTGCGCAGGTGTCAGAGATGGTGCCTGCGCAGTACTCTTTCTGAAGCCAGTTGGCTTCAGAAACAATTACACAGGCGCCAACTTTGGTGACTGTGCAGCCCAGGTGGGGGGGGGGCAGGCATCCCAGGGATGACGCCCAGACTTCCGCACCAGGTAATGTGCAGAGTCATGTCACCACTGTAGGCACCACAGCTGTTCCTTGTTCAGTGTGATCTGAGGGGTGTCTCCTCAGGAGCAAGTCTTCCCCTTGTGTCAATTACTTAGCATGCTCTGGAGCAGTTAGGGCAGCCCAGGCTTCCTGACTCTCTGGATTCAGCATAACTTTCTGCTCTGGATACAGAATAGTTAGGAGAGTGCAGTTAGGTCAGAGCAGGCTGAATTTGCTCTGGACTGCAGCCTTAATCAGTAGTGGTGTCAGCCTCCCCCTTCCGTATGGGTAACTCAGTGGCATCTGCATCTTCCTAGCCTCTGATCTTATGTTATAAGATATAGCCTCTGTCTTATGATCTTTTGGGGACAGGGCAGATTGGGATTTGCAGGAGATGCTGTGCAATTTTGGTCACTTTTTTCTTTCCCTATTTCCCCCCCCCCCCCCATCTATAGAGTTGCAGTTTCCTGTACCAGCTCTGTGTTGGTGTAGAGCAGTGATTATCAACCATTGTGTCATGGCACACCGGTTTGCTGTGGATTATCTGCAGGTGTGCTGTGGGACATTGGGAAGGATCTTTATTAGTAAGGCAATTGGGGGATTTGAGCCCCCAACCAGCAGCGCGGTGTGCTTTGTCAATGGTCAAAAAACTAATAGTGTACCTTGACAATTTTAGAACCTTGATGGTGTGCTCTGAGATGAAAAAGGTTGAAAATCCCTGCTATAGAGTTTTGCGTTAAGGGTTTGTTCATCATGGTTAGGAAATGGCTTATGTCAATTCCTACCAGTTTGGCCTCTGCCAACAAAGTTGCAATGCTGTCTGTGCTATATTGGCATAGTATTTTTTAGCATATATGGTAATCCGCCAACAGATGGACTTTGGCTGCAATCCTAAAGACACTTTCCTGGGAAAAGACCCATTGAACACAGTGGGGCTTACCTTTGAGTAGACATGGTTAGGATTGTGCTCTTTGTGCATCATTGTGCTGGTGCGTATTGAGGACAGAACGTAAGTGGCTCCAAGCGCTCTAGAATCTTTTTATTATTCAGTCTCATTGATTTAACTGGTCTTTATGTGCTTAACTCTGTTTCTTGAACTGTATCCTTTACTGTTTTTTAATCTTCTTAGCAATAATGATTGATCATTATATTCAGTCTCTATTTAGTTTATCATTTGGCCAACTGAGATAAGAGTAGCCGTTCCTCATAACTGAACCCATGACTCCTAGATTAATGTATATACGTCTTCCTGCTATGCCATGCACTCTCTTGAAATGTCCTGGACAAAGATTGGAAGAAAGCTGACCTCATGTAAAGACTGGAAAGATAAAAAAAATACAGTACTTAATCTTAACAGAATGGGTTTTCCCCTGCTGTGTATATTACACAAAGATTGCAATCCTTTGCAAACCTTCCTGGGAGTAAGCCCTATTGAACATAATAAGATTTACTTCTGAGTAGATATACATAGGATTGTGCTGAAAGAAATGTTATTGCTCTTTTAACTGTGTGCTAAGGAGGAATTTAGTAGGCATGTTCCCCCCTACCTTGGAGGGGAAATTGTTACTGTATTTTGGAAAGTTGTACCAAGTAAGGTGCAACCAATATGTTAAGAGGGTAGTAGCAGGAGGTGACTTGCAATTGGTTTCACATATGCTCATATATACTCACACACACAAGGTAAAAGGAATAGCCTACAGGCTGTTGAATGATGCAGTAGCCTAAGGAAGCATTGGAAGAAAGCTAGTGTGGGCTGCCAAACAAAAGTTAAGGGCGTGAAAGAAGTACTTTTTGGGTGGGGAGGGAAGCTGGATGATATTCTATATATATAGTACCTCCTATGGAAGAAAGGGAAAGCAGGAAGGGAAGCTAAGGATTTTCAGTCTTTTACACACCCATTCTAAACTTTGCCATTTGGGCCTGAAATGTTTTAGTTTGTGCTATATGTGTTTTTAAGTCTTCAAGTTTTTAACTAATCTTTTGAAAATAATTTGTACATGTCCCTACATATATTGGCCTGCTTCAGAAGGAATAGGAAACAAGTTTCTTGCTATGTGAATGAACTTTCGCTACACTCCTTGTTTCTCACATTTTTCTCACACTAGAGAAGGTGACAGAATGCTTTTGTTTTGATAGATATCACAATTTCTGCAGTGTGGTCAAACTTAAATGTGGTTTACTTTAAACCGCAGTTAGGCTGTGACAAAGCAAGATCCAGTTGTTTATTTCAGATCCTAGTTTGTTCCCTAGCTGTTGTTTGAAGTAAACCACAGTTTAAATGTAATATGGAACTGTGGTTTCCTTTAGAGCAATTTTTACTGTCTCTTTTCATAAGGGTGAAAAGGAGTGTAATGTGCCCCAAGGCTCATAGAAGCTTGTTCACATTTCAACACCATTTTCAAATGTGGGATGTAGTGCTGGATTTACAGCACTATGGCTGCAATTCTAACCTCCAGTTAAGTTGATGTAAACCCCAGCATAAGTCCTGTGCTGACCTGGGGGTGTCACAAGTGTCATAAGGCACTTCTGCCCCACTCCTGGAGGGGTTAGGCCAGTGCAGTGGCATACCCTGACATCTCCAAACCACCACAGAAAGCTATGCCATGTGAGTTAGGCTGGCCTAAACTGCACCCTATGCGAAGTTTATAAGACTTAATTAAGAGGCTGCAGCTTGGCCAGTGGGCCAGCCCAATTTCTGTTGCCTGGCATTAAATGAGCTGCATGAGGCTCAGCTTTTCCTGGCGGGAAACAATTCAACAAGTTGACCTGTTCCCCTCACTACATCTATATGCTTTATATTTGAATGCTCCCTCACCATAAAGGCCCAGAACCAGCAATGGTGGCGGTGGGGAGCAAGCCTGTTAGTTTTTCATCTGGTCCTTGAGAACTCTTTGTAACATAATTCATGAGGTATAAGATAATCAAATGGAGGTTATCACAAACTAACCTATAAACCTTCACGCCTCTATAAACCTCCAGTTTTTGTTGTTTGGGACTGACAGAAAAGAAAGTCTGTGGTGGGCTGTATTCCACTTGGTAAAGCCCAAGTAGTACAGGCCTAGCTTAAAATATTGCAATGGATAGCAAGCATGAATGCATTTTAAAACAGTCCCTACAATCCAGAGTAACTACAGGAGCACATAAGAGACATTGCATGCACCTGTAGTTACTGCACCACCAAGTGAAAACTTATGGGAAATTCATATTGCAATCCTGAGCAAATTGTTCTTACACCAGAGCAAGGACTCCCCGTTGTTACTCTGGATTGTGCCCAGTATCTCTAGGCATGATTACCGTACATTTGTTTTAGCTGAAAGGATAGACATAGCCCGTGGTATCATGTATGTGTCTACAAAAGTGTCATGGTCACATGTGCCAAGCACTGAAGACATGAAGAATTATTTGCAGAATGTGCCACATGCACGTTTTGGGCACTGCTTCGACTTTGGCATTTTTTTTCTTGTGTGGCTGAAAATCTCATACATTTGGTGCTGACACATCTATGTTTAATTTTTTAAATTTTTATTTATTTTAATTGCCTGTTCTTATTTCAATCAGTATGTCTAGAATTTTCTAATTAGCTTAACTATAGGACTGCTGTGGGTTGAGGTGAGAAGGGACGTTTGCAAGTGAGATGAATATTGTCATGTAATTTTTAAAAATAAAAGCTATGCAAATTGATTCAAAGTTCCAAGACTGAGTCTGAAGCTCTTGTACTTTTCCTGTCCTCCAGTAGTTCCTTTATTCAACACCCTCCAATTTGCTGATACAACCTTGCTGACTCTTAGAAATAGGAGAAGACACTTGGTGTAGGGACTGGCGGAGAAATAATAAAAGAAATACAGAAACTATATTCTCTATCATTGCCTCAGAGCTTTTTAAAAGGAATAGGCAGGCACTCAAGAGATGTGATCTGGCAATTCTATTTTTATTAATGAAAATCTGTCAACTTCTCTTTAAACAGTCACAAGGCAACATACAAATTAAAAAATCTCAAAAGCTGAAGCAATGTTTGGTTTGTCCTAATGAATCAAGAAAGCTTCTTCATCATCATCATCAACATCATCATCAAAAGCCTCATTAATATCTCAACACAATGGGTCACCAATCCATTAATAAACAGCTGGGCTCCTGAGTTGTGTAACGCCCTAAAAGATTTTAACGTGCAAACGCCATGGACTAGATGAGTAGTTTAATACTTTGGGTACTTGAGTCTCAAGGTAATAGTTGTTTAAATATAATAAAGTAGATCCTGTGCTTTCAACTTCTGATGGAAAAGCGGTGTTGGCAAGTGAGCTCAAAAGGTATAGGTATAGGTTTTATTTTTAAAAATTACAGGCAATGATTTCTAAAAAGCATTGGTGAATCCTAAGTTGCCTGTTTAAAGTGTTATTTGGAACTAGAATAAAAACCGGATTTGCCTGTTAAAACCCAGTTGCTGTGGGAGAGAAGGAGCTTCGAGTTTTGGAATAAAACATGTGCCCAAGTTTCAGCCTCCTGCAATTCTGACATACTGCTTATTTGATTATCTGTTTTGTTTCTTATTAGGAGTAGCATGTGAAGCTCAGAATAGTGATCACAGCATCTTTGGGGTATGCTTGCTTTCTCTGTCTTCTCCCCTGCCATCGCTCCCCTACCCGCCATTGCAACATCTCATGGGCCACATAAGAAGTTGTGAAAATCTGGGATGGGATGCTGTGAATGTGACTGGCATGTTGTTGCCAAGAGGAATGTGAACCTGTGATGGTTGATTACAAGGTGGAGCTCTCTCATATTTGATGAGCATATGGGCTTTCACAGTGTGTTAAAAATAAAATATAAAAAGGCATACCCATGTTTATCCTTCTTGATAGGAGCAGAATCTCTGGGGGACTTGGGGCTGAAATAGCAGCAATGTTCTCTCTCTCTCTCTCTTTCTCTGTGTGTGTGTGTGATAGAGAGAGAGAGAGAGAGGGAATTCAGATTGTGTGAAGAGGTTATGCAATTTCTTCTTCCAAGGCTTGTGAAGTTCAAAGTACTTCACCACTAGCAGCAAACTTTGAGAGTCGATACACTGTATTGCCAGGCAGGGCAACAAATAGTCTCTGGGTAAATGGTGGCGGGGGGGGGGGTGGGAACCCGGCCTGTGGCAATTAATCTATTAACAACTTTATTTCCAACTAATTCGCAGGGAAACGTCTTGATTGCATACCAGATTAATTCATGTGAAATTCCCAAGGGATACCTTGACTGTCGTGTCAATCTCTTATTCTGGCCTGTAGATATACAGAGAAAAAACCAGAATGCCCTGTACTATGGACATTAGTAAATAAATCAGGGAACTGTCATTTGTGTGCAACATTTTTCATCTAGGATTGTGTTCATTTCCTTAAAATTTAAAAAAAACAGGTTTTGCTGCTTCTTTTTGCACCACTAGTTGAAAATATTTTGAACACTTATGTACTTATACATACAGTGTAGTACTGTATTATAAAATAATTTCCCATCCCCCAAGAGAAGATTCAAGGTGGCTTACCAAGGACGTTTAAAAAAGTCCTTACCAAGGACATTTAAAAAATTTCCCTTACCAAAATAACAACATATTCAATAACAAAACAATCAGGGACAGTTATAAAAACTTAATAAAGCAAAAGTTATACAGTACTGTACAATATCTTTGAAGGCCTGACCAAAAAGGTAGTCTAGTGGCTTGCAGTGAAAAACATACTAGAAAAAAGGCCAAGATTCATTGCACAGGAGCAACCACTTCCACTGGTAATGGACTCCCCCCCCACATCATCAAGAAAGTCAATGAGGTGTTTCATCATTACTCTTGCATTATAAACTGGGAACTAAAGCCATACAGATCAACTTGGATTCAGTTGTCTACAAGTCGGACTTTACAAAATTTCTTGGTTTACATATGCAATGAAAGGGTGGGAAAAATCCATCCTTCTTATTTAGGCTTATGAAAAGCTGAGTAAAGTGTTTATTTATTCATATTAAGAATATGTCTTGATCTTATATTCACCAGTTATATAGGTAATAGTACTCCTGGCTGTGGAGTTTATTATAACGTGCTGCATGTGTTGAAGCCATCCAGCTTGAAGTTCCATGTTTTTGCTGGCAAATGCTTTCAACAAAGAACATATGCAGAGAAATGCACTCCAATGTACATTGCTCCAACATACCTTGCAAATTCTGCTATACTGTATACTATAATAAACCATGGCTACAAGCCATGTGCAGCTTTTTGACCTACGTGTGGCTCACAGAAATATGTTGACTGAGCTTCTTTTTCTTTCATAATATAAAAGATAAATAGGAAGTGTTCAAGCTTTATTATTTACCAGGTATAAATTGAGAGTCCACTGGATTAGATTAAAACATAAGTTTAATGTTCATGGTGAGAAAAAGATATTTAAGAATTTCAGTACTTCTTAAATATTATGGTCGTCAAATGTCACTCTAGCAGCTCTCAAACATCTGAAGTTTATCATATGTGCCTCTTATTAAGCAGGTTTGGATACACTATATGATGCAGCTGTATTTGTATGAAATCTACTGTCAAGATGCCAACCCTGTACTGACTATAATATATAAATCATATCTAAATGATGGTGAGGATTGCCTGACATATCAATTGATGATGCTTCAGTAGATGAAGGCTTGTGAACAATTTGGTGATATTAGTGCTTTGACAGGAAATCAACTCACTACAATATTTCTGAAAAAGCTGACATCAATTGCACAGTGTTGAAGTTAGACCATGATGGGTCTGAAATGTTGTGGGTTATGAATCTGTGAGAAAGAGAAGTCTTTACTTTCTCTTTGCTCACAAAGGTGCTCCACAGAGTCTGCAATCCTCAACACACTTTCATGGGAGTAAGCCCCATTGAATAAAATGGGACTTACTTCTGAGTAGACAGGCATAGGATTGTACCCAAAGTTTATTTGCACCCAAAGTTTGTTTGGAAAAAATTATTGGACCCTCCTCATCATAGCTGTTCTTTCCAAGCATCCCACCTGAGATGCTTTTCAGTCACTTGTATGATACACATTTTGTATTTAACTTTGTTAAATTCAGGATTTTGTGGAAGGGAATGGCAGCAAGAAAAGCAGTAGATTCTCATAAAGCATGATGCTCCACTCTCTGTTGGATTCTTTAATAGATCAGATTCAGCTGGTCATAGCCAGAAGGGCTTGAAGTGTGAGTTATGATAGAGAGAGAAGAGTGAAAACTTTTTTATAAAGTAGTGAATAGCCTTCTATGAGAAATATTGCATGAGCATCTATCTGCTTTAAAGACCTCGTTTTCCTGGGTGGGATGATGCCTTTAGCAAAGGGAATGTCCACTAGACTAATATTTAGGTTCCAGGATTAGCTGGAAGTTAGTCTGTAGTGCTGGCAGGAAGCCGTGAGCACCGAGGCGCTGATGAAGAAGGCTGTACACAGTCTGTAAGGAGTTCATTACAGCAGATGTTAGTGCCATAAAGCCACAGGTTCCTGCTGTTTCTTATTCATTTATATCCTTTCGACTTTAGCAATGCTAATGTTAGTGAAAGCATTTGCTGAAGTGGAGGCATAAATCAGAGCCCTCTTTCTCTCTTGTCTTCCCCCCTCACATGCCTTCTCTGTCTCCTCTTATCTTTCACTTTTGTTTGCCTGGTTTTTTTTTTTTTACTCCTGCAAAACAGCATTTGGGAGTCACTGACAACTTGGTGCTTTTAAAATTTTCTTGAGGCAACAAAAGAGGTTTATTAGCATTTCTTTAGCAATGTAGATTTAATTAAGTGATGAGCAGCAAACACTAGTGGCTTTATTGTTACTTTGCTTTCTGCCAGCACTCCTATGATCATAAGCAAATTTGCTCACCCTACATAGAATGGAACCCTTGTTTACTTTCTCCTACTCCTAAGTTCACTTGTACAATTGGGGAGCGGTAGTGATAATGATAATAATGCACTACCTAGTAGTATTTTTTCTCTCTTATTCTGGCTACAACAATCCTGCTGGATGCCTTCCAGCAGATGTTTCTGTTAGCTTGGGAAAGATTTCCACTGAAAACCACATACCCTCCCCTCTTGAGAGCAAGGGATAAGACTGCAAAAAAGGAATTGCCCAAGTTGTAGTGGGAGTGGCTCCATAGTTGTCTACTATTAAATCCTTTTCTTAAGTAACAGTTAACTTTTCCCATCTTCACCTTCAGGAAATTGTGTATTTGAATATATTTACTTTTGTTAAACACTGTGCGACTAACAGCACAATCCTGACTCTTGGATTGACTAGCACAGGTTTTGGTACAAGTCCCATGCTAGCCTTGGAGTGTCACAATAGTGCCATAAGGTATTTTTGCGCCACACCTGTGGGGAGCAGGCAGTGATAGGATAATGTGCAGACATGTGCCCACACCACCACGGGAATAGGGAGACAGGTGAGATGCACTGGCCTGAATTGGTTAGGATTGTACACAGAGTCTAAGTGCATTAACAGGAATGTGTTTGCATTTTCTTTTTTATCCTGGTGGAGGGCATTCTCAGGATCACCAGATACACTTTAATTATCCGTTAATAATACCATCTTTGAAGCCCCCTCCAGTCAGCATAACGAAAATTGTAACAAGATGGAGTTTTTCTGCCCTTTCAAAGATGCTGATGGCAAAATTGAGATGCTAATCTGCACTAGAAATTGTGAATATGCAATGAGTGAATGTTGATTGTTCCTGGAGATATCGAATGCAACGGTTGATCTTATGTGTGTATATATAGTGTTTGGAATTGTTATATCTGATTCTGCTGTGGTGGCAAATACACTACTTGGATTTAGAAGAAGAAAAAACACACTTTTTCTTCGCTTTGACTGGGAATGGTTATCCAATGCTCTGATCCCTTGTTTGAAAAGATTGTTTAGAGAAGTGGTTGGAAAAAAATCCAGCTCACATGTGAAGAGGGAGAGGATGTACAGTAATACTTTAGGCGAGTATGCTCTTCCCCTTCCAAGCAGTAGTTTCCCTAGCAATTACTTAATACATTTCTCTTACTAAGGTGTTTTATTCAGCCTTGGTATGAGGGATGCTCTGATCCAGTCCAGATATGAAAAAGTTATTACTCCAAATATCCAAAACTATTCCCATACACTTGTTTTGCACTGATCCTCCTGATACTCAACTATCTTTTCCCAGGGAGTAATTTGCATGTAATACTGGTCTTATTGCTGGAGAAGTGTGAAGCCAACAGTAGTAGCGCTTCTACTTGTAGTACTACAAATAGCAGTACAAGCACTTCTACCTGAAGTACTACAGTGATAGTACTTCTTGACTACTTGTAAAATGTCATATGTGACACCTATATGTGACTACAGGGTTGCAATTTGCTTGGTTGTTAAAGGTTGCTGTGCCTGTCAATCTGAAGATTGGCAGGTCAGTGGTTCGTGACCTGAGTTCTTCAAGATGGAGTGAGCTCCCATCCTTAGCCAGCTCCTGCCAACCTAACACTTTGAAAGCATGGAAATGCAAGTAAATAAACAGATACATCTTCTGTGGGAAGGTAACAGAGTTCCATGCACGTGGGCCACATGTCCACTGAGGCATCTTTGGACAACACTGGCACTATGGCTCTAGAAATGGGAACGAGCATCACTCCTTAAGAGTTGGTCACACGTGGCAGGGCAACCTATGGGGGACACCTTTACCTTTTATATGTGACTACACCTCTTTGTGATCTACAGCGCACTAATTCAGTGGTTTTTCAAACTTTTTAGAGCCCCTGGAGCACTGATTTTTAACCTTTCTTATCTCATAGCAGATTGCGAAGGTGCTAAAATTGTCAATGCTTACAATCAGTTTTCTTAACAATTCACAAGGCACATCTCATTGGACTCAAGAACAGAACTTTGATAATAAGATTCCATAATACTGTATCAAGCTCTACTGTATAATCAAAAAAGAAACACAAATTCTATGAATCTTTAAAGCCAACTTTTTATTGGACAACTTTTTATTTGTGGTCGTTTGAACTATGCCACCTTTCTAGTTAAACAGATCTCTGATTAGGCCATCATTTTCCATATAACACCATTAAAATATATCTGATATATTGCATATATCTTATGCATTAATTGTCATAGCAGTGACAGTTATATTATGTAGTTACAGCAACAAAAATTCACAAGCTACCTTTGCCCTGGGGATTGGTGAGTACTTTGAAATAGGGTTATACTCTGATGCTGGCATTTAGATAAAATGAAGTATTGATATCAAGGGGGATGAAGAGTGATTCTCTCCTTTTGCTTTGTTGCTTGACCTTAATTTCCGTTCATTTTTCCATTTTAGGTTGAGCTCTTGCAGTGATTTTGATTGTTAATGAAAACCTGCATTTTTGTGTCCCCAAAAAGGTTGTTTTCCCCTAAAGGCTTTTCTAGGTTCCACTGTGATGAAACTGACTTCCCTCTGCTGGCTGCCTAGGGACAGAGAATGTGTGTCCCTATGCGGGTGCATGCATACACACACTCACATGCACATGTCTGCATATACAGACCCAGACAATGTAGTTTCTGCTAAAAGGGGAAGCAACAAATCTTAGCCTAGTTCCATTTTAAAATAAAAATATAGAAGGTGGATATGTTGGAATAAAAATGAATAGAATGGTAGGAAAAAATCCCCTATTTGCAACGTTGGTCTTTTCATAACTATAATTATGAAGCTTTTTCAGCAATTTTATTTCCTTGAGATTCTTTTTGGCTTTTGAACTCTGATCTGCACCAAATTTTTGAGAACTTGTCTTTTAATCAGCTATGGGTAAATTTGGGCTTTCACTTCAGAATGGTTCTGCTGTTTCTAAGAAGTTGAAGACATAATGTTTTCATGCAGAGAAACTGTTCCTGTTTAGGGTTGCCACGTTATCCCGCTAGGAAGGGTTGCCATAATTTTCTTCCACAAAATTGGGACAGGATCCTCTGTCACACTTGGGGGATGTGAACACAATCCCCCCAAATTGGGATAGTCCCTGTTATTTGGGGCATATGGCAACCCTACTCCTAGAAGACTTCTATGCCTTGAACAGCTTTGGAATTCAGTAGATGCTGCTTTTCCTGCCATAGGGCTGCAGTAACAAGGCTGAATTCCTGCCTGTTGTGTGGTGCTTGAATGAAGGCACAGGGGTCCAGCCAGTTAAAAGTGGCTGCCCCAGTTTAAATTTGCATTATTATTTACATCTGACTAATGTATATTCATATGATTGGTTGAGTGACTGTTTTTGTGACTGCCAATCCACTTTGTGAGAATGTTGAATAACCTTTCCAAAACAAGACACTCCAAGCCAATTTCGGAAAAAAACATTTCAATGTGTGCATCTTTTTTATTCTCCTGCTTTTTGGAGTCCTAGCAATTAAAGCATAAGTGCTAGAAACTTGGAAGATAAGTGACTTTAAATGAGTCTTGTGAATTATACATAATTGCCCGAGAAGGGAATCTGGTTTCCCACCTCTCCATAAGATGATAACTTTGTCTTTAAATCATGAAAAGACATATAGTGGTGGTGGTGGTAGTGGTAGGTTTTCCAGAAAAACAAAACTTCTGTAGGATTTGCAGTGTTTTCTATACATCCTATTTGGTCTGATGAGATTTAAGGCACTGACATTCTTTAACTCCAGATCTTGTGACATGCTCATATAATAACCAGCAAGTATGGTCACATTTGCTTCCAAGAAGCTGGTGGTCTGGTACAAGGACTGCTTCTTTGTTTCTGTGTTTTTGGGATGTCAGAGTCCCTTGGCACTGCATCTTGGTGGCTCTCAAGAGGACATGGCTAATCCATCCCTGGAGAAACCCTGTTTCTACATCACCCACCCCAAGTCGTATGTCAATGTGCTATTTTTCTAGCTGGAGATTCAATACATGAGTGGGCACAGACCTAGTGTTTAATGTTGTGGCTAAAACATTTGGTGTGAAGTTAACCTGTTAAGTTAAAACAGGAGTGGGGTGTGGGAAGAGGAAAGAAATAAAAGCTTTTAATTCTGGTTTTGTAGCGGGATGTCCTACATCTAGTTTCACTGAATCTCTTTAATTTACTGTTCTTTTCACCTTGCACTAGATGTTCTATTTGGGATAGCTGAACCAATGCCGTTGCCTGATGTGGCACTACTTGATGCTACCACCCCTAGCTTTGGGGAGGGGGGGGGGGAAAGAGCAGCTACTTATCACAGCTTCTTTCCACATGATCATCTTATTATGGAATTTATATTCTGCCTTTTCTGTGCTAACACAAATGCCTAAGGCAGTTTACAAAGTTTTAATTTGTCTCCTGCTCACAACAACTCTGTGAGATAGGTAAGGTTGAGAGTGGGTGACTGGCTCAAGGTCACCTATGAAACTTCATGGTCAAGGAGGGACTTGGCTTAGTCCAACTCCCCAATAACTACACCATCCTAACTTTTTAAGGATGTATCATTCTAATAAAGGACTTATAGGTCAGGGGCACTACATTTCCTGTTTTACTCAAAGGAATGTCAGGAAGGAGACAGATAAGTGACTACTTCTTCATTTCTTTCTTGCTAAACCCTGACTTGTTCACATGAAGAAGGAATGGACATGGGGAAGTAATGAATCAACTCATCATATTGCTCATGTTGTTTCTTTGGTGCAGACAGCAGTAAGCCAATTCATTCCCCTTTTCCTTCTTCATGTAGTCCAGCTTTTCAAGGAAGAAACCAAAGGCGAGGACAGCGAGGATTTTAGCAAGCAAGAAGCAGATTAGTACTACTTCTGCCTCCAGAAGGGTGGAAGGAAATGGTGGTATTCTTGGGTTGAAGGGTACTTCAGATCCACCTGTCCTTCCACACTCATGCTGTTGAAAGCTACATCAGGTCCCCTAGTAGTCCAGCCTGCTTCTGTCTTTCACCCTCTGTTACAGCAAATCTAAAGTTTCTTTTGTGCTCTGTTCTCTCACCTCTAGAACAACCTTTGTTCAGAACATCAGGCAAACATCCTGTGTGACAGATTGACTTTTGCCTCAGCAGGTGCTTCAGGATACACAGCCCATCATTAGGCTCTAGCTCCCTATTATTAGCTACAGTAATTAAAGTATGTACAATAAAGGCACTTATAAACCTCTTCCCCCTCCCGGAGAGTTTGGGACAAAAATGCAGGACAAAAAAATGAGGGTTTAGGAAAGTGTATGTAGTCATATAAGTGTGCCAGCATTTTTGACTGAAGTGGTTAAACTTGAAATAAAAGTAGATCATAGGATTTTCAGAAGAGAGAGGAAAAATCTAGTCTAAGTAAGAGACTCGGAGTTTGGACAGAGTTGATGATTGAAAAATGAGGAAAGGACAAGCAAGTTTCATATATTCTTAATCATCAAGCTTCTCTTGCATTATTTCTGTCCCTCCTACTGTCCCATTTAATGCTTCCTGTCCCCATATTTTCCTGTCCCTTATCTTGACTACACCTTCTAATTAAGTGACACATTTCCGATGAACTTGATGTTTCAATCTATTATCCAGAACCCATCCCCTCTTTTTGGGTCACTCTGCTTCATCGGTCTGGTATTTTTTGATATTTGCCATCTCTTATTACCTGCAGGATTAGGGGGAAAAAACCAACTTCCTGTTCCTTCCTTAAATTGAGGCCAATCTTATCTTGCCAAATACATCCTAAGCCTTCACTGACCTACTTAAAGCCAACAAAAATGGCCTCAGAAAATTCTTTCTTTAGCATCTTGACAATATCGTTGGAGTATTAAGATGGAACGATTAAAAACAAAAGGGAAATATGATATACAAAACCACTTGGGAAATCTTGCAAACATGATTGTGTTCTGTACACATCTCTGCATATTGAGACTTACTTATTCCCAATGTCTCAGTTTTGACAATTTCAGAATCACAGAAGCTGGAGTTACCAGTATTGCTATGATTATTACACAACCAGTTGTGGAGTATCATTTTTTGAACTGCCCCTTATTAACTAGAGAGAAATATTCATTTCTAGCTTACTACTATATCAATGGTCGCATGAAGTCACTTGTACTACAGAGCCCTTTGTTATCATGATTACGAGCACAATCCTGCAGACACTTTCCTGGGAGTAAGACCCATTGAACATAATGGGGCTTACATTTGAGTAGACATGGTTAGGATTGCACTGTACCTCTTGTTTAAGTGTATTGCTTTGTGCATGTGTCCCTTTGTAGATACAGGATTGGTTGGTTTTGAGGTTTTAGAGCTCATCAATGAGAACAGAGCAGTGACACTTCCTGCTTATGATATATGACAGTACTATATTTCTCTCTCTGCACAAACACTCAGTATGACACTTGTAAGAGACTTGTATCTCTAAATTTGTTCCCTGGGGTTTGAATACGCAACATAGGCACCTGATTACTAAGGCAGATCCAGGGACTGAAGGCTTTTCACCAAGTGTTGTAGATTGCTAGTACAGCATATAGAGGCAATATTAACAAATGTTCATACATACTACTTCTGTCCATGAGGTTAAGGAAATGACAAGACTACACTGTATGGGAAACTTTGGATGCAATCCTATGCAAGCTTTCCCAAGAGTAAGACCTACTGAAGACAATGGGACTTAGGCCTATATCCTAAAGTGAAATTAAGCCCTTTGCTCCAGAGCAGTTAAGATGACTTTCCATAAAATAACACTAGAGGGTGATGTAACTGTGTGGACCTGTAACTGCTCTGGATTTTGCCCTTAGGCTGCAATCCTAAAGACACTTTCCTGGGAGAAAGTTCCAATGAACACAATGGGGCTTGCTTTTGAGTAAATATGGTTAGGATTGTGCTCTTAGTTTTGACTAAACAAGCACAGGATTTTGCTCTAAAACAGTTTAGTTAGTATCATAAGAAACAGCTGGGAAAACTTGGTTCAAAAGCTGTCAGATCAGTTTTGAGGCTATACATGATGTATCATTGCTAGAAAGATAAACACCCTGAAACCATTTCTTCATTACCATCCTTCAGCAGCTGAATTTATTCCACTCACTGAAACCAACAGTTTCACGAACAGAGTTCAAATCCCGACTATTGAGGTCTGGAAATAGAACTTTAGATGACAGAGGGTTTTTGAATTGAAACACATGGAAAGGTGGCACAGCTAGCTGAAAACTTGCTACAAAACTTTAAAGTGCCCCAGGCTTGTTTGAGTCTGTAACCTGTGAAATAAGTTTGATAGTCTGTCTGTGTCAGCCTTGTCTTTCGGACAAGTTCTGCTTCCTTTGTCAGCAAATAACAAAACCACAGAGATGTTAATGAGAATCTCTCTCCCATTTCTGCTGCTCAGGGCCTGCTCTTGATACAGGCCAACAGAACGAACTACTCTGTATAATTAATGAATCTTAAACCATCCTGAAATTTTTTTCCATTTCTTTTACAAAGGGGACAGCATAAGGCTCAAAGTATACGTGATAGTGAATCTGTCGGCTGAAGCTTAGATACGTTCCAATCACACATATTGAGTTGTAGATTGGTTTTTTGGTATACTGCTGTTTTCATTGATTTGATTGTGTTGTGATTTTATTTTTGGATTTATAGTATATGTTCCTGCTGTAAACTGCTCTAAAGGGAGGAGCAGTGCTTTATATATATATAAAGCAGGCCTCTGTCAGTCTTGGAAGACTATGGTATCGTGCTCGGCGCTGCATATGCTGCGTGTGAAGCACAAAAGCCTGGGTTGGATTGTTATGGAGGATAGGCTGTTACCCAAGCAGCAGATCCCCCCTCTCCACGCCACTGAATTAGTCCAATGGAAAGGCAGAGCTGGGCTGGGCTAAGGACAGGAGCTCACCCTGTCTTGTGGGGCCAAGCCACTTGCGCCACCCACAGCCTATATATATAATATACATAAATAAATATGTAGCAACAGGCTCCTGTACCTGTGGGGTCTGTTCCATTCCCCTAATATGGTTTCTTATATATTAATAATTTTGCTTAACTGAAGAGTTAAGATGTGCTGCAAGAAGCATATGTGCTACAAGTGTTTCTAAATTAAAACTAAAGTAATGTAGTGGGTGTGCAGTGACCCTAAATCAGTGGATCCACAAATTCTGGATCTATGGATGTGGTGGGCCATCTGTATATGTATATTTTTCTAAGTAAATGGTCAGGGTTTGATCTGAGATAAGTGCTAAACCTCTCTACCCATTCTGAAAAACCTTCTCCATAATCTATCATTAGAACCCCATTTTTCCATAGCTTGAATCTTATACTGAAAGAGAAAATGACAGTTTGCCTGAATGCCATGTGGAAAGATATATGATAGGGAGGAAGAGTTATCTTCATTAATCCATGAATTTCCAGGGGGTTTGCATGACTCAAATTTGGGGCAGACCCAAGTGTGCAGCAGATTTGTGTAGTTTGATTTTGTCTTGCAAAGCCAATTGGGACGCAGTTGCTTATCTTCCACAGCTGGTACAACCCGTACTATCCCCATTCTCCCAAGCAACTCACAGAGAGATTCTTTTACTGACGTTCATGTTTTTTTGGTTGTTTCTTAAAACTGAGATTGTTTTGCTCTGTGAGTGAACTCTCTATAGGGGCTGGGAATGGAAAAGCAGGCTGCAGAAAGGACAGAATGCCCATAGTCATTACAAAATCATCAGCAACTAGGAACAAAAATCAGATTTCTCGTGCAGTAGCCGCTCCCAAGAAAGGAGGTAGGCATCTTGCAAGTTTATGATGGTTTTTGTCAAAGAACCTTTTCTTCACTGTTCCTCTTCTCTTCACATGCGTACAATGAATGCCAAAGCTAAGGGGATTGTTTCCTTGTGAAAGAGCGTGAAAATCTCATTTGGAGAAGTTTAATGCTTATTAGACCCATCTGCCTCTGGGGTGAGTTCCCTTTTTTTAAACAGCAGTAAGGCCACCAAAAGAGAATAAGCTGAGGCCTCATAAGTCAACACAATAAAATGATGCACAGAGCAAGACGGAAACAGAAGAGGTGTGTGTTCCTTTGAAGGGAGGTGGTGTGGGTGAAATCTCAAAACAGAAGATACTAACTACATACTCTAGTATGTCTCAAGAAGTTAACAGGAAGAAGATGCATTTTTCACAAGTGCTTTTCTGTATGTCCGATTTACTATAATGATAGTAACTGTTATTTGGTAGATGAACATGATTTATAGATGGAAATTTTACACAATAAATCTGCACTACCCTATACTACCTAAATCTTTTAAGGTTAGTATAGCCCAATCTTAACTAGCACTAGCAATTGCAGAATGCAGGCTGACACAATGAAGCTGTAAAATGCAATGCTAGCATCCAGTGGGAAGGCTGGAGCCTTTCAGTGCACACCAGTAGACATTGGGAGAACCATCAGAGTAAGTATCTGGTATAGGGAGTAAAACGGGGAGAGGATGGGAGGAGATGGGGTGAAGGGTGGTTAGATCCAGCCAAATCTACTCACTTCCAGGGCCTGATCCACCTGTGGATTGAACCTGCATCAACATTATTGCTGATGCAGGTCGGAATTGCCCCATTGTGGCTGCTGGGACTTACCCAGGTCAAGGGGACAAATGTCCCATTACTCTGAGGACACCTACAGTAGCTGCAAATCCTTTGTAAGATGTAATGATGCATCACCACATCACCAGTGAAGATTTGAGGTAGGATTAGGCCACCTGTCTTACTTACTGTGCTGTACTTGTTAAAATGCTCTTCAGTACAGTCACTAAGCCTTGTGATCTTGGAAATGCGCTTTGAGAACTAAAATGCAGCTTGATTTGCTTTCTTGATTATAATTGAAGATATGCATTGAATCCCTTCTTATGTGATAACCTTATCAAGAAATGAATGTAAAATAATTGTTGATGGTTTGTTGTGATATTTTGAAGTGAATCATTTAAAAATGATTCATGAACTGAATGTCTATTTTAATGAATTGATGCATGTTAGCTTGGAGTATAGGGTTTAGATAGGACTAATTTATTTTTATTGTGATGCATGATTAAGATTTCCCTTTCTAAACTTGTTTGTAAGGTTGATGTATTTATTATGAGATAGGTTGATTTATGAATGTTCTACTATTTAATGTGATCTATTAAAGCAAATTGACTTTGTTGATTAACTTTATCATTGGATGTAGTCAATCTTATAAAGTTATTGTCTGAAAACTTTTCAGTAGTTTTAAAGAGAAAGGTTGAATAATTTACAAGGTTAAGCTGTTCTGGTTGACTTTTATTTAGCTCAGGTGGTTTTATTATTATTTTATTAATAACTAGCATATTAATTAATAAGCTCGTGCGGATGGCGTTTTGGGCCACCAACTTAAAACTAAAGAGGTCTCTGGAATTCAAATGGCACATGTGCTGATTTGGGCCAGACACAAATTCCAATGGTGGTTGTTCAAGCAGCAAATGAAGGGCAGATTTTCAGTCCTGGGATCATCCTAATTCCAGAAAGGTATGTCTAAGTAGAGCACGTGTGGCCCGAGTTAGAGGGATTTTGGACACAGATGGAGAGAAAGAATTTGCCATTTTTTGAATGTATAGAATATTGGTTTTTTTCCCCCCAGGAAAATAGATCCTAAAGCACTTTATAGAGAATATCAAATAGGTCCCTATCTCAAATGAGTTCACAATTGAGAAAAAAATACAGAAGAAACACCAGCAATTTATAAAGGAGGTGATCTTATAATTGTCGGTTGTTATCTTGAACTCATTCATTAGAATGACTTGCTCACTTATACACAGGCCTTGGTATTACTCAAGAATTTACACTTGATTACACCATAATTAATTAGAAATATGTTGAAATCTGAGATCAAGGCACAAACATTTGTCCTCTATTAATGTAAGAATGCGGATGGAACTTCTTAGAATAGTTTTTGGCAATTGAATACTACACCCTAATGGATTAGGAAGTAGATGAATAGCACAATCTTAAGCATGTCTACTCAGAAGTAGGTGTCACTGTGTTCGATGAGCCTCACTCCCATGAAAGATAATTTAGAATTGCACCCAGGATTATATGATTTGTTTAGGATTGGTTTTCTTGTGGTTGTTTTAGAGCAGGGGTGTCCAACACGTGGCCCAGGGGCCGCATGTGGCCCAGGACGAGGGTGCATACGGCCCTCCAGCACACCTACGCAGAAGTAAGCTCCATTAAAGACAATCCAGGTAAAATGTGGCTAGGGTTGCAAACCCCTTCCATTTCCTCCCAGAGAAATCTCCCCCTCCCCCCAGAAATTCCCAGCCACCCCTGCTGCCTGCAGCACCCACTACTCTCAACCAACCAATTCTCCTGGCGCTGCCTGTGCCCACTACCCCAAAGAAAACCAGTGTTGGGGTCTGTGTTTCCCGTCAGGCTGGGTTCACACATGGATTTTGAAGCGAAATTGGCTGCAGATTCCATATCAAAATCCCATTAATTTGAAAGGGAAATCCACAGCATAATGCACATAGTAATCACATTGATGAATAAATCTTGCTTTCTAAAAGTCAATGGAGCTTACCCCCGATTTTTAAGAATGTAGGATGAAATGTAGGACATCCTACATTTTGTCCTACATTGTTTTAAAAGGTTGCTTTGGGTGACCATGTCCTATGTGCGGCCCAAACCAACTTGTCTTCTTCCAATGCGGCCGAAGAAAGCTATAAGGTTGGACACCCCTGTTTTAGAGGGATTCAGTAAAGACTGGAGGTGAGCATTTATGCATGTCTTCACTTTCCCCGATAAACAGCCAAATTGTTGGGTTTTCATTTTTGTTTCTAAGGAATACTGGAAACAACCACCTTTCCTTTTTTCTCTTTTTATTCACTTTACTCTCTACTTCCCCTATGGATCATTTTAATAGGGTATTGTGTTGAACTTCAGAGCACAGGTGATGAAAACATAAACACTTGATTTGAGCCAAGAACTGTTGCTTATTATCAAAGCAGGAGACCAAGATCTTGTGACTTGGGTCTGTAACAGGACTTTAATTCCTTTGTGTCTAATGACAGCTAGAGGCGTCAAGGTCTTTTTTTTATAAATCTGAACCAAAGCTTGGCAGCTGATGGAACAGCATTGCAGAAGAGCCTGATCAAGACCAATGAAAGTAGGTGGAATGTAATGCAAACCTGTGAATAAGCAAACCTATGAAATAGTTATATGCTCACCTGATCAGGCTTGCTACTTTCCCCACAGGGTGTGGGTGGGGGTTTAGGCCACCCTTTGAGTCTCTGTATGTTTTAATTGCAATCGAAAGTGGGAATTTGAATCTGTATCTTATCGCACGTTGGCTGTGAATTCAAAAGGAATCAATGTGGTGTAGTGGTTAGAGAGTTGGGTTTGGATATGGAGCAGATCAGACCCTAACTCAGTTTATTGCACTTGCCATGGGTAAGTCTCCATCTCACAGCAAGGGTAGCAAGGGTGCAACTGGGCGAACCAGTCCTCTCATCATCCATCTCTCTGCTGTAGGGTAATGTTGCTTACTAAGCAGATGAGGGTGGAAGAGGGTAGGGACTGGTGAAGAAGAGAAACCAGGAAAGCAATAGGCACCAGGTACTCTGGCTGCACAGTCTCCCTCTCCAATGTTGCAAGCATTAAAGGTAAAGTCTGGTTCTTCAGGTTGCACCTTGACAACCCAGATCCCAGCCTTGTTGTGAATCAAACAGGGTAATCTTGTACAGTATATCACTCTGAGCTCCTTGAAGGCAGGGTGGGGAAAACATGTTATAGGTTAAATAAATAACCTTGCATGGCCAATAAAATTTAAACTTGGCAATGCGATATCAGCACTTGGTCCAGGTGCCAAAACTGAAGAGAGAGTTTTGGCAAAGTTAGTCTTGATTTTGTCTCTTGAAAAAACTTTTTTCCTTAGGCTCACCTCCTTCCTTAGGCTCACCTGTTAGTTCATGAATCTGTTCTACCAGTGTGTCATATTGAAGATGTCACAAAAAGGCACAGATTTGCTCTGGGCTTAAAGCGGCTCTGAAGACGTGTGTAAAAACGTTACCAGCCTGTAAACCGACACAAAATCTGTGATACAAAGTGACTTGAACAGTTGCAGTGGCAGAGTATTTGGGGTGACAGGATCGGCCAGGTTACTTGAATGGTCTCACTGCAAAGGTGGACTTAAACAGCAAACCAAGATGCATCCTTCAGACAAAGCTGTGAGGGGGCATTTTTCCCCAATGAAACAAATGGATCCCCCCCCCCCAATTATTCACTGGAGAACTGCAGTCCAAGGACACTTTGTGCAGACTTTCTGAAGAGACACAACCTGTGGGGTTCAGAGGTAGACCACCCTTTGCTAAAGCTGCCAATTAGCAAACTAATTAACCTCCCACCCCCACCCAAGGGTGACAAATTTGATAATGTGGGCATGCCAGCAGCTGATTCCTCCCTGTTCACCGTTCAACTATCCAAATAGGATTTGTAGGCATTCTTGTCTTTCACTCTGAATAAATCACTCCTTATTTTTATCATACCTTATTACAGTATTAAGTACTTCCTTAATAATAGTCATCAGCATTTGCACAATGCTTTCTGAGGATGTAAAGCCGCTTCACATTTATTATCTTGAAACTGTTTGTACAACAACCCTGTATGGTAAATAGTATTTTCCCCATAATATTGCACCTGAGCTGCAGAGATAGAAAGGAGTGGCTTGGCAAAGGCCACCTGCTGAGAATTCATGACAGGGAAAATTTGAACCAGGGAAATCCTGATTTGCAGCTTTGTTTCTTGGCCAATATACTTTATGCCACTCTTCCTCCTTGTCATTCAGTGGGGGTTATCCAGTTTTATCCTGCCAATCATCCTGTGAGGTAGTGATTTGTCCAAAGACTATGATTAACCAGACGTGTTAGTTCTGATTCTCCCTAGTACATATTCACTGCAGCACCTGCTATACTGTACTGACTTTAGTCATAAAATGGTTTTTTTCCCCCAAGATGATCCACCATAAGATGAGGCCTAGAAACACTCAGGCTTCAATCCTAAAAACACTTTCCTGGAGGTAAGATCCGTTGAAAACAATGAGGCTAACTTTTGAGTAGACATGGTTGGGATTGTGCTCTTAGCTACATTAGTGCTTGGGTCCTCCTCTGTATTGGATTTCACTGTATTGGGTCCTCCTCTCTATTGGCTGTATTGCCAAGGCTTTTGACATTCAACTCATTTTGACATTCAACACTTAACTGCTGAAATTAAGGGGATCTCATAATTTTATTTTTTGTGATAAATGTTCAAAGCTGGCACATGGAAGGTTCTTAATGTTGTCATTATGTGTTGTCTGGGCACTGAAGTATCTGATATTTCAACAAGAGACCCACATTTTCTAACTCAATCTTTTTTGGGAAAGGCCTTAATTCTAAAAATAAAACACTATTCTATGTATAATGACTCATTTGAAATGTGTGTGTCTCTTACCTTACAGGTAAGAAAATCATTAGCTTGGTGCAGCAGTTCTCAAAATATTTTGTTTCCAGAGCCTTTTACATGCCTAAGAAAAGTTTCAGGAGCCTCACTGATGCATGTGCAGAGAGCCTGGGGAGCCCCAGGTACAGCACCAAGCAAATGATGGTCAATTATGATGTTATTGCGGATCCCTTAAAGGGCTTATAAGAGCACTTTTTGAGAAACACTGGCCTAATATGTCTTATAGATGGTTGAAGTTTGATGAGAGAAGCCTGAGATGTACACAATTGGGATGTACACAATTGTCTTTGCAGATTTTCATCAGCCACGGGATAGTTAAAAAAAAGTCCAACTGTCGTAATGTTTGCCTTTCTCTGGATAATCAGAACTATATCCTAAATGTAGCTCTTTGACACAAAGTAATGATTGGAATAGAGAACTCTTTTCAGTAATTCAAGCTCGTAAACCGTAAATCAATTGATCGATACATTTAAGGTTCCAAAATGATTTTAAAATGGTCTTCAGCCCTGAAATCCATAAAAGCACCACAGTAGGTCTTAGGCTAAGATTAATTCAGCAAAAAAGCAATGTTTAGATTGCATTGGCATCCACCCAGGCAAATCCTTTAAATGTGGAATATCTGACAATGATCTCGTCTAGGAAGGTAATGTCCCACAAGACAATCTGGTAGATCTGTTTTTGGCATTGATTTCATATTCCAATGTTATGCATAAAATGGAAAGGTAGATTAACCTTCTAATCTACCTAATGGTTCTGTCAGTGTGAATAAGATTGTTTCAGCCGTCTCATTTGGAGCTTGCATCTCATTACCTTGCATGTAAATACAAGTAGATAAATAGGTATCACCTCAGTGGGAAAGTAGACAGCATTCTGTGCACCTCAGCATATAGTCCTGCTGGCCACATGACAATGAAAGTGTCTTTGGACAATGCTGGCTCTTTGGCTTTGAATCTGGGATGAGTGCTGCACCCAATTTAGTGGCTTGTGCCTGTATAGGCAGCAGGGCAATCTACGAGGTACCTTTTTTAACCATTTGGAGCTATATACCTGCAGTTCAGGGCCTATGAAAATATTAGGGATGGATTCTCTATAATGGCCATTCCCAAACTTTCCATCCCTGTGACCCACCACATCCTTGTGATGGGTTGGTCTGCTGCTGTCTGGAATGACTTAGCACAAGGTCTTCAATCATTTTGTGACATGACCAAAATAATAATCCTGACCCAGGGATCTGGATCCCATCCACCCAACTCTACCTACTCCCCACTCTCATCCCCAAACTCCTCTTCCCCCTCTCCCCAAACTGAATGTCCTGTCCTTATCCCTCTGGGTTTTTAATGCCTTCGGGGAATGGTTAAAGCTGTTTTAATTTAATTTAATTTTTATCAGATGTCCTCTTTCTTCAGGACATATCCTCCTTTTATCCTGGCATCCTGGAAAATAATCTTCATTGTTTTCCTTTTCTTTGTGAGCAGGCAGCCTATAGCCTGTTTGGAATTAACAAATTATGGCTGCAAGCCTAAATGTACTTTCCTGGAAATAGGCCCCACTGAAAAGTCTGGGGCTTGGGGGAAGTTGGGGGTAAAAGAGGATCTGTGGGGTTGGGAATGGGGTGGGTGGGAGAGAGCATGGGGATTCCAATGATTGAAAGGGGATCCCGGGTTGAAACGGCTGGAGACCACTGTTCTAGAGACTGTTTCAAGCACTGAGTTGAACATATGGAATCGTTCACTGCACCCAGTGGTGACGTCATGATGATGGCACCCAGTGTTGATGAGGATGACACCCAGTGTTGATGGACTCTCTAGGGAACACTCATCTGCAGTAGGCCACAGCTTCCTGTGATGGGTGCATTGCCATTACACTGGGTCATGGGAGAAAAAGTTTGATGAATACTGGTAGAGAGGAACTGGAGTTCAGTGGTCATGGCAAATTTCTACCCAGCAGGTATTTCTCTAGCATTCACTTAGATTTTGTCTATATACAAATGACATATTAGATATGTTTTCATTAGTATTTATGTGCTGGCTGTAAGGGAATGCAGCACTTCCAGCCTGCCTATTAATGACCCTTCAGTGCAATAGCCAAGACCACTTAGTAGTCTCAGCTGAGGAGTTTTACTGCCAGACTCTCCATCTAATTCTGCCTCAGTCTCTCTTCTGCCTTCAAAGAGTGATACCAACAGATGAATATGATTTTCACTGTGAGGGAATATGTTGGTGTTTATGTAGACTCAAAGATGTGATGCAAAATGGCTTCCCCAAAGGCTTGGCTTGCCCAGTTCAAAACAAAAAACCAAGAAAGAGCAACCTGCTTCAGCTTATGTACACTTGCAGGCCCTTCCTTCCCTGCTACATGGGATGTTTAGCATTAAATAAATGCTTTCGTTGGATGCACGTACTATATTAACCTTCTCTTGTGCAAGTACAAGCATCTCCCACTTTCTCACCATTCGTTTTCTGACAATTCCACTCTTTCAACACTTTTATACCCAAAACTCATTCATTCAACACCACTCTTTCAACCTCTCTCTCTCTCTCTGCTGGTCTAGAACAGTCTTCCCTGGTGTTAATATCCATGTAACATGGTAATCAAACTGTTTTTGGCATTTATGACTTTCTTCAATAAATAATCGTTGTTCAAATAGTCAAGGTATTCATTGCTCACACATGCCTTTGTTCATTTTACAGTCATTTGTTATGTATTTTGGCTGTGCTATAAAAAATTTCGGCATTTGAAAGCGATATTTATGTCTTTTTTGCCATATTGCAGTTGAAAACTGAAAAAGAGTGAGTTCCACTTTTCAACAGTTTTCACTTTTGGACAGGGCTCCAGTCCCTAATCCATCCAATAATGTTGGTATGCCCATTGTGGAATATGCCCACTATAAGCAGCTCAGGCCTGCTTGCATGTAGACTCTGAGAAGATGGTCACCAACTCCTGACTGCGGGTGCAATCCTCATCAGGTTAGGCTGGCTTAACTTCCTATGGTGGTGTGGGGAAGCCAGCACATAGCTGTGCTCTGGCCTTAACCCCCCCCCCAGGAGTGGGAAAGAGCATGCGTCAGCCTCTCCACTCCCCCCATAAGAAGTTATGCCAGCCTAAATTGGTTTGGATTGTACCCCAACTGAATGGTGAGGAAGGGTGATAGAAATGAAGTTTACAGAAATATGTGGGTACAGCTCTTCCAGTTATGGGGTCAACATAGCAGAACCAGGAACTTCCATTTCTTCGGGTAAAATGTCTGAAGTCCTGGTCATCAGGTTACTGAAGGAAGCCTCATGCATGTTCCTTCCTTGTTGTTGTAACTCTTTAATTTTTAATAAAAGATCACCTGGATTAGAGGTTTCAAGCTCTTGTTTTGAAACATTTCTCTGGCTCCGGATAACAACTTGAATTGTAGAGGTGACTCAGTATCAGGGGAAGGTGCTAGGCTCAAAATTAAAGTTAAGGGCATTCAGATAAAGAAGTAATAGAAAGAAAACCAGCAGTTAGCACCAAAAACATAATATAACTAGTGAATCATTTCTTAAAATTTCTTAAAATAAATATGACCACTTTTATAACTGTGACGGGGAAAAAATGATCTCTATTTTGAAATGTTGCAACATATGCTTTTTAAACACACTTAAAGTAATAAGATCAATGATGCGCTATTGCTTCATATTGGATTATTGTAAAAGTGGGCATAAATATTGATGGCTATGCCACAGTCTTGTCTTTTTGGAAAGAATGAAAAAAATATTGCTAAGCGCAAAATTATTAAAATGTCAAAATGTTGTCAAAAACTGTTTCTTACAGTTAGGTGAGAAAATAAAAAAAAATATGCTGAGAAAAGTTATTGGGTTAATTTTTAGTCTGGACTACCTCTCGGTGCTATGTAGTTCCAGGCATTAGACTGAAATTTGTACTTCATACATTTTCAGATGCACTTGATTTAAGTACATATTCATAAATGCTCTTCAGGGGAGTAGTTCTTGTTCAGGTATGGGTTATGGTCCCCAGAGTCTATAATTATCCTACATGACACGTAACTGGTTGCTTTCTGCAGAGGGTTCCCAAGCAATATTGGACATTTAAAACATTTTATTATTACAAGGCTCAATTTTGTTATGTTGCTTTGCAAACAGGCTAATAGCACAATCCTAAGCACATCTACTCAGAAGTAAGCCTCATTGTGTTCACTGGGTCTTACTCCCAGGAAAGTGTCTTTAGGATTGCAGCCCAAGGCTTGAAATGGTTACTCCTTTCTACAGATCAGTTGAGGCTGAATTATTTACACTTTCTTCTTGAACACTTGTACAGGAAAATATACGGTAATTAGGAGCATGTTTACACATATTAAATTAGTATTTTGCATATAAAATAAGTAAAAAGTATCTGGAGTAGAACATGCCGGTAATTCAAAACAAGGTGAATTCGATCCCTGAGGGGAGGAAATAGTGTTTCAGAACAACTGCCTGCATAGAATCCTTGCAATATTTGCAACCAGAATTAATACATTTCCTATATTATGTGAAGCTCCAGAAAGGATCTCAACCAGGCTGATTTCTCAAGATGTTCTGCAAACAATTGTTCTTCCTTTCCAAATTCTAATAATGATTTAACCTGTTGAAAATCAACTTAACCAGGGATACCCGCCCTCCCAAATAAGTTCCAGGGGATTTTTGCTGAAGGATGGAGGAACAAATTGTAATGATCTATTTAAGTACCTCTGGGAAAATGTTATGTAATTCTTTTCAGTGGCTGCTCATCAGATAGTCTCCTGCCAGAAGGTCTTGTGGATAAGTGTGAAACTGTTGTCATATAAAATTACTCAGGGCAATTTATCTGATCAGGAATAACAAGGTTTCAGCTGAGAAGCTCCCTGTGTTGTTGCCTCTCTTACAGGTAGTGCTAATAAGGGTGCAGCCTGTGTTTCAAAGGCAAGAAGTGAGAAACTTCTCCTCCACTCCCTCATCTATTCGACACACAATCAAAACATTTTACTGTCTAACCTAATTCTTCATTATGTTCTGCTAATATATTAACAAGTCATTCCTTTCTCAATTCTTTCATTCAACTCATGTTTTTGGGGTTTTTTTTACTTGCAGGCTCTGCCCAGGTTTGATCAAAGGAGCTTCATTCCCAGCTGCCCCAAAGACGATGACAAAAACTAGCCTCTCTCAGCTATGTTGACAAATGGATGTGAAAGACCCAATTTTTCCCCATTTTAAAAAATTGAAAAGTAAAGAAGAAACTAAACCCTACCTTATTTAAACAGTGCACTATGTGTAGTACATAAGCAAGTTTTCTGTTTAGTGTACTTGTACGAAGCCATGCTATAGAGCTGGATATTTCACAACCCAGTTCTATGCGAAATTATTCACAACTAACCCCCTTAAGGCACAATCCAGAGTAATTATGGGGAGTCCTTGCTCTGGTGTAAGAGCAAGTTACTCTGGATTGCAGTATGAATTTCCCATAGGTTTTCATTAGGTGGTGCAGTAACAATGGGTGCACCTAATGTCTCTTATGTGCTCCTGTAGTTACTCTGGATTGTAGGGATAGTCAGTGAGGCTTACTCCTAGCTAGGTGTGCATAGGATTGCAGCCTTAGATTTATAAAGCGCAATCTTTTACATGTCTATGCAGAAGTAAATTCCTTTGAGTTAAAGGGGACTTACTGCCAGGTAAGTGGCGTAGGATTGTAGCCTCAATGTTTAACCTACTTGATTTGAATGAGGTGTTAATAATCATGAGTTACGACTCTTGAGAAACTTTGAAGAGCTTCTTTTGAAAAAATAGTGTGAATGTATGACATCTGAAGGAAAGAATGAGAAATGCTATTTGTTGCATTGCATATAGTCTAGGGTGAAAAAAATACAGTAAATCTCAAAAATGTTTCTGCGCTGTGTTCAAGACTTGCTTAAAAGCAGAGCAGGCCTCCGTCAGTCTTGGAAGACTATGGTATCGTGCTCAGTGCTGCATATGCTGCATGCGAAGCACGAAAGCCTGGGTTGGATTGTTATGGAGGATAGGCTCCGTAGCATTACCCAAGCAGCAAATCCCCCCTCTCCATGCCACTGAATTAGTCCAATGGAAAGGCAGAGCCAATACGATTGGATCCAGCTGCGTCGCAGAGCTGGGCTAAGGACAGGAGCTCACCTTGTCTTGTGGGGCCAACCCGGGTCTCGAACCCTGGCCTGCTGGTTAACAGGCACAGCGTCTTAACCGCTCGCTGCACCCACAGCCTTAAGACTTAAGCCTTAAGACTTGCTTGCTATCACATTTATCTAAACTTTAGATTCTAAAGGGCTTTGTTCTGATTTTGGGGGAAGGGATTAACAAGACTGGGGAAAGTTAAAATGAATGTGGACCCAGTAGAATAGAGAGCTCTAAAGGGTGAAATAATTCTGAAAGTTCTGAAATGTGTTTTGATTTAAAGGGTCATTATACCTGTCCCTTTCTGTCAGAATGTGACTCCGAAGTTTGAGCAGGGATTATTGGCTTCCCACCCCCCACCCCATGAAACCACAATTTTAAAAAAACTGCAATCTGAAAAATATTAGGTAAGATTGGAAAGAATTATGTTTGCACCATAAGAACTATTTGATGTCATTTGAGGGCAAGTTAAATTTCATGGATGGCTGTTTTTAAAGAAGCAGTTTTGCCATGAATCATAAATTACTGAGAGAGTAACAAAACATGTATGTTTTAATTCTCATAGGAGTGGCTCACCTTTGCATGTTAATCATGATACTGAGACATTTGCTGCAATCCTAAAGTCACTTTTCTGGGAGTACATCTTATTGAATACATTGGGGCTTAATTTTGAGTAGACATGGTTAGGATTGTGCTCATTGGCTTTTGCTTGTTAATTTGCCCCAAGCCTTCAGGATGAATCATGCTGTAAATCATGGATACATAAAAGCTATAGAGTCTAACCCTATGCAAGTTTACTCAGAAGTAAGTCCCAGTACAGTCAATGTGGCTTACTTTCAGGAAAATATGACTAGGATTGCAGCCATTGTGTATCTTGCTGCTGTGATATTGCTAAAAATGGAAACTTAATAAGAAGCAGAATCTTGTATTGTATATTCTTCCATAAAGGTTATCCCTGTTCATGCTAATAAATAAACAATAGGTATTAGGAACGATTTATTTCAGTTAATCATCTTGATGTTAAATATACTGTGGGGTGGAAGGACGCCTTGAAATGGTGCACATAGATAATGGCAAGAGGCAGGTAAAAATATAACAAGCAGTGCCTCCTGATAAATCTTGTATGACACAGTTGTTTCATGTAGCTTCAAGAAAGCTAGTCCTGCAATAGTTTCAGGACACTTTAAACATGATTCTGCCCACCAAACAAAATTGTTGGAAGAGGATCTGCTCTGTGCTTCCTGAAGTCTGTATGGTGAGCATTTAGAACAGGGCCTTTTCCATTCCTGCCTCCCTTGCCACGTTCAAATTCCTACTCTATTCTTCACTTAACAACTTGCATCTATTATGAGGCTTTAGAGATGAATGAGGTGGTTTGTCCTGATGTGGTCCACGCACATTCTTTTAATTATTTATTCTATTTGATAAATTGATATCCTTTCTTTTCCCTTTTGAAGCAAATGCCCAAGGAGGCTTACATGATAAGGTACAAATGAGAACTTCCAGCAAGGGGCAGTTTCAGGTTAGCCAACCTGAAAAAAACAGTGACTCCTCCTGGTTCTGTTATTTCATGACAGCTTTATCTGCTTCAGTCTCCTATCCAAAATTCAACCTGTTCCTGTTTAGTATTCATAAAATCATAGAGTTGGAGGGGACCCAATGGATCATCTAGTCCAACCCCCTGTCTGTAGCAGGAAATCCTCATTTGTGGGGACCCAGGTCTCAAAGCCTGGCCTGCTGGTTAACAGGCACAGTGTCTTAACCACTTCTGCCACCAGAAGACCACACTGCTATTCTTCTAGCAATCTCCTGCTCAACCACCAGACCATTCTTGCTTCTTCTTCACTTCCTCTTTTACCGCTTTGAGTGTCAAGGGAGATGTAAAGTCCTGGATCTTGCCCTTCTGGTGACCTCTTCCAATTTCATTTGGTGTTGTAGCAATATTGCTACCAGTCCAAAATGGCAAAACCCATAAACAAGTGCAATATAATTCGATACTGCAAGCTACTTTGGTAATTCATGGATGATGTTCTTGTGCAACACCTTGCTTCCCCCACTAAAACGTTCTTATTCAAGCAGCCTTTCCTGTGACACTGCAGTCTCTTTTCTGCCTTTTGTGTACTGTGTTCTTTTTCTTTGCAATATTTTCCAGTGCACTACTTTAAGAGCACAGAAAAGGTTCTTTTGACTGAAGATATTGTATAAAAAAATCTGTAACACACTATGAGCCATTCAGAATGACCCTGACCAGCTATAGTGTGTGAAACATTTGCCTGTCACTTCCATGCTGGCTTTCCAATATGATCCTGACTCAGAAGGTGTAAGTTCCATCCAGATCAATGGCGCTTATATTTCTGATTAGCTGCTATACTTACATGTAGCTCTTTTTGTGCAGGCTTGTAAAGAATTGCTCACCTGGTTGCTTGTAGCTATCCTGCAGGGATGCAGAATTGGTTCTTTTCTTCTTCTGAACAATATGTCTGAGTCAAGAGGGCTACTGAGAACTGTTCTGCCAAAAGTAATGTTTGTGGACTTGTATTGCAAGGCTGCCTCTGGATTTTACAATCTTTGCCAGAAAGATCTAGTAAAATCTTACCTACCCCTCCCCTGCCCATAACTCAGAGTTAACAGAACACTGTGTGCAGTACAGGAATTTTAGAGGACTTAAAAGACAAGAAATTGCTTTGGCCATCACTTTCAGTTTTTATTTACTAACATAATAGTACATACAGTGCAACACAAGCCAAACCCTAGTATTGTTATTTCTTAAACATCAGCAGAGAATCCAGTTTTATTTAGTTAGACCTGAAATGATTGCAGAATTAGACAGACCAAGAAAAGCATTGTATAAACCTCTCAGATGTTCTTGCCTTTCAGAACAAATGATTGTTTGGTATGAAATTGCAAGGGAGAAAGAGGGCAGATGCAATAGGAATTGAGACCCAGCTTTTTCCCCTAGTTGAGGTAAATGGAGAAGTAATGACAAAATTAAATTGTTACTTAAGGCTTAGGAAATGGGGGAAAACGGTAGGAATGGATGCTGATTGTGGAATTACTGAGAAAATTGGTCTCCACTTTTTGCTAGCGTGATAGTAGCCATACTATTGTAATGTGGAATTTCAATCTGAAATTGTTAATGGGAAAGTTGTGCAGTAAATGAATCACAAGTGCTCTTCCAAACTTTTATTATCTGAGCTGAAATGGAGTCACAAAGCATTCCTTGTTGAAAGGTATAATTTAAGGTTTGGGGAACACATGGAAACCCATTCAGTTTGTGTTACTTGACAGGTGATTTATGTATTTTGTTGAAAGAACTTCTACATCTTTGTCTTTGGGTGATTCTTGCAAATTTTCTATGTATCCAAAGTGCACCTCATGGTCGCACCTCCTTTTCTTTTTTTCCCTACTAAGGTTGCAGATTTTGCGACAGTCATATGGCTTGTATACAAACAGATGACCACTGCCTGAGTCAGCTCATACATTCACCTAGTCCAGTAGCTGCCAAACCACAGCCCACAGCCTGGATCACTGGATCCGGCATTAAGAATAAAACCAACCAGATGCAGTGCAGCACTGTCCATTCTGTGTTGCAGCCTCTTATCTTTCCAGCCAGACTTGTCAGAAACTCGGATTCGGCTGCCACTTGTACTACCTGTTGCCCCATTAGCTCTGCACTTTGTTCTCTGGGTGAAAGTGGCTGCCTGGTGTGAGTTTCTGACAAGATCAGCTAGAAAGATAAGAGGCTATGGTGCAGAATGAAAAGTGCCATGCAGAAGTATGGCTTTTCCCTAATGCAAAAGTCTGCAATAGGAGACCACTGAGCTATCCTAATGTTGTCTACACTTACCCGCAGTAGCTTTCCTGGGGCCTTTCCCAGCCCTATCTGAAGAAGTCATGGGTTGAACTGAAAATATTCTGCACTGAAAACAAGGCATGCGCTCTTTCACTGAGATGTGGTTTCTTCTTAGCAGAAATGTTTGGGTGGTGCTGCCTCTGTCATCTCATCTGACTGTTAAAGCACACTAGTGTTAGTTCCCATCAGACTACACACAGATGAGGCTGAACTGCTATTTGTGGAGTCTCGATTGATTCTGCCAAGCCTGTTGAACCATTCCTGATACAGCTCTTGCAAGATGCAGAAAACCTTTGGAAAATGTTGCATAAAAGGGCAAAGATTTTTTAAATCTTTTTTTCTTTTTTGTAAGCATCTAGACAATTGGAATATAATTACTACCTTTAATGAATTCTGCAGAAAGAGCCAAGTCTACAAAGTAGAAGAAGGGGAAACACAATTAAGCACTTTGACTTTTTTGTTAAAAGGTCCACGGAAGGATGCCTGCTAGGAACCTGGTGAAGTAATAAATGTGTGAAGACTGAAAATGTATGTCAGAGCGACTCCACTTATGCCTGACAGTTTCTATGTACTGGTGCTCTATCACTGCAGGAAACTGGACAAATAGCTGTTGTGATTTGTAAGCCACTGGTACTGCAGAAACCAACCAGACTTTGATTTCATTAATCGAAGTGCCTCCAGCTCCTGTTTGCAAGGCTGGTAGAATGATAATAAATGCAGAGCAAAGAAAGTTAATCTGTAAAAAGCATTTCAATAAATAAGTCAGAAACGAAATCACTGCAGGCCTATTGTCTCCTGCTGGTTCTTTGTTTGCTTGCCTTTTTTATTTGCTGTAGGAGCCATTTTAGTGCAAAGAATTGGGTCAAATTACCACATACATGTTTTAATTCTGGCAATTATCACAAACCTGTTTTAATTCTAGATATGTTAGATGTTCCCAGAGAGATTGGTTAGCTAGCAGCTGCAGGAGCAGCTGTGAAAAAGCTAGATCAGTGTTTCTTAATGTAGGCTACCTTGGACATGTTTGGTTGGTTTTTTGAATTAAATCTGGAATACACTTTATTCTTGCCCTCAAGAGTATGTAACTATGTTTTTTATCAATTTGCAGAACAGTAGGCAGACATCTCTGTTGCATCTGTGGCTTAATCCAGTTTACTGCCTGCTAGCACACTACTCTTTTCCTTCCCAGTAGTTTAGGGTTCAAGGATGGAACTATCACTGCCAATGTGATAATTCTGGGATACGTTCAGATGTCAGCTGCAGCATGTGGTGCATCAGAGAATGGTACATCCTTTTGCTTTTGGATAATGTCTTTGCCTATTAATTGGCCAATGAGTAAATAGAATCAGTGCTTCACAGAACCTCCTGATTTCATTCAGCATGGTGTCTAATGAAGAGAAAGCTGTCCCTGCAGGTTGTCCTGATAGTTGTGACCCACTCTAGGATGCAGAGCTCATCCCGCTTCTAGAGCAATAGAGCCAGCGTTGTCTGAAGACACTTCCGTGGACACGTGGCATGCATGTGCATCGAATGCTGTTAGCTTCCCAGCAAGGTGGTGCCTATTTATCTACTTGTATTTACATGCTTTTAAACTTCTAGGTTGTCAGGAGTTGGGCTAAGGACAGGAGCTCACTCCGTCTTGCAGTACTCAGGTCTCCATGACCTCTAATATGCTGGCTTAATTTTTTTAAGGTACATTTCACTTACTCGCAAGGCAAACAGCTTGGAATCAGTGAGTATATGAAACTATATTTCAATATATGAAACTATATTTCAACCCCCCCCCCCCCACTACCAAAATTGGCAAGTACCAGATTTTGCAGGTGTCACTTTTGTCTGTACTTCCACTGCTGCTAGAGACGGCAACTATGCAGAAGAGCAAGTGGCTATCCCCACTCTTTTGGCTTTGATCTGCACCCTTTTCCCCCTCAAATCATTTTTTAGAAGAAATAGGCAGCTACACAGCTGCAGTTTGCTGGTGAACCACTGCCCTTCAGCCATTTTTGTTGTCAGTGAATGGTTCAGTACCACATAGTCATCATGGTAGTTGAGTTCAAGTATCATCTGTTAGGCTGTGAAGTATCACTGGTTGAATATCACTGGCTCAGATTTTTTTGAGAGCGAGAGTTTGGAGGAAAGCTGCTGTAGGAGCAATGGCACCCAGACCTGTGATGAAAACCAGCTCCAATTTTGCATGAATAAATATATTTAAAAGTTGGATATGATATTTGATGTGAACTTTCCTTTCCAGAATTATGTTTTAAAAGGGCTGTGAAATAAAATTTCAATGAAAAGTATTTGGTGAAGTCATTCCTGTGAACAAGCCCACTTAGTGCATTTGTACATAGATTTCAGAGTTGCAAGCTTCAAAGCAGGGTTTTAGCATTTTTGAATTAATTGTTCCTTTTAAAGACTGCTGATAAAAGGTATGTTGAATTCAGGAGACCAGAAGTACAAGAAGATTGGACAGTCTTATAAACTTCCTCTACTACCAATGAAGACACCCACCAGATGGAGAGTTGAGTGGTGAAATTAGGGTAGTGTACTGGTGGCTGTCTGAGAGGGTTGAGGCCACCAAAGAAGAGTGAAGGATGTATACTCCAAAAGACTGATGCAAATAGATAAAGGATAATTATTTTGGTAAGGTCTGTCCCTCTAGGCTCCACTATTTGTGTACTCTGCATCACAGAGAAAGAGAGAGAGTCTAGGAGTCAGTAATTTTTAGTTACTCAGACTTTTAAGTCAAAGTCTGGTATTTTAAAAGCCTGCTTTGTTAGATCACATTCAAGAGTTTTAATTTGAGGTTCCCTTCAGTGGCAGAGTTTTATCTAGGCTATATAAGCAGTGGGTGATGAAAGGGTTCTAAAGAGTTGCATTCTTTAATCAGATTGCCAAAATGACAGGAGAGATACAATCTATATATTTAAAGAAATGAAAGGTTTTTACCATCCCATCTAGTCTAGTAGTAAAGACTAACTGTAGTTAGAACTCTGGAGACAGGAATGATCTTCTGAAAGGAAGCCAAGATAGTCAAGGTTTACTAGATACATTCTGTTCTCACTTCTTTGAGGTCTCTCATATTTGGTCTGGGAAAGAAATGGGACAGGCTTGTTAACCCTTATCTCCCTCCCTTTTTTGTCCTTTCCTGTAGTATGTGGTTGTCTCATTTATCTGGGCCATCTTGTTTAATGGGCCATTTATTGTTGTTTACCTGCGCCATTTGTTTTATGAAACTATTCCTTGCTTGGTGCACTCCTGGCATGGTTTAATATACAGTGTTTGTTCTTGACCTCTCCAGTGGTCAAGAGAGAAAGATGAAAATTTAAGAGGAGGAAACCTCTTGTTGATTATCTTCAGTTTTTTGAAGCCCCTTCAAAAATTTATTGAATTATTTAGTGAATTTATTGAAGCCCCTTAAGTAGAAAAGGGGACTGGGTCTCTTAACTTATGGCCTTCCAGTATGGAGCCAGTTATAAGTACGCTCATCTGAGCAAACACTGCTGTTTTCATTTAAGACTATTTTTCAGGTTTTCTTCTATTCAACAGTTTTTTCACCTGTATTTAACTTATTTGTTACAATTCTTGAAGTTTGGTTTCAAAAATGTATAAGAACTACATAGTTGTTTTCCTTTTCAAAGGCAGTCTGCACTGATTGTTTCTCTCTCTTGCTCCCAAGTTACTTATGTATCCTTGTTGCATACCTACGTTATTACTGAACCTCCTACCTTTACTGAGTGTGTTAAAATACTTGTGGCTGATATTTATAGCTTTCCATTTCATCAGCCTTCTATTATCTTAGTAAATTTCCCTTGAATGGAATGGAAAAAAATTTATATAATGTTTTCCCATTTATTTTAATTTTGTAAAGTTGATTTGCATAAAATCTTTCACACATTAATTTTTTCCGTAAAAAGTTACAAATTAAGCAGTCATTTATTAGCACAGATTGGGCCTGGGCAGCAGGTACTATTTTTTTAAATGGGAACAGTGTATCTAAATAGCAATGCACAGCTCTGGAAATTAATCACCTACATGAATACTCCTTCTGCTGTCAGAGTGATGGGTTCCTGCAAAGCTGGTTAAAGGTCTGGATTTCTAATTAAAAGGAATAATTGTAGTATATTTTCTTGTTGCTAAAAATGCACCAGCAACTCTTGCTACAAACAAAGAAGGGCTTGAACTGCAGAAATTATTTAGAAGTTCACCCTTGTTGTACGTGCTATTAGTCTCACTCAGATTTGGTCGTGCCTTACTCTTGCTTCAGGTTACTTTGCATGCATCCAGAGCAATCACATTACTTAACTCACACCCATTGGGCTTGTACCAGCATGTGAACCAGTCCATAAAGTTCTCTGACTCTGACCTCTTAGTTGCATACCATATATCTTTCTCAGAATGCTCCAGCATTTCATTCCTGGCTCTCTCTGCATTAAAAATCCAAATTGGGGACTCAATTGCTAGTTTAGGTCCTCATCCTACAATTCTTTAAGCCTATTGTGTCCTATTCCTTCTGAATTCTGTGCACATTTCTTGGGAGTAAATCACCACAGAACATAGAGGGACATGCTTTTAAGTAAGCTTACAGAGGACATGGCTTTAAGACGGATTTCACATGTGCTATTTAAAACACTTCTGAGCCCCCTCCTGCTATTTACATGCGTGAGTGAAGCTTACATGTAGGAAATTTACATGTTTACATGTAATTTAAATTTACATGTCACATGCAGGAAATGTGCAGAAATTGAATTTGCCTGCACCTGTATCCGTGTGTATTGTGTGGATTTTAATTTTATTTCATCTTTGTCAGCTTTTTGTTCTGGCCTGTGAACCAGTACATTCTATCTCAAAGTGTGAGTCTTCTGCCAAGAAATTTTGCAGAGTTCTCTAACAGGAAAGCTCCACTGCATGATTACAGCTAGATTTAACTAGATGTTCCCTGCGACATGGCCTATACATGTTTTCTGTCCCACTAAGGTAGTGCAAGGAACTCAGGATGGTATATGTGCCCCTTTCTTCTCACATGTGAGGCATTTGTAAAGTCATTTGGGCTAGCAAATGACTGGCTCAAAGTCATCCAGTGAACTTTATGACTACAAGGAGGTATGAACTCTGAAAGACCCCAGATAACTGTTGAGAGAGGAATATATCCTCTCCAAGGAGGTATCCTCCCATAGTTATGCCTGCTGCCACTTCCAAGCCCAAGAACATACAGTACTATAAGTTGCAAGCCTTACCATGGGCCCAGCACAGGAACAAGCCCAGTACAATCCCATGCTGAGCCAGCTATGGCATTGGTTTCATGTTATGCCTTGCAGCCCAACACTGGACTCCTTGATTCTTCACCAGCTAATGAGCTGACAAGAATCAATTAGCCCTATTTTAGAGCTAGTTCTCTTACAAAGAGGAAAGTGACATTTTTAGTAGCCGTGGCATCATTTGCTTGCATTCACTTCTTGTTAATGTTTTTCTCCTTTCTTCTCCCTGTTGTACATGTCAAACATGGGGCAGGTTCCTATCTTTTTTCTCTAAACACTTGTGAAGTGTCATAGACGTTGATGGTGCTGTATTATCATAACTTGTTTTTATATTCCACTCCGTCCAGGAGCTCAGTATGGTATACATGGCTTCTTTCGCTCCTCCTATGCTCACAATAACCTTGTGAGGTAGGTAAGACTGAAAGAGAGTAGCTTCATGGTATGGATTTGAACCCAGGTCTTTTTGTCCAAATCTAACACTCTAACCATATCCGCTCACATAGCCTCTCACTACAGGCATGGCACTCTGCAGATCTGATAAAAATTGTAGACTTAAAATCAAGTTTGCAAATAATGCAGGCAAATGTCCAGAGTGCTGTTTGCAATAGCATGGGAAATACATATGCATGCCCATTTGAATGACATTAATCAGCCCTGGGGAGAAATCAGCCACATTAATGAAGCCGGCAGCATGGAGCCAGGCAGCAGCCATGTATTATGACACATTATGTCACTTGGATTCATAGTGCTTCCTGGGTGACTTTTGATGGAGCTTGAGGCATCCATGGCTGTGTAACCTTTGGGTATCATAAGGTTTACTATTAACAGGAGTACTATGGTTGATCGTAGTGGTCCTCTGCAAGTCAAAGGGAAACAAGGCAGAAAGGCAGCGGGGAAGAGAAGATTTCTCTGACCACATGGATTTAATAAAATTGTACCCAAGTGTTCTATATATCATGTCAACAATTATATTCAGTCCAACATATACCAGAACTCACTTGAATTGGGATGTGTAGGGATGGAATCTTTTTATTTGGTAGAATCGAGGAAAAATAGTGAGCAAAGTCTACTCTAATGTAATGTGGAAAACTTTCTCTTTTCCACTGTCAAATTCATGGAAAGGAAGGGGGGAAATGATCATATACCTTTTCTTTTTCAGGAAGGAATGGACTTTCTTGGCCACATGTTTCTATGCCTGTCTTCGCACACTGAGAAAGTGGCTCTCCCACCCTACACCACATTTTGTGTGTGGGTGTGTTTCTCCCTCTGAAAACTGTTGTACTTCTTGACTTGATCCACATTCTTCATTGCAGGGAGATAAAGATCCTGTCTGGCGCCTGGGTTTCAAATCTGCTCCTTGATTATCTGCAGACGCTCTGGTGGTAGAGCCCCAGGCAACAGATAAAGAGAGAAGGAAGGCATTCTTCAGCCTACAGCCGCAGCCAGTCTCTTTTTCCCCCCATGGCCTGTCTGCTCTGCTGGCTCGGGCAAGACAAAACCCTACTGGGATATATTAATGCCGCCACCATGCCGAGGGGTGGGGAGTTAACCTCAGTTAAGAGGAGTATTACTTCACCACAGGTGACAGCAGGAAGGGGGGAAAACGTTAACAAAATAACACAGGAGGGGTGGAAGCTGGGCAGGGGCAGCAGTACCAGTGGAATGAATGTGTTTAATGGGCAGAAGTCTAGAAGCTCTCTCCACCGAGTCAAATAAACACAAAGGTGGAATGAAGGCAAAGGGAAACTGTAATACTGTCCGGTTTTCCCCTGCTGAGCTGTTCCTTCCATGATGGAACTGAGGAAACCGAGGAGTTAATGAGACACAGCTGCTTGACTTCTTGCCAGTGCTGCAGGGATTGCAGCCCTGTCGGGTGAAAAGTGGCTTTTTGGTATCCCCTGTCCCTCCCTATATATAGGGGAAAAACCCAGGGAAAGACTTGGACCAGTAAATTGATGGAGAAGGCAAGAGGGCAAGAATTTGAGGCTGCCGCTGTTGTTGCTCAAGGATTGCCAGGCTTCGGAACGGTGAATGCCAGCAATGTGGTAAAACCAACTCAACCAGTTGGCAGTTTTGTGGGTTTTGAGTTTATTCCCTTGAAGGCAAACCAAGATAAATGAAGCCAGAGATGTAACATCTGAGCCTTCGTCGATCTTTTTCTTTTTCTCTCGCTCCAGTGTGAGCATGTGAACCTACACCGCGCTGAGTCAGGCAGTGGTTCATCTAGCCCAGAACTGTTTTCTTTGACTGACAGTGGCTTTCTCTGAGGGCCCTGGCTAAAAGGTTTTTCCCAGTGATACTATCTGGGATGCCAAAAACTATAATGTTCCCACTATTCCACTACCACCGTGCATCTGTAGCACAATCTGCATGCAGTATGTCTTACAGTCTGATATCAAAGGTAATATGCTGACCAAAACGTCTGTGAACGTTATGAACAAACACATAGTTTATAAACATAGAAAGAAAAGGCTTTGATTTTCATATCACTGTTTTATTCATTCAATTTGTTGACTTTAAATCTGTTTCTTTTCCTGAGGTTGAGCAACTGTTGGTCTTTAGAAATTGGTTTATCAATTAAGCGATCCACCATTTTTCTTCAAAGGAATTCTGATAAAGGGACATAATTAGGATGGTCAAAACATGGGACTGTGGAAGTGTTGATCTGAGATTTATTTCATACAGTAACTTGATATACCATAGAGGGCCCAGGAGTATTGTGGTCTGTGCCCAAGAGCCTTGCTTTCAAACAAAGGTGAGCATGATAAAGATGAAGGAAAACAAAAGCCTAACTAGAAGGCTGAGGTGGTAAGCAGGTTATAATGTGTAAGTAGCGGACAGTGCAGAAAAAGCACATCTCCTGTGGTTCACTAAAAGTACAATCATATGCATATTTACTTAGAAGGATGTTCCTTTTTGTCCACTGGAACTTATGGTGCCCAGGACCGTATTGTGAGTGCTTTGATGAAGGAATGGATTTTGAAGAGAGGTTTTAAGGAAGAAAATGGAATTCTTCCTTAAGACAGGGAGTTTTCTTGCCAGACTGGGAGTAGCACAGCAGAGGGTGTGATGCCTAAAATGAGTGAAAGGGTAGAGGTAACACTTGATGCCTGCAGCATCAAGTAGTGACTTGCATTTGGGAACAATCATAATGCTTAACATTTATATAGGGATTATTTTGTGTGAATTGTGCATATTCTCTGCAATCTTTATAACCACACATCTAAATGTGTCCAGTGGTATTAATCCCCTTATCCTGAAGGGGTTTGTCACAGGGTTGGGTTTAGAATTATAGAATCTGGGCGCAGATCTCAGACCTTTAACTCCTTTGTGAATTGAATGTTTGTGCCAGACCTCAGTCCTACAACCAGTTTGAAATTTCTTAGCTACAGTATGTCTTGGAACATGTGACATAATTTTGCATATGAAGAGACTTACAGCAAGTCCTAACCATGTCTACCCAAAAGCAAGCCCCACTGTGTTCAGTGGATCTTACACCCAGGAAGGCATCTATAGGATTGCAGCCTTTCCCTCTTACTGGACCTGTATATAAAATGTATTTTTGCATTTCAGATTGTGAGCCCTTTTGGGACAGGGACCCATTAACTTTTAATTAGCTATTATTATTTTTCCATTTTCTTTGCAAACTGCTTTGTGAACTTGTTAGTTGAAAAGTGGTATATAAATACTGTAGATAGATTATTCCTGCTTAGGATTAGTGAGCAGGGCTTCTATTCCAGAGGCTATGGTTTTCCAGCACACAGGTTGATCTCCAACACTAGAATTAAACTGGCAGAGAGACGTTGACCCCCCTTCAGCACAATAAATAAGTCTTGAGGCATGTGTTGAAAGTGACCCAGGAGCTCCGCAGGCCTAACAAGGAGAAAGCTATGATCAAAGCAAAGCAAGTTAATTTTAGTGTGCTGAGCTTCATTTTCCAGGAGATGTAAAGTAAAATTGTCTTTGTACAGGGCAGATAAATATAAGGCACAGACTTCAAGTCTAGGCCAGTCTTTTGATTCCCACTACATCATCGGCTGCAGGGCAAACTGCTGAGCCAGGCTGGCAAGTCCTTCAGTGGCCTTGCCCTGGTTGTACTCAAAAGTCCTGACCCATTATCTGTCCTATTCTATTTAAAGCCCATATGGGCCTGTCCCTGCAGCAAAGGAAGTGCTTTGCTCTGATCATTTACACATTAATAACCAGAATGCTTTTCCAGCTCAGAGCTACTTCATTGCAAAGTTAAATATTGGAGCTGGCAGAAACAATCTGAATGGGTCCTGTCACAAGCTCCATTTCTCCCCACCCGAGAATCATATACATATTTAGGAAAATGTGTAAATTATTTTTAATCAAATTTCCCCCTTAAAAGGTTGGAATTGGGAGCACTGAAAACTAAACTGGAAATTTTATTCAAATTTAATCACATTGGGGCTAGAAGCTAACTTACAGAAATAAAATTTCAAAGTCATGGAATCTGAACCATCCATGGTTGAAACTCCATGCTCTTTCCCCTTGACCATAATATTCTTAGCTTCTGCATCCACCTGGTTGCAAAGGCTACATACATAATGTACTTTCAGAAGCACTTCTCCCTACAAAGAGCTTTGGAGAGGGGGGCAACAGCAGGAAGCACAGCCTTGCCCATTCCTGATGTGGCAGATGGACAAAATCCAGATCAGATTTCCAAATCCGTGTGGGTGTGTGTTGATAAGGGGGGCAATGGTAGCTCTTTGCAGGCATACTGGAACTTAGGGGGCGTGGGTGTTGCAGACCATCTGTTTTTCCCCCCGTCCCCTGATTACCTACAGCGCAAACTAAAGGGGATTTTTCTCCCATCCCCATGTTTATAACAGTTACTTGCCAGATAAGCCAGCAGCATTTAATAAATTGTCTTGAAACCAAATTTCACTATATTTTTTAAAAAATGAACATGCCTTTTTTATGTTTGCTTATATCAGTTGTTGGCTCGAAATAATTTTTTTTAAATGACACTTGATTTTTCTTAAGTGCCTTGAACCTTTTAATTTTAGTTTTGCACTCATCTCTATTCCTTTTGGGATATATCCAGACAGTTTGCATAATGAGTGGGCAGTGCACATGTCTACTTCAGCCTCAGATTTTGTAGTTATTCAGGTGCTGTTTGCCTCTGATGACAAAACACTTTCCAGTAACACTGGGTGCTGCAGAAATCCTAAGATTTAGGGTGCAATTCTGACTTTAGGCCAGAGAGAATGGTCCAGCTAAGCTGGCCTGACTAGGCAATATCCTGAGCTGACAGGCCAAACCTACAAGGCTAGGAGACCTCTGGGCTGACACTTAGGCCAAATCCACAGGGCTAGGAGTCCTATAGGCTGGCCTAAGTGCTGCTGAAGAGGCAGCAGCACATGGGCAACATGCTCATTGGGCTGGTGTAGTTGCGCCTTATCCAGAGATGGGATGTTGTAATTGTGCTGTATTCAGAGGTTCAGAGGTACGGGTTGCACTTAGGTTGGCCTTGGACTCAGAATTTGTAGCCATCACTTCCACATTTACTCTGGCTTATCATGGGCCCCAATGGTCTACTCAGATTTATGCCTGCTCCTGAGGTTGTCTAAGCCAGAGGAGCTGTAAGAGGGCATGTCTGCCCTGGAAACAGGCTCTGGATACGGCCATGTTCAACATGCCTGTGCTGAGCTGCCTAGGCCAGCACTGCTAGGCCGGCTCTGGTCCATTTGCCTTAGGCCAGCCTAAGTGAACTTACACTGGCCTAAGCTTTTCTGATGTAGCTAGGCTGGCCTATCTTGGAATTAGGTCAGCCTAGGGCTAGCCTAAATGCACTTCAGGACTGCAGCCCTAGAGACACCACAGAAATTAAATAACCCATTTTTTTCATTTTGCCAAAATCATTTGCTTTCCTTCACACAATTCATGAAATACACCTTTGAACATCCCAGTCCTGGGTTTTGTGGGCAGGAACTTATTTCCTTAATGTTACCATGTATAGTTCTAAACAGTATAAAACTCCTTTCTTGGGGTCGGTTACAAGCAGCTACTGAGGGACCTACCTGCATGGTTTTTCCTGCATGTGGGGTCCTCCTCCACCAAAGAACAACAATCACTTAAATTCTATAGATTTTCTTTTCCTGTTGTTGGTTGTTGTTTAAAAAGCAACTTTTTCTTTGTAACATCAGAGGCAGCAATGGGGGCTTCCTGCTAACTCATAGCTCCAGTAAATTTCCCCAAGCCTATCTTATATCTCCTGTCAAAGACCTTTCCTTTTATCCCTCTTCAAAAACAAGTTCTCTGATATACTGATGGACAAAAGGAAGAATCTGTTCCTCCTTAGAGAGAGACTGCAAATATACATGACTGGGTTTCCGGTGTGCTTTCTGTGATACTTCCTGGGATTAATATTTGATGCTGATCCTTGGGGTGATTGTTAAAGATCTGCAGCCCCTCCATCCTCCCCATCCTTCCAAAAGTTTAGAAAAAATAGAAATGAAATCGTTTTTTATAGCTTCCTGGAGCTGCTGTTGGATGCAGTTGGACAGCTGTAGGTCAGTAGCAGAAGGGCTGATTGCCCTCAGATTGTCTGCCTCCACATATCTTTCCCCTTTTATGTCGTAAATATAAACCACTGCTTGAAAAACTAAAAGGTCATTAAGCTGTCAGCAGGCTCCTGCTTAGAGGATCCTAAACATTTCTCTTTAGCAGCAGTTCTGCCTTGGCCCTCAATATCCTAAAACCCTATAACATAAGAAAAGCCCTGATGGATCATAACCTCAATGTGCCTCTCCTGAACTGCCTAGGCTGGCACAGCTAAGCTGGCCCAGGCCCATCTGTCTTGGGCCAGCCTATGTGGACTTATGCTGACCCAAGCCTCTCTGGTGTAACTGGGCTGGTCCAATTCCAAGATGGGTGATATTCCATTGATAGATAGGCTAGTCCACCTGTACTTCAGGATTGCAGCCTAATCCTACAATCCAGAGTAACTACGGGAGCATTTATGCCGACGTAGTTATGGCACCACCTTGTGAAAACATATGGGAAATTCATATTGGAATCCAGAGTAAATTGTTCTTATGTCAGAGCAAGGACTCCCTGTAGTTACTCTGGATTGTACCCATAACCTATCTCTTCCTCTCCATCTTTACAGAACTTAGCTACCAGTAACAAGGTAAACAGTGCTGATTCATTCCCTACCCCTGCACTTCTGAACAAGTTAAAATTTTGCAAGTAAACATTACTAAATATATGGTAAATAGGCCAATAGGTAATTCCTACTCTTCTCCAGGGTGAGAAATAGAATGCTGGTAGCTGGTTGCATTAATAAAAGAGCTTCAAGGGTTCCCAGAATATGTTCCCACTCTATATGAATGACTGCAGTTGCTTTGATTATATTCTGTCTGACACACTATAACTCTGTGATGCAGCTTCTGACACAGACGCTTCATCATAATGATCTGAGGGTTCATGGCCAGAGGATGGAACTTGTGTTTGTCTCTCAAAGCTTGCTTTTGCAAACCTTGCAGCTTCCCTGCCGAGCTGATGTCTCGCTGTACTTTGGAACCAGGAGGCAGATTCTCCTGGAGACTCAGCAGCTGTGATAACCTTGGTTCTAAGATGGTTCATTGTGTGATAGTAGCCCCTTATATGATGGATATTCAGAAAGTATTATCTTGTAGGCTGTTCAAAAAAATCAAGCATGAAGGAAAATAATTTATATTATGTACAAAAGTTACTATACATATAGTACTGCTATTTGTGAATGTCTTGGAGGATTTTGTGCAAACAGAACCTGCTTAGAGGATCCTAAACATTTCTCTTTAGCAGCTGTTCTGCCTTGTTCCTCAATATAGTTGCATATTCTCCATACACTAGTTCTGGACATTCAACTGAATTTCCTCAAATTTAACAAATAATGGAAAGTTCAGAAAAAGTGAACCATGGCGCTCATTAATTCCCTTGGTCGACTTGTTCAATAGGATCATCTGTCACTAAAGTTGAAGGGCAATACAAGTGTATTATAGGGAGCAGACATGATAATTCTTTATGAAGCTGTGACTAAGAAAGTATTTTTCACAGTTGTACATAATTCCTTGTCTATAAATAATACAGAAGAAATAGATTGTTTTATATACCGATAGGTTTTGATCTATATAAATTGGGTGTCACTTCATATACCAGCCTGCACATGGCATCTGCTTGTAGTTTGTTAAATTACAAATACAGGTCCAACTTTGTTATAAAATGATTTTTTATATACATTGAATCAACACAAATGGCCACTGCAAATCATAATTTTAAAAACTGATTTTCTACTGTTGTAGAAAGGTAGTCATCCAAACAATAATTCCATTCTTCAGTTCCAGAATCAAACCCCTGCAGATACTGAGGCACTACCTTATTCAGTCAGGTGCAACAGAAGAGCAAGAAACCTGAAAGCAGGTCTTTAAAACTATTTTTCCATTGTTTTCTTTATTCTGGATTTTTTTATTCATGGGAGATTCCAGAACTGGACCCTAGTAGATAACAAGGGACACCTGTACAGAGCTTTTTTTTTCTCTCTTCTTTTCATAGTTTGATTATCCTCATCTCTGTACGTAAGAAATATTCTGCTGGGAAATAATCTGTTTTCATCATCACCTCATTTTTCGTTCCACTTGAAAAACTTTGATTTGAACAAACTGAAGTGACATCATTTCTGTAGCCAGTTTTAGAATGGGTTGCAACCCAGGTGTGGCTCATGATTCACCAGTGACAAACAAATGGGTTGCATGGTCACACAGTCCTCAGAAATAAGTCACACAGAGTTCAGTAGGGTTTACTCCCAAGTAGTACTCCTAAGCACAGAGGAGAAGCTATACCAACTGTGTGCTTGCAAGATAAATTGAAGGAGAACGCTTCTTGAAGAATCTTGTACCCATGACTGCTTTGTCTCAGAAATGGTTGAAAGATTTCTATTGCTGCTGTTGCCTCCCTGCACTGGGTAACAATGGCTTTCTTAATAAAGTTTTTAATGCCTGTGTTAGAGTGATAAAGGATACTAAAATCTGAAATTAGATTAGTTCTTCCTAATTATAGTGAGTTTTGAGCTTGCACAGTAAGAGAGATGAGGTGGGGGATGGAGAGACTGCAAAGATGGAACATTTAATGGGAACCTGATTTCTGAATCTGTTTTTGAGTTTTATAGTCTTGTAGGTAATTACAACAGGCAGCTTTCATTTACTTCTCCTGCACAAGGAGAAAAGAAAACCAAAGCAAGGGCAAAGAATCCTGACATCATGTAACTTCATTAAGTTTAATACTAATAACTTGACTCTGCTGCCCATAACTTCCTGACATGTGGAGATTAAGGAACCATTTAGATAAATAAAAAAGCAGGCCTCCGTCAGTCTTGAAAGACTATGATATCGTGCTCAGTGCTGCATATGCTACTTGGAAGCATGAAAGCCTGGGTTGGATTGTTATGGAGGATAGGCTGTTACCCAAGCAGCAGATCCCCCCTGTCCACGCCACTGAATTAGTCCAATGGAAAGGCAGAGCCGATACAACTGGATCCAGCTGGCGTCGCAGAGCTGGGCTAAGGACTGGAGCTCACCCTGTCTTGTGGGGCCGACCTGGGTCTCGAACCCTCACCTACTGGTTAACAGGCACAGTGTCTTAACCACTTGTGCCACCCACAGCCCTCATAGATAAATAAACTGCCATTTAGATAAATACAGAGGGAAAAAATGCTTGTGTTTGACGGAGAACCTTCCAAGGGATTCTATCTTATTGTCTCTACCTATAATGAGATGGGTCCAAAGACCCAGCTCTTCCCAAGTTACAAAAGTGTCTCTCCTTGTACATGAGAGATCACAGGCGACTTCCATGCTGTTCAGATTTGCCCTAGGTTGGCTCACTCTCCGTGTGGCCTACCAATCAAGCTTTCGTGTTGAAATGGTGATTTAGGTCTGAAACAGGGGTAAAAGTGCACACATATTGGTTTCAAAACGCATGAATACCAACAGCCACTTGCATATTATTTAAAGTTTGTCCTTTGGCATGTATTCAAGTGCAAAGCAGTGAGAAAAAAATTGGGGATGGAATGGAGTGGTAAAATTGTTGTAAGCACAGTCCTAAGAATACACCCTCTTCTTACACCCAGTTGAGTTCAGTTGAAGCTTACTCCCAGGTAAGTGTGCAAAGCGATTTGGAAGCTTAAAAGCCAGAGCCAAGTGAGAACATTAACAGTGATGGACAAGCTTCCCTGAAAGAGAGTTTGCCTGTCACTACCATTTTGTCCTTTTTATGTGTAACTGCCAGAAAGTACTAGGTGTACTTGAGGACATGTTCTGAGTTATGATGGAGTAGCAGCAAGCCCCAACCGCTTTCATGTTTAAACATAGGAAGCCAAGTTGTACTGAGTCAAACCACTGGTCATTTGAATATTATATGGTCTGCACTAACTAGTTGTGGCTCATCAGACACCAAAATATTGGAGTTTGCAGGTATGCAAGAGTTCCTCAGCAGCCAAGTTGGATATGGTTTTTTTAATCACGTGAAAATGATTTTTAAAAACTGGCTTATGTTCATCCAATGACTGAGCTATTGTGGGACTTTGGGGATAACAAGATTTTCTGTGCAGGACACACGTCAAACAGTCTGTCACTAGCCAAATCAAAGACCAGTTTGACCCAAAAGGAAATGCTGTAGTGATGTGAAACGGAAACCAAAGCGACTCTTCGAATGTCATGGGATTCCTGAGGTGCTGAGGCAGAAGTGCTGTGGCAGGAAACTCAGGTGCCCGCAATTAACTCCTCAGAAACACTTAAACAAATAATGGCCCATCATATGCATCACATTAAAATAACGAACTAAAAAAATGGAAGCTTCTCTGTTTTATGAATCTGGAGGAGGTGGGGGAGGCAGATTTTATGCACAGCAATGAAAAGGTATAACGGCTTAATTAAGGACGATGTGCTTGGAGATGGTGTTTCTGGCAGCATGGTCTCCTTCCCCTACTCATCCATGAATGCACGCACACACACGCACACGCACACGCACACACACACACACACACACACACAGTTTTCCCCAGGAAGGTCAGCAACAATTGCCTTGCGCAGCTGTTCTGTGGCTTTCCTTCTCTGCTGTTACCTGCAAAATGAGTCTCTTAAAAAAAAAGATTTTGCATGGCCCACGGGAGTGATCATAGGGTAGAAGCAGAAGCCAGCTGTTGGTAAGGATGCTGTATTTGGCAAAGGACTGTAAAAGAGGTTTGCTCCTGACTATAGCTGTCTGAGCAGAAGGCTTTACTTGTCTGCAGTGATAATAGATGTGCAGCACAAGATGAACATGACCAGATGAAGGAAGTTTTAGGTTGGAGTGATTAGTATTTCTTACACCCATCCATAGATACCTGTGGAAAACATTCTTCAAGTGGCATTTTTTGCTTCTTGTGGTTTTAGTCCTCTTCTTTTGCTTCTTGTGGTTTTAGTCCTCTTGTGTCCCATGGTCTCCTGGTTGTCCTGCCTTGTACAACATGAACCACGCTTTTCTTTGGACTTTTTCAAAGAAATGCACCCTTCATTTCAATGAAATGCATCCTTCATTTTCCTCCATAGAAGCTGCACTGTTGGTCACCTTGATAGGATTCATCATACCCGCCCCACAGCAGCTATCAGTTCAGCCAGGGAACGGAAAGTGGTAAATTGTTCCAAGGGAGAATAGGTGAGTAGGTGCTGCCAGGTTTTTTTAAAGCCCGTTAAAATGGACACCGATGTCTCCTTTAGATGGCTAGACAGTTGCCCTGAAATACATTGTGAGTACACCAAATTAGGAGACAAAAGAAGAGTGGGCTAACAGGCAAAAAAATGCAGCAGAAAGATATGCTAGGTTGTATGGTCCATCTTGGACAAGGCTTCGCTTTCTATTTTGAAAGGTTTAAGGCATGCAGGCCAGGGTTCGAGATCCGGGTCGGCCCCACAAGACAGGGTGAGCTCCTGTCCTTAGCCCAGCTCTGTGACACCAGCTGGATCCAATCGTATTGGCTCTGCCTTTCCATTGGACTAATTCAGTGGCGTGGAGAGGGGGCATTTGCTGCTTGGGTAACAGCCTATCCTCCATAACAATCCAACCCAGGCTTTCATGCTTCGCATGCAGCGTATGCAGTGCTGAGCACGATACCATAATCTTTCAAGACTGACCGAGGCCTGCTGCATGGAACATGTTGGAAAATGTCCACATCATGTAAGCAGTAAGCAGGCAGTCTCTGCCAAGTAAATGTTGTCTCTAGTGGTGGTTGTTTTGGTACAGCCCCATCTGTATACATGATGTTTTACAAGTAGTGAGAAGACAGACTGTCCCAATGGGTTCACAATGTAAAATTTATGCTTCCATTTAAAACACACACTTTTTAAAATTCTAATATTCTGCCGTAGACCTGTTTGAGCATATGCTTTGTGGAATAACAGCTTCTTGAAAATGTAATAACATGGCACAACTTATGAGTGAATCCATGTTTACCTGCAAAATGTTGGCATAAAATGTGGGAAAGGAAGGGTTCTTCCAGGGACTTCCAGGGCCTTGGCAAAGGAAGGCCTTAAAATGCCTAAAAAGCAAAAAAAATGAAAATACTTTCTGGTTTCCCTTGAGTGGCATTTTTTGCTTCTCCTGGCTATTCTGAAGTTCGGAGAGGCAGTGGGCAGTGTTCAGCCTTTCTGGCTTTAGGAAGGGATGGAGGGTGAGTGGAGCCCTTTGGAGGTCTCAGATGGAACTCATTTTGTTTTAATGTGTGTTTGGGATATTCATGTTGAGCTAGATCCAGATAAACAGTGCATGTGCTCTCAAACAATTTCCCATATAGAGACAGTATCTCTAAAATTTGCATTTTCCAGCTTATTCCTCTACATGTATGATTTCTATATCAATAGCCACATAGATTTTAAGACAGAATCCACAAGCAAGAGCTGGAAAATATAGTATCCCTCTAAAGTTTCTGCTTTACTCCTGCTCACAAAATCCATGTAATTGCAATATGATGTTCTTTCACAAAAATCATCCCAGAAGCACTCCCATTAAGGAACTGTGTCGTTGGGCAAAATTCAAAGTAACTACGGGGAGTCCTTGCTCCAGTGTAAGAACAACTTACTCTGGATTCCAATATGAATTTCCCATAGGTTTTCACTAGGTAGTGCAGTACCTATGGGTGCACATAAAGTCTCTTACGTGCTCCAGTACTTACTCTGGATTTGGGGGAAAGTCAGTGTTGGACCTACAGCCCTTTTAGTCTAAAACCTTTCCTTCAGTGACATTGTAAGGACTGCTGACTATGAGACTGCATTTTAAAAAGGGTGGAATTGGATCAAAAAAGACCTGTTACAGTTTCCATTACCTCTGGTGGGATTATACATTTGTTCTTGTGCTTTGTCCCGTCTAGCTTTACACGTCCCAAGAGCTTGTGCCACTTCCTGTGGAGACAGTTTCATTGTGTATTGACAGACATGTGTGACCTAATAAATTGAAAGGTTCTCTACAATGGAGCTAAAAAGAAACAGCCTCCATCTCCTGGTTTGCATTGTTCTTTATAATCAGCTTGGCTTTTCATTTTAAAAAATGTGTATATTTAGCTGAGATTTGCAACGTGGCTACACATCGTAGATGCTGAAATTGAGTGCTGCTTCTTCTTTAAAGAACCAATAAATAAAGATAAATTAAGGACCAACAAAGAATATCAGTAATCCAGCTGTTCCTGTTAGTAGTCATAGTTTTGCCTTTCCTAATCTTCCATTCAGTTTGGCCTAGAACATTTCATCTGGATTTTAAAAATGCCTTCTCTCTTTCTGTGACCAAATCTGTTCCATAATTACTTGACTCTGCTCTCCACATTCTTGTTAGAAAAGCATTTTTATATGCTAACTAGCAAAAAGCGTACCCGCGTTGCGGGAGTAAAATTCTCCCGTGCACCATCCCCCCACTGCGCATCAATCCCCCACGCACATCAGCCCCCCATGCAACATCCCCCATGTTCATTCACTCCATGTGGATCATCCCCCCTATGTACATCAGACCCCCATGCACAACAACCCGCATGTGCAACATCCCCCATGTTCATCCTCCATGCACAACATCCCCTATGCGCAACATCCCCCCATGCACAACTACCCCATGTGCATAACCCCCTCATGCTCAATATCCCCCATGCGCATCATCTCCCCATGCACATCATCCCCCCTGTGCAACATCCTCCATGTTCAACATTCCCCATGTTCATCCCCCCATGCGCAACCTCTCCCCATGCACAACCTCTCCCCATGCACAACATCCCCTCATTCGCATCAACCCCTCATGCGCATCATCCCCAAAGCTTAACACCCCCATGTGCATCAACCCTCCATGCGCACCAACCCCTCATGTGCAACATCCCCCCCATGCGCATCAACCCCCATGTGCATCAACTCCCCAGTCAGTGATGATGATGAAGATGCCTTAGATAGATAGATAGATAGATAGATAGATAGATAGATAGATAGATAGATAGATAGATAGATAGATAGATAGATAGATAGATAGATAGATAGATAGATAATGATTGCAGGTTTCTCACAGTATTAATGGCAGACATACTTCCATTAATAATGGAGGTGTCGGTAGCAAACATGCACCATGCAAATATGACTGAGGGTCCAATCCTAACCTGCAGTTATGCCATCCTAAGCCCTAGCATAAGTCCTATGCTGACCTGGGGGTGTCACAAAAGTGTCATAAGGCACTTCTGCTTCACTCCTGGAGAGGTTAGGCCAGGCTGGCTCAAGTTCCATGCTGGCATGGGGACATTGCAAAAGTGCCATCAGGCACTTCTCCACCACTCCTGGGTGGGACCTTTTGGATCCAAGGCCTTGACTTTAGGGTGGTAGAAGTGATACTTCTTTTAAATGGAGAAATTTGGCTGGAGAATATAAGTGGGACTTTTTCAGAGTAGGCAGCAGGTTAAATATTTTCAGTGTGGACACCATCTAACTTTCAGCTATGGTAGAACGATAGCTACACCACAGAGATGAGAGTGGGCCAAAAGAAAAGTGTGTACACCATGATAAGTGATGTCCCCTTTGTGATATTTCCAATTTACTCAGACTTTTATCTGCTTGAACTGTATTTGACTTTTTATAACTTACTGCAGAACCTACAGAGACAGGCCATTGTCCAAGCTAACCAGATACATTGGTCCAGAGCTGGCCTTCGTCATGTGGCAATGATGATGATTAATCTCAAGGGCTTGGTAACATCAGAAACATTTGCTGTGGGTACACTGGTCTTTGCGTTGGTGATCTCCTAAAGAGTTAGGTATTTGTGTCTCACATATATACTGTATATATGCTTCTCCTTTTCATACTTTATAGTTATCAGCAGACATACCTCAAACAGATTTGCTGTATGAGGTGTGGCTCTGCAGGACGTGATTATAAAGAAGACTAGAGTTGTAAGAGTCATCATATCAAGTAAAAAGCCTTCATGCAAAAGAAAATGGGAAGTGCCGCATGTGATCACACTCAGCTAGATAAAAAGAAACGGGGGGGGGGGGGGTGTGTAAGTGAATCTTTTTAGGTTTACCAGCTGCTGTTCCCTGGAGAACCTCTGTATCAAGAGTCATAAAACTCCTTTTGTCTTGTAACTTGCAAGCTGGCCTGCAATACTAATACCCTGTGCATTGTAAACAGAAGCCTAAAGTAGCCATTGCCCTCACACATATGTGAGGCATTAACAAATGAACAGCAGGACACCAGATGTTCTGCTGTATGGGAGAGCTGTTATCAGTTTTGACACCTGTTTGGTCCAGCAGAGCTTTGGCTAAAGGATCAGGAGGCTGGCTTTTTAAAATTCTCACTGTTAGAGAATGCAGAGCTCTAATTCCAAGATTTAAGAGTGGGTAGAAATGTTCGCTACTTCCTCAGAAAGTAGAGATGTAAAAGGAAAAAAATGGAGAAAATCATTTTTAAGATGCCATTAGGGATTTTGGCCAACAAGGCTGATTTGAAATAATCCTTTCCTGGTATGATGTGCTAAATTATTTGTAATTTAGGCTGCAATTCTAAAGATCCTTCCCTCGGAGTAAGACCCATTGAACACAATGGTGCTTACTTTTGAGTAGACATGGTTAAGATTGTGCTCATAATCTCCAATTTAGGTGAAGGAAAGTTTATTAAATGATTTTTCTCCTTTGCTTCAGATCCTGTAGTTAACTTCGTAAAATGGGTGGAAGTATACTAGTACTTGTGCAATTTCTTATCTTGATTACGTGATTTCTTATCTTGATTACTTTTCATTAATATAAAAAATCCTGTTTGCAGATACAGTACTGCATTTCTCTGCATTCATTGCAAACATACTTACATTGTTTCAGTGATGTTCTTCTCCTCAGTGCCATCTCCGTTATGCTTTGCCTTCACTTCCCTCAACCTAATAGTTCACATTGGTCTTTTAATGCTGTTGGTGTGATTGGCTCACAGCCATCTATGTTTAAACATAAATTCTTATGCACTTTGTCATAAATATCTTTACAGCCATTAGCAGTAGAAATTGTGTGAACTGGGGATGAATTCAGTGACAGTCAATAAGTCAACAAATTATTTTTTTCCAGCTGTATTAAATGAATCTACAGTATTCTGAAATAAATAGGAGTCTATTTGATGCTGCCGTAAGACCGTTTATATTTAAACTGAGCCAGGATGGTATAGTGGTTAGGAAGCTGGACTGAGATCTGGAAGATCCAAGATCCCTCCTTGGCCATAAAGCATGCATGTGATACTTTGCAACAAGCAAGCCTCATTTTGTATCTGTGGATCAGTGGTGGACTCTAGCTGGTTCGCACCTACTATATAGAACCGGTTGTTAATGATAGGACCTATAAAGTTTTAAAATAGCCATTTAAAAGTGGCTGCTAGATGGGCATAGAACCGGTTGTTAATTTCTTTGAATTCCATCACTGGTGTGGATTCTGAAGTAACTGCCTCATCTAATGCTAAGTTTTGATGAGTGCTACTTATGAAGGCAACCCTCTCTCTCTCTCTCTCTCTCTCTCTCTCTCTCTCTCTCCACCCCCTCCAGCTGCCCATGTATTCTGAACTATGCGTAGGCTGAGAGTAAGCTGGCTGTTGGCCACCCGGGGATTCCCCTCTCTGAAAGGGAATCCTTTGCAAGCCGGATAAACCAGCTTTGTGGATGTTCTGCTCACTGGGAACTGTCCCAAGAATCTGGTCCATAATCTCCACAGCAGCCAGAGATTTCTGATTGTGTATCTAAATATTATGTTAAGAGCTAATGTGGATTAACAAAACAAATAAAAAATGTAGCCAGAATCCTAAACCTCTGCCCCCATGCCTTTTAGGCAGGATCTTCGCAGGGAGTCCTTTAAAGAAGGAAGCTGGGGGCAGCTAAAGCAGAGTAAGTATCAGTCCAATTCCTTTCCCAAACTGGCTGTTCTAACAGCTTGTCTCCCAAATTAATATCTATCTTTTCTGGGAATTTCCACAAATTACGGATGTTCTTTGATTTCTTCAGTTTGGATGTTCCCACCTCTAGAAAACTCCAACTCATGTGTCATCTAGTACGGAAGTGGCCCTCCTCTTTATCTTAATCCTTTCAGAAAGTTGGAAGGAAAATCACCCCCCCCCCAACACACACACACACTCCCAAACAGGCTTGAGGTCTAGAATTTGGCAAACCTGAAACGAGGGCTTTTTTGTTTAAAATCCTTATACAGTATTAAAAAGCTGATTACAATACTGGAAATTTTGTGCCAATGTAAAGGATTTGTAAAAGTGTGTTTCTCTTACTGTGCAGCTGTGTTGGTTATTCAACAAAAAAAATCCACAATCCAAAACTGGGTAATTTTTTCTTAAGGACCATAGAATAATGAACTGTTACATTCCACAAGAGTCTTTGGGCGCAATCCAGAGTAACTACAGGGAGTCCTTGCTCTGGTGTAAGAACAATTTACTCTGGATTGCAATATGAATTTCCCATAGGTTTTCACTAGGTGGTGCAGTAACTACGGATGCACGTAATGTCTCTTACGTGCTCCCGTAGTTACTCTGGATTGTAGGGTTAATTAGTTAGGATGGGATTGATGGGATGGAAAGCTGCAGGTTCTCCAGTAGTCTTTTATAAAATCATAGGTAACATCATTGGTTTGATAGAAAAAATTAAAAGTGGTGCAATTGCACGAAAGGCCTCCCTCATGCCTTTCCTCTACCCTCCAACCCTCATGCTCCAGCAGCAATCTCTAATAGGTGCAAACTCCCAGATGGTTCTGCTTCCTTGTCAAGTGGCTTAACCTCATGGCACATTTGCAACACCCACCACTGGTGCTGAAACTTACACCAGTGTCTTACACCAGTTGTAAAACAGCACAGGATTGGGCTGTCCATCTCATTAAGTAGTGAGCAAACATTCATTGTTTTCCAGAATTCTTCAGGCCAGATGTATTCAAGACTAAGAAAAAGTTATAGACAGGGGGAGAAAATTGTGGACATGATGTTGAAGCACCAAAGTCTGCACTCTCTAAGAATCCTAAATTGGAGGGCAGGAAATGTTAATCAAACTTTTTCAGTGGGATATTTTTAAGTTGTTCTCTCTGGACATTTGGAAGTGTCATTTGCCTCTAAAAAATCCCATCTGGAGATCTGTCTTTGGAAAGGACTACAGTGTTGGTGGTTTTCATTGGGACTTCAAAGAGGTGGTGGGACCTCAGGAATATCTTGAGCAATCTTGTATGGGGCCATAGGAATATCTTGAGCAATGCTTTGTCATGTATGTTTTGGATGTACAGTGCAAAAGTAAGGCATGTTGCATAACATATGATGGTATTGGGAAGCCAGGGCAGGCTACACAAGTGGAGTCATTTTTATGCCACAGGATGAAAGCTGATGTTAGCACTGAGCACAACTAGCTAGTTGCTCCATTTTGAGTCCAGCCCTCAGAACTGAATCCTTCCTCTCTTCTATATACATTTCCCAACTCTGACCAAAGCTATTCCTGGAGATCCCCCTCCACCTCACCATGTAATTTCCTTTAGCCTGTTAAAATCTCCAGGATTGTTTTCCAACAATCCTAGGGATTGATGTTGGATACTCCAAGCCAATCCTGTAGGTCTGGCAGCCCTCCTTCCATACAATGTTACTACAGGTACCTTTTTTTCTTCTGTCTTTGCCTTTTTAAGATTGCTCCCTGCTTGAAGCTCAGTGGGGAGGACAGCTGGCCAGAGACCACTTTGCTAGTAGTTTGGCAGGCTGCACAATAATCTCAATTAGCCATTAGTCACAGCTGCAGGCAAACCAGGCACTCATTGAGGAGAATGCAAGAGACTTTGAAGTTAATACTGAGGGATAGTTAAACAAAATTAAGGTCATATGAGGGACATTTTTGAGAGAGAAACTCTCCAAAATTGTAACTATGTTAATCTTAAGGAAGAAAAACAACTTTTGAGGCCAATTTAGAAACTAAAGACGTGCACAGATGTTGCTTATTGGATCTGTTGGGGCATGCGTGTTTCCCAGTACCAGCACTGGGAGTACTTTGCATGAGGCAGAGGCCTGCAATGGAGTACCTCATCCTCTCCTGCATCACCTCTACCACTTGTACTAAAGGGGTGGCTTTTTAAAAATAGCTCAGACTTGTCCAGCAGGCCAGGGTTTAAGATCCAGGTCGGCCCCACAAGACAGGGTGAGCTCTTGTCCTTAGCCCAGCTCTGCGATGCAGCTGGATCCAATCGTATTGACTCTGCCTTTCCATTGGAGTAATTCAGTGGCGTGAGTAATTTGCTGCTTGGGTAACAGCCTATCCTCCATAACAATCTAACCGAGGCTTTTGTGCTTCGTATGCAGCGCTGAGCACGATACCATAGTCTTTCAAGACTGACGGAGGCCTGCTTTTTTTTTTGTCCTGGTCAAATGTTGATACCACCCTGACAAGCCTTCTGTTATCCCTCCATATTGCATAAAACATAAGAGGATGGGTTCTGTGGTACTGACCCCCCAACCTTTGGCAATTCCACACTATTTGGTATATTTTGGGTGAATATTGTGCATTAGCACAGTTGTCTTAGTCACTTCTACACAGAGACTGGCAGAGACATTTCCCTGCAATATGTATGGCATGAATATAATTGAGAGCAATTTGAATCTTTTCTACTCAAACATTGTCCTTCTTCTTGACTGAGCAGTGATCAAATAATCTCTGTAAATTGAATCTTCCCATATGGTTCTTGCATTCATACACTTTTTGCAACAATGTTCGAACATGTCACAGAGAAATGAGTCTTTGTAGGTGTATTGCAGGAGTAACTAATAAAGAATGAATAAAATTGATGGCTTCAGAACTGTAGATTCTTGGCCTAACAATTGTTCACTAATCTGTGAACATCTTTTTTCCCTTCCTCATCCCTTCTTTCAGCCTTTGCTTGTCTCCTCAGTTACTTGTGCGCCTCACCTCAGGGAATGTGAAAAAACTGGATAGATACGGTAGATTTTTTTTTTAATTTAACAATTTTATTCAAAATTTTTCATATACATCCCAAATAACAATATGCCAATATTACACCTATAATACAATCCAATATTCAATCCAAAATCTATTCTCTATTCACACTTTAGACTTCCCACAGCTTCCCCCTTTCCCCTCTATATAACATTAGATTCTTTTAATCATCAAATAACCAAACTAAATTTGTTTTACCTTTACTTTTTCCCAAATAAAATTTAAATTTCCGCCAGTCCTTCTCATAATTCTCAATCATTTCATCTTTTAAACCTCTTGTAAGCTTATCCATTTCCATTATATATATCATCTTTTCCATCCATTCTTCTTTATTTGGTATCTTCTCTTGTCTCCATGTGTTTTACATCCTGGTAACTGACCACTACAAGGATTTTTAGGCTTCTTGTTTAGCTATTTGCCTACTTTTTTGGGGCCACGGCAGAGTTACTGTGATTGCCTGAAATGTTCAGTGAGTTCCCTCTAGTTGCCGCAGATATACCATGAGCCATTCATTTCATGTGTCCTATAGCTAGGATGAATTATTTGATAATTTTTTATCCATTGACATTAATTAGTTCTCTCAGCAACATGGATACTTCCAAAAGGGAGGGATGATATTGTCATTCATTTTCCTTTTGTGCATGTTAATATTTCTGTACTTGTTGTGCATGTTAATATTTCATTTTTGTGCATGCTAATATTTCTGTAGGTGTACTCAGTGCATGTTTATAGAAGAGAGGACTTTCCACTTTAACACAGTCAAAAATGGTTTTTAAATGGGAGTGCCAGGAGGGAATCTGCATAAAATCCCAGGAAATACCGGTAAAATCTTGGAAATTCCTGTACTCCATCGCTGATAAATGAATTGAAGTAGTAGTTCCTTGCTAAAATCGTAACATTCAGCAAGAAGCCCTCAGTAGGACTTCCCAGAGTACATAAAATAGTTAGGAGAATAAGAACACAAAGAGGGGATGTACCAAACATTTTGACTTTATTTTTTCCACTAATTTGTAAAGACGGCAGCAGGTACCTTGAGAACTTGTGTTGCTTGTATGGCTTGCAGCAAAGCAGTACCAGATGTTTCCCAGATGGTTTTTGCTTCCTGTCTGGCTCCTCCATATTTAGCGTAAGAAAAAAAATTGGAACATGTTTGATTTGGTCTACAAACGGATAAAAAAATAATAAAGGGGGGTGTCATAAGTTTGTTCCCATGAAGAGGCTGTTTAGAATGTAACTGAATTCTATTCACTATTGTACTGCGGTGTTTCCCCTCACTAACTTTTTTCCCCTTTTGTTAAGTGTTTTCTGTTATTTCCCCACCCACAAGTAAATGATGTGTTTTCTTATTGTGTCCCCAGACATTTGTTGTGATCTCTTCCAGCTCTCAGTGTAATGGCTGGGAATGGCTTAGTGGAGCATTTCTCAAATGCAACCCCAAGCAGAGTTTGTGGCAGTTTTGTCCCCACCCCCTCTCCAAGATATAAGCACATTATTTTTTTATTAGCAAGCTTTAATTAGGAGTCCAGTCAATTAAAACTGTTTGTTTCTGTTGTGGTTTTCTATTAAACAAAGTGCCCATCACAATAAGAGGTGTATGCAAGGAAGATGAGTATGTTTCCCAGTATGGGTGTGTATGTGACGCACATAGAAAAAAAAGTAAGAGTACATTTGAGAACATCGCTTGGATGGGGGTTTAATCTGTTTCTTGCCCATGAAGTCTGCAGGCCCATACACCAGGGTTGTCCAAACCCCAGCCCTGGGGCCAAATGCTGCCCTCAGCAAGCCTCAATGTGGCCCTCAGCAAGACCCCTCTATCGGGTCATGGGCAAGCCTTGTAATGTCTCTAATAAATCTAATATGTAAATTTATGTAAATTTATTCAAATTTGAAATGTAAATAATTTTTCTGGCCCCTGACACAGTGTCAGAGTGATAATGTGGCCCTCCTGCCAAAATGTTTGGACACCCCTGCTATACAGCCTTGTCTGGGATTTCTGGGTTGCATTGCACAACCCTGAAACTTCCTGAGTTATCTTGGGCCAGTCACTTGCACTCAGCCTTGCCTGCATCACAGGGTTGTTGTGAAGACAATTGGTAAAAGCTTTGTAAGCCAACTTGGGCTCTTGTTTTGGCATGGAAAATGCGGGATATAAATCCCATAAATAATAAATAAATTGCGCTATAAGGCCATGCCGCCTGCTGTTATCTAACTAGTTTTGTCCTGGACACTTTTTAGTGCAGAGAATACCAGGAATTATATTAGTATAGCAACCTTGATTAATATGCCTTTTTACAGGGTGCCATTTAAAAGAACAAGGGGTTCAGGGTCTGCTCTGAACTTACAGTTTTCACAATGGATATCTAGGAGGGAAACAAAAAGGAGGATTGCACTTAGCAAGGGATGAATGTAAGAATGTGCATTTCAAATTCATTTTGGTGACATGTTGTCATTCATTAAACTAAAATCTATCAAGAAAGTAAAGCATCTTTAATTGGGTGATGGCTTTCTTAGTGGAAAGGAAGCAAACTGTGCCTGTGCAGCAAACTGACCCTTCCTCAGTGATTATTTGCTTGTGTTTTTAAAAGATTATAAATCCTTTTGGGATAGGGAACTATTTTAGCAAAATTTATATGTAAACCACTTTGAGGTCTTCTTTTTTGAAAAACAGTTTATCATTGTTTGTAATAGCAATTGATAGAGAAACTGAGCTGCAAAATTACATTCTTGTGGTTGATTTTATATCTCAGGGATACTGATGACAAAATTAATGTAATAGAAAAGTGAAGCAATAGGATAAAACACTATTGGTTGCTGATATGATCAGATTTATTGGTTTTAAGAATTGTACTTTTTTGCAGCTTGGAATATCCAAGATTACTGCAGGGTGCTCAAGTACATCAATGAAGACTTGCAAGCACTGGTGTTATGCTAACATTGTAGAGTCTGTTTTCAGTATTTCAGTCATATGATAATATTTAGATTTGGAGTAAGTGGTTTGTGTGTAGGGTGTGTCTGTCCCTCTTTCCTTTTCTGTCATTAGAAAAAGCTATAGAAAAACCACATGTTTGCTGTGATTCATTTATTGTTATGTGCCTTTGCAATCATGAGCATATACAATATTTAGTACAGCCGTATGTGTCTGAAAATGTTCCCAGCAGAAAAACATTCTGATAAATGGCTTGGTTAATGGTGCACAAAACAGGCCCCTATATTGCCATCTGCGCTGGCAGAGAATGGGACTTGTGTGTGTTGTGGACAAGAGACGCCAAAAACAGTACAGAAAATTAATAGTGAGTCAGGGTAGGACTTTGTAACCCTTTGAGTGTGAACAATAGTTATTTATTTTAAATTAGATTCAAATATGAAAAAGAGGAAAAACAATAAAAAGGTGTGGGCAGTTTGAGAATATATTATGTAGGGAAAGCACTGCACCCTTTTGTCATGTTAATAATATAATATTAAATGGATGTTTGAATTTGTTTTACCTAAACATGCTTCCTGGATATGAGTTCATGTTCTTCTGACTGTTTTTAAAGGGAAATGTTACAACTGCAGCGTCTCATAGTACATGGGTGGTATGACGGGAAAAGCAAAGGAAGACAGGCAAGTCTCCGTCCAGGAACAAACACTGCAGTGTGAGTGAATGCTGACAGGGAGGTCAAATGCCCAGTTACAAGATAAAAATGGAGGATTGCTATGGACTTCTTTCCCACTTAATGTATTCCAAGCAGACGAACACCCTGCTCATATGCTAGTCCAACTGTTATCTTGAGCCTTACTACACAATTCAAATTGGAAAATGAATAAGATTGTGACAAGGCTGTGCAGTCCTCTTGCACTGTACATAGTGAGACCATGTGAAAATGTCTCTGTCTTGCTTTTGTCTTACATGTTACAAAGAAAGGGAAAGCAAAGGAGATGGAGTGGGGACAAATTTCTCAAAAGTTACCCAAGCTGAGTCTGAATAAACAATTTATATATAAAATAAATTTTGGGGACTTCTTTACATTTATCGAGTAGATGGCTTAATATCACAGTTCATTCAATACTTGGTTGTGTTGGATCGGACCATTTGTTCAACTTGCCCATATAATGAATTGTGTCCACAAATTGCAGAATCATCTTTGAGGGAGGTGCAGTAATGACCCACTCTAATAGAAAACACTAGTTGGGCTTGGCAAATGGGCTTTTCCCATGCACCATCTTTGCACTGGCAGCAGCACAGATATGTGCTGCAACCCTTTTCCTCACCTGGTAACTTCTGTTCTTTGAATGTGAGGAAGTGGTGAGATCAGTGCAGGGTGACTGCAGATGAGGTGGAGATGAGATTAAGAAGTAAGCACATCATCTCTTCCTTAGCAGGTTCATGCCATCCCGCCCCCAAAGTGGGGTTCATCAGAGCAGATCAGGCCTTAAAGCCATTGAGGCCTGGGCTGGACCTGATACTATTTCCTCCAGTTACCGTGTTGTGAAGTTGGTGAGATGAAAGCTTTGTGTTTGACACTTGAGCTCTGAATGCTGTTTCACACTTGCAAATCATTGAAGGAGATGCCAGTTTTCTAGTGATGAATGCACAAATGAATTTACTCTCCTGTATGTAAATTGGGATCATCAATGTAAATAAAAAGGAGGGGGTCTTGCTTCATGTTCTCAATCATGGTGCATGCTTGACTTCTTCCTATTATTGTAATTGAAATGATACAAGCCAATCCAAGTTGGCACTCTTGTTGTCTGCCCCGCCTTGTTTCAAGTAGGCATTCATTAAGTGTTCTTTTTTCGCCTTGTTTAAATACACCACAGACTGTGAATAAGACAAACCGCTTTGTGATATTATAGCTTTCAGTCTATCTATGTTGTCCATAGTTTCAGATGTGCCAGTTAGTGGTTACTCAGCCTCAGAGAGGGAGCTGATATTTGGATGAAATGCACTGAAGATGTTCTCAATGTGGCCCCACCACTGAAAAAAATATTGAAGTTATTTTTACCTAGTAGCATTTCTTGGAGAATCCCAATTCCCTGATTGCACAGCCTCATTTTAAAAAAACAAACCCTGATGCCTAGGAAAATGTTTTATTTTCACTTCCGGGTCAGACCAACTCTTAGGTATTAACAATAACCTTACGTCAGAGTTGGAAAATGCATTCTGTCTGAAACTGTTCAAAAGAATACCAACTGATGGCATCAGTTTGAGAAATGTGTCAGCTGTTTTCATTTTCCTTCTGACATCCTTTCTTACTCATGGAGTTAAAGACTCTTTTTCTCCCTGTTCCTGCCCACTTCTCTCTCTTAATTGCCTGTTAAATTATTTAAATATTTAGGACTAAAGGGCTTCAATTATCCATTAATTTACATTAGTAATTTATATATCAGACTGAATGGACACGCTGTTAGTATAATGGGCCCCAGTGGACTGACAGAAGCCACACTGCAGTGCATTTTCCTGGAATATGATCCATTTCTTTACACCTTCCAGACTTAAAAAGAAGAAAAATCGAGCTGTGCATGTGGACAGATGGGCTCTCAACAGCATATGCATGCACACCAGTGGTGTGTTCATTGAATACTTACTAGTTTACGTGTGCTCTATTACACACCTGAATCTATGGATAGTTTTGTGAATGTGCTCAGCAGTACAAACTCCTATCCAGAGTCCTGGGCACTTTTGTGCCAATGGTCTTGCAGATTCTGTGATGGGAGATTTGCATGTACAGTATGTGATTTCAGTTGTGATGTATAAAGAACCAGTTTCTAACTGTGTCTTTTGGGCAGTGGCAGTTCATCATGTTCCCCAAGCTTGACCAGAGTAATTTGTGCAAATTTTATCTCTGCATCCTGTTAATCAGTACATTTCAGGTCTTGAGATCATTTTCTTGGCAGTAGGGGCAGCAAGGAGGAGAATATTTATTGCCTCTTCAGTATTAAAAAAGGAAATTAAATCATAAGCAAAGCAGAAATATTTCCTTGGCTCTTCAAGTGACCTGCTAGGTGGTAGGCACAGACCTAAGAACTATACCTTTTGCTCAGGAGTGGACCTGGCCTGGCTCAACAACCGGTTCCCCAGAAGTGGGTGGGGCCAGACTTGGTCAGGGGGTGGGGTCAGGGGGTGGGAGTGGTGAGGGCACACCACCCACCCCAGTGCGCTGTGGATGTGGGTGGGTGGGGCAAGGGGCAGGGTGAGGGCGGGCCCCAACCTGGGCGCACTGCAGGTGCACCAAGGTTGGCGCAGGCGCAGTCGCATCCTGAAGCTGGTCGAATCTTGACACAGGCACAGTCGTGTCCTGAAGAGGACACAAGCAGTCACGTCCTCTTTAAGACGTGAGTGCAGCTGCGTCATAGTTGATGCAGCCGCAGTGATGGGCTCTCCTGGGCAGTGAACCGGTCCGCCCAGGTTTTTGGCTTCCCGCTAGCTAGCGGATCACTAGCAGTGGGCCAAAAGTAGGAAGAGGTTCGTGAGATCCGGCCCAAACCGGCCTCGGCCCATCACTGCTTTTGCTTCGCTTTTTCTTGTTGCCTAGTCTTGCCAGAAGTATCCAAGGTCCACCAGCAATTTGGAAGTTTTGATCTGGAAGGTCTAAGAAAGAAAATCTGTTTTTAAAAGGCAGTTTGAAAGAGACTTGGAATACAATCCTAACCAATTCTAGTCAGAAACAAGCCCCACTGTGTTCTCACTCCCAGGAAATTGTCATTAGGATTGCAGCCACAGTAAAGGAGACAAATGACTTAAAAAGCAGTGTCCATTTATTTCTGGGAATTGAATCACAATATTGATGTAATGCCAGCCTAGCCAGGCTTGTTGTCCCTGGGTCAGGCCAGGGAAAAAGTGAGATGCCTCAGAGATGGTTTTCGGGGTGGTTCAGGTCACCCTGGTCCTCCTCCTAGCACACAGCCAGTTGTACTTGGCCCACTGGATCTGGGTAACTGCTGCAGTCTAGAGTTGGGAGAGGAAATCAAAAGAAATCATCTTATTTTAGTAGGGTTTTTATATACTTCTCTATGTCTCCTCTTTGAATATACCCCTTTTTATTGTTCTCTTTAAAGAAAAAAAATTTAACAAATAGCTTTTTCAAAGCAGTCAAAGAACTTAAATTCATGTCACCCTAACCCCAAACCACGTTGGTGTTTCTGCCTGGCCAAAGGGGACCAGCAGACTGGCCAGACCACAGGGCAAGGAGAAGCTAGGAGAATCGCCACCAGAAAGCTAGCAGCGGCACTGTTGTCACTGCTTGCCCAGGGAAGGTGCTCCGCACTCTCCCAATAGGACAAACAATAGGCTCCCGGGGCAGGTGGGAAGCCCTAATGGGGGCCCAGGAGGTGCTACCCCCAGATCAAGGAACCAGATGTCCCACCCCATATCCTTCTATCTGGGTGCAGGGCCTCCTGGGTCTCCATCTGGAAACAAATAGAAGCACATGAAAAACCCTACAAAAATTAGATGATTTCTTTCTATTTCCCCTCCCCAGCAGACTCCCATATCAGCTTTAGTGTCCTGAAACTCATAGACAGAGACAATGGAAGCTTGTCAAGTGAAGATACTGGAAGGGGAATTATAAGGAAGTTGTGGTTCTTTCATTCATCCTCTCCAGTCAAGTGTGTCTCTCTCTGAAGCCTTTTTCACTTTGAGAATCTTGAGAGTCACTAATTTAAGTTCTACTCTCCAGATACTGTATTTGTGATTGCTTTTCAGAGGCATCTGTATTTTCTGCACATTGCCTTTAGGAAAATTTGTCCTGGGCAATGTTCTTGTTTGCCATCCTGTTAGCTTGGATGACATATGCTGTCCCTGCCACAGTGACTGTACAGCTGTAATTTAATGGCAGACAGCCTGCTTTTGGCACTATCTTTTTTTTTGAAATCCTTCTAATTGCCTGTTGCAGAGAAAGCTGCGCTGTCACTGTCAGTCTTGCTCTTCCCAATGGGCCAGTGGGACTGCAAGCTGAGGTGGAGGAGGATGGCTAGGTGAGGCTAGTCTATCTTCAAATGGTAGGATGTCTGGTTTTCAAGGTAATTCCAAGGTATTGGTTCTTTAGCTAAGGATCTACTTGCCTGAAAGGCAGCCAGATCCCTTGTCTGTAAATATTGGACTTGATTCTCCTATATACAGAGATGTTTAGAGGTGATCGTTTGCTGAATAGTAATGGAATCAAAGAAGTCCTTGACCTTCACAACTTAAATGTTCCTACAAACTAGGAGACACAACATTCAATGTCCCTTTCTTATACTACCTATGTTCACATGAATGAATATCTCTTGATCTCTCTGTTATTTGATTACTTTTTTCTAGGCTCAATCATATTCAACTTGCTGGTGCCAGCCGGAGTTGTGCCAGCCAGGTTGCACATGCACCCTTAGCTGGGGGCTGTACTCCAGCTGCATTGGTCCTGGAAAGTTAGATAGGATTGGGTCCTCAGTGTAACCCTGGGTTTCTCAACCCCTGGTCCAGGGACCACTGGAGGTCCTTGGCAGTTGCCTGACCGATCCACGAGAGGACTCCTCTAAGTGCCTCTTCCCCTCCTCACAGCAGGTGGGTTCTGTCCTAAGATTGCAACCTCAAAGATTGCAACGAATCCTATGTCCGTCTACTCAGTAATAACTCCCATTGTAGTCAGTGGAGTTTACTCCCAGGAAAGCGCGGATAAGATTGCAGCCTCAGTGTCCAATCCAATGCCTGTCTACTCAGAAACAAGTCCCATTATAGTCAATGAGGCTTATTCTCCAATAAGAGTGACTAGGATGGCTTTGTGCATTTTCAGTGCATCCTGCATTAGAAAAGGTTGAAAATCCCTGCTCTGAGTAGACATGCATTGAGACATTGGGTTCTTACCTGCAATCCTATCCAGAGTAACCTGACATAGCTCTATTTATTATAATGGGATTTACATCTGGAGGCAGCTGTGCTGTGCTCTAGGTGGGGAAGTCCTCCCTCCAGGTTGCCAGAGGCAGAACTCTCCCCTCACCCCTGGGCTGGTCCCAGGAAACTTTTTTTCCCCACAGAAATGGTCCCTGGGGCCAAAAAGGTTGAGGACCACTGGTGTAACCTATGCATATATTTATGGCAGCTCATTTACATGTGCAAGTTACTACCACTACCAATGGAAAATATGCATGTGTGAACCACTTCCTGGAGACATCTCCCTTTTTGAAATCCCTTTATAGTAGTGGCCCCAGAACTTGTTATGTAGGAAATGTACTTATTGAAATTAGTCCTGTGTTGAATCCCAAAATCTCATGAGTTTGGGATTAATTGTTGATTTTCTGATGTAGAAAATTCACTCAGTAGACATTATGGCCTCAGTATTGTCATTCCCTACAGGTAGCTTGGACGACAGTTCCCTTTTGGAATGACCTTTTAGCAGTGGGATAATGTTGCATCAGAGTAGTGAAGCAACCCAAGTGTCCTCAAACTGTCATTATTGCAAGTCTCAGCCAATCCTCATTTTTGCTGCACAAATATGAGTGCCTGTAGCAAGAAGGCTTAGTTTATAATATACAACCAAAACTGTGCCATTTCAGATTGCATGGGTATATGCCTCATATTACTGAATGTTTCCCTATCGGGAACCTCCTGCCAGCCACCAAAGGTTGAAAACCAGCACATCAGGCATAGGGCTGGCTAGTACCTTTCAAATGTGTTGATTTAGGTTTGCAGAAAGAGCTTTTGTTTGTTTTTAAAGTTTAAACTGTGGGAAAGCTGTCAAAAGGGAGATGTCCTGTTTAAGAACAGACGTGGTACAGTATGTTGTCTTCTCATTCAAAAGCATATGTAGTCTCACCCTGGTTTCCCTGTATTACTTACCAGGAATATGTGACCATGATATATTAGACACCCAGGGCACACAATCTGAGTGTGTGTTTTGTGAATATGTGTTTGTGTGTGTATACATCTATATATATTGCTGCAAATAGTGTAGATGATACAGACCAAGTATCCTTTGAAAGAAGCTTTGTGTGCCTGTAATAACCTGCGGCTTAGACCATTCAGTCATGCTGTTGGCCCCGTTTTCAGTCTCTGTGGTAATAGTTCCCCCTACTATAAACCTGAGCTCCAGCCAATCAGCATTTATGTTCCAATAAAAACCAGCATTCTGGATCAGGAGTCATCAATATGATGTCGTACAGCCTCAGTCAGATTATAGCATTAGCAGAGGAAATGGGGCCTTGTGTACTTCTTGAGAGGCTGCTAAAATAGGATGAGGTTTCTGTGGTGCCATTTATGTTCAGTCTCAAAAGGGATCTGCTGAATTATTGGCTTTAAAGGGTTCAGTGATGAGGAAGGCAAAAAAAGTCATTGTGGATTTAGCAGGAACATACCACAAAAGTTAGATGCCTGCTTTTAAGAGAGGGTATCATTTCTCAGGACAGAAGCAGGACAAGATGGCTAGCTCAAATTCTGTAAATCTTCTGTGCCAAGCATTCTTACGGTCCATCTGTAAGGTCATGCCAAGACAGATCATTTCCTCCATGCAGCCACATCCGTTGGGACACATACAGCATTTAAACTTGACCACAAGCATCTATCACATGTATCAGGCTTAGACATTTGAAAAATCTTTGTTTATTTTAATTTTAAATGGTATTTCTAGTCTTTGGGGCAGTAGATTGTGAAAATTCAGAATCCAGGCAATGGCCAAGCAGAATCTTGGTTGGTGAGAACTGAACTTTGGAATCTTGCATGTCTATTTTTTTCAGCATACCTTGTTCACTCATTTCCACCAATTATGGATTTTTTTTAAAGCATCCAAACTGAAGAGCAACATTAACTAAAGTTTACCACAAATACTGAAAAGGGGAAACAGCCCTGTGTGTTTGTGCTTTATACCGTTGTGTGAAAATATGCCAGTTTGCTACAGATTTGCAACTGGGTCAAGTAAATCTGAATTGTGGGTTTTTAGAATTGTGCCAAGGATTAAGTTTTTGTTCTCTTAAGTGATTGAATGAATTAGACAATCCTTGTGCATCAGTTCAGTTGAGTCCTCCTTTCTCCCACTTGACTTCTCCACTGTGTGATTGTGAGAAGAAGTTCTGACTTGACAAGCTTTTCACAGTCACAGACTTAACACCCAGTTTCAGACACCCATTATTTCATTGCTACAGAACTTCATGTCTCTATGGAGGCAGATTTAACTGGGCAAATCACTTTTTATTAGATCTTAATGGCTAATGACCACTGGAAAATGACAGCCATTGCTGGCTTTTCATTACTGTTGGACTCCATGGCATTACCTGTAATCTACACAGGTAGACTGGTCCAAATTAGGTTTGCTGTTAGATAAGGAGACACACACAGATTTGAATTCACATGGGTATGAAAACATATTCCATAGGACAAGCAAAGAAATTCAGCAGTATTGCATTCACATGTGCTGATAAAGTTATCGAGATTCAAACTTAGAAAATATCTGGATACAGTTTCCATAAATATTTGGAAATGTGTATTGTACAGGGAAGATCATCCGCAAACCAGATATGCAGGATCTCTCAAATCTAAGACATGGTTGGTTTCTGTGGAACTTTGGATCACAATTTAAAGGAAATTAGATGTGCAGTTTGGTAACTCTAAGATAAGGGTCTCAAAACCTTTTAGCCAGAGGGGTGAAATACCGCCGTGGTGTCAATGGCCAGAAAATAAATTTAAATATAAAATTTAAATAAACACCTTAGAGATTAAACTTAGATGAATGAATGGGGTGTTGAAACTTGGGAGAAAAAATATGCCTGTCTACTTTCACTGTACTATGCATTCTTCTATGAAATTCTTACCATGCTTTTTCCCTGCTATGCACTACTTATCTCCTCCAAGTGTTGGTCACAATTTGTAATCAATTGCTAGAAGTGGCAATGTCCACACACTGCCTTATTTTCTATCATAAAAAGCCTCTGAGCTCAGTCTTGCCTGCAATCACACCCACTGATATGGAATTTATTTCTGCTGTGTAGGAACTGCATTCTGCTCTCTATAATGCTATACTATACATGTCTGCTCAGAAAACCCCAGTCAGACCTTGTCCAGCAGTTAGAACTTGCCGCCAAAGGCCATCCTATAGAAACAGCTTTCATGCATTGTAGCCATCTAAATTCTCTACTCTAACTTACTTTGTCAACTTAAATGTTTTTACAGGTAGCTGCTCAAGGCAGCTCAGCCTTACACCATCTAAAACTGAAATCTTTTAGAAAGCTGTCAAACCTTGCCATGCGCAATGGGAAATGTTACATGATATGTGATATTCATTCACATGTGAAGTAACCTCTGTTTGGGAGTTCTGAATATAAAAGTTTGGGTTGCTATTGCACCAACATACTGTGCCCCTCAAGCAGATTCCCATTGTCTTGCACACAAAATCACATGTCTTCTGGTAATACCTTTGTCCAGTACTGTTTGTGATCTGCTGCTCTCTGTATAGTTTCATTCTTTGAAATACTTTGAAATAGAAAATAGCACCCTTACAAAATCCCTTGGACCGTTCTTGACTGGTTTAGGTAGCATAGAATAGTCCCTTCTGGGAGATGGAGCTACTGATGCAATGTGGAGTAACAATGGGCAAAAGCAGTCTGGCAGCCTAATTTCTTTTTTTTTTTTGTATAAGGAATATCTGCTGCTAAGCATATAAACCAGTAGCTTTCTGCTTGTTGTAACTTTTGTGTGTGTGGGTTTGCCGAAAGGAAGAAAAAAATATACTTCAGCATCACCTTCTGATCTTCAGGATTTTACGTGTTGGCTTTATTAGAAATGCCTACTAATATTCAGTGTGTCAGTAAGAAAGATGAGAGTGAAGCTTAAGCTGCAATCCTAACTTCCAGTTACAGTAGCATAAGATCCGACATAAGTCCTGTGTTGACTTGGGGGTGTGACCAAAGTGTTGTAAGGCACTTCTGCCCCATTCCTGGGGATGTGTGGGGTGGGGAGGGTGGGGAGGTTAGGCCAGTGCACAGGCATACACCAAACTCCCCACAACATCATGGGAAGATATGCCAGGTGACTTAGGCCAGCCTAAACTGGTTAGGATTGCATCTTTAGGCTCCTCAAGAGACTGGTAACAATGATAAGCCAAGACTTAAAAGATGTTTTTACTGCCTTTAAAATCACAAAAGGCTGCTCTAACATTTTGGGTGTTCTCATGAAATACCCATCAGCAGAGTTGGCAAGCTGATGAGTACAAACCAACAGAATACTTTGGCACAGGCCTTCTCTTTGCTCTGCCATACCTCTTGGCCTGATTCTCCTCCACATCCTACTCTCCCTGGTCCCAGTTGTCCAGTAGAATGGAAGAAAACCTTTCATTCTGTGCAGCTGCTCCACGGCTGTGGATCTCTTCATGTTCATATAGTCTTCTTGCTGTCCTTCCAGAGATGACTAGGACCATTGCTTGTTTCACTTGACCTTTTGAGAACAACCTGGTATCATGTTTGCTCCAGATTGTTCCCCCCGATTGCTGCGTTTTTTCTGGCTGTTGGAGTGATTTTGGGGAGGTGAGTGTGTATTATTTTATTGTTTTGTAAGTACTATAAAATTCTCATGGATATTGGTATGGAAAATATTTTAAAATATTTAAGAGTAAACTGAATTATGATTGAAAGTGGAGCATAAATGCCCCATAATCATGTCATTGTGTTTACTCCTTGAAGTGTTGGATAAAAGCCAAAGGCTGCATTTCCTGTTCTCAATCATTCTCCAGAGTGTCGTTCCACAGAATGCCACAGCCTTGTGAAGTGGTGTGAGCCTAGCAGAAATGGTGTTCCAAAAGGTTCATTACCTATAGCGCACCTCTAGTAGGTAAAAATGGTGCCTGTTGTTTTATATACAAATTGCTCCATAAAAGGACATGATTATGGCCTCTGATTAGTTGGGGGGATATTCTGCTTGGTTGATAATACTTTGAACTTGCACTGCAAGTAGTATGATGCTGCAATGTAGGACCCGTATAATGCTGTGAGAGTTTAGGAAGGGAGTTTGAGTGTAACTTATTTGTGGCACAGGGGCTTCTTTCAAATTCCTTGCAGTTCTCAGAATACAGTAACTATTTTCTCATCACAAAACAATGATAAAGAGAGCCTATTCCCAGGTGGAAAAAGCAGTAAAATATGGATAGCCTGCACAGCACAAAAAATTTTTAGGAGTGGAGCAGGCTGAGGAATTAGCTGTGTTTAAATGCTTGTGTGTGTTCCTGTCATTGTAGGTGAATGTTAGCAAAAGGAGAAAGTGTGCTTTTGGGGGTCAGATGTGAATGGTGCTTGTATATAATTCAGTATAAAAGCTCCCATGTTCTTTAATCCAGCTCTGCCTTTCTGAAAAATATTGTAGTGCCAGTTTAATCTTTCCTCCCCATTTTTGTGTAAGGGTTTTAGTTTGTCAAGAAGAGAAGTGATAGGTTGTTGGTTGGAGGAGTGCTGTTAACTTTACAACCCACTTCTGCTGAAGTACCACTTTTCTGTGATTACAAAAACAGTCTGGTGAAAATTAAACATTTTTTTAAAAGTCTTATTTCATGGAAGTATCAGGCATGTGCTTCTCTTGTGCATTAGGACATATATATAACTTGGGCAACGTTAGGCTCTACATTTTCCCTTAGGGGGTTAACTGTAAACTGGATCAAATAACATTTGCTATAAAAAATAACATAACAGATCAAATAACAAGCAATGACTTCCAGGTATAACTGGATCACTGAAGATATCCCACAGAGAGTGCTTGAATTTCTGTCTCACATTTACCTGATGAGGTTGCGTCTCTCTGGAATATGGAGCAGTGCTAACCTAGGAAAGCATTGTTGATGCTTTCCTGAGATCCATACAGAGCTTCTCAAGTTATGCATATTGTGCAGGGTGAACTGCACCAGATCCCATACTGGCTCATAAGAGTAGTTGACACGTTTAGCAGTCAACCATCTAGAGCTGGTTGACACATTCAGTTTCATCATCTTGAACATCTGAATAGGACATCACAAATATAGCCATCTTTTCCTAATCTTGCCTCAAACGAGTCAATTTAGCTCCCGCTGAATACAAATTAAATGTGCAGTATTCAAGCAATAAGAGAAATCAAGTGACATATATGTGTGTGAGAGAGAGCGAGAACACTAGGTCATAATTTTATACTGGCAACAATAATTTCTCATGTAGCAGTGTGCCATAAATGAATAGCCTTTTAGGTCATTGGTTGTGGACACCACCTTGAATGGTGTCCCTTCTCCACATTTGCAGGCAATCTTTACTGCAGTATCCAAAAGGATATGTTGTTTCCATGGTGCCAGGCACTTACTGAGTAGATTCACTCATAAACCTAACTACTTGGCATGTGTTTCCTTTTTGCAACCGGGGATGGTGTCTGCAGGGTTCTGCTTTTTGTTGCCTTAATTTCTCCTAGGAATATCTGACTCCATTTCACACTGGGGCCTTTTTTATTTTTATTTTTTATTTTTTTGCCACTGCACTTACTAGCAGTATGTATTTCAGGTTTTTTTTTTTTAAGTCAGTTTGAAAATCTGCTTGAGAAGCACTTAGGAAAGCTACTGTAGAAGGAGAAATAGTTTCACAGCAACAGGCAATAGTTTGGGGAATACTGAAAAAAGAAGCAGTAGCGAAAAGCTTCAGGGAGAAAAAAAACATGATTTTTTTTCCTTCCTTCAAACAACGTTTAAAGAAAAGGTTACAAAAAATATCCTAAAGGAAAACTTGAGAGGGTAAGTAAGTAGTAGTCCAGGATTGGCTGTTGTCGCATTATTAATCCTGGTTTAAAAGACTTGTTTCTTTTGCAAGCTGGGAACAGAGGTAATCATTTGGAAAATCACCAATTAAAACTCACCCAGCTTTCTCTGTCGAAAAGAATAAAAGGGCCAGGCAGACAGGGTATCTCTTTACACTTTGGATTAGGAAGTAATCCAGTGGCACAAGCACTGCCTAGAGTCAGATCCTGTTTGTAAGTGTTAATAATATATGGCGAAAGCATAGATGCCATGTATTGCCCAGCTGCTCCCCTGGAGGAGGGAGGGAAGAGCCGTTAACTGTGTGCATCAACCTGAACAATTTGAGGAAACTCCCAGAGGAAACTTAGCAGGATCCAAGCAACAGAGTGTGAAGGGGTGGGAGGCTGGGGGACGGGAACGGTTTCCCACCATATAGGCAGAATTGGAGGATGTGACAAGCATGCAATGAATGGGCATGGAAGTGCAGGCAAAGAGCTGGGTTTTCAATGTGGATTTCCTTTCTTTTGAAACTTCTGTGTTTTCTCATCCGGTGTCTCTTTTTTTCCCAGTGTCTCGCAAACAAACAAAAATATCAGTAACATCAAGGCATAAGATTTTTTTCAGCAGCAGGTGCAACTGGAGGGGAGGGGCTGCTGGTGGTAGTCGAGCTCTCTTAGGAACTAAGAGAAGGGCAGTCAGGAGGCAGTCAGGAGAAGGGGGTCTGTAGCACTAAAGATCACAGCCAAAAAAAAAAATGCATTGAACTCTATGGAAACTGAGAATGTGCTCAAGAGTTTGAGACTGTGAGCCTGAGTGAGTGCATAGACTGGAGAGGGGATTAAAAACAAGATTGCAAATTTGTGCTTTATAATAAACAGAAGGTTGAATGAAATAACATGTAATACGATATACAGAATGTATCAGCTGGAGTTGTATGCTGTAATCCCAAGGATCCCACTTAAATTTTTTATGCAAAATTTTAATTTTGCAGCATAATTTGGCCATTGTACTAAACACACCAAACATCAAGCAAGCACACCAAGCAAGCATTCCCTCTAGCATCCCCATGGCTGAGCACAGTCTTTCTCTGGCTGTGCCGGGAGGGACCTCTGAATATTTGGCGGCAACCTCACGCATCAATGCAATTTTTGTGGGTAGCCAAACTTCAAGCTATATGGCCATGCACCTTAGGGGAAACAGTGCCTTCCATGTAGATCCCATTTCCCAGAAGTTGTAAAGTCCCATTGGGCAGGGGTTATCTGCTGGTCAGGTGTTACTACTTTTATGCCACTGCCTGGCTGCTGTCACATCACTACTGATGCTCTCTCTTTTCTCTGGCAAAGAAGAGGTCACTTATTTCTATAGTGAAATCATTTTTCCTTTAACAGTTATGAGCTGTCCTTAATGTTTGAACGCTGCAATTCACCCTTGAAACTTTGACTCTCAGGTGAACCATTTAATTTCAGCTCAGTTTTCCTGTGTATTTGTTTTAAAGTGACCTGCACCAAATATCAGCTTGGGCTTTTGAAACACAGTTCTGAAATATTTATAGGTAGACCTAACTTTTTGAAATCCTACCCTAGGAACAACATCTCATGGGATGTAGTACCACCCAGTACTGAGAGAAAAATGACGCTTATATCTGCCTTTGGTAGGCAAACCCTCCAGAATTAATGGATCTGGTAGACTATTTATGAAGGGCTCAGAAACAAAGGGGCTTCCACAAGGGCTGGAAAGTGCGGTGTGCATATTTGCAAAACCATTTGCTGTGTGCTGAACAAGCTTTACTGTTTAATAATATGCAGAAGGAATGCTGCAACTCACAGTCACTTTTATGCCCCTCTCAGGGCCTATTCAAACAAGCATTAGGCACATGGTAGCCACAGGATAAGTGCTGGAAAAACCTGTGAAGTTGGCTTTCAGCCCATGGTGAGCTGGTTGGATGCAGCTGATGCTGTATGAGAAATTCAGAATTTTGGTATGGCAGTAGAAATGTTGATTTTCAACTACTGGACATCACTTGCTGAAAATCTGCCTGGCAGTAAAAGCCGAACCCTGCAACCACTATCAAGACAGGGTGTAGTATGTGCAGTCTTTTCTGACTGCTACCACTATCTTGGATTATCTGAGCACATAAGCTGAACCTAAAGAGATCTAGGTATGGTTAGTACCTGAATACGAACCAGCCTACTATGTAGGTCACTGAGGTTCCACCATGAAAGACAGATGAGATAGAAATTTAATACATTAGTGGTTCCCAAACTTTTTAGCACTGGGATCCAATTTTTAAAATGACTCTCTTGGGACCCACCTAGCTTTATGAAATTAAAAAAAGTTTCACTTTATCAGCCACACAAGCCTCTGTTTTTATTCTTTTTTACTATTGGAGGTATTGCATTCTGGAGCTCTTGTTGAGCTTCCTTCATCAGGTTGGGACCATTCTGATGACCTTCTGTTCTGCCTTAGATAAGAGCCAAGGCATGTTCAGCAACTTGTAAATAAAAGCACACCTGTGGTTCAGTTTTATTTTCCATAACTCTCAATACATTTTCCTTATGAACTGGGGTGATGGTGAAGGGACTTCAATCTTCAGTTTTTGTTGGGGCCAGCACTCATCAGTGGGATCCTTCTGGTGGCTCTCCATCCCCATCAGCATATCCTTCAAAGTGAAACACATTTACTTAATCACAAATAAATTTATTTATTTATTTTCCTAATTTATACCCCGCCTTTCCTCCCCTACAATAGGGAGCCCAAGGCGGCAAGCCCAATGCTCAAATGGTGTTCTTTTTAGTTTCCATATAACTTAAAACATTTTTCAAAGTTAGCTATCAGCTTGTTAGTGTTGTTGCAAGGAGGGTGGTGGGTTGGTCATGACCTTCTATTTAGGAACTTTCTGCAATACATCCTCAGCAGGTGCTTTTCAGGTTTTCAGTAAATTCTGTTTACTTTTATTTAAAGTAAACTTTTATTTAAATTCTGTTTACTGTTTACTTTTATCTGTTTACTTTTATTCTGTTTATTTTGACAACAAGGACAGCCCAGGGCTGACATTTGGCAAGAGTTCATTACCTGTCCAAAGAGGTTGTTTGGGCATCTATATTTTATTTTCAAGAATTACACCATGTTCCAAGGTACACTCGTTGGCTGTGAGAGAATGTGCCAGTAGGCCATGAGAAATAAATTAAATTAAAAGTTATTGTGAACAGAGTGTACCCTCTCACAAAGAAGACATTTTGCTGTATCACTACATGAGTTGCTGCCCTTCGCTGACCTTATTCCAATCAACCTCTGCTGGGGATGAGTAATTCTGCTGTGTGCCTTCATCAAGTGTGATTGGAGCAACCCATCATTCCTAATGCACCAGAATTATTTGTCCCTCTGAGGGGGCTGCCCTTTGCAGAGAATATGGTACAAGCCTAACCTAAGCTGGCACACCTCTTTGGTCTTCCTGTTCCCGTGGCAGTGTAGGGAGGCAAGCACATCTCTGTCCTAACTCTCCCCCAGGAGTGGTGCAGAAGTGTCTTCCAGCACTTTTGTGACACCCTCGGGTCAGCACAGAACTTATGCCAGGGCTTAGGCTGGCCTAAATGGAGGTTAGGATTTACAGCCATAGCTATGGATCAGCTTCTTACCAGATAGGAGGTACAGTATTTCCAGAACTGTGATAATCACAGAAACATAAAAGGTTGCTTTCTCTTGGGATGGGAACACTCCTTAAACTGTTTCAGCAGTAAGAGTAAAGTGTGTGTGTCCAGTCTTAATTTTAGGAGGAAAAAGTGGAGGTTTGAGAAGCACTGTCAATGGGGTAGTCATTGCAACCAGCTGCACAGGCCCATTCTTACCTGCTCTGTTTAGATTACAACAGAGAGCCAGGCTGTCCAGCACCTGTATAGATATCATGATGTGATATCTTTGCCATCCATGCCTCTCACATTATCCATAGTGTCAGTAGTGAAAATTGCAGTGATGTATTGGTGCCATTGATGTACTAGTGCTTTGAGAAGTGTATGTATTTGGTAATGGTCAAGCTGCAAAGAATTTAAGAAAATAGTTCCCATTAAAAAGTTAAATGACACTACAAAGCACGAGTAATAAAACTAAAGATCCAAGGGACATATAGAAGGGAAAGTGAGGAGGGAAATGATAGGAAATTTAAACTATTTGTCTGTTGTGTGCTTTATAGGCTGAAGAGTCTCTTAAGGGGGATACTCCTGGGATTTTAGTAGTGTTAACATGGAATATTGAGGACACACACAGACCCTGAATTTAGGTTCCATCACTTGTGCCTAGACATCCACCCCACTATCTAGGTGGACATATGCACACAAACACACAGGGAGAAAGAAGCATTTATTTGCAAAAGCCAACATGCTTTTTCTTTGTTCACTGCATGGGTAGGACTTCTGTGAATCGGGTACCTCTCACCCTTTTAATGGGATGGCAAGCCCATGCATGTCTACTCAGAAGAAAGTTCCATTATAGTCAGTGGTACTCAATTCTCCATGTATGGATAGGATCTCTCTCTCTCTCTCTCTCTCTCTCTCTCTCTCTCTCTCTCTCTCTCTCTCTCTCTCTCTCTCTCTGGTGTTAAGAGTTGGGAGAAAACTGTTCTTATTGGAAACTGGGAACATTAGATGAACTTCAGATGAGGCATGAGGCAGAGCCAAAGGCCTTTGTTGCATTAGACTGGTTGCCCAAAAGCCCAGGTTGGAGAAAGTGAGATTCTCAATCTAGCATGTCTACTCATGTCTACTATCACTATATTTGCCTTCCTACAGTTGTGTTCCTGACAACATACAGTGCCTGAAAACATAAAGCGAAAAGAGATCTAAACATTCCCACCCACTGAAATACAATGAGATTACAACCACAAGTGAAGCCTATAAACATAAGAATAGAAATGATGCATGCTTATATAGGTTTCTAAATAACAGGTTGCAGAGATAATGCAACATCAGAAGTTGATGAAAGATTTGCTTTCTGATTGCAGTATGGAGTCTCAACTGGTGGGAAGCAAACTAAGCTTATGTTGTTGCGTTCAGCCTTAATAGTTTTTCCAAATAAAAGTAAAACTTGGGTCCTATCTAGTTATCAAATGAAGGCCGAACAGATTTCAAGCTGCACCCTACCCCATTTATCTGTGAATTATCTTCCTCCTTCGCCCATGCAAAAGCAAGAAAACTATGAAAATAATGGGAGTATATTTTGTCAAATTGAAGCTGTACCACACAATGACAGTAGATGTGTAGTATGTGCAATTTTCACAGATGATATTGTGAACACAGTAAATGTGAGATCACAAATGTGTGTGTCAAACACAAACCAGCCAGATGGGATTGGTTATAGAAAGAACATTTAGAAATAAATCCAGGGTCTGTATCTTGTTGGATCATCATAGCAGAGAATTATACATGCTTATTAATTAAAAGCTGTCTGCCAAAGACAACTGTTTCAGATGAATATTCTTGTAACATTTTTCTAACATTCTAGTTATATGATTGTGTTTCATAGTTTAATCTGATTAAACTTGGTTCAGAAGCCCTGGGCACAATGAAGGTTAAAAGTTTCAGTAAGAGTTGTGGGGTTCCCTCCCTTCATTTGGATAATAATTTGACTTGGCACATGGAGACCTGAAAGGACAAAGTTGCAAGGAGAAGTCAATTTTGGTCTGAAAAGGACAATTTTTAAAAGTAGCAGCCAGGCCATTGTATGGTCTCTGAGCTGTGCAGACATCTTCAGATTTCTGCCAAGATTTCTCTCCAGAGTCTTACTAAGGATGCTGCCTGCCAAGTCTCATGCCTCTTAGATCCTAGTGTGTCACTTTAGGATGTTAAGGGGTGGGCACTGGGAATATACTTGAAGACACTTCAATGCCAGTGGATGCAAGGAGGGTAGGGGAGTTTCTAGGACAAGCTCATTAGCAAGTCCCATGGCTGTTGTAATATGTGGCAGATGTAATGTGTGCACTGGCTGCAAAGATTTCTACAACAGCTGAATGCATCATGCAAGCTTCTCATTGGGCTGAATCTCACGAGAGAGAGAAGCTGAGCACCAGTGATACCAAGAGACTTCAAGGGGAAAACTCCAAAGAGTTCAGAATTAGATGCTGATATTTTCTTTCATTCTCCTAGATCTGTCCCTAAAAACAAAAACCATTCCAGCATGAACTGTATTGTCATGCAATAATGCCTGATTATCTCGCTTGCCTGGAAATAAGGATTTATGTTATAGTTGTGGAAACAGTTGAAGTTCCTGTTGAAAATGTACAAAATACAGTTACAGGCATTATCTTTTCAACTGGGAGAGTTTGAATTAGTGGGGCAAAGGCAAAAAATGTAAGTGTATTTACACTTCTCTATACTGCTGTTAGTGAAGAATATGAATTCCTGGGAAAAGTGTACATCAGGGTAACAAGTGCACAATGTGGCGTGGAAGGGATTTTGCATCCAGGATAGAATGTAAAACATAGAGGAATAAAGACATAAAGCACTTGACGGGATCAGGATCTCACATGCACTCAGACCTATTTATCTTTACACTGAAGTAGATCCTACTTGTAGAATGACATGGGGGGAATGGCTGAAACACAAAACAATTGGACTGTCAGGGAGAGGGGAAACTTTCCAAGTACCAAGATGTATAGTTGGGTTTCTGTGAGACTAGAGAAGTTTTTCCTCTAATGGCTTGGGGATGTGAGAGGAAAAGGCACGGTGGATAATACCTGATCAATATGCCATGTTTATTAACACAGAGGCATTCACATAGCTCCTGCTTTTTCTTCCTGCCTAGGAAGAAAATAAAACAAAGTCTGTTTCACCAGGAGAAAGTGCTACCTCTGCTTTCTGGGCAAGAGGCACTTTTTCTAGCAATACTCCTCTTTTATTTAGTAGGGGAAGTCTACTCCTTCTCACCCCAGCAGTGTCTTTTATTTTGCAATTTTGGCTGCTCTCTGGACTTTCTCTTATTAATCTCTTGGAAAGCACTGAGTGCAACAGGGTGACTCGTTTTATAAATGATTCTTTTCCATGTCATCTCAGTTGCCTGTTTGCGTTTCCTTCTTTCTTGGTTCCAGAGGAGTGGTAAAAGTCTCTTTAAGTTCCCTTCCGTCTGCTTACTTATTTTGACTAAATTACACCAAAAAGCATATCAAAGAAATACAGAATGCAACAAAGAGTTGCTGAGGAAGCTTAAAACCAGTGAACAATCTGATTGAGGCTCAAGATGGTATGATCGGCCAGTTTTAATTTCAGCAGAAATTAAAAGGAATGGGAAAGGTACTGTTGCCATAATTCTCTTCCACAAAATCGGGACAGGATCCTCTGTCCCATTTGCCAGTATGTAAACACAATCCCCCCAAACTGGGATTGTCCCTGATTTTCAGGACACTTTTTTGGGCAATGTTGTGGAATAAGTAAATGGAATAGTTGAATTCAGAGAGATGATTTGGTTAGATGAGCTATTTTTTTAGGAGCGGAAACAGAGGGAGAAACTCCTGATGTGATGTGAATCAATAGGGACGTGAACTGATCAAGCATCAGGGCTGGCAATAAAAGTGGAGTGCATATTCCCAAACGCTTATGCCAGGCTCTCTCATTTCACTTTCTGTTGCACAGGGAGGGCATCTTGCAGTACTTGTAATGAACATAGATTTTTGATTTGATTTTTACCTGTTTTCTGGGAAACTACCTTTAGGGGACTCTGTGAGTTTAGGACACTTTCTGCTTACTCAGAAGTCTGTTGCAAGCAAGAGAACAGAGGATAAGACAAGCTACACCCCCATCCCCTGGTCTGCTGCAATTTTTATTATCCATCTAAAGTTTGCTTAGCTCAGCATTATACTCTTAAAGCAAGTGAATTCTCCAGAGAAGGGGGGACACGAAGCTCAGCCCAATAAAATAACCGAAGCCATGCAAGCTGGCATTACTAAGGCCCACAACCCAGCCTGCTTGGCTGACAAAGTTTCTTTCTCTTTGTGTAGACTTCCCTTTTCTTTTTTCTCTGCGTCTCAGTCCCTGTTTAATAAAGGTGCACAGCAAGGGAGTCCGTCTGCAGACTTTTAATTTTGCTTGGAGAAGAATCTGCTTATTTTAAAACTGTATAATTACTGCTGGCTCAAAGCACCCCCTCATTACCGGAGCCTGGAAGGAATGCTGTGTAATTACAGCATTTGTCTGCTGTGGGGAGAGAAGAGAAAGTGGGGGGGGGGGGGGAGGAGAGGGCAAGGGGAAGGGATCTGCTACTACCAGGGTCTTGGAAGCCAGAAAACAATTCACATGGGAAAGAAAGAGGCAAGCATTTGCTGGAGGCATAACGTAAGGCCGTGCATCTGTAACTGCACCACCTAGTGAAAACCTATGGGAAATTTATATTGCAATCCTGAGTAAGTTGTTCTTACACTGGAGCAAGGACTCCCCATAGTTACTCTGGATTTTGCCCTAAGGCTGCAATCCTAAACACACTTTACTGGGAGTCAGCCCCATTGAATATAATAGGACTTCCTTCTGAGTAGATAGGGTTACAATTGCACTGTAAGACTGCAATCCTAAAGACACTTTCCTGGGAGTAAGACCTATTGAACATAATGGGGCTTTCTTTTGAGTAGACATGGTTAGGATTGTGCTCATAGTCTCTGTTATAATTAATTTGGATTATCAAATTATGATGATAAATCCATATGCGTATAACAGTTTTGCTATTATTTCAGAGAGTATCTTATCCAAGCGATCATATTCCTGAGTCATCACTAAATGAGGACGATAATTAGCCTATATTTGCTAGATAGAAAAGTCTTCCAAAAAGTATGTGATTAAAAGAAAGAGCAGGTGTGGTGCTTTTCAGACATGATTGGGAATAGATGCTTTCCAACATGGAGATGTTTTGTGCCATTGGATAATACATGAAATGGTAGATCCATCACTATTTAGTGGGTGTTGCTGGAGTTTACTTACAATTAAATCCCATTTTAGCCATAGTATTACTAACCCTACAATCCAGAGTTACTATGGGAGCACGTAAGAGACATTACGTGTACCCGTAGTTACTGCACCACCTAGTGAAAACCTATGGGAAATTCATAGTGGAATCCAGAGCAAATTGTTCTTACACCAGAGCAAGGACTACCCATAGTTACTCTGGATTGTGCCCTATGTGTCCTTGGACACATTGTTGTCTCCAAATTCTAGAAATTGTCAAGGAAATTGTCAAAGGCAACTGTTCACATCTTCCCACACCTCTTCTGCAGTTGTTGCAATTATAGAGGAAATGAGGTGGCAAAATGGTCCCAACTGCATAGATTATTTCTTCACTACTGTATCATTGACAGTGGTGATGGGTGATATTCACAAAGTATAGAAGGAGAACAAAAACACCTGCTAGTTTTTTGAAAACTGAAACTCACATGTGATAAGATGTGCTGCTATTTGGCGTAATGTTATCGATGGCTGAGAGACTTTGGCTGAGTGACTTTGACACAATGGGGCTTACTTTTGAGTAGACATGTTTAGGAGTGTGCTCTTTACGGGGGTGCGGGAATGGAAAGCTCACACACTCCTTCCCCGTTTATCCATCCTTCTGTGTCGAATGGAGGAGTCATGATTAGCATTATGTTTTCATGTAGAAATTGTGCTAACAATGTCATTGAAGCTGAAATGGTGGTGAGAATTTGGATTGGAGCGGAAAGGAAGCCTTAACCCACCCCAGTCAAGAGATCAGCAGCATTATATCCGTGCTCTGCAAGCTCCTGTTTTAAGTGTATATATGAGCCTCCTTAAGGAAAATGGGGGCCCCGTAACTGGATATACCTCACAGCTTGTCAGATAACAGGAAGAATCAACTACAGGAAATGATTCTGTGTTTGACAGGAGAAGAAAACTAAAACCAAGGAGCTTCAAGAAAAAGGCAGTTGATGGAAGCAGACTAGTCAACTTGTTTAAGGAACGCTGTATGTTTGGGGAGAACACAACATGTTTCAACCATAAATCAAAGATGGTGGTGTTTACAATAGAAAACATTGTTTGGTATGTCGAGGGAGTTAGCTTGAAGATAAGGAAACGTGATATTTTTTAAAGTGTACGTAATAGTTATCTGAAGCTTACAATATCATGTATTTGTCTTATCTATCCACATTTTTGAACAAAGCCTCCTCTCTGTTGATTTTTCTGCCTTTTAGTAAAAGTAAAATACACGTACAGTACTTTGAAAGGGATGAAATTTCAGAATATTTTATCATAAAATGTCTGTAACAGTGTACTAAAATGCCAGTATTTGTTCCAGACCTACTTTGCTGCTTCTATATTCTGATTTGGCAATTGCATCCATCTTTCCTACCACTTCTTTCTAGATTATTGCAGTATTTACTAGTGAGGTGAGCCTCGGGAACAAAGCAAAATAATAATTTTCTTGCAGCTGCAGAGTGCTTTTTATCTTAGATCCTTAAGGTGCTCTGAAAACTTTAATTAATCCACTCAGAAATACTCTGTTATGTGGGGCTTTTGCTGGCAGCTTAAAAGGTGCAACAGGTTGTGCTTGTGAAGAATTAGCACACATTGGAGTAGGTGATGGTTTTGCTGCTACTGCTTAAATCTTTTATCTGACTAGGTAAATAAAGCACTTTCAGGATTTGAAAGACAAACACAAACGAGAAGGTTGTGCACATCTGAGCGTTCCTCTGACTCAGCAGCTCTCAAACATGGAGTCTGGGACCAGAGGAGATATGACCCAATTTTTGATGGTTCATGAAACTGATAAAGAAAATTACGGTAAATTGTGTTCCTCAGTGGTGGCTCTGGGAAGGAGAAAAATTCATCCTCTGGTGGTACAAGTGGTTAAGCCGCTGTGCCTGTTAACCAGCAGGCCAGGGTTCTAGACCTGGGTTCCCACAAGACAAGAATTTCCTGCTACAGGCAGGGGGTTGAACTAGATGATCCATTGGGTCCCTTCCAACTCTATGATTTTATGATTCTATCAAAATCCATGGGTGCTGTACCTGCCACAATATCCCACCTGCCCTTTGGAGGCATTCTGCAGGCAGGCCCTGTATGGCACTCTGCACTGCATGAAAAGCCTTCTGTGACTTCTATAGGTAACATGGAGCAAGTCCATTACTGGGGTGAATTTGGTTATGTATTAAACAAACAACCACTTGGGAGAGAATGCTGCTGCCAATCACCAGTATAGCATTTATACGTAGTTGGCATCTCTTGGCATTTATAGTTCAGACAGCAGCCTCTACGGATTTAAAAAGTTTGGGAACATCTGCTATAATTGGTTGTCCCTTTATCTTTTCTAATCTGGTGGAAGTAGTTCCCCAGAAGAATTTCCAGCCTTGCATTTTGGTAAAGTATTGGTGGTGGTGGTGGTCATCCCCCCACAGCTTTGGAGTCATCCTTAAAATTCATGTAACGGTGTATAAAGTGCTTCGGTTGGGCATGGACATGTCGTTTTATTTGTTACCCTGTAGTTCTTTGTAAATTGGTGGGACTTGCTTGTTTTAAGTTGTAAATAATAGGTCTGGCGGTATTGGTATTAAGCAGGAAGATGAGTCAAGTGAAAACCTGTCCTTCTGAATAACTGGTTAAGAAAGATCTTCTTAACCTGATTACTGTTGCAATTCCCAGGGAGAAATTGCCCAGTTGTTACCAACATTGTGAATTCAAAGGATATATTCCTCATTATGAGGTTTTTCACCTCCAATGTGAGACTGCAAACCAACATATTTGAATGTAACCTGATGTTCTGATACCTGCCTGAATACATATGTCATAGAATCATAGAATCATAGAGTTGGAAGGGACCTCGTAGGTCATCTAGTCCAACCCCCTGCCTGCAGCAGGAATTCCCCCTAGAGCATCTCCAACAGGTGCTCATCGAGCCTCTGCTTGAAGATCCCCAGTGAGGGAGAGTCCACCACCTCCCTTGGCAATTTGTTCCACTGCCGAACTGCCCTCACAGTCAGGAATTTTTTCCGGATTTCCAGCCGGAATCTCCTTTCTTGCAGTTTGTACCCATTGGTTCTAGTTCTGCTTTCAGAAGCAGCTATGAACAAATTGGCCCCTTCCTCCCTATGACAGCCCTTCAGGTATCTGAAGAGGGCAATCATGTCTCCCCTCAGCCTCCTCTTCTCCAGGCTGAACATCCCAAGTTCCCCCAACCTTTCCTCGTAGGGCTTCCCTTCCATCCCACTGATCATTCTTGTCGCTCTCCTCTGGACTTGCTCCAGTTTGGCTGCATCCTTCTTAAAGTGAGGTGCCCAGAACTGAACACAGTACTCAAGGTGAGGTCTCACCAATGCAGAATAAAGAGGAACTATAACTTCTCGTGACTTGGAAGCTACAGTCCTCTTAATGCAACCTAAAATGGAATTTGCCTTCTTTGCAGACACATCACACTGCTGACTCATGTTCAGCTTGTGATCCACGGCGACTCCAAGATCCCGCTCACATGTTGTGCTGCCAAGCCAAGTATCCCCCATTTTATACCTATGTTTTTGGTTTTTATTGCCTAAGTGCAGAACTTTGCACTTCTCCCTGTTGAAATTCATTCTGTTTGTTACAGCCCAGGATTCCAGTTTATCCAGATCCTCCTGGAGGCTTCTCCTATCTTCTGATGTGTTTGCTACTCCTCCCAGTTTGGTGTCATCTGCAAATTTGATCAGGCTCCCCCGTATCCCTTCCTCCAAGTCATTGATGAAAATGTTAAAGAGAACCGGTCCCAAGACAGAGCCTTAGGGTACCCCACTAGAAACGGACCTCCAGGTTGACACAGAACCATTTACTAAAACCCTTTGAGTGCGGCCATCGAGCCAGTTGCAGATCCACCTAACAATTGCCCTGTCTAGCCCATATTTTTCCAACTTCCTAATTAAAATGTCATGTGGGACTTTGTCAAATGCTTTGCTGAAGTCAAGATAAATGACATCCACAGCATTGCCACTGTCCAGTAAGCTCGTAACCCGATCAAAAAAGGAGATCAGATTTGTCTGGCAAGATTTATTCTTGGTAAATCCATGCTGGGTTGTTTTGATCACGGAGTACTTGTCTAGATGTGCACAGGTTAATGTCTCTGTGAATAAAAGACTTGCTAGACTTTAGCTGTCCATAAAGTCACTAGAAGTCAGTAAGTGAGCAAGGGAACTCATCCTGAGTTCACAGATGAAAGACTTCCTTCTGTTTAAGAGAATAAAATGCATATTTGTCCCACCACACCAATTCTTAGGTCTTAAGAAGATTCTTGCTGGATTTGTCATATCATTGGTTCATAGTGTTAAGACGTACATTGTTTACACATTGGACCTGGTGGACATCTGTAGATCCAATCTAGTGTACTAGTCTCTAGCCTTTAAAGGCCCATTTTTATATGTCACCTGTTCCAGTTCATCATATAGCTGAATTTAGTAATTGTGAGCAACTAGAAAAAAACATTACAAAATGCAAAAGCACTAGAAAATGTCCTGTTAACACATTCATCTTATTGCTTGGTATCTTATATTTTTCCTTTGTTGTGGGTTCAGCCCTTTTGTGGCACTTGCAAGAAAGAGGTACAAAGCTGAGGACTGCTCTTAAAAATACGCTCAGTTTCCTATCTGTTGAATATGGAGATCACTAGGAATTGGCATGGAGCTGTGTGTAATATACACCAAGGTGTTTCAGGTGCAATGGTGACAAATGTAGTATAAATATGTAGGTAGACAGATCAAAGTTTCAAAACTCTCTCTCTTTCACACTTTCAGCAGGGCTCTGAACCTAGTGTTACTTGAATAATTCCTTTTTTGTGCATTGTTCTTTCTTGTTTGTCCTTCCCAGTTGCTCTGCACATGTGGCTTTGTATGACGTGCAATGCTCTGAACATCACTCCTGTTCTCTTTGTCCTGCAGGCCTGTCTGTTTACCCTACTAGACATTGTTGGTCCCCCAATCCCCTCCCACTCCTCACTTTAGCGAAAGAGGTTAATGTACTCCCACACTGAGTTAATGAGGACCAGGGATTACATCAGCAAACTGCAAACAGCGGCTGGAAAGTAAAGCAGTCATCCCAGGAGGCTGCTGACAGGGCCCCATTATATCCTCTGTGTCTCTGTTTCATCGACTGTTTCCAGCTTGCATCAGCCTTTTGCAGCTCCTTGTCATCAATGAAACGAGTCAAGCGCTTGCACACAAACAGCCACATCCAGACTGCTTATGCCCAGTCACACGCCACTGTCTCTGGGAGAGCCGTTTTATCAGGAGTCCACCATAAGAGAAATCTGGCACACGAACAAATGGGGCTGATGTGGCCCTTTCCTTTTCCAGATGCAAATCTGGCAAGGACACGAATTGCCCTGTTTCTTGCTTTCCATATTTCCCACTTGCTGGAATGATAGAATGCTGCAGTTCTGAACTCCACCATAGTAATAATGCAGTTTTATGAACATCGAAGCCAATCTTAAGAAAGGGTTTTTTCTTAATTATGTAATTGAGAGAAAGGCTTATTGGATATGAGGAGCATTTTTCTGTGCTCTTCAAAATACACATTCATGGATTTCAAGCTGGACAAAAATTAAGTCTGCAATCCTAAAGACATTTTCCTAAAGTAAGACCCATTGAACACAATGGGGCTTACCTTTAAGTATACATGGTTTGGGTTATGCTCTAAGTTTGCAATCCTAATCCCCAGTTAGGCCAGCATAAGACTCATCACAAGTTCTGTACTGGCCTGGGGGTGTCAAAAAAGTGCTATAAGGCACTTCTGAACTACTCCTTGGGGTGGGTTAGGCCAGTGCACAGACATGCGCTTGCCTCTCTACATCACCACTGGAACAGGAAGACTAATGAGTTGTGCCGCCCTATGTTAGGATTTCACCCTAAGATCAGTAGCCATGCCTTATGGCACAAATTGTAGCTCAAACATACGCAGACCGCATCCCATTTTATCAGAAAGCTGTATACGGAAAGATTTACTGAATCATTGATAATAAAACCACATGCTAGGTGACAGCCCAGCCCAAGCTGGCATGCCTTTTCTTCTAGCTGCCTTATATCTCACCCACTGCCCTTGTTGGGTTCAGTCGGATGTCAATATGGTCCAGCAGCAAGCAGTGTCTGCTTCTCTTCCATTCTTTCCCCTCCAAAAAACTCAGCTATTTTGAAAAAAACAGGGAGAATAGCAGAAGGGAAATTATTTGAAAAATGAGACCTAGCTTGTCTCCTGGGGTATCATCTACGCCAGCAGTTCTCAAACTTTTAGCACTTTTTAAAAATTTATTTATTATTTTATTTATTTCCTAATTTGTACCCCACCTTTCCTCCCCTACAAGAGGGAGCCCAAAGCGGCTAACATTAGAGAAGAATAAAACACCATTAAAATAATAATAATAGAAGTTAAAACATAATTAAAATACACTTAAAATACAATTAGATTTAAAATTGAAATGATTACAATAGACTAAAAACTTTGTTAAAACAATAATATATAAAAACACAATAAAACTACCCCCCAACCCCTGCCCCATTTAAAAGGGGTTTATTTTATTTTTTAAAATAAAGTTTTTTAGGCTCCTCCTGAAGCTCTGTATTGAGGGAGCTTTCCTCAGTTCTAAGGGAAGGGAGTTCCAAAGCTGGGGTACCACCACCGAGAAGGCCCTATCTCTGGCCGCCACACCTCTCACTTCTCTTAGTGGCGGCACAGTCAGTAGGGCCCCCTCAGATGATCTTAGGTGATGGGTCAGATTGTACAGAAGAAGGCGGTCCCTCAGGTACCCTGGACCCAAGCTGTTTAGGGCTTTAAAGGTCAGGACCAGCACTTTGAATTCAGCCCGGAAACAAATGGGCAGCCAGTGTAGTCGCTGAAGCAGTGGCCTGACAGAGTCGAACCGACGAGCCCCACATTCAGCGAACCACATGGGCCGTCGCATTCTGCAGCTTCCGGACCGTCTTCAGAGGCAGCCACATGTAGAGTGCGTTACAGTAATCCAGTCTTGATGTCACCACGGTATGGGTCACCATGGCCAGATCCGAGTGACTCAGGTATGGTTGCAGCTGGTGGATCAGCCGAAGCTGAGCAAAGGCTCCCCTGGCCACAGCCGCCACCTGGGACTTCAGGAGCAGCTGTGAATCCAGGAATACCCCCAAGCTGCAGACCTGCTCCTTCAGAGGGAGTGCAACCCCATCTAGAACAGGATGATATTCTAATACCCGAGTCGAGGACTTCCGGACCAGGAGAACCTCTGTCTTGTCAGGATTTAATTTCAGCTTGTTCACCCTCATTTAGAATGACAATCTGACAGGAGTCAGCACCCAACAGAAGTGATATCATTAAACTGAAAGTGATGCTATGGCCAGAAGTGACATCATAAATTTAGGCTTCAAACCTAAGCAGTGATCAGCCAAAGGTCCAATTGAAGAGCACCCTTGTGCTATTAGTTTGCTTAGCTCAGAATTCAAAAATTCCAGCTCAGAAGACAAAACAACCACACAGCCTTCCCCATTACCAGTGTCCCTCTGATTGAGGGCAAAGCATCCTCCCTCTCTCCCACAAGGAACCCACTCTGCTCTGTAGCCAGTATTTTCATTGACGACTGAGCAAGGTGCAATGCAACCCATCTGAAACTGGCTTGCAACATTACTATTCCCAAGCCACAGGTTGAACAACGCCTCTCCAGGCCACTGCTCTGTGCTGCAGAAGAGCGGAATTGGTGGCATAGGATATTTTAGGCTGGACTACAACCAAACTTGTAGTGGATGCTGGGAAGATAGAATGCAAGTACGCTACTCTGAGTTCCTCGTAGAAGTGTGGGATTTAAAATAAAATAATGTTGACAATAAATAGTTTCTGTTTGGATGTATGCAGCATGTGCAGTCACAGTATCAGTTACTCATTATGAGTCTCATGCTCATTTCTGATATGAATATTAATGATAGGTTAGGAGAAAGTGGCTTGTGAAATGCCACTCCCCAGAGTGCCCTCTCCAGCCTTTAAATAAGAGTTCCCCTCCCATTTTGTATCGCATTCCCTCCTTTGAAGTGCTTATAATGAAAACACTTTTAATTGTTTTATTTGCACTACCACCTTTTTTTAAAAAAAAGACCCCCCCTCAGAATACTTTTGTGTCTGCATTTAATTCCTAAGAGACCCACTGTGTTCTTTTTGTAAAGGAAAATGATTAGCACATAAATATATACTGTGTATCCCTCTTGTACTCAAAAACTTTTCTGCACTTGATTTTTTTACCAGCAAATGCCAATTTCATTCACCTGTGCATGCAGACACACAGGGGGGCAAAACTCTATAGAAAATCACTGAAATGCATGACAGCTAAAGTAATTAATCTGGTATGAAGAGCATGTATTTGCGTCATTTAAAACTGAATGAATAGCAAAAGTGAATGGAATTCATTGGTGGAGAGAATTGACTTTTGTATGTTTTCACAGGAGATGCTGGCAGTTCATATTTTAATAGTTTTCCATAATAAGGCTAACTTCTTAAATTTCTGTCCCTACTGTCATTTCAATGACTATTGTCTAACTCCTTGTGTTCAGATCAAATCAATTAAAACCAGCAAATGGATAGGCCATTATTTTTTTTTTCTCCCTGCAGAAATGAAAATGACAAAAATCCAGAAAACAAATATTTGAGCCTGCTGTTTCAATAAGTGGTTTAATGTTCACCATCATCATCTACATGACATTTTTCGTTTATTAAAAGCATTTCACATACATTAACTCAATCTTTGCAGATACAAGAAAGGACAATATTATTATGCCCTGTTATAGGTGACAGAGAAGCAGAGGAAGGGGATTGAGCCAAGTTGAGTTGCACTATATTGCCACCAAATATTCTCTGATACTTGCCTTTTATTTTTGAAGAGTGGAGAAAATACTTCAGATTAATGTAAAGTGATAAAAAGAATTACCCAAATAAAAATAAAATAGTGTATAAAATATAAAAAACTGATAAAAATAACAACTCCAGAGTTGATAACAGGACATCCTCTGTGTCAATTACCTCAATGAAAGTTGGCATGTCTGCCTTTAAATACTCCAAAGCTGTGCTACTTTTAAATATTTGATCAGGAGCTGTTTTTAACCTTTGACTCATTTATGCACAAAGAATTTGTTTCTCTTGCTTAAGACCTTTTGTGGCCCAAACTACAATTCAGGCAGAGGTGCTGGTGTTTGGTGTCTTACTATATCCGTTCTTGTGCCATCCTGGTAATGTACAGTTGGAAAAATGCCATACTGCAGTATGTTGCTATATTAACATTTCCTTGCCAATGAAATTGAGTGGGGAATGCTAGTGCAGGAGCTGCATATTTATGTGTGTATGTAGATTGGAGAATAGGGGTAGACCACCCTCACACTTCTCTTGTAATGTATAATTTGGACCTGTATCAAAAGAGGCTCCATTCTGAAGCAAAGCAATTTAGTTGGCATTAAGGGTACATCTGTGGAATTGACCTATATTTTTCCTCTCTTGCTAGTTGCAGAAGACCTGTATTTGCTATGACTTATGTGATTTTGGTGCTTGCCACTCCCCGCTGTCCTCCTAGCCCACTTTCTTTCTAATCAGAGGCAAAAAATCTTGGTTACACTTCAGGTTCCTCTTGACACTCAAAACTCTTCTGAAGATCAATAAACCTGCTCCTCATTATTTATACTCACTGGATGTGAGGACTAAGAATAGCTCTGTGAGCTTTGCTGCTAGGCGCCAAACCATGTAGCAAAAGGATTCTTGTCAACTCACACCCAAACTCTGATAAAGCCCTGAAGGCTGCCGAGAGCACAGTTCAAATCCTCTCCAAGTATGCTCTGCAGGAAAAGAAATCCTATGGGTGACCCAACCATGTGCACAGTGAGAGTTGCATGGTGTCAGCTGTAGACTAATAAGAATCAAGTGTGCTTATTACATGTTACAAAACATGCCAAGGGGGGGGGGGGAGAACACCTCCATTCTGTCATTTAAATGTATACATTATGTAACTCACCCTAACCTAGTTTAAATATTGTGAATGCATTAATGCTAAATGTAATATTGGGCTGGAGAACTGCAAATGCAATAAGCTTTCACTATTTTCAGATCTCTCAGGGTCTGTTTCTATTATTTATCACATTTATAATCTATCCTTCCTCCAAAAAGCTCCGGAAATTATATTTGAGATTCTCCCATTTTATCTGTGCAATGAGACTGCTAGGCTGAGAATGAATGACTGGCTTAAAGTCAGCCTGTGAGATTCATGCCCAAGAGGGGCTTGAATCCCAGTTGAGTATTGTAACCATTGTAACATACATTGGCTCTCTCCCATCTTAAATTATCACACCTCTGCCTCTCATTAGTTAATCAGACGCATTAGGAGAAAATACAGTGGCAGACCAATAATTAAGGCCAATAATTCCCAAACTGTACCAATGCCTACTTTTATTCTGTGTGAGAACTGCTGTTAGGGTCCTGTGAATCCAAAGGGCCCATCCAGAATGTGGGTCTCTCACTACCTGAATTTCCTGCCCTGTCCCTTTATAAAAGAACACATATAAGTACTACACCAATCCCTCCTAGTTGCCATCTTCAACAGCTTTTTCTCAACAAAACTCCTACCGAGTTCCTGCTCCTGCCTACTTTTCAAGAAGTATCTCTGCAGGCTCTGGAGGAGGCAGCTGTTGTGAAGGGCACCATCTTGTTCCATTTGTGAGCCTCCTCCATCCTTGCTTCTGTGATCTCTTTTTTTTGACAGCATTGCTGATGGAGTAATTCCTTTGCCACCATCACTGTCCTCTTCTGAAAGCAGAGTGAAAGAGAGCAGCTATTGAAAAGGGGATTGCAGCAATGGCAAGATGAAGTGGCCAGATGAGACACATAGGGTGGTGGATACCTTCAGTTTCTTAAAGGGTTGTCATATGGAAGAAGGGACACATTTGTTCTCATCTACCTCTGAAAGTAGAACCAGTGGTGTCACTAAGGTAGTGCGGGTAGTGCGGTCTGCACCTGGTGATGAACCCACATGCACTGCGGGACCTAAAAATTGCAACCTTGTGATGGAGCGTCAAACCTCATCATGTCATGTACTGCTGGATTCATATTAAAGAGCAGAATCCAATGCAAAAGTCCATTTTGAAATAGCACCTTCCTATCAAAGGTTATGGCCAAAAAACTATGCATTGAACTCTATGGAAAGTGAAAGTGACCATATCATGGCTTTACTCGCAAGTAGGCAAACGTGCCACCATTCATTGGAAAGGGCAAGCTGTGAGGAATCTAAGGACTCCAGAATTGTCCTGATCAGTGATGGGATTCAAAGAAATTAAAAACCGGTTCTCTGCCCATCTGGCAGCCACTTTTAAATGGCTATTTTTAAACTTTATATGTCCTATCTCTCGTTAACAGTTGGTTCTATAGAGTAGGTGTGAACCTGCTGGAGCCCACCACTGGTCCTGATCCAGTGAACGCAGCCCCCCCAAATCACCCCAGAAGGAGGTCCCTGATGATTGCATTGAAAATGCATGTGAACTGCATAGCTGTGTTTACTGGCAAGTAAGCAAGCAGGTCTTGTCTGGAGTGAAAGGTCAGTCCAGGAGAGTACAAGAATTCCAAAATGGTCCCGATCAGGGACCTTACTAGGGCATTAGAAAAGGAACACTCAGCCCTGGCCTGGCCCAGTTTCTCCCCAGCTGCGAGGCGAACCAGGCTGTGCCCAGCTCACCTCGCAGCTGGGGAGAAACTGCACAAGTGCAGCCTACCCTTCCGAGCTGTGCCTGCACAGTTTGCTCTGGCTACAGGGTGAACTGCACAGGCGCAGTTCATCCTGGGGCCAGGGCAAACAGCACCTACACATCCTGCCCGGGCCGTGGGCAGGATTTTTTTCCTACCTTGCCAGGCTGTGGTCCTCACAGGGTTGAGGACCACTGATCTAGATAATCTAAAACTATCTAATCTTAAACTATCTAGATAATATAGATAGCAGATTTCAATGGTAAGACATCCTAAGTATGGACATGATAAAAACCAGGGTTGAAAGTAGATCCATAAACATTTTTTATTTCTTTCTGTCTCGCCCTATGTGTGCATGCAGAGAGTAAAAGAAACAACCTCCTTGAAAATCACACTTTCTAGCAGTTTTGGGCTCCGCTTCAGAAAATTTTCCGGGAGCCACTTCACACTGCCACATCTCAGCAGGGATGGCATCCTAATAGGTGTTGCCTACGGGGCAGGGAACATTCTCGGTTAGCATAGTGTAACAGCACCACTTTGCAATTCTATAAGGCCTTTCATCTGAGGATTTCAAAGCACTGAACAAACATTAATTAAGCCTCAAAACACCCCTGCAAGGAAGAGCTGATGCCTGCATTAATTAGCTGGTGTTTCTAACAAAATCTGAAGATGATATGAAGCAAAGAGCAAAGACTTTAGATAAATAGGAAATATAAAAATGAGGAGACTGAAATCAGAATTTCAGGCAGAAGCTGCCGCAGTCTGCACAGCAACTGAGGATTTAGGTTCTGAATTGCCAGTTTAGCAATGTAAAGGATGCAAAGTAAATATGGCAGTACTAAAGTTGCCAACTTACTGTTCTCTGAAACTGGCCACTAGTTATTTAGTTTTCAGCAACTAGCAAATGATGAGGCTAATTGTTTGTTCCAAAAAAACTTCACCTATTATTTCTTGCATTTCAGTCTACTGTTAAAGATGAGACTACAGGTAGGCAGTATTTTTACTGGCAAGTTGGTAACCCTATTGAGGATCTCTTTTGTTCCTTACTCTTCTACTGAGGCCCAAATGACACATTGCAAAAAAACATGTAATAGCAGCTGGATGGTCATTTGTGGATAGGAGAAGCTGCTTCTGGTGGGGGTAGTTAAAAACTGGGAAAAGAGTGCTTAATCCTATCCCCTGCCTGCTGTTTTCCAACTCCAACCTGTACCCCTGCTTTGCTTTATACACCCAGGGATAAATGTTCCCTTATCTAGAGGGCTCCATAGTCTGCTACTCTATGGGATGCAGCCAGGGTGACCATATGACCGGAAATTTCTGGATTTGTCCTCTTTTTTAGGCTCCTGTCTAGGTGTCCTCCAAAAGGGCTACATTGTCCTCCATTTTGGCTTTGTTTTGGAATTTTGTAATGGTGTCATCATCATATCATATGTTGACAGATTCGTATTGAAGAGCAGAATCCAATGCAATACTCTGTTATGAAATATCTCCTTCCTATCAAATGGTATGGCCAAAAAACTAAAAATATGCATTGAGCTCTATGGGAATGTGAAGAGTGACAAATGTACCGTTGTCCACTGGAAGGCCAGGCTAAGAGTAATCCAAGACCTTGTCCTCCTTTTGAGGTATGGGCATCTGGTCAGCCTGGATGCAGCAGACACCCCATTAGCATGGCTGCATCTGCGTTGAAAAGTTGGATAGCATTGGGCCCTAAGAATTTTTCTCAGCATCCATTTTAGATGAGATGTGAATTGAGTTGATGCAGCTTGACTCTCTTCCCTGCCCCTCCTCCTGGCATCAAAAATGAGCTTGCATGATGAAAATCTCATGTATTGTTTTCAATATGCATGAATCTCATGTTTACAAAAAACTTTAAATCTATACTCTCTGTATGGGCTGTGTTCATGCCCATTTTGCCAAACAAGCATGAACATTTGCATTATGGTTGCATAAGCCTGCAATAGAAGAGGGGTCACCCAACCCCGGCTCTGGGGCCAGATGCAGCCCTTGGCAAGCCTCAAGATACCTTTGTCTGGCTCCTGGACAAGCCCTGTATTCCACTCCAATGCATTCCTATATGTAAATTTATTCAAATTTGAAATGTTAATTAGTTTTTTTTTTGCCCCTGACAGTGTCAGAGAGATAATGTGGCCCCCTGGCCAAAATGTGTGGAGACCCGTGCAACAGAGCATAGACTTTCCATCAGAACTTGGGGCTGTATTGTTAGCTACACATAACTATAAGAGATGGACCAGCATTGTCATCATTTGATGACAATGTAACCCAATGGAAAAACTGGAGGAGTCTTTTAGATGGAGTTGTCAGATTATTTAAATAAATATTTGCTGGGACAATTGCTACTGAGATTCTTTGAACCTGCTTCTTATACTAATTCCCCATCTAGTGTTTCTGCTTACTTTTTTTAATTTGGCACTGCTGGTTCAGACCTGTGTGACCCAAGCACTATTGAACAAGTTTGCCTTCTTTCCTCTGTGATTTTTTGTTGCTTTTGGCTTTAGTCACTGTGGCATCAGCAAATGATGCCTTTGCTCAGAGGAAGAATCTAGCAATCTTCATCTCACCCTTGGTGAAGATCGCTTAGCTCAGAGAAGGCAGGGAATGCAAGATGTGTTGTTCCTCCACTGTAATTTGCTTGCGCTGAAATGGCAGCAAGCACTAATCCTTAAATGAGTCTGTTTATGCATTTCCCCTAGAGGCAGTCGGAGGGTGGGGAGACAGAAGCTAAGGACAGTGGGTGAAAGTCCTGCTGCAGACTTTCTGCAGGCACCTTGGAACAAATGATTTCCAAGGGAAACTCCCTTTGGGCCCTGAATTAAAAGGGCTGGTTTGCACATTGCACTGCAGCAAACACATGTTTGCCACTGAAAGTGCAAACAGCAAGAAACCACCGCCAACCTGGCTATCTAACCCTTCTGCGATATCTATGTTCCGACTTTGGAGCATCTGTGTTTTGCATTTTCAGATATACACTAAATAGTGTTGCCATATGTCCCGAAATACAGGGACAATCCTGATTTTGGGGGATGGTGTTCACATACTGGAAAATGGGACAGAGGGTCCTGTCCCAATTTTGTGGAAGAGAATTATGGCAACCGTAACAAGAAAGCAAACCATGACTGCATGTGTGAATCAAACAGTGATATTTGGGAGCTATTTACATTTGGCTCCAGCCAAATACAGTAAGTCCTCGACTTGCAAACTTTCAAGATGTGAACTTTCATAGATACAAATGTCCCTGCAAGATATGAACTTTTCATTTTTTTCAAAATGTGAAAAAATGCATTGAAGTCAATGGTGTTGGATTTCCATTTCAGCTTACGAACGAGGTTCCAGAACAAAACTTGTTTGTAAGTCAAGGACTTACTGTGTATCCTCATAATTCTTGGCTTTATAGTATCTTGTACTTCATTTTATTTGTCATGATTTAAACTCCACCTCATTCTCATTCACCCCACCTTTTTGCTTGTCTCCTGCTGTGGCTGGGTGGTTAGTGAGCAACTTTGTGAAATAGCTGTTATGGATTCTAGATCTATGTCACCCTTTGGTCCCTGCTATTACTACTTCTGAACAATTATGAAAAAGATGAGTTACCTGCTGGTTAGGGCAAGTTCTTAGCTGAGTTGAACCTCTCTTGCCTAGCTCCCAACCTGCTTTGGTTGGGTGCAGTTGGTCTCCACTTGCGCTAGGTTCAAGGTCATATTCAGCATAAGATCACCTACTAACTGCCACATGTACTCAAATCCTCACCATGTTTGTTTGTTTGTGGCTTGCATGATGTTTGCCTGCAACAAGGAAGTGTCACAAAAACCACAAGACAGGTGGTGGATTGTGTAGTGGGTCTTATTGCCTATGGTAGCGATGGCATTTTTAAAGTGTATTTTAAGTATTTTTTAAAGAATCATGATTTATATCCCACTATTGCAATTTGATGTCTTTAGTTTTTTACAAGTTGAGGGAACCGGCTGCAGACATTTACAAATAAGTCACTGGGAAACAGATGTTGTGGGTAATCCGGATCAAGAACATCAGATTAAAATGTGTAACATGCATCCCATCAAATATGTTGTACACCAACCTTTTTCCTGCTTTAAGACTGAGAAAGAGAGGCACCGTGGATGAGGGGGTGGGGATTGGAATGATTTTTCCTCCTTTCAATCTTATATATTTTGTTGATGGTTTTCTGACCTAGTCAAATAGTATCCAACACTTATCTTTTGTGACTGTCTAATGAAAGCCAACAAATAAGGAGGCAAGTATAGAATCTTGCATTCCTGACCATACCTATGTTGAATCAGTACTTTCTGATGTAATACTAATCAAATCAAGGTGCAATCGAAAAAGAGCCGTTGGAGAATTAGACAGACATCTGTAGCAAACCGCACAGAATGGTGGCAAGTACACGACTGGTGGTTGAATATGCAGGGTGATCGTATAGAACGGAGGACAGAGTGCCTGTACCTTTAACCATTGCATAGAAGAAGGAATTTAGGCAGGTTTAGCTCAGCATAGAACGGTTGCAGCACCTGCCTAATAATCTTTTCTATGTAATGGTCAAAGATACAGGCACTCTGTCCTCCGTTCTATATAGTCACCCTGTAGAATATGCAGATTAGCACACCACATGTTAGGGTTAGGTCTTGCAAGGCAGAATTCCTTAAAAATTATATTTTATCTTACAAAGCATTCATCTTACAAGTTATTTTCTTTATTAGATACCACTATATTCTGGTTGATTGGCCACACCTTTTGACAGAATACAAAAGGTAACCTTGTTCTCTAATAACCTGGTGTTATTCTCTAAACCCTAGTGTTATTAGAGAACTTCAATGAATGAATGGATAATAGCATTTTTGGATTAAGTGATAGATGGAAGGTGTAAACATGGTAGGAGTAGGGCCAAAACTAATAACATTCAGTCGTTTAGTTTTTATCCTCAAAAAGGAATTGGTGGGGAAATCTTTGCACATTTTAAAAAAGCATAATGTTACTTGGTTTCCCCTTTTTCTGATTGATTTTTGTTGCTAGGGCTATGCAACAGAGAATTGCCATCTATAGAATGCCATCTTCACCGGGACTAATGCACTTTTTGGGCGCAATCCAGAGTAACTATGGGGAGTCCTTGCTCCAACATAAGAACAATTTACTCTGGATTGCAATTTAAATTTCCCATGGGTTTTCACTAGGTGGTGCCATAACTAAGTTGACATAAATGTCTCTTACGTGATCCTGTAGTTACTCTGGATTGTAGGGTTTAGCTATTTTAGATTACACTATTTCTGAATGGGTCGGGTTAAAGCTGGAGTCTGCATTATGTGGTGAATTATTTGGTCAGTATTCTAGTTCGGCCAGTGTGCTAATGGACATTGTTCAGACTTCTTTTTTACTATGACTTCTTTTTTACTATCCAGCTTAACCGGGTGTAAGTCCATTGACTATCATTGCTAAAAGCACATACAGAGTAACCTGCTGAAAGTATAGCTCTGCAACACTTCCCCAAATAGAATCACATACTATGGTAGCATCAGGTCTAATAAATTAAAAATAAAATACACATTGAAATGAATGGAGATCCATGTGAAATTGGCTCATGACCCACCTAGTATGTCCCAACAGATTAGAGAAACACTGCTTTAGTAGTCCCCCACTAGGGCATGATTCTTAAATCCTGCTTACTCGATCTCTAGTGCATCTACATAGCCGATACCAGGCAAGTTGGACAGATTAATGCAAATAGACTTGTGTTTGTATGTTACTTGCCTGCGCTGCTAGCTTTATTTAGTGCTGTCAGGCTCTCCCATCCACAAAGACTGACTTAATAAGATTGCTTCTGGGAAAGCTGGAGACAAAAATATTTCTCAACCCTGTTTTTTGTTCCATCTCTGTCTAATATTGGTTTGCAGTGGTTGTGCCACAATCTTGTATCGTTGTGTTTCGCCACCTTATTTCTCAGAGTCATGGTACTGTGGTGACGTGGAAATGAAAACACAGAAGCCTTTGATTGAAAGCACCCTTTAACAGGCTCAAAAAAGTGAAAGCACTATCATGTGCAAATGGTTGAGAGAGCAGGGAAACTAAGTTTGCCCCTTAGTCCAAGCTGATTCCTGTGTGTAAATTGGAGACCTTCAGAGATCACTGAAATAAGTTAGTGCAGCAAGAAGTAGCTTGTTTACAGAAGTCTTTTGTCACCGCAGAGAAAGCTCCTCATTGCCCCGTGTAGCAGAAACCCCATGCAGTGTCTATTGATATAGATCATGCATTGAATACTTCTCTCCTTCCTTGCTTCATATTTGTCTTTTTCTCCCTCCCTTGATTTTCTTCAAAATGGTCCTAAAGGAGTTTCCTGCTCTTTCCCATAACACCCCTTGCTGGGGGAATTGTCCTGTGTGCTGAATAGGGTCGGTGGCAAGCAAGGGGGATGGAGGCCCTGACCCACTAGTACTAGTAAAGGAAAAACACAGTGTAGGGCAAAACAATTTAAAAAAATCAAAACTCCACAACTACAGAGGAGCCTTTGTAATCTTAGTTCTTGCTCAATAGCTTGGGTGTTGAGTCTGTGGTAAGTGGAACGGATTTTTTTTAATCACCTCTCCTCTTCCAGCACACGTTTTCAACTACATAATGCTGAAACCATGCAGAAGTTAAATTTTTTTACTGCTTTTCAAAGTTGGAGAGAGGGAGCCACATGGATCCCGTTTCTGGTGATGCCTGTAAATGAACTCAATAGTGCGATCGCAGGGTGTCTGCCGAGTTGTGCATTATTAAGTCCCATACATTATTAAGCCCTAGTCATGTTAGACAGTCATTGTTCTAGTCCTGAAGGAAGACAAGAAGAGAGAACAATTTCTTTTGACTTGGCGGAACGGTTTATTATCTTGCAAGCTCAAGTTATTAACCCTAGCACATGGTGTTGCCTTATTTCAGCACAATGACAAGACACAGCCTTTTTCAATGGTGTAGGGGCTTTCTTTAGGCAGATGCTGAGTAGTAGGATTGCTGTGTTTCTTAATCAGGGTGTAGTAGGAAATCCCAGTTCAGTTAAGGAAAGAATCTGATGTCTATTGACTCATTTTCCAAACTCTGAATTTGCATCTAGGCATAAGTAGCTCACACTCAGTGTTGTAGTTTCTGGTTGAAGTGTACATAGTAGATATAAAAAAAAGCAGGCCTCCATCAGTCTTGAAAGACTATGGTATCATGCTTGGCGCTGCATATGCTGCATGTGAAGCATGAAAACCTGGGTTGGATTGTTATGGAAGATAGGCTGTTACCCAAGCAGCAAATCCCCCCTCTCCACACCACTGAATTGGTCCAATGGAAAGGCAGAGCCAATACGATTGGATCCAGCTGGCATCACAGAGCTGGGCTAAGGACAGGCGCTCACCTTGTCTTGTGGGGCTGACCCGGGTCTCGAACCCTGACCTGCTGTTTAACAGGCACAGCGCCTTAACAACTTGTGCCACCCACAGCCCATATAGTAGATATAATGTGCTAATTTATTCCTTAACTTTTGTTTTACTTATTACAAAGTCCACTAATCTCTCCAATGGAGGCATAACATCATAAACAACAAGCAGAACAAAATGGGATTTGGATCAGGATCATTACTTCCAGCTCCAATAAACCCCTTTCAGTAGTGTGGTGTGGAGAAAATTTTTAAAAGGTTGTGCAGTTTAAATGGACTGTTCTGCATCTAGACCAATGAGACCAGAGAGGAGCTCACACTGTTAACAGGAGTAAGCAGAGTATGTGATTCAGCTGGTGGAAAGCTGGTAAGGCAGGGCCAAGATTCTTCTAGCTATAGCTTGGAATTCAAATTTGAGGAGTTTGAGGAGTGATGGAGTTCAAAACTCCACAACTTTGCTTTTGAATCTGAATCTAGACAACATCAGCAACATCTTAATCTTATTGGTGCAGCTTTCCAGACTGTGGTGGTAACTGTTTTGTTCATCCTGAAATTAGGGGGATGTTCTACAGTTAGATAAGATGGATAGCAAGTGCCATAGACAGAGCTGGTTGGAGTAGCAGATGGTTGCTGAGGAGATAGCGAGAAGATACAAGAAGGTGCTGATTCCTGGAAGATACTGAAAGCAAGTAATGGTATGGTGCTCAAGCTGACAAGGCTAGGCTTGACCTCAATCTTCTTGTGACTTTTAAGCTATAGTATTAGAAATATGGGGTACATTTTTATTGGCTCATAGGGAAAACTAGTGTATTGAGGCTCAGCAAGGAGCCTATTCAAAGTGGGGGACAGGACACCCTTGGGGGGGCTGCAAACTCGGGTCAGTGGGGTCATGAGAGGGTGGGATCTGCCATTTTGGAATCTGGCACTGGGTTTTCCTAGGAGTAAGTCTCATTGAACACAATGGGACTCGCTTCCGAATAGACATGGAGGATCTCTGGCATCACAGTGATGTCACATCCCAGTAAGTTTGACAAGTGTCCTGGACTGAAATGCCCACGTACCACTGCTTTAGGGGATTGTGTGCAGATCGAGAGGGGAAGGTTTGGCAGTTGTGACTTCTCTCATGACTTCAGTACTATGATAAGCAACACAACCAAATCTTGCCATGCTATGTACATTGTCAAGATACAGACACTCACTCTTGGTCAGAGGGGAGGCATTACTGAGTAAACAGTGGAGGCCAGTTTAGGGAGAGAGCTAATGAATGTCAGACTTCAGTGCCCTATAATATGCAATCCACTTTGTGTGTGGCTGATGTATTATCATCCGCCTGTGGCTGGAATGATGGATGCTGTGAAGGCCCTCAGAGTGCAAGACAGACCTGCACAACCCACCAGGTCAAATTTAACATTCCTGCCTTTGAGTTTAATAAGCCACCTGTTGTCCTGGACAAGCAGCAAAAATTCAAGACTGTGATTGGCTACCATCAGTGGCCATAGACTGAGAGTATATCTTGCTGTGTACGCCTGATATATGTGCAGCCTTGCAAGTGCATTCTTTTGCTTTTCACATTTAGTTAAACCTCATATAATGCAATTATTTTTATAGCGGTAAAGAAGTGTTTCTCCTTTCCTTGACGCACATCTGAGTAGTCTTTTAAAAGTTCTTCAATAGAAATTATCTTTAATGGATGTCACTGGTTCATAGACTAGTCACAGGTGCATAGAATAGCAGAGCTTGGAGCAGGGCTGTCAAACAACCCAATCCTAATAGGCTGACCCACTGTTGGGTCAGCCAACTAGTTGGCTCAATTATATTGAGCTGACTAGTGAACTCCTAGTTCTGTTACAAGGCAGCCATAATGTCAGTGGTGGGCTTCAGGGGGTTCTCACAGGTTCTATAGAACCCTTTGCTAATGAGCACCTGGTTCTGAGAACCAGCTACTAATGGGACATAGAACCTCTTGTTAAATTAGGTTATTAGGACATAGAATCTGTTGTTAATTTAGGTTATTAGGACATAGAACCTGTTGTTAATTTATTTGAATCCCACCACTGTGTAATGTGGCTGTGTTGTCCCAACACTGGCTGCCCTCTGGAGCAAGAAAGCCAGCAGAGGGAGGGATAGGAGAGGATACAAATGGGTGGGTAGGAAGGAGGGAGGACAGAGAAGCTGTGGGAAGGGATTGATCCAGCAGCAAAGGTAACCACATGAACCTTTTCCAAGCTTTCTTGTTCCCTTTCTGCACCTGCCCTAGCTAAAGAGCTGGAAAAAGACCAAGGGGAACCATTGTAGGACAAGAGACACACAGAAGGAAATGGGATTTAAATCCTATTTCCCCTTTGACTTTTCCCACTCTGCCTCACACTGGATACTATATGTGTGCCTTTTTGGTATTGCTTCACTGGTGGGAGGTACGATAGGATTGAGCCAAAACCCAATTTGTATAGCAGACCAAATAGCATTTGTGGCATCTTCTAAGGGCAAGAAGCGAAGTCATTAATCAGGAAGCGAAATCATTAAGCAAGTGATAACCCCAAATTTCTCACTTAGGAATTCGTTAGCTGACTAGTATTTACTAGCAGATAGAAAATCTGTAAATCCTGATCATATTTTCAAGATATGGAACAGCCCTAATATCATAGCACTGCTTTCTGGACTTCCCAGTGCTACCCTCTCAGCAGGACCATTTCTGCTTCACAGCTCAGTAGCTGATGCTGGGAAAGACAAGTTACTAAGAGATTCCAGCTACACTGCTAGATAAAGAGCACCATAAACCATATACAGGCATCCCCCGCTTTCTGATGGTTCATATTTGAATGATTCCCTGTTTCAACACCTTTCAATTCTACCCAAAACTCATTCACTCAACACTCATTCATTCTACTCTTTCAACCTCTCTCTGGTGTTCTAAAGGCCAAAATTGCCCTCTCCCATGTTGTAGCTCCTGGTCTGTTCCAGTGGTGGGATTCAAATAAATTAAGATCAGGTTCTATGTCCCATTAGTAACCGGTTCTTAGAAACAGGTGCTCATTCACAAAGGGTTCTATAGAATCGGAGAGAACCCCCTGAAGCCCACCACTAGTCTATTCCCATTCCTGAAGGAGTTAAAGAGAATCCATTTGCAGAAATCTTTGTGTGGCAGCAAGAATTTGCAAGATTAAGGGGTATTTGCAAGGGGCATTTGCAATTTGCTAGCTAAAAAAAGCATTGGAAGAAACATTTATAAACTTAAAAAGATTGGGTTCGACTTTTCAAAGGTTTTCACTTTTGGACAGTGCTCCGGTCTCTAACCCCTTGAATATAAGTCGGGGGCGGGGGGTGTCTGTACAGCCTGCTTGCTTTATTTCTGACACCTTAGCTTAGACCTTCAGTACACTTTTGTGTTTGCTAACGGACAGTGTAATGAGGCAAAGCTCAGCTCTTTTAAGGACTCATGGTGGCTTTAAAAGACAAGGCAAATATAACTGAGACAGTAATCTGACTGAAACTACAGTATGTTGTGGTAACGTTGGAAAAGAAGCACTCTGAAGGAGTGCAGGGCTTGTTCAGTGTTATGAAATATTTATTAGTTTGTCACTTCAAATAGTTTTATGGTTTGTGACTGAAAATGATGGCTTGTGCTCAGCAAATGTGTGTGTGTGTGTGTGTGTGTGTGTGTGTGTGTGTGTGTGTGTGTGTGTGTGTTAGAACTGTATTCACTCTCGAAGAGACTTTGTGCAAATGTATATGCCCATTTCATTTACAGCTTTGCCACAGAAAAAGTGGCAGAAGGAGTGAAAAGGAAGAAAGCAGCCAGCTTTTTCTCTGGCAGATCTTTTGTTCCTTAAACTAAAGCACAATAATGTAGAAATTTAGCAGGGAGAAGCAAAGCAGAGTTGTTGAGAGCTTCGCCTTCTAAGTGTCATGCAGATATAGGGTTGCCATAATTCTCTTCCACAAAATCGGGACAGGACCCTCTGTCCCATTTGCCAGTATGTGAACACAACCTTCAAAAATTGGGATTGTCCTGTTTGGACATCTGGCAACCCTATGCAGATATCAAAGACACATAAGCCCTATCAATAAAATAGCCAGGAAATGTAATGAGGAAAGAAAAATGGTGTGATGCATATTTGCACTCTGGTCCTGTACTTCTTATACCTTGTGGATCCCATTCCAGGTGATTTCACTTTCTCATGAATTCCTCCTGGGTCAGGCCTGTCCAGCTTATGACCCACCAAGCCAAGCAGTTATATACTGCACTATATCCAGAGCTTCGACATGTCCTTTGCCCTTGTAGTCCCAAGCAGGTAGGAGCTTTTCTGGGCCCCAGGATAGCCATCGTACATGCATGTGCTTCAGTTGGTAGATCGCAAAATATGCAAGTGTAATCTGAATTACTTCAGTTCTCCTTCTTTTTCTTTTTCTTTTCTTATCTTCCTATTTATATTTTATGAAGATATTCTGAAGTAACCTCTCTTCATACAATACAGAGAAAGAGCCTTTTACTCCAGTACACCCCATATGCTGATTCCCCACTCTCATCTGTTGTTAATTCAGAATTTGATTTGATTGAACCTTTCAAGACTAGGATCCTTGTTATAGGCTGTTTTAACTAAAAGCAAGAGAGAGAGAGAGTGAGAGAGAGATGGGAAAGAGAATTGAGATAAAATGATGATGGCACTATAAGAGGAGAGAGTCTGCAGTAGCAAGATAGCATTTTTGTTCAGAGCATTAGTCTTAAATGTTGTGGCTAGATGATGAGAGGAGGACGGCACAGAGTCAGTTGTCCACTCTTCAGTGTTCATATTGATCTGAGAAATTTTGCCGGATGTTTAGGAGTTGGTCTTTTATTTCCCTCTTCAATACATAGTACCTGTGTTGTAGTCCTGGGGAGTTTTGTACATATGGATCAGTGTTTCAGGTGATGTTTGACTTTCCCATTTTGACAAACCTGCTCCACTTTTGCCATCCTCTCAACTATAACTTGGGTTCATCACTCCTTCTGTTCACTCTTCTATTCCCAACACTCAAACAGTGTTGAGTCTGGGACAATCTCTGCTTCCTGCAGAATCAATTGAAAATGACAGGACTGTGAATGTGAACCACTTAACAACTGGTGAGCGCACAGGACGGGTGGGGGCATTCCACCTGTACAGCAGAAGGGTGCTGCCTTGTAACAACTACTTTTCCCAACCCCGTCAGCCTTTGTTTGACTCTGGGATTTATTTTTTATTTTAGGGAGGCCCCTTATGGAGTCTGCCCCTGGTCTTTTTTATTTTTATTTATAATGAAGAGAAGCCAAGATCATCAATCCATTTGCCACAATGCAGCTAGTGTGAAAGGAAAAGAGCTTGTTTTGTGTGCGTTTCACTACCACCACCATCCCTGCCTCCAAAATAATAAATGGATTTTTCCCCCACTGAGAGCATCAGCTGAGTAGAGAGAATTCAAGAGGTTTCCCATGCAGTGGGTGGCCAGACTGACTGGAATGAGCAAGGTTTGGGAATGAGGGGGTCTGAAAGACTGTTTTGATTATTTATGATAAATGTGCTCTGCATGGCGCTTTCTTTTACCCCACCCCCTCTCAACCCATCTCAAAATATTCTCTTTTTTACTGCAACTCGCTTGAGCAAACTTTCATCACCTGCCTAGAAGAGGCATTTTCTCATAGCTCATCTGTCAACTCTGTTATCCATCTATTAACTGTTTTTATGATGATATTGGACCACATGCTATATAATGTTGAAGCTTAATGTTTTAAGAAAAATTCAGAACTGACCATTGCTATTTCCTTGATAGTCTTGCAGTGGGACAGTTTAAGACCCTTAGCGGTGGCTAATTTTTAACAAAGATTCGTACTTCAAATCAAAGATGTGCAAAGCAAAGCAGGAGAAAGCCAAGGAGCATTTATTGTACAAAGTGCCCTGTTTTGTTATTAATCTTAACTGAGCCTATATTTTGAATTGGAAAATAGGCTTGAAGAGCCAGCAATATTAGCTTTTCCCATTGACCCAGGAATGGCCAAGCAAAGTGCTCTTCAACATGTGTAAACTTGTTCATTGGCAGCTTCAGATTTTCCTATGAGAATTCTGACAGTCTTTTGCTGCTGCACCATAAGGTAGGATTAGAGTACCCTTGACCTGTATGTACCTTGGTTGGTTTGAAACAACAAAAGTGCATAACACAGGCATGAATTATGGGGACAAGAAAGAAAACCCCTAAGGGCTATGTTATACCTTTGGGTTATACGTTACATAATCCTAGCATTCGTATGGTGCTGGTCCCAGGTTGGTCTCTCAGTATAACACATGTGCATTCACACATAATGTACATTGGAGTCTACTCCTTTCCACTGGTTCTTGAGAGTTATTAATTTTGAGGGCCTGCCGAGCCCTCTAATATATGTCGGTCCAAAGCCAGACTCCTCCTATACTGTGTAAAATAACACTGTAGGTGAATAGGGAGCTTTTGTACTACAAGATGCTGCTTTTGTACCTACCAAAAACAGCTGGACATTCCTCCAACTCTATAAAAACACTCTTGAGTTCTGCCTCCTTGTCTGTCAAACATCTACCTGATGTCTACCTGATGATTGACAGATGTCTGAAAATCATCTACCTGATTACTTTTTTTAGTTTCAGTATTCAGCATTCCCAACTTTCTTCCAGCAGGTATATACAGTTAGCCCTCAGTGTGGTCAGGATGTTTGTGAGCCGATAAGTTATGAAGACCAATGATGTGTTCTAGAGTACCAGTAAAATAAGTACCTTATCTCACAAGGAGACCATAATTTTCTGATCTCTGGGGATAACTCTTCATGCCACAAGGCCTGTTTGGGACCTGCAAGATGCTAGGCTTTTTTTAAACACTAAAAGGTTTTGGAAAGAGAAAATTGAAGAAGGGCAGATCACTGAGCAGAGAAAAAATAATTACGATAAAGCCATAAGCCTGCAATTTTATCCCAATTAGCCTTGACTCATCTGTGATTTCCCCCCTAAAACCCATAACTTCTGATGACCACATAGCCTCAATTATAATCAGCAAAGAAGCAGCAAGTGTCTACTTGACTAAAGAAAATGATTTGATTTCTTTCAGATTAATAATGAGCTTTTGACATACCCCTAGGAGGATGTGCTTATTGCTGTGTGCAGAAGTAGAGCAGTCTGTCACCTACTTTTTGTTGCTTCTCCTGTAAGGCCAAATAATGGAACAGACTGCTTTTTGCAATCATAATATGTGAAAGTGCACACTAGTTTTGTCCTCTTGCAGCGTGTAGTGAACATGCAGAAAATCTCATGTTTTGAATGCAGCTGGTTTTTTGGAGACCAATGTTTTAAAGAGAGCTCACTTTTTTTCCCTGCTGACTGTGTGAACAGGATCCCGCTCTTTCAAGCTGGAATCCTCTTTGAATTCTTCAGCTCTCAAAAGAGATAAAGTGGATAGCATTGCCAGATCAAATTTCAAAATAGCTGCAGTACAAAACAGCAATATTTATTTTCTGTTAATTCCTGTTCTGGGAAGAGGACAAGTGTGTTTTCTTGTTAGCCAACTCACACAACTCAGGTTTGGCACCTCATTCTTCACAACAATAGAACACATGTGGGGTGATAGAGTTCCCATTTCTGTTTATCGGGATTAACAAGGTTATTAGATTTGTTGGTGTTCTCCGACTCTTGTTTGTTCTTTAATCACAAAGTTGTGTTACCGAGTTGGTGAAGGAGATCTTAGGGGTACTCAGCTTTTCTCTTTCTGGTCTTGAAGGCTAAATGCCCTCCCATCTTCTTGGCCTATAGGGCTAAGACAGCTTTCCCCTTCTACATTTGATGGGTGTAGGAGCACTCCTTAAAGGTAAGGAATGCCCCCTGTTTTACAGAACATGAATTTATTGGTACCAATTTCCCATTTTCGCAGTGTACTGGTGTCACAACATGTTCCATGAGAGAGGAAGAGTAAAACATAGCTTTAAGGTTTTCTGCAGCAGCCCAACATCTGCTATAAGAACTTGTTCGGGGTCTTATTCCGAGCTGCTTCAGACTATGATGCTGCAGATTTGGTTGTGTGGAGTGAGGGTATTTTGAAATATGGGGCATTCATAATACCCACCAGCAAGGGAGCTGTCATCTTCTGGAATGAAGCACATCCCTTTCAACTCAGAGACATCTTCTGACAGTAGTTCAGGTGCCCTGCATTAGAAGCTCACAATGAAGGAATGTCATGAGATGGAAGATTAATGCTGCACTCCTTCCTGAAGTGCCCTGCGTGGCAGAGGCTCAGGTATTTTCAGTGTGTAAAGTGCTGTGCAGTTAGCCCTGTGTCCTGGGGCTTTAAATCTGATTCTTACACATAGGCGCACACACCAGCCAAAAGAGGAAGAAGCCCACAGCACCACAAGTAAACAGCAATGGGAAACTTAATCGGTAGCTTCAGGCATGCATTACGAGCCTGGCCAGAGATAATATATCTTTAAGTACTTGTAATCTTTTGAAATTCCCCTCAGCCATGCCTGGGAGAGGACGTGGAGATTACTGAGGGGGTGGAGGGAGGGAAGTGACTTGGGGGAGAAGTTTGCCAGACACGCTTTAAGAGACTAATGGATTTCTAATGTTTACATTCTTTATATACAAACCTGCTTTATAAATGATCCTGGCATTATAGCTGTAAAACAAAGTCATAAAAACAGCCTGCAGCTCAGGCATAGAGCATAAATGCCTTTTTTTCTCAGGCAGATGAAGGAGAGGCAGAGCGTGCAGCAATCAATATTTATGTGCCTTATCTGTGTTTCTTTGGTGCAGTCAGGGAGATGGTACACAGACTTGGGTATGCTACCAGCCCCTCGAGTTGGGCTGGGATATCTCCCCCTTCCATTGATAGGTGCCTGTCAGGTATCTGGGAGCACTTAGGCCGAGTATCACTTGCGGAATTCCCTGCTTTCATGTTCTGCCCTCTTTTTTTGGTTTTGTTTTTCTCTCTCTCTTGTTCCCCAGGGTTGGAGGGCACTTGGGTTTGCCATTTTGTGCTTCATCTTTCTGTCTAAACTTGAGTGGTTAAATGTGGCTGTTGAGCAATTATGATTACGGCAGCAGCTCCCAGAACTTGAATGTTGCAAGGAGGCTGGAGCCAGATAGACGAGATCCCCTTCTGATTTTTCAAAAGGAAACGCTGTCTTGTCGCTCTTGAGAGTATGGGTCAAGTGTTGCCACCCTGGTTTCCTAAATATTGACTGAGGCAATATAGAGGCCTCCAAGGTGACATAAAGGGCACTAGAGGAAGCAAGCAAGGATAGAGGAAGCAAGCAGTTTCAGGCACAGCCCTTTGTGGGTTTCGTCTTGATCTCTCCCAGCATCAGATTCTCAGGATACTGTCTACTGATTTTTGACTTCCAACTTAAATTTTGCAACCTCATGATAACTCCGAGATGGTCTGGAGCTGTTCCATTACTGCAGTGATCTTCTGTTTGCTTGATCATCCACATATCTGATGTATTACTACTTTGCTGCCTATGTCCAAGAATGTGTGCACGCGCGCTCCCCAGTTTGGATTTTGGAGCAATCCTAATGCCCAATTAAGCCAGCACAAGTCCAGTGCTGGTCTGACGGTGTTGCAAAAGTGCTGTAAGTCAGTCCTGCGTCACACCTGGAGGGCACAGTGCACAGTTAGGTGCTAGCCTCTCCAAGCAGCCATGGAAATGGGGAGACAGGTGAGTTGTGCTGACTGAATTTGATTAGGATTGCATTCTGGGTGATTCCATGATGAGTTGCCATTTCTTTTTTTCTTAACACATTGCGGAGTCTTGATTACAACTGTCTATAATCTGAAAAATGTTCAAAAAACATGGCAAGCTGGGTATGTCAATTTATGACCTCAACAACAAGTGACAGAACCTTCATAGGAGATGGGGGGTACCTTTTTAAAAATAATTATCATCATCAATAAAAAAACACATCAATTTATTATGCCTTCCCCATCTCTATATGGTCGTGAGAATTGGCCCACTGATATGTGGGTTTTGTCAAACTTGAATGCTAGTTGCTCTCCCTGGACTCCTGCTAAGTCTTTATTTTAAATACAAGTGGCTTTTATTCAAAGCCCAAACAACAGGCCATCAAAGAGAACAATTTGTAATCACCACACTACTCTGTTCAGCTATGGGACCTATAGTGGAAGCCATTGTATTTTTAATAATCATCTTGGACGAGCATTTTCAATTTTAGCTCCCAAATGGCTCATTCATCACACAAACAATCTAGCCTACCCCCAGTGCCCTCTCGCCTGTGTTCCACCCTGAGATCCTCACTGGCCTGCTCTGGACTACAGCTGTGTAGTGTCTCACAAGGACTCACCAAGAGATCATTGTTCACCCTCATTACTCTGCATCCCTGTGCAATGGGTAGGGTGCTGAGAAAATCACAGACCTGTAAATAAAATTAGGGAGGGGATGACTGGCAGCCGCAAAGAGGCCTGGCAGCGTGAGAGAAACAGAGAGGCCACAACCAGGGGGGCAAGGAGAGAAATTAGTCTGGAGTTTAATTCGTTGTTTCCAAAAGAGCAGTTAATGGATTATGACAAATGTCCTACTGCTTTCCTTAGTGCTGTGTTAAAATGGAAATGGAAAGTCAATTTTCCTAAATGGATTTTAAATGGCTGGAATGAGAGAGACAGAGAGAGAGAGAGAATGTATATGTTTCATAGGCTGGTTTCTGCTCAGGAGCCAACTTGAGTATCTTGCTTGCCTCCTTCTCATCCTCTTTTGGGGTTTATTTCTAGAAATCCTATGACAGGCTCTGTCTAAGGATTCAAAAGGCATCGGCAACCCTAGCTTTGCTGGCATTTTCTGTGAATCCTACAAGTGCAGTCATTTAGTCTGTGGTGTTGGTTGTACTAGGGCGATGCCAAGTCCTCTAGTTTTGCCCTTTTGGGGGAAAAGCTCAGGAAATTAATTTCCACTTTACAGCAAAATTGGAGGGAAATATCATGCAGCTTCTTTTGAATGATGACCTCTTGGCTTTTGCTTAATCTCTTTGGTCTCAGTCGGTGTTTGGAAGGACCATATATTGGAGGTATCCAACCTTTTCAGAGCCATGACCTTTAAGCCCAGTCTGTAGCATGTAACCCATTCCTACTTGTCTCTCACTCATGTATATTTTTCCTCTTATATTAAAAAAAATCAAAACCATCAGAAAAGAAAATATTGATAGTGATGGTACAACTGGCGCAATTTTTCTGAAATGAAGATGTAAACCAGTTACAAGTGATGAGTTATCAACTAAAAACCATATATCAGCAATTTTTTTCTTCTGTGTAACCCATAACGTGACCCATTAGCCATTACATTTTTCATTTTCTTTGTAAATTGATTTGTGAACTTTTTAAGTTGAAAAGTGGTATATAAATACTGTAGATAGATAGATAGATAGATTTCATATCACTGGTGGAATGCTGAGAAATGTTTTGCGTATCTAGCCCAGCTTTTCAGTCCCAAAGTTTGTTCTTCTTGCATTTGTGTTCTCTTTGTCCTGCTGCATTTAAAGTATCCTTAGGTATACCAGGCATGCTGAATGCAAAGTGTGTTTGAATGATGAAATGCAAGAGAAACATAATGCTTGCTTTGGCTCTACCAGTACATGCTGCTCTAGGGAGTTTAGAAGTAGCTTACACCTTGTCTGCCTTATCACAGCCTTGCTCCTTTTACTGGGGGAGGGGAGAATCTGGGTACATTTAGGGCACAGGGTGTATTTGCGTTGTAATCCCTTTCAGAATTGCTACAGCCTAGCAGAGAATTTTATCTGAATATAAAATGCTTATTTTTGTTCTGTCCTATATTCTACTTAAGAGGCTTTTTCCCTTCATCCTTCAGGGCTGCCATGTAGGAACAATATTCCCTAGACCATCCCCCAACAGAATACAAATCATATGTCTTCCCCTTTGGATGTCATCCCATGCTGCAGGGAACAACTCTCCAGGGAATAAGTTACCTTTCCCAAGATCCTGAACATATTTCTATCTTCAGGGCTGACATTCAGGAATGAGGCACCCAGATCTGGATATCTTGTAACTTGCAGAGTTAGCCAGTTTTGCTCCAGTTTTATCATGGCTCCCAGTGTTATCATGTAACTATCACTCCACAACTAAGTTACTGGAGTAGAATCAAGGCCTCTGCCATATGATTATACTGACAATTCTTAACATTTGTTTCATTCTCTCTACTAGTTCCCAAACTTTTTAGCATTGGGATCCACCTAAATAAAAGGTTCACTTTAATAGCTGCTTAGGACTTTGCAGCTATAGTTGTGATTGGGCAACAATGCTCCCTCCAAGCAAGGTGACCATATAGAATGGAGGACATAGTGCCTCTACCTTTAACCAATGCAGAGAATAGGGAATTTAGGCAGGTTTAGCTCATCATAGAAGGGTTTCAAAAGCATAATCTGCCTCAATTCTCTCTTCTATGCAATGGTTAAAGGTAGAGGCACTATGTCCTCCATTCTATATAGTCCCTCTGCCTCCGAGTAACAAGTTATTGAACACTTGATGTAGACAGAATGAGTTTAGCAACCTACGAAAAATTTAGGCACAACCTACTGATGGGTGAAGGATCCCACAGTGTGGGAGCTGCTGCTCTAGTATAGAACACTAGAGCATTTCATGTCTCTGTAATCATTACAGCACTTTCAAGTGGTATTTATCTATCTACAGTAGTTATATACCGCTTTTCAACTGAAAAGTTCACAAAGCGGTTTACAAGAAGATGAAAAAATTAATAGCTAATTAATTGCTAATGGGTCCCTGTCCCAAAAGGGCTCACAATCTAAAGTGCAAAAAGAACATCAGCAGAAGCCACTAGAACAGACATTGCTGGGATGTGTAGGGCCAGTTACTCTCCCCCTGCTAAATAAAAGAGGAACACCCACTTGAAAGAGTGTCTCTTGCCCAGAGAGTGTCTCTTGCGCTCTCTTTCAAGTGGGAACACCCACTTGAAAGAGTGTCTCTTTATCTTCATATTTTAGAAAGAAGCTTAAAGCCAAGCTATAGTGGCTTGCCAATGGTCATCTAATGCATTTATGACAAAGGCAAGACTTGAATTGGGAATTTCCAGATTCACAGGTTTGTTTCATAAGTAGGCCCACAGAAATCAGTTGGATTAATTTCTGTGTAAGCATTGCAAATGGCACTTTCCCTTCTGCTGGATTTTGTAGGAATAACTGTCCTGAAAAGAGCATTTCCTTGCTTGCTTCTCTGGTAAAGATTGGTGCCCCAAGGCACAGATGGCAGTGATTGTGAAAATGTATTAGTTGCAGTACTGAAAAATGAAGGCTGGTTTATTTTCAGCATATGCAAAGAAATAGCAATGAACAAGGAGTCAACATTTATGAGAGATAAGTTGCAGTCTGACGTCTTTCCAAAGTGCAAAGCTGATATTTCATAAGATTTGTGTTGCCATTGGAAGTAGATGGAGGTTAAAATGTTCATATTGTCTCCTCCTTTCATTGCAGGAATTGAGTACGGTGATGTACTTCCTGATTCCTTTCCATCAGCACCTGCAGAGTCCCTTCCTCATTTCCTTCTGGAGCCACAAGATGCCTACATTGTTAAAAACAAACCCGTGGAACTGATCTGCAGAGCCAATCCTGCCACTCAAATCTACTTCAAGTGCAATGGCGAGTGGGTGAATCAGAATGATCATCTCACAACAGAGAGCTTGGATGAGGTCACAGGTGAGATGCCTTTGCAGATTAGACCATCTCCTAGGCCCTTTTCAGGTTTTCCTCTTTTAAAGGGATTCTCAGTGTAATATTCTATATTCATCATATGATTCCTTAATTTATTCCCATTGAGTCATTCATGTACATTAAAAGCAAAAACATGTTTGACTACCCCTTTTTGATAACAGAGAATTACAGCAGAGAAATCTCTTAAGAATATGATTGCCTCATTCTGCCTCTCCAGTGGATTTATGGGAAGATTGTGCAAATGATGGACATTGTGGCAGAGCAGGTGCTTGTCAAACTGTTTCTTTGGAAATGTATTGGGTAGCTTTATTGTTAAGACCAGTAATGGTGGCAAGCTTTTTTGATGGGCAGGCTGTCCTACAAAAGGCATAGTCACAGGGAATTGTTGAGTATAAAGAGGGGACACTTTGACCTGCACAATAATATGGCCTGACCAGCCATGTGACCAAACATATGGAGTATATGAACTGAATGTCCGTGTTAGAGCACTGCATGAATGTCTTCAATGCAGAAAGTTTGCAAAACAGTGTGGTAAATGCGTTATACTTGATGGCCTGAAAAAGCTTTGTTAGCTTTGATCATGGTGTAATTAATTTCAGAATAATTTTAGAAAAAAATTATATCAACATGGATATAATCATATATCCATGAAAATTATATCAACATGGACCCATGGGTGGTATAGAAAAAACAGAGTTCCACAGAAATGCACAAAATAGTGCCAGTCCTGAATATATTGGGTAATTATATTTTAGTTATATTGATTAGTTATATTTTAGACTTCCCAGTAAAGTACTTCAGAAGAGGCTCTTAAGAAAAGTAGATAATCTAAGAACAAGGAGGTACAGTTGTGTCATGGATCAGAAACTGGCTAAGAAGAAGAAAACAAACAGCAGGGGTGCCTAGTCAATTTTTACCGTGGCAAAAGGTTACCAGTAGGAAGCCCCCAAGAAAGCAGCCTGAAAGTTCAGTTCAGTAGAGAGAATATTATTGAAAATTTTAAAGGATTTTGACACTATCCTCAAGCAACCTTTTATTGCTGTCTTGAATAGTGCTAGTCTGTCTATGATCTATAGATTGCAGCATTAGGAAGTTAGAATTTTTGTTGTCATCCAACATTATAAATATAGAACAAATCTCCTTGGCTTTGTAAAAGGCAGGTGTTGAGACCATGCTACTTCAGGTTCAGTTTAAGTGTGGTGCACACATTTCAAAATGGGAAGTCAAACTTTTGTTGCAATTACAACATGATCACTGTTTTCACTATTTCCAATTCTTGGGAAGCCCTGTAAGCACTCTGAGGGGCTCCCAAGGCTCCCTACAACTGAGATCCTGAAAGTCGCTCAGGTAAGTTTAAAAAATTTCCTCTTCCTCTGTAGGCGCATAATCCTGGGGATTGTTCTGTTGCTTTTTTCTCTTCTCTCGCCCCTTACAGGGAGTGGTGGACCTTATGCAAACTAGTGGGTCACAATCCTCCAGTTTGAGTAACACTGTAGACTTGCTTCTAAAGATCCCATAGGCATCTGTTTAACCACTGTTAGAAATACCATAGTATTCTGAATCAGAGGGACCTGTAAGAGCATCAGCAGGCTTCTCCTTATATTCTCTTTATATAACCATAAAAATCAGTATGTGGATGGCTAAGAGTGTTTTATTTTTTTAATTTTGTTTGTTCTAAAAATAAGTCAGTAATGGAGCTACAAAATTTGAAAATGAATTGCTCAGAATTTTTTTAAGTGGAGAAATCTTCTAAACAATAATGGTAGGCAAATGAATGAGTGGTATAATCTCAGATGAAATTAAGTACAGTGTAGATAAAAGTCTCTAAAACTTATACTTGTTAAAACCATACCTGTCCATTTAACTCTTTAGAATATAAGTAAATCTCCTCATGCTGCAATCCTAAACACCTACCTGGGAGTTTGCCCCATTAAGCATAGTGGGACATACTTCTTAGTAGGTATACATAGGATTTCACCATTATTCTGCTAATAGGCTTCCAATAAGTAATTTTGCAGTCTACAGTGGGCCCTTGTCCAAAGAAGTTTTGGTTGTTGACTCTGGATGCCTGAGGGGCTCTGCATTGCACTGGATCAGCAACCAACTGTATTGGTCTACACAGGCCTCAAAATGACTCAGGAGGCTCTGAAAGCTACTTCCAATTTCTGGAAACAAACCAGAAGTAGCTCTAAAAACTGGAAGTAGCTTTCAGAAGCTTCCTTGGTACAGTCTGAGGTCAACATAGTGGATTGTCAGCCTAGTGCGACCCAGGAGAGGCTTCCAATAAATAATGATGGGGAGCATCTGTAGGCACTTATGTGGACCACCAGTATCTCCAGGTGGTTAAATTAACAGACAGTGGACCCACAGATAAGGAGTGTCCACATTAATAGCTTCTGATAAATTTTCTGAAGTGCTTAGTATGGCTGCAGGACATATAGTATTTGAGAACATATAGTATTTGTTCAGTTCAATATAGACAAGCAACCCTGGCCTGCTGGTTAACAGGCACAGTGTCTTAACCACTCGCGCCACCCACAGCCCTGCAGACTACATAAGTGACATTATTTATTTAGCTCATGTTATGTTAAGGCCATAATCCAGTGGTTATTTATTTGGGAGTAATCCTTAGTGAAAACAGCAAGACTTACCTGTGAGGAAACATGGATAAGCTAACATTTCAATATATATATTGAATATATATACCGTATTTCCCGGTTTATAAGATGCACTTTTTTTTCTTCCCAAAGGGGGGGAAAATGTCTGTGCGTCTGATAGAGTGATAGGGCCAATCCTGGAGTACCTTACCCCATCATTTCATATGTCGTTGGATTCGTATTGAAGAGTAGAATCCAATGCAACAATCAGTTTTGAGATATCTCCTTCCTATCAAAAGTTATGGCCAAAAAAGTAAAAATCAAAAATATAAAAACAAAAAAAATACATTTTAGACAGTTTTTTAAGCGGGTAGGAATTTTGCCCTGGGGGTAGGAATTTAGGCATTGGGGTTCAGGAATTTAGTGTTTGGCATCTGGTCACTTTGGCACAGTTGTAATCCTACCCAGCCTTCCCTGGCTTGGAGACTTGCTCCAAAGTAGACATGCACAAGACCTGGTCCCTCCTACTCCATGCCTGTGCCTCCCTCACTCATCCCTATGTATCTAGATCCCCTCACCTTTCCCTACCTACCCCCCAAAACAACCCCCCCCACCAACTTACCTGCCTTTCTGGACTATTTGTAATGAGATTTGTGTAAAATGTTGTTGTCTGATCATTTGCAATGAGATTTCTGCAAAAGTCACAAATCACTGACTCTAGAGATGATGAGTTTTTGGGGTTACCAGAAAATTAAAAGTGTGCTGGAAGCTTAAAGTCTTTCTTCATTTGTTAATGACAGTGATAATGGTTCTTAATACCACTGTTGACTTTACATGGTTGAAATAGTATTCTGCTACATTTTTTAAAATATACTAGCAAAAAGCGTACCCGCGTTGCGGGTGTTAACATTTTCCCCTGTGCCATCCCCTCACGGCACAGATACACCCCATGTGCCATTTCCCCCATGCGCATCATCCCCCCCATGCGCATCATCCCTCCATGCACATCATCCCCCCATGTGCAACTTACCCCCATGCGCATCATCCGCCGATGCGCAAATTTACCCCATGTGCAACTTTTCCCCATGTGCAACTTTTCCCCATGCGCAACTTTACCCCATGTGCAACTTTCCCCCACGCACATCAACCCCCATGCACAACTTTCCCCCATGCGCAACTTTTCCCCATGTGCAACTTTTCCCCATGCGCAACTTTCCCCCATGCGCAACTTCCACCCATGTGCATCATCCCCCCATGCACAACTTTCCCCTATGCTCAACTTTACCCCATGCGCATCCTCCCCCATGTGCAACTTTCCCCCATACACATCTTCCACCCATGCGCAACTTCCCCATGCGCATCATCCCCTCATGTGCAACTTTCCCCCTTAGCATCATCCGCTGATGCGCAACTTCCCCCCATGCGCAGCTTTCCTCCCATGTGCAACTTCCCCCCATGCGCAACTTTCCTCCCATGTGCAACTTCCCCCTGTGCAACTTTCCCCCATGTGCATCATCCGCTGATTCGCAACATTCCCCCATGCGCAACATTCCCCCATGCGCAACATTCCCCCATGCGCAACTTCCACCCATGCGCAACTTTCCCCATGCGCATCATCCTCCCATGCACAACTTTCCCCATGTGCATCAGTTCCCCATGCTAAACTTCCCCCGTGCACAACTTCCCCCATGCACAACTTCCCCCATGCGCATCATCCTCCCATGCGCAAATGCGCAACTTCCCCCCATGCACAGCATCCTCACCAGTGCAACCTCTTCCTCCGAAAAACATCCCCCAGTTCACCAGGGTCTGAGCACCAAATTGGCTGGATGTTGTTAAGTCTCCCATGTTAAGTATAGGACAGAAACACGTTGCCCCCTTTTCAGCCCCTGAAGGGTTAAATTTCTCCAGATGGTTCTTGGTGGGTGTTCAGGTGACAGAAGGAACTCCCAGAATTCCATGCTTCAGGCCCAGCAGTTGGGGAGGAATGTTGATGAGTCAGCAATTCTCAATGCAAAGTATAGGGAGGAAAACGCGTTGCACCCCTTTTCACCCCCTGCCGGTTGGAATTTCCAAAAACCGGTTCTTAGTGCACCCCTCAGTCACGGAAGGAACACCCACCCCAAACTTCACGCTTCTAGGCCCACCGGTTTTGGCAGGGCGGTGATGAGTCAGTGAATCAGTCAGTCAGTCAGTGACTTTTCTCTTATATATATATAGATTAGTACATCATTTGGTTCAGAATATTTTTTTCTTGTTTTGCTCCTCTAAACTTTGGTGCGTCTCATGGTCTGGTGCGTGTAATAAGCAGGGAAATACGGTGTGTGTGTGTGTGTGTGTGTGTGTGTGTGTGTGTGTGTGTGTATAAACTATGGCAATCCAAGCATTTGGGAGAAAATGAACTAGATCTTTAAATAGAATATAATAAGTTTCAAAGCATAAATAAGTTGAAGGTTAATAAAGCAAATAAATTTAAAGTAAATTTTCTTCTGGTTATAATCTTAGTGGAGCATGGCTGTTGGGAGGTGGGGAAGGAGAATATCATGACAACCTCCAGAACTTAAAAATTTACTTTTGCACCAATCCCCAGTAAATCGAAGAGTTGTTTACCATATGATTACAGGTGTTCTTCATTATCCATTAGGGTTCCACATTGGAATCTCCCATGGTTAAAAAAAATCTGTGGATAAAAAACTGAAAAAAATAGATTCAGAGATCCACTTCCAGGTTTCTTGCTTCTCCACTGCTTCAAATGGAATAAGGTTGTGCCTCAGTATCTGCAGAGGTTTGATTCTGGAACTCCCTGTTGATACCAAAAGTGTGTTAAATAAAAGCAGTTTAAAAGCCATTCCCTACAATCCAGAGTAACTACGGGAGCACGTAAGAGACTTTACGTGTACCCATAGTTGCTGCACTACCTAGTGAAAACCTATGGGAAATTCATATTGCAATCCAGAGCAAATTGTTCTTACACCGGAGCAAGGACTCCACGTAGTTACTCTGGATTGCACCCATTACCTAAACCTAACCCTAACTCTTTACAATTGTTTAAAAACAGCTTTTCTTCCTATTGTAGAGAGGCAATTAGCAATCCAGTCAGCAATTAAAAATACAAAGGACACCTTGCTTTTGCATGGTTCAGCTGAGGAAGGGAATGATTGCTTGCATGACTGCCTCTCTACAACAGTAGAAAAGCAGTTTTAAAAACTGATTTGCAGGGATCATTCATGTTGAGTCAAATCCATGTTTAAAATTCCATGAATAACAACGCTGGATCTGTATTGCTATTCTGCTGTTGGAAATCTGATTCCCTGAAACCATCTTTGGAGGCTTATTTCACAAATTATCTATTATAGTCTACAGCAGCCAGTATTCCCAGGCAGTCTCCCATCCAAGTACTAAACAGGTCTGACCCTGCTTAGTTTCTGAGATCAGAGGAGATTGGGCACATTCAGGTTGTATGGCCATAGTATGGCTGCTTTATTGATAATCTGTATTGTTTTTATAGTTCTGTATTTGTACTGTTTTTTTAATTGCGATGACCTATGGAGATGAACAATTAAAGTTTCTAGATTTCTATTATAGACAGGAGATTGTTTCCATGAGCAATCCCAGCAGTTGAATCCCCATGGAAATGTAGGTGGCTCCAAACATTACAAACAAATTAGCTACCTACACAGTCACTTCCACATTCAACTTGTGTTTTTAATATCTGCAGAGGACTTGTGCAAGAAGGTTGCATAGACTGAAGGTGTGAATATAGTCTACATAACTTACTTACATAACTTACCCTAAGATCCTCTTTGGAAATTACAAACAAGTGCTAACAGGTGACATGCAGAAGAGGTGAAGCAAATGGCTGGTGGCATTTATCTATATACTGTACATAAAATTGAAAAGTCAGTGACTGACTGACTGACTCATCAACAGCCAGTCAAAACCACCAGACCTAGAAGTGTTAAATTTGGGGAGGGTATTCCTTTCATGATGGAGGCACCCACTAAGAACCAGTTTTTGGAAATTCCAACCGGAAGGGGGTGAAAAGGGTGCAACACGTTTTCCTCCCTATACTTCACATTGAGAATCCCTGGCTGAGGGACTCTGCACCAATCTCCGGATCTAGAAGTTTGAAATTTGGGGAGAGTGTTCCTTCTGTGACATCAACACCCACCAAGAACCAATGTTGAGGAATTTAACCCTTCAGGGGCTGAAAAGGGGTGCAATGTGTTTCTGACCTATACTTAACATTGAAGACTTATTGATCAACATCCAGCCAATTTAGTGCCAATTACCTACGCACTGGGAGGGAAGGTTCTCATGGAGGGGCCATTGCACATGGGAAGTTGGTGCACATGCGTGGATGTTGATGTGCATGGGGGGATGTTGCACATGGGGGTTGATGTGCGTGGAGGGTGTTGTGCATGGGGGCATTGCATATGGGGAATGTTGTGCATCAATGAGAGGGTTGATGCACATTGGGGATGTTGCACATATGAGGATGTTTTGCATTCAGGGTTGACGCCCGTCAATGGGGGTTTGACGCACATCAGTGAGGGGACGATGCGCATGAGGGGACGATGCACATGGGGGGATGTTGATGCGCATGATGATGCCTGAACAGGCAGTTGAATCTCTTTCCTGCTTGCTCAATTCAGTTCTTTCTTTAAAAAAAATCCAGCATAACTATAATTAAAGCTTCCATTAAATAAGTCCATGCTATACTGCTGAACTAATGCAAAAGTCTGTATTATTAAATGCCTTTGAGGACTAAATTATTTAATTAGGATGGAAGTTGCCAGCATGAATATCAAATAGCTTTGCAACAGGCAGGGGGATTAATGTCTCAGGAGAGCACTTGCAACACATCCCTGCAATCTGGATGATGTTAGTGTCACACCAGCTAAAGGAGCCAGACATGCTAAGGATATGTATGATTCAGAGAAGTGGCAAAGCTAAGGAGTGCAATGGTGGAGTTGTCTGATTGTGTCTGATAGGGGTGGGGAAGAACCTCACACTGGCCAGAAGGAGACAATAGCAATGAAGAAGCAGCACAAACTCTCTTGGAAGCTAGGTTTGATGCATACAGTGTGAAGTTGCAGTTATATCTTGGGTAATTACTCACCTATAAGATGAGAAATTTCCTCATGGGCACGCTGAAGTCCCCAGTGCGCATGTCCAGTGCACACCTCTCCCACTGTGCATGTCCAGAGACCTGGACACACACAGTGAACCTCAACATAGCCATTCAGACCTGCTCTGAAGTGGAGCAGCAGCAGGAGTTCCTTCTCTGCCTTGAAACAGGTCTGAAGCGGTGCATTCAGTGATGGGCCCGGCCTGACCCAACAACCGGCTCGCCGGAAGTAGGAGGGCCAGGCTGGGGTTGGGGCAGGAAGGGTGAGGGGTGGGGCCAGGGCTGAGGAGGATCAGGGGCGGGGCCAGGAAGGGCATGCCACCCACCCCAGTGTGCTGAAGGTGCAGGTGGGTGGGGCGAGGGCGGGGAGAGGGGCGGGGAGAGGGGTGGGGCGAGGGGCAGGGTGAGCGGCGGGCCCCAACCACGGCGCACTGAAGCTGGAGGAGTTTGCACTGCCAACCTTGGCACAGGGGCAGTGCGTCTCCTCCAGCTGGACTCTGGAGGAGATGCACTGTGCCTGCCCCAGCTGGTCGACCAGCTTGAGGACACACATTGCACATGCGTCAATCTCCTTTGGTTGGTGCATGTGCAATGCAGGGCTTCCCCAGGCGCACCGAATCGGCGTGCCCATTTTCTGGCCTCCCCGATTGGTAGTGGGAGGTCAGAAATAAGAAGCGGTTCGGGCGATCCAGCCCGAACCGGCTTCAGCCCACCCCTGGATGCATTGAAGCCCAGAGTCTATTGGAGGGGTGTCAAACTCCCCTGACATGTCACCTGGTGCTGTAACTGAAGCAAGATTACCTTCAACGTGTGGATACAGCAGGTTATTGGTTTGAAGCTGTAGTGACAAATGTGTCATATATCCACAGAGCAGGCCAATCTTGAACAGTTGCCTAAAGTACAAAGAATAGGTCTCAGAAGTCTTTTTGTTAATAATCTGGCAGTGTCCCAGTCCCATGGAACCCAATCAAAAATGGCAACCACTTCCAGAGTTGAATCTCTCCTATATCTCCACCCACTGTGTTCATTCAAGCAGCAGCCATATTTATTGAGGGCATAAACATCTTCAGTCCCATTGCCTATCTTTAGTACCACTATTAGTTTTTGGATGGGGCGGGGGAGTTGCAAATGCAATACAATTGGCATAATGGGAAAAGCAATTCCCTTTCAATTGCTTTAACTGGAGCTCAATCCACTCTGCTCTTCATTTGTAGGCAATTGGCAGTTAGGTTTTACAATATTAAGGCAATAAGATTAAAGCACATACTTGCATGCCTTCCTGAATTGAAGCTGTGATTTTTTAATGTGATGGTGAAGCGATTAAGGTTGTACTAAAACAGAAGGTGTAATGGGGCAAAGCTTAGACCGTATTAATAGCAGCTCTTTCATAAAACAGCTGAATATGGATCTGTCAAAGTTGCCATCCTTGGGTGGCTCACGTGTTCTGCCAGCAACTGAAAAGTTAATTTGACCAAAAGCAGCATCCCATTATTGGATGCTTAACAATACTTACGTGCAGTATTGTACCTAACAATACACAGTTTTGTTTTGCTAAGACTATTTGTTTTTACTCCATTGTTAAAAGTTTCAAATTCTCAACTTCCTCCATTTGTCTCCCTGTTTCTGCAACTGATTTTTTTTTCACTCTTATATTTGATGGGACTAAAATCATAGTCACCCTAGTTTACAAAAATTATCATTTTGTACTCAATAAAAGAACCTTCCTTTCTGAAGCTCCAAGGGCCCTCACCTTCTTTCCCATGTGGACACCATCACCCTCTATATACTGTTATACCTTTCATAACACTGGTTTCTTCAGCACTGATTCATTACAGTGCTCTTTGCCTTGGATCAATCAACACTGTGTGAGATTCTTATTTTGTGTTAACTGACTATCTGACAACCGTTCCAACTAATGGGAATGGTACATTCTGGGCCGAACAGCACCAACTTCCTCCTGATTAAATTGAGAGTGGCCTCAACAGCATTGTTTCACATAGCATTTTAAGGGAATGGATCTCCCTCACTATTAAAGGAGCTGCTCGAAATATGTTCAAATATTTTTTAATGTGACAAGAGTTCTTGTGTCTTTATCAACCGTGTGACATACAGAGAGATTGTGAGGTGCATCTTTTCAAAATCACCCATTGAACCTCCTCCTGTCACATAAATACTGAAAACATTGGCGCCTCACTTGTCTAAGTAGCTGTACTAAATAGAATGTCAGAGTCTTGGCACAATCTCTTCCTTTCCATCTCTGAGCTGAAGGGATTTGGGGGGAAAGAAAGAAGGGAAAGGAGGTGGCATTATTACAGCATTGCTTATAATAATACACTGGCTTGAACCATTCATTGCTTTTTTCTTACCAGAAGCTATAGTTTTATGTACTGTCTGTTTAAGGTGGGGTGGGCAAACATTTTGGTAAGAGGGCCACACCACTCAAACACAGCAAGATTACATTAACACAAAATAAGGATGTCACACAATATTGATTTGTAATAAACATTTGGACCTCTGTGTCTCAGTTGCCAATACCAGTAGGGAGCTGTCAGGAGGAGTTGAACTACATAGGGTTGCTTGGTTGCATCTAGAGAATGTATAGAACAGTCATGGACCCATTGAATTAAGGACTGTCCGTGTAACTGGTTGTTAGATAGGAGCATTCCTTCTTGAGACCTTCTTAAGCTAGATGAACCAGTGACTGAATCAGGAACCATACTTATGCAACATACGTTCCAAAACACTTTGCTCTGGCTCTTTTCAGAGTGTTTTCCTTCAAATACAACCATTAAAACATTAGATGCAGTTGCCTTGCCATGCTTGTAGTCCATCACCTGTCTTTCCCCATTGTTAAAGCAGGATTCCATATTCATCTTCCTGCAAAGAACAGTGGTCGGGATTGGCCAGTGCCAATGTTCACATTAGATGGGGAACTATTTTTTTTTCAGATAGCCCATCAGCAACTTCATTTTAAAATTTGGGGAAGGCATAACTTGTTAAGATTAAGAAGAGCTAAGCTGGCACGTGTTTTCATTAAGGGACCTCTTCCTTTGCTATTGTTAATTTAGGCTCTTTTTTCATATGGCTTCTTTGTCTCCAGTTTATCAGTGTGTTTTAAAGAAAATGCTCATTCTCAGATCTGCAGCCTTCCTTGCCCCTCTGGTTGCAAGGGACACTTGAGGGAATATTGTCTGAAAGAGTGAAACTGACGGGAAAAGTGGGGAAGATTAAGTGTTTGCTATGTGGATTCTCTTGTTATAGGTCTGTATGAAAATATTATTGGGTGCCTCTGGGCTTGGAATCTTCTCCACATTTGGCTTATGACTTCATTTTCCAGTTAAAACCCAAATCATGAATTCAAAGTTGCTGTCTCACTGATAGAAAAGAACTTTCCTGTGAGTTTGGAGTTAGAGAGATGTGCTGTTTCTTTTCTGGTGTTTTCAAGCTCATTCAAGGAGAAAGAGGCTCTTGGAACCCCATTGTGGGATCAGACGTACCTAGCCTTGTTTGAAGCAAAAGCATAGTTCCCTGGGCCTGGATGGTGCTAATGTGCCGAAGTTCAGCTTTTGTTCAGTGAAGATCAGGCAAAAGGAACTAGCTGGAGCTGGATATCCTTATGAGAAGTGGAACTAGTACAGGGAAGCCATGAAAGTTCCATACTACTGTTAACCATTTCCAGCTATTTCAGCCCCTAATCTCCTTTCAGTCCTTCCTTAGCCGTACATGTTCATTTTCCACTTTATTACTTACATATAGATTTCATTTAATACATGTTGAACTCTCCAAGTTGCACATTTCCCTTACGCCCATAACCACTTCCTTTGTTTTCTCTGGCTACAGGTCTCCTTGTAAGAGAAGTCAGGATTGAAGTCTCTCGGCAGCAGGTAGAGGAACTCTTTGGCTTAGAAGACTACTGGTGTCAGTGTGTGGCGTGGAGCTCAGCGGGTACTACGAAAAGCCGAAGAGCTTATGTCCGGATAGCATGTAGGTCATGATTGTATTAATAATCTTTTATGTAGTTTTATATTGTGCATACTTATCCCTGGTACTGACCCCAGTCATGAGTACCATTGGAGGACAGAGATGTTTGTATTCACCCATCATAATCAGGGCTCAATCCTAACCAATTTAGGCCATCACAATTCTCCACCAGTGGTGGTGTGGAGAGGTTGGTACATATCTGTGCACTAACGTAGCCACAATTCCAACACCGCCAGTGGCGACTTTACACCATTAGGGAGTGGGGGTGAGCCCAATGTACCTCACTGAACTGGAGTTTCCCTGAGTGTAGATTGAGTAAGCTTTAGAGTCTTCCCTATATTCCAAAACATGGAGAATAGTTGAATTTCTGGGAGAAAACTGGTAAATATTCAGAAACGTCTTTACAGACAACTTTAGATTCTCCTTCCAACTTCAGAACTAGTGCACAATCCTAACTATATCTACTCAAAAGTAAGCCCTATTGTGTTCAATAGGTCTTACTCCCAGGAAAGTGTCTATAGGATTGCAACCTTAGACAACAATGCAGTTCGAAGGGCTCAGGTGAGCAGGCTAATGGGGGTATGGAAAAGCTATTGGGCAGGTTTTGAGTAGGTAAAGAAGAGAGGAAGATAGTTCAGTTGAAAAGGGTTTCAGGTAACAAAAAGGTAAAGGGCCGAAACTACAAAGCTGTGATCTGCCCTCATTGTTCAAGGCTGTCTGGCAGGAATGTCACCCTATTTATCCCCTCCCTCCCCACACATACACCCTGAATGTGAGATGAGACTGTTATAAGCTTTGGAGCCAATAGGTCTGAAAGAGCCCCACTATCCTTTAGTGTAATCTTTGTGCTTTATTAGATGAATGAATTTTAAAGAAGGGAGATGGAATACTGATAAATGTTTCTCTGGTGCCTCTCTGATGATTGCATATTATGGGGAGTCATTTAATAATCTGGTGCACCCTGAGATCTACTTCTCAGTATCACAATGGATTTCAACAGCCTGTGCTTTTTCTTTTTGCTTGTGAGTTGGAAAATGGCATACTGTCATAAGCCACACTACGCCACAGCAAAGGTAGTATTGGCAGTACTTCTACCATATACAAAATGGTGCGTGTTGTGAGATAACTTCTCACTATAATTCAGCACCTTTGTGGATGTGCTAAACTAGAACCTGCTTACAAAATGCATGTGCTTTGGGAAAATAATTATTTTTGCACAGCACAAACAGTAATCAGTGTACTTTCAAGGAACAGGAAGAAAACCCTATACTGTATTTAAATAGTGCCCGTGGAGAAGTGGAGAAAGCATTTTACATTCATAGTGATGAGTTCTTAAAAGTGGTGGTTATTTAAGGAATGTTAGCTAGTAAAGCCTCTGAGATGTGATCATTGTAGATTCATCTCATAAAACAAGATAGCAAATTATCATCATTGTCTCTATCATAATCCTCATCCTTAAGAATAATTACTTTTGGACAACTATTTTCATTTAACAGTCAAAACAGCTTGAAACCCATTTGGTAGGTTATAGTGCCACCTACTGCTTAATACACAGGAACTTATTTACTTGTGACCATTTTGTAAGTGCACAGGTTTGGTCTGGTATTGGTGCAGTACCAAAGAATTAGTACAGTAATTTCTAAACTTGGTGTGGACATAGATGAGAAATTAATTTCTATAACATTAATTTTTCTATGTTCTGAAAAAAATAAAAAATGGAATCAGTAGAGGTGTTTGGTTGGGGAATGGAAAATTAGACCCTATATCCCACAGCTTTCATGGCTAGCATCTATGTTGAAATTATATACAGTTTTTCAGGGTTGGTTCTAGCTCCTATGTGTAAAAATGAAACGAATAATAAAAGAGGGATGGGACGTGGACAACTGCCACCACAGTAAAGTTAAAAACTAAGAAGTATAAGCTTCTAAATAGAATCCTAAAAAGTTAAAACTAAGGACTTGGAAACTTTTTTGTTACTTAACAGTACTTTTTATTACTTGCACCACAATTTAGTTACTGTAGTTTTGCACCAAAGTCTTAGTTTTAGTCTTAGGCTGCAATCCTAAAGACACTTTCCTGGGAGTAAGAGCCATTGAACACAATGGGGCTTACTACTGAGTAGACATGGTTAGGATTGCAGTCTTAGTCTTAGCACCAACATCTAAAAGTTTCTAGGTTCTTAGTTATGACTTTTTAGGAACCTTTTGAGAAGCTTTTGGTTTTTAGTTCTTTGTTTTTAACTTTAATATGGTGGCAGCTATCCCCATACCAGCTCTTTTAGGATTTGTTTAGTTTTTAGACTTAGGAGTTAGCCCTAGACGATGACCCAAAAAAGTGTGCATAATTTCAGTCCATAGTGAATTGTGCTGAGCTCCAAGACTCTTCCTTTTCTCAGCTGACACCTTTTTTTTATTTCTGAGCGTTCAGTAAATGCAGCCTGTATATCCCCAGGGACAGGAGGCTTCCTTTTAAGCTGCAAGCCTGTGCATCCTTGAAACGAAATTTCATTGAAGTAGAAGGGGCTTGCTGTCAAGTAAATGTGTTTAAGGGTGGAATGGTTGTTTCTTAAAATGAAATATGAAATCCTCAGGAATATATCAAAATTTTGTTTGTTTGTTTCCACAGCTCCCTAGATGGGAGCTGAGCACACTTTGTGAAAATTCATCCTATAGTTTTTTTCCATTGATTCATCAAGCAAGTCTAACAGTATGAGCTTACAAAGATTTCAGTCAGTTTGTTTCCCCACAGCTCTATTCCTCATCGTTCCTATAAGAAATGGAGGCGTTGTGAGATACCCCTGTTATACTAGCTACAGAACACTTGTGCAGCGAAGCAGACCTTTAGAAATTTAGCATCAGTCAAGATAAAGAAGCTTGTTTTAAACCAGGAACATTGTCCTTTCATCCTGGGACTGCTGGAATAAAAGTTCTTTCTGGATGTTTATTATGAGAAGAGATGAATTTGCTTCTAAATAGTTGAAAACAAAAAGTGGCTAGCTTTATCTACAAAGAAATGGATGAAATTTTTTTAAAGATTTTGTTGTTGTTGAGTCCCTCTCTATTTGCTGTGGAATAACATGTCAGATGAATTAAGCATATTGCAGAGTAAAATCATTTCAGTCCTTTATAAAAGATAATAGGGTTAGAGGTATGTGCACTTTGTGCTAAAATAAAATGCTGTTTCCAAGCAATCTAAATTTTGCACCAACAAGACTGAATTCTGCTGTCGATATAAATGAGTCCATTTTTCTGCTTTTCCTTGTTTTGCACAATTTATTTGCAAATCACACACAATACTGACCCTTTCCCACTGGAAATTTTTTTCAACCACCCTGTGGGATTTTGAGATTTCATTGACATTACCAGCACAACATTTAAGCATACATTTGTAGTCATAAGAAACAGAAACTTCTTTTTAAAAGTTAAAGAGTTAAAACTCTTTTAAAAAGTTGAAGCTGAGATTCTCAGGAGATTTAATTCCATACCTTGTATTCCAAACCTATGGAATTCCAAACCTTCTGAGTTTTTTCAGCACTTGTTCAGAACTGAAGCTTTGCGCATAGATTTTATTTGGATATTGACAATGTTCATTTAAAATAGAGGAGATAATAGAGATCAGATGTGGTTGTATCAGAAATACATATGGACAAAGAGTTGGCCCTGGGGCAATCACCTACACCCCAAGGTACTCTTGGCCTACCCACTGATGGTTCATTAAATACTATAGTTACCCCCAGCATTGAGGGTTCAGAGATTAGCTCTGGTCATATGGACCCTTTATTGGCATAGGTACCTGGCTAATGTCCTACCTGGCCAACATCCAAAGACATATTTGGTGGGGAAGTGACATTTTCTGTGCTTGTACTAAACATGATATTACGAAAGGGAGATCAGTGACCTGATTCATTATAGCAGCCTGTGTATTGATTACAAGGACAAACATTAGAGAAAATGCATATTGGTCTGCAAAGTAGCTTGTTAATTTGCAGTGAACTCCTGATAGTAGCCTTCTTCACCTGGTATGCTAAAACTCTTAAACTTTTTAAATAACTCAATTAATTCTTTGTTATTTCCTTTCTTCTTCTTTAGACCTCAGGAAAAACTTTGACCAGGAGCCCTTAGGGAAAGAGGTTCCCCTAGATCATGAGGTGCTCCTACAATGTCGTCCTCCTGAGGGAGTTCCAACTGCTGAGGTAAGGCAGGCCATAGATGCCATATATGCTTTTGTACTGTACCCTTGAAGATCGGCAAAGGAAAGTTTGCTTCACTTTGGGATACCCTGGTTTGTCCTTTCTTCTGTTTATCGCTTTGGTAGGGGATGCACAACAGCAGTAAGTTCTGTCCTTCAGTGAGGATTGCAGCAGGGTAGACAGGTGGACTATTCTTCTGAAGAAGAAACTTAACCCTGGTACCATATTCCTTCAAAACCACTAGTGCTGGCTAAGAAGTGCATGGATTTAGTTCATCTTTTTAGAAAGTGCGTCATTCTTTTAATATAACAATTAGGAGAAGACTTCCCTATGCAAAAAGAGGGAAAAAGCCATAGATCACTCTTTCTGTCCACTTGCTTTACTATCAAACATGCAGGTGAGATCATAGAATTGAAAGCACTCAGAATATTTAGTGTCCCACTTCATTCTGCAAGATAGAACAATCATCCACCTTCTCTCACCCACTCAATTTGATCAACATATGTAATCAGATTGCCGAGTTAATTAAGCATAGAGCAGATATATTGGAAAAGTTGTGCTATGGAGCAAGTGGGCATCATGCCATTGCAGTTCAGGCCTTCAGCAGAAGTCCTTATGAATGCATGCCAAAGTCGTGTTCCAGTGAACAAGCACAAGGATCAGAGCTGAGGAGCACAGATAAGTGCAGCACAGCTGAGGTGGCAACAGAAAAAAGGTAGGCTCAGGCATGAGGCAGGAATGTAACTAGTGGATAAAGGGCATAGTCCAGTAGTCACTCACACTGCATTGCGTAGAGTGAGGGCCTTCTCCATTGTGGAACACCACTCTTCCTGACTCCATACTTGGTCATTCTGCAACACCCTTCTCTCCCTTTTCAAACAGAGTGTGCTGGTGAAAACTTAAAGCAACTCTTTGTGCTGCTGCTGAGTAGGGCAGTCCAGGAAGTGATCCATGTCAGCACCCAAAAGCCTTGATCTGCACTTGCTCTGAGCTCCAGGGCAGGTCACTGAATATGTGACTCCCTTCACCTGGGGTTCCCATCATGTTCTCTAGAAGCAGTGTATTTAATGCAAGTGAACTTGTGCTGGCCCAATCCTTTGAGTATCATGGCCTAAACCTGCTATCTCACGCACTGTTGCTCTGCCTCCAGCAGTGACTACTGCCTTTTCCTTAACTATTTTATAAAGCAGATGCTGAAACAAATGTTTCTAAAGCTCCCTGTTTATGTTCTCTCTTGCCTTCTTCTTAAAACTTTTGCTAATCAGCCATGCAGATTTGTTTTATGGGTTTTAGTTGCTGAGATATCCATTTTCCTTCCCCAAATTTGCTAACAATTGGTGACTGGAAGCTTCCTACCTTCTTCCTACAGCTGGACATATCCGTGCCTTCTCCTAAGGCACATCATGAAGGTGAATAATTGTAGGCAAGGATGCAATTTTTCCCACTGAGGTCCATTAATAAATCACAGGGAGCTACTATTTCTCCCAAAATATCTGCCCAGCTGCCTCCTCCTCCACACACACCTCTCACATGCGCGCACATCTGCCCTATTGTTTTAAGCAACTGCTGTAAAAATTCCAGCTGTGAGCTTTGGCACATTAGCAGCTTGCTGGTTTATAGCCAGAAAATGAGCAAGCAGGTGAGGTAAACGAGTCATCTCTCGCAGGTGGATTGGGGCCGTGATGGATCGCCTTATACCAAGGCCGTCTGCTTTCATTATTCAGCAGAAGTGTTTATTTTAGGCAGTGAATCTGTTATTCTGACACCTAATAACGTATTTAACCTCAACACCTGTTCAGCCCAGCCTTTCCTCCCTCCCACATGGGCTGATCAGCCATTAACCCCTGACAGAATTTAGCAAAGACAACACAGAATAAATTGTTTTCTAGGGAGGAAGAAAGAGTGATTAGAACAAGGAAAAGCCAACATTCATAGTCTTCTTTTACTGCAGCAGGGTTCTGTAGAAGGTCTCCATCCCCTGCTCTTTGTCCTTTTGAAACCCAGTAAGTTCTGGGTTGGCAATCAACAGTCAGTGTTAAGCCTGGATTGGGGGAGTTCTGGTTCAAGATTTGGTTATGAAGCACACAGAGTGACAAGAAAAGCCTTAACACATATCAGGACATGGATGACTGCTGTCTTGGGCAGTGGCTACAGCGGATAACCAAAGCAGTGCCATGTCTGGGCAACTGTCCAAAATAGGCTATTCTGTATTGTTTTTTCCAGGGCAGGATAGCTGTGGGTAATTATATCTTGTTATCTACACATTTGTGCATTGGAGAGCACCAGTGTGAGCATATGTTACTTAGTTAAAAGTCTAATTCCCTGCTTCTATGGCTACCATAGACCATTTTCTAGCAACTTTTGCCACTTTTTTGACTTTTAATTACTGCCTTCAATGTGGCAATATATTTCACTACATATTTCACTACATATTTTTATGTACTGCTTTTCAACGAAAATGTAAGTTTACAGAGCATACATAAATAAATGATTCACAGTCCCAAAACGGTTCACAGTATAAGAATAAAATGCAAAAGAAACACCAGCAAACAATCACTAGAAAAGATACTCTTTAAAGAATGCCTCTTTGCCTAGAAAACAGGAGTATATGCCTAAGTACTTGCTTTAGGTGCTTGTCACTGTGGTGCTGGAGTAAATATGCCATCTGTGATGCATATGGGCAGTGAATATGCATACAGTATTCCATGTCACTGAAGAAATTGATCAGTGCGAGCTGAATGCATGAGGACAGTGATGCCCAGGGAAGCAGGAGCTGCATTTTGCCACCGGCAGACCAAAGACAAGCCTTATCTAGTTACATAATAGAAGGAGGAGGTTAAAGTGGATTTTACCACTACAAGCTACAGATGTGTATTTCTATGTGCCCCCCCATATTCAGCCAACATCCAAACCTACACAGTAAGACACTGGCACATCAGGGACCTGCAGTGCTATTTACAAGGATTACAATATGGTGTCTCCCACCTGCAGCCTGAAATGTTATAATCCACATGATTATTCCATTTGCATATCTTTCTTCATGCCTAGGTCAAACCTAAGGTTGGCCCCTGTGGACAACTCTCTCTCTCTTTTTTTTTTCTCTCTCTCTCTCCATAATTTTTGTCTGAGTAAAATTGTTGATCTGAGCTCTTTGGAGGGATGTAGTCTAAAATGTCAAAGTAACAAACAAATTCATTAACATGCCTTAGCCACGTTAGTTTGCTAACAAATAGTGTGATATTACAACTAGGCCATCCCAGATCCAGCTGGTACAGCAGATGGAAAGTAATGTAAAAATAGAAAGGTTATGTGTAAGAAATTCTGCCTTTCTTGAGCAATGAGAATAGTCCAACTGCATCATATTGCTAGAATCTCCTGGGCAGTCAGATGGATTTTTTAATTACAAAATTGTTGAATGTTACAACATTTAGGATGCTTGCCTTATTTACCTATTATTCAAATATTGCTTCCTTGTAGGAAATAACTGTACTTTCACAGCTAATAGCCGCATGTGCCTTTTGCACCACATATACATGTAGCAGACATCCACTGGGGCTTTCTGCTATGGATTCATATGGTAAAATAAGCACGTATGTGCTTTTGTAGATGTGCAGGGGCTTCCTAACAGAATAGTTCCACGTAATAAATTTCCATGGTTTCCTTAACAACCTGTGACTGAAACAAGGACAACACAAGCTATGTGTTACATGAGATTTGGTAGTGTGGACCCCTTTTCCTTATTTTCCATAAATAAACTGCTGGTGAGGTGGCAAAACTGGGCTACACCAAAACAGGTCGGGGTGAGGGAGGTTGTAGCACTTTATTCTCCTTTTTGGGTCTGATCTCAATTGAGCCTTTGCATGATATTTCAAATAGAAAAAAAAATCCAGTTGAAAGTCTAGTTTCTTCTCAGTTTCGCCTCTCCCTGTTTACTGTTTAAAGAAAAATACCAAAAATCCTTACCATGTGATTTGTTCAGTGTAACATCATCTTTGTCCTTAAACTGGCATATGTAAATCATCTTTTGATATGAAAATCACCTACGTACCAGAGATCTGTTTTATCTCTTTATCTCTCCCTTCTTTTTTCTTTTGTATTCAACCTTCCTAACACTTCTATTTCATCCCCTATCTTTTTCCTCTCTCCATATCCCTCTTTAGGTGGAGTGGCTGAGGAATGAGGATGTAGTTGATTCTTCCCAAGACACCAACTTCTTGATAACCATTGACCATAACCTCATCATCAAGCAGGCTAGGCTTTCAGACACTGCCAACTACACCTGTGTGGCCAAGAATATTGTTGCCAAACGGCGGAGCACAACAGCTACGGTCATTGTCTATGGTATGGACTTTTCACTATAGGAAATTCAAGTCTGACCCATGTGGTGCTTTCATGCGAGGAGACAAGAGACACTGTTTTCTTCTCTTTGTTTATATAGGTGTTCTTACAGAATAGGGTTGCCATAATTCTCTTCCACAAAACCAGGACAGGACCCTCTGTTCCATTTGCCAGTATGTGAACACAATCCCCAAAAATCGGGATTGTCTCTGTTTTGGGGGGGCATATGGCAACCCTATTACAGGAGCACATGCACTTTCTTGATTGCTCTTAAAGAACAAGTATCATTGAGTTTTTCTGTTGGGGGAGGAAGGGGTTATATCTTGTTATATTTTCAGGCATTTTGGGTCTATTGCATAGAAAAGAGAGTTGTCTTAATCCTGTCATGTAGACTCTAGCCACTGAGATAGACTAGCCTTCTTTTCCCCCAAGACAAAACCAAAACCCAGTTTACAAGGTCAGTAAGTAGGACATCCATATTAGATGCTCCTATCTTTTGACCAACGTATCTCAGTTGTTTTTTTTTATCTGCAGTTCTCTTGGTATCACTTCTGTCTTGACCTCAACCAGATCTGCCTGTCTAAGTCCTTGCCTTTCATACCTTGTCCATGTACTTTCAGATCCATTAAACTAAATGTTTCTCTAACTGCTTTTTTAATGGGGGCCAGTTCTTGTATTACAGCTGCCTCATGGGAGCTCATAGACGTACTTTGTTCTACAGAGCAGCCACTCATCATGTGACGTGCCCCCACTGTGGAGAGAATCTGCAGGCTAGTACCAGCTGGCATCAAATATATGCAGTGCCAGTGTGATTTTGATCCATTTGTATGGGGATCAGCAACACTTGCATGATGTGATTGCCTCATGAAGTCACCATGATGTGGACATTTTCCAACATGTTTCATGCAGCAGGCTTCCGTCAGTCTTGAAAGACTATGGTATTGTGCTCAGCGCTGTATACGCTGCATGCAAAGCATGAAAGCCTGGGTTGGATTTTTATGGAGGATAGGCTGTTACCCACGCAGCAAATCCCCCCTCTCCATGCCACTGAATTAGTCCAATGGAAAGGCAGAGCCAATACAATTGGATCCAGCTGGCGTCACAGAGCTGGGCTAAGGACAGGAGCTCACCCTGTCTTGGGGGGCCGATCCGGGTCTCGAACCCTGGCCTGCTTGTTAACAGGCACAGTGTCTGTAAAATAAGAAATGGTTTGTGGTGAATTGCCACAGGTGAAGTTCTTAGTAGTCAAAAAATGACAATGACAAGGTTTTATATTCATGTACTAATGTCATTCTCTTGCCTTTCCTTGGCATTTAAGATTCCCTTAAGTTAAAATATATGTTTTTATCTCCTTTTCTGCTTTCAGTAAATGGGGGCTGGTCTACCTGGTCAGAATGGTCCCCATGCAGCAACCGCTGTGGCCGTGGATGGCAGAAGCGCACTCGGACTTGCACTAACCCAGCACCTCTCAATGGTGGTTCAGTTTGTGATGGGCAGTCCTTCCAGAAGCTTGCCTGTACCACTATGTGCCCAGGTAAGTATACATCAGAAGGTGTTTTGCTCCCCACACCCATCTTACTTACATGACTACTGTACATGTCACCTTTAAGAAAAGCATACTTTTTCTAGACCAGGGCTCTCCAAATCTGGGCCAGGGACCATATGCAGCCCTCAACAAACTTCTATCTGGCATGCAACCAGCCTCTGGTCTATCAGCTTCATGGCCTACTCGACCGAACACAACTGGAGATGTGCTCTGGTCATGTCTTGAGAGACTTTCTGAGGACTAAAAGACTTGGTCCCCCCAAGTAATTTTTTGTGCCCTCTGAAAGCTGCAGAAGGTATGTGGGAGGTAGAGGAGTGGGTATCAATCTGTGTGCTTAATTTCTGTGATGTGTGTTGGTTTTAGGAGAAATACTGGAAATTTAAGCCCATTAACTCATTAAACTAAGTTCCATCTCTAAGTTATTATATAAAGTTTGTATTACATTTTTTTTACCCTTGACACTGTCTGTCTCTCTGTCTACAGTATTTATATACCGTTTTTCAACAAAAAAGTTCACAAAGCGGTTTACAAAGAAAATGAAAAAATTAATAGCTAATTAATAGCTAATGGGTCCCTGTCCCAAAAAGGGCTCACAATCTAAAATGCAAAAAGAAACCAGCAGTCCTAAACATTTGATGCAACCGACTGGCTGAACAGATTGGAGTTCCCAATTCTAGATGAAGTACAAACTTTTCTTTTTATTCTCCTCCAGACCACAAGTAGTGGTCTTACCCTTGTTATGTATCCCTTCTTTCTTTGCTAATAGATAAGTGTATCCCTTCTTTCTTTGCTAATAGATAAGTGGGGTCACAGCCTGTTTTTGAAAAGTTTTCTGCTCTTGGCACTTACTTTAGAGAACTTTAAGAATGATGCAAGCAGATATGAACTAGATCCCTTCTTTTTTCTTCAGTCTTCCCTTTCAGGACCAGCTGACAGTAACGCCAGCTTAGTCCTCAGTTACACTTGGGAGGCTTGGCAGTTGTTTTCTGTTTGTTTACTTGATGTGAGGACAAAGTTACTTTTGAAGGTCTTACAGCAAATCAGCCAGTTCCCATAGGCTAGAATGGTTAGCAATCACATCTTAAATTCTGTTTTATCCACAAATGTTTCTTTGAAGTTGGTTGAAAAATACATTTACCAGGAGAAATGTGAGTAACAATTTTTATGTACCACTGCAGTGGTGTTGCTAGGAGGGCCTGTGGGACCCTAGACCCTAGATACCACCCCTGGGGAGGGGGGTTGCGACCAAAATTATTATAATCGTGATTGTTCTGAATCACCCCATCAAGTCATATACCATTGGATGTGTATTTTCCATCAGAATCCAAGGTAAAAAACAGGTTTGAAATATCTCCTTTCTATCAAAATAATGGCTAAAAACTAAAAAAACAACAAATGCATGGAACCCTATGGAAAGTGAGATTGTGCCTTTACTCACAAATGGGTGAACATGCCTTAGAGCACGATCCTAACCATGTCTAATCAAAAGTAAGCTCCATTGTGTTCAATGGGTCTTATTCCCAGGAAAGTATGTTTAGTATTGCAGCCTTAGTCTTTTAGAAAGGGCAGACTGAGAGGAATCCAACGTCCCCAAAATGGTCCTGAGCCAAGCAATGCAGTCCCCACAAAGCAACCCAGAAGGAAATCCCTGATAACTGCATTGAGCTCTTTGGAAAATGAAACTCAGGCTGCAATCCTAAGCTCCAGTTAGTCCTGGCACAAGTCCTGTGTTGGCCTGGGAGCGTTGCAAAAATGCCGTTAAGACAGACATGCACTGGCTTCACACCATCACAGGAATGGGGAGTGGATGAATAGTGCTGTACTAAATTGATTAGGATTGTGCCCTGAACAACTGCACTGCTACGTTTACTTTTGAATAAGCAAACGTGCCGTGGCTTGTGTTCAGGTCAGGCATAGAGGAATGCAAGACCACCTCAATGGTACCAATAAAGCGAAAGTAGAGCTTTCACCCAGGGCCCTGGGTGCCAAATAACACCACTGTACCATAGAGTAACAAACAGTACAGTATTATTAGCCTTTATCTTTGCAAGTTCAATCAGAACTGTACCCTGCATAGGCTTCTGGAATATTTAAACCAGCAGGAGATAAACAGCAAAACACATGGAAATCCTTTCCTTAGAAAACAAGCCAGCAATTTTCAAGTATCATTTGCTCGCAACAGCTCCAAATTTTAGTTAGAACTACCTTAAAATAGCAGACATTTGGGGGAAAACATTCAAAGTTCCAATTTACACAAAATTTAGCCTGCCTTATAATTCAGAAAGACTTCTGTTGAGTCACAATCCAAGAGAGATCCATAATTTGGAAAAAAAAGCTAGTAACATCACAGCATCAACTAATAACAAGATGTGTCACTGCAAAGGACTAGAAGAAAGAACAATCTTCTTAACACTAGAACACTGGTGGGAACACAGTAGGATAAATGACATAGCAAAGTCTCAAATTCTTCTGAAATAATTCCGTTAGATTACGTGTCTCCTTACTCTTTTTGGATTTTGGAAAACATATTCATAAACTTAACACGAGATGTTAGTCTTAAGACCAGCCAGATTTTGGAATTCATTCAGTAGCTTTTGAATGTTATAATTCCATGTTATAATTCATGCTTAAGTTACATTTGTTTCTACAAATCCTTTCTGTTATAAAATCTTATTATGTTTAAGTAACTGAGGTCACAATCTTAACCAACTTAGGCCAGCACAACTCCTCTGTCATCCCATTCCTCTAGTGGTGCGGAGACTGGTGCATGTCTGTGATCTATCCTAATTGCATCAGGTATGGTGCAGAAGTGCCTTACAACATTTATATGACATCTCCAGGCCAGCATGGGACTTGTCAGGGGATAGTATTGCAGCCTCAGTTCTCTTTGCCAGATATTATAAAAGGAAACCTGGTTTTCCACTACGGACTCCTTCAAACTATGGGCTCACATGTTCCCCCCTCCACTTTCCTCTTTTGTGTGTAATTGTAGGATAGGAATGGCTTTCTTTGTTAGTTTGAACTAAATCACAGTTCCATGTTTCATACAAACTTGAGAAATGAAAACAAACCAGTATCAAGCCATGATTTCAAATTCAGATTTATTCCCTACCTGAACGAAATCACCATTCTCTTACCCTGCAATCCAGAGTAACTACAGGAGCACGAAAGAGACATTATGTGCACTCATAGTTCCTGCAGCACCAAGTGAAAACCTATGGGAAATTCATATTGTAAACCAGAGCAAATTGTTCTTACACCGGAGCAAGGACTCCCCATAGTTACTCTGGATTGTGCCCATAGTTAGTATGCAACATGAAACTGTAGTTTGTCATACTAAAAGAGGAAACCTTTCTTCTTCTATTGTCATGTATGGAATTGGGGAGTGGAGCACATGACTCCATAGTGCACATAGGGCCATTCTCAACAGGAAATCATAGTTGCTTTTATGTCTGAACTGAGCCATAGTTGTCATTCTTGTCAACAACAGTATTTATATACCACTTTCCACAAAAAGGACATGTTGCTTACTGGAGGGAAAAGTGCCACTTCCTGTAGTTTTCTATCCTTTAACAATTTATTTCCTCTTTACCTTCCCCATCTCTGGCAATCTGATTGATGGCTTCTCTTTTATTTCTGATGGTCTTTTTCTGGAATGCAGTAGATGGAGCTTGGACTGAGTGGAGCAAGTGGTCAGCATGTAGCACGGAGTGCACGCACTGGAGGAGCCGAGAATGCACAGCCCCATCCCCTCAAAATGGGGGCAAAGACTGTAGTGGAGTGCTGCTGGATTCCAAAAACTGCACTGATGGCCTCTGTATGCAAAGTGAGTCAATTTGCTTAGTCTAATATGGAAAAGTTGGAAAGGGGGGGGGGGGCCTGATATGAAGACTTTATCAGTCCAGCCTGCTTTACAGAATTATTCCATTTTTACCTGTGATCAAGGCACATCTCCCAGAAACATAAGAATCCCTAAAAATGATTTAGTGAACTTTCTTCTGCCAGTTTATTTGTAGAAGAGAGACCTCCATCTTTAATTTTCAGTTCTTTAATCAAGAAAAGTTCTTCTGCTCCAACTCATAATATATTTTTGTGTATTTGTAAACTGTGCTGTCATCAAACCCTACAATCCAGAGTAACTACGGGAGCACGTAAGAGACGTTACGTGTACCTGTAGTTACTGCACCACCTAGTGAAAACCTATGGGAAATTCATATTGCAATCCAAAGCAAATTGTTCTTACACCGGAGCAAGGACTCCCCGTAGTTACTCTGGATTGCACCCTAAGTGTACCAAACACCTTTGCAAATGTGTGTCATAGAGATGCACTTGTCACGAATGAGATTGGCACTTAGGGTGCAATCCTAACCTAGGCCGGCACAACTCATTGATCTTCCCATACCCGTGGTGATGTTGGAAGGCAAGCACATGTCTATGCATTGGCCGAATCCTCCCACAGGAGTGGCGCAAATGTATCTTTTGGCACTTTTGTGACACCCCCAGGGCCAGCACAGGACTTGTGCTGAACCTTATGCCAGCCTAACTGGGGTTAGGATTAAAGCCTTAGTGGCAAGTCTGGATTTGGTACCATAGCCTCTGACTTCCATTATCCTTTTAGGTGAATAATTTGGGGGGGGGGGATTTTGCAGGTGCAGGAAAGTTGCAGACTAGCACTAGAATTCTGTCCACACAATGCTTTGGAGTAAGTCCTGTTGAATTCAGTGGGAGTTGAGGCCATGTAGGCATTCCTAACATTAGGCTGTCGATATTGTAGCTAGAATGAATGGGTTCCAACAGCACTGCCCCCCAATGAACAATTGAGCTGAAAGACTCCTTTTAAGGGTGCAGTAGTCCATGTTACTCAGTGTATGTTATTTTGCAGGTGCAAAGTATCTTTCATCTAGAGATGTGCTTTTTATGATACACTAAGTACACTAAATAATTTTGTGATACCATAAAAGAGAGATTAAAAAATACTATTTTGGAAGTGCATTGTGAAGTTTAATTGGTAAAATAATAGCCTTTTCTCTCTGGGATTTGGTTAAAGGTTAAAACTTGGTTACTAGTTTTAAATACCAGTCATCTGAAAGCAAGTACCAAAACTATTACACTATGTAGCTGTGGCCAGCTACATGGGATGTGCATCCAGTGGATAAGATTTTCTCTCCCAGTTTAGTCCATTGCATGGAAGAAGGCAAGAAAAGGTCATGTGTCCCTTATGGAAAGGGAGTGGACAAGTGACCATCAATCTTTAGCATATTTATATAAACTGTAAAAAAAATATCTGGTCTTAGCCCTTCTTGTCTACACTTTGAGTATAGCTAAGGAAAGCAGGAGACTGAGTGCACTGACCATTTTAGAGGTCCAGATAAATTTTCCAAATAGAAAAGCAAAATGTGCTGCCCAAAATGGTCCTACTTATTCAGGAGCACGCAAACCTCCTATCCAAATTTTCTAGGTTGGGTTAGTGCTGCCACCTACTGCTTTCATGCTGCAGTACTTTACTAGCTCTTGCATTTATTTTGTCTGTTCCAACCCCCTCCCAAAGAACCATAATCCTACCATATGCCCCGTTATATGCAATTGTTTGTATGTATAGTCTATGACTTTATGGGGTAGATCCAGGCTGGCATACAAAAGAGAATAGATTTTTTAAAGATATCTTACCAGTGGTGGGATTCAAATAAATTAAAAACAGGTTCTATGTCCTAATAACCTAAATTAACAACAGGTTCTATGTCCCATCATTAACCGGTTCTCAGAACCAGGCGTTCGTTAGCAAAGGGTTCTATAGAATCTGTGAGAACCCCCTGAAGCCCACTACTGTTTACCAGTCAATAGCTGCTCACTCTGGAGAAGCTCATAGCTGGGGAAAAAATTGAGGCATCATGACAACCAAGATCAAGTGACGTTTTCAGGCAGAGTCATGTTGTACATCATACCAGCCTGCTGTTGGCTTTTGATGCTTAACAGGCAAAAGGTGCTGAGAGGATAACTTAGCAGTGGGTCAGTGAAAGGCAAGGGCCTTAGGCTCAGCCCAGCTCACCTCTCCTAATGTAGTGCTGCTCTCATGTACAGACTTTTAGAGTCCTTAGTGTGTGTGAGAGAGTGAGAGCGAGAGAGAGAGAGAGTGGTGATGATGATGATGATGATGATGATGATGATTTACGTTGCAAAAAGTAGAAAAGTAAATGAGAGAATATAAATTTAGATGCTCCATGTTGTTCTAACGCTCTTAAACTTGCTTTCTCTTGGGAGGGGAGGCCAGAGAATTGCTGTTTTTTGGCCAGTACCACTTAGTGAACTTTTGGTGGTTGTGATGGTGGGTTGAAAAGCGATCTATATATGTATGTTCTTAACAAATGTATGTGTATGTATGTTCTTAACAAATTAAATACAGTGAAGTATGAGGGCAGGGGACTAAGGAATGGGACAACACATTAATTCTATCCAAAAGAGTTGCAGGAAGTTGTATTTTTTATTAATGACAGAAAGGTTTTAAGGGAGAGTGAACCCCTGAAATAATGTAAACATAATGTATGCAAACATAATGTGGATTGCATAGTAAATGTAAGCCTTTTTTCCTATAAGTTCAGTTGATGGGACTTCCTACTGCATGTGATTTCCATATGAATTTTTCCATCATGCTTACATGTTCACTGTACCTGTGTCTTAAGATTTTGTCATTGCTGCTAATCCACCATTTTTTTCCTTTTATCATTTTACCTTTCACCATCCTCATTTTTCAACCTTTGTTTTTAACTTTTGTTTTCCCTAACAGATAAAAGATTTGTAAATGAACCCAAAAATCACCGTAAGTCTCCATTTCAAAGTCATTATCTTTCATTGTGATGCATTGCAGTTTGGGTTTGGTTGGTTCTGTTATGAGTGTTTGTTTTTCCTTGCTGTTGAGATACTGCTAGGGAGTTATTATCACTGGGGTCTCTCTGTGGCACTTTGGAAACCTCAAGGGGAGTGAGTGTAGCAGAAGCAAGACATAAAGATTTATCAAGAGATAAAATAGTGTGTATGTTCCAGGCCTGATGTGCCTTACAAAGCAAAGAGGGCTTATTTTTAAAATAGGGAGTAAAAATAGTTTTATTTCAGCCAAGATCGCATTCAGTAAGATTAGATTAGAGTTTTTGGTTCAGATAATACAGTGTTGGAGGGTCACAGGGAGGGTGAGACAACAAAAGTCTAGTCTCAGTCACGTTATTTGAGATGAATTTTGGTGTTTAAAAAAACATATCCATTTTTATTCCCACCGTGATATAAGGAAAAATCTGCAGAATTCTATCAAATTGTTTGGTTAGAAATAAAGCTGATTCAGCCATTCCTGAGTTGAGGCCAATGACTACAAAGGCCTAAAAGATGATAGACAAACTCTTGGTTCTTTACATGTTATTAAAATTAAATTAAATTTTAAAAAATGATTTATTACATTTTTAAAAAAACCAAGAGATTGTAGCTCACATATCCTCCCTTTTTATTTTTCTATTGTGCATTGAATTATATTAGTTCTTCCTCTCTAGGAGTTTAATACATAAACCCAAAATTTTTCACTGCAGGGATAAATAATAGTAGCAGGAAAATAATAAATTCCATTTTTTGTACTATCTGCAAAATTGTATTCCAACAACATCTGTTACTCTTCACTTGGCTTAATACAAATGTTAATCCTGTGGGAACTAAAATTAAAGCTTATTGTTATATATATTGGTATGTTTGTTCATGCTTCTGTAAAACAAAATATTTTTTTCTCCAGAACAATTCTGCCCTCTATTTTCAATGTCTTCTTCCTATTCATTAATAAACACTGATCTTTTGTAATTCAATGGCACATAATATATCTGTCACTTTAACTCTAAGATGAGGGGTCTCCAAACCCCATCCTAAGGTGGTGAGTCTCTAACCAGCCCATTGTCAGCCTATGGACCCCTGAGTGCCTCTGACCCAGTTTACCAAATATGCCTGGAGCTGTGATTTAAGTGTGTGCTTTATTGAGGGTTGCAATAATTCTCTTCCACAAAACTGGGACAGGACCCTCTGTCCCATTTCCCAGCATGTGGACACAATCCCCCCAAATTGGGGCTATCCCAGTTTTTCAGGACATATAGCAACTCTACCTTTATTTCTTTGGTGTGTTAGTCTTAGCAGAAATCCTGGAAGTTTGAATCTCTTTATTCATTAATCTAATGTCCATCTCTAATGTTTATTGAAATTTGATATTTAAAATTTTTTTACGGCCCTCAACATTGTGCCAGATGTTCGATGTGGCCGTTTGGGCAAAAGTTTTGGAGACCCTATGACTTAGATGTTCTTCCAGAGCAGGGTGTGTACTCATTACCCCTCTTTATTGTGAATCTGGGCCTATTTTTCTGCAGTGCAGTTTGAAAACCAAATTTAGGAGAAGTAAACATGGTAATCCTGATTCTTCAGCCACTGCAAATTCTCCTATTAATCACAGCCACCTATTTTCCCCTGCTGTCCCTTAGGTCAAGAATTATCTCCCAGAGCATCTACACAATTCTCCTTTCTCTTGCTTTCTTCAGACCTGCTTAAGAATTTCCTTATCTTGTGACATGCCTGTTCTAACATCTTAGATTTCATCCTGTTCTGTGTCATAAAATACACATTTAATCCTTTTTTAAAAATCATTGCCTCTCTCCTTTTGGTTTCCTCTCCACTATTCCATGCACTCTAAATTTTAAACTTAGTAGCATTCCTTGACATACCTTGCACCATGGAATCAGATAAAACAAAATTTACTGGTACTTGCTAGAGGTATTTAGAATTGGAAGTCAGATCTGGGTCTTTCCCATCTGTGTTGGTAATCTTTGTGTAATCATCTTCTAGAGACTACTTTAGTCTGTGCACATTTGGGGTGACTTGATTAAATTCTCTGTTTGAAGTAATAGAAGAGTAGTAGGAATTTTGTACACACTAAAGTCAGTTTCTAGGAAGAAATTCCTAGAAATCCAAATACAGTGTTTGAAATTTTCAAAAATAATTACAGTGCAAAATGCCTTACATTTTACTCCATATTTAGTATTTTCCTCCAGTCAGAAAGAACTTATTGACACTATAGAGTTGCCAACCCTCTAGGATTGGCCTGGAGTCTCCAGGAATCAGCATCCATCACTGTAGCTTCTAAAGCAATTCTGGAGATTTTAACTGGGCCTCTGGGAATTTCTGTCATTATATTGCGGTAGGGAACAAATCTCCAGAAATAGTTTCAAATAGAACAGGCAGTCCTATAGGACTACTACAGGAGGTAATGATGAAATAAATCCTGGGAAAGCATGAAAAGAATTTAAGAGGAAGATGGGTGAAAAGGATGCATAGCAAGCCTCTGTAAAAAACCATCTTGAAATTGGCTAGAATGACTTGGAAGATCCAGGTTCACATTCCTGCTCAGCCATGAAGCTTCCTTAACACTACAATCCAGAATAACTACGGGAGCACGTAAGAGACATTACGTGTACCCTTAGTTACTGCACTACCTAGTGAAAACCTATGGGAAATTCATATTGCAATCCAGAGCAAATTGTTCTTACACCAGAGCAAGGACTCCACATAGTTACTCTGGATTGCGCCCTACGTGACTTTAGCCCAGTCACCATATCTCTGCCACCAATGGAAAAATGGAATGACACATTGAAGTACAGTGGTACCATGGTTTACAAGCATAATCCATTCCGGAAACATGCTCGTAATCCAGAATGCTCCTATATCAAAGTGAATGTTCTCATAAGAAATAAGGAAACTCAGGCAATTTGTTCCACAACCCTGGCATGCTGGGCTGCTCATGTCAATGGATATGTCTGACCAAACAAGCGGACCCCCCGTAGGCAGAATAATGCAAAGATGAAAACAGTCTCTCAGCCTCACCTACCTTACAGGGTTGTTGTGAGGACAAAAGGAGGGGACAAACCATGTACACCACCCGGAGCTCCATGGTGAGAGTGGTATAAAATGTGAAAAAGAAATATATTTGAAGTAATTCTTTGGAGGTGGTGCTGAGATTTGTCCTCTTGAGGAATCAAGTCTACACTGTCAATGGTCCTGAACATAAACCTTGGTAATAATCCAGAGAAAATGCATGCACTATTTTTGTGAACATTGTTATCTTTTCCAGTCATGAGGCTCTTTTGGGTAAAGTTATCTGTAGAACTTTGAAAGTTGAGAATAGAATGAGACAATTTCAGAAGTTTTTGAAATTATATATTTCAACTATGTATGCATGGATGAAAGACCAAAGTCAGCATAGTTGGTAGAGGAACAAAGAAAGTTAACTTGACCTCATGGGCAGCAAGCATTGCTGCCAGCATGGCTACTCAAGAGCAGATCCAGCAGTTCTTTGTTCCCTGAGTGGCCCATCTAATGGGAATGATGTAGGGACATAATAGACCTACAGAAGAGGTTAGCTTTTCTATGATCCTGTATCTGCATTCAGATCACTATTCTTTAAAAAAAATGGGGGGCATATAATATATCCCAGTATTTCTTCTGCCTACTGAGAGAAACAAAAGAATCGAAGAGTATGTGCTGCACTTAATGACAGCGTTACATTCTCCTATGCCCATTGCTATGCAATTAGGATGCAATCCCAACCTCCTGCACCATCTTGGGAAGATATGCCAGGTGATTAAGGCTGGCCTAAATTGGTTAGGATTGCGCCCTAGGTTGTTCTACCCACATTCAGCCCAATCAGTTGTGTAAATGGGCACTCTGCTTCAGACTATGGGACAACTGTCTGCTTCATTAAGAACCTCTTTATTGCGCTTCGACCACCGTTGTATATGTGGTCTGTTGTTACGTGACACATACCTGTATATTTAGACAAATAACTACTTCTAGAAATAATTTTCATTAGGACTCTAACTGTTTCAGCACAGCTCAAGGTCATCTGGCTAATCATTTAAAACCTGCTCAGGTGGACAATATGAATATTGTGTTCAAATTTGTTTATCCTGAACCAGCAACCTTAGTTGGTGATTGTTTCCCTTGCCATTAAGCCATACAAGTAATTCATCAGAATATGTACCAAGTGCTCTGTCCTCCTCAGTTGCCTTTTCTTTGAGCTTCACCAAGACTTCCTTATGTCATTAACTCCAGCTGACTCTTGATACTGTGTCAGTTGCTCCAACTATTGCCTTTCTGTGTGCATATGGTTTTAATTTCCTATTATGACTGTTTTTTCTGTTAACCTTTCCTCCTCACCTCTTTGTTCCTACCTTCTGGTTCCTTTTCCTCACTTCTGCTGGTCCTCCAGGCTGCTAAAACCATTGCTTTAACTGGGAGGAAGCCTGGCTTTGAAGCTATTTTTTTGTCCTCTCTCCTAGAGCTTACATATTGCAGCAAAGCAATATGAAAATAGAATGCAAAGTTTTGTGATCACAGATAATAAAATCTTGTTGGCACACCGTTGTATTCTATGTGCTAGTAGCCAAGTTCATATCTCTGCCCCCACCTCTGCCTGCTAAAATGCAAAGTTCATATTTTCAACATAAAGGTGCAACTTGCTGTCTAGAGCTGTAACATTCTGCTGAGCACTGATCCTAAGCTGAAATTACCTAGGACCAGCTTCACAAAAGCTGCCCCAGTTTCAGCGTGGCACGTTTTGAGGTCTCAAAACAAGGAGTATCCCAAGGAAAAGATTTGTCACTGACCTCACTAGAGAAAGACTTGGAGACCAGTGAGCCAAAGAAAAGAAGTAAACCTTAATACTTCAAGTTTTATTTAACTGGCCTTGCTGTTCGTTCTTTGGGGCCTTTTCAGAAATACTCAGTGAAAAATCAGAGAGTGAGTGAATGTGGCAGCCATACAATATTTAGTATTCCAAGTTTGATTTGAGGTGTCATATGGAAAAAGTCAGTTTCCTTATTTTTTTCTCTTTGTTCTCTCTTTTTTTCCTCAGTATTAGAGGCAACTGGGGATGTGGCCTTGTATGCTGGTCTAGTGGTTGCTGTCTTTGTCTTCATTGTTATCCTGATGGCTGTGGGGGTGGTTGTATACAGGCGCAGCTGCCGAGATTTTGATACTGATATCACAGACTCTTCCGCTGCTCTCACAGGAGGCTTCCACCCAGTCAACTTCAAGACCTCCAGACACGGTAAGGTCCCACCTATCTGCTTATGGAGGTGGCAGGAATCACTTTTGTGTGTCCACTCTCTCAATTTGTGCACACTCAAGATAAAGGTAGAGAGGGAGATAGAACCAGAAGTTTGAACTGAAAGCCTAGTTCAATGAATAGGCAGCTGAACTCAAGTTCAGGCAATCTCAGCTATTAGCTGGAGATGAACATTCACAAATAAAACATGTAGTCTGAAATGGTACATTTTAATCCTATGCTAATAGCATATTTTAATAATGTTGCTTTTTCTGTTATGAAGACTTGGATGTAGTTTGCCAGATGGTAGCAGAAAAGCCAGATCCTGCATGTTAAGTTCTCTGAATGCTCAGCGTTGGGTGTGATTATGTTTGTTGCTCAGCCAACATCTGTTGTATGGTCAGCATTAGTGTGAAAGGTTTTGTGCAACCATTCCCACATGTAGGACTTGTACACACGCAGGTAGCATTTAATATTAATGCTGAAAGGATGAAAAACAGGATGAGTGGGCACAATCTCTCTTCTTCCTCTGCCTGACTTCGTCATCTCCAGGTAGAATACTTGCAGGTGAAGTCCATTTGGGGGGAGGAACTAACCCAATAATGGGAGGAACTTGCTGTGCCACTTGCACTTCAGATGCAGCTAGGTGACATATCTAAATACATGTAAGATCCATGTTAAAATTCTTTCTGTGAATTTCTAATTTTTTTCATTATTTCAGTCTTAACCACTTTATTATTTAGACAGTCTCCTCATTGGTATGTGTAGTTTAAAAAGAAAATAATGCTTCTGATAATATATCCAGGCCATTATTTTTTAACCAGGACAGAATAAAGGTAATTTCCATTGAAATTTGCATTGATTTTAGCTGATATTTTCCCACTGTTCAAGTAAGCATTTCTTATCTTTCTTCCAGACACTCCCCAACTGCTGCACCCTTCAATGCAGCCTGACCTCACAGCCAACGCAGGTGTGTACCGTGGTCCTATGTATGCCTTACAAGACTCCTCTGACAAGATCCCCATGACGAACTCTCCACTGTTGGACCCACTCCCCAGTCTCAAGATCAAGGTGTATAACTCCTCCACAGCATCCTCTTCACCAGGGATACATGAAGGGACAGACCTGTTAGGAGCCGTGCCCCCAGGAACCTACCCGGGGGAGAACCTCAGGGACAATCACTTCATGAACTTAAGGAACAAGACCATGGGCTCTCAGCAGCTACTGACTCTCCCCAGGGAGCCTGGAAATAGTGCAACTGGAACATTTGGCTACCTGGGAGGAAGACTCACAATTCCCGGCACAGGTAAATATTAGCATGAAAGGAACAGCTGAGTTCCTGCTTGTGATTGTGGTGTATTCTGGAGATCACTTCTTAGTTGATTTTTTCTGTATTTAGGAACAAATAATGGAAGGAAAAAACAGAAATGTATAAACAAATCATACATACTTAAAATATTACGGTATATTTCTCAGCAAAATAGATGAACATAGCAATTGTTAAAAGATTCCCCTAAGGAAGCAGGTGACATACCAGATGTTTAAAAAGCTGAATTGCAACCTAGCAATTCCATAGTATTTCCAAAATAAGAACCTGTTGCTTCAGCTATACAGTGTTATCCAGAACAGGCATCTTCATTGCTTCTCTGGCCAGCAGCAGACCACCCTACAATTTGCATCATCCTCTCTTGACTGGGTGTGTGTCAGTTTATTACCCTCTAGTAGTCCATTGCTGACCTTAGGTACCAATCCAGAATGATGCTTCCTGTTCCATTAGATATTCTTCCGCTTGCGATACAGCTGCTAGAAATGTTTTGAATTATTAAATGGACTCCAGGGAAAGATCTCTAGCTGCTGGCCTCACCTGCTGTTAGATGATTAAGCGCTATAATTTTCGCTGCTAAATCCCACAGTTTCACTATCAGATAGACTGAAATATAACAGTGCTAGAAGTGCCTACCTACCTTACTTCTGAGGCTAAATACAACAAGTAGTTAGCATATGATTTTGTGATAGGGTATTTTCCCCAGTGTAACCAAGACAGGGGCAACAATGGTCTTCAAAAGTTGTGTACTATTTGATAATTATACAATTTAATACCAAATTTTACATAACTTTTCATGACCATTGTGTGCCACTGGGGAAGATGTCCCATCACAAAATCCTATGCTAATAGCATATTTTAACCTGCCTTTTCTGTTATGAAGACTTGAGTGTAGTTTGCCAGATGGTAACAGAAAAGCCAGATACTGGTTTAGTTGGAGGTTTATTGAGGGCAGCAGACCAGGAAAAGTGGGTTAGTTGCAACTTTCTTTGTGGCCCCAGCCAAAGGCAGTAAACTACATTCAGCCACTGAATTTGAAGGGTAGGAGAAGAGATCCAGTTACATATATTTTGTAACTGTGTTTTGTTTCTGGGAGTACTGGAAAGCTTTTCATTCATTTCTTTTTTTCTCTCCTTAGGGGTGAGTCTGTTGGTGCCGCATGGAGCAATTCCTCAGGGAAAGTTCTATGAAATGTATCTAATTATCAACAAAGCAGAAAACACTCTGTGAGTAAAGCAGATGAACTTTCATGTGTCTTTCCCTGTAGCCCACTTTGTCTTAACTGCAGCACAGGGACCAAAATCCAAAGACCAACTTCAGTCACAATCAAGAGGCTTTGGCTTGCCCAGTCGGGTGCATAAACCTGTTATTATTTTACCAGCAAACCCACATATGAGCCATATTATAGCCTTCTTTTGAAAACTCTCAATTTAATGAACCTGTTTTGTTCAAAGCACACACACAGAGTCCCCTTAGTTCTGCTAACTTGTGCTTGAGATCCCAACAAAGTCCACAATTTCCAAGTCAAGATACCTTTATTGCATAAGCAGATTATAGCAACATAAATAACATCAAATAAACACAACACACAGGTGTGTGACAATATGGCAGGGAAGAAGGAGATGGGAAAAGAGTGTGACAGCAAACACTGTCACGCTCCTCTAGCAAGGAGTAAGCTACCATAGATCTTCATTTCGGCATCCTAATTTCCATTGTTCTTCCTATAATTGCCCTTTATCTTTACTTCAGTGAAGGGTGGCAATGATTACAAGGTGACCATATGTTCTATTAGCAAAAGAGGACAAGGACCTCATAAATTGTAGGACACCCAAGAAAAATGTTGGACATGACAAAATGAAAGCTAAAAACACTCATATATATTGCTTTCATGTGGATATTTAAATACTATATAACATGTTATTAAATTTAACACTTCTACATATAATTTATTACATATTTTATTAATTACAAGAAAGCTACATGCTGCCTGTTCACAAGGAAAAGGGGGACAATGAAGATTTTTTTCCCCAGGACACAAGGCCAAAAAAGAGGACATGTCCTGGAAAAAGAGGACCTATTGTCACCCTGCAATGGATAGGCTGCTTAAAGTACTATGAAAGTCTGAGGGAGAATGGCAGAAGGATTGTGGCAGCTGAACCACTGACTGCTTGAATCTTTAGGCTGTACATGTATGCACAGTTATGTTTCTTTAAATCCCATTAAGTTCAATAAACTTAACCTCAATTCACTGTGTAGGATTTTAATCCTGTGTGCAGGATTTTAAAGGACAAATGAATCCTTTGCATTTACTCAAAAGAAAATTTTGCTGTGGTCAGGAAGGTTTATTCCCAAGGATATGTGCACAGGGTTGTAAAGTTAGACTAGCCCTTTTCAGATGCATCTGAGAACACCCTGCAAGCTCCACATTAATCAATCAATCAGTCAGTCAATCAATCAATCAATCAATCAATCAATCAATCAATCAATCAATCAATCAATCAATGCAGTCCACATCAAAGCACTGCTGTATTGGGTGAGAGGTCCTTCCTGGAGCATACCACAATGATAATTTCAGGACGGTTCTGTCCTTGAGTATAGTATTTGTTGCTGCAGGACCCTTCTTTAAATGACCCATTCTGACTTCTCTTTTCATAGTTCTTGGGAACACAATCTATGCAAGATAGAATGATTGAATAGGGTTACTATAAACAGTCTATAAACTCAGACAGCTAATACAGCTATCGAGAAAATAGTCTATACATTGTAAATCAATAATGCTATTTAATGGAACAACATGGGAACAGGAGACATTTCCCAAAAGCAATATAGCTATTCCATTTTTTAAATTGAATTAAAATATCTTACTATGGCTGCAATCCTAAAGACACTTTCCTGGGAGTAAATCCCATTGAATACAATGGAGCTTACTTTTGAGTAGACATGGTTAGGATTATGCTCTTTGTCAACAAAACATAGAACCACACAGACTGGATAGACGTTTCATCTAGGCTAAGTGGCAGACAACAAGAAGATGAAATAAATCAAATATTTATAACTATAAAGAGGGTTGTAGGTATTGGCTCTGCCGTTCCATTGGACTATTTCAGTGGTGTGGAGAGGGGGGATTTGCTGCTTGGGTAATAGTCTATTCTCCATATTAATCTACCCAAGCCATTGTGCTCTGGAGAGGACACTCAGAGCACGATACCATAGCCTTTTGAGACTGAAGGATGCCAATGCAAGGTTATACCAAATGAGAGAAGAGAGAGAAAAGTTTCAGAAAAAATGAGCATATCTAATAGGTATAAATTCAAAGACTTAACATGGGTCAAATGAAGTTGGTTAACCTGAAAGTGTGGAAGATTGTGAGCACCATGTCTACTCAAATGTAAACCCCAGGAAAGTGACTTTAGGACTGCAGCCTGAGGTTGCAATCCTAGGCCCCAGTAAGGCCTACACCGGCCTCCCCACATCACCCTGGGAATGAGAAGACGTGTGAGTTGTGTTGGCCTAAACTGATTAGGATTGTGTCTTGAGCTTTTAGTGTTTCTCAGCTTATCTTCCAAGAGTTGAGACTAAGGCCTATATCCTAAAGTGAAATTAAGCCCCTTGCTCTGGAGCAGCTAAGATGACTTTCCATAAGATAACACTAGAGGCTGATGTAACTGCGTGGACCCGTAACTGCTATGGATTTTGCTCTTAGATTGTTTCCAAGTCAGAAAGTTAGACTGCAATCCTAATCCCCAGTTACACCAGATTATGATTGCACTCTTAGTCAGAGATTTATTTATTTTGCTCTTGTCCTGTCAAATTCAAAGTTGTCATTTAGTTGAAGAATTGCCTCTCATCTGTCCAAGTGTAAAGTAGGAGTCTATAGCTGGGGATCCCTGGGCCAAACCCATCTCATTGTGATCCTGTAGAAAATCTAATTGTGGAACTGGGATCTAGTGTGTTCAGTTCTCTCTAAAGCCAAAACAGACTTCCATTTTCCAGTTCCTTTTCTCCTTCAAATGTATATCAGAGTCAGCAAAGGCAACTCACTTATCATGTGTTTGCCCTCTCTAGCTTACCATCTGAAGGTACACAGACAGTGCTGAGTCCAATGGTGACCTGCGGACCTACAGGGCTGCTTTTATGCCGCCCTGTCATCCTAACTGTCCCACACTGTGCAGACATCAGCTCTCCAGACTGGATGTTGCAATTGAAAACTCAGTCCCATCAAGGACAGTGGGAGGTAAGCCACTTTCAATGGAAGAGGGGACTATGATGATTGGGATATGGAAATGAAATCTCATCAGTGAGGTTCCAGTGTGACTACACAGGACATAATGTACATTGATTAGCAGTCCTTGGAGCAGACCACTTACATAGGTTATATTATCTTCTTAATTTTTTAAAAATTTATATTTTTAATTTTATGTTTTTATCTTGTTCTTCATTTTTATTTTTATCTTGTGGGACTTTCCCTACAATCCAGAGTAACTATGAGAGCACGTAAAAGACATTGCATGCACTTGTAGTTACTGTACCACCTAGTGAAAACCTATGGGAAATTCATACTGGAATCCAGAGTAAGTTGTTCTTACACCGGAGTAAGGACTCCCCATAGTTACTCTGGATTGCGCCCTTAGCCACAAAATCCTACTGCCTAAGACTGCAATGTTGTAATGCTATCCTGGGTGTAAGCCATAGGTAGGCTTACTTCTGAGTAGACATGCACTGGATTGTTGTGTTAAAAATCTGTTTTCACCTTTTAAAAAGTATAGTCTTTTATGGTTGGGGTGGTATTTGAATATGTATGTGGAAATGATACATGAAATCACAGAAGAATTATAGACCTTATGATCAGATTTCCTATGGTGAAGGAAGTCTTTGCTCCTCCCCATGAGTAACATTAGCAAAATAAATTGTGCCAAACCATGGGAATTGATAGTACCAAACTTACTTACTTCATCTGCATTGTTTTCCCAATCAAAGCATTTAGATCCTCTTTCCACCATATTTAAATTATTTGCCAATAATTGTTTTAATGTTTTGCACAATTGTTTTGTCTGCTCACAGCTCTAACATCTATTTATTATTTAACTCATTTATATCCCCACCTTTCTGACTGAAGTCACAGCAACTGATATTAACTCATGAGAGTCAGAAAAAATCTTACTTTTCTCTCTTTCTTTTTGATCACTTCTTTCTTCTAGGAAGTAGTAACTTTAGATGAAGAGACTTTAAACACTCCCTGTTACTGTCAGTTGGAACCCAAGTGCTGCCACGTTCTGTTAGACCAGCTTGGAACATACGTCCTTGTTGGGGAGTCCTATTCTCGGTCTGCCACCAAGAGACTCCAGCTTGCCATCTTTGCACCTACTCTCTGTACCTCATTGGAATACAATCTCAAAGTCTACTGTCTGGAAGACACGCCAGATGCCCTGAAGGTAACAGTGGCTAAGTCTCTTTACTATATTCTTTACTTTTACCCATCCTCCTTTCCTTCTCTCCATATTCTTGCTTTAATACCATAGGACAATCCATTAGATCAATAGTTTCCAAACTTTTTAGCACCAGGACTCACCTTATACAGTGACGCACTATCAGGACCCAACTAGATTTACCAGAGTTCTTAAAAATGAGATCTTTACATTATAGTAATATTTATAATAGTTAGTGGGTTAGTTAGTTGGTTAGTCAGTCAGTAACCCTACAATCCTAAGGGAAGATGTAAGAGGCACTTACCCTACAATCCAGAGTAACTATGGGAGCATGTAAGAGACATTATGTGCACCTGTAGTTACTGCGCCACCTAGTGAAAACCTATGGGAAATTCGTATTGCAATCCAAAGTAAGAGAGTAAGACCCACTGAACACATTTTGAGTAGACATGCTTAGGATTGTGCAGTCTGTCAGTCAGTTAAAAGTCAGTTAGTTAGTTAAACCAGAAAAAAAGATGTTCAAACATTTATTTCCCTATGTACCTCGTACACATGCTTACAAACTTTAGAATCTCAGCTTTTTGCAGGATAATTAGCAACTATAGTATCTGATTTTTGAATAGGCTTGGAGGTCAGTTAACTGATCTTTCTATCAGCCTTTAGCAACCTACTAAAAATTAGGTCATGACCCACCAGTGGGTTCATCTCACAATTTGGGAACCATTGCATTTGACATTTTGGTAGTAAAACATTTCAATTTTGAAATGTTGTCTATGTGTGTAGACATAGACAACCTTGTCTATGTGTGTAGGATTTTCTTTTTGGTGTTTTGAAGGGATATGATATAGAATTCAGGATTGCTTTCCAAAGTAGAAGCAGAACAGAACATTCATAATTCCAATAAGAATACCCTGCACCACTACCTGTAATGAAAGTTTTCCTCCTATGACATGTAACAGCTGAAGATAAATGTCACTCCAGATCAGAATTGTGGTGGAGAGAGGAAAATGTTATATTCCCTATACCCAAATAAGTATGGTCTGCTATTTTCATTTTAGAAAATAAACCTTCACGTTACACTGTAAGCATGTGTCATCTGGTTTGATCAAAAGTCTGTAGAAATAAATCTTCAACGAGTTGAAATGCCTGCCACTTTCTTGTCTTCCCTGGGACTACGCTAGTATATACTCCCCCCAACCTGCACCTCAGTGACAGGTAAAAAGCATGGAAGTTGGTGGTTCATTTCACCTTGCCTAGCTGCCTCATTCATTTTGGGAAGGCTGCTCTTGCCCAAAATGGTCATGCAACCAAAGAAACCAGTGATGTGATGGGGGAAAAAATTCACTTAGGAGAGCAAAGCAGTCTGATCCAATGCCTTGAAAAATGACCCAGAGTTTGGTTTCAATAATAATAATAATAATAATAAGCATCTTTAACCCATTCCTCAGGGATCAACCTTGTCATTTTCCATGGAGTTCCCAGAAGGGAAGGCAAATGTGTCACAAGGACTTTATTTTGAGCTGTGTTTCATCGCTGCTGCACTGTCTTTTAATCACACTCTTGCTGCAGTGGCAAATATTTCTTTCCTACAAATTACTACTAATGTGAATACTGTATATACTAACCTGATTCCATTCTCCAGACATTTTCTTGCCTTAAGGCACACTTTTTAGAAAGGGATTAGAATCACTTTTCTTACCACCCTCTTTTGTTTGGACACAACCCAGTTGTGTGTTGCAACTGTCCAGTTGAAAACTGACGTGTTAAAATTTTTTGTTGCAAATTTGTATTGGCAAACAAGCCCTACAGTGGTTATTCTGACCAGTGGTTATTCTTGACATGATACTTAAATGTAATGAATTCCTTCTTGACTGTGTTTTCTAAAACATAGTTAACATTTCCTGTTCTACCTGGACTTGTCTTGCAAGTCTTACAGGGGTTTGATAGGGTACAAATGTTGCAGTCAGCAAAGGACTATGGGGAGCATTCCTTGAGCAATATTCTCCATCAAGTGAGCAAAGTTGAAGCACAGGTTCTGCCTCTCTGTTTAGAAAGCAAAGAGACATGCATCAAAATCCTATATATGTCTACTCAGAAGTAAGTCCCATTATGTCCAATGATACTTGCTCTTAGGAAAGAAGGTGTAGGATTGCTGCTTCAGCCTTGAGTTGTCTTCTCTACTTGGTTATTTCACTTCAGGCCCATTTTTGGAACTGGATTTGGAACTCAAGAGGCCAATTCTTCAAGAGACTCAGGACACAATCCTAACCAATTTAGGCCAGTACAACTCACCCACTCCCTTTTCCCGTGGTGGTGTGGGAGGCCGGTGCATGTCTGTGCACTGGCCTAACCCCCTCAGGAGTAATGCAGAAGTGCCTTAAGGCAGTTTTGCGACTTCCCCAGTCCAGCATTGGACTTGCACTGAGACTTATGCCAGCCTATCTGCGATTGCAGCCTCAGGCTCATAGAGTGTTGTTAAGGTACCTTTGGTGCCAAAGGCTGCAATCCTAAGGACACTTTCCTGGGAGTAAGACCCATTCAATACAATGAGGCTTACTTTTGAGTAGACATGGTTAGGATTGTGCTCTTAGTCTCCTTGCTAACACGCCCAGATTCCAGCTTTGTGTTAGGGACTGGTTTCAAGTCTGTGGCTATTCCTTCTATCCATTTTACCCATACTTAGGGTTGGTCTTTGAGCTGTTCCTCAGGGTGGAAATCATGACACCTTCCTTGCCACCTACTAGTGTGTCTCTTTACCCACCATGTGGATGCAGCAATATTTTTGAACCTTCAGCAGCTTAAACTAGGCAGAGCACATCTCTGCACATTGCTACAACCCAAAAGTAACATACCACTCACCCCATTCAGCAGAAGTTCATTCTCCTTCTGCTGAATGGAAGCATATTTCCAAGTGCCTTGGTAACTTGGGACATGCACTTGTCTATCTGCAGGTGGACTTCTTGCCTCAAAATTACAAGTCGGAGCCCATCGCATAATTCTGTCTCTCTTACCTAGGCTTATCTGTAACAAAATGTGAAATATCAATGAAAAAGACATGTTAGAAACTGCTTGCCTTTGATCTGAAAATAAAAATTGTCAAGTTATTTCCAAAGCCTATTAATAATATGAGCAGCAATTCCGTGACTAATGAAAGTGACCCATCATTCTTAATGAAGTATAAATATCCATCTGCACTTATCCTAAAACAGTAATTAGTTCCAGTGCTCAATGCCAAGCTGGCATCTCAGAATTTTCCAGGTTGTGTGTTCACATAGATGTCATAATCGGTAGCTTGCTTTCCTTTGTATGCCAAAATAACCACAAGAGGAATGTAGAAATCACACATTTCTGCGATTTAGAGAAATGTGATTTACGAGGCTGTGATTTACAATGTGACCTGAGAAACTTTGCATTACTCCTTCATACCTTGCAATGATTATTTAGGGGGTTGAGGAAGCAGAGAGATGAGGTTTCTGGGATGTCATTGTGGAGGCTGCAAGATCTGCTGAATTGGTGGGTTGCTGTAAGATTGCATTGCTACAGAGGTCTATATGGGTCTTTCATATTGTTTTCCAAATGCTGTGATTCTGCAGTCTCAAGCTCAAGGATAAAGGTGTATGCTATGGGCAAGAATATATAATAGGAATGAATGTTGCAATGAAATATGATTGTATCCTAGTGTCTTTAAACTGGTGTCTGAATTATGGCATCAATCACTCAAAATTTGTTATGACACAGTGATAATGAGCCATAAGAACAACAGAGCAACATTAAATGCAGCATCCAGACGTCCCTGAACATAGACACATAGACCAAAATAAAAAATGGTGGGGTGAAATGTTGAAGCTTTGCCATGCATCTAAATCATGTGTAAGAGGTGACTGCTTCTTTTGGTGGGAAAAAGGACACTGCAGAGAAGAATGGAATTCCACTACAGGTGGAATGGCAAAGGGAAGCATGCACATTACACCAGTAAAGTGGCATAGCTAGGGGGGTGAAAGTTTGGGGAATTTTCAAAAACAAATCAGCCACTGATTGGGAGGGTTAGAATTTGGGTTCTTTAAATTTTTAAAAACTTACTATAAACATTTAATTTACTTAATTGATTTGATTTTGTCCTATGGGGTGTTAAAAATTTTTTGACTTGATGAAATCACTTCTGTCCATGACATCACAAGTTAATAACATCACTACCAGAGGGTCCTGACAGATTTTAATTCTAAAAAGTGGGTCCCTGTGCTATAAAATTTGAGAACCATTACTGTAAGCCTTTAGGATATGTTGCTCTCTACTTGCATCTCTAAAATCCCTGCATGCCTCCTAGTTTAATCGTCAGCATTTGGCTTTAAATCTCACTATTGTGTGTTTTGTTCACTATTTTCCTTTGTTCTGCAGGAAGTACTTGAGTTAGAAAGGACTCTTGGGGGCTATCTTTTGGAAGAGCCCAAGCCCCTATTATTTAAGGACAGTTACCACAACCTGCGTCTCTCCATCCATGATATCCCTCACTCACTTTGGAGAAGCAAACTCCTGGCCAAGTACCAGGTGAGTGATTACCAATATACCACCATCAGAAGTTTCTCTTGTCTTTCCCTTCCTGCCTAGGACTGCAAACATAGCAGAGGTTCTTCAAGCAACTTGTAGGCCATATGTCTTCCATGCTGTGTATGACTTGGAAGTTCATAAGTGGTATAGACACTTAGAATATTTTACTACATGTTACAAATGAGCTACTCATTTCCAAGGGCCATGGGTGGTAATATTCCATTGATCTGAAAACTTTTGCTTCTTGCAGGAAATTCCCTTCTATCATATCTGGAGTGGCAGCCAACGAGCACTACACTGTACCTTCACCCTTGAGAGATACAGCCCAGTTTCTACAGAACTTACTTGCAAGATCTGTGTGCGGCAAGTGGAAGGGGAAGGACAAATATTTCAGCTACACGTTGTGCTTGGAGAGGTGAGCAAACCCAAAAGGAACATTTGGTTCCTTTTGGGATGCCAGTCAGTAGAGGACAGAGCTTCATCGCCCTTCTCATGGTTGTAACAGTGCTTGTTCCTTTATGCCTGTTAGCCCAGTTTTGTTTCCACCTTCTTTGTGGTCCCAATAATGATTTCTGCAGCTCTGTAGAACACCTATTGGAAATGTCTAAAGCTTTAGCCTCAGTAGATGCTGACCACATTCTGCCTGAAGGACACAGTGCCACCTCCTAGGGTGTGACCAAGAGGTTCTTACTCAGGAACACCTACCTTGTTGTTCCACTATGCTAGATGCAGCTCTTGGAAAGTTCTCTGAGCAAGGGCATCACTAGGGTTAGCGTCACCTGGCACGAGAGGCCAACGTATTATCCCATGCAGTGGGTGGGGCAACAACCTGACTGGTGGGTGTGGTTATGTGCCATTACCCTGCCTCCACTGATTTTGTAGCCATACATTTTAATAGATAAAAGATATTTCAAAGTGGTTTGTTTCACTGCATTCTGCTGCAAATTACACATCCAATGGTATATAACATGATGGGTATATTTCTACAAACCAAGACTTAGCAATTTTGGTCACTAGGGGGGTCAGCCCCTGCAAGGGTGAAGACTTTCTAACAACCTAGTGTCCCCCCTGATCAGGACCATTTTGGAAGTCTTGCACTACACTGGACTGACCTTCCAAACCAGCCAAGACATGCTTGCTTACTTGCTCGTAAACATGGCTGTGCAGTTCATTTTCATTGAATTTCAAAGCATTCTTCAGGGACCTCCTTCTGGTGTGAATTGTGGGGGCTGTGCTCATTGGCAGACAGTTCTGGTGTCTCTGAATTCCTTTCAGCCTATCCTTTCCACTAAACTAGGGGATATTTGACTCCTCATGAGAAAAGCCATGATGTGCATCACTTTCACTTTCCATAGAGTTCAATGCATATTTTTTTTAGTTCTTGGCCATTATATTTGATAGGAAGGTGCTATTTCAAAATGATTTATGATGGGGCTTTCTGCACCATTGCAAAGTTATATTTTGGGGGTCCCTCAGTGTGTGTCGCCCGCTCCCCCGACTGCATCACCTGGTGTGGCCTGCAGCCCCTAGCAACCCTCCTGTCTCTGAGAATCTTTCTTTCTTTCTTTCTTTCTTTCTTTCTTTCTTTCTTTCTTTCTTTCTTTCTTTCTTTCTTTCTTTGGTATCAACTCTTTTCTAACTGTTCTTTTTCCATGACACCTTGCGTTGCTGTGGCCAACCACATCTTATGGCACAGTCCTTGAAGTGCTCTGTAATTGTCTTCTCCCATCTCAGTGCCTGCTAGCTACTTCTTAATTCCGCAAGCTCCAAAACTTTTCATTAGAATACATCATAATAAGTAACCATCATTAGACAATTTGCATATTTTTTCGTAATATGTTCTTGGTATAAAATTCAATTAGCACATCCTGATCTGCAGAAATTCTTTTGGAATTTTTTTTAGTTCATCAACCTCTCTCTGTCCCACTCTGTAGCAGACTAATTCTGCAGCCATGACTCTAGAATCTGCCTTGTTCAGTCACACATGCTGATCCTTGAAGGTGGCTTCTCCCTGGGTTCACTGAAGCAGGAAAGTCTGATTTCACCATGAAAGTCACTTTTATTTTTCAGGCATGATATTTATCCTCCGCTTTCCTATTGTTTCAATTTTTAATCATCCGTACATCCTGGGATATCTAATGCATTTTTCCGAATGCTATCAAATTCTTTTGGCCTGTTTCTCAGGCTTCCTCTGTCAACTGGAGCTATATTTGTTGCCCAATGATTTGCAAAAAAAAACTTTAAGAAATATTCCAGGACAGAAATAATCAAATACTGATTTGCAATGAAACCTTGGAGAGTGAAACTTTACGTAGGGTCAACCTGAACATACATTCAAATGTGTTTTAAAGAGGGTTGCTTACAAGTAGAAGCTTCTTTTTTCCAATGAAAATAGATATGAGGGGCAAAGGCCATTCCTGAGGACAGTCCTGTATGTGCAGAGTGGGGAAGGCTCTTTTCTCCACCAAACATCTCTCCTCACCCTGTCAGCATCTAGTATTTGCAGTAAAGTGTAATCCAGCCCCTCCTCAACTTTTCCCTTTAAAAAGGCACTTCCTAAATGCACTTAGATGAATGTCTAATTTGACCCCAAAGATGTTTTTACACGACACTCATGGTATTTATCTGGATTGTTCATGGAAGATTGTTCATAGTTTAAGGCAGGCATGCCAGCCTGGGACCCCTTTTCAAATTTAAAAATCTGTCCGGACCATCTGTCAAACTTACTGGGATGCTCCTCCATGTCTACATGAAAGTAAATCCCATTGTGTTAAATGAGTCTTACTCCCAGTAAAGCCCAGTGCCAGATTCCAATATGATGGATTCCACTCTCTCACAAGCCCCCTGACCTGAGATCGCATCCCCCAAGGGGGTCCTGACCCCCCACTTTGGAGACTACAGGTTTAAGGAGACTAGGTGGTAGAACAGACTCATTTGCCATGCTAAAGAGCATTCCATCAGATGTTCAGATTTGTTTGTATTGTAAACCCCATTGAAGCAAGAACCATTTTAAGCATCAGGCTTAAATGGGTTCATCAAGAAGGGGTTTTGATGGAATTGGCCATCAGGTTTAGAATTGGCTATCATGTTAGGTTTGTATGGGTGAGTTCTTAAGCCATATGCATCACACTATAGCTAAACCTGCTTGATGGTGTTTTGGTTGCTATCAAAAGGTCGGGTATTAGGTATGCACCTTTATCACAAGAATATCAAAGGAATTGGTAGAGTCACAAGCTCATCCTTCCAAGCAATTTGACTGCATCACTGAACCTGCAAACCCTTGTTCTTTTTCAGAACTCCAGCTCCTTTGATGCCTTGTGTCCTTACCCTGGCGGTTCCCTGACTACTCAGCTGGGGCCATATGCCTTCAAGATCCCTCTGTCCATACGACAGAAAATCTGCAACAGCCTTGATGCCCCCAACACCAGAGGAAATGACTGGAGACTCTTAGCTCAGAAACTTTCCATGGATCGGTGGGTATTGCTTGTTTCTGGGCTTTTTTTCAGGCATTCCTGAAAGGCAAAAAATTCTATCTCTTATGCAAATTTCTGTGCTAATAATGTTTACTCTACCTTGTGATCAAAATCCCTGAGGTGGTTAATGATAGTATAAATGCAAGTGAAGCATAAATAACAATGCAAGGTACTAAAACAATAACAGGTCATAAAGAGGGAAATATATAAACAACAACGGGACAGGTTTCCTTGACATTCAGAAATCTATAGTTTATACCAGAGACTTTTTTATACCATGTCGGATAGGTTAGTCTCTTGGGTCCTGTGGGCTCAATGAATGTATAGGCATGCATTGCTATTGGGATAATTCAGTAAAGGGATATGCCAAGTTTGATGCCAACCATCTTTCTTGTTTTTATTTCCTCCGTAGGTATCTGAATTTCTTTGCCGCCAAAGCCAGCCCAACAGGGGTGATCCTGGACTTATGGGAAGCCCAGCACCAGGACGATGGGGATCTTAATACACTGGCCAGTGCCTTGGAAGAGATGGGCAAGAGCGAAATGCTGCTTGTCATGGCGACAGAGGGGGACTGTTGATGCAGCTCCCAGGAAAACTTCCAGCAATGGCCAAGTGGAGGAGAGAGTGAGAGAAAATGGAGAGAACAACCCCTTTTGTACTGATGGGGGGAGGACGACTCAAGGAAAAAGCAGGACTATAGCCTGACTTGGAAGGGATCATAACTGGGTTTGTCCTTCTTCTCACACTCCTCCTCCTCAAATCACAGTCAGCCTTAGAGATCCACTTTGAGCAGTTTACAAGTAATCCAAGTGTTAAAAAAAACTCTTTCATCCTTCTTCTTACAGCCTTTAGAGTGAGGCACAAAAGCAGTGTATCATTGCGAATGGTGACTGCGGTCTTTGGCAGTAGTGGCCCTCGCTGTAGCAGCAGCAGCAGCAGCAGCTCCACATGACTTATGAGGGCTGTTAGGATCTAGGTGGGTTTTTAAAAAATTTTCTTCTTTGGAGGGAGGGTCTCGCCCTTCTCTCTTTCCATCCCTACCTTATACTTCTTTACTGGCATTTATGCTTTGAAGAGTCGAGTACAATCTAGAAAAAGACTGCTTACTCCTGTCAAAAGCTTCAAATAGCTAAGACAAAAAAGGAAAAAAAAAGAAAACAGTTTCTTAGGAAACGCAAGTAATTTATTATCCAGATCTTTGGATGCATCCTTTTTTAAAAAAAAATTCTGAATCTTTTTTGTATGTGAGAGCAAGAGTATTGTGGCACTCAAAGAGGAAGAGGGAGAGAGATGGGGAAAGTGTGTGTTTGTGTGTGTGTGCGTATGTGTGTGTGTGTGTGAATGAAAATTCAAACAAGATCAGTTTGCTAACCTGTGGCGCTGTTGAGGAAGGTTATATGACTCTGACAAAGTCAAACAGATCTGACAAAACAAACTCTATCCTCTTAACACATGTGTCATACAGATTTTATTTTCTGACTATATCAGAATGATCAGAGTGCATATAAGGCCAAAAATCGATTCTCAGAAGAACAAATCTGTTTCTGGAAATGAGGCTATTTCTTGAATTTCTTGAAAATTTCTTGAAAATTTCTTAGAAAAAAAGCAATACAAACAATTTTGCACTGCTTTTAGCTCTCCTGCAAAAGCTAGTTCAGTGCCCAGGTATTTCTCACCAATATCCATTAATATCTTTTGCTGGTCTCATCTCAAGTTTGTTTTTTCGTTTTGATCCCCTGTTACTTTGCTCTGGTTTTAACAGCAGATCAGACAAGAAGGTGTCAAGCTGGAAGGGTTAAGGTTAAGGCTGCAATCCTAATCACACTTTCCTGGAAGTACTATTGAACACAGTGGGACTTACTTTGAGTAGACATGCTTAGGATTGCACTGTTTGTCTGGGATCATACTCAACAGGTATGTCCAAATGCTCTGAAGAGGGAGTGGGGCAGCAACCCTCTTGCTGTATTGCAAACTGCTTTTGAAACGCCCCTAAATTTCAAAGCATTTTGCCATATGTAAAGGCTCCAGAAAACTGTGCTTCAGAAATCACTGCTTGGTGCACAGTTTTCTAGTTTTTGGTTTTGAGACTTTTGAAGTGCACCTATTTCATAAAGAAACATGAGAAATCCTAACATGTTAGATGCTTCTGCCATCATGTATCTGTGTGATTAAGGGCAAGCTGGGCTATTAAAGAGGCCTTTTCAGTCACAGTCTGCAGTACTGCAATGCTTGTTCAGGAACATACTTTGTTAGGAAGCTTGATCTACAGTGAGAACTCAAGGCAGATCCTGGTAATGGACTTTCCACTGAGACTGAATGATTGGTTGTGTGATGTCTTCAGAGAGGAACAATAATGTTGTTGGACAAAGTGATGATTTAAATACAATACAAAATTCATAGGTCTGTTTATCATACATTTCACGAATTGGATATATGAGACACATTCCAGAATCCAGAGTATTTACCAAGTTGTGATTTTAGGCAGAAGTTTTCAAAGCAATTTCCTGGAATATTTCAAGGTGTGTTTGCAGTGCATCACCTTGTGCCCTCATAGCGAACCTGTTAAGAGACCAGCATATTTTCTTCAAATATTAATATGGTGTTCACAATGAGGTGGAGATACATGGTGGACACTGTACTAAATTATAGAGAGAAGAAAGGTTGGAAAGTCCATAATGAAAGTATGAAACCCTACACATATTCGCTAAGTTGGTGGCCTCCAGTAGTCTTCTAAAAGCAGAAACTGAAGGGTCTCGCAAATGGTATTCACAATTGGGGTGGTCCCTTCAGTCATGCTATGATCAAGAATCCTGTTCACTGGTTTCATCCTACCTGGAGTTCATTCCCTCTGTCAGAAAAGCAGATATAAAAAGAATGGTACTTATATTTGTTGTTACAACTTTAAATATTGGTTGTCTGATATGTATAGATTCTTTCTTGCCCATGCAATTAAAGTAACATATGAAGTTCCTTAGGGAAAAAAATCAGAATAATTATGTTTGAGGCACTGATCACATTGTCTTAACACACTACAGTTGATTCTTGATTCTGTTTGTTTGTGACAGTATGTACATATATACTGTACAGAGTCTAATACACTGTACTGTACATACTGTATATACACTATATACACTGCATACTGAATATACAGTATACAGTGTATAGGATTTTAAGACTTGGGACATGAATCCTAAATCAAAAGTATTGAATATCCAGCTCAGTGATTTTCAACCTTTTTTCCTTGTCACTCTTACAAGTGGCACATTATAGCTAGTGCAAATGAGTGCCCCATTTAAGCTGATCACTATGGCTCCTAATTTTGGGGAAATTTGCCTATAATTAGCTGCTTCAACAGGCAGTGATGTGTAAGATGAACACTTTCCTCCTCCCGTAAAACTACTTGGAGTTTCAATATGTACAAATAATACGACGAGCAAAAGCAGTGTAACAAGCTGAGCTGGGGCAGACTATTTTTAGGGTGACAGCAAGTTTAAGTTTGCACAAATCATATAAAAATATGTTTTATATATGTTAGAATTTTCATGATTAAATTTCTAGTCCTTGTGATTTCAAAAATAAGCTTGTTTCATACAATGTTAAAAATTGACCTAAAATTAGAGAGCAAGGGGGGAAAAATCTGAATTCACTGATTGGTGTTTTAATTCTCTACACTTGATCTTAACCAAAAGGTCGAGAAGCGATACTGGTGTTTTAATTCTCATCATTTCCAAATTTTGGGTATCCTAAATCTTCCAAGGGCTGATTTTCCAAGGGCCACAAATCAGAATAATACAATATTGTAGAAGAAATGTACTGTGCCTTCGCCATGTGCTTTGGTCTTATATATATTAGTAAAAATATGAAGAGTATAAGCTCAGTCTTGGAGTCATTTGTAGGTAAGAGATTTCTTACAGATTTGGACATTTCAGTGCATGCATGGCCTCTCTTACTTTCAGTGGCTGTTCTGCTTCATTTCAGTGTAAACAACAATCAATGTGTATACATTCCTTCATCTTTGTGGATCTAACCACTAAAAGCAGGCCTCCATCAGTCTTTAAAGACTATGGTATCATGCTCGGCACTGAATACGCTGCATGCGAAGCACGAAAGCCTGGGTTAGATTGATATGGAGGATAGGCTGTTACCCAAGCAGCAAATCCCCCCTCTCCACGCCACTGAATTAGTCCAATGGAAAGGCAGAGCCAACACGATTGGATCCAGCTGGCTTTGCGGAGCTGGGGTAAGGACAGGAGCTCACCCTGTCTTGTGGGGCAGACCCGGGTCTCAAACCCTGGCCTTCTGGTTAACAGGCACAGTGTCTTAACCACTTGTACCACCCACAGCCCAGACGCTATGGAAATGCATAAGACAAGAGAGTTACGTGCATCAGTGCATAGATAGGACTCTGAATCAATGTCTGGAGGCACACAGAACACATAGTTCTGTAGGCTTAAATCTCTCTGAAATTCATGAGACTTAACCACATCACACTTGATTCAATGGGGATTGCACACACAACTGTCTAATTATACTCCTTGGCTACATCTAAAGGCTGTGTGATATTAAAGCCCTCTGCCAAATACTCAGCTGTTACCTGAACACTTTAGAGGGTTATAACTTAAGATAAATTTATTCAAATGTACTAGATCATTAACAGCATTAGATAAATTAGAAACTTATTTAGCATAGAACCTTAGGGTTTCGTGTTAAATTTATTTTTATTTAACAGCTTGATTAATAATTTGCAATTGAAAAGTAAATAAAATTCACAGGTGATGCTAAATGGGAGGATTTTGCAAATTCCGGCATAGTAGGAGTGATGATGTTGTGAGGCTCATAGAGATTTAAATGCAATCTGAATATTTCAAACCTATTTTTAAAAGTTTAAGTGAATCCTGCTGTTTTCAAGTGGCAGGCCCAGAGTATTCAGGGCACAAGATTGGATAATAAACCCTCTTAATGTGTGAACGCTTTTGGAAAAACTAAACTATTAGAAGATATTATTGCAAAAAGGAAAGATAGCAACATTTGCTAAGAAAATGGAAACCACAACAAATTCAGATGTAATATCCTCAGCAGTAGTTGTGTCCCAAGAAAGTAATGATTAAACACCAGTGAAATCAGTGAGACATGTGATCAACTTAGCTCTCATTCATTTGCTTGAAAAAGTTCTCCAGTCTATTCTGAGCCTCTTTCTGGTGTTTATCACATGGCATCTGACCCCCAACTCAGAAGTCACCAGTGATGTCATCACCGGTTACTTCTGGTGCTGCTTCAATAGGTTGAGCACGCAAAGTTGTGGTGAGGGATCCTTGTTGAGGAATGCCAGTCTAGGATTCAGATGAACTCCCTCACACACAATTAAAGAAACTAATCTAGAAGTGAGGCATTGACAGCGGTAATTGCATGGGATGGATTCCAAAGGCTATATCCTGCCACCAAAAATATGCAAACAATCCCACTGCCCTTTTGGTACAAAACTTCTACAAATCCACTCAAATATTTTATGTTGGGTACAGTTGCTTCCATATAGTCTACTGTCATTCCAAGCAGTCTAACCACAGGATTCCAGAAGTCTGACAAATCTGACTCAAAACGAAGTATGGGTTGCTTTACAGTACCGTTTGCTTCCTCCTGTAGTGTTTTTCAGTGCCTTATTTTGTTCTTTATTGCAAATAGTCTTTTAAAGGAAAAGTTGCATAATAAATGATTTCTAAACACTCATGAACCAGACAGTGGGTTCATTTTAGGTAGAAAGAGAAATGCCATTCAAGTTATTTTCCTCCAAGATGGACCTACATTCATATTCCAAAAAAGCTGCATGAAAAACATGCAGATGAATGCAAAATCTGGGTTCTTCACACTTTTCTTTCCTTCAAGTTTCTATCCCTTATTTCTGAAGCATCAAAAATAATATTTGCTACAAGGTTAGAAAATGAGTGTGCTTTGATATAGATGTAGTGACTAGGGAATAAAGTTGGCAATAGGGGCAAGGAGATGTGACTCTGTTGTATTATTATTTGTCATTGTTACTTACAGCAATACCTTGAACTTTGGTTAGGGACAAGAGGATGAATGAAAGGAAAAAATAGATAAAAGTCAAAAGCACAGCCTTCTTTTGCTTGTAAATTTATTTTGGCCAGAGAAAAATGTAGCTAATTACATGCATGCAAATGTGTGCAAAACACAAACAGAAATGAAATCAAAATAAACCTAAGTATGTCAACAAATATCATGGAAGGATGGAAAAATAAGTCAAATATTGCTGTATTGTTGGATCACGACCTTAGATTTGTCATAGACCTATCCCTGAAAGATGGAAACTTATAGTGGCTTCAGAAGTCTGCTGCAAATGCACCTGTATTACCTTCTTTTTTAAGAAAGAATATTTCTATGTGTCTTTGGTTATTTGTTATCCTTCAGGTAGTTGCAAGCACTGTCTAGTTGCAGGGTATTTTCGTCTAGTCACTACCTCTTAACTATGGCACCAGGAGCAGTGGTGTCTCATGATGCAGATCCCATTGCCCTTAATTGTCCCACAAGGCTTTGTTTGTAGGCAATAATTTGAATCACATGGCATGATGTGGCAGGCTTTGCACCAGAAGAGTCACAGCTACCTCATTCTTCTGAATGACAGCTTGCATGGCTGGGGAAGAAGAGAAGCTCTAAGTTGAAAGGAAAAGGGCACAGACTCAGGGAGCTGGAATGGGACCAGAGACAATGTCTTTACATGGTAGCTGCATAACCAGTATTTCCTCAGGATGTAAATTTCCTTGGCTTGATCTTTTGAACCAGAAGGGCTTGGGAAGCCAGTTGCCACTTTGTTTTCCTATAGTAACAGCCAATATGTCATACTGAAACGCATTGCACAAGAATGTTCTGTAGGCATCGCTGTTTAACCCAAAACTCCATTGTGTAGAGGTCACTTGCAGTAACAGAATACATGCATGCCCTTTCCAGAACACCCTGTGGATACTTGAAACCACAGATATGGGCAAACAGCTGACCCAGTGATCCTAAGGGTCCATCCCATCACTCTCAGAGGGTCATCTGAGATCGGCAGAGGCCAAGGATGTCCATCCCAGGCAATGAAACCGGTTGTTGCTTTCTTTAGCTTTAGGGCTCAGTCTGAGCTCAGCAGAAGTCGGGGATAAATGTCCTTGTCCTCTGCTGAGCTCAAAAGCCACTAGGTGCATCTTTAGTGGGGATGCAACTAGGGATGTGCAGACTCAGGCTGTGGATATGGGAGCCCCTTCCATACACCAAATATAAAGTCTAGATTTAATTCAAAAAGGCAATGCCAATGGAAGTAGAGGCTATATAGGGCTTTATTATTCTTCATAAGTTTGGTCTGTTTCAACAGACTTGAAGAAACTTTCTTCCTTTCTTTCCTTGGCATACTATCATTTTGTAAAGTTCAGAGATGCAAAACCTCCCAGTCCAAACTGTTGCTTCAAATGGTTTACTGTCACAGCTCTTAAGACTACGGAGATATATATGTGGATTATTATATAAGGAGGTAGATAGAAAAAGTCAGTATTGTTTGTTGCAGTACAGTTGTCATAACATTGAAGAAGTTTCTAAATCTGTATCTAAAAAATGCAATTAAAGGACTAACCTGTTCAATACAGAGGCTATTATCTATAATCTGTACATTAGAGGCATTCATTGGATCATATGGGTCACATTTCTTCATATTTGCAAGTGTCAGGGATCTTCATATGCAATATATAGATCTGGATAAAATCCAGATTTTTGCAACCAAAGGATAATCTGTTTGAAAGTTGCAGCTGGTTTTAGATGAAGTGTTTGTGTCTTCTGTGGCAGTAAAAAAAATAATGATTATATGTCAAAAATGGATCTTGTAGAAATTTAACCACAAAGTATTTTGGGAAGGATAGCAGGAATTTCCTTCCTCCAGCATAGTATCTGATGAAGATATTTCCCAACTTCCATGGAGTTCTGCTGCCTTAAATATAATTTGGTTGTTGCATCATTTTCTGCTAGCTAGAAACTAAAAACTCTGATCCTTAATGAAACAAGCAATTTTACTTCACCTTACTAAGTGTAAAGCAACAGTATGAACATCCTTCATTTCAGATCTCATTTCTACAAGCTCTATGATTTTAACAAAGGCAAGGAAAGAGATGATGAGGAACTAATTTGGGAACTTATGAGGAGTTAAATAGAGTCTCTAGATCTTAACCTGATATTTTGATGCAAGTCACAGTGATTTATGTGCTTGCTTTTCTCAGTGAATTAAAATTACAGCATCGGTTAGAGACATTTGTAACTATATACTTAAGATTTGTAATTATTAGTTAAACAGATATTGTTATTTTCTGACAAAATATAGTGGTGTCCCTCATAATTGGTTTGAGATTACCTGTGCTCAGGTTCCAGGCACAGAGTATCTTAAAATTTGCACCTCTCTCTCTCTCTCTCTCTCTCTCTCTCTCCCCCCCCCCCCCCGGTTGCTTCTCACAATAGATTATGCAAGTCATTTTTGGTCATGGCCAAGTGGATCTCTGAATGTCTGGATTGGCCTCCAAAAATTTGCAACTTTGTCATTTGCATGAACATATCCTTACAGTAATCCATAGACAAATCAAGGTGGAGACACCACTTATATGCAAGGTTGGTCAATTGTGCATCAGGGTCTTTTAAGGTCTGACATGCATGTTTAGCCCAGGTTGTTGTGTGTCTCATCTGAATCAATGGATATCCACAGATGTGGCAAATCCCATCACAAATGAAAGTGGGAAAGCGAATGGCATGCATAGTGATGGAAAGTCATCCCAACAGTTTAAGAACATAAAAAGAGCCTCCACTAAACCAGGCCAAACACCCATCTAGTCCAGCTTCCTGTATCTCACAGCAGCCCATCAGATGTCTCAGGGATCACACAAGACACTTACATCCAGGTGCCCTCCCCTGCATCTGGCATAGGTCTGCCATGAAAATTCAAGAATACAGTGAAAGCAACTATGGGATGCCATGCTAGAGACCTGTTCTGTATGAACCTCACTCTTCATTCACTATGCATGTGTGTAGTCAATACTGGATGTGCAAATGTGTACGTTCATGTGTGTTTTTCTGATATCTGATCTAAAAGGAGTATGTATGTTTGTGTGCAAGAGAGTAAGAGAGAGAAAGCAGTCAGCATCACAACTGGGTTTGCAAATTAGGAATGCACGTGTGTATTGGGGCAGGAAAGGAGTATTTTCTTCTCTGATCATGGAGTGTGCCGAGTGTACCCGATTACTTTTGCTTCTCATTCAGAAGAGTGTCTGTTGAGAATGCAGGGAGTCCCGCCTATCCTATGAGCAAAGGATGTGCCTGTCCTCTTCACTCCCCCTCTGTCTCTTAAGGAACACAGCTTGGTGACATGAGCAAGCTTTGCATTGGCTTGGTAAGCCAACTTTTTTTGTTTTTTCTTCACAAGTCAAGAGCGCCCTTTATTTTCTTGCTCTCCATTCCGTTTCCATATTTATACATCCAGAGGATTTTGTCTGGAAGCATCCTCTAAATACACACCTGTTTATTCTGTAAACTAAGAACTGTAAATAAGGTTTAGCATTCCTATTGTAACAAATTAATTTTTATGCAATAAATTATATTTCCTAGTCTAATAAAAAGTTTAAAATTAAAGCAAGTTTTTGACTCGTTCTTGAGCTTCAGGTAGACAGAACAACCGGGTTTCGGGTGCATTTTTGGCAATGATGGGTGTGTTGAGCAACAGCACTGAAAATTTAGAGGCCAACGTTTGGCAAGGGAACAGTACCAGTATTTGCATCTAGACAACTTTAGTGGTCATCTAGCAGTCCCTGGTATCTAGACAACTTCTGTCAACTAATCACATAGTCTAACCAGGAACCACAGAGAAACAGAATGAAGTTGTGCAGCTATATACGGTAGCTGCTCCAATTTGAATCTGTGATAACAATAAGGGCAATGAAAAATTATTTTCACAAGGGAGTACAGAAAAATCACATCAAATGGGAGAATGTTTTCACTTTTAAAAGGTGCAATTTTGGCTTTATTCTCAAAAAATATTAACTCCATTTGAAATGTATTTATTTATAGGTTGAATATGGACTGCTTGGGAGCAACAACGTAACAGGGAGATTTTGAATTTTCTGAATTTCGAAATGCATAAATATAATGAGGAAGGCTTCCCTTTGCTTTTTTCACTGGAGTTATAGGGATGTTGCCTGGCCCCTCTCATTTTTCAACAATGTCTGTGAAGGTACTCATAGAGAGGAGAACATAGCTTACAGCTGGTACCTGAACAGTACACAGAAAAGAGCACAAAATTTTCTAGTGTTCATGCTGCAGAAAATAAGTCTTGGGCAAAAACATCTGGATTTCAGGGAAGTTTGAATTTTGGATGTCTAGATAAGAAGTAATCTAATTATATGACATTTTTCCTTCTCCACTGTCACTCCATTGAACCCAGGGTGGATAAAAACATAATAAAAATAATATAAACAATCAAACATCAAAAGCATGGATCGGAGATTGATAAAATATATTCTGCTACAGCAGTATTGCTGGAATTAACTGCAAATCAACTCATGCTTTGTTCTTGTAATACAGATATGTAGACTAGAAATAATTTAAGTCATTATAAAATGTGTCCATTAGGTGGCAGCATTGCTCTTCCACCCTTTTTGTAACCAGAAGCTGGTTTTGAATCTGGCAGGATTTACACCATTTGAATTACTGGGTCAAGTAATGCAAGTTAATTCCACTGCTCACGTCTGATCAAAAGTCACAGCTGTATGCATATTAAATATTTATTATATTTCACCACCACCAAATAATTTGACTTAATTTTAAATGTGCTCTGCTATATCTTGCAATATTAGTCTACCAAGCATGGAAAACTTCTCACTCGTACTTTTCCAATAATTTTTGCTTTCCCAGTGCAATGGCCACAACTAGAGACACAGCATTAGGTATTTATTTACTTGCTGTCTGTGCATACTCTTTTTTATAAAAGGTCAAAATAGTATGCAAAAAATTGACAAAATAGCACACTTGTTTAAAGCAAAACCTAGAAATATGAATATTGCAAAATTAAAACCAATAAACAACAACGTAATTGGGAAGACCTTGCCAAATATAAACTTTTAAGCATTTCCCTTAGAACCTCACATATGGAAACTTGCCGCAATCCTAAAACATTTTCCTGGAAGTAAGTCCCATTGAATACAATGTGGCTTACTTCTGAGTGGACATGCTCAGGATTGTGCTCTATATAGTTCTCTCAGGGAAAGGAATTCTACAGCAGTAGGAACATTAATTTTAACATAACATAACATAACCTTTATTGGCATAGATGGAACATGAATTTTAACCAGAAGTTCCTATCTCTTGCCATCCCAAGATCAGTTTTCTGTCAATTGGAGGTCAAAAAACAGAACATCTACTGAAGATCTCTGGGGCCAGCAGGCTGGTATGAAACAATGCAGTCCAACTTGAGTCCTAGATATTTAAGTGTTTTAAGGACAAGATCAACATTGTGAGCTGGATTTGGAAGCAAACCAGTAACCAGTACAGCTGCTGCATGTATTCTGAAGCAGCAGAAGCTTCCAAACCATGTTCAAAGGTCTTTACAGCAGTTAATGTTGGTGAACGAATGAGCAGCTTGCTCTGACTTTTCTAGGTACGTCTGGAAGTTGGTTTATTAAAAAATATTAAAGAGTATGGAAGAAAGAATGGATTCCAAACGTAATCAGCCATGGAGCTGAGAGTGGTCCACCAGCACTACTTTCGAGATCCCATTTTCCCAAAAGAACCAGAGCCACTGCTTGAACCGTCAATCCCAACCCTACACCACACTGTGGCTGTTTTTTTCAAAAGCCACTGACAGGTTCAAGGAAAAGAACCGACAAGGCTGTACTTCTGGTCTTTCTCCTTAAACAGATCTCCTATTAGAGTTTCCCAAGCCATTTCTGCCACAAAGCCATGCCTAACACACTTGTGATACAGATACAACAACTTTTGGTTGGGCAGGAGAGTGTTGCTCCCTGGGAATAAAAGGAGCCTGAGTAGCTCACTCCAGTAGTGCCAGATTTGAAACCAGAAAGTCTCTTTGAAAAACAGGGTCCAACATGAACTGGAACGGGTGGAATTTAGATTCCAGTGGGTTTTGAAGAGGGACCATATCTGGCTAAAAAACAAGACGTGGGGAAAGCAGAGCAAATAGCAATGGGAAAAAAAATCATATTACAAGTGTATGGAAGCTTGCAAAAACTGTTACGGGCCACCACACAAATCTGTATTACTGATTGAATACATCCAGCTTTTGGCTTTCTAAGCAGTTTTTAATGGGCAATACTGATTTGATGGACCAGAACGGCTTCAGCTAAATGCAGGTTTTTCTTCCCCGTGACCAGCCCTAATTGTATTGTTTACCCTGGCAGGCTGTCACAGTTGCTTGTGCTAATCTGATCTGAGGCATTTTTTATTTCCAATAGTGACGTTTTTGACATGATTGACCCCATCAGATCAGAAATATCAAGCCTGTACTTCTGAACAGACAGCTTAAAGTCAAGGAGAGGCTGAGCAATGTCCTCCTAGGGTGGTTTGGAGCCACGCAACTGAAATCTGCTACACTCTTATAGATTCTTTCAAAGTTGGGGACGTCTCCATATGGGAACACGTGTCTCTCTGTGATGGAAGATGCAAACAGTGTACAGTCCAATGTCTCATTTTGGTTAGATCTGGAAACCAACCATTCTTAATGCTACAAAGAAACAGATGCAACTCTGAGGATAAATTGCACTCTTTCCAAATGACTGTTATTGGTTATGCACATGTATACTAGGTGAAAGTTGCTTGTGTCTATAACTGTTCCATGACTGGTCAAAGCAGATGGTCTTTTTGACATCAAAAGCAGAATTTGTCAGCCCCTCCTCCCCTCTGTCTCATACATATACTGTATTTTATAATGCTTCTCAATGGGGAACCCATTGGTGTCACTCCTAAGGCTGCTACTCATCTTTTAACTGATCTAGCATCTGTGGCTTGACTGACACAATGACAAAAATTAAGCAGGAAATGGTTTTCTTCTCCTTTCATCTTGACACCAGGAAACACTTCAAATATCTTCATAGGAATTAAACTCTAGGAAAAAATGGGTTTAAGCATCACTCACTCTACATAACATTGCAAGGCTAAAGACAAGAGCTCACTCCATCTTGCAGCATCCAGTTCTCAAACCTCAGCCTGCCGGATGACATATGACAGGCACGATGTCTTAACTAGCTGAGCCACTGCAGCCTGCAGCACATCATCAGCATCCTGCCTCCTGCATCAGATGGGTCTGGGGTAGCCCTGATGGGAAAAAGTTTAATACAATCTAGAGCAGTGATTTTCAACCAGTGAGCATGGTGTGGGATTGGGGATTGATACACAGATAGGAAAATGGGGAAATTTGAACAGTATGGTGTTGGTAAAAACAATGATTTGGTGTGCCTTGACAATTTTGGTGTCTTGTTAAGTGTGCCATTTATTTATTTATTTTAAAAATTTATAACCTGCCCTTCTTGGGCCATTAGCCCGACTCAAGGCGGCTAACATAAAACATAATTAAAAACATAAATAGAACAATTCGATAAAAACAATTAAAGCATACAAGCTAAAAAACATATAGAGTAAAAACGATAAAACAAGAGCCCCCCAATTTCCGTCCCCTTAAAAAGCTTTTTTAAAATAAAAGGTTTTAAGGCTCTGCCTGAAGCTCTGTATTGAGGGAGCGTTCCTCAGTTCTAAAGGGAGGGAGTTCCAAAGCCGGGGTGCCACCACCGAGAAGGCCCTATCTCTGGCCACCACATCTCTTAGTGGCAGCACAGTCAGTAGGGCCCCCTCAGATGACCTTAAGTGATGGGTTGGATTGTACTGAAGAAGGCGGTCCCTCAGATACCCTGGACCCAAGCCGTTTAGGGCTTTATAGGTCAGGACCAGCACTTTGAATTCAGCCCGGAAACGAATGGGCAGCCAGTGTAGTTGCTGAAGCAGTGGCCCGACAGAGTCGAACCAACGAGCCCCAGCAACCACATGGGCTGCCGCATTCTGAACTAATTGAAGCTTCCGGACCATATTCAGTGGCAGCCCCACGTAGAGCACGTTGCAATAATCCAGTCTCAATGTCATTAGGGCATGGTTCACCGTGGCCAGATCTGAGTGACTCAGGTATGGTTGCAGCTGGCGGATCAGCCGAAGCTGAGCAAAGGCTCCCCTGGCCACAGCTGCCCCCTGGGACTCCAGGAGCAGCTGCAAATCCAGGAGAACCCCCAAGCTGCTGACCTGCTCCTTCAGAAGGAGTGCAACCCCATCCAGAACAGGATGATATTCCAATACCCGAGTCGAGGACTTCCGGACCAGGAGAACCTCTGTCTTATCAGGATTTAATCTCAGCTTGTTCATCCTCATCCAGTCCCCCACTGCCTCCAGACAACGATTCAGGACTTCAACTGCCTCCTCGGACTCAGGAGGAAAGGAGAAATAGAGCTGGGTGTCATCAGCATACTGATGACACTTCACTCCAAACCTCCGGATGACCTCTCCCAGTGGCTTCATGTAGATGTTAAATAGCATGGGGACAGAATGGAACCTTGTGGCACCCAGTACCGAAGAGGCCAGGGTGCTGAACAAGCATCCCCCAGTACCACCTTCTGGGACCTGTCAGCCAGAAAGGAGTGGAACCACTGCAAAACAGTGCCTCCAATCCCCAACCCGGCCAACTGACCCAGAAGGACATGAGATGAAAAAGGTTGAAAATCACTGATCTAGAGGAATTTATCTCTCAGTAAACTTTCATAATATCCATCTGCAAGTGTAATGTTGTTAACATACTTTTATAGTATTTTTAGTGTGCAAAGTGCTTCATATTTGTAATCCTGGTGTATTCCTCACAGCAACTCCTCCATTTAAGAGATTCAACAGAGAAGAGCAAGATCACAATCTCTAGCCAGGCCTCCTGATGCTGCTGTGCCAAGTGGCCACACACTGTCTAGTGTGTCCAACATGTCTCTGAAATGGACTGATCCAGTCTTGGCCAATTAAGATTCCCAATCGCATGGAGGAGTCATTCATGCAGCATCTGCTTTCAGACTAATTCTACTGTAAATGCAGAGCCAATAAGGGGTATGGCTGGGAGGGATGGTATAGTTCCACTCACATCTCCACTCACCACAGGGTTCAGAAGAGGGTTTGAGTCTGGTTTTTCTATGATGGATAAGCAGCATCAACAACTGGAACAATCTTTCTCATACTTTTAGTGAGTTGACTGCTTTACAAAGTCACCAGTTCACAAGTGATGACTCAGGTGGGAGAAATGTTAATGATTCCAGGCAGTGCTGATTTAGATCATTTGACTGTCTGGACAAAAGCCATTTTAAGGGGGAAGGAAGCAGAAAAAGTGCAGACAGAGGTCTCGTTCTCACTGAAGTAGCAAATGTACACCTGAGTTGCACCATGTCAGATTGAATGCAGTCATCCCCATATAAAATAAAATCCCTCCATACAGGGAATTAGACATGAGTAAAAAAGCTCATCTAGTTTTCTCCTACACAAGGTACTTGTCAGTGAGGGGAAAGTATATTTACCAGTTGGGCCACAGAAAGGCCAGGGAGTCAAACCATAGCTGAGCCCAGACACTTATTTAAAGAGGTTTTGTCAGCAAAGTGGAACTGAACCAGAACTTAAAATTTCTTGGTTGTCTTGAACTGAAGTTGGAACCAACCCCTCCCACAATACAAAGTGGTCATCACTCAACAGTTCAAAGTAAGTGGTTCAAAAAAAGCATTTTCACCCCTAAGATGAATGTTTCTTCCTCCCTTGAAATCCTTTTAGATGTGTTGTTTGTAAAAAAAAAACCTTTAAAAAGCAAGAAATAAACAATTAAGGGAAAGGTTAAGCCATTGCATTCATTTACAGAGTTGCACTGTAAGGAAAAGAATTTTGTACTGTTCAGCAAGAAGTGTCACTCAACCAACTGAAGGTGACTGAACCAGTTATTACTGTTTGAAATGGGTTCCTGGACTCCCATATATTCAAGAACCTGAAGCAAAACTATGTCCAGGAGTGATGCCTACAGTTTGAAGCAGCACAACCTGGACACATGTTTTCCATCCATCCTAGTGAGAAGTAGGCCAAGGGGGCTGGGGAAAAACAAGCACCCCCAACCCGCTGACAATCTCACATTACCTTACAGGTGACTGGTTTATATTTAAATGTTAAGGAAAATCAGTAACTTGCAAATGAAATGCAGCTCTGTGATGCCTCCAGTGAAGTGAAGTGAAGAATGAAAATGAATTAATTTGAAGTGAACGCTCTTAATACATAACCAAGCATTTCAACAGAGTACAGTCACTAATCAGGCTGCTGGCTAACCCTGATTCCAAAGAGGACCTTTATTTGCATGAGAAGGAAGGGGTGGAGAGGCAGGAAAGGGCTTGTGCAATGGTCAGCAGAAAGAAGTATGTGTGCTGTGTGTGTGTTTGTTTCCTTTCTAGCAGCGATGTGATATCTGTGATTCCTATGACTGCTCTGCCATAACAGCTGCACCTCCAGAGTTCCATTGCCTGCCTTTAAATTGAACACAAAACAATTATAACATGCTTTTATTATACATTTTCAGAACACAAGGGCTTCTACCATGAGGTATATATCAGGGAAAAGCAATGCATGATTCGTTTTGCAAATCAGCTTCTTTCATAAAATCAAGGGTCTGGTGAACTTATTGTTGAAAAGCAGTATATAAACACTGTTGATTGATTGATTGATTGATTGGGGGATGCTTATACTCAATGATCTTTTTATGTCACACCATCAATTTTTGACCATGCTGTTGGTGGGAGATTCACATCTCCAGTGGCTCAACTAGTAAATAACTTTCTCCCAACTCCCGCAGGACACCTGCAGTCCATTCATGCCACACCAGTGTGCCATGGCACAGTATTTGAACATGCTTATATTGTTGGAATGGGCTCTAACCAATAGGAAACACTGCTACCATCCCCAACCACCATATCTTAAAGGTACAGAGGCTGCTGAACCAACTGCATCAACTGAATCAGAAAGGGCCCACCCTTACCAGGAACTTTTCCAGCACCCACTGCTACCCTCTGTCTGTAAAATTCACAAGCCTGCTGACGTGGTTCATTGTGTCATTGCTGTGTGTCAACAACCAGTTGGTTATTGTCAAGAAATTATTAACTTCCCACATGAAAGGAGACTCCTGAAGGAGTTTTGGCAAACAAGTACAGTATTAACTTACCTGTTCTTCAAAAGGCAGGATATAGTTTTGAATGGACACACCAATTCTTGGGCACATCAGAATTGCTGGTCCAGTGTTACGACTATTATCATACAGTACATGTATTAGAGGGCACTTACACACTGTATACTAAATTTGGGCAACTGTCCAGAGATTACTGATATATATGTACTGGAGAGTATAATGTCAATCCCACCATCACCTGCGTGTTTACTTTATTGACTAAAGTCTTAAATTATTGGTCTTAAACTCATTGACTAACAGGCAACATGTATAATTGAAATTATCCCTAGCATCCCTCCACAAAGAACTAATAGGCACTTTCCTTTCCTCACAAACTGTGGTGCAAGAGGATACCTCATCTATATCTCTAATCAAAGAGTCACTCACTGATTCACTGACTTACTTACCAACACCCAGCCAAAACCACTAGACCCAGAAGTATGAAATTTGAGGAGGATTCTCCTTCTGTGATGTATGCACCCACTAAGAACCCATTTTTGGCAATTTAACCAGGTAAGGGGGTAAAAAGGGGTCCAATGTGTTTTTGTCCATATGCTTAAAACTGAAGACTGCCTGATCAACACCACCCCAACCCCTGTGCCTAGAAGCATGAAATTTGGGAAGCATATTCCTTCTATGATGTAAGGACCTACTAAGAACTGATTTGGTGCCCAGTATCCGATGGTGCCTGCTGCTTGATGTTGCTCATAGGTGCCTAGAGCCCACTACTACCATGTCTGGTGTCCAGCAGGGATTCCCTGTGCTTGGTAGGGATGCCTGGTGGTGCCCGGTGGGGATACGCTATGCCCGGTGGACCCTGTGCCTGCTGCCTGGTAGGGATGCCCAATAGGGATGCCTGGTGGTGCCCGGTGACTGCTCAGGTACCCATTAGGGATGCCGGTGTGATGGTGCTTAGTGCCCAGCAGTGCCAGTTATGGATGCCCAGTGCCTGGAAGGGATGGACGCAGTGCTCACTGGTGCCCGATGCTAGCACCGCCTGCTCACTGCTGCTGGTGCCCAGTGGTGCCCAGTGCCTTGTATGACATATAGGTGTCATATGGATTTATAGTATTGAAATGAGGCCAGGCAATCACTAGAGGAGCGTCGTCCTCATTCTTTTGTTGGGTGGAGGCCTCCTCCTGCCTCCATCTTGGGGTGCTGGTCCTCCTTGTGGGTGAAGCCACTGGGCCCCCTGGGGAGCAACCCTGGCCTTGGGTGCTGCTCTGGGGCCCTTGAGGGGAGGCTCTGAAGCCTCCAGGGCCCACTGGGAGCCAGCAGGAAAGAAGGGGCGCTGCCAGGCCGCCCAAGAAGGGGAAGCCCGCCGGGGGACTGAGCCAGGCTGGGAGCGAGAGACACCGCCACCCCGCCTGCCCGCCTCCGGAGAAGCTGAAGGGACTGAGCGGAGGGACGGGCCAAGCCGGCTTGCGAGGCGGAGCAGGGAGGAGCTTGGCCGGGGCTGACGGAGCCTCTTCCCGGCAAAGGCCCGGTGGCGAGCGGGTCTCTGTGTGGATGGGGCCGACGACAGTAAGTGGCTAATCGCCCGCGGGGTCCTCGTCTCGCCCTCCCGCAGTGCTGGCTGCGCTTCCCGCCTAGACCCACTTGCTTCCCCCTCGTCCTTGGGATCCTCCTGCCTCCCTCCACCTGCCCCAGCCTGTGCCTGTCTACTCAGAAGTAACTCCCATTACAGTCAATGGGGTTTACTCCCAGAGAAGTGTGGACAGGACGGCAGCCTCAGAGCCCCATCCTGTGCAGGTCTACTCAGAAGTAAATCCCATTACAGTCAATGGGGTTTACTCCCAGAGAAGTGTGGACAGGACGGCAGCCTCAGAGCCCCATCCTATACAGGTCTACTCAGAAGTAAATCCCATTACAGTCAATGGGGTTTACTCCCAGAGAAGTGTGGACAGGACGGCATCCTCAGAGCCCCATCCTGTGCAGGTCTACTCAGAAGTAAATCCCATTACAGTCAATGGGGTTTACTCCCAGAGAAGTGTGGACAGGACGGCAGCCTCAGAGCCCCATCCTGTGCAGGTCTACTCAGAAGTAAATCCCATTACAGTCAATGGGGTTTACTCCCAGAGAAGTGTGGACAGGACGGCAGCCTCAGAGCCCCATCCTGTGCAGGTCTACTCAGAAGTAAGTCACATTACAGTCAATGGGGTTTACTCCCAGAGAAGTGTGGACAGGACGGCAGCCTCAGAGCCCCATCTTATGCAGGTCTACTCAGAAGTAAGTCCCATTAGAGTCAGTGGGGCTTACTCCCAGGGAACTGTGGACAGGAGGGCAGCCTCAGAGCCCCATCCTGTGCAGGTCTACTCAGAAGTAAGTCCCATTAGAGTCAATGGGGCTTACTCCCAGGGAAGTGTGGGCAGGACTTAGTATCTTAAAATCTGATCAGAAAGCCAAGCTTCAGCCTTGAAAGCTGCTTCCCCCCGCCCCCCCCCCCCGAGCATGTGCAGAGTGCATTTTATGTGCCACTGGGCAGCCCTCACCGACATCTGGAATAAAAACGTGCCACTAAGATGGAGAATTGATGGGAGGGTTAGGACAGACCAAAGCAAATATTGCTTTACCTATAGCATGGTTAGTCTGTGGAACTCTTTGCCACTGACAATGGTGCTCAGTCTTGTTGACTTTAAAAGGGGACTGGACAGATTTCTAGAGGAAAAGGTCATCATGGGTTACAAGTGTATGCGCCACCTGAGCGTTTTGGATTTGGCTACCACAGAATGCCAGGGAGGGCACCTCGTAGCAGGTCACTCCTTGAGGTATATGATGGTTCACTGTGGGATACAGAGGCTGGACTGGCTGGGAATTCTTATGGGATTTTTATGAAGTTAGGGCCGGGGCTTCTTTTCCATGGATGTGTCTTTCAGGCAAGACTAAATGCTCCAGTTGCTGTGTAAGCACATCTCCTTGTTTCCCCTTTCAAGTAGTGAGACAATGCCTGGCTGCTCTTTTGAGCTTTCCGGGATGTGCTCACTGCTCATGAAACATTTTACCTTGTATGTTCTTGCATTCTTGCTTTCCTGTTGTTTCTCACTCAGAGTGTGTTACAGGTTCTGGATCTTTGCTGGATTCTCCATCCTCTTCTGAGCCCCTCAGTAGGAAGAATCAGAGGGGGGAGGGAGTGGATCAAATGCACACTCTCTGGATAGCATGATGAGGAGGACTGGATCGTGTGGTGTTACTCTGAGAGAGGGAGAGAGATCAGGAGCTGCTACCCTTATTTGCTCACTTCATCCTCTTTCCCTGGACCATAGGCAGATATATCAAAGCCAAATCCTTAATACTCACACTACCCAGAAAGACACCTTGGTTATGAAATGGGCAATTTTCAATTATACCAGAACTCATTCATTCAATGCATGTTCTGCTCTTTCAACCTCTGTGTTCTAAAGGCCAACATTGACCTCTTCATGCTGTAACTCCAGGTCTAATCCCATTTCCAAAGGAGTTAAGAAGAACTGAGGTTGCCATAATTCTCTTCCACAAAATCGGGACAGGACCCTCTGTCCTAAATGCCAGTATGTGAACAACACAATCCCCAAAAATCAGGATTGTCCCTGTTTTGGGGGACATATGGCACATATGAATTTGGGGACATATGAATTCTAGGAAGAATTCATTTGCAGAAATCTTTGTGTGGCAACAAGAATTTGCAAGATAAAAAAGTCATTTGCAATTTGCTAGCTTGAAAAGCATTGGAAGTAATATTTATAAACTAAAAAAGATTGAGTTCCACTTTTCAACAGCATTCACTTTTGGACTGTGCTCCAGTCTATAACCCGTCCAATAAGTGGGGGATGTCTGTATTTGACTGATGATTAGCCTCTCTCTGGTACTGGACCCTCAGAAGTTGTCGTGGTGGTTATTATCAGAAGTAATCAGGAAAGTTAGAATAAAAATTTTCTCACGTCTGACGCTGTGAGAAAATGTTTTCTGAACACAGCTTTTAAGAGCTGGAAGCTTGTAGTGTGAGTGGGTCGTGGTTGAGAAATACTGTATCTAGACTGGATTTCTATCCAAGGAGAAATCGAATGCAGAAATCATTCTATTTCTTAAATCAAGCTGAGCATGCTTGATTCGTCAGTGTTTTAATGTTGTTTTTTGGAGCAGGGAGGCGGGGTTGGACTATCAAGTCCCATTTGGTCTTAAAAGAAGCTTTGCATGACTGAAACATTTGCAGTTCTTTCTGTTCTTTTATTTTGTCCAGTGAAAATTATGATAGTGCTAGTTCATATCTCCTGGATTGGCACTGAAGTTCCACCACGCCACCTGAGAATAGCACACCTTCTTTACTTGGGCTGCATCGATGGGGATTAAATCTGCTTATTTTCTCTCCTAATACTTGATTATTGAGATATGCAGTATCTTGGAAAGGGGGAACCATCTAGTCAGTATAAGGATTCACGTTGGCTTCTGGTGATTTCATCTGTTGCTTAAATTCTGGCACTACTGTTTGCTTTTGCTTAGTTCAAATGATAATATTCCTTTTTTTGCATCCTTGCTGGAAATATTCATTCTATATTCCTTTGCAGGCTTTATGTAAAGCATTTATATCCCCCTTTCCTTTTTTCCATCAAATACCCACTCAACACAAATGAACCATTTTGTCCCTTCTTCTGAAGACTTCAGGCAGCTAACAATTGAAAAGTAAAACAATGGCAAATACAGTTAGTACAAAAGCATTCCAAGAAAACTTTGTAAATATTGCCAAATATGTTTTTAAAGTCTCTATTTAAATAACAATATTTTGCAGCAATCCCTCCTAAAAACCTGCTTGGGCTTTACTGGATTTCACTAGGCGGTATTGCATAATGCATAAGGAAGCTCTTGCTAACTTTTTCTGTCCTGCAAGACTGAAGACGGTTGCTTTGAATCCTGGAACACTCTGTCCTTCTAATCCTCGTTTCCTTAAGGTACATGGGCCCATTGCTGTTGAAAATTATAGCAACCACATTGATTTTATTTCTTAATATTCAGCATTTCTGCAGTGCATTTTGAGCACAGTGTGTGGAATACGCCTTACAATAGCTCAGTAAAGTGTGCCAGTACTACTTTCTCTGTAGTGTAGATGAGGGTTATGCAGGATAGAAAGAACAGCAGCTTACCTAAGGCCCCCTAGTGAGAATCACTTGGGGAAAAAGGATTGCAAGATGTGTTTCCCTACATTGGTCCCTTGTGATGTGGTTCTGATCCGCAAGATAATCCTTCCAGCCGCTGTTTACCTGGAAGATGAAAGCATTGCTGGTCCAATGGTACATTGCCTGTTGTTTTTGTGTTTTAGTTCTTTCTTTGAATCAGAATTAGCAATGTTCATATAGAATAGATTACATCTTTAATGCATGTATATTTATTTTTTCTGAAAGTGGCTCTTGATCTGGAGGATGAAGACAACGACTGTCCCAGTGCAAACTTGTACAAGCCAATCAATGTCACTATCCAAGAAGAGACACCTTTATTTGAGGAGCCAGTAGGATATAGATATGATTTTCACCAGCCTGAAGATCACCTAAATGGCACCTATATTATTTTCTTCCTCCTGGGAACTGGTGCTCTCTTGCCTTTGAACTTCATCATCACTGCAAAGCATTACTGGATTTATAAACTTCAGAACTGCTCAGAGCAGCTCCCTGTGGCCAAAGAGGATGCCTCGGATATCCGCGTAAGTGTGAAAAGTTGATGTTTAATGCATCTGCCTTGAGAGTTATTTTCCTGTGAATGTAATGGATAGATCTGACGTGTTTATTGTAATTCACTTGTCAGCACAAGTGAAGCTGAAAATGCAGTGTTGATCTTGAGTGTGTATTCAGTGTTCAACTAATTGCACAGTTTCACTGAAATATATTCCCATTTCCCCCTCCAATCCCCTGCCACACATCTTTCAATATTTTCATTTTTCAATTGATTGGGATTCAATCAGCATTGAAATAACTGGATTTTTCTGTGCTATCTTTCCAGTTTAAGGTATGGTAGTACAGTGGTGCCTTGTAAGACAAACATAATTCATTCCAGAAGCATGCTTGTCTTACAAAGCGTTTTTCTTACAAAGAAAAGGATTCTCCCAATCTCCCATAGGAAATAATGGGAATTCAGTCAATTGGTTCCACAACGAAGAAATATTCCTATATAAATATTAACTGTATGTAAAAATGATGACAAAACACTGTAATAAAATTTAAAACACTGTACTATAATACAGAACACAATTACTGTAATAGAATACTGTAATATACTGTACAGTAAAACAGAAAAGAAAAACCTTTATGGCCAAGGATGACTAATTTTCACTAAAAGAGTCACTGGTGTCTTTTTGATTAAATTTAACAAGAAACCTATATGTGTATGTGTGTCTCCAAGTTTGCAGCAGGAGCAGCACCAATAGCTTCTGCCTGATGTTAAGGGGGCAAGATCCTATGCTGTCTACTCAGAACCAACTTCCATTGTATCCACTGGGGCTTATTCACAGGAAAGTATGTAGGGTCCAGGCAGGGAAGGTGGTGGTGGGGTCCAGGTGGGGAGGCTTCCTTGGGGGGGGGGGAAGCAGTTTCTTTTGAGGGGGGCCGAGGAGGGGGTTTTCATCCAACCTGATAGTGGCTGCTGCATGGGCACAGCTGGGTGGCTTGAGGACACTGCAGGAAGCTGGGTGGGGAGACTCAGTCATGCTTGCTGGGGAAACTCAGAGGACACTGCTGCCTATGCTTAATTCTGTTGGCTGGATGTGGGTACTGCAGGCAGGAGGAGAGGCCACCCGAGCCCAGCCAATGGGCATTTGTCTTACAAAGCACTTTCATCTTACAAGGCAGAATACCATAGAAATTTTAGTTTGTCAAAGCATTCATCTTACAGGGCATTTGTCTTACAAGGTACCCTGTATATACCTTGCTTTCCATAGAAATGCCACTGAAAATAGCCTCCCCCTCCATCTTGCTTCCCTAGTCATAGTATTTAGGAATACTCTACTGCATAGGTTGTAGATGCATTATGAGTCCCAATGCAGTGTGGGATACACATGCCCAAATCTCTATAAGGGGACTGCTATAAACTCTGGTTTTGCCAGTATGCTCTATGCTTGCATCTTTCGTGGGATTATTCCTCATCTGATCATGGTAGTGTGTGGGGATTGAGTTTGTTGTTGCACCCTGGATTTCTTACTTCTTTACAGCCTCTATCTCCAGACACCCCAGTGGATTAAAAATATGGCTGCAATAATAATCTGGCTACAATATGGGAAACAGCTAGGAAAAAGGCAAGGTGTTGTGATGATCAAGCTCCATATTTATAATGCTGCCACTTAGGATTTTAAATAGTTTTCTTCATTTCAATGCTGAGAAGTTGTTTAAAACATTTTATACAGTCCCCTTAGCATTTTTATAAAGATGCTAGAAATGTGAAATACTTTTCAGCCTTGCATGGGAAATCCTAATTCACATGGGTATCATAGAGAGACACATGTAAGAAATCAGCAAGGCTCTCTAAAAACTTCTCGATAAGAGGCTTTGCTGCATGTGATAACAAAAAGTATATAGCTTTTGAAATTGTACTTAGCCTGCTTCTGGTGCTATTAATCTCACAGGCATAAGGGTTTTGTTGTTGTTGTAATGTTAGTAGTATGATGACTCTCCAGCTATATAAATGGTAACTTCTATTTAAATCTATAGTGCCAAAAGGAAAGGGCTATCCAGCTCAAGTTTGGGATTTGTCACATTTATGATAAGATATGCAAATAGCCTTCAATTCAGCAACCCTGCATCTCCTAGAAAGGGATTGCTTCCAGTCTTGTGTCCTGTACTACAGACTCAAATGTTCTTATGATAGAAGCCTTGAGAATAAGATTCAGAACATTAGGCCCTAGTCACAAAAAATTGGGCTGGAAAAATTTCTGTGTCCCATAACCTGAAGAAGCAGGTGAACTAGGTAATAAGGTTGGCATATGCAAATGTGTGTATATGTGAATGCAGAGACACCCATGACAATAATGCACCCTTGACAATTATCTTCATTGACTGGTTTGCCCAAAAACTGCTTACAGGGGAGAGTTTTCCTTCAGGCTTCAGCTGAAGACACAAAGGAGAGCTTGATCTTGTGTTCACTGTTTTACCCATCCTGACACTGCAACTGGGGTATCTGGGAATTTAAAAATTGACATCATTCAAGAAGAGAGATAGACAACTGCTTTCTCCAATCAGCCAGTAAACTATGGTGATGCTTACTGGCCAATGGAGAGCAGGTAACAGTGGCAAGCCAAACAAGGCCATGTGGCTGGGCTCAAGTGAGGGCTTAGCATGTGCCTGATCAGATCCCATTCATGATGTTGCCCTGTTGTGCTAGTGAGAGGTGGGTGGTGTTTGCACATCTTTGGAGGAGGGAATCATGGGGTTCTAGCAGGGGTTCTCTTTGGTGTTAAATGGTTTTACTGAGATCCTGAGATTGGTTGTTGAGTTACACAAATAGGGAGATCGTGTGCAATATCATGTGTTAATGGTGAGATATCGTGTAATATCTGATAGAATTTCCTATCGTAATAAAAAAAAACTTTGAAGGAGCCATTGGGGGCTTTGATATGGGATGAGTCAGAATAGTAGCAGTGAGGAGAATGGGTCCTTTGTCCTACATCATATCTCCAAGCTAAATCCCTCTGTGATAAAGTTCTTGTAAGCCCTGAAGTTTATGGTTGATAGAGGTACTGTACCTGTCTCCCATAGTGTTCATAGTTTTGGCTGCAGTGTAAGGAATAATTTTTGTCTGGAAGCCAACTATGGAGCATGGAGCAAAGCCCTCTTCCTCAGCAGCTAAATCAAAGTCTTTTTTAAAAAAATCCAGTTGCAGATCTCTCATGTTCTCTCCAATGCATCTAGTTCTGGTGTTACTCCTCCTTGATTTCGGTTTTCTCCTTACCAACTGAAAATCCGGACTTTTGAGGACATTTGAAAATCCGGACTTGTCCTACATTTGGAGGTGTAGCATATGGTCGCCCTGAACCCAATCCACATTGGATTATTGGGTGAATTGAAACTAAGCATATCGGAGACATGCACATTATTAAGGTAATATATAGTTTGGCCCTTAGAGATTTGTCTTTGTTGGACTTTTAAGATAAAGGCTGCTTTTTCCACAGTATCTTATCTTTTACTAATGGGATGGGCAGGAAAGCCAGATAAGTGCTAGAATTTTTAGTGCAGAATTGCACTTTGGTTTTACAGCTGATGCATATTCACAGACTTAGTCAGAATCATGCTTACGTCTTCCCAGCTATTTCTGGTAAAGGTCTCATTTCCCTACTAAGGATAAGTAACACAGGAGACACCCACAGCACAAACTGTGCTTTTAGGTCTCTGTTGTGCTTTAAAAAGATGCATCTGTCTGTTTAATAATAATTTTTTTCATTCTGTCCCCAGATGCTCTCCGAACCTTATGTTTCCAGTACTTGCTGCTGGACTAGTTTCCTGCAGAACAGTTGCTACTGCTGTCTAGGAAAACCAATTTTCGCAAGTGCTATCAAACTTTAACAGAGGCTTACCAGCCTATCTATCAGATTGCAAAGTATTATAGGAAGGATTAAAGCAGTTTGGACGGGGTAATCTGAGAGATGATGGCAAGTTGCTAGAACACCACACCAAAAGTGATTTTAAAAACACTTGAGGAGGGCCCCAGAGAATAAAGACTCTAGCATTGAATTCAGACATAGAGAAGCATACTTTGACTGAAATAGTTGAAAATATTAACTATTCCATGTGATTCTGCATAAGAGGTTAAAACAGTGTTTCTCAAACTGTGTGTCAGGATCCACTAGATCAGTGGTTCTCAATCTTTCTAACGCCCTGACCCCTTTATAAGTTCCTCATGTTGTGGGGACCCCCAACCATAAAATTATTTTTGCTGCTACTTTATAATTGTAATTTTGCTACTGTTATGAATTGTAATGTAAATATCCGATATGCAGGATGTATTTTCATTGTTACAAATGAAATGTGTGTTCTATGCACACATTGAACACAATGGGATTTATTTCAGAGTAGGCATGCATAGGATTGGGTCCTGAGGCTGCAATCCTATCCACATTTATATGGAAGTAAAGGCCCCCCCTTTACTATAATGGGATTTATTTCAGAGTAGGCATGCATAGGATTGGGCCCTGAGGCTGAACCCAGTGTGCACGCAGCTACAGCCAGAGGTCTGGCAAGTCTGACCTGGCCCCCTTCACCAGGAAAGCTCTAGGAGACTCCCAAAGGGGTCCTGACCCCCACTTTGAGAAACACTGCACTAGATGAACTGCCAACCAATTTCCGGTGGGTCCCCATTAATTTCAGTAATTTGAAAATAATATTAGACTTGATGCTTATGGTATATGACTGCATGTGGGGACGTGTTAAAGATTTGTAATTTTAACAGGCTATTATGTATTTGTTCTTAACCAGGGGTCTCCAAACATTTTGGCAGGAGGGCCACATCATCTCTCTGAAACTGTATTGGAGACTAGAAAACAAATTTACATTTCTAATTTGAATAAATTTACATAAATTTACTTATGTATTGGAGTGGATTAGAAGGCTTGCCCAAGGGCCTGATAGAGGGGGCTTGCTGAGGGTCGCATCTGGACCCAGGCCATGGTTTGCAGACCCCTGCTCTTAACAATGATATTAAATGGATCATGGAGGAACTATTTTCTTTTATGGATTTACAACTTCCTCATTCTAACACAGTGGTTCCTTCATGACCAGGGTGACCAGAGGCCCAAAACTCAAAAGGAGGATAAACTAATTTTAGTTTACCCTAATCAAGGTTATTCCTGTCTGCCTGGCCATTTTAGTGGACAGTGCACATTTGCCTACTCATGAGTAAAGCCACAGTATTGGGCTCTTCCATTTTACCATAGAGCTCAATGCATATTTTTTCATTTTTGTGGCCATAACCTTTGATAGGAAGGAGATATTTGAAAACCAATTTCTTCATTGGATTCTGCTCTTCAATACAAATCCAACAACATATGATATGATTTGGTACTGCACACCATTGCAAAGTTCCAAAATGAATCCAAAATGGAGGATAGTGAAGCCCCAAACAGAAGCCCAGACAGAAGGCTAAAAAAGAGGACAAATCCAGAAATTTCCAGTCATATGGTCACCCTGTCCATGACCCATCTCAGAGGCAGGTAGAGTGAAGGATACAATGAACAGTGGATCATGCCATATTCTGTAGTGGAAAAGGCTCCTGTCTAATATTGTGGGGGTAGGTTTTCAACTATGGGCAAAATCCAGAGTAACTACTTGGAGTCCTTGCTTCGGTGTAAGAACAACTTACTATATGAATTTCCCATAGGTTTTCACTAGGTGGTGCAGTAACTACGGGTGCATGTAAAGTCTCTTACGTGCTCCCATAGTTACTCTGGATTTGGGGGTATGTTAATTTTATTTTATCTACTAAATGTTTGGACTAAATTGGTTGAGCCATCCTATCTTTGGCCCATTCTGGTTTCTTAGACAGAACCAGAGTACTTTGAGTGGGGTAGCAGGGCATTTATACTTGCATATGTGGATGCAAGTGGTAACCTTTCTATGAGTTGATCTCATACAGGAGAGTTTTCTGCTCTTTCCCCTCCCCTATTCCCTTCTTGTGGTGATCCACACCTTACAAATTCTCAAAATGAGCAGGCTATCATGAATCATCTGCAGTGATTTTTGTGAATAATACAGTCCTCTGAATGGACCACATAGTATCATCTTATGCTTTTATTCTCAGAGCCAATGTGGACAAGTGTGCATTGACATTTTCACCCTTTCCATTGACTTTTAGTCTTCTCTGTGACTGTGACTGTTGCTTCACCTGAGATAGTGGAGAGGTTGAGAGGATAGTGGAGAGATAGTGGACAGTGGAGAGGAGAATTGGACAGGGAGAGTCTTGCATTAAAACGGTTTTCTTTCTTTCAAAAATATCAAAAATCAGCATGAAGTAAAAGAACAATGTTATTCATAAAGTGATTTCAACTCTTTGATGCTGGAGAGCCCAGGAGAAGGGAGGACTTGGGGGTAACCTCAAGTAATTGCTGGCTACTAAGCCAGTATTTGTGAACCTGCCTCAGTGCCTGCTTTTGGACTCCGTTCCATCCCTCTCCTCTTTGTGATGAGACGTGTACAAAAAACAAAACGGCAGCCACAGCAGTCGAGCTCTACAGATGCCAATTATAATCTAGCATTTCCAAAGTTAAACCCTCTTAGCACCTGTTTGGAATTCTGCAAGCTGCCTACAGTATTTTATGGCTTTTTCCAAAGCACTGGCAGGTGTGAAGAGGCTGCCGACTGCAGCAGTGAGCCCCTGGTCTTGGCATGCAAGATTAGGAAGTTGTCGCTTTTCGATTCATGGGCTAGACATTCTGATGCAAACATGCCAGTGGAAAAAGCCTGCTTGGCATTTCTGGGTCCAGCCTGTCACTTTTTTTGCTCACAACCCAGTGTTTAATCTCTTATTCTTCTGGATTCTTATTTTGTCTATAAGAAAGTTAAATTAATGAGCATTAAGACATCTGTTATGATGGACAACTGCATATTTTGTGTGTGTTCTGAGCTGGATGCTAATAATGTTTTGAAGTGTTCGTTTCTGAAATCCTAAAGGAAAAGGTGTCCCTCTCAGGTGTCCTGCTAGTCGTGACTCACTGTAAGGAGTGGGACGCATCCTATTTCTTAAGCCATAGATCCAGCATTGTCCGAAGCACTTCCACGATCATACTGTATGTCCCACATACACATGGAATGCTGTTACTTTCCCATCAAGTTTGTACCTATTTATCTACTTGCGTTTACATTCTTTCAAACTTCTAGGTCAGGGGTCCTCAAACTAAGGCCCGCGGGCCGGATACGGCCCGCCAGGGCCCTCAATCCGGCCCGCGGACATTTTCAGAACCCCCCTGCATCCTCCCTGCTGGGGGTTGGGGGAAACCCCAGGGGCCTCAACACCAGGCGCACGAGTGACTGAGTGGGAAGCGCGCATGCCTGTTGCTGCTTCTCCACAGCACCAGGGGTTCCCTGGCTGGCGCGTGTGCCCTTCCGCTCAGTCGCTGCTTCCCACTTCCTGGCCGGTGCGTGCGCCAGCCAGGGAACCTCTGGCGCTGCAGAGAGGCAGCAACAGGCATGTGCGCTTCTTGCTCAGTCCCTCGTGGACCCTTCCCTCAGTCGCCGGCTTCCTGCTTCCCGCTTGCTTAATGAGTAAGCCCATTACTTCTGTGTAGGTATGCTTAGGATTGGGCTCTGATGCTGCAAAACTGCCACACTTCCCTAGGATGGATGGGGCTCTGATGCTTAGGATGGGGCTTTGATGCTGCAATCCTGCCACACTTTCCTATGAGTAAACCCATTACTTCTGTGTAGGAATGCTTAGGTTGGGGCTCTGAGGCTGCAATGCTAGCCACACTTTCCTGGGAGTAAGCCCATTGACTATCATGGGACTTACTTCTGTGTAGGAATGCTTAGGTTGGGGCTCTGAGGCTGCAATCCTAGCCTCACTTTTGGGGTTTTTTGTGGCATAATTCATAAAATGTTTTCATCTTTCCATCAACTACAGTATATGTTTTGTTGAGTAGCATTTTTATATGAAAGTAACACACTGTTTGCAAAATAATTTGTTCCTTATTACTTAATTTAATTAATTAAATAATTAACTATAGTCCGGCCCCCGACAGTGTCTGAGAAACAGTGAACCGGCCCCCTGTTTAAAAAGTCTGAGGACCCCTGTTCTAGGTTGTCAGAAGCTGGCCAAGGGATGGGAGCTCACTCCATTGCAGTACCCAGGTCTTGAACCGCAGACCTGCCAATCTTCAGATTGACAAACACAGCACCTTTAACCACTGAGCCACTGCAGCCGTATTGTGGGTTAAAATTATTTGATTGGCAGCTCTGCTGAAAATCTTCACTTTTCCTTTGTGAGGATTGCTGGATACTCTTAATATCTCACTTTTGAAATACTAAAAACATTAGTTTTAAAAGCTCTTCAAACTATTTTGTATTTCAGATGACCAATGGCTTGCAGAAACATTATTTATGTGTTTCTCCGGTAGTCATATGCTTCCCTGAGCATGTGCACCCAAACAGTGACTATTCTGCATACCTCTGGGCCTCTGTCTCATGGCAGACACCAGACGAAGTTGGAATATGTGAAACTTGAGAGACTCAGATATTGTTTGTTTTGGGTATTAGTGAAGTGAGAATTAAAAAATGAGACATCAAACTGTGATTATATATAACATACACTGTGCTAAACAAAAAAGGTATTTATTGATTCCTGAGGAGCAGGAGTATGTCTAGCCTAGCATTCCCACACTTACTCTCCATACCGTCGTGGTCTCCATACCCAGCTAGGTCTCTGATTATCTTGTTTTCTATTTTTTGTACACTTTCCAGATGCAAACACTTTCACTTCTCTTTTCCTTCCCCTGCTGGTCTTATTTTTCTTTAATTGTTATGGGTGGAGCCTGGGGTTGGAGATTGCCTCCACCTCACAAGAGGACATAGGCAAAGAGAAGGAAAATCTGACTCTTCAATTTTTGGGCTGGTGTCCTGATTTATAAAGTCCTGATTTAGAGGGGTTTCAAAGAATGACATAAGCTTTATTTGTGATTCTCCCCTTATGGTGTTCTTAACCCCACGCTCAGAAAATCTGGTTTTGATCTGGACGCCAAAAACTTAGGTGCCAGGTGACTTTTCAGCTTTTATGGTTTCATGATTTAATGATGATCTAAATGAATAAATAAACCTGCCATGGCAGCAGTGAACCAGTTGCTGAGCCTGAGCCTTTCCACCAAATCCTCCGTTTCTCCTCTTTCTCCTCTGCCCTTCCCTGTCGTTTTGCTGTACATTGAGCAAACTCTCCTGAAGGAGAGTTTTTGAGAACTCCAAATTAGTTGCTTTGTGATAATTTTTAGTTTACTCTGATAAAGGTGTTTCACTACTTTGGCTTAAATCACTTGAATTTCTGGCATAAGGTGTGAAGCAGCAACTTTGACAGTTCTTCTTAAAGGGAGCTCTGGAACCAGCAGTTGTCACTGTAGGATTGGGCCGACAAGAATTCAGTAGTGATTTGTTATTTTTTATCTCACATCCTTATAACATTCGAGGTAGTTCACATTACCGCAAGGGAGCTCTTCACAAGAAAAAGCTAAAAACTGACAGCAGGAAAATCACTGCTTAAAAATGGTAATAACATGTGTTAAAAACTCAAATTACTTCTCACACATTATCTGAAATCCTTACAACAGCCCTGGAAGGCTACTGTTACTGTGTCCACATTACAAACGAGGACGCAAGACTGGGTGATTTTGCTTTGCTTAAGGCCGTCCTGCGCATTCATGCCTGATCTGAGACTTGAATGGTTGGTTTCCCAGTTGTTCTTTTTCAGCCTCAACTGCTGCCTCAGTATATTGATTCACATTATATGTTGGATCAGAAGCAAGAGTTGCTCACACTTCTGTGATTCTGCTGTAATAACCAAACTAGCCTTTAGATGAGGGTATGTACGTAGCTCTTGAGCCTTGTCTGAACAGCTCTATGCTATCAGCACTAATGGAATAGGACTGATGGTGGATCTACATAGATGAATTGCAGTTCTTTCTGGATTTTGTCAGTGGAAATATCTGTAGCTGACCTTGCAGGAGTAAAAAGCTATGCTTGGTGCAAAGTGTTAGGTATGTCTGCCTTTTCCGCAGGGCAACTTTGGCAAGCTGACTTGCGTATTATTTTGCTGTTGCTTGTACCGATACTTCTCTTCTAATCATTCCCGTCTATGTTCTCCATGCCAGATAATTTCATATTTCTCATTGATAAGAAAAAGAGACCGTGATTGCATTGCTATTAGGGATAGAAACCTAGCAGACTGGTAGCTGTTTTGCTAATTTGCACAGCCTACTTTCTGCCCCCAAACAACATGTAAAGATCATAAAATAAAATAGAAATTTACAACAGCAATTAACAAGACATTTATCAGCATAAGTGGGCTGTGGGTGGCGCAAGCGGTAAAGACGCTGTGCCTCTTAACCAGCAGACCAGAGTTCGATTCCCGGGTCGCCCCACAAGACAGGGTGAGCTCCTGTCCGTAGCCCAGCTCTGCGACGCCAACTGGATCCAATCATATTGGCTCTGCCTTTCCATTGGATTAATTCAGTGGCGTGGAGAGGGGGGATTTGCTGCTTGGGTAACAGCCTATCCTCCATAACAATCCAACCCAGGCTTTCGTGCTTCGCATGCAGCGTATGCAGCGCCGAGCACAATACCATAGTCTTTCAAGACTGACGGAGGCCTGCTATCAGCATAAACAGTACGAAAAAGAGAAGTTAATCACAATGTTTGTAGCAAATTAAGTAGGGGAATGAATTGTACACTTATGAAAACCTATTGCAACAAAATGGCTTTCTCTCTCAGGAAAATGGTGGAACAGGGAAGGGGTGGAACTCTTGAGGGTGGAAGTGCCAGCTTTGAGGTAACTTGACTTGTTCTGCATAGTCACCAACTATATTTCAGAGAGAGAGGGAACAATTCGAATCCATTTTCTGGCATTGGCATATTTGTGCTAGTGTGGCATATTCTTCATTCTGCAGTTGGGGGCAGTCACCAAGGCCTTCTCAAGATAAGGCAATGTTTGTTCCCTTCCTTTGGAGCTGCATTGCCCTTTCCTCGGGAACGTTCTGGGATATGCTCCTTTGGGAGCAAAGCTGCCTCCCCAGAAGATCTCAAAGAATTGCCAGGAACATGTGGGAGAGAGCAGGCCTCCAAATATCCACATTTGGATTATTTAAGGTTGTGAAGATGATAACCAGACTTGGAGTGGGTGATAAACAAACCAGGAGCCAATGCAGAGTTCATAACATCAGAGTGATATGTTCCGAATAAGGAGCCCTAGCAGCAGAATTGAATGCTGAACTGGGCCACAAGTGTAAGTGTATCGTGGTCATAATAATGACCAGGTATGTGTATGCATGTGGAAGAGAAACAGCAAGCAAAAGATGCCACTTGCAAAAGATGATTGGCATGAAACTCATACAAACAAAACACATGACTTGCAGACACATGACATATCTCTGCATGACACAGTGAGACTGTGGGTGGTTTTTCTTTCATCTTGAAGAGTTGCAAATCCAAATACAGATTTAACAAACTGAAGTAGAAGTATATTCAGGGATTAATGCACTGAAGAATCAAATATATCAATTCCTGCAAGTTAAATTTTTGAGATGAGTAGTGTTTGAGCACGAACAGGCTCTCCCTGAACAGCCTTCAAGGAAAGATGTGACACTGGAGGGTTTTGCACTGAATGTGATTCTTCCCTCCCCCCATTCTGATCCTCTTGACTTCAAGAAATGTTTCTGTGCAATCCAGAGACTCCAACAGTAACTTATACCTTTCACCTCAGAGTATCTGTCAGCATACAGTTTCTGAGCTGTTTTGGGAAGAGTAAGATGGCATTCCATTTAAAACATCTGTTCTGTAATGACAGGTGTGTCTCTCTGTTCACTGTTGAGTCTCTCATCTATTGAAAATGACTCAAAAGTGATACCTCCTGCCCTAATTTCCCTCGTCCCCCACCCAGTTCCTGTGTGAAGCTATCCTGGTATGGTAAGAAGAATCACATCCTGTTTTGTGAGGCTTGACTTAATGGGGAAAAAATTCTATCCTGGATGGAATATGAAAACTATATATGACTTTAGCTTCTCTAAAAAATCTTGTCTATATGTAAAATCGAAGAATCAATCACTCACTCATCAACACTCAGCAAAAACTGCCAGACTTAGAAGCGTGAAATTTGGGGAGGGTATTCTGTGATGTAGGCACACACCTATAACTGATTTTTAGAATTTCAGACCTTACTGGGGGAGGATACAATGTGTTTTCATCACTGTACTTAACATTGAGGACTGACTAATTCACTGACCCCTCAACACCCAGCCCAAACCCGTGGACCTAGAAATATTCCTTCTGTGATGTATGAACCCTCTCAGAACCGATTTGGTACTGCTGCCCAGTGGTATCCAGTGCTCTGTGCCTAGCAGGAATGCATGGTGCCTGATGCCCGTTGGGGATGTCTGGTGGTGCCTGCTGCCCAATGCTTGCTGATGGTGCCCAACAGTGCCAATTGGTACATAATGCTCAATGGTGGAAGGTGCCTGGTCATGTCCATTGCTCACTGCCTCTGGTAATCTCCAGTACCCAGCAGGGGTGCCCAATGGTGCCTGATGGTGCATGGTGCCTGTTCCTGCCTGGTGGTGCTCGGTGATGTTTGGTGCTCAGTTCTCAGCAGGGTTACCTAGTCCACAGTCATGAATGGTGGCCAGTGGTACCTGTGGTACCTGTCACCCAGTGGTACACAGTATTCCATGCCTGGTGCCCAGCAGGGATGCCTGGTGCTTGGTGGTGCCTTGTAAGGATGCCCAGTGTCTCCAGCTGCCCAAAGGTGCCAGCATGTGCCCCCTGCCCTCTGCTGCTCCCAGTGCCTTTGGTGTTCAGTGCCTGCTAGTGTCTGCTGACTGCCGGTGTCTGCCAGTTCCCAGTATGCAGTGCCCACCACCCAATTTCAGCGCCAGTGCCCAGTTATGCCCAGTGTCCACAAATATACTTTAAATTTCACTCCTGCAACGATGGATACATTCAGCTAGTCCATTGTAATTTACTAGCCTTCCTATCCACACACACCTGCTCACATTTCTGGTTCTTTGGTCTGTTGGGAGGTACGGACTGACTCACAGCTTAGAGTATTCTGTGTGGTTACCTGGAAGTGATTCTTACTCATTGCAGATAAGCAAGTGAACATTTATAAGCGTGTATATGAGTCTTTTAAAAGTGGTCAAAAACTTTAAATCTGAAAAGGAGATTTCAGAGAATATTCTGTGTGTTGGATGTGAGAGCAGCCTTTAAACATGTTGCTAGCTGCTTTAAACATGTAGAACCCTGTACACACACGTGAATCAGACTCTAGGGTTTAGACTTGAAATGGGCAGTGACTATCACTCAAAGGCTTGAAAGTATTTACAGAACTTCATATGACAAGCTTGGGGTTTTTTCCCTGTTGTGCTCTACTGCGGATACATGACTACTGCGGATCCTTGGTTCATTAGTATTTTCCTGATAACAAAATCATATCTGACTATATCATATGATCCTGGTTTTTGTAATTAATTTATCTCATCACTCAGAGACTCTGCTATCAGAAATGGAAGGAGACATTCAGAGTTGCGTACATTCCTGCTTTTGCCATGTGTTTGAAATTATAGTCATGTGTCACTGAATATAAAGCTTGTTCCATGTATTATATGCCAGTGGACTTTCACAGCCCCCTTAGGTGCTCCTGAAGGAACAGATAGATGATGGCACGACTGATCTTCACTTGTGGGAGAGGAATAAAATTTAAGAAACCAAATGTGATAAAGCTGTGCATTTTGGTAATTCATTCAGAGAAGAATTAAGGAATGAAAAGCACAGGCTGAATTCTGGCTTTTTGAAAAATTCAGTTTCCAAACAAGCAGTCTTCTGATGCATGGGAGAGAATCTAAATAAAAAAAATCTATTAAAGAATATTTAAAGGCACAAATTATGATGTGGAAAGAGAAGACTCTAAGTATTAATAATCTTGGGGAAATCCAGAACAGTCCTCTTACTTAGATGTGATCTACACATTCAGCCAAAAGGAAGTGACATGTTGCTGGATTATTTTAGACTGCAGGTTGGTGGTGAGTTTTTTTTAATGCACATTATGAGAGAGATGCCTTCAGGTAGAATTCCAGCACAGTACACAAAACAATGTAAAATCACCTTTCTCCCTGCTGTTCTAGTTTTCTGTTCCTAGGGAGTTTTTCAGTCAATAGTTATATGTTCCACACACACACACATCCCTATGTCTATAAACTGAATAACCTGCCACCTCGTTCTGCTGCATTTGTAGATCTGGTCTTGGTTACATGAAACTGCACTTTTCATAACTTGCAGGATTCAGGTGAGAAAGTAGTTCTGACCTGTGAAGGGGTGTGATGCGTGTTGGAGAACAGAAACAGTTCTTTTACTCTCTCTCTCTCTCCCTCCCTCCCTCCCTCTCTGCATTTAAAAGAAAATGTAGTCTTCAGAGAGGAGGGGATCTGTCAACCCAGGTTATTTCTTGGGGCAGTACTGATCTGATTATTTCTTGGGACCTAAATCTTAGTTAATATGTATAATGTAGGTAATTGGTGCCTAAATCTGAATTTTGGGAAAATCTTGAATTTGGGAGACACCACACACAAGTGATGCAAACCTACTATCAGAATCATAGTAGAATCTGGAAATCATATATTCCCAGAAGAATTCTCCATAAGCAAGAATGTGTGAAGGTCTTGGTTATCAGTCAGGTACATAAAGTGTGGAGTTATTGCCCTGCTTAAAGGTAAAGGTTATTTGTACAGGGTGATTCAAAATGAATGGGACAAAAAGGCAAGCAACCTTGAATTGCTGTAATGGATTAAATTTGAAAATAAAAATATAGTGTGAAAGTACAACTATACAGTACAAGTTTTATCGAGCAACAACGAAGAGTCTGCTATTATCGAAAATAATAAATAGGCCTTGACAAAGTGTTCGTGCCCCCACTTCCTCAGGACTTACAGCAATAAAAGCAGCAGATAAGTGACGTGTTGGACTCAATAACACTGGATATGCTAGCAAAAGTGTGGTAGAAATTGGATTACCGCACAGACATTTGCCAAGTGACGGGAGGGGCCCACATCCATCTTTAGAAATTGTATAGTTATAGTTTCACATTAAATTTGTATTTAAAAAATAAACCCATTACAACAGTCACATCTATGTTTTCTTTCTGTCCTATTCATTTTGAATCACCCTGTATTTCACAACCCATACATCATAGTCCTGAAACAAGAGATCCAAGGAATTTGAATCCACATGGCGCACTGTTGCAAAACAGCTGCAGTTAATATTCATTTATTTGTTTAGGAAATTTTATTTCTTGTCTTTCCAATCCTACAGAAAATCAAGATGGATTCATAACTATTGTAAATAAATCTAACAACAAATTAAAGTCAAAAATAAAAAGTGGCGCAAACGGTTAAGACAATGTACCTGTTAACCAGCAGGCCAGGGTTTGAGACCTGGGTCGGCCCCCCAAGACAGGGTGAGCTCCTGTCCTTAGCCCAGCTCTGCGACGCAGCTGGATCCAATTGTATTGGCTCTGCCTTTCCATTGGACTAATTCAGTGGCGTGGAGAGGGGGGATTTGCTGCTTGGGTAACAGCCTATCCTCCATAACAATCCAACCCAGACTTTCGTGCTTCGCATGCAGCATATGCAGTTCTGAGCATGATACCATAGTCTTTCAAGACTGACGGAGGCATGCCCAATAAACTAAACAAAAAGCAAGAGTCAACTAATGAAATCAGAATGACTGTTAAAAGTATTTTGGGCAAGTCAGGTTTTCAGTGAAAGATGGATGATAAGCAGATTGGCTGCCAAACAAACCTTCTGGGACAAGGCGTTCCACATCATGGGGACCACCGTGGAAATAGTTTCAGTTATAGAAGATACAGTTGAACTCTTCCGTCATGTTTTTATTGCATTTTTCCTCCTAAACAGACAAAGCTTACTGTGACTGAGCTTTTGGGTGCAATCCGATCCGAGGCTGGCACAACTCATTCATTGGGTCTCCTGTTCCCATGGGGATGTAGGGAGAGAAGAGCATGAGAAGCACATGTGCGCTGGTCTAACCCTCCCTCAGGAGTAGCACACAATGCCTTACAGCACTTTTGTGACACCCCCAAGCCAGCAAGGGACTTGTGCTGGGGCTTAGGCCAGCCTAACTGGCACCTCTGTGCTACTCCTGGGGGGATAGGCCTGTGCACAGATATAAGACAGCCTGTTCCCACCACCCGAGGAATGAGAAGAGTGAGTAGTGCTGCCCTAAATTGGTTAGGATTGCACCTTCAGTGTGATGTCTAACATTGCACCTGGGGAGGTTTAGAAGAGACATGTGGTAATGTAGATTAAATGGGAGTTACATGGCATACCTGTGTCATTCTTGCTAGAAGAGATGTTAAGACATGCAGATAACTTGCAGAAGGACCAGATACTTCAGTGTCCTAGAATCAATTAAATTCAGCTTGAAAAATCCCAAAAGAAATCTCTCCTAAACCTGTTTACTTAAGTTTGAATCAAAACCAACTGACGTTTTGAGTACGATATATACTGTATGATTAGTATTAGACTGTTTAAGTAAATCTCCGATTCTATCCTCTCCCTTGCTGTATAATACAGGGGGGCTAAAATGGGCACCCCATGTTCAGTTTGCCCCTTCCACTCATGGAATCCTCACCACCACCATTGTTCATGTTGGCAGGGATTCAGAAGATCAGGTGATGAGTACTAGGGACAGCAAGCAGCTTCGAATACCCGTTCCAAAGCTCCACACAGTAACACACCTTTTGCAGTGTGCTTCAGTTATAAATAGCAGAATGTAATGTTTCCTGTAGGTACCAGGTCCATAGGATTGGGCCATTAGGTTCTCAGCAATTTTAAACTTGTCTTGACATTTTAATAGCTATGGAATATTTCTCTTCCAACTGTCTCCTGCTGCTGCTCGGACAAAACAATATGGAGAAGGTAGCTAAAGTGGCATTAATTGAGTTGGTTGGTTAATGTTCCCAAGTTACTTCATTTTAAATGTGACTTATTTGTGTGGGGGAGGTTTTATGACTGCCTGTGCAAATAGAAATAAGCAGCATCATGTATCTGCTGTACTATTTCTGAAAGTTACATATGGGAAACCATCCCTCCCTTGGGCTTATGTAATTCAGTTAGGCTGCAAGTTGGCCTAATTTAAACAAGGACATTGAGGGGGGCCAGGCATGTGGAAGGGTATGAGCTTAGAAAACCACTAAGTGAGTTTTATTGCTTATGGAAAGTGCTGGCTTGCTAGTCCTGAAGAATGAAGTGCTTTATCCACTGAACACAGACAGCAGAGTCAGCAACAACACAAACCCCTTCTCCTCTCCAGCCCCCTGACATTTGGAGGGAACAGCTTCAGTTGCTGGAAGAGACAGGACCAGTTCATAGAGTTGCTAAGTGACATGTTTCTTCTAACCAGTCTTTATCAACCAGTTGTACTCGTCATGCCACTGGTGGTACTTGAGATGTTGTCTGGAGGGCCTTAAGGAACCCCCAAACCCTTTCCACTTGGCAGGCAGTGCTCAAAAAAGGGCTCCAGTCCACCCTAAACCTCTTAACAATGTTTGGCATGTTGTGTCTGGCCTGTTACTGGTGATGACAGGAAGTTACTGGTGATGATAGGAATATGACCCAACAAAAAAATGACAGGATGCCCCTATAAAAAAAACTTCTTGCACTAAAAAAACTCCTCCTGTTCACCCCAAGTCTTTGTTGCATCACATTTGTTGTTCTGCTCTTCCAATCCCAAATTAACAGGTGATGTTATTCATCACCAGTTACTTCCAGTGGTACTTTGAACAGATGGACCACGTGAACTAGTATGGTGAAGAATAAATGTTGAAAAACAGTGCTCTAGCCCATGTGATTAGGAAGGTAGACCTGAAATATTTTGAGACAGAAGCCAAAGGTGTGCTTGAATAAGATTTCTCATGGAAATGGAATGAGAATAAGTACTCTATTGCAAAAATGACTCCTTTTGTGTAATTTAAGTAGATCCTAAAACTTTTTTTTAGTACAGAATTTCAGCTAAACTGTATTCCCACTTTGTACTAAAATTCTTTTTTCACCTAACACTTCTATGCAGGTATACATTTCAGTCCTTCGTTTTTGCTTATGCTTCCTAAATCATCCAACTAAGAACACAATATCATGCAGCACTTTTCTGATCTGGACACCTGCCCCTTTCTTAACTCCTTGCTCTCAGACCCAAGGCTCTCATCAGTGCTCTGCTCTGCCTGAGTTACTGTGAAGTTGATGAATGTTTTCAGCCAATGTTGTTTGCTCCTTCAGGAGCATAATGGAAAAGGGGGGCTTAAAAATATCTCCCTGTGCTTGGGTTTTGAAGAAGGCTGCAGTTCCATTGCCATTGCACAGGAATTTTAATAATGCCACTATTATTGCCAGATATGCTCAAGCAAAGTGAAGTGCCAACAGAAGTTGCCTAATGTGTGTATATGTCCAACATACCAGTTGACTGCACAGCAAGGAGCCTGGCAGCCTGATGATGAGTCCTGACCTACTATCTGAGGAAGCACTGACTTGCACTGATGATCTAGTCATACGGCTGTCATCATTGTATTTTTTAAAAAAGATGTTAGCCTGGATTTGATGCCGCAGGTCTCTCATTCTTGCTGATTAAATACTGGAATTGGGACTTTATTCATGGCAGGACTCACCAATGTTCAACCCCAGCCTGTGCTTTCTGTGTCAAAGTATGACCCTGGCACTTGCATGAACAGACTCTTGAGGGATTGCACCATTAAATAAATACAGTGACCCTACCCAAACATACACACGCTTTGGAGGATATTCAGAGGAAGGTCTTTCAAACCTGAAGGTGAAATTTCTGGAGAGGCTTGAGTCCTGGCTTCTCTTTTTCCTTTTTAAGGAAATTCAGCACTGATTGGAACCAAGCCCTATAAACCAGAGTGATCCCCTGCAGTATGCTGTTTAATTATAGTTCCTTCCATCTGGATGTTTTTCAGAGTAAGATGCAGTTAGAAATTTTTTCTAGTAATAAATGACCAGAGAAAGCTGATGTGGATGTTGCAGTTCTGTAAGAAAGAAAATTGACTGAGGCATAGAGAGGATAAAGGTTTAATCAGTGCATAAAATGGGACTCCCAATCTTATCTGATAGTAATGAGCCCTGAATTTTGGCCAGATCTGTAAGAGGGGGATCAGATGAGTGATTTACAGTGCAATCCTAAGCATGTCTACTCAGAAGTAAGTCCCATTATATTCAGTAGTACTTATTCCTAGGAAAGCGTGGTTAGGATTGCAGCCATATCCTTGCTTAGCGACTCCTTAGGTTTTTTTTCAACTTCTGTCCAAAGAATGACAGATATTCGTGGATGATGCAGACAACATAGGGGAAGCATGCATCTTCCAGTCCCAAACACTGGTGATCCTGACCACTGGTATTCCAAATGGTTAAGGGTGCTCCAGGCAGCATACTGGAGTAGGTGATTTCAGTGGTAGCAGTGTATGCCAAAACCTAACCTCAATCCACTTTTTCATGTCCATGTGGTTCCTTTGCGCAGGTCTAAGTAGACCTGGCAGTCTAGTGGGTGCTTATCCTGGGGATTTCAAAGACAGAAACTTCTCCATGGGATGCAGTGGGCTTCATGTTGGTGTTGCTACATCACTGGTGGATTGGACTGTGAGAAACCTGGGTCTTCTTTTAAAGTAAAAAGCAAGTTCCTAGTCACAAAAATTGCTAATAGAGCCAAGAAAATTTGTGTGTGCTGTTTGGATGACCAGTGAAGGTCTACTAACTCAGGCAGGTTCAAGCAGACAATTTATTAGCTTTGACAATTTAAGGCTTTATAGGTCAAAACCTGCACTCAGAAATAACCTGTCAGCCAGCAAAGATCTTCAACACAGCCAATCTGTGATTAGTCCTACCTGTCCCAGTCAGCAGCCTGTCTGATGTTTTCTGAATCAGTTAAATATAATAAGTGATCTTCATAGCAACCCCGCATATCATGCGTTTCAGTATCTATCCCATTTATTTTTGTAAGCACAAAGTACATTAAACTTGTGACCATAATTGCTTCCTTGAAAGCACTAAATAGATAGATATAGATATATCAGAAATGTTGCCATTCAGAAGCTGGCCAACAGAACGGTAAATTTTGCTGGACCTTGGTCTCTTGGCTGCTGCAGACATTTCCAAGATTCCCGCTTGCTTTTGCAGCTGGTTCCTGCCAGAATGTGGTGCTGAGGAGTGGGAGGTGAGAGGGGAAGAGTTTACTGGTCCCGCACAGGCTCATTAGAAGCTGGACATGCCTATATGAAGATGAGTTCCCAACAACGGCAAGCAGTTCTTGGCTCCAGCCTGCATGCTGCTGCTAATTTCATGCCCTGTGATCGAGGTAACGCTCTAGTGCCTTGTGCTGTCACCCAGGGCTTGAACTGCTTTTTTAGCCCAGCAGGAGCCCAGCTGCTTCTGCTGCTGAGTTGAAGCTGAATAAAAAACTACTTTCCAAAAGCATCTTGGCAGCACAGGGCATACTTTTTGCTGAAGCCGGTAGGTAATCTTTTGCCATCCAGAGGCATGAGAATCACACCATTAAATCAATAGAGATATCACCTAGCACAGTTAACTATATATAGGGCAGTGATTTTCAACCTTTTTCAGCTCACTGCACAGTGACAAGGCACTAAAATTGTCATCAGTCTTTTGATAGTTGACAAGGTGCACCATGCTGCTGGTGGGGAGTTCTCATCTCAGTGGCCCTAGTAATAAATGATAATATTTAATAAATAAATGAATTTTCCAAACCCCCACAGCACACCTATGGACCACTTGCCACAACACACTGGTCGAATTCATTGATATGGGGTTACAGTATTGTACTAGAAAAGCTAGAGCTAATATGGGTTGTGTCCTTCCATTATAAACATCTTTTTCCATTAGTTTAGGTTTCAGTCTTGTACCATATATACTGTATTCATTAGGGAGTCAGTGCCATTCAATTCAAATAGCCATTAAATTTCAAATAGTTTTGTGTTGAATTGTATTACTAGGATATTGGTTATAGAAGACTGGAGAAAAGGGGTTTTTTTATGATCGAGGTGATTTCACCCAATTTCTTTAGAATTTTCCCAAGCAAATCTATACATAATATATTGCATCACTATGAGAAACTGTTGTCTGTGTAACGAGACCATGGATGAAATTGTGCACCTTAAAGTACAACCCTAACTTGCTGGCATGCCTGTGCTGTATCCAACACAAGTTTCAGACAGCCAGTGTCTTGCTCCAAGGCAAGGGGAAATTTTTCCCTTTACCCTGGGGAAAGCCAAAGCAGTCCCTAGGATCTGCACCATCTCACTTGGTGGCACTAATAGTGCTGCCTGGGAACAAGGTTAGGTTCCAGCATCCTGGCCCCACTGGTCCCCAAATCAGAACACCTCTTTCCCCCTCCTCCCCACTTCTCCCTCCAAGACTCCTGCACTGGCCATGCTCAGCCAGAGCACTTACCTGTTCCCGGGTCCCATCGCAGCACAAGGAAGCTGGTGCACATTCATGTGCTTCTTATATCCAACTTTTGAGTGGCACTAAATTTCTTTATGACACTTTTGTGACCCTCCAGAGTTGGGTCAAGGGATTTTCACAGGGTCTGGCTCAGGGTATAGTTAAGAGGGTCTGGCTCAGGTATATACAAAATAAGGTAAGTTATCGAGAGAATTAAGGATCATAAATCAAAGGATGGCCTGATTTGCTAGGCTACAATATAACTTTCTGTAAATAAGTCAGCACAGGTTACTAGCTCATAAAAAGGTTTACTGGCCTGCCTGCACCCAATCGTGCTTGTGATACTAATTTCTGGCATATGGAAAACTTGAAAGAAGAAAAAGAACCAACTGTCTTGCAGTTCCTAAAAGCATCTTTCCCTGTCCACTTCCAGGTGGCCAAACAGGGAAGCTTTATTAATCAGGAAAAACATTGTAGTCTCTTTCAGTGGCTTGAAATTCTTAATACAGCCAAAGCATATGTGCGTTCAAACAAGCCAATAAATGTTAGAGGTAAGTGGTGTCCAGACTTCTAGGAAGTCAGGAATCATGTTAAATTGTTTCGAGGGAGGGACAAGGGCAGCAACTTGATTGCCAGCAAGAAATATGTTTCTTTTAAATGGAAACTGAATTTTCTACCCAGGACCACATTCTGGGATATACAATTCTTTATTTTATTTGCTGTCCTGTGAAGGAGTGTCATGCATGCTATTCAAGGCATCATATGCTGCTTGACTACCCCTCAGGTCACTGTTAACATCCAAAGCTATAGGAATCTATAAACCAGTTATAGACCTTGGTGAAGGTTTTTGTCCAATCTGGAGATGACCAGAGCAATTTAAAACTTCACATTTGGCTTTGTGATTGCTGGCGTAATTCATAAGGGGGAAATGTTAATCACACCCTTTTTTACTTTATTGGAACTAAGAAAAGGTCATCATTGCAATGCACATTCCCAAGGGACTCAAACCACAATAAGGGGTTCTTGAAGTTTACAGCATTTGACACATTCCTCAGATAAACAAATGGAGTGCTGCAGGATTAATCTCTTCACGAAATCTCTGGACTTAGATGGTTCAGAATATTGCCTTGGGCCACTATGTCTTGGTGACTTTGATCTGCACAAGAGAGCCTCTGGGACGGATCATGTCATACCATGGTTTGGTTCTTTTTTTGCAGCTTAATTTTTCAAACCTTTTTGACATTTACAATTTTTTCCTAGGACTTCTTTGAAAGCTACATTTCCGTGGCTTCCACTGTGCCTTCTGTGCTCTGCTTGATTGGGAACTTCCTGCTGGTCAACAAGTAAGTGCCTCTACGTTTAATGCCCACTGTTTTCCCCCCTCCCACATGGTCCTGGCCATGCTGCTTCTCTCCCCAGGCTGCAGTGTGAGCACAGCAGTAGACTTAAAAGTACTTAAAATCACACAAAAACGTTTGATGGGCAAATGGGTTGAGCCAGAAAATCCTGCATGGCATTGCTTCTCAAAATAATTGTCGTGTTACTTGGTATTGCTTTTAGTCCTAGGCTAAAAAAGACAGTGTTCAAAATTGTACATGTATGATACTTTTTATTGGGCCAGGACATTGGCAGGAGAAAGTGGCAAGCTTTCAAAAGGCACAGAATTCCTTCAGACAAGAAGAGCTCAGTGTAAGAGCTCATCCCTAGGAACTTTATCTAGATGGTCTCTGTCATAGAAGAAGGTGGGCATTGAAAGGAGTGGCAGGATAGTGGTGGACATTTGAAATTTAACAACATTTCCCCTCCCAAGTGTTTCCCCCTTTAGAGCACAATCCTAACCATCTCTACTCAAAATTAAGCCCCATTGTGTTCAATGTGTCTTACGCCCAGGAAAGTATCTTTAGGATTGCAGCCTTAGGGCGCAATCCAGAGCAACTTTTTCTTGCTCTGCCCTAACTGCTCTGCCCTAACTATGCTATATCCTAAACACAGAGTTATGTGTGAGGCAGAGAACTTAGGTCTGCCCGGAACTGTTCCGGTGCAGTGATCCACATAAGTTACTCCACTGGGCATGCTCAGAAGGCAGCCTGTAAGTGCTACATGGCCTGCAGTTACACACGAGTTGACCTGCTTCCACATCACTCAGAATCACTAGCAGCTGTCCAAACTGCCCCTCCTGATCACATGGGGAACCAGCTGGCAAGGCGGGGTGGAGTAGCTGTCAAGCTGTCAGACTGCCTCCCCAGCATGGTGGACAGGACAGGGCTGTCGGGTAGAAATGGGAAACAAGCTGCCCCCCTGCATCCCCAAACTGGCAAGGTGCTCCAGGAAAAGCCCAGGCATCAGCAGGGGCAAGATGCACAGAGGGATGCATATGTGTGTGTGTTGTCAATTAAAACAACATCAACAGATAAACATGAGTGTCCTGTGGTCTTTGGCAACAGTCCGGAGGAAACATCAGCATAAAGGTACAGCACGCCAGACGCAGGGTCCACACTCAGGTGGGCTGGGAGGAGAGGGAAGACCCCATCCAGAGGGCAGAAGGCCCAGGAAAGAGAACCCTTGCTGGCTCAGGCAAGGGAGGGGCTAGGGTCCCCCAAGCAGCTGGCAGAGCAGGGGGCAAGGGGAAGCAAGGGGGCTGCCAGGGGCATCTGTGGGGAGGGAATCCTGGAAGAGGGAACAGGAGCCCACCTGGGTCTGCCAGGGAGCAAAAGCACATCCCATGGCACAGGGGACCTGGGGCTCTCAGAACAGGGCAAGGGTGTCTGATCACTTGTGGGGCCACTGCCCACCCAAAACCTCTCACTTCACAAGCCTAAGGGGTGGCATCAGGTCCCAGGAACCCTCCCTCAGCCCACCCCAGATCGTCTCCCCCTCCCATGGCAATGATGCTCCCAGGAAGATGCAGACACAAAAGTGGGGTCAGTTCACATGTGTACTTGTTCATATGTTTGCAGTTGCTCCTGCTCATTCAGAGGGTCACAGGGTAGGGGGCTTCCAGATACAGAACAGTCTCCAGTGAGGATGCAGTGGGACCCCAGAATCAACCACATTCAGAGCACATGGAAGGGATGACACAGTGCCTGCACCTTTAAGTAGTGCCTGGACCAGTAAGTATCTTCAGACTGTAGGCAGTTTGAACCCAGCACTGACACCTGCCTGAATTCCCTCATCTCTGCAATGCTCACAGGTAGTCTCACTGCTTCCATGTGGCCTCTTGTTGTGGACTATCCAATGGTAAGGAAGCTACAGGCAGCCCCCTCTCCAGAAACAGAGGACCAGGTCTGGATGCCATTGGGGGTCTACACTGAAGATGGGCATCCCTGTCCCACTCCCACCCCTGTCCCACCCCCAAACTAGGTAGACACTGCCCCACTCACCCATCCTCAGGTCATCTCTGGAGCTCTAACTAGCTTTCCCAGGGCATCCAGTGATGACAGCAATCATATGCATATGTTCATTGTGAAGTCCTTAAAATAACTACTACTACACATGTTCACATCATTAATGTTAACAACGTATCTGACAACAGTTACGACGTATGTAGTTGTTAATTCGTCATCATTAATAACTTCGGCTGTGGAGGGGGGGAAGTAATCCAATGGCTCAAACTTTATTAGGGATGAATTGTGCTTGTTCCAACTCATGTGTGATTGGGACGTGGGGTTTCTGTTCTAAGTAAGTGCTTGTGCAAACATATGTCTGTAGGGAAACATATGTTTCCCAGGGCTCCTTAGCAGGGATCCAGAGGCTGAAATCCTAAATGCACTTTCCTGGGAGTAGGCCCCATTGAACACAATGCGGCTTACTTTTGAGTAGGAATAGTTAGGATTGCACTCTGTGTCTCCTTCCCAGTGGAAAGGCAGCCTGCAATGAGAGGGAGGGAGAGGATGAGTGAGAGCCAGCAGTGAGAAGCTGCTTGGACAGCATCCTGCAAAGAGAGCATCCTGCAAAGAGAGAAGGATTACATTCCATCAGAAGCCATGGTTTCAATGCACTCCTTTGCAAGCCTCTGCAGAACTGCAGCTGCATAGGGCCTACTCGGGAGTAGGTGTGCAAAGGCATGGCTGAGCACAGAGTCAGATCATCTGCCCAGTTATACCAGCAGTCTGCTGTCTGGGAGATCTGGCAGTGAGTGGGGGTGCAAGGACAGAGACAAACCCTGAACCAGAGACCACAACCTCATGTGAGGAGAGGTGACTGCCCTTGTTTCCTGGTGGGTCTTTGTGTGCACTCCTTTCCCCCTTTGGCCCCCCCTTACCTAGGGGGACCAGTTGGGTGGGAAAGCAAACCTGCAAAAAGACCTCACAGCATTTCCCAACAAGTGGCCAAGCCCAATCCCTGGTGCAGCAAACCCTCCCCTTACACAGGTGTAAGCCCCACTGAGTATACTGGGGCTTACTTTAGAGTAGACATGCAAGGCTGGAGAAAGGTGAAGGAAATGTGAGAAAGAGGTGCTTCCAACACCACCACCACTCCCAACGCAACCCTCCTTACCTGGTTGGAATACCTGTGGGGAAGAGAGAAACAGCAACTTGCAGAGACATAACAATTGTATTGCTAAAATTTCATCGTTGCAAGATTGCCTGTAGAGACGTTTGTGAAAGCAGACAGTGCTCCCCACACCCCACTTACCTGATTGGAGTACCTGTAGAGAGGGGGAGAGAGAGCAACAAACAAACAAAAAATTGCAAAGTCCACATTCTAATAATTTCATATCACAGATATCATATTGTTTCATATCACATATCTATCATATCAATATATCATCATATATACACCTTATGTGTACACGTGTTTGTGGGGAGAACGCTCCCCGAGAGCAAAGTGCCCATTGAGAGAGCAGTGTGACATGGCCCTTGGCCAAGCACTCTGCTTCTCTGAAGGGGAATTGTGGGTCCAGGGGTTGGGCTTTTTATGGGAGGGTAGCTGCGAGGGGATTGGTCGGCCACTGGGGTGACCCAGTTACTCCATATCCTCAAGTAGGAAAGTACTGCCTGTAAGGTGAGGTTCGAAAATTTTTCAAAGTCCCCACTTTCCTCAGCCCTTACTTCCCTTTAACATGGAGACTTATGGGTCTCCTTATTACTAAACTACCTCTTGAGCTGGTATAAGTCAGGAGACATTTACGTGTGCCCATAAGCCTCTGAAAATGTTCAGGATACAGCATAGTTATGTGGAAGGGGGAGGAACCTAAGACACACCTCTGAAACGCCCCCTGAAAAAAAAACCTCCATCAACAGAGTTACGTCGACAGAACGACGTTTACGGAGACGTCGTTCCGTCAATGGAACAATCTGCTGGCGTACTTGCGTCGATGGAACTGGCGTTTCTGTCACCGCAAACAGTGTTCCGTCGACGCAAGGGCTCTTGCGTCGACAGATTAGTTGCTCTGGATTGGGCTGCCCCTCCCAGAAAAGTATGGATTGAACCCTGAGTGCCCCAGCTTTTTGTGACCACCCTGAAATTAAATCATGACCTCCGAAGAGTGTTATGACTGCCTTTGGGAACCACTGACCTAGGCTTTTATTTCTAGTGTTATGCTTTCCCTAAAAGGACTACTTTCTCAGGCAACTTAACAGCATCAGTTTCTCACTACATCCAAATATTTGTGTGTGTGTTGAGGTTAGTTTGGCAGGGCACAATAGGATGCTTCTCTTATTTCCATCATCTCCTGTCAGGAATGGTAGAGAAACAGTACAGTAGAATTTCCCATCTTTTCAAAAAAAAATTTCAAAAGAACTCCTCTGATGCAACTCCTCTAAACCCCCTGTTGGGCAGGAACTAGTTTCTGTGCCTGTGATGCTCCAGTGATGCCTTTCATCTTTTTAGTTCTTTACAAATGTTAGCAAGTGAATATGTGGAAAGTCATTTGAACATCCCAGATCCACCAAGAAAGTTAGCAATGGGGACTGTAGATTAGATCTTCATGGAGAAAAGGCTCATTTCCTTAAATATGGTGTAAATGCCCTGATGTTCTCTATTACCCCTATTGAAGAATTCCTGAAATAGAAAACAGGATTCTCCCTTTCTCCCCCCTCTCCACCCTTATGCCATAAAAAAAATGAAAGGAGCAGAAGTGAAAGGAAGGAAACCTAGAGATAACGCCTGCTCTTATATATTCTCCAGGTTGGAAATCCATTTCACAAAATCCATTATGTGCTTAATCCACTACATTTTAAATGTAGCATTCATTTATCTTTGGCACATTGTTGATTCTGCTGAGTGGCACATCCATAATCAATAAGTGTTTTATTATGCTAAGTTTTCCGTGTCATAAATACACATGAGGCAGGCTTGCATTTATGGAAACACCAGAGCAAATCGGTTCCCTGTAGTTCGTCAGCCTCCAGAGGGTAACTTATAGCTACTGTACGCTCCACCCTTGCTAAGGATCTCTAGGATGGCTAAAATATGTTGATGCTACGGAAACGTTTGCATGGCTAAAGGTTGCATTTAGGGGATAGAATGAGGAAGATATCAAACAGTGCTTATGTGCGGAGGGTGTAGGAAGTGAAACTATTCCTGATGCTTTTGTTTGCACAGCCATCCATTCTATTTGTTTATAGTGTGTGTTTTAAAAAGTAGTCTGCACAAGCAGGTTAAATTTTTCAGGCGTCCCTGAATCAGGCAGGCAACATTTCTAATTGACACAGTTACGTGGCATGAGGTATATCATATCTGGGGTCTCTTGAAGGAGGACATACATCACAAAAGGGACGTTTAAACCAGGGTCCTCTGCCAGATGGAGAACTTGAAGATCCTTGCATTTTCTAGGCACTGGTCACTTTCTCTTTCTTCTCTCCTACCATTTACATTGAAGGGGATCTGATAAAGTCTTCAGTGTCTATAATGAGTAACTTTCCTGTTCAGGCAGCTAATTATCTTGTAATGATATGCATGCAATTGATTTTCCCCTGTCTACTGTATTCCCCAAAGAGCGTCCATTCCTGCTATGGCTGTATTTTGCTATTTCTTTGAGAAATTGGCATTTCCAACTTTACCTGGGTTCATTAAGAGACTGGATTAAGAAAGCACTGATGGAAAAAAGTAGAATTTATACACTAATAAAATATTTCCCACCCCAAACTTCCACCTGTTTTTGTCTTGTTTGTACGTTCTCCCTCCCTAAAGCATTAGTTCGGAGCAACAGATAACAGAGAGTTCCATCTCTCTAGCTACCTGTTTTCTTTTACGTTCCTGGAGAATCCCACAGGACTTTGAGATCCGCAGCCTGCCCGTGAGCAGCCTGGTTATGCCAGCACATTAAAGTTAGACACACATTAAATCATGTGTAGCAAGGTACTTAGAGCATGTCAGAACAAAGTGCCATTTTTTTCATTTTTGCAGTTAAATTTTATTAAAGTGATCAGACTTGGAGTTGGCCAAAACAGATAACAGTCTACTCTGGATAATAGCCTGGAAATAAAATAATTTCAATTTGCTGTCGGTAATGTTTCCTATACACACACCTATGCATCAAAGCCAATTCTTCATCAGTGTGTTATGGCAACTGAGTCTTGGCCCAATTTGCCTGTTAGATCTCTCAGAAGCATTCAGAACTATTGGCCATAGTTGTATTCTGGACTGACTATCTGGAGGCGGGCAGTGAGGCACTAGTCCAAAATGAAGCAACTGAAGTTTTGACTACTCAGTTTTCAGGAGAATGACTCCCTCTTACAGCAGCTTCAATGTAATGCTGGTTTTTTTTAAAAAAATACATCAAGGATGCCATGCTAACCAAGGTCAGAACAACTCATTGTTCTTCCCATCCCATTCTCATGGTGATGTAGGTAGGCAAGCACATTTTGGACCCTGACCTAACTCTTTACCAGGTTGGGGGGGGGGTGAAGTGTCTGACAGCACTTTTGTGACAACTCCAGACTAGCACAGTACTTATGCAGGAGCTTATGCCGGCCTAACTGGAGCTTAGGTTTGCATCCTAAAAGGCTTAGGCCTCAATCCTATCCGGTTCCCCAGCACTGAGGCATACACAATAATATGTGTGTGGTGCATCTGCAGTGGAAAAGCAGTAATGGAGGTCTCTTCAAGGTTAGGTAATTTTTTTCTCCTATCTTGGGACTGCACTGCATGGATGTTATCCTGCCCTCGTGCGAGTCTGCTACCAATCCATTGAGAGAGTTCAAAGACCTTTCTCCACTACCAGCTTATTGGCAAGCGCAAGAGCATTTCTGTGGCCAACCTGCGCTCGAGAACTCACTTATGGAGACTCATTGCACCAATGGTGTTTCTCCCTCTTGCCAAGGGAGTCTGCTTCTGGCAAGTGTTTGGTTTATTAATCTGATTCCCAAACATAAGAATTGTTCACCAGATGCCGAGAGAACATCCCTAAGGGTGATTAGGGAAAAACTAATTTCCTAAAATTAAAGCCTAAAAATTTTTTCTTTCAAAAAAAGCATTTCAGTGAAGCGGAGGTTGGGAGGGGGGCTATTGTTTTTTATTGTTTTTAGCTTGTATGTATTAATTGTTTTTATTGAATGTCCTATTTAATGTTTTTAATTATGTTTTACTGTGAGCCACCTTGAGTCGGTCTACAGCCTGAGAAAGGCAGGATATAAATTTTTTAACAAATAAAATATTGGCTCGCTAAATTCATAGAGAGTTTTTTTCAAAATACTAAGAGGTTTTGTAAGATGGGATGTGAGTTCATAAGTTACAAGGGCTCAGAAAAAGAGCAAGTGATGCTTGTTCAGAAATTATTGTGTTTCTTTTCCAGAGTCCCTGTGGGTGTACGCATTATCTCCTCCTTAGCCATTGTGCTAACTATTTTTGTGGTGCTCACAGTGCTGGTGAAAGTGGACACCTCTTCATGGACCCCATTGTTTTTCATCATCACCATTGTCTGTGTGGTTGTCATCAGTAGTGCTGGTACCATTTTTGGCAGCAGCATCTTTGGCCTGACAGGATGTTTCCCCATGAGGAATTCCCAGGCATTGATTTCAGGTAAGTTCTTCTTTTGATACCTGAAAACTCCCTTTGATAGCTAGAATAAGTCACAAAGAAATGGGTCATCACCAGTTGCTGAGCCTTTTAATTGTTTGCAGGCACGTTCCTCTCTTTGAACCGAGGTTTTGGCTGCAGCTAATCACATGACAATTCTGTTTGCTGACTTTTGAAATAATGAAATATAAAAGGAAACTCTGCAAGTCATATGTACTGACTTCCCAGTTTCTGTGAATTACCCTTTCTCTGGGCTCTTATTTCAAATTCTGATTATCTCTCTCCCCCTCCCTCCCTCTCTGAACTGCAATCTTGTGGTAGTTCTATTGAATCAGTTAATTTTTTATATAAAAGGAAAACATCTGCATTCAGCTCCATGTTTGTTTATATCTCAAAAAAATGAAACTTTGCATTGTCTCATTTCATATTCAGCATTAACATGCATTTCCATAACTGATGAGTTCCATGTTTGCAGCTATGAATGATGAAACCCCTCAAGGTTTTGGAGGCGTTGATAACAGTGAAAACTTACTATAAAATAGAAGGCAGGCAGGGTAGGAAGAAAGACATGGAAATCAATATAGAAGATTTCAAACATTCTTTTCTTGGCTGTGGCAAAGTATGTTATTAGAGGTTGACCCATTGTGGAGACCTTCACAGTCTCTGTTGGAAACTACACACCATTTACTGCATGCTGGATCAGAGTTTATTTTATTTTTAGTGTGGAAAATGGAAAGCCACCCTATGTATGTGCAAGCCTTTACGCAGAGGAGGTCTCTGGCAACAGAGATAGAAGGGCACATGGCTTTACACACAAGGCCATTGTAGTGCAACTTCCCAGGGTTCATGTAACATTTCTGCCTTGTGTATTTTGTTCTCCTTTCACCTACAAAGATAGTTTAAATCTTCTGCAATCTGGAGTTACAAGCGCTATCATCCTGAATTTAACCCCTCTGAACACAGTGAAACATGCTTCTAGGTAAATAAACAAAGAATTGTACTGTTAATGTCCATTTTCCTGCACAAATGTATCCTGTGAAGTTTTAACTATTTACTTAACCATTTACTTAACTTTTTACAAATAGATGGGATTCTCAGGATTCTGACCAGAGTTTGATTGCTTCATGAAATTCCTACAAAGACTGCATCAGGTTCATGAGATAAATATTTCTCTTTCCAAAAAAAGTTTTCCTAACTTGCTACTTTGAAAGCAAAATCCAAAATTCCTCCAAATTTCAAAAACAGCTTTCTATGCACCAAATAAGCTCTTCCTGCTCCATCCTCATAGGGTTCACTGATACCCATATCCAGGTGAATACTTCTTTCTCCCTGGTGCGGCATCCTATACTTTCTTATTAGTCTATAGATGCAATCCTAAAGACAATTTCTGGGAGCAAGACCCAATGAACACAATATGGCTTATGTTTAAATAGACATGGTTAGGATTGTGCTTTGTGTCACACTTATAAGATATTGTTATTTCACTGTTGCAGAACTCATAATTCTCCATTATGGGTGTATATGTGTGGTTTTGGTGATAACAGCAAACTAACACCTTGGCAAGTCTCCACATGTGCAAAAGGAATGGGAATGAACATGATAATGAGCACAAGATAACCAAAACATGGAAGTAGAAAGTGACAAAAGGCCAGCTTACCATGAACAGACCAGTCAAACCATGGCAAATCTAGCTACATAAACACTGCAATGCAGTGCAGCTGAAAATCACAGCTTCATTCTTCTTTCTGGTTCAGTATGACTTCAGAGAAGCTCTTTATCCAAAGTGTCTGGCTTTGGCTGATCTAGCATAGAGTGGAGCTGATTACACAGTTGACTAACTCTTCTTCTCCTTACCCACCTTCCCTTGTCATGTAGGTCAGGCCATGGGAGGAACAGTGAGTGCTGTAGCGTCTGTGGTGGATCTGGCGGCAGCCTCTAATGTTACAGACAGTGCTTTGGCCTACTTTCTGACGGCAGACATCTTCATCATTCTGTGTATTGGGATGTACCTGATCCTTCCCAAATTGGAATATTCCAGGTAAATCCTGCTGGATCACCAGGTCAACTCTCAGCATGTGCCTTAATGGCTTCGTTCCAAAATAGTTTGCTTGCCTTTTAGAAGAGATCCGCTCCTGCTGTACTTAGAAGGTATAATGCAGTGCATCTGTCGCCTGGGAGTTCTGCTTTTGTTTCTCTGATTGCTGTCTAGAACAGAACTTCCTGATTTGAGTTGAAACTCCAGGAAAAATCTGTAGCATTTATTACAGTGTGTGAATCAGTGTATGCTGATTTACTTATTACAATGTATGCAGATTTTTTTATTTATTCATTTTTGCTGAAATGACCAGACGGATCTGGTCCTGACCTGATCTGCACAGATCAGCTGCTTCTGCTGCCGCCTTGTAGCTTTTTTTATTTTTTTGCAGAAGTTCAGTCACTGCTGTGTTCATTTTGATGCTGGGTTGATTGCCACAATTGGATGCTGGGTTAATAGAATTTTACTGTGTAAAATTCAAGAATAGAGTTCAAGAATAGAGTTGCTGATAATAGTATTGGGGAAAGCATGAGAAATAACACTTGAAGAGAATAATTCAGTCAAAATTAAGCACTTTTAAATCTCATTGATTTCAGTTGGAGAGACTTAAGTACCATTAACTCTTAGCAAAATCAGTAAACTGTGGCATGCTTAATTTTGCCTTGACTGTATCCAAACCATGTTTTGTTTTTTAAATGTGTGTTTAAAAACACATGAAGGATGAGTTCATACATTACCACTTCCTTATAAAAAGATGAAAGCAGGTAGGTTGTACTATGCAAATGATCCATAAGAAACCTCCTTGAAAATGACATGATCAATTAAGCTACCTAAACTACTGTTCAGTCTTGTACTAAGTGTAGAAGTGGAAGTCTATTTCTTTTTTTTCTTTAGGAAGTGACTGGTTCTTTTAAACATTTGGTCCAGAAAATCCTAAAACCATAATTCAGTACAGTGATGCCTCACGTAACAAATTTAATTCATTCCAGAGGCATGTTTGTTATGTGAAACATTCTTTACGTGAAGCGGAATTTTCCATAGGAAATAATGGAAACTCAGATGATTGGTTCCACAACCGCAAAAATATTCATATAAAAATATTAACTGGATGTAAAAATGATGACAGAACACTGGGATTGAATTCAAAACATGCATTCAATGTGCATGATCCTATGAAGTCTACTTAGGCTGCAGTCCTAAAGACACTTTCCTGGGAGTAAGACCCATTTAACTCAATGGGGCTTACTTCTGGGTAGACATGGTTAGGAGGCTGCAATTCAAGACACCTTCAAAGTGTCTTCCCACTTTCTCCTCTCCATCCTGAGCCTCTCTCTCCCCTGCTCCCTTCTGGCTAGCCCTGAGCTGCTTCCCTCTTCTCCACTGCTCTTCTCCTCCAGCTCTTCTCCTCCAGCCACAGGAGGAACAGCATGGAAGTGTTGCTTTTACTATGGACAGGTGTGCTAGGCATCCCTGACGCTTTTTAAACAGGCTGCCGGTCAGCGTGTCTGCCCCAACTGCCAACGAATGTGTTCTTTTCGTGAAGCACAGTTTGTTACATGAAGCAGAATCCTAGAAAAATTTTTGTTTGTTATGTGAAACATACTTTATGTGAGGTGTTCTTTACATGAGACACTACTGTTTTTAAAATATGGGACTATTTGGATGTGTACACAAACTCTTTTTAACCCATTTTTGCCCAGTCCATAGGTGTATGCATTTGATTCCTGGTTGCATATATACAACATTGAGCAGAAATAGTGAAACTTTAGGAATTGTGGTTCTGGCTTTTTGTTTTGGTCCAGTATGAGGAACTGTTTATCACTCAGGAGTTAAGATGCTGTGCTTGTCAACCTAAAAATCTACAGGTCAGCAGTTTAAGACCCGAGTATCACATAATGACTGAACTTCTATTAATTGACCCAGCTTTGGCCAACCTAACAGTGTGAAATCATGTAGTCACAAATAGATAAATAGAACCATTTTGGTGGAAAAGTAACAGTATTCTGTGTGCCTTTAGCATTTAGTCATGCCGGCCACATGGAGGCATTTTCAACCTTGTAATGGAATATAATAACCCCTAGAGTCAGTCACAAGTAGCAAGGCAAGCTGTAGGAACAACCTTTATTATTAAAGGTATTATTATTAACCTTTATTATTATCACTTTATTCATTTTCCTCACTGCAGTTGTTAAAAGCAGAGTGTTCTATACATGTATACCAGGCAGACAGTATTAGCATTTTAAAATAAACAACAGCTTTGTTTCTTTTTAAATCATAAACATTTCACACATGATGTATGTTCTGTGAGTTTCACTAGGATTGAGGTTCAAACATAGGCTTACTCAGTTGTTACTCTCCTCACGTGATGGAGTTACCCTTTCCCATCCCTGTGCATGTTGTGTAACATGTCATCCCACATAGATATCCCATGCAAAAGACCAGTGGTCTGCCTTCTTCCCTCAAAAAAGAGTAAAGTGTGGCCCAATCCTATGCACTTTATGATGGTGGAACATGTTTTGGGCCCCAGCTTGGTTTTTGTTTGTTAATATAGTTTTTGTTTGCTTCTGATGTTAGTTTTATCTTGTCTTCTTCTAGGTACTATATTAGGCACCAACAGAGAATTGCGCAGCCACCTAGGACCTTACCCAGTGATTGCTTGGGGGAGGAAGATTTGGCAACAGGCAACACCAGCCTATTTCCCCCAAACAGGAACAATACAGGAAGCATTCCTCCTTTGGGGTCTATCCTGAAGAAGACCAGTATGTTAGGCTTCTGTGTCTTCTACACCTATTTTATTTCTATCATCATTTTCCCTGCAATCTCATCCAGTATAGAGTCTGTCAACAAGGACACAGAGAGTGTGTGGACAAATAAGTATTTCACTCCCCTCACTTGTTTCCTTCTCTACAATTTTGCTGACTGGTGTGGACGGCAGATCACTGTCTGGATCCAGATCCCTGGACCAACGAGCAAGATGCTACCAGCCATGGTTCTGCTGAGAACATTCTTTGTGCCACTCTTCATGTTTTGCAACTATCAGCCTCGAATGCACATTGCAAAGGTGGTCTTTGCCCACGATATTTACCCTGTGATCTTCACAGTATTCCTGGGGTTCAGCAATGGCTACCTGAGTACATTGTCAATTATCTATGGTCCAAAAGTCACACCTAAGGAACAGTCAGAGGCAGCAGGGGTATTAATGATGGTATTCTTGCAATTGGGGTTGGCTTTGGGATCAGCTTTCTCAGTTCTTATGGTCCATCTCATATAGAAGGGGAGAGTTGGCAGTATCTGAGTCCATTCACAGAACTTGATCCATTCTGAATCCATTGATCCCCTTTTTTTTAGTAGCCAATCTGTGTGCTCTCACCTGCAGTAGTGGGCAGAAACCCTATAGAGAGACCAAATTCACAACCGAGTGATGTTATTGTGGAAGCTCTCCCATCTTTTTCATAAGGGATTCCACTTTTAGAGGACTTTCTAATTGTAATATTTTGACTCTTTTTTTAGTAAATATCCTTCCTTACAGGGTTTTATGGCAAACATCAATCACTCATGTCTTGCTCGGGTTATTAAGAAATTAAAACCTGATTCTAAATTATTGCACTTACAGCCCAATCCTCTGGGGACCTTTAATGGTACAACACTTACCAGCAAGTTTCCTAAATAGAGGACAACACTGTATACTGTAAATAGGTATCCGCTGGGAAAGAGTAGCTATTTTTAAAAAGGGGGGATCATGGAATAATGTTAAATGAAAAACGTGTGCCACTAAACAATAAGACTCCAAGGTTCAATGTGTATTTTTTGCTAAGTGCCTATGTTCAATTACAAAGTTGAGTGCCAAGAAGCCAGAAGCAGTAGAAACGGAACATGTGAAGATGATTCTTCCTATATTAGAGTTTTAAAATGCATAGGTGCCATAAAATAGGAAAGAATGTGAGATTAGTCATGTTGCTCTATTGCACATGTATTTAGCCCTGGTTTTTCAGTACCAGGTATCCTAAACAATTTTGGAAATGCAGCTAAAACACTACCTTTGTCTAAATAAATACCGGTCACTATTTCAAGGATATTTCTTTTTATTAATTTTTTTAAAGAGCAAAATCACACTGGTCAAACCTCAGGGTAGATGTATTCTTGCTGATAATAGTAGACTGCGAATATGAAATGAATATCATAGAGGGATGCTTAGTGAGGGCAGAATTCTTACAAATTCAGGATGTTTTTTCTTCCAGAGCAAATATGGAGAGAGTAGGTTGCAGGGGGAAGTCATAGATAGGAAGGACATTTCACAAGTTCTGCCTTCAATTGTTAATAATTCCAACACATCCACCCCTGATAGACTGGAGTAAGTTGGTTTGGGGAGAATTAAGCTATGGGGCATTTGCAGAGGAAATCAATGGGTGTGATTTAAATAAATACCTTCCTTCCCACTTGCTGATTCTTCCCAGCAAGTACACTGTCCCATATGTGGAAATATATACACTGACCAATATAATGCAAAGGTATCTCCCTCCCCACCACCTCCCCAAAATACAACCATATCTACCTGTATGTACCTATGTATTCTATGTATTTTTGAATAAGGTACTGACATATAGATATTGGAGAGGAAATATTGAGCAAGTATCAGGGCATCATAATGCTCAGATGAGAGGGTATCATAATGCTTGAATGGCACTCTTTCCTTTGAGATACAGGCTGCTAGGTTCATCACTTCAAATAAAACTAGATGGAGCATGCAGGATGACTGACAAAGTGACCCATTTATGGCTCAAGCCTTTTATTTCTAATGAAGACACAAGTTCTTGCTGCGTCTCCTTTTATGTGACAATATCATTTTACTGTGACTTTGATACCTCAGTAACAGTCAGATTAAATGGTTAACATTGAATCTTACTGTTAATTTTGTCTCATCTGCAGCTTTGGAACTATGGATTTCATCAGTAATATTTGTTTTTTTCTCAGTTATTGCTCATCGATATTGAAGTGTTCACCCACTAGTGATTCAAAAAGAAATCATAACATGTCCTGAGTGGATAAATTACAAGCTTTATTCAGCTAACAGGACTGGGTAGTTCTGAAGAATGGAATTTCTTTTCTGTCTCTGAAATCTGTAGTAATTTCTTGGGTAAACCAAAATATACAGTAAAGGAGGGCATTGTGGAATTGCAGGTCAAATGTTTTGGAGTCTTCTATTATTTTTAATCATGGTGTAAAAATAACCATTCAGATTGCAATCCTAATTTAGGCCAGCACAACTCAATGGCCAGCACAACTCAACCCTCCCTCAAGAGTGGTGCACAAGTTCCTTACAGCACTTTTCACAAGTCACAAAAGGACTTGTGCTGGGGCTTAGGCCAGCCTTAGGTTAGGACTGCAACCTATATGTTTATTTTGATTATAATGTATTGATAACAACGCAAAACTAAAGTTATCAATTTGTGTATCAGTCAAAAGGGACTCCCAGAAGGTGATTTCATATAATTTTATAGGCTTCTAAATGGTATCTAATATTTAGATTTCATAAATTTGATCCAATTTTAACTTGAGTAGTATGCTTTCCTCTCTTTTGCTGAAAGGTACTTATATGCAAGCAAAAGCATTTTTTAAAAAACTTGCAGTATATCTGGTGTAAGTGCTAAGGTTCCAATATTCTAGAGTTATTTCACCCGTGATGATTTCCTACATTGATATAGGTAGAAAAAAAAATCCTATCTGATTTATGTGCAGTAGATCATATGATGAATATAGAAACATTTCCTTTATAGTGTGTGTGATGGGGGGATGTGTATACTCATTAGATGAATCAGTGTGTTCGCATTCATGTACCCATAGGAACCTGTTGTGGGGAATGACACTCCTTCACTCTAACAAACAAACCCTTTTAAAAGAGGTATAGGCTTCCTTGAATCAGTTTGGGGATTCTGTTTTGACTTCAGTTACTTGTACATCCATCAGAGAACTGTATCCTCAGATGCTTATTGGATGTACCAAAAAGTCAGATTCTTGTCCAGGTGAAACAGAAGACTAAGCAGAAAATGGCCAGCATCTTCCTGGCTTTTGCAAACCCACTGCTGGTCAAAGCCATGATGATGGCCAAAGGAGGTTCCAAAGGCATGACCCCAGATGAACCGTATGCCTTTGAATTAGACAAGCCACAGGTCCACATCTCTTAATTCCATAAAAGAGGAGGCACATGTTATGTTCCAGTACCAACACATGCAACCTGAACATTGCTGACTAGTCTGCTTCTCCCCGGAAGGTCAGTAGAAGTATGGTGAACTAAGTGCTACCTATGTAGTTTTTTTAGGATTTATGATTTTCATTTCCATCTGAGAGCAACCATCTGTTTTTGGCTTATGTGACCTTTTCTCATCCTTTTTAAAAAAAAAAAATTTCTTAATAAACTCGAATTTTTTACAAGTTACTTGCCTGTTGCATTGTGACCAGAACCAAGAGTGAGCCCTCCTCACACAAGTTGCTTGGGCGCTCATGTGCGAAGGGCAAATGTGAATGCTAAGAGCCCAATCCTATGCATGTTTACTCAGAAGTAAATCCCATTATAGTTAATGGGGCTTACATCCAGAAAAGTGTACATAGGATTGTACCCGCTGGGTTGGTGAGGCTAAGTGCTTCCCAAATCACTCCTATAGCAGTTGGCTTCTGCATTAAGAGAACTTTGGAAATTGGAACTAGTCATGCAGGAGGTAGGGTGAGGATGGCCTTTTCTTCTGGCCTTTTCTCATCCTGGTATAAGCATCTACTCCAGTGGGGCTGGGTGAACATTTGACCATAAATTTCCAGATTTGTCCTCTTTTTTAGCTTCCTTTCCGGGTGTCCTCCAAAAGGGCTTCATTGTTCTCCATTTTGGCTTCATTTTGGAACTTTACAATGGTGTGCAGTAGCCCATCATGTCATATGACGTTGGATTCGTATTGGATTCGTTTTGAAATAGCACCTTCCCATCAAAAGTTATGGTCAAAAAACTAAAAATCAAAAATACGCATTGTGCTCTATGGGAACGTGAAAGTGCCCAATATCGCGGCTTTACTCATGAGCAGGCAAATGTGCCATTGTCCATCAGAAAGGCCAGGCTGAGAGGAATCCACAATCTTGTTCTCCTTTTGAGGTTTGGGCATCTGGTTACCCTGAGTGGGACTACTTGTATCTTAACCACCACAAGAGATGGTGCAGATACAAGCGACCTGGAGCTGCTCCAGGATAGCTTGTAACAAGTTACCACCTGGCACAAGTCAGGCCCTTCTGTCCTGCACCTGCCCTCCTTTGCCCTAAAACATCTTTGCCCTGTGCCCCCCAGATTCCAGTACCAGCCTGATTCAACCAGTGCAAACCTATCTCATCCTGTTGTGGCAGCTGACTCCAGTAGAGGCACAAAACATGCTTTACAGCATGTGTGCAATACCCCTGAGCTGATGTAAGGGACTTAAAGCTGACCCAGCGCGATCACAGGATTGCACTTTAAGCTGTTCTCTCCAGATAAAGCACTTAAAAGTGCAATCCATTTGAGACCTTCTCCAGTGCAAGCTCCATAGCAATGCATCCAACATGTGCAAGAAAGATTTGAGTGGATTTTACTATTGAAACATTAGTTCAGCTTGGATTCATCACTTTTGTGGACTATGAAATGTGTTGCTCAGGCAGGGGTTTGCAGCACAACTGACCATCTTTTGTGGCTGAATTTAAGAGATGATTTAATATTTGATAGAATGCTAACTGGAAAAATATGATTCCATTGTAAAAAATAACATGTCCATCATATACGAGAATGTGGCTTGTTGTGGGCAGAAATATCTTTTAAAATCCCAGATTAAATAACTATGAATGTTTTTGCCTTGTGCTGGTTCTTATTATTAGATCTAAGGAAAAGAATGGAACGAGTAGATACAGTGGCTTACTAGACATGATTGACAGCAGTCACTGAAAATAGCTTTCCCCAAATATGTGTTTACTTTAGATCACTAGTAAAGGCCACAGAGTAATTTAGAAATAAATATGAAGTCCAGATGTGAGTAGGCATGTGATGAAGAAGAAGCAGCTTTATGGCTTGTGATATGCCATTGGGTAGACTCTAGGAATAGTAAGTATAGGCTTGTTCCATTAGGAAATCCTTCGGTCATTGCTGGATGGATTTATGACCTAGGCTGACTGGATTTGATTAGTTTCACATTTCTGATTTGCTTTCCATTTGGAAAACAGCACAGATAAAAGGTTTCAAAAGTACCCTGGGCTGGACTGGACTGATCCATTCTGGAATGAGTTCGTGTTTGTGTGTGTGTGTGTGTGTGTGTGTGTGTGTGTGCATACACTAACAGAATTAACCAGTCATTGCGGTAGTATAATGTCAAAATATTTGTGGGCCCTGGATATGACTGGGAACCAGAGGGCACTGATGGGAATTGCTGGACAATGGGCACTGGCACCAGGTGGTGGGCACTGGGTGGCAGGCATCAGTGGATATAGAGTGCCACTGGGCTCAGACAGCACTGAGCACTGGATGGTACAGTGGCAGGAGCAGGCATCGATGGGAACCAGGCATCCCTACTAGTCACCCCTACTGGGCACCATTGGACAACAGACACCGGCGGGCACCACTATGCAGAGGGCAGCGCCCAAAAGTGAGTAAAAGGCCTTGAAAATAAACTGCTGGGAGAAAAAGGAGAGTCCACAGGATATTTTCAGAAATGAGCACAAATATTTGATTTGCTTGAAATGTACACTTATTTTCTCCCTTAAAATAGCAAGGTGTGAAGTTGAAGATGGCTCCAAACCAACTAACATTCAAGTATTGTTTCTCCTGCACTGAGATGCAACACAGAATTAAATACTGTATTTTGTTTTATTTTACCATGCGCATTTCAGACAGCATGATGCCTGAATCAAGAAATAGAAGCATAAATTTCTTTGACATCCAACTGCCCATTTTTCCTCCTTTTCTCTGCATGCTGTCAGTGATGGCACTCCTAACAAATTATTCATACTTGGAATAGTTAATTACATCAAATCTGACCTATGGTTTTCAGTCTGCATACAGTATTGAAAGCAAAACTACTGTTGACCAATCTCTGAGAGTCATCAGAATTTGGATCAGGCCAGCAGCAGGATCTTCATGACTATCTGAAGTCATGACAGTCAACTATCTGAAGAGTACTATGTGCACATGCACCCCATGGACTGACCCACTAGGCCCCCCTACTCTCCACTAGCTTCTGATGTCTGTCCAAATTCATGTTCATTGCCTCAGTGACACTATTTAACCACCTCATCTTCTGTCATCCCCTTCTCCTGTTGCCTTCAGTTTTCTTCCCAGCATCAGGGTCTTTTCTAAGTAATTCTCCCTTCTCATGATGTGGCCAAAATATTTGAGCGTCAGCTTCAGTATCTGTCCTTCCAGTATCAGTATCTGACCTTCCAGTATCAGTATCTGTCCTTCCTTGGTAATACTTATGGCAAAATCAGCATATTTTAAATCATGTCTACATAAAGCAGTTTGAATTCCCAATGATATCAGTCCAACAGCATTAAAAGTGTGCTGAACTCTCCCACTGAAATCAATATGCTTTAAACATGGTTATCTGCACTGAGATCATCTCCAATTTTTAAAAATGCTCTGCAAACTTTCCTGGGAGTAAGCCTCACTCAACACAGGTGGATTCACAACTGAGTAAACATTCATAAAGGATTGGAATAGATAATCTCCCCTTTGATTTATAAGCACAGGGGAATTGGCACATGGCACACTGTCATGGAACATGCCTGACACTCTCAAAAACAAGCCTCTTCTCCTGAAGCACCCTCAATGGTATACGTTAGCCAGGATATCTAAATTCTTGCAGGCCTAGCTTGGAAGCTCATCACTGCTTTGGTCTCTGATTTGTGCCAAGATTCATGTAGCACTTGACCACTATGAAATCCACTAACACGCCCATCAGAGTAATGCCTGCAAGTGCTTTTCAGAGCAAAGCCCCCATGCTGTAGCTTCCAGGACTGAAGCCAACTGACTTGTGAAAGGCTTGATTACTGCAATGAAAAATCCTTCTCATCTCGGGTGTGTGACCATTGCCTCTTCAGAATAATTAGAACACTGTGAGTACAACACAGCAGCATGATAAATACTTCCATTGGGAAGGTTTACAAAGACTGAGTAATTACTTCCAGGAGATTTAATGAATTTGGTCACAATACATTTTCTATTTATGACTTTTAAAATCCCACCCTTTGTTCATATAGATCAGGACAGTGATCTCCCTGCTGTTGACCTCTCTATCGTATTCTCACAATACCCCTGTGAGATAGGTTAGGATAAAAGATTATCAGCATATCTTATGCATAGCTACTCAATGTAAGGCTCTTTGGGTTCAGTGGAATTTACTTCTGGAATGGTACGTGAATAGGGTTGTCATAATTCTCTTCCACAAAATTGGGACAGGATCGTCTGTCTCATTTGCCAGTATGTGAACACAGTTCCCCCAAATCAGGATTTTCCCTGTTTTTCGCGACATATGGCAACCCTATATGTGAAGGATTGCAGCCTATAACTGGCATAAGATGACCCAATGAGATATGTAGCTGAGTGTGAATTTCAACCCTTGTCTCCTGATCTAATACCCAGAGAACATCAAAGTCCTCTGTAGTATCAGATGGAAGACCTACCTACCCTATCCAGTAGTGGGCTTGAGGGGGTTCTCACAGGTTCTACAGAACCCTTTGCTAATGAGTGCCTGGTTCTGAGAACCGGTTACTAATGGGACATAGAACCTATTGTTCTATGGACACAGAACCTGTTGTTAATTTATTTGAATCCCACCACTGTCTATATCCCACAATTGTCAATCAAAAGCCTAGAAGCAGGATATGTAGGCAAACAGCTAACATCACCACTTTGTAGCATGACATTCCATATATTAATTGTGTGCTCTGTGAAGAAGTCCTCCCTTTCATCTGTACCAAATCTCCTGTCAATAAGATTTATTGGATGGCCCCAGCTTCAAACATTATCAGAAAGAAAAACAGCCTCTCTAGCTACTTTCTCCGAACCATACAGAATTTACAAACTTGTGTTTTATTCCTACATCACCAGTGACTCATACCTCAGCCAGAACAAGGTTGTATCAGTATATACCTAAGCTACAGGGTGAACATACATTCTCTTTTTCCAGGACATGTGCTCTCTTTCAATCTTGAGTACTGGGAAAAAATTTCCATTTGTTCCTTTACCTTATGAGCAGACAGCATGTAGCCATCTTGTAGTTAATAAATTACGGCTACAATCCTAAAGACACTTTCCTGTAAGTAAGAGCCATTGAACACTATGGGGTTTACTTTTTAGTACACTTACCCCCAAATCCAGAGTAACTATGGGAGCACGTAAGAGACTTTACTTGCACCCGTAGTTACCGCACTACCTAGTGAAAACCTATGGGAAATTCATAATGCAATCCAGAGTAAATTGTTCTTACACTGGAGCAAGGACTCCCCGTAGTTTCTCTGGATTTTGCCCATAGTTAGAATTGTGCTCTACATGTAATGAATTATATGTTAACAGTTTTAAATTTGAAAAATATAGTGTTTAAATTTACTACATGAAATTAATGTTTTAAGTGTTTTTAGTTTTTATTGTGTCATGTCCTAAATTTGTATTGGGTGTCCTTCATTTTGAGATCTTGTCCTTTTTTCATTTATGTTATATGGTAACCATGCCTAAGATAGCACAGGATGTAACCCATTAAACCATACCATCAGCCTGTTGGTAGGTGCTTCACCTGATTGATAAGAACAATTTAGAGATATTTGAGCCTGCGATAGGCCATCATATATGATTCAGTATTTGTCCAGGGACTTTCACAAGCCATAGATCTAGGCAGATTAACCATATAATCTTATACACATCTTCCAGTGAATACAATGAGACTTCCTTCCCAAGTGTATATAGGATTGCAGTTGAACTCTTGTAACTGTAGAGCGCCTTATTACCAACTGTGGAAGCAATAGCAACCTGTATTCCACACATGCTTATAAAAGCAATACGTGGAGGGGAAACATACCAGTGGCATAAAAATATTTTGTTGCCAGAGCTATATGAGGGTAACACAATTTGCTATAAGTAGCCCAGATGCAGAATCACCTTCTGTCTTCCTGATTCTGCTTCTCTTTCGTCTGCTTTCACAGAATGATTTGCACTACATTTACGTGATGTTGATGAAACGGCAGCTGAGGTAAAAGAAGCCGTATGGATCATTCAAAACAGCCCTGTTTACCATTCCAAAAAGGATCAAAATAGAAGGGAAAAAATTGCCAACCAAGGGACATTTTGTTAGTCAGAGTTGGGTATTTTTCTCTTGATTTGTGTCTGTAATGCGCGGAGCCGAAGCCACAGATGCATGCTGAATTCTGCAGGGAACATATGCATGCGTTTAAATCATTTACAGCTTTTTACGGGTGCAATTGTAAAGCACGTTTTCTTTTTGCATTTGTAATTAGGTTCCAAACAGATGGTGGAGGAGTGTAGCACCCGATTAGACAAGCTTTTGCTCTGCTGGACTACACTGAAAAGCTAACCAAGCTTTGGAAGTTGCCTAATTTATCGCATCATTACGGAAAGGAGACTCTCACAACAGACAAGCGAGAGCTGGCCAGGCCTACAGCTCAAGGTGTGACCTAGTCGGTAAAAATGGAAGCAATCTACATGCAAACAACAAAGACGTCATAAGCTCCCTATTAATTCAGTCTTCCTCAGCCCCCAAATCGTTCCTCTGGTTACACTCGTTTAGTTCTGGCCTTTACTCTGTTATTGCTAAAAAGGAAAATGTATGCAGGGGCCAATCTGATGCTTGCTGTAATATGTAGTTTGGTTATGACTTTTTTGGAATCTCCACCTCTCAAGACAAGATGGTTCATCTAAATAGCTTTGGTGGTGGCTGTGGCAGGAAGGAGCCACTAGGAGATGAATGGTGGGTAGCTTGCCATGGGAAGTGCTAAATGAAGGCCTGCAAAGATCAATTGTATGGTAATCTTAAAATGTATTGTAAGACAAAACTTGTAAGTACCATCTGTTTTCCTCTTGGCTCAAAAAGCCCTATATTAGCTGGGTCCTCCAAAACTGCATCTTAAGTGCAGGGTCTGTTATGAACTCCTTCAGCACCCACAGTAGTGATGTTACATGATGTTGTAATGCCACTTCTGGGTTTTCCTTATAGGGTGGGATACTTGCTGCTTCATGGTGACACACAGGGTGGCCAGATGTCATCACCACAAATAATGACAAGTCCTCTTATAATGTAGGACACCCAAGAAAAATGGAGGACATGACAAAATAAAAGCTAAAAACACTCATATATATTGTTTTCATGTAGTTAATTTACGTGGCTGTGGGTGGCGCAAGCGGTTAAGACGCTGTGCCTGTTAACCAGCAGGCCAGGGTTCGAGACCCGGGTCGGCCCCACAAGACAGGGTGAGCTCTTGTCCTTAGCCCAGCTCTGCAACGCCAGCTGGGTCCTATTGTATTGGCTCTGCCTTTCCATTGGACTAATTCAGTGGCATGGAGAGGGGGGATTTGCTGCTTGGGTAACAGCCTATCCTCCATAACAATCTAACCCAGGCTTTCATGCTTCACATGCAGCGTATGCAGCGCCGAGCACGATACCATAGTCTTTCAAGACTGACGGAGGCCTGCTTTTAGTTAATTTAAACACTATTTGTGAAAAGAATTTTTGTTGTTTATTTTTTAAAGAAAGAACTCCAAACAATGATTTTTTTCCCCCTCTTGGGACTTTATTTTCAAATGAAAAGCCACCCTGAGACTTTGGGACTGCATGGAATACAAATCTTAACTAATTAACTAGAGGAGGAAAACCATGTAGTATGTTTCCCTGAGGCTTGCACCACTTCAGTCCGCAGGTGGACAAATGTTAGAATACTCCAGAGATGAGGGCAAATTCCTTCTTTCCTAATTTTGTTTCTGCATTCCAACCAACTTGATTTATTAAAATGTTCATACCTAGATTTTGAAGCCAAAAAATCTTCATAAGGTGGCTAATAGTAAAACAATAAATATATATTAATATAACATAAAACTATCATTCTAATCAAAATAAATTCAGCACATCACAGCTATGCATATGCAGGTTTGGCTCTGCATGTTTGTTTTTCAATGTAAGTAGTAATCCCAGGATGGCCCCAGCAGTTCCACAAGGCCAACATAATTTTTTATAAAGTGCACATTCCCAGCTTGCAACTGCTTATTCCTTTTCCAGCTTGGCGTGGCCCCCTTCTATTAAAGTAACATTACCACTTTTTATACAGTACCAGAGATGAGAACTCTCGTCTGATTATTCAAGTACTATACATATGGGGCAATCGGATCATATATCCTGCTGCAGCATTGGAAGAACCGCAGTCAAGGTAGTGTGACAAAAGCTGATCTTATTAGAAAGTTAATCAAATGGGTATTAAAATGGTTATTGAGAAATCAAACAAAACACAGTATTCCCAAAATAAGATGAATAACATTGTGTTGTGCTGCACTGAGGACCTTAGAATACTAGTGGGGCAGTTGTGCCAGAAATCAGCCTCCAGATGGCACCTTTTACTGAGCCTCCTCTACTGACTTTTTCTGTCTCTTCTCACTACCTCTTACACAGTTACTGAAAGGGGGTCGGTATAAGCATATTTACCATATTCACTCAAATCTAATCATCAAATTTAATGCAAACCCTGATTTTGGAGACTGAATTTGGCTGAAAAAGGTGAGCATTAGATTCAAGTAAATACAGTATATTATGGAGAGTTAACTTCACAGGAGTGCAATCTTAGAACATTAGATCTGTTATATTTAGCTTTGGCTATACAGTAAACATACTGTATTTCCTGGGCCTGAATTTAACCACTCCTGCAAGTTAATAGCAGGCCTCCGTCAGTCTTGGAAGACGATAGTATCGTGCTCAGCGCTGCATACGCTGCACGGGAAGCACAAAAGCCTGGGTTAGATTGATATGGAGGATATGCTGTTACCCAAGCAGCAAATCCCCCCTCTCCACACCACTGAATTAGTCCAATGGAAAGGCAGAGCCAATATGATTGGATCCAGCTGGCATCGCAGAGCTGGGCTAAGGACAGGAGCTCACCCTGTCTTGTGGGGCCGACCCGGGTCTCGAACCCTGGCCTGCTGGTTAACAGGCACAGTAATAGCTCCAGTCAATTCCATCTCCCTCACAAAAGTGGTACTGACAGTTTTTCCTTGTGATCACAATCAGCACAAGTTAGCACTAGATGTACTTAAGCCCACTGATATCAGTTAGCTGGAGTGTAATTTGGTATTGACTGTGGCCTTTGTGTTTAATAGATGTAAATTTTATGTATGTATGTATGAATGTATGTAAATATGTATGTATGTTTGTATTTGTGGGATTTATACGTTGCATTTCCCATGCCAAAGTGAATGCCCATGGTAGCTTACATAGCTTTTAGCCTTTTGATCTCACAACAATCCTGTGAGGTAGGTAAATGTTCTATGGGTAGCTTGTACAACTCTTCTTGTTCAGCTGGAATTCTTCACAGCTGGTCATCATCACATCTGGCATCAGGGAATGCCTTCCAAGCTTCCAGCAGGAGCAATTTCAGTTGGGCTCACCTATAAACAGTGAATCCTTCTGGCTCTGTTGTCTCATTACAGCTTTATCAGCTTTGCAGTCACCCATCCAAAATTTAACTGAGCTTGTTCCTGCTTAGCAGTCTTCTGGCAGCTCTCCGCTCAACCACCAGACAGAAACTGCTACTACATTTAGCATCTATGGCTGCCATTATCTTTATTCCATTTTAATTTATGGCATGGCAGATCCTGCCCAGATGTTATCTAGGCAATGTTGATATTTTTAAACAGCACAACAAATCCCAGAAAATAGATGTTTTCATCATAGAAAGAAGGGTATGAATTACAAAAATACATGCTCCTCCAGCCCTCATGTGACTGAAGCACATAATCTTGCCCAAGCATCTTATTTGGTCACAGTAAATTCTAATTTCTCATATGTGAAACCTGAATCCCAGTATTTGTCCTCAAATGTTGCGTGTAATAGACCTAAAAATTAATTTCACGAGGGGTAAAGGATCACGGACAACCATAAAATTCAGATATTTTTGCATGCATGAACCAATCAAACCAGTCCAATGCAAATTAATTTATCGAATTTATAGCAAAAGGTGCTGTCATCTCAGATGTGAGAGTCTAAAATTGTCGCAGGGGAAGGACACTCATGGTTGAACATTTGACATTCCCTCTGGAGTGCTACTGCATGAAGAATAATGTTAGCTCTGGTGATTACTGGAATTCTTAATACTGTCAAAAGTTCAGAGCCAGCACAGGAACCCACCATACTTGCACATGGAAAAAAAGCACAATCCTAAACATCTCTACTCAAAAGAAAACCTCATTATGTTCAGTGGGACTTACTCCCAGGAATGTGTCTTTAGGATTGCAGCCATAGTTGCATTAATTTAAACACTATATTATTTACTAAATTTTAAACTACTACATACATTTTATTTCATCTAATTTATTAATTACAACAAGGCTACGTGCTGCCTGCGCACAAGGAAAATGAGGACAATGAAGTTTTTTTGCCAGGTCACAAGGCTAAAGAGGACAAATCCTGGAAAAGTGTGCTTTACAGCATGTTTGTGACATCCACTGCCAGTGGAGAGCTGGGAGTCCAAGCTTAAGTTTGCACTCCTGTGAAGCCACTATAATATGCCAACTAGTCAGACAGAATACCAGCTAACCACTGGTGGTACCAATACTACAGTTTGAGAAACACTAGTATACATGGAGGTGTTTGAAAAATGTGTCATTTTAGTCAGGTGTTACTTATTTTACTCATAAATAAGTCTGTTTTGTTCAATAAATTTACTCCTATCTTACCCACTTGAGTCCCATCTTTCTGGAAACAAATACTTCCAGTCGCACTTTCATATATAACTGAAGTATAATTTTATATACATCAAATACAGCTGAATAGAAATTTGGGGAATTTGTTGAATCTGTTATCAAGTGTTGGAATTTTGTACTTAAAATACTGAGCTTGATGAACCTAGAGAACTATGTTGGCTCCACCATTGTCAGCAATTTAAGGGAATGTTTCTTTCGCGATTTCCCCGTCCCTGCTTAAAGAGCACAATCCTAACAATGTTTACTCAAAAGTAAGCACCATTGTGTTCAATTAGTCTTATTCCCAGGAAAGTGTCTTTAGGATTGCAGCCTAAGCCACATAGGCACACATCTTCATAGGGATTAAAGTAAGGAAAGATTCTGAGGGGTTGGCTGGATGAGCCAGACAGTAATTTTAAACCTTATCATTCTTTCTCTTGTGTGTAATGAAGAGCTCTCATGTTGCAGACAGCTGCTCTTGAGGGGATGTTTTATAGCATCACTTCCATAATTCAAGGTCTAATAAGCCTTGTAACAGAGAAGCTTAGACAGACTTATAGGAAGGGTGACTCGAACTGGCTCTGAAACACCAAACAAAACAAAATGCATGATAACAATGGGAGACCAAATTCTGCCATATGCATACATTTGCTTCATTTGCATTCTTGCAAACTGTGATGTTTATAAAATAGCTGCTTTGATTTTTTTTTCCCCTCTTGCAGAATTTTGAATAAACATCAGAGATTGTTAGAATAGTAAATAATACTAAAGCATATAGAATCTTGTTCTAGCCTGTTTCTTTTAAGGAGCCCCAATTGTTTTCAGTGGACTTTTTTCCAGATGATTGTTCTGGGAAAATGGACCTTAAAGGTCACTAGAGACAGTGAGAAGTAAATCAGATAATTGGGAGAAAAACTAGATCCTTAAGAAGTACTAAATCAGACCATGGAAATCTTGCTCTGTGCTATCTGGTGCCTACACTTGAACAGAAATTCTGTGAAAGTCCACAATGGCTTCTTCTCTGCCTTCCTCCAGTCTCCTATGCTGGAGTACTCTGTGCAGGCTGCCCACCCATGTGGATGCGTGGAGAGAGGGGCAGAAGCAGTGCAGGCAAGTCAGTGCTCTGGTACTTGGCACCCACTGGTGGCTGTCGGTGCCCACCGATGCCCATTATATATTATGTCGCCACACAGCATGTCAGCTCATAGAATCATATCAGCACACACATAACAGTGGAACATAGGTTTGGCACAACACTGCTGAAAGGTTGCTGACCCAATATATAACACGACACTATTATTCCTTTAAAAAAATCCCTGTGATTTTATCAATTTTGGCCAGTAGTGACATTCTCTTTCCCCCACCCTGAGCACATCATCCAGTGTGACTCGCACACACCTCCCTTATTAATGCCACTAGATGTAGTGAGGATGCTGCATGTTGAGAGTCCTCTGGCATCTGACCTAGACTATGTATTTAGTCATACCCACTCCAAATTAAAGGACAAGATGATCTATAATGTTTGAAGAAGAGAAACACTTTTGCAGTAGTAAATTAGAGCTCTTGCCATTCATGTTAGAGGTCAGATCAGTCTCAGGCTAACCTCAGAATAAGACACAGGAAGTATATAGTTAGTGAAAATCAATAGCATCTCACAGTCTGATAATAAAGTTGCCACTGACAGGTGCTGTTTATGAGAGACCTACTATAATTAGTCAAAAGCTCCAGACTTCACATTTCAATAAACAAAACAAAGCCATCATACAGTTCTTCATTTAATGGAGGACGGAGAATACAGTAAATGGTTTTCAAAAGCCCTCCAGGAGGGAAGCCACAGCAATCTTAAAAATAAATAGGTCTACATTCCAAAAAGTGTTTAAAAAATGAAAACTGGCAATTCATGAGGGTGTAATCCCAACATACGAATTTGGAAATAAGATCCACTGTAATCAGTTTACTTCCAAGGAAACATGCTTAGGGAGGGACTTGTAAAAAGGCAAACTCCCCATCTGAAACATATATAATTATAAATTATCTTGTACATAAATGTCATGGCAGAACTGAAAACCACTGTAAGTTTGAATATTGTTGGAGAAGTAGTCTGGTACCTAATGGGAGAGGGGCTTCCATCAATAACGCTTCCAGCCTTGTCCTAATCACCAGCTCATTTGGGTTGCTCATACCCAGAAATAGAGGTGGAGCTGAGGATGTGTTGGGCTTCCACCCCTGAAGGGGATCATGGCCATGCCTGTTGTGACCACTTCTCCATCAGAGCAGAGATAAACAAGAGGTTAACATCTGCAGCAAAATTATATCAGCACTGAAAATCTCTCCTAGAGACAGTGCCAGTTATGAATTTAATATTTTTAAAATAACATTTGAAGCTAAAAAGCAAATGCCTATTTGTGGGTGAAATCCAGATAACAGAATATATAATATTCAAATTGATGCATAAAAGCTTTTAATAGATGTCTAATTCCATCCAACTTGATTTTTTTCCCAATACGCTATTTACATTTTGAACTGCATGTATGTTAACAATGGATATAGGAAACTGCCTCATTCATTAAAACTACTACTTGATTCATGAAATCGACAATGCTCCTGCTGAAGCAATGAATTAAGCAAATTTCCTACTCAGTTCACAAGATTGGTCTTGCCTTGATTTATGCAATTGACAATATCTGCCTAATTCATGAAGTTGCATGTTTTTGTCTAAGGCTGCAATCCTCTACACACTTTCTTGGGAGTAAGTGCTGTTGAATGTAGTGGGACTTACTTCTGAGTAAGCATGCATTGTGTGTAGAGTTTTTTAAAAAAACCCTTCCATGCACCTCCCAAAACTCCCTCTTCTATTGCTTTAAGGTGTAGGCACTCTGTTTGTCTTGGGTGATGGGACTATAGTGGATTAGTATGAAAGTGCATTGCTATGACCACAGCAGGGAATATGGCCACTTACTACCCTCATTATATTTGCCTTAGGCTTGGCATATTAGTCTCTCAGTGCATAAATATTGAAATTTGCTCACGTTTAATGGGTGGGAATTGAGGATCTGTCAGCCAGCAGTGCCTGTTTTAAATATAAATGTGTAGAAGGAACTAGCAACTTTATCATGAAGAAGAGAGTTTGCAGCAGCATTAATTGTACCAGGCTGTTCCGCAGTTGACTGGGAAGGAAGGTGGATTTTGCAGCTGTTTTACCTGACCGTGAGCTTAAAAAACACCAAATCAGACCAAGAGCTCAGGGTGCAATCCTAACTCATTTAGGCCAGTACTTCTTGACCCTCTCCCTATTCATGGGGATGTGAGGGGAGGCTGGTGCATGTCTGTGCTACGCCTAACCCCCTTGGGGTGGCACACAAGTGCCTCAGGCATTTTTGCAACACAAGGCATGAATGAGGTTAGAACTGCACCTTCAGTCATGAACTTCCCACCATTTTTGCAACAATAAAAAGCAAATCCATTTATTGAACTAATCCCCAATAGCAGACTGGTTAACATGCTCCTTAATTTCTGCTCAATTTCTCTCCCTCTTCCCAAATGCAGTCTTGCATTTGAAACCATCTTTTTAAATGGTTTTGGTGTACTCATGGCTATCACAACATACCACTGGGGATGATATCATTCCCCATGTAGTGGTGTAGTAAGCCTTATGCCCCACTGGGTAGGAGACACAACCTTGGGTGCAATCCTAACAGTGCCTACTCAAAAGTAAGCCCCATTGTGTTCAATGGGTCTTGCTCTCAGGAAAGTGTCTTTAGGATTGCAGCCGTAGTCTCTCTCCTCATATTGATGCATGAGAAGAGGATTTACAATGGATAAATTCTCAGTTTCCCAAACCCTAAATAAGTGAAAAATATTTCCCTTTCTGCTATTTAGCATGTGCAGGAAGACTTGGGATATGTGTGGTGTTTGTGGCAACTACAATTAACTGGATACCAAGGCCAACCAAAGTTTATGGGTCTCTGAGAATGAATGAGATATTATTGATGGAGGTGTTTGTATCTAGTGAGTAAGATAGGATTACAGCCCAAGTCTTACTGAACACTATTGAGTAAAGTGAATTACACAATTTTCAAATTGTGTATGAGCTTTATGAGCTCCCTTTCATTAGGGAAGAAAGGCAGGATATAAATCTAATAAATAAATAAATTAAATATGTGTACAATAATCAACTTTTTCCTCAATACAGGAAAGGCACTGCCTTGAAAGACCAACAAATAGGAAACAAATATTCATGTTTGTCTTCTGAAAATATAGGTTGCAATATACATGAGAGTAAAATGAAATGACAGAAGTTTGTGAAACTTTCTTTTAGAGGAGGCCAATCAGAATTGTAGTAAGATGCAACTGGTCATTAAATTTGGGGAAAAACCTGGATCTCTGCATTAACTGGTGACTATTTCATGCCCCTTCAAGGAAATAACTTTTATTGTGAGGTATTCATGGAGCAAAACAGGTGCAGGGAACATTTTAATAGTTGCCTTCCTTAGTGGAAGCCAGGTGCCAAGTTTTAACAGCTAGCAATAAGCAAGAAAAAATAAAAACCTATTGTGGAGGAGGGGGGAACGATTGTCCATTGAAACTATGCGTGAGGTACCTTAATGGGAGCAGAAAAGATGCGAACGACCCCCTTGCCACATTGTTGCTTCTTTAACTGCTTTGGCATGGTGAGCTAACTTCTGCCCATCTGGGCCAGTTGCAGATATTCCATGTTCATGTATGATTCATGTAGTCTACATTGCTCAGCCAAGATTTTCATTTGTTTTTAATATCGTAGTGGTTCTATAAAAAGAAGAGGCTATAAAAACCAAGAGAAACTTTATGTCCAGGCACAATTGGTAGTTTAGCATTGTTGGGGTAATTCTCTTTCTAGCAGACAATTGTTTTCCACAGCAGCTGATGTTGCTGCCAAAATAAGAAAATTTGTTTCTTTTCTAAAGGCTTTTATGTGTAGAACTATCAGCCAAAGAATGAACAACCCCTATTAGTTTTAAAAGAATATTTTGAGTGCCAGGTTCCACAAGAGAAAAACCAAGCTTTAAACATACATGCTAATTTTATGGAGACAGACACAACCAAGAGAAAGGGAGCCAGGGAAATGGGAGATGGCTTTTGAAGATATTTAGACATGTAAATTACTCTTACTTTTCTTTTTTTAATGAAAGGGGTGGAATGTCTGAAAATGTGTGAGTTACAGACAAAGGAACCACTAAGACTAAGCTATACTGAAGTGTACCACTTACTCAAATACTGAATGGTACCCCTGAAATTTGTGGTCATATAAAAACATTTATAGCTGTCAAACTAAGATCTCTGGAAGTGGGGACAGCTTAAGGTTATGTCTGCATTGCACACACATTTTTAGTCATACCTCCATGAATCTTCAAATTCCTCAGCTAGTCATGCTGTTCAATAATCTTGCTGATTGTAAAATCCATTGCTGTAAGCCCCAGATAGTAATAGGGCCTTGGCTATGTTGGACGTAGGAAGCAGCACTGTATTTTGATGGTTCTGCTCCTATGTAGAAAGTACAGAGGTGAGGTGAGGTAATGGTAAAGGTAATGGTGAGGATACTATACTCTGATCAGTGGGGTACCATAATGTTCCACCTTGTTGTGCTATCCCAACTTGTCCCTTTTTAAAATATCTACCCACTGGAGAATGTTTTTTGGAGATTTGGGATGAAATGCCACCAGTGTATTGATACTGTTGCTGCAGGCCAGAGAAAATCTTATGGTGGGCCATATAGGGCACAATCCAGAGTAACTATGGGGAGTCCTTACTCCGGTATAAGAACAATTTGCTCTGGATTGCAATATGAATTTCCCATAGGTTTTCACCAGGTGGTGCAGTAACTACGGGTACACGTAATGTCTCTTATATGCATCCTTAGTTACTCTGGATTGTAGGGATAGTCTCTCTTCTATATAAATCTTCCTCATCCTTTCCTGTGCAGTCAGCTGGACTTGGAGCCCTGCACAGCTTCCATCATGACAGTCCAAAGCTACCTCTGAACACTCCCTGTAAAATTTACAGGGAAAGTTAGTCTGCTTTTTAGAGGACTATCCTGATAATTCAGTAGTTTAACACACAGCCATACATTCAATTGCAGGAGTGGGTCAAAGGGAACAAATTACTATGGTGCTAAGTAGCACTCTTTCCTGATCTATTTCCATACACAATTGAATTCTAAGTACCTTTAAAAAAATAAACTTAAATAGCTCTGGACTAAATTACCTAAGGCAGTGCTTCCCAAACTTTTTTGACCTGCTGCTCCTTGACTTATTGGTACACTGGCCACAGTTCCCAATAGGGTTAGAACATCATATACCGTACATCAGTTCTCATTATCCTCTAGCATTAGGCTACTGAAAAACATAGTGGATACCAAAATTAGTAGAAATTGAATCATAGAGACTATGGGGAAAGTGGGTTTAGGTCCAAGGGATCCTCTTCACCAATGATATTCAGGGATTTCAGCCCAGGACCGCATTTCAAATTTAAAAATCTGACCAGGACTCCCTGTCAAACTTATTGGGATGTTCCTCCATGAAGTAAGTCCCATTGTGTTCAATGAGACTATGAGCACAATCCTAAGCATGTCTACGCAAAAGTAAGCCCCATTTTGTTCAATGGGTCTTACTCCCATGAAAGTGTCTTTAAGATTGCAGCCTTACTCTCAGTAAAGTCCAGTGCCAGATTCCAAGATGGTGGATCCCACATTCTCACAGCCCCCCAGACCTAAAGTCACAACCCCCAAGGGGATCCTGATCCCCACTTTGAAGACCACTGCCCGTCACCATATACTATATGAAATTAATGTACCTGAATCTTAACTTGAAGTCTGTGGGGGCTGGGTGATAGCAAGAAAACATAAACATCACCAGCATTTGATGCTTCCTGTGCTGGATATCTCTTGATGTGTATTGCAGGCTGTGGGGATGGTGACTTCTCCTGCTGGCTATCCCTCAATTTCTTTGTGCTAGCTATCCTTTCTTGTTGTCGAGTTTGTTGGCCTCAACAATGAGGCCTCAGAGATCAGCAGTGGAGGGACAATGCTTCACCCAACCTCCATCTTTCTCTTGGTTTCTTCCCAGCTCCAGCTCTGGAAGGATGGCCTTCCAGAGATCGCTCATCTTTGGCTTCTCATCCCTAGAGTCTCTGAGATAGTGCCTGAGTCTGAAAGTCAAGTTTGAAAGCGGACACAAAGGTGTCGACAATTCTCCAGAGGCCAATACAATGTCCATTTAATATGGGAAAACTGACCCACTCCAGATAACGTTCAGCATGCACTGGCTCAGTATTTGTTGATAGTGAGACAGAGTTGCAAATAAGGAGTACAGTAATGGGGGGGGGGGAACGTGCTGGTACTCAGAGCTGTCACCTTTTTCCACCTGCCCCCCGCAGCTAATTAATCATTCATTATATAAGGATAAAGACCTACACTACTTTGGTGAGTACCGGCACAGTTCCCCCCCCCCCCCCCCAGAAAATAGCACTGTTTATATGTTTAATTGTTCTATATTTTTAATGGCTTTGTTTTAGTTTGTAAATTTTTACTGAAGATTGTTTTATTTAGAATCTTTACATTTTGTAAATTGTCAAAGGGACCATTTTAAGGTCATATGGCAGGATATAGAGTGAAAAATGTTATTTTGTGAGCACCCAAAAAGAAAATAGCATGGTATGTGTGGGAAGGTTCCATGATTCTGAGCAACTACGGCTGTCCTTCTAAATGGCAAATATAATTACGGCCTATATCCTAAAGTGAAATTAAGCCCCCTGCTCCGGAGCAGTTAAGATGACTTTCCATAAAATAACACTAGAGGGTGACGTAACTGCATGGACCCATAACTGCTATGGATTTTGCCTTAAGGCTGCAATCCTAAAGACACTTTCCTGGAAGTAAGACCCATTGAACACAGTGGGGCTTACTTTTGAGTAGACATTGTTAAGATTGTGCTCTAAGTGGAACATCCTTTTCAAATATAATGTATTCCACAGTCCCTTAAAGGAGATTAAAAACAGTATTTTTTCCTCAGTATATTTAAGGCAAAGATAGACAAACAGAAATGGTTAAACAAAAGTCAATTGATCCTTACACTGAAACGTTATAGAAATCAAGTCATCAATGTAGTCATTATTACAGAAAAAGAATCAAGCAGTGTTTAATTTCTGAAAAGTATCACACAAACTTGCCTAAAAGCACACTGCTCATTAATCCCAGATGTGTGTGTGTGTGTGTGTGTGTGTGTGTGTGTAGGTTGTGGTTATGTGGCGAGGAAGAGGGGCTTTGCACATGGTCAGAGATCCTATTGCATTCACAGTTCCAATTAAAGCCTTAAAAGCTGAATCTTAGAAAGCACATACTGCTAGAGCAGGGTGTCCAAATCCCAGCTTGGGGCCCAGAAGCAGCCCACAGCGAGCCTCTATGTGGCCTCTGGGAAGACCACTCCATCTAGCCCACAGCAGGCCTCTGTCAGTCTTGGAAGACTATGGTATCGTGCTCAGCACTGCATACGAAGCATGAAAGCCTGGGTTAGATTGTTATGGAGGATAGGCTGTTACGCAAGCAGCAAATCCCCCCTCTCCACACCACTGAATTAGTCCAATGGAAAGGCAGAGCCAATATGATTGGATCCAGCTGGCGTCGCAGAGCTGGGCTAAAGACAGGAGCTCACCCTGTCTTGTAGGGCTGACCCAGGTCTTGAACCCTGGCCTGCTGATTAACAAGCACAGTGTCTTAGCCACTTGCGCCACCAGTGGCCTGGTAATATATCTAATACACTCTTATATTTAAATTTATATAAATATATTCAAATTTGAAATGCAAACAATTTTTCTGGCTCCCCACACAGTGTCTGACAGATTATGTGGCCCTCCTGCCAAAAAACTTGAACACACTTTTACTAGCATGTCTACATTTTGTCTTTAGAAAAAGATCCTTTCCTTTAAGGAATGTATGAGAGGAGAAATTCAACTGGTGAAATTTTGCTGGCATGAATAATAGAGAAAATGATTTAATTTTGGTTTGTTGGGTGCATACTTCAAACCAAAGATCATCATTTCTACCTTAATTTTTAAAAGTGCTCCTTACCTTTCAGAAATTTATCAGTTAAACTGCTACTGTTGGTTTCTGTATGTCTTGAAGATAGCAAGGATAGCAGAGAGAGAAAGCATGCACATATGCCAACTTTAGATTCAGGACTATTCCCATTTCCAAAGGTGTTAATGAGAGTTCATTTGCAGAAATCTTTGTGTGACAGCAGGAATTTGCAAGGTAAAAAAAGACCTTTGCAATCTGCTAGCTAAAAAAACTGGAAGCAACGTTTGTAAACTAAAAAAAAACCAAGTCCTGCTTTTCAGCCATTTCTGCTTTTCACCACCGCTCCAGTGCTGAACCTGCCAACTATCAGGGAATGCTCTTTCCATTGGAAAGTTATTTGGCAATGACATTATCACCAGTTCCTTCTGGGTTGGGAACCAACCTACCTATAATTTATTATTTACAAGAAGGCTATACAAGGAAAATGAGGATTATTAAGATTTTTTTCCATGACACAAAGCTATAAAAGAAAGAGGGAAGAGGAAAAGGATATGTGGCAGGGTGGCCATGGCTGCAATTCTAAAGACACTTTCCTGGGAGTAAGACACACTGAACAAAATGGGGCTTACATTTGAGTAGACATAGTTAGGATTGTGCTCTAAATGTCATAACCACAAAAAGAGGACAAGGCCCTCCCAAAATGTAGGACACCCAAGAAAAATGTAGGACATGACAAAATAAAAGCCAACAACACATTTCTGTATTGATTTGATGTGGTTAGTATACACATTAGTACACATTAGTTATTATTAAATTTAAAACTATTATGTATAATTTACAACAAATAATTACAACATCTAATTTATTAATTATAAGAAAGCTACACAAGGAAAAGGAGGAAAAGGAAGATTTTTTCCCCTGACACAAGGTTAAAAAAGAGGACACGTTCTAGGAAAAGAGGACACGTGGTCACCCTGAAAGGGAGACAATGAAGAAGTTTCCCAAGACACAAACTGAAAAAGTGGACAAGTCTTGGAAAAAAAGGGAAATGTCGTCACTCAGAAAAGGGGACAATGAATATTTTTTTTCCAGGGCAGGAGGCTAAAAAAGAGGACATGTCATGGAAAAAGAGGACATGTGGTCACCCTGAAAGGAGGACAATGAAGATTTGGCAAAAAAAGAGAACACATCTTGGAAAAAGAGGACTTGTGGTCACCCTAAAATGAGAGCAATAAATATTTTTCCCAGGACACAGGATGAAAAAGAGGAAAGGTCCTGGAAAAAGAAGACATGTGGTCACCCTGAAAGGAGGACAATGAAGATTTGGCAAAAAAAGAGAACACGTATTGGAAAAAGAGGACATATGGTCACCCTGCAAAGATGACAAAGGTTTTTCCCAGGATAAAAATGAGGGGAGGTCCTGGAAAAAAAAGGACATGTGGTCACCCAGAGCCTAATTAAAGGCGCAGGTGTGCCTTTCCCAGCCCTTTCTGAGGTAAGCCACCCGCACAACTCCAGGTGGCGCGTAAAGAGAGGACTGGAGAAGCCTTTGACTGCCAGCTCCTGGACTGCGCTCTGGAGTTCTCTTGGGGGGCACTGCCTCCTCCTTCTCTTCCTCCTCTTCCTGGAGACCAGCGTGGCTCCTTGTGGTCCAGGGAACAGGAGCTCCAGCATCCCTTCCCGCACACCTGGAGGGAGGGAGGGAGCACCAGTGGCGCCCTCTTTGCGTTTTTGGGTTGCAGAGGAGCGCAGTCCCGTGCGCAACAGGGCTGGCTCTTCCAGAGGTGGGGAAGGCGGTGCTCTTGCTGCTGCCACTGCTGGGTGAGGGTTCCGAGGAGCAGCAGCTGGAGCACCCCACGGAGGGCCATGGCAGTAGCAGCAGCAGCAGCAGCAGCAGGCAGGAGCCCACAGCCAGCGAGGGAAGGAGGTGAAAGAGCCTGGTTTTGTCTCCTCCACTGACTTGGACACAAGGCGCGTCTTTTCTGGTCCAGGCTTTCCATCCTCTCCAAGGTGGTTCTTCCTTTGCCAAGCTACAGCCAGCCAGGTAAGGGAAACTTCAGCCTCCAGCATCACCCCCAACTTTGAGAAGAGTTTCTCCCAGGGTGACCACATGTCTTCTTTTTCCAGGACATGTCCTTTATTTTTAGTTTTGTGTCCTGGGGAAGAAAAATCTTCTATTGTCCTCATTTTCCTTGTGAGCAACCAGAGTGACCAGCTGTCCCCTTTTTCCAGAACATGCCTTCGTCTTTTACCCTTGCATCCCTGGGGAAAAAATCTTCATGGTCCTCATTTTCTTTGTGAGCAAGTAGCATGGAGTCAGAGTGACCATATATACATTTTTCCAGGACATGTCCTTTTTTTTAGCCCTGAAAACTTCATTATCCTCCTTTTCCTTGTGAGCAGGCAGCATGTAGCCTTCTTGTCTTTCATAAATTATAGGTAGTAAATTGGGTGGAATAGACTTTTAAAAATAACACTGCAATCCTATTTGTGTCTACTCAGAAGTAAGTTCCATTGAGTTTGATATAGCTTACTCCTAGGAAAGTGCTCTTAGAGTTGCAGCCTAAGTCATATAGGGCACAATCCTAACCCTGTCTACTCAAAAGTAAGTCCCATTGTGTTCTATGGGTCTTACACCCAGGAAAGTGTCTAGGATTGCAGCCATAGTGTTTAACCACGTGAAGGGTTTTTTCCATTCAGTTCTTAGACTCAGGGTGACCAGATGTCCTCTTTTTCCAGGATATGTCCTCTTTTTCTAACCTTGTGTCCTGGAAAAAATTATCCTCCTTTTCCTTGTGAGCAGACAGCAGGGAGCCTTCTTGTCATTCATAAATTATAGGTAATAAATTATACGGACCAGTCTTAAATATAGTCATTTAGAAAACTAACCTAACCATGTCTACCAAAAAGTAACCCACATTGTGTTCAATGATTCTTACTTCCAGGAAAGTGTCTTTAGGATTACAGCATATAGTAACCACATGAAGGGTTAATTCCCTTCAATTCTTAGGCTGAGGGTGACCAGATGTCCCCTTTTTGCCAGGACATGTCCTCTTTTATTTTTAGCCTTGCGTGGGGGTTGGGGGGGAATCTTCATTATCATTCTTTTCCTTGTGAGCAGGCAGAGTGTAGCCTTCTTGTAATTAAGAAAGGTAATACAGCTACTATATGGAACATATTATAGGTAAATTTCATAATAAACCAGAGCACAATCCTAACCATGTCTACTCAAAGAAAGCCTTTGGTCTTAACTCCCAGGAAAGTGTCTTTAGGATTGCAGCCATAGTGTTTAAAAGCAATATATATGAGAATATATACGCACCTAAAATATGCACCTAAAATACATATGTCTGTTTTTAGCTTTTTATCCAATAATGTCCTACATTTTTCTTGGTGCCTTGTCCTCTTTGTTTTGGTTCTGACATATGGTCACCCTGGGTTAACAGATCGCTATGGATGGATGTGCAGCTTGAAGAGGGGAAGGAACCCTTCTGAGTGCACAAACTCATCAGGCCCAAGAACTTGTCTTGGGGGCGGCAGAGGTCTAGCTCCAGAGGCTCAGCTGTTTCAGGGTTCACAACCAACTTGGTTGCCTTTCTGAGCAAATCTACTGCCCTCCAATACCCTTCTGCGTAGAAATGGGCAAGGACAGGCTCTGGCTGTCTCACCCCTAGGTGACTTGGAAATCTAGCAAAGGGTACATTGGAGTCTGATTCCTCCCAGTCCAGGTATGTTTGTCCTGGATTGCAGCATCTCCCACTCCCTGTCTTTTTAATTTGATGGTTATTTTTATTTTATAAAACATCAAACCACTAAGGAGGACAGATAGATGAAGCCTACTATAGTCTCACTCTATGTTCGCAAAACCATATAACTGCTTACCTGTTAGGAACTTTTTACTGAATTCAATAAGGCTCCAGTCCTGTGCATGTCTACTCAGAAGTAAGACTCATTATAGAAGTAAGTCCCATTATAGTCAATGGCACTCCCAGGCCAGTGTGACTGGGATTTGCAGCCTCAGAGCCCAATATTATGCATGTCTACTCAGAAGTGGCTTACACCCAGCAAAATATGGCTAGGTTTGCTGCCTATGGCCTATTGTAAGCAAGCCTCATTGACTATAATGGGACTTACATGTCTAGGATTGTGCTGCAAGACTTCTTAGTACATCTTGGAGGATTTCAGTTTAACAGCACACTCCTGTGCATGGCAACTCAGAAGTTCCACTCTGTTCTCTGGGGCTTGCTTCCCGGAAAGTATGTATAGGACTGCAGCCTAAAGTCTGTCATTTTATGCACACCTGTGAGTAAGCCAGTTTCTTTGAAAGGGGGATTTCTTGGTAAACACCCATTAGTAGGCAAGTAGCATTTTAATGGGTTTGCCATTTCTCAAAACACTCTTGTCTACCAGAAGGCAGGAAGAAAGCAAAGATTTATGGGGAGAAAGTGTTTGCACATCAGTGTGTGTGTCTCTCATTAAAATTTAAAATGTGCCCCAGGTGAGGAACAAACATGATACTGGGCATAGCTGATATTTTATTTTAAAACTGAGAGTAACCCTAATAGAACAGAATCTTTGAAAATTTTAAGGAAAGGAAAAATTTTGAAAACACTACAGTAAAATTATTTCAGCTTCAAAAAAGTCAATCAGCACCCCTAAAATTTTGTGTTTTTTACTTCCTGTTAAATAAAATAGAAATGGGATTCCCTCTGTTAATGAAGAAGGAATAGTCTTATTTGATTTCCCTCCTCTCAGTACTAAGGTGTCCATCCCATGCATATTTGTATGGGAGTAAGTCCCTCTGTAGCAGGGTGACTATGCGACCGGAAAATTCCGGTTTTGCCTTCTTTTTTAGTCTTCTGTCGAGGTGTTCTCCAAAAGGACTTCATTGTCCTCCATTTTGGCTTCATTTTGGAACTTTGCAATGGTGTGCAGAACCCCATCATGTCATATGTTGTTGGATTCGTATTAAAGAGCAGAATCCAATGCCAAAATCTGTTTTGAAATATCTACTTCCTATCAAACGTTATGGCCAAAAAAACTAAAACTAAAAAATATGCATTGAGCTCCATGGAAAAGTGAAAGTGTCCAATACCGCAGCTTTTCTCGTGAGTAGGCAAATGTGCCATTGTCTGCCGGAAAGGCCAGGCTGAGAAGAATCCAAGACTTTGTCCTCCTTTTGAGGTCTGGGCATCTGGTCACCCTGCTCTGAAGTCACTGGCTTCTGAATAAAAAGGCAGAGGATCCAGTTCAACAGATGTGCCTCCCCAGCTTTTGCAGCTGAAGGAAACTGCGCTGCCTTAAGTGGTTTGAAATTTGGAAAGGTGTGTGTTTAGAATTTGGAGAAGGTTTAAACCGCAAATGTTTGTTTTTTGCTTTTTTGGCAGAGTTTCTGCTTGGTAAACATGTATGTAAACATCTGTGTAACATGTGAACAATTCAGAGAGTGAAAGGGTTTTTTCTTGGTTTGTATCTTGCTCAGTCTTGGTATCTCCAGTCATGGAAAGGTCCAGAGGCATTTCAGCTACAACGCACAGGCATTTCAGTTAGCCCATCCCAAAAGTACAGTAGTTCCAACCAATGAAACTTGCTCATCTCCCTGGAAGGACTTTGACTATCATGAAAGTAAAGATTCTTGAATATCCACAACTGCTTCCCTTCCCCACAAGTATGTTTAAAAGGGCAGAGGCAGAAGACAGGGCATAATTTCACATACTGGATAAGTTGGGCAGAACTGTCTCCATTAAAGACTATCTGTAATATCACCGTCCCGCTTGCTTACTCAGATTAAGGCATTGAATTTGGAAGGTCTTGCTTCCCTTCTCTTTCCTTCATCCATGTACTCTGGTTTTTAGCCTTTCAAGAATTTGTACTTATCTTCTATGCATGTTTATTTCCTTTGGAACTGTTTTTCTCCTGACAGTCTAGCCCTAAACACATCTGTCTGAAAGTAACTTCTGCATTTACTAAAGAGGTAGCATGGAATGAGATTGACGTAGAAACAAGGCTCAGTGAAACATATACTTCATTTGCTAGTGGTAGCTTATCCACTTCCTTAATTTTCCCCCAAGCCCAAATGACCATGCCAAGGTTCCCATGTCTTATACCCCCTGCTTGAGCCTATTCTGGCTCCGAGAAATCCATGTACCTTGCTCCAGGCTCAGACAGCTGTGCTTCTTATATCAGAAAGGCAAGCTAAACGTCCACATTATTTCAGCAAGCACCCTGTGGTCCTGGCTCATCTAATTCATGAGTGGCTTCTCTGCCCCCCTCCAGACATCTGATTACAAAGCCTTCTGACTCCAGAGCAGTTGCATTTGTATCGTTTTACATGCAGTAGGATTTCTCAGAACAGCCTGCACCTAAAAGCCAGAACTGCCTGCAGAGAAAATGTTCAAAAGGATCCAGCAAGTGATTAATCAAATGATCATTTGTTTCAGCTCTCTCCGTGTATATTAGGATGGGTTTGATGAACAGTACCAGTGCTGTACTTTGAATAACACTACAATCCAGAGTAACTACAGGAGCATATAAGAGACATTACGTGCACCCATAGTTACTGCAGCACCTAGTGAAAACCTATGGGAAATTCATATTGGAATCCAGAGTAAATTGTTCTTACACTGGAGCAAGGACTCCCCATAGTTACTCTGGATTGCACTCTTAGTCTTAGAGCACAATCCTAACCATGCCTACTCTTAAGTGAGCCCTCTTGTGTTCAATGGGTCTTACTCCCAGGAAAGTGTCTTTAGGATTGCAGCCTTACTGTCACTGACTGGATGAAGCCAGTCTATTCAGGGGATTCTGCTTCAGATTGTACTCTCGAGTCTTCACCTTTCATGTGCAGCTGGTAGGAAAATGTTTGGGGTGCCAGTAATTTGGTCATGTGTTAGGCATAATGTAGCCTCTTCCTGTTTCCCCCACTCTGCAAGAAGGGTTTTTTTTATAACAGTATCCCTGTATACAGTGGATTTCTGAACGTTGTTGCTTTTCTTGACTGTTTTCAGGCAGACTATCTGCGGCACATAATGTGCCACAGTACACTGGTTGAAAATCACTGATTTAGCCAAACACAGACGCAGCCTACTGTCAATATATGTGCTATGTCAATACAGTGAGTCGTCAGTATCCATGGAAGATGCATTCCCAGATTCCTCCACAGATACCAATTTCTATGGATGTGGAAAACCTACAAGGACCTTCTGGATTTGATTGGGAGACCCGGTCAGGTTCGGGGGGGTCCTTAAGGTCCTTCTGACTCTGGGTAGGCACTTGTATCAAATCCACAGGTGACAAACTCATGAATGAGAAAAGTGGACTGCAATCATATAGTAATTATGTATTCTTAATGATCAAACAATTGCTCTGACTGTTCTCAGGCATGTCCTTCAGGCAAGTGCATGTGTGGACTAGTGAAATACTGAACAAGGAAATTTCAGAATGGGAAAAGGTGATAAGGTCTTGAGGTGACCTGTGTTCCTTTTAAAAAATCTGGCTTGGGGGAAGGAAAAAGGAAAGAATTGTGGGAAAGAATAAAGGGTGGGTGATGAGAATAGTATAGGACTAGTCCATCTTACCAACGTCTAAAGAAATTTGTCAAACTTATTCTGGAATAGTTTAATATACAGTAGTGCAGTGTTAAACTTTGAAATGAAGGAACTCCTTATGACATTCCTGCAGCCACTAAACTACATATATTTTAAAAAATTAACTTTATACTTTTAAAAAAGGTCTTCTTCTCCTGCTACATTTGCCAACTTTGAAACATATACTTCATTTAAAGATCTAGCTCATTTCATACCAAAGTCTTGGAAAAGATTGCAATAGTATGAAATTTAGTTTAAAATTGAGGCCTTCCAAATGCAATGCCTGAGACAGATCCTGTATCCCTTCATGATTACCACTGTAGTGAGAGGATACAGGAAAGGTGTGACCATCAACCCTCAGTCAAAGGATTAATCCAAAAACTCACCAACATCTGCAGAATAAACACCAGTGGCTGCCACATAAGCTCCTCTGGTGAGAGTGACTTATATACTGGAGAGTTCAACAAGCAGCACTGAAGAAGATGTGGCTCAAACTTGTTGAGCAAGACGAAGAGCTCAATCCTAACTATGTCTACTCAAAAGTAAGCCCTGTTGTGTTCAGTGGATCTTACTCCCAGGAAAGCACTCTAGAACCAGTGACTGACCACTAATAAGGCTAAAACTTTGCCATCAGTTGCCAAGAGTGGAAGCGCATTGTGAATGATGCACAAAATCCAGCTGCACCTACAGCAGTGTATTGGCTGAGAGGACATGCCCCTCTCCAATCAGCAGCTAAGGACTAAAGAAGAAGAAGTTTAAAATTAGTGGATTAAATAGTTTGAAAATAGAATTTTCAAAAATCCCAAATAAATATAAAAGGCCTGTGCATGTTTTCTCAGAAACAAGTTAAGAGATGAAGAATTATCAATGGCAAATTTCTCAGTCTGCCTCCTACTGAGCCGGATGCATCTTTTTAGCTCCTGTCTTGAAAAAATTTCAAAATGAGCAACTAAATGCCACTGCTGATGACATCTTTATGAGAATTTCCTCTCCCTCAACTACACCCTTTTCATAACAGAATTTCTTATGAGTTTTGCCAGTCTATAGCATCTGTTTACTGATATATAATTTACCGTATTTCTTGTCCCAGCTATAAATGTTAACTGTGTGCACATGACCTCCAGTCTAGAATCTGAGCAGAACCTAATTTCAATAAATGACTACTTTGATCTCATTGGCTAACTCCTTCAGTGCTATTCAAAAACTGACTTAAATTATATGGAGGACAAATTTAAAGTTCATAGTGAAAGAGAGATGGCAGATTCGTGCTTTTGTCTTCACAGGATTACAATCAATTTACTTATGGGGCAGGAAGGGTTGTGGTGAGTGCTCAGAAATTGTTTGAGATGTCCTAGCATAGCATATCATGGCATTAAAACAAAAACATGTTCTCAAAGCCAATGCCAGGAAATATACACTATAAACACTCTTCTGGGAATTTTGCTGTCCCTGCATCATGTTCCTTGATGTACAAGAGATTGTTCTGATATGTTTTCCCAAATGGGAAAATTTTTAAGAAACTGTTCCTAACTTCTGCGTACTTTCTGCTCTTGCATGACTACGTGTAGGAAAAGTATTCTATGGGGATCCAACCATCTCTGTGTGCACTTAATTTCCCCAGGTGGTGGTAGAAGAGAGCTTTTTCTGTCCAAGTATTTTAATTTCTTATTTCATTTAGAGCTCATGTTAAGCTACAGCCATAAACAGAAACTTGGATTTAAATGGTTCTACCTCCAAACAAGAGAGAACCACCCCAAGTCATGTTCCTATGTTCTCAGTAGCCTGTTCTGTATAAACTCTTGTGTCCTGGTGCCCAGTCCAAACATCCATTGATACGATATGTACCTCTCTTTAAAGTGGGTGTGTCTCCATCATAAAAGTGAATGTAGAGAACTGCCAGGGCTGAGCCAAGTAGGAGGTTGTGTTCTAAACATATGATTTTAACTGCTCCCCAGAGCATTTCCTCTCACATCTTGTAAACAAGAAGGAATGGAACAGAGTTCCACGCACTTGTGGGCCACATGTCCAGGAAGGCGTCTTTGGACAATACTGATTTTATGGCTCTAGAAACAGGGGATGAGCTCTGCACCCTAAGAATTGGTTACAACTAGAAAGGCAACCTGCTAGGTAAGAAGAACACCTTTACCTTTTAAAGTGTTGATATGTTTGTCTGCAATCAGTCCATTGGTGGATCCAGATCAGGGTTCAAATAACTGTTGACTCTCTGGGATCAGATGGTATACTTTACTAAGGTAGCACTGGATGGTATATGCATTTTAGACACAACCTGGGCTGGCCAGGTCAATCTGGGCTGACCATCAGGTCAATGAAAGCAGTTGCCTTAAGCAGCAGTTGAAGGGTGCGTGTGTGTCTGTGTGTGCCTATTTTTGTTCACCTCCTTGCCTTTCCTCTGCCTCCTTCCATTCTCTGGGTTGGAAAAAGGAGAGTGGAAGAGTTGAAGATGAGTCGAGGAGGAAAATGCTGAGCTAGCACGTTAAGAGAGTGGGAGGAACAGAGGGTGGTGCACCATCAAATAAGAGGCAGCAGCTTTTGGCATCCTAGGTGTCAGGCGACCCTTATTTTGTATGGGGATATGTTTTGCATCTCCTGCTCCAGGAAGAGAAAGGGTTGATGAATTAATAAAATGAACACCTATACTTGTACCTATTGTTAATTTATCCAACTTACTTTTGTTAACCTATCCCTTTGTGCCTGCAATCTTATCCATACTTTCCTCGGAGTAAGCCCCCATTCTCTATAATGTGACTTCTCAGTAGATATTCATATCCTCTCTGTAGTTGCAAGGAGTAGAGTCTTCCACTGGAACAGAAAATGGAAAGGGGTCCCCCCAGACATTGTTAGTAATGGAATAATCAGTCTGCTATTACTATTGCATGAGACCAGTTTTCTTCCCCTTCTGCCAAATGTATTTTGTGTGTAAACTCAAACAAATTGAGTTAAGTTGAGGTTTTGCAATGTCCAACATCCCCGTTGGCATGTGATCTTTAGCAGGTTGTCAGAGGTACATTCAGCAGGATTTTTCTGGAAAGAAATATAAAGCATTAATTCATTTAAGAAAAGTGTTAGACCTTATCTTTTTCTTGTAGTATGCCAGTTTCTTAGTAAAATTTTTCTGCTATGATATAGTCCAGTTGGGATTTGCAGATGATGTACCTGTTCTACACAAATTTATGACTATACTCAGTGATATTAGGAAGCAGTTTAGAGTATATAAGGTAATGTGCATAAGCGATTAGCACATTTCTGGAGTGTTACACCAAATCCAATTACACACAAACTGGGGATAGTTAAGAATGTTTTCTTTTGGTTGCATTTTACCCAAAATGTGGTTACATTTGCTGCTTAATCCTCACAGGTTCAAGTGTGATAAGCCTCCTTTAATGTCATTTCTTCAGGCAAAGAAGAAGGGCAAACACCTGCAGATAATACAGCTAGCTGTTTATTGGACTTTTCTATGTCGCTGGAAGAGTCTTGTGTTCCAAACACCTGTATTCCAGTTGGCCAAATAGATTATAATTCCATAGCCATATGCTATCCATCTTGCAGGTTGGCTTAACACAAAGCTCTAACAGAGACTGATGAGCAATGAATGTGTAGTATTAGAGTACTCTCTTAATTCAGTACAAGTTTTGTCTTGTTTTCAAGTCATGCCTTTCCTGGAGAAACCAGACTTGGCCTCAGTGATTTATGCTCTAAGTCTAATCATTTAAAGGTTGGTTTACTGTAATGTGCAAACCAGGTCTGACTTCTGCTTCTGTTGAGGATGCACTTTTCACTAGTTTCAGGCCATGGGAAGCCCAGCTAGTGCTCTGCAGGGCTCTCCACATCCCCAGACCCTGACAGCACTCCTATTAGGTTTGAAAATAGCCCCTCTTCCCCCAGAGGGGCATGAGCCTGGGGATCACAACACTGCCACTCCTCCCCCAACTTACATAGGGAGTAAAACTCCTTTAAAGTTTGAGAATTTCTATATGGATTGCAAGACACCTTGGTTGTAAAGTATGATGAGTTAGAAATGCTATCTAAAATACTTGGGTAAAGTTCTAAGATGAGAGGCATAATTAGCATGGCCTAGTTAGCATAATTAGCATGGGCTTGTTAAAAAATCTTTTAAAATTGAATCTACAATTAAATTGTCTTAACAACCTCAAAATTAAAAAAAAATTATATATGGATGTAGCCTGACTAAAGAGATGGTATAGTAGTAATAGGCTTTAAGGCTGCAATCCTAAAGACACTTTCCTGGAAGAAAGACCCATTGAACACAATGAGGCTTACTTCTGAGTAGACATGGTTAGGATTGTGCTCTAATGCTTCTACACACGTAACATTTACTATGCGCAGCTGGGTGATGCATGTGGTGACTGAGTGAAGTTTAGAGGACTCTTCTTGGATATATAGTGAAAAAGTTGTCAGTATTAAAGCACACTTGTGTCAGGTTGATGTCTTACACCTCATGGTAACTGTAGCCATGTGAAAAGATATAAATATGCTTTTTATTAAAAAAGCAACGGGATTTATGGCTCTGGTTTGTATATCTATATATATAGAACTGAAAAGTCACTCATTCTCTGACTCATCAACACCCAGCCAAAACTGCTGGAGTTAGAAGCATGAAATCTTGGGACGGTGTTCCTCCCATGTTGTAGGCATCCACTAAGAACTGGTTTTTGGAAATTCCAACTGGAAGGGGGTGAAAAGGGGCACAACACGTTTTCCTCCCTCTACTTTACACTGATGAATCTCTGACTGAGGGACACTCTGCCCTGACCCCTGGACCGAAAAGCATGAATTTTTTGGGGGGTTGGGGAGTTCCTTCTGTGATGTAAGCACCCACCAAGAACTGATGTTGAGAAATTTAACCCTTAAGGGGGTGAAAAGGGGTGCAATGTGTTTGTCCTATAATTAACATTGAAGACTAACTGATCAACATCCAGCCACTTTGATGCCTGGTGCCTGAAGCACAGGGTGGAGTGATGTGCATGGGGGTTGATGTTCATGGAGGCATGATGCGCATGGGGCATAATGCGCATGAGGGCTTTATGTTCATGGGGGAGAGGTTGCACTTAGGGGATGAGCCTGGGGTTGATGTGCCTGGGAGATGATGTGCATGGTGGGATGATGCACATGGTGGATGTTGTGCATGGGGGGATTGATGACCATTGGGGGGGTTGTTGGAGGTTTGATGCACATAGGGGATGATATACATGGAGGGGATGGGACACATGGTGGCTGGGACATGGAGGGTATTTTACTTCTGTAACGCAGACACATTTTGCTAGTTGAATATATAAGCAAATAATTCTTCGTAGTTAGAGGTGTTTATTTCTGGTAAGATAGGATTACATCCTTACTGAAAACAATGGGTTTAGTTCTGAATTTATAAATAACACAATTTTCAAACATTTCTACAGTATTCATAACATTACTCAGTTTGAAGAACCAATGATTCGGCCAGAGATACTAATATAATGAAAATATAAAACTTTGGGTTTCATATTACTTGGGATGAGAAGGTAGAAGGATGTCCTTCTAAAGTGCACTCACAGCAGGGCTGTTGCTGAAAATGGCATCTATGGTAAATTTTGAATATATGTGAAGATGCAAATACATGCCATAATATTTAGAAACTCGTATGTTGTAAATACTCATCCATCTTCCAGCATCCTCCAAGAATATAGAGAATAGGTATGGTGAACTTGTGTGAGTTTTTACTGTGGAAAGAGCTTCTGAATATTGTGACAGTATATTTAAGGTCCTGGAAGTTGGCTGTTTTTACCCATAATGACCACAGTAATGCTTGCCTTAGCTCTTATACTATTCTGAGACTATTCAGTCAATTCTGAGACTGGTCTTTGGTGAAGAAAGTCATACCTAATATTTAATTTTAGAAATGTAAACCAGGTCACTTGCCTATGTAATGTAATTATAGTGTAGAGAAGCTGGTCCAGTAGACAATCACACTTGTATGTCATCTTTTATAACAGATATTTATGCCAACTTCTTCGAATTATTTTATGTGAAAAGGAAAGTGCTAGGGACTCATCCACCAGTAGTTGTGTGTGAACTGAATACTCATCATGATATCCCAAGAACAATAGTCTCAGCAATTGTGTTATGTTATCTTGCTCACTTCTGACAGTGTTCATCTTTTATGGTATGTTTAGAGGTAACATATAGCACAGAAGTAACAAATAATACATAGAAACAGGGCATACAGTTGGTCTGAGCTGGCAATATCACCAAAGTGGAATTAAGCCCATGCCTGTGTTGCTGCTTACAGCTGTCTAAATCTGCCCTGTGGTCATTGGCCCTACCAAATAATCATGATCAGCTTTGAGCTGATCCCTCACAGGCTTTTCATCTGCAACCTCTAATGGGCCCAATCATTCCAGATGTGATTACTAACCTCTCTACACTACAGCGCTATTGAGCTGGAGGCTGTGATGCTGGGGATCCTCAGTCTCGGAGATTGTAACTTGTTCCATCAGATGGCTGCAGCAGAATTGTCCTGTTATGTGAATCTGCCCTCAGGCAAAATGTCACTTTTTCAAAAAATAAAAAGGTATGTTGCTACTGGAATAAAGATGTGATTTGGGTCTCGGCTGCTTCTATTCATAATAGAAAACCTGATTGTTGCAAAGTGAGTGACAGGTTAAAAACAAGAGGCAGCAGCTGAGTTAAGGTGGTGTGACTTACCTGAATAAAAAGATTAAGAATAACAGAATGATTTAATACCTATGTTAAATTAACTGTTATGCTGTTAGAAGAAAAAGACCTGTTTAAAGTTTCCTGCACACTCAGGAAGGGAACATTATCAGAATAAAAATGGGGATTCTGAGAGAAGCGGGTTCTAGTGATCAGTGACCATAAAGTTGTTACCTCCTTCCTTTCCCCTATTCTGCTCCATAGTATGGCCAAAATTGGTAGACTTTACTACCACAAAGAGGCAAAATTGGGTACAGAATGGCTATCTTTGAAATCTTTCCTTCTAGTTGTGTCTAATTTCTCACAAATTTATGTACTACCATGTAGCCCAGAGTTAAGAAGGATTTAAAAGAGTTCTGTATTCAACCATAGGCATGCAGAGATTTGAAATGGAAAAAAGTTTATTAAACTATGAGTGTAGGTTGGATAATAAAAGGAGAAATAAATTAAACAAGGTTGGAAAATGTCTTGGTAATTAGTTGTGAATAGATGCAGATCTTAGCAAAAACGCAAACAGATTATCATTAGCAAACTTAAAACCAAAGACAATTCCCGAAACAGTCTGAGGGTGGAATCCTAATCAATTTAGAGCACAATCCTAACCATGTCTACTCAAAAATAAGCCCCATTGTGTTCAATGGGTCTTACTCCCAGGAAAGTGTCTTTAGGATGACAGCATTAGTCTGCCATAACTCTTCCTGTAGTCGTGTGCGGAGGTCTGTGTATTCCTGTGCACCTGCCTAACTCTCTCCCCTCCTCAGAAGTGGGGTAGGTGTGCTTTATGATATTTTTGTGACACCCCTAGGTCAGCACTGGACTTATGCCAGGGCATATGTTGGCATAACTGCAGGTTAGGATTGCAGCCTCAATCTCACTGTGCTGTAATGGTAATTACTCCAGTAGAGTAATGGACTCTCTCATTGGAGAGTCCATCACACCACTCTGATTGCTGTGAGATGAATGAGAGCTTAGCTGCATGCACTTAGGTTCTGAGGGAGCCAAGCCAGAACACATCTAAACCTCTTCGCTGTTGACCTGAAAAATTAATTCAAGATTTCGTAGCCATAGTTTTATTTTGCCTAAGATGTGATCTTCTCTGAAATGCCTCTTTAAGAAATTATACATATGATAAGACATGGATGAAAACTACCCCACTCTGGTCTTCAAGCAGGAAAAGAAAATTGCCTTTGAGACATGTCCACCAGGGTTACTTTTCTCCTCCTCCATGAAGATCAATCCAAGGAGGGGGATGACCAGTCCAGGAGAGGAGAGAAGTCCACCTTCTCTCTTCTGCCACAAAATATCCCTTATGATACCTGTGTGCATTTAGAAGGATCAAGGTGAGAGTGGCCTTGGAAGACCTCCAAGCCCATCTACACACCTTCATTGCATGAACAGACCAGCTACAGCTCCTCTGATTGAACCTGCCTCTTCCTGTAAAGAGGCTGTGATGGCTGTTTCAACAGTTCCATGAACAGCAGAAGTATGGAATGAGGACACAGTCCTATTCATGTCTACTCAGAAGAAAACCCTATTAAGTTCAATGGGACTTGCTCCCAGGAAGGTGTGGGTAGGATTGAAGCCTGAGTGCGGAAAAGGCAGAAAAGTTTCTTCTTCTGCAGAACTTTTATGGACATTTAGTTTATATTTTGTCTTTCTTTAATTTTTCTTTGGCTTAAATTTTTCCCTTCTTTACATTTTATATTCGGTCTTTTCATTTTAATCTTGCAGGTGAAATTGAGAAATGTCTAATTTGGCTCTATTTTTTGAAATTTTGTGTTTAAAAAGTTCTGAATGTAGGTCAGGGTCTTGTAATATAGAACTGCAGAATCTGAAGTTGCCCTTGCCTTAAAAAATTTGTTGATGAATAATTTCATGAATGAAAGAAATAAGGATTGGATGAGACTGAGGAGGAAAGAAAATATTAACTCTGTAGAGAGAACCTGAATGTTCAAGAGAAATAGCAGAGAATGCAACAAAAGATTTAGGGTAAATCAGTGTTGGGATTCAAATAAATTAACTACAGTTTCGATGTCCTAATAACCTAATTAATAACAGGTTCTATGTCCCATTAGTAACCAGTTCACAGAACCAGGCGCTAATTAGCAAAGGTTTATATAGAACCTGTGAGAACCCCCTGAAGCCCACCACTGGAAATGTTTTATATCTGCATGATGATGGCTTTTCACTCATTTTCAGTGGCCCTACAACTGCAACTACAACTACAGTATAATTAGTAAAGCAGCTTTAAACAGTGGATTGCAACAGGAGTTGTTTCTCCAGCAAGTGCTGAATTCATTCCTGAAGCTCAGGGATGTCCCTTGAGACTGGAAAGGTGTTTAATTTGTTGTTGAAAAAGCACATTGACTGTCTTTGTGGGTTGTACTTGGCGTTCTTCACCAAATAGGAAAAGATTTATGTTCTGAGCTTTGAAAAGGTTCAGTGGCCTCTTCAGGGAGGACTGGAAAAGATTCCTCTCTGATCACTTAACGGCTTCTACCAATGAATAGTACTGATCTAGATAAATCTTTAACAAGCCAGCTTTATACTTTAAAAATAATGATGGCTGCAATCCTAATCACATTTTTTTCTGGGAGTAAGAACCGTACTATTGAATTCAATGGGACTTCTGAGTAGACATAGATTTCAGATTTCTGTAGGTTTCAGGTTTTATACGTCAGGTTTCCTTTGGATGTTTATTAATCACAAAATATTTCCATCAAGTAAACTGAATAAAGGCCAGATGAACAATACACTAGGAAAAAGTCTTTCAAATCACTAGTGTCTTCTAGTTTCCATTAACTAGTTTCTGAAGGCTATGGGTCTGAAGTTATGGAGTGTTGAAACTTTGCACTAAAGAGAGAAGTTGAAAAAAATCACAGTATACCTAATTAATTGGACCCATAAAACTTTCAACTCATTTTATTATATGATTTTTTAAAGTATCTGAGTTGAGAAAGAAGCTTTGGGCTTGCCAAGAAACAAAGTGGGCAATCCAATGCCAGGAAGCATATGCAACCATATGTTGTGCCTCCAGCTGCAGATAAATGATGTTGGGGTATGTGAGTGGATGGAAAAAGGGGACAAGATGAAATTAGATCATGCCCTATCTGGGAGGGGATCCAGAGCTTGATTGCTTTCATTTCAATGAATGGAGGATCTTGGGAAATAGAAATAAGTATAATTTGTATTTGAGTAGAAATATAGAAATAAATGGCAGGAGAAGAAAATTGAAAACACAAGGGCACAATCCTAACCAATTTAGGCAGCACAACTCACCCATCTTCCTGTTCCTAAAGAGGGGTGGTGAGGTTGGCGCATATGTATGCAGAGTTCTAACCCCCAGTGGTGTGGAAGTGCTGTGCATCACTTCTGCGACATGCCCCAGCTGGCATGGAATTTGTGCTGGGAGTTGTGCCGGCCTAACCAGGGGTTAGGATTGTGCTGTTAATGTTAGTATTTTGTTTCATCTTAATGGGCATGAAAAGTCACTGTCTGGTCTTCATCTTCAAATGTTTCCTTCTACACCATTTTTTGCTGCCTTAGCCCTCTTTGTCCTTTGTTGTTTTTTTTCACTACGTATCTTTTCATATACCTGCTCAGAGCATTTCCCCCTCCCTTTTATTTTATTCACTGCCAACATACACTGCATACTCATCTTGACTTGTCAGACAAAAAGTCCAAACTGGGGTGAAGAGACATGTCTCTTCTTCACTGTCACCACTATGTTCATCTTAAACCTTCCTTATAGTTTACCTTCCAGCTCCAGGTGCTATTTTTCACCTTCACTTTTTGCTTGCTGTTCCCGGGAATGAAAAGGTCAAAGTAGGCTTCTTGTTGATACTTAAGCTTTGGCTATAGTAAACATCCCAGTTTTTTCAAATTCTTTCTCAACACTGTCAGTCACAAGGATGGTATATTTGAGAATCTATGTCAGCACCTTGGTGTGAAGATGGCTGACCTAACAGGAACCTAAGCTAGATAGTTTGAAGAAAAAGGAAAGAGGTGATAGAATTAGTGTTGGCTGAGTTTGTGGGCATGCTTTCCACACTAGACAATTTTAATCCAAACCTATCTTTCTCTCTGTTGAACAGGAATGTATTGTATCCAGTGGGAATTTTCTGAAGGGAGAGAGATTTAAATCCCCTTTCCCCTCTATAAGCCTCCTGTTCCACAAAGGGCTTCCTTAGACCTGTAATATTGATTTTTGCTGTAACAATGACTTTTGCTAGTACAAGTTCATGGAGAGTTTGCAGGAAGATAAAATATGGTGCAGTCAGTTGATCTCAGATCCACTCCTACCCCTTTCTCCCCAGTTCTCTACCATCCTGTACTAGCTTTCCTGCTCTGGTTGATGGCCAGCACAGTGAAAACATGTGTAGGAAGGCTCTGGTACATAGTAGTATGCATTTCTAGAGTGTGCTTTAAAGCAGCCTTTTAGCTGTCAGCACTGGTGGAACACTAGTTCCACCACTGGGCCAGCTCAATAGAATTGGGCCGTTTGATGGTATATTTAGATGTTATTTATCTGGCAGAGATTCAAAGCAGTTTACAGTAAACAATGCAGAAAAGGTACTTCCAGTGCAATTTGTTAGATTTGAAATGATTGCTACTGCTATTACTTATGGCTCTTTCCCAGCCCCCACATTATTATATATTGGGAATATGGTAATAGTTTAACCAATTTATGGAGAACTACCCTTGTTAAAGTGAGGATATTATATCATCAGGGACGGCCCAGCCATACAGCCTATTAAGGATGCAATCCTATCCATGCTTTCCTGGGAGTAAGCCCCATTAACTATAGTGGTCTTCTAGGATTGCTTCAGGCAGGAGGCTGGTAGAGGCAACCAGCTGGTGGAGGATAGCAATCCTGTGATCCCTGTCAGCCAGCCCCCCACATCTCCAGTCTGCCTACCAGCTCTAATCAACTGTCTGATCCTTCTCCCACACACTCACAGAGTGCACCAGAGGAGAGAGGATCTTTGTATCCTTGTCCTTTAGGCAGCTCTATCACTACTATGATATCTTGAACATATCCTGAGCCACTCCTGCCCAGCCACTTCTTACAAAGTGACCAGGTAGAGAGGATGGTACAAGCAGAAAAAGTTATGTTTCCAGAATCCTCTGTACTAGCCTCTTTATAAAAATCAGTGGCTGAGGACGAAAATGATGGCGGGGTTTGCATAGGCGGGAGTGATGGATGGGCTTGGCCAACCCTGCATATTGCCCATTATTCAAGACACCATATTACAAGGTGGTTTAGTAGCATACTTGGAATCAGTAGATGGGTCCACTTCTGCAAAGGCAATATATTATGTCTGTGCAAGGTATCTCACATTTGTCATTGTAAAGTAAAATTGGGTCTGCTGCTGAAAAATCCTATAAACTAATTTTAAAAAGTTTTGCTAGCTTTCAGTTTTGGAGAGCAAGAATGAAGATAGTTTCTGCTGAAGCAGTGAAGAAAACAAGAGAGGTGTCTTCCCATGATCTGGCTATGAGGTTCCTTCCATGCCTCCACCAGCCTCAAATTCTAAATATTATTAAGTAATTTTAGGTCAATTTACCTGATTGATTCTAATACCAGAATCAGCATGTTCCACCTACAGCATTAAATTCCTTTTAAACAAAAAGTTCCAGACATATGGTGTTTTAAGAATTGGTTGGTTTTTTGTTATCTCTTTTCCTAGCCTCTATTTTCTATTAGGTTGTGAGTGAATAGCCATAGCATACCCACAGTTTTACTGTATGTGGCAGACCTTCACCTTGATTAGCTTGAACAGCTAGTGGGCACTGGGAAGTCTTTAGTGGCAAATAGTCTCTCTATAAATGTTGAACAAGCTTTGTGCAAAAGCAGCAAGGACTCTCTTGATTTGGGTGAAATGTGTAGTGAGCTTTTGTAGACTGTACTGTCCAATATTAGCAGATATAGGCTGCAATCCAGAGCAAATTCAGCCTGCTCTGACCTAACTGCACTCTCCTAACTATTCTGTATCCAGAGCAGAAAGTTATGCTGAATCCAGAGAGTCAGGAAGCCTGGGCTGCCCTAACTGCTCCAGAGCATGCTAAGTAATTGACACAAGGGGAAGACTTACTCCTGAGGAGACACCCCTCAGATCACACTGAACAAGGAACAGCTGTGGTGCCTACAGTGGTGACATGACTCTGCACATCACCTGGTGCGGAAGTCTGTGCGTCATCCCTGGGATGCACGCCCCCCCCCCCCCCGGACTGCACAGTCACCAAAGTTGGCACCTGCACAGTTGTTTCTGAAGCCAACTGGCTTCAGAAAGAGTACTGCGCAGGCACCATCTCTGACACCTGCGCAGTACTTTTCTGAAGACTTTCAGCTTCGGGGGAGACTGTGCAGGCGTCAGAGTTGGTGCCTGTGCAGTACTCTTTCTGAAGCCATTCGGCTGCCGCTCCGCCTCCTGAGTGAGGCCGAATGGCTGTGCAGAGGCACGGACTTTCTCTGCTCTAAGGAAGTCTCCTCTGAAGCTGTTCGGCATGCTCAGTGTGTTTCTGCGCAGTGCACCTCAGATGGCCGTTCAGGCCAGCTCCTCAGACAAGTGGCAGCTTCTGGCTGATTCTCCGCCTTGGAGCAGGCCTGAATGGGGGTGCTGACGCCCGGGGCCTGCCAAAGGACAGTCAAACTCCTCTGGCGCATCACCCCATACGGAGCGCATCCCCAATGCAGCCCACACCAGCCTGGTGACGCCACTGGGTGCCTGCCTTATAAGGAGTCCCTGATGAGATGCCAGTACATTCTACAGTGAATACAAGGGGCTTCTTGGAGTGTATCCTGAGGTTTGTGGGCAGCCGTAGTTTGTTCCATATCCTGAGGTTGAGAGGCAGGGGTTGCACCTAGGATGGCCAAGAACTCAGATTTTTGGTCAACACTGCCATTCTTACTCGGGCCTTATCATGGACCCCTATGGGTCTACTCATTACTATACCTGCTCCTGAGGTGGTATAACTCTGAGGGCTGGAAGAGGGCATTTCTGCCTTGGAAACAGGCTCTGGATTCAGAGTAACTGCTCTGCCCTAGGCAATGCTAAACATGCCCTCAACTTGCCTCTCCTGAGCTGCTTAGGCTGCCCCAGTTAGGGCAGAGCAGGTCCACCTCTCTTAGGGCACCCTATCTTGCCTTGCTCTGCCCTAAGCCTCCTTCAGAGTAACTGGGCTGGAGCATCTTGCAGTTGCTCCAACCTAGTGTTAGATAGGGCAACCTAAGGGCTCTTATGTGGACAGATTAGTTGCTCTGGATTGGGCTGATATTCTGCCTTTTGCAGGTGAAGATGTGTTCTTTTAATCTTTTGCCCAGTAAAAATAGCTGCACTGCTTCTTTTTCAAAAAAATATGAAAATGTCACTTGATTTAGAAATGCTGAACAGAAGAATTCAGTCTTTTCTGTATTCACAACCAATATCTAGTGTTTGTATGTATAGGTAGTACGGTACTGTTGAATTCTGACTTGAAAATTCACTAGTACTACTGCACTGTAACTGCAAACACATCATGAAAGTGTACATGCTCCACATTAAAATCTGAGTTGAAATTCTAGGGGAATAACTCCTGGGCACATCATCTAATTCCAATGGGTGATCTGGTACCACTCCTTTGTAGTGAAAACAACAAGGGAGGAAATATGTTTTATACTATCTGACTGATTAATTACCTCTTATATTTGCCTGGTTTACAATGAAACCAAGCATGTACTTAAATTTCCACTAGTTACCAACTTTTGTCTGATAGTCTTAGAGCTTTTGGAAATGTGCTGTACATGGGGCACAATTCATAAGAGTTGTATACTTTAAAAACATATATCCCAAAGGGAGAGCTAAACTTTTAGTTCTTACATACTGAAATCTATGGAATAGCAGTCTGTTTTGTTTTAAAAACACATCAAGTTGACACGATTTGTGTTTTACTTAAGGCTAGTGTTAGAAAGAAGCAGGACAAGACCAACTCCTATGTAGCAGAATTAGGAAATACCTTTAACTGCTGTACAGCAGAAACACTAAGCACCAGCAAAGGTGATTGACTAAACTTCAAAACAATCATCTACAATACTACATTATGTTGGCATCAGTTCGTTATTACATATGATGAACCTTACTGAAAAGGGCAAAATAAATTTCCTGATTTTGCAATTAAAACTTCCCCTAGAATTTCAAGGAAAAGGGATGACTATTGTGGGGTCCAATGAACATGCTCCAGGCCTGTAATCGGCAGCAGTTTTTCAAGGATTTTTTTTCTCCCTAGTTTTGCCCTACTGTCTAAGTGAGGGTCCCAGAGATCTTCCACAAGCAATGTATGTCTTCTGTGGTTTATTTATGGCCCTTTACAAGAATGGGGTCACAGAAGAAACACATTAAAGATTTTGAATGAATATTCCAAGTCCTTAATGGCTTTTGGCATCATGACTGTAGAATAGTAGTCGTATTCTCTAATATCATATTTATCCCTGTATATGAAGTGCCAATGAACTAAATTTATTAAGGGACCATTTTTAATCACTTTGGATGGTGGGGGTAGTAGGTGAGATTCTTCACTGGGAACAAATCTCATTTTCAAGATCCTTACAAAATGAGCCATAAAATTACAATATTTCAGAGCACTTCGTAATTCCAGTGCAGGCAGCTCTTCATCATGGAATCTGAAAGCTCAGAAAATACAAAACTCATTAGGTTAAAATAAACCACCTACTGCGAGGAAGAAAAGCTTATTTATCAATATCAATTTTGCTTCTGATTACCCTGCATGGCAATTTGTTATTCCTAAAAATTATGATTAGGGTATCGTTCAAGACCAAATGAAAACTGTCTTTCTTAAATCTTAAGTTGGCTTTTTGAAATTTTCTTAGTTCTGAGGCAAGTGGAAAATAGCTGTGTGTAAGCAACATACTGCACTGCTGACAAAATACAAAGCCCCAACCTACTAAGCAAGCAAATGCCCAACTACCCCTACAATCCAGAGTAACTTCAGGAGCATGTAAGAGACATTATGTGTACCTGTAGTTACTGCACCACCTAGTGAAAACCTATGGGAAATTCATATTGCAATCCAGAGCAAATTGTTCTTACACCGGAGCAAGGACTCCCTGTAGTTACTCTGGATTGCGCCCTAAATTAAACAAAACATTTTACTTAAAACATTGGCATTACAACAAGATTTGCTTCTGTTGTATATTTTTGGAATTTATGAGTGTAGCCTGTCTCTTTGACAGGGATCTCAAGGCAACTAACCAATTTAACATAATAACAAATCAAAGTACATGAAAACAACATAGGAAGAGAAAAAGACTAGAGAATCATATCCAGTAAAATTGTTCTAAGGGAGAGAGGAATAAAAACCTTAAAATGCTAACCAATGCCCCCCAAAGTGCATGAAAACAGGACAGACTTGGCTTAGAACCTAAAAAAATATAGGCTCACATGTCTTTGCTGTGTCAACTGCCATGGTTTGCTGGCTCATTTCCAACTGCAATTCATGGTGCTGATTATAACTTTAAAAGCTCTACATGGCTTAGGATCAGAGTACCTGAAGAAAAGGCAGAACAGCCTATTCCCAGAAGTGGTCTACCACTATTGGAAGAAGAGAGAGGATCTTTTCTGCAGCTGTACCCATTACGTGGAATTCCCTGTCCAAGATAATTCTCTTGAAATATCCACTTTGAAATATCTCTATTCCAGTGGTTCTCAAACGTTTAGCAGTGGGACTCACTTTTTAGAATTAGAATATGTTGGGACCCACCGGCAGTGATGTCATTAACCTGGAAATGATGTAAAGGCCAGAAGTGACATCATCAAGCAGGAAATTTTTAACAGTCCTAGGCTATAATTATCCAGGAGTAAGTCCCATTTATTATCATTGATAAATGCATATAAAGGTTGAACCTCCCCATTTGTGTGATTTGGTTCCAGAAACCTCTGTGATTACCTATTTTCTTTGTATGCAAGTGCAATTGCTTAGCATCAGCTAGGTAGCAATGCAGGCAATGAATCTAGATTAATCAAGTTCCCTTTCAAGAGGCTTAAAAACAGCTGAGTTTCACCTTAAAAGACAATTCAGAAATAATTGTCACATGGGGAAGGAAGGTAATCTGCCTTCTAGCTGAAACAGAAGTGAAACTGACCCCTTTGTGAACCTTTCTAAGGCTGCAATACTGAAGTGTACTTGTGACTAGACTGAGCATGACCAGTTTGCTCCTGGCCGGGAGTGAACTTGGCTGGCCATACAGCAGAACTCCAGCCTTCAGTCCTGGCATGGCCTGGCCAGGAAGGTGCTGCAGACTGGCAGTGGGCTGCAGACCAGAGATTGAGGACCCCTGGTTTAGCCTATCAATCCCTGGGCTGACCCAATTCCAAGATGGACCAGCCTAGTTACACCAGAAAGGCTTGAGCCAGTGATAGTAACTGGTTGATTCATTTTAGAAAATCCTAAATAAATACTGTATTTAAATACTGTATTTATTTAGAATGTTAGGGTGTTAGGACCAAATATTATGTACAAAGTATCAAGTAAGCTTAATCAGCACTCCTTGCTTGTCAGAATTACTACCGTACTAATTTTCAATGTTAGAGTGATACCTTAGTTGCTGATAAAGATAATATAAGTAATTCATTAGCTTTTTGATAGTTATCAAAATAATTAAAAAATTTACTTGGTGCAACAAATTTTGACCAAAATAAATATTTATTGATCCGGGATGCTTAAAAGCAGGGGTGACCTATATGATGATGGTGATTCTTTCTCTTAAAGTAATAGACATGTCATGAGAGAGAGCCCTGACATCTGGTAGCTGTAAGCTGAAAGAAGAAAGAGGAGAACAGACGCTTAGGCCAGAGGTAATTGGACACATTGGTAAGGAGATCCCAATAGAAGTTTATTACATGGATATTTGATCCTGGACTTGCTACAATATTCAACTGAGAAGTAAAACAATCTATAACGGTGTAATTTCTGGCATGAGTAGGCATGGGTTCAGCCTTAGAAGCACGTCAAATTTGTTTCCCCTCCAATATACTTAGTGTTGGTTGGAAGGATAGCTGTTAAAAAAGCCAGAGGGTAGATTTGTAATAGAATGTATCACATAATTTAAGCTATTATTTCACCTTAATTTTATTTTTTATTCAGTGGATTATAAGCAATAAGGAGTAGAGAAAACGCTCATACTCAGAATGTATTATCATTATCATGTAAAACTGTTTAACCTTCACATTAATCTATAAAAGTTACAAGTCAAGTGTGTAGTTATAGGTTCAGTTGTGGAAGGAAAGATGGCAGGCTAAGCCCAAGTGAAAGATGGCAGGCTAAGCGAAGTCAAGAAGTCCTATATAAGGGAATTCTTCTAGAATAGATGCTTCAGGCAGAGACCTATATACTAGAGAACCAGCCTGAGGAGTGAGTTCTTTGCCTGGGACATGCTGAGGGAAGAGGGATAAAAGAGCTATAAAGAAATAACTTACTGCTCTAAAAATTGAAAGGTAAACAAGCATAGCAGATCACCTACCTCTGGGGGCTTCTGCAGCTGTCTGGCTGGCACCTCGTGGATCACAGCAAAAAATTCCTACTCTGTTCTTAATAAGACAACCAGCTAGCCTCAGACTGTGCATAGGGAGGAAGGGCAAGGCTTAAAAACACATGCAGAACTGAGCTGGGTAGGTGAAAATGCCTGGTCAGAACTGCTGTGCCCCATCTCCACAAATCAAAGCAGCCAATGGGCTGCTTTAAATTTCCCATCTCTCCCCCACGGTGCAAGGAAAGGGCTGAAACAGTTGGATTCAGATTTATTTTGACCCCTCACCCTAGCCACATCTTCAATAGCTACACCACAGCAAGCAGAATTGTCCTGTGCTCTTCTCTTATGACAGTTATTCTCCCCACCCACCCCCCTCCAAAAAAAACCCCTATTCCTACCTTAGTTTATGTTTTTTCCTGGTTTGGGTAAAATTGTTTTGGGTAAAATAGGAAAAAAGGGGTGTGAAGAAAGAACAAAATCCATTAATAAAGCTATATCATTTTCTTAATTTGAGTGTAATTCTGTAAGTATATAGTGTAATATGCACATTTTCCACCAAATGAATTCTGCATAGTAATTTTATTCCTCTTTTGAATTTCTACATAATTACCTGTGATTTGGAGTTTGCCTTTTGGTTTTTGTTTGGAGTGAGATGTTTTTGATTGATTTTATTGTCGGGAATGAACAGACCTATGGCAACTGATGTTTATAAAGATTTGAGTACCATATTTCATTCTGGGGTTGTTTGTGTACAAAAATGTATGCTCAAATAATCCATTCCTGGGATTTTCCTGGAGGCAAAGTGGGATGCTGATGTTGGTTTGCATGCTAATGTTTTTTTCTCCCAGCACATTACTACCATTACAGCAGTGCCCAGGAAGGTATTGCTCTGTTTTCAGACTTTGGGATGTTTGTTAACACAGTAATGTATTTGAATCTTTGCACATGTTTCTAATTGATTCTCTACAAGTGTCCTGTGAGTTGGTGTCTGTTTGCAGAGTGATTCTTTTCTGGAGCAATAAGACTATATGGGCAGGTGATTGGGTTGGTAGTGAATGTACACACTAGTGTGTATGCATGCATATGTTCAATTGGGAAGCAATATGTAAAGAGAACATTAAGATTGATTTGTCAGTATGTTAACTAGTTTAGGCTTAATGTAATTTGAAAAGTTGGGCATGCAACTTCTATCTCATTCACTGGCCTTTCTTTTGTTTTCCCCAGTTCTATTAGTATGTTTTATTTTTATGCTTTGAGTTTGTTTCGAGTCCAGTGCATTTTTGTGTGTGATCCTTACACCTTGAAATGACAAGTGGAATGGTAAATCTCTCTCACTTGTTTTCTGTTTCAGAAACCATGAAGTATTACTCTTCTGCAAGGGACTTTTTCCTTGCTCTCTTATTCTTGGAGTCAGTCTGTTTAGGTAAGTACAAACATCTTTTGGTTCACTGCTGAATGATTATTTCTTCCCTCCTTTTGCTTTCCCCGTGGATAGTTTAAGCCTTTGGATCCGGGATGGGGGTTAAAATGCTTCAAAGGTTTGTTTGCCTTCTCCTTCCCCTGGGCTTCAACCTTCCCCTCCCCACATTCTCCTGCACCAAAACACCCTCTCTGCACCTCTGTTCCACCCTCCTTCTCTACTTCCTCCCTCCCCGTCTAACACTTGTCTGCCCTAGTGACTGTAGGGCAGGATGTGGTGCCTGTGGGATGGTGCCATCCTTCCAACCAGCACAACTTATTCTTTGGGTGTTAAAGTGCTTTACATGATTTTTATGACACCCAGCACTGGTGCTGCAATGTTGGCATGATGTTAATATGATGTGGCTTTTAGTTGTTGCTACATTTCTTCTCCCATTTGTTTTAATAACTATTTTTAATAACTATTTCATTATCTCTGTCCATTTTATAATGTGTTTTTTTGCAGCATGAAAATATAGTGGTCTTCTCTTTGTTTAAAATTGTTTTAAAAGGTGAATGGATCTAGCTGAGCTCCCCTTTGGTAGGGTTCACCTCCACACAATGCTCTGGAAATCTGTTCCTCTTCAAAGCAGGGCTGACTGATGGTGCTGATGCCCAGCATGCATGCCCAGAACCCAGGGCATGTGCACTGTGTTCCAGGCACTCCCAGACTGTGCCATGGCCATATGCTGACAGAGAGGGCTCTGAGTGCCTGCTGTGACATGCTTGCCATATGTTCGCCACCACTGCAATAGGGAAAACTTCTATTACAAAAGCAAACAGAATCTGAGTTCATATATCAGCTGGAGCACCTTCCCATTTGTTTTATAATGAATGAGATATGCACCCAGTGGACCTGATTCAATTCAACTTTTCATTCATTATGATCGAATATACGCCACTCCTGAGCAGTGATGTTGTTCCAGGACATTCCCTGACCCTAAAAATTTTAGACCTACTGTTTGGAATGCATGCTATTTTCAGGAAAGAAAAGAGAAGCCCTGAGAAGGTCAGCTGGCATCAGTCATTCTTTTTTCTTTTTTGACATTTATTTCAACATTCTTTTAATTGTGCTGTAAATAGTTCTATCTAATTGGTGCCAGGACATAATTCATTTCAACTCTTGGTTGAAGAGGAACAGGGAAATGTCTTGCTGAGAGACAGCTTTATGTCTGCCCTCTATGGCTTTGGAATAGTGCTGTGGCTTAGCTGCTGCTTTCTGGACTGAATATGTTCACCTCTCCATGGCTCTACTGTAAATGTAGAGTTTCAGTGATTTTAATATATCTATATGTTTCAGTGATTTTAGTATTTGTTATTATAGAGCAGTGTTTTTCAAAGTGGGGGTCGGGACCCCTTTGGGGATCGCCTAGAGCTTTCCTGGGGGTTGCCTATAGACCTCTGATGCAGGGGGCCAGGTCAGGCTTGCCAGATCTCCTGCTGTAGCTGCGCGTGCACTGGGGCTGGCTGATAGCCTCAGGGCCCAATCCTATGCATGCCTACTCTGAAATAAATCCCATTATAATCAGGGGGCCTTTACTCCCATGTAAATGTGGATAGGATTGCAGCCTCAGGGCCCAATCCTATGCATGCCTACTCTGAAATAAATCCCATTGTGTTCAATGTGTGCATAGAATACACATTTCATTTGTAACAATGAAAATACACCCTGTATATCGGATATTTTCATTATGATTCATAACAGCAGCAAAATTACAATTATAAAGTAGCAACGAAAATAATTTTATGATTGGGGATCCCCACAACATGAGGAACTTATAAAGGGGTCAGGGCATTAGGAAGATTGAGAACCACTGTTATAGAGTGTACATTTAATGTGAAATTTTGTAAGTCACCTGGAGATTTGCTTTTGTTCGGGAAAAGCAGGACGCAAAATATTCTAATAAGAAGTCAAAGTGCTCTGGGATTTTAGAATACAAACCAACAAGTGTCTGACACACAATGCAGCAGACATAACTGACATTGAAAAGAATGAGAAGAAAGCTTAGACAGACGACATTGTAGTACCTGGTGCCGGTTGAATAGCAGATAAATAATAAAAGAAAATCACCAAGTTTAAAGACCTTCAAATAGAACTTGAAGGATTGTGGCACAAGAAAGCCTGAGTCATATCAATAGTCATAGGGCCTTGGATGCTATTCCAAAGGAGCTGGAAAAGAATTTGGCTTCATTGGAACGGGCACAAATATCATTCAGCTGCAAAAGTTTCCCTTACTATGAAAGTGCATGTACTCCAGCAATATTTGTAATGCAGTAAGAGGAAAATTTTTTAAAAATAGCTACAGTATTTAGAACTAGGTCCTTGGGAAGGTCTCAAAAGGTGGATATAAACAAAATCCAGTCAAAATGACAGTGTGAAAAATGAATAATAATAAAAAATAAAATTATAAGACTTGTTAGCTATTTTGTTGGTATAGGCATAAGAGTCTCCTTGTCAGGCCTTCTGGTCTGATGGAATTAAGCATCCAGGGCCCTGCCCCCACCCTAGTTCCCCCCCCCCCAGCACCAGCACAATCAAAAGGCAATCAAAATAATAATGGATAGGAATGTCTTTGCTATGAAGCAAGGCTAACTGCCCAATCCAGAGCAACTAATCTGTCCACATAAGAGCCCTTAGGTTGCCCTATCTAACACTAGGTTGGAGCAACTGCAAGATGCTCCAGCCCAGTTACTCTGAAGGAGGCTTAGGGCAGAGCAAGGCAAGATAGGGTGCCCTAAGAGAGGTGGACCTGCTCTGCCCTAACTGGGGCAGCCTAAGCAGCTCAGGAAAGGCAAGTTGAGGGCATGTTTAGCATTGCCTAGGGCAGAGCAGTTACTCTGTATCCAGAGCCTGTTTCCAAGGCAGAAATGCCCTCTTCCAGCCCTCAGAGTTATACCACCTCAGGAGCAGGTATAGTAATGAGTAGACCCATAGGGGTCCATGATAAGGCCCGAGTAAGAATGGCAGTGCTGACCAAAAATCTGAGTTCTTGGCCAGCCTAGCTGCAACCCCTTCCTCTCAACCTCAGGATATGGAACAAACTACGGCTGCCCACAAAGCTCAGGATACAGAAGGCCACTCCAAGAAGCCCCTTGTATTCACTGTAGAATGTACTGGCATCTCATCAGGGACTCCTTATAAGGCAGGCACCCAGTGGCGTCACCAGACTGGTGCGGCTGGTGTGGGCTGCATTGGGGATGCGCTCCGTATGGGGTGATGTGCCGGAGGAGTTTGACTGTCCTTTGGCAGGCCCCGGGCGTCAGCACCCCCATTCAGGCCTGCTCCAAGGCGGAGAATCAGCCAGAAGCTGCCACTTGTCTGAGGAGCTGGCCTGAACGGCCATCTGAGATGCACTGCGCAGAAACACACTGAGCATGCCGAACAGCTTCAGAGGAGACTTCCTTAGAGCAGAGAAAGTCCGCGCCTCTGCACAGCCATTCAGCCTCACTCAGGAGGCGGAGCGGCAGCCGAATGGCTTCAGAAAGAGTACTGCACAGGCACCAACTCTGACGCCTGCACAGTCTCCCCCGAAGCCAAAAGGCTTCAGAAAAGTACTGTGCAGGTGTCAGAGATGGTGCCTGCGCAGTACTCTTTCTGAAGCCAGTTGGCTTCAGAAACAACTGCGCAGGCGCCAACTTTGGTGACTGCGCAGTCCAGGTAGGGGGGGCGCGCATCCCAGGGATGACGCACAGACTTCCGCACCAGGTGATGTGCAGAGTCATGTCACCACTGTAGGCACCACAGCTGTTCCTTGTTCAGTGTGATCTGAGGGGTGTCTCCTCAGGAGCAAGTCTTCCCCTTGTGTCAATTACTTAGCATGCTCTGGAGCAGTTAGGGCAGCCCAGGCTTCCTGACTCTCTGGATTCAGCATAACTTTCTGCTCTGGATACAGAATAGTTAGGAGAGTGCAGTTAGGTCAGAGCAGGCTGAATTTGCTCTGGATTGCAGCCTAAGTGTGAAATCCAGAGTAACTATGGGGAATCCTTGCTCCGGAGTAAGAACAAGTTACTCTGGATTCCAATATAAATTTCCCATGGGTTTTCACTAGGTGGTGCAGTAACTACAGGTGCACTTAATGACTCTTGTTTGCTCCCGTAGTTACTCTGGATTGTGCCCTAAAGCATAGGGGCTCATTAGTACGGGGGGGGGGGGGTGAGGAAAGAGGCTAAAGGGAAATATTACAGAGGTTAACTTTATACAACTGCGTGTAGAAGGGAAATAGTGTATAAAGTGTTACATTCTTCCCAGCATTCTTGCAGTACTAGAACTTGTGGTGATGTAATGTACAGACAAAGGAAAAGTTTTACATACTGTGCATTGTTACTCTGGAATTCATGATAACAGTGTTGGCCACCAGCTTTAAAACAGGGTAGGCACATTGAAACATAGCATTCTACCAATGGCCTGGGGTTGTAATTTTTATTTGCCCCTGCTAATTGGTCAAGGAGACATTTTTCAAGTGATGTTCCTCTGTATTTAGCAGAGGATAAGTGACTGCTTTGTTCACCCAGCATAAAATCTTTTCAGGGTTGCTAATGTGTTTCTTGTTCTTAGATTGTGACCCTATTGGGTAGGAAACTTTTTCACTTATTTTATGATAACCTGTTTTTGAGAACTTTTGTTGAAAAGGAGTATATTATTGCATACTGCTCTGAATACCAAGTTCAAGGGTGAACATAATGAGAGGGCTATTGTCTTCATGCCTTAGTTTCTATAGGCAACTGGTTGGGCACTGTGGGAAAGGAGGTCAGATGAGATGGTCTCATCAACCGAATGGGTAACCAGTGCATGAATATATGACAGAAAGTCCAGTTGAACACAGTAGGGTTTACGTCTGAGCAAAAACACCTAAGAGTCTCTTCCCTGATTCAGCACAGTTGTTATACAAGAGACTGAGCTCTGATTTAAAATGCTGTTGCTATATCCAAACAGAAGCATATGTTTTTTAAAAGCATGGTGATATTTGACGTACATGATTACAGCCCTCCAGCTGATTTCTTGTGATAGTGGTTTCTAGTTAGTGTAACTGTTTTCTATTCCTCTTTCAGTTCTAATTAAGATCTTTTATAAGAGGAGAGACACAGCATATAAGAGTGACAGCCCTTTCCCATGTTTTTTGGACAGACTTCCATGATAGCAGCCCCATAGTTTCTAATATATGCCCTGTAATAAGTAACACCCATCTCTCAGCTATAAAGTGTCTTTCTTCAACTGGGATACTTAAAAATTCATGGCATTCTGGCAGCCTGATAAAGGAGACTTCCTTTATATTGCTCTGCTGTTGATCCCTCCAAAATAGTAATTTGCTGAGCAGGGGGAGAAAACAAGTCATTAAAGTTAGTGACAGTGTGTTGAAAAGATCAGCAGCAGATGCCTAAAACACCACCTGGCAAGACTTTCATATGGTGATGTTAACAGTCTAGTTAGTGAGTTTCCAGGTGAGTGTAAGAAGTAATCACTCAAACAACTTTTTCTCCTTTGTAAACCACTTTGAGAAATTTCCCCCATTAAAAAGTGATACATAAGTATTCTGCAATTTTCTGGCAAGTATTCTCTTAAAAGCCCCAGTAGGGGGCTTTTTGAAGGTTTTTTTTTCCTTTCCAAAGGGGTTCACACTTTTTCTCAAGAAGCCCTTTGATAACTTTAGAGAATGCCAAATGGTTTCCTTGATCCCTTTAGCCTTCTCTTAACCAAAGGGAGGTATCAATGACATCTACTTTAGATACTCATCTGTAAGTCAATCTTACAGATAAGTTGAAGACAGGATTTGAATCCAAGTCATAAAGTTTTTTGTAACCTTCAGATAAATTGGGGATTAAATGTAGGGGGGGATTAAATTAAATTTTGTCTGATTTTACCCAAGGTAGAGCCTGAAAAATAAGCTACCAGTAATTGCTACCTAAGGACTGTACAGTCTCTGTTAAAATATAGTAAAATATCATATGATACATTTTAATTTAACTTTTAAAATTCTGGTCTTCACAACCTTTTTGTAAACATTACCAGAGTAAGTAAGCTGCCAGCAACATAGCAGGATAACCATTAATCAAAACCTTCTTTAAGGTGCCTGAGGTGTTAAGCCAGAGGCTCTACATATAAAATACAACACATAAGTGGGACTGTGCAATTCACAGTGGAGAGACAGGGAATAAGGAATGAACATGAGCAAGCACACATGTTTAGAACCTGATTTATTCTGTGTAGACTCATTGCTTTCTGTGGATGTTATTTTTAACTAATAGACTGGTGCACTGAATTGTAGTCTGGGACTTTGTTTCAGATAGAAAAGAGGATTATGTCTTGCTGTTTTAAAAACCAATCCTCTGTCAGTTAAAAATAAATAAATAAATAAGTATGTCCTTTTCAGGGGTGTCAGTAAGGTTTGTGTCACCTGGTGCACAAAGCCAGTGCGTCACCCCCATGCAGTGGGTGGAGCAACAGTCTGGATGGAGGGCGTGATTACATGCTATTGCCTTACCTCGACTGGTTTTTTAGCCACACATTCTAATAGAACAAAGATATCTCAAAGTGGTTTGTTGCACTGCATTCTGCTGCCAATTACACATCCAACAGTAGATAACATGATGGGATTATTCCCCCAAACCATTATTTTTTAGCCATTTCGGTCAAGGGTGCCACCGTTCTAACAACCTATTGCAGGGATTCTCAAACCTTTTATCTTGGGACCCACTTTTTAGAGGGATAATTTGTCTAGGATCCACTTGAAGTCATGATGTCATGGCTGGAAGTGACATCGGCTGCAATCCTAAAGACACTTTCCTGGGAGTAAGACCCACTGAACACAATGGGGCTTACTTTTGAGTAGACATGGTTAGGATTGTGCTCATCATCAAGCAAATTAAAACAAATAAATAATTGTGAATGCATTAGTGTTAGTCAAGTAAATAACCTCAAACACCCCCTTAAAAAAAATTTCAGTAAGATTTTCACTTCTACCCAACACCCAGTTCAATTTAAGTTCCTATGTTTAAACCAGTTCAGTATGATTTGGGATTAAATCAGTTTTAAACCCAGCAAGTTTTTTTTGTTTTTTGTTTTTGCTAGACCAGGGTGACAATAAGTCATAACCGGACAGAGAAGCTCCCCCCCAAGCAGGACACCCAAGAAAAGTGTAGAACATAACAAAATAAAAGGTCAAAACCCTTGTGTATATTGCTTCCATATGCTTACTGTAATATTACCGAATTCTTACTGAATATCTATGATTCTATGAAAATTACATTTAAAATTATTACATAAAATTTAACATGTATAGAGCATAGTCCTAACCATGTCTACTCAAAAGTAAGCTGCATTGTCTTTAGGATTGCAGCTATAATTTATTAATTCCAAGTAGGCTATAGGCAGATTAACCATATGTCATAACCAAAAAAGAGGACTCATGTCCTGGGAAAGAAGACATGGTTAACTGCCTTAAACCCTCTTCCCCCCAAAAAAGAAAGCATTAAAACCCTTTGAGAGAAGAGGGCTGGAGATGAGGCTTGAGTAGAGGGAAAAGAGAAGTTTGGACTATTAACAAGATTTACAAATAATTTTTTTTTAAATTTCCCATTACCTGCAGAGCCAGTTTCAGTATTGGAGTGGGGGCTGCCTTTTGGAACACTTTCAAGCTCCAGGTGTTTTGGGGGCTGCCTTCCTTGGATCAGGACACTTCCAGTGTCCTTGGCTTCCTCTCACGCTCCCCTTTTCAGCAAACTATGGTGTGTTTAGCTACTCACAAGTAAAGCTGCAATATGCTAATTTTGGGGCTTTGGGAGCTATTAAAAAAACATTTTTTGGCCATAACTTTGGCTAGGAAGGTGCTAGCTCAAATTTTGCATTTGACTCTGCTCTCCAAGACGAATCCAATGACATATGGTATGATGGGGTAGCATGCACCATCGCAAACTTCCTGTTTGGGGGTGCCACTGCTCCCACTGCGCATCTCCCCCCAGGCACGTCACCCTGGTGCTGAGTTCACCCGCAGACCCCCCTAGCGATGCCCCTGGTCCTTTTACAATTTTTTAAAAACAGATTTAATTACTGTTATAGAGAAGCAGTTAGCAATTAGAAATGCTAAGGACCCCTGTCTTTTCCTGGCTCAGCTAAAGAATGGAATGATTGCTTGCATGACTGCCTCCATACCACAGTAGAAAAAGCTATTTTAAAAACTGATTTGCAGAGACTATTTGTGTTGAGTCAAATCCATGTATAAAAAAATCAGTGTATAACAAGGTTGGATTGGATTGTATTGCTGGTAAAATTAAATAAGTATTAAAAATCAAGGTTCCTTCTCATGCTACTTAGCTAAATTATAGTATGTTCATAGTGCATAGTCACAGGGGCCTGTTGCCAGGACATTGCCTTTCCCACCATTCCCTACCTTTAAATCTACTTGCGTCTTTAACCACTGAGCCCAGGGGCATTGTGAACGGTGAATGGATGGTGCAATCCACATCAAGTGACATGGCAAAGGGGAGTGATCTGCTGGAGGAGTTTGACAATCTTGCTCTATGCTGGACTAGGGAACTTAAATGCACACGTGTGATTGTCACATGTGCGTACTTCATTTCTGGAGTTTCCAGCCCTATGCAACCCGTCGCACATGTGCTATACAGGGGTTGACTCGCTCGCTTCTGCACCAGGTGCACCCTCTTGGCACCATGACTGAGCCACTGCAGTCCCTGGTGAGAGCTACAATAAAGTGAAGTGTACAATAAAGTGAAGTGAAGTGAAGAGTAACAAGTTACAATAATAGAAGTTAAGAAGAATAGAACAGAAAGTAATGTCTCTGAACATGTGCACTATAATATAGTCGAGACTGAGTTGCTCTTTATGTTTTTATTTACATATGTTATATGTCTTTTTGCATTAACTTTCCCTTTTTGGTGTTTCTATCTTGGTGCAGGGATTGGGAGTATCCTCCTTGACAGGGGTTATGCTGGAATATACCATAATACAGCAGACAATTCTAACTATGGTCTCACTTGATGATGGTGCTTCTGTGCTGACATGCTTGTCGACAAGCAATTGAGAAGCAAGATTGGATTCCAAAATTACACAAGTTACCATTACTGGTGGCTCACAAGAGCAGTAAATTTTCATATTGCTCTGAGTTGCTCACTTGTGCCAGCATGGAAGTTTTTCACTAGTTTTTAAGTAACTCTGCATGTATGTGTGTGAGATTTTTTTTCTGGATTGAGGGATAGGCATGGACTGAGTGGGGGTGAGGGAGCTAGAGAAGAGTAATAAGTTTAAAATGTTCTTATGTCTTCTCTGAAATTACTTAGGGTTCTGAGGTTCTCTTGACTGTATCCTATCATTTCCCTCTAGTGTCTGACTCAAGCAACTGCATAATTCTGTTTAGGTAAGCAAAATGTTAGTACTATTACTAAATCAAAAAGAACACATCTCAGGTATCAGGTACAATTTCTCCAGTATTAATGTGTTGTAGTTTGACTTGCCAAGCTATTTTTGTTAAGAGGTATAGGCTGCAATCCTAAAGACACCTTTCCTGGGAGTTTCCTTTGAACACAATGGGGCTTACTTTTTTTGTGGACATGGTTAGGATTGTGCTGATAGTTGAACTGATGCTCCACCTTTGGTTGGATCTAAATGAACTGTGCAACCTAATAATGGCTGGCAGTACGTCCTGTACAGGTAAATATGGACAGAACTGCAGCCTTAGAAGCTGGATGTGTTTATACCAGTAACATACTTTGCCTGAATATGACTCTACAGCAAACATTACTACTCATGCTGGCCATCTGTATGTGGCAACACTCTCCTAGTCTTACAGAGGCATCAATAATTGAAATTTCAGCTGCTGTCTCTAGAACAGATCAGTTCATCACAGGTTTTCTGTGCTCTCTAGGAAAGAGCCCCAGCCATAGAAACACGAGAATGAAGGCTGTAGTGAAGAAAATACAAGTGAATTTGTTTGTAAGCAGTTAACTGATGTTAATGAGCCAAGATCTTCATCCCAGGATGCTGTTATTCAGGAACCTGAAGACTTCTTTGTAGCAAAACATTGCTGTCTGAAATCTTGCTTGTTCTGGGATTTCAATTGGGTACCTTTACAAAGCCATATTCCTGTTCTGAACTGGTTGGCTGTTCTGGTTAATATTAGAATAAAATTAATAGGGTCAGTAAAAATAATGTCTTGATTCACATCTGTTTCTCTCTTCCCCCCTATCAATTCCTACTGCAAATTTAGAGTGCAATCACAAGCCAGTCTACTCAGAAGTAAGTTATATTGTATTCAATGGGGCCTACTCCCAGGAAAATGTGTTTAGGATTGAAATCTTAGGACACAATCCTAAAGGTGTCTACTCAGAAGTAAGTCCCACTGTGTTCTATAGAGCTTACTCCCAGGAAAATGTGCTTAGGATTGCAGCCTTAATGTCTTTCCTTAAGTGTAGTAATGACCCCATTTACATCTCTTGTTTTTGTGTGTGGATTTTTATCTTTGGTTCCACAACTAACTGTTTTCAAAAGTTATTGTTGCTTCTTTTGTCTTCTAAGGTATAAGAGATGTGTGGAAAGCCCAAGTATGTTTTTATAGCATACATACAAGACTGTAATAGCATAAATCTAGAAATACAATGAAAGCCCTCCCTCATAATATGACTTCAGGGCATTTAAGGTAGTTTGTGTTGTTGTTCCAAACTTTTGTTAATACTACATCAGTGCTGGGTTATCATGTATACAGAACAATAAATGAAGAAACAGGGAACAGCTGCAAAAGCACACAGTCAGGTGTTGGAGTTACTGCCAAGAAGATTATTTTGAGTACTGCTGTGAATGAGAGCCATTGGCTCCTCAACTGAAAAGGTGTTCTCTCCCCTTTTCAGTTTCACCTATTTTTATTACTCTTAAAATCTTCAATTTTAAAAATGCTATTTTTCCATATAATTAAGAAAATAAGAGTTCCAAATGTTGACACTAGTATGCAAAGAGGGAGAAAGAAAGAACATACATTTATTTCTAAAAAGAACACCATGTTGCTTGTTCTACATTGCCCTTGAGAGAAATTCCACCATCTGTCTGCTTTCCCCTGTTGTTCACAGGCATCTCTTTTATGGGATTTGCACAGGTTCCAGGACATCTCATTCTGATGAGCTTCAATTGGCTTTGTTTAGTGACACACTTTGTAGGTAGCTGCTTCTCTGCCTACTGTTTGCCATTTTAGAATGAAGCTGATAAATAAAGCACTTGTGAATTAATCATCCGTAGGGTGGATGGTGTGCAGGAACGAGATTAGTGGATGGAATCACCAGTGCAGGTATCCTTCCTGTGCTATTGTTCTTTCTACCCTTCTGTAATCCTTTTGATGAAATTAATGTTTGAGAGACTAAGCACGCAAAACACAAGACTTTTAAAAAATATTATCAAAGTAAATACAGGAAATAAGTTCCAACACAGATGCAGTTGGGCCAATGAGGCATACACAGCATTTTGTGTTAATAAGGCAACAAGAGGTAAATTCTCATGAGGGAAGTTGGTGATAAGCCCAACGGATCTCCTCGGATCTGCACTAGTTGTTGCTCGCATACATCCAAAGCAGAAGGGGAGAGGGAATGGGGATAGGATCCTGATCCATATTGTTGCTTCTGACAACTATCATATCCCCTTCCTTTCCTATTCCATCTCCCCCTTTCCCCACCCAGGAACGCCCTTGTTCTTCTCCTACACCACCTGTCAATCTGCATCAGCACAACTCCCTGGGTAGTTGTGGCAGCTGACCACCAACACCATTGTTTTCAGCGATGGCTCCAAAAATGGCCACTGGCTTTGAGCAGTCCTTGGCCATTTGCAACAGCAAACTGTGTTCCATTGTTGCAACTTTAGTGCTAGGATGAAGATGTAGGTTAATGAAGGATAGTTCCTGTTTAAGAGGGCCACCTTCTTCCATGATTATAGCTACATTTTGGTTGTTGTCTTAGAATATCCAAATATACAAGGTTACATCTATATTTCTTTGTTATTGCATGACAACTTTCTGAGTTCTAATGGAGAGTTGGAAAATGTTGTATAGGTTGGCAACCGTAAGATTGGAGATGACAGAAGGAAAGGATTAAGGGAGGAACCTGAGAAAGGTGGCATTGAAACACGTTGGCATTGAAACACACTGTTGAATTAAAATTTCTGATTTTTTTTAACATTTTGCTTTAAATCCTTCAAAATCAATAAACTACACAAGTGGAAACAGGATAAAATGGCTATTCTTTTATACTAACTAATAAAGATATTTGTAAAAGGAAAAAAATGCCTCTCATTACTATTTACCCAGGCCTCTCAAAGCCTATCCCTTTAAGGGCCTTTCTGGGAGTTTAATATCATATTTATTAGAATATAATTCACACCTTATATCTAATGCACAGCCTATATTTACAATAAAAATGTTGTGTTTACTATAATTGACCATCGAATCTAATGCGCACCCTGATTTTGGAGACTAAGTTTGGCTGAAAAGGGTGAACATTATATTCAATTAAATACAGTATTATTCGGGGACAAATGTATCTCTTCGCCCAGCAGTAACCAACCCAACAAAGACAAAACTGTTTGGGGTGAAGTCTGCATAATGGTGTGTTGTTCATTGATTTGACACTTTACTGGAAGTGTGACAATCCACCTAAGAAATGACAGGTACACTTTTTCAAGATACTTGCTTATATCTGGAATTAATTCAGATCATCAGGATATTGGATACTCCTTTGATTTCCTTTCCCCCAGGAGCATCCCAACCATGGAATTTACAGAAGTGGTAGCTTAGAGCAGTGCCCAGATGATGAAGGATACCCCACTTGTACCACCTGCCCATTTCCCACCTGCCCAACTATTTCTCCACTTGTTGAAAATTAAAAATAAGCAGAAGGCAGTGTTGCACAAAGGCAGTGTGAAGTTTATTGCCTGACATGTCACACATCCTTTAATTTGAACACACCAGGAAAGGTCTGTCAGAAAACAGCATGTTTATTTCTTGGTACCAATGGAACCCCTAGTGGCTTAGTGGTTTAAAGGCGCTGAGCCTGCTTATCTGAAGATTGGCAGGTCAGCGGTTTAAGACCCGAGTACTGCAAGATGGGTAAGCTCCCGTCCTTAGCTCAGCTCCTGCATCCTAGCAGTTCAAAAGAATGCAAGTAAATAAATAGGTACCACTTTGGTGGGAAGGTAACAGCGTTCTGTGTGCCTCGGCATATAGTCATGCCAGCCACATCACCACAGAAGCGTCTTTGGATAATGCTGGCTCTCTGGCTTAAAAACGGGAATAAGCACTGCTTAAAAATGGGGATGAGCACTAGTGTTGGTGATGACTAGCAGGGCAACTTGTGTGGGACACCTTTACCTTTACCTACAGATGGCAGCAAGGAGGCCATTTGTCTCACATCATGTGCAGAATTCAGTTGGCACAGCCAGCCTTTTATTCCCAAAGCACGCATGCTCCTGATCACTCCAGATAAATTTTGTTACTCTTGCTAGATATCAGAGTTTTTACTTAGATCAGCTTAATCTGGACTACAAGGAAGAGCTTGCTAGAGAACTGGGCATTGGGTAAAGGCATGAAGCTACAAACCTCTTTCACATATTTAGTTTTACTTTAGCCTCCAGGGACTGAATTGGAGTGCATTCCTAACCAATTTTCCAGCAGTGGCACAAGGGCAGTGCAACTTTGAGGTAACTGCAGGATGCAACATGTGCCCTACTGGGACAGCTATGGTAGTGCTAGAAAATAGTTTAGGATTTCTCCTTCAATATTATTAAAGCATATAGTCCCCACCTCCACTCTTAGGAGATTTTATGCCCTGACATGGAAAGATGAGGAAGCGTCTGGCAACAGGGAGGATACTCTGCTGCATTTATCTCTCCTTTCCCACCCAGCTGCTTCCTTAAAGCAGGTGAAGAAGAGGAAGATAAATTTCATGGTGGAAGGAGTATTGACAGACAAAAAGTAGGGGGAAATTATGGGGGAAGCATGCAACTTGGCAGGGGTGGCATAACAGAACAGATTTGTTTGGATCACTTGTTTCAAGCTGCCACGTTGATGTGCCATCTTTAAGTCTATACTTATAGGATATTATGACTTGCCCTTGAATGTGAACCTGTATAGTTGTATTCAGAAACAAGTTCCATTATATTCAAGAGAAGGTACTTCCAAATAAATATGCTTCACATCTGTCTAAATCCTTGCTAAGGATTATGGACCAACAGACATCTTCAGTAGGAAAAGGAATTATGTTGTGTTTTGTGCTTCTGTTCTTCCTTGTTAGAAGTTCCATATCCTCAGATATCAAAAATGGATTTTTCAAGAAGCCTAGGCTAACATTGATTGGAATGAGCTGTTTGATTCTGTCAGTCTGATTTTGAATACTAGGGAAGTATTTTTCACATTATATGCTATCAAAATACCTTCCTTTGCTAATGTCCAATAAGCTTACAAGTGTTCTAGTGGTGGTTTGTGAACAGAACAGGACACCTGCCTCACAGATGTGCCAGAAACAAGATGCAAAACATTTCTGACAGGCCAATTAAAACCTCTATTTCCCTTGTTCAGTAATGTCTGGCAGCTAAACTGGATCTCTTAATAAGAGATAGTGCTGGCTACTTCAGCACTGGCTGGGAACCAAAGTAAACCCATCTGTCAAATGGATTACACATGGCATTTATACCCTTTCAGAAACTTGCTAGGTCTCTTTTCTACTGCCATAATTGCTCAGTTTTTCACTCTGCCTCCAAAGCAGTGATGGCCAATGGAACAAATGTTGGTCTTGTGGACTTGGGAATGGTCTTTATTTCTACAGGACAGCTATGAGTCAACTTGAGTGGCCACTGGAAAGATATAACCTATTAACCTCAGTTCCCCATATGTAAAATTGTGATAAAATTTACTTTGCAACCACCAAATAAAGCCTGATGATTGATTTTTAAAAGTTACATGATCAGTAATATTGTGATTAGGAAAGAGTCCAAATTATAATGAAAGAGATGTCAAACAACTGCTCCCAGGGTCCAGGTTGCAATTTGTCATGGAGCTCAAAATTATATGCTCTAAACCAATGGCAAACCAAGGACCCATTAGGTGGGTCACCAACAAGTTTCAGGTGGACCTCCATTCATTTCAATAATTTATTTTCAGTATAAAGTGGCACCTTTGATTTATGAGCATAATTCATTCCAGAAGCATGCTTGTAATTCAAAATGCTTATAATCCAAAGTGGATTTTATCATAGGAAATAATGGAAACTCACACAATTGGTTCCGCAGTCCAAAATTACACATATTTACATTTTAAAAATATAAAACACTGTAATATATAATATACTGTATTTTACAAAACACTGTAATATAATACAAAACACTGTAAAAAGAAAATGCTGTATGGTACTGAACTGTACTTTACCTTTGAAAACCTTCATGGCTGGTGTGAAGGATATAAGAAAGAGGAGGTATTTTGTAGGATGACTTTCACTATCACTGCTATCAATTGGCTCAATTGAATCTCCCCTGTGAGTTCCCTGACCATGGAAGCCTGTTCCAAACTTCCTCAGAAGTGCTCATTTTCCAAGGCAGTGCTCTTAAATGAAGTCAAAATTTCTCAGAAAATTTTGCTTTTAATCCAAAACACTCTTAATCTGAGTCGCTCTTAAACCAAGGTACCACTGTATTAGACTTGTTGCTACCATGGTATATGATTGCATTTGGGGAAACATTATAGCATATTTTTCAGCTTTTAAGATATACTTTTTTTACCCCCCAAAGGTGGTAAAAACCCACCTGCATCTTATAAGCCAAATTCTCAGCTTCTCCCCCCCTGCGTGCCTGGGTCTGGCACGGCCATGGTGCTGCCACCTCTAGTGTGCCCAAGTCTCTCAGAGGCTTGGGCGCACTGGAGGGGATGGTGCTATAGCCGAATGAGGCTTGGGAGGGTCTTGTGCAACCTCTCCCAGGGTCATGCAGCCAGAGTGCCACCTCCTGAAGGAGGTGGTGCCATGGCTGCGTCAGACCCAGGTACACTGGGGTAGGCCGCACAATGGCCTCCCAAGTCTTGCACGTCCATGGCGCTGCCTCCTCCAGCCTGCCCAAGTCTTAGAGAGACTTGGGCAGGCTGGAGGAGGCAATGCTATGGCCTTGCTAAACCCTGGCACACCGGCCAGGGACGCACCATAAATTTAAAGGAGGAAAACTTTTTTCTTTGTTTTCCTTCTTTAAATCTAGGTGCATCTTATGGTCTGGTGTGTGTAATAATATTAGCGACATGTACCTGCATTGTGGGCATAAAATACCCTCCCCTGAGCATCAATCCCCCCTGCGCAACCCCCCCATGTGCAACATTCCTCATGCACATCCCCCATGCGCATCACATCCCCTCACACAACATCCCCCCATACACACCAATCCCGCCAGTGCACCCTCCCTCACAGTGCATCAGGCACCAAATTGGCTGGATGTTGATCAGTCTTCAATGTTAAGCATAGGCCAAAAACACATTGCACCCCTTTTCACTTCATTAAGGATTAAACCAGCATCTGTTTTTGGTGGGTGCCTTATGACATAAGGAACACTCTCCCAAAATTTCATGCTTCTAGATCCAGCGGTTGTGGCAGAGCGTCCCTCAGTCAGGGATTTTTCATTGGACAGTATAGGGAGGAAAATGCATTGCGCCCATTTTCACCCCCTTCTGGTTTTTAGAAACCGTTTTTTAATGGGAGCTTCCAGAAGGAACACCCTCCCCAGATTTCACACTTCTAGGTCCAGCGGTTTTGGCTGCGTGTTGATGAGTGAGTGAGTCAGTGACTTTTCAACCTTATATATATAGATTTTCTTGCTAGATGATGCAACTTCCGATCCTGACAGATTCTCATTCTAAGTAGATCCCAGTGCTAAAAGTCTGAGAACCACTTTCTAAACTTTCTCTGAATAAATGAGCCCCAGTGCAAGGCGTTACCTAACTGTTTAAGAGGTAGGCATTTGTGCTTTTGTTTAGTTACTTGAGCTAAATAAACAGGCAACAGCAATAAGCAAGCCTCATTAAAAGTGAAAGAAAGGGATGGTTTGGTGGAATTAGGGCTGACAAGGCAAAAGGCTCACAGCCATGAGAACAATATAAGTTATTAATCATGTGCTAAAACAGTAATTGCCATCTCCTGTTTCCCTGCACTTTCTGCCACCATTGCCCACCCCCTTACCACAAAAGGAAAATAATAATTATAAAAGGAGCCGTCATTGTTTTTGGAATGATCAATGTATCTGGTTCCTATATTTGCTGCAGAAAAAGCACAGGGGTTTTCTAAACTACTTTTCTGAACTAACCTAGGGCAGCTGGCATTGGGAACCTGGCCTTCTAAGCACTGCCCTGTCATCCTAGTATCTAATACTTTTAGTTAGGCAAGAACTATGGTTTCCTCAATAACATGATTTGTAATTCTGAGCTTTATAACCCAGACTCGCAGTGGTTCTCAAACTTTTAAGAGGCTGCTGTTTGTTATTTCTAAGGAATGTGGTTAATAATGGTGACTAGACAGCAGTGTTCCCCATCCTCAAGTAGTAGCTTGTTTAAGCTTTGATACACAAGCCTACAGCAACCTGCCCTCTGGGTCATTCCACGTCAAGTGGTCTAGTTTTGGAAAAGTGCCCTGCACGACCATCATGGATTTTAATGAAATTTTGTATGCAGAGTCCCACATGTCTCAAACAAACTTGTAAAGTTATAGCTTCCCACGTGGAATAGTTATTGAGATATAGTGGTTTGTTTGACTCCATACCACGTCGATGCACAGTACGACTATAAGATTTTGGCAACTTTGGGATAAAATATTTCCTCTGCTGTTTTTTTCTAAACAAATGAAACTGAGCTAGCTTGTACAACTTTTTCTGCTCTATTCAATGGAACTAATAATAATTTTGAGTAGGTATATTGCAGCAACTGCATACAGAGTGGCTAAATTACAGCAAAGTCGACCCCCCAAAAATATTTTTTTAAAAAAGTTCAAAGATTAACGTCACAATAGTGAAGTAATAAATGTGAAATTTATTACATAATATCTCAATATAACATTGTTTCTGAATATATAATTTTAACCTCCTAGCTTTTTTCATTAGTGTACAAATTGAGTGTAAAGTTGATTTTTGTAAAAGTTCCTAAATTGGGTATTTTCAGTCTGATTTTGCAAAAAAAAGAAATGCTTTCAAATCAGCCTCATAACAAAAAGCATGTTTCAAATTTTCCAAAATAGTGGAAAGTTTGATTTTCTAATGCAGGCATAAAATGCCCAAAATTTTGGGACAATGTTGGGAGTTGTTGCCATGGCGACAGTCTATATTTCAACGTGCAATTTATTATTTTCCAGATTGTTTCAAATGTTTATTTTTACTGTTATTGTTAGATAATTTTTTCCACATATATATATGTGTTTCCTAAGCTTAGATATGCTGATACTAGTATGTACTGGTTATTTTCCTCCTATGATCAGGGGTGGGCACTTACCAGTTTGGGCCTGTTCGCCCGAACCGGATCTTCCCATTTTCCTGCCGCTGGTGAACCACCAGTGGCAGGGAAAGTAAAAAAGAGGGTGGACCGGTTCGTGCCGGCTGCCATCTTTTTTTTTAACGTGCACTGCGCAAGCACCAACGTTGGCGCTTGCGCAGTGACTGCCCTGTGTCTCCTCCCACTGGACCCCCGGGAGTCGGCGCGTGCGATGTGCGTCTCCTCCAGCAGGAGGAGACGAGTGCGTCCCCTCCCACTGGAGGAGACACACTGCGCAAGCGCCAATCCCCGGGGGTCAGTGCGTGTGTAGTGTGTCTCCTCCAACTGGAGGAGACGCACTGGGTTGGCGCATGCGCAATGCGCCGGGGTTGGGCTCTGCCTCTAGCCTTGCCCAGGCCCCACCCCCTGACCCTACCCCGCCCCCTGACCCCGGCATCGCCCCCCAACTTCCAGCGAACCGGATCTTGGGGCAGGCTGGGCACATCTCTGCCCATGATGTTGATTAATATGCACATATTACTGCATTTGCCAATATTGCTGCAACAGAAGAAAAGTTTCGAGGGAAGATGTGTGGATTCTGTGGGCACACACAAGACCAAGAGAGCAAAACATGCGTTCATTATATTTAAAAAAATCCTGTGGGTTGGCTCTAAATACATGAGCATCCTAGATAGGGATACTGTTCAGGGTAACCTCCTGTCCCGTATGGCACACCCTTTCTCCATTGCTAAAGACACTTTCCTGGGATTAAGACCCACTGGACACAATGGTACTTACTTTTGAGTAGACATGGTTAAGGTTCTGGTCATAATCAATTTACTATACCTAAGGAAAAAAAACTTTTCTTAGTAGCTTGACTGTAATGAGCTATTTGGTTTTGATAATGCAAAGAGTCTCCTGTTAATGCATTGTACATTGTACAATTACATTGTTAATGCATTGTAATGCTTTGCTATTTTTTCTGAGTTAACAAAATGTAAATTCTCATATCATAAATATAGTTTTATAATTTTAAATGAAAACAGTTTTTATTTTTCACCTTTTTTAGGTCTGAGCAATCGGTTGCCATACTTCATTAATTATTTCTTTGATACATACCTGTTGATCAATGAAGATACTCCAGTGGGTAAGTGCCCTGAGTTTGTGCTAAATGAGTAAAATGTCACTTTTGCTTCTATCTGCCTTTTGGGAAATGAGGGAATCAGAATGACACTTCAGCTTGTCAATTTTGTAAAGGAAGTTTCTATATAAGGAAAAACAAATTCCCACATAGAGTGTTAAAACTTTCACACTGAAATTCTATTCGCGCTTACCTGCAGTAAGCCCCATAGATTATAATGGGACTTACTTCTGGGTTGACAAGCATAAAATTGGGATCTCATTTTCTTTGGTGGCTCCCAAAGGGCTGATAAATATTACTGTATGCTGATTAGTCTATCAGTTTGTTTTAAGATCAGATCAACTAAACAAGATGCACAATGAACAGGGCTGTATTACACTACAAAAATAAAATAAATCAAAAAGCAAACATCAGGATATTCATGTTCTATGACTCAGATTCTAAGTACTGGAAAATAGTGGAAAGATTGGATTATCTGGATCTTTTTCAATCAGGCTTCAGGTTGGGCTTTGGGACCAAAACAGCCATGGTTGTCTTGCTAGATTACCTGCACCGAGGACTGGACAGGGGGAATGTTGGTCCTGCTAGGTCTCTCAGTGGCTTTCGGCACCATCAACCGTGGTGTGTTTCTGGGTTGGTTAGTTGGGTTGGGGCACTGTTCTGCAGTGGTTCTGCTCGTACTTGGCTGATAGGTGGTGCTGTGGGATGCCTGTCCGGCACCCTGGCCTTTGAGGTGTGGGGTTCCAAAGGGTTCCATTCTGTCACCCATGCTGTTCAATTTCTACATGAATCTGCTGGGTGAGATCATCTGGAGATTTGGAGTAGGGTGCCACCAGTACTCTGATGACCCCCATGTCTATCTCTCCTTTCCACCTCAATCCAAGGTGGCTGTTGAGGCCTTAGAGTGCTGCCTGGAGGCAGTTGGAGCTGAGATTGAATCTGGACAAAACGGAGGTCCTCTTGGTTAGAAAATCCACGTGCATGTGCTGGAATGCATGTGCTGGAATATCAACTTACTCTGGACGGGGTTGCACTCCCCCTGAAGGAGCAGGCTTACAGCTTAGGGGTTCTTCTGGACTCATAGCTGCTCCTGGATTGCCAGGTAGCGGCTGTGGCCAGAGGTGCCTTTGCCCAACTTTGCTTGGTGCACCAGTTGCGGCCATACCTGGATCGTGTAGACCTGGCCACTATGGTCCGTGCCACAGTGACATCAAGACTGGACTACTGTAATGTGCTCTATGTGGGGCTGCCCTTGAAAACAGTTCAGAAACTGCAATTAGTTCAAAATACTGCAGCCCGTATGGTTGCTTGAGCCAGATTATTTGATTCTGTTGGACCGTTCCTCCAGCGACTACACTGGCTGCCCATTCATTTCCAGGCCCAGGTTAAGGTGCTAGTCTTGACTTATAAAGCCCTAAACAGCTTAGGCCCTGATTATCTTAAGAACTGTCTACTTCCATACAGTCCAGCCCTTTCTGTTAGGTCATCAGAGAAGGCCGCTGCCTGAGAAGGCTGCTTCAAGTGCCGCTGCCTAGGGAGGTACATGGGGTGGCAGCAAGAAATAGGGCCTTTTCAGTAGTGGCATCAACCCTCTGGAATTTCCTCCCTCCTGATCTAAAAACCGCTCCCTCCCTCAAAACTTTTCAGCATGTCCTAAAAACATTTCTCTTCAGAACAGCCATCTGAACTTTTTCGTCTGCCGGTTTTTACTCTGGCTACTTCTTCTGCACAAGTCTTTTATTACGGGTTTAATCAGTGTTTTTATTGTAGCTGTTTTATATTTATTGTTTTTAAGATGCCTGTTTTAAATGTTTTAATGAACTGGATTTTATTGTTGATGTTTTTATGGTTTTTTTTGTAAGCCGCCTTAGGTTCCTCCAGGAGAAAGTATTATGTACTATTTCACAGTTGCCAGGTGTTTGACTGGAATTGGCTTTATTGTGATTTGGTTCCAGTCCAAGGAATTAAGAATCTAAAAGGTATCATTTCAATATGTGTGAAGTTCTCAGGAATGCTGCTTTTGTAACTGGGCAGTTATGGTTTTCTGGATGCCCATTAAGTTTAGATGTTCCTTGGGACTTAATGGAATCGCTCCAAGAGAACTTATTTTATTATTGGAATCACTGTGGCTTTCTTTCTCTGAATTTCTATCTGTAGGTCCTTTACTACTAATCTATCTGTAGGTCCTTTACTAATTTCTATCTGTAGGTCCTACTACTACTACTTCTACTACTACTACTACTACTACTACTACTACTACTACTACTACTACTACTACATGATTCCAAATACTGGAAAATTTCTGGCAGAAAGTGAAAGCGTAGTCTGTTCTGTAGCTAGTTATTTCACTACCTGTGTTATTCTCCCAGATGGAGAAAAGCTGTTTTCCTCATTCAATTGTTTTGTGGGTTCATTCATCCAATGACGTCCAATGCTTCCTGAATTCTAATTTTCATAGCTAGGATAATTTTTAAATTAATTTGCATTTGTAACAGACAGGTTTTTTCAACTAGTCTGTGTCTTTTCTCCAGAGCAGAGCAATGCCCTGATTTTCCACTTCCCCTTTGTTTTTGTTTGCATGTTGGTGCAAATGTTTCCTGACACACACACTTCTTTGCTGCTGCTATTTTTGCCTTGTCCACCCAGCTGCCTCTTCTGAATAGACTAGGTTCCAAGCATGCTTATCCAGACTGTTTAAAAAGAGTGGTCAGCCACAGAGTTGACACCTTGCCTATAAAAGGTAAGCAGGATTGGTTGTTTGGAGGGGAGACCAACTGGCTGCTGTGATGTACAGTATATTTAGTGGTGGGCTCCAGCAGGTTCGCACGTACTCTATAGAAACGATTGTTAATGAGAGATAGGAAATATACAGTTTAAAAATAATCATTTAAAAGTGACTGCCAGATGGGCATAGAACCGGTTGTTAATTTCTTTGAATCCCATCACTGATTTAGAGGTAGGATCAGAAGGCAAAGAAACCAAAACAAAACCAGATAATATCCTTGAGAATCCAGTCTGAACTTGGTTGTAACTGTCTCTAAGAGCTTGGAATGAAATTCATACTGTGTCTTAGGAAACTGTGAAAATGGCCTAATTATAACACAGGTTAATAAGATCAGTGTTTATGCCTGCCCTATTGTTGAGACTCACTTGCTTGGTTTTATAGTTATATGCTCAAAATAAGTAATTAAAGTACTCATAAACATGAAATGAAACTGCTGTGTCTTTATGCTCTGGTAAACCCTATCCACTGCACTTAGCCACAAACCATCTGACAGCACAATCCTAACCCCTAATTAAGCCAGCACAAGTCTGTGTTGGCTGGTGGTATTGCAAAGTACCATAAGGGACTTCTGCACCATTCTGGGGAGGGGGATAGGAGAGTGCACAGATATGTGCTGGCCTTCCCATGCCATTGCAAGCACAGGCGGATGAGTGAGTTGTGCTGGCCTATATTTGTTAGAACTGTGCCCTGCATAAAACAGGCTTCTGTGACAGAGATTTTAGGAAACTTATCCTATGAGATATTGACCTTCTCAGTAACTTGGGATGGAGTAGGTTCGACATCTTGATAACTTTGGGGATGAGAAGATTCTAAGCAGGGGAAAGGCTGTGGCTGGTTGGTAGAGTACAAGCTTTGCATGTATAATGTCCCAGGTTCAATCTCTGACATTACCAAGTTGGACAGTGAAGACTTCCTGTCTGACAGTACTGACCTAGATGGACAAGTGGTTTCATTTAGTCTAAGGAAGCTTATGCCATCATCTCAGTCATTAGATAAAAATACAGACTGGGTCTGTTTTGCTTTGTCCTGTTCATGAGACTTCTAAGAGTAATGGCACACTAAAACAAAAATTAAAAAAAGTTATAAGAAATAACACAGTAGAAGGAAAGGCCTTGTTGGCTCAGAAAATTAGTAATTTTTTAGAATATGAAATTAAAACATGTAATTGATCTGCTTTTCCTTTGACACTTTATTGTGCAGCACAAATAAAATGCACCCTCCATATTTGGCTGCCTCAGGCACTTGCAAGTTTCCTGAGAACAGGGAATAATGTGGGTTAATTTATACTCTTTGCAAAAATTTCAGGGTCTGATTGACATTATTTATTTTGTCAGTGATCAGTTTTAGTAAATGTAGAAATCGATTGGGTCTTTCTTGGCCTCTTTCCAGACTCTCAGTCCATTAAACTTGTGCTCTTCAATCAGGGCCTTTGGATGGTTTGTGATGCTGTTCGAATTGATTGTAAGCATCATGTGTGCACAAGCAGAGTACCTTAAGTGTGATGGGCCTCTCCTTGTTCAGGCTAATAGCTGTGATTTTATCAGGGCCCCAGTTGCAAAGCCTGGTTGGTACCTCCTTGTATGTACCTTACTGCTTTTTTGTCATACTTGCAGCACACCACTGTCGATTCATCAAACGTTTTTGAGAAAAAAATGGCTGCTTTTAGTTTTTTAAATTACGGGATACTTAGAGGTCAGTTGTGAAAAGATTGCAATGGTTCTATTTAAGAGAAATAGGTTTCTATAATCTCATCAGTAATTCACAGGTCTCTCAAACTGGGTCTTGAAACTTTTTGAGATATTGTATTAAGGTATATGACCTTACCTTTGGGCTCAAGGTATGCTGGAGAACTTCTCTCTGACTTAATCCGTACATTTTATCTTCTAAGATGTGATTATGGACAAGGTAGATGAATTTTTAAATGAAAAATGTTGCTGTATTCATTCACACGTTGGGGGCAATCCAGAGTAACTATGGGGTGTCCTTGCTCCGGTGTAAGAACAATTTGCTCTGGATTGCAATATGAATTTCCCGTAGTTTTTCACTAGGTGGTGCAGTAACTATGGGTGCACATAATGTCTCTCACATGCTTCCTTGGTTACTCTGGATTGTAGGGTTAGAAATCATGCTTTCTGGAAGTCTTTGTGTCTAGTTCAAAGCATGAGCAGGGCTGTTCCCTGCATTGCAGACATGCTGCTTATGATATGCATGTGTGGTCCCTTAATGGCTGCAAGCTCACATGTTGACTTGGTTATATGAACAAATCCATATTTCTCCACATCACCTTGATGTAACCCTTTTCAGTGTGCCCAGTAATAAAGCCTACAGTGGTGCATAGTCATGTGTGAAACACTACTCCGTAGTGAGTAGACTTCAGAAAGTTTAATGAGACAATTTATATAGAATCCCACCTGCATTTAAATCTTCCCAAACCTGTCATTCACCCTTCATAGTGTTAAAAGTCTTAATACAGAAAAGTGATGTTATTCGTCCTTGTTGCTACTAATGAGACGGTAAGCCTAATGCCTCCACACTTCTTTCCCTGTGATTTATGCATTTATACTTGATCAGTTAAATGATTAAGAAATCATTTTTTCCTAGGGATGAGCAAAAAATTAGGGTTGCATGTAGATAATTTTTTGCAAAATGTCTCCTTTTTTGTTGGGAAAGGGCTGGGTTTGGCAATCATTTTCATGAAGGGCACAGAGAAGAGACTCTGTGTCCCCATTGTACTTTGTTAGCACACTGGCAATGGTAGCAGTGCTTCATTATGCCACAACTGCTTATAATTTTTGGCATCTTTTGGAAAATACCCCTTCTCCTTTTAAGAATATTATCTTCATGGAGCTCATGGAAGAAAATTCAATTAGGTTAGAGAAAGCATCCCCCTACAGTTTCATGGCCAAGGAGCTGGCTGAACAACCAGAATTGAAACCCACGACAGAACTTCAAAACAACAGTAGTGGGCTGGGTTCCAGTGTGCACTTTATGTGCACTTTGAAAAGCCCTGCTGCTTTCCTTGAGCCTCCTACTGCTATTTGAAGCTCTGTCATGATCTCTGAGTCCAGAACTAACTGGTGATGATGTTACTGCCTGCTGCTTCTGGGAGTCATACATAGTGTTTGTAGCTCAAGAGGTGTTGTGTAGTGAAGATGTTTGGGAATTAAAGAAGTTTGAGGACAACTCTTACTCTGAATGACCTTTGCTTTGCCCTTAGCAGTGTCACATAGAAAACAAGCATCCTTTTATATTCACTAACAAAAGTATTGCTGAAACTGTTTGGGGCTGCAGAGTCAGAAGTAACATTGGGAAGATTTTTGTGCTCTCCCTTGCTTCAAAATGTTGTCTGGTGGATGATCAGCTAAGCCCTTTCGGTGTTACTTGGCCACCTAGGGCCTGATCTTCTGTCTGGCCACCTAGGGCCTGATTCATTTAACATCTTCTCCTCACCCCCTACACCTTCTCTGCTATATTCCTGCTCCCTCTCTCTACCTGGCTAGAATTTAACTGAGTCTCCCTTCCTTCACGTGATGCCTACAGGAGTGTTAAGCAACAATTAAAGAGATAATTCCCTCTGTAATCACTTACATGAGTAAATTAGTCTTGTCAGGCGCTATTAAGACAGAGAGCTTGGAATTCATTAGACTAGATTGGGCCTATAGAGCTTCTGGCATTGCTGCTAGTCCATGCTGATTAATTTCCTTGAAAACATCATCAGTGCCCATCTGTTTCATTTAAGTCTTCAGAGAGCAATTTTCAGGTGGACTGACCCCCTCGTCAGTTATTTCACCTAGAAGTAATGACTGACACAACCTACTGCTGCAGTGAGAGAAGAGTGTGTGTGTGTGTGTGTGTGTGTCTAAAATATTTATACATGCTCCCTCAAGGTCTATAGTCAAAATTTGGTTGGTTTATTTAAATTGGCATAGGGAAATTCTTCTCCTCTTCACCTTCTTCTCTGTAGTTCCAGGCCATGTTTCTTTGCCTCTCTGCTATTTCCTCTCTGTTCCTTCTTCTTTTTGCCCCACTTCCTCTCCCCCCTTATTTCTCTTCCCTCTTTCCCTCCTTCTTTCATGGATTTTCATTGTTGTCCTTTGTTGGCTGTCTTCAGTCCCCTATGTCTGTGCCTGCTTCTTTAGGGAATACTAGTTAGGGAACTACTAACTACTAGTTAGGGAACTCATCTGCCCTACTTTGTAAGGTGCTGGTACTGATTTTAAAGGTGTCCCCTGCAGATTGCACTTACTAGTCATGATTGACTCTCAGGGTGGTGCTCCTGCCCATTACAAAGCTGAACAGCCAATGTTGTCTGAGGATGTCTCTGTGATCATGTGGCTGGCATGACTAAATGGCAAAGATGCAGAGAGTTCAGTTACCTTCCACCAAACTGGCACCTATTTATCAATTTGCGTTGGCACGCTTTCAAACTGCTATGTTGGCAGGAGCTGGACAAGTAACAGGAGCTCATTCCATTGTGCAGTACTCGGGTCATGAACTGCTGACCTGTCAACCATCAGGTTGACAAGCACAACTTCTTTAACCACTGAACCACTGCAGTCTCAGCACTGATTTTAGGTCAGTTCAATTGGTTACTGACAGAAATTTCAGCACCATGAAGTCCTATGGCTTAACAAAATATATGTGCATTTCATTCAAACACAGAATAAATTAGCAGTAATGTAAGTGCAAATAAGTGGAATGTCGAACTGTATTAATTTGTGGGAGAAACTTTAGCTATTGTGGTGTGTGCATCTCGGGACAGGCTTTTAAAAAGATGATGGTGAGGGAGAATCAATCTGCAGAAAGGCACACAAATAGAGATCTACTGATTTAGGCAGCCATCCTTGCAGAAGGTTATGTCTGCCCCTCAGTGTAGGCTATTATAATTGGTCACTGGAGCATGATCCAAATCTTAGCTTGTTGAGTGACTTACAGGAATTGTGGGCACGTTGAGTTGATATTGCTTCTAGTCCCAGTGTTTGCTAGTAAGATGATGCTGGAGCAGAAGGAACTTGCCACCTATTCCCCGTCTCTTATTAAATGGAAAGCAATGGCAGAATTTGTTGGAGATTTCAGATCTCATGATGTTTATGGGTACAGTAGTTTAAAGCACAGACCCTATTTAGACCCTAAAGACCCTATTAGCACAGATAAAGTGACAATAAAGTGTTGGAGTCAAGCTAAGGCTGTGGGTGGTTGTTCCCGAATCTGGACTAAAGGACGTACACTCCAATCTAGGAGTTAGAGCTTGCTCTGCTCTTTTAACCAGACAAAAGCCATGTTCTAATATTTAACCCCAGCCTGGTCCTAAAATTGCCATGATCATAATACATAATCCAGCCTTGTTTAATCTAAACGTGGTGCTACTGCTTGCCCATCACATGACAATGCGTATACAGTACCTGTTTTGTACAGATTCCTCAAGGACATTCCTAAACTCTCAGGGTGGTACCTTCCCTTGTTAAAGCAAGGCAGGATGCAATCTACAAGAAGCCTTTGCAGAGTGGAAGGGCTGCATGCTCTTCCATACCAATTTTGTCCAACAAGCAGAGCATTGTGTTATAAATGTAATAGTAAGTTATAATAGTGTTTAAATTTTTTTATATATATATATATATATATATATATATATATATATATATATATATATATATATATATATATGTTTTTAGCTTTTATTTTATCATGTCCTACATTTTTCTTGAATGTCCTACATTTTAGATGCCACTTCTTCCTTTTTTTTGTTATGATGTGTGGTCACACTGTCATTGCCACACCGTACTGTCTGCACTTCCCACACCCCTTCCCCTATTGCTGCTTTGGTAGCTTTATACCAAATGAACCATTGTATAACTAGATTTTTCTTTAACCATATCCAGAGATCCTATAAAACTTTCCGATTGTTTAGACAATCTATCTATCTATCTATCTATCTATCTATCTATCTATCTATCTATCTATCTATCTATCTATCTATCTATCTATCTATCTATCTAATCTATCATTATATTAATATATATTAATTTAATATATAAATTTAATTCATTCCGGAGGCATGTTTGTTAAGTGAAACGTTCTTTACATGAAGCGGATTTTCCCATAGGATATAATGGAAACTCAGACGATTGGTTCCACAACCAAAAAATATTCATATTAAAATATTTACTGTATATTAAATGATGACAAAACACTGGAATTTAATTCAAAACATGCATTCAATCTGCGTGATCCTATGAAGTCTACTTAGGCTGCAATCCTAAAGACACTTTACTGGGAGTAAGCCTCATTTAACACAACGGGGCTTACTTCTGGGTAGACATGGTTAGGAGGCTGCAATCAAAGACACTTTCTCCTGTAATCCAAGACACTTTCAAAGTGTCTCCCCACTTTCTCCTTCTCTTCATCCTGAGCTTCTCTCCCCTGCTCCCTTCTGGCTAGCCCTGAGCTGCTTCCCTCTTCTCCACTGCTGTTCTCTCCCTCTGCCCAGCGGATGCCTAGCCACAGCAGAAGTGTTGCTTTCTCTAAGGGCAGGCGCTCTAGGCGGCCCTGACGCTTATTAAAAGGGCTGCCTGCCAGCGCGTCTACCCCAACTGCCAACAAGTGTTTGTTGTGTGAAGCACAGTTTGTTACATGAAGCAGAATCCTAGAGAAATTTTTGTTTGTTATGTGGAACATACTTTTTTGGTCCAGCTGGGGGGCTAAGTCGTTAAGGAATAAATTGAATAAAAACGGAGCTAGTGTGCACCCTTGCTTGACACCCTTGTTGGAGACTATTTTGCCGGACAAGTGGCCTCCTTGCAAGAGCCTAACTTGGCAGGTCATATTAGAATAAAGTTTCTGAATAAGTCCAAGAAGCGGTTCTTCGATTTGCATAGTTCTGAGTTTTTTCCAAAGAATTTCGTGATTAATACTATCGAACGCCGCCTTGAGGTCCAAGAAGGCTACATACAGTTTGGACTTGGGCTTGGCAGAGTATTTTTGGATAAGGTGGGAGAGGACAATAGCATGATGGAGTGTAGAACAACCTTTTTTAAAACCAATTTGTTCAATCCCCAAAATTTTGTGTTGTGCTTCCCAATCGAGGAGACGGTCTAAAAGACATCTGGCGAAAATCTTGCCAGTTGTAGAGAGTAGACTGAAGGGTCTGAAATTGGCCGTGATCGTCAGGTCTCCTTTTAAAAAAATAGGGACAATAATGCTTTTGCGCCAATACTCAGGGACCACCCCACTTTGACTAACGGAGATAAACACAGCAGAAAGGAGTTGAGCCCACCAACCGCAGTTCTCCTTAAGCCATTCAACCGGAATGGCGTCGGGACCAGGCGCTTTGCCCTTTTTTAGTGCCATAATGATGTCTTGTATACGTTCTGGTGTAAAGAGGGCATCCATAGAGCTAGAGTAAACAGGAAGTTCTTGGTGAGAGGAATGGGGAGCAGACATCATAAAATAAGGAGGAGAAGTGTTGTTCCCACTGTCGACTGGAGATGGCGGAAGTACTAGAAGTCTTTTTTCTAAAAGAGGGATTAATTAATTTCCAGAATTCTTTCGCGTTGTTTTGAGTAGCAGCTTGGATTATTTTGTCCCATAGGTTCCGTGTAAAGGTGGATTTCTTGAGATGAATTACACTCTTATATAATCTTTTGATGGAAAAGTATCTAGTGCAGTCCTTGAGTTGACTTGTCTAAAGTATGAATACGCTTCCTTCAAAAGTTGTTTAACCGCTTTACACTCACTGTCAAACCAACCACTCCCAGGATAGATCGCTTCAATTGGTTTATAAATTGGTTTATTTGATAAGGAGGAAACAATATATTTGATTAGCTCCTCGTAGGCGGTGATAGTTTTCTGAGGCTCATTACCAGAAAGAATGAAGGATAAAAGTTTTGAGCCTGTGGGATGTGCCTGAAGCTGGTGTATTTGATGTAGAGTTGACGAATTCCATTTTAGTCTAATGAATATTTGATCACTGTTTAAGTCATCTGGAGGGGGATAGCTCACTGGGTTCTCAAATGTCAGCTGAAGGAGTAAGGGTAAGTGGTCACTTAGCTTAAAATTAACAATTTCGAAGTCTGCTACGAAAGGAAATAGATCCACTGAGATAATGAAGTAATCGATCACACTGCATCCATTTGAAGCTATGTGGGTAAATTCAGAGGAGTTATCAAACATTTGAAGCCCATTGAGCCAGATTATATCAAATTGGTGGCACAATCTTATCAGTAGCTGACCAGCCTTATTTAAATGTTTGTCCTTTGAAATTCTAGGTAAGCCAAATAACGGTGACAAAAAAGGTTCTTTATCCCCTTCCAGGGTAAGTGATTCAAAAGCATAAAATGATCCGACCCTAGCATTTAGGTCAGCACCTAAGATAAGGTGTGCATGTGGGTATTTCATCTCAATATTTTGAATAAAATCCACAAGTTGGCCCCATTGTAGATTACTATCCGTTAAAAGAGGTTCAGGCGGTAAATAGACATTAATGTGGAACATACTTTACGTGAGGCATTTGTTACATGAAGGTGCCACTGTATATATAGTATATATTCATATATTATATATTTGTAAATATATATTTAGCATTAGCATTAGCATTGGGCCTCTATGATCATGGGGCCCCCAGACAAGTGCCCATCGAGCCTATGTGTTAAGATTGCCCTGCATCTGTGACTGCCCCCCCCCAACTGCAGGATGCAGTACATGCCCCACTGACACAGCTATGTCTGTGCTCAAATCTTTGTTAGGACTGTGACATGCCTTTCTCAAGCAGAATTGTCCTGTCACGCTATCCTTTGGATAGCTAGAATTTTGTGGAAAATAATAAATTTAATTTAATGATCATTTTTTAATTTAACGATATCACAATTTCTAAACATTCTCAGTACTGAGTTGGATATGGTCACAGTGGTGTGACCTATGGCTGAAAGCAGGCATCCGTCAGTCTTGAGAGACTATGGTATCGTGCTCAGCACTGCATACGCTGTATGCGAAGCACGAAGGCCTGGGTTAGATTAATATGGAGGATAGGCCATTACCCAAGCAGCAAATCCCCCTCTCCACGCCACTAAAATAGTCCAGTGGAAAGGCAGAGCCAATGCAATTGGTTCCAGCTGTGTTGCAGAGGTGGGCTAAGGATAGGAGCTCACCCTGACTTGTGGGGATCGACCTGAGTCTCAAACTCTGGCCTGCTGGTTAAACAGGCACTGTGTCTTAATCACTTGCGCTACCCAAAGCAGCATAGTAAATGAGACCTGTGGCAGTGAAGAAGAAGACTTCTGTAGCTGTACCAGGAAACTATAGAGAAGGGGAAACAGGGAATGGGTGCCCCCTAGGTTTTAAAGTTGGTATACAGTATGGCCTAATTAGCAGGCCTCCGTCAGTCTTGAAAGACTATGGTATCATGCTCAGCGCTGCATACGCTGCATGCGAAGCACGAAAGCCTGGGTTGGATTGTTATGGAGGATAGGCTGTTACCCAAGCAGCAAATCCCCCCTTTCCACACCAATGAATTAGTCCAATGGAAAGGCAGAGCCAATACGATTGGATCCAGCTGGCATTGCAGAGCTGGGCTAAGGACAGGAGCTCACCCTGTCATGTGGGGCCGACCCGGGTCTCGAACCCTGGCCTGCTGGTTAACAGGCACAGCGTCTTAACAGCTTGCGCCAGCCACAGCCCTCATGGGCCTAATTATATGTGAATTATTTATATGCAAGTTTGTCTCAAAAATGACTGAGGGTGGTTCTTTAAATTTAAATATAAGTTTCCCTTCTTAGAGCAGTTATGGCTTAAAGGCAGCTTGCTTACACTGGAAAAGGCAACTTCTTCAGCATTTGTACTGTGTGGTGACGGTGTCCACTTGTGGACTGGATGAAAATTGATCCAATCCATGATGGACACTGCCAGCTTATCTTAAAAGTTTGTGACCTTTTAATTTATTTCTGATCAGCTGGAAGGGGAGCCTCTCTCTTGCCCCCATGGCCATGAGCTGATGTTTGCAAACTTTTGCATGCTTGCAAGATTTTTGCAAGAGCTCATGAGTTTGCAAGAGCTTGCAAGCTCAGCTCCCTGCTGAGCAGTTGTCAGCCACTTCAAAGAGAACTTAATCATTGTTGCACTGTTACCATGGTAAATAAGTGCCTTTGTATAACAAAAATAATTAATTACACGGGAACCAAATGTTGCAAACTGGGAGAGTGCTTCCTTTGAACAGAATCTGTACTGTATTGTCTTCCCCATTCCTAAAGAGAGAGTGCTTAACTGAGCTTAAAAAAATTCACAGTAACTAATTGATCGTACCTAAGGCTCTAATTTATTTTACAATACTGTAGACCTTTCTTATCAGTCTGTTCAGCACCAGTAGATTTGAATATCCACAGGCGCCAAGCCCAAAGTCTAGATGTGACTGGAAGTGCCTTCTAATTGTATCCCATTCTGAGGCACAGGGAGGTCACACCCAGCTTCCCACACCTCAGAAACCTTCCCAGTAGCTTCTGGGAGGTGCACTGTGAGGGAGGGTGCACAGAGGGTGATGGTGCGCACGGGGGAGGTGGTACGCATGGGGAAATGGAGCGCATGGGGGTGAAGATGCATGGGGGATGGTGCGCATGGGGGATTCTCCTATGTGGAACTTCTCCTATTTGGGCATGCCCACATGGGTTTCAGTATCTCATAAACCTTGTATGGGTAGAGATTCTGGAACATGCTGCAGACCCACTCTACAGTAGTAGATAGAAATCTAAATTCCCTTGCATATAAAGCGAGATCATGCCAGGCAGCTGTATGTAGGAAATTCACTGTAGATGTGAAACTACATCCTCCTTCCTACTGTAAATGATAAAGATGGTTTAAACTTCTTTTGCAATCACCAATCCTTCCTGCTGCCTATTGAGAATATTAATTTTAATGCTTGAACTCCTATATTAAGCACCTATGCAGTTTGTTTGCATTTCTTCCAGATGAATTGTGACTGAAGTATTAAATTGTTTCCAGTTGTACTATTTCTGAGCACTGCTTCAGCAGTGCACTTCACATGTTTTAATGTCTCCTTTCTTTTGTGACTTGAAACTGCTCATATTTAAGCAAATGTTTGAATTCTTTTGCTAGATAATTCTTTGCAGTTTAGTGCTTGTCATACAAGGCAGAATTCCTTAGAAATTTTAGTTTGTCTTACAAAGTGTAATTACAAATTATTTGTCATACAACATACCACTGTACAGTGATGCCTCACGTAAAGAATGCCTCACGTAAAGTATGTTTCACGTAACAAACAAAAATTTCTCTAGGATTCTGCTTCACGTAAAGAACATGCTTCACGTAAAGAAAATATTTGTTGGCAGTTGGGGCAGATGCGCTGGCCGGCAGCCTGTTTAAAAAGCATCAGGGCTGCCTAGCGCACCTTCCCATAGTGAAAGCAACACTTCCATGCTGTTCCTCCTGTGGCTGGAGGAGAAGAGCTGGAGGAGAAGAGCAGTGGAGAAGAGGGAAGCAGCTCAGGGCTAGCCAGAAGGGAGCAGGGGAGAGAGAGGCTCAGGATGGAGAGAAGGAGAAAGTGGGGAGACACTTTGAAGGTGTCTTGGATTGCAGCCTTCTAACCATGTCTACCCAGAAGTAAGCCCCATTGTATTAAATGGGGCTTACTCCCAGGAAAGTGTCTTTAAGACTGCAGCCTAAGTAGACTTCATAAGATCATGCACATTGAATGCATGTTTTGAATTCAATCCCAGTGTTCTGTCATCATTTTTACATCCAGTTAATATTTTAATATGAATATTTTGGGCGTTGTGGAACCAATCGTCTGAGTTTCCATTATTTCATAAGGGAAAATCCACTTCATAAGAAAAAATCCATTATTTCATAAGGGAAAATCCACGTAAAGAATGTTTCACGTAAAGAACATGCCTCCGGAACGAATTAAATTTGTTACGTGAGGCGCCACTGTATATAGATTTGTATGTGAGGATTGTATTTGTATGTGAGGATCTAGCTAAAAGGATTGTAAAAGTGTACTAAAAAAGTGTGCATGAGTTCTCAATTGTACACAGGGTGAGCATGGTGAATAGATGTCATAATGCTAAAGAGGACACCCAAGAAAAATGTAGGACGTGACAAAATTAAAGCTGAGAACACTCTTATACCGTGTGTGTGTGTGTTTGTATGTATGTGTATGTACAGTATGTGTGTGTGTACAATAAAACTTCCACGTGGTTGATTTAAATATTGTATTACTTATTACATTTAAAATTAATACATATTATTATTACATATAGGGTGTAATCTTAACCAATTTATACAAACACAACTGAGTGCCTCCCTGTTTCAGTTGTGGTATGGGGAGGCTGGTGCATGTCTATACACTTGTGTAAACTTCCCACGCCATGAGTGGTGCAAAAGTACCTTGCAGCACTTGTGCCGACATATATGCCGGTTTGAATCAAGATCTAATATCATTTTAAAAAGGCAAAAATTCTATTGACTTATCCAACCCCTAAGAAAGGTTCCAGAAAACCATTCCCATAAAGCATAAAATTGAATATTAAAAAAAAAATAGGACAGGAGACCACTACAGTATGTTGTCTAACAATTTTGCAGTGTAGTTCACGGTGAAGGATTTCTCTTGCATTCGGCAGATCAGGTTGTTTGTTTAAAAACTACAGAAATGTGAAAAGCAAGGAGAAGATAACATATGATTTGTATTATTAGAAGAGAATTTTTTGTTCAAGTTGTACTGAATAGTTCTTAATAATTTGTTTGAAAAGATACAAAAATAATAGAAATGGTGAAAGAATTTCAAGCCACTGTTGACATCTGGGGATGAACAAGCTGGTTTTTATAATTTACTTTTCCATTATACAAGAGGAAAGCAAGAAAGATTTCTGTAATTGGAATCTTGGCATGGAATACAGCAAACTGAGAGATGAAGGCAAATGGTGCAACCACATATGCTTTTGTAAAATATATAGAAGTTAGTGACCCACAATAAGAAAAAAACACACATTCAGATTCAATTATGTTAATTGTTGTGGAATCTCATCATTTAACACAGCTGGGCCACAACTTAGGCATACACTTCAAGTGCGTATATACCTGTGTTTAAAAGCTAAGCACATGATCAAATTCCATAGTACATAAAGATCTGTATGTGCAAGTATGTCAAATTCTAGTGCAGTGATTTTTACCCTTTTCACTGTGCTCTTGCACTAAAATAGTCAAGGCACACCATCAACTTTTGACAATTTATAAGGGGCACCATGCTGCTGGTTGTGTGCTTGTATCCCTCACATGATCACAAATGACCCTCCCCCTGGTATCAGCACATCTATGAACCATGAACCAATGGGTTATAGCACAATTGCCAAAAATTGTCGCTCTAGTGTAGTGGTTGCAAGCTCTTCCTATTCTTTAGGAAAAGAATTTTGTTTGCAATAAATTCAGTGATGAGGCTGAAGTTCTTAAGATTTTTTCAGAAAAATTACTGAATTCCATCCAAATGGCTTGGAAAAGTCACCTTCGACGTATAATAATGGAGAATTTTGTACCTTCTCCGCACTATATTTGACCAGTATAGACCATATCTTTCCTAGCCACTAAAATGTGTTATTAAGGTAGTATGCAAAAAGGGATAATTCATCTTGGCATTGCAAAAAGAATTCTGTTCCCTTGTGTAATCTTGTGTAATTCTGTCGACATTTTAAAATACATATGTGCTTTAGCAACTTGGATATCTAGGCATTGACTATCAACACCTTGCTCCCCTGAAATACTGAAGGAGGCAACTTGCAGTAATTCTCCCCCATGCGTACAGAACATCTGGTTATGAGTTTTAAAACACACGCAGATGTTTTCTTGACATTCTGTCAGCATGAAAGGGAGGAAAAAATCCTCCTCTCTGTGGCTGATATTCTTCACTGTCCTGCAGAAATTGGCCTTGTGATTGGAATATTGTCTGCAGTCTTGTCAGGTATATAGCAGTGAGTGACAGGTTATAGAAAGCAAATCAACCGAAAGCTATTACCCTCTTACTTCAGTGGAGTTTGAAAAATAGTCATAAATTAATGTTCTCTGCTGACTTTAAAAAAAATTCTTTACCAGCATTCCAAATCATAATTTTTATGGGGGAACACATCATAACTAAATAATACTCTGGTATGAAAAAGTCTGCTGCTTCTCCCCAAACTTAATCATTTTATTTGGAAAGATCACCAAGATGTGAGAATTTCAACTATATCAAAAAATACAGGATAGACAGGTGCTATCCTGCACACATTCCTCCTTAGTGCATAGTATGAGTTTTTGCTTAAATATTCAGGCTTGAAGAAAAAGACTGCGCTTCATAATTCACACACTGCTTATTCTATGTCTTATGGATAGAAGAAAGAAGCAACATATTCCGATACTCTTGCTTGCAGAATGAGCAAGAAGGTGGGATGTATTTTTGAATCAAATGGTGAGAAGCACATGTGGGAATTTTCTACAGAAATGGAATAGTAGGGGAATTTAAAAGCATTAACTTCTGCTTTTGTTCTTTTACTTCTCTCATACCCTTTGCAGTGAGATTGTGGACAAGACATAAATGTTTCTGTAAATCCACTGTTGTGTATTTATTCCTGGGTTTTCTAGCCATTGAAAAAAATAGATTTTTAGAGGCCAGTGTTCGCCACTTTCTTTTGGTGGCATTGTCAAAGGCCAAAAAAGTGTTAAAAACACCACAAAAGTGCACTCAGGAAAGCAAAGAGTTTGATTAAATACACAACAGGGGATTATAGCTGGCCAGAAAAATCTTAGAAATTGTTTCTGTAAATGCCTGGTTGCCAATGAAGTTCTAGTCTCTACCCTCACTGTAAAATATGTGATGCAGTAGCTTGTGTCTTAACACTTTTTCTAATGCTGCTTCAACATTGTGAGTTGCCTGCGATGGGATAGTTGTAATAACAGGGCACAGGTAAATTTCAGTAGCAGAAATTTTAACTACAAGGGGATAGGACTGAAGTTATAATTAGCAATATGATGATCGTTTTGTCATCTGAAAATGTCTAGTTTGGCCCCTAAGCCTGATTGTATTGCCAGAGTCAGCCAGGATCTGTAACAATCTTTTTCAAGTGCATGGCTTTTTTATTTGATCAACTTATTAGGGCTAAATCCAAAGCAGTTAAGGGTCCATGCAGTTACTTCACCCTCTAGTGTTATCTTATGGAAAGTCAGATGAACTGCCCTGGAGCAAAGGGCTTAATTTCACTTTAGTATATAGGCATAAACTTCATTGGAATTACCCATAGATTTGTTCTTGTACAAGATAACACAGGGCAAATTTTTGTAAAAAACAATTCCAGCAAGTTAATACCCACCTCGTTGTGCAGTCTTGTTCTAGACTAAGGTCTCTACAGTTGTTATTTTAAATAAACACATAAAAAGTCCAAAGCTGTGGGAATACATTACTTAGACCTGGTTAGAACACCCATTTTGGGTGCATGTGTGTGTAGGCTCACAATTCCCTCCTTTGCTGTTATTGCCATTGCTGCTTCCTTACCAGGTATCTTCAAAAATGGCCAAGTGAAGAGCAATCTGGGAGATGATGATCCATTTGGAGAGCCATCAGAGTAATAGCGATCTTTCTTTCTTGAAAGTCACTGCTCCAATGTTTAGGATAAAAAATTAACCAGTGAATGAGAAAGAGGATAAGGCAACAGCTGGACAGAGATGAGAGGCAGACAGTAGGCTGGCATTGCAATGGTTGTTAATCTGCTCTTTCACCCAAGTTGTTACTCATCATGGCTGCCTCAGTGCTCCACATCAATATCCCCCCTTTTCATTTCTGCTTCAAAACTTAGGTTTGTTTAGTCTGAAGAGAACTTGCATGTTTACTAGTGAGAATCTAAATATATAATCATATTTTGGCACTTGCTATACTTGGAGTAAATGTCTGTAAAGGGCTTCTTTGATTGTGAACATAACTGGGTCACAACAATGTTGCTGTTCTCCTATTCAGCCTTAGGTTGCTTTAAGCAGTGATTTTCAATCTTTTTCATCTCGTGGCACACTTTATACATTGAAATTGTCAAGGCACACCATCAATTGTTTTTACCATTGACAAGGCAGATCAAGGCACACCAGATCAAATCCCCCAATTTTCCTATTAATGAATGTCAATCCCCAAATTCCCACAGCATACCTGAGGACTAACTGCGGCACACCAGTGTCTGTTTTACAGGTTACTCTCTGAGCAACCTTTTGGCTACTTGGTTAAATATTAATCCTAAATGTGTGGTTGTGTTACTAGTATGAGTTTGCATGTGTGTCCATTTTGAAGAATGACCAATATTTTGCTGACTTGGCTGGAAAGCAAGTGATGGCTAAGTGAATTTTGGGAGGGGAATCCATTTCTCCATTCTTGTTCTGGTTCCTTTTGTCTCTGGAAACCTGCTGGGTTGTAAAAGCAGAAGTGGCCCCAGGTGGCAGGATAATAGCATCTTTAATTGTGCTTGGAGTGAAATTAGCTTCTTATCTGACAGCTTGACAACTTTATTGTTATTAATGTGCATATTGCACCAGGTTGTTTTTTTAAACTCTGTAGTGACAAATGTTTTCCATCTTCTTTCTATTAGAAATAGATGAATTGGCTATGAAGAATTCAGTATAACTCAAAACTCAGTATCTTCTTCCATCTCTGATATCCATAAAATAATTTTGGGAGGTGGCTAAGGAAGAATGTTCCATTTTGTGCTTCTTCTTTTTCTGCTAGGAACAACTGCTCCTTTTTGGGTTGCTCATAGCCACCTGTGGTTGCTCATAGCCACCACTTGTGCATCAGTGGTGGGCTCCCGCAGGTTCGCACCTACTCTATAGTACCGGTTGTTAACGAGAGATAGGACATATAAAGTTTAAAAATAGCCATCTAAAAGTGGCTGCCAGATGGTCATAGAACCGGTTTGTTAATTTCTTTGAATCCCATGCTGTGCATGTGTGGGAAGGTTAGGTGAATGCCTAGTGTGAGCTATAGTGACTTCACTAGATTACCACAAATTCAAAACAAAGGGGACTTTAAAAAGAAAAAATATATAAAATTCTAATTCCTTATAGCATTAGAATGGAACTCCTCCTTTCATTGCCTCTTTGTCTCCTTTTAATCATTCATTTGTACTCCATTTCAATATATTTGCAAGGGGAACAAAGCAAATATTCCAAGAATCAATATGGCTTTTTCATGAGCATGAGAAAACCACCAATTAGCCACAGGAATGAGAAGCAGAATATAGTACATTGCAGGTACCATCGGGTGTTTTTGACCCAAAAAGTTTGTCAACATGGGAAAAAAATAAAAAACGAACAGAAAAACAAAAACAATAACACAGTGAGTCACATTTTTAGAAGGGCTTAATGGAGGAATACATGAAAAGTCAGGTCGCTAATCATTAGAGTTTCAAAGATACACATGTGTAAAGCTGGAGCTGGGTCAAAAATTCCTAATGGTACCCAGTGAGGGTTAACCTCCTTGGATTCAAAGGGAAAGTAAACAAGAGAGAAGATTCTTCTAAATTACGGTATTTGTAGATCTCAAATCAGAGGTTTTCATTACTTTCAATGCAGTTTTCCATTGTCCCAGTGTAATAGGACAGCCTACTTCCCTGATTCACGCTCCTGTTAGCGATGATGTATCACACTTGAATATCAATGTCAGTTATTTGTTATGATGGAGACTCCAACCCCTTGGCTCAAGTCACCCACAACTCATGAGTGCAGCTGTTGCAACTCATCCACAATCATTCTGACTTGTGTTAGTTTTTTTAAAAAAACAACAGTCAAGCCTCAGAAGTGCCGCCCCGCTCCAAAAACCCCCCAAACAAACAAAAAAAACAAAAACAAATAACAAGCAAGTGCGTACACTCAGCAGAGGCACAAGTGCACACACAAAAGTACAATTGATTCAAGCCTATTTCTGTCTTTTCATTTTAGGATAAAACTCTCAAGTCAGTTCTCAAGTTTTTTGACATGCCTGATTCTAGTGTAGTCAGTTGTAACCCATCGTTGAAATGACACTGCTTAGTTTGGGAGAGGGGGATCTGATGCACTGTAAGTGTGCTGATTTACAAATATATGTATTCCCTCTCTCTCCAGATTTCAGAGGGCCTTGTGGGATTGTGAAACCCTTCTCCTCCTTGCTGGAGTCTACTGCCAACCAGCTCTATATGTGACTAAAGCAACTATTAAATAAGTGGTTATTAGATTGTCTCTCCAGAGTGTTTTGACCCTACACCTCTTGGAAATTTCAGCAATTCCATTTTCTGTTGAAAAGTGTAATGATTCTGAAACTGGTGATGTTGGAAAAACTTTTCAGGGACAAGAGGTAAAAATGACTGGGTTAGACCCTTTGACATCAAAACACTCTTTTAATTTTTCACTAATTAAGGATGACTAATGATAATGAGAATTGCCATTAATTTATTTTACTTGTGTAAGTGAAGACAGAAAATGTCAGATCATTGTGGTGATAGGATTAGATAGGTTAGGACAGGAGAAAGGAATCTAGAAAAAATTATGTCATTTGTATTTAAAATGCTTGTGTATTTGTTCATGTCTTCTAAAATGATATGGTAGAACTGGGAAAGACACAAAATACTGTAATTTAATTAGAATTATGTAACAGATTGACACAAGGAAATACAGCAGCTCAGCTTAAACAAAAGACAGCCAAAGGTCTAAGTAAGCAAGTAAAATCAAGAGCAGATGTGGAAGGGAAGGATAGGGTTAAAGCAAAAAAGTATCAAGTGGCAATTTGCACAGCAGTTATAGAGATGGTGAAATCTATCTAGGAAACTTTCTAATTTAAAATAATTCCTTTAACTTTGGTGGATCTTTATATTTAATTTTGATTGCAAGCTACCTTGAGTTAATTTGGCTGCAAATGAAGAAATAGTGTACATGAAAACTTTCTTGAGGTTCCTATCAGGACATTTCAAAGAATGTCTTTGTAAGTGAGGTAAACATATTAGAAAATTCATCTGGGAAACACTGCTAATCATACTGAAATTATTTTCAGTCCTGAACCACGAATCTTCAAATTCAGCTCAAGTTTGTTTTACATTCCACTTTTAGTAAAATTTGGATACAACTATAAAACCCCTGCCTCACCAATACAGAAACTAAAAATTTTTTGGTTTTGGCCCCTTCAGTCCTCTGAAGGTAATTAAAATTGTGTTCCAGTCACCTCTGGAAAACTCTGAAACCCTCAGAGGTCGTGCATGTGTATCCACAGCCTCTCTGGTTTCAGAATGGCTGTAAGCAAATGAATGAATGAATGAATAAACAAACAAACAAATAAATAAATAAATAAATAAATAAATTCTACTCCCACTTTCCCTTGGGAAACTGAAAGTGGTGTTTCCGTTCAGGTTGGGCAAGGTGTTGCTCAACAAGGGTCCAGAGGACCTGCATTGAACCAGATCCATGAACTGCTAATCCATATATACAGAAGCCCCATCTGTTTTAGAAGATTGTTCATTTTGACATTTTCCAAGGAGAAATTACACTTTTTGCATAACTGCATGTGACTTTTTAAAAAAGTCTGTTGCAACAAAATGTCTGATACTGAATGTGAAAGGGTCCCTCATGTTGTAAGACTTCTGTTAAAAACTAATAGAAACATCTGTCCAAGAGAGAAATAAAAACCATGCATATGGAAAATAGGATATATTAGATGACAGTACACTCCTCCTACTCTCGTGCACACATGGCTGTTGTTTTGAAGGGAGGGGTGGTTATGAAAGTTTCTCTCTACTTATCACCCAGAAAAAGCGACCTTCAAGCATAGTCGTTCTTGGGAAAAGTTCCCCCATCCGTGACAGATTTGACTATAAATCTCCAGTATTAATGCCCAGGTTCCCAAGGTCTGTCATCCTGCATGCCGGTTAAGCACGGGAGTTGCTTGAAAACAATGTACTAAGTCATCCGTCATTTCTGAAACAGTCTGATCCTGTGTCTGTTACTAGGAGACTGGCGCAAGGTTGGAGACTGGCGCAAGGTTGAAGACTGAGCTTATTGCGTCTGTGTGAGCATGCACACACTGATGTTTGCACAAGTGCGTGCAAGACTGGAGGCCCTACTATTCTTGATGTGGGAGATCTAAGCATGCCAGAGCTGGTCCAAGAACAACTTGTGCCTGAGGCAGTGTCCCAGATGCTGCCCTGTCCTTGTTGTTTGATGCATCAGTTTCTGCTCTACCCAGTGGAGGCAAGTGGGGTGTCCCACCACCAATCTGCTGTCTGTGGCAGCTGCTTTAGTGGGCCTGATGGATGGACTGGCCCTGATTAATGCAATCTCTTGGTTTTTTAATGCCTAATGCAGCCTACAGGGGCTAAGTTTAGGTTGGGACTGTGGCTTTGGGAAGGATGTGTTAACTCTGCCATTTTCCTAGTTAGAATTGCTTCCTCCACACTGTCTGATGGGACAAAATGTACAGACATTTAACTTAAAGGAAAAACTGACTGTAACTACCCAGAAAAAAATATTGGGGTTGCAGTGAAGAGTTCAATAAAAATATCAACTCTGTATGCAGTGGCTGATTCAAAGGAGAATTCATTCTCACTTTCCACCATGATGCCGGAATTTGAAAGGCACTCACTGGAACTGACTGGTATAGCATACAGGATAGGGAAAAATAATGTTATTCACATAAGGCATAATTAACTAGAACTTACCTGCTGCCTGTAGCAAAATTCATAATCTATCAATGTGTATTAGCCATCATGTCGAAGTAGAACATCCAAAAGTAGGATGTGAAGTAGGCCACTCTGCATTTTCTGTGATTCTCTGGGATATTTAAAAAAATATATTTTAAAAAACAAAACGGCACTGTCAGGCCTTCTGCTGTGCTAACAACCCATGGGGCAGATTCACAAATACGTATATATTGCTAATTTTTGTATGTGTACCTTTTATCACATCTCCCACAATAACTACCTGGCAATAATGTAGTAATTCTCTTGCTTGGCAATAGTATAGTATCCCACTGGGTTAATTCTATGCATTGGTTTGGAGGATATGAACTGAGCAACCTCTTCTCCTATCTGATCCTTTCAGAGTGTGTACTCAGGATCTTCTAGACCAGTGGTGGTGAACCTTTTAGGTTCCAAGTGCGACTGATGGCACCGGAGCCAAACATGCATGCCCAGAACTCCAGGCATGTGTAGTGGGCCAGGAATGCCTTGGGCACTCGCTCCTTCAGTTTGGTTATGCTCCAAAGAGGAGCAGCTGCCTATCTCACAGCCAAATTGAGTGCAGATATCTGGGCATGTATGCTGGCCACCGGCTCGCTCTGGGCTGGAGCAGATGCCGGGCTGGGGGTATGTGGCAGCACTATGGTTGTGAGCTGGCAGGAAGGGTTCTGAGTGCCCTCTCTGGCACCCATGCGAGAGGTTCACCACCACTGTCCTAGACAAATTAAAGAGATAATATTCTAGCTTTCTTCTAGGTGCAGCAACTTGTCTTCTAAGTGCAGCAAGTCGAGATGCACTCAGAATTCCAGTGCATTTGTCAATTATTTCCTGCTGCAAAGATGTCTTATCACTTCTTTGGTGATCCTGACTCAAAGACTGAGGATTTAGGCATTAATAACATAATTATAATTACTGCTTTTAAATAATTTATTTTTTGTTCCAGCATTGCACTGTGCCTGAATTTCATCTTGTGTTTTAAGGTTTTCATACCTTTTCAGGAAAACACTTCCAGATCTTACTTAAACTCCTTTGACTGTAGTATTTTGGTCACTAAGATACGAAATGGATTTCCACTTGTGAGGGTCACCATTAGTTCAATGTTACATTTTGTGCCACTGAATAGCAGAGTTAACTTCCCAGCCTCATAGACTGACAGAAGATTGTATTTTAACTAGAAAAAAATGTATGGTTGAAGCTGCATCTTGAACAATTTGTCTTAAAAAGGAGACATGAATTGGAAGACATTTTCTATTGAGGATGGAAAAGGGGAAGGCTGATTGCAAAACAGGCTCAGCAGAGGTGCCTGTTTTATTTGTATAGGCATTAAATGGAGTTATGAATGTATTGCAGTTTTCGCTGCAAGGAAAATCCTTTCTTCATTCCATTCTCATTCAGTACTGGCTGATGGGCTTTATTATAACTTTTTAATAATGGTGGTGATAATCTGTGTTGAAATTGAGAGAACTCTGGAGACAAGGAGAAGGCCACTGACTTCCTCTATACCTCTTCTTTTTGGAATGCTTTGATTGTACCTTCTAGTTCTAAGCACTGATTCATGCTTCTGATTGCCATGGTCTGCTGAATTTGTATGAAGGAAGGTGAAAACAGGAAGCAACATCTCTGACCTATGAGCTGGAGATTTATTGTTTTAACACATCATGACGTTAATTAATATTTTTCTATACTTTTATGTAAATCTTTTAAATACATATTTTGGACAGTGAGATGATGGTGGAGCCATATTCCCTTCTGTTTGAAAAGACTGAATGTGGATCAAATGGTCCTTCCTATTTTTAGCAGAAGCCAAGCTATTCAGAGGATTGACTGACCCTTATGGCCATCATGAAATATCCGTTCACAAGAGCAGCATTTAAAGTTTTAATTTTGTTTTGTTTTCACTTGGTAAAATTATAAAAAGGTATCAAATGTTCATCTGAAAAAATGTGGTATTAGAATCAAAGCACTGATAATGGGGAAGGGAGCAAATGAAAATCTGCACCCTGTAAATGTGTCAGTAAAGGAATGGAGCTGGAGCAGAACTACTATTCTGGTAGTAAGGTACAGTCAATTCTTATTAAATTGTGAGGGTTGCATTACTAGAAATAGAAATAGAAATAGAAAGGAATGTAGTAATGAAACCTGTTGGGAAAATGGGGTTAGGTTCAGTGATGGGCTTCAGGGGGTTCTCACAGGTTCTATAGAACCCTTTCCTAATAAGCGCTTGGTTCTGAGAACCTGTTACTAATGAGACATAGAACCTGTTGTTAATTTAGGTTATTAGGACATAGAACCCGTTGTTAATTTATTTGAATCCAACCACTGGTTAGGTTCCCATGACACTCTTCACTATAAACTTTACTACCTGTTACTATAAATACATCATTTTGTTATGTACTGTTCTTAAGAACACATCCCATACAACAATAACATACAGCACTTTCTGGAGTAGATTCATTCATTGATTTAAGAATATTGCAGCTTCCTTTGGGCTTGTGTTGATCCTTATGTAGATGCTGTGTGATAGGTCTCTCAGAATTTTTTCACTACTGTACATTGCTGTGAAAGGGCATGAAGAGATCACATGCATGGTAACATGGGTCACACTTTTACGTTGGAAAGACAGGCTAGTGTGTTTGCGCTGTATCCATTGCAAGATTGGGGCTGCTGCTGCACTACTGTGGGGCAAAAAAAATGTTTCCCTTACCCTGTGTAGTGCAGCAGCAGTACTAGTTGGTCTTCTTGGGGCTGCACAACTGATTTTGGTAACACAACTGAGTAGCCTGGGACTGGTGCAACCTACTTTAATGCAGGTCTGCTACACCCTTGGGCCAGTGCAGGTGACTTGTGTCCAACCAAATGTCTGAATGAATTGCATGGTAAGTGGCATAGGAATCCGTGGATAACAGGAATTTTACTGTATGTCTGAACAGAGTTTTACTGTGGAGCCTGTCTCTTTTAACTTGGAGGACAACCTTTTGGTTTTTCCTGCTGTAACATGCAGCTGTGCAAAAGTGGCACAGTGCATGCTGTGTTGGGGCAGATTAGGAAGCTTGGCAGGAGAAAAGGAAAATGATTTCTCTTACCCCTCCATAAGCCTCCAATTGCCAATGGGTTTGTTATTTATCTGGCTTAAGTCTGAGAAGACAAAGGGGGCATGTCAGTTGCCACCAAAGTGGACAGCATCCAGAGCAACTCATGCTGGCTGCCATTCTTTCCTGCCTCCAGCATGCTTCTTGCCCTCCTTCCATTCCTAATTCTTCAAGTTGTCCCTTATGCTCCATCTAGTAGTGCCTATCTCTGAGGAAGGATGCTCACCTGTGATAAGTTTATCACACAACTGCCATTGGTACTGGGAATGAGTCAACAGCATTAATGTGATGGGAATGAAATGTGGAACACAAATTGAGACAGAGTGAGGCTGGTGAATCTCCTCATTAAAATGTTTATGTTCCTGACCTGAACTGAGGATTTTAGATTGAATGGTATCTCTAATCTATAATATGTGGTTTATTTTCACCACATAGTGCTATCAAATTACTATGACATCTAGCCAGTTGCCCCCTAAGGTTAATTTTTGTTTGCTTTTTAGACATCTGCCATGAAACCTGCAAACTATCATGAGACTAGCACGAACAGCTGAATTAAAGTCCTTTTACAAAAGAGCTAGACCCCAAGTTTCTGATTTACTTTTGTTGAAATCAGAAAGTTACTGTGCTACACTTCTGTTAGCACCAGGTTTACGTGAAGAATTGGAAATGCAACAAATATTGTACTGCTGTTTCAGGACTGCATTTTCATTTTTATTACAGAGATCGCCAGATTCCTCTTTGTAATGGCAAAGGTGTATGGAAACTGGAGTTAGCATGCTACTTTGGTTGCATAACAGTTCACTAACTAAGAGCACAATCCTAAACATGTCTACTCAAAAGTAAGCCCCATTGTGTTCAATGGGTCTTACTCCCAGGAAAGTGTCTTTAGGATTGCAGCCTAAGTGAGAGCAAATTTGAACAAATCAATATTTGTTCCTTTCATTTACTGCATGTAGCAAATTTGAGCTACAGGTTTAAATTCTAAACACAAATTTGACAATATAGGTATCTTTTGTTGCTCTATTTGTTCCTTTTTTGTTGTTTTTTAAATATATGCTATTTGTAATAATAATAATAATAATAAACTTTATTACGGTCTGCAGGCCAGCCACAAATAATAATCAAAATGTATAAAAACATACAGATATAGGGAATATACAGCAAAATTATGATCCCACATAAAAAAACAGCTTTAAAATAACCATCAGCATCAGCGAAACATCAGCAACAAAGCAACTCCCCTTGATCATTACCAAAATGACTAGTGGACTATGCTCTAACTACCAGGATCGGCTGCTTTTAAGATTCTTCTCCTAATGCCCATAGTGACTGAAAGAAATTTGGCAACACTGAGCATTATCCTGGGGTTGTAATCCGACAACAACACATACATACATTGTTGCTCTGTGCAACTGGGGAATCAGCTAATCCAAGGGGAAACAAGCTCCTCACATACTCCCTTGTAATAAGAACACCTCAGCAGAACGTGTTCGGTGGTTTCTATTTGTTCCATACCACATGGGCAAAAATGTTTTGTCCAGGGGATCTTTTTATACCGTCCCTCCTGGACTGCTGAGGGTAGTGCATTAAGCTGGGCCAGGGTAAATGATCTTCTATATCTAGGCTGCTCCAGCTGAGTGAAATAGGGTGCTACTGTAACTTTATATAACCTATCCGCCCTTAGGTAAAATCCTGAGACATTGTTTAAATCAATTTGTCTCTCAGTATCCTCGATACGCTGCCTGATGATTTTTTTTGCCTGTTCCAGTCCCATAGTTAACAAAATTGACCTAGAAAGACCCAGGGAGGCTAATTTTTGTTCAATTTGGTGAACCCATTTCAACTTAAAGGTGTCTAGCAAGATCAAAGGTACAAGACCATTAGCGAGATAAATCAGTCTGAGCCAATACACCAAAATTGCAATCCATATTCTGGATTCGATTTTAATTTGGCCCGTTTCCAATCTCAGTTTTACATTGGCTACATCTCTAGGGACTCCCAATAGGGCTCTCAAAAATTTACTTTGTACCCATTCAAGGGTTACGATGTTTGGGAAGGGGCCCAGTTGAGCGCCATACAATATATGCTATTTGTAACTGAGGCTAATAGGATTAAAGAATATGGCTACACTTCTCTGTTCAATTAGGTATTTAAATTCCACACTGTTCAATGGAATAAAAGGAGCTCAAGAATGCAGTCCTCTTCCCTTACCATCTCAAATTCCCATTTTCTCTTATGCATGGACATGTATGCATGTGTTTCGGCATATGTAGAGTCCAGATATCCCCATGGAGTGCACTTGTGCAAAGATTAGGAGAAAAAAAAACAAAAAACAAAACGTTGTGGTGGGCGTCTACAATAGACGGCCAGGCCAAGGAGAAGTGGCTGGTGTCTTCTTGAAGCAACTGGCAGGCGTTGCAAGGAAATATGAGGTAGTTGTAATGGGGGGACTTTATCCAGACTTTTTTGGGAGACAATCTAAGTCAAGCATGGAAGCTCCAATACATTCCTGATGGGCCTGGAAGATAACTTTATGGTCCAGAAAGTGGAGGAAGCGACAAGTGTCGCTTAACAAATCGTAAAGAACTGATTGAGCGGGTCAATATAGCGGGAACTTTAGGAGAAAGCGAGTATGAACTACTGGAATTTAGAATATTATGGGAAATAAAAACAGTGCCCCGTGAAACCTATATACTGGATTTCAGGAAGGCTGATTTCAACAGACTTAGAGGAATCATAGGCGGGATCCCATGGGTTGATTGATGACTGTGCAAATGGGGGTGTGGGATCATTGGCTGATGCGGGGATATGCTCGCATCCCCAGAGGGGTAATGGAAACATGAATGGTGCAGAACAGCAGATTAAAATTGATATAGAACTGGTTAGAAACCACTTAACTGGCCTAAATGAATTCAAGTCATTTGGACCAGATGAGCTGCATCCTTGGGTTCTTAAGGAACTGGCAGATGTCCTTGCAGAGCCTCTGTCGATCATCTTTGAGAAATCCTTGAGGAGTGGAGAAGTGCCACTGGACTGGAAGAGGGCAAATGCAGTCCCAATCTTTAAGAAGGGGAAAAAAGAAGACCCGGGAAATTATAGACCAGTCAGTTTGACTTCAATCCCAGGGAAGATATTAGAACAAATCATAAAACACACAATTTGTGCACATCTAGAAAAGTACTTGGTGGTCAAAAGAACCCAGCATGGATTTACTAAGAATAGATCTTGCCAGACAAATCTAATTTCCTTTTTCAATTGGGTTACGAGCTTACAGTACTGTGGCAATGGTGTGGATGTCATTTATCTTGACTTCAGCGAAGCATTTGACAAGGTCCTGCACAACATCTTAATCGGGAAGTTGGAAAAATACAGGCAAGATGAGTCAATTGTTAGGTGGATTTGCAACTGGCTCAACGGCCACACTCAAAGGGTTTTAGTAAATGGTTCTGCATCAACCTGGAGGTCAGTTTCGAGTCGGGTGCCCAGGCTCTGTCTTTGGCTTGGTTCTCTTTAATATCTTCATCAGTGACTTGGAGGAAGGGATATGGGGGAGACTGAACAAATTTGCGGATGACACCAAGCTGGGAGGAAAAGCAAACACAACAGATGGAAGGAAAAACCTCCAGGAGGATCTGGGCTGTAACAAATAGAATGAATTTCAATAGGGAGAAATGCAAGGCTCTGCACTTAGGCAATAAAAACCTAAAGACACAGGTATAAAATGGGAGACACTTGGCTTGGCAGCACAACATGTGAGTGGGATCTTGGAGACGCCGTGGATCACAAGATGAACATGAGTCAACAGTGTGATGTGTCTGCAAAAAAGGCAAATGCCATTTTAGGCTGTATTATGGGTCCTGTAGCTTCCAAGTCACAAGAAGTTCTAGTTCCTCTTTTTTCTTCATTGGTTAGACCTCATCTTGAGTACTGTGTTCAATTCTGGGCACCTCACTTTAAGAAAGATGCAGCCAAACTGGAGCAAGTCCAGAGGAGAGCGACAAGAATGATCAGTGGGATGGAAGGGAAGTCCTACGAGGAAAGGTTGGGGGAACTTGGGATGTTCAGACTGGAGAAGAGATGGTTGAGAGGAGACATGATCACCCTCTTCAGATACCTGAAGGGCTGTCATATGGAGGAAGGGGCTCATTAGTTCTTAGCTGCCTCTGAAAGCAGAACTAGAACTAATGGGTATAAACTGCAAGAAAGGAGATTCTGGTTGGATATCGGGAAAAAATTCCTGATAGTGAGGGTGGTTTGGAAGTGGAACAGATTGCCAAGGGAAGTGGTGGACACTCCCTCACTGGGAATCTTCAAGCAAAGGCTCAATGAGCACCTGTCAGAGATGCTCTAGGAGGATTTCCTGCTGCAGGCAGGGGGTTGGACTAGATGACCTACTAGGTCTCTTCCAACTCTAGGATTCTATGATTCTATGTAGACCAATTTGTTACGTTCTTCGCTTTTCTCTTAATTTTGGATCTGCCCTATTCCCTTTTCCTTTCAAAAGCTTATGTTTTTCTCCAGTTTTAAGGAGTCAGCAAATCTACTATGGATCAAAGGTTTAGGTATGAAGTTGTTGAAAATTGGAATATCAAATTCGCATTACAGTCACAGACCCAGAACTGTAGTCCAGCCTCTAAAGAAAGCTTTATCAATTCACTTGTGAGTCACTGGTCCAGTGCAATCCATCCATTTCCCCAATTTTATTTTTTGTGTCTCTTGTTAAACAACCTGAGCTAGTTTAAACTCCTGTAACTGAACTGCCCCATTACTCACATGTGAGAGAACAATAGAACACCAGGCTGCTCTTAAATGTCTCCACACGTTGGCATCATTAATAACTGTAATGCTGGCATCACTCGCTCCTAAATAGCCTCATTTATCAACAAGCAATTTACTGTGGAGTGGTGGCAGGGATGCAGATAAGCAGTTGTGGATGAGGTACCTGCATGCCACCTGCCAAGTTATCCTCACCACCTCCTCTACAGGGTTGGAGAAGTTGAGTGAGTGAAAGAGAGAGAGAGAGAGAGAGAGAGAGAAGCTGAGGAGGAAAAGTCTTCAGCCTGAAACGTGACTTTCATGGTGAGCACTAACGTATTCTGGTAGCTGCCAAAAGTACTTCCTCCTTGAACAAGGCCACATGTAACACAGAATTGATAGAGATGCTGTGCAAAGCTATGTATTCAGAACTAAATCCACTGGAGATCACTTCCAAGAAACCCCCAAGGCTTGGACTTTGAGGCTGCAGCCTATGTCCCCTTTGCTCAAGCAGCAGCTGCAGGACCTTGGAGCAGAGGGAGATGGCAGAGCAGAAGCGCTCCGAGACAGCAGCTGAGCCATCCTGGTGGGTCCACTGACTGGCTGCTTGTGTGCGCACCATGCCCTCTTCCACCAGGAAGGTGCTGCTGAGGAAAGTTCCCCTCCAAGCAGCCTGGCTGGGACCTCATCTGAGCATGGGAGACAGTCACCCACAATTGCACAGCAAGTTAGAGAGAACTACCATTGGCTCAGTTACGATCATGTGATGTTCGTTGTCACATACTACTTATATTACAAGACATCACTTACTTATCAAGTTAAAATTATTAGAAAAGCTTGCTTGTCTTGTAGAATACTTGCAATTCAAGTTACTCACAATCCAAGGTTTTACTGTACACTATTTCAGTTTTGGTTCCAAAAGAAGGCAATCTGCTGTGGGGTTTGTTCCCTTCACTTGGAGAGCTCCATTTTTTCTGGTGGTGCAATTTAATATCACTGTTATGTACTCTTTTAACACAAAAAGATGGCAGTAGAATATCTTGTAAACCAGGGTGACCAAATGCCCGAACCCTAAAAAGAGGACAAGGCCCCCCAAAATTCCTGACACCCAAGCAAAATTCCTGACATGTTTTTTTTTTAAATGTAGGACAAAAGAAGGACATATTAAAATAAAGGCTTAAAATGCTTGTATTGCTATGAGGTAGTAATACGTTAGTTGTGCTGGCCTAAACTGGTTAGGATCGCACCCTCAGTGTCATAAGTCTTTCCATTTGGGTTTCACACATCTTTAAACTTAACTGTTCTGACAGAAGTCAATGGAGCATGTTAAAGAGTGGAATATTCTTAACTCAATTGTGTTGTCTTCTATATACTCTTTGTTGTTTAACAGATGGCAAAAAGGTAACTTCAGCATTTGTCCCATGTGGTGACTGGTTCTTCTTGTTCTGGATTGGAGTTATCCAAACTATGGTTGACATGACATTTGGAAAACGCAGGGGCCTGTTGCCAGGATGTTGCAGGATGTTCCTGCTGAAGTGGTACCTATTTTTCTACTTGCATTTGCATATTTTCAAACTGTTGGGTTGGCAGGAGCTAGGAAGAATGACAGGAGCTCACTCCATTGTGCAGCACTTGGATCTCAAACTTGTTCACCTGCTATCTTCAGATCGATAGGCACAGTGCCTTTAACCACTGGACCACTGCAGTCCCTTTGTTATTTAACAGCTAATGTTGGAAATACAAAAAAATATTATAATCATGCCATTGTGAAAAATCCAATTTTCCCTATTTCATCCTTGGAAACTTTGTTGTGTAAACATCAGCCAGAACAATGGACCATTAATTTAAATGTGAAACCATTTATTTGCTTAGACGCCTAAGAGAATTGGGTTACCAGTTAGCCCTTAAATACTTTCACTCAGCAAATAATACATCACCAAAAACGGACAAACAGTAATTATGTCCTTCTTCCCAATTTACTTCCTTTTTAAATGATCTAAAAATTTTCTTTATCAGACTCATTGGAAGAGATGCAATGCTTATCTTCCTCTGTTTCCTGTCAGAGCTATAGTAGATAACCAACTGGGAATACTAACGTTCTGCTTAAAGATGAACCCTTTCGAATGGGTCACCAAAATATATCTGCATTGATATAACTAGCTAAAAGATGCCAACAGTTCCTTAGCTGTTTCCAGATTTTGCTAGGCAAAGTAAAATGAATTGGAAAAGTAAGGAATTTTGTATAACTAGTTCATTGAATTTCAAACAGTGTGCTATGCACGTTGGTGTGCTGTGAATGGTCCACAGACGTGCCATAAAAATTTGGGAGTCATTTATATACAGGCATCCCACTGGGTGACTAGACCTCTGGTTTTAACTGGTTTTAACTGGAGGTTTCAGGAAATTAGACCCCTGAACCGGGGTCCAGTCAGGGGCCCCACCTTCTCTGGAAAAATAGGGGTCCATTGTATCCCCCCCTGCGTGCTTCGCACACCTTCCTTACAACCGGCTGACTAAGCCGCCAGCTGTCGCTGTGCAGAGCGTCTAAGGTGCCAAAACCAGGTGAGGGTGGGCCATCTGCTCTTGGCCTGGCCAAGCTTCCAGCCAGGCCAGGGTGGATGGCCTGCCCTGCCTGGCGGTGGCGCCTCAGCCATTCCTTGGAAGGCAGTCTGAGGCCGCCGCAGCTCCCCTGGGGCCTCCCTGCAGCTTCCAGAGTGCCCCCAGAGCCTGTCCGCCAGCCAGCCAGCCTCCCCACTGCCTCTGGAGTGGCTGAGTCCACGTGTGGCCAGCTGTTTCTGCACCTCAGGGGACTCTTTTGGAAGCACACCAGCATCAGGCAAGTGGTCCCCCAGTGCTCCTCCCAAGTGCTACCCCATCTCCTGTCCCCTAGGGTTCAGCCACCTCTCCCCTCACCCATCTACCTACCTAACCCACTCACCCATCTACCTACCTAACTCACCCATCTTCCCAACCCACCCATCTTCCTACTTAACCCACCCATCTACCTAATTCACCCAGGTCCCTACCTTTCCCCTTCCCCACCCAGGTCCCAAACTATCTCCTCCCTCACCCAGATCCTCACCTATTCCCTCCCCCACCCAGATCCCCACTTACACCCTCACCCACTCAGCCCACCCTTTCCCCTCCCCCACTCAGAACTCCAACTTTCCACTCACTCCCACATATCTTTCCCATCTACCTTTCCCCTCTCTTGCATGGTTTCCGTTGCTGCAAACTGCTTTGGGAGTGTCTTGTGTTTCTGGATTGGAATCATATATGTAAAAGTATAAAATCATATATGTAAAAGTCACTTGCATGGGTTCCGGTGCTGTAAACTGCTTTTGGAGAGACTTCTGTCCTGGGTCAGAATCAGGCCTGCTTTGAGCCACTCTTATGTCGTTGGGTGATGAGAACAGGTATTGTGTCTCTGGGACAAGATCATGTCTGCTTTAAGCCACTTCACATGCAAAGAGGTTTTCAATTTAAAAAGTGATGAAATTAAGTACAGGAAAGCAATACGAGTATTTTTGCTTTATTTTAACATGTCCTACATTTGTCCTACATTTTTTGTGGGTAGGAATTTTGGTGAGCTTGGGGGGATTTTGGGTTCAGCAGCTGGTTAACCTGGCATCCCTGCTTTCTGATGGTTTGTTTTCTGATGATCCACTCTTTCAACACCTTTCAGTTATGCCCAGAACATTTTCTGCTCTTTCTACCTCTCTCTGCTATTCTAAAGGCCAAAATTGCTGTAGCTCCTGTTCTATTCCTGAAGGTGTTAATGGTGTTAATATATGACATTGTTCTGTGGGCTGTGGGTGGCGTAAGTGGTTAAGACGCTGTGCCTGTTAACCAGCAAGCCAGGGTTCAAGACCCGGGTCGGCCCCACAAGATAGGGTGAGTTCCTATCCTTAGCCCAGCTCTGCGACGCCAGCTGGATCCAATCGTATTGGCTCTGCCTTTCCATTGGACTAATTCAGTGGCGTGGAGAGGGGGATTTGCTGCTTGGGTAACAGCCTATCCTCCATAACAATCCAACCCACGCTTTTGTGCTTCGCATGCAGCGTATGCAGCGCTGAGCACGATACCATAGTCTTTCAAGACTGACGGAGGCCTGCTTTAAAATGACAGTGTTAATATTTGGTGTTAATATTTGAAGGTGTTAATATTTGACATTCCTGAAGGTGTTAATGGGAATTCATTTCCAGAAATCTTTGTGTAACAGGAGGAATTTGCAGTATAAAAAGGGTCTTTGCAATTTGCTAGCTAAAAATGCATTGAAAGCGACGTTTATAAACAACAAAAAAAGATTGTTTCACTTTTCAATGTTTTTCACTTTTGAATGGTGCTCCAGTCCCTAACCCATCCAAAAAAGTGGGGAATGCTTGTATTTGGGAGATAGTTTCATTTAACCACCAATTTCATTGGGAACCTCTAAGACAGGGAACAGGGGTGAAATACCCCACATGGGGTAAAAATGGAATTCCTGGGGTCAACATTGTAATGCAAGGTAATGCGTGACCATCCATTATCCCCAGGCACTGGCAGGAAGGAGCCTGCTGCGAAGTGCAAAAAGGAGTAGGACAGAGTGCTAAAGTGGGCCCTGGAGGGAGCTCCTCCCCCTCTCCTTGCAGCCAGGCAATGAGAGCAGCCCGAGGAGAAGCAGCAGGGTCAGGGTGAGCTCCATTTCTGCGCTGCATCACAGCCTCTGCTCTTCCAGGAGCCCCTGCCTGCCTGTCCTGCCTTACTCCTGCCGCCCCCTGCCAGCCTGGAGATGGCAGCCACACTCCTCCAACAGCAGCTGCCACAGCGTCTGCCACCAGGTACTGATCCTAATAATGTCTACTCAGAAGTAAGTCCCATTGTGATCAGTGGGACTTACTCCCAGGAAAGGACATAGATTTGTCTCCAAACACCACACAGCCTCCCCCTTTCCAGAATCCAGTCTAGTCAACATATAATACACAGCCCAGTCCTAACCATGTCTACTCAGGAGTAAACCCCATTGTGTTCAGTGGGACTTACTCCCAGGAAAGGGCAGGCAGGGACATGGATCTGTCTCCAAACACCACAGAGCCTTCCCCTTTCCAGAATCCAGTCTAGTCAACATATAATACACACCCCACTCCTAACCATGTCTACTCAGAAGTAAGCCCCATTGAACACAATGGGGCTTACTCCCAGGAAAGTGTCTTACTCCCAGGAAAGCGTCAGGCCCTTGTGTATAACATGCTTCCCTTTGTGATGCCCTGGGCCCTGACTTCAAGTCCTTTCAAATCAAGGGGATAACGTCGGCATATCTAAATATATTCTGGGGTAAAGGGTGAGAAAGTTCCCTGACCCCTGCTCTAAGATCTATTGCTATGGGAAAGGGAGGAAAAATAAATGTAACCCCCTTCCTCCAGAATAGATCCTTTTACTTGCCTTATTTCCAGTTTAAAAATTCCCAAACAAGTTTTTTTTCCTAATGGACAGAGGACCAACAGGTGTGGGGAACGATCACAATAGCAGTGGGTAGACATAGAGTACAACACTGTCTCCCCCCCTCACCCTGAACCTGTGCTTGATGCAATTCAAATTACTTCATCAATCTTTCCCAAGAATTTAGAAATCACAACCATATTTTGGGGTGCTGTTTGGCTTACAATTTGATAAATGTATTGTCTCCATGTCTTACAACTGTTGCTTGCCTCTATCAAGTGCATGAAGAAAGTCATGCAATATTTGACTCGCCTTGAAAAATAGGGAGCTAGAATTTTCAAGGTGGACAGGGATAGACTATGGCAAGGACATAAGAGTAGCTTCATCTTCCTTGGGATGTAGAACTTCCTTCTATTTGCATAAATCAGTATTCATTAAAATTAAAAATAAGAATTATTGTTGACTTTCAAGATTCCTTTAAATTTTGGGTTTGGCTTTTATTCACTGTGAAAAAATAATCATTCTTGAAGGAGGCAAGAATTGCCAGACAGCAATAGTAGGTTGCCCACTGCAAGTCAAAATAACAGTGCACTCCTAAACATTATTTAGAAGTAAGCCCCACAGAGTTTTGTGGAACTTTCTCCCAGGCAAGTATGTTGGGTTGCAGTCCACCTTGTTTTGAAATTCAACACCTTTCCTTTGATTTCCACTACATGTATCAATGTTACATGACTTGTTCCTGTGTTATAAAACTTCTGACAGAACTCTTAGGGTTTTGTCAGTGACTAAAACTAACATCAGGTGACAGTCTGGTCCAGTTAAGGGTATACTGTCTTTGTGCAATCAAAAGGACTAAGAAAAGGCATCCAAAAAAAGTAACTGAGATTGTTTGACATAGTAGCTTTCCATGACACAAACAATGGATGGAACAGCATTTGCATAAAACTCATTAGAAAAAGTACAAGTTTCATAAATCTTGTGATAAATTAGTGTGAGATCATTCCAAAAGTGATGCATTAATTTTAGGGTGAAATGAATGGTTCTATGATCATTGTAGGTAATTAGGAGCCTTCTAGGTAATGCAGAGAGGAAATTATTTTAAAGGAACTTTTAGATTAGAAAGTCTTTACTTTTGAAGAGGGATAGATGGGTTATAGAGGATACCAAGCAGAGGTGAACACCTCTCTTATAACTTGCTATCATTTCCTAATGTTTATCCTACTGACATAACTATTTTTTTCTGTTATTGGTTTGGAATCTAATACTGTATACCATTTTTGCTTTCTTTTGCTTTCTGTTTCTTTTGCCAAATCTGGGAGGGGTAGGGTGAAAGTAGATGTTCTCCACAAACCTCACCACACTGTCACAATATTTCTACTAGAATTGTAATCAGGAATGATTCCCTGCTGTTTATGTCATCACTAGTACATTACTGACACTCTCAGCAGGAGAACGTTAGTCTGGAAGAGAGTGTGTTAGAATGCTGCAGTTAAAAGATTCTCAAAAAACATTATTTTTCAGTGGATAATAAGAGTGCTGACAGGACCAGCCATACTAGTAAGTGATGTGAAGCAGTGCATTTCAAGTGGCAGATTCCAGCAGGCTGCTAATGTTCTTGCTTTCATGGTCTTGGCCCTACCATATCTTCCTGCCATTACTTTCCATAATAATTTTTCCCCTGACTTTTGCTTTACCAGCTCTATCACCCAGCAGGTTCTTAAACATCTTCTTAACTCCACATCATGTACCTGTCTGCCTCTTATGCTTGGACTTTGTCCCCAAGGACCTAATCCCTCTCTTTTTAAAAATGCTTTCTCACAATCTACAATTTTTCATTATACCTTTGGCTTAACTCTTATTTTTCATTAACTGAAATCAAAATTCCTTGTTATTGTTGTATTTTCCCATCCTAACCTACCCAAGTGAGATTTTAAGTTCCTGAAGCATGGGCAACTGAATATTGTTAAGATACTTTCTGATGAGTTTGGGGTCTGAAACATGGACACATGTTTCAGACCCCAAACACAGTCTAAACACAGTCTAAGTCTAAAGCCGTGTTTGTCAACTAGAGATATGGTACCACCAGTGGTAATTAAGTGGTAATGAAGTACCCGGTGGTACTTACAGAATCCCTGGGCAGCTGCTGCCTGGCAATGACACCAGGAATGTGATGCAACAAACAGTGGTAGGAGACTTGGCTCAGTGGCAAAAGCTCTAAGGAGACTTGGCTCAGTGGCAAAAGCTCTAAAGCAGGGGTGTCCAAACTTATTAATAAGAGGGCCACTGTGTCCTATTTATATAAATGAATATATTAGAGAAGGAAGTTATATGAACGAATGAATTCAAATCAGTTCATAAACCCCTTCTAACACTGAGAAAGTGTGATCTTCGAATCAGTTCATAAGCACTTTTATACATAGTTAGAGATGGAGTGTGTAGCTTCTCCAGCCCTCAGAATACCTCTAGATGTACAGGGAGTAGATCTGCCCTTGCCGCTGGAGCAGTGTTTCTCAAAGTGGGGGTCGGGACCCCTTTTGGGGTCACCTAGAGCTTTCCTGGGGGTCGCCTAAAGACCCCTGGTGCAGGGGACCAGGTCAGGCTTGCCAGGCCTCTGGCTGTAGCTGTGCGTGCACTGGGGCTGACAGACAGCCTCAGGGCCCAATCCTATGCATGTCTACTCTGAAATAAATCCCATTGTGTTCAATGTGTGCATAGAACACACATTTCATTTGTAACAATGAAAATACATCCTGCATATCGGATATTTACATTATGATTCATAATAGTAGCAAAATTACAGTTATAAAGTAGCAACGAAAATAATTTTATGGTTGGGGTCCCCACAACATGAGGAACTTATAAAAGGGGTCACAGCGTTAGGAAGATTGAGAACCACTGCTCTGGAGGATTACAGGTTTGTCCTTCGGTCAGATAGAGGGGTCTTACTGTCGGCCAAATGGAAGTTACTCTGGCTCCCGGGCCAGGGTTTGAACACCCCTGCTCTAAAGCATGTTTTTCCATGCACAAAAAGTCTTCCTGTCCATCGTGAACCCCTGTTACTGATGCTTGTCACAGTGCATCTAGACTCCCAACCAGAAGCAACTGGTGATGATGTAACTACCAGTTATTTCTAGTGGTACTTTGAATAAGTGTACCATGTGAAGTGATACAGCGGAGGACAAATACCGAGAAATACTGTTCTAAAGCACCAAATTATTAACATCTGAAAATCTTAGTAAATATATCATCAGGGTCTCCAAACCCTGGCCCTGGGGCTAGATGTGGCCCTTGAGGAGCCTCCATCCCCTCAGGCAAGCCCTGTAATCCTCCAGGAGTCAGGAGAGCTCTGCGTTCTGCACCTTAGGAGAGTATTTTGAGAACTTAGGAGGCTGTGCATACCTACTTGCTCTGTGTCTGAAAGTGCTGATGAACTGATTTGAAGATTGTATTGGAAAGTGTTTATAAACTGATTGGAATTCATTCACAAGTTATGTTACTAATATATTCATTTATGTAAATTTATTCAAATTTGAAATATCAATCAACTCTTTTTTTTTCTTTTGGCCCCTGACTTAGTATCAGAACGATAATGTGGTACTCCTGCCAAAATGTTTACAACACATTATCAAATGTTTAAGTTACTTTCACATTAGCTAGAAACCTGGAAATTGTTGCACATATAGGCCAAGACTCCTTTAATACTAAAAACATTTGGAAGACAAACTTATGAACACCCTTGCTAGAAATGAAGGTGAAAAGTAGTACTTCTCCAAATGGTTAAGATGCATCCAAGCCACAGAAATGAATTTGGTGTGCACATAACTCAAGATGCACTGACTACTAGAAAAATATGAGAATATTTATCCATCTAGCTGTCAACACTTGGGCCATGAATAAGAAAAGCTGGCATTCTACCATGGAACAAGTCAAGCTTCGTGTGGATTGGAAAGTTGGGCTTTGGGAATTGCATTGCCTCTTCTGTCAATATTTGGAGATAAAATAGCAATAAATATTTATCTATGTTTGCACAATTCAGGCTTCATTTACTAGTAAACAATAATAATCTGCATGGTTAAGACTGCATATCCTAAATTAGTATTAAAAACGTGCTCTATCTTTTTTGTAACGTCCTTCTGTGGGATGTTCCTCTATGCTCATGGCTTATTCATTCCTTTTGTACTGTTGTCACCCCCCTCTTGTATTTGTCCGCAAGGGACAGTTCTATGTTGTAAAGTAGGGGTTTGAATAAGAAATGGTTGGTCTGTAGGAAGACACCTGGATACTCCAAATAGAGAAAGTATGCAAACATTAAGTAGGAGCTAATGCTTGTCAGTTCTTTTATAAGCTTTTTTGATCACTTTGGAATGTTTCCTTTCACAGTACCCATATTTTCCTCAGGACTGCTGCAAACTGTTTTAAAATTATACCGGTAAACTTGTAAATTGCTACAAATGTGATACATTGGGATTTTTGATACCATAAAGGAGAATGCTGATTGTGCAATTAAATTGTACAAGGAAATCAGAAAAATAAATTTCAAAGCCATAACTAGGTGCAAAATTAATGTGTTATCACACTTACACACAACACTTGAAGAAGTTTGGGGAAATTGACTGAATGTAGGATGTAGGTGGCGCAAGTGGTTAAGACACTGTGCCTGTTAATCAGAAGGCCAGGGTTTGAGACCCGGGTCCCCACAAGACAGGGTGAGCTCTTGTCATTAGCCCAGCTCTGCGACGCAGCTGGAACCAATCATATCGGCTCTGCCTTTCCATTGGACTATTTCAGTGGCGTGGAGAGGGGGGATTTGCTGCTTGGGTAACAGCTGATCCTCCATATCAAATTACCCAGGACTTCGTGCTTCGCATGCAGCTTCAAGCATGATACCATAGTCTTTCAAGACTGATGGATGCCAAGTTTTTTAAGCTATGTTAAGTGAAGACCCTCTGGCTGGATCAGCCCAAAAGCCCATCTAGTCCAGCTTCCTATATCTCACTGAGGCCCGTCAGATACCAGAAGGTGCACACAAGACAAGACATCTCCATCCAGATGCCCTCCCTTGCATGTTGCATGATGTGGAGGAGAGTAAACCTGGTCAAGTCTATAGTAGAATAAGCTGTCCTACTGAAATGAATCTAAATGTACAATCCAGAGTAACTACAGGAGTCCTTGCTCCGGAGTAAGAACAAGTTACTCTGGATTGCAATATGAATTTCACATAGGTTTTCAGTAGGTGGTACAGTAACTTTGGGCACGTAATGTCTCTTATGTGCTCCCGTAGTTACTCTGGATTGTAGCCATAGTTCTTGAAATAGAACTTTTAGTAGTTTGGCGGGATTTTGGATCTAGAGTTCTGAGTTCAAATTCTATATAGGCTGTGAATTCATGACTTGGTGAAATCAGTATGTCTTTTTCCCATAGAAAAAATGAAGTAAAAATCCCTCCCATGGTTCTCTGAGTCCAGTCCTTCCACATGAATGGGTATAGGAGTTCTTGTCTGCTTTGTCGGGTGTATGCAGGTTCATGAAGACTTCATCCATCATTGTCTTGTGACAAGGTCTTTAAAAATTCTAGATTTCCAGAAGGAATGCTAAGAGAAACTTGTCAACCTTTATTGAGAGAGAAAAATCACAATTCAGTGTGATAACTGATACTTCCTGTGCTAGAAATTGCAGATTATAAAGTGAAAACAAGGCAATGAGACATAAGATTAGTATTTTGGGTTGTGGTGAACAAATAAAATTGACTGCGGTCATACTAAGTTCAGGAACCATAGATTAAAAGAATTAGAAATGTGTGTTAGAGACAGAGAAAGAGAGAGGAACAAAGGAAGAAACTGTGACTGAAAGAGAGTGGGCCAAAAGAGACAAGATAAATTGAAATTATCTGGCAAAATCAGGACTCTTAACTGCCTTGTCTGGCTTCTGAGAGGAAACAAATGGAGCCTATAACTTTACAGTATGAAAAGATCATTTGTTCTTGTTTCTTCAGTCTTTTGACTGAATCAATTGGCATTTTGGGTTCATTCCTGATAGTGTCAACACACGTGAGAAAAAGAATGCTTCTTTCTTTCTCTACATCTGTGTAAAGTAGCTTGCTTTTTTGAGTTTCAGCTATTCCAGTTATCTTGACTGGAAGCTGATATTGGGTCTCTGTCTTACCAAAAGGGAAGATCTGAAGCAGCCCTGAAATTTTCTTCCCTTGCTCCTCAGGGATGATGATGGAGGAACAGTAGTAAGAGAATAGCAAAGTCAATGCTCTTCTTCCACCCTCAATGAATGGGCTTCCTTGGAGGCTTTTGGTTCATCACAGGGACCTTTTGAGGAAACATACCGAGTTTTTTAAATTCTTTTTTGGAGCTTATAAAGCTCCCTTGGCTTATATGGGGGTCAAACAGCCAGTTAGTCCAGTAGGAGTTCCCAGAAGAAACAAGCCTCTTTATATTCCTCCTTCTTCTGCTCCCATTCCCCCAGGGGCTCCTCCACCCCTCCTTTGCTATGAAGTCTAAACAAGTAGGTGTCCAAATAAGTAGGTATACTTTCCAGTCAGGGTGAGAAGAATTTTCTGCCCTGAAGTCTTGGAGTGGGCTATTAAGGAAGGGTCTCTCTGCTAAACATCTTATTTTGGTTAAAAATCTTATTCCTCACAAGTTTTGAGGAGGTATGTTTGCAAAGGAGGGTCTATGCAAATGATGTCCCCTCCCTCCTCCCATTGTGTATGCTGAGTCAGGCAGGTTCATAGACGCCCACTAAGAATTCCTGAGAGAGAGGACCTTTGAGTGCCTGCACTCCTCTCTCCATCCACTGCCTTTGCATGCCTACTCAGAAGCAAGTCCCATCCTAGTCAATGGAGTTTACTCCCAGGTAGGTGTGGATAGGATTGCAGTCTCAGAGCCCAATCCTCTGTATGCCTGCTCAGAAGCAATCCCATCCTAGTCAATGGAGTTTACTCCCAGGTAGGTGTGGATAGGATTGCAGCATCAGAGCCCAATCCTCTCCATTCCTGCTCAGAAGTAATCCCATCCTAGTCAATGGAGTTTACTCCCAGGTAGGTGTGGATAGGATTGCAGCATCAGAGCCCAATCCACTGTATGCCTGCTCAGAAGCAATCCCATCCTAGTCAATGGAGCTTACTTCCAGGTAGGTGTGGATAGGATGGCAGTCTTAGAGCTCAATCCTCCCCATGCCTGCTCAGAAGCAAGTACTAAGTGACCATATGTCCTCTTTTCTCAGGACAGGTCCTCTTTTTTAGCCTTGTCTCCTGGTAGGGAAAATTACGTTGCCCTTCATTTCTTTGTTTGCTGGCAGCATTGAGCCATTGTGGTCAAAGGATTGGTTCCCTGGGAAGCACTGGCTGACCATATGTCCTATTTTCCCAGGACAGGTCCTCTTTTTTAGCCTTGTATCTTGGTGGGGAAAAAATACAGCAAACAAATCTTTGCTGGCAGCATTGAGCCATCGTGGAGGACTAACTCCAAGGAAAGCACTGAGTTGACCATATGTCCTCTTTTCCCAGGACAGGTCCTCTTTTAACTCTTGTGTCTTGGGAAAATATCTTTACATTTACCGGTAACCTAGTGATGCCTCAGTAAATGTTATTTTATTGGTATCTATTTTTATGATATTTTGAAATGTACCAGTAGCTGCTACATTTCCCACCCTCGGCTTATATGTGGGTCAGTAAGTTTTCCCAGTTTTTTGTGGTAAAATTAGGTGCCTCAGCTTATACACAGGTCGGTTTATATGCGAGTATATACGGTAGTTGCTGAGCAACAGATGGCAACCCCAGGATGAGTCTTTAGGATTTGATTCAAGGGTTGGCTGGAGTTTCCAGAAATCAGCATCTCTCCAGGGGACCATTGAAAGCAATCTTGGAGATTTTAACAGGTAGCCTTAGCTACATGTCATAGCATCATATTGTGGCGGAGCTGCAACCCTAACCCCCTGTTAGGCTGGCATAAGCCCTGCCACAAGTCTTGTGCTGACCTGGGGGGTCTTACGAAGTGCTACAAGGCACTTCTGCATCACTCATAGGGTGTTAGGCCAGTGCACATTTCTGTGCATCGGCATCACCATGGAAAGCTTTGTGGGCTGCTCTCTCCTACTATTATAGACTTCTTTTACTTCTTTTCCTGTCTTCTTCTTTTCATGTGTAGCAATGATGGAAGTATTTTCTGTTTCATGGTAAAACTATTAAAAAAACAGTTTTGCTGTGTGGAATAGTTGGAATGCCTCAGCCCCATTCACAGGCCCAAGGCCAGAGTCTGACGTTGCCAAACTCTGATGCATGTCCTGCTGGCCCTGGGAGTATCTGATTATGATGGCTGCATTCACACTTCAGCACCCATCAAATCCAAAATATAGGGCTGCTGTGATTAAAATTCTGTACCATACTTATTTTGTAGAAGATCTAATAGGTTTTTTGAGGGGGGAAGAACAATTTAATTTCATTATTGATGTCCAGTTCCTTGTTTGTTTATCCTTACAGCCTTATTAAGGGAACACTCTACAATACTTGTCTTCAGATTAGCAAACCAAAAGGCATCCATACAGGCCTTGTGCAGCATTCAATCCATGTGCAGCTCATCTAAAAGGCTGTTCATCTCCTTTTAATGAATTGCCAAATAATAACCAACCTACCTTCAGTGTTCTCAAGTGTTCAACAAATATTAATGAATTAGACTTCACAGTACCTCTCGGAGGGAGGACAATATTAATAGCCTTATATTACAGATGAGAAAATAGAGATACAGTCACAAATAGACCATCTCATCTCATGGTCTCATGAGGTTTTCAGTTCAGTCAGGAGTAGTAAATATTTAATTATCCGTGGGTCTTATCTGCATGAAAAACTTAGTTCTCTACCAGTATGACTGTCTTGACTTCCCTTGTAGAATCCTGGGAATTCTAGTGTATCAAAGAGCTGAGAATTCTATATGATCCTCGGTACCCCATTTCCAAGGATTTCTTTGGGAAGAAATCACTAATTAAAACCAGCCTGGCTAGTGCTTGGGCAACTGCTTGAGGTGAATCAGATTTGCTTGCCCCCACCAAATCATTTTCTGCATGCACCCTTTCATAATGGTGGAGGAGCCTGAGCCCCCACTGCCCTTTACTTTCTCTTTCAGTTGGCTGCTCACTTTCCTTGTTTAGTGCCAGTCCAGTTTCAGATGAACAAGAAAACTGGCGCATACTGGCCTTTCAGCATAACCTGGTTTCCCTGTTCATTTAAAACAGGATTAATGTGATATACAGTGGTACTTTGCTTTATGAGCATAATTCGTTCCTGAAGCATGCTTGTAATCCAAAACATTTGTACATCAAAGCATATTTTCCTATAAGAAATAATGGAAACTCAGACAAGGACAATTTGTTCCACAACACAAATATCTATATATACAGGGTGAATGAAAAGTAGCTACCCATATTGTAATTTATAAGTGTTTTAAAATAGGGAGTTACTTTTCAATCATCCTGCATATAAAACTGAAGTTACTGGCTGACAGACTGATCAATGCCTAGCCAAACCACTGGATCTGGAAGTGTGATATTTGAGGAGGGTGTTCCTTCCATGATGGTTTTTTGGTAAATTGAAAACAGAAGGGAGTAAAAGTTGGCAGAATTAGTTTTCGCCCCTATACTTTACATTGAGGAATCCCTGGCTTCTTTACCAATGTTAACAGTATAAAGGCAAATAACCACAGTGTAGATTTGTAGAATTAGCAAACTCAGCACGTTAGATGCAAGTGTTGTTTAGAGCATTTGCCACCACTGACTTGTAACCTTCCCTGATCTTTCTATCTCATGGATATATATAGTTTGTTGTGTGTGTGTTGTTGGTTGTGTGGACTTTCCATTTTCACACCCAGCTTCACACTCTTGCCTTTCCTGAGCTGAGAAATGGCCTCTGGCAATGGAAGGGCTTTATGAGTGTCATGTGGTCTGACCTTGGGCTAGAATTCCACAGGGCTTCCATAGCTTTGATAGCAAACCATGTTATGCATTTTTATCCACTTCATCTCATGATTCTGCCGCAACCTTTTCCAGTGCCTGCGGGGGAGAGAGAGGTTTTCTCTTCTATAGTGATGAAATCAAAGTTCCTGCTGTCTTGCTTTTGCCTTTTATTGTCTTGCTTCTTTTGTAAATCTCTTTATGGAAAGCTGATATAACTTTTGTTGCAAAGGACTGGCTTGTCAGCTTTTACCTGAAAACATATGGAACATGTGATTCTTCAAGTATTCCAGGTTTTCTTAACAATTATTTCACATGTACGCTTTAAAGATGCACATCTACCATTTTTATGTTTATATAAATACAACAGGCTGTGTGCAAATAAACAAATGCAAATACTGTGTGTGTGTGTACACAAACCGAGCAGCTGGGATTGGTTGCAGCTCTTCAGTGAGTGCCCTCTCATGGCTGCAGCTCTTTGTGCATGGAAGCACACTTGTAAAAATGCATCTCTTTATGTACTCTTTACTTACTCTGCTTTATATCCCATTTCTCTTGACCAAGAAAATTGTAGGACATGACAAAATAAAAGCTAAAGTCACTTATATATATGTATGTATTGCTTTCTTGTGGTTGATTTAAGCACTATATTTTTTATTATTAAATTTAAAACTCCTACATATACCGTAATTTATTACATTTAACTTAACTAATTACAAGAAAGCTACATGCTCAGAAGGAAAAGGAGGAAAATGAAGATTTTTCCCCAAAAAACACAAGGCTAAAAAAGAGAACACATCCTGAGTAAAGGGGACACACAGTCATCCTGGTTTAAAACAAAACAGAATTTCTGCTGTCTTGATAAGACAGCCTTCTCCCTTCCCAACAAACTGAGTTTAGACAAGTTATCAGCCAAAAAAGGAGTTCATTAAAAGGGCTGGAATTACATGGCCAAAAACGGGGGAAATGGTTTAAAAGCACCCAGGAGATGCAGGGTAGTAGGGAAACAGGGAAAGGAATTGATGACAAATAAATGGGCTCAGAGGTTAAAAAGCAAGCAAAGCAGAATGAAACAGAAAACCATTAAATAGGTCCATATTTCTGCATTAATCTTACTTATTGCTTCTGAAATTTCACTTCAATCATGAGTGTGAATGCAAAAAAAGTCACTTCTTTCAGTGATATCATCCCCAGTGTGCCTGTGTAAGACCTTTTAAACCTCTGATTTATGCAGTTGGATCACTTATTAACACTTCCATTTAGACACGCTGGGGCAATAGTGATGGCAGCAGGAAAGTGGTGCAAGGCAGGAAATGTTAATACCCTTTCCCTGTGTGCTACAGTCTTGATCTGTATCAGATCTTTCAAAACCCTGTGAGTGTGTGTAGGTGTTAGAGCACAGTCCTAACCAACTTTCCAGCACTGAGGTAAGGGTGTAATTCTGAGGTAAGGGAACAAACATTGGCTTACCTTGAGGAGGCCTAATGACTGCCCCATCACTGCAGAATGCAGCACCAGCCGCCGCTGGCACAGCAGTGCCAATACTGGAAGGTTAGTTAGGATTGCATCCACAGATGGGCTGCAGCTGCTTCTGACCAGTTCTGTAGAACCGGTTATTAATTTGGGAAGGACTAGCGAACTGTTAGCTAAGAGGGGGCCGCCATCTTTGAATTGCATGCAACTGTGTTTGAATTTCTCTTAAAGGGTCTCTGGGTCTGTCTTCCCAGAGGTGAAGCTCCACTCCCTCCTCCTTCCTCCCCTTCCGAACCTCCCTCCCCTTCTGAGGGGGGCTCTCTCTCCCCCCTCCTTCCCCTCCCTAAGGTTATTTTTTAATTTTAAAATACAAATAGTCTGTTCCCATTACCATCATTTAGACAAAGCATTGTAGTCATTCCACAGCACATCAGTCACTCCCTGCTATGGGAGGGTGTTTGGATCACTATAAGCTCAATACTTTCAAGTGAGAGTGAGGAGCTTTTTCATGCCCCAAACCTTTGTATGATGCTATTCAGGAAAGCTGTCTTTGCTAAACAACTTATTTTGATTAAAAACCTTATTTCTAGCAAGTTTTCAGAAGTTATTTCCTTGTGCAGTTCTCAAAGCATGATGGGTTTCTCATATGCAAATGAGGCAGCCTCTCTGGGGATGGTGTTTTGATCAGGCACTTTGATAGACAGCTTTACAAAGGGGTCCTTGGGCGGGAACAGGGAAGCCAGAGCTGCTGAGAAAGGTCTGGGAGCTTGTAGGAGCAGAATCTGAGTGTTGTTAGGATGAGATCCTCCAGGGCTTTTGTCCCCTGTTCCTCCAGCCCTGTCTACTTTCATGAGAGTAAGCCCACTGTCTATAATGGGACTTTCTTCTGAGTAGACATGGTTAGGACTGGGCTCTGAGGCTGCAGTCCTATCCACACTTATCTGGGAGTAAGTCCCACTGACTAGAATGAGACTTACTTCTAAGTAAGCCTGCATAGAATTGGACTGTAAGGCTAAAATCCTGACCACATAGTCCTGGAAGTAAGCCCCATTGACTTACTTCTTACTTCTGAGTCCTGGGAGTAAGCCCCATTGACTTACTACTTACTTCTGAGTAGACACAGTTAGGATTGGGCTCAGGCTGCAATCCTATCCACACTGTAGTCCTTCCCCCCCAGATCTCCCCACCTCATTCTGCCCCTCTGAGAAATCTCTCCACCTGAGATTGTGGGGAGGCAGTATGGGGGGCACCTGAAGAAATAGCCCCTGTTCCCATCCTGCCCCCGCAGGAGCCCAGTCCACTGCCTACTCTGAAATAAATCCTATTAAAGTCAGTAGGTTTTACTCCTCTGTGAGGATAGGAGTGTAGCCTCAAAGCCCGATCATCTGTCTACTCAGAAGTAAGTTCCATTATAATAGTGAAGCTTACTCCCTGGAAAGAGTGCGTAGGATTGCAGCCAGAAGCTGGTTTCTAAGAGCTTGTAATCCTATGCCTGACTCCATCAGTCTTGAAAGACTACAGTATCGTGCTCAGCGCTACATTCGCTGCATGCGAAGCATGAAAGCCTGGGTTAGATTGTTATGGAGGATAGGCTGTTACCCAAGCAGCAAATCCTCCCTCTCCATGCCACTGAATTAATCCAGTGAAAAGGCAGAGCCGATACGATTGGATCCAGCTGGCGTCGCAGAGCTGGGCTAAGGACAGGAGCTCACCCTGTCTTGTGGGGCCCACCCAGCTCTCAAACCCTGGCCTGCTGGTTAACAGGCACAGCATCTTAATTGCTTGCGCCACCCACAGCCCTGACATGACTGACTACAGCCACAGCCTGACTACACAAAAGTTAATCCCATTTCAATCTATGAAGCTTACTCCCAGGAAAGTGTGCAGAGGAGTGCAGCATTAGAGCCCAATCCTATTCTTGGCAACTCAGAAGTAAGTCCCATTAGAGACTGTGGAGCTTACTCTGAGAAAAGTGAATAGGATTGCATCCAGAGGCTGGTTACTAAGAGCTCAGTCCTTTGCTTGACTACTCAGAAGTCCTATTGTATTCAATGAAGCTTACTTACAGGAAAGTGTGGACAGGATTGTAGCCTTATGTAGTGGCTTAGAGGCAAACCTCAGCCTGCAGAGGGGACACCACAGACTCTGGTCCTAAACTGTAGATCAGTGTTTCTCAACCAGTGGTATGAGTACCACCTGTGGAACTTGTGGTAGCGTCTGCTGGTACTTAGGCACCTGGATGCAAGTGTCATATGTGTTTCCTGAAGCAGCTGGTGGACCGCTGTGTAATTCAGGAAGCTGGACTAGATGGGTCTTTGGTGTGATCCAGTGGAGGCTTTTCTTATGCTTTTATGTTCTTATTTGTGGCATCCCTGCACACATTCCACCTGAGAGCACAACAAAGTGTAATGCATAGGAATAAATTACACTGAACTCAGGGGCTTAATACTGATTGATGCGGTCACAAGTGATACTATTTTTGGTCAACTAAGGATTAAGGTGGTGTGCCCTCCCCCACCCCGCCCCTGACCCCACCCCACCCGGTTCTCCGGAAGTGGGCAGGGCCAGGCTGGGCCCACCACTGATTGCATCCATAGGTACAGATCCAGTTTAAAACACAGTCACTAGAACATAAAAGTTACTTAGATACAAGACGCATCTCCTTAACCTACAAAACACCTTTGCTGCCTAGGAAAAAAGATAATTGAAAATATCTCAACTGGTTTTCTTTGGATTTTTTGGTAGTGCTGAATTGGCTCTTGCATTTCTGTTTTGTACTTTTGAGGAGCATGTGAAGACAGTGTAGGCAGACACCATATATTCCTAGCAGCTTGTAGTTTCCAACATAAATAAAACACTGGCAATGTTTGACATTTTCAACTCAAAAGAAAGTTACAAAAATTTAGATTAATTATTTCAGAAATGGCTGCTTGTAATTACATTGAGTGCTATACTGGCTTTTTTTAAATGCTAAAAATGATTATTCCTTGCTGTAGATAGTCATTGATAAATGGCTAAAAAGTGATAGAATTACAGGTTTGGTGACAACTGATGGTGGTCTTAGTGTCTTGGTGTCTTAGTTTCATTTATTATCCACATGTGTTCAGTCTTTAAACCTTTAGGGAGATTTGATTGTACCATAATTGTGCCACCCATTTTCATTGTATCCATATCCACTTTGTGAAGGGCCCTTGTATGATTTAAGAAATGCACAAGATAATGGCATTTTTGTTTCTGTTGCGCTAGTGCCTTATTACTCCTGTTAAGAGAACACTGGTATGCTAAAGAGAATGCATTTAAAAGATTGCTCTGTTGTAAGATGGTGTGAAAGAAATTTGAATGACAGTCCTCATTATTTCAATGGCGTAGCATTCCTGGCCTTTTCCAAGTTTTGTGGCATTTTTACAACAACTTCTGCCATATGAAAATACAGTTCCTTTTAGCTGAGTATGGAAATATCACTGAACTGGGAATGGGGAAAGATTGTATTGGTCTGTAGAGGCAGAGCAGCTGATGCTTTGATTTTCAACCTTATGTTGCTGATGACTTGCATGTCAGATTTGTACTCCAGGGGATGCTTTCCAACTTTCTTGAGGCTGACTCAGCTGAGAGGAGGTGCTGCTATAAGTCCTGAGCTGATTTGGCCTTCCTATCAAGAAGTGCAGTTTTTTTTGTTTTTTGCTGAGTGCTGATCCAGCAGGACAGGGATAACTCTGCCAAAGAGAACAGCTGTAATATTTGAGAGGTTTGCTACATAGAAAGCCAAAGCTATTTTTAAAAATATGTTTTAAAAATTGTGGAGTTGTTGGTATCCTGGATAATTATTTTCCCAAATCCAACAATTTCTTTAAAAAAAAACAGAAAATTACTAATCTGTTGTGCAGATAAAATAAATTCCTTTGAAACCATGAAGTCTAACACAGTGGTCTTCGGCCGTTTCAGTCTGGGACTTCTTTCAATCTTTGGAATCGGCCCAGGACCCGCCTGTCAAACTTGCTACCCTCAATCTGGGACACATGGTTGAAAAAGAGGACCTGTTCTGGAAAAAGAGGACATATGGTGATAAAACTCTGCCCCAAGTCCATATGCTCTCTCCCATTCTACTGCCTCCAACCTCCACATGCGCTCTCTCTCTCTCTCTCTCTCTCTCTCTCTCTCTCTCTCTCGCTCTCTCTCTCTCTCTCTCTCTCACACACACACACACACACACACACACACACACACACCTTTCCTCCCATGCACTCATTAACACACATACCCACCCCATGCACACCCACATGAATATGCACACAATCCATGCACTCTCATACACACACATACACACACTCACACACACATATACCCCATGCTCCTTGGAGAAGACGGACTTAGAAGGCGCTTGTGAAGGCTCAGGCAGCGCCTGTAGCAAGAGGTCCTTGTGGAGCAGTGGGGAGGTTGGCTGCACTCCCTCGCCTCCCCAAACCTGGCTGCCTCTGTCTTCTTTCTGAGAGCAGGCCCCCCTCAAAATGTAGGCCACCCCGTAAAAGGATATAACATAACAAAATAAAAGCTCAAAACCCTTGTGTATATTGCTTTCTTGTGCTTAATTCATGTGCTTTATATTACTGAATCCTACATTTAAAATTATTACAGACACGGACAATTACATATAATTTATTAATTCCAATATCTTTTGGGGGGGTCTCCAGGACCAAGATGGTGGTCCTTCAGCCTTTGCAACCCCCCTGTTCTGTGACCCCCTCAGGGGTTGTGACCCCCACTTTAAAGACCACCGGTCTACCACACTTCTGGTGGCTGAAGCATTTTTTCACAGATAAATCAGATGGATATTTAAAATACTGCCACATAAGTTATACTTTGCCTCGCCCCCACATCACTTTCTTTTACTGGTTTTTTCGATTTCTAATAAAAAATATCATCCAATGTACACATTTCAATTGCCCCCTCAAATTCCTTCCCCCAAAACCCAAAGTCAGTGTTCAGTTGTATGCAGATGTCACGTTTCACTGCTTTGTATTCAGATGTTGTTCCCTTCCCAGCATGAAATAAAAATGCATAGTAAATCTGGAAGATGAGTCATGTGTATGATTCTAGTCTTTCTCTATGAGTTTAACTATCCACATGAATTCATCACAGCATTGAAAACAGAGATTGTGCATAATTCTACCAACTAATTCTACTAACTATATTTCAAAGATCCTCACTGACCAGTGCTTCTCAAAGACGGTGTCAGAAGCACTTGGGGAGGGGTTGCAACTTCAGTTCAGGGGAGTTGTGAAAAGCTGGGCACTGCCTTCTTGGAATCTGGCACTGGGCACCACCATCTTGGAATGGGGAATTCACGTTGCTTTCCTGGGAGTAAGTCACATTGAACACAATGGGACTTGGTTCTGAGTAGAATAGGGGAGCTTTGCAATCACAGTGATGTCTTTTCTTGTTTGATTTCACTTGTAGGGGTTCATTCTAGGGGGTCACTTTTAGGAGATCATAGATTGTCATTCTTAGAAGGGAGTCCTGGGTTGAAATGCTTGAGAACCACTGGTCTACATCATGCGGTATAGACAACTTTTCCAATGAAAAACTGTCATACTAAATTAGTTACTCTTTAAAATGCACGGGTTTTTTGTAAAGCAAACAGGAATGAGACTACAACTCCTTTTCCAAACTGCAGATATGTTCATGCTTTTTTGTCTTGTATTTATGTAGGTTCATCAGTGACACAGCTACTTGCTCGTGACCTAGACAATGATCCTCTCGTGTTCGGAGTTGTTGGAGAGGAAGCTAGCCGATTCTTTGCAGTGGAAAGTATGACTGGAGTTGTATGGCTCAGACAACCATTAGACAGAGAGGTAAGAAATTTAAGTTGCCTCTAACTGGAGTCTTTGATGGTATTGAACGGCGGTGGACAGTGGATCTGTGCATTCAAACCACATATTATGTAGAGTTTAGAGTATATGCTCAGCTAAAGCTAACTTCTCTGGTTGTAACAGACAGCAATTTTTTTCATGTTTTTTTTTTTAATTCTGGTAGCAACTGAGCACTTAGTGGTACCTATATAAACACCTTTGCAGTGTTTTTTGCCTTTGACAATGCCACCAAAAGGAAGTGGCAAAACGTCACTCTTTAAAAATCAATTTATTCAATGGCTAGAATACCTGGGAATAAATACACAATAGTGCAAATAGAAAGAGTGTTTGGAGATGAAGAGTGGAAGCTAAAGGGGATGATAACAGAAAGTGGAAATATAAATAAAAAGGAGCAATAAAGAAGGTAAATATTCAACAAAAGGAAAGAAAAGTAGAAAAGAAACGTCTACAAAGTTTAAAAATAATACTGAAGGAAAATATCTGGATAATTTTGAGGATAGAATAAATTGGACAAATGGAAGAGATGCATATTTTAAAAGCGAAAGTGTATTTGCTGGAAAAGGAAGATGTAGAATGGAATGTTTTGTTTTAACAGAAATTAGCCTCAAGTCAGACAGAGAGAGTAGACTAATTGCTGTCCTCGCCTGTCAGTTTTATGTTCAACAACATTCTCCCTGTTGGTATCTTTTACCTCTTTCCCCCTTCTTGTTGCACTGGGGGAAGGGAGGGGAGGAATGAGAGAGACAAGGCAGCAATAGAAGAATGACAAGAGTGTCTTCCTGAGACAAAAGGATTACGTCTCCTTTATCCTTGGCATTTGGCTTTCACTGACTGGCTGCAGGCATTGCCCTGAGGCAGAAGTTAAATTCCATATAGGCTCTGTTCAGATTACATTGCCTGAGCATTTGTAGAAGAGGAAAGCATGTGTTGTGGTAAACTATCCTCTGAAACTCCTCCAGGATAAACAATTGTCATGGCTAAAGAGAAGGGAAACTGAAGGTCTCAGAGGTACAGTTTTCTGACTAAAATGAACACTGTACCTTTTGGGAATCTACACCAATTTATCAGCAAACGAAATGATTCCAAACTGAAAAGCATTCTGACCATTTGGGCTATTTCTTCCACACACTATGGGATATTGGCCCAGTGAACCTCAAATTACCCCAATTGGTGGTTTTGGAAAAATACTAGTAAATGTTCAGCTTCATATCATCCTTTCTTTAGTGGTTCTCAAACTTTTTAGCATGGGACCCATTTTTTAGAAGATAATCAGTTGGGATTCAGCAGAAGTTGTCTTTAATTTGGAAGTGATGTCACGGCCAGAAGTAACATCACCAAGCATGGATCTTTTTAACACCCCCATAAAAAACATAAAATAAGTAAATTAAATTACAGGTTACAGTAAGTGTACGTTTAAAAATTTATCTATGTATATAAAAGAGAAAAGTCACTGACTGACTGATTGACTGACTGACTCACTGACTCATCACCACCCTGCCAAAACCGCTGGGCCTAGAAGTGTGAAATTTGGGGTGGGTGTTCGTGATGGAGGGGTGCACTAAGAACCGGTTTTCGGAAATTCCAACCGGAAGGGGGTGAAAAGGGGCGCAACGCGTTTTCCTCCCTATACTTTGCATTGAGAATTGCTGACTCAGCAACATTCCGCCCAAACTGCTGGGCCTGAAGCATGGAGGTGCGCATGGGGGATTGATGCACATTGTGGAAGTTGCGCATGTGGGGAAGTTGTGCATGGGGGATCGATGCACATTGTGGAAGTTGCGCATGGAGGGAAGTTGTGCATGGGGTTTGATGCGCATGGGGGGTTGATGCATATGGGGGGATGGCATACAGGGGAATTTTACTCCCACAAGGCAGGTACACTTTTTGCTAGTTTAAAATGAAGAAGATCCTGCCAGAAGATCTCTAGAAGATGCTGATTTTTAAATTCCTCAAACAATTCAAGGGATATGATCCTGTCCACACTTATCTAGGAATAAGCCAATTGATTATCATTGTTAAAAGCATACATGTAGTAGCCTGTTCAAAGTTCAGATTCATACCATTTTCTCCAGTGCAGTTGTATACTGTGGTATCATCACCTCCAATACATAACAAAACATAAATGCACATTGAATTGAGTGGGGACCTACCTAAAATTGACTTGTGACCCACAGTTTAAGAAACACTGGCTTATAACATTGTATAAATAGACACCATTATTCATGTCCCCACTCCTTCCTATTAAAGATAAAGCTACTTTATTTTTTATTCTAAATCATTACATATTCCATGAATTATTTTTAGAAAATGAATATCTAACACTTATCTAAATTTGGTAACCATGTATGTATTTACCCCTTTCAGGTTTTTTCCTGTCATATTGAAACAACAGAGGAAGACTGTTTCTGTCTTCATCTGAGCCTGGCTTGATATGGCTTCGTAGTTTGTGAACAACTTTCAGTCCCTCTTCCTCATGTTTTATATCCTTGTTCTACTAGTTCTTTTTTGAAAATTGTTGATGCAAACAACATTTCTTGGTACTGCATACATACAGATATATAAACATTTTCTAAATGAAACTTTCATAATGAAGGAAGCTGAATTGTCTTTACTGCGTTATCTCTGATTTTCATTAATTTCTTGTTCTGTCCCTTGAATGCTCTGTTATTGGTCAGGAGGCCAGTTATCTGCCTGCTGTTAGTCAACTCATTGGAATTCTTCTTGATATCCATGGTATTTCTATCATTGCTGCCTTGCCCTGAGTTGTTTTTTTTTAGTTATTCCTGGGATGCCTCTTTGACTTCCTGCAGGCTGCAAAAACATGTAATTATATTTGCTCAATTCCAAAGTCTTCTATCAACAGATTACCATTGTGGCACTTCTAATTATATCATACTTTTTCATTTCAGAGTAAGTCAGAATTCACTGTTGAATTTTCTGTCAGCGACAGCCAAGGGGTAAGCATGACATTTGTTCCATGATTTAAGATGAAGATCAGTGTAGATGGCACACTCTGTGGGGAGAGCTATTGCAGCCCCAGCATTTTCCTGAAAGAGGAGCTCTAGGGGTACAGGAGCATGCATGTAGTGAGGGAGACCCACAGACATTTGAAGCGTAGCTTGTGTCAGCATAGCAGTGTATGAAATGGGTGGAAATATGGAAACAACCAGAATGTCCAAGTTTTTTCCCCTTCTATTGCACGTAAACACTGTGGTGTTATTTTCTTAGCTTTGAAATCCCCTCTAATGCTTTATCCCCATTCACAATTCTCAAATACATCTATACATGCAGATAGGAAAAGAGCTGAAGTTGATGTATGTAATTGTAATCAGAAAATTGTGTATGTGAGGAGTCTCTGTAATATGCACATGGTCAGACTGAAATCTCAAGCACATGTCTGGAGATACTATGAAGAGCTGCACATTCATACAGCTCATATCTGGACTAGTAAAGTTTTATAAAGGCAGAATCATTTTCTAGCTGCCTGCCTATATGTATATTCAGACTGCAAGCAGAGAAAAGTATTACATCCATTAGGGACATTTTCAATCAATGAAGTAAAACTGACCTTTTAAAGAAAGGATTTTTGCCTAAGTTTCTGCAATCTCTGATCTCCACATTAGCTGAAGAAAATGCCTGCAATATGGTTATCTAAAATCCATTCTCTTCATGTGGATCATAGGTGATCAAGGGGTCAGTGAATATCCAAGTGGGAGACGTGAATGACAATGCACCAAGGTTTCACAATCAACCATATAGTGTCCGCATCCCTGAGGTAGGAACTTAAATTTCATTTTTTCCTTTTAAATAGCTCCTGATTATTATAATAAATAAGTATTCCAGTGTACTGGAATGGTGGTTTTTCTTCAGCTGATATGAAATAAAGGAAGTTTATCTGGACATAGAAAAGTATATCCGGTGTTTCAGGAATAGTGTTTGAGTCCCCATATCTCCCTAGTTCAGCTTTTCAGGTTGTTCACCCTTCCTTCTCCTGTAGACATACTTCATTGGCCACATCACACCATTGAGAATGTACAAGCTAGAAAGTGCAACTGAGTCACCTCTAGTAATTTACATGTAGAAACTACATGTAGTATTGCAGTACGAATAGTTCATGAATAAACAGGTTTCTTGGCATTCCATTCTGATTATGCTTTGCTGTTTTGCTTTATTATCCCCAAATTTATAAAGAGCTTTCATTAATCAGCTTGTATGTTCGATTTGTTTTAGAATGACAGAAATGATCTGAAGTGTTCATTTCCAATTGATCTTTTTTGAGAATTGAATTCACAGTACATATTTGAAAATTTTGGTTTGGCTATAGAGAGAGGTTACCACCCATTTACAGCGTTACCACTGTATTTGCTGTTTTTGAAATAATTTTGGGAAGTGAAAAAAATGTTTTTGATCTCTTGCTTCATCTCATTAAAACATTATCTGGGTCTAAAATTATGTGATTGCACATAATTTGTCTCAGTTTGGTGCCTGTGCTTTTTTCCCCCTGGAAACTTTGCATGCTTTGCATGGGATAGATACTACCAGGCATGTTTTCCAGTTCAGGAGTGAGGTCTCTTCAAGCAGTTCCTAATTGTTTTATAAGAGAAGCCTGCATTTTGTACCTTGGGTTTTTTTTGAAGTGAGAGGGCAAGAGACAAGAGAACAGAAAGATATGGAGATTGTAAGGGGTTGGAAAGAGAATCAGAAAGACAGATTAAATATAGTAAGCAATATTATGCTCAGTGCCAGATTTACATATAAGCTAAACAAGCTATAACTTCTGGCCCCACTCTCTTGTGCCCTCCACCCAAAATTTAAATTGTATTTGTTCAGCAGTTACTTTGATAAAATACATTTTTTTTATGTGGAAATGGCTTTAGATACGTATTAGGTCCATAAATTACCATAAAGCATACATTCAACACAAAAAGCAGCAACAATTTGTTGTTGACAAAGGACAGCTGGACATATAAAGGGCACTATTACCTTCAATAGCTTAGAGCCTCATCAAACCTAAATCTGGCCCTGATTATACTTGAAGACCCTGTGTCACAAACTATTGTTAAGGGTGGTTTGTGGTCTGAAAAAGACTAAAGGCTAAAGCTCTAGAATGAAAGAAGTCAGCAAATCTGCCCTAAGATGCAAATCTTTTCCTGTATAATGTAACATTACAAATGATGGAAAAGAGACATTGACCCAGCACCAGCTGGCTATCTTCTTTTTACCAGACAGCATGGATATGCAGTAGACACTGAGGTGGGAAGTATAAGTGGGAACAGACAGCTGTATTGCAAACACGCCCTTGCACAGACTCCTAATTAGTAATATTTGTAGGCGCTGAAAGCAGTTTTTTTTCTTTGTTTTGCTTTGACATGAATAATCCTTTCTGTTGCGGCACATCCAGCAAAGGGGGTAGAGCAGTAGGGGAAGGCTATTCAAATTTACTGCTGTTGTTGGCAGCTGGAACATCGGAAAAAAGATCAGCGTGAATAAGTGGAATGCGAAATAAACTTGCCTCCTAAAATACTGATTTAAAATATGCATAACACTGCTTTATCAAGTGGTTTTTGTTTGGTGAATGCAAATTGTATGAGGCTGGGAGAGGCACTGTGCTTTGTGGCTCAGTGAAGGAGGATTTTGTGACCAGTGTTTAGGACAGTTGTGTGTTGGAGGAATTGGAACCACAGTGTGTTTGTTGGTGAAATTGGAGCAAGAGTGCCTGGTGGTGTCAAGCATACATCCTGAGAACCACAGGGAGATGAATAAAGGTTGAAGTCAGGCACAGTGCGATGAAAAAAGATTGAAGATGGAAACACAATGAGCTGGAAGATGGGCCAGGCACATGTATGAGAGAGGGAGTGAGAGATATAAAAGTGATTGCATTAGGCAGAAAGAACTGGATGGAAATAAATGTTGAGTGGCAAAACACCAGGATTTAGGGCCCAGTCCTATCCAACTTCCTATAATGGATGCAGCTGTACCACTGGGTATGTTTGGCATCGTTTGCTATTGCATCACTCATGGAGGCCTCCTCAGTCCAAGGGAATGCTGCTCTTCTTTAGCATTGGAAAGTCGGATAGGATGGGGCCTTCTAACATACAATTAGCTTTGAAACTTAAACGTAAGAGTTGGGAATTCAGCCTATTTCGATATCCCTGTATGTTACCACCCAGCTCTAGACAAAAGTGGAAACTGAGGTACTAACTATCATCAAGGAATCCTCTTTCTAATAAGAGGCCAGCATCATTCTTGCCAGTTTCTTGACCTTTACACAAGTTACCAGATGGGACTTGCTCAAAAAGCAAAACATAAACATTGCTCTTTTTTACTCTGCAAAACTGACCATTACACTTGTCTTCCTTGACAGAGCCAAATCACTTGACAAAGCCAAATGTGGTGTAAGTTAGAAGACAGACAAAGCTGGACTCTGAGCTAGCAAAAACAAATAGCAGGCGTTCTTGTAGAAAATTGGTGCAGAAAAGAACAAATATTAGTTCTTGAAGGTTGGAGTAGAAAAGGACAATTCACTGCCATGCAGAAATAATTTGGCAAGAAAGGTTGTGCAAATAGTTCGGCCAGCTAAAAGTGGTAACTAAAGTTTAACTGGTAACTAAACTGCTAACTAAACTAATAACTAATCTGCAAAGCATTTTGACTCCAAAATGTTGTTAACGCCAAAGTAGCAAAATTTAGATGTGGTTCTCCTTCCGAGCTGTTGAAATAAATTTGAAAATGTTCAACTTGTGAAAATTCAAATCTTTTGCCCTCATTATTTCTGTGCTGCTCAGATAAGATTTTTAAATGACTATGCAAGAGTTTCTTGTTTAAAAATAAAAATATGTTCAAAATTTGCAGTGACCGGCATTCATCCACTAACTATAATTTGTGACAAGTATATGTGAAATTACACCAATTACAGAAATTACACACAACTAAAATGTGCATATTATCTGTGACCTGGTTCATGAAGATATATTTTTTAATCAACTGTTCCATAGTAGTTGTGGAAGGGCATGATATATGGGCAAAAAACATTCCTTCTCTTTTCAACATGTTCAAATGGTCTTTCTTTAACTATACACAGTTCAGGCTGCATCTTAACCTCCACATAGGCTGGCATAAATCCCAGCGATATCTGGGGATATCACAAAGGTGCCATAAGGCACTTCTGCTCCACTTTTGGGGGAGTTAGGCCACTGCATAGGCATACGCTGACCTCCCCACACTACCACGGGAAGAGATGCCAGGTGTGTTAAGCCTGCCTAAATTTGCTAGGATTGCGTCCTTAGTGTGCAGTCCTATAAGGGTGCAATCCTATCCCTGTCAATCAGAGGTAAGCCCCATTATTGTCAGTTATATGACTATAATGATTCACTATATAATTATGCCCCAAATCCAGAGTAACTATGCCTGAAAATAAATTAATTAAACAAATATACTCTCTTTAAAAATTGAGGCATGCGGGAGCTGAGCAGCTTCATTCTGTGATCTCACTCTCAGGCATGCATTTAGTAAGCAGAATGGCTGATGAAATAATCTGCACTATATACAATTTTTTTTTCTTATATTTGTGTTTTGTTTGTTTTGGCTGAGTCTGTGTGGTTGAATTTGGGTGAGTTAAGTGCACCTAAGATCTGGGTGGATTATGTTGGTAATTAGCGAAAAGCTGCACTGTGCAGCCTTTTAAACCAGCTCCTTTGGGTCAAAACCTTTTGGGTCAAAACTAAAAAAAAGAATACATTGTCTCTTGAATTCAAATGGCATGTCTGGCAATTTGGGGCAGACGCAAATTCTAATTCTGGATGTTCAAGCAGCAGATGAAGGGCAGATTTTCAATCCAGGGGTCATCCTGATTCCAAAAAAGTATAATATGTCTATGTAGAGCAAGTTTAGCCCGAGTTAAGAGGGGTTTCAGTCACACAGACGGACAGACATAATTCACCATTTATTTATACTGATTTGCAGGGGAAGGAATTGTTTTATATCATTGGTATAAACTCACCTCAGTCATGTATTCTTCTGGTTCTGTGGGGAACCAGTAGTTTGTGGATGCATGAAAATCACTTGGCATGCAATTCTTAAGTTCTTACCTTCCTCTTGTTTGCCCCAGTCTTACCTTACCACAGGTTGAAGGTCGGCCTATCCATGAAATGGTCACCTCAAATAACAAATTGATGGTGGGGGCCACCCATTTCTTTCCACTGCTTGCCTTTGCTGCTAATCCTCCAGTTCTTTAAGGCTGTGAAAAGGTTAAGAGGGTAGAGAGAAAGAAAATGTGCAAGAAAAGCGGGTGATGAACTTTGGAATGTGGAAGGAGAAGATGCTGGGACTTCATTAGATAAGGGATGGGAGAAACACAGTATTTGGCTTGCCACATCAAGAGTTCTTGTACTAATCCTGATTTGGCTACTTTTTGGAACAAGCACAACACGTGTATGTGTGCACATGCAAGAGTGTGCATGGAGAGTGAATCTCTCTCTCTTTCCTGTTCTACCAATAATTGCCCGTTTTACCTTTGTATTTCTCACTTGTCAAGCTCTAACGAGGCAGCTCTGATGCTTTCAAGTCCACAAAGAAAGGGGGAATCCTGCTAGAATTGGCAACTTAATTCACCAAGCTGGCCTTGACAGACCTCATTAAGTTCCCGTGTATTCGTTTTAGGCTAATGGCTGTTATGCTGACTGGTGTTTGATTTTCTGTAATAGACTTTTATGGCTTTCCAATTTACTACAACATGTTTGCCTGTATCTGTGCCCCACAGGGCTGCTTGAGTGTGTTAGTCAGGCACATGTACACCTGTCATACTGACCTTCAGGTTTATCCTCCTTTCTTCTCTGTAGAACTTCTTTCCACCTAAGTTCTTTACTTATGTATTCGCTATCCTGTGGATTTGAAAAAGGATGGAGTATGGTAATTTGAGTATGTGTTCAGGATATTCTGTTCTTTATCGACATATCTCTTGAAATTCAGAGCAGTACTCTCATTACTTCCTTTTTTATTTGCTTCCTCGTTTCTGATGTTTAACAATCTTTACTATGTTCTTAGATTTAGGCTGCAATCCTGAAGTGCATTTTGGCTAGCCTATCTATCACTGGGCTGGTCCAATTCCAAGATAGACCACACCACTTACACCAAAAAGGCTTGGGCCAGTGTAAGTCCACTTACAGATGGACAGACAGATGGTCCAACCTAGCAGGGTTAGCCTAGGAAGTTCAGGAGAGGCATGTTTAGGGCATGTTTAGCATGACCTAGAACAGTGCAGATAGGCTGTATCCAGAGCCTGTTTCCAGGGCAGACATGCCCCCTCACAACTCCTCAGAGTTAGGCCACCTAAGGAACAGGAATAAATGTGAGTAGACCTAGTCCAGCACCTGTCTCTCAACCTTAGGGTATGGCACAACTTCACCAGCCCTGTGAGCATACTGCTCTCATGCTACTACCTCTTCAACAGCAGTTAGGCTAGCCAGAGGCCTCCTAGTCCTGTGGATTTGGCCTGTGATCTCAAGATATGTTCTACTTAGGTCAGCTTAGCTGTGCCATTTTTCTGGCTAAAAGTCAGGATTGCATTGCCAATCTGCAAAATCATTAGGACTTCAACTTCAAAAATAAAATCTGAGATTTTTAGGAGTTCTACTATTGTTCACAAACCATGCACATCTTGGGGATGATGGCTAACCAAGGTGATTGCATTATCACTTTTATATACTAAAGTGGATGAGCTCTTTTGAGATGTTAGACTACTGTCAATGTTGTTTCATTTGAAATTGTCTATGCATTATTTGAGTAAGGTATTTTATATCTTCCTTTGAAGGAGAAACTTCTACATCCCGTCCCTTTTTGTTTATAGCTATCTTTATATAGTGTTCACAATTTTAATAAGCATCACATTTTAGAAAGCAAACGTACTGCAGCCTTGTAGGTGTTATCGTGATCATTTTTTTGATGTAAAAATGTAACTGCATGACTCTTTCATTTGTGAAATAGCCATAGTTCCAAAAGAAGTACCTGTAGCTTAAAAAGATATATTAATTTTGGCCAGAGCTCTGTTGTCAAGGGGCTTCTGCTGCATCTATAACCATCCCCCTATTGATCTCTGGAGTACAGGCTAATAAATCATCACTGAGCCTTCTTGGCTTGTATATACAGGTCCCAGTGCTATCCAGCTTTCAAGTGCTGATCCAGCTGTGTCAACAGGGTGTATGTTGCGTCCTGCAGTAGTGGGGCAGTTACAGGGACCTTTTCAAGACAAGGGAACTTTTATTCTAGCTGCAGCAGATGACTCCATTGAAGCTGGAAACAATGCCTGTCTCATCAGAAATTGGAGGAGGTGAGTGCTGCTACCAGCTCCATTCTCTCTTCTACCCTTTCTTTTAAGGGGAAGAAGGTGGCTCTCAGATGTGATCCAGAATTGTGATAACAGTGGCTGTGAGAGTGCAGCCACCGTCGCTGTGGGTTTCCTGATAATCTGAGGACCACTTTCTTCTCCTGCTCTCCAAAGGAAATAAAGGAACACCCTCGGATCAGTGCATAGGTGTACAGAAAGTGGAAAAGGATTAAATATATTAAAATTAAAATAATTTTGACTTAATCGTGATAAAGAGGACAATCCTCAAGTGCACTTTGGCCAGCCTATCTGGCAATGGGCTGGCCTAATGGCAGATTGGCCAGCCTAACTGCACCAGAAAAGGGCCTGGGCCAGCCCAAGTCCACCTGGGCTGGCACAAGACAGATGGACCTGGCAGGGCAACAGGGGTGTGCTGGAGGAAGGTTGGGCATGCCCTAGAATGACACAGTTAGGCTGTATCCAGAGCCTTTTTCCAGGGCAGACACGTCCCTTCCCAGCCCCTATAACTTCGGCCACCTCAGGAGTAGGCATAAATCTGAGTAGACACATTGGGGTCTATAATAAGACCCCAATGATACGCTAGAGTAAAAATGGAAGAAAAAGAAAAGGTTCTAAGTCCTAGGCTGGCCTAAGTACCACTCCTGCCTCTCAACCTCAGGATACAGCAGAACCTCAGGATATAGCAGAACTCCCACAGCCCACTCCAACCACCAATCCCCTTGGTTTGATTGATTAATTAAAAAACCAGTCCTCCATCCAGCCACATAACTCATTCACTTACAGTACTGCAGGCCAGCTTAAAGGAGCTGGTAACCATGGTAAGAAAGGCTTTTCTAACACTGTGTTGCCCGGTACCACCTGTTCTTTATTTTCTTTATATCCTGTCAAAAACTTCACAAATAGTGCATTTGTTCCAGCAACCTTTATCTGGCACACAGGGTCATCTCATATATTATGTAAAGTTTTATCACCAAGCGTACACTTGACAAGGAGCTGCAGCCAACAGCTGCTCTCTGAGTATATCTTGTGATGTATGTGTTTGGGTCAAGCAGTCCATAGAATGCACATAGAATTGGGATTTCCTCTAAAGTATTTGACAGGCAAAAAAGTATTCTTTTTCAAAAAATGTTCTTTAGCAGTTTATTTTATTTATTAAAGTATTTTTACCTTGCCTTTCTCTGCTAGTTGCATTTGGTTCTCTATAAAACTAGATACAGTGAATTGTCAGGATTAATGATGAAAATGAATCTCAAACCCTTAGATTGGTCAAGTTGAAAAAAATTACATCTAATTCAGTAAGCTGCTTTGCCTCTCGGGTAGATGGCAAGAAATGTCCTGCCACACTCCTTTGGTTTTAACTTTTTCTCTTGGTCACTTTAGTGTTAACAGATTTATGTGATATCAGAATAACAGGACAGGTTTGTGTCTCTTTTGACATTAAAAGGTTGATTAACTTTAGGGAAAAGCTGGTATAAAAATGTGAAAAATAATTAAGGCTGCAATCTTAACCTCTGCTTAGGCAGGCATAAATCCTATGCTGATCTGGGGTGTCACAAAAGTGCTGTAAGGCACTGCTGCCCCACTCTTGGAGGAGTTAGGCAAATGCCCAGGCATATGCCTACATCCCCACATGTCCATGGAGAGATATGCCAGGTGAGTTAGGCCTGCCTAAATTGTTTAGGGTTTCACCCTAAATGAAAGAAATTACAATGAAGAAGAAATTACAAAGAAATTACAAAGTCTCATCCATATGATGAGACTTAATGGAAGATCACTTCCTACTCAGCCTGATGACATCACAGAAAAATTCCTGATTCTTTAGCAACCTTAAAATACTCTGCAATTTACTGGAAACAGAAGGCAAGGAGTGAGAAGCTGTTTGTTTGTTCCTTTTAATAATCTTAATATAAAGCATTGTCTCCATCTTTTTAAAATGCAGTTTCTTTGCCAGATAAGATAATGTACTTGAGAGGGTGTCATTTGATCAGCAATTGCTGGGTACAATATCCTGAGAAACTTCTATGCAGCTTTCACTGTGTATTCCCCATCCCTTTCAGTTCTATTTTGCATGTGATCTTCTCATAGTGGCCAATTTCTATATAGTCTCTTGGTGGTTACAATAGAGAGGTTGATGTTTAAACAGTGTTCCTGACTGAAGCAAAAATAATGTATTGATAATGCACATTAAAATTCAACAACTCAATATTAGAACTCGACAAATTCTAGAATTCAACAAAGCGGTTGAATTAATAATAGTATGGGCATCTATGGGCATACAAAAGTAAGGGCATTTTACTTGATGTAAGCCCTACTGAACCCTGGGGCTTTCTTAACTGCAAGGGCTAAGCTGCAAGAATAGTGGGGATCTTCTGAATGGAATACCCATCATTATTTGTCTCTTATTTTTTTCTATTTAATCTTGTTTTAATTCTGTGTAGGGTGTGTATGTGTGTGTGTGTGCGCACATATGCATGCGTGCATGAGCGTGTGCTGCGCATGCATTGGCCTAACCCTCCAGGAGTGGGGCAGAAGTGTCTTACTGCACTCTTGTGACACCCCCAGATCAGCAAAGAACTTAGAATGGCCTAAGTGGAGTTTAGGATTGCTTGTGTGTATATCTAATGGTATATCTGAAGTCTTTTTCCTTCTCACTGATTTATTCCATACAGTCCGTCATAGTATGGACACTGTACCATTACTTCTCCTTCCTTTTGCCTTAGGCATCTGTTTCCATCAGGGAGGAGAAAATATCACTTAGGCTGGCTTTAACTTAGAGGTTACCAGTCACTGAGTCCTAACCAAAAAGAGGATTACAGAAACTGAACTAGGCTTGTGCAGTACCAAATGCCATATGATAGACTAACAACACACATGAATAGGCCTTTGCAAAGAGAATATACCATATAAATATGGTATATGGTGTGTGTGTGTGTATGTATGTGTGTGTGTGTGTGTGTGTGTGTGTGTAATATATGTGTGTGTGTGTGTGTGTGTTTTATAAAAAATCATTCAAAATAGTCACGAGTTAACATATAAAGTTAGCATGTCAACCTATAAATATGCAAATTAGAAATGTGCAAATCCTCCAGGAATACTGCAGTCAGGGGTGTTTACCAAAAACAGATGTTTTACAGGGCAGAACTGGAAGACAGAAATGTATTCCTTGTGAAGGAATGGTTAAGAGAGTTTTATGCCTTGTTCTTGGGATGTTCTGTTATTTTTTTAAAATGAAAGCACTCCAGAGAATTTTTCACTTTCCTGGAAGTGCAACCCTACCACCTTTCTTGGACTATTTTTTTAACCTATGTTATAAAAAATATTCTTCAGCTCAGGGAATCCTACCATTTGTCCACGTTCAGTTGGATATCCAGGATTCAGACTCTTTAAAACATATTCCCAAGTTGTGAAATGAGAGGCACAACAGAAACTACTGGGGCGGAAAACTCCAAATGGAGTGGAAGTAATATCTAAAGTGCGCTGGAGATTACAGTCATTTCCATGAAGCAACACTTCAACAGGGAAAGGAGGGATACTGCAGCAAAAAGGGAAAAAAAGGTGTTTGAGGAAACAAAAGGATAAATCTATATATCTTCTTCTTCTATATATATATAACAGAGAAAAGTCACTGACTGACTCACTGACTGACTCACTCATCAACGTCCTGCCAAAACTGCCAGGCCTAGAAGCATGAAATTTGGGGTGGGTGTTCCTTCCGTGAGGGAGGGGTGCACTAAGAACCGGTTTTCGGAAATTCCAACCAGAAGGGGGTGAAAAGGGGCGCAACGCATTTTCCTCCCTATACATTTTCCTCCCTTCCTTTGCATTGAAGATTTGGTGACTGAGGGATGCTCTGACCCAACCCCTGAACCTAGAAGCATGGAATTCTGGGAGGGATCCTTCTGTCACATGAACACCCACCAAGAACTGATGTGGAGAAATTTAACCCTTCAGGGGCTAAAAAGGGGTCAATGTGTTTTTGTCCTATACTTAACATGGGAGACTGAATAACATCCAGCCAATACGGTGCTCAGATCCTGGTGCACTGGGAGATGTTGTTCGGAGGAAGAGGTTGCACTGGGGAGGATGCTGTGCATGGGGGGTGTGGGAGACCCAAGAAGCAAGCACCTGAAGAGGAGCTGGCTGAGGACCTCATGTACTTGGACATGTCTTATGAGGAGGGGGACCTGGATGGTCATTGTGGGGCAGCAGTCCGGGTGCCAGTCACGAGGATCACTCCTGAAGAGCAGGAGAGGCTGGAGAGAGAAACAGAGGAACCTGGCACCTGGGGAGGGTTTTACTCTGAGGAGGCCTGGGCCCATCAGAGGGCCTGAATGGTGGTGGAACCTTCCACCCCTCCTAGGGCAGAGGGATGGAAGCTCCCTAGGGGGCGGGGTCCTTGGTACTAATATAAGGAAAGAGCGGGAAACGGGAGTGTGGGAGACAGGAGACAGGCAAGGAGCAAGGCTGTACTCCTGTGAAGCTGTTTTCTAGGCCTAGAAGCCAAGGGTATGACCATACGTACCTGCTAGAAAGAAAGAGAGCTGGAGAGAGAAAAGGGGGAAGAATGTTACTACTTACCTGTTGGTAGGACTTGCTTGTTAAAGAAGTACAAGAGACTGGAACTGTTATTGCTGACAAGTTTATTGCTGTTTGTAACTGTTCAAGATAAGTACCTCTGAGATGGATGCCAGTAAAGATGTTGTGGTTACCATTCCCCATTTGTCTCCATGGAATTACTTTAACGGGGGACTGACTCGCTAATCATGGGAAACCCTGGGGGAGCGTCAACATCTACTCACATCACCCCGAGCAGGGTTCCTGACAGGGGGGTTTGATGCGCATGGGGGTGTTGATGCACATGGGGGGATGTTGTGCATGGGGGTTGATACGCATTGGGGGTTGATACCAGTGGTGGGCTCCAGCAGGTTCGCACCTACTCTGTAGAACCGGTTGTTAACAAGAGATAGGACATATAAAGTTTAAAAATAGCCATTTAAAAGTGGCTGCCAAATGGGCAGAGAACTGGTTGTTAATTTCTTTGAAGCCCATCACTGGTTGATACGCATTGGGGGTTGATATGCATTGGGAGTTGATGTGCATGGCGACAAGTGTGATTGGAGGTTGATGCACTTGGGTTGATGAGCATGGGTAATGTTGAGCATGTGGGGTTGATATGCATAGAGGGGATGATGCGCATGGGGTAGATGACCATGAGGGATGTTATATAAGGGGTGGAGGCACATGGGGAGTTGATGTGCAAGGGAGATTGTTTCACAGTGGGGGGATGGCATACGGGAAAATTTTATTCCCGCAATGCAGGTACGCTTTTTGTTAGTTGTATATAAAACTGAGAAGTCACTGACTGAGTGACTGATCACACCCTGCCAAAATTGCTGGACCTAGAACTGTGAAATTTGCAGAGGGTGTTCCTTCTGTGAAAGGTGCATCCATTAAGAATCTGTTTTGGAAAATTCCAACTGGAAGGGAGTGAAAAGGGGCACAACATGTTTTCTTCCCTATTCTTTACATTGAAGAATCACTGACTGAACAATGCCCTGCCCCAACCTGTGGACCTAGAAGCATGAAATTTGGGGAGGGTATTCCTTATGGGACATGAGCACCCACTAAGAAGTGATGTTTATAAATTTATGGGGATGAAATTGCGTGCAACACATTTTCATCCTATGATTAACATTGAAATCCTGTACTTGCCCAGTAGGGGTGCCCACAATTGTGAGGGGATGATTTGTGGTTGTGGGGGGATGGGGCAAAGGGGGGGATCGTGCACGGTTGTGAGGGATGTTGCACAGGAGGCATGTTGCATAGAGGGGTGTGACACATTGGGGTGGTGGTGCATGGGGGATGTTACAGGGGGAATGGTGCATGGAGGGAGATGGTCCAAAGGGGGGGGAAGTTGCACAGTGGGTGGTGGTGCACGGGAGGATGTTGCATGGGGGATGGTGGTGCATGGGGGTGTTGCATGGGGGATGGTGGTGAACAGGGGGAGGGTGCATAGGGGACTGTTATGCACGGGGGAGGTGGTGCACAGGGGATGATGCATGGGGAAGGTGCATAGGGGAATTGTGCACAGGGAGTGTTGTGCACAGGGGAATGGTGGTGCATGTGGGGTATGTTGCATGGAGGAGGATGCTGCACGGGGGATGGCAAGCACATGTGAGGAGGATATGGCCAGCTTAGCTGGGCCGTTCTCTCTGGCCTAAGACAACATTGCACCCCATGTTCTGTATCAGAAATATTTTTGCTGCTCTCTCCTTTGCTCAAATCAGACTTGTTCCTTTAATTTGTTTGTTACCTTTTGATTATGGACTAGAAAAGTGATTCTCAAACTCGTGGGTCGCAATGCACTAAGGGAGCCAGAACCAGGGCATTTCCTCTTAAAGGGAGTGTCCTTTCTCTGATAGCAGGAAAAGCCTTGCAGATCACAGTGCTACCACTGCATAGGGCAGTGATTTTCAACCAGTCCTCAAGTATGTCGTGAGAATTTGGGGATTGACATTAACAGGAAAATCGGAGGATTTGAACAGCCTAGCGTGCCTTGTCAATAGTAAAAACAATAATGGTGTGCCTTGACAATTTCAGTGCCATGTTAGTGTGCCATGAGATGAAAAAAGTTGAAAATCATTGGAAAAGGTTGAAAATGAAAAAGGTTGAAAATCACTTTTTTACTTACCAGAGGTCAGTGCTGGCCTCCTTTAGAGTTCTGGAGACTTGTTGACCCTTCTTATCTCCTCCGTAGCTGCTGTACCAAAGCCTTTTTGAGTTTTCAGAGAAAACAGGAAGTATCTTTAGATTGGAAACAAGGGCTTTATGCAGTAGCTAAGGAGAAGATCACAGGGGTTTGTGAGAGTTTATGTCCCTATAGGAAGCCAGTGATGTCCTCCCCACCAGTTAAGTACCCTCACTCCTAGGAATGCCCTCATCAGTGGTGGTGCCATGATCCCTGCAGTGGTGTTGCTGTCCCCTTCTCACCGACACTACACTTACCCAGTTCTCAACTCCTCTGTAGGAGTAACTGCTACCTGATAAACTGTGTATACCAGACACGATAGTTTTTTTAGTCTTCTATTGTAATGAGTTTTAAAGGTCTCATTGTTATTCCTAAAGCTATAATAATAAAAAACACTATCCTGAGATGATGAAGCTGTCTTCTGAGCTAACCAGGATCCGAAGTTGTGTCTTTTCACTGGATGCTTCTCTCCATTTTTCATAATAACATATGACTTTGAGAAATTTCAACAGGATGCATTAAAGAGAATAGTTCCTAATGCTGTGTTATTGATACCAAACTCGTTTCCTTCTGTGCACGTCATTGTATAAATATGCAGAAAATGAGCTTTATAAATATGGCTTTCTACTTGTCTTGATTGCCTTTCTTGTTTTTCTCCTGCTGTGTTTATCGGCAGTAACAGTTCAAGTTGTCTGATATTTGGAAGTACAGTAACATAGGGCTGTTTCACATCTCTTTTTTGGCCATACAACTAAGATCATTTGCAGTGCGATCCTATACATGTTCACTCAGAAGCAAATCCCAGTGTGCAATGGAACTTCTTGCCAGGTAAGTTCACATAGGACTGTAGCCATAAGGCAGGAAATATTGGCATATTCTTGGGGAACCAGTATTGGCTGTCTTTCTGGTACATTCAGAAATCACAGTTTCTGTGAAAAGGTTCTAAGATAATAATCTTGGAATATGCTGCACTTAGTTGGTGGTGTATTGCAATTTCCCAGGCTCTGGGAAATGAGGCTTAGGTTATCTTTCTGTTTACATTTTATCTATTCCTCATTTAGGGGGCAATCCTAACTTAGGCTAGCACAACTCATCTATATTCCTGGTCCTGTGGAGATGTGGGAAGGCAAGTGCATGTCTGTGCTCTGGCCTAACCCTCCCCCAGGAGTGGCGCAGAAGTATCTTGCGCACTTTCATCACCAAGGTGGTGTGGCTGCACTGGGTGATGTGCCACTGGGGGGTGATGCACTGGAGGAGTTTGACACTCCTCCAGCAGTGTCCGCACCTCAGCATACCCATTTGGGCCTGCTCTGAGACAGTGCAGCAGTCAGGAGCTGCTGCTGCTCCTCCTCTGGTGCAGGTTTGAATGGCCGGCTGAGGCACACTGGGCATGTCCAGGCCTCAGAAGTTCCCATTGCACATGTCCAGAAGCCCGGACATGCGCAGTCCGTGCCTCTGCCTGGCCATTCAGCTTTGCTTCCTCCCCAAGTAGCCAGCAGCCAGGCTGCTTCTCCTTAGAGCGGAGGAAGTCTCCTCTGATGCCATCTTGGGAGGGATGCGTGTGTCCCGAGGGTGACGTGCTCCCCCCACACTGGGTGATGTACACTGTAGTGTTGCCCCTGATCTTATGGCACTTTTGTGACACCCCCAGGTCAGCACAGGATTTATGCTGGGGCTTAGGCTAGCCTAACTGGAGATTAGGATTGCAGCTTTAATCATTACATCAAACATTACTTTTTAAAAGTGAAAAAATATTGCCAATCAATTAAAACAGGAAATTTTTTTGCAATGCAAAAGGAAGCAAGGAATGATGTAAACAGAGAAAATTCTTGCCCAACCAAGCAGAGTCTTAAGCAAGCCAGTTTAGCTGAATGTCATTCTGGTACTTGTTCTTTGGCTTTTGCTTTATTATTTCTGCTCTATTTTTGTCTTTTCTTAATTTTATCTGGTATAAGTAAGGCTCCAGGGATCTCAAGTCTGACTGTGCTTACATTCCATCTTAACAGAATGGAAATTCTATAGGAAAAATAAATCAAATGACTTAGGGAGCCAATCTGGTCTTCTCTGGTCATTGTTTTCCAACCTGAGATTCATGACTGAAATGGAGGGTATCAGAAGGGTGTTTCCCTACCTTCTTGTCAATCACCTTCAAAACCTGACTTGCTTTGGTTATGAAACGTGCTTGCTTTGCTTTTCTCACTCTCGCTACAACAGATCATATTGGGTTCTGATTTGAGTACTATGATGGCTATAAATTCACCTAAGAATTATTGGTGGAGATAGAAGAACAACCAGTAGTGGCTTTATGTGTGCCTACACCTCAGAGTCATGCATTCTGTGTGGTACTGAGGAAGCCTGCTGCTCTCACTGTGAGAAAGGTGGTGGATGTAATTTGGTGGATGAAAAAATCAGATCTGTCACCAGAAATTGAGCACAGAAGACTACTTGTCAATAAGGAACAGAAATCCACTTGTTTGGTGATGTTATGTGATAATGGTTATGAGGGATGTTGCTTGGTTAGCTAATACGAGTTGGCTGTTCTCATGGTAATCTTTCAATATGTATAGGTTGTACCAGTGGTAACAACCGGTTCTCTGGAAGTGGGCCAGGCCAGGCCAGGGAGCAGGGCTGAGGTCAGGGGGTGGGGCCAGGGATAATTTTTTTTAATTAAAAAAATTCAAAAAAATTTAAGCATGTGGCTTACCTCTGAATAGACCTGCATAGGATGTGCTCTGAGGCTGCTGTCCTTTCCATACTGCCCTGGGAGTAAGCCCCAATGACTGGCATGAGGCTTACTTCTGAGTAGTCCTGCATAGGATGGGGCTCTGAGGCTGCAGCAGCAGCAGCCGGGCACTTTCTATTTTTAAATTTGCTGCCTCTAGCGGCAGCCCGACAAAGCGCCCCAGAAGCCTCAGCAGCCAGGGAAAGAAGACTACTGAGGCTTCTGGGGCACTCACTGCACTGCCGCTAGAGGCAGAAAATTTAAAAATAGAAAGATCCCTGGCCAGCTGCTGCTGCGCGCCGCGCCAGGGAACCAGTTCGGCCCATTTTGGGGGAGGCCCCGCGGCTACCGGTTCGGTAGTGGCAGGCAAATGGGAACTATCGGTTCCTGAGAACCAGACCGAACCAGCCTGGGCCCATATGTGGGTTGTACTCACTAGGAAAATAAGGTTAGCTGGTGTTTCATTTACATTGATATGACTGGATTAAGAGGTGGTTTGCATCAGTCTTAACAGCATAATCATTATCAACTGGTTTCATAGCAATTTACCGTCAAGGAAGGACTGCAGCCTATTTCAGACATGTGTTCCAGAAATATACACCTCTCTTTTTACTGCTCAAAAGAAGACCATACGCAGGGGCAAAAAAGTGTCATATAGCTGGACTATCTCATTCTGTGCCTGCTTTTGTAGAAGGAGCAGGAAGAGTGAGAAACTGAGGCAAGTTGTGTAAAGACTGAGCATAAATCTTGAAGCCAGAGAAATCAGCCAGGTCTATTAGTCTCGTCCATTCTGCACGTTTGCGCTTCAAGCAGGGCTGCGGCAGACATGCTTTTTTTGTTTTTGGTTAAAAAGCCTCATCGGAGCGTTATGGAATTGGAATGTGAAGGGTAATTGAGCTGAAAGCCATTCTCTTCCTGCAGTCGGTGCGATAGGAGTGATTGAAGCTCCCTCAAACGCAGCCTGGGAATCCTGATGAAAGTCCGCATGGCAGCTGGATCAGAAGAAGGAAGTGAAGGGGGAAAGAAACATGGTTTACTATCTTATGCGTATAGTTGTAGAATGGCCCACCAAGATAATTGTCCTGGATAAGTGTGTGTTTTCATTTTAATGCAGTGTAACTGATCATTCTAGAATTTAAATTTCTTTTTTAAATTATTACTATCATACAATAGTATGAATTAGTTGGGATAAAACTTTTCAACAGCTCAGTCCTATGCAAGTGCACTTAGAAATCCTATTGTGTTCCATGCAGCTTACTCACAGGAAAGTCTGCACAGGATTGTAGCCTAAGGCTGCAATCCTAAAGACACTTTCCTGCAAGTAAGACTCATTAAACACAAAGGGGCTTACTTTTGAGTAGACATGCTTAGGATTGTGCTCAAAGGCTGTACTCCTAACCACGCTTTCCTGGGAGTAAGTACTATTGAACACAATGGGACTTACTTATGAGTAGACATGCTTAGGATTGCACTGTAAGTATTTTTGTTAAGAGAATTATATTTCAAGAAGCAGAATGAATTAAACAAGAGAGGTTAGCTGGTAACAAACTAGGCTGCAATCTTGTGCTATTTACTTGATGATAAACTCTAATGAAGCAGTAGGAGTTTCATCTGAGTAAAAATACTATTACTGTATAGTTTTAACTATATACAAGCTTATTTAATTGACTTGGTAAGGGATACTGAACCTCTTGATCTGTAAGCTTATCAGGTAGACATGGGCTTCATATTCTGCATTTGTTTTTACTATGAGGTTACAATTGGTGTGTTCTACATCATGAGAAATGAGGTGGTGTGTTCTACATCATGTTGAATCCCCTGATCTCTTGCTAAGTCTTGAACAGAATTAAAGTTTTGTCACTGAATTTCTGTGCACTTTCTTTTTGCATTCTGTAGTTGGGGAAAGGTTTATGTGCTTATCTTTTAAGAATTTTTTTTGGTAAATGGTCAACAAGCTTGTGGATATGCTAGAAACCTGTCATGAGTGAATGAAAGCTATCTTTATGTGTGTGTGTGTGTGTGTGTGTGTGTGTGTGTGTGTGTGTGTGTGTGTGAGTGAGAGAGAGAGAGAGAGAGAGAGAGAGAGAGAGAGAGAGAGAGAGAGAGAGAGAGAAGTCCGATGCTGGCTGCTTGGGGAGGGAGTGAATGAGCAGATCAATCAGTTCTGGTCCTGAGCTCATCAAGGGCTTGCTAGTGTCTTGTATGACAGTGCACGTTGCCTAGTCTTACTGATTACTATGTAGACAGTGTTAAATGTGTCTCATTAATATTTGGGTTGATTCCTTCTCTAAATTCTGGTGTGTAGAGAAGATGTGTCTTATCTCTCTTCCTCAGGCTTTCTTTCCAGAGGATTCCACTTGCTCATGACAAACCTGGTCTTCATAGCAGCTGGGCTACTTTCCCTGATTACAGAAGGAAGGATGAGCAAGACAGTGACACAAAAAAATCACAGGAATTCAGCAGAAAGCGGTTAAGGCTAAATTTTTTAAAAAATAAAAGACTATCCTCCATTTATGCAGATGGAATATTGGTTTCTTTGCTCAATTAGGTTTGCAAATCTATCAAAAGAGACAATTTGTGCATGGAATTAACTTTGGACAGTGTTCCAAATACACGCTGAAAAAATTCATGTAGTGTGAGATATGGATTGCTGTAGCTGATTATTAAATCAATATTTCTCTGATCTTAAGTTTTTTCATTTAGCATTATAAGAAATAGCGTGAGTTTTTAGAAGTGGTAAGGTTTGTTGGCGTATCTGCTTCTCCCTCCTACAAAAATAATTTTCCTCTTGGTTTACTCTCAATTAAATTGGGATTGACTGCAGAATACTATCCATACTTCGATGGATGACGCTTAGGTAATACTCCAACTAAAGGTGTCTGCTGTACTCAGATTAAAGCTGTCTGCAGGAAACTGAACCCTTTTATCAATATGTATGACTGTGATGAGGAGGAGAGAGCTCTTTAGCCTCTTACAATCCATATAGAACAAAAGAACTCCAGCAAGTGAAGCTTTCCTCACCCTTGTTAAAACAAACAGCTAATATTCTTTCTTCTTCTTCTCTTCCTCTTTTACCACTTAGGGTGTTGAGGGAATTCTCTCTCTGACAAAACGAATAAAAACATAGGAATGCCTTCCTTCTTTTACATGTTAAACTCCATGTCTATGGCAGATAACATTCTTCAATTGTTCACATTCTTATGTAAGAGATTTAGGGCACAATCCTAACCAATTTGGGCCAGAATAACTCACCAATCTCCCCATTCCGGTGATAGCATGGTAGATAGGTACATGTCTGTGTATTGGCCTAACTCCCTCACTCTCCCAGGAGTGGTACAGAAGTACCTTATGGCACTTTTGTGACACTGCATGCCAGCACAGGACTTGTACCAGGGGTAAGGATTGCACTGTTACAGCTCAAAACTATCCAACCTCAGTGCTCAGGGCTTCAGTGGCACCAAAATGCCTCTGGATCCTTTGGGCACTAAGGGATCCTTTGGGCACTAATCCTTCCCAGGGTATCACTGCTGCATATCAATGGATTCTCCTTGTTGTGTGGCCTCCCTTCCTGGGAGGGAAGACAGGACTGAGCAACAGCCCCCACCTGGGCCCAATACTCCCCTCCTCCCACCCATTTCTGCCCTTTCTTCACCTGAAATGCCTTTCCACCAAGTGGTAAAACTAACACTGAGTGCTTCTGTTGTGCTCTGATCTGACACAGGCCTTTACACTATTAGTCCTTTTTCACCAGGTGCTGCAGACACATCTTATGGCACACAGGTGCCCTTCCTGTGTAGGGTTACCATATTCCAATTCATCAAATCTGGGCAGTCTGAGTAGCAGATTATGTATACTGAATTGCAGATTGAAGGCAAGAGATTGCAAATTGATCCATGGCAATGCTGCTTTGCAACAGGACAATGGGCCATTTGGCATGTTGCATATATTATGTGTTGTATGTTGCATGTAATGAGTATTTACAGTATTTTAACAAGTCTCCCTCACCTCTTTGCCGTAGCGGCCTCAAACTAGCTGACTAATAACATGTAGTTTAGTCCTCAGTGCAAGCGTATTTGTGTCCGGTCAGAAGAAAGCTTCCCAAGTTCAATGAGATTTTCTCATGGCATCTGTGTATAGGAAAACACCACAACCTAAGGCTACAATTCTGTGCATTCATACTTGGAAGCTCCATTGAATACATTACGGCTTATTGTACTTCCAAGTAGTGATTGTAGTAAAACGGCAATACTTCACTCACTTTCCTGGGAATGAATCCCTCTGACTTTAATAAGAATGCCAATTGCATAATACTTTGCTGTTCTCATCCTTGCATTTATTTGGTTGCACATGATACAGGACACATTCACTTCCCACTTAAGCTGTTCAGTGCATGCTTTCATGGGAGTAAATCACATGGCACTTTATTGGCATATTAGGATTGCATATTTAATATAGGTTTGTTTTAACTTCTTGAGTGTCCAATCCTATCCAATTTCCCAGCACCAAGACAGCTGCAACACAGCTCCAGGATAAATGAGCCCTGAGGCTAATTTCCTGACTGTCTGCAAACTGTAGGATGCAGCATGTACCTCACTGGCATGGCTTAATCAGGGCTGGAAAGGTCTGTTAGTGACATATTAAAGCCAAACTTTCTGAAGTTTTCATTTGTGATTTTTTAAAAAAAAGAATCTAGCTGGGTATCACATTGAATTTTTGAAAGAACAGATAAATGTTACAGGGAACAAATTTTTTTCCTCAAAGAAAAAAAATAGCATCCACCCCAAAAATCAAGACAATGAATTATACCCTTGAAATAAATTACTACATACACTATAGTAGGGGTTTCTAAACATTTTGGTAGGAGGGCCACATCATCTTTCTGATACTGTATTGGAGGCCAGAAGGAAAAAAAATTATTTTCATTTCAAATTTGAATAAATTTACATAAATGAATATATTATTAATGGAACTTGTGAATGAATGAATAAATAAATAAATTCAAATCAGTTCGTAAGCACTTTCATATAAAGAGAGAGAAGATGTGTGCATCTTCTCAGGCCTCAAAAATACCCCAAGGTGTGGAGAGCAGAACTACCTTCTCCTCTGGAGGATTGTAGTGCTTGCCCAAGGACTGGCTGAAGAAGCCTGCCAAAGGCTGGATGGAGGCTCACCAGGGGCCGCATCTGGCCAAAAAGTCAGGGTTTGGAGATCTCTGCACTATAGCATGGACCACTAAAATCCTACTATTTTGGCAAAAATATTTTTTAGGAGAGAATAAGTTGGGAATAATTTAAAATGTTGACACTATTCTAAAGAAAGTAAAAACTTCAAATTCTTGCAGGGATTTGAATCCTGGAAGGCTGATATTGTGTGATTAATAAGGACTTTTAAAGGGTTGCATGGCATCTGGTGAAGACAAAATTGTAGTGACATATGCAGGTGAGGATAGAATGCAATCACCTATGGATTTGAAGAAAGAAGATTTTAATTAATTAACTTGTTTTTTTGTAGATGTCAAACACATCTTCAGTTAATTACTCTTCCATCTGCTTTTGATCTTCTTTATGCATATATTTTTAAAGACAAAAGAGAGCAAACAGAAATCATCTGGAAAACTTCATCTGCTGAATTTCTGTGTGGTGAAGTAATCTTCTGTGCACAAGAGCAGTGTAGTTAGAAAGGAGGCAGTCCTGTTTGAAAAGGACTCCTGTAGGATTGATCTTAAAGTTTCTGGAGCACAGGAGAGATGGAAACCTAGAAACCTAGATTTGGAAGCGTTCAGTGAGATATCCTCTTTACCACAAGGGAAGAAAACTTCAATTATTGTTTAGATACTGGAAGCAAGTCATTGCTTTTGTTGCTCTATAATATATTATCCTAATCAGCATGTTGTTAATGGCATTTAGCTATTAATCATGTTTTATAATAAATTGCTGGTGGCAACGCCCATCGTATAATTTAGGAGAAAAAGATTCAAGATATTTCAGGACCCCAAGAAAGGAAAAACTGTTTTCACAAACATAAATCTCATCAGTAGTGGAACTTATCAACTGAAAATCTGAAAGGGTACCTATACACCTGGCAGATACTTAGGGTGCACTGTACCTGCAAAAGTGTGCACAACTGTAAAAGTTACTGGAACCCAGGGTGACCAGATGCCAAACCCAAAATTCCTGAACCTCAAGGCCACAATTCCTAATCCTAGGCCAAAATCCCTACCCACTGAAAAAAATTATTTTTATTTTTCGGTTTTTCAAACATAACCTTTTGATAGGAAGGAGATATCTCAAAACTGATTTTAGCATTGGATTCTGCTCTTCAATACGAATCCAATAACATATGGCATGATGGGGTACTGTGCACAATCGCGAAGTTTCAAAATGAAGCCAAAATGTAGGACAATGATGCCAAAATGTAGGACACCCGGACAGAAGGCTAAAAATCCGGACAAATCCGGGTTTTTCTGGTCATCTGGTCATCCTGCTGGAGCCTTGGTCCTTTTTTTTCAGATGGTCACCCTGCAAACCAATTCTGTTAAGGAGAAAGTCTTAATCTGTTGGCCAGTTCTATGTATGTATGAGCCTTAAACACACAAACAATAAAAATAGTGTGTTGTCATGTTTAAAGTGTCTCTGCCTCCTCTCTTTCCCCTTTAACTGCTAGCAACAGACTTCACAGCAATGTGCCTCAAGGTTTATGAGGCATAAAGAAGACTGTGCCAGCAGCGAGAAGAGAAGGGCAAAAGGTGTTTTATTGGCCTCTCAGTGGGATGGAGATACTCTGTAAATTACACTTTTTGCTAATCGCTTCTGTGAGGTCATGGGCTCTGATGTGGCAAATTATGACTAAAATTCTGTGAAACAGATAATCTTTGACACACAAAAATACTTTTTCTTCCCTGAAAAACATAGCTGAAGTTTTCCTCAAATGAAAAGGCTGTTTCACATCACATGATCTTTGTTTGGAAAACCCCTTAATGCTTTTCTTTTAATAGGTCTTTTATGCAATGAATTCTGATTGCACGAATATAGCCATGATTTTGGGCGCTTTCACTTTCCCATAGAGCTCAATGCATATTGTTTTTAGTTTTTTGGTCATAACTTTTGATAAGAAGGAGATATTTCAAAACCAATTTTTGCATTGGATTCTGCTATTCAAAATGAATCGAACAACATATGACGTGACGGGGTAGTTCACACCATTGCAAAGTTCCAAAATTAAGCCAAAACAGAGGACAATGAAGCCCTTTTGGTGGACACCTGGAACAAAGGTTAAAAAAGAGGACAAATCTGGAAATGGTCACCCTGTAACTGTCATATGGTCACCCTGTATCTGAAATGATAATGGACATCATTATCTTTCAGTGTAATAAATTCATTCCTTCCCCTTTTGCCCTGCTTGCTGACATAGCAGTGGTAGGTCTAAGATAATTTTGGTTATTCAGGTGGCCGCTTTAGATTTGCATGTAAAGTCAATTCCTGATATCTAGACACTTCACTCATGTGGATTTGCCTATCCAAGGGAACAAGAGTGCAATGTTGTCTCATCTGCTACCTATTCTGAGATGTTCACAGCTGTACTGATGGTAGTCTCTGCATCTGTAGCCATTCTGAGGCCATTTGTTGCACCTGTAGCCATTTTGAAGCTGTCCTCAGCCATCCTGATAATGTCCAGTTCGAAAATTCAAAGTGTAGGATTCTTTTTTTTAAAGGTAGTTTAACATTTAGAAAGTTAAAATTGTTAATAGTTAACAACGTGTTGATAAAATTCAAGATGGTGCCTGGAATTCCTTTTATTCATTCCATATGTCAGTAGTTTGTCAAGTCAGTCATCAGGCCTTGAAAGCAATAGAAAAACCTTATTTTTTTGTTAGACACAATGTGAATTGTGGTTAATGGTCATACATTTCATACATTTCCTGAAAGCTCCTAGCATTTTATGTCATTTCCATTTATGTCCAGTGGTACTTTGAATAGGTGGACCATAAGAAGTGATATTGCAGAGAACAAATCATGATAAACATTAATAGGGCAGTGGTTCTCAAAGTGAGGGTCTTGACTCACTGGGGGGGAGGTTTGCGACTTTTTTAAGGTGATTGTGAACAGCAGGAGGCTGCCATCTTGGATTCAGGCACTGAGCACCACCATCTTGGAATAGCTGCTTTCCTGGGAATAAATCTCAATAAACACAATGGGACTTCTGAGTAAACATGGAGAAGCTCTGACATCACAGTGATGTCACTTTTGGCCATGATATCACTTCCAGCAGGTCCAAGACAGATTGTTGTTGTAAGGAGAGGGTCCAGGGAGTCCTGGACTAGATAACAAGGAACGACCTATTTAGCTGCACAATGTTGCACCATACAAAAATAATATGATAGCAAAAATATTAAGAGCATGTCTGCTCAAAAGGGTACTTCAATGTATTCAATGCGTCTTGCTCCCAGGAAAGTATGTTTAGGATTGCAGTCTAAGTCCAGTAACCTTCATTTTTGAAGACAATGAAAATATATAATGTGGAACATTTTTATAAATATTTATGCATTTGAAGAAATTCCTGTGTGTGTGTTTGTGTGTGTGTGTGTGTGAGAGAGAGAGAGAGAGACAGACAGACAGACAGACAGACAGACAGAAGTTCATATATAAACACAGTACGTGATATTGATCTGAGTGGTTTATCAGTATTTCTCAGAACTTCTGATGAAAAATAAATAAAATGTAGGTTCACTGTTGATCTCTATTGTCCTAGCTGAAAGTAAAATGATACTCTCAGAATCTAGTTCAGTGAATGCTGTGTTATTTTGTAAACAGTTGTGAGTTTTGCAGCTTTTCCTCCTAAGCCAGCACAACTCATTGGTCTTCCCATCCCTGTGGTAAAGTAGGGAGGCAAGCATATGGGGAGGCAAGCACTGGCCAAGTCTCCCCCAAGAGTGGTGCAGAAGTGCCTTTACAGCACTTTTGGGACAACCCCAGGCAAGTACAGGACTTGTTCTAGGGCTTATGCTGGCCTAACTAGAGATTAAGATTGCAGCCTAAATGAATGTTAAGGCCCTTTTTGGTGGAAACAACCTGACATTTCACAGACCAGTATACTGACATTTCACAGACCAGTATACTGAGCATTCAGGCACAAAAGGTTGTGAGGTGGTTTACAGCGGACTGTGTTACTGTCTCATATTGAGTTCTTTGAATCATCAGAGGTTGTTATGTCTTGCATCATTGCTTGTCCTCTTGCTCTCTGGCTTTGTTATATAGATCAGTAATATAAAGACCTATACAAATTCATATGTAAAGAGTCCTCCTAAAGAGATAACCACTATGATTCACATTTCAAAGTGTGGTTGTAAACTTCAGAATGAATTACTTGTCAGTGGCTTCTAAAAATCAAGCTTTTAGCATTGGTCACATTTGGAGATTAAGAGGGTCGTCCCTTATATCAATAATCTTTACAATGCTGGTGCTGTCTGTACATAGTTTTGTACAATTTAGTTATTTTTAAATATTTTGAAAATTGTAGTTGAATTTTGTTTGGTGCATATACTTAGCTTAGCCTATCGCACAAAATAGCTTGGCCTATGGCACAAAATAGTGATCAGCCCATATGAGTTCATACATTTGCTAAACATAGGGCACAATCCAGAGTAACTATGGGAGCACGTAAGAGACATTATGTGCACCCGTACTTACTGCACCACTTAGTGAAAACCTATGGGAAATTCATATTGCAATGCAGAGTAACTTGTTCTTACTCCAGAGCAAGGACTCCCCATAATTACTTTGGATTTCACCCATAGTCACACAGAGATATCACCTTCTGCTGGCAATTTGTTAGGAAAGAGAGTTTTGCAGCAAATTTTGGATTCTTGAATTGGGGATTCACCTCTAGGTATGTCCAAGGAAAGTACCGTACTATCATTGTATGTCTCTCAATATCTGGAATAAGGAGCCAAAATGTACTCTGGGAGTCTAGGAAGAAAATGGAAATTCTTACAGAATTTACCCTCCTTTCCTCAGTTTATTTTATGTTCCTTTGCTCCCTATGTATGTGGAACAGGTAACCAGGGCCTCCTTGGGACATTCCTGGTTCTATCTGTATTTTATTCTTTCTCTTTTTAGGAGCTTGTCCTTGTCATGTTTGTTCAACATAGTATTGTTTCATTTCTTCTTGCTGATTATTTAATTAATTAAAAATTAATTAATTTTCACCTTTCTACCACACATTGGGACACCAACACGGCTTACAACTCTAAAAAATAAAAATACAAAGTAAAGTACTAAAAACTATATTAAAACATGAAACAACTAAAAGTCCCTGAAAAAGGTCTCAGGAGAGATTCCTTTTTCTAGTTATCATTAGGGTTCATAGATGTTCTTCTTTCCTGCTTATCTTGTTTGGTCTGGGAAGGCATGGTCACTCTTCCTTTTGGCAACATAAACCAAAGCCCCTACCTATTACCCAAGGACAGTATCCTGGAGAATATGGATGCCCCACATAGGGTAGAGCAAACATTCATAAGAATTTCTGTTATATGGAACAAGCTCATTTGTGAATGCAAACCTAAACATTTTACTTAAAAAACTAAACTAAATATGATGTACGTAGTGATTGGATTACCTTCATGTTTTCAAAATTATAGTTTAAAAAGGACAGTTTCTTATACATTCGATTAAAGACAATCCTCCTTCAGCAGAGTGGTAGAGATGACACGACTTGTAGTAACTTGTATACATGCAAGAAGCAATTAGTTATACAAGAGACCAAATTATCACAGATAATACCACCTGGAATTTTGGTGAATTGCTGTATTTGTATTTTGTGATTGGGAATTCTGTGTAGATCTCATAGCCATTTTATTTGTTGAACTTCATTTATTTTATGTATATAGTAGACCAAATTGTTACCCATTGTTCTCCTTCCATTTGCCCCCAAAGCCCAATTTAACTGCAGATTCCAGAACTGCCTAAAGCTGCTCTATTTGAAAATGATTTTTGGCTTCCAGGAGATTCAGACATTTATCCTGAGCCAGAAATATACATAGATTTGCTCTCTAATTTAATAAAGTCATCCAAATAATATGATTTTCTCCTATAACCATCGTTTATGTTTCACAGCAAAATGATAATGAGAAAGTCATTAGAAGTAATAAACAAAACAAAAGCCGCACAACTTAATCCTTCGCTGAGTCTGACAGAGAACCAGAAGAGAAATAACATCGGAATCCTAATTAGCTTATATAATGTTTTCTGTGGTGTGTGTTTGTTTTTAGCAAATGCTGCTTTAGGAATGACTTTTAAAAAGGCATGAAATTCTGTTTTGGAGATAGTGTAATGCATGGATAATATTTTTGTGTCTACTTGCCTATATAGTATCATAAAGTTGTTTTTTTTTTACATCAGCTGCAAGATTTTAAAAATAATAATTCTCAATTGTCCAACTCCCAGCAAAAGAAAGAATAAAGATGTTCTTCTAAGAATAATTTTGTTGGCTTGTTTTTCCAGATTTATGATTAACAGGTTTACTTTTGTATAACAGATAAACTCTGAAAATTTAACCCCCCAGGTCAATCATATATACTTCTGGAACTCTCAGCAAGGTATTAAAATATGCTTTCTTTCCCTGATCCTCTCTCAGCCATTCAGGAAACAAACAAATTAATTTGGTATTCTGATCGCTTAATGTCTGCATTGACACCCATAACCCTGGAATCCCATTAAGTATCCTTGTCCTCTTAGATCCCAACCCTATGCATGTCTGCACAGAAGGAAATCACATGACAGTCAATGAAGCTAAACTCCCAGGTAAGTGTGGTTAGAATTGCAGACTTAGGGTGCAATCTTATCCTAGGCTAGGCTGGCACAATTTACCATATATACTCGAGTATAAGCCAAGTTTTTTGGGCCAATTTTTGCAACCCCAAAAACCTCCTCGGCTTATACATGAGTTAGGGGCAAAAAAAAAAAATACAAAACTGTTGGAAAAATGGCGGGTGCAACAACAAGCGCCTGCCATAAACCCTCTCCTCACCCTCCTACCTCTCGCTCCGGCTCTCCCTGGCACAGAGGAGGCACGGGGGGCGAAAATGGTGGGCGCAACCCGCGGTGCAGCCTCTCCTCGCCCTCCTACCTCTCGCTCCGGCTCTCCCCAGCATGGAGGAGGCATGGGGGTCCAAAAATGGCAGGCGCGGCCCGCAGTGCAGCCTCTCCTCGCCCTCCTGCCGCTTGCGCCGGCTCTCCCCAGCAAGGATGAGGTGCGAGGTGGCCTCCCACTACCACCATGGATGCCCCACTGCAACCAGGACTCTCTTCAGCCTGAGGTACATTTTAGACATGCCCAGGAGTGGGCACTGAGGCTGGAGTGAGCCTTACTTCCAAGTAGACTTGCCATGGATGCAGCCCAGGTGCTGCACAGCCAGCCACAGTGACTAGAGTTGCCCTTACTTCTGAGTAGACATGGCATGGTTGCAGCCCAGGTAATGCACAGCCAGCCACAGTGACTGGAGTTGCCCTTACTTCTGAGTAGACATGGCATGGAAATAAATAATTTTAAAGTACTGTTTTAAAGTACTGTTTTTCTTTAAAATAAATATTAAAAAACATTTAACCTACTGATGCCTCAGTTAATGTTATTTTATTGGTATCTATTTTTATTTTGAAATGTACCAGTAGCTGCTGCATTTCCTACCCTTGGCTTATACTCGAGTCAGTAAGTTTTCCCAGTTTTTTGTGGTAAAATTAGGTGCCTCGGCTTATACTCGGATCGGCTTATACTCGAGTATATACGGTATCTCTCTTCCTGTACCTGTGGTATAGTAGGAAGGGAAGCATTCTGGCGACTCACCAAATTGCCATATTTGGGAACCGTGTAAATGGGTAGGCTGAGGGGAAGGACACCCAGGCCAAAGTCCCAGATGCCCCACATCTTGTCCCACCCATAGGCGGTCCCCCCACTCAGCATCTGCTATTTTATTGCCTGTTCTTCCAATATGAAGAGATCCTTCTGGATTCTTCAGACTCAATAGGTGGGTATAAACCAAACCCAGTCAAAATCTACATGAAAGTTAATACAAAAGAAGACCTTTGTGACGCCAGATCCTTGGACCACTTGGAGCTTGACAAGTTACAAATGTAGCAGACCTGTGAAACCATATTCCTGCTGGGTGATACTTTCTGTAACTTAAATTTATAGGTGGCCCAAGAAAAATATGCAGACTGGTTCTTTTTGTCAACCAGACAAGATTTTGTCAACATAAGAAATGCAATCTACATGCTTGTGCTACTTGATGGCATAAACGTTTGCCATGATTGGCTCTGTAAAGTTTGCTGGCTCTCAAAATGGACTTTGAGCACTGTAAAAGGGAATGCAAAAATGTCAAAGAAACTCTCATCAAATCATACTCTCCTCTCCATTTCCCCTGATGATCTTTAAAGCAAACATGAAACTTGAAAACAAGCCTATGAAGCAAAACAATCAACAAATTCTTCTAAATCTACTTCATTGGCTCCTCCAGCTGGAAAGTAGGAGGAAACATGATTCATATTGATGCAAGGGGGAATCTTGTCCTCTTCTTTTAGTTATGACATATGGTCACCCTGGACAGCAGTGTCTTTTCCTAATACCATTTTACAATACTGAATTGTTTGCCAATAATGCACTACTGGGGCATATGGATATTGCTGATTAGCAGTGGTGTCTGTGGGGGTGGGGGTGTATCTGGGAGGACCCTGTGCCCTGTGTACCACCTTCTGAGGGATTACACTCTGGAGGAGACCTAAATTGCAAAAAATGTTCAGAATAACCCTATCAGGTCATTCATTCATATATATATATATATATATATATATATATATATATATATATATATATATGAACGAAGCCCCCACAAATCAACCCAGAAACCATCATTGGCACCCTTCAGTATCAAGAATCTATGATATTATGCTCTGAATTGTGAAGCTGTAGTGGCCTCTCCAGAGCATGATGACCTGGGTAGATTAATAAGGTAGGATAGGCTGTTACCCAAGCAACAAATTCCCCTATTTCACGTCACTGAAATAGTCCAATGGAACGACAGGGCCAACACGATTGGTTCCAGCTGTGTCGCAGGACTAACCAGAACGTTATTGTACACAGTCACAAACTGCTCCCTAATAATTGTATTGTTCCCTATGGAATGCAGAACTGAGCTACATAGCTGTGTTTACTTGCAAGCCAGCATACACGCCTTGGCTCACGTTCAGTCAGGCACAGAGGAATGCAAGGCCACCAGAATGGTCCCAATCCAGTGAAAATGGAGGTCAACAAGTTCTCCAGAAGGTAACCTCCCCCACTCCCAAAAAAGATAAAATAGAGATTTAATTGGTAGTTTAATTTACAGTAGTTTTTTGTTGGTGTTGCTTAATTTACATAATAAAGGGGAAAATTGGTAAGGTGATTTTAAAAATATTATTAATTTGTTGGGTTTCCACCTCCCTTCCTCAGCCTCCGGTAGCTTCTAGACCCTGAGGACCTGCCTTACCTGGCCGTGGGAGGGTGAAGAAGGGGGCTGGGGTGTCATGCACCAAGAGCGCCATGGTCATGACAGCCCCATGCCCTGGTCCCCAGCAATACCAGAGAAGTGCGAGGGGAAAGTGAAACATCATAAAGAGGGGAAAATGCAGAGGTTGAGGAGGAGGAGACCAGACAGACTAGATCACATCTGGGACATGTCTGATGGCTGGGTCTTTTGGGAGGATGAGGACAAGGGTGAGACAACCTCACTCTCTCCCCGTGCCACTAAGATGTTGCTACCTAAGGGTTGGTGATCCCTCCTTGTGTGGACTGAGGGACTGCACAACTGTGAGGAAGGATATGTCAGGCAATACCCCAGTTGCTGGCCCCACATAATTAATAAAATATTAATATCTAATTAATTGTATTAATGCTGATAATGGTTAATTAAATAATTTTTATGTATGGAGTGTCAAAAAATTTATGAGCCCCGGGTGCTAAATGACCTTGCTAATACACTACTGAGTAGCACCAGATAAAGAAAACAGGTACCGTACTGTGCTCTTACAACCTCTTGGTAAACACTTCCTAATTGGGTCCTGAGACTCTGCCTGAATTACTGGGAGCAGAAGCAGAAGCTACCTGGTTTTTCCTGGCCATGTTGCCAGTGTGGCTGCCACTGCTCTTATAATTTCTTCCAGATATCAGGGCCCAAAGGGATCTTCAGAAGTAAACAGCGAATAGTTTTCAGCAGCAGAGATGAGTTATGCTATGTGCTTGGGACATGTAAATATTGCAGTGGAAATTCATGAGAGCCATTGCCCATTTCACTGCCTAGCTTATGATTACTGTAGGGTGGGGTGTGGCTGGCTTGTGCATATGCCTAAGTCATGGGGGTACAACTTCCATAGTTTTTGTCCCAGGCCCCTGAAAGCTGAGCTGGGGTGAGTATGTGTTTTAAAAACATGAGTCCACAAATTTGGAAGAAGCATGTTTAACAAATCCTTCAGAATTAGAGGTACAAATTTTACTTGAGCTTTGCCTTCAGTCATGGTACTGTTTTAATGGAGCCTCAGTTTTCTAAGAATATAGACATGTAGTTCTGTAATTCAGATCTTATTAATAATGCTCAGATGCTGCTGATCTCTCTCTGACATACATCCTAAAGACTTTGCTTCTTTTTATGAAATGGTCCAATGTCCTTGGGGGGCTGCAGCTCCCTCTATTGGATGGGAGATCTACCTATATTAATGCATGGGTCTTCTAACAGCTAGATCAATAGTAGACCAATATGTGAGAGATGAGAAATGTAATTCATTTTTTCCCGTTCCTGTCAAGCCATACCTCTAAATCTTCAAGAGGGTTTCTCTCTGCTTATATTTGTGATTGCTAGATGGTTGTCAAAAGTAATGAACTAAATGATGCAAAAACCAGAGATACAGCTATCTTTATCTGCCTCTGGGGAGGAAAAGTCACTGTTAACTCTAAGAATTCAGCACAAACTCTTTCCCTTTTGGCATTTGATATATGCTGCTCTTCTTCCTTCTCCAGCCACCCGTTTTGTTTTTCCTCCATGGAAAAGATTTTATTTTTGTTTGCACTCATGTTAAGTAGTGGAAGAGCAGGTGTTCATGCAGTTGAACTTCTGGCATGATCACAGAACACATTTATGAACCATTTGGGGCTTTTTAACCCATCGTTTCCTATGCAGATTTGCTCACAGCTGAGTTTCAACATTAAAATGAAAAATCACAAGATTTATTATTAACTGGGTAGATGGGCCATTCTGCCTTGTCAGAAATCTGCCATCAAATCAGAAGCCAGCTGCTGCTTATTTTTTTCAGGGAATAGCTTGTTGTTCATGGAGGAAGCTGGGGGGGGGGGGAGAGCAGAATTAAGTATAGTAGATGTTTAAAATTAAAGGTGATGTCTCCATAAACAGAAATTTTAGGGGCTTTACAGAGCAGCAAGCTGAGGTTTGTCACAGTATATGTTCTGCAAGGAGCAGAAGGCAATCCTGGCCCTCTTTATGGGTGTTCCAGTATGATGTTCATGTATGTAGAAATTCTTGTTTGATTCACACTTATACGATACAGCTCATATAATCCTCCTATGGCAAATGATCACATCCTGTCTTTATGCATGTTCCAATTTACATCACATCCTAACCTTGTGCACCTGTCAGAATCCTTCAAAGATCAAGAATTCTAATGATCTGCCACAATCTAAACATAAACTATGAAGGTTAAGTTAAAGAGGACAGTACATGGAACACTCAGTAGTGGGTAACACTCAGTAGCGAAGTGTCCCATTATGAAGAGCAGAAATGAAGAATATACACAATGATGATCTAGGCAGCTGCAGATGCACCACTATGCCATTTTACGAAGCCATTTTCAAACATTTTATTATTAATATCATTAAACTGCTTATTTGGTACTTACAGCAGTTTGCTACAAAAGAAAATTAAAAAATAAATTAAGTAAATAAAAAATGACTGCATTCACAACATTATCCAACTCTAGTTCAATCTCAGAACAAGGCTTCACTCAGCCCACCCCATCTATTTGTTCTTTGGGGGCGGGGGCAGAGGGGTGGGAAGAACCTGGAGAGACAGCTGTTCTGCTGTAAATGGGTTCTACAGCTTTGGAGCAGCTATGATGTAATAGAAAAATCCTAACCCTTAGTTAGGCCAGCACACAAAAGTGACATGGCACTAATGTGTCACTACTGGGGAAGTTACACCATTACACAGACACTATGGGAACAGGGAGATGGTGGTTGTGCTGGCCTAAATTGGTTAGGTTTGTACCCTAGGGCTGCAATCCTAAAGATGCTCTCCTGGGAGTTAGCCCCATTGTATACAGTAGGACTTACTTCTGAGTAGACATGCTTAGGATTGCGCTGTATATCCTGTTCTATTCTTTTGCTGCTTGTGTTTCCAATAAAGATGACCAAAGTGGTAAAGGCCACTGATTGCATTTCAGTAAGCAAAAGGGCTAAATTGATTTGCAAAGATGGTCTTTAAGGATTCAAGGCTAAAAGCGATACCATGAACTGAACTGGAAGCAAGCTATCAACCAAAGCCACTGGCATAGAATAGGTATGGTATGGTCCAGCACCTGTACAGCATTCTCAACCAGTGGAAGCTTCTGGTCCCTGTTTCTTAAAGTAATCATTCGCAAATTCTTTTTTGGGGGGGCATGCTAGCCACCAGCCTCCAATGGAACTAACTTGATAGTTCAAAATCCTCCACAGGAAGTAATAATGGAACCATCTAACTTGAATTTGAGCATTAATTCTCTCTTCCATCATGTGTTCATTTTACATAGACCAAATATTTCCTAACTGTGGTGATCTGGTAGAGTGTTTTGAGGAATTTGCACTTAATTGAGGTCAATGTGGTAACGTTTATAGACAAAGAGCACAATCCCAACCATGTCTACTCAGACATAAGCCCCATTGTGTCCAATGGGTCTTACTCCCAGGAAAGTGTCTTTAGGATTGGAGGAAAGCTATGTTGTGGGTAAGGGTGAGTGGGAGGCTGGGTGACAACATCTTCTTTTTTCTTAGTACTAAAGGGGCAAATGCCTAAATATTGAAGTCTTCTCCTGATTCACTTATCCAAAGAAGTTCTGTGAAGGCATTTCTCATTCAGCTGATGGCCTTTTGGAAATAGTCAGTCATCAGGCACTTATGGATCTCTCAAGCCCCCTTTTCTCCCTAATAATCCTACCTCTTGGGAGGTATTGATTCTCCGCTGTTGGCTGCCTCTTGGTATTCTGCAGCCCATTTTTGTCTGTGTAAATTGCTGTGCTGTCATTTTCACGCAGCAATTACCTGCTCTGATTTCTTTCATCCTGAGACCTTTGCCAGAAATCTAAACTTTATATTGACAAAACACAATAGAAAAAAGAAGTGGGGGTGGGGAGACTAGCCTTAGTAGAAGTTTGAAGAACACAACTTTGGGGAAAGTTTTCCTCAAGATCAAAACTTCCTTTCACTCAACTATCTAGTGTCAAATGATTCATTCATCTGTTGCCATTGGGAGCCTGCTCAACCGCTAGTTGTTACACTTTACTTGCATCTGTAGTATACTTAATAGAAATTTGTTCTCCCCCTAAAGAACTGTGTTGTTGTAAGATAAGGATCTCTAACCATTTTCTCAGCACCCTCATCAAACTAAAGATTGTCAGAATTCTTAAAGAAAGCCATACTAATTAAGGCTGCAATCCTAAAAACACTTATGTTATTTATTTATTATTTATTTATTTCCTTGTGACCTTATTTTTTGACCTATTGTTTTTAAATGCTTTTAAATGTTTTGTTGATTGTGTTTTTAATTCTGTATTCTTAGCTGCATGGAGTCTGTTCCAAAAAGTGGAGAAAGGTGGGATATAAATCTATTAAATAAAGAAATTAATTAAGTTAAATGTTTTCCTACATTTGAAACATAAATTCCTGAGCTGCCTGGAATGTGCAGCTGCCATGGCACAAGAAATGGCTGTCATGTTACCCAGTTGTCTTTGGTTAACTGCCTCTATCTTCTTGGGAGAAGTGGACATTTGTTTCCTTCCCCGAGTAAGGAAAGTAGACTTACAATGGACTACTTGATTCTGTGGCATCTCTGGATCCAGCATGGAATCAGAGAGTCCTGTGCTAGGCTGCATGCCTGGCATGGGGCTCAGGATCCAGTAGTGCTGAGCTCCACTTGTCCTGCCTCACTCCCACCCCACTCCTTCCCCCATCATGTCTCGATCCCAGCATTATGTAAATACTGAGTAGACATATGAATGTCTGCTGAAAAAGTCCTTTGGAAAGATTCTTTTTCTTTTGTAAAGCAGATGTGATGGAGGAGGGGGTAGGAATTGGTAGGTCTGCTCTTGAGGATTTTTATCTTGTACACCATACCATGTAAATTATAGCCCTTCAACCATCAGTGGGAAGAGCACAAAGTTCTGCTTTCAAACTTGAAGGCATTTTGTTATTAAATGTGTACACCTGGCTGGAGAGATCTCTCACTTGAACAGAATCCTCATCCTAGCAGAGAGAAAAAAATTTATAAAGTCAACTGTCTAAAGCTGCTTCAAGAAGTACAGAGAGCAGATATAAGCCCAAAATTCAGATAACGAAAGTGTCCAGAATTGTGATGCTTGACACAAGCTGTGAAATTAAAACTTTCTCCTTCCTTCCTCACAGCCCCATATAGTCCAGAGCAAAAAGGCCTAGTGCCTAGAAAGAAAAAGTTACAATTTAAATATAGGTTTCATTTGTTTTTGAAGCTGGGTAAGTCAGAAGGATTTCTTAATTTTGCTTTCACTTTACCATGCAACACTTACAGTTGCACCTGTAGGAAAAAATGAAAAGAATATTTGTGTAATGCCTTCATCCTTGCGATCTGGGCAAAGTAACACATTTTTTTCAAGGAGTACTCCGCTTATGTTGTATGAGGTAAGATTGTATCACATTTCAGCTCAGCTGAGTATCTTTTCCAGTGACTGTTGTTCCTCTGCATCTTGTGGGCCTTTTAGGCAGGAAGCCATTTAATTATTTGATTTCCTTTGTAAACCATTTTGCAATTTTTTTCTTTTTTGTGTGCTGAGAAACAGTATATAAATATTTTGCTTAATAATAATTTGTTGGAAAACAGAACTGCAAATATGTTTGAAAATTCACAAAATACAGATCATTGTTTTGCCCTCAATGTTTGAAAGGGTGCATGAGTATATAAATTACATGTCTAAGAAATAAGCAAGATGCACCTATGCACTGTTCATAACAAATGTACTTCAATATTCTTATGAGAAGTAATGCTCAGTCTTACTGTTTTATAGTCCTGGTTAATTGAAAAGTAGGTACAGTGCTGGGCACTAGAAGGCAGTTATTGCCCAAGTGGCAGATGACTACATTTATTGATCCTTTGTCCTTTTCAACCTGTGGAGTTATGTTGCTGCCTGGCTTCCTTCCACTTTTTCTCTTCCTGATCTTCCAAGTGTGGAGATTTCTCTTCATGAGTTCTGTTCAGCTGCATGGAGTCAGACATGAATCCAACAGCAGGCCATGCCTGCTCCAACCTGTCATGTCAGGGAAGGGGACCTGCTAGGCTGGGAAACAAAATCAGGCACCAGGGTAATGCCCATTGGGTGTTGGTGAGATTTGCTGGAATGGGAGCCCTAGTCTATCTAGCCAGTAGATCCCAGGTCTACTCATCCAGCAAAGAAGCACAAGGGATATACCATAAGTTAAATCAGGAACATAGGTCTACCTGGAAGTAGATCTGTCCTCTAAGTTGAGGTGGGAGAGCAGGTTTACACTCCCAGTAGTGACCACTGAGACCATTAGGTTCAACCTGGAGTCCAGGTTTATCTGATCTATTGGAAATTCTAGTAGTGGGGCCATTTTTCTTGTGTGGTAAGAGTATTGAATTGTTGTAGGATTTGTGTGTCCAATTGGTTATTCTGACACATGATGAGGACTGTGCATACACATCCTCCCAGTAACTTAAGCACATGAGGGATTTATTATATACCACCGTTATATTGCATGTCAATTACATAAGGGAATGAGATCTGCATACAGTATTTGCAGCTCATGGTGGGCAGTATTGGAATGTGCTGGAATCTCTAGCATATTCACACTTCTGAAACAGCGGCGTCTACGCTGGCTTGGGCATGTGAGAATGGCTGATGGTCGGATTCCAAAAGATCTCTTATATGGAGAATTAGCGCAGGGAAAGCGCCCAAGAAGGAGACCACAGCTGCGATACAAGGACATCTGCAAGAGGGATCTAAAGGCCTTGGGAATGGACATCAACAGCTGGGAAACCTTGACCTCTGACCGTTCAGCGTGGAGGCAAAAGACCCAGCATGGCCCTCTCCAACTGGAAGAGACACTTGTTCGGCAGGCTGAAGCAAAGACACAGACCCGAAACCTGGGGCCTGGGCAGGGGACGGAATTTATTTGTCCTCAGCGTGGAAGGGATTGCCACTCTCAAATTGGCCTTTTTAGCCACACTAGATGTTGTTTCAGGACCTCCAATCAGAGCACGATACCATAGTCTTTCGAGACTGAAGGATGCCAATACAGTGGTGGGCAACATCCTGCAGAAAGCTGCAGCCTACACACAATACTTACTTTCAAAATCACTTTGCTTTCCAAAACCAATCGTATATCCTTATTCTTTTCTGGGGCAAATTTTTGAAAACCAGTCAAGAAACTTAAGTTTATTTCATTTTGTTGGCTGTCTTTCAAAGAAAAGATTGCTTACACCCAAGCTAGTCTACTGAAAATTTTAGCCACCAATCATTTCAGAATACAGTGCTGGGAAGCACTTTAGATCCTTTACAGATCCTTTAGCAAGCAGATCATATCATTTTGCATATGTATATTGTACTTGCTGCATGATTCTTCTGAGGAGCTCTTCAATCTAATGCAGTGGTTCTCAATCTTCCTAACACCGTGACCCCTTTATAATTTCCTCATGTTGTAGGGACCCCCAACCACAAAATTATTTTTGTTACTTTTGTAACTTTTTTGTTACTATTTTTGTTACTTTTATTATTTTTGTTACAGTTACTTTATAAGTGTAATTTGGCTACTGTTATGAATCATAATGTAAATATCTGATATGCAGGATATGTATTTTCATTGTTACAAATGAAATGTGTATTCTATGCACACGTTGAACACAATGGGATTTATTTCAGAGTAGCCATGCATAGGATTGGGTCCTGAGGCTGCAATCCTATCCGCATTTACATGGGAGTAAAGCCCCCCGACTATAATGGGATTTATTTCAGAGTAGGCATGCATAGGATTGGGCCCTGAGGCTGTCAGTCAGCCCCAGTGCGCGCGCAGCTACAGCTAGAGGTCTGGCAAGCCTGACCTGGCCCCCTGCACCAGGGGTCTTTAGGCAACCCCCAGGAAAGCTCTAGGCGACCCCCAAAGGGGGTTCCAACCCTCACTTTGAGAAACACTGATCTAATGCATCATCACTGATAAAAGGGCTTTTTATTAGACATTTTATTCGCCTTTTTATTTTTTTTATTGGCTTGACAAGTTGGGTAAAAAAAATGCGAATAACACTTGTGATAAGATTGAGAAGTAAGAAATCAAAATATCAAAAGGATCTATGACCCCAAACTTTTTGAGTCAGGAGTTTTAGAAAGATGCAGCCCTAATAGTGGTAGTTAGGTCTTCAAAATGCTGCAATTGGCAAATCCACAAAGTGTCAGAACTAGAAGACATCAGTACAAAGCTTTGCAGAAGTAAAGTTTTCTTATGTGCAGTCACTGCTTGATTTGGTGTATTGTCATATACTGTGATGAGAATTCATGGAGCATTAGATCTATGGGACATGGTTTGGACTTAATTTATTGTTGCTACTTCTGCAGTGACAGTTACCATTTTGATATTGTTATACAGTACAGTATATTCATTTGAAACTGGGTTTATACACAACTGCAAATATAAGAAAATGAAAGATATAAGTACTTCACATAAACAGACTATGAAATATATATTTTAGGGAAAAAAATTGGGGAGAAATTCAGAATAGGTATTTGCACCTTGATCAGTGGTGTAGCTAATGCAGGTGCCACCACTGAGAAGGCTCTGTTTCTGGCCACCATTCCCCTAACCTCTCTCCATGGCGGCACAACAACAGGGCCCCCTCAGATGACCTCAGGACATGCTGGAAACCTCAAAGTGTATGGAAGAAGCTAGTGTATGGCCTCAAAGTGTATGGAAGAAGCTAGTCTCTCAAGTACACTGGTCCCAGGCCATTTAGGGTTTTAAAGTTTATAACTAGCATCTTGAATTCAGCTCAGATCTGAACTGGCAGCCAGTGCAGCTGCTGGAGCAGCAGAGTGACGGAGTCAAACCGTTGAACACCAGCAACTACCTGGGCCGCCGTGTTCTGAACTAGCTGTAACTTCTGAACCATTTTCAAGGGCAGCCCCACATAGAGCACGTTACAATAATCTATTCTTGATGTCACCAAGGGTTGGACCACTGTGGCCAGATCCAATTGAGACAGGTACAGCCGTACCTGGCACACCAGCTGAAGCTGGGCAAAGACGATCACCAGGGTCACCCCCAAGCTACAAACCTGCTCGTTCATGGAGGAGTGCAACCCCGTTCAGAGCAAAGCAACTATCCAGTACATGTATTGATGATTTCTGAACCAAGAGGACCCCTGTCTTGTCAGGAATTAATTTGAGTTTGTTTGCCCTCATCCAGATCCCAATAGCCTCCAGACATCACTCCAGGACAGATACAGCCCCCTTAGTATCGGGTGGAAAGGAAAGATAGAGCTGAGTGTCATCAGCATACTGATGACACCCAACTCCAAATCCCCGAATGACCTCTCTCAGCGGTTTCATGTAGATGTTGAACAACATGGGGGACAACATGAGGAACTACACTCATGGTCCAGGGTGCAAAACAGGAGTCCCCCTTCACCACCATCTATGACCTGTCAGCCAAGGAGCAGAACCATTGTAGCACAGTGCCCCCAATCCCCAACTCAGCCAACCACCCCAGAAGGACACCTTGATCAATGGAGTTGAAAGCTGCTGAGCTGTCCAGGAGGACTAGCAAGGATGCACTCCCTCCATCCAGTCCCTGGCGTAGGTCATCTATTAAGGTAACCAAGGTCATCTCCATCCCAAAGCCAGGCCTGAAGCAAGACTGAAAGGGATCCAGATAATTAGTTTCCTCCAGGACCCTTTGGAGCTCAGAAGCCACCACCCGCTTGATCACTTTGCCCAGAAAAGGGAGATTAGAGACTGGCTGATAGTTGTCAGGTATAGCTGGATCCAGAGAGGGCTTTTTCAGGAGGGTCCTCTGCCCCATGGAGGGAGGTTGCAACCAGTCTAAATCTCTCCAGGAAGTGATCTGTCCATGACAACAGAATTGTGTTAATCTCCTCCATCTCCAGATCACTCTTCTTTTGTCCAGACAAAACCACCAGGTCTAACATGTGTCCAGCCTCATGGGTTGGGGTAGTGATCTTCTTTGACAGGCCCATGGTTGGCGTGGCGGCCATGAATTCCTGAGCTGCAGCTGTTCCTGGGGCCTCAGCATGCACATTGAAGTTTCCCAACACCAGTAGGTGGGGAGCCTCCAACGCAACATCCGAGATCAACATACTGTATATATCTACTTGCGTTTACATGTTTTTGAACTGCTAGGTTGGCAGAAGCTGGGCAAGTAATAGGAGCTCACTCCATTATGCTGTACTCCAGGCTCAAACCAGTAATCTGCTGACCTTCATGTTGACAAGCACAGTGTCTTTAACCATTGAGCCTTTTGTAATATAGAATAAGATATATTCCTTTTAAAATATAGATATCTATATTACTAGATTTTATTTCCAACTCCTCTGCGTAACAGTTTCTCTTGGTCTTTATGGAACAATCTCCCATTCCTCCTCTGGAGTTACCACAGAGAAATGGGTAGCACTTTTTAATCAATGTTACATTAGATGGAGCTTATACTAGTCACTCTACTTTATTACAGCTATTTTAACTTGTGTGGAGAAAGTGGGGGATAGCTAGGAGTAAACGCTATGCTGTTAGGCTGGCGTTGCTGGATTCTGGCAAGTGGTGAAGTACATCAGCACATCTAGGCAGTAAAGAAAAGAGCCAAAATGGAAAAAATAACTACACCAGCTGACTTAAATGGTGCTTAAAAACAAAGTAAAGGAACATTTAATAACAGAGGGAATGGGCTAAAGTGGACAGAACAAGGCTACATCATCACTTCTAATCAGTAGAATCAAGAGCAGTTGCAATCATTGTAGTGGAGGGAAAGAAAGAAACCTGGAGTAGCAGAGGGCAAAATGGAGTTGAGATGGAGAAGGTGTCACTGCAGTTAGGCAGGTTATCTTTTTTTCCTCCTAAGAGAACAGAAAATGAAGAAAGTTTCCATTTTATTGGTCTTCACTCCTGATGTGATCAGGAATCTTTTGCTCTGTTCGTGAAAGAATGAGAGTGCTTTGAGATATTGAAATGGAGACTGAAGTTAATCTCTCCCAGTGGCAGGCATCTTTTTCAGCCCCCTCACAAGAAAAACCCTGTATGTTATAGGGTATGGAAACATTTTCAGACCTAAAAGTTCTTAAAATATTAGGGTGAAGTCCTAACTTGAGATGGAACAGCCAGGCTGACTGACCTGTGGTGTGTCTAGCAAAGGTTTGATGTGTCCTGGGACAGAGTGACCAGATGTCAACCTACCCCAAAATGTGGGATACCCAAGAAAAACGTAGAACATGACAACATAAAAGCTAAAAACAGTGATATATATATTGCTTTCATATGGCTGATTTAAACACATTACTTAATACATTTTAAATCATTACATATAATTCATTGCATATAATTTATTAATTATGACAAGGCTACATGTTGCCTGCTCACAAGAAAAAGGGGATTTCCAGGACACAAGGCTAAAATAGAGGACATCCTGGAAAAAGAGGACATATGGTCACCTTGCCTGGGGTACAACCGAGGATGGGGAGATTTTAGTCTTCTTACCTCAAGCAACACCACAAGCAGCCCTATGTGATTACTCAGATCTGTGCCAGCATAAATCCAAGCAGCTCAAGTAACACTGCTTGGGCTGGGGATGCTTGGGCTAGGGAAGGCACCCTTGAAGGGGGTGGCAGCCTTTGTGACCTAAATGACTAAAATCATTGTTTGTAGAAATCATCCCACCACGTTATACACCTTTGAATGTGTAATTTCAGCAGAATGCAGTGAAACAAACCACTTTGAAATATCTTTATTCTATTAAAATGTATGATGAAATGTATGGAGGCGGGGCAATGGCACATAACCACAACCACCATTCATATTGCTGCCCAGCCCAATGTATGAGGGTGACACGCTGGCACCGGGTGACAAGAACCCTAGTGACACCCCTGAGTGTGACATTAGGGAAAGAAATTTGCATTTCAACTGAAAATTTTGACTCAGCTGAAATGTCAGGTTTTGTTTCTTTAAAACAACATGGAGCAGGTTGGTGTTACTGTTCAAGGTGTATACAAATCAAGTCCAAGATATTTTGATAACATGGGTTTAACCATCTGCCTGCAGCCTTTTTTTTAACATCTAAAGGGGAAGATGTTTTTTGAGGAGAAGGCCAGCCCTTTTTGGAACGGGTTATCAGATGCTTCTGCCTTTTGTCATGTTAGATTTTTGTTCTTATATCTCTGTGTTCTCTGTGCTTTTTGCATAGAGTATGCAGATCTATATGCCTGAAGCAAAGTGGTTGAGAAAGTCTGGATACTCTGACTTTGTTAGAGCTTTGCATAACCTATGGGGCATAGGTAGGGTGGCAGTTTTATTGTTTTATCATTTTATTGTTACTGTATTTAACTATGTTTTTAGTCTGTTTTTATTGTTTGAGCTTTTTAAATTTAATTGTATTTTAATTGTTTTTAATTATGTTTTAATTTATATTTATAATTCGATTTTAATGGTGTTTTATCCTGTTGTTAGCCGCCTTGGGCTCCCTCTTGTAGGTGAGGAAAGGCGGGATATAAATATTTAAAATAAAATAAATAAAATAAACCTGTGCCATCTAGCATCAGAGTACAGGAAAGGAAAATATCAGCATTTTGAGAAGGGTTCACAAACTAACCCAAATTTGTTAGATGGCACATATGCCATTGTGCCCTGGTGGTTAGTGCTGGACTAGACCAAAGGAAGACCCCTGTTCAACCCCTGCTCAGCTATTTCCTCATAGGGTTGTTGTGATGATAAAATGGTTGGGAGGAAAGCATGCATATTGCATTGACTTCGTTGGAAGAAGGTTGGAGTTAAAAGGTAGTAAATATAACTTTAAAGTCTAATCACAGTGTTGCTATGGGAACTCTGATGTCAGAGTGTTCATGGTCAACTGTTTATCAGTCCACATTCAGTATAAGAGTATTTGATAGGAATATCAAATTTATAATTCTATTTATAATTCTGTCCCCGTCCTCTTATATTGAGTCAGGTTCAATTTGTGTTCATTTCTTTATATGGTCAAAATTCTTTCAAGGTGATCTAGCCAAATATGGTTGCCATTTATTTGCACACTGACAAATACGTTTAAAACTGGATGTGGTAAGTATCACCTCTCACCAGGATATGTGGCTTCAAAATATTTGCTTTTAAAGCAAATATAATTGCTTTATATCAGTCAAAATATAATGTTTTAGCTGCAATCCTAAGCTTTAGTTAGGCCAGCATAAGCCCCAGCATAAGTCCTGTGCTGGCCTGGGAGGTGTCTCAAAAGTGCTGAAAAGGCATTTCTGCACCACTCTTAAGGGGAGGGTTAGACCAGTGCACAGACACATGTTTTCCTCCCTACATCCCCACAGGAATAGGAAGACCAATGAGTTGTGCCAGCCTAGGTTAGGATTGCACCCTTAGTTACTATTAATTTGAAAACTGTTCCTCATGGAGCTGAATGAATAAATGATGTAATATCACAACCTTTGTTTGAGACAGTGATAATTTTTAATAAAGGATGGTGAAGATGACTGTAAAGTAATTCATAGTTATACAGCTGTCCACATCCTCTATCAGTAGTGCTTCTTTCTGAAAGGTTCTTTTGGTTATAGAGTTAAGGGGGGAAATGAGCAGCCAAGCTCAGCTGTCAGGTCAAAATCTCATGCCCTGGTTTTCTATCTGGAAGTGAATAACATGAAATAAAACTGGCAGATGGCATGTCAGCCTCTTCCTGCTTGACTTCACTATATATACCAGCAAGGACTTCTTGCCTATATAGCAGTTTATTTTTTAGCAGTAGGTGCTAAGTAATTCCTGCCTGACAGGGTGACTGGAGCAGCAGTAGAGGCAAAGAGAAGGGGGAGCAAGGAACAAGTGGCATGAGAAATAGTGACATGCTTCTCTATAGGAGCTGGTGGTGAGTAAAATAAGAGATCACATGTAAAATCTTTCATGTTTTGGGGGTAGATGGGAAGCAACATACTGTAGCGACAAAAGATGGATTAGTTATAGGTTAAAATAGGGCAATTAGTGACAAGGGGGAAGACAGGGATTAAAAAAAAATTTGAAGTAGTCTTTTTGGCCAGTCATCTTCAGCAAATGTACACATTATGTTTTGGTGGATAGGTTGTGACAGTCTGCAACTGAATACTCTTCTGACATACATTATGTCCAAAGCTTCTTTTAGTCCATATGCCCTATGGGTAGTTGTGGATCCCAGGAAGTTCATGTTTTGTCCTCTACACTAGTTCCTGTCGGCTTGGGGATGGGTGGAAAATATGTATCCTTGCTTTCTCTAAAACATGGAGAGTTCTGCAATGGATAATTATCTATATCAGTGTTCAAATTTTTTGGCCACAGGCCACAAAAAATTAAAAAATTTCAATAAATTGATTAGAGATGGAACTTAATTAAATAGGCTCAAATTTCCATGATTTCTGAAAGCACCAACACAGCACAGAAATAAAGCACACACCTAAATGGATTCCCATTCCAATCCTACCCCACCATCACAGCTCCAGTCATTTGTTTGGTCAACTCGGTCAGAAGCTCTTAGGGAACCAGAGTGGGGTCATGGGCCAGTTGGAGGCTTGCCATGAACCACATGCAACAGGTTTTTATTGGGCCTACATTTCCAAAATAGGAATTCAAGAAAAGAGGAAATCAAGTAATGTACCCCTGAAAAATGAAGTCATATGGAATGGAAAAAAACCCACACTGCCAGCATTCCCAGTGTGAGACTAAAAATTTCATGCATACCAAGTAGTTTGTGAGAATAACAACATAAAATCAACCAGATATTGAGAAATCCATGTTGCACTATCATTATATTCTGACAAATCTATATGCTCCTTTCTCCTCATCTGTGTTTTGCCTGAAAGATAAACAAAGGAGATAGAAAAACAGCATTTTAGAAAGTTTTGCTTGCTTTATCTGTTGCATACCAAAAAATATTAAGCATTAAGAATAAATTTTGTGAATTAGAAATAAGAATCAGAAGATAAAAAAAAACTGAACTTGCTCAATTTTGCTTAGTTGTATTCAGTGGTGCCACATAAGACAAATTAATTCATTCCAGAGGTCAATTTTTCTTATAAAGTGTTCTTCTTACAAAGCGGATTTTCCCATAGGAAATAATGATAATGGGAACCAGATGATTGGTTCTACAACTCAAAAATATTTATATAAAAAATATTATCTGTATGTAAAAAAGATAACAAAATCTGTAATCAAATTCAAAACATTATAATATAATACAGAACACAATTACTGTGATAAAACTGTAATATACTGTAGAGTAAAACAGAAAAGAAAAACCTTTATGGCCAAGGATAACTAATTTTCACTAAGAGTCATTGGTGTCTTTTTGAGCACCTTTAACAAGGAACCTTTCTGTGTGTGAGATCTATCTATGCAAACCAAATAAGCAGTTTGCAGCAGCAAATGCCTGAATGCAAAAGGGGCAAGATCCTATGCTGTCTACTCAGAATCAGGTTCCATTGTATCCACTGGGTTTTACTCACAGGAAAGAGTGTCGGATGCCAGCCTGACTTGTTCCATGTTTGCAGCAAAGCTTCCGCCTGGATGCAAAAGTGGGGTGGAGTGGGGTCCAGACTGGGAATGTGGTGGGGGGAAGAGGGGTGGCTGTAGTGGGGTCCAAGCAGGGGAGGTTTCCTTGGGGGGAAGGGGTTTCTTTTGAGGGGGGTCAAGGAGGGGGTTTCCTTCCTACCTGATGGTGGCTGCTGCAGGGACTCGGCTGGCTGGCTTGAGGCCACATGCTGGCTGGGGAAGCTCAGAGGACACTGCTACCTGTGCAACCCTCTCCTGGCGAGTCACGGGTACTGCAGGAGAGGTCCCACCTCAGCCACCAGAGCACAGCCAGTGGGCATTTGTCTTACAAAGTAAAGAATCCCATAGTAAAAGAATCCCATAGAAAGTAAAAGTAAAAGTAAAAGAATCCCATAGAAATTTTAGTTCATCTTTCAAAGCATTCGCCTTACAAGGTACCACTGTATAGTAAAAGAAAACTTGAGCTATTGTCAGGTATAGCAAACTGGTGCCAGGGATCATAAGCAAAAATGAATAGAAAATACCTCCAAAGGAAATACCTTCCAGCATGTTTGACCCTACAACCCAGAGTAACTATAGGAAGACATAAGAGGCACCTACTCTGGATTGCTCTATGCGTTTCCCATAGGTGGCACTGTAACTACATCGGTGTAAAAGGTCCCGTAGATACTCTGGATTGTAGCCTAAGGCTGCAATCCTAACTTTAGGCCAGAAAAATGGACCAGCTAAGCTGGCCTCAGTTGGCCATATCGTGAGCTGACAAGTTAGGCAAAATCCACAGGACTGAAGGCCTCTGGCTAGCCCAACTTGGCTGGCTCAGAAGGAATATGTTCCTTATATCACTAAAGGAATATGCTCCTCATATTTCATACTTCCAGGTCCAGGGGTTCAGGATGGGTATTGATGACTCAATGTCTCAGTTCATCTTCAATATTAAGTATAGGGACAAAAACACATTGTATCCCTAACTCCTTTTCCAGCTTGAGTTTCTAAAAATCAGTTCTTACTGGATGCTTACTTCACAGAAGGAAAATGCTCCCCAAATTTCATGCTTCTAGGTCAGTGAGTTTGGGCTGGGCATTGATGAGTCAGTGATTCTGCAATGTTAAGTATAGAAGAAAATTCACTTGCTTAGGGTTGAATTGCTGGATCTTAAAAATGGGTGCCTACATCACGGAAGGAACGCCCTTCCCAAATTTCACGCTTTTCAGTTCGGCAGTTAAGCCTGGACTTTGATGAGTCAGTGACCTTTCAATTATATATACAGTAGTGCTTCATATAAAATTTAATTTATTCCGGAAGCATGCTTGTTATGTGAAATGCTCTTTATGTGAAGCAGATTTTCCCATAGGAAATAATGGAAATTCAGACAATTTTCATATAAAAATATTAACTGGATATAATATTCATATAAAAATATTATATGACGATATTCATATAAAAATATTAACTGGATATAAAAATGATGACAAAACACTAGAATTGAATTCAAAACATGCATTCAATGTGCATGATCCTACTTAGGCATGAGCTTACTTAGGCTGCAATCCTAAAGACACTTTCCTGGAAGTAAGCCCCATTTAACACAGTAGGGCTTACTTCTGGGTAGACATGGTTAGGAGGCTGCAATCCAAGACACTTTCAAAGTGTCTCCCTACTTTCTCCTTCTCTTCATCCTGAGCCTCTCTCTCCCCTGCTCCCTTCTGGCTACCCCTGAGCTGCTTCCCTCTTCTCCACTGCTGTTCTCTCCCTCTGCTCAGCAGACGCCCGGCCACAAGAGGAGGAGCATAGGAGTGTTGCTTTTGCTATGGGCAGGCACGCGCTAGGTAGCCCTGACACTTTTGAAAAGGGCTGCTGGCCAGCACGTCTGCCCCAACTGCCAACAAGTGTGCTGGTTAAGTGAAGCAACGCTTGTTATGTGAGGCAGAATCCTAGATAAATTTTTGCTTGTTATGTGGATCACTTGTTAAGTGAGACACTTGTTAAGTGAGGTACCACTATATATACTAGTGAAAGTAAATTTGATGTAAAATTTCAAAAATATTTGTGTGCCTGTGTACACCCTTAACCTCCTCGCTGAAACACCCTCCCTGTGCAATATCCCCCATGCATTGCTCCCCCTGTGCAGTACTTCCTATGCAACTTCCCTGTGCAGTACTTCCTATGCAACTTTCTCTATGCAATCCCCTGTGCTGCTCCATCCATGCAACACCCTATGCAACACGTCCCCCACGCAACACCACCTCCAGTGCACCATCCCCTCCATGCACCATCTCACCCCTACTGTGGGCATCCCTACCTGGGCATCCCTACTGGGTTTAGGATGGGTGTTTAGGGCTTGCAGATGCAAGGTTTAGGGCTGGGTGTTGATCAGTTACTCTTCAGTATTAAGTATAGAATGAAAGCACATAGCACTGTTTTTCACACCCTTAAGGGTTAAATTTCTCAAAATAGGTTCTTAGTGGGTGCTCACATTATGAAAGGAATATCCTCCCAAAATTTCATGCTTCTAGGTCCAGGAGTTGGGGCAGGATGGTTATCAGTCATTGATTCTTCAATGTAAAGTATACGGCTAAAAACATTGCACTTTTTAACTGTTTTTTAAATATATATAGATATATAGATATACGTAGGTACTATGATTAGATTTTATTTGTTAAATATGGGACTGGTGGGCTTTGAATATATTGTAGTCCACTGTGAGTACTTTGATAACAATTCAAATACAGTACATAAATAAAATAAAAACATTTGTTGGATTTTGTTTATATTGTTGAATCTAATGAGTCCTTAGTACTTGACAATAGTTTCACTGTAATAAAAATGATGATTATAATAAACCATTGAGCAAATGAAATGGTATTAGCACAGATTTATATATATATAATGTGATATAAATTAATGCAGTACCTAATGATTCGTGATTATTATTTGAAGGGTCCTACTGCTACATACTTATTTGTCATTACTTGTAATAACATTGATGGTAATGAATTCATTTGTATTAATGTGACTGGTTTGTAGGCTTCCATTGAAATTCTAGTTAATTAATGTACCATTAAAATAAAGCGTCACCCAATTAATACTGAATGGAGGTGATATGACCAGTGTCTTATCATTAGAATTTAATTTATAATTCATTGTATTAACAGATATTTAATGAAAATAATTTGCAGTCCATTGCAACTACTCATCCTCCATAGGAACACTAGCATTAAACAGGATATGATTCCGTATGTGCATGTGTGTGCGTACGTGTGCATTTGTGTCCGTGCATGCATGCGCTTGTGTATGTATTTAAAATTTCACTATTGGGGATAATAGAAAAGTTTTCGAATTGGTGGGTTGTACCAATTTTCCTCAGTTTTCTCTTACATTCATTCTTATACAGTGGTGCCTCATGTAACAAATTTATTTCGTTCCGGAGGCATGTTACATGAATATTCTTTACAAGAAGTGGATTTTCCCATAGGAAATAATGGAAACTCAGATAATTGGTTCCACAACCCCAACATAGTCATATAAAAATATTAACTGTATGTAAAAATGATGACAAAACATTGGAATGGATTTCAGAACATGCATTCAATGTGCATGATCCTATGAAATCTACTTAGGCTGCAATCCTAAAGACACAATCCTAAAGACACTTAGAAGGCTGTAATCCTAAAGACACTTAGGAGGCTGCAATCCTAAAGACACTTTCCTGGGAGTAAGCCCCATTGGAGGGACTAGGGGGGTCTTCTGGGGGGTGGGGGGGTGTTTGGGGACAGTGGGGGGGGGAGATACAGGCAGCCCTACTCACCTTAAAAGCCTGGCTTTCAAACTCCAGGCTCCCTGCTGAGAGGGCTGGAGGGAGGAGCATCCCTCACCCCTCTCCAGCCTCTTTCAAAAGCTCTGCAGGAAGCCTCATGCTCTAAAGCAAGCCAGGCTTTTAAAGTATCTGTATCCCCCCCCCCCCCCACTGACCTCAAACACCCTCCCACCCCCCAGAAGACCTCCCAGTCCATATTCTTCCTAAATGCTTATTTGGATACCCACTGTTACGTTTCTCCCTCATAATGTGGATTGCAACAATGGCAGTACTACCAGTATGTGTTTGGTTGTCTTACTTTTATTTATAGACTAGAAGAGAGGAGAAGAGGTCCATATGTAAAAGAGGACAAAAGACATAGACACATCTATCCTAAAAGAATAATTTTCAGCTGCAGATTGACATGTACATGTGTTCTGCCATTCTGTAGAAGAAGCAATGATAATCCATGGCAAAAAAGAGGTCAGAGTGGAGAAGTATTTCATAATCAGGAGCTGTAGAGGTGAATGATTCAGTTTATTTAAAACAAAACCAAAAAAGGATGAACTATATATACTTTCTTGGGTAAGCCCTTTTAAACACAGTGGGACTTCTGAGTACAGTAAGACCTTGGATTGAGAGTGTTTTGCAAGACAAGCAAATAGTTCTAATAAAGTTTAACTTGATATACAAGCAAGGTCTTGATAAAAATAATCCCAGCCAGGATATGGCCTGTTTTGGAGTTCTGCCAGCACCTGCTCAGCCTCTTCTGAGAGACCAGCCTATGCATGTCTGAAGTTAACCTATTACAATCAATGGGAAAATGGAAAGGAACCTGAGAGACCCAGCCTTGTTTGTCTACTCTAAAGTAAACCCTATTATAATCAGTGTGGCTCACTCCTGTGTGAGCGGGGGAGATTGCAGTCTGAGAGGTTAATTAGTTTTTATTTTTCTTTGTATTTTCTTTATTATGGTATTATAATCATTTTATATGAATATTTTTGGGTTGTGGAACAAATTTTCCATTATTTCCATTATGGGGAAATTTGCTTTGATATACAAGTGATTTGGATTACAAGCATCCTTCGAGAACGAATTGTGGTTGTAAACCAAGATAGCTCTGTATACATTTATAGGATTATGCTGTAAATATTGGACTGCATGCCGTGTGGACCCTTACTGAAGGACTTTCAAAGAGTTAGCTGTATCATAAAATCAGGAAACAGTAAGAGCTTAAACTATAAGAACCCTTTCCAAAAACTCTCCTACAAAATGAAAAAGGGTGTTGATTTCTGCATGGTTGCATGAATGAAATAAAATAGTGGTGACAGTACTGGAGGCAGAGGTCGAACAGAGATTCTCTATCACATTTGTGTTGGGCACTTTTAAGAACATGATGATGGTATTGTCCTTCATCTGGGGATGTTGAGAAATCTATTTTTTTCTCTCAGGGCTAAAATTGCTATTTGCCAAGTTCTATTTGCCATTTTTAATAAGTGCCCAAAATAGGAAGCTGACCTGCAAATATTATTTTTAGATTAGTGAGGAAAAACATGGTAAACTGGATGCACAAGCTGTTGCTTAATTAAACTGCTTGTAAATATAATAGTTTTACAAATCTGTATAATAATGCATGCCCCTGAGATTTGTGTATGCTTTGGAGTGTAGAAGATGATACAAAATTAACCCAGTTGCAGATGTACGGGATAATTGACAATAATTCTGATCAATATTATGAAATTTATTTATCAGTTCTCTAATTCAGTAGTCCCAATCATGAAATGCGGGAAGGAAATATCCTTGAAGGAAAAAAAGGAGTGGGTTTTGAACATCCTTGCCTATCCCACAAGTAAAAATCCAGCCCCTCTCAGAATAGATATAACAGAAAAGAATGTATTCTTTGGATTCCTGAGAGACATGTATTCACATTTAATCAACATTTTGCATTTACCAGATTTGATTAACCCTGCTAGCTAGGCAAACTGGTGCTTTTTCAAGTGGTGCTTCTCTTATACGTAGTGGAAGGAGAAGAACTGTCCCTATTCACCCAGCTGTTTGTGAAGTTGTTGTGAAGCTGCTTGTGAAGTTGTAAAGTACCCTATTACTACTGACTGTTTGCTGGTGGTGCTCCTTTTTACATGTGTCCCATCTAAAAATAGCCTAATTTGCATAAATCAAAAATGCAGGTCGAATTGACCCGCCTGGGAATCTAAGGGTTACGTAACCATTTAGACATTTGATTTTCTCTATAATTTATGAACTTTTCTTTGTTGAAAAGCAGTATATATTTTATAAAGATTTGGGAGTTAGACTTGGAAGATCCAGGTTCAAAGTTCAGCTATGAAGCTTCCTGGTGACCTTTAGCTAGTCACTATCTCAGATTTACCTACTTCACATGTTAGATGTGACAGCAAAATGAAGAGAGTAACTGTACACTGTCCTGAGCACTTTGGAGGAAAGGTGGTATGAAAAAGTGAAATAATAAATTTAATAATAGTAATAGCAATTGTCATGTTCTATGGTGAGCACTGACATGAGCCCATTCTGTGGCTCTTGTTTTTTTCTCTAATTCAAAAGCTAATCCGACTTTCACCTCAGGAAAAAATAACTATTTGCCACATATTATAAGGAGAATGTCATCAGAGATGCAAGCTGGAATCCCATACACACTTGAGAGTAAGCCCATTGAACACAGTTGAAGTTACTTCTGAATAGGCATGCACAGGATTGTGCTCTCAATAAATTAATCAACTTCTGGAACTCTTACAACCCAATCTTATTCTGACAGAGTGCCAGAGGTGGCTTTTGTCACATCCTCAGCCTGTCATGGCAGTGCCATTCCATTGCCAGGACAATACAACAAAGCAATCTGCAACACAAAGTTGCTTCTGATTTCTGTGTGACTCTGGAGAAACTGGATATTTCACAGAGAAACCGGAAGTAATTTTTAACTGCTGCTCTTAGAGGACTCTCTGGGAGCTCCCTGCACCTCCAGTGGGTGTGGGATATCTGCAGTTTCAGTTAATCATGGGGCTTCTGGAATGGAAATCCCCAGGTTATCAGAGCACACCTGTGTAAAGAATTACCACTGTGGCAGCTAAAAGCTGAAGAGCATGAATTTATTTTTTACAGAATAGGATAGAAACTTCCTGTCATTAGAGCCCAAGGAAGATTTCTGCAGAAGCAGATCATATGCACATTAGAGCTTTCTTTGTCAGTCTTTGTTTATCATGCTCATCCCAATGAGAGGCAAACAGTGAAAGAAATGTGAAAAGGTTCAGAAGCAGCTCTCAGGTGGACCCTAATTCTTTCCCTACAGCAGTGTTCTGATCACATTTTTTAAAACAAAGATTTTAAAAAAAATACTTAAAAATAACTGGTCCAGAAAGTATCTGCTATCTTTCTCTCTCCCTTATCCTCAAACAGTCGTAAATATTACCTGTATGTTGTGTGGCCATGTACCTCTAAGCTGAGCTAACCATTTAAAAGCTTTTTTTAAATAAAAGGTTTTTAGGCTCCACCTGAAGCTCTGTATTGAGGGAGCTCTCCTCAGTTCTATGGGGAGGGAGTTCCAAAGCCGGGGTGCCACCACCGAGAAGGCCCTATCTCTGGCCACCACACCTCTCATGTCTCTTAGTGGCAGCACAGTCAGTAGGGCCCCTTCAGATGACCTTAGGTGATGGGTCGGATTATACAGAAGAAGGCGGTCCCTCAGATACCCTGGACCCGAGCCATTTAGGGCTTTAAAGGTCAGGACCAGCACTTTGAATTCAGCCCGGAAACGAATGGGCAGCCAGTGTAGTCGCTGAAGCAGTAGCCCGACAGAGTCGAACCGATGAGCCCCAGCAACCACACGGGCCGCTGCATTCTGGACTTGTTGGAGTTTCCAGACCGTCTTCAGAGGCAGCCCCACGTAGAGCGGGTTGCAATAATCTAGTCTCGATGTCACTAGGGCATGGGTTACCGTGGCCAGATCCAAGCGACTCAGGTATGGTTGCAGCTGGCAGATCAGCCAAAGCTGAGCAAAGGCTCCCCTGGCCACAGCCGCCACCTGGGACTCCAGGAGCAGCTGCGAATCCAGGAGAACCCCCAAGCTGCGAACCTGCTCCTTCAGAGGGAGTGCAACCCCATCCAGAACAGGATGATATTCCAATACCCGAGTTGAGGATTTCCGGACCAAGAGAACCTCTGTCTTATCAGGATTTAATCTCAGCTTGTTCACTCTCATCCAGTCCCCCACTGCCTCCAGACAATGACTCAGGACTTCAACCGCCTCCTTGGACTCAGGAAGAAAGGAGAGATAGAGCTGAGTGTCCTCAGCGTACTGATGACACCTCACTCCAAACCTCTGGATGACCTCTCCCAGCAGCTTCATGTAGATGTTGAATAGCATGAGGGATAGAATGGAACCTTGTGGCACCCCGCACCGAAGAGGGTAGGGTGCCGAGCAAGCATCCCCCAGCACCACTTTCTGGGACTTGTCAGCCAGGTAGGAGCAGAACCACTGCAAAAAGAGTGCCTCCAATCCCCAACCCGGCCAACCGACCCAGAAGGACACCATGGTCGATGGTGTCAAAGACCGCTGAGAGGTCCAGCAGGACCAACAGGGATGCACTCCCCATGTCCATTCCCCGGCGTAGGTCATCCACCAAGGTGACCAAGGCAGTTTCTGTTCCAGATCCTGGCCTGAAACCAGATTGGAAGGGATCCAGATAATCAGCTTCATCCAGGACCCTCTGAAGCTGGGACGCCACCACCCACTTGACCACTTTGCCCAGAAATGGGATGTTTGAGACTGGCCGATAGTTGTTTAGGTTTTTAGGGTCCAGGGAGGGTTTCTTCAGGAGGGGGCGAACCACCACCTGCTTTAATGCAGAAGGCAACACCCCATCCCTCAGAGAGGAGTTCACCACCCTCCCTGTCCATTCAGCCAGTCCATCCCAGGCCAGTCTGATTAGCCAGGCTGGGCAAGGGTCCAGCGGGCAAGCAGATGGTCTCACACTACAGAGAATCCTGTCCACATCCTCAGGTTCTACAAGCTGAAAAGAATCCCAAAAGATGGACAAGACAGGCGCCCCTGGGACATTGTTGGATATTGTTAAAGTGGCGTCCAAGTCATGCCGGATCTGATTGATCTTGTCCACACAGTGTTGGGCGAACTCGCCACAGCGAACCTCTGTGTGCTCTATCACGTCAGTAAGGGGAGCCAGATGGAGTAGGCCCCGGACCACATGGAAGAGCTCTGCTGGGCGGTTCTCTGCGGATGCGATGGTGGTAGCGTATCCAGTGCTATTCTTCTGGAAAATAGGTGTCAGAACTCACCTGCCAGTACTCACAGGTACCCACCATGAAGTTATTTGCAATTATAGGCATGTCTACTTGGGGGCCACCGAACTCACCCACAGAGGTGCCAGTACTCACACAGAGGAGCCGGTACTCCATTCTGGCGTGTTCCCCCTTAAAAGGTCCCTGGGTTATTTCAACAGAAAGCATGATGGAAGATTTGCCTGGAACATAGCCTATGGAGTCATGCAAATTTCTGTGTTTGAATTTTGGGGTTTAAAGCATTGGTCAGGTTAGTGCAATTTTGAATGAATTACAGAAAGGACTTTGTCATAACCTGCTTGTTGTTCTAGCCCTAGCCTGTCAATATACACTCATCAGTCCATTTCCATTACCACCTCTCATTTCATTGACCTTCAGACAGCTGTTCAGCCAGATTGCTTGCCGTTTACACATTATTTGCATTTGGTATAATGTGTCTGCTTTTGCATCCTAATTATTTTAACCACTTCTCATTGTCCATTGTGGGGTGACTTTGTCCTGGAAGGGCCATATTGAAGCCCTGTGTCTGATTATATACATGGAAACCTATAAGATTGTTTTTAGTGTGAAATGCAACTGGCCCTTTATTAGAACCTCAAAATTGTATGACACACACATACACAAAATGTGGATTTCCCACAAGCTGTCACAGACACACTGAAAGGGGCTTTCTTAATGGTATTTCTGGATCAAGGCCAGAGAAAATTGTGGGTGGCATTAGCTTGCTTGGTCTTGTCAGAGTGACAGTGAATGATGCCTTTTAAGTTACCTTGCTGCACATCATGTAGGAAAACAGGGTCTGTGATGGCAGTCCAGTTTCATTTCTCCAGTGCAGTTATTGTAAAATATACTTTTTGCAGAAAGGGAGCCTTCAGTTTTCATGTTACCACAATTAAAATCAAGAGGACATTTATGAGTCCCTCTTGGTCTGGAAATGTTAATATATTGGTGCCCCTCCCACACTGAAATATTTGTACATCAGTTTGAATAAAGAAACATAGAGGTGCTGTGCCTGATGTTCGGAAAAATTAAAGGCAAAAGGAGATGGCGGACATCAGAGAGCTAGTGGAAAATAGGGGCCTGGTGTGCTGCTGTCTGTTGGGTTGTGAACTGTTGGACACAACTTAATGATTGACCAACAGCAACGCCAGTACTTCCAAAATTATTTTTCAAACTGAATTCATTTAAATGACATTGCTATGTGACTTTTCTGGGCATGGGAATAAGTCATTGAAGCATTGTAATACCATTAAATGGTAGCATAAAATGAGATTAATAGATTCCTCCAGAATGGGACACACACAAAAAGTTTAATTTTATCTTTTGCTCCTGAAACAATAATTTAAGGCTGAAATCTTATCTGTAGTTATAGGGAAGTAAGCCCTAGGTAAAGTAAGTAAATAAATCTGAACCTAGGCAGATTTCATTCTGATAAAATGTTATTTATTAAAAACATTTATACCCTGCCCTTTGGTAAAATTCAGCACTGTAGTTGTATACATTATTTAAATGCTATGGTCAGTGTACATGGAACTTTACATAGAATAAAAAGAAGCAGCGACATCTTAGACACAGGAAAAATGCTAATTAATATCTAGAATTAATAACTAGGATGATAAAAGAAGCTTTGGCAAAATTATCTGTTTTGGGGGTTTGCCCCAGTTTGGCCTTTACCTAAACTTCTTTACATGCAAGTGAGTATTACAATAAGGGCAAATTTATTCCAAGGTCTCTGGCTTCTTTGTACTGGGAATGAAGAATTAAAGTGCATTTGCCCATTTTTTGTGGAGGTCAAAAAGTCCATGGCATTTTCAGCCCATGTTCAGTTCAAAACATGGCCTTTTTTAGAAAAAGAGTTGGTGTTCTGGGATTTAGAAATCATTTTCCTGATTATCCAAGACTTTTCGATAGCATTTTATACTGTGTACACTTTCCATACAGCATCTGAAATGTTTCGTGTGTTGTATGAATATTGATGTACAAGAAAAGACATAGAAGGACAGTGTGTTAGAATATACTGTTAAACTCTGATGAAGCTCTTAACTAAAAATTAAAAATTAAATGGAGTTATGATTCTTTTAATAAAATGGGCAGCTGGGAATTGAATTTTTTTTTAAAAAAAAATCCCTATGGCCTCAGCTTTATTACTATCCAGTGCTTATCCAGTTACCGAAGAGTCAACCTGCATGATATAAGCTATCTCTCCTTCACACAGATGGGCTCTTGGCACGAGGCCAGCTGGATGAGACTGTTGGAACGAGTCACGTTCTAGGTGTTCTGTAGCTCGTGGCCCGTGTAATGATTTTGATACGGTGGAGAGCTCTTAAAGACACAGTGCAGATCTATTCCCCTCTCAGGTTTATTCTTTGAGCAGGGTCTTTATTGTGCCAGCCTGCCTAATGTTTTTTATTTACTGGACAGAGCTTCAGTTCAGTGTCTGCCTTGGTTGAGCTCCTGATGTTCAATTTATTTGGGGTTGATGTTTTTAGATTTAACCCTCACCAGTAAATCCCTGATATGAAATATATTCCTTGTGTCAGTCGACTAAACCAGTTTTCAAACTCTTTGTTGGAAAAGGAGAGGCAGAGAAATCAGTGGAAAGACCCTTTTCCTATGGTAAAACCCATCTGGTTAGGCTACTATTAATCATCATATACAGGAGCAAAGGCTTGTTAAGGTTTCAGAAGAAATACTTTATTTGTGGTTTTCAAAATTACGTATTGTCTGAACAGTCAGAGGTTCCTGCTAGATGTGGAATAGAAAACTAGAACTGTACTTTTTGTGTAGGTCAGTATGGGAAGAGATGGTCTGTCATCCCATATCCCATATGTTAAGTGGGCTTCAACCTAACAGCTGATGCGGCTTCTTTTGAAGGTGGGAAGCCAGGTGGGTGGTTGAAGTTTCTCTCCCGGCTTGGCCGCACCTCCTCAAACTATGCAGGGAGAAACGATGAGGAGGCGCAGCCAGCTCAGGAGAGGACGTTCCGCCCCTGCCTAGCTTCACACCTTCAAAAGAAGCTGCATCAGCTGTTAGGTGGCTGCAGGGTTGTGCGGCTGCCCCCCCCCCCCACAGAATGGTGGCCGGCTCCAAGCCTTGCTGCCACCGGGGTCCACTAAGAAGCCCCAGCATCCCCAGAACCCCTCCTTTTCTGGAGGGGGCCCCCTGACCAGACCCCGAGTCCAGGGGCCTAATTTCCAGGGGCCCCCATGGAAAACCAAAGGTGTTGGCACCCTGCTCCTAGGTGACCATCTTGTTTTCCCTATATCTTGCTCCTCCTTTCTTCCCTCCTTGCTTGTTCAATTAAACACACCCTTTTTCTCTTGTAAGTATTTCCTCCTCTTTCTTCTAAGGCCTATGTAGCTAGTGAACATATTACATTACATTTTATTTTTATTCCCCCTTCCCATTATGGTAGTCCACAATAAAGGTTCGTTCTCTCTCTCTCTCTCTCTCTCTCTCTCTCTCTCTCTCTCTCTCTCTCTCTCGTGCATCAGTTCATTGGGTTGTGGCATTGACCATTGCACTTGGTCCCCAAGCATGTAGCAGGTTTCCTCTGGGTGCACACACTATATGTCTTAAAAAACATGCCCGGTAACAAAGCAGCATATTACAACAAAATATTCAAGTGAATGAGGTGAACACTAAATATCATTTAAAGTTCACTCCTTGAAATGCTTTTCTCCCTAGCTTGGCTGTGACACTTGAGGTGAGCTGAACTGGGAGGAAGAGTGATTCAAAAAAAAGAGGCTGAGGGAAAAGAGTCTAGCATGCCCAGAGGGACCAGACATCCATTTTTTTCTAGGACATGTCCTCTTTTTAGCCTTGTGTCCTGGAAAAGAACTTAAATGTCCTCTGTTTCCCGCTGCGTGGGGGCCATACAGGCAGTGCATTGCCTTCTTATAATTAATAAATTACATGTAATATAGTTTAAAATTTTTTAATAGCAATATACCGTACATCCTGACAAATGCCTCACTTCTCCACACATTATGTTGTTAGATTATTTCATCCACCCTTCAAACATGGTTCTTTCCATCATAGATTAGCCCCCTGGAAATGTATTTTTGCAATGGCACCTCTCCAAGTGAATAACAGTCTGTGGAGTTCACCACTTGAATTTGTATAAAGCTGCAGAATCATCTTTATGGTGTCATGAAATGCCTTCCAGATCTAAGCAGACCCCACATGGAATGGTGGCCAAAATGGGTATTGCCTACACTGGTGACTGAACAGTGTGGGCAGAAGAAGGCAGGTGGTGAGGTGGAAGGTTGGGGGGAATGTTGGAGGTAGGAGGAGGAGACACCTGTGATGGGCAACTTGCACTTGATGCTATTCCCTCTGGATTGAGCCAACAAGCCCTGTCTGTCTCCTTGGTCTTGCTCCAGCTAAAGCAGTAGTTATGGTCTGAAGAGACCCAAATGGATTTAAGTCAATGGGTTTATGAAGGAATAAAAGAAAATATTCTCCCTTTCACCTCCCAAGCCTCCTGATTGTGCTTCCTCACCATTGCATGAAGTGCAGTCTGTTTGGGCACAGTTGCATATGATAGCGAAAAGGATAGGATTGGATTCTTACCCTGATTCTGCTGTTTGTAATAAGAAAAAATAAAACATTTTACTATTGGGAATGGAGATATGTATTATATTTCAAACCCTGTAGATTATCAGTTAGAAAATAATTGTATGAAGATTATATGTGGTTAATTATCCCTCTGATTATCTGCAACAGTTAATTTTCAATGAGGAACTGTGTATATTTGCATGTTTTTCATGTAAACTGATTCATCGTGGCAAGATTTCACTGAATTTTCCACTGCTAAGTGTAAGCACTGACAGTCTAAAGGCATTTATGGTGATAAACACTAACCAAAATTGTAAATGTCAGTACAAATGCAGTCTAGCTTACAAGGTGCCTGACATAAGTTTTGACTGCAGCAGAGTCTACAAAATTGCACAAAGATGTGAAGTATTGGCAGGAGACTGTGAAAGCTTAAATATGTTTTCATTCTTGCAAGAACCAATTTTCTTCAGAAAACAGAAACATTACAAATGAATGCTCTTATGCCAGTTGTACTTTCTGGGACCATTAGCATCTTTATCTTTTGTCAAGATAAAAACTGAAACAAAACACTCAGTCTGATCCAGAGCCTCCCATACAAGCATTTACTTTTTCTCTAACCTCACTTCTCCGTTCATTTTCATTTTTTCCCCATTTCCATTCACAGGAAATATACCTGTGAATTTGACCCTGGTTCCAGCCATTGGTTTAAACCTCTTTAAAGTGTTGTGCCTCCTTATGCTTTTCAGAGGGTATCTCCCACATCAGGGGTCCCCCAACCTTTTAGCAACATCATCTCTACATCATCTCTCATCATCCACATCATCTCTCTGACACAGTGTCAGGGACCAGAAAATGAATTTACATTTCAAATTTGAATAAATTTACATATAAGAATGTATTGGAGTGGATAACAAGGCTTCCAAGAGCTGGATAGAGGGGCTTGTGGGAGGCCTCACTGAGGCTCACTAAGGGCACAATCCTGAGTAACTATGGGGAGTCCTTGCTCCAGTGTAAGTACAATTTACTCTGGATTGCAATATGAATTTCCCATAGATTTTCACTAGGTGGTGCAGTAACTATGGGTACACATAAAGTCTCTTACATGCTCCTGTAGTTACTCTTGATTGTAGGGTAAGGGCCACATCTGGCCCCCAGGTCAGGGTTTGGAGACCCCTGTCCTACATGAAACTGTAAAACTGCAAATCTGGATAAACACACTGTTTTTGTATCCCATTGAACACATTACTTCCTGGAATACTGCTGCTTAAAAATATCTATATCTACATATTTAGCAGGACTTTTGTGGAAGGGCAGCAGTTGTTAATTTCATAGTGTTCTAATCAAATGTTAATAAAAGGGAGCTTAAAGTTATGTCTTTTTAAAAAACTTTATTTTACTTCGGTTTGGCTCTTATACATTCCACACATCAGGGTACCTACATTGTGTTAGACTATTTTGAAATGCATGCACCATTCATGACAAAATCCATAGTGGTGGAGCACACTGATGTCCTTTATGGCACATTTGTGACATCCAGCTACTGCCACATCCCCTGTGGTGAGCCCTCAGGATTGGTGTCTGATTGTGCCCATTTAAAAAGTGCCAGTTAAATATGCGTAAACTATATTTAAACATTCCCAGTAAATCAGTACGATGGCTTGCTTGACTTTCACCTTATGGACCTTTGAACTTGCCTTATTCATCTTTTATCAATTCTCACCCACACCAATGTTAATTCTTGGTGTTGAAGCTTATGAATGCAAACTGCTTTTGAATGCAAACTCAATGGTATAGTGTCTCATGCCTTCTGATATTCTAAACCCAACATTCCCTGTTCTGCTGACAAGAAACAAAAAACTTTCAAATTCGTTTTGTTTTTAGATGGCTGTGGAATCATTGGTTAACATTAGATGGAATTATGAGGAAAAGGATTACTGAGGAATACTGACCTTGTGTTATTGTTCAGCACTTTACTCTGCACGGCTCCTTTTCTATGTAGCTCAGATTTTTTTAAAAAAACACACCATGTTTCAAGGCTTGTATCTTTCTGCACAAAGGCCAAGAGGAAAGGGGAAGTCAGGTTTGATAGGAGACAATCAATTGACTGTATTTAAATAGTCTCTGAACAGTTACTTAACAGTCAGTAATCCTTAAGTACAGAATGACCAGACACAAGAATGTCATTGGTTCTAAGAAAGGTTTTTATCTGCTGGTGTGAAAAAATGAGTCAAAACCTTATGACTTCTGTGACCCCAAGTCTTTTGTCTGTCTGAGGGTTACAGAACAAATTCTCTACAGAGTCTGATATTAAGCCTTTGTATAAAACACAATAATGGTGAAATTCAACTTTTCAGTCTTGTTGCCAGACAGATAATCTCCAGTAGCCAGGGTAGATTTGCATGCTAAAAAGAGTGACTAGGGGAAGCTTAAAAAGAAGATGATGTATATTAATCAAGAAAAGCTTTGTCCTTCTGAATCTTATTATTCTTTCCATGGACAATGTACTCTATACATCATCTGAATACTACAGCTCTTATATGCTTCCTTCCCCTTCCCCTCCCTGCTTGCCCATGTGAATAGTTAATTTGTAATACATTTATGTCTTAACTCTCTGATTTGGTGTGTAACGTGGAAGAAGTAATTATGGGCATAATCCAGAGTAAGGGCAGTGAGGAAAGCCCTAGATGGGCTGCCCTAACTATTCTGTATCCAGAGGAGAGAGTTATGTTAAATCCAGAGAGTCAGGAAGCCTGGGATGCCCTAACTGCTCCAGTGCATGCTAAGTCAGTGATAGCTGGGGAGGGCTTGCTCCTGAGGAGACCCCCCTCAGTTCACACTGAACAAGGAACAGCTGTGGTGCCTGCCTTATAAGGAAGCCCAGCAATTCCTGACAACCAGTTACAGCTGCAGCTTGAGACTCCAGTGCTGCAATACCTCTAGTAGAGGGTGGATGTTTGGAATGGCCTGCTGTATCCCCAGGTTAGTGGCTGCCGTAGTTATACCATATCCTGAGGTTGAAAGGCAGGGGTTGCAGCTAGGCTGGCCAAGAACTCAGATTTTGGGTCAACACTGCCATTCTTACTTTGCCTTATCATGGAGCCCTATGGGTCTACTCATTACTATACCTGCTCCTGAGGTGGTATAACTCGGAGGAGCTGGAAGAGGGAATTTCTGCCCTGGAAACAGGTGCTGGGTACAGAGTAACTGCTCTGCGCTAGGCAATGCTAAACGTGCCCTTAACATGCCTCTCCTGAGCTTCCTAGGCTGCCCCTGTTAGGGCAGCCCAGATCCTCCTCTCTCGGGACACCCCATATTACCTTAGGCTGCCCATAAGCCTTTTCCAGAGTAACTACAGTGGATCATCTTGCAATTGCTCTACCCTAGTGATAGATAGGGCAATCCAAGTGCTACTTCGGATTGGGCTGCCTGTTCCACTCAGAATCCGAGTAGCTGGTTTGAAAGAAACTGGGTGAAGAATGGTGAGAGAATATTTGGGATGGTACTCTGGTAAGCAGGTGGAAAATTTTGGGTTGTAAATGGCTTTTGTGTCTACTGGAGCATCTTTGCTCCAGCACACCAAGCAGCAAGTATGCATATGAGAGCAATCCTCCATTGATTGTTACAGTCAGGAAGTGTAGCAAAAGTAACAGAAGATATCTTTGATTTTCTACATCAGGGGTGTCCAAACCCCAGCCCAAGGGCCAGATGGGGCCTGCGATGAGCATCAGTGCAGCTTGCAACAAGACCCCTCCATCTGGCCCTCGGGCAAGCTTTGTAATTCTCAAGATCTGTCTCTAATCCACTCTTAGATATAAATTTATGTACATTTATTCAAATTTGAAACATAAATAATTTTCCCGGTCCCTGACACAGTGTCAGAGATTATGGGGCTTTCCTGCCAAAAACCTTGCACACCACTGTTCTACATGGATATTCTAGTATTTTCTATGTCAGACAATAATGGGGTTCTTAGTAAATTTTTTAATCCACCACATCACATGGATGTGGAATGTAACCCAATAGCCATGTGGGCTCTTTGAACCAGGGATCCCTCCTCACACTCCTCTATTGCAATCATTCTAAAAGTTTAGCATCAAGATCTATTCAGAAAAGGTTTCACTTTACCAGTTACTCAGGCCTCTGTGGCTATAATGGCAATTGGGCAGCAGTGCTGCCTCCCACCTTGAAGTAGCAGGCCTCCGTCAGTCTTGAAAGACTATGGTATCGTGTGTGGCGCTGCATACGAAGCACGAAAGCTTGGGTTAGATTGTTATGGAGGATAGGCTGTTACCCAAGCAGCAAATCCCCCCTCTCCACGCCACTGAATTAGTCCAATGGAAAGGCAGAGCCGATATGATTGGATCCAGCTGCATCGCAGAGCTGGGCTAAGGACAAGAGCTCACCCTGTCTTGTGAGGCCGAGCCGGGTCTCGAAACCTGGCCTGCTGGTTAACAGGCACAGTGTCTTAGCCACTTGCGCCACCCACAGCCCTCTTGAAGTAGCAGACTGTTGAATTCTTGAGGGTTCTGCCCAGAGGTGGGCAGGCCTGGCCCCAACAACCGGTTCTCCGGAAGTGGGAGGGGCCAGACAAGGTCAGGGGGTGGGGCCAAGGTCAGGGGCGGGGATAGGGAGAATTTTTTTAAATTAAAAAAAATTCCAAAAAAAATTAAGCATGTGGCTTACCTCTGAATAGACCTGCCTAGGATGGGTCTCTGAGGCTGCAGTCCTCTCCACAATGGCCTGAGAGTAAGTCCCATTGACTTTCATGGGACTTACTTCTGAGTAGACCTGCTTAGGATGCCCCCCCGGCCAGCCAGGGAGAGGCTGAATGCGGCGGACACGCCGCGAGGCTCTCGCCCCCCCCCCCGGCCAGCCAGGAGGAGGCTGCATACGGCGGACGCGCCGCGAGGCTCTCGCCCCCCCGGCCAGCCAGGAGGGGGCTGAATGCGGCAGATGTGCCATGAGGCTCTCCCCCCCTGGCCAGCCAGGAGGAGGCTGAATGCGGCGGACGTGCCGCGAGGCTCTCGCCCCCCCCCCGGCCAGCCAGGAGGAGGCTGAATGCGGCGGATGCGCCGCGAGGCTCTTGCCCCCCCCGCCAACCCCCCCGCGAACCGGTTCGGCCAGTTTTGGCCAGCCACCATAGCTACCAGTTCGCGAGCGTCGGGCTCAGTGGAACTTCCGGTTCGGGCGATCTGGTCCAAACCTGTGTCAGCCCATGACTGGTTCTGCCTATTCTGACAGTTTTGCAAACATCAAATAATTGGATTGTGGCCCACTGTGGGCCATTGACCTATAGTTTGAAATTGCTGCATCTGATACCACTGCCTGGTTGGCAAAGACAAATAGGATGATTTTGTCATGGCAAGAAAAACTGAAGAACTGCAAAAGTGTTGCTACTCTTTCTTCCACCTGGAGAGGAGATATGAGACACTTATGAGAGAGGCATATCTCTGTGTGTTTTTTATCTGTGTGTTTTTTCTTCATTTCCAAATGGAATGCTTATCTCTGATGTACAGTATTCGTTTCATTTACACCCAAACTGGCTTATATAAGCTTTTCAGGAGGTCTCTATTCCAAGAGTCTTAGAGGATCAAGTCTTACTCTACAATCCAAAGTAACTACGGGAAGATATAAGAGGCACTTACTCTGGATTGCTCTATGCATTTCTCAGAGATTTCCCATAGGTGGCACCTTAACTACATCAGTGTAAAAAGTCCTGTTGTTACTCTTGATTGTAGCCTTAGCTTCTTTGGACTATTACCACAGTTGTACTCATTGTAGGCTTCTAGCAATGTTTGTGTTTAAGGGTTTTCTAAACCTGAAGATTTCTACCTTGCTTCCTAATTGTTTGTAGCCTTCTTTCTTATATGTTGAAGAAGAAATTTTTAATACTTAAATTATCTTTTATAATAATAGCTGTGTCTGGACCAAGATTCACAAACCACTATCTCTATTTAGGCGGTTTAGTTCCAGATCTTGGATGAAAGATTATCTTGACCTGTTTCAGTCTGAAGCCTGACCTGGCTTTGGAATTGAAACTCAACAATTTCCATAATTTCCATAATGAATGATCTTATGTTGGGAGCTAAATGGGCATGCACATCCCTATCAGTTCTTCTGGACTCTTTGGCCCATATCCTAAAGTCAAATTAAGCCCTTTGCTCCGGAACAGTTAAGGTGACTTTCCATAACATAACACTAGAGGTTGATGTAACTGCATGGACCCGTAACTGCTCTGGATTTTGCCCTTTGTCTGACTCTTTATTGATATTTGCTCCATCAAGCATTCAAGCTGATTTATTTGTTTATTTGATAACAAACATCAAGGTTTGTTGGATGCTTATTTTTGCAGTTGCAACATGTTTGGTTTTAAATTGAATGTTCTCTGTTTGTCTTTCTGCTCTGTTTTATATTGTTTGCACTGTGTTATCTATCTTAAGTGAAAAGCAAGATATAAATAGAAATAATAGATGTGCTACTGTAAATATAAATACTTAACTGCTACTGACAAGAAATAAAAAACAAATAAAAATTGTGAAATGCCACAAATAAGACTGCTTGCTTTAGCAGTCAGTTGCTTTTTAAATGTGGAATGCTTGTTCTAGAGAAGCACTTTGCTTAACAGAGTTTAATTTTTTTCTTATTATCTTGTTTTTAGAATACACCAGTGGGAACTCCAATCTTCATTGTGAATGCCACAGATCCAGACCAGGGTGCAGGTGGAAGTGTGCTTTATTCTTTCCAGCCACCATCTAACTTCTTTGCCATCGACAGTGGCCGTGGCATTGTCTCAGTCATCCGAGCACTGGATTATGAGGTCACTCAGGCTTACCAGCTTCAGGTCAATGCTACAGTGAGTATGAAATGTCCTTCTTCCCACTTCTTTTCTTCTTGAAAATTTTTAGTATGTGTTGTAGGGAAATTAGATCTTATATTAATGGTATAATACTCTTCTTTTATTTCAAGTTTCCTATGAATTGCAACATTAAATATTCTATATTAGAATTGTTATATTATGTCGTTCTTTATAACATTTAGATATTGCACTTGAGGCAGGGTGACCAGATTATTCCTGAACTCCAGGGCCAAAATTCCTAATCCCAAGCCAAAATTCCTACCTGCTTTAAAAAATTGCCAAAAAATGCATTTTTTTGTTTTTGTTTTTGGGTTTTTTACCATAACTTTTGATAGGAAGGAGATATCTTCAAATTGAGTTTTGCATTGGATTCTGCTCTTCAATATGAATCCAACGACATATTGCATGATGTGGTACTGTGCACTATCACGAAGTTTCAAAATGAAGCCAAAATGTAGGACAATGAAGCCAAAATGTAGGACACCCGGACAGGAGGCTAAAAATCCAGACAAATCCCGGTTTTTCTGGTCATATGGCCACCCTGGCTTGAGGACAGATTTTTTTTTACACCAGGAAATAAAAGTAATAGTAATATTATTAGAAAAGCAATAGTACCAATAATAGAATTTATATGTGGTATTTCTCTGTGGTATTTCCAGTTAAAAGGATCACAAATAGCAAAGTAAGTTCTGCCTGAAACTTTGAATTGCGAGTTATAAAGTATCATACTAGGTTATGTAGCTCAATAGGATTCTATTTAATTTTGATTTAATGTATGTAGATCAATAGGATTTCTTTTTAATTTCTCAGTAAATTCTAATATTTTCTTCTTATAGCCATTTAATATGGCTTCATATGTTCATTTCTTGATCTGTTTGATGAGAGAGATGCAGAGATGTTCCAAAACATTTGCTCATTCTGTAGAGAGAATTGCGATTCTGTTGTTTTCATTTAATTTTATTTCAATGTTTTCCTCTCCTTACATTTTTAAGGATCAAGATAAAACCAAGCCTCTTTCAACTCTGGCCAATCTTGCAATCACCATCACGGATGTGCAGGATATGGACCCGATTTTCATCAATCTGCCTTACAGTACAAACATCTATGAGAACTCTCCTCCGGTAAGAGTTTTTGATAGATACCATTAAATACGTGAGGCTACTATAGGAAACCTTTTGCACAACAATACACTTGTTGTATTAAGAGGAAGCACTAGGAGTCAGGATAGAGAGAGAAGAAAGTACAGGTATCAGCAGATAGCTTAAGGAGCAAATAGTCTTCATGATATTAAACACAACCTAGTGTATCACTATTTTTAAAACCTACTTACGAAAGAATATGGCTGCAGCATGAATTTGAATCCCTAAGTTAAAAACAGAAGGAGAAGTAAGAAGATAATAGATTATCAAAGAAGTCCCTCAAACAGAATAACAACATTGTAAAATGGCTAAAATAAAACCTGATTATTCAGATGTCAAAAGGATATTGCTCAGTTAGAGGATGGGGTAAGAGACAGGAAGAAAGAAATGCATGGAAATGCATTCTGGATTTGTTGTAGAGAAACTGAAAAGGAGGACAGAAAAAAACAATTTTAGGAAACGAACTGTGTGGGAACATAACTGTATTCACAGAAATGCATTCAAGAATATTCTGATCAGGGGAAATGAGGGGAGGGAGGAGATTTCCTATGTGTGGAAGCTTATAGAAAGAGAAGTTCTTAGAGAGGAGAAGTTGTGTTTTAAAAGCAAAATGTGCAGATTGGTTTCTTTACCCAGACAACTGCAGTTTTACATTAGCACAGACAAGTCTTAGATTGTGAACAAATTGTGCAGAGGAACATGTTCCCTAAAACTGACTAGGAACTTGTTTCCTAAAAAAAACAATGGCTGTGTGGAAAAAACACAAACAACCACACAACAGAATCAAAATTTCTGTATTTCCCGGCTTATTACACACACTGGACCATAAGACACACCAAAGTTTAGAGGAGCAAAACAAGAAAAAAAAATATTCTGAACCAAATGGTGTACTAACATATATAATAAAATATAGCAGAATAATATTTCAACCATGTACAGTCAACTGTGATATTAAGAACCATTATCACTGTCATTAACAAATGAGGAAAGACTTTAAAGTTCAAGCACTCTTCTAATTTTCTGGAAACCCCCAAAACTCATCATCTCTAATGTCTGTGATTTGTGACTTTTGCACAAATCTCATTGCAAATGGTCCAGAAAGGCAGGTAAATTGGGAGGGGCGTTCTTTTGGGGGTGGGGGATCCAGGTTGGTAGGGAAAGGTGAGGGGATCTAGATAGATAGTGAAGAGTGAGGGATTCACAGGCATGGAGCAGCAGGGACCAGGTCTTGTGCATGTCTACTTTGGAGCAAGTCTCCAAGCTAGGGAAGACTGCTTAGGATTGCAACTGTGCCAGGGTGACCAGATGCCAAACCCAAAATTCCTGAACCCCAAGGCCAAAATTCCTACACCCCCAAGCCAAAATTCCTACCCACTTAAAAAAAATTGCCAAAAAAATTATTTTTTTGTTTTTATATTTTTGTTTTTTGCTTTTTTGGCCATAACGTTTGATAGGAAGGAAATATTTCAAAACTGATTTTTGCATTGGATTCTGCTCTTCAATGCAAATCCAATGACATATGACATGATGGGGTAAGGTGCTCCAGGATTGGCACTATCACTCTATAAGACGCACAGACATCCCCCCCCGAAAGTAATAAAGTGCATCTTATAAGCCGGGAGAAAATTAAGTGCATCTTATAAGCCGGGAAATACATGTTTCTAATGAAGAAAGGATAAAGAAGATGGGAAATATAAGGACAAACTAAAATTAAGCAGTTAGAATCATAGAATCATAGAGTTGGAAGGGACCTAGTAGGTCATCTACTCCAACCCCCTGCCCGCAACAGAAAATCCTTCAAGAGCATCCCCGACCGGTGCTCCTCAAGCCTCTGACCTTGATCTGTTGCCCTTGATCATCAAAAGAAGCATGAGGTTCATTGCCCAGCATACTCAATCTCCCTTAAGAGATTGGTATAGCTGATTAACCACACCAAAGGAAGGTATAGCAGAAAACAGCTTGTTTATTTAAGCAAGGCAGCAAGGAGGCCAGGTGCCTCAGATCATGCACAAAATTAAATTAGGTGCAGCTAGTCTTTTATACCTAAAGCAATAGGTATAACAAATGTTATACCTGTAAGCAATAGGTATAACAAATGAACAGGCAAATGTTCAGTAAATTTCCATCTCTGCGTCACCTAAGCTCATTTGCTGCTCTTGCTCGGACAACAACAGAGTGTTTACACAGTGAGGCTTCATCGGACCTTCAAGGACTTAGGCACTGAGGAACTGGGCACTGGGTGAGGACATGAAGCCACTACTTTGCTTACAAATCTTTCCACACATTTAATTTTACTCTTTCTTCCAAGCATGGAATCACTGTTGTTAAAACATACAGCCCACTCCCCTCCTCCCTTCTCTGGATGCTTCATGTCTTGACCGACAGAGGAGCTTATGGCATCACAATTAATACTGTCCTTCAGTGTGTGCTGAACCACACGTTCACCTGAAACATAAGAAGAAAAAAGTTGATTTTAGTGGTCTCTTTCAGGTTCCAGCGTTCAAGCAAATAGGACAAAAATCTGGAATTTTGAATGAAATAGCTACCCAATTCTCTCCTTTCATATAAAATAGTTATACATGTCTAGTTATATAGGAAAGGTGTAGACACTGGTTGGTCAGTTCCCCCCCCCCTTCTAAACACCCCTGCTGGATATCCCTTTTTTCCCTAAAGTTGAACATGGTACTCTAAAGCTTTTAGCAGGAGGGCCACATCATCTGTCTGACACTGTATCAGGGACCAGGGGCAGCCCGGATGGGAAAATGAATTAATTTGCATTTCTAATTTGAATATGGATGCAATCCTGAAGTGCACTTCGGCTAGCCTATCTATCACTGGGCTTGCCTAATTCCAAGATAGGCCAGCACAATTACACCAGAAAGTCTTGGGCTGGTGTAAGTCAACTTAGGTAGATTGAGAATGAACTTAGGTAGTCCCAAGTCAGGTAGACCTGGGCTGGCTTAGATGTGCCAGGCAGTTTAAGAGAAGCATGTTGATGGCATGTTCAGCAAGGCCTAGAACAGTGCAATTAGGCTATAGTTAGGTCTGTACCTGTTTCCAGGGCAGAAATGTCCTCTCACAGCTCCTCAGAGTTAGGCCACCTAAAGAGCAGGAATAAATCTGAGTTAGACCTATAGGAGTCCATGATAAATCAAAGTTATGGCAAAAAATTCTGAGTCCTTGGCCAACCCTTACCTCTCAAGCTCAAGATACAGCACAGCTACACCAGCTACCTTGATATGCTACAACTACACCATTCCAGTGAGCATGCTGCCCTTGTGCTCCTTCCTCTTCAACAGCTAGAGGCTTTCTAGCCCTGTGGATTTGGCCTCTCACCTCAGAATATGGTCTAATCTGGCCAGCTTAGCTGGGCCATTTTTTCAGACCTAAAGTAGGATTGCATTGCCAGTCTTCATAAATTTATATAAATTAATGCATTAGAGCAAGGATCTCTAAACTTTTTGGCAGGAGGTCCACATCATCTCTCTGACACTGTGTCAGAATCCAGAAAACTAATTTACTTTTCAAATTTGAATAAATTTAAATAGATTTACATATAAGAATGTATTGGATTACAAGGGCTGGATAGAGGGGTCTAGCCAGGGGCCACATTGAGGGTCGCCAAGGACCGCATCTGGCCCTCTGGCCAGGGTTTGGAGACCCCCCCCCCATATCAGCGGAAGGACAAACCCTTGCCAGGAGGTCCTTTGTGACTCTTGGGGACACTTTCTTGCCAAACATATGTGAATCAAATTGTATATACATTGTTCCAGCCTTTTCTTTTCACAGCATAATAAGAGCGGTAATGAAGGAAAAACAATTGGTCTGTGCGTTAGTAACGGAAATGAAGAATGATTTTATATTTCCAAAATGAAAATCCCCCTTAAATCTAAGATAATGGACTGGCTCACCTTTTCTGTGTGATCTTATGCTCTAGAAGGAATATATCTCAAATTAAATGAAAATGTAGCAAGGTCTGAAACTAAATGATTCTTTTCTATTGATACATGCAGTACCATACATAATAGTTAATGTCAGCAGGCTCCTTACAAGGGAAACAGAGTGACCAGATGTCTTCTTATTCTAGGACATGTCCTCTTTTTGAGGCTTATGACCTGGAAAATAACTGCAATATCCTCCTTTTCCCTATGCGGATACCTCTGCAGGCACCAGTGAAACCACATGAAATTAACCACTTAAAATCCATATATGAGTGCTTTTAGCTTTTATGTAGTAATGGCCTACATTTTTCTTGGATGTCCTACATTTTGTTGTTATCTTTTCCTCTCTTGTGTTTATGATCTGTGGTCAACCTGTGGGCAAACACACACATACACACACATTCAAAATCCCTGGAAAAGATTGTCCCCTTTGATCTGAAAAGCAGTCTAAACAGATGTAAGGAGAATAATTCTGATCTGTGCACAGCATTGCCTCTTTTACACAGACTGATTTCCACATTCTGTTCTCTGTTGCCACATGGGGTGTGTTAAACCGGTAAATGTTCAGGAACTGTCCTCTGTGTGACTGATAGATTGAGAATGAACAGTGACATGTATTTTTCCTCTAGGGAAGTACTTGAGAAGTCAACAGAGAACACACTGAAACATAAAATTGCTTGTGCGTGCTGACATTTGCCTCTGTTCTCAACCTGACAAAAAACATGTCTCACTAAAATACCAGTCATGAATTATTATTCTTATCTATCTTTTCTCTCAATATGTTTTGAATGCTGTCATATCTCCAAGGGATTTGCTTGTATCTCTGGCCAGGGCACTTTTCATCCTAATTGACTCAGCTGTGCCACATTTTGAGAATGGTGGAGAGATGTAAAACCAATTCAGAAAGCCTGAAATGCATGATTATACTTGCACTTTGAGGCTTTATTTGCTTCCTTTGTTTGAATAGGCTACTTGAAATGATCCATTTATTTATATTTTTCTCAAGTGCCAATGGAATCGTTTGCTGAGAATTTTGATTTGACTCATTCTGAAGATTGCTCAGTAATATTTAGTGAAGACAAACTTTTTAATTACTTACACTTTTAGAAGTGTTATAAGCATCTTATGCATCAAATTCTTTTTATACCAACTTATAAGATCAGTGTTTCCCAAACTCTGGGTCAGGACCCAAGGGTTTTTTTGTGGATTACAAAACCAAAGGAAGCAGATAGCTGACAAGGAAGACATGTTGAGCCCTATGAAAACTGCAAGGAAGAGCATGTGCACATTATTTGAGAGTATATGCCTGTGCCTTGGTCCTCTTGAAAGGATAGGCTGAGGGGAGTGCAAAGCAGAATGGTTCCCAAAAAAGTCCCCACAACTTTTGAAAAGGAATTCCTCTTTCCCATCTGTTAAGGAAAATACGAGTATATTGGTCCTTATGAAAAGCAAAAATGCACCGCAGTATGTGCATTTTTACTTTTGAGTAGGCAATTATGGTATAGCTATAATTGATGCCACCAGAATGGCCCCAATCCAGTGAATATAGATTTCAGCTTTACAGTCCAGAAGGTAGCTCTCACCCCACCATAGTAAAAGGGATAAAAACAGAAATTGAAGTACCTGTTAAAGTTAAACTTCTTAAAAATCTTGTAAAGGCAGCTAGGTGGATATTGATAGAATTAAAAAAAGTTGGTCCAGTTGCTAAGAAATTTAGGAACTACTGTATTATGCCTGAGTATGAACTGAAAAGATCTGTTTTCATAATGAATAATATGATCTTTTGGTTTTATTTGAAACAAAACAACTGATCTGCTTGTGTAAAAAAGTCATTGCTATCTAAGCACTAATGCAATTAATTAAATAAGTAATGAACTTTTAAGTATTCTTAGGTCAATAGTACTGACAGGCCAAACCTATCATTGGCCAAGCTGTAGTGTGCAGCAGTACTGTCTGCTATATTTTTGCCACAGACCATGATGTGGCAGACCATGATGTGACAGGTCACATCGTCCACACTCTTCCACACCATTGTTCCCAGTGGGCCTGGTCAAATTTGTGCCAACCCTTTGACTGGGGGAAGGCTGTGTAAGGCTGTGGGATATGATATACCCCCAAATCCAGAGTAACTACAGAGACTTTACGTGCACCCGTAGTTACTGTACCACCTAATGTAAACCAATGGGAAATTCATACTGGAATTTAGAGTAGGTTGTTCTTACACCAGAGCAAGGACTCCCTGTGGTAACTCTGGATTTTGCCCTTAGGCTCATAAGGGAGCATAGGTTATCAATGGTTTTGGTATCACAGACATCAATCACTGCCCTCTCCCAATAAGCCCCCCATCCCTGTCCTGATCCTTCTTCTCCTTGCAATGGCTCCATCGTGGGTCCATATCATATACCATTACTATGGCTGCCACACTGTTAGTCCTGGCCTTCCACTAATTGAACAGGAGTTACATCAGTAGAAGTCTCAGTTGGATTGGGCCGCTCAACATGTCTAAATTTCTTCAGACAGAACCTTTTGAAAATGGATGAGATCCATGAAAAATCCATGAAAATAGATGCCTGTAATTTGAGGAAGTATAGTTACCAAAAGAGCAGCATACAATATTTGTAAGGGGAATTAAGCACTAACTCTTTGGTCATAAGATCAAAGGCTAGACTTTTAAATCAGACGAGGAAGGCAGATTCTCTCCTTGGTGAGGGACCAACTCCACACACATCTTGAGCCAAAACAATAACTCTAGTTATACATATTTTGGGACCTTTTCTGTGTGACTGGTTGTTTTTGATTAATTCTTTGAATGTTTATTGGGCTACCCAGACAGGAAACAAACAATTTATATTGCTAGTAGGACCAGATAAGAATTTGCATTGATTGCGGTCTGAATGTTGACTGTTAGCAAGACAATGGGATTAGGGGCTACACACAGCACAAAGGTAGCAGTCAGGAAAGGTACACATGACTAGGCATTAAGTTTGGCCTGTATACTGAGACTCATGGGAAAAACATACCCTTGCTCATACATTATACTCGTATTATGACAGTAACAGATTGGTTTACCCTACAATCAATTACGTGTACCCATAGTTACTGCACCACCTAGTGAAAACCTATGGGAAATTCATATTGCAATCCAGAGCAAATTGTTCTTACACTGGAGCAAGGACTCCCCGTAGTTACTCTGGATTGCGCCCTTAGTAATGATGAAACCTCATGGTTAACAGTATGTGCCATTCTTTTGTGTTACCATATTTTCTCCTCTTATTACACATGTTCTTATATCCATGTCACTTGTGTTGATTTAATAGGAAGTACAAAGATAGCAATGAGTGTCCTTAACTTATCTGCTTAAATCTGAATTCATATTTATTTATGGTACATAGTAGGTTTGTATTTTTTAAAAAATTCGGAAGCACCTAATCTAAAACTGTATAGATTACCTAATAAAATCCTTCTTTTTGGGATTATTGCATCAAATTTTAATTTCCTCACTTGAGTAACAGCATGTCATCCAGCCCGTCAGGGAAGAGCTGACAGAAGGGAAAAGAAATGGATAAACTGCAGTAAATTACTGCAAGCAGATTCCTATCAGCCCTTTGACTGGAATTAAGGAGTGCAAAATAGGATTTCTTGCCTCCAGAATCTGTGAAGGCAGCTTTCCAGGGCACCCTTCTCCCCCAGCTCCTCCTACTGTGACACAGAGCCTTTCAAGTCCTTAATCCTATAATACAAGGAGAAAAAGATAGAAAAGAAAAAAGAAGAGCTGTTATAGTTTAATTTTTATGGAATGAGAATATTGTGATATAACTCAAAAGCACTTTTCACATGCCCTTGTAGATCCCTTCCAAACCGCTAGGCACTTTACTATAGAAAGTGGGAAGAGCGACTGAGCCACTTTTTTTTTCTTTCTTAACATGATCAGTATGAGCAAGCAATGTAGAATTTTTCCCATAATTGCAAAAACCAGTTTGTATTTGTGCATGCGCACACTTTGTCAATTTAAGTACAGGTACCTCTTGGTTTACGTGGGGGTTACATTCTCAGAAATCTGAGTTCATTAAAATGTATAGATTAAACACACTTTTCCCATAGAAACTAGAATAAATGGTGAAGTAGAGGTTAAGCTGTCACCGCAGATTCTGGAGGCAAGAAATCCTATTTTGCACTCCTTAATTCATTGAACATGTATTATGGTTATTGGCTGCTTCTGTTTTTCCAAGATTGTTTAGGGCAGTGGTTCTTGAGTATTTCATCCTGGGACCCCCTTCTGAGAATGACAATTTGTCCGGGACCCCTTGGAAGTGATGTCATAGCTGGAAGTAACATCAAACAGGAAGTGACATCACTGTGGTGCCAAAGCTTCTTCATGTCTACTTGGAAGCAAGTCCCATTTTGTTCAAAGAGACTTACACTCAGGAAATGGCATTCCAAGATGGTGGCACCCTGCTTTTCATGACCACCTTGAAGTGAAGTCGTGATCACCCAAGGGGGGTCATATTGAACATAGTGGACTTACTTCTGAGTACACATGTATAGAATGGCACGGTCAGTCTCTGCAGCATCAGACCTATACTACACTGCTGTTGGCACAAGCAAGTTGGCTCTGCACTATGGAAGACTAATGAGAATAATTAAACAGCTGTAACAATCTCAGTAGTGAGGTGCTGGTTCCCTTTACAACTTTGAGGTGCTGATTTTAACAAATACTAAACAGATAAGCAATTGTTTCTTGTAGACTTTGTATATGTATGTGCACATAACTAAAAGCATTGTATATTTGTATCCCAACATGCCAAACTGCAAGGGTAGAAGTACTTGGATCCAGTTCATATTTCTTCCTTGACAAGTTTAAGATCAAGTTGGATGATGTGTTTTCTTTAGAAGCAACATAGGTGTTGCTTCTAAAACAAAAAATTAAAGATATATCTGTCTTCAGTATTTATAAACCGCTTTTCAACTGAAAAGTTCACAAAGCGATTTACAAGAAAATGAAAAAAATAATAGGTAATTAATAGCTAATGGGTCCCTGTCCCCAAAGGGCTTTTGCATCTTAAATGCAAAAGAACACCAGCAGAAGCCACTAAAACAGACATTGCGGGGGTGTGGAGGGCCAGTTACTCTCCCCCTGCGAAATAAAGAGGAACACCCACTTGAAAGAGTGTCTCTTGTCCAGTTAGCAGGGGTTGATATACCGGTATGTCCTTACATCAGCTCCTTAAAAAGAAAAGAAATCCATGTTAAAGAAATAGTTTTGATTCATGCTGTCTTTCTCCCAAAGGCTCCATACCTCTGTGTTAATTCCTTCTTATAATTTTTTTTAGTCTACCTGCGAATGCTTTATTAGAAGCTCAAGGTTTTATTAAAAAGGATCTATGTACATCCTTTCCCCTTTCCTCAAAAAGGATAATGGTGCAATATCTTTCCTATATTTTGACAGGTGTGTGAGTGTGTTATTTAAACAAAGGATATTGGTAGTTTTTTAAAAAAATCTGTCCCTTCTTTTCCTTGCAAGGGAAGCATTCTTCTATGTTCCCATTCAAAACTACTTCATGTGCACCATTGCAGTTGTCATGACCCCAGCAATGATCAAGACTTTGACTCAGTGGAAGAGAGACAAAGGGCACAATCCAGAAGTGCACTTGGGCTACCCTATCTATCACAGGGCTGGCCCAGTTACGAGATGGGCCACCCTAATTATGCTGGAAAAGTCTGGGGCAGCCTAAGGCAACATAGGCCAGCCCAGGCAGTTCAGGAGAGGCATGTTGAGGGCATGTTTTGGCTTAGGGCAGAGCAGTTACTCTGTATCCAGAGCCTGTTTCCAGAGCAGAAATGCCCTCTTTCAACTCTTCAGAGTTATGCCACCTCAGGAGCAGGTATAGTAATGAATAGACCCATAGGGGTCCATGATAAGGCAGAGTAAGAATGGCAGTTTTGACCAAAAATCTGAATTCTTGGCCAGCCTAGCTACAACCCCTGTCTGTCATCCTCAGGATAAGGAACAACTATGGCAGCCACTAACCTGGGGATACAGCAGGCCACTCCAAGAAGCCCCTTGCATCCATCCTCCACTAGAGGTACTGCTGTAGTGCAGTCTCATGCTGCAGCTATAACTTGTCAGGAACTTCTGGGCTTTCTTATAAGGCAGGCATCACAGCTGTTCCTTGTTCAGTGTTCCTTGATCTGAGGGAGGTCTCCTCAGGAGCAAGCCCTCCCCTGGTGTCACTGACTTGGTGCCTACTGAGCATGCTCTGGAGCAGCTAGGGTAGCCCAGGCTTCCTGACTTTGGATCAAGCATAATGTTCTGCTTTGGATTCAGAATAGTAGGGGCAGCCCAGCTAGGGCTCTCCTCACTGCCCTAACTGCATTGTGCCCAAAGGGAGTCAGAAGGTTCAGAAGCACAAATAGCAGAGGCACTGCATTAGGACTTTAAAGCTAAGTTCAAGTCCAGCAACCTGAACTACAGACCTCTAGGTTGAAGATCCCCAAAATGGTGATCCCTGAACTGGATTGTATTTCCATTCTGTTCCAAGGGATCTGGTAAATGGGCATAGTCAAACTGCAGGAGTACATAAGGGTTCAGGTATCACCATACCCTTGTCAGTAAAACGTTTCATAAAACATTTTAGTAGGTAGGAAAAACAAAATAATTAAATTATAACCATTTTCAAAACAAAAAATTATTTAATTAGGTTCATTTTTACTTGACATAGTCTACAATCCTAAACTCCAGTTGAGCTGGCCTAAGTCCTGGCCTAAGTCCTTTACCGAACTGGGGAGTGGTGTCAGAAAAGTGCTGTAAGGCAATTCTGCCCCACTCCTGGATGTTAGTCCAGTGCACAGACATACGCTAACCTCCCCACACCAGCTCAGTTAGGCCAGCCTAAATTGGTTAGGATTGCACTCTTAGGCTGCAATCCAGAGCAAATTCAGCCTGCTCTGACCTAACTGCACTCTCCTAACTATTCTGTATCCAGAGCAGAAAGTTATGCTGAATCCAGAGAGTCAGGAAGCCTGGGCTGCCTTAACTGCTCCAGAGCATGCTAAGTAATTGACACAAGGGGAAGACTTGCTCCTGAGGAGACACCCCTCAGATCACACTGAACAAGGAACAGCTGTGGTGCTTACAGTGGTGACATGACTCTGCACATCACCTGGTGCGGAAGTCTGTGCGTCATCCCTGGGATGCGCGCCCCCCCCCCCCACCTGGACTGCGCAGTCACCAAAGTTGGCGCCTGCGCAGTTGTTTCTGAAGCCAACTGGCTTCAGAAAGAGTACTGCGCAGGCACCATCTCTGACACCTGCACAGTACTTTTCTGAAGCCTTTTGGCTTCGGTGGAGACTGTGCAGGCGTCAGAGATGGTGCCTGTTTAGTACTCATTCTGAAGCCATTCGGCTGCCGCTCCGCCTCCTGAGTGAGGCCGAATGGCTGTGCAGAGGCGCGGACTTTCTCTGCTCTAAGGAAGTCTCCTCTGAAGCTGTTCGGCATGCTCAGTGTGTTTCTGCGCAGTGCATCTCAGATGGCCGTTCAGGCCAGCTCCTCAGACAAGTGTCAGCTTCTGGCTGATTCTCCGCCTTGGAGCAGGCCTGAATGGGGGTGCTGACGCCCGGGGCCTGCCAAAGGACAGTCAAACTCCTCCGGCATATCACCCCATACGGAGCGCATCCCCAATGCAGCCCACACCAGCCGCACCAGTCTGGTGACGCCACTGGGTGCCTGCCTTATAAGGAGTCCCTGATGAGATGCCAGTACATTCTACAGTGAATAGAAGGGGCTTCTTGGAGTGGCCTGCTGTATCCTGAGGTTTGTGGGCAGCCGTAGTTTGTTCCATATCCTGAGGTTGAGAGGAAGGGGTTGCAGCTAGGATGGCCAAGAACTCAGATTTTTGGTCAGCACTGCTATTCTTACTCGGGCCTTATCATGGACCCCTATGGGTCTACTCATTACTATACCTGCTCCTGAGGTGGTATAATTCTGAGGGCTGGAAGAGGGCATTTCTGCCTTGGAAACAGGCTTTGGATACAGAGTAACTGCTCTGCCCTAGGCAATGCTAAACATGCCCTCAACTTGCCTCTCCTGAGCTGCTTAGGCTGCCCCAGTTAGGGCAGAGCAGGTCCACCTCTCTTAGGGCACCCTATCTTGCCTTGCTCTGCCCTAAGCCTCCTTCAGAGTAACTGGGCTGGAGCATCTTGCAGTTGCTCCAACCTAGTGTTAGATAGGGCAACCTAAGAGCTCTTATGTGGACAGATTAGTTGCTCTGGATTGGGCTGTTAGATAGGCTGCTAAGGAAGGTTTACAGAATTTAGCATATCCAACAGTTGAAGATGGCATTAGCCAAACTATTTTTGGCCATCTGGTCCTGTTAACTCATGTGTGGCAAACCTGTGTGTATACAAGAATATACAAAAATTAAAGTATATGAAAATAATATCAAGCTTAATAACATCATGTTGATAAATAAACTTTTAAAAAGTTTAAAATCTACAATTATATTGTACCTCCATGCTCTCAGCACTTGGGGCCAATTAAAAGTTAGTATCTTAAATAAAAATTCATTTAAGTTGAAACATCTGGTTCTTGCCATGCTCACACAAAAATGTTACCTAAAGACTTATTGTGAGAAAGTGACAATATCTTGTATGTCTGTAATTGTAAGAGCCAATGTATTTATGGTAACAGACATAGGAAGTAGTTACTTTCTTTTTCACTCTAACATGATCAAAAAGCAATGAATTTTGCCCTGGCTTTTTCAGAGCAGTCTGAATTAATTTGATATATAATATTAGGTTTTCCAGATGAGGCCAGATGTTGTCAAACAAATGGAAAAAGGAGTGGGGGGTATTTTACGGCCTGATGTGATCCCTAACCCTACCTTTCCTAAAAATGAGGTTCAAGAGGAATCAATCAGACTCAGTGCCCCATGAGGTGCTAAACAGTAGGAGCAGTGTTAGAGGTTGGCCAGGACATGCTCTTTATCTTAGGGCCTATCATGTCAGGCTGCCATTGAGCCTTCAATACTAGTTATAATGATAGTGTCCATGCACATCCAGGAAAGGCTTCCAAAATGCCAGATTTTCCACAGGGCAGTGTGGTCTTTTTTGAGATTACCGTAACTCTCCTACCACTAGGAGGAGATTCAACTTCATTTGGTGCATTCAGAATAGCAGTCAGCCACATTGAACATTAATAATAGTAGACAAATTACAGGTTAATAACATGTGTCTGCTCCTCTTACTTCTCTGGTTCTTTAAAAAAGCCACCTAAGCTAGTTGTCTACCATGGAAATTAATCTCGTAAAATAAAATACATTGAAGCTGTGCATGTCAGAATCAGAGTGCAATCCTGAGTGCTCTTTTTGGCACAAGTGGCTTGTGCCAGCCCAGGGATTTCCAAATGTGACCTCCAGAGAGGAGGGAAGGCCAACGCAGGGAGTTGCAAGGAGTTGCATCGTCCTCCCTGTGCTGCTCTTAGCAGTGCAAACGGGAGAGTTGCACTAGCCACTGGCTGCTCCCATCTCCTTGGCTATAGGTCACCTCCAGATCTGAGTAGTCCTTTTTGGATGGAAGAGGAAGCTTTCCCTTCCCCACAGGAGCACTGCAGCAGCCCTAATCTTTGTGCTGGATTCAGTGCAGGATGAGCCAGCCTGATTGATCCAGTGCAAGTCAGGATTGTGCTGTCATTTACTGAAGTGGGACTTAAACGGGTGAAGCTCCTGCACTGAACTTGAGTTTTGCTGAGTTTACATGTTATCAAAGCCTGGCCTCTATTTATGACAGTCAGCCTAATAATGTCTCATGACCACTGGATGGATAAATGTACAGTATGTCCTAGGTAAGGACAAAATTGAATTGGGATTAAACAGAAAGGTCATGCAAAGAAGCAAATTCTTTCATGATGGCATTAGCAGTACTAAGCTTCCCTTTCCGACTGTGATCATAACACATGATGCCACAATAGGGTTGGCTTGTTAAGATAAAGCTGTCCCATAAATATTTACAGATCCATTACTATTCCTTTGCCATCAGCAACTCCACCCTTCTCAGCAGCTGGCTTCTTTTTTAAATGTGATGCACGGTTTGTGACACTTACCATTCTAAGCTGCTTCCTTTCTTTTGACAAGTGATGAGTGAACTGTCAGATAGGCCATGCTTTTACCTAGTGCCTTTGCAACATAGGAGCACTTTAGTTTACAAATGAGATGTCAGGACTTCATAACATCTCCCATGGAAATGACAGATTTAAAGTGCAGCACATTTGGAATGGGATCACTAAATCTTGTGTGTAGAATTTTTCCCTATGTATTGCATTCTTCATTGTCTTATACAATTTTTTTACTCCCTCTGAAATTCTTTTTTTTAGCTAGGGTTTGACTGGACAGTATATGTGGAAACCACTGGCTCCAGTACAAGTTCACTTCAGCAAGCCAAAAATAAAAAAATAAATGACAGAGTAGATTCTTTTGCAGAATTTGAACATTATAGTTATCAGTGAATTTTCCCTAAAGTGAAATTTCAAGCATATGAAGAATTTTATGCTTAGATGAGCAACCTAAGGAATTCTGAGGTGGGCTAGAACGTGACATTTCTTCGAGCTGTATATGTGCATTTATCTGTTGACAGCCCGTTTTATCCAAAAGGAAAATGTGAGGCAAATTTAAAGGTTCCTGCTTAAATGAAACAGCCATGAAATTTTGAAGGGATCAAAATGTTCTTGTTTCCAAGTCCTATTTCTTGGGAAGCAAAGATCCACACATTTTCTTTGAGCATGTTGCCATGGGGCTACATAAAGAATGATGTTGTTAGAATCTACTCAAATGTATAATATCTACGTTCACCTTTCATTTTGAAAAGTTCCATGAGATTTTTACACAATGTCAAAATATTTAATGATTATTTCATGTGACTGTGCCCTTATGGACAAGATGAGGTCTTCTCTTAACCTTGTTTCAAGGCTTTTGTCTTACATGGACAATATCAGCTGTAACTGCAAGGAGTTTGTGTGTGTGTGTGTGTGTTTGTGTATAATGAATTGTTAGGAAATTATGGAGGAAGGAATTAATAATTGTTAGGAAATAGGAAGTTATGGAGCTGATGTGATAATTGTACATCTGAAGTGAATGCAGGGATTGAGTTTAATTTTCCTCTTGTGCAGCACTTGCTGATTGTTTACAAATTGGAGATCTAACTGCTTTAGCAACATAACTTAAAAAGCACTTGACTGGAAGAGTCAAATACTTTTTATTGTTAGGAGATACTTCGTTGGAAGAGTCAAATACGTTTAAGTATCAGGATGTAAATATAGTACTGGACAGTATCTTGAAAGCTGTTCTGACCAGTGATGGGAAAAGTAAAGGGATTTGACACTCAAGTTGAGTCTAGAGTCACTGGATCTGTGCATGTCAACTCAAGTCGAGTGGCTTTGGGATTTTACCACAAGTCAGATGTTTTTTAATTAAAAGAAAATGTGATCAAGTTAAAAGCACACTACCCTTGACTCAAGTCAGGTGCCCTGAACATAATAAGCAAGAACTCCCACTGACACAGGAGACTTGATGATTCAGGTCAGGAAAAGACTCAGATCTGCGGATTCTGATTTGAAAGTTTTAGAGTTTCCAAACTTTTTGCAACTCTAGACTCTTTGAGTGATTTGAAAAATGGAATTTTTGTGACTTGAGTATTTTGACTTAAGTTCCCATCTCTGATTCTGGCAAAACTGAGTAGTTAGCTACAGTCAGGGAGTACCCTGACATTAGTTTATGGCAGCTAATTGTTTTTAAAATTGATCAGTATATGAAAACAGTTTATATGTGGAATCTGAGGCCTAATATTAAAATTATTGATCTATAGAACCCAATGAACTGTACTCCAGCTGGCAGTGGATTTCTTTTCCAAGGGTGCTGGCTGAATACCTTTAACTTGAGATGGCAGGGACTGAATATGGGACTTTATACTTGCAAAGGATATTTTCTGCCATGGAGCTATGCTAAATTTTGAATGAATAGACTATCCAAAGCAGGGGTGTCCAAACCTCAGCCCTAAGGTCAAACACAGCCCTCAAAAACCCTCAAGATGGCCTTCAGCAAGACCCCTTAGTTGAGCTGCAGGCAAGCCAGGGCCACTGTCACCAAAAGTTTAATAATAGATCTGCTTCACCTTTATCTTTGAGAAACAGGAACTTGATTATGGTCCTGTGCTCTTCCACACTGAACTGTTCTGGAGGTGCTGCCATGTTCACTTTGGACCTGAAAATGAAAGCTAAGTTAAAATCATAGGTGGTCAATTTTTGGACATTTGCATATAGACAAATTGTCCAGTAATCCCTGCAATTTACAGCTTTCTAGCTCAATTTTTTCTGGGTAGGGCTCAGTACTTATAAGCACCCCCTTGTATGAAGGGGGTAGGATAAAAAGACATTTGTCTTTTTCAAAAATAAAAAAATCCACTTTTTTCCAGTAGGTCTCTGTAGATCCCCAGGAGCTAATTCAGGATATTTATGGTGACAAAACTGAACAAAGTTGTACCTTCCTAGTTTGTCTGGAAAATTTCTAGTATTTAGGTATATTTTTCATTTTCTATTAGAAGCAGCTGATGCTCTTAAGCATGCATAGGGTTGCATACCAGCTGATGCCTAAAAGCAAGCATTCAGAAAAGTCAGGCTAATAAAACATTTAGATAAGAAGCAGAATTGTAGTAACTCTGCCTGACCTCTGGCCTTCAGGTGATAAAATATTATATTGGTGTTTAGTTATTGTCAAGGCAGATATGTGCTGTTGCGGTCTCATTAGACTGCAAATGCCACTGTTGACACATTTTCTGAGGACAAAATGGATGCCTCTTTTCCCTGGGCCTCAGTAAACAGAGGAAAGCTGAACAGCCGAAAGTCATAAATGTGTTCACAGTCCATTGATTATTATTATGTGTGTAAATATGGGCATTTGTTGGGTAACCATGACCCCAGGAGCTAATTCAGGACATTTATGGTGAGTGACAGGGAGGATGTTTGCTGGAAAATGTGAGGGAGAAAAAGCATCAATTCCAACAATGCAGCACTGTATATGGGAGATATTCTGCATGCGCACAATTCCATTTGTATGGTGTAGGGTCTTCTGTTCACTTCAATGAAACAGAGAGCTTCCCTTAACCATGTAAAAAGTTATCTGATGTATGTGTGCCAAAACCAGCTCATTGTCACTAGAGAAAATTTGTATAGCTCTGTTCAAGTACTGTTCAAGTATGGCACTTAGGAACATATACCTGTGGGACTCTTGCAGCACCAAAAATAATTCTGGGCAGCTTTTCTTCCCTTTCTCAAGTAGAAGTACTATTCGATTCTATGGTAGCTCTGGAGCTGGCACAGAATTAGAGAGAACTGTGTCGGGCCATGAGATCTACGTAACATGGGATACAGGATTCGGTGGAGCTCAGTTCCACTGGCCTTACCCCTCACCCCACCACCACCTTGGAATGCTTCCCCTCGCTTCTTCCCATACCCTGCACCTGCCCCTCTGTTGTCCAGCACTACATCCAGGTAGGTGGCAAAACATACACAGTAAGGGCTTGGGAGGTACCTTATGGCATGTTTACAACAGTCTGTGCTGGCAGTAAGCTGGCACCCAGTGTTTGGGATTGGGCCCACAGCCAGTTATATATTTGAACCTCTGTATTCATTAAGGAATTCAATATGGTGTTTTATTCACTGCATGGGAGGCAGTGAGCCTGCTTCCTACATCCTTTATCTTTCTGTTACTTTGTAGTTGCTTTAAACAAAGCAGGATGTTCTGGGATGCATTGCACATTTTTTTGATTCTCTTCCTGCTTGCTCTTCGCCAGTGGGGAGTGGATCAGAATGGTCACTCCACATTAGGCTGCTTGTGAACTGCAGTCGACTGGGTGAAAAGCTCACTGCCTGAGGAAAGCCACAATGTTTGCCTCATGTTTGGGCAAGTAATTCTTAAATAATTTGGCAATTACCCAGTTATCCATTTTACTGAAGGATTATAGAGGCAGAAGGTGCTGAAAGAATGGTTTTGAAAACCGGGATTACTCTCTTGAGTGATGCTTCATCCAAACAGTGAGAAAGGAGCAGCAAAGTCCAAGCTTGCTTTTCTTTAAAAAAGAAAAATGAGTGTCTTTATTATGCATTGTTGGTCACAGCCAGTGGCGTCACCAGATTGGTGTGGTTGGTGCGAACCGCACCGGGTGACGCGCCAGTCAACGTCAGAAGCTACTGCATAGGCGCCAACTTTGGCACCTGTGCAGTCCCATCCCAAGGGTGACATGTGCATCCTGAGGGTGATGCTCTGCATCCCGCACTGGGTGATGGCCAGCGTCAGGTCACACCTGGTCACAACAGAAAGCAATCACCTTGCAAGGTACTGGATACCACTTTTCTGAAGTTGCAAGTGGAGAGAGTTATTGTTGAGTTTCTACTGATAAAAACAATGAAATTGTATAAAAAGGCAAAGCAACATACTGTCTTTCTTTCCTGGAAAATTTCTTTCCTTTCTTTCCTGGAAATTGTATAAAAAGGCAAAGCAACATACTGTCTTTCTTTCCTGTCTGTCTTTCCTGGAAACTACAGGAGTTATTGCACAATTCTAATCAATTTTGGCTGGCAAAACTCACCTGCTCCCTGATCATGTGGTGGTATGAGAAGGCTGGGGCATGTCTGTGCACTTGCTTAACCTCCTCATGACTGGCTCAGACGTGCCTTATGGCACTTTTTCAACCCCCCCCCCCCCACAGGCCAACATAGGACTTATGCCGGGACATGTCCTGGCCTAACCGGGAGTTAGGATTGTGCCCTGAGTCCCATAAGTTGCTTCTGTGTTTTAAATCTGTAGCTGCTTCTCTTGGCCTTTGTTGAGATTTCTCTGTTTTATCTCCCAGAATAAAGTGACCCAAGTCAAGAGCAATGCTCCAGCACTAATAGACACATTCACCCAGGTGACCTAGCTGCAGCTTCAGATCCCTGACCTCATGATAAGTGACAATGAAAATGGCATTGGTGTTCTCTTCAGAGTCTCCCTGGATATTCACCCACTTTAACAAATGGTCATCCAATTCCTCTCGTGTCTTCCTACAAGAATAAGGGTCAAGTCTTCTTAGTGTCTTTCTGAGGGTTGCAGGTCAAGATTGAGGCTCGCTAGTGTAATTGTGTAGGGGTTTAGGATTTGATGAGTAAAGATAGAACAGTGTAGAGTGAAATGCAGTGGTGATTTGATGTGAATCCCTTTGCAGTTACTTTACAAACAGCGCTCTGTTAAATGAATTAAAAAAATGCGTACTGGAGACTGTTCTTCTCTCCACAGCTGCCAAACTTTGATCTATTGGTGGGGATCTGAAAAACTTTACATTTATGAAAATAAGCATTATGAATAGCCAGGAAAAATGTGAGGAGATTAGATACTCACTGAACTACTCAGCAAGCATTAATGAAGCATGGAAAGGTTACACTCCATTCAAATTCTTTCTTTTCTTATCCCTAGGGAACAACAGTGCGTATGATAACTGCAATTGACCAGGACAAAGGGCGGCCCAGAGGTATTGGATACATGATTGTGTCAGGTGAGTCGTAAAGAGTTCTTACAAAGTAAGAATGATTGATGTCAACCTTGAGTGAAGTGAGAGGTATCTTGGTAACAAGATTTCTGTGCATTAGCCAAAATATAAAGTATTCTATTTTCACAATAGAACCTCAAAGGTTAGAGGTGCTTTGTAACCCCTCTGTAACAATGTCCACTGAAAAATAACACTGTTCTTAGCTTGCATGGTGATGTCATCCTTCTCTTTGGTACTCCGGGACCTTTTTCCTTAATGTTTTGTGGACCTCTTTCTTCACAAAGTGAATGAATTCACTTGTAACATTGTCAGGGTTCAGGTTTATCAAATGTTAGGGATCCATCTGGCAATAGCCTATTGCTTCTATATTGTATCTATTGTGTTTTAGGAGTTAGGCTAAAATCCAGAGTAACTACGGGACCTTTTACACCAACGTAGTTATGGTGCCACCTACGGAAAACCTATGGGAAATGCATAGAGCAATCCAGAGTAAGTGCCTCTTACATCTTCCTATAGTTACTCTGGATTGTAGGGATAGTCATTCGCTACACCTGTCTCCAGCTCCTTGATCTGTAACTCTGTTTAAATATCTTGTTTCTACTTTTTAAATGTTTGTGCTTGAACTGAGCTTCAGATGGCAAGATGTTCTGGAGTTGGCATATGTTATTTTTATGTTTTTGCAATGGTCTCATCTGCTGAATTGGGAAATGTTCAGTGCTGAACTTTTCATTAATGGTGCAATTCTAACCAATTTTCCAACTCCAGGATAAGGGCAATGCAACTCCAAGGGAAGAGAACAAAGATTCCCTTACTTAGAGGAGGCTTCCATGACTGCCCTTCCCAAATTGCAGGATGCAGCACATGCTCCACAGTCACGCGCATGGCAGAACTCAAAAGTTGATTAGTATTTCACCCTTTGTTCCAAGCGCTGAATTTTTCAGACTCTAGCTTAAATTACAACCTTGGTTTCTATTGACATCATTTTCTCCTATCTTTTTTATTTTTATCGTTTATTTTATATTTTTTACCTTGAGGTTACCAACGATCATGTAACTGGTTTGAGTGTGGATTTTGTTCTTGTTGCTTCTTCAGCCTTACAGCACAATCCAGAGTAACTACAGGAGCTCTTACATCGATGTAAGAAAAATTTATTCTGGATTGCTCTATGAATTTCCCATAGGTTTCCACTAGGTGGTGCTGTAACTACATCAATGTAAATGTCTCTTTTGTCAAGGTAAGAGCTCCCGTAGTTACTCTGGATTGTGCTGTTAGTGTGTTTTGTGACTGAACTCTGCCACAGACATTATTAAATAGTGAAAGCCTTGAAATAGAAAAGACCAAAGGATTTGTGTGTCTATTGTATGCTCTCCTCTGATCAGAATTGGTAAGCGGTAATAAATCTGCAGTTCTTTCCAGATGACCTCCAGCCATCTTTGTGAGTGGCCCTACAATCCAGAGTAACTACGGGAGCACGTAAGAGACATTACGTGTACCCGTAGTTATTGCACCATCTAATGAAAACCTATGGGAAATTCATACTGCAATCCACAGCAAATTGTTCTTACACCGGAGCAAGGACTCCCCGTAGTTACTCTGGATTGCACCCTAAGGCTGCATTTGACCTGTGGGTCACTGCCTGAAAAGCATAAGAGTAGTGTTATTTGATTTTGTTTTGTGGAGTTTGGAAATAGTACAGTCATAGCCATGAGTCACAAATAGTACAGTCCTAACCATGTCTACTCAAAAGTTAGCCCCATTGTGTTCAATGGGTTTTACTTCCAGGAAAGTGTCTTTAGGATTGCTGCCAAATTCAGATGGCGATGTTTTACTTTCTTCAGCATTATTGTTCTTTTTATAACATTCAGCTTTCTACAGCATTCAGATCTACTATGTGCTTCAAGACACTATCTTCTGTTTATTTATTTATTCAATTTTCATCCTATCTTCCTTCCTTGGATAAGGAAACCCTAGCGACTAACAACATTTAAAAACAATAAAACACAATAAAAAACTGGCTTTTTCTTACACAGAAAGCCTTTGCTTTTAAATAGTTTTTAAATTTTAGTAATTATAATTAAGGGTGAAAAATGTTTTACTGCTGTGAAAAGTCAGAAGTGTGAACAGGTGTGTGTTGCTTCTTTCTTGCAACCTGGTTCTGCATTTGATCTTAGTCTAAGGAAGGTCATGTAACTGTTGACATCCAACTTTTAGTAGCAGATGACAATGAAAAGCCATTTTGGGATGGTGTTTTCTTCTACAAAGTTAGCAACTTTTCAAGGCTGGCTTTGAAATTTTTTGAACTTTGCACTGCAATTCAAAGAAAGAAATTCCTTTCGGTATGGGCCGTTCAGCAATGAAACGGATTGCCAGGGATATTTTAGCAGTGGACTAGATTGTCAGGGTATGCAGTGAATTATCCTTCATTGGAAATCTTCAGGCAGGGGCTTGATAGGCGTGTGCGTGAACACACACACACACACACCACTTCTCAACTGTTCACAAAATAGTTTACAAAGAAAAATGAAATAACTAATGGCTAATGGGTCCCTGTCCCAAAAGGACACTTATTCTTCTCCTGCTAAATAAAAGAACACTCACTTGAAAGAGTGTGTCTTGCCAAGTTAGCAGGGGCAAGATGTAGGAGGATTTCCTGTCTCCTGTAGGCAGGAGGTTGGACTAAATGACCATATGAGTTCTTTGCAGCTCAATGATTCTATAAATTCTTTGATATTATGAATCTATGAAGCATGCTTCTAGTTCAAAACACTTGTTATACAAAGCAGATTTTCCCATAGGAAATAATGGAAACTCAGTCAATTGGTTCCACAAACCAAAAAATTTATATTAAAATATTAATTGTATATAAAAATGATTTCAAAGCACTGCACATGAATACAAAACACTGTACTATAATACAGGACTGTAATTAGAGTGTAATCTAATACTGTAATAATACAAAACACTGTAATAAAGAAAATACTGTATAGTACTGAACTGTACTGTGCATTTTAAAACTTTCTTGGCTGGTGTGAGGGAGAAAAGAGAGGATGGAGGACTTATTTTGTACAATGGCTTTCACTATCACTAACAGAGTCACTGTTATCCATTGGCTCAATGGAATCCTTGTCTTTTTGTGCAGCTTTAACATTCCCATGCTGCGGATGGGGAACAGCATTATCACACTGATAACCGAATTCCCTCGCCATGGAACCCTTTTCCAAACTTTGCCCAGGGTCCCATCCCAGCTGAAGATACCCCCAGACCCTCCCTGTGAGTTCCCTGGCCATGGAAACCTGTTCCAAACCTCCTCAGAAGTGCTTGTCTTCCAAGACAGTGCTCTTAAACCACATCAAAATTTCTGAGAAAATTTTGCTCTTAAATTAAGTCACCATTGTACTATGAAATATAGTAGTTCTGACAACCCAGTTTATAAGTGATCTCTTTAACCTGGCCATGGTAATAATTTCAATTTTCCATTCGACCTATTATCCAATATAACCATTGTAGAAACAGTATGTTCCTAGGAGATCTGTGTGAATGTGAGTTGGTCTCACACCCATAACAAACATCACTGCATTTGCTCACATACATCAATAACTTAATCAACACCTCAGGGTCTATCATCTTGGGATGGCCACCTATCATCCAAGAAAATAATGTAAAATACATCAAAGACACCTTAAGCTGTTTTTCACTTTCTTTTTTGGTTAAGCTGAAACCATGATTTTCAAATTGCTTGAAACTGATAACTTTCAGTGGTGTAGCATGCTTGTAGGCACAGGGAGATTTAATGTGCAGTTTAAGCATCTGATTTAACTGTAGTATTTAGTGAATTTAGTATTTAGAATTTATACTGCCACTGTGGTATTCTGCATTTTGTCCAGTAGACAGAAAAGGACCTTCAATATATTTAGAACTGTTCTCCCCAAGGACAGGGGTTGGTATCTTTAATGAGAGTTCATAATATAGTGGGTAGTCCTTGGCCCAGAGACCACGGGGCACGACCCTGCCTGCCACAACCAATCTGGTTGTAAAAATGACCAGGGAGCTCCCATTCACAAAATGTGACTATATAGCTGCTTGACCCTATATGTAAACAATAGATCTCTCTCTCTCTCTCTCTCTCTCTCTCTCTCTCTCTCTCTCTCTCTCTCGCTCTCGCTCTCTCTCTCTCTCTGTGTGTGTGTGTGAGTGTGTGTGTGTGTGTGTGTGTGAGTGAGTGTGGCCCCCTTCACCAGTTGTTGATGTCCTCCCACAGTGTATCCTTCTAGAATCAGCCCTGAATAACAGATAATGTTGAAGACTTAAGCCAAGCAGTCATATGGGGCAATGCCAAATTATATTACACACTGGCTTTGTATGTCCTCATTTTTCCTTTCTACCCTGTGCTCCACACCTCCTTCATGATATGGAAAGTCCAGGGAAGGGGGATAAGGAAGAAGTGAGTAGAGCGGAACAGCCATGTCCCCCTCAGATATTTCAAGAGACCAGCAACTTCCCTCTCCTTCCTAATCTTCCCATGAAAGAAGGATTTTAGGTGCAGGGTACTCTCTCTGAGATTTTGGGTGCAGGGTACTCCTTGCTTACTCTTGGAGAGCATCGGAGCATATGAAAATGTGACTGTGGAGATGATGGATGGGTGTGGGATACTCTTTGGCAATTTGTCCTTCCCCAAGATTGCAAGCAGAAGCAGCTGCCTCAAGGGCAGCCCGACTAGGATTAGGTTGCCTAACACTGTTCCATTGTAGTAAATGGTTACATGGCAGTATGCACCATATGCCACTGGCAACCTTGGATCCAGTAGTGTTGCTGAATACATCTGACAGTGACAGTTCACAGGCAGTAAAGGTACGAAGTGATCAGTGTAGGTGAAACTGGGTGGGAAAGGGGAGAAACAAGAGAGTTTCTAGGTGGGAGTGAACAGGAGGTGGAATGGAGAAGGGAGGGGTGAATCTAAGGGGCAACAGTGTGCACCAGCCCCTCACCCTTTTTCCTTCTCTCTATCTTACTCTCCTCAGACTTGTGCCAACAAAATAACTAGCATAGATTTGAGGCAACACATTAGGGCAGTGGAGGCTTGCTCCAGGATAAGTGAACAAAAGTTCTGTTACCTGAAGGTAGCCCCTGGACTCCCCCTACCACAGAAGACAACACACATTCCACTGGTATGGCTGCATCAGCAATGGGATTTAGATAAGACTGGGCTATGAGTTGCATCACTGTGTAGGCCTTGTATTGCTCCAAAATCTAGCCTGTCTTGGTTGTAACCTACCATGTTAGGTGAGTCAAATGGTCAACTTATGGGGACAGGCTCACTTCAGAGCTTGGAGGCTCTTAATGGTCCAGGAACCAGCCTACCATGAGTTCTGCTAACTTCAAGGCTCAGCAGTATGCAGAATTCAGCAATATGCAGATTATTGATTTTTGTCCCAATAAATTCTGAGATAAAGTCATGTTTCTTGATGCCGTTACCTGGTTGAATCAAGAAAGGCCTAAAACTATCCAACTCTCCAGTATCAATGCAGCCCAGAAATAAGGGAAGAAATTTTCCTTGAGGAGGCCTTCATTCCCCCACCACCACAGGATGTATTGTATGCCCCATTGGCTACATGAATGCTAAGAATTTAGATAGGATTGGGCCCTTAGTCTTTAAAAGGTTGTTGAAGATTTCACTAACCAATGCATCAAAGGTCATTTTCACTTTTTTATTGTTGTTGTCAGACCAGTAGTATATAATTAATTTGTCATTATTCCCAATTATTATGATAAAGGTCAGTGAGTAAGTTTTCTGCTTGGGCTGGAAAATGGGTAAAATGTGCATGAAAAACTATATAATAAATGGGAGCTAGCTGATGAATTTGATTAGGAAGCAACTAAGCAAGATTGAAAAAGATTATTTTAGCCATTTTTTCTCCCATTATCAGAGCTAAATTTAGAGAAGAAACTAAATGGCAAGTTCACTGAAAAGGCTGATATTGAGATTTTTTTTGTTTATTTAGTGCTATATTAATTGACAGATAAAGGGCAAAAATAAAGGTTGTTATGGCCACCATAGTACTCACAAAAATATAGTTGGTGGCTCAGATGTTGTTGCTTCAAAACAGATTGCAGAAACTTTATATATAAACCCTTTTTACAAATGCAAGGTTTTCACCTGACAGAAGAACAATAAAACTAGAAGATGAAACATAACCACTTTAAGAAAAGAGTAAGGTCAAACTCAATTCAGTTACAAAGATATCAAATATGCAATCACATTGTCTTATCTGTTCACTCATATATTTTCTTTTGGGGGCTGACATAGCTGAAGGTTTTTAGAACAGATTCTCAACTTGGCTGAGGTTAGTATTATAACTGAAATATCTTCTGAAGAGAAACTGTGTGAATTTTAGGGCTGACCTGATGCAGGAGAAATAGGTGAAACATCCAGGAAATTTTACATGAAGGGAAGGGAGATAGCATATGTGAAATTTCTAAAATAACATATGTGGTAACGTATATGAATAAAATAAACTTTTGATAGGTGAAACATCCAGGAAATTTTACATGAAGGGACGGGAGACAGCATATGTGAAATTTCTAAAATAACATATGTGGTAACGTATTTGAATAAAATAAACTTAAGATTTCACTTAAGCAAACTTGGAAGGAAAGGTGGAGATTCTTTCTCAGGCAGGACATTTTGAAACCCATCTCTGTGTGTGTGAGATCTATCTATGCAAACCAGATGGGCAGTTTGCAGCAGGACGAGCAGCAATCGCTTCTGCCTTGAAGTAAAAGGGGCCAAATCCTATGGTCTTCTCAGAATCAAGGCCCATTGACTCTTCTGGGGGCTTACAGGAAAGTGCATAGGATGCCTGTCTGACTCCAAGTTTGGAACAGCAGCAGGAGCTGTATGCAGGAGTGGGGTCCAAGTTGTAATGGGGTCCAGACAGGGAGGGGGTTTCAATTGAAGGGGTTCCAGACCAGAGGGAGGCCCAGGAGGGGTTTCCCTCCTACCTGAATGTGGCTGCTCTGCTCCAGGGGCTGGCTGGCTGGATTGAGGCAACATGCTTGCTGGAGAGAGCAGGAGGCTGGTCGGGGAAGTTCTGACATGCAGGAGGCCATGCTTGCTGCCTGTGCTCCCTCTGCTGGCCTGTTCAGTTGTACTGCAGGAAGAAGTCCCACCTCAGCCACCCAGCCCAGCCAATGGGGATTCGTCTTGCAAAGCACATTTGTTTTACAAAGCAGAATCCCAGAGGAATTTCAGTTCATTTTTCAAAGCATTTGTCTTATAGGGCATTCATCTTAAAAGGCATAAATTCTTTCTGAACATGCTCGGATGAGACTTATATATAGTGTGAATAATATATGTCATTAAGGGGAAAGAATGGGCACTTTATTGGTTTGTACCACTGGCAGAACAGAAGCTCTGGTTGCTGAAAAGCAGCCTTAAATCAGGTCAGATAGTGCACTGTTAGACCTCTGGCCGTAGTCTTCCGAGGTTCATTATCAGAGCAAATAAGCTGGTGGAAGGGGTAGAGGAGGGCAGAATGGAGGCTGGCAGTGAGCAAAACTGGACAAGGAAGGGGAGAAATGTGGCAGGGAGGCAGTGAGAGAGGGTGGTTGCAGTGGTGCCAGATTCTGTTCCCTGTGGCAGGAGTCTTTCCACCCCCTTTCTCTCCTTAGACGTGCATGAGTGAAATTACTGATTCAGGATCATGGAGATCCATTACGGAGTACAGGGCTTATTTAAATCTGCTATTCTTTCAGAACCTCATAATCTGTCTTTCTCTCACACATACACATGCACACTCTGCATGTTACAGTTACAGTGTGCATACTTTTGGTGTAGCTTCACCAGCAGCGGGCGTGGGGAGAAGTGAAGATAGGATTGGGCTGTGAGAAACATACTTAGCAAGGTGCATCACTGAACACTGTTAGAAAATGAGGGTTACTTCCTTGTGGTGAATTGCTGGGCAGATATACATATTTCATGTCATTGTATAGGAAACAGTTCCTTGTTCTGTGTTCACAACCTGGGTTGGAAGGTTGATGGTGTTCAACCATTGAGGTCATGGCTCTGTTTGAAGGACAGGTAATTAATCCAGTAAAGTAATCCACATCTCCTTTTTTGGCAGATTTATGGAGATAGCCTCTGTCTTGGGGACTCTACCTTATCATCTTTCATTTCCCAGGCAAAGCTAGTGACTTGTTATATAACATGATCTGTTCTAGATAAGATTTTTCATTTAAGGGAGCTCTTCAGGCTAAGGGAGATTAATGTCCTGGCAACATCCAAGATGCAACAAGTGATGGAAAGACATCAAGTTTGGCAAGCTAGTCTATTGCTAATAACCATGAAGGGAGGAGTTAAATTGAGATGGCCGCTGCCATGCCAGTGGAATGTGAGAACAATAAAACCAGAGATGAGTGTTACAGCAAGTGTCTCTATCTGTTAACTGACAATGGAGCTGACTTTTATACCTTACAGCAAATACAAGACGTGCGAGTTAGCAGCAAGTAGACAGGGACATAACATCTTCCCCATTTCCCTCCTCCACTACCATTGAAAAGAGCAACTTAAACATTCTCAGCCCAATCCAGAGCAACTAATCTGTCCACATAAGAGCCCTTAGGCTGCCCTATCTAACACTAGGTTGGAGCAACTGCAAGATGCTCCAGCCCAGTTACTCTGAAGGAGGCTTAGGGCAGAGCAAGGCAAGATAGGGTGCCCTAAGAGAGGTGGACCTGCTCTGCCCTAACTGGGGCAGCCTAAGCAGCTCAGGAGAGGCAAGTTGAGGGCATGTTTAGCATTGCCTAGGGCAGAGCAGTTACTCTGTATCCAGAGCCTGTTTCCAAGGCAGAAATGCCCTCTTCCAGCCCTCAGAGTTATACCACCTCAGAAGCAGGTATAGTGATGAGTAGACCCATAGGGGTCCATGATAAGGCCCGAGTAAGAATGGCAGTGTTGACCAAAAATCTGAGTACTTGGCCATCCTAGCTGCAACCCCTTCCTCTCAACCTCAGGATATGGAACAAACTACGGCTGCCCACAAACCTCAGGATACAGCAGGCCACTCCAAGAAGCCCCTTGTATTCACTGTAGAATGTACTGGCATCTCATCAGGGACTCCTTATAAGGCAGGCACCCAGTGGCGTCACCAGACTGGTGCGGCTGGTGTGGGCTGCATTGGGGATGCGCTCCGTATGGGGTGATGTGCCGGAGGAGTTTGACTGTCCTTTGGCAGGCCCCGGGCGTCAGCACCCCCATTCAGGCCTGCTCCAAGGTGGAGAATCAGCCAGAAGCTGCCACTTGTCTGAGGAGCTGGCCTGAACGGCCATCTGAGATGCACTGCGCAGAAACACACTGAGCATGCCGAACAGCTTCAGAGGAGTCTTCCTTAGAGCAGAGAAATTCCGCGCCTCTGCACAGCCATTCGGCCTCACTCAGGAGGCGGAGCGGCAGCCGAATGGCTTCAGAAAGAGTACTGCACAGACACCAACTCTGACGCCTGCACAGTCTCCCCCGAAGCCAAAAGCCTTCAGAAAAGTACTGCGCAGGTGTCAGAGATGGTGCCTGCACAGTACTCTTTCTGAAGCCAGTTGGCTTCAGAAACAACTGCGCAGGTGCCAACTTTGGTGACTGTGCAGTCCAGGTGGGGGGGGGGGCGCATCCCAGGGATGATGCACAGACTTCCGCACCAGGTGATGTGCAGTGTCATGTCACCACTGTAGGCACCACAGCTGTTCCTTGTTCAGTGTGATCTGAGGGGTGTCTCCTCAGGAGCAAGTCTTCCCCTTGTGTCAATTACTTAGCATGCTCTGGAGCAGTTAGGGCAGCCCAGGCTTTCTGACTCTTTGGATTCAGCATAACTTTCTGCTCTGGATACAGAATAGTTAGGAGAGTGCAGTTAGGTCAGAGCAGGCTGAATTTGCTCTGGATTGCAGCCTATGTCACTGAGTCAGGGATGAGTCCATTGTTTGTGTTGGGGAGCATGAGTACTGTTTTATCTTTGAACGATTTCAACCAGGCAGATACATCTAGACTCTTGGTTGAACATTGGGCTCAGTGGCTGAGGTTTTGTCATATGGAAGTATATCAAAAAGGCTATAGGTACCAAATGGCCTTTGTATGTACTTGTCATTTCCGGTTTCCAGTAGGTTTTGTAGGTTTTGTAGGTCTATGTTTTTGTAGATCTGTATTTTAGGGCAAATGTCTGTAGCAGGTGTCTACAGCAGGTTTTCATGCCAACTATCTATAGGCCAAACCCCATCTATCCTCATCTCGCCCACGGGCAAGCCCTGTGATCCTCAGGATGTGGCAGGAGCTCCATCACCTCCAGAGGGTATTCTGGGGGCCCAGGAGGCTGCACACACTTCTCTGTTTATGAACTGGTTTGAAAATCACTCCCTCTCTCTTATGTTACTATGTTACCTCTCTCTAGTTACATGCCAACTATCTATAGGCCAAACCCCATCTATCTTCATCTTGCTCATGGGCAAGCCCTGTGATCCTCAGGATGTGGCAGGAGCTCCATCACCTCCAGAGGGTATTCTGGGGGCCCAGGAGGCTGCACATACTTCTCTGTTTATGAACTGGTTTTAAAATCACCCCCTCTCTCTATGTTAGAAAGTGTTTACGAACGGATTTGAATCCATTCATTCTTCAGTTCCATCTCTTAATATACTCATGAATGTAAATTTATGTTAAAATTTTACCAGTTTGAATGTTAATCCTTTCTTTCCGGCTTTCGACAGTGTCAGAAAGTTCCACCAAAACCTTTGGACACTATTGCAATTGTCTATTGCAATGAATTGTCTGTTCCTCCCCTTCCATTGCCAATTTGTTACTGCAGACGAATGGCCTTAAAATAGACCTGCAAAACCCAAAAGAGTTTTTCATTGATTTTCAGCTACAGCATGGTGTTTAATTATATGCTTTGAATCACTTGTGGATCATTCATGGGACACCATCTCAAAATTGAGGCTGAAAAGTGTATCACACTGGCTTTCTTTGATCAGTGCTCCTTGACAAGCAGATCTCATGCAGCTGGTAGTTTGTCCTAATGGTCCAAGCCTTCTCCCTGCCCACATATCTGCCTTATTTAGTCACTGCCACATGCCTCAGCCATACAGGTTCCATTCTCAGAAAAAGGGGTTCAGTTCAGCTAATGATGTAGTTAAAGGCCACCCTATTTTGTCTTCGTACTTCACAACCTGGTGACATCAAATAACCAAGCTGCAAAAAATGATTTGCACTGTTCAAAAGCCAGATTGTCAATTACTGTATATCCAAATGTTAGCATCTGCCTGACTGACAAACTTAAGTTCATTGATGGACAGCGAGTAGGTATGCAAGAGAAACCTGATGATTATCCAAGAATTTCAAGAGTCTTTCAAGAGAGACCTAGGTTTCAGATAAATTAGTAGAGATTATGCCTTTCAGAAAACCACTGCAGCTTACAAAAAAATCTTGTCATAATATTTTCTCTAATTTTGATTGGCGCACACACCCACACATACACCCACATACACACAAAAACAACAACCCAGAAAGCAAACCTCAAATTGGTGCCAAGGGAAAGATTATTAGAATAAAATCATGGGTTTTTATTTAAAAATGTGTTTTGATTTAAATTATTCCTCAGGGATAATTAAAAGAGAGCTCCTTCTGAATCAGTTCTGTAGCATGCTTTGTCCCATTTTTTCTTCAGGTATAAAATCTTTTTCCCAGTTTTGAAAATGTTACTTTTTTGACCATTTTTATTTATCCTGTCTTTCCACTACAGTGAACAAGCATCAATAATGCAATATATGACAATAAATTATTATGAACCTATAGCTGCAGTATGAGATGCAGCCGCTCTTCCATTCCCATGGGGCCATTATGGGATGCAGCCACCAAACTGTCCTTGGTGTTCATCATTGCTTGGTGGTGGCGTTCTCCAAGTTGCCAGCAACCTCAGAGCTGACATTTTTCTTGGAGAAGAGGGCCAGGAACAAAGGAAAAGAATTGTGGAAAGAGGAAGAAGAGGCGGGCAGAAGAGGCAGGGAGGGTGAACAAGACAATAGAGGGATGGAAGGACTGGAGGATAAGAGAGGAGTCAAGAGCAGGAATAATATGGAGTTAGAGGTGTGGGGGAAATGAGTTTGGTTCTGCTGGGTGGAACAGAAAAGAAGGAAGAAAGAACAATAGTAAGCTATCAGGATGAAAAATGAAGACAGAAAAAAGGAATAGAACACTAAAGGGATAACCAAGATGTAGGAGAGAGGCCAGTGGAGCCTACATTCTCAGGGTCATGGGCTATTCTCCCCTTCAGATAGCTTCCCATGCAGAAAGTCAGGTCTTCTGAATGTAGCTCCCAGAGGTAGAGCCTCTATCCCTTTCCAGAAACACTGGCTGGTGCACAGATTCTATTTAAAGAGACCAAGAAGCTTTATGAAGTAAATGGCAAGTGGAAAAAAATCCTTGAGAAGGAACTTAGGGGCTTGGTATCCTTTTATTGATCCTTGGTGATTCCCTTCCTATAGGTACTCATTGAATATATATGAGTACTCATTAAAATTAACGGAGACTCACTTGAAATTAACTTGCAACCCACCTAGTAGGTCCTAACTCACAGTTTTAGAAGCACAGACCTAGCCAAATGCCATTCAGAATTTTATAGATCAAAATAAGATCAAAATAAGCCATTCAGAATTTTATAGATCAAAATATAAATTTTGATTTATAGATCAAAATAATTTTATAGATCAAAATTGCACGAAAACAATCTGGGATCTAGTGCAGATTCCCCTTTGCAGATCCTGTTTAACAAAATCTTGATACATCATTGTACAGCAGAGGAAAGCCAAAGTGGAGTTAGACAATGAGATGTTAGCTGCTGCAGTGCTAACAATCTGAGCAGCTCATACATTTTATAGTGCATAGAAAATTAGCAGTGTACACTATTGTTTTGGCATGTTGCTTTGGCCCACTGTCAGACTAGGAACATTCTTAGTAAATATGGCTTTTATAATGGCTTCTTTCATTTCAAACAGCTTCACCAACAAAAGGCCTTCAGTAATTAAAACAGTAAGTCAATATCAGTTTTGGGAACAGCTGGAAAGAACATGACAGGATGGTGTAGGGAGGGGGGAGAGTTAGCAATTGGTATCACAAGGAGTTGACAGGTTGCCGCTTGCCTCTATAATGATGTTTTGGTTTGTAGGTGAAAATGGTAGTGGGACTACCAAGTTTGTTAAGAGTTTCAATAGCAGTGGCTCCAACTAACATTGTCACACTTTACTTGAAGTATGCTGAAGTAAGAGAATACTACTTCATATAATAAAAGAGTATTCTAAATGAAGGATATGGAATAATCTGTACTGGTAATGGGACAATAACAGCTATGCATGTTAAAGCCTGACATTTGAAACTTCCTCTGTGGTGTGTCCTACTGCCTGTAAGCAAAATTATCAATGGAAAGGGAACCTTGCATTGTGAGTAACTAATCGTGCACTGATATGCTAGCTACTCTTATGAAACTATTTGGGAACATTTGCAGTCTGGGTCATAACAGCCCGAGTTGGCTGTTACTTCCATGTGATTTGATCTTTGTGTCCAGGATGATCATATGCCATAACCAAAAAAAGAGGACAAGCCCCCCCAAATGTAGGACATCACAAAATAAAAGCTGAAAAGACTCATGCTGAAAACACTCAAATGCTGCCTAGTGGAGCATTTGCTGAGTTCCAGGTCCACAGGATCAGGACCATTCTGGAAGACTTGTATTCAGTGGAATGACCTTCCACACCAGCCAAGGCATGCTTGCTTACACACAAGTAAAAGCAGCTGTGCAGTTTTACTTCAATAGGGTTTAATGCAGTGGAGGTTGGAGGAGGGATTTCTTTGTGGGGTGCACGATAAGCACTGCAATCATTGGATCAGGACCAGATTCCTCTCAGCCTGTGCTTTCCAAATATCTCAGGCAAGTTCACCTACTTAGATGTAAAGGCATGATATGGCTCTGTAACAGTTCCAATAGAGATCAATGCAATCATCAGGGGCCTCCTTTTGTGGTGATTTTGGAGGCTTTCATTGATTGGATCATGAACATTGGATTCCAAGCCTGGCCTTTCTGGCAGACTATGGCACATTCACTTACTCACCAGTAAAGCCGTGATATGGGGCACTTTCACTTTCCAATAGAACTCAATATATATTTTTAATTTTTAGTCTTTTGGGATCATATCTTTTGATAGGAAAGAGATATTTCAAATCGGATTTTTGCATTGAATTCTGCTCTTCAGTACAAATCCAACAATATATGACGTGATGGGACATCACAAAGTGTCAAAATGGAGCCAAAATGGAGGATAATTAAGCCCTTTTGGAGGACACAAAAGACTAATAAAGAGGACAAATCTAGGAATTTCTGTCATATGGCCCCCTGTTTGTGTCACAATAACATCTGTGACTGGGAATTACTTGGCGAGAGACAGATGATGTGGTTAGATCCTATAACCACACTAAACTGCCTTTAATTAAGATAATGTATACAACAGAGTAATGTCACAGCACATTCCTAACTAAATCCCCTCAGATGCAGCTGTGTCACTGGAGCATGAGCTAAATCTTATGGGAAGGGAGCAGTGCCAGGGGTTTCCTCTGGGTAAGGGAACATTTTCTCCCTTTCCTAGGGAAGGAGATGAACCTTCATTGACCAAATGGCCTACTCACACCTGCAGTGACAATTTTGCTGACCCTAGTCTGAAAGGACCTAGGAAAAAAGATGTATATTGGCAGCACTGCCGCCGCCAATACTTCCATTTCCCAGCTTCAGTCTGCCGTATTCCATTCTCTTCCATCCCTGTTTTACCCGCACCTCCTCCTGCCCACCATCCATGCTGACCTATCAATGCTGAGTTTCCTTCATAGGCTTCTGGACATAGCTGCAGCTGCTTTCCACAAGCAGCAACAGACCAGCCATGCTAAATGACACATTACCTTTTTGCAATAGTCATAGGGACCAGCAAAAGGTGAGGTTATTTTTTTCCTGAAAAAGGGATGCTTAAACAGAGCAGGAAAAATAACTTCACCTTTTGCAGGTCCCTAGTCATAAAGCATGCTTGCATTGCCAGAATGTGAATTCCAGTAGCGTGTCATTGGGCCTTCATTAGTGGTGTGTTGCGCACATCTCAACGTTTCCTGTATGTTTCATATTGTCAGTTGTATAATACCACTTTAAATATCAACTAGCAGTCAAAATGCAGCATGAATGCTTTTGAATTAATCAGAATTCCCAGAGTAAAACATCTTTTAAGGGGAAAAACAAACATTTCTCAACATAAGCATGTTAAACTCAGCTTAAAACACAAATCACTAAGTCCTAGTGATTTCAATGGGAGTTACTCTCAGGTAGGTGTATACAGGACTGCAACCTTACAGTGCAATCCTAAGCCTGTCTACTCAGAAGTATGTCCTATTGTATTCAGTGAGGCCTACTCCCATGAAAGTGTGTTTAGAATTTCAGCCTTAGTCTTGTCTGCAGGTATATACGGTATAACTATTTTGCTCTGTCTCTTCAGTGGGTGTTGTTGTGGAAAAGTGAAGTGTATAAGCTTAGCTGTAAATACATTTTACACACAATCTTTCCAGCAAAGATATAGTGGTCTTATGGGTATATTTCTCCTTAAGCGCATGGTTGTGAAAATCCATTCCATAAGCTGCATTCAGGCTATAAATACATGGCAATCCAATTGTGGAAAGTTGGTTTCTCGATGGGAAATATATTTGCCGTCTGCATCCTGTTTACTTGGATGCAGCTCTTTGCAAGTTTAAACAGAAGAATTGAATGCTGCCATAAATACTGTAAATGGGTACTGTGAATATTTTTCTGAGGCCATAGGTGAATACTGCATTGTGCTAGGGAATATACACAAGCACAAATCCTGTTGAGCTGGTACTCAGACCCAATCCTTGCACTTGTACGAAAGCTGACCTTACTATTATGACCAAAAAGGCCCATTCCCTGGACACAGGAACCCATGACTTTGAAAGCGAATGTGCTTGGAGATCATTGGCATCCTTCAGTCTTGAAAGACTATGGTATCGTGCTCTGATTGGAGGTCCTGAAACAGCATTTAGTGTGGCTAAAAAGGCCAATTCGAGAGTGGCAATCCCTTCCACACTGAGGACAAATAAAATCTCTGCTGGAGTGAAGGGGAGAAGTATGCAGCTAGCTTACCAATGAAAGATGTTCTCTATTGTAGAAGATATTTGGAAGCACTGAGTACCCTCAAGCACTGAGCCTGATCCTTATGGCGAGTGAGCAACCCCAAAGCAGGCCGGATACCTCTTTAGACAAACAACCCATATATAAACAGAATCTCCATCTTTCCAATACTGACAATCTGTTGATGTTTGTATGTTTGTTGTACATAAAACAACAGATGTTTGAGACCACCTCATCTGTTCAGGTGGAGAACTGGTAGTTCTTTTGCATAGGAATCTGAGGAATTTAACATTGCTGAGTAACTTTGTGCCATTGTTTTATTTCCAAAGAACAAATTCTCCAGTGCTAGTGATCAATGAGACATTTCAGTGTGATGTCCCTTTACATTCCCAGCAGTGGTGGGCCCGGCCTGGCCCAACAACCAGCTCGCCAGAAGTGAGCGGGCCAGGCCGGGATAAGGGGGCGGGGAGAGTCAGGGGCGGGGTGAGGGGCGGGTCCCAACCTGGTGCACTGCTCGGGTCCAGGGTATCTGAGGGACTGTCTTCTTCTGTACAATCCGACCCATCACCTAAGGTCATCACCTAAGGGGGCCCTACTGACTGTGCCACCACTAAGAGATGTGAGGGGTGTGGCGGCCAGAGATAGGGCCTTCTCAGTGGTGGCACCCTGGCTGTGGAACTCTCTTCCCTTAGAACTTAGGAAAGCTCCCTCAATACAGAGCTTCAGGCGGAGCCTTAAAACCTTTTATTTTAAAAAAGTGTTTTAAACGGGGCAGAGGTTGGAGGGCAGTTGTTTTATGGTTTTATTTTATTGTTTTAACAAATGTCTTTTAGCTTGTTTTTAATTATTCTTAGTCTTTTTATTCATTCTAATTGTATTTTAATGATGTTTTAACCTGTATTTATTAGCGATTTTAATGGTGTTTTATTCTTCTCCAATGTTAGCAGTCTTGGGCTCCCTCTTGTAGGGGAGGAAAGGCAGGGTATAAATTAGGTAAATAAATAAATAAATAAATAAATTGAATCATTTATTGACTCCTGTTGAGGCTTAGTAAATGAAAGTTGAAGAGACTCTTGGAACTGTAGTTTTTTTTAAGGTTACTTCAACGGACGTTTTCTTCACAGATGCTATAACTATCATAAGTTCCTTCCTGAAAAGAAAAAATAAAATGCCCCCACAGACCAGTTCAAACTTCCTGCTGCTTCTAAACCACAAGGAGACGAGTAGGAACAAAAGACTGCCTACTGTCACGGGAGTAAGTAAATATTGGAGAGCTGAAGGCTGTTAGGATGGGCTGGTAAGGTGAGCTATTAAAGAATTGAGCCTTCTTAAACTCTGGTTTCGAAACTGATTTAGGCTCTCCATTGTGGAGTGAAATTTAGAACTCTTTAAATTAATTTCTTAATTAATTTAAATTAAGAAGCCTTTAAAATCAGTAATAACTCTTAAGTTGCAGCCACAACACCTTCCAAATTTATTTTATCATCCTGGGAACAAGCATCCTCATTCTCTGCCTCCTACCTCTGCACTTTTCTTGCAACCAACATCCTGCTCCAGATTCTGCTCCTGGTTCACATATCCTCCTTTGAATGGACTGATATATTGGTTTGTTGACTACTTCAATTTATATGACCTTACTTTTTGTCATTTTGACTCAATGATTTATTTAGTTTAGCTTTGGCTTCCAGTCTCCTAGCCTTTTCCTTACACATGACTGCCTTTTGCTGCATGGGACCTGCTCGTCTCATCTCTCCCTACTGTTCCCCTCCTGAAAGACTGCTCATGTGTCAGTGCCTAAAAATAGATTGGGAGAAGTTACAAGAAAGCTGCCCTGAACACCTGTCTAGATGGTGTATGGGGTAGAATTCAAGGTGAAGATCAGCGATGTGGTCAAAGCTGCTGATGAACTATTTATATAATGATAACTGTGTCTGTTGCTAACTCTATGAACCACATCCAACAGCATCTATTTCAGTGTAAAGGAGCCCTGACAGAGCACATTTTGATTAATAAATTATCTAGTGCACACATATAGGCTTGGTTCCCATTTTCACATTGCATGAAAGTCATTTACTCCTAGAGGTTTATTGAGTCTAGGGCTTTTCTAAAGAGTGCCTGGGCTGTCAAAGTCCCTCCATCAAGAGGAAGAGTGTTATTGGACTATGCCTGCAATCCTAAAGACACTTTCCTGGGAGTAAGACACATTGAACACAATGGGGCTTACTTCTGAGTAGACATGGTTAGGATTGTGCTCTATGTGTCTAATAGCATGTTCACAAGTGATTGTGTGGCACAAATATTACACCAGAAATAGCTGCATTGCATCTCTCTTCAGGGCCAGCCACATAAGGAGGTGGCTTCAGACAGCAATTTACACTGTGTAACAAAATTTGAACAATTTTGTGTTCATCTGAGTAGATGATACGATGCAAGGATTTTAAAAAATGCCATTATTCTTTTTATCTGTAATTTATGCTATGCAGTTTTATTAGACAACATGTCTTACAATGCGTTATGCATAACTTAAAAAAGTTTTGAAGATTCAAAAGACTCGATTACTATTGGAATCAGCGCCTCTGAACACTAAAAATTCAATATACTTTTTTTTGTTTTACTCATTGTTATCAGAAAGTTATGGCATTCCATCATAATTCCCTCAGCCCATATATTACTTCAGTGGTAGAAGTAAAAAGTGCCTCTTTTTCCAACATGTCTGACATTACTTTTCCACTCTGCTCTACTACTTTGCAAATTAAACATGGAAAGGCTTTTTGTTGCCACAGCATGGGCACCAAGGAGAAGCGGCAGCAGGTGGCAGTGGTGGAAGGCAGTAGCTGGTACCTTTCCTCAGACATTCAAAACTACTGAACTTTAAAGGCCCATATCTTAAAGTCATATTATGCCCTTTGCTCCGGAGCAGTTAAGGTGACTTTCCATAAGATAACACTAGAGAGTGACGTACAGCAGTTAAGGTGACTTTCCATAAGATAACACTAGAGGGTGACGTAACTGCGTGGACCCGCAGCTGCTCTGGATTTTGCCCCCACTCTATCTCCTGCTTTTCTCTTTCCCCATAGTGTATAGTAAGATTTTTTTTAAAGAAAAAAATCACAATTGTACATTAGCTGTCTATTGTGGTAAAGGGAAAACTCAGTGTAATAACATACTGCATTTTCCACCTCAAAATATCCTTTCTTTTGGAGTGTGTGTGTGTGTAAGAAAACTATTTCAAATTAAAATTATTTTTTAGTCAATGGGGCACTTTTGTCTACAATTTACATCCATATTATCTTTACTTGTGGTGACCCTTGTGAAGAAGCCATTAGCCTGCCTTGAAACTTGCAAGCAGATCTATTCATCATTAATATTTGTTGGATTGCCTGTTCAACTGTCCCAGGGAATAGAGTGTGTTATTGAAGAATTATTCACTTTCCTAGGGAGGAAAAAATAACCCCAAACTAGACTTCTAGTTAGGAATAGTAGTATGATAAAGTGAAGACTATACAAGCCATTCTAAGGATATGTTCTATAATAAAAACAAATGAACAGTACTTTGCAAAAAATTTATCTGCTTCGACTTTGCCTCACTTTGCATTACAGATGCAGGAAAAGCAAATGTGAAACATACATTTTCTAGAATTTATATTCAGTTTAACAGTGTCCTTTTTGTGCTTTGTATCTGGCATTCACACACGAACACAAATAGCACAGGTGAGGCTCAAAGGCACTTATAATGTCATGTGTGAAAATTCCCAAGTACTGAATAAAAGCTAGATGTGACTGAAAGAGATGCCTTAGAAGTGGCTAGTGATTGAATATATTTTATCTTTGCACGTTAAAGTAGAAATTTGAGCCATCTCATACGCTTGTTGTTTATCTTTTAAATAAAAAGATATACAGTAAATGTTTTTTTTTCTTCTATGCAGTGTATTCTATGCAGTAAAATTGAAGAGTCACTGCTGGACCTAAAAGTGTGAAATTTTGAGAGGGTATTCCTACTTAGGCACCCACTAAGTAATGATTTTTAGAAATTCAAACCAGAAGGGAGTGAAAGAGGTACATGTTTTTGTCCCTATACTTAACATTGAAGACTGACTGCCCAGTGTCCAGTGGTGCCCAGTACCCAGTAGGGACTTTATGGGGGGGGGGGAGCAAAAGATACAGTTATTCCTCATAATGATTCTGCCCATTTCATGAAGCTGGTGGGTTTGTGATGGAAAATTACTGATATGCTCTTCCCACATAGTCCCTATTAAGAATAAGAAAACACACACACAAAGAGAGAGAGAGAGAGAGAGAGAGAGAGAGAGAGAGAGAGAGAGAGAGAGTCAAACCTATTTCTAGCAAATTTTTTTAATTATTTTATTTACTATTAGATTCATATTCTGCTATTCTCCCCAAGGGCACCGAAGGTGGCTAACAATCAGTAAAACAGTAACAATAAATGCTGAAGAATTAGAGTGTTCGTGTGTTCATAAGGCGCAGTCTTATTGTATACGGGGAGTCCTTGCTCCAGAGTAAGAACAAGTTACTCTAGATTGCAATATGAATTTCCCATTGGTTTTCACTAGGTGGTGCAGTAACTACGGGTGCACGTAAAGTCTCTTACTGCTCCTATAGTTACTCTGGATTGTAGCCTTAGTGTGTTTTGCTTTTTACATAGAATGAAGCTGTGCACTTTGCAGCACCGGCTCACTTTACCCTCTGCAGAACGCTACAGAGCCAGGGCAAAATGCATTGCAGTCATTGACTGCAGAAGGGCCTGGGGGTGGAGCCCGGCTGTTACCAGGCTTGTTCTGCCCGGGGAAGCTCAGTCGGGCTCCAGCAAGCATCCCCCACCCTCCCTCCCTGTAGTGCAGCTTAGGATTAGCTGGTTGCTTCGGGGCCGGGTAGGAATTTTTTGGATACCACCTGACTGGCCGTTGGTGGCATTCTTTTTCGCCTACCCTGAGCTGCGCATGGGGAGAGAGTTAACACTAATTGGCTTTTAAACACAGTCACTTTGGCAGGAGTCATGTGGAATAGGCAGGATAGGCCTTTGGTGTGCAGCCTTAGGTAGCAAGGGTCTGGGGGTAGGAAGCCTCCCTGTGATGCTCTACTGGCTCCGGGGGTATGGGCTGATGAGCCCCCTTACCTGGATGGGAAACCTAGGCGCAGATTGGCCGGAATAGCCGGCGGTTGCACGTCCGGCTACCTTGGCCTTCGGGTTGGCAAAGACGGGCATCCTTGAATTCTGTTCAAGGAATGCCCTGAGCCAGGCTGGAACGCCCTTTACCACCTTTAACAACTGCATGGGGAACTATGCGGAGAGCCGCATCCCCTTAGACCGCACGGCTATTATTTGAGCAGTCCCTGTTTATTTTAAGGTTAAATAGTTAATAAAAGTGGCCCTCAATCCAGCACTTTTGTCCGGCTCTTTATTTGGTTCTGTCTGGGGTAAAAGGGAGAAATTATAATTGTTGTTAGTCCAATGGAGCAGATAAAAAAGCAGGCCTCCGTCAGTCTTTAAAGACTATGGTATTGTGCTCGGTGCTGCATACACTGCATGCAAAGCACGAAAGCCTGGGTTGGATTGTTATGGAGGACAGGCTGTCACCCAAGCAGCAAATCCACCCTCTCCACGCCACTGAATTAGTCCAATGGAAAGGAGGAGCCAATACGATTGGATCCAGCTGGCGTCGCAGAGCTGGGCTAAGGACAGGAGCTCACCCTGTCTTGTGGGGCCGACCCGGGTCTCGAACCCTGGCCTGCTGGTTAACAGGCACAGCATCTTAACCGCTTGCACCAAACCAATTGGAAACTCTCAGATAGTTCTGCAGCATGCAGTCAGCCATAAACGGAATGGCTCATAACTTAGGCTAGTTGGTTTATATTCTCTTTATTTTTAAGTGGGTCAGGAAACTGACAGAGGAATGACAGTAAAACAGGAAACAACAAAAGTGTTTTACAGAGGAAGAAGAGATGAGGCCTTGGGCATGAAAAGAAGTGAGTCACAACAAATGTGCATGTGGGTGAGAACAAAATAGACGAGAATGGCTTGTTTTTTATTAATGTGAAGCATACAAAAAGAGAGTAGGGACACAATATTGGCAGCTTTCTTTATGTTGTTAGTTGAAGCAAATCTGTTCCTTTCCAAAGCTGAGCTCAGGAATGAAGTCCATTCTGCAGGTTTCAGATGAAACTTGACTGCACAGGGCTGGTTGGGTTATTCCTGTGAAGTTCCAAGAAATGTCTTTTCCCATCTTGTGCATTTTTAAACCTTTAAAAAAATTCCTTTTAAATTGGGTATAGCCCAATCCCACCTAAATCTCTGTGTGGAGATGTAGCAGTGCTGAAACAATCATTTTTGTCATCTACATCTTTTTCTATTTCCACTGCTTTTTTTAGATGTGTTGACCAGAATTAGGGTTGCCATATATGTCACAAAAAAACAAGGACAATCCCAATTTTGGGGATTGTGTTCACATACTGGCAAATGGGACAGAAGGTCCAGTCCTGATTTTGAGGAAGAGAATTATGGCAACCCTACCAGAATTGGACACAGTACTCCAAATGTGGCCTAACCATTGGTTTGTACAACGGCATTTTAATGTTAGTAGTTTTATTCTCAATATCTTTTATAATGATCCCAAACATGGAATTAAAGGTAAGGTAAAGGTCCCTGCCATGGTCTGCCAGCCATGACCAGCTGTATGTTGCCTGCTATCTATATAGGCTCCAGCCACAGCTGTTGTGTGCAGCACACATTCCCAATTCAAGCAGTGAGCCAGCGCTGTTTGAAGATTCCTCCGTGGTCACATAGCCAGCATGACTGCATGGAACACAGTTTATGTTCCCACCGAGTAGATAAATGCAATTCATCTACTGGCATTTACATGCCTTTGAACTGCTAGTTTGGCAGGGCTAAGGATGGGATCTCACTTCATCTTGCGGCACCAGAGTCTCAAACCCCAGCCTTCTGGATAGCAGGCATCGTGTCTTAACCAGTGAAGCCATTAGAAATATTTGCCTTCTTCACTTCTGTCGTAGATTGGGGCAATATTGCTGGTATCTCAATGGTTTCTCAGTGTTATATTTGCTAAAAATTCCCATTGATCCATGCAGGTGGATAAGTCCTGGGAAGAGGGTTTAGATGTAGTGTGTGCAGATGCTGCTGATCATACCCACCCACATTGCTACTCCATCCTAACCCTGCCCATCAACTTCTTTTCCACTTCCCTTATTTCCATTCCCTTTTTCATGGTTCATGGATTTGCCAACCTACTTTATAATGCTTTTGGCATTTGAATTCTTGGATTCTTCATTGCAAAGGAAGAGAAAGCGAAGAGGAAAAAGTATCCCATTCATTTACCACCCCTTCCTTTATTTCTCAACTAAGTTTATCTGTACTGTCAAGAACGTTTTCAGTGAACCTCCCTCCTTCCACATCCAGTATTTGATATTTACAGAGAATTGCAGATGTGTCTGTGTGCACTGTCAGAGATCCAGAATCAGTAACAGAGGTGATGTGTATATAAAAGCCATGAATACATTTCCATTTTAACAGAAATGCTTTGAAACTCTTACACTGCCTGAAGATTTTGTGATGCTATCAGAAGGAATAGCTCAATTCTCAAACCGGTATCTTGCTAGATTAATAGAGTTTGGTCTTTAAAATGCATCCAACAATGTTTTCAAGTCTGCAGGTAATAGCATAATCTGTTGCTAGCTTGGGGTTTAAAGCAGCGCAACATTTTGCCTCTCAAGGTTTTCTTTGCATCTCATCTATGTGAGGGTGGGGAGACGACACAGATAGCTTGTGGGGTTTCCCCCTTCCCCATGTCAAGTTTTCAGCTTTTCTGCTTTTCTGCACAAGAGTTTATTTTTACTGATCCTATTTATTGTATTGCCAGGCAACACCAACAGTCTCTTTGCACTGGACTACATCAGTGGTGCTTTAACTCTGAATGGGCCACTGGACCGAGAAAATCCTTTCTACAGTGCTGGATTCATTCTTACAGTGAAGGTGAGAAAGCCAGAGACGGATTTTCTGGATATAATATCTCAAGAGAGTAGAAGGGGTGACAGTAGTTGTTACAAAAGTGATCATGGGCTAACTATCATTACCATGAGATTTTGTATGAAGGTAAAGTTGCATGTTAGGGAAACTTGGAATCTGAAGTACAACCTCTGATTACAAATTTGAATTACAGGCATGCCCCCATATCTGCCGGGCTTCACTTCTACCCCTTGTGGTTAAGTGAAACCATGTATATGAGTGAACAAAAACATCATGAAGCTCTCATTTGGACCTGCTCTGTGGATATGGGATTTATGGACATGTGCCCTCATGTCAACATTATTCTAAAATTTAATACTGAGTCACCAGGGGGGCGGGGTCACATCAGATAATACCCATATCTTTATTCCAGTGTAGGAAGACAAATCTGTAAGGAGAGTGACTGGTATTTTAACATTAACTTGGAATGTTAGAAGTTGAATAAGACATAGGGTGAAATCCAGAGTAACTACGGGCAGTCCTTGCTCCGGAGTAAAAACAAGTTACTCTGGATTGCAATAAGAATTTCTCATAGGTTTTCATTAGGTGGTGCAGTAACTACGGGTGCACATAATGTCTCTTACGTGCTCCCGTAGTTACTCTGGATTGTGCCCATAGTTTACCTGTCATTCATTTATGCTGTAGCTGATTGTAGGTTTTTGTAGTATTTCAAGTAGACTATACTGCTCTTCTTGCCTTATAGGTTTTTGGTGCAGAGCAAAATGCTGACCATTTTGTTTTAAGCTGGAGGGAAGCTTACCACAGACTTGATCAATTCTTAATTTCCCAAAGGTCCCAGCTGCAAAGAATGGGTACTGGTACAATGTCTTCATGCACCACAAATGCACTATCATGTCACTTGCCCTTTCATGAGGATAACCATATTACTATGGTTAATCTTTCAAATATATTTTGTTGTGTTCTATCAAATTCCTTAGAATCATGTGATTGGCTTTTACACACTAATTACAACTACAACTCCAAAATGCCAAGATTGATGCCTTTGGGAAACAGAAATTCTAGCATGGTGATTCTGTACAAAGTTTTCAAAATCAAGGTAAACAGACCTGGATTGTAGCATAAGTAAATTTATGGAAATTAGCTTATTTTCGGACACTTTCTGTCACTTGCAAAGCAACTTGGAAGTTCTAGTGGGATTCTGGTTCCAACATTTATCCACCTCTCTTCTCACCGTGGGAAGCATTTAGAAGTGATATAATCCTACAACCACATCAGTTAGATGTTACTGGATGGTCCGTTCAATAAGAAATTTTTGAAGCAATCCAGTTAGTAATGGAACTTGCTTGCAGGAATTAAGCAGTAGAACAATGCAGAAGGGTTTGTTTTGGTCAACTCTGAGGCAGCAGTAAAAAGTGTGTTCATACTAGGTAGCAAAAGGTTTATAATGAGGAGGGCAAACTATGTTGTCTAAAAAATTCCTTGAAGCATTTTGTTCCAGTATCTTTGAACTCCCCACCCCACACACAAGCTCCAATCACATTTATTTAATTAAAATCAATACCAAGCCAACTAGCTGGTTGGAAACATATTTAGTGGTATGGATTCCATTGGGCTGGAGGAGGTAAGGGGGAGAAAAAGCATCTGTAAGAGGGAGTCATTGATTGGGAGGGTGGCAGGCAGTTTCCAGAGGAGTACTGATCATCTCCTTGCTGCCTAGAAGGGCAGTATTTTGTCAGGGAGGGAAAGTGGCATGCAATTATTCCACTTGACCTCTGTTGAGGGTCTTTCAGTGGAATTCTACTTGGTCAATATGCTATTATCGCTGTCTCTTGAAATCCTGTTTCTTTCACTTGGTCTGTTTTCTTTTTTAAAGAAAAATCTTACTGGAGGCAGAATCTATTTTTAAATGGGGGGAAAGGTTGACTTTTCTTCACCCCTGCTAATGAACTCAGTGTGAGTTTTCCAGGCTGGCTGTATCCCTCAAAAATGCAACAGGAGATCTTGTCCTCTTTCTGTAGTGGTGTGCTACTGTGGAGAAGAGTAAAGAGCAGGGTTGCCCTATGTTCCAGAAAACTGGGACACTCTTGGTTTTCAGGTATTGCGATCACATACTGACAAGTTCAATAGGGAGTCCTGTCCCAGTTTAGTGGAAGAGAATTATGGCAACCCTAGTAAAGAGAGATGGTGGCATGAACTATTTTAATAGAATAATTTTCCAAATTAAAAGGAAAGTGCTTTTATTGTCAGAAGCAACATGTAAGCTAAATTATTGTCTGCCAAAAAATGTTTCAGACATGAGAAGGGATTTTGCCATGTACCAAAAATGAAGGATTTACCCTTTCTGCTCCTTTTCGTGCACCATCCTCTTCATCAGTTAAGCACATCTCTTCCTGTCCTTTCAATCTCTTCTGATGCCACTTTTGTTTTTAAAAAAACTGCTAGAAAAAAAAGAAATGGTGAGATGTGCAGTATAGCATGTCTTCTCAATTTTCTTTTAGGCTGCAATCCTCACCCCCATTTAGGCCAGTCTAAGCCCTGGCATAAATCCCATGCTGATCTGAGGGTGTCGCAAAAGTGCTGTAATATACTTCTGTGCTACTCCTGTGGGAGGGGTAGGCCAGTGCATAGAAATGTGCTTGCCTACATACATCACTACAGGAATTGGAAGTCTGATGAGTTGTGCTGGCATAGGTTAGAATAGGAACCTAAATTAAACATAGAGGCAGGACAAGAACATAGAATGGACCTCAATATAACAGGCTTCAAAAATTATAGATGTTATCTGCATCATTAAAAACTAATGACATGTGTTTTGCATATGTACACTGTCACAGATGTGTTCAGATTTAATGGTCTTTGGGCATTCAGAGAACACTTGCCCCCTTTAGTTGAGTCAATGAAAGTTTATTGTGTTCATTATATTCACACAGGAAGAGATATGTGTTATATGATATACGAACACAGTAAATTACAGTAATCATGAAACAAAAACTGAGATCCTGTTACACAGCAAGGAATATGAAGTAGTTAAAGGTACTATTGAATAGTGATCACATGTTGGAGTCAGACCATTCCTTGGCAGGCTTGGAGACATGTGTCACTTTCATAGTTCATGACTGCAACTTTGATATCCTGATATCTGATCTAGATGAAGTTTCTTTTTAATTACCATAGCTTCTACATTTTTCTGTAACTATTCTCAGTAACTGTAACTTTTCTGTTCTAATTTTCCTTTTCCAGGGCACAGAGCTGAATGATGATCGTACTCCTTCCAATGCAACAGTGATGACTACTTTCAATATTCTTGTCATTGACATAAATGACAATGCCCCTGAGTTCAATAGTTCAGAGTACAGTGTGGCTATTCCTGAATTGGCGCAGGTGGGCTTTGCTCTACCTCTTTTCATTCAAGTGCAGGATAAAGATGAGGTAAGACATAAGATCCCAATTAAACACATCTTAATTAAGAACAACTATAGTGATTTTGGACAAACTTCTTTTGAAACTATTTTTCTTATTCTGTATTAGAATAAGTACATCTTTTAAAATTTTCTAACATTTTTATTTTGAATGTTGGCATCTGATCTATTTGCCATCATATTGTTTGAAGTATATTTACTAATAAAGTATCCAATTGCAAGAGACTGTGCAATAGTTCTAATTTGAAAATAAGTTTGAGCAGTACTGTATTCTGTTGTATGAATTATCAGTACTTTATATAGCAATATTAGCGAAAATGTACCCGCTTTGTGGGAGTAAAATTCCCCCATACGCCATCCCCTCACTGTGCATCAATCCCCCCATGTGCATCATCCGCAAATGTGCATAATTCCCCAATGCACATCCACCATCCATGCGCATCCACCCCCATGCGCATCATCCCCAAACATGCATCATTCCCCATGTGCATCATCCCCCATGCATATCATCTCCCCATGTGCATCCACCCACATGCTCATTCACTCCATGCACATCATCCATCCATGCCCATCATCCCCCTATGTGCATCATCTCCCCATGCACATCAACCCCCCATGCACATCAACCTCCCATGCTCATCCACCCCCATGTGCATCATCCCACTTTCACCTTTTCACCCCCTTAAGGGTTAAATTTCTCAACATCAGTTCTCCGTGGGTGTTGATGTCACAGAAGGACATTTCATGCTTCTAGGCCCAGTGGTTTAGGCAGGGCGTTGACAAGTCAGTGAGTGAGTGAGTCTGTCGGTCAGTCAGTCACTGACTTTTCAGTTTTATATATATAGATTATTCAGAAATTTTAGTCAGATGGTTGGTTGGATGTTGGCCAGAGAATTTTTTTGGCTGATCCGGATTGTCCGAGGAATCATGTTGGGATTTGGCATATTGCTGGGTCTCAGCCCCACCTCCTACTCCCCACCCGCCCCTAGGAATTCACTGCTTTTACCCTGCCATGGACCTCCCCCACCTTCTCCTCCCTGGCCTCTCCAATTCCTTGCATGGCTGGGAATGACCAGCACAATTCACCCTAACGCCCGCCTCGGTTCTCATGGTAATGTGGAGAGGTTGGCACACATCTGTCCGTGCACTGGCAAAACTCTCCCATGAGTGTTGCAGGAGTACCTTATAGGCACTTGTGCTGGCCTGAAGGAGTAGTTTGGATTGTGCTGCTTGTTTGTTACAGGTAAGATGTCAAACTTAAAATGTAGGAATTCACCCTACAGTGGAAGAATGATTTTGTAATTTACAGGATGCAAAGTAGATGATGGATAGCTTGATCCTAACCTGTGCTGGAACTGGGGAGGTTGGCTGGTCTCCCTGTATCCTGACCAGAGTGTGGGCTGCCTGCAGCTCAGCCTATTCCATTTATGCTGGATAACACTGCAGCAGCCTCCCAATGAGGCCATTTGGATCTGCATCATCTGACGAGGTGGCATAGTCCGGAGCAGCTCTGAATGGCCTAGGACAGGATGCAGAAGATTACTGCATTTTACAAATTTATCTGTTATGGAGTTAAAGATCTGCATGAATAGTTTCGCATTCCCAAGGATGATTTGGACTTGAGTTTGTTTAATAGCAGTCATTTATGTTTCAAACTTGTTTTGAAACTGGGGAAAGTTTGAAAAGTTTTATGTGATATGACAGTGGGATCTGCTACTTTAAAAAAGTTGTATTCCAAGATTCAAGATCCAAAATAGGCTTACCTGTGTTTCTGTTGCCTAAGGAGCTCTTTGGACTGAAGTCGTAGTTAAATATAAATTTTTGTCTAATGTGATAAATTGTGGTAGAATGAGATGTGTAAAATGATGACAATAGAACACTAATGTTCAATAAGCATTTTTCTGTGTTCAATCTAATGTGCAGTATTTGGCCTAAAAGCAGTCTTATAATGTTTGAGTAATGTTCAGAACTTAAGATGCAGTACAGGAAAAGGTTATGATGACATTTGGGGAATGGTTTGAATTTTGTCAAGAACTTCATCATTTCAGCTTAAGAAAGGGGTTATTTCCCTATGTTAGAAAAGGACAATGTAGCTGATGAGTTCTAGAAAGTACAGTTGCAGTTTTTGTGCAAATGAATTTCTTCCTTTCTCAAGTTGTTTTTGTAAATTGAGAGGGGGTTCCCCCCCCTACTGACAATCATGAGTCTATGGAATTGAAAACTTGGGTTGTTCATCAGAATTCTTCCATGGGATCATTTTATATCTTGAATGCACAAAATGGCTATTTACATTCAAATGTATCTACAGGAATTAGAACTTCTGTCTGTGTGGAAATCAATTATATTGAAGAGATTACAAGAGTTTCAGCAACGATTTCAATACTGACATTGCATCATTCACTGGGTTTCTGCTCATAAAGTTATAGCTGGTCAGGATGTTTAATCTCCCATCCAAAATTTAACCTGATCTGTTCCTGCTTTGGAGTTTTCAGGCAGCCTTGTGCTTGACCACCTTCTCCCATAGATATTCATGGAATCCAGATGCTTTTCTGTTCTTAGTTGTGGGATGCGGTTTACCATCCTCTCCAGCCCAAAATTCTGTTAGCTTCAGTCGGGTGTCTCAGTTATTTTGGGGAAAGTATTTAAAGAAGTTCAAAAGACCATTAATACAAATCTAACCAAATATGAATCCAGTTCCTTCCACTTACCACTAGAGATATGTATGTTTTTTCATTCACTCCTATACCAGAGCTTTCTTGTCCAATGGTGATGCACTTCTGTGGACTTTGGGCAATGTATTGAACTACTCCTTGATAGTACAATGATAGTGGGCATAAAAAAAGCAGGCCTCTGTCAGTCTTGAAAGACTGTGGTATCATGCTCAGCGCTGCATACGCTGCATGCGAAGCAAGAAAGCCTGGGTTGGATTGTTATGGAGGATAGGCTGTTATCCAAGCAGCGAATCTCTCCACACCACTGAATTGGTCCAATGGAGAGGCAGAGCCAATACGATTGGATCCAGCTGGTGTCGCAGAGCTGGGCTAAGGAGAGGAGCTCACCCTGTCTTGTGGGGCCGACCCCAGGGTGACCAGATGCCAAACCCAAACCCAATTCCTGAACCCCAAGGCCAAAATTCCTAATCCCGGGCCAAAATTCCTACCCGCTGAAAAAAATTGCCCAAAAATGTAATTTTTTTGTTTTTTTCTGTTTTTTGACCATAACTTTTGATAGGAAGGAGATATCTCAAAACCGATTTTTGCATTGGATTCTGCTCTTCAATACGAATCCAACGACATATGGTATGATGGGGTACTGTGCACTCTCACAAAGTTTCAAAATGAAGCCAAAATGTAGGACATCCCGACAGGAGGCTAAAAATCCGGACAAATCCGGGTTTTTCCGGTCATCTGGTCACCCTGGACCCGGGTCTCGAACCCTGACCTGCTGGTTAACAGGCACAGTGTCTTAACCGCTTGCACATAACCCACGGCATAATCCTAACCATTTCGGCCAGTGTAACACACCCATCTCCATGTTTCCATGGTGGCGATGGGAGTGGCATCCCCAGGAATGGCACAGAAATTCTTTTTTGTCACCTTTGCAATACCTCCAGGCTGGTGCAAGGGACTAGTGTTGGCTTGACTGAGTGTTAGGATTGCGCTGAGTGTCTCCTGGTTGTTGGACTTCCCTTTGTCTCTTCAGATCTCACTTATTTCAGACAACTGATTTCTTGGAACTGCTAACCCTTGCTGAATGTACAAGAGGCACAATTTCAAGTTGTTTCTATTTTATTTAGCAGAGGAAGAGTCCTCCACACCCCAACAGTGTCTTCACTAGTGGCTTCTGCTGGTATTCTTTGACATCTTTTTAAATATGAGCCCATTTGGGAGTCATTAGTTACTGTATTACATTTTCTCTGTAAATGCTGTATGAACTTTTTGTTGAAAAGCTGTATATAAATACTGTTGATTGATTGATTCATTCCTGGAATCATCTGGAAACTTCTTCATCCATAGAATTTAATACATTCACTTTTGAAATAGCATGTGTCCCTCTCCAAACACACACATGCTATGATGACCCTCAGTGTCACTCAGGAGCAACATCACTAGTCACTCCCCCCAGAATAATTAATATAACTTTTATTTATTGCAGCAATACAGGCATAATCTTATTTGCTATTTATTTATATGTGATTTTGTCTCAAAGCAGTTGGCTCTTTCAAGATCAGCATCAACACATAGCAGATAATGTGCTAGAAACAGCCTGCTTGCCAAGGTACAGTGGCAAGCAATAAATCTTCCACTCTGTGGCTACAGTTTGGATCACCTTCCTTTGCAAATAAATAAAGAAGAGAAGAGTCTGAAATGGAGTTGTTTTAAACTAGGGAAAAGGAAGCTGATTCAATACCTCCATGACTAACGAATCCTAACTCACTGATTCATTAGTTACCACAGTAAATAATTGCTTTTGTTTAATGCAAAAATAGGTATTCACTGAGATTCTTGGAACCAAACATTGCAAATGGGGAGGGTTAACCTGTAGATCATATCTCCTAGGACTTCAATTATATTCTCCCTTCCCCACCGCCAAAGAGTCATATTCTACAATTACAGCTCTTATTTAACTTGTGTGATTCATATCTTATTTCTTCCGCATCATCCAACCCTGTGCCAGTGTCACAATCCACAATATCTTCTTTAGAGGACTACTGAAACCTTGTGGAAATCTTCCTAAGCTATAATAACACCTCTGTTATTTTGGTTTGATATGTCAGTTTTCAATATTTACCAGAATACTGCTACCTCTTGAGTGTAATTATTTTGTTATTAAAGGGATCAATTAATCTAACCTGAAGATTTACTTAGATAGAGAACTGGAGAATGTCATGTGATTTTTATTTTAAATTGTACATTTTACTCCGGGGAAAATTGTGAACATTTACTATTTGCTCTGTTGATGTCCTGCACAACAGGCATCCTTTCCTTAAGAAAATTCATATTTCTAACATACTTGGCTAGGAAAAACAAATACAGTAATGTGTAAAAATTATGCAAAGTGGTTATTGTCACAGTACCAATTGCAAAGTTATGTTTGTGACATTCTGCAGTTAAGCGTTCTGGAATATAAATGATCCTGTATACTTTAAACATTATGGTGTTATCTTAAGAATTTATGTTAAATTTTCCTGTTGTTTGGATAATAAACCCTTACACTTATGAATCTTTATAAAGATAAGAAGAGATTGAAGAACCAAATGCTGCCAAAGAGGCTGCTGAAGTTACTGCCAAAAATCGAAACATTTAGACAAGCTTGCACCGTCACTTGTGCAGGTCTGACTTGACCTATTGCAGTTATTGAGGATTGCCCCATGGAGACCTCCAGCAGACAGAATTGCCCTGTGGGATTCAGCATTAGCCATGCTGGCACTGCTCCATTACTGTGTGGGAATTTCATTAGGACTGGGCTATTGAACAGTTGATTTGAACATAACAAGTATAATTCATTCCAGAAGCATGCTTGTTATGTGAAACACTCTTTATGTGAAGCGGATTTTCCCATAGGAAAAAATGGAAACTCAGACGATAGGTTCTACAACCCCAAAAAATATTCATATAAAAATATTAACTGTATGTAAAAATGATGACAAAACACTGGTATTGAATTCAGAATATGCATTCAATGTGCATGATCCTATGAAGTCTACTTAAGCTGCAATCCTAAAAACACTTTCCTGGGAGTAGGACCCATTTAACACAATGGGTTACTTCTGGGTAGACATGGTTAGGAGGCTGCAATCAAAGACACTTTCTTCTGTAATCCAAGACACTTTCAAAGTGTCTCCCCACTTTCTCCTTCTCTCCATCCTGAGCCTCTCTCTCCCCTGCTCCCTTCTGACTAGCCCTGAGCTGCTTCCTCTTCTCCACTGCTCTTCTCTCCCTCTGCCCGTTGGATGCCCGGCCACAGGAGGAACAGCATGGAAGTGTTGCTTTCGCTATGGGCAGGTACGCTAGGCAGCTCTGACGCTTTTTAAAAGGGCTGCCGGCCAGTGCATTTGCCCCAACTGCCAACGAGTGTGTTTGTTACGTGAAGCACAGTTTGTTACATGAAGCAGAATGCTAGCATCAGGTAAAATCAGACAAAATTGTAGTCAAACAACCCCCTAAGTCTTACCCTCCAAAATATATGAGAGTTACAGAAAATTCCATGATCTTTGGCTCAAAACCTGCCTTCAGCTTATATGAGTGATTGACTTATAGGCAAATATCTACAGTACTTTTGTTTCTGGAGGTACTTTCCCCTCACTTTTGTCTTTATGGTACTTTTGCTGCCGCTTGCCTTCAAACTGGGTCATCAGAGAGTTTGACTGTCCTTATCTCTGCTGTCCCAACCACCCACTCCTAAGTGACTTCATAGATAAAGGGATGAAATTATTGAATTATTAAAATTATTGGAATTATTATTAGAAATTTATTGCCTTATAGGCAGTGATGTGATTCAAAGAAATTAACAATCTGGCAGCCACTTTTAAATGGCTATTTTTTAAACTTTATATGTCCTATCTCTCTTTAACAACCAGTTCTATAGAATAGGTGCGAACCTGCTGGAGCCCACCACTGCTTATAGGCAAGTATCTAGGATTTATATATATGTACGTATGTACGTACATACATACATACATACATACATACATACATACATACATACATACATACATACATGTATTTACTCTGCTAAAAATCATCTGCCCTTCTCCCCAAGAACCATGTCAAAACATAAGAAACTATCAGCTAAAACATATACCATGACAAAACATAAGAAACTTATATAATGAGTACACAAACTATAAGAAACTCTATAATGATTCTTTCCTTCAAAGAGGACACAGTATCAACTTTACCTACAGCCATGATAAGTAGCACCTGATATTTCACAGAGTTCATTATCCTGTAAATTCAGTTGGTGTGTAAAAGAATGATTTTCTTACCCTCTTTTCTATTTTTTTCCTGTTATTTCTCATTAGTTTTACTTTTGTTCTTCTATTCTGTTCACATGCTGTTAAATTTATTTTTACTGTATCTACTTTTTACATATCTACTGTAGTGGTAGATATGCCTTCTGAACGTGTTTGAAGACTGCAGACACCAGAAGTGACACCCTATACAACCAAGATGGTATCAAAGTGAATGAAAAAACATATCCAGTGCAATTATCTTTTAAAAATATGAACACAATATAATAATGATTAAATCATAAATTCTCAAAAATAAGGAAATACTTTTAAATGTATATTTAAAGCCTCCATAGCTCTTCTTCCTTCCACACATTTGTTTTTGTAGGTAACAACATAAAGTGAAATAAATATTTATTTATTGTACACAAAACAACTGGAAATCTTCAGGGTCACTGAGAAGTGTTAAGCATTTATTGTAGTTTTAATGTTGGCATATTTTTTTCCCACTATTCAGAGAGTCCCATAGTTTGTTGAAACCACTGCTTTATTTTTGAGAGGCCTAATGTCACTTTGAACCTGATAGTTGGCAGTCTTCAATATTTGAGAGAATGATAATAAAACACACCCACACAATTGTACATAGACATTTATTGACATGTATTAAAATTCACATAGGAACGTGCAATATAAATGCATTACATAGATCATAACGGTAAAGGATAATGGACAGCTCTGTAGTATTTTTCCCAAAAGTGCCTGCTGCCGATCGGAATGAATTAGATTTCACAGGGTTTTTGCAATACATGGAATTCACCAGCAAATTACCCTTAAAGAGGGAAAATCAATCATTTGGAGCAGAGATAAGCTGAAGGCGAGTCAGCCTCGGATTGATCCCGTCTGTGGAAGCGTGTGTGGAATTCAATAGATAGCCTGGGGAAAACTGGAAGGAGGGAGGGAATAAGTTGAACACAAGAGAACATTTCAACCCAGGAAAGTGGGGAAAAGACAAAGAAAATGGAAGTTACTTACTTGGGTTCTAGATGCATGCAGTATTCTCCTGAAAGGAATGTGGACCAGTGTAGATGACCCTATAAAGCTCTGTTGGACTTAGCTCTTACTCAGCTCATGTTGACTATTGCCAAAATTTTATGGTTTGATTTTTGCTAATTCTGTTTTGGAGGTCAACATTTATGTACAAATAATTAAAAAATAATAACAAAACCCATTACTGTCCAATCTTTTATTTTTTTGCCCCTGTTCATAGTTATTGTTTCATCTCCTGCCAGAGAACAACTTTAAAAAAAAAAGTGAAAGGGCTTCTTCACTGAATAATATTAGCCACATGTAATGACATAAAACCAAAGTGCCACATATTGAAACAGATTTAATTACACAATGGGTAGTTCAATCCTAATTTGTGCCAGAATGGGAATGCCTGCTGGCCTGCCTTGAATCCAGCACAATTAGGGGTTTGAAAGCAAATCAGTTCAGGGCAAGGATAGCTGCCCAGAAATGGGGTCAGGATCTGGCACAAGTACTGGATCTTGGCCCCAGCCACTGCTCTCCTACTGCTTGTCCAAATGCCTGCTCATCATCCACCCTTCCCCTGGTTGCGCCTTATACTTCACTCAGCTTCCCAGAATCCTGCACTGGCTGAGCTGGGCCAGCTCAAACCTACCTTGTTGTGTTATGGTGAAGGCAGAGTGCACACTCTTGCCAGCCTAGCTGACACTCAAGGAGCTGTGCTCATTCTTTGGACTGACCTCTAAAGCTGCAATCCTAATCTTCACTTAGACCGGCATAAACCCTGACATAAGTCCTGTGTTGATCTGGGGGTGTCACAAAAGTGCTGTTAAGTACTTCCACCGCACTCCTGGGGGAGGGTTAGGCCAATGCAAAGGCATACACTGACCTCCCCAAACCACCATGGACAGATAGGCCAGGTGAGATAGACTAGGCTAAATTCGTTAGGATTGTGCCCTAAATCACTAAAGAAGAAATTTTCATATTTCCTGCACTCTAAATGAGAGATGGGGAGAAAGGAGAATTTTCCCAGGCCTCCTATCTTTCTTTCAACTGCTGGTTTCATTATTTGCCTGGTTAGTACTGCAGGAGTTGCCCAAATTGAGTTTTTGAAATGAATATAATATATATATGAACCATCTGCATCTGGATGTACTCTACATGTAAATGCATATGTCCATCAGTGAAGTGAAGTGCAACAGGATCAGATGAGAGAGTGTTGGTCCCATTGGAATGTCCCAAATGGGAATGTGTTCCCTCTTCCCACTAAAAATGATTTCCTCACAGAGGCATTTATACCTTTTTGCAAATGAGTGTGAAAAATCCACTGTGTGTTTCAAGCAGGGAAATATGTTCATGTTTCCTGTATTTTGCCTGGATTTTTTCAGCTTCTTACCTTTAGCTTCATATACAGTACACCAGTAATATGGTTATCACTACATGCTGAATTCTGCCTGATTCCAGATTTGTTGCATTTGACTTTTTAGGATGCAGCTTGCAACATATGAGAAAGACAGAGAGATAACAGAAAGACATCAGCATATGGGCCATCCTAGCATGCCTTTAAGGTGAAGAATCATGTAAACAAACTGTTGATAGCAGTCTGAGTTACAGAATTATTTTGTCTACATTATGTAAAAATAGAATGATGTTCATAAGAGCAACGAGGCCATCAAATTTGTGTGTGTATGTGTGTTTGATGGAACTGGAATCAACAGGCAATCATTGGCTCACCTGTGCAGGGTCTCATGGCCATCTAGAGAAATTTCACATGCGGATAATGTATAATGCATTGCAAGGAACTGATAGCAGAATTTTATCTATAATTCATAGTAGAAACCCTAATATTAACAAGTATTTCATTCTGCCACAAGTCACTTGAATACATTTGTGACAGAGGCTGAGCAATTGCTCTTTGAAAAACTTCCCTTCTGTTCCTCATGAACAACAGGGTCCTTCCTTAAGCTAATCACAGCTTCTTTGTTATTGAACAAATGGTAGGAAAATCACTAGTCAATCATCTCACCGTCTAAAATGCTGCTTCCGTAATGAAGTGCACTAAAATGGTCTTCTAATCTGTTCTTTGTTAGCTTTCAATCTCCTCTGTACCTGTTTTTTTTCCCCAACAGAAGATGCCTTCTTTTATTTTTCTAACCCTGTATGTGGTCACTCTTTGTGCTTGATTGGGCTTCAATTAAATGAAGCAGAGAATAAAACACAAGAAGTCTGTACTCTTGGATTTTCTGACACCCTGCATAGTACATTAGAAAGAGGGGGCTGCATAGAATCTTGATATCTTTTTGGTGTATGATTGAGAACTTACCAGCCCTATGTATTTATCAGCGTCAGTAGCAATGTGATGTGAAATCTAACCAACGTTGTTTGTATGCCCACTCAAGGTATTATAGCTTGCTAGGTTTCTGAAACAGTGGACATGGTCAATGCACACATGATTGCAGCTACCTATAATATATGCAGAGTGATCAGCATAGGATTTAATAAGCCCTGTACCCTTCTTCTCATGTATACTCAGGTGTATATGCCTCACAGTATTCTGCTACCATACATAAGACTATGTTCAGCATCTTTCTTTTGCTTGTGCAACCTGAAATTAAAGTATCATATTCCCACATAGGTAGTGCTAAAGAAGAATACAGGCTGTGTGCAGTGTTCACATCATGAAAGAATTGAGTTGGGAAGGACTCATCCATGCAAGTCTTCCAGCTTTCTTGTGGAAAAATAAAAGCAACTAGCATCATCCACTACATCCAGTTGGGCTCTTGCTTCATAGCATTATGTAGTCAATCTCATAAAATCCTATGTAAATAAATGACTGAAAAATCAGGTCATAATATTTTTAATTCATTTTTGCTTTTGCTGAATTTTAATAATTCTATACATACTTTTATACTTGTATCCAATTATTTGTTCACACACAATCTCTTTTTTCATATTGTGAGGAATATGGCCTCTCATTCATATTGCACTGACATGGATATTCATTCTTATCATTCATAACTCAACTTATAGACAAGCCAGTTCTATTTTTTATAAGTTCACTAAACCCAGAGCTGAAACTGTGATGGAGCTATTAATATAAATTAAAACTTCGGTCTCAGTCAAGTCTCAGAAGTCAGCCCCATTGAGTTTAACAGGACCTACACACAAGTACATGTGTGTATATAACTTTCAATGAGAATTTTTGACAATATCTATGAGCATAATTTGTTCTGGAAGCATGCTTGTAATTCAAAACACCTGTAACACAAAGTGGATTTTCCCATAGGAAATACAAACTCTGACGACTGGTTCCACAACCCTAAAATATTTATATAAAAATATTAACTGTGTATAAAAATGATTATAAAACATTTTAATCTAATACAAAATGCTGTAATATAACACAGAACACTGTAATCTAATACAACACTGTAAAATACAGTAATACAAAATACTGTAATAAAGAAAATACTGTACAGTACTGAACTGTACTGTACCTTTGAAAACTTTTATGGCTGGTATGAGGGAGATGAGAGGAGGGTTTTTGCAGGATGACTTTCACTAACGGAGTCATTGCTACCCATTGGCTCAATGAAATCTTTGTCTTTTTATGCAGCTTTAACATTCCCATGCTGCTGATGGGGAGCACTGCAGCATTGTGATATTGGTTCAGCCACACACAGAACATACATACCTGGCTCAGGCTGCTCCCCCCATTTTCTGAGAAAATTTTGCTCTCAATACAAAATGCTCTTAATTCTTGTATTAAAACAAAGTATCACTGTGGTAACTTTGGATCTGAGATCAGTTATTCTTTTGAAAATAATTAAGGGGTATGTGAGGCTCGTTTAACCTTATAGGGTTGTCTGTTGTGACGTGCTGGCTGAAAAGCTGGTTCATAATTTTATGGTTGCTCCTGAGTGTTGGGCTGCTGCTGGTCTTGGTTTCATTTTCCTAATAAGGAAAGAACACAAATTATGACTTTCACAGAGGTAAAAAGACAACAGCATTGCGATCTGATTAAAGTCTACACTTCTGTTTAACTCACGTAGCTTCTTGGGGATACAAGACAGTTTGTGGGATTATTTTGAGCAGGAAAATGGCATAAGGGGAAATAGTTGATTTCGCTCTTCCTGTGTTTCACAATGAGGACTAGGGCTCCTGTGGTTGATTTTTATTTTTGGGAAAGAAGCACTGGAAGCTTACCTCTTCCAAGTACATTGTCACGCACATCTAGCTTGACTCTTGGAAAGACATGCATATGAGAGACCTCCTAATCCTTATTTAGACTATAAACCAAAGCTATGGGTGAACCTTAGGCCATAAGTAATTTATATCTTTAATGCCTATGTGTATTTTGTGATAGAAAGAACTGAAAATTATTCCATTTGCAAAGCCTTCTGTTATTCTGCTTTGAATGTAATGATATTCACCCAGGAAGTGGAAACTCCACTGTCATTGTTGCAGATATGTGTCATAGACAGCAGCTTTGAAAATACTGATTTTGAAAAAAGGTGGTGGTTTAATTTCACAAGTTGTTGCACAATTAAGGCAATTATGCATGTGATATGCAGCAATTATTCAGATTTCCATTAATTTATGTTGCTTTGGTTTTGAATGGGGAGCATGATGTGTAGCTGTAGATGATAATACACCTGTGACACGCCACAATTATTTTGGATCTGCTCTGCAAAAATTGCACAGTAAATAGCCCAGTGAAGCGATGTCAACACAGGGAGAAGGGAGAGAGAGACAGAGAGAGAAGTGGAAATACCAGCAAGAATAATTGGGGAGGTTTTACATACTCTTGTCCCTTTATATTTTCAAACATTCTGTACTGAGTCAGCCTTTCTGTTTTCTCATTTTCCTTGTTCTGTATACTTCAGAAATATACCAGGTAAAAAACAGGCTGAAGTAGAAGAGACGGATTTGATTTTAAAACAATATCGAAAATCTTCTTTCATAATCTCGCCACCTTTTCCTGTAGGCCAGTGTGTGTTGGGAAAGATAGTTATGATCCAGCGTAAGCCTGTCCCTTCTGCTGGGCAGCTGATAACAATTTGAATATTCAGATTTGCTCTTGGCCATCTGCAGGGGGTTCAAAGGCTTCAGTAAACTAGGAGCAAAAAAAGCAGCATGGGGCAGAAACAACAAAAAAATTGTGAAATAAATAAGAGAGAAAAGTATACCACTTCTCCCAACGGGCAGATGAATTCCAGTTCTCAAGACTTCACATAGGGAAGCTGAGGCACTTAAGTAGTTAGTAATTAGGGATGACGAATATCAACAGGCTGATCTATTTTCCCAGCTGGGGAGGAATTAAATAGCCCAGCTCCTTGCTGCACATGCTGGGGGGTTTCTTCTGATGTTCAACATTATCACACCTCCCCAAACAAAATTGCTCCTCTTGGAGTCCAAGAAAATCCACTGCTGCTTACCGTGATGAAAGGCTTACTTCCACAGCAGTGACAGGACTCAGTTTCAAAGATCCAGTCCAGTTATGCCTATTTAAGATAGGTGAAGCTGTTTCTGTGACGTTATCTCCTTGTTTCCCTGATAAATTTTGTGACAATAAAAAGTTCATTGATATTTCTGATCAAGACAGGTGCTTTGTAAATTTAGGCAAAAATTGCTTATGGATATGGCTTTGAGAAAGCTCAGAAACACACACAAGGAAAAAATAATTTTGACTTCATAACACTTGTGAGGTCCTCTATTCTACATGGGAAGCTTACCAAAAGAAAGAGCACTGCCTTCTCTCTGTTTCAGTTAAAACAATGCAGTGGTATAGACTCTAAAACAGTGGTTTCCAACTTTTAGGAACCCTCAGACCACTTGGAGAAAAATAATTGTGAAACAAATGTATCTCTGGGGGCTCTGGTTTCCACTTTCCATGGTAAACTATCTCCCAAGCATTTCCCCATGGACTGTTGGAGAGAATGGAGAATGGATCACCCATAGCCACAGCTAACACTTCAGAGTTAATGGCTTTCGGCCATCTGATTTGTGACCCCCCCATTTTTTAGTACCACGGTCCTAGAAGGAGATACTTCACATTACTTGCTCAGCCATTTGTTAGGTGACAGAAGAGGCTAGTTCACTGGACAGAAGAGGTTAGTTCAGAGGTGCAGTGGAACGTATGAAGCAGAGTCAGTTCTTTTGCTCATCAGTTTGAATAAGGACCAAATCCTAACCAATTTTCCTGCACTGCCACAGCTGTTCCAATGGGGCATGTGCTACATCCTGCAGTTGGGTGGCAGTCATGGAGGCCACTTCAAGATAAAGGAAGTTTTGTTCCCTTACCTTGGGGCTGCATTGCCCTAACTTTAGTCTTTGGAAATTTGGTTAGGTTTGTGCGCCAAGGTTTTTCTCTCTTAAGTTAACATCAAGCTACTGTAATGGCTCATGTGCTTGCCTTCTATGTTTGCTTGCTTAATGCCCCCCTTGATCATCTCCCCCACTTTACTTATACAGTGATAATGAGATGTCCACCTGCCAGGTCCAGATGCAGTTGTATCTCAAGCCTGGGAGCCCTGAAACAGTGTTTCCTTTGCTATACCTGTGTATTCTTTTTCATACGCGGAATGCTATAATGGCAGGGGACCTTATCAGTTAGACGAGATTGGACAAGTATTATTTCGGAGTATGATGTATCATGCGCCACCACTTGTGAGTTTAAATCCCCTTTCATTGATAAATGACTTTTAAAAGTTCCCTTTTCCAAATTTGTGGAGGATCAAGTGGTATCCATCTCTTCTTTCTTGATTCTGTTCCTTTGCTAATCTTCTCATGCATTACCCTCTTTCTTCCCCTAATCCTCAGAATCTATTGTATTTACTCAAATCTAATGACTATTGAATCTAATGTACACCCCTATTTTAAAAGCCTTGAGATTTAAAAAATGTTTACTGGTGAAAGTAATGCGCAGCTGCAAAGAACATACAAAATTTAATTTTACTGCATATAATAATGAGTTACATTATAATAATAAAATCATTTATGTTATGGTTCTTCCTTTATTGCACTACTTTATACAACAATGGGTTTATGTTAGATTTTACTTACAATTTAGTAAACTGTTTAAATACTTATAATCAAAATACTTGTATTTTCTCGAATCTAATGCACACCTCAGTTTTGTAGACTAAATTCAGTTGAAAAAGGTGAGCATTAGATTTGAGTAAATAGGGTATTTTGGGAAGCCCTGACTTTGCACTTTTTTCTCGGATGGTTTGCCATGGAGGAAAGTGTAAAATGCACAGATCTCTGTTGCATTCATTGTTCTTGTTATCTACGTCACCAATAACCAAATGGTGGTTTGTCATTATTTTCCTTTCTGCAGTAATTTATTTCTCAATAACCTTGCTTAAGTTGTTAGATTCTTAGGAGACCAACCTGGCCATCTCAAAATGTCCATTAAGTACCACCCTTGCATGTGGTACTGTATGAGTACCAGTGTTATTTTACCTCTCTTCTGCTTTTACCTCTCTTCTTATTTATTGTTGGATTTGGTTGGGAGGAAGAGGAAGGCAGAAATGGAAAGGGGGATTCTCTTACCATGTCACCCGCTTCTCAGCTGTCACGCTCAGCCAGCTTTTGCTATTAGTGCCCCTTCGTGCATTTAATTGGTCCCCTCTTTGAACAAGACTGACTCCATTTGGAGGAAAATTGGAAATTCAGCTCCAGCAGTTTTTTCAACTTTATTGTAATGTGCTCTGCTGGGTTGGGCTCTGGGAAGGAGCACAGTGTTTGGCATGGAGACTGCCAAGTGTCAATATTTGGGAACAAAATCCTTTTTCCCACCCATCATAACTTCACTCATGTTCTATTGCACTGACCCAATTTGTACTCTAATATTACTCTCATTTAATATCCAGTATGTGCACAAAGGTACAAAGTGGTATTTAACATTAAAAATGAACCAACAGAGTCTTTCTTATAATAACTGCTATTCTTGGATTTCTGGGACTCGGGATTGGTTCTGTAAAAACAGACTCTGTTTTCTCTTTTGTCAAACAGGATATAGGACCAATATACATCTGAGATCTTTTGGAATCTCACTATAGTGGTTACAGTATATGAATTCAGAAAACACCTTTGAGTGTAAGGGTCTAGCTGTGAGTGTAAGGGTACTGCTTCGCTATGGTGACTATAATGTCCAGAACACAGTGGACCTCTTTAGGCAACCCTGTTCCCTGTTGATTTATTGTGACTGCACAAACCAGTGATTGGTAGCAGAAAAACTGTTACTAGGGCATGACTAAATGCCAGACGCAAAGACTAGTAAGTGACTAGTAATAGGGATGGAATTTCTAGCAAGATATGCTGGGGGAATTCCTTTTGTTTCTCTTTTTTTTCACTCTTGACTTTTCTCCCTTTTTTCTTACTAGTTATTGCATCTAGTTTTCCCAAGATATCTCTTTGTGGTCATCTAATAAAATCATTTATCACCATTCTTCTTGTACTTTTCTCCATTGCTTTCTCATCTGGCTTAAAACTTCAGAGTTTTAATAAACTGGCTATATCATTAACTCCTCACCTGTCTGGTTTGTGTTCATGGATAATTCAATGAGTTGTCACATCTGATCACTTGTAGGCTATACTGCAATACAGTTTTAAACAAGAACCTCTGAATTGTGTACCCTTTTGGGATGGGAGGCGTTGTTTTTCCTAGATAGCCTCTGCTCTGCCTGGTTTCCTCACCATCAGATAGAGGCAACATATTATTTAGCATTTTTCCCTCATTTAGCTGATATCCAAATAAAGCAGCAAAACAGAGCAAGAAAGTGTGTACTGAGCAATAACCACTAGGCTCTACTCCAAATTGAGTCATAAAGAGAGATTATCTTTTTCACAGGATGCTACAGTGGGAGAAAGGGGGAGAAGAGGTACACCAGAATTTGAAGTTTGACCAGATGCTGCTGTGTCTTTACTGTCCTTTTTGTGCACAGAAATTCTGAGATAACAATTCATCTTGTGCAACCAGCATTGGTATGCCAACCAGAATGTTGGTATATAAAATTATGGTGATGTTACTCAGTGTCCTTAACATAACCAAGAATAAAAATAAATAAAAATGTGATTTTGTATGTTGGGAGTATTGTACAGATCTATCTGTAACAATAGGTATATAGGCTTCTGGTACAAAATCTGCTTTGCATGCAGAAGATATGAGGTCCAACCCCTTCTAACCTATAACTAGGACTGGAAAAGACTTCTGGCTCCTGGCTCTTTAGGGCAGTTGCCAATCATAATAGACAAAACTGGCCAATGACCTAACTCAGTATAAGAAAGCTTAAGAACATAATAAAAGCCCTGCTAGATCACTCTAAAGGCTCTTCTGGTCCCAGCTTCCTGAAACTCACGGTGGCCCACCAGATGCCTCGGAGCACACAACAAGAAATCCGCATCCTCGTACACTCTCTTGCACCTGAGCTTGCCTACATCTAAAATACAGAGGAGCTTGGAAAGTGACATGATCATCAGGATCACACCTGTGCAGGGGAATGTGGATGATGTTCCACCTCTCTAGAGTTCATGCCAGGCTGTGCCAGGTCTGGAGGGTCTGGTAGCCCTGAGGAGCTCTGCAGATTGCTCAGCAGAGCTCTCCATGGCTGGAAAAAAGGGAACGTTTCTAGTATGATTCAAGTGGAAGTTTTGCTAATGATATTTTTACTCTTTCCATCTGGATTTTATGGAATTATTACAGTCAATTACTTTTATTGTACTAGTTTTGTATTTCCTTTTTGTGTACTCTGCCTCTTTTCTATTCTTCTCTTAATTATGCTACTGCACCTCTAGTTTGTGTTCTCTTTGTTCTTCTACTGAGTTGCAAAACCTTGTCGTGAATTTAGCATACGTTGTCTGCGTCCATGCACAATTCATCATTTCAGGTTATTTCTGCTTTAATACTTCTGTCTTTGTTGTTTCTTTAGGGGCTCAACAGTGTTTTTGAAGTTTACCTGGTGGGAAACAATTCCAACCATTTCATCATCTCACCAACTTCAATTCAGGGAAAAGCAGATATCCGGATTAGAGTCGCAGTACCACTGGATTTTGAGACAATCTTCCGCTATGAATTTTCTGTAAGAATTCCTCTAAGGATGTATGGGCGTCATGTTGGATGGGAAGGGAGATAAATTATGTGCTAGCAGATGGACTATTCAGTCTTTCTTTTATAATTACAGCCAAGGTTTTCACTCGGAATCTGGGTCAAATGGGGCAAATTTGCAAATGTCTGATTTTGAAATCTGATAATATGATGTGCACTGTATGAATAACCCTACAATCCAGAGTAACTACGGGAGCACGTAAGAGACATTTACACCGACGTAGTTACAGCACCACCTAATGAAAACCTATGGGAAATTCATATTGCAATCCAGAGCAAATTGTTCTTACACCGGAGCAAGGACTCCCCGTAGTTATTCTGGATTGCACCCTTACATATCAAATTATTCAGTTTTAAGAGAGATTCATCTCCATTGTCATTTCCGTCATTGCTGTAAGAAGAGCTTTTTTTAACCATTGCAGAGCAGCGGGCAGGTAGTCTCCTGGGATTAGAACAGCTATTTTCATGTTGTGCCAAGGAAAGCAACACCTTCCGTTTTACCAACATTAAATGCTTTCATAAAGCCACAGCCACTTCTCTTCTGGGGTTTTTTTATTGGTCTGCTTGGCTGCCACTCATTCATTTCCTGATTCAGTTGGTACATTAAATAGCCCCATTTCTTCTTGTTTGGATGGGAAGCTTGCCACTGCTGAGCAACCAGGGGTTCAACTTGGGCTCAGAATAACACAGTGAAGCAAAGAAGCAACATGGATCAAAATATGCATGTGTTCTTTTTCTAGGAAAGGTCACAGAATACTGGTATACCTACTACCCAAAATCCCACAGCGCACCTGCAGACCTTTCTTAGCGCACCAATGTGTCATGGCACAGTGTTTGAAAATTGATGCTTTTTCAGAATCTTATTTCTACCAATCTGTTTTACATGGGCTGCAATCCTCAAGACACTTTCCTGGGAGTAAGACACATTAAACACAGTGGGGCTTACTTTTGAATAAACATGGTTAGGATAGCAGCCATGGGCTGTCATGTTTCATTCCTCTCTAGGTATGTCGTGTCTAAGATATTTAAAACGTATTTTGCCTTTCTTCATAAATTTTATGGTCCCTCTCCATAGGCCAAGAAATGGTAGAATTAGGTCATGCAATAGCTATGCCAGAACTGGCAAATTTTAATAAAGAATGCCTTTATAAAGCTTCTGAATTTGTTTTCTTAACAAAATGCATTTTCCTCTTGCTGAATATATCCTAGGATGGTTGTTGTCAGATAGTAACACCTTCCACACATTTATGTTCATCATGGAAATGGCTTACAAGAACAATCTCATTTAAAAAAATAAAAGCTTGTGTTAGCCTTTAAGACCTAACTTTAGTAGGTAGGCTATAGATAGCCCTTGAAGAATCTTGTGTTACTGTAGTGAGCTATGTCTATTCACTGTTGACAGCTACAATGTGACTGAAACAGATGAGTCTGTTTTATTTTTCAAATATGATAGTGTCAGTTTTTTGTACAAAACAGCCATTATTTTGAGGGTGCAATCGTAAGAGCAACCCAGGCAGGAGCAAGTCCCTTATGCCAGGCTGGGAGAGTCACAAATGTGCCATAAAGTATGTTTGCACCTCCTTGGAGGAAAGCCATGCTGGCTCACTGGAGAATTTCAAGTGAGGCTAAACAGCCACTTTTCAGGGTTTTCATATCAGTCTCCAACCTCTAAGCAAGGGATGGTCTAAATGAAACCAAAGGCACCTTCAAATTCTAATTTTCTGTTATTCTAACCTATTTGAAATTCTGTCCTCCAGATCATGTATCCTTTCCTGAAAGCAATTGAATAATTGGCCAACAGACCTAACTATCTGTGCTTACTCAGGCAATAATGTTTTTCCAGAATTTGTTTCCATCAATTCTTTGATGAATCTCAAAAGCAGCTACAGACTGGCTATGGGAATTTTATGAAGAACAACTGCAGAACCAGTAAACGCTCTGGCACATATATTTGACAAAAAAAATCTGATGTAAAAACCAGGTTTTACATTTATCACTTACCCTACAATCCAGAGAAACCACGGGAGTATGTAAGAAACATTGGGCACAATCCAGAGTAACTACGGGGAGTCCTTGCTCCGCTGTAAGAACAATTTGCTCTGGATTGCAATATGAATTTCTCATAGGTTTTCACTAGGTGGTGCAGTACCTACGAGTACACGTGATGTCTCTTACGTGTTCCCATAGTTACTCTGGATTGTAGGGATTTATGTTGATGTAGTTATGGCGCCACCTAGTGAAAACCTATGGGAAATTCATATTGCAACCCAGAGTAAATTGTTCTTACATCAGAGCAAGGACTTCCTGTAGTCACTCTGGATTGTGGCCATCATTGCCATTTTATTGCATTACAGATAAGTGAATTGTAGCTGGGTGCAGTCAAAATATTTCTGTTGTAAACTTGTTAAAAGGTGGGAATGGACACAATTGACACCTCCTGAATGGTTTTTATAACACTTGCTTATTCAGTGCTGCGTGTATTTATAGTATTAAAATTTAACTTAAAAAGGAAGAAGATGAAAACAAATCTGCTATAAGCCCTATTTTCCAAAATTTAGGGCTCCAGCTGCTGAAGCTTAAATAGAAAACCCCGTTTTATGTTTTAGAGCTATAAAAGTTTTATGTTCTATAAAAGTTTGGTTTAAATGCACCTATCAGGCAGTGGAACTCTTTCCAGCTGCCTGCTTGAGTGTTGTCCCAGTGTCTGGGTGAGCTGTAAATTTGCGGGAAGCCAAAGCAGCTCTGTAAACATCATGCTAGCAGCCTCTTTTGCTATTAGTCTTGACAGTGGGGCCTTTATAAGCCAGCAAGGGAGCATAAATAAAACCCTGCTTTCCTAGAGCTGTATAAGGTATAAAATAGAAAAGTGTAAACCCTTGGATTAAATTCAGCCCAGATTTAGCAAGTTAGAGGCTACAATATTGGCAAATCCCTATGCAGTGATCTCTAGGACATTGATGCTGGTGTCACAGGCACGATATTGATACTCACAATTTATGTTTCTGAAGTCTTGATTGATAACTTAGAGCAGAAGACGGTGGCTTTTTCAGGATTTTACAAGAGTATAGAAAATACCTAATAAAAATCTGAGGGTTGTTAAATTTCCTTAAACCCCAGGAGGAAACTACTCTCAGGAGCACCATTTCCTGCTAGTCAAAGACCTACAAGACCTCTTCTGGTCTCACTATCTAGCCCAATCCATCAGAAGTGTAGGTTTGTTGGAGAAGGGCCTGGGGAATCTGACATGGAGAACTTACTGATGACAGGGATAAACCCCTCTGTGAACTACAAGAAAGAACTGGGACCAGTTTGTTAATTAATGTGGAGAGGCAGAGCTTTATATTAGATATGTTCTGATTACACATCCTTCCCCCCCCCCCCAAAAAAGCACACAGGCAGAAGCTTGTATTAAATTATTTTATTTAAACTTAAACCTGTAATCGGGAAAAGAACTTAATTATTCTATAGACATACTGGCACTAAATTTTCGAGAGACAGCACTAGATGTCTGCCTCTCCTACTCCCAGAGGGTTGAAGTAGCTGGTTTGCAAGAACCTGCATGAGTTGGTTCTTGCCAAAAAAAGCCAAGGGGCTAGCCAGCAAGCCTTCACAACCTGGACAACCATTGTAAGAACGGGGCCTGGCTTATCTCTTCACCTTGCTTACACTAGGAATTACGCTATACCAACTCCTAACTCCAACACAAACACGTCACCTGCCAAAGGTGACCACTAAGTGGGATAAGCCACTAGCAAGGTGGTCAAAAGTGACCATTATTGACCACTAAATCCAACCATACAAGCCAATCTATCACACAAGTTTGAATTAATGTTTCTCACCACAAAGTGAGAAACATTAATTCAGTGTAATTCAATTTTATTCAATTAAAAATGTACTTGAATAAAATCTGTAAGGTGGAATGCGTGGAACATAAGCTAGATTGGTATTTCTCAACCAGTGGTACTTCAGCCACTGATGGTACTTAGGGGTGTCCAGTTATATGCATGGGATCTCCAGACCTGCTTAGCAGAAACCAGCAATGCAGTGTGACAAGCAGCAGTTAGAGACTTGGTTCAATGGGCAGAACTCCAGCATTCATTTTACACATACACAAAATCCCTCCTGTCCTATTCTGAGGCTCCTACCAGTGTTTGTTGCACTGTATCTAGCCTCTCATTCCAGAAATAACTGGCAATGATGTAACTGCTGCTTGCAGTAGGGGACAAAAGTTGAGAATCTATGAGCTAGTTATACATATACCCAAGGGTCCTTCCAAGGATTCAAAAACAAGTATTAAAAATCTATAAATGCTGTCAGATTGACAGTTACAGTTTCTTTCTGCTGGATTTCCACATAATATTTTATCAGAGGAAATTAGATTGTGCTTATGAGTTACAATTCTTTACTTTTGTGTTCAGAATAGGGCAGGAGATTCTGGAGACTATTCAGGGTCTGTTCCCTTGGAAAAGGTGCATTGGCACATAAATGTTGCAGAGTTTACCAGCCAAGATTTTGTTGCTATCGTAACAGCCCATCAGAGGAAATCAAGGGGCATTTAGAGTTTCTTTCTTTTAAAAAAAGATATACAAATTAAACATCATGCTCATCACTTGCCTCTTGTCTCCACTCAGCTGTTTGCAAATGAGAGCGTGCCAGATCATGTTGGCTTTGCACGGGTGAAGATTAACCTCATCAATGAGAATGATAATCGCCCAATTTTCAGCCAACTCCTGTACAACATCAGCCTGTTTGAGAATGTCACTGTAGGAACAAGTGTTCTGAAGGTGCTGGTAAGCGGAAACCATTTATCTCTTAATCTGGTGGGAAAAAAGTTTGTTTTACTGTTCCTTTTCCTTTGACTCTTGGGTGTCCTAATGAACACAACTGATTGGTTTTCGTGAATTCGATTTATATTGCATGTAAGCGGAATTATTCTTTGGCAGACTAAATACTCTGTTTCCAGAAAATAGGTGATCATTAGAAATGGAAATGGCATCAGCACCTTTCGGCATGAATTGAAATCATGGGAAGAGAAAGTTCAGGTCACTTTACGCTACCAGATCTATGCTTTCTCTTTTTTTGCGTCAATCTCAGATAATTGGCTGTTAGTCCATAAACAGCTGAAAACTTAAGTTCTCCATTGTCAAAGTCATGAGAACCATGGTGTGCAATAGCTTAGCTAGGGGTGCAATCCTGATATAGGCCAGAGAGAATGGACCAGCTACGCTGGCCTAAGATCGACCATATCCTGAGCTGATAGGCCAAATCCACAGGGCTCGTTCGCCTCTAGTCTGGTCTAACTGCTGCTGAAGAGGCAGCAGCACCAGGGCAGCATGGTCTCTGGGGTGTGGAAGTTGTGCCATATCCTGAGGTGGGCTGTTGTAGGTGTGACGTATCCTAAGGTTGAGAGGCAGGAGTGGAGCTTAGGCCTGGCTAAGACTTAGAACTATTTCTTTTGCTTCCATTTTTACTCTGGCTTATCACTGACCTCTATGAACCTATTCAGATTTATGCCTGTTCCTGAGATGTTCTAAATCAAAGAAGCGGTGAGGAGGCATGTCTGCCCTGGAAACAGGCTCTGGATATGGCCTAACTGCACTTTTCTAGGCTATGCTCAACATACCCTTAACACACCCCTGTTGAACTGTGTAATCTGGCACTGCTAGACTGGTGCAGATCCATCTGTTGACTGATGCCAGCCCAGGCCTTTTTTTGGTGCAGCTAGGCTGGCCTATCTGGCATAAGGATTGTACCTCAGGATTGCAGCCTAAGTCATTTGACAAAAATTTCTGACAATGGCATACAACAAAATTATTTATATCATAATTAAATTAATGAATACAAAATATTAAATTAATGAATACAAAATAATGAATACAAAATAAAATACAAAATTAATGGATATAAAATTTATATCATAATTAAATTAATGAATACAAAATATTAATGAATACAAAATATTAAATTAATGAATACAAAATAATTAAATTAATGAATACAAAGTATAATACAAAATATTTTCATATTTTATACCACCTTTTCTCTAAAGAGCTCAGTTATGCATGGTTCCTCCCCTTCTTTTTTCTTCACAACAACCCTGTGGTAGGTGAGGCTGAGACATAGTCATGAAATAAAATGAATAATGACCAGAAAATAAATGCAGTGATTATTTCCACAAGCAGTGGAAGAACATCATTACCCTGCCCTGGTATTGCTCATGTGCACATAGTACTCAGTGACATACTGCCCCAGCATCTGGAGGTTCAATGCAAACACCATGGTTAATAATAACTGATAGACTATAGTCCACCGTGGCTATTTAGAATCCAGATTGTGCCTGGCTAGGAGTCCAGGTCTTCCCCACAGGAAAAGATGGATCTAAAAGGCAGTCTCAGAATTGATGGCCCAGGTCTGCCTGGCAGAAAGATCTGGCCTGGGAGGAGCCCAGTTCTACCCATCTGGTTGCCTGGGACTCTGCAGTTAAGATAGTGCTCTCATAGCTGTTGACTGGTGGTGCCTGGTGGTGCCTGCTATCCGCTGTTGCCGCCGACCCACTGGTACCTAGTGGTGTCTGGTAGGAATGCCCAGTGAATCATACAAATGAGATGCAGGCCGTAATCATAAATTGACTGTAGCTATGGAAGTAAACTAGAGCAAATGTCAGTTGAAAATGTGGATAACTTTATGGTGTGTTATTTTAAAAATAATAGTGATTGGTGAGGAAAGAGGGGTCGATTGTAGATCCTAGAAGGAAGGAAAAAGCAGCAATGTGAAACAGTTGCTGAATGGATATGTCTGGAAATCCAAGGTGAATACCACACACATGACCAAAGGCAACAGTCTTTGTGCTTGACTTCATCTGATTTTTTGAACCATTTATGATAATTGTAATAACCAATGGAGTCGTTTGATCAGGTAACTTATCTAATTATTCACCTGTGGCAGACTGTTGTAAATAGTGCTTTTTTATGGTACTCTGGTGATACTCACCACTGGTCATCCCCATATGACTAATTATTAATTAGCTGCTAGAGGAGGAAGTGGATAAAGGTGCCAGTACTGAGTACTGCTGAGAATCCCCTGAGGGGGAAAATACCCTGCTTGTAAATCTGTAATATTTCAAAGAATCTCTGTTAAGTGGAGTAGATAGTGCATGTTCTATACTGCTTTTGCATTCCAGGATCAATCTGAGACCTGCTGGATTTAACAATGATCTGCTGGAACTGATGCATAAAAGGCAAGCAAAATAACAATAGTTCTCAGGTTGCTTTATCTATGGAAAGTAGATAATTTTTTGGAATTAATTAGATAACAGAGAAGGTAGATTTATATATAGCTTCCAAAGGAATACTTGAGAAAGTACACCAAAGGTGTGTGTCATTTGTGTGTTTGTAAAAGTACGCTTTTTCTCCAACCTCTAATAGAAGTTGAGAGTTCTTCAGGAAATTTAATATTAAGAGAGGTTGTTACAAATACAAATGGACGGCATTGGCAAGTGCTTTTCTGTTAAATATGCATGAATTCTTCTCATGTGTTTTCAACTCACTGGTCTGATTCACTCTTTTGATGCATTTGTAGATTTGTCACAAACTGCTGTCCAGAGGGTAGGGAGGGGCAGAATAAATATGTTAGGAAATGAGCCATGGAGAAGTCATTGGCTACAGCTACCTAGCATACACATATGGCTTATTTAGGAATGTTGCAGAGATTCATTGGGAATACATGGTTGATGAATTGCAGACATGTCTGCAGTCACATGAAATCAGCCATTAGTTGGTGTTGGTGTCTTCACTCAGTAACACGTGCAAATTTATCAGACCACATGGTCTTTGGCTGATATATTCCCCTAACTCCTATCAACCTACATATGCAAACAGTGGCAGACTAGGAATACAGAACTCAGACAAAATGTTTTTAAGTGTGTGTGTGTTAAGTGTGTTGATTCTACAAACAGATGGTGTGAAACCGTACAGAGCCCCTGAGCTGTTCCCATCTGACAGTTATTAATATTTCAAACAGATGTTTAGCTAGTCAGGCTGTCAGACACTAAACAATGAGATTGTTACAGCATCATTTTCCCCCCTACACTTCCAGCTATGCCAGCATTTTGGAGCAAATGCGAAATGCCAGGAGTTGAATCTTCTATGATAAATCAGAATGGATGCAATTAGCACTGAAATCCAGATTGCCCTTCCAGCTGATCCCAAACTTTTAACAGGCTTCAGAAAGTGCTTGTTCTTTTCTTTGGTATTTGAAATGCAACACTCTGCACATGTCAAAAGTGCTATTCATTAAGTGATTGTTTCCATAAGCATCTTGCACGCACAGAACAAAATTTGAATGATGGTAGGAGGAGCTTGGTAATTTACAGATTGTGCCACGCCATGATCAACTGCGTTGCTCCTCAAAACTCAGTGTGTGCATTTATAATGAAAGGTTATAACTGTTTTAAAATAGACACTGAAACTGAATTTCCATGTCTTCAAGTGCACATGCAACCCCCCTTTCTTAAATGTACATTTATCACTATGGCTAAACCATCCCTAAATGGCTCAGGCCATATCCACCTTCCACATATTCTACCACAAAGACTAGGGCTGCAATCCAGAGCAAATTCAGCCTGCTCTGACCTAACTGCACTCTCCTAACTATTCTGTATCCAGAGCAGAAAGTTATGCTGAATCCAGAGAGTCAGGAAGCCTGGGCTGCCCTAACTGCTCCAGAGCATGCTAAGTAATTGACACAAGGGGAAGACTTGCTCCTGAGGAGACACCCCTCAGATCACACTGAACAAGGAATAGCTGTGGTGCCTACAGTGGTGACATGACTCTGCACATCACCTGGTGCGGAAGTCTGTGCGTCATCCCTGGGATGCGCCCCCCCCCCCCCACCTGGACTGCACAGTCACCAAAGTTGGCACCTGCGCAGTTGTTTCTGAAGCCAACTGGCTTTAGAAAGAGTACTGCGCAGGCACCATCTCTGACACCTGCGCAGTACTTTTCTGAAGCCTTTTGGCTTCGGGGGAGACTGTGCAGGCGTCAGAGTTGGTGCCTGTGCAGTACTCTTTCTGAAGCCATTCGGCTGCCGCTCCACCTCCTGAGGGAGGCCGAATGGCTGTGCAGAGGCGCGGACTTTCTCTGCTCTAAGGAAGTCTCCTCTGAAGCTGTTCGGCATGCTCAGTGTGTTTCTGCGCAGTGTATCTCAGATGGCCGTTCAGGCCAGCTCCTCAGACAAGTGTCAGCTTCTGGCTGATTCTCCGCCTTGGAGCAGGCCTGAATGGGGATGCTGATGCCCGGGGCCTGCCAAAGGACAGTCAAACTCCTCCGGCATATCACCCCATACGGAGCGCATCCCCAATGCAGCCCACACCAGCCGCACCAGTCTGGTGACGCCACTGGGTGCCTGCCTTATAAGGAGTCCCTGATGAGATGCCAGTACATTCTACAGTGAATACAAGGGGCTTCTTGGAGTGGCCTGCTGTATCCTGAGGTTTGTGGGCAGCCGTAGTTTGTTCCATATCCTGAGGTTGAGAGGAAGGGGTTGCACCTAGGCTGGCCAAGAACTCAGATTTTTGGTCAGCACTGCCATTCTTACTTGGGCCTTATCATGGACCCCTATGGGTCTACTCATTACTATACCTGCTCCTGAGGTGGTATAATTCTGAGGGCTGGAAGAGGGCATTTCTGCCTTGGAAACAGGCTTTGGATACAGAGCAGAGTAACTGCTCTGCCCTAGGCAATGCTAAACATGCCCTCAACTTGCCTCTCCTGAGCTGCTTAGGCTGCCCCAGTTAGGGCAGAGCAGGTCCACCTCTCTTAGGGCACCCTATCTTGCCTTGCTCTGCCCTAAGCCTCCTTCAGAGTAACTGGGCTGGAGCATCTTGCAGTTGCTCCAACCTAGTGTTAGATAGGGCAACCTAAGGGTTCGTATGTGGACAGATTAGTTGCTCTGGATTGGGCTGCCTGTTGCCAGAGAAAATCTTAATAATATGAATTGTGGGACATGTTTTAACAATGTAATTGATATGAATTGCTGGAGAACCTACATGGCTGACTGATGTAGGTACCCAATTGTTCATCGTTGTTAGGTTTGTGGCTAATAGTGAAAAACCTTTGAAAACTCATTCTTAACTGTTGTATGTGTCATGTAATGTATGTAGTAATGTTAGAAAGGGGGATCTGTGTGCATTTTAGGAATTTAATCTGTATAGGTCAGGGGTGGGCAAACATTCAACTTTAGGGATATAGGACCTTTTAATAACTGTATAGGAGAGAGAATTGCAGCAGATTTAGCTTGTCATCCGTGAGATCATAAGCTGAACCTGCTGAAATACCCTCCTCAATATAATGGTTAAAGGTTCAGAATCCCTAAAGTTGAAAGTGTGCCCACTCAGGTCTTGAAAGGTATAGGCCTGATTTGAAAGCAGTCACCCAGAAAAGGCCAATAAATACTACAGCCTTTTAAAGTTGCATTCTCCTGATTTTTCCTAATGTTCCATTTGATTTGTGCAATTTCCATGCCTTTTGAGAGTGAATACACTAATTCTTGATGTGTTTGCCATAGCGTTTCCATTGAGCATGTTGGGTTCTCCTTTGCCTAATAATAGTCTATGAATCTATAGTCTATAGAATAGACTATAGAATCTTGGCATCATAGTCTATAGAATCTTGGCATCATCTGATTTTGGTAACAACATTGAGGCAGCTGGCAATGAAATACTGACAGCTTTTTCAGTTGGGAAACCTGGGCCCAAATCCTGTCCAACTTGGATAGCGCCAACAGGGAGTACACTGTGGCTGTGCCAATGGCATACACTGTATGCTGCTGCAGAGGAGGAAGTCATAGAAGCCTCCTTTAGGTAACGGGACATTTGTTTCCTTGGGTTGCATCTGCATCAGCACTGGAAAGTTGGATAGGATGGGTACTTGGATTGGGCTGTTTAAAAAATGGTAGGTCAGAGATGGAAATAATCTGGATCCTCTGAGCAAATTAGTGTTTTTCAGGTACTGGTCTCTGTGCAGAGGAAGTACATCTTCCTGAACATGTTGGAAATAAACATGTTCTTAAACTCCATCTTGACAAACTGTAACTGAATTTGCAGATGCTTTGATCTTGGGAATACAGTTGAGAGATTTTTAAAATCAAGGGGATTTGATTCCAACCCCATTCTTTATTGTAGACTAATTTGGGAAGTCACTGCTTGTCTTTCTGTCTCAGCCACAGTTCCCTGTCTATAAAAAATGAATAAGAGTAATCAGTCTCCCAGGGTTTCTGTAGGAGAACACACTTGATAGCACAGCGGTTTGCTAATGTAAAATGCTTAATAGCAATCTGTATGGTGCAAAACAAAGAATATGGAAACTGGAAGACCTTAGCTCAGATGCTGTTTCAGCTTGGCCAGTCCTCCCCCATTTCTTTTTCTCTCTCTACAATACATCATAAGTGAAAGTGAATGGCAGTTTACCCATAAATGGATTAAATAATTCATTTTCAAAGTGCAGATGAAGTAAAAATTGAAATTAGGAATACTCTAGAAGCCTGGACAAAGAAACCGGATCTCTTATTTTTACAAGTTCATGTGGCAATGTTTGTGTGTGTGTGTGTTTGCATTTGATCAAGTATGAATGTTTGTGAATGTTTTTGTTTGTTTGCTTGTTGTACTTATATCCCCTCTTTTTAAGAAAACAGGCTTTAAAACAACACCTTTGATTTGCAACAACTGGGTGAAGGATATTTTTTTTGAAAATTTCTGTTTTCCTCTTATTTTTTAGTGTTGTCAGCCTTCAAAGATTGGCCTGGAGTCTCCAGAAAAGCAATTCTAGCTTATTCCTTTTTGGCTTAATGACAAAAGCAACCTCTCTTGGCTTAATGACATCATGTCATGTTGGAAATCTCCCAGAATAATTTCAGAGTTGGCAACCCTACTACTGTTGCCTATTTTTTCACCTGCTTTGAATCTTCTTCAGAGGTGTCTGTGGTACCTCAGCATCCTGAAGGCTTTGCTGAATCATGTTTGCCTTTTTCTTCCACCCTCTGACTTTAAATGTGGCTTTGAACCATTTGACTTAAAATACCCTGACTTCCAAGAGTAGGGAATTCAAGGGACCCAAATAAAACCAGCAAATAAAACCTGCTTAATGCCCAAAGATTGTAAGGTCATCCAGCCCTTGCCCAACTCCCTAGCCTCTTATCCAGTGTGCTGGATGCAATAGAGGGGTTTGCTCATTTGTTCAGCTGGATGTGAATGTAAGAGCCAAGATCCTGCACTAGCAGAGGTACTTGGGTTAGGGAAAGTACCCATTGAAAAGCATTGGTGAGTCCCAAAGTGACATATCTGTAAGGTGACCAGATGCTGAACGCAGTTTCCCCCAAGTTCCCCAAAATTCCTGTCATCCAAGCCAAAATTCTTACTCAGGTAAAAAAAATGTAGCACACCCCCCAAAAACGTAGGACAAATGTAGGACATGTTAAAATAAAGCAAAAAATACTCGTATTGGTATCCTGTACTTTTAAGTACTTTCCTGTACTTTTCAACACTTTTAAAATTGAAAATCTTTTTAACATGCATGATTCTGACCCAGACATGTAAGACACCCTCATAGCAGTTTGCAGCAACACAAGCCATGCAAGGGGAGGTCAGGTGGGATAGGGAAGTAGGGAAGTAGGGGAAGGGAGGTGGGAGGACTTAGCTTGGGTGGAGGCGGTAGTCGTCCCGAAAGTGGGAAGGGAGGTGGTGGTCCCGAAGTCTGTAACTGGTTTCTGGAGGGGCTGAGGCAGCCAAAAAGCGGTGCAGCAGTAGAGGAGGGAGAAGGAGTATATGTGGAGCGGAATCAGAGGAAGAAGCATCAAGGAAGTGGTGGTGGGGTGGAGGAAAAGTGGTGGGGGAGGGGAAGTGGTGGAGCCAGCAGGGAAACAGTGGAGATGGCGGGGAAATAGCATTGGGGTCTGCAGAGGCAGCAGAGGGGGCTAAGGAGGCCTCTGTAGGCTGTGACCTGGCTCTGGAGGCAATGGGGCATGGTGGGGGTTTGCAAAGGTGGCGGTGGGGGGACGCACAAGGCTGGCCAACCAGGAGGCAGGGGGGACCTCCTCCTGGTCCTGCCTCTTGGAACATCCAGAGCTACACAAAGCTATTGCTGCATGCGAAAACATTTTAAAGAGACAGAGAAAAATTAAAAATTCCAGAGAAGGAGGGTTTTTCCCTCCTTTCCGGTTAGAACCCCCTTTTCCGGTGGTATCCAGAAATCTGATCTGCCTACATATCTGTTGCCTTTTTCTTAACTAATCTTTTTTTTAAATAATCTTTTAAAAAATAATCTTTGTACTTTCAATACTGCCTCATCTCATTTGAGATTAAGGGCACAATCCAGAGCAAGTTCAGCCTGCTCTGCCCTAACTGCTCTCTCCTAATTATTCTGTATCCAGAGCAGAAAGTTATGCTGCATCCAGAGAGTCAGGAAGCCTGGGCTGCCCTAACTGCTCCATAGCATGCTAAGTAACTGACACATGGGGAGGACTTGCTCCTGAGGAGACACCCCTCAGATCACACTGAACAAGGAACAGCTGTGGTGCCTACAGTGGTGACACAACTCTGCACATTACCTGGTGCGGAAGTCTGTGTGTCACCCCTGGGATGTGCGCACCCCTGTACCTGGACTGCGCAGTCGCCAAAGTCGCCTTTCTGCTTCAGAGAAGACTGTGCAGGCATCAGAGTTGGTGCCTGTGCAGTACTCTTTCTGAATCCATTCGGCTGCCACTCTGCCTCCTGAGTGAGGCCAAATAGCCGTGCAGAGGCGTGGACTTCCTCCGCTCTAAGGAAGTCTCCTCTGAAGCTGTTCGGCATGCTCAATGTGTTTCTGCGCAGTGCACCTCAGCTGGCTGTTTGGACCAGCTCCGAAGACAAGTGGCAGCTTCTGGCTGCTGCTGCACCTTGGAGCGGGCCTGAATGGGGGTGCTGACGCCTGGGGCCTGCCAAAGGACAGCCAAACTCCTCCGGCGCATCACCCCATACAGAGTGCATCACCCAGTACATTCTACAGTGAATACAAGGGGCTTCTTGGAGTGGCCTGCTGTATCCTGAGGTTTGTGGGCAGCCGTAGTTTGTTCCCTATCCTGAGATTGGGAGGCAGGGGTTGCAGCTAGGCTGGCCAAAAACTCAGATTTTTGGTCAGCACTGCCATTCTTACTCGGGCCTTATCATGGACCCCCATGGGTCTACTCATTACTGTACCTGCTCCTGAGGTGGTATATCTCTGAAGAGGTGGAAGAGCGAATTTCTGTCTTGGAAACAGGCTCTGGATACTGAGTAACTGCTCTGCCCTAGGAATGCTAAACATGCCCTCAACATGCCTCTCCTGAACTGCCTAGGATGCCCCAGTTAGGGCATAGCAGGTCCACCTCTCTTAGGGACCTTGCTCTGCTCTAACCCTTTTCCAGAGTAACTGGGCTGGAGCATCTTGCAGTTGCTCCACCCTAGCGATAGATAGGGCAACCCAAGGGCTCTTATGTGGACAGATTAGTTGCTCTGGATTGTGCTGCTAGTTGGTTGCTTTGTGTTCCTAGGTCACCAACTTTTGCTACTGACTGGGTCATAATGTGAAGAAATATGGAATTCTCCCTTATAGTGGTGAATGGTCTCAAGGCAGCAAGCAAAAATCTCTGGCTTTTCTTGGCCTTGGGTAATGACAGCAATCTACTGTCACAGTTTATCCCCACTTAAAAAACAGGAAAGGCTAGGAGTGGTTGATATATGCTAGTAACTAGATGCTGTATGTTTCTTCTAACCTCTCAGAAGGTGACTTAACTCAAGCTACCATTTGTGTTATGCTACACAAGCATTTGAACTTTCATTGCCAATATTCAAAATCCACTACTATCTGCTGCTGCTTCCATTTGGGTTTGGATTTATGAAAAAACATACAAGGAAAAGAAAAGAGACTTCACTGGTAATGACAAGTGGCCATTCATTTCTGAAGCATTTTGCGTCCTAATGTCTCTCACAGCAGAGAAACTGCCGCATTTTCACTTATAAATCAACTGTATAAAGCAGTGGAGATTGTGAGCAGCAGGGATTCAGTGTCTCTTTTTCTTTTCCACTTTGAACTTCTCCTGCCTCTCTTTCTCTTTAGAAGTTCATTCAAACACACACAGCACAGGATACTCCAGGTGAGATGCATTTTCCCTACATGGAAAGCTTTACAATTCACGGGAGACTTCTCTGCTGTCTTTTAAGATATGTTTTATTGCTGGATTTTTATTCTCCTCTTTCTGTTTCTTCTTCCTTGGAATACCCACTTTTTATTTTGTTTCTTTCACGCTGTCCATTGTGGCCATCTTTATTATATTAGACTAGCAAAAAGTGTACCCGCATTGCGGGAGTAACATTTCCCCATATGCCATCCCCCCACAGCGAATCAACACCCCTTGCCCATCAGTCCCCCGTGCGCATCTGTCCCCAGTGTGCAAAATCCCCCCGTGTGCATCAGTCCCCCCATGCGCAACAGTCCCCCCATGCATCAGTCCTCCATGCGCATCAGTTCCCCATGCACAACATCCCCCCATGCGCATCAACTTCCCCCCATGCGCATCAACATTCCCCCATGTGCAACTTCCTCCATGCACAACATCCCCCCATACACATCAACACCCCCTGCACATCAACATCCAATGTGCATCAGTCCCCCATGCGCAACTTTCCCCCATGCGCATCAGTCCCCCATGTGCAGCTTCACTGTTAAAATGGTATATGTTAGTATGCAACCTTAAATTAAATATATTTAGATAAATAAGAGCCCAATCCTATGCAGGGCTACTCAGAAGCATACCCCATTATGGTCAATAGGACTTACTCCCAGATAAGTATGGTTAAGATTGCATCTGAATCTTTTCCTTCTGATCATGGAAGAAGTCATGTTCGGACACACACTTATTTGTTACTTATTTGTTGAGTTTCAGTATCATCAGTGAAAATATATGAGAAACATCAGTGCAAACAACTGATAGGAAGGTGGAAAAACAATGGCAAGTTTCAACCATCCATCTAAAAACATTACACCTAATATGCAACTCTTCTGTTTTTGCATTCAAGCAGCTCCTTAAGACAGATAAGCTGGTTTATTCTGACCCTTCTCATTCAATCTACCCTTCTCATACAATCTACCCTTCCTGCTAGATTGTAAGCCTAAATGTACAACCTTGCTTTTTAAATTTTTTATGCAGCACCCAGCAAAATTAGGCACTACTGATCACAACTGGTGATTGCATGAGCCAGTCTAGATAGCTCCATGCCAGAGACCAGTTCAGTTAATACAGAAGATGAAAATTAATTTTGGGACACCCAATTGATACCTTGGTAATTAATAACCACATTTTCTTGACTGGATCTGGATCCTATATGATGGAGGTTAGACAAGTATCTGTTTTCAGCATTTCTGCCAGTAGATTTTCAGGGATTACCTATTTACCGTAAATTGTAGCTTCATTTTCTGCTCTTGCCTCTTCAGTTCAGGAGGCCCTTTGTTGCACGGAGAAGCTTACAGCTGGAAATGCTGAATGTGCAAGAAATAAACTGAGTGTTATGCCATTCATGCCTTTTTTTTTACTGCTGCCTCTTCTTCATCAAGCCATCAAAAACACAAAAAAGCATCCATTTTATAAATGAAAAAGAAATCCTCACTTGCTCTTGATCAAATACTCCCTGAGTTTCAAGGAAGGGTGTCAAAGCCCCCCATGTTGATTTAGGGTGCTCTTTGCTTTCTCAGCATCTTTTGTTCCTGGAGGCTATGAAGTTATACAAAAACCAGCTTGCTCAAGAAGTGTGAAATTCGTTCTTGGTGACCTTTCTGTTATGTTATTAAAAGGTTTCATGGCCAGTTGTTCAGCAGTGCAGAGGGGGAGGGGAATAGGACCCTTATCATTCCAATATCTCTTGATAGTCGAGGCAGAACTTGCCAATCTCTTCCTGCATCATGAACGGTAACAGGCATAGACTTTAACACTTTCCTTTTTGGTTCATCAAGTGATGTGCTTCAGAGCAACCAAACCAATGCAGATACCAGTATTTGCTGATGTGTTACAGAGAAACACACAAGCAGGATGGGTTTAAGACAGAAGCCTGAAGTGTTGGGTACATGGGGCAAAAGAAATGTGTGTGATTTAAATTTTTGACTGAATGAACTTCTTAGGCGTGTGTGATGTTCAGGGTGCATAATCTCTAAAGCAGAAGAATTATCAAGCTCCCTGGATGGCATGCAATATTGTCATCTCCCACATGCTTGATTACTTTCACGGTCTTGAATTATGTCTAAGGTCACAAAAATAGGGAGTGATCAAATATAGTTCATATATAATGAACTATTAAGAGATCAGTGGTGTATCAGAAGCACTCTCTTGGGGGCCCCCAAAAAATTTAAAGGAAAAAAAACAGAGGTACATTTTCAAAATATAAGATAAAAAACAAATAAAATAAAATCTACATACAGCAACAGTGTTTTGTGTTGTGTAGGCTCCTGTGATGTAAGTAATAGGCCCCACCTGCTAGGATGCTCCCTAAAATATCACTGGTTTGCTCATTTCTATATATAGGGTGCCTACATTCTATTAATATACTTCTTAATTGTATTTCACTATTAATACACTTCTTAATTGTATTTCAATTTAACAATTACATTGATAAAATACATATTTTGTTATGAGTAAATGGCTTTATATACCTATTTGGTCCATGAATTGACAAAGGATAGCTGGATACAGAAAGGGCACGAATACCTTCGATAGCTTAGGCCTCATCAAACCTAAATCCAGCCCTGCACCGAAGATTCAGAAAGAAAAACTCTGCTTCCATAAGAGGATTACTTTATATTCTAGAGAAGATGTGTTTTGGTTGTACAAAATGGTCCTATTTTTCAAAGATTTTGTATAGCTGGATATCATAATAGTTTTGATGTCTGGTGGCTATCTGAAACCATTAGAATTTTGTTACTTCCTAAAGGTCTTACTGGAGCTTGAAGGAAACTTATTTCCAGTTCAAATCTGTCTTGTGAAAAAGTTTGGAAACTGCTGCCCTAGGACTCTTTCCCCATAGGGAAAGCTTGTAGAAGAGGGGAATGTGACTGTCTTCCCCTTCATTCTTCACCTTCTTCTTGTTATAAAAATGGAACTTTTGTGGGAAAAACTGTAGGAAAAAAATGGGGAAAAGTGTGGGAAAAACTAAGTAGCTACCCATCAGACAGTCTTGGATTAATTAATTACCGTAAGTACCTTCTTATTCAGGTAGTCATGGGTTGTCAACCATGGGGCTACTTGTGAGTTTTTCTCTCTGTGAGCACAATCCTAACCATGTCTACTCAAAAGTAAGCCCCACTGTGTTCAATAGCTCTTACTCCCAGAAAAGTGTCTTTAGGATTGCAGCCTATGGCTGCTCTCAAGGCAGATAGACTGACTTGTATATTTTTGCACCATTGTTAGGTAGTCACAGGAGTGTGAAAGAGGGCAAGGAAAAGATGAACAGATGAAGGAATTTAAAGAAAAGGCAAACAATCCTAACTGCAAATAATCCCAGAGATTCTTGCTTAAATTGCTGATAATTTAAATGATTCAAAGCTGAAGAAAACTTTGTTTCTGTGGCATATGCATTCCACTTGGCTTTGAAACTCTGATGAAAACAATTATTTTGTAGATAGACCTGACTTATTAATCATTCTCTTTGCTTGCTTTGCTCCCAGTGTAGCTTGATGGATTAGACTCAGATCAGTTGTTTGATCCTCCCTGGTACCAATGGTCACTTAACTTTTTCTGTTAAGCTCTCAGGAACTCTGCAAAAGAATCCCTATCGAGATCTTGTCTCTTTCCTGGTCATAGAACAATGACAAGTTAAGACTATAGGTTAACAGAGCAATGCTGCTGCTTCCTTCACAAATTAGTACCTTATGAGAACACCATCAAATTGTGTTTTTCTAATCACAATAAATATAAATATTTTATAAAGAAATACAAGCGTAATAGCCTAACAGCCCAATCCAGAGCAACTAATCTGTCCACATAAGAGCCCTTAGGTTGCCCTATCTAACACTAGGTTGGAGCAACTGCAAGATGCTCCAGCCCAGTTACTCTGAAGGAGGCTTAGGGCAGAGCAAGGCAAGATAGGGTGCCCTAAGAGAGGTGGACCTGCTCTGCCCTAACTGGGGCAGCCTAAGCAGTTCAGGAGAGGCAAGTTGAGAGCATGTTTAGCATTGCCTAGGGCAGAGCAGTTACTCTGTATCCAAAGCCTGTTTCCAAGGCAGAAATGCCCTCTTCCAGTCCTCAGAGTTATACCACCTCAGGAGCAGGTATAGTAATGAGTAGTCCCATAGGGGTCCATGATAAGGCCCGAGTAAGAATGGCAGTGCTGACCAAAAATCTGAGTTCTTGGCCAGCCTAGCTGCAACCCCTTCCTCTCAACCTCAGGATATGGAACAAACTACGGCTGCCCACAAACCTCAGGATACAGCAGGCCACTCCAAGAAGCCCCTTGTATTCACTGTAGAATGTACTGGCATCTCATCAGGGACTCCTTATAAGGCAGGCACCCAGTGGCGTCACCAGACTGGTGCGGCTGGTGTGGGCTGCATTGGGGATGCGCTCCATATGGGGTGATGTGCCGGAGGAGTTTGACTGTCCTTTGGCAGGCCCCAGGCGTCAGCACACCCATTCAGGCCTGCTCCAAGGCGGAGAATCAGCCAGAAGCTGACACTTGTCTGAGGAGCTGGCCTGAACGGCCATCTGAGGTGCACTGCGCAGAAACACACTGAGCATGCCGAACAGCTTCAGAGGAGACTTCCTTAGAGCAGAGAAAGTCCGCGCCTCTGCACAGCCATTCGGCCTCACTCAGGAGGCGGAGCGGCAGCCGAATGGCTTCAGAAAGAGTACTGCACAGGCACCAACTCTGACGCCTGCACAGTCTCCCCCGAAGCCAAAAGTCTTCAGAAAAGTACTGCGCAGGTGTCAGAGATGGTGCCTGCGCAGTACTCTTTCTGAAGCCAGTTGGCTTCAGAAACAACTGCGCAGGTGCCAACTTTGGTGACTGTGCAGTCCAGGTGGGGGGGGGGGGGCCGCATCCCAGGGATGACGCACAGACTTCCGCACCAGGTGATGTGCAGAGTCATGTCACCACTGTAGGCACCACAGCTGTTCCTTGTTCAGTGTGATCTGAGGGGTGTCTCCTCAGGAGCAAGTCTTCCCCTTGTGTCAATTACTTAGCTTGCTCTGGAGCAGTTAGGGCAGCCCAGGCTTCCTGACTCTCTAGATTCAGCATAACTTTCTGCTCTGGATACAGAATAGTTAGGAGAGTGCAGTTAGGTCAGAGCAGGCTGAATTTGCTCTGGATTGCAGCCTAATTCTTTGATGGTTTTTTAGTTCTATGGGTTTTGAGTCCTCAGAGGAGGTGAGGCAGCACCCTAAATTGGCTCCCATCAAAGCACTTCTTTGCTACAGTTCACCCTCTCCTTGTTTTGGCTTGAAAAGACAGCTGTCTCTTTCCCTTGTTTGCGGCGAGGAGAGACAGCAGCAAAAGCAGTTTTTGCTTGATCTTTGATGTCTCTGGAATCTGTTAGGGAATGGAGAAGATAGGGATAGCTGAGGAGTGCTTTCTGCTTATATAAACATAGGTATGCCAACTTAGAAATGTGTTCAATGGAACATACTCCCAGGACAGTGTGGAGTCACAGGGAAGGAGGCTCACAATTTATTTTGCAAACTGTTGCTTCGCTACTTGCATTAGTCACCTTTCTGAAAATGCCTGTGTTAATAAAACATATGGCTTCCTTATATCAAGCAATTTCTTCCCACCTACCAATTTGGATCCCTTCACAATGAGATTACGATTCAAAACATGGCTGAAGATGCAGGAGTGGTGTTTGCATATGTACATGTGTTTGTTTTGCTTCTGCTCCTTGCAGTTCAACTGGAGCAGTAGTCGGTGGGAAGATATGGGGCTTCTTCGCTGTGTGTTCATGATGTGTTAAAGCTGTATTAACCAAAACGGCTAAGGCTGCAATCCTGAAATGCACCTAGGCTAGCCTATTTAGAACTAGGCTGGCCTAATTCCAAAATAGGCCAGCCTACTTCACCAGAAAGGCTTGGGCTGGTGTAAGTCTAGTGAGACTAGCCCAAGACAGATGGACCTAGGCTAGCCTAGGTAGCTCAGCAAAGGCATGTTGAGCATGACCTAGAGCAGTGAAGTTAGGCTGTATCCAGAGCCTGTATCCAGTGAAGTTAGGCTGTATCCAGACATGCTCCCTCACAGCTCCTCTGACTTAGGCCACCTCAGGAGCAGGCATAAATTTGAGTAGACCCATAGGGGTTCATGATAAACCACAGTAAAAAATGAAAGCAAAAGAAAAAGTTCTGTCTTAGCCTAGCCTAAGCACCTCTCCTGCCTCAGGATATGGCACAACTACACCAGCCCAATGAACATGCTGCCCACAGTTAGGCCAGCAGTTAGGCTTCCTAGCCCTGTGGATTTGGCCTAAGTGTCAGCTCAGAATATGACCAACTTTATGCCAGCTTAGTTGGGCCATTCTTTCTGGTCTAAGTCAGGATTGCACCCTAAGTATGATGCCTTGACAGACAAAAGGTAACTTCCAGCTTTTCTTCCCAATATTTAAAAGGGCAGAAAGAAAGGGAAGCAGCTGTACAAAAAAGTGCCGCTTACAAATACCTATCCATGTCTACTCAGAAGTAAGTCCCACTATGTTCAATGGGGCTTATTGCTAGGAAAGTTTGTATAGGATGGCAGCCCAGGAAGAGAGAATGAGGAGGTGACAAAACCTTTCCTGCCTCCATTTGCTCTTTCCTGTCTCTCTTGCCCTGCATATGTGTGTATGTGGAGGGGTGCACATGACAGCGCCCTCTTCTCACTCCCCCTCCCATTCATAAGGGAACTGATGGAGGCTTCCCCACCCCCTTTCTGCCTGAAATTCCAGATAATTCAGAGAGCTAAGAGAGAGATGTGGCAATTCTTTTGCCACAGATAAAGGAACTTTGTGACAATCTTGTGCATAACTGGAGAAATAAGGAATGGGTGCATACTAATGAAGCCTCAAATCAACACTGACCTGTGGTAAACATATAGCGTATGCAAGTCCTATGATTATCTGCAACTCAATATTTCTATTAAATGGCTGTCAATGTTTCTCTCCTGCTAAACATATTGGAAACCTTTAAGCTGACAGCCCAAATCTACTTTTGCGAGCGTGAAGTGAACAGCAATGTACCAAAAGGGATCATCGCTTTCCTGTGTCCTCCAAGTTGCATGCTTTGCTCTTTCTTACCTTTCTCCTCATCACACACTCCTTCTACCTCCTCTCACCACTGGCATCTTAATTGATCTCATTGTTCACAATCCCCCAGAGTCCTGAGACTCCAGCTGTGCTTAAACAGAACAAAATCTCTTCCAATTTCCCCACCGTTTAAAAGAAAATTGAATTCTTTATCTGCAGCAGGAGTGGAAAACCTGCAAACATGTGAAACAGTAAATAGTTAAGTAATCAAAGGAGAGAGAGAGAGAGAGATTCCAAATTGTCCGGAAAGCTAAACATAAATGGATTCCTTGAGCTCTTTGTTCCTTTTAAATATTCTTATCAATTCATCTCTGTAAATAAAGTGAGGGGAAAGAACAGAGAGGAATTACTAGGTAGCAAACTGACTGACAGATCTGAAGTTCTCCTCTGTCTGTCAAAGTCCTGCACTCCTTGGTTGTGTTTATCTCCTTAATCTAAATATCAATCCGTAAAAACAGAATAGGATGGAACGGGAATCATGACAGCACAAGCACTAAAGAGAGAGGGGAGAGCCAGTGAGTGAGTGAGAGACTTATTGCAGTCTTCATTGCAGCTATGTGTCCTGATGAAACTGTCAGGATAAATACACAGTTTCAGAGTCCAGAAGTGGGGGAAAAATGAGCAAGAAAAATGAATAAGAGAAACTGGCAAATATACATTTGTACCTGTTCAAATTATATCCTTTAGAAAACAAACAAGCGATCAAGAGTCACTCCTTGAGTATTGTGCTTTTGAAATTTCTCTCCTTGCCTACCTCATTACTTTTCTGCAGTGTTGGCATTTTGAAAGCAACTGAGTTTGGGGAAGTTTTGATTCAAGGTGAGTTCTCCATTCAAGCTACAGCAAGAATGAAAATAGCCTAAGAGCACAATCCTAACCATGTTTACTCAAAAGTAAGCCCCATTGTATACAATGGGTCTTACTCCCAGGAAAGTGACTTTAGGATTACAGCCTTAAAGGGTGCAGTGCAGAGTAACTACGGGAAGTCCTTGCTCCGGTGTAAGAACAATTTACTCTGGATTGCAATATGAATTTCTCATAGGTTTTTACTAGGTGGTGCAGTAACTACAGGTGCACATAATGTCTCTTATGTGCTCCTGTAGTTCAGTGGTGGGCCCAGCCTGCCCTAACAACCGATTCTCCAGAAGTGGGCGGGGCCAGGCTGGGTCAGGGGGCAGGGCCAGGGTCAGGGGGTGGGGTGGAGGAGGGCATGCCACCTTAACCCTTAGTTTACCAAAAAAATGGTATCACTTGTGACTGCATCAATCATTATCAAGCCCCTGAGCTCAGTGTAATTTATTCCTATGCATGATGCTTTGTTGTGCTCTCAGGGGGAATGTGTGCCACAAATAAGAACATAAAAGCATAAGAAAAGCCTCCACTGGATCACACCAAAGACCCATCTAGTCCAGCTCCTGAATCACACAGCAGCCCACCAGCTGGGAGCACATATGACACTTGCATCCAGGTGCCTAATACAGCAGACACTACCACAAGTTTCACTGGTGGTACTCATACCACAGGTTGAGAAACACTGATCTACCACTACTTAAGGCTACTTAAGGCTACAATCCTGTCCAGACTTTCCTGTAAGTAAGCTCCATTAACTGTGATGGGATTACCAGTACTTCTGAATGGTCATACATAAGATTTGGGCTCTTAGAATACCCGCCTCTTGCTGCAATATAACACTTGCCTCCAGGTGCCTAAGTACCAGCAGACACTACCACAACTTCCACAGGTGATACTCATACCACTTGGTTGAGAAACACTGATCTACAGTTTAGGACCAGAGTCTGTGGTGCCCCCTTTACAGGCTGAGGTTTGCCTCTACTTAAGGCTACAATCCTGTCCACACTTTCCTGTAAGTAAGCTCCATTGAATATAATAGGACTTCTGAGTAGTCAAGCAAAGGACTGAGCTCTTAGTAACCAGCCTCTGGCTGCATTCCTATTCACTTTCCTGAGAGTAAGCTCCACACACTCTAATGGGACTTACTTCTGAGTAGCCAAGAATAGGATTGGGCTCTAATGCTGCACTCCTCTGCACACTTTCCAGGGAGTAAGCTTCATAGATTGAAATGGGATTAACTTTTGAGTAGTCCGGCATAGGATTACAAGCTCTTAGAAACCAGCTTCTTTCCAGGGAGTAAGCTTCACTATTATAATGGAACTTACTTCTGAGTAGACAGTGATTGGGCTTTGAGGCTACACTCCTATCCTCACAGGGGAGTAAAACCTACTGACTTTAATAGGATTTACTTCAGAGTAGACAGTGGACTGGGCTCCTGGGAGTGCAGGATGGGAACTGCATGCTGCCTGCTTATAAGGAAAAGGAGGACAATATAGATTTTTTCCCAGGCAGAAGAGTGAAAAGAGGACCTGTCCTGGGAAAAAATAAAATTTATGAGAAGGCTGCATGCTGCCTGCTTATAAGGAAAAGGAGGACAATGAAGATTTATTGTGGTCCTGGAAAAAAGTATGGATAATAAGAAGACTCCATGTTGCCTGCTCATAAGGAAAAGGAGGAGTAAAAAGAGGACCTGTCCTGGGAAAGGAGGACATATGGTCACTCAGTACTTGCTTCTGAACAGGCATGCAGAGTATTGGGCTGTGATGCTGCCATCCTATCCACCCCTACCTGGGAGTAAGCTCCATTGACAAGGATGGGACTAGGATAGGATTTACTTCAGAGTAGGCAGTGGAGTGGGCTCCTGGGGGGGGGGCAGGATGGGAACTGGGGCTATTTCTTCAGGTACCCCCCATACTTCCTGCCCTCAATCTCAGGTGGAGAGATTTCTCAGAGGGGCAGGATGAGGTGGGGAGATCTCTTGGGGGGGGGGCAAAAGGTCTACAGTGTGGATAGGATTGCAGCCTGAGCCCAATCCTAACCGTGTCTACTCAGAAGTAAGTACCATTCAAGTCAATGGGGCTTACTCCCATAACTGTGTGGTCAGGATTTTAGCCTTACAGTCCAATCCTATGCAGGCTTACTTAGAAGTAAGTCTCATTCTAGTCAGTGGGGCTTACTCCCATGTAAGTGTGGATAGGATTGCAGCATCAGAGCCCAGTCCTAATCATGTCTACTCAGTAGAAAGTCCCATTATAGACAGTGAGCTTACTCTCAGGAAAGTAGACTGGGATGGAGGAACAGGGCTGGAGGGAGAGATCCAATCCTCTGCCAATCTCCTCAGAAGTAAGTACCATTATAGTCAATGGGCTTACTCTCAGGAAAGTCTGGATGGGAAAGTAGCCTCAAATCCTATGCTACTCAGAAGGAAATCCCATGATAGTCAATGGGAATTGCTCCCAGGAAAGTGTGGCTAGGATTGTGGCCACAGGCTGCAGTCCTCTACTATACAGTGTGGCTTACTCCTGAGTAGTACTGGGTAGTACTGAGTAGTTCTCCATGCCTATACTGGGCTGCAAAGGCACCTGGGGAGGCAGGCAGGCAGGCAGGCATGGCCCCCACCAAAAGCCCTGGAGGATCTGATCCTCACAACACTCAGATGCTCAGCTACAGACCTTTCTCAATAGCTTTGGCTTCTGTATTACGGAGCCCTTTGTAAAGCTGTCCATCATGTGCCTGATTAAAAAAAAAACACCATCCCAGAGAGGCTGCTCATTTGCATGTGAGAACCCAGCATGCTTTGCAAACTGCACAAGGAAATAACTTCTGAAAACTTGCTAGAAATAAGGTTTTTAATCAAAATAAGATGTTCAGCAAAGACAGGATTCCTGAATAGCCTCATTCAAAAGTTTGGGGCATGAAGAATTTCTAACCCTGACTTTAAAGCATGGAGCTAACAGTGATGCAAACACCCTCCATCTCAGCAGTCAGAGTCTGAATGTGCTGTGATGGTCAAGGGAACAGACTGTTTGTATTTTAAAATTAAAAAATAACCTTAGGGAGGGGAAGGAGGGGGGAGAGAGAAAAGGGGAAGGAGGCTCAGAAGGGGGGGAGGGAGGAGGAGGGAGTAGAGGCCCTTTAAGAGAAATTCAAACACACTGGCAAGCAATTGAAAGATGATGGCCCCCAATTAACAACCCGTTCGCTAACATCAGCCCCTAATTAACAAACAACCGGTTCTACAGATCCAGTGCGAACCGGCCTCAGCCCACCTGTGCTGTAGTTACTCTGGATCGTAGGGTAACTGTATTAGAGAAAGTTCCATTTAGACTTTCCCAGGAGTTCTTTGTGCAACCAGAAAAAGAGTATATTCCCTGGTGTTAGTCCCCTTTTCTATGTACAAGACTCTGTTTATGGACATTCCAATTCGCATTCATAACAACAACAACAACAACAACAACAACAACAACAGCAGCAACAACAATACATGCCTGTGAAGCTGAGTCAGAACAAAATATTTTCTATATTTATGATTTTTTATATGTATTTGCAGTGCTGATTCAAAAATTTGCATCAGTTTTGTCCTGTCATGTCTCGTTTTAGAGATACAGCACAGCCTCATTAGTAGATGTTCAAATACCTTCCTCATGAAGATGTCTTGGAGTAGGCTACTCATGAGGAAACAGCTTGAACCATTAATTATGCCTTATCACCAAAACTTGACACAACAGATCAAACCTGATGCCATTTTTAAAAATCAGAACCCCAAATATACCCAGGAATAGATCTGACTTTTAAGACAACAAATGAGCGGTGACCCGTGTGATTATTTATGGCTATCCTCTGTATTCAGTCCTCTTTTAAAGTGACACATTTTCCTCCCTATACTTTCCCTGAAGAATCACTGACTGATCCAAGCCCTGCCCCAACACCTGGACTGAGAAACATGACATTTGGGGAAGATTTTCCTTCTATGACATGAACAGCCATCAAGAACAGATGTTGAGAAATTTAACCCTTAAGGGGGTGAAAAGGAGTGCAACATGTTTCTGTCCTATACTTAACACTGAAGACTGACTGATCAACATTCAGCCAATTTGGTGCCTGGTGCATTGGGAGGAGGGTGCACAAAGGGGGATTTTGCACATGGGTGATTGATGTGCATGGGGGGCGTTGCGTATGAGATGTTGTGCATGGAATTTTGATTTGCATGGGGGGTTGATGCGCATGGGGATGATGCGCTTTGGGGATGTTGCACATGGAGGGACAGTGCACGTGGGATTTTGATGTGTATGAGGGGGGTTGATGCGCATGTGGGGATGTTGATGAGCATGGGATGTTGATGGCCATGATGGAAGTTGCACATGGGTGGCATGGGGAGGATGATGCGCAATGGAGGGATGGGACACAGGGTGGATGGTGCTTGGGGGGTATTTTACTCCTGCAACGTGGGTACATTTCACTAGTACAACATGAAAAGAGGTGTGGTGGGCATGGTGAGCAGAGCGCCAGTGTATCATTTTCACAAGTTTGAAAAAGCCTTCCTGTCCACCCTGAGCTTCTTATCAGTGTTTGTTGTACTGTGTCTGGTTCTTGTGTCTGTTCTTTATATTGTACTGTTGTATTGTGTCTTCTTTATATTGAATCATACCAGTTCACCACTGATCCAAATTCAGTCAACTCTGACTAGCATGGCTTGCCAAAGGATTTTTCCAGACTTCATTGGTATCTTTAATTGGTGATGCTGGGGGTTGAATCTGGGATATTTTTGTATGCAAAGCACGTGCTATCTCACTAAGCTATGACCCCTCATCTCTCAAGGTGTACATTTTTACCATTACCCCTGGCTGTGGCAAGCTCCAGCTTCTCTCATAATCTCAGTAACTTGAATGAGGCAGAGCTTTTAATGGTGACAAAGGGGAGAAAGAAGAACTAAAGTTTGTACGGATGAGCTCTTGCAAATGTTTCAGAGTTCGTTGTAGTGATTTATGTTTCCTTCTTTGGACTTTGACCTTAATTTCTTCCGTTTTGCTGGGCTGTAAAATTCATTAGAGACCTAACAGCAGAGTGATTGAGATGTCAGCCAAGCTATTGTGTGGTTATTTAATCTATCAGATATGCCGCTTGCCATTTAAGCGGACAACAAGAGAATATGAAATCAATACGGTTCATTAGCGGAGAACCGGCTGCTGGCCCAGTCACAGAGCTCCAATAAAACCTGGTGAGGCGAGCATCTAAATTGTCCTGGTGTCACCTTGGGGGAGGGTGACTTAAGTGAGAGAGAACAGAAAAGTGTGGAATCTCTGCAGAAACAACAATTTCTTTGTGTTGTGGATGCTAACAGTATAATATGGCTATTGACTAAAAATATTAACAGTAGTTCCTAGCTGTTAACAGCCCAGCAGCTGTCAATTATGCAGTGTAAAATCGAGGGGTCTCCTGCCATGTCCACCTTTCTGAACTACACTAGCAGCTGATGCTAAGGAGACTTCTGTTATAAAAACAATCAAGAGAAGCTGGGACTTCCCCCTTCTCCTCCTGTCACCCGGGAAAAGTAGTAGTAGAAGAAGCAGCTCTGTAATTCCCAGGGGGGTTGATTGGCCATTTTTCTCCTGCCAGTCTCAGCAGAGCAGTCTGGGTTGTTAGTCTGTCTTTAATGTCTGTATCTACTGAGGCTGCAATCTCAAATATCTCAAGGACCACTTTGACATTTTAACAGTGTCTTCTCCTTAGTTATTCTTCCCATTTCTGTGTCTCCTGCTTCTTTCCTTTTGGCTTCACTTTCCTCCAAACAATCACCTTTATACACTTCCACTCTAATAATCCTAGTAACCAGGTCAGATTTGTTCATTTCTGATTGTAGATGCATGCATTTCACAAAGTACTTGTATGTGGGAAATTTAAAATACTATACATTTTTTTCTCCTCCTGGAAATTTCAAACAATTTTAAGTGGGTCCCTAGTCATCACATATTTGTTTGTGTGCAGTTGACGTTTGTTGGTAGTGACAGCTCTTCAGTCTCAGGAATCTATAGAATACCAACCAAATCAATACATTTGTTATTGGTATACACCAATTTGTTATTGGTATACACCAATTGGTTAGGTTTGTTGTTAGAAAAAAAGTACTTAGGAAAAGCAATTTGGAAGAAAAGTATAAAATGGTTCTTGATTCCTGCCCGCCAAACAGCTAGCAAACAGCAAGTGCCTTTCTCTATATAGGATTGTAAACACTTTATTCCAGATTTTAATGCTAAGTAAGTAGTGAGGTTGTTGTTCCTCCTCCTCCTCCTCCTCCTCCTCCTCCTATTACTACTACTACTACTACTACTACTACTACTACTACTGCTGCTGCTGCTGCTGCTGCTGCTGCTGCTGCTACTAAAGGACTCAGGGTGGGATACTACCATTTTCTTCCAGTTTCTCATACAGTTTTCATTCTGGTCTTTTTGATGAAAGGATGACCCATAAATATTGCTGTGAGCAAAGCAGATAAAGTAGAAATGAGAAAATTTTGCCATCTTTGAGACAAGTTATACATAGCCCAGTACTTGACAATGATGAAAAAGAGGCCAAAAATCATGCTACAATACAGGAATGAGACTCAGAGCTGTTTCTCAAACCTGGTATACTGTATGGACCACTTTGTCCTTTTCGGTCCCTGTTTCTTTGCTCACTGCCCCACAGAGTATCACCAGGAGGCTGGCACGCTGTATGCAGCGATGAGAATCATGGCAGGTCACTCTGATGCCTTGACAGGTTTTTGACAGTCAGTAATTGCTTTCCTGCTACAACTCTTTTGAGCAGAGTTTCTGGCCAAAGCAATTTGCTTCCCATCAATTTTTATTCCCTGTTTTTTAAATGAAAAACCTCCTCCAACAAACAAACAAACCTGGGAACTCCTTTATATGGCAAGCCTGATGTCACTTTGCAAGGACACCCTTGTTCTGCACAGAGTGACACATTAAATTGAACTCGCTTGCACTGGAACTACCCGCCACAGCTGTTCTCTCACTTCTTTCCCCATGGTATACCCCATTTTAGCCTTCCTTCAATTGTTTCTAAAGAAGCCTTTCTGAAAGATGTTTGTAGATTTATCCCCTAATTTGGCCATCCCCCAGTTTTATTTCAAATACTGGTAGCATTTTAATAATATTATAACATGATATTATTACTATGGTAGTATACCAAGCCAACATAGAAGCTTTCCCTGTAAGGTGCAAAGCTGAGTGACCGTGCAACTCTAATAGAAGTTCTCATGCAACTCTGTTTGAACTCATGCAGCTCTAATAGAAGCTTCCTTCTCATGCTCTGGAGCTCAGCAAGGATAATTACAGTATATCATCACTGAGAACACCACAGCTGTTCCTATGCAACCACAATAGGATCCCATGAACTTGATTAAGACATGATGGCTGCAATCCAGTAATGCACTTGGGCTACCCTATCTATCATTAGAGACCTAGAGCCCAAGTCCAAGGTGCGGCTGCCCTGTTATGCTAGAGAAGGCTTGGGGTAGCCTAAGGCAACATTCCCCCAAATCCAGAGTAACTACGGGAGCACGTAAGAGACTTTACGTGCACCTGTAGTTACTGCACCACCTAGTGAAAACCTATGGGAAATTCATATTGGAATCCAGAGTATGTTGTTCTTACACCGGAGCAAGGACTCCCCATAGTTACTCTGGATTTTGTCCATAGACTGCCCCAAGACAAGTGGACCTGGGCTGCCCTAGCTGTTCAGGAGAGGCATGTTGAACTTAGCATTGTCTAGGGCAGAGCAGTTACTCTGTATCCAGAGCCTGTTTCCAGGGCAGAAATTCCCTCTTCCAGCTCCTCAGAGTGATACCAGCTCAGGAGCAGGTATAGTAGTGAGTAGACCCATAGGGGTCCATGATAACCCAGAGTAAGAAGTGTCAACCACAACTCTAAGTTCTTGGCCAGCCTAGCTACAACCCCTGTCTCTCAACCTCAGGATATGACACAACTATGGCAGCCCACTAACCTGTGGATACAGCAGGCCACTCCAACAAGTCCCTTGCTTCCACCCTCCACTAGAGATCTTGCTTTACTTGATTCTCATACTGCAGCTGTTACTGGTTGTTAGGAACTTCTGGACTTTCTTATAAGGCAGGCTCCACAGCTGTTCCTTGTTCAGTGTGATCTGAGGGGCGTCTCCTCAGGAGCAAGCCCTCCTCAGGTGTCACTGACTTGGTGCCTACTGAGCCTGCTCTGGAGCAGTTAGGGCAGCCCAGGCTTCCTGACTCTGGATGCATCATAACCTTCTGCTCTGGATTCAGAATAGTTGGGGCACTGACCTTTCCCCAGGAGCTGGGTAGAACTGTCTTAACATCACTTTGGTGACACCCCCAAGTCAACACAAGACTTATGCTGGGGATTAGGCTGTCCTAACTGGAAGTTCGGATTGCAGCCTATGTCACTCAGGCTGCAATCTTATCTACACTTACCTGGGAGTAAACCCCATTGACTAAAATAAGATTTACTTCTGAGTACACATGAATAGGGTTGGGCTCTGAGAAGGGATTAGTAGTGTGGGAGTTTCCTTGTAAGTGGGATGTTGTATGACAAGGATATAGCACTGTCAGTGCAATCCGAACTCCTGGTTAAGTTGACACAAATTCTGCCAGAAGTCCTGTGCTGAACTGAGGTGTCACAAAAGTGCTGTAAAGCAGTTCTGTGCTGTTCCTGGTGGGGGGAGAGTGGCCAATACACAGACAACCATTGGTCTTTCTACACGGCTGCAGTCCACATGCAGTCCACATTGGTCTTTCCACACATGCAGTCCACAACAAGAACATGGGTGAGCTGCCCAGGCCTAAACTGATTAGGACTGTGCCCTGTGGGTATTGAAGCTCTGGGTACTCTGTTTTGTGGGTACTTTGACTTTGTTTTGTTATCCTCCGTTCTGAGAAAAACTTCATCCCAGTAATGATGACAAAGTATTACATATATAAACAAGCAAGTAATTCTAGACCCACAATTTGTATGCACAGAGTGAATCTGAGAATGGTATCTGCAGAATTGTTTGGCTTATTGCAATTTATGTGACATGTTAATGTTTTTCAGTTTAGTGGCTTTAGAGCACAACAGGTCTACTCAAAAGTAAGCCCCATTGTGTTCAGTGGGTCTTACTCCCAGGAAAGTGTCTTTAGGATTGCAGCATTAGCCTGCAATCCTAAAGTCAGTTTCCTGGGAGTAAGACCCAATGAACACAATGGGGCTTACTTTTGAGTAGACATGGTTAGCATAGTGCTCTTAGTGGATCAGTAGTTCTGAGTCATAAGTGGCCTTTGAAAGAAGAATACTGTACCTCATTTTGATATTAATGAGACAGGACACACACACATAGAGAGAGAGAGAGTCTTTATGTATTATCAGGCTCTTGCACTCCTCTTTGGACTGCAAGAAGGTCAAATCAGTCAATCCTCCAGGAAATCAACCATGATTTTTCTCTGGAAGAGAGATTGAAGCTGAAGCTCAAATATTTTGGTCACATGAGAAGATAGGATTCCTTAGAAAGACCCTGATGCTGGGGAAAATTGAAGGCAAAAGGAGACAGGGATGGCAGAGGATGAGGTGGTTAGACAGTATCACTAAGGCAATGAACATGAATTTGGACAAACATTGGAAGCTAGTAGAGGATAGGGTGGCCTGGCATGCTGCATTCCATGGGGTCACAAAAAGTCGGACACACCTTAGCAACTAAACAACAAGACCTACTGATACATGCCTCCAATCCAAGGGTGCATTGTGTAGGGAGAACACTGCAAAGACTGCTACCATTAGCATTTGCGAGGGAAGGAGCTGCATTCTCCTTGAAGGATTTGGGCCACAATTGATGAATCTTTGTCATGGAGTCTCATGTGTCCTCCATGGTTCAGAGGACCTGTGACTCCTTCTGGATAGAAGGATAGCCTAGCCTGCAATCCTAAAGACACGTTCCTGGGAGTAGGACCCATTGAGCACAATGGGGCTTCCTTTTGAGTAAACATGGTTAGGATTGTGCATCTGGTCACATGTTTCTAGGCTCTAGTAACTTTCAAGCTAGAATTTATACATGGATATGGACACTGGTGGGCTCCAGCAGGATCGCATCTACTCTATAGAACCTGTTGTTAAAATTTCCTGGCGATGGCGATCCAGTAGCAACAAGGGGGGGGGGGGGGCGATAACCAGGGGACCGGTTCGCAGCCGCTGGAGCTTGTGGGGCGCCTTGCCGGGCTGGACGGCAAATTTAAAAGTGCCTGGCTGGCTGCCCCTGCCGCTCCAGCGAGTGTGGCTGGGACTGCAGCCTCACAGTCACAGCCCATCCTCTGCATGTCTACTCAGAAGAAAACACCATGATCATCCATGGGACTTACTCCCAGGTCAGTGACGGTATGATTTCAGCCTCAGAGCCCCATCCTATGCGTGTCTACTCAGAAGTAAGCACCATGATCGTCAATGGGGCTTACTCCCAGATCAGTGAGGGTATGATTTCAGCCTCAGAGCCCAATCCTATGCGTGTCTACTCAGAAGTAAGCACCATGTTCATCATGGGACTTACTCCCAGGGCAGTGAGGGTATGATTTCATCCTCAGAGCCCCATCCTATGCGTGTCTACTCAGAAGTAAGCACCATGTTCATCAATGGGACTTACTCCCAGGCCAGTGTGGAGAGGACTGGAGCCTCAGAGCCCCATCCTATGCAGGTCTACTCAGAAGTAAGCACCATGTTTGTCAATGGGACTTACTCCCAGACCAGTGTGGAGAGGACTGGAGCCTCAGAGCCCCATCCTATGCAGGTCTACTCAGAAGTAAGCACCATGTTCATCAATGGGTCTTACTCCCAGGAAAGTGTGGTTGAGGTTGCTGGGGGGCACTAACAAAAACTTAGATTTAAAAAAAAATTTAAATTTTTTTTTAAAGTTTTAGATTTCCCCTTTAAATTCTCCCTGACCCCACCCCCTGACCCTGGCCATGCCCCCTGACCCCGGCCACACCACGCCTACTTCTGGGGAACTGATTCTTGGGCTAGGCTGGGCCCATCACTGGATATGGAGCTTCTTTTCAAAGATAGTTTTGAAAATTGTGTTCACATTTTGCCAGTTCTTAGACAGCCCCACTAACTCACTGGCTGTTTCTGTGCTCACATCAAAGTGTTGGTGCTTTCATTTTACAGCTCTGTACAGCTTCGGGTCAAGACACCTGAAGGAGTGCTTGCTTCATCATCCTATCATTGGTGTGGCAGTGTATTTTGAAGTACAGGAGCTTGTCATGACAGACACCATAAGTCAAGCCTCACTCAGATTATTAGAAAAAAGATTATTAAAAAGTGTTAGCAGCTCTGAAAAAGTTGAAAGGGGTAGAAAGGAAATATTTTAAATAAATAAATTGCATTCAGTCTGATCCTGTAACTGCAACTCAATTTTGGAACTTGTGAGTTGTGATGGATAACATGTAGGCAAAGGATTTCTTATGTTTAACATTTTGCATATTGAAAAGTTCCTGTATCTTTAAGTGGCTTCTTTCCTTTCTTCTTTATCATCTCCCTCCAGCCCTTGTGCCTCCCTGAAGCTGCTATGAGTAGGGTTAATTTCATGTAGTTTAAGGAGTTATTCACTGGGGGCTCAGGGGATGATAAATGTTGAAACCATTACCAGCAAAGCATCAGGGCTCCATGGAGCTGTTTAAAAATGCATTCTCCCATGTAAATTTCTGCTCCATCAATCCTTATGACATGTCAAACATTGCTATTGTTTCCTGAACAAATTGTACGACATGCCCTTTTCTGCAGATTTGTGCACAAGAGCAGAACTGCTCCACATCTTTGCCTTCCGCTTTTGTCTCTGAGCAGGTTTTATGGCAGCAGCTGCAACTGTGCCGATTTTCATAGCAAGTGGAAGGGGGAATAATTTGCAAATGAAATAGATTTACAAACAGGTACAAGATAGGTATGTTTGAGACATGCAGGAAAATATATGTTGTGAGAGATACAAAGAGATAAGGGTTTATGAATACATGCACTATTTTAGTTTTGAAAGCATCCAAGCAAATAAATGTCCATGTAATGACTTAAAAATTATTCAGTATCCTGCTAATTACATTTGCCTTTAGTTAAAATGCTATGAATCTCTCCCTCTTATTAACATAGCTAGAAAGAATGGCCAATGCAGCAGAAAAATGCACCACTTTATTGCGCTGCTGCAAGGTCTGTACAATATTGTGTACAGGGATCGGTACCAGAACCGCCTGTCTGCCCATGTGATACATTAGGGCAATAGCAGTTACTACTAAGGTATCACTGTCATGTGCTGAATTCAGTTCTTAAGGCCCGTTTGTCTGAGCAAATCTTCTAATTGCAGTTATGATGTCTTCATAGCAGTATACAAAATCAGACTGTAGGAAGAGAAAGTATATTTATGATGGTTGAATACAGTATATCAAGATTTCTAGGCATTCAAAATACATTCACATTACAGCAGAAATAGCAAAAATGTAAATGAGAAATCAAATGAGAAATTCTGGATGGATTCACACATAGTTCAAAATGCACATGACATGTTTCATTAACAATTTCCTTATATATATATATATATATATATATATATATATATATATATATATATATATATATATATATATATATATATATGGCTTTGTAAATCCAGTATATAAAATAACTTGTTTTTCCTCTTACATGTATCTTTTAAGCTTGTCCATTAGAAGCTGTTAAAGTTTCTTGGCAGAACCTATTATGACGAAAGGACTAGCAATAAAGAAAAAAAGGACTAATGACATTACTTAGCTTCAGATCAATGACTTTTTCTCCTCCTGAATAATCTTATGTCGTATACTTTTATGTTGCATACTTATATTTGCCAGATCACATGCAAAGCTGTAGTGCTTTAATTCATAAAAAATCACTTTTCTACTACACTAGTTTTGCACCTGTTTGTCATAGAAATATTGGGAAATTCTAGATAATACACGCAATAGCATACGAGGTGTGCAGTAGTGCAGTGTTTGTTGACCTGAAGGCAAGCAGGTTGGCAGTTCCTGATACTTGCCCAGCTCCTGCCAACCTAGGAGTTTGAAAGCATGTAAATCAAATAGATAAATAGGTATTACTTTGGTGGGAAGGTAACAGCATTCTGGGTTCCTTTGGCATTTAGTTATGCTGGCCACATGATCATGGAGGCATCTCCAAACAATGCTCGGTCTTCAGTCTGGTAGCAAAAGAGCCATTACCAGAAAGCAGCCTGAGCACTGCTTCCTAGAGTCAATCACAATTAACAGGACACCTTTACCGTTTTTATAGAACACACAAAACTTACTCCTTGACAATTCCGTATCAAACCTCCCCTCTTTTTTTCTTCTTTTGCAAACTCCATCAGATTGTTAGCTGTTGTGGTAGTATAGTGCCACTATAGCTAGTCATATTTGGAATTAATTAAGAAAAAAATTGAACCCTGTGTATTGGTTCTGAGAAGGAAGCTATTTGATATGTTGGGAAACCAACAGAAATTAGCATTAGGGCTATGATGGATAAACATGAAATGAAGTTCTGTATAAGGTCATAGCTGGCTGCAAGGATCTTTGGCTGTGTTTTGTATGGAGGGGAATGATGGGAGATGGAAACACTACTGAGATATGCATGAGGCTAAGAAGCACAAAAGACAGATACCTTCAAGCTTTATGGTATGGCAGTTTTTCCACACCCATTCTGTGGTCTCTTGCTTTTGATGATTTATGCATGTTTTCTCCCTAATAAATCTGTTAACAAAATTTAGATTTCTTGTTGGCTTTTCATCTCTTCATGTAGGATGACCCAGTAAGAAACTTCATAAATAGAAAGCTAGACATTCAGTGAAATGAAAATTGCAAGTCACAAAATTAAAGGTGTCCAAAGTGTGTGTTGTAACTTCTCTGTCATGTCTCCTATCAAGGAACAATAACCTGTATTATTTCCTTGGCCGTCTCTGTAAGAGGGATGAGCCTGCACATACTATGTGATTTGGGTTCATTTTCAGTTTATGAAACATTCCACTGATGTCCTACTTTGCATGGCTATAAATCAAAAATAATTCTTCAGAATTTATTCTGAGAAAACTGAAACTGAAGTTGGGGAGGGGAGAGAGAGAGAGAGAGAGAGAGAGAGAGAGAGAGAGAGAGAGTCTTTATGTATTATTAGGCTCTTGCACTCCTCCTTGGACTGCAAGGAGAGGATTGCTTTTTCCATCTTGAGACAATCACTGTCTGAATGTGTCAAATGTGTTTTGCCTTGGCAGTGCAATGATGTTTTTGAGCCTGATGATTACACACATTATTGCCATCCTGGGTAAAATGGCAGATCCATCACAGGCAGTTTGTGAGGCAGCCGAATGGGTGAGAGAGCAAGTACCTGTCCTTGTGCTCTGCCACTGGAAGGTATTGGCTCTGGCGAAATGCTTGCTGTTACCTCTCAAACAGAAGAAAAGAAATCAGCCATGAAAATTGCCTGACAATAGTTTCTGCAAGTCGGTTTTAGTGAGTCTTGTTTAATGTAGTAGCTAATCACAGAATTAGGGATCTGTGCTATAACCTAGTTTTGGTTCTTCCAGGATTGTTGGGTAAATCCAGATGCGCCGCATGGAGTTGTTCCTCCAGCCTTGCTTATTGTAACCTTCTTTTAACCTCCCCCTTCTCTCAGTTCTCCTTTTCCCCCAATGTGGGTGTCAACAGAGGAAAATTATCCTTTCCCCTGTGATCTCCATCACTGAAATAAGCACTTACAAATGCAATTATAAAGGGCCAAATGAGGAAATTCGTTTTGCTGGTAATACCAGCTTTCAGGAGCGTCGTCAAGCTTGTTATAAATCATTACCTCATCAGTGGCCAATCCACGCACTTAGAAAACCTACTTATCTTATGCCTTCTGTCCTTTTTCCCTGTATGCTTGCACTGCACAAGAGGCAAAATGCTGGCGTGGTTATTTCAGACACCTGTAAGAGGTGAGGAAAAAGTAGAAGGAGAATCACTGTTTGCCGTGTTATATAATATCTGAAATGATCAGAATGTGCCCCAAATATTTTAATAGAGCAAACTTATATTTGATTGACTTACTAGATGTAAGAACTGTTCATCTTGTTGATGCCGTGTTCCTACCTAAGCCATCTGCCAAGCTGTTTCTTTTTATCAGATAAAAATCACCCACAGGGCAAGGCATTAATTAGTATAATACATCTAACTATCATAACAACATGAGGGAAGGTACAAGGCATTGCTATTAGTGAGCTTGTCTGCTTAGAAAGCATGGACATGCATGTAAATGACCTGTACATGATTATTATCACTTATTACATGGTTTGCTTAGAGGACCATGCATATGGATGTTCTTGCTACAAACTAGAAGCTGTCAGTGCATTGAAATTTATCTCTTTGGAATTTAACCATGCAATTAGATTTTTTTTATCAGACCTTAGGGATATAGTTGGGGTGACTAGAGATAGGGTAAGGTTTATGGCCTAGAGCCAAGTAGGAAATTTTGCACTGTTCTCCTAACCTTTCTCAAGCGATTCCCTGATAAAACATACCCAAATGGTAAAAATAGTAATTATGATCATTCCAATGATTTCCTTTTAGACTTTGCACCATTTGGGAGGTGCCTTAGGGCAAAATCCAGAGTTACTACAGGAAGTCCTTGCTCTGATGTAAAAACAACTTACTCTGGATTCCAGTATGAATTTCCCATGGGTTTTCACTAGGTGGTACAGTAACTACAGGTGCATGCAAAGTCTCTTGCGTAGTTTCTCCCATACATAGAATATACAATGACTAGGATCACTCCATGGCATAGAGAGGAATGTCTATGCCTGACCATCACAACTGGGTATGCCCAAGGGGTCCACTGACCCTTATACTACTGCTGGCAGAGGTAAAAGAGACAGGAACATGAAAATTTATTCCACAATCACCAAATTTCCAAAGGGCAGCTTAACAGCACAATCATATCCAACTGTTATCTTGAGGAGGCTTCCAATACCTGCCTCCAAAACTTCAAGATGGCATATCTGCATTGGCACTGGAAAGTTGGATAAGATTGAGCTTTGTTTAATTTGAATCTTTTAGAAAACTAGAATTTCATGAGGGACAGAAAAGTGTTAATGATGCTTTAAAATGAGGGAGGGAAAATATTAAGGATGGTTTAAGAGGAAAAAACATTAAGGATGATAAAAGGATTCTTGTTCCCCTTCTCATTTTGACATGGACCAAAAATTTTGACATGGACCAGAAATTGCAATTGTGGAAATCAAATGTAAGATAACTTTTCATTCTGTATGCTAATGAAGGTTGATTTGCACTGAGAACTCTGAATCTTCAAACCATTAATCCAGGAAACACATAATTTGTACCTTCCACCTCCATGAGGTTGCCTACATGACAAATGAATCACTTGAGAAGAAAGGCAGATTTATTTTTTATCCCAAAACTGAGACTGAGCGCTATATGAAGGAAAAGGGAATGTCAAATGAGGATCAATGTCATTGTGTGTGTCTCAACAGTGTCACACCCCCCGACTGATTGATAACTAAAAAAAACTTCTAATGTCGAGATGGTGAAGTTCTGTCCATAAAGAGGCAAAATTGTCCCCATCTTCGCAGGTCTTCTGCTAGTTGGCAAAGACATTTCTATTGGAACTCTCTTTTAACATACAGGTGCAGTGTATTACCTCCTTTTAGTACTCTGTTGTGTGTTTAATATCATCCCTTGCTTTTGTTGCTGCCTCTGCTGTTCTGTGCAAGCATGCTGATGGTATAGGATTTTGTGGCATTGTATTTTTTATTGTAAATTCCCGTTGGCATAATAGTATGATAGAAAGATGGAGTATAATTATCTACAACAAAGAATTACAGGCTTGAGGGACAATTAGTTTGGGTGGCAATTGGAGGGGCTTTGGTGATGTTCGTAGGGTTGACGGGTGTCCCAGAGGAATTCCTCTAGTGTTCCTTTGGGGAGGAAGAACTCACAATCCTACTTGGAAAGTATGTTCAACAAAGCAACAATTTTTGAAGTAAAACTTGTGGCAGGTGGGAGGAGGGAGTTTAAAATCATCTGATTTTTCCATCTCCAGAAAATGCTTCCCTAAGATCTCCACTCCTTTTGCATCACGCCTGCAGGAACATTTCATCCTTCAGAATGAAATCATCAGAAGCCTTTTCAGAACTGACTGTTCAATCTCACTTGCCCTGTTGGGGTTGTACTGATTAGTTGCACTTACTCTGCTGGGGTTGGACTGAGTTGCAGCAGTACTCTTGAAGCTGGACCACAGGCTATATTATGAACTAGCGAAAAGTGTACCCGCACTGTGGGAGTAAAATTCCCCTGTACGCCATGCGCAACATCTCCCCTTGCGCAACAACCCCCATGCACATCATTTCCCCATGTGCATCAATTCCCCATGCACATCAACCCACATGCACATGTGCAACATCCCCATGTGCATGTGCACATCAACCCACATGCCCATGTGCAACATCAACCCACATGCCCATGTGTAACATCCCCAAGTTCATATGCATCATCTCCCATAGGTACATCATCCCCCAAGCTCATCAACCACCCATGTGCAACATCCCCCATGCTCAACATTCCCCATGTTCATCCCCTTGTGCATCAACTCCTCAGTCCCCCATGCGCAACATCTCCCCTTGCGCAACAACCCCATGCACATCATTTCCCCATGTGCATCATTCCCCCATGAGCATCAAACTCCCATGTGCATCATCCCCCATATGCATCAACCCTCAATCGCAACATCCCCCATGCACGGCATCAACCCCCATGCGCATCTTCCTGTGTGCAACCCCTCATGCACAGCATCCTCCCCAGTGCAACCTCTTCCTGCGAACAATATCCCCCCCCCCAGTGCACCAGGCACAGAACACCAAATTGTTGGTCATTCTTCCATGTTAAGTATAGAACAAAAACACTTTGCACCCCTTTTCAGCCCCTTAAGGGTTAAATTTCCCCACATGGGTTCTTGGGTGTTCATGTGACAGAAGGAACTCCCTCCCCAAATTTCATGCTTCTAGGTTGGGGTGGAATGTTGATGAGTCATCAATTCTTCAATGCAAAGTATAGGGAAGAAAACACTGTACCCCATTTCACCCCCTTCTGGTTGGAATTTCTGAAAACTGGTTCTTAGTGACTCCCTCCATCGCAGAAGGAACACCCTCCCCGAATTTCACGCTTCTAGGCCTGGTGGTTTTGGCAGGATGTTGATGAGTCAGTAATGACGATGAAGATTAGTTTTATAAAACGCATTGCGCCCATTTTCACCCCCTTCAGGTTGGAATTTATGAAAACTGGTTCTTAGTGGATCCCTCCATCATGGAAGGAGCACCCTCATCAAATTTAATGCTTATAGGCCTGGTGGTTTTGGCTGGGTGTTGATGAGTCAGTGATGATGATGAAGATGCCTTTTATATATATAGATGAAATGCTCTAGTCACCCTACAAGTGTTCATCCAGAACACTCCTATTTTGCCTGCTCATTGCATACCAGAGAAGGGAGGGCTCAACACAAGATGTGAGGGCCAGGGAGACAGAGGAGCACATCATCATCATCATCACTCTTCTCTTGAGAGCATTTCTCTATATGACTAACCTGTTCAGTCTTGCACTTTTAAAAATCACTAGTTAATAGAAGCATAATTCAGCTTCTCTATAGAGGAATGATTATTTTTCCAAAATTCCTTAAAGTTAGAACAGCAGTGTTAGCTTTCTTTCCACCCTCTTATTTCCAGCAAATGGAGAGGGTCCCAGGAGGGGGTGCGCACACAGTGGAGGTGATGTGCTCACCCCCTGCACTAGGTGATTTGCCCTGTTGCGTCACCCCTGCATATAGAACATTTATTTTGAAAATTTCATGTAAAAACAACTCAGAAATACCAGCTTCTGATTCCAGCTACATCAAAGCTAAGTGAAACAGCTGTGTATTTCCTAGATGCCTACTAGCTTCAATGCAACAGGCCTAGCTATCAAAAATGAGTCACACACCATGGAAAAGCAGAACCTTCAATTCTTATTTGTCTTCAGCCTCAGTCCTGAAGGCCAGTGTTCAGAAGCACCACACTCTTCCATGCCTCATTTTTGTATGGTGACTGGTTTCCATATTGCACGGTATCTGACAGTTAATGCACCTTGAATTAACAAATAAACAGAAGATTGTGGTGGGTGGTTATGCCACACCAGTTTTGTTATTTCAGAATACTTATTCTAATAAGTTTTTAGTGAAATATGGAGAAATTAGACTTAGACTTGGCTTTCTGACTCTGCTGTACTGCACCTTTGAGATCATCCTTTTAAATGATGCATAGAGTAGTGCTCAGGAATCTGGACCAAGGGCTTGGTCTCCAGGGACTATTTGGCTGAAGGGACATCTGGATATCTGTGGGCAGATGCATCGGCCCCATTAGCTTACAGCAGCCAGAGACCACTTTCTGCCAAAGGTAAGTATATGACTGAACCTGAGAAAGTTGCCATCTTGCATGACCAGCCCTCTTCCTAATGAGGTGGAACATATTTCGTCCAGGAGTACAAGTCACCCTTTCCCAAAGCCATGTTTTGAGCCAATGAAAATCGAAGCCTGATATTATGAGACCATGCTGTGACAATAACCTACCCAAGAGGAAATTGCAACTTTCTTAGCCTCCAGCTGGCAGGGCAGGGTAAACACCTGGAAAGGCTGCTGCATGGGGTTGAACAGTAGCAAATTGATAGGTATGTAGTATCCAGTTGGGTAACCCCTGCCAAACCAAATAGCTCTACTGTGGAACTGAAGGCTGTTGAATTGTTTAACAAGAGAATCAAAGGAAAAGGATAGAACTGCTTGTGGGAAGGGAAAGAGAGAAACCAGGCATCAACTTACAGTAGATAACTGGAGAGAATCAAATTTAGGCTAGGCCATGGTTGGACTCCATTATGTAGAGTGGCTAAAGATAAAAATTAAATATAACCACATTTGTCTGAGTGGTGCTGCCTGGCTGTATATGGTACAATCAGGCTACTGACTAAACTATAAGGTTATTAAAGATATTGGTTGATTTTCTAATGTCATTTTCTGTACTTCTGTGTCAACATTTTATTGGCTTATGCCACTTTTTCATCCACTGATTCTTGTCCACACTCAGCAGGCCTCCGTCAGTCTTCAGAGACTATGGTATATGCTCTGCGCTGCATACGCTGCACACAAAGCACGAAAGCCTGGGTTAGATTGTTATGGAGGATAGGCTGTTACCCAAGCAGCAAATCCCCCCTCTCCACGCCACTAAATTAGTCCAATGGAAAGGCAGAGCCAATACGATTGGATCCAGCTGGTGTCGCAGAGCTGGGCTAAGGACAGGAGCTCACCCTGTTTTGTGGGGCTGAACTGGGTTTCGAACCCTGGCCTGCTGGTTAACAGGCATGGTGTCTTAGCCACTTGCGCCACCCACAGCCCAGTATCCACACTTGTCCACACTCAGTATCATGATTAATATGCTAAGAAAGGGATCCAAACCATGGTAACCTCTTTGTCATAGTCTTTTCAAGGATAGGGAAGGCCACAGATAAATGGCTGTACAGTATGTTTTATTCCTTGTCGCTCAAAGTTTTTTTGAGTTTGGCATGGTATTTGTTTCTAATACTGCTTTTCCTCATATATATCAGCCTCCAAGAAACCCATGCAAAAATCAATTTAGAAAATAAGGTAAAAAGTAAGATAGTTTCAGATTTTATTCCATCATTCTCATTTTAAAATACAAATCTGTCCCCTTTGCCTTTGCTGCCATTCATGCATATTTTATATATTCATTAGAGCCAAGAGTTTAAAACACCCACAAATCTTGCTTTGCTCACCAAGAATGACACTCTGAGCTTTACACACTTTTCTGGGAAGGCTGATGTTGTTTTTGCTCTGACCATATTGCAAAATCTGTCATGCCTCTGAAAGATTTGCAAGGACATCCTAGTGATGAAGGTCTTCAATTCCACTAAGGGTGGGAATCCTTTCTGTTCACTCCTGTTCCAAATGTTATCGTTCGTAGTACTTCTTGAATCATTCTGCCAGAAAACCAGAATAATATTATAGGAATGTTAATTAGGTGGATCCTGATAAAGATATTACCATAATTGCTTTTTTTGAGGGTGGAAAGCTCTACAAGTTGTAGATGAATAACGATATTATTACTCATTTGTCTTCTGTTTACTTTCTGCCTGGCGAAGTTAAAAAAAACTAATATAAAGGCTACTTTATTTCTTTTTTTCTTACTTGGTTCTCTGCCTTACAAGTGAATGCATACTTTAATTAACACTAAATGTGGAACGGAGTAACTTGTGAGCTTCTATATTTACAAAAAAAGAGATACTGCCATTATTGAGACATCTTCATTCCGGAAGCTCTGGGTGCTGCCTGAGGTAATGCTACCTTATCAGGGTGATCTTCTTTTATAGAATGTAGAGACCTTTGGAGGGGTGTATGTGTGAAGGTCAACAGGATGGTAAGAACTGAGATAAGTGACAGCAAATCTTTTGGGGTCATTGTGTCCAAATTCAGAAAATGCCTAACTTGACTCTGCTGGTTTTTCACTTTCCTTCCCAAACGAAAGAGAAACAGTTCTTTAGATATTTACCCAATCATTTGTGTTGCTTTGTATTATATAAAAAAATGTCAAATAATTACTGAAATACAAAATTGTTGTAGAGTGTTGGTGTGAGATGGTGTGCGAGACCATAATATTAAGGTTAACTTAACTAGGCTGATGCCTAGGTGCCCCATAGAGACTAGGGAACCAACCTTTTTTCAGAGAGGCACTGTTACCTGTGCCCTTTTATTCCACTTCAAAATATTATAGTATGGAACAATTATACCCCCAAAGTGTCATTTCCTGAAGAGTTATACTTGTGCAATTAAAATATTGTGGAAAAATTGTGAAAAATATGTTCACCATCACTGACTTAGTAAGAACTCAGGTCAAGGAAATGCTGTCTCCAGTGGTGGGCCCCACGTCGCCCAACAACTGGTTCACCAGAAGTTGGGCCGGGGCGGGGGCGGGGCTAGGGGCGGACCCCAACCTGGGGCACTGCACATGCACCAACCCCTGGCGCACGCACATTGCATCTCCTTCTCCCGGCATGCTGAACCGGTATGCCAGGTTTTTTGGGCACCCTGCTGCTGCCTGTTCGGTAGCGGCGGGGTGCTGGGAACAACCGGTTCGGGTGATCTGGCCCAAACCGGCTTGGGCCCACCCCTGGCTGTCTTACTCCCTTTGTACCTATCTAAAACTTTCTACAGTGTCCCACTTGGCCAGTTGATTGATTTCTTGAAACAATTTACAAAACAAAATATATTGGGCCTGCAATCCTATCCACACTTTTCTGGGAGTAAACTCTACTGACTATAATGGGACTTACATCTGAGTAGATAGAGGTAGGATTGGGCTCTAAACCTGCAATCCTAACTCCACTTAGGCCATCCTAAGCCCTAGCATAAGTCCTGTGCTGACGTGAGGGTGTCACAAAAATGTCTTCTGCACCACTCCTGGGACAGGGTTAGGCAAGTGCACAGACATATGCTTGCCTCCCTACATCACCACAGTAAAGGGAAGACCAATGAGTTGTGCTGGCCTAGGTTAGGATTTGCACACTTACCCTACAATCCAGTGTAACTACGGGAGCATGTAAGAGACATTTACGTAGACGTGGTTAAGGCACCACCTAGTGAAAACCCATGGGAAATTCATATTGCAACCCAGAGTAAATTGTTCTTACGTCAGAGCAAGGACTCCTCGTAGTTACTCTGGATTGCGCTCCTAGAGTCTTTAAATTAAAATCACAGTCTTTAAAATGGCAATAAATAATTTAAAACTAACTGTTGTACATAACTTATATACAAAAGATATATAATTTAAAGGAGACAAGGGGAACTTCTGTCTTGTCTGGATTAATTTCTGATGAAGTTATATGAATCAGCTCTTTTGTGTATATAACTGAATATTCATATGTGTCAGCAATCCCTGACTATGCTGTTTTCTCTTGCCAGTTTAATCTGTGACAAAGTTATAGTTCTTCTGTTAAATAAAGTTCTTTTATGTCTCTGTGTAGGGGCTTAATGTTCCTTCTGTCTGAGGGGATAAACTTGAAATTCAAACAGCTGGGCCTTTCATGGCTGCCTTGTCCCACCCCAACCCCAGTTTATTTGGCTTTTATTTCAGCCATCTTTCATAGCAGCAATTTCCAATGTGCAGAGATCATAACCCTGGGTCAAGATTTGTTACTGGCAGTATGTTTATTCAGAATGAGTCCAATATGTGTAATTTTTGTGGAAACAAGAGGATGGAGTAATTGAGGGGAGCTACACAATAAGGGTGTAAATGACAGGTGTAAACACAAAACTTACTCAATTTGGCAAATTGAATTCTAGACTGAGTACTTCAAATGACATGAAGCAATAATTTCTTACAATTAGTTATGATAGCTGCAAAAGGCTTGAGTCAGTCCATGTTTGCCACTGAATATTTTCCAACCTGTATACTCGTAAAAAAATGAGAGTCCCTCTATAGTGGCAGATCACTGTGGACACATGGAGCAAAGCCCATCTTTGCTCCAAGGCTTTCCACACTCCTTTTGTTTCTATAACAGTAGGAGAATACATGGTAGTATTATAAAAATGATTGCTGACCAGACATTCCCAACCTTGTAGTGGTACTAATTCTACTATTGTTTCAGTGCTGCTAATTATGGGCATTTTGCATTCTTAAATAAAATTCCAAGAATCTTGCCTGTGCTATGATTGTTATACATACTCAAGGTAAGGAAACCAGAAAACTGATAACTGGGCAAAGAGGCACTTTTTTAAAGTAATGCCCTCTTTCATTTCAAAGGGTGAGTGGAATTGTCTCCCTTCACACTAGCAAGGTGTCTTTTTCAAGGGCTGCCACTGCCAATGTCTGTGTCTTTTTAGACTCTGTTTTTTGGACAGGGAATCATCTGCCTGTATTTATTTCTTTAGCTATGGAAACCTCTTAGTGAGGTGCATTCGTTGAAAGTATATAAATATTTTTAATATTTAACATTAGTATTAATACTAGCACTTGTTTCTTAATTCTTTAGGCAACAGACAATGATGTGGGGTCTTATGGAAAAGTTAGCTATTATTTCAGTGATGATCCAGACAGGTAAGTTCTACCAGAAATTGAGTTGTGCTACAGGATTTCTTGCTCCATTCTAGTATTTATATCTATATCTATATCTATTTGTTCTTGTCTATTTTTGTGGCATACAAAATGTGTACATGTCTTAATGTGTATCAACTAAAGTCAGTTTTGTTCGCTATACATTTTTCAAGAGTTGCCTGAGAATGTGACTTCACTCAAAGTTAAGGTGTTAGTACTGTGGGTTTGACTGGAGAGATCATTTGCCTGATGGCAGGACTTGGTAAGGCATGTTCTGCCATCAGGCACTAGAGAAAGTAGAGATTAATGTCCAATGACACACAACTCTATAACAAGGAAATGAATACTCATAGGTTCTTCCATGTGCAAGTGATACCACAATCATACATCAGGAGCTATAGCTGGTGTCTTAACTAATTATGGAGCAGAACTCCGTAATGGATCTACTCCTCCAAGGTCTGTGATGCCACCCCTGTACCACACTGTTCCCCCATAACCAGCACAACAGAGCTTCTTGTGATGCTAGGGATGTCTTGGAACATCTTCTGGGGCTTCCTTTGCATTCTTTAACAGTACATCTGGCTGTGAAACTAGAATTATTGTTTAAGATCATGCTGGATGATCAGAAGGCTTTCACAGCAGCATGGAGCACTGTACAGACTTAGAGCTCAGAGCATTTGGCACCCTTCCTCCACCCCCACCACTGGTAGAACTTCTTATCTAACTAGTGCCTGGGACTTCCTGAAAGTGGCATAGAAAATTGAGATAGCTCAGTGCTTGCCAGGCCCCTTCAGCCTAACCCAGCTATTTGGCTCTTAATCCATTCAGTAATATACTGGAGAGGCTATACAAAGAGGTGAACTACCCCACAGCACATTCATGTTCAGCTGTTAGATGCATGAAACTCCCATAGCAAATTAAATACCTCGTAAATAAAATAAATTATCATGTGCCTTAATAGAAGCAAGATTTTCAGTTTGCTCAGCAGTAAGCTACAAGTTATATGTAGATATGTGTAATAAAGCCTCAATATATTTGTGAAAACCAGCCTCTGGAGGTTGTAGAAGTAATGGATTAGACACACTGTGCTTAACCTACACCCGGCCATCACTTTTCGCTACTGTCCCCTCTCATCACCCATTTTTCCTTGTTCATGGTTCTCGAGGAACACTTACTCTTGAAGGTTTTCTTAAATAATTTGCTGTTTTGGTCTCCAGATTTTCCTTAGACAAAGACACAGGTGTAATGGCATTAATTGCTCGCCTGGACTATGAGACAACCCAACGCTATACTCTAACAATCATTGCTAGAGATGGAGGCGGGGAAGAGACAACAGGAAGAGTCCGGGTTAATGTTCTAGATGTCAACGATAACATCCCCACCTTCCAGAAGGAGTCCTACCTGGGAGCCCTGAGGGAAAATGAACCTTCTGTGACTCAGGTGGTACGTGTGAGGGTAAGAAACTCAGCTTTATAAATCTTTAATATATGTATCTACTTCTCAAAGTAGGGGTGCATTAATGTAAATCAAAGGTGGATTCTGGTAAGAGTTCGCTGTATGTGTTGCTAAAAACTCTGTTTCAGCCCAGTTAGAATATGTATTTGTGCTAAATATATTGTTAAAAATCTTTGTTACACATATAGACAACAGCAACATTTTACAAGAATTTAAGAGGGGGTGATATTCTTCATTCTACCTAACCTTCAAAGCCTAAACAGTCTGGGACCAGAGTTTTGGAAAGCCTGCCCTGTGTCTCAGAGCGGCTCCCAGACAAAAGTGGAAGGCCAATCACATCCAAGAGGTCCTGTGAGGACTGATGAATATTTTGGTCTACTAGATCTGACCATATGATTTTTACTGAATTTGTTGTGAGTTTTGTATGATCAGGTGGTTGCCTATAAAAAGCAGGAAGGATTGAGATAAAAAATGTCTAGTATAATGTAGTCCTTGAGTAATTAGAGCCTATAAAAATGCTTGCACTATGCCTGGATCAGCTATCTCATCAAAGGGTGGTTTAGTCATCTGTGTTATCCTGCTGGCAAAATGAAAGGAATTTTTTTCCAGCATCAGAACCAGGCATGTGGAAGAATGTACGGTCATTTGTATCTCTCTGTAATCAATTATGTATTTGATTTCTCTGAATGGTTACTCTTGGCAGGAAGTTGTTTAAGCTGTAACTGTAAGAAGCCTATAAACAATTGAGGTGGCATGCCAAATGTTGTTCTGTGCTTGTACTAAACAAATTGCTGTTTTGTCTTGTAGCCATGTGAAATGATCTTCATATACACACAAATAAACCACCGGCACACACCATATTTGTGAACTTTTTTTCTTAAAATTATATATCCACCTTTCTCCCTCTTATCTCTTCTTAGCTCTTCTTTTTCACATCTGGTTAAACAATGAAGTGAAATTATTATATTAGGCCTCTGGAAAATGTTTCCTGAAGAACATATGCCTGTTGGTTTCATTCTTTAAAGTGTCCATTAAATAGAAGTGAAATAAAGCCATGCATGTGGGTAGAGGCTCAAAGGGAAGAAATCAACATGCTCTTCTACTTTTTAATTAGTTATTAGAATTTATAGTGCTTTCATGACTTGTATGTGCTTCAAAGTATCATTTACCATGCTTCACTAAACTTCACTAGATTCCAGGAGTGGTAATGTGAACTCCTTCACCTCACAAATCTCAAGCACATTACAAGCCAAGCCCAAACCCATTCTGAATTTGGGACTTCCTGATAACAACATAATAATAATAACCCTTGTTTGTCTTTCCTGCTTCCCCCCAAAAATCCCCTTGTATAGGAAGGAATCAATGGCAGGGATGGCTTGCTAGATTTTAGTGGTTTTCGTCACCTCCGGTGTGTCACCCCCGCCCACTATGTACTGCTTCACTCATCCTTTCATTTCACCATCTTTTCAAGCTAAATGGAAACTAGCAGAACCAAAGAATTCAAAGATTAGCAAAGGCTGAAAAAGTGAATCTTTCAGTAAAGACAGATTAAATTGTCCCACCATAGAAGACCTGTTCTCTTTTGTGGTGGGGAAATTTAACCCGTCTTTACTGAAAGATTCACTTTTCCACACAAAAGTCCAAAAGTGGTACACCAATTAGGAGTTCCCAAAATAAGACAGACATTGTGCTAATATTTCCTGAGAATCATCTGGGAAAAAGAGGTGGTGCTATATTTTAAGATCCTATTTCTTTAATATAAAAAGCAATGTTATTAAGGCATTTCCTTCTTTTTCATCCAGGCATCAGATGAAGATTCTCCTCCAAACAACCAGATCACTTACAGCATTGTCCATGCTTCTACATCCAGAACATTTTTTGAAATTAATTTGTCTGATGGGTATGGAGGTGAGTGCATACAATGCATACCTGTGCATTATATTCAGAAGTTTTTCATATGGCTAAAGTCAATAATTGCCAACACAGGCTTCTTGCCTTTTCAGTGATAAGTGTTGTCCGTCCTCTGGATTATGAACAAGTTCACAATGGTGTTATATACCTGATTATCATGGCTAAAGATGCAGGTATCCCCGCACTCAATAGCACAGTTCCCATCACCATCGAGGTGTTTGTAAGTACCAGCAAAGTCTTCCATTGAACATTTCTATTGTGCTTGTTGCCATTCTAAGATGTGAAATGGTGAGAACATGGGGGAGGAAGATGGTTGGATAAGGTTTGGCATCCACCAAATCCAAACCTGATCCAAATCCAAACCTGATTCACCTGCGCTGAGTCAACATGGGCTTGAACTTGCAGTATCATTGATCCACATTGAAGTTGAGCCATAACCCCAGCTGGGGCTTACTGCAGATACATGGAAAATATCCCGTTACACTTTGGAGACTTCCAGCTGCTAAAACATTCCTGCAGGATGCAGTGCATTACTCTGCAGGAGTACATACTGGTAGGTCTGAGTTGTTAATTTTCTTCCAAGTGCATCTTTTCTTCAACTTTAAATTGTAAGTCAAAGGTAGTTCTTGTTTTTAATTTTTGTCCTACACTTACAGCACAATCCAGAGTAACTAATCTGTCCACATAAGACAGAAATTCGCTCTTCCACCTCTTCAGAGATATACCACCTCAGGAGCAGGTACAGTAATGAGTAGACCCATAGGGGTCCATGATAAGGCCTGAGTAAGAATGGCAGTGCTGACCAAAAATCTGAGTTTTTGCAGCTGCAGCTGAGGCAGCTGCAACCCCTGCCTCCCAATCTCAGGATAGGGAACAAACTACAGCTGCCCACAAACCTCAGGATACAGCAGGCCACTCCAAGAAGCCCCTTGTATTCACTGTAGAATGTACTGGCATCTCATCAGGGACTCCTCATCAGGGACTCCTCAGGCACCCAGTGGCGTCACCAGACTGGTGCAGCTGGTGTGGGCTGCATTGGGTGATGCACTCTGTATGGGGTGATGCGCCGGAGGAGTTTGGCTGTCCTTTGGCAGGCCCCAGGCGTCAGCACCCCCATTCAGGCCCGCTCCAAGGTGCAGCAGCAGCCAGAAGCTGCCACTTGTCTTTGGAGCTGGTCCGAACAGCCAGCTGAGGTACACTGCGCAGAAACACATTGAGCATGCCGAACAGCTTCAGAGGAGACTTCCTTAGAGCGGAGGAAGTCCACGCCTCTGCATGGCTATTTGGCCTCACTCAGGAGGCAGAGTGGCAGCCGAATGGATTCAGAAAGAGTACTGCACAGGCACCAACTCTGATGCCTGCACAGTCTCCTCTGAAGCAGAAAGGCGACTTTGGCGACTGTGCAGTCCAGGTACAGGGGTGCGCACATCCCAGGGGTGACACACAGACTTCCGCACCAGGTGATGTGCAGAGTTGTGTCACCACTGTAGGCACCACAGCTGTTCCTTGTTCAGTGTGATCTGAGGGGTGGTCTCCTCAAGAGCAAGTCCTCCCTGTGTGTCAATTATTTAGCATGCTATGGAGCAGTTAGGGCAGCCCAGGCTTCCTGACTCTCTGGATGCAGCATAACTTTCTGCTCTGGATACAGAATAGTTAGGAGAGAGCAGTTAGGGCAGAGCAGGCTGAACTTGCTCTGGATTGTGCCCTTAGTATTTTTAATGATTTATGAATCATTATAATAAATACAGATGCATATAGGAAAGTTACTCCTTGGAAATTCCTGAGAAAGAAGGTAGTGGAGTTTTTGTTTTATTTCCAAATATGCACATATGACTGTAACATGAAAGCATATACCAATGTATTTAAAAAGCAGCAGAAGAAGCAATGCCTAGAATCTCACTTATGTAGACACTTTGCCCTTTCTATTGAAGTAGTAAATAGTACCATGGAGCCCATGGAGCCACAGCAGAACCATGGTATGGAATAAAGTTATCTGCTAGAATTGGCAATGGTGACACCTTTGTTGATAAGAAAACTACCTTCATTTCTGTCTCATCTAGCACTGACAACCATCCTCAAAAGATTCTTCCACTGAATCTTCATAAATTGATGGCATATGCAAAGGGGAGGGCTATGGAAAAGACATCATATGCTTGACAGGAGAATGATTTCATTCATTTCCCTCTCTGAAGTTCAAGAGGATTAAATGGAGAATATACTCTTGTTTCTTTTTTTTAAATCCCTCCATAAAGAGCTAAAGGTGCCTGAAACCAAACAGCTCTGATTATGACATGAATATCAAATGCACATTAGCACTTGAAGTGACTGAAATTATCAGTCATTGAATCAATCACTTCCAGCTGTTTATTTTTCAAATGCTAGCCGTCTGGACTTGCTGCTGTTGTCCTGAATTCTGATGCAAACATTCTTATCAGGAATGGTGGTGCTCACGTGTACGTTGGTAAAAGAGTTAGTGTACGTTGGTAAAAGAGTTAGTGTATTACTGTAACTTGGCAGGATTAAAACAGATTGTCAAAGTGCAGCAAGCATTGTGACTCAATGATAGCTCAAAGAACGTATCAGCTGTGGAGTCTGCTCCCTTGATAACCTTTCAGTCTTAGCCTTGGCCTAATCAGATCTGACTTGTAAGTGGCAGCAATTTATTGACCACAGAGTGCAGGGAGACCCTTGTTGCTGCAAGAATTGACTGAGTTTCTCCTTGTTCCTCCTATGATTATGGGGGAGAAGTAAGAAAAAAATAGCAGCGGGGTTTAATTGAAGCTAAATACCTCCTCCCTATAAATGCTCTTTAGATAGTGTAATCCCATCTGTCTAAAGCCCACACTTGAAAAGGTCATTTCCTTCTGGTTGATTTTGTACATGGGTGATTTTTAAGTAGCTGTCACATTCTGTACTTCCAACCAAAAGGGATTTTCTTTTTCAACTGGAAGGGGAAAAAAAATGATGATGATGATGAATTGACTCGCAGTGGAACTTAAGGAGCTGATAGGAAGGGTTTCTGTGTTCATGCATGTGTGTGTGTGTGTGTGTGTGTGTGTGACTGAGAGAAAGAAAGGGAGAGGGAGACTATATAGCAGTGTGACTTCTTCATCCGTTGCTTGTTGATTTTTAATAAAGAAATGAAACTTGCTTTGTAGATTTCCCATTAGGGGACAATAAGCTTTTGTAGAGGGAGCCACTGAATTAGAACTAATATTGAACATGATACTAGCATCCAAGGAAATATCACTGATAATAAGTTTCTCTCCAACTCTCATTCACTGACATTCTAGGTGCCATTTTGTGCAGTGAGCCAGTGACTTCAACTATGCTTAAGTATATCATAAAGAAGACTTGTTCACTTGCTTGGGTACTGTTGATTTACAAACCATCCCAAGGTCCAGTTATAAAACTGCCTGTCTGCTTAAAGAAAATACTATAAAGAGAATGAAAAGTATTTTTTCTTCTTGTTAAAATCCTTGGCTCATACAGTAAAGGCTCAATCCTGCCAATCCATGCTACCTCTATGAGTACAAGGGATGAAACCCTGGTTCCACAACAGTGAAGAACTGGCCACGAACCTGTATCCAGAGCTGTAGACTACATCTCTTGGTCAGTGCATAGACAGACTTTTATTCTTTGACAATATTTAAATTTACTATCCATAGTCAGAAGAATTTCCTATGTTACATTCTCCAAGTGTCATGTAGTTAGAGTTACCAATGATAAATATACTCATGATGTTGAGAGGACAGTGTGCAATATTGGCATTGCAGAAATCAAGAGTGATGAAAAAACTGATTAAAGACCACCTGCTCCAAGCAAAAATCACAGAGAATGGAAATTTAATTATAACATGATGGGCATCACTGGCATGTGAAATTACCTCAAATATCAACTTTAATAGCAAAAGCATCACTCAAGGCTTCATCCACTGGGGTAACTTCTTCGCCATGAAAAGTGTGGCAAATTTTCATTTCTGTGGACCCTGTATTGCTACAGAGGGGCCCTCCATTTCCCCTGTAAAGAATTGCCCTGGAAGGCTTCCCAGCCATTATAAAGGCATAAAACATCAATTAAAAATACCCAGTCACTGAGCTGTATGTAGGTTTTATTTTATTTGTTTTTTTATCTTATATTTTGAAATGTACATCCAGTTTTTTTTCCCTTTAAATTTTTTGGGGCACCCACAAGAGCGAGGCCCTAAGCTATAGCTTGTTTAGCTTATACGTAAATCTGGCACAGAGCATGATGCCTGGAGCATCCCTGTGTCAAAATCAGGTGCCAGTTCTAGCAGTAGTATCATAGAATAGTAAATGCTGCTCACAAAGAAGAGCCACCTCCAAAAATCAGATTGGGAGAGTTTGGAGGCTCCTGATTTTAAGATCCTGCTGGAGAAGATCTATTAAAATGCATTATGTTAATTTGATTGCCAGTAAATAGTATTGTTCCAGTGTAATCACCAGGAGTTCAGATTATTTTAGTCCCTAACAGAAAAATACAATGAACTTGAACATTTAACATCTTGCAGGATAAATGTGAAACTATGGCCCATATTCTAAAGTAAAATTAAGCCCTTTGCTCTGGAGCAGTTAAGGTGACTTTCCATAAGATAACACTAGAGGATGACGTAACTGTGTGGACCCGTAACTGCTCTGGATTTTGCCCTCAGTCTTCCTCCTGTAAAAATCAAAATTTTCTTTGACAAGAAAAATTCCGTACCCTGTGTTGTGAATCAGTCTGCACTAAATGAAGGTCTTGACAATGCTGAAATTAAAGATTTTATTGGACCACCTACTAGCATTGTAAACTGTTTAAACTTTCTCTCCAGAAGTTATACACCTACAGTCTGCACAGTTTATTCCATTACATGCCACACAGCATAGAATGGAAACTTTTCTCTGCTATGTTTAATGACCACACATTTGCCAGTGAATTGTATATGTCCACTTCACAGTTCTTCTGTGTTCAGCTTTTGTGCCAAAAAGAAATGAGCATCAAAGTCAAGAGAAATAAGACAAAGGGCACATTCCTAACCAATTTAGGTTATAGCTGGCATAAGTTTGTGTGGTAGTGTGGGAAGTTTGGTGTATGCCCAACCCTCCCACGAGGTTGGCAGATGTGCCTTTCGTGACACCCCCAGGTCAGCACAGGATTTATGCCAGCCTAACTGGAGGTTCAGATTGCAGCCAAAGAGCATAAATGATGAAGGAAACCAACACCCCAATCCTAGTAGACTGCCCTGCTGGCAGAACATGTGTTCTTCTGGTACTGGCTAATGCACAACAGCTGTAAAATGCATGCCAGCAGGTTAGATGACCTGGCAAGGCAGAAAAGATTGAGTAGGAGGCAGGAAAGAATGGGGGAGAGTGGAATGGGGTGGAAGAGGTTGGAAGAATGAGGTGGCAGGGATGGGCAGTTTGGGCTCAAGAGGAGGCAGAGCCAGTCAAATTCTATCTCTTTTCCAGGGCCTGAACTACCTTCAAAAATCAACATGCAGCTATATAGCTTACCAGCCGCATCATTGCCACAGGTCTAAGTTAATCCATTGCATCTGCTAGGACTTACCCCAAGGAGACCTCAGGGTGACCATATGTCATAACTACAAAACAGCTCAAGTCTTCCCAAAAATGTAGGATATCCAAGTAAAATGTAAAATTTTCATCCATGCACATGAAAAAATAAAAGCTAAAAACACTCTTGTACATATATTGCTTTCGTGTAGTTAATTTAAACAGTCTATTATTACTAAATTTAAAATTTCTACATATAATTTATTTTATATATTTCATTAATTAGTAGAAGGCTACATGTTTCCTGCTTACAAGGAAAAGGAGGTCCATGAAGATTTTTTTCCAAGTCAAAATGCAAAAAAGAGGACATGTCTTGGAAAAGGGTGACATCTGATCACCCCGCATTAGCAGCCAAAAACATGGCTGGATAAAAGCAAAAACAGGATATTGCAGAGGTTTCTCTATTGCCACTGCATCCCTGTGCAGGAAGTTAGAACTGGGCCACAAATTGTACTATTTCTCCCTGTAAACATATCCAGACTAGAAAAAGCAGAGTGATCATAAGACCTGATTTTTCCAGATTTGTCCTCCTTTTTAGCCTCCTTTCCGGGCGTCCTCCAAAAGAGCTTCATTGTCTTCCATTTTGGTTTCATTTTGGAACTTTGCAATGGTGTACAGTACCATCATGTCATTTGTTGTTGGATTTATATTGAAGAGCAGAATCCAATGCAAAATTCGGTTTTGAAATATCTCATTCCTATCAAAAGTTATGACCAAAAAACTAAAAATCAAAAATATGCATTGAGCTCTAAAGCAGGCTTCTGTCAGTCTTGAGAGACTATAGTATCGTGCTCGGCGCTGCATACGCTGCATGCGAAGCACGAAAGCCTGGGTTGGATTGTTATGGAGGATAGACTGTTACCCAAGCAGCAAATCCCCCCTCTCCACGCCACTGAATTAGTCCAATGGAAAGGCAGAGCTGATACGATTGGATCCAGCTGGCATTGCAGAGCTGGGCTGAGGACAGGAGTTCACCCTATCTTGTGAGGCCGACTCGGGTCTCGAACCCTGGCCTTCTGGTTAACAGGCACAGTGTCTTAACCACTTGCGCCACCCACAGCCCCTGTGAGCTCTATGGGAAAGTGAAAGTGTCCAATGTCGCAGCTTTGCATGCCATTGTTCACTGGAAAGGCTAGGCTGAGAGGAATCCAAGACCTTCTCCTCCTTTTTAGGGTTCAGGCATCTGGTCACACTGAGAAAAAGTCATAACATGGCAATCATTTTCAGGGAGTTTACTCACAGTGTGTGTATGGTGTTTGTGTAGAGTACAGAAATTCTATTTTGTGGAGTAATGAGACTGCAGTGAATCTTTTGTGTGGGATATAGAAATACATTTTCTCCAAGTTGTGTCTTTCTGCAAGTGAAGCCCAGCATTCAAAATGCAATGCTATCTTCCCCACCCCAACTACAATAATGTGAATCCATACTGTGCTGGGCAATAGTGAGGTAACCTATAATGCTTAAGCTTCTGTCTTGTTATAATGTTAGCCAGAGGCCAAACCACTACCAATATTTCTTCAAGAAGTAATACACTATTGACAAAAGGATTTTAAAAATATTGGTTTCTGTTGTGGCACAGCAAATATCTGGGGTGTTTCCCACTCCATATAGTCAAGTTACTAACAAGCAGTCTCTCTCTGTGGTTTCTTACAGGCTTATAGGACTAAGGGTCCTTTGCACTGAAATAGGATTTGTTTTCTTTGAATCTATTTATTGAAAATTCTTTGTGTGAATTCCATTGAAACAATCTAATGTCATGAATTATAAAAAAAGTTAGGGTGATCCATAGTTCAAAGTCTAAATACCAAATTCTGTTTGGACACCTGTCATCTCCTAACTCCATCCTAGTAAAGCAATCCTGGTTTAACCCTTCACAGTGACAGCCTCATGTCCATGGAAACAGCCATGACTTATTCACAGAGCAACGTCTTGACGGCAGCACTTCATTGTCATATTGACATGCTTGGTATTGGCATGTCAGCTATTTAACACCTGCATGTCATCAAAAGGGTCAGTGTTGTAACTCATCAGCCACAACTGTGGCAGCCAGAGGCATGCCAACAGGGTGAACTGATAAGTGAGTAGAGGCAGATGCAGGACCAATGAGTGGCCAGTGGTTGGAGGGATAATCTCCTGCCATCAACCAGGAATAAGCAACATAGCAACAGGAACCACCCCCAACCATGGGAAGACACCCCAGTGACATTAGAGGTATGACCTTTATCAGATTTTGTTTACCCGCAATTTTATCTAAATGCAAATAAGATTGGCCCTTAAAATTAAAATATAAGCCTCCCTTTAGACAAAAAAACCATGCAAAAAGCATACAATTGTTTTGCCCTTTCATCAGGGAGGCAGACCCTGAATTTCTCCCTGGATCAGCGACAGAATGCAAAGCCATTTGGAAGTGATTACTGCCTGCACCCTTGGATCCCTTCTCTGCTCCAGAGAGAAGGGAGGGATCTGCCTCCTAGCTCAAATGAAGTTCTTATAAGCCCTGGAGAGGGAGTTGATTGATTGTCTTCCGGCTGCATTACCATGGAAAGCAGGATATTTTTAAACATCTTTCTAATCTTTAAACTGCTTTTATTTAACACAAAAATCAGCATCCTCTGAGTATCTCAGACTGGAACCCTCATGGATGCTGAGACTCAGCTCATGCACACGCACTGAACACAATAGAAGGATGCCACAGCTTCCCACCTCCTCCAAGCGTCTCATTGACATCATTAGCAAAAGGGAAAAAGAAAACAGTGAGGAGGCCTGCACTAAGGGTTCTAGTACCTGAATCACAAACATGCACACCTATACATACATATTCCCAAGGAATACTACTGTTAGGATAGCAGAAGCAGTGGTTGTTATCCCTGGCATTCCCAGAAAGAAGCAGCCAGTCCCAACACATCATTTGCAAGAAGGGATAGAGAAGACTGCAATCCTGAAGTGTACTTAGGCCAGCCTATCTGGCACTTGGGCCAGCCTAATGCCATATAGGCCAGCTTAGCCACACCAGAAAAGGCCTGGGCTGGCGTAAGTCCACTGCGGCTGGCCCAAGACAAATGGACCTGCACTGTGCAGTGTTAGTAGTGTTAGCTTGGCAGCTCAGCAGGGCATAATGAGCATAATTTATAGACAGTGCAGTTAGGCTGTATCCAGAGCCTTTGTTTTGATCCTTTAATTCATTCATTCATAAAATCTGAAGCTAAATAAAAAAAAAGCAGTCCTCCGTCAGTTTTGAAAGACTATGGTATGACGCTCAGTGCTGTATACGCTGCATGCGAAGCATAAAAGCCTGGGTTAGATTGTTATGGGGGATAGGCTGTTACCCAAGCAGAAAATCCCCCTCTCCATGCCACTGAATTAGTCCAATGGAAAGGCAGAGCCAATACGATTGGATCCAGCTGTCGTCGCAGAGCTGGGCTAAGGACAGGAGCTCACCCTGTCTTGTGGGGCTGACCCGGGTCTTGAACCCTGGCCTGCTGGTTAACATGCACAGTGAACTTAACCACTTGCGTCACCTACAGCCCTAAATGAATTGCCACAGCCCTAAATGAAGCTAAATGAATTATAGTATATAACTATGTGCTGCTTGTAATATATATTTATGGCTTGTTGTCAGCTTGCTTTTAATAGTTTGATTGCTACCTACTGAGAATAACAGTTATGATTATAATTAATTAATATATTTGATAACATGCCACGATACATAAAAAGTGATAAACAATCATGACTAGTGTGCTTACTATGAAATGTGTAACTATCATTATCACTGTAATGATATCACATTATTATCGTGTTAATAATTCTCTGCTTATTAGGAATACTTTGTAAAAATTTAGTCTGCAGATTATACTGATGGCCCTGGACACCAGAACACATCATTATCACAACACTAATTAGCTGATTATTGAAATTATCCAGACTCACTGTACTCTCCCGTGTGATACTATCTTGATGTAATCATGTGTAAAAAAAGTATTTACTTTAGCAAATAGCTTCCCTAGATTTACAATGAGTGGTAGAATATTCAAGTATTCAGTACTTAAGACACTGAATATAGGAATACAGTATATTTTTTGTCTTTTTTGCTCCCTTTCCCCCACAAAAAGGTTCAAGGCTGAAAGTGGAATTTCAGCCACTTTTGATTTTGACTTGAAAGGTAGAATCATATTGTCAATATGTGTGTCTTTCCAGTATTTCAGTCTTCCAGTTACATCTCATCATGTATACCACATATTTACTATTCTTTTTGAAAATGAGCATGGGGGCTGAAGGTGATGTGCAGTGATTCCTGACTTTTAGTCACTAACAGCACAGTCCTGAAGAGGATTGGGCTTCCAACTAGGAAGATTATATTAGCTTTCTGTATTGGGGATTGGAAAAAGGCCTGTATTGTTAACTGTTGTTGGCTAGTTGCCAAGTACATGTAGCTGCTGGAAATTCTTGCTTGGGCAAGTCTGCAACCTGCTGCACATGTCCAGGCATGACTGCTGCCTCTCACGCCATAGAGACATTATGACTGGCTGTTGAGTGATCCTGGTTTATCAGCAGCACCTACAGAGTCTCTCACTTGTGGGTTAGTTGGAGGCGATCTGCGAGAGACTTTGTCGGACTGCTTAATGAACTGGAAAACCTTGGACTCCTTCTTTGACTATTCTTTTGGGACACTGATTTGGCTACTGGTTGTTGTGCTGACTGTCTTGACTATTGCTGTTTGTATTGTTGACTGTTGACTGTACTATTGTATTGTTGACTGTTGTACTGCCTTGTACAAAGCTGTGTGTAATACAGTTTATGCAAACAGGTTGCGCATTTCTGTCATCCCTCTTGTGCCCTGCAGCAGCAACAGGAAGCCCATCAGTGCTAAATCTGACAGACTATAGTGGAGGAAATAATTTTTGCTATCATAAAATGACTATCATGCAAGTGGTAGCAGCTCTGGATCTAGTAGGTCCAGTGGCTGGGGAAGCTCTGGATCCAGTGGTTGGGGATCCAGTACTGGGAGTGTAAATGAGTAGGTTAGGGAAAGGAGGTAGCAGGAGGGGGCTGGATCTGGTGGCAGTGGCATGTGCTGGATCCTATTCCCTCTTTTCAGTAGTTCCCCACCCCTTTTCTCACCATGGTCATACACCACCAACAAACGTGTTAAAAACCTTGTACAGTATATAGAAATGTTTCCTACCTCTTCTTTACCCCCAGATTGCTCCACACACACTCCCCCCTGTACACAGATTTTGTAAAAACTTGAAGTGCCTTTAAACTACTGCGTCATTCAGCTTTACACTGTTCAGCTTTCTGTCTGCTTTATTTGTTTGTAACAAACACAGAAACTGTCACAATACTGAGATATCTGAATAAAATTAGGCACACATATTCAGAGCACAACAGATCATATTCAAATACATATCCCTGCACCCATTCAAAAAAACTGGATGCAGGAGAGGGAAAATCTGTGGACTGGGAACCATGAGAGGTATATTGGGGAGCCTTTCTGAGCCCTGTTTGCATTTCCAGCTTTTCAAAGCGGTATGGTGCAATAGTTAAAACAAAGCCCACATTTTGGTCAGCCATTAATTAAACAGTGGTTTAATTAAACATTTCTGGTTTTAATGTCATATTTTAGGAGATAATTCAGTTACTATGGCTAAAATCCAGAGTAACTATGGGAGCACATAAGAGACATTACGTGACCCATAGTTACTGCACCACCTAGTGAAAACCTATGGGAAATTCATATTGCAATCCAGAGTAACATGTTCTTACTCCAGAGCAAGGACTCCCCGTAGTTACTCTGGATTGCGCCCTATGAGTATTTTAGAAATTTATGTTGTGCTTTTTTTCTCTGTAGGATGAAAATGACAATCCACCCACATTCAGTAAGCCTTCCTATGTCATTACAGTCATGGAGGACATCATGGCAGGTATGAGAAGTTAATGTTAATAACATGTTAATAACATGTTGGGTTACAAATTAGCAGGCTAGTGAGCAATTAACAAGAGAGCCCAGGTACTGTTTGATTTATTGGGATTCAAAGTTTTCAGCAAAACACGCTAATTCCCACCTCTTGCTATTTATCTTCAAAGATGTGAAAAGTACCCGTTGGACAGATTTCTTTGTGTGGTTCAAATGTAACTTGAAGAAAGAACCATACCTGTAATAATGAAGAAACAACCATACCTATTGTAGATGTTTCTCTGTTAGATATGTAAAAGTTGAATTACAATTACGCAAGGGAAAGCAAGGTATAAAGATATGAAATGACTAGCTACAACATTGCAAGTTAAAAGCTTGTAGAAAATATATCTTAATTTTCCAGTTCTTCTTCTCCACAAGGAAACTGGTCGTGTAAAAAAGACTGATTTAAAACTTCCCACTCTCAGGATCATAAATCATTAGCTATAGTGTACAATCTTCTTGGGTTCCTCTGTGGGAGAAAAGGAAGGGACAATTTACAGCAGCCAATGCTGGTGGTAAAATAATATAGGATAGGGCCTCAAATCACTTTAATCCCAATATTGTTTAGTTTGGACTGTGGAACAGGAAGGTAACATACCTGAAAAACAAGGATCTATCTCTTTATTCTTGGCTTTCTCAAAGGAGCAACTGTGCTATATTTAAATGCTACTGATTTGGACCGATCAAGAGAATATGGCCAAGAGTCCATTATCTATTCCTTAGAAGGATCCTCACATTTTCGAATTAACGCCCGCTCAGGTAAGCAAAATCCATACCGTCTTTCCTTTTTTGTTTCCTGCCTCCTGACTTTGCTGTTTTTATATTTATTGCTTACCTTTTTCCATTACAGTGGTACCTCACATAACAAGTGCCCCACATAAAGAGTGATTCACATAACAAGCACAAATTCCCATTGGGAGTGTGCTCCACTTAACAAGCCCACTTCACTTAAGCCCCGGCAACTGCCCCAAGTTGCTCCGCACTGATGCTCTGTGTGGAGCCTGTTTTAAAGGGCTGCCAGCCAGCATACTGCTGCCTCTAACTGCCCCTAACGTGGGGGCAGTTGCCTGGGGGCGCTAGAGGCAGCTGCCCCCAAGTGTCCCCACTGGCCTACAGCCTCCAGCAGCAGCCCAGGTAAGCCCATATTCTCCATGAAGCTTCCTGACCATGTCTACTCAGAAGTAAGCCCCATTGTGTTCAGTGTGTCTGGGATTGCAGCCTCCTAACCATGTCTACTGAGAAGTAAGCCCCATTGTATTAAATGGGGCTTACTCCCGGGAACGTGTCTTTAGGATTGCAGCCAGGCAGCCCAATCCAGAGCAACTGATCTGTTCACATAAGAGCCCTTAGGTTGCCCTATCTAACACTAGGTTGGAGCAACTGCAAGATGCTCCAGCCCAGTTACTCTGAAGGAGGCTTAGGGCAGAGCAAGGCAAGATAGGGTGCACTAAGAGAGGTGGACCTCCTCTGCCCTAACTGGGGCAGCCTAAGCAGCTCAGGAGAGGCAAGTTGAGGGCATGTTTAGCATTGCCTAGGGCAGAGCAGTTACTCTGAATCCAGAGCCTGTTTCCAAGGCAGAAATGCCCTCTTCCAGCCCTCAGAGTTATACCACCTCAGGAGCAGGTATAGTAATGAGTAGACCCATAGGGGTCCATGATAAGGCCCGAGTAAGAATGGCAGTGCTGACCAAAAATCTGAGTTCTTGGCCAGCCTAGCTGCAACCCCTTCCTCTCAACCTCAGGATATGGAACAAACTACGGCTGCCCACAAACCTCAGGATACAGCAGGCCACTCCAAGAAGCCCCTTGTATTCACTGTAGAATGTACTGGCATCTCATCAGGGACTCCTTATAAGGCAGGCACCCAGTGGCGTCACCAGACTGGTGCGGCTGGTGTGGGCTGCATTGGGTGATGCGCTCCGTATGGGGTGATGTGCCGGAGGAGTTTGACTGTCCTTTGGCAGGCCCCGGGCGTCAGCACACCCATTCAGGCCTGCTCCAAGGCGGAGAATCAGCCAGAAGCTGACACTTGTCTGAGGAGCTGGCCTGAACGGCCATCTGAGATGCACTGCGCAGAAACACACTGAGCATGCCGAACAGCTTCAGAGGAGACTTCCTTAGAGCAGAGAAAGTCCGCGCCTCTGCACAGCCATTCGGCCTCACTCAGGAGGCGGAGTGGCAGCAGAATGGCTTCAGAAAGAGTACTGCACAGGCACCAACTCTGACGCCTGCACAGTCTCCCCCGAAGCCAAAAGGCTTCAGAAAAGTACTGCGCAGGTGTCAGAGATGGTGCCTGCGCAGTACTCTTTCTGAAGCCAGTTGGCTTCAGAAACAACTGCGCAGGCGCCAACTTTGGTGACTGTGCAGTCCAGGTGGGGGGGGGGGGGCGCATCCCAGGGATGACGCACAGACTTCCGCACCAGGTGATGTGCAGAGTCATGTCACCACTGTAGGCACCACAGCTGTTCCTTGTTCAGTGTGATCTGAGGGGTGTCTCCTCAGGAGCAAGTCTTCCCCTTGTGTTAATTACTTAGCATGCTCTGGAGCAGTTAGGGCAGCCCAGGCTTCCTGACTCTCTGGATTCAGCATAACTTTCTGCTCTGGATACAGAATAGTTAGGAGAGTGCAGTTAGGTCAGAGCAGGCTGAATTTGCTCTGGATTGCAGCCCAAGTAGACTTCATAGGATCATTCACATTGAATGCATGTTTTGAATTCAATTACAGTGTATTGTCATCATTTTAACATACAGTTAGTCTTTTTATACAAATTTTTGGGGGGTTGTGGAACCAATTGTCTGAGCTTCCATTATTTCCTATGGGAAAATCTGCTTCACATAAAGAGCGTTTCACATAACAAGCATGCTTCCGGAACGAATTAAACTTGTTATGTGAGACACCTCTGTATTCTGTTTCCTTTTTTCTGTCATATTGACTACCTGCTCAGAGAGAGAACAAGATGTTTTTTAATGCAGAAATCATGACTGCTCTAGCATAAATATAAAATAAGAAATATTGAGAAATAATAAGAAATATTGTTGTTTTTGAGAAATTATAATTATAATACTAATTTGGTTAGATATTTCAATATAGTTCAATAGATAGATATAGATAGATATTTCAATGTATAATAATATATATATTTCCAATAATTCAAAGCCACATGTACACCACAGTCCTAATTATGTAGTAAGCTACAACAAAATAGGACAGTTGCTAACAAACTTGAGAAACCAGAATGTGTTTCTTAAGGCTTCTTAATTTTTCACATTGAACATTAAAACAATTCCTGTGCAGAGAAACTCACAATATAATTTCAAGTAATTATATTAAAGGTGGGAAGATGGGGCAGTGCTTCTCATATGAATACTAAGTACTCCATTCTGGATTCCCTTCTTGTAGCCAATTATACAAAGTCCTTGGCATCCTGTGTGTGCCACCCCCTCTGCCATTTGCCTGGTTATAGGCCTGATATGTAATTTGGGAAAGATTTAACAGATTTATTGATCTAAGATAGGGTTCTCCAAGCATTTTGGCCACATTACCTGGCATGTTGTCAAGGTCATTTAAATTTATTTAAAATTTAAATAAATACTGTACAGTGGAAATGGAACTCTAAGTCTGACACCCTCAGAATACCTTTTGAATGCAAACAGAGCTTTCAGTGGACCAGAGGATGGCCACAGGCCACATCTAGCCCCAGGCTTGGGTTTGAAGACCGCTGATCTAAGATCCCATTGAGCCATGAATGACCCTCCTTGTTAACATATTCTATTGCATATAATTTGTGCAAAGGAAAGGAAGAAACCTATCTTTCTGCTCTATGCCATGGAGGAGAAGGGATTTTGTCTAGGAGTTCTTTATTTAAATTAGCTGAACCTGCTCTGTGAAGGTGTGCCTAATTGGATGTAACTTTGTGTGCAAAGAGGAACAATCCATCACTGAGACATATTCATATTTAAAACTCGCCCCAACACTGATTAATTTTTTTCCAGTCTACAGATTAATGGGTATCGTAAGAACTTTGGAGGCAAATGTATTTTAGCAACCCTCTTGACCTCTTGCAATTCTGTGGTCTAGATTAATTTTTAACCCTCTCCCCTCAAAAATGTTGCTATGCACAGCTCAGTCAATTTTAGAGGATGTCCTCTGATTCTGTTGTTGTGCAAGAGTGAACTTCCCACACAATCCATTCCATGCAGAATTTTATGACTCTGTCATGCCTTCCCTTGGGCACCTTTTTTTCTAGACATAAGACCCCAAACAGTTTCTCATAATTAAGATGCCAGTTGGGTGTTGTTTAGTGATTCAGTCATATCTGACTCTTCGTGACCCCATGGATTGCAGCACGCCAGGTCCCCACTAGCTTCCATTTTATCCTCCATCAGTTTCCAGTATAGACAGATCTTTTTGGAGCTCTTCATAATCTCTTCTGGAATTTACCACCTGGAAAAGTTTTACTATCATCCTCAAACTTGGCTGCCTTGCTGCTTATCCCTGTCTCCATGTCATTAATGAACAAACTGAAAAGCATTGGTCCCAATTGGTCTCAATTCTTAGAGCTCATCACTTTTCACTTCTCTGTATTGTAAAAATAGCCATTTTTACTCACTCTCTGTATCCTGGACTTTAATCAGTTCATAAGAGGACCCGCCTTTATATTCCTAGACTGTGAAGTTTCCTTGAAAGCCTTTGTAGAGAGAGACTGTGTCCAACACCTTCTGACGTTGAAACAACTTTTCCTAGGAGGCACAGCGGCTGCTCTGATTTAGGCTACCTCCAGACCTGTTAGGGCTGCTGCAGCCCTACGCTGTGTAAGAGGAAAAATTTCCCCTTCCTTCAATGGCGTGACCACAGTCCCAAAACTTGTATTGGATTCAACACAGGCTGTATCCCCCTGCCTGATCCAGCCCATTAAGATTTCACTGTTCTTAAACTTCTCTGACATTTCCAAATTGCCCTTAATATCCCCTTTCCATCCCTCACCATCCATCAGGCTCACTGCTTCTTTGGCAGGTTTCCTGCTTTTAACATATTTGAAAAAGTTTTTTAAAATTTCTCTTAATTTTTGCTGGCCGTGTGTATCTCAAAACATTTTTGGCTATCTTATCATCTTATATTTCTGATTAATTTGCCAGAGTTTGTGTTTCTTATTAGAGCAAGATTTCCTTTTATGGAAAGAAGCATCCTTATAGCCTTTCTACTTTCTAGCAGCCTTGCTGTCTCCCTCCTGGGCTTACCAGAGTCCTTTCTCTTTTGTGGTATACACTTCAGCTGGACTTTGATTACTCTTGTTTTAGACAGTCTCCATGCATTAACATGAACATTAGCATTTTTTTACATTCCCTACTTCACCCAATTTCATGTCAAGTAGAATTCTGCATATATTGTGCTGTTTTCTGGCACAAGTGGCTAAGACGCTGTGCCTGTTAACCAGAAGGCCAGGGTTTGAGACCCGGGTCGGCCCCACAAGACAGGGTGAGCTCCTGTCCTTAGTCCAGCTCTGCGATGCCAGCTGGATCCAATCATATTGGCTCTACCTTTCCATTGGACTAATTCAGTGACGTGGAAAGGGGGGATTTGCTGCTTGAGTAACAGCATATCCTCCATAACAATCCAACCCAGGCTTTCATGCTTCGCATGCAGCGTATGCAGCGCTGAGCACGATACCATAGTCTCTCAAGACTGACGGAGGCCTGCTTTTGTTCTCTGATCGGTATCATGAAAACCTCTTTTTGTCTCTTAGATATTACTGAGTCATAAACCTCCCGCTTGCAACTTTTCTCTATTTTTTATTTGCTTTATTCCTCTACAGGAGAAATCACCACAACATCTCTGCTTGATCGGGAAGCTAAATCAGAATATATACTCATTGTGAGGGCAGTGGACGGTGGTGTAGGTCACAATCAGAAAACGGGCATTGCTACTGTGAGTTAAACTTATACCTTTTCTTATTTTTCCGTTGTTTCTCCGATGCTCAGTGCTTTTTTCAGTACTTGCTTGGAATTCAAAATCCATACAAATTCTTTTTAAAGTTACACTTTCTGCAATATTTGAATTAACCTAACTTTCCACTTGTGCATGTCACCCAATAATACACTGTTAGAATGCTGAGAAAAGTCGCCAGTGACTGCATGTTGATCCATGACAGTAGTGCTTAGCACCAGTGGTGGGCACCAGCAGGTTCACACCTACTCTATAGAACCGGTTCTTAACAAGAGATAGTACATATAAAGTTTAAAAATAGTCATTTAAAAGTGGCTGCCAGATGGACAGAGAACCGGTTCTTAATTTCTTTGAAGCCCATCACTGCTTAGCACTCACTCCCTTCCTGTTTTTCCTCACTTCCTTTTTAGGACATGCAATTACTGGGTGGGGGGGGGGGGGGAGAGATAAGTAGTATGAATCTTCTGCCACCAGCCCAGAAGATCAGGCTGGCAGAGCAGCTCCTTGTGTAGAACTTCATTCCTCAAACAATTCTGAACCTCTGGGGTGTCTCTCAACATCACTCATCTGGAGTGAAGAGACATGGCAATCAACTGACTTATCCCAAGACTAGATAGGCTCAGAGTTAAAAAAAAATTACATTTTAATAAATAAAATTTTACTAAAAGTTTAATAAAAGAAATAAGAGATAACAAAATCAAATCTACAAGAGATTTTGACAAAAATAAGGTTGAATGAACCTGCAGTTACTGAATTAACCTGCAATTACTGCAGTACACATGGCCAGCAGATGATACCGAGGTGCAGAATCTTACATATGCATGGTGTAGCTGTGCTTTAGCAGGAATTTTGAAAGCACTTGTAAAGCAATAGCACAGTGTAAAGAAGACAACCTTAGAATCAACATAAAAGGTAATGATTCTGATTAATAACTGTTATTTTTTCAATACCTGGACAGGGGAACCGCAAGTCCCCCTTGAATTCCCTATGGGTGCTGATGGCTCTCCCTGTGTGAAGTTTCTTCCTGGAGCCCATTATGGCTGGAGGAGGAGAATAGAAAAAAACTTCTTATCTGCTTAGAAGTTTATTGTTTATTTGGAAAGACATCATCCTATCCTGGCAACAGACTCCTGTGACAGTCAGGCTAGGTATCCCCATGTCACGTCCATCATGTTGTGGAAACTCCAATCCACAACAAGCAAGACACCGTAGACACACAGTACAAATGTTGAAGTTGCCTTTTTGAAACAACCCCTACAATCCAGAGTAACTACGGGAGCACATAAGAGACATTACGTGTACCCGTAGTTACTGCATCACCTAGTGAAAACCTATGGGAAATTCATACTGCAATCCAGAGCAAATTGTTCTTACTCCGGAGCAAGGACTCCCCGTAGTTACTCTGGATTGCTCCCAACATCATCCTTCTCTAATTGGAGGATTGTCAGCCACCTGACCACTTGCCTTATCCCCTTGAAACTTATTTGCCTTAGCTGCTGCTAACCCAGTTTGCATTTCCTCCCCTCTCTAGCAAACTGCTTGTGATTTTCATTCCATCTTTGGAAAATACAGACTTAGGGCGCAATCCAGAGTAACTATGGGGAGTCCTTGCTCCAGTGTAAGAACAATTTACTCTGGATTGCAATATGAATTTCTCATAGGTTTTCATTAGGTGGTGCAGTAACTACAGGTGCACATAATGTCTCTTACGTGCTCCCGTAGTTACTCTGGATTGTAGGGCATGCTACCAAGTTTCAGCTTGAGTTAAGTTTAAGTGCATAAGGAAATAGACCAAAATACCACACACAGACAAAATACATCAATTTCGTAATATATACAATGAAACCAGAAGGAAATATTCTTCTGCTGCATGGTCTTTCAATTTCTTATGAAGAAAAGAAATGTTTAATTGTGAAGCATTTTCCTCAAGGGAGTGATTTATCTTGCATCATTAAAAAGAGACTGTAGGGAACAAGAAGAAAACTGCTGCTGTCATGTACACATCAGCCTAAAGGAGATGGTTAGGATGATCATGTGGCCTTTCCCTTTCCTCCTCTATTGAGAAAGATAATTACGCATGAGATATACTCATCATGACAGGTCCCTTGAAACCATCTACTGGATGAACATGTGCACACATTCTTTCAGCAGGTCACTTATGTATCATAATGAGGAAGCTGTAACCCAGATTATCCCAAGACGCTAAGATTTTTTTATAATATAGGGTGGTCTGAGTTCATTGTTGAGGCACTACTCTGGCTTCCTGAGGATGCAACTCTAGCCAATTTAGGCTGGCACAACTCACCTGTTCTCCATTCCCATGGTGATATGGGGAGGCTGGTGCATGTTTGTGCACTTGTCTAACCCCATCAGGAGTGGTGCAAGAGTGGCAATTTTGTGACACCCCCAGGCCAGCACAGGATTTGTTCTGAGACTTGTGCCAGCCAAGCCAGAGGTTAGGATTGCACTGTGAGTTATGAACCCTCACATTATGTACCCTCAAGTTTTGTGTGAAAGCTGCCTTGGTGCTTTCACACAGATGCAGTACATCCTTTGATGTACTGTCAAGAGCTGGGTATTTTGAGCAACATAATCTTTCAACTCACATAAAGACCTCCAGAACCAATCTAGTATGCAAGTGTACCTAGAAAACTTTCTTTTACATGTATGACATGATTGTTTCTCTCTATTTGTATAGCTTATTCTGCCCTGATATTTCATGGATACAGTGTTGGGACCATGAAATCCAGGTTCTCTTACTCATCCAGTAAGCTCATTTATGCCAGTCTCTGTCTCTCAACTTAGCCTGTTTCATGTGATGATGGTGAGGATGAAATGTAACAAAAACAAGACAATTTGCATCAATCCAAACTCCTTTTTGGAAAGGATGGGATACTGAAATATATTTAATCTCCTTTTAGCCATTTGTTTGATCTCCACCCACATCCTCTCTAACTTTGCACCTGGAAAGGAGGAGGCAAGTGTCATGAAGTTTGTGAAAACCTTTCCTTGTACATTGCAACCATCTAAAATGCAAGCAAATCTAGTGATACATCGGGAAGAAAAATTTGACAAAACTTTGTTGAGGAATATTGTTTTCTTTAAATGTAGTGACAGTGTAAAAGATATGAAATATGAAAGAAGTACCCGAGTTTTTGATTACGCAATTAATTCACTCTTATTGTTCCTAACTTGGTTAGGGCAGTACAATCGTAAGAAAGAGACAGTACCACAGGCATCACTTCCTCTTGCTCTGGAAGGGGCAGGCTGGTGTGCCTGTACTAGGGAAACCATAATTCTCTTCCTCAAAACTGGGACAGGACCAGTGATGGGCTTCAAAGAAATTAAGAACCGGTTCTCTGTCCATCTGGCAGCCACTTTTAAATGGCTATTTTTAAACTTTATATGTACTATCTCTTGTTAAGAACCGGTTCTATAGCGTAGGTGTGAACCTGCTGCTGCCCACCACTGGACAGGACCCCCTGTCAAACTTGCCAGTATGTAAATGCAACCCCTGAAAACTAGGCCAGTCCTGGTTTTCAGGGACATATGGCAACCCTAAATCTGGGGCAAGTTTGGGGCTGCTATTGTGCCAGGCTGAGGCAAGTTGAAACATTTCCTCTTACCTCAAGTAATACAACAGCAGCAGGTAATACCCAATGAAGCTGCTTGGATGTGGACCACTGAAATCAGTGGCACAAATCAGAGCAGCCCGGGACTGGCAGGTTCTACTTGGAACAGGGATTAGTTACCGAATACTTAGGATTCAGCACAAGTTCCTGGTTCTGTCTCCTACTCCCTGCCCACCTATGCACAGTCTGGCCCACCACCTGTCCTCTCAAGTGCTCTGAAATACCTCTCCCCACCTTCCACCCCTCTGAACCTGCACTGACTAGCTCAAACAATACAGCTCACCTGGTGATGTATTATTTTTGTGTTACCCTCTTGGAGGTGCTCATAAATCTTTTAAGAAGAGGGCATAATAGTTTGATACAGGAATGCAGAAAAAGAGCAAGAGGCAAGTACTTTCAGCACAGTGGTCAGACCTGGACCTTTTTGTTTGGCTCCTTTTAGTTTAAAGTTATTGGTAGTGAATTTTCCCTCATCTTCATCATTGGATTCTTCCTTTCCAATGGATCTCTTTGAAAATGGTCACTTCAGATTTTGGTTTGCTTTCCTTCTAATGCCATTCACTTTCATAGGGCATCCCACACAAGACAGTGGAAAGGACTCATACTACATCAGCTTTTCTACAGCAGACGTGACACAATGATGTGAACCTGTGTTCTTACATGCATCTAGAGATGCAGGATTCTCATGGGTTAACAAGCACTTGAAGATATATGTTCCATGTGGGAATGACATTCATGCTTGATATGTTTACTTTTGGAAATTTTGTTAATTCCACAGCATTCTTAATGTGCAGAACTATCATCTACCCCTTCAGTGCAATTTGGCCTCTTCCTTTTATTGAGAAAAATATGAAAACTCATAGTTTTGTTCTTTGGTGGAACTAGTTTTCCTGACAAATATTGGATCTTTCTTCCACTCTGTAGCACTATTCTGTATAGCACTACCCTGTAATTTCTTTCCAGCTCATTGTTTTCTTGTTGTCTGCTATTGTTCTCTGGCTTTTTCTCCTCTTCTGTTCACTTTGTGTTCTTTCCTATCCCACATTATAACAGAATGAGTAAGTTAGTTCCTTGCTGGCCAAGTACTTTTCAAACAATCAGGCATTGCTCAGTAGACCAGGGGACTGCTCAGGGGTATCTAACTGACAGCAATTTCAAAACTTTAAATAATTTACCGGGGAGAGACCAAGGTAACTGGTCTGATTATCTGAAGTTCTCTGGACTGCTTCTGACAGTATTTTCTCAAGTCACGAAAATGCTTGAAGAAGTTGCTACTGGTCCTGTGACGGGGGTTGCACTAAAGTGTCAAAACAGTGCCATTTCAAAACTTTCTTATTAAAGTTGTATTTTAAAGGATTGCAGTTTTCACTGATTTAGTGAAAACTGATTCAGTTTTAACTGAATAATCTGAAAAATCTTCACAACAAAACTGTGAAGAGAACTTTGTTAAATTATTTTTGCCATGAATGTTGTGTGGGCAGTAAAGTTTGCAGAGTGCTCCTTTTTGCGTGAAATGCATTTTTACTCTCAGTCTCTATGAGCACAATCCTAATCATGTCTACTCAAAAGTAAGCCCCATTGTGTTAAATAGGTCTTACTCCCAGGAAAGTGTCTTTAGGATTGCAGCCTCAGTGTGTGCTCTGTGTGTGGCCTGGGGCCAGAGAGGTATAGTCCTCTGCTTCCCACCATGTCATATGTGTTCCTGGCAGAGCTTAAGTAATGGGTTTGGTGTGCTGTGATCCACCATGGAAAAGTGGACAGAGATGTGATTTTATTTTTTCCCCTCCTGTTGATTTCCGTGGGCTGTTTTTGTTAGTGTGACACCACCAATGTTGGCTTAAAATAACATTTATAGTGTCTGTCTTGGAAAACTAAAGAGGTTTGGATCTCTTGTTAACGACATTCCAAAGCTTGGGAAGCACAGAGGAGAAGTGTGGAGGGCTTCCTGCACCTCCTGGAACCTGCTGTAGCCCTGGATAAGTGAAAGTTAGTGAAAGCACCCTCCTTTCTCTCCTGTTAACTACACCATGCTGGGGATCATGTTACTGTACTCACCCCTTAAAGGGACCAGAGGACCTAAAAGGGGACCTTGAAATGGTCTCAGCCCCCCAGATGCACTAGCAGAAATTGCTTTGGCAATGCTAGAGTACACTAGCATAGCAATGCATCAGAATATGGGGCATGCCCCCTGACAGAACAGGATTTGCAGCAGTGGAAATTTAGCATTACTGGCACAACCATACTTATCTGTGTGATATGTGACCAAATATCATATCCTGTATCAGAATGGCATTGCTGAAGTATAGGATCAAGATCACTGTTGAAGTATAGGATCAGAATGGCATTGTTGAAGTATAGGATCTTACTACAAATTAGTAAGACTTGCTTGTTGCATCACAGCATGCTTTCCACATTTCCAGAGGTATGGTGTATTCCAGGAGTATTGAGGTATGGTGGGAGGATTAGTCTTCATGTGTACTAGTTATGTATGTCAAAGGCATCAATTTCTATGCTTAAAATGAAGTTATAATTTGTCCACGTCTATGCTTATGGAGTTAAAAAAAAGGAAATAAGAACAATAAATCCCCTAATTTGACGCAGTTTTCTCTCCCTGTGAGGAATGCAGCTTATCCTTGATGTGTTTAAGAGTGGACATATCCCACCTTTTAAATTTAAAATGTTGTCTCTTACCATGTTATCATGTGTTTTGGCTGTGAGGGCATAAAGAAAATCAATTTTGCCCACAGATGTGATTCAAATTATATTGGTCCATATACATGCCAAATGCTTCTGACCGTATGGGAATAGCACCAATAGCATGCTTTTTTTCTTGCTTATAATTATTTTTTTTCATTTCTGCTCATGATGATGATTTCACTGGACTCCATGGGAGATAATCCCATTGTTAACATACAGACCAATTACTTTTTGTTTGCCGTGTTGGCTGATTACCCCCTGCTCTGGTCTCTTATCACTACTGGAAACATGAACACCGTTGATTATAGAAATTCACACACATACTACTGCTCCTTTGCAGCTTGGGGGGGCGGGGGGAGGAAGAAGGAAATGTATGATGTGTTTTTCCAGTTCCAGATTAATTTGAATCCGTATCTAATGTAACTGAATGCTAATTTATCTAGGTTAATGAAAACCATGTAATAATAATGCAACATTTATATAGCACTTTCTGAGCATGAAAAACATTTGACATGTATTACCTTGATGAAATCCTAGTGTTATATAGCAATAACACCAATTACTTGACAGCCTTGTAAGTCATGTAATCGGTGTTATTGCCGTATTGCAGCTGGCAGAGAAGAAATGCCTTTCCTAAGGTTGCCTACAGATAAGTTGTAGTAGAGGTGTGACTTGAACTGGGAAAGTCCTGATTTACTGTTCAGTCTCTTAGGGCATAATCCGAACCAATTTAGCCTGGTCTAACTCACATGGCATATCTTTCCGTGATGGTATGAGGGGTCAGTCTATGCCTGTGCAGTAGCCTAACCTGTACCTCCTCTCTAGGAGTGGGGCATAAATGCCTTATGGCACTTTTATGACAGCCCCAGGTCAGCACTGGACTTGTGCCAAGGCTTTTGGCAACCTTACTGGAGGTTAGTATTGCAACCTTAATCACTATAGTACACTGACTCTGTTAGAACATCTGTAGGATGTTTAGGATAATATCTAAATGGACATTTAAACTTTTATTCTGTTTTACTATAACATTTCACTATTAATATAACATTAACATATTAATATTTCATGTATTGACTATCATCATAAATATATTTGTAGGAACAAAGAATCTCTGAATTTAAAGCAGGCTTGAATATATTTTTGAAGGCTTCTGTGTGACTTTTTTTCCTGGATTCCTTTATACTTGTAATGCAGATGATAATAAAATCACAACAGTAAGGGAAACCATATAAACATTTGTGTTCATGTGTAAATACTTTTAAGTTCATCAGAACTTTCTTGAACACTAGGTCACTTCATTTTTCAATATGATGCTGGTTTCTTAACCCTAATTTATCTTTCCTCATTAATGTTTTTCCTCATCAGAAGTTATAATTCTTCTCATTTTGAAGCCTGTGACTCCGAAAATTAGAAAATTTCAACTTGCAATTTCTTGCTTACAAGTTCATTCAAGGAATAGAAATAACTTGAATAGTCATAAAACTATCAGTCTCTATTTCAAAGACCCCCACTGCAAGAATATGCAAAGGAAAAATGGACTCATTAAGATTAGTTGGTGTATAAATAACCTAGCTGACAGTAAAGGAAATGGCTAGAAACAAAGATATACTTGTTTGTTGTGACTCATGTGCTAGTGGAGGTTTTTGTGCTGCTGTCAGGATGTCTAAACACAGAAATCTGAAAGCTTCCCTGGAGAGCAGCACCTCCTCTTCCAGCGTAAACAACAGAGCATGAGCATCAGCATTGCTGAGTCAAATGGGATTGAAGTGGCAACATCTTGCTTAAAAGCTGTATTGCATGTGACAGGACTATTCAGAGGGACAGGAGGAAGACAGTCTTGTCAGACATTGTCATCATGTTCATGTCTAGCATTTTTAACTTCTAAAACAACATCTTTCTAAGCTTGCATGTAGAATTTGAACTGCTAAGGGATACTGACTAAACAGCAGAAAAGCCTTTATTTACAACTGTAATTGTTTTCAGGTAAACATCACTTTGCTGGATATTAATGATAACTATCCTTTATGGAAGGATGAGCCATACTTCATCAACCTAGTGGAAATGACCCCTCCAAACTCTGATGTCACAACGGTATGTGTACAAACCTTCTGTTTTGTTTTTCTTTCTGAAGTGTAAAATTACCAGCTTAACTTTACTGAAATTTGGACTGTTTTTTAACAAAGCATAATAAAGAAGAGGAGTAACACAGTCCAGCAAGGCTCTGTAGATATATCAGCTCTATATCCCAAATATAAATGCTCATGAATGCTGATCTGGAGTCCTGTTAACGTAGTTGGAGAGAGTTCAGATGAAATTACTGGGGGAGGGTAAGATCCATGCAAGAGAGGAGACATCCTGAATTCAGAGCTCTGCTGTTCTTTTGTTCTTCTTGTTTGCTCTCTAAAATTTGTTTTCTTAGCAGATACAGAAATACAAATTCATTTACTAAAAAAAACTCACAAACATGACTCTTAGAATTTCCCATCCTTTCCATAACCTTGGCTTCAGGAGGAATGGGATACGGAGTATGACAGTAATCCAGAGTAACTACAGGAGCACATAAGAGACATTTCGTGCACCCGTAGGTACTGCACCACCTAGTGAAAACCTATGGTGAAAACCTATGGAAATTCATATTGGAATCCAGAGTAAATTTTTCTTACACCGGAGCAAGGACTCCCCATAGTTACTCTGGATTTTGCCCCGAGTCACAAAAAAGACATTTAAAATGTATTCAGACTCCTTTTGTTATTAGCTTTGGTTGAGGTAATGGCAATTCTCTAGTTCTGCCCAGTATTTTTAGGGGTACCAGTTACAGAAGACATTAAAACCTTTTGCTTCATTCTGTTCCAGCCTAGATTTTCCACCATGTGGCTGCTATTTGTCTCGAGAGAGAATCCATCTTGGGTACTCTCTCCCCAAAGCTATTTAGGGGAAACAAAATTGAACACAGTAGGCCAGTGACATATGAAATGCATAGTTGGATCTCAGTCTTGACCCAGAAAACTTTGACTGCTATCTATTCTGTACATGAAATCTCAGTTGCTCATCCCCTAATTTTCTTTCCCAGGCAGTGTACCATATAATGCTTAAAGTTAAAATCACCTGCCTGGAAACCATTTTTATTTACTCCTCCACATTCTCTGGATTAGGCTGTGGTTGCTTCAAAGTGATACACATTCATTTTGGGTATGGAGAGAGGGATTTTCTTCTTCTTAAGTGTACTTGGAACAATAGTTTCAATTAAAGTGTGGGAGATGTGTTCTTAAACAAATTCTAAGACATGGGACCAAACTAATGTAACTTAGAAACCAATTGCAGAAACCAATTTTCTTTTGTTCTGGCTGTAAAAATATCCTGATTGCCAGAAACTTGAAGTTTTAATATCACTGAGTAAACACCATTCTTATATGGTACAAATATAGAAACAAGAGGAAACACAATATTGAAAGCTGATAGGTTGTCCTTATGTCTGGCTAATCCATGAAGTAGCTTGAATTGGCCATATCAGGAACGGCCATATCAGAAACTCTCCACCTCTTGCAATTGCCTAGAAGAAAAAGAGGTTGAGAGGCAAAGAGGTGGAAAAACAAAGAGAAGATAGCAGCAGCCCACTTGCCTGCCTACCCCCTTTTAATGCTCTCATTTCAGTTCGAAGCATTGGTGTCAGTGTTAGTGGCAGGGTGTTTTTCAGTGATCCATTTCATGTGGTAGAGCAGTCAGGTTGATGGAGATAGGATTCACTTCACATGTGCAGATGTACACAATTCTGACCATTTTTTTCCGCTGCATCATTAGCCTCACATGCTTTCATATATTTGCCTGCTAGGTGGAACTCTTGTCCTCGTTTTCTGTGGAAACACCATACACACACCACAAACACCAAAGTCTTTCTATACGAACAAGCTGACTGAAACTACACAAGAGTGTCTATGTTCTCATTAGGATTCTCCATCATCACATGTGACTCTCCAGCATCATTTGAAAAGTGGCTGACATATTCTTAAAACGTGTTCAGTGGGCCTTTCTTTTCCATGGATTCAGCACTTATGGAATTTGACTCAAACCAGATTTCAGTCCATGCTAGAAGGCCTCCCAGACATGACTAGGAGACATATCTGGGAGGTACTTTGAGGGCTTCCACAGATTTTATTATTCACAGAAATCAATATCTGCAGGAGGTTCTGAAATGGATTCAGTGTGGGTACCGAGGTTCCTCTGTATAATTAAATTATTGAAAGATATTCCAGACCAACTGAAATAGAATAACAGACTTGTAGATAATCTGTAGTAGTTTAACCAGTGATGCCCTAGCACTGAGTGGTGACTGATGGTGCCAGTCACCAGCATGCTTGTTCAGAACTCTATGCCTTGGGCCGGAAGCATCCTGAGCCTGTTGTGCATGCCTGGAGTCCCAGTCATGTGCACTGGTGTACTCTGCTGCGCTCTGCACCAGCAGAGAGGGCTCTGAGTGCCTACTCTAGCACGAGTGTTATAGGTTTGCCATCACTAACCTCGCCTTAGCAGATCTCAGATCTTTCCTATAGAATCATGGTTGTCAAGCTTTCCCTTCTAGTATTCTTGGCATTCACCATCCCAAGCCTAGAATTTGCTGCATTTTCTGTTCCTGAACCATGAACTCTGTCCTCCACAAATTCTGGAACCTAATGTGGATTTTGGACCCTAATGTGATTGAGAAGGCATGAAATCCTAGCTGGTGAACAGAGTTTTTGAATTACATCTACACCTACCATTCTTAGCAAACATGACATGATTTGCCCGTGTGTGCGTGTGTGTTAGGGTTGGTTTTTTTAAAAGTAAATTTTTGGCCAATTTTTACTTTCCCAGCCTTGCTTGCGACCTCCTTCAAGGACCTCTCTGAAAGGCATTGATTTAAAGCCTTTCAAATCCCTCTGGCAAAATAAAAGAGAAGGAGAGGGAGAATTATTCTCCATCACACTCGGAGAAAAATGACGGGCGTGAAACAGAAAATAAATGAGGGGAAAGCAGAGAGAATCCACAAAATCATCAAACAGGAAAGACTGTGTTAAAAAATACCATAATGAAACATTAATCTTTCAGGGAGGAGGGGAAATAGCAAAGGGCTTGAGTCCCACAGTATAGAAATTAACTCTCAGTTATCTTACCTGGCCTTTGGGTGCTCCCACCTCCCTGTCGATGAACAAGTATTGCTCTTTGAGTGCACTATTAATCTGGACATGGCTCCAGCTCCTTGTAATTTTGTTTCTATTGGGAAAGAAATGTTGGCAAGAGGCTACGGAAAGCCCAGTGGTTTAATAACACATGAAATCAATTGTGAATGTGTTGATCAAGTATAATTTATTTCTATGTAATTAAAAAGTAATATAATGACTTCAGAAGTCAAGCTTGCTTCTCATTTTAAGTTCCTGCAGTCAGTGTTCAACACTGATGTTTAAATCCAGCCATCTTTTGTTTACTTTGAAATAGTTTTACTTTTTTTACTTTTTTAACAGAATAACAATATGTCCTCTTTTTCCAGGATGTGTCCTCTTTTTAAAGCCTTAGGTCCTGGAAAAAATCATCATCCCCCTGTTCCTTGTGAGCAAGCAATGTGTAGCCTTCTTGTAATTAATAATTTATATACATTTATAAACATAAATTATATGAGATAGCTTAAAAATTAACCTTAAGTAATATATAGTGCAATCCTAAACATGTCTACTCAGAAGTAAGTCCCACTGAGTTCAGTAGTACTTACTCCCAGGAAAGTGCGGTTAGGATTGCAGCCTTAGTGTTTAAAATAACTATATTAGTAATCTATAGTAGTGTTTTTAAATTTTATTTTGTCATATCCTATATTTTTCTTGGGTATCTTAGATTTTGGGGGGCCTTGTCCTCTTACTTGGTCAACCTGGGCAGATACCATATTTCTGAAGTCTGGTGGTGATGTTTGAGGGTAATCCTATAACACTACCAGAGAAGTCCTTCTGAAATTAAGGGTGCAATCCTATGCCTGTCTACTCAGAAGTAACACCCATTATATTCAATGAGGCTTACTCCCAGGAAAGTGTGTTTAGGATTGCAGCCTCTGTCCCATTCTAACACTATCCCTGATAGGCTCATGCTTGTGTTCATGTCTGTGCATGAACTCGCCCTCCATTTAGCTCATGGACATCAGTTTGGGGCCCCACTCCTGTCGAGGCAGTGTGCTGGTGGATTTGCAGTATAAGTGCCAATCTCAAATGTGACTGAAGATATGTGCAAATATAACATGAGACATATGTTGCAGTCTTCAAGATGGTCTTCTGAGTGACACTACACAAGCAAACAGGTGGTGTATTTGGATAAGCAATCCATCTTTAGTTGGTTTTTTCTTCCATTCTACTAAAGAATGTGAATATTTAAATGTGCATAAATGTAAATTAATTGCAGTACAAACAAGCAATGCCCTTTTGTGATTGAGACAGCTGCTAATCATGAGCTTTGCTAGGGCATTGGGACTTCGGGCACAATCCAGAGCAACTATGGGGAGTCCTTGCTCTGGTGTAAGAACAATTTGATTTGGGTTGCAATATGAATTTCCCATAGGTTTTCATTAGGTGGTACAGTAACTACGGGTACACTAGCCCTACAATCCAGAGTAACTACAGGAGCACGTAAAAGACATTACGTGTACCCGTAGTTACTGCACCACTTAGTGAAAACCTATGGGAAATTTATATTGCAATCCAGAGCAAATTGTTCTAGCACCGGAGCAAGGACTCCCCATAGTTACTCTGGATTGCGCCCATAATGTCTCTTACGTGTTCCCATAGTTGCTCTAGATTGTAGGGTAAATCTATGATAAAATATGGTTTCTTGAACTTTTCTAAAACAAACAAAATTCTAAAAGAGGAAGAATTCATAAAGAAGCATTTAAAAGTTTTAATACTATAAGGACTTAAACTCTTTAGCTACCAGTTCTGCCTTTACTGCTTTCAATCTTGGTTTGTTGCTTTTGGATTTTATTTTTAATATTTTCAATGCATTGTTTTTAACAATTATTTTACAATTATTGCACTTTATGTTTCATTCTTTTTTGCATTTTACCATTTTTGTCTTATATTTTGTCTCTGTGTGGTCTGTGTGGCTCTGTGTCTATTATGTGGTCCATTTATTGAGGGGAACGTTGAATGTAAAGGTGCAAGAATCAAGGTGATATACCCCTCCACCATCTTTTCCAATTGTTGCCTTTAAACTAAGAGTTGGCTGCACAGATAAACTTAAAATGAAAGGAATTTCTTTTTCCTCTCTTTTCGGTATCTTCAAAATATCAAAACAGTACCTTTCTCTTTATCTCCGTAGGTGGCAGCCTTTGACCCAGACCTGGCAGAAAATGGTTCCCTTGTGTACAGCATCAGACCACCAAATAAATTCTACAGTCTTAACAGCACCACAGGAAAGATTCGAACAACAGGGGTTGTGTTGGACAGAGAGAATCCAAACCCTCAGGAAGCTGAGCTCATGAGGAAGATTGTGGTTTCTGTTACTGATCGTATGCTTATTTCAATTCCTCTGAGAATCAATTTGCATTGATTAATTGCAACTTTAATCAGTGGCTTTATTCTGTGGCTACAATCTTCCACACATATAAATATTTCAATGCTTTCAATAAAAGTACAACTTTTCTTTGTTATTCATCAGATAACTTGCCACATTAAAGTAATAAGAGCAGCAAGAACTAGAGGTTTCCTAAGGCTGAGGGAATATTACCTTTCAACCTCTTAAAAAGCAGGCCTCCGTCAGTCTTGGAAGACTATGGTATCGTGCTCAGCGCTGCATACGCTGCATGCGAAGCACGAAAGCCTGGGTTGGATTGTTATGGAGGATAGGCTGTTACCCAAGCAGCAAATCCCCCCTTTCCATCCACACCACTGAATTAGTCCAATGGAAAGGCAGAGCCAATATGATTGGAACCAGCTGGCGTTGCAGAGCTGGGTTAAGGACAGGAGCTCACCCTGTCTTGTGGGGCTGACCGGGGAATCGAACCCTGGCCTGCTGGTTAACAGGCACAATGTCTTAGCCACTTGTGCCACCCACAGCCCACCTCAACCTCTTAGTGCTGACATTTATTGTTAACTATTTCGTTGTCATATTTACATTTCTCCACACTGATTTCTAAGTAAAAGTGCCTTGTCATTTACGTATGGATACTTGAATGGTGTTAGATTTTTATGGTAGTTTTGGAAGGTTCACTATGGGAAAAATCCAGAGTAATTACAGGGAGTCCTTGCTTCTATGTAAGAACAACTTACTCTGGATTGCAATATGAATTTCCCATAGGTTTTCACTAGGTGGTGCAGTAACTACAGGTGCACGTAAAGTCTCTTACGTGCTCCCATAGTTACTCTGGATTTGGGGGTATGACAGAATCTTGGAAGCTCTGCTTTGCTATTTTCATTGGAAAGGAGTGCTGATGGGACTAAAATTGTATTTCTTCCCATCTCTGCAGGCGGAAGGCCACCCTTACGGGCCACTAGTAGTGCCACTGTGTTTGTAAACTTGCTGGATCTTAATGACAATGATCCTACCTTCCAGAACTTACCTTTTATCACTGAGATTCCAGAGGGTCTTCCAGCAGGTTCATCAGTTTTCCAGGTGAATCTTCTCTTTACTCTCTTTTTGTTCTATCAGTATACTTACAGAACAGGGATTTAAAAAATCTTTGAGATTGTTTATGCAGTGAATGTAGTGACATATTTATCACTGCAGTTTGCTGACAACTTTCTATGCTGGCCCCATGTGCTTGGAAAATATGTTGAGGTGGGAAATGGCAAACTTACTTCACATGGCCACACTGCTATTATCTGCATATTATCCTTTACTACAGTGGTCTTCAAAGTGGGGACTGGGACCCTCATGTGACCTAAGCTGGTGACTGTCAATTTTTTTTCCTCCACTGGGACAGGAGTCAAAACTCACCATGGAAATAAATGTATAAGGCTGCAATCCTAATCCCCAGCTAGGCCAGCCTAAACCCTAGCACAAGTCCTGTGTTGGCCTTCTGTGCCTCTCCTGGGGAAGGGTTAGGCCAATGCACAGACTTGCACTTGTCTCCGTACATCAACATGGAAATTTGGATTTTGATTTTTGGACCAACGAGTTGTCCCAGCCTAAGTTAAGATTGCACCCAACATATATGATGTCAGCAAACCTGTGATTGGCCAGTGGAGTATCTCCCCCAAAATGAAAGCTGTCTGAAAACTACGGATCTTCATCAAATATCTTCTGATAAAGATCTTATATCAAATATTAATTGTTTTTAGTCTTGTATATAGACATATTGTAAGGGGCCTTTAGAACCTTGCCATGGTTCTAATTCTGAACTGGTACTCAATAAGCCAGTTTAATATTGAATGTCACTGGAAATTTGTTGACACTGAACATGGTATAGTAGGGCAATTTTTAAAATGTCTAGAAAATACACATTTTCCATGCAAAATAAATTTATAATGTGAACATATTATAATATGTTATATTAATATTATTATTGTTCAATTTATAATATGAACCTTTTGGCTGAACATTTAATATTACATGTAACATAATATGAACATTTTCCTATTTTTGCTTTTGCTTTGAGCTGCCCAATTTCAGCAGCACTAGAATCTACAATTTTGGTTTTCTTTTGTTATCTATGGAAAAATTATATTTTTGCCTAAGTGGAGGCCAACAAAGTCACATCTTGTCTCCCACAAATACGAATAATTTAAATGCAGTTGATAAGTCACACTTTGCTTGAAAAACTTAAGGACTTAAAATCAATTCTTGAGTTTCATATGAACTCTGCAAGAAATAAGGCATTTCTCTGCTAGGAACTAAGAAGGCATCTGACTTCACCTTAATTATGAAGAGCTCATGAGACAGTTGTATGTCTGCCTTCTGTTTTCTGTCTTAGGTGGTAGCCATTGACCTTGATGAAGGACTGAATGGTCAAGTGACATATCACATGCAAGTGGGCATGCCCAGGATGGACTTTGTCATTGACAGCAGCCGTGGTTTGATCAACACCACAGCCATTCTTGACAGGGAAAGGATTGCTGAGTACTACCTTAGGGTAGTGGCAAGTGACGCAGGAGTGCCATCCAAGAGTTCTACCAGCACACTCACTGTCAGAGGTGATTAAGGGGCAAAAGCGCTCTCAATGCTCTCACTATATTGCACTGTTACCTCATATATTAAGTGAGGAGACGGCTTTACAAGGAAGCTGCTTGAATTAGCATATAAAAATGGTTGTGTCATACCCCCCAAACTAGAGCCAATTGGGCAAAACAGATTCCATTTTTTTATTCAGCACCCCAAAATATCCTAAGTTCACGCAAACATCCGTGGCAAGTCAAAAAAGTGTTTTGTTGTAGGTCTGTGTTATAACTTGCCTTTGTCTTTAAGAGGCTTTCTGAGGAATGTCAATAATGCTGCTACAGAGATGTGGAAGTAGATGTAGTGCTTCCCCTTCCTTCACAGTCTTGTATATAGCATGAGAGATTCACAGCCATGCAGATGTTGCCTATTCTGTGGATTCTTTCCTTATCAGCGTCAACCCTCAAAGTTTAGGGTTAATCCTAGCATGGGTTGGGGCTGCAGCATGGAACTCCTGCCATTTGGTCCCAGGCTTGTCATGCTTATTGGAATGAGTAGTGCTTCTGCGGTCTCAATTGTTCCCCCCGAAAAACTGGACAAACCTTTTGTATGCTATCAGTTATTCTTATCTCATATTTTAAGCAGATTTTTAAAATAAGCTGTGATCTCTTTTAAATTCTGCACAAGAACTTAGTAATTGCTTTAAGAAGATTTTAAACCTGGATAAATTAATCTGTGATCCACGGGAATAGACTGTTCTGTTGTTTCCGATACTTTTTGCATATGAGGATGGAAGGCAGTCTCCATATCTTTAGCTTCAGGTGTGAACAAACTGGGTATCTTTATATATTATGCAATGGTATTAATGTATCAGTTTCCCCAAATCTCCTAATCTTGTAGATGCAGATCAAAGGACTCTAAAGTTGAAAACTTCTAAAATGGAAATTGTACATATCTTTAAAATATTTGTGATTCTGGAACTCTTTGAAGTATTCCACCACTTTCCTTGTTGTTCTGGTCACACTCGTTTGTCCATATTCATTCGCTTTGTCAACATAATCCTAATCCCCAGTTGGGCTGGCTCAAGTTCTAGCACAAATCCCATGCTGGCTTGGGAGTGTCATAAATTCTTCACAACTCTTGGGGGGGGGGGGCAGGTTAGGCCAGTGCATGGCCTCCAGCCTATCCATTCCACAGCACCAGGAAAGTTGCACTGGCCTAAATGGGATAGGATTGTACATTGTTTCTTTGAGCGTTAAGTTAATCTCTCCCAGTTAAGGAGAGAGCCAGTGTGAAACTTAACTGGATCACTGGTTTCTCTGTGGCATACATTCCCTATCTATAGAAGCAAGAGCCAACTTCCCTGCAGGCTGGATCTGGCACCTGTGTGATCCTTCCTTAGGATGAACAAAGCTTACTGTTCTATCAGGAAGTCTCCTCGTGCCTCAGATCCCCTCTTTGTGTCCAGACTTCTAGGCAGACACAGCTAGCCAGCACTCTGTTTGGGGGATAATTGGAAGCACACTGAGGAATGGTAAACTCCTCTCACTCCAGGGAAGGGTTTTTGTGGTGCACAACAGTCTCTAGTTTAGAGACTGCTGCCCTATATGATAGACTTGTTATACAGTGGTTCTCAAACTTGCAGGGATTTTGAAACAGCATATAAAGAGCTTGTAGGAGTGGAGTACGTGGGGGGGAGGCAGCCCCTCAACACCCACAGCGACATAATCCTGGGGATTGCATTGATGCCTCCCCTCACCCTTTAAGGTTGCAGGTCTGAGGATTCTCAAGCTGGGGAGTCACATCATCCCAGTTTTAGAACCATTACCCTATGGGAATCTAAATGATCATGAAAACAGTGGAATAACAATTGATGGATTAGCCACAGTGGCTGCCAGTCCACCCTGTAAGAACACCATGAAATGCTTGAGTAACAGCCCAGAGTGAATGTTGATTGAATTCTCTCTTGTACTGTAGTTTTGGATGTGAATGATGAGAACCCCACCTTCTTCCCAGCTGTCTACAATGTATCACTTCCTGAAAACATACCTCGTGATTTCAAAGTCGTTCGTCTAAACTGCACCGATGCTGATGTGGGTCTCAACGCCGAGCTCAGTTATTTCATCACAGGTATCAAATATTTCTGGATGCCTCTCTCACAACTGCTACAATTTTGGAACAATTTAGATCAAAGGCAATGGAGAACACTGATACCACACTGCTGTGTTTTTCTTTCATTTTTTTTCTTTATTTCAGATTCATAGCTTACACCATTCCCAAAGGCTTGGGATGGGTAACAATGAAAAAGCTTAAAATTCCATTAACTCAGAATAAAAATGTGCTAACACTTGATTGACTAAAGGCTCAGCCCCTTTCTTCACCCTCCCCTTTAACTCCATAATGGGAATAATCACCTAATTCTGCTCCTTCATCTCTCTCACTAGGTAGAGATCATTTTCCTCTTTCCTGTCCTCTGTATTTACTGGGAGTTGGTCATGGAGGCTACTCCAAAAGCCTCCTATCATATCTGCTCTGTTCCTATAGCTCAGCACCTGGGGGAACACCTCTTTCTTGATCTGTAACCACCCCTTTCCTGCTGGGAATGTGTGATGGTGCAGAGTACAAAGCAGTGTGGGGAAAATGTATATAGCCAAAAGGGTTTTTCAACCTGCTGTTAAATTTGTCAGGCTCATTTGCATATGTTTTCCTATGATGCTTTGCAAACGATAGCGGAACTGTTTTGGGCTGTTTGAGGCTGGGAATTATCTATGCTTCATCAGACTGAAAGAGTCATCAGCTGGCTTATGCCTGCTGAATGTGGATAGGACAATTTAAACTCATTTGCAATGTTTGGTGAAGTGTAGCCAGGTAGCTTATATTCTGATGTAGAATTTGGCATAAATTAAATTACTTTAACTAATTTATAGGGAGCTCCTGCCCATAGCAGGTATGGTTAAGATTGTTTCTGCATTTTTCTTTTCAGATTTTTTCTGTTTCCACTGCAGAGTTGGTCAGGGAGCCATGGTTTGCACTGATTTCAAGAAGTATCCAGACAGAATTATAATAAGATAATGTTGAAATTTGCATATTGGGGATGTCAGAAGGCAATAGCAGTGGGCACTGAAGCTAGAGGGATTGGCTGTTTGGGCCCATTTATGGGCTCTGACCGGGGCCTGACCTAGACAATTCCTGGCACAAGGACTTTGCTACGTATTGTTAATTCTACTTTTAGAAAGCAAGGATCATAAAAAGGTTCTGCCACTGAACATAGATATGGAGTATTCAGTTTCAGATTCCTGCTCAGCCATAAAATTTTCTGATTGACATTTGGCCAGTCATTATCTCTCTGCCTAACCTACCTCATAGGGTTGCTGTGAGAAAAGGGAAGAAAATATTTACACCACCCTGAACTGCTTAGAGGAATATCTGTACAAAAATGTGAAAAATAAATAAATAATCTGCCTCTTTGCTACTTGATTTACAATTCAGTTCTGTGCATATTAGTCATAAGTCAATCCTGTTGTGTTCAATGAAGCTTACTTCTCGGTTTATCTATCTACAGTATTGAAGTTTATGGGGTTGCAATCTTAATAACATTAACTTACAACATTTCAAACTATTTTTTCATAGCGGCTTTCTTAACAATGTTTTTGGCAATTAGAATAAAGAACATGAACTCTGGAGGAACTGAGCAATCAGATGAAAGCATTAGATGTTAATGAATGAAGTATGACACAACATACTTTATAAGGATGGAGCATGATCTAAGCCAGGGATGTCAAATGCATTTCCTACAGAGGATCAAAGTTAACTGTAATGGTGTTTCCTGAGGGCCGGAAGTCCAATTTTATGCATGTCTACTCAGAAGGCAGACCCATTATAGTCAATTGGGCTTACTCCCAGGAAAGTGTGAAGGAGAAGTATTTGGGGGCCACTTGAAATGGCGAGGCAGAGCGCATTCGGCCTATGAGCCTTGTGTTTGATCTAACTAAATCTTGCCCCTGCTTACTGAGCAAGAGACACTCTTTCAAGTGGGTGTTCCTCTTTTATTTAGCAGGGGGAGAGTAACTGGGCCCTACACACCCCAGCAATGTCTGTTCCAGTGGCTTCTGCTGGTGTTCTTTTGCATTTTAGATTGTGAGCCCTTTGGGGACAGGGACCCATTAGCTATTAATTAGCTATTAATTTTTTCATTTTCTTGTAAACCGCTTTGTGAACTTTTCAGTTGAAAAGCGGTATTTAAATACTGTAGACAGACAGACAGACAGACAGACAGACAGACAGGTAGATAGAAGCCGTCAACTGAAGAAAGTTAAGAATGTGTACAAATTGTGACACACCAAATCAAATGCAGCCCACTGCCTATATATTGAGGTCCCCTGTGTTTTTGATAGTCCCATTTTATTCCATTTTTGCAGTGCCATGTATGCAGAGCCTTTGATGAGCTACCATACATTGCTGAAGGGCTATGTTTGGCTTGGTGAGTTGCAAGGTGTTATATCTCTTGCATTGAAGTCAGTAAATTTAATGCACATGTTTTACTCTCCCATTGAAATCTGTGTACTTAGAAGTGCTTAACTGTAGCTGACTCTCAATAATTAAATGTCTTTATGGGGTTCTCATAAAGTTGGTATTTCCCCACTAAAAGCATTCATAAGGTTTAGAATATCATTCCACAAATATTTATTATTTTGAATGCTCCAAAAGTTGTCTATTCCCGCCCCCTGCTGCCCAGAGTCTTTATGGCACACCAAGTCATGTTTCTATTATTACTAGTAACTTTTTGTTGTTGTTTTTCTGTAGCAAAAGGAGAAGTGTATGAATCAGGATGTATGGATACAAATATTCAAGGCATGAAACCATGAAAGCAATAAAAGTGTAGAATTATCAGCAAAAAATAATTAAATTATCTTGAAATGTTTTCTTACCCTGAAAACAGGGTCATTTTCTGCTGCACCATATACATTTCTGGACAATCAGCTGTTATTTTGGATTTTATTAAGAGATTCATTTACAGAATTTTCCTTGAACCATAATACATGTCTACTCAGAAGTTAATCTGAGTAAATGGAACTTACTTTCAGGAAAATGTGTATAGGATTGCAGCCTAACCCTACAATCCAGAGTAACTACGGGAGCACGTAAGAGACTTTGCGTGCACCCATAGTTACTGCACCACCCAGTGAAAACCTATGGGAAATTCATATTGCAATCCAGAGCAAATTGTTCTTACACCGGAGCAAGGACTCCCCGTAGTTACTCAGGATTGCGCCCTAAATGTCTTTAAATTAAACAAATCTTTAGATTTTATCTTAGATTTTCAGCTATAGGACTATAGATACAATGACGTTGAATTTTCCATGTAAAGTAACAGGAGGGTACCCTACACACTGAAACCAGTTTTAGATCTGTATAATTGATGACGCTCCAAGCTTTAGACAGAAGTCCTGGGAATTGTAGCAACGTGAAAGGCCTCAGGTCTGCTATCAAATATTCCTCATTATTCTCTCCAGTACCAAGATAATCAAAATTTCAAACCAATTTAAATTTGTAACAAAGATGCAAGGTGTGATGTCTCAGTGGAGTATATATGCCCCTGGGATTTTTAAAATTTATCATTTCATAGTGCATCTTGAAATAGGAAGCTTTGATATGTCTCATTGTGGTGCTTATTAACTATTTCTTTTTTGTTTACTGACATATAACAAGCAGTCCAACATTATAATACTTTCCTTAGACAGAACCTTGCAGGGCAATGTTCAACAAATTAATAGGACTGAACATTTTTAATTCTCAACAAACTTTTCAGAAATTGGGGGAGGATGCATACATTATTTTGTGATTGTCATTTGTCCCCATCTGTAGAACTTCATAAATTGCATAGAATGTATAGTACCATGCTGTCATATCCTAATGATGTGCATAATTCTATGGATGCATTGTTCATCTGTATGTGCATGAAGGAATCAGAAGTATAACAGCACAATTCCAAGCATGTTTACTCAGAAGTAACTTCCACTGAGCTCAATAGGACTTTCTTTCTAGTAAATGAGTTTAGGATTTGAACACTTGTTATACTCAACTTCATAGTATTTCATTTCCACAATTCATACATCCTGTAGTGTGTGTGCGTGCGTGTGTGCATGTGTGCGTGCATGCACACACGCGTGCATGTGCATTTGTTTAAACCTTTATGCATCTTATTCTCATTATTATTTATTATTTCTTTTCTCGTTTCTTTTTCTCCTTCTGCAGGTGGGAACCAAGATGGAAAGTTCAGTGTTGGTTTTAGAGATGGAGTAGTTAGAACTGTGGTCAACTTGGATAGAGAAACTGTGTCATCCTATACACTTATCCTCGAAGCCATTGGTAGGATTTCCTATGGAGTGCTTTTGTTTCAGTTATCTAAGTAATGGATGTGCATTTAATTCTGCCTCATTTGGGGTGAAATGGAGAGAATAAACTGTTTGCACAGGAACTATACAAATTAATGATGCAATGTTCCATTTCAATTTTTTTGAAGTTTTCATTCCTGTCCCTTCAGTAGATCTTAATTTCATGTAGTGGAAATGGTTTTTATAGAGCAAAAAAAGTTTTTTTTAATTTTATCTTCAGTCACTACTGTTTTCCTGGCATTTTGAACTCATGTTCTGGAAAAGTACTGCTTTTCTAACCTTGGACAATAGGAGAGATTGTGTTTTGTTTCTATATACATACACTATGAAATTATATACATACACTATGAAAATATGAAACTGAACCAAATTTAAGTTTACACTAAACTGAAATTTGTTTCTATCTTGCTTTAAAATATTTAAGTTTAAATATACTCTGCCTTTCACCAATCATAATTAAGGATATGACACTCAGGGTGAAATCTTGAGCTGGCTCACCGGGTTTGCAAAAATGCTAAAAAGCATGTTTGTACCACCAAGAGAGGCAGGGAGGCTGACCCAATGTGTTGTGTTGGCTTCCCTGCGCTGCCACGGGCTCTGGAAAGTGGTGAGTTGCTCTGGTCAAAATCAGCTAGCATAGGAATTGGGGGGAAGGAAGTGGGGCAGGAAAGAAGGTGTTCTGGGGTGGGTGAGATAGAAATGGATAGGAATGGAAGGTGGGACCAGGACTCTGTAGTTATGCCATATCCTAGTTCCATTTCCGGCCAATTTGTGTCACTGATTTTGGTGGCACAGATCCCAGATTTTGGTAGCCCATTTTGGGTTGTTGTGGTGTTACCTGTGGTAAGTGGAAAAATTTCACCTTGCATTGGGCTGGCACAGCAGCAGCCCATAACTTGCACTGGATGCAGTGCAGGTACGGTGGCCTGCCTGTTCCAGTGCAAGTTAGTACTTTTACTCTATTTAAATCAAAAATAAACTTGTGCTTTATAAAATGTAATCTGATGTAAATCTCACTTAAAATATGCTTTAAACCCACCTACCTAGGCTAGAGCCAGCAAATGTATCCACATGGTGCTATCATTCTGTGACATGAGGCCTTGCCAGTTGTATGTTCTACCTGATAATATCAACTGGATTATCAACTGGTAATACCAGCTGGAACTGCCTCAAGGCAGTGAGAAGTTTGGCACAGTGGATGTGTAACAAGAAGGAAGACACAAGTGGCCATCTGGGCTGCTGGACCATGATGTCTCTGTAACAAGCAGGGGTTCAGCAAAGACAGTGCTGGATTTTGAGGTGGGATGGATGAAATAAGTAGGCTATAGAGCAAGGAGAAGAAAAAAAGCCATGCTTTTTTCTGAAGCAGGAATACAGCCATGCTGTATTCCTGCTTCAGAACTTCCAGCATTTAGTCAATGTTCACTTACTATGGCTACAATCCAGAGTGACTACAGGACCTTTTCCACCGACATAGTTACAGTGCCACCTATGGAAAACCTATGGGAAATGCATAGCACAATCCAGAGTAAGTGCCACTTACGTCTTCCTGTAGTTACTCTGGATTGTAGGGTCTGACTAACTTTTCCTGCAATATTAGGAGATTACCTGGATGACTGTATTGTTTGTTCTCCAGATAATGGCCCCACAGGCAAACGAAAGACTGGGACAGCGACTGTGCATGTCATTGTTCTGGATGTAAATGACAATCGTCCAATCTTCCTTCAGAGTAGTTATGAGGCTTCTGTTCCTGAGGACATTCCTGACTACAGCAGCATAGTACAGGTTTGTCATTTGGTTTTCTTGTTAACTTTTCTCTATAATTCAATGACAGGATGGATCAGGGGTATCCAAACATTTTGGCAGGAGGGCCTTATCATCTCACTGACAGTGTGTTGGGGGCTGGAAGGAAAAAAATTGATTTACATATCAAATTTGAATCCATTTACATAAATGAATATACGGGAGATGGGACTTATGAATGAATTCAAATCAGTTCATAAACACTTTCTAACAGTGTTAGAGAGGGGGAAATTTTCAAACTAGTTCATAAGTTATTTCATAAAGAGAGAGAAGAGGTGCCTGCAGCCTCCACAGCTCTCTGACTAGCCTCTTGAGTTTTAGGGTGCAGAGCATTCTTCACTTCCAGAGGATTACAGGACTTGCCCCAGTGCTGGATGGTGGGGCTTGCTGCAGGCCACATGGAGGCTTGAATGGGCTGCATCTGGCCCCTGGACTGGGGTTTGGACACTCCTGGGATAGATGATAAAGCAGTATTTTTGGCTCAATTCACTGCATCCCGTCTGTGAAACGGTGGACACTCCTGGGATGGATGATGAAGCATTATGTTTGGCTAAACTGCATCCCATCTGTGAAACGGAAGCATAAAACAGTACTACATGATACTGGTTACTCCTCTGTTCCATCAGGACTTTTCTACTGTGTGTTTTTGGATGCATTCAGCAGTCACTTCCCTGTTATTTCAAAGTCTAAGAACAAGAAACTTTTTCTTTCAGATTCAAAGATCAGTAAACCCTTTCTTTGAAAATAGCAGCAAGAATGTCTGGAGAGGTTGAGGAATGTCAGGAAAATATGTCAGTACCACAATTTCAACCTTTATTATTGCTTTTAATATGCCCGAAAGGTTGGACCACAAATTCCTTGTAATGTTGTTTTGATCCTGCAGCTTTGTTTTCTTTTTAAGGGAACTAAATTGAGCCGGATGAACCAGATCTAATTCATGATAGGGTAGTAGACTTCAACATGTTCAACTACTACATGTTGTCCCTGTCACAGTTGTGATCTAGTTTGCTTGCTAGTCCTATCTAGTGTAGGTCAAACCATGCATGAAAATGACATGAATTTGAATAGGTTGGCACAGAAACTCGCAGCACGATCCAGAGTAACTACAGGATCTCTTATGTTGACATAAGAGACATTCACGTCGACATAGTTATGGCGCCACCTATGGGAAATGCATAGAGCAATGCAGAGCAAATTTTTCTTATGTCAATGTAAGAGGTCCCATAGTTACTCTGGATTAAAAAAAGCAGGCCTCCGTCGGTCTTGGAAGACTATGGTTTCGTCCTCAGCGCTGCATACACTCCATGCGAAGCACGAAAGCCTGGGTTGGATTGTTCTGGATTGTGCTATCAGATAAGTATGATGTAAAATGCGGTCCCTGAGCAGCAGGACAGATCTCCTAAAATTGCTTATGGGCTGTACTGAACCAGGCCATGTTCAGGAAGCCAGGTTTTGAGTGTAAAAAGGGGTTTTCCAAACAGAGCTGCTTTCACTGAGATATCAGCTGAGTTTTCCAGTCCTCCTTTGACAAAGTTACATTTGTATGAATATACATAAAGACTCTCTAAGGGAAAAACTAGAGAGAAGAATTCAGAGACTTATTTTTCTCTCTTTGCAGTTAGCTTGCAATGAATGAAGGCAGAAAGAGCTGGTAAATGAATACATGCATTCACACAGTTTCTGTGGTGTTTTCAGTTTCTCTTAAAAATCATTTTTTTCCCCTGTGGCAAGCACTGAGGAGTGTTGACAGTACACCCTCTCAGTTGGCTTGCTTTTCGTTTAATTCCCATCTCTAGTCTGCAGCGGCATAGGGTGGTGATGGGGGTTTGTTCCTCTCCGTGGATATTTTGGACAGCAAAAAGTGGTCTATGTCATGTGAAAAGCCTACAATATTTGACTTAATAGTACATTCAATGGTAAAGAGGTGTGAAAAAATAGTACAGAGGTGTGAAAAAAGTGTCTCTTTGTAGACACTTTGTAGACTTCTCTAACCCAGGTTGCAATCCTAAAGACACTTTCCTGGGAGTAAGACCCATTGAACACAATGGGGCTTACTTTTGAGTAGACGTGGTTAGGCTTGTGCTCCTTGTTGATTTTGTATGGGAATGAAACAAATGCTTCAAGATTTGATTTTGTTTACATAGCATTTCTGACTGTTTCTTCATATGAACACAAAATTATTTGATGGGGAGCAGTGCAAAACAAAATTGATCCTAGTCTACAAGTTATCCTGAAGACTGTCATACAATACTCCCTGAAATGGAATGTACTATGAGTATTGTAGTACAAACATACTATAATGGGAAGGAAGTGGGTGTCTGAGGGACTTATAGTGAAAACTCCCTTTAATAAATTTAAGTGATTGCTTCTGTCACCAAAAAGAAAGTCAAATGCAATCATGTGAACATAAATGCTGTCACAAATCAAATTCAAGAAACAGACAATTCAATAATCTCTTTAGTGTAAAATCAATTTTAGTACTGATTGAGTCAAGAGAGGTAGAGTCTCCTTTCATTTAAAGTTTGTGTTTTGCCAGCTTGTGTCATAAATCCTCTTAAGTGATTGGCATCATAAAGTACTAATATTCTGCATTTGGTATTCTTTGATTCAGATGAGTAGTTGTCATGTGCTAAGTATTTAGGGAGATGTGAGAGTATTTAGGGATTATTTAGCCCATTTCAGGGCCTATATTTGATCTGTTTGATAGTTACTCATCTATCTTAGCAGGCTGACTATTACTAATTCTTACATCAACAGATATGTAGGCATTACTGCAATTCTTGGCTGAGCTGTGAAAAAGAATACCCTCCATTCTCTGCTAAGAATATCCTTTACGCAAGCTACCTTGTCATCCTCAGTTCCACATTTCAAATATGAAGATAATAAATATTGACCTACCTTACAGGGTTGTTAAGGTATACTGATATAATGTACAGAAGTTCTCTGAACACTATAAAATACTATATAAATGCCAGGTATTATTAGTAATTGATCAACATTTGTGCATTGCTGACATTACAAATGAGCTACTTTTGCAGTTATTTCTCATTTCAGCAGTGTGCAACCTCCCTAATGAGGTCCTCTAAATGCATTCACAAATGTGTTTGCGTAGTCTTGCTGCTTATTTATTTAAGCATGTATTTCACCAGGCACAATAAAGAGAAACAATAGACGTGCAGTAAAATCATTTTAGTGCACACCTGTTCAGAAAAAAAGCCAGCAGAGAACATACATTTCTGTGCACTAAACCAGTACAGAATTATGGTAGTCTTTTAAATACAGTATAAAACTCCAATCCAATAATAAACCAACCTAAGTATAAGAACTAAACAAGGCACTACAAAATTAAAATCTATTAGAAACATTAGAGATGGAACCCTTTTTTCTGCCTTTGTTGATTCCACATCAGGCTATAAAATGCCAGTTTGCAAGAAGTGGTGTCATGCTTAATAATGAATGGGCAGGCAATGCCACATCCAGTATTCTTGAAAAATCATTATGGAATAAATGGAGTGTTCAGGGAGTTTCATTTCTTGCCAGCCCCACAAACTAAGCAAACATGGACACAATCCAGACAGAAGGCTTGAGTCTCTCTGAACACTAGACGATTAAGATCAATTCTATGGGCATCAGAGGACGGGGCAGTTATCGGCCACCAATATTCTATCCCCCTATTCATTCTTGCTATGTCCCCTTGGGTTCATTTTGAATTATACCAGTTATGCATATCTGAGAAGACCCATTGGGAACCATGGCATTGCTGAATAGGCAAGTAAGACTCTGAGGCTGCAATCCTAACCCTCAATTAGGCTGACACAGGTCCTAGCACAGTCCTTTGCTGGCTTGGGGGTATCACAAAAGTGACATCTGTGCCACTCCCTGCCTCACCTCCAAAACATTCTCCCTTTGCCTCCCAGCCACCCAGTGGAGCAATTACTTGCCCTAGCTACTGTCAGGCAAGTTGCAGTGCCCACCAAACTGACCATCCTGGCAATGCTTTTATTACATTCACAGTATGCTCAGCTGTTTTAGGATTGAGCTGTTAAGTATGTAGAAGTATGTAAATATATACAAGCCAAGTTTGTCCTAATAATATATAGAGAGATGGAGGTGCAAAATCTTCCTCCTTTTAAAGCCTCTTCCCTACAGTCTTACCCTTCAGGAAATTTTCTCTACCACCAACCTCTGGTACCAGAAGCATGCTTAGCTGGAAAAAAGTGCTTGGGTCAGGTAAAGGATACACAGAGGTAAGTAATAAGTACAAAGAAGTTCATCACCTCTAATCTGAATGGTTCTTTTACTCAAAAATTGAAGCCCCCAAATTTATACAAAATTGAATTTTTATACAAAATTGGGGGCAACTCATTTGATTACTCATATGTCATTTCCCTTTTGAAGCAGCAATCCCCAACTACCCCATTTATAACATAACAGCAAACGTTAAGCTACTGTGTTCTTGTCAGAGAAAAGTAATTTATAGGTGTGCCATGCAGTAGCTAAGACCAGTAAGTAATAAGTATACAAAGTGATTGTGCAAGAAGGTTGTCTTTAAATATAGCTATTTTCAGCTATCACTGTGGAATCAACCTGAATATTGCCCATGAGTCCCATCTTATTCATCCCATCTTACTCATTTTCATTCATCAGATAAATGAGCTCTTTCATCAAAATCTTCTGTATTTATAGTACGGGGTGGTCATATTTGCTGAATGTAAGAACCACATATGATATACTTCAAATGTTTGAGAGTCACAATATTTAAAAAGTATTTAAATTCTTAAGTATATTTACTCACCATGTCAGTGTTTTAATCTACTGGACTCTTGGGTTTATACCAGGTAAATAATTGAAAATTTCTTATATACCTTTAATATTGATTGTGATGCACAAAGGAGTTCAGCGAGTGTATTTCCAAGATCTGCACATATATGTCAAGGAGATGTCATATGTGGTTTGTAAACTGCCTTTTGGCCACCCCATTAAAGAATTAAGATTTTTAGGGTCACTTGAACAATTGACATAGAACAATGGTAATAGTGGAATTTGGGTGACAATCCATGTATGTCCGTTTTCTATCCATGCAAAAATATCTAAATCCTTTAATAAAGTGTTCTCATTGCAGGATGACCATATGACTGTAAAAACCCAGATTTGTCTGGATTTTTAGCCTCCTGTCTGGGTGTCCTACATTTTGGCTTCATTGTCCTACATTTTGCCTTCGTTTTGAAACTTCATGATAGTGCACAGTACCCCATCACACCATATGTCGTTGGATTTGTATTGAAGAGCAGAATCCAGTGCAAAAATCAGTTTTGAGATATCTCCTTCCTATCAAAGGTTATGGTCAAAAAACCAAAAAACAAAAACTATAAAAACAAAAATACATTTTTGGCGATCTTTTCAAGCGGGTAGGAATTTTGGCCTGGGATTAGGAATGTTGGCCTTGTGGTTCAGGAATTTTGGGTTTGGCATCTGGTCACCCTGTCTCATTGGTACTGTATAATTTCACTATCAGGTAGCCACTGTGAATATTATGCTTCTGTCCTAATTTTTATGAATGAGTATGATGATTACTGAGCTTATCTAATCTCCATGGCCCCGCCATAGTGTGAGTCTCAAAAAAAGGTTAATAATGCATGGACAATAGCTGGCATTCTTTGTAGTTAAGTCATGGAAGGCTTTGCTGAGTCACATTTTTGTGGACTCCATGATGCTCCAATCCAAATGAACAGGTATTTTTCTTGAACAAGTCTCATGGGTATGGGAAATGGGCCGGCTGCGCTTGACACTATGTATGGAGCGCCTTAGTGAGCCTAGACGTTTCCAGAACCTGAGCTGTGGCTCACTGGCATCCTGTGGGTGATAAGGCATACACTCGTGTGGCCCATAGAAGGATTGATTTAAAGCAACTGGCTTGCAGAGAGTGAGAAACATGAGGCAGGAGGCCAAAAGAAGAAAGATGCAAATAAGAGCAATGATGATAGGCAAGGAGTCAGTCTTCTCCACAGTTGGCTCAGAGCTCCGTGAGACCAGCTCAATGGTAGCATTGAGAAATGCAAGCATGGTGACTGAAGAAGTTTCATTTGCAGTATCATTGGTGCTCATCCTTTCTAGAAGACACAACAGGAACAAAGACTAAGGAGTTGAGATCATTGGCAGACAGGCGGAAAAACCTACTGATATTTGTACAGGATAGTCAGGGACACTGGGAGGCTGTACAGAATTTTAAATTGAATAACTTTCTCTTGTTCAATAGTTTTGCTAATAAGATCCATTGACAGCTAATGAGATCCAGTTATTCAGGATCCCCACCCCTAGGCTGTGACACTATTCTTTGATACCCTTCTTCATTCTCTTCTCTTTATACTCTCCAGTTCTAGCAGCTTGTTGCTAACAAGGCTCCCATTGCCCATTAAAGGTATCAACATATTTATTTATTATTTATTTTAAAAAATTGTACCCTGACTTTCTCAGGTCGTAGACCGACTCATATCCTTTGGGTATTAGTGTTGGATCCCTAGAGTAACACTGAATCACAATGTTAGGCTAGTAATGGTAACCTGAAGCCACTTAAAAGTTTTTAAACCTACAGGCAGAGCCTTGACTTGATTTCATTATTGTACAATAGTTGACACTAATATTCTTAGACACTTAAGTTATCCAAAATGCAAGAAAGGAGATTCCGGTTGGATATCCGGAAAAAAATTCCTGACAGTGAGGGCAGTTCGGCAGTGGAACAGATTGCCAAGGGAGGTGGAGGACTCTCCCTCACTGGGGATCTTCAAGCAGAGGCTCAACGAGCACCTGTCGGGGATGCTTTAGGATTTCCTGCTGCAGGCAGGAGGTTGGACTAGATGACCTACTGGGTCCCTTCCAACTCTAGGATTATATAATTCTATGATCTAGGTGCATAATTAGGGCAGTCTTCCCATACATTTTTAGAGGCAGTTACTGTATATATCCTTGTACCTATGGTTCTGCTTCCATTCTCAGTCAAGCAAATTGCAGCTTAAGTTTTCACATGGCAAAGCAGCAGGAGAAAATATGTAATAAAGAATAGGTGGTCTGGTATACTACAGAACCTCCCACCGAACTGAGAAGTTTGGAATTGATTTTTAATTGTATGAATCTCTCCCTGCTGTGGTTAGGATTAGAAAGGAGACTTCCTTAAATGTCAGAACATTTGTGACTAATTCCTGGCTGTTGATATGTTTGGGGGCATAGGTGGCTTTGGTAAGCAGCTCTTACTATGAGCACATGCATACTTGCGTGCACACACAAAACAATACTTAGCATACTAAAGGCATTTCCTGAAATCAGACAGATTGGCATGCATTCTTTGCTTTCTCACCCACTCATTAATGTTCAGAATGGGTCCTCCTCCAATTTTCTTTGCTATACAGTTACAAGTCACTGTACTAATTAGGATTGCCAGCTGAGCTGAAGTGGCCACAACTTACAACTGACCAGTCATGTATTAGAGCCCACTTTGTGAAGAAAGTATTTTCCTTATTCATTACTGTATCCACAGAGACTTGTCCAGTGGAGCTGTCACATGTTGAATCTGGGCCTTGGTGAACTTGCAGAGAGTTCAGTGGTTGACTGAAAAATTGGGTAGGCACTTCCTGGATAAAACTGCTCTCATCTGTTACAATCTGGGCTCTACCCTAACAGATTCCAGGGGTACCCTTTTGCATCTGTTATCCTACTGTTAATTGATTCTTTTCAACTCCATGCATATTAGAAAATTACAAGCCAGTCTCTCATCTTTTTGTATCCGTGCAGGTGTGGATGGAAGTATCTGAGCCCCAAAAATTCTAGGATGAAACTTATTATTTGGATCCAAATTTCAGTCTGGTATTCGACTGGTTTGGAGACAGATACAGTTCTGATTACACACTATTAGAGCATAAATTTAACATGTTTTGCATTTTAAGGCAATATTAAATATGGGTAATCCACATGGGTGTGCCTTGAATGGTCTACAAGTGCTCCTTTGGGGTTCTATTTATTAATAGAACCATTGAGAAATGCCAAGCACCAGCAGCATGCCTTGTCAATTATCAAAAAGCTGGTGATGTGCCTTGACAATTTTAGCACCTGAAATGGAAAAAAAAAAATCACTGATCTATACAGATGCTTTCTGGGACTGAAAACTTCTGAAACTCTGGACAACAATGGAGGAGCAAAAAACAGGGAAGTGTGTCTTTAACACTATTGTTAACACCAAGAAGCTTGCAACCGGTAAGGTTTAGTAGTGCAAAGGTGAGAAATTGGATTTTGGTGCTTTTTCCATATTACAAGGCATTTAAAGGTAGACCACTGTATTAGTAGTGAATCAACTCAGTGAAAGCCAAATCAATGGATACCAAAGTTACACTGGCATTTGTTTCCTGAGGAAACTGTTGAAGAAGCTAAAGTTGGAATTCATTATATACTTTATCTTTGATATAACTGGACAACATTTTTCTGTGATCATTTTAATTTTAAAGCCAGTTTTGAAACTCTTCCAGATTAACAGTCCAGGTGGATATTAACAAGGCAGTAGTAAAAGACTTAACCACCCATAATGGAATCAGCAACACTATGATAAATTGTTCTGTGCATTTTAAAAACAATTAACTGCAATTTAAAGATCTTGGATTAGCCATACTCAGCTTCAAGGAGAAATAAAGACATTTACACCAAAGATGCAACAAGCCACAAGTTCATAGTAACTCCTTCAGCTTATTCTCTATGCAAAATGACATAGAGCCTTTGCACCTTTCGCACCTTTCTTGCCATGTGCAAACTGAATTTTCTTTGTATTTAAATACGCTCTTTAAAATTTTATATACTGTAAATGTGCTGAGTAAACATTCTATAATTTTTTTATGAAGACATGATAATAACAACCACCTTGGGTTTCCTTTTATTAAGGAAGAAAGGTGAGATACAAATCAAGTCACATCAAAAAATTAATAGTTATCCTTGCTTAATTAGCAGCCTCCAAACATCTACTATCTTACCTCTGTTCTGGATATCTTATGCGTTATTTAGTACAACAAAGGAAGATGGAAGTTGTCAGCCTTGAGATTCGGTGTTTCCATTGAGTTTCCCCATGATAGTGTATCAGTCATTGGTTCTACTTCTTCACACGCTTTGAATCTACTGGTACTTCTTTACAATACTCACAGAAAACTTCTTATACCCTTTACTTTTCTGATATGTCACTTCAGCACTGAGCTTTTCTTCCTCCTCCAAGGAGTATCATTTTGGTGTGTACCTTCCTATTACTTTCCTATTACTGCTTCTGGGGAAAGGTTTTTAACAAAAAACACATAGTGTGAGATAGAAGTATTCAGACAGAATGAGTATTCACCGAGAGGCAACCTGGTGAACAAGCAGCCAACTCACCTGCAGTGTAAGTTGGGAATTGGAGGCTCAGTATCTGCCAACAGATGCAGGTGGTAGAGTCCAGTTAGACTTCAATATTATTTGCAAGATTAATGCACGATCTTATGCTCCATTGTCTTCTGTAAATACTATTTTTTCTACAGAATAACTTCACTTTTGATAACCAATTGTCTTTCCTCTGAAAGGAAGAAAAGATAAGGAATCTAAAAAACAAATAATTTTAGGAGATGAATGTGTCCTCATACACCTAATTTTATAGTATGAGAATATAAACTGTTTGTTTTGAATATATAATGCTTGGTACACCCTTTCTCTGTATGATCCAGCCTAACTAGCCCTGGGTGTTCATCTCTGTGAAAAGAGAAAAGAAATGTGCAAGTATGAATGTGGGGTTCATGGATGTGGTTATCAGCAAATCGTTATTTCAGTAGACAAATAATGGTACAGCTGTTAAAATAGTCAGGCACACATTAAAGGAGACATGTGATGGTGGAGAAGCTTCTTGGAGACATGAATCTCAAATACACATGTGTGCCCATGTACATTACAAAAACATGTAACTGCAGCCATTTTTAGGCAGTGGGCCTTCTGCAAAGCAAACTTTTAGCAACTGTTTAGAAGGATTTGCATCTTCTTTTGACAAAAAGAACCATGTACTTACTTTACCTTTTCCTGCAACATGCATTTTCTAGTACACATAAACACCCTTGGGCTTCTAAAGGTAGTGGCCCCAGCCAAGTACATTGCTTTCCTCTGTTGTTCTCACATGAATGTTACAGTTTTCTCTTGAGTGAAAAATCTCAGATCCAACTGTACTTCTTTGGGGGGAAAAACCCTTAAGTCAAAATGGGGAAAGTGGAGCAGACAAACATTGAAGGACTCTTAATGCACTGACCTTTTTTTCTTGCAAGCTGTCCTTGAACACATTTGCATCCCACCAGATGCAGGGAGGTGTGAAGACTATTGGGTACCCTGGTTATCTTTCTAGAGCCAACTCTGTAGCAGCATCATTCCTTGTTGTTCTTTTTCTCTCTCTCACCAGCTTTATGGGGATGTTTTCCTGTTCTTCATTCAGGCCCTTGTATAGCCTCTGTTGTCTTTCAGCTCCTGACAACTTGGGGGAGGGGTGAAGAGAGAGGTAGAGTGTGAGAAGAGGACAGGGGATAGGAGGAATAAGAACAAAGCAACTTAGATGTAGTTACCAGCAAAACACTGTAGGGCAAGTGAATAGCCCCAAAAGCAGACTTTCTGTGTATGGGCATTGATCTTCTAATAAGGTATAAAAGATAAGGCATAAAAGTGCATGGAGGCTAGATCCTGTAGCAGTGAATTGTGATTCTCAGCCTCCAGCAGCTGTTCCTTCCCCTGCTGAAAGTTTAAATGGTACAGTCTGGCCACTGGAGTCTGTGCAGTGAATACCAGCCTTTTAAGTTTCTCGGAAGTTGGTTAGAGATCAGCAACTGGGGGAAGGGGAAAAACAGAAGAGAGGCCACTATGGTCTCTAGCTGTTGAATCTGTCTACCTCTCACTTTTTAATCGTATGTGCTCCATTTATTATGAACAACAACCTCTGTGTCTTGTGCTATTTAAACTTGGTACATTTTTGTAGATGCTCAAAAAATAGCGTGAATCAGCTTTTGCTGTTCTAGCACTAAACTATAGCAACCATTGACATGTAACTGACTTGAACATTTGTGTTATAATAAATATTTTTGAGTTATGATTTGGGACTGATTTACAAAATCACTTAGCATGCAGCCATGGGGAAAAGGTCAGACCACATCAGTTGTAGTCTGTGGTGCTCTGGCAATGTAAAGCCCAAGAATGCCTGTTGAATTATGACATGTGATCGCAATTCATCAACCAGCTATAATGTATATTTGGGTGTTAAAAGTTGATGTCTGATGTGTGGGTAGCATTGGTCTTCACTTGAGCAACAGAATAGGTGAACCATTCACTGTTCTTTGGTACACATTTGGATGGACAAAGATTACAGTATGTGTTGATTCCAATAGTAATGGAATCAGCTAGCAGAAATTCTATAGCTGCATCACTTGTTCTAATCACAGCAGTTACAGGAATTGCTAATGACTGTATCCTTGATCCCTATGTTTATACTTACAGACACACAGATACTTACAGTCTACACAGCCGCATGCCCTGGGCTAGTTAGGTCTTCCAACACAGGGCATTATTTCATTATCTTATTTAGGATGGTCAAAATTTCAAAGTGCCATTTGTATTTCACAGGTCTATATTCTGAAAGAATATCCCTGGCTTTCTAAAGCGGTCCAAATATTGTGGGGAAGTCACGAACATATTTCATACTTTTAAAAGACATTTTAAAATAGGATTTTCATATTACAATTAGTAAATTTATGTTATGTTATGTTATATTGTATTCTTGTATTTATCTTGTCTTTTGAGAAACAAGTATGCTATGTTGGTAGCACAATCAATCAACAGCAAAACATGAAGAGCACTACCCTGACCATGTCTTCTCAGAAGTAAGCCCCATTGTGTTCAGTGGATCTTATTCCCAGGAAAGTGTCTTTAGGATTGCAACTGAAGTTTCCTTGGGGCTTGTATTCTTCCCTTGAACCCTATCACTGGTGCTTCCTAGAAAAGAGACACTTGCAATAACAAACAGGAACACCAGATGGTATCATTGGATTATGTTTACTGTACCGTGAGGCACTACTCTGTTACCTGAACAAACTAGGCTGCAATCCTAAAGACACTTTCCTGGGAGTAAGACCCACAGAACACAGTGGGGCTTACTTCTGAGAAGACATGGTTAGGATTGCACCCATCTCAAGATTTGAACTAGATACTAACTGGCCATCTGTAGCTGAGTCAAGTGAATGTTAAATGGATGACTGGCAACTCTCGTAAAGCCACTAATTAGTATTTTTGTTGAGCTGGTCGTTATTGCTACACTGGTTTGCTTGTTTTGGAGAACCATCACATTGTCTTACATCATCACAACCATCAAATAGGTGACTGCTTGCAAACCTTTGACTTCATGAATTCTTTATGAACTTCTGTACAACTCTGTTCAAAGAAACAGCAGCCCCAGACCAAAATATTTCTGTCAAAATGTATAATGTACAGTATAATTAACCCCATATCCTGCAATCATCATACTGAATGGCAACACACGGTGGAATTGATATGAGAACATGTGATAAGTTATGTTCTACTTTGTGCGGAGGTAGGGAGGCAAACTTAACATAGGATTGGATTTGAATTTGAAAAACTAGGTGAACGTGTACTGCATAACCATACTGGTGAAATCCCCTTTCATTAGAACAATATGTGCAACAATTTCTTGTTACTCGATGGTTGATAATCATGTCTGGTTATTTGAATTACCACAGGAGGACATCAATTTTGATATAGTTTGACAGCCTTAGGTTGACAATGGAGACAAGAATATCCAGATACAGAGTTGTTAAATACCTAACACTTGTTTCAGCTCAAACCAAATACTTTTTCCTTAACTTGGTATTTATTTATTTTTTGGGTGCAATCCTAACCAACTTTCCAGCACTGGCATAAAGGCAATGCAACACTGAGATGCGGGAATAAACATTGCCTTACCTTGAGGAGGGCTCTGTGACTGTCCCCCAACTACATGCCAGTCCCCCAACTCCATGCCAGCACATGCCAGTGCTCAAAAGTTGGTTAGGATTGTGCCCTTCAGTTTTCTAAACTCCAGTGTTGTTGTATTCAAATGGTGTTTTATCTATTAATCTCTTAGTTTAACATGTGTTAGATGGCAATATATTTACTTCTTAGTTACAGGTTGCCAAATACCACTCCTATAAACATGGAGGATAGAGAAAGCACTACATTCATGTTTGTTTATTCATGTTTATAATGTTTATATATATATATATATATATATATATATATATATATATATATATATATATATATATATATATATATATATAATTTTATTTTATTTTTATTTTTTGAAAGGTGAAAGCCACAGATGCAGATGAAGGTGTGAATGGCCGTGTATGGTACAGGATTGTTAAAGGTAAGCCCAAATATTTCTCAAGAATTGAATCATTTGCCAGGTACTCTAGATTACTGGTATTTTCTTAAAATTACAGATAGACCAACCATCCTGATCAGACTTCAGCCTGCCCTAACTCCAGCAACACTGTGTGTTCCTCCAAAAATTGTTTCAGTTTCAATTGACTAATTAGGAGATAAAAGTAAAAAAAAAAAAAAGATATAATAAGTATGGTCATGGGGATTTGGGTCTGTTGGACCACTACTGACAGCGACTGTTTCTAGGAATAGTTCAAAGTACAATACTGGTTTTTATATATGAAGCCCATAAGTTGCATGGAACCAAAATATTTGAAGAATTGTCTTGTAGTGGCTTATCATCTGAGGAGCCCTCTTAAGTGTACTATTCTGAGGCCAGGGCTTTGGCAATGAGGGGTAGAGTCTCACTTTGGAGTTGAAATCTGCAAGGGTGACCAGATGACAAACCCAAAATTCCCTCCAACTTCCCCAAAATTCCTGGCATCCAAGCCAAAATTCCTCCCCGTTAAAAAAAATGTAGGACACCCCAAAAAATGTAAGACAAATATAGAGTGTGTTAAAATAAAGCATAAATACTCATATTGCTCTCCTGTACTTAATTTCAACACTTTTAAAATTGAAAACCTCTTGATCTTACAGCATACCCCAGCCCCACAATACCTGCTCCCACATACACCCACTCCATGCATGCACTCACTCACTCACACACACACACACACACACACACTCCATACATGCACTCACTCACACATATACACACACTCCATGCATGCACTCACTCACACATACACACACACTCCATGCATGCACTCACTCACACATACACACACCCATGCACTCACTCATTCATACACACAAAGACACATACCCAGGCTGTGCGGATCTCACCTTTGTGCTGAATCAGTCTCTGGAGGAGGCAGAAGCTGTGGGAGGCTCAGGGCGCTGCGTGGGAGACCCTGTCCAGCCAGTGATGCAGCAGAGGTGGCGTGGCCAGCCACAGGAGACCTGCCAGCCAGAGAAGCAGCCTAGGTGGTGTGGTGCGGCCAGAAAGGCAGCAGAAGCTGCCCATGCCACTGGATTGTGAGGGCTGGCTGGCAAGGCTGTGGGAGAGGTGCAGATGGCACCACAGGGGCTGCAGTACCCCCAGAGAATCAGCAGCCGAGGTGCACTGCTGCTACTGCCCACAAGGCGGGGGAGGACCTTCCTCCTGGTCCCAACCCTCATCTCTTTCCTGCTCTGGGAAGCCCCACAGCTGCATGCAGCTGCAGCTACATGCACAATAAACTTAAATGGCTGGGGAAATCCTGGGAAAAGGGGGAGTTTTTTTTCCTTTCCAGCAAACCCCCCTTTTTCCTAATTTCTCCAAGGAAGTCTGGTCATCTGGCAATCCTGGATCTGCACACTTGTCTTAGACTTCAGATAGGATTTGGAAGCTTCACTTTTTTGGTTTGGTCTTTTCCTCATATAAATGATCCCCCATACAGGTCTGCATTTTTAAAAGTTTAAAAAGTTCAATATTGGTGCAATTTAGGGCTACCATTTGTCCTGAAAAACAGGGACAGTCCTGATTTTGCAGGATTGTGTTCACATACTGGCACATGTGATAGAGGGTCCTGTTCCAATTATGTAGAAGAGAATTATGACAACCATATTGTAATTGCATTGTATATATTTCAGTCAGATCTTTTTATATGTGAATTCACTATCTGCAAATTCACTTATATGTGAGGGGCAAAATTGCCCCCATCTCTCATTATCTGTGACTCTGTTCTTGTTATCTATGAATACTGTAACAATGTACTTAAGAAAGGGGAGAGCAGTTATGAGCAGACAGAAAGGGTGAAAGAGTTTGCAGGAGGAGAAGGAAAAGAGACAGTGGACTCATCACAAGCAGAAGGGTAGTGACACTGAAGAAAGGGCGGAGAAGAAGAGACACCTACACAATATACAGCCAGTGGGAGAGGAGGCTTCCATAATTGTAGCCAACCAATTATACTCATCACTTTTAAGAAAGTTGCCACCATCAAACAGGCATTGGTATTATCCCATCAAGAATCACAGCCAAGACCATTTGACACATCAGACAACACCGTCAGACACAATTTTGTCTGCTTCCATATTTGTCCTTCGATCTTGGGCACCATCTTTGGGTCTCCAGTTGAACCTTCACAACCCTGATGATGATTAGACGGTCCCCTGGACCCAGTGTCTGCTAATTTGGAATCCAATGGGTTTTCCAGGACATTGACCCTAGCAGATAATGAGAACTAACTGTATTTTCTGTTTGTAAGCTAACTTGGGTACTTCATTGTGGAAGGAAATGCTGGATAGAAATCTTTTAAATAAATAAGTTCTAGTGAATTCCACTTCTAAGACATGAGACTTTTGGTGTAATGAAATTACAGCAAGTTTTCTTTTTTTGATAATATTAGCATTTAATATATTTTTATAACCTCAAGATTAACTTTATTGCAGAAAATGGCTTAGATTTTATCTGTGTGTCTTAACATCTAATACTCTTCCGTGGTAAAGAGTAACATATAATACTCTTCTTGGATGTTCTGTTGATAATGGGATTCTGTGCCAAGTAAATCTGCTAGGGAGAGAAGGATGGTGATGCATTAAGAATGACTCCAAAGAACAGTCTGAGGATAATATTCTGAAGATAGAACTCTGGGTCAGCCAAAAAGAAACCCAGAAGGCAGCTGAGGATATAACTTTAGGGCCCAGTCATCTGCCCCAACCCCACAAACCTGCACTGCTACATGGCAGGCACACATATACAACCAGCCCCATGGATTTTCAGCATAGTGCTCCATAATATCATGTTTGATGTCTAATTTCTCATAATCCTGTTAGGAATAAAATATTATACACACAGAGAATATATATATAATTGCCTTTCCATATAAAGGAATTGTTCCCATGCAACATTGCCTCCAGTGTTGTTGTGCAATAAACTGAATTCATACAATGTGTGCATGAGGCACAATGATTCCAGAACTCTAGACCAGGGGCCTCCAAAGTTTTTGGCAGGAGAGCCATGTCTCTAACATGGTGTCGGGGGTTGGAAAACTAATTTACATTTAAAATTTGAATAAATTTACATAAATTTGCATATAAGGATGTATTGGAGTGGATTATAATGCTTGCCCAAAGGCCAGATAGAGGGGTTTTGCTGGAGGCCACACTGGGGCTTGCTGAGGGCCGCATCTGGCTGGGTTTTGGAGACCCCTGCTCTAGATTCTAGACAGTAAGCACACCCAAACAGGCAGAGGGTTGCCTGTCTTTTGCATTCAATTCTTTTGCATTCAGAAGTCTTTTATTTTCACAATACAGTGGTACTTTGGTTTATGAGCATAATTTGTTCTGGAAGCAAACTTGTAATCCAAAATGTTTGTTTATCAAAGCAAATATACCCATAAGAAATAACGGAAACTCAGACATTTTTTCCACAACCTATATATCAAAGAAAATTAAAAATACCTTATTTACTCGAATATAATGCATCATTATAGTCCAACAGATTGCCAGGAGGTATGCTAACAATTATTGGCTGCAGCTTTGCTCTCAGATCCAGGTAGCAGCTGACACAGGCAACATCAAGGGGATGTACAATGGCATCAAGCGGCCTTAGGTCCAACAGTGAGGAAATCTGCCCCACTTAAGTCCGCTACAGGTGAGGTCATCCAGGACCGAGCACAACAGATGGCACGCTGGGTGCAGCACTACTCTGAGCTATACTCAGAGAAAATGCAGTAACTGAAGAAGCATTAAACAACATTGAGTGCCTGCCTGTCTTGGAGTGGCTCGACAGTGAACCAACTTTAGAAGAACTAAACGAAGCCCTGGATTCCCTTGCTTCTGGCAAGGCACCCGGGAAAGATAACATCCCTGCTGAAGTTCTGAGGTGCTGTAGAGGGACCATTTCCACTGAACTGTACAAGATATTCTGCCTTTGTTGGAGGGAAGGTGGAGTACCACAGGACATGAAGGACGCTAATATCGTCACACTGTACAAGAACAAAGGCGACAGGGGTGACTGCAACAACTATCGTGGCATCTCTCTTCTTAGTGTTGTAGGGAAGCTGCTTGCCCAAGTCAAACTGAAGAGGCTTCAGGTGCTTGCAGAGAGAATCTATCCTGAATCACAGTGTGGATTTCGAGCCAACAGGTCCACCACTGATATGGTATTTTCCCTTCGACAGTTGCAAGAGAAATGTAGGGAACAAAGACAGCCACTCTTTGTAGCCTTCATAGATCTTACAAAGGCTTTTGATTTGGTTAGTAGGGATGGCCTTTTTAAAATCCTCCCCAAGATTGGATGCCCACCTCAGCTCCTCAACATCATCAGGTCCTTTCACGAGGACATGAAGGGCACTGTAGTTTTTGATGGCTTAACATCAGACTCCTTTCACATCCGAAGTGGAGTGAAGCAGGGCTGTGTCCCCGCACCAACTTTATTTGGGATCTTTTTTGCAGTCATGCTGAAGCATGCTTTTGGAAATGCAACAGAGGGAATCTATCTCCGGACCAGATCAGATGAAAAACTCTACAATCCTTCCAGATTAAGAGCAAAATCCACAGTCCAGCTGAAATGCTTGCGGGAGTTCCTCTTTGCCGATGACGCTGCTGTTACTGCTCACTCTGCCGAAGACCTTCAACAACTTATGGATTGTTTTAGCAAAGCCTGCCAAGACTTTGGACTAACAATCAGCTTGAAGAAAACACAACTCATGGGTGTTGGGAATGGACATCAACAGCTGGGAAACCTTGATTTCTGATCGTTCAGTGTGGAGGCAAAAGACCCAGCATGACCTTCTCCAACTGGAAGAGACACTTGTTCGGCAGGCTGAAGCAAAGAGACAAACCCGAAAGCAGCGAAACCTGGGGCCTGGGCAGGGGACGGAATTTATTTGTCCTCAGTGTGGAAGGGATGGACACTCTCGAATTGGCCTTTTTAGCCACACTAGATGTTGTTTCAGGACTTCCAATCAGAGCACGATACCATAGTCTTTTGAGACTGAAGGATGTCAATGAGAATTATTTACTCAAATATAATGCATCATTGAATTTAATGTGCATCCCATACTTATAATCAAAAATTTTATTAGATGTGTTTGCTTGTCTAGCAAAATGCTCTCAATCCAAAACGCTCTCAATCCAAGGTTTTACTGAAATGTGGAAAAGCAGCTGATAGAGCATAGTCATATTTGTCTGCTGCAACAAAATTACAAAGTTCTTGTGGTATTCTAAAAATTAATATCTTTATTGCAACAAGAGTTTTCATAGGTAAGGAACTTCATGCATCTGACCAAAAAGGCCCCTGTCTACAGTTATAGCACAATAGATAGGTTGGTTTTTAAGGCAGCTATTTTCAACAATTGCAGTGTGGCTCATTGTTGTGCCATGAATGGTCTACAGATGTGCCACAGGTATTTAGGGGATGGTCACATAGTAGGGCAATTGGGGGATATTAGCCCCCTACTAATAGTATGGTGTGTCATGCTAATTGTAAAAAAACCAGTGGTGTGCCTTGATCATTTTTAGCACCTTGTCACTGTGCCATAAAGGCTGTAGAGGCACTGGTGGTTAAGATGCTGTGCCTATTAACTGGCAAGCCAGGTTTGAGACCTGAGTCCAACAAGATAAGATGAGCTCCTATCCTTTGCCCAGCTCCTGCCAACCTAGCAGTTCAAAAGCATGCAAAAGCAAGTAGATAAATAGGTACAACTTTGGTGGGAAGGTAAAACTGTGCACTTTGGCATACAACCGTCCCTGCCCCCTGACCACAGAAGCATCTTCGAACAACGCTGGCTCTAACAACTTAGAAATGGGGATGAGCACTGCACCCTACTGTCAGTCATGAGTAGCAATATAACCTGCAGGGGATACCTTTACCTGTACACTGTGCCATGAGATGAAAAAGGTTAAAAAATCACTGTCATGCAAGATTTATTTAGCAGATTGCCTTGTCCCATGTTTGTTGAAATCACAGACTAAATGCAATTTTTCATGTAAAGTGTTGCGTACTATTCTTCATTCTTTGTTATCAACAGGAAACAATTTCAACAACTTCCGGATCAATCCCAGCAGTGGTCTGGTTATGCGGGGCTTACGACCCCTGGATAGAGAACGCAATTCCTCCCACGTCCTTGAGGTGGAAGCCTACAATAGTGAACAAGGACCAATGAGAAGCTCTGTTAGGGTAATGCCTCTTCAAGTCACAGATCAAATATCTGTGATTGTAGTAATGCTGGCTACAGATATGATGCTCAGTGAGGTTTCCAAGTTGATACTGATGTGCAAGAAATTGTGAGAAGTTTTACAGTGCAAATTGTTATAGTAAGAAACTCATAAGATTTTTGCCCTGGAGTACCTTTCTGTAGGTTATTTACTCTTTGATTGTCATCTGTATTTGTTTTTAAACCGTAGGATGGTATGAAAGATGATTTATGTTTTAGCATAGAATTGATCTTGTTGTTCATTATAACATCAATTTATTGTGCCATATTTTCCTTGTTGATGCTCTGTATTTTTCCAGTACAAATAAATAAATAATTTACCTTTTAACCTGGCTTAGGTAATTGTGTATGTAGAAGATGTCAATGATGAAGTACCAGCATTCACCCAGAGGCAGTATAATCGACTGGGTTTGCGAGAGACAGCTGGGATTGGGACATCTGTTGCAGTTGTTCGGGCAACAGATCGGGACACAGGTATAGAGACCACATGAAATTGTTCAGACTCTTACAACTCTTCATTGTTTGTGTTCTTTTTGATCACTTATCCTGCCTTTATTCTTGATTGCCACTTTGAAAAGCAGAATACTGTTTATTTTGCAGAAGATTTGAAGGGCAGGAGGAGGTGGGATGCAGAGATGAAGCTAGAGGGAGGACTGAATTAGGGTGGATGTTTTCTCCATAAGGAACAGTGGTGAGCTCCAGCAGGTTCGCACCTACTATATAGAACCAGTTAACGAGAGATAAGACATATAAAGTTTAAAAATAGCTGTTTAAAAGTGGCTGCCAGATAGGCATAGAATCGGTTGTTAATTTCTTTGAATCCCATCACTGATAAGGAAGCTAATGAGATATGCTGGTCCCCAAAACATGGTTTGCTATAATGCTCTACTGCAATAAATATAGCTCTGCATTAACTAAATTTTAGAATAGAATCATAGAATCATAGAGTTGGAAGGGACCTAGTAGGTCACCTAGTCCAACCCCCTGCCTGCAGCAGGAAATCCCCCTAGAGCATCCCCGACAGGTGCTCGTCCAGCCTCTGCTTGAAGATCCCCAATGAGGGAGAGTCCACCACCTCCCTTGGCAATCTGTTCCACTGCCGAACCGCCCTCACCGTCAGGAATTTTTTCCGGATATCCAACCGGAATCTCCTCTCTTGCAATTTGTACCCATTGGTTCTAGTTCTGCTTTCAGAAGCAGCTATGAACAAATGAGCCCCTTCCTCCCTATGACAGCCCTTCAGGTATCTGAAGAGGGCAATCATGTCTCCTCTCAGCCGCCTCTTCTCCAGGCTGAACATCCCAAGTTCCCCCAACCTTTTCTCGTAGGGTTTCCCTTCCATCCCACTGATCATTCTTGTCGCTCTCCTCTAGACTTCCTCCAGTTTCATTCAATAGCAATCATTTCATTCAATAGCAATCAGTGAAAATACCTCTACACTAGGTTTTGATTAGCCTTTTTTGACCTGGTGTTTGTTACCAGTGTCTGAACTGGGTAGTTACTGTTTGATAGAAACCCATTCCCATCTGCAGGCTAAACCTTGACATCACATAGAACCCATTTTATGAATTTCTTCCATTTGAGGGTAAACTGGATGCACTTTGTGATGAGGATATAAGCACACTGCCTATTCATTCACGTTTGGGTTTAGAAGGAAAAACTGGGGCATGCTGTATCCCAGATAAATAATCAACAGCCTACTTTAAGCCTTGCTCCATCATAAGGTTAGCAAGTTAATTTGCTGATCCCCAACTGGATGAGATTAAGAGAATGTCATCTGTCCCAGTTGCCCTCTGTTTTTTCATATTCTACACAGACACTTAGGCTCACAGAGAAATCCCAGTGTTAGCTCAAACAATTTTACAGATAGCAAGTAGACAGAAAGCCTTTATTGCTTGTTTTAATGACAGAGTTTTTTAAAAAAAACTGTTTAGTAGGAGGAAAAAATAAGCTACATGATCAGAGTCAAGTGAAATGATTGATGATTTTGCAGCAATGCATCCCTCCCCAAGTAGCAGCTGTTTAATCCTCGATGCACATAGCCTTATTTGCCTTGTCAGTTTTACGACTCCCCAAAAACTGAGTTATGTCTCACTAATGCAGTAATTTTCAACCAGTGTGCTGTGGCATACTGGTGTGCCACAGATAGTCCTCAACTGTGCCGTGAGAGTTTGGGGAAACTCAAATAGGAAAATTTGGGGATTTGAATAGCCTGGTGTGCCTTGTCAATTGTGAAAACAACTGATGACAATTTGACAATTTCAGGGCCTTATTAGTGTGTCATGAGATGAAAAAGTTTGAAAATCACTGCATTAGTGCGTCATGGACCCAGTGTTTTTGAACCACTGAAGCAGAGGGAGTGTATACAGGTGCAATCCTAACCTAGGTTGGCACAACTCGTCGGTCTTCCCTTTCCCAAGGTTATGTAGAAAGGCAAGTGCTTCCAAGTGCCAAGGTCTGTGTACTGGCTTTAGATCTCACCTAGAAGAGGTACTGAAGTGTCTAACAGCAGTTTTGTGACATTCCCTGGCCAGCATAGGACTTGTGCTGGGCCTTATGCCAGCCTAACTGGGGATTAGAACTGCAGCCTTTGTCTTTGTTAGGCTGAAAAATATCATGTATAGTGATATTGCTATGTCAATAAATGAGAGCTCAAATTTTATTATAGTGAATTGACAGTATGAATTAGGAAAAGTATGGCTGATTTTTAATTTCCTTCCGCCTCCCATGTTCTCAAAAAAAACCCCAAATATGTAAAATTAGCAGTTAGTTTTAAATCGATGAGATCTAAATGGTGTGCATTTCCACTGAATTTTTTTTTCTAAAGTGTTTTCTCTCTCTCTTTCTCTAGGAAATGGAGGTCTGGTGAATTACAAAATCATCTCAGGTTCAGAGGGGAAGTTTGAAATTGATGAGAGCACTGGTCTCATTACCACCATTGACTACCTGGACTATGAGACAAAAACCAGCTATCTGATGAACGTTTCAGCCATAGATCAAGCACCTCCCAAAAACCAAGGCTTCTGCAGTGTCTATGTCAGCCTCCTCAATGAACTGGATGAGGCTGTGCAGTTCTCAAATGTGACTTACGAAGCAGTGATCACAGAGAATATCCCCTTGGGTTCTGAAGTGCTGCGAGTCCAGGCACGCTCAATCGACAACCTTAATCAGATCACATACAAATTTGACCCCAATACCAATGCTCAAGCTCTGTCTTTGTTCAAGATAAATGGAATCACTGTAAGTAGTTTACAGGTGGATTCCTTATAACTAAAACCATACTCTGGCACTGGTAATTCATGGCCTTCATTTATTTATCCATTCCCTGGCAGGGTGTGATCACTGTCAAAGGACAAGTGGATCGAGAGAAAGGAGATTTCTATACCTTAACTGTGGTGGCAGATGATGGGGGTCCAAAGCTTGACTCGACAGTGGTAAGCTATTTTTATTATACTCCTTTGCTTATACTATATATGGTAAAAGAATGTTGAATTGGTTTCTCTTTTCAAAACTATGGGCGTATATGTATATGTGCTTTTCAAAATGTACTAATATACAAAAACAATCCCTTGTCCTTGTCCCATTGTTTTTTATTGCATTGTTTATGTAAAAATCTTAAAACCAACATTACTGAATACAGTCTTATACTTGGACATAATATCTCAAATTCTCAATTTCAGATATAAAATTGGTTTTCCTAGGCAAATGCAGACAGTTGATAAGAGCTACAAACATTCCTCCCCAGTACACATGCCAAATATTTTATTTTATAGGGGGTTTACATGGATTCTGCTTTAATAGACAGCAGAAGTCAGAACACCTGAGTTTTTGTGGTTATTGGTTACCATCTTATTTCCACATCTTCCTGCAATTTGAAAATGGAAAGAATCCTGAGACTGCTTTAAGATATTTGGTGAAATGGAGAATCCACACTTCTACAGTATTGTTGTAGTTATAAAAGTTATCAAAAAAATGTTTATGAAAAGATTTACATAGCAGTGAAAATGAATAAATGATTTCCTGTCCTAAACAGGCCTATGGTCTTATACCCAAGGAAACAACAGCAAACAGCCACTGGGAAAGACATTATGCAGGGATCAAACAGAGACAGTTGCTCTACCCCTGCTAAATATAAAGAAAACCACTATTTAAAACTGGGAAGGATGTTACTGTCATGCAAAACCATGTTATCCAGAAAACCAAGTTTCTGAAGTCTGGCCTGGAATAAAAGTGCCTAACAATCCACAGAGTGATCTTGTGGGATTGGAAATGATACTTTCTTGGTGGAACAAATTTAGTATTTGGTGACATGCTGGGTGTTAAATTGGCAGCTGCTTTAACAAAAGCAGTTGAGGATGCCATATTTGGAAAGAGCAGAAATTTTCAACCACTGTGCCATGGCACACTGATCTGCAGCAAGTGGTCCACAGATGTTCTGTGGGAATTTGGGGGACATGAGCCCCCCATCAGCAGTGTGGTGTTCCTTGTCCACTGATAAAAAAAATTGATGGTGGTCCTTGAGAATTTTAGCACTTTATTTAGCACTTTAACAATTTTAGCACTCTCAAGTGTGCCTTGAGATGAAAAAAATAGAAAATCACTGAAATAGAGGGAAATTGACAAAGCCTTAACACTTTGGTTTGGATACAATTTACCTGTGCTATATATTTATGTCTTAGACCCACACCACTTTATCCAAAGCACTGAATTCAAACTACATTGCTGAAGGACAAAATTTGATAACCATTTATCTTTCTTCTTCTTCTGTATCCATTGTGCTTCCATCCAACAGAAGGTAGGTGTACCTGTTTCTCATTGTGATCGTCCTTCCTTTATTTACCTTTGGTCCTTTTATACAAATGCTATACACCTTTGCAGTTGGTGTGGTGTAGGATGTAGTTCAAAACATGCAAGGCGTTCAATACCTAAAAAGGGTACAAAAGATTTACAATTATCCAACACCTCTTGAGCCAGCTCATTCTAAGCCACACAGAGACCCAATTTTTCTTGCCATTACTAGTGCAAGCAGAAACGCCTTTAAAATAGATAATAGTCTTATCAAGCAGGTTTTGCATTATTCACAGTTTCCAAGAAATATGAACTAACAGAATAATTCACTGTCTCTAAAGAGCACTGAAAAGCATCCTAGAAGTTGCAGTCCTTTTGGTGGGTGTTTGTACAGAAAGTCACAATGACAAGCTGAAAGGGGGGTCAGAATAATGTTTCCTTCAGAATTTTTGACATATCCCCATCCTCTTCTTGCTCTTATTTATAAAAGAAAATGTAGTTTTTGCATCAGTTTTTGTCCCCCTCCCTTTTTCATACTTTATAGTCATGGTTCTGTCATTTACAATGTCCAGATTTAATTTGCACAAGGTTCAGCACTCAGAACTTCATTTCTGTGTGAAGGCTCAGCACTGGATTATGTAAAAGAATAATTGCAAAGCCTTGTGTTTGTACAAGGTTAAATTAAATGCAACTTCAAAAAAGTTGTTTGCCCGTTTGGTAGCATGGTGTAATATGCATGGGATTTTTGTAAACAGCAGGCACAGATGATCTGATCTGGATGAAGATTATAGTGTTGCAGAGGGTTAGGTACTCCATTGTCCCCACTATGATTTCAATCCAGATTTTATATCACATGCACATAACACACAGAGAAGTAACTTATTTACCAAAATCAGCAAAGAAACACAAATGGTCAGATATATTTCAAGTCATGTCTGGAAATGATTGGAGCATTTGTGGTGAAAGCAGGCCCATGTGTCAACAATGGAAGGAAATGAAGTAGATTGGAAGCAACTGGTTTTGCTGTTCAGGTGGCCACATTTCAGCAGCTGCTTACACTTGGAAGTCAAGAAGCATTCCTTCTCTTCTGACTAATTTTTTGGCTGAAAGATCACCCATAGCCAGAAAGAGAATATGTATCTCTCAAGCTTAAGAAGTAGGCCATGCTATGTAATCCTGCACCTGGAGTCTTTAGCCAGGTAAATAAGAATTGATGACTAACAGATTCTTCCTCTCTTTATCACTGTATATATTGGTGTATATACAGTTATTTTTTGATATGAGAGCTCTTCCTGAAGCTAATGACAACAAAATAAGGCTTAGATACCCTTAGGGTGATTCCGAATTTGTGACTGCAGCTAAGTTTAATCTATAATTACCAGTCTCCCTGGCCTTCTCTTTAACAAGTACTTAGAGTGATTCTGAGAGCATTTTGATGCTGTGAGAATTCAGTGATATTACAGTCTCTTAGGATGCCTGCATATTGTAGGCCCAATGGAGAGGTTAGACTCTCAATAATAAATGGCAGGATTTCTCTTCCCTCTGTATTGTGTATATGGGATTTAATAGGGCACATGACAATCCTAACCAGTTTAGGCCAGCACAGCTCATCAATCTTCCCATTTCCATGATTGCATGATCCCATCCCACCCCATGCAGAAGTGCCTTATGGCACTTCAACACCCGGCAGGCCAACATAGGTATTGTACTGGCCTAATTAGGGGTCAGGATTGTGCTGTTGGGGCCCAGTCCTATCCAGTATCCAGCACTGGTGCAGCTGCATAGGCAACAAGTGCTCCTTTACTTTGAGAAGGCTTTAAGGCAAAATCCAGAGCATTTACAGGTCCACGCAGTTACGTCACCCTCTAGTGTTATTTTATGGAAAGTCACCCTAACTGCTCTGGAGCAAAGGGCTTAATTTGACTTTAGGATATGGGCCTTACACTCCCAACAAAAGATGCACCACCATATTGGCATGGCTACACCAAGGCTGGGAAGTTGGATAGAATTTGGCCCTGAATCAGTTGTAGTTGCTTGAATTTATAATTAGAATGCAGTTCCATGCATACTCGGGATAAGTGCATGAACTCAAATGGATTGTGTTCTGAGTAAATATGCATGAGACTGGACTAGTTATTGTTATGCTCCAATAGCTTTAACCTAAGGAATCCTGATAATTCTATGCTTTGTGGATTTTGTTTGTGAGAGAGAACTTTAGATCCATTTCAGAACAACAGCACACTGGATCCTTTATGGAAAAAATCCATATGGATTTACCCTACAATCCAGAGTAACTACAGGAGCATGTAAGAGACATTTACATTGATGTAGTTACAGCACCACCTAGTGAAAACCTATGGGAAATTCATATTGCAATCCAGAGCAAATTGTTCTTACACCGGAGCAAGGACTCCCCGTAGTTACTCTGGATTGCGCCCATAGAGTCCAAATTGGATGTAGACTATATTGGTTTGTTCCAGTTGTGCAGTAAGATATTCTATAATGAATTGATCAACACAGTGATTTTTTCAGTCAGTGTGCTGTGGCACACTAGTATGCAGCAGATAGTCCTCAAGTGTGCCATGAGAATTTGGGGAGGGATACTTATTAATAGAAAAACTTGAGGATTTGAACAGGATGGTGTGCGTTGTCAATGGTAAAAACAACTGATGGTGTGCCATGGGATGGAAAAGGTTGAAAATCACTGGATTAACAGCTGTATACCATGGGAGAAGGGAGCTCTTGTTGATATCTGAATTCTCCACTGCACAGGTTACCATCACCATACTGGATGAGAATGACAACAGTCCACAGTTTGATATCACTTCTGACTCATCCGTGAGCACAGCAGAGGATAGTTCTGTTGGAAGGCGGATTGCTTTGGTTCTGGCCAGGGACCCTGATGCAGGAAGCAACGGGCAGGTAGCAACAATCATGCAGCTTCATTCTTGTGAAGTATCAAGGGCTGTCACATAGGCTGGACAGTCAGACTTTGCTTATTCAGCTTTATCCATTAGCATAGGACTGGAAGAAGGGGTGCATCCTAATTGTGTTTAGTCATTGTGGCATGTTGGTTACTATACATTTCCTACTTTGAATTAAACTAATACTACTGCAAACCTTTGATTCATTTTCCTTGGATATGTACATCATGTATGGTCACAGAAAAAGTGAGGAAAGAAATCCCCTGGATAAGACCCTCCTCTTCTCTGTTACTTTTCAGAGTATCTTTTGCTTATGATGATCTTTTGTATCATAACCCAATGGCCTGTTATGATTGATTGCTTGAATGACATTACTACCCGCTCTGTCCATCTAGATTGTTATGACATTGTGATCAATAAACTCAATTTTTAAAGGGGAAAACTGCAATCTCATCTTTTAAGGCTGGGATGGTGTCTATAGTCACTGGATTTTGGATTAGCACACCCTCACATTGAGGCATGCATGATGTGACACAAACAAGAGTATAAAGATTTATTTCACTCACTCAGTCCAACTCTGTAGCTATCATTGAAAGGTGATATTTGGACAATTTCATGGAAAGCATTTCTGGGATTGAAATGGTATATCTCTTCCCACTTGCTGTAGCTTTCAGATCTCTGTACAGTGGCACCTCATGTAACAAATTTAATTCGTTCCAGAGGCATGTTTGTTACGTGAAATGTTCTTTACGTGAAACGGATTTTTCCATAGGAAATAATGGAAACTGAGACGATTGGTTCCACAACCCAAAAAATATTCATATAAAAATATTAACTGGATGTAAAAATGATGACAAAACACTGGAATTGAACTCAAAACATGCATTCAGTGTGCATGATCCTATGATGTCTACTTAGGCTGCAATCCTAAAGACACTTTCCTGGGAGTAAGTCCCATTTAACACAATGGGTAGACATGGTTAGGAGGCTGCAATCAAATACACTTTCCAAGTGTCTCCCCACTTTCTCCTTCTCTCCATCCTGAGCCTCTCTCTCCCCTGCTCCCTTCTGGCTAGCCCTGAGCTGCTTCCCTCTTCTCCACTGCTCTTCTCTCCCTCTGCCCAGCGCACACCTGGCCACAGGAGGAACAGCGCGGAAGTGTTGCTTTCGCTATGGGCAGGTGCGCTAGGCAGCCCTGATGCTTTTTAAAAGGGCTGCTGGCCAGCGCGTCTGCCCCAACTGCCGATGAGTTTGTTTGTTACGTGAAGCAGAATCCTAGAGAAATTTTTGTTACGTGAAACATACTTTACATGAGGCGTTTGTTACGTGGGGCGCCACTGTACTCAATAGCAGCTGACATGGATCCAAATTCACTAGTAGCACACTTCTCACCTGCAGTTACCTGCTGCATCAGCAATCCTTCCTTATGCTCTTAAACAGGTTACTCTGTCCACGTAGTCTCTTCTCAAAGGTCTCCTCTGTGGGGAGCTATAGTATAACCAAATCAGTGATGAAATGGCAACTCCCTTGTGCTAATAAGTCATCTTGTAGGCACAGTTTCCTCTTGGTGCTAGTTCAGATACGCTGCAGTGATTTCTATGAATAAAGAGCTTTTGGAGTGCATAGGGGTTCACCATCAGTCCAGTGCTTGGGTACCCTTTTCACACATTATAAGAAATGCTTGCCCTTCACGTCTTTGTAACATTAAATAGCTGCAGGGCTCTAAGCACCAGTTCTAGGCCTTCTTTCCAAAGCGAGATAGCTGGAATTCTGCACGATTTAGAGCAGGGGCTACACAAGTGGCTATGAATGATCATGGGAAGAAATGTATAAAACAAGGCCCTTTCATGCCAAGAAGGTTCATGACAGATGGGACAATGAGCTTGAAAAAACAGATGTTGTTTTCTCACCACTGCAATGTACCAAAAAGGAAGTTCTCTCAATATTAAACAGGAAGCACTGCCTCTAAGGTGAGGCGTTGTTTCTTTCCTTTAATTTGCTGACTGAAATAATTAGCCACAATGAATTTCTCAAACAGTTTCATTCTTGGACTTAAAAAAGCTAAATGCTGTCTTTGTATGCATACTTTAGTTTGAATTTGTATTCACCGTACTGAATGATGTTGATTTCATTCACCAATCTGAAAAGGAATTCCCAAGTCACTTAACAGGATTAAATTATCCTGTAAGTTACTTTCACAAAGTAATTTTGTTCAGGAAAACATCAGTATTGTTAAAAGACAAGGAGATCTGAATGTATGCCTAAGTAAGATATGCAATATTTGAAAATATATTCAGCAGCAGGGGAGAATACTATTCAGTGGAACGTAAAGTTTTGGTCTGAAAAGGCTGAAAATGAGGCATCAGGTTCCGCTAAAGCATGAGGTATCACTATGGGTTTTTTAGTAGTTATAAGCCTAAGTACTACTATACTAAGTATAAATCAATTTTTTTCTCTTAGCATAGCTATCCACCTGATACTTGCTGCTCTTCAAATACTTGTCCATGTCTCTTACCACCACTCCTTAAATTCTAATTGCGTACACACTTTTATCCCACCCTGTAAATTATAAATTCTACACTAATTTCTACACTAAATTTCTACACTAAATTCTACCTAATATAAACATGATTATATCATAATACACTAAAATTATGATATTAAGGCTGCAATCCTAATCTGCAGTTAGGCCAGCCTAAGCCCCGGCACAAGGCTTGTGCTGTTCTGGGGATGTCACAAAAGTGCTGTAAGACAGTTCTTTACCACTCCTGGAGTAGGGTTAGGCCAGAGCAAAGACATGCACTTGCTTCCCTACATCACCACGGGAATAGGAAGACCAATGAGTTTTGCTGACCTAGGTTAGGATTGTGCCCTATGGGCCCAATCCTATTCATCTTTCCAGTTTTGATGCAGCCCAAAGATAAACAAATGTTTATTTATATTGATAAGGCCTCGGCTGCTGACTCAAAATCATAGGATGCTGAGCATGCCCCATTGCCATAGCTGCATCAGTGCTGGAAAGTTGGATAGGATCAGGCCATTGTTGTTTTTCCAGAAAATTCTCAAAGCAATTTACACAAAATAAGAAATAATTAGAACATACTATTGATTTTTAAACTACTACTACAAAATGGATTAATATATTTTAGTACCAATAGAGGTACTAATCATCAATTTAAAAGCAGGCATCCATAAAAAATTCCTTTCAACTATTTTAATAATTCCTAGACATTAATTGTTGCAATTAAATCTACATGTTATGTTTAAAAACAAGACATGGTGTCTAGCATATCTCCAGTACTGGAATCACCATTGCAAAAACCCTAGTTCTTATATTTGCCTATCAGATTTTTCATAACAGTAGAAAGGGCAAGCTCTCTTAAAGCTCAGAGTTTTCATATGGGCAAGTATAAATCCATAAATGAAAATGAAAATTGACATTTGGCTGCATGGAGCTGTGTGTGTCTGTGTTAAATTCTGACCAAGAAAAGCCTTGGCCTCCTGTGATACTTCATGAATTATTGTGTCTTTCATTCAGAATCACATAAAAATCTGATTTGAATTTGGATGATTTTATAAACATTGTTATGTGTAGGATCTCTATTTTCTGATCATAGGTGCCGCCAAAAATGTGGTGGCTGTTGAGACAAAAGGAAAACAAAGGCCACATAATACAGATGAAAACAAATGTCACATGATAATTCTAGTGATTTTTTTTCCCTTCACCTCTCCTATGGACCACGGTGCTCTTTATTTAATCTAATTCATTGTACATTTTATTTTTTATAGGTAGCTTTTTCTATTGTGTCAGGAAATATAGGCAGGGCTTTTGAAATTCGTACAACAAATGGCACCTATGGAGAAGTGTTTGTGGCCAGACCATTGGACCGGGAGCTGATAGAGCACTATACTTTAAAGGTAATTAAGAAATAGCTACCATTCAATCTACTCATTCCACAATTTCATCATTTGCTAGGTTTGTGGGAACAACTTGTATCGTACATGATTGGCAACCTTGTTCCTGGCTGCACTTGGTAATTCTAATGTGTATCCCATCTGTGTAACAAGTTATTACATCACAGGAAAAGTTATTTCTTTGTATTTCTATTTGCAAATTGTGATATATTTTCTGGTAACAAATCTGTCTGCAATATGATGCAGTGCTTTGAATAGGTAAATAAGTGGTATGTGATGCAAATTGATTGACACAGACTGACTGTCATTTCCAAATTCATTTATTTGGTAAGAGTAATTTTAAGAGTAATCTTCTTGCAAGTCCAGTTCTGCAGTAGACAATTATAAAAGGAATTTCCAAAAAGAGAAATTGCATCATCTTTGCTCACAACCTCCCTTGGAGCCTTTTATTTTTTTCAAATGCCCCCAAAATAGCATTTTACAATATTTATACAGCAACACTACAGTAGACTGAGGGCGCAATCCAGAGTAACTACGGGGAGTCCTTGCTCCAGTGTAAGAACAATTTACTCTGGATTGCAATATGAATTTCACATAGGTTTTCACTAGGTGGTGCAGTAACTATGGGTGCACGTAATGTCTCTTAGTGCTCCCATAGTTACTCTGGATTGTAAGGTGAGTATGAGAGAGATTTTCTCAAGAATACTTGATCAGTTGCATACTTGAGCATTTGTTTCAGGTTGTGGGGATGGGAGGTTGTGGTGAAGAACGATGGAGAGGCAGCAGCTAGATTTAGTGCATGCTGTCAGTGTAGGAATTTTTTTCTGTAGCTGTAGATGGCAGGTTTTTTTAAAAAATGTTTTTGCCTATCTCAGACTGTTGAGAGAAGGAAAGAATGTTCAATACGTTTCATGCCTTAAAAATTGGTCACTTGTGTTTAATAAAGTGGCCCAAGCGCAGTCTGGTGACTTTGTTGGGGGTGAGGATAAATAAGATGCCAGATGTAGGAGAGTGGAAGCAAGATGCAATGTGTTCCTTGAGGTATCTGGTGGACCACTGTGAGAAACAAAATTCATGAAAATCAAGAAACTGATGGGCCCTGTGCATGCCAGCAGAATTCTTCTAATGTTCTTTTAAAAGGAACATTGAACCTGACCCACTCATAACAGTAGTTACCTGCCAGGGTGGTTCCCATTGCATCTCAGTGAGATGACTCTCTGAAAGTACAATTGTTCTACTTCATTCTCTTACTTACTGTTCTTCATATCTAGAAGAACAGTGTGTATATTTCACCTTTCATTACAAGCATTTGTGAGAGTGGCATAGGCTTTATAACTATTTTATTTGAAGAAACATGTTCAAGACTATTGGTTTACCATTGAGGTACATTATAACCTTTGTGCTCCATTCCAGATCCAAGCATCTGACAGAGGTGTACCAGCTCGTAGGAAAGAGCACACCTTAAGAGTTAATGTATTGGATGTTAATGATAATCCACCAGTCATTGCCAATACCCTGGGATACAATGTTAGCATTAATGAGGTAAGATTCTCCTTCTGTTGGCACTGTACAAACTGGCTCACAATCCTGCCTGTCCTCATTTATTAAATTGGTTGGAAAAAAGGAGATCTGATTTTAATCCCAATGCTTTGTTTAAGTGGGTTTGCCTAATACTGTTTCATATGCAAACATTTAAGAATGTTCTTTGAGAATGTATTGTTGGGGAGAAAGGGCTTTCTTGCTAGTTCGGTGTACTTTGTGACAATGACATCAATTAAGGAATAACTAGAACTCATTCTGCTGCAGGGAACATATTTTTTCTCATATATACTCATACATACCAAACATGCTGCATATTCCCTACAATCCAGAGTAACTACGGGAGCACGTAAGAGACATTACGTGTACCCGTAGTTACTGCACCACCTAGTGAAAACCTATGGGAAACTTATATTGCAATCCAAAGCAAATTGTTCTTACACCGGTGCAAGGACTCCCCGTAGTTACTCTGGATTGCGTCCTTAGTCTCAATCCTGAAGTACACTTGGGCTAACCTAGCTATCACTGGGCTGACCCAATTCCAAGACTGGCCAGCCCAGTTACACCAGAAAGGCTTGAGCCAGCGTTAGGCAACATAGGATGGCCCAAGGCAGATGGACCTGGGCTGGCCTAGCTGTGCCAGCCTAGGCAGTTCATGACAGTCATGATGAGGGCATGTTTAGCATGAACAATGCTAGAACAATGCAGTTAGGCTGCATCCAGAGCATGTTTCCAGGGCAGACATACCCCTTCACAGCTCCTCAGAGTTAGGCCACCTAAGGAGCAGGAATATATCTGAGTAGACCCATAGGAGTCCATGATAAGCCAGAGAAGTCCACGATAAGTCCATAATAAGCCAGCTTAGGTGGGCCATTTTTCTGGCCTAAAGTCAGGATTGCATTGTCAGTCTTATAAATATTGTTTGGCTTCTGACAATGTATAGCAAAAACAGTTAGGAATGAGGAAAAGGCTAGCGTTGGAGGCAGTAGGCAATAGAATCTATGAGTCATGGGGAGCAGAGAGATGTCTAATATGTTAAAATCTTCCTCTTGCTACTGGGAGATCTTCCCTATGTTCCCTATGGTTTCAATTAAAGTTACTATTAGATTTTGCCTAGAGTGAAATGTTGAAAAATATGACACTGGAACTTTGATTGAAAATGTGTTTTTATGAGTCTAGCAGATTTTTATAGAAGCAGCTGTCAGTCTGAAGATGGGCATGTCAGTGGTTCAAGACCCACTGCAAGACAGAGTGAGCTCTGTCAATTGCCCAGCTCCTGCCACCCTAGCAGTTTGAAAGTATGGAAATGCAGGTAGATAAGTAGGTACCACATTGGTGGGAAGGTAACAGCATACCAGGTATATGCAGATCACATGTTCACAGAGGCATCTTCAGACAATGGCTTCAGAAACGGCAACAAGTGCTGCACCCTAGAGTCAGTCACAATCGGAACCTGTAGGGGACACATTTACCTTTTTACACATCCTTTCCCATACAGAGTCTTCTGTGGATACAGGCTATACATTTTCACATTTTTCTTCTGCAGTGAGGATTAAAGAACATTAACAAAAATAAGCAAACCTTGTATATTTGGGGGAGAAGGTCAAGGGGGACAAAGTGATAGAAGCCAAAGGCACCACCAGCTTCTTTTGTTTTTCTAAAGAAAACTTTACTGATGTAAGGGCCTCTGCCCTTCTCCTTTCCATTAAAAAAATGGAAGTACAGGGAAGCCTTCAAATTTGTGCAATAGTAACAGAAGTAATTGGGGTGACATGATGACGTAACTGCAATGTTTGATCGGAGGGCCTTTAATAATCTAAATTTCACCCATACAAAAGCAATGTCGAGAATACTTTTAAGTTCAAGTGAACATGGGAGACACTATTTTCAATTTCTTTTCATTCTTTCCCTTTTCCATGTACTCATAGAACGTGGGTGGAGGCACTGCTGTGGCTCAGGTGCGAGCAACTGACCGGGATAGTGGCCTCAACAGTGTTCTTTCTTACTACATCACTCATGGAAATGAGGAACTGACCTTCCGTATGGATAGAGTGACTGGAGAAATTGCCACCCGGCCTTCCCCTCCAGATCGTGAGAGGCAACAGTTTTACCAGCTGGTGGTAACTGTGGAGGATGAAGGCAATCCAGCTCTTTCGGTAGGTTGTGATTATGAGAAACTTCTCTTCATGGTGGACAATATTTTTGGAAATTGTTGAATGTGCTTGTTCTAAGCTGATTTCTGAATTGCCTGATTTTTGCTATTATCTGAAAACAGAAATATACTTTGAAAATGTTGATTTATGTGTGCAACTCTGTTGAATTCAGTAGTGTTCATCTACAACTAACATTAAAACAAATACAAGACCTCTGAGTAATGACCCACACAAATATAGGTTTTCAAATTCCTTGCCTTTTTGCTTGCTGTTCTGAATCTGTTCCAGCTTATCAGTGTTGTCCTTAAAATACGGAGCCCAAAAGTGGATGCTGTATCCCTAGTGCCAGTGGCATTTCTGGTGGAGGTGAGCCAATCAGATGTTGTTCCACAGGGGTGGAACTAATTTTTGCGTTGGGCAGGAGCACCAGCACTACCTTAACTCCAGAGCCCAATTTAACGAGATGGATAGACGTGGCCTCCAGCCCAGACTTGAAGCCCAAATCTACCTGATGGGAAGACCTACGCCCCATTCTGAGACTGCCACGTCTTCCAGGTACCACCTCTTCCAGACAGGTAGACCTAGGTTCCTGCCCAGACTTAAAGTCCAGATCTACCTTTCAGTTAAATCTGGGTTCCCATTCTATGACGGCCTCTGAGGCCACCTTTTCCAGGCAGAGAGACCTGGGTTCCAGATGCAGGGACGTTGTGTCACTGAGTACTGCGTGCATGGGAAAAAAACTGGGGCAGGGATTGTCATTCATCAATTCCTTGTAGAGAAATATTCACTGGATTTATTTTCTGTCCATTTTATTATTCATTCCATATCATGACTATTACTATCGCTTAGGCGCACTTACCTCATGGGACTGTGAGAGAGCAAAAGAAGGGGAGGAATTATGTATACTACCTAGCGCACCTAAAAGGAAGGGTGGTACAAGAATATAAATTTATATTTTATGAATTTTATTTAACATTGGCAGTAATTAAATAATTCTGTCATATATCCCTGGGCTCTGGATGTCAAATGACCCAGCTATGCAAGTGCATTCTGACTAGGACAGTAAAAAATGGAATGATCAGTTCATGTTTAAATTATGGACTCTATACCTCAGCTGATGGACTCTTTGCCTCATCTAATGCAGCCTAGCAATACAGGGGATAGGATGTGACAGAGGCCTATTCTGCCATCCTTTCCCCCCTCCCAGTCCTCAACTGGCACTCGCCCCTTCACATCTCTTTCCAACTTGCAGAGCCTTCTCTTACTTCCTGCCCCCAGCCTCTTCACCACCCAGTGCAAAAGTACCTGTCTCTGCAGCCATCTGGGGATGATGTAATGCCTTTGTGTGATTATGGGTGCAATCCTGATCAATTCACCTGGCATATCTTCCCGTGGTGTTGTGGGAGGTTGGTATTTGGCTGTGCACTGGCCTAACCCAATCTGGAGTGGGCCACTTTGTGATAGCCCCAGGTTAACGCAGGACTTATGCTGGGACTAAATGGAGGTTAGGATTGCAGCCTATGTTACATGTTTGTACGTACAGAATAAATAATAATTGTTTGGTATATTGATTTAGGAATCTGCAAGACTACAAAGAAAATATGGTATAGCGTAAGCATCATTTTCCCTGTTCTGTATCTCTTACTATAGTAACAGAACCCGTGGTAGTGATGTTTTCCTAAAATTATATATGAAAAAAGAAAGGAATTGGAGAAAGAGAATGCAGCAGATAATGGGAGAGTATAAAGACTAAGATTTTTCAGAGACAAAATTGAGTCCAACCCCATGACTGCAACAATGGTTATTTGAACTGTTGTTGATTACACAAGGAACAATTTACATCCTGGCCCCAAAATCATATCTATTAGGTCGACAGCTGCTATGTTTTCATTGTAGAATTAGGTTGTTGTGTGGTTTCAAACTCTCCTGCAAACTATCTCATTGTTATCAGTACTGAAAACACAAGCTGGGCAACTGCCCTGCTATACTCCTGTTTTCATATTGTCAGGAGTGTAGGATGTGTGCTTCACTTTTGTCAGACTGATGGTTTTTGCTATTTTCACAAAGACAGGAGGCCCAGAACTTACTTAGGTGCCCTTTGCATGCATTTGTGAACCTCTGATACCATGACATTCCAGTTGTGTTTCAGTTCTGCTGTTTATGTTGTCTCTGAACTTCTTCTCTCCCAAATATTTTTGCTTGGCTCAGAACCAAACAAGGAACTTGTCTGAATTTATTTCTGAGAACACTTATGAACATATACCAAATTCTGAGCGCTTCCCATTCTATATCATCTCTCTACCACTTTCTATTTTAGGTAGCACAATCCTGACTTTAGCTGGCACAGCATACCTGCACTGTATTAGGGCAGATTTAGAGGCTGCTTCTGTGCTACCCCTGGGAAGGGAAGGCTCATCCACTTCCCAATGGTAAGTCTGCAGCAGCCTCTATGAGTGTATTCAAACCTGTGCCGCCACTAGAGGTGGCATACATCTCAGCAGACTAGAGTGGCCATAAGCCATAAGCTGCTCTCACCTGCCCAAGCGAAGTCAGGATCCGACATATCTGTCAGTTCCTAACTGCACCTCCCACTTTCCTGTGGGAGATAGAACTTTTTCTATGATAGGTGCCTTGGAGAGTTCAGAGCCCCTGCTCCTTTTGCATTCTAATAGATGCCCAAGACCTATTTTGAGTTGAGATGTTTGAAGTAATGTTATTTATATTTTCCAGAAATAAGTTATAGTTCAGTAAGTCTTAGTGTTCAATCCTAACTCCCATTTAGGCCAGCATAAAGCCCCAGCACAAGTCCTGGCCTGAGGGTGTCACAAGGCACTTCTGCAACACTCCTGGGAGAGGATTAGGCCAGTGCACAGATATGCACTCGCCTCCCTACATCACTGCAGGAACAGGAAGACCAATGAGTTGTTCCAGCCTAGGTTGGGATTGCACCACTAAGCTGTAATTCTACATTACACACAGGAAATAAGTTCCTTAAGTTATGAGTGATCATATACAGTGGGTCTTTCTTGTCTATGGGTTTGGCACCCACCATTTTGACACAACATAGGTGCTAATCTGCACTGGAGGGCCTCACTTGACCTCCTGTTATGCAACCAGACCAATTTTCCAGTTGTGTCTGAGGCATAAGGGTCCATGTACAGCCTTCCTCAGAACGCCTCAGGAGACTATCTGAAGGCTTCCAGAAGACGCTCCTAGTTTTTGCCTGAAACCTTAACTGCCTTCAGAGCCCTCCAGAAGGCCTTTTGAGGCCCTGGGAGACTGTGCTTACCCTACAATCCAGATTAACTATGGGAGCACGTAAGAGACATTACATGTACCTGTAGTTACTGTGCCACCCAGTGAAAACCTATGGGAAATTCATATTGCAATCCAAAGCAAATTGTTCTTACACCGGAGCAAGGACTCCCCGTAGTTACTCTGGATTGCGCCCTTAGCCTCCCAAGATGTCAACACACCGCATGAACATGACCGATAAGCGCTTCCAGTCATGTTTGATAGATCCTTGAGGCTTTGCCTGTGGATTCCATTAACTACCTACACTGGTATGCCCAAGAAATCTGGGGAACAGATCGCCCGCAAATACCAACACCCACATGTATCTGGTGCTAGACTATTTTATTTTTCATTGATTAATTGCTATTTTAGATTTCTGAATTTGGTATTGTAAATTATTTTTATGTGTTTATACCTTTCTTAGCTGCCTTTGACTACTGAAATGTGGGTGAGAAAGCAATAAAATTAACTCTATGCTGTATATTTTTTTTTCTATAAACTTCTGTCAAATGCATTCAATTTTATACTAGTGTTTTGGAACTGTTTCATTAGTCCATTACAATAAGAGATTTGTCTATGCAAATTTTCCCAGTGCGGTACCAAATTTCAAGTCTCATTATCTGGTTCTCTTAAGGTTCCCTTAAGCTTATCTTAAGGTGCAATCCTAAAGACATCTTCCTGGGAGTAAGACCATTGAACTCAATGGGGCTTGCTTTTGAGTACACATAGTAAGGATTGCACCCTTAGTGTGATTCTAGGCAGTCTGCTCATTTCTGTCTTCTCAGAACGATGGAATTTGTTGGGACTAGAGCATGGGTGTCTAACTCATTTCATACACAGGGCCACATTAGCATTAATTGTGTCTCCCGAGGGCAGCAATAGCATTGATGGTGTCTCCCGAGGGCTGCAATCCAATTTTTTGCATGTCTACTCAGAAGTGCCGCTCTTTCTCCCACCCTGGAAAGCTGCTGGTGTTGTGCATGAGCCCTCCTTCCTCCTGGGGTCTTTCTCCAGCTCAAAATCAAGTGTGCTGCCACCACTACTGAGCTGCTTCTTGGGGTGGGGAGATCACTTGAGGACTGCACATGTGACTGCTAAAGGCCACATGTGGCCCTTGGGCCACCAGTTTGACATGCCTGGACTAGAGAAGTGTCTGCTACCATCCCCTTGAAAAAAATTTTGTGCCATCAAGAAAGGAGAATGACTTAAAAGGAATATGTTTGGGTTAGTAAGATGTCTCAGCACAGTATGCTCACTATGATTCTGAAAACAGGAAAGCCACAGTTTAAGAAACAGTAAAGAGGAAACAAAATAAAGGAAGTATTGCAGCTCTTTGCACTTTTTCTGCCATCATGTTCAGTGGTTTATTGCAGAATGATGATGCAGTGTTCCCCTTTACATTAGCTGTGTGTTAGGATTTGCCAATTTTATTGAGAACCTTGTTGGATTGAGATGAGGAACTGGCTTTAAATACTACTGGTTGCAACAATATTTGCATCATGCTTTACTAACTTTAAATCCTAGCACACTTAGAAAATACATGATTTTGAACAGATCTGGTCAAAACACTTTTTGTTTCTAGTGGCAGCTTATAAACAATATAATCATTGCCCTTTTTGTGTATTACATCTGTTTCCTAAAGATTTTGGTTTTGAACGGACGCTTTCTTCATGTAGCATCAGAACTCACAATGCATCTTGGTGTGCAAGATTGCAAATGTGCTGTAAAGCATATTTGCACTTCCCTGTGTGTGGGTGGGCTGGCACAGGAGCACATAAGCCATAGAGACTGCATCTTGCCTTTGTGTTGCTGCGGACATGTAGGTATGTCCCTGCCAAAGTCAGCCAGTGCAGGGGTTTAGTGAGGTTGGAGGAGAGAGGAAACAGGTAGCCCCATGGGCAGACAGGTTGGGAGTGGGGGGTTGGCCCAGGGCATAGCAGTTAAGACCGATCCAGCACCATTCCTGGACAGTGCATAGTGGCTACCGACTGCTTAGTTTTGTTTGAGCTTGTGCCCCCTCTTAAGGTGACCCAGATTCAAGTGGACCCATTGGGGCTGTCAGTCCCCAGAGTAAGGGAAAAAATGTTTCCCTGCCTCAGGCTAAGCCACAATCATTCCTTATCCTGCACTGGATACTGTGCGGGCATACCATCTTGCCTGTGCAAGATAGGATTGCACTGTCCATTTCCCACCATTCTTTCTTTTCCATAAACTTCTGTTCTTAATCATGAGTGCATTTTTCAATTTATAGAATAATGGTTCAAACGTTTTTTGCAGCAAGATCTTTTTCTTTTTTTAAAAAAATGACACTCTTATCAGAACCCAACTTGGTTTACAAGACTCTATTAAAAAAAGAAAGACATAGAAATATTTAATTTATTTATAAGTAATAATAACCAGAAAAGACCCTCAAATATTTATCTCCCTATATTTACCTATGATTGCAAACTGCAGGATAATTAGCAGCTACAGTAACTGAGTTTTGAATAGTCTTAGGGCTTGAGGCAATTAGTTATCTGATCTTTTCATCACACTTTTGCAACCCACAGTTTGGGAAGCACCACAATAGAACATTTGCGCACTTAATTCTTACCATTTATGTACTGAATTGTTTTGATGGATAAAACAGATCTCGAGTTACCAAAGTAGTAACTTGTCATGAACTGTGACCCAAACCAGTTTACCATAACTTGTTAATTCTGATAATCTGTATTGGCCTTCCAAGTGGGCAATATGGTAAGCCAGTCCTTTACTACAACTCATTACTGGGCCACCTATGCTCTTTCCATTTTGTTTTCTCCCCACTGCAGTCAAGAAATCCCTTTTTTCTTAAACCAGTTTTACTTCAAACATGCCGGTCTAAATGCTGAATGGAATCTAGGAAGATATGGGACCACAGGATAAGGGTGCCTATCAGCAGTATTTGCAGCATGATTCTATGAACTTTAAAATATCCATAGACTTCTGATGGAATGTTGTTCAAAAAACATTGCTCATACAGTGGTACCATGAATGACAAGTGACCCAAATTGTGAGTTTTTTGAAAGATGAGCAATACCTCATTCAAAATGCTTGTCTTTTGAGCAGTAATGACCAATGCCTCGCTTAACGAGTGAGGCATTTCCACAATTTGAGTCCTCGCTGCCTGAGGAGAAAGGAAGTGTCTACCACTGTCCATCCCTTTCAACCCACAATTGCAGGTAGGAAAGGGGCTGGAGGCTGCTTTTGCCTCTCTGCCCATCCAGTACTATTGCTGCTGGGCTGGCAGGAGGGGACGGAACGAGGTGCACCCAGGAGGCTGTAACCAATTGTTATTGGTTCCATTACTCCCTATGGGAATGCTCATTTTGAATGATGAGCCTGCTTCTGGATTATGCTCATCATTCAAGGTACCGCTATATAGTCATTTGTGCACATTTCTTTTTCTGTAGCTTATATCCTGGAAAATATAAAGCAGAAAAACATGCATCAAGCTCTCTCAGCAAGTCCAAGAAGTGCTGAGGGACAACCAACCAGAGAATGTGGTGTTATCAGTGAGCCATAATTTGCTACACATTGCAATTTGCACAGTGTGCTCTGAAAATGCTAAATGGACTGTGAAACTAGATTAACACGAGCTAGTTAAAACATGCTTTTAAGCCAATTCATCTGACATCCTCATGTGCACCATCTTAAGAGATAACTACCACACACTTCTCACAGATATTAGACTAACAGCACAATCCAGAGCAACTAATCTGTCCACATAAGAGCCCTTGAGTTGACCTATCTAACACTAGGTTGGAGCAACTGCAAGATGCTCCAGCCCAGTTACTCTGAAGGAGGCTTAGGGCAGAGCAAGGCAAGATAGGGTGCCCTAAGAGAGGTGGACCTGCTCTGCCCTAACTGGGGCAGCCTAAGCAGCTCAGGAGAGGCAAGTCGAGGGCATGTTTAGCATTGCCTAGGGCAGAGCAGTTACTCTGTATCCAAAGCCTGTTTCAAGGCAGAAATGCCTCTTCCAGTTCCTCAGAAATATACCACCTCAGGAGCAGGTATAGTAATGAGTAGACCCATAGGGGTCCATGATAAGGCCCGAGTAAGAATGGCAGTGTTGACCAAAAATCTGAGTTCTTGGCCATCCTAGCTGCAACCCCTTCCTCTCAACCTCAGGATATGGAACAAACTACGGCTGCCCACAAACCTCAGGATACAGCAGGCCACTCCAAGAAGCCCCTTGTATTCACTGTAGAACGTACTGGCATCTCATCAGGGACTCCTTATAAGGCAGGCACCCAGTGGCGTCACCAGACTGGTGCGGCTGGTGTGTGCTGCATTGGTTGATGTGCTCCGTACAGGGTGATGTGCCGGAGGAGTTTGACTGTCCTTTGGCAGGCCCTGGGCGTCAGCACGCCCATTCAGGCCTGCTCCAAGGCGGAGCAGCAGCCAGAAGCTGACACTTGTCTGAGGAGCTGGCCTGAACGGCCATCTGAGATGCACTGCGCAGAAACACACTGAGCATGCCGAACAGCTTCAGAGGAGACTTCCTTAGAGCAGAGAAAGTCTGCGCCTCTGCACAGCCATTCGGCCTCACTCAGGAGGCGGAGCGGCAGCCGAATGGCTTCAGAAAGAGTACTGCACAGGCATCAACTCTGACGCCTGCTCAATCTCCTCTAAAGCCAAAAGTCTTCAGAAAAGTACTGTGCAGATGTCAAAGATGGTACCTGCGCAGTACTCTTTCTGAAGCCAGTTGGCTTCAGAAACAACTGCGCAGGCGCCAACTTTAGCGACTGCACAGTCCAGGTGGGGGGGGGGGGCGCGCATCCCAGGGATGACGCACAGGCTTCCGCACCAGGTGATGTGCAGAGTCATGTCACCACTGTAGGCACCACGGCTGTTCCTTGTTCAGTGTGATATGAGGGGTGTCTCCTCAGGAGCAAGTCCTCCCCATGTGTCAATTACTTAGCATGCTATGGAGCAGTTAGGGCAACCCAGGCTTCCTGACTCTCTGGATGCAGCATAACTTTCTGCTCTGGATACAGAATAGTTAGGAGAGTGCAGTTAGGTCAGAGCAGACTGAATTTGCTCTGGATTGTGCCCTAAAATGCTTTCACAAAATTCTGTAAAAATGGACTGCCCAATTCTGACTCTTATTACAAAACCCACCATTTAGATCCATCTTTAAAAGAAGCCTAATCACTGTCAACAGCCTTGCTGTGTAAGATGACTGAATTTCATACTATACCCACATTTTTTTATTCAACCATGCTTTTGTGTAATTTACAGCTAATTCACTTAGCGCACTGATAAAGTATGTATCTCTCAACATAGTCAGAGGAAAATATAGAACTATTTCCTGTATAGGAAATGTACAAAAAATTGTACAGACTTAAACATAACATCATACATACAAAGAAAGACATCTGCATTTAAAACGTTAATCTTTTCTGAGATTAAAGTTTTTTAAAAAAATCTATTCCATATATAAAATTAAAAAGAGTCCAGGGAGACAATAGTTAAATCTTGGTTTGATAACTTGTTAAGGCTTTTGGTGAGTCCTGGTGTTGCCATAATCTGCCTTCTAAGATGCAGTCAAAATAATCATCTTTCCTTCAATTCTCCTGATAATCTCGGTGTAATGAAACATACACCATTGACAAAACATATTGCAATCTCCATGCAGAAAGATCTCCAACTTATAACTGTAGTAGAACAAAAGTCCAGCAGAATCCTGGAAGGTTTCCATGTCTCATTGCTTTCCAAAATTTATTTTCTATCCAGTAATCCTACAAAAGAATGTCAACTACAACAGTAAATTTGAAATGTCTTGAAGAAAGTATCTGCTGCATTTTTCCCCTTAGAAATGGTCTTACAAAAGCATTATTTTTGTTTTGTTATTTTTTTAAGTGCAAGCAAATTCTTGTCCATATTGCTGTCGAAGATCTATTGAAAGACATTCTTCCTGGGAAACGTTATTATACATCCATCAGGTTTGGCGAATCAGGAACAGGCTCTAGAAAGCATAAACAGTGCTGATTAATACTTTTTTCTCCAGATAATTGCAGCTGTAAAGTTATTTAGTTCCGTCTATGATGATCCAAAGGGAAACTTTGTGAGGGTTACTGGGTCTGCTTCTGCATAACTCCACAAAGCAATACAGCCTCAATGACCGGAAATTGCATATTAGGTTCATAACATGCTTAACCCCTGATTTACTTTTTTAAAAAAAATTAACTAAGGGCACAATCCAGAGTAACTATAGGAGCATGTAAGAGACATTACATGCACCCATAGTTACTGCACCACCTAGTGAAAACTTTTGGAAAATGCATATTGCAATCCAGAGTAACTTGTTCTTACTCCGGAGCAAGGACTCCCCATAGTTACTCAGGATTTCACTCTACGCAGCATATGAAACTGCAATACTAATTCAAGATATTGGTCCATCTCACTTAGTAATGTGTACTGTACACTCACTAGAACTTGCAGTTCAGAATTTTAGACAAGTTGATTTTTAGCTCAAAAAAACTAAGCACATTGGGGCCAACCATGTTCTTATGGAAGTATATAGTTTGGTGATTGGGAAGTTATTTCATCATCATTACATAGTCATTTATGGTTCTAGCTAACAAATAGTGCAATCCTAACCTAGGCGAGTCTAACTCATCCATCTTCCTATGTAGGGAGCAAAGCATGTCTGTGCACTGACCTAACCTTTCCCCACGAGTGGTTCAGAAGTGCCTTACAGCACTTTTGTGATAATCCCAGGTCATCACAAGACTTGTGCTGGGGTTTAGGCCAGTCTAACTGGAGATTAAGATTACAGCAAAAGTTAAATACTTACCCAGTGATGGGAAGAAACATTCTCCTGGTCCTGGGGGCGAGAGTGGAGTGCTTGGTTCTGAGAGAAGATGCCGACCTGAGTCAGATGGTTGTCGGCTGGCCATATATGCTAACTGCGGCCTGGGCTTAGGTTCCAAATTAGTAGCCGGGAAAGCATCAAAGACAGGGTTTTCAATGCCTTCAGCATTGCTGCAAAAGGAAGCACAGAATCAGACTACCTATAATAAAGTTCCATCCTCCTTCTTTTCATTCCCTACAGTCTAAGCAGGGGTCTCCAAACTTTTTGGCAGGGGGGCCACATCATCTCTCTGACACTGTAACTAATTTACATTTCAAATTTGAATAAATTTACATAAATTTACACATAAGAATGTATTGGAATATATTACAGGGCTTGCCTAGGGGCTGGATAGAGGGATTTTGAGGCTTGCCGAGGGCCACATCTGGCCTCAGGGCTGGGGTTTGTAGAACCCTGCCTGAATCACAAAACTTTCAAGAATCCTATTTGATTTTTTTATTTTATTAAAGGGGAAGCAAAGAAAAGTGTGGATATGTTTTAACTTCTCAATGGTTTTATTTCAGTGCTTTCTAAGAACTAAGCCAGTTTACAAGCCAATTAGAGGTATATTTTTGTTTGAAACACTCTTTTTAAAAGTCATTAAGGCTGAAATTGTGACCTCTAGTCAGGCTGGAGGAAGATAAGTTTCTGTCCGCTTCAAGGCCCCACTCCCATTTTTGATCTTGACTTTTAAAATTCTCCATGACCAAGGCTCAGAGTCTCTCGAGGAACAGCTCATTCCATATGACATACCAGTACTTCCAGCTCTACTATCCTAGTGGAAAAGGCCCTCATATAGACACCAACTTGGAAATTAATCTAAGTGCAGAGCTTCCTGATCATTGCTGATACTTATATATGAAATCCTTTTCAATGAAAAGACTGTTAGACACAATCCCTGGAATTTTTGTTTCCTATGTAATAGCTGATTGTTTGGGGTGGTATGACCTGGTCTTTATGTTGTCTTTTGCTTCTCAACTTTTGTTTATATTTAAAGTCATGCTTTAATGGCCATTTGTGAAGTACATATTTAATACATAATAGAATTCCTCACCTCTCCATTCTGACAAGTTCATGAGCACCTGTAAAAAGAATGCAATTTTGTTACTGGAAGGGTGGTTAACTGTAGTGATATTTCACATCAGATTTCAGATCTCAGAATTGCAAGCATAGAATAAACCCAAATGTATATAGTCCAACTTCCTCGAATGACCGCAGGAAACTCCCTATCCAAGAAATGTATCATCCTAGCAGGAGGAACCAAGGTGCACCATGTCAGAATAAAGATGCAGAAAAGGATACGCAGCATTTCCTTTCCATTTTCTCATTTGAGTCTGTTTGCTTTTCCTAAGCAACTAATTCCTCTGTGTGCTGAATTTTGTTGGCTTTCCTGGGTGGGGACTACAAAAAAGATTTGGACAGTGCAGTCTATTCAATGGTTTGAATAGAAATGGAAACTATTAATCCACACAACAAACATATCAAACCTAAGCTGTTTAGCAGTAGCCTGGAACTAGGTCCTTTATTTTGCCAAATTTCCTTTCGAAAAAAGCTTTAAAGAATAAGCTAGCAAGAGCTGAAACTTAGCAAAACTGACTGCATACAGCACAGAAACCTTTGCCCTGTTGTGCTATCAATTTTACCATTCCTGAATTGCCATACAGAGAAGGAAATTTTCAAAATAGTATTATTTAATTGCATGCATTTCTTGTGGAGGCTTTTGGAAACCACAATTAACTTCTATTCTTTTATGGATTTATTTATTTATACATATGATAATATCCACTTATGATGATAATCACATTTGATTACTTTTATCACTTTTCAGAAAACACTTTTATAATATTTATAAGATTTACCTTTCTGCCTGGCAAGGAGGAGTCCCTTTATTAACCCACTGTCAATTGAGTTTCTTTGACAACTCAGAAAAGTACAGGATTATAAAGCAGGTTGTTCTTTATGTTGTAAAAAAGGGCATTACATGAAATTATAGTAAGCCCTACGTATTCTTGTTGGTATGGGATTAAGTTAATGGGGGTGGAGTGAAAGGCTGTTGCTCTGAATGGTTTTTGTTTCCTAATTTGCACTTACCCAGAAATTATTTTCATCAATAGGAACAAGCTACGAAAGAGATTTACCCTACATTAAGAGACGTTATGTGCACCCGTAGTTAGCCCTAGTGAAAACCTATGGGAAATTCATATTGCAATCCAGAGTAGATTGTTCTTACACTGGAGCAATGACTCCCCGTAGTTACTCTGTATTGTGCCCTAAGTAAACTCTGACTACAACTATGATAAATCTGTATACACAGAAATAGTTGGCAACTTGACTGCGTCAGGCCAGGAGGATTTTGGCTTTAACAAACAGCGGGATTGGGAGAAACTGCATTTTTTTCAGTATTAAAACGAGTCAGCAGGACTGTATTACAGTTCTTGAAATGAAAAAGGCACATTGGGAGTTTGCATCAGGATGCTTATTGTCTATATCAACAGTAATGTTTAATGATAACTTTAAAATAAATCACTGTGAAGTATGGTGATGTCAGTATTACTATTATAACTATTATTATGTGCCAAATGATAACAAATGAGACCATTTTCCTTTTCACCAATTTTCCTAAACTGCCTCAGCGCCCCCCCCCCCCCCCCCCGCCCACCTAACATTCCACATCTAGCAAAGGGTCTCTTTTTCAACCCATTTTTAACTGAGATGACAGATGCTGGGAGTAGGGGCTTGTCTGAACAACATCAGGGCAGGGCTTTCCCATTCATCTATACCAGAACACACAGTTTTGACAACATCTAGAAAGGCCTGGTTTCAGAAAGGTTTTCAGACAGTGTTTCAGACAGTGAGTTGAGACAGCCTGTCTCTTTAAAAGCTGTGAAGCCTTAACAGTGATGCTATCTCATTTCCTCCATCCCATTCTTTAAGTAATTCTTACTTTCTCTACCTGCTATAGGGACATGCTATGGGGCTAACTACACAAAACATGGCAGGGTAGCTTATAGAAACTTGTGGAAAAGGGAGCACATTTTCATGCAAATGGTCACTGATGGGTAAAGAAATATCCTTTCCTGGATGACTAGCCTGGGAATTGCCTGTCCTAAACTCAGAGTACTCTATCTATCATGCTATTTATTGTATGACTCAAAATTATTCAGTTTAATTAGACTATAATAAATCTTTTTGTAATAGCTCTGCCACTAAAACAAAAGAAATATGGAAAATCAGGCAGTCACGATTTTGCCCTAGTTTCTCACCCACTCACTCCTTTTTCACTTTCCTGTCTGCCAGTTTTCTTCATTCCTCTACAACTTTAATTTCAGCTTCCTTTTCTATACCCAAACCCTGCTCTAAATAAGTACTTTATTTTGTATAAAAAGATATGCAATGGGAACAACTTCCTCCTTAAGCACCACCACTACACTAGATTGATCACTATGCAAATATAATGGAGGAATTTTTGCAGATATTTGCAAAATTTTGCTAGCTGCTATTTTTAGAGATACTGACGACAGCTTCGGAAAATGTTGTAGTGAAAGCTAGCCTAAACCCAGATGAGGAGGAAGAACTCCAGAAGATGACGGCCTTCAATTAGTCTTAGGCAATATGGATTAGTGAAGTCGGCAAAACAGCAGGGAGACTAGGCCCAGAGTGCCAACCAAGTCTCTCCAAGATGCAGGAAACATCACAGAGCATGTGAAGATAGGGTTATCAACTCTGATAGGAGCTATTCCTGGATATTTTTCTTTACAACATGCAACATCATTAAGGCTGCAATCTTAAACCTCAGTTAGGCTGGCATAAGCCCCAGCACAACTCCCATGCTGGCCTAGGGGTGTCAAAAAGAGTCGTAAGGCACTTCTGGGGATGGTAAGGCAAGCCCAAGACATGAGCTTGCCTCCCTATGTCACCATGGGACTAGGAAGACCAATGATTTTTGCCGGCCTAAGTTAGGATTGCAAATTAGGTTCAATCCTCAGGTTAGGCTTGCATAAGTCCTGTGATGACCTTGGGGAAGAAACTTCACTTGAATGCCTGAAATAGGTCTGCAAAGAAAGGGCGAAATCTGACGGAAATAATCTTAACCTTTGGTTACTCTGATTACCCTCAGATTTCTAGAGTTAATTTCCCCATTACCTATTATGATGTAGCAACTGCTACTACTAAGCAACTCTGAGGTTTGTTGTTTACTACATTGTTTATCTTGTCTGAAACTGTTATCTTAATTTGACAGGAAATGGAGCACACTCAGTTTCCTGAGTGTTTTCACACATAAACCGAATGCACTTCAGAGCCTTCCTCCTGGTTATTATGCATGTCACAATGAATGCCCTTAATGCATTTTCAGAGCCAGAGAAGATCAATCAAATGTATGTTTCAGCCTGCGTAGATTTTTACTATGATGACTGAGCTCTTCTTGCTTCTATCTTTTTCTACTTGGTAAACAGATTGGTCAGAGAGAGGTCTCTCTGAGACCCTTAAAAATCAGCACCACTGCAGAAAGATTACATGGCCAAGCTAACAGTTTATTGGGTATTCATTGTCATTTGCCTGTTTTCCCCAGGAATGTCCTACTCAGCCCACTTACAGGAACTGGTTTCCGTTATCTGACCAGGCATCCTGAGCATACCTGACCAGGTCAGAGGGCAAGTAAAAAAAGTCCAGGTGGTCATAAACCTTCTAATCAAATAGACCAGGAGTCTCCAAAACCCGGCCCTGGGGCCAGATGCGCCCCTCAGCAAGCCTGAAAATCCCTCTGTCCAGCCAATAGGCAAGCCTGTAATCCATTCCAGTACATTCTTATATGTAAATTTATTCAAATTTGAAGTGTAAATCATTTTTCTTGGCTGCGACACAGTGTCAGAGAGGTGATGTGGCTCTCCTGCCAAAAAGTTTGGAGACCTCTGGGATAGACCAGTGACCCCCTGACTCTAGGTTTCTTAAGACCAAGCCTAAGGATGCTTGGGCATTATTTCAAAATGGGTCCTTCAGAGAAACAGGTTGATCAAGTTGATCAAGTTTCACCCTCCTCCCTAGGGATCAAAAGAAGTATATTAGTTCTTTTGGAAATTCTAAACTGTGACAGATCCTACAATCCCAAGTAACTACAGGAGCACATAAGAGACATTATATGCACCCATAGGCAGTGCACCACCTAGTGAAAACCTATGGGAAATTCCTATTGCAATTCAGAGTAAATTGTTCTTACACCAGAGCAAGGACTCCCTGTAGTTACTCTGGATTGGGCCCAGAGGCTTTCAAGGATTATGGGCACAATCCAGAATAACTACAGGGCCTTTTATGACGACATAGTTACGGTGCCACCTATAGGAAACCTGTGGGAAATGCATGGAGCAATCCAAAGTAAGTGCCTCTTACATCTTCCCATAATTACTCTGGATTGTACGGTATGTCTTTTTGTCTGCCTTTGGTAACAGAAAACAGTTCCTCCTTGCTTTTATCGGCCAATTGAAGTTGTGACAGTCAAGCAATATCTATCTATCCATCTATCCATCTATCTACAGTATTTATATACTTTTCAACTAAAAAGTTCACAAAGTGGTTTACAAGAAAATGAAAAAATTAACAGCCAAGCAACCCTATTTCCAGCCTAGATGACTGGATGTTATTTATCAGTTGGTGCAAGACAGTAAGCCTGTAAAGAGAAATAAATCTCAGGGATATGCGGGAACCAAAGAAAGGGGACATTATGATACATACGCCTGTTATTGATTGCTTGTCTTTGCTTGTAAATAAGGAGCAGGATGAAAGGCAGGCAGAGAATGCCCACAATGCAGGCCCCTGTTGCAAGTGCAGCTGCTGTAATGTCTGAAAAAGAAGAAATGAAAGGCAAAATAAGCAAGTGAGCAGGAAATTCTTCTCGTTGCTGGAAGCTGAAGTTGAAAAATATTCCAGGTCAGCAACCAAAAGCAATTTGGGAACCTCTCCTGTGGCAATTCAGATACAGAACTGCGCCCTATTTTTCTTAATTTAAAGGAAATCCCTTTTAATGCTCGATTGCTACAGTATTGCTTTTTCCTATTGAATAGAGTGGATTTTCCTTCTTTCTGAACTCTGTCGCCGAACAAACAAAATTTCTGGACACTTGTGTCCCGAACTATTCTGAAATGAGAAAATGATTAATATTTAATAGTTTTAATTAATATTTTAATATGCTAAATAACATTTTGGCATTGTATGTTGGTTCTTTAAATCAGGGATGTCCAAACTCCGATTTGCACCAAGCCTCAGTGCAGCTCACAGCAAGTCTCCTCCATTCTGCCCACAGGCAAGCCTTGTAATCTTCCTGATCTGTCTCAAAAACACTCTTATGTGTATATTTATGTAAATTTATTCAAATTTACATAAATGTAGATCAAATTTAAATTTATTCAAATGTGGATCATTTTCCAGGCTCCGACACAATGTCAGCGAGATAGTGTGGTCCTCCTGACAAAATGTTTGGACACCCTTGCTTTAAATGATTGACAATGTTGTTCTTACAAGCACAACACAGCTATCCCCTACATAGATATTAGAGGTGAGAGTTTTTCCTGTTCTATTTCCTTATGTAATGCACTCCAGAAATGTGCTGGAGGCTCAGCAGGAAAAAGAGGTGGCTTTTATTGATTCTTTGTTATGCAATACAGATCAATGGTGATTGTTTTGCAAAGAAATTTTTATAAGTAGAAAAGTACAGTCTTATGGACAGTCTTTGATTAAAACTGGAGAAATGAATTAAGCAACCATGTATACATGTCAGTTTCATGGGCACAATATCAGGATTGTAACATGGAGAAAAGGTTAAATAATGCTTCCATATATGGCACAGTCCTTAACTGAGACTCCTGCAGCAGCTATTTGGTCCTTCAAATATTAATTTACTGTATATTAAATGTAGAATTATCAGTGGCCAAAAATGACACCAAAGTCAGCCAGGTCAGGCACTGATTGAAGGCCCAAGTCCATCCGCAGGCTCCTTTGACCAGTTTGACCGCTGAGTCCTCATTACAAATGGCTGTGCCTAATCTTCCCTGCATTGGTGGGAAGGGAGGAAGCATGTGGAGTCATGTGCAGGATATTTGGCAAGGCTCTACATTGGGGGCAAAGAAGGGAGATTTCAGGGACTGACAAATAAGTATTGTAATGGTGAATGGTAGGGAAGAGTCAGTGAAGAAACAAACACAATCAGGCTACAGTTGTTCAAATATATTCTCATAATGAGGTGGGGTCCTCAGAAGGAAAAAACAAAACATACTGCATAGCAAAAGAAAAGCTTCATATTTCAAACTCAGATAAAAGCATGGTAGAAGGCAAACAGACCAAAGGAGGAAGAATGTGGTCAAGATTGAGACAAGAAGCCAGTATAAGGATGTAGCTAACATATCTTCAAATCATTCAAATGCAGTTTGTAACCTGATCCCACTTAGGATTTATAGGGGTTTTTAATTTCAAAAATAAGCATTTTTACGGGGTTTGTTGAAACTTTGATGCTATGAGAGGCCACCCTCTCCCCATGTGTCTTCTATCACTTTGTCCGCTTGAAATGCTATGATTCAGAACCTGCCCCCCTACCTGTGGCAGTGGTATACCCTCCCTTTCCCCCTAGGGCAAAATCCATAGCAGTTACAGGTCCACGCAGGTATGTTACCCTCTAGGGTTATGGAAAGGCACTTTAACTGCTCCAGAGCAAAGGGCTTAATTTGACTTTAGGATATGGGCCCTAGTCTTGTTCAAAATAAATAAGGTAGAACAGAGGGTGCTGGTCCGCCTGCTGCCTCTATTGGGCCTGCTGCTCACTGATCTCTGATCTCCTTTGGTCAGCAATAGTTCACCTCTTCCTTTGGCTGCACTGGAAGAAGCTGGTGATGTGGCCAGTTTTTGTTTTTCTCCCCCTGCTGGTAGAAGATACGCTGTCTGTTCATTTTCAGCAAGTAAGAAAGGAAGTGGGGTTGGTGGACAAGGGTCCAGAAGTGAGGAAATGGACAGGTGAAGGCACAGAGAACCCTTCATAAGTTTGCTGCTCTCCCCAACCTAACATGAGAAATTGAGTCCACATCATGGGTCAGTCAGCCTTGAATGTTACCAAATGTCTGCCATGTCAAAAATAATGTGTTGCAAGGACAATCTTACTTTCACTCTCAGTGCTGGCAGGAGAACGATGAAAGGTGCAGTTTGGAAGTGAACCATTTGCTGTGGATACAAAAAAAATACAAGTAGCTTCTAAAAATCAGTAAACAGTTTAAGCAGCAAGAACAAAACGCCTATTTAATCACTGTTCCTAGAGGCAGTGATGGGAGATTTCTGAAGTTTAAAATACTGTTCTTGTAGTTCCAGAATTCTGTTTTCTGCTTACTAATGCCAGTATTACATATTCTTCTCTAGAAGCACTGCTCTTGGTTTTTTAAGTTATGGGTGTGCAAGATCCAGCGATTGATAACTTGCAAGACTGCTCTGCAAATCCAAATATTCTATTGGCTCAAGATCTAGGAAAGGGGCAGAACCAGAATCTGATTCTTGGGCCAGATCATAAAGCAGCCCAGTCCTATACTGGGGCTCAGATCTGTGCCACCTTTCTGTCTGCAAAGTATGACGGAGTGGATAGGCTATGGAATTTTAACTATGTCTGCCACATATATAGAGTTTGCCTACCTTTTTGTACTTGAAGTTCCACGAAACCATGAGCCTCTTGTTGAAGATGTGGCTTGGTGTGCTCCTTCTTGACCTCCACCACATAGCAGCAGTAGGTCCCACTGTCCTGCTGTGTAAGATTTGCCAAGGTGACGTGGAATGTTCCATGATGATCTGACCACATCTCAATCCCATGATGGCTTGATTGTGGCCCATGGACTTGTTGTCTGGAAGTACTGTTTCTACCACCAACTGCTTCGTGATGCACCTTCCTATCCATGACGTTGCGGATATGCTTTCTCTGAGAACACTGTGTGTCACTCTGATTGCCAAAGGTCCAGAATTTGGTAACTAAGTCATGATGATCCATCAAAGATCCACTGAGCTTACAAGTCAAGGTAACATTTTGACCTTCAGGGCAGATATAGACTGAGGAAGGAGTGGTGATTACAAAGCTTGTTGACTGTACTGTGGGGAAAGAATACAAAATGTCAGATATATTTTGTAAGTGATGAAACTTGCTACATCATGCAAAATGAAGCATTATTCTCCTTTTTCAATGAAGGCTCACAGGATCACACTGCTTTGGTTGAAAACAGTTCTAGCTACTGATTGAAATGAAATCTATGGCTACAATCCAGAGTAACTATGTGAGCATGTAAAAGACATTACGTGCACCTGTGGTTACTGCACCGTCTAGTGAAAACCTATGGGAAATTCGTATTGCAATCCAGAGTAACTTGGTCTTACTCCGGAGCAAGGACTCCCCGTAGTTACTCTGGATTGTGCCCTTAGTTTCATTAAAGTCCTGCTTTCTGATCTCTTAATCCAGTAAAGTAATAGTTTAACAAATACTGTACTATCTGCATTGAATTTTACTGCTTACAGGATAGGATTTTCTTATCTAAACAGGAGATGAATTGTATCTGCCAACAAAGCAAAATTGGAAGAGAATTTTACCTTGAGAAGATTTTTGTACGAAGAAGAAAGTGTGCAATAAAATGTCACTCTGTGCCCTGAATATATGAATGAGCTTTTCTGTTTATATGAATGAGTTGAAAAATCATCACCTTGCCTACAAAGATCCATTTAATTAAAGCTATGGTTTTCTCTGTGGTAATGTATGGCTGTGAGAGCTGACTGCTGGAGACTGCTGAAGAATACATGGTTTTGAATTACGTTGTTGGAGAAGACTCTTGAGAGTCCCTTGAACTGCAAGGAGATCCAATCAGTCCATCCTACAGGAACCCAATCCTGACTGTTCACTGAAAGGACAGACACTAAAGGACAGCTGAAGAACAGCTCACATATTTTGGCAACATTATGAGAAGGGAGGACTCCTTAGAAAAGACCCTCGCACTGGGGAAAACTGAAGGCAAAAGAGGAAGTGGAGAGCAGAGGATGAAGTGGCTATTAGTGTCACTGAGGCAACAAACATGAATTTGGGCCCACTTTGGAAGCTAGTGGAATATAAAGGATGGCCTGGAGTGCTGCAGACCATTGGGGTCATGAAAAGTCAGACATGACTTAACCATTAAACAACTGCAACAAGAGCACCTCAAGGGACAGGAGGGGACTTTTCGGTAAGGGCTTCTGAGGATTTGCCACAACCATGGTGTGCTACTTGAGAGAGGCCAACAGATTCAACACTGCAACAAATCCAACCTGCCCAACAATAACAGCATCAGACAACTGTTGCCTGAAGAGATTATGGCAGTGCTTGTGTAGTTGCAATCCCAACCCAGGACTGTCAACCTAGCCAACAATAGCAGTATCAAACTAGTGTGGCCTGGAGAGATTAGGTTGATGGTGTATAGTTGCCATCAGGCAAGCTCTATAATCAGAGGCAAGGGGAGCTTTGCTCTCCACACCTCCGGAGGGTATTTTGAAGGCTGGGGAGGCTGTACGGACCTCCTTTCTCTGTATATGAAAGTACTTCTGAACTGGTTTTAAGATCGCTCGCTCTCTGTTCATTGGAAAGTGCTTATGAACTGACTTGAATTCATTCATTCACAAGTTGCATCTCTAATATATTCATTTATGTAAATTTATTCAAATTTGAAATGTAAATCAGTTCTTTCTTCTGGCCTCAACACAGTATCAGAAAGTTGATGTGGCCCTCCTGCCAAAAGGTTTAGAGACCTGATTTAAATGTAGGAAGCCACAAACAGACAATTGATTCAAAGCCATTTTGGCTTTGAGTCCTTGTTTTTATAGTGTGTGTTCTTTCTTTTGTTCCCCTTTGCTACTTCCTTGTCACACCAAAAGACCTCATGAGTAATATCCAAGGTATCCAATAGGCAGATGTGATAGGAGGGTAGATTCCCAGAGATGGAGGCAGATCTATGATCTGATCAGGTGACCCCAATGTTGAAGGTGGATCTACGTTGTTGGTTGAATAGGAACTGCAATTCAGGGACATGAGTCTCAAGGAACTGACTTTTGTCATAACTGATTATAAGCTTACACAGGGTGCCCAGGTCCTAAATTCAAAATTCCTGATCTGGTCACTTTAAAGTCCAGATTTCCCTGGGCGCGTACCAACGGAGGTCAATTGAGGTCTCCACCCATGCAAAGACCCTCTAGGACCTCCATCAGACACAAATTAGCTGTACACGCATGCGCACTTGTTTGTTTCTAATGTTTTAGCAGCGGTTAGCCGCGTCTAACTGCTGCTGGTCCTAATGAGCCCCCAGTGCCCCAGTCACCCTCCCATCCCCTCCCCAGAAGGCCGGACAGAAGGCCAGGAGGCCCTATCCTCTCAAACCCCTGCAGTTTTTCGGGCACGTCCGGCCTGAGCTTACATCACCCTTCCCTACCATTGAGAATAATTTGGTTCTTCCACTATATTTTTAAAAAGCATACTTGTATTTTTTGTTGTTATTTTTAACAACATTTTTTATAAATACAGTATTAAAACTGTATTTTTAAAACTGAGAAATACAGTATTAAAAAACAAAGATGTTCTTGGTGACTGCAACAACATCCTGTTTTTGTCTGTTGATCACACTTCATTTAATCTGAGTTTGTTTTTAGTTTTTTTTAATTGCAGTTGATGCATCTCTCAATGGCTGCTGGAATATTATGTAAAAATTCAGTCTGCTTTTCCAAGAGAATCCATTCTAATTAGTTTAGGATAAAAACCAAGCTTAAACCAAATTAGGTCCAATTTTTAAAGGCTACAATTATAGTATAATTTTAATTAACTATAATTAATTAGTTAATTAACTAATTACTACACTATAATTGTACTATAATTAGTATAGTATAATTATAATTTGGTAAAAGCTTCATTTTGACCATAAACATGTTAAAAATCGACTTCCTGGCAAGCATATATGAAATTTTTTAGCTAAACAGATAGCCATGCTAAGGCTTTTATAATCTGAACAACTGAGAAGTTTGAAAGAGGGACTGTTGAACTGAGGAAAATGATCTTTTATCATTAGATATTGGAAGTTTATACTTCCATTGAGGCATGACATGCCCTAAAATGCTATCAGCCCAATCCTATTCAATTCCATGTGCAGCAATGGAGTGTGCCAGCATCGTGTCCACTGTCTCCCTCCAGAGGAATTTTACCTCTGGAGGACTCCTCAGAAGAAGAGAACATTTATTCCTTGCTCCAGCATACGTCCATGCTGACCTGCTGGGCCTACTCAAACCTGCACCAGCTCTATAGCTGGCACAAGTGGATGTGGACCCAGGCTCTGGCAACAAGGTCCAGAAAGCAGGATAAGATATCTATGCTGCTGTCACCAGTACCACCCCTTTCCAGTCCAGAACAGCCCTCCACATATGCTTCCCCCTCCCCACCTCCTTCCCAATCCTTGCACTAACTTACCAGCACCAACAGGCATCCCTGGTCTGTTAGTGCACAGATCCAGTTTATCTGCTGAATAATTTATTGCTTTCAGTGACGACTATGAAGGGATTTACTTAAGTGTTCCAATGATGTAACTGGGCTGTAGATAAAGTACCCGAGTAAGTTTCACTAAACTTTTAAGCCTACTGCAACACCTAAGATGTCATCTCTTGCTTTGAAAGTTTTCAAAGTTTCTAAGTTTCTTCTTTTTTCTAGTTTCCACTGCTCTCATGTGGAACGAATATGAAAGTTTCAAGGATGAACTTTAGAAAGGATATACAGATATTATTTTTCCAAAATACAAAGGGTGTCTGTTCTTTTTAAGGTGACTCTAATGAAGGTGTTACCCTCTTCTGAATTATAGACTGGAATTTGTACATTAGGATGCAGTCCAAATTGGGGGCGGGGGTGTCACAAACATGCCATAAAGACACCAAGAGAGAATGGAGGCCAGCACAGTGAGTTATGCTGGTCTTCCTGGACCAGACTCAGAACCAATGAGGTTAGTTTTGTGTCAGCCAAGCTACGCCGACATTGCAGGTTGCAGGCTGTGTGAGGAGGGAAGGGGGGAGGCATTTCAGGACTGGGGAGGGTGGGTGGCAAGCATTCCCAGGGAGCTTGAAGTGGGGCCAGGATTCAGCACGTGCTGGAAACAAACCCTGTTCCCAGTCAGTTGAGGGGTATTCCTAGGCTGTTCAGATTTGCACAGCTGTTTGAAGTGGTTCAGATGCAAATAGCCCCTTTGGGACTGCAGTGGCTTTCCTCAGAGAAAAAGAGCAAAGTTTCCCGTTGCCCCAGAGCGAGCAACTGGCTACCTGAAACTTGTGCTGGATACAGCACAGGCACACCATCCAAGTTTCCAAATGGAACTTCTGCAACAGATGTATTAGAATCATAGAGCTGGAAGGGACCCAGTGGATCATCTAGTCCAACCCCCCTGCCTGTAGCAGGAAATCCTCGCATGTCTGTTCCAGCACAATTTAGGATTACACTGCAAGATTTGGAAAGGTATAGTTTTTCAGTTTCCTGAAGCACTGTAATATGTCAAACCACATTGCTCAAAATACTTCTTTTACAGACTGTTAATGGTTTGGGAGCCCTAACATTATAGGACTGGCTAGCCCAGTTGTAGTAGAGAAGGTTTGGCTTTGTTGAAACCACAGGTGCAGGAGACATTTTGGGAAACCAGTCTATCTTAACATCTACAGATATAGCCAGAAAAAAGAAAACAATCTGTGATGCTTTTTTTTTCTCCTAGACACCCAAAGAACCTTTGTGCTTTTTTTCCCCTCTTAGAAAAGATTCCCAGCTGGGGTAATCCCAGATGGCCTTCCTGGCATTGAAAATGCTTTGAGCTAGAAACAAAACAAATCCACACCAAGTGTGCATGATTGCCAGATCTTGACAGATGAAAATAAATTACAAATTTTACACTGGAAGTTCAGTCTTGCTCTTTTAATTGCATCAGAATATTGCATTAAAATGCACAAAGGATAAAATTGAATTTTATCTACCCACAATAACTCAAACCACATTAATTGTGTTAGGTATGTAATATGCCAGAGCAGTGGTATTTGAGCGTTTCAGCCCAGAACCCTGTTTTGAGAATGACAGGGACCCCCTCCCCCAAAGGGCTGGAAGTGATATTAAAGATGCCCATTGCCAGATTCCATGATGGCAGCACCCACCTTTTTGCAACCCCCCTGAAATGAAGTTGTGACCCCTGAAGAGGGATCTCAATCTCCACTTTGAAGACCACAGTGCTAGAGAGTTCTGTTGTGTTTGCTACCAGATCTTGGGGAGAAGGGTGATAGGAGACAGCAAATTAGCAGGGGTGCCCTGTACACACTCTGTGCCACCTGGCCTGGCCCCAGCCATATGGGATCAACTACACTGAGAGTAGTGACTCACCATACCACTTCCGAAGGGAAGGCTTTGACTTAGCATGCTAATACTGAACACCTTATTTTCTATTTCTGCACTTGAAGAACAGCTCCCAGGGACAGCTTCTTCACTCTTACCCTTGCATTCAAGATGTCCTGAAATCAATCTTTACATCAAAATATGTTAGTTCCTGTAACTGAAAAAGCTGATTTTTACATGTAGATAATGTAAAAATAGCAACTGGTCACCCTTTCAGTTTCATGCTTGTGCTCCAAAATGGGAGTGCAGGAGACATATAAAATACAAAATATTTTATTTTTTCAGATACTCCTCAATACTGGTCCTACATGGCACACAGTCATAATGTGGAAGCCTCTGGACCTGGGATTGCACTGGATGCCACTGAGATCCAAAAAATGTGGCAATCCCATGGAAAGTTGTTTGAAGCGTCTCCCATATTGCTTGAGTCAGCTTTTGATCATACCAGCACTAACACTAACCTGTATAAACCATGCCATACAGCAATCCATTATGACACATGAGTTTGAAATGGTATTTAAAAATGAGAAGAAATTTGAGTAAAAATCATCAATAACTGAAAAGTACAAATGACTTTGCTATGCTTTTACCAGGCCAAACCATCTCCCTCCCAGTACTGCTGTCTTGTTTATCATCTTCAGGTGCAACAGGAATGGTGTTTATCCAAAATCTATCTAAGGAGCAAAGTGATTCATAGCCTTTAAAACAATCTTGTGAGGTGGGCCAGTATTGTTTGGATGAGCAGCTAAGAAATGCTGTGTCCAAAGCCTACAAAGTTTATAGTTTTATATTTACTATCATTGGGTTATTAAAACATGCAATTCATGTTTTGAAAGCTCCCAAGCCAATAGATATTGAAGAAAATCTTTTAAATGGATACTGAAGAAAAGTCTTTAAAAACCCTTGTCAAGTAATGCCTAAAATGCTATTTTGAGCTTACTTTTAATCCAGGTTTTAGGAGTAGGAGTTCAGGATTATTTGAGCTCCTGCACAGCAGATTTACCTGTTCATTTTAGTGAAACTGCAACTCCATCTCTACATCTCCTTTGCTCATTTCATGGTAGTGAAAGAGGAAGTGCATTCAGATAAGGAAGCTCTATGAATTACTGTTCCAAGAAATTCACTGGTTTTTATTTACAAAACAGTGACTGGCTGTCTTGATAGCAAGACACACTCTGGAGGCTCACTGGCTTGTCTGTTTTCCAATGGATCTAAAATACAGTCCATGCTGTGTTTTGTTCAGTGTGTGCTGCTCTCCTGTCTGTCTCCTATAGCAGTGTTTCTCTTTACAGGTAGTTGTTCTCTGCTGTGCCACTTCACAAGGTCTACCTATTTGAATTACCACTAAAAGTAACCGGTGATTGCATCATCCCCAAAACTTCTGGGTTGAGTGGTCAGGTGGGCGGGACAGCATCTTCAAGCAGGGGAAACCAAGCTTTGAAGCTCTGCCCATTAAGCCGAGCCTCTTAGCAGTGTTTGTTGTGTCACATTCCTGGTCTTGCTGCCAGGCGGCAAGGATCCAGGTATCCCAAACGTACCACCAGACAACCTCATGAACCACTTGTGATTCAACCTGTACCACTGGTTGATAAACACTGTCCTATAGCTCAGTTGCTATTGAAGCTTTCAAGCAGTCGCTACATCCATTTGCATTATGAGGGCAGAATAAACTTTACTCATTACTTGGATTTCTAACTAGTGTCAAGTGCCAAACTGGCTGATTATTTTTCCAGTTTAGGCAAAGGGTGGAGAGACTACTTTTAACATGCAACCTGTTACTCATTTGTTCCTATCACTGCACCTCTACCATTTCTTTCCCTATTTACTACGTACTGTCAACTTAATTTTGAGCAATCTCAACTTGGCACACCACAGGAAACCCAATTATAAAACAAACCCTTTCCCTTTGTGTTCTGCAAAAAGAAGACCTTGAGGCATGATGCATGAGATGATGGCCTTGCAATAAGGTCACCTGAGGCTACCAAAGCAGGAGTTGATAGTCTGAAAGCTGAGCTACAACAGCTCTGCTTCCCTTCCCCCCTAACCCCCTCCCTGCTGTCACATTAGACTATTGGAATGCAAACACCTGGCTTTCTGTACTGGTCAAAGGCATAGCAAATCTCACTCTCAGCCTCACCTACCACACAGGGTTGTTGTGAGAACAGCAGGAGGACAGGAACTAAAGTTTTGTAAGCCACCTTGTGCATTTGCTTTGGTATGGGAAACGTGGGTTATAAATCCCTTAAATAAAATAAATAGCAAATGTGTCACTCTCTGGCATATGCAGTCATATCCATGTGCGCCACATGGGAACGATGGCAAGGCCAGGCAACTTTGTGGACTGCTATGATGATATTTCCAGATCGCAAACAGACCTCTCTTTCTCTCTCTGCCCTGCTCCATCCAGATCAAGCCTGGGGGCAGATGTGCTGTGTGCCTATACCTCAAAGGAGGGCAACCAGACCTCCTTAAGGAAGGGGGAGGGAGAGTGAGATGTCACACACTAGGGAGCATCTAGCTGGAGGTAGGGAAGGGGGGAATAGCATATTCTTCAGGAAGATTTCACACCTTTGTCCCACCTCATCCTTTCTCTCTTTCTCCCTACTTCTCAATGAGCTTTCTCAGGATATCCCCAGCCAATCTGGAGACCTGTTGGAGCAAGACAGGGTGTCCCTCTGTCATAATAACTGTAAAAAACAGACAACGCCTCCTCAAAAAAAAGTAGGATATGACAAAATTAAAGCTAAATTCATTTTCTCCGTAAACCATTTTATGAACTTTTTGTTGAACAGCAGTATATAAATTCTGTTGGTTGATTGATTGATACACTCATCTATATTGCTTTCATGTTGTTCATTTAAACCCTGCACTACTTATGATTAAATTCAAAACTATTACATATAATTTATTAATTACAAGAAGGTTACACACAGAAGTTTATAATTACCTAAAAAGGTTTATAAATACTGTTGATTGATTGCAGTCATCTAAATTGCTTTCATTTAATTTAAACCCTGTATTACTCATTATTAACTAACAATAATTAGTTTGTAAGTAATTAGTAAGTAATTAACTGTTACATCCAATTTATTCATGACAAGAAGGCTTCATGCTGCCTGCTCACAAATAAAAAGAGGATTTATTTTCCAGGACACACAGCTACAAAGAAGGACATATCCTGGAAAAAGAGGACACCTGGTGACCCTGTGGCAATAGCTTTTGCACCCTGGCTTTAAAGATGGTGCAAAGAAAACTGCCAAGGTGGAAGGGGGTGCAACAAAGCCAAACCCTGGGGAAAGCAGAGCGCAAAGCCCCCTTACCTTGGCAAGGAGCCATGGCCAGCATGAGTGGCCCCAGCAGCAGCCACCCCCTGGAGATGTGGTCCATGCTGTCCCTGCAGGGCAAAGCCATCCCTCTGCGCCTGCATCTGTCGCGCGCCTGCAGCTCTCAGCTGGGCTGGGGCTGCACAACCCCCGGGGAACGTCCCACCGCACAGCACGGGAATGAATGGCAGGCAATGGAGCGCGCGCCCCCCAGAGGCCGCAGCCGGAAGGACAAGTGCCTGCCTGACCAGCTGGGGAGGAAGCTCTACTTGCTACTCAGGGTGACCACAAATCCTCTTTTTCCAGGACTTGTTCTTTTTTTTTTATCCTGGGAAAAAAGAATCTTCATTGTCCTTCTTTTCCTTGTGAACAGGCAACATGGAACCTTCTTGTCATTCATAAACTGTATGGAATAGTTTTAAATTTAATAATCACATTTTTAATGATTTAATTAAAAAATTAAGTCAAATCAAATAAATACTAATATAGAGCACAGTCATAACCAAGTCTACTCAGAAGTAATTCTGAGTCATTCATAAATTGTCATTCATAAAATGTATGGAATAGTTTTAAATTTAATAATCACATGTTTATGATTTTTATCAAATCAAATAAATACTAATATAGAGCACAGTTATAACCAAGTCTACTCAACAGTAAGCCCCATTGAGTTCAATGGGTTGTATTACTCCCAGGAAAGTGTCTTTTTTCTATGAGAGGAAAAAAGTGTTGTCTCTCATATTTTGGTAGGTAAAAATTTGCATCTTCTAAATACTTTAAAAAAGAAAAGTTGATGATTAAGGGAAGTGGCTCGGAATATGCTTGAACTGAAAGCGATGGTGCTCTATTGCATTATTGGGACAGCACCCATTAATGGTATGTAACCATTTAAGGTTTGTGAGAACTTTCCCATTAGGCAGAATAAAGGACAGTATAACCAAGATCACAAGCAGTTCTTAAGAACTTTTTTCAGGGTGAGAGGGTGAGATTGAAAGTTGAAGTACTTTTGTTTTGCTTGCCTAGTACCTGAGTAGGACTGTGTGCATAAAACCCACATACATGATCTGCCCTAGTTTTTAACTACGTAGCAGTGGGAAGTGTTCAGGCAGTAGTGCGGGTATTGATTTTTCTTTTTTATATACTGCTTCCTTTGATTTCAAAAGTGCTCAAAATTATTTTGCAGTGAGGTTGAAGTAGATGTGGCAGAGAACCATAAGTTGCAATGATATTTGGCTTTCACCATCTTAATGGTGTTAAAAAGATGCTGTCTGATTCTAACAATGTAATAGCAAAAGCAAATATTTTATTCAGAGATGTGGTATACCAAAAAAGGAAGATTGGAAGGGGAAAGAAAAATTTCATGCACAGAAGAGTTTGCAAAAGACACATGGGAAAGTGTTTTTTTTTATGAAGTCAAATTCTTATGCAACCAGAGGATGTTGCACAAATGCTTTGCTCTGCATTGTGACACTGTTACAGAAGGAGCAGGGGGGACAGCTAGAAGATGTTGCAGAAATGACCAATAAAGTGACTAGTGGACTATTGGACTAGTGACCAATAGTCACAAACTATTGGACTAGTGACCAATAAAACTGATAAGGTTGATTACAGACGGGCAACCATGAGGCACATTCCTAAATATTTTGGCACTTAAGTAAACTACGGACGAGCTATGTTGCCTATATTCAAATTATTCCATAGACTTGCAGTTTAAAGCATAGGCATTAATCCTAACTTCCATTTAGGCTGGCATAAACCCAGCATAAGTCCTGTGCTGACCTGGGAGAGTCACAAAAGTGCCCTTAAGGCACTTCTGCACCACTCCTGTGATGGTTAGGCCATTGCACAAGCATATGCCAACCTCTCCTCGCCACTATAGGAAGATATGCCAGCTGAGTTATGCTGGCCTAAATTGGTTAATTGCACCCATATACACCTATATTGCACCCATATACACCTAATTCTAAAGTGTTGAATGTATTCTTTTTTTGGTAAGTGTAATTTTTTGACTAGGAGAAAAATCATGCCTACAAGAGTGTTTGCTCCAAAACATTGTACAAGATGTATTAAATCCTATGGATTTTAAGCAGATTCTCTTTGGGAGTGGGGATAGCCACATTTCAGCCATCAAAAGATCTGTGATGGGATCTCCTGACCTTTGTAAACTCTAAAGCAGGTGCATTTGACTAGATTTGACTAGAGCAGCAGAAAGTGGAAATAATTTTAAACCATTCCCTGTTCTATGGTAAATGCTCCCCTGCTGCCCATACACATACCCTTGTATTTTTCCCCTGTAAAGCTAAAAGCAGATAGAGGAGACATTTAGATCAGGAAACCAAAACGGGGAAAAATCCTTTTCCACTTTCTGAATAAATTTGGAACCCCTGACTTTTTAAAGTAAAAATGTGGGGATGTTCAATAATGAGTCTCCTGCATCTTGCATATTTTGACTTCCTTCCCAGTGGAACTTTTTTACTCTCCACCACAAACATAAGATAAAAGATTCTCCTCACTGCAACCTGTCCCATTACAGGAAGCACCAAGTTTCATACTGATGGTATGTCCGGAATGTTTCCTCATTTGTTTGCTATTTCGACTGTACAAAAATGACTTTATCACCATCGCTAATGGATTCAAAGATCTGTTTTAATGTATTTATCAGTTCTTACTGCATATTAGTTTTATCTGTGTGTCCATAAGGCAGATACAGTTTTACAGCAGGCTGTCACTTTGGACATATAAAAGAGGGGGTTTCATTGGCTGCATTTCATTTTATATAGGTTCTCAATTGTCTTTCAGTTGTCACATCCTAGTCCTGCATGTTTGCAAAAAGCATTGCTTTATCTGCTATACTCCAATCCCTTTTCGTCACAGCAACATAGGATACAGGTATCTTGTTCACTGTGAAATTTGATCAATATATCACTTAAATTGCTGTGCGCACGTGCACACACACACATTTAATTTTAATTTTTATTGTTTTAATTTCTAGCTCTGTATTTATATATACTTAAATGTTTTTAGTAAGGCTGAACAGTCATTTCTTTCAGTATACAAGCATTGATGCACTTACACCACAAAACCATTTCCCTAAATATAGACAGATCCTTTGTTACGTGTTTAGTATGGTTTAATATCTTCGTGAAACCTTGAGGCTATCTTCATGAAAAATCAGGGATAAGATACTTTTAAGGATTCAAGATTTATTTATCAATTTAAGTAAGCAATATTACTGAATGTTTATCCACTAGTTCTATTTTAATATATCACTACAATTTTCTTTTTTATACATAACAGTACCCAATGATTTGAATAAAAGGGGATTTGTTGCAGTTTGGAGAGCAATCAGATTCTTAGATGCAAGAGGAGAAGGGTTTGCCTTTCCCATCCAAAATGTGTTTTGTTGCCTATTTCTGTGCAAGGAATGAAACTCTGGAACAATTGTCATGGGCATTTGGTTATTCTAGAAGGATAAGCACATACTTTAGAAAGAATAAATATTTTCAATTAATAATCAGAATGCTTCCTGGGACCTCTTATTTAAGGGTGCACTTATACTCACCAAAATACAAAGTAGGCACTGTAACATCTATCGTACCTCCTCCTGATTGTCTTAAGGTAGCAGAAGAAACTTCAAGATTCCAGATGTTGACTCAATTTACTGGCCTACCTTAGTTTTAATTATTCTCAATGAGGCTACAAACACAGTGTCAACTATGGTTAATATCATGGACTTTGTTGGTACAGTATTTTTAATTAACCACGTAACTTGGTTTATCTTTTCCATAATATGTTTCTTGGATGACATCTGCTGTCTTTGGCATCACCCTGAGCACTAGACAGCTGTGTTGTCTTATGACCATTGTCACATGGTAGTCCTTGGACTTAAAAATCTTGCATATGGATTTAAATAAAAAGTTCATATCTGGTCCCTTTCCCCTCCTCCTACCATGATTCTAAATATATCCCTATTTGCCCACAGGCTACTACAACTGTGTACGTAACCATCCTGGATGAGAATGACAATGCCCCAGTCTTTCAGCAGCAACAGCATGAAGTCACACTGGATGAGGGTCCAGGCACACTCAATGCCATCCTTATTTCCATCCATGCTGTGGACCTGGATGAAGGGCCAAATGGCACGGTTAAATATGCCATTACAGAGGGAAATATCATGGGCACCTTTCACATAAACAGCATGACGGTTAGTAAGTGACCACACCATTGTTTCACTTTGCACTACCTTGTTGTGTTTCACAACTCCAGTTCCAACCTCATTGCTGACAACAGTGTTTATGGTTTTTCTCTCTCTTTTCTGTCTCTTTCCCTCCCATTTTAGGGACAAATCCGCACAGTCAAGGAGTTGGACTATGAAATCAGCCATGGGCGTTACACACTGATAGTCACTGCCACCGACCAGTGTCCAGTTCCTTCATGTCGTCTAACATCCACCACAACAGTATGTATCTCCTCTAGGAAAAAGCATGACACTTGTGCATAGAGGGGGAAAATGTGTATTTCTTCCCAGTTTGTGTTTTGGCTGGGATACAAAAACCCAAGCAGATTCTCTAAAAGTCAGTGAAGTCGTGTAAATTCTGCAGTCTACTTCTTGTGCTCAAGGCTGATGTCACATGATGAAGATGACCAGGGATGGTATAAAGTCCTTGCTGCTGATAGGGAACATGCATGTGGAAGGCCATGCTCCATTAGTCCCTTGCACTGTCTGCTTCCCTTCCATTAGACAGTATTCTGTATCTTACTAGCCCTACAATCCAGAGTAACTACGGGAGCACTTAAGAGACATTACGTGTACCCATAGTTACCTCACCACCTAGTGAAAACCTATGGGAAATTCATATTGCAATCCAGAGCAAATTGTTCTTACACCGGAGCAAGGACTCCACGTAGTTGCTCTGGAATGCACCCTAAGTGATGGGAAAGGGAGGATCAAGAGAGGGCTCTGGTTTATTTCATGCTTTTTATTTACATTGAAATTTACATTGCATTAAATTTACATTATAAAAACAAATATTGCCCTTCCCCAGAAACATAAGATTTGATCCACCATCACAAGGAGATTATTTTAAATTGTTCTCTGTTTCTAGTGTTCATGTACAGTGTCCCATCATGAAAATTGCTCATGAAAATTCCCTCATAGCACTTCAAAAGAGAGTGACATGCTGAACTTTACGTCTGATGGAAACTTGCATGCAATTGTTCCACAGTGTGATAAATGTTATCACACAAAAAGTGATTTTAAGTACTCTCTGTGTGATAGATATAACACTTAACAGAGTCACTTCTGCATTTGAGATGGGTGTTGAAATGTATTTTTTCTGACATGTCATCTGTGGAAACTGAAAATGATGTATCACGCACCTGTGTGCAAGTTTTTCTCTTTATTGGGAAAAGTCCCTTTCATTTTTCCTCACTAGAGGGTATTGATAGCTTGTTGCTCTCAACATCCAAGAACAGAGAAAGCTAGAAGGGAGGATACCAGACACAATTATTCACAATTCTGAAATCCCATTGTGTTGCCATTTTGGTTGAATAGTTGGGTTTGATTCCTGTCCCTTCTGTGGCCTCCTCACCGCAATTTGGACGGCAGGCTTCCTCAAGCCCCTGTCACTTCATCTCTTTACTTTGATGTCGCAACAGCATGTCGGGGCTTCTGTGCTTACATATGCCCAGGCTTATCTTGAACTCTTTCTAATCTCAAGAATCCAGAAGAAACCAAAAGTGAGCCTGCAAAGAATAGATTAATTACAGTCACAGGGGCAGCTTCACAATTTGGATAAATTGCTCAACCAAGCCAGCATACCCAGCCAGCATACACAACACAGCACGCAGCACTTAACGTTTTCAACCATTATCCAGAACTAGAAGTCTTGAGGGCTAGAACCTTAATATTTTTCATACGTTCTAGGCTTTAGAAGTAGGCAGGATTTGTAATTTTAGATTAATCCAAGGCTGGCACAGCTCTTCAGTCCTCCTGTTTCTGTGGTAAGGTAGGGAGACAAGTGCATGTCTGTCAGAACAGGTCAGAATAGGACTCACGCCGGGGTTTAGGCTGGCCTAAATAGAAGTTAAGATTGCAGCCTTAGCCAGAAATCACAAAGGCAGCAGTATTATTGTAACAGATTTCATGGTTCTGTTTTGATCTCAGTATTTTGATCTTCTAAACTGCTTTTTACAGGCAAAATTAAGATCTAAAAGTCCACTGTTCTATTTTAAAACTCTTTTGTGCATTTTATGTTAATCCCAGGTGTTAGTAAACTTGAATGATATAAATGACAATCAACCAACGTTCCCACGTTCTTATGAGGGACCTTTTGACATCACAGAAGGTCAGCCAGGGCCAAGGGTGTGGACTTTTCTTGCCCACGATGGAGACTCAGGGCCTAGTGGACAAGTGGAATACAGCATCACAGCAGGGGATCCCCTTGGTAAGTAGTTGCAGAGAGAGAGAGAGAGAGAGAGAGAGAGAGAGACTGCATGAAATTCTCAATCCACCCACAACAAGCATTTGTGTGCACACAGTGGTTAGGAATGAGGATCTGATGGTTGTTATAATAACAGCACAGTCCAGAGTAACTATGGGACCTCTTATATTGACGTAGTTACAGCACCATCTATGGGAAACCTATGGGAAACCTATGGGAAATGCCTAGAGTAAATGCCTCTTACAATGACATAAGAGGTCCCGTAGTTACCTGGATTGTGCTGAAAGTCAGACTTCTACTACTGCCTCATCACTTACCTCCCTATGTACATATCCATTTTTATTAAGCCCTGTCTGTACTTGAGAAATTTCTCTGCCAGAATTACAAGTTGACATTAACAGAGCTACAATGGAAAGGATGTTCCCTCTCCTCCCTCCCCATTCTCCATTTTAAGCCTTCCACTTGAACCACAGAAATCTTTGTTCAAATTCCTGCTTTACCATTAATATTTATTTACTTATTTATTTTATTTACTCAATTTATACCCTGCCTTTCCTCCCCCGTAAGAGGGAGCCCAAGGCGGCTAACATTGAAGAATAAAACATCATTAAAATTGCTAATAAATACAAATTAAAACATCATTAAAATACAATTAAAATACAATTAGACTAATAAAAACTAGGAACAATTAAAACAAGCTAAAAACATTTGTTAAAACTATACAATAAAACACTAACACACTGCCCCCCACCCTCTGCCCCGTTTAAAATGCTTTTTTTAAAATAAAAGGTTTTAAGGCTCCGCCTGAAGCTCTGTATTGAGGGAGCTTTCCTAAGTTCTATGGGGAGGGAGTTCCAAAGCCGGGGTGCCACCACCGAGAAGGCCCTATCTCTGGCCGCCACACCTCTCACATCTTTTAGTGGCAGCACAGTCAGTAGGGCCCCCTCAGATGACCTTAGGTGACGGGTCGGATTGTACAGGAGAAGGCGGTCCCTCAGGTACCCAGGACCCGAGCCGTTTAGGGCTTTAAAGGTCAGGACCAGCACTTTGAATTCAGCCCGGAAACGAATGGGCAGCCAGTGTAGTCGCTGAAGCAGTGGCCTGACAGAGTCGAACCGACGAGCCCCAGCAACCACACCGGCCGCCGCATTCTGGACTAATTGCAGCTTCTGGACTGTCTTCAGAGGCAGCCCCACGTAGAGCGCATTGCAATAATAATCTAATAATCTAATAATATATTAGATAGCCGTGGGAAGTCATTATCCTTCTGCCTGCTATCTATATATAAGATGTCCTAATGATCTATTCATTCATCTCACAGATGTATGGGATGAATGAGAGTCTACTTTGTAAGTTTGCACATTGGAAACTTTGGTAGTAATGACTAATAGAAAGTTCACCTGGAAATTTTCAGCTATTGCTGCTGAGGCTGCCAACAGTTGTGGATCTGTTTTCACTGGATCACATATATCCTATGAGCTTCTACTAGAAATTAAGGAACAGAAAACATTTTGTACTGTACACTACTGCATCCATACGTTTCCTCTTCTGTGACTCATATTAGTTTGCCTGGGGTAATGATGGTGCAAGTTATATTGCAGAATCAGCACAGGAGTTAAATTTACCCTACATTTCAGACACAGTTCAAGATACCCTACAGCTGCTTTTTTAAAGGAAGACACTGGACACTGGAATTATGGAATACCTCTAACATATCTAGTTTAAGGATTTTCCCCCTCTTTTTATTTTATTTTGTTATTGGAGGTTTTTTTGTTTGCTTTTGCAAATTTTGGAAAAATTTGACCTCTCAAAATCTTTCCATGATTGCTTTTAGTACAGCATTTCATGACAAATTTTTGTTAAGCTGACGGTCAAATTACACATATACTAACAGCATAATTGGGTTTTCTGCACCCTTTTCAGGGGGGAGGAATCAGCTTGGGATTGTAATGTGACAGGAGTGTTTAATCCTTGCCCCCTGTAATACTGCTTGCCCCTGAAGGAAAGCCACTGTTTGTAGCATGGACTACATCCATCCAGGGCAAACAACAGCCTCCAGGAAAGGATTTTCATCAGGAATAGCTTGTAAGGTACATGCCAAAGTACCCTGTGTGGATCAAGCTCCTTGTATGACTCCTGTTTTTAATTTTTTAAGACATAAGGATGCAAGTAGCCTCTTTTTTCTTAATTTATAATGTAGCTCTTTGAGTATTCCAGTTAAACCAACTTTGCACAGTCAGCACAGGCTACTCTCCTTGAAAACCATATACTGTCCTATGCTCAAAACAAAAACATTAACTCACTTATTTTGAGAGGAAAAAATGAGAGGAGAGAGGCTGAAATGTCTCAGGGAAGTGAATGGAACATTTCAAAACTCCTTTGGTGCCTCTTTCTGAGAAGTCAAAGTGTCTTCATCAGGAAATCCTTTTCTGAGCAGCATCTGCCGTGCAAGGAAACATTGCAAACCTGTAGTACTTGCTGTACTATTAGAGGCTTGGTTTCCAAGTTAATTCCATGAATAATTTTAAAATGGAAATTTTTTTGATAAGCTTATTCGGCAGAATAGAATAAGCTTTTTAAAAAATCATTTATCTTTGTTTGTGGTAACACAAACATTCTTCAAAGGAGGTTATTTTCTTTTATGTATAAGGGTGTTAGGGTATGTCTGTATAGCCCAGCTTTTACAAAGAGTAACAAAAATATGCTATCAGATATAACCCAGCACAGACATCCCTCCAGATTCTAGCAACTTTTTTGTCCCCCTATCTAGGTAATGTGACTTGACAACTTACAGATAAAGTGCATGTACAACTAGCTAACAGACTTGCACCCTCTACAGAAGTTTAGGAGAACAAAGTGTATCCATCCCAAAGCATGTTATCTTTCGACATCAACTTGATTTCCTGGAAAGGGAGAAATGAGATCATGGACCTCTTGGATTCTCCTCTTGATCTGAGCATATCCATGTCTGTTTTGCAGGAGAATTTGTGATCTCTCCTGTGGAAGGGGAGCTACGTGTGCGGAAAGATGCTGAGCTTGATCGAGAAAACATTGCTTTCTATAATCTCACCATTTCTGCCAAAGACAGAGGCGTGCCTCCTCTGAGCTCCACTGTAAGTCTTGGTAATCCAGGGGCAAGTCTGTGAGGTTGAAACTCAAAAAAATCCATGAGGGAGGTTCATGTATGTGGGTTGAAACTGTATTGCTTTGGTAGTTCTTGGGGCTATAAGGCCATATGAGAAAAAGCCTGGATAGTAAATTTGGTATAGAAGAATTATTTAGGTGTGTTCTTTGAAATAGTGGTCTCAGGCACATTTGTCTTTCTCTTGTTTCAGGTCATGGTAGGAGTTCGTGTTCTGGATATTAATGATAATGACCCCATCCTCCTGAACCTACCAATGAATCTCACTCTTAGTGAACATGCACCCATTTCCAGCTTTGTAACCCGTATCCTTGCTACAGATGCCGACCGTGGCAGGAATGCTCTTTTAACTTTCAGCATCACAGCAGGGAACATAGAGAATGCTTTTTACATCAATGGCACCGTAAGTCTCCAGTATTTCTTTCTATTATCCTGAATGCATACAGGACCTTCCTGCACCATGTGATCTGGCACAAATATAAGCTACATAGATTTTAGTATGATATCACAATTGAAATTGCTATCACTATCACTTACGACTATATTGCCCAATGTGCAAAGTATATAATTTCTAATTATGATCTCTACTGAATCATAACTGTGCCCAATAATTATCTGTTTCTGGCATTTGGCACAGATATGTAAACACAACATAGTTCCACTCCATTTGATTTTTTATTTTCTCCTCACCAGACTGGCATTGTATACGTAAATCGCCCATTAGACAGGGAATCAGTGTCAGAATACAGACTGACTGTGACAGTGAAGGACAACCCAGAAAATGCACGGAACGCAAGGCGGGTAATTATATATACCTTTTCCTACATTAGCTCTAGACTTGATTTAGTGTGAATGGAAGCTTTTCCCCCTTGGAAATGCTAGAAGTAGAATATTAGGACCATGCAAGAAGTTGAATAAAAAACCTCCTACGCCCTTACTGCGGTTCCTATTTGGTAGTGTTCTGAATCCACTACAGTGCGCCAAATAAGAATAAAGCATGAATTGGCTAATAACACTTTCAACATTACATGTAGCGTGACCCTTGGTAAAACAAAATGGTTTTCTTCTAATATAACAGAAAGCTGTAATTATTTTCCCCCATAATAATCTGTATAAAATACATTAACGCCATTCCTTAAGACATTTCAGACTGGTTAACTCATGATGAACTGAACTGTTTTGACCCATGTTCTCTCTGGGCACAATCCCGAGTAACTACGGGGGGTCCTTGCTCCAGTGTAAGAACAATTTACTCTGGATTGCAATATGAATTTCCTATAGGTTTTCACTAGGTGGTGCAGTAACTATAGGTGCACATAATGTCTCCTACGTGCTCCCATAGTTACTCTGGATTGTAGGGTCTGTGTCCCAATATGATCTGTGTCCCTGCCCCTTTGTAGATTTATCCAAACCACCCACAAACGATACCATGTACAGATAAAACAGCAATAATATGAAGAGAAGCTCAAGTTTGCTGGAGATTAGTACATACAATACAGCAGTAGTATGCCATACAGCATACAGCAATACATACAGCAATAATATGAAGAGAAGCTCAAGTTTGCTGGAGATTAGTTCATACTATTAGCAATAATGACCCTTAGAATGAGAAGCTGCAAAAGAGTCAGACTAAAATAACATATTTGTTTTTTAGTCACGTTCCATTTTTTCATTTTGTTCACACATCTTTAGGATTTTGACCTGCTGGTGATTTCAGTTGCTGATGAAAATGATAATCACCCACTCTTCACTCAGAGTTCCTATCAGGCTGAGGTTCTAGAGAACTCCCCACCAGGTAGGTCTTTTCCTCCCTTATCAAAGCTCACACCTTACAGAGGATCTCTTTGCCTTGCCTGGAAGATCTCCTGTTATTGATCATCAGTTTTGTTCAGTTAGATCACTTTAACTAAATCACTTTTAACTGTAGAAATGTATTCTTAAAGAGTTCAACAACAAATAGTGAGTTTCAGAGAAAGGAGAAAAACCATCTTGGCCTGTTGGAGTTGTAGCTACATAAGCAACTGGCTCTGAAGGTGAGGAAAAGGCCACTTTTCACCTGTGCCCAGGTGCCTGAAGAAATGTAGCATTTTGCCCCCTCTAGAAACTTCAGTGCAAGGGAAATAACTGATATTATCTGAATGGGACATTGAATTATTAATTCAATGGTCTTGGATTTAATGGTCTTGGAAGAAACAGCCAAAAGAATCAAGGGTCTACCAAACAACTAGATGCAATAAAATTCCAACAAATTATACAATACATATAATTGTGGGCTGTGGGTGGCGCAAGCGGTTAAGACGCTGTTCCTTTTAACCAGCAGGCAAGGTTCGAGACCCGGGTCGGCCCCACAGGACAGGGTGAGCTCCTAGCCCAGCTCTGTGACGCCAGCTGGATCCAATTGTATCGGCTCTGCCTTTCCATTGGACTAATTCAGTGGCATGGAGAGGGGGGATTTGCTGCTTGGGTAACAGCCTATCCTCCATAACAATCCAGCCCAGGCTTTCATGCTTCGCATGCAGCATTTGCAGTGCCGAGCACTATACCATAGTATTTCAAGACTGACGGAGGCCTGCTTTTTTTTATACAATACATAGAAAAACCTAGTGCAGCTGCTGTATGAAACACCAATACAAAAAGTCTCGAATAAAATTGGTGAGCAGTGTTTGAGGGGTGTTGCATGGAAAACTTAAAAACGCAACTGTTGGAATGTGTCAGCATATTTTAGGAGTTGCTTTTTCCCCAACTCCAGAAACCTTTATTGAAGACTTCTTGTTCAGTGTTACCTCTGCTATGAGTTTTCTGTCAGTGCAATCCTAGATATCTTTACTTGAAAGAAAGATTCCCTGTTTTCAGTAGGGTGATTCCAGTAGAGAGATTCCCTGTTTCAGTAATCCATATCAGATTAATAGGATTATAGCGTGTTGTTTACCTGTTTTAAGATCACAGTCGTTTAAATAGAGCTCCCAATACATTTTGATTGCTTTCAAAACATTTACACTTCAGAAAACTCCAGTGTGTCCTTGTCTGCTACATGCAATCATGGGGTGCAATTCTAACCAACTTTCCAGCATTGGCATAGCTGTCCCAGTGGGGCACATGCTACATCCTGCAGTTGTTGGGCAGTCATGAAGTAAGGGAATTTTTGTTCCCTTACCCTAAGTTTCATCGCCTTTACTGCAGAGCTGAAAAATTGGTGAGTATTGAACCCATGATTTAAGAACAAGCTAAAGAGCCAAAATTCCCACTAAACTTTCTTTCTTTTTACTATACCTGATGAATGTGTTTGTTTTGTTTTAGCAGGGCATTAAGACTTCTCCCAGGGGGCTTCTTGATTCAGTCTGCCAAGGTTGCACCTTCTATTGTCTCATATATCATAGGAACTGTTGTCTCATGTATCATAGGAACACACTCTGTTTTATCTCATTCATCCTTCACTGTTGATCATGGGGTCATTGGGGTAGGGAGGTGGAGAAAAAGATGAGAGAAAAGAGACAGTTATCCCTGTTATTGAGAATACTGAGATTTGGATGTTCAATTCAGGGACTCGCATCACAGTCCTTAATGGGCCAATTCTAGCTTTGGACAATGACCAGGGTGTCAATGCAATGGTGACATACCATCTCCTTGGGACAGCAGCTAGCATCTTCATCATCAACAAGAGAACAGGTAAGAAACCACATGTAATTACTGAGAATGTGTTGATCAGAATGGTGAAGTAGTGGACTCTTTGAACTGCCTGATAGGAAAGAAAGAGAGACTTCTTTGGGGGACTTTGAAGAAAGGACAGCTAAGAGATTGTTGGAAAAGTCTGCTGAGGATGAAGAGAGAGGAAGAGGCAAAAAGTATGGGACTCCACTTTGAAATCAAGGATAAGTGAAGCTGAAGAACAGGCAGTGTGAGACGCACAAAAGGGTCCTGACGTAAAGACCTGAACTGTGAAAGGAGCATGAACTGTAAGGAAGTAGTTGGTTATGCTGAGTGGAAGAGCTTTTCAGTTAGAAAAATTTAGACTTTAAGCCATTTTTCTAAGTAGCCCATATCCTGAGCTGACAGTTAGGCCAAATCTACAAAGCTAGAAGGCCTCTGGCTGGCCCAGCTGCTGCTGAAGAGGCAGCAGCAGTACAAGGGCAGCATGCTCACTGGGCCGGTGTAGTGCCATATCCTGAGGTGGGCATTATATTTGACTACCATGATTTCTCATGGTAAAAAAGAAATAGTATGCATGTGTAGATCATCTTAACTTATTTATGTGTATTTTCTAAAAAATTATATCTCACCTTTCATCTATAGACAAGAGATAAACAACTTAAAAGACTTATATCAATACATATGGAAGTTTTGTGCTTATAGAAAGGAATGAGCATCAGACACGATGGAATGTAGTTGTTTTTTTATACATTGTGTTAGTTAGATACAACTCAATTATATTAAGATGAAACAAACAAAAACCTATTCAGTGCATCTGTTGCTAAGTTGCCCCATTTTTACGGCAAGAGGGGTAATGAACTGTTTTGACTGCTTCCCACCACAAAGGCCAACTTGACTCTCCTGCTTGAGTATGTAGGAAGAGCTTATTTTATGTGTGTCAGAACATATCCTTTATCCCGCCCTCCTATCCCAGTATGGAATAGCCTGGCATCATAGAATCATAGACTCATAGAATCATAGAGTTAGAAGGGACCTAGTAGGTCATCTAGTCCAACCCCTGCCTGCAGCATATCTTGAGGGGCTTTGGGTCATCTGTCTTCTTCATATTTGATGAAAAGTTATTGAAAAGTTTGCATAAATCCAGTCAATGGTATTTTGTTTATAGTACAGTGGAAAATTTGGAGCTATTTATAGCTTTGCCTATCTTTCTTCTTTATCTCAGCAAAGCATAGGAAAAACATTTTGTCAGTGTGTACTCTAAACTGTGGGAAGTGATTTGAATTAACAGACATGACAGACACACCATTTTGTGGCAAACTCTAAACATATTTAATATGATTATTTCCCATGATGTGAGTTAGATGACCACAACTCAATTATATTAAGCTTTACATCATTGGAGTGTAGACTGGACATGATGTGATGCAAACTTTAATTAAACATAATGAGCATGCTAGGCAGGGTGACCAGATGCCTGAACCTCAAAAGGAGGACGAGTTCTTGTATTCCTTTCAGCCTGGCCTTTCTGGCGGATAATGGCACAATTGCCTACGCACAAGTAAAGCCATGATATTGGGCACTTTCACATTCCCATAGAGCTCAATGCATATTTTTTATTTTTAGTTTTTTGGCCATAACTTTTGATAGGAAGGAGACATTTCAAAACTGATTTTTGCATTGGCTTCTACTCTTCAATATGAATCCAATGACATATGATGTGATGGGGTACTGCTCACCATTGCAAAGTTCCAAAATGAAGCCAAAATGGAGGACAATGAAGCCCTTCTGGAGGACACCCGGACATAAGCCTAAAAAAGAGGACAAATCTGGAAAAATCTGGTCATATGGTCACCCTGATACGAGGAAGAACTTAAGAAGCTTTTGATTACACTTGTCTATAGTTGGCTATTACTTTTATAAAACCAATTTGTATAAATATTCTCCAGGTGTCATCTCGGTGAAGCCAGGCCAGGTGATAGACAGAGAAGCCTTCTCAAACCCAGTTGTGGAACTTGTACTACTTGCAAAAGATATTGGCAAATTGAACAGCACTGCTAATCTAACAGTGGCCATTTTGGATGATAATGATAACAGACCAGTCTTTCACCCAGCAATGTCGACTGTTCACCTGCTAGAAAACAGCCCTGCAGGTTAGTAGGGAATATATAAAATAGCTATTGAAATAAAGATAAGGATGAGTATTTGGAACTTTAAAAAGGAAACAGCAGAGAATCAAAAGAAATGAAAATATGAGGTATTGGAAATTAGATTCTATATTTCAGTACAATCTCCTGGGGCCAACAAGCACTCAGAGGGATTCAGAAGCTCATAATAAGCATACTCATTTTGTACTTCCCTCATAGATGACTTTACAAGCAGAATTTACCCATTGTGGAGTATACGTAAACACCAGGCACTGCTAGGTACAAGAGAGCACTGCGTCCCAGTGGGCACTAGGCATTGTCAAACACAGGCAGTGTGCACCAACAGGCAATGGGTACTGGCCCCCACCATCAGTCAGTGGGTTCTGGTGGTCACTGGGCACCAACAGGCACCAGGGGCAGCAACTGTTAGTGGGCACTAGCAGGCATGGGGCACTGGCAGGCATCAGTTGGCAGTGGGCACGAGCAGACAGTGAAGGGCACCAGGTAGCACTGTACACGGGGCACTACCAGGCATCACCAAGCACCACCAGGCACTGGGCATCCACACTGGGCACTGGCTGGCAGCAGGCACCACCAGAGCACCAGTGGGCACTGGACACCACCAGTTTTGGGCACTACTGGGCACCACCAGCAGTGGGCACCACTGGGTAGTGGGCATCCCTGCCAGGAACAGGGCACTATAGACTGTCAATACTGGGTAGCAGGCACCAGCGGGCATCAGATACGGGTGGCCACTGGCAGTAGGCGAACAATGACAGGGACCAGGGGACATTGACAGGTAGCAGACTTTAGCAGGCACCACTAGCCATCAATGAATACTGGACATCACTGGGCACCAGTGGGCACCACCAGTCATCACCAAGCTGTATGCACTGGGCACTTGGCACCACTGGGCATCCCTACCAAGCACCAAGCACCACCAAGCAGTGGATACACCAGGCACCACTGGGCAATGAGTTTCCAAGGCCCAAACAGGACCTGCATCAATTCCACATGGACCTGGGTTGGGGAACCAAAAGGGGTTTGCATTAGGCAGATGCTACTGCCACCAATGCCATCCTTTCCTGCCATTGGACCCAATCCACTTCCGTGACTCCCTGTCATTGTCCTCTTTCATCCTTCCTCCACCCATTTCTGCCTCACCTACCAACAGGTCTTCATGAAGGTGACACCTCATGCAGGAACACGCCAGCTCCCTGCCAGTGCTCCAGCAACAAACAAGTTTGAGTGTGTCTAGATAGGGTTTTAGAACTGCCATAAGGGTGTCCCAGCTAATGGAACTCAGCAGATTTTCCCAAAAGGATTGAGATGTTTGTCCTTCATCAGCTCATAGTTGTGTCCTTCATGTCATGCCATACAGATGGATTATATTCATTTGACTGCCTTGGTCCTTGGAGAGCAGAGAATTTGAGAGTTCCTTAGAAATTATGGGGAGGAGGAATTTCTCATTATAGTATCATCACTGCACAGTTAGCTAAATTAAAAAAGGATTACAGTTTCATTTATAACTGGCTCCTGAAATAGAATTTTAGACAGGACAATTTTTGAATTAATTCAAGATGGTAGCGCTTTTTTGTTATAAAAATCCAGGTGATCAAAAGTCATCTAATGTCATAGTCTGGATTTTCCCCTAGGTTTTTCTATCCTTCAGGTTACAGCAACTGATAGGGATAGTGGTCTCAACCAGCAGCTGAGTTACCGAATTGAGAGTGGAGCTCAAGACAAATTTATAATAAATGCAGATACTGGAGTGATCAGTGTGGCCAACATTGCCATAGACAGAGAAGAGAAAGACAACTACAAGTTGACAGTGGTTGCTGTGGATCAGGGCACACCCACCCTCTCTGGCACAGCTACTGTGAGCATCCTCATTGACGACATCAATGACTCTCAGCCAGAATTCGTCAACCCTGTTCAGACAGTCAGCGTGCCTGAGTCAGCTGTTCCGGGTACAGTAGTTGCTGAAGTGACCGCCTTAGACAGAGACCTCAATCCCAAGCTGGAATATTACCTTATTGAAATCCTGGCCAAAGATGATACTGATGCTCTTGTACCAGACCAGCAAGGAGCCTTTTCAGTGGACTTTAGAACAGGTACAAGAGTTGATGGGTAAAATCAAGTTTTGAACAATTGTGTGTGTTTTTAAATGTCTATTAAAGCTAACAACATATGTGGTTTCTAAGAAAAAAAGTTGAAAGCAACAAAGAACCTTGCAAAGAAATCATATTGGCCCAAAGTTTAACATTTCCAGTGATTGTTTTATCAATTTTTTTCCTAGAATTTCTGGGTATGGCAGAGTTGAAAAAGATTAACCATATTGTTGCTAATGGTCCATTTTTACCTTGAGAAATGTTCAGTGTGTAAATGGTGGAACAAATAGTGAGGTCTTCCCTATTTTATTCTCTTCCTTACAAGTATTTCTCTTTCCTTTTCATGTTCTGCTCTTTCTAATCCGTTTTCATTCTGGGTCTGATTTTGCACTTTAAGGAGCAATTTTAGAATTACTCAGTGTTTTATTCTTGGCACTTTGCAAGTCTTTCCCTCCCAAAAAAATGGTTGAGGAACAAATTTGGGGTGCAGTGAAGGGTCAAAGTTCAACTCTTGCTTACCCTGATCTTGGGGATATGTTTCCTTCCCTAAATGAAATTCTTTCTAAGTGCCAATCACAGGAATCTGGTAACTTCTAGTTTGGCCCTTCTCTCTTACTTACTCTGTCTTGCAATATCTCTCTGTGCACTTTTGACTGGTTCTTACTTTAACTAACCTATTAATTATCTTTTATTTTCCTTTGAGGCTCTCAGACCTGCAGGTTTGATTTCTGTGCTTCTGTATGCATACCCAATGTCTCTCTTCCATTTCTGTCAGTCCCTTTTCCATTCTCATCCTCATCCATCCTGGTTTAGGTTTCTGTATTGCTGTTAAACAGCAGCCGAAACATATGCCTGCCATACATTGTGTTGTAGCCTTCACAGACTGAATGTTAGCAGCTCCTCAAAAGCACTGGGCTGCTAGGCAGTGGGGGGCAAATGTTTTAGGGTAAGTAATATTTTTTCCTATGCTTTAGTGTCAACGGGAGGGCAACAAGTGTACCTGAATACACTATAATCCATGTTGCCAGAAATATAGTTGCTAATTTTGTAAGCCTAAAGCTTTACTTCTGATAAAACTGCTCACAATCCACTTATCACACTTTTTCCCCCCAAAGATACAACAGTAACATATGAAATCACCTATTTTTCCTTAAATACCTTTGTGAATACCTACAGTAATTAGCTTAGAGCACAATCCTAACCATGTCTACTCAGAAGTAAGATCCATTGTGTTCAATAAGTCTTACACCCAAGAAAGTAGCTTTAGGATTCAGTCATCCTTTCCACAAACTATCTTGTCTCCTTCACTGTCTTGAGGAAGTATAAACACTGTCCACAATACATGGAATAAAAACCATAGCATACAAAATAAGGATGGAATTAAAGCAATATCTACTACTATTTTTTGTAGACAGGATTGCTAGCTAACTACTGAACTCTAGGAAGCAGTCCATAGGTATGAAGTGAAAATTCTACTCAGTTTTGGCACTCGTATACTTTGTAAGCATATGAATTATGACAAGATTTGTTATGTAACTGGAATCTTCCCCCCTTTTTCTACTTTTCAGGTGCTGTGAAAGTTAAATCTGCTTTAAACAGGGAGCTGGTAGCCACATATGAAGTCACATTATCGGTCTACGATAATGCCAGTGACGTGGTCGATCGCTCAGTGAGTGTGCCAAATGGTAAGGGAATTCCTGTTTTCGCTTTTGTTTGCATTTCATTGTTGACATCAACGCAGGGATCTGTGGCAAACTGATGAATATTCACTTTTTCAGTTTTGTTTTTATATTCTCTATTCCTGCTCTCCTGTTTCAACCCTTCGCCCTGTATCTCTCGCAGCAAGGCTGACAGTAAATGTGCTGGATGTCAATGACAATGCTCCTCGGTTCCGCCCTTTTGGAGCAACCTTTTTCACAGAGAGGATCCTGGAAGGTGCCACTCCGGGGACCACCTTGATATCCGTGTCAGCTGTTGATCCAGACAAAGGTGCTAATGGACAAATCACATATGAACTGCTCAGTTGCTCACCAGAGGGATATGTCCAGCTTGAAGACATTTCAGCAGGTAGATGGAAAAAATGCATCCTTTTTCTAACCACTAGAATCATAAGAATCTTTCAATCTCCAATTCCCCACCAGCATGTTGCCCCCTGTATAAATCTCCACTATGTATCACAGCTGCTTTTTCACAGATTTGGGCTAGCATCATCCCCAGAAGTGCATAGTACTTGGTAGGTAAATAGATCCAGACTCTGGGAGGACTAATTTCCTACTCTAATTAACTATTCCTTCTTTCTAGTCAAGTAAAAGGCATTAATAGGAGCCATTCCTCCCTTATCCCTTCAGTTAACTTGACTAATTTTGAACCCAGTTTTCTTTTTGTTTGTTTTTGTTAAATTAAAATAAAAAATCCTCATCAGATTGGATCAAGAATACTTATTCAATGCCATCTGTTGGTGTGATACTGTGGAGACTAACGTGAACAAAAAACAGACAAGTCCAAGTCCTTTCCAAAACTATTACAAATTACATAGTGGGAATCATATTGGGAGGCAGACACAAAAAACTAGGACACAATATCAGCCTACTTTGCAACTGGAAAGACCCATCACTTTGTTAGACAGAAATAGTGACCCCCAGCCATGAATCAAGGAAAAAAATTAGCTTTGTTTCATGTAAGAAGGTGTTACATTAAATATCAACTCAGTGCCTTTCTCCACCCAGAGAGAACATTACAATTCCTGATCTCCATCAGACCTTGACGTAACATTAACTTGTTGACATACTCATAGGTTTACCTTTTGTAATAGTCCTGAATGTTTGTTTCTAGATAAGCATTTTGAAATGTATGTTAAGGCATATGAGACTGCCAAACATGTATCCTTTCAGTGTCTTTTCATGCACTTTCAACATGCTTTGTTGAAGGGACTGCAGAAACACAGTAATTAATAGAAGGATCAGGAAGGAGGGCAATCTTAACATCCATTAGCTCTCTTCCAGGAAAGGTAGTTTCCAACAGGACAGTGGACTACGAAGAGGTGCAGTGGCTGAATTTCACTGTTCGGGCCTCAGATAATGGGTCACCAAGGAAATCAGCAGAGATTCCTGTGTACCTAGAAATTGTGGATATCAATGACAACAACCCCATCTTTGGTCAACCATCATATCAGGTGAATTGGAACAAATATATATGTGGGAAAGTGCAAGTAAGGGAATGGATTGTTTGCAGTTTCTATATTTAATTTATGCTTGCCTAGTATTCTTCTGTTGCACTCTGACAGGAAGTGTGTCTGTGTACCAAGAGGAACATTTACTATATATATGATGGGCAGGAAAAGGGAAAGCATGTTAGGTTTGTCATATTATTCTTTTGCACACTATGTAGTAACTTGTGGATGTGAAATTATAAAAACAATGTCTCGCTTGTTCCCACCAACTGCCCATTTGGTCTGTAATCTCTCTCAGCTCTGGTTAGACATTTCCCTCTTAGAAGTTTACAAGTAGGATATAATGATTACAAAACAGCTGACAAGATAATTATTTCGCTCTTCTTACTGAGCCCTGACATTCAGATTTATGAATGCACCAAAACGAAAGATACTGTAAGTTGTTGTGAATAAAACCATTACTGGCCATATTTTCATGATTACTACTTTGCTTAATACTCTTAAGTATAAGTATAAGTAAGTATAAGTATAAGTATAAGTATAAGTTAGCAGTGAATTCCATAAACCAATTGATTGATTGTAGAGGTTTTATACAACCTTTTCCAAAATTTCTCAAGACACAAGTCACATGACACATGCTGTTTATATGCATAGCTGATAATTATTCATTTTGCTGATGTATTTTATAATCAGGTGATAGTAACAAACATTATGGAAGAAACTGGTGCCTCAACTGTAAGATTGGTTCCTTATTGATATCTGATACTCTAATAGATACAGAGTTCTAATTCCAGGTTCTTGTTTTTATAGAAACCTGTCTTTGAGGATGTCCCCCTGGGTACTGTCATTTTGAGGGTACGAGCCACCGATGCTGATTCTGGACGCTTTGCCCTCATCCAGTACAGCCTGGGAGATGGCGAGGGCAAGTTTGGGATCAACCCCAACACGGTAATATACTAAGTGAACATGCACATTTTGGGATAGCCGAACAAGAGGTTAACCAGCTTGTTTGCTAAAGAATAACATTTTTGCACCCCAAAATATGATAGTGTAGGTAATCCAGTACAATACTTGTTTAAGCGGTAATCATGGTTAACCGGCATCTCTATGAGGGAACCAGGTTGAATGTGATCTGCCTGTCCAGCAAGCTGCCTGCCCACCTCCTCCCTCACTTATTTTGCAGTGATTCCTCTGTGACGCCTCTCCGCTCTTTCCTCCATATGTGTCTCTGGGAATGGATTCACATTTGGTTCCTCTAGAGGGCCTCTTAAGAAAGGAAGTGCAATGTCTGTATTCATTGAATGTAAAGGGAAAAAACAAGGCAGGCAGAGATGTATCACAGACGAAACCAGGTCTGGGAAGTAGAGAGCAGAGGGCACCCTAGCAGAAAGTTTTTTAAACTGGCATATTTTGATAATCAGCTCCCCTCATTCCATTAACCATCTGTGCTGGGCTAACATGGCTTTTCCGCCAAGAATGCCAGAGTTTTGCGAGCAGGAATCTTGTCATGGATGTTGCATTTCTCATATGCATAATACATTTTCATGGTGGGAAAGAACATCTTCACCAAGGAACACTTATGTAGCAGAATAAATTTTCAAACAACCTACAGTTTTTCTTCCCAACATTAAAGCCCTTTTCAGGTACTATGTGTTGTGAACTGAACATTACTGTCTATAGGAGTCTCCAAACTGTGGCCCAGGGGCCACATCTGTTCCACCACAAGATTTTATCCCATCTCAACAACATATTTTTCCTGACCATGAAGTTGGAAAGTTAACATCCATAGTTTTGTCCATATGGCCAGAGAGGTGTCGGCCTGGCTAACTCTCATTTTCAGACATCTGGGTCATATGCTTTAAGACAGTATTTCTCAACCAGTAGTACTTACACTGGTGGTACTTAAAGTTTTACCACCATACTCATAGAACCCCCAGGCTCCTTGCCACCTGTGAGACCACCAGTGAGACCAGCAATCCAACGTGACAAGCAGCAGTAGAAGGCTCGGCTCAGCAGGCAGAGCTCCAACATGCACTTTTTGCACACTCAATAAATGCACCCCCATCTACCCTGAGCCTCTTACTGGTGTTTGTTGCATTGTTTTTTAGCCTCCCAGTATGGAAGAACTCTGATAACATCATTGCCATTCTGGTGGGACTTCCAATAGATGAATAATGTGAAGTGGTACAACAGTGGACAACTGTGGAAAAACACTGTTTAAGACTCATCTCAATTATTCAATGTTAACCTCACCCCTGCTAATAATACAAATTAGCTTGCCACATTTTCAGCAATTCCATAAAACAGGAGTGAGGAAATATGCATAATGAAAACATAACAAAACTAGTTTCCCAATGGATTCAGTAGAGACTGTGGGCTGTATGTTGCTTACCTCTATCCTAAATAAAGCTTCTTTTTTGCCTGCAAAAGTGTATAAAATATATTATGTGTCTATCCTACTGAATAGTTGGAAGACCTCTGATACAGGATATCACCTAAGCTTATTGCATTTCACACTTTTATAGTTATTTAATCCCCACCCCTTTGTCATGTTGTGCCTAGACTTGCCGAGCATACTGAAACTACATCTAGGTCTTTCCATTATTTTGACTTTACTACCTCCAGAATGGTACCATAAGTGCTCATGAATGCATCCAGTAATTTTCTGAGTGTCTTTGTGTATTTCAGGGTGATGTCTACATTCTGTCAATCCTGGATCGAGAAAAAAAAGATCATTATACGTTGACTGCTGTAGCCAGAGACAACCCAGGGGACATTTCTAGTAACCGCAGAGAGAACTCTGTGCAGGTAACCAAGTGATAAGGAGATTTCACTATGTGTTTTTAAATAAATATAACCATTAAAAGAGGATAACCATCTTTGCCAAAGGCAAAGAGTCCTTTATGACCTTTACTCACTCACCTATAACAACACTTCACAAAAGTAATAAAAAAGTAATAAAAAGTAATAAAAAAGTAACACAAGCATTAAAAAGGAAAAAAGAAAGGAGGAATCAAGAAGTGCTAAAAGATGTTTAATAAAGTTATAAATGTTTGGCAGTTTAAGGGTGATAGAGAGCATAACACTAAATATTAGAAATAATGAACATCAGAACTACGAAAAGAAAGAAATAGACCAATACTGCAAGAAAGAAATTTGCTGCTATGGTAAAAAGGAATGAGACCAAGGTTCAGTTCAGTCCCATAATATGGGAGTGACACAATAGCTGCTCCCCATGTTATTTTAGTAAAATAGCAATTCAGGAACCACACAGCCAGAACAGCAGGATCTTGACCTGATGATCACAATCATCAGTGTCAAATAGGGTGGGAAGAGAGGGGGAAGTATATATAGGAACCTTTCCTTGTGCAGGACTTGTATATGTAGAAGTATATGTAGGAACCTTTCCAGGACTTAGGATCCTGTTTTCCTAAAGTACCAGAGAGGAACATGAGATGGAGCCATGGAAGAAAGATAGCCATGGTACTACAAAATGTAAGAATGTCCCCTTATGTAGAAAACTAGCCATCAAAAATTTGAGCTTGTTAACATCCAGGATTACTGTATTGTTTGTGTGAGCTTGTTGCATTCGTTATTATGACCTGATAATAAGGGGTTGGGAGGACTCAGTGCTTTGGGGTATTCAGGGTCTTTCTGGCTCATGAACACATTATTTGTGTTCATCTGTCAGGTGCTGATTACCGTTCTGGACATCAATGACTGCCGTCCCCAGTTTGCCAAAAAGCAATTCAGCACCAGCGTATATGAAAATGAACCATCAGGGACCTCTGTGATCACAATGACTGCAACTGACCTTGATGAAGGAGACAACGGAGTTGTGACATATAATATTGAAGGACCTGGAGTAGGTATGTAGCTTTGTTAGCCATTGTAGTTAAATATAGATAGTTATTTCCCAATGGATAATAACTATAGGTTGCAATCCTAAAGACGCTTTCCTGGGAGTAAAACCCATTGAACATGATGGGGCTTACTTTTGAGTAGACATGGTTAGGATTGTGCTAATAAATAGTTATTTCCCAATTGAACCAATTATGTTCAGTGAGACTTACTCCCAGGATAGCCCAGTGCCAGATTCCAAGATGGCTGATCCCACGCTATTGTGACCCCCCCATCCCAAGGTTGTGACCTCCCCAACACCCACTTTGAGAACCATAAGCATTAGGCAAGATAGGCAAGAAAGCAACTCTCATCTTATTAATGCAGTGCTAAAATATTGGTGCTAAAGTGACTCTTGAATCCAAATGTCTCCTGGAGACCTCATTGACCATGTCTTTCTTTCATGCTCTGTCTCTGAACCTTTCTTGTCTATTTTTACATCATGGGTTACAAGTCATGATGGTTATGTGCAGCTTGCATATATTAGATGTCAGCTATGTAAGAATGCCTGATGCAGGGGAAGGCACCAGGATGCAGGTATCATGTTATGTTGTATGTTCCCTGAGGCATTTGGTGAAATATAGGAAGCTGGAATAGATGAGCCTCTAGTCTGATGGAGTTGGGAATTTATTTTCCTATCCTATTTTTGTTCACATTGTATGATAAGCTGCAAAAATGCTATTACAACAAAAATATTTCTTCATGCAATTTTGAAAGTGAGGTCTGTCTCTTTTATCTTTAGAGGCCTTCAGAATTAATAAAGACTCGGGGCTGATAACAACTCGCAGGCGCCTGCAGTCCTATGAGAGGTTCAATCTGACAGTGCTGGCCACTGACAAAGGAAGGCCACCTCTTTGGGGGACTACTATGCTCCAGGTGGATGTCATTGACATCAATGATAACCGGCCATTATTTGTCCGGCCTCCCAATGGAACTATCTTGCATATTAAAGAGGTAAATTTGTTTTGATTAGTATTTATGATGAGTACATCCTTTCTTAGCCAAGAGAATATAATCTTAGTTTTCTGACTTTATTAGAACTGGAGAAAAAAGAGCAGTTTATTTCAGTTTATTCCAGAGCCACTCCTACTGGTCTGATCAGACACCATAATTTGGTACCTGAGGTACCTGTAGCAACCCCACATGAATGAAATGTCTTGTCTGAGATTATCTGGGATGTCTCAAATAAAATGTGCACATATTTTAATGAGCTCTAATTCATATATACTTCATTGGAGAAACCATATATACTTCAAGGAGAAAACTCAAACATCTGAGGGAAGCAATTGAAGATGTGTGGAACCAGCATACACATTAGTGGATGTCTCAGATGCCAGGTAGCCAAATCCTACCTAACTCCCTGAGCGTTGGTGTGGCAGTGTCAGCATGGCTTCTACTGCATCCTTTGGGGGATTTATGGCTACTAGGAATCTCTTTGGGGTATGGGGACAATAGTTCTCTTGCTCTAGGATAAGCCCCCAAATTACTATTGGGCAACTTGAACCTGCATCAGCGATACTTCATGTTGTGTTACACAATGAAGATGGATCAGGCCCAAGAAGAGGCTTGAAATTCTTCATGCACTGTCACATGCTGATCATCCCACCTGATAATGCCATCTTCTTAGGCCTGACCTACACTTCTTCCCATCACAATCTCTAAAATGCCTTCCAGCATGTTGTTTCATATTCCTAGAGTTAAGGTCTGTGAGCTTCCATAACTGATAAATGATACTGCTTGCAAGTAATGAAGAATCTGAGTGAAAGTAATGTGTCTAAGTGGTGCTTATGATGTGCGTTTCCTGCATAGCAGGTTCTCTAGAAGATCGCTACAGCTTGGAAGCATTTGCTGCAAGAGCTTTCGCCATGAGTTTGGCAAGCCATTGTACTCTGAGAAGCTTTTTAGGAAGGAAGAAGAATGTTTATAAATATAGTTTTGTCCTTATAGTTTTCTCAGCTGAAATGTGTTTATGTCTGCAAACAGGAAATACCTCTGCGATCCAATGTGTATGAAGTCTATGCCATGGACAAGGATGAAGGTCTCAATGGAGCTGTGCAGTACAACTTACTCAAAACAGGTGCAGGGAATAAAGACTGGGAATACTTCACCATCGACCCCAAGAGTGGGCTCATCCAAACAGCAATGAGATTGGATCGAGAGAAACAAGCTGTGTACAGTGTATGTCCTATTTATACATCTTATATGAGGAACAGTCATCCAAGACATTTGATGTTGTGCTTCTGCTGTTATAAATATAGAAATACCTAAATAGCAACTTCGGATAGTTTTCCCTTTCTAACTCTGGACCATGTATTCTGACCTCCTTGCAGTGGAGGGGAAGTAGGGGGCAGAGGATATTGCTTTCCTTCTAGTGCTCCTGTGCTTGCCATGGTTAAGCCAAGCTCATGGTCAGCTTTTAAAACTGTGTGTTGTGTTTTATTTTCCAGTTGATCATTGTGGCATGTGATCAAGGCCAACCACCATATGAGACCATGCAACCCCTCCAGGTGGCACTAGATGATATTGATGACAATGAACCCGTCTTCATGAGGCCGCCTGTAAGCAGGTCTATCCCTTCCCCTTCTGGACTTCATTGGAGCTGTGGAGATGGTAGAACTCCCTGCCCTAGGCCATCTGCCTGGCTTTTTCCTTACTGTCTTCTACCGTCTTTTGAAAGATATTGAGTTTTATTCCAGCAGACATCTGATTTGACTGGATGTTGACTGTCTTTTGATTGTCTCTATTATTTTAACTGCCATTCTTTTTTTTCTTTGTTGCATTATTTTTAGTTTGTGCTCTTTAGGCTATTTTTTAATTGGATTAACTGCCTTGAGTGCCTGATGCAGAGTGGCAGAATAGACATTTTTCCATAAAATAAACATTTATTTTATTTACTTTATTTGTTTTGTAACTTAATAACAACTTAACCATTCCCTGGTTTTTAACATAGAATATATATTTCATGTAAATGGTATTGAATAGCATGGCATTATACAGTATTTACTATTTTGCTTTGTGACACCAGGTTTGTTTATTCTTCTTCCATATAACACTCATTCTCTTTTTCCGTTCTCACCTTACCTGAAGAGAGGGGGATCCCCATACCAGATTCTTTCTGTGCCTGAACATTCACGTCCTGGTACCATTGTGGGGAATGTAACTGGAGCAGTGGATGCTGATGAGGGCCCCAATGCCATTGTGTACTACTTCATTGCAGGTAGATTTTGTTTATCTTTTCCTCTTTCTTTGGTGTGTGGGCCCTCAGAGATTAATGTGACAGTTCTGTACCCTGCCCTCTCCATGTACCAATAGAAGTATCCCTAAAGGCCTCTGGGAAATGTTCCCATTTATAGATGGGTTGCATTGCCAGACACAAGTCAATTAGACAACTCATTCCATTGATTCTAGAAGCAGAATCAGATAGGGACCAGTTAGGGACCAACCTGCTGTATGGGCCTTCTGAAGGTCATGGATCCTTGCCCCTGCCTCATCCCCAGTGCTCTCTGGGATAACTTACATTATGTGTATTCCAGATAAAGAGATGATCTCAGCTCTTTGGGAACATGTCTGCCCAAGTTCTTACTCAGGATGCTTTTGGCTGCTCTAGTCAACTTTTATCAAAACTGTCACAAATTATTTTCAGTTACACCTTCCATTCATTATTTAAACTTAAATATTTTTAAAGTATATAAGACTTCTTAGGGCTGACATTTGTTCTGTATCCTCATCCCAAGTTAGATGCACTACTCTCTGGCTGCAGTTCAAGACAGTTCAAGACTCCGGCTGCAGTTCCGGCTACAGTATTTATGATTTCCAATGTCTTTTCCTTTCTAAAGGCAACTTCTTCAGTGTTTGCAATGTCTTTTCCTATCATTATGGGGGAAATGTAGTGTCCCATTTATAAAGATACAGATTTATGTAAAAACTGATTAGTATTTTATTTTTCCAGCCGGTAACAGAGATAATAATTTCCAACTTAGTCGGGAGGGGAAATTGCAAGTGTTACGGGACTTGGATCGAGAGAAAGAGGGTTTCTACTCCATCATTGTCAAAGCCTCTAGCAACAGAAACTGGACACCTCCCCAGGGTCGCAGGGCAGCCAGGATGCAAATAATGGACCCTAGCATGGATTCTACCCTGCAGGATGTACGAATCTTTCTGGATGACATTAATGACCAAACTCCCCGGTTCACCAAGTCAGAATATACAGCAGGTAAGGATGATACAACTGGAAAGTGAAATTCAGGAAACTGCTTTTCCTGTGACTTACTTCCTCAGAAAGTGGATAAAAATGGCTAAGCACTAAGATGTACAGTATCTGATTTGAATAAGATACCAGCCAGTACAAAAAAAATGAGATTCCATCATGGATCAAATGAACAATCATTTAATGGTCCCGTTCTATTTGGATGCCAGACCAATGTCACACAGACACTGTCTTGATGTGTGCCATATCCTAAGCCTTTCTAGACAATACCATACCAATGTAGCCCTCCTACTGCTGCTGACACTGTTCTTCACAGCAACAGTGACAAAGGCTGCAATCCTAAGCATACTATCCTGGAAGTAAGAACTACTGAACACAATGGGGGTTACTTCTGAGTAGACATAGATAGGATTGTCCCCATAATCTAAGAAAATATTAGCACTGTCTTCCTCCCACAAAGCAGTGTCCTGACATCAGCACATTGTTGGCATGATAGTGACCCAACATCTCTTTGTCATTGGTGTGATATCTAAGGAGCCAAACACCACTTGCACTCACCCGCTCTGTTGACCAGAGAAGCACCACCAGAATGAACAAATCAGGGAGCTGTGCAGGCCAATGCTGGAAAATACTATGGAAAATGCTGGACGTATGCTGGGAAATACTCCCTCACTAGTCATTGGGAATGAATAGCATAGCAACAAGAGCCTGTTGATGTAGGTGTCCCAGAGGTGCCCACACTAATACACATGACACATCACTCCTCTTCACTCCCACCTGCTACAGGAGCTACAGTCAAACAAGAAATTCAAAAAGCACTTTTGTTCTTCAAGAACAAGTTGTTCTTCTATCAGACAACTTCAGGACTTGTGAGAAAATCATTTTGTTGCTGTTTTGATAAAACTGGGACAGGTGTGATAAAATTGTGTATATGTGCATATGAGTGTGGAGGACTAAGTGTGAAAAGCTCAGGTGTCATTACCACCATTTATGTTAAAATCTTTAGGTGTTCCTTCTCACCAATTCTCACCAATGTTGTTATTGTGTCTTATGATCTTATCCATTGTCACCTTCAGTATCTTATATTCTCCACTGTTCTGAAAGGTGTTGCAACAGATGCCAAGGTTGGTTCTGAGTTGATCAAGCTTGTTGCACTGGATGCTGACATTGGAAACAATAGCTTGGTCTTGTACAGCATTTTGGGTATCCGCTACATCAAGCAACACTCTAACGACTCTGAAGAAGTGGCCAACATCTTCAGCATTGGTAAGGATGGCAATGGCAAGCATGTTTGGCAATCAGTTTGGCAATCAAGTTCTGTTTTCATTCCATCTGTAATGTGATGTCCTCCTGGTTACATTGTCTAATTAAGGCAAGACCAGATCAATTGTCATTTAATCCAGCATGCCTTCTTAATTTCCCTATTAACCAAATTCTTAACCACCATACTTGAGAAAAGCGGATAAGAAATATTATCCTCCTGCATGGCAAACACCCCTTGTATTACCTACAGTGACTCTTTCAGAAGGCTTTACTGTACTGACAGTTTTCTGAGTGAGAAAGTTAAGATAATATTAATCTAGAATGAGTATAATATAATAAAAATATATCTTTCCAGCTAGGTTAGAATATGTTAACAAGATGCTCCTTTTTAGTTTAGGAAGATGGGAAAACATCCAAACATGCCATCTTGCATGTCCAGTCATTCAATGCAGTTGTATTGAATGATTGCTTCTGAACATGCAGACTGTCTCTAAGGGCACAATCCAGAGTAACTACAGGGAGTCCTTGCTCTGACGTAAGAACAATTTACTCTAGATTGCAATATGAATTTCCTATAGGTTTTTACTAAGTGGTGCCATAACTATGTCAATATAAATGTCTCTTATGTGCTCCCGTAGTTACTCTGGATTGTAGGGTAAATCTGTTTCTGTTGTTGGTTCTTATCAAAGGTAACCTTGATGGAATTCTTCGGACATTTGATCTCTTCACTGCATACAACCCTGGCTACTTTGTGGTGGATGTCATGGCTTCAGACCTGGCTGGTCATAATGACACTGCAGTTGTAGGAATTTACATTCTGCGGGATGATCAACGGGTGAAGATAATTATAAATGAGATCCCAGACAAAGTGCGGCAGTTTGAAGAACAGTTCATCAGCCTGTTGTCCAATATCACAGGGGCCATTGTCAATACAGATGATGTACAGGTAACTATTTTTTGGAAGGAGGAGGTGTAGGGAGTGTGTTCACATCTTACTTTAAATTTTATATTCATTATTATGTTTCCAAACCCTCAATGGGCAGCTCAAGACAGCTTACAAAAAAAGGAATAAAGACAAATAACCAAAACAATATCAATCAAAACAAATCAAAAGACACAACATATCCAAAAGAACCGGGAGCCATTGCAACAATGGAAATCAATCAATTAAAATGCTCAAGAAACAAACAAAAAAATTGAAATCTTCTGAAGGAGATCAGATTCTGATCTCAACTGAGAGTGGATTCCATTGGTTGGAATCACCTCAGAAAAGTCCCTGTCACAAGTCACTGCCCACTACCCCTACAATCTAGAGTAACTACGGTAAGATGTAAGAGGCACTTACTCTGGATTGCTCCGTGCATTTCCCATTGGTTTCCCATAGGTGGCACAGTAGCTATGTCAGTGTAAAAGGTCCCATAGTTATTCTGGATTGTAGCCATATCTAAAATTTATGGTGTTCACAAAAAGTTATTTGTAAATTGCTCATTCACCAAGACAACTAAGCCTACTTTCTACCCAAACAGCTTTTTAATTTATACCCCCTCTTACTGTGGTTAAAAATTATGGAACAAAGTGTGACTAATTCGTTAGTAAAACAAGCTTTTTCAGATGGTATATCCCAAAAGAACTTTGTTACAGAAAAATGGCATAAATTATTGCATAATCTGCACAGTAGAAAGAGTCTCTCTCTCTCTCTCTCTCTCTCTCTCTCTCTCTCTCTCATAGTTCCATGTTGACAAAAAAGGTCGAGTGAACTTTGCACAAACAGAATTGCTGATCCATGTTGTGAATCGGGAAACTAATCGGATTCTGGATGTAGAAAGGTAAAAATTCAGTTTATACGGATAGATATGGACATAGAGGAAATACAGGAATGAGTTTGTGACTGATGTAAGATTTCAACCAACACTTATTTGCAACTTTGTGGCACAAGACAGAATGCTTTCACAATTCATGGGCCTCTGCCGCAAATGGTGCATACATTAGTGGCTCTAGGAAACTTCACTAGTTGGTAACTTGATTGGGCAAGGGGGACATTTGGGGCATTCTAGGGCAGGGGAAAGGGGGAGGGCAGGAGGCAAAGACCAGGTTAGAGAGCTTGATCTTGGCAGCAAAGGCACACAGTAGATCATATCGTCCATTTTTCAGTTGACCTGACCCCTTTCTCCCCTTGGACTTACATCATTTATATAGCCAGAGTGGGCCAAGGGATAGCCATAGGTGGCTAGGAGACCTACTCTAAGGTAAGTAAAAAAAATTTCACTTACCAGATGGCCTTCTAATTACCACTCCCCAATTTGGATACAGCATCCACTATATTGACTAGACTGCATCATTATCATCTGTGATGAGAGACAGAATTGGGTTGTAAGTTGCTGCACCATCCCAGCTCCTTCTCTGTATTCCCAGTTTTCAATTGCATGTGCTGTGGTTCATTGTTGTGCCATGAATGGTCTGCTGGTATGCTGTAGAAATTTGGGGAGGGCATTTTTATTAGTAGGGCTGTTGGAGAATGGTGTGCCTTGGCAATTGTCAAAAAACTGATGATGTGCCTTGAGAATTTTAGTGCCATGAGATGAAATAGGTTGCAATTTTTTAATAGAATCAGCTTCCCTAGGAAGTCTCTCAGTTGCATTTCACCTATGAGCAAGCACAAAGCCACTTCTTGTGAAGCTAGCTGCCTAACTACCACATGACTTTCACATCTGATTTTGAGCTTTATGGCAAAAAATCATTATCAATGGTTTTGCAATGTTTCTAATGCTTTTCAATGCTGTGAACCTGTTTCTAGAATCTATTAAATTGGTAACAGTGCCATGGAGGTGAGGGTTTAAAATCAAAGCAGTTTAAAATGCATACATATGTACATATATTTAGGCTGCAGTCTTAACCTTGACCTGCACAATGCATTGGTTTTTCTGTTCCCAGGGTGATGTAGGGAGGTAAGCGCATATCTGCACACTGGTCTAACCATTTCCCAGGAGTGGCGCAGAAGTATCTTATAGCACTTTTGTGACCCTCCCAGACCAGATGGGACTTGTGCCAGATTGCAGCCTCAGTCTGATTAATCCATAAATAAATGTTTGAACTTGTTCCCAGAGTAATACAAATGATTGATGAGAATAAGGAACAACTACGGAATCTTTTCAGAAATTATAATGTATTGGATGTGCAACCAGCCATCACTGCCAGGGCCCCAGATGACCTCTCAGCCCTGCAGGTAAGAAAAAGAGATTATCCTTTATACCATAAACACAGTTTTTGCCAGACTTAACGTTTTTCTGGATGTTTTCCACAATTGAATTCAACAGCATTAGAAGAAACTGATTCTTCATACATTGTTGCACATGTAACCGTATGTCTTTTGCTGTTGTCAGCTACTCAACCAATTTGCTGGACGACTAATGGTGGTTTTTGTTTTTGGTCATTCCTAGATGGCCATCATAATTCTGGCTATTCTTCTCTTCCTGGCAGCCATGTTGTTCATCCTCATGAACTGGTACTACAGAACAGCGTGAGTAACTTTAAATGCCTATGGCCAAATTAGTAGTTTTGGTACCTTTTAGTAAGCTGTCTCAGCTATTAATTGAAGAATCTCAGCAAATAGTCATCATTTTATGAAATAAATAAAGTAATATGGAAGATGATTTTGTCAGTATTATTCAGTTTGCATTGTGAATAGTTTTTTTTTTATATCTTGTGGTGTGTTTTCTCCACAGTTGTTCACTTGTGTTAAATTGTTTTGCAGACACAAAAGAAAATTGAAAGCAATTGTGGCTGGTTCCACAGGTGAGAGATATTGAGGGTTTCTTTCTGGCCCAAGGGAAAAAATGGGCATTGAGGAATGCAAGGAAGTCATAGCACTGCCTGATAAAACCAGCATTTTAGCACATGAGAGTTGTTGTGAATTGTCTTTAGACAAAACTTTAGGCAAAACTTTCCATGCCAAACTGAACCCACATGAGGGCATGTGCATAAGTCTAGCCTCCTACCTCAGTTCCAAGTGAGTTTCCTCAATCTTGTAGGGCAGGGAGCTTGTCTGTACCTCTCTGTAATGCACCTGAGAAAACTTACATGCAGCCAGTCCCTTCCCTTTGTTTTAATGTATGTGGGGATCAGAGCTGGGCCAAGACATTCTGCTACCTAAAGCAAAAGATGAGATGGGAAACCCTGGTAGAATATAAAAAGAATATAAAATCATAGTGCACTTAGTTGAGCCACAAAAATGAATGTCACAATTCAAAAATGAATATCCACAAACGTAGGATGGTACTTTTAGTTAGTACTAAAATAAAGTCACATAAAGTACGTACTAACTAATTTAGTTAGTACTAAAATAAAATGGTACTTCAAATAAAATCACAAAGGGCAAGTTTTTGAGTTCCAAAGAACTCTTCATCAAGCAAATAAGTACAGGGTGATAGCTTGTTGTATGTAAGTCTACCATTTAATCTACCCCACAGTCTACCATCTAGGAAAGGGGTCGGGGAACATTTTTACCTTTTACCCCCAAATATATTTGGATACGCCAATGTTACCCCCTTGATTTGAAAGAGCCTTTAACCGGGCAAAGAAACTCGGCACTGCAGTGGCAGTACAGACTGCACACTGCTGAGATGGCGCAGCAACTAGTCAACACTATTGAAGAAGTGGGCAGACTTGGAGGTGGTGCCTGGGACATCTCGCAGGGAAGCGTGTTATACACAGGAGCCTGACTCACTCAAGGTGACCAGATCCTAAACTCAAAATATAGGACTTGGTAACTCATTTTTTAAAATGTAGGACAAAATGTAGAATGTCTTACATTTTGTCCTACATTTTTTTAAAAATCAGATGTAAGCTCTATTGAATTAATGGGCTTACTCCTGAGTAGACACCAGGGAATGGGTGATTACCTTGGCTGGTGAGGCGGCTGGAGAGGCTCAGGCAGCAGTTGAGAGCATCTTAGACTGAGTTCAGCTGTCCGGGCAAGCACTACAGGCATCCATCTTGAGAAGAAAAAGAATGACTGCGCATGCACACGCAGTCTTTCCCTGCATCTCTGCCTAAAGGTTCCCATGGAGAGGCTTCTTCGTGGGCGGAGTATCCTCTCATGAACTTGCTGGCACATGCCTCCAGTTAGAAAAGGTAAAGTGCCAGTGAGGTCAAGAGAGGACACTCTGCCCACGAAGAATCTCTCCTTGGCAGCTTTTAGGCAGGGAGGCAAGGAAAGGCTGTGCACACATACGCAGCCATTTTTTCAAGATGGATGCAAGCAGTGTTTAGACTTAGCTGATTCATATAGATTCATGTGCATGCCCAGATGTGTCTCAGCAGTGCAACCATCCATTACCCCCAGGAATTTCATTTTTATCCCATTTGGGGTAATTTACCCCTGTTCCCTGATCTAGGAAGTAGAACTTTACTTGGAAACTTAGATCAACCCTGAAAGTTAAAAGATGGTTTTGTTACTGATAAGTCATACACGTGGCTGCTTAGACAAAGGAATAAAAACAGAAATAGCTAAGCCCTTCTCCTGTCTTTCACAGGTAGCCGAGGCTTCATGGACATCATGGATATGCCAAACACAAACAAGTATTCCTTTGATGGGTAAGCCTTAAAAAGTTTCAAAACCTTCAACATTAGTATCCCACTCCTGGCCATTGGTAGTAGGTCCTCTTGATTTTAGAGTGGTCCATGTTCAAACTCTTGGGCAATGCTTAGAGCAGGGGTGTCCAACCTTTTAGCTTCTCTGGGCTGCATTGGACAAAGACGAGTTGGTTTGGGCTGCACATAAACACAAACAACTTTTTTTTTTAAGTAGGACAAAAATGTAGGATGTCCTATATTTTGTCCTACATTTTTTAAACCTTGGAGTAAGTCTCATTGATTTTAATGATTTTACTTCTGAGGAGGCATGACACATAGGATGGGCAGCGATCCTCTCCAAGCTAAACCTTGGAGATATGCTGCAATCCTGAACACACTTTCCTTGGGAGTAAGACCCACTGGGTACAATGGGCCTTACTTCTGAGTAGACATAAAAAGGGTTGCAGCATATCTCCAAGGGTAAGCTTGGAGAGGATTACAGCCAGTGATGGGCTTCAAAGAAATTAAGAACCGGTTCTCTGTCCATCTGGCAGCCACTTTTAAATGGCTATCTTTAAACTTTATATGTACTATCTCTTGTTAAGAACCGGTTCTATAGAGTAGGTGTGAACCTGCTGGTGCCCACCACTGATTACAGCCCATCCTATGCATCGGCTCTCAGACTGCAACTTGGGATTAAGCCTCATTGACTTTAACAGGGCTTACTTCTGAGTAGGTCTCAAGGGCAGCAGGCAGCAGCTGGGATAGAGGTTGAGGCTGCTTTTGGGGGACATGGGTGGGTGAGTGCTGCAAGGTCTGCAGGGGCCTGAAACGCTCTGAGTGCCAGAAGGCAGGTAGCTGGAGGAACCAGGCACCCCAGACTGCCCTGGACAGCGCCAAGAGATGCACACAAAATTTGAAAATGGCTGCTGCCACAAAGCTGGTTTTTCCTATGGCAGTGGCCAGCTTTGCAGGAGGGCCACATCCACCCTCGTCTTGGGTCACATGCGGCCCACGGGCCACATGTTGGACACCCCTGGCTTAGAGGTATAATATAGGGCTTGTTTCATACATGATGCAATTGAAAATCAAGGTTTGCCACTAAATGTTTGCTCTTCAGGGAACAATAGTAAAAACCCAGATTTCTGATTAATACAGCTGTGGAATCAGTGGTGCAAAATCTTTAAGCCAGCTTGGAGAGAATAAGGACATCAGCTTCAGCGTATCTGTGAAAGGGTGTATGTCTTGTATTTGATGGTGGATTCTGTTCCCAGCTCCCTCCCGTTTCCGCTTTATGGAATTTCAGATTTCAGTAGTTTTGCCTCTGAAGATTTCAGATTTCAGTAGTTTTGCCTCTGAAGGAAAGATAGTCAGCAATATTTTAGCTGGTTTTCTTAAGATCTGTTTCATACATTTCAGAGCACAGCTCTGGCATTGACATCAAGCCCAGATCAAAGTACATTCCACATCTAGTGAAGGCTACTAGAGAAAAAGGGGGAAAGAGGTGTATCAAAAGTGGGAAAGGGAGAAAAAACTAAAAATGAGAAAAACTAAAAAAAAAAGAGGAAAGAAGTGACAATAATGGAAAAGAGGGCTTTCTGTCTAAGAGCCAAACTACACATTGAACACAAGCCTGTGTAACAAAACACTGTTTCTTTGATTACACAATAGCTGCTACAGCAGTGATTGTCAACCTTTTTTCATCTCACGGCACACTTAAGAAGGCACTGAAATTGTCCAGGCACACCATCAATTGTTTTTACCATTGACAAGGCACACCAGACTGTTCAAATCTGCCAATTTTTCCTATTAATGAATGTCAACCCCCAAATTCCCGCAGCACTCCTGACTATCTGTGGCACATCAGAGTGCCGTGGCACACTGGTTGAAAATTACTGTGCTATAGGAAGAGGGAAGTCTGGAATGGAGAAGCAGCAAATCATGCACTGCCCATATTGTTTTATTAGACACTCAGAAGGACAAGCAAGTATAGGAGGAAAACAGGTTAGAGAGCAAAATGAGAAAGTGTTGCTTTTTAAGGAGCCCATAAAAGATGCAGCCACATCAGGTTCTGTATCACCTACTGCCACACACACAAGAAAAAGAGGCATTTGCTTTCTGCTCTCTTCAGTCACCAGGAGGTGGCAAACACCAGCCCCTTGTGCCATTGTTTCATGGATACCTGGATTTTTTTTCAACCCTCTGTGTGATACATATATTTATATGCACCTCTTCTTCAGCAAAGCTATATATTTTAAGATTTGATACTTGATTAGAAGTTCCACCTTCTTACCTGGAAAGGATGTTAGGCTGACCAACCTATAGTTTCCCTTGTCCATCTTCCTTTTTAAAAGATTGGTGTTAGATTAGCAATCCCACCAGTCCACTGGCACATTGAACAAGTCACATATTTTAATAAGACAAGTTGCATATTTTTTATTATATCATAGTCATCACATATTTTAATCAGAAGGTCAGTAATTTCACACGAGTTCCTCTAAAACACTTGGGTGGATGCTATCTGGGATGGCAATATACCTTTTGTGAATATATCTTGAAAGGGGTGCATCAGGCTAGCCACTAGGGGGCCAACAAGCATCTCAACTAGTTATCTAGTTCAGAAGCTTTCGGTAAATGAAGCATCTCAACTAGATAATTTCATAATACCAATCTTTACCATAGTCATGGTTTATTTCTTACAGAGCAAACCCTGTGTGGCTGGATCCTTTCTGTAGGAATCTGGAATTGGCAGCTCAAGCTGAGCATGAAGACGACCTTCCTGAGAATCTAAGCGAAATAACAGATTTATGGAATAGTCCAGCCAGGACACATGTGAGATCGCATCTTCTTTCTTACAGCGGTTGAATCATATCATAGTTAAATACATTTGAGCTAGCATGAAAAGAAATCAAAGTATCAGTACATTTTCAAAAACAAATGAGAATTAAATGTTGACAGTTGGCAACCTTCATGATCCCTGATGCAAAAATATTTCCTAAACCTGTCCTGTTAACCCAGTGATAACCCTGTGTACTCTGATAGGTGCTTAGCTATATTTAGGGATTGCTTAATAGGGCTTGCTGATTATAACACTTGATGGTGATTAATAAAAAGCTCTTGATATCCTTGTACATGACACTACCTGATACTTTTTGCAAAGTGGTGTATTTTAAATTATACACCATTAAACTTTCATTATTATTAAAATTATTAAAATTTGTTTCAGCTTACTTCAATACCACTTGAATATTAAATACTCAATATGGTAGTTGACAACAGATAACAGAAATTATTTTCACAAATAAACTTCAGAATAAGCTCATAGAAGTGATTAGAAACCTAGGAAGAATTCCAGAATCTATTTTCTTTCAGTTTTATTGAATGAGAAACTATTCCAAATTATCTTTTTTTAGGGAACATTTGGCCGAGAGCCTTCAGCTGCCAAACCCGAAGATGATCGCTACTTGAGGGCTGCTATTCAGGAATATGACAACATTGCCAAGCTAGGCCAGATCATGCGAGAAGGGCCCATCAAGGTGAGTATACCAGGTATTCTCTCATGACATGGTCACCCTGCAGGCCAGTGCTTTGCCATGGGGGTTTAGTGACTCCCAGCATACACCAGAGTAGCAATAACAAATGAGCCTTGTGTTCTTCTGACATTCTTTGGTGTATGTATATTTAATAGGAACTGGATTTTTCTGTTTCACACCACCATTAATCTGCAATCCAATCCTGGAATATTATTTGTTATGCAAAAAGTACTTTATTTCATGTAGTATTCAACAAGATGCTATTATACAAAAGCATTTCTTGTAAACATCAACAGACTTCCACTTTATTTTTTACCCAGATGTTTTAAATGCACAGAACATAGTACTCATTTGGTTTTGAATAACATTTCATGAGGATTCCCTAACCTGGGTAAGTTTCAGGACAGGTGGCAAAGGGCCTTGTGTAATCTCTCCTGTTGCCCATTCCTTCCTCCTTCCAGGGTTCTCTCTTAAAGGTAGTCTTGGACGATTATATGAGGTTGAAAAGACTGCTTGCTGAACGAATGGTGCAAAAAGCCACCACTAGTCATGGGGATCAGTCCTCAATCTCTGAGGTAGAATCTGTTTGTGCATGGGATTTCTAGAAACACTTGCTGTGCCCTTTGGGATGTAGTGTCTACTTTTCCAAAGCTATAACTTCTGTATATCTTGTGTGGTATTCACTACTATATCTGTAATCGTACCATCTCTGAGTACAAATATGGAGAAGTTTAATAACATCAGCAGAAGTGGCCATCTGCACCAGCGCCCCTGCAGTATCCACTTGCATTGGAAGCCTCATGCCATCTCCAGGCAGGCCCATTCATGTCATCACCACACTACTGAACTCCTTTGCAGCACTGATTCCTTCTTCAGATTTTAAACTGGCCCGTGCTACATTCAGACAGACTTTCCAAAAGGGAATAGGTGATGCAGAGAAAGGATATGTCTAGATCAGGGATTTAGAAAGGAAACCATACAGTTCACTAACATGTTGTGGCTTGGGAACATTGTAGGGAGCATCAGGCTGTCAGCAGTGAGAGATTGAGTCAAGGAAGCATAATGTTAAGAACATAAGAAGAGCCTTCAAAGGATCAGCCCAAAGGCCAATCTGGTCTAGCTTCCTGTATCATACAGTGGCCCACGAGATGCTTCAGGAAATACATATGAAACCTGTATCTAGGTGCCCCGCTGCATCTGGCGTTTTGAGGTTGTCCACCTCTACACACACTCCTCATGGCTTGTAACCCATGATGGTACTTTCCTCTAGGAATTTGTCCAATCCCATCTTAAAGGCAGGGATAGTTCTTCTCAAGAGGAAGGCTGAGCAACAGATCTATAGGTCACAACCAAAACAGGGGGCCTCCTGCTACAAGGAGAGGGGTTTGTCTGGATGAGGGAATGCTGCCAAGAACCAGGAACAAAAGGTTGTTCATTACTTGCTCGCTGCGTTTGTTCTCTTACCTCAGAATGAGGGGCAAAATAGAGTGGACAGATTGCTGCCGGGTGAAACTAGTTCCTCCTTTGAGAATTTGTCAGGCTCTGGGCACAGCTCAACACACAATTTAAGCCCACTGAAAATGCTTTATGTTGCTGAATAGTAGTCAGGCTGAAGAATTTTCAGGATGTCACTCATCAATTCTCTCTGGCATTTCTCAGTTTACTTTATAATGCACTTTGAATTGAGCCAAAAGTGTTGAGCCAGTAATGGCCTGTGCTGGATTGGGATCTTCCTATCTTCTGTGCCAGTGCACTCCAGAGCCTCTCTGCCTGGATGCGTAGGAGTGGCAGGATCACTGGCAGGAGTGAGGATCAGTAGCGGTGGTTCACTGCTATAACAGTATCCAAAATCCCTATCCATGCCTGGGCACTCTCCCAGCAGGATCCTAGGAGCTACATCAGCAAAAGACCTGAGTGTCCCATCAGAGACCTTGCAGTGGCTGGGAAGATAAGGAGAGGGGTTCATTTTTTTACCTTTCCAAATTGGCATGGACCTGTTGTCTTACTGGATGTAGCAGAAGCTGTGGCAGTGGTTCTGCATCCAGTGTGCAAGGACTGTAAGCCTGAGCTTGAATACTAAACACATGGTTTCCATCCTAATGTATAAATAGTTCGAAGAGAGGCATGTACCATATTTATATTCAGAAATAATATAAGGTATAGATCTTTATGTACTGTAGCAGTTCTGAGTGTAAGAGATCTGGGGTGAACTTAATTGTGCTGCATGTCACTGAAAAAGGCAGGTGTGCAATTTTTCCTTGCAAATTGGCTTCATCTAGTGGAACAAACTGGCTGCTCAAATGTGCAAGGGTTTTCATGTTTTGAATACACAGAATTCTCTCAACAGGTGGGTTGATTGTGTTTTAGATACAACTTGCGTTTTGAGGGTTAGGAATCATTTATGCTGTCCCAGAACTTGTATAAGAATAGAAATTTCTTCCAGTTGAAAACAACATAGTCGAATGGGCTGGAGAAAAAGCACAAATGTGGTAAGTTGATTTCAATTTGGTTTTTTCCAGCTAATCCAGAATGATTTGGATGATGAGGAAGAGCAAAGGAGTCCAAGCCAAGGGAGCCTTCGCTTCCGACATAAACAGCCCATTGAACTCAAGGGACCTGATGGGATCCATGTGGTCCATGGCAGCACCGGCACTCTGCTAACCTCTGACCTCAACAGCCTCCCTGAGGATGACCAGAAAGTGCTAGGCCGCTCCTTAGAGACACTAACTGCAGACGGCGGAGCATTCTGTGACAGAAATGCCCGCACTGAGTCTGCCAAATCAACCCCTATGCACAAGATGAGGGATGTGATCATGGAGAGCCCACTGGAAATCACAGAGTTATGACTAGAAGTGGCATCACTGGTATAGCACACCAAGGAAGCATCGGCCCACTCAGACTGTTGCCACAAGAAGGAAAGCACTGACCAAGGGACAAAAGTGGCAGAAGAAAATTAAGTAGCTTGGGTCACCAGTGCCTGGCCACCATCAGTTCCAGAATAAGACTGACCAAGATAGCCAACTGTTTTATGACAGCCTCGGGGACCCTACCTCCAGTGAGAAGGTTCTCAGGACTGTTTGCTTTTACCAGGCACTCGCATCATTAAAGTCATGACTTTTTTAATTTTATTTTTTTAAATATAAAGTGTTAAAAAAAGCAGTGGGAGACCCTGAGGCACAAATCAGAGGTTAAAAATGCAATAATCATGGTGCCATCTCCCATCAGTGGAGTTAACGCTCCGAAATATCCGGGACTGTACCAATGTTTGCCCACCATTCATAGTCCAGGAACATATTCCAGCAAGATGGCAAAGCAAAGGTGGCTGCCTATTCGGTGCAGCTAAGATTATCCTGAGACCGTCAACTCACACATGGGAATTGTGTGAAATTGAAGTTCAGAAAACCCCACACATCTGCTTGGCATTACTCTATGTCGTCAGTTTTCAAGAAGGGAAAATACCAACCCTGAAGCCATTTCTCCATTTTGCTGATTTACCAAAATACTGCAGCATCAGAAGAAAGTATCAGAGTGACATTCATTCAGGTTCTGAACGTAGCGTGTTTGTGTGTGATTTTTCTTCTTTTGGTTTCAAACAGTAAAATGTTGAGAGTTTTTGGAATGGTCTGTTACAGGAACCCAAAATACACTATACATGAATTTGGTTAAGCTGTGGTTTTTCCTTTTCCTTCCAATATGTCGTAGAGATCTTCACAACTTGGGCATCATTTTTAGTACTTGCTTGGGTTGTGTCCATGAGCAGAGGAAACGGAGCAATAACTGCTCATCAAGATACCATCATGTACATTCCCTTCTCCATAAACCTTGCAAAGAGGGGAATGATGAGTGTGCCATATTTAGGTTTAGGTATATGATATGCACACATGCAGGCACCCACACTTCGGTAATTTGAATACATTAAGCAAAATCTACATCTATTGTGTTTTCAGTGGATTTATCAAAGCACCAATAGAGAACATGAAGAACTAGTCATACAAACAAATGGTGCATGCTGGAATCCTGCTTTTTCAAAATGGTAGGTGCTATTCTCATGATCCCAAATTCTGAGCTAGATTTCATATTACACACATTGGCTGCAATGCAGAGACCTTCAAGACTTGCATGTATATAGCAAAACATTTGTCCAATTTGCCATATGCAGAAAAAGTAGTCAAACATTTTGCTGAATATGCAGATCTCAGGATTGTGAGCTCAACCCATAGGAATCCAAAACAATGGTCACTTTTCCATTCAATGGCAACATTCTAGGAATCCATTCCTTTTGTATTCAGCACTAGTAATGAAACATTATCCAGCCTTTCGAAACAACTGGGAAGACTTGTTTTTGTTACATCACTTGTGTCAGAGTAGTATGGGAAACGGACATGTTTACCACATGTCAACTGAACCAAGAGCCTAATTTTTTTGTTTTATAAAATCACAAAATGTAAAATTTGTAATTATTTAATGTTTTGAATTACAGAAATCTTGGAAGACTGCTCATGATGATCTTTTAGGATCAACTGGACATTTTCTCGCCATATATCCCAAATACATTCTGAAGACATTTAGGGCAAAATCCAGAGTAATTACGGAGAGTCCTTGCTCCGGTGTAAGAACAATTTGCTTTGGATTGCAATATGAATTTCCCAGTGGTTTTCACTAGGTGATGCAGTAACTACAGGTACACGTAATGTCTCTTACGAGCTCCCGTCGTTACTCTGGATTGTAGGGTTCGTCTACAATTCTATCCACACTTTCCTGCAAGTAATCCCCACTGACTAAAATGGGACTTACTTCTGAGTATACATGCATAAGATTGGGCTCTTAGAACACAATCCTAACCATGCCTACTCAAACATAAGCTCCATTGTGTTCAATGGGTCTTACTCCCAAAAAAGTGTCTTTAGGATTGCAGTAAATCTCAAAGGAAAACAGTCTTTTTTATCTTTAATAGCGGTGGAGAAGAGGGAAGCATGATGACCTGACAAAGTGCATCTTTTAAAATATCCTCTAATAGGCATCTCTTAGAAGTATACATTCAGTTTTTATGTTTAGTGAGGAATACAGGTTTGAGAGACCACTCCTACTTTCAATTCTAAGTTATAACAAAAGTAAGCTAATACATTGGATGTTATATTTACACATGTAGTGATGAGTCAGCCACAAAGCACTATGGCACTTCCACCTCCTGAGTACGTGCCCCTTCTGGTGCAGAAACTCCACATGGAAACAGTTGCTCCTCTGTTCACTTCCCAGCATCTTATCAAACTTTATAAAAAGCGGGAACAGCCGTAACTTGGACTCTACAGTCTCTGTGCAGACACAAACAGTAGCATTCTGAGCATGTGCAGAAAGTCACTTCCATTTGTGTGCTCGGAAGACAAAGAACAATAGTTGCAACTTGTTCTTTCCTTGATGGTTGTCTTTTAAATACGAAGTACTTTCAGGAATCTGAGTCCATCAGTTCTAATAGTAAAGTAACAGGTAAAGGTTTCTGTTCTAATACATCAAAATCCCAGGGTAAGGTAACTGTCACAACCCTGCAAAACAGATTTTTGCAAGGCTTCATACTTCTAATATGTATATGTATCTATTTCATGTGAATATGCAGCTACAGTTGGAGTGGGGTCAATGTAAGTTGAATTGAAACCATCATACTTTACCAAAAAAATAGCAAAGCTGCCTACCATTTGTCCATCTTCCACATGCACGTTCAGCCAAGAACAGATACTTTTTTTAAAAAACCCTATCTGTTCATTGGGCAGCCTGTATGTACTGCAAGTTTAAGCAAGTTGAATTGGCATTGGAATTTGAGCAGGATGAAGGGGCAACAGGCCTCTTAAACCAAATTCTTGAGGTGGAAAGGTTTGGCCAATTTTTCCTGCAGATTGGAAAAGGTGAATTGTGAAAATAGCCAATGTTAAGCATATATGGGTCCATGAACAATTACTGGCATCTCCAGTTAGATCATTTCAAAAAGTAAGACTAGAAAAGTGCTTAGTGTGCAACTGAAGAGTTGCCAGGTTTTGGTGGACAGTGGTCAACAAGTAGCATCTTCTTTTACCCTATAACTTGCATTCTTAGCAAGTGGGGAACACGTTATCCCAAAAAAAATGAAAAGTCACTTTGGGGGACCTTTTCCACCTCATTAATGGTCAAATTCTTTGGCCATCAAACAGCTGAAATTCTCACGTTTTCTTGAGGAAAAGCATGGCAGACAAAAGCAATGTAGAAGTTTTAAATATAGTATGTAGCATAAGTGCAATGTGTAATGGTGAGATCTATAACATTTATGAAAGATGCCTCACCCAGCTCTGTGAAGAACAAACCATTTAGATCTAAGGCCCCTGCAGCTTCTGTCATCTTGCCAGCCCTAAACCCTTTCCCCCAAGTTACAGTATTTAAGAACATACTCAAAATTCATTTACAGGCTGTTATGAGATAGAAGGTATTGGAAATGTCCCAGTTTTGGCATCCTGTGCTGGTTGTTGTCAGGGATAAAGCAACATTCACATGGACATAAAACATATTCTAAGAAAACTCTTCTCACCTACTTGAATACTTCCAGTCCCCTATCTCAGCCTCTCTTTCCTCACCATGGCTCAAAACAAAACTGATAGCCGCTTAGAGCATCATGCACAATAAGTGATACATTTTTCCCTTTATGCAGTGTAGACACCCAAAGGGCCATAATGAAGTAGGGAAAGGGAGAGGGAAGGTCCAAACTTCAGACATTTCTGTGTAGCCCATCTACCCAATTCCAGATTTTATTCATCAAAAAGAGCAGCCCAGGTTCTTGCACAGAATTGGTTCCTCTAGTTCCATATATGATATTTGCAGTATTCAGTGGCCTATGGAAAAGAAAGAGGACTAATGAAATACATTTTCCATTCATACCACAGCTGGTAATGAGCTACTACACATTATGAGCACAATCCTAACCATGTCTACTCAAAATTAAGCCCCATTATGTACAATGATTCTTACTCCCAGGAAAGTGTCTTTAGGATTGCAGCCTATGTTATAGATCAGCGTTTCTCAAAGTGAGGGTCGGGACCCCTTTGGGGGTCGCCTACGGCTTTCCTGGGGGTCGCCTAAAGACCCCTGGTGCAGGGAGCCAGGTCAGGCTTGCCAGACCTCTGGCTGTAGCTGCTCGCACACTGGGGCTGACTGACAGCCTCAGGGCCCAATCCTATGCATGCCTATTCTGAAAAAATCCCAATATAGTCAGGGGGCCTTTATTCCCATGTAAATATGGATAGGATTGCAGTCTCAGGGCCCAATCCTATGCATGCATACTCTAAAATAAATCCCATTGTGTTCAATGTGTGCATAGAACACACATTTCATTTGTAACAATGAATATATATCCTGCATATCGGATATTTACATTACGATTCATAACAGTAGCAAAATTACAGTTATAAAGTAGCAACAAAAATAATTTTATGGCTGGGGGTTCCCACAACATGATGAGCTTATAAAGGGGTCACGGCATTAGGAAGATTGAGAACCACTGTTATAGATAATAAAGGAAGTAAACTGGATTCATAGCATCAGGGTTGCTGATGACATGCAAGATCATCAACATGTGCCCCAGAAATATGACCCCACTGAAAAACACACAAAATAAGTGTTTCGGGGCATAAGGTGTCCAGCACAACAGTGACACAAGTGGAAATGCCAATATCCCAATTGGGATTGGGGCCCTTGGACTGATTTTCACCAATGCTTATTTCAAACAATAAAGGATGGGGATGTTCAACAGGCCAGTGTTGCCTGTGGAGTGGCGACCACTCCACAGAATGACAGAGCAGCTATCATGACTGGTACAGGACTTAATGGTGGCAGATCTTGAGATCTGAAACCATAAGGCCCATATAGAACTGGGCCAAATAATTGACTTGGGGAAAATATATTTACACAATTTTTTTCAGAAAATCTTGGCTGCATTTTTAAGGACTTTGCCTGCAAAGTAAAGTGATTGTGAATTGATGGAACTTCATCCTACGCATTAACAATCAGATTGATATAACAGTCTTCAACAAATTATGAGATGGGATTTTAAAATATTTGCCTTAGAAAGGGTGTTTGAATTCCTCTTTTACTCTTTGGAGAATCTCTGCTTACATACCTGACATTCAGCTGCAGTCTCTGCATTCTTACACCAGTATTTGGGGCCCCAAGAACACTGTTCCTCACCAAGAACCTGTGATTCGGGACAGGCACCTATTTTCTGTGTGGTGTAAAAAAAGTGGTGGGTGTAAAAGAAAGGGACAATTACACATATGTAGCCACTGTTCCCATTCTCCTCTTTCAACTTCATGCTGCCCTGAAGCTGCACCTTCTGCCCTGAAGCACTTCTCTAAGAAACATGGAATCCCAGAGCATTTTGGGGGGAAGGGGTTTCCCTAGACCGAGATCTCATCTTTCCAAATCAACTCCAAGATTCAGAATTCCTTCCTGTTTCTCTGACGACATTAAAAGCGTCATCCTTTTCCAGGCCTTTTACCGCATGCTCTATATGCAAATTGGCAAATCAATTTTACATACTTCTCCTATCCTGCAGGTGAGTTTCCATTTCTCTTCCCAACAGCCAAGAATGTCTGCCTTGATGTTCCATTCATGAACCAAGTCCAGGACAACTACATGTCCTTTTTCAGGACATGTTATCTTTTTTTTAGCCTTGCGTCCTGAAAAATAATAACCATTGTCCTCCTTTTCCTTGTGAGCAGGCAGCATGGAGCCTTCTTGTAATTAATAAATGTAATAAATCATATGTAATGGCTTTAAATTTAATAAGTAATACAGTGTTTAAATTAACCAAATGGAAGAAAAATAACTGAGTGTTTTTAACTTTTATTTTGTCATATCCTACACTTTTCTTTGGTGTCCTACATTGTGGGTGGCTGTGAGGGGCCATGTCCTCTTTTTACATTTATGACATCTGATCACCCTGACCAAGTCTTGCCAAAACTAGAACAACTATGAGCAGCAAAGTGGCAGGACCTGCAAACTCTCCCATGTTGACACAATACTGGAGTAGAAACAGGAGTTGACACAATAAAGATAAAGATCCCAAATAAACACTGTTGTTCCTTCCACACTAACAGCACATTTCTAAACTGAAGAAAAAAAAGAAAATCAACAAAAACAACAAAAACATGCCTTAATGGGCACAATCCAGAGTAACTACGGGGAGTCCTTGCTCCAGTGTAAGAACAATTTGCTGTGGATTGCAGTATGAATTTCCCATAGGTTTTCATTAGATTGTGCCGTAACTACGGGTACACGTAATGTCTCTTACGTGCTCCTGTAGTTACTCTGAATTGTAGGGCCAGTTTCCTCCGAAAGCTTACATTCTCACTATGGTGAAAGGGGAAATATTGTCTCTTCAATAAAGTCTACTCATTACTTCACAGGATCAGAAGACTATCAAGCCTCCAAAAACTAAACTGATTGTTGGAGATGGCCCTTGAGACTCCATCAGCTTTATAACCTGACTTACCCTGCATACAAATGTGGGTTCCAAGACCTGTATTAGGAGATTCACAGCTGTGGGTTCATATTGCGACACAAGCTCATTGCACTGTAAAAAACAAAGTCAAAAATAGTGAGGCTGGTCCTTTCCTGGGTGCAGCCCCCCAAGAGTGAAAGCAGAGGGACTTGTGAATAAATCTGGCTTTTTCAGCGGTGATTTTCGAGCATTTTAGCCAACGACCCCCATCTGAGAATGACAATCTGTCCAGGACACACCAGAAGTGATGTCATGGCCAGAACAGTGATGTCAGAGCTCCTCCACATCAACTCAAAAGTAAGTTCCACTGAGTTCAAGGAGATGTACTCCTAGGAAAGCAGCCTGAATGCCCCATTCCAAGATGAGTTTCATAATAAGAATAAGGAAATTATATCCCCCTTTCTTTTGCTTACAGGATGAGCATAGCTATGTACAACTTAGAGCACAATCCTACTCAGAAGTAAGCCCCATTGTGTTTAATGGGTCTTACTCCCAGGAAAGTGTCTTTAGGATTGCAGCCTTAGGTTAAATATAGGGTTGAATGCAATCTTGCAATTCACCAGAATATCCTCCAATCTGCTATCGCCAACAACAGCTCTGCGGAGCTCCAGCCAGCACAAAGCCTGGGCGGCTCCTCCTGGGCACCAGAAACTCACAGATCATCTACTGTGCTTGGCTTGTCGGACGAGGGAAAGGATCATGAGACAAACTTACAGGATACACAAAAGCCTCAGGCAGTAATCGGCAAGTTTTGACAAGCATAGTTCCAATCGCTGATTGCGTTTCATTTTTCTGAAGCTGCTCATCAAGGTACTGAACAATAATTGTACATATAGTGCAGAATTCATCAGCGCTGTGTTTCATTATTTGTGACACTTTCTCCAAAGTTAAGCTCTCTGAAAAAAATGAAATTTCATGAGAATGTTTGCAACTTAGAAATCCCACTTTTAAAAACAAGGACCTAGTCCTAAAGTCCTAAAAAGCAAAACTTAAAACATCAGGTCAAAAGACAAAATGAATAAACTATAATAACTACGATAAAACTGCAGTAGAAACAGTAGCAAAAAAGCAAAGTTCAAGTACATTATTTCTTAACAGCTTAAGAGAATATTGTTTTTCTCCAGTGTCCTAACAAGACTGAGTGCTCAATCTTAACAAATTTAGGCCGGCATAACACATGGCATATTTTTCTGTGGTGTTGTGGGGAGGTCAGCATATTCCTGTGTACCGGCCTAATCCCCCCATAAGTGGGGCAGAAGTGTCTTAAGACATTTTTGTGATACCCCCAGGTCAACAGCCTTACTGAATATGCTGCTGAAATCCACCATGATCCACCAAGAGTCCACGCTCCTTTTTGGATTCTTTGCTGGCAGAAGCCATTAGTGGCTGGTCTACTTGGTGCCATTGGTGGTGCTCAGATGTTAACCAGGTTTAACCATGTGCACTCCAACCAGTGCTCCGAGACTGGTGGAGAGGGTGCTGAGCCAGCATACTTTATGGCATGTCAGCCAGTTCCATTCAGTAATCCAGTGGTCATATTCTGAACCAACTGAAATTTCTGAATAATCTTCAAGGTCCGACCACCAAACAATCATTGTAGGATTCAAGTTCTGAATTTGCAATGCATTCCTCACAAACTATAGGATATACCTTCACCACAACATGATAAATGCTTCAAATGAATGACTTACTAGGGCTTGAAGAGATGTATTTGGGACAAAATTTCAGCATGATGCACACAGTTTCAGGTTTTGTGGCATCCAGGAGCATGACAATAACAGCCTTTCCATAGGAGTCAACAAAGTCCTCACACTCATTTAACATTTTATGTGGCAGGAAAGTGCAGACTTTTGTCATCTGATGAACAATTTCCTCCTTAAACATAAAAGCAAAAAAGTTTGGTGTGGGCAAAGAGGAGACAAGAACCTAAATTCTAGTGATGGTGTAAACAATGCACATTATGAGACTGTGGCAGTCATGCCTATCCTCCTCCATAAAGACCACCAGGGTCATTAAAGACTTCTTTTTACTCACATGCAGCAAAAGGGCCATGTGTCAAGTCAGGTCCTTGACATAAAGGAAGAAGGCATTTATCCTTTTTACCCCTCCCATTTTCTTGCTGAAAATCAGATCCCCAGTTTCCATTTTAAACCCTTAAAATACTAATGTTGGAAGAACAGTTTAAAAAGCCACTCTAGAGGGCAATTTTCAGTGGAACGCAGATAATGACTTACGGTAATTACCCTCTAACTGATCCTACTCTGAACTGCATTCCCATGTGGTTGCTCTCCACATGATTGGAAGGTGTCACAAGCTTAATATGGGTAATTTGGAACTTATTCATGAGCTAACCTTAATAACCTGCTCAAAGGCATTCTTTAGGGGGTCCAATGCACTTTTTGCAGGGACCCTCTCCAAGGCATGCAAATGGTCTCTCCTCCTCAGAGCCATTCCAGGTGGGGGGATCAAAATGGACACTGCACCTGCTCAAATTTTCTCAAGGAAGAACTCAAGGTCAGGCCGCAATCCTATCCACACTTACCTGGGACTAAGACCCATTGACTATAATGAGACTTACTTCTGCTAGAGAGTTATAGGATGAGTCTCCTCAGCTGTTATTCTACATTTCATAATCCTTAAGAATACAAGAGTCCTATCTATTTTCTCTAAACTTACTTCCTTATCCATAACAACCATGGACCAAGATGAGAGGCTTCATACAAGTGGAAACTGACAGACTGAAAGCAATTTGTGAAGAATTACCCATAATAAGGAAACTTGCATGGTGGAAATTGAGCATTAAAGAGTGCAATCCTAACCATGTCTACTCAAAAGTAAACCCCATTGGGTTCAATGGGTTTTACTCCTAGGAAAGTGTGTTTAGGATTGCAGCCTAAGTCCTGCTTCCCTCATAGCAACAGTGGTCCAGGCTTCAGCTCTGGTTCGGATCACAGAATCATAGAGTTGGAAGGGACCCAGTGGATCATCTAGTCCAACCTGTAGCAAGAATACGCAAGACCAATTGCCTATCATCTTCCCCCAACACAAGAGGTGCCTCCTCAGCCTTTCTTACTTCTGTTAGATTGTTCTCCACCATTCTCTCCAAAACCATGACCACATCCTTGCAAATGGGACACACCAAATGGAGGTTCTCATCTTCATTTTTCTGCAAGATGCATGTTTTAAAAACATTAAAGTTTGATATGCAGTAAAATCCTTTTTACTAGGGCTGAGCTAATAGTAGGCATTTCCCAAAACCATGAAGACACCCTCCCCTTTCAGCAAATGATTTAGAAGTACAGTATGTAGGAATCACAGCTCACTTTCTGAATTACATTCATTTGCACTCAGTGATGTCAGCACACAGTCCAAATTAACAACATCACTCTGGGCGCAATCCAGAGTAACTACAGGGAGTCTTTGCTCCGGAGTAAGAACAATTTGCTCTGGATTGCAATATGAATTTCCCATAGGTTTTCACTAAGTGATGCAGTAACTATGGGTGCACGTAATGTCTCATACGTGCTCCCGTAATTACTCTGGATTGTAGGGTCTGTCTTTTATGTGTCCCTAACTGGCTGGAATCAACAAGATGACCAACACAGAAAGACTTCATTGCTATTCAATAATTTCTGGGTTTCCTAACCATCTAAAATTATTTTTGAAGGATTATAGCTGATCTGAAAAATATTAGATCTTATAGGAAGAATTGCTCTCATTACAATAATTAATTGGGAGTGGGTGGAATAGGAAAAGTAAGATTCATCAAAAGGGTACATACATTTTGGAGGGGGGTGAGATATATATCTACAGTATTTATATACCGCTTTTCAACTAAAAAGTTGGGGGGGGGTGTGAGAGACGTGATTACAATATCAGTAACTAATGTATTAGTAACAATAATAATGTATAATATAATAATAATAATAGTAATAATCTGCCAACTGCAGAAAGCCGCTCTTTTGGGATCAGCACGAATTATACGCCGCTACATCACACAGACTCTTGGGAAGGGTCCGACTGGTGAAGTTAATGAAACCAGCACGAAATTGTTTGCTGTGTATTTATGGATAACAACAACAACAACAACAACAACAACAACAACAACAACAACAACAACAGTAACAATAATAGTAAATAATGTATTGTCAGATTAGAACAACCAGAATATGTATTTTAACAGGATTGAGCAAACATTTTGTGAAATCCTAGTAAATGATATACTGTGGTTAAAGAGAGTGGGGAAATACTCTGCAGATGGTTATAATAATGCGATGCTTGAAGTCTGGGATTAGCAGAACATGGTGCAAAAAGCACTCCCAGAAATCAAAATAGAAGAGCATTGGCACACTCCTAACTACGGTAATCTATATATATAAAAGAGAAAAGTTACTGACTGACTCACTCACTCATCAAAGCCCTGCCAAAACCACTAGGCCTAGAAGCGTGAAATTTGGGGTGGGGGTTCCTTCTGTGACGGAGGGGTGCACCAAGAACCAGTTTTCGGAAATTCCGACCAGAAGGGTATGAAAAGGGGCGCAACACGTTTTCCTCCATATACTTTGTACTGAAGAATTGATGACTGAGGGCTTCTCTGCCCCAACCCCCAGACCTAGAAGCGTGAAATTCAGGGAGGGTATTCTTTCTGTGACATCAACACCCACCAAGAACCAATGTGGAGAAATTTGACCCTTATGAGGCTGATAAGGCGTGCAATGTGTTTTTGTCCTATACTGAACATGGAAGACTGACCAACATCCAACCAGTTTGGTTCTCGGTGCCCAGTGCAGTGGGGGGGATGTTGTTCAGAGGGAGGGGTTGCACTGGGGAGGATGCTGAGCATGGGGGTGCGCATGGGGGGATGATGCTCATGGGGGAGATGATGCGCATGGGGGGACTGATGCACATGGGGGAATGTTACTCCCACAACCCAGGTACGCTTTTCTCTAGTTATTTTCTAAATGAGATATGGCTTATACCATATTTCTTTGTGCCTCAGGGAAATATAGAAGGATTTTCAGTCAAAAATAAGCAACACACATGGCGTGAGGACTCAAAGAGAACTTCTGCTTATCCAGTATGCTTCTGGATCTCTTCTGTAAAAAAATACTGCCACGGGAGAGATAATGGTCTAGTTCCATGGCAAATAGAAGGGGCTCAGATACTTTACCACGGATGCAGACAGCTCATGAGGGTGGTTAGCAGCAGGCACTGAAGTATAGAGGGGCTCAGATTTTGCAGAGTCACAGAATCCAGCTCTATTACAAATAGTCTTCGACTGCTAAAAGGGAGGGGGAAACAGTTTTATTAGTGACCAAGCCTCAATTTCCCTTACCAATTCCCTTCCCAATGGAGTTCCTTCCTATCTATTTTTTTGGGTACTTTGATATATTTCTGGAATATAAAGTACAAAGTGTATCTATTCATTTCTTCACATGCCATCCTTAAAATACCATACTATAAAGGCCAAAACTTTCCCTTCCCTTCCTTCTGTGTGAGGATGGGCATTATCTTGAAAAGGTGAAAGGATTGGGCCCAGCCTTCCCCCTGGTTTGGGTCTAGATGTCAAAAAAAATACATTGCAACAAAATGGAAGCCCTGCCTTTCAACAGGCATTGCTTAAATTTGAGCCTACCTCCTTTGAGAAGAGGATGCCTACTAATCAAGCTTGTTATGAACTTACAACAGAGTTAATATGGAATAGGGGTCAACATTTCATGCAGCTCTTAACAACTGGGAAAAATTTGAACCAGAGAAAGTTGATTTTTAATCCAAAAACTAGCTGAGAAGGATAAAATTTCATAATTTTTTGCCCCAAATTTAGAATGCTTTGCTCCAATTGACTTTTCACGTACAGAAAGGGGGGAATGGTGCACATGGGGGAACGTGCATATGGGATTGTTGCATATGGTGCTCATGGGGGAGACGGTGCACATGGGGGAGTTCTTGGGGATTGGCAAGGGGTGGCAGGGGGCCTGCAGGGGCCTCCAGCAGCAGCTGCTCAGTTCTGGGGTCCAGGGATGGCCTCTAAGGGATGGCTGTGTGCAAAAATCAAAATGGGGACTGGGGAATGTCTGGAATCTGGAGGGAGCTGGGGTTTTTCCGGCTTGTCGGTAAGCCCTGCCTTTTTCTGGAGACCTCCGGGCATTTCCAGTCAAATGGGCACCCTATCTGAACAGAACCCTCATGAATAAGGGGCATACCTCTATGATGATTTATCCTAATATTAACCTTGGAGTTGTCTTCTTATTTAATCGGCTTAGAAAAGACTGGAATTTACATACAGTGAACATATAAACTATATCATAATGAATAAATACATTTATGTATATATCATTGCAAACAACTTACCAGCATGCTTGATAGCACCTGAACAAAGGCACCAGCATATTGAAAGGCATACTTCTTGCACTGTGGATGGGAAAAAAACATAGCTAAAGTAATTTACTGAGGACACAATCTTTAAGAAATTTAGGCTGCTCTAACTCACATGGCATCTCTTTCCATGGTGGTATGGGGAGATCGACATAAAATATGCCTTTGTACTGGCCTAAACCCACCATGAGTGGAGCAGAAGTGCCTTGTGACGCTTTTGTTATACCCCCAGGTCAGCACAGGACTTGTGCCAGGACTTATGCCGACCTAACTGGTTTAATAATTAAACGGTTTAATGGTTTTATGGTTTAATAATTAAATGATAATTTCCACCAAACATCTTATTAGTGGTAAAGCAGTTGCCACTTTTACTTTTTATTTTTAAAGAACCATTACCTCATCTGCCATGTCAGGCACCAGGAGGTCACAGCTTGATTTGGCATGAGCAGCTAAAGACTGGACAAGGAAGGGGTTGTTCATTATGGCGTCCTGCATGTCATCAACTAGTTTTTCACAGTCTCTACAGGTGTTTTTTCCCTCCTGGCAGAAAACGTAGAACAAAGAGTTAATACATCTTATAGAAACCAACGGTGCCAGAGCTTCCCTGGCAAAGGAGACATTAAGAAATGTTATGTTACAGCCTTTTCTAAAACTTAAGTTTCAGGGTATTGAGCCATTTGACTAGTAAGGAAGCCATTCTGTTGACAGAAGTGTCCTGGTACTCAGAGGTCTTGCCTGAACGCTCTTTACAGACGCATTCAGTGAGCTGGACACAATACTTGTCATTTTCTTCTGATGGTGAGTGAACATGAGATAAGAAATGTGCAAACACTTGTGCACCAGTACAAATGAACAATCTGTGACATTGACAGCTAATGCAGTTTGCTTTGGCTGATGCATATGAAGTTGCTGTTTGATCTATTGATGGCTTGAACAAACCAAAAGAACACTTCAAACCTTATCAAAATAATAGCAGAACTAAGCAAAAGTAGCAAAAGAGCTGAAAATTATGCAGCCCCATTTCTGGCTCTGAAAGTGCTTCTTATACTGAATAACAGCCCGTGCTTCTGTGGTAGAACTGGGTCTCTGTAGGGCAGGAGCAGCATTTAATATTAGAGCATGCCGTGCTATAAAAGCTTTGATTCTTAAACAGCCTGCATGTAGCATAAAGCCAAAAAGGATGGAGGGAGGCAGCCTTGTTGGTTGTTCTCATGGCCATCTACCTATGTATGAAGAAGGGTATATGTTTGTGTCAAATTTTACTGACTAAAAGGATACATAGGAGAGGATAGTTTTAAGTCCTCTTCGCTCTCCTTCCTTCACTCTGCCTTCTTGGCACTTTTCTAGTACTTTCTTTACTCTGCTAGTTCAGACAACTAAGCCAGGAAAGTGCCTGAAGCGAGTGTGTGGATAGTGGGATCCAGTTAAAAGCAAAGCAAAATCAATCCTCACCTGAAAATCATGTTGGGCTTCTTCTTGAGGGTACAGGAGAAGAGGAACATTGGCTATGAAGGGAGACATTGCTTCAAGGATATCCTGTCCACCCACTTCAAAAGATTTTGATGGCTTCTGAGATTTCAAAGATCCCTGATGGTGTATCCGTTCACTGCATAACTTGAAAGCACCACACAGGACTTCAGGTCTATCCTAGAAAGAGCAAGAGACAAAGAGCCCAATCCTATGCATGTCTACTCAGAAGTATATCCCATGATGGTCAATGTGGCTTGCACCCAGGAAAATGTAGATAGGATTGCAGCCAAAATCATTCTATTAGGTGACATGGCTGTTCTCTAGAACCGAGAAAAAATAAAATTTTTATACAGTTTATGTCTCATGTTAGTTTGGCTGCTCCTTCAAGACTGATTGCCACCAGGCCCCACAATTATGCCATCAACTAAGTGCCTTCAATTAACATTAAAAATTATAAGAGGTCTTCATTAAGGAAACATGCTAAACCCATATTTATTTGTTTGTTTGTTTGTTTATCTCCCACCTTTCTCGGGCCATTAGCCCGACTCAAAGTGACTTACAGTAAAACATAATTAAAACATTAAATAGAAACATACAATTAAAAACCATTAAAACATATTATACACAGTAGACTTCCTTTTGAAGTCACAACCCTTTGGTTGGATTTATTTTCCCCCGAATTGCAAGTAATATAACAAAGTCTACACTGTGTATTGTGTATGCGCTCATCCAACAATCACCTCTGGTCAAACTGGTTTTGCAAGATTTTGGACTGCTTGCAAAATGGTTCAACTGAGACAGCAGTGGTTAAAAAAAATTTATGGCACAGATACGACTCTGGAAGAAAAGTGGCTATTGTGACTATCAATTTGCTTTAAAATGGCCTTTTAGCAACTACCTCTAGAGAATTTGGCAGCATTCAATCACAAGACCAAACAAGATCCCATCAAAAGTGTTTCAAACGAAAAGAGAAACCTCTGAAAGAAAACAATTCAGATCAGAAGCCCCAGTTTCCAATTAAAAATTCACATAATTCAAAACTGATTCCTCTCCTTCGGAGTGGGTGAAACAGGTAGCAGGTGCTCGCAGATTTCGGAACGATGAGAGTGATAGGATTGTTCTGAGTGATGCTGGAAGTCAGAAGAATAAGATAGCAGCTGGCGGATGAAGACATGCTTAGCATATAAATGCAACTGTATTGCTTGCAAGAAAGTGGGCAGCCTAACGTCATCCAAATGCTCAAGCTTGTGTATTTCTAAAGAAGGCAAACAGAGATGGCCACAGCCAGCCCCATCTTACAAACATTCAAGTTACAGAGATCTGATTTAGGAACTTACTTAGGACTTTGTAAGGTAGCCCTATTGTGAAGACAACAGCAAAACAATCAAAAGGAGCTGCTTGGAAATAACTGAAACACTTATTTTATTAATTCTGAAAATAATAACCTCTTGCTGTGGCTATGAGAAAAAAATAAAAGCTCAATAACATCTGATACTATTGAAAATCTATGAATTCTTGAGGGCAGAAGGGAGGCAGAGGATTAAGGAAGGAAGGGAGAGTTGGCAAAGAGAGAGCAGAGATACTTTGAGGCTTTGTTGTTGTTGCTCCATTGTTTAAGTCACGTCCAGCTCAACTGAGAGTGAATGACTGACCCATCATCACCCAAGAAGCTTCATGGCCAAAGAAGGACTTGAATCTTCTAGGTCTCAAACTCCTTAACCACTACACCATCCTGGCTCTCATTAAATATCTTTAACATGCCACAGGACTCTTTTGATTTTGCTGCTAATGACTAACTTAGCTACCCTTCCGGAGGCAAAATCACTGTATTTTGGGTTGCTTACCTGCACTTGCTTTCCAAGCTGTACTAAGACTAGAACTCCAGTGTCTACCATCTTCTTGCATTTGATAGACCAGTCCTGAAAAGGAAGATACTGGCATCCCTTTTGTAATAAGTTAGAGATTTTTTCCTAGAGAAAAGCAAAGTGAAAGTCTTTTAAGAATGTCGGCAGTTCAGAAAAGATTACACACAGTCTACAAAAAGTGAAATATACAATGTGATCCAAGTACAGTGTGCCTTCAGCATGTGCAAGTAAACAATTCCAAGATCTCCCACAAATACTGAAATCCACTGGTAATTAAATCCAGGGAGGGACGGTGCATCATCGCAATAACTAACCTGGGAGCACACTTGGCCCTCCAAGGGTTGTGCGTGTCCTATCTCAGATGACATCCAGGACACAACCAGAAGCCACTTTCAGCCACATCTGGGAGGTCTTTTGAAGCCCTACAGCAGTGGGCTTGGCATTTGCAGATACTCAAATCCATAGATGCTGAACTTGCTGATAAGGAAGGCCTGCTAGCAACCTAATTAAGCAGAGTGCTTTCCTGCTTAGGCTGCAATCCTAACCATGTCTACTCTGAAGTAAGCCCCATTATGCTCAATGGGTCTTACTCCCAGGAAAGTCTTTTTAGGATGGCAATCAAAATTTCAAATGTAAGCACTTCAAATAGCACTAAAAAAAAGCAGGCCTCCATCAGTCTTGAAAGACTATGGTATCGTGCTTGGCGCTGCATGCGAAGAACGAAAGCCTGGGTTGGATTGTTATGGAGGATAGGCTGTTATGCAAGCAGCAAATCCCCCCTCTCTATGCCACTGAATTAATCCAATGGAAAGGCAGAGCCGATACGATTGGATCCAGCTGGCGTCGCAGAGCTGGGCTAAGGACAGGAGCTCACCCTGTCTTGTGGGGCCGACCCAGGTCTCAAACCCTGGCCTGCTGGTTAACAGGCACAGCGACTTAACCGCTTGCGCCACCCACAGCCCTGCAGGACCATTAAAAAGAACAGTCAAGACCTTCCATTGTTAGTTCATAAATACATGAACAAATTATAATTTGACAGGCTTGTATATTCAAAAGGAAATTGTAAATGTAAAACTGGTGTGAATAAAGTATTATTCACAATAATAAAGTAATACTGTTGTGTAATGCTGGTTAGAATTGCAGCCTTTCTTTTCTTTCTGATCGGTTGACAACCCTGTGTCCCTGTGATTTATTTATCAAAGTTGATGGAATGCAGTATACTTACATCAGTAGAATTGTCTTGAATAATCTTGGCCATCAACACCGTTACCATTTTACACATGGAACATTTGATGCCTGTCTGTGGAAGAGAAAAAGTTACTTGAGAGAGTAGTTCATTTCAGCCCATACAGTGGCACCTCACTTAACAAGCGTTTCGCATAACAAGCAAAAATTTCCAAGAAATCTTGCTTCACACAACAAGTTCCGCTTCACTTAACAAGCAAGCGTGCTATGGGCACATGTGCAATGCAGCCCTGACGCTCCGCATGGAGGCACTTTAAAAGGGCTGCCGGCCAGTGCTGATGCCTCTAACTGTCCCTTGGGGACAGTTGGCTGGAGGTGCCAGAGGCAGCTGCCGCCCTTAACTGTCCTCAAGTGCCCCCACAGACCACCCTGAACCTCCAGCAGCAGCCCAGATAAGCCTCCCAGGAAAGTGGGATTGCAGTCTCCTAACTATATCTACTCAGAAGTAAGCCCCTTTGTGTTAAATGGGGCTTACTCCCAGGAAAGTTTCTTTAGGATTGCAGCCTAAGTAGACTTCATAAGATCATGCACATTGAATGCATGTTTTGAATTCAATTCCAGTGTTTTGTCATCATTTTTACACACAGTTAATATTTTTATATGAATATTTTGGGGGTTGTGAAACCAAACCTAATGCTCACATTTTTCAGCCGAATTTAGTCTCCAACATCAGGGTGTACATTAGATTCGATGGTTAGTTATATTCAAGTAAATGTGGTATTTTGATAAAATAGCGTACACATTATATTCAATGGGGCATTTGATTCAAATAAACACAGTAGTATAAGAAATTCAAGAATTGTTATTCTCAAAGTGGAGCTGCAGCTCACAAGTCTAAACCCACATTTTGAGCTGATGGCACAAGCAGTGATGGGATTCAAAGAAATGAACAACCGGTTCTCTGCCCATCTGGCAGCCACTTTTAAATGGCTATTTTAAAACTTTATATGTCCCATCTCTCATACTCTCATTAACAACCGGTTCTGTAGAGTAGGTGTGAACCTGCTGGAGCCTACCACTGGGCGCAAGTGATGGCGCAACTGGGGAAGTATGAAGTGCTGCTCTGTCTCTGAGCACTACTACAGCTAGTCTACTCTTACTAGCTGATCACAGAAATCTCTGTTTTGACATCAGATTTCATTGCATAAACATCACAATGAATGTTGGATTTCAGCATTCAAAAAATGTTACATCTAGGTTATAAATGGAGGATAAGGTTCTAGCCCCTATGAGTACAGTAACTGATGTGGGCACAATCTGGTAAAATCTCAAAAGTATAAGAGCAGTAATCTTGTGGAGAAGCTTCAATGTTCTGTGTACTGTAGTTCTCCCCCTGCCTCCATACAAACATTAAAATCTGTTTGCTGATCAGCTGACTACTCTTGTTACTCAACAGCAAGCTGAATGCATTCTAATGCTCCAAGCACTTTCATTTTTATTGATTATATTGATTATATTGATTATTTGTTGATTATATATAATTTTCTAGATTATATTTTGGTGATCCACGGTGCAAGACAATCCCTGGCTAGAAAGTCATCTATAGTGGTTGTCAGCAAGTAGTGAGTCTGGAGTGTGTAATACTCACCCGTGGAGTGTTAAGCTCCATTATTTTCTGACAGTACTCCAAAGTTCCACATTTCAGTGCAGTTGGGAAATCGCGACACCATGTTTCTGGGCCTTCCTCACACTCCTTCTGCAAAGACAGGGGACTGGCAGCAGCTGTGAACCAAACGAGAAGGACAGAATAGATTTCAGTAACGTGGATTTTTTTTCCACCTAATAAAATTTTGAACCTGAACCTGATGGAGATAACATGGGGTTTAGAATCCTAGAATGTTTCACAGCTCAGCTCTGTACTCAAAAGAGTGGAGTCCATTGAAGAAGTATCTGACTCAGGTTCCTACACATACAGCCAAATCTGATAAAGACCAAATCACCGCTACACAAATTGTTTAGCACTGAGTTTTTCCCCAAAACAAATTGTTATTTCTTTCTAAACAAATTGTTTAGTGTGAGTGAAATCTCATATGATTGTTTAAACAAAACCATATTGATAACCATAGTAAGCTTCTAATATTAGCCAAGTTAATCATGGATACAAACATCAACAAAAATAATGAATTGATTTTGAAAGAATTAATCCAATAAATAGCACCCTCAGGTTAGCTCGCACAGTAAATAACTCAATTCAGATGTAACCTAAAAGGCATGAATGATGTCTCTTCCATCCCCAATTCCTTCCCTTCCTTTTAGCAAATCATTTTTTATTGGCACTCGAGCAGAGTCAGAAAATAAAAATAAAAAATGGCAGTCCTCTTGTTAAAGGCACAGTAAAGTCTATGTGCCAAGAGGCAACAGCTCTGCTTAATTGTAGCACATGGAAATTAGGTGATGAACATAATGAAAATGTAAAGATTAATATTCTAATATTGTCATCATACACATTGTGGTAAATGTGCCCAACTTGTTATAACAATTTCATGTCATGAGGGATATGTCTGCATATAGACACTTGTAACCTACCCACAAGGGAAGTAAAAAGGGCCACTTGAAATCCACAAGCCCCAATGCTGAATTTCACCCAATTGCAGCCAAATCATGGTTGGTAAAGCATTTTGGTAAAGCCCTATATGCTTTCTTCCACCTTCTCAAATCAAATACTGTTAGCTACTTTTACGTAGGGCTTTTTAATGGGGATACTCACCTGTACTGGCACCTTTTTCCACCCACCCCCCCCCCCAGCAGCTAATTAATAATTATTCGTATAGAGTTGACTAGCTGCACCACTGTGGTAAGTACTAGCACCTTTTTTCCCCAGAAAAAGCTCTGTGTACTACTATATAAAAGGATCTGAAACTGAGCTGCTTTTGTTGAGTGCTTCAACCAGAAACTCAAGTTCACCCAGATGGAACCAGTTCTCAACATATTTGAATTGCTTTGCAGGTGTGAACTGTTACTTCAGTCACCCTACATCCTCTTTACAGCCGTTCTGTCTACAATCCTTAACCTGCTGAGCCCTGTTGCTCCAGTGGTTGTCCACGTGTCCAAGTTGTCCAAGTGCAGTTTCTGGCCAGAGCAGTCCCAACACTAAAAATCTCTTGTTTGGGAAGTTTATTTAAAAACTGATACACTGTGCATCACCAATAGATAATATGCAAGAATATTAAATATTTCTTGCATGGCATAGATTTTCAATTTCGATGTTTTTTTCAACCAGTGGTGCAGATATGACCAATAATTTTAGGTGGTACCTAGTGGTCCTTGCTGGTCTCCTGGACCTCTTCTGCCTGTCAGCAAGACCATGTTTGTGATGTAACAAATAGTACTAACCTTGGCAGACAGAGCTCCAAAGCATACATTGCTTGAGAAGGCCCTTCTGTCAACCTTGAGCCTCTTACTGGTGACGGCCGCATTGCATCTGACATCTGTACTGCATCATTGCAGCTACCTAACTCAGAAGGCACTGACCATGATGCTAGTTATTTCCAGTGGGACCACGTGAAGTGGTACTGCACAGGACAAATGTTGAGAAACACTGCAACACAGGTGTCCCTTATTATCCACTAGGGTTCCATTCCAGAAACTCCCTGGATTAAAAAAAAATCCATGTATAAAGAAATCAATGGAAAAATAGCTTTAAAGATCCACTTCTAGGTTTCTTGCACCTCTATTGAACCTAATTTTATAAGGTAGTCCTCAGTATATTCACGGGTTTGATTATAGGTCTGAAAAATGGAATAATTGCTTGCACAATCTCTACAACAGCAGAAAAGAAAATTTTAAAACTGTGATTTTCAGTGGCCATTTCGGTTGAGTCAAATCCATGTATAAAAAATTAATAACATTAATTTTTTAATAATAACATTAATTATATAAATATTAATAACTAGGCTGGACCTGTACTTTAATTTGATTTATTCAAAACAAAGCAACAGTCTTGTTTGTTTTTCATGTTAGCTTTTTAAAGCATGTCTTATTTATTTCAGCTTTGTTTCTCTCTCTTTCTTCATCCACAGTATGTTCCCTGAGAAGTTCCCACTTTATTCATTAAAGCCACATTAAAGCTTCAGTTGCCACACTGCATATTACAGCATTATGCTCTGTGCTAGGATGAATGTCTGCTTGTAACTTGCCTCTTAATCTTGTTCATCATTCAGTGGGTAGAACTCAGATTATTACCACTAATTTCTCACACACAAATATACGTGACTATTTTTGTTTACATTATGGATACATCTTACAGGTAGAGTTTAAGAGCTATCCTGAATCGCACTACATGTCTACTTAATCCAGCATCCTCCTCCTCATGATAGTCAACCAGATGCATTCAAGAAAGCCACAAGTAGGCGGGCAAGTAGCTTTCTCCCATTGTCCCCCAAAACGACAACTCTATTTCATTGGCATACTGCCTGCGTCTGAATGTGGAAGGAGCATATAGACAATACACACTTAGCTGACTAATAACCACTGATAGATTTGAATACCACATGCATGTACTGATCTACCGTAATCTCTCAAGCAATCATCACCACACCTGTGAATTATGTGCTGTGTAGGGAGAGTCATTGTGGTAGTGTAACAGTCATGAGACCTGAGATTAAAAAATGAGTTCTGAGATGATGACCTGAACATGAGATTGAAACCATGCAGGCTAATGGGGAATCTGTTTCTGAAATTTTGCAAACGCAAAATAATGCAAATAATTAGAAATTTACATCAATTTGTAAATTGTTTGTAAAGTTTGTAAAGTTTGAAATTTACAAACTACTTTTACTAATAAAACAAAACCCCAATTTTATCCCTCTGAGTGCTTCTTCTTGGTCCTGTTTTCTTTTCAACAAGCCTTTCCAGGTCTTCTGAAGGCCAGAAAGATCCAACAAAGGATTGTGAGTCTATTCATCTTATCGGGGCACTGTTTCCACTGCTTCAGCTAGCATTCAGCAATCGCCACCTCAGGCCAGGGAACCAAGGCTTTCAGAAGGAACCATTCTTCTCCAGGGGCTTATAGTCCCTTTGTCCAACTGCAAGAAGATGAGGTGCTGGGCATTGAAAGCAAGCATAGCACACCAACTATGACTGTGTAAAGAACCACTTTGTGGCCTCCACGTTATGTTAAAAGAGTTCTGAGCTGCCCACATAAAATTTCCTACTGTGGGACGGGTAGTTATGGATGACCTTGTGCCATTTACCTCACCTTACCATGCAAATTAAAGGGTTTCCATTCACTGGAAAAATTAAAGGGTCACATCACTTCTTCTTGGAGGAAGAGCAGAATATGAAGCCTCTAAGGAGGGAGCAGTTCATAAACTTAGGATGCACTCCTATACACACTTCCCTGGGAGTAAGCCCCATTGAACCCACTGGAACCAACTTCTGAGTAAACATGAAAGGATTGGGCTGGGAGGAAATTCCCGAGAACTGGTGCCACAACCGAAAAGGCCTTACTCCTTGGCGCCACATCTCCCACCTTCATAGGCAGTGGCACCCAGCTACAAACTGCTTTCATAAGGCCCTCAGTTGTGAAAGCACTTCTCCAATGTGGCATAGGGGGATGAAGCACTGTTCTTTGAAAAAAGCATTAGTTCAAAGTTTCTTTAGGCAAGCAAGATCCAGTTGTGCTGTATTTTTATTTCCTGTCTTTACTGAGTACACAGTCCACCAGGAATGTATCTTCATCCCAGAACCATTAATTTAACATCAACTTATCATTACCATCCCATTATCATCATCATTACCCCTGGCTGGGTATAGTAGTCTTGAGAAGGCAGTAAGTCTGGAATATGGCTTTTGGGGTTCACATGCCTAAGCCTTCATTGATGACACAACCCATAACTGCTGTGAATAATGTAGCACAGGAATATTACAGCTTAAGTTACAACTGTTTTCAATATAACATACTTAAATTTTGATTTGTATTCCAATGTTACTATTACTATTATATACTATTCACATCAATTTCCAAGACACAGACAACCATGCTAAAGATATTTAGGTTCCAGTATTGTGGTCTATATAGTGGTCAACCCCTATTTCCTTCTTGGCCATTGGGACTGCTGAAATTAGAACAGAATCAGTGCAACCCTGAGCATGTCTACTCAGAAGTAAGTCCCATTTTGTCAATAGTTTACTCCCAGGAAAATGTGGTTAGGATTGGAGCCAATATCACTGTTATGTCAACATAATATGACAATATGCATTTCAGTGGCGTGTACTGCTTTATAGTTGTCACAAAAGGTGGCATGCCAAAGGACATGGCCTGGCTGCAGCTATGGGCAGCAAGTGGGTGGCTCTGCATTCCAGTGGGCGACAGGTGCCTCCTGCCATAGGTAAGTTTATTTATTTATTTTATTTATTAACAGGATTTATATCCCGCCTTTCTCAGCAAAGCTGACTTAAGGCGGCTAACATACACATTTAAAAACATTTAAAATTATGAAAATTTAAAATAGCTCACCACCCTAAGAGTCATAAAAACATTGGCTAAAATTTAAAAACAGACCATCCCCAACCTCTCTAAAAAGCTTTTGCCCACAGGAATTTTTTAGGCCCTGCTGAAAACTGTATAAGGAGGGAGCAGTTCTTAGGTCAAAAGAAGGGAGTTCCAGAGCTGGGGTACAACCACTGAGAAGGCCCTGCTCCTAGCCGTCATACCTCTCACCTCTTTCAATGGCTGCATGGTTAGCAGAGCCCCCCAGATGATCTTAGGTGGTGGGTTGGATTGTATGGATGGAGGGAGTCCCTCAGACATCCTGAACCCGAGCCATAGAGGGCTTTAAAGGTCAGGACCAGCACTTTGAATTCCACCCGGAAACGAATGGGCAGCCAGTGTAGCCGCAGAAGCAGTAGCCCGACTGAGTCAAACCGACGAGCCCCAGCAACCACACGAGCCACCACTTTCTGTACTAGTTGGAGTTTCCGGATCGTCTTCAGAGGCAGTCCCATGTAGAGTGCGTTACAATAATCCAATCTAGATGTCACTAGAGCATGGGTCACCATGGTCAGATCCGAGTGACTCAGGTACAGCTGCAATTGGTGGATCAGCGGAAGCTGAGCAAAGGCTCCCCTGGCCACAACTGCCACCTGGGACTCCAAGAACAGCTGCGAATCCAGGAGAACCCCAAAGTGGCGGACCTGCTCCTTTAGAGGACAATATTCAGGACAATATTCCAATACCAGAGTCAATGACTTCCAGACCAGGAGAACCTCTGTCTCATCAGGATTTAATTTCAGCTTTTTCGCCCTCATCCAGCTCCCCACTGACTCCAGACAGCGATTTAGGACCTCAACTGTCATCTCTGACTCACGAGGAAAGGAGAGATAGAGTTTGGTGACATCAGCGTACTGATGGAAGCCCACTCCAAACCTCCGGATGACCTGTCCCAGTGGCTTCATGTAGATATTAAATAGCATAGGGGGATAGAATGGATCCTTGTGGCACCCCACACTGAAGAGGCCAGGGTGCCGGACAAGCATACCCCAGCACCACCTTCTGAGATCTGTCAGCCAAGAAGGAGCACAACCACTGTAAATGGTGCCTCCAAACCCCAACCCAGAAGGACACCATGGTAAAAATAGGTAGATTGAAGCATCAATGTTCAATCTTGAAACTATTAAATGCCAAAATTGTATTTCAACTCTATGCTGTTGAGTTGTCAGTGTAGCCAATGTACTAATTCTGCTATTGTACATTCTCCATTTCTATGGAAGTTCCATGAAAATTAATGCAGATCACGTCTACATCTGCCAAGCCTTGTGAATTTAATTGCCATGCTTTGTAGTTCATTACATCTGAGTGAAATTCTTAACAAAGGTATCCCTAACTAACTTCTTTACTAGTGTGGGTCAACTAACATACACAGAGTGAGCCATTTAATTGTGGCTAAGGTAGAACAGGATTCTCCAGGTTGTAGTGGATCATTTAAAATATTAAACTGGATCTAATAAAATTTGACTTAATTTAATAATTAAAAACAACACCATTATTAAAAGATGCATCAGTTTGAACCAACAAGGAAAACCATAAAGCAGGCCTCCGTCAGTCTTGAAAGACTATGGTATCATGCTTGGCGCTTCATACGCTGCATGTGAAGCATGAAGGCCTGGGTTAGATTGTTATGGAGGATATGCTATGGAGGAATTCTTATGGATTGATATGGAGGATATACCCAAACAGCAAATCCCCCCTCTCCACACCACTGAATTAGTCCAATGGAAAGGCAGAGCCAATATGAGTGGATCCAGCTGGCGTCGCAGAGCTGGGCTAAGGACAGGAGCTCACCCTGTCTTGTGGGGCCGACCTGGGTCTCGAACCCTGGCCTGCTGGTTAATAGGCACAGTGACTTAAACCTTTCTGGCTTCAGTGATACCTGTCAATTTAAAAAAATGAATGTATAGGTGGAAGCATTTAGCGTCTGTGTTAGATCTCTTTTATATTCTCTGCCTCTTCTCCTTCCTGAACTTTATTTTCACCATTAATATTCTCATTGTTGCCATGCAATGATTGGGGTATAAAAAGGTGTTGGCACCATGTTCTGGTGCAATATCAGTTATCATTTGTTGTGATGTGGGAACAATCCTTGAAAAACCTTGCAAAGGGCAGGACTGCACAGACAGCTATTAATCACGGCCTCGGTGTCAGCCTGGAGCACTGCATTGTGCTAGGCTATTATGAAAGACAAACAGGTTTGGCAGCAAAAAAACCTCCAGTGACTGTCCCAGATTCAGGGTTACACCCAGCATGTTGTTTCATTATGGTAACTCATCCAGATTTCTCCCCATCAGTATCCACTGTTCAGCAATTTAAATAATTCAGGAATGCATTTCCTGGTGGTAATGGCTGCCTGTACTGCCTATGCAGGAAAAAATATGGGTGGATCTGGTCACATCATCAGATTTGCCCAATGGCTGTGAGTTGCCCCACCTATGGACCTACCTGTAGCTTGTTATACTGATCAGGTTACAACCCAACCTTAAAATCCCATGACTTCCTTCTTCTCTGGTTCCAGATCCAGTACAAATTCCTTCTCCTGACCTTCAAAGCACTTCATGGTACTTAATTAACAAAGTAATAAATACTGTAGATAGATAGATAGATAGATAGATAGATAGATAGATAGATAGATAGATAGATAGATAGATAGATAGATAGATAGATAGAAGCAGTGAGTAAGAGATGAACTGCAAATGTAGCTCACTGTGTCACTTTAACAACTGCATATCAGAAGGTAATGACATGGTTGTTATTATCATCAGTGTCACTCTGGAGCCAACTGAGGCATTGCTTACTGATATATTAGTGCCAAGATAGATAATTTGTTGCAATTGCAACTAATACCATAAAACAGTGATTTACATTTCATGGCACACTTTTTCTCATGGCAAACTTAACAAGGCACTGAAATTGTCAAGGCACACCATCAACTGATTTTATCATCGACAAGGCATACCAGACTGTTCAAATCCCCCGATCTTCCTATTAATGAATGTCAATCTGCAAATTCCCATGGCACACTGGTTGAAAATCACTACCATGGAAAAACCAATAACAATTTCAGGAGAAAGAATGATTGTGGCATCAAACATTAGTTCACGTTATACAGCCCACTTAATTTAATTCATTTTTGGCCACATCAGTTGGTAGTGCTCACAACACATCAGCTGGTAGTGCTTACAAAATATATAGAAAAGGAAGAGAAGCATGGAAAGGATATTCTTACAAAATGACATTTCAAAAGCCAGGCAAGCACTGCAATCCTCATCATGTCTACTGAAAAGTAAATCCAATTGTGTTCAATAATACCCAGGAAAGTGTGGCTAAGATTGCAGTCATGGGCACAGATAGCAGTGAGAAAGTTCCCTATACAAGTGGTTTACAGACTTTTCAGGAGTTTGACTTCCAAGGTACGTTGTTTTGTGAGAAGGAAGGAGGGAGGGGAGCGCAATGACACAACCCCAATGATCGTGTTGTTTTCACTTACTTATGGCTACTGGAGGGTTCAAGGGGTGTGGGGAGCTCCTTGGCCTCTGCCAAGAACAGTGGCTCCTCCAAAGGTGAGGGAAATGGAGCTCCCCTCAACCTCCAGAGGAAGGGTGAGTGCATGGCGGGGTGGGAGGCAGATCCGATCTACGAATAAGTGAATGTTCAGATATGCCCCATCCAATATATAAACTATATAGGCTTACACAAAACGAATTAATATGCAGTATTGCATACAATATTTGCAAACATTTTATGAGATCCCAAGAAATTTCCAGCTCTTTTCCTTTGGTCCCAGCACCCTTTTTGACCCCTGCACCATCCCTTGGCTACTAAGGACTGTGAGTTATTACACTTGAAGGTCATTGAACTTCTTTTAGATGTTTATGTGCCCTCTGCATTACTCATTCATCAACATTTGGGAGTGTGTCACACCCACTGGAATTGCATCATACACTTTTGATTGAATCTTTTTCTCCTTGGCACCCGGCGTGGTAGTGTGACACACAGAGGAGAAAGGGGTGCCTGAAAGAAGAGACCATTTAAAAATCCAAATGAGGTCACCATTTTTTGGGTAGAAATTCTGCGTAGGATGTTGTTTTGATCACACTCTGAACATTGAAATTGCTGGGCAGGATGATAAGAGGATCGCCATCACCATTAGGCATACTGGACATGCTTTCCAGCTCTGTGTTTAATAATATGATGTGCATAAATATTTTGTGATTGTACTGTGGGAAGAGTACACTCCATAGGGCAAACAGAATATGCTGCGACCACAACAGAATCATGGGAGGTCGTGATTCTGTAATCATAGGACAGAAAGAATCATGGAGAGGTTGAGAATGTTTGAATCCTGAATTATGGCAAACGTCCATCATTTGACAGGTTGAAAGGGAAGAGTCCCTTCTGCCGTCTCCCACATTCATCTCTCATTTTGTAAAAAATGTCACCCAGATGTGCATTGCAGGTTGCCGTTGTGCCACATTTATTCTATTTAATCTTCAGCAAGACAATTACAAGGGAATACATGGAAGTATACAAAAGTATATTCAAGATGAGAATGCTGCTTCTCCTTTATTGCACTCTACCAAAATATATCATTCAAACAAATCATTATGGAAGAGTCCCAAAACCCGTAAACAAAAGAAAAAAACCCAAAATGTGTCAAATGAACACTTTCTGAAAATATATTTTAAGCAAATGGATCAAGATATTTTAGGGCAATTGTTCTCAAACATTTAGCACTGGGACCCAATTTTTAGAATCAGTATCTACATCCTGACAAGAAGTGATATCAAACAGGAAAACTGAACAATCCTAGGCTGCCATCCTACCCACTTTTATCAAAGGACACCACCTATCATGATTGCATCAAGTCAAAAATATTAAAAATAAAATATTCAAATGAATGGGAGTCCATATGAAATTAATTTGCTACTCAGTGGGTCTGAACCCAGTTTGAGTTTGAACCTACATCCATGTGCAGAAGCAAACACTGCTTCCACATGGTCCAACCCAATCCCAAATAATTTATGAGGATGCCCTACTTTGTATGCCATCCTTGATAGAACCAAGAACTTTATTGTGGTGGTACCTGTCATGTGGAACGCCATCCCTTTTGCATGTTTTATGGAATTACTGCTGTATGGAATTAGTGTTGTATGGAGTGTTTTATCAGACTGCTGCCACTGACTTCCATTAATGCTGTGTATTTACTCATTAATGGCATTTTCCCCCACCTTTCTCCGCCAGGGACACAAGGCAGCTAAATAAAGGGTATAGGGAGTAATCCTCAAGTGAGGCCAGTGAGAATGGCCCAGCTGAGCTGGCCCAAGCAGGCTATTTCCAGAGCAGAAAGTTGGGCTAAATCCAAAGGGCTAGGAGGCTGTTGAGCACCAAGTGACACCTGGGGAGGGCTTGCTCCCGAGGAGACCTGCCTCAGATCACATTGATCAAGGAACAGCTGTGGTGCCTGACTCATAAGGAAGCCTAGGAGTCCCTGACAACCAGTCACAGCTGCAGCATGAGACTGCAGTACAGCAGTCCCAGGAGTGGAGGGTGGATGCAAGGGTTGGAATGGCCTGCTGTATCCTGAGGTTGGTGGGTTGTCATAGTTGTGCTGTATCCTGAGGTTGAGAGGCAGGGGTCGCAGTTGGGCTGGCCAAGAACTCAGAATTTTTGTCAATACTGCCATCCTTTCTCTGGCTTATCATGGACACCTATGGGTCTACTCAGATTTATTCCTGCTCCTGAAGTGGTCTAACTTTGAGGAATTGGGAAGGGACATTTCTGTCCTAAAAACTGGCTCTGGATACAGCCCAACTGCCCTGTTCTAGGCAATGCTTATCATACCCTCTGAACTGTGTAGGCTAGTCCTGGTAGGACGACCCAGGTCCATCTGCCTTGCGCCTGCATAAGTTATGCCAGCAGCCGAAGTTGACGTATCCTGTCCCGGGTCTTTTCTGGTGCAGCTAGGCTGACATATCTCAACTTATGCCAGCCCAATAATAGCAAGGCTGGCCCAAGTGCACTTCAGAATTGCACCAATAGTCTGATTATTTTATTACATTAAGTTTGCTTCCTGTTTTAATGACCTATTTATTTGACTTATAATGTATTTTAATATTTCATGCAATATCTTATGCTACCTTATATGTATTTCAGTATTGTAAATATTTTTCCATAACTATAAATCTTCTATATCAGTGATTTTCAACTAGTGTGCTGAGGCACACTGGTGTGCTGTGAGTGGTCCACAGGCATGCCATAGGGGTTTGGAAAATTTGTTTATTAGATATTTATTTATTATTTGTTAATAGGAAAATAGGAAAATTTGTTTATTAGATTATTTATTATTTATTAATAGGGCCATTAAGGGATGTGAACCCTCCACAAGCAGCATGGTCTGCCCTGTCAATTGTCAAAAGACTGATGGTATGACTTGACAATTTTAGTGCCTTGTCAGTGTGCCTTGAGATGGAAAAGATTGAAAATCATTGTTCTGTATAAATAAAACTGACTCACGCTCTGACTCACTGATCAACTCATCAACACCCAACCAAAAATATTGGAACTAGAAGTGTGAAATTTGGGGACGGTGTTCTTTCCGTGATGGAGGCACCCACGAAGAACCGGTTTTTGGATATTCCAACAGGAAGGAGGTGAAAAGTGGCGCAATGCATTTTTGTCCCTATACTTTACATTGAAGAATCACTGATTGATGCTCTGCCCCAACCCCTGGACCTAGAAGCCTGAAATGCACTGGTATTCCTTCTATGATGTGAGGACCCACTAAGAATCAATTTCTACACATTTAACCCCTAAAGGGGTTTGTACTATACTTGATAAAAGTATATAGTACTATAACACTGAAGACTGATAAAAACCCAGTATCAAATCTTGCACCTGCCTGGTAGGGGTGCCGACTGTCAAGGGATGATAATGCATGGAGGGGGTGTGCCCAGGCACACAAATATTCTTAAAATTTTACTCCCACAACATTGATACATATCTCTAGTGATGCAACAAAAATAGAACATTTCCAGTAGTTGTTCAGGTTGCCAAGGGGAAAAGATCAGAGTGGGCCTCATTCCCAAGATTACATCTGGAAAAACTGATATCCCTTGTTGGTCCTAACAAGGTTAGATGATCTAGTCTAGAACAGCAATTTTCAACCAATGCTGTGGCACATTGGTATGCAGCCAATGATCTGGAGGTGTGCTGTGGTACTGATGGTTGTTGAGGGATGTGAATTTCAACAGTGTGGTGTGTCTTGTCAATTGTCAAAAAATTGATGCTGTGCCTACGCATGTTTAGCACTTTGTCAATGTGTCATCAGATAAAAAGACTTAAAATTGCTGCTCTAGAAACTCAGCTTGCTTTTTTTAAGATTGTATATGATTTAGGGTTAGTGGACCAAACATTTCCCAAAAGATGGAACAAATACCTGACTTTGGGGTGGACATAACAGAGGCTAGCACAGCTTTGTGATTTTCTTGGAGGACTTCTAGGAATTTTGGGCCTGGCTTTTATGGGAAGCCTTTCCTCTCCTCTCACTCTGTTATTGCTCTTCTGTGTATCCAGATTGTATATTCCTTGAGGCAGGATTCTCATTTTATGTAAAACTCCACGTACATATATTGTGCCATCAATAATTTCTTCTAGCTTGGAAATTGCAGCATCTCTTATGAATCATAGAATTCAGCACCCAACAGTTGCTACATGCATGTTTAATAGGGTGAAGCAGGTTGCTTGCTCTCTTTGCAGTTGTACTGACAGGTTTCACAGAAAATGAGACATACTGGAATACAGCTTTAAAGTATTTACATAAGTGTGGTTCCTTCAAAGTTGGGAGTCATGGAGACTATTGCTACACCATACATGACATTGCTGTCCTGATCCCCAAAAACCTGACTTTCACAATTTTCCATCTTACTCACAAATAGTACGTCAGTTTTGAAAATTAATCCAGACAAGATGTGTTGATCTGGGAACTCGAATATAGCTTCTATTAAATGAAATTATGCTATGCTTGAAAATTCAGTCTAGGAGTTCTCAGTCTAGGAGATAATGCTGGATGCAGCTCTGAATCTGGAAATTCAAGAGGTGGTCATGGTTTGATTCTCTTCACAAGCTGGGCCCTGTTCCTGAACATTCATCTAGAAGGTCTGGTCTAGAGGGTAGGGTTGTGGTTAAGTTGGAAGATCTGAAGGTTGCTAGTTTTGAAATACCAGAAGCTGTGTGGCAGGACCTTTAGGCTGCTGAGCGGAGTGGGAAGATAAGTCAGCTACCTCTGTTTCTCAGTATCAAGGCAATATGGATGACCAAGACAGTAAAAGGATCAATCTCAACTATAGAAGTACTTGAAAGACACAATCTCTTTGTTTATTTTAAACCCCCCTCAGGGATTAGAGTAGCCCACTCATATAAACAGCCTTGAATAAAGTCAAAGGAGAAATCCAATGGCCAGAAAGGTGATATATAAATACCTGCATTATTAACATTATAGATCTGACCCTGGGGACATACCAGTTTGTTGGAGCTCCACTGAAGTATTGGAAGCCAGGGCAGCTCAAGCCCCACATGCACCTAAACATGGACCTAGCACCCCCTATAGTGGATTAGGATGTGTGCATATTAGCTGCACACACTGCAGCTGTTTCCATGCTGATGTGGAAATAAACAATGTGAAAAGGATAGCAGGTAGAAGCTACTGCCTGCTCCAGATTTGGCCATGACTACCATCTCTTCTGCATTGACTTTGTGGTTAAAATGCTGTGCTTGTCAACCTGAAGGTTGGCAGTTTGAGACCCAAGTACTGAACTATGACATGAGCTCCTGTACTTGCCCAGCTCCTGCCAACCTAGCAGTTCAAAAACTTGTAAATGAAAATAGATAAATTGTAAATGAAAGTAACTTGTAAATGAAACTTGTAAATGAAAGTAGATAAATTCCCATTTATCTACTAAATGGGAAGGGAACAGTGGTCCATGCACTTTGGTGTTTAGTCATGCTGGCCACAAGACCACAAAGATATCTTTAGACACTGGATTTTTTGGCCTTGTAATAAGGATGAGCAACACCCTTAGAGTTGGTCACAACTAGTAGGGTAACCCGGAAGGGACACCTTTACCTTTACAATTTCTTCTGGACTGTTCTCTGAACTGAACAACAATCAAGAAAAGAAAAAGCAGAAGGAAGAAAGCATCTGTTTATTCCTCTTTCTGATCAAATGATCTTCAAGGGTAGTGCATAATACATTGCAATCCTGTACCGCACATCCAGGCCTTGTGTCCAGTTTCACACTTTCCAGCCCCCTCCATCTTCTTGCAATGACCAAAAGTTGCAAGGCCAAAGACATTAGTTATTCTTTGTTCCTGTTATGAAAAATGCCTTGTCCAAACTGTTTCCTAAAGATATTTGTGCCTTGTAATCAATAATTGTAATTAATAAGTGCTTGCCTATGGATAAAATGTGTTCTGTCCTAAAACTGTTATAAACAGCCTTTAATATCTTGTTAGGTCCAAATGACCCAGGCCCAATTCCCCTTAGTTTACTCTGGATCCCATAGAAAGGCCAGCCACTCTAAGCTGGAAAAACAATAGAAGTCCAGGCACAAAACATCCAGGCCGAAACAATAAAGGCAGAATGTAGCAAAAATACACGTTTTATGCAATTAAGCAATAACCGCAAGCAACCCTGACAACGCAGTCTCAAAAGAAGTGAGGACACATTGCAAGTTTGCCTTCTGGCTTTTCCATTCACTGCTCACCATCATCCGCAAAATCCAGCTTTTGTGCAAAAATCTAGCAAACCAGGATCCATGTTTTGCCCTAATCATTTGTACCCTCCGCTCTTAAAAATGCCCTATAAAAATATTTGTATAGCCTTTGTTCTCTGTTCACCTTGCCTAGTAGAGGTGGAACCCATGTGTACACATGTAATAGTGTACACTAAACTTTGAATTGTGGTCCTTTGTAGTTTTCTGTCATGTTGTTTTCCTCTCCGGAGAATCTGGGTAGTGCCCCCAGGGGTCATGGGTTCAAGTCCTATCAGACTCAGGTACAATCCTGTACACACAAAGACATTCATGCCAGCAGCCTTCTGGCCAAAATCAGGTACTAAAGATTGCTTCCACTTCCATTCTATAGTACCAGAGCACATGGCTCTTCAAAGATAATAAAGGTAGTTCTGCCTCAAAAAAGAAGTAAACTTCCTACTACTTCTTTTCTGACTAATGGCTGTGGCTACCTAGTCTTCCCCCTTGCCTAGCTGTCCATAACTGGAGGACTAGGAGTAATGGCCCAGGTGCCCTTAGTACTCTAATGGTAGAATCCAGATGTTGCTTCCAGGGTGACTGTACAGATAGATCCACAAGGCAATGACTTTTGCTTCCCACCATCATCCCAAAAACCTATCAGTGAGCAATACAAGGAGTCAGTGGAAAAGAGCAGACCCACTTGGCTCTCCCCAGCCCATTTTTGGAAAAGCTGATTGTAGTAGTCGGACAAGGGACCTTCCCCTTGTCACTCCTGGATTGACAAGTGGTAGCAGAGAGAACTTCTATCCACCTGGTGTCCAGCCCCTAAGAATTGGTATGTGCATGGACTTTGTGGAACAAATCTTATGGCTTGTTTTTTACACTGAAAGAATGCCCTATAGCAGCAACCTATGAACAATAAATGTGTTGGTCTAAAACACATGCTACTTTGGTTTTTCCAAGCAGGCGGCAAGGAGCAAAAGGAAAGAATGGAGAATGTCTGGATATTTTTTTAAAACAGGTTTTTCACCTTTTGGGACAATTACTGCAGTAAATGCTAGGAATCCTTGTGACATTTTTTGCACATATCACTAGTGTTAAGTTGTTTTGTACATGATGGTGCTTTAAGAACTCTGATTATATGTTTCCATCCTAATCTTTTGATCTTGCCAGGTCTAGTATTGTTTTTAACTGAGCAGGGCAAACCCCCTGGGGACAGGGATGAGTCCTATGCTGCTTAGAAGCAGCACACCTGGCTAGGTAGGATGCAAGCAAGTGGGAGTTGGGTGCGGCCCATAGAGTTTAGACAAAGCTTGGCATATACTTCGTACAGAGCTTCCTCAAAGCAAGCTGAGCACGAAAAACTGCTTAGTACAATGTTCTGCCTACACTCTATAGAAGAGGATTGCAGTAGTAAGGATCTCATGGGATACTTTTGCTCACTTAGAATTTTCACAGCAAGAATAATCCTATTTGCTAGAAGATATTCATCAGTCCTCTCATAAATTTCTTATGTTCCTCATTCACATTGATCTCCAAGAAGGCTGTCCAAATTCTAGTAGTACCCTCCTTAATCTAGAATTCATATTAGAATTCACTCATTTCCAACTGAGTAAGGTAGCCCTCCTTGCCAGGTAGCCTTCCAGGAAACTCAGCAGTTTTTTCATGCTGGTGTGTACTCTAGTTTTGTGATGTATTTTTAAAATGTTCTCATTAGAAGGTTGTCAGGACAACCATAAATGTAAGACCATCCCAAAATATAGGACACCTGAGAGAAATTAAGGACATGACAACAAAAAGATAAAACACTTATATTGCTTTCATGTGGTTAATTTAAACCACATATTATATTACATATAGTTTAATTGTAATGGTACATGCTGCCTGCTTACAAGGAAATGGAGGACAATCAAAAAATTTTCCCAGGACACAAAGCTTAAGAAAGAGGACATATGGTCACTCTGGGTAGATATGCTAACCAGAACTCTCCAACATGGTTGTAGGACTGTATGCATACTTTAAAGGAAACCAGTGTAAGATTAAGCATATATTAAGCATATATATGGCAACTGTCTAGCTGTTAAGGCTGGAGTTACTCATTAATGGAATAGTCGTTTAAGCAAACCGGGCAAGTATATTTTTGGCTGGGGTACTTTCACTTCATATGAATTGGCAACTAAGGTTAGTAGTTTTAATTATTCTAGACTCCCAGCCCTGACCCCCTTTCAACAAAACATTATTCTGCTCATTCAGGCATGGGTCAAATTACATGATGCTTCTCTGATGTAGGAAAAACAGTGTACTATATTCATTATCTAGATGGATACAAGTTTTCCTTTTTTACTTCCCTCCTTTCCTTAGAAGTTTTCCATGCTCTACTTTTCCCTCTAAAACAGAAATCTGCCTCTTACCTTGGTAGAAAACCACGTAGAGTACTAGCAGCAGCACACAACCTTTCCGGAAGCCATCCATAGCCTTGGTATTAATCGATCTTTCAGTGATGGGAAGGAGTGCTATGCTGGTGCCTTCTGTGAGAAATCCCAAGGCAGACAGCTGGATGAAGTGAGAATACTAACACCCACACATCAGGTGTTTCACAAGTACCACTTACCCCACCCATCTCCTCTTCATGTAATTAAATGCACGTAATTTGTAAGAGCACAAGCACTGTATATGAAGGAAATCCAGTTTTCCACATAACAGCCCAGTGCCAGCCAGTTCACAAGATGAAGCCTCCTTTCCTTTCCTGATGTGATTGAAAAAAGGAAGTCTAAAGTAATGAGAGATTACTTTTGTAATCTTTCGTACAATTACATCTCTCCCTCATGTTTGGGCATTTGGATTGTAAGGTTCACTTCTGCAGAAGACTCATTTCTTCCTTTCTTGAGAAAAAAGGCTTTACAAAATTCCTGCTAAGACTGCACTACTATTGCAAGGTAAACAAGTCACCAAGGTGCATTTAAGCTCTACAGCAGTGATTTTCAACCAGTGTGTTGTGGCACTCTGGTGTGCTGTGGCTAGTCCTAAGATGTGTTGCAGTGAATTGGGAATTGAGATGAATAGGAAAATTGGGGGATGTGAAGAGTCTGGTGTGCCTTGTCAATGGTAAAAACAATTGATGGTGTGCATTGACAATTTCAGCAACTTGTTAAGTGTGCCATGAGATGAAAAAAGGTTGTAAATCACTGCTCTCTTGGCAGAGTGCAAGTCAGTTAATCATGGAGAGACACCCAACAAGAAATGAGCATGAGCAAGCACAGCTACACAAAATTTGCAACTTGATTTACTCAGAAATAGACTTCAGTTTTCCATAAGTGTTATTCTTACATAATGATACACTAATAACCTAGAACTTTGTTTCATGTGGAAATGAGGTTTACACTCTGGTATTTTAAAAACCAGACCTCTGCCAAACATTTGTAAACTAAAAGGAGACTGCAGAAGAGTTTGGTGTGATCCTGTCACAGAAAGACTTGCTTGATTCAAATGAGCCCTGGTTAGCTTTTTCCTCAGGTGGAGTAGGTTAACTTTGGCTTCAGGATTGAAGCTTAATAGCTATGGAAACGTCACCTTGATGCCTGAACAGCATGAGCAACCTGCAGATAAGGCAAGGAGATGATTTACATTTGATCTTAATAGGTGATTATCTGTTCTGTAAAGATAAGTCTTACAGAACCATGCTATGGCAGGTCTAGTCATGCACAACAGCTCAAGTATCTTTTTTGTCTTGACCAGCAAAAGAAAGCACCCTGCAGGACTAATGTAATTCAGGTGGCCAGCCACTTATGCCAGATATTCTTTGATGTGGCAGCCCTGATATGCCAGATATGGCAGCCCTGTTGTGACAGCAAACCCCTTTAACCATCCTACCCAATAAGGCCACCCAATATGTTAAGGGCATATTGGAATGTTGGAAGGGCAGGACATAAAACAATACTAGCCCTTACTCTTAAGCAAGCAAGCATACTCCAAGTATTATTGCCAAGTTTGTTGATGAAACACAGTGATGTTGCAGAGTGGTACAGAGAACTATGTATCCCTTTATCTCTATGCCAAGTACAGTGGTACATAAAGAGCTTAATTTGTTCCGGAGGCCCGCTCTTTAAGTGAAACACTCTTTAAATGAGGCAATTTTTTCCATAGGAAATAATGGAAACTCAGACGATTGGTTCCACAACCCCCAAAATATTCATATAAAAATATTAACTGGATGTAAAAATGACAAAACACTGGAATTGAATTCAAAACATGCATTCAATGTGCATGATCCTATGAAGTCCTACTTCGGCTGCAATCCTAAAGACACTTACCTGGGAGTAAGCCCCATTTAACACAATGGGGCTTACTTCTGGGTAGACATGGTTAGGAGGCTGCAATCAAAGACACTTTCCTGTGAGGCTTACCTGGGTCCCTGCTGGAGGTTCAAGGTGGTCGGTGAGGGCACTTGGGGGCAGTTAGAGGCAGTAGTGCTGGCCGGCAGCCCTTTTAAAGAACCTCCATGCAGAGCTTAAGGCTGCATAGCATGCATGACCATAGCGTGCTTGCTTGTTAAGTGAAGTGGAACTTGTTATGTGAAACAAGATTTCTTGGAAATTTTTGCTTGTTAAATGAAACGCTTGTTAAGCGAGGTACCACTGTATATGCTTAAGGAAAAAAATACAGGCAGAATTTAAAATCTTTGGACCCCTTTAAAAAGGTCAGAATTACACAACTTGCAAACTAGATCCACTGAACTAGGGGATCAAACATAGGGCCTATGGTCTATATCCAGCACCCAAAACCACCTGCTGTAGTAGTTATAAAACTTGAAATGCCATCTTCAGACACATGCCATTATGTGTTACATACCATACTTCCATAACCATACGGAAGTTGTTGCATTCTCCAACATAGTTATTTGCTTTCTTTGAGGAATTATGAAGTTACTGAATTATAATTATAAGTGATCAAGACCTGCAAATTTTCTTCAGTCATTTACAGCTAATGACTTCCTAGGTGAAACCAGCATTTCTGTTTCAGGTCATATCCTGTTTAATAACATCACTTTCAGCTCTTAGCAGGCACCATGAATGCTGTTCAGCCTACTGTATGAAATCAGTTTGTCACCCCTGCACTGTAGCATTTTCTCCAAGCTAGCCTAAAAAAGATTCAGTGTTGTAGCAATAAAGGACACGACTAAATATTTATAGTTACATCTTTATTGTTAAATTACAGAAGCTTTAGTGCAAAAAAATTGAATCCAAATCAAGACAGTGGTTTATTAAAGCAATTGCTTGTTTTTCTTAGTTTGCGCCTAGAATATAGAAGCCTCTGACAACTTTCAGTATGCTAGTATATACAAAAAGTTAAGACTGATTCTAATTCTAAGACTTCTTGTCACAACTATTATGGGAAATCGCTTTCTACAACAAAAAACACTCCATACACTGGGATAAACCCTAGCCAAAAATAGAACAATGGCATCTTATCTGAAAATATGACTGCACTACACAGTCCAGCTTCAAATGTTTGAAAACTTCTTGTGCAAAGACATCACTGAGATGCAAAAGTTCATCCTACAGTTGTACAAAAAATTTAAACTGATACCAATGCATTGATATCTGCAGTTAAGTTAAACACAGCAGTTGCCCAATATCTTGTTAGCTTTTGAGCTGCAAAATCAAGAGGCAAACAAACAAAAATCAGTTCAATAAAATCAAGTCAACTAGTGTCAAGAAAACTCATTGTTAATCAATGCCCTCAAACATACTTCAAATCTAAAATAGAGCTCCATGAACACTAATGTTGCAGTTAATATTTGCAGCCACTAAAATGAGCTTCCTCCTCATCCTAACAAACTGAAGTTTCCCATAAAACTAAGTCACAGTAAAGGATCACTTTCAGCCATATTTTAACCATATTTTGGATCAACTGTTTACAGGTCAGATGTATAGGGAATTCCATGCATAGTTCTCAACTCCAACACTGCAGCCTCTAGTTAGAATTGAATGATGGGGGGCAGGAAAGAGACACACACCACTAAGAGAGGCACAGCCTGCTGTCTAGGCCTAACCTTAACATGATTCTGCCAACATGGCTATAGAATGAATGCCATGCTACCTCAATCCCACACATACAAAGTTGTCAAAAATTTCTATGTATACTAATAAAGACATTCTATTCCATTCCAACACTTTCTCCTGGATAATCATGCAAATAGCTGCAACCTGCAAGACAAGTAGTATGTAGAAATGGCAACAATACATAAATTCTTGTTTGGAAACAACTACACACATATCAGGTGATAACACACACACATACCTGCTATCAGCTGAATGTATTTTCAAGCTAACTTCCTATTCTACCTTTGACAACTTTCGCTTAACAAGAGTGTGGAAGTCACTAGGTGTACCTCTGCAACCACTGTTTTTTTCAGGGAACTAATCAAGTAGTTTATTATCAATTGAATAATCCTCAATACTTGTGTATCTAAAACATTTAAGTGAACCATAGCAGAAACTAATATTACTTGCTGGGTAGGACTGACCCATGAGAACTCTGTATTCATGACATTGGCCATCAGCTACTTAGTTCAAAGAAAACTGATCTTACATAAATTAAATCCACAGTAGCCTTATCTTAAAACACACAGCATAAGCATATTCCTGTCACCTTTCTGGAAGCTTCCTGTGGAAGGAAGCGTATTCCTGTTGTTTTATGCAGCTTTGTCCCAGCACAAATTAAACTCATTGAAGTGTTATACCATCAATAGATTGTTTTAAGAAGTATCCTTTAAATAAAGAGCACTAAAACATACACATTATAGCATCAGTCACCAACAAGAGTACCTTTTAAAGAGACAACAACTTTAAAATTTACCCAAGGCAGTAATGCCCTTAGTTTAGTTCTTTTAAGTACTCCTAAGGCACCCAGGACAGTCTGGAACCAATTATTGTTTATTCTTGTGCATGAAGGAATTATAACTAGTATGGAAAAATCACGTGAAACTTTCAGGGTAGTAGCATTGCTACAAAAAAATTGTATGACAAATCAGATTTGGAATAGCAAGTGGGGAGAAGAAAGAGTTGGAATGGAGATGAAACAAGATGAAGCTCATGCCAACCTAACCCTCATCTCTTCTTTTCTTCGAGAATGGTAGAGAGTTGAAGTGTTAAGTTTCTTCTAGTTCCACACATGACGTCTGCAGTGTTCAACAGCCTAGAATACAGAGATGAAATACCAATAATTTAATTCCACTACAATGAAAGAGACTGGGAATTTTTATATTCAACTCTGTAGCACAAAGTAAGGTGGAGATACAGGTCAATCTACGTAATTGTTCATAACACAGAAATCTTTTACTCACATTGCATTCAGATGCACTTTCCATGTTCTTACACCAATAGCTAGGTCCCCAGACACACTTTTCTGATCCCAGAAGATGCTTTGCAGATGTTTTACAAGCCCCAAGTTTCTGTAAAATGAGTCAACTGCAGTTACCATTTCATAACCATGGGAATGTAATTATCTAGTCCAGAACCAGCTACCAGAAAAATCTGAGGATAACTCCTTTACATGGATTCTGGTGGGACTTAAATACATATTCCACTTGGCACATAAGGAAGGCGGAGACGAACTGAACCTTCTAGAGACCACTATAGGTTTTTGCTGCCATTTTTAATATTTGTACATTACTGCCGTTTATGTATTTTAACTGCATCAGTATATTTATTGTTAAATATTATGCACAGCATTGGAGAAGCAGTATAAAAATCATAGAAGTCTAAACAGGAAGATACCAAAACAATACTGTAATACTAGGAACTTGTGGAAATGGTCCCAGCATCGTTGTGTACTTTTTTCACAGCTAGAACAATGGTTCATACTTACCTCACATACAAGAGAGGGATCCATCATTTCTGTCATGATTGTTACCAGTGTTGGTATATATTTCTCCACAAATGCATCACACTGTTTAAGAAAAAGAACAGTTATCTCTTTTGCTATCTAGCAACACAAACATAATCCACAGAATCAGGTCCACATCTTCCATGCCTATAAAGCAGCTTAAATCCCATTGTTTCTACGAGAGTTGTGTTTCTGCCAACATGAAATATGGAGTACTGGTATCCCCCTGTTTTCTGACAGTCTATTTTTTGACAATCCATACTCTTGTCACTCTGAAAATATCCTAAAATGTTTCATCAGAGACCTTGCTTCTTTAAAGAAAAGGTTGTCATGTATGTGACTGACCACGTGAGGGCCCTGTTTTGTTCTCATTTCATTGTTTTTCAATGGAAACAATGGAGAAGTGACATTTCAATCAGCCTGCTGCACTTCTCAGATCTCCAGTTTTGTGTGAGTACAAAGAACAACATTTACCCTTTCCTTAAATTTGTGCTAGTCTATCTGTAGTACCAGCTCAGAGTTCTGGTAAGGCTGTAAGAAGCTGCAAGTTGCCCAGGAAAAAAAATGGCTCAACTGGGCACATTCTTTAAGGAGCAGCTTAACTGCTCTCCTAGGGTACTCGACCATGCTTGTTGGACCAGGTAAGGCAGCAGTGCAGAACAGGCTGTTGAGGCAGCAGGTGGGTATACATCCAGTTGCAATGGCACACACCAAAATCCTATGCCCTCCGCTGTGGAGCTCCCTGGTCTAAAGTGGTGGCATATATCCAGGAAGACCCATAGACAGCCCCAGAGCTTACAAAAATTACTTGTTTACAATTTGTACTGGTGTCCCCCACCGACTGCAAGCAATTCATGCCTTTTTGGTGCAGCTTCATTGGCAAGGGGTAGAGAATAGGATTGGGCCATGAGAAACCATCAATTAAGCAATTATATAACACCCTGAGGGAAAACTATCCATATTCCATTATTAAGAAAATCTAAAACATGGACTATAGGGGGAAAGCATGTTCTCCTGCAAGCATTCCACACATGCCTAAACTAGACAAGAACACAAATTGCATATCGCTACAACATACAAATGACCAACTTATTCAAAATGCAGTTATAACTAGATGCATCTTGAACACAGATGGTCATCTTTGGTTTCAATAGCCCTCACTGTTAAACACCTTTCGAGTATAAGGCTGAGAGGCTCTACTACTGTACACTTGTACGAAGTAGTAGTATACTTCCTAGATCAGTGCAACCAAGCCAAATTGCAATAGCAACTCTGTGCCCAAAAAGAACAAGAATTTGAGGGTAATGCTTGCCTAGACTTCTATATAAACGGCGAATTCTGTCTGTCTATGTGTCTGAAACCCCTTAACTAGGGCCTGAAACCCCTTAACTTGGGCCACACTTGCTCTACATAGATATTTTCTACCTTTCTGGAAATCAGGATGATCCCGGGATTGAAATCTGCCCTTCTTCTGCTGCTTGTATATTCAGTATTGGAATTTGCGTCCACCCAAATTGGCAGACATGCCATTTGAATTCAAGAGACAATGTGTCTGTAGTGTTTAGTTTTGGGCCAGAGGCCCAGAACGCCCTCCACAGGAGCTGGCTTAAAAGTCTGCACAAAATGCGGACTTTTAAGATAGTATAGGCAACATTATCATGATAGGGAGGGGAAATATGCTCTTCTACATCAAGCATTTATAGTTGTTGTGCACACCACAGTCACTGCAGTTCAAATGGATGAGCAATATTTTGCTTACAAAAGTGTGGTTTGCTTCACAGGATAAGGCCCAAAAAAGAAACAGGCTATAGTAACTATGGGCACGCAGAGCCGTTTTTGGGAAAGGAGTAATTTTTCAAAGGGGACCCAGAAGTTTCTGGGGATTTTACATTTTCCTAGCTTGCCCAGACCTGCTGTTTGCTCAGGTTTTTAGCAGCAACTAATTCACAAACTTGCAGCTGTGGTCTGGTGATGCCATAACGTCTATCTGACACAGAACACAGTGCCTTCTTGGTACCAGAGAGTTTGTAGTAAAGTAACGTTTGCAAAAACAAGCAAGTGTAATATGATTAAACATGACCTCCCCATAGTCTGGAAAAGAGGTTTCGATGTTTGGTTCTTTCATAAACATCCCAAGTCCCTGTTCTTTCAACAGGATTTACACCAGTCAGATGTCTTGAGTCTTATTTACCCAATAGAAGATACCACCCTGAACTAAGAAACAGTGGATTTTCCAAGTTCAGAACATCTTAAAGGAGTGTAGTATTTTAAAGTTGTGGTAAAAATGTAGGTAAAAATTAATAACTAATACTAGATGCAAGTACTACATTAGAGATCATTACTGTTAAGATCATCAGCAAGTCAAGAACACATCTCCTTGCTCACTGGCAGAACAAAAGTGGTATTCATGGCCAAGGCTTTAGTACAACTTGGGTTCCACAATGTACTAGAACCCATATTTAATTTTTTCAGTACATCAAAAGCCAGATACATAAGCAGATGTCACTCAGGCTCACTTATCCTACTTGACGTTTTTAAAAAAATTTTTTAGACAGTACTAAATACTGGGTATTTAGACTGAATCATTCATATTGGTATTGATTCATGCTGTACCTGAGTTTTATAACTCTCTGGCATGAAGCTGCAAATTTTTTCCAGAACCTCTTCTATTTCTGCAGTAGTAGCATTCTTTTCCAGTTGCTTGTCTGCATAAGCTACAACCATCTTGCATACGTCACAGATGTCCCCAACTTGTGTCTGCTTGGAAATAATTTTTTCTGTAAAGGCAAATTGAAATTACATTCAAAGTTTCTTTTGGTAGCCACTTAACTATAATGCAATATTGCAGGCATTGATACTTTCTATGCTTGCTCAGTACCTAGTGTAGGTTTTTCCAGGTTCTTACCAGCAGGCAAAACATTATCTGTACAGCATTTCAACATAGTGCACACCAGTTTAGGATTAGTTTCTTCCAACAGCATGTCAATCATTGCTTTGCCATATATTTCCACAAAAGCCTTGCACTGGTCTTGGAGTGTTTTAGGCAGTGCATAGCAGACTTTCTCCAGTTGTTCCACCATATCTTCCTAACACAAAAAGGTTACATATATTAAGATTTGCTGCCATGAAAGACATTTTAAGATTGCAGATACAGATTTCTATAGCCTTTAGCTATTCTTCAATACAAATCAAGTCTTCATCTTATACTATAGAAACTTATTTTATCTAACTGTTTACTATCCCACTTTGTGGTGACCTCTGTTGTCTAAAGGGAATTCAAAAAAGTACAGGATGTCATCACTATGTACAGGCCCAGTCCTATCTAACTTTTCAGTGCCAATGCAGCTGCAATACAGCACTATGGTAAGGGAACAAATATTTCTTGAGACCACCTCCATGACTGTCTTGCCAATCACAGGATGCAGTGCATTTCCTGCTGGCACAGTTGCATCAGGATGCAAGTTGGATAGGACTAAGCCCTACATCTCTATTAATTGATTCCCTGATGTTCCTCAATAAATTGAGCACACAATACGTACAATTCCCCATGCGCGTGAGTATTCTCTGATTGGAGCAGTTCCAAAGTTACCGTGATGTCTGATATATCTATCTAGAATCCACCCCACATAGATACATATCTCAATACACATACTCACTGTGCATGCAAGTCACCACATTGCCACCCTCCAGTTGAGTTGGGGAGGAAAGCAACACAACATAAGTTTCAGCCCCAAATACTTGGTTAACAAGGACCATCTGTTCATCAGAATTAACAACAAATATGAAAGAGGTCCAAATCCAAGTTTGGTGTATGAAGTTATAGAACAGTGTTTCTCAAAGTGGGGGTCGCCTGGAGCTTTCCTGGGGGTCGCCTAAAGACCACTGGTGCAGGGGGCCAGGTGGAAAGACCTGGCAGAAACACTGGAGCCGCTGCAGCTGGAAGAAGCCACTGAGAAGCAGCTTAGAAGGAGCCTTTGAGCTGGTGTGAGACTGATGTGGAGCCTTGGGGGGGGGGGGAGGCACCCAACACACTCACCAGCCGGCAGCCTTCTCCTCCCCACCCAGATCCTCAGTGCGCCTGCCGGCTGAGAGTGATAGCACCCTGAGGTGTGAGCGTGGCGCCGGAGCTCTGGCGGGTGAGCTGTCTGGTGGGCACCCCGCTTGTGCACCGACCGTTGTGCCCTGCTCCTTGTGCTCTACTCAAAAGTAAGCCCCCTCAATGTTGTTGTTGTTCATGATAAGTGAATGGGACTACTCCCAGGAAAGTGCTAGGATTGCAGCCTTAGAGCCCAATTCTGTGCATGTCTACTCAGAAGTCTTTCCCATTGAGTTCAGTGAGGTTTAATCCAAGGAAAATGTGCATGGCACTGCAGCAATAGCAACAAAAATAACGTTATGGTTGGGGGTCCCCACAACATGAGGAACCTATAAAGGGGTCACGGCATTAGGAAGATTGAGAACCACTGTTATAGAAGGATTCTTGTTCATGCAGTAGCCGATCATGTCACTAACTTGAGGAACCACTTTATCACTGTAACATGAACTGCTCTCTCTAGTCAGCTTTAATTAGTTAACAGAAAGTACTGTATTCCTGTCCCAACATTAAGGCAACATACATACCTCTGTCTTATTGCTTTCCAAGAGACTTGCCAATTCTTCAACTATCAAAGTACAAGTTTCACACAAAGAAAATGAGTCTGCTTGGCTCATGCTATTCTGCAGATAAAAAGAAAATTCACAGGTCAGCTAACAGTACAATAGTCTCAGATATATTCAAAAGGAAGCAATTGCAGTTAACATATTAAATGTAAGCTATTTCCAAGTTGGAATTTATGGTATGGACAGATTTAACATTCATTTGCTAGCAATTTCAGTTAGCATTTTACCTAAACTACATTTGTGCCAAGTTCAAAGTTTGTGCTCAACCTGGTTAGTTCTTCACCTCCATTTAAAAGCCCTTTTGAGACCCTTGGTATGTATATTCCTGGATCATGTACATAACAGATTCCTGCCCACACAAGTTATGTTTAATTCAGTAGTCACCATTTTCCAAGACATATGCAATAATTAAAACATGCATTTAAAAAGCTCATTTTTTACATTAAGTCATTTATGCCCAGCATAGCATCTATGCAACAGGGGTCAACTGTTTATAACTGTGGACCAGGCAGAAAAGGATTATGGGTCAAGATTTTATGAACCATCTTAATGCCCAAATTGTCAGATTACCAAATATAAAAATTTACCTCAATGGGTTCTGCCTTTACTTCAGAGATAGTTTTAGCTGGCACCAGAGTCTGGAGAGGCATGGATTTCACTGAAGAACAGAATCCAACCATGCTGCATATAGCTTCTGGTTGCTAAGGACACAGAATAGTGAAGAATTATTTCTGCAGTCTCTAAGGGTCTTATTCTATCTTACAATATTTGTAAATTTATTTATAATTTTCATATTGTAACAGTATTATAACAAAGGCGGGTTATAAATATACAGCATTAAGAAGGCACAAATAAATCTAGTACTGAAGTATACAGACAACCTTTGAGGAAGAAACCAAGGAGTTCTCCCTTCTTTCCCATCTCAAAATACTGTTATGTCTTCCACCCTTGTTACAACTGAAAGACAAGGTGCAACATGCACTTTTCCACTCTGCACCAAGCCATTTAAAAATTGCCATCAAATTTCACCTAAGACATACAGCTTCAGCTATTAGTATCTGATAACAATCTCAAGCAGAGCCAGAGGAAACACCACAAAGAATTTAACACATCGTTTCATGTTAGTTTGAGGAAGCTTTTATCTTCAGACTTAGGGCACAATCCAGAGTAACTACGGGGAGTCCTTGCTCCAGTGTAAGAACAATTTGCTCTGGATTGCAATATGAATTTCCCATAGGTTTTCACTAGGTGGTGCAGTAACTATGGGTACACGTAATGTCTCTTACGTGCTCCCGTAGTTACTCTGGACTGTAAGGTTATTCTCAGCCCACATTTGCCTAGTCCATGCACTTCCAAGCACATTACTACAGAAGCACTACATACATGCAACATTTACTGCTACTAAACCATGACAGGCGCAAGGTCTTCCAGGAAGTTACAATTTGAAAACAGTATCCCCCCCCCCCGCCACTTCATACTCTGAAGGGTACCAAGAACTCTGCTCCCTAATTATGCAGAAGCAGAGTATACTGGATTTTTGGAGCTACCGGAAATGCAGTTACAAAAATGAAAGTTTAAAAATACTATACTAAAGCCAAAAGATTGTCATTGGACTCAATTTTTAGCCAGGATAGCCTCAGGGTAAGATTTCAACTGGCACTTGTTCATAATCCTTTCCAAAGCCAGTCTCTCTTGCCTTGTATCTGTCAAAGCTGAACTGTGCCACACCACATCTACCAGCTACGTTAGCAAGAGATTAAGCTACAGCTTCAAGTGGGGCAAGGCATTACCACCACAGGCAAGCTTCTCACATACCTGTTCCTGCTGTTGACAGAATGGAAAGAAAGGAAGATAAGGCAGTTAACAACGGAAAAACCAATTCAAGCAGCTGAATGGTGTAGATTTCACAGACAGAAATGAAATCTTATTAAACATCATGTCTACAGTGGAAGTCAGTAGGCTTCACAAGACAAGAATGAGTTCAATATTTATTCGTTTCAAATAGACTTAGAATACTAGAAGAGCAGTAGAAGAAGTTAACCCACAAGAACTCAATACTATTTAAGTGCTGAGAAAGTTAATGTCTGGCTGCAGATTTGGAATTGGTACCAATTATTTTTGCCTCCATCTTCATAAATCAAACTTGAGTATCTTTTTTTAACTCCACCCAAACTCCTGCAATTCAGAATTAAGTTTATATACAGCAAGTCTCAAGAAACCTAGCATCTCTTAAAAATAAGCAAGATCTTCCTGTTAAGAGAATTAGATATCCACAGTAAATTCTCCTGCATTAAAAATGACTTCTCAGACTTCTATCATAAGATTTCCTATTTGTTCAAGTGGCACGGATAGTTCATTTTAGGGACCCATTCTGAGCAGAGCGAGGCATTAATCTTACCATATGCATCAACATCTGGATAGCCAAGTCTGAATACTGAGAGATGTAGTTCTTGCACTATTGGAAGAAAATATAGGTTGTTAAGTCAACATCCTAATAACTATACTATAATACTAGCGAAAAGTGTACCCGCGTTGCGGGAATAACATTTCCCCATACGCCATCCTTCCATGGCGCATCAGCCCCCGCCCAGTGCAACTTCTTCCTCCGAACAACATTCCCTCAGTGCACCAGGCACTGAGCACCAAATTGGCTGGATGTTGGTCAGTTTTCCATGTTAAGTATAGGACAAAAACACATTGCACCCCTTTTCAGCCCCTTAAGGGTTAAATTTCTCCACATCGGTATTCGTGTGACAGAAGAACACCCTCCCCGAATTTCATGCTTCTAAGACCGGGGGTTGGGGCGGAATGTTGATGAGTCATCAATTCTCCAATGCAAAGTATTGGAAAACGCATTGCGCCCCTTTTCATCCCCTTCCGACTGGAATTTCCAAAAACCGGTTCTTAGTGCACCCCTCAGTCACAGAAGAACACCCACCCCAAATTTCATACTTCTAGGGGCCGGCAGTTTTGGCAGGGCGTTGATGAGTCAGTAAATCAGTCAGTGAGTTTTCTCTTTTATATATATAGAAAGATATTCTTTGCCAACTCCTTAAAAGTAGTTCTGGAATTCTCATCATGTAGTTTGGAATTATATGGCTTATTTTTAATTCTGTCCTAGGAGGCTCATGGTTGCATTCATGGTCTACTCTCTCCCTCCCCCCACACCACCATTTTATCCTCCCTGTGGAAATGGGTTTGCTTTCCAATTAATCCAAGGTGCACTGATGAGCTTCTTGAGTGGGAATGTGAACCTGGGGGTCCCCGATCCCAGTAACATACTATATTACCACAGTAGTTTTTAGCTCTGCTAAATTGTTGGGCTTCAAAAGTCACTGAAGAAATATAACACCTCAATTACTACTTTAGAAATAGCTTAATCTATGTCAGGGATTTTCAATCTCTGTCAGGGGTTTTTAAACAAAAGCCTAAGGGCCACATCCAGCCCTCCCAAGGTTTTAACTGGACTGGAGAAACTTTTTCCCCCTTTGGACTATTCTCTAATGTTTGACATTTTTAACTCATTGATATATCATTAAATGTTTTATTTCAAACTGTCGCATTTCTCTTTTGTTTTGAATCATATGCCAATTACAAAAAGATTCCAGTAAAATTTATTCATTCATTACAAATCAATTCATTAAAAAACTGATGTGCCTCACAAAAGTATAAAATATAAATGTTTGAATTAAGGTAATTCGGTTTAAGTAACAGTTTGCCAAACAAGTCCACCATTTTGTTTTGGCAAAGCAACATTTCCCATGATTGAGACAGTTACCATATCTGCAAAGGCAGGTTCCCAATGCTCACACTCTTCTTCAACGCGATCAATTAGGGATTTCACAAAAGTTGAATTTGACCTCACAGCTTCCTGAACATCAGTGATTAGCTGAATGCAGTCTTGACACACATCCCCATTTTTCTGCAACAGATTAAAATTGGTGTATTTTATAGCAGCACCCTATTGCTTAGTTCTAGCATAGAGATAGGCAAACTGGGCCACTTTTTCCTTTTGAGGCACCACTAGCTAATGGCAAAATTGAGCTGCCTCATGCCACTGGAGTGAGGATAGTGAAAACTGTTCTGGTTTCTAGACCTTCATAAATTGTGGCACAAAAATCTCCAACCAGGTTTCCGATTTGGATTGATGGTTTGTCTCAAGGTGGAAAAGGACACTGACTATTTACCAGTAGCTATTTGCCTATAGGACAAGACATTTCTGCCAAAAACAGGTGTTTTCCACTAGGGTTCTGTTCCAGAACATCCCATGGATTAAAAAAATCAGTGCATTAAAAAAATGTGGAAAATAAAGACCAACTTCCAAGTTTCTTGTCCCCCCGCTGCTCCTGATAAAATTGACTATAATCTACAGTATTATCTACACTATTTATATACCGCTTTCCAACTGAAAAGTTCAAAGCGGTTTACAAGAAAATGAAAAAAATTAATAGCTAATTAATAGCTAATGGGTGCCTGTCCCAAAAGGGCTCACAATCTAAAATGCAAAAAGAACACCAGCAGAAGCCACTAGAACAGACATTGCTAGGGTGCGTAGGGCCAGTTACTCTTCCCCCGCTAAAAGGGACTGACTTCCAAGTAGATGTGCAGAGGATGGGGTACTCAGGCAGTAATCCATATTTTCCTTTCATTGAACACAATGGGACTTCTGAATAGAATAGAGGAGCTCTGGTATCAGAAGTGATGTCACTTCTGGTCATGACGTCACTACCATGTTGATGACATCACATTTGCAACCCATCAAGTTTGAAAGTAGGTCTTGGGTAGAAATGCCCAAGTACCACTGCAGTAGAAAATCAATTTTTAACTTTGCTCTGTAGTGGCCATTTGTGTTGTATTGCGTCAAACTGGTGCATAACAAGGTTTTCTTAGAGACCATATAGTTCTTAGGTAACAATTACTGTTAGGTTGTTTTTCAGGATCTGGCTATAGGCAAAAATTAGACAAAACTAGTCAGGCATGTCCCTAAGTTAAACCCTCAACTTATCTGAGGGTTGTAGAAAATGTCATAATTTTTGGCTCAGAACCTGCCGAAGTCTTATCTGTGAGATTAACTTATACTTGAGTATCTATGGTAATCTCTTACTACATGTTCTGATCTAGATGCACATTTCAATGAACATTAAAGTTTAGCAGAACAGCTTTTTTCTCATTTATTAGAAGGGTTTGAATGATTTTAGTAGTAACTCCAGTAAAGTCATGCACCCCCTGAAGGAAAACATATTAGTTTCATGTTATATACATTCCCAATTGAATGTCGCTAACAGCACAGCAAGTCTAAGCATTCATTATCAATTAAACTTTCTACAAGTACACTGTACATATTATTTTATAGAACATTCTTTTAAACAAGTAAACGATCACTACTTCTGCATCAATAGAGTTTTGGGCAAAGATCTATGTTTTAGTTTTGCTGTGCAACATTTTATACAATTGTATATGCTATGGTCTCACCGGAGATGGCTTGGGCTTATCCTGGGGGTAAAGAAGAAGTGGCACATTGGCCATGAATGGAGATGCTAGTTCAGAGAAATCAAGTTCAGGGATCTTGTTAGACTGAAGCTGCTTCTGCAGCTTAATTGCTGCCAGGTGTTTCTGAAGAGACTTGCACAATGCAAGTGAACTGCATACAACTTCTGGCTTATCCTGAGGGGGGAAAAAGACATTGCACATTTTTATTTACTAGTTCTATGCTTCAGCTAAGAGAATATCAGCTATATAACTATGGAAACTAAGCAGAACCTGGTTAAGCTTTCTAGTAATCATGGAATTAGTTGTGTGACCTGCGAGCAATATCCTTCTGACCACCTCTATTCCCCTATTCATAGCCAATTTTTTTTTATTACTATTTCCCAGATTATAAAGTAAAAGCAAGCAAGCTTCATGTTAAGTAGTAGCCACTTGGAATGTTTGAGAGGGAAATAAAAGTGGGGTATAAATAAAACAGTTTATTTCTATCTATCTGGCATCGGCTTCTTTCCATTTATGCAGGCTACTCACAAGCTCTTCTTTGATCATGTCCAAAAGGTTTGGTAGGTAAGAATCCACCATCTCCTTACACTCAGCTACTAAGCCTTGGTCAGGAACAAATTCACAGACTTTATTCAAATAGGCATGTATTTCTTCCTATAAAAGAAGAGTAGATTAGAATTGCCTCCGCTGGTCCAGATTCATCCACCTTGAGTGCTCAGAAAATACGATATATGACAAGCACACCCAAATTAGTGATCCTGTAGTTTTTGAGTGATCCTGATCTGTTTTTAAAACTATTTTAATTTATATTTTCCACAATATTAAGGGGGGCAAACTTTGGGAACCTTCCCTTTGCTTATTAACCTGGGAAGAAGAAAGCTCATACACAAGAGAATTCAGCTTTTGCTTACCAACATCTGTCAGACACAATTGCTTTGGGGGAGGGGGCAATACAAACTATAGTTCAACAAGCATTTTGTTAATGAGGTTAGTATGTCCCAATCCCTTTTAAAAAACAATACCTAAAGTTTAGAAAGTCATTTTTGCTGTATTTATGAGAATTCCACTTTGAAGGGCATATACAAGTACAAACTCCATTTTTACTGATGAACCACACTTACCTCTGTGCCATTGTCCTTCAAGAACTTCCCAGCTACTGTTACAACTTCTTTACATAAGTCACAAGGAATGCTTTTCTAAGGAGAACACACAATTTTAACACAATAAGTCACTGAGTATATGCTTGTCAAAACATACAGATCCGACTTCCTTTAAGAAATATCAATTAATGGCAACAAAAATACTATTCCAAATTTTATAGACTGCAAAAGAACTGGGGATGAAAATTAAGAAAATTTATAATCAAGGGGGCCTGTATTCCACCTCCCATCCCAGTTCCAAAAAACTGCAACAGTTGCTCCACCCTATTAATTACAGTGGTACCTCAGGTAACAAATGCCCCAGAGGTAGAGTAAGTTTCAGGTAGCGAATGTGAGTTCCAGGACACCCCTGTTTTGGGTAAGGACGCTGGACTCACGTAACGAAGACTGGCTGGCAGCCTTTGAAATTTTAAATGGCTGCCAGCCAGCGCTCAGACCAGGGACCCTCAGCTCAACTCCTTTCCCCTGTCTCCAGGCTGTGTCTGGGGGTTTCCCCACTGCCACAGAGGCTTTCCCTGCTTCTGGAGGGTTTCCCCCGTCTCTCCAGCCAGGGAGAGGATTCCCTGTGTGTGCGCGCCTCTCTGATTCCCAGCATCACCTGAACATTCTGGTTAGCTTGCGCATAGATATAGAGCACCTAGAGTCCATAGTCTATGGTGCGCACCACAGACAATAGACTCTGGGTGCTCTATAGTCTATGTGAGCCAACCAGGAAGTGCTGGTGATGCTGGGAATCAGAGGGGCACGCACAAGGAAGCCCCTCACTTGGCTGCTGGATTGACGGGAGAACCCTCCAGAGGCAGGGAAAGTCTCTGTGGCAGTAGGGAAAACCTCTGTGGCAGTGGGGAAAGCCCCCAGATGCAGCCTACTCAGAAGTAAGCCCGACAGTGTTCAATGGGACGTACTCCCAGGAAAATATCTTTAGGATTGCAGCATAAGTTGACTTCATTGAATCATGCACACTGAATGCATGTTTTTGAATTCAATTCCAGTGTTTTGTCATCATTTTTACATATAGTTAATATTTTTATATGAATATTTTTTGGGTTGTGGAACCAATTAACTGAGTTTCCATTATATCCTATGGGAAAATCCGCTTCACGAAAAGGATGTTTCATGTAAAGAACAGGCCTCCAGAACGAATTAAATTTGTTACATGAGGCGCCACTGTATAAAGGAGCCTTTAAATTTTAAAGGAGTTTTTAAAAATTCCTTGCCCAATTTTACACAGGTAAAAGCAGAATTGCTCTTTATACACAAGAAAAGACAATTGCTTCAACTTTTTTCATTTTGGCCATGTAGACTGAAAACATTTCAAACTCCCAACACAGGTATCAGGAGTGGGGTCAATCTTTCAAGTGGACCTTTAGTAATTGTAGTAGCAAGTGCAGCTTGTCAAACCACAGTAAACAAGCTATACCTGCTGAGATTTCTGCCTTTTATCAGCTTTTCTCAAACTTTGAGTAAGCTCTACTCACATAGATAAGTGAACTTTAAACAAATTTGAGTGTCCCTATATCATAGTGGTATAAGCTACTAAACAGCAAAAACATTTATTCCTTTCGCCAAAACAGGTTCAACTCACTCATCTTCTACCAGGAGGTGAAGGCCATGCTTTTTAGACAAGTTTTGGCTTATATTTTATTTATTTTAAAAATTTATATCCCGCCTTTCTTGGGCAAATTAGCCCGACTCAAGGCTATTAGCCTATAGGATCCTCGCCCATAGGATTTTAAATCTATCCATCTTTTATCCGCTATCTTCCATTTGTATTTAATAAATATTGAATAACTTGATTATACTGTTATGGCAGGCCACCTTGAACATTTTAAAATGAGATGTGATACACTTCAAACTAAGCCAAGCACTATCAGTCCTCATTTCTGCAAAGGTCTGAGCACTATGCATCCTGTGGAATTGATCACAATTGCCTTCCTCTGCCTCTTACGCAGATATGTCTTCAGAGGAAAACGCTTAAAGTTGCATGACCAAGGTGTGGGTCCATGCTTCTGCTGTAGCTACAATACTATATTTGTATCCAGTGGGCACTCAGTTTCACTTACCACTGTGGGTTTGTTCCAGACAGTCTGCCGACAGTGTTTAACTGCTTTGCACTGAGATGCAGTTTGCAAGTTCTGACACCATACCACAGGACCCTTCGCACAATCCTTCTCCACTAAGAGGGAACTTGCCAAGGCTGTTGAAGTAGTAAAATAGATTTCAGATTACTAATTTGGAAATAAGTCTTCATTTCATAATAAGTTTAGTCCATCGTTCTAACAAACCCAAAAGCCCAATAGAACAGACAAGACACTGTGCCTCTTAACCAGCAGGCCAGGGTTCGAGACCCGGGTCGGCCCCACAAGACAGGGGCCCAACTCTGCGACACCAGCTGGATCCAATCGTATTGGCTCTGCCTTTCCATTGGACTAATTCAGTGGCGTGGAGAGGGGGGATTTGTTGCTTGGGTAACAGCTTATCCTCCATAACAATCTAACCCAGGCTTTTGTGCTTTGCATGCAGCGTATGCAGTGCCAAGCACGATACCATGGTCTTTCAAGACTGAGGGAGGCCTGCTTTATGTGTACAGGCACTCCCACCCCTGGACTGAGAAACGTGAAATTTGGGAAATTTGGGGAAATTTGTTGTCCTTCTGTGACAACATCCACCAAGAACCAATGTTGATAAATTTAACCCTTAAGGGGCTGAAAAGGGGTGCAGCGTGATTTGTCCTATACTTAACATTGAAGACTGATCAACATCCAGCTGATGCACTGGGAGGGAGGGTGCAGAGGGGGAGACTGTGTGCATGGGGGGATGTTGCACAGGGGTGTTTGCGCATGGGGGGAAGGTGCTCATGAGGGATGTTGCATATGGTACACAGTGGAAGAATGGTGCATAGTGAGGGAATTTTACTCCTGCAATGCAGGTATGTTTTCGCTAGTTTAATTATATAAGCTTAGCAACACAAAATGATAGAATCTATAAAGGAATGAACACAGAAGCCACCAGTGAAGTCATTCCTTGAGTTAACAATAATGAAATTTCTACAAAAGGTAGAAGAGGAAGGGCCATGAATCATTTCCACATTATGGAGCGTTGGAAGTTCTTTGAAACACAGCACAACAGTGGGGAGAGTCCTTTGCCTCTTTCCCTCAGGTCAAGCTAAGCTAACAGGGAATCTTTAAAACTGGAAAAGAGATAAGTCCCCCTTCCCCAAATTCAACAGAAAGACCCTGGTCCTTGGACCACAGTGAGGGCATCAGCAACCACAAATCTACATCACAAAGCCTAACTAAAGTTTCTGAACACCTTACATTATTTGAGTGACAATATTAGGAAGCAACTTTTTAAAATGATAGCTATCCATTTCTGTTTTCCCCTGCAAATAGTAAACATGAAGATGAGGGGAGGAATTTAGAGCAGACAGGCTTAAAATGCTGACCGTGGTCTAGATCTCCTCCACGTACACACAACCTGTGGGATGGGGGAAGAGCAAGGAAGGAAACATTAGGACCAATGACACAATTTGTATTTACCGCCAAATCCAGAGTAACTATGGGAGCATGTAAGAGACATCACATTCACCCGTAGTTACTACACTACCCAGTGAAAACCTATGGGAAATTCATATTAGTAACTAGATTAGAGTAAATTGTTCTTACACTGGAGCAAGGACACCCCATAGTTACGCTGGATTTTGCCCTTAGTTTGACTTCACCTTTTGCTTCGACTGGCACAAGACAAATCCTTACATCATGGATAATAGGCAGCAAGGTTGAACAATTTTCTCCCATACAAATTCTTCCCCTATTTGTGTTAATGCAGTGTTATATCTGCACTAGTACTAACCAGGAAAAGGAGTCTGCTTTTCAAAGAATTTTGACTAAAAGCTAACAGACAAGGTAATGCAAATGCACCTATAACTAAAGCTAAGCTATGGTGAAGGACAAACATAGGGAGAGACAGGAAAAGCCCCACTTTTTCACTCATTCTTTCTTGTAAAGTCACAATCCTAACCAAACCTGATTCTTTTCCAATAAACACCTAAGGAATCTAATACCTATGCATTCAAAAATTCTTCTGTATACCAAAGTCCTCCAATTTATGACCCTTCAACTTAAGAAGTTCCAGATATGGAACTCTTTAAGTCAGGGACTTACTGTAAGGTTTAAAGGGCAATGGAAGATTTAGCTGCTATCGCTATTTCCTCAATGACTGTGAAAGGTAAGAAACATGGCATTATCTAGTGATGCCTTTAGTAATGGCTGAAAAGCACCATCTAGCAAACCCTGGCCCGCAGCAAACCTCAATGTGGCTCTCAGCAAGACCTCTCCATCTGGCCTGCAGGCCAAGCCTTGTAATGTCTCTTAATACAATCTTATATGTAGATTTATTCAAATCTGAACTGTAAATAATTTTTTCCAGCCCCCAACAGTGTCAGAGAGATGTGGTCCTCCTGCCAAAACACTTGGAGACCCCTGATCTAGAGGCTAAAGAATATAAGTTTGCTTGGGGTCATCTCAAGTCAGGTTTTTACATCTTCTCAGTCACAATAGAAAAGTGTTCAGTACATTTACTGGTAATTGCTACAGGTTTCACAGGCCTGTAGGCTGTGAAATCAGTAGGCTGAAACATATGGTCAAAGGCAACTTAATCAAAAACAACCTCCCTCCTCTCACTGCTCCACAGTTTATGCACATTTCAGAACTAATGTTGATAGATAAAAATGTAGCCTAGATCCTGATCTCAAAATAATGCTCCAGGCATTACCAAAACGAAAAGAAGGGGGAGAACAAGGTCACTAGAAAGCTAAATGACATAAAGACTGAAAATTCCACTATCAGATTTACTGATACAGCAATAAAGCAAGGCCTATACAAGATCATTTTTACTTCACTGAATATGTCACTGAACACTCAACAAATCTTACAGGCAACTGATTTGCAACCAAATAAATCTGCCCCTCTGAAGCACTACATTTAACTCCATACTTTTAAAGACATCTAAGCACCTATTAGAAGATTTATGAAATATGTTATCAAGACAACAACCTACAATAACAAACTGCCCTTAGTACTATGTTCTGCATATATGAACGACTGCAGAACAAAGCTGGCACAAGTGCTTCCCCTCTGGTATAACTGCAGACGATGGTGGGGAAGCTCCACCCTGGACTATACTCATAGCTGGGACACAGAGCTGCTGCTAAGTTATAGGACAATTCAAACAGAGGCTGATTTTACCCTCTTCTAGTTTCTCAGAATCTTGTTAGAAGCTGTACTTGGGTCTAACAACAACTTGCAAACGAAAAAGGGGGAAGTAAACAGCAGCTGCACTTCTACACTGCCAAGAACAGCAAAGAATAGCCAGTAGGACTGGAAACACTAATTTCAAACGTGTTTTGATTTTAGATTATCTTTATCTGTGGTATAAAAAAATTTCAACAAGATTCCACAGAACCATTCTGTACAGCTACTACAACTTTGCTTACTTTCACCTTATGCAAATGAAAAGTTTGGCAGAACTTCCAGAAATAAACTATAAGTTTCAAACTGCACAATATTTTCAACAACATGGTGAAACTTTCCCATCCTGTCACTCTCATAACGTTGTCCTTTGTACTCATGATGGCCCATTTTACTTGCAGGCAGTCAGCCCTCTCGCATTCTTGCCATTCACATTTTTACAATGCTGCTGTGAAAATAACTATCACAGGTATGCATGTGAGCAAAAACAACTTAAGATTCACTACTATCTGAGGTTTTAGGCATTCCCCTTGCAATGGAGCAACCACAAAAGTGGGGGCTACTTTACTGAGTCTGCAGTTACTGAATTTGGGACACAATGAACTGAACCAAAAGGCTGTTTACCATACAACACGCTGTTGTATAATGCAATACAATTATAGCTCAACTGTGAGTTGTAGCTCATAATTTCAGAATACTCCCAGTTTTCTCTAAAGGCAGGTTATGAAGCATCTCAGCTTACATCATGAGAAAGGTTTTGAAGTATTCCATGTATAGCCAAGATTATTCATCCCAGAAGTTTAATGCAAGCATATCATTCACTAGTTTTGCCCTACAGTAACCTCAGTTCTTCAAACCCACTCCTACCCCCAGCCCTAGAAGTTTTTCCAGTCTATATTTCTGAGCAGGAACAAGTGAGCAGAAGTGGGATTTCGAACTTCTCCATGCATTTTGTCATCCTACAGTTCCTCACATGACATGCTATCAATATTCATCAGTTTTCCACAGTTTTGGAATGGAGCACTACTTTTGTTCAGATTATTCAAGTAATTTTTAATACGGTAGTGACAATTATGCATCAGTCAGCAATTCTTCTGAATCAATACCAAATACTAACACTTGAATCAATTATCACAGAAGATTCAAAATGAACTGGATGAAACAGTGTAGCAAAGGCACCTTGAAGCAGCAAAACTACTGACTAGCTGAGGTTGACAGTTCTCTGGATCTGGAAATGAATTTTGGAAGTTCTAATTTTTCTCCCCAAAAGGACTGATCAACTCCTGCAGTTGGCTAATGGACCTGAACTCAAAGAATCTCTGTGCAGTCACATCATTCATACCACCACCCTTCAATACCCCCTTTACTTTCTCCAGCAGCCATGAAGAACCCTTCCCCTACCCACCCTCCATGAACACAGCTCAGCAATTTTAAAATGTGAGGCATGTGACTTGTCCTTCCCCAAAGAGGAAGAAAGGCAAAGAGAGTCTGCCTTCAAGGGTTACTGCAATGAAAAACAGCAGCAATTCCACTGGCATCTCCTTCTTTCCTCCCACTTGGAGAAGAGGGAGGCCCCATTCATACAGTTTAAAATTACTTTGCTAGCAATGCTATGGGGGGAGGGGAGGTAATGCTGCTGCTGGGATAAGTGAAAAAGTACACTGGAGAGAATGGAAGGCTGGAAAATGCATTTACCAACCTCCAAAAGATTAAAGGATCATGATTTTTTTTTTGGAAGGTCAGTTCATTTTTAAGTTAGACACAAACTTCAAACCAGCTCAGCCATACCACAAAGATGCAGCCAAGAGAATTCTCCAATTCCCCGTTATACACACCTGCACTTTACTAGACCATAGTAAGAATTTCAATGATCTTAGTGACCTTCTTCCCCACCCCATCAGTTATTTTTCTATAGTTTGAAAGAGTTTGTTTTAGCCACTAAAGATGTTTATCCAGAACAAGCAATTTTAAAGGGACAGTAGTTTAACACATTTCCTGATCATTCCTTTGTTTTACATGATCTTTGCTCCCCATTTTTAAAAAAAAACATTCTGTACACCAGTACTCACTAGGCAACAGGGTTTCAACATTTCATTCAACCACAACTGTATTAACCTGGATGTTGCAACATAATTGCTGCAATTTGTAATACCCAAGGACATAATTTTCCACAAGATTATCAATCCACAAGCTTGAGGTGCTTTTGGGAGAACATGTGTTCCAATATATGTTGGATTGAAGATTTAATCACTATGTTCTAGTTTAGAAGATTAAAAGCAAGCCAAACAAAAGCTTGATAATTGATATGATCACCTTACAATTCTGTATTCTACTTAAGTTGTGGTATTAATCCCACTACCATTATGAAACCATGAGTACCAGGAGGAATCTCCAAATTTCCTTTTGACATAACTGTTTTCAGAATCTGTTCTTCACTAGAAGATAACAACATTGATAGAGAAACCTTGGTAGAGATAAAGAGCACAATCCCAATCATGTCTACTTAGAAGTAAGCCCCACTGTGCTCATTGGGTCTTACTCTCAGGAAAGTGTGTTTAGGATTGCAGCCAAACATTAACAAATTGTTTCAGGTAATTAAATTTCTCAAATTTCCATTTATTCAAATAAAATGAAGGCTCAATTTACCATTTTTCCAGCACTTTCCCACCTTTCTCTCAGCCTAGTACTTAATAACCAGGAGAGGAGAGACAGCATGCTTTGTTTTGTTTGCATTGCCATTAGTGCTTTAAAGAAATATATATTCTAAACTCCAGTGTATCACAAGTGTTAACAGACATGCCTGATGGAGGCAATGGCACACAAAAGTGCTATGACAGATTTGAATACACATTTTCGAGGTTACCACCAGTATTCTGTTAGATGGATCTTGGCATGGCGCTTTCTTGAAAGACTGAAAAGGAAAAGCTTGGTGCCCATAATCATGGCTTTCTCCAAAATGACTAATACTATTGTGAACATGTTTACAGTGGAGTGCTATGTTCCAGAAACTGCTATCCTGCATCCATTTTTTGTTAGATGACTTTGCAACTCTGCTTTTGAAAGCATATGCTCCTGCTGCCACCAAGAGGACTTGAAACAGTGCTCTTGTTGCCTATCTGCACTACTGTAAATGGGGAAGGGTTAGAGGAAAAGAAGTTAAAAATGATGATTCACTAGGTCTCTTCCAGTCATGTTTTATACAAATATAGAAATGAGCTCATGGGCCTACTGGAATATAAATATGAAGGGGACCACTGACAGCTTTTGGAAGGAAATACAAATTCATACCCCCAATTCAGCCTACAATGAACACCTGGCACATCAAAAATACTTGGAGACCACTTAGAGAATTCCCCTTGCCTCTGAACAATTTGCATCTCCATGTGTTTCTGGCTTCAACTGTATGTTTTTACTGTGCTAGGTGTGTACAGGGTACAGTTAATAGTTCTCATGAGATTCTATGTGCCTATATTATAGTAAATAAATTCAGTAGCATTTGTTCCAGGTAATTTATGCAAATTATTGAAATTTATTATTCAAATTATGAAATGCAAATCAATTCTTTTCTTGCCCTCCCCCCCAAAAATACTGTTAAAGATGATGACTGTGTCCTCCCCACTAAATGTTTCCCCAATTCCTGCTGCAGACAAACATAACTTTGTGAAAAAGAACATGGGATCTAGTCTGGATCCAATTCCTACATTTGAAGTTTGGGGGAGAAAAGAGGAAAGGGAGAAAACAAACCAGGGCTCCAGCTCTCAACCACAGCAGGAAAAATTTCAAAAGTGTTTCTCCTTATACAGGGTGACCATATGTCATTACCACAAAAAGAGGACAAGGCCCACTCCAAAATGTAGAACATTCCCCAAAAACACAGGACATAACAAAAGCTAGAAACACTCATATATATTGCTTTTATATGGTTAATTTAAACACTACTTTTTTCTTATTTAAATTTAACTATTACACGACATATGACATTTATGAATTTATTTATGACATTACATTTATGAATGACAAGGAGGCTTTATATTATCAGATCGCATATTACTTAATTAGTTATGGCTGCAATCCTAACCACACTTTCCTGTAAGTTCTAGTGAATATAATGGGCCTTACTTTTGTGTACATGTGGTTAAGATTGCATTGTATATTACATTATATATAATTTATGAATGACAGGAAGGCTTACATTTTAATTATCATTAATTGGTTATGGCTACAATCCTAACCACACTTTCCTAGGAGTATGGCTGCAATCCTAAAGATGCTTTCTTGGGAGTAAGACCTATTGAACACAATGGGGTTTACTTTTGAGTAGACATGGTCAGGATTGTTCTCTAAGTACTAGTGAACATAATAAGGTTTACTTTTGAGTAGATGTGGTCAGGATTGCTTTGTATATTACATTATGTATAACTTATGAATGACAAGGCAGCTTACAAATTAAATATTAATTAGTTATGGCTGCAATCCTCACCACAGAGTGAGTACTATTGAATATAAGAGTAAGTACTATTGGATATAATGGGACTTACTATTGAGCCTGTTCACCAGCAGGCCAGGGTTTGAGACCCGGGTTGGCCCCACAAGACAGGGTGAGCTCCTGTCCTTAGCCCAGCTCTGCGACCCTATCGTATTGGCTCTGCCTTTCCATTGGACTAATTCAGTGGCGTGCAGAGGGGGGATTTGCTGCTTGGGTAACAGCCTATCCTCCATAACTATCTAACCCAGGCTTTCGTGCTTCACACGCAGCATATGCAGCACTGAGCACGATACCATAGTCTTCCAAGACTGATGGAGGCCTGCTTTTATTGAGCAGTCATGCTTAGGATTGCATTGTATATTACATTACATATGATTTACAAACAACAATGAGGCTTATATATTAATCAGTTAACTGCAATAGTACACTACATACTGCAATATATTATATACAGATATGTTGCAATATATACATATTATTGCTATATATATCTTATATTTTGTTCTATCTATCTATCTATCTATCTATATATTTACTATATATATATATATATATTGCTATTGCTTTATATCCCTATATCTATCTATCTACACATACATATTGCAAATTAATTGCAATAGTGCATTACCTATAATTTATTTGTGAATGATAAGAAAGCTACATGCTTCTTTCTTTCTCACAAAGAGGACAGGATTCCCTTATTTTCCAGGACACAACTCTGAAAAGGAGGACAAGTCCTGGAAAAAGAGGACCCAGAGCCACCCTCCCTGTCTCAGTGGGTAGCAAGAGGTGCATCAAGGCTACGCCCTGCAGGCAGTAAACAAAACCTGTCCTCGAGGCTGCCATTGCGCGAGGAAGAAAAGAAGCCTTGCAGACGTTCTATTCGGGAAAACAGGCGGGGGCGCGCGCGGAGGGGGTAGGGAAAGCGTGTGCACGACTTGCGCCTTCCCCTCCCGGCTATGGCTTTTAGGCTGCACGGGGGCGGGGGGGTGCGCGCCACCATGGAACGCTCAGGGCCCGTTGAGGCGGCGACCGTTGGGGAGGGGTGGGTGGGGCACCTCATAAGGGCTGGGGGGCTTGTCGCCTCACCTCCCCCACATACAAACACGCACCCCTGAGAGCGGCCCCAGCCCTACACCGGGTGAGGGAAGAAGGGGGCGCCCCCCAGCCCTGGGGGGAGGAAAGAGGGGGCGCCCCCCAGCCCAGCCCCCTCCAGTCCCAGCGCCCTCCTCAGCCCCGCTTACCCGCCGCTAGCGAGCAAAGGAGGGCGAGGAGACCGAAGAACCTCATCTTGACCGCTTCACAGGCTCTGTCGACTGCAATGCGGGAGCATCAGCTGATCGACTGCCTAATATAACTGGCCCCCACCGGCGGAGCCTCTCATGCGCATGCGCGGAGGGTTAACAGCCGGCCCGGCTGGATGGCCAAATGAAGGGGAAACACAACCCCCCCACTCCTGCAAGTCCTGCGCAAGCGCAGAAGAATCCCAAAGCTCAAGACCCTGTCCTCCCCTCAGCGCGGTCGCAGCCGCCCCTCCCCCTCCCCCTCCCCCTCCCCCAACGGTCTGCTGACCCTGAATCAGCTCGAGGCTGAGAAAGGAGGGAGGGGAAGGTGGAGTCACACTCTTGTGAAGGGGAGGAAGGCTCGCACCTCTGATCTCTGCCCCTGCTAGCTCACTAGTCATGAGGTTGCAGTTCTGCTCACACTTTCCTGACTGACTTGAATGAGACTTACTTCTGAGTAGACATGCATAAGGATGTGATCCAAGGCTGCAGTCACAGCCACACTTTCCTGGGAGTAAGCCCCATTGACTGTCATGGAACTTACATCTGAGTAAACATACATAACATGGGGTTCTAAGGCTGCAATCCTATCCACTCTTTCCTGGGAGTAAGCCCCATTGTCTGTCATGGAACTTATATCTGAGAAAACATACATAACATGGGGTTCTAAGGCTGCAATCCTATCCACTCTTTTCTGGGAGTAAGCCCCACATTGACTATCATGGAACTTATATCTGAGAAAACATATATAACATGGGGTTCTAAGGCTGCAATCCTATCCACTCTTTCCTTAGAGTAAGCCCCACTGACTGTCATGGAACTTACATCTGAGTAAACATACATAGCATGGGGTTCTGAGGCTGCAGTCACATCCACGCTTTCCTTAGAGTAAGCCCCATTGACTGTCATGGAACTTACATCTGTGTAAACATACATAACATGGGGTTCCAAAGCTGCAATCCTATCCACTCTTTCCTGGATGTAAGCCCCATTGACTATCATGGAACTTACATCTGAGTAAACATACATAGCATGGGGTTCTGAGGCTGCAGTCACATCCACGCTTTCCTTGGAGTAAGCCCCATTGACTATTATGGAACTTACATCTGAGTAAACATGAACACAATGGGACTTTTGACTAGACATGCTTGGGACTGCACTGTAAGTTGCACTACTATCAGTTCCTTTGCAGCATTGTGTGCAATCACTGCAGAGATAGAGAAAGAACAATGTACTATGTATATCAAAAGTTATGACTTTGATTTAGCAAATTGGCAGCTACTGTACTAGGAAGTATGTTTTTCTTAGATTTAGACTCTTCTAAATTGCTGTATCATACTGAGGCCTAGCATTTTCACCCTGAAAATGTAGGTTTATTTTTGTTTCAGTGAGCTGTTCCAGGAAAATTTACAATACTCATATTTTGTGTTAATAGCCAGATTTGAAAGCCATGGAAAATCTGTTGAGACATCCAGCCACTAACTCTAAATTCTGCAGTTACAGCTCAGTGTCAGTCTGTGATGCTCTCCTTATGAAGAGAAATACAGTAAATAAATATGCATGTACCCAGACAATCACCAGTCTTTCCTATGACAACATGCCTATTTATGTGAATGTCTCCTATCTTTCTTACACTTAGCTTTATATTCAGTAAAGCAATATCTTCAGTGTTATTGCTTTTGCAATTCCAGCCTGACTAAGGTGTCAGGGAAAGAAGGCTGATTGCTGAGTTTAATAGCAGAGCTGCATTAAGAGTGCATTAATTTGTTCACCTTTGATCCTACAGCTTAGAGCACAATCCTGAGCATGTCTACTCTGAAGTAAGTTCCATTACAGCCAATGGGGGCTTACTCCCAGGTGAGTGTGGAAAGGATTGCAGCCATAATCTACCTATACTCTCTGGATTTGAAATATACAGTAATAAAACGTTATTGTCATTGAGTAGTCTCATCTATATCTGTCATCATTAAAAAGCAATTATTTCTTAAATTAACACACAGGTTAGTACAACACATAGGTTAGCAGAACAAGAGTAACAGCTGAACAGGAAAGTGTAAAAGCACGTTGAGAATTGAATGAATTGCCGGAAGCAGCTGGACTAGAACTATAACCGCGCCCTTCTGCTGCAGGGTACAGCAATGTTTTTTTAGTTAAAAGCTTCTCTGGCTTCTGTCCCAGACACACTGAGGTACAGAAACTGAACCTGGAGATCACAAATGCAGCAATCACAGCTCTAACATCTCTCTGCCCTAAGCCAGACAGTGGGGTTCTCAAGTCTGCACCAACTATTTTGCTGTTGCAGATGAAGGAATCTGTGACAAGCAGAAATTCGGGATACAGCAGAGTATGATTTTGCTAGTCTAGATTTGTCATAACATCTTCCACAAAATTGGGGCATGACCCTCTGTCCCATTTGCCAGTATGTGAACACAATCCCCCCCAATCAGGACTCTCCCTGTATTTCTGGACATACGGCAACCCTATACCACCTTCTGCCCAGTTCCTTCCCCCACCCTTGTTCCATTCTCCTTCCAGAGATAGCACCACTGCCTAGCAGTAGCAGGTACCACATTTTCCTGCTGGTGGTGGGCCCACCACCTGGCGGGCATGGACCTAGCACCTGTGTTCATTACTTGCTGGATGCCATAAAGTACTTTATGACATTTTTATGGCACCTAGTGCCGGCTTAGGTTCAGGCACTGGCTGAGTTTAGGACTGGGCCCTCACTCCTCAATCGATCTTGGACAAAGGATAAAGAAGCAAACTGGTAACAATAATGACGGGAAGAGAAGCAGTCAAGGGGCTTTTACTGATATCCAGTTAGGATGTTTTGTAATAAAGCCAAGAAGATCCTATGATCCCAACATTTGCAACCCACTTTATCCATTAAACGTTTCATGTGTAGCATTAAAGGTAGACCAAAAAATGTAAAGGGTGAATGTGTTAAGTACAGTACATATATGGCAAACACTAATTCCCCTGATTGGTTGCCATTCTCCTTTGAGGCACACCTTCCATACACAGACACCTTTCTAGAAAACATTTACTATTGCTCCTAAAAGCACTTTCCTGGGAGTAAGACTTATTGAACACAATGGGGCTTACTTTTGAGTAGACATGGTTAGGATAGTGCTCCACAGCCCTATCCAGCACATGTATATTTTGAATACTTTTTCATTAATGGTGTTCTCGAGTATTAGCACAGTTTACTTACTCATTTTTTCCTAAAAATTGAATGATATTCACCCCAAACTATTTTATTCCCTTATTTCTCCATTATCCCAATTGTTCATGAGAAAGAATGCTTTTCCAGAGAGATCTTCTATTTCCACCCTCCAACTAAGGGTAGTATTCTGTGGTCATTGAAGCTAATCAACTCACTCCATCAATCTCCCTTCAAACTAGAGCAGGTTACTGGTACACATTATTCACAGGCTTATTCTTTCAAATCCAGTCCCACACTGGGTGGTCACTAAAAAATATTAGGCTTAACTAAAAAAGTTCATGCTTTGTCACTGGACTAATTTATTTGACTTGGGAGTGGGAAATTTGATTGTCTGTTAATTTCCAATCATCTTATTAGAACTTCTTGGTGAGGAGTGTGCTAAGCTCCTCAAAAATGGGGAAACAGAGACTTACTCAGGTAGGATAAGAAAACAAAATGTGTGGGAGATACAAAATGCCAAGTTTACATAAAGCCAAGCCAAGTTGCAAGTAATGATGTTATCCAGGCAGACAGAATCCTAGACACTTATATTTATCATTCCAGAAAGTTGCTGAATGATTTAGACCAATGGTGTCCAACCTTTTAACTTCATGGCTCCTGGACCTTTAACAAGCTTGTAAAATATGGAATTTCAGCAGGTGTAGCTTGTGATCTTTGGGATGAAAAGCTGCACCTGCTGAAATTTCCTCCTCTGCATACTTGTTAAAGGTCCTGGAGCCCTGAAGTTGAAACGTTGGACACCCCTGTCTTAGACTTTCAGCCCAATCCTATGCATGTCTACTCTGAAGTAAGCCCCATTAAAGTCAATAGGGCTTACTCCCAGGAAAGTGTGGATAGGATTGCAGCCCCAGTTGTTTTATTTTGAACTTTGCCTTTTGATCTCAAGTATAGAATTTATCTGACTTTTTCCTTTTTTGATTTTAACTCACAATAAATATTTTCCTTTGACTTGATTAAAATAAACTTGCTTGTGCCTTAATCCACAGCAGTTGATGACTTGCTCAGACTTACATGCTTCTGGGGGCGGAGGGTTGAGAGGGGGATAAGTGAAACAGGAAGGTTGTTCGAGACAGTCTCCTTTCTTAACAAACTCGGAGTGACCATATAGAATACAGTGTACCTCTACCTTTAACCATTGAATTAAAGAGGGAATTCAGGCAGGTGCTGCTTTTTAAACCCTTCTATGAGCTAAATCTGCCTCAATTCCCTCTTCTATGCAAACGTAAAGGTACAGACAGGCATTCTGTCCTCCATTTTATATGGTCACCCTCACCCTGAACAAACTCAACCTTAGGGCTGTTGGTTGGCAGAGTCTCAGCTGGGTGAAGGGGAGGATATGTGACCCTGGTTCTACATTTCTGATGGCAGTAGAATTCTGTCCCACATGTATGACCTGCTAACCAAGAAAGAGGCACTCTTTCAAGTGGGTGTTCCTCTTTTATTTAGCAGGGGGGAGAGTAACTGGCCCTACACACCCCAGCAATGTCTGTTCAAGTGGCTTCTGCTGGTTTTTTTTTTTGTTTTGTTTTTTTTTTTGCATTTTAGATTGTGAGCCCTTTTGGGACAGGGACCCATTAGCTATTAATTAGCTATTATTATTTTTCCATTTTCTTTGTAAACCGCTTTGTGAACTTGTTAGTTGAAAAGCAGTATATAAATACTGTAGATAGATAGATAGATGGCCATGGTACACTTGAATGTATGGTTTTGGTGTCATCTCAAGGTGGACAGAACCACAAGAGGGTTTTTCCATTTTTATCAAGAACTGCTATATTATGATTTCTTTATTTTTACCTTCCACCACAATTATAATACAGTTTATTTGGGTGTGAACTGCTCAGTGGCTTTCGGGGGGGAGAGTAGAGGGGGGAGGATGCACAGGTACTAGTAACCTCAACTGGCATGGCTGAGGGGGTACACTGACATCCCATCCATGTTGCCCTGATGACTGCCCATCCCTGCTGCCTCCCCACAGAGACAATCTGAGGGCTAACGAGACTGTACATGGCATCCCTGTCTCCCAAAGGGCTTCAGAACCCACCAGAGAGCCTTTAGTGACTCTCTTAGTTTTTATCAGAAAACTGGAAGTGATATTTAAAGGCCCTCTCAAGACCTTCTGAGAATCAGAGAGGCCACACTTGGCCTCTTTAGCCCTAAGAATGCTTCCAATGCTTCCCTCTGGCTGGTATTGGGGGGTGACACATCCAGGTGTGCCCAAGAGAGCCACAGTGGCCAAAACCACCACTGGAAATAATTTTAGTGCTGTGGTATCAACTGGGGACAATGAGTAGTCAGTAACATTGCTGATGTCTGTGTAATCCTGCCTTTCAAGTACTATGGTAGTCACAACCCACTATTCATCAACGTCTTTCTAAATTGTGATGAAGCTGAAAAGACTCCTCCATGCATACATGCATGCATCATACATACATATATTCTTCAGCAGCCCAATGAAATGAACAAGATCTAGTTTCACTTACCGTACCTCCTTTGGGCTCGCTTCATAACTGGAAGGAAAATTTTGTCAGTACCATTATGCATTAGTGCTAGTGCACATAGGGTGCAATCCTAATCTTGGCCGGCACAATAGACTGGTTTTCCTGTTGCCGTGGTGTATGGAGGCAAGTGCGTGTCTGTGCACTGGCCAAATCCTTCCCCAGGAATGGTGCAGAAAGTGCCTTACAGGCCGGCCAGCACTTTGACACCCCAGGCCAGCACGGGACTTGTGCTGGAGATTAGGATGGCCTAACTGGGGCTTAGGATTGCAGCTATAGGCATATAAAACATTACAGTGGCGCCTCACGTAACAAATTTAATCTGTTCTGGAGGCATGTTTGTTACGTGAGACGTTCTTTATGTGAAGTGGATTTTCCTATAGGAATTAATTGAAACTGAGACAATTGGTTCCACAACCCAAAAAATATTCATATAAAAATATTAACTGAATATAAAAATGATGACAAAACACTGGAATTGAATTCAAAACATGCATTCAATGCACATGATCCTATGAAGTCTACTTAGGCTGCAATCCTAAAGACACGTTCCTGGGAATAAGCCCCATTGAACACAATGGGGCTTACTTCTGGGTAAACATGGTTAGGAGGCAGCAAAGACACTTTCAAAGTGTCTCCCCACTTTTCCCTTCTCTTCATCCAGAGCCTCTCTCTCCCCTGCTCCCTTCTGGCTAGCCCTGAGCTGCTTCCCTCTCCTCCACTGCTCTTCTCTCCCTCTGCCCAGCGGATACCCGGCCACAGGAAGAACAGTGCAGAAGTGTTGCTTTTGCTATGGGCAGTCATGATAGGCAGCCATGACACTTTTTAAAAGGGCTGCAGGCCAGCATGTATGCCCCAACTGCCAATGAGTGTTTGTTATGTGAAGCAGTTTTTTACGTGAAGCAGAATTCTAGAAAAAATTTTGTTTGTTACGTGGAACATACTTTATGTGAGGCGCTTGTTACATGAGGCACCACTGTATTAACATTTGGCAAGCATTCTTCCTGCCTGCTGTAGAGTGAAGTGTGAGAAGTTTCACCAGCACTCTCCAAGAGGGAAGAGACTTTTGTGAGGCAGTTTCATTTCATTAAGTGGTGTCAGCTGTTTGGACAAGATGGTTGCGAAGAGAATTTCCTTCCCCTTATATGAAAATTGGATAAAGTGCCTCATACTGTGTCTCGAGACAGTAAAGCATTAGTAAAACAAAAAAAAACACAAACAAACAAACAAAAATGCTTTTTATTTACATTTGGAGACATGCTGAGTATGTGGATTGTTGCATTAGCATATCTCATATCTAGATTAAACACCACTCAGTCATGTTGCTTTCATAGACTGGAAAGATAGTTTCCTAAGTTTTGGGACTGTGGTAGACACAAGGCACTGAAGTGCACTCATAACAAATTACCGTATACACTCGAGTATAAGCCAAGTTTTTTGGGCCCCACAAATGGGGTATAATGTCAGCTTATTCTTGGGTGAACTGAAAAGTGGTGGGATCAAACCCCATCATGTCATATACCGTTGGATTCATATTTAAGAGCAGAATTCAATGCAAAAATCAGTTTTGAGATATCTCCTTCCTATCAAAAGTTATGGCCAAAAACCCAAAACTATAAAAATAAAAAAATACGTTTTTGGCAATTTTTTTAAGCAGGTAGGAATTTTGGCCTTGGGGTTTAGGAATTTTGGGTTTGGCATCTGGTCACCCTGTCCAATGCATGTCTACTCTGAAGTAAGCCCCACTAAGTTCAATGAGGCTTACTCCCAGGAAAGTGTGCTTAGGACTGCAGCCTATGAGTTCCAAGAAGGGTAGTACCAGTACCTGCTGCATTTCCTACCCTAAGCATATACTCGAGTCAATAAGTTTTCCCAGTTTTCTGTGGTAAAATTAAGTGCCTCGGCTTATACTCAGGCTGGCTTATACTCAAGTATATACTGTAAGCTTTTCACCCTTGGAATGTGTTTAATTTAATTCAATAAGATTTAATAAAACACAGAGATCACAATTTGCAACACTATTATTTCATGTTTTAAATATAAAGCATTTATAACTAAGCAGCAATTATTCCAATAAGCAAATAATAAGGTCCCATGAGTCAGATTTTTATTAGTTGGTGCCAAATCAGAGTTTTATGTGAAGTAAACTCATATAACCCAAATGATGAGTCTTGTTCAATAGTACTGCGTAATGAAAATTCAGTTCCTCATGTTAACATTTGACTCAAGCCCAGAATATAAAGTCATTCTCTTTATCTGCTGGTGTTAGGAATTCTGATTCAGATACTGAATCAACAGATATGGAATAACTGATCCTATGAAATCAGTGGGGTTAAGTGGAGGGATAGCTGATCTGGTTAGGAAATGCCCATAATAGATAGCTTCAGAATGGCTAAGGAGAGCTGTAGGATGTCTGGGTATGTAGTAGTGAATGGCTATAGATAGCTGAAACAGGCAGCCCTTCCCCATGGTGTGACATGAGTTTCTTTTTGCTTCCTTCAGAAAAGCAAATCTGCAGGAACAAGAGTGCAGATAGTGAGGATTGATTGCATTTTTTTAAACAAAATACTAATTCCTGCACTGATAATCTAGAACCATAGCCATGTCAAAATCGTGACATCTTAGAAGTTTAAGCTTTGTGTTAGAAATCCCTGACTGACATTTCATCTCTGCTGTGAAATCACTATCTGGTTTTACAAGAGCCACTGCATTTTTTTCTCAATTGTTTGCAGTATGGCGATATTGAAACAGCCCTGCTTGTTCTATACATTTGTTGTTCTACTCCGAAACTCCTGCCAAACTTTTTGGCAGGAGGGTCACATCATCTCTCTACATTGTGTCAGGGGCCAGAAAAATAATTTATATTTCAAATGTAAATAAATTTACATAAATTTGTTATGTAGGTTTGTTACATCTAGGAGCCCAAATCTACCCGCAGGACAGACCTGGCCTCCCATTCTGCCTATTCTCTGCTATTCCAGGTAGGTAGAACATTTGAACTTTGCCCTCCATGGCTGAAGTTTGCTGGCACCTGCCTGGACCTGGAGACCTTATCTATCTGCTGGTAGGCAAGGGCTCCCATTCTGATTCTTGTCCTCTTGCCCTGCCCAATGAGTTTCCCTGACCAGGCACCTGACTTCACTCCTCATTCCAGCGGGAGCCCTTCCCCACAGGTGCAACAGTTTAGGGGCCACACACCCATGACCCCATATCTACCCCTGGAAGCACCTTATAGGACATTCAGCAACTAGTCTCTTCATTTTAATCTGTTATATTTTTATAATACTTTATTGTCATTGTATGCAAGTATACAACAAAATTCAGGTGCACTTTTTCAGGATACAGACTTAACCAATCACTGGAATGCTGAGCCGCTGCACCACTACAGACATGCACCACTACATGTAGTGGTGTACATGCACCACTACAGACAATCTTGACAAGCAACCCTATGAATTAGGGAGTTGTTCTACAGGCAGCTTGTAGAACTCTTCTCTCCCAGGTGGAATCCTTCATGGCAGTGATTTTCAACCAGTGTGCCATGGATAGTCCTCAAGTGGGCTGCGGGAATTTGGAGATTGGTATTCCTTAATGTGAAAATTGGGGGAATTTGAACAGACCCGTGTGCCTTGTCAATGGTAAAAACAATTGATGGTGTGCCTTGTCAATTTCAGTGCCTTGTTAAGTGTGCGGTGAGATGAAAAAGGTTGAAAATCACTGCTTCATGGTGTGGTCATCACATCTGGTATTAGGAACTGCCTTGAAGGCTTCCAGCAGGAGTTTTTAGGTCAGCCAGAGCTGTAAAAGGCAACACCTTCTGGGCTCTGATGATTCATGACAAGTATTACCAACTTTCAGTCTCCCATCTAGGAGCTGTCCAGGTCCTTGCCTGCTTAGCTATTGTCAGCAGTTCTGCACTCAACCACCAGATCACAACTACCGTTATGACCCTTACTGTTAAACATTATTGTATCAATAAAGAAGCGCATGTTGTATCTTATATCATAGGACTGCAAAATAGGACAAAGAGTATCAACATACTGAAAAAGACCTGAGATAGCCATAACTGCTGCTTCCACTCATTCTTCCCCTTTTGTCCACATGCTTTCTTGCATTCAATAGGACCAATGCAAGGTTCACAGAGATATCTTCAGACAATGCTGGCAGTCCTATTGCAAAACATAAGATTGCTAACTGGGAAGAAAAACAAACAGACTGCTGGCCTGTTTCTGTACCTTTGATAGTGACTTGATCTGCATAAATCAAAGGGTGAAGATGTTCCTGATGTGGAGAAAACATTAATAACAGCCAATTGCCACTCATCAAACTGCTGATAAAGGAACTGCCACAGAAGACGGTTGAAAGAACAGCAAGCCAACTATATCATGAGGCACTGGACCAAGAACTGTCTGCTTCATTGCCAGAAAACAATGAGCTATTTGATACCACCACTCCAAGAAGAGTGGTTTCCAGCATTTTGAGTAGGTAAAGCTGATAAATATAAGAATAGTGAACCTCTTTCCCTGCTATTGAATTTTCATCTTCTCTCTATATAAAATCAAAGTCACTGACTGAATCATCAACACCCAGCCAAAACTGCCAGATCTAGAAGCATGAAATGGGGGGGGGGTATTCATTCCGTGAAGCAGGCACCCATTAAGAACAAATTTTTAGAAATTCAATCTGGAAGGTGTGAAAAGGGATACTACGTGTTTTCAAACCTACACTTAACACTGAAGAATCATTGACTCACCAATGCCGAGCCCAAACTGGTGTATGTAGAAGAATCATGCTTGGTGCCTGATGGTGCCCATTGCCCACTGGTGCGTGTTGCTTGATGATGCCCAGTCATGCGTGGTGGTGCATCTTGTCCACTGGTGCCTGGTGGTGCTTGTTGCACTGTGTTGCCCAGTGCCAGTAGGGATGCATGGTGGCCAGTGGAACCCAGTGCCTGGTGGTGCCTGTTGCCCAGTGATGGACAGTGCCTGTTGGTGCCCAGTGGTGCCCAGAGGTCCCTGATACCAGCTGTTTGGTATTGCCCAGTGGTGCCTGGTTGTGCTAACTCATGACCACTACCCACTGGTGTTCACTGCTGTGCAATACCAGCCACCACATACCACTGCCCCTAGTGCCCATTGTTGCCCACTGCCCTGTGCTCACTGGTTTCCATGCCTGCTGGTGTCCTGTGCCCACTGGTGCCCTGCTGTGTCCTCCAGTGCCCAGCCATGCCTGGTACCCACAAATATCTTCATTTTTTTTCCTACAATGGTGGGTCAATTCTGCTAGTTTTACATAAACCCAGGGGTCTTTTTCACGGGAGTGCATACCCATAGAGTACCAGCACCTCTGTGTGAGTACTGGCATACACACACATAGACACAAACACACAGGTAAATATCTGTGAGTACAGGCAGGTGAATACTGGCACCTATTTTCCAGAAATAATAGCATTGCATGATAAACCTATACCAGGGTGCAGGCTTAGGTAGCTCTCAGTCATGTCAGTGAAAGAAGATTGAGGTGAGGCATCATCAGGGCACAGGTGACACCCACATCCATTTTTTTGTTTCCTCTTCCTTCTTTTTGGCTACTGCTATGACTTCTGACTTTCTTTTTTGAAAATCACTGCACATTTAATCCCTCTTGAATTATCCTCCACTGATCACTGTAGAGCAGTGTTTATCTACACCATTCTTCTTGGCCATCAGATTAACAATATAGCTTTTCCATTAGGAGTAGTTGAACTTTGATGTTTGAGGGCTGCTAGAGTAGATTAAAGATAGGAGTCAGACAGCAAACAATTGTTGTTGGTTATATATTCCTGCTCTGATTCACCCAGATCAATAACCCAATGCTATAGATATTTGCTCAGAAGTTCCATTGTGTTCCATTGTCTTATTTGGTTTATGCCCAAATAAATGTGAATAGAATATCTGAAGCAATTGTTATTTTTCAGCTGTTTTTTAATCCAAGAGATTCCTTCACACTGGATTTAGTAGGATATTCAATGACAATGTTGGGGAAAGAAAGCAAAGACTCAGCTAGAATTAGAAGTTGGCTGTTCATTGGAGCCATTTGATTGTGATTGGGAATGCTTTGAACAGCATTCCCTGGAGATATAGGAAGGCAGACAACCTAGACAACCAAGATATATGTAGGCTTTTGAGATGAGATCATTCAATTTCTTATTGATACAATATGGTACTTTTTCATTAACAACTAGATTAATTATAGCAGAAACTACTGGTACAGTTCAATTACTAAGACTTCACTTATACAGTATAAACTTTTTTGGAAGGAAAAAATAAATATATCTTTATATAATTAAACACAAAACTCTGGAAATAGCATATGGACAACCGTATTGGTGTACAGAAATATAGCTGTCTTACAAGAAGACCAAGCCCATACACAAAAGTTTTAAAACAGGTAATGGAGCAGGATAAATCACTAAAGAACAATTCAAGCCCAGGTTCTGGCCAAGTCCTGACCACTGGAACGTGGCAGAGTCCTCTGCACTGGAGTTCCAATACTGATGACAAATGTACTCTAGGTGGCCCAGCAGCTTTTCAATCTTGAGATACACAAGACATTGGCAATATCGATTCTGATTTTCTTTGAGAAGTAAACCTTATTTTCTCCCATAGCACTTTACATTTTCTCCTATTGCACTTCACAGCACAGACAGTCACATTTATGGCCAAGGTCAATGAAAGGAATGAAATGAACTGCAAAAGCAAACCACAGACATACAAAAGGCCTTATTTTCTAACTACAGCACATGCATAAACATTGTACACAAACCTTTTTATTGTTCTCCTTCTCCATTACTGATAAAGAAAATTATAAACAAGACCTTTTGAACGCTGTAGCTAAGGAAAATAACCAAAGAACATTTGCTGGGAGCAGTCCTAAGAACTATACTTCGGGCGCAATCCAGAGTAACTACAGGGAGTCCTTGCTCCGGTGTAAGAACAATTTGCTCTAGATTGCAATATGAATTTCCCATAGGTTTTCACTAGGTGGTGCAGTAACTATCAGTACACGCAATGTCTCTTATGTGCTCCCAGAGTTACTCTGGATTGTATGGTTCATTAACAAGTGATATTGTATTCCTGACTCATAATGCAGAGCTCTACTCTCTCACTGACACCAATAATACCGAAAAGATACCATTGCTGGATAATACATTCATATTGTACCATTTGTTAGACTGTGCCCCTAATTGTCCTCAGTGTGCTCTAAATAGGATTATATCAGCCGTTTTTCATAATCCAATCGGAAAAAAAATTAATTTTCCTTCATATTCCTCAGCTGAAGCAAAAGACTGTTAGCTCCTTAACCCTTCCTCCCTTGACTCAGATCTTGACTACACTCCTTCCTAAGAGAAAGAGAAATGCTTCTAAAATAATGTTTGAAAGCATCATAGAAAAACAAAGATTTTTTCCCTTTCAAATTATTGGTTTTCCGCTATGAAAATATATGCAGATTTAATAAAATCAAAACTCAGACAATTTATTGACTAATATTTCTTTGACTGAATGACAGTCCAACAATGTTATTGAGCCTGGTCTGCTCCCATGCTTGTAACAGAAATTTAATTTGCAGACACCAGCAACAGTTGAAGCTTTTTATAACAGAGATCAATGCTATTCTGTAATCTTGCTGCTGCAGTTCAAACTGCTGTTAAAAGAGGAAGGTTCAGGACATGGATTGATGCTTCTACTTTCACTTCTGCAATGTATTGCAAATATAGATGTGTGTTTAGGGTAACCAGAGTGTCTTCCACTCCTTTATTTTAATTTTCAGTTCCTTTTGAGCTTTCATTTACCATACTAATAATGAATAGGAACTGGTATGCAGATCTCCAGTAGCAAAATATGTAAGCCTGTCTGAAAGTTTAGTATATACAGTATAGTATTTTCAACAGTTTTAGTACACACAAGTTTTGCTTTTAAAATCTGTTTAAAAAGGTAAGTATCAAAATAGACATTTGATCCGGATCCAGGATCACTGCAGAAGAGCAACGGGAGAAAGGCACAGTGTTGAGGGAACCTCTCTCTCCTAAACACAGTACACACTTTTAATTAATCACAGTTATATGTTGATGCATACAGTACAATCAGGCTGACCAGATGTCATAAATAATCGCAAAAGAGGACAAGACCCCCCAAAATGTAGGACATCCAAGTAAAATGTAGGACATGACAAAATAAGCTATAAACATTATATATTTCTATCATGTGGTTAATTTGAACACAAACAATGCAATCCTAAACATGCCTACTCAGAAGTTAGTCCCATTGTGTTCAATATTACTTACTCCCAGGAAAGTGTGGTTAGGATTGCAGCTTATATTACTTATTAAATTTAAAAATATTACATATAACCAGGGCTGTAGAAAGGATTGTAGAACTGGTGGGGGGACAATTGTTTCAGGGGGGAAATTATGCCTATGTATCTATACCAGTGTGCAAAATGAAAGGGTAGGTATGGGGAATCAAAGACCTGTGACTCAACCAGTTTCATGAAGAGAAGTATTTGTGGGTGGTTTTACAGTTAGAGGTATCTACACGCTACCTCATTTCACATATCAGACCATTAGAACATCTACCCCAGTGTTGTCTATCTAAACTGCCTAGCACCAGCTATCCAGATGTTACATCCTTATCTGAAAATGCCATGAATTGGACTTGAGACATTCTGCATGCCACCAGAATGGCCACCTGCTCTTCCCTCCCACTATTCTTGACTTAGGGTGCAATCCTAACCTAGGCTGGCACAACTCATTGGTCTTTCCATTCCTGTGGTGATGAAGGGAAGCAAGCACAGCATGTCTGTGCACTGGCCTAACCCTCCCCTAAGAAAGGTCCAGAAATGTCTTATGGCACTTTTGCGACACCCCTAGGTCAGCACAGGACTTATGCTGGCGCTTAGGCTGGCCAACTGGAGCTTAGGATTGCAACCTAAGGTATAGGAATCTACCCACCAGGGACTGCATTTATGGAAAAGTCGTTGCTGCTGATCCTCAAGTTCTGCCCATTTCTTCCTATGTCTTTTTGTTCCTGTGCTTCCCAATCTGCTGTGTCAGGCAAAACTGATGATGGCTGCAATCCTAAAGACACTTTACTGAGAGTAAGACCCATTAAACACAGTGGGGTTTATTTTTGAGTAAAGATGGTTAGGTTTGTGCTCAATGTCTCATTTACTTCAACAGATGGGGAAAGGGTGAGCAATGGGCCCTGTGAAGCAATAGAACAGGAGGCAAAAGTGCAAACTCTGGATAATTGAGCATTTATACCGTCACCCTTCTCTATCTTGTTTACTTTCTCTCCCCCTCCCCTTTGTAATGTTTCTCTTTGTGCCCTGCAAATCACTCTTTTTCTCTGGATTTTCAACATTCGGTGGATGTGTTTAGCCTGTGTGTGCATGCTTCTTTCACTTACTTTCTGTATTCTTGGTGAACTCATGGATCTAACCAAATGCAAAAGAGGTGTAGTCCCAACAGGTTTTATAGAATCAGTCTTCGGATAACTAGAAATGCATACTTAGGCCTGCAACATCTTTCACAGTTGACAGCTACATCAGCACGTCTGCAACAGCATATTTTATTCCCAGATGCAAAATACAGAAGGAATGCAAATACAGCAATGGTGGTATGCCTTGTCCAAACTTTTGAAAGTCTGAGCAATGTTCAGATCCTGCACTAATAAAAAACTGCGATTCTTGCAATCAATGATTTTCAAGCATTTCAGCCCAGAACCCCCTTTCAAACTTACAAATCTGTCCAGGATCCCTGTCAAACTTATCTGGGTGTGACATCACTGTGATGCCAGAACTCCTCCATGTCTACTTGAAAGTGAGTCTCATTGTGTTCAATGAGACTTACTTCCAGAACAGTCCAGTGCCAGATTCCAAGATGACAGATCCCACCCTCTCACGACTCCCCTGACCCAAAGTTGCGAGCCCCCATAGTGGTCCTGACACCCACTTTGAGTACCACTTTGAGTACCACTGTTCTAGACTGTACCACAATGCATTTTGCCCAACAACTGGTGCAGCAATTATTTTGTTATTTTTTGAATGTAGTTTTTTTTTTTATTTTGCCAACTGTAAATGGGAGAACTTGATGTAATTAACATTTGCATGTGAGAGATTCAGGGGTAGCCAGAAAGGTGACCCTCTTAATTTATGAACAAGTGAGGTGGGCTGAAACATATGGATATATCAATTGTGTGGTTAAAAACATGGCACATATTTGGGAACATTTTTACCTGTTTTACCTGTTCTACTTCATGTGAATCCAACCATTCATGTTTGTGCTTTATCTACAACATTTTTATCTTGTTTTATCAGGAAGGTCTTAAAATAGCAAAAAGCAGCAGAAAAGAGCAAAGGAGGTCACACACAATGAAATGTTAAAGGCAAGCAAAACATGATGGGTGTTGCCAGGTGGTTAATACATGAAAAAGAAAGACTGGCACAGATTTCTAGACAGAGAGTTCCTCAATCTGGACACCTGTGTTGAAAAGGCCTCTTTACCCTGTCTTCCCTGTAGGGTAGCAGGCAATAGTTTTCTAAAGCAGATCTCAGTGGTAGGTGTATTTATGTGGGAAGTGGCAGCCTGAGATAATTATTCAAAGCTATTGAAAAAGCAATGTGAAAAAGTGATTCAATTTGCCCTTGATTTCTTTTGTAATCTCTGGATGTTTCCAAAATAGTTACAAGTATGTGTAGAGTGAGATGTGAAACAACTCTTTGTAATTTTTTTGCTTGTTTTTTTAAATTTAATCCCATACGAGGAAGATGAAGTGAAAGAGGAAGAGAAAATGTTGCAATTACTACCAGATCAAGAAGTTAATACAGTGGTACCTTGCAAGACAAAAGTCCTGTATAAAGAATGCTCTGAATAACAAAATGAAATTCCCCTGGGATTCTGCTTTGTTGAACGACTATGCTTTGAATAGCGAATCTCCATTAGCTGGGCTCCCTCTCCTGCCTGCATTGGCTGGGCTGGGTGGCTGAGGCAGGATTTTTTCCTCCTGCCTGCAGTACCAGTGAACAGGCCAGCAGAGGGAGCACAGGCACAGCATCTCCCCAGCAAGGCCTAGAGAAGGACTGGAGCTCCCTCTGAGCCTGGGCCTGGATTTCTGGGCTTCCCCAGCAAATCTGCTTCCTCAAGCCAGCCAGTCCAGGAGGGAGCCCCCCTTCCTGGATCTCCCCTCTGGTCCCTCCTCAAAAGAAACCCCTTTCCCGCAGGGAAACATCCTTTCTGCCTGGACCCCACTCCATCCCACTTTCCTGTGAGTAAGAGCACAATCATAACCATGGCTACTTGGAAGTAAGCCCCATTGTGTTCCTGGTCTTACTCCCAGGAAAGTGTCTTTTGGATAGCAGCCTAAATCCCACTTTTGCATCCACATTTTCCTGTGAGGAAGCCCCAGTGGATTCAGTGGGGCTTGATTCTGAGTAGACAGGATAGGATCTTGCCTCTTTGCTGTTGCAAACTGCCTATCTGGTTTGCATAGCTCTCTCTCTCTCTCTCTCTCTCTCACGCACGCACAAACACACACACACAGAGAGAGAGAGAGAGAGAGAGAGAGAGAGGTTCCTTGTTAAAGATGCTCCAAGAGACAACAGTGACTCTTTTAGTGAAAATTAGTCATCCTAGACCATAAAGGTTTTTCTTTTCTGTTAACTGTATAGAATATTACAGTGTTTTATTACAGTAATTGTGGTCTGTATTATAATACAGTGTTTTGAATTTGATTAGTGTTTTGTCATGATTTTTACATACAGTTAATATTTTTATATGAATATGTTTGGGTTGTGGAACCAATCGTCTGAGTTCCCATTATTTCCTATGGAAAAATGCACTTTGTATAAAGAACACTTTGCATAACAAATATGCTTCCAGAACGAATTAAAATTGTCTTACAAGGCACCACAATATGTGTATGTATATTTAAAAAGAAACTAGTCTAGGCAAAAGGAAGATATTTGAAGATAATTAAAGATACAACCTTGAGTGAAAGGCTGTGGGTAGTGCCAGGATTCACATAGCAAAAGAATAGTGCAGGTCCTACTATTTGCTACTCAAACCGAATGTGGTATACAATACGGATGTTCCACACAGAAGTCCAGGAATTTGAATTATTCTTCCCCATAAAGAGAAGTGTACAAAAGTGGTTGGGAGGGTGATGGGGATCGGGAAAACTATGAGATATATTTGCTTTCAGAGTACAAGTGCTTGGAAGTCATTATGAAAACCCACATTACTCATATTGAAATTATTCTGCATTTCATTCATTCCTAATGTCATTTCATTCATTTCCTAATGTCTTTTACCTTAATGTAAAGGAAAGCTAGAGAGGAAATTCATCACCTTTGCAATGCGATCCTATGCATGCTTACTCAGAAGTAAGCCCAATACAATTCAATTGAGCATACTCACAAGTAAGTGTGCATGAGTTTGCCTTGTTGGTGTCAATCTAGATATTTCTTTTTGTTCATGTATCAACTAACATCCAATGGGTGGAACCAAGGAAGATCTCATCAGCCTCTTCAATTTTTATAAACAAAAAAAAACTGCAGTGCATAAATTTTTTCTTATCAGAGAAGCTGCTGTTACCGTCTTCCAAGTGTTCTCACTTCAAATGTTAAGCTGTTCATCTTGTCATTTACATGGGTTAGCCAGCTCCAGTAGCATTTCCAGTTGGTCTTAAGCACTGGGACCACCAACATGACAGAAAATCCCTCTTCTATGATCTCTTCATGCAAATCAGCAGAGGGAGACAGAGCACAAGAGTTGGACTTAAGATCTTGTGGCTATAGTAAGGAACTGCTACAAATCTTTAAATATAATCCACCTGAATAAAAGGCAATACCATAGTATGTAGCATTTCACAGCAAGGGGAGAAAGGAATAACAAGTGGACACATTAGAATCACCATCTGAAACATGAAATAGGTCTTTTTATTTTCTGCTTTTCTAGAAATATCAATTCAATAAAATGCTTGTGAATTCTAATACTGCCTCCTCTCATAATTGAATTACAGCTCCAGTCCTTAACCCCATTAACTAGCTCTTTCACCAGATTGTTAGTGAAAGGGCTTGCTGTGAAAAGCAAAATACGATAGCGTGTATTGCTGAAGTTCATCCACTTTCTTTTTATATGTTCTGTCCAACTAATAAGATCTCACAAGGACTACATCAGGCAGATGGAGGGAATAAGAATCTGATCCATTATATAATGAAATGCTCATATCATATGCTACTGAAATAGAGCTAATTCCAATATGGAAGTGACAGAAGAAACCTTTGGATTAAATCCCAATGTGACCTTAAAGTGTTTTATACGTGACCTGACCTGACATTTCAGGACACAATGTGTCACAGGGATGTGTCACACACCTATTATGTTTTATCAGTCTGGCATGAGGAGTTAGCATCATCAGGCTCTGGGTGAGGCCAGTCCTAGATTAAAGCAACTGGAGAACCTGTGCTAGGAGACCTTAGGAGATTCAAGCTTAATAGCATTTGATCAGGAGAAACAAAAGCTTGTTCTCTTTATTTACTTAATGAAAATAAAATATTGCTGAATAAAAAGATTGTTTATAAATGTACGGCCTTTAATGTTTACAAAAGTATGGATTTAATAAACATGTTTATACAGAATGTAATTATGTTATGGGAACAGGCGAACCATAATTATGTTACATTATACCACAATAGGTCCCCCTTATCCATGGGCTTGGTGTTTGTGAATCTGACTATACACAGGTGCAGAGTCTCAGAGGGTCTCCCATACATGACTGCGGGCATGATCCTGAGTTCGTTTTGTCCCTTGTGCCAATCTGGGAATGTCGCAAATGTGCCATAAAGCACATTGCTCCTTCCCATGATGCTGCATCTGCCCACTTAGCCTAAATCGACACATCCAGCACTGCATGAAGGCTCCTATAAGGCAAAAGGCATCTTGTTTGGTCCTAGTTCTGCATGCCCAAGAATGGAGGACTTCTATTTTCCCAGGCAACACATTTCTCCTGTCACATGGCCAACCTCTTTTGAAGCAGCAGGGAAGTTCATAAACAGTTTGTGATTAGAATATGAGGCTCAGCCTTTAAAAAAATTTTAAGCAACAAAAAATTCCACTGGACTTTATTTAAAAGAGCAGTTTGGATTATGTCCATTCATTCATTACAGAGTAATGGGTACAATTTTTGAAAACGGAATTGGATTCTGATGATAGGGCGATTTTATGAGTGTTTTTATAGCTAATGTATTGTTAAACAGCCCAGCTGCCCTTTGCCTGGTAGACCACTATTAATCATCACTCAGAATCTCAGCAGGATTCCCTTTCAAGTTCTGTTTTTGCATTTCTTTTTGTTTTGAAATAGTACAGTAGAGTCGTGAAGTGGTTAAAAACAATGACTCTCCGACATAAACTGAAGCAAGGCCAACACACAGATAATCTCCAAGTGCCACATCTTTCATCTTATATTCTGTGGCAAGCACTCTTTACATCTTCCCACATATAGCACTACTTTCCTTTGAAGTGCCTCCTCTTTTCAGTTCAAGTTACAATCCCACATACGTTTGGGATAGATGCACTCACTCCTAAGCGTTGCCACCTGAAGGTATTTCAAGACTGACTTAAAAGTATTATCTAGGGGTAAGCTCCATTGAACAAAATAGGATTTTCATCTGCAAAAAATATGTATAGGTTTATGGTCAGTATCACAAAACTATTTTAAGGAAACTTAGAGCACAATCCTAACCATGTCTACTCAAAAGTAAGCTCCATTGTGTTCAAGGAAACTTTTAAGGAAACTTAGACTTGAAACATTGCAATTCCTGTAATTCTTTTTAATGCTTTTAATGGCAAGATTTGTGCGTAATTCCAGATGCCTTTCTACAAGCTATTCGAGAGTTAACTGGGAAAAAAATCAGTGCAAAACTGGGTGACGTTGCTGACACATCACCAGTTTGGACTAAAATGCAGATATTCAGAGCTGCTGCAAGATAATTGGAATCAGATGCCTTTTTCCCCCATTCCAAGCCTAAGGCATTCTAGTTGCTTTAGTAACTTATTCCCCTTACTTCCCTTCTGATGTAATTCTTGGACTGCCTTGTTTTGGAACGTAGCAGCAGTGGCTGCCGGAATAAGGAGGTGTGTGATGCCTGGAAATATAGTCTGTCTCTGTTCTTCCAATCTTGATGTTCAGGACCATTGGTACATGTTACTGCTGAATGCTCCTAAAAACAAAATGATTTCTTTGAGTGCCATTTATTTCAAAGTCATAGTGACTAAAGTCTGTGGAGTCTGAAGTATCCTAAGGCTGAAGACAGCTAATCAGTGGTGTCACTGGGATTTGCATCACTTGGTACTGGAGGCCAGCATGTTACCTCTATGATGGACCTTCTCCTCTGTAGTAGTGGGGCAACACTCTGAACAGTGAGCATGGTGCTGTACCATCACCCTGCCAGTTTTTTTGTTATAGCTTTTGCTAGAATAGAGATATTTCAACACAGGTTATTTAATTGCTTTCTGCGTGAAATTACAAATTGACTGATATACAGGCATCCATTGCTTATTGGACAGCTTAGGGACCGGAGCACCATCCAAAAGTGAAAACTGTTGAAAAGTAGAACCCAGTCTTTTTCAGCTAGCAAATGCAAATTTGCTGGCATCCATGCTAACAAAAAGACATCAATATCACTTGCAAAAGCAGAGTAACACATTTATAATTAACACATAGCTAAAATACACAACAAATTACAGTAATATGAAAAAGGCATGTGTGGGCAATGAATATATTATGTATCTGAATGATAGTTATCTACCCTGCAATCCAGAGTAACTACAGGAGACATTATGTGCACCCGTAGTTACTGCAACACCTAGTGAAAACCTATGGGACATTTATATTGCAATCCAGATTGTTCTTACATCAGGGAAAGGCCTCCACATAGTTACTATGGATTGTGCCCTTACTGAAGGGAGGAAATGCCAAAAACAGTTTGCTCACCATATCACATGTAAATCAACTTTACGGAAGACAATTTTAGCCTTTAGATCAGCAGAAAGGTTGAAAGAGTGAAGCATGTGTTGAATGAATGAGTTATAGGTATAATTGAAAGGTGTTGAAAGAGTGGAATTATCAGAAAATGAACTGTCAGAAATTGGGGATACTTATACAACATAATGGTATTATTCAAACATATCAAGGTTTAAAAAAATTTTGTGAGTAGTCGTTTCACACCCCTGTATGTGTCACCAGGTGCAGCCTGCCCCACTGCAGATATTTCAAAGAGTTGAAGGTGAAATGGTAAAGCTGTACATTATGATAAAGTTGTATCATCATTCCTCATCATGTTCTTATTTCAGAACCATAATCACACCTGGTCAAATAGTCTCGCCTTCTTCTGAACCACAGGATGATGGTACCAGATAAGCCAAAAGGTCATTGTTCCACACCTTTGCCTGCATACCTAGGAAAAGTGGATTGTGCTGCAATTGAGTCATCTTTGGTAACTAAAGTATATTTGACAAGTTCACCATCATCTCCAGTTGATCCAACTATGGATTTCATTTGCAGATGCGAGCATAACTATGGGAGAGAGTTTTCCCTCACTCATTTCTGAGGACCAACTTGCAAGACAAAACTGTCCTACTGGGAATGCAAATGGAGTAGATTTGCTTGGCACTTGGCATTATGACAACTTCATTGGTTGTGCAGCTTGCAAACTACATTTACTGCAGAACTATAAATGCTGGCTGCCAGCAGCTGGGCTACATAGTACTGTGGTAACTGTGGGAAGAATTCCAAGTTAGGCGCATGGCAATGCAGCCATATAACTACTTGACCGCATGCTGAACCTTACACAGTTCAATTCAAGCCACATTCTCAGTGTGCCAATCTGATTGTGTGAACTGGTCCTAACACTAATTGATTGATCCTGGCAGGGATGGGAATTACTGTGCCTCTATGTGCCCATTCAAAGGGAAGAAGTGCTTCTCATCTTGGTTGCACCAACTGAAAGCTCAGATGTCCCAAGGATTTATGCTTGTTTAACATGAGAAAAGGTCTGCCCCCCCCCCATGTTTTCACATGAAGAGAAAGTCACTTAAACAGGCTTAAACCAGGGCAAGAATGACTTGGTTGTGCTTCAGCTACTTTGGTATATTTATTTCTCCAACTCTATGAAGAGAAGAGAGTATTCCCCAAAGGTAAGTCATTCTCAGTACATGCAACCACTTACAAAACTTCTTCTTCTGCATTCACTGCTAGCACTTATAATTACATTTTTATATGGATCTTGCTTAACAGCCACATGTGGGGCACACATTTTATTGCAACAGAGGAAACAGTAAGTTTTTAATTGTGTCTAGAAATGACACATGAATCCCAATGGAATGTGAATAATCCACCAGAACATTATTTTTTTCCACATGCTTAACCTTGCAGTCTACACACACTCAGGGCCTGATCCTATCCAGTTTTCCAGTGCTGGTGCAGCTGTGCCAATGGGGAATTCATTGCATCCTGCAGTGGAGGGGCAGTAACTGAAGCCTCCTCAAGGTATAGGAACATGAGTTCCTTTATCTCTAGGCTGCACTGCAGCTGCGCCAGAAAACTGAATAGGATTGGGCTCTCTATTTCACAAAATACATGTTTATGGAACTCATACTGTCACTCAGAGTTTATCAAGAGCAGCCAAATTGAACAAACCAGCTGATAAGGAAGCATCTTCCTGCTTTTTTGTGGAGAGATCTTGGCTGCTCTCTAGCAATTTCTTGACTAGTTTTTAAAAAACAAAATGAGACTAGTAGTGCAGTAGCTACAGCTTCATTCACACCTCTCTTCTTTCACAAATGTACTAATGACCCAATCATATTTGGATGTGCAAGGGCTGCGGTGGCTTAGTGGTTAAAAATGCTGCGCCTTTTAACCTGAGGGTTGGCAGCTTGGTGGTTCTAAACCCAAGTACCACAAGATGGAGTGTGCTCCTGTTTCTAGCCCAGCTCCTGCCAACCTATCAGTTTGAAAGCATGTAATTGCAAGTAGATAAATAGGTACAACTTCAGTGGGAAAGTAATAGCATTAGGTGCACTTTGGTCTTTTGTCATGCCAGCCACATGACTACAGAGGCATCGTCAGATAATTCTGACTCTGGCCTTATAACGGAGATGAGCAGCATTCCCTACAGTTGGTCTCAACGAGCAGGGCAACCTTATTTGGGACTACTTTATTTGGGACTACATTATTTGGGACTGCCTATTTGGATGTTGCACCTTCAATGTCATTCATATCCTAAACCCATTCTGGCAATATCTCATTGATGGTGCACCAATGTCAGTGCAACAAGGGCCAAAAGCTTATCTTATCTTGGCAAGTAACACAGATGCAGCCTTTCCCTGTAACACCCACATCATGTTCCATGGAAGCACCAACAAAACTTTTACTCTTGGAGTGGCTGTTCTGAGCGCATTGCATCATCACAGTGACAGCAATGTGTCATCACCATGAAGTCAGCATGCCATCCATGTGACAACCATGAATCACAATATCAGTGGTGTCACCTTACTGGTGCAGCTGGTGCGGGCCACACCGGGTGACGCGCCACTGGGAGGGTGGTGCGCTGGAGGAGTTTGACACTCCTCTGGCCAGCCCCAGGCATCAGTGCAGCCATTCAGGTCAGCTCTGGGACAGAGGTTCAGCCAGAAGCTGCCGCTCTGCCTCGGAGCCAGCTGGAATGGCCAGCTGAGGCGCAGTGCAAAGAGACACACTGTGCATATCCAAGCCTTTGAACATACGCAGTGCATCTCTGTGTGGCCATACTTTAAAAAAATTACATCTTCCATAATTTCAAAGTCTTGATAGATCTGAATGATTTCCACTGTGATGAACTGCAACTTCTCTACATTCCCGACCATTACTCTGTAAATTAAACAAGATTGCAAGTCCCACACCTGGCTGAATGACAGTGAATTGGTGAAAGGGCATTATGAGCTAAAAGTAGGTAATTAAAAGACAGCACAATGATTTCACACCCCATCATGACTTTCATATATATATATATGCCAAATTATGCGACAGTATAATCACAGTATAATTTTAAAACATCTCCAAAAGAGTTTAATCATTTTTATTGAGATGAATTTTTTAAAGCTTTCTGACTGAAAATCCAGATGCCTGTGCTAATATGAGTCTGTCGTGAATCTAAGAATATAAAGCTCAGCGGGAGCCATAAAACCTCCAAATATGATGTGGAACACTGTTTTCGATACATAAAAATGCCACAACCTTAGAAAAAAAGATGTTCATGTCTTTCCCAAACTAGACAGGAGTTTTGCATTCCCATCTGGAAGCTGAACATCTTTGCTTTCCAGGGTATGAAATGTTTCAGTTTCTCAGGTGTTTTTTTCAATAACTCCATCATGTCATATACCATTGGATATGACATTTTGACACCATTGGATATGACAAAGTCGGTCTAATGCAGTGGTCATAACATTTAGTAGCCCATGGACCACTGAGGCAAGGTGAAATAGTGTGGACCACATTCAGTGCCAGCTGTGGGCAATCTCTGCCAACTCTGGTGGTCTATGGGGAATCATCTCCAAAGTGATGATGACCCCCTCTGACTACCAGATAGGGTGGACAATAGGATACCCACAGCCGACACTTCAGTGACAGCTGTGTACAGTCCATTCTCTGCCCTGTCTTGTGGTTTGTGTGGGACTGCTTGCTCAGCAAGACATTAGAAGTTATTAGAAGTGATTTTTTTTCCTGAGATGTTGCAGATCACTTCTCAGGGTCTTATAGACCACTTGTAAACAATGGACCACAGGCTTGGGGGACAGTGGTGTAAGACAAGTATTCCAAACTTTTTGGCAGGAGGAACACACAACCTCTCTGACACCATGTTGGGGGCTGAAAAAAGAATTGATTTACATTTCAAATTTGAATAAATGTACATAAATGAATCTATTACAGATGGATTTATGAATGAATAAATGAATTCAAATCAGTTCATAAACATTTTCTAACACACAGAGGAGGGCGATCTTCAAACCAGTTCATAAGCATTCTCATACACAGAGGGAGGAGGTACGAGCCACAAGGTAATGTTCCCTTACCTTGAGGTGACCTTCATGACTGCCCCATCACCATACTGTAGCACCCCCATGATGCAGCACCCACCTTGTCAACACAGCTGCACTGGTGCTGAAATGTTATGTAGGCTGTATGAAATTGTGTAAACCATCTTAGGTATTTCTACAATTTCTAAAAATTTTAATATTACATGCATATCCAGAAAGACAGAATATAATTTAATATTAATGATAATTACACAGTTGCTCATTCTAAATTAATGACAGAATGATACTGCTGATTCTGCTATTTTTAGATGTTTTATCATTATTGCTGCTGCATTTTAAGTTTTTTAAAAAGAAAATTATGTGTTTTTATGATGTTTTCTGGCTTTAGTTATTACCTTTCTAATTTTAGATTTTAAGGAATATTGTAAACCACCTGAACACCCATATGCATACACTCTCATACTGCAATTTTTTGGAAATGTTTCAAACTGCAACATTGCAATTTTTGGGAAGTTGTTGCTTTGCTCTGAATAACTGACTAGAACAGAGTGAGAAATTCAGCAAGTGACACTGCTATCATCACTGACACCATGCAATGGAAAAAGTCATGCCTCTTATCCCTGCCTTGTAACAATTCAGTACAGAATATTTCTGTTTGTGTTCCAAAGACAAGCTGACTTCATTTGCATCCACTTTCACTGAAGTGGCATGCAAGGACCGCTGTGTGTACATACCATAGCATGCAGCAATTAAGCACATTTTTATAAATACCCAGACAAATAATATTCTCTTTAAAAATAATTGGTGCCACAATCTCAGAATTCCTTTTACATCTACAGCCACTATTTGGCAGGCTCCTACTGTATAGCTGAAGCCAAGAGCCAATTTAAATAGGTGCTAGGAAGAGAAATTGAATTTTCTGACCTCTTGTTAGAAGCGGTAGGGGATTACTATTATTTGAATCTGAACTGTGCTATACGACCCTTTTTCAAGTGTATGGCAAAGAAAATACTTCAGGGATGAATGGCAAAAAACTGCAGTGGTGAGTGGGTTGGGGAAAAGAGTGTTGGATTGGGAGCCCGTTCAAAATTGTAGCCCATTCACCAGAGCTTGATTATTTTGGAGGATCAATTTCACACTGAGACTCTCTATTGATGAAATGCTAGTGCATGCAATTGGAAATTGAGGATATCCAGCAGACATATCTATTTTGGGATGATACATCTATAGGCCTACCACTCATAAAGATCTATAACTATACTGTTTGCGTACTCATATATTGTACAAAGAGGAAAAATGGCATGGAAATGTACCATGAAAGATAGAGGTAGGGTTAAAATAAAGCTGGTGGTGTGAAAAATTTAATTCTTTCAAAGCTAGATTATTGCTCAGAGTTCTGTCCACTGGCATAGCTACAAACTATACGGGGGAAACAAGTTGTACTTGATACTAGTGGCTAAAATTGTGAAAAATGGGGTATGTATGAATGGCAATACTATCATGTTATATATTGTTGGAAAAGTAACTTTATGCAGAATACAATGAAAGAAACTGCATTGGAATATCTATATTCTATCAAAGGCCAATTATTAACCAGAAAATGAAAACACAAAAATCTATGGAACAAAAAGTGGATTTTCTTAACTCCAAACTTTCCCATGATACTGATTGCTCTGAGAGCCAAAGAGGTGTGATTCTTTTACTGTATGGAACTAATAAGGTGTTAATATGAATCAGCTCTCAGCAGCTCTGAATAACCATTCCTATTTGTCCCAGCACAGCTCCCCTAACCAATTATGGACACAATTTTCATTTTTACTTAATTAAATTTGATTTTGTTATTGTTGAAAAACAAAATCTTCTTTGACTCCAGATAGCAAAGAGGTGCTTTAACGATGCCAGTAGCAGAGCAAATAGGTGGTGAACTGCTGAGGAAGAGGAGGAAGGTTTTTCCCAATTTTCTTTCTAAAAGTACCTGTGGATGACATCACTTCCAGTTGTGACATAACTTCTGGGGCAACATTTTAAGCTTTGCGCTGGGCTACATTATCATTAGCTATGGCACTGGTTCATTCTGCTTCTTTTTTAGGGCAGGGGCAATATTCAGAACAGTGGCTCTTTCAGGAATGTGTAAACTAAATAATTTTCAGTTTGCTTTCTGTTAGATGTAGGTTAAACTATATGCTGAATTGAGATTTGCTCATCTTCCCTTCCCACTTTGTCCAGATTTTGGCATAGTTAATCTAAACTGAATAATTTTATGACACTTTAGTTTTAGTAAAAAGTTTACACTATTGACATTTGTAATACTCACAGCTATAATTTATTATTCATTTGCTTACCACAGGGTAGATGCTATTTAGATTATCTGCCTTAGAGGCAAAAATGTTTTAGGGCCAAAACCATAAATTTATATTAATTTGTGGAGAAAATCATCAGGAAGGAATAAGGAAATGGCATGTAGGAAGACTGGGGAAAAATCCTGTATATTTGGGGAAAATCTGAGCATTTGAAAGTGGACGCCCTGCATAATGTTGGCAAATAAGGAAATAATAAATGATGAAGAATACTTTGACGATCCTTTAGTGTGCAGGATCCTGATTATTTGGAAAAGATCTCATTTGCTCTTATTCTAGCAATGATCCAGGAGTTGTATCATAAGGTTCATGTGTTTTTCCTTTTCCTAATAAAAGATCTGCTCCACTTATGGCACATAAAAATTTGTTTTTGCTACTGGGAGGAATTTCAGAAATGGTGAGCAAACAATGCTATTTGAAAAGAAAAAAAATATTGAAAAGCACTTGCGTATATATACAGGCATCCATGTATTTTTAAAATGGGTTTCTCAGTCATAGCCAAGTCAGGAGTGAAGAGTAGAAGGAGAAAAATGAGGAGGTGAGCTGGAATGGTCCTTGAGAGGGAACTTGGATCAGCTTTTTTGAAGAATGATAGGCAAAGTATATGCAATACGATCCTACCAAGAAGAACACTGGTATGAATGGGCATAGCTTGAAAATGCAAGTAAGGACAGGGTCAGAAAATGGCCAAACACACAGTTCTTTGTCATCAATGTATACTAGAAAAGTGTCCAATCTAGGGTGTAGAGCAGCCATTCTCAGAGAGAGACCCACAGCTCCATGGGATACCCTTGCACATTTGAAGAAGGCCACAGACTGTGTCAACTATGACATTTTCAATGATGGGGATGAAGTCAGTCCCAGGGCCAAAACAGGGCCAGATTTGTATGGAAACACAATTTGGGTGAATAGGGTCACAATCATAACCAACTCTTCAGCACTGGCATAGCTCCACCAGTGGGGCATGTGCTACATTCTGTAGTTGAGGGGTAGTTAACAAAACCTCCTCAAGGTAAGGGAATGTATGCTCCCTTACCTTGGAATTGCTTTGCCCTTATGGTATATACTGGAAAATTGGTGAAGATTGTGCCCTGTGTGGTTTACTACACCCAGCCACACCCATTGAAACCAGTACAGTGGTTTCACATTACCTATGACACAGGATTGCCTTTCATGTAGGAAAATGGCACTCCTTTTTGGCTGTTCTGGTACTGTAGGAACATGTATTCCTTTGTTGCTCTTCGGACTATTTTCCTGCTGCTGTGAAGTAGGGAATGCACTCCTCAGGTGCCAGCTGCCATGGCCGCTCATGATGAATGATATCAGTCAAACACTGGTTGTGCTGGTGGGATCCAGTCTGTGCCTCACCTCCATTGCAAGGGAGATAAGGGCAGTAGCATAGCTAGAGGGGGTGCAAAAGCACTGTTTTGCAGGGACCCCATACAGGGACCACATACAGGACCCCTGGATGATGCTTCTGATGCTGATACTGCTGCTGCTGCTTCCACCCTGGGTTCCAGCATCTGAAAACAAAAGCCCTGCCATCCACACAAAGTTTAGTGGAGGGGTAAAGTCTAGTGGGGTGAGGAGGGCCAGTTACTCTTCCCCTGCCAAATAAAATTTCTATAACCATATTTATGTATCTTTCATGTTGTTAATTTATACACTATACTACTTTATATTTTAAAAATATAAACTATTATAAAACTATTACATATAGTCTCTTACATGTAATTTATGAATGACAAGAAGGCTCCATGCTGCCTGCTCACAAGGGAAAGAAGGACAATGAAGATTTTTTTTTTGTCCAGGACACAAGGCTAAAAATGAGGAGATGTCCTGGGGGGGAAAAGGGACAGAGGGTCACCTTTTGGGACAGAGGGTCACTCTTGGTGGCTCAAGAGTCATCACAGAGGTGCACCTCCTGCACCAAGTGCCCAGCCTTGCGCGCCTGAGGACAACAGGAGCAGCAGCGCGTCTTGGGGTCTTGGAGAGAAACTCAACAGAAGGGTCCTTGTTAGGCGGCTGCTCCCTGGAGAGGGAGGAGGGAGGGTGGGGAGGAGGAGGTGGGGAGGGCCGGGCTCTCTCCCCTGCCTCCTCCTGCTTGGGGTGGGGGCAGAGCAGGAGCCCGACTTTGCCAACACTTTGCAACTCTCCCAGAGCCGGCCTCGGTGCGCCTTTACGCACAAGAGAAGCCTCCCCTCAGAAGCAGGGCTGGGGGTCTTCCTAGGGGCAGGCAGGCAAAGGGGGGAAGAGGAGGAGGAGGAAGAGGAGCCTTCTCAAGCTTCCCCTCTGCTTCTTCAACCCCCTGTGGAGGGACCCAGAGCAGGACCTGGACTCTGGAGAGGTGGTGCTGCTTCCCAAGAAGAGCCAACGTGGAAGGTGCCCAGATTGCTGCAGAGGGAAAGGCAGGAGGAGCTGCCAGGATCCTACCCCAGGCAGGGTAAGGAGAGGCTCCTCCGCCCCTCGCGCGCTCCTTTGTCTCCGGGTGGCCGGCGAGGGGCTCCTTTTGTGCCGCCCTGATGGATTCCCAGCCCCTCCGCCTGATGCACCGGCAGGAGGCAGGCTCAGGACCCCTGGATGATGCTGCTGATGCTGATACTGCTGCTGCTGCTGCTTCCACCCTGGGCTCCGGCATCTGAAAACAAAAGCCCTGCCATCCACGCAAAGTTTAGTGGAGGAAGGAGCAGAGTCACGGATTTGATCTGGATTGGTATATATATATCTCTATATTTTTAATTAGAGGGATTAGTTTTTCTAAAAGGGGTTGGGATGGAAAGCAGAGCTCAGCCCCCTGAAAAAACCGAGCATGTGCTTTCATGGATATCAGTGGTGCTCAGCCATGTGTCATCTTCTTTGGATGATGTCCATACACTTAAATTTTTCTGAAAATTATACCTTAGTGGCAGCTCCCATTCATGTCTGTCTGTCTGTCTGTCTGTCTGTCATTGAATACAGTAGGATTTACTTCTGAGTTGACATGCTTAGAATTCCACTATTAGTGTTTAAATTATCCACATGACAGCAATATATATGAGTGCTTTTAGCTTTGATTTTCTGTCCTAAATTTTTCTGGGTGTCCTACATTTTGAGGGGCCTTGTCTTCTTTTCTGGTTACAACTTATGGGCACCCTGAATAGATTGGTGCCACCATAATACCTTGGCCTTGAGTGTCCTTTTAGGAAGAATGGCAGGGTATACATTGAATGAATAAATTAATTAATTAACTAATGGTAAGGCAAAGGTAAAGGATCCCTGGCAGGTTGTCTTGCCAGCCATGACTGGCTGCAGATTGCCTTGCTGCCTATACAGGCACCAGCCAGAGCAGTGAGTGCTGTGCTCATCCCCGATTCAAAGCCAAAGAGCCAGCGTTATCAAAAGACGGTTCTGTGGTCATGTGGCCAGCATGACTGTATGCCAAGGTGCTCAGAACGTTGTTTACCTTCCCAGCAAAGTGGTATCTTTTTATCTATTTGCATTCGCACGCTTTTGAACTGCTAGAAGCTGGGCTAAGGATGGTAGCTCACCCCATCTGGCAGCACTCGGGTCTTGAACTGCTGGCCTGCTGAGCAGAATTCTGGTCAAGCAGTGTTCTAACTCCAGCATTCTAACCACTGAGCCACTGCAGCCCATTGAATGAATGAATGAATGAATGAATGAATGAATGAATGAATGAATGAATGCAGGCATGCATGTGACTGCATTTGGAGAAATATCACAGGTCCAGTGGAAGATGGGGGGTCTGCTATGCTGTGGTCCATGTGGTCATGAAGCATTGGACACAACTTAATATTAAGCAACAACTCATATCTTTACTTTTATCAGGCTGTTTTGTATATGCTTTTAACAATGGTAATCAATGGAGCCTGCTCCAAGATAAGTGTGGATAAGACTTAAAAAATTTCAAGCTTGTTCATGCCACTGACTTCCTGCCATGATACCACTTCCTGGGTAATAACATTGCTTCTGTTGGGTCTGGAAAGATAGTTATTGTAAAAAGTACGGTCTCAGTGCTAAAAAGTTTGAGTCACTGTGCTAGGGGATTTTCTGTTGCAAAAATCAGTTTGGGGAATGCATGACTCTCACATGTGATTCATTGTGGCTGCAATCCTCAACCCCAGTTAGGCCAGCATAAATCTCAGCACCAGTCTTTTGCTGGCCTGGGAGTGTCACAGAGTGCTGAAGGCACTTCTGCACCACTCGTGAGGTTGGACTGGGCCAGTGTACAGACATGTGTTCAGCTCCCTAAATCACCACAGGACTGGAAAGATTGTTCAGTTGTTCCCGCTTAGGTTAGGATTGTGTTGTTTCGTGTTCTGTGACTACTCTGACTTCTCTGGTCATTATCATGGCTTTTTTCAGCAAGTTGTCATCATGCTCATTTTACAGATGGAGAACTGAAACAATAGTTTCAAGTTCCAATAGTGACGAGATTCAAGTCAATCATTCAGAAATTGTTCATTCTTCTGATAGGTTGACCAATATAGACTGGGGATTTACTTCCTGATAGTAAAAATTTTTAAATATTGGAAACGATCATATTAGGTTCTAGCCTTGGGCTGCAATCCTAAAGACACTTTCCTGGGAACACATTGAACACGATAGGGCTTACTTTTGAGTAGACATGGCTAGGATTGTCCTATAAGTTTCTCCGTATCAGCTTTTTACGCGCAACAGCTTTTTGACATGAAGAAACATACAATTATTAAACATACAACCATATTTTTGAACGGGCTTGCATGTAGCCTGAGAATTGTATCAAAGTCTGTCACTCAAATACTGAAAAACAATATACTGTAATGATATTTCTGTATGTTAGCTACAAAAGGTAATTTCATGAAGTGGAAGTGGAAAGCAGGTAATATTATGCTCGTGAATGCTGTTATTCACCCTGAACCTTCAGTTCACCTGATCTGAATTATACTTTCTATAGTCTGCATTGAATCAGCCCAGGCACTGGCATGGAATCAACACTAGGGACTTCGTATACTGATCTAAAATGGGGAGGGGGTAGAGGCAATGGCTGACATGACCTAAATTATCCAAGGGACTGAAACATTATCAAGTAGTAGTGTGTCAGAGGAATTTCCCACAGCAGGGATCCTACTCTCTTTTTATGACTCCCCTGGTGGTACCCAGGCCCACAGGGATACTGAATCTAGAATATAATACAAAGAAGTTATTAAGTAAGGAGGAGATTCCAAGAGGTAAAGTTTAGAAAGCAAAAAAAAAAAAATAAATAAATCTAAGAAGCTAGATCAGGACTGCTTGAGATCTACACTTGTGAAAAAATTTGTACCAAGATAATCAAAGAAAAAGTGAATTTGTGACACATTATTTTGCTTCTGCTAGGTGGAGAGAGGATAAAGAGTTATTCAAGACACTGAAATCCTGCCTGCTACCAGTGGGAACAACAGTTGTTCAGCAGTCTCTCAGATGCTAGACTTTTGCCAGATATCAGGCCATATACTTTCAAGCATATTTTTAAAAGTATAAGAAAGGTGCTTTTTTGAAGAAAGTGGAACATTTTTAAAGGAAACTACCTAGTACCACATCCCTAGTATTGATGCCTGAAAGCAAGAATGCATAAATGGTTGTTTTGTCAAAATCATAGAAAAATGTCTGTTGGTGTCATACTCACAGTTATTTTTAAAATAGTACTGTATTTTTAAAATATCATTGTAGACCATGTCTAGAATATAAACTAGATATAATTTCAGTGTATTTGAATGCAGTACATTTGAAATCTAATAATACTGTACATATGTTCTAGTGGGAGGAGAACATGATGTGATGAACACGTTTGAAAGTTACAAATCCAAAGCATATTCTGTAGTTCTGCTCCAGACAGAACTAAAAAACATAGTTTTTTTTCCTTTTTGGCAGCAATTTTGGCAGAACATATGGATCAGTAGTCTTGGCATGTCTTCAGAAAGTTGATGGTGTGTATTGACATTTGTTGCTTTGTCAGAGTGCTGTAGGATGAACAGGGTTGAAATTCATTGCTTTATTGGGATTCACCAGAGTTTACAAGACTTTGAAAAATCTAGAATGAAATAATCTATTCATTTATATTTACTAAAATAATAACAAGAAAAAAGATGCTCCAACACTTATCTTTCTATATTTACAAATTCTTCTAAACTGCAGAAGCTGTTTGAATGGCACTTCATGGCTCTCTGACTTTTGAAAAGCTCAAGGCTTGAAGCAGTTTGTTGTCTGATCTTTCCATCACCTGGGTTTTCATTGTAGTGGCATCCATCAGTCTTGAAAGACTATGGTATCGTGCTCAATGCTGTCTGCGAAGCACAAAGGCCTGGGTAGATTAATATGGAGGATAGGCTTTTACTTAAGCAGCAAATCCCCCCTCTCCATGCCACTGAAATAGTCCAATGGAACAGCAGAGCCAATACAATTTGTTCCAGCTGTGTTGCAGAGCTGGGCTAAGGACAGGAGCTCACCCTGTCTTGTGGGACCTGGGTCTCAAACCCTGGCCTTCTGGTTAACAGGCACAGTGCCTTAACCACTTGTGCCATCCTGTACTGGTAATTTTATGCTGCTATTTGAAATAATGTATTTTATGTATAATTGTGCATTTTATTAATAAAAATGCATAATTTTATTGTGCATTTTTATTGCTGATGCCAGCATATGTTTATATTTTACAACATTTTATTATTTATATTGTTTTCATTCCTGTTTTACTGGATTTAAATTGTTTATTGTACAAAACTGGAGTATGGTTAACCTTTTAAACAGGGGTACAATTTGTGGAAACTCTTTCTTGCAAAAGCTTTTTATGTTGGTAGTGTTTTGGAATGCGCCATTAAAACTAAACTTGTATAGAATGGAAATTGCCAGTGGATTTCAAAGGAATCAACCTTAGTGGTAGCAAGAGGCAAACGTAGAGACAGGCTAAAGTCTTTGTTTGGACTTGTGAACTACAGCATGTTAGACTCTTGCCAGGTGAGAATCTGCTTTGACAATACTCTTTTATTTGATTGAATAAGGAAATACAGTCATTGGTATGAAGAGGATGGCTCATGTTTTAAAAACAAAGGATGTTTAGGGAGTTCCTGTACCAGCATCTCTTGTGGCATTGCTTGTGCTTTCACTTCAGTTTATACCATGTTATTCAAGTACTAATCTTTATACTTTTCTGTATGTAAGCGCCCCAGAATTGCGAGATTCAGATTTTGTTCTTAAATAAAAAGGCTGCCTTTACAATGTGAGTTTTCACCTAGATGGACTACTCGACTGAAACCCCAATCCTATTGGGATCTTGTACTACTGGAACTATTGTTCAGGCTGTGCAAGGCTCTTTATGGCTGTTGTGAACAGTAACACACCATTTTACTCAGCTAGGCCACCATTGCAAGTGATCAGCAACTGTGGCTATGTACCAGCAATCTGCCAGTGAACCCCAGCACTGGTAAGTCACTTCAGTGGGTGGACAGGAACAATACAAGGAAGGTGAGGAATGGTATGGAGACCAGGATGAGGAAGGGGGCAGATCAAGGCCAAGAAGAGATGATCTGCAGAAGTGGCGTTGCTGATATCCTAACCCCTTTTCACCTCAATCCCTTTGTTCTTTTAGGCTGGAGAAGGGAAAACCCAAGTCAAGATCTTTTTATTCCCAGTTTGCAAAGTAAATAGGCATAAAGGGCACAAATGAAACATATGGACTCCAGGATGTAACGAGAGAGACGTGAAGAAGGTTGAGGGCCGTTCCAATGTAGGGTTAGAGTTGGAAAGTTATATTGGGAGTGTGGGGTGCTAATTGGCCAAGATACATGAGTCATCTGCCAGTGGAGGAGCACTTCCAGCTGTTGCTGATGCTCAAACCGGTGGGTAATCAGGCTAGGAAAGATGTACTGTTACAAGAATGCTTGTGATGTTACTTTATGCTTTATGACAATAAAGTCTGTGTCTTTGCGACAAGTTTTCCTCAATTGTTCTCTTTCTAATAGGGGTATCCCCTCTGTATGACTCTGTTGTGAATCCTGCCCAGGTCCTGCATCGTAACCAAAGAGAAGCAAAAGCTATTTCCTCTATTTTTGCTGCTCTCTTGGTAACAGTAGCTTATCCACTAATGAACACTACAGAAGCAACATAATTTTGGTGGAGTATGCTGAAAGTGGTGGATCTGGTGGTGGATCTAGTGTGAACTTGGTGCTGGCTTTGCCTGTTACCCTATTCAAGTGGTGAAGGAAACCAGTGGTTTCCTTACCTGCAGAGGACCTCTGTGACTACCTGCTTCCAGGAGGCAGTGAGTACTGTTGCACTGATAGCAGATGGTTTGATATAGTTGGGGTATGATTGCCCAAAGAGCCTTGAGATGTTTCTGGGGAACTGCATTAGCTGGGATTGAGCAAGGTCAGAAACAAACCAGTGTACTTTCAGTTATCTCAGAATGAAATTAGTTGAAGAAATTTGCAAAGAGTGTTGGATGGGGAGAAGGGTTTGCAAAGAGTCAATGTAAAGGGAAATACTCTCTGATAATGGAAGCAGGGCAATAAATTGCAATGACAGGAATTACATAACATTTGTTCAAAATAGTTATCAAAATATTAGCGCCTCTGTAAAGGGCTATTAACTTTTACAAAAAGTGAAAGGAGAAAATGGACTTCTATTTTGTAGCAATTTGGAATAGGATGGAAGATGAAGTGTTCTTACACCAGTGTTCTTCAGCCTTGGGATCATGACCCCAATTGTGAAGCCTCAGTTATGGATTGCAGCAATTTATGGGAGTGCAAAGATGTTGAAGACCACTGAACTAGAGAGAGATGTTCATGCCCCCCTCTCTGAACTAATGTAGAATTAGAGTTAAAACACTGCGGATAGATTCCTTTTCAATCACATGAGAAGAGGACAACAATTCATGCTGCTAGTTTATGTTCTGAATATGTCAACTGTGATAATAATATTTAAATCTGGTATGATGTTTCTGCATAACCTACAGTTGCACTGTAGTATGAATTTGCACATATTTTCATTCTGATTCCGACTGGGAAAATGCCCACAAATCTTTGGGGGAGTGCTTATCAGATTGCTGTCCTACACAACATTTGCACAGCATGTTGCCTGGTGCCCTGTGTTGCTCAGTGGTGCCTGGTGATGCCCACAGCCCAGTGGTGTCTGGTGCCGCTTGGTGACTGGTGGTGCCCGCTGCCACCTGGCGGAACCCCATGCCCAGTGTCCAGTTCCCAGTAGTGATACCCAGTGTCCATTGCCCGGTAGTGCCTGATGTCTGCGAATACCCAGTGCCTGCTGCTGCCCGCCAGTGGTTGCTGGTGTCCACTGGTGCTGATGCTCAGTGCCCATAAATATTCTTTAAATTTTATTCCCTCAATGATGGGTAAAGTCAGCTAATTACCATATATACTCATGTATAAGCCTAGTTTTTCAGCACATTTTTATGCTGAAAAAGCCCCCCTCGGCTTATACCCAGGTCTGCTTAAACTCAGCTCAGCTTATACTCGAGTAGTTCATCATCTTGTCATGAGATGGGCAAAGAAGTGGATTTATGCACAAGCAGCTTAGCCTTTTTAAAAAGCAGGAAAGTCTGCTTTGCTTCCTTCTTTTAAAAAACACAACCAAGTCAGCAGATTGATCACTCTCCTCCCTGCATGCAGGCTCACCACATTGGCTCTTCATTAAAACAGTAGTAGCTGCTCCATTTCCCACACTAAGCTTATACTCGAGTCAATAAGTTTCCCAGTTTTTTGTGGTAAAATTAGATGCCTCGGCTTATATTTGGGTCGGCTTATACTTGAGTATATACAGGGGTACATATAAAATCATTCTCATGATTTTCTAATTTATCAAATTAACAGTTCATTAATTCAATCCTTCACTGCCTTCTCACACTGGCCAATCTCCTGAAAAATGACAGGGTATATCAAGCCACAGCAGCTCGAGTGAAGATTTTTTGTATCCTGACTTTGGGTGCAATCCTAAGCATGTCTACTCAGAAGTAAGTTCCATTCTGGACTTTCCGAAAAGTGTGTATAGGATTGCAGCCATTATGTAATATTGAGGAAAGCCACTGTGCATATAGTGCATGGAGTACTGGGTTTGGATATAGGAGTCCTGGGTTTGGCAGACATGATGAAGACTCTGCATCTGATCCTCACATAATTGTTTCATGTTCACAACATTCCTTAAAAATGATAAATAATAGTAAATTTTTTTTTCATTTATGGTGAGTACAATAGGATTGCCGGTTAAATATCTGATCCTATACTTTTATTCCATTCACTTTGGTGTTTTGTCATACCAGCCACGTGACCATGGAGGCAGATTCAGAAACGCTGGCTCTTCAGTCTTTTAATGGGGATGAGTACTGCTCCAGTCATGGCTAGCAGGGGCAACCCACAGGGGCTGCCTTTACTCACATTTATACGTAGCTAGCACTGGTGACATATAAGTGCCTTAAAGCACTTAGGGCACAATCCAGAGCAAGTTCAGCCTGCTCTGCCCTAACTGCTCTCTCCTAACTATTCTGTATCCAGAGCAGAAAGTTATGCTGCATCCAGAGAGTCAGGAAGCCTGGGCTGCCCTAACTGCTCCAGAACATGTTAAGTAATTGACACAAGGGGAAGACTTGCTCCTGAGGAGACACCCCTCAGATCACACTGAACAAGGAACGGCTGTGGTGCCTACAGTGGTGACATGACTCTGCGCATCACCTGGTGCGGAAGTCTGTGCGTCACCCCTGGGATGCGCACCCCCCCACCTGGACTGCGCAGTTGTCAAAGTTGGCGCCTGCGCAGGTGTTTCTGAAGCCAGCTGGCTTCAGAAAGAGAACTGCGCAGGCACCATCTCTGACGCCTGTGCAGTACTTTTCTGAAGTCTTTTGGCTTCAGAGGGGACTGAGCAGGCATCAGAGTTGGTGCCTGTGCAGTACTCTTTCTGAAGCCATTTGGCTGCCGTCCACCTCCTGAGTGAGGCTGAATGGCCATCAGAGGTGCGGACTTCCTCCGCTCTAAGGAAGTCTCCTCTGAAGCTATTCGGCATGCTCAGTGTGTTTCTGCGCAGTGCACCTCAGCTGGCCGTTTGGGCCAGCTCCGCGGACAAGTGGCAGCTTCTGGCTGCTGCTCCGCCTTGGAGCAGGCCTGAATGGGTGTGCTGGTGCCTGGGGCCTGCCAAAGGACAGTCAAACTTCTCCGGCGCATCACCCCATACAGAGCGCATCACCCAATGCAGCCCACACCAGCCACACCAGTCTGGTGGTGCCACTGGGTGCCTGCCTTATAAGGAATCCCTGATGAGATGCCAGTACATTCTACAGTGAATACAAGGGGCTTCTTGGAGTGGCCTGCTGTATCCTGAGGTTTGTGGGCAGCCGTAGTTGTTCCATATCCTGAGGTTGAGAGGAAGGGGTTGCAGCTAGGATGGCCAAGAACTCAGATTTTTGGTCAACACTGCCATTCTTACTCGGGCCTTATCATGGACCCCTATGGGTCTACTCATTACTATACCTGCTCCTGAGGTGGTATAACTCTGAGGGCTGGAAGAGGGCATTTCTGCTTTGAAAACAAGCTCTTGATACAGAGTAACTGGTCTGCCCTAGGCAATGCTAAACATGCCCTCAACATGCCTCTCCTGAGCTGCTTAGGCTGCCCCAGTTAGGGCAGAGCAGGTCCACCTCTCTTAGGGCACCCTATGTTGCCTTGCTCTGCCCTAAGCCTCTTCCAGAGTAACTAGGGTGGAGCATCTTGCAGTTGCTCCAACCTAGTGATAGATAGGGCAACCCAAGTGCTCTTATGTGGACAGATTAGTTGCTCTGGATTGTGCTGTTAGTGACATAAATGTGCCTTAAGGCACCACTGCCGAGTGGTCTTACCTACCTGTGGTGGCAGCATGTTCTCCTCCTGACAGCACTGGGCCCAGCACCTGACTGGCACAGGCCCAGTACCAGCATTGCCAACTCTCTGGGTGTCATGCGGCACATTTATGACACCTAAAGAGTTGGCAGTGCTGGTACTGTGCCTGTGCCAGACAGACTCTGAGCCCAGTGCTGTCAGGAGGACGACATGCTGCCACCACAGGTAGGTAAGACCACTTGGCAGTGGTGCCTTAAGGCACATTTTCCAGAGGATGGAGTGAGGATGGAACGAAGGTACAGTAGGGGGAGGAAATGGAGTGGGAGGGGGTGGGTTGGATGGAGCCCCATTACCAGGGCTGGGGCTTTTATTGGGGAAAGGAATGACATAAATATGGTTGTATAGGCCCCAAAGTGACTACTGTTGTTTCTAGCAGATGCTGGAAAGATTAGGATTGGGCTTTACGTCTTATTCAACACAAAGATCTGAGTAAAATAATGAACTCTTTTTTTTTCAAACATCCCTATACTAATAAGGTAGTCCTGACTGTTTATAGAAGTTAGTAAATTGGTTATATGGTATGTGTCTGTGTTTTGTTTTTTTAAAAAGAACTGGATTTTATGCTCCTGGCATTTAGTTACTGTCCAGAATGTGGATAGCTCTGGAAAAAAGTATTCAAAAATAACCAGCAGTTTGTACCATCAGCCTTTAAAGGCATGGAAAGTTCCCCTCCCATTCTGTACAAATATGGACAGTGGTGGAAAAATGGATCTGGACATCACTCTGGATCTCGATGTTCCTGAGAGTCTTCTTCTTTAAGACTGGCGTTGGCAGGTTCATGTATATTTTATCTGTGGTATTGCTCCTGTGGATTGGACTTTAGCCACTGTGATCGGAAGCTGTGACTTCTGTTGACTCAGTTGAGTGCTGCAGCCAAATTCTGGGAGGAGAAACAGATATATGGGTATATTCTTCTGTGAGAGCATGTGAGGACTTCTGCGGATAATTCCTGTTAGTATTCAGAAGCGTTATTCAGATAAATCCCTCATTCATCCAACAGGAGAATAGAGTCTTGTGTTTAATGTAAACTGCAGCATTTCGTCCTACCTTGGAGCCCCAAGGGAACGAATGAGTGAGTTCTTGCTCCCTCATGGCTTTAGTACTGATTGCCCTTCCCAGTTACTAATCGGGTAAATTTATGGCACTCGAAGTGGATGTTGAAAACACATTCATTTTCAGAGTAACTTTAACAAATCTGATTTGATGGTTGGACTGGAAATGGGGCAAGGTTTCCTGGAAATGTACCATATATGCAGCCTAGACGCATTCTGGGATATTTGTCACAGTTCATTGGGAGCATGACAATGGATTGATTTAGAAGAAGGATTCTATCTTAATACTGTTTCTTGCCTCCCAAGAGGTGGGTGGGTGGGGGTGGGCAAAAAGCAAGCACACTGGTTGCTTTAAGGTGGTAAATAGAAGTAAATGCATATTCCAAATAGCTGGAGAGAACAGGCACTCCATTCAGATGTTTTCAAGGCTCTTAATTTAGGGGAGGATGGGAAAGGATTGACAAGTAGAAAGGGGCATGGTTCAGCATCCTGTCTGTCCCCACCCCAGTAATAACAAAATAACAATCAGAGGGGCGTGTATTTAACAATACAAGAAAGAAAGGAATATATTTTATGCGTCTACTCATTCTTTTTTAAGAAAGAAAAAATAATAATTGAAACTGAAATATTGGATCTCAAAATACAGTTCATTGCTACATAGATAGAGGCTTGTGGTGGAAAACAGGCATAGTAGAAAAGAGTGTGAACACGACAGCCAACGTTGTCTTGCTACAAAATAAAAATACCTGAATAGCAGCCAGAACTACCTTAATTGCAGGAACTGTGTGGCATAAGCCTACTGCTCTCAGGCTAACAATAGCAATGTTCCCCAACTGTTCTTGGTGGTGTGTATTTGTACATTTTCTTAAAACTCCCACTCCACCCTGACTGTGATATAAAATCCTTAAGGATGTGTATAGAAGGACATAGCCTGAGTCATGGTGGATCTGTACTTTCCCCCCTTTTTGCTAGAGTTGTAGCTTCTGAGCAACCAGTTCTTCCTATTTCACACAAAGTACTAATTGCCTGGCCCTCGTAGTATCACAAAGCCTCTTCTGTCCTGTCTCGCTGCTTGTGCCAGTGAGAAAGCTGTTACTTTTGACCCCTTCCCACTCCTCTCAGCAATTTAAGCCATTTTTTTCTTTAAAATTGATGCATAAATTATTTGCTGACCATGCGAGGTAACGGAAACAATACTTTTAAAAAGCCACACATCTATCTGAAATGGAGAAGGAGAGACGAAATCTGCACGGTACTGGCATCCCTCACTTATTGGACAGGTTAGGGACTGGAGCACAGTCCAAAAGTGAAAACTGTTGAAAAGTGGAACCCAGTCTTTTTCAGAATGCAAATGCAAAATGGCCACCTTAAAATATAACTTGCAAAAGCCTAAATAACACTGACTTATTAACACATACCCAAAATACGTAACAAATGACAGTAAAATGAACAAAGGAATAAATGGGCAATGAATAGAAAATCATAAGGAAATGCCAAAAACAGTTTGATCACCATATCCCATGCAAATCAACATCAGGAATATTTTAGCCTTTAGAACAGCACTGCAGGGTTGAAAGAGTGGTGCATGAATGAATGAATAAGTACTGGGTATAATTGAAAGGTGTTGAGTGAGCAGAACCATCAGAAAGTGGGGGACACCTGTACTGGATTGTGAGACAGATCTTCATGACATTAGAGGAGTAGGGACAGCAGAGCTTATCCAGTCACAGGTTAAAAAAGAACCCACACACAAACAATGGCTGCAATCCTAAAGACACTTTCCTGGGAGTAAGACCAGGGATGGGCTGGCCCCATCCCAAGATCCGGTACGCCGGAAGTGGGAGGGGCCAGCCGGGGTCAGGGGGGTGTGGGCAGGGCGAGGGGTGGGACTGGGGAGGGGCAAGGGGCGGGGCGACGTTGGCGCCTGCGCAGTGCCTGCTTAGAAGCCGGCCTGCCAGCTTCTAAGCAGGCTCTGTGCAAGCGCCGCCACCGGCGCTCACACAGAGCCTGCCTAGAAGCTGGCAGGCTGGCTTCTAAGCAGGCTCTGCGTGAGCGCCGGTGTTGGCGCTCACGCAGAGCCTTCCTAGAGGCTGGCACCGGCTTCTAGGAAGGCCCTGCGCAAGCGCCGACGTTGGCGCTTGCAGAGAGCCTGCCTAGAAGCGGGCAGGCCGCCTCTAGGAAGGCTCTGCGCGAGCGCCGATGTCAGCGCTTGTGCAGAGCCTGCCTAGAAGCGGCCTGCCCGCTTCTAGGCAGGCGCAGTGGGCGCAAAACATGGCGGATCGTACCGGTCCGTTATGTTTTGCGTTTCCCTGTTGCTGGCGGTACGCTAGCGGCAGGGAAACGGGAAGAACCGGTACGGGCACGTAGGCCCGTACCGGTAAGTGCCCACCACTGAGTAAGACCCATAGAACACAGTGGGGCTTACTTCTGAGTAGACATGGTTAGGATTGCACCCTATATCTCCAAAAGACTGGTATTTTCATAAGTACCTCAAAATACCCTTGGCCACCTGTAATACAAGTAGGAAGTACATCCCAAGGGACACTTGCTTTGTCTTACTTCCCAGCACACAAAATGAATTGCCTAGTCAGATGAGAGCACAGGTGAACCATGGATGGGTGAGCATCCTGGTCATTATATTTGTATCCCTTTTTTTTACTTTGTCATTTGTAGTCATTTGTATAGGACTACTGATGCTTTTCTGTGGCATGTTACATGTTGGAAGCAGAGAGAGACATCTCTTTTTTATAATAAGCAGGCCACTTCATTCTCTCATTGGCTGGAGTTTGTTAAACAAGTATTTGCACAATGGATAGTATGCTGAAATTTGCCAAAATGCCTGTTATCCCAGTATGTGCAGGATCTGAGGGTCAATTATATTCAGTTGTAGTCCAAACAACAGGATTTTTCATTTTTTTGTTATGCTGGTGGAACACATTTTCTGCTGGCATAATATATTCTGCAGCTGTCTCAAATGTGACACCACAGCAGTCTGGCCACCACTGTGAGTGGCCAGATTCATGCTATGACAGATCGAGGACACTTGCTGATTTAGGCAAGTCTGCTCAAACGTTTTGGGGAAGGTAGGGAAGGATGGAACAGGGCAATGTTGGGTGGAACGGGGAGAAGATTACTTCTACTAATGCCAGCTCTGTTGCTAGTGTCATTTTTCTGGCATTATGGTCATGTCCATTGTCTGAAGAAGGGTTAGGACAAACTGATCATTTGACCAGGAGTCCCCAGAGACCTCTGGTAAAACAGGGGGTCTACTGGAGAGTCGGAACCCCCCCCCCCCCGTTCACTGGGATTCAGGCCCAGCAGCCATTTTATTTTTTTCATGCATCTGCATGCTGCTCTGGCAGTTCCCCAAAGCAGGAAGACACTGAGACGGGATGAGGAGGAAGTTCCTCATCCACCTCATGGGCAGCAGCAGCACGTCTCAGCTGCAGCTTCTCCAAGGCCTCCACAGCCCCTGCAGCGCCCTCTGCGCTGCACCGCAGCCTCGCTGGCCAGCCCTGCTTCTCCTGCAGTTGCTGCATGCCTCTGATAACTCTCTGCTAACTGGGTCTCCTGCATCGCTTCTCCTCCCTCTCCAGCTGGCCATGCCACCTCTGGGGCCTCGCCAGCCGGCCACAGTCTTCCATGGCATTGCACTGCTTCTGCCCCCTCTCCAGCCAGAGTGTTTGTGTGTGAGTGTGTGTGAGTGTCTATGCATGGAGTGAGTGTATGTATGTGTGTGTGATTGCATGCATGGGTGTGGGTGTGGGTGTGGGTGTGGGTGGGTGGGTGGTTGTGTGTGAGTGCATGTCAGAATCATTTATATTAAGTCACTTGCATTTGGCTTGTGTTGCTACAAACTGCTTTGAGGGCATCTTAATATCGGAATCATATATGTTAAAAGGTTTTCAATTTTTAAAGTGTTGAAATTAAGTACAGGAAACCAATATTTTTGCTTTATTTTAACATGTCCTACATTTGTCCTACACTTTTTGGGGTGTCTTACATTTTTTTAACCGCGTAGGAATTTTGGCTTGAGGGACAGGAGTTTTGGGGAACTGGGGGGGATTTTTGGTTTGGCATCTGGTCACCCTGCAGTTAGGATGTGGTGTAAGTTAACTCCTTGAAAGTTTTGTGGCCCTCCCATGGAGTTGTACTAGTGTATAAGTGATGTACAATCTGTGCTTTTCTGTTATTCTGTTGTGCCAGTGTAGCTTGTTGATAAGGTTGGGCCTTGAATTTTTCAGCATAAGACAATGCCTGTAAAGTGTGACAGATGTGATTTTAGGAGAATTGCTCTGAAGAAAAGAAACAAGCATGACCCCTGAGCCTGATGTTCCCTGAACTTCAAAGAGTAATTAAAACAACATGTTTAGACTATAGTTACGGATTTCACAATCCTTGGGCATCTGGTGTTCTTAATCCTTCCAGTTTCTGAAAGTACAGTATTACTTTTAAAATCTTCTCTTTCTTTTATTTCTCCTTTCTCCATATTTGGGCCAGTTAGGGTGTATCTGTGGGAAAATGGTGGCCCAAAGACAAAATTTCAAGTCATTGCTTTCCCAAGGGAAGGATATTACAAAATCTAGGAATATTTCTCCATCTCGGTCATCAAGCCCTGGAACTGGAACAGAATGTGGCTGCCTACAGTCCAGCCGATTGTTTGGATCACTTAGGCTTTCATAGCCTTTACTGATTCTGACAACAAGAGGGAAGGACTCTTTATACAAGTGTCACTACTTCTGACACAGCATCGTGTTATGCTCCGTCTCCAAGAGTGCCACTGGATCATTTCCTGCTGTATCTCCTGTGTAAGTGTGTATGTCAGCCACAGATTTAAGCCACCTTGGGTTTGGGGGAACTTGGGGAAGGGAATTTTTGGTTTGGCACTGTACAGTACTTGAATAGATGTCTGATAACTTTTGGCTTGAGAGACCAACAAGCCCCATCTTTTCTCTTGCTAATTTTAAGTGGCTGGGGTTACAGTGACTCACAAAATAGAGCTTATTATGCATGTGGTTTTGCTCATGGTTTTTATTTGTAAGCATCATTTTTAAGCATGTAGTTTTGTGTTCTTTTTAAGAAGCTTTGGCATTAAGCCTCTCCTTTCCTTTCCCTTCAGGGTTATGATGACTTTCCATCAAACAGATGCTGGAGGAAAGAGGAGCTTAACCTACGCAAGGAAACACTAATCCCTCTGATTTTTAATTATATTTTCTTGTTATGTGTCTATGTGGGTTAGTCCAGCCTCAGTGCCACCAAAAGAATTTCCATCCAAATGCAAAGGTCTATTGAGATAGACTTATAATGTTCAACCCCCACCCTTTTCTCTTAATTTCATGACTGCAGACTCAAACAGAAGTAAATCATATTGGCTTCTTGTTAGAGAACGGTAAAAAGACGTTTACCAGGACTGCATGTGTCTTCTGTAATTCAAGTTTAATTGCAAAAATTGAAAATTAAAAAACTAGAATATCTTATAGTAAAAATAAAAACAGGATTCTAGACATTTGTGACGAGGTCTACCTGTGCATCTTCTCTTCTTGAACTGCACCATGGCTGTGGCATAACAGGAGCCAGCAGATAGCTTAGAGCAGTGGTTCTCAATCTTCCTAATGCTGTGACCTCCTAATAAGTTCCTCACGTTGTGGGGACCCCCAACCATAAAATTATTTTCATTGCTGCTACTGCACTGCTATGCATACTCTCCTGGGAGTAAACCTCACTGAACTCAATGGGAATGACTTCTGAGTACACATGCATAGAATTGGGCTCTAAGGCTGCAATCCTAACACTTTCCTGGGAGTAAGCCCCATTCACTATCTTGGGACTGATTTCTGAGGAGACCTCCATAGGATTGGAATCTCAGGCAGCAGAGCTAGCCACTGTTTCCTGGGAGTAAGCCCCACTCACTATCATGGAACATGGGGGGGGGAGAGGCTGCCATCTGTGGTGAGTGTGTCTGGTGCCTCCCTGCCCCCAAGGCTCCACATCGGTCTCACACCAGCTCAGAGACTCCTTCTGAGCCGCTTCTCAGCGGCTTCTTCCAGCCACAGCAGCTCCAGTATTTCTGCCAGGTCTTCCCACCTGGCCCCCTGCACCAGGGGTCTTTAGCAGTGGTGGGCACCAGCAGGTTCGCACCTACTCTATAGAACCGGTTCTTAACAAGAGATATTACATATTTTAAAAATAGCCATTTAAAAGTAGCTGCCAGATGGACAGAGAACCGGTTCTTAATTTCTTTGAAGCCCATCACTGGTCTTTAGGCGACCCCCAGGAAAGCTCCAGGCGACCCCCAAAGGGGTCCCGACCCCCACCTTGAGAAACACTGGCTTAGAGGAAGAGAAAATAAGGAAGCAACCTTTCACCAATGACAAGCACAGCAAATGCTACATACATCTAGGCATAGTAGTAAGAAAAAGTATTAATGCATACTCAGGAATCCATGTTAAATTGAAAACCAATGGACCAATCCTCACCTTCTTCCTTTTTTTGTGTTCAAAAATTCATATGTCAAATCTGCAAGTTTCGCTATAGAGTACTAGAAATTTTTATAGAGTATAGAAATTTTAATCATTCCTGCCCTTGAGTGGTATTTTGCATTTAAAACACTGCCTTGAACAATCCTGCATGGCATTACCTTTTTTTAGAAAAAGACAAATATATTTGTATCCTGTGCAAATATAAACATACAAGGTACTTACTGAATACTTTATCCTGTGGATAAACTGTATAAAAAGTGAGCAAATCATGCACATCTAACATAATTTATTTTTCTTGTTCTGATATGTTGAATTCCTTTATAAATGGAGCAAGTCACATTTTCTTGCACAAGCCAATTCTGTGCATGTTTACCCAGAAGTAAGTCTCATTGTGTTTTGTGTTGCTTACTCATAGGTGGGTGCACATAAGATTGCAGCTTTGCAGACTCATATGGGGCAGTTCCATATTTAGCTAGCTTTTCTATTTTGTTTGGTCCACACGAGTGCTTTTTGCTATTGCTTTGAACTCTAGGTTCATATTTTAGCTGCATATATTCTGTCCTTGATGATAACAATTTTAGGTTATGCAATTCTGTATCTTGGCAAGAAATGTAAATGTATTTCCTTAGTGCTGTTTATTCTGCTATTCAGAGGAAGGGGCAAAGAAACATTCAGGGTGCTATTGTCTCTGAGCGATTGCCATTAACGACCCATATTCTTATTGGAACTGTGGCTGTTGCTTTTGCATAGTGAGATAAATGCATCTTTTTCTTTTTTTCTTTTTTGGTACATAATGGAAATGCACAGCTCAGAATAAATAGAATCAAACCATCCTTGAAAAGATTAAGGCCATCCTTACACAGTTTACAAAAAGGGTCTCTTCCCTTGTTCAAAATGTGATTTAAGAAAAAAGGAGAATAATTGGTGAAAGGATGTAGAAAGCTCACGTGGAAGATGATGGCAGAAATGGCTCACTCCAAAACATACAAAACCTAATGTCCAACTGTGAGAGAGTATGCTGAAGGAAGTTAAAAGAAAAAAATCTAATGCTCTAATACAGGGGTGTCCTCTAATGCAGGAGGGCCACATCATCTCTCTGACACAATGTATGGAGCTGGGAAAATTGTTTATAGTTCAAATTTGAATAAGTTTACATAAATATACATTTTAATTTATTTATATATTAGATTAATATCCCGCTTTCTTCCTAACAAAAGGAAACCCAAGGTAGCTAACAACATTAAACAACAATAAAATACAATTAAAACTAGATAATAAATACAATTAAAAATACAATTAAACTATACAAAGACAATAAATACAATATTTATACAATAAAACCCAAGTTTTATTATATGGAATTATACAATAAAACCCAAGTTAGAAAAAACAGGCAGGCAACAACACAGTAATTAACCATTTAAAAGCCATCATATGCCTATCTAAATAAAAGAGTTTTAAGTCCTTGCCAGAAGGATAACAACAAGGGGGCTTTCCTTAACTCATTGGGGAGGGAGTTCCACAGAGTGGATGCCGAGCAAAAGCCCTGTTTCTGGCCGCCATCCCTCTTACTTCTTTTAGTGACGGCACTACCGACAGGGCCCCCTCTGATAACCTCAGAGAGTGGACCTGATTGTATGGAAGGAGGCTGTCTCTCAGATACGCTGATCCCAGATTGTTTAGGCTTTATAAGTCATACTCAAAACCTTGAATTGGGCCTGGAAATGAATGGGCAGCCAGTGTAATCACTGGAGCACAGCGTGACAGAGTCATACTGCTGACCCCCAGCAACCACACAAGCCACCGCATTCAGCACTAATTGTAACTTCTGGACCATCTTCAAAGGCAGCGCTCTATGTGGGTAGAGAGCATTGATATCACCATGGCATGGGTCACAATGGCCAGATCTGACGGACAGATCTGGCTACAGCTGGCGGACCAGCCAAAGTTGGGCAAAGCTGTGCGAATATAAGAGTGTATTAGAGACTGATCTAGAGTATTAGAAGGCTTCCCAAAGGCCAGAAGGACAGACACTCACTGCGGGCTGCATCTGTCCCCCCGCCCCCGGCCAGAGTTTGGACACCCCTGGTATAATACAAAGGTTTCCAGTGTGAGTTAGGACCCACTCGTTGTTTGCGACCTGATGTTTGGGTCTCTGAAGGATGATGGAAAGATCAGATAATTGATTGCCTCAAGCCCTAAGGCTATTCGAAAGTCAAATACTATAGCGGCTAACTTCTGTTCAGCTCCTGCACTTTGCAACCCATAAATATAGGGAGATAAATGTTTGATGATCTTTTCTCCTAATCATTCTTACTTAAAAATTTCTAGAGCGCCTTTAAAAAAAAGCCCAGTAAATGTAGGTGTGTCCCAATTTAGTGTCATTTTTTTAAAGAGGGTCCCAGTGCTAATAAGTTTTGGTACCTCTGGCCTAACAGTAAATAAAGAGACCTGCAGTTTTTTTCTGAAGAATTTTAAACTTTGGATTTTCACTTGAGACGTTTCAGTGCAATCCATTCAGACTTAATACCTAATTCTTCCCAACTTCTTTTAACCATGTCCATATACCATTAGGACAGACTGAGTTTTCTTTTGAACTATGGTGTTGACAGCACAACTCTAGTATGCTTACTTATGGTATCCCAAGCATACTAAGCAAGAGTGAGTGACTGGTGAACTAAGCGAGCAACAGGACTGTGTGGTACAGGAGAGAACAACAGATGATAACTTGAAAGTGATTAGCTTAGTGTCAGTCCCTCTTTTGAGAATTGCAAAAAGGGAATTGTACATTCAGCAATACATTGGAACTAGGTCTGTGTTAGTTTCATTTTAAACTGCAGCACACTTATAAACTCCATGCCCAAGGCGACTTTCCAGTGCCCTTAGGCTAAAGCAGCAGTTTCCTTTGTGCAGAAGCAAACATATGGGGTCCTATACTCTTGCTCCAGGTCCTCAACCAGACTTACTCATAATCAATCATAGGCTGGCAACAATGATAAAAATAGTTCAGTCAATTGCTTCACAGACAATTTCTTTTCCTATTTGTGACACTATCAGAGTTGTTTTATTTTTTTAACTGTATAAGCTTTATGTTTCAGTCTAGAGCTGTCCATTAGTCATCTGTGTTCTGTGTATGTTCCCAATAGTTTTATATGCTCTCTTGATGAGCGGGGTAAATGGTTCACTCTCAGCTCTGATACATTACTGAATGATTGCAACATCAAGTAGTTTGCTTTAGTAATTTATATTATTAATTTACAACTACTATAGGGTGTGCATTGATGCTTTGGAATTTTATTGATTACTGTATTTTATTATGTATTTTATGGTGTTTTGGATCACCTTTTTTGAATATGAATTTGTTAGCTGCATTGATTTCTATACAGGATATAAGGATATAAATCTTTTAAGGAAGAAAGGCTGTAATTGTATTCATAATTACCGGTACCTAGGAGTAAGCAGAATTGACTGCAGTGGGAATTCTGAGTAGGCATGCCTAGATTTGGCATGCTTAGATTTCTAAGTAAGCAAGGGGCAATCCAATCCTGCGCTCTCTAGCGTATGGAGCTGCCATTGCACAAAAATTATCACAGTACTCAAGTGTGACATGTAGCTGCCAGCAGCTCCCAACACCTCTTCAGAGTAAGTTAAGCAGTCACACAGTGGGGTTTACTGAACTCTGTGCTGGATAAATAGCACCTGTTGTGAGGCCCAACATGCGGTTCTGGATCTGACTAAGCTGAGGTTTGTTGGTCCTTCTGCCCTGTTTCCTTCCCTGCCATGCCTTATCCCCGGGCCATTGTCTGCCCTGCTCCCCCCCCCCCCCACTTACCTCTCCATTGCCTGGTGTTTTGGACTCCACTGGTCACCAGTTTGTGCCAGCCCAGCATGGGTTTGTGCCATGCCTGCTCCAGTACTGGTCTGGTGCTAACTCGCGGGAAAATTCCTTATGCCATGTTTGCAACTGTGCACTGCAGTAATGAAATGGCATACACTGTTCATTCAGAATTGGGTCTTGAGTAGCTGTCAGGGAAAGGGTTATGCACTCTTCTCCACCCATCCACTGCTCTGCTCCTAACTGCAGGCTTACGTGCATCTTTTTGAATTAATAAAAAGTTTATTCAGCTTCATACAAAATGTCTTTTTACTGTAACAGTTTTACTGTTTTAAAATGATATTTTAAAATAATGATGTGCTAGTAACATAGTGGTGGAAGGAGGGAACAGTAATGGAGATCCAGAGGGGAAAAAAAACCAGATTCCAGTATGGTGAATACAGAGGAACCAGTTCATGGCCTCTCAAGCTAGATGAATTTACAAGCTCTGACAGGTCTGAATTTGATTTGCAAAAAAGCATGTTTGCTTCTCTGTGAAAATTCTCTCCCTTCTTTTTTTAAAAAAAAGGGGGGGGCAATTTTACTTTTCCCAAAAGGGGGGTTTCCATTGCCCTGTTCAACACTGGGTTCAGTCCTATTACTCACAGCTAATTAATGAGCTACATTGAATCTCTCATCAGGAGCAACAACAGTGCATTGGAGTGAAGCAAACAAAGATCTAGATTAATTTCCTCTGTTTTAATTTTTGTCTGCGTTTGTAAAAAAGTAAGCGTTGATGGTGGAACAACAGAGTGTGAACAGATAAAGGAATTCTACAATTGTGCTGGTTCACTATTCTCCAAGAGGTTTGGAGTCTCTATGATCAGTGAAATTTTAGAACTTAACATCACTTACTTATTTTTGCTTTTCTTAATATCCTGCTCTGCAAATGAAACTTTCTTTTTTGTCTAATAGCCTTGCAATGACACTAGTTTACCCATTTATGCCCCCTCACAGGTGAATACATTTGGTCCCTATTATGTATGTGCAACATGGCAGAAATTAAGCAAAAGACAGTTCAGCCTTTATTGATAGTGAACCCAACCCTTTTATTCCATTTCTTGTTTTATTTTTAAATTGACTTGACACTTCCCATTTTCTCACCCCTTTTGCAGTCAACATTCCCAGCATGCGTGTTCCCCATAGGGATAGAAGATAGGCTGATTTATAATTATCCTCATTAGGTGGGATGATGAGAGCATACAGCTGTAAGAAAGAAGAAACCAGCTTCTCTGGGCTATTTGTATTGCACGAGAAACAGTTTCTAATCCTTCCAGTAGGAAAAATCATGAAGTGGAAGTCTTTGCAGTGGATGTATAGAAAATGAGGCAATAAATCATTTTAATTTTAGGGTTCTTGATACATTGTTGGTATGATTTGTTCCTGTTTGTATATTATGGAGGCAGAATTATATACCATGGGAAACACAGGGCTGCTTTGGGAAACAGCGTCTCCATATTGAGTTGTCTTATTTACTCTCATTGGTGGGAAGTAAAAGTTAATGCCTGATGTTTCAGTGCTGACCTTTCCCTGCGCATGCCCCAGCCTGCACTGGCAACGCTAGCCAACTTTTGCTTGAATGAAAAGCTGTATGTTTGTTCTCCTATGAAGAATTTCAAATCATAGGTAACATTAACTGTGCAAAAGTCTGAAACTCTGCTGGGAATAGCTTATCCAGAGAGTGAAGTGTTAAAAGGTGCACAGAGACCTTCTCTGTTTCAGCAAACAATGGACCATTTGTGACTTTTAATTCTGCCTTCTTACCCAGTTAGCAAGCATATAAACAAAGAGTTTAAATCCAGTGCTAAAGTGGGTGGCACAAGTACAGGAAAGAGTAGGCTAGGTGTTTTTTATACATCTTTTAGTGAAAATAGTAATCAAGGAGGTTAGGAGGGGAGTATGACATTTTGATGGCTATCTTGTAAACATTCCACATCCTCTATTTTTAATTTACATGTAAATATTGTAAATTTTTACAATATACTGTTTAAGTAGAACTGGAAAAATCTCAGGTGCCTGGCCATCCAAGTGTCTAAAATTCTAATGCTGCCACCTAATAATGTTAATATTTATTTTAAAACCATTTGTTAACAATGGTGAAGAACTGTTTCCTTTAAGTGACTGAGATTTTCTCAGGGGTTCTATTGTATTGTGTTTCCAATGTGATTCATTCTTAAAATAACGGCCTGCATTTTTCAGAATGCAGAAATTTTAAAACCAGAATTCCAGATCTTTAAGACCCAATTTTAACACCCCCCTTGTAGGTTGCAGAGGTGAGTTTTGGCTATTTCTGGTATAGTTCCTCTTTGCTTTATTTGCCCTTTATCTGCTTTATCTAGCCTAATGTCCTTGCAAAGATCCCCAGAAAGTTTTCGTATCTGCTAAATTTGAGTGGTGGGAGATTTATAATACATGAATGAAACCTTCCTTTCAGGCACAATTCTAACCATGTCTACTCAAAAGTAAGCTCCATTGTGTCCAATGGGTCTTACTCCTAGGAAAGTGTCTTTAGGATTGCAGCCTCACTTAGTGTATAATTAATTGTTGTGTCATGGTGATGGCATCTGAAGGCCTAGATAACTTTAAAAGAGGATCTGACAGATTCGTAGAAGAAATATCCATCACATGCTACAAACTGTGATGTATGTATGCAGACCAGGTGTATGCCAGCTCCTAGTTTTGGAAGTAGGCTATCACTGATACAGGATACAGATATCTGGTTGTCTTGGGTGCACTCTGAATTGGACAGTGGACCACTGTGGGAATCAGGAAGCTCGTCCAGATGGGCTTTTGGACTTGATCCAACAGGGCTTTTGTTGGGATGCAGGGGTGTGTTGAGTCCATTGATAATGGCTGTGGATGTTGCTGAGATCTGCCCTTCACATGGCCCAATCTGCTCATGAGGTCCATCATTGTACTGATAGAATTGGACAGGTCCTTTGTTCTCTTTGCTACTGAACTACGCTACAAAGTTTTCATCCTACACTGCAGAATCAGGAATGCTTCAAGGTGACTTTGGACAAGGAGCAGTCTAATGGTTTCTTGTTGCTTCAACCTTTTGCCAACTCTCAAGGGGCTTATCTGATAAATAGGACACCATAGCTTGCAATAGTGTACCTGCTTTATGTAATTGAATGCTATGTCTTACTCTGAAGCATTTGATAGATGCATTTCCCATTACTCATGTTGGAATTTGGCCAGGATGCTTAGAATTTCTTTGCCTCTGAGGAATAGTGTCATGAGATTTTGAATGCACATGGCCTCAGTTTGACATCTAATTGGAAAAAAAAGCTCGGTCGAACTGATACACGATATGTTCTGCAGTGGACACATTTAAAATGCACCATCTGTAAAAAATGCAGGCATTGATATAGAAGTGAAAGTTACTCTGTAAAGTTTACACACTTCCATGTCATGTGTATCTTACGGAAGAGTGGCAAATAAGGGGTGGATTTGGAACTGACTGCTTCCTCTTAGTACTGTACCTGGCATTTTAGATATTGGTGTTTTTTCAAAAAAATTATCAGCATTTTTAAAAAATGCAGCTGGCTTCTGCAAGGTGTCTGTAATAAAATACCTTTCACCATTTACTAGTCCAGTTCCAGATTTCGTGGTATAATCACTCCTCTTGTCCCAAAGGACTGAAAGCCCTGTTTAGTGCTGTTTCCTGTGCAATTCAAAGCAGAGGCTAAAAATCTAACAGCCCAATTCTATCCTCCTCCTCCTCCATTGATGCAGTCATGCCAAAAGGGTTTTAATTTGATGCTCCAAAATTTCTGTATATATTTATTCTAAGTTTACGCACTTACACTTAAAATAAAACCATTGACTGCTCTTTTGCTAACAGTATAAAAATACAAAAGCAAATTCCTGTGGGTACCTTAAAATGTGACATGCTACTGGAAACATAACTTTTGAGCCACCTAACTGAGGCATGAAGATCAGACACTTGAAGTACATTATTCACCATATTCCCAGAGAATATGATGATGTGTTTGGCGTGCTTCAGCTTTCAGAGTGGTATGTCATGTACATTTGCATGTTCAGGTCATACAGGTTTGCATGTTTTGGTAACTGCTATAAAATACCAGTATACATTCAAAAGCAATATAAAGAATTGTGAGGGTTACAGATAGTGACTTTGGCAACCCTCCTTATTCCATTGAAGGAACTGTGAGGAGTCTTGAGCGGAAGCAACAATGAAGTGTAAATCAAGTGAACTCGGGAGTAAAGCAGCTCATTACTCTGACTTCAAACTGACCCTGAGATAAGTTGAGGAAGTGATTTAGATTTGATATATTGGCAGAAATTTCTAGTCAAATAGGTGTCCATATTAAGTTTGGCCCTGTGTGAAACAAATTGGACATTGTAAAAAATTCTAGCATTTTAACTGTGGCTTTCTTCTCTAGATTTGAAAAAAGAAATAAAAAGAAAGCTAAATTCTGCAGCCTCAATCTGACTTTGATTGAGATATTCCTGATTTGCACAGACTTTCTGGCATCTCTTGTTTCTCTGAAAGCAGATTTTTAGACTCCCTGCCAGAGCTCCAAGGTAATAGCCTGCTTCGAAAGAGTTTGTTACCACATTCCCCCTTTCCTCCTTAGAAGGACAGAAGATGCTGAACTGGTCTTCTCGATTTGCGTCCTATGATGCATTGAAAGCATCCTTTTGATAGCACCAATTTCATCAATTCCAAGAAACACAGCAGAATCAGTGGGGATTACACTGTTGCTTTCCCATTTTCACCATCCTTTAAAGCAGTGATTTTCAACCTTTTTCATGTCATGGCACACTTAACAAGGCACTGAAATTGTCAAGGCACACCATCAATTGTTTTTACCACTGACAAGGCACACCAGACTGTTCAAATTTCCCAATTTTCCTATTAATGAATGTCGATCCCCAAATTCCCACAGAACACCTGAGGACAATCCATGGCACACCGGTTGAAAATCACTGCTTTAAAGGGAGCAGGGAACATTTACATGAACTGTGGGGTCATTAGGATGTGGGGTCATCCTAGCCTAATGTTGCTGTGTCTGAGCTGTCCCTTATTCTACCGCCCATGTGTGATCATTTTATTGTTACAGTCCAAAGGAAAACGATCCATTTTTGCAGTCTACTATAGAGTGAAACCAATCAACAAAAAAACTCTGTGGGAGTTTCATTAAAAAGGGTCCCATCTTTCCACCCTTATCCTTAACCAGCATTTAGTCCTGATTGTCCATTTAGTAATGGGTTTATAACATAACACACTTATAACAGTCATTATAAATGTCTTTTGTTGAAGATATTTTAAATTTTTACTGTCTGGCTGAATAGCAAAGAGAACTTTGAAACACTTGAAAACAACACTTGAAACACAGGGCTTTTCAGGGGCATAACATCTTCAATTGCCAAGCATCAAGTATTCAACTATAAAGAAATAGTTTTATCCATTGATTTTTTAAATCCACAGGAGGTTCGGGAATGGAATCCTAGTAGATAACAAGGGACACCTGTAGTTCCTTTTTGTGTTTATACTGGCCAGTTAAAGTCATTTAAGACAAGTTCACAATAGAGGAAGATGGCCACTCAAGCCTAAATTCTCATAAAAGCAGTAAATTCTTAATTTATGCCTATCTTGAAAACCTGCTGTGTTCAGGCTATTGAACTGTGATTGTCTTGAAAAATGGTAATAAGCAACTGTAGCTTTGCCATCTAAGACAAAACTAAAGACAGAGGGCTGAAAGTGCTTTGACAGAGGATTTACTTCCCATTGTTAGCTAGTTTGACCAAATAGGTTTTGCCAGTGGCATAGATGGGGGGGGGGTGCAGTTGCACCCGCCTACAACCTTTAGGGGGGCTACCAGCTGAGCTTGACACTAAGGACTGAAATTGTTAAAAGGAGTCTGTATGACTGATAAAATCATGTTATATATCATTGGAAAGGTAACTGTATGCAGAATGCATTGAAACAATCTGCATTGGAATATTTATATTCTATCAAAAGTTAAGGCCAATTAACCAGAAAATGAAAACAAAAGCCTATGGAACAAAAGTGCATTATCTTAACTGAAATTTTCCCATGTTATTGATGGCTCTGAGAGTCAATGAGATGTAATTATGACACTGTATGGAACTAATAATGTGTTAACATAAATCAGCTCTCAGGACATATATAATATACATGACATATAAAACAGATACCCCATCCTAACTGGGTATCCAGTACCTTTTAAGTGTTGCTCCTATTTAGCAGGGAAAGAATAACCATTCCTCTTCGCCCAGCTTAGCTTCCCTAATCAATAAAGGACACAATTTTCATTTTTTTACTTAATTAAATTTGATTTTGTTTTTGCAGGATGGAAAGGGTCAACAAAATCTTCTTCAACTCCAGATAACAAATATAGTGGCGCCTCATGTAACAAATTTAATTCATTCTGGAGGCATGTTCTTTACATGAAACATTCTTTATGTGAAGTGGATTTTCCCATAGACAATTGGTTTCACAACCCCCAAAATATTCATATAAAAATATTAACTGGATGTAAAAATGATGACAGAACACTGGGATTGAATTCAAAACATGCATTCAATGTGCATGATCTTATGAAGTCTACTTAGGCTGCAGTCCTAAAGACACTTTCCTGGGAGTAAGACCCATTGAACACAATGGGGCTTACTTCTGGGTAGACATGGTTAGGAGGCTGCAATCCAAGACACTTTCCAAGTGTCTCCCCACTTTCTCCTTCTCTCCATCCTGAGCCTCTCTCTCCCCTGCTTCCTTCTGGCTAGCCCTGAGCTGCTTCCCTCTTCTCCACTGCTCTTCTCTCCCTCTGCCCAGTGGACACCCGGCCACAGGAGGAACAGCATGGAAGTGTTGCTTTCACTATGGGCAGGTGCGCTAGGCAGCCCTGATGCTTTTTAAACAGGCTGCCGGCCAGCGCGTCTGCCCCAACTGCCAACGAATGCGTTCTTTACGTGAAGCAGAATCCTAGATCATTTTTGTTTGTTACGTGAAACATACTTTACGTGAGGCATTCTTTACGTGAGGCGCCACTGTAGGTGCTTTAGCTATGCCTCTACCAGAGCAAATGGTAGTAAACTGCTGAGGAGGAGGTGGCAGGTTTTTCCTCAATCATCTTTTAAAAAATACCTGGGATGACGTCACTTCCGGTTGTAGCATCACTTTCAGGGCTACATTCTGAGCTTTGCACTGGGCTACATGATCATTAGCTACGCCATTGGGTTTTGCAGTTTTATTCCTAAATGTTCGTCTTTTATATATAAAACTACAATCATACCACAAACAGGAAATACTCTTTTAGATCTCCCTCTGCAATTTGAAAAAAAACACACAAAACCTTGTGTAAAGTATGAGATTTTTTCTGATCCCAGATGCCCATAGCATGTCTGTCAAAAATATTGCTCTTGGGCCTCTTGCCTCTGCTGGATTTTCAGGAAGACCCCAAGTTATAACAGCTGTGTTATATGGCCCCTATTGGAACTGTGCCATTTAAACACATTGAACTTTTTCTATCAGCAAGATAAAATACTAAAATGCTAAATATCTCTTTTGACCAGGGCTGTGGTTTCTCATGTCTGTTCTCCTGCATAGTGAGGGCCTATTCTTTTCTTAATGTCTGTCCCACAAATTAATAAACAAAATAAAATGGATAGCTCTGTAACAACTGACACAGGTATATCAAAGTACAGATTGTGGGCCAGATATAGATCATGGAAACGGGGAGGCATTAGGAAAACCCACTGATCACAAGGGCTGCCCTTTAAGCAGTGGTTCTTCTGCACTTGTGACAGTTGACAGAGCATTAGTGATCAATCAATCAACAGTTTTTATATACTGCTTTTCAACTAAAAGTTCACAAAGCAGTTTACAGAAAAAATAAAATAACTAATAGCTAATTTATATAAAGCCCTTTACAACTGTCATAATATTTAGCACAACCTGGCCTGCTGCTACCACAAGCACCCAGTGGCTTGGTCTGCGTATAAGTGGATCTAGGAAGAATACTGGTGCCAGTAAAGGGATGAGAGGGAGATGGGTAGAAAATGGATGGGGGCTGGATGGGAGTAGTTTTGGTGGCAGTGGCCCAGATCCTTCTGATTTACTGAAAGCAGACCCAAAGCACAATCCTAACCATGTCTACTCAAAAGAAAGTCCCATTGTATTCAATGGATCTTACTCCCAGGAAAGTGTCTTTAGGATTGCAGCCCCAGAGATTTTAGCAGGGCTTCCTTACCTCAGAAAATATCCAGGAATAGCTTCAGTCAAGATGACAGTCCTAACCTTCTGGGTTTTTAAGGCTGCAATCCTAAAGACACGTTACTGGGAGTAAGACCTATTGAATACAATGGGGCTTATGTTTGAGTAGATATGGTTAGGATTGTGTTCTATGTGATGTTTAAAAAAATATTTTTTATCTATCCATGAAAAATTGCATCCCTAACTGGAATTACAGTAAACTTTTTTCCAATCTTTCTGCCTTCTTTTTAAATTTTCCTCTTTTTCGGCAACACCACACTACTCATTATTTGTATGCTCCTTCATTTCAGTGACCTGTTTCCCCTTCCTAGCAGAAAGGATGTTAGGAAGTGAGAGCAGATGTACAATTTAAAAAAGGAAATATGTTCAAGAGTTTTCTTGTCTGATGTAATGTTTGAGGAACAGCCTCTGGATCATCTTCAGATGGTTTTTATTGTAGGCAATAATCAGAGAATGGACAATAATCTGTGTAAGATTGTGTCACTTTAAAGTGATCATTTCCTCTTATGTAGCCAATGGAGTGATGATCTTGTCATTAAATACCTACTAGCTTTGATATGCAACTGAGGGAGAAAAGTATCCCAAAGCAAATGCTAAATATGAAATTTGATTGCGCAGAAAATTAATGTTGCACGGGATGGGTGTTGCTCGGTGGGTGTGATTTTTATGCAAATAGTATAGAAATAAGCAATTTGCATGGAGTTAACTCAAACTGCATACAGTTAAGCAAGTACTGCTTTTGCCACACACTGGATTATGGAAGAAATCTAAGGCTGCAGTCCTAAAGACACTTTTCTGGGAGTAAGACCCATTGGACACAATGGGGCTTATGTCAGAGTAGACATGGTGAGGATTGTGCTCCAAGGCAGTGGTTCTCAATCCTTCTCTTATTACCTCCCCGTTCCTATACTCAGCCCACCGCTGTTGCATGCTGTTCCTGCTTGTTTCACTGGCAGGATGCTAAGCTTCTGAAAGCCCAGACCTATGTCTGTCCATTTAGCAGCATGTCCCATTATAGTCAGTGAGGCTTATTTCCCAAAAAGTGTAGGTAGGATGGCACTCTAAGTATGTTTAGGATTTCACCAGAGACTTCCTTGCTGGGCTGTTTTGCTTGTGTATACTAGGAAGTTGGAGCACACTGAGCATGCGCTCATTTAAAAGGGGGAGCACTGAAAAGGGGAGGAATTTATTAGAGAGAGTGCATGCATTCAACACACACACACACACAAACTCACACACAAATACATGTATATGTTTATATGTGTGTATAATACACACACATCCAATAACTGCTGCCAGAAGCCACCAGAAGTTTTACAGTATTTATGCAGATATTCTGGCAATTGTTACTCAGAGTACAATCTTTGAGATGGTGGAGAAAAGGCTGACTGATGCTCTGGACTTATTGAGCATATATTATATGAATAATCAGCTATAACCCAACTGCCAAAAGACACTGCTTTGCACTTTCCAGTGCATATGGTGCCCTTCTATATGCACAGAGGAAGATCTTATGGTGGCAAGGGAAAATGCTGTCAAGGTAGTCTGTTTTGGGGCAAATTACACTTAATTAACTTCCCTTTAATGTTCTTTGTAAAATTATTACCCATGTATGTGCATCAGACATGAATGAAGAAAGAAAACAGAGCGGGTATCTGGTTTTCCTTCTCATTTTTGGCTCTGAAAAAGGCAAACAAAACAAGTTGGAGGAAAACACAGTGGGTTTTTTTTTAAAGCAATCCCCTCCATTTATGACCACTTTCCCACTTGCCGTGCGTATGTGTGTGTGTGTGTGTGTGTGTGTGTGAGAGAGAGAGAGAGAGAGAGAGAGAGAGAGAGAGAGAGAGAGAGAGAGAGAGCACTTTGCTGTTCTGGCAACTGAATCAGTTTAAAGCAGTTAAAGAGCCTCATTGATGGCTGGGGCTTCTAGGATTTTTGCAGACTTCTGACTTGTGTGCAATATCACGAAGCCTCTTTGATGGCTCTGGGGCTAACAGGAATCTTACTGTTCCTGTGCAAGGCACATGATCTTATGGAGCTTCTTCAATAGCTCCATGGGCTATTTCTGTTCCTGTGTGAGGCACAGCCATTTTTTACTGTTTTGGGCTGCCTATAAATGGAGCAAAACAAAGGGGCAAAGGAGGCAAAGGGTTGTGTGCCTTTGAATTTCCCATCCCCATTAACATTCAAATAAATCCACAGAACATAAATTAGTGCATAAAAAGGTTGTACCTGTATACTCTCTCTTTAAAAAAAAAAAAGTGGTCCAGGGAAAGATCCTTCTTTTTCACTTGCCTCTTGACATTTTCCACCCTGCTGAGATAAAAGTCTTTCTGAACATCATCCTCTAGCAAAGTATCTGATGAAAACTGCAGACCATATTGCTTTGTGAGCCACTGCAACTTTTAACAGTCCTTAGAAAAGCTTATAAACAGAAATATGACTTTTAAGAGGAGACCTGGTGAGAGCAAGGTCAGTGATCCACTTTACTAGAAACTCTGGCTCGGAGTAGCAGATGTGTACAGCATGTGGACAGAGGAGCAGAGACAGTTTGAAAGGATTTGGTTTGTTCAAAGCTTGGTAAAATGCAAGCTCCTCTTCCCACATTTGGTTCTGTGGAGCTTTCCTTAGAAAACTAGCACAAGAATGAGTCTTATCTGTAACTGAACGAGCTCTGAGCTTGGAATTCATTCTGCATTCATTGCATTCTGGCCAGGTTTTGGATGGAAAGAAAGAAGTACGCTTTCCCCCTTGGTTTGTTTTTGATCCATCCGATACCCTTTTCCCAAAGGCTACAAGTTAAGATTAAACAAAACTTCCACATGGATTTTGTCCACATTTCACCCTTGAGTCACTGGGTGTTGACCTTCCCATGTTTCAAAATAAAACAGTCTTCCTTTCCAAGTTCTTTCTGTTGTATCTCACTCGTTCTTCATCACATAACTCCAACCGGCCAAGCCAATACAGACAGATGCTTCACATTTTATGTGGCAAGCATGTTTTCTGCAGCTGTACTGCTGTTTCCCCCTAGCAAACTTGTCAAGTAAGAAGAGTATATAGACTTAAGCATTCAGATTCAAATGCGGAGATGTCTTACTGGATGGTGGCCCCTAACATATGTACACTGGGTAAGAACATTTGTCACATGTCATGTGATTCCTTTGGGGAACATTGACTTAATAGCAGAGTAGCTATGGCAAATATAGTTGCTGTGTTGGGTGGCTCTGAACAAATGTAGATCTTACCCTGATTGTATTTTATCTTATGTATTTCAATCACTGTCTGCTATCCAGGGACACAATCTCCTGCTACTTGAAGGGGTATATCTCCTCCTTTGGCTGGTGCATGCTCTAGTCCAGTGGTCTTCAACCTTTCTCATACCTACAAGTTGCTGTGACCCCACAACTGAAGTTTCACAACCTCTCTGGGGTCTCAACTTCAAGGTTGAAGAATACTATAGCATCTCCACCAAGTGTCTATCAAGCCTCCTCTTGAAGATTTTCATTAAGGAAAGATCCACAACCTCCCTGGACAATCTATTCCACCAACTAACTGCCCTGACCTGTAATCTCTTCCTAATTTCCAACTGAAATATCTTTTGTAGTTTGTACACAAACTCTCTCACTTGGAACAATCAGTACCTAACTATTCAAAGCTAGGCTTCATGATATACGTAAGCTTATGTGATTCTTGAAACTGTCAGGATCTTCTCTGTGCAGTGCTGTGTGATGCCAGACACACACATACAAAAAGAGGCAACATGCATATTATTTGTGACATATTGCCATCTACATGCTTCACCATCTATTTCATTATTATTGGTGATGCTTCTACTGACAAGGAAGAGATTTATTTATTTGCTTGTTTGTTTAAGACAGTGGTTCCCATCCATTAGGAGTCCATGGACCACTGAAACAAATTTTGGAATTGACATGGATCCAGGCTAGCTATCTATCTATAGCTTTTCAACTAAAAAGCTCATAAAGCGGTTATTAAGGAAAAGTAAAAAATTAATGGCTAATGAGTCCCTATCCCCAACAGGGCTCGCAATCTAAAATACAAAAGAACACCAGCATAAGCCATTATTATTACAGACATTGCTAGGGTGAGGAGGGTCAGTTACTCTTCCCCTGCTAAATAAAAGAGGAACACCCACTTGAAAGAGTGCCTCTTGCCCAGGTAGCTGGGGTAGGCACTCAGGCAACAACCCATACTTTCCTGGGATTAAACACAATCCAGACCACGTCTACTCAAAAGTAAGCCCCATTGTGTTCAGTGGGTCTTACTCCCAGGAAAGTGTCTTTAGGATTGCAGCATGAGTCTCACTGAATGCAAGTAAACATGGAATAGCTCTGGCATCACCGTGATATCACTTCTGGCCATGCCAACACTTCCAGGTTGATGATCACTTTGGGAGGGTCCCAGACAGATTGTCAGTCTCAGAAGGGGGTCCCAGCCTGAAATGTGTGAGAACCACTGATCAAAGTTGATCTTTTTTATTTTGAGACTTGTAGACCATTTCTCAGAGTCTGCCAGACCACCTGTGGTCCACAGAGGATTCAGATGACAGGTTGTGAACCACTGGTTTAAAAGATTAGCCATATATCTTTTTAATTTACTTCTTGAGTGTTTCAGACAGCTTTCCATTCTCCTCTTTGGCTTCCCAGGATTAAGGTGTATCACCAGAAAACTTTCAGCAGAATATGTACTCTTGTCCACTTTGCATAGTAAGAACAGCTGAAGAATCCAGCTGCTGCCTCCATCTCTATGTCAGTTCTGCTAAAAATCAGTACTATAAGTGCACTTCTCTTTTGGAGGGCCTTTGGGGATCAAATAACCTGACTACTGATAAATTTCCTGCTGATTTGCCACTGTGGCTTTTATAGTTTCTTATGCTATTCTGTGCTTTGATATATTCTTAATGCTTTGATGATTATTATTGACTTTTAATTCACTTCTTTTATGTGTCGTAAATCTCTCTATTAAGAAAATCACAAGATATACAGCTTTTATTAAATAAACTAGCAAAAACGTACCCATGTTGTGGGAGTAAAATTCCCCCATATGCCATCCCCCCACGGCACATCAACCCCCCCACGGCACATCAACCCCCCACTGCGCAATACCTTCCCATGCGCATCAACCCCCATGCGCACCCCCCACCTGTATATCATCCCCCATGCACACCATCCTGCATACCATCCTCCCATACACAATACCCACCCATATATATCACCCTTCCATACACAATATCCTCCCATGTACACCAACCCCCCATGCGCACCATCATCCTCTGTGCACCCTCTGTGCATCAAATGTGTTGCACCCCTTTTCAGACCCTTAGGGGTTAAATTTCTGGAAATCAGTTCATGGTGGGTGTTCCCATCACAGAAGGAATACATTCCCCAAATTTCATGCTTCTAGGTCCAGGGGTTGGGGCAGAGCATCCCTCACTCAGGGATTCTTCAGTGGAAAGTATAAGGAAGAAAATGCATTTTTTCAAGTACTTCCAGTTGGAATATCCTAAAACTGGTTCTTAGTGGATGGCTGCACTACAGAAGGAACCCCTTCCCCAAATTTCATGCTTCTAGGCCCAGCGGTTTTGGCTGGGCATTTATGAGTGAGTGACTTTTCAGTTTTATATATATAGATTAATATTTCTATCATTGTTAGGATGCAATTGTAAAACTCTTGGTCACCAGCTTGAAAAAACCACAATACCTTCTTTGTTGTCTCTGGATACTTCAATACTCCCTTTAAAGGAATTCAACACTCTCTCTCTCTCTCTCTCTCTCTCTCTCTCTCTTTATAGTTTGAAAATCTGCTGCTTATTTTTCTGGGGTAGGAAGCAGACAGCTGGGAGTTAAAGCAACACAGAGCATACAGTACTGAGCCTTAAATGAGCAACATAACCCCTCAGGCCCTGTTACTTGGTAAATGTCTGTGTTTTATGGCTATTGCATATCAGCCAACGGTACATGCATGCTAGTTTCACAAGACAAGCCAAGGATGCCTTTTGGGCTCTTCATAGTCTTTGCTTGTTTTTAAGAAAATGTTTTTGTGAAAGAGGAAGGCATCTGAGGCTTCAGCATGTGTTCGATATAATTAAACACAATCTCAAATTTTTCCTAAAATTGTTCCTAAAAAGGAGCATATCTTTTGGCTGATCTCACTGCGGTTCCAAACTGTAGTGTAGACAAACCATCACAATTAAGATGTAAATTTGAGGTCTTAATCAAAGGCAATTTACTCATTCTTATTCTTAGCTGAGGAAGGAGAATCGCATTACAGCCAAACACATTTCTTCAAGTAAGGCTGCAATCCTAAAGACACTTTCCTGGGAGTAAGAGACATTGAACACAATGGGGCATGCTTTTGGGTAGACATGGTTAGGATTGTGCTCTAAGAGAAAGTTTATTTAGCGTAAGAGTTACAATCATCATTTTCTTAGTGTTATTCCCACTCCTGGCAGGGTCTGCTTTAGGTGATGGATGTGCCATCGGAAGTCTGGCCGGCCTTTCGCCAGGATGTTGCTTCATACAGCACTCAGGTCTCAACCGCTGACCTGCCGATCTTCAAATCAAAAGGCACAGCACCTTTAACCAAACAGCCACAAGAGGTTACAATAAGGTATTAAAGTCAAAAGCACATTTACAGACAAGCCATCAAAAGAACATAACAAACCTGGCCATATAGCTCTAAATTGATTTTCTAACAACATCTAAGTGATTCTATTTTTACAAGTCTTGGAGTGCAGTCCTATCCCTGTCTTGTCGGACATAAACCCCATCATAGTCAATGGGGCTTACTACCAAGTAAGTTAGGTTAGGATTGCAGCCTTAGAGAAGTGGCAGCATATGTCCTTCTTTTCTTAAGCTGTGTGGAAATCCCCAGTGAAATGGTAGCTGAAATTGTGAGCAGAAAATACTTGTATTTACTCAAATCTAATGTGCATCTTGATTTTAAAAGGCCTGAGATTGAAAAACATTGGCGAATGTATCGCACAGTTGCAAAGCAGGTGCAAAATTTAATTTTACTGCATTTAAAAATGAGTTATATGACAATAATAATTACAACATGACAATGAGTAATTTTACCTAATTACGCTACTTTATGCAACAATGGGTTTATACTTCATTTTATTACAATAAATTGTTAAATACTGACCTATACTTATAAAAAGTACTGTATTTACTTGAATCTAATGTGCCATTGAATCTAATGCACATCCTAATTTTGGAGACTAAGGCTGCAATCCTAAAGACACTTTCCTGGGAGTAAGACCCATAGAGCTTAATGGGGCTTACTTCTGAGTAGACATGCTAAGGATTGCAGCCTAAGGGTGCAATCCAGAGTAACTATGGGGAGTCTTTGCTCTGGTGTAAGAACAATTTGCTCTGGATTGCAATATAAATTTCCCATAGGTTTTCACTAGGTGGTGCAGTAACTGCGGGTACACGTAATGTCTCTTACGTTCTCCCGTCGTTACTCTGGATTGTAGGGTAAATTTGGCTGGAAAAGGTGAGCATTAGATTTTAGTAAATATGGTATTTTAGATAGCAGTAAGAGACATCCCAGTGTTGGGGATACACAGATTTCCCTTGTTAACAGGTTCTTCAAGGTGGCCACCATCCATCACCGAAAAGCCTCCAATATTCCTGGTACCTGGTTTTTCAATATCTTGGCAGAGCAGGCAGGCACAAACACATCAGGAACTTGACTTAAATGGAAAGAGAGTGGGTTGAAACTGATGCTGTTGAAAAGGATTGTGATCAAACAGCCCTTGGAAAAAAAGGTGGTGGTTCCTGCACTCAGCAGGGTTCCCCTTTCAGGGGGCATGCCTTCACTTTAGGATCCCAGCCTCTCATTTGCAGATCAGAGCAAAGCCTTTGGGCTTCTGCAAATAAACAGTTGGTGGGACCAGCCAGTTATACTCACAGATTGTTAAGAGCCTGCATTTCAGAGCTCCCAGCACAAGAGCCCAAAGAATGGAAAGGCTGGTGTTGGAGGGGAAGTGCAGCAAGGGGTCTTTGTAGAAGATTTATTTTGGGAATGGAGAGATGTAAGGAGCAGAGGTTGATGGATTCTCTTAGCAGCAGCTGCTTCCCAGCGGGATGGAGGTTGCAGAGAGGAGGCCCCAGCTTTTTAAAAAAAGAAATTGCTCTCACCGTTCATACAGTACAATGAAAGAGTCTTCAAGCCCTTGATGTAAACACCAACGCCCCATATAGTGAGAGTTGCAGATGTTTCCTTGGCAGTTGAAGCCAGATACACAAGAGATTACAAGGTGTGTTCCCAGTGTGAACTGAGATAGAAAATATTCAGTTTGTATTAATCATTGGAGCTCATCTCTTTAAAGGTTCTCCATTGTTTCACTTGGGTTGGAACCAGACATTTTTGAGGGAGACACAGTTCCAACCTTCTGTTTTCCTCATAATTCACCAATTCAAGTGGGATGAATTGGGGTGGTGGTTCTATGAGAAATCAACAGAGAGAAGAGGGTGATGAACCCTTCAACCACCTATTTTTGTTGGAAAGTTCACTCCCCAGTTAATTCTCCAACCAAGTTATTAAATCAGGAATAAATTCAGAAAAACAACAACAACAAAGCATGGATAGGGTAGATTATGCACCTCCCTCAGGCCCTGTTCCCCAAACCATTACTCCTGTCCCCTGCCATTTTCTGCCCATCCCTCCAGCTTACTAGCAGTGGCCTCCAGCATTAGTGTCAGTATTTCTAAAATGGCTGCCAACAGTGTGTCTCTAAAGGCCATTTTACTACTGTTGAAGCCATTTAACCCAGCCCTAGTTAGATAGCCAGCTCTAGGCTATCCTGCTGCTCTCCTGAGAGCAACCCTCACTGATCACAAAGGGTTTACTTCTAAGTAGGCATGTGTTATCTTTGGCTGCTCTTCTTTGTTATCAAGAGCAGTCACACTCCTTCTGGGTTAGTTTTGACTGCATCCATTTCAACCAGTGTGATCCTTTCCACTTGCATTAAATGCTCATCATATCCAATAAAATCATACAATAAAAAAATAAAGTACAATACAAGGAAATATAAATCACAGTACACAGTGCAGCATAACTAGCTAATACAATTTTGCAAGAGCTCACCTCAGATGCCTCTGACCTACTAGAAGTCAAAAGTACATATTCCGTACAATAGTTTTCCTTGAAAAATCTGCAAGGATGAGAGGACAAACTCAAAGGATTAAAATCCCCTATCCCCATCACAGACCTACTCCTGTTTGTGGCCCCATGAAGCAGCTATTTATAGCAGCATCAGCAACAAAATCACAGACCATAATCACATATGATATGTAACCAATCTAATTGGACTCCACCATTGCAAACTTCATTTTTTTGTGCAGAAGCTTCTCTGTAGAGTGGCAGTCCTGCTATGGGAAGTACTTTTGCAAATGAATCACCTAACCACATTTTTAACTGGATCCCACCAGAAAGTAAAGACTCTGTAATAACTCTCTACCAGCGGTTCATGGATGGTGCTCTCTGGAGGCTAGTCTGCTGCGGATCTTGCTGCTTTATTATTATTTCTTTGTGTTACAGTGGAAGGATTAAACCAGTTTTTGTTGGATTTGCATGGTATTGTGAGCTAATGTTTTATTATAGAGATGGAAGGGACTTAATAGGTCATCTAGTCCAACTCCTGACTATAGCAGGAAATCCTCCTAGACCATCTCCAGCAGATACTTGTTGAGCTGGAGGTGTTTGCTGCTTGATCCCCAGTGAAGGAGAGTCCACCACGTCCCTTAGTAATCTATTCCACTGCCAAACTGCCTTCACCCTCAGGAATTTTTTCCTGATATCTAACTGGAATCTCTTTTCTTGCAGTTTGTTTCCATTGCTATCAGAAGTGACTTTCCCCCTCACTTCTTGCGTCCATCCCCCTACTTCTGGGATCTTTTCTTCCCAAGGAAAAGATCTTTCTCTACCCTGAAATATCTGGGAATCTGATCTATAGTTTTTGTGCCTTTCAGTATGCATCTTTGTCTTGCTGGGTAGGAAAAGGTGGCATATAGACAAGGACATTTACCCTATAACCCAGAGTAACTACGGGAAGATGTAAGAGCCACTTACTCTGAATTGCACTGTTTCCCGTAGGTAGCACCGTAACTACATCGGTGTAAAAGGTCCCGCAGTTACTCTGGATTGTAGCCTAAAATAAACTATCAAAGCAAGCTGCCACATGGCACCTAAGCAGTGAATGCCTAAAATCTTACAAGAAGATAGGAGAATACATGGGAAATTAATGAGGCAGGCAGCCCTGAAAGGCAGCAGAGGGAGAGACAGAAACCCAAACTGTATGATTAGTAGTGCTGTTCTGAACTATGTAATTAAGCCTCATTCAGTGATGGCACATGGAGTAGAACCTCTCCTGGAGACCTGGATTCATAAGGTAAATTCTTAAGGATATTAGAGGCCAAACCATATAGGACTAAGGAATAGGCTAGCAACAAATTTACCTACAAATGAATATAAAACTGGAGAAGTTCCTGCTGGATGTAATGTGTTCCTCTGTGTGGCCTCCATCAACACTCTGGCTGCAACATTCTGAACCAGTTGCAGTTCCCTAATACTTATCAATAGTAGATAAGTATTGCAAGAATCCAACATACATCTCACATCAGTTTCACCCAGATACCTACAGCATTCAAATTTGCTTTCTTAAACATGATTCCCCCTCTCTTTGCAGGATAATGGCAGCACCCATCTGACACAGGGACCTAACTACAGACAATGCTTTCCAAACATCAGAGGAAGAACATCATAGGAGTTAAAGAAAGATTTCTTTGATCTCCTTGAAGGAGAAAGGCCTTTCCCTGGCAAACCCGTGGAGACTTTACTCTCTATCCATGGATAAAGGACACGTATTACCTCAGGACATCTGGGAGCTACTTCACTGCCTAAGGATGAGGAGCAAGTACGCCATTCTGCTGGTCTTTGTGGTAACCCTAGTCATTATTGAGAAGGAAAACAACATCATATCAAGGTAGGGGGTAAGGAGAGCAAAACTGAAAAAGAGGCTTTCTCTGTATCTTTTGGTGGCTTTCAGATTGCCACCATATTTTACCAAGTTCGCAGTTCTCAACTTGCAATTCTCAACTTGCTCTGCAGCCTCTGCACAGTAAATACGTATCTGCACCTCCCAAGCTGAGAGTGAGCTGCCTCTCTATCAGACAACTTTTTTAATGTACGCAAACACATATACACAAACATACACACACGGGGGAATCAGCCTGTGTGGTAGGGAGAGCTGTTACCAATCTGTATAACTGTTTATGGGGTAAGCATAGACATGAACATTATTATTTATTATAATTGTCTACTGAATACATATTTCAGGGGTTGGATGTGTATATAATGAATACCTACTTGGGGGCAAGTATTGTGAGGGGATGTGTTGTCTAAAAAATCCCTGCATGCATAGCTGTTCATGCGGAGCTCTCTTCTTGTACAGGCATCTCCCACTTACCGGACAGGTTAGGGACCAGAGCACCATCCAAAATTGAAAACTGCTAAAAAGTGAAACCCAGTGTTTTTCAGCTTGCAAATGGAAAATGGCCATCAAAAAAACATACAATCACTTGCAAAGGCCTAAATCAGGGGTCTCCAAACATTTTGGCAGGAGGGCCACATAAACTCTGACTTGGTGTCAGGAGACCAGAAAACTAATTTACATTTCAAATTTAAATAAATTTACATAAATCTACATATACGAACACAGGCATGCATAGACCATGAATATCTTATGCATTTAAATGATGGTTATTTACTGAAGAAAGGTATATTAAAATACCAAAAATAGTTTGATCACCATGTCCCATGCAAATCAATATTGGAGAAGACCATTGTAGCTTTTAGACTAGCAGAGAAAGGTTGATAGAGTGGAGCATGAGTTGATTGAATGAGTCCTGGGTATAGGGGCAACGCAACTGTGCACATCACCTGGTGCGAGGGCTCAACGCGTCACCAGAGTTGGCGCCTGCACAGGTGCCAACTCTGAAACCTGTGTAGTCGCCTCTGAGGCTGAATGGCTTCAGAGACTTCCTCCTCTTTAAGGAGGAGTGACCTAGTCCTCCTTAGAGCGGAGGAAATCCATACTTCTGCCTGACCATTCGGCCTCCCAAGCAAGGCTGAATGGCTGGACAGAGGTGTGTACTGCAAATGTCCACAACTCTGGACATGCGCAGTATATCTCTGCGCAGCCATTGGGCCTTGCTCTGGCTGCCGCTGCACCTCAGAGCAGGCCTGAATGGGCATGCTGATGCCCAGGGCTGGCCGGAGGAGTATCAAACTCCTCTAGTGCGTCACCGCCACGTAGCGCATCACCCGGTGCAGCCCGCACCAGTCGCACCAGTCTGATGACGTGACTGCCTGAGTATAATTGAAAAGTATTGAAAGTGTGGAACAATCAGAAAATGAACCATCAGAAAGTGGGAATCACCTGTATTTGGAAACAAAAAAGATTTGATATCTTTTCAAATCATATAAATCCTACTACTTAACCAGCAGGCCAGGGTTCGAGACCCGGGTCGGCCCCACAAGACAGGGTGAATTCCTGTCCTTAGCCCAGCTCTGCAACGCCAGCTGGATCCAATCGTATTGGCTCTGCCTTTCCATTGGACTAATTCAGTGGTGTGGAGAGGGGGGTTTTGCTGCGTGGGTAACAGCATATCCTCCATAACTATCTAACCCAGGCTTTCGTGCTTCATATGCAGCGTATGCAGTGCCGAGCACGATACCATAGTCTTTCAAGACTGATGGAGGCCTGCTTTATTGCCTCTCACATATCTTCATTGTAGCCGTATGAGCAGTCTGAAGATAACTATATCTGTAGCATTAAGGCAGTTCAGTTGAAAGGGTTCAACTGAAAGATCCTTCACAGTATACAAACTTTCATGGAAACCATGTTGCTTGTTGCTACTTACTGTATCTTCCCCTGCAATGTGCAAATGCAGGGGAATTTTGGGTATATTGGAAATGGAATAACTCAATTTCAAAAATGAAACTTATCTCAAGGGACTTCTCTCTCTCTCTCTCTCTCTCTCTCTCTCTCTCTCTCTCTCTCTCTCTCTCATATCTCTACTATATTTTAATCTTGCTGATTTTGTTCTTTTTCTTCAGGTTGACTGACAACTTGAAGCAGCCTTCACAGTCTCTGATGGAAGCCAACAGCACAGACCCTGGCTTGGTGCTGCCAGAAAATGGTTCTCTCATGTCCCTCAGTGAGCTGGATTTGGCTTTCTCAAAGTTCAAGCGCCGACTTCAGAATGTTACTTTGCAGCTTGGAGGTACCAGAGAACCTATGCTGAGATCTGTTAAGGGAACCCGGAAACATGTGCTCCTAATGGCCACCACCCGTACTGGCTCTTCCTTTGTAGGGGAATTTTTCAACCAACAGGGCAACATTTTCTACCTCTTTGAGCCACTGTGGCACATTGAAAGGACAGTGTCCTTTGAGCCTGGTGGTGCCAATGCCGTGGGGTCAGCACTCGTCTACAGAGATGTTTTGAAACAGCTCTTCCTCTGTGACCTCTACACCTTGGAGAACTTCATTATTCCATTCCCAGAAAATCACCTGACTCCATTTATGTTCCGGCGGGGTTCAAGCCGCTCTTTGTGTGAAGAGCCTGTCTGCACTCCTTTTGTCAAGAAGATCTTTGAGAAGTACCACTGCAAGAACCGCCGCTGTGGTCCCCTCAACATAACGTTGGCTGCAGAGGCTTGCCTGCGCAAGGATCACATGGCACTTAAGGCAGTCCGGATTCGGCAGCTGGAGTATTTACGTCCGTTGGTTGAAGACCCTCGTCTAGATATGCGGATAATTCAGCTGGTACGAGATCCACGGGCTGTGCTGGCATCTCGCATGGTTGCTTTTTCAGGAAAGTATGAAACCTGGAAGAAATGGGCAACTGAAGGTGCAGCAACTCTCAATGAGGATGAAGTACAGAGGCTGCGGGGGAATTGTGAGAGCATCCGGCTATCTGCTGAACTTGGTTTGAGACAGCCACCATGGCTACGTGGCCGCTACATGCTGGTGCGCTATGAGGACATTGCCAAGTCTCCCCTCCAAAAAGCCAAAGAGATGTATAAATTCACTGGCATTGCCATCACTCCACAGGTAGAGGACTGGATCCGGAAGAATACTCAGGCACCTCAAGATAGCAATGGCATTTACTCTACCCAGAAAAACTCCTCTGAGCAGTTTGAGAAATGGAGGTTCAGCATCCCATTCAAGCTTGCCCAAGTGGTGCAGAATGTCTGTAGTCCAGCAATGAACTTGTTTGGCTACAAACTGGCCAGCAGCCCTGAAATCCTGACAAATAGATCCATCAATTTGTTAGAAGAGAGGAGGACCTTTTGGATCACGTAACGTGACATCTGATGGTGGATATTTCTTACTGTAACATTCTGTGGGATAGTAAATGACAAAACAGAAGAATAACTGGGAGGGAACAGAGTGGAGAGGCAGAGGGGAAGCTGTCCTTCCCTGCCCTGCCTGATGCTTCTGGTTGTCTTGTTCTCTCTACACAAGGCACCTTCTGCTTTTTCTGGGAGCAGATATCGCTCGCCAACATGTTCAAGTCTTCTTGATGGAGTAGAGTGTGACCATTTATTAACATGAAGAAGAATTCAGAAGCTGGAAGAGAGTGGCACATGAGTACTGAGTTTCAGCTTCCCTACCTCATGTTCAATTCCTTCTCACTGCAGGCACTTGGTCTTAGCACGTTTATACTCTAAACATCCAAAGAGAAAGAATATTCTATTTTTGAAAATACATTTACACTTAAATTGGTTTCTCATCCTGCTGAGAAGATGTGAGAAAAGCAGAATATTGCACTGATCTTGCCAAAGGCAGCCTTAAAAAACTTGTGAAGTTTTTTTTTATTTGGGAAGGATAGGAAAGATGGGGAAAGATGGAAAGATGTGTAACAGAACTGTTACAAAAGAATCTGATCACTTCATCATTTATGAAGAGGAAGTTTAATAAGTGTTGTACTTGAGATCTTTGGATAAATTAACACCTTGTTTAAACTTGAGATGTTAAGAGCAGAGCCAAAGATTGCTCTGCCAACAATGAGGGAACTTTAAGCTACAACTGAGACAGTTTTGTGCACTTACTGTGTTTGGTTTGCTTTGCACCTAAGCCATTAGATGAGAAATGGAAAGACTATGAAAACCAGAGACGGAGAGATTGGAATACTATTCATCCGACATCCCTGCAAATCAACCTTTATCAGTGTCATCACTTCTTGCGCTTTCCAGTAGCCAGTTTAAAAACAAAACTCCAAGAGGTTTACTCACTTGTCTCTGAATCAGTTGTTACTGACTCACAGTGTCTGGAGATGGAGACGGACAGAAACAGTAGCTACTTTCTAGTCTGGTGATAGAAGGCCATGACTTTAATTGGATCTGTATTTCCTTGCCTCCAAGTTTTTTATGTGTCTTTTAAAGTGCTAATTGGAAACTGCAGATAATTCTTCACTGCAATTTCAGCAGGAATTGTTTGGTTCAGATCAGGCTGTTGAAACACAGAGAGAAAAGTAAGAGGCTATCAGATGCAGACAAGCGGAGATGGTCCAGTGTCATGAAAGAGAAATGGTTTCTGCGACAATAAGAGATGCCTCAGATTCCTAGCAACGCTTCCCTCCTATACATTTCTGAATGTGGATTCCCTCTGTGCTTCAACACAGGACACTTTAGTACACCTCAGGCCTTGCTATTAATCTGAAGCATACACTTACTTATTCTGCCTAGAATATATGATCAGAACAGAAATTTGGCATTACATCTCAGGTGAATGAATGCCAGAGCATTAGGTTGCAATCATAAAGACACTTTTCTGGGAGTACGGCCCATTGAACACAATGGGGCTTACTTTTGAGTAGACATGATTAGGATTGTCCTCATAGTCTGCAGTGGCAGAAACATAGAAAGTCCTGTGGCACCTAAGAGGCTAATATATTTATTATGGTGTTCTTTTGCAGAATGTGCTTCATCAATTGCATGAAATATTTGTATCTTTTAGCAAGCAGAACAGCAGACACAGTTGGAGAGGAAAGGAGTTTTAAAACAATGGAGCCAGAACTCCATTCAATACAAAGGATACCAGCACCACTGTCACATTTTCTATGCAAAGCCAAACATGACTTTTCCAAAAACATCAATTAGTGGTGCTAATCTTGACATTTTTATCACGCTATTTTCACATCTGCAGAGGGACAGAAGAAATACACTGTATCCGAAAAATTACATTGTATCCCCATATAAGATAATGTCTATCTTATTTTAGATACAATAGAAATTTCATTTGTTTTGCTTCTTTCTAGAGCAGGGGTCTCCAAACCCCAGCCTGGGGGCCAGATACAGTCCTTGGCAAGCCTCAGTCTGGCCCCCAGCAAGATCCTTATATCAAGCCCTTGGGCAAGTCTTGTAATCCACTCCAATATATTTTTATTTTTAAATTTATGTAAATTTATTCAAATTTGAAATGTAAAATTAGTTTTCTGACCCCCGACACAATGTCAGATTATGTGGCCCTCCTGCCAAAAATGTTGGAGGCCCCTTCTTCTGGTGTAATTCAGCAGAAGTTACTAACATGTAGACCTATAAGCAGGCCTACGTCAGTCTTGAAAGACTATGGTATTGTGCTTGGCGTTGCATGCGAAGCACGAAAGCCTGGGTTAGATTGTTATGGAGCATATGCTGTTACCCAAGCAGCAAATCCCCCCTCTCCATCCACGCCACTGAATTAGTCCAATGGAAAGACAGAGCCAATATGATTGGATCCAGCTGCATTGCAGAGCTGGGCTAAGGACAGGAGCTCACCCTGTCTTGTGGGGCTGACCCGGGTCTTGAACCCTGGCCTGCTGGTTAACAGGCAGTGTTTTAACCACTTGCACCACCCACAGCTAGGCTTATATATTGGTCAGGAGATTAGAAATGATGAATAAGAAAGCAAACAAATTTAGTTCAAAACAATGGCAAGAAAGCAAACAAAATTAGCTCAAAACAATGGCATTCATCGGTGTCCTATTTCCTGGTAGGTAGTGAATAATCAGGAAACAAAGGCTGAGCTTTGCATAACTTTGGCAGAAATATATAATTACGTATTATTAAACCCCTCCCCTCCACAGACACACACTAAGACAAAACAGCAGGTTCTAAGCAGAACTGTATGTTATGACTGATTTAAAATGTCTATGATGAAAGTTTTAAGAAATGTTTCTGGGATCCTTTCAACTCTTTTCCAAAGTGTCTGCCAAAGTGAGGACATTAAGTTAGATTTTCCAGGCCAGGCATCAGGGAAGGGCCTGGTGTCTGCATCAGCTCATATTCACTCAGGGTGCAAATCTGAACCCTATTTAGGCTGGCACAACTCACCTTCTACACATTCCCATGGTGGTGTGGGGAGGCCAATACATATCTGTGCACTGGCCTAAACAACCACCCCCCCCCCAGGAGTAGCAGAGAAGTTCTGAGTATTTTCAGGTTATCAGGTCATCAGTGTTGTTCTCACATGATTCATATAACATACCTGTTCTCAGTTACAATACAGGGACATATTTAGGAAAAATGTGTGCCCATTCATGTCTATGGCAGCACCTGGGACAAAGGACATTGATGTAGGCAAGCAAGTATCTAGGACTCTCTGGTGCAGCTGGAAACAGTTGCTTCAAGGCTGGATAAACAGCACCTTCTTCTTCGGACCCAGCCTCCACCCCCTTCTTTTCCTGTATAAGGAAATGCTGGATGAAAGAATCACAAGACCATGTTGCCTCCAAGTCCTAGACAAACAGTGATTCTTGCCTCTCCAGTTGATCCCAAGAAATTTGTAGATGGAATGCTTTTGGCCCTTAGTTTTATGATGGTGGACAAAAGTGATAATGGTGACTGTAATTTATATGTCACTTATCTATGAAAAGAGACCCCCATAAGGCTATAAAACTTCTAAAAGAGATGGAGTGGATTGTTTCCCTATATAGACAAAACTCTCTTTGTGGATCAACATAGGAAAATGCTTACAGTTCTTTAACTTTATTAATAAAGCACTCAGCCTTGTTGGGTGGTGTACCATGAGAGATCCTCAGAAGCTCCTGGGACACTGGGAGGCGCCATTTATACAGGATGTAAAGTTGCATGCTAGCTGCTATCCCGTGGTTAATTCTCTACCACTGTCGGCAAGTTCAGCTCACCAGTTTGGGTGGATTTTGTAATTGTGTATTACACTGGTGACAGATTTGCCATCTGCTCCATTGGGTGAGCTTTGCTAACATGATATATAAGCATGTAACCTGCTGAGCTATATGGTAAGAAATTAAGGAATTGTGGACCTTACTAAAAGTAGTGTGGTAAGCAATAAGAGTATCAGGATAGTGCATGGCAGTCATCATCGCCCATTTGTTGTATTTCAATACAAGGAAACACAATCTAAAAACAGCCTAATTTCAAAAGAAAGGGTTTTAAACTGAATTTTCATAGATATAAATGGCTACATGAGGGATTTTCTATCTAAAAAAATATTTCCAGATGGTCTGTGCTTTAATGTTAAATCATATCAAAATATGTCAGACTTAAAACTGCTAATAAAGCAATCTATGGTTACTCAGTAGTACATCCCATTCTACTCAGTGGGGCTTACTCTCAGATAAGTGAGGGTAGGATTGCGACCTTGGTTCTCAGATGGACAGAACTGTCCTTGAACAACACCCCTGGCTTTACAGGATTCTGCAGTGGAAATTATCCTAGGTTAAGAGAAGTTCCAACTTGCCCAATGTTTACTATGTAAGAATATGTTGTTTAATTTCATTTGTGCATTTCCATTCTGTGTTGTGTGTGTTCCCAAATTGTCTTTTATATTTTTTTTAATTATGTACAAAAGCTGTGGCTTTCAAGAAATGGAAGCCCCAACTTCCCACCATCTGCAAGCCTGTTGTTCTCATTATGGAGGTTTCTGTCTTTTTTTTCTTTTCCTCTTTTAGCTATAAAATGTACAGCGGATTAATTTATTTATTGTATGGAACAAAATGAAAAGTACTTTATTAGCAGGAATCAGGACTGCACCAAAATAAATAAAAACAGGCCCAGAAATATCTCCTGAAAAATGGAGATAAGAATACAATTAAACTGTGGTTCTGTGTATGAGTGTTTTCCCCCTTTGTAGAGTCTTGTACAGGAAAGAAGGGTTCTATTTAAGGGAAGGAACTGTGTAGGAAACAATTACATTTCAATTTCCCCTGTAATCTTGGAGCTATAAATAGCATAAATACCAAATGTCTTAGGAACTGATAAGGGAACCATTTCTCCTGACAACATTTTCTATACATTATACTGCACGGCAAGAAGCATTGTCTTTTTCCTGTGAAAAGGAAAAATGTGGATGTGATCAAATTAAACCAGGATGTGGCACATGCTTTTAAAATTCCCCTTTTAAAATGCCATGGCCCATCTGAAAGCACAGTGAAATTCCAGAGGAAAGAGGTATTGAATACAGTTTTACAATTCTGGAAAATACCAAAAGCCACATTGGCATTCATGTCTGTTTACGCTAGAGTCAGCAGGGCTTAAGCAGGCCTAACTGGAGGATTGCAAGCAGGAATTCTATTGATACCTTCCACATGAATGATTAGCTGTGTAGGGATCAGGTTTGTCTTTTAAACACATCCTGGAGTGACCCAGAGATAAAGTCAGTTAGATTGCAACTCTGAGACCTTGCTCCTTATTATCTATAATACCTGTAGTTCAAATGCAGATAAGAGGTTGTTGCTCTTATTGCACTTTTTATGAGAATCCAGTTGCAAAGCTTCACAAGCCATCTCCTCCGTATGTTCAAGCAATATTAATTTTGCTCCTTGTTTAGAAGGAATTTAGGGAGGTGCTCCTTTTTAAACCCTTCTATGATGAGCAAGGGTTTACCATTGGACTATTTCAGTGGCATGGAGAGGGGGGATTTGCTGCTTGGGTAACAGCCTATCCTCCATATTACTCTACCTAGGCCTTTATGCTTCGCATACAGCGTCGAGCACGATACCATAGTCTTTCAAGACTGATGGATGCCAGTACTATGATGAACTAAACCTGCCTAAATTTCCTCTTCTATGCAATGGTTAAAGGTACAGGCACTCTGTCCTCCATTCTATATGATCACCATCTCCATGGTTAGACTTCACAGTTCACATCTGTTTGGGTCCAGGCCAGAGGGTTGGTAACATCCATGCATCTGGATCTCATATGGGAAAATGCCATGTTCCCTGGAGGTCTGTCCTTTACAAAAATGGGCAGGAATGACTTTACCCCAGGCCTTAGGAGACATCCAACTTGCTTCTCATCTCTTCTTGATTTGGCTTTCGCCAATTGGTCCAGCAGTGCCAGCACAGTTTAGGACCGATCTGTTAGTTTTTGATGAAGGTGGCTTATTAGATCCAGTAAGGAATGGAGCCTAGGCCAAACCTGATGTTCAGTCTCAAGGTAGGAGTGGACCCACAAATCGGCAGAATTCATTAGCTGCTCTTAGACTTAGGCGATGACACAGTATGGCTTCTTATACTCAAACCAGCCTGGGGATAGACAGAGAGAGAGAGAGAGAGAGAGTCAGTTCTCTGTTAAGACACTCACTTAACCTTGCTGAGCACAAGGGAGTCATTCAGTAGTAATGTATTTCTTTAAGGGAAGGTTTTTTTTAGAAACTTGATGAACACATCTTCAGCCAAAAAGAGAGGATGAAAGCTGTGACCCTTCTAAATGAAAAGGAATAGACTTCTGAGCATTTAATTTGCTAGATCATAGAAAAACTGATTTTCAACTACACATCCTCCTTTCCCTCACATTGTCAATGAGCACATTGATCACATCTGTGATTTGAGGGGCAGATCTGCTCACAGAACTAGTTTTATGTGCTGGCTTTGCAGTTGCATATGTTCAGCTTGGTTGCCTCAGGGCACTGCAGAGCAAACACCCGCTTTCTGCCAGGAACACTTGGAAAAGTCATTTTTGGTGCAGAAAAGCCCATTCAGGTATGATTGTGTTTGACAAAATTGACAGCAAAACCATCGCATAATTACAAAGTATTTTTCTGGGACCATCTTACAATACGTTTCAAAGGAGAAGTGGTTTCCTCTCACGTTAATTCTCTTTCTCTTATTCATTCCAGACTGTTATTTAATTTGGAATGTCACATCCCTCTTTAAGCCCCATCCTTAGATGAAGAATTTTATGCTGCCCAAGACAGCTGTTTTAGTTTGTTTAAAATCAAAGGGTTCACATACAGGATTGAGGCAGGCGGGGATTCTCTATGTTGAATGCACGCACGCACACACACGCACACACACACGAAGAGAAGGCCAGGAAGAACAGCCAGTTATAGGGTGGAAAAAAGAGCTGGCCAGTTTTATTTGGGCAGCAAGGGAGGTACAGTAAAGAAGTTCCAAAGGAGTCTGACACCCTCTTGTTTATTTACCTAAATATAGAGATGTCTGTGACAGGCTAGGAGCAATCCCAAAAATAATTCCAACAGCTAAACCAATGTGTAAATATTTTCTTACTGGCCCTCTGTGCTGTGATGGAGATTTTTAGCAGGAGTTTGTCTAATGCTGGAAACTTGTTTTGGTCCTCGGCTTGCCAGGCAATAGATGTAGTAACGGAGACACCTTCTATCAAGATAACTCTGGGATAGTGTTTCATGCCCCATTGCCACAGTTGCCAAAAAGTTGGAGGCTCAGGACAGCAATCCTAGAAAGACTTTCAGTTGGAAAAGGAAGTGTATTATATTTGGATGACTTGAGCAGAGTTTTTTTTTTTTTGGAGTGCAGAAATAAACACATAGGCAGATAGTGCTTTCTCTGAAATCACATCAGTTTGGCACCACCTCAAAATGTCATCTGTGGCTTTTCCGATCTCGTTCATTTGTTCTGCTAAGCAAAGCCATTCCCAGCTCTCAGCAAGTCTGAAAAGGTAAATCTCAGATCAGCCAACTGACCATCAATGTCCCTTCTTCTCCATGCAGTCAAAGCCTAAAGGGGAATCTTGCTTATCTATATACAGTGGTGCCTCACATAAGGAGCTTAATTCGTTCCAGAAGCATGCTCTTTAAGTGAAACGCTCTCTAAGTGAAGCAGATTTTTCCATAGGAAATAATGGAAACTCAGATGATTGGTTCCACAACCCAAAAAATATTCATATAAAAATATTAACTGGATGTAAAAATGATCATAAAACACTATAATTGAATTCAAAAACATGCATTCAATGTGCATGATCCTATGAAGTCTACTTATGGCTGCAATCCTAAAGTCACTTTCCTGGGAGTAAGCCCCATTTAACACAATGGGGCTTACTTCTGGGTAGACATGGTTAGGAGGCTGCAATCAAAGACACTTTCCTGGGAGTCTTACCTGGGCTGCTGCTGGAGGTTCAAGGTGGTCGTTGGGGGCACTTGGGGGAAGTTAGGGGCAGCAGCGCTGGCCAGCAGCCCTTTTAAAGAGCCTCCATGCGGAGCGTCAGGGCTGCATAGCATGCGTGCCCATAATGCACTTGCTTGTTAAGTGAAGCGGAACTTGTTATGTGAAGCAAGATTTCTTGGAAATTTTTGCTTGTTATGTGAAATGCTTGTTAAGCGAAGTACCACTGGTATATAAAAGAGAAAAGTCACTCAGTGACTCACTCATCAATGCCCAGCCAAAACTGCTGGGCCTAGAAGCGTGAAATTTGGAGTGAGTTTAATAATAATAATAATAATAATAATAATAATAATAATAATAATAATAATAATAATAATAATAATAACTGAGAAAGATTACAACAGAGGTGCTGATTGGATAAAAGAGTTTGAAGAACATTTCTCCAAGAACAAAATGGAACAGATGGAAATAACAACTGAAATGATCAGAGAGAGAGTGAAAAGAGTTAAAAACTGGACTTCACCTGGTAATTATCAGCTCCATGGATTCTGGCTCATGGGTTCTGGCTCAATCTCACATCTATTGTACATGGATGATTTGAAGCTCTACGGAAAGTCAGAAGCAGAAATCCAGTCACTCACCGATACAGTCCGAGTCTTTAGTACTGACATCAACATGGAGTTTGGCCTGGACAAATGTGCCACAGTGGCACTAAAGAAAGGGAAGATCATGGAAAGTGATGGCACTGAAATGCCGAATGGTCAAACCATTAAATGCCACCAGCCTGAAGCCTACAAATATCTGGGCATAGTGCAGCTGGACAATATCAAGCACGGGCATGTAAAAACTGTGGTCAGCAAAGAGTACATACAAAGGGTTAGAAAAATTTTGAAGAGCAAATTGAATGGCGGCAACAATATAAAGGCTATAAATACCTGGGCCATACCTGTAGTTAGGTATACTGCTGGTATTGTAAACTGGACACAAAAGGAACTGGATGACTTGGACAGGAAATCAAGGAAATTAATGACCATTCACTATGCTTTACATCCATGCAGTGATGTTGACAGGCTGTACCTGCCTAGAAGATCAGGAGGCAGAGGACTTTTGCAAGTGAAGCAGTCGGTGGAAGAAGAAAAACATGCCCTAGCAGATTATGTGCGAGAGAGCCAGGAATCTGCTCTGATTGAAGTCAGCAAGAGAAAGTTGTTGAAAGTGCAGCAGACCAACTATGAATATCACAAGAGTGCAATTCAGGCAAAGTATTGCATGGCCAATTCCTTGCCAAGATCGAAGGAAAGGTTGATCAGGATAAGACCTGGTTGTGGCTCACGAGTGGAACACTGAAGAAGGAGACGGAAGGCCTGATACTTGCTGCCCAAGAACAGGCAATCAGGACAAATGCCATCAAGCTCAGAATTGAAAAATCAGCCAATGACCCAAAATGCCGACTCTGCAAAGAAGTGGATGAAACCATCGACCACATTCTAAGTGGCTGCAAGAAGATCGCGCAGAATGACTACAAACTGAGGCACGACTCTGTTGCCCAGATGATCCACTGGAATCTATGCCAAAAGTATCATCTGCCAGTGGCAAAAAACTGGTGGGACCACAAGCCTGAAAAAGTGGTTGCAAATGAGCAGGTCAAGCTTCTGTGGGACTTCAGGATACAGACGGACAAGGTCTTGGAACACAATACTCCAGATATCCCCATCATAGAAAGCAGTAAGGTGTAGCTTGTTGACATTGCCATACCAAGTGACAGCAGAATTGAGGAGAAGCAACAGGAAAAGATCTCCTGCTACCAAGACCTAAGAATCGAATTACAGCATATCTGGTGTAAGCCAGTGCAGGTGGTTCCAGTGGTAACTGGCACACTGGGTGCAGTGCCCAAAGACCTTGGCAGACACCTGAAAACTATTGGCATTGACAAAATATCACTCTGCCAACTGCAAAAAGCTGCTCTTCTGGGATCAGCATGAATTATATGCCGCTACATCACACAGTCCTAGACTCTTGGGTAGGGTCTGACTGGTGATGTGAATGAAACCAGCATGAACTTGTTCGCTGTGTACTTATGGATAATAATAATAATATTAATAATAATAATAATAATAATAATAAGCCGAAGACCCAAAATGCCAGCTCTGCAAAGAAGTGAATGAAACCATCGACCACATTCTAAGTGGCTGCAAGAAGATCGCACAGACTGACTACAAACTGAGGCATGACTCTGTTGCGCAGATGATCCACTGGAATCTATGCCAAAAGTATCATCTGCCAGTGGCAAAAAATTGGTGGGACCACAAGCCTGAAAAAGTGGTAGCAAATGAACGTGTTAAATTTATGTGGGACTTCAGGATACAGACTGACAAGGTCTTGGAACACAATACTCCAGATATCACCATCATAGAAAGCAGTGAGGTGTGGCTTGTTGACATTGCCATACCAGATGACAGCAGAATTGAGGAGAAGCAACTGGAAAAGATATCCTGCTACCAAGACCTAAAAATCGAATTACAGCGAATCTGGTGTAAGCCAGTGCAGGTGGTTCCAGTGGTAATTGGCACACTGGGTGCAGTGCCCAAAGACCTTGGCAGGCACCTGAAAACTATTGGCATTGACAAAATATCACTCTGCCAACTGCAGAAAGCTGCTCTTCTGGGATCAGCACGAATTATATGCCGCTACATCACACAGTCCTAGACTCTTGGGTAGGGTCTGACTGGTGATGTGAATGAAACCAGCACAAAATTGTTTGCTGTGTATTTATGGAGAATAATAATAATAATAATAATAATAATAATAATAATAATAATAATAATAATAATAATAATAATAATAATAATAATGGTGCAGAAGCTCAGCATTTTTTATTTGATTGTTCTTTCTGGCAAAGTGAAAATGTACAAGATAGGCTGGAGATGCAGGAGCAGTTTCCGTAACACTGTTTATATACATGCACTCGCAGCAAATCAGAATTAACATATTCTCAGGTTCAAAGGAAGATGAAACCTGAGTCTGTAAAACAAGATAAATAAAACATGGGCCAGCTGTTAAAACTTTAATAGGAGTTCCCAAAGAAACACTGTCATTGAACCCCTTTTCTCTTGCTACTGCTTTTTCCCCTGCTCGGCCCTTTGCCTGCCCTTGAAAATAGATTTGAAGGTGAACCCAAATGTAACATTTTGGTCATGTCTGCAGAAAGGATGATGAGTTGTGAGGTGCACTCCTCTCACCTTCCAACCCTTGCATTACCTTTGAACAGTAGCAACAGCAAAAGGAAAGAAGGGATACCAGGAGTTATCTTCTGCATGCCAATGAATGAACCTGACAAACAAAACAGAGCATCAAAACCCAAGCATAAAACTCAAACTCAAATGCTGCAAACTGTATTAAGCAAGATGAGCCTGGAGAATAAGAATCAGAGGTGTAGATACAGACCCCTGCCTCACAGAACTGTGGATCCCATATCCACTATTTCAGTTATCTGCAGAGGAAAGGCCTTCTCCTCTTAGTGTTTGGCAGTAGAGGAGTCCCTAGCAAAAGTAGGGTTGAAGCAGTCAGTGAGTGCAGCTGAATAGTGCAGGCGGCTATGAGTGCTACTCGGGTCATCAAAAGTGTGTTTTTTCCTTTACTTTTAAAATTTTTTTCACATAGGTCCCCAGTATCTGCAGGGGAAAAAAATGCTCACCCCATTGGTGTGCCTCCTGGCAAATGATCTTCAAATTATAGTATCACCATAGGCATAATAGGAGCAGAGCGTTGAAGATCAATGTTGCACTTGGTGTGTTCTGTTCAAATCAAGCAATTAAAAATTGGCTTTAATTTGTTTTTTTGGGGGGGGGGGTGTCATTGCAATAGAAAATGTTTCTAGCTGAAAATACCTTGAAACTTTTCTCTTTTTAATTAGAATCCACTCGAACCTCCCCCATTCCTACCATGGGCAACAATCCCTATAGATTTCATTCAGCTCTATAAATACTCAGACTGCCTTTGACGCCAGATTCAAAATTAGCTGGACACAGTCTAGAAATAGCAGGTCTCCTTCCTCTCTCTGTCTCCCCTTCCTTTGCCACTCAACTTGGCTAATAGTTTCTAAATGCAACTCTGCAGTGGACTGAAAGAATAAACAAACATTAAAATGTCAGTGTGGCAGGAATACTATGCTGGGGTGGGGAGCAAGAGAAAAATTACTGACCCAGAGGTACAAAAGATGGCTGTTTTGTGTTTTTTTTAAATGTTGCCTTGCCTTTCCACTTCCGAACAGAAAGACTCAAGGGGCCTGAGTGAAATAAGCAATAAAAATAAGAGGAGCAAATAAAATGGACAAGCTGGAAATGGCAAATGAAAAGCTAACCTAGCAGACAATCCAAATGCCTGCGGAGAAAGTGAAGCCTTTCCTCAGTGGCAGAAGATGGCATCACAGGAGAACCCTAAGGCAGGGGTTCCATGGTCCACAGAAAAGGTCTTCTCCTAAGTTCCCCATCAACTGACCCCAAAAGAACTTCACTGGGTGATCCTGGAAGACGGGCAGATTCATTATACCCTAACATTATACCCTAACATCTCACCTGCTTTGGTGAGAAGATCCTATTCAAAACCTAATCCTCAGGTTAGAAACCAACTGATTCTGCCCTCCCCCGGGATATGGAAGCTGTGGATATGGGGAACCCTATATAAAGCATTGTAAAACTGTGACACTCGCATCCACAATCTTCATTTTTCTGCTCTGTAGTGCTCCCGTTTCTGCAGGGATTTAATTTCCAAACACCCTCCCCCTGCAAATAGCTGAAACCACAGATATGGGCAAATGCTGCTTTCCATGCCCTGGACTCTTTAAAGACAAGCCTGGCTCCCCTCCAGTTGGGTTTCTTTCATAGAGAAACTGGAAGTGATGTCTCTAGTGCTTTATAAGATTTCTCTGTGAAACCAGAAATTCCAATATTTAAGCTAAGAAGTTCAGTCTGAGCCTGTCAGAGACTGTGTATGGATGTCCATTTCTGTTGAACTCAGAAACCATCACTGCCAGGTTGTGTAGGATGGCCCGGTGGACCTGATCCATGGATAACTGAATCTGCAGATATGGGATCCAGGTATATAGGAGGCCCCTGTAATTTACTATACTATTTTTCTTGCTTAACTGTTTTAAGAGTTTCTTATTCTTTAAGAGGGGGTCTGCATGCTAGAGGGCACTGGTATACAAGGAGGTGAGAGATCAATGGATACAAATGCCTCAGGTCACCACCTGGAGGTGCCACTGCAATCCACTTCCCACCACCTTCCCCCTTTTTTAAAGAAAATGAACCCAACCAGTGGCACAGCAGTTGGATTCTTGGGTTTTTTTAAGTGAAGCTGTGCTGATTGCACTGCCTCTTCCTTTTCTCTCCCTTTTCTAAAAAGGAAACAAATAGGGTTATGCCTTCTTATCAGCTTGAAATTGTACCAGTCGTGGAGAATTTGCAATTTGATGACTAAACAATTCACGAGACGTTATAAAGAGTGTGTGCATAAAGGATACAGTCTGGAAGCTCACAATGGTGCAATAACCTTGCTGAAGCTAAGCAGGTCTGGTATCTCTATAGACTCTGTGCCTGCATGGGAATTACATGTGCATTGTTTTGGGATCCTTGGATGAAGGTTGGGACACAAGCATGGGATTTCTCACATTGCTGGTCTACGTGCATAGACTCCAAATGATGTTGGAGAATGTGCACAAACAGACAATATCATTAAGGAAATGTGTATATTGGCTGGAAAATTCACATGCTCTCTTATTGAATCCAAGAGGTTCAGGCTATGCATGTTAGCCAGCCAGGCAGTGTACAAAAAGTCTCTCTGTTCACATTGCTGTGAGGCTCAAACACTTCCAGACATTACATTAGCTAACTTGTTTCACTGAAACTAAGGACAAATAGTTCCAATTGGAAAAAATTTGACTAGGGAACAGACGACAGGCTAAATGTTACAGACACAGGCTTAGGAAATTATTTTACCTCTAATGTCACCATGAAATTATAGTGGAGCCATAAGCAATAACATACAGAGGCTATTTCCTGTGTCATAGCTCTGGCTCATTTCCAGGTTACTTTCCTCCTCTTAGAAACAAATTTTCTTTTTTCTTTTTGTTTCATTTTCTTGGTGTATTGTTTTTCTTGCAAGTTCCAGTCAGGAACTACTTTCATAAACAAAACGCTTTCAGTAAATCATCATGCTGGTGCATCAACAGAATCTAATACCAGAAAGGGTATTGCAATCACATATTTCATGTGTAGAAAGGGTATTGCAATCAGATATTTAATGTGCTTTACGAAAATCAGCCATGCTCCATGCTCAAAAGTCTGAAAAGAAATGGTTCAGAGATGAAGGCTGCAATCCTAAAGACACTTTCCTGGGAGTAAGACCCATTGGACACAATGGGGCTTACATCTGAGTAGACATGGTTAGGATTGTGCTCAAAGTATCCTTTGCATATTTCAAGGGCTATATGAACACAAAAATTTCTTCATCATTGAAGATGGCACAACTCACAGTCCCTTCAGAGCAGGCCTCACACTCTGATTTTTTTAATGGTGCTGGACAAGGCAGTAGGGTTGCCATAATTCTCTTTCATCCTCTATCCCATTTGCCAGTATGTGAACATATCCCCCAAAATCAGGATTGTCCCTGTTTTTCAGGATATATGGCAATCTTACAAGGGGGATTAATGAGTCTAAGGCTACAATCCAGAGTAACCATGGGACCTTTTACACCAATGTAGTTATGGTGCCACCTATGGGAAACCTCTGGGAAATGCATAGAGCAATCCAGAGTAAGTGCCTCTTATGTCCCGTAGTTATTCTGGATTGCAGGGTAATCCCACCGAATGAATGAAATCTATGTGATCAGAGTTCAACACTCATCTCTGCCATTTTTGCTGAAATCAGATCAGCTAGCCTTGATTTCATTGGAAATATCAACAGCCTTGCTTGTATTCATGTAATGAGTTCGGACACAATAAAGGTCTCCAATCCAGATGTACTCACCCAGGGCGGATATAGGTTTGATGAGGCCCTAACCTATTGAAGGTAATGGGGCGATTTATATGTCCAGCTGTCCTTTGTCAACAACAAATTGTTGCTGTTTTTTGTGTTGAATATATGCTATGTGGTAATTTATGGGCCTAATAGGAGCCTACACAACACAAAACACTGTTGTTGTATGTAGGTTTTATTTTATTTGTTTTTTATCTTATATTTTGGAAATGTACATCCAGGTTTTTTCCTTTAAATTTTTTGGGGGGACCCCAAGAGAGTGGGGCCCTAAACTTTAGCTTGCTTAGATTATATGTACATGATTGTAAATCATATGCAAGTCATTCATATGATATCATAGTTCTATATGGGGATGTTCATCCTAATGCAGGGTGATCATATGTCATAACCAAAAATGCCCCAAAACGCAGGACATACAAGACAAGTGTAGGATATGACCAAATAAAAACTAAAAACACCCATATACATAGCTTTCAAGTGGTTAAATTCTACACTACATTGCATATTATTAAATGTCAAACTCTTATATATAATTTATTACATTTAATTTATGAATTACAAGAATATGACAAGGAAAAGGATGACAATGAAAATTTTTTTCCAGGACACAAGGCTAAAAAAGAGGACATATCCTGGAAAAAGGGGACACATGGTCACCCTGTCCTAATCCATATAGAAAAATGCATTTCTCCTATTCTATGAGACATCGGCTGCAATCCTAAGCTCCACTTTGCCCTGGAAAAAGTCCTGTGTTGAGCTGAGAGTGTCACAAAAGTGCCATAAGAAACTTCTGCCCCATTCCTGGGGGGTTCGGCCACCACACAGGCATACAACAACGTCTCCATACCATCATGGGAAGACCAAGAGACAGGGAGGGGTATTTTTGGGTGGGGAAGGGTCAACTTGGAGGCAGAATGGGTCCAAGGGAGAGGGGATTTGCTGCAAATGTGCAGGCCAAATCCTAACCCCCACTCCTGAGCTTGCAGCCTTACACTGCCTGCTCATATTTGTGCCAGTAAATTCACTGGCATAGATCTGAGTAGTCCCATAGGGGTGACTGGCCTTAGCCCAAGTTGCCCTCTGGCCGACACCTACCTAAAGCTGGATACAGTGCAGACCATTCAGCATGCCTGTTCCAGTGCAAATTGGGATTGGGCTATCAGTCAGTTAAATCTATAATTTGCAAAGCAGCTTGAATCACAATTCAGAGTCCCCTTCCTGCAATGTGTGAGGGTGCCAAGTTTCATTAAAAACTCTAATTCAGCTTAAAACAGCCTCATTGCGTGTAAAAGCCTCCAGAAACGGAAGCCCACCAGGGCAGTCTGACGAGATGCATGCCAAAACTAGGCTTGCCAGAAGCACCTGAAAATATCAATGCATTTCAATATGTGCCAATTTAAAACAACTCTTAGACTGGGCTGGAAGGGAAAAAAAACAGACTGCACATATTGAACCGGTTGCCACCTTAGTTTGTCCAGTGGCAGTTCTGACAGCTTGTGGGATAGCTGCCAAGATCAAAGTTTTCAATGGGCCACCCTGTCTTGCCCCATGATTTCTGAGCCAGCCAAGATCGGGGCGGGGGGGTAACACACATAAGGGTAGACATAGGAGGCAAAAGGGAAATCAGCTGTGAAAGCCAACAGGAAAGTTTGGGACCAGAAGTCCCAGCAGATCCAGGCCCTCAGTGCGGCTTGAGGACAGCAGATTTACAGGAGCAGGGACACAAATAAAGATCACATTTCTTTTTGCATGTCTGTAAATGCTTTATGTTAATGAAACAGAGGGAGAAAAAAAGAACAAAACTAGGATGGCATGGATTAGGAAAGTCTGGGTACAAGAAGTCTCTCAGAGGTGCTGTAGAATACTGCCCTTAGTGTCCAATAGAGAAAAAACGCATGGAGCATATAATAAATGCATGCCAAGCCAATGAATAGAGGGCAATGGGTGCATGCTCTAGGTAGTATCTTCTGGCTGTGCCATCTCCAGATTTGAACTTTGTATGAACAGGCAGGGATGCCCCTGTTAGCAGGACTTCGGATTACAAGGAGTAGAGGAAATGCTTCTTCCAGACCTGACTTAATACTGAAGTATTTCTGTTTTGTGATTGAAGTAATCTTCTCTTCAGAGTCCTGTTCCAGTTCTTTTGCAGGAAGGTCCAAAGCACAACATGGCCCTATGCTTTGGTCCTACAATACTTTGCACTTTCTTCGAATTGGGGACCACAGCATTGATGAAAGTTAAAAGTGAATGGATGGCAAAAAGCAAAGCCTTATCTAATTCACAAATGTATTTTGGCAGATGAAAAATGTAAATATACAGGACATGCAAATACATGTGAAGCTGAACTAACTGAAATAAAAGACAAATTAAAATAAGAACATCATCATGCAACCATAGAAGGTTGGACGAAATGGGAAAGCATGTTGATGAAATTTGATATGTGGTTATAATTTAAAAAGCAAAGCGATGAAAGTCAAATGGGTGATGTCAAAGTACTGTATGCCTGCATATTGGACAATGTCCCTAATACTTGTATGTTATTGGTTTTTTACAAAGCATATAAACACACAAAGGGGAAGAAATTACAACTACCATTCCTAGCCTATCAAATACCCCAAATCCATGCGTTGTTTTTTCATCCCCCAACTTATCTATATATATAAAAAAGTCACTCACTGACTGATTCACCCACTCATCACTGCCCTGCCACAACCGCCGGGCCTAGAAGCGTGAAATTTGGAGTGGGTGTTCCTTCTGTGACATGAACACCCACCAGAACTGTGTGGAGAAATTTAACCCTTAAGGGGCTGAAAAGGGCTGCAGTGTGTTTTTGTCCTATAATTAACATGGAAGATTGACCAACATCCAGCCAATTTGGTGCTCTGTGCCTGGGGCACTGGGGGGATGTTGTTCAGAGGAAGAGGTTACACTGGGGAGGACGTTGCACATGGGGAGAAGTTGCGCATGGGGGAAGTTGCACATGGGGTGTGGATGCGCATGGGGAAGTTGCACATGGGGGATGATGCGCATGGGGATGATGCGCATGGGGGACTGATGCGCATGGGGGATGTTGAGCATGGGGGATGTTGAGCATGGGGGAAAGTTGCGCGTGGGGGAAAGTTGTGCATGGACGGATGCACATGGGGGAGTGGTGCATATGGGACTGATGCGCATGGGGTGTGGATGCGCATGGGGGGATGTTGCACACGGAGAGATGTTGCGCATGGGGGAATGACGCGCATGGGGTAAGTTGCGCATGTGGGAAGTTGCGCATGGGGGATTGATGCACGGGGGGTATTGATGTGCAGGGGGTATTGATGCGCATAGGGTATTGATGCACATGGGGGATGTTGCCCATGGGAGATGTTGCGCATGGAGAATGTTGTGCATGGGGTGTGGATGTGCAAGGGGGATGTTGCGCATGGAGGGAAGTTGCGCATGGGGTGTTGATGCGCAGGGGGAGATGTTGTGCATGGGGAGATGTTGCACATGGGGGGAAGTTACACATGGGGTTTGGATGCGCATGGGGTGTCGATGTGCATGGGGTGTGGATGCAGATGGGGGATGATGTGCATGGGGGGATGATGCGCATGGGGGACTTGCGCATGGGGGACTGATAAGCATGGGGGGAAGTTACGCATGGGGGAAGTTGCACATAGGGAGATGTTGCACATGGGGGAAGTTGCTCATGGGGGACTGATGTGCATATGGGACTGATGCGCATGGGGGGATGATGCGCATGGGGAGATGATGCGCATGGAGGGAGGGTGCGCATGGGAGAAAGTTGCACATGGGGGACTGATGCACATGAGGGGAGTTGCACATGGGGGACTGATGCACATGAGGGGAGTTGCACATGGGGGACTGATGTGCATGGGGTGTTGATTCGCCATGGGGGGATGGCATATGGGGAAATGTTACTCCCGCAATGTAGGTATGCTTTTCGCTAGTTTTATGATATATGCCTTGAATCTCAGAAATTATCGCTTTGTATTTATCTTGTTTAGATTCAAATTCTGATTCTCCAAAGTCCATAGAAATGTCACTAATGTACAGTTGATTAATAAGTACATTGGCAAGAACTTTTTCTTTTTCATATCAAGTAGAGTGATATGAATGGGAGTTCATATGCTGAATATTCTGCCTGCGCTGGGGGTGACAGGTGGGGCCAGACCCACCCCACCGTAGTCCATGGAAAAGCACTGGTGTTGCCCATGCTCTGCTTTTACCTGAGAACAGGGTATAAGGAGGGCTTCCTGGGGTGAAAGCACATGGAGATGGGGCAGCTCCCATGCTTTTCCATGGACATGCTTTTCTAGCTTCCATGTTTTTCCACCTCACCTGCCTTTCCTGCCCCACACATCATAGTCATCCCAATATAAATGCAAGATGGTTTTCTCACAGACAAAATTAAAGTAAATGATGTTATGCAAGGCCTAGGAAAGTTCTTTTAATTGATAAAAAGCATGGGAAAATACCTGAGTTTTTTCCAGTTTCATGGCTATGGTGGAGACATGAGGAAAGGTACATTCTGTGGTGAAGTGAAGAAGAAAGTGTCTCTCACTCATATCCTTTTGGTCTGCATATGATGCAGGAAGGTCAATAAACATAGTGGAGGAAAGAAGTGGACACACGACTGCCTTCAAGATGAATCAAAATTCCTGTCAAAAACATTATGGGTGTCTTTCTTTTGAAAGAACAGTTCTTTCAAACTTTGTAGCTCAACCCAAACTATTGCTCTCACATATGGCATGGGCCAGAAGCCTAAGAGAATAGAAGAAATTTGCATCTTCTACTGTTCTTTCTTCCTTTTCTTATTTTCCTCTTCATATGTCCTTCCATATCTCCTTCCAGGAATGGCAGTCAGTGGGCAAGACTATGGGCAGGAGGGGAGGGAATGGGAGATATGATTTGGATTCAATAGTTATGCCATATCCAAGTCACTGTGGCTGGTCCACTCGGATCTCTGCCACCCCACCTCTAAAGGTGGCTTGGATCTGAGTAAACCTATTGTGGCTGCTCTTGCCTTACCCAAGGAAGGAGGGAAAGGTTTCCTATACCTATGATGGCACAGCAGCAGCCCAAACCCACAGGCAAGCCAGTCTGCTTGTTCCAGCACAAGTAAGGATTGCACTGTCAGTCAACTCCACTTTGAAGGCTGACAGAAAAACAACTTCATCAGAATGGTCCCAATCCAAAAAGCATATTCCCCCCCAAAAATCCCCCCAAAAAATCAAGAGAAGGAAATCCCCCCAAACTGAAATGGAAAATATATTGAGCCCTATAAAAGTGAACCTGAGCCACACACATTTACTTAAGAGTAGTGAACAAGCCTTCAGAATTTTCCTGACTTGATGAATATGGAACTCAACAAACATTCCAAAATGTTGCCTCCTCCTAGTAACGATAAAAACAGAGGCTTAAGCAGCTGGTAAAGTAAAACTTGTAAAGTCTTTTAGAACTATCTCTACAATCCAGACTAACTATGGGAGCACATAAGAGGCATTACGTGTACCCATAGTTACTGCACCACCTAGTGAAAAACTATGGGAAATTCATATTGCAATCCAGAGCAAATTGTTCTTACACCGGACCAAGGAGTTACTCTGGATTGTGCCCTAAGTCTTGTAAAGGACTTGTAAGTCTTGTACAAGACTAAAATAAGTCTTGTAAAACTAAATGGGTCCTGCTACACTAGAGTGTGATTTTAAAAAGAGGGTCCCAGTGCTAAAAAGTTTGGGTTTTTAGCTTCTATAACTACTACTCCACACTGTCTCCGTGCTTTCCACCTACTGTCTCTAAGCCACAGTTGACACTGACTTGGGCTCAGCAAACAGTCCTGTTTTTTTCCAGTTTTTCTCTTCAGTACACTCTCTGTTATTTGAGAAGCTGTGTGGGCTCAACTGGGTTGGCCGTATGAAGTGTTGCCATGCATATGTTCCTGTTTGCGCTGGCCAGGATTAGAAGACAGTTCCAGGTATTCCTTGCTAGTATCATAAAATGTTCTCCATCTTTAAAATACACCAGTGTCTGTTTAAAGCCAAATAAATTCGGTCTTCTTGGACTTATACTATGAAGATACCTTTTATTCAGACTTTTGGATCTTTCTAAAACCTTTTCCTGCCAGGCCACTGCATTAAAAATGAGCCAGATTTTATTCAGAAAACTTAGAGCCAAACTTGACAAGAACTTTTAAACCTGCAATCCAGAGTAACCCTTCAATCCACAGTAACTATGGATTCCTTGCTCCGATGTATAAACAATTTACTCTGGATTGCAATATGAATTTCCTGTAGGTTTTCACTAGGTGGTGCAATATCTACATTGACGTAAATATCTCTTATGTGCTCCCATAGTTACTCTGGATTGTAGGGTTAGTCTAGTTGTGGGCTGTTTTTCCTATAAATTAGCAGCTGCACAAGTCCCCAGTTTGGATCAAGTTCATGGCACTGAGGCAGAGATGGGATTTAATCCTCTATCGCAGTGTTTCTCAACCAGTGTGCTGTGGCATACTGGTGTGCCACGTATAGTCCTCAGGTGTGCCGTAGGAATTTGGGGATTGACATTAATTAATAGGAAAATGGGGGGATTTGAACAGTCTCGTGTGCCTTGTCAATGATGAAAACAATTGATAGTGTGCCTTGACAATTTCAGTGCCTTGTTAATGTGCGATGAGACAAAAAAAGGTTGCAAATCACTGCTCGATCACATGCTATTTTCCTGCTGATCCACCCTCCATTTCTATGGACTCTCAAAGGGGTCACTGTTGCAAATTGTACATTTGGAGGCTTATAGAAGCTTGCAGGAGGTGGAGTGGGATTTTGTGAGCAGAGTTGTTGAGAAAAACTCATTCACAGGGGGGTTGAGTTATAACCCTTTAGGAGTGTCTCTTTACTGCAAGAAATAAAAGCAAGAGCTGTATAAGAGCTGGTCATGGCTGCATGGCAAGAAAGCATAATAAAAGATAGGAAAAAGCTAATTAGAAGTCTAGTCAAAGCAGGAGACTGCAACCAAAAAAATTTACATCTAGGGGACTACTTGATGTTCATATGTTTCTTCTCTTAATGAGAAAAAAAACCAAAATAGTACTTTCTTCTGTTATTGAGCAGCACCTATAAAGAGAAACTTAGAGCACAATCCTAAACATGTCTACTCATAAGTAAGCCTCATTGTGTTCAATGGGTCTTACTCCTGGGAAAGTGTCTTTAGGATCGCAGCCTTGACCTGTTTCAGAACTCACAGAAAAAAATGTGTGTGTCATCCTGTAAGTTGACCAGAGGACAAGTGTTTGGTGAGCTCTCTTTCCCCTAACTTTTGACACGCTCTGCTCCTGCATAGAGCAGTAGAAATATGTGCAATAATTTAAAAATTCAATTATTTATAAACATTTTAAGTATAAACTAGAGATAATCACCATTTTCAACTTCTGCAGATGATACAGATGTTGATGATGCTATTTCTGCAGGCTAAATAGGTAGCTTTGTAATCTAGTCTGTTGAACGAAAACAAGTCTTGAACTTCTGAGGATGTAACTGAAGCAGCCTGTTTGTAGACTGCAGTGGAAAACAAGGTGGTCTGCAACAATATTTGTAAAGCAGGCCTGCACAGAAAAACATGCAATTTGACCACATTGGCTTCTTTTTCTGGGTCACTTTTCACAGACTGGTAGTTTGTGCTTCTGCACTTCCTTTCATAAAACTTTCATTTAGCTCAACAGTTTTGTTTGGGCTCAGGTGTGTGTTGTAGTGTGTGTTTTTATATTGGTTAAACATTGCTGTTGATTTGGGTCCAGACTTTAAAATAACCAGCTTTTGAATTTCGTTAGAAGAGGAACTCACTTTTGCCAAACATCTGAAAGAAATCCTCTATGTGTTTGTGTGTGTTTAAAAAAAGCTGATCTAAAAATCATCTGGGTGAAGATCAATTTGTTTCTCACATCCTATGTAATAATGTAGTGATGTGCAGGCAGATTTAGATTATATTAGCACATTGCTAAACATTTCTTTGCTTTAGAAGCTGATTTAGGGATGTGATTTCTTGATTCATTGAAGGCAGGAATAGACAAGAAAGAGGTGCATTTATGTTAGCGTAAGTAGGATCCTAATTTACTTACCAAAGGTGGAATAAAACAATAAAACAAATGTGGGGTATTTTCCTAATTATAGTACCATGAAGAACAATGGAGATTTTTTTTAGCTGGTATGAATTCTCTCCTGCAGTGGCATCACTAGGAAAGTAAAGAGATGAAGACCACACTGAATTAGGCACTCGGGTGACATAAATACTGGTCAAAATTGTGAAATCTTGGTACTTTCAAATCATACAATCATGTTGTATATCATACAGTATGCAATTTCATGCAGAATGCAACAAAAATCATGTTGAAAAATTTGTATTCTATCAAAACTTATTGCCAAATAATCAGAAAGGAAAACACAACTGTTTTATGTAACAAAAAGTGGATTTTTTAAAAACTCAGAACTGACCAATGATTATGACATAGCAGGGAATCAATAAGGTGTTATTATGAGTCAATTCTCATTTCCATTTATCAGAGCTAATACTAGAACTCTTGTTCAGTTGTGTGAGTATCATCAACTTGGCCACTGGTCTTCTGTTGATTATTTTAGGGTGACTCACACTGGTATATAATACAATTAATAAGTAAATTTAATGTGGTCACACCAACCCTAGTTATGCCACTGCCTTTGGGTTATGCATATGATATTGTTATTTATTCTGTAGGGCCTGTATGGGAGGAGGTTCATCATGTGAGTTCTTGCAGCCGGTGACGCAACCCTAGTGATACTTCTGACCACCATCTTTAACTAGTAATCCTTTTAATCCAGACTTTTAAGCCAGTTGGTAAATAGGTGCCACACCACCTGCAGGACACACGATGACGGTTATGCCCAAGAGGGCTGTCACTGTCAAAGTTACCTGGCAAAGGGTGTTAAAAGTTACCAATTGCTGACATTTATTCCTCTCTTTTATGGCCTGGAAGTGTGTTTGTGGCTTCCTCTCCCTCCCACCCTCCCGCCGGTGAGCAATGCCAGCTACATGGAGACCATTATACCATCATGTCACCTATGCATCCATGCAAAGAGAATTTCTTTGAGATTCACTGTTCCACAGTCTAGAACCTACACTACTACCAGTGATATACATGCTTTAAAACAGTAGACAGCACAATCCTAACCAGAAGTAAGCCTCATTGTGTTCAGTCGGTCTTGCTCCCAGGAAAGTGTTTTAGGATTGCTGTGCAAGTGTCTTTTCTTGAATCTTTTTACTGCTTCTGTACCTGCTTCATGGTTAGCAGTAAACTATTCCGGCTTAAAGGAGAACAACTAAAAAATACCTCTTCATTGCCATAAGACTCTGTTTCTGCCATAAGACTCTGCTTAATCTTGAAAATTTGATTTCAGGGTGTGTCTTGTTATTGAGTGGGCAGATGCTAATCCACACTGTAGAAGGTGTTATTCAAGAATTGAATTTAATAAGCAATTTAGTTAAGCAATGAATTACAAAACCGTGTTACAAAATCAATACCTCTAGATCTTCTTCAACCAGCTGCTGCTGATGGAAATATTGTAGTAGTTGTCTTTTGTCTCTACTTTCCTGACAGTTTTTCTTCCACACAAAAGAAGTTTCTGTTTTAATTTTGAATCAGTCTGTTGCTCCTCCTGGTGGTCATGGTTTGACTACTCTTCTCTGTCCATTTTAAAGCCAGAATCTACCAGCATGTGCATTATTCAGTAGTTCCGCTGATTTCAGTGGTATTAGCCAAGTAAATAAGTGTAAATAATTTCCTTGATTATATACAGTGGTGGGCTCCAGCAGTTTCGCACCTACTCTATAGAACCGGTTGTTAACAAGAGACAGGACATATAAAGTTTAAAAACAGCAATTTAAAAGTGGCTGCCAGATGGGCATAGAGTGGGTTGTTAATTTCTTTGAATCCTATCACTGATTCTATATTATATTGATTTTATATTATATGTTTTAGCTTTTATTTTGTGATGTCCGTGGGTACATTTTGGAAGAAGCCTATCATCCTTTGCGGTCACCTGATCGCCCTGTACCTAACCACTGTTACAGACACACTATTTCTAAATCAGGCAGGTCTGTCTGGGACCTCTAAAAGGTTCAGTTACCACAGCCCTATGAGCACAAGCCTAACCATGTCTACTCAAAAGTAAGCCCCATTGTGTTCAATGGGTCTTACTCCCAGGAAAGTGTCTTTAGGATTGCACCCTCACATATATAAGATGCCCAATGATGAATTATGTTTTGCAATTTGGTTTTCAACAATATCATGCACTGTTGTGGGAGGATCTATAAAACCTTATCTCATAAATCTGCAAATCCCAAGATTTGCTTGGGAAAGTAAGAGACACTGATCTGTGGATAGAAGCTAATGAGACACTGCGCTGAGCTAGAACATCAGAAAAGCCCTGTGGGATCAGCCGATATAGCAGTCTGTTTCCAACAGTGGCCCTGCAGTTGCATCCAGAAATGTTTTCTGGGAAAACTATCTGTTCATTCACTGTCATGATGGCTGCAATCCTACCCACAGTACTACTGGGTAAGTACTACTGAACACAAAGGGACTAACTTCTGAGTAGACATGCTTAGGATTGCTCCAAACAGTGGCTTGAGCCTCAAAAATGTCTCCAGTTGTAGCCCACATGTTCTCCCATGTAGGTCTCCCATGTAGGTTCTCCCATGTAGATCAATGGCTCCTCTGATGTCCACATACTTCATGATCTTTTGTAAGAAGTGCAGTTGCTGATCTTTATTTTCTGCCTCTGAAATTTTAACAGTTGAAACCCCGAAAGGCAAAAAGCAAGAAAGTGAAGTTTGTCTCAGCTTCTGTCTTTTCACCTGCTACCAGTATCAAATTGCGACTAAAGGAACAAGATCGGGGGGGGGGGGGGGATAGTGAACCTAATAAAAAAATCTGTCTCAGTTTAAGATTTCCACAAATGCACTATGTACCAATAGCTATATCACAACCTATGATAGAGTAGCAGGGAATATAAAGTTCAAAAGAAATTTTACTGCTACTATATATTATATAGTTTACAACATATATTTTGTACATTGATGTGTAAGAATGTCAATAGTACATAGATAAATCAAAATATAAACATATAAATGTTTATAATAGTCCAAAATAAGACTCCAGATCAAACTCTATCCTGGTTTGTTTACATTTCATTCAGCATTGGCCTTTGTTGGTTTGCATTCCAGTTGGCTGTAGTTGATGTAAGTTTCTGAAGACATAATTCAAGGTTGACAGTTACTCCTGGGAGTATTGAGCCTTTTTGTTTCGGGTTCCTCCTCAGAAACGATAAAATACTGTTTATAAATAATAAACATATCCATTGTACATTTGAATAACAAAACCACATTCTTGTATAATCTTAACAAAGTTATCTCATTTACCACCTGTGTTTGTAAAATTTCATATGCAAGGAAATAGTCTCTCCTGGAGGAACAAAACTCTCTGCTTGTGCAGACTTGGCCTTCTTAAACAGGTGTATGTATCTGCCTCTATTAAGTGTCTCTAATAAGATACCCATTAAGTATCTGCCTCTGGTCTTGGGGTTAAAGGTACATCATGCTTATATAAAACTAGAGAAATCCAATTCCACATTTAGACCATATGGAAAATAAGTTTTCAATCTGAAAATCCAGAAAGTCTCATAGTCTCCTAGATTTATTAGATTTGTCATATAATCGTGATTTAATGGTTTCCAAAATCACAAACTGGAAATCAGAGCAGTCATGGTGTTGTTCTAGAAAATGTGGCACCAGGGGGGCATCCATAAGTCCATTCCTTATTCTGGATCTATGTTCCCCCATGTGAATTTTTATAGTTGTCTGGGAAGAACCCACATAGTGATACCCAGTGGGGCATTCAAGAAGACATATCGCCCATTTAGGAGAGCAATTTGTGAAGTTAAGCACCTTAAAAACTTGCTTGTTAAGTAGATCAAGAATCTGAGTTTGCCATATTTGAGGGCAAGAGGCACATCTACCACAAGGATGGTGTCTTGTGGATTTAGAATCTGTTGTTAATTTAGAAGTCAAATCACCTCTTACTAGGAAGTTTTTTATACTTTTTGTTCTACTGGACACCACTTAATGGGATAATGGATAGAGTTTGATCTGGATTCTTATTTTGGACTATTACAAACTTTTACATGTTTATGTTTTGATTTATCTATGTACTACTGACATTCCTACATATCAGTGTATGTACAAAATGTATGTTGTAAACTATATAATATATAGTAGCAGTAAAATTTCTTTTGAACTTTATGTACCAATAGCTAACATTCAAACGCATATACTTGGTATATTCTTTGTACAGATTCTGGAATTCCTCCACACCACAAAATTGTCCTCTTCTTTTATGGAGCATTTGTGATTCTGATTGTAAGGCAGTAATGGCAGGCACAGTGCTTTTTTCTGAGGACAGAAAGGTGTCAGTATTCACCACAGTGGTATAGCTAGTCATCCCCATGTGACATTAATTAGCTGCTGCGGGGCAGGTGGAAAAAAATACCAGTACTAAATACCAGTGAGTACCCCCAGAAAAAAAGGCCTGGGCAGGCATACTAGTATCAATGTCCATCATCAAACCACAAATACAAATATGATTAGTCACTCTCAAATTAATACATGAAGCTTCCAAGATTCTTTCTCAAGATAAATAACAATAACATTACTGACATTCCAGGGCCTGAGCAGTTGCACACTGATGCAAAAAAAAGTTTGATATTATTGTGACTTGCAATGCAATCCCAGGTGTGTATATCTACTCAGAAACAAGTCCCATTAATGTACAGCAGGGATTCTACCCAGGAAAATATTGTGCAGAGCTTACTTGTGAGCAAACAAGGGTTGGGCTGTACCAGCTGTAACGGCTTCTGCTCTGCAGTCCAACTTGAGCCTATCAGATTAGACTCGACAGCGCAGCAATGTTCAACACTGTGCTAAGGCACACTGGTGCACTGCAAATGGTCTGCATGTGTGTCATGGGAATTTGGGGGACATACATTATATATTATGTATTATATATATATAAGGGCTGTGGGTGGCTCAAGTGGCTAAGACCTTTTAACCAGCAGGCCAGGGTTCGAGACCCAGGTAGGCCCCAAAAGACAGAGTGAGCTCCTGTCCTTAGCCCAGCTCTGCGACGCAGCTGGATCCAATTGTATCGGCTCTGCCTTTCCATTGGACTAATTCAGAGGCATGGAGAGGGGGGATTTGCTGCTTGGGTAACAGCCTATTCTCCATAGCAATCTAACCCAGGCTTTCGTGCTTCGCATGCAGCGTATGAAGCGCCGAGCACGATATCATAGTCTTCCAAGACTGACGGAGGCCTGCTTTTGTATATATAATATATTTTCTCATATATTAATATGTCTCATATATTAATAAGGCCATTGGAGGACAGGAGCTTCCCACCCATTGGGAGTGTGGTGCGCCTTGTCAACTGTTAAACACTGATGGTGTGCATGCCCTGTGCAGTCACATGAAAATGTGACTGACTTAATGGATGGAAAAGGTGGAAAACCCATACTATAGGGTCTCCTATATATATGGTCCTCCTGTCGTAATGGAATAAGGTTGTGCCTCAATATCTAGAGGTTTGATTCTGGAACTCCCTGCTGTTATATAAAATGTGTTAAATAAAAAGCAGTTAAAAAATAAAAAGTTGTTTTAAAACAACTTACGGTTTTAGAACAACTTTTCTTACTGTTGTAGAGAGTCAGAAATTAGAAATGCACCTTATGCATGTGCACCTTATGGGAACACCTTTTGCAAAAAAAAAATTGTAATCTTAAAGCACATCCCTAATTAGGTCTACTCAGAAGTAAGTCCCATTGTAGTCAATGGGGCTTACTCTCAGGTAATTATGGTTAGGATTGCAGCGTGTTGTACTCACAATGCGTCGCTAGATGGCAAAAATCCTGCATTGGTTTCTTCCCCTTCCCCATATATATAACTGGTCTATGCTTGCATAAGATCCTATCTGCTCTGTGGTTTCTCTTTGATTTGATTGACTTGCTCCATGGAAAGTAACTGGGCTGGAAATGCAATCGATTGCTGGTCTGTAACAGAAAGTGTCCTTTGCTCTGTGAGTACTTAGTGTGGGTTTTTTGCAAGTGAAAGTGCAAAAATCAACCTCATCCTGCCAGCCCTGGAAGCTGGAAAACATCTGTCTCCATTTCCTTCCTCCAAACCTACTTAAGGTAAGAGATACTGAAACGTTTTCCTTCTCCCAGGAGCTGAGCAGCTGAGTATTCAACCTCTAGTAGCAAAGTTTTGCGGAGTGGTTTGAGATCGGTGCTTAATAAAAACTTATTGGAGTACTAATTAGTTACTAGTAACAGTATTACTACTTTAGAATAACTAGTAGTAATTGGTAACTATTAGTTACTAGTAACAATTAGGGCACAATCCTAACCATGTCTACTCAGAAGTAAGCCCCATTGTGTTCAATGGGACTTACTCTCAGGAAAGTATGTTTAGGATTGCAGCCAAAGGAGCAAGATCTTACTTTTCTGAGTGTAACGTAATGGGGCTTATTTTTGAGTAGACATGGTTAGGATGGTTCTCTTTGTTCCTTTAACTTTAGGGTATTATATATAACTATACCTAATAGGTAAATCTAACTTATATACCCAATTCTAACTAATCAGGGGTATGGGAAATTTTGCTGACTCATGTCTAAAAGTTTTGCTCAACTTTTGAAGGGTTTCTGACGTCATCAGTTTATGTAAAGTGCACAGAAAACATTATAATAGCAGAAAGTAAATACCATGGGTCCCCCTCCAGCAGCTGATCAACAGTTTTTATCAATAATTTCATGGACAACTTTATGAAAAGCATAAAATTTCTTATTTCTCTCTTTCAGTTGCCTGTGCTGAAGAAGTGGGGCTCTTTGCCATGGGGTCCAAGGTCTCTGTGGATGACTCAGTTCGTGTGGTCATAGTTGGAGGAGGTTTTGGGGGGGTGGCAGCTGCCAATCTGCTGGAGTCTTGGGGCATCCCCTTTGTGCTGGTGGATATGAGGGACTCTTTTCATCACAACGTGGCTGCCCTCCGCGCCTCTGTGGAAAGTGGTAAGAATTTGATGGGCATTAAATTTCTCATGTCTCATGTCTCCCTGTTATTTGTGGGGACCCGGGTCTTGAACCCTGGCCTATTGGTTAACCGGCACAGTGTCTTAACGACTTGCACCACTTGTCCTTAGCCCAGCTCTGCGATGCAGCTGGATCCAATCTTATAGGCAATGCTATTGCATTGGACTACTTCAGTGGCATGGAGAGGGGGGATTTGCTGCTTGGGTAACAGCCTATCCTCCATATCAATCTACCCAGGCCTTCGTGCTTCACATGCAGCATCAAACACGATACCATAGTCTTTCAAGACTGATGGATGCCAATGCAAGTGTCTCCGTTTGGCTTAAAGACTCACAGAAAATAAATATTCCAAAGCACCTTCCGTTGCCAGGGAAAAGACTGGCAGGGGCAGTGCAGGAAGATGCATTGGGAATTCTTAGTTGAATAAGATACTCTTAATTATAATCTAATAATAAGTACACGCATGCATGAACCCCTCAGAGAAGATTTATGGATAAAGAACTGTGGAAAATAAAGATTTAAAGATGCACTTGCAGGTTTTTGCTCCACCCTGCTTCTGATGAAGGCTGTCCATATGTCATAACCAAAAAAGAGAAAAAGGTACATGCACCAACACGTAGGACACCAAAGAAAAAATGTGGAACCTGACAAAATTACAGCTAAAAACACTCATATATAGTACTTTCATGTGGTTAAACTAAACACTATGTTACTTGATATTAAGTTCAAAACTATTGCATATAATTTATTACATATGGTACTAGCGAAAAGCGTACCCGCGTTACGGGAATAAAATTCCCCCATATGCCCTCCCCCCCGTGCGGGTCAATCCCTCCCCCCTGTGCCCGTCTTTCCCTCCCTCCCCCCTGTGCCCGTCTTTCCCTCCCTCCCCCCGTGCCCGTCTTTCCCCCCCATGCGCAACTTCCCCCCTTGTGCAACTTCCCCCATGCTCATCAATCCCCATGTTCAACTTCCCCCTGCGCATCAACCCCTGTGTGCAACTTCCCCCATTCGCAACTTCCTCCCATGTGCACCAACCCCCCATGCGCAGCAACCCTCCCCCCCATGTGCAGCATCCTCCACAGTGCAACCTCTTCCTGCTAACAACATCCCCCCAGTGCACCAGGCACTGAGCACCAAACTGCCTTGATGTTGTTCAGTCTCCCATGTTAAGTATAGGACAGAAACACGTTGCCCCCTTTTCAGCCCCTGAAGGGTTAAGTTTCTCCAGATGGTTCTTGGTGGGAGTTCAGGTGACAGAAGGAACTCCCAGAATTCCATGCTTCAGGCCCAGCAGTTGGGGCAGAATGTTGCTGAGTCAGCAATTCTCAGTGCAAAGTATAGGGAGGAAAACGCATTGCGCCCCTTTTCACCCCCTTCCCGTTGGAATTTCCGAAAACTGGTTCTTAGTGCACCCCTCAGTCACAGAAGGAACACCCACCCCAAATTTCACGCTTTTAGGCCTAGTGGTTTTGGCAGGGCAGTGATGAGTGAGTGAGTGAGTGAGTCAGTGAGTGACTTTTCTCTTTTATATATATAGATAAGCTGCAGTCCTAGAGACACTTTCCTGGGGGTAAGAGCCATTTAACACAATGGGAGTTTCCTTTAAGTAGACCTGTTTGGATTGTGCTCTAAATTTCTGAATTACAAGAAGGCTACGTGTTGTCTGCTCTCAAGGAAAAGGAGGACAATTGAATTTTTTCCCAAGATACAAGGCTAAAAAAGAGGAGGAACAGGATATATAGGAACTGTCATAATGAAATAAAGTTGAGTCTCAATATCTTTAGGGGTTTGATACCCTTGCTAACTGAGCAAGAGGCACTCTTTCAGGTGGGTGTTCCTCTTTGATTTAGCACAGGGAGAGAAACTGGCCCTACACACCCCAGCAAACTGGCCCTACACACCCCAACAAACTGGCCCTACACTCCCCAGTGGCTTCTGCTGGTGTTCTTTTTTGCATTTTAGATTGTGAGCCCTTTTGGGACAGGGACCCCTTAGCTTTTAATTAGCTATTATTTTTCCATTTTCTTGTAAACATCTTTGTGAGCTATTTAGTTGAAAAGCGGTCTATAAATACTGTAGACTGGTTCTGGAACTCCCTGCTGATACAAAGCAGTTTAAAAAAATAAGTTGTTTTAAAATAGCTTTTCTTACTGTTGTAGAGTCAGCAATTAGAAATGCAAAGGATCCCATACCTTTGCTTGGCTTAGCTGAAGAATGGAATGACTGTTTGCATGACAGCCTCTCTACAACAGTAGAAAAGCAGTTTTTTAAATTGTGATTTGCAGTGGCCTTTTGTGTTGCGTCAAATTTATGTATAACAAGAATGGACCTGCATATATAAAGTTTGTATATTAAAATTTAATATGTGTGTGTATTCTTAAAACTGTTCCAGAGAATGAGAAGGATGTTTTGTGGGTGACATGGGCAGAGTTTATCTAATCACTTCAGGGCTTAGTTGGCTTCTGCTTGAAACCCACAGAACTCAGTGCAATCCTAAGCATGTCCACTCAGAAGTAAGTCCCATTGTGTTCAGTAGTATTTACTCCCAGGAAAGTGTAGTTATGATTGCAGTCTCATTTTCAACGCTCAGCCCCTGGAAGACATTCTTGTTTGCCTAAGGGTATAAGGGCACTTCAAGATCAGTGTCACTTCTCTGAAAACTTTATCTACCTGAATTAAGACCCCCTTTTCTCTTTCAAATATGATATATTTTGGGGAATCTTTTGTGTTTACCACCACCCTTATTGTAAATAGACACACCCCCAAATCCAGAGTAACTGTGGGTGCACGTAAGAGACTTTATGTGCACCCATAGTTACTGCACCACCTAGTGAAAACCTATGGGAAATTCATATTGGAATCCAGAGTAAGTTGTTCTTACACCGGAGCAAGGACTCCTCAAAATTACTCTGGATTTTGCCCACAGTGTCTGCTTTAAGAACAATATTGTCTAGCCATAACTAGTAGCATCATATAATCCTGATGAACCAGATGCAGTCTGTACCGATTTCCCTCAATTATTATAAGGTACCCATCAGTATAAAGCAGGGTTCTTAACCTTTTTGCAATTATAAATCCCTCCTTTGGATTGTCCAATATGTCTCCACAAAATTTTTTGCTGTCAAAATCCTAAAATCTATCACAGGCCTGTTATCATTAGGTACCATTTTGTCATCGAAAGATGTCAACAGCTTGATTTTTACTTTACATACAGATAGCTAGGAATAGAACATCTCAATCTCGTTTTATAATAATGATTAGAGGTGGGGGGGAAATGATTTTGTGGAAGGGGTAGGATTGGGGTAACTTTCAGTGTTTCCAGAGTTAGAAGTGCAGAAAAATGATGTTGCTTTTATTCAGAATTAACATGATATAAATTATAATGACTTTAAAAGTATATCAGGTAGGTAATCATTACCCATGCACCTAATAAATACAAACAAAATAAAACTTGTACAACTTTTTTTCATATGTTTAATTTTGTTTCAAAAATGAAAAAAGCAAAAACTAACCCCTGGTTGTGATTAATCTAACTTTTTTATGTTGTCCAAAGATTAAGTCCATTTCCCCTATCACTTGGTTTCCATAGCCCCGTCCCCGCTCCCCTTAAGAATCCTTGGTACAGATTCTCCCTTAGGTGGTGAGCGGGGGACTGGAGGTGAAGCCTGGAGGATGTTATACTCTTTCTGACCCACATAGTACATACAGTAATAGACTATCCTCCAAATCCAGAGTAACTACGGGAGCACGTAAGAAACTTTACGTGCACCTGTAGTTACTGCACCACCTAATGAAAACCTATAGGAAATTCATATTGGAATCCAGAGTAAGTTGTTCTTACACCAGAGCAAGGACTCCCCGTAGTTACTCTGGATTTTGCCCTATGGCTGCAATCCTGAAAACACTTTCCTGGTAGTAAGACCCATTGAACACAATGGGGCTTCCGAGTGGACATGGTTAGGATTGTGTTGTCAGTGATTGTGCTGTCAATGTGCATGGTTAGGACTCTGCTCTATAACACTTTACACACTCACACAGCCTAATAAAACTAAGATAAGTATATTTGTTTAAAATTCACTATAACATGGCATTTGAGATGGCTTGGGCACACAAACTTATCTGCTGCTTGCATTCTTTTTAGATGAAACCATGTTTGGAAAATCTTTAACTCTGGTGATAACACACTTAGGACTGATTAGTACTCAATCTCTTGCCCCCCCTCCCCAATTAATACTTCTAAGTCCTTAAGAATCTGGGAGCAAGTTGCTGGAAGAGGTACATGGCAGGGTGACCAGATGCCAAACCCAAAATTCCTGAACCCCAAGGCCAAAATTCCTAATCCCGGGCCAAAATTCCCGCTGAAAAAAAATTGCCAAAAAATGTATTTTTCTTTGTTTTGTTTTTCTGTTTTTTGACCATAACTTTTGATGGGAAGGAGATATCTCAAAACTGATTGTTTGCATTGGATTCTGCTCTTCAATACAAATCCAACAACATATGGTATGATGGGGTACTATGCACTATTGTGAAGTATTCAAAACGAAGCTAAAATGTAGGACAATGAAGCCAAAATGTAGGACACCCGGACAGGAGGCTAAAAATCAGGACAAATCTGGGTTTTTCTGGTCATACTGGTACATGGTCCATATTTGCCTTCCTTGCCTTAGGCTGCAGTCCTAACCATGTCTACTCAAAAGTCAGCCCCATTGTATTCAGTGGGTCTTACTCCTAGGAAAGTGTCTTTAGGATTGTAGCCTTGGGGATCTAGCTGCAGGCCCCTCACTAATAATACATCTAATTGGCAGGCACAATTGTTAATTTTTTTTAAATATTGTATTGATTGTTTTATGTGTTTTTAATCTTTGTGTTACATTTCGTTGTTAGTCACCCTGAGTTTGCTGGTGCGGAGAAAGGTGGGTAAATAAATAAATTAGGGTGCAATCCTATCTGTTCAGAAATAAGTGCCATTCAATGGGGCTTACTCTGAATAAAGTGTGTTTAGAATTGCAGCCTGAGAGTCAGAGCCTTTTTTCATGTTGACCCTGCAGTCTTGAAATTCTCTTTCCAGAGGGACCCAGACAGTTACCATATTTATGTAGTTTAGCTAAAAATATTTTTTACTGGCATTGTCTTTCTGATTCTATAATTCAATTTTGTTTTAGTTCCTATAGATATTGTTTTGATTATTTTTGTTGTAAACAGGTTTTTTAAAAATCACTTCGATCTCTTAAAAAAGAGGTCCAAAGCATGAGTAAATAGAGAAAGGCTTAACTAGATAAACTGTTTAAATGTATAATTTTGCAGAATTTGCCAAGAAAACCTTCATCTCCTTCTCTGTGACCTTTAAAGATAGATTCCGGCAAGGCAAAGTGATTGGATTAGACTTGGAAAAGCAATGTGTCCTATTGAGTGATGGTGAAGTAAGTACACATAGATTAAAGCTCATGGCATTTGGTAAATGCTAATTCATGGGCACCGTGATCCAGTGTTGCTTCAGCGCGGCACTGTGGACCCAGTACCAGCGCATGCCTTATGGCATGTTTGCCCCTTCAAGGGAGTGAATAGCATACTTGGGAAAGGAGAGGGTGGAACAGGAGGAGGAACAAGCCCAGAGGGGACTGTACCAGTGAAGATCTCCTCTGCTAAGACCTCTTCCACCAAATCCCTTCTCCTTTGTCAGGCTTGAAAGCCAATAAGGGATTTTTTGACAAGTGGGACAAGTATCCCATTACCCCAAGAAGACTTCTAGCTTGCTCAGGGTGTAGCCGCAGCCATTTGGTGCTGATTCTCTATTCCACGTGATACCCAGATGATACCACTCTCATGGCAGAAAATGAGGAAGCACAAAATGTGGCTTATTAAACATTTAAAAATCCCCAAGATCATGGTTTAGAATCAGTTGTCAAGATCAGTAGAAAGGGAAGAAATGGATTGGCTTCTGAGAGACCCAAACTTCCCACCCGGTTTTTTTTTTTTGTATTCCTTGTAGGAACTCTTCTTTTCTCACCTGATCCTTGCTACAGGCAGTGACGGCCCTTTCCCTGGAAAGTTTAACAGAGTCATTGACAGACAAGAAGCTATTCACACCTATGAGGATATGGTTATGGAGGTGAGATGGGAAATTGTATTCTGTTGAAAGATATTCTTTGCCTGACTGTGTTTCTGCACTGTATGGGTCAAGCTAATTTGTAAATGGGAATTGGTTCCAGTTATGGTTGCTGATAGCGGTATATGCAGGGTGACCACATGCCATAATAAAAAAGAGGACAAGACGCCCCCCCCAAAAAAAGAAGAACATCCAAGCAAAATGTAGGACAAGATAAAATAAAAGCTGAAAATATGTGTGTGTGTATAACCTTAATGTGGGTAATTAAACACAATATTACTTATTAAATTTAAAACAATTACATAGAATTTATTAATGACAAGAAGGCTATCTGCTGCCTGGTATCAAGAAAAAGGACAAGGAAGTTTTTTTAAGGGCACAAGGCTAAAATCCAGGACATGTTCTAGAAAGAGATAACAAGATGCTCACCCTGTGCAAGACTTGTCTTTGCAAAAAGTCACATCCTCAAGTGATCCAATCAGTGATGTCACTAGAGTTTGCATCACCCAGTACGGGAGGCCAGCGAGTCACCCACTCATCCACCCTCCAAAATAAATCAGTAAAATTTTTAGTGCTACCCATTGCCCAGTTTAGTATAAAATCTTATGTTTAAGCCAGGTAAGTATGGTTTGTTATTAAAATCTATTTCAAACCACTTCAAAGTGGTGCTTCTCTTATATTTAGCAAGAAAAGAAGAACCATTCCTCTTTGCCCGAGTCCAGTTTCTCTAACCAATAAGGATACAATTTTCATTTTTTTACTTAAATAAATTAGATTTTGTTTTTATGGGAAGGGGGACAACAAAATATTTGACGCCAAATAGCAAATAGGTACTATGCCACTAGCAGAACAAATGGTGGTGAACTGCTGAGGAGAAGGAGGCAGGTTTTGTCCCAATTTTCTTTTAAAAAATAACCAGTTGTGACATTTCTGGGACAACATTTTGAGCTTTGCACTGGGCTACATGATCATTAGCTACGCCACTTTATGGAATAGGGTGTGTGTTGGGGGGGGGGTTAAGGAACATTTACTACCTGATGACTCCGACAGACAAGACACACACACACACACACACACACACCCCCAGAGTCTTTGCAGGGACATTGCTGGACATTCTTCTTCCTGCCCTTTTTTTCTGGCTCGCTTGCATCCCTATTAAACATTTTGGAAAGGGCAGTGTGTAAGAGAGAGGGACATAGGAGCAATATGTTATGATTTTTATGATTCCATCTTGTTTCTTCTTTGAAAGGTTCAAAAAGCTTCTCGCATAGTAATCGTGGGTGGTGGTTCTGCTGGTGTCGAGATGGCTGCAGAGATTAAGACCGAGTATCCCACCAAAGAGGTACAAGACACAAATTGCCCTCAAATTTATTTGACGGTTGCTTCAGTGTTCTGGTAGCTCAAATTCATAATTGCTCCACAGGGTTAGAGAACATGTGTCATATTCAGAGTAAGCTCCAAGGACTATAGACAACCTCTGCTGTGAGTAGACATGCCTAGGATTGGGCTCCTTGTTTTCAGTTTTAGTTAAGCTCATGCATACATATGACTTTTTATATGCATGATCTTAACTAACACTGAAAATGAGGAGTCCAATCCTAGGCATGTCTACTCTTCTCTGCCCGCTTTTAAGTGTCTTCAGAAGCAAGAGGATATTTGTTCTTTATTATTTTCTTTTAAATGCATGCTTAAGAACATCCAAGCATGATGTTGCTACAGGCTAAGTGCTACAGGCTTGCTCAATTTCATTTTTAAAAAATCTAGTTAATGAGAGACAAGTTCAAATTGACTTTGCAATCATGAACTTGTTGTGTTACCTTTCCTAAGAGAGTGATCTGCCAGATCATCTACCAAGAATTTCAGAAGTTAATTATAGTTTTCAACATTGTGAAAGAAATTATAAAATGGTGCAACTCTCTCACAAGGCCATTTTCTAATTTGTGTTATTTCATAAAACCATAAAACTATGTTTTATATTATAGTACAGAATAAAAACTTGGGAACTTTCCATAGAGGTTATCTTCCTACAGTATGTACAATACTGAATTTCAATACCGAGGTTTCTTTTTTTCCCTGTAAGGCCTCTCGATATGGAATTGGACTCATTTCACTGTGACATATGGTCAGAGCCAGTTACGGTAGTTTACTTTAAAGACTATACCAAGTGATAATCTGTAGAGTTCCATTTTATGGACTGCCTCTTTAATGCAAATTTCGAGCACAGTTCTAATCATGTCTACTCAAAAGTAAGCCCTGTTGTGTTTAATGGGTCTTACTCCCAGGAAAGTGTCTTTAGGATTGCAGCCTTAGGCTGTTATCCTAAAGATACTTTCCTGGAAAAACAATGGGGCGTACTTACGAGTTGTCATGGTTAGGATTGTGCTCAGTATCCCATCTCTCCTGGAATCCTCCTTCCCTTTATGCCTGTTCTCTTTAGAAGCCATTTGTTGCTACTGTCTCCTCTTTCTGTTGATATTTTTGGGGATGTTAAAGTATTTCTGTTGTTTCTCTGTAAAGTCTAGGGAAATAAAATCTATAATTGGAAAGAACCTGTATTGCTTTGAAATTTGATAACCAGTTTTTATAGCGTGCTGTACTACTATTCATTGATCCAGGCGCTTTTAACAGTGCTTCTTATGTCCTCCAAGTCTGATTTTGTAGAACATTTGGTGGTTCTTTAGTGGACACTATTACACTCACAGGGTTTCATATACACACTAGGTATATTCATCTGTTGTCTTCTGTCCTTAGAAGTTGCTGCCCTAATAAGTTGCTGAACTCTTGATAGTTGGCATGAAGATGGTTCTGAAATTTGCTTTGTGGAGAAGATTGCTGATCTTGTCTTTCTTTGATGTAAAGAAGTATAATAGTGACTTTTTATATATATTAGCTTAAAAGACGCACTCGGTGCGGCTCTTTTAAACCAGCTCCTGTGAAGGGCACTTTGGGCATTTGGCCCAAAACCAAGGGTGATCCAGCTTAGAAAACAGCAATTTTGAAAAAATAACTTGAATTCCTCGATTTAGTTCATGGAACTTGAAAACCTCACTGTAGGTTTTGTCAGTTATTTTCAAATTTTTAACAGTTGCCTCCTCATCAGGACACAAATCCCACTGCTGGATATTTTAATATGTCTCTGTAGAGCAAGTGTGGGTGGAGCTAGAGGACATGTGTGGAGTTGTGTTGTGTGTATGGAGTGTGTGGGGTCAATCCTGGAATCATCCTGATTTCTCAAAGGTATAATATGTCCATGTACAGCAGGTGTTGGTAGAGCTAGAGGGGTTTAGGATGTATGTGGAGTTGTGTTGTGTTGGGTATGGAGTGTGGGATTTGGTTGTGTGTGCGAGTTAATCCCAGGATTATCCAGATTCCAAAGTGTTGAAAATTCCTTTTTTTGTTGTTGTTTAGGGTGGTTGTTGGAATTATTTTGTAAATATTCTGCATGGGTGGTTTAAGTATATATGGGTGGCCTAGTTATGTAGATGAATGCAGATATATTGTAATTTGGGACAACTGGAGTTTGGGAGTTGGAGAATTTTCGCAACTTTCACAACTATCTTAACATCCAGCTATCAAGATTACAATAGAAAAAGATGGAAATCTAACTTTCTTAGATACCTTGATCAACAGAAAAGCAGATTTTACTCTAGATTACCAATTGTTCAGTAAACCCACACTCGGGGAGTAATTCTAACCAGTTTAACCTGCATAACTCACCTGGCATATCTTCCTGTGATAGTGTGGAGAGTTTGGCGTATGCCGGGGCACTGGCATAACCCCACCAGGAGTGTCTTACAGTACTTTTGTGACATTCCCAGGTCAGCGTAGGGCTTGTGCCAGGGTTAGGATCCCAGAGCTTGTGCCAGGGCTTGTGCCAGATTAGGATTGCAGCCAGGTTCACTCAAAAATTACAGAACAAAACATTAGAATTTTGAACAGCATTACTCATGCTCTTATCATCCAGATATGCTAAACTGTTTAAGCTGGTCATGAAAACATGCATAAAAGACTTTCTGTGTCTCTCTGGACATTTGTGCTTTCAGGTTATGCTCATTCACTCAAAAATTGCATTGGCTGATGTAGAACTGCTCCCATCTGTCCGTCAGGAGGTGAAGGAAACTCTTCTACGGATGGGGGTCCAACTCTTGTTGAGTAGGTACATGGTTGATTTTGTTTCATGTATGTATTATATCCCAAGGAATCTTGAGTTCTTTTCTGATCAAGAGAGATTGAAGATGGCTTTTTCCAGGGCAACTTCCTATATAGATACTTCTATACCTGTGAAGCACAGCTTCAAACTGGGGATCTTGATCAATTTTCTACCATCAGTGGAGGCAGTTCCCTATGACTTAGGCAGTTCCCTAAGGCAGTTCCCCCTTTGCTGGCTAACCGGCTGTGAAGCAGATAGCTGGTTGTGGCAGTGGACTGCCACCACTGCTATCATCACCATTGTACAGGTGTTGATAGAATTGAGACCTGAATGACCAATTGCTTTAAAAGTGGGATTGGTTTAAATAACTAAACTCAGTAAGCCCCTTTGGAATAGTACTTTTAAAGTATAAAGTGGTAGCACTGTTGTTTTGGAGGTTCATTTGTAATGGTTTGTGTGTTTGCATTTGGTATTTTGTTTTGCTTGACACAGGTGAGAGAGTCATCAACATGCCTATGTTGACTTTGAACAAATTCAAGGAGAACATGATGGTGAAGACTGATAAAGGCACAGAAGTCATTGCTGACATGGTGGTTCTCTGCACAGGAATAAAGATTAATTCAGCAGCATACAGTACTGCATTCAGTAAGCTACTTCTCATCTTCTCCTCTCCTCCAGTTTGATCAAACCAGCATAATTCTTACAGTAGTGGAATCCAATTTTTGAGATTCCCTGCACCTAAAAATGCCCTCTGATGTGTTCCCATCAGTGGAGTAGATGGGTAGATGGGCTGTGGTGGTGCAAGTGGTCAAGACACTGTGCCTGTTAACTAGCAGGCCAGGTTTGAGACCTGGGTTCTACAAGACTGGGTGAGCTCTCATCCTTAGCCCAGCTCCTGTCAACCTAGCAGTTCAAAAGTGTGCAAATGCAATAAATACATTTTACCTTCCCCACTTTGTTGGGAAGGTAACAGCATTCCATGCACATACAAGCCACTTGTTGGACAACACTGGCTTTAGAAACAAGGATGTGCATTCCCCTACAGTTGGTCACAACTACCAGTATAACCTATGGGGGTCACCTTTACGTGAGTGGAGAGTACTTGGAATAAGCTGAATCCAAGCCATTTAAGGCTTAATCAGTATTTGAATAGTGTTTGGAAATGGGCCAACTGAAGTAGAACAAGACTGAAGTAGGACAAGAATGACCTGCCAAACACTCCCACCCCACCTCCAGTCCCATCTGCTACCTAGCAGTTGCTGTTTCTGGATAGTTTTCAGACTGCCCACATAGAAATGCTCTGTAATAGAAGAAAGGCACATGCAAGTTTAGTCACATGTGTCCGTTCAAGCTCTTTTGGCAACAGTTGGTGTCTAGAAATCCAGAACTCTCTAACTACAACCTTAACTCTTCAAGGGGAGTAGAATTCCATCCAAAATAGGCCTAATCTGTCCCAGTGAGCCAACAGTCCTGGTCAAGAGCATTTTCATCTTGTTGGAATTAAGCCCACATCAAGTCTATAGCATCTTCCAGAAAAAAGAGGATGCTCAACAACCATGGATTTCTTTTAATGTGTCTGGATAGAATGTTGGATAAGTCTTGGAAATGGTGGCCAGATATTGAGTCTGTGTGGCCTGAAAGAGTACTTTTGGTTAAACTGGAAATACTGGCTCATTATGTGAGACTATCAGTGAATCACAAATGACTGACCTGGTTGCCGTTGGGTAATATATGAGGTAGTACAGTCAGTTCGTGTTATCTGCTAGGGTTAAATTCTTGGATAAACATGTGGATATTGAATTAGCTTGTGTATTTGCTATGGGAAAAATGGGGTTAAGTTCCAGGGGTCTCCTTCACCATACACTCCATGAACTTTATGGACCTGCATCTTACTTTGAAGTTTCCAACATATGATGCTTTGTCCTTCATGCTGGGTATCCCTTAATGTGCTGAAAGTTGCTGGCTGAACAAGGCCTAAAAGTTCAGAAATGGGGAGGGGCTCTTCCTCCAGCCAGGTCTCTTGGCTCCTTCCTTGGATTGCAGCAGCCCCAGAATAGGCCTCTCAGATAGCCTTCCAGCAACATCCGCTTTTCATCATTGCCAGTGTTGTGAAGGTTCAGCTACAGTTCCTGCAGTGGTGCCTAAGATGGAAGCAGTGGGATAGCTAGCAGAATCCAGGGGGGTGATCCACCCCTTGGTGGGGTGACAGTAATCAAAATTGTGGTTGTTAGGAAGAATACCATCATGCTATGTACAACTGAATACTATATACAACTGAATTTACTGCAGAATGTAATGTATTAAACTGGAGTGAAATAACTCCATTCGATCAAAAGTTATGATTAAAAAAACCAGAAAAAATACAGTTGTCTTATGTAGTAAAAATATTTCTTTAACTCAAAACAGATCAGTGAAACTGATTTGAGGAACCAGTGGAACGTTGTTATAATATTACATGGAACCAATAAGATGTAAGATGACACCCTGGGCAGGGAGACATAGAGGCAAATACAGCATTTGTATTTTGGGGAGAACCTTGGCTGATGTCCAGTCTTGAAGGCCAAATCTATCTTCTGGGTAGACCTGGGGTCCCATTCTGAGACTACCCTCTGGATCCATCTCTCCTAGATGGATATGCCTGGGTTTCCACCTGGACATAGAACTATTTGCCTTGCAGACCAAGGCTCCCATCGCAAGACTGCTCTTTGGAACCACCACTTTTAGGCTGATGTACTACATCATGTAACTACAGATGTAAGGGTCTACAGATGTAAGGACTACAGATGTAAGGGTCATATGTCACTATTATGTGCACTGGAACAAAAGCGGAGGAGAATCGCTTGTTTATCCATTGCTTGTGGGAAAGGATATACTCCATTTATTTTCTGTCCATTATTACTATTAAATTTGTATCATGACCAGCATCATCTACCTCAGATGGTTGTTTTAGGGACAAAATAAGGGAAGCAAACATGTGCACCACCCTGAGCTCCTTAGAGGAAAGGTGGTATAAGATATGAAAATGTTAATTCACATTATTTTATTGTCTGGGATTGTCTGATTTAGTTATACCCCTGGAAGCAGACACAGATGAAGCCACTGATTCACCTCTGTCCATTTGGTTTGGCACTAGAACAGTATTGGCAAATATTGAGACCAGTCATGGATAACAATAGGTGGCAATTCTGCCCCTTGTGGATAAGTGAGTTTGCATGTAGAAAACTGACTGTATATGATTTGGAGATTTTCAGTAATTTTGCTGAGCTTGGGTGAGCTCCTGTCCTTAGCCGAGGTCTGCGACGCAGCTGGAACCAATCATATCGGCTCTGCTGTTCCATTGGACTATTTCAGTGGCGTGGAAAGGGGGGATTTGCTGCTTGGGTAACAACATATCCTCCCTATCAATCCACCCTAGCCTTTGTGCTTCGCATGTAGCGTCGAGCATGATCCTATAGTCTTTCAAGACTGATGGATGCCAAGTTATTTTCAAGGTTGATCCAGTTAAAAATTCAAATGTTTTTAATCCACTTTCCATTTCAGATATTAGAAGTGCTAATCTTTCTGACAAAATAAACATGATTTTTTCACTTTCATTTGCAATGTTTGATGAGAAGTTAAAGAAATGTCAGTGACCAACCTCAGCCTCTATCAATTCTGTAGTTTTAAAAATATACTGAATGTACATGAACTCTGTGTTGGAAATTGGAAATTTTGTCTGATCTCCCATACCTTCATTTTGGCTTTTGAGAGAAGCAGAAATAGTTGATACATGTTTTATTCAACAAATCGAACATCAAGGGGCATAATTCAAGGTGTTTTTTTAAACAATGAAATGATAACTGCTATTGACACTTCTCTTTTTTGTAAGAACAAACCAAAATCTCCTGAAACTGGAGAAAACAGTTTCTATGACTTGTGGCTGTACCTGCTGACACTATACCAATTCTATCACCTGTCTATTACACTTTTAAAGCTATTATATTAAAATGCAACTTGCATTTTATAAATAAAACACACTACTGCTTTTTGCACTTCCTTGGAAGAAAAAAATGAAATATGAAAGAATAAAAATTGGGCAGAAATGGTTTAAAACATCTTTAGCTATAATTCATGATTCACCAGTGCACCATTCTTTCCAGTTACTTGATTCTTTCTGTTTTAGGTGACAAGCTGGCAAGTGATGGTGCTTTGAAAGTTAATGAACACCTTCAGGTTAATGGATATGATAACATTTATGCCATTGGTGATTGTGCTGATGTGAAGGAGCCAAAGATGGCCTACCATGCTGCGCTTCATGCAAAAGTTGTGACAACCAACATTGCCAACAGCCTGATGCAAAAACCTCTGAAAACCTACACACCAGGTGAGATGAGATGCGAAGGTATATGGCCAGTTTTCTTTCTTTTAATAATTAATGGATCAATACACAATATGATTGTTATTGTAATAGCTCTTTAAAATTGTGCAAGATCTGTACTTGGGATTTAGCAGGACAAGCATACTCCATATAGTATACAGTGTTTTCCTGCATACATAATATAATGTTTATCCTGGTGGTGCTTGCAATACTTTAACATAGGCTGCAATTCTTAAAACACTTTCCTGGGAGTAAAATTCATTCAACACAATGAGGCTTACTTCTGAATAGATATGGTTAAGATTGTGCTCAGAGTTCCTTATCTGGAGAGAAGGCAGACTTCATTTCATGTATGAATTAACATTTCCAACAGTCAAATAATGGTTTTTTGAGTAATTTTCTTTTTTGTCTTTTTTTTCTCTCTCCCTTCTTCAGGATCTCTTACCTTCCTGATTTCACTGGGCAAAAATGATGGAGTGGGGCAGGTCAATAATATCTATATTGGACATCTCTTAGTTACTCTTCTGAAAAGCAAAAACCTTTTTGTCTCAAAGAGCTGGGAGAACATGCATCAAACTATGCCTTGCTAGATGTCGAGCTGATAAAAAGATAAAAGGAATGCAATACTGATGCTAAAAACTATATTTTTCATAAATTAGACTTGTAGAGGGCTTTGCATGAATAAACGCTATTACCTTTTAGTAAGTTTGTATGACTAGCAGGGCAACCTATGGACGACATCTTTACCTTTTATGTTGTATTCAGCAGATATACGCAAAAGCCATCTTCATCACTATAACTTTAATTTTTCCTTATCTAATTCAGGAATTAAGTATGGATTTTGTAAAAATTGATTGAAATTTGTTTACAAATTAAAACCAATCTTTAGATGATATACTAGCATCTTCATTCAAGGCATGGGAGGGAGAAGCTGTGTTTCCTGACATGTTTTCTTTCTGTTTTGGCCTGAATCTACCCTTCATGTAAACAGTTGCCTTTAGACCACATTAAATTGCAGTCCTATGCAGTCCTACGTTTGAGAGTAAACTCTAATGAATTTAATGGCATTTATTTCTGACCAAAGATGAATAACCCTGCAATCCAGAGTAACTACAGGAAGACGTAAGAGGCATTTACTCTGGATTCCTCTATGCATTTCCCATAGGTTGCACCGTAACTACATCAGTGTAAAAGGTCCCATAGTTACTCTGAATTGCAACCTAAGATTGCTCTGTTAAACTTCCAGTAGGTTGCATCCTAAGATTTTAGGGTTGTTGTAAATTTGGCTTCCTGAAGTGTCCCCAGATATGCTTGTCCTGTGATGTATGACATAATCAAGCTACTATTTTTTTTAAAAAGATTTTCACCTTGAATCCAGATATTTGTGTTGTCTTCTGAAGAACAGGATGCAATTTATAGCAACAATTAAGAGCCTTGTCTTGTACTGCTGACAGCTAAATTGTTCTGGTATAATATCTAAAATGAGTACTGTCATCTACACTCTAAATGAAATTTCACATTGCAATTTTAGGTAGGCTTGGTAGGACATGGGAGGCTTATAACAGTGGAGCAAACTTGCTTGATTAGAAATATTAACATCTCTAATGTCTATAAATTTGCTTTAAATGCCAAGAAAGGCTGAATCAAAGTTTTGGTTTCTCCCCTGGTAGGACAAGGGGTCTTTTATTGGGTGGGTTCCTGTGGGCTTTAGGGGACATGCTCTTCTGGACCTTCTGACCATATCTTGGGAAGAGGCACCTTCCTTTGTGTGACAGGCATCATCTGATGAGTACTAATCAGTAGTATCACTACTGAGAATCCCTACTGATAAGTAGCATTATCAGCATCACTACTGCTGAGTAGTGATCAGATTCCACTCTCATGTATCTTATTTCCTCCCTTTTATAGTGTATCTGTTTTTGTTCTGTGTTTCAGCAAATTACTGTGAACATAGATCCTAAAAAACAGAAAGATGAGAAAAAAATTGTGGAAAAAGTGAAATATAGAGTTGCTCGTAATCTGCAAAAATCTCATGTTATGATAGAACTTCTAAAACATTTCCATGGTTGAGTTTCAACACCTAAAGCATAATGTTATTTATTCTATAGAGACAACACAGGTGTTTTCTCCTCCCTCACCTACACTGATTCCAAACGAACATTTTTACATTTAAGAAAACAGCAGTTTGTTCTCCCTTTCAGAATTGCTTTCTATCCTCATTGTAATGAGAATAAAGGTGTATGCCACATTAATATACGCCAATCTTAGATTTTGAAACAAACTCAATAGATCCAGGAATCCTTGGGACTAATTATTATTTTGTAGGTGGGAAGGAAAAGAAAGTACAAGAAAGTGAACATACAACCACCAACCTAAAAAGAGTTAAGGTGGTATTGGTAAAGTATGTTTTGAGTTTTGAAGGAAAACTCTATTGCCTTTTTAGCTCTGTCCTAAAACTTGCATCCAGAATTGTTTTCCTCTATTAAGGAAATGAGCATGAATGAAAAAGCTGGAGTATAAAGTTTTTAAAAAAGCATGATGCCATTTTTTTATAAAAACAAATAAGATGAAATATTCTCAGCAATTACAGATTGTTCAGGGGAAAAACAGTAAAGCACCAAGTGAATTTTCTTTGAAATTACTTTCTTCAACATGGAATGCAGACAACAACATAAGCTTTCCTAACTACCATTGGGAAAAGAAAATAAAGCAAACAATTCATGTATTTTTTAGCTTTTGTGAGTGTTGAATTGTTTGCTATTCTAAATTGAGATTAATTTTTCAAGGTCCTAAACTAAAATAGCTTGAGACATATTAAACTGTAGAGAGAGCTGGCAACTTAATTTTCTGGTATGATACAAAATGGTAGAGGTGTCTAGAGCATGGTGTAATTGCAAGCCAAACTCTCCCAAACCTTTTTTTCTCTCTCCCCCTTTTCCATAACAAAAGAGCCCTCCACCCATCACAGAACGTCAGAGCTACTCACATACTCCTTCCTCACAATATTTTAAAAATAAAACCCACTTCTAATTCTTGTTCCTACTCGTATTCATGTTGAAAAATAAAATTTTCATTTGGCTTCTTTTGCTACTTAGCATCAAGTTTTGCCATCTCTTGCACATAGATGCCAATGCTCTCACTGTCAAAAAGCAGGAAGTAAATGTTCTTCAAGGAAGAAGGGCTGGAGTCATCAAAATGGGAAGAAATTGCTTTGAGAGTCACTTGGGCTGCCGTCTGTTTTGGAAAACAATTTCTAGACAGAGGGGGGAAAAATCATTGTTAAATCCTGAAAGTGAAAGCCTCAAACATCCTTTGCTAAAAACTACGTATATGGGGTAAATCCTAACAAATGTTTTCAGCGCTAGCATAGCTGTACTAGTAAGGCTTGTACTACCTCTTATAGTTAGATGTCAGTCATGGAGGCCTACTCAAAATATGGCAATGTTTGTTCCCTTACCTCAGAGCTGCATTGCTCTTACCCATGGGCAGTAAAGTTGGTTAAGATTGCATCCTGAGTTGCTTAATGTTGTAACTGTGAGTTCTATGGGCTTTAACCAAAGGAATTTACTGCATTATTTGACGTGTCTACTTGCCGAACAAAGCCCTGGAGTTCAATAAGTCTTAACTCACATGTGTATAGGACTGCATCTTTTACCATTCCTAAGTTTGATCGGAGATGAATAAGACTTTAAGAAGGGCACAACTAACTTGTAATTGTGCTTTATGATCCCATTTTAATGGATACAACCCACTATTCTGTGCCTTACTACTAGGCAACCCCAACTTCTGACAATGCATTGTTGGACCAGTATTTTTGTTGCAGCAAAGATGAGCAGATTTTCCTTTCCATGTAACATTTCAGGACAAAGACTTCTGCTGCTGACAAAACAAAATGAAAGGATGCGAAAGTGTTGCAAGGAATAAAAATCAGTCCAAGGAGTCACAATGGCTGCAATCCAGAGCAAATTCAGCCTGCTCTGACCTAACTGCACTCTCCTAACTATTCTGTATCCAGAGCAGAAAGTTATGCTGAATCCAGAGAGTCAGGAAGCCTGGGCTGCCCTAACTGCTCCAGAGCATGTTAAGTAATTGACACAAGGGGAAGACTTGCTCCTGAGGAGACACCCCTCAGATCACACTGAACAAGGAACGGCTGTGGTGCCTACAGTGGTGACATGACTCTGCACATCACCTGGTGCGGAAGTCTGTGCGTCATCCCTGGGATGCGCCCCCCCCCCCCCACCTGGACTGCACAGTCACCAAAGTTGGCGCCTGCGCAGTTGTTTCTGAAGCCAACTGGCTTCAGAAAGAGTACTGCGCAGGCACCATCTCTGACACCTGCGCAGTACTTTTCTGAAGCCCTTTGGCTTCAGGGGAGACTGTGCAGGCGTCAGAGTTGGTGCCTGTGCAGTACTCTTTCTGAAGCCGTTCGGCTGCCGCTCCGCCTCCTGAGTGAGGCCGAATGGCTGTGCAGAGGCGCGGACTTTCTCTGCTCTAAGGAAGTCTCCTCTGAAGCTGTTCGGCATGCTCAGTGTGTTTCTGCGCAGTGCATCTCAGGCCAGCTCCTCAGACAAGTGTCAGCTTCTGGCTGATTCTCCGTCTTGGAGCAGGCCTGAATGGGGGTGCTGACGCCCGGGGCCTGCCAAAGGACAGTCAAACTCCTCCGGCACATCACCCCAAACGGAGCGCATCACCCAATGCAGCCCACACCAGCCGCACCAGTCTGGTGACGCCACTGGGTGCCTGCCTTATAAGGAGTCCCTGATGAGATGCCAGTACATTCTACAGTGAATACAAGGGGCTTCTTGGAGTGGCCTGCTGTATCCTGAGGTTTGTGGGCAGCCGTAGTTTGTTCCATATCCTGAGGTTGAGAGGAAGGGGTTGCAGCTAGGCTGGCCAAGAACTCAGATTTTTGGTCAGCACTGCCATTCTTACTCAGGCCTTATCATGGACCCCTATGGGTCTACTCATTACTATACCTGCTTCTGAGGTGGTATAACTCTGAGGGTTGGAAGAGGGCATTTCTGCCTTGGAAACAGGCTCTGGATACAGAGTAACTGCTCTGCCCTAGGCAATGCTAAACATGCCCTCAACTTGCCTCTCCTGAGCTGCTTAGGCTGCCCCAGTTAGGGCAGAGCAGGTCCACCTCTCTTAGGGCACCCTATCTTGCCTTGCTCTGCCCTAAGCCTCCTTCAGAGTAACTGGGCTGGAGCATCTTGCAGTTGCTCCAACCTAGTGTTAGATAGGGCAACCTAAGGGCTCTTATGTGGACGGATTAGTTGCTCTGGATTGGGCTGTAAGGTGGGCAAACTTTTTTCAGCAAAGCTTCAATGTTGTTTCTAACAGTGTATGAAACACACACCTGTAAATAACTGATGTTAAGTAACTGATGCATTCTTATTAAGGACATTGTGACCAGTTCAATTTCTGCTTTATGCAGCTGTTAAAGATCAAGGGACCTGCCCCAAAGTCTGAAAAGTGGGTTTTCAGTGCTAAATTAACCTGTTTATGTTTATGCATGTTACTGCTGAAGCATTCATAACCTAAGCCTGAGGATATCCATTTATTATTATATGGGAGAACATAACAGAGAAAACACATACCTGCCACTGGGAAAGGGTGGGAAAGCCACAGATTTAAGCTTCTTGTCTTCAGCAGCAGTTAAACAGTTTTTTATAGTCTCCTCCAGCTGCTCTTCACACTTGTCTGAGCCCCACTGTGGAATATGACAGTGAATAACGAACTTTGCTGCTAGACCAGCGGACTGGCTGAGAGCAGCTAAAATGAAAAAATAAAAAGTTAAGGTGTAAAAAAATGTATGTTCAGTTTCCTGGTACTTTCTTGACCAAAATATAAAGCCAAGGAAGCACTGTAGTTTGCTGAGATGAAATATTACAAAAACAAACCACAATTTTTAGAAACTAACTTGGGGCCCAATCCTATCTAATTTTGCAGCACTGATACAGCCAGACCAATAGAATGTGCACTGAGCCCCACAATGGGTTGGAAGCAGTCACAGAGGCATCCCCAAGGAAAAGCGACACTTGTTCCCTTCGCTTGGAGCTGCATTGGCTCTGGAAAACTGGACAGGATTGGGCTATTGGCATCTTTTGGAACCTTGATATCTACATGCATTTAATGGAACAGCCTTCCTTCCTTAGAAATGTGATGGAAGACAATTTTATTTCTTTACAGAGTCCTATTTTAAGTCTGACCTTGAATAGGATTTACTTCTGAGTAAACATTTTGTGCTGACTTCCTCCACTGAAAATGGAATGTCCACTTCATATTAACTTACAGCAAAACAATTATAGAGAACAACAGATTTAAAATTAATTCCTACAACATCAGTACAAAACATACTATAGGAAAATTTGGATACAGCAAGTTTGCCATTAGATATACTGAGAATTATTGACACTGTAGTTACTTTCCTGAAAGGCATTATTTATTTTATTTATTTATTTTATTTATATCCCGCCTTTCCTCTCCTACAATAGGGAGCTCAAGGCGGCTAACAACAGGATAAAACATCTGTTAGGCAGCTAACAAAAGGATAAAACACCATTAAAATCGAATTATAAAAATAAATTAAAACACAATTAAAAACAATTAAAATACAATTAAATTTAAAAAGCTCAAACAATAAAAACAGACTAAAAACATCGTTAAAAACAGTAAAAATAAAATGATAAAACAATAAAACTGCCCCCCCAACCTATGCCCCATTTAAAATGCTTTTTTAAAATAAAAGGTCTTAAGGCTCTGCCTGAAGCTCTGTATAGAGGGAGATCTCCTCAGTTCTAAGGGGAAGGAGTTCCAGAGCCGGGGTGCCACCACTGAAAAGGCCCTATCTCTGGCCGCCACACCTCTCACGTCTTTTAGCGGCGGCACAGTTAGTAGGGCCCTTCAGATGATCTTAGGTGACGGGTCGGATTGTACAGAAGAAGGCGGTCCCTCAGGTACCCTGGACCCGAGCCGTTTAGGGCTTTAAAGGTCAGGACCAGCACTTTGAATTCAGCCCGGAAACGAATGGGCAGCCAGTGTAGTCGCTGAAGCAGTGGCCCGACAGAGTTGAACCAACGAGCCCCAGCAACCACACGGGCCGCCGCATTCTGGACTAGTTAAAGTTTCCGGACCATCTTCAGAGGCAGCCCCACGTAGAGCGCATTACAATAATCTAGTCTCGATGTCACTAGGGCATGGGTTACCGTGGCCAGATCTGAACGACTCAGGTATGGTTGCAGCTGGCGGATCAGCCGAAGCTGAGCAAAGGCTCCCCTGGCCACAGCCGCCACCTGGGACTCCAGGAGCAGCTGTGAATCCAGGAGAACCCCCGAGCTGCGAACCTGCTCCTTCAGAGGGAGTGCAACCCCTTCCAGAACAGGATGATATTCCAATACCCGAGTCGAGGACTTCCGGACCAGGAGAATCTCTGTCTTATCAGGATTTAATCTCAGCTTGTTCACCTTCATCCAGTCCCCCACTGCCTCCAGACAACGATTCAGGACTTCAACTGCCTCCTTGGACTCAGGAGAAAAGGAGAGATAGAGCTGGGTGTCATCAGCGTACTGATGACACCTCACTCCAAACCTCCGGATGACCTCTCCCAGCAGCTTCATGTAGATGTTAAATAGCATGGGGGATAGAATGGAACCTTGCGGCACCCCGCACTGAAGAGGCCAGGGTGCCGAGCAAGCATCCCCCAGCACCGCCATCTGGGACCGGTCAGCCAGGAAGGAGCGGAACCACTGCAAAACAGTGCCTCCTATCCCCAACCCGGCCAACCGACCCAGAAGGACACCATGGTCGATGGTGTCGAAGGCCGCCGAGAGGTCCAGCAGGACCAACAGGGACGCACTCCCCCTGTCCATTCCCCGGTGTAGGTCATCCACCAAGGCGACCAAGGCAGTCTCTGTCCCAAACCCTGGCCTGAAACCAGATTGGAAGGGATCCAGATAATCAGCTTCATCCAGGACCTTCTGAAGCTGGGACGCCACCATTATTTATATGAAGGAAGTTAAGCATTTTTGTTATTTACAAACAAAAATGTGTTGGTTAGGCCGGCACAAGTCCTGTGCTACTCTAGAGGTGTCACAAAAGTACTGTATAGCACTTCTGTGCCACACTTGGGGATATTCCAGTGCACAGACATGTGCTGGCCTCCCATGCCAATATGAGAATGGACAGGTGGGTGAACTGTGCTGGGAGTGAAATCTTAACCAATTACGATATGAAAATACCAGCAATTCTTTAATAATTAGTGAAGCCTGATATTAGAACAAAATGAAGTCTTGACATGCGCCTGCATCCAAAAAGCATAAAATGAAAGAGGAGGTGCCTGAGCAATTGAGCTATGAATCAGCTATGAATCAGAACTTCAGCTCAAGTAGCATCTTTGCCATAAATTCTAGGTGAAAACTAGGTGGTCTTCGCCAAGCCTCTCCCTGTTATAAAACAGCACCACAATATCTATGAAGTGCTTTGCACATTCAGATAGTACTATAAAATATCATAACAGTTAATAAACCTTGTATAGTCTAGCTTTATCATACAGGGCTGGACACAGGAAACAACTACGTAACTAATTTCATTTGTTTTTTATTCTTAAAATCCCAATACAGTACTAGAATTTTGGATTACACTGGAATGGCAAAACCTAGGGACTGTTTGAAAGGATGAAATGTTGAGTGAAAAATAAAATAGTACAAAGAAAGATGTTACCTTCTGTAACTTCCAGAGGACCTTGTGACTTTCGGAGTTCCTTGACTGTCTCTAAGAACTCTTTGCCTCCAGCCTTTTCCAGTGCTTTGCCTGAAAACCATTAAAAACAAGCTGTGTTTCTATTTGGAGACAGATCCCCCCACATACCAAGGACCAACATGTATGAATTAATGATGCTACTGTGCCTTGTCATGTTAAGTGATAAACAGAGTGCAATGCGATAAAAGGCCAGTTGAGTAATTACATCATGCACATGTTCTAGCCATCCAACTTGTCAAATTATTATTCTGTTGGCTATCCTTAGGTAGGTTTGAGTTGAATGTAACATGCGTAACTTTCTAGAAAGATTCAAATCCAGTTTTGATTTTTGGTCAAGAAAGACCTTAAAGGTGACTGGCCTTTCAGAAATCCTCCTGGAAGAGTTCACATTAAGATGTTCAAGCGCCCCACCTGTTTCAATTAACTCTTACCTACTTCCTCCTTGAGGTCTATTTCACCAGTAGTTGGGTGCACAATGCCTTCTACTTTCATAGAACCAATATGGCTGATATCGCTCTGTGTCAGAGATAGCTATACAATGGCAAGGGAGGGAAAGAAAGAATACATAAGAATGCAGGCACAAAGGCAATGGCTTTCCTGCCCACCCCCTAGCATCTAGTATTCAAAAACCTGTTTCTGAACATACAGATTCAATTTCATGATTGTGACTAATAGCTTTTGAGAGGCCTAACTCCTATAAATGTGTATAATTCTTACTTGTTTAAAATTTAATACAACAAACAATAAAAACAAAGATAGAAAAAACTGATCCCTTCATGAGTATTCGGGGGAGGGAGAGAAAATCAGGGGAGGAAGGAAAGAAAGGGTTAAGGTTACTGATGCTAACTTGATTGGGTGGATTGCCATTAGAACACACTAGCGGTGGGCCAAACAACAAATCAACAGGAAGGAAAGATAAAGGCAAGGAATGAGAGACAAGTACCAAGTGACACAAATGTTTATTTTTGTCTCATAGAATTCTATAGTGTTATTTGTGGGATGAACTCATCAAGGTACCTTTATGTTACTTGTTGGCCCTTGACTCCTTTTCACCAAAATATCAAAATGAGGGTGTATTTTTGTTTTTGCATGTGGCCGAAGTCCAGCTGTTCATTAATATGGTTTTTAGCTATGAAACTGGTGAAGACAACCTGGACTGGGGCTCCTTCTTTTTTATTTTTGCCAAGCTGATAGGTAAGATTTATTAGGTCAACCAACTGGAATTTTGGAGCAGGCAAGTCTCCATGAATGCTAGACTGATGCAGTGTGTGGTATGTGCGGGGTAATGTGATGGGTCTGTTCATTAAAATAGTAGTCTTCCTATTGGAAGTACTGTGTCTGGGGCCTCTTGGCATCAGTTCTAGAACTAGCCTCGTCTCTAGCTTGGACTGTACTCTTTTGGCAGGCAGCCAACACTTCATACCTTATAACTGTGCGCAGTGTTCCCTGTACACATCAAAATAAAAGGAGAAGAATAAAAAAGATTCTTTTGTGTTATCTCACAAAAGAAATACTTATGCTTATTGACACTTCATGATATTTGGACTAAAATTAAAACCAAAAGCTGCAGGTAGTCAGGTTAAGCCTCTATGATGGATTCCTCATGTTATCATACCCCTTTCTATTCTCTGACTTAGTACCTTCTGTCCTGGAATAAGGCTCTTGGATGAGAGGATGGTGAAGCCATCTCCAGGTCCATCATCAGTTGCTGAATTTGAGGCTCCTTCTTTTTCATTCTCCTTCTGCTTGTTCTAGTGAGAACAGAAACATTTGGAAGAGGAAAAACCAATCATTCAAAAGATCAAATATATTGGTAAATATTAAAAAAAACATGCACACAAATGTTTTCTCAGCATAATTTGGCTGTAGCTGCTACTCATTTTCTGTAGCTGAAGTATGTTCTGTGAACACATCTCTATACCTACATGCAGAGCTAATTTAAACATTTCCCTTTTGGCGGGAAGATACTTATGCAGTGGTTTGATGTGTCATTTTAAAGTTGGAAGCATACTTCCGGTTTGCCTTTGGAGCTTCCATTGCAAATCGCTTTGATGAGAAATCAGAGTTTAGTACTTTTGCAGAGTGGCTTACAAGTTTCCCCTAGGCACATTTCTGTGTCCTTAGGTTCCCACAGAACCATGAAAGACCAGACCATAAAGAAAACAAACTGTCAGGAGAATCAGATTGGTCTTATAGTGGCAGCTTATTCCCCCAATAAAATAAGGAGAGTGGCAAGGCCTGAGTTCAGTTTACCTTTTTGGGTCCCCGAGTTTTGCCAGACTTTGCTTTCTTTCCACTCTTCTTGGTTCCCAAGGATTTCCTCCCTCTCTTCTCTGGAGAAGGTGAAAGGATAGTATCAGATTTGCTTTTGGTGCCTCGTTTTTTGGCAAGAAGCTCTGGGTGAATTCTGGGAAGAACACCTCCACTTGCAATGGTCACTCCTTTTAGCAACTGCAGAAAGAGAACAGTGTTCAAAGACAGTAAACTTCTGAGTACAGATTCTATTGAAACAATTCATTATACAAAATGTATATCTTGCCCTGTGTTCTTTAGAAGAAGGGTTTGTTCATTTATTTATTGGATTTATACCCCACCCTTCCAATGCTAATGCCTAAGGTGGCTTACAAAGATTTTATCCTCACAATAAACCTGTAAGGTAGGTGAGGCTGAAAGTAAGTGACTGGCCCAAAGTCACCAAGGAAACTTTATGGCTGAGAAGGGATTTGAACCTGGTCCTTCCAGAAACATGATTATGTAAGCAAAGTAAAAATAAATGGTATGCTTTGTTATTATTTGTCCTTTATTTCTCTGAGAAAAAATGTTTTGAATACAGTTTGAACACAGTTCAGTATTTTCTATGTTAATGCAACAGGAAAGTTACTATTTAATGATGTAGTTATCACTACTAAAATTATATGTATTTGTACCATTATTTGCCTACGACACTATATTCTCATTATGTATAAAACAATGAAATGTTTCCCCTGACAAACACTTCCATGCTATTTCTATGCTCCTCATGAGCACACAATGAAGATGTATATAAGTGCTAAACAACTGATTAGAGAGCTTCTTTTTATTTATTGTAGGTGAGTTGTTACAGATGTTATAGATAAATGTCAGATACCATCAAATTTATTCTCTGGTTTTTGTTCCTTCCCTTTAACAGAGTGTCTTTACTGAGGAAGGGAAAAAAGATTGGAATCTGGCTGATACCACACCTTTACAGTGGAGGAAAGTGATATATAGTCAGAGAAAAGGAAAAAAAACCTGATTTCAGAAGTGTTTTAAAACTGTTCTTTGATTCTGAGATTTTTCAGTAATAATTTTTTATTTCAGTGACCTTTATTTAAATCAGCAATTTCCAAGCCATAGGACTACTGAATCTGAAAAAGTCTTTCCTGTACAGTGCTCACTCTTATACACAACAGTTATTCATCTTTGCAGCCAATCACCCCAGAATTAGCTGGTGCAGGTTTCTAGGGTGATCGACTACAAAGATAAGCAGCTGTGGCAAGAATGGTAAGCACCATTTTGGAAAGACATTTTAAGGTTGTGGATCCAGCCTACAGGCCAAGATTTGGTACTAGCTGATTCAAGGCATCACTAGTAATTCTAAAAAGCAGTCTTTCTGGCTACAGAATTAAGCCGCTAACTCCGTAACTATAACTTCTGCAAAAGAATCTGGAAAGCATACCTGATTCAATTCTTCGTCATTCGCAACTGCCAGAAGGATGTGTCTTGGGGCAATTCTTCCCTTCTTGTTGTCCCTTGCTGCATTACCAGCTAATTCCAATATTTCTGCTACAAATACATTAGGATAAAATTCAGTAACAAGAATGCACAATCATAGTGTAACATCCCCATTTTGATTTTTCCTGAGTTAAGATAATACCTTATTCAGTTTATAATTTTAAACAGGAAGTTCAAACTCTATTCATGTTGCTAACAAAGATACATACTGTAGTTTGATTGTGTCCCTGTATCATATTGGTTTAAAGCAGTAGTTTCCAAAGGGTGCATAACAATGTCCCAGGGCATTGCAAGGCACTTGCCAGGGTGTTGCGGGCTACCTGCTGCCTAGCAGGGAGACTGAACCATGAGCCTCCAAACAGTGGCAGGAGACTCAGCATGGTGGGCAGAACTGCAGCATGCAAAAACTGTACGCTGTAAACCTATTTTTAGGCTTGTGAACTCTGCTCCCCAAAGTGAGTGGAAGTACTTACCTGCTAGGTATTCTATGACAGCTGCCATGTAGACAGGAGCTCCCACTCCTATCCTATACTTGTATGTTCCTTTCTTCAAGTATCGCATCATTCTTCCAACTGGAAAAATCACACCCGCTCTGCTGGAGCGAGACATTTTGGACATTTTTTTCTTTCCACCTCTGGCCGACATATTGTTGCTGTATATGTTTCAATTTACTGGCAGAGGATTCTTAATTGCTTGCCACAGTACAAGATCTGCAAAGATCAAAAGCAGGGATTGATATTGGGTGTATACTTTAACAGCCACCCTGATTTCAATAGATCTTGGTCCTGCAAAGGATCTGTGTTAGTCCTCCAAAGCTGTGGTGGAGTAACTAGGTATAAAATATCTTTATTATTTCTTTGCTATTACCTAGTCTTAGCCAGTCCACAGCATGCAGTAGAGGCTGTGTCAGCACCACACCAGTCTGGGCTAGCCTGGGATTGGATTGAGCTATAAAATTGTTTGTCAAGTAGTCAGCAATACAAGAGCATACCACAAAGGTGGATACTTAATTAAATTATAAGTACCAGTAATTAATTTCATTCTATTGTTCATTTATCCTCCAATTTTCATAGAAAATAAGAAGTTTAAAGGCATCTCTTTGTCATTTTTGTATCTGCTTATGATTCCAGCATCAATAATAGCAATTTTAGAGTTGTTTTTAACCCCTGCTAACCGAGCAAGAGGCACTCTTTCAAGTGGGTGTTCTTTTATTTAGCAGGGGGAGAGTAACTGGCCCTACACACCCCAGCAGTGTCAGTTCAAGTGGCTTCTGCTGGTGTTCTTTTTTGCATTTTAGATTGTGAGCCCTTTTGGGACAGGGACCCATTAGCTTTTAATTAGCTATTATTATTTTTCCATTTTCTTTGTAAACCGCTTTGTGAACATATTAGTTGAAAAGCGGTATATAAATATTGTAGATAGATATGCTGAGGGGAAAAAAATCAATAAACATATCCAGCAACTTGTAAATAGAAATATTACATATGGTCTATTTACATGATTGCCTATTCTGGTGCAATGGTGCTGCAATGAATTTCAACTACTGGTTTGTAGATCAAATTAAAGGTTATGGGTCTATGTAAGAAACTATGATTTGTTGATAGCAGGAGTTAAGTCTTGGGTTTACATATCTTTAGTTATCACAATTGAAGGTAATGTGATATTAAGGGAATGTAATTATGTCCAAACAATGCTAAGTACTCAGTATGTACCTGTGGATGTCTCAGACCAGTGTGAATGGGCATTCCCTTACAGAATGCTTGTTTTCATGGTCCGATACCAAAACCTAGTTTTGACTGATATGGTAAACATGGGTCTGGGCTATACAACTTTACAGCCCAATCCTAAGGCTTACCACCGGCATTGTGCTGTGCTGGGTGCATAAACATGTTGTAAAGCATGTTTGTGGTCCCCAGTGATGGTGTTCTGAGCTTATTGGTTGCCTTGACCACCAGGCCATGAATGATTGATGAATGGGGTTGTGGTGGAAGTGTTTCAGGGTAGGGCAGGGTGGGAAGTAGGCTTAGAGCACAATCCTACTCAAAAGTAAGCCCCTTTGTGTTCAATAGGTCTTACTCCCAGGAAAGTTTCTTTAGGATTGCAGGCTTAGATGCGAGGGAGTGAGCAGAACGTTACAGAGGCTCTTGATTCTACAGCAACTGAAAAGCTGCCACAGAATGAAGTGGCCTCATTGCTACTTACTTGGGGAAGGGAAGAAAAGTCCCCTCCTGAGAGGCTGCCAGCAGTGTTCAAGATACTATTGCAGCCATTTTTGCGCCATGGTAGTCCTGACATCACTAGCACCAGAGGATTGGAGTGTAAGCCAGCAGGTGGAGGAGATATATAGCCTGCCATACATACATTATATGTGTGTGTGTGTGTGTGTGTGTATATATACACACACAGTGGTACCTCACTTAACAAGTGTTTCACATAACAAGCAAAAGTTTCCAAGAAATTTGCTCCACATAACAAGTTTCACTTCACTTAACAAGCAAGCATGCCATGGGCACGCGTACTATGCAGCCCTAATGCTCCGCATGGAAGCTCTTTAAAAGGGCTGCCGGTCAGCGCTGCTGCCTCAAACTGCCCCCAACTTGAAACTGCCCCCAGAAAAGTGCCTTTAGAACTGCACCCTATGTAGACTTCATAGGATCATGCACACTGAATGCTTGTTTTGAATTCAATTCCAGTGTTTTGTCATCATTTTTACATAGTTAATCTTTTTATAGGAATATTTTGGGGGTTGTGGAACCAATCGTCTGAGTTTCCATTGTTTCCTATGGGAAAATCTGCTTCACTTAAAGAGCAGGCCTCCAGAACAATTAAGCTCTTTATGTGAGGCACCACTGTGTGTATATGTGTGTGTGTGTGTGTGTATATATATATGCGTGTGTGTATACACACACATATGTATACATATATACATATATGTATGTAAGCTTTAAAACTTTTCCCCCACCAGCCTATGGTGGAGAAGGGCGCTATTTCCAGCCCTGATTTAAGAGGAGCCTGTCCCTTTAAAGGGGTGGCCGTTTAGTCACGCCTCGGGACTTCTTTTATCAAATTCAAACGGGGTGGGAGGGAAACGTTAAACTGATCCGCGCAACGGGCGATGTGACCAAGAGCAAGGGTCACTAAGCGAGGGGAAAGGAGCCTCCCCTCCCCCCTTTCTCTTTTAGGGGGCACGCGCTCAACAGCGCCGACGACGGTTGAAAGGCGCGCGCCGGGGGGCGGCGGCGTTCGAAAGGGGCGTGGCTCGCATCCCAGCCACTGCTGAGGAGTTAGCACGCGCCGCGGTGCGCGAGCCAGCGAGGCGCGCGAGGAACAGTGGGAAACGGTCGTCGTTCCCTTTCCCGCGCAATTCCCATTCTCTCCCCTCTGACTGGGGGAGAAGCCACACAATAAGCCCGGCCAGTCAGTCGGTGTGCCGGGGCTGCCTTGATTCCATTCAGAGGAGCGGGTGAGGGGGGGGGGGAGTGGTCGCGAGCCTCCTCTCCGTAACGCGGGGTGTTAAAGGGCGCCCCGGAAAGGGAAGCGCCGGAGGTGTGACCTCCCTTCACCTCGCTCGCTCCCTCTTGGGAGAGACGCGGGCGGTGTTGGGAGGGTGTGCACCCCCCCTAAACAAACCGTGCCGGTGACCGTTGGCGGCTCCCCCTCAACGGCGCCGGCTTGACCTTGTGAAGGAAAACTCATAATAAGCCTAAGCGGCGGGGGTGGGGAAGCGCTTCCCCCTCACACGCTGAGGCGCCGCCGCCCCCTCCCGCCTCAGCCCGCCTTTATTCCCCCCGTCGCGTCTCAGCCCCAGGAGGGAGCGCGCCTCTCCCTCAACGGTCGCATGAGGGGGGAGGGGAGGCTGCCTCGGGGGGCCGGCCGCTCCCCTCACTGCGGTTGGGGGGGCGAAGTCGAGCAACCACCTCCTCCTCAACACACACCCCCCTCGCGCGCCGGTTGACCGTTGGGGGTGTAATGTCTCTAACCGTCTCTCCCCCTCCCTCAGTCACCTGCCCAACCGTCGCTTCGGCGCTGCCGCAGTCGCACTCCCTTCTCGTTCGTTCGTCGCCTGTATTGTATGGGTTTCAATGGCGGCAGCTCTGGAGGCCGGGGGTAGGGAGCGGAGAGGGGGGGCTCCTTCTCCACATACCACCTCTAGGAGGAGTCACGGCAGCGCCGTCCGCCGAGCGCCCCCGCCGCCAGCCCTGGAAGAGGCGCCCTCCTTCTCCTCGTGCCTCTCCGGCCACCAGGTCTCCGCAAACGGGGTTGGTGGCGATGTTGCTGACAGCCTCAAGCAAGGCTCTTGCAGCCTTGATCCCAGACCTTAGCCTCCTGCCTGCTCCGTCATTTGCATGTTAGGCACGCTCTGTGGCCTGCACAGCAGAGACTGAACAAATGCAAGGATTGTAAACCTGCAGGAAAATACCTTCGAGGCTGCAATCCTAGCCACACTTTCCTGGGAGGAAGCCCCATTGACTACAAGGGGACTTACTTCTGAGGAGACATGCATAAAATTGGACTCTTTTTAGAGTACCTGCTCAGATAAATTTAGGCAGGGGTGAGGCTGTTGTGAAATGTGTACAGCTTTTTATAAAACCTTGCAGGTTGCAAAATGACTCATCTTCGCAGCCTACTGGAGGTTTCCACATTACTCATTATTTACACTTTGGGTTCACTTTGGATGCATTAAACAGGGTTATGTTCCTAGAAGTTCATTGCTAATACAACACAAGCAAATCCTTGATCCAGAATATACTGGTACCTCGCTTAACAAGTGATCCACATAACAAGCAAAAATTTCTCTAGGATTCTGCCTCACATAACAAGTGTTGCTTAAATTAACAAGCACACTGCATTTGGGGCAGACGCGCTGACCGGCAGCCCTTTTAAAAAGCGTCAGGGCTGCATAGCGTGCCTGCCCATAGCGAAAGCAACACTTCCATGCTGTTCCTCCTGTGGCTGGGCGTCTGCTGGGCAGATGGAGAGAACAGCAGTGGAGAAGAGGGAAGCAGCTCAGGGCTAGCCAGAAGGGAGAGAGGCTCAGGATGAAGAGAAGGAGAAAGCGGAGAGTCACTTGGAAAGTGTCTTGGATTGCAGCCTAATCATGCACATTGAATGCATGTTTTGAATTCAATTCCAGTGTTTTATCATCATTTTTACATCATTTCATATTCATATATATTTTATTTGAATATATTTTGGATTCTGGAACCAATTGTTTGAGTTTCCATTATTTTCTATGGGAAAATCCGCTTCACATAAAGAGCATTTCACTTAACAAGCCTGCCTCCGGAATGAATTAAACTTGTTATGTGAGGCACCACTGTATATCCCACACCAATATTCTACCCAAGTGCCACACAAAACTTATTAAACCTTTAGCCCATCTCTTCCAGCTGAAACTCTTAAAAATTTTGGGTGTTCTTATTCATATCCCCTTCTTCCCCCAGCTTGAACTTTCTTCCCAATTTTGACTTCACAAATACTCAACACATCTAACTTCCACAATTTTAAGAATATTCTCTTTGTCTTTATAGTAATAGCCTAAAGGGCTCTGTTCTAACCAATTTAGACCAGCCTAACTCACTCAGCATATCTTCTCATGATGGCATGGGGAGGTAGGTATATACCTGTGCATTTGCCTAACCCCTTCGGGAGTGGGGCACCGCCAGGTCAGCACAACACTTCTGCTGGCCTAACTGCAGGTTAGGATTGCAGTCTAAGATATCTTGGATTTTTCTCACGTTTTTCCTGCATAAAACTCTGTAAATCCAATTTCATGGTGGTATGTTTGCTATCACTTTAATTGAACAGAAAAACATTTTACATTAACAGAGAGCTCTTGGAATTTCATTAAACTACAATTCCCAGAATTCTTTGTTGGAAGAATGGAAAGTCCGGCTATCGTTCTTTTATGCCACTAGATGTCACTGCTTTAAAGTACACCTTTCTTAAAATCCACCTTTGTTTGACTTCAGTCCACCAGCTGAAGAATGAAATTATTACTTGCATGCCTGCCCTCTCTGCAGCACGAAAAAAGTAGTTTTTTTAAGTTTTGAATTTTTGTCCTCCAGGGATTGGCACATTTCTTCTCATTAGCAGTAGCCATTTTTGTGGAGTCAAATCTGTGTATTAAAGATTCATGGATAACAATGTTGAATCAGCATAACAAAAGCATGTGGCTGCAAAACAACTTTGTAAGTTTTATAGGAGAATACAAGAAAAGGCTCAGACTAAAGAATCATCTAGCATCCAATTTTTTCAAGCCCACAAGCAAAAGAAAGGCACACTTGTGTTCATCTAAGGGAGAGTTGGGGGCTGTGGCTGCTCAGCAGTTAAGTCTTTTATATGTGTGTGTGTGTATATAGTTCCTCCTAACTCTCTCAAAATCTACGGATAATTTGCGATATTTTAAAGATAATTTCCAATTACTCTACCCTAGATTTCCATATAATTTCCAGGTTTGTGCTTAGCAAGATAAAAATTTGCTTATGTAAACCTCCAGATATCTAATTGGAAATTAAGTAGTCACCTTAATTTGTCTCACATAAGCGGTAAGCCCTTTGTACAGACTCATTTTATGCTGACTTTGAAAGTCAATGATTTATAATAGAGACAATGTCTCTGTCATTGCTATGCAGAGCCCTCCATTCACTCACTTTATCATGGTCTTTCAATTTGACTTTGGGCGAGGGAGATGTGTTCAGACAGGAATTCAAGAAGCTTCACTCATCCTTTAATAGATACATGTGATCAATTATTTTTTCTGATGCATCTCTGGAAGTCAGTTTTCACCCAAATACCATCTTTAAAATAGCAAACGTCCAGAGACCAGCAGTTTCTTCAATTGCTACCCTTCCATTTGGATAGATTTCTTGTTACAGACTGCTTGACCCTCAGTCTGGTGGAAAGAGCACTTTTCAATACCTCCTTCCTGCCTCTGCTTTACTGCTTGCTATATATTTTCCTATCAATACCCATGCACATCAATACCCTTGCGCTGTGGGTGGTGCAAGTGGTTAAAACACTGTGCCTGTTAACCAGCAGGCCAGGTTTTCAAGACCCGGGTCAGCCCCACAAGACAGGGTGAGCTCCTGTCCTTAGCCCAGCTCTGCAACGCCAGCTGGATCCAATTGTATCGGCTCTGCCTTTCCATTGGACTAATTCAGTGGCGTGGAGAGGGGGGAATTGCTGCTTGGGTAACAGCATATGCTCCATAACAATCTAACCCAGGCTTTCATGCTTCGCATGCTGCGTATGCAGTGCTGAGCACGATACCATAGTCTTTCAAGACTGACGGAGGCCTGTTCAATACCCTTGAGTGCAAGTAGAATGCCAAGTTTCTCCAATCCTCAGAGCACCCTCCAGAATTAATTGCATCATTTGAAAAGAGCTCCAGTTAGGAGCCAGACTGGATGGTATGAAGAAATGGTCAGATAGGTTGTATGTCTGCATAGGAACATGCTGAATTTATAGGTAGAAAATCTGCCTATGTATGACCTCAATGAAGTAATACATAGTGAAGAATAACTAACCCTTAAAGGTAAAGGTGTCCCCTGAAGGTTGCCATGTTAGTTGTGACTGACCAGCTGCCAGCTAGAGAGCAGTGCTCATACCCAATTACAAGGCCAAAGAGCTAGTGTAGTCTGAAGATACCTCCTTGGTCATGACTAAGCAAGAAAGGCACATGGAATCAGTGATGGGCTCCAGCAGGTTCACACCTACTCTATAGAACTGTTTGTTAACAAGAGACAGGACATATAAAGTTTTAAAATAGCCATTTAAAAGTGGCTGCCAGATGGGCAGAGAACCGGTTGTTCATTTCTTTGAATTCCATCACTGCATGGAATGCAGTTACCTTCCCAACAAAGTGGTACCTATTTATATACTTGCAGACGCTTTCATACTGCCAACTTGTGTTTCGTCTCTTGAACCGCCAACCAGCCTACCTTCAACTCGACAAGCACAACTGACCTGACGGCCTGAAATTTTGTTCTCACTCCCTCTCTGCGCCAAGGTGGCCAAGGGGCCTGTCCCTCCTACTACCTTCCTATCTATCTGTGCTGTTCAAAACCCCCTAGTCAGTTTTCCCCTGCTTACATGGAGTGCAGTAGTGACCCTCTTGGCCTCTCAGGCTTGTTGCGCCTGAACTCAATATTTGCGGAACTTCATAGGTTTGTATAGGGCCTCTCAGGCCACTTGCGCCTGACAAATTTCAAATTACTTGTTTAAGGTTAATAAATGATTTCGAATATTCTCTCTTTGTGTGTCCTATTGAAGGTCACTGATCACTTTAAGAGCATTAGAATTAAGTAAATTAGGTGCTAATGACAGTTTTCTAACGGCCCTGTCAAGCCAATGCGCCTGAACCAGGGAGATCCCTACTTGCGCCTGACACAGAATTTAAGCTATATGTTAGTGTGTGTCCACACCTCTGGCATCAAGTGTCACTCAGTCTCTACTGTTTCCAATGGCTAGGGTGAAGAGAGGTAAGAAGTAGTCAGGAAAGAGTCAAGTAGGCACTGTCGTTTTCAACTGCCATTTTCAGCTTCCAGGCTGAGGGAAGGCAGGAGGTGGGTAGGAAAAGGTCAAGCACCATCTTTTTCACCTGCCATTTACAACTGCCTCTGGCCCAGCGAAGAGGCCAGTCTGAGGAGAGACAAGAGATGAGATACTTTGAACAATGACTTATTTAACTTTGGGCACAATCCAGAGTAACCATGGGGAGTCCTTGCTCCGGTGTAAGAACAATTTACTCTGGATTGCAGTGTGAATTTCCCATAGGTTTTCACTAGGATGTGCAGAAACTACAGGTGCACATAATGTCTCTTACGTGCTCCCATAGTTACTCTGGATTGTAGGGTTTGACATTTAACTTATTTAACTGCTATTAGAACTGACTTAGCGTTGGCTAGTGACTGTATCTTAAGGAGAATTAATGGAAGGATCTCCCCGCATGCTACAGGTTCTTTCTGATATTGGAAGTACTGTACTAGTTAAAATGTTACCTGGCTCACTGAGAAAATTTGTTTTCAGCAAGCTCTTTGAAGCATGGCTTGTTGATTGTGACTTTTTTATGTATGCAGAATTCAAGCCTTTAGTAGTAGTATAGCCCAATCCTGTTGGCTCTACTATTGCAGTGACAGACACTCCACAGTCATCACAAATTATACTTCAAAAGCATGTGGAGCAGTGAGCTTTTGGCACCACAGCCAAAGAGACTGCAACAGCTCTAAGCAAATATGGTTAGGTTAGGGAAGCAGCTTACTACTTAATTACCCGAATTATTAACAAGGAGGTCCTGCAGTGAAGCGGTCTTCCACAACTATAAACTATAGTAGCATATCACAGCCTGCAGTTGGTCATACTTTATGCTTGCCAAATAGACCACCATCAATTACAATAAAATTGACACCACCAGGCGGCAGTTGACATGGAAGACCAGCAAAAACTTGGAGGTCTAAATTCCAAGAGGACTTAAAACATCTAGGTGTCATGTGGCACTTGTGGCACATGTGGCAACAAAGGTATCCATTGTTGCGGCAGATCGGATGCACTGGAAAAGTTTTAATCACCCAATGTGCCTAAGTTGCACAAAATAAAGGAACCCGAAGGAGTAGGAGGGAAGCGACTGCAATGGCTTAGTACAGTGGTCTCCAAACCCCAGCCTGTGGGCCAGATGCGGCCCTCGGCAAGTCTCAATGTGGCACCCGGCACCCAAGGGCAAGCCTTGTAATCCACTCCCAAAACATTATACGTAAATTTATTCAAATTTGAAATGTAAATTTGTTTTCCGACCCGACATTGTGTCAAAGAAATGATGTGGCCGTCTTGCCAAAAAGTTTGGAGACCCCTGGCTTCGTGGTTAAAGATGCTGTGCCTGCCAATCTGAAGATCAGTGGTTCAAAACCCAAGTACTGCAAGATGGAGTGAGTTCCCATCCTTAGCCCAGCTCCTGCCAACCTAGCAGTTGGAAAGCATGCAAATGTAAGTAGATAAATAGGTAGCACCTCAGTGGGAAGGTAAACTGTTCTGTGTGCATGCGGGCCACATATACACAGAGACATCTTCAGACAATGCTGGCTCAAGAAACTGAGATGTGCACCGCTCCCTAGAGAGTGATCATCACTAGCAGGGCAACTTGCAGGGGGCACCTTTACCTTTTAGGGAAAGACTGCCTACTGATGAAGATGAGTAAGCAGCAGGGAGGGGTAGAGCGGGGAGGATGACCAGATGACTCCTTTTTCAAGACATGTTGTCTTTATTTTTAGCTTCATGTCCTGGAAAATAACTTAAATATCTTCATTTTCCCTGTGAGAGGCTTACCAAAGGGAAAATTTCCCTTTTCCTTTCCAAGCTGCCTGATATGCTCCCCACCCTGGCAAAGGCATATAGTTCTGCCACTTTTGGTGCAGTTCCTATGGCAGGGAAAAATGATAGGACTGGGCTAATCTTTGGTGAGAAGTAAAAATTACGTATTTTTTTTAAAAAAACTTTAGTAACAGAAACAGGGTTTGTAAGAGAATTCATACTTTATTTTTAAAACAGCTGTCCTTTACAAATGGAAGAAGAAATAATAAAAAGTAAACACCATTTTAAAAAGAAAAATATTTACATCCTATGCTACAAACAGTACAGATATGCATACAAATATGCATACAGCATGTAAAAATTTAAATCTCAAAACAATAAAGAGAACAATTGAGAACAATTAATTAATAAAGAGAACAATTGTAATTTTGGAATGGAACTATTTTGTTGCCTCATAGTTCATGTGATATAGAATAGACAAATAGTTGATATACATATTTGACCATATATACCCAATATTGTCATAAGCCTATGTTGTGTAGAAAACAATTCTCCATAAATCAGTATATTTCTTTATAAAAGTTGAACATTGCTTTCCATCCCTTAGAGCTGAGGATCATTTTCCTTTCTCCTTTTTGCTGTAGCATAATGAAAAGACTGAGTTTAAAGAAGTAAGTGGGAGGGAGATGTCAGGATTAAAACTAGATGAAATATCAGGATTGAAACTTTTCAAAGCAAAAGAATTGTCTTGAAGAATGAGATTTATTTTTCATGCAGTGTTTTGAAATGGCATTCATACCTTGTATACAGTACTATTAAAACTTTACAGCCAAGAATGACTGAGGTCAAAATTGTATATCATTAGCTAGTTTTATGTCATAATAAGGACTGGATTGTCTGAAGAACCAGGGAAAAAATAAAATATAATAATAATAATAATAATAATAATAATAATAATAATAATAATAGATTAGCAGTTCATGTTCAGGTGAGGAATTTAAATTGATAAATAATTCTATCTGTTCTGAGCAAAGTAGTTGCAACTGCTTTCTCAAAAAGCTTATTAAAAGTTATCCTAAAGCATTTATATTAGCACATCAAGTAAACATGTAAGTAACTTGAAACCTTCAGTTTAACATAAGTAAAATACATATATTTAAGTCCCTCGTCAGTTGTATACATGAGAGAATATGGAAGCAATGCCCCATCAACACTCATCCATAAATCATTATGAAGTAGTATTTAAAGATTTATACATCCAATACCACCAAAACCAAAAGCAAACTCTTGTAAAAGTTAACAAAATCAGCAACACAACAACAAATTGCTTCTGTACATCATCCTTTTTGCACAAATTTATTCCATAATGCTTAACAGTGTGTGTGTTTTTTTAAAAAAAAATGATTACTATTTCAAAGGTTTTGCAACCAAAAAAAATTAGAAAAATGTTTGGGGCTGATATTCTACATATTTATTAAAATGAAATGTGTATCTTCTGAAATGAATGCAAATTTGTTGATTATTGTGACATAGGGTACCATTAAAAAGGACATTTAGAGGTGAATTACAATCTAGATTTTAATATACCAACCTGCTATATATGGAAGTTCATAAAATTTGTGCAGTGATGTAGCTTATCAGGACTTTGGAATGATTCATGTAGGGTCAACTCCAAATTAGCATTTCTCTGGGAGAGAAAGGGTGTCATTCCCCCCCCCCCCCCCCCCCGCAGGATCAGTCCCTGAGCTGCTGTTTCCTTCCTTGGGGGCTTTACCTACCCCAGAACAAGTCCTGCTTGGCAGGAAAGAGGCCGTGTCTCTGGGCTGAGCTGTAGCTCAGCACATTTTCTATAGTTTTTTCCCCCTTTCTTGCCCCTGCCTTTGCATTTGTATCTTCTTGATTTATTGGGGTAGAATGAGTTACCTTCTCTTAGTTAATTCAAGTGAAGCATGGTTCATGAGTAAGATCCATAAATAACGCTGTGTGATAAACAGCCCAATCCCAGCCACACTTTCCTGGGAGTAAGCCCTATTGACTTTAATGGGTCTTCCATCTGAGTAGACATGCATAGGATTGGGCTCAATGTGTTTCACGAGTATGTAGGAGTCATTTGGGCAACCCAATCCTATCCTCTGCCACAGTGCCGAGTAGAGATACTTAAATGGTTACAACTGTAGGGCCAGGGAGGCTGCCAGAGACCTTCTCAGGGAAATGGGACTTTCATCCCCCTACCCCATGTCAAGCCTGGCTGCAATAATGGGGCCAGTTACTTGAGTCTTTGCCAGTTATTTTGCCGGTGCAGACTTGAGAAGCTCTGTTATAGGTTTTCTATCCCAATGTGGGGCATAGGATACTGCAGAGGATGCCTAATCAGTTCCACCCCACCCTCCCCTGCCATTCCTCCACCTGAAATGTCTCCCCTTGAAAAGGTTTTACTGCCCATTGGTGGAGTACTAAAATTACTCCCTTCTTGCTGGAATGCTTCTTTATGGCATGTTTGTGACACTGGCAGTACACTTATACTGCTGGTGCTTAATCCCATAGGATTGGGTCCTAAGTGTTTTTCTTCACATATGGAATCTTGGAAAAAACTCTCTTCTTAGAAATCATGGGGTTGGATCCAAAAGAACCACGAGAGGGAGCAAAATAACTTCAAATGCTACACAAATTCTTATACAAGTACAGATGTTCTCCCTCATACACCCCATAGATAACTGAAACCAGATCCTGATAAGAATCTGACGGATATGGGGCTCCCCTTTGAAGAGTATTTTAAAAATGTAGTTTCACTATTCTTGTGTAACAAAGTAATGGCTTGTAGTAGCATAAGCCTATGCATGTCTTCTCAGAAGTATGTCCCATTCTGCTGAAAGATGCTTACTCTGGGAAAGTGTGCAAAGGATTGCAACGTAAGATAACTATGGAAAGTGCTTTCTGTACTGAGAAGAGTACCATTAGTTAGAAGTTTGCTTTGTGCAGTTTGGTGTGGATCTTAGGTGTGGTTTTGTGCAGTTTGGTGTGGTACTCATAAGTTAATGATTTGGAAATAAGTGTTGAATGGAGAGTAGACCGTGTACTTGCACCTTTCAGAATCTATCCAACAGTTTCAGTCTAGGCAGTTATATATGAAATGTGTGGCTAATGAAAGGTGTTTGTTACATGAGAAAGTTGTGTTGCTGACTTCCACAAATTCTACTGTAGAGAACTGACCCTGATTCTCTAACTGGAGAGATATACTGAAGCAAATTGTTGATGTGTATCGCTGGGGAAAAAATGGAATTATCTCAAAATGGAATTCCATACTCCCTGCACGCCAGGGACACTGAACTCAAAGTAAACAACAACAACAACTTTTTAAGATAGTTACAATTTTATCATCATTTTCACCATTACAAACGATAAAATCGCTAGTACAGTGACTAGTGAAAAACAGCAACAACAAAACAGAATAAGGCTTGTTAAAAGCAATAGCTCCTTATTCCGTTCTAAGTTAGAATTTATAAAACTAAACTTGTCTTTATTATCTGGTTTTTTGTCACTGGAAGCGAAAATATGGAAGAAACTAAAATGTCCCAAAGATTCTGAAGAAATGTAAAAGTTTGTATTAAAAATGGGCTTCAAGAGCTTTAGAGAGGAATTTAATCTGTTAGTTCCTCCATTAGCATATCAGAATGGCCTTGGGACTCCTCAGTGGCCGTCTAGACCAGCAGTGGTCAACCACCTGCATTAACTTAGTGGCAATTTTTCTAGTTTCTCCCTCAAATCTGGTAAAAGTTCACTGATTCTGAACCATGAGGGGTTGCACAGGTCAACTTATACAGTCAAGGTTAAATCATAAAATGTTTAAAATTGATCAAGGGAAAAAATGTGTCAGTAGGGAAAGCCTGTTTCATTCCCACCACTTCAAAAGTTTTCAACATGCATTGCACAATCACTTCTCTAAAGAAAGCTAATATAAATGTCCAGGCCCACTTTCTTTTAGAGACCACCTCTCACCAAAGGAGACCATTTTTCCCCTTTCCTGGTCCCCAAAACATTTTTATTTTTGTAAATTGCTAATAGTGTTTAGAGAGACCATTTTGATGATCTGATCCAGTTCTAGACATGCATAATTATGGATGACTGATAGCACCAGAATACTGATGTGTAGGAACATTGGGATGTGTGGTTGAAAGTAATGCAGGGTGGACAGATAACAATCATGTTGGATAGACATCCAAAGTATCCAATCCTGACGGCCAGCCCAGTCCAATTACTGTGCCAGTGATATATGTTGTAAATGTGCCAGAAAGCGTATTTGTGGCACTGTAAGTAAGCAGCATTAGTGGGAAGGCCTGTGCTGCCCCACTGGTGCTGAATGCAGTTACTGGTGCAGGTACAGGCTGCTCTGTACAGCCCAGTGGAGGAGTGGAATGGATGTGGGGAGGTGGTATTTTAGTGTGGTGGAGGGGATCGTTCAGATTTGGGAGGGGTGGAGATGGCAGAGGAGGCCTCTGCAAATCCCATGTTCCCCTCCTATGCCTGAAAGCCCTATAAATGTTCCCTTATCCCAAGGGGATTTCCAGCCTGCTCAAATTCAGCACTGGATGAATTCATCCACTAGATGTGGGCTGAATAGTTTTGGGCTTCTCATTATTTTCAGTGTGTGCATTCTTTTGGGTGCTCTCATTCACATTCTGGTGCTACTGGTCACATAAAACTATATGCAAGTAGAACTTAATTGGGGTCCCTATGTTTAGGGTGGCTTTGGTTACTTGGTCCCCAAGGTAGTCTGTGGAAAAAAAGAACATGTATGAGCCTAACATCAATTCATTAGGAAAAAGCACCAGTTAACCTGTGTTTGAGAGGCAAGAAACAGAATAACTTATACAGGATCAAGCAGATCAGGAATACAACTTTCTTGCTTTCCAAACACCACATTGTATACATAAATAAAATAATGGAAGTTAAAAAGAAATGTACCATTAATATATGTTTGAGTGAAAAATTGTAACTGAATTAACACCAGTAAACAAATATACATAGTTTTATGACAAAAAGGCATACCACCCTGCAGCTCTGGTCACATTCTTACTTCAACAAGAAAATAACAGAACTTCTGTAACAAACCAAATATGTAAAAATGTCATTCCCTTTTGATAATTGTACTGAGTAATCCAAAACATGAAATCAACTACTGAGATATAATTTTTTTTGCTTTTCTTTCATAGCCTCTCTGATCCTAAAAAAAAAGCTCAATGCGGTTCAACACTTTGCACTGTGAGTCAACACTGTCAACTCACAAATGCAATGATATTCTCTTTCCTTGCAGTATCGGGTATAGATACTGTTGGGGGCATTTTCATTATACTCATGGAATTACCTCCAACTTTCCAGTTATCTCCTATGTAAATGGGAGCTGAGTATTTGGAAATACTTGTGAAGTTTTGGTTTTCTTTATATGAAAAAAACCTTTAAACCATCAGGACCTCTACATCATAGTCAGAAACCAACACAATTATTCATTTTTGTCCCATTTATTTTAATAGCATTTATTGATGCATAACTGTGCACCAGATTATGATGCATGTGTTTAGAAATTTCTTATAGTATTATGAGTGTGAAGATGGGCATGTCTCATAAACAGCTGTCATGCATCCTGGTGCTTCTGCAAGTCAAGCTTCACAGAAATCATTTAGTGATAAAAAGATACCCAATTCCAAGAGCATTTCCAATAGCCCACCTAAACTCTTTCATCTCTATGTAGTAAAATCCTTGTGTGTTGATCAGTGATACTCAAACTGGGGGTTGTAGCCTCCCAGTTTATGTAAAGGTCCTCTGTTCCCTTTAAGGTGCAAGGGCAGGCGGAAAGTAGTGAATGGTTCCTCAGGATTGCAGTCTGGTTGAAGAAGGGGCGCTATGTGGAGATGAAACAGAGTTGCTGCCAGGGTCCGGAGGATGTGAGGAACTCTGCAGAGCGTCTGCAGGGCTTCCCCTAGCTTAATAGTGAAAATGGCAATTGCATTCTAGTTTAAATGTGATTGCAACATTCACTGTTGGAACCCACAGTGAGAGTGATCCATTGGGCTCCCTACACCACTGGACCCTGGCAGCACCTTTGTTTCAACATAGCCCTCTTTTCTCACCGGGTGCAATCGTGGGGATTGCATTACTGTCCTGGCCCTTCCTTTGCAAAGACATGCTTTGAATCTCCCTAAACATTTGAAAACCACTGCACTAGATAATTCAGGCCCTGCATTCAGAAATCAGAAATGTGACTTACAAGTCAACAGAACACGTCAACAAAACAAATAGTGAAAAGGATAAATTAAGCATGTTTCCTTTTAAATGGTTTATCTTTTATAGTCTTCAAAGTCATTTGATAGTTATCCAGTATTATTGGATACTCTAACCTTGAATACATACATGGAAATAAGTTGCACAGCTGTCTGAGGGATATACTTTCACCTAACAACCTCAATCCAGCTCCTGGGAGTGTTCTGATGGGTATGTGGAACCCCTCTATGACCAGGGTGACCAGATACCTAAACCTTAAAAGGAGGACAAGGTCTTGGATTCCTCTCAACCTGGCCTTTCCAGCAGACAATGGCACGTTTGCCTACTCACAAGTAAAGCTGCGATATTGGGCACTTTCACTTTCCCATAGAGCTCAATGAATTTTTTTTATTTTTAGTGTTTTGGCCATAACCTTTCATAGGAAGATATTTCAACACTGATTTTTGCATTTAATTCTGCTCTTCAGTACTAATCCAGTGACATATAACATGATGACATATGACATGATGGGGAACTGCACACCATTGCAAAGTTCCAAAATGAAGGACAATTACCAGTAAGTATTTTTAGAGGACGCCCGGTCAGGAGGCTAAAAAAGAGGACAAATCCAGAAATTTCCAGTCATGGTCATCCTGTCCATGACTCACTTTTCCTACAAGGCTCTTTCATTGGAACACCCTTGAAGCTGCTGGACTGGAGTTTAATTTTGATAGAGAAGATTTAAAAAGCCGTTTGAAGAAAACAAGTACGTAAATGGTAAAGATGAATTCTTAGTTTCTGTCTTCATAGAATGCATTGGAAAGACATGCATTTTTAGACATAACACATGAGAACTACAAGAAATATGAACATTAGTAGAAGACTTTTTACAACCAGTTGACAAATTAAATGGTATGCTACAGGGACGTAGTTGCATTCACCTGACATTTGTTAAGGAATTCAGGTAATACTGCAGGACTACAAACACAAATCAAAATGATTGTCAACAAAAGATAATTAAAAGATAGCCAAGTTATATATAGTTCAGTCTGTTAAAAGCATCACCCAATTTGTATGCTTTGTTGTACTGAGATTGTTTCATGTAACGTATCCTCTGACAGGAAAAAAAACTTGTTTAATGAAGAGGTTTATCAAAACAATAAAATGATTTTGGACAAATGCGTAGCACAACTGTTTTTAGTATGCAAAATCAAAGTCTCAAACTGCATAGGAGTAAAATTATTCCAAAGAGCCTGTCTTATATACCAAACATTTATCAAATTTAAAATTATTTTCTATTAGCATCAAAAACATAACAGTCTTTCTTACAGAAAATAAATGATAGCTTCAGAAAAGCTGTAAAAAGGTTAAGTATGGAATCATCAAATGTGAATGAATAAATAAATGTTCATCACCTGGGAACCAGGAAAGATGGTAAAAGCTTTGCTATTTCTTCATTGACCTGCTTTTATTCAAGTTTACTATTTAGATAGGAGAAAATTACTTTTTTTGAAAAATAAAAAACAGATAACTGTTTTCTATGTCTTAATGCTCTTTCTGCCAGCAGCTGGCCAACATGCCCAGATCTTTACTTGAAGGTCTCCATCATTTCATCAGAAAGAATGAAAAAGAATGAAGCAAAGGCCACTCACTGTCAGCACTTGTGCTGACCTCTGGAAAGAGCAAAAGCCACTGTTCATTGCCTGTAACCCAATCAGGCCACTATTCAGGAACAAAACTCTGGTGCATGGCTCAGAAATACTTCTGTGCTCCTCCGAGATGACTCATTCAAGAACTTGAGCAAACCTTCAGGCAGGATGTTCCTGTGTCATCACGTAGGCTTTCCGCAAGTGTCTCCACTCTTACTGCTTTCATTATTTGGCTATCAGCCAAGGAGTTTGACCCTTTAAGTGACAGACAAATGAATTCATATAGAAATGTCCTTTCAGTGGTAAACAAACATTTTCAAGGTGTACCTATAATCCCTGGTTTACAACAGCAGCAAGTCTCCAAATCACTCCAGTCAATTAAAGCACCCCTGACTATTCTGCAAAACTAGTTCTGGGCTTCTGAACCCTGAAAATAATGGAACCTCATCAGAACAGATAAATCAGCAGAAGTAGAGGGAGTGGTGGGATAGGGCAATATGGGGGTGGGAACATGCCCAGATCTTATAGATCTGTGATCAGGACTCACTCTCTCTCTGCAGTGGGGGGGGGGGGATTGTTCAGCATGTTAGGATTGTTCAGCTGGGACTGGGGGATGCAGCTGCACCGGGCTACAAGCTTTAGGGGGGTAACAAGCAGAGCTTGACACTAGTAGCTAAAATTGTGAAACATGAGGTAAGTATGAATGATAATACCATCATGTTATATATTGCTGGAAAGGTAATTTAAAAACAACAACCGTAGATCATCGTAATTATGGAAGATTTATTCTACAACTGGGAAAAGCACTGTGCGATAGAGTTAAAGAAAATTATATTTAATCTAAATATTAGTTCAAATATCCTAAATATATAACAGCTCAGTAGAACAAGCTATATGAGTTGTGAGATCTTTGAAGGGTCTAAAAAAGGAAATGCCAAACAATCCCTTCTTTTGCAAAACCACTTAATGCCACTTGGAATGAAATTTTTAGAACAAGGACAGGAAAAATAGCCAGGAACTGTCTACAATAAGCATGTGGAGGGGGGGCAGCATTGCACCTGCTTCCCCTGCACTAACCTCCATCGTGAACAGTTCATATGCATATACAACTTTTATGCACAGAGGCTGTGTGTACAAAGGATTATTAAATACACAGACGTCTGAGATGGGGAAAGAAACTCTGATCCAGATTTTCCTTCCATTTGTTCATTATACATGGTTTCTGAATGTTTGAAAAGGGCTTTTCTGAATGCTGCAAGTTTCCCACTGCTTGAGTGGAAATTTTAGTTACAGGTATGCACTAGGTGCCTGATCCCTTTATTGACTGCCTTATGGAAGAAGTTAAGAGTTTAAGCAAATCTAGAAGACAGGTATCTCAAATACATTCATGTTTTATTATTAGCCACTAATTTTTACAAATCTTTGTCATTAATAGTGCCCTCTGCTGGTAGTTCAGCTGAACATAGTTAACCCCACTAAATTTTAGAGGTGATGGAAACACACAACTTCTAATGGATGTGTTGACTGCTGTTTTCCTTTACTTTTAGTAAAATGGCATATGTGGAGATGAGTCAAAGTGCTCAAAACCATGGGATGTGAGTGTAGGAAGGCTTTATCACGCCATGCCCATCCAAGTTCACCTCATGTTCTCCCCACTGTGCTTTGTTTCTGAGAGAAAAGGTTTCGTTTGTGTCGAGACTCCCATTAACTAGTGTCCTATGGTTTATTTACAAAAAAGTTAAATTTTGCAACTTCATTTTACTTTAATAATAGAAACACATAGTATTTTGAGTTGTTCTTGCATTCTCTGACAATTACTTTGAGCATCATATCCACATAGGGTGGTTCTTTAAGATACCTTAATGTAATAACTTATGAAGCTGTAACACTTACTACAAGTGCACAAATGTCATGCAAATACTGCAGCTGTATTCCACAAGGCAAGAAGCACAATATTGTTATAATTATACAAATGACTGACAAATCAGGTAAAAAGGCAAATTCAGTATTTTCTGTACAACAATATGCAGCTTTTAATCACTTGCAAAATGCATATCTTTTGGCACTTCCAAAAAAGAACACTGTATAAAAATAAATATTCTTTGTACAAACAAACATACACACAGGTCAGTCCATGGTTAGAATATTCACTGCAAAAGAAAAATATAGAATTAAGTTAGTACCACACATTAAATTTTAGTAAAGGGGTTTTTTCTGTTTGAAGGAAGTGCAGTGAAGGTAGATTGCTCTGTAAATCTATTCCAGGGACATGGAAGAAGAAGAAGAATACAGCCACAGTCCAGCAAAAACTAAGCACTTAATGTTCCATCATGTCAGAATTGGTAGATTCTGCAATACAGCATGGTTTTATAAGCACATGTGGTGATCATATCTCCTTCACCTTGACAAAAGCTCCTATAGATGTGTACATGGTGCTGACTTGGATGAGTCCATTCATACAGCATCTTCATTTTGACTCCAATAACCTGCCAAGGGGAGGTCCAGGAGTCTGCATTGTTTTTGAGCAGCCAACCTGAATCTTGATTCCTCCAAACTCCATAAAAGAGGTGGTTCATTTATGATTCCCAAAGTGGGCACTACCACCCCCTGGTGGGCGCTGCAGCGATGCAGGGGGGCAGTGATGGCCACAGGAAACATTAATACATATATCTTTCTGTTTAATTGCTATTAAAATTTTTAAAAAATTAATTTCCAGGGGGCGCTAAGTAACATTTTTTCTGGTAGGCCAAAAAAGTTTGGAAACCACTGATTTATACCATGATGGGTTTTGTTCCAGCACTTGCAGAGGTTACCAGTACACTGCAACGTTCCCCTCATGAAGAAGGAAAATGCAACTGCATAAGCAATTTCTTGGCAAGGCTTATGTTTACTATAATTGTGTTAGACTTGATTATTTTTATCTGTCTCCAATTTCCATCTTTCCATCTATATTTCCTAATTTTCCTTTTTGTTTTTTTTTTTAAATCCTTTTTAGAAATTGCTTCTTTCTTCCTGTCCAGCACGAAGAGCTATAACCTTTCACTCCCTGAAAAGTCACTCAAGCCTCACAGGGTGAGAACAGGCATGGAGGAATGACAGGTGAGTTAGTGTCCCAGTCTATTCTTCTAGCAGCTGGAGGAGAGGAGAACACCCCCCTTTTGCCTGTTCCCTCCCTGGTGGCAGTACCTTTTTTAGGCTCGTATCAACCATCCAACAATACCCAAGGGTATATGGGATGGTCTGGTGCACAGGCTCCTTACCTTGCTAAATTAAATTACTGAAAATAAGATATTTGCGGATGTTTACTAGTATATATATATATATATATATATATATATATATATATATATATATATATATATATATATATATATAAAAATATAAAATAGTATATATATATATACTAGTTATATATATATATAACTAGTTTATATATATACTAGTTTATATATATATAAACTAGTAAAATATACCCATGTTGCAGGAGTATAATATCCTTCATACGCCAAACTCCCATTGTGCAACACCCTCCCACGTACAACATCCGCAATGTGCATCAACCCCGCCATGCACAACACCCTCCCATGCACAACATCCCCCAGTGTGCATCAACCCCGCCATGTGCAAACCTCCCATGCACATCAAACTCCCATACGCAACACCCCCAATGTGCATCAACCCCACCATGTGCAACACCCCCAATGTGCATTAATGCCCCAATGTGCATCAATGCCTCCATGCACATCAAACCCCTCATGCGCAACATCCCCATGTACATCAAACCCCTCATGCACAACATCCCCATGCGCATCAACCCCCCAATGTGCATCAACCCGCCATGCACAACCTCCCTTCATGCGCAACATCCCTCATGCTCATCATCCCCCGTACGCAATATCCCCATGCGCATGAACCTGCATGCACAATATCCCTCATGCTCATCATTCCCCATGCGTATCAAGCCTCCATGCACATCAAGCCCCCATGGGGGATGATGCGCTTGGGGGATTATGTACAATGGGGGAATGGGACACAGAATGGATGTTGCACAAGAAGGTATTTTACTCCTGCAATGTGGGCACATTTTGCTAGTTTCTGTATATGATAGAGAGTGAGTGACTTTGATTTGTCTGCATTATAAATATTGCATGCATCATTAATCTCATTACCCTATCAATAACCTCTTCCAGAGGGATACCTGTGTTAGTGCACTGAAGCAAAAAAAAAAAATAAGGCTACTTATTTCAGCACAAATATCAGCACAGGCTATATTATTTGAGCCTATATAATACTTTTCCTTTTCATTCAACTGACGAAGTTGAACGCGGTTCACAAAACATTATGCTGAAATAAACTGGTTAGTTTTTAAGGACTAATGATGCTTCTTTTTGCTATATCATATGAATATTTATTGTATTCTTTCATGTACATTTGGGAAAGGAATAGGTCACTGCAAATCCTTCATGTTTGATAACGCTTATTTTGGATATACTATATTCATAACATGCAGTATACTTTTAACAACTATGCCATATTTTAAGATTATTTTACCTTATTCCAGCAACCCTGAACCGGCAAGCCATCTTCACCCTACAAGATAAAATGATGAAAGGAGTTTAATTGTCAAGGTAGAAAGAAACAGCCTAATGTAAGTCAGGAGAGGAAACTAAATAATACAGCTGAAGAAAAGTTTACATTTAAAATCAGCTGAGGTGACATGTCCTAATGCAACTTAACCTACTTATACCGTACGTTGCTTGGATATGTAATGTGAGAGGAATTCCTTATATATATCCAGTAAAGCTCACATGATCCAAAATTCAGCTATCAGAATCTCATGACTACATTCTCTTAGCATCTTTCCAAATGTCCAGTTTGTAGTATGGTAATTATGAATTCCAGATCTACAGAAACTTATGGACATTTCATCTCCATTTTCAGTAGTATGTCAACGACCTTTCAGTTTGTTACTCATTTGATGAAGCAATCCAGAACTCTTTCCTCTAGTAGTTTTTTTGTTGGTGATACTGCATTTCCTCAGCCTTCACATAACTATACTTTGTGGAAAATTCAAGCCCCTCTGCCATTGCTAGTGGGTAAATCAGTTGAACCAATATCATGAATGTCAGAATATATAACTATCTGACAGTGTATTTGATGTCACTCATCACGAACAACGTAATCCTTCTATGCTCCTCACATGTACATTTTTAGCATTAAAAAGTAATCAAAAGTAGAGAATCTGCTATTCCACCAGCAAGATTTCTTGCAGAAATGCAGTACCATTTCATGAACATTTTACCCTTAAAACAATATTTTTATTTTGTTACATGCCAGCTATGTATTCACTCATCTCTCAGGTACTGGCGTCTGTGGTGGGATTCAAATAAATTAACAACAAGTTCTATGTCCTAATAACCTAAATTAACAACAGGTTCTATGTCCCATTAGTAACCGGTTATCAAAACCAGTTTGCTCATTAGCAAAGGGTTCTATAGAACCTGTGAGAACCCCCTGAAGCCCACCACTGAGTCTGGAGTGTACACTGCCCCCCTTTTAAAGCAGGAAACATAACTAAAATTATTTTGAACATTTCCACTCACCTGTCCATGATAACCTAAGAGCAAGGCTAATATCTGAAAAGGCCCCTTGTGTTTTCCAGTATACTCTTGAATCTAAACAAACTGTACTGTTCATTCACTGGATGACATCTGGATCATTCATACGTGTATATATATTTTTTATTGTGATCATATTTTTATTTGAAAGGCACACTTAGGGTCAAAGTAGACATGCATGCAAATGTGTGCTTTTGACACTCAAATTTTTCCCACATAACCAACAAAATTGAGAGGTGTGTGAAATTGCCTGAAACTATGGTAGGACCTTAGCACTTAGCCTGTGTGTTTAATATACTGTTTTTAAATCACCCTGCATGCTAATAATAGTTTTTTAAAGCTTCAGTTGAACTTTAAAAAACTAAAAAGAACCCGTTTGATTGGGATACTAACCATGAGAAGGGCTGAGTGGTATAACAACTCTATGCCCTGACCACGAATTTGGGCTCATTTGTCCCAACCACCATGCTATTAAAAGAAATAGATGGAAAAATAAAGCACCAAAAGCATGCATTTCCATGCACATCTTCAGATCAGTCAGATCTATCCAAGTCTGCAGATCTTTTTATTTTTAACAATATGTTTTCCTATTTCAAAACAGAGTAATGTAGAAAGTCCTTGTGAGAAATAGCAACTTTTAAATCAATGGTAAGGACTACGGTGTGGTAAATTAATATTCCTCTGGTGGTGACATAACTATATTTTATATTATTTCTTAAGTCAATTTCAATTAACAATGACATTCTCCTGATAATCCAACTGCCTTACTCAATAATCAAGGATCCACTAAGAGGAAATGGAGAACTTCCCATTGGTACAATGATCCCATTGGCAGGAAGGAGTGAACTGTATAATGCATTGCAATTAAAATCCAAAGTTAGGGCCAGTGTGATAGGATCAGGAGTTACAATTGAGGCATCAATAGGAAGACATGATCACAACAGTATGTTTGTTGCAGAGGCTGGGAAGAAAAGCATGCTTGTTAGTCTGGAGGAGGAATTTGCTACATCAAACTTGAAAAGCAGAAGCTCCACACACATGCCCAGAGTACAGGAATAATCATGAAAAATATTGCAGCAGGATGTAAAAATTTCTGACAGTGACGGCACTTCGGCAGTGGAACAGATTGCCAAAGGAGGTGGTGGACTCTCCCTCACTGGGGATCTTTAAGCAGAGGTTTGACAAGCACCTGTCAGCTGTGATGGGATTTAAAGCAATTAACAATTGGTTCTATGCCCATCTTGGCAGCCACGTTTAAATGGCTATTTTTAAACTTTATATGTCCTATCTCTCATTAACAACTGGTTCTATAGAGTAGGTGTGAACCTGCTGGAGCCCACCACTGCCTGTCGGAGATGCTGTTTTTAATTGGGTTTTAGTGGATTTTATTGGATCTTTTGTTTTTACCTGTTTTAACTGGATCATAATGGTTATTTTGTACATTGTAACATCCTATGGTCAGAAACAATAAACTTGAAACTGAACCTGTTGGAGATGCTCTAGGGGTCGGATTAGATGACCTACTGGGTCCCTTCCAACTCTGCAATTCTATGATTCTAAGTCCTACCCCCATCAGCCCAAAGCGTGCAGGGTCACTGTCAGAGGATGATGTCCTTGCACAGCTGTTTTGCTGGTATAAGTCTGAGTAGAAGGGGCATTTTGGATCAGGAAAGGGGATATAGGATCTTGGAGTGTGCTGCTGCCACCAAGATCTTTCTCCTCTCGACCCCTTCTACACCTTGCCTGCTCCCTAACTATGAATTTTCTCTGACTTACCTGCTCTAGCAGGGCATCTGGCAATATGTGGGCTTATGTGGGCTTTTCTATCATTCTGAGGCCAGTGGCCCCAAAGTGCATGGTGGCAACACTGTTTTCATTCCAGCATCCCAGATTTTATGGTGGCAGATTGTAAAATTTGTCACCATAAAGCCCCCAAATGACTAGGCCATACAAATACTATGCAGGTACTGTAGATAGGTATACTCAGAAGTATGATTCTGGCTACGTTGTCATAGTTTGTATGGGAGAAGAAGGATTTATTTGTGCAAAATCAGATAACAAGTAAAGAAGATATTATGAAATACATGTTAAAAAGGAACCAAAGCAGCTGTAAGCAGGCACTCTGCATTCTTTAATCCAGCATACTAGGGATTGCTTTATGTAACATAGGAACATAGCAGAAGCAATCATTTACTCACTCAAGTGTTGTTGTGGGTCATACTGTACATCAAGCATTTGGGGGGAAAGTAAAGATCGGGAAAGGGTATTGCAATAGCGGGGGTGGGGAGATGAGGGGAAGCAATCTGAAACATGCAGGAAAGGGAAGGTAACACCATACCAATGGGCAAGGGGCATCCAGCCCGTCCAGCCCTGGTAACCCCGGCTCACCCTTCTCGCCTTTAAAACCTCGGAGTCCCTGTTCATGAAATCAACCACTAGAATTACTTTAGTCAGTGCAGATCATCCCTGTTTTATGGGTGGAAAAGCTCAGTACAACAGTGATGTATCAGAAGGCACTCAGGTTAGATACCCAGTGTATTTATGTTCATGGCTCAAAAAGATAGCAAATACAGATTCTCTTTCTGTATTCTCAAATCTTGGAAGAGATTTGTCTGAATATGACAAAATTAGAAAGCTCTGTGGAGAGTAGAAGATTCTACAGATCGGGAAGAAGATCTTAATGTTTAGAAAAGATTTCTCCCGTTATTTTAATTCACAAGAAAAGTAACTTGGATGCAGGTGTACAATATATTGCTTTGTTACTGAAAATGATAGTGTTTAGATAATGTTGATAATGCTTTAACACTTTGGAACACTTTAAAATATCTTTAAAGGATTCAAATATCTTATTGCTGTACTCATTAACAGGTTTGCTGTGATAACTAAAATAACTGTGCCCTGTTTTCTAGCCACATGAAAATGTAAGTTAACATAAAAGTAAAGCACATCAAATGAACAAAGCCTGTTTTAAAGTCTTTTTTCCGTTGTTCCAAATCAGTCTGTTTCCCACTGGGTATCATAAACAAAGTTCCCTACATCACAACCAAAACACATCACTGGATCACCACGGGGGAAGACACCAAGAAGGCACTTTTGGTTCTGCTGGTTCTAAGGCTCTGTTCATGTGTGCATGTTCACTTGATGACAACTACTTACACTTGTGAATGAGCCATTTCAGACCAGATTCCACAGCTATAACTTGCATATTATCTCATAACACTTCAAACCAATACATTTCACAGTTATACCATTTAGTAGTGAGTCCTCAAGTGATGAGAATAACCAAGTGATAAGAAATCAAGTGATATGCACACAGTTTGCAGTCTAATAGGGTAAAAATTATACAGAGAATATAAACTTTAACTAGAACTGCTATCAATTTTCCACAATCCAATTGCTTTCATTGTTTGCTTTGTTTTTAGTTTTGGCTTCAATGGGAGCAAAGCAGTCCCTCTTTCTAAAACAATTCGGTTAGAGACTGAATTCATTGTTAGTGACTGATGTGATTACACTGCCATTTGTCGTTTCTTCCCCAGTGGTTTCACTTTAAACAATATGTTTTATAAAACACAACATACCAATGGACAGGGTGCATCTAATCCAGGTGCTCCTTGGTCTCCCTTATCCCCTTTAGGCCCCCTAGAGCCTTTCTTGCCCCTTTCCCCCTGTGAATAATAGTTTATTGAAAATATAAAGAAGGTTTAGGATCATCCATTTCAAATCAATGTCAGAAGCATAAACAAATTATAACAGTACAGAAAGAATTAAAGGCTTAATTTACTTCCATTTAAGATTTTTCTTGGAAAATTTTTCTTATGTTTATCTGCATTTTAAATTTAAATTATGTATAGCTATTGCTAAAACTAACTAAGTAGAACAATAGAACTATTCTGAAATCAAACATCTGTTAATGAAATAATTACCAGTAATCCAAAATGTTTTAGATGAGTTGGCACAGGAAACCTGAGCTACTCTCACTTGCTACAAAGGGCTAATTCTGTATACGAACTCAATGAATAATTCTGGCTTGGTGCAATAAGAGGTTGATAACTAAGTTTTCTGCATAAAATGACTGGTGGGAAGACTGAGGCAGGAGCAGCCCTGGCCTCTTCATTAGCCATTGTTATTCTGTTCAGTTCCTGGTTTTGTTCTTGAACAGGGGAAGATGCCATTGTGGATGGCTTGTTCTTTTTTCCACCACCAAGGCTGAGAGAAGCCAAACCTGAATAGGGTATTTCTTTGTTCTAGGGTGGAAGATCTAAATGCAAAAGCCTAGCCTTCTGCTATGTCTGAATATGTTTGTAAGCCAATGTGAAATCCGAAACAGAAGTGATATAAAGCTGCCAAATAAATCAGAAGTGTGGAAAGCTGAAGACACTGCAGTCTTATTTATGAAAAGATCTGCTAATAAGGATGCTTGAGCACTTCCCACCTGGGAGATTTGCTGTATCGTGTCATCTCAGTGGTGTGTTGCCTAGGAATGCCTTGCTTTCAACAAGCAACATATTGGAACTTTTCCAATGCCCCATGATGCACTTTCAGTTAGCAGGATGAGGAGCTTTTGTAAAGTACTGTAATTCTGCCTCAAACCCCAGCAGATGTGCAAGGAGGAATAGAGTGACCTTCCATGAAAAGAACTGGATGAATCACACGTTTTTTGCTGGAAGTGTTTTTCAGAAACTCAGAGACATCTATCTTGGTTATTCTTTGACATGGGATTAGCAGTGTCCTATGAAAGCTGCATAACTTCAACTGGCTCTGTGAAATCATGTTACTACAATCCAATTTCTAGAGGATAAGAACTATGCTATTAAAGAATGATTTTGGATGCTATCCTGGTGCAAGGGCAGAATGTAGCAAGAATATATTTATATTTTGATGTACTCATTTTTGAAACATTCTCTTTCTAAAAGGGTCACTGAAATATATATTTTAACTGTTATGCCTACTTTTAAAGGCTTGTTTCATTCCTTAAAAATCATACAAGCCTGTTTAATACTGCACTTAAAAGATTTTAGTATTTTAAGTGGAACGTCACTTAGGCCCTCTCATGATTTTTATTTCATAGAGGTAAAATTGGCAAAGAAGGATAACGCTGATCTGTCCTACTTGTATTATTAAAATAAACCACAAAAAAACAGAAATGGAGTTCATGGGCCTTGTGTTATCCTTCTGAACAAAGGTGACATATATTTTGAACAAAGTTAGCATCAAGCCAGGGACCAATGTTCAATAAGAAAACAAAAATGCAAAATTGATCTTCATATATTTAGAAAAGTCAGCTACATACAAGGAGGAACACATTTTGATAGGAGCTTTGGGGTAAAATATGTAAGTGGGATTGCTGGAGAGGAATTCCATTTAGTAATTGGTATAAGGATTAGGTGGTGCATGTAGACAACATAAAAATCAGGCAATCTAGGTATCTTCTCTAAGGGAAATAAATGAGTTTTTGACAAAATTAAGCTGACAGGAGAAATGGATGGGAGTGGTCACCCAGGATCAAATGCTGGCATAGAGGAAGGATAATCCAGGAGAAAATGCAGAATGGGTTGCAGCAGGAAGAGGAGGAAGGACCCAGGAGAAAAGGCAGAAGAGCAGGAAGGGATAAAGGGGACAAAGGCAGACCTGTGGAGGCAAGGAACACATACATACACACGCGCAAACACACATACAGACAGGAGAAAAAAAATAGCAATTAAAATAGCGAGTTCTGCTTTAATGCACAGATTAAGCACTGACATTTTTCAGTTGGTTTGCCCAAATGTACATGTTGCTTTCATTAGCTGCCTGTCATCATGTGACACCACATTTCCTTGACTATACAGGAATAGTCCAATTATCAGCGGTTTTTTACTAATGATTTTATTTCAACATGAATCTAGTTGGCGCTTTAATTTAAAAGATAACATCTTTACAGCAGTTAATGGCTTAAAAACAGGCTGTGTAGCCCGCACTCAAATGAGGTTGAGAGATACTTCAGAAAGTCTTCTGAAGAAAAGAAAGTCTTTTGTTTCAGCCGGTTGGCAGATCTTTCCCTTCCCCCATAAAACATGGCATCCATCAGTCTTGAAAGACTATGGTATTGTGCTCAATGCTGCATGCGAAGCACAAAGGCCTGGGTAGACTGAGATGGAGGAAAGGCAAACAAATCCCACAGCAAATCCCCCCTCTCCATGCCACTGAAATAGTCCAATGGAACGGCAGAGCCGATACAATTGGTTCCAGCTGCGTCGCAGAGCTGTGCTAAGTACAGGAGCTCACCTTGTCTTCTGGGGATCTGGGACTCGAACCCTGGCCTACTGGTTAACAGGGTCACTTCCCAGTTCATTTGCATTTCCAATTGCTTCCCATTTGCTTTGGAGGGGGGAAGCATTTGCTTTGGAGGAATAGGGTGTGGGTGGCGCAAGCAGTTAAGACGCTGTGCCTGTTAACCAGCAGGCCAGGGTTCGATTCCAGGGTGAGCTCCTGTCCTTAGCCCAGCTCTGCGACACCAGCTGGATCCAATTGTATTGGCTCTGCCTTTCCATTGGACTAATTCAGTGGCGTGGAGAGGGGTGATTTGCTGCTTGGGTAACAGCCTATCCTCCATAACAATCCAACCCAGGCTTTCATGCTTCGCATGCAGCGTATGCAGCGCCAAGCATGATACCATAGTCTCTCAAGACTGACGGAGGCCTGCTTTTTTTTTTTTTTGCTTTAGAGGGGAAGAGTTAAAACTAAGCTGTTTTATGCCCAAAGACAAATTAATTCATTGCCTGTCTTCTTACCATGGTAAACAATTGCTTTTGTTTAATGTGAAAATTGGGATCCATGGGAAGTTCCTGGAACCAAACCTCATGGATGCTGAGGTTCAACCTGTACAATATCACAACGCTTGCAGTGATACAATATCTAAGGACCAAATTAATAGAAAGCAATAACAGGACTAGATGTGACAGTGATAGACTTATAGGCTGGAATTGGATCTGTCACTAAATACCTATTAGTGCAGTTTTTTTGCTTCTGCAACTGGGAAGACTGCAGGGAATATTTAATAGCCAAATTGTGCTGAAAGTTAAATGGGCTGTTCAATATGTTAGATGAATTAACCCTACAATCCAGAGTAACTACGGGAGCACGTAAGTGACATTTCGTGTACCGGTAGTTACTGCACTACCTAGTGAAAACCTAGGGGAAATTCATATTGCAATCCTGAGTAAATTGTTCTTACACCGGAGCAAGGACTCCACGTAGTTACTCTGGATTGCGCCCTAAGTGTCATATCAAGAGCACTACAATGTATCTGTGACTCAAAATACTCCCCAAGCATGGTAATGCAAAAATAATCAATTATCCACTGATAATAACTGAAATGGAATGGGAAAATGTCTAATTTGTTCATGGCTAAAATAATATTTTTTTCTAAAAAAATATTTTTCTGAAGTCGTATAAAAAGCAGTTTCTAATTGTTAAATTTTTACGGCTGTTTATTTCAAAATACTATTTGCAATTCAGCAAAAAAAAAAGAATGTATGGCACTTTGATTATTTCAGTGGCTCTCATCTAACAACTATCTTGCTGGAGCAAAAAACCTAGTTTTTTATTTATTGTCAGTCAACAAAGATCTTTCTAAAAACTCTGCATTATAAACCAACTGAAAAAGTCTCAGGATCTTGTTAGCTTATACTTTGTAAAAAAAAAAAATCTGAATTTAGAAATATTTTTATCAAGCGGAAGTTATGGTGCAAAACCAATGGTGGAATGATTAAATATGTAACATCAGTCATGAACTGAAAAGTACAACTCATCAATTATCATGCTTCATCAGGAGCAGACGTAGGCCCATATTAAGCCCTTTGCTCCAGAGCAGTTAAGGTGACTTTCCATAACATAACACTAGAGGGTGACATAACTGCGTGGACCTGTAACTGCTCTGGATTTTGCCCTTAGGCTGCAATCCTAACCACCAGTTAGACTGGCCTAAGGCCCAACATAAGTCCCATGCTAGTCTGGGAGTGTGATGAAAGTGCTGTAGGACACCTATGAAACCTGGGGGGAGGGTTAGGCCAGTGCACAGACATGCACTAGCCTCCTTACTTCACCAGGGGAACAGGAAGACCGACGAGTTGTGCCGGCCTTGGTTAGGATTATACCCTTAATATCTTATTATTTCAGCAGATGTAATATAATAACTGTATATCAAGATTTATTCCTAACTTTGAATCCACCGTACTGCTGCTGCAGTTGCCTGTCATAAAGTGGTTGATGAAAACTGCTTTGACTAACAAACAAAACAAAAAATTGTAAAGATACAATACTATCTCCTTAGAAGAGAATAAATTGCTTACAGATTCTATGCCAACATAATTAGTGGGATTCTTTTATAGGAAAGCTTCATATACCTCAAGAGTGGGAGAATCATCCAATTGCTCCATCCATTTGAAAACCATCACCTTCATTCAAATTTGTACTTGAAGAGAGATCCTGCTACAGTGATTTAGGTGAGGTGATTTAGGTGAGGTAAGCTGGTTCAGGTACATTATTACATAGGTGAAGGTGGCACCCTCTATCTGATGAACAACTTTGTGGCTACTTCACCTAGCTGAGCTCCCATCTGCCACCACTCCAACCTGTTTTCCCTGGTTGTATGCCACACTCTATAGTTTGAAATACAGCAGGGCAGAACAAGGAGGCTGAAATGAGGACTGGGCTATTTTAAGAAAGCATGGCTGAATCAGAAGGTAAATTGGGGAGAATGGAAAGTAGGCTGCAGTGGCAGTAGAAAGTTATCCCAAATTTAGAATGCAGCTGCTATCCTCTCCTCCTTTTTAACGCCACTTGAATCTCTCCTTTTTAATGCCACTTGAATCACTCAAACTTCTGGGCATGTGCAACCCTCTCATGAAGGGCAAATGGGCAAGTGGTTGCACCATTTCCCCAATTCTCTTTACTTACAAGCACTGTGCCACATAACTTCTCCATACACATCTCTTCTGCTTGTAATGAATGAAAGACAAGGTTGGGATCGAGTGATTTTTCTAATAAAATATAAACCTGGAAAACTCAAGACACATTTTGTTTCAGTGCAGCAAACTATTGTTCTTTTCCGGTCTCACCAAATGCTATTCCTATGGCACAGCTGCAGACTGATTTTAAATTGCTGTCTTAGAACATCACACTGAGAAATTGGATCCTTCAAAAAGTGGGTTGATCTTATACTACACTTTTTTAGCTAAGGAAAATCCTTTTGGAAATATTTTTTGGGGGTAAATTTTTCTAAATTGTGTAATGCCTTTAACGGTATAATAATTGTTTTGGTATGCTGTCACCCATAAATTATAGACTTGTCATTGTAAAGTGCAAGCAGTCATGTTAAAAATGTTGAGGCAATTATTATTATTCTCTCTGTGATTAAAAAAACCTAATCATTCCACCATTTAAAAAATCAGTTGCTGAAGAGGCTTAATTTAAGACTTACCCGGCTTCCCTTTTCACCTGGTGAGCCTTGTAAACCCTATAATATATTTATGAAAGCTTTAAAAAAATCATCCATTTTAAATTCCTCCTAGAATCTCTTGTTTTCTGTCATTAAATTCACAGCGGGATCTAGGCTCCTGAAGAGAAGCTAGTCTGAAAGAAAAAGCTCTAAAATTAATCTTTTTAGTTAGCAAAGAACTATTCTTTGGGTGCAATCCTGAAGTGCAGTTAGGCTAGCCCAGGAATTTTCAACCCGTGGGAATTTGGAGAGAGTCATAAATTAATAGGAAAATTGGGGGATTTGAACAGCCTGGTGTGCCTTGTCAATAGCAAAAACAATTAATTGTGTGCCTTGACAATGTCAGTGCCTTGTTAGTATGCTGCGAGATGAAAAAGGTTGAAAATCACTGGGCTAGCCTATTTTCACTGACCTGGTCTAATTCCAAGATAGGCCAGCTTACTTACACCAGAGAAGGTTTGGCCTGGTATAAGTCTACTTAGGCTGGCCCAAGATAGTTGGATCTGGGCTAGCCTAGCAGGACTAGCCTAGGCAAGTTCAGCAGTGTGTTGAGGGCATATGGCTTGGAATTGTGCAGTTAGGCCATATCAAGAGCTTGTTTCCAGGGCAGACATGTCCCCTCCCAGCTCCTCAGTGGCAGGCCACCTCAGGAGTAGACTCATAGGGGCCCATGATAAGCCAGAGTACAAACAGAAGCAAAAGGAAAAGTTCTAAGTTTTAGGCTAGCTGAATTACCACTCCTCATCTCATCTCAGGATATGGGATAACTACACCAGCCCACCTCTGGTTATGGCATAACTATACCATCCAGTGAGCATGTACTGAAGCAGTTAGGCCTGCCTAGAGGCCTCTCGGCCCTTTGAATTGGCCTAAGTGTCAGCCTAAGCCCTAGAGGCCTCCTAGCCCTGTTGTTTTGACCTGTCAGCTCAGGATATGGCCTACTTAGGCCAGCTTAGCTGGGTCATTCTCTCTGGCCTAAGTCAGGATTGCACGCTTAGTTGGGCTTAATCCTTATATGACCAACTGGGTCCACTAGGCCCACATCTATAAATTATGCAAATTAGGCTTTTTTAGATGGGCATTTAAGGGTTAATTGGCTGCTACATATTGGGCTATTTATGGTCTTGCAAGCAGTCACCCAGTCAATTTTATGCCAACAGCACTTCTGTGATGCAGACAGTGGCTTACTACCCAAGGCCACCCTTTGAGTGGGCAACTGTAACCAAATTTCTCAGATTTAAACAATCTAGCTAGTCTACTGGATTATTTTCTCTGAGTATTCTCCCTGTAAATATTTTTCCTGATTTAGGCTCCAGCAGGGCTTGAGTTACATGTTCAGGCTGGAAAGGTTCAACTTAGAATTTTGCAATCAGACAGTAAATTAATTATCCTTTTCACTTTTGTAGATAGAGTAATTACTTCCCTTATTTGTTCTTTATAAGTCAATCATAGCAGGTTCAAAACTTGGGAAAAACAGAAAAAAACTGAAAATGTTTCTATACTTACAGGAAGCCCCGCTGGCCCTATTGGTCCTGTAGTTCCAGGGTCCCCTTTACTGCCCTACAATTGTATTAGGAAGAGAGAAGAATTTCCTGATTTTGGACAAGTATTTAAGACATTCAGTAGATTAACAATCCAGAGTAACTACAGGGAGTCCTTGCTCTGGTGTAAGAACAATTTACTCTGGATTCCAATATGAATTTCCCATAGGTTATGGTGGTGCCGTAACTATGGGTGCACGTAATTCTTACGTGGTCCCGTAGTTACTCTGGACTGTAGGGCATGTGTTTATTAGGGTATCAACCTGTTTTTCATAATTCCATGAAAACACATTTTTAGGCATGTAAACTCTCATCAAGCTAACATGAGCCTTCAGTTAAAGCAGGGGTCTCCAAACCCTGGCCCAGAGACCAGATGCGGCGCTCAGTGAGCCTCCATCCAACCTTCAACAAGCCTCCTCCATCCAGCCCTTGGGTAAGCCCTATAATCCTCCAGAGGCGAGGAGAGCTCTGCTCTCCACACGTCAGGAAGGTATTTTGAAGGCTGGGGAGGCTGCATACACCTTCCCTTTCTGTGCATGAAAGTGCTTATGAACTGGTTTGAAGAACACCCTCTGTGTGTGTTGGAAAGTGTTTATGAACTGATTTGAATTAATTAATTCATTCATTCACATGTTCCGTCACTAATGTACTCATTTATGTAAACTTATACAAATTACAAATGTAAATCAATTCTTTTTTTTCTTCCAGTCTCCTACACAGTATCAGAAAGATGATGTGACCCTCCTGCCAAAACATTTAGAGTCCCCTGAAATAAAAGTGCCTAAAATGGTAGGTGAAACTGTGTTTTGGTAAGCTGACAGTACTATCAAATGCTTAGTCTAGATACACTAAGCAACAAAACGGGGTTAATTTACCACACAAGTTAGAAGTGAAAAGTTATTTATTAAACCAATATTTTAGCCTTTGTTAGGCAATTTAAGCAAATATTTGGTCCTGACATACTTTATTCCTTCCTTAAGAAGGGTCCATTGGAGGAGGGAGGTGATCTAGTCTGGGATATGGTAAGGATATTTAACCATTTACCCCATTATGTTCCTGATATCAGGAATAACATCCTCCCCACCACAATAGCTACTGTCTGTCTCTATTCCATTTCCCCCCTAAAGACAGAGAGGCAAAAATATGAATTCAGACACATTAGGAATTAGAACCCTGCAACATCTCCTGAGACTGCCAACAGTTACATTATAGAGGTACTGACAGTTGTACATGACCAGCAGAGTTCTTATTTGTCAAAGGCTACTCACCCTCTCTCCTTTTGGTCCTGCTGGTCCTGGAACTCCAACTGGTCCTGGAGTACCCTGAAATTTTAGGGGAAAACAAGCTCATGAAGTGATTTACTCATACAAATTGGACAAAAAAACATGATTCCGCATGAGAAAAAGAAGAGCTGAGAAGGAGATTTCGGTTATGCAAAGTATTCATTTAAAACACTACAGCTTCTAGAGTTGATAAAATCATTATTATACATAAAAGTGAGACCTTGTCCAAACAACTACAGTTAATATGATAGTAACATCAAAGATACTTCTTAAGTACATTTGCTAATATATTTTATTTCCCATGTTTCTATTATCAACAACACTAAAAGCTGTAGGGGAATATACAATCAAATTTTAAGCCCTTTAAAAGAGGTGCAAAAGAGCTGGGTTAAGGAAAGTTTGCATCACTTTTTATATAGGCAGCATCATGCAGGATGATAGGTCACCATGCCACGGGCAGTAATGCAAATGTACAGATATATAGCAGAAGTCATGAGAAGCCATCATTCATTTTCAAGTCCTCTGTTTATCCGGCTGCCATGTAAATACAACTACATAAAAGCATTGAAAGGAGAAACCCAGAAGTGCCTCAAAAGTGTTTTCCCTTTTATTTCAAGACGGAAGAAAATAAAAAAATTAAATTATGTTAACTAATCAGTTAAATTTTGCTATGATCCAGCTTATAAGACCATGCCATAAAATGTCTCAACTTTGGGCAAAATCCAGAGTAACTACAGGGAGTCCTTACTCCGGTGTAAGAATAACCTACTCTGGATTCCAATATAAATTTCCCATAGATTTTCACTAGGTGGTGCAGTAACTACGGGTGCATGTAAAGTCTCTTATGTGCTCCCATAGTTACTCTGGATTTGGGGGTTTGTGTATTCTGCTGAATATATTCTTTCTATTTTCATGGGGAAGTAAGCTTAAAATTCAGTGGTCTAGTCTGGTTCATTCAGGACTGGAACACAATTTACAGATTGCCAGACAAAGAATACAAATTACAACCAGCAGAATTGATGATGCAGGTTCTTATGGGCTCCCAGGAGAGCCAGCAGATTTGCAAGAATTGTTTTATCCTGGGAAACAGCCACAAACTCAAACCCACCTCCTAGACAAATTAAGTGGGACAGTCCAGGGAAACAACATGATTTTACCACATGATCTAGCTGAATGTATGAACAAGCACTTCTTAAGCTGTATTATGCCTCATCAATTTCAATGGGAGTGATAAAAATGTCTTTATGTCTCTTCCATTAAGACAAGTGGGATGCAACTTCAACAAGATCTTTTGATAATATTAAACCATGGGTATTCTGGCAGGGATTAGGATATCTTGAAGGGAGTTCAGTACAGTATATTATGTGATAAATCTGGAATCAGGAGTGATGCTGTGTATGGAATAACAGTCTAGTGCTTAGTCTAGATACACTACTTTCAAACTGGATTTCAAAATGACAAATTAAAGAAAATTTATCCACACTATTCAGACAATTATACATAGAAACATCTTAAGATGCTATGGAAGCCAGTCTAATGTTTCTCTATCCTGTCTAATGGGCAATCCAAGGAAGAGCAACTTTTAGGCATAAAAATGGAAGCAGGATCCATATCATTGAGAAGTCTGCACATCTGGGCTAGATAAAACTGAAAACATCCACTTCATCCAAAAATATGAGGAAAAAAAATCACTTCCGCACCTATTCAGGACTGTAAAATGCTATGCTTAAAATCATATTTGTTCTCCCTACTCCACAGATAAAGCCCTATAAATCTAAATGGAATATGATTTTTTTTTAAAAATGCTTGCTACAATTCGGACAACATAGTTCCCGTATGATTTTATATAACTCAATGTACTCAATTTTACTGAAATTTTGTGACGTGATATGAACCATTAGTGGAAATAATATTCTGTCTTTTATTTTGGAACTTGAAATGCTTTGCTAAATGGTTTATTACTTCATCTGCCACAATAATTCTATCAACATAATTTTGAAATTGTTAACTTAGTACTGCTACTCTGAAAGAGCAAATCCTATAAATGTAGACAAGGAATTCCAGAATATTTGAGCTACATTTCAAATGTTTTTCTCTGCACTGCAGAGTAACCACCCTGCAGCTACCTCTATATACCAGATACTGTTTTTACAATAAGTTATCCCAGTGTCATAGTAAAGTATCAAGAGTCTCATATTTCTACTGGCAATGACTATCCATCAACTTACTTCACTTTCTATTTTTTTTTTACATGAATGTGAATAAATAATTCAGGAATTGTTGTCCCAATTTTGTGAACTGGCTGTTATACATACTGAGTAGATTTCAAAAGCAGGAATAGAACCCCAGAACAGCCTTGGAGGTGATGGTCAAGGCAAGCCAACACTTTTTCTCTTAGCTCATCACAGGATTAAAATATTGAAACTCAAAATTGTTGCCCGTTAAAGTATGAGTGGAATTGAGAAGATCCCCATGTGTAGCCGTGACAGCCCATTTTAAAATATGGCATACTGTTCATACTAGGAAAACCTTTTCCCAGATTTCCTATGTGGGATAATCATCCTACGCTACTATGAATTCAGTAAAAGGAATTGGTTGCAAGTACTGTTTAATTCTGCCTGACATAAAGAATTCCTTCCTGACGCTAGAATTCCTTCGGGTCAAAGTAACACACACACAGAGCAGTACTATGGCTGAGACAAGCATGAGGAAGTACTTTAAGCCAAACTTCATGGGTAGAGAAAACACAACAGTGGACAACCCACAGGATGAGGAAAAAAAGGTACATAATATTAATATGAGTACATGCAAAGAGTTTGCTTACAACTGTCAACATATTGCAGGTTAAAAAGAAAAAGCAGATTATCTTTAGGATAATCTTTATATCATTGGACCCATATGAATATGCAAAATTATGATTGGGCTCAAAGTATAGTATCTTCAATTTTCATACCCTACATTTTTGAAAAGACAATTGTACAGATATGGATGTGGCAGGACAAAGAAGATGAGTCACAGTAGTCGGGGAGAGGAATGTAGGGTAAAGGAGAAGTGGAACTCACCAGTGGGCCAGGCCTGCCGTCTAAACCTGAAGCACCCTGGACAAATGGGGAAGGGTTAACAAAACAAAAGGCAAGGAGGAATGGGGGAAAGGAAGGGAGGGAAGATGTGAGTGAAGCAGTGACTCAAGACAAACGTACCTTCACAATAAAGCAACAAAACTTGGTTCTCAAAGACAGGTGATGGCACTTACATGGAAACCAATGAGAAACAAGACAATGAACATAACATGGTTGCTTTAGGATGCTTGTGAGAATGCAGCATTCCAGCAAACTACAGCAGAACAAGAAAATTCCTCAGAGTATGGAAAGCACTGTTGCTTTCTCATCTTCTAGAATGGAAGTTGTGACTGCCAACAGCAAGATTATACTTGTGAAGTCAAAGGCAGGTACTGTAGCCAATAATGTAAGTGAGTTTGCATGGAAAATAGGTTTCAAGCAGAAAGAAGCTCAACTGAGGCAGGAGTAAAATCACCTTTTCAGACTTTATGTTCACTGATATTTAAAGCTTTTTGACATCAACCGATAAATGTTAATCTTCTCAAATTTCCATTGAAAATAGGAGATGGATGGGAGTTAGAAGGGTTTGGCAACATGCTTTTGGGCACTTTGCCCATGAATGGTAAGTTAGAGGCAGGACCACAATTATTAAGGATAGGTTCTTGAAAATTAACGGTTCTTGAAAAGAGTTTAACCACACTTTCCTTAAGAAACCCGGGGACTTAACCCTCAAGAAGACTTTTATAACTATTTATATTGCGACCTGGATTCCTATGTTGGTTGTTGCTGATATAATAAGCCAAGATAGTCAAGTATTCAAGCATCTCCTACATCCTTAAAGGGGCATATATTGAAAAGTACCCATCCAAAGACTTTGATAGAAACCCAGCAACAACTGGAGTCAATTCTGAAAAAACTATGGCATGTAAACTAATGTTGGTGCAAGTGATTTTATCTGCAATACACTTTTCAGGCTGGTTAACTACTTTGAAGAGCTCTGATGGGCAATACTGCATGGATGAAATGGTACAGAAGAAATATTTTATTTATTTGATTTCCATCCCTCCTTTCTTCCCATAGGAAGGATGCCCTGGGTGTTATCACTCCCACAGAGGAGCCACCAAAATGGCTTCTCACATATGTTCTGTTGCATTTCTGGAGTCTTATCCTATTTGCACTCTAACCTGGGGTGCTAGTCTGGTGGTGGATTTACATGCTCTTTTGTGGGACTGCTTTCCTTACACCTTTAATAGTAACACAGCAGGGACACATTTAGCAGGCATGGAATCCAATTTATTGTAGCATTACTACTGCATAACCTTTGCCTCTTTGTTATTTTCCTGTCAAGTAGGCCAATAAAGGTATATAAACACAGTCTGAACCTGGCAGTCCTATGTAAAAATTTAATGAGTTTGAAGTTTGAATAACAGAAATCATTCTTTTACTTAAATGTACAGGCATCCCCCACTTATTGGATAGGTTAGGGACCAGAGCGTAATCCAAAAGTGAAAACCATTGAAAAATAGAACCCAATCATTTTGGTTTATAAATGTTGCTTCTAATGATTTTTAGCTAGCAAATGGCAAATGCCCCTTTTATCTTGCAAATTTCTGCTGCCACACAAAGATTTCTGCCAATGGATTCTCATTAACTACTTTGGGAATGGGATTAGAGTAGGAGCTACTACATGGGGGAGGGTGATTTTGGTCTTTAGAACAGAAGATAGAGATTGAAAGAGTAGAACATGCACTGAATGAATCAGTTCTGGGTATAGAAAGTTGTTGAAAGAGTAGATCGTCAGTAAACAAACTGTCAGAAAGCAGGGGATACCTGTACTAAAGCAATGAGCTTTTATTAAATATTAAGATGCTATGAAGAAATGTTCAAGCACAAAGGCACTGAAAATGTTCTCAATTCATAAATTGGCTATATAGGTCAAAATGCTATTTTGGTAATTAGAAACTTAATTAATGGGCTTAGAAGTTAGGATTACTACATGGCATAAATAGAATGCATCCTCACCCAGGTGCATGAATTCACCTATGCGTACTAAAAAAGCAGGCCTCCGTCAGTCTTGAAAGACTATGGTATCGTGCTTTGTGCTGCATACGCTGCATGCGAAGCACGAAAGCCTGGGTTTGATTGTTATGGAGGATAGGCTGTTACCCATGCAGCAAATCCCCCCTCTCCATGCCACTGAATTAGTCCAATGGAAATGTATTGGCAGAGCCAATACAATTGGATCCAGCTGGTGTCGCAGAGCTGGGCTAAGGACAGGAGCTCACCCTGTCTTGTGGGGCCGACCCATAGTATACTATAGTGTAGTACACTATATAGTATACTATACTATAATATAATACATACTATACTATACCATAGGATACTATGCATACTAGTAGCAAGTGAAATATGTGTCTAAACCTGTTTTTGTGTGTAGAGTTTTGTTAACAGGTTGCTGTTATGTTACACAGGTTGCTGTTTTGTTAAAGAGGTTGCTTTTATGATTGTCAACCAATCCTAACTATCTTTCCAAGAGGGATGCAGCTGTGCTAGTAGGGTGCACACTGCATTCTGTGGTGGGAGACCTCCTCATGGTAAGAGAATAGGATGGAACTGTGCTGTTATTCTATTTATAAGGCACCCTTTAATACCAAACATCCAATCCAATGTACACAGTGCAGAATAAAAATAAATACTGTATAATTAAACCACACCAGACTATAAAAACCACATAAGTAGTAACAAACATTCTGTAAAAGTATATTATACCACTAAAGTCTATTATAAAATACATTGCAATGCCTGGGCAAAGCAATACAAAAAGTCTTTGCATGTTACAGCATTTGCTCGGGTGGTGATGCTGCACATAAACACACTACCTCACAAAGCGTCTTTGACATCATCAGTGAATAATTAATACACAATACTGGAATATGTGCAAGAACAATATCCTGAAATTAACCTTGATTAATGTGGTCATGCATCCATCTGATTAATGCACAGAATCAACAATCTGTGAATGCGCACTGGCACCCTGATCCAGCAGGAGAGAGGCATGCTCAGGTTGCAAATACAGAGGTTGATCTTACTGTTTCTACATCATAATTTTAACTTGGACTCTACTGAACTGAGTAGAAGAACTTTTTGATGCAGGTGAGAGTGCACAACCTCATTCAGGGCAAGTAGATGTTACACACTGCTACAAATGATGCAAGGCCAGAACATTCAAATCATCACACAAAAGAAGTTACAACACATATTACGAGTATGTCAAATGTGGCCACATTAAATCATGAGTTTTAAAAAATAATAAAATATTAACTTTTTTTAAAAAAACAAAGGCTGCAGTCATATACATACTTTCCTGGAAGTAAGTCTCATTCGAAACAATGGGACTTACTTCTGAGTAGACATACGCGTACGGATTGTGCTAAAATCATGCACATCATCAGCCAATGTACCAGATGCAGAAAGCAAAACAATGATAAGAAATAGTGCAAAAACATTTGTACAGGTCACAATGTGAGTTTTCTGCATTGGCAAGAACCAAGTCATGTAGATCAGCTATCTATTTTAATGCATATTTTGGTGTAGTTGCTTCCTCTCCTTTTTGTTTTGATGTCTAGCATTCTTAAAGCTACTGAAAGCTGAAACAACAGGGATGATGAATGTGTAACCCATAATCAAAACACAGATTCTCCCTTCTGCTCTGTTACATGACTATATCCTTACTGTACCATGCATGCAGTCCATGTTTATCTTTCTGAGCTGCCAACCCAATTGTTCTATTATTACACTACAACTGATGATTACTGCTTTGAAAGAAGGAAATTGCAATCCAGATAACCTCAGTGAGACTGCAGGAATCTGGGCAGCTGAGAACCAAAATGCAGATATATCTTTGCAGCAGAAACCCCTCTGCCACTGGCTTATTGTCTCAGCCAAAGGTGACTGAAAATGTCTTTTTCCATATGCAATATGCTGATATCAGTATCAATGGAGGAGCATATCATGTAATTAACTCCAGCCTTATGGGTTTGATTAGTATACTATAATAGCAAAACAGGCAAGCTGTGAGCCAGAACATCTTCAATTCAAATCTCAACCATCTCATGAGAAATTCATCTCATGGACATAGTAGGCAACTTGAAACATTACCTTTCAGCCCCATTTTCTAACTGCAGTATGGGATTACTGAATATATGTAAAGGACTTTGAATTTTCAGTGCTACGTAAATTCTTAGTATTATCATCTATTCTAGAAATTACAGATATGATGTGGGGAGTATTGGATGACACTGAGAGGTAGTAGAAAGAGGGGACAGCAAGGTGGCAGCAAGACAAGGAATGGCAAAAGTCACTGCTCCAGTCATTCCTGTGCTCTGCTAGCTATTCTATACATCTCCTGCCAACCAAGCAAAACCATCCAATATGTCATGGGCACCTCCTTCGTCTCAGCAGCTGTGCCCTGTTTTAATCCTCTGCCTTACTTTTCTAGCTGTGACTAATGTCGCATGACAATACAAAGTGAACATCCCTGCATTAAACACCCATGAAAATATTCACCTGAACTGCACTGTAGTGAGATCTGCAGAAATATACTGTCTGATTAAGCAGTTTACAGCCAGCTATGCCTAGATTTGTATTTTATTTATGGAAAAAATGCCCCATGACGATCCAGATAGTTGGATAGGCAAACTGTTGCAATTTTGGACTAAGCAATGGGCTAAGAGTGGGCTAACAAGTACTATGCCTAATAGGTTGACTGGGTTTGTTGGAATCAACAAAGGACCAATTTTCCATGAGTGAACTGTAATTAGGATAGATTAAAAAGTACATTAAGGGCGCAATCCAGAGTAACTACGTGGAGTCCTTGCTCCGGTGTAAGAACAATTTGCTCTGAATTGCAATATGAATTTCCCATAGGTTTTCCTTAGATAGTGCAGTAAGTAAGGGTACACGTAATGTCTCTTATGTGCTCCCGTAGTTACTCTGGATTGTAGGGCATGTGTGGAATGAACTTAGTATGTGAATTCATCCATATTTTAGACAGGAAAAACATCATCTGGCTAGGGATTTTTAAACTGAAAAATCTTTAAATTGGGAACATTGGATTTGCTTGGAAAAACAACCATGGCAGACAGGAGCTTTACACTTGAGATGATTTGCCTCTTTCTGGTACTTGAACAGAGTTCTGGAAATAGTTTCAGTTTTTTCGTACGTGACCTGGCACTTGAACATTATAATTAAAAAAAGAAACACATGTTACAAGGCCATAAGAAAAATCCCTCTTGTCAATATCTCCAAAGCAATCAAACCCCGAGGGAAGCTGCTTCAGTGTGCAGAATTTTTAGTTTCAAAACATTGTTTTGCAGCTTTGGGTGCTTTGTTATATTGTACTTTGACCTTTTCTATTTTACATGTAATACAGGACCCTCATCATTGTCCGCACCTCATAACGGTCTCCTCACAAAAGGTAGTCAAGCCTTTGTTTCTTAGTTTACTTTATTTTCTAGATACTTACGGGCAATCCCAAAGGACCTCTGTCTCCTTTCTCACCCTGGGTACCCTTTTCACCTTTTGTTCCATCAATGCCTGCTTCTCCCTAAAGAAAAGTTAGATAAGGAGAAAGCCAAATACTTCACTGGAATATTTCTACACAAACATTTATACAGCAAAGTCACCCAAGATTGCAAACAATGGTGAAAGGACACTGTACCCAACTTCTGTCTCACACAAAACAATGTCAAGTTGCTCCACTGGATTCATAGTAGTTATCTATAGTATACACCAGTGGTCTTCAAAGACCTGTGGTGGATGAGGAGAGAGGCCAACACAGGGAAGTATACTGTATGTTCCTCTTCATGCACCCATATCTTAACCTGACTTTTCTCCCTTACTGTAATTGTTACACACCCTAGATTTATGCCTGCAAAACAACAGGCATAACAACAGATCTGATGAGACCCATAGCAGCAGTAGAGAATTTCTTCTGAGAAAGCAACCAAAAGTTCACTCATCCCAAGAAGACTTTTTTGACTTCTGCATCTCTGCTGCCGCCAATGGAAGAAGGGGGAATTTTGGTAGAAACGGGCTGTTAGTCATGACTAAGAACAAAGCCTAATGTGTATAAATAGGCTTTATATTAGTTATTTCTGCAAGCTCAGTTTCATGATAACTATGGGGAATGTTAACAGTGACATCACATCTAATATTATCGTTCTGCGTCCTTACCTTAGGTCCTGGAAGGCCTTGAGAACCCTATATTTGGAACAAATAACAAGAAAAAGTAATAGATAATTCAGTCCTGGGGAGAAGCTAAAAACACATGAATTCATACAGTTCCTGTACTCCTGTCATTCTCTTTACTCCCTTCACTAGATTAATATTGGAATAACAGGTAATTAACTACAATACTGTACAATACAGTTTTGACACAATGTCTTGATGGTTTCTTTCTCCCACTTCCCTCCACAGAAAAAGCTGCAATGTACCAGTAGTTATGTTCAAAGTTTTACTGTTTGGCACTATTCATCAAATCATTTTGCAATGGCTTGATGATAAACTATATATCAAAAGTGAAAAGGAGATTTGTTTATATAGGTAAATATATAGGTAATTTAAGAAAGGATTACATTGACTGTTACATTTATATTGTTTGATGACATCTATATTTATATTTTGTTGTCCTTTATACTGTATTGTTCTCTATAAGAGGAACAGAAGTTACATACAGATGTATGCAATGATTCCCTGCTATTTTTCAAACACATTTTTTCAAACACAGACTCTTGCTAAAAATTGTTCCATCTCAAGCTAGTTCTTCATTAAAATAATAATTGAATTCTTGAAGTTTTATTACATATGGCTATATATTTACATCTATTTTGCCCAACCTGTCTACACTGGGTTCTTTATGAAACTGGAGCTGCTGGCACCTGTATTATTATTATTATTATTATTATTATTATTATTATTATTATAAATGAGATTTCTAGTTCACACTTTCCCATACAATTATATTACCATTGTATAATATTCCAAAGATCACTTACTGGTGTTCCTGGTGGGCCTTGAGGCCCAGGTGGTCCAGTAACCTAAATCCAGAAGAAGAAAATGTGTGTCATTGCCATGAAAGCCATTTACTTAAAAATGTGGTACACAGCTTTCAGGATGAGGCTCTAGAGCTGCTGCACAATCAAGTATCCACACTGCAGTGCTATTTCCCTTATTCAGGGGAAGGGAATGTACCTTTGCTCCTTTCTTCTGAGGAGCTGCTGGCAGTAGCCTTCATTGCTCAAGATACCACAGAAGCCAATTTGGCACCACAGGCACCATAAGATTAGGCTGTAAAATCCTAGAGATCTTTTACCAGGTGGTGCTGCTAAGCTGCATAGTCTTATAAGGCATCTTATGTTTCTGTGACTATGGGTTAACTGAGAGCAGCGTCTTGATTCCAAGAATATTTGCGTGGAAGTAAACCCCATTGAAAACAATGGGCTTTAGTTCCTTTTAAAATCTGCTGAGAGTTGCAATCTCAACCATTTAGGTAAGGAATGTTATGCTGATATTTTACACTAAGTCAGTGACAGGTGATCCCATTGTTAAAATTGTGGAGCTGTTACTTACTGAGTCCCCAGTGTCTCCCTTTGCTCCAGGTTCTCCCTTCTCTCCCTGTAAATGCAGGAAGCAGCCCAATATAAATCTCAGTACTAACTATAGGCCTGTTATTGTTAAAACTAACTTTCAGATGGTTGAAAGTCTAGATAAAGAGATGTCGAGTAAGGAAAAAACAGAACAAAAGTCACGGAAAAGCATGATTCACCTTTACTTTACTTCCCTGAAATACCAGTCTAGGGGACCAATCCTGTCCATCTTTTCAGCACTGATGCAGTTGCAATGCAACTCTGACAAAACGGAATAAGCAAGCCCTTACCTTGAGAAGATCTCCATAACTACCTGCCAAATGCATGAGACAGCATATACCCTACTGCCATGGCTGCATAAGTACTGAAAAGTCGATAGTTTTGGGCCCTCGATCAGAACTTCAAGTTAGGGCCCAATCCTCTTTGAGTTTCCAGCACTAATGCAGCTGTGCCAATAAAGTGTATGCTGCAATCTTGGGACAGGGCAGGAGTAACAGAAGCTTTCTTAAGGTAAGAGAACACTTGTTCCCTTGCTGCCATTCTCTCCTGCTGCCAGTCTGTATGTACAATTAGAAAATATGCAATTGACAATCTCCTATTTCATATATGGATATTGGACTCATGAGATGGACATATGATACGGACTCATGAATATTCTGCATACAACTAATTGGAACCCATGTTACAATCTTTCACATACTCCCTTCATTTTTTCCAGTTAGAAAATTTGTTTCATTATCTATCTTCCCAAAAATCAAGAGTTCAAACACTGGTGACATTGGCTTTAACCAGAGACTAACAGTATGTCTGCTAAGCATGTAGCCTAAGCATGTCTACTCCAAAGTAAGTCCCGTTATGTTCAGTAGGACTTACTCCCAGGAAAGCATGATTAGGATTGCAGCCCATGTTTAGAGGAAGTGCTGAAACTTTGGGTTTATTCATCAGTTGAGTGTAGAGACTAGTAACAAGACTTGAGATATTTAATAGACCCTGGTTCAAAGCTCACAGCCAAATCCTATCCAGGATTGGACTGCTGAGCTGAGCTCATTGTGGAAGAAGAAATGGAGAGTGGAAGACTACAGAAGCTGGCAGCCATTTTGGTTGCAACATAGTGCTTCCTACCTGTTGCTGGTTCCCATGGGTCAGATTCTATCCCCTCTTTTTGCAGCATTCTCATTACTTTCTTATCCCTGGACATGTGCCAGCTATAGAACTCATGCATGTCTGAGTTGACCCACTATAGAAGCTTTTTTTTCTGAAACCTCCTGATCCATACCCTCCCACCCACTCATTTTACAACAGTTGCATTGGCCAGAGGCAGGGGGAAAGGATAAGATTGGATCATCAGAAGAAAGATCTGAAGCAAATTACTTTTCTCTATATGTTCCTCTCCTCCCATCTGCAATACTAAGTATTATGCAGTACTGTCTGCAATACTATAGTAATACATCACTATCCTATAGGATTTTTATAAGGTTTCCTAAGAAATTACATATTTTGAAGTCCTGAATGGCATTCATATCTTTCATCTCATGGTTATTCCAAAGCATATTCATTGAGTGGAATGCCAGGAATAATTTCCCACACTATTAAATGGCTATTTTTCTTGCTTTTGTCAAGCATAGGTACTTGAATTTGCATAAAGAAAATGCTTATACTTTTATATGCCACATAAAGTAAATGCTTATACTTTTATATGCCACATATATGCCACTTGAAGCAGTGGCATATACCACTGTTACTCTTAAAATAATCCAAGCTGGGTTCTTTTCAATTTCGTGCATTCTTTTGTAAAGTTTGCCCTGTTTGTGTTTTTTTAAAATAATGCATTCTTTCAATTGCTTACTGTAAAGCCTGGAAGTCCAATTAGACCTGTTAGCCCTGGAGGTCCTGGCATCCCTTGATCACCCTTTTCTCCAGTTATGCCATCAAGACCCTACAGAGGAAGAAGGATTTTTGTTTTTGTTTTAAATATTAAATGGAGGAATAAAGCAATGATTCACTTCTCCTGAACATGTTTGTTAAAACACACAAGAGCAATGACTGGACACCAAACAAATGCTTTCTCCTTACTTCACACAGGATGCTAACACTAGCATGGTCATTGATTCAGGAGCAACAACAGAAACAGAGAGAACAGAGTAAAATAGCAAGGGAGAGGCATTAATATGGCCACGAAGGTGGTGGGGAGGAATGTGAGTTCACTGTTTTTGCATGGGACCTACATCAACCTGGGAATGGGCTGGTCATACTGTTATAATTCCCAAGAGTGTCATGGATACAACCTAACCATTCCATGCCTGTTAACTATAATGCCCATAATTCTTCAGAGAGCCAGGATGGTCTGGTTGTTAGGAGTTGAACTGAGACCTGGAAAAACCAGGTTCAAATCTCTCTTCAAATGTGATGTTTTCTGGGTAACCTTGGGCTAGTCACTCATTCTCAGGCTCATCTACCTCACAGGGTTGTTGTTGTGAAGACAAAAGAATAAAAGCTTTGTTAAGTTACCTTGAGCATTTGTGTTGGCATGGGAAAGGTATAAATCTTTTAAATAATAAATATTAATTGGGATTAATGCCATTATGAACATTTTTAACATTTTGTTCTTTTGGAAGAACAAAATAGAAAAGGACACAAAGAAGGAATACCAAGGGGGAGCCTCAAGCAATTTCTTTAAGAATTCTAAGGCTTGGGAACTGCAGCTATGAGATTTTTTCTTACCCACCATTATTAGTTTTGCTTTTTATGTGCTAAGGAAACGATGATATCTTTACACAACAGGCAGGAAAATGACCAATACAGACTTTGAAAACATACATAGTGTATATGCAGACCTTACATCGACATGTAACTATAGCTGAAGATGAAAGGATTCATCCTCAACATTCACAGTGATTCTGAAATTTGATGTTTGGATTTCTCTGCTGTGAATATTTGCAAACAAATAGTTCACAGTTATCAATACACTGCATTTACTCACTGGTGAGCCAGCTTTTCCAGTCTCCCCCTTTTCTCCTTTTGCTCCTGTAGCTCCCATGAAGCCAATTTCTCCCTTCTTTCCTGGAGGTCCATCATTTCCAGGAGGTCCTTTCGGACCAGGGGGCCCCACCTCTCCTGGTTTACCTCGTGGCCCCTACAAAAATTATTTTGAATATAACTGCCACACCAGTTTACCAGGGTTCATGGGATGAATTTTTCTTTATTTTATGATAAAGACTGAAGCTTGCCAATACATACTATTGAGTAGCCTCTTCAACATCACTGAAATTCAATGTAATATGATTCATTAAAAGACCACCAGTGCTATCCTTAAGCATGTCTACTCAAAAGTAAATGCCACTGCGTTCACTATTATTTACTTCCAGGAAAGTGTGGTTAGTATTGCAGCCTACATGCAGTAAAATAACATTAACATTAACAGCCAATGCTACATTGATGGCAGCAGATTTTGTGTGATGCTATGCCTGGCCTTTGCTGGAGTTAGATATGCTATACATCCCAGAAAAAAACGAACAATCCTGATTTGGGTGCTCCCTAAACAATGGATCCCATTTGGGAGCCCCAGATCAAAAGAGGTGGGAGGGAAGGCTTTCCCTCCACTGCAGCAGCGGCTTTCCAGGTGGCAGCAAGGCTTGGGATGCTGACCGTGCTGCATCTCTCCTGCTGGCCAGCCACCCACACAGTCAGCACCCTGAGGCATGAGAACCAGATGGGGGTGGACCATTGGCAGCAGGCCGTGGGGGGAGGCTGCAGGTGCAGCCAGGCCAGGGCGGATGGTCCACCCCCTTCTCCTTTAATCTAGCTCACTCAGCTGGCCAGTGGCAGAGGTTTTAGCCTCACTTTCTTGGGAGTAAACTTCACTCATTGAATACAATGGGACTTACTTCTGAGTAGACATGGAGATGACTCTAACACTGTCACAATTACCAGGATGTGACAGCAATGACATTTTCAGTCATGATGTCACTTCCAGTGATGATATCACATTCACAGCCTGACAAGTTTGACAAGGGTCCTGTCCCAGTTCTGTGGAACAAAATTATGGCAACCCTAGCTGGAGTGAGCGTGAACAGGAATAAGGAAGAAAAGGGGAAGTTCAGGGGCGAGAGGAGGTGGATCACAATGCTAGCACTTTATGGTGGACCCAATTTATCGTGGACCCAAGTTTTTTCAGCTTGTCCAGGACCCATCCTATCTTTGGATTTATGCCTGCTACATTCTTGTTTGTACATAGCCTGCATTTATATGTTTGTGAGAAATTGTGTGCGTGTTTGCAACAGAAAGAGAAAGCTTTTGTAAATCAATTTCTCTATCCTATTCCACCCTCTCGATTTTCACAGGGCCTTATAAATTTTTAGCATGAAAATGTATTTCAACCCCTAGTTCTTCTGTCACTTTTGCACTGATCTAAAAAACCAGTCTTTCCATTCTCACTCCTGTGTAAATGTGTATATGAGCTATGCATGCAAAAATCATCTTCCATTTGGGAGAACCATTGTGTCAAGTGACTTGTAAAGGTAAAGGCAGGCAGCGGCATGAGAAACAGAGATAAGGAAGGAATTTGTAATGTTGCTGACATTAATCTAACAAGGTGCTGAAGTCCTAAGCCAAGCTGGCTACAGAGCAAATTCTGGTATCATAAAAGACAGACACATTCTTAATAGCTGCCATAGTGGATCAAGCTAAGAGTACTACACACTATGAAAAACTGAGCCATCAAAAGCATATTTATTTCAGGGCAGAGTATAAATCTTACCCTCAAGCCCTTGTATAGCAATTCTGGTTACAGGGAGAACCTCTCACATTGTCTCTAAAATGGAAATTCTTCTTTTTGTTTTTTCTACAGGCCATCCTAATAAGATTCTGTAATGACATATGACTTGTTGCAGGTGTTTTCCACTTCATCTTTTTACCTTTTCTCCATCATGTCCTGGAGGTCCTGGCAGGCCAATTTCACCCTAAGAAGCAGAATCCAATTTCAAAAAATGTTAACAGCTAATTCATCTGTGAAAATATCCAGCTTTACCAAATATGCCACTAGGACACTGACAAAGTGTATGGATAGAAATTGGCAGGACGGTGTTTCATAAAATATGACTTTGATGTCAAATGGTAACAATGATGCTAGGGTAAATGGGGACAGTAATGCCTAACAGGCTGATTAAATACCAAATAAGCATTTGAAAGGTTGACTGCAATAAAGCTGCACATGTGATGAGATAATGAAATAATTTCATCACCTTCTTGCACTATGAGCACAATCCTAACCAGGTCTACTCAAAAGTAAGCCCCACTGTGTTCAATGGCTCTTACTCCCAGGAAACTGTCTTTAGGATTGCAGCCTATGTCATCTCATATCTCTCATTGTTTTACTTCTAACAGCATAATGTACTTATAATGCATTTTTCATCTAGACTTGCCAGATTCCAACTGGGAAATCCAGAATGTGTTTTAAATTTTAATTTTCCGTTGCCAAGAGAAAAGATGTAGATGAGGCATATTATTAATAATATTTATAATTATATACCGCCTTTCAACATTGCCAGGTTAAGAATACCACAGAGGAATGTTAGGCTATGAGCACAAGCCTAACCATGCCTACTCAAAAGTAAATTCCATTATGTTCAGTGGGTCTTACTCTTAGGAAAGTGTCTTTAGGATTGCAGCATTTATCTTATTGGTCATAATCTTCATTCCAGTGTTAATGGCAATAACAATAACAATAAGGCAATAACAGTAACAATACGGGGTAATTAAATCCAGTCCCTAATCTTGTGGTATGTTTCTTTTATAAGGGGGATGAAGTGTTTACTCTATCATGTCTTAGAACGGTATCATTACACCCAGAGACAGAACCTGAAAATAACCTTAGAGGCTGTGCACAAATAACTTGTTTTAAATCATTTTTCCTAGGTAAATTAATTTTAAAACCAACTAATACTAACTGCTATTTATTTGTATTCTAGTTACCTTAGGGTTGTTCTCTAATTTAGGTTATGAGGAGCATATACTAAGTGCCTAACTTAGGCAAAATCCTATGCATGAAAGCTTCAAGAATTAAAACTGAATATGCATGATCTTTCAGAAGAGGACTTCCATAGGCTGGCATCTTTAATATCAACTAGTGCATCAGTCCATTTGCAGCTCCTACTGCATTACTCCACCCCTAGTATATTGCATATTTGTATTATGGAAATCATCTGTTGCTTTGAGAGACTGTCTTGGCTGAAATGCAAGGTACTATATATACATAGCAAATAAAGAAATGTTGGTTTTTATGATTCACAAGGGTTGTCTTACCTTCTGTCCTGGTGGCCCTGGTGGGCCTGCAACACCTGGAAGTCCTGGAGGACCCTGGAAAGAAAAACTCATGTTAAAATATTTTAACTTTCCTTATTCAGTGTAAGAAATATTTCCTATAAATAAATTCCCTAGGTCTTTAGAGAAGGTAAGCAGAAAGATAGTGATAAGTGAGCAAAAAGATAATTTTGTGGATATCACTTTTAAATTGTATAAAACTGCCTTTAAAAAACTGATGCACTCATTATCTAATATATAAAACTGAAATTCTGTTTGTGTGTTTGTTTGCCTGCCGCCTACTGGTGTGGTTAAGAATTGTGGTTAAGAACCCACTTAACCGCAGGTGACCCCCACCTCTTGACTGACACTCACCTAATTTTCCCTCTGGAGGAGCAAAAAGGGGAAAGTAAGAACTGTTAATGGGTCTTTTTTAAACATAATTTAAGGGTGGCCATTTTTTGAACTAAAGCCAGAGATGCATGGTAAAACCATGGTAAAACCACAGAGAAACCACAGGTAAACAGTTGTTACAAATGAGTTTGCTATAGATAGGACTAAATGTCAGTCTAAATACTAAGGAAATAAGAGAAGTGCTAAGAAAATAAGCTGTGGAACAGCAGTGTTTCATCAGCTGGTCCTGAGCTAGCTCCAGCGCTGGGCTGCTGCTGGGGACCACAAATTGCATCATTGCACGTTTGTGACACTCAGCACTGGCAGAGAGTGGTACAAGGTCTCTTAGGCCTTTGTAGTATAAAATAGATTGCTGTATTATGTGTCCTCAGACCCTCATAACCTAGGCCCACCATCCACAGAGGGAAAAAGTTGGACTCACCATGAGGGCCAATGTCCGAATTTCCTGAAAAAAGAAAAAAATATCCTGGAAATTAAACTTCTATTTAGAGGTAGTATACATATTTCTTTTCCTTTCCACAAAAACTATCGTTCATGTAATGCCTTAAAAGGAGAAATTCAAATCAGTGTAAAATGTATAGGTTCTCTTTTTTCTCTGGTGATGAGAATCTTACAATTTTAAATTTATAGTTGTACTATACAACTACTGAATAGTATAACCCCCTCAGGAGTACGGCAGTTGTGGACAGGAGAATGGGGAGCAGGTGAATTATTCTGATCTCAGCTGGTTAGGATTGCACTATCAGTTTCTTACCTGCTGTAGAGCTTCATTTATATTGCCATTGTAATCCACCATTTCATTCTTTCCTGGTTCCCCTTTGGGACCCTGAATAAATCACACAAGCAGTTACGACATTTCTGCCTAGATCAGATATCTGGAAAATTGTTTCTGTACCAAAAAAACCTGATAAGTGTAGTATAAAGCATTCAAAACCAGCACAGGGACATTTTTTTATATTCTTCTGATACTGGAAGATGAGCATTTTCAAATCAGGTCTTGTGCATGCAGTATGCACAATATTAGTTGCAGAACAGTATAAGGAACAATATTAGCTGCAGAAAAGTATAAGGAATAATATTTGGGACGTATCTCTCAAGACAATTGCAATGGCCAGTTTCATTCATATCTAAACCATTTCTTCAATGCAATCCAGATATAGATTATAAGGTGAAAGGATGTGGTAGTTCAAAGAAGCATGATGTACAGTTTGTCATCAATGATACTGTTTCCTAATGCAATAACTTTTCATTAACATAGACCTCAATCAAACAGTAAAGCAACACTCACCCTTGGACCAACTGGTCCTTGTTCCCCTGGGGCTCCAGGTTCTCCCTGTAATACAGGTATTGCAAAGTTAGTATACTTTTTTCCAATTACTATCCAGCTTTCCAGCACAGGTGCAGCTGTAGTGCAGCCCCAAGTTCGTAAAGGAACTCGTTTCCACACCTTGAAGAGGCCTCAGTGACTGCCCCTCCACTACAGGATGCATTGAATGTCCCATTGGTACAGCTGAACCAGCACTGGAAAATTAGATAGGATTGGCCCCTCATTCAGATATCTCACATGTTGATGCTGGTTGACTGTACAGGGAAGACACAAGGAATGTTCATAACCTCCTAGTTCCTGTTTTTTGCGTGGTGCTTGGAATAATCATGTCATAATTAGCTTATCTTAAAGTTCTTATTTTAAATGAGCTTATTTTAAATGAGCTGTATTTACCCATACTGATGATAGGTTTTTCAACTCATACAGCAATATTTATAAATGGCTGGGAGAATGTTGGTGTCTTTTGTTTGAGACAATGGTTTGTCATCCTGTCAGGGGAATTCTACAAACCACTGTGCTTCACCAGGAGAAGCTTACTAATCTCAAAAGATGAGCTGAAAAACTGGAATTCATGCAAATCTCTACTATGGAAGCAACTGCAAAAAAAGTTTGTAATTTCCTTCATTTAGGTACAAAAGTAAGCCATAGCCTCTGAGGTAAATGTCAAGAGTATGGATCAAAATATGAACTTAGAGGTGAGAAGAGCACGTTTTATTTCTCCCTTAGAAGTGCTATCCCACTAGTGTTTAAAAATGCTATGAAGGCATTCTTTACAGAGCAATCAAAAAAGCACAAAAAATGTCCACTAGGTATACGTGGACATTAAAAGGGCAGATAAATTTACTAACCTTTAGTCCTGGAGGCCCAGGTAATCCTGGTGGTCCAGGTTCCCCTCTTCCACCTCCAAGTGCATTGCCAGAATCTCCCTTTTCTCCCTAGATAGATAAAAGGATGAGCAGTGGTCAAATGATTTATATACATTTTTCCCAATGTGGCCTTATAATGGAGGTAGAATTAGAGATGAGAAGGTGGGGGCAGATTGCCCTGTAGTCATTGCCTTGTAAGAGAAAATGCTAATAATGAGTCTTGTCACTAAAAGCAGGCAAAGCTTAGGCAACCATGACCTGACAAATAAAGCAGAATAGTGGTATCATCCATTAAAGTATACATAAAATTAAGCTAAAAGATGCTCTTAATACTGTACTTGATTCTGACTGGGTGACCAAGACTATCAAGATCAGTGAGCTATTCAGGAAGAACAGTACCGTGGCAGTTGCTCCATTAAACAATCTCTAGAATAAGTAAGATCAAGTTACACTGCAATCCTATGCTTTGGAAGTGATTCCTGTTGAGTTTAATGAACAGTGCTTAGGAACTGAAAAGTGCTTAGGGAACCGGTCTCAAGATCACCCTCTCTCTGTGTATGGGAAATTCACAAATACACTGTACTGTGTATTCACAAATTATATCACTAATATATTCATTTATGGAAATTTATTCAAATTTTAAATGTAAATCGATTATTTTTCCCCTTCCAATCCCCTACATATTATCAGAATTATAATGCGGCTTTCCTGCCAAAAATTTAGAGACCCCTTATATAGTTGATAAAAGTTGAGTCTTGTCCCTCCTGGCATTTTTAACTACTCATTATTTAATCACTGTTTTGCTTCATGTTTAGAGATTTACTGGACTGCCAATGGACAGCGCTTGAATAAAATCCTTTACAGTGTTATCTTTGTGAAATACTAAAGCAAAGCACTTTGGCATTGCCCTTATGGTGTTATTTAAAGGCCCCAAAACATGAATTCATATGGAAATAATATCTATCTGTGAATTCTTACTAGTCTTACAGACTGCAATTCGAAGCATGTCTACTCAGTCCTATTGTGTTCAATGGGACCTACTCACAGGAAATTGTTTAGGACTGCTGACAATTTTTTTAAAATTTATAGGTCATGTTTTCAGAGATGTCCAGTATGGTTCTCAGTATGTCAGACAGTTACAAGAACATCATATTTGATTTGCACAAGCAGGGACGTGAAGTATCTGATAATAATGTCCCTTTCTGTACTAAAACAAACCTTCTGTCCAAATGCTCCAGGAGGCCCAGCATCACCAGGTTTTCCTTTCTCACCCTGTTGGTAAAATACAGACATGGTCAGATACTGGCTGCAATTATTTGTTTAATTTACTGTTGGGCCAGCTGAATGGTAGTAAATATATCCACAGGCACAATGCAACAGACATGCTGAAAACCTTCTCAAAACTTGCAATCTGCTTCTCTTCACAGGTTGATTATCTAACTGGGAAAAGAGGTACCGCCAAAGTTATGTCCTCTTATATATTGCAGGGTGAGAGGAACTGTACACCCAAACATGGTGTATTTCTATGGCTGCTGCTGCTGTTCCTTTATTTTTTTATTTTTTTTAGTTCATGAGCCTTTTTTGGACAGAGAACCAAGTATTGATTGATATTACTTTGTAAATCACTTATGGTGCAATCCTAACTAATTTAGGCCAGTTTAACTCACTTGGCAGATCTTCCCATGGGTGGTGTGAGGAGATGGGCGTATTCCCGGTTAGTGGCCTAATCCCCCCAGAAGTGGGGCAGAAGTGCCTTATGGCACTTTTGTGATACCTCCAAGTTAGCAAAGAACTTATACCGGGACTTAGGCCAGACGTACTCCTGTTGATAAGTTATCACAGCTAAAAACATATACAGTGGCGCCTCATGTAAAGAACGCCTCACGTAAAGTATGTTTCACGTAACAAATAAAAATTTCTCTAGGATTCTGTTTCACATAACAAACTGTGCTTCACGTAAAAAACACATTCGTTGGCAGTTGGGGCAGATGTGCTAGCCGGCAGCCTGTTTAAAAAGCGTCAGGGCTGCCTAGCACACCTGCTGATAGTGAAAGCAACACTTCCATGCTGTTCCTCCTGAGGCTGGGTGTCCACTGGGCAGAGGAAGAGAAGAGCAGTGGAGAAAAGGGAAGCAGCTCAGGGCTAGCCAGAAGGGAGCAGGGGAGAGAGAGGCTCAGGATGGAGAGAAGGAGAAAGTGGGGAGACACTTTGAAGGTGTCTTGGATTGAAGCCTCCTAAGCATGTCTACCCAGAAGTAAGCCCCACTGTGTTAAATGGGTCTTACTCCCAGGAAAGTGTCTTTAGGACTGCAGCCTAAGTAGACTTCATAAGATCATGCACATTGAATGCATGTTATGAATTCAATCCCAGTGTTCTGTCATCATTTTTACGACATCCAGATAATATTTTTATATGAATATTTTGGGGGTTGTGGAACCAGTCGTCTGAGTTCCCATTATTTCCTATGGGAAAATCCGCTTCATGTAAAGAACGTTTCACATAACAAACATGCCTCCAGAACGAATTAAATTTTTTATGTAAGGCATCACTCTATCTCAAACCTTTCACATTTATTTCATGCCTTTCAGAACATGCTCTCCTTCTGGGTAAGTTTTGTCCATACACAGCATGCTCTACACATGTAAGTAAGTATAAAATCATTCTTCTACAAACATGGAATCAGGAATGAGGCTGGTGGCAGAACAATGCAGAGCAGCGATCAAACCCAATTATTTTACGATATCCTACCCTTTGCCCCCTCTTCCCTGGCAAACCTGGGGAGCCCATCTTCCCTGCAACTCCACGTTCTCCCTTTTCAGGGTTAAGAAAAGAGAAACAAAACGTAAGGTCTATTATATATGACTGGTGGCCACCAAAAACAATTTAATTAATAACTGAATTGTATCTTCCAATATAAATATCCCCAATATTGGGAATAGAATAAAATTGGGCATATCATTCCAATAAGAATGAACCCTAAACAGGAGGCACTCAGAGTTTGTTTTGTAACATTATGTGCTTAGATAAATTGTGGCATTTGCTTGAGCAAATATCATGTTGATAATATGTTGACAGCTTGATGGCTGATTTGTACCATGAATGGATGTATCACTGTGGTTAAATCTTGAAATGTCGTCTGAATACAGTTCAAGATTTGAATTTCTTCATGGCTATGTATGGTCCCCAAAATAAGCACTCACCTGAAGACACCAGCTCTAAGAGAACAGCTTGGCAGTGTGTGAAAACAACTGAAACTCATTGTTAAACTACATAGCTTGAAGTTCTTGCTGGGTTTAAGGGAAACTGTTGCCCAGTGTGCAATGGTGCCAGATGCCAAGGGATGTCCATAGGGATGCCTGGTGCCCATTTCCCAGTGGTGGCTGATGGTACCCACTGATGCCTCCTGCTCACTGGTGCCAACTGGTATCCAGATGGTGCCTGGAAGGAATGCCCAGTGTCTGGTAGTACCTACTACCATCTGCTGGTGCTCCCTGCCTGGTGGTGCCCCCTGCCTGTTGCACCGTGCTGCCCAGTGCCATGCAATAGTGCCTGGTAGGGATGCCTGCTGGTGCCCGCTCATGCCTACTGCGGCCCACCACTGCCCCCTGGTACCATCTGGTGCCAGGAGCTTGTCATTGCTCAGCAGTGCCCAGCCACACCCCGGCCCACAAATATTCTTGAAATTTACTCCCACAAGGGTGGGTTCATTCTGCTAGTTTCTAAATAAAACCATTATGACACAGACACCACTGCAGTATCATCCCATGGAAATGAAATATGGTAGTTCTGCCCTTGGAATTTCTCATCTGCTAGGAATGTGGGAAGTGCATAATACTGAGCAAACTGAGACCTGTGTCTGCATTGCACATAGATTTCATAGAATCATAGAGTTGGAAAGGACCCAGTGGATCATCTAGTCCAACATATATCATACATTTAAAACAAACAGAAGCAAATAAAAAAAAATTGTAAATAATTACATTAAAGTAAACCAAGTGAATAACACCAACTCCCTTCCTAATCAGTAAGGTTTATAGTCCATTAAATGCCCAGTTAAAGTTAAGTTCTTATATTTTAACCAGTTCAGTGTGATTTGGGATAAAATCATTTTTGAATCCAGCATGTTTTTAGTTTGGGCTAGTTTTCAAATTTAAGGACAGATTTACTCTCTCCCTAAGTTTTCAGAGGAAGGAGCTGGGGCAGTGACGTAATCCGTAGGATCATCTCCTTTGGGGGAAAAAGGGGGAGTGATTTTCCACCTCCACCAGGGTCCTGCCAGGCTGTACAAGGCTGTACTTGATTAAGCTCCCCACAGCTAGAAAAGAATGTTTTTGGTGTAATTCAAGCGGAAGCCAGCCTTTTTTTACCATATAGAACAATGTCAATATGGACAAAGAATGTTATTTTTTACTATATAGAACAATGGAAAACAAAAAAGTTAACAAAATCTACATTTTAAAGAAATGAAAAATCAAAATGTAAACTACTGTATAGTTTACCTTTTGCCTACCAATAGCTGATTGTTCAACAATGACAGTATCCTATGAACATTACCCCTTTATATGTCAGGAGATAAGCTGAAACAATACAGGTTGCTATTTCGTTTGTGATTAGGTGATTTTCTTAGACTATTTTATTTACAAGAATCAGCCTGGTGATATCACAATAGTTTCCACTGAACAAATGTTCAGTTGCTCAGGCCTTACAGAGAATCCTATCTTTTTAAAGACTTGATGTGTTTTTGGTGGCTTTGAAACATAATTGCAGCACCAGCTTGTCAAGCATGGGTTGGCAAAGTGCTATTGATGCTTTCCAAGGCTGCTGCTTCTTTAATTAGTAGCTTTCTCATTGCCTTTAAATTGGCTTCTGAAGCCAATTCTCTGAGATTTTCTTTGTCAGAGTGATGTAATGTCATTAAGCCAATGAGGCCCTGTTACAATCTTGGCATGGTTTTCAGTAGTCTTCTGGAGACAGATGCTGATTACTAGAGACTCCAGGCCAATACCAAAGGGTTGGCAACCCTACCTTTGTACCTATAATTAGTTGCTACTTATTGTAACTATCTATATAGTAACAACATTCCTCAGCTGGCACTTAATGAATGAATTCCTGTTTTCAATTGGAGGTGGGGGAATTTATTAGTACTGGTACACTCTTTAGAGCCGAGGAAGGAACATCTTTATAGCCCAAGAAACTGCCTTCTACTTCATTTTTTATTATTACACTTTTGCAAAAAGCAACTTCTTCAGCATTTGTCCTGCATGGTGGTGGAGTCTGCTTGTTTTGGACTAGAATCATCAAAACCATGACGTGACCTGGCCAGGAAACCCGGCCAGTCTGACGCAGGGACTTGTCACCAGGATGGTGCCTTCTATATATCTACTTGCATTTGAATGCTTTCAAACTGCTAGGCTGGCAGGCAAGATACCAATTAAAAGGGAGGGAAAAGCAGAACCTTTGCTATAATGTGACCTACCTCTGAGTAAATATATAGTGGGAATATTGACCATAGGAAAGAATTTGTATTGAGTACATTGAGTTCCATGTGGAATCACTGTTTTAAATCTACTTTCAACTAATTATTTAAAGCAGTATCCAGACTATGCTTTAAGAATTCTAGTGTTGATGCATCTAAAGTGTATTGTGAGCATGGCTACAGAAAAGAAAATGAGTTGGGAAACTGATCTGCCTTTAAAACTCAAGCAGAGCATGACTGAATAATAAGAAACCAAAGAGGGGAGAGGAAAGAAGAAAAAAAGAATAAATGCCAACTGTATCCACCATTTAAACTGACAAGATATCCACATATTGATAATATCAGAAATCTTAAGACACTGAAAAGAAGACAAAGCAGGGCATCTGTTTCCTTAAGTGTAATACCTTTGCTCCAGGAATCCCTGGCTCACCCTGTAGTTGGAAAAGATGGAAAAATGAACTGTGAGAAGGAAAGAGAAGACAACGATCCTTTTCCTTCCAAAGCTAACAGATAGAAAAGGTGAGTATTCCTCAAAGAAAGCTTCATGCTAAAGCACCGGAATTTATCAGTGTTATCTGAACTTACATTTGTTTTGGTTACACACTGTGTACTGATGAGCAATCTATTAATTTTACCAAGTTTTACCAAGTTTTAATTGGATTCCCCAAATACTTTATCTTGATAAACATAATATGGAGACACAAAAATGAAATGGTTAAGGATGCAAGCCTAAATACATTTATACTTTCCTTGGAGTGAGCCCCACTGAGGAAAATGGGACTTAGATCTGAGTAGACATGCATAGACTTGCTCTGAAAAATGCTTAACATTCAGATGGAGACCCCAGGGTTCAGATGAGAGGTACAAACTAAAGGCAGTGTTATATTCTTCTTATAAAACTAACATAGCTCCTAGAGAGAATCAGTAGTTGAAAAGGGGTCCACCTTTTTTTTCCTCACCAGCCAATTCTGTGCTGCAAACACCACTGCAAATCAAGTACAAAGAAGCATATTTCATTCTTATTAGGAGGGAGCAACAGCAGCTGTAGCTCCATCAAATCATGTCACTTACTAGCTTATCCCACCTAAAGCGAATGGAACTGGGAGGGAAGCAATGTTCTCCCACGAGAAAGGAAAAATTTTCTTTCCACGCCTAACGCTGGGTGGCCCAGCCCTCATCAGTACACAAGGAGTAGAGTCTAAGTTTGTTTCTGTGAATAAAGCTATCATGGCAATATATGAATTCACCCTCTGCACACAAAAGTATTTATTACTCATCTATTTATACCTTCATACCAAAAGCAAATATCCAAGGTGGCTTACAAAGCTTTTGTTCCTCATCTCCTGTTGTCCTCACAACAACCCTGTGAGGTAAGTGAGGCTGAGAGCGAGTGACTCACCCAAAATCAGAGGCTTAGTCCTGTTCAGGGATATGAACCTGGATTAGGTCTCATTCCCACTCCCTAACAATTACAACATTCTGACTCTCACCATCCCACCATTCGCAGTACTGGTATTAGTACTATGTTATAGCACTTGGCTTGTAAAATATAGTATTGATAATACAAATGGTAACCCATAAGACTTGTGACATCGGACATATTTTCTCTAGTTGGTGCTTTTGCCCGCAACATTGTTATAACGTCTCTCTAACACTAGAATATTATATAGTACTGCATTAATGTACAAGCTTAACTAGACCAAACTTTGCTTTGCCAGCATGCTAAAGTCAGTCATAGAGCACAAACCTAACCATCCCTACAATCCAGAGATATTACGTGCACCTGTAGTTATGGCACCCCCTAGTGAAAACCTATGGGAAATTCATATTGGAATCCAGAGTAAATTGTTCTTATAACAGAGCAAGGACTCCCCGTAGTTACTCTGGATTGCACCCCATGTCTACTCCAAAGCAAGCCCAATTGTGATCAATTACTCCCAGGAAAATTCTTTAGGATTGCAGCCATAGTAAGATTGCTCTTTAGTCTTTCAAGTACAGTATTGCACCAAGCATTTTATGATTAATACCGAAATGTTTTGTGGCTGTTTAATCTTGTAGATGCACATTATGCTCTTCACTAATCATACACCAGCTTCAACAATTTGTTAAATATTTGGCTTATCTTGAATGAATTTAGTTTTCTCTTCAGGCTCTCTTTCAGGGACCAAAGATTGGATCCCAGATAGTCTTTGTGTAGTGAAACAACACTTCTGATCATGGATGAGGGGGAGTGGGTGGATGGTGGCAAGATTTTGATTGACTTCAATCCTTATCAAGTCTCACATTATTCATGGTTCTTGACTCTCAGAATCAGCTTTATGTGGATGAGGGCCACAAGATGAAGGAGAGGCTGGAAAACCTCAGAGTGCAATCCTAACCCTCGCCTGGGATGTCCACTTCTGGGGAGAGGGAGTTTCCCAGTGCACAAATATGCACTGGCCTTTCCACACCACTACAGGAACAAGGAGATTGGTGAATTTTGCTGACCTAAGTTAGTTAGGATTGTGCCCATAGACTACAAACAGCATGCTGTTTGCTGTACTCTATATCCAAGTGATTATTTCTCTTAGAACACAATCACAACCATGTCTACTTAAATGTAAGCCCCATTGTGTTCAATGGGTTTACTCTCAGGAAAGTGTCTTTTAGGATTTTTGTTTCAATGTGACTTTAGAAAGAAGCCCAAATCTCACTGTTATACTATATGTTTTCTGCTGTTGGAATTTTTATTTAGCTTTAACATGACCAAACCACATCACATTTGCCTAGAATTCTCACTCTCTCTTAATTAACTCTCATTCAAAAAAAATTAGGGAAATGTGACCGCTGTACTTCCTTAAAGAATTGGCCTTTTTCTAGTCTGAAATGGCTCCGAGAACATGTTACTCTCATGTTTTTGTTGCTCTCTATCAACTACTGTTTGACATTAGGTTAAAACTATTGTTCTGAATCCATCTCCTATTGTGGTTCATCCTAGATTTCATTCCAAAAAAGGCACTTAAGAGAACTAACCTTTATTCCTGCTACTGCTATTCCAGGAATCCCCTGACAGCAAAAAAGGAAAGATAGGAATAGTTTGGTTGAAGTGAAAGGAAGCATTCTTTCTGAAAGTTTCATAGAAACAGAAATTGAAAATATCCTTTCCCAAAGAATACACGAGACTGAGACAATGTAAAACAAAAATGTTAGAAGCCTTGGAAACGTATCAGGCTCAAGTAAGATCTGATGCTAATACTTTTGTTTCAACACAAGTCTTCCTCAATCATGTAAATATCATGGAAAATATGGAGGGGGATGCTAATATTTAGTGGGAGAACAGATAAAAGAGATGCAAGCTTACCATGCTATTTACATTCCTTTAGCCTCTTCCCCCTCAAGTGCTTATCCCAGCAGAGCTCACTTTCAGAATCAAAGTTTGCCTATGTAAAGCACTATGGTGCATGGTAGGCACAATACAGGAAAGTAAGCTCTGGGCAAAGGAAGGGTCATGTACAACAATTATTTGCCTGTTTTTTTTGCATGAAAAAAATTATATTTTGAGCCTGACTGTATATGTTTGGGACAGACTAGGTTAAAACAAAAAAAAAATCTTGTTTTATCTCATATAGTCTGACCTTTAAAGGATTCTTAATGGAAAAAAATCACTAATAGCATGTTTTCAAGAAACAAGCCATGACTGATTTTCCTTTGAAATGCAACATTGCAGAAGTGTGGTGGATGCATTCGGGAATACCTTTCAGTCCATGTGGGACAACAGAAAGCATACTTGGTTGATGCATTGAGGGGGGTGTACTGAGATGGCATTCAATAAAGTATTCTAAATTCCTTTGTAGCATAAATGGGGCTCATCAGCAAAGGTTCCTTATGACATAAACTAAAGTAAAACTTCATAAATTTAAACTTTATACTAGACTGTTCTAGAACGAACAGTTCTAGGCTGCCTCTTTCCCTGGCCATTGTCCCATCCTTCAATGTTGGTCCTTATATTTTAAAAAAGAGAATTTGGGTGATTGCACCTGTACATCCTTTCACTTGTTTCCTGTTATTTTCTTGAGCAGAAGTTAAACTTGGCTGTTTCAACAACACTCCTTAGGTGTCATTGTCAAATTTATTTGGAAATTCAGTTTCATGAGTCCACAACACCAGTGACATTTGTTAGAAGACCCATGTATCCTGCATAGCAGAAAAAACCCAAACCATCACGTATATAGGCTCTTTGGTTTTATCCGTATAATATAGTGAAATACCTATAACAAATTAGGAAAATGTATCCCTCTAGCAGACTGAAGCTTTATGTTTTCATTGTATTTCCCCGATTTCTCAGTTATCATTTGGGGTCCTTTTATAAACAAAATTGAAAGAAAAACTGATGAATCTGATGTAAAAATGTTAGTAGCCACATCTGAAGAAAATAGAACACGTCAGAGTTTCTTTGGAGATTTTAGCCATCATACATCTTCTGACTACACATCACTTTCCTTTGCAATTGAAACCTTAAGATTTGGCTTGTCAGAAAAATGCTAAATATCTGTACATTCTAAATATTAGTATCTGTTAGCCTTCAGTGAGAACACCAATTATAACAGCATGTTCTAGGGAGAGAAGTGGGAAAGAATGAAAAGATTGTTAGAAATGGAATAATGGGTGTGAAGAATTTAGTTTGAAATAAAGAGACTTCTTGAAGAAACAAATGAGATCATAACCAAGAAGGGCTTGCAAACAAGCTCAAACAAGGGGGTGTTTGAAGCAGCTAGGGGTGGAGGAAGAAGGAGAAGGATCATACCTCTCAACTTTCTGAAACAGAAATCAGGGGCAAAGCTAAAAAACACAAGGACAGAAGATGGCGATCAGGGAATCTATGTAATAACAGGTGATAAACATTCAGAAATGCATCAGATGTAAGTAATGTTTAGTAACCGAAGGCTAGAGACATGAAGGGCATGTATACAAATAAATACGAGTTGGAGGATGAATTTCATTGAAGAGATGGCATGTCAGTCCTTTATTTTGTAAATGAATTTAATTCTTGATCACTTAGAAAAGTATGTCCTAAAATATGCATGTCTGTAAATGCCAAATGTGCAAACATTTAAACTTCAGAATGCCTTTTTATTGTAATTCTTCTGCATTCTTTAGAATGTAATACAAATTTAAACCTCAATTTACTGTCAAGGAAGCAAATGTACTTTCTTTTTTTCCAAAGTGCTGTACTAATCCACTGGATAAAGTGAAAGCTACCATGTCACACAGCAATTTCAATGGTATCCTTGTGTGCAAATTTCCTTCATTACATCACCTGTGTTCCCTGATGGGAACACAGTTCAGGAACAGGCATGCCATTTGTTCAGAATAACATTTCTTCCTGGTGCTTCTGTCTCTGCTAAATGGGCTCTATGTTTTTATATTTGAAAAGCACATGAAAAAAATTATAATGAATGTGACAGAAAACATAGACACCAAGATGGTGTAATCTCTGAATCTCAGAAAGACAAGTTGAGAGGTATGGGTCAAGGTAGCTGAATAAATCAGATTCAATTTCTTGCAGAATACATGAACTCCTTGTTTTCCTGATTGCCCTGGTATGCCCCTCTCCCCCTGGAAGAGGAAAACAAAAGAAGATGAAGAAGAAAGCGATGGGGGCAAATATTCTTCCTCGAGGAGCCAAAAATCCCTGCAGCAGAAGCTGTGCTGGCACCATTGAATTTCTACATGGAGAGTTAGCTACGATTAGGCTATTCATGTAACTGACAGTCTAACATTGATGGGAAGATAAATAACTATGGGACATTCTTGACACTCTCAAAAGCAAACCTTAACTATCTTAACTTTTTCAGCTCAGCCAAATTTGTCAACAAGATGTCTTCCAATGCTCCACCAGAGGGCAGTCCAAGACCTCTGTTTAAAGCATACATGCTTTCCGGTTCTGCGCATCAGGAAGGTCTTCTTGTCCTGCTGATATAGCCTAGACCACACATTTTACAGAGCTTTGATTTGTCTAAATTGTGAAATGACATTTCTTTTTATCAATAGTTGATCAGAAACTCTTAATGAGGAAGCTATATGTCTGATGAACTTGCTGTGCAGACAAGGTACAAAACTTTTTATGAATATTTATGAAACTTTTATGGATAATTGGAAACCATTCATGTATTTCCTGCATGAGAAGGGAAATATGAGTCAAATGGATTATGGATTTGATTTGATCAATTTATATCCCACCTTTCTTCCTAATAGGAAGGATACCCAAGGTGGCTAGTAGACAATTTATACAATTGATGAGTAGATGATGTAGGACTCTCATCTTTTTTTCACTTCCTTGTTTGTTATAACAAGGAGGGGGAAATATATCCAGTACATTATATGTATCCAATAGATTGTTTATAATATCTTACTAGGTTGTAGAATTTTATAGGAAAGCAAAGAAATGTAAATTGAGAACTCAGCACTTGTCACACAACTTTCAATACTTTTTTCTTTCTGTCTTTTTGAATTTCTTTTCTATTTTTAAATTAAAACTAATAAAATTAATTTTAAAAAAGAAACTCTTTATGAATCCACTTTATGAAACTCTTTATGAATCCAGAGTCCACTTCTAAGAATTACTTCTGATGTTTTGTTCAAATTGCACACTGAAGATGAAACAGACGTGTAAAATTTATAGGACAACATTTATAAGAGGGTGTGGGTGTATAAGCAACACCACAGTCATATTTATTAATTTTAATGGCTAATATTGACCCATTTTTAAATAGTGATTTAGATTAACAGCACAATCCATAGCAACTAATCTGTCCACATAAGAGCCCTTAGGTTGCCCTATATAACACTAGGTTGGAGCAACTGCAAGATGCTCCAGCCCAGTTACTCTGAAGGAGACTTAGGGCAGAGCAAGGCAAGGGTGCCCTAAGAGAGGTGGACCTGCTCTGTCCTAACTGGGGCAGCCTAAGCAGCTCAGGAGAGGCAAGTTGAGGGCATGTTTAGCATTGCCTAGGGCAGAGCAGTTACTCTGTATCCAAAGCCTGTTTCAAGGCAGAAATGCCTCTTCCAGTTCCTCAGAGATATACCACCTCAGGAGCAGGTATAGTAATGAGTAGACCCATAGGGGTCCATGATAAGGCCTGAGTAAGAATGGCAGTGTTGACCAAAAATCTGAGTTCTTGGCCAGCCTAGCTGCAACCCCTGCCTCTCAACCTCAGGATATGGAACAAACTACGGCTGCCCACAAACCTCAGGATACAGCAGGCCACTCCAAGAAGCCCCTTGTATTCACTGTAGAATGTACTGGCATCTCATCAGGGACTCCTTATAAGGCAGGCACCCAGTGGTGTCACCAGACTGGTGCGGCTGGTGTGGGCTGCATTGGGTGATGTGCTCCGTATGGGGTGATGTGCCGGAGGAGTTTGACTGTCCTTTGGCAGGCCTCGGGCGTCAGCACCCCCATTCAGGCCTGCTCCAAGGCGGCGCAGCAGCCAAAAGCTGCCACTTGTCTGAGGAGCTGGCCTGAACGGCCATCTGAGGTGCACTGCGCAGAAACACACTGAGCATGCCGAACAGCTTCAGAGGAGACTTCCTTAGAGCAGAGAAAGTCCGCGCCTCTGCACAGCCATTCGGCCTCACTCAGGAGGCAGAGCGGCAGCCGAACGGCTTCAGAAAGAGTACTGCACAGGCACCAACTCTGACGCCTGCACAGTCTCCCCCGAAGCCAAAAGGCTTCAGAAAAGTACTGCGCAGGTGTCAGAGATGGTGCCTGTGCAGTACTCTTTCTGAAGCCAGTTGGCTTCAGAAACAACTGCGCAGGTGCCAACTTTGGTAACAGTGTTAATGTTTGTTAGGGGCCAAGGTCAAAAGGATAACCTATTATTTCCCCCAAAATAGAAATATGTCTATGATTTTGTTTTCTGGACCCTTTTTCATAGGCCTAAATCAAACCTCTATCTCTCCTATTTGTCTTTGCTATTTCCAAACCTCAGCTAATGTCAACAGCTAGCAGTGCAATGATATGCACGTGTAAGGTAAAGATCCTACTCTGATAGCTGTGACTGGCTGCAGGTTGCCTTTGGTGACTGCGCAGTCCAGGTAGGGGGGGGGCGCGCATCCCAGGGATGATGCACAGACTTCCGCACCAGGTGATGTGCAGAGTCATGTCACCACTGCAGGCACCACAGCTGTTCCTTGTTCAGTGTGATCTGAGGGGTGTCTCCTCAGGAGCAAGTCTTCCCCTTGTGTCAATTACTTAGCATGCTCTGGAGCAGTTAGGGCAGCCCAGGCTTCCTGACTCTCTGGATTCAGCATAACTTTCTGCTCTGGATACAGAATAGTTAGGAGAGTGCAGTTAGGTCAGAGCAGGCTGAATTTGCTCTGGATTGTGTCCTAAAACAGCTGAGTTTGAGTAGTTTATGGCTGCAATCCTAATCTATAGTTAGGCCGGCATAAGACACAGCATAAATCCTATGCAGACCTGGAGGTTCACAAAAGTGCCATAAGGCAATTTTGCCCAGCTCCTGGGGGAGGAGGGTTAGACCACTGCACAGCCATATGCCAACACCCCCACATCACTGCAGGAAGATATTGTATGGCAGGTGAGTTAGGCTGGCCTAAATAGGTTAGGTTTGCACCCTCAAATTGCACCTTAAGGCTGCAATCCTAAAGATACTTTTCTGGGAGTGAGACACAATGAACACAATGGATCTTACTTTTGAGTAGACATGGTTAGGATTGTGCTCTAAGTACATTAAAACAACTGCAATCCTAACTCCCAGTTAGGCTGGCATAAATCCCAGCACAAGTTTCGCACTGGTCTACAGGTGTTGCAACAGTGCCGTAAAGCATTTCTGTAGTACTCCTGGGGAGGTTAGGCCTGTGCACACACATGCACCAGCCTAGCCACTTCACTATGGAAACAAGGAGCGAACAAGTTGTATGGCTTAAGTTGGTTAGGATTGCATCCTGACTATATAACTGTGAGGTCTTCAAAATTGCTCTCATTTCATCATAGATTTATGCTGGGTGCTGCTGTTCTTTCCATAACTGAATGGTGCTGCCCATATAAATTGACATGTGCCACCCCATCCCACAGTCTACTCAGTGATAGCAGTCAACAGCAGTGAGTTAGACCCACCCATAACCCATTAATAATCAAGCAACTAAGAATTAACTCAAATTATGATGTGCAATAGGAAATGATATAGTCTGGCCTGTGGAAAGCATGGAGTGAAGATGTACACAGTTAAAGAAAAAAAATTCCTACAGACAGAAGAATGGTTTTCTTGCCATCCATCTTTCATTTCTTTACTGATTACCAGCAATATTAATTTTCTCTTTATTTAGTTAAATCCAGAAAGTAAATATCTATGCAATTAACCATGTTTCGGATAGTCAAATTACATTCCACATTTCACCTTCAACCTAATAACATATAAAAACCACAATGGAAGCAGATTATTCTCTAAATTAGAAAATTAGATTAAAAATTACGCAAAAGAATAAAAAAATCAAGTCAAAAGAAACTCCCATTCTAAACAAATACATGTGGTTGTCACAAACCAAGAAGTGAAAAAGAATTTCTTCCCAATAGTTTTTTTTTTCTTGGAAAAAAGTGCCAGTACTCACCATGAAGACTCTTAGGCATGACTACTCAGGATTAGTCTGGTGGGCAAAAACAGGCCAGTACTCAGTACTGATGAGTAGCCTCAGAAAAAAGCCCTGCCTCCAGATCTCTCTCAAAGGACATCCAGTTTCAAGCAAGGCATTAGCATTAGCAATTAGCAAGGTCTTATTGTGTTAATGTTTGTTAGGGGCCAAGGTCACTGGCATTAGCAAGGTTTTACAGTGTTAATGTTTGTTAGGGGCCAAGGTCAAAAGGATAACCTATTATTTCCCCCAAAGTAGAAATATGTCTATGATTTTGTTTTCTGGACCCTTTTTCATAGGCCTAAATCAAACCTCTATCTCTCCTATTTGTCTTTGCTATTTCCAAACCTCAGCTAATGTCAACAACTAGCAGTGCAATGATATGCATGTGTAAGGTAAAGATCCTACTCTGATAGCTGTGACTGGCTGCAGGTTGCCTTACTGCCTATACAGACACCAGCCATTAGCTGTTGGGTGCGGCAAGAGCCAGTGCTATCCAAAGATTCCTCCATGGTCACGTAACTAGCACATCTGCATGGAACGCTGTTTACCTTCACACCGAGGTGGTACCTATTTTATCCACTTGCATTTGCATACTTTTGAACTGCTAGATTGGCAGGACCTGGACTAGGGATGGAAAGTCTCCCCATCTTGTCCCCCCATCTATGTCTCAAACCCTGGGTCTCAAACCCTGGCCTGCTGGATGACAGGCAGGGTGTCTTAACCAGCTGAGACACGACAGCCCACTACATGTGGGTGTAATCAGAAGTAAACCCCATTTAGATTAGTGAGGCTTATTTTCAGGAAAGTGTGTATAGGTTTGCATCTAAAAGCTTAATCCTGAGCTGCCCTTGCTCCTGCAACATCTGAACGGCTATTGTGGGATCCTGTGGGTAAGCAGGCTGCCACACCTACTTCCCTGGTCTGTGTATGAGAGCAGCTTACAATGGGGCTTATTGTTTCTGCACTAACACTTTTGCTGGTGCAGAAACAGAACCTCTGAATAAGGGTGAAGTACCCTCAACATGACAAGAGTTGTCATGTCATGTACACACTTCTGAAACAGTGATGTCTACGCTGGCTTGGGCATGTTGTGAGAATGGCTGATGGTCGGATTCCAAAAGATCTCCTATATGGAGAATTAGTGCAGGGAGAGCCCCCTAGAGGGAGACCATAGCTGTGATACAAAGACATCTGCAGGAGTGATCTAAAGGCCATGGAAATGGACATCAACAACTGGGAAACTTTGACCTCTGATCATTCAGCTTGGAAGCAAAAGATGCAGTATAGCCTTCTCTAATTTGAAGAGACACTCGTTGAAAAGAGGCCGTCCCGGAACCAGCGAAATCTGGGAGCTGGGCAAGGGACAGACTCTATCTGGCCTCAGTGTGAAAGGGATTGCCATTCTCGAATTGGCCTTTTTAGTCACAAAAGATGCTGTTTTAGGTCCTCCATTTCTGAGCACGATACCACACTCTTTTGAGACTGAAGGATGCCAATGAATGACCCTCAACAGAGCTCCTCCATAATGGCCTGCCTCCCACCCACCCTGTCTAATCCTTCCCCCACTCTGGAATGCCTCGTCCCTGCCTCCCACCATGCTGTCCATAGCAATGGTAGAGAGCTTAGAGCTCAATCCTGAGGACATACCCTACAATCCAGAGTAACTACGGGAGCACATAAGAGACATTACACGCACCCGTAGTCAGAGTTGGGCCCAGCCTGGCCCAACAACTGGTTCCCTGGAAGTGGGCGTGGCCAGGCCGGGTCAGGGTCAGGGTTGGGGGCAGGGCCAGGGATAATTTAAAGGGGAATTAAAAAAAAAATCTAAAAATTTAAAAAAATAATTTTTTAAAAAAAATCTAAGTTTTTGTTAGTGCCCCCCAGCAACCCTAACCACACTTTCCTGAGAGTAAGTCCCATTGACTGTCATGGCACTTACTTCAGAGTAGTCATGCTAGGAAGGATGCTCTTAGGCTGAAGCCCCAGCCACATTTTCCTGGGACTGGCAGCCAGTCCCACTGGCCACTAGAGTGGCAGTTAAAGAGGGCACCCGGCTGGGCACTTTTAAATTTGCCACTCCCAGCGGCAGCCCAGCGAGGCACCCCACAAGCCCCAGTGGCCATGGAAAGGACGCTCCTGCACTGGGGCTTGTCGGGCGCCTCGGCGGGCTGCCACTTGGAGCGGCAAATTTAAAAGAGCCCAGCCAGGTGCCCTCTTTAACTGCCACACCAGTGGTCGAATACGAACCAATCCGCCTGGTTATTGTGCCCCCCACCATTACTGGATCGCCTGCGGCGAGGGAATAGGAATATCCGGTCCCCAAAAACCAGACCAAACCACCCTGGGCCCACCTGTGCCCATAGTTACTGCACCACCTAGTGAAAACCTATGGGAAATTCATACTGCAATCCAGAGCAAATTGTTCTTACACCGGAGCAAGGACTCCCCATGATTACTCTGGACTGCGCCCTAAATGTGGGGCTGCAGCAGCAACTGAGTATTGCAAATGAGCTCCTCTCTGTTCCACACTGCCTGGAGATCTGGCACTGTCTGGAGATCTGGCAGCCAATGGTGGAGAAAAGGCATCACCTCTCTGTGATGTGCTATCTCCAATTGTGGCCCAGCAGTTGGATTCACAGGCATGCCTTAAATCATGTTTGTGACATCCAGTCACTGCTGCAGTCTCACATTTAGCCCACAGGATTGGGCTCTAAGCCCTCTACCTTTGCCTTGGACAGCTTCCCATCATACTTTCAGGAGACACAGCTGTATTTCATATAACTTTTTAAGTGCCTAATAGATTGCAGAGAATACTTTGCTGCCACTAACCCACATTTCCCCCATGTGCCTCACTAAATGTCTAGTAAAAGAAACATGGGATTTGATGCACAATGCAAGAAGCAGCCAATGAATTAAAGTGGGGGAAAAAACCTGAATATGATGTCATGCAATGCATTTCTTTTACAATACCTTTCTGGGGAAATGCTGGTTGAAATGGTAGTTGTTACATAAAGCAAGGTTTTAAACCACTGGACAAGTTAAAAAGTGGGGAAAATGAAGATGTCAGCAACTCCCCTCTACCATGTAAATTTTAAAATAAAATAAGTAAAACCAATCTCCTTATCAGAGAACTAGAGTTCAGACACTTTTCTGGGAGTGACACCACAACTTTTTTTTTAAAGAAAGAGCATGATAGCGTGAAATTGTTCTGAGCACACATGGCAATTTGGTGTTCATAGTTGTATGCTTTACACTTGCTCAAGCCCAAACCAAAGTTATCTTTGAACCAGACTTTAAGTACTTTTTTGCTTTTGTTGTCTTCAATGTTCCCCTGCCTAGTTATTATGAGAAAAGCTTGAAGAGGAGCCTTTATACTAATTTCCCTAACGTGACTGCAATGACTAGAACAGTGGTGTGAAAATCACAGCCTAGAGGCCGTGGGACCCTTAGGGTCCCCCTGTCTCCTCTGAGCCTATGGCCAATCAGTTGGAGCCCACACTGAAATTTGATACTGGGCACCTTTAATGACACTTCCAGCCATGACATCACTTCCAGGGGGTCCCAGACAGATTGTCATTCTCAGAAAGGGGTTCCGGGCTGATATGGTCAAATTCCACTGTTCTAGAGGGACTGATCAGTACTTAAGAAACTGAGAAACCTTTTTCAATAAAAAACAGGGCCACATATCTCCCCTTACTCTGTTTGGTTTGGGCAGCAAAACCTCCTCCAACATTCGAATAAAGGCTTCTAAATAGTTCATTGTCATAGATATAAATAATTCAAACGTGAACATCTAGATTTGGAATTTATTTAGAATAAATGCCTACTATTAAACAAATCTAGACAGTTGCCATGAACAGCATTTGGTAATGGGTAGCGCTTTTTGTACAACAGATTGTGGCATAATGCCACATAAATATATGCCAAATAAATAAATAACGCTTCTTTTCTACTCATTTGATTCATAGTTTTCTGTTGCTCATAGATATTAAAGGATAAAGACAAAAAAACTTTTTTTTTAAAGAATATAGCCATTAATAAATCCATCAGTACTCCAATACACATATTGGAAACCAATGAAAACTAATTCAGGCAGCCTGATATGTTTATTGAAATGAAAAGACATATTCAATAGCCACTTTCACATTGGTTTATACATGATCTCATATTATACACAAAGTGGGAATCGACCCCCAGGATGTTTAAAATGTATGGCATGTCACAGTTTGCTTTGTCTTTTCTAAATCTTGGCCAAAATTGTAATACCCCTTTAAGAACAAAGTAATATACTAAAATTTATAGGTTCAATGTCCATTTTAATAGAATAGATAACATATGGGCATGAAATCATTTTAACCTCTCAAAAAAAGCTCTGGGAAGCAGAGGGAGACCTCAACATCAAGATCTGCCAGACACTGTGAAGAAACTTCAGACCATCTTACAAGATTCAGAAGAGTAAGAAATCATCGACCAGTTTGAGTAGTCAAAGAAATGCCTTTGGTAAGAATCAAATTTCACTGGGCTCATAAAGATAGATTTCACAGTATGTCTCTGTGTGTGCCCAATGGAGCTGGGACATAGAACGTCTGCTTGTGGTTAATCACAACACAGATGTATATGCCATTAAATAGGCCATAGGTCTGTCTTTGCTCCAGGTTTTTATAAGAAGACAATGTTCTTTGTAACAATATTTCCCCATGCAAAACAGATGCAAAATAATTTTCCATGCCTACATCCATGCTAGGTTCCCCCTTTTCACTCTGTTCAAGAGAAATTGCAATGTCAGAGAAGGAATGGATAGAATTGTTGCAGAATGGAAGATAAATGAAAGAAATAAGCTCTTGTTAAACAAGCTGGAGACCCTTTAAAATTGAAAGTGGTATTCATACTATCCCACAATATCAGGTCTTTCCTTTTGTTCCTCTAATGTGTCAAACACATATTTTTAAGCATTCCAATACCCTAGAAAACCAAATATAAGGACTAGAGATGAAAGTGCAGACTTTCATCTACACTAGAGCTCAGCCCTCCCTCCTCTTACATGCCAAGACCTGACAATGGACCATATGAAAAATAAATGAAAGCGTCCTTAGGAATTGTTTAGTACATTTCCCTCAACCTATGTGATGACAAGGTTTAGAGTAGCATTTCTCAAATTGGGGGTCGGGACCCCTTTGGGGGTCGCCTAGAGCTTTCCTGGGGGTCGCTGAAAGACCCCTGGTGCAAGGGGTCTTGCCAGACCTCCGGCTGTAGCTGCGCGCACACTGGGGCTGACTGACAGCCTCAGGGCCCAATCCTATGCATGCCTATTCTGAAAAAAATCCCATTGTAGTCAGGGGGCCTTTATTCCCATGTAAATGTGGATAGGATTGCACCCTTAGGGCCCAATCCTATGCATGCCTACTCTGAAATAAATCCCATTGTGTTCAATGTGTGCACAGAACACACATTTCATTTGTAACAATGAAAATATATCCTGCATATCCGATATTTACATTACGATTCATAACAGTAGCAAAATTACAGTTATGAAGTAGAAACAAAAATAATTTTATGGTTGGGGGTCCCCACAACATGAGGAACTTATAAAGGGGTCACGGTGTTAGGAAGATTGAGAACCACTGGTTTAGAGGAAAGATGGCCCAAAACAGAAAAGGACATTTCCAAACCAATTTGCAATCTAGAAATTAAGTATGACAATAGTGAGTCAGAAAAAGTGTGTGCATATCATATATCAAGTGTGTGCATGATGGCTTTTGTCCTAGTATGTGAAAATGTATGTAGAGATGAAAACCTAGTAGGTAAAGATGAAAAACAACTTTATGAAGAAAAATGTAAACAGAGATTACGTGATCAGAAGACTTTAACTTTGAGCCCAATCCTATGCATGTCTACTCAGAAGTTAGAGCACAATCCTAACCATGTCTACTCAAAAGTAAGCCCCATTATGTTCAATGGGTCTTACTCCCAGGAAAGTGTCTTTAGGATTGTACCCATAGTCTGATTATAGCCAATGGGTTTTACACCTTGTTAAATTTGGATATATGGATCCCACCCAGTAGAGGGCCCACCTAGCCAGGCTAAGTCCTGAACCCGGAGTACCAATGGGGCCTTACAGACTTTACACGCTAGCAATATGGTGCCAGCATGGGAAGACACGGGAAGAACAGTGGTGGCTCCAGCAGGTTCGCACCTGCTCTATAGAACCAGTTGTTTATGAGAGATAGGACATATAAAGTTTAAAAACAGCCATTTAAAAGTGGCTGGCAGATGGGCATAGAACCAGTTGTTAATTTCTTTGAATCCCATCATTGGGTAAGATGCATAATCTGGTAAAGACCTCAGGCTTTCTCTTCATAGAGTTTTTGCCAAGAGAAAGTTTCTATAAAAATTTAAAAAACCGGTACACTTATGGAATCTCTGGAGGACTCTGCCTGTGCCACATGCATGATAGTGCTTGCCTGAAAGAACTCTTCTGCCAGCTGCCTACATCCACTGAATCCTCCTAGGATTAACCCTTTCTTCCCAAGATTTATGAACTCCTTCCAGGCAGCCTCCCTCTTTCACAAGCTAGTGGTGGGCTTCAAGGGGTTCTCACAGGTTCTATAGAACCCTTTGCTAATGAGCACCTGGGGTTACTAATGGGACATAGAACCTGTTGTTAATTTAGGTTATTAGGACATAGAACATGTTGTTAATTTATTTGAATCCCACCACTGACCAGGTCCCTCCTTGCTCAGGCTTGCCTAGCCTCACTCCCCTATTTCCAAGGCATGTGCACTTTAAAGGAAGCTGAAGCCCAGAGCTTCCAGACTGTCTTCCCTTTCCCAGCACCAGGAGACACTTGCAGTGCGAGCCTCTTCACTCCTTTTACTGAGCAGCATTAGTGGAAACAACCTGCTTCTTCCCCAGATGGAAATCTTGACTTTTGCCAAACCCTCAGGATTGTCAAAAACACTTTTGCCTCACCATCTACGCCTTCATCTTGCAACAGATGGACAGGTTGAACCAGCTCTCCTGGTTCAAAGGATTTATTTTTTTTTGAAAGAGAATCAACATCAATGCCATGGCCATTCATGTTGAGTCAAATCCATGCATAAAAAATCCATGTATAACAAGGCTGGATCAGCATAATCTGATACCAAAAGAAATGTACTTCTGCACCTGTCAGTCAAGGAAATTATAGCAAGTGTGCCCCAAACAACCCTGCCAACATTCTCTTTTGTGCATTCATCCTTTTGTTAATTATCAGCTAAGGGTGCATCCTAACCACACAACTCATTGGTCTTCTGTTCCCTTTGTGATGTAGGGAGACAAGTGCATGTCTGTGCACTAAACTAACCATCCCCCTTGAGTGGCACAGATATGCCTTACAGCACTTTTGTGGCACTGTCATGCCAGCACGAGACTTGTGCTGAGGCTTATGCTGGACTAACTGGGATTTAGGATTGCAGCCTCAGTGACTTGTTTCAATTACCTTCCTTAAACATCTATATTACACATTCTGTAGATGACTGTAAGAAGTCATCAGATGGATCCAAACATCATAACTAGTTAGTGCAATACAAAAATTACCTTTTGGCCAGTAGGGCCAGGAAGGCCAGAGGCACCTGGTGCACCAGCTTCACCCACCTCACCCTGAAGAAAAGATGCAAGGAAATGGAAGAAGAAGCAAATACAGATAGGAGCATTTTAAAGTCTTCTGGATAAGAAGAAATTTTATTAGAGGTGTGATAGGCTATAACAAAAAGCTGCTGGTTGAATGTATTTGAAAAACCAAAAACACTCGTGACCCAATCATATCCTCCTCCCCTCCCAGAGTAACTAATGTTCTGGTGGAATGAGTCCCACATTCCATTAATGCATTCCATAATTTCATTCCATTATATTCACCAAGATCAAGTGGCTGAATATAGCAAAGCAATGCTGGGAGGATAGAGAAACCTCTACACAACCTGAAGTGGAGATATTTAGAGCCCTGAGAACCTTGGAATTAGTGCGGTATTGCTTGACCAAGGTAGGCACTTTATTCTCATTTTTTCCTTCTCTTTCTTAGAAATTTGTTTTCCTCCCATTCTGCTTCCCCCTTCTTTTTCATTTTTTTCCTACTTTCAAGCCCTCTTGACAACACATCTATGAATGGTTCAGAGATAGTTAACTGCAAAAAAATCACAGGACGTTTTCTCCAGCAACTGTGAACTTTTTAGTTGAAAAGTAATATATAACTACTGTAGATAGATAGATAGAGAGAGAGAGAGAGAGAAAGAGAGAGAGAGAGAGAAAGTGTTCTGGGGATTCATTTCGGTAGAGCAGAGATTTTCAACCTTTTTCATGTCATGGAACACCAACAAGACTAAAATTGTCAAGGGACACTATCAATTTTTTAAAAGGATATATCTATACATCTAAAAGAGAAAAGTCACTGACTCACTGATTCACTCACTCATCAACACCCTGCCAAAACCGCTAGGCCTAGAAGTGTAAAATTTGGGGTGGGTGTTCCTTCCATGATGGAGGGAGTCACTAAGAACCGGTTTTCAGAAATTCCAGCCGGAAGGGGGTGAAATGGGGCGCAATGCATTTTCCTCCCTATACTTTGCACTGAAGAATCGGTGACTGTGGGAAGCTCTCCCCAACCCCCAGACCTAGAAGCATGAAATTTGAGGAGGGTTTTCCTCTTCAAATGAACACCCACCAAGAACCAATGTGGAGAAATTTAACCCCTAAGGGGCTGAAAAGGGGTGCAACATGTTTTTGTCCTATTCTTAACATGGTAGATTGACCTACATCCAGCCAATTTCACGCTCCCCTTGGTGCACTTAGGGGGATGTTGTTCAGAGGAAGATGTTGCACTGGAAGAGGTTGCTGTGCATGGGGGGTTTCACATGGGAAGATGTGCATGGGGTGTTGATGCGCACATGGGGGATGAAAATAGGGGATGCTGCATATGGGGGTTGTTGCTCATGGGGGATTTGTGCATGGGGGATTGATGAGCATGGGGGGTTGATGAGCATGGGGTGGATGAACATGGATGTTGCACATGGGGTGGATGCTCATGGGAGGGTTGATGTGCTTGGGGGGTTGATGTGCAATGGGGGGATGGCGTACGGGGGAATTTTACTCCTGCAACGTGGGTATGCTTTTTGCTAGTTTTATAATAAAAAACAAGCATTATAAATAATTAAACTTTTAATCAATTTTTGATTAAATAAACTTTTGATCAAAACTTTTAAGTTCAAGTAAGTAAATATTAAGTAAAAAATTAATAAATCAGCAAAAAATCTGTGTTTGGTAATGGAAAGCCACAAGAACAACAACAGATCACACAACAGAGTGAAAAGAACCAGAACCAATGAAAGGGTCTCACCACAGGGGGTTGTACTGAAGGGGCTATTTAGAAAGGACTTCCTAGAATTTCATGTAGACTATCGCAAGTTCAGGACATGCAGATTAGCTGATTTTCTTCTTCAACTTCTGCCCACATGAGGCAAAAGCTCCTGCTCCACTATTTCTTTGTTTTGTGTAGCTGAATGGAGCTGGATCCTAATTCTATTTCCAGGCAGCCCATGGCTGCTCAGATTTGCACTGCCAATTGAGATGATGCAGATCCAAGTAGCCCCATTGGGACTGTATAAACTCTCCCCAGGGTAAGAAGAAAAGGTTTCCCTTGCCACAGGGTGAGCCACTGACTGCCCACTTGCTCTAGATACAACGCAGACATGCCGGGCTGCTGTTCCAGCATAAGTTAGGATTGCGCCCTAAAGGACAGAACTGTTAAATTTATATTTGAGTATGACTACAAAATAAACTTCTAGCAGGACACTAGCAGGACACTCCAGATTCAAGGTTTTTTGTTACCAGAATTTTCTGGCAGAAACAATCCTAACTGAGAAAACTTAATAGCTCTTATAAAACTGGAAACATCTCCAGTCCCACCCTCTCATTACAATGTCTACCCAAGGGTAATGACAGAGATTGTGATGGGCTGGCTCAAGGGGAAGCTGCACTTACTTCAGTCCCAGATGCTAAAGCCAAAGCTACCCAAAGTAGGAAATGATGGAAGTGTGATGATGAGGATGTACAAGTGTATGAGCAAGGAGAGAATGATGTACCTTTCCCAGCACAATCCCAGATGGCCCTGGTCCACTTTAATTGATTTAAAGTACTGCTGCACTTATTTAAGGTTTGGTTCTATGATTCTCAAATGTTTTGTCCCTACCTTTCTGCCATGAGATCCTTGAATTCCAGGCTCTCCCTGTAACTCAAATCAAAGAGAGAGAAAAAGATTGAACTAGACAGATCAAAGGTGAAATCCTAAACAAGCTTTCCTGAGTGTAAGCCCAAGTGAACACAATGGGGCTCACTTCTGAGTAGATATGCTTAGGATTCTGATGCTAATCTAGTTTCCTCTTCAAAAACATGAACACAAATCAAGTATTGTAGTAAATCATATAAGAAATCTCAGATAAGGCTGTAGGACATGATGGGGGATAATATATATGTGACCAACAATATTTTCAACTCAAATGACTGTAATACTGAATTATCAGAAGCCCTCTTTGGTTCTTTAATATCCCCACTTGTCTGCAGAGGCAAGTCCTGAATGTAGAGATAATTCCTCCTCATAATTTAGAACCCTGGCCATTCTTCTGAGTGCAAGGATAATAATATGCCAAGGTGGTTACACCTTTATGGATAAGCATATAGAGATAATTATTACATGCAGTGACAAGGAAAACTGTATGACAGCAAATATAGTTAGCCTTCTTCCTAGAAGCAGGCTAACCGCAAGTCCTGTCAAACATAGTAGAACCTACTTGAAGTGTGGACATCCATAGGATTACACTATAATATTCCTATCTGCTCCAGAGTATTTTTTTGCAGGGAGGAGCTTGGGCAGTGACAAAGTATCCAAGATTGTGTTCCTTCAGGAGAATGGGGGCTATTTTTAGCCTTCCCAAATGTACTCCCAGAGCAATGATTTTCAACCTTTTTATTTCATGGCACACTAACAAGGGACTGAAATGGTCAAGGCACAGCATCAGCTGTTTTTACCACTGATAGCAAACCATGCTGTTCAAATCCCCCAATTTTTCTATTAATGCCTCTCCCCAAATTCCCACGGCACACCTGAGGACTATTGGCAGCAAAAATCACTGTCTCAGAGTCTGGGGGGATCTGGGAAGCTCTGGGAAGGATTCATTTCAGGAGATCAACTTCCCATTTTGTTGTGGCTGGAACATTCAGTTTCCAAGCCATGGGTAGCTCTGCAAGTACATTGTAGGTCTCCCCAGACTCTGGCAAGACCCTTAAAATATCTTAATATAGCCATATCCCCATTCTCCTACAGGGATGCAATCCATGCTAATGCCTTAGTGAAGGTGGGGAAAAGGATAAAGAAGAGGTGTCATAGGGAAGGGAGCAGGGCACGACTGGCAGAGCTCAGGCCTACCAGATCCAGAGCCCTCTGTGTAGGGCTCTAATGCAACCAAATGATTGCCACAGAATCGAGTACTCCCATTTCAGGTTACTATCCTTACTCAATAATCCCATTCTGCCAAGGAACCAATAGCAGTAACCTGGACTGCTCAGGATACTCTGGATACATTTCAGCTGCATAGCCAAGTTCCTATATCCCATCAAAGTACTTTAACTTAAATCAATAATCTGTGCCTTAGCTAAAAAAAACTCCTATAGGCTTATGTTGAGATTCGGTTACATGACTTCCTTAGTATCAGGGGAAAAAAAGATGAATGAATCCTCATTGCTTTGTTGCAAGATTCTTGTTTGTTCATTTGCAAAGCAAGCTGATGTGTTATAATTAGAACACTGACATCATCTTGAGAAACCATATTCTGGATTTTGCTGCATTTCTTATGAATACGTACGAAGTATTTTAAATTTTAGAGGGTAGCCATAAGAGTTGGTATTCACACATTTGGAGATCTTACTCACCTTTGGTCCAGGCGGTCCTGGCAAGCCCTGTAGGAAAAAGCAAGCAACACCATGAAGCAGTAAAACACTGAACACTCCAAAGCATTGAGTAATATGCTAGGGTCTGTATTTCATTTATTTCTACTTATACAACATCATATACCTTAGCTTTTATAATCTGTCAAGTTTACAGAAATTATTCTCAATCATAAGTTAATGCATTCTGCCATAAACATCTCTATTACTTTTAGCAATATATATTTGTTTTAAACATCCATGTGGTGTGATTGTTCTGAAAATGGTCCTAAATAACAAAAAAATACAATTATGTTTCTAGAGACTCAGACCAATAAGTCATTATTAAAGGGATAATTTAGTGGGATGACATGAAGTAACCAGTGTGACATTTTCTATTTACTGCTTTCATGTGTCACAGTCTAGGATCTCTAGGACTGATCCTACACAATGCTGGCTCTGCCTTAACACTCCCAGGAGTCAGAAATTCATGTTTCCAATTTGATCTTGGGTATGCAACTATGTCTAGTGCTTTAATACTTCAGGAAATAGGAGGGTTCAGTTCCTAGGTAAGAAAAGCCTCACACCAAGTACAGGTTCCTGTGACTATTCATTTGACTGACCAAGGCTGCAATCCTACAGACACTTTCCTGAGAGTAAGACACACTGAACATAATGGGGCTTACTTTTGAGTAGACATGGTTAGGATTGTGCTCCCTATTTCCCAAACAGATGGGTGAGTGAATGTGCAGGGCAATTTCCTCATTGGCAGGAGCCACCATCCCTTCTATCAGCCAGTCCTCCAGTTAAGGGGACACTGAAGTCCGATGGGCCAACTCCCTTTTTCTTGCAAGCACTGAGCTCTCTTACACTTCAGGGACTCAAGCCTCAAGGCTCTGGTTCATGGCAATTGACAGCCCAATCTTGAGCTGCTCATGTTAGAAGGGATCTTGCAGCACCAGAATGGCTACCGCAGGATCCCTGTAAGCAGCAGATAGCCACTGCAGCTGCCTGCTGTTTATGTGGGGTAAGGGGATGCTTGCCCCTTCCCCCATTGTGAAAAAGCAGCCACACATTGGGGCTACTCTTTTCTGCACCAGCTTTCAAGTCTGTGTAGGAAAGCAGCTTCAGTGAAAGGACGAAATGCACTCTTATCCAATCAGAATTTCAGACAAGTCAAGCTTCTGGAGAATGATTTCATTCTTGTAACTGCTGGTCAGTCTCTGACCCACTTCGATCAGAGATTCACAGCTGAAGCCAATTTTCTATTAGTGAGACCCTGAGGATCCAGTCCATTACCAGGCCTCTCCCTGGCTGAAGTGAGATCCAAGATAAGGCATGTCTTTTTACCTTTTAACTAGCTCTGTTCCCACATGTGCTGCAACATGGCTGCAGCGTAAAAAATGGACTAAAGCCTGTGATTTTACCTTGTTCTTCACAATACATTTGTTAGAATTATCACTTTTTCCACCTTTCAAATTTTTAACTTCAGAAAATCTTAAATTGACTTCATTTCTGGAGGCAAGAAACCCAATCACAAGGCTGCTCATGATGAATGTGTTGGAGATGCTGTCTGAGATAAAACTCCTTGTCTATACAGATGAAACATTCAAGAGCTGTGGAATTCACATACTCTTATACAGTGGTACCTTGTAAGAAGTGGTACCTTGTAAAAAGGTAAAAAAACCTTTATAAAAAAACCTTTATACAAGTGGTACCTTGTAAAAAGTATGCTTTGTAAGACAAACTAAAATTTCTAAGGAATTCTGCCTCATAAGACAAACAGTAACTTGTAAGAAAATTTTTCAACGAAAAGTTGTTGTAAACGAACAAATTGATGCATCATGAGCAAAAGCAAGAGATTATGGAGGAGATCTCATCTGCAGAGGAGGAAGAGAATAAGGAGGAGGAATCCCTAACAACAAATGACATTAAGGACATTTGTAAACATTGGGAAATTGTGCAAAGTTTTGTAGAAAAGCACCACGCAAATAAGGCTGTAGCAGTGCGAGCAATCAGTCTGTTAAATGACAATGCAATGTCACATTTCCATGAAATCCTCAAAAGAAGACAAAAGCAAGTGTCAGTAGGTAGGTTCCATTTGAAAGTTGCTCAAAAAGACACTAGTGACTCTTTTAGTGAAAATTAGTCATCTTTGGCCATAAAGGTTTTTCTTTTCTGTTTTACTGTTCAGAATATTACAGTGTTTTATTACAGTAATTGTGGTCTGTATTATATTTAGTTGTGGGCTCCAGCAGGCTCACACCTACTCTATAGAACCTGTTGTTAATGAGAGATAGGACATATAAAGTTTAAAAATAGCCATTTAAAAGTGGCTGCCAGATGGGCATAGAACCGGTTGTTAATTTCTTTGAATCCCATCACTGATTATATTATTGTGTTTTGAATTCAATTCCTGTGTTTTGTCATCATTTTTACATACAGTTAACATTTTTATATGAATATTTTTGGGTTGTTGAACCAATCATCTGAGTTTCCGTTATTTCCTATGGGAAAATCCACTTTGTATAAAGAACACTTTGTAAGACAAACTTGCTTCCAGAACGAATTATGTTCACCTTACAAGGCACCACTGTATGTATGTGTGTGTGTTTATACACACACACATACAGTCTTGCAGTTCAGGAACTGCTCATGATAATTAAAATAGAATGAGAGCATCAAATCTTTCAAAGAGCTGTTGTATTTCTTTTCACTGAAGTTCTTACCACAAAATTGCAAACAAATCAGAGGTTGAAGTAAGTTCAGATGTTTTCCTAGGACACCTAATTCAGTAATTGGGCCCAGGGGTATCACTAGGTTTCACATCACCCGGTGCAGAGGCCAGTGTTTCACACTCATGCAGTGGGTAGGGCAACAACCTGAATGGTGAGTGTGGTTATGTGCCATTGTCCTGCCTTTACTGGTTTTTTAACCACACATTTTAATAGAATAAAGATATTTCAAAGTGGTTTGTTTCTTTGCATTCCATTGTAAATTACATATCCAACCATCTATAAGATGATGGGATTATTTCTACAAACCATGACTTTAGCCATTTTGGTGGCTGGGCTGTCATCCATCTCAAGCATTCCACCTTTCTGACACCCTAGAGACATCACATCAGGACCATTTTGGAAGCCTTTTACTCCCCTAGACTTCCATACCAGCCAAGGCATGCTTGTTTACTCACTAGTAAATATGACTGTGCAGTTTGCTTTCATTTTCAGTGCATTTCAATGCAATTATCAGGGACCTCTTTTTGGGATGATTTGTGGGTCTGTGTTCATTGGATCAGGACAATTCCTTGGATTCTTCACAGTCTGACCTTTCCAATGGACTATGGCAGGTTTGCCTGCTCATGAGTAAAGTTGCAATAAGGATCATTTTCACTTTCATAGAGTTCTATGCATATTTTGGATTTTTTAGGGGTTTTTTTGCCATAATGTTTGATAGAAAGGTACTGTTTCAAAAAGGATTTTTGTATTGGATTCTGCTCTTCAATACGAGTCCAATAGTATATGACATGGTGGGGCCATCATGAAGTTGCATTTTTTTGGTCCCCCAGTGGCTGCACCCATCGCACCTCCTAATGACACTCCTGATTGTGCCTTTCCTTGGTCACATGCAAACAAAGGATGCAGAATCATGGACAATGAATCACCAAACAGTTTTCAAGCAATCCAAGCAACTGTGCAACACTGTTCAAATATCTATTTGAGTGAAGTGAACAGAGACATCTTCACATAAGCCAATGCAGAGTGCATAAATATAAATAGGTACCTTTCCATCCTTGCCTGGCTTCCCCGGTTCCCCTGCTTTTCCCTGTGGAAAAAAAGAAATGTGCCTTTTTGAGATACCAGCCTGGCGGTTCTTATTTCATTGGAGTAACTTCCACCTTTAGAAACGACAGATTTACTATCCACCAGGGAATGGTAATCTGAGCAGAACATCAAAGAAACTTCAGAGTCCTTTCAAATTTAGGTTTATTCTGAGATTGAAATAACTGCAGCTAGAGTGTGACTTCCTCACCATGGTAGTGGCGCTTTAGTAGTAGCAGAAATAGCATTCTTGTTTAACCTTCCCACAGACATATAAGAGAAGAAAATAAAGGATTTGGGGAAACAGCATTTTCTTCACTTCCTTTCTTGCCCCATTTCTGGAGGTGGGCAGGAATCAGCAGTAGGGGTGGGAAGGCAAAGGGTTAGAGAACAGCCAGGAATTAAAAGGCAAACAATATTCAAGGGAAAGAACAAGCAAACTCAATATAAACAATTAGGAAAGATACTTACAGCTGGTCCAGGTGGTCCTGGAGTTCCTGGAAGACCTGGTGGGCCAGGTGGCCCTGGGATCCCTGCCTGTCCTTGCTCACCCTAAGATTTATTGAAAGTACAATTAGCACCAATAGCATTTAAAATGTAGCAGTGTAGTGTAATACATAGCAATGCAGTGTAATACAGAGCAAGCAAAGCTGAAGCAAAAGGAGAAGAGCCAAGCCAGGCAAGGTATGGTTAGTAAGTACTTGAAGGGGGTTTCCAAAACTCAGGCAAAGGTCAACTGCAGAAGGGCTTTCTGTGTGAATTTCCAAATGGCTTTGTTTTAAAGCCCCCACCAAAGGGAATGAAAAAATATTGGGATGAAATATTGAGATGGACAAAAGAGTGCAAATATTAAAATTGCATCAGATGACTTTTAGGGCCAAAAGAGACATACTGGTAATACATAAAACTGTGCCCAATGATTCTTTTGGAAAAGGAAGGCCTGCTTCCAACGGATCAGGAGAAAGACACAAGCCATCCTTTTTCCAAATAAACATTTGAGACCTCAGAGCAATAAAAGCTGCTTGGGAGGTTCACTTGGAATAGGAAAAGAAAAGTGGCCAAATATAGTGACCAAGAAAAGAATTAAGCACCCTGCTCATTAACCAATTTTTCACTCCCAATTGTGCCACTGGAAGTCAGTATTCCTGTTCCTAATGGCCTCTGCATTGCCACTTGTGTGTGACATGTAGTAGATCTTTACAGCAACCTTCTAGAAGCACCATTGCTCACACTTCTCCACTTCATATTCTTTAATTATCTTATTATTACTATATGGGAAGGCCCCAAATATGTGGATCTGGTATTTACATATTCAGTATATGTGCATTTTCCCCTCCCATGTGCCCATTAACATGATTACCTGAAAAATATTTCATTCCTTTGTAGAGCCACTATACACATAAGTTTATAGTGACAGGCTGACTTCTGGCAGCCAGGATGCGTGAGAGAAAAAAATAACTAGATCAAGGTTAATGGGAAGCAATTGACTTTGCTTTTTTCACCACAGTCTATTTTTTTCAACCATCAAGGCTAGGTTGCAATCTGAATGTGGCTATAAGTTTGTGTATATAGCACAATCCTGAGTAACTTTAGCTCACTAGGGTACACCTTTAAAAGTTTAAATCAATGATTTTCAAAAAGGTGTGCCACGGCACACTGATGTGCCATGGTTCATCCTCAGGTGTCCTGCAAGTTGGGGGGGAAGAAGAAACAGGTGGAAGCAGATCTGTCCCTTTGCGTTTCTTCTGTGCGAGCTGAGCCTCAGGCTTCCAAGGCTTCCATCCCCCAGATGTAGGCCACCACCCCCCCCAAAATAGGACATTACAAAATAAAAGCTAAAAATACTCACCTATATATTCCATTCAGGGGCTTAATTTATATTTACTTATTATTAAATTTAAAATTATTACATATAATTTATTAATTACAAGAAGGCTGCAAGCTGCCCGCTCAAAAGAAAAAGGAAGAAATTGAAGTTTTTTCAGGATACAAGACTTAAATCCAGGACATGTCCTGAAAAAGAGGGCATATGGTCACCCTGTCCTTTATCTTTTCACTCTGTTTTCTCCTTAGCCTCTGTTCTTGTGATTTTGTCAGTAGGGAAATAGTTCAAGAAACATTACAAGATCAAGAGCTTCATCACTGAGGAGAACTGATTTTTTAAAAATCTTCCAATCATTTCTTAGTGTCATTGTTTGGGGCCAAATAGGCAGCACAGATTTCTCACTAATTTTTAAAATAACAGTTTATTTTTGAATAAAAGTTTTAAAGTAATTGAACTTCAAAAGTTTTGATTAAAAGTTTAAGAGCACAAGGCTAACTTTGACTACTCAAAAGTAAGCCCCATTGTGTTCAGTGGATCTTAGTCTGAAGAAAGTGTCTTTAGGATTGCAAACTTAATCCATGTTATTTACTAACATTTTAGTTATTAATTAGCTATTAATAACCTTTTTATTAATAATCTTAATTTTTTAAAACTATAAAATATATCCTTTAAAAGCTGATGGTGTGCCTTAACAATTCTAGTGCCTTTGTGGCTGTTCCATGAGATGAAAAAGACTGAAAATCCCTGGTTTAAATCATGTTAATTGGCATGTGGATGGCCTGCATGGTGGGTTGTAATGGGGTTACATTGGAGCCTGCAGTTACAGGCAATGGAGCCTGCAGTTACAGAGGCTCACCTGTATTCCTTATAGCAGGAATCATTTTTTCTATTGTACTTCTTTTCTATAAAGTCCTATAAAAGCTACAAATTTTTCTCGTGCATTCCCATTCTCGTGCATTCTCGTGAACCCAAAATAGAATCTGAAAAACCCTGACTTCATCTTTTGCTCCATATAAACCCATATTTTCAAATTTTAGCTAACATTATTGATTTCTGTGTTAATCTTATACCACTTAAGATAGATTTAAGTGAGCCAAACTCAAAAACTAAATCTACACATAGTAAAGCCACTTGGTGCTTAACAAAACATTTTTTAAAAAACTCCAATTAATGGTTAAAAATAGTATGTGATATTTGATAAGTATGTTGTTTGATCTATGGCTTATACCCTCCACATAGTAACATTCCAGATGAATTCTAGAAGGCCATTCCAATCTAAGCATATTCATAAGCACATCATAATACTACTGTGATAAGAGGCTTTGTGTGAGTTGATATCTTTCTGTTGAAGAGCTGTTACTAAGATTAACCAACTGCATTTATTTACAGAAATACACATATTACTAACCCCAAACAATACCAAGGGCATTAAACATAATATCTTCTGAAGGATGCATTAAGCATCCAGTTACTAATACTACTCTAGAACTTGCCAAAGGCCCACTTATCATTCTGCAGATATTCAAGTTAGGGCACAGTCCTGATTATGCCCTGGGCTGGCTCAAGTGGTTTGGGTTGGCTCAATAGGGTCGCAAATAAAGCATGTTTGTGCCTACTCGGGAAAGCTACGCTGACACAAAGAGGTACCAGATCGCAGAGACCAGATCCAGCCTCCATGGTGACAGAAGTCAGCTCCGCACTTGTTGAGCACAAGGAAGGAAAGAGGTGAGAGGGAGTATTACTGAGAGAGGCAGGTTGGGGGAATATGTTCCTGGAGGCAGGTGTGCAGGGAGACAGGGCTGTTACCAGGGATGGGCCCAGGTCACCCCAACAACCGTTTCTCCGAAAGTTGGGGGCCGGGTCAGGGGCGGAGCCAGGGCGGGGCGAGCCCCAACCCCGGCGCACTGCGCATGCACCAACCCCAGACGCATGCGCTGTGCATCTCCTCCAGGAGACACACTGCGCAAGCGCTGCAGTTGGCGCATGCCCACGTCCGAACCGGTACGCCGGGTTTTCAGGCAAATCTGCAGCTACCGGTTCGGTAGCAGCGGGGTCATGGGAACAACCGGTTCGGGCGATCCGGCCCGAACCGGCTTGGGCCCATGCCTGGCTGTTACCCAACAATTATGCCGGATCTCAAACCCATTCTCCAGGCAGTGTGAGGCTGCTCTGTTCTGCTAGGATCTGTGTCACCTACTGCATTAGCTGGGATACAGGAAAACATTTCCTCTTGTGCTGTGGTAGCAGAGCAGCGGCCCCAAACTTGCATGTTAGCCTGCTTGCTTCAACACTTCTTCAAAGTGGAGAGACTGTCAGCAAAAATACCTACTGATATAATTGGGCTACTTGTGAAATCAAAATACGAGTATGTTCTTAAGTGTAGTATAGTTGTTGGCCAGTTCAAGCACTGAATGAGGGCCCATGTTCTTCAGAGGACTCACCTACTCTTGGTTTTCAATATGATGCAATGATACAGGTAACAGAACAAAGCTTTGTCTTGCTGTCCAGAGGAACTTGGGCCGTATTTGAGTGCTCTAGTGTCTAATGGAGGAAGTCAAACTTAGATCCTGGTCCCATTCACAGCTACTTCATTGTTTATGCTGCAATCTTTGCAATTCTTTCCTGGAAGTAAGCCTCACTGAATAATATAAGATTGACTTCTGAGTAGACATGTATAGATTGTCCCCCAATTGTATTTACTATGGATTCACTACACTAGAATTAGCATTTCCCAAAGCAAATTATTACTACAACCCTATGTACTCCTCAATTAACACAATGTGACTTACTTCTAAGAAAACATAAATAGAATGGCTCAGTTACTGCACAATCCTAACCATGTCTACTCAAAAGTAAGCCCCATTGTGTTCAGTGGGTCTTACTCCCAGGAAAGTGTCTCTAGGATTGCAGCCCTGGTGTTAAAAACTGATGTACTGTATATTCCTTTTTAAAAAATGGATACATGGGGAACCGTGGCTTGGCTTTTATACCACTTAAGATTTTGGTATCTGCTCTTCAGAGTTTGAAACTGAAAAAGGCTATCCAGCCACATAGTGTAGATTTACACTACACATAGTGTGGTGTAGGTTTCTGAAATCCCAGAAAGTTTGTTAAGCTATTTTTAGGTCACTATACACTGCTTATGAACTGTTTTCTGCTAGGAAAGGTCACATACTTGTGCAGACTTAATTTACATTTTTTACTACCGTAATACTTATACAATACTATATGCCAAACATAATTGCATTATAATCTGTGGATAAGCTTTTGGACTCTGTTATCTCTAAAACACATTCTAGATCTGTAAGTAAAGAATAAATGTTTTTCTTCAATACATCTTCTATGCCTTGCAAAATACTCTTTCAAAAATCACGTTTGGCAGGGGACAGATGAGTGGGGAGGAATACAGGTTAAACAAGCAATGTGTTTTATTCATGCAAAGACATGTCACAGAGGGGACATGACTGCATCTTCAGAGAGATCCATGCTTCTTCTAGTTTAAATGAAACCCCTCTCTGCAAAGAATGGTAGCTGATTAATCACCAATTTCTGAAAAGAAAAAAAGGTTGAACTAGGAAAAGGAGGTAGAGGAGAAGGATACCTGAAAGGTGCGTCTCTTTATGACTGGGGGTGGAGCCAGCCGCACTGAATTGAGAAGAGGCAGCAGCTGAAGACCAAACCAGAAGGTCACAGGGCAAGGATCAAAGTTCGCAATGCAAAGGAGGTCAGTAGGGCATCAAGAGACATACAGAACAGCCAATAAAGAAAATGGAAAGAGGGAAAAAAGGAAAATAATGAAAGGATGTAATGAAAGTCACAGTTGAAAGACAAGAATAAGGAACAATGGAAAAGACATTTGTCACTGGGGACCTCTTGGCAAACCTCTGAGCCCTTCAATGTTCCATTTTCAACATACTCATATCAGAGCCAGAACTCATCTAGTTGTCTTTGGTAATATTGCTTTTGACCTTCAGATTTTACTCTATATTAAAATACATTTTAGTTCTGTAATTTAGAATACACAATACAAAACTTACCAGTTGATTTACATGATTCCTTCTGTCACACTTGGAAGAAGTAATATATACTCCTCCTACTTCATCCCTGAATCTAGCAATTATACCCTTGTCTTCAATTTCTTATTTTCTATTAAATAATTATGCTGTTTTTCTGCATTTTGTGGAAATTCTTTTTGCATCTCCAATGCCTTTTTTCTTTTTTTAACTTATGATATTTCAGAGGAAAGGTACATAGTTCAGGGCTAGAGGACATGTTCTGGTTGCTGAAGTCCCAGCTTTGGTTCCTAGCATCTCTGAGAAGGAGAGGACAAAATTATTATTGGGAACCCCGGAGAGGAACTGCCAGTCAGCATAGGCAACACTGACCTAAGTGGTGGATAATTTTCTGATTCAATAGAATGTATCTTCTTAGGTTCTCCCTCCATTAGATTCTATCTATTTGATCATCTTCAGCGTTCTGAGCCAGCTTTTTATAAATGTAAGAACAGCTTTTTTTTATAGGTGTAAGTGTTGTAGTGGTGCAAGTGGTTAAGACACTGGTTAACCAGCAGGCCTGGGTTTGAGACCCAAGTCCTACAAGAGGGGGTGAGATCCCATCCTTAGCCCAGCTCCTACCAACCCAGTGATTTAAAAGCATGCAAATGCAATTAGATAAATAGGCACTACTTTGCTGAGACGGTAACAGTATTATGGGCGCATGCAAACCACATGTCAGATGATGCTGGCTCTTTGGCTCTAGAAATGGGGATGAGCACTGCACCCTATACAGTTGGTCATGACTACTAGTATAACCTACAGGGGACACCTTTACTCCTTTTAAGAACAAATACTGATGAGATGATGATATGAAGGTAAAATTCTAAAAGGCAGTAAAGTTTCATATCTTGGCACTTCCTGCCAAGTACAAATTTAGTCATTTCTTACTACTAAGATCTCCTTTGCAGCACACATATGGTTCACCTGGGGCCATTGTGCTCCTTAGAGTTGTCCTTCAATTCTTACCTTTCCTGGCTCCACAAAAGACTTCAGTTTAGCCACATGACATGGGTATTTCTCAACATGATTTCTGTGTCTGTGACATTGTACCCTGGATGTGTACCTATTTGTTGCCTCTTATCTGAATCAAAAAAATATGTATAAGATGTGTAATGTGGTCCCACCTGTAGTGCAGGTTTTTTTCCTTTCCGTTATAAATAGCATGCAGGAGAAGGTGTTTCAAAACATAGCAAAATAATGGTTGGAATTATTTTGCCTTTCCCGGTCTTAATCTTTATTTCAACCACTCAGTGCTATTTATACTGGGGGCAGATCCATGTAAGTGTTTCCCCCCACCCCCAGTACGAATAACACAGAGAACTGGAACTGGAGCTGGAGGGGAACTGGAGCCATGGCAGGGGACAGTATACTAAAGGTACCTATGCCTCTGGTGTGGCTTGCCATATTTCATACCTTCCACAACCATTTATAATGGAATTAAAAAGCCTAACAGTCCATGTTACACATTTAACATAATGTATAGTTCAAAGAATATCACCATTCTTGCTCATTTAAAACCAAAGTCCATGTGAGTCATGAAAAATTTTCTCCCCTCAAAAAAGAAACCCAAAAAACCAAAGCACTCACTTGGAAAACAAACAAACTGTATATACAATTGGACCTGCTACAAAAATCTTCACTGCAGTTAGTGCAATCACTATGTTTTGCTCCCAACATTAGGAGTCATTCCCTGATTTAACCAAAATAAAGACAAAGACAGTCAGAACTTATTAATGCTAAAAAATGCAGATGGCTGTAATGTTTCTTTGGGGCTGAGAGGTATGCCTGTAGGTTTCCCATGACAGATGTGTCCATCCAGTCAGAACACCTTCTCCCCTTTTAATAAGATTCATCGTCTTTAGTGCAATTTAAGTTACAGTCTTGTTGCAACTGAAATGTCATCACAATATCGCAGCATTGCAACCCAACCATGGTTTAAAATAGAAATTATGTTATGATGGTAAAATTGGAATGATGTCCCACTGCTACAGTTGAGGCCACAACTGAAACCAGATTTACAGAAGGACACAGCAAATTACAGAGGAAAAGTCACTGAGATATATGTAACTCTTAATATGAGGAGATGAAGCCAGATGGATATTTGAAAGCCATCATTACATGTCTATGTGTTCTGGTTAAGGCAATGGTTTGCAAACTTTTTAGATGCCCTAGAAGCTGCTGCTCAATTTATAAATGCCAAAAGAGGGGGGTAGCTATTATGTTGATTGGGCAAGAATTCTCCTCCCCACCCCTGGGTATCAAGGGATTCCAACTATGATTACATTTAACTATTTTATGTCATGTCATTCCTAAGTACAGGAATATCTTGGTATTTGTGTCTTTTTATCCATGCGGCAAACATCAGCCAGAGAATGTCCAAGCCATGGATGGTGGTCCTGAGCCAGACTACCCATCCACAATTGTTTTTCATTTTTTAAAAAACAACCATTCATAGATAGCCTGCTGTTAGCTCTACTTATGCTCCTTGACAGCCCTTTCTTTTCCTTTCCATTCAGCTCCAGAAACTCTAGAATGGTCTAATTCTCACAAGGAACTTATCCTGGGTCAAAACTAGGAGATATATAGGAACTTAGATATATGTAGGATCTTAATGATACACAGGATCTGAAAACATGAGAGAAGTATCATTCCAGTGGTAGACAAATGGCTACATTTACTAATTTTCTTTGGGCAGAACAAAAAAAGTGAATGTATCATTTTAAACATACTCTTCTTTTCCAGCTGAAAGCTGGGTTGGAAAACTGAAATATGCGAGTTGGGATGCGACTCCAGTGCCCTCCACTTTCTTTCATAAGGATGTATACCTGTTTGGACACTTTTAAGATCAATTCTTACTTTGCACTTAGTGTTTGGGGAGACAAGCTTCTCACAAAGTGTGAAGAAACGGAGACGATAAAAAGATGCACAAATGCTGAATACTACAGGTGTTCTCCTGTCAGACTTCATGAGAGGCTGAAGTCGTACAATTTATACAAAGTACATATATAATTGAGACTGAGAATAAAGTCAAGAAACATGGTTTTGAGATCCCTGTCATTTAGCAGTACAGGTTAAGTTGAGAATGATTGAATTGCCATGACTATGAGTTGAGGAGGATGCTATACTTGCCACCTTTCTTAGAGAAAATCTGTTTGTTAGAAGCATATGAAATGTGTATTTACATCTATTCCTCTTTTCCACAGTACTGCCATGGTTGTGGTATCCTGGAGTTCCATGTTATTGGATTTTTATTGCATTTGAGATTGTGCAATATTGGATCCATCTCCTTATGCTTTTGCAACAAGACTGGTAGCAGTTAACCCATTTACCCACAAACCTTCAGTGTAAGGATCTGATTAGAACGTAGAGCTGCAAGTGTAGTACTTAGGTATTCCTAGGGGGACAGTGAAGACACAGTGACACAAAATGGGATCAATTAGATTCACTATACCATCAATTGCAAAATTAAATTTACTGTTCTAACAAAATTCTGAAATTAACTTGCAGTCCAAATCTAAACTACACTGTTGCATTTTTTTACCTGTTTTGGTTACCTAATCTGTCATACTGTATTGTATAACTCACACATATCTTCTTCATGTGCTTATTTTCTTCATTGAGAGAACAGTATCAACTTTCCCAATTTGTTTCACACCAGATAGTTTTTGTACTACACGACAGGGGAGTTAGATCCTTAATCCCTACAATGCAGGCAGCAGAGAAGGAGAAAGGGCAACTCAGACCTTAGTTATTGATTATACCAGCATATGCCAAACTCAGGCCTGAGAGCTGGACACATAGCACTGAAAAATCAAATAATCATTTGATTATTACTCGTAGGAATATATACCAACTTTAACAATAAAGTTTACAAAATGGTTAACATAGTAAAAGAAAGGGGGAAAATAGTTCCTCTTCTCAGAAGGCTTCCCGGTGTTGAAAGATACAAGGGATAAACCAGCAAAAAGCCACAGGCAAAAAAGAAAAAAAGAATCTGTGAAAAGAAACAGTTGCTGAACCCTAAATAAATGTGAGAGGACCACCACCCTAAAACTGCCTCTTTGGCTTTAGTAGAATTTAGAAATACCGAGCAGATTAAAACATATACAATATTTTCTTTGTTTGAAAACAAGGAATGGTTATTCAGGAGCAAAGAAATGAAAATTCATTCAGTTTTAAGAAACTCGAAGTGGATCATGGAGCACAGTATTATAAACTTTAAGGGCAACAGTTAATACTATGGAGATTATCACTGATGGCCATATTTCATCTAAGACTTCCAGCTAGCTAAAGACACTAATATTCTGTGTCTTGAATTTATCAAACATTAAAAATCATTAAGCCTCAATAAGATATTAATTTTTTTAATGTTATGATATTTTAAACAAATCTGTTTGCTTGGAAGCTTTACAAAGCATTTTTCACCAGTACCATGAGGTCTGGCAACTTAATTTAAAAAAACAAAACAGGAAAAGCACTTGAAATTCTCAAAATCTCTAACCCTGCTGGCTGCAGTTCATAGGCTTCAGAATCCTCATCCCCCAGAAACAGTGGCATGTTAGTGTTGAGCACAGCTTAGGAAAGCTTTAGACACAATTTCCTTGCAATAAATACTTTATCAGAGTTTCTGCACCTCAACTTATGATCCATTTGATTTATTTCCCACTGTTATATGAAAACCCTGAGGGATGATAGAATTTCTTAAATAATTATCCCAGTATCCATTAGCTGTAATAAGTTGAGGATGCCACACTCTTTATCATCCAGTGGAATCTTCTATGGCTTTTCATCTTAGTCAGTATAGACAGCCTGAAGCCAAGCACTGTAATTGAGCCCAACATGCTGCTTAAGCAAACAATGCTTGTAGCTTAAAAATTCTCATACATAGCAAACTTCTGACACTGCCTTCTTAAATAAATACAGTTGGTCTTCTTTAAGTTAACAGGCCAGAACACTCAGCTAGCTTGTATTACGCCCACATCCTATATAGACTTTTTTAAAAGAGTCACTACCAATAGCCAGCTATTTTCAACTATTGTACTGTGGCACATTGGTGTGCTGCAGGTGATCTGCTGTTGTTCCACAAGAGTTTGGAGGAAGATAATTTGTTAGTATGGCCACTAAGGGATGCAAGTCCCTGTTGTAAATGGATATGCTGTGTCAATTTTTAAAAAACAAAACAAAACAACAAAAAACCTGAAGGTGTGCCTTGACAATTTTAGCACCTTGTCAAGGTGAGGCGTGGTGAGATGAGATCAACCATAGATCAGCATGAGAGCCAAATCTTGTATCCATTTAACACTGAATTTCTAAACTGCTAAATGGAACATGTCCAGACTTCATTCCCTGTTAATACTGCAGCCCAGTGTATGATGTATTTGCAGTCATGAGGTGCAAATTAATTGGCATCTGCAAAATAATGACATTTGTATAGCAATTATCCCACAAGATATTAGTACTACTTAATTCCCTTACAGCCCAATCCAGAGCAACTAATCTGTCCACATAAGAGCCCTTATGTTGCCCTATCTAACACTAGGTTGGAGCAACTGCAAGATGCTCCAGCCCAGTTACTCTGAAGAAGGCTTAGGGCAGAGCAAGGCAAGGTGCCCTAAGAGAGGTGGACCTGCTCTGCCCTAACTGGGGCAGCCTAAGCAGCTCAGGAGAGGCAAGCTGAGGGCATGTTTAGCATTGCCTAGGGCAGAGCAGTTACTCTGTATCCAAAGCCTGTTTCCAAGGCAGAAATGCCCTCTTCCAGCCCTCAGAGTTATACCACCTCAGGAGCAGGTATAGTAATGAGTAGACCCATAGGGGTCCATGATAAGGCCCGAGTAAGAATGGCAGTGCTGACCAAAAATCTGAGTTCTTGGCCAGCCTAGCTGCAACCCCTTCCTCTCAACCTCAGGATATGGAACAAACTACGGCTGCCCACAAACCTCAGGATACAGCAGGCCACTCCAAGAAGCCCCTTGTATTCACTGTAGAATGTACTGGCATCTCATCAGGGACTCCTTATAAGGCAGGCACCCAGTGGCGTCACCAGACTGGTGCGGCTGGTGTGGGCTGCATTGGGTGATGCGCTCCGTATGGGGTGATGTGCCGGAGGAGTTTGACTTTCCTTTGGCAGGCCCCAGGCGTCAGCACACCCATTCAGGCCTGCTCCAAGGCGGAGAATCAGCCAGAAGCTGCCACTTGTCTGAGGAGCTGGCCTGAACGGCCATCTGAGGTGCACTGCGCAGAAACACACTGAGCATGCCGAACAGCTTCAGAGGAGACTTCCTTAGAGCAGAAAAAGTCCGCCCCTCTGCACAGCCATTCGGCCTCACTCAGGAGGCAGAGCGGCAGCCGAATGGCTTCAGAAAGAGTACTGCACAGGCACCAACTCTGACGCCTGCACAGTCTCCCCCGAAGCCAAAAGGCTTCAGAAAAGTACTGCGCAGGTGTCAGAGATGGTGCCTGTGCAGTACTCTTTCTGAAGCCAGTTGGCTTCAGAAACAACTGCGCAGGTGCCAACTTTGGTGACTGTGCAGTCCAGGTGGGGGGGGCGCATCCCAGGGATGACGCACAGACTTCCGCACCAGGTGATGTGCAGAGTCATGTCACCACTGTAGGCACCACAGCTGTTCCTTGTTCAGTGTGATCTGAGGGGTGTCTCCTCAGGAGGAAGTCTTCCCCTTGTGTCAATTACTTAGCATGCTCTGGAGCAGTTAGGGCAGCCCAGGCTTCCTGACTCTCTGGATTCAGCATAACTTTCTGCTCTGGATACAGAATAGTTAGGAGAGTGCAGTTAGGTCAGAGCAGGCTGAATTTGCTCTGGATTGCAGCCTTAGTAAGGAATTCTGTCCCCTTAGAAAATTCAAAGGAACTGAACATTTTAAACCATTTTTGGGTTTTTTGTTTATGTGGGCTAGGTATGTAGAAGATGCCTTCCAGTGTTCATTCTGAGGTAAACAAAGATGGAGGTAAACCAGGACTGCTCATGCTTGCTCGCCTAGCTTTAGGGTTGCCTGAATTCTCTTCAAAAAATTGGAACAGGACCCTCTGTCCTATTTGCCAGTATGTGAACAATCCCCCCAAATCAGGATTGTCCCTGTTTTTCAGGACATATGGCAACCTTATATAGCTGTAAGACTGGCTAGAAAACCCCTTATGCAAAGGTCCCTGCATGGCTAGGTCTGGGAGCCTGTGCTGCTAGTTGCCTCAACCTTTTGGAGTCAGCCATATCAGTATAGCTGAGTCATTCAACCAAGTATAACCTTGAGTCAGATGGTACACCCATTCCTTCTTTAAGTGAGGTAGACAGTTTGTGACGTTTCCCTGTTAGAGCCTGCACATCTGGGATTGAGTTAGTATGTGGCCCAGTCTATCAAAAATCCTTTATCTCATATAGTTGTCTCATATTAGAGGATTGAGATAAGAAAATAAATATTCCCTTATCTGAAGAAGACCTCTAGGACTACTACACCATGCATTCAGTGATGGGATTCAAAGAAATTAGCAACCGGTTCTATGCCCATCCGGCAGCCACTTTTAAATGGCTATTTTTAAACTTTATATGTCATATCTCTTGTTAATTACCGGTTCTTTAGAGTAGGTGCAAATCTGCTGGAGCCCACCACTACATGCATTTTTTTTCATAGTCATGGTCAATATGAAAATCATTTTAGAATTATTATATTTTTTCTGTAAAATACAAAACTGCATTATGAAATTTGTTTTAATTCTCAGGGGCAGAATTACAGAGACTGTCTTTTGAATCTGTAAAGAACCACAAATTAATTTCCATGGGGTCTATGTAACCCTTTGATATCTTACTTCTTTCTTTTCCCTTCCTTTCTGAAGGTCTGAACAGAAAATCAATACTAAATGGTTGCATCAACACAAAGTAGTTAGATTTTATCTTCTATATACAGTATATAAAATTGAAAGGTCACTTACTCAATCACTCGCTCACTCACTGATCCACTCACTCACAAATGTCCAGCCATAACGACTGGAACTGGAAGCCTGATATTTTTCTTGGGTGTGGGGAAGTTCCCTCCATGATGTAGGCACCCACTATGAATCAATTTTTGGAAATTCAAACTGGAAGGGGGTGAAAAGTGGCACAATGCATTTTTTGTCCCTATACTTTACACTGAAGAATCACTGACTGATCAGTGCCCTGCCCCAACCCCTGGACCTAATAGCATGAAATTTGGTGAGGGTATTCCTTCCATAACATGAGCACCCACTAACAGCCAATTTTTAGAAATTTAACCCGAGAGGGTAAAAAGGGTTGCAAAATCTTTTCATCCTATACTTAACACTGAAGACTGTCTGATCCACATCCAGTCCCAACCCCTGCACCCAGAAGCATGAAGTCTGAGGAGTGTATTCCTTCCATGATATAAGGACCCATTAAGAACTGATTGGTGCCCAGTGCTGGATAGTGCCTGCTGCCTGATGTTGCTCACTGGTGCCCAGTGCCTAGGGATGCCTGGTGGTATCCACTGCCCACTGCCACCCAGAGATGCCTGGTGCCCAGAAGGGATTAGTGGTGCCCAATGGTGTCTGGTGTCCTGTGCATGGTGCCTGGTGGTACCTGGTGCCCAGGCAAGGGTATCTGGTAGGGATTCCTAGTGTGCAGTGGTACCCGCCACACACTGGTATCTGTTGTCCACTGGTGCCTGGTCATGCCTGCTGCCTGGTGGTGCCCAATGGTGCCTGTTGCTGCATGGTGCCTGGTGGTGCCCACTTCCGTTGGTGCCTGTTGCTGCTCAGTGGTGCCCGATGCTGCCCAGTGCCTGGAAGAGATGCCCTCCAGTGCCTGCAGCTGCCTGCCACTGCCCCTTAGTACCCTCTGGTGCCTGTCATTGCTTTGCAGTGCCCAGTGCACACCACTGCCACCCACCCAGTACTACCTCATGTTCACCAGTGCCCAACTGCGCCCAGGTTCTGCAAATATTCTTGAAAATTTATTCCTGCAATGGCGGAGTCATTCCACTAGTTAAATTATAAAACTATTTTAATAAAATCCTAAAAGTTTCACACACACAGGGAAGAGGAAAGAACTTTACAATGTCAGACAGGAAGGAGAGATTCTTTGCAACACTATCACAAAAAACTTGACTCCTTTATGGTAGGAAAACTCATGAAGTATGAAGTGGTATAGATGAAGAATAGGATCTCTTACATACATGTTATGTTTACTTGGGGTCAATTGAGGCTCCCAGAACACAGAACAGTTTAACAATAATGTGAAATACTTCCTGGAAAATGTACTGTCTCTGCCATTAAGGTGGGGCATTGCAATAGCCAACAATGGGTCTTATTAGTAGACACACTTTGTATTTCCATAAAAGCCATTCAAACAAACAAGGGAATAAGAATTTGGAAGGTCACGTACACACAAAAGAAATCTGCTTACCCTGTGTGGATAATCTCCACATTGACCCTGCAAAAGAAGAGGATTAAAAAGAAAATAGTTTAAATCATGAACATTGTAAACCAAAATAGATTCAAGGGAACAGTTTCATAGCAGGTGCATGGCATGGCATGACTATACCAGTTTCAGCAAGGATAATCCAGGTTTAAGCATACTGGGAATGGCCTTGTTACAGAACTAGCCTCTCCTGCTCCACAGCTGCTTTTGTAAGATTTAAAGAACTATAGACTGTTATGATTCAAAATTATTCTCCTGACACTATTTTTCCCATCTGTAGAGGCAATAAGGGCTGATTTTCCCTTACCAACAACTTTGAACCTTCCAATCTAATGTTTAGCTCATTTCTCTGTAATCAGTATTTTTTTAACTGGCAAGGAAAAATCTCACTGGGATGCTTGTGAGGTGACAATATTTTGAAATTATTGCTAAAATAAAGCAACTATGGATCTTGATTTTGGGTCCAGAATGGAACAAATCCAATCCAACACATAAATAAAATAGCTAGTGACATCTAGATTAGACTACTGTAATAGGCTCTATGTGGTGTTGCCTCTGAAGATGGGCTGGAAACTCCAACTAGTGCAAAATGTGGTGGATTTTGTAGTTGCTGGGGCTTATTGTTTCAATTCAGTTATGCTACTGTGGATATGCTGCCTTTTTGTGGATATACTGTGGATATGCTGCCTTTTTGTTTTGGGGCTGAATTCAAAGTTCTAGTGTTGACCTTCAAAGCCTATACTGTTCGGGTCTGGGTTATTTGAGGGACCATCTTCATCCATACAATCCAACTTGTCACCTAAAGTCATCTGGGGAGCCCTGCTGACCGTGACACCAATAAGAGTAGTGGCTAGGAACAGGACCTTCTTGGAGATTGTACCCCAGCTCTGGAACTCCTTTCCCCTAGAATTGAGAACTGCTCCCTCCTTACAGAGTTTTTGGCAGGGACTGAAGACATTTTAGAGCTTTTAACTAACATGGGTTGCTGCTTTTTTAGTTGTTTTTATTGTAATTTGGGGTGTGGGTTAATTTTAAATGTTTTGAGATTTGTACTGAAGGCTTATGTGTTTTATTTGTATTAGCCACATTGCATCTGCTTCTGTGGAGAAAGGCAGGATATAAATAAATGAATAAATAAATAAATAAATAAATAAATAGCCTCCCATGCACTAGTGGATTGCAGAAGACCTGCCAGAGCAGGTAAGACCATGCAGGAGGTAGGAGTTTAGGAAGGGGAGAGTAGGACGGGATAGGATAGAACAGGGTGGTGGAACCAGAGAGGAGGGTGAATTCAGAGCAGAACTACATGCCAAATCCGCACCCACTTCCTGGGCCTGATCTGCTTAGATCAGCCTGCATAAATCCAATCAGACTTATGTCAGTTATCAAACTGGTGCAGGTTCAAGTTGACCCATAGTAGCTGCTGAGGCTTACCCTGGAGCAAGGGACAAATACAGTATTAACAGTATCAATCTTACCTTTTCTCCCTTTTGTCCAGGGAATCCCTATTTAAAAATGAATAAATAGGTAAGTTTTGTATATGCATACATGCATAATGGTGATGGAAAATGCCACAAAGAAGTTCGTACAGAATCACAGGTGGGCCCAGGCCGGTTCGCACTGGTTCTGCAGAACTGGTTGTTAATTTTGGCCCGCCGCTAGTGAATCGGTTCGCCCTTGGGGCCCACCGCTGGCTTCCTGAATAGGACGCGACTGCGCTTGCAGTCGTGTCCTGTTCAGAACGCATCTGCGTGTGCACCAACCTGTTTAGGATGCGACTGCGCGTGCGCCAACCTTGGAGCATGCGCAGTACGCCAGTGTTGGGGCCTCCCCTCTCCCCACCCCCGCCCCTGACTCCGCCATGCCCCTAACCCCGGTCAGGCCCCCAACTTCCGGTGAACCGGTTGTTAGGGGAGCCGGGGCCCACCCCTGTACAGAATGTAAATATTAGTGCAAGTACTTACCAGTTGCCCTTTTGGACCAGCTGGGCCCTAAAAGGAAAGTGAAGAGAAGGGGAAACAAGCAAAAAAATTCAAATGAACAAAATGAGCAAAAAAAAAAAATTTGTTGTACCAAAAAGTAAATAGAGTTCTTCTGAAACTTCCATTGTGATTATTTCAAATCTTTCCAGTTGCACCCCATAGCTGAACTCTACATCCTGTATGTGTTGGCTTTGGGAAACAGTTTTGACAGTTGGTTGCTATAGGCTCTAGAGCAGGGTCTCCAAACTTTTGACTTCAGGGATCCTGGAACTTTAACAAGTGTATATAAGAGGGAATGTCAGCTTGTGATCTGTGAGATGAGAAGCTGCACCTGCTGAAATTCCCTCCTTTAAAGGCCCAGGAGCCCTGAAGTTAAAAGTTTGGAGACTTCTGTAAATCTAGTGCAGTGCACAGAACTAAATTATCACATGGCATATTTCATATTTCATTTTAATGATACACTGAGTACTAACAATGCTATCAGTAATGAAGCCATCAACCAGGCTATGTGGGACCTTGGCCAGTATCTTGCTTGACCAAACCCTAATGCCTGCCATACTGGAAAAGTCCATCAAAAGTTCAATAAACTCCATGTCTTTGCTACCTGCCTGGGACTAAGACTAAGATTTCATCAAGCATCTGGTAGGCTACAACACATGTCTGGTGGGCTGTCTGTTCAACAACAACAACAACAAAAAATGAACATGAGGTAGATTAACAGAACAAAAGGAAACAGAGTGACAATTAATTTGAACAGCAAAGCTAAATCTGAATCCCAGACTCTGTGCCAAATTAAGCAAAAGCTTGCCAGACCACAGGCCTCCAGTATTTGATAGATTGTAGGCTGGGATTATATAATTAATTCAGAGAGGAAGTGAAGTACACAGTATATCCTGTGGTTTACTTTGTTTTAGACAGAGGGTAAAATTCTGGCTTCACTGAAAGCAAAGGCATAACTCTAACAGAAACAGGAATCCAACCATATACTGAAACAAGATATTTTGTTAGACCATGCCAAGACACACAGGGTGGCAGCAGAATTAACAAGGTGGAGAGTATTTATGGACCAAATATCAATTATGTAGACATGTGTTTTGTTACAAGCAAGGTAGGCTAAATTGCCTTCATCTAACTATTATTAACTGTATTTTTCAAATTACTGACTTGAATGATTTTGTGAACAATTGATTTTCAAAACCTTGTGGGTTCTGTGACAAAAATTTATGGCTCTGTGTGTGTGTGTGTGTGTGTGTGTGTGTGTGTGCGTGTTCCACCACCCTGTTCTATCACACACACACACACACACACACACACTTGTCTAAAACAGTGATTTTCAACCTCTTTCATTTCTTTGTACTCTAACAAGGCACTGAAATTTTCAAGGCACACCGTCAGTTGCTTTTACCTTTGACAAGTTGCACCAGGCTGTTCAAATCCCCCAATTAATTAATGTCAATCCCCAAATTCCATGGCACAACTGAGGACTAACCATGGCACACCAGTGAGCCACAGCACACTAGTTGAAAATCACTTGTCTAAAACATCTGTACATTTTTCCCAAACCAATTCTTCTCACAGTGTTGAAAGCTGCCTTCTCCTCTCCACCTCCCCAAAATTATAGCTACTGGGGGGGCAGAGAGGAGTTGGAGGTGTGTGCCTGCCCCTCGCCCCACAAAATACCTATGCTACAATGAGAAGAGAAGGCAATGGGCACCTCCCCCTAGCCTCTTCCAGTCTGTGATTGTGGACTGGAAGGGGGACGGGGAGGCTGTCTTTGCCTCCCCCCCACCACCTGCTCAGTAGCATAGCTGCTAGGCTGGTAGGGGCAAAGGAGGTGGACCCATTCCAGCCAAAGCACAATCTCACTTTGAATGGGGCAGAAGGATTGTGGAACCAATTATCATTGGTTCTTTTACTCCCTATACAAATGCTCCCTTTGATTAACAAGCATTTTGAATCACGAGCATGCTTCCAGAATAACATGCTCATAATTTAAGGCACCACTATAGTATTAAATTTAATAAGTAATATAGTATTTAGAATAACCACATAAAAACAATATATATGAGTATTTCAGCTTTTATTTTGCCATCTCCTACATTTTTCTTATGTGTCCTACATTTTGGGGAGCATTGTCCTTTTTTGGGTACGACATATGTTCACCCTGCTCTAGACACAAGATATAATAAGAATATCATGTAAAGCAGACCAATGTCTTATTACCATTTCCCCCTTCTGTCCTGGTTGCCCCTGGAAAAAAAGAAGAGTTGTTCAAGTATTTCCATTTCAATGATCAGGTCTAGGGGTTATTCGAGGGACTATTTTGAAACTCCATATTTCTGTGACAATCTTAGTAATTTTGTACTCTTTACAGCACTGGTAAGTGGCATTACAACTTATGGTGTTCTACATTTGTACACATTTTGTGACCACAGAGTTTCTCTCCATACTGATTTTATGATGCAGTGATAATGAAATACCCAGTGTGTTACTTCATTCATTAAGATGTTCAAAAACAATTTCTTAGAGAAAACAGCAAATATGTATTATCATCAGAACAACAAACTCTTTCTCTATAACAGAAAAAATCACTGCTCCCTCTGCTGTGCAAGGAATGGATAGCAATGTATGCAACAGTGTGCTGTGCGGGTGGTGGATGATGCAGCATTAGTATTGGCATCCATCAGTCTTGAAAGATTATGGTATCGTGCTCGACGCTGTATGTGAAGCACAAAGGCCTGGGTAGATTAATATGGAGGATAGGCTGTTACCCAAGCAGCAAATCCTCCCTTTTCACAGCAGAGCCAATATGATTGGTTCCAGCTGTGTCACAGAGCTGTGGTAAGGACAGGAGCTCACCCTGTCTTGCGTGGACCTGGGTCTCGAACCTTGGCCTTCTGGTTAACAGGCACAGCGTCTTAACCACTTGCACTACCCACAGCCTAGGATGCAGCATAGTGGCTAAGCTATTGGCATGTTTACATATAATACAGTATAGAGGCTGGGAGACCAACAGTGCAATCCTGACTTGTGCTGGAACAGGTAGGCTGGCTCAACCAACACTGAATCTAGCACAAGGATTGGGACTGCTGCTACACTACTATGGGGGAGGAGAAGCTTTTCTGTTTGTCTGGGGTACAGCTGCAGTAGTCCCAATAGGTCTACCTGGATCTACTTGGACCAGATGTGACTAGATCTATGGAGATGGGAGTGCCAGAGGCTGTCCTGGGATGCAGGCTTGGATCCGGCGTAACTGCTGGCTCTATGCTCTGCCTCCAACTTCCTGCCCACTGTCTTGTCCTCCACCTGCCCCACAATGCCCCTCCCACCTCCTCTCCACCCCCTGCCCCTTCCAAACTGCCCCCTCCAACATATCTTGTAGTTGGAAAAGTATTGGATTATAAGGCCAAAAGACCAAAAACTAGAAGGAAAAAGCTTCACTTACTGGTTTGCCATCTAAACCAATTGGGCCCTGAAATTAAGAAGAAAAAACATAAGGAATGTCTTTGAGAGATTTTTTTAAAGTATTAAAGCAATTTAACAGTTTTGTTTAGATATACATATCTGTCTGAGCAAATAATAATAATAATAATAATAATAATAATAATAATAATAATAATAATAATAATAATAATAATAATAATAATACTGCATGGCCAATTCCTTGCCAAGATTGAAGGAAAAGTGGATCAGGATAAGACCTGGTTGTGGCTCACGAGTGGAACACTGAAGAAGGAGAGAGAAGGCCTGATACTTGCTGCCCAAGAACAGGCAATCAGGACAAATGCCATCAAGGTCAGAATTGAAAAATCAGCCGATAACCCAAAATGCCGGCTCTGCAAAGAACTGGATGAAACCATCGACCACATTCTAAGTGGCTGCAAGAAGATCGCGCAGGCTGACTACAAACTGAGGCACAACTCTGTTGCCCAGATGATCCACTGGAATCTATGCCAAAAGTATCATCTGCCAGTGGCAAAAAACTGGTGGGACCACAAGCCTGAAAAAGTGGTTGCAAATGAGCAGGTCAAGCTTCTGTGGGACTTCAAGATACAGACGGACAAGGTCTTGGAACACAATACTCCAGATATCCCCATCATAGAAAGCAGTAAAGTGTGGCCTGTTGACATCGCCATACCAGGTGACAGCAGAATTGAGGAGAAACAACTGGAAAAGATCTCCCGCTACCAAGACCTAAGAATCGAATGACAGCGTATCTGGTGTAAGCCAGTGCAGGTGGTTCCAGTGGTAATTGGCACACTGGGTGCAGTGCCCAAACACCTTGGCAGACACCTGAAAACTATTGGCATTGATAAAATATCACTCTGCCAATGGCAGAAAGCCGCTCTTCTGGGTTCAGCAAGAATTATACGCCACAACCTCACACAGTCCTAGACTCTTGGGAAGGGTCCGACTGGTGATGTGAATGAAATTGTTTGCTGTGTATTTTTGTATAATAATAATAATGTAATATTTTCTAATTTGGGTGCCTTCTATTCACTAAACAGTAGAAAATGATGAATACATTTGTAAACCAATACAGACTCCTCATATATATCTGAATAATGATTCCTTGATCCTGTAATGGTCGTTAATCTGAGATACAGAATTTGTTTTATTTCATTTTGCACTAATGAAATTGTTGCACTAATTTTTGTTGTTTGATGTTTGTTGAATTATTTGTGTAAGAAATGGCAAGAACAAGATTTTTATACTATATTTAAATATTTTGCAAAAATGAAAACATCACAAAAGTACTGAATGAAACTGCAAAATCTCTTCTATGATGTAATTTCAGGCTAGCCATTTTTAGTGCAGATGCACTGAGAGATGTTTAACATTAGTGATGCTATAGTTGGAAATATATCATTCAAACATAACAGTATGTTTTAACAGTGCCACTTACCGGAAACCCGGGAAAACCTCTTGTTCCAGGCTGTCCCTGAATAGAATGAAGTGGAAAAAGGGATTAGAAGAAACAGATGAAGCAGCAACATGTGTGACTAAATCACTCCATGAAGCATCTTGATTTTCTGTCCTCTATCATTTACCAGATGAAAATAGGTATGCTTGTTTTACATTACCAGAGAGATTATTTTCTGGCGATGAGACAGAGAACAAGTAGCATAAAATTAAGCTATGTCTTTGGTACCTGAGCTAACACAATTCACTAAAAATATTCTTTAGCACTCTCAAGAATAAAATGCATGAATCTCTGCATTCAAAATGCATATTTCCCTGCCACCCAGAAAACATGTATTTTTTTTTTTTTACTCAGGCATCATCAATCTGTACACTTTCAATGAGTTATTGAAGTATAGTCCTCTGAAAGTAATTCTGAACCTCAGATGTACCCACCAACTAGGAAACATACTGTTTCTGGTGTTGGTGAACTCATGCCATTTTGGATATATTTTTATTATATTTTTATTTTAAGAAATTTATAACTTGCTTTATCCATGCTGAAGCAAATGCTCAAAGTGGCTTACAAAACTTTATAATGAAGTATCACAAGTAAGAAAAAATCAGTCAAGGCATTAAAACATGAATTCTGAGAAGTAAAAACAGCAAACAAGGCATTGTCTGCAATCCTTAAGTGCATTTGGGCTAGCTTATCTATCACTGGGCTGTCTCAATTCCAAGATAGGCCAGCCCAGTTACACTAGAAAGGCTTGGGCCTGTCTAAGTCAACTTAGGCTGGCTCAAGACAGATGAACCTGAGCCAGCCTAGCTGTGCCAGCCTAGGCAGTTCAGGAGAGGCATGTTGAGGGCATGTTCAGCATGTATCCATGTTAGGCCGCATCGAGAGCATATTTCCAGGTCAGACATGCCCCCTCACAGTTCCTCAGAGTTAGGCCACCTCAGGAACAGGAATAAATCTTAGTATACCCATTGGGGTCATGATAAGCCCAAGTGATGGCAAAAAACTCTGATGCCTAGGCCAACCCCTGCCTCTCAACCTTAGGATACAGTACAACTACACCAGCCCACTTAGCATGCTGCCTCTCCATCAACAGTTATGCCAGCCAGACGCCTCCCAGACATGTGGATTTGCCTACTTAAGCCAACTTGGGTGGGCCATTTTTCTGGCCTTAAGTCAGGATTGCATTGTAAATGTTACTTTTAATGTTACAGAGTGAAACCCAAAAATCAGAACAGAGCAACATTTAAGGGGGTAAAATAAAATAAAATTGAGGAACAGATAAAAGTCCAAGGAGAGAGGCAAAATTTCAGGACAGTGGAACAAATAGACACTTTTTTCCTTTCCCACTCTCCAGGCTTTTCTCTAGCCTATGCAATAACAAAGGACTAAAATTTGGAGCTAGCTGCTGCCCCTGAACATGATTACTTGAGTGTTCTAGCACCACACAGAAAGATTTCAGATTCAAACAGTGCTACAAGTTTCAAGTTCCAGACTGGCTGGAGGTTGCAGGGTCTCTATTCGTCAACAAATATTAGTAAGCCTTTCCAATGAACTTCTGTGGCCACTTTGATTTCTTCTCACCCCACTTCACCAGCTGCTTTTCCTCAACTAACTGCTAGCAGCTTTTGGTTCTGTGGTGGAACTTCGCCATAGTATTCACTTCCTGCGATAGGTATGGTTACAGTAAATTCCACCACAAGGGCATAGGTCTAAATTCAATCTATACAAATAACTGATGCTGAAGAAACAAACAGGAAATTGAGTGGTGAGGAAAATAATGGGGTTTCTGATTTCTTCTCAACTGTGCTTCAGCTATGTACATCCATTTGGTCTTGTTTTGTGAGAACGATGGGAAATGAAGAGGCCTAATCACCACTGCAGAAGGATTCACTCTGGATTTTAGACAGTTTGTCTGAAGCCTCTGAATCAGTTTCATGTGTGTTACAACTTAAGGTTCATGCACCAGACCTTTTGGTGCTGTTAGCTATGCCTGGGATCACTTTATAGGAATTTTTTACATTTCTGCATCACACTGCCATAAAATGAGGCACATAATGCAGGTCAATCAGCTGTGTATTGTATACAGAGCCTCCAAAATGATGGTGGTCTTGATCACCCAGACCCATTTGTCTGGCTTTCATATCGCCTCTTTCATTCTATCCATAAGGAAACCGTTGAAGCAGAGATTGCTGCCAGAACAGATCTAAACAAAGATGGTATAGAATGCCAACAGGATGACGGAGCAACCAAGTCATACTTCTCATGTCTATTTCCAATAATCCCTTTCTGAAAGTTCCATATGTTTCAACTGTACACAGCTAATACTTTCCTGTGTACTGACTTTGTAGCTGATGTTTTTAAAATTACCTGGCTAGTATACCTTTCTGGCTTGAACACTATGGCCTTTTTGGGGAGGATGGATCTCATAACTTTGCTAGCATGTATTTAATTTTGAAATTCTGGAAAATGTTATTCTTTGAATATATGTGTGTAACAACAAAGCATTTCTACATTGTTATGTATTTATATTTATATATTAAAGATGCAATCCTGACCTGGTGATAACCCAGGCAATCACATTGCAAAAATACTGTTTTTGCCATTTTTTGATGGATAAGCTCAGCTGAACCAGGGCTCAGCAGGGGCATGGAGAGAGGCAGAAGAGCAGGCAAGGGCAGGTAGTGGGAATTCGCAAGCGCAGGTGGGTGGGAAGAGGGAGGCGGAGCAAGGCTCTGGCACTTGTGCCGGATCCTAACCCCATTCCTAGGAAGCCCAGGGCAATCCCATGCTGCTTGGATTTGCACTGCTGATTGAGGTGGCACAGGTCTGATTATCACCACTGGGACTGTAGTGGCTTTCCCTGGGAAAAGTTTCCCCTTGCTTTGGAACAAGCCACTGATACCTGTGCTGGACACAAAGCAGGTATGCTTGCTTGTCTGTTTCACAACAAGTTAAGACTGCATCCTAAGTGTAATAGGGAATCAATGCTTTAAATACATAGAGTATGCAGTGATGGATTTACATATAAGCTAAACAAGCTATCGCTTAGGGCAGTGATTTTCAACCAGTATGCCATGGCACACTGGTGTGCCATGGATAGTCCTCAGCTGTGCCACAGGAATTTCGAGATTGACATTCATTAATAGGAAAATATATAAATAAAAATGGTGACCACTGCTGTTATAAATATGATCCCTGAGAATGAAAAACTATCTTTATTGTAGAGCCGGTCACTTGATGAAGGACAGTAGGGTCTTGGTTAAAAAGTGGCGTTTGTGGCATAGGGCCTTTTCAAATTACTATGATTTGTGCCTTGACTGGAGCAAATGTTTTTAAAGTGACTTGTGGCTTTTCTGCTTTAATTAATGTTGTTGATTTTGTATTGTTTTTGTTATTTGAGTTTATATCTTGCAAATGACCTTGGGTGCCCATTTTGAGAGCACTGGATACAAATTTAACCAAGCAAATAAATGATATTCTATCTGCTCATGCAATTTATCTGTATATATACACCGGCAAACACACCAATACGACATATACATTGTTAGTGCTTAATACCCCTTTTCAGCAAGGAAACACTCTGGATAAGCTTTAGCATTTCTTAAAGGCAGCACTTTTTGTTCAAGGTAGTGGAGACTTCCTTGTTCACTTAATGGATAACATGTATCTTTAACCCCCACAACCCCAAAAATCAGAAGGACAAGCTATTCACTGTCTAACCAAACACTGCCCTTGTGACTTGGGCATGTTTATATTTATGTCTTTAGTTCACCTCAAGAGGAATATTATAATTTCTTGTATAGTGTTATTACGGACTGAAAAGTGATTAAATGAAGGTGATAGAAATTCCCAATTCATCTCTCTCTATTTAAAACTTAGTAAGGTATCAGATACATAACAAACAGTGGCAAAAATTTGCTGCATTACAGGTATTTTGGTGGCAAATGAACTCTAAAGGCTTTGGTAACTTTCTAAGGCTGTGCCCATAAATTTTCAACTTTCAGGCAGGTCATTCCACACCAGTTTGCCTATCAAGGAACCAATTTAAATCTGGTATGGAACTTTTGAAGATTGTCAGAGGCTTCTGTGACATGGTTCACATGGTGTACCTGCCAGAGCTGTGTAGCCAGTGGTGGGCTCAGACTGATTCGGTCCGGTTCTTGGGAACCGGTGGTTCCCATTTCCCCGCCACTACTGAACCGGTAGTGGTGCCCTCCCCCCACAAAAAACCAGCCAAACCGAAACTGGCACTCAGCAGCAGCCGGCCAGGCATCTTTTTATTTTCAAATTTGCCATCCCTAGTCCAGCCAAGCGCCCCAGAAGCCTCAGCGCTATTCTTTCCCCAGCCATTGAGGATTCTGGGTTGCTTCACTGGACTGCTGCTAGCAGCGGCAAATTTAAAAAAACAAAAGATGGCTGGCTGGCTGCTGCAGCCTCAGAGCACCATCCTAAGCAGGTTTACTCAGAAGTAAGCCACATGCTAGTCAATGGGGCTTACTCCCAGGGCAGAGTGGAAAGGACTGCATCCTCAGAGCACCATCCTAAGCAGGTCTACTCAGAAGTAAGCCGCATGCTAGTCAATGGGGCTTACTCCCAGGACGGAGTGGACAGGACTGCAGCCTCAGAGCACCATCCTAAGCAGGTCTACTCAGAAGTAAGCTGCATGCTTAATTTTTAAAAATTTTAAATTTTTTTTTAAAATTCCCCTTTAAATTCTCCTCGCCCCTGCCCCCTGACCCAGCCTGGCCCCACCCACTTCCAGAGGAGCGGTTGTTAGGGGAGGCTGGGCCCATCACTGTGTGTAGCATTGGTTAAGTTGTCTTTGAAGAACATTCATCACCCTACTACTGAACTTTCCATTGAAGAATGCCCAATATGCTTTTAAGGACTCTTGGAAAATAATTTGCTCCTACAGTTAAAGGAATGTCTTCTTTACTTCATATTACAAAATGTTTTCACAAGCCAGAGAATAAGAGCAAAATCTTTTTACAAGTCTCTTGGAGAAAGATAGTGACTATAAAACAACTTAAATTGCTCCTAATATCACTTTGTTACACAGAATGCCAGTGCAATCCTAAACCTGTTTATTCAGAAGTAAGTCATTTTGTATTCAATGGGGCCTACTTCCAGAAAAGTGTCTTTAGGATTGCAGGCTTAGAGCACAATCCTAACCACGTCTACTCAGATGTAAGCCCCATTGTGTCCAAAGGGTCTTACTCCCAGGAAAGTGTCTTTAGGATAGCAGCCTTGCAGGACAATCCAGAGCAACTAATCTGTCCACATAAGAGCCCTTAGGTTGCCCTATCTAACACTAGGTTGGAGCAACTGCAAGATGCTCCACCCCAGTTACTCTGGAAGAAGCTTAGGGCAGAGCAAGGCAAGATAGGGTGCCCTAAGAGAGGTGGACCTGCCCTGCCCTAAATGGGGCAGCCTAAGCAGCTCAGGAGAGGCAAGTTGAGGGCATGTTTAGCATTGCCTAGGGCAGAGCAGTTACTCTGTATCCAAAGCCTGTTTCAAGGCAGAAATGCCTCTTCCAGTTCCTCAGAGATATACAACCTCAGGAGCAGGTATAGTAATGAGTAGACTCATAGGGGTCCATGATAAGGCCCGAGTAAGAATGGCAGTGTTGACCAAAAATCTGAGTTCTTGGCCAGCCTAGCTGCAACCCCTGCCTCTCAACCTCAGGATATGGAACAAACTACGGCTGCCCACAAACCTCAGGATACAGCAGGCCACTCCAAGAAGCCCCTTGTATTCACTGTAGAATGTACTGGCATCTCATCAGGAACTCCTTATAAGGCAGGCACCCAGTGGCGTCACCAGACTGGTGCGGCTGGTGTGGGCTGCATTGGGTGATGCGCTCCGTATGGGGTGATGTGCCGGAGGAGTTTGACTTTCCTTTGGCAGGCCCCAGGCGTCAGCACCCCCATTCAGGCCTGCTCCAAGGCGGAGCAGCAGCCAGAAGCTGCCACTTGTCTGAGGAGCTGGCCTGAACGGTCATCTGAGGTGCACTGCGCAGAAACACACTGAGCATGCCGAACAGCTTCAGAGGAGACTTCCTTAGAGCAGAAAAAGTCCGCGCCTCTGCACAGCCATTCAGCCTCACTCAGGAGGCAGAGCGGCAGCCGAATGCCTTCAGAAAGAGTACTGCACAAGCACCAACTCTGACGCCTGCAGTCTCCCCCGAAGCCAGAAGGCTTCAGAAAAGTACTGCACAGGTGTCAGAGATGGTGCCTGCGCAGTACTCTTTCTGAAGCCAGTTGGCTTCAGAAACAACTGCGCAGGCGCCAACTTTGGTGACTGCGCAGTCCAGGTGGGGGGGGGGACGCATCCCAGGGATGACGCACAGACTTCCACACCAGGTGATGTGCAGAGTCATGTCACCACTGTAGGCACCACAGCTGTTCTTGTTCAGTGTGATCTGAGGGGTGTTTCCTCAGGAGCAAGTCTTCCCCTTGTGTCAATTACTTAGCATGCTCTGGAGCAGTTAGGGCAGCCCAGGCTTCCTGACTCTCTGGATTCAGCATAACTTTCTGCTCTGGATACAGAATAGTTAGGAGAGTAAGTTAGGTCAGAGCAGGTTGAATTTGCTCTGGATTGTGTCCTTGGTCCTTTTTTAATAAGGGAAAAAGCAAAATTTGCAGTGTTGCATTCAGTTATATTTGCTTTGGCAGTACATATAAAACCACCTGGAGTTTTGGATAGGAACCAAGGGGACATGATCTGTTATAAATTTAGAGGCCTGCCAATCTATAGTTTTCTAAAAGGGCAAGGAAGGACAGGATTTCATTAATAAATCTCCTGACATTGAACCCTCTGACCATTCCTATAGACAAAATGGAGCTAAGAAAAGAATAAAAAGAGGAAACCTGGAAGGGGAGCAACTTAGACTCTGATATATTCTGTGGAAATTGCTAAATTGCTCCTTTTGGCTTTTTGGGCTGAAGACCATAAAAAGGCCAGAGCAAAAGTTCAACCATTACAGATTCCAAGAAGCATTTAGCTTTCTCTTCCTCATGTTGTTTGTATCAAGTTTGCAGAAATAGAACTTTGGGAACTGCCAGATCATGGAGAGTGTCTGTTTCTGCCATGCTCAGCACGATGCTTTGCTCAAGCCAGCACACCAAAAGTAATGTTAAGCAGCTGAAAAACGCTGGATGTGCAAATGCTAACATGAACTTGCCTCGAAAAGACAGTATGGAAACTATTTGTCATCCCACATCTGTCCAAAGCATGCTTTTATTCCAGTGGCCCCTTGCATGTCTTTGCTATCAAGGTGCTCCTTAATGCTTATCACCAGGTCAGCACTAAATTAAATCATCTTTGTGATTGATTTGCTGCATTATCTGCCACTACTGATTATTAGGGTAGGCAGCAATTTATTTCAAGCATAATGCAGATCTTATTAAAAACCACCATCCTTAGTTTCATTCTGCCACCATAGTTTCATTCTAAAAGAGCTTAAGATAATGTTTGGCAGTGAGTGGTCTCAAGGTGGAATGATTGGAAATAATGTCTAGGTATCAAAAAATGAGCTAGAAATGGTAGATAAAAAGAGCTTTGTGGGTATATTGTGATGTAATTAGTGATGCTCAGTCAAAAATTGCTCTTGACAATTTCTCAATTAAAGGCGATATCAGATATATTTCACACAAGAACAACTGAGCGGAGCCTTGCTTTACAATGGCTTCACTTAAGTGGTGATCAGATCACTTTACAATGAACCCTCCATATTAAATCAAGGTTCAATATAAGTTATTTGCTTGTGTGAGAGGTAAGGGCGACATGTGAATACAAGTGCTGGGTAGCAGCCAACAGCAGTATTTTCAATATCATGAGTGTAAGTGATATATACTTACACTTACACAAGGAATATAGCTTTGCAGCACCACAACCAACCTTGTGGTAGATTGCAATGCTCCTTACTGGTGAGAGGCCTCTCCTGGCCTTAAGATCCACTCCATGGGTCTCCTCAGATCCCAAAGTGGCCTTCAGAAGCCCCCATAAGCCACTTCCAGTTTTTGGAAAAATAATGTACAGCTAAAAGTAGACTCAAGGAACACTTGGACAAAAAAATGCATTTGCTCAGACAAAAAGGTACATACTGTAGTATGCCAGTGATATTGATTTTTCCATTTAGACCAGGAATATTTCCTTTACTTTTACATATATAAGGAAAAGCCACTGGTAAGCCTAATTTGGGTTTTTCTGCTGAGATTGATGTGTTTTCTAACCAACATGCCTTGTAATTTCAGCATAAAAACAAATCTGGGCATTGGGGAAAACCACATCATATAGAGTTACAGTGCCTTGGGAATTGACCCTGTTGGCATCTTCCAGCATATTAATCTTTTTTTATAACTCACCCACACATTAGAACCTTAAATTAAAATAAGCAAAGAGTCAGCAGCTTACTGGAGGGCCACGGGGACCAATGATGGACATGCCAGCTTCTCCTGGAGCTCCCTGCAGTAAGAGACAGACAGAAAATGTAAGTGAAGAAGGAAGATTCAATGTTGTGGATTGGTTTAATGCTCAGTATTAAAGAAAGAGTATTTCTAAGGAAAGAGAATGTGAATGTATGTGATACTGCTAAGCTTCAAAGTGATGATTTAAAGTATAAGACAGGAAGGAACAACAATACAGGGTTGAAAAGAAAGTTTGGCCAAGGAAACAATGAGAAAAACAAAGTTTATAAAAAGGATTAAAATCAACAATACATACACATACTCATGAGAGATAATGATTAAAAACACATTTCTTCCAAGTGAAGCAGCAGGTTTCCCTGTTCTGTTCCAACCAAGACAGGGAGCCATTTTGAGCCTATTCTGAAATCAGATCAAAGCAGCAAACTAGGCTCCTTCAAAGTGGAAAGTCTAATCTCACCATGTAGCTAGAAATATATTTTCTGATGCCAAATTTGTCTTGGTTCCAACTACTGTCCACTGGGAAAACTACTCTCCTAATCTGAAGGATTTTGTATACCTTTTAGTTAAGCTACAATGTTTTGAAATGGAATCACCCAGCCAAACCAATTGTGTCCATTTATGTATGCAAAATTCTCCAATTTTGATAAATACTGTACTGTAATCCTATAGCAATTTTCATTTGCTTTTTCTAAAAACTAAAATGGTGGCTCAATCTTGCATAGAACCAAATACAGTTAATTGTATACTGTTTATACTGTGTATACTATAATTGTATATTATGAATTTATGGATAATATGGGTTAACAATTGGGTGTTATGTGTCAGTTTGCCTTACTAGCTGTAAATTTGGTTTGTGGCTCAATTTTTGCCACAGCTTTCTGACTTCCTGCTCACTTCCAGACCATAACATCAAACACAGCTTTTGTATTTATTAAATAACAAAACAATTGAACAAAAATGCTTTATTACCAGAGCTATATTTTCTAAGATTTTGGTTCAAGGAGTCGTTCCACGGCTGCAGGGTCATAGCATTTAAATATGGTGATCTGTTGCATAGTGCATCAAACACTTACAAAGCAATCCTATGCTCTGTAATAATGAGTTCAGTGAGACTTACTTCCACAGAAGTGCACCTGAGATTCCAGCCTAAAGTACTATAATGACATAAAAGATTCATTCATACCCTCTGACATATTTCAGTAACTATTGGGGCTGGCTGGCATTAGGTAACAGTCTACTGCAGCATTACTTAACAAGGATTGCTGCACCAGTGAGTGGGTGCACCTTCTCCTTCCCAACACCATCTTATTCTGTAGTGCGGTTGAGTCATATTTTCCTATTATGCCAACCCTTTCTCAGCTTGGTGCGACTGGTTCAGTTGCCAGCAGGGTGACTATATAGAGTTCCTGTATATTTAACCATTGCATAGAAGAGGAAATTGAGGCAAGTGCTGCTCATTAAACATTTCTATGATGAGCTAAACTTGCTTCAATTCCCTCCTCTATGTAACGGTTAAAGGTAGAGGCACTCTTTTCTCCATTCTATATGGTCACCCTGTAAATGGTCAAGCCAGGAACTCAGAAGGCCATTTGCTGTTACAAACGTTTGGATTGTTATTCACACCTGTATGCCCAGTTATGTCTGGAAAATTGGTCCCGTTTTTGTTTCATGAGTATATAAGATAAGCACCGAGGTGCCAGGAAGGCTTCTGCAGACAAGTTGTTTTGGGAACATTCCACAGTCTTAATGATGCTGTGAATCTAGGACCACCTGTGTGTTTGCCTAGATGACCCTGTCATGTCTTCTTGTTTGCTCATTTGTAAACAAGCAGATGATTATTACAGAAATATTGCATGTCTCCAGTGCTCTCTCCTCCAAATAAAACAAATCCTTCAAAGGCTATCCTGGCTATCACTGCTTGGGGGAGTATAAAAAGTTTCATTTCTTCTGATCATTAATAAAAGGAAATGAACAAAGGGTGAGATCCTGAGGCTGCAGGAGTGTAAGGAAGAACTAACAGACAAAAGCTCTGCAACTTTGTGAGAAGATGAACAGTCCACTGCAGCAGGACTTATCAAATTTAAATGTGGCAAATTATGGAAAGCCAAGCTCTTCACCGTATCAGTGTACACAAATCAATGAACACAAATCATGAGATCCATAAAAGATATGGGAAAGGGACTGGTGTCACATCCAGCATGGTAGAGGTAGACACATTTAAAAATATCTAAAAGCCCCAAATATTCAAGGCCCAACTTGGAAAAGATTTTATATGGATTATCTGGTACAATCTGAAAGAAACAACAGCCTGTGTTGACAAGCAGCTTTGCAGCCCTCCTGTTTTACAATACATCACACTATTTTTCTTGTCTTTACAGCAGTTTGGCAGGATTTCTAAATAATCAACTGCTATGTGATATATCCTTGGGGGAGAAAGGAAACCCAAGCAACTGTTCTCCTGCTTTCCTTTGCTGAGATGCTGCAGCAATAGAAAGCTTAATGTTGTTGAGTGACATGCAGCATTTCTTGTGGCATTTGAAAAGCACCAGGAGCACAAAATAGGGAGCAAACTGAAATAAATAATTTTGTTTTGTTTCAAGATGATTCAGGCACTACTTAGCCCAATGATGTAATTTTTTTAAAATAGAAGCAAAAAGAGAAGTCAGCCACAAAGTAAATGTTGCTACCCTGCTTTACCCTGTCACACATTTTCTTAATGATTTTTGTAAGACTTTTCCCTTAGATAATAGAGGGGTTCAACCACAGTCTGGATTCAGGAAATAGCCAACTGGGCCCGAACAGACAACATCTGGATAGGTCCATCCAGGCCACAGCTGGTGTAGTTAACCACATTTCCACATGTATGTTTCCTGGACACACCAAGCACAGCTGTCAGCAATGAAACAGAAAATGGATCCAAAGAATACCAGAAAGATCCAGCTGCAAATACTGAGTTTGCCTGACCATCTCTATAAATAAGCTCTGGCGATGTTAGTATAAATTAGAACAAACAAATCAAAAACTAGCATGTGTGGGTTTTTTCCACAGAGTAAAGAAAACCACCCAGCCATTTCTTATTTGCATATATTAAATTGTAAAATGTATGCATTTCTAAAATTGATTTTTAATTTACACTGTAAAGGAATGTTACACTTCCTTGTGTACTATTCTGGAATTCAGTAGGGGAGAAGACCCTTTGGACTAGTTTAAGTTGAACCAATGGTGCTTTTCAGGGCAAAACCCTCCTGCATGTCTGACGAGAATGGTTTGGAGGGGAGGAATTCCCAGGGCCCAGGCTTCCAGGGACCTAGGCCATAACAAAACAAACTACAGGTATATAGGACAAAAAAATTCATTGCAAAATTAATTGGAATTTTATACAAGGTACTGCAGTCTCAGCCTTTCCAGGGCTGCATTTCCACCACAGCTTTAAACCGCTTTCAAGGTACTCATCTTACCCTGATGCTTTTTTGAGACTGGAAGCTTAGACGCAGTTCCTGAGACCAGATGTGATGACCGCACCATGAAGGATTCCACCTGGGAGAGAAGAGTTCTACAAGCTGCCCATAGAACAATTAATTGCCTAACAGGTTTGCTGTAAAGATAGTCTGTGGCAGCACATGCACATGCACTGGCACTCCAGAGTCTGTATCCTGACATTGTACCTCAAATTTTGTTGTATATTCATGTACAATAACTATAAACTTTCTTTCTTGTGTTAAGGGTTTGTCTAACTCTGTAGTTTGTCTAACAGCTCTCAGATTTCTTAAACTACAGTCCCCCAGAATGCATCGGGGAATAAAAATGCAATGAAAGTGGCTTAAAGCTGTAGTGAAAATGCAGAACAGGGTGCAGCAACTGCTTCTCCAAGTAGACATTCTGAGATTTGCAGACATAGAAATGATCTGTCCCAGCTATTTTAGATATTGATGGTACTTAAAGGAATTACAACATGACAAGTGAATAACACTGATCTATAACACATAAGATTGGATCACACCTACATGTGTTTTGACATTCTCTGAAGGTGAAATGATATACAAATATAAATCTGGAGCATAGGAGAATATTATATATTAAAAGGACAGACAAGTTCATTTCATTTTTCAAAATCATTTGGGCTTCATTTTTTCAAAATCATTGTATACTAATTAGAGAGCTAGTGAAAAGCCTGTTCTTGGATGACTGTGCACTATTAGAAAAAGCAAAAGCAAATGAAGAGGAATTTGCTGAGATACAAGAAACACAGTATCACTACTCAAAGTACGGATGTCAGAGGGAGACATTAAAAGTAGATAAAAAGACTGATAAGTCACAGGGTCAGCACTATCCTAACTCCTGGTTAGACTGGCATACTGTCAGTCCTGAGCTTGGGGGGGGGGGTGTCACAAAAGTGCCGTAAGTCACTTTTGCGCCATCCCTGGGTGGCATTAGCCCAGTGCACAGATAGGTGCCAGCCTCCCAACACCACTTTGGGAACAGGGAGATGGGGGATTTGCGCTGCCTTAATTGGTTAGACTTGTGCCCTGTGTTTTCTAACACACACACATTGACACTGATAAGTATTTTAGTAATGTAGCAATAATCAAAATGACAAATAAATTGTTTTTTATTTGGATTTGTAAACAATGTTTCTTTTTTAAAAAATAATCCCATTCTGGAAAATGTTTTCATTTAGTTTCAATCAAGTTCATGCTCAGCTAAAACTGTCAAAAATTGTTTAAAAATATATCAGCAACTGGCTCGTAGGAAGGTTTAGGAAGGAATCTTGCCCTGGGTCCAGTCTTCCAGTATGGCCTTGCCTTCCAGTATGGCAAGTTCTCTGTCACTGCAGAGCAATACAATCCTCAATAATAGTACAGTTGTCCTGAATCTTAATGCAGATTTTACTTGCACAAATTCAACTCAACAAAAAACAGAAAAACCAACAATTTTAAAATGTGCAAACTATTTCACTCATCATTCTGTTTACAAAATATATGCCTCTCAGTGAGCCTGAGATTGAAGTTCCAGTTCCCTTATTTCCTCTCAGTTTCCATCTGCCTTTCATAGTTTTTAAAGAGACAATAATTTGGGGGGATTGTAAGGAATTTTCAATGTAATTTTGAGTATACACAATGTTGGCTTTAAGCACCGATTCTGCAACATAGAATGGGTATGGAATATATTTTAAAAGGATGCAGGTAGAAACTGCTGAGAAGTCCAGTGTGAAGTTATGAGCAGACTCACCTTCTCTCCAGGTTGACCCTTTAGTCCCTGGGCCACCATTACATCAGTCGCAGTCACATGCAAAAGGGCAAAGGGGGAGAGAAAGAGAGACACAAACACAGGAGTTAGTGTCAAGGCACACTAAACCCCCAAACGACATAACTACATATATACACACACATACACAATAATGAACAAACTGTGTTTCAAACACTAATACATGCTTGAATGCGTGCACACAGGCACAATCAATGGTGACCTTTGCTTTTGACTTCCTCCCATTTAAATCATCATCATGAATCCCACTTCATTGTGCCAGTAATAGGAAATTTAAGGCTCTCTTGACAAATAGTTCACCACAAGGAAAACTATTTTTGCCACGTCAGATGGTAGGTGAGGAATTACATAAACTTCTCCCCATTTAAAAAAATCCCTACACATGGAAAACTAACCCATGCAGAAGAAGTGTACCAGCTTGATCTTGAGATGCTTGTTTTTTTATGTTTAAGAAGTGTGCGTGTGCAATTTTCATGCATGCAACCTGCAGTCTTAAATGGTACCATCTTTTGCTCTGAGAATAGCTGCCTAGAAAAGCTGAGGGAGGTGGCAGTCACAGATGAAGCTTGGAATTGAGTCTTAAAAGCAACAATGGCAAACAAGTGTCACATGTTAGCAGTACACTCATGGGGTTAGCTAAGCTGACAAAGTTTATAGATATGCAGAAGCAGGAAAAGACCTGACACAGATCCTTATATCCACTACCCTCCAAACAGATTTACTTTTTGACATGATCTGTTTTAGCCCTGGCTTGAAGAGCATTGAAACAACTGAAATAAGGATATCATTTTTAAGTAATGCTAAACAGTCAGACATGTCTAAGAAATATTTTACTTCACAACTGCTTTAAATAGTGAGAACTGCTGTGCAACTTTACAGTGGGCTCTTAGTATTCATGGGAGATATGTTCAAGATGCCCCCCTGGTCCTTATTTCCACAGGAAAGGAAATCCACAGAAGGATCTCACAAGATCTTCCAGATACAACCAGAGGTGTACCACAGTAGTGACTAGGAGGTGTTCTGAGGTGCAGAAAGGCCACCTCAGAAGTCCTCCAATGGAATGGAAGGAACTTTCACTTGTTGCTTTTTTGCCTCCCTCATGCCTCAAAGCATCTCCCAAGTGGAAAACTGGAAAGCACTTCTGGAAGTCATAGAGTTCTCCCAGGCACAGGCTCAGCACTAATGCTGAATCAAATTTATAGAACCCAAACCAGAATCCAAATAAACCCAAAAAAGGAAGTCCATCTGTACTTGAACCACTTCTCCAAGGTAGTTTCATTCATGTATCAGTGGTTCAAGCAGGCTTGTAATGAAATAATGATAAATTTTTGAAAACAGTAAATTTGGAGGCTTCACTTCAGACAAAACACCTGTGGAATATTGAGAGAAATCAAAAAAGTGTTGATAAGATTAGCAATCTATGGAGGGTTTTACAAATCCCTGGCTATCAATAATAAAACTATGAATTCCCTAACACAACATCTTGTAGGATGTCTTTTATGTCCTAATTTTATCTTTGAATTATACAGAAGAGATTTGTTCCCATCTATTATATAGAAGAGATTTGTTCACATCCCATAAATTGTTATTTTGCAGAGGTCTTTCCTTGGTCTATCTTTTAAAGGTAAGGATGTCCCCTGCAGGTTGCCCTGTTAGTTATGACCTACTCTAGGGTGTGGTGCTCATTCCATTTCTAGAACCATAGAGCCAGTATTGTCTGAAGATGCCTCTGTGGATATGTGGCCTGCATGTGTTACCACTGTTACCTTCCCACCGAGGTGGTATCTATTTATCTACTTGCATTTGCATGCTTTCAAACTGCTAGGTTGGCAGGACAGGAGCTCACTCTGTCTTGCAGTACTCGGGTCTTGAACTGTTGCCCTCCTGATCTTCAGTCTTTAACCACTAAACCAAATGCAACCCTGTTTATCTTTACCTGTCACCAAAAAGGAGAAGTTTCAATACATTAATAAAATTTGATTTAGAGCTTCAGGAAATTGGAGGTGGGCACATAAGCCTTGTGTAATGATACACACCAGCTACAACACCAGCAATTGCAATAGGGAACTCAAAGCCATGTTTGCAACCCAATTCTGTTACGGCCTTATGGGCACAATCCAGAGTAACTATGGGGAGTCCTTGCTCCAACGTAAGAACAATTTACTCTGGATTGCAATATGAATTTCCCATAGGTTTTCACTAGGTGGTGCAGTAATTACGGGTGCAAGTAATATATCTTATGTGCTCCTGTAGTTACTCTGGATTGTAGGGTATGTCGCTCACTGATCACTGCAGGGACATATGACCCTTTATCCTATGTTTACTTGCTTGGAAACCCCAAGGAATGGCCAGGTGCTTGATCTTGCAAGCGAAGGTCATCCTTCCCAACATGCTGGCACAAAAAACAAACAGCATGTAAATCCTGTAGCTGGGAAGTGCAAATTGTCAAAAGTGCAAATTCTTAGGAGGATGTTTCCACCCCTTTTAGCTAGCAAATACTGCTGGGATATATACAGACATAAGAAATCTATGCCTGGATGATTGGAAAAGGGATTTGAGCAGTCAGTGCCATGAAGAAATCCCTGGATTGCAGTGAGCAAGTGCTTGCAAATCCCATCTGAGTTGACTTTCACAATTATCACAGATGCATTTTGTAATTTTAAAATTGTACATTTGATCTGGGCCTTCCACCACTGTCTTCTAATTTAAATCTGCACTCTCCTTTCTTGCCTTCAGTGGATGTGGCAATTTGTTCTCTTATATCTTGTTAAATATTTGAAATCTGTCTAGTGTAGGCTAAACACACAAAGTTCCTTCACCCTTTCTTCTAAGTGAGATGGACTTGATATCCTTGACTCCTTCTCATGTGCAAACCTCTTCTGCAAATCTCTCAGTGCAGTCCTTAAATTCTAGCGCTCAGAACTCAGCATATTTTGAACATCTTATCCACCTTGAAATACACCACCTACATTTATAATTGTCAATACATTGTAGAATCTGACACCTTCCTAAGGCCTTTCCTGTTTTTCACCACAAATGCCATCAGTTTTTGCATGACTGCCTAGACCAGAGTGACCAGATGCCCAAACCTCGAAAGGAGGACAAGATCTTGGATTCCTCTCAGCCTGGCCTTCCTAGTAGACAATGGTATGTTTTCCTACTCATGAGTAAAGCTGCAATATTGGGCACTTTCACTTTCCCATAGAGCTCAATGCATATTTTTTTAGTTTAACCCAATGCATATTTTTAGTTTATTTTTTTGTTTTATATTGAGAAATTTAACCCATATGGGACTGAAAAAGGATGAAACTTATTTTTGGCCTATATGTAACATTGAAGACGGATCAATACCCAGCCCCAAATCCTAAACCTGCCAGATGGGGTGCCCAACATTGTGAGGAGGGTATTGAACCTTGGAGGGGGTGTTGCACATGGGAGGGTTGATGTGCATGGGGGATGTTGTGCATGAGGATTTATGTGCATGGGGGGATGTTGTGCATGGGGGTTTATGCGCATGGGGGTTTATGCGCATGGGGGATGTTGTGCATGGGGTGATGTTGCACACGGAGGTTTCTGCTCAGGGGGGATGTTGCGCATGGCAGTTTATGCACATGGGGGAAGTTGCGCATGGGGATTTATGCGCATGGGGGGTTGATGTGTATGGGGATGTTGTGCATAGGGTTTTATGCACATGGGGGATGTTGCGCATAGGGGTTTATGAGCACGGGGGTTGATGTACATATGGGGTTGATGCGCATGGGGGTTGATGTGCATGTGGGTTTGATGCGTATGCAGGGTTGATGTGCATGGGGGATGTTGCGCATGGAGATTGATGTGCACAGGGGTTTGATGCACATGGGAGGATGTTGCACATGGGGGGATGATGCCCCTGTGGGATTGACGGCATGGGGGTTGATGCACATGGGGGGTGCGCATGGGGGCTGTGCTCATGGGAAAGTTGCGCATGGAATGTTTGTGCACATGGGGGATGGTGCGCATGGGGTTTGATGCACATGGGGGATGATGCACATGAGGGATGTTGCATGTGGTGTGCATGGGGGAGGGTGCACATTTGGAGATGTTGTATGGGGGGAATTGACCATGGAGTGTGGTGCGCATGGGGGTGTTGCATATGGGGGGGATGCGCATGCAGGGATGATACACATTGGGGACAATGTGCAATGGGGGAATGTGTACAGGGGGAATTTTACTCCTGCAACGCGGGTACGTTTTTGCTAGTACATACATATAAAAGTGTATCCCCTTGCACATTCACCATTGTGAATGGTGACATAGTTTGAGAAAAGTGTGGATTCTAGCAAGGTAAGTGTATGCACCAATCTAGTCTTGTATTGCTGTTTCTTAGGCATGGGAAAGCATCACATCTCACACTCCACTTTGGAAATAGAAAAAACCACTAAAATAATAATATTAGGATCTTTCGAAGAACCACATCTGTAGGCAAAAAGAAAGCATGTGGAAGAAAATGCTAAAAAGCAGAACGCATAGGCATCTTTGGGAGGTGATGTTACCATAAAACAGGCACTACACATCTCTTTTCCAAGGTGTCAGTTATTAGTTTAAGATGTTCCAGCTTTGTGGTACAGATTTTGCCATTTTGTCCCTAGAAAGAATGCTTATTCTTAGGCCAAAAAATGGTCTGAAATGACTACATAATCCATGCATTCTTTATACATCCTCTTCCAATTCTTGGAAGAGGATGAATAAATTAATGTATTTTAGAAACCGCTCTTTACATATACACACCATCATTTTTGTTCCAGCTGAAAATCTGGTGCTATAGGAATTCTTCCAAATATATCCAAGTCCCTCTGCCTGACAGCTCTATATCAGTTTACGCTAATTGAATTTTCATGTAAAAGATATACTTTATTTACTGATTAACTCATTAAGGATCTCTAAGAAACATTGTTGAGGCTTACTAGCCTCTTGGCAAAGCAGGTCTCAATAATTACATCTGTTTAAAAAAAATAGCTGTTTTCCTTTTTCATAACCAAAGCTGGCCTTTAAAATGGGTCTGGAGCCATGATTTCCCTCAAGTAATGACAGTATCACCCCCCAAAGGGAGCCCAGATGGCAGACGGTTTGGAAGCAGGTGGCCAGGTAGCTGTAAGAGGTTTCAGACTCACCTGTAGTCCACGGATCCCCATGGCTCCTTTGTCTCCCTAACAATTAATGCAAAATCAGAGGGCATTTGGAAACTGACCAGATATGATATTATAAATTGACAAAAAATGAATTCATTTCAGGGTTTTCATTGCAGCTGCCTTGATTTATCATTTTAGGAATGATCCTGCTGAGTATGCTGAAGTTTGTGTATGTTAATGAATGCTTTGAAGTTAAGTGGAGATTTATTTCTCTAGAACTTTTTCTTGCCTTTCGATGTGCAAGGTGAAGGAGTGCAAGGTGGCTCAAAAATAGTAATAAAATTAACTTGAGCAGTAGAGACAAAACAAAAAATATCACAATTAAAACAAAAATAAAATGAATGCAAAAGAGAATTCAAGAGCAGCAGAGGCACAACCAAACCTAGCACACAGAGTAGGAAAGAATAAAACCAACAGAAATGCCTGGCAGAGTAATCAAGTTTTCACTAGGCTGAAATCTGTTCAGCAACCCTTCTGGCTTCAGTGATTTTATCATGGATTTGCCACACATTCTCAAGCATATATTTCCAAACTAGAAACATGAAAGTGCTAGAAACATGCTTTATAAAAAAGAGAGAAAACTGAAAGCTGATGTTCTCTCCAACTTGAATCCTGCATTCAACTCAACTCATTCTGTTGGGATGTATGGGAATCACATCATGTACCTAGCCTTGCTTATCATGACATTAAGAATATTGGAAAGGTTCTTGTACTGTTATATACAATTTCCTGGAAATAAGCCCTATTGAACATAATGGGGTTTACTTCTGAGTAGACATGTGCAGGATTGTGCTGCCAGAAAATCCTGAAATGTGATAAAACACTCAAATGTTGTTAAGCTATGAGTCAACACATAGGTGAGGGGTACAAATTTACCAACATGTGTTTTTTTGTCATTGTCAGCATAGTTTGCTTGGCTGGCTGCCTATCTTGTTTCTAATCTAAAGCATATTTCACCAGAGCAGCCAAATACTACACAACAGTAGAAAAAAGAATGACCTGTTATGTTTGCTTCCTTCCTTAAGATTTTAGGATAGGTACAATGGTTCTCAATTTTGTTTGTGTTCGCAAATCACAATTGATGGCTATTTTATCCAGAGGAGTCCATCAGGCACCCTGGCTCTGGAATTCCCTTCCCCTTGAACTGCTCCCTCTTTGCATAGATTTCAGCAGGGTCTTAAGATGCAGGATCTTTTAACTAATGCAAAAAGTGATGCTGTTGTGATTTTAATTGTTTTTATTGTAATTCAGGATGTTGGAATGTTTGTAATCTGTTTTAAAATGTTTTAAAATATTGTATTAATTGTTCTATGTGTTGTTAATCTTTGTGGTGTTACCATTGTGGAATGGGATATGGCTGGCTGACTGACTGATAATCAGTGCCCAGAAAAAACTCTGGACTTAAAAGCATGAAATTTGGAGGTGGTGTTCCTTCTGTGATGTGACCACCCACTGAGAACCAAATTTTATAAATTTAACCCCTAATGGGCTGAAAAGGTGTGCAACACATTTCAGCCTATACTTAACATTGAAGACTGATCAACATCCAGTCCCCAATCCTGAATCTGCTCAGTAAGAGTGCCCATGGTTGTGGGGGAATAGGGCATTTTTGTGGTGCACGGTTGGGGGGATGGTGCATGGGAAGGAATGATGAATGGGGAGGAATAGTGCATAGAGCAGTGGTGGGGCTGTACAGGGGCAGTGGTGCATGGGAAGATGTTGCACAGAGGGGAATGTTACGGGGCTGCTGGTGGTGTATGGGGAGATGGTACATGGGGGATGGTATACGGAAGGGAATGTGCACTGGGGGAATGGTGCACTAGGGGGAATGATGGTACACTGAGTGGATGGTGCCTGGGGGTTATATTACTCCTTTAACGACATGTAATTTTCTCTTGTGTGTGTCTGTGTGTGTGTCTGTGTGTGTGTCTGTGTGTGTCTGTGTATATAAAAAATTGAGGTCACTGACTGACTGACTAAACGCTCAGACCACTGGACCTGGAAGTATGAAATTTGGAGAAGGTGTTCATTCTGTGATGTAGGAACCCACTTAGAACCAGTTTTTTGAAAATTCAAACTGGAAGGAGGTGAAAAGGGGCACAACTCCAAACGTTCAGCTTCAGGGGCCCTGGAACTATAACAATTGTGTAGAAGAGGAAATTTCAGCGGGGCAGCTTGTGATCTGTGAGATGAAAGGCTGTACCTGCTGAAATTTCCTCCTCTGCCCAATTGTTAAAGGTTCTGGAGCCCTGAAATTGAAAGTTTGGAGACTCCTGGTTTACATTGAAGATCAATGATTGATCAATACAGAGCCCTGACCCTTGGACCTAGAGACATGAAATTTGGGGAGAATGTTCATTCTGTGATGTGACCACCCAATAAGAACTGATTTTTTAGAAATTTAACCTTTATGGGGGTGAAAAGGGGTGCAATGAGTTTTTGTCCCTGTACTTAACAGTGAAGACTGACTGATCAACAGCAAGCCCCAATTTATGGACCTAGAAGCATAAAATTTGGGGAGCATATTCCTTCTGTGATGTGAGGACCCACTAAGAACCGATTGTCCAGTGGTGCCTGGTACCTGGTGTATGGGAGAATAGTGCATGGGGGAATGTGCAAGGAGGGAATGGCACATAGTGAAGATGGTGCAGGGGGAGGATGGTGCACAGGGGAGGAGAGCAAACAGTGGGAATGGCCCATGGGGAATGGCTCAAAAGGGGAATAGTGCACAGGGGAAGGGCACATGGGGAAGGGTGATTTGGGGAAAGACACACTGGAGGAGAATGGTACATGCATGTAGGGGAATGGCACATGGGGGAATGGTTCATGGGGGATGCCCGTCACTGCCCCTAACCTCACCAGTGCCCAGGGGTGCCACCCAGTGCAAAGGGGTGCTCAAGTGTCCCCAGGCCAACAAATATTCTTGAAATTTTACTCTTGCAAGAGCAGGTAAATTTCACAAGTTATTAATAATAATTCAGACATGTTTTTCCTCAACCACTGTAATATCTGGTGGCATTTTTGTGGTGCACAAAAATTATGTTCCAAGCGGCAGTCAGTTTGAAGTCCCATAGGATTCTGGCTCGTCAGTCAAACACTTGGTGACTATGACATATGACCTCATCATAATCATGATAATCATAACATAACATTACATATAATCATTGCATATCATATCATATATACATAATCATGACATGATCATGATGATAACAACTCTGGATCAGAGCTAAGTCCATGCAGTTCAGCCTGATCTTTGTATTACGGTACCTTTTCAAACAAAAAAAAAATTCAGAATAGGCTTCCAGTTGCTGAAAGTACATTGCTCCAGGGCCTCAAGAGATTCCTCCTAAAATGCCCTACTTACAGAAGCTGAACTACTCTGGATTTATATGTGCTGTGAGATAGATGGATCCCTAAACTCATGGGTTACAATTCAAATTGTACTCAGGAAATAAATAACAGGACAGCTTTTCACTTGACCTTTCATATTGATATATTGTAATTGTATACATGTATTTGAATACAACATACATGCACACTCTATCACTTCTGCATGGCTATATGAATAGCTAGGTTTCCCTTATCTTTAGTCATTACTAGTGCCATATATTTTACAAGGAGATGTAGCACTTTAGACATATATTTTGTGGATGAATATTTACAGAAGTAAAAACAGAATTAGTGGTTATGTTCTACACAAGGTGGTCACCCAAAATATTAGCCTAATAACAGGTTCTTCCTGTAACACTTAGGGTCTAATTATCAGTATCTTGTGGCCAATATGTTGTGCATTCCCCCAGAAATGGCTACTACTAGCAGGGGTAGAGAAATAGCATAAGCAACGAAATTTCAATATTATTCGTAAAAGACTTTTGTGAGACTATTGTTTTATTGGAAATCCAGTGTTTAGCATAATGTTTAATTCTATCCTTAGCAATTTCCCTAAGATACAAAGGGAGTAAACTTCAATTTTCTCCCCTTAATTGAAAAATGTGTACATTTATAGTGACAGCAGTCGTTTATTTAGAAAGACTCATTAAATTTCTACTGTATAAACTAGTTTCTGTAAACTTACTTCTGATGTCAGAAGCTTTATAACAGAGATAAAAGTGTCAGTTCTAGAATATAAAGCCTCTCTGGTATACTCTTCATAACTCATCTATGAATGTTCACTAATACCTGGTTTTCATATGGATTAGTGTTAGATATGTGTTTACAAATCCCATAAAAAGGGAATGGCACCATGTTGGGTTTAGTTTTAATAAATGATAATAACACTATTCATATAAATAAGCTTAGAGAGAAATGAAGATTTCATCCTGTCACCAGTTCAAGAATGAGAGGAATTTCATCCTCTGATTGTTCAGTGGGAGATATACATGGGATGGAATCTGGGTTACTCAAGAAGATATTTCATGAGCCAGCCTGGTTCTTGTTGCATGCAAAGGGGGGATAAAGACTGCAATCCTGAAGTGCAGTTAGGCTAGCCTATCTTTACTGGGCTGGCCAGCCTACCTTCATTAGAGAAGGCTAAGTAAGGCTGGCCCAACACAGATGGATCTGGGCTGGTCTAGCAGGGCTAGCTAAGGGTGTGTTGAGGGCATGTGGGGCATGGCTTGGAACAGTGCATGTCCAGAGCCTGTTTCCAGAGAAGACATGCCCCCCTCACAGCTCCTCAGAGTTAGGCCACTTCAAGAGCAGGCATAAATCAGAGTGGACTCATAAGAGCCCATGAATATAGAGTAAAAATGGAAGCAAAATCAAAAGTTCTAAATTTTAGGCTAGCCTAATTACCTCTCCTGCCTCTCAACCTTAGGATATGGCACAACTACACCATCCCAATGAGCATGATGTCCTTGTGCTGCAGCAGTTATGCCAGTCTAGAGGCCTCCTTGTCCTATGAGCCTAAGTGTCAGTTCAAGATATGGCAGACTTCGGCCAGCTTAGCAGGGCCTAGTCTCTATGGCCTAAGAATTATACCCAAAAGATTATAATATATACAGTTCATACATATGCCACTTAGGTACTTCAAATGTAGTACACTGTCCTAGATTCTAAGGCAGACAAGACTGCACTGTCCCTTTCAGCAGTAGTGAGGTGGGGCAGAAAACAATGGCCGTAACTGATGAACAAAGACCAAGAGGGAAGTCTGTACCCCTACCAACAAAGACCTACAAGCACCAAGCAGTGATGGTTCAAAGCACAGCCAGGCTATCAGAGAATGGCCAGAACTAAACCATATGTATATAGAAGATAAATATCTCTGACCCAAACCTGGCACTGATAATGTTACAAGAACTTCCTCTGGCCTGACCGCCTCCATTACATGTCCACTAGTAAGGTGAGTGGTTTCTCTTCGTTTGGTTGCTGCTCAGCAGCAGGCATTGTTTGCTTGCCATTCAAACTGAACCTTAATAACTATTATGCTATTTCCAGATAATAACTATTTCCAGAAAGTGGAATGAATGATGGCAAGAAAACAGGTACCTCAAAACAAGGGTAATGTGTTGGTTACAGGTCTGGTAAACTCTTCCAGAGATTCTGAAAAGTGGAGTTCAGATGCATCAGAATTCAGAACCCAAGGCTACGCACACTATCAAGAGACCTCAATAAGGAAGTTTATTATATTCTTAACTGTTTTATTAATGTGACTGAAAAGCTTACTGTAATGACAATGTCTGGCCTCAAGGTGCAATATTTCTATGTTACTATATTTTCCTGCTGCTATGGCTGCAATCCTAAAGACACTTTCCTGGGAGTAAGACCCATTGAACTAAATGGGGCTTACTTTTGAGTAGACATGGTTAGTATTGTGCTCTTAGTTTATTCTAAAACCAAACCATAAAATTGATGCTTTTGTTGAAGGAATTTTGTCACATGCCACTAGTTCCACAAATAAAATTAAGATGGACAATATAACCCAAGCCGCTATAAAATCTGAGGCCTCATTATCATTTGGACAAAACTGCTCAATGACATATTCCTGTATCAAGAATCTTTTCATGATATTTGTTCAATTGTGCTTGCCAGTAAGATCCTGAGGGAGATAACAAAAGTTTGTGCCTGCTCAGAAACCAACCCTGAGCAGGCTGGGGATCTGCATGCTTCTTGAAATACCTGCAACAAAATCAAGAAGGCCCTTGATCAATCCTTCTTAAATCATTGCTTTCGCTTGACTGGTGGCTTTCAAAAGCACCTCCACAAATGTAGCATAGGATGAAGATATTCTAACACTGTGTTCATATGAAAGATTGAAAGGAACATGCAATTGCAAATGCAATGGGCATTTGGATAATTCTGTATTCAGGATCTTTTCTCTGATTCTATGCCAGTTTGAGTCTATCTTCCTTAAATGTGTTTGCAACAAGTTTGTTTAGAATGGGTAACCAACCCTCCTCCTCCCCAGCATTTTAGCCCTGCTTTCTGGATTGCAGATGACAAGACAGGAAGACAAGAGAGAGAAAACACAAAGAGATAAAACAACAAATTATTTACCGGAAGCCCAGGTCTTCCTGTAGGTCCCTGAAAAGAAACACAGCAAAGGAAACAGCATAAAAAACTGGGAAACTGGATCAGCACAGAAAAGCAGTAATATACAAGTTAAATTATGGTCATGACATATGCCAATCTTCAGTGGTGAGAACAAATGTTCTTTTCACCTATAAAGTCCTAGTTTCAATTCCTGTTACAACCAGTTGAATGTCCAGAGATCGAAAAACATGAGCTGCCTCACATTCTGCCAGACTGCCATGAATAAAAGTATTCAGTACAGAGCTAGATGAACTGATGATCTGACTGCACAAATCACCTTTTTGTATCCTTCTACACAAAGTGCAATGGACCCTTGACCTGGGGATCAGTCACAGGGATTAAAGCAGCATAAGTAGCTTAGTGCATGCCACCATAGATCAGTCAAATTGCCATTATTTGTTCCTTCTACCATGCTCTCAACAAGTGCATTTCTATGTTGGGTCTAACTGGTATTAGTTGTTTACCCAGATTCAGTCTTGGATAGGAAAGTTCTTTGTGTGAACAGACACTGCAAGAGAGATTTCAACAGAATCATATTTGGAGCAACTAGTTCAAATGTGCTATTGCACATAATGCAACAGTTCAAAGTATGTTGTGTGTGCAACATTACTTCAAAATAATCAGTTCAAAGTATATTGTGTGTGCACACACATACATGGATTGGCAATGTTGGCATCTATATTATATCAATACTCTACCAATTCTGTGCAGGAAACAACCTGTGTGAAAAACTGGAACAATAATTTATTAAGGAAATCAACAGTATAATCTTATTTATGAGGGTTCGGCTGAAATCCTTCCATCAACTGTGCTACTCTCTTTGTTAGGTGCAAAGCTGAGAGGTCATTTTTGTTATCTGGGGCCACAAACGGAAGTGTTTGTGACACTTGTGGAAAAAAGTGTTGTCCTGAGAGAGGTCAGGGAGCAATATTTACTGCTTCTGTTCTCACTCAGATTAACTTTCATGATAATTCCACATGGCATCATCATGAAGTAAAGAAAGATGGGGAATAGAATCAGGAAATGTTGCTTCCTAATATCAGTCTGATGTCTTCTGCGTAGGAAGCATCAAGGAAATGCTTCCTTGACCACTCTATTACGTAGCAATAGGTACTATAAAAATGAGAGGGTGCAATTTTATGATACTGTTCACCTGTAGGCCTGGTTAAGCACGACTCTGGTTCAAGCCAAAGCAGGTTCAAAATAGCCTTCTGCTCATCTCTAAAATTTACACAGGAGAACTCCAACTGATTCACACCCACTTATCATGGATTTGTACAAAGTAAACCTGTTTTCTAATCAGCCATGAAATTCAAATGAGATTATCCCTTGTACACCACCTTGAAGCCCTAGGAATAGGATACAAATATGGTAAACTAATAAGTATGCATTGGACTGCAGTTCAGAACATCCTTATTACAAGCCAGACCTTGTAGCGTCCTTCTTCAAAGAATAAAACTGTGCAGGAGGTATGACTCTAGGCCAGGGGTGTCCAAACTTTCAAAATTAGGGCTCCTGGACCTTTAACAAGTGTGTAGAAGATGGAATTTCAGCAGGTACAACTTGTTGTCTCACAGATGACAACTGCACCTGCTGAAATTCCCTCTTCTATGCAATTTTTTAAAGGTCCAGGAGCTCTGAAGTTGAGTTTGGCTACCCCTGCTCTAGGCAATTTGGCTAACTAAAAGAATGAGGCCTCTTCCAACTATGATCAGCTTTGTTCACAGATTGGTGTTAGAAAGATGTTAGCACCTGAATTTTGGAATAACGGTGCCAAACTGATCCTGAAATGTGAAAAACCAAGTCAAAGTTGTCAATTTTAAACACAGTTTGCAATCCTAATCCCCAGTTAGGCCAGCATAAGCCCTAGCATGAGTCAAGTGCTGGCCTTGGAGTGTCACAAAAGTGCCATAAGGCACTCCTTCTGTGCCACTCCTTGGGGTTTAAGCCAGTGAATAGACATGTGCCAACATTCCCACACCACCACAGGAATGGAGAGACATGTGACTTATGCTGGCCTAAATTAGTTAGGATTGCACCCATAATCAATTTAGCATTTACAATTAATGGACTAAGAACCAATCTAATTGGACTCTGTCATTGGTTTAACTAGTATTCTGACAGCAGCAAGTCCCCTACAGCAGCTGCAAACAGCATCTTGACAGTACACATAACTATACAGTGCTGGAGTGCAGGCACGTCAATTGGAGTGGCTTTGTGTGCACTGCCTGCCAACCCACATAAGCTGCTAGGCAGGTCAGAACAGGGGGATAGTGGAAGGGGGCAGTGACATGTGTGAGGGGCAGGCCAGATCCAGGAAAAAGGCAGGTTTGGTGACAGCAATGGCTGTCAAATCCAAACTCCCAGACTCAATTCAGAAACCTGAGTTCATGTGAACGTGCGCCATCAATTTTGCTAGCTCTTGTCAGAGTAGATCCCTCTGTATTGCACAGGGAACATATATTTCCTTCCCCAGATGAGACTTTCCAGATGCAATATGTGCTGTTTTAATGAGCTGGCATTTGGGTGAAGGAGATGGGAAGCATAGGAGTGCGCTCTGAGAAACTTTAGACAAAAGTCTCTAGAGAATACATGCAATAGCTAGAAATTCTGTGGGTGGAATTGTAAATCAATAAGAATTTTAAAAAGAAAAAATGCACTCCTAGTATAAGAAATCAAATACATTTAATGTAATGTAATTTAAATGATGAGGAAAACAGATTCTAAGCACCTATTAATTTTTTCTCATGTCAAGAATATGAGTGCCATGTACCCATTACAGTATGTTAGTTTTGAGTCAGGGCTATGCCTAGGGCTACTCCACAAGCCAAGAAAATAAGACAGCTGTAACCAAGTGTAAAAAAGAAAAGTTCCAAATGACAACATAAACACAAAGCCATTTGCTGCGTATGAAACAGTTATGCTCAGTTTGCTGCTGCTACCACTTACACATGCCACACACAGTTAATTAGAAATGGTTGGCATTCTCCATGAAAATAGAAAGTAATTCCAGACTTCATGTAAATGAAGGTAAAATGACTCTAATTTCCTCTTGATGTTTCATTGTAGTAACAGTAATGTTAACATCCTTTGAGGCATACTCATAAAAATTATGTGTTTATCCCTACTCTTCCTGGGACTAGTCCACATAGGTAAGTGTGAAGAACCAGATGACTGAACTCTTTTCCATGTCAGAAATATCTGGATTGAGTGGTGTGATGGGATTAAATGCATTGCGTTAGTGCATCTCAGATTAACCACACAATCTTGTTAATTTTGTATGTCCATTGTACATCCCATTGTGTTCACACTGGGGCTTACTCACAGGAAAATGTGTTTAGAATTGTAGCTTAAAAAGAATATTGAATGTAGCTACTTTTTCCTCTTTGTTTACCGTACAGCTCCCAGCAACAGGGCCATCTGAAGTGGGGAGCAGGGGAGCATCTGGCTTGGGCCACAAGTTCAAAGGGGTCAACACTTTTAGTTTGTTTTTGCATTTAGTAAGATTCTCAGCTTGTTGTTATGTGCTTCCCTACTGTTCCAAAATGTGAAAATGTCTCTCATTTTAGAACTGGAAATAAGAGATTTGGTAAAATACATACATATTCAAATTATGTCTTAGAGTTTGTTCTGGTGTTTATTTTCCATTCTATATGGTCTCCCTGTTAAATGTGTCCTCATTTTTTAATTTTTATTATAGCTAGGGGCTTCAAAAACTGGAAATGGCAAGGGAAATGGACCGTGTAGACGTAGACCTACCTAATGCACTCCTGATGTTGTGTTTAATGCATTTTTGTGCAGCAATGTTCTGTGACAAACTGTTTTATGCCTGCATTACTGAGTTGAAGCAATTTTGCAACACTGACCACCCAATCCTATACATGTCTACTTAGAAATTAAGGGCACAATCCAGAAGGTCACTTGGGTTACCCTATCTGTCACTGGGCTGACCTAACTGCAAGATGGGCCACCCTAGTTATTCTGGTAAACCCTTGGGGTAGCCTAAGGCAACATAGGCAGTTCAGGCATGTTGAGCAGTTACTCCGTATCCAGAGCCTGTTTCCAGGGCAGAAATTCCCTCTTCCATCTCCAGGAGCAGGTATAACAGGAGCAGTCATAACAGGAGTTATACCAGGAGCAGGTATAACAATGAGTAGACCCATAGGGGTCCATGACAAGGCAAAGTGGCAGTGTTGAAATCTGAATTCTTGGCCAGCCTAGCTGCAGCCATATTCTCAACTTCAGAATACGGCACAACTATGGCAGCCCACTAACCTGGGCCACTCCAAGAAGCCCCTTGTATTCACTGTGTACTGTACTGGCAATCTCATCAGGGACTCCTTAAAAGGCAGGCTCCACAGCTGTTCCTTGTTCAGTGTGATCTGAGTGGGGGGGTCTTCTCAGGAGCAAGCACTCCCCAGGTGTCACTGACCTGGTGCCTACTGAGCATGCTCTGAATCAGTTAGGGCAGCCCAGGCTTCCTGACTCTCTGGATGCAGCATAACGTTCTGCTCTGGATTCAGAATAGTTATGCCCTAATTCTGGATTGTGCCCTAAGTCCCATTGTAGTTAAAGGGGGTTACTCCCTGGTTACTATGGATAGGATTGAAGCCTAAAATGGAATAAAAATAAATATTTGTTCAGGTAGTAGTCAGTCTATTGTCTCAAGGAATAATCTATGCACAACTAGACAAGTAGAGATGAGTTAAATGTTATTTTGAGTTAAAATGTTAATTAAAACATTTTACCCCTGCTAACTGAGCAAGAGACACTCTTTCAAGTGGGTGTTCCTCTTTTATTTAGCACGGGGAGAGAAACTGACCCTACACACCCCAGCAATATCTGTTCAAATGGCTTCTGCTGGTGTTCTTTTTTGCATTTTAGATTGTGAGCCCTTTTGGGACAGGGACCCATTAGCTTTTAATTAGCTATTATTTTTTCATTTTCTTGTAAACCACTTTGTGAACTATTTAGTTGAAAAGCAGTCTATAAATACTGTAGACTGTAGACTGTGGACTGTAAAATGTTTGCACTGGATCTTTCAAAAGATCTGTAATAAATAAATAAAGCAAATTTGGGATTATCTCAGTTTGTTTCTGCTGTTCCAACAACAGAACAAATTGGTACCAAATAAAGGATGGAAGAGCAAAAAGCAGATGCTTTGTAGTCTGCATGTCTTGAGATTGTTGCCCTGAAGGAGGAGCTTGGAGAAATGGCCATCTAGTCACATTAATCTGAAGCTCCTCACCAAGAGGTTTAATTGGGAATAAACCAGGAGAATTTTATGTCCCCTGGAATCTAAAAGGGGACTCTGAAGATCTGCATTCTCCAAAAAGAGGACTAAATTGGCTCATGCCCAGCATCAAGGCTGTCCAGAGACCAACACATTCAGATGTTAGAGGGGTAAACCATCACTCATTTCCTGGTATCAGATGCAAGGTCAAAGCTGCCGCCCCTAACTTTATTTTCCATTTCAAAGCAATTAGTTTATCGAATTTATGACTTTATGAAGCTAGGCTGACCTGAGAAGATAAGACAAGAATTAATTAACAGAGGATCACAAAACAAAGACACTGCAGAATCTACAGATAACAAACTTATATTACCTTGAAATATAATTTCTTAGCAATAGTTGGAAATGACTTTAGAAACAAAGAATTTGGACTTAACTGAAATTATCAAGTAATACCCAAATAAAAATACATTGATAAATATACCAATTTAAAAAATTAACTGAAAAAGTCTGAGAATCTGGTACACTAAAAACCTCAATAATGCAAATATCCATATAAGGAAATGAATCCTTCCCACATAGAATTCTGGAAATAGATATGAGACAGTTCTGTTAGTGTGAATTACTCTTCTGTTCAACTGACAGGATAAAAGCCTAATTTGTGGCCACAGAGAAGACACCAAGGTTTAGATATCTACATGATTGAATTACTCTTGCTAAAATTTGAAGAAAATCTTGGAAAAAAATGGACAAAAAAGTACAAGAAATGCTCAAAATTTTCTGAAAAAGCAATATTAAGATGGATGAAGATATAGAATTAAATAAACCCAAACAAATTGAGCAGGACCAAGAGTTAAAGGACACACAGGGAACAGAAGTGATACAGGAGGAAAGTGAATGACTGAATGGGACAAGAAAATAAACAGCAACTGAAGGGAGAGGAGGAAGAGGAAGGAGAAGAGATAAGAGAAGCAAAAGGAATCGAATCTGCACAATTTAACCAGGAAGAAAGCAAAGGATGTTCCTGATAAAAAGCAGGAAGAAAAAGAGGAGAAAACCAAGTTTTGATTCAATGATCTACTGGTACATCAAAACATTTGTGACAACATCACTATGTATACAGAATTGGGAAGATGGCCAACAAAATATAAGAGTTATTTTCAGGGGGAGGAATGATAGTTCTTAAAGGTGTGTGTTAGACCTCAGAGAACAGATGTTTTAACCTAGAGAATTATAATGAGGTGATAATGAAGATATTATTACCTCTGTCAGTCTTGAAAGACTATGGGATCATGCTCGGGGCTGCATACACTGCATGCAAAGCATGAAAGCCTGGGTTAGATTGTTATGGAGGATAGGCTGTTACCCAAGCAGCAAATCCTCCCTCTTCACGCCACTGAATTAGTCCAACGGAAAGGCAGAGCCTATACGATTGGATCCAGCGGCATCACAGAGCTGGGCTAAGGACAGGAGCTCACCCTGTCTTGTGGGGCCGACCCGGGTCTCAAACCCTGGCCTGCTGGTGAACAGGCACAGTGGCTTAACCACTTGCATGGGCAAATGTATCATTACAAGCAATTCTGAACAAAAATTGTAATTAATCTCATTTTAAGTCAATTTGATTTTAAGCTCAAAAATTTATGATTTTATGGGCACAATCCTAATTACATCTACACAGATGTAAGTCCATTGTGTTCTAAGGGACTTACTCCTATGAAAGTGTGTATAGGATTGCAGCCTAAGTATATTTTTAGAAGAATTTAAAGAGGATCTTTAAAAAAAAATTTAATATGTGGTTTAAAGTACAAAAGTGTATAAAATATAATTTAATTGGAATATTTGAGATTTTATTTGATGAATAGAGAAAGTCTGATTTAAAATAAAGGTATTTTAGATTTATATAAAATTATAGATAGCATATAAGATTAAATAGATATTAGTATTTTGGATATACAAGTGGTACCTTACTTAACAAGTGCCTCGCCTAACAAGTGATCCACATAACAAGCAAAAAAATTATCTAGGATTCTGCCTCACATAACAAGTGTTGCTTCACTTAACAAGCACAATCGTTGGCAGATGGGGCAGATGTGCTGACCGACAGCCCCTTTAAAAAGCGTCAGGGCTGCCTAGTGCGCTTGTCCATAGCGAAAGCAACATGTCCACGCTGTTCCTGCTGTGGCCAGGCATCTACTGGGCAGAGGGAGAGAACCAGTGATGGGCCCAGGCCGGTTTGGGTCGGATCGCCCGAACCTCTTCCTACTTTTGGCCTGCTGCTAGTGATCCGCAAGCTAGCGGGGGGCCAAAAACCCAGGCAAACTGGTTTGCCCAGGCGAGCCCATCACTGCACCTGCGTCAATCTTGACAAAAGCGCATTCACGTCCTGACGAGGATGTGACTGCGCTTGCGCCAACCTTGGCGCATGCACAGTACACCAGGGTTGGGCCCGCCCCTTGCCCCGCCCACCCGCAGCTGCAGCGCAGCCTCCCTGGCCCTGCCCTGACCCTCCCTGGCCCAGCCCCTGACCTCTCCCCCTGACACCGGCCTGGCTCGCCCACTTCCGGGAAACTGGTTGTTGGGCCAGGCCGGGCCCACCTCTGGAGAAAAGAGTAGTGGAGAAGAGGGAAGCAGCTCAGGGCTAGTCAGAAGGGAGGAGGGGAGAGAGAGGCTCAGGATGAAGAGAAGGGGGAAGTGGGGAGACACTTTGAAAATGTCTTGGATTGCAGAAGAAAGTGTCTTTGATTGCAGCCTCCTAACCATATCTACCCATTTCTACCATTATGTTAAATGGGATTTACTCCCAGGAAAGTGTCTTGGATTGCAGCCTAAGTAGACTTCATAGGATCATGCACATTGAATGCATGTTCTGAATTCAATTCCAGTGTTTTGTCATCATTTTTACATACAGTTAATATTTTTATATGAATATTTTTTTGGGTTCTGGAACCAATAATCTGAGTTTCCATTATTTGCTATGGGAAAATCTGCTTCACATAAAGAGTATTTCACATAACAAGAATGCTTCCAGAATGAATTAAACTTGTTATGTGAGGCACCACTGTATAGAAATTCAAATGAAGATAGGAAATTAGATGTAATTATTTTACGGTTTATTACATCATAGTTTGAATTTTTAAAGGTTCAAGGGAATAGAAGAAAGGGAAAATGAATTGAAGATTGAAATGGACTTCGAGCACAATCCTAACCATATCTACTCAAAAGTAAGCCCCACTGTGTTCAGTGGGTCTGACTCCCAGGATAGTGTCTTTAGGACTGCAGCCTTAATAAGATTTACATTTTATTTTAGTATTTCTTATATAATATTGTGAAATCATAGAATTTAAGAGAGTTGTTTACCAGCCTGCTGTACGTTACATTATGAGAGGGGTAAGAAAGGAAGAAAATACTGTACGTTATTGAGATATTACATATAGATTTAATATACATAGTTGACAATGAAAATATTGGGATTAAAAATTGTCAGGGAATATTGGCTAGGGAAATAACAATATACAGCAAGTAACTGGACTTTAAGAATCCACAATTGCTGTAACTTAACAGATAGAGATTTATTATTTTGTTTTGTTTAAAATAAATAAAAATATATGATAGAAAATAAAAAAGAGAATGTTGCCTTGAGAACTGAAAATGTACATATTCCAGTGTTCCAAAACTGCTCCTTCCCCCATCCCTGATGTTTCCTAGTCACCTTACCATTCAATGCATTCTTCACACATAAACATTGGTACTTACAGGTGGACCTGAAAGAAATAAGAAAGAAAATTTAATGAACGTTACAAAATTTATTAATGCTACAGCACTTCACAAACCTAGCTACACAAATCTAAGAATGCCTTCAATCAATCAATCAATCAAGTCTTTCTTTGTCAGATTTCTATACTGTACTTCTTTTCTGGATCACTGTAGGTGTCCATCTCTGCCTATTTAGTTTCATTGCTTTTCCTCCTCTTTCCACCCCTTAGTTTAGAAAAAGAAGTCAAGGTGGAGAGAAAGAGGAATGCTGAAAGAGGAGAGTGTACTGAAGAGTGGAAGGAGCAAAGGTTGGCATGACCCCTCAGGTGTCAGGTCCTCTTGGACCAACCCTGAGTGCAGCACAAGAATGAGTTGTAACTTGGAAAGACACTAGATTCTTCTCAGAATTTGGGCCAGGCAACCCTGGACAGCAACCACTGTACCTACAACTAGGACACCAAACATGTTCAAGATACTTACTTCCAATATGTAGGTGAAAACAGGGCTAAATATTATAAGAACAGGTAGCTACCACAAAAAAGATAGACTTAGGGCAAAATCCAGAGTAACTTCGGGGAGTTCTTGCTCCGGTGTAAGAACAACTTACTCTGGATTCCAATATTAATTTCCCATAGGTTTTCACTAGGTGTTGCAGTAACTATGGGTGCACGTAAAGTCTCTTACATGCTCCCGTAGTTACTCTGGATTTGGGGGTATTGTCAGTTTCTTTTCTGTAACAGGTAGCATAATTAATGGGATGTCCTTCATTATTCTGTGAATTCTCACACTTACCTTGCCACTTGTGGAGTTGAGAAACAACAGAATGATGTGACAATATGGGAAAATTATAGGATGGATGCTAAAAGCAGGAAGAATTCAACACAGGACTGTCATTTTTTATGATGAACCTGTGTTTTTTAGCATATGTAGTTCCATTCTTAGACTGCACCTAGAAGCAGGGCTTTTTTCTGGGTGTACTCACTGGAACGCAGTACCGGCACATTTTTTCACTTGCCCCCTTCCAGCAGCTAATTAATTAGTCATCTGGGGATGAGCTGTGGTGAATATTGGCACCTTTCCTCCCCCAAAAGCACTGCCATTCACCGTGTTACTCATCATTTTGGTTTCCCCTTCCTTTCTAGGTTGAAAGGCCATTTCCTCAATATTTCCCTTCTTAGCATAAAATACAGAGAAAATCCTGCATGGAGCTGTTTTTTTAAGCAGATAGCTATATATGTAGTTTTTAAAGCATTTTTTGCCCCTAAAGAAAAGGTTTTTCAACTTTGTTGTTAAAACAAAGTGGAACCATACACCGTGATGTCATTATCTATTACAGTAGCTGCAAAGTGACCTCATATGGGAATTTTGGGCTGCCATTCAGAAACCTCATCCACTCAGACACCTTGGAAGTTGTTGTGATCATGTTACAGCAATGCATGCCAGACCTCTGTCATCAACTAAAGCAGCAACGCACTCTGCCAGTAAATTGTAAAATGCAATTTTTTGCATGCCTTTTGCAATACAACTCAACTTCATCCCACTTTGCTGAAATGTGTTAATACCACAGGCAAAAAACAACAACTCTTAATTCTCTCTCCCTCTCTGTGTATCATTGAAATGCAGTATAAGAAACTGTTTAGTATAAGAAACTATTTTACAGTTTCCCTGTTTTAAAATTCCCCCAAAACTAGTTCAGTACAGTAGCAAGACCAATGATTTTCAAACAGCACACCTGAGACCATATGTAGCACACCAGTGTGACATGATACAATAGTTGAAAATCACTGTTAGACTAAATAATAGGATCAGAGACTCTGTGGTTCAGATCTCTGCTCAGCTATGCAATTCATTATAAGGCCAATTCATGATCTATTCCAGGCATGTCCAACTGGTAGATCATGATCTACCAGTAGATCATGGAAGGGTCAGAGGTGGATCACCAGCCCACTTTCATGATGAATGGGATATTGACTACATCATGGTGAAAGACGAATATTGTTGCCTAATTTGTATCACCCCAATATCCTTGACCAAAAAGGGTAATCTGGAATGTCATTATAAGGCTCTGCATAGAAATAAGTTTGATGCTGATTTTCCACCCAAAAGTGAAATTTGTAAACTGAAGCTCAAAGAACTTACATCAAAATGGGCTATTCAGCAATGGTTGATGGCAAAGCCAAGGTCACATTTGGTCAATACAACCATAGCATCCTTCAAGATCAGCAACCTGATCACAAAGAAATGCAAACCTTTCACTGAAGGGGAGTTTGTAAAAGATTGTTTTCTTGAAGCAGCTGACAATCTTTTTGAAGGATTTAAAAATAAGAGCGATATCATAGCTGCTACTCAAGATGTGCAATTGTCAAGATACACCGTCGTGCAGCAAATAGAAAAGATTTGTGGAAACACAACTGAATAACTGTTGGATGATGTTTCAAATTGTGTTGCTTTTTCACTCCAACTGGATGAATGTACAGACATAAGAGACATAGGGCAAAATCCAGAGCAGTTACAGGTCCATGCAGTTACATCACTTTCTAGTGTTATCTTATGGAAAGTCACCTTAACTGCTCTAGAGCAAAGGGCTTATTTTGACTTTAGGATATGGGCCATAGCCTTGTTACTAGTCTTTATCTGGGTTGTTTTTGAAGACTTCAGTGTTAAAGAACTACTTGGAATGATTTCTTTAAAAGGGAGAACTACCAGTTAGGAAATATTCAGTTCTTTCCATTCTTTTGTGACAAAGTGTCATCTTCTATTGCATAGACTTGTTTCCATCACTACTGATGGAGCAAGAGCAATGGCAGGTGAGGTTAACGGTTTCATAATCCTCTATAGACAGCATGACAACTTCCCAGATTTTCTTTGTTACCACTGCATCATTCACCAGCAAGTTTTGGCAAACATGAGACTCAATACAAAGACTGTTATGGACATCACTTTCAAAACTGTAAATTCAGTTCATGGAATATCACTTCAAAGACAGCTTTTCAATCTTACTCTTGATGAAAGGGCAGTGGAAATCATTTTGCACACAGATTTAAGGTGGCTAAGTAGGCCATGTGTCTGGTGGAAATTGTCCCTTGTGATATCAAATCCACTAAAGTTTCATTGAAAATAACACAAACAAGAGAGCAAGGTTGGTTTCAGGAAAAACTAGAAAAGGTATTTCACCATTGTAATGACTAACATTGGGCAAAATCCAGAGTGACTATGGGGAGTCCTTGCTCCGGTGTAAGAACTTACTCTGGATTCAGTATGAATTTCCCATAGGTTTACACGAGGTGGTGCAGTAACTACGGGTGCACATATAAAGCACAATCCTAACCATGTCTATTCAAAAGTTAGCCCTATCATGTTCAATGGGTCTTACTCCCAGGAAAGTGTTGTTAGGATTGCAGCCAAAGTCTCTTAAGTGCTCCCATAGTTATTCTGGATTTGGGGGATTGTGTGGTAAAATCTTATACCCTCACTACTTTCTGCTAATCCTTAAGGTGGCATTATCAGAAGACCCCTGTTATTATTATTTTGTTATTATTTTGTTATTGTTATTATTTTAGTCTGTATTTATTTTCATATTGTCCTTCTCACTCCAGAGAGAAAAGTCAATTATTTCAGAAGATGTTCCTTTACACTTTCAATGTATACCCTTTGTATACCCAATGTATACCCAAAATACCCTTTAGAAATTGCCAGTGTGTAAAACTGATGACCTTGTGTATTGAAAAATTTGATTAACTGCATGGAAATATCTGGAGCTTAAGTCAACAGACTTGCTTCATCAGGTTCCCATGCTTTCCTCAAACTGTCTACGGATATTGCTTGTGGAAAGCAGAGTTGAATACCTTTTTGCGGTTTCCTTTCAAGAAAGGGAAATGGGATACTCAATACAACTGTCAAAGCTGTAAGGGCTTTTCATATATTCTATGCTCTTTATTAAAGGCCGGAGGCAACAAACAGGACTCTCTAATACAAGGCATGAGCTACTACTTAAGCTATGTGTTATATCATGTAGCAGATCTGAGACCCACTTTTGTAAATGGATTAAATCCGCCAACTTCTCCAGTTATATAGCCTTCACTCTGAAAGTAATTTTTAAATTCACAATTCAAACAATTCAAATTGAACAAAATGGAAATTAAAACAGTTGTCATGTTTTTTAATTTGTTTGTTCTTTCTGAAAATCTCACCTTTTTGATTAATCCCTTGGATCCTTTAACAATGACGACTTAGAGTAAATTATTTGGTTCCCTGTGACATTTAACAAGATGCATCATGACATCCTGTCAATCCATGTGCTCCCTGGTATCCTTTACTTCATCACACTTTTTGATATATCCCTTGAATTGTTTTAGTCCCACCATCTTCTCCTCTGTTGTTGGCACTGTGTTTATCTCTATCTGTCAATCTCTGCCATTTTATTCTTCTTGTTTTCATTGTTTTTACTGTTCTATTGTTTAAATTGTTCATTGATTGCAATGTCATCTTGGAGGTAACACCTTCATCCTGAAAGCGTGGAGTGTATTTTTTATCCATACATAAGCAAAATCTAGGATTTCCCTTGCAGGCAACTGCCAGTGTGCTGCAGTGTATGTTGTCCCGACTGAGGTCAAATGTGAAAGAAAAAGTGTTTCACAGATTCCTATGAGGATACCCTTTCACATAAGCAGCAGGGTGCACAAAAGAATAGACCACGAGTAGTGAAGAAAAAAAGCCTGCTACTCATTCTTTCCTTCCTTTCTATTGATTAGCATTTTGACATTATTTTTACACCATCTTTGCAGCCATAAGTGCTAGAACTGTACTCTAAACGTCCGCTTAGAATTGAATTCAAACCAGAAACTACAAATAGCAAAAGGTAAATAGATACAAGTTCACAATCAGAAACACTATGATAGTGTTTGGACAACCCAATCCTACTGGGTTGGTCCACTGGTGTAACACACACACTGCCAGTCCTGGTTGCTGAAAAGCAGGGCTAATGTATACTCTGGCTACAACACAGGACAGAGTGGAAGAAGGTGCACTAGGGTTGAGGAGAAGGTTAACTTAGGCAGGACTGGGAGGGAAGGCTGTGGGAAAGGATGGCTCTGGTGTTGATGGCACACTCCAGATCATATCTCCTCTAGCAGCAGCCTTCCTTGCTCTCTTTGGATTTGTGCCAGCAAAATAGCTGAAACAGTCTAAGGAGACCCACTGAGAGGCAGGAAACTTATGGAGGGGAAAGGCTAGTGATGGGATTCAAAGAAATTAACAACCGGTTCTATGCCCATCTGGCAGCCACATTTAAATGGCTATTTTTAAACTTTATATGTCCTATCTCTTGTTAACAACTGGTTCTGTAGAGTAGGTGCGATGTTTTATGGCACCTTGGCACCCCAGCCTAGCTCTCCCTTTGACCTAGGCTGGAAGTCAGCTGGACTCATCAGCTGGAGTCATCAGACTCCAGCCCAAGGTCACAAGCAATCTATAAGCTTCAGTTTACTTTCTGCAATTCTGATGTTTTCAAAGTATCATAGTTAATCCTTAAATGGGAAGAGAGATGAGCAAGAGGAACTCTATCATCACTGTCCTGTAGTAAGTAGTATTGGTTGCACTGAAGAAAACACATAATTTTGACAAAAATTTCTTAATTCATTCTTAATTTTTGTTTATATAGAGAGAAGTTCCATGTAACTCATTGAAGATAGAACAATTCTTACTCCTGAATCAGTGATCCAATGTATAGCTTTTTGTTGACCCTGATTAAAAATGTCAAATTGAAAATTTATATTCTTTAACCAATAGATTGTAACGAACAATTGCTCCATGATTACAACCTGGGGCTACTTAACTGTAACAGTCTGATTAGAAAGACTGATGCATTTATGATGGCCAGCTGGGGAAAGGTCAAAGATCAAGTTACCTTTTTACCTCCTAGATTTGATGGACCATGGCAAATACATTCACCAGACTTCAATATTCTATCTCAACAGGGACATGGAAATTAATTGCATCTGTATTGCATTACATAGAACTGGAGGTGAACCACAATCAGAGGGCTTTAAATCAGAAACCTCTGGAACTAGCAGAAGGACTGGGTCACATTATGTTCATATATTTTAACTTATTGTGATGATTTTATCAGTTCTTACAATTAAAGAAAGAGAGAGAGAGAGAGAGAGAGAGAGAGAGAGAGAGAGAGAGCTCATTGTCTTGAAACTTGTTTGGTGCAGTTGAAATACAGTGTGAACAATTACTCTTTTGACAATTTGGCTTTGAAAGATAGAAACATGTAAATGATGAGTCAGTCTCATTAAATTCCCAGTACCTTTGGCTAGACAATTCCAATCCATACAGCCACTGCTACAAGGAAAGTGTTTGCCACATACAGTACGGGAAAATCCAGTTGATATATGGGATGTCACATTTCTTAAGTCACATTTAAAGCAAAAGCAGGCCTCCGTCAGTCTTGGAAGACTATGGTATCGTGCTCGGCGCTGCATACGCTGCATGCGAAGCACGAAAGCCTGGGTTGGATTGTTATGGAGGATATGCTGTTACCCAAGCAGCAAATCCCCCCTCTCCACGCCACTGAATTAGTCCAATGGAAAGGCAGAGCCGATACGATTAAACTAAAGAAAAACAATGATTCACAATTAACAGCCACCTTGAATTGCTCCCTGAAACACTGGTGAGCAGAGCAGCTAAAATCAATGGTGGTGTTGCATTATCATTTCAAAGTGATAGTATACCATGGATGTTCATTGCAAAGGACTGAAACATACTATGATGGCTTCCATGTATGAGTGGGATCAAGCAAAAATACATTAGCTTTCATATTATATCACATCAACTCCAAATTGTCAAAACTAAATGGCATGTGGAATGCATGACTATTTCCCCGAGTCTGTCTAGGGAAGTGGGTTGGGATCCATCTTAACGCTATTTCCTGCTTCCATTATAGCATTGGAAATAAATATGTCCCGGCTGTGATCCAATTTTTTGGGTTAAAATAATTAACCAACTTCCATATGGGCCCCCAATTTGGATCAAGGCCTTGAATGGAAAGGTTGACCAGGTGGCAACCATTTTCTTAAGGCACATTCTTAGGGTCCCTAACATGATCAGACTGTCGACCTTGAGCTTGGAACTTGGTATACAACTGCCTTCAACAATGGCCTTGTCTTTGACCTTTAAATTTTGGCTACACCTCCATTTTACCTCTGACCCAAATTCTTTGCTCACCGAGCTCCTAAAAGATTCCTACACTTTTCTTGGTTCTCCCTTTGTGAAGCCAAACTCCATTCAATTGGCCTCTACCTTGAATTCTTTTCCAACTGCGAACTACCCCAGGCGGTCTCATCCCTGAAGGATAGATTATGGAAGGCGAAATCCCAATCGTTTATTTCCAACCAGTGGTGGGCTCCAGCAGGTTCGCACCTACTCTACAGAACCGGTTGTTAATGAGAGATAGGACATATAAAGTTTAAAAATAGCCATTTAAAAGTGGCTGCCAGATGGGCATAGAACCGATTGTTAATTTCTTTGGAGCCCATCACTGTTTCCAACCTTAATCTACTTTGCTCTCCCCACTGTTTTGGGATACTCCCCTCATTTGGTTGTGGATCCTACTATTTCCATCAATTAGTGAACCCTTCCATGAAGCGTGCATTTATGCTTGCCTGATTTAACATCTTCCCTTCTGCTTAGAATCCCTTCTGGATTAGAGCCTGATTCGGTTCTCCATAATCTTTATCACTGTCCCGCTTACAAGTTCAGAGCCCGTCTCTTGACTCTGTTATATCCAGCCATATACTACAATCTAGAGTAAATACGGGAGCACGTAAGAGACATTTACGTCGATGTAGTTATGGCACCGCCTAGTGAAAACCTATGGGAAATTCATATTGCAATCCAGAGTAAATTGTTCTTACACCAGAGCAAGGACTCCCTGTAATTACTCTGGATTGTACCCTTACTGACCCTCCTAGAAGTCATGTGGGTTCCCTCCTTGAGGACAGCTTAGGACCACAACAGAATTAGTAGCAGAATTCCTGATGGAGGATCTAATCAAAAATATACAGTAATAAACTCAGCTCACTCGCAGGCATTTTCCTGATACATTGTTTTAATGCATTTTCCCCCCTTTTCCTTCTTTTGTAATTTTAATCCCTTTTCCTTATATGATTGGTATGTTTTGTATGTATGTTTATCAGTTTTGATGCCAATAAAGGTTTATGTAAAGGTAATGTATTAATATTGCTGAACCACCACCTCCTCTGGTGCTGTGAGAGCCCTGCTAACATTTGTGCTTGGAAGCATTAAGTTAATTGTAGTCGTTAAAACAGCAACTGTAACACTTGACTATGCAGTTGGTCTCTCTGGGAGTGTGTGTGTGTGTGTGTGTGTGTGTGTGTGTGTGTGTGTGTGTGTGTGTGTGAGAGAGAGAGAGAGAGAGAGAGAGAGAGAGAGAGAGAGAGAGAGATGGGGGAATAGAAATTGAAAGAGTGATGTTTTATTCCTGTGGCTATCTCTGCTTAGTATGGGCTGTGGGTGGCACAAGAGATTAAGACGCTGTGCCTGTTAACCAGCAGGCCAGGGTTCGAGACCTGGGTCGGCCCCACAAGATAGGGTGTGCCCCTGTCCTTAGCCCAGCTCAGAGATGCCAGCTGGATCCAATCGTATTGGCTCTGCCTTTCCATTGGACTAATTCAGTAGCGTGGAGAGGGAGGATTTACTGCTTGGGTAACAGCCTATCCTCCATAACAATCGAACCCAGGCTTTCGTGCTTCACATGCAGCGTATGCAGTGCCGAGCACGATACCATAGTCTTTCAAGACTGACGGAGCCCTGCTATCTCTGCTTACAGCTCACAGGCAGTGATGGGATTCAAAGAAATTAACAATTGGTTCTATGCCCATCTGGCAGCCACTTTTAAATGGCTATTTTTAAACTTTATATGTCCCATCTCTTGTTAACAACTGGTTCTATAGAGTAGGTGTGAACCTGCTGGAGCCCACCACTGCTCACAGGTATAAAAACATATGTACCACCTATACTCCTATAGCATCTATACACACATTGGGCTGTAGTAGCTCACTGGCATTGAGCTACTTTGGCACTGTAGTAGTTAAAGGCATTGTGCATATTGACCTGAAGATCAGTAGGCCAGTGGTTCAACATCTGAGAACTGCAAGATGGAATAAGTTCACATCAATTGCTCAGCTCATGCCAACCTAGCAGTTCAAAAGCATGTAAATGCAAGTAGATAAATGGGTACCACTTCGGTGGGAAGGTAACAGTGTAGACCAACTGCATTTGTCTCTAGTTATCACTAGATACTAGTTATCATTCGTCTCTTGCAAAAAAGGTACTGTTCATATCATCCAAAAACAGACTGTTTGCTGACACACACTTAAATACTTGTACTTTTATCATCTTCAGAAATTTAACTCAGCAATATTGTTTGTTAGATCCAAAGAAACACAGTAAATCAAGTGGTGCCTGCAGCAGCTTTGTATTCTTTAGGATGCTCAGATCAAAGGCATCTCTGAAGTTCATCTTCTTTATACCAGCTTCTATCAAAATAATGGTAATATGAAAGTAAAGTAAAATAAAATCACTGTGTAACTATGGCTGCAATCCTAACCACACTTTCCTGGGAGTAAGTACTATTGAACTCAATGGACTTATTTCAGAGTAGGCATGCTTAGGATTGCAGTCATAAGGTAACTTAGAGCACAATCCTAACCATGTCTACTCAAAAGTAAGCTCCATTGTGTTAAATGGGTCTTACTCCCAGGAAAGTGTCTTTAGGACTGCAGCCTTAGACTGGCAGGCAAAGCAACACAAGTATTTCTGCCTGCAACATTACCTATTATAACTGCTTAAGAACCAGGCTTTCTGTGCAGGGAATTATTTTTCATATACACACATCTTTTTATGTCACCTTTCTACACATCTTTCTACATCAACAATACTCAGCCCAATGCACACATGGAGTTCTAGGTTTCCATAAAATGCCAGGGAAGTTCTGCAGGGGTTTCAAACATAAGGCCCAGGGACCAGATGCATCCCAAGGAAGAATTTTATCCAGCCCTCAAACACCACTCTTACGTGTTTTCAACTGCTGAGCTGTGGTGGTATGCCACCGCTCAAAATGCAATCCACAAGATAATTTGGCTATCCAGTATCCTGAGAATACATTCAAGATGTGCACATTTTTTCTTCTGTCATTTGCAGTTGATGAGTTCCTAAGTGAGAAAAAATGCTTATTTCTGGTCATGAACTGCTTAATGATGTCATGTCTGGCCCTCAGCAAGCAGCATGAATGCCATAAGTCCCAGAAACTTGTTAAGCAAAACAAAACAGGGAGGTGGTGTGTGGTGAGATATTCTTTTAGGTGAGATGGTGAGATATTCTTTTAGGAATGTGAAGAATAAACAGCAAGCTGGGGTAAGATTTGGAAGGCAGGACCAATGAGTTTGCTGGATGCTGTTATTAAGATTCTCTTTTTCCCTTTTATGTGTGCAGTAGTCTATCCTAAGGAGTCTGTGGGCTGTGGGTGGCGCAAGCGGTTAAGACGCTGTGCCAGTCAACCAGCAGGCCAGGGTTCGAGACCCAAGTAGGCCCCACAAGACAGGGTGAGCTCCTGTCCTTAGCCTAGCTCTGCGACGCCAGCTGGATCCAATCGTATTGGCTCTGCCTTTCCATTGGACTAATTCAGTGGTGTGGAGAGGGGGGATTTGCTGCTTGGGGAACAGCCTATCCTCCATTACAATCCAACCCAGGCTTTTGTGCTTCGTGTGCAGCATATGCAGCGACGAGCACAATACCATAGTCTTTCAAGACTGACGGCCTGCTTTTTTAGTCTATCCTAACTCTGTTTTAATTTCTAGCTGGCTATCTTGGAAATGAAATAAGACTTTGCCCTGGAAGTCCACTCAGACTTGTACCAGCAAAGTTATTGCTGGGCAGGCTTTCTCTGAGGCAAGGGAACAAATGTTCACATATTTTGAGGAAGCTCAGCTGCCATTCCCCAGAACTCTCTCATGGGATATAACATGTGTCCCATTGGCATTAAAGGAGAAATTTCTCAAACACATTTTCTTTTTTCTAATTCAGCTTGATTATTGATTCACAAAATAAATATTTCATTCAAAGATGCTTATGAAATGTTAACATGTCTCTCCCATTAAAGCCTGTACAAATGGGAACTGATCTTAGAATGAAAAAGGCTGCTAATGGATGAATTTCAGAATTATCGTCCACATGCTATGTAATACAAGATAAATACATGCCACGGCCCCACATTGCCTTGCAGTGGAGTTGGGTGGTAAAACCCTTTTTATTGCCATTCCTTGCATTCATCAACTAAGAATACAATCAGCAAATGGCCAATAACAAACCCTGTGGAGAAATCCAGACCCTTCTCTGACCCAGGAGGAGTGAACCATGCCAGGCCAAAGAGCTACAATTACTTTCTGAAATTCTAGATAAGTTAACTGATGATAAGATAGCTGTGGCAAGCTAACTAGTAATGAAATGCTAATTAAAATGCCAACAGACTTATAGCTCACCTTTACCCAGTTGAGAGATGTACTCCTTCTTGAGTCGTTCATGCACATTTAGAGTTAAGCAACAAAATGTCCACATTATGTTCCTTTAGATGCCCAGGTTTTTTTATTAATCCTCTGCCCTTTAGGACTCAGCGTCCCTCTACTATAAACTACTATAGTTTTTAATGGAAGTTATGGTTATTATTTGACAAGATTTTGTGACTTTTTTCTTTCACTTATACAGTTATTAATCCAAAAGCATGAATTTTTTGAATTTACATTTGTCCTGTAAAATCATAGAATCATAGAATCATAGAATCATAGAGTTGGAAGGGACCTAGTAGGTCATCTAGTCCAACCCCCTGCCTGCAGCAGGAATTCCCCCTAGAGCATCTCCAACAGGTGCTCATCGAGCCTCTGCTTGAAGATCCCCAGCGAGGGAGAGTCCACCACCTCCCTTGGCAATCTGTTCCACTGCCGAACCGCCCTCACAGTCAGGAATTTTTTCCGGATTTCCAGCCGGAATCTCCTCTCTTGCAGTTTGTACCCATTGGTTCTAGTTCTGCTTACAGAAGCAGCTATGAACAAATTGGCCCGTTCCTCCCTATGACAGCCCTTCAGGTATCTGAAGAGGGCAATCATGTCTCCCCTCAGCCTCCTCTTCTCCAGGCTGAACATCACTTTCTACAATTGATGACTGGCCGGACTACCAGTCCAATTCTAATAGAAACTTAAACAAAAATGTCCAGCCGGACTTCCAATCCAATGTTAAAATTACAATCAAATTACAATCAATTTCCATCCAGGTTAGCAGAGGGTCAATGCAGGTGATCAATGGGACCCACCTGCTGCTCTGCATTTGTTTAGCGGCTGTGAAATTTCTTTAGCAAGCCTAGATACTTATCTGTATATTTCCTCCCTTGTCTGTACTGTGAAGCAAATGGTTTTTCTTATGTGTGTGAAAGGCTTTCAGTTTGTGAAAGTTCAACTTTTCAGTTGAAAAGCGGTATATAAATACTGTAGACAGACAGACAGACAGACAGACAGACAGACAGACAGACAGATAGATAGATAGATAGATAGATAGATAGATAAGAAGCCAGTCTGTCTACAGTCTGCCTATTATATGTATTCTTTGAATATTTCCACCACTGCTAAACAATTCAGAGCAGCAGGGGAGATGCAAAGCTGCAGGCTAAAAAGCTATTTTGACTGTAATATTAACGGTGGACTGGTAGTCCGGCCGGTCATCAATGGTAAAAACTGATTTTTACAGAAAAAATATAAATTCAAAAAATGAATGCTTTTGGATTTATAACTGTTTAAGTAAAAGAAAAAGTCACAAAATCTTGTCAAATACTAAGCATAACTTCCATTAAAAACACAAGAAAAACTACCAATTTTTGGATCATCTATCCTGATGGACATCTAAGGGTTATGAAGATATTCTAGTACAGTGCATTGGTTTCAAATTATGTTTTTGTTTACATGTTTTAAGAAAACAGCTTCTTTATTATATCCTATACTTTCTTAGGTAAGTCCAGGGTAATCAGATGTCCTCATTTCCAGAACATGTCCTATTTTTAAAAACTTCTGTCCCAAAAAAGAACTTAAATGTCCTACTTTTTCCTGTGTGTGGGCCCCTGAAGGAAGCGCAGAGCCTTCCTGTAATTAATAAACTATCAGTGCAATCCTAAGCATGTCTACTCAAAATAAGTCCTATTGTGTTCAATTTATTTATTTATTTATTTATTTATTTATTTATTTATTTATTTAAGCAATTTGTATCCCGCCTTTCTTCCCCCACAAGGGGGAACTCAAGGCAGCCAAACAATTAAAAAACAATAAAACACCACTAAAATTAGATATGGTAATAAATAGAGAGAAAAACACATTAAAATGTAGTTAAAATACAATAGTACTTAGTGTTCAATAGTACTTAGTACCAGGAAAGTATGGTTAGGATTGCAGCCTATAAGTAATGAAAGTTTTAATATAATAATAAAAAGTAATATACCCTACAATCCAGAGTAAATATGGGAAGACGTAAGAGGCACTTACTCTGGATTGATCTATGCATTTCCCATAGGTTTCCCATAGGTGGCACTGTAACCACTTTGGTGTAAAAGGTCCTGTAGTTACTTGGGATTGTAGCCACAGTGTTTAAATTAACCACATAAAATAACGTACAAGTGTTTTTAGCCATACCCTACATTTTTCTTGGATGTCATACTTTTTGGGGTGCTGTGTTCTCTTTTGCAGTTAAGGCATCTGGTCACAGAGGTTCAACCTTGTCACAGCAGGAACTTTCACTGTTTCCAAGCTCCCCGGGTGCTGGCAGCACCCTTGTTTTTGGTTAAAAATAGCCCCCCACTCTCCTGCAAGGGCACAGTCCTGGGGATTATGTCACTATCCTAATTTCTCCCCACAAAGACTTTTGAGAACCACTGATTTATAGGTTGTAAATTTAGGCTGCAATCCAGATGCGCACTTGGGTACCATATCTATCACTGGGCTGCCCCAATTCCAGCCTAGTTACACTGAAAAGGGTTGGGGCAGCGTAAGTCAACAAAGGCTGCCCCAAGACAGATGGACCTGGGCTGCCCTAGTTGTGTATAGGCAGTTCAGGAGAGCCTTGTTGTGGGCATGTTCAGCATTGCCTAGAACAGTGCAGTTATGCTGTATCCAGAGCCTGTTTCAACGGCAGAAATTTTGCTCTTCCGCCTCCTCAAAGTTATACCACCTTAGTGGTATAGGAGTAGGTATAAATCTGGGCAGACCCATAAGTGTCCATGATAAGGCAGAGAAAGAATGGCAGTGTTGACCACAAATCTGAGTTCTTGGCCAGCCTGACTGTAACCCCTGCATCTCAACCTCAGGATATGGCACAACTACTACAGCTCACCAACCTGGGGATCCAGCAGGCCTCTCCAACTATCCCCTTGCATCCATCCTTCACTCCAGGGATTGCTGTACTGCAGTTACAGGCTGCAGCTGGTACTGGTGGTCAGGGACTCCAGGACTTTCTTATGAGAGGCACCACAGCTGTTGCTTGTTGACAGTAAAGTTGGTTTGCGTGGAACAGATTGCCAAGGTGGGGCAGAGTCTCCCTCACTGAAGATCTTTAGGTAGAGGCTTGATAAGTACCTGTTGGAAATCCTCTAGGAGGATTTCTTGCAATAGGCAGGAAGTTGGATGAGACAACCTATTAGGTCCCTTCCAACTCTATGGTTCTACGAAATGCAGCATTTCTGAAAATTAGGACAGTTGAATGTAAAATCTGTTCTTGTTTATCCTGATGAATCTATATATATAAAAGAAAAAAGTCACTGACTGACTGACTGACTGACTCACTCACTGACTCATCACTGCCCTGCCAAAACCACTGGGCCTAGAAGCATGAAATTTGGGGTGGGTGTTCCTTCCATGACGGAGGGGTACACTAAGAACCGGTTTTGGGAAATTCCAGATCAGCAACAAAGTGCTGGAGCGAAGGGGTACCTCAATGGGAGTGTTAAAAGCTGCCCTGGCCTCCCTGCTCCTCCCAACATGGCAACTCTGTGGTGTAGGGAACTGCTGCAGCCTTCAGGGCCATGGCCAGTACAGTACAGCACAGCTTCCTTGCCAGCCCAAGTGAGTTCATTTGCTGCTAGAAAGCTGCCCAGGTTCTGGGTGCCCACCTGAATGGACTGGTTGCAGTCTGTGGCCAAGGGGTTGGGTTTGGGATATGTTATATTAATAATATAATATATATTAATAACCCATAATAACCGTAACCTCCAAATATAGTCTATTTCAGACAAAACTATTGCAACATGGCATCTAAATTCTAAGTCATCCTGCACTTCAGTTTTCAAAGACAAAGCACTATGTTTCTTTACACAGTATTTGGAGGTTTTCATTTGTTTGTATTACTACTGTATTTATTTACTGTATTTACTACTGACTAGATTTTTTATTTTCCCTGTTCTTTCAAGGAATTGGTTCCTAGACTTGTTATCCGTATTTGCGAAAAGGCCTGGTTCCTACCAATCTTATTTCTTCTCCACTGAAGATGACTTTATATTTCCGAAAGCCACTAAGTAGCATTACTGATTTTAGCTCAGTCTTTCTGTCCCTCAAATAGCTGGTTTGCTATCTTCTGGAGCCTGTCATCCTTCACCTAAAAGGCAGATGAAAATGGCTAGCAATGTCTTCCAAACCTCCATAATTAGGGGGGAAGAAAAATTTGTTCCTTGTAGTTTTGGTTTGCTGAAGAATTCCTATCCAACTGCTAGGAACACAAACATGCCATCATCTTATTAATATATCTTGAAGTAGTTATGAACTGATCACTGGCCAATTTCATATACAGGCATCTCCCACTTATTGGATGAGTTAGGAACTGGAGCATTGTCCAAAAGTGAAAACTGTTGAAAAGTGGAACACAGTCTTTTTCAGCTTGCAAATGCAAAATGCCATGAAAAAAGACATAAATATCACTTGCAAAAACCTAGAAACACATTATTAACACATAGCCAAGATACATAACAAATTTCAGTAAAATGAACAAAGGCATGTGTGGGCAATGAACATAATGTATTTGAAAGATAGTTATATACTTAAGAAAGTTCATAAGGAAATGCTAAAACACTTGATCACCATATCGCAAACAATCAACATTAGGGAAGACAATTTTAGCCTTTAGACCAGCGAAGTGAGGCTGAAAGAGTTAAGCATGCACTGAATGAATGAGTCCAGGGTATAACTGAAAGATGTTGATAAAAAGGAACTGTCAGAAAGCGGGGGATGCCTGTACTTAACCTATGCCCCTCATTTTTTGTTCAATACAATGTGTGATGGAGTCACTGTGTATGGAAGACTAGATTATTTAAAGAGACAAGGAGGACAATCCTAACCATGCCTACTCAGAAGTAAGACCCATTGTATTCACTGGGTCTTACTCCCTGGAAAGTGTGTTTAGGATTGCAGCCAAGATCACATATTTGGTTAAAACATATATAGGAATCAATATGGTGCATCTGCCTATAATCCGCTATATGGTGCACACTTGAAAGAAAATGAGCACCTGCATAGCCACAGAAAGAACATTACCAGTCTGGTAACTCAAGAAACCTGGCACAAGATTTCAGAATTTATTCTAATATCTGGCTCACAGTCAGAACAACAAAAACCTGTTTCGTTATCTCAGAAAATTTATTAGATCAAAATTTCCACTTAAACTTTCAGTTTGTTTATATGAGGCATCCTCAGAACAGTGGTGATGGAAGTAAAATAGTGCCTTGGTTTACAAGCATAATTCGTTCTGGAGGCACACTTGTATATCAAAGTAAATTTTACAATAAGAAATAATGGAAACTTAGACGATTCGATCCACAACTCAAAAATATTCATATGAAAATGATTACAATACTGTAATATAATACAAAATAATAAAGAAAATGCAAAATATGAAGAAAAATAAAACAAATTAACCTGCACTTACCTGTCTCTCAGGTCTCTCAGGCTGCAGTCTGCCCCTTTACACAAGAGAGAGCCCCACTGATTATAATAGAGATTATTTTAGAGTAGACATGCAAGGCAAGGTCTTTTAGGCAGCAATCCTAAAGGCACTTTCCTGGGAGTAAGACCCACTAAATACCATGGGGCTTACTTTTGAGTAGACATGGTTAGGATTGTGTTCTTAGGCTCCTTTCCATTGCCTCCATTACACAAGAGGAAGTCCCACTGATTATAATAGGGCTTATTTTAGAATAGACATGCAAAGGCAGAAGAGGCTGAGCAGGTGTTGGCGAAGTGCAGAAACCAGCCATATCCCAGCTGGGACTATTTTTGGCTTGTATTGCAAGACATCACTTGTATTGCAAGGCAAAATTTATTAGAACTGTCTGCTTGTCTTGCAAAACACTCTCAGACCAAGGTTTTACTGTAATATGAAAGTCACTAGCTCTTGAAATTTGTTGTATTGAATACTATCATTGTTCACTTGGTCATTCAGAATGACCACATTTTCTTAATTTTCAGTTGCTACAAGAAAGAGACACTGAATTTGTCCTCTGTGATTGAAATCAAAAATAGTTATAAAATAGAGAATTGTTCGCACAGTTGGAACTTTCTGGAACAGTTTATTCTATTTGTTCCTATTGTTGCCTCACTGAAGAGACAACTTTTAAAATATAAAATTGAAAAATGGGTTGCCTCTTCATTACATGGTGGAAATTTCAAACAAGTACCAGTTTCTTCAGAATTTCTTCTGTTATTTTCATGATGATCTTGGGGACCATCTGAAAGTACATCAGGAACTGATGCTGATTGCTGGACAAAAGTTCAAGAACTACTGATTACAGTAACTCTGGAAAAGTAGCTGTTCTTAATTAATAGAAGTCAGGGATTCCTCTCAGCTCAATCAGGACCATGACATGCTTGTAATTCCCAGCAGCTGCTACCACCTCCTTATGTAATTGTTTCTCTCTCAGAAACAAGAGGGGGCTCAACTTTGTCCATCAGCCTAACTCTATTAGAGACCACATCATACAACCCATGTGGTTTCTAACTTCTTCCATACACTGTTCTAATCTCTCACTGCATCCCTACCTGGTCCTTCCTGGCCCACACAGCTGTGATGCTTAAGGAAGAGGGATGAAATGTGTGATGCCTTAGAGGAAATTGGCTGGGTGGTCTCTTCTGTACTACACATGTTGCCTGGAGCAATATAAAATCATAATAAACAAGTTCCACACACAACCCCTTGTCAGTTCAAATTCCATTTAGACTGATACAATCTTTATTTTCTCTTTGAACAATGAAAGGGTGGGGGAGAAGACAGACATCCTTTCAAAGAGGCAAAAGAGACATGTGATTTATGTGTAACACCCCTGTTAGCAAAGTGATTTGTACTGGGTGTGTGTGAGTGTGTGTGTGAAAGTGTGCTATTCATCAGCCTCAGCTTCCTTTCCATACTACACTTCCATCCTCCCCCATCCAGCTTCCTATGGGAATACACTGATTTAATTACATTGTGTGATTGAGGAGCCAGTGCTGAAGGAACTCAGTGATGACATCATACAAGAAGGGCAACCTTAAAGCTCTGCAGTCTCATTAGAAAAAGAAAATTAAAACCAGCTCAGATATAGATGAGAATATACTGGTTGATGCCACACCACAAAAACAAATCTTAAGAAAGGAAGGAAAAGCACATACAGAGAGTATACACTGCCTATAAAACACAACATGTGTGACATGTGTGACATGTATTGCACAGCTTATGTGCCAGAAAGGTTTGTGAATTATTTGTGAATTGTGCACTACATCACAGAGAGCCTTTTTTCGCCTCAAAGATTCAGAAGTGTTTCTGAGTGTAGTTCAAATGGATTGGCCTCTGGTAATAACACCATTGGTAAGTGAGCAAAGATGTGCACAACTTTGCAAGTGCAACTGTGTCTCTTTGAATTCATGCCATTGTTCAAACAGAGCACAATCCTAACCTTGTCTACTCAAAAGAACTACTGTGTTCAAGCCTATTGTGTTCAATTGATCTTACTCCCAGGAAAGTGTGTTTAAGATTGTAGTCCAAGTCTCAGATATTTAACCCTTAGATGACCATCTAAAAATAGCCTAATTTGAATAAATTATAGCCAGTCAGTGGATCCGGTCGGTCATCTAAGGGTTAAGGTAAACATCCCAGTGAGAAATATGTTAGAAGAGATAGCCTTCTTTAATCTAGGTACTTTCTTTCACTTCCTTTAATTAACTAGATACCCATCCAAGTAGAAATAAACTGATCTTGAATTAAATGGTTCCAAGTGTTTTTCTTGAAATAACCCAAAAATGTAGTTTTCTTTTATTTGAGACCCACATCAGTCTCACTCTTTTACCCTGCGATTGATTCCAAGTTGTTTGCATCAGGGGTCAAAACAGGAGTGGGCAAACATTCTGACAGGAGGGCCACATCCTCTCTGACACTATTGCTGCAATCCTACATACACTTTCCTGGGAGTAAGACCCATTGAATACAATGGGGCTTACTTCTGAATAGACATGGATAGGATTGGACAATAAGGCTGTAATCCTAAAGACAGTTTCCTGGGAGTAAGACCCATTGAATATAATGAGGCTTACTTTTGAGTACACATGGTTAGGATTGTGGTCTTTGCACAATGGTATTTTGTTCAATGGTTCTTACTCCCAGGAAAGTGTCTTTAGGATTGCAGCCTTAATCTTCCTACCAATAAAAAAATCTTCCTATCCAGTAGACATGGATAGGAAAGGAAATGAATGGTCACAACAATGGGAAAGTGATGTGTCATTCCTATTTGTAGGTTTTTCAGATACGTCTGGCTTATCACTGTGAAAGACAGAATACTGGACTAGAAGGACCTTGGGCACAATCCAGCAGGGCTTATCATACGTTCTCCTGAATGACAGGCAGCACTTAGCATGATGCTTAAAGTGTTTTCAAAACAAAAATGCTTCAGGAGTCCAAGCTTCAGGGGTCCATGAAGACTAGACAAGTAGCATCTGAACATTTGGTTAATGTTTGTAAAAAGAGTAGGTAAATCCTTGGAGGATAGTCTTATTAACCATGATGGTTCAGTGAAACTGCCATGCTCATACACAATAAACTGAATACCAGATGCTAGGAACAAACAACAGACCACAACTATTGTCATGCCTTCAAGAGGACTTCCTAGAGGTACTAGAAACAGGATGTTGGGCACAGACTGCAATCCTAATCCCCATTTAGATCAGCACAAGTCCCGGCACAAGTCCAGTGCTCATCAGGGTTGTTGCAAAACTGCTATTAGGCACTTCTGTACCACCCCAGGGTAAGGGGTCGGGCATGCCAGTGCACAGGCGCTAGCCTCTTCACGCCACCATGGGAACAGGGAAATGGGTGAGTTGTACTAGCCTAAATTGGATAGGATTGCACCCACAGTGGACATTTATTCTGACACTATCTTGGTTTGGCAGACTTGCCCTAGGCCTTCCCACTGCAAATCCCCAGTCTAATGGTAGTTTTAGAAGTGTGGCATTTAAATCCTATGACTTTTTAAGGATTGAGATGTTGCAGAGCTAGTTATGCAGAATTGATGTTTAACTGAAACAGAGATGGTAATGAGGGTCAGGTCATCTCCTAGCAGGCATGTCCAGCTTTAGTTCACTTCATTTATTTTGCATGAGTTGACAGATTGAGAATGTATACAAACCTTCCTGTTACTCTTTAAGGATTCAGTTCTCATCTTCTTTTCACTAATGTTCTGTTCACATAGATTAAGGCACAGTGGACAGATACAGATGTACCAACATCTGCACTTGATGTGTGGTAACATTCTCCTTAAAACTAAACAGAATGTTTCAAATAAGAAACCTCCAGTTTTGTCATCTTTATGGGCTCAATGTGAGGTGTCTCTGCAAAGGTTGCTTTGCAGGCTCACATATCTCACATCTGCTTACCTATTTATTTTAAAAGATTTATATCTTCCCTAATTTGCAAAGAGATTCCATAAGGCTAACAATTTTTTTTAAATACAGTGAATAAAGCATTAAAAATAAGTATTAAAATAAAAACATAGTAGAAGAGCAAAACCAGAAACTAAACTAAGATGCAATCCTAAACATACTTTCCTGGGAATAAGACCCATTGAATACAATGGGGCTTACTTTTGAGAAGACAGGGATGGGATTGTGCTCTTAATCTGGAAAAGATAGAGAATAAGAGCACAATCCTAACCATGTCTACTCAGACATAAGTCCCATTTTGTCCAATGGGTCTTACTCCCAGGAAAGTGTCCTTAGGATTGCAGCCTAAGGCAAATTTTCAGACAGCAACAAAAATGAAAAGAGAATGGGTGCATAATGAAAGAATTCCACTGAAAGGGAACCATTAAGGAGAAGTATATTTCCTTTATTTTTCTAATAATGAGGTTAGTCCAGAATCTTCAGAAATTTTTTTTTAAAAACTTTTCAGTCAACACTACTATCCTTACAGGGTGATCGGATTTTTCCAGATTTGTCCTCTTTTTTACCTGTCTGTCTGGGTGTCCTTCAAAAAAGCTTCATTGTCCTCCATTTTGGTTTCATTTTGGAACATTGCAATGATGTGCAGTCCCCCACATGTAATAGGTTGTTGGATTCGTATTGAAGAGCAGAATCCAATGCAAAAATCAGTTTTGAAATACCGGTACTTCCCTCTTATCAAAAGTTATGGCAAAAAAAACTAAAAATAAAAAATATGCATTGAGCTCTATGGGAAAGTGAAAGTGCCCAATATTGTGGCTTTACTTGTGAATAGGCAAACATGCTATTGTCTGACAGGCCAGACTGATATGAATCCAAGACCTTGTCCTCCTTTTGACTTTCAGGCATCTGGTCACCCTGTATCCTTAGGAGATGACCACGATAACCATTTTATCACATATCTGCAGTAAAGTGTAACATTCTCTTTAAGGTAAAGGAATCCCACAGATTACCCTGCTACTCATGACTGACTCTAGGAAGCAGTGCTCATCTGTTTCATAAGCCATAATGCAAACTTTGTCCAAAGATGCCTCCATGGCCATGTGGCCCGCATGACTAAACATGGAACACTATTTTCTTCCCACTGAGATGGTGCCTATTTATATACTTGCATTTACATGCTTTCAAACTGCTAGGTTGGCAAGACCTGGACAAGGGACCTGGGCAAAGGAGCTCACTCTGTCTTGTAGCACTGAGGACTCAAATCCCATCCTGTGAGTTGGCAGGCATGGTGTCTTAACCAGTGAGCCACTACTTATTACCCCTTTGCAATATGATGTAGGTCTAATCCTGAATTAGTTTGGTCTTCTGTGTGTGCTCTCAGACAGTGCAATCCTATCCATATCTACAAAGAAGTAAATCCTGTTGTATTCAGTGAATGAAAGAAAAATGCATATACAATTACAGCCTTCGGCCACAATCCTAAAGACACTTTCTTGGGAGTAAGACCCTTTGAACACAATGGGGCTTACTTTTGAATAGACATGGTTTGGATTGTGCTCTCAGTGAAAAGAGAGCAAAAGAGCAAGAGTCAAAATGATTTGTTGAAATGAAATATTTTGCTCTGATCACAGTAAGATCCGTGACCATCTCCTGACGCCAATCTTATCTAACCTTACAGGTCCTATTGAAAGATATGTGGGCCTCCTCCTTGAGGATGGATTGGGGCAGCCACTGACTTGGTAGCAAAATTCTTGATGGTTGTTTTAAATAAAAGTAGATAATAGTAAATCTTGAATGTATCAACTGGCGACAAGCCTAATACGCTGTTTTAAAGCGGTTTCTCCTTTCAAACCTTTTTTAAACTTGTATGTTTGACCTTGCCGATATGTTCTTCTTGTATGCGATTTGTTTGATGCCAATAAATGTTATGATGATAAAATATTTGAAAACAAAGCAGAATATGCTGCTTAAATTTCAGGTAGCTCACAGGAGTTTGATTTTCTTTTTCCCCAAAAAATGTACACAGTTGTGCAGAGGTGTATTGATAATGGCCTATAGACCATTCGTCCTGAAGAGAGATATGTGAATGCCCTCCTTCCTTGCATTCCCTAACATAAGTTGGAATGCCAGTCTAGGGAAAAGTGAACCTGTGTTTACTTGAGGGTGAAGGCAATAGCTTAATCATTAATTCCTGCAATTTTTAAACATCAAACTAAACCAAATCTTAAAAGTACTGCCTGGAATTCAGTGATTGTTGGTGATGGGAAACTCACTGGAGCATTTATTTGGAGGGGAAGAAGGTTAAGATGATTAACTGGTGCTAACAAGTTTAGGATATGGAAGAAGTATTTTGTTGGACATCCATCAAAGAGAGGATTGAATGTTCCTAAGCACAGTAGTGGGGGAAGGAAGAATGGAGGTGGCTGGAGGGTGTTATGTGTTTACCAGATGAAATTTCTCTACCAGCTCTGCCTTCCAAGCTGTCCTTCCTAACAGACACAGCAGCATGTTCCTTTCCTCTACTCCCAGCCCCCACCCCAGAGCTAACACAGAGAGACCCTCAACTAAAGATGTGTCCTGGCAGCTGAGCAGAAAAATGATCCAGGAGGAAGACAGCAACGTCACTTGTTCTTCCTGTTGATTTGTGCATTAAGGACACCCTTTGGATGCCGGTCTCAGCAGATCCTCAGGCCTGTCTGTCTCCAAGGATTGCATTAAAAAGGTGGTCTAAGACTGATCAGAGCAGCTGACAGTAAATCTGTCTTAATCCAGCCACTAAATGCTTCCTAGTGAAATAGCTACCAATCTTTGTCGGAGATAGGAGTTTTGCTGTGCTTCTTTTTAAATGTAGGTAGTAAGGCTAGAGGGCATATTCAAGCAAGAGCGGAAAGGACAAAATCTGCATGTGCTCCATACAATAAAAAACACAGAGGACAAGTTTGAAAATGTTGTCCAAGGTCAGTGAACATGTTAGAATTTTCTAGGTCTCTCAGCTTAACTGGATCTGGCCAGGCTGTAAGCATTGCAATGAAAATACAATCCCAGTGCTTATTTGGTTTGCTAGTGTTGTTTCAATCATGTTTTCAGGAACTGTATGAAATGTTTTTTAACTCTGGTTTGGGGGGTCAAAGACAGTGATTGTGAAAGGACAATTCCCTGCCCACCCAAAAAACCCTTTTTAGAAATATTCAGTTTTTCCAATCCTGTTTCCTATCTGTTGAGACTTTAGCAAAATTTCTCTGTTTACTACTATTTTCTTCCTGGATCAATCATATAATGATCTCTGCAGAATGAGACCACCACAATATGTAGTCAATCTGATTTGGGGCCTAATCCACTGAATAACATCTGCTGCTGGAATTAGCATTCTGTCAGTAGAATGCCACCTTTGTCAACACTGCAGATAAATGCTGCACACATCTTGGCCACTGACGCTCTCAGTCACCACCAATCAGGTATACTGGTGGCAGAGGTAGGCTGTGGGCTGGAAGGTGGGTGATTGGTCTAACCAGAGATTTGCCAGGGAAGGGCAAGGGGTCAATATTAGCAGTAGCAGTTCCAGTGATATCCTATACCCACTTTCCAGTCCTTTGGGTCCCCTTGAACTTGTGCCAACCGAACCGTTGGTGTGGATCTGAATAGGCCTATCAAGGAACAGGGTGTGGTAGAATGGGCAGGAGGTCTGGTTGAGAAGACTGAACTGTCCGTCATGCCCCAAGATAATTCAATGAAAGGTCACCTGTTTGAGATCACCAGAAGACTCCAGAGTGGTGAATTTGACAAAGCTGAGCAGACTGCAGAGATCTTTTGGGTGGCAGTCAAAAACAATCAGATTTGAAGCATTGTCTGTTTGAGAGGATGGCAGTCAAACTGTGTGTCCTGACTAAGGAAGATCCACCTGGCATGGTTAGTTCTTGAAAGACAGAAATCTCTATTCATTTTAAAAGCGTCTTCTGAGGATTTGAGAAGTCCGTCCAAGTAAACAGCACTGAATAAAGCCAAAGGAGCAACCCGAGGCCAGAAATGTGGTATTTAAATACCTGCTGTTGATGTTGTTGCTGCGGTTGTTTAACGTATGTTGTCGCAAGTAAGTAAAATTTTATTTTACTTCCCTCTTTGGCTAACCCATGGCATGCAGAAGATCCTGTGCCACCTTGACCATATGGCAGCTAAGGATGGCTCATATTGGGCCTAGCAAGAGGTCTGCATGATGTCTGTAAAACCCAAGATGCAATCTTACAACAAATACACTTTACATTAATAGAGAGCTCAAATATCAATCTCTAAACTAACATTGAAAGCTGTAAATCTGAAGTGCATTTGGGCTAGCCTATCTATCACTGGGCTGTCCCAATTCCAAGATGGTCAGCCCAGTTGCACCAGAAAGGCTTGCACTTATCTAAGTCAACAGGCAGCCCAATCCAGAGCAACTATTCCTTGCACATAAGAGGCCTTAGGGTGCCCTATCTATCACTAGGGTGGAGCAACTGCAAGATGCTCCACCCTAGTTACTCTGGAAGAGGCTTAGGGCAGAGCAAGGCAACATAGGGTGCCCTAAGAGAGGTGGACCTGCTCTGCCCTAACTGCTCTGCCCTAAGCAGTTCAGGAGAGGCATGTTGAGGGCATGTTTAGCATTGCCTAGGGCAGAGCAGTTACTCTGTATCCAGAGCCTGTTTTCAAGGCAGAAATGCCCTCTTCCAGCCCTCACAGTTATACCACCTCAGGAGCAGGTATAGTAATGAGTAGACCCATAGGGGTCCATGATAAGGCCTGAGCAAGAATGGCAGTGCTGCCCAAAAATCTGAGTTCTTGGCCAGCCTAGCTGCAACCCCTGCCTCTCAACCTCAGGATATGGAACAACTACAGCAGGCCACTCCAAACATCAACCCTCCACTAGAGGAACTGCAGCTGTAACTGGTTGTCAGGAACTTCTGGGCTTTCTTATAAGGCAGACACCACAGCTGTTCCTTGTACAGTGTGGTCTGAGGGGGGTCTCCTCAGGAGCAAGTCCTCCCCATGTGTCAATTACTTAGCATGCTCTGGAGCAGTTAGGGCAGCCCAGGCTTCCTGACTCTCTGGATGCAGCATAACTTTATGTTCTGGATACAGAATAGTTAGGAGAGAGCAGTTAGGGCTGAGCAGGCTGAATTTGCTCTGGATTGCGCCCTTAGGCTGCCACAAGTCAGATGGACCTGGGCTGGTCTAGCTGTGCCAGTTCAGGACAGACACGTTGGGTGCAATCCAGAGTAACTACAGGGAATCCTTGCTCCAACGTAAGAACAATTTACTCTGGATTGCAATATCAATTTCCCATAGGTACTAGGTGCTGCCGTAACTACATCAATGTAAATGTCTTTTACATGCTCCCTCTTCAGCACCAGTTAGGCCAGTCAGAGGCCTCCAAGCCTGTGGATGGGTTAACCTAGCTCAAGATATGACCTATTTAAGTGGATATGGCCTAGCTCAGGATATGGTCTACTTAGGCCAGTTCAGCAGGGCCATTTTTCTGGCCCAAATTCAGTATTGTGTTGGAAATTTCAGAGCTCAGTATTTGAAACAAACTACTGTATTGCCAACCTGATTTTTTTATAAAGGTTTTTTTCATAAACATCACCATTGTCTTAAAACCCCAAGTGAAAGGGCAAAGGAATACACTGCGCTTTTATAACCTTAGACTCAATTTTTTCAACAGAAAGTTCACACATGCAGTTTTGAGTCACCTGTTGAATAAGCAATCAACAGATGAGCTCATGTGTTAGTGTACCTGAAAAGCAAGATTCTGGGCAATTATCTGGGAACGCTTTTGTGTGGAGAGTATGACCTAGTTTACATTCACATCACTCAATTTCTCTACAGTTGACTGTGGTATAAGCCTGAATGTTAAAGCTGAATGTGAATGCTCCATGACAAAGCATTTCACCTGAAGTGACAGAAAAAGATAAGTTTGCATCTGTGGTGGCCTGTTCAGTATTAAGGCATCACAAGTATTTGCAGTCATCAAGCAAGAAAGATGGATGTTTGAAGCATCCTATCTCCTGGTGGGAGATTTTAACATCTTTTAGATTTTAGGCAAGATTTTAACATCTTGCCAGAACCATCCAGTTTAAAACTGATTTCCCAATTACATTGTACTTTTGTTCAATCCCAAATTTCACATTATATGCAAGAACAGGTAACAGTAGCCAGGCAGTCTTTTAAGACCAGAAAAAGCTGTTCCCTGTGTGGGAAGTTATAAACAGATAAATTGAGGGGGTAATTTAACCCATTTTCTGCCCTTGTTTTAAACTCCAAAAAGTCTTTCAAACATTTTTGCTCCTCTCATGGTTTTAAAAGTGAGCAAAAAAGATTTATGGACATTGAATTTCTATGGGGTTAGGGTATCATGAATGCTATTTGGCCTACTGTATGAAATGAGTTTGACACCCCAGACACGTAATTGCTACTAGTCATGATAGGTAAGTGCTACCTTCAGATCAAGTGGCAATATGAACAATGGTGAGAGAGAAGTACAGTGATACCTTGCATAACAAGTGTCCCACATAGCGAGTATTCCATATAACGAGTAAAAAATTGTGTGTGATTTTGCCTCACATAATGAGCATGATTTGAATAATGAGTGCCCATTGGCTGGGCTCCCTCTCCTTGTTCCTGCATTGGCTAGGCTGAGGGATTGAGGCAGGACTTTTCCCTCATGCCTGCAGTATGAGCCTCTTCAGCCCACCAACAAAGATGGCTTCTGCAGCCAACAAACGTATGGCCAGCCTCTGCATCCTCCATCAGGTAGGAGGAAAAACTCCTCCTGCACTCCCTCTGGAGCCCCCCTCAAACAAACCCCTTCCCCCCACGGAAGCACTCCCTGCCTGGACCCCACTACAACCACTCCTCTTTCCCCCACCAGTACCTTCTCTGCCTGGACCCACTACAACCACCCCTCTTTTCCCCACCACCACCTTTCCTGCTTGCAGTTTTCCTTTCCTGTGAGTAAGCCCCAGTGGATTCAGTGGGGGTTGTTTCTGAGGAGACATCATAGGATCTGGCCCCTTTTCAATGCAAACAGAAGCCCTTCTGGCATCCTATGGAAAGAGTCAGGCTGGCATCCTATGCGCTTTCTTGTGAGTAAGGCCCAGTGGATTCAATGGGGTTTGATTCTGAGGAGACAGGATAGGATCTTGCCCCTCTGCTGTTGCAAACTGCCCATCTAGTTTGCATAGACAGATCTCACACAGAGAGAGAGGTTCCTTGTTAAAGATGCTCCAAAAGACACCAGCAGCTCTTTTAGTGAAAATCAGTCATCCTTGGCCATAAAGGTTTTTCTTTTCTTTTTTATTGTACAGAATATTACAGTATTTTATTACAGTAATTGTTGTCTATATTATAGTGTTTTGAATTCAGTTCCAGTGTTTTGTCATCATTTTTACATACAGTTAATATTTTTATATGAATATTTTTGGGGTTGTGGAACCAATTGTCTGAGTTTCCATTATTTCCTATGGGAAAATCTGCTTCACTTAAAGAGTGTTTCACTTAAAGAGCATGCCTCCAGAACGAATTAAGCTCTTTGTGTGAGGCACCACTGTATGCCTTTATGTTCTGCTTGTGGGCTTCCCTGACGCAGCTGGTCCGTCACTCTAGGACAAGGATTTCCATAGTTTTTGGGAGGAGGGCCATATCATCACTCTGACACTGTCAGCAGCCGGAAAACTAATTTACATTTCAAATTTGAATATATTTACATACATTTACAAATAAGAATATGGGGTAGTGGATTACAAAGCTTGGCAAAGGGCCGGAGAGAGAGGTCCTGCTGGGGGCCACATTGAGGGCCGCATCTGCCCCCCTGGGCTGGGTTTTGGAGACCACTGCTCTTGGGAAACCAAATCCTTGCCTTAGTAGGGTCAAGGACTTGGCCAATCCAGTAGGGCTATTATTATATTCTTAATCATGGAGGCAAACGTGTTAAGAGTTCTGTCTACCTCTCTACTTTTGATTGTTCTCATCAAAGAGGCATCTTGTACTGATCTATACAAGTGGTCTGTTTAGTATTACACACTTTGAATGGAATTTGTAGCTTCTCAGCTTCTGCATTTAAACCATAAAGTTGCATTCATTTCAATAAGCATATACAAAGAAATAAATGCAACTTTATGGTTTAAATGCAGAAGCTGAGAAGCTACAAATTCCATTCAAAGTGTGTAATACTAAACAGACCGCTTGTTCTGTTAAGAAATAAAGAAATTTCAGTTTAGAAAGAAATAAACCTTTCTTCTTCCTTCATCTCCTTAGCATGCAAAGCAAGCCTTATTCCTATTAATGGTTTCTGAACAATTGTGGACCTGGAACTGCCCAGAGGCACAGGTCCACAAAGGACACCATACTGCCTGCCCCACCCCAAAATGGCACTTTTGGTTTTCTATGAATGTGCTTCTTGGTCTTGTGAATTGGTTTTGTAAACAGATCTTGGACAGATCCTAACAATCTAAGCTCAATCCTAACCAATTTTCGAGCTCCAGTTTTCTAGGTAAGGGCAATGCAACTCTGAAATAAGGGAGAAAAAAATCTTTCCTTGAGGAAGCCCCCATAACTGCCCATCCCCCAACTGCAGGATTAATCATAATCACTGGCACAGCTATGCCAGTGTTCAAAAATTTATTAGGATTGCATCCACGGTCGTCTTCAAACTTCTTTGAAAGATATTTTGAGTTCCAGTCAGCACATAAGTTCATCTGTTCAAAAGACACATGCAACATGTGCAAGCCCAGACAATTTGTATTAGATTCCAATGTGTAATAAATGAATTATGAATCAGCCCTAAGATAATTATTAAAATAGACCACCTGCTATTTTAGACAAAATTAATCTGCGGTTGCATCCAAACATATGGCACACAGACCACAGAATCATATAGAAAGATAATTTGTAATGACTATTCCTGTCACTTAACAGTACATTGACAAAGTGGACTAGGTTGCAAAGTATGATAATGACTTCTGGTCCTGACCTCACTCTCGGTAAGTCTTCACAGATTATAATTCTAAAAAGTGGGTCCTAGTGCTAGAAATTTGAGAACCACTCCATTATATACCATATATACGATACTAGTAGTAACAGCCCATAGCTGTTGCTTGCAGAAGTACAATATAACCTCAGTAATATGGCACCCCCCCCTTTCCAACATCTCAACTGCCCTTTTGTCTCCTCTCTCATTAATGGCTCTTCTCAATTGCTCCTTTAGCCTATTCTGGCCTGCAATCCTAATCACCAGTTAGGCTGGCATAAATCCCAGCACAAGTCCTTTGCTTTCCTGGGGGTGTTGCAACTGTTCCACAACTGGTAGAGTTAGGCCAGTGCACGAACATGGCCTGTTGTCCCCTCACCACCACAGGAACAAAGAACAAGTGAGTTGTACTGGCCTAAATTGGTTAGGCTTGTAAGGGCGCAATCCTAAACAATTTAGGCCGGCATAACTCACCCTCTCCCCATTCCCATTATGGTGAGGGGAGGCCAGCACATATCTGTGCACTGGCCTAACAACCACTGGAGTGATGGAGAAGTGCCTAATAGCACTTTTGTGACACCCTAAGTCAGTATGGGACTTATGCAGGGACTTGTGTTGAACCAACTAGGTTAGGATTGTAACCTCAGAGAGTTAGAAATGAGAGTTGAAATGCAAATCGAAAAATTGACAGTTCTTCTCTTCAGCCTTCTCTTCTCCAGAGACATATGGGAAAAGAACCCTCAGCCCACTTGATTGACATGGTATGTGCAGAACCCTGTGCACAGCTCAAGGCTTTTATGTTAATACTAGCGAAATACATACCCACGTTGCAGGAGTAAAATTCCCCCATATGCCATTCCCCCCATAGTGCATCAATCCCCCATTACCCACCAATCCCCCATGCACTTCAGTCCCCCATGTGCAACAACCCCCCATGTGCATCAAACCCCCATGCATCTCAACCCCCCTGCGCATCAACCCACTTTTCACATCATGTCCCCCTGCATATCAACCCACCTTGCACATCTTCTCCCCATGCGCATCATCTGCCAGATGTGCAATATACGCCCATGCACAACATCCCCCAATGTGCATCAACCCCCATGTGCATCATCTCCCCATGCGCAGCATCATCTCTAGTGCAACCTCCTCTGAACAACATCCCCCCCCCCACTGCATCAGGCACCAAGCACCAAATTGGCTGGATGTTGGTCAGTCTTCCATGTTAAGTATAGGACAAAAACAGGTTGCCCCCTTTTCAGCCCTTTAAGAGTTAGATTTCTCAACATTGGTTCTTGGTGGGTGTTGGTGTCACAGAAGGAACACCCTCCCCGAATTTCATGCTTCTAGGTCCAGGGGTTGGGGCAGAGCATTCCTCAGTCACCGGTACTTCAATGCAAAGTATAGGGAGGAAAACGCATTGCAACCCTTTTCACCCCCTTCTGGTTGGAATTTCTGAAAATCAGTTCTTAGTGACTCCCTCCATCATGGAACGAACACCCATCCCAAATTTCACGTTTCTAGGCCGAGCAGTTTTGGCTGGGTGTTGATGAGTGAATCAGTCAGTCACTCACTCGCTCAGTCAGTGACTTTTCTCTTTTATATATACAGTGGTGCCTCACATAAAGAGCTTAATTCATTCCGGAGGCATGCTCTTTAAGTGAAACGTTCTTTAAGCGAAGCAGATTTTCCCATAGGAAATAATGGATACTCAGACGATTGGTTCCACAACCCAAAAAATATTCCTATAAAAATATTAACTGTATTTAAAAATGATGACAGAACACTAGAACTGAATTCAAAACATGCATTCAATGTGCATGATCCTATGAATTCTACTTAGGCTGCAATCGTAAAGACACTTTCCTGGAAGTAAGCCCCATTTAACACAATGGGGCTTACTTCTGGGTAGGCATCAGAGATGGGCTGGCCCCATCCCAAGATCTGGTACGCCGGAAGTGGGAGGGGCCAGCCAGGGTCAGGGGGTGTGGGCGGGGTGAGGGGCGAGACTGGGGAGGGGCGAGGGGTGGGGCGACGTTGGCGCCTGCGCAGTGCCTGCTTAGAAGCCGGCCTGCCAGCTTCTAAGCAGGCTCTGTGCAAGCGCCGCCACCGGCGCTCACACAGAGCCTGCCTAGAAGCTGGCAGGCCGGCTTCTAAGCAGGCTCTGCGTGAGCGCCGGTATCGGCGCTCGCGCAGAGCCTTCCTAGAGGCTGGCGCCGGCTTCTAGGAAGGCTCTGCGCAAGCCCCGACGTCGGCGCTCACGCAGAGCCTTCCTAGAGGCTGGCACCGGCTTCTAGGAAGGCTCTGCGCAAGCATCGACGTCGGCGCTCGCAGAGAGCCTGCCTAGAAGCGGGCAGGCCGCCTCTAGGAAGGCTCTGCGCAAGCCCCGACGTCGGCGCTCACGCAGAGCCTTCCTAGAGGCTGGCACCGGCTTCTAGGAAGGCTCTGCGCAAGCACCAACGTCGGCGCTCGCAGAGAGCCTGCCTAGAAGCGGGCAGGCCGCCTCTAGGAAGGCTCTGCGCGAGCGCCGATGTCGGCGCTTGTGCAGAGCCTGCCTAGAAGCGGCCTGCCCACTTCTAGGCAGGCGCGGTGGGCGCAAAACATGGCGGACCGTACCGGTCCGCCATGTTTTGCGTTTCCCTGTCGCTGGCGGTATACTAGCGGCAGGGAAACTGGAAGAAGCGGTACGGGCGCGTAGGCCCGTACCGGTAAGTGCCCACCACTGGTAGGCATGGTTAGGAGGCTGCAATCAAAGACACTTTCCTGGGACGTTTACCTGTGCTGCTGCTGGAGGTTCAAGGTGGCCAGTGGGGGCACTTGGGGGCAGTTAGGGGCAGCTACCTCTGGCACCCCCAGGCAACTGCCCTCAAGTTGTGGTCAGTTAGAGGCAGCAGCGCTGGCCAGCAGTCCTAACAGCCTCACATGTACTAAATGTACATAGTATGGGCAACAACATGGCTACGGGTGCAATGTGAAGTGGATATAACTTCTTTAGGAGAATGTATATACCGGTATATAATTCAGATATAATTGGTATGAATGGGTTATGCAGATATAAATGTGTATCACTGTATTTATAGGCTAGCTAGCATAAAACAGTGAACTGCAGTCTCGCAAAAACATCTGGGATGGTGCTTGCTTGTCATTAAACATAAAGTTTGTCTTTCCTCTCCCGTCTCCTCTGGCTCTTCCCAAAAAGCTTTTATGTATGACAAGCAGGCATGGCTGTGAGGACTGCAACCGGCAGGGTGTCTTGTTACAAACCCTGCCTAGCCCTTTAGGTGGCCCAAAGCCAGACAAGCTGACAAATCATACTTCCTCTCAACACAGTCTCTGCCCTGAAATAGTCAGACCACTCCACTTTGGAGTCCCCCACCTCCAAGAATCCAAGGCATCTCTCTGCATCCCTATAGAGCACATAGCAAAGCCAAGAACTAAGCTGGGTGTCCAGGCCTTTAATCTTAACAGGCAGGTTAGGAGCCCCACTGTCTGTCATGTTGTGTCTTATGTCAGAGCCAAGTGAGGCCCCTTAAGAGGACATTTAAAAGGGGAAAGAGGAGGAACAATAAAGGGTGGACAGATAGCCTGCTTTCTAAATAAGCAATAATTTTTTTCAGGTTCTGAAAGATGGCTTCCCAAGTTCTGTTTATTTGAATAATTATGAAAATGTGGTCTTTATCAGGATCCTTGGCTGCATAGAAGATGTAGCAATCTGTGTTCTTAGAATAATATTCAGCACAGATGGGACATCTACTTGCCAAATTTTAGATTAAGACCATATAGGCAAACATAAAAGTTGTCTTGCTGGATCAGACCATGTCAATCTACTGTTCTGCCTCCAGCAGCAGCCAGATGTCTTTTCTGTCTCTAACAGGTGGTTTCCAGAGGTATACTGCCCCTATACACAGAAGTTCTGCTTAACATGTACTGACTTTATTGCAAACCATAGTATTATTGAATCAACTCGTCAGAGTGATGACCACAGAGCATCCCCTTCTGTGGTTCAGAAACCTTTCTCTCCACCCCAGCTGTTTGCTTAGGCGCATGCAAAAAAATCAAGACTGAGACCAGAATCAAACTTTAGAACAGGTTTTTCTTACAGATCATGAAGGCTCATATTTACAGCATCTGATTATCATTAGAGTTCCTACGACTTATTCCGGACCAGAGGTTCTTATTCCCTGCTTGCATGTGGGTTTGGGGCATGGTGGAGAGCCATATGCTCACATAGAGAGAGAGAGAGAGAGAGAGAGAGAAGAAAGGGAAGAGGAAAAAGGGACCAAGCCACACTTCCTGCAATGGTCACTGAGAGGGGACAGACAGAGAGGTCATTTAGGACAGGGGTTGGTTCACTGGGTGGTTCAGGGGGTAGTGTCACCCCTTCTGACACATACAGGTCAGGGTTCTCTTTTTTCCAACAAGTATGGTGATAGGCACTGAGAAACATATCCATTACAAATTTGTAATTACGGTAATTTTAAAGCTCTCTAGCAATCACCAGACTTTAAGATCCTGAAAGCATTATGCAGTGCATGTCTACTCAAAAGTGTTCAAGTGTATTGAGGGGGGCTTATTCCCAAGAAAGCATCTTTGAACCACAGGGTCCAATCCTAAACTTCCCAGCACTGATGAGTTGCAATACTGCTCTGAAATAAGAGAACAAACATTCCTATACCTTAAGGAGGCTTCCATGAGTGTGCCATCACTACAGGATGCAGCATACACCCCATTAGCACAACTGCATCACTGCTGGAAAGGCTGGATAGGATTGTCCTGTGAGTTTCACATGCTAATGATGCTTTGGGTCAAGAAGTATCTTCTTTAGAAAATAGTAGGGCCTTCTCTTTAACATTCCTCCCCTTGGATTCCTACACTTTTGTCACAATCATGATTGAGGTGGCAGAGGTTCAAGTTGACCCAAAGTGACTGCATGGGCTTACCCCAGGTCAAGAGAACAAGTATTCTCTTATCCTGAGAATACCTCCAGTAGTCAAAATTTCCTTGTGGGATGCAGCAACGGCTGTGCCAGCATCACAGCATTAATGTGTGGACATTTTGTATGATGGGCTGCCCACAGTTTACTTTTCTGCTGTATTTTTTAAGCAATCATGACTTTTATTGTATCGCATTTTAATCTTTGTTGCTAGCCACTTTGGACAATCCATTTTTAGAGAAGACAAGATGGATAAAAAGATACTGCATAAATATAATAATAGACCAGTATCAACTCTTCTTATGATCTTTTCAAGAAACAAAACTGCCTGAAACAAATAAGCCTTTTCTCTCAGAAATGATTTACTGTCATCTTAATCATTTTAATTGCCTTTTTTTGTTTTACTCTTAAAAGAACTAAAGTTCAGTCTGATTTAGCTGCCATGCCTTTGGCAGTTTATAAACCTTGTTTTAAGCTGTTAAAGTCACCTCTTTGTTGCGATGGCTACATTCATGAACTCACACTTCTTGCGGGTTAGGAATGGCATTTGTGGCTCTTGTTTTTCGGGTCATGCAAACAATGGCTATTAAAGGTCAATATGTGAAGGCTGATTACAAAACAAGAGTCTGTCTCTGTGGAGTGCAGATAATTTTGCCATGCTATTTATTGCTGAGTTTCTTATGTTCGTACAAAATATAAAAAGGACCTTCTCAACCCTGTTGTTGATATTATTTTCAAGAGATTTCCATTTATAAAATGAATGTATAGTATAGAAGGCATAAGACAATCTCATATAAGATTGATTGCAAGCATGATACTTAACTGTTTGGCTATAGTTGTCATTCTTGAGGTATCAGTTCTCTTCCCTACAGATCTAGACTTGAAATGTCATGGTGAAGGAGTGAAAGGATGCATCTTGTCTCTCACTGACATGCACAGAAGCACCACATAGAGTAGGACACTGCCTAATTGATAAGTCCTACTGTAGGTGGACTGGCCATAAGAGTTAAAGTTCAAAAATCAAAACATTGCCTGCATCTCAAAAGATACAGATTCTGCATAAAGAATATGAAGATATTAGTTTTCTTCCTCAGAAAATGGACAGACAACAGTTTGTCTGAAAAACTATCAAAGTAGCTTTCCATGCTTGATTTGTGCCTATAGTCACCAGATGATAACAGTATAACTGAAAAGCAGAACTTATATTAACTATAGTAACCAATTGTGCATGTAACCTAAAGTAACCTGGAATAGCTGAGTAATCAGACAATGAAGCTCAGCTAATCCCAGTTGTTCTCTAAGCATGTGCTAAGGAAAAAGTCTGTTTTGTGTACTAGTAAGAAGAGTATAAAGATGCTGAATTTATATCTGATTTGGGAACTGCAGTTAGCAAATTATGGACCTCTCGCCAGAGTGTAAAAGACCAATAAAGTGCTGTTTCTTTTACCGCCCTTAGTATCTCCCCGTATGGCTGAAATCCTAACCACACTTTCCTGGGAGTAAGTACTATTAAACACAATGGAACTTACTTCTGAGTAGACATGCTTAGGATTACACAGGAAGTTATTAAAACTCACAAATTCTGAATTCCCATAGAGACAGTGAACAGTAACAAATGGCATACAGTCAGAGTCAGCCATCCATGATACAAGTGAAGTTGCAACCCGAGGCAGCAGATTATTGTGAGCAGCCATCTCTGCCTACCAACTTGCCTCCACCTCTTTCCGTTGCCTGGATTGGAGAAGAAAGAGGAGGGCTGAAAGAAATAAGAAACATGGAGAGGAAGAGAGTGTGGTGGTAGGAGATGAGAATGAAAAAGGAGAGGAGAATGAGAGGAAAACAGGTTGGCACATTGCTGGGTAAGGGGCAGCATTTGCATTCCACCTCAGGTGTCAAGAGATCTTGGGCCAGCCCTACATATTGTGAGGCTCACTTTGAAGAGATTACATCTTATTACAGAACATTTTTTTCAAATTACTCTGTAGTGTATACTAAAACTATTGTGATAATTGTTTTTGTAGTCTTTCTTTAATCCATGTTGCTGTTAAACTGATGCTGGACAGACTGTACATGGAGGGTGCATAAAGACTCTACATGGAATGTGTTTATGAATCTGCAAGTTCCTACTGATTATAAAAGGTGAGAATATAAGAAGTACAGTAATTAACTATGCCCCTGTTTTGTGTTTGAAATTTTGTGTTCAGTTACATCCAATTTGAATCATGGACTTCCCAGTTCTGACATTTGAATACTATGGTATATCACCAGTTCTTGTTTATATACCAAAAGATTCCTCCTCATGAAGAAATTGACTTTTTTTTGTGAAGAAACATACATTTTGTTTGTGAAGAAATTGCTGAACTATACTCAACTTTGGAAATCCTAATAAATGAGAACAGAGCTCCTGGCTTTTTTGAATGTTGGGTTTTGAAGCATTTAGCCCCTTCTTTCTCCTCCAGCCCTAGAGAGATGTCCTGGAAATGTAAAGGGCAATGCAAAGGCAATTGCTTACCTCTGAGGTATATAATTTCCACTTAAACTTAGATCAATGTGTTAAAAACATTAGTGACGACAAGGCCAAGAGACCTCTTTACTCTTTTTTTTTAAAGTTTGTTTTGGGAGCTTTTTTCCATTTCCATATTCCCACACGTTTGTACAGTGAACCAGAATATAGGAGTTTCTGAAGTCTTGGTTTTCTGTAATGACTTGCAGTACTATTGCCTTAAAAAGAAGCATGAATGATGGTTTAATTAAATACAGAATTCAAATGCACCATGGCGGCAAAATTGTCATTTCCGCTTATGGAACAAAGAGTATCCCATTACACTCCTGTGGAACCAAGCAAATCTATACAACAGACAAATTGGTTTAACTATCATTCCTTCTCACTAAGATACTCAAGAAAATACATTCCTGTACCCCCATCTAATACTGGTGTCCTCTTTTGCATTATTATAATTTATCTGTCATATCTTCCAAACAATCATAGGAATCATAGTTTGGATTTTTTTATGTTTTTGGCCATGACAGTTACTGTGACAGTTAAATTGATCTGAAATGGAGAGTTTATGTCCACATACAGAAAAAACATTCAAAAGAACTGGAAATGAACTCAAATGTTCTCTTTTTCCCTGTGAGCAGGCCCCTGTACTAACACTAGTACTCTAGTAACACTACATTTTGTAACTGGATACATAAACCATATACAGTTTACAAAGGCACTTTGGCATTAGTATCTCATGTGGTAAAAATAACTGCATTTGTTTTTCTTAAAATATATGGAATTGGAGACCTAATTATTTCATGGCATTTTAAAAGAAAATACTTATTTTATGTGTGCATCCTTCTCAAATTGCATCATTTGCATACATTTTGCACTCTCCCATTATGTGACCTATCAAAAGGTTTCAGGATGAGATAAGAAGAGGGTGTTTTAATTATTTTTAAATTGAAAACTAAGTTACATATAATACTGCATATTAATACAGTACTCCATATTGAATACTGCATATTAATTGCATATTAATTTATTAATTAGGGTATGATGTTAGTTCGCCTCCTCCTGGTCCACTATAGGTAGCATGAAAGTGTGAAGTAAATGACTGGCAACAATGGGTAGCCAGACTACACTGAAGAATTGGCATTTGGTGCCAGTTGGCAGACATCAATGTGGAATTTTTGCTAGGACAGAAGCTTCAAAAAAGAGGACATGTCCTGAAAAAGACGATGTCTGGTCACTTTGCTTTAGCTACTATATATAATAGTTACATTTTGGATCCCCAGATTATAGTCATAGTGTGGAAGTGTGCAAGTGAGAAAAACTTTCCTTGTGAGTCCATGGCCGAACAAGATTTGAAACAGAAATTTCCTAGTTTACAGTTCACACAAACCCCACCAAAAAAGTGAAGTTCTAGTCTGTCCATCTGGTCAGGTTAAAAACTAGAAATCTACACGCCATTTACACACAGATTCATCCCACATGCCAATCAGCCCTCGAAGAACCTGATGAATTCTGCCTACTGTCACCTCCCAGAGATTCAGTGGTACGAGCTTCTTCAGAATACAAGAGCTGAATCTGAAACACATTGCTGTCTATGTACTCTTCATTTCATTTTCATGCAGTGAAAAAGTTCAAGGGAAATAAGGACGTATTAGAGCAGTGATCTTCAACCAGTGTGCCATGACACACTGTGTTCTATGAGTGGTCCACAGGTGTGCTGTGGAGGGGAGGGGTTGGAAAATTTATTTATTAAATAGTATCATTTATTAATAGGGCCATTAAGGGATGTGAAGACTCCACCAGCAGCGTGGTGTGCCTTGTCAGTGGTTAAAGGACTGATGGTGTGCCTTCACAATTTTAGTGCCTTGTCAGTGTGCCATGAAATGGAAAAGTTTGAAAAATCACTGCATTAGAGCAAGGGGCGTGAAGCTGTTCCACCACAGCAGAACATTTTTCATTTGACATATGATAGAATAATTTCATCATATGCCAACACCCAGCTCACTTAACAAAAAGCAGGGTGGGGCAGGTTCATGCACTTTGGATGCTGATTATGCAATGCTTCTTATGTCTTAGTGTGAGAAGATGTGCCAGCAGCATCTTGCCGCCCCCTGGATGAGCAATGTTACCCCTAAGTCTCCTTAAAAATAAACTTTCCAAAGCTATGGAAATCTCAAATTCACACAACCAATATGTCCCAAGTGCTTTCTGATTGGTAATTGCTTTTTATTTCATTAATAATATTTCTCCATTTTATTTTTTCCAGTTTTATTTTCTCTTTTCATTCCACATCTGCTATTTTCTTTCCTTCTTGTTTGAAATATCATCTAGTTGTCTGCCTCTTTTTAAATGCAATGATTACGTGAGCTTGAGTGGTCAGGACTTTCCTTTCATTACACAAATAGACTGGGCCCAACACCCAGGAGTCCTGAACCTGACTGCAAATGCAGCCTTTAGGCGTTACCACAATTCACAGAAATAATAATGTGCTATACTGAAGGATGGAAAACTCATTTTGTATTTGTCTTGAACCCTCTTATGAGTTCAAAAGTTTGTCTTGAGCTGTCTAAGAGTAGCTGTAAGAGACAAAAAAATGCTGATGTAGAAAAGGGTGGGGAAAACTGAAGCGGAATTCCAGCAGAATAAGTTAAAAAAAATGAATGAAAGGTAGTAGTGAAAATTAGAGGTACTAAAAACCAAAATCACATAGTAAAGATAGATTGGCTGCCTAATTTAGGAAAATTTTTGTGATTGCAAACCTGGTTTCATATCCCTTGCTTATGAATTTCATGGCTCAGCAAGGATGTGAAACTGGGACAGCAAATAGAAGTGCAGCACTGTATCCATTATACTGCACAGAACCCACCCACTCGCCCCTTCCCCCAAAATAATGAAATTATATAAACTTTTTCAATCCTCATAGTAATGTGAGCAAGTCACTCCACCTAACTAACTTTGCAAAATTGCTATGAGGGTTGAAAAAAATAAACTCATATTCTCAAGCATGAGTGTTTTACAGGCAGGATGGGGTTCAAATTGTGTACAGAAGTTTTCTAGAATTGAGAAAAAACTGGATATAAAATGGCTTAGGTGAAATAACTCAGTATTATAAGAATGTTTTCATAGTCACAAGTACTCCCCTATTCAATAATTGTCCTAACACATGCAAAAATGTATATTCATTTACATTGTTCTAAACAGGGTACCTCTAAACTGGCTTCACCTGGTCTCAGTGACATTGGCAGACAGCCAAATATCAAAGGCTATTAATATTGTGATATTGTTCAATTTGCTACATCTAAGATGAGCTGATGATTCTTTTATGAAACATTTCCATCATATACCTGCATTATTTTTTTGCCCCAAACAGTTTATTAAAACTATTTATGACATCCATAGACTTTTCCCCAAAGTGTTTCTCTTAAAGGTGTTTCTCAGAAAATGATCATAGTTTGGTGAGAAGAAGGTTTGGTTTGTCATTTTATCTGATAGGTACAGGAAACTAACAACACTTTTACTGTACAGTGACAATATTAAATTACATCCCTGAAGAAATCACATACCCGGTACTTTCCTCCAATCCAGCATCAGTTAATTCTCATAATGAAAATAACAGGCCAATCCTATACATATCCACTCCAAAATAAATTCCATTGAGTTCAGTTGGATCTACAGCACAATCCTAACCATATCTACTCAAAAGTAAGCGCCATTGTGTTCAATGGATTGTACTCCCAGGAAAGTGTCTTTAGAATTGCAGCCTAAGTCAGTAGACAATGTATAGGTTTGCCACCTCAGAGTTGATTGCTGGGGAGATCCCTTTGCCCGAGTTGTCTGTATAGCCCATGTCTTTATGTGTTGAGTTCACTGATGGTGCTAGTTACTAGTGAGAGAACTCACTATTTATCAAGAGGTTTTGGGTGGTTTTACAAGTTGTGGCTGAAAGTGAAGATCACTAGTTGAATCCTCTAGCTGAAGAGTGGTTCACAAACAGGACCTAGACCATCAATTTTAAACCAGTGTGCTGCAGCACATTTGGTTTGGCATGGAAATTTAGAGGAGAATAATTTGATAAGGGGACCACTGAGGAATGTGAGCCCCCACTAGCAGTGTGGTGCGCCTTATCAATTGTCAAAAAACAGCTGGTGTCATGACAATTTTGGAGCCTTTACAGCAGCATTTCTCAAAGTGGGGGTCGGGACCCCTTTTGGGGTCGCCTAGAGCTTTCCTGGGGGTCGCCTAAAGACCCCTGGTGCAGGGGGCCAGGTCAGGCTTGCCAGACCTCCGGCTGTAGCTGTGCACACACTGGTGCTGACAGCGTCAGGGCCCAATCCTATGCATGCCTACTCTGAAATAAATCCCATTATAGTCAGGGGGGCCTTTACTCCCATGTAAATGTGGATAGGATTTTAGCCTCAGTGCCCAATCCTTTGCATGCCTACTCTGAAATAAATCCCATTGTGTTCAATGTGTGCATAGAACACACATTTCATTTGTAACAATGAAAATACATCCTGCATATTGGATATTTACACTACGATCCATAACAGTAGCAAAATTACAGTTATAAAGTAGCAACAAAAATAATTTTATGGTTGGGGGTCCCCACAACATGAGAAACTTATAAAGGGGTCATGGCGTTAGGAAGATTGAGAACCACTGCTTTACAGTGTGCCGTGAGATGGAAAAGTCTGAAAATAAATTATCTAGACCTTAACTGAGGGAAGTTCCTTAGGACAGTTTGAGCCCCTCTAGCATCAAGTCTCAGAGAACACCATACAAGAAAAAAAATTCTTCACGTGTTGGCATGAGGCAATCAGCAAGTTCATTACTATTTCCCTTATTAGACTACTTTCAATAATTTATAACACCATTTTTGGATGTTCTATAAATGATGCCTCCAAACATACAGAATACTTATATGTCTAGTGAGCTCTACCCTCATGCTCCTAGCCTACCTTTTGCTCTCCAGCTGGAAGGCATTTATCTGCATTAACATACAAGCGGAGACATTGTCCCAGTGATAACTAACAGTGGATGCCCCTGCCAAATAAGGTAAATAACAGCATCAGGCTGCTTTACTATGATTTTCAACCACTGTGTCATGGTTGAAATTCCACTGGTTTTCCACATGTGGAATACCATATGTAGGTATGCTGAAGGTATGCTGTGGGACTTTGGGGAAGATTGTTTGTGTGTGGGGCAATAGAGGTATTTGAGTCCTTACTAACAAAATGGTGTGCTTTATTAATGGTAAAAAAAACTGATGATGTGCCTTGAAAATTTTACTGCATTGTCAAGTGCCATGAGATGAAAAAGACTGAAAATCTCTGCTATGCACACTTAACATGGAACTTGCATCTGCCTCAATATGAATCTTAAAATGTTGCTCAATGAGATATTACTGATTTGTGTTTCCAACCTCTTATATTTGTTAAACATGGGAAAAATTTTGATAGAAAAATATATTCATGAATAATTGTGGAAACCTGGAAACCTGTGAAACCTGTGGAAACAATCTTCATCTGATTGTGAGCTCTAATCCACAAAAGTTTATACAATAAGAGTTTAAACTACAACTTACTTCCTTGCCAAGGCAGTACCAGCAGGCGGAGCACTTCCCTGCAACAGCTATCGCAAATGTGCTATAAGATAGTGTGTCTCAAGTATTTCAATCCACTTTTGTGGCACTCCTGGAGGCCAGTGCACAGATATGCGCTTGCCTCCTTACATCACCATGGGGACACAATGAGTTGTGCCAGCACCAGAGCTCTCAGGAAAGAATGGTTTGCAGCTTGAGTGCCCCATTCCAAGAGGGTGGCACTCTGAGCAAGATTTCAAGATAAGAGCCCCCAACTTTTTGCAGCCCCCATGAAATGAAGTCACAACTGTTCAAGGGGGTCCCAACTCCCACTTTGAGAACCCGTTGCTGTAAGGCATGGTGTTGGGGTCAGAAGAGCATCAGCTTGGAACCATACAACGTTGAACCTCTGCTGGTTGGAAGAGCAGCAGCACCTCATGGTGAATACCGTAAGGGTGGCTTTTCTGAGAAGAGGTTAGGGAGGGTGGGAGGAAGGTGGCTGAGGAATAGTTCAGGTCTAAGAGAGGGGCAAAGACAGCAGCAGAGGATATGTTGTGAGAATAGGGCAGGATGCTTAAGTTCATCCATTGTTTAGGGATCTTTTTTCAAAATTAAGGAGGAATATTATTTTGGAAGTGAGGTCAGTATGTCACACAACATGCAGCAATCCTTGTTCTTTAAAACTGGAACCTGACAAAATTCATGATAACATTTATCAGATTCAAGAATGACAGGAGCAAAGGCCAAGACTACAGCTTCTGACAATCATGGCTCCAGCATAGAGACTCTGTGTTGTTGTGACCTTTCCACATTCAGTGACCCTGCAGAGAAACTCCACTCACAGCGGGTGGCCACACCTATCCCAAAGCATGATAGATTAGAACTGTCAGCTTCCGCAGTCTAAGGAAACATAGACTTCCTTATCAAATCTATAAATAACATTAGAACTCTGGTTTTTCTCGTGTCATTATTAGTTGCATCCTCGGAGCCAAGATAAGTAAGAAAAACACACCATTACGTGTCCTCCTTACAGCTGCAGACTTCTCAGCCTTCTGCTGCTCTAAGAGTCTGACATGATCCAACTTTTCACAGCTGCTGCAGCCACAATGAAACCTTGATATAGATAACAAATGTTCCCTTAACTTGAGGAGGCTTCTGTTACTGTAGGATACACTGCATACCTTTTTGGCATGGCTGTGTCAGCAGTGAAAAGTTGGATAACATTGGACTCTTAGGCTGCAATCCTGTATACAAGAGGGAGTAAGTTTCACAGAACTGAACAAGACTTACTTCCAAGTAGGGGTGCTTAGCTTTGCTTGGTAAAAGTACTAATGAAATATTTCATTATTTACCACTCCTAAAAAGTATTTATCTTTTCCTGCTTGCCCCAAGCGGGCTTCTAGAGAGCCTCCAAATGAACTTGTTACTTTTGCTCTTCTATATACCAGACAGAGCTTGACTTAGGGGAGATATCTGTGTGTGATATGATGTAATATCACTTGTGATAAACATTTATTTTCAGCAAGGAACATCATGTCCACTTGTTTATAGACACTAGACAGGGCTAGTTTTAGAAGGGAATCTCCAAAAATATATTGATTCTCTTAGCAGCTTGAAAAAGCCTCGGGGCAGCCTGTGAAGACCATTCTGTGCAGAACTCAAGAGTCTGTCTAGCCCACAGGGATCTTGGGCACCAAAAAATAAATGTCAAGGGTGAAATGGCTTCCAAGGTCTTTGTCTGGTTTAAGAAGCACACTGAGAGAGCCCTCTTGAGATGTTTAAGAACTTGCCAGAATGCCACCAATTATGGAACATAAACTGTCCACTTAATTGAAGATGCTGATTGAAAGGGGCAGAGTTGACATTTTGTTTTGCACACCACCTACTTTCTGTTTAGTTATGGAGAGATTCAACCTTCATTTAAGGCAAAGTGGACTCTATATAGGACAATACTTATAACAATACATATAGCCCAATCCTATCCTGTTCTGACCCAGATCATGCAGCACTACTGAAGGTGTACAAGTTGCATGCTGTGAGCTCCCAGAAGACTGGAAGCCCAGGAGAGATAAAGATATCATATTTTACCTCTGTCCTCAGTGTATCTCCTTAAGCTTATACCAGCTAATTGGCAGGCATACATCTGCAGAGACTCAGGTGGGCCCAGGCCTGGGGCACAGGATAGGATCCACAATGCAGGGCTACCATTATCCTCTGCCTCCCTCCCCCACTCACCCACCCACTCACTCACTCCCTTCCCTGATCTGCCCTTAATCATCCCTGATCTACTCCCACTGCTGATTTACCAGCAACAGTGGAGGTTCTACAAGCCAGTGAAACCTGTGTGTGGCTGTAGGGCTTTGTGTTAAAAGCAGCAGCCTGCAAAACAGCAGAGCATTTGCCACATCAGCAGCCTAGACCTTATGGTGGAAAATGATGTAAGGCTTGGATTGTGGCATTAGTGTTTGTATACTGGTTTTTGAGTTCTTCATGTACATTATTTTGATATAATCTTTACAATAACCTGTATTATAAGATAAGAAAGAATTGCTATCCCAAGTAAACAGATCATGGAATTTTAGGTTCTGCAGAAGCTTGGTATTATTGGCTACACTACTCAATAATGATAAGCATCACTCAGAACTCATGTACAAAATAACGAGTAAGCATCACTCAGAACTCATGTGCAAATGGGAAAAATTACAAGGTGAAATCACATTATATGTAAGAATAATAATTTAGAAGTTAGGGCTATTTTCAAGGTGCATATGGGACAGTAAAGCTCTGTACTGAGCCAGCTTTTTTGAAATGCTCTTCCACCCATATATTTCTCTCTAGGCTTTCAGATTTCAAAACAATGCCTTGAGATCTGAAAAAGGCAATGGCTTTATGGTTCCAAGTAGTGCTATAACAAATTTTTATAATTGTTTATGTTGACCCTAAGAGTTGCTGGGTTGATCTGGGGCAATTCCCATTTAAAGACAAACCATCACTTGCAAAAAAATTGCTTGTAGATTCAAATAGTGGCCAGTGTAAAATTAAGCAGCAAGGGAAAGAATTTTACAAAATGTCTATATTTCCTTGTAAAACTTGAGACATTGCAAGAGTCATGCTTTCATTGACCCAGTGGTATGTAGGCAGACATTATAACATCAGTCTTGTGGTCTGTTTTTGCTCATGATGTTTATATTCTGAAGAGTTTGATTCAAACATACTTCGTAGTAATTATGCAACCAATCGTCTCAGTCTACATGTATGGTGTTTGCAGTTTTACAGTTTATATAACACATATCTTCTATTTCAGGTTCATTCATTGTGTGGATGAAAAACTGCAATGCTTTTAAGAAAGCTACAATACTTTAGGAAAAAATATAGAATAGAACAAAATTCTTATAGGACATATGAAGGTGCCAAGCAGCTATAGAAGGGGTCCAATTTAGCAAGTGCTCCCCTAATGTTTTAACTACACAGGTTTAATTAGGATTTCCACCATGTTGATATAACATCATATCAAGATATGCAAGATAATGGAATTATCTACACTCATCCAAAGGTCTTTTCGCCTCATCAACCATACTCAATGAATACACACTTTCACAGATAGGTGGGGATGTATGAACCTCCATTAAGAAACTGTTCCTAGCTCAGGGCCCAAAGACAAGTTGCTTTCAAACTGTCTCTGCATTTTGGTCAATCACTGCACCTTTATACGTTTTAGAAGTTCTAAGCTGTTCTTCATTTGTACCCAAAGTTGTGTACATAATCCTATTGCTTGGGCAGATTTATCAAACATATGTTTCCCACCACACTATTCACCTAGACACACTTTGCATGCATTGTTTGTGTGTGTAATCTTTCTTGCCTCAAACGCAAAAAGCACAAATGTGAATGTGGTTACTAGAACAAAATATTCAAAGTGGAGACCATCCTATCAGATCCCAACTAGAATAGTTCAGCCCCTCCGAATGCAAGTTTTAACCCAGTGGTCTTTAAAGTGGGGGTTGCAATTTCATTTCTGGTGGGTCGCAAAAAGCTGGGTACAGCCATCTTGGAATCTGGCAGGGCACCTTAAATGTCATTTCCAACCATGACATCACTTCCAGGGAGTCCCAGACAGTTTGTTATTCTCAGAGGGGAGTCCCAGGCAGAAATGCTTGAGTACCACTAATTTAATCAGTCTCGTGAGATAATAATAAAAGCACATGGCTTGTATACAGTGCGTATATAATTAAACTAGCAAAATGTACCCACATTGCGGGAGTAAAATACCCACATATACCATTCCCCCATTGCACATCACCTCCCCGTGCACATCATTCCCCCATAAGCAACATACACACACCAGTGCCCCCTCACAGTGCATCAGATATCGGGCAACAAATTGGCTGGATGTCAATCAATCAGTCTTCAATGTATAGGACAAAAACACGATGCACCCCTTTGCAGCCCCTTAAGGGTTAAATTTATCAATATCAATTCTTGGTAGGTGTTGATGTCACAGAAAGAACACCCTCCCCAAATTTCATGTTTCTCGGTCCAGGAGTTGGGGCACAACAATCCTCAGTCAGGGATTCTTCAATGTAAAGTATGGGAAGGAAAACGCATTGTGCCCCTTTTCACTCCTTCCTGTTAGAATTTCTGTAAATCAGTTTTTTGTGGGTGCTTCCATCATGGAATGGACACCCACCCAAATTTCAAGCGTCTAGGCCTGGCGGTTTTGGCTGGGTGTTGATGAGTCAGTCAGTCAGTGATTCAGTCAGCGACTGTTCAGTTATATAGAGATTTGAACAGAAATCAAAATGAAATGAACTTTGCAGACCCAGTGAACAGTTTGGTCCATAGCAACCCAATCCCTCTGATATCAAAATATTTATATCAATGCAAATCAGAGCAGCTGTGACTTTGCTGCTTTCCGAAGTGACTGAAATCACAGCAAATCTGCCAGTGATAACAAGTGAGGCAGTGTATGAAGAAAGGTAACAATTTACTGCAAGAGTAAGAGGAAGGAAGTACATCATGATATTCATAAACAGAGGCTGTGAACATCTTAAAAATAATCATCTAATAAATGCTCCTAAAATATATTGTTCTGCTTTTTAGTTTCTTGGTTCTCAAACCAAGCACCAGGACCCAATTTTTAGAATGACAATCTCAATAGCCACTGGAAATGATGTCATTAATCAGGAAGTGATTAATGGACAGGTGACATCATCAATTGAGGCTTCAAACAAGCTGCGATTACTCAAATGTCCCATTAGATAGTGTGCTCACACTGATTTTACATAGCTTGGAATTCAAACATTCCAGCTCAAAAGACAAAGCAGAGCACAGACTTGGTCCTTCTCCAAACACAGCCCTTTCCAGCATCCCCTCATCCCCCTTATTCATGGCAAAGTGCCAAGCCTCTCTCCCATTGGATTCCACTCTTCCTGGAAGTTCTGTTGTATGTATTTTCTGCTCTGTATTTTCAATTGTGGCTGAGCTAGGTGCTGTGCCACTCACCTGAAATTGACTTGCAACTCACTTAGTAGGTCCCAACCCAAAGTTTGAGAAACACTGCTGGGAAACACATTGATATCTAAAGAATCCAAGGGAAGATTTTGGATGCCTTCTCCATCCTCTTGCCTAACTTTCCCTAAATATTTGAAAAATATCTATCTAAAATATAGATTATATCTAATATAACTTTAATGATCTAATATAATCTAACAGATAGATGTTCCTTTTCCATACATCATAAAATTCTAGGAATCTTACCTGCTGGGCAGTTGCATCGCTGGTGGAGGTCCCTAGCTTCCCGATGTTTTGGCAAATTGAACTTTAATCTCTATAAAATGAATGACAAGAGAAGTTACATTTAAAATTATGAAACCCAAATGATGAAAGACCTGTGAACACTAGAGCTTTTGAAAGGAATTAAACCATGAAATATTGTACAGAGGAAGAGAGTCCTGGGTTGAAGACAGACAGTTGCCTTGAACTTTAATCTCAACACTGGCTTGATTGAAAGCAGGCAAAGAGTTTGACAAAATTTTTAAATGCAATCCCTTGTGTAGGGAGTCAAAAATCAACTATCTGCTGTATAGGGAAGTTATGTTTTTACCTGAAAAATAATACTTGTTTTAAAGGACTCCCTACATTTCTAAATATGAGAAACACAAAACCTTAGCTGTAATGATTGGGAAGTCATTAGCATCTAATTCACTCTCCTCTTTACATTGTGGAATTGGGTGCAAATGTTGCAATGCAAATGTTGCAATGTATGTAACTCTCTTTAAGTCTTAGAATGGATTCAAGAGACTGGTTTTATCCTACTTTATGGTGACCTAACATAACTTGCTGGACATCACTACCTCAACTGGGTCAGAAAACTGTAGAAATCTGATTTGCCAAATGTAGAGCTAAAGAGTCACTGTATTGTAAGCACTATATGTATTAGTACAATTCAAACATGAGAAAGTGAAACTTGCACCATCAAAATAGAAGTTTCAGATCAGTTCACAGAATTCCTATGACCCAACAGTAAGCTCTACCCACTCCTTCTTCTAGTTTAGTGTGTGTATTCAACACATGGCCTTGGATCAAATTTACATGTGCTTTGTTTGATGTGGGTGGCGCAAGCAGTTAAGACGCTGTGCCTGTTAACCAGCAGGCCAGGGTTCGAGACCTGGGTCGGCCCCACAAGACAGGGTGAGCTCCTGTCCTTAGCCCAGCTCTGCAACGCCAGCTGGATCCAATCGTATTGGCTCTGCCTTTCCATTGGACTAATTCAGTGTCGTGGAGAGGGGGGATCTGCTGCTTAAGTAACAGCATATCCTCCATAACAATCTAACCCAGGCTTTCGTGCTTTGCATGCAGTGTATGCAGTGCCGAGCATGATACCATAGTCTTTCAAGACTGACGGAGGCCTGCTGCTGCTTGTTTGAAATAGAATAGAAATTTTTTTGTTTGAAATTCTGTTTGATCGAATAGAGTACAAATATAAATCTGGATCACAGAAAAGGAGAAAAAAATTAAAAGCACAGTCAAGTTTATTTCACCTGGGCTTTGTTTCAAAACATAGTATTAAGGGAGATAGTGAAAGTCAATCCTTGAATGCTCATGTATTTATTAGAAGTAAAAGCAAGGGAGAGCAACCTTCTGAGGTAGGAGAAAAGAAATGCAGTATGCTACTCAAAGGAAGGAAATTATCTCATTCTGACATGTTTAATTTAGGTTGTAATCCTAATCTCCAGTTAGGCCAGCCTAATCGCCAGCATAAGTCATGTCCTAACCTGGGAGTGTTCTGCTCCAGTCATGGGAAGGTTAGGCAAGTGCACAGGCTTACACCGACCTCTCCACAACACCATGGAAAGATATGCCATGTGAGTTAGGCCACCTAATTTGTTGGGACTGCACCCTTGGTTTCTGTCTTGTCCATACTAACTTAAACCTGCCAATTAAAAACTTGTTTTTAAAATGTAGATAATATCTGGTTTGTATGAAAATTTAGGGGCAATCAGGAATTTTGCCCAAAGCCAATGCCAGCTCTCAGCAGCCACAGTGAGAGAAATGCATTAATGTTGATTATTTTCCATCTTCAGATGCTTTCCTATGAAATGGGAATAATTATGTAACACCCTGAGGTTGTGGATAAAATAGGTAAGGAAATGAATGATACTAGGAAAAATTTATTATATTGTTTTCAAGAGAGGAAGATGAACTATGGCGTGAGTAGTGCACATTGTTCTTGGGAGACAGGAAACCCCATTTCACTGGCTCCATTAATTTTGCTTTATAAGCACTGCTAGAAACTACAATTCAGTGTTTCAAAACTCATGAAATTCATTTACCACAGTGAATGTGGGTTTGAGCATAGTATTGCCACTTAGTAAGGAGCTTAGCTTCAAATCCATCTTGTATCATGTTCACCTTCTCTTACCCACATACCTGATAAGAGGAGCCAAGATGGTCAGAAATAGGATGCTATCTTTAGCCTTCTAGATCTATTCTTAAGACTTAATTTATGCGACATAAATTTCATGTATTCTGCCAAGTCCAGCAACTCTCTCTCTCTCTCTCTCTCTCATTACAGGGAGATCTAGTGAGTTGTCAGATAATGTACTGAAGATTCAAGGGCTGTAATCCTAAACACAGTTATTTGAAAGTAAGCACCACTGGACTTGGGTGTAGGTTTAATAATTGTTCTGAGACATTCAGTCTCAGTCTGTAGCATAGTTCCTGAAATTCTGGTTTTCCTAAAATACATTAGGATTTAGAAGTAAATATGTATAGGACTGTGCTATTTCATGACCCAAACCTACAATTAGACCAGTGCATGGAGAGATTTACAACAGTGGGACAAAGTTCTGCTGTAAAATGGCTTTAAGAAGCAATACTGAAGTTGGCATCAGTTTGAAAGGTCCACCCAGGAAGATATCTGTCTACAGTATTTATATACCTCCTTTCAACTAAAAAGTTCACAAAGCAGTTTACAAAGAAAAAGACAAAATTAATAGCTAATTAATAGCTAATGGGTCCCTGTCACAAAATACAAAATACAAAAGAACATCAGCAGCCACTTGATATGCCCAACAGAGGTAGGGTGAGGGAGGAATGGGTTGGGGAGATGGGAAGGAGGCAGTGTCAGCAGCAACAGTGTGGTCAATATTTTATCCTCCTTCTCAATTTCAATCCACCTTTGTAGTTTTAGTGAAATAGCTGGCACAGATCTGCGTAGACCCATGTAGGTGGCAGAGGCATACAAATGTTCCCTTACCTGAAATTCCCCAAAGGCACCCTTTTGGAATGATTGCATTGGCACACGGAGGGTTATGTAGGATTGGGCTGTTCACTTATTTTGTTAAACTAGCGAAATGTACCTGCATTGCGGGAGTAAAATACCCCCCACATACCATCTGCCCATGCACAGCAACACCCCCCATGCTCAGCAACACCCCTGTGTACATCAGTTCCCCATTGCACAACACCTCCTCATACGCAGCAACAACCCACCATGTGTGTGCATCAGTTCCCATGTGCATCATCTGCCCCGCACATCATCTGCCCCTGTGCATCATCCTCCCACACAACACCCCCCAATGCACACCATCCCCCCAGTGCAACATCGCCATGCACATCATTCCCCATGGGTATCTCACACACATATCCACACAACATCACCCCATGCACACTATCCCTCTCCCAGTGCATCAGGCAGCAGGCACCAAATTGGCTGGAAGTTGATCAGAAAGTCTTCAATGTTAAGCATAGGACAAAAACTTGTTGCATCCCTTTTCACCCCCTTAAGGGTTAAATTTCTCAACATTGGTTCTTGGTGGGGCTTGCTGAATTTGGTGGGGCTTGCTGAATTCCTCCCTGAATTTCATGCGTTTAGGTCCAGGGTTTGAGGCAGAGTGTCTCTCAGTCAGGGATTCTTCAATGAAAAGTATAGGGAGGAAAACACATTGTGCCCCTTTTCACCCCCTTCCTGTTGGAATTTCCAAAAACCTATTCTTAGTGGGTGCGTCCATCACAGAAGGAACACCTTCCCTAAATTTCACACTTCTAGGCCTGGTGGTTTTGGCTGGGTGTTGATGAGTCAGTCAGTCAGTGAATCAGTCAGTGAATTTTCAGTTTTACATATACTGTATTATAGATAAGGCTGCAACCCTAACCCCTAGTTAGGCCAGCATATGTCTCAGCACAATCTTGTGTTAGCCTGGGGGTATAGCAAAAGTGCGATAGGGCACTTTAGGCCAGCGCTATTGGGGGGGGGGTTTAGGAACAGGGAGTGGGTGAGTTGTGCGGCACTAAATAGGTCAGGATCACACCCTAAGTCACAGGAGTCACATTAAGCACATTAAGTTAATTGTACTATACATATTATTACATGCAGAATAAGATGTGTCCTGTCCAAATAGATATGTCCAAATCTAGACTGAAGATGCATTCTCCATCCTAGGGAGAAGTCAGCTGCTTATGTGGAGCCATGCAGAACATACTACTTTGTTGACCAGGCAGCGGGACAACTCTGAGGGATGTGAATAAGGGTACAGTCCTAACCTAGGCCAGCCTAACTCATTGGTCTTCCCATTCCTGTGGTGATGTAGAGAAGCATGTGCACTGGCCTAACATTCCCCAGGATTGTCGCAGAAGTGTCTTAAGGCACTTTTATGACAGTGCCAGGTCAGCACAGACTTATATGGGTGCTTAGGCTGACCTAACTGGAGCTTAGGATTGCAGCCTCAGTAGTCCAAAGAATAAGCTAAATACTAGCCTTGTGCTCTTCTTGAAAATGGAGAAAGGAGCAACAGTAGTGCACAAATATCCTGCACCTGAAGTGGGCTAAATAACTTGCAAAATAACCAAATGGGATGTAATGGTTTCCCCCATTACCTTCCCAATAGGTTTTTTACAGGTTTTTTTGTTATGCAGATAGCTAATAGGCTATTTTTCCTTCTTCCCTCCCATAATTTCTTTCCAGCTAGATATACCATATAGAATGGAGGACAAAGTGCCTCTACTTTTAACCATTGCTTAGAAGAGGGAATTGAGGCATGTTCAGCTCATCACAGAAGGGTTTAAAAAGCTGCTGCTGCCTAAATTCTTTTTTCTATACAAATACCCCCCATATACCATCTGTCCATGCACAGCACCACCCCCCATGTTCAGCAACACCCCGGTGTGCATCAATTCCCCATTGCGCAACACCTCTTCATACGCAGCAACAACCCCCCCCATGTGTGTTCATCAACCCCCATGCGCAGAGGCACTCTGTTGAAAGGCAGAGGCACTCTCTCCTCCATTCTATATGGTCATCCTGGCTAGATAGCACACATGCAAAACCAGTAATATTGTTGTCTGGAATGTCACACAATGCTGCCTCATGTATACCACCTCTTCACATGCATGGTATCCCCTGATGGTGCCCAGAAAACTAACATTCTAGTCACCCTCTCCAAGTGTGAGCCAACTGACTAATACCTAGTACAGTGAGAAGCAAAAATTGCCAAGAAATCTTGCTTCACATAACAAGTTCCGCTTCACTTAACAAGCAAGCACACTATGGCATGTGTGCTATGTAGCCCTGACGTTCTTTAAAAAGGGCTGCCAGCCAGCGCTGCTGCCTCTAACTACCCCCAACTTGGGGGCAGTTGCCTGGGGGTGCAAGAGGCAGCTGCATCTAACTGCCCCCAAGTTCCCCCACCGACCACCTTGAACCTCCAGCAGCAGCCCAGGTAAGCCTCTCAGGAAAGTGTCTTTGATTGCAGCCTCCTAACCATGACTACCCAGAAGTAAGCCCCATTGTGTTAAATGAGGCTTACTCCCAGGAAAGTGTCTTTAGTGTCTTTAGGATTGCAGCCTAAGTAGACTTCATAGGATCATGCACATTGAATGCATGTTTTGAATTCAATTCCAGTGTTTTGTCATCATTTTTACATCCAGTTAATATTTTTATAGGAATATTTTGGGGGTTGTGGAACCAATCGTCTGAGTTTCCATTGTTTCCTATGGGAAAATCTGCTTCGCTTAAAGAGTGTTTCATTTAAAGAGCATGCCCGCGGAACGAATTAAGCGCTTTATGTGAGGCACCACTGTACTGACTTACAGAAAGAGAATGCCCTGAGCCCTTTAATATGAGTCATGTTCCGCCCATTTATTTGCTGCTGATGTGAGGTGGGTGTCACATCAAGGGTTAATTCCCATATATGATGATGATTGGCAGCTGGGCCAGGTGTTCCAACTGTCATTAACTGCAACTTGGAAAAGGCGGGAAATTTTTACCTCAGATTTAACTCTTTCAAACTCACTTTTTACACAAGTTATGGTGAAAACATTCTCAAGATATTTCAATAAAATTATTTTCTTTGCTATTTACAGTAGCCATTAAGTTTATAATGTTACAATGCCTTACAAAGTTAATCATTTTTACATTTTTCCCACAGGGGGAAAGTTCCAGTGTCTCCATGTGGCCACCTGAATCGCATTCATGTATGCTCACCTGTATCCCTCTGTGCCTACAATCCAGAGTAACTACGGGAGCACGTAAGTGACATTTTGTGTACCCGTAGTTACTGCACTACCTAGCGAAAACCTATGGGAAATTCATATTGCAATCCAGAGCAAATTGTTCTTACACCGGAGCAAAGACTCCACGTAGTTACTCTGGATTGCGCCCTAAATCTGTATCATGAGGGTGCTTATTTCAAGACCATTGCCTATCAAGACACGAACTGTGCAACTCTGCCTTGCACTGGTACAGGCAACCATCATATCTAGCACCTGTATCCAGTGCAAGATTGGGACTGCTGTTGCACTACCCTCGGGCAGCCCCAATGAATCTACATGGATCTGTACCACCAATTTTGGTGGATTTACTTGGGCTGCCTGGGAATGGGAAAGGCGGGAAATTGTGACATGTGTTGGTCACAGCAAAGTGTCCTGCTCCTTGCTGCTTGCCCATAGCACAACTTTCCCATGCTCTGAGATCAGCCACCACAACTTATTGTTCTCCAGAGCCTGCGGCACAGTGAGAAAGCCATTACAACTCTCTATGCCATCCTCTCTTCCTCGTGTGGATGTGCCCTATTTTTGTTTTCAACACCCTGGATCTGTGCTTGTGCCAGTGGGTGCTCTGGATTGCACTCTAATAGTGTATCTTGGATTCTACCCTGTAGCTAAAATGTCAGGAATTGCCAGAAATAGAACATCTGTTTCCTTTGGTTCTATTTGTTACCTGGTGTCTGAAGACACGATTACCACCTTTTAGGCTTCCAAGTGCTAATTTAAACATCTTACTACAGGCATTCGCTATCTCTGTACAGTTGCTCCATTAGGAAGCTGGGAAGCATATGTCAGTTCTTCTGGTTTGTTCAGAGATGAGGCCATGCTGCATGATTTGCATGGTCAGAAGGACTCTGTGACAAGTCATCACCTAACAACTGAAAACGAATGCTCTGTTTGGAATTCAGTTCTTTGATGCCCTGTTTATAGCACTAGAATATGGCAAGTGCAAAATGAGCAGTTGGTCAAAATGTAGAGGACAGTGAAGATGCATTAATTTGTGGAGAAAAAGCTGTCAACAGCTTGCTAAATCTCCACAAAGGATGGCAGAGAATGTAAAAAAGCATCTAAAGCATCTGGATCTTGACAGTATTTTCTGGTTTTTATGCTATCGGAATGCTAGCCCTTTCCCACTGCACCACAATGACACCACTGCACCACACAATGACACCATTGCACCACACAATGACACCATTGCACTACAGGTGTGATTGTTTTGTTTTGCACTTCTCATTTTTGTTTTAAGAAAATCGGAGAAAAAAGCCATTTCTAACACCTCTACATATTGGTCAGTATAACTGCTACATCCCCTGCAAACTGGGCAAGAGACATTCTTTCGTGGGTGTTCCTCTTTTATTTAGCAGGGGAAGAGTAACTGGCCCTCCTTGTCCCAGCAATGTCTATTATGAAAAACAGTATAGAAATACTGCAGATAGGCTTGTTGGGCTGAACTGGGTAACAGCAGATCAAAAGCCTGGTGCCAGCATACTGGCACTACTTCCAAGAGGAGAACTGTCCAGAGCAGATATGGTCATGCTGACTAGTAAGGTTACACTGTCATGGGAGTGGGGGCAGAAAGGAGGCGTTACATGGTGAGAAGACAGCAAATCTGGTCAGATCAGACCCAGGAGGAAGGCTGGATTGGTGGAGGCCTCTTCCACTGTATTCTCTCAATTCTGGGCTGCCTGGCATTACAACAGGTTTTCTGTGTTTGTTGACATTACAGTACGTTTTTGTGTTTGGACTGCTATATTGTTGGTACAGAACTGAGCAGTCTCATAGGATAGGCTACAATGTTACTCTGGATAGCAGGGAATATATCCCCTCAACTGACCTCCAGCCATCTTTAAACCACACTGTAATCTGGCTGTAGCAGTTTAAGACTGGACTGGTACTGAATGTTAAATTCAAAGAAGAAATTAAGGCTGCAATCCTAAAGACTCTTGGGATTAAGACACAGGTGGGCTGAGGCCGGTTCTGACCGGTTCTGTAGAGGTGGTTGTTAATTAGGGGCTGACGTTAGGAACCGGTTGTTAATTGAGGGGCATCATCTTTGAATTGCATGCAAGTGTGTTTGAATTTCTCTTAAAGGGCCTCTGGATCTGTCTTCCCAGAGCTGAAGTTCTACTCCTCCCTCCTCCCTCCCCTCCCCTCCCCTTCTGAGCCCCCCTCCCCTTCTCTCTTCCTCCTTCCCCTCCCTAAGTTTATTTTTTAATTTTAAAATACAAAGAGTGTTCCTTTTACCATCATTCAGACACAGCACTGTGACCATCCCCAGCACATCTAGACTCTGACTGCTGGGATGGAGGGTGTTTGCATCACTGTTAGCTCCATGCTTTAAAATCAGGGTTAGGAAATACAAACCTCTGAGAGCCTGAGGTGAGTAATAGCAGCAAGCCTTCCTGCCTGCCTCCCTCCTTCCCTGGGTGCCTTTGTAGCCCAGTACTAGGCATGGAGAACTACTCAGTACTACTCAGGAGTAAGCCACACTGTATAGTAGAGGACTGCAGCCTGTGGCCACAGTCCTAGCCACACTTTCCTGGGAGCAATTCCCATTGACTATCATGGGATTTCCTTCTGAGTAGCATAGGATTTGAGGCTACTTTCCCATCCACACTTTCCTGAGAGTAAGCCGACTGACTATAATGGGACTTACTTCTGAGGAGATTGGCAGAGGATTGGATCTCTCCCTCCAGCCCTGTTCCTCCAGCCCTGCCGACTTTCCTGAGAGTAAGCCCACTGTCTATAATGGGACTTTCTACTGAGTAGACATGATTAGGACTGGGCTCTGAGGCTGCAATCATATCCACACTTACATGGGACTAAGCCCCACTGACTAGAATGAGAGTTACTTCTAAGTAAGCCTGCATAGGATTGGACTGTAAGGCTAAAATCCTGACCACACAGTTTTGGGAGTAAGCCCCATTGACTTGAATGGTACTTACTTCTGAGTAAACACTGTTAGGATTGGGCTCGGGCTGCAATCCTATCCACACTGTAGACCTTTTGCTCCCCGCCCCCCCAAGAGATCTCCCCACCTCATCCTGCCCCTCTGAGAAATCTCTCTACCTGAGATTGTGGGCAGGAAGTATAGGGGGTACCTGAAGAAATAGCCCCAGTTCCCATCCTGCCCCCCCCCAGGAGCCCAGTCCACTGTCTACTCTGAAGTAAATCCTATTAAAGTCAGCAGGTTTACTCCCCTGTGAGGATAGGAGTGTAGCCTCAAAGACCAATCATATGTCTACTCAGAAGTAAGTTCCATTATAATAGTGAAGCTTACTCCCTGGAAAGAAGCTGGTTTCTAAGAGCTTGTAATCCTATGCCTGCTACTCAAAAGTTAATCCCATTTCAATCTATGAAGCTTACTCCCAAAAAAGTGTGCAGAGGATTGCAGCATTAGAGCCCAATCCTATTCTTGCCTACTCAGAAGTAAGTCCCATTAGAGTGTGTAGAGCTTAGGAAAGTGAATAGGATTGGAGCCAGATGCTGGTTACTAAGAGCTCAGTCCTTTGCTTGACTACTCAGAAGTCATATTATAGTCAATGGAGCTTACTTACAGGAAAGTGTGGACAGGATTGTAGCCTTAAGTAGTGGCTTAGAGGCAAACCTCAAACTGCAGATGGACACCACAGACTCTGGTCCTAAACTGTAGATCAGTGTTTCTCAACCAGTGGTATGAGCACCATCAGTGGAAGTGGAAGTGTGTCTGCTGGTACTTAGGCGCCTGGATGTAAGTGTTATATTGCAGCAAGAGGCTGGGATTCTAAGAGCCCAAATCTTATGTATGACCATTCAGAAGTACTGGTAAGTCCCATCATAGTTAAAATGGAGCTTACTTACAGGAAAGTGTGGACAGGATTGTAGCCTTAAGTAGTGGCTTAGAGGCAAACCTCAAACTGCAGTTGGACACCACAGACTCTGGTCCTAAACTGTAGATCAGTGTTTCTCAACCAGTGGTATGAGTACCACCAGTGAAACTTGTGGTAGTGTCTGCTGGTACTTAGGCACCTGGATGCAAGTGTCATATGTGCTCCCTGAGGCAGCTGGTGGGCTGCTGTGTGATTCAGGAGCTGGACTAGATGGGTCTTTGGTGTGATCCAGTGGAGGCTTTTCTTATGCTTTATGTTCTTATTTGTGGCACACATTCCCCCTGAGAGCACAACAAGGCATAATGCATAGGAATAAATTACACAGAACCCAGGGGCTTAATACTGATTGATGCTGTCACAAGTGATACAATTTTTTTGGTAAACTAAGGGTTAAGGTGGTGTGCCCTCCCCTGCCCCGCCCCTGGCCCCGCCCCTGATCCATCCTGGCCCCGCCCACTTCTGGAGAACCGGTTGTTAGGGCAGGCTGGGCTCACCACTGGATTAAGACCATTGGACACAATGGAGCTTACCTTTGAGTAGATATGGTTAGGAGTGTGCACAATGTTGCCTAAAGTTGTCTGTATTCATAACTGAGGGCAATACCATAGCCCAGGAACTCAGGGCAATACATGATTGTACTTCCTCTTTTTGGCTCCACATCTTTAAAAATAACAGTTTTGAGGGTGATTTACAGTATCACCCATCAGTTTTGTCCACATTCATGCAGATGCTATGCGGTAATTGGCCACAGCGGTTATATAAGAAGAAATGGAGCAGGTTAGGATTTACAGGGAAAAAACTTGACTTTTTCATTGCAAGCACTGCCTGTGGTTTAAAGGTCAGCGTTTTCTTAAATGTTCCATAAATGCTGAGGAATTTTGCTTTGCAGCCCAGGACCTCTCAGGACCTTCCACATCATTCTTAGTCAGCAAACACATTTGTTGTGGGCACATTCTGTATGCATTCTTAGTTGGCAGAAAACTCTAATCCAGTGGTTCTCAATCTTCCTAATGCCGTGACCCCTTTATAAGTTCCTCATGTTGTGGGGACCCCCAACCATAAAATTATTTTCGTTGCTACTTTATAACTGTAATTTTGCTACTGTTATGAATTGTAATGTAAATATCCGATATGCAGGATGTATTTTCATTGTTAAGTTTTATTTCTGATCAGCTGGGAAACAGAGCCTCTACCTTACCTTATAATTCACTTCTGAATTGCTACTTCTGAGCTGAAACTAAGCATTTTAAGCCACTTGAAAGGGAGCTTGATTAATTACCTGTCTTGTTACCATGATAACTAATTGCCTTTGTATAATGTGGAAATAGTTAACCACAGAGCATCCTATAACCAAATGTTGTGAATGGGGAGGTTCAACATGTAGTTGCAAAAATGCTTAACGGCATAAGTATGACACTGAGCTAGCAAAGGGATGGCTGTGTTGACTTAGGGAACTGTCTGGATTGCACTTTGAGGCAACAATCCTAATTTAGGCCACCACCATTCCCATGGTGATGATGGGAGGCCAGCACATGTCTGTGCATTGGCCATTTCTTCCACAGCACTTTTGTGACACCACTATCCCAGCACAGGATTTATGCTGGGCTTTGTGCCAGCCTAATTGGTGGTTACGATAGTGCTGTAAATATCTTTTTACTGTTTTTCCTTAGGACCTGGTTTCCAAATCCTTCTCAATCTTATGCTGCAATCCTAAAGACATTTCCTGGGAGTAAGTCACAATGGGGCTTACTTTTGAGTAGACATGGTTAGGATTGTGCAATGCTTACCTCTAAACGTGTTCTAACTTATAAATGTCCTTAAAATACGGGACGAAAACCTGGACGCAGTATTCCAATTGATATCTTAGTGCACTATTATTGGAGTTATTATATAGTGGAGAATATTAGTGGAGTTATTACTTCTCATGATCTGGAATTTATGCCTCTGGTAATGCAGCTCAGTGATGCACTTGCTTTTTTTGTTGCATCAAACTGTCGGCTCATTAAAAACAAGGAGATTAAAATCTGAACCAGAAAAGAACTTCTGGTTCAGAGAAGGCATCACAATGTTCACCTAGTATTTTAGGTAAGCTTTGTTATGAATTGCCAATGTTCCTATTATGAGCCAAGGGATTTCAAAGTTCAGCAACATTTCTAGCTAGAACTTGGACTTGTTAAAAAAAAGTTCCTCAGCCTGTTTGCAAATAGTGGATAGGAGAGGGCATTCTGACAACTTTGGGTGACATTTGCCCAGAGGTTTGAGGACTAGCAAAATACAGATGAGGAAAAGATGAGGAATTAACAGATGATTAACAGATGAGGAAAAGAAATCCATTCATACAACCTGAGAGGGGCAGTGCAGTGTCCTTTCTATTTTGCTATATGGGACACAATCCAACCTAAAAAAGCACTTGTATGTCATGTTAATTTCAGTGAGGGTACAGCTGTTCAGGAGATGCTTAACTTTTCAACTGAAGTCATTCAAGTTAATGAGAGCCTAAATTGATGACCTATACCTGGATTGGGTTCATAGTTGTTCTGTTCTTCCAGAACAGAGCAAGGAAAAAGACCAGACCGACACAATGAGAGAAGGCAGAGTAGCTTTGCATACAGTGCATTTGCATCTGTTCGTTTCCCTGAAAATTTACACTGTGTGTTATGCTCTGTTGTTGCTGAATAATATGGATGCTGCAGCTGTAAAACTCATTAGGGTTAGAATATCAGGAGCCACTGTAATTTGTTCATGAGAATGTGGTGGTAAGAAGCATTGACAACCAGAAAGAGAGGAGAGACTTAATACTCTGCTTGGGGGGTGAGTCATTTTTTACAGCTTTCTTTCCTGGTTCTATTCCATTATCCATTTCTTTTGACATTCTTGCCAATAGACTCTTTTCTTGCTTTCTCCATTTCCCTCCATGTCTCTTACCAGATTAGCTTGCATTTCTTTTCTCCTTTATCTTAACTCAGGATGTCTCCCATGTCTCTTTCCTCTGCATTGTTTGACAGTCTTTCCTTTGACACTCATGGGGAAAAATGTAGAAAGGGTTATTATAGTACAGTATACTCCTCTCACCTACTCTGGTAACCCCAGTGAAGCAACTAAAATTGCATATGGATCAATCTAATAAAATATCATGCTTCTATTAAGCTAGGGCAACAGTTTTCAAATGACAGCCCTGATGTTCCTATGTATTTTATCTGGATGGTTAGTTTTGGTGAACAAAAGATTCTTGTTCACTATTACTGCTCCTCCCAGCAATGTACTGTATGTTGGGCACCTCCCAATACATGCACTCAGATTTCCTGAAACACTGGTGAGGCTCATTGGGATAAGGTGTAAACTAGAAGTGGCCCTTGGAATGCACCTCAGGATTCCTTAGACATTCATGAGCTCACATCAGAGTTGGCGCCCGGTTGGCTTCAGAAGTGACTGCACAGGTGCCAACTTTGGTGCCTGCGCAGGGTGCTTGTGCATCCTGGGGGTAACACACAGAATCCCAAATCAGGTGACATGCAGAGTCGTGTCACCACTGCTCACAGGAAAGTATTCATTTGATTGCAGCCTTAATTTCTACAACTCAGACTGTAATCCTAAAGACACTTTCCCTGGAAATAAGACCCATTGAACACAATGAGGCTTACTTTTGAGTAGACATGGTTAGGATTGTGCTCAAAGAAGAAGGGGGCTATGAATACTGAACATGACAACAATTAGTAACAGTAAATTTACAGAGCACACTTCATATATAAATTTCTCCACATAGTATACACTGGAGTAGTTAAATATGGTAAATATCTTATGAGGATGAATGGAGAGAAGTGGACGGGATATAAAGATGTCAGCTTAACTGCAGAAACGTTTGTTAGTGGAGACTGGGCTGCTTTGTGTGAGGGTTGGAGCAAGTTATCACTAAAAAACTATTCTTAAGCCAAGGGAAACAGAATGGTCAGTTTTTAGCAGCTTCAATTTTATACAGAATTGATCAGTGATTTCTTAGAGGGAGCAAAGGCTGAGATATCTCTGCCTCCTTATTTCTTCACAGTCTTGCCTCCTATCTGCATAAGATACACATTATACATTAGTATCTCATACATCTGCATAAGATGTATACTTAAGATACAACTTAATCTTATCAGCATAAGATGAAATAATTGTTTTTTAGTTTACAAGTACGGTGGTGCCTTGTAAGATGAACACAATTCATTCTGGAAGCATGTTTGTATTACAAAGCATTCTTTATACAAAGTGGATTTTCCCATAGGAAAAAATGAAAACTCAGATGATTGGTTCCACAACCCAAAAATAATCATATAAAAATATTAACTGTATGTAAAAATGATAACAAAACGGTAATCAAATGGTATGAATGGTAATCAAATTCAAAACACTGTAATACAATACAGAATTCAGTTACTGTAATATTAATAAAAACACTAATGAAGGGCACAATCCAGAGTAACTATGGGGACTCCTTGCTCCAGCGTAAGAACAGTTCACTCTGGATTGCAATATGAATTTCCCATAGTTTTTCACTAGGTGGTACCATAACTACGGGTGCACATAATGTTTTTTACGTGCTCCCGTAGTTACTCTGGATTGTAGGGATACTGTACAATAAAATAGAAAAGAAAAACCTTCGTGGCCAAGGATGACTAATTTTCACTAAAAGAGTCACTGGTGTCTTTTGGAGCAACTTTAACAAGGAACCTATCTAATGATACTTGCTTTTGTCTTCTTTTGAGGATTTCATGAAAATATGACATTTCATTGTCACAACACAGATTCATCGCTCGCACTGCTAAAGCCTTATCTGGGTGGTGATTTTCTACAAAATTTTGCACAGTCTCCCAATGTTTACAAATGTCCTTAATCTCATTTGATGTGAGGGGTTCCTCCTTATTCTCAGATCCATTAATTTGTTTTACGATGAACTTTTGTTGTAAAACTGTTACAAGGCACTGTTTGTCTTACAAGGCAGAATTCCTTAGAAATTTTAGTTTGTTTTACAAAGCTTTTGTCTTACAAGGTAGTACTGTACATATTGTCAAGCATTCAGTCTCCAACAATTGCCAGCAACATATTTGCTAGTGCACAGAAAGGGTAAATGTAGTAATCATGCCCAGCACTGACAGATATCAGGCCCCTAGTCACGGAGTTTTCAGTCTGCAATCGCTAAAGTTCATCTCTTGACCAGGCTGACGTATGATTCTGTCATAGGTTTTTCTGTTTATCATAGTTGTGTTACTACACAACACAAGTTGAGTCAGAAGTCACCCATTAGGTCATCTAATGTATACCCTGCCTGTAGCATTAAATCCTCCCAGAACAGTGGTTCTCAAACTTGTGGGTTGAGTTTGCACCCCGCTAAGAGCACAATCCTAACCATTTCTATTGTGTTCAATGGTTATTATTCCCAGGAAAGTGTCTTTAGGATTGCAGCAAAAGTGTTTGAGGGGGTGGGAGGAAGATGGCAACATGATCCCCAAGATAGCATCACTACATGACTGATCTTGGAAAAAATGTGATTGTAATTTGTACCCCACTTCTTCCCCATGAACCACTTTCAATGCTGCAGCAATCCTGTCCACACAAATGGGTTGCCTGACAACTATTTGTTCCCCACCCACTTCTTTCATCTATATGCTTTCAAAATCTGCCATATATTCATGTTTCCTAAAAATATGTGCAACATATTTTGTTAATTAATGTGCAACATAGCTGTTTTTAGAAAACAGGAAATAGCAATAATGAGTTGACAATATTTCATGGTATTTAATATTTTACATATGTGGAAATGAGATATTAAGGTTAGGATTAGTCCATCATTCATTGTATCAAAAAGGGATGGGAGATGGAGGGTGGCATTTGCCTTTTTCTATTTGTATAATTGTGGCTGTTTTCATGTTTAGAACCCCCACAGTTTTTGAGCTCCATTTTGCTTGGGAGCTACTTACACACATTTCAGTACATTTTGTTTTAAATAGCCCTCTTCATTCAGATTTTTTTAAAAAGAAATATTTTACATTATAACCCTTTTCAGGTGCTTGAATGTGCAGCCAATACCTGATCGGTGCCATCTTTCATACCCATTAGTCCCAGGGTGCAGAGTCATCACAAGGCAGTGTGGAGAAAACAAAAATGGCAGCAGCTCTTTTTTAATGTGTGCACCCCTGTGACATTACTGTGCCCTATAACAACACTGCACTTTGAGATGAAGCAGCTACACTTTAGAGCTCCTGCACAAATCTAGAGTTACAATTAAGATGGGTTTTTCTTTCTTAATCCCCCTTCCCCCTGTCAAGAATCAATGGCAATGAATGAGAGATCCAAAGACAGACATCATCCCCAATTTGTTGCCATGCATCCCATTCATTCCCTGGCACATTTGTTTTGGAACAAATGGAACCTGACACGAATGGGGCCCGCAGGTATCGTGTTTCATACATTCCAAAAGTGAATGCATGCCCCTACCTTCCATATCTCATGCTCCCTCAGCCTGGCCTGTTGTGATGGAGCTCCCATTTGAAAAAATGCAGGTCTTGATAGAAAAGGACTTTACCATAAAGAAAAAATGAACTTGTACATGTACTTAAAACAGCTATACTTAAAGCACGTAATTCATTACCGTAGGGGGTGGATGTAGCCACTAGTTTAGATGGCCTTTTGAAGGACAGGAGGACATATTGTTAGCATCATCAATCAAAGTTAAGCATTATAGATAAAAAGAACCAGCATGTACAATAGCAGTGTCCAATTTGCTAAGGTTGAACAATAAGGGAAAGCTATCACCTCAAACCCCACTTGTAAGCACCTGTTCCAGTTGCATCTGACTGAAGAAGAAACCTGGTCAACCTAAAAGGTGTGACCCAGGAATACAATTCTTTTTATGCACATTATGGAATTGATCAATTCTGTTAATTATTCCCTGTTCCCCCCACCATGCTCATGTTATCCGCCTGTGCAATCCCAAGCCCAGCTCTGCGACGCAGCTGGAACCAATCGTATCAGCTTTGCGGTTCCATTAGATTATTTCAGTGGCGTGGAGTGGGGAGATTTGCTGCTTGGTTAACATCCTATCCTCCATATCAATTTACCCAGGCCTTCGTGTTTCACATGATACCATAGTCTTTCAAGACTGATGGATGTTCAATCCCTCTTTAATCCCAACTGAGATCTTTTTAAAAACCCCAGACTGTTCTGCTCTCAATTACTTGTGGTAAGTTCCATTTGCATTTGACAGCATGTGTAGAACTGGATTTCCCTAAACTGTGGTGAGGAGTTCATTGACCCACTTGCATTGCAGAGAGGAGCTCTTTGCAGAGTGCCAGCCTTATGGGTGCCAAGTTTGGATTTCAGTCAACGTGGTATATGATCTGCTTCACGGAAGTTCATGCTCAGGATATAAGCAACACAAGCTAAGTTTCAGCAAGAAGCGTCTCAAGAATAGCTTTCTTAGAAGCATCAGTTACTAAAAGTCATGTACTTATTACTAAAAGTCATGTACAGGTTGCACAAGGCAATCAACAAACAGCTGGCACATATCAATGAAAGACTCTTAATGCCATACAGTGACTGTAACAGTTTCTTAATAAGTAACCTGTCCTAAAAGGTTCCCAGCAACAGCCCACAGTGATTTATAACACACCCCTACAGCTGGCTCTTCAATGGTGCTATTGACAGAGTCTGAAATATTTGTGCCAGGCAGCCTGCCTCTCTATGGTGATGGTGCACCATGGTTCAATTGTCAATATAACATCAAGTTTTTATAGCAATATATTTATATTTTATAGCAATATTTTTTAAGAATATAGCATATCTATTGGAATCCTCATCCTACCCAATTAAGTGGTGATGCAGCAGATGATAGGATTGTGATATTCCTTGTTCACTAAAACAACAGTTTTTAAAGGGAAAAAAACCTACCCCTTCTTCACTTTCCTTTTAATACTAATGGATCTGTCAACTGGAGTGAGCTGCAGCAGTGACTTCAACTTATTTTGAAGGCACTGCTTTGCAACACTGACCTTTTCAGACTTTTCTGCAAGGCTAATGAACAAGACCAGGAATCAGTTTCACCAATAATGTGGGCAACACAAGGAGCAAGTGTCCTTTTGGATCCTACAAATAAACATCAATATAATACTTGAAGTTTACCCAGATTGTACAACATATGGCAAGGGTGTACAGACTACTGTAAAAGTCATTCGGATGAGATCCTGGATTTGTCTTCTGTTCATGCTGCCTATGAAACTCTGCATATGGACATTGCCTCACTATCATACCTGTGAAATGGATTAATGAGCTGTTGTGAAATAAACTAAAATATAGACATATACATATGGAGAGCCACCAAGGTTTAGTGACAATAAGAACATACAGATTCCAATCTAGATTCTAGATCTCAAGTCCTGGTGTCTGTAGTTAAAAGGATTTCAAGAAGCAAGAAAGATCTCTGCCCAAGACATTGAGGAGCTACTGCCACTGAGAGCAGAATATTGGGAGAGATGGTTCTAACATTAGGATAAAGCACCTATATGGTTGTTAATATGGTTCTTAGTGAACAGTTGGATAGGTTAGAAAATTTAAGTGATTGAACTTATTTATGGCTTTGCTGTTGTAATGCATGACTATAATTTTTTGTTTTTATTTTATAAAATTTGAATAAAAATATTATACAAAAAGGGATAGAGCACCTACATTGGTCATGTATTTCATGAGACAAAAATGATGCACTAGAACAATCAGCGAAGCTTAAGAGAAAGATTGAGGGGCACTAGGAATGGGCAGGTTGTACTGAAGTTACAGGAGCTCTCACACCACTGGTTTGGAGTGCTTTCTCTGAGCTTTGAGATGTCTTTCCTCTCTGTGTGTGGTCTTGCCGATTCCTGGCAATGGAACTTATTTATGAAGTGCTCCCCACACAAGTCAGTAAACAGATCCTCTCTAATTGTAATTTGCACATGCACCACATTGATCAAGAGATCTAGCAGTCTCAGCTTTTCTACTTATTAACAGTGTTCTTTGCCATCATAAAACCCTCAATAGTATCTTTGAACAAGCAACTTGGGTTGAAATGTAGAGTTGCTTCTCCTAAAAGACTTCCCAATAGCAGTGAAGCATCAATCTGACTCTTCAGCTCTTCTCAGTATTCCTTCCCATTTTCCTGACATGCGCAAACGTCAGTACTTGTACTGTATTTTGTTTCTAACACCCACAATTATCATTTGTCATTCTGTGAACTTCATTCACTTCAAATTTACCCCCTGCCATGTGCTACTTCCGGTTGTCAACTTGGTCAAATCACTCTGCAATCTCTAATTACACACTATGGCTGCATTCCTATAAATACATGGGAATAAGACTGAAACTTTATGTGCACTTAATTGATAATATGCCACACAGAATGTAGTGGCACTTACTTTTGAGTAACGATGCAAAGGTCTGCAGTGAAATTTTATGGACTTTATTTTTATGTGAAGGGTCAGGCTGAACTTGCAGTCAGATGTCTGAACTTGCTTCTGAATAGACAAGGGTTAGGTTGCATAGATAAAAACAAATGATGTTAGCTCTACATAGCTTGTCTTTCTAGCTTGTTTGTCAGCCTACCTATCCATCTGTTTCTAGTAGGAAAGGAAAGAAATCCACTAACTTAAGGCTGTCAAAAATGGCTTAGATTAGAGAAATCACAGACTATCAAACAAATTCATGAGAAGGAATGAAAGGATCAGAAGAATTCCTCACCATCTGACAAGTCAAGTATCATTTGCCAGACAAGAAACTTTTATTTTGTAGGAGGCAACAGAGGTTTTATGTATATGTGAAAATGAAAGAGCACAGACCTCAGCAAGCAGTTGGTCAACTCTTCCCAAAATAGCTGTCTCCATTTGGTCTGCGGAGAGCCAGGCAGGGAGCTGAGTGGATCTGTCCGCCTCCAAATGTGAAACCCTGGATTGCAGGTCCGATGTCCTGAAGTAGAGCAGGAGGCTCAGCACCAAAGACAGCAAAGACACTCCAGGCAGCCCAGATCCCAGCAGAAGAGGCACCTTACAGCATTTTTCTCCATCCCCTGTCCTGGGATGTGTGGGGCAGCCACTCTCCAGGCCATCCTGATGAGCAGCCCCCTTCCAGACCTTCTCCTCCACCATTCCTTCCCTGTCCTGAGAGGCAATAAATAAATAAATAGCAAATAAATAAAGCTGCAACCTGCCTCTCAGAAGCACAATCCAGAATGCATGAAAGAGCAGTGTCCAAGGGAATTCCACTTGGACAGGTAGCAGGATGCCAAAATTGTATGGAGCAAAAATGGGGATGCAGGAAAAGACTTTTTCCCCTGAAAGAAAAACAAAATCAAACTTCAGAAAAGTTTTGGGAAGCAATCTAAGCAGTCTGTTTGTTCTTCAGCTGCTGCTTGTTCTCCCTCCCTCTTGGTTTGTGAGGCTTTCAGATCCTTAGAAGAGCAGGTAACAGAGTGTAGGTGAAGCAGGTTCCCATTAGAGAGAGAGCTTATTCTCAACTGATTGGAAGTTGCACTGTGGCTGCTTCTGACTTCCCTGTAACATGACACACACACAGGCTCTCTCCCTCTCTGGCGCTCTCAGATGTGCTGGCTGTACTGCTTCCCAAGCAACCTCCTCTGCTTCCCCCCCTCCCTGTGATGAGTTATTTATTTATGCAAAGTGCTGGGTGGGATTGGGGACTGGGGCTCCCACCCCCTCCAAAGGCCCACCGGTCCCTGAAGCGCCTTTCATCAGCTCTCCTTTGAAGTGACATTCAGGGCAGTCATTTATAGCTGCTGTTAAGTAGAGGAGCAGGACCGGTGCTGTCCCCCTCCCCACACTCACATATCAGGATGGTTGATCTGTGATCTTGTATATCACACACATTGAAGCACATTGCTAATGGCTAATAAAGCCAGTGCCTACAACTTAGGGTTGCCATGATTCTCTTCCATAAAATCCGGACAGGACACTCTATCAAACTTCCCGTATGCGAACACAATCCCTGAAAATTGGGACAGTCCTGGGTTTTCAGGACATATAGTAACCCTACTACAATTCAAGGCAACATTATTTATTTTAACAATTTATACCTCACCTTTCCAATGCAAATGCCCAGTTTAGATAGTTTTTTATCCCCAAAGCAAACCTGTGAGGTAGGTAGTTGTTCTACAGGCACCTTGCTAAACTCTTCTGGACAGAATCCTTCTCAGGATGGTCATCACATCTGGCATCATGGAATATCTTCTAACCTTCCAGCAGGAGATACAAAATATTCACATGGGATCTAATTATACACTGGAAGTTCATCTTTTCAGCTGGATCAGCTGAAATCGATTAAGGGCGCAATCCAGAGTAACTACGGGGAGTCCTTGCTCCGGTGTAAGAACAATTTGCACTGGATTGCAATATGAATTTCCCATAGGTTTACACTATATTGTGCAGTAACTACGTGTACACGTAATGTCTCTTACGTGCTCCCGTAGTTACTCTGGATTGCGCCCTATGTATCAATTCTTGTTTTAAAAAAGTAGGATTGTAGCATGTTTTAATAGTTATGCAAAACATGTTAACCCATAAGTCCTTCCTGTGATAGTGTCAAAAAGACTATTAAATATTCTCTTCTTATTTGTGAGCTCCTAGACAGGTTCTCTAGAGAGAATATTTAATCCCGATCCTTTGCCTCAAAGATCAGAATGTGATATGAATCACAGATCAGTTCTATCCTATGGTTAGAATCCATAGCATACATCATTACATAGCATACATCCCCATCATAGCATACACCTGTACAGTGTAATGAAACCTTATTTTGAGCACTATCCTAACCATATCTACTCAGAAGTAAGCCTCACTTTGTTCAATGAGTCTTACTCCCAGGGAAGTGTTTTTAGGATTGCAGCTTATGTCTTTTTGAGGCTTATAAAGCAATACCTAGCAAGATCCCTACCCAATGGCTGAAATGTGTGTTGAAATATGGCCATTCAAATGGCATTGAACTGAGTCACCAGGAAACTCTTCCAGCTTCTTTCCCCTTTTCTCAGCTGGTTTTGTTGTTCATTTCTTTCCTTGGTCCTAGATCTGTTTATTCCTTGGCTCACTGCCATTCTCCGATGCCTCATCTGCTGTTATCCCTCAGGAATCTGTTGCCTGCGCTTCTTCGTACTCTGAATTCATGCTCTAGTCCTAGTGAGATATAGCTGATTCCTACTTGGATGGAAATGTGGCCTGGGAAAGGCAACCACACCAGCCAAGTTGGCAACACAAGATGGACTCTTTGTGAAAGAGATCACCATTCAAAGCAATATCTGGAGGTATTACTGAGAAACCTTCATAATAAGCTATAATTGATGCTACCTAGGTTTGCTCCCAAATCCCAACAGTACTGAGGATAACTAGTAGGGCTGACTTTGAGGATGGGGTTCTCCTAGTGTCCCTAATGCTAATGGATCTAGCTACTCCATGCCAACATTGGTTTCCAAAGGAATCATAGTAACCTCAGAAAGTCATGGTGACTCTAGATTTTCTTAATTCTATTCAGATGGCACATAGACTGAATTTTCTCCTGGCTTGATACTGCCGCAACCTTTCTTAGGCATATTTCCTATGCCTAAGGTTGCCACAACCTTCAAAGCATATTTCTTAGAGCTTTTTAAAGATCCCCTAGGATAATCCCTGTTGGATTCTGGGGGAAGCGAAGAAAAAGTGCCTTTCTCCAAAAGTCAATGCACCTGGGATGCTCTCAACAGTAGTGGGACATTGCTGCTTTTGGGATCATGATAGAGCAGCATGACTGACAACCCTCTGATCAGGGGTGTAGACCCAGGGAATGGTGCTCATGCATTTATAAAAGGGCCCTAAAAATTTTTGTGTCCCAGACTGCGGTGGACATCAGGACTCAACCAAAATGTTTGGTTTGTAATCATGATCTTTTGAAAATTGTTTCTGACACCTTTGCTAATAGCATTGGAAATAGACTTCTGTAATGGGAACACAATTCCCTCAACAGCCACTTTTAGGCTCCTGATATCAGGCATATCTGCCTCCTAGGCAGACACTCCTGAACTTCAAAATGACGGGGAATGATTTGGTAGTTCCTGTGATTGCCCAGTGGCCAGGAGCAGTTCTAACATGCTCAAACCCCATAACGGTGCTCTAGAGTAATTCCTGTGGAAAATGCTGAATCAGAATTGGAACTCCGTGCCGAAACATAAGGAGTTTGGCCAACAGGCAGGAACCCAGCCAGTTCAGGTCCACAGGCAAGTGACCAGGTTGAGTTGATGGAGTTTTAAATGTTCAGTCAGATTTAAAGTGAGGCAAGATCTGTGGTCATAAAGGCAAGATCATTGCCTGGGAGTCAGTGTCACATTTGGATTAAAAAAGGCTATGGAAAACATGAGCTGGATAAAAAAGGACTGAGTAGGCTGAAGAAAGAAAACTGGACAGAGGTTACCACAAGTACATTAAGGACTGGAAAAAGTATCTGCCTGGGTGGAAAAACTAATGGCGAATTACAACGGCTTAAACTGGAGAGCCAGTTGTGGACTAGAATCATCAAGGGAAAAAAGTGGGAATGGAGAACGGCAGAGAAAGACTAGCACTTCCTTAGTTAAAACAACAGACTCTGGTACTACAAATTATATTGTGGCACAATTTCACAAGCATTCCAGGTTGGGTGAAAATCCTATGCTTGGACCCAAAAGAGATTCTCTTTCCATGTGTGGGGAAGCTGCTTGATGGTTGCTTCTGTTTCATCATATGTTTTCCACATGTAGTCTTACAGGGGAATCATTCTGGGCACACCCATGGAGAAAAATGAGGAGTAGGACTCAGACTTCAGATGCATGTACATTCTGTGCCAACAAGATGCTGTCACATTTTCGAAAATGTGCAAGCCAGCCCATGTCATTAAGGGTCAAACAACATACAGTTTTTGCCTTAAATAAATAGTTTGTTCCCATGTTGATGTTAAATTAAAAAATAAACCCTTTAAAAATCTGTAGTGATGGGGAGGGGGTCAGGCTCAGGACTAGAGCATACTGAGAGGCATGCCTAAACCTATGTCATGGTCCTGATGAAAATGTTGCTCCAAAGATGCTATTAGCTCCTAAATTGAAAGAGGTTCCCATGGATACAAATGGAAAGATACTCACAACACCCTTGGAGGAAGGATTTTTTTCCAAGACTACAGTGCAAGCTGAAAGAGTTAAATATCCCTTCCCTAAGTGATACAGCCCTGATCCGCTCCTCCTTTCCCCATGCAGCTGCTGTTTAACTTTAAACAGAAGCACACACATGACCATATAATTTTGTATAAAACATAACATGCAGCTTGTAAGACAAGGAAGTTGCAGGTAAAGACAGAGGATGAGCCAAAAGGGGTCCTGGGCTCAGGCAAAACCCCACAGGCAATGGATCTATCTGCCACAAAAAGGAGTTGGGGGGAAAATCTCTGCTTTAATGTCTGTCTGAAGGAAATGACCCTGCTGTTTTAGGGCAAGACTCTTAGCCTCCCAAAACAAACTGAAGCCAAGTGATTTCCAGATGGGGTGTGAGGGCTAATTTGTACAATGGCCCTTCTTTTAGTTTAGTGGCTTTTAAACTGTTTCCCAGGGGATCCCAACAGTTCTTGGAAGGCTATTTAGGGGTTCCGCAAAGAGAAAATCAGTAATGACAGACAAAAGACTGTGCTGCTTCCCACTATGACTTTTCCCTGTATGCTGTCATAGTTTAGGTTTGGGATTGTTCTAGATCCTCTTTCTTACTGGTGTGGGGTGATTTTGGGACATATTAGGTAGATACCTTGTGTGTGAATTGAGAGTCCAGTCCTAACCATATTTCCATTACTGGTACAGCTATGTCAATGGGCCATTCCACTGCATCTTATGCAGTGATGGGTTTCAAAGAAATTAACAACCGGTTCTCTGCCCATCTGGCAGCCACTTTTAAATGGCTATTTTTAAACTTTATATGTCCTATCTCTCGTTAACCACCGGTTCTATAGAGTAGGTGCGAACCTGCTGGAGCCCACCACTGATCTTATGGGGAGGCATAACATTTGTTCCTTACTTGGAGCTGCATTAGAACTGCACCAGTGCTGGAAAGTTCGATAGGATTGGGACCTGAGTATGCTCCCAGAACAAGTCCAAAGCTCTCAGTGTACAAGTAGGATTCATTGGCAGACAAGTGAATAAAGAGTTGCCTAAAAGGAGAAATGGGAAATAATGGTTTTAGATTAATATGCCTTGTTCTAAAATGTGGCAGTTCCCCAGGATCATAATGAGCGTGCCTTCATTCAGAACATCCTGGTAGATACCACAGCTTTGGTCAGTCTGCCTCATATGGACATTTTGAAAGAAAGAAGCCGAAGGCTACTGTAAAGCGTGCTTCCCAAAATACATGATGAAAATTGGCCTCTTAAATGGAGCTCCCCTCTGACTCTTTGCCTGTCATTTGCACAGTTTAAATGAACATTTTGCGTGCACTCTGTGCTGGAAATTGCTGGCAAAGGAAACTCATATTTGGGTCTCTGGCCGGAGCTCAGTTTCAGTGTTTTGAAGAAATGGACCTTTTGGGACCCAGATGAAGAGAGGGAGAGAGATCTGTTACCCTTCAGTCAAATAAACCTTTGAAGCGCCCAGGAGCACATGGCGTTTATTCTTTGAACAGCCGTATCCCTTTTGCAAGCCACTTCTTTTCCAAAATGAGAGTTTGGTGTCTGCTTAACAGGAAATCCTTTCTTAATTTCTTCTAATGGGCTTCTTGTCATTTAACAGCTCAAATGAATGCTGTGCCTTTGGTGTGTTTAGCAAACACACTCCTATTAACTGATATCTTCTTTCAACAGCTTTTCATATATACGAACCAGACTAATATATAATAAGGGACTGAAGAAAAAGTGTATTAATTTTAAAATAACATTTGATGGACCATTACTGAGCTTCCAGTTTTTCTTTTGATTTTTTTTTTTACACAAAGGAGAATGCTGTGGGTTTTGTCTCAGTGAAACAGTCCCATTGCTCTATCATTGGTGGGCTCAATTAAATAATTCCCAAAGTGCACCAGGAAATAAATGCCAGTGTACTGCTAGAAAATAACCCCTTAAATAATTAAAAGCATAATCCTAACCATGTTTACTCAAAAGTAAGCCCTATTGTGTTCAATGTATCTTACTCCCAGAAAAAAATGTCTTTAGGATTGCAGCCTTCAGGTTATTGTGAACTCAAAGCTTCCATCTACAGAGATGTTCTGAGCTTCGGATCTCAGAATGGGATTTTACTGTAGATGTAGATGTTTTAAGAGAGTAGTTAGTGCTTACCTTTTTATTCCATCCGTGATGATTGGGTAGAAGGAAGCAGAGTTGTGCTAATCCACAACAGTGAGTCTCAAGTCATGTTCTGAGTCCGCACCCCCTTTGACTTGACCATGCAAAAATCTTAATGGGAAGCATTTGTGATTTGGCCAAAGCCTTTTGGGACTGTGTTTGACTTGACTTACAGTGCAATCCTAACCTCTGGATGGGTTGGTACAAGTCCCAGCACAAGTCCCTTGCTGGCCTAGAGTGTTGCAAAAGTGCCAGAACTGCCACTCTTGGAGGAAGGATAAGGCCAGTGCACAGGCATACCACACCACACACCACCACACTCCCCATACCACCACAAAAGATATGCCACGTAAGCTCTGCTGTTAGGCTTGCTTAAATTGGTTAGGCTTGCACCCTCAGTCATTAAGTTTCAAAACACATGTATCACAAGTCCAGGAATTGGACTCAAGTTTTCACAAGTCCAGGAATTGCATGCTTGGTGACTCAGATCTAAATAATCTGAGACAAGTCATCCATCTCTGGTAGAAAAGTCATCCATCTCTGGTAATGATGATGCACCTTTTCTTTTCCCAGATCTGCATCAATGACACCCCCCAAATTAGAAGTCTCCAAATCAATACAAAAGACAAGCCAGGCAGAGAGAGATCATCTTCAAAAGCCTAAATCACACTCACAGGGTTAATTCCCACACATCTACAGCACAACCCTATGCATGCCTACTCAGAAGTCCCATGTTGTGGAATAGACGTTCCTCCCAGGAAAGTGTTTATAGGATTGCAGACCGAAGGTACAACCTGTGTCTAGGGAGCACAAGATAATGTGTTCAATCAATTGCAGGCAGATAAAGGGTTGAAATGTAAAAAAAAAGATTTATTTGAAATACAAAATGGGGGAGGGTAGGAGTAAAAAGAAAATAATAAAACAAGTAGGATTTGAAAATGGCTTGCACATTGACAGGGTCCAATTATGAATATTAGTGGTGGCAGAACTGAAAAAAGTGGCCATTACTGTGATATTTTTCCTACATGCTCTCAGGAAAGGGGTCTCCTCCTCTGACCTTCCCCCATCTTTTAAACTGGCCAGGTGAATGGGGTTAGAATATGGCATCCGATCTCTGCCGATCCCAACCCTCCTATGCCTCATCTACCATGATCAACCCTTCCCATGACCAGAAATGGCTTCTTCTTGTCTCCAAATGGATTAGGTTGGACATGGAATCTCATGCTACCCCATAGCTGTCTGTACAGGTGGTGGGAGGTTTGGAATGAATGCAGTGTCACTGGGGTGAGACAAACCTTCCCACCAGTGGAATCTATTCTCCAGATGCTGTGAATGTACTTTTACAGCACACTTGCAACACCCTTGGCCAGCACAGCAGTGTTATGCTGGCTAAGCATGCACATAGGGTTGCACTCAATCCTTTATAATCAAAGATAAATCAAATCAATTACAATTATCTTGTGACTTGTGAGGCACATGATTAGGCTTTCCTTATTCCCTTTGAGTAGACTATCCCTATTTTAAAATGGCTTCCAAGAGAAAATTTCTTCCTCAACCAATCTAAACCAGAACTGGTTGTCCAGCAAATATTTACTGCTTAGTAAGACTATATTTACATGTGCTGAACATCAGACCTCATTCAGATAGCACTCAATAAAAGTTGGCTTACTCAACTGACATTCTTTCTGTGGTTCCCCCCCAAAAGTCCAATATAATGTATAAGTTAATGTTTTTAAAAGAAAACATGACATATAGAAACCTATCTCACATACACAAATAAATCATTGTGTTAATGGTACTTATGTTGCAATCAATCAATAAAATCATGTGGGAGGATGATTAATGCAGAACCTGAGTTTAATTTGTGCTTGAGATAGACAGGAGTTGTTAAGAGGTTTGAAGATGCTACCAAAGGCATTGTTTCCTGTGGTGTACACTCTGCTGTTTTCAGTCAGACAGGTTTTGCAGACATTTGAAGGGCTATAAAAATTATAAAAGCTGTGAACAGAGAAAATAACATTCTGAAAGCACAGTCTTATACTTATTGCATATCCTCGGGTCTTCTGTTCCACTGCCGTTGACTGCCATAAAGCTGTCACCATCAGTTGCAAAAGACACTATATCAATGTGCTAGTCAGTGCACTATGGGGAACACCAGCAGGAAGGCTTGAACCTTCTCCAGTGCTTCTCCACCCCCTCTAACTGTTGATGATCAGAGGGAAAAACAGGGATGGAGAAGTTCAAAAGGGGGCAGAGGAGGGTGGGGAAGGCGGCAGAGGATAGGCAGATAAGGCGCAGGAGGGGAGCAGAATCAGCAATGCTGGAGCTACAGGTATCTTAATCCACATCTGGATTTGATGCTGCAGTGCCTCTTCCATCACTGTTTCAATTCTACAATATCTTCCTCTTAAGATAGATCAGGTTGGGCAAACATGTTGACAGGAGCGCCACATCATCTCTGACATTGCACTGGGCCAGAAAATTAATTAACATTACAAGTTTGCATAAATTTACATAAATGAATTCCAGTACATTAGAGGTGGAACTTACGAGTATGAATTTTACTGAGCTTATGTATAATACACTTGAAAAATATAATACAGACATGTAGAACCACATCAGAACGATACCACACACCACTTGCACAGTGATGATATACCGATCAAGCCAGATCAAGCCAAAAGCACATGAAGACATACAATGTTCAGAGGCAATGGTGGTTAAAATAATGGTGGTCCAACACTTTCTGATGGGCCAGAGGATCATGGGAACTACGAGCTCCATATGAGCTGAATTGGAAGTTCCCAAAGGCTGCAAATGGCCTCTGGGCCAAGGTTTGCCCACCCCTGAGATAGACCAAGCTGAATAATATATAGTATAACAAATACAGCTACACTTAGAGGCATTATGATAGTAGTAACTTTATTTTAATCACCTTTTCAGTAACTCTGGTGGATTTTTTTGTTTTTGTTTTGTTGTTTAATTGCAGCTACACATTGAGTTGATTCTTAGTGAGGCATGACCCCATAGTCTTTTGTTCATTAGTCACACCAATTCAGGCTTCCATTAGTGTGAGGCTTTTTGCTCTATACATTGCTTTATATTTACTTACATTGATGGAGCAATCCTATCCAACTTTTCAGCACTGGTGAGCAATAATGCAATCCCGAGGAAAGGGAAATGTTCCATACCTGGAAGAGACCTCTCTATCTGCCCCTCCATCACAGGATGAAGTGCATGCCAACTGGGACAGCTATACCAGCACTGGAAAAAATGGATAAGGTTGGACACTGAATCTCATGTTGCCCATCCTCCCAGTTTGATCTCTTCAGAGGTCTTCATTTTCTGTTTGGGTGTCTATCATCCTGAATGTTAGATATAATTTTCAAACTGTTGACTCTGTATTCAATCACAGACTAGATTCAGGATCATATTGTGGGTAATATACACTAGACTTATTACCAGAAATGCTGAAACATATGAATGTAAAACAATCCAATAACTTCCAAGCCACAAAATATCAGCCCTCCCAAATAAAAGTTAGCCCTTCCTAATTTTGTATGCAGATTGTGAGCAGATTGTCTGCTGTTTCACATGTTATAAATATTGTACCTGGAAGGCACTTCTGTGGGAAAAATAACACAGAGACAGAGTTAGACTTGTCATGTGCCAATATGCTTTGGACAATAGTATTCTAGCAAAGTTTCTGCCACAAACGCCATATTTTCCACATTGTTCTCCAAGCAATGTCAGTGGTTAGCTTTCTCAAATGCAATTAAGATGTTAGCTGAGCTCACTCATATAATGTGGAGAAGGGCACCGGAGAGAGGAAAAAGAAGCTCTCACAAAAATAAGGAACCACTCAACTGGCTCCCACTGTCATCAATCAACACAAATAACAAGCAACCCAATCCTGAGCTTGCTGGGGCTGTTGTAGCAGTAAAAATGGCTGCCGCAGTATCCTGCATTTATCGGGCAGCCATTGCCAACTTTTCAGGAGCAGGAGGTTTTCATCCCCTTCCCCAGGTAAGGGAAGTAGTCCCATAGTGAGGCTACTTGATTCTGTGGTGGTTCTTGGACTTTTGTGTCAAAGTCTTCTGTGTCAATGGCTTCCATATCAGGGACTTCCAAAGTCCTCCGTTTCAGGCCTCAGGATCCCGTGGAACTGAGTTTTGCCCATTCAGCCCCCTCTCCAACATCGGGCACAATCCAGAGCAAGTTCAGCCTGCTCTGCCCTAACTGCTCTCTCCTAACTATTCTGTATCCTGAGCAGAAAGTTATGCTGCATCCAGAGAGTCAGGAAGCCTGGGCTGCCCTAACTGCTCCAGAGCATGCTAAGTAATTGACACATGGGGAGGACTTGCTCCTGAGGAGACACCCCTCAGATCACTCTGAACAAGGAACAGCTGTGGTGCCTACATTATAAGGAAGCCCAGCAGTTCCTGACAACCAGTTACAGCTGCAGTTCTTCTAGTGCAAGATGGATGCTTGGAGTGGCCTGCTGTATCCTGAGGTTAGTGGGCTGCCATAGTTGTGCCATATCCTGAGGTTGAGAGGCAGGGATTGCAGCTAGGCTGGCCAAGAACTCAGATTTTTGGTCAACACTACCATTCTTACTCAGGCCTTAACATGGACCCCTATGGGTCTACTCATTACTATACCTGCTCCTGAGGTGGTATATCTCTGAGGAACTGGAAGAGGGCATTTCTGCCTTGAAACAGGCTTTGGATACAGAGTAACTGCTCTGCCCTAGGCAATGCTAAACATGCCCTCAACTTGTCTCTCCTGAGCTGCTTAGGCTGCCCCAGTTAGGGCAGAGCAGGTCCACCTCTCTTAGGGCACCCTATCTTGCCTTGCTCTGCCCTAAGCATCTTCCAGAGTAACTGGGCTGGAGCATCTTGCAGTTGCTCCACCCTAGTGATAGATAGGGCAACCCAAGGGCTCTTATGTGGACAGATTAGTTGCTCTGGATTGTGCTGATCATCTCCCTGCCCACTTTCCACCCCACCTCTCCTCCCTCCACACACCCACTCATGATTCTGCTGCCCAACAATCCATGGTATGTATGTCCTGTTGTACGGCTCCCTTCGTACAGTCCCACTGGGATGGCTCACAACAGTCCTATCATATGGATCACAAATGTACCTTACAGCATATTGGCAGCAGTGCTTGCTAGTATTTAGCTGTTGCTCTGGGTTCAGGATTGGGCCCTGAATAATAAAAAAAAATATTCAGACTCATCCTGTTTGGTGTGTGAAAAGTAGGTAAGAGAACAGATGTGATTACTTGGCAACCATCTACACGGTTTCTCTTATTCCTTCCACCAGTTCTTCAAGGATAGTGTTTCCTGCCAGTTTGGGGTTGTGAAGCCACATATCAAAGTGGACAGCAGTACAAAAGCCTTCATTTAATTCCATAAGGAGGCCTGTGCTTGCCTTTGGCAGGGTGGGGTAGCCTGTTTCTCATCAGATTTTGGAGTACTATAAACAAATAGCAACTAGTCATTAAAGTCATTTACAGCCCAATCCTATCTAAATCCACCCAATTGATGGAGCTGTGCCACCAGAGCTCATGCTGCATCCTGTGGGGGGATGGAGTTCTGGAGGTCTTCTCTGTGTAAGGGAACATTTGTTTCCTATTCCTGGTGTAAACCTCAGCTGTCCTAATGGATCTACTCAGACTTGCATCAGAAATTTTTCTGTACCTAGGCAGATGTTGATCAAATGGACCTGGGCAGATGGAATGTGATCATACGTTATCAGTGGAGCAACTGCCTTATCACTGTCCTTTCCCACCCCTTTATACACTCCATCCCCGCACGCTTCCTTGGTGATGCAACTATTGTGATGCTGGGAGGTAACATGGGGGGGTGTATTGGAGACTTTAGACCTCACAGACCTTGCACCCTGGTCCACAGGACAGCAGAAAGTCTTCAGGTTGCTTCTTGTCCTCTCCATGCCTCCACCAGTGATGGCTACTTCAGAAACCAAAATCCATTCCTCATGTTTACAATCGAAAAGGACACATATACACTGTATCAACCAGAGGAATTTTCTTTCCTGATTTGTGATATAGCCAACACCCCTGGTCTGAGTGAGTGATCTTTCCTTCTTCCCAGCCACCTCCATCAGTTCATTCACTGGCTATGGCTGCAATCCTAAAGACACTTTCCTGGGAGTAAGGCCCACTGAACACAATGGGGCTTACTTTTGAGTAGACATCGTTAGGATTGTGCTCGTAGGCTGCAATCCTAAAGACACTTTCCTGGGAGTAAGACCCATTGGACACAATGGGGCTTACATCTGAGTAGACATGGTTAGGATTGTGCTTGTAGTCACATAGTTGCTGTGGGCCCAGAGGAGCTCCATGTCAGTGTAGTTTAGGTCAGATGAAAAACTTTGGCTGCAGATGTGCAAGGAGGGTAATTTCTTTATCCATGAGGCATTAGGGAGTTTTATAATCCTGTGCCAATATAAGCAGACTAATTTAGCCACAGATTGTATCCAACTGGTAAATTTTGAATTAGCAGAGAGCCTCCAGAGACCATCCCTCCCCTGCCCTCACATTTAGAATCACCTTCTGACTCTTTAATAGTCCAAAGAACTCTAAAGTGCAGGGCAGGAGTGTGCATTCCTGACCCTTTTGTGGGATTGTGACTACTTGCGTAGGAAAGTTGAGAAAGATCTGCAGAATGCTAAATACAATCTAAATGTTTCACTAGCAAAGGGCCCAATGCTATCAGGCTGCTGCACCACTGAAACTCATGTTCAGGTAGTGTAGCAGTCATTCTGGTGTCACAAACTGAAACAATTGTCGGGTGCAACTGTGCCACTGCGGGAAATGACAAGTGGTGGTGGCCATGCAAAAATGGCCTATGAAGACCCTTCTGCAAGTTGGGACAGGAGATGTCTGGTGGGCAGAGGTGGGTGGAACACAGTGATAAACGGTGGACCAGGTAAGGGGTTAACCACATAGGGAACGAGGCAGGACAAGAGAAGAAAGGAGAGCAGTAGTATAGGGAATAGGTTATCCCCCTTTCCACTCTTGAAACACTTTCAGGGGTCTACTCAGAGTTATGCCAGCAGGTCCAAGTAATGGAAGCTTGCCCCAAAGTAAGGGAACATTTTTATTCCCTCAAGAAGGCCTCTAGACACAAGATCCTGCAATCCTAAACTCCAGTTAGGCCAGCATAAGCCCTGGCATAAGTCTTCTTCTGACCATGGAGTGTGACAAAAGTGCCAGAAGGCACTTCTGCCCCTCTTCTGTGTGGGGTTAGGCCAACTTCCCCACATTGCCATGGGAAGATCTGCCAGGTGAGTTAAGATATGCCAGGCCAGTCTAAATTGATTAGGATTGCACCGTAACAATGCAATCCTAAGCATGACTACTCAGAAGTAAATACCATTGTGTTCAAGAGTATTTACTCCCAGAAAAGTGTGGTTAGGATTGCAGTCTAATTGGCTTAACAGCTGCTGTATGAACAGAGAATAGGAGTTCTGAATCCACTTGGACAATCCAGTTGAGTCCTTCTTAATAACTAGCAGTGCTGGATAAGAGGCAGTGCGCTGGTTTTGAATAAGAAAAACCTACACTAAAATCACCATTCATCCAGGGAATGCTGTGAATGGCGCTGGATAAATCACTATCAGCCTAATTTACCTGACAGGATTCTTGTGAGGACAAAATGGTATAAACATTAGAGGAAATACTGTACAGTGTTACGAATGTGAAAATAATAATTTCAACCATTTCCCTGCACCCCCAGCATGCAGCTTTCAGTTTCAGTGCATATTCCAAAGATCCCAATCAATAAATTGAACAGTACCACCACGACTCCCTTTTAAGGACCAATATGGTAGCCATTTTAGTGGAGTTTTGAGGGGAGCTGTGCACCTGGCCTTTTGCTGATTAATGTATGGGTTTTCTTATAATAAGTGTCACTTTACTACAGTGGTACTCAAGCATTTTAGCTCGGGACCCCCTTCTGAGAATGACAATCTGTCTGGGAAACCCATGGAAGTGACTGGCTTCCATGTCATGGCTTATATGTCATGGCTATAAGTGACATTAAAGGTGCCAAGTGCCAGATTCCAAGATGGCTGCAGCCAGCTTTTTGTGACACTCCTGAAATGGTCGCAACCCCCCAAGGGAGTTCCAATCCCCACTTTGAATACCACTGTTTTACTATATGCAGATATGTGCCTAGCTCATCTTACCATAGTGAGTAAAGTCTGTCAAATAGCCATTTTAGGAGAAAAAAATCAATTGTTTCTTTTAATTTGGCCAGGAAATGAAAAGTTCTTGGCTTTGGGGTGGGGGGGAGGGTGATCCACTGCTGTCAGTAAATGCCAGGCCAACATCCCAAGCTATTGTAAATATATTAGCTCAAGACTTTCTTTGTGTTTATTAGAGTCAAGAATAACATCTGGAAACAGATGTTTTCTGAGGCAGTGTCAAAGGCAGAGAAATGGCTCCTGGTAATAGCGGGAAGACAAAAAGCAGCAACAATAGCGTCTGTCAATGATTAGACACTACTGGTCACATGGAACAAGCACAACAGGAAATAGTCATATGTGTTGTTTGCAAATTTAACATATAATAAAGAAGACTTGAAGCTGCTAGTGTCATTTTTACTTCCATGACAGCACCGAGGAAGGCTGCTTAGACTGTGCCCAGACAAGAATTGGACTGGGTATCCAGGCCAGAGTTAGCAGCTTTATGGAGACTGGTGGGACCCTTTTGAACTTCCACGTCCCATAACAGCCACTGATCTAGCAGCTGCTATAGCAAATCTGACCATTCCTGTTGGTAACACTGAAGCATCTCCAGTGGTGGGCACCAGCAGGTTCGCACCTACTCTATAGAACCTGTTAAAATTTCCTGAGGATGGCGATCCGGTAGCTGTGGGGAGGGGGATAAGCAATGAACCGGTTCCTTCAGCTGCTGGAGAGGCAGTTACTCTAAAGGAACAGAATGGGAACCCTACGTCCAAGCACTGCTTTACTTTGGGACATTACAGCGCTTGAAGAAGTGGGGCACAAGTGCATAACAACATGTTCTATCCATGGCAAGCCAGAGTGTGGGAAAGTTCCACCTCACATTAAGCTCTTGAAAATTATTGACCTCTCTACTCACTGTAAAAGCCTCTTTGAGGCTTAGGGTGCAATCCTAAAGAATCCTAAAGGGTGCAATCCTTTCTAGGGAGTAAAACCCATTGAACATAACAGAACTGACTTTTGAGTAGACATGGTTAGGATTGTGCTCTTAGAAAAGAATGTCCATGTAAACTGCCTTGAATAAAGTCAAAGGAGCAAACCAAAGCCAGGAATGTGGTATATAAATACCTGGTAATTATTCTTATTATTCTATGACATACACTACATTTATTGTGCAAAACTGAATTATTGATTTTTCATAGCTCCAGACTGGTGATTTGGTGGAACACAGTTTGAGGGTGCAATGCTAACCAATTTAGGCCAACACAACTCACCCACAACTTACCCACTGTTTCTGGTTCCTGTGGTGATGTGGAGAGGCAGGCACATGAAGGTGATGTGGTGATGTGGAGAGGCAGGCACATGAAGTGTTACCTAACCCACCAGAAGTGGTGCAAAGTGCCGTACAGCACTTTTGTGACATGCAGGTGACCACAGGACTTGAGCTGGCCTAACCAGGGTTAGGGTTGCATTGTTACTGGTTGAATCTGTTACAAACTTAATAGCTAGTTACTCAAAATGGATAAATGCTGGACATTCTCATGAATGTTCTAGTGACCATTATAGAAAATATGGTCCAAATACCCAGTTGTTCACAGTACTGCACGAGAAGGAGAATTCAGTGATTCCCAGAACTAGTAGCAATTATTTTTCGTATGTGGTGCCTGAATTTGATTTCCTTCCCATCCAACATACCGCTCGGCAACAGGAGGTCATAGAGATGGCCATCTTCTCCAGCTGAACCAGCATAGTGATCTCACTTCCTGTTCATCCTGGGTGGTATTCTTTGAAAAACAAAATTGAAAAATAAATCCAATATTTCTTCAGTGAGAAAATGCTGAAGAAGAACATGAAAGTACTGACTGATCAGTTCAGAAAAGATGTCAAGGCACTTAGTGCTGTGTTTGGATTTGGGAGAAGGCAGGAAGTAAGCATTTATCATTATTTTACAATTTATGATAATGCACGATTGATCTCTGCATGACAGAAACTATATTAGACAAAGTTACAGTAGATGTTACTACTACTACTACTACTACTACTACTACTACTACTACTACTACTACTACTACTAGATTATTAAAAATACAAAATTCTTCATTTAAGCAATTAATAACATTTGATAACATAAAAGCAAAGATAACACATAGATTAAAGTTTCCAAAGGAAACGAAAGCAGAAGAAGGAAGAAATATAAGAGGACTGGCAAAGATGGTATCAAAGCAGAGAAAGAATAATGAAAGAAAAAATATCGAAAATGGAAGCAAAGAACAAAGCAGAGATAAAGTGCAAAGATAAAGGAATCAAATTATGAAATTGCAGTTAAAGTAATATGGAAAACTCTTTTTCCTTTTTGATGAAAAATATTTTGGTAAAGAAACAAAGTATTCACCCATCCTTGATTAAGGGGGGTGGGTGGGGAAAGAAACTTACCATGCCACCTATCAATTATACAGAATATTCTGTACTGGAAGAATTATCTTTCCATACTGAACAAGAAATTTTAAAGACTTCTTCACATTTTTTGAATGTTTCAAAGACAGAATCCCTTGCAGTACAATGTTTAAAAGATAGTATTATGCAGATAGGATACAGTAGATTTGGATGACTTTTTTTAGACACTGTGGGCTTCAGCCCAAATGTCAAGCGATAAGTACATAAGAAGAGCTTCCACTGGATTAGGCCAAAGGACCATTTAGTCCAGCTTCCTGTATCACACAGCGGCCCTCCAGATGCTTCACAGAGCACATATGACACCTGCAACCAAGTGCCCCCTCCCTGCATGTGGCATTTTGAGGTAGTCTTCCTCTTCACACACCCCTTGGCATTCCCTGGTCTTCCCACAATTGACAAGCACTTTCTCCACACCCTACCCTATATATCAGCCCATCACCACAACTTTATTTGGAGATTGTGAAAGATCCGCCTTTCATTGACTCTGAGGACATGGAGCTACACATAAGGTAACCCAACCTAGCCCCCAAAAGCCAGTGCAGCCACATCAATAGAGTACATTCTTCGTAGCAGGGAAGAGTTCCTTGAAAGTAAGCCCACCCCAGCCCAACCCTGCTTTCCACCAAGGAATCGCCTGCCATTTGAGGCTCCTGTGATGATGGAGGAGCACCCAGGGCTACTGTGCCAGTGCTTGGAGAAGAGAGCCGCGCAAGGAGGTGCCCCTGGAGTGGTCTGTTCCTGTTCTCTTCCAGCAACACCCCCTATCCAATCTCCATGGAGCTGGGGGGCAGTGGCCACAATGCTGAGAAGAGAAGCCTTTCAGCTGCACATTAAAACTGCCAGCAAACTTTTTTTAAAATCTCAAGCCTTCTAAAATCAGGGTGCACATTAGAACCCTGCTTTCCGGGTAGCAGGGAGAAGCTTCTGGCTGCTTCCTTTCCACCCATGGCAACCAGAAGCCGAACCCAAAATTCCTACCCTCACCCCAAGCCAAAATTCTAACCCAATTAAAAAAATTGTAGGACACCCAGGATGACCAGATACCAAACCCAAAATTCCCCCAAGTTCCCCAAAATTCCTGTCCTCCATGCCAAAAATCCTACCCAGTTAATGAAAAATGGGACACCCCCCAAAAAATGTAGGACACATGCAGTACATGTTTAAAAAAGCTAAAAACACTTGTGTTGCATTCCTGTACCTAATTTTTGAACAAATCTCATTGCAAAGGACCAGACACCAACCAAAAAGGCACATGTTTAAATGATCCAAGCAGCCATTCTTTCTCAGGCAGGCATGCAGAGGCTTGGCCTTTCAGCCTCCTTTGCCCCCTTACACAATATAAGCTCCATTGACTATAAAAGTGGTCCTCAACCTTTTAGGCTCCAGGGATTGGTTCTGTGGAAAAAAGTTTCCAGGGACCAGCCCAGGGATGGGGGGAGAGTTCTGCCTCTGGAGACCTGGATGGAGAGCTTCCCCACCTAGAGCACAGCGCAGCTACCTCCAGCTGTAAATCCTATTCATAGAATCATAGAATCATAGAATCCTAGAGTTGGAAGGGACCTAGTAGGTCATCTAGTCCAACCCCCTGCCTGCAGCAGGAATTCCCCCTAGAGCATCCCCAATAGGTGCTCATCGTGCCTCTGCTTGAAGATCCCCAGTGAGGGAGAGTCCACCACCGCCCTTGGCAATTTGTTCCACTGCCGAACCGCCCTCACCGTCAGGAATTTTTTCCAGATTTCCAGCCGGAATCTCCTTTCTTGCAGTTTGTACCCATTGGTTCTAGTTCTGCTTACAGAAGCAGCTATGAACAAATTGGCCCCTTCCTCCCTGTGACAGCCCTTCAGGTATCTGAAGAGGGCAATCATGTCTCCCCTCAGCCTCCTCTTCTCCAGGCTGAACATCCCAAGTTCCCCCAACCTTTCCTTGTAGGGCTTCCCTTCCATCCCACTGATCATTCTTGTCGCTCTCCTCTGGACTTGCTCCAGTTTGGCTGCATCTTTCTTAAAGTGAGGTGCCCAGAACTGAACACAGTACTCAAGGTGAGGTCTCACCAATGCAGAATAAAGAGGAACTATAACTTCTCGTGACTTGGAAGCAAAAGTCCTCTTAATGCAGCCTAAAATGGCATTTGCCTTCTTTGCAGACACATCACACTGCTGACTCATGTTCAGCTTGTGATCCACGGTGACTCCAAGATCCTGCTCACATGTTGTGCTGCCAAGCCAAGTATCCCCCATTTTATACCTGTGTTTTGGGTTTTTATTGCCCAAGTGCAGAACCTTGCACTTCTCCCTGTTGAAATTCATTCTGTTTGTTACAGCCCAGGATTCCAGTTTATCCAGATCCTCCTGGAGGCTTCTCCTATCTTCTGATGTGTTTGCTACTCCTCCCAGCTTGGTGTCATCTGCAAATTTGATTAGGCTCCCCCGTATCCCTTCCTCCAAGTCATTGATGAAAATGTTAAAGAGATCCAGTCCCAAGACAGAGCCTTGGGGGACCCCACTAGAAACTGACCTCCAGGTTGACACAGAACCATTTACAAAAACCCTTTGAGTGCGGCCATTGAGCCAGTTGCAGATCCACCTAACAATTGCCCTGTCTAGCCCATATTTTTCCAACTTCCTAATTAAAATGTCATGTGGGACTTTGTCAAATGCTTTGCTGAAGATAATTGACATCCACAGCATTGCCACTGTCCAGTAAGCTCGTAACTCGATCAAAAAAGGAGATCAGATTTGTCTGGCAAGATTTATTCTTGGTAAATCCATGCTGGGTTGTTTTGATCACTGAGTACTTGTCTAGATGTGCACAAATTGTGTGTTTTATGATTTGCTCTAATATCTTGCCCGGGATTGAAGTCAAACTGACTGGTCTATAATTTCCCGGGTCTTCTTTTTTCCCCTTCTTAAAAATTGGGACTACATTTGCCCTCTTCCAGTCCAGTGGCACTTCTCCACTCCTGAAGGATTTCTCAAAGATGATTGACAGAGGCTCTGCAAGGACATCTGCCATCTATTATAATAAATAGAGCTATTGCTAGGTTACTGTGGATAGGATTGCAGGTGAGAACCCAATGTCGCAATGCATGTCTACTCAGAGCAGGGATTTTCAACCTTTTCTAGTGCAGGATGCATTGAAAATGCACAAAGCCATCCTAGTCACTCTTATTGGAGAATAAGCCTCATTGACTATAATGGGACTTATATCTGAGTAATGAGCATTGGATTGGATTCTGAGGCTGCAATCTTATTTGCTCTTTCCTTGGAGTAAGCTCCACTGAGGACAATAGGACTTACTATAGTGTAGACAGGTATAGGATTGGGCTCTGAGGTTGCAATCCTCCGACAGAGCCCTCCTGCTGTGAGGATGGGAAGATGCAATTAGAGGAGTCCTCTTGCAGACCGGTCAGGCAGCTGCCAAAGACCACCAGTGGTCCTCAGGCTGGGGGTTGAAACACTGGACTATAATACTTTTGAGTGGACACAACTGGGCATGGCTTAAAACTTAAGAAGGCTTAAAACTTAAGAAGCCAGGAGTTATCCCCACCATCCCAAGCCTGAGCAGGCTGTCAACTTTACACCTCTCCTTTACACCTGCTCCTCTCCTTTGACAACAGCTGGATGAAAGGTACCAAACCTGAACAACTCAAGCTGAGTTATGTGAGGGATCACTGTATAAGTTTTTCATTGATGTAGAAAAAAAAATACAGCATTTGGGGGGGGGGACACAAAATGAGATGTGGGCACTTCCACACTGGCTTTTTGTACCATCAGGCAGTCGTTTGCTTTCCTGCTGCCTTGGGAATTGGCATCCATCAGTCTTGAAAGACTATGGTATTGTGTTTGATGCTGCATACGAAGCACAAAGACCTGGGTAGATTGATATGGAGGATAGGCTGTTACCCAAGCAGCAAATCCCCCCTCTCTACGCCACTTAAATAGTCCAGTGAAATGGCAGAGCCAATACAATTGGTTCCAGCTGCGTCGCAGAGCTGGGCTAAGGACAGGACCTCACCCTGTCTTGTGGAGACCCAGGTCTCGAACCCTGGCCTACTGGTTAACAGGCAAAGTGTCTTAACCACTTGCCCCACTCACAGCCCTCCTGCTGCCCTCACATGCAGAATTGTTATGTTCCTTCCACACAGATGATGTGGTAAATTGATCATACTCTCTTTAGGCTTCTTGAGGCTGCTGTCATCTGCTTTATCTGGTTGAGAACCTGACAAATAAAGACAGTACATAACCTCTGACAGCAGGACACAATCAGTGGTGGGCACTTACCGGTACGGGCCTACGCGCCCGTACCGGTTCTTCCCGTTTCCCTGCTGCTAGCGTACCACCAGCGACAGGGAAATGCAAAACATGGCGGACCGGTACGGTCCGCCATGTTTTGCGCCCACCGCCGCCTGCCTAGAAGCGGGCAGGCTGCTTCTAGGCAGGCTCTGCACAAGCGCCGACATCGGCGTTCGCGCAGACCCTGCCTAGAGGTGGCTTGCCCGCTTCTAGGCAGGCTCTGTGCAAGCGCCGACATCGCCCCTCCCCTCGCCCCTCCCCAGTCCCGCCCCTCGCCCCGCCCACACCCCCTGGCCCCAGCTGGCCCCTCCCACTTCCGGCGTACCGGATCTTGGGATGGGGCCAGCCCATCTCTGAACACAATGCAATAGTTGCACAACTGGACATCTGTTCTCATGAATGAATGTGATGACTTAGCCACAGAAAAAAATAAGGACGGACTGACAGATGGGTGATGATGGCATATGAGCCATTAGAAAAGAGTGGGTGGCAATGTGTGACAATTCTGGCCTAAATATCCTGCCTAGCAGTGTCTAATTGTGAACTGAAGGCTGCAGAAAAGAGAATCACCAGAGAAAGACAGACCTCAGAAGAGTTGAGCAGAGAAGTGGGTATGGACAGTTAGCTCAGGAAATTGAAAACAACTTTAGTAAAAACTTCCTACCCCTCAAACTCTTAGTCTTTTATCAAAGCTCTCTTTCTGACAGCAAAGTTTTGGCAAAGCCTAGCTGTACTTGGGAATAATGCAAAAGACAGGCGTTGGTGACTGTGAGGTTCACAACTAATGGGCCAGAGACATTTTCAATTACTCTCTGCAGAGTTTGCAAAGGACAACAAATGCTGCTAATGTCATTTGGGATCTGTGTCTTTTCCAGCATTCCCGGACAAAGTCTTAAAATTTATTCCCGGAATTTCAAAGATCATCCTGGGTGTTATAATCCAGGAGGGAGAGCTTGTTACTCTCCATCCTCAGGACTGGTTTTAGGCTTGCTTCTGTGTGCAATAACACCTGGGCCCCCTCCGCAGGGCTAAAGAAAGAGACGCCTAAGCGTTTTAACATGGGGCACTTTATTTACATTTTCAGTGGTGACATTATTTTTATGATTACAAAACCAGTGTGGTTATAGCCGGATGGAAATTGGTTTAAAACACCGGGGCTCCATCCTCCCACGCTGTCGCTATCACATATGACAGCTCTGAATTTTCAGAAATAGGCAGCCCAGAGAGGTGAAGAAACTCAGTGTGTGCAGCTTGTTTGAGGGAGAAAACATATGTTAGGCAGGACAGCACTACAGGTGGGCAGTGGGTTATGGGTAGACATGAGAACACAGCAGGCAAGTGTAAGAAATGCACCTTTCACAATATCACAACATCATATCAAAAGCAGCAACATTAAGGATGCGGAACTAAAAAAAGCAAAATAGTTTTGTGGGCAGGCAGAGATTATCATATCATGTACAATAACAGCATGCTAGTGAAAACTTCTCCATGATTTCCATATGTATCTGTTGCCTGATGGATCACTGTCTTGCCCATAGAACAGTATTTCTCAATGTTTGTGCTCCACTGCATCACTTCACATCATCCACCTATTTAAAGTACTACCAGAAGTAACCGGCAGTAATATCATTGCCAGTTACTTCCAGGTTGGGAGGAAAATGAAACACCTGTAAGAGGCTCAATGTGGACAGGAGGACTTGGAGCTCTGCCCACCACGCTGAACTTTACTACTATTTGTTGCATTGTGCTTCTGGTCTAACTGCTGGGTGGCCAGTATCCCAGGAGTCTCAAGAGTACTACCAGACACCACCTTAAGTATCACTAGTGGTGCGCATACCACTGTTTGAGAAACACTACCATACAGTTATCCAAAAGATGAAGGTGAGCTCTGGTTGTTTAGACCTAGAAAGTCAGTTTGCTCATCAAGAGCACAACTGGCTATCTATGAAACATTTTGGAGGAATTTATGCAACATGTAGGAAAGTAGATGCCTTCAGTCAAATGGTGAATGGTGTGAAAATGGGATGGGGCTAAGAACAGCATGTAGGATAGTGGGATGCGTGGCTAGCACACTCATCCGCTAGCACACTCATACTGCTACTTATGATTGGGCAGTTGGTTTATTTCCATGTGCATATATTCCCATCTCTTTGTTGAGTAGCGGCATTGGAATGAGTTAGATGTTAATTAATATGAGGGACAGAAACAGAACCAATCCCTGAAGGATGATAACAATTTTCAAAGCTACAGCATTGGGCATGATTTCCCCAACACAAAAGGAAGGAGTGAAGCCAGCATGTTACTGGGTCCTCAATACTCATTCCTGCAAATTGTACTAGAAAGCCTCTGAGGGCACAATCCTAACCAACATTCCGGCATTGGCATAGCTGTGCCAGTGGGATATGTGTTGCATCCTGCTATTTTGGGGTAGGGGGGCAGTTACAGGCCTTCTCCGGGTAAGGCAATGGTTCTTCCCTTGCCTCAGATTGTAGTGCTCATACTCTGGAGTTTGGAAATTGGTTAGGATTGTTCCCTGAGAGGTCTTGAAAAACCAACAGACATGCACTCACCCTGTATAGTTCCTGGCACAGATCATTAATCAGGGTGACTCAGGCTCTTTCCATTTAAAATTCCAGCCAAAAGCCAGGTGAAATGAGTCTAGATTATTAGTCTCATTCAGGATTCTCCGGAGATGGGTCAACTTGAAAGACAGATGGACACATAGGTAAACAGAAATTAAGGAATACAATGCTGTACTTAATGTGAAAAATGATGGTTGCAATCACATTGGCTCCACTCCAGCTAAAATTAGTCATGACTAAGCCACATTGGGACAGCCACTATTTGGGTCAGCTGGATCAGGAGCATTGTCTCTTGATAGATTTCCTGCTTCCTGTATAGTGCTGAATACATTGTCTAAAATAGCAGTGGGAATAATTTGTTCCATGTGAATTTGTTTGTTTTTGTGTAGAACTAACCTTGAAAAAAGCTGTAATACTCCAAATATATTAGGATATTTCTAAGTATAAGAAAACAATAATTTCTTCTAAAGCACTTTTAGATTTTTTTTTGTGTTGTTCACCCGTAACTTGCAGATCCAGCATTATTTCCATCCTGCCAGATGTGGCCCACATCAGACCCTAACATGCCACATTTCTTCACTCTGCTGCCTAGCTCTGTCCAGAAGACTAATATTCTTGGAATAAAAAATTGGTGACACATCAAGCATATACCCACATGGTTCTGGTAATGCCTTTCTTCATTCCTAAAATAGTTCTCAAGCCACCTGAGAGCTGGTTATGGCAGCTGGGACTAGACCAACTGCCCAATCTGATTTCCCTTCCGTACTGCTGCAATTCATGTGATGCTTGGTGTAGTTTGTAGTGTTGCAAACTGCTATTGTAGACTACTGTGTTACTGCAATAAATAGTGAGCAAATGCTGGCTGTACTAGTAGAGGTTTGTTGGGCTTGCCCAGCATCAGCAAGCTGGTGATGGGGTAGGGCGGTTGTGGAAGAGGGAGAAAATGGGCAGAATGGAGGAGGATCTGTGTAAAGATCAAGTATGTTGGGGTGAATGGGAAGGCTAATGGTGCCAAATGCGCTGCCAATGTCGTATGCACCCCACTCAGCCTTGCCATTTTCTCTTGGGTCCACCATGACTTTTACCAGTCAAAAAGCTGGTGCAGATCCAAACAGACCCATATGGAAACAGAGTTTCTTGGAAAACTTGGGGAAAAAATTCTTGGAAGTCAGAGAACAAATGTGATTGCATAGCTACTGTATGACACACGTGTCAAACGTAGCACACTATAATTTTTGTGTGACACTCCAGAATTACCCCAAAACAATTAAGTTTGATTTACTTGCTTCACCCACTTCCCTGGAAGTATGCACCACTGAGCACAACAGAACTTACTTCTATTGAGTAAAATAGGATTACAATCCTATTTATTAGCACAATCCTAAAGATCTTTACTCAGAAGTAAATGCTGTTGTGCTCAGTGGACAGACAGACAGACAAATAGATATATAGATAGATAGAATCACTGAGGAGACTGACAGTGCAATCCTAAGTGTGTCTACTCAAAAGTAAGTCCCATTGAGTTCAATAGTACTGACTCCCAGGAAAGTGTTGTTAGGATTGCAGCCCGAGTCAGTTTTCCTTGTATGACAATCAAGGCACTATCTCCCCTGACCACTCATCTTCCCTCAGGCATACATCACCTATTTTGATGGTGTATGTCTCCCCTGCTACTGTATGGCTACTGGAGATCCAGGATGGCTGCTGTCACATGTCTAATGCCACATGCTGTTTCCAGCAATGGCCCAGGCTGTGGTGCCAGAATGTAAGTTCTGGCAGCGCAGCCTGATGATAGAATTGGGAATGTATTTTTCTTTCTAGGACTATATTCACAACATACAGGACACTGTTGATCTCTCCAGAGTCCGATCTCTCCAGAGTCCATTGCTATGTGTCCTAATGATTATACCCAACATTCCCCTGTGGCCGCACTCTGCAGAAAAAGATCAGCAGTGCTGAGAAAGGTGTCTTCATCCTGCTCTTCTCATTGAGAATCTCAAATAAATTTCCAAAATGCCCAACATTTCCAGTGATGGGCTTCAAAGAAATTAAGAACCGGTTCTCTGCCCATCTGGCAGCCACTTTTAAATGCTATTTTTAAACTTTATATGTCCTATCTCTTGTTAACAACCGGTTCTATAGAGTAGGTGCGAACCTGCTGGTGCCCACCACTGAACATTTCCCAGAAAATAGTTTGAATACTGGTATTTGATGGTTGACTTGCAGTGCAATTTAATACAAGTATTCAGTAGGTCCTTTGTAACTTTTTTATTTTTTAAAAAATTCTATAGCATTTACAGCTCACACATATGATTTTTGGTATTTGTAATTGATGGCTAACACACGGTGTTTAGGATTTGAAAGCTGACACGTCTTAAGCTTTCATATTTGAATTCTGCTAAAAACTAAATAGTTTAGAAATGTCAACAAATCTAAAACACTCAGGATGCAATCCTAACCAGTTTAGGCCAGCACAATAAACCCATCTCCCTTTCTCACAATTGCATGGAAAGCAGGCACATAATAATAATAATAATAATAATAATAATAATAATAATAATAATAATAATAATAATAATAATAATAATAAAGCAGGCCTCCGTCAGTCTTGAAAGACGATGGTATCTTGCTCAGCCTGCATACGCTGCATGCAAAGCATGAAAGCCTGGGTTGGATTGTTATGGAGGGTAGGCTGTTACCCAAGCAGCAAATCCCACCTCTCCACGCCACTGAATTAGTCCAATGGAAAGGCAGAGCCAATACAATTGGATCCAGCTGCGTTGCAGTGCTGGGCTAAGGACAGGAGCTCACCCTGTCTTATGGGAAAGACCCGGGAATCGAACCATGGCCTGCTGGTTAACAGGCGCAGTGTCTTAGCCACTTGCGCCACCCATACCCACATAATAATAATAATAATAATAATAATAATAATAATAATAATAATAATAATAATAATAATAATAATAATAACTAGGCATTTATATACTGCTTTTCTGGACATTTTGGATTGCTCCTCAGTCTTTATTCAAAGCGGTTTACATGGGCAGGTGAATCTAAACTCCCGAAGGGATTTTTACAAACACAGATTTGTTCTATCTTTCAAGAAACACTACATTCAAGATGTTACATTCACGTGCCTGTGCACTGGCCTAACTCCCCCGGGAGTTGTGCAGAAGGGCCTTGTGGCACTTTTGCAACACTCCCAGGCCAGTATAAGACCTAGGCCGAGACTTATGTCAGCCTAACCTGGGTTAGGATTGCAGCCGAAGGTGTTTAAAAATTGATATTCAAAATGTGATAGAATTTGGCTTTGAAATTTCTCATTCAGAGTCAGAGTCACCTTTATTGGCATAACAACCAAAGAAACATTACAGTACCTTATACAAATAAAATATTAACTCAACAATTGCATTAGTAGTTAGGGCTTTAAAACTATTCATATCAAGTAATCCATACTTACATAAATTGAATAAAAACTAAAATTGCCCAAAAGTACTAGATTGCCACACTAGCCATAAAGCATTCATACCAGGCCAATAGAGGTCAACTAGGGCCCATTATTTCACCCCTAAAAGAAATTACCCTTTTTAAAAAACGTATTACCACCCTGACTATGACAGGGCTATTAGAGCTAAAAAGGAAGTGGATTATATCCTCATCTGGTAGACCCCTTAAATTCGCTATTAATGGATCCAAAATTTGAATACGAAGAGCAGCATAAAATGGACAATATAAACAAGTGTGCTTCTCATTCAAGAATCAGGGTGACCATATGACTGTAAAAACCCGGATTTGTCCGGATTTTTAGCCTCCTGACCGGGTGTCCTACATTTTGGCTTCATTTTGAAACTTTGCGATAGTGCACAATACCCCATCATGCCATATGTTGTTGGATTCATATTGAAGAGCAGAATCCAATGCAAAAATCAGTTTGGAGATATCTCCTTCCTATAAAAGGTTATGGCCAAAAAAACAAAAACAAAAAATCATTTTTGGCAATTTTTTTAAGCGGGTAGGAATTTCGGCCGGGGAATAGGAATTTTGGCCTTGGGGTTCAGGAATTTTGGGTTTGGCATCTGGTCACCCTGAAGAATCTGAATGGCAAGCTTTTTTAAAAAAAAAAAAGTCAGCAAGTGCATATTTGATTTTTTTTCTGTTCCAGTTTCAATGAAATGCTTATATTCCTGGCATCCTTCATCTCTTGGGTTGTGGTACAGAGCTCTACTTTGCAGACTGGATCAATTGCTGCTGGAGATGTCTGACTGGAGGGGGGCAGCAGAGCCTTCCTAGAAGAGACATCTTCCAAATTCATTCTAGCTCACAGCTGCTAGTTGTTGATAAGGTAGCAGCTGCTGCTTCTTGGATGGCTTAAGTTAAACACACAGTTCTTATTGTATCGGGCCTCTTGGCATCCTTGTGTCTGCAGTATGATGTCAATCTTTCAGTGGCAGGGGTTAACCTGTCTTATTAAAGACAACCAGTGAGGGGAAAAAATTAGCCTCACCATCTGTGGGACCTCTTCCAACATGTCCTTCCTTTTCATGGCTCTGATCAACTGGCATTTCAGGAGAGAGGTAAAGGCACTCTCTAAATCAGTGATATTCAATCAGTGTGCTGTGGCACACTGATATGCCGTAGATAGTCCTCAAGTGTGTCACGGGAATTTGGGGATTGACATTTGTTAATAGGAAAACTGGAGGATTTGTACAGTCTGGTGTGCCTTGTCAATGGTAAAAACAATTGATGGTGTGCCTTGACAATTTCAGTGTCTTGTTAAGTGTGCCATGAGATGAAAAAGGTTGAAAATCACTGCTCTAAATCAATACTTTTCCTTTGATTCTACTGTAGTTTGTTTAGGCTCCCTCTCCCAGCACACAGCAGACAACATCCTATTTCTGAATAATATTTTAATAATAATTAATCATATTTGTATCCTGCTTTCCTTCCATGGAACTTAGGACAGGGAACACATGGGTCATCCACTGTTATCATCACAACAGCTCTGTAAGGTACCTTAAACTTACATACAATAACTTCCCCAGGACTGAACAGGGATTATCCTGCTCTTAGCCACTTAAAGTTATTTGCTGATGGAGTCTTACACATATGTCAAACTCTTTCTAAAACAGTTCCCCAAGACGGACATAATTATTTAAATATTGATCACCAAATGCAAGGATTAAAATGATAATAATGAAACACCCTGCCTAACCACTTTTAAAGAATTGCCATAGATGAGAATGAGACTATGGTGATGGGGGAGGCAGTGGTGAAAGTTCATTGCTGACCTAGGGTGCTATCCAGAGTAACTACAGGGAGTCCTTGCTCCGGTGTAAGAAAAATTTGCTCTGGATTGCAATATGAATTTCCCATAGGTTTTCACTAGGAGGTGCAGTAACTACGGGTGCACGTAATGTCTCTTATGTGCTCCCGTAGTTACTCTGGATTGTAGGGCTAGTCACCCCCACTTCCTTACCTCATTTGCACCTGGTAATTTTTCAAAGCAGGTTGTGTATAGAGGATCTTGGGATCAAAAAAGCAACAAAAGGGTAGTGGAATTCAGACACTGCTTGAAGCACCAGTCTACACCAGCATGGTCTGATACTAGGCTATTTTGCCCCTTTTTACAAAGGTAACTTCAAAAGAATCCTGCTGCAGAATTGAGTAGCCCATTTGTGAAGCTAATTCTCTTACCTAAGAGAAGGGGTCAATTCCCCTTTTCCCGAGAGCTTGTGGCAGCTGCCTACTGCACATAGAATACCACAACAGCCGTTTTTGGTGCCACAGCAGCCCCATGTGCCAGGCAGCTCAGGGGGAGGCTGTTAAGCTACAATCCTTTACCTGGGAATAAATTCCATTAAACCTAATGAGACTCACATCTGACTAGCCATGCATATGCTTGAACCACAGGTAATCTTAAAGCCCAATCCTATTTGGATGCCATATTGACATCAAATGCAATATCCCAAGCTGGTCCTGGCAGTGCCTCCCTACAGCACACCGATACTTACACAGCAAGGGCCTAATGCCAAAAATGTGCTGGCAAAGCAACACTGACTCAGCCCTTTCCAGCTATACCTTTGGAGCATCCATGGAAACATTGACACAGTCCATTATCCACAGTGTCAGTACATTATTGCTGTGTCATCAAGATCACAAGCTGTCATTGCCATCACATTGGCACATCATCACTGTATCTCTGGTGTGATGTCCAAGGACCCAATAATGGCATCCAGTGAGCCCCACCTCTGGCAGCCATATGAAGTATCACCAGGATAAACTGAGCAGAGCGCAGATGCAAGGCAGATGAGCATCCAGTGCTTGGAGAATGCCCTCCACCAGCAACTAGCACAGCCACAGGCACCACCTCAAAAATGGATAATTGTCCAATGGACACCACACACAAACATGCATGCTTTGTCAGATACACTTATACAACAGCAGAGCTGTTCTTGCAATAGCATATGTAACCAGTATATATCAAACATCATAGTGGGCTCTTTTTTCCACCGTTTTCAACAGTTATGAGCTGTTCTGAGTAAACACTACTAAGAGCACAATTCTAACTGGCCTGGGATACAGCAAATGTGTCATAAGTTTGAGGCAGGGGCTTGAGGCTAGAGCTTGAATATGTGCCTCTTCATACCAGTGTGGAAAAGAAGCACAGGGTCGCTTGTGCAATGATTTGGGAAAGGCAGGGAGAGGGTGGGGAGGAGATAGGAAGGGGCATTTCAGGTATGGGGAGGGAGAAAAGTAGTTCCAGCGCAGGCGTACGAGAGGCTTGAAAAGGTCTAGATTAGGGGTGTCTAACCTTTCAACTTCAGGGCTCTAGGACCCTTAACAAGTATGCAGAGGAGGACATTTCAGCAGGTGCAGCTTTTCATCCCACAGATCACAAGCTACACCAGCTGAAATTCCCTCTTTTACAAGCTTGTTAAAGGTCCAGGAGCCATGAACTTAAAAGGTTGGACACCACTGGTCTAGATACAAGTAAACTCATTTGGGCTTACTTTGGGGAAAGGAAAAAGTCTCTCTTCCCCAGGGTAGTGCAGCAGTAGCCCTATTTCTTGAGCTAGATTGATTGATTGATTGATTGATTGATTGATTGATTTCCCACCTTTAATGCAGGCTGAGCTAGCCTGCCTGATCCCGCGCAAGTCAGGATTGTGCTGTAAGACAAAAACTAAAGTCCCGGTAAGAAGCATATGGCATGGTCAAAATGAAATATGAAATACTAGCAGGAGGCTAGTTACTGATAGTGCAGAGCAATCTACCCCCAGGCCCATTTGTAATAGAGTGATTTTATGGATCCTGGGGACAGAATTTCTCTAAAGCCTTCAGCAGACAAATCCTTTGCATTCCCTAACTTTTTTCCTCTTGGTTCTTAACAAAACTAAACAGAGTGGACAATTGTGAGCCTATGTAACCACAAGTGTCTTGAAAATATTTGGAATGCATGAGTTACGGGAATGAAATCTCATGCCTTTCAGCAGGGCCATATGGAGTGAAAATAGCAAAGGATCTGATAGCAGGTTCCTTTCAAGATGTACAGGAATAGCAGCACACATCTCGATGGGATCATATGGATGAAATTCCTTGCGTCTTGAAACCTGTTGAGAGTCTTCAAATTCTTCAACATACTGGAAGATGTTTGTGTTTTTTTTAAAATTTACAGGATTTTTTTGTTTTTCCTTTTTTTTAAAGACAGCCTTTTTAAAAACTGACATAATTCACATGCTTTTGGCTCCAGATTTTGGAAGAGTTGATACAAGAGGCTGATGACATGAAATATCCAGTCAATTTGAAGCAGACAGGACACGGAGATTCAATTGGGTTAATATCCCAAGAGCTGTTTTTCCAGCCCGTGTGCTTTGATTAAATTTTGGATTAATCTTTCTCCAGCAGTGCTGAAATACTCCTGACCTCTTGCCAAAAATGCTCCCCATCATTATAACCTTAAAACTCTGAATGAAGGATGAGAAAAGGTCATGTCTGTCTTAAATGGGAAAAACTCAGCCTGTGGAGAAATACTGGAGTCAGTCAAGTCTGTACAGGTATATTCATACTGGTATAACCTAATTATCAGCGTTTTATTAATCAGCAATTTTTTCTCAGCGGAAATGCAGTTGGCTCCTTAAATTATAAGATTAGTGTTCCTTAAGCAGCAGTTAGTGGCTTTAAAACAGCCTAAATACCATAATGTGGCAGGCAATTAAACTTCCACTCCAGCTGAGAGAGCCTTCAAAAAGATTCAGTTTTCATCCAGGAGGTAGACTTTTCCCAGAGTGTTCAATTCCCATTTGCTCTGGGGAGAAGTGAAGAAAAAAATCTGCCTGAAATGAAGCTGTTTTAAGCCTAACATGATTTATTGCCTCCCTGTCTAATCTATCTATCGACAGTATTTATATACCGCTTTTCAACTAATGAATTCTAACTAATTGATTCATTAGTTACTATGATAAATAATTGCTTTTGTATAATGAGTATCCATAGAGATTCCTGGAACCAAACCTCGTGGATGCCAAGGTTCAGCCTGTATTCCCAATCTTTTTTGTTATGCTTGGGAGAATAAAAGTTGCATATTATATCCTTTTTATTTAGGGGGTCTCCTTTTGCCCCTAATAATAGGATATAAAAGTGGGAGGAAAAGATGAAAATTCTCTTAGTTATAGCTGCTAGGTCTTGAAACCCATGTCCACTCCTGAAACTGGAAGAAGCCCATGTCACGGGAAGTACATAGGTACCACATTGTTTGCAGCACTCAGAGAAGGGCAGAAGTTAGTGGGTTCCTTTCATAACTTCCTATTGTTCTCTCTCTTTCCCTCCCTGATCATCAGCGGCAGCATCAAGGCTTGTGAGTTCTGGCCTTGAATGGCAGGCAGCCATTATTAAAGAGTGTTCCTTCCACACATTCAGTGTTCTCTGTTTGCTAAGGTGTAGGAACCTTTGACACTACAGAAGATGCATGAGTATTTTCACTGAAACCTTCACGGCTTGCGCTCCTCGCTGTGTGATGGAATTCACCATAAGAAAAGAGCTCTTCTGTTGATGGCTTTGGTTAATAGAATTTCCCTTTTTTCAGACACTACAAAATATACTGCTTTGTCCCTGGAAATTCTATAACAAGAATGACTGACACATTTTAAAGTGTCCCAGTTAATGTCTAGTCCAGAAGTTCTGCCCAAAGATAAGAACCAAAGGTTGCCAGTTTCAAAACACCAAAAGCTGTGCGAGGAGATACCTTGATGCTGGGCTGTGTGAAGATAAGAAAGGCAGCCACAGCTGAGTCTCCCATGGGGCAAAACAGAAGCCAGAAAAATGAGATTAGACATTAATGGAACAATCTCAGAATGTAGGAGTTTTTGAAATAGGGAACCTCTGTCTATTGTAAAACCCTTTCAAGGGTTAGAAAGCCTACTCGTGTAAACCACCTTAAAATAAAGTCAGAGGAGAAATCTGATGAGATGAAAGGCTGTATATAAATACCTGTGTTTGTTTAAAGAAATTAATAATTTGGCTGACATGCCCATTGTAATGAATTAGAGGAAATGGCAGATACTTTTTATTTCCACCTTAAGATCCTGCATGGATAGAGCGTATGAGAGCAAAACCTGAACCTGCTTGAATAAGAAGCTGAAAGCAACCATCCAACACTTTTTGCAGATTTTTTGCAGACACCACAGATTGATTTATGCTCTTTGATATATTTACCAAACTGTTCTAGGAACAAAGACTGCCTTTTTAAAGCTGCCCCAAAGCTGATTTTGGGGCTTGCTTGAAAACAGAACTCCTGTCTGGACGACAGAAACCATTTTGCACAGGCAGATGGAATGCCGATGGCTTGTTCTTTGCTGTTATTAATGTTCAAGGAAATATGGTTGGAAAAGTTCCATTATCTGAACCTTAGGAAAGGGTTGGACTAGCTCACAAAATGCAGCAGACAAAGCATGGGTCTGTGGCTTCCTCATCACAGCTGTGGTTCAGAATGAGCTTGAGATGCTCCAACTTTTTAGCCATCGTCTGCCAAACATAAAGACCTCAAATCATTCCCAGTTGCATGCATAAAAATAGTGTTTTTCATTCAGGCGGTGCCAATGCAATATAAGTCACTGAACGAGAACCACTATGCACATATTACTTTCATCCTGATTAATGAACATTGTTCATGTTCTGGTGTCTGCGAAATTTTCACACGGTGACATTCATAGTTACACTGATGGGAGGTTATTTATTTTATAGGGTCCCCTCCCCTCCACTCCAATTGCTTGCCACATTAGAATTAAGTGCACATGGCTACATTTAAAAGTGTTTAGGAAAGTGTTTTGTGGAAGCCAAGTAGAGATGTCAAGAAACATAATCTTGGCATTGCTGTTTCTTTACCTGTAATTTTGAGCAAATTGAGTTTTTAGGCCTATGAGGTTGAGCTCTCTCAGGAACAACATTCCAGACATTGATATGAACCGTTCCCTCGTGGTTAGAGTTACAGCCCAACATCCTATATCAAACACTCTCACTGTTGTTTTACATGTGTTTCCACGTATTTCAGGGTAAGTGAGCTGTGTGTTTTTTGTTTAATAACATGTGCTGGGATGAAATTAGCTGTGGGAAGAAATGTTTAGGAAAAGCATGGTTTGGATCCATGCCACCCGGTGTGTGCCGCTGAAGCAGACCCTCCAGTAATACAGTAGGAAACCTCTGTAGGTTTGGAAAGTGTTGTGAAACATACCTTTGTAGGTTTGGAAAGTGTTGTTGAACATGCCTTTTCTAGAATTTATTAATGTCTTGGAAACAAGCTTTCTGGCTGACGCAGACCTCCCTTTCGATGCAGGATCCTGTCACATATCTGTTTCTAGTAGAGTAGAACAGAGTAGGTGTAATCTTATAATTCCCTTGTGGTTTAATGAAGTGTTTGAACGAGTCTAACAAGACAAAAATATATAGCCCCAGTTCAGCAAGACACTGTAGAAGTACTGAAGTACTCTGTACAAGTTGCATGTTCTTCAGAGGGTTATTTATTCTAAGGGTCTTCCTGAGCAAATACCAAATTGTTTGGTAACTAAACTATGATAGATCACAGCATTGGCTACCGCCCAAGTTATAGAAATAAGTTGAGAACTATGAATGGTGTGTGATTATGAATACTGTACATAATATATAGCAGAGTATGGAAGGAAGGAACAGTTCCCCCAATTTTAGGGAGAAATGGCCTGGGGTGGAGGGACTAGAATCAAGCCCTTTTGAAAAGCCTATATTTATGCATTGCCCTAACAAAATGGGAGTGTGGTGGAGATGGGAGAACATAACCATGTATAGAACCAGCAAAATAAAGGGACAGGATGTACTGAAATCAGCGCCTGAGTTGTGAGTCAGTGACCTCACAACTTGACTTGTGAGTCATAGCATGCAGCCGTCGCAACTCAACTTCAGAAAAAATTTTTGAGTCTTTTGAATCCCAAGCCAGAGTCATTTAAAAACATTGAGTACCAACTCATCCCATCACATCTGTTGCTGCCATCCTTCTGAAGGCCAGCTTCCGGATCACCCATGAGTTCTTTTAGGACCACATGGAAGCAGTGAAGAAAAAAAAAGTAAAGACACACACTAAAGCAGTGGTTCTCAAATTGCTGAGGGAGGAGGGCAATTTTGTCATTTATTAGAGGTGCTGCCAAAGTTTGGGGGATATGGAGAGCGTTTTCAGGGTTCCCCAAGGATTGAAATGAGTGAAAGTGAGATTGTGAAGAAACTAGAAGTTATACCCTGTGAAAGGAGAAGCTATTTCACTTGTGCCAGGCTTAGGCACAATATGATATATTGTCAGTGCCAAACTCATGTTTGATACAGCGCAAACTTACTGATCTGCCTGTTCCGGCACAAATTAGGAATGAATTGTAAATAAAGTTATCATAAAAACTACTCAAAATATTTCAGTCTCCATATATACAGTTGAGGATGCACACGCATTATAGAGGTGGCTGCAGAAATACTTCAGTGGAAATACACATGGGCAGTGCAGTGCTCAATTGTGTGACATTTGCAAATTTAGAAATGTGTTAGGTATGAATATAGAAGATGTGCTTTGGAATATATAGTCATTAAGATGAATTTAAGTGATAAAATGTGTTTTTTGATCAATTTAAGTGGATATATTTTGATAAAATAGAAGATAATATTAGATGTACAACAATGGTCCTTATGTGTGTACTATGTAACCCTTTCCTACATGTCTAATCTTACCAATACCTGTATCTGAAATAGAAAACACAATAAAAATCTGTTAAAAAAAAGAAAGAAAGAAATATGGGACCCTTTTTTTTAAAAAGGGGGGGATGAACTCAAGAAGGAGCTCCTTCATTTGTGCTGTCCTGCTAAATAAAACCAGCAGAATCCTCTCACTTCCAGGTTTTTTAAAATGCTGCAGTGGAGCATGATACGGAAGCAGATGAACCTCTTTCTGCTTAAGCAAGTGGGAAGCAGCTCAGTGTGGCTAATATCCATGGCAGCCTAGAGAGAGGTTGTAGCAGACTTGAAGTGATGGGTACCCTGAATCTGATCCTCTTGCCATCTGTGGCTACCTTCGGACCACATCAGTAGCTTCATGACTGTGCCATGAAGAACAGAGCAAGTCACATTTTGTTCCTACATCTTTCTCTTAGAGCGTGCAAGAAAAGCACAACCTATTCTTAAAGGAGCTTATGGGTCAATCACTTTGATGAATGTGGTGCTTCCTTGTTTAAGAATAGAAAATTGAACTCCATAGTTCAAACCCATAATAGAGATATATCAGAAATTTCTTAACACCAGGAGCAGTGAATTGAAAGAAGGTCAAGAGCAGTGATGCATGAAGGTCAATAAGGAACTATCTCCCTTATGGATGGGATCTTCGGGCTCACCAGAGACTTTGATTGTGGAATTCATTTATCTTTGGTGGCCTACTAGCAGTTTTCTCTCAGAGCAGACAAAAATTAAAAATAACGTTTCCATTCATTGCCCTTTTCATGCAAGGGGTCACTGGATGAAGCAAAGGTAAACTGGCAGGAGAGAATAGAGGATACACACCCCATGTCCATCTCCCCTCATTCGATTCTATACTGCTCAATTGGACACAGATGTTAAGAAATATTTCTGCTGTTATGTCTGAAGTGAAAGCATATGGGGAAGGAAAAAAAGCCACATTTACAGTTTAATTACTGCCAACTCTTTAGGAGACTGCTGGAGAAACTTTTGCACAAAGCGCACCAGTGTGCATGTCTCTGTGTGTTTGATCATATGCATGTGCATTTAGTCCGGCATAGCTGAAAATACCTAATTCAGCAGATTAGGAGTGATAGCTGTAAATCCAACATGTATGTATTCATAAATAAGTAGTTTCGATTTTATTTACTAGAGATGAAATACTGACAATTCCAGTAACAAAGATAGGGGAATGTGTGAAAGAACGATGGGCTCACAAGAACTGCTGAAAGGACGGTGAACTAAAGACGTGTTCAAGTCCAAACAAGCTAATTTGTAATTTATCATACAATAAAGGGTTGATAGAATAACATTTGGGTCCCTTTGGTCTTTTGTACTCCTGTCCCCAGCCACACTCCTACTTTTTATGATGTGGACCATGGAATGATGTATAATGGACAGGATCCTGCTATAGGTATATCAGCAAAACTGAAACAAAACATTATGGAGTATGTATAAGAGATTGGCAATTACCACTACAACATCACACCACCACAGCATCACCACCGCACCCCAAGTACCAAATCAATGAAACGTATTGTGCTTTTCTTTAGTTCAAAAGTAGTGGACCGGAGATGGTGTGATCTTAAGTGTTCTGTAGCTTTGTCCTAGAAATTTCCGTTCCATTTCACTTTGAATTCAAAAGAACGGTGGCCGGCCTTTGCTCCTGGACAGCCCACAGAGATGTATGCAGTGGCTTCTGTGCATATGCAGGTGTCAGGTGCAGAGGGAGGCTACTGTGCAGCTTTCAGACTTCTTTCTGGTGCGGCACAAAGGAAACAGCCTAGGAAACTGGAAGAGAGAGAAAATGCTTGTTGAACATACTGCAAACATCCCTAATTTTTAAGATACTTTGTCCCTAATTTCCTCTGTTCCAAAACAAGTGCAATGAAGTTGCTCTACAAAGGACATGTTCACATTTAGAAGCATATGATTTGACAAGTTTTAGAGTGCTGTCAAAGGCAAAGAGATGGCTATACAATATTTTTCTGCACAGGTTATGTTGGGGACACCATGGCATTGAACAGGAGATTCCCAATATCACCTTTTGAAACTTATTTGCTAATTTCTAAATTTGTTAGAATAGACCATTATTTGCCCTCTATTGAAGAAGTCTTCTCTTTACCCCACAGTGTTGGATAATTACCAACTGGTTGGCATGGTGTTCATCTTGATTGCCTGACTGGGCTGATGGAGAGATCACTTTGTTGCAATTACTGCAGTTATTCCTGGAGGGAAACTGCCCTCACTGCCAACTGAGCCAGTTTACCTACAGATTTTTATCAGCCAAACTGGCCAAGGGTCAAGACTGCATGTGAATGCACTTTTCCAAAGAACCGGTTTGCATCCTCAGGAACATGCTAAGAAGAATCTGTAATCACCGGACATATAGATGCAGATTCTGAGCTGGGGGTTGGAGGAATTGACCACCATGATCTCTTCCAATTCTAGTATTCTTTGATTCCATAACAAGGGACTTCATCTGGAGCGGCTAACATGTAGTCTATCTTGTGGCAGATTGGAGCAATTTTATCGGCAAAAAGCTTTGTAAGTTATCTAGGAACTTAGCTTCTTCAAGCATTTGTCCCAAATGGTTGTGGATTCTACTATTCTGGATTGGAGGACTCTGATCCATGTTTTGGTGTGACATTGAGGGAACTAGCTGGCCTGCCACAGAGGCCAGTCACCAGGTCATTACTTTCCCACAGAAGTGGTACCTATTTATCTACTTGCACTTGCATGCTTTCAAACTTCTAGCTTGACTTGTACAGGGATGAGTGACAGGAGCTCCCTTCATCATGCGGCACTCATGTCTTGAACCACCAATGTGCTGACCTTCAGGTCGACAAGTGTAGTATCTAACCACTGATTCACCTACTCTGCTACATCAGTTCTCTAAAATAAAAAGCCAAACTTTATTCAGCATCTCATGGAACTCTTGGGATCCTACTGCTAAATGATTTGTTAAAATGTCACACACTTTATTTCACCAACTCTGGCAGAGTGACACTGAATAAGTGACTGTGAAATCTGCTGGCCAGAGTTGGGGGCACTGACCTCCATTGAACCAGGACTTTAAACAAAAAGTAATCTGATGGACTATCAAGCCTAGTTTTCGTGTGAAATTTCCCACAGTTCTACTATTTATAAACTGCTGCTCCCTGTCATACACTTCCTCATTACAAGGTCTTTGATGTCTCAAAACTAAGGGTGAGTCTTTATTGTTTCATTACAGTTTCCTGTCTCGGTCTTTGGGTATATTTGGATTTTGTTGACCTGGCCCTTCAGTTTATTTCACGTTTTGATGGTTGGGCGGAGGAAAAAAAAAGCACCTTGACTTGTTTCTGTTACTCTTCACTCTCAAATGCTTTTGACCAAGATCTCATAAATGAAACCACACTGGAATTAGTAGACAAAATATCAACAGAATACCAACAAACACCCAAAATGGGAGCAATTTCCAAGTTAATTGACTCCATAAGTGACCCTAGAAAGATATCTCTGCATATTGTGGCCAAGATACATGCTCATACAAATCAAGAAAACTTCTGTAAGACAAATGAGACAAACACTCACAAAATGTGAAGTGAAAGGAATAAACAGCACATAATGGGAGACAAATGGTAAGGAATTCTTGTTTAGCAGTATAGTCAGAATGTAAGAATTTGCTTCTTCATAGGTTGGGATAGAATAGTTCAAGAAATAGACAGTGCCCTTCCTGGAAGACAAGATCCTACTACGCGTTTACTCAGAGGACAGTCCAGTTGCAACAAAGTCGACAGAACCCACTTCTGCCTGTCATTGTCCCTTTAATTCATAATTCTCATCTTACCCACTTTTTTCTTTTTAAAGTGGGTTTCTGATTTAATTGCTTGTTTCCTGAACACATAAAGCATCCCATTCAGGGATTACCTCTTAATTTGTCAATTTTTTCGTAATGGAGGGAGTTCTCTGATTACTGGTTTCCTTTTTTGCCGCCAGAGCAATTATTACTTTATTTTTATTGATCCAAGTTCAAAATGAGTAATAAAAGAACAATCCAGGACTGTTGCAGCTATGGGAATGAACAGAAGGCAAATAATTATGGGGCAGAAGTTTCTTTAAAGAAAGACTAATTATTTAGTCTTTAAGGGCCTAATAATTTAAGGGCCGTTGGCTTTGAAAAGCCTCCATACGTACAGTAGGGCTGTAGCAGTTGGTACAGGGCAGGCTAACTGCCACTATTAAAGACAGAATAAAGATTTAGGATCAGTGTAAAACCATGAAATGCTTATGGTGCAAATGCTCCCTCGAGTCTCTGTTAAAAAGTGTGCGTTATAAATTTCAGAATAAACAGGAAAGCAAGTGTGAAAGCATCCTATTAGCAAACCTAGTTTCTGACTATAGCCCCAACATCAGGATCATTTAATGAGTGCTTTGATCTGTGTCTTTGTTTTGAGCATCATGAATGTTAAAACCAGATCTGAGTTGAACACAAGACATTATTTTTAATGAACTTTTTCTATTGTGAAAAGCCTCCTTTTTCTGGGGATACTGGTGGGATCACAGATTCACAGATCTGGCTCAATGTGCATTTCCTGGATCAACTTTGAGCCAGACTCAGCACAACCTCAACCCTCATGAGGCAATTGGGGTTGTACTTCAGTCACCTCTGAAAGTCTTTCTGAAGTCCACAGAGGCCACATGTATCTGCCTGTGGCCTCTGCTGGTTTCAGAATGGCCTTGGAGCTCGAAAAGTAAGATCTCCACATCCCGAGGACTTAGAGGGACCAAAACCATGGATTTTATTATCTACAGTTTTTGGTATTTGTGGGGGCCCAGTGAATAGTACCCTCCGCGGATACCAAGGTCACACCTGTATTTCATTATTCTTTAAAGAAAGGGTTTCACAAATTTATTTAAACTGCACTTTTTATTATTGGCTATATAGTATTGTGATGTCATCCTATCCACTATGCAATTCCTGACTGAGATTTTTTCCATGTGACTCATTCAGGAAGGAGAAAAACAGAGTAACCACTGGAAAAACTGCACCAAGAAAAAAGAAGGATATAAAATTGTGCCAAACAGGATCCAGCAAAAGAGGGCTGCTGACAAAATTTAAACATTTTTTTCAGGAGAATGTTACACCTCATTAAGTTATTGTTTTTGACCCAGAAATTAAAAAAAACAGTAAATATTTGGCACAACCATAATTAAAACATTCTGGAAATAAAATATTACACCTATTCAAAATATTCACTTTACTGTTCTTTTAATTCTACAGCAATTTTATTGGAGGCCATCAGGTTTTCTCTTCAGTATACTAAGTCCTGAAACAGGTTTTTCTTTTCCATATTCTAGCTGGGATGATTTTAGAAAAAAATGCAAAGTTGTTTTCCGGGGCATATCTTCCAGACCCCTTCTTGCTTCTCATCATTACCTGTATCTTTCTTCCACATGTACATGTTGATGCAGAATCCCTTTACATCTGTTGAGGGCCACTGGTATGTAATGTGCCTTTTGTTACAACCTCCTTCTCTGGCTTAGTAGCATTTTGTTTCAGTGTTCACGCTTCCAGGTACTTCGCTTATGCTATGGATTCTCAACTTTTACAAGACAAGCCCAGATCTGAATCTTTTTCCAAATGTACAAAAGAAGACCTGCAATGATGATGATTTTTTTAAAAAAATGGTGAATAAATTGATGATCCCAGGAAATTAGCCTTAAATATAATAGAACTAGCTGAATTTATCCATCATTGCAGGAGGAAAATGTAAAGAATATTTGTTGGCACTGGGAACAGGTGGGCTATGGCAGGCAATGGGGGGGCAGCAGAGGGCAGTGGGCACCACTGGGCAGTGGGCACCATCAGGCACTAGCCACCACTGGTCACCATGCATCACTGGGCAGGGGGCAGCTGGCACCACTGGCCACCACCAGGCTCTGGAAATCCCTACTGGGCATCAGACACCATCAGGCATTGGTATCACTGGGTGCCCAAGGGTGTTAGAGAGGAGGTGTTCTGGGTGGGGCAGGGAAGACTTTTCTGAAGGTGGGCATGTGGGGAGCATGAGACCAGAACCCAGCACTTGTGCCAGTGCTGATCCTAGCTCCATTCCTAGGTAGCTTGGGCCAGACAAGTTGAAATAAATAGGAAGCTGATTAGTGCAAATTCTGAGTTGAACAATTTGAGGGACATAAATGGGCTTTTGCATTGTAAAATCTCCCTCCATAGGTTCTGCAGAAGAGTGGCCATTAATTGGTTTTTATTTAAGTAGAAAACATCCATCGTTTGAAAACAAATGAAATTTAAACAAAATTGAAAACAATGAAAAGTGTAAACAGACAGTTTTAAAATGGAAAACAATGACATTTACACTGCAATCTTAATGTCACTTACTTTGGAGTAAGCTCCATTGACTATAATGGGACTTACATCTGAGTAGACAAGGATAGGATTGCATCCCTAATGGGACTTTGAAATCAAGGCCTGTTAAATTGAGGATCCACTGGTGTCTGAAGCCTTCAAATAAATATGAAGTACTGCTTTTTACATTAGAATTTTAGAACTTGTTGCTGAATCTTCTCCTATCAAATCATCCTTGTTAAGTCCTTGTTGAGGAGATAGTACAATCTGTTTAAGTAATACTGATGCTATATGTAGTTGGCTACTTAAACCCCCTGCCCCGCATTAGTGAATGAATAAATTCACCAGAGATCTATATGACTGAGAATGCAAAAGATTTTATAACCAACTAAATTCTATTTAGTTCTCAGCTCACCCAAGAGAATTAAATCAATGTATTATTATTATATTTTAAAAGAGATGAACATAAAAAGTTCAAACGCATTCTCCCTTGCATGCTATAAAAGTTAGGAAATTCACAGTCCCTGCAGCAACTTTAGAGCCCAAAATGCAGTAACTCTTGCTTTGAGTCTGAGTCGTTCTCGTTTTGTCATCTGAATAAAATAAATGTCTTTTAATTCCAATTGACACAACTTTGGCTAAACATTCAGGAAAGTTTATTAAAACAGGATTTCCATTGTGGCAAGTCTGGTCAGTCTACATATTTAGAACCCTTTGATGCTATTTAGCAATAATCCATTACAATGAAATATTGATCTCCCTAAATAATGTTAGATGTATGGGAAGATTATTGAATACAGGACACACACACACACACATTACTGGACCAACGATTCACCTGAGCAAGCTGAGATAGCAATCTAAGGGCAAAATTCTAAGAAATTTAGGATGGCACAATTCACCTGCTCCCCATACACATGAAGTGGGTGCCCCCCCAGAAGTGGTGTAGAATTGCTTTACTGTAGCACTTTTGTGACACCCCTAAACCAGCACAGAGCTTGTGCTGGGACTCATGCCAGCCCAACTGGGGATTAAGATTGCAGCCGTAAATGTCATTTGCTGCAGCAAAGTCAGTTGCCAGTTGTCTAAACAGGTATAGCTTTTCTAACACTATTTTTTCAGAGCCTTGGGCTATAGCCTGATGGAGCAGGCTCCCATTCTGGCAATGTGTGGAGTAGCACACAGCCAGAACACCAGGAGACATGCCCTACAATCCAGAATAACTACGGGAAGACGTAAAAGGCACTTACTCTGGATCGTTCTATGCATTTCCTATAGGTTTCCCATAAGAAGTCACTTAACTATGTGGTGTAAAAGGTCCTGTAGTTACTCTGGATTGTAGCCTTACACTAATAAGACCAGAATCTTCTCCTGCATGTTAGAGGATAATTGTGGATATGCCAACCCAGCTGGGACAGCTGAACAGGAAAGACATGGCAGGAGGAGGGCAGGATGGGAAGGCTATGAGACCAGTAATTGGGGAAGGGGTGGATTTGGTGGCAGTGGTGACTGCCAATTACAAATCCCCTTTCTCAGATATAATCCCGTGTCCTCACAGGCCTGTGCCAGTGACAATTGCTGCCACAAGTCCATTAGACCCATCCATGATATGGAGAATTACTTCTGCATAAGGAAGCATGTATTCCCTTTCCCAGGGACTCTGGGACTGCTACCCCCACAGGATACATCATGTGTCATTTTGGTGTGGCTGCACCAAAGGAAGGAGGAACCAAAGGATCAGGCTGTCCGTTTTAGGACTTTGGAAAGTTCTGTTCCTCTCTCAATATGAAAATCTGTATGACTGTGGACATGTTAGATGGCCAGAACCCAAGCTTATGGTTCCAGACATAGTTTGACAGAAAATAATTTTTAATCTGAATTTCATCAAAAGAATAGGAACCTACAGGCAGGTTCCAACCTACAGGTGGATCTGAAGAAGTCTTCAGTGTCATTGGTCTTGAACACCAAGATGTTTATTCCAATGATGTATTTTGACCCATGGCAGAACCATGAAAGATTATGGTAAACCTGGCTCAGTTCTGAAATGTTAGACTGAGGCACCTTAACTTCCTGGGCCAGGAGTGACAACCACAGCAAAAATCAGATGATATAAGGAGCCAACAGAGTCCCACTCTAGCCCTATAAACCTGCCTATTTCTTTGCTGAAGAAATTCATATCTCAAGTACAACCGCCTACAAAGGCCACCCTGAAGAAGGATATTTCTCAGCCCTTGGAGGTCTGGTAGGCTTCCATCAGATTTTTTATATCAATGAGAAAATAGATATACACCCAAAAACGCTACATTTGGAATGCGCTCTTTGTGTTTCTGGTCAAATCTGAATAAACTGGTCTTCACATTCCCTTAATGCAATCACAACTCCAACCTTTCTCCAGCTCCACAGTTATTTCTCAGGTTCAGAATAATGTGACATTATGGTGTGTTCTTACCAAGAATTACACTGTTAACCTTTGCCAGCAACATATCCATTATTCTAGTTGAAGTAGTACTAACAGACAAACCTAAATATATTTCCTACTAAATTACATATCAATATCCTTCCTACTCACTCACTGGCCATATATTAATAAGACCAAAGGAGTATAGTTACAGAAATCAAGCTTTTAGAATTCCCTACCACATTGGTATGTTCTCCCAAATATTTGAGGGAAAGAATATAAACTGCTATTTTCACTGCATCCTACACTTGCATGTTAGCCAATAAAAACTGGCAGAAGTCCGTGGTGTCACATCAGGAACATGAACTGGTGCGAAAGCCTGGAGGAAAAGTAGCCAGGGAGACAGATTTACAAGAGGGATATAGGGGATCTTGATAAATGTGCTGGAGGTTCCAAGTGAGATTGGTGTTTGATTAGATTGCAAGGGAAGGGAAGAGGGAGGGGAGGTGGGAGAATCTGGAATGACCCAGAAAAGACCCATCTGGAGACAGAAAATGAGTGTTTAGTGTACACACACAGTACAGGGATGTAGGAGTAACTGAGAGCAGTGAGTGGGAAGCAGAATAGGCAACCCCAAAGAGCAAATATACTGCACAAACAGAATCTACCTAGGACTTCATTCTTAGCCAGCAGGACCGAGTCATAGCTTGTACCTTGGCTCGGATGGCATCTTGCAAGCCCAGCTGCCATCGTGCTGTCTTTGGATTCTTTAGCCTAGCTGGACTATTCTCTTTTATCTCGTTTTTGGAAGACTAGCTAAAAAGAAAAAGAAAAAAGGATTTTTAAAAAAAGTTATGTAAGCCATCTTGGACATTAGGAAATTGCAAAATGTGGGGTATAAATCCCCTAAAAATTATTTATTTATTTATTTATTTATTCATTCATTCATTCATTCATTCATTCGTTCGTTCATTCATTTATTAGATTTGTATCCCGCCTTTCTTCCTCAACAAAAAGGAAACCCAAGGCAGATAATACACAAACAAACAAAAAAAAAGCAGGCCTCCGTCAGTCTTGGAAGACTATGGTATCATGCTCAGCGCTGCATACGCTGCATGCAAAGCACGAAAGCCTGGATTGGATTGTTATGGAGGATAGGCTGTTACCCAAGCAGCAAATCCCCCCTCTCCATGCCACTGAATTAGTCCAATGGAAAGGCAGAGCAAATACGATTGGATCCAGCTGGCATTACAGAGCTGGGCTAAGGACAGGAGCTTACCCTGTCTTGTGGAGCCAACCTGGGTCTCGAACCCTGGCCTGCTGGTTAACAAGCACAGTGTCTTAGCCACTTGCGCCACCCACAGCCCTAAACAAACAAATAAATAAATCCACATTTCCCATTTAGAAGTAACCAATTGACCAAAGGGCTGCTTGTTAATGGTTAAAGGTGTATGTTCTCGGTTGCTATCTGGAATCTGGGATTCCAATTGACATTTGAAAGAAGGTGGTGTGTGTAATACCTGACCATTGCTCTGATCAGAATGGAGAGTGTGCTTCAGGATACGTAGACAGCAATATTTTAGGGGGGACATCATTTGAGGGTGAAAAGCAAAGGGAAGAACCAGAAACTTAGACAAACCCTAGAAATGTTTTTAGTGACTGAAGGAAAATTAAATGAGGACAGGGAAAGGAGGTAGCCAGCAGGAAACCAGGTCTGAGATGGAGGTGCCATAAACAGAACACACCAATCCACGGAGTACTCTATAGGGGGTAGTTTTAGGCATAAGGCATGCAACTTCCATTAGAGATTGTTTTTCTTACACCAACACCTCCAACCCATTTTTTCCTAGGTAGGTAGAAAGGTAGAAAGTACTGCTGAAGGGAAGGGAGCCCCTCACCCTTCATCCGCTGCTCCTTCCTGGGGACTCCATGGAGTTAGTTCAATTTACACCTTTTACCACTGCAGTGAGTATTTCATTGACTTGCACAAGCTTGGTCCCGAAGGTAATAAAACCTAAATTATTGCAGAAACCAGACTGTGAAATAGTCCTGTTGGAACTCCAAGGAGCTTCATTAGTGTAATTGCTGCTATGGGAAGTCTCTATATGCTGACAAGTCCGGCATCCCCAAAGCCTGATATTTAGCTATTTCTTCTCACTCGGGAGCTCATCTATATACTTTTTCAGAGTGATGTTCTATGAGCTCCCCAAGAGAGATTTACCAAGTCTGAAATTCTGGAAAATGGTTGCATCCGTGAAACGTGCTGTATGGAAAATGTAAAACAGTTCATTGAGAATGTCTTTGGTGAAATGCTCACTGAAGCAATATGGCTCAACTGTTCTTGTGGTGTGGATCCATCTGCTTGCAGGTCTCAGAGACTGTAAGAATCAGGGTCAGTCAAGAAAGCCCAACATAGGAGAGCTTTGCCATTGAGCAGGCTAATTTGGATGAATGATACAGCAGGAAGAATATCTAATTCTTATCTCTCTGTGCAAGTCTGGCTGGGAATTGGAAAATGCTTTAGGTACAATGCCTGGGAGAGAATAATTCCCTCCGACAAAAGCATATGGAGAAACCTAAATCTGAACAATCTATATTCTGAAGAGAGCTGGAAAAGGAAAGTAAAATGGATTACTTTTCAACATAGTAATCCCAGAGCTAGACATTAAACACACACAAATATCCTCTCTGATTTCATACTAAATCCATTCTACCTCCTGCACTGAACCCAAAGCACAGACGCAAAAAGAAAAAAAAATTGCTTTCTTGGGTTAAGTAGTACAAAAGGATCTAAAGCCGTAGTAGCCATTTGGCACAAGCTGTCCTTTTGGCAACTCTAAAGTTTTCTTGGCACAGAAGGCTTTGGAGATCTAATGCCGCTGTCCAGCTTACCTCATATGTGGACATCTTGAAAATGTCAGTTAGTTGCCTTCAGTGTATAACATATTTCAAAGCCTGATTAATAAATTGTGTAACAATTGCGAAGTTTGGCTTTCAAGATTGAAGACGGGGATTTGTATATGTGTGGAATGGTCTTTCTTTCCTACAGACTGCTGTTTTTTCTTGAGCCTCATGTTCTCACTTGTTGAGCTCCATCACGCTTTTACCCCCCAAGCCGAGAATAAAGAGCCGGAGACAGATGCTGGATTTGATGGCCACTTTATTAAAATATAACATATTTAAAACCCAACAAAAGGGGCTGCTAACTTGTCGTGCTGGTAGCTAAAAAATAAGGGATGGCGAAAGCCTGGCTCAGGTGTCACCCTCGCAAGGGTACCCATCAACACCAACCCGAAGGTCGAGACAGCTGGGCGCTTGGTCAATCAAAGCAGCTGAACACTCGGTACACCCGAATTAATGCCCGGCCGAACCAAGCCTAACTTCCCAGGTACAGGGCTAGCCATCCCGACCTACGTCCGGTCTGGTACCAATAGGCAAGGGATGCGTAGCACTGACCCTGCTGTCTCAGGCAGTCACCGAAGGCCTATCCTGCCTACTCCAGCACGACACCTGCCATAAAGTGACCTATTTAAACCTCCCTCACCACTATTACAGTTTAGGGTAGGCAAAAAAGAGTCCCGGCAAGAGCCAATCAGCAGGGACCCCAAAAATTCCTACCCGGCCCAAAATGCGACCAGCAAAGCTTAAACTGCACAAGGGAGGGAGGGTGGGGACGACTCTCCGGCGAAGACTGGAGGGACACTGCCGGCAGCACACATACAGCGTCCCTCCAGCGCCGCCCCCTGGCCATAGCAGCCAATAGGCTGCGAGCATCTCCTCCGGCCAGACCATCCCAGCTGGGGGAGGCAAAAGGGCCAGCCCATTAACGGGCTGGCCCCATTACCCCCCAAGCCGAGAATAAAGAGCCGGAGACAGATGCTGGATTTGATGGCCACTTTATTAAAATATAACATATTTAAAACCCAACAAAAGGGGCTGCTAACTTGTCGTGCTGGTAGCTAAAAAATAAGGGATGGCGAAAGCCTGGCTCAGGTGTCACCCTCGCAAGGGTACCCATCAACACCAACCCGAAGGTCGAGACAGCTGGGCGCTTGGTCAATCAAAGCAGCTGAACACTCGGTACACCCGAATTAATGCCCGGCCGAACCAAGCCTAACTTCCCAGGTACAGGGCTAGCCATCCCGACCTACGTCCGGTCTGGTACCAATAGGCAAGGGATGCGTAGCACTGACCCTGCTGTCTCAGGCAGTCACCGAAGGCCTATCCTGCCTACTCCAGCACGACACCTGCCACACGGGGAACCTGGCTAGAACATGGTTCCACCGCCCCATTAAAGACAGGTTAGCAGTCCCCTAACTAAAAACCAAACATATTCCTCTATGGCCAAATCACTAAGGTGGACCCCATCTGATCTAAAAAACATGGGGCAGCTGCCACATGACGTGACGGTGATCAATCACCAACCCACCCCAACACTCAACAAAAATGCGCCCGTAGGCGTAGCCCGCATAAAGGCCAAATCACAATCCGGATGTCCTTAGCCCCTCTCCAACCCACCTGGGAAGGAAGGAAGACCAGACAAACCGGACAGCTGGGCACCCCACTTCACAAGTGATAGGTCTTATCTAATCTGCACCCTGAGGCCCACCGTCCTCGTCTGGGTCAGATCGTTCTCACCCAGGTGCACCAGCAAAACATCAGGGGGTGGGTTGTCACGTAAAAATTCACTGACTATGGGCAGCAGCTGACCCCACCCCATACCTCTCTGGACAGCCCAGGCAATGCACACGTCTGGACCGAGGCCAAGACAGGAGCCGGCGCCACTGCGTTCGGTCCCACTTCTGGGCCCAGAAGAGGATGGAGTGGCCAATCACCAGGACTCGAAGAGGTCTTGATGAAGAGGAGTCTGCAACACAAACAAAGAGAAAGTCAGTAAATAACTGCATCAAGGCAGAATACAACTCATCAAACAACACAGCAAATGAGCTCCCCCGAGCATCATTTGCGTACATGATACCAAAAAGCAGCTGAGCGCCATTGTCCGATGCGCCGGATGACCTCTTCAGTGAGCCCTACACTAAAGGCCAATGTAGCAGCGCCAATCCGAAGGGAATGGACCTGTAAAAGTCTGGGGAGAGACCAAGAGTGGTCACAGCCCAAGCAAAAACAGCCCGAAACTGGAAAAATGTAAGTGGAGCCCCGTCCACATGTTGGAACAAGGGGCCCACAAAATGAACCACCCTGTCTCTATAACGAGTTAGAGCCCGTACCAGGCACAGAGCGTGGCCGGGAATAGCCCTCAACCTGATTACCACTCCCCAGGCCCTCTGGTCAGTCTTGGACCTGCGTAGCCGCAGGATACAGACCGAGCTTTCAAGGGTCACGTCCGACCACCACAACACCCAGGAAGGGTCGGCAGAACGAGACCGCACCAAAAACCTTGCTGATCCGAAAGGCCCCAAAGAACATAACCAGAGTCACAGCCCGAAAGAGGTCTCTTTCAAAGTCGGAACTACAGCACCGGCCAAAGGCCTCCAATAAATACCCCAAAATCTTGACAGTCACCGGTTTCCTCTGATCCGGGACCAAGGGTCTGTCCCTACGCATGCCCTCCAGCATGGGTCGGACCTTAAAGTTTTGGGTAGTACCCACCACTCCTTTCGGGCCAGCCATAAAGGCCAGGGCCGAAAGGTACACAGAAATGGATTTTGGGTGCAGGCCTGATTCAAAAAGGAAAAGCAGAAACCTGAGCAAGATGTCCACAGGCAGAGGCCATTCCACAGGCAAACTTTTGGCCTGGCAGAAGGCCTCGAACTCTCCCACCTTTCTTTCACAGCTGCTCCTCGTCAAAGGAGCCAGGGAACCCATAATCAACCTTTGCGCCCTCACGGTCCAAGGCTCCACAGCCACTCGGGCATGGGGTCTGGGTCCTGACGGGCAGCCGGGGTGAGTTGCCTGAAGCGGTCGTCCTGAAAACTAGACAGAGCATCGGCAACACCATTTTCAAGCCCCGGGATATGACTAATCGAAACTACCAAGTTAATGTGCAGGCACTGCAAGACAAAAGCATGCACCAAACGCATCACCCTTGGAGAACGAGAAGTCTGCTTGCGAACAACATGCACAACAGCCTGGTGTCGCACCAAAATCGAACTGTAGAGTTCTGAAATTGGTCGGCCCAGATGTGTACAGCTACTACAACTGGAAAAGTTCTAGAAAGGTAAGATCATGCACAACATCACCGCCGTCCATGAAGGAGGCCAGGGATGAGCACACCATCTTCCCCTAACATAAACTCCAAAACAGTGGCCACCTGCAGCTTCCGAATTGACCTGCAGGAAAGCCTTGAGAATCTGGACTTCCCCCCAGAAAGAAGTGCCATTGAAGTCAGACAGGAAGGTCAACCAAACCTTCATGTCATTCCTCATGGCAGCCACCACCCTCACCCTAAGGTGGAGTGCCTGCAAGCCAACCATGGCATCACACTGACGCCGAAGGAAGGCCCGACCGGGGGCCACCACTGTACAAGCAAATTTAAATGACCCACCAACACCAGCAAATCCTTCAGCGAGATTTTCCTCGCATGCAAGGACTGCTCTAAAAGGTAGCGCAAGGTAACTAATTTGTCCTCGGGCAACCTGGAACACTGCGCCAAAGTGTCCAATTCTATTCTCAAAAAGGTCAAGGTGGTGGCAGGCCCCTCGGCAGCCCCAACTCTTCTGCCAAGAGAGCACCCATCTCTAAACAAAGGCTCTGAAAGGAGGTAAGTAGCCTGTCACACTGAGCAATACGCGCCGCCCCCATAAAAAGAAGTCGTCCAAATAGTGGACAACCCTCCCAAAAGGGGACCTTGTACGCAGAGCCCACTCTAAAAAGGTGCTAAAAGCCTCAAAGGCTGAACATGAAACAGAACAACCCATGGGCAGAGCTCTGTCAACGTAATCCCACCCTCAAACCACATACCCAGCAGGCAGAAAATCACTTGGATGAATAGGGAGCAGCCGAAAGGCTGACTCCACATCGGTCTTGGCCATAAGGGCCCCAGACCTGCAGGTTTGCAAAAGCCGAACTGCCTCATCCAGTGAAGTATACCCAACCGAGCACAGGTGAGGGGGAATACCATGGTGAATTACCCGAAACTGGCCCGGGGCCTTCCTGGGTACAACACCCAATGGGGAGACTCTCAAATTTGGAAAAAAGGGGGGGACGTAAAAGGACCAAGTACTCTGTCGGTGGCAACCTCCTTGGCCAACTTTTTACGTACAACAGCCTCCCTACCCTTCACCGACTTCAAGTTCGCCGCCCAGAAAGCCTGAGCCGGGCGAGGGGCCGGAATTCGGAAACCCACAACGAAACCACTCAACAAAAACCTAGCAGCATCCCTATCAGGGTAGGCCTCAAGCAAAGCAGTCAAACAGACAGCTTAACTGGGGTCGGCCCCTTTTACAGCAACCTCTGGCCCCGGCACCTTAAAACCCTTTCGCTCTTGAGCAGGCGCTGGCAGGGTGCTTTCCGCCACACACTGTACAGAGGTGGCTAAAAGGGGGGGGGGCAACAAGTCATGAAACAAGTTCCTATAGACCAAATTCATAGCAAGCCCTTTGTCCTTGCGCCCCCAAGGCGCCTGAAGACGCCTTGGGTAGCGACAAAGGGTTGCGAGCAATGAGGTAACCGCTGTCTGGGCGGTCACCCTGGATGGGTTCGGCAGTAGCCACAACCTGCATCCAAAGCTCAAATTCCGAGGCTGACCAGACCAGGGAAGGGTAGGACTGAAGAGGTCGACGTAGTCGCCTCTCCATATCTTTTCCTTCACGGACATGGCCAAGTGTCTGCTCCCTTTGCTATGTGAAGATCGAGGCAGACCCACCCAGGGACCATCACATGCCCCATGCCCATAGGGAGCTATGTGAAGGTCGAGGCAGACCCATCCAGGGACCATCACACGCCCCATGCCCATAGGGGGCCATGAATAGTAAGGGCACACCTAGCCTGGTGTCCACCAAGGCATCATTTGAGCTTGGACCCTGAAACATTAAAACCCCCCGACCCTTCCAAGGTACGGGTGGGCACAACAGCAGAAGGTTCCACATCCCTGTTGGCTGCCCTTTCCCTGGCCTCCCTCTTATGCGCCTTATAGCGCTCCATAAGGGTTTGACAATCCAATAACTCCCAACTCCATCTGAGGAAGTTGGCCCAGGAGGGGGGGGAGGAGACTGGTTGGGATTGCGAGGGGCCCTGCCACCCCGTTTCTGCACCCACCTGCCCATGTCACCACCCAGAAGGGGTTACCAACCACCACCCTGAATGTAAGTAATTAATACAAAGGATATGCAGCACTGTAGAATCAAAGCAGAGTTGCAGCAGAATCTCAGTCACCACCCACAAGGGGTTACCCACTAACACCCTGAATGTAATTAATTGATACAAAAGATGTGCAGGCCCGAAATAAGCCTAGGTCTAGTGGCAAAACAAAATGCAGCAGCCACAGCAGGCCTAGCAGGCCCAAAAGAAGCCCAGGCCTAGTGTCAGAACAAGTGTTCTTTATTAACACCAAAAAGGATATGGGCTGCTATAGCAGCAACAGTAGAGAACAGCAGAGTTGCAGCAGAAGACCAGCCAGGAAGCAGGATAAGGTAGAGGCAGCAGCAGCAGCACCAAGGATGAGCAGCAAGCACCAGCAGCTTCCCCAACTGCTACCCCAACTCAAATCAATGCAGAAAATGGGGGGAGGAGGGGCTGGGCAGCAATGATCAACCTAAGGCCCACCAGTCCAGCAAAGCTGAATGCAGCAAGGTAAGTTACCCACAAGCAGATAATTCAACTAGGATGGCTGCCCTGGCCACAAGGCCCAAAGTCAACTAAAACGGCTGCCACTATAAAATGGCTGCCACCATGAGGTGCACCCAAAATGGCCAGCAGCCATGATGGGCCTGCAGAAGAAGGCTCCTCAGTAGAGGATCAAGGCAGCCAGCAGCAGGGGGGGAACCCCTCCACTAAATTAGCCAAGACCCTGAGGCTCTAGCCCCAGCCTCTACAAAATGCAGCAGCCCTGAAGGCCGAGCCAGGGGTCCCTGAAGTGAGGGAAGCCCAATCCTAAAGCTGGAAGGGACCCAGTGGATCATCCAGTCCAACCCCCTGCCTGCAGCAGGAGATCCTCATCTTGTGCCCCCCCCCCAGTCGGCAACAAGGTGAAGAACGGGCCCCAAAGAGCATTGAGGAGAGTCCCTGGAGAGCTGCTTCTCCGACGACTCTCCGGCGAAGACTGGAGGGACACTGCCGGCAGCACACATACAGCGTCCCTCCAGCGCCGCCCCCTGGCCATAGCAGCCAATAGGCTGCGAGCATCTCCTCCGGCCAGACCATCCCAGCTGGGGGAGGCAAAAGGGCCAGCCCATTAACGGGCTGGCCCCATTCTGTCAAAGAGAACTTACTAGACCGTTGTTGGAAAGGAGAGCTAAGCAGACCAACAGGTAGCCAAGAACTAATGGGGCCAGGGCTTTAGACACTTTCATTTCACAAGTCTTTTAGGGTGGTTTGGGGCAGGTTTAGATTGAGACAGTTATAGTATAGTGTTTGTGAGACTGTTGCTGTAGAATTCTCTCTCTCTCTACTGGATTTTTAAAACATTATTCTTCATTATATTAAGTATACATTAATTATATTTAAGTATGCAGCATATTAAGTATGATGTCTGCTGTTGTGTCTATTATTTAGTGTCTTGATTTAGGTATTTTTATTTTTGATGTAATAATTTATGTATTTTAGGGCACAATCCTAATTTACATTGGAACAGGCAGACTGGCCTGTGCTGAATCCAGTTCAAGGCAGGTGTGGGCTAGGGCACTACGTGAAATAAGGGGATTTTATTCCCCCAAACCTATGTTGCATGTCAGTCAGCCTTATGGGGCTACTTGGATTTGTCTATGATTTTACAGGTGCAAAACTGAGCACCCTGTAAAGCTGATTCCTGATTCCTCCTCTTGGGGTGCCCTTCTAGTGTCTGAAAATGCCACCTTCCTACCTCCATTCTGCCTTTTCATCACCAGCCTCCTGAACAGGCCTACCCAGGCTGGCACAAACATAACTTCTCTGGGCATCAGTATGGCACTGCTAGGCTAGTGCACGTCATTGTATTTCTGAATAGGGATGAACCTTTTTTGGCATATTTGTGACATTCTGGAGCTAGCTCAAAGACCTTGTGGCATCTTGGAGGTGGGTGGGGATGTTAGATGACATTGTGACTTCTTTCTGAAAAGCAAGGTATAAACATTTAACACAAATGCTTTCAGACTGGAACCCAGAGGAGCATTGGAGGCAAAGCTTGCAAGGAATACTCTAATATGCCTGCCTTCATGCCATTTTGTTGTCATTTGCCTGTGAGTTTTGGGGAACATTGAAGAATGATGATATGACATGTGCGATGAAGTTGTGTTTTAGGAGTAAAAAATGTATAAGTTTGCTCAGTCACCAGCATCTCCAGTTACAAGGAGCTCAAGTACTTTGTTGAACAGTTACAACACATCACATTAGAGAATACTAGGCTAATCAGCTTTTTTGTCTTGCTCAGCATTAAGGGGAGAGTAAAAAGGAGGGTTACAAGCCTGCTCATTTTGGTTTTGGCTGCTACCCTGTATATTTGTAATGAATGAATCTTTCTGGCTGGAGCATTTCTGTGTGTATTAGGGCAGGAACAGATATCTTTGCAACAAAATGTAGTTAATTACAGCACAATCTATTGTCTACTTTTTATTTTTGATGTAATAATTTATGTATGTATTTTTGATGTAATAATTTATGTATGTATGTATAATTTATGCATCAGAAGTATGTCCCATTGTATTAAATGGGGCTTACTCCCAGGAAAGTGTGTTTAGGATTGCACTTTTACAGCCTTCATTTTATTCTTCCACTGAAGTTGCTATAACGCATTTGAAAAGGACCACTGCACCCAAATACAAGCACCTATAATATTCACCTTGGTTCTTAAAGCAAGGATGTTGCTGTATTTTAAACCTTTTCCCCCATATTTACACCTGCCTGCGACTCCTGTTAAGAGGCTTCCACGTGGCCACCATTCCTTCTCAGACACTCAACCTTGCTTGCTTTCAAACTCTGCCTTCTGGCAAAGCTGGGCTGCATTTCAAACAAATCTCAGATGAGTTTCAAATGAAACAGAGCCAATTTATAATTTATTATTTCAGTTTATTGTTTGGTTGGCTAAAATCACATGCTGCTTCAAACCTTCAGTGCCAAACACTTTGGCTGAGTTTCCTGATCCAGATTTGTTTGAAATTCAAAATGCAAAGAAATATTTGGGATGGAGGGTGAGGCCCTAAGCACTGACACCTAGGACATGCTTAGCAGGGCCCTCTATTATTCTACACCTCTGATTCAAGAAGCAAATTGTGTTCTTTATTCTTTCATAGAACCAGGCTGAATTTAGGTTTGATGAGGCCCTAAGCTGTTGAAGGGAATTGGGCCCTATAAAGGCTAGCACAGGGTTTCTCAAAGTGGGGGTCGCCTAGAGCTTTCCTGGGGGTCACCTAAAGACTCCTGGTGTAGGGGGCCAGTTCAGGCTTGCCAGACCTACTGTAGCTGCGCGCACACTGGGGCTGACTGACAGCCTCAGGGCCCAATCCTATGCATGCCTACTCTGAAATAAATCCCATTGTGTTCAATGTGTGCATAGAACACACATTTCATTTGTAACAATGAAAATACATCCTGCATATTGGATATTTACATTACGATTCATAACAGTAGCAAAATTACAGTTATAAAGTAGCAACGAAAATAATTTTATGGTTGGGGGTCCCCACAACATGAGGAACTTATAAAGGGGTCACGGCATTAGGAAGATTGAGAACCACTGGGCTAGCAGACAGGACCTGACTTACATCATAGGAGCCTACACAACACAAGACACTGTGCTGTACATAGGTTTTTATTTTATTTGTTTTTTATTTTATATTTTGGAAATATACCTCCAGTTTGTTTTTTACCTTTAAATTTTGGGTGGCACTAAGCTATGGTTTGTTTAGCTTATACATAAATCCGGCACTGCATAGAACCAGTTGAGTTCCTTATGGTATTTTACACTTGTATGGGAAATAGTTGCCTTTCCATGAAATACATTCAGGACTTCTTTAGTCCTTTCAAGTGGAAATAGGACTTCAGAGAAGTTGTTCTCATTACTCTTTTAGGAGGACAGCTTTAATCTGTCACTCCATTCCAGTTTGTTTTTCAGAAAGTTCAAAGAGTCCAAGCAGTCAAAGGATGGAGGATGAGAAGAAGTTAGAGAGAGGTAGTAAGGAAGAATGACAGAAAGGAAGCAAAAGTTATAACACAATCAGCAAATATATAGCTTGTTGATGTTGTCGGTATTGGTGTCTTACCCATGGCATCTTTCTTTCCAGGTGCATGATCCAAAGCAGACCCACCTGTAACCAAATTAATGTCAAATCTTCAGAAAACACCAAATGATTTGAGATGGCAAAAAAGCCAGTGAATTGTGAAGAACCCTATAAGGATATCTTTAAACAGAAAGAGTAGTAGCAGAGTTAGTGTAAGTGGAGAGTGTAAGTGTTAGTGTAAGTGGAGAGTTAGGAAAAATCCTAGCTCTGTGTGCTTATGAGGATCTAAGTTGTATGAACGCAATGAAAGCATCAAACCAATGGTTGTCACCTTTAATGCTTACACAGACATTCAGATATCTAACTACAGTATTTAAATTCCACTTTCTAACTAAAAAGTTCACAAAGTGGTTTACTAGAAAATGAAAAAAATTAATAGCTAATTAATAGTTAATGGGTCCCTGTCCCAAAAGGACTCACAATCTAAAATGCAAAAAGAACACTAGCAGAAGCCACTTGAAGAGACATTGCTGGGGTGTGGAGGGGCAGTTACTCTCCCCCTGCAAAATAAAGAACACCCACTTGAAAGAGTGCCTCTTGCCCAGTTAGCAAGGGTAACCGTGGTTAGCAGATAACCACTGTTGGAAACAGGATGTTCAACTAGATGGATCTAGAAAGGAAGTTTCTTGGACCTTGTTCGTAGGAGACTATACCTACATTTTGATGTCTTATAGATGGGTTAGGAAGATGAACTGGGCACATCCAGCTTGTCTACTGGAGAAATGGGATGAAAAATAGGTTAGGTATAAGTGATGAAACTCTATTAAATATCAGTGTCTGAGATTGGCATTCTTATTTGAGGTGGGGCAATAGCCCATTAACTACCTGCTTTCTAGTTGCTTTTGTAGGTATCACCTGTAACCCTGACTTATACTGCCCGCAGTTTTTTGAAGGGTCAAGTCAGGAGAATTCATAATATGAGAATTTGGGAATGGTGGAGTTATTTTATAGTTCCTTAAGGGCTTATAATGGGAGAATGCTTTATCCTGGTTCTGATGTAATTATACAATGTTCCATAAGCATGTTTCACTAAAAACTTCTTCACTAGGGAAAAAGAGTTCACACACGTACCCATACACCTCTCTCCTCATTGGTCTGCTGATGACATTGTCCGTTTCTAATAATCAGGCTGGAATTCACAAATTCACACCTTGTGGTTGCTTCATTCTAGGGCTTTAATAAATGTGGCCAGCTGTTCCTTGATTTTGGGCTTGCTTGGTAATAGTATTAATGTGAAAAATCACGGTGTCAGCACAAACCTAGCACTCATCAAGTTCTTTAAAACAGTCTGGATTTGCTAGCCCAGAATGAACGGCCAAAAGTTTTACTCTAGCAGATCTTCACATATAAGCTGAGCTCACTCACACCTTTTCACCCACGGCCTAAAATGCTGCTAAGACAGAGAGCAGCACAGGAGAGCTCTGGGTGGGAGATCCCTGTTTTATGTAAACCATCTGTCATTTTATCAACTCTGCAGATTGGAGATGAGAAATGTAAAGAAGTAATTTCTCTCTGGATTGAGCCATGTAGAGGGTCAATGCAATAAGCAACCTCCTCGGGAGACTTGTATACAAAAACTGTTTAATTTATAGGTAAAGGTTTTGGCAGGCATTCAACAAAGAACTAGTGTCTTTCTTAATTGGGCCTTCGACATGCTACATTCCAAAGATGGACATATGGTATGAACAAGCTTGAGATGCTTCTTGCTTTATCTGTCTGTCCATAGATGGACTGCACAGGAGAAAGATAAAAAATCACACCACAATGTGATTTTATTTTTTAGCTCATCCCTTTCTTTTCCTATTTTGAAGGGGGAAAAGTTTGAAAAGAAGGAATAGACTGGGAATGCAATTTAAGTAGAATTTTTCTACTTTCCATCACCATTTGGGCATAAAAATGATAGCTATCTAAGCTTGTTCAAGTGATTTCCTGGTCAAAAAATATTATTATAAAATACTAGAAAAACCGCATTACGGGAGTAAAATCCCCCATATGCCATCTCCCCTCTGCATACCATCCCCCATGCACACCAACCACCACACGCACCAACCCCCTATTCACACCAACCCCCTATTCACACCAATCCCCATGTGCACCATCTCCCCATGTGTATCAACCCCAAGTGTGCACCAGACCCATGCGCACTAAATCCCCATACTCAATATCCCCATGCATATCAAGCCTCCCATGCTCAATACCCTCCCATGCACACACACCCATGTGCACCATCATTCTCTGTGCACCCTCCCTCCCAGTGCATTAGCTGGATGTTGATCGGTCATTCTTCAATGTGAAGTATCGGCCAAAAATGTGTTGCACCCCTTTTCAGACCCTTAGGCATTACATTTCTAGAAACTGGTTCTTGGTGGGTGTTCCCATCACAGAAGGAACACCCTCCCCAAATTTCATGCTTCTAGGACCAGGGGTTGGGGCACAGCATCCCTCAGTCAGGGATTCTTCAATGTAAGTATAGGAAGGAAAATGTGTTGTGCCCCTTTTCACCCTCTTCTGGTAGGAATTTCTGAAAACTGGTTCTTACTGGGTGCCTCCATCACGGAAGGAACACCGTCCCCAAATTTCACACTTCTAGGCCCAACAGTTTTGGCTGGCCATTGATGAGTCAGTGAGTTAGTCAGTGAGTGAATGAGTCAGTGAGTGACTTTTCCATTTTATATGTTTTTATATAATCTCTTCTTATCTCCTTCAGTGATGGAGAGTTGACTACTTCCTCACACCTTCCATAATTCCATTCTCACTAAGACAAATGCATTCTCTTTTGCAGAGGTAAAGTATGAGCTGGACTACCAAGGCACCCAAACTCATTTGGAAGGTATGTATATTGAGCAGTTAAAATTATTTGTACATCTGTAGAAGAAGATATACTTTGCAGTAGGCATCTCTGCAGGTACTTATGTGCACGTAACACCAGATATAATTATCATATAAAAGTATATGCAAATGGAGCTGCAATGGCAAGATGCTGTGCTTGTCAGTCTGAAGTTCAGCGGGTCGGCTGTTTAAGAAGCATGTGCCACATGATGGAATGAGTTCCCCTCACTCATCCCAGCTCCTGCAAATCTAGCAGTTTGAAAGCATGAAGATGCAAGTAGATGAATAGTTACCACTTTGGTTGAGAAGATAACATCAGGCTTCTATGACAGGCTGGCTGAAATATAAGGATTGCCAAAATGAAATATGGTCCAATAAGATATATCCCATTTTCCTGGCATATATAATCAGCTCATAGTTCATCACACAGCCAATAAGGAAGAGTGGAAAGCTTTTGCCAGAATCAAAGCAAACCATCTTTCATAAGAGAGATAAAAGGTTATTATAGGATTGCACTGCATTCTAGTGAAAAAAAATTCTTGAATTTTTTTTTTTTACAGGACATGTATATGCTCCAGTATGAAAAGGTGGTAGATGTTATCTATAGAAATTGTCTTGACTTAAGTGTTCAATCTTTCCTTCACCACTTTCCAGATTGCAGTGATTTTTATCGGTTGCTTTGCAGCTCCAGCACAAATTACACCATAGGAGTGATGGGAATTGAAATCTTCTTTTTCTCTCTCACCGATTCCAGAGGTAAGCCCTGTGAAATGAAGCCCCAGACATTATTCCTCAATAAGGTAATCTCTTCCTTTGAGAGGCTCAGACAAAGCGCTCAATTTATGAACATTCTGGAGTTCTTACAAATAAATATCCTGAAACCTTTGAAGGGAGGATTGCTTTTTATTTAGGTTATATATGTTCATAAAGGTCAAATGCAACCATTTTTACCTGCTATATATCCTCATTTTTAACACTTTAATGGGTACTACAACTTTCTAGAGATGCTTTGCTCTGCTTCTTTTCAGCGGGATGCCAGAGACATGATGTCATGGATATTACATTGTCATGAATTATTTTGGCTTTAGTGGAAAAAAGAGAATATGCACATTCCTAGACAGGGGCACATTCCTGATCAGGCAATCAGACTTGTTCTTGACAGGTGACCACTTCATTCTCCAGATTCATGGTTGCTCCATCTACCTTGGTTACAACAATATCTGTTAACATTTCCAACCTGCCTTCATACTCCAGAGTAGAGATTTTCAATCTTTTTAATCTCACGGCACACTGACAAGGATGCTAAAATTGTCAAGGTACACCACCAGCTGTTTGATAATTATCAAGGCACACCATGCCTCTGATAGGGTATGAGAAAGGTAATTTAATGCAGAATGCAATAAAAGAAACTGCACTGGAATACCTATGTTCTATCAAAAGTTATGGCCAATTAACCAGAAGATGAAAACACAAAATTTTATGGAACAAAAAGTAGATTACTTTCCCATGATACTGATTGTTCTGAGAACCAATGAAATATAATTCTGATACTGTATGGAATAATGTCTTAATATGAATCAGTTCAGTTCCATATACAGTGGTACCTCACTTAAACAGCTTAATTCATTTTGGAGGCATGCTCTTTAAGTGAAGCGGATTTTCCCATAGGAAATAATGGAAACTCAGATGATTGGTTCCACAACCCCCAAAATATTCATATGAAAATATTAACTGTATGTAAAAATGATATCAAAACACTGGAATTGAATTCAAAATACTATAATATAATAGAGACCACAATTACTGTAACAAAACACTGTAATATTCTGTGCAGTAAAAAAGAAAAGAAAAACCTTTATGGCCAAAGATTACTAATTTTCCCTAAAGGAGTTACTGGTGCCTTGGAGCATCTTTAACAAGGAACCTCTCTGTGTGTGAGATCTATCTATGCAAACTAGATGGGCAGTCTGCAATAGCAGAGGGGAAAGATCCTATGCTGTCTACTCAGAATCAAGCCCCATTAAATCCACTGGGGCTTACTCACAGGAAAGGAAAACTGCAAGCAGGGAAGGTTGTGGTGGGGGGAAGAGGGTGGTTGTAGTAGGATTCGGGCAGGGGGCTTCCTTGGTGGGAAAGGGGTCTGTTTGAGGGGGCTGAAGAGGGGGTGCAGGAGGAGTATTCCCTCCTACCTGATGGAGTCTGCAGAGGCTTGGCTGAGCATGTTTCCTGACTGTAGGAACAGCCATCTTTGTTCCTCTGATGAAGGGGCTTTTCTGCTCTTCTGCTGCCCCTGCTGGTCTCTTCCATGTACTGCAGGGGGGAGAAGGTCTCACCTCACTCCCTCAGCCCAGCCAATGCTGGGGAGAGACAGGGAGAAGGACAGGGAGCCCAGCCAATGGGCACTCGTTATGCGAAAAAAGCTCTTTAAGCGAAGCAAACCCACACAGAAATTTTTGCTCTTTAAGTGAAACACTCGCTATTCGAGGCACTCGTTAAGAGAAGTACTACTGTACATATGTCATAATACAGTTATGTATTCTAAGTGGTGCTCCTCTACAATTTTCATTTTTTACTTAATTTGATTTTGTTGTTGCACAGGTGGGGGGAACAGCAACAAATTTTTCTTCTACTCCAGATAGTAAATAGGTGCCTTAGCTATGCCACTAGCAGAGCAAGTGGGTGGTGAACTGCTGAGGAGGAGGAGGAGGAGGAGGAGGAGGCAGGTTTTTCTCCCAATCACATCACCTCTGGTTTTGACATCACTTCCCGGACAACATTTTGAGCTTTACACCAGGCTACATGATCATTAGCAACACCACTGATAAGAGCAGTGGTCATCAAAGTGGGGGTCGCAACCCCCAAGAGCGTCACAACGTCCCCCCATGGAGTCCCCAATGGTGGGGACCACCATCTTTTTCCCCCCAGTGTTCCCACAAGGTCGCCATGTGTGTGAGCCTCAGGGAGTTGCTGCAGCCCAGGAGAGGAGTATGGGCTTCCACCTCCTCTCCCTTTCTCCCTCTCCTCCTGATTGGACTCCTGGGTGCTGGGAGTGGCGGAGAGGGCACTTCACTACCTATTTCTCCCTCCCCCTGCTGACCCTGGCAGGAGGGGAATTTTCCTGCTGGGAACTGGAGAGACTTAAAGGGATCAGGGGTGGCCTCAGGAGAGGGGATCTACCTGAGCCCCAAGAGCTCTCCCCTCTCCTCCCATAGAGCAAGGTCTTGCGGGTCTGGGTGCCACCTTCCCCAGAAAGGAAGACAGGCAGGATGATGCATCTTCTGCCACCTCCATTCTTCCCCCTCCCTCCTCCCTCCCAGCTGCCCTTCCAGCTCCTCCACTATGGTCTCTGCTTCAGCCACCCCAACCAGGTCCAGTCAGTTGCTACCCCCACAACCTTCTTGCTCCTCACACATTTCCCCCACCTGCTAGTCTCCTGCACCCCATCCCATTACCCCACCAGGCTACCTCATAATATTAAATCATCAGTGCAATCCTACTAGTGTCTCCTCAGAAGTAAGTTCCACTGAATTCAATGCAGCTTACTCCCATGAATGTGCTTTTAGAACTGCAGCATATATGTGTCTTGAGTAAACCACTGTCTTGAGTAAAGAGTACTTCTGAGGAAGTTTGGAACAGGCTTCCATGGCAAGGGAACTCACAGGCGGGACAAGGGGACTAGCTTGAGTTACAGTGGGGCTCTGGGCAAAGTTTGGAATTGGCTCAATGGAATATTTGTCTTTTTGTGCAACTTTAATATTTTCCTGCTGCTGCTGGGGAGCAGCATTCGAACACTGGTAAGGCACACTTTCCACACTGCCACACACAGATCCCACACATACACACCTGGCTCAGGCTGCTCCCCCTAGACCCTCCTGTGAGTTCCCTGGCCATGGAAGTCTGTTCCAAACTTCCGCAGAAGTACTCATCATCCAAGACAGTGCTCTTTAACCAAATCAAAATTTCTGGGAAAATTTTGCTTGTAATCCAAAACACTTGTAATCCAAGTCACTTGTAATCCAAGGTACCACTGTAACTTAAATAGAAACCAGCAAAGGTGGGTCTGCCTGCAATTTTAGGCTGCTTTATCATTTAAATGTGGTTCAACCATTCAGCAAATATCTATCCCCTCGGCATTAAAAATAATAATTCCAAATTTTGTACTATCTTATTTATATTGAGGGTGCCACACTTGCATCAGATATATTTAAATTGCTCTAATAAGTTAGGACAACTCTTGAAGAGGTCTGTTAACCTCTTATCATGTTGTTGCAGAATCTTAACCTCTTACCATGAACCTTTTAAAGAAGTTGACCTCTTACCATGTTAAGGAACACTCAGGGGCATTGCTAGGGTCCACATCACCTGGTGCAGGACCCTAGCATGTCACCCCTGCAATGCACATGCACCAACCTTGACACATACACAGTGCACCTCTGATGCCAGCCATTCTGGGTCACTCGGCAGCTAGCTTCAGAGGAGTGTGAACATGCACCAAGGATGGTGCATGTGCAGCTCAGCTACCTCTGCTCGAAGGCGACTCAGGCTGCTTCTCCTTAGAGCAGAGGAAACTGAGTGCTTTGCACCCAGCGCTCATGCTTGGAGTTTCCAGGCATTTGCTCTCAGCATGGAGCACTCAGACTGCTCCATTCTGGCATTTCCAGGCAGAAAACCCCAGACATGCATACCAAGATCAGAGATCCCTGAGCCCATAATGCATGCTTGGAGTTTCCAGCCTTGTGCGCTAAGTGCTCCGCTCTGAGAAGGGTCAGGCTGCTTCTCCTTAGAACAGAGCAGTCTGAGCCTATTGCACATGCCCAGAAACTCCACACATGCGCATTAGGCTCTAAGTGCCCTGAGCTCACTGCATGTGCTTGAAGTTTTCAGGCATGCACGCTTAGTGCAAAGTGCTCAGACTGGACTGCTCTGCTCTGAGGAGTGACAGTCTGCTCCTTCTTGGAGCAGAGCCGTCTAAGCTTGGGGCCACTGAAGGAGTGTCAAACCCCTCCAGCATGTCACTTGGTGTGGCCCGCACAAGCTGGCAATGCTCCTGGGCAAACTAGTGTGCCCTGGATGATCTACAGGTGTGTTACAGAACTTTGAGGAGGGTCATTTATCAGTAGGATAGTTGGGAGGCTGCTGGCCCCCTACCAGCAGCCCCTTATCCCTTGGTGTGACTTGTCAATGGTCAAAAAACTGATGGTGCATCTTGACAATTTAAATACTGTATATACTCGAGTACAAGCCGACCCGATTATAAGCTGAGCCACCTAATTTTACCACAGAAATCAACTTCTTTGCCCATCTTATAACAAGTATAAGCTGACCTGAGTATAAGCCGAGAGCGACTTTTTCAGCATATAAAAATGTGCTGAAAAAAACTAGGCTTATAGACAAGTATATATAGTACTTTGTCAGTGTATTGTGAGATGGAAAAGTTTGAAAATCACTGGCCTAATATTAAATGTCTCATCTTGTTTTTTCTGGATTGCCTTTGGATCCTAGTTTTTGTAATAACTGTTTGTATTTCACACACAACTCATGAAGGCCTGTCTGTCCCAAATATGCTCCTTTTTGTTTTTTGTGATAATACATGTAGATTTGCCAACTTTTGTTTTTAAAAACTTTTGTTGGTAAAGTGAGGACCAAGGATGTAGGTTAGAGCAGTGGCCACACAGGAAAGTCACCCTGGAAATCATCCTCAAGCTGCCCTCTTTTGTCACTATAGTCTTCTGTCATTGTTTACCCAACCTTCCTCAGCATGACGGGAGCCAGAGATGGAAAGGAATGGCACATGTGCACCCTGTGGTGCACATGTGCGCCTAGGATGTGCACGAAGTTCTAGGATTGAGGAAAAGAACCTGGCATGCTATGACTCATACATTGACTGCTCAGTTTAAGAAAACATGCCAAGCCGAAATCAGCCCTTTTCCTCAGAAAAGTCCAACTTCACTTTTAAAAAATCTGGTAATTGGCCAAGGGGTCAAAAATATGGTCAGATTGTTTTCCTCCCCACCCTGAGGAACCCTAAATACATAAAGAAGCCTTGCACCATTCTCGAGAGTGTGGGTACAGGAGAATGAGGGCAGCAAAAATCTAGCTTTATTGCTTATCCAAATGTCAGCATTCATCCTCTGTCCAGCCCAGCAACTGCTTTGAAGCCTCCAAAATCAAGACTTCAACAAGCAAGTCTTTTATAAGTTTATCTGTCTCTGACACAAATTCAGGTCTGACCTGCATTACTTAATCCAGCAAAATATTCCGCAGTCCCCTTGCTTTCCTGTTCGCGACGATGCAGTAATGCAAAACATCTGTGCAAAGGGAGGAAAAGCAGAGATGCCTACAAGGCACACGAGGGGGGAAAAAAAGAAAAAGGAGCAGCTTTTCGCTATTTGGAGCAATTTGGCAAGAGGTCCAGTTGGGATTTCAGTAACTGATTCTTCAGGAGTGCAGGAAGGACGCGGCCGGAGAAAGCTTTTCAGGGACCTGCTTGTAAAATAAGAGAAATGAATAAAAACACAGCAGAAGTAATAAAGCAGAAGAAGTGACAAGAAGGAAATCAGACAAAGCAAAGCCAGGGATCATAAGTTTTGGCTTGGGATTCTAAAGCACACAGCCGCTCCCCAGATCTTCCCTCCAGGCATGAGAGGTAGAGGCTGAACCTGGCCTTCGATTAATGGGAAACACTCTGTAGCCAACAGCTTATAGGCCCACAGAAAGCAACCCTTCTTCCCAGCAAATAAAAAGTACTTCTTTCTAAAAGTAGTCTCTCTGAAAGAAAAAGGTAAAATAGCATGGAGTGACCTCTTTCTGATGCTTGGCAAGCAAACCATACTCACATAGGCCCTGATCCAAGATCTACTGAAGAAAACAGAAGGATTCCCAGGGCTTTTGCACAATAGAGGCTGAGCCAATTTGCACATTATCATTTGCTGATTTTTTTGGTAGTTTCTTCAGATTAAATTGAGTGGATCTCAAGTGAGCAGTATGTAAAGTGGAACTTAGCTTCCATGCCTAAATTTGGGTTTTAGAGCACAATCCTAACCATGTCTACTCAAAAGTAAGCCCCACTGTGTTGAATGAGTCTTCCTCCCAGGAAAGTGTATTTAGAATTGCAGCCTTAGCTAGTTATATCTTTAAAAAAGACATTTTCTAGATCATGGCGTTAACAGGAAATGTATGGTCATGCTTGGTTTGTGCAGTGCAGGCTCAGATCTGAATGATCACCACTGAGTTATACAGTATGAGATAAAGTAAGTGGGCTGTGCAGAGGAATACAGAATGAGCAAAACCTCATGACCCTTGATCCAGGTGAGGTTACTGGAACTGTTATGTTAATCCAGTGATAATTCAGATTTTATAGGTATTGTAAAAACTTTCTTCCACCTAAAACTTTGGCAGTAGTTGACTGAACAAACCAAACTTTCTTCTACCAGGTATGTTAACTTTTGTTAGCCACCATTTCTTGCATAATGGAAATACAACTTGGCATGGAGCTTTTGAAGTGTTGCTGCTTATTTGGAAAAGCTAAGAAAAAACTTTTTTCTCTTCTGAAATGGTGACAGTGTCAGCATGGATCCTGCAAAATAAGCTTCTCAATGAAAATTCACATCTGGTTTTTTAGAGTATCTGCTAAATGCCTCCAGACAATGCAAGTAGCAGCTACAGGTTCAGAAGTGAACACTGACCCATTTTAGTCAAACATCCAATAAAATATTATACTACCTTTATTGTCAATAAATAGACTTTACCAGCATTACTCTTGGGTAATGATATATTGATGCAGTCTGAGAGGCACCAGTATCTACAAAATCTCTCTGTTTTTGGATCACAGATAGTGCATGTTAACTAAAGTCTTGATCTTTCAGCAAAAAAAAAATATTTCAAGGTGAAGCATATATTAACAAGGTAGGCTTTCTTAATAATGTCCCCTTAAGAAGATCAGCCTTGTTTTACAATAATGTAAAACCACTCAACACTCTGAATTGTATGACAGCTTTTAATTAGGAACAAGAACTCCTCGTTTTACATACAAGGAGAGCTTCCCACCTAGACTGAAAAAGAATCCAAACACCAAAGTGAACACGATGACAAGTGATTTCAAAACCTCAGTAATATTTACTAATTTGCCTGGAAATGGAAGCAGACACCATGTGCTGAGTTTCCACATCTCTCAGGAATTCTTGGAAGTTGCCCCATTTCTTCCTGGTACGTAAGCATCTTACCAAGAACCAGCTTGGGAGAACATGAAAAGTTTCATAGTGCTTTTATTTAAAATTTTAAATAAATCAAATGTTGTTGAAAGAAGTTTGATTGAGTGTAACTCTGGAGAGATAGAAACCATTAACTCACAGAGTAGTACTCATAAGTAGCTGTTTGCTTTTCTCCAGATTCCCCTACCAATGTCCTTAGTATTGGCCACTGGAGACTGTCTAGGAAGCTTGGCCAAATACCATCTCCTGTTAGTCAGTGGATTTCATGACTCCTCCATTTGAAACTGCTAAACAGTTGTGGTTTTGGAGATGCGTTCACCTGTTGTGTTTTCAGGATGTGGGCTGTTATGACCAATGAATAAGACATTGGATCATCAAACTGTAAGGTGGTTAATTCTAACCACCTGTTGAGCCTTGAGTCTTGCAGTCTTTAATACTCCCTTGTCAGCCTGTATGAGCTAAAATTTCTACTGTGTACCATTTTGACAATGAAGGTGATTATTATAAAGGTGATTATGGCTGAAAAAATGATTCAGACAATGAATATTTACAAATGTTTATAACCTCATCTCGGAAAAACATCTAATTTTTGAATTTGGCACTGGATTTTGTGATAGTTTTTGTGAAATCCAGACAAACTAAGACTATAGTAAAAGTGTCATCTATAGATTACCATGCTAGTTGGAATAGACTCTAGGGAGTGGTGCTCATCCCCAAACAGCCAACACTGTCCAAAAATGTCTCTGTGCTCACTACATGTCAAAGCACATGGAACACTGTTACCTTCCCACCGAAATGTTACCTACTTTCTACTTACATTTATGGGCTTCCAAAATGTAAGTTTGGCAAGAGCTGGGCAAGAAACAGGAGCTCCTTCTGCCTTGCCATACTTGGGTCTCAAACCACTGAGCTGTTGACCTTCTGATGGACATCTTTTACCTCTAAGCCATTGCAGCCATATAAGAGAGTACAGCCACATAAAACATTTGCCATGTAAATAATAGGTTTTTTGAGTTGGAATGTTTTGCAGCATTCAGACAACAATATTTTGTGGAGAAAATGCATTATTATGAAAGTTGTAGTGGTTTATTCTGGGTTGTAGTTGTTGTTCAGGTGTTGGATGAGGATCAGGGACATCTGGGTTCAGAATGTGCCTCAGCTCCAAACCTCACCTTGTGTCTTTGAATCAACTGCTCTCTATTTGGCTAACCTATTAACACTGGGTTGTTTTGAAAGAACGTGTATCACATGGTGAGGCCCTTACAGAAACAGTGAGATAATACATGATGTGTTTATTAAGGTAATATAGGTATCCTTCGTTATCACTAGCGTTCCATTTCAGAAACTCCCATGGATAAAAACAATCTGTGGATAAAAAATGGTGGAAAAAGTAGATTTAAAGACTAATTTCCTAGTTTCTTGCTCCTCCATTTCTACTAATAGAATAAAGTTGTTCCTCAGTAACTGCAAGGGTTTGATTCTGAGACTCCCTGATGATACAAAAAGTATATTAAATAAAACACACTGTAAACTTTTTGTTGAAAAGCAGTACTTTATATAAATACTGTTGATTGGTTGATTGAAATAACTATGGGCAGAGTCCAGAGTAACTATGGGGAGTCCTTGCTCAGGTGTAAGAACAACTTAGGCTGCAATCCTAAAGACACTTTCCTGGGAGTAAGACCCATTGGACACAATGGGATTTACATCTAAGTAGACATGGTTAGGATTGTGCTCTTTCTCTGGATTCCAATATGAATTTCCCATAGGTTTTCACTAGGTGGTGCAGTGTCTACAGGTACACGTAATGTCTGTTATGTGAACCTGTAGTTACTCTGGATTTGGGGGTATGTATCTGCTTTTCCTAGATGTTTATAAAACCTCTGTATCCTACCCTCCATAGAGGTACCACCAAATGATTTTCTTTAACTTCACCCCAATACTTCTAAAATACTGTAAACCTCCAATTCCCCAGAGGAAAGGACTAAATTTGAAAAAACATTAGATTGAGTATCAAAGAAATGTTCCTGTCTGTAACTGAACAACTGAACAAAACTAGTGTCCTCCACAGTTACACTTACCCTACAATCCAGAGTAACTATGGGAGCGCATAAGAGACATTACGTGTACCCATAGTTACTGCACAACCTAGTAAACACCTATGGGAAATTCATATTGCAATCCAGAGCAAATTGTTCTTACACTGGAGCAAGGACTCCCCATAGTTACTCTGGATTGCTCCCATAGTAGACTGTTGATTTTTAGATACCATTTACCATATTTTTTGCTTATAAGACGCACTATTTTAGAGATGCTTCAGTGGAGTATGGCCAAAATAAGGTTGGGAACCACAGCTCTAGACTTGTCAAGCCCTGTTAGGTTTTCCCATCCCTGGCAGTTGCCTATTTCCTATATTGTAAGATAGCCAAAGCTTTATTTGTTGGCTGACTTTACTGCAAGGACCCTGTGACTGTGCAACAAGGCGTTTGCCAGGGAACAGCTGATGGATCTCATTGCAGACTGCATACACTACCGTAATGGATTGTGTAAGCAATGTCAGTGTATTATTTATATCCCTTTATTATGCTTTAAACTCCCATGGTGCCACCGGAGGGAAACAGGTGCAAAGTCAACTATGATGCAGTGGCCAAGAATGTTCCCTCTGTTCTACAAGCCAAGGCGGGAGCTGATCAGAGAGGTACAAATCCAGCTATCTGAAATTACAGATTAATACTGCTGGGCTGTAACAATAAAGACAAAGGCTTCGCAGAACTGTAGGGACAGAATAGCTTGCTTGTGGTTCTGAACAGCACATGTGGGAAGCTGAGACAGAATCAACAAGGATACCACAGAAAGTGCATAGTAGAAATTCATTTATACAAGGGTCAACTTGTTATAATTTTGAAGGAAAGCAACTGGAGTTGAACCCTTTAAATCAGCATTATGCATTTAACTCCTAGAAAAAAAGACATGATAAGGAGAAGAAAGGTTCTCCTGGGGTTTTGTTGTGTGAAGGCACCTGTGTTGAATAGGCACTAACACCTGATGAATTCCACCAACATTACTCAGCTGTCCCATCTTTCTTCCAGAGGCATGGATATGGTAATGCTGTGCTACTTAGTACTTAGTCTATTTTTAGACTAAGTACTTAGTCTAAACTGTACTTAGTCTAAACCAACTGTAGTACTTAGTCTATTTTTAAAGTACTTTTTCAATATGCAGGTAAAAATGGGTTTGAGCTCTTCTGTTCCTTGAGCTGACCTTCTTATTCAACCAAATCGCCAAGAAGGTATCCATGGCCTACTTTTTTTTGCAGTCTGATTTGTCAATCTCTCTCACTGAAATAAAGTCAAAACCTGGTTCATAAAGGAGCCCTTCAACAAAAGAAGAGCTTGAAAATCAAGTTATGTTTTTGCAGTTAGCTCCATAGACCTATCTGAAATAGAATCTCAGGCCTGAGAAACTCAGTCTGTTGGTAAATATTGAAAAGTATCAAAAGAGAAATACATTTAGAACCGGTTTGAGTAGCTTACTCCTTCACTGATATTATAACTTCTAAAAAAAATTAAGAAATCAATTGAAAAATCCATAAAGTGTAATGGTTCAAGATTTCAGCAACTGAGGGTGAAATCCACAGTAACTACAGGGAATCCTTGCTCCGGAGTAAGAACAAGTTACTCTGGATGGCAGTATGAATTTCCCATAGGTTTTCACTAGGTGGTGCAGTAATTATGAGTGCACATAATGTGTCTTACATGCTCCCATAGTTACTCTGGATTGTAACCAATTAAACTCTTTCCCAATTCCATCTCTTCAAATCCAAACAACAAACACTTTATAGATTGAATTGCTATTCAAACCCATCTAGCTTTCATTACCTATTCTCCTAGGTCTTGCAGTTTGGAATTGCCCTTCCTCTCTCTCTTCAATATCCTCAGGGACAAACTTCCATTTTCTTCTGGTCTTTCAGGGAATGTTTTCAGGGAGTCTTCTACTTTTTCCAATTAATGAGATTATCTGTTTTCAAATTATATTTCTAACATTACAATTTTTGTATAGATTTTGTATAATTTTGTATACACATACACATGTACATGTACTAGGTACACTTCTAAATGTTGTATATTGTTGGCAATTGCAGCCACTTGCACGTAGAGGACTTTGAGAATATGTAGCGGTATTATAGAATGGTTTTCATTTATTTCAGATTTCAGATTTGGTTTTGTTACAAAAATGAGAATTACAGAAAGGAGTACAAAGTGTTTTTATTCAATTATCACCTAAAAGCCCACCTTTAATTATCTTTTTTGTACTGGCTTAAAGATAGGCCAATCTATAGTGATTTTGTACAAGCAAAAGTTACTGTAGATCCAACTATAGTATTGATCCAGCTATACTATAGATACTTCATTTACAGATGATGACCCTCAAACACATCAATTCTTATTCAGAAAATCCCATTTTTTGTGCAGCGATCCTGGAACAGAATCAATTAGCATCTGGCAATGTCCCTTGGACTGGAGCACTTCATAAATCTTCCCTTACCAAAGCCAAGACAACCTGAGCCTCCACTTTCACTTAGTTCTCTGGAAAGAAAGTAGGCATTGTTCAGTGTTCAGGTTCAGGTGCGACTGTAACATCCCAACTGGAGCATCTGCTTTGGCATCTGTGTACATCAGGAGGGACCATAAGGAGAGAGTGATTTAAACTAAAAAGGTGGAGGAAGGGTTTTCTCCTCACTAGGCACTAGAGGCAATTCTTGTGTTCCCTGATCAGGCCCAAATAATCAGGTTTCTTGAAGTAAAATAAGTTTTTTTCTTTAGTGCTCAGCAGATGCCAGGAGATATGTACTAGATTCCCAACATAGAGCACAATCCTATCCATGTCTACTCAAAAGTAAGCCCCATTGTGTTCAGTGGGTCTTATTCCCAGGAAAGTGTCTTTAGGATTGCAGCCTTAGTTGCAGGAGGGAAGCAGAAATGGGTTCTTCTGTTATATCTGTCTTTTTCCATTGAAAGCAACATCAGGAGGTGAAAGGGGTATGGAGCAACCAAAGGTGGTGCTGAAGCAAGTAGCCCCATTACATGGCTAATTCTCTTAGGGCAAAATCCAGAGCAGTTACAGGTCCAAGCAGTGATGTCATCCTCTAGTGTTATCTAATTGAAAGTCATCTTAACTTCTCCAGAGCAAGGGGCTTAATTTCACTTTAGGATATAGGCCTTACTAAGAGAAAGGGGACAAAAGCATACAGGATACTGCAGCATATCCTTTATGCAGCATATACCTTTATGCTGTTAACAAAATATCCTCCATATTTTGTTCTGGTACCTCAGACAGCATAGGATAGGACTGCCCCTCTTCTTCTTCCCAGGTTGTTTCCATCCATCATAAAAAAAGAGCAGGACTCTTTGCACTGTGGAAAGTACAGCCAAGGAAGAATGTAGGGACTTCCATAATAACTTCATTGAATGTGATCCTGGTTATGGGGGCAGGAAAAACAGCACTCAGTTCTTCAAACATGTGTGATCGGTGGAAATGCCATTGTTTTGCCCTTGAAAGAAATGGAATATTCTTTGCTTAATCGATTCTCCTAAGTACTGACCGAGACAGAAAGGATGGATTTTTTGCTGTAATTGGCCACTTGGCCAGGTGAGGTGTGGGGAAAATACAGGCAATTCCTAGATTGCCAAGACTAAGCATATAAAACTGAACTGTAGGTGTGAGCTCATCAGGAAATCATGGAATGAAAGCCTTGCCTCACCCACTCCTGGTGAGTGAGTAGGTTGGAGGTTTAAAGTGCAAATGTTGTTGGCAATTGAAAGACCATCGGGCTGACATAAAGCCAGAGTTTTTGTGAATTGCTTGCAATTCAATCCTGTCTGTGTGGATGCAGAGGCAAATCTTACTGAGTTCAAAGGGTTTTCTTCTTAGTAAGGATTCTGGCTTCCTTTTTCAAGCTAGTGTGCCTTCAGATTTTAAAACTTGACAGACACCTGGGGTGCAATCCTATGCCTGTCCACTCAGAAGTAAGTCCCATTATATTCAGTGGGGTTTACTCGCAGGAAAGTGTGTTTAAGATTCCAGCCTAGGTTGAAGTTATGTGTTATGGTTGGAGATATCTGTTTCCAGTGAATAAGGAGAGATAGATTGCCCAGGTCTTATTGAACATAATGGTCTTACTTCCAGTTTCAGAAAATGTAAATAATACTTTTTAGACATCTCTGGTTATGGCAGATGCAAGACTACAATCCAAAAAAGGAAACCCTATGGCATGTTCATCTGGTCCCAGTCAGTATTTGGGGGATAGGGAAGTGTTCACGGTGACAATAGCCTGCCACAAGGTTACTGAAACTACGTGACGCAAGAATGTGGTTTTCTGCTCAAATGGAAAGTTTTACCTTTTGTTACATTGGTAATCCAGGAGAAAGTACCAAAGTAAGGAACACTGCAGAGATCTGGCAAGGTTTCTATGTTTTTCCGAGGCCATATTTTGAAATGGGGGCCATCCGTTTTGTCTCAAGTGGCTTTTATTTTAAAGGACAACCATTGCTGTAGATCACATGATACCTTTATGTTGTTAACATATGCTGTATCTGGTTCAGTAATTCTTTTTTTGAAGTCTCATCTATAACAGTACAAATTTTGAACTGTACCTTTATCAAATCTGACTTAAATAACTAAGTACAGATGCTTTGTATTCTGTTATTCTCATGCAAGCTGTTTCTATGCAGAGTAGAATTTTCTGCACCCTGTGTGTACTGTAGAAAATGCAGGTAGTAAATATCAATACACTCTACTGATATATTCAAAAATGACACATTAGTAGTGTCCATCTAATGTTGTCTGATATAAAATGAGGAATAAAAACATGTTCCTGTGTTTCATCAGAGTAGACCTAGACTAAACAAGCAGTGAGAAAATGCATGGGTTTCAACTCTCCTGGGATTTGCAACCACATATTCAGTGCTGCCAATCATACCTAAACAGATTTTCTGGGTTTTCAAGAATTTTGAGGGAGAAACTATGTGCTAAGATGCTCCAGTCCAGACATTTACATAAATAAGAATTCATAACCTGCTTGTCAGCAGGATGGGAGTTGTATATTCTGCACATTAAAGCTGTTGCACATCAAATGTTTCATTATATATTTTGGGAGTTATGTATTTCACTCACATGCATACATACAAAACCGTTGTTACTTATGAGAATGTGAAACAAGTTTAATCCTGAGGACTATCAACCAGTGGAAAATAGATGGTGCCTATAAAAGAGCTTCCTGGAGAGCAACACGTTACAGTTATCCCAGCCACTACTTGGCAGGCTATGAGTGACAGTGACACCTACAGGAAATATACCCTCATTAGATCCAAGAAGCATCATTCTTACTATGCACTTCAGACAGATTTTATCTTCAGTGTTGAGAAATGTTAAATAGATATACATAAGTAGTTCTTTCCATGTTTCCAAATACTTCTGCCATGTCAGGAGGAATTTTTGATTGAAAGACACCATGCAGTCCTATCCAAAATTTAAAAATAATTAGTATAAAAACATTTGTGCCTGATAACCAGAAGGCCAGGGTTCGAGACCCGGGTCCCCATAAGACAGGGTGAGCTCCTGTCCTTAGCCCAGTTCTGTGACACAACTGGAACCAATCGTATTGGCTCTGCCGTTCCATTGGACTATTTCAGTGGCATGGAGAGGGGGGATTTGCTGCTTAGGTGACAGTCTATCCTCCATATTAATCTACCCAAGCCTTTGCGCTTCGCATGCAGCATCAAGCATGATACCATAGTCTGATATAAAATGAGGAATAAAAACATGTTCCTGTGTTTCATCAGAGTAGACCTAGACTAAACAAGCAGTGAGAAAACAAGCAGTGAGACTGATGGATGCCAATACAATTTTCCCCATAGGAAATAATGAGAAGGTCAGGGGAAACGTCATTGAAGACTCAAGCTGATTTGGACTGAGATCTGGAAGATCCAGGTTCAAATCCCTCCTTGGAGATATGTTATGCTTTCTGGGTGACCTTTGGCCAGTGACTCATTCTCAGCCTCACCTATTTCATGGGGTTGTTGTGCGGACTGCAGATGGGGAGGAACTAAAGCTGCCTTGGGCGTTTGGTTTGGCATGGGAAAGGTGGGGTATATCTCCCTTTAAACAAACAAACAAACAAACAAAGAAACTTCTGGTTGCTCAAGATGGTGTCAGATTATTGTGATGGTTGTGAGATGGTTGTGAGGGAGGCTATGGGAAGCCCTGCATAGCTGCACAGCTGACTCCTGCGGAGATGGACATTGGAAAGCTAAGCAGACAGGAGTGTTTGCCTTAGAGGAAGGCTGTGGTTCAGATATGCATTACTTTCTCAGCCATCTGTAGCCACTCCCAGTATCCTCTTTCCCAAACCACCTCTGCCATCTTGGAACTGTAATAGGTCCCTCACAAGTGCTGGAGCCAAAATAGTGCGTGTATTTATTGACCACACTAGCTGAATTTACCTGTCATTGTGGGAGTAAAATTTGAAGAATATTTGTGGGCACCAAAAACAGGGCCCTGTGAGGTGCCATACAACACTGACCTTTTCACCCCCTCTAGCTATGCTACTAGCTATGCTTCCAGCTGCTGTACCTCTAGTTTCATGCTGTCAAAGGGTGGGCACCACACAAGAAAATTTAGGCCTGAACATGCCATGCAGAGTTCAATGATAAATTATTTTGGCTTTGGTCCTATATCCACCTCTGTACTTGAACCCCACACTTAACCCATTGTTAATCTAATAGGATGGGAAAGCTGAGCTGGGTGCCTCAAAGGTTTCCACAGTGTGAACAATCTTCCCCTACCTTGACCTGGAAATCCTCTTGCATCCCATCCCATAAATCTTAACTACTAGTGAAACTTTAAACTCTTGACTTGAGTACCCCTAAGTTCCCATATTTAGCTTTTCTTTCTGAACCTTGAAATCTTGCTTAGTCCCTTTCTTATCATCAAAGCTGTTCCTCTCTAGCTAGAATATCCCTTTTTGAGTGGAAGGATTTGGTCAACTTTTACAGCTGACGGCCCAGCCCTGGGTTATCTATATAACATCTGCCTTCACAAGGAGATACCTCTGTCCCGTGTGGCCACAGCAGGAAAAATGCTTCTTTTCTCTCTCTAGGGCTCCCTGAGGGCTGAAGGTCAGAAGGCTGGATGGAGATTTATGGGTTTCTCCCAGTAAAAGACTTCCCCAGCTGAACTTTTCTTGTTGTGCTTTTTTCAGGTGACTGGGAGGATTTCAAACAAGTGGAGACGGGTGAGGTTGTGACTGAAGGGTCCATTTTTCTTCCTATGGTGCATATGGGAAAGCGGCAGCCTTGGCAGGTGGTTGTGCTCCTGTTGGCAAGTGATCGGACCTTTCTACGGCCTTGGCCAGTTGCACAGTAGGAGCTTTTTGCCTTGTTCATAGCGGGATTTTTTAAGCCGGAGGAAATCCCTCCATGGAGGAAGCCTGTCCAGGAGGCATGTTTATTTAAACTTGGCGCTGACCTTGTTGTGGTGCTGCAAGCGTTTTGCCAGGCCATGTTAAATGGGTCTGAGCTGAGGCCAAAGTCAAAGCAGACGCCATCGCCAAGGCTCTCTGCATTGACAGTTCACCCAGGGCAAGCAAATTATGTACCACGACTGCAGTGCAGTTGTGCATAATTTTATCCTTTTTAGAGGTCCAATCTTCTTATCCACAGATTTTTTATATACAAATTTCACTCAACTCAAAAGACCACAGCAAATCATAGTTTTAAAACTGCTTTTCTATTATTGTAGAGAGGGAGTCGTGCAAATAATCATTCCATTCTTGAGCCAAGCCAGGCAGAAGCCAGGGATCCTTGGCATTCCTCATTGCTGACTGCTTCTCTACAACAGTAAAAAAGCTGTTTTTAACAATTGTAAAGAGACATAATTTTTAACTGCTTTTAACACATTTTTTTTGTTTCACAGGAAGTCATAGAATCAAACCCCTACACATATTGAGGCCCAACCTTATTTCTTTTGGAGCAGTAAAGTTTAAATCTATTTTTAAATCATTAAATCTATTTTTCCACTGATCTGTAGTTTAAACCTTTAAATTTATTTTTACACTGATTTTTATCAACAAACGTTTTTTATCCCTGGGAGCAGAACCTTAGTGGATAATAATTGTACCACTTTTTACAGTCATGGGAAGATGCAAAGAACTCTTTGGGGATCAAAGCCTAGAATTGTGAAAATGTTATTCACCAACTGTTTGGTTTCTAAAACCCCACCATAATGGTTATAACCTTGGTTATTATTATGTTATTAATGTTAAAAGTCAGCTGAATTCTACCCCGTGTGCCTTGGCATTTCTACTCTTTTGCAGAATTATGGCACATATATGGTCTGCACATATGTATGGCATATATATAGACTATAGGTACTTAGTATTCACTAAGGTGCCTTTATACCTGTGCTTCCTGCGGTGTGAAACATTTTGTCAGCACTGTGAGAATAACAGTCTTTTAGTACAAATCATTGCCAATAGAACAGTGGTGGGACTCACATAAATTAACAACAGGTTCTATGTCCTAATATTCTAACGACATGGTTCTGTGTCCATAGAACATCATAGTAACTGGTCCCATTAGTAACTGGTTCTCAGAACCAGGCGCTCATTAGCAAATGGTTCTATAGATCCTGTGAGAACCCTCTGAAGCCCACCACTGCGAGTAGAAACAACAGATGTCAGAAGGAACAGCCTAGCTTTGTTCCTCACAACTTTTTTCCAATGCGCAGTGGTTTTCTCAGTTTTATTTTAGTATGGTGGGATGTTTTGTTTGGTTAGCTCCTACCTGTAGACCCAAATATATAAGGTTTGCCTCCAGAATGTAAACTAGGCTTAGATGGAGAACAAAGCATCAGAAGTCTACACCTGTACTCTTGTGCTACCTGATCGAGCAAAATGAATTTTCTGGGTGAGGATGTTACATACACGCACACAGCATAGCATATCATCTGGCAGGAAGTGGAAATGCCATACATTTCTTGGCCATTTGTACCTGAGCCAAGTCTAAATGCCAGCCCTAAAAATACAGTCTGGAAGCTACAGTATGCTAACAACCTTCCCTGCTCCTCCCTCCCCCCATGCAGTCTGCCAAATTACTTTTGAATGAGGGCACTTCTTGAAAGTAACTTGAGGCTACAGAAGTCATTCCCGTTTCTTTCATCTCGCCACTTTCCTCCCCCGCCCATTCAAGCCTCCCAACACCATGAACGTGGACGGAGAAGAAGCAAAAAGAGTTTTGTTTTTTGGGGTTTTTGCATTTGGCAGTTTGGGTTTGTGTTGTGTTGCTCACATTCTGCTTGCTGAGCATTTGTCTTTATGAAGCATTTTTTTCTTTTTTAATGTATTCATTATGTTGCTGTAACTGAGATGTCTTTTGAAGACATGAACAAAGCTTAATGTCGTGTGTGTGTGACTCAGCTTAGCTGCCCTATGTAGGCCATATCCTGAGCTGGCAGGCCAGGGCTAGGAAGTTTCTAGGAAGTTTCTAGGCTGGCCTAACTACTGAAGCCAAGGGCAGCATGCTCACTGGCCTGGTGTAGTTGTGCTATATTCCGAGGTTGAGAGGTGGGAGTGGTAATTAGGCTAGCCTTAAACTTACGACTTTTACTTTTGCTTCCATTTTTACTCTGGCTTATCATGGACCCCTATGGGTCTACTTAAATTGATGCCTGTTCCTGAGATGGCCTAAGTCAGAGCCATGAATGCCTGGAAACAGGCTCTGGATACGGCCTAACTGCTGTGTTCTAGGCCATGCTCAACATGCCCTATACATGCCCCTGCTTTGCTACCCAGGCTACCCGTTATAGGCCAGCCCAGATCTATCTATCTCGGCCCAGCCTAAATAGACTTGTGCTGGCCCAAGCCTTCTCTGGTGTATCTAGGCTGGTCAATCTTGGAATTAAGCCAGCCCAGTGTAGATGGGCTAGCCTAACTGCACTTCAGGATTCCATCCTCTATGTGTATAGGTAATTTGGTCAAATTACATAATTGCAGGAAACCTGGATTTCAGGTGGCTGTGAGGTTTAGAACAATTTCACAGCTCTGTATAAAATTACTGGAAAGGCATAGTTATGAAAGCCCCTGAAATACCAAGCTTGAGGAAGAATAACTGACTATTTGAGATTCAGGATCTGATCTAAGCAATTTTTGAGTGAGATGTCATTGGGGTAGGATAAATGTGGGGCTGGATAGGTCAGTGGTGGGCTCCAGCAGGTTCACACCTACTCTATAGTACTGGTTGTTAATGAGAGATAGGACATATAAAGTTTAAAAATAGCCATTTAAAAGTGGCTGCCAGATGGGAATAGAACCGGTTGTTAATTTCTTTGAATCGCATCACTGGTCTAGGTGTCATGCATGGGGCAGTGGTGCTGATCTCACCTCTGATCTCACCACAGAGATCTCACCATAGAGACTCATGATGTCTCTAAGTATCCCTTAAGTCCCTTAGAGCAGTTTTAAATTTTTAAGAAAGATTAGATTGTTTCATATAAATTGTATTTTAGTTGTAGTTTTCTGAAACAGCTTTTTCTAACTAAGAAATTAGAAGAAAACTAATTCTTTATGCAGCAGGCATTCAAATCAAAGACAGGTATTCAGAAGCCAGCCTTAAGGTATTCTTTTGGCTCATCTTAGTTTAGAGAGAATAACATGTTTAATGTCTGATCCCTTATTTGATGCTGGTAAATTTAAGAATTATTGGCACACTTATTCCAATACCATCATTGTATATATGCTTTTTACACCACTGTATTGTAATCTTTATGACACAATATTCTTTGATTCTTTTTTACTAATTATTTTTTACTCAATCCATCCTTTTGTCCAACATGGAATCTGTGGGGCTTTTTCTACATTGAGTTCCGAGGCTTTTTCTACATTGAGTTTTTCTACATTGAGTCACCCATGATCCAGGCACTGCCCTGGATCTCTGGCCCAAATCTGCTTAGCATCAGCAGTGTGGCTATATCATGTGTCAGATTCTGCTTGGATAGCAAATGGGTTTTCATATTGTTCATTTAAGAATTTTTAAAAGTTGGACAGATTACCTGAAGCAGTGGGGATAAAGCAATGCTTGGGCCAGAGTTTTGCAGCATTAATGTGCACATCTATAATTCCAAAACTAATTACAAAACTGTAAGCTCTTTTTTTCTGTAGCATATTTCTTCACTTGCAATATTTCTGAGTGGAAAGGGCCTCAGAAACATATGCTTCTGCCCTCACCTCACCCTTTCCTCCTTCGCACATGAATTCTGCCTGTACTTCTTTTCACTCCTAAGCAAGCCTATCTTGGAGCAAGCTCAATGATTAAGGTTGCCACAATTCTCTTCCACAAAATCAGGACAGGACCCTCTGTCCCATTTGCCAGTATGTGAACACAATCCCCCAAAATTGGGATTGACCCTGTTTTTCAGGATATATTGCAACCCTATCAATGATGCTTCTGAGTAAACCTGTCTTATGTTAGTTGATAATATAGCTGTTCCATATCAATTGTAAACATGGTTAACCTGGGTTTCCAACTAACCAAGATTGGAAAATAGTTTGCAAATCCCATGTAAAAGGTATCCTAGTTTTAATCATGGTTAATATGGTGTCAATATAACCTTTAATTATACTTACAGCTATTGGGGAAGTCTCATAACCAATGAGAGGGGAGAGTCTGGGGAAGAGACAGTTCTAATCTGCCCACCATGAGGATTGACTGGAAACCACATCTGCACCACATCATCATTCCTCTTAACTATATTTGGGATTCTCACATTACATTTTTCTGTTCAGACAAAATATGTGGAGCTGTTGTTGAGTCTGAAAGATGCATATTATAAACCTTGGTGCATGCCACTATAAAATACTTCGAAAGCATTGCTAATTCTGTGAAGATTTGTAATAACTGATTCAGATGTTCAACTTTTATTTAATATGTGTATTGCAGGCACTGGATTTCCTTGATCTTATATATGGATTTTGTTTACTCATGTTATTTATTTTAAAATATAGTTAATAAAAGTGACTGAACAAAGGTATAATCTTTAAAATGTGGATTTAGCAAATGTAGTTTAAGTATCACCACAGAAAATGGACTAGTTATATTGAACATCCACAGCTTGGCTTAACCCTGTGTTTCCCCATTTTAACTCTCTGGAACCTCAACAGATCATACCACAAGAGGGCACCCTGTACCTCCTAACACAGTCAAGCAGCCAGCATGACTACTTGTCTGGGTATATTATAGTCAACGTGGATTGCTCATTGAAAGGGCCCAAACAACACAGATGTGTTAAGTCCAGTTCAGACAACCTGTGCAAATTCCTACATTTAAAAAGCATGCAGGAAGCTGTCCTAAATCTGATTACAGCTGGGGCTCAAGGGAAGGACTTTGACCAATACATTCCTTGTTATGGGCTCACTACAGACATTAACTTTCTAGGGAGTCTTGGAAATCTTGGACTTTTCACCCCAATCTGTCATATGGGGATTACCAGCTTACCTTGCAGGATTTTTGCAAATGCTATTTCTCTTTTCTATAATTTAGAAAGAGTGCCACACAAAGGCTAAGTAGTGCTGATTTCAGTGGGCTTTGCAACTGTGATCACAATGTTGAGCGTGGTGTTCTTTGCAGACACAATGGTGGCAGGTGGATCTCTAGACAGCTGCCACTTGCAGCAGCTGAGTGAGATTCCTGAGGATGGGAGGCTGGTGGACGTCCTGCGCCTTCCAGGCTTCCGACTCCATTCATCTGTGATACTTCATTGCAGGACAGCTCAGATGACCACCTTGGGGATTTGCCTTAAAGATCTTTCTGATCCAGCACCCGCTGTTGTATGTGGACTTCTCAAATTACAGAAAACGTCTGTTGCCTGCAAGTAGGGGCAGGGTGATGTATATTTTGGCTTTGGGTGGACAAGTGGCTTAAGCTGAAAGCCAAATGGTCTGACTGATTCCACAGGAAGGTATTCTTGGCAAGTGTATATCCTAGACTCTCCATCCCCTTAGAAAAGGGCACTTTAATCAGGGCTGGTGTTAGCAGTGCAACTGTACTCAGAAACTGCCTACTGAAGGGTGTCATTCATGCTTTCTAGAGATTCTCTCTCCCTTCACTCAACCCCACATCACAAAAATGTATCCCCACATCATGGGGGGGGGTGCATTTCCTCTTAAATTCACCATTATGGCTAAACCACTAGCACAGGGGTCTCCAAACTTTTAACTTCAGTGCTTTTGGACCTTTAACAAGTATGTAAAAGAGGAAATTTCAGCTTGTGATCTGTGAGATGAGAAGATGCACCTGCTGAAATCCCTCCTTTCAAGGTCCAGGAGCCGCGTATTTAAAAGTTTGGAGACCCCTGCCCTAAGCAAATGAGCCAATGAGGTTGCAATCCTAACTACACTTACCTGGGAGTGGGACCCATTGAACACAATGTGGTTTACTTCTGAGTAGACATGGTTAGGATTGTGCTGTAAGTAAGTTTACTTGGGGCCCAATCCTATCCTCTAGTTCTGAGCAGTACTGCAGCACCGAAATTGTTGCCACTGTATCTTGTGAGACCAGGGAAGCTGTGGAAGGTCTCCTTGGGGTAAGCAAACCTCAACTCCCTTATGCTGTATCAAGTATGGTTGGCCTAGGGTGACCAGATGCCCAATCCTAAAAAGGAGGACAAGGTCTTGGATTCCTCTCAGCCTGGGCTTTGTGGCATGTTTTCAACAATGGCATGTTTTCCTACTCACAATTAAAGCCGCGATATTGGGCACTTCACTTTCCCATAAAAGCTCAATGCATATTTTTAATTTTTAATCTTTTGGCCATAACTTTTGATAGAAAGGAGATATTTCACAACCGATTTTTGCATTCGATTCTGATCCTCAATACAAATCCAATAACATGACATGATGGGGTAATGCCCACAATTACAAAGTTCCAAAATGAAGCCAAAACGGAAGACAATGAAGCCCTTTTGGAGGACACCCGGACAGAAGGCTAAAAAAGAGGGCAAATCCAGACAAATCTGGTCATATGGTCACCCTGGGTTGGACCCAATGAGTGTACTCTGATCTGCACAAGCCCTTGAGCTGGTACAATCAAGGAGACCCATGTCAAGCAGCTCAGCTTGGGATGTGGTGGATAGGATTAGCCAGCAGCCTCTCCTGGTTTCCCTTCTCCCTACTGGGCAAGATCTGCCCTCCTCTTTCTGGATTTATTAAATAACCTCACATGCCCGGGCCCTGAGACAAGAGTTCAGACTCTGTTGTTTATATTTTATGGGATTTCAAGAACATTTTAACTGCAATTGAAAAAGTGTAGGGTAAACATAAATGAAATAAAACAAGAAATTATTCTGGCAATAGTTACATAGTTTTGAATTAGAGCCTTCATAATGGCACTCATTTAGCCTAAAACAACTCTTTCAGAGAACAGATTAGGGAACTTTCATTTAAAGTCTTGACCAAGTGTTATTTGAATGTTTGGCAGGCTGTTTTGAGGAACCTCTGATGCCTTGGAGAACAAAACAATAAGACTCTGTGAATAAGAGTTTAGCGTATAGCACTAGGGCTCAGGAGGCCACCAGCAGAACACGTACAGCTGCTGGGGATCCAGAGGAAATGCCAGAGCGGAGGGAAAATTAATGATGATGAGGAAAGTCCATCACACTACACACTGGCCCATTAGATTAATGCCTCCTAGATGAGAAGGCGCATAATGCAGAAGTTCAGGAGAGAAAGCAAGGATGGAGCTGAAAGGAAAGAGACATAAATAAGATGAGGAAAATAAAACAGAAGGAAAGTTGGCAAAAAATAAATACCTGCACTTTGACAGTGAAATATACAGGCAGGCCTGTGGGAGCAGAAGTGGAGGGGAATGTTGTGTTTCCTGAAAATCAAGTGGGAAGATGAGGAGTCCTGCCAGCCCTACAGAACGTGCAACAGAGAGGGCTGGAAGCCACAGGACTTGGTCCCTGTCTTGAGGCCTCATTATTGAGTTGTAATGCACTGGCACATACAGACATAAAGATCTTTGAGATCAGAGATTGAAGCTGCAACCCTAACCCATTAGGCCAGCATAACTCACCTAGTATTACTGATGTTTGATGCATTAATTACAATTAAATTGGCATTATTGGTGCCTAATTGATGTAAGGAGTCGAGCACATGTCTGTGCACTGGCCTAACCACCCCAGGAGTTGGGCAAGGCATGTGCATACTACGATAGGGATTTATGCCAGGTGAATTATGATGGAGTAAACAGGTTAGGATTGCACCCTGCTATCAAAGAGATCATTGAGGAAAACAAATGGCACTCTGTCCTTACTTCCTACCCACCCAAATCCATGAATATTTTTGGGCTGTGGAACCAATCATCTGAGTTCCCGTTATTTCCTATGGAAAAATCCACTTTGTAAGAAGTATGCTTTGTAAGACAAACATGCTCATGGAACGAATTATGTTTGTCTTACTAGGCACCACTGTACCTTGCTTATAAGACTGGTTACAAAGCTTTAAACAGTTGCAAGTGAAATAAATAATTGTAAATAGTCATGTTTTGGACCAAAAGGCGTTAAATGAATGAGGAAAGTAGTGAACGTGAAGAAGTGCGAGACCACCACTGTGCTGAGTTTCTTCCTCAGCCAGTCAGAGGAAAACAGGTTAGCAGGAGATTTTGAAACACACCCAAGAGAAAGGAGGCTTTCAACATAAGGTTGTTTTAAGGATCAAAGGGGGAGAGAGAAGAGATTGATGATCTTAATCTGGTTGCATATAGCATATATTGTCCGTCAGTGCTGTAAGAGCTAGGTGTATGACTTCAGTTTCTGGTTCTACAGGGGGGAAATGGAGCCAAAATGTGCTTCTTTGAGTAAGGAATGCAGCTCCTCCAAAGGTGAAGGTAGCTACTAGACCAGCAGAATTCCCAACCATAGGCTGGCTACCTAGGAAGAGAGTGTCATACAATGGATAGAATCTCTATGAGGAAACTTCATATCAGATTTGAAAAATCTTGCCCACCACCACCTATTGCTCCGTACAATATATGGCATCAGTAGAATATTGAATATATTTTTCTTTTTAGGGCACACTTTATACAGGAGGGTAGGGAGATGCCACAGGCCTAGCTAATTAACTGAGCAAATAACCTGCTCAGAGCACAACCCAGAATCAGAGCAGGTATTCTGTGGCACGTGCACTGGAGTTCCTTGGCAAACTGGTCAATGTGGCAAACTTGTTCCCCACAAGTGGGAGACTGGAAAATGATCACAGAAAGTCTGAACTCACTGTATGATCTCTAACTTGCAGCAGTGACTTGTGTGAGATAAAGCCAGATGAGGGTAAGACATATAGTTCCTAGTTCACATTTGTTTTCCTTTAAAAAAAATTAGGAGATGCTTTTTTTTTGCTGCATAGACACCCCAAAAGTTTCCCCCCCCCCCAAACTTCCTCCAAGCCATCTGAAATTGCACAAGTAAGCAGGGAATCTTGCAAGAGCCCCTCTGGAATTCTCTTGCTTCCTTTCTTTGGAATTATTATAAAAACAGAAGCAATGTCATTTCCCCAAGCAGAAAAAAATCTATAATTGCTCCTTATAGCCCATTACATATGGTTTCTCAGCTATTGTCATCTCTGCTTGAACCATGTGTCATGGAACCAGTTATCAAAATCAGGACATGCCCTTTCTTGAACATTTCCTTAATCTCATCATAATATCTATATGTTTTTCACATGCAAGAATCTTGTAGAATCACTTCAGCCCAGAAAAATTAACAATGCAATAAAAATTCTTAAAACAAAAAAAGATGATATTTTTTAAATTCTAGACTAGTTGCCAGACTTGTGTTTAAAGTTCAAAAATTTAGCTGTTTGAATTTTCATGCAGAAACCAACACAGGCAAGTTGAGATTGTGTTGTAAGGAAAGCATGGCAGATGAAGACCAGAAGAAAAAGGACGTGGCTGTGACGGTAGTAACTGCGAGGCTCTCACAAACTTGTTTCCTTGAAAGACTTCTCCATTCAACATGAGAACACAAATGTAGGCTCAGTCCATAAGTCCGCAATAGGAATGTATGAAAACACAGTCATTTTTTTATTTTATTCTTATCTTATTTCATTGGTTAACTGGCCTGGAAATTCTTGTATTAGAGATTTGGCTATAATGTGTTAATAAATAAAAATAAAATATATACCTGCTTTTTAGCATGGTTGGAAGTGGGAACAAAATATTGGCAAAAATAAAAGTCTTCGGTTCTGGGCCCAACTCCAGTGTGTGGGTGGGTGGTATTCAATAACACAAGAGTTTAGATCCTTGCCACACATTTCTATTTTCCCACCTGAAATCTGTTGCAGAGCTGTTGCTACTGTTAGTCCAGCAGATTAAATGGACCGCATCGCTTCTGTTCCCCAGACGCCTTAGTTGTGTGGAGGAGATTGTAAACCAAGTGTTCGGATTACAAAATTCCAGAGGCTTCACCACAGCCTGATACTGTTTTCTCTGTCTTTCCCATTTCACTGAGTCAGTCAAAGAAAACTCCAAAGTACTGTTTGTACTTTTATCGTGTCTCATCTTTATTCCATCACTTTTCCCTAAAAGAAGTACAAATCTGAGGTATTTCACACTTATTTAGGCCACCAAACACTGGTGATAATAGACTGCTTTGCAGTTCTTTTCTCTCCTCAGCGTCTCCCATCTGTGGTTCTTCTTTCTCTCAATTATTTCTTTTTAGACTGGCTTTTTTAAAAGGAAGAAAAGCTGTTTGTGCGTTTGCTGTGCCTCTATCTCTTTTCTACTTTTTTTGTGAAGAAGTTAACTCCAAAAGTTGCTGTGATTTACTGCAGTGTTAACAAAAATGTCAGAGCTTGGGAACATTGTAGGAATGGTGTGCTGGCAACCTGCCTGGACAAACGCACTAAAAGTCAATCCCGGATTGGATACTTGAGGAATTAGTGTCCATACAAAGATGCTTTAAATGCAGAGAGAAAGATGTGGATTTTTACAAGGGAGGCTTGAAAGGTTCCTCAGAGCAATTTAACATATGTTGCTCAATTGAAGCTGCACCTGCCTTTCCTGCACTTTGGAAGCCAGACTCCTGGTCCTGGTTAGAGAGCTTTCCCTTTTCCTTCTTCCCCATTCTTCATTTTGAGAGATAACACAAACTTTCACTGCTGGGTCCCCCCCCCCCCGGCCCCCAGGAACATACTTTAAACCTAGGGAATTGTCTGTGCTATAGTTTCAGGCATCCGTGACAGGTCTCCAACCTACCATGTTGAGGAAAAATGTTCAGAGGCTTGAAGCCGCTTTCACAGGTGGAACCAAATTTGTCTTGGTATAAGGAAACTTTGATTGATGAGGAACCAAGAGGGAATTTTGTTTTTTAAAGAGGGAAATTTTCCAAGGAACAACAAGCAGTCTCGTTTTGTCAGTCTCCAAATAGGTATACCATCCATTTTTTTTAATGTTTCTCCTGTATAGGTCAGAAACATGGACTCTGCTGAAATCAAATATGAACAAGCTTGAGGTCTTCCAGCGTAATGCCTGAGACAGATCCTAAGTGTCTCTCTTCACGACTGCCACCACAACAGGGCAATATGGAAAAGGAGTTGAAGAACCAATCCAAAAACACAGACTGAGATGGTTTGGCCATGTCTGGAGAATGAACACCAATTGGCTGCCACAGTTGGCTATGGATACTGGAGAGTTCAACAAGCAGCACCGAAAAAGACGTGGCTCAAACTGGTTGAGGAAGACCTAAAGAACCAGTGACTGACCACTGATGAAAATGATCTCCATCAATCGCAAAGAATGAAAGCATATTGTGAATTGTGCACAGAATCCAGCAGCACCTACAGCAGCGTATTGGTTGAGAGGATGACCCTCTCCCCAATCGCCAACTAAGGAATATTTTGGAAAATATTTTTTCTCATTTTTATATCAAATGTTTAAAATCTTCTGCCTAATGCTTACACATAGCATTCACTCATAGTAGTGGTGTAGATAGTGAGGTGCAGGGGGTGCAGTTGCACTGGGCAACAAATTTTAGGGGGCGACAAGCTGAGCTTGACACTAGTGGCTAAAATTGTGAAAAAACAGGGTACGTTTGAAGAATAATACCATCAAGTTATATATTGTTGGAAAGGTAACTCAATGTAGAACAAAAAGAAACAAACTTCATTGGAAAATCTATATTCTAACAAATGATACGGCCAATTAACTTGAAAATGAAAATACAAAAGCCTATGAAACAAAAAGTGGCTTTTCATAATTCAAAACTTTTCCATGAGCCTGATTGCACTGAGAGCCAAGGAGATGTAATTCTGATACTGTATGGAACTAATAAGGTGTTAATATGAATCAACTGTCATTTCCATATTCATATAAAATACAGTTACCCAGGTTAACTGGGTATACTGGCACTTCTAAGTGGTGCTCCTCTTATATTTAGAATGGAAAAAATAACAATTCCTCTTTCCCCCAGCACTGTTTCCCTAACCAATACAGGACACAATTTTTAACTTAAATTTGATTTTCTTGTTGCAGGGTGACACATACAAAATCTTCCACAAAATAGCAAATATGTGCTTTAGCTATGTCACTAGCAAAACAAATGTATGATGAACTACTTACCAGAATGAGCCAGGTTTTCCTCCAATTTTGTTTTTAAAAATACTCAAGGATGACATCATTTCCAGTTGTGACATCACTTCTGGCGCAACATTTTGAGGTTTGCACAAGTCTACATGATCATTAGTTACACCACTGACTCATAGCATACCAATCTCTACAGGATTGGATGGCACCCATTAAAACTAAGAACCCCATGAACAATTGTAACAGTACTGATGCGATTATACATACATTAAGAATAGTTAGAAAATATTCTAAACTATTATGCTAATCTTTGAAACAAAGAGGATCTTTTTACAACCTATTCATAATAGCACAAAGGAGAGCAAGCATTCAGGACAGAGAAGGCTTGTTAAAAGTCAATGGAAAGCCAAAATCAGTCTGTGTTCTGCCATGTTAACATGCCTTTAAAAGATCTGTTGTGATATTCTCAAATAAATTATATTCTGTGTTGTTTGCAGAACTTATAATGTAAATGTACTAAAAACACTGGCTTATTAGAAGTGACACCTCAAGGAGAAACAATAAAAATAAACGCTAATACATTCTAACAGGATCAAGGCTCTCTGTGGGGCATTTCCCACACAGAAAGCAACTGCACATTGTGTAAATGCTTCCAAAAAAATAACTGCTGTTGTAAATCCAGTTAAAAAGAGAAAAAATAGGTCATGTGAATTTATCATGTATTGTACAACGTTTGGAACCTGTTTCACAATATGTAATAAATAACGTAGGGAAAACAATCAGAAGCTTAAAGAGATTTAGATAACTAAAGGCACAATCCAGAGTAAGTACGGGAGCACGTAAGGGACATTACGTGCACCCGTAGTTACTGCACCTCCTAGTGAAAACCTATGGGAAATTCATATTGCAATCCAGAGTAATTTGTTCTTGCTCCAGAGCAAGGACTCCCCATAGTTACTCTGGATTTCACCCATATATAAAATATTATTAAAACTGAAATTTTTCAATTCCACTCCTTAAAGAATGATCATTTGGGGGCAGCTGGAAATTTTTTAAAGGAAAACAATTGACTCCTAGGAAGCTAGATGGAGTTAACAAGTGAACAGCTGAACATCTCAAATGCAAGAAAATAGCATTTTGGATTTTTAGTTCTTTATGTAGATTCCAAATATATAAACTGCTCATGGGGAAGTTTATCTATATATATAAAATAGAAGATTGACCCACCCACTCACTCACTCATCAATGCTGCCAGATCTAGAAACCTGAAATTTGGGGAGTGTATTCCTTCTGTGACGTAAAGGTAAAGTTGTCCCCCCACATGTTTCACTGCTAGTTGTGACCGACTATAGGGTTGTGACCGACTATAGTTGTGACCGACTATAGTCCTATAGACTATAGGACTATAGGCTCATTCCCATTTATACATTGAACAATCAGTTAAATGACAACAATAATATGACAATTTGTTTGTTATGATTTTTACATTTTGCTTATATTACATTTTTATTACAATATAGCAAACTGTTAAGCAAAATACTCACCTATACTCATAATCAAAATACTGTATTTACCCAAATCTAATGCACCATCAAATCTAATGCATACCTAAGTTTGGCTGGAAAAGGTGAGCATTAGATTCACGTATATATGGTATTTATATATGTTTAAATATACTTTTAAGACTAAGTGAAAATGGTTTAATGTAGAGTCATGGGTCCTTGAGACAGAAAGGGACAATAAAGCTTTGCATTTTCATTCTGGGTAGCAGTTCATAGACTGACTGGCAGTAGTACAGTTTGTTACTGACAGTTAGGTGAGATGAGTAAAATCTGTGACAAAATTTCACTTATTGTATAGAAACTCATTTTGCTTCTCTTGAAAATTTGCAGAAATTTCTCCTTGGGTCAGCAACTCTGAACTTTGCTTTGAATTTCACTGTTGAAATGTTTTGGTGCCAACCTCAGCGCCAAAGGACTTCCCCAGGGACTCCGAATGATGAAAGAAGGGAATGTTATTGGCCAAGACTGAGTTGTGTTGTCAGACTTGTGTGCTGAGATCTTTCAAGCAGAAAAGGGATGTGAACCTGCACACTGCTACTCTTCACAGAGACAGAGAAAACAAACTCATGAAATATAGGCCTGCCTAATAAATTAGAAAAATGCTAAGCATTTCCTCCTGTGCAGCTATCCTCTCCCAAGCTTTTTATTATTCCACTTTTCTTCCATGCAAGACTAAATGTTTGTCCATCCCTCTAACCCCTTACTGGTCTCTGAACATTCTGGTATTGCCATTTACTGATCAGCCATGGAAATGTTACTTTGTAGGACCTGGTGTATCTGTACATGTGCATTAAAAAAAGATAATCTCCCCTCTGACATTTTCTGCTATACGTATTTCTTCAGTATTGTCCAGTTTGCACTGAAGGAAGGTGGCCTGTGCCAATAGGCATTCTCTGCCTGTGTCCAGACAATGTTCCTCCTTCACTGCCAAAGCAAATGGAGAAAAGTAGAGGGAAAATACAGAAACCAAAAAGAGCACTGGAGATCAGGTCAAATTCAATCTTTCTTCTCAAGCAGATGAGACCATAAAGCTTCCTCGAGCTTTCCTCCCATGCCTTTGCTGATTATAAAGTATTTGAACAACAAAAGTCACAGCACAGGACTAGACAGGTTCATAGCATGCAAACATTGTCAACATATTCTTGGTAGTGAGAAGAGCAACTGTTCAGCCCACTCTTCACCCCAGCATGGCATCTTCTCCTGTGGTTGTTGCTGGTGTCTGTTCTGTATATTTTTTAAAGATTGTGTGCCCACTGGGAAAAGGGAACCATTTGCTGATTTATGATTTAAACTGCTTTGTGAACTACTCCTGTTGAAAAACGGTATATTAAAATTCTTAATATTCTTAATATTCTTAATTAAAAAATCAATGGCGCATAGACTGAAAATCAGTGTACTAAAATAAGGTGTGCCTCACTATCTACAGGGGGTTGATTCTGGGACTCTCTGCTGATACAAAAAAAGAGTTAGAAAAAAGCTATTAAAATAAAAAGGATACCCCATTACAGCTTGTTTTACAGTTGTGGAGAGGCAGAAAACAATTAATTATGCCTTTATCTGGCTCAGCTGAAGAATGGAATGATTGTTTGCATGACTTCTTCTATACAACAGTAGAAAAGCAGTTTTTTCAAATTGTGATTTGTAGTGGTCATTTGAATTGAGTCAAATCTGTGTATTAAAAAAATCCATGTATAACAAGGTTGGATCTGTAGTCATAATTGTTGCCTGTCACCTGTTAGAGGTAAGGTAGTGATATGCTGCACCTTTTACTTCCCGCAGTTCTTTGAGTTATAGCATCGCAGGACTGTATCCCAGCAGCTTTCATGGGCTTTCAGACTCATCATAATTTCAATAGTTCTGACCCACATTTTAATTTATGTTTAGATCATAAAACCCAAGTAATTCACCTGAACATCTCTTAATGAGGTATCATTCTTCACAATGATGGCAATCCATATGGTGAAAGGATGTAATATACAGGAAAGAGCTTCATATTTATTTGATTTGGTTCAGAGTTATATAGAGCAGGATATGAAGAATATTTTACCTAACAGTAGCAGTTCAGGCGTCTTGAACAATGTTTTCTCAGATGGTGATGTATCTTCAAGAAGAGCTAATCAACCTTAGCTCATCGAAAGGTGCTTCTTCAGTCTCCAGGAGACTTTTCTAGCAGTAACTGACAGTGAGGAAATTCTTTTTCCTTTATCCTGCTTTTGACTTTCTTTGGCAATAGCTGACTTGGATTCCAGATTCACTGGACCTCCTAGGGATTTTTCGTTGTGTGGGAGTACTCATTCTCAGGTGTTAGCAGAAAATGAAAACATGAACTGTTTACATTTGGCTAGACAGTCTATCCACCTGCCTAGACGTAACAGGAGAACAGTTTCTCGAGACCACAGGGTTCTCTTATGCCCAGCAGGAATCATCTGTCTGTTTAATAGATTATCCACACAGACAAGGGGGAAAATTTGCAAAAACTTGTAAAAGTACTGAGTTGGGGTACATACAAGGCCCTGAACCACAATTGAGGAGAACTGCGATTCAGAATTCAACCAGTACCATCAATGGTTCACTGACATTAGAATTGTTATTGACAAATGGAATTGTATGATCAACCTGCAGAATAAAAGCCACAAAATACTTATATGTATTATTCCTGCAAAATCATGGATGCAGCAAATCCATCATTCATTGGATGGTACAAATCTTTGGCCATGTTATCAGTTTCTTAGCAGACATTTTATGGGTTTTAAACATTGCTTCTATAGTTTACAATTATAGAATTGATTACAGTGGTGCACTGCCTCCTTGTTCACTGCCCTCCCAATAAATCTTGATTTTCTAAAGAACTCCTTCTCTTCTGTGAAAGCCACTGCAGACCTTTAGCAACTTATCTATCAGGAAGAGGAGCTAGTCTACTTGAACCCAGTCTTGTCTTTGGTGTCCTATACTTCTAGGCTTCCTCCCTCTCTCATTTCTCTAGTGCACAGTAGAAGGAGTAACTATTTATGCCCTATTCATCCCAGTCCTTCTTATCTACTACTGTTGGAAGCAGAGGGAGGTCAAACTATATATTCACGGATCCCAGAGCACATGTAGGGCATTTGTAAAAGTTTGTACCTGCTGTTATGCATATGAAAAATGAGGCACATGTGGGTCTCCTATGCATATGAATGCAGAACTCTGGAATCTGTGTATACAACATAGATTAGCCAGACTATCTCTATCATGTTGAGGACTGCTGTTAACATCTCTATCCAGATGGAAAGAAAACCTCAGTAGGAAGCTTCAGTTTTCTCATGTACAGAGCTCAGCATGAGTTCCAGAGGAATAACAGAGGGCTAACAGAGAGCTTCTTTTACCCGTGTCACCTTTGGAATTCTCCAAATGCAGACCACTTATAATAAGAACACACTTCTGACCTCAGACTTGTAGTGATGCCCACCGGGACAGCAAAGCTGTGCTCCTTAATGGGAATAACAAACTGCCCAAAAAACAGCCTGGACATATGGAATCTCGGATTGAGTCACAAAACAGTAGTCGCCCCTCCAGCCTGTCTGTGGCTTTGCTGGGAAGCTGATCTGTTATTAGAAATTCCCATGGCATTGCTACTGGTGCTTTTCTAGCGTGGAGGGGCAATTTATCATGATCCCCTGTGTCATCTTTAGGTTCAATGTTGAAACCATACACAGGGGTTTCCGCTACCATAGTAAATTAAAATGATGCAATGAAATGAAATTTCAAAGGCTTTTAAAATCTTCACACTGTTTCATGCTGTGAAAATATGAAGAACAACTTCCTTCCTTTTTTTCTTAAGTATCTCTTGATTTTATCTCTTTGAATTTGATGGTGTCTATTTTCAGAACCCTTTGAGAAAAAATCATTTGAGATAGAGAGAGCTCACAGCACAATGTCATCAATGCCCAGGCAGCTGGAGAGCTACAAACATTGCCACTCCCTACCACAGATGGTAACAGCTGTGTGGTGACAATATTTATCATGTTAGAACTGCCTTCTCTTTAGTTTTGGATAGGAGTCACTAACTAATGGGAGCCATTCATGTTGGCTAAACATGACCAACCTATTTTCTTTGCTCTGTTTTGTGGTCCAGGCTGATGGAATTAAAAGAAACACAAGAGTAGCATGTGATGGTTGAAAGAAAGAAAGAAAGAAAGAAAGAAAGAAAGAAAGAAAGAAAGAAAGAAAGAAAGAAAGAGAAACCAAGCAAGCAAGCAAGCTTGATTATGGCTGTTTAAGATGATGGAAACAAGTAAAACTATAGCAGTTTCTATAACTCCAGTTGGGATCTTAAAACAATTTTAAAGCATTGTTACTGGCCCCAGTTACACTAAAACAATGACTGCAATCTTAAAAACACTTTCCAGGGAATAAGACCCTGGGCTGACTTTTGAGTAGACTTGGTTAGGATTGTGTTCTATGTGTATTTGTCAAGTACACAAACCTTGTAATTCAGATCAAGACTTTTCAGGGTGTTTTTTTAGTAATGTTATTAGTACAAAGGTCTTTGGGTAGCGTCCTCCTTGGCTCTATGACTTCCTTGATCCTAACCATGTTAAAGGTAAGGTGAAGCATAAGATTTTCAGAGTACTCACAGAGCCCTTTTCTCTCAAATGTGATTACAATTTACAGTGTAGATGTCCAACAAGTTGAACAACTAATCTGCTGCTATTTTGCCCTTTGCCTTGAACTGTCTGCCTCTATTTTTTAAAAGAGTGGAAGTGAGTTTTTCATTGGTCACATTGTCAATAAATCCTCACAACACTGAAAAATTGCTTCATTGATATTGGGAAGGTGTGTTGGTTGGGGACATCACCCATGTCAGTTGGAGCTGTTCATAGCCAAGATTTTTTAAAATTTCTTTTATTTGACTGTGTTAAAAAAACACAGTTTATCAAAGCTCATTCTAGGATGGAGAAAGCTCTGTGGCACATTTATATTAAAAATGGTTGAGGACCCTTTTCAAACAAACCTCACACAGCTCGCTATAAATTCCACATCTGCTTCAACCCCAGACAAGTCACAAGAGGACTAATGTGATATTGTCTTACTATCTCTAGGTGGCTTCCCATCCAAGTCAAATGTGTGTACTTCATCAGGCTATTTAGTAACTTTGCAGTCAGCTAGATCCTGCCCATCTTTTCACTCTGTCTTCCTCATTTCTGCCAGGAAATGAATTCTGTGGCTACTCATCCCCCCTTTCTCTGCTCTTGATGATTATTCCATACATGGTTTTTAAATGCTGAAAGGCAGCTCCTCCTGCAGGCTGCCTACTGCACTGAGTAATCTTCAAAACAGCCAGAAGGACAGTAGGGACCCATATGCGATAAACTTTAGAAGTAAGGTCACAGCCTGAATAAAATTTAATATAAATAAGGAGCAAAGGGAAATGGTTGATATTCTTATCCCCATTTATGTCCTAAACAGTACCCAATGATTTAAAAAAAATGCCCCCAATCCACCATAAGTGACTTTGGGTGCAATCCTAACCTAGGCTGGTCTAATTCATCAGTCTTCCCATTCCCATGATGATGTAGGGAGGCACGTGCATGTCTGTATACTGGCTTAACCCTCCCCCAGGATTGGCACAGAAGTGTCTCATGGCCCTTTTGTGACACCACCAGGTCAGCCCAGGACTTGTGCCATGGCTTATGGCAGCCTAACTGGAGTTTAGGATTGCAGCCTTTGACCCTTTGTGCATGTATATGACCCCCCCACCTCTAATGATAGTGACAGTACAAATTGAAGAGCCATATCCTGACTGTGTACTCCATGAACAAACGTTTGTTATCATCATGTGCAGAGAGTTGCATTCAGCAAAGGCCTTCTATAAACAGAACGACTTCTGCTATGAACAGCAACTTCAAAGATAGGATACAACTTATTCTTGATGTTTTCCAGGACTAGTTAGTGGTATCAAGCAAAGAGTTCTGCTGAACACAAAATAAAGAACAGAATCTAATACTAATAGTTGTGACTATTTTATATCAATCTTATAAGAGTCACACACTTTAATATGCCTTCACTTACACGTCTGTTTGTATTGTTTCAAGGTTGACAGCAGCTAGTATTGCTCTACTTCTGTATGCCCATGGCAGAGATACGTTCGTAAAGCTGCATTTGCCCATGGTGTATATAATAAAATGCTTTAAGATAAGTCGCTGCCTCTTTGCAAGGTCAAAAAGTATCACATATCTTTTCATACCACTGCAGAGCACAAGTGACCCCTACAGACTGGTTGCTCGACCGGTATCAGGAGCTGCTGCATTAGAAGAATGGCAAACACGTTATAAAGAGACACAGACATATTTATTGTTAAATCAGTGTTGTAGCCCCGACGTCAACTGCCATACTTAATGTCAAAATTGCTCCACAAAGGCCTTTGCATCACCCCTTTGCTGCCCCTCCTTTCTCCCATTCCCACCAAATCTCTCATTCCCTGAACTGAAATGGGTTTAACATTCCTGCTTGCTGAGGCAGCGGATACCTCTCAGCCCTGCCAATTCCATTTTAAGTCTTTCCTGCTTCGATGGTACCCTGTAAGGGCAGGCGGTTTAGGTGCTGTGAAAATGTCAACTATTTGTCAGCGTGCTATCAGGCTTAGTCCACTGAAGAGCTCTCAAAATAATGCTGGAATTTAGTTCATTAGCATAGGTCTCAAAACAGTTACCTCAAAGGTCTCTGTGACAGAGTCCTTTGCAGAGTCCACACTCCTATCTTTACTTGGCATCCCTTGTGTGGGAAACCAACTTTATCACTGAGACAAAGGGCGCAATCCAGAGTAATCCTTGCTCCCATGTAAGAACAATTTACTCTGGATTGCAATATGAATTTCCCATAGGTTTTCACTAGATGGTGCAGTAACTACGGATGCACGTAATGTCTCTTACGTGCTCCCGTAGTAACTCTGGGTTGTAGGGATCATCTACTCTGAAATACTGAGAATCAATAGCTGTCAGCCCTGCTGGGTTAAAGAGCTATCTATCTCTTATATATTGTGGGGAAAATATCTAACTGCAAATATCTAACTGGGGTATCAAATAAAATCCTATCGATCTCTAACCTTCCAACTGCCTAGTATGGATTATCAGTATCATTCATGAGGGATCAAGGGCATTAATGTGGAGTGAAATAAGATACGTGCCCCATATCAGAACACATAGTTTTACTTAAATAAGAAATTGGGATGAATGGAACAGTTGGGATACTTATTTTAAAGTTATCTTACCATACAATCCAGACAAACTACGGGAGCACGTAAGAGACATTACATATACCCGTAGTTACAGCATCACCTAGTGAAAACCTATGGGAAATTCATATTGCAATCCAGAGCAAATTGTTCTTACATCGGAGCAAGGACTCCCCGTAGTTACTCTGGATTGTGCCCTTAAGGTGGTATCTTACCCCTTGGAGTACTGCTACAGACTTACCCTAAAATCCAGAGTAACTATGTAAGAGGCACTTACTCTGGACGGCTCTATGCATTTCTGATAAGTTTCCCATAGGTGGCACCAGAAGTGGGCCCGGCCTGGCCCAACATCCGGTTTGCCGGAAGTAGGCGGGGCCAGGCTGAGGCCAGGGGGCGGGGCAGGTCAGGGGAGGGGCCAGGGAGGGCACACTACCCACCCCAGCGTGCTGCGGGTGTGGGTGGGCGGGGCAAGGAGTGGGGCAAGGGGCAGGCCCCAACCCCAGCGCACTGCGCTTGCGCCCAACTTGGCACAAGCGCAGTGCAACCTGAAGCGCCAAGTTTCAAGGCACACTGCGCATACGCCCACTGCGCATGCGTCAACCTTTGTCAACGTCAGTGTAAAAGGTCCTGTAGTTACTCTGGATTGTAGCCTATGTTCAGAAGGATGAGGACCAAGGGGATATATCCAGATGTTGCAAAGCTACCCACAAATTATATACTGGGATGATGTTTTGAGGGGAATCTGATGGTAATCTGCCAAAAGTCTCTGAAGGTATTTCTGACAAGTAGTACTCAATTATTCCAACTAAAGAACAAAATTTAATGCACCAGCTACTGAATGCTTCAGAAGTAATCATAGCCCATTATATTGGAAGATCCATCTAAACCTAAAAATAAAGGCTGAATGGTAAGACTTTGAATACTGCTATGATGGAGAGAAAACAATCCAACACATTAACCCAAAAACTAAGTTTACTAATTGAACTGAGAAATCAACTGAGGAGCAGGGACAAGAGACACAGATGAGGGCATTGAATTAACTGAAACATTAACTGCTCAATTAAAACTGCCTTTACCAATCAGCAAAATGTCACCAGTAAAAGGGCCAAATATACCACTGAAAGAGAGAGTTTCAGAGTATGAAGGGTGTGATTAAAAAGGTCATATCTGTATGTTCCAAGAAAGCTTCACAAAGAGGGAAAATACAGATCTGAACGAAGTGCATTGGAAGTTTAATGAAGTGCATAGGCAAGTTCATACATGAAGCAGTCCTTTAAATATTAAACACACCATTGTCTAGTTTTCATTTTTAACTAAAATAACAGTTATGTGGGGCCCAAAGATCAGGACTGCTGCAGAGTGTGGCTGTTCTTTCCCCCTGTGAGTTTCTTCTGGATAAAAATCGTTCCCCAAGCAATTCTTAGAAGCAACAGCAGAAAACGCATTACATTTCTCTCTATCACTGGTGTATTGTGGAATCCATACTCAGCACAACTTCAGTCATAACCATGGTACCAAATCAATCTACAAGTCACGGTAATAACACCATCAGCATGCAGGCGTGAGCTGGGAGAGAGCTCATGAGAAACAGATGAGTTTTTTCCAAATGCTTGCCAACTTTAGGCCCATAAATCTGAGTCAGATCAAGTCAAAGGGAGTTTGCCCTCAAAGCAAAAAACCATTAACAGCTCAACCCTAACCCGCACTGGAACAGGCAGGCCAGTAGGACTGTGCTGGATGCAGCACAGCTTTAGAGCTGGCAATGGCTTGGCTCAAAGCAAGGGGAAATAATTCCTCTTTACCAAAGGGGAAATCACAGCAGACCCTATGGAGCTACTTGGATCTGCACCATCTAAAGAGGTGTTGTCCACACTAACAAAATCAGGTAGGGCTACACCAGCCAAGCTCAGCTGGAGTAGCCCAACTTGATTTTGTTGGTGTGGACACTAGATGCAGCCTCCACAGGCTGGTGCATGTCCCTGCACCAGCCCAGCCATCACACGAGAAGGCACAAACATGCTTTACACACTCCTGTTGGATTACGCTCTGATTTTCCACCACTCGTCTCACAAGGAAACTGACCTATAACAGCTGACACTGGAACTTCCAACATTAGAGAACCAGCCAGGGAATGGAAATCCCAAAACAAGCCACTCTGAACTGAAACATGACCCCAAAATAAGATTTGCCCCACATTTAAGGCCACTGAAACCAATAAAATTGTACCAGAGGAGAGGCTGTGCCAGTGTCCATTCAAAAACTAACTGTTCTGACTGCATCTTTTGTCATGCACGGTTTCTACATCATGAAAATTGGCTAAATTTTGTAGTGTATTAAACAGATATCAATATTTGTATGCAATCTGTTGTAGCACTATTCTGTGGGAAATGAGACATTTTCCATATGACATTTTCCCCCACCCCCAATTATGAATAGGTTTCTGTTGTGTTGCATGGTGTGCAATGGGGACGGCCGTTTCAGGCTTCGTGTCACTTCATAATCTTGGTTTTATTAGACCCAGTTGCTGTAATTCCGAGAAATTTTAAAGAGAGACTTTGATTTTCAGTGCCTGCTTTCCTTTCAGAATTAAAATGCCTTTCATCATTTAGAAAACAACCCGACAGAATGAAATCAAAAAGGAGAAGGAGGGCTTGGAGCAATTAGCAGGAATGATTGAAATACAGGGAATCCACTTGAGTTTCTTTTCCAATTTATTTCCATATGGAAAAAGAACCATGTTCCAGTATAAAATGTGATAATAAAAGCTTAGCATTCTCCTGCAAGATTGAATAGGCAAGTCTGTAACCTCCAGAGATTTATTTGGAAAAAAATGTCCAGATGGGCATGAAGTCGAAATTTCAGCGTGGGAGAATTCTTAGATGTTTCGTCCAACTTTGTATGGGCTACTCAGGCTTGGAACATGGTTGTTGCCAAGAAGGCCACTTGTCAGCCTTTTTACAAGCCTCGCTATTCTCCCATAGTAGAGAACCTATCCAGCTTGTTCCAGGTGGAAATACTGTATGTTGTTTTCTGTCGGAAAGAGTAATGTTAGAGTATTGGCCACAGTTAATAAAGCAATGAATATAAGAAAAAGCAATTTATTTATCCATTTCGCTTGACATTGAAGTCCCAACATCTCTTTTTGTAGGTGCCAAACTACCATCTCTCGGTCGATGCTACCTCCAAGGGTTGTTGTGAGGCTAAAAATGTACTCTGTAGTTGGCGCATAAGATCAAATGGTAGTCCAAGAGGGCTCAAGAACTTGTGATGACAAGCAGTGATGAATATGCTCATTCTTTTTCCTCTGGTTACATATTTTCCTTCAGTTTCCTACAGGTTTTGGACTCTTCTAAGCCCCAGATGCTTTTGTGCTGTCTCAGCAACTTAAAAGCTGCTAAGATATGTGTCACATGTCTCTGTTTTTAAATGACAACCACTTGATAGATGTGGCTTAAAACATAGGAAGAGCCTCCACTGGATAAGGCCAAAGGTCCATCTAGTCCAGCTTCCTGTATCACTGTGGCCTATCAGATGCCTCTGGGAGCACATATGACACCTGCATCCAGGTGTCCTCCACTGCATCTGGCATTTTGAGGTTGTCCACATCTACACACAACCCTCATGGCTTGTGGCCTGTGATGGTCCTTTCCTCTAGGAATGTGTCCAATCCATTCTTAAAGGCATCACCACATCCTGTGGCAGGGAGTTTCACAGACCAACTACATGCTGGGAAAAGAAATTTATCTTTTTTCTGTTGTGATTCTCCTAACATTCAATTTTAGTGGATGTCTCCTAGTTCTTCTACATGCCTGGAGATGCCAAGCCTTCCAGTGAGATTGGCAGGAGCCAAATGATTGGGCAGTCAAACTATCTAGATTAATGGGTGGGATGAGATGACCACATGGGTCTCACTTTACCAGGGTGAATATATGTATTAAAAGATATAAGTTTTAAGAAATGATTTAAGTTATTATCAATTTTTAAACTATTACATATACAGTGCCGCCTCACGTAATGTTTCACCTAACAAACAAAAATTTCTCTAGGATGCTGCTTCACGTAACAAACTGTGCTTCACGTAAAGAACACATTCATTGGCAGTTGGGGCAGACGCGCTGGCCGGCAGCCTAAAATGCATCAGGGCTGCCCTGTGCACCTGCCCATAGTGAAAGCAACATTTCCATGCTGTTCCTCCTGTGGCCAAATGTCTGCTGGGCAGAGGAAGAGAAGAGCAGTGGAGAAGAGGGAAGCAGCTCAGGGCTAGCCAGAAGGGAGCAGGAGAGAGAGAGGCTCAGGATGGAGAGAAGGAGAAAGTGGGGAGACACTTTGAAGGTGTCTTGGATTGCAGCCTCCTAACCATGTCTCCCCAGAAGTAAGCCCCGTTGTGTTAAATGGGTCTTACTCCCAGGAAAGTGTCTTTAGGACTGCAGCCTAAGTAGACTTCATAAGATCATGCACATTGAATCCATGTTTTGAATTCAATCCCAGTGTTCTGTCATCATTTTTACATCCAGTTAATATTTTTATATGAATATTTTTGGGGTTGTGGAACCAATCGTCTTGAGTTTCCATTATTTCCTATGGGAAAATCTGCTTCATGTAAAGAACGTTTCACGTAACAAACATGCCTCCAGAACGAATTAAATTTGTTATAAGTAGGCTCTGTGCTGTACTGGAAGAAAATATTTTCCTTGTGAACAGGCAGCATGGAGCCTTCTTGTAATTAATAAATTACAAGCCTTCTTGTAATTAATACATTATAGCCCTCAATCCTACCTCCAGATAGGCCAATTAAGCCCTGGGATAAGTCATTTGCTGAACTGGAGGTGTCACAAAAGTGCTGGAAGGCACTTCTGCCACACTCCTGGGGTGATTAGGCCAGTGCCACAGGCATATGCTGACCTCCCCACACCACCATGGGAAGATATGCTGGATGTGTTAAGCTAGCATAAATTGGTTAGGATTGCACCCAAAATGTAATAAATTGGGTAAATAAATAAAATAAATAAATAAAATAAAATAAATAAAAATAAATATGGAATAGTGTTAAATTTAATGTATAGTAGTAAAAAAATAAAGCAATAACTCTACACATAAAATAACTAAACAAGCAGTTTAGCACATGATATTAAAAGCATCCTATATATAGAAAAACCAAGAACATAACACCAATAAGAACAGCAGCAAACAGCAATCTCTGAATGCTCCTCATCCCCAGGGATATAGAATAATGAATTTCCTCATCAGCCTTCTGCTGTCTATCTATGGTATTGATTTTCAACCGTTTTCATCTCATGGCACACTAACAAGGAGACTGAAATTGTCAAGGCACCATCACCAGTTGTTTTTACCACTGACAAGGCAAACCAGGCTGTTCAAATCCTCTAAATTTCATATTAAACAATGTCAATCTCCAAATTCCCTGAGGACTATCCACGGTACACCAGTGTGCCACGGCACACTGGTTGAAAATCACTGATCTATGGCCATCTTGCTAAAAATATTTTGCAAAACCAGTAGCAGCAGCAATGGAATCCCAAGTCTGTCTGCAAATTGTTTTGCAGACTGTCATTGATAGGAAATTATACTGTTGGGTATTAAGAGGATTGTCGTCAAGTAAAAAAAATCAGATTTTGATCTGAATAATAAATCCAAAAAGGAGAGAGAGAAAGAGAGAGCTCACCACATAATTAATAATAAATAATACTTAGGAGGATTAAATCTGATTTATTTTATTCCCTACATTACATTTCACCAGTTATGCTGTTGGCTTTTAATGATTCTCCTGAATAATTTAATGTATGTATGTTCTTCTCTTTTGCTTATAGCTCAGTGAAAAGTATGACTAACCCCCAAATCCAGAGTAACTACGGGAGCAAATAAGAGACTTTTAGCACAATCCAGAGCAACTAATCTGTCCACATAAGAGCCCTTGGGTTGCCCTATCTATCACTAGGATGGAGCAACTGCAAGATGCTCCAGCCCAGTTACTCTGAAGGAGGCTTAGGGCAGAGCAAGGCAACACAGGGTGCCCTAAGAGAGGTGGACCTGCTCTGCCCTAACTGGGGCAGCCTAACCAGCTCAGGAGAGGCAAGTTGAGGGCAAGTTTAGCATTGCCTAGTGCTCTGCCCTACTCTGTTACTCTGTATCCAAAGCCTGATTCAAGGCAGAAATGCCCTCTTCCAGCTCCTCAGAGATATACCACCTCAGGAGCAGGTACAGTAATGGACCCATAGGGGTCCATGATAAAGCCTGAGTAAGAATGGCAGTGTTGACCAAAAATCTGAGTTCTTGGCCAGCCTAGCTGCAACCCCCGCCTCTCAACCTCAGGATATGAAACAAACTACGGCTGCCCACGAACCTCAGGATACAGCAGGCCACTCCAAGAAGCCCCTTGTATTCACTGTAGAATGTACTGGCATCTCATCAGGGATTCCTTATAAGGCAGGCACCCAGTGGCATGACCAGACTGGTGCGGCTGGTGTGGGCCGCATTGGGTGATGCACTCTGTATGGGGTGATGCACCGGAGGAGTTTGACTGTCCTTTGGCAGGCCCAAGGGGTCAGCACGCCCAAGGCGGAGCAGCAGCCAGAAGCTGCCACTTGTCCGCAGAGCTGGCCCAAACGGCCAGCTGAGGTGCACTGCGCAGAAACACACTGAGCATGCCAAACAGCTTTAGAGGAGACTTCCTTAGAGCAGAGGAAATCTGCGCCTCTGCACGGCCATTCGGCCTCACTCAGGAGGTAGAGTGGCAGCCGAATGGCTTCAGAAAGAGTACTGCACAGGCAACAACTCTGACGCCTGCACAGTCTCCTCTGAAGCTGAAAGACTTCAGAAAAGTACTGCACAGGTGTCAGAGATGGTGCCTGCGCAGTACTCTTTCTGAAGCCAACTGGCTTCAGAAAGAGTACTGCGCAGGCGCCAACTTTAGTGACTGCGCAGTCCAGGTGGGGGGTGCGGCATCCCAGGGGTGACGCATAGACTTCCGCACTGGATGATGCGCAGAGTCGTGTCACCACTGTAGGCACCACAGCTGTTCCTTGTTCAGTGTGATCTGAGGGGTGTCTCCTAAGAAGCAAGTCCTCCCCATGTATCAATTACTTAGCATGCTATGGAGCAGTTAGGGCAGCCCAGGCTTCCTGACTCTCTGGATGCAGCATAACATTCTGCTCTGGATACAGAATAGTAAGGAGAGAGCAGTTAGGGCAGAGCAGGCTGAACTTGCTCTGGATTGTGCCCTTTATCCATAGTTACTGCACCACCTAGTGAAAACCTATGGGAAATTCATATTTGAATCCAGAGTAAGTTGTTCTTACACCGGAGCAAGGATTCCCCGTAGTTACTCTGGATTTTGCCCTAATTTACAATTTGATGATAGTAGTTTTGAGTCAACATGAAATAAGAGGATGGCTTCCAGTGCAATCCTATAAACTGCTTCAATGTCCTTCCATCAGTGCAACACTATAGTTTTTCCCAGTTTCTGTAGCCATTATAGCCTGTATGGACAAACCACTCTAATTATCTTATTTTTAAAAAATGTCTTCTTTCTTGCCAGAAGTGATCCAAGTTAGTGAACAAATAAAAGCAACTAAAATAAAAACCATAAACAAAATAAACATTTATAAAACAACTAAAATCAAACCACATTCCAATAAAAAATAATAAGGCATAGCAATGCTGTGAAGAGAAACATTTAAGTACACTCTCATCTGTGGGTCATTACCCAATAATTAATATTTGATGATGTGAATGATTATTCTCATGGCCATTACATCACTTCTGGGTTAATGACATCACTTCCAATGGGTTCCAACAAACTGTCCTTCTAAAAAGTGGGTCCTGGTGCTAAAATGTTTAAACTTGTTAACTTTCTAGTGTCTTAGGCAGACTTAAACAACCAATACACATGTGGTTGTTAGACACTAGACCAACTTAAGGCACTTGGAGTGCAATCCTAACCTAGGCCAGCACAACTCATTGGTCTTCCTGTTCCCATAGTGCTGTAGGGAGGCAAGTGCATGTCTGTGTACTGGCCTAACCCTCCCCCAGGAGTGGCGAAGAAGTGTCTTATAGCACTTCTGGTACACCCCCAAGTCAGCAGAGGACTTACACCAGGGCATAGACCAGCCCAAGTGGAGCTTAGAACTGCAGCCTAGGACAGCCCAAGTGCACTCCAACAAGCTCCTTACATCCACTGTAGACTGCGCTGCCAGGGTGAGCATGTGTGGCCTTCTTCCCAGAACATGTCCTGGATTTTAGCCTTGTGTCCTGGGAAAAATTTTCTTATCCTCCATTTCTTTGTGAGCAGACAGCATATAGAGCTCATGTAATTAATAAATTGTATGCAATAAATCATATGTAATAGTTTTAAATTTAATAATTAGTAATACAGTGCTTAAATTAACCACATGAAAACAATATATATGAGTGGTTTCAGCTGTCATTTTGTCATCTCCTACATTTTTCTTTGGTGTCCTACATTTTGGGGTGCCTTGTCCTCTTTTTCTGGTTAACACATATGGTCACCCTGTGTACTGCAGTCTCCGGCTGCAGCTGTTACTCCAGTGCGTGGTGCCTTCAGTGTCCAGGGGTGCCAAGTGCCCACTGGTGCCCACTGCCTGGTGCCTGGTGCTTGTGCCTGGTGCCCAGTGGTACAAACCAGTGCCCAGCTTGCTGTGGCCCACATATATTCTTGAAATTTTACTCCTACAATGATGTGTAAGTTCTGCTAGTAGGGGAATAAAGCTAACTAGTGAAAGGTGTTTTTTATGGTACTGCCCTTATTCTTGGAGGGTGTTGAGCAAACTTGAAACTAGGATTACATTAGACCTGAAATTCAGGGCAGATTAGGCAGAAAAACAGTCAACGTGCAGACTTTATAGATCGTTTCCTTAACTATCAGCACACATGTTGATGGATATCTGCAGACCCCTTAAATAACAATCCCATTAGTGTATAGGCACTAATGGGTAACATCAAGTACTCTTTCAAATTAATTAGTTAATTAATTAGCTAGGTGAAACAGCTGCTTCTGTGTATACCATATGCAGCGTATGTGTGAACATTTGATGCTATAAATTGTGTGTACATTTTAAAATGCCCTGCATAGTACTTTATTGGCTATCCCAAAAGATTCATGGACTGAACTTCATATGATGTGTTGAAAGAGAAGTGAATTTTTTTCCCCAATGTTAAGGGAGCAAAACCACCATACCTCTTTCTGATCTTAATCTTCTCAAGACTCATCTAATAATCAGGATAAAAAAAATAAAAAATAGCTTAATGGCAATATGGCTCTATCCTGTTTGGGGGGGGGGGGTGGTTCCTAGATATAGTCCAGAAATTTCAGTAAATCTGAATTACAGTAAGAATAGATGTAATAAAAAGGCAGAGCTCATTTGGGGTGACATAAATTGAATGACAGACATAATGCAGACAAAATACATAAATGGCAATTTTGCATTCAGCAAATCTGAATGCTGGATTGGCTATCAGATTTGCAGTTTGAATTGCTATAAGGTGCATTTTGAGAGGAAACCTGGCCCAAAAGCTACACATATATCAGAATACTGATAGGTGAATTGTGATCTGACGTACTAGCAATACTGATTGCATTCCTGGATCTGCATCAAAGTGCCACTTTGGAGTTTTGGACCCTACACAGCCTGGATCAAGCTCTCTTTAAGGACAGCCAGTGTCTAGATGAGCCCACCAGGGACCTACAAAATGCCTTGCAGACCATGCTGTCTGATTTGCCACTGTCAGAAGCCTGGCTGCTTGCAGAAGAGACAGGATCTTCTCTTTGGTGATATGATGCCTTTGGAATGGCCTTCTGTCTAGTTTAAATTGGTAATTTAATATTATTCATGTTGGTTTACAGTTATTGCTCTCTCTCTCTCTCTCTCTCTCTCTCTCTCTCTCTCTCTCTCTCATTAAGAGGCTTTAAATTTTAAAAATAGTTTAAATAGGTGGATCTTTCCCCTCCACCTGCCCATCCATATTTCCAGAGAAATCTCAATCCTTTCCATATTTAAAGCATCAGATTTTTTTCCCTTCATTGCCTTATTAATTTAGAAATGAAAACTATTGAAACGATACAATTATTTCAGGGGTTGGAGGAGGTTTCTTGATGACATCATGAGGGACTGGCTGTTTTCTACTGCAAACTTTCAGAAGTGACATTTTTTTCTTCAGAACTTGGCCCAGGCAATGAAAATGTACACATCTGGACTGAACACAGCACAACTGCTTCCAGACTGCCTCCCCTTCAACATTCGAACATTAGATTGGAGCACTCATATATTCCAGGACTTTCTGTGCCAAGAAAAAAGGTGAATAAGTGGAACAGCATGTTGGCCTTTGCAAACGGTTCATGCTTTCCGACACTTAGCACTGCCCATTGACCGTGGGCAGTGCTAAGTGTTGAACTTTTTATGACTTATTTCCTATGACTCAGAATGGCAAATGAAATCCTGCTTCTTGCTTGGCGGAGAGTTTCACAGTGTCCCACCCCTGTCATGCCAACAAATACAAGAGCATTGGACTATGCCTTAAGAGCAGAAAGGGAAATCACATCTTAAAATTACAATTACAGAGATATTATTAGACATTATTTTGCTTTTCACCACTGTCATATCATTTGGTGTTTAGTTTACAGCTGGCCCTGTAAAATTGGTTTTATATAAATATATACTGAACCATATATCTTTAATTAAGCAATTCAAAATTAATCATATTGGCTCTTGGATAATGACAGTCCTCAGGGTTCCAGTCTACACAGAAGTCATTAAACATCAGAACATTCTTGACCGCAAGATATTTCAATCCCTAAAACCAGATACAAGAAAGTTGGACCTTTGATTGATGAAGACATTGGGAATGGGAGTTATTTCCAAACCCAAACCATCTGTTACTTTTCAACTGCTTATTTTTAAATTATATTTTGTTTTGGAGTTCTCACATCTGCACAAGACCATCATGCAAATCCATATTGTGCCAACCTACAGTGTTGAAAATACAATTTTCCCCTACTTTTAAAAAGCACCAATCCTGATCTATTCAAGACAGGGTAAAGTCAGACTCAAAACAGAGCCTGGTTGTTTCTGGTGGCTGCTGAGAACATGCAGTTAAGGAAAAACAGAGTCAGGATTCCATCAAATTGTCAGCGCAAAACTCCAATTGTTGAGGATGTGTCAACAAAACACCACAATCTTCAACATTCACTCTGTTCAAAAAGTACAGAGTATAGCAATGTACTAACTATATACTGTAGTATTTTGTGTTTCGAAACCTCCTTTAACTTCCAAGGCAAACAATTGGTTTACTTGTCCTTTTTCCTTCCTTCCATGGACTAGGTAAAACAAATCTGATTTTGTTTGAAGAATATTACCTGAATTGAATGGCTTATTGCAAACAAAGGCTACAATCCAGAGTAACTGTGGGAACTTTTACACCGACATTGTTACGGTGCAATCTATGGGAAACCTATGGGAAATGCATAGAGCAGTCCAAAGTAAGTGCCTCTTACATCTTCCCATTGTTACTCTGGATTGTAGGGTTAGTGTATTAATAATTGTTTGCTTTCATTTCCTCAGACCCCCTTGAGTAGCTGTGAAGTTGCTTGTTCTGTCATCCACTGGTCAGCAAACTGGTTAGCTGATGTCATCTAGTGGTGATAACTGGAAACACAAGTTCACTCATCCTTTGCTTAAACTGGGGGGTATGCAAATTTTTTGGCAGGAGGAACTCATCATTTCTCTGACACAGTGTCAAGGAAATAAAAGAAATTTATTTACAGAAATAAAATAATTTATTTATATCTCACATTTGAATAAATTTACATAAATGAATATATTAGATACAGAACTTATATGAATGAATGAATGAATGAATTCAAACCAGTTCATAAACATTTTCTAACAAAGAGAGAGAGAGAGGGAGTGATCTTCAAACTAGTTCATGTCTGGTTTCGCACACAGAGAGAGGAGGTACATGTAGCATCCCCGGTCTCCAGAATACCCTTCAGAGGGAAGCAGATCCTCAGGAAAATTTCAGGTCTCACCTGCGGGCTGGATTGGAGGCTTGGGCCTCATGAAGCCTCATGAAGCCTTCATGGGCCGCATGAAGGTTTGCCACAAACTGCATTTGGCCCCTGGGCAGGCGCTTTTACACGTTGGCTTAAAATGACATAAAATTAAGGTCCACCTAGGAGGTTAAAGGAATTTTTTCATTCCTGGAGTGGTTGTTGTTAATTTAAAAATTGAGAGGCAGGGCTGATCTAGATAAATGCAGATTGTTAAACCATTTGATATTCAATGGGTGATTGAAAGCAGGTGTGCCATCTATATATTTTGTACATATATATACCACTTTTTTCAGAGTAAAATTTGTCGAAAGCAGCCCATGAGCATAAAAATATAAAATAAGCAAACTTAATTTTGAGCACAATCCTAATCACATCAACTCAAAAATAAGCCCCATTGTGTTGAATCGGTCTTGCTCCCAGGGAAGTGACTCTGGAATTGTAGACTTTGTTTCCATTTTGTCCTTGCACCAGACCTTGGCTATGAACCTGGAGCTTCCAGTTGGGAAAAAGTAAGACATTTCAGTTTATCTCCCTGCCTCTCCTTTTGTCTCCAAGACAAAAGTTTTCTCTCCTAGTTGTTTCCACAGATGCTATGAGTAACTTGGGCACAAGACTTCTACTGTTTAATGAAACACACAAAGGATGCAATCCTAAGAAATTTAGGCCAGCCTAATTCACTTGGCCTATCTTTCCATGATGGTGGCAGGAGGCTAGCATATGCATGTGCATTGGCCTACCCATCCCCACCCCCCGGGGAGTGGTGCAGAAGTGTCTTACTGCACTTTTGTGACATTCCCATGTCAGCACAGGACTTAAGCCAGGACTTAGGTCAGCCTAAGTGGAGGTTAGGTTTGAATCCATTGTCTTCCTCATCTCAGCAACTTTAGCTGTTGCTAAATTTGTGGAGTGAAGGAATTTGATGTCATGGAACAAGCAGAAGTGTAATGATTAGCAGAGTGTACGACAGAGAAACATTAGCAGAGTGTATGATAGAGAAAAAGTGTCTGATCTTATGGCAAAAAGAGTTATTCTACCTAATATCCAGATAGCGCAGCTACTCAGTGGCCCGTATTGGAGTCCCCATGCTCTGTTACACCAGATTAACAAACAATTGAAATTATCTTTATTTCATAAAGTGGCCAGTCTATGGTTCATTACAGCATCCAGACAGCTCTGAACCCAGACATGTCTTTCGTTTTGTCTTCCATTCGCTGAAATGAGTAACAGTGACATCCATTTAATCATAACAGACGGTTTCAATTGGAGATGCATTCCAATATTGGGAAACAGGACTGAGACCAAGGCTACAATCCAGAGTAACTACGGGACCTTTTACACCGATGTAGTTATGGTGCCACCTATGGGAAACCTATGGGAAATGCATAGAGCAATCCAGAGTAAGTGCCTCTTACGCCTTCCCGTAGTTACTCTTGATTGTAGGGATAACATAGGACAAATTGGTTAAAGATTTTTAAAATCTTTCCCAAATTTTACTTCTAAAACTTAGATTTGAGAGCTACAGTAATTTTAAAAAGAAACACGCAGACATGCAGAGAGGCTGGAACTGGGTGTGGATATTTTGATGTTTCAAACCTTTCCAATAACTGACTGTTGAGATGTACCAAAACATTTTCATTACATGTAAACAAAGAAGGTAGCAGGTGTTTTAGCAGAAGCCTTTATGGAGCAACCTGACTTCTCAGGTCTTCGTTTGCATTCTGACTTTTAAATATCAATGTACGGACTGTCGGAGAGGGAATCTTATAACTGTCGTTAGTAAAATAATGCAAATGTTTGAGATTTATTACAGGGATAACAAAGAGAGGGATGGACCAGGTGCAAGTAACAAACACAAAGAAAGAGGAAGGGAAGGACTGGAAAAGAAAGGAAAAAGTTTTAAGTTAGTATGAGAACAGAAGTAACATTTCATCTAAGTTCAGCACTGACAAATTAAAATATTTATTTATTTATTTAAAATATTTATATCCCTCCTTTCCTTTTAGAATTCTGCAAAAATTCTTTAAAAAATTTTAAACTGTTGCTTTTGAAATTCATTTTTAAGGGATGTGCTAAAAAAAAGTCCTGTTCTGCCTAAAAGATAAAAAAAATGTATTCCAATATTAACTTTTGCAGATGGTAGTCCACTTCTCAGAGCACATACTGATGATCAGCAGATTTAACTCTGAAATAGTGTTAGTTTTCAAGATGCTATGAGTTTCTTTTATTTTGCTGTAACAGTCTAACATGTCTGCCCCAATGGAATTTAAACATATTCTTAAAACCAACTAGGGATAGGATTGTCATACGTCCCGAAAAACTGGGACTGCCCCTAGTTTCCCTGACTTTCTTTCCCTCTCCACTTAGCCCTGTCTTCAACTCAGAGAACTCATAAATTGTTGTGAGGCGAAAAAACAGGAAGGAATGATACACACAATCCTGAGTTCGCATAAAAATCTGAAAATTAAATAAGACCTCAGATAAGAACAACATGATTTCAGCAACTTATTTATTTGAATCAATTTGAATTAATTACTAATTAATGATAATATTAATAGCTAACAATGGCAGGGTCCACTCTTCCTGTGGTGTAATTGGAGATTCCTCATCTTTGAGGGGGTGATCTGAACACAGACCAGCAGCGGCAAAAGGCCTTTGTAACAGACTGGCCAGCTTTTCTCAGTGTTGCATCAAATGTGGATCCATTCATTAATTCTTTCGTTCATTATATCCCACCTTTCTATATTAAAAGGATACTCAAAGGAAGATTGGATGAACACGTGCTCGCAAAGGAAAGCAAGGGCGTCCTCTATAAACGACACACTCAGGCAAGACCCAACAACCTTGCGTGTGTCCTTTCTATCTCCATTGATATGTGAAGGGCTAGGGAAAGTCTCAACACAATAAGATCAGGTCACATCCTACATTTTGCTTTGCTCAGTGCTTTGTTGAAATTCAAGACTGGGGGTTCACCCTCTGACACCTCCAGGCTGTGATGAGGAAGAGCTTGTCTGAAACACTGGATGGCTGCAGCAAGTTTGGATCCACATGACTGAACTAGGTGGACTAAAGTTTTGACTCCGTACAAGGCAGCTTCACACGTAGTTCTTTACCCAGGGTAGCATGAAGGGTAGCATGAAGGTTACCCAGCCCTCCAGGAAGGGTGGAGGTAGAGAGTGAAGAAACGCTTCGTATGCATATTCTATATGCTGTGTGTGCCGTTTCATAACCACATTGCTAGGGCTATCATTTTAATTAAGATGGCATGTTCCTTGCGATTGGTTCAGCATGGTACGATGAATGCAACCCCCACCCAAAAGGCAAAAAGAGCTTACTTTGTGGCACCTCTGACAACACCCCAAAGGACTCTCACTGTCTGGCTTCCCCAGTCCAGCACTTTAGGAATCACAAAGCCATGTTTTATCAATATAGGGGCTCAAGTGTAAACACACACTTGTGCAAGCGCACACAAACCGGCCGGCTGGAATGACACTTTAAGCCCCATCACAGCAGAGAGCTGTTCACTCCCTCTCGCTGCTTCTCTTGAACTTTTCAAATGATGCTCTCTTTTCGTCCTGCGCATACAAAGCTGGGCCGAGTGTTTCCCCTCCCTCACCAAGCCTGGCTTTGTGTGGCTGATGGATGGCCTGTGCGGCTTGCCTCTGCGATGGAGGGGTTTTTGTTGTTGTTGTTCTGCACAAGTCCAACCACACACAGAGAGGCCTGAATGGCCTATTAGGGAGCCCCTTTGTGATGTAATTGGATTTCTCCCCTTGTTAGTTTGCAATGAAAATGTCATCGAGATGGAGGGAGGTGCCCATTCTTCTCAAATTAAATTCAGTCATCTCTTTGGCGAGCTGTGAAACTATTCACACTGCCGCAAGCAGCTGCAACCGGAGGCACCCTTGACAATACTCTGGCGTGGCTTACACAGTACAGTGCTCCACTCTGTTTCAGAGAAGTGGCCTGCTCCCTTGGTTGCTTGCATCCCATAGCACATGGTCTTTCTTTCCTTACTGGAGAGGATCAAGCCTGGATTCCATGCTTTGAGCAAGTTTGAATGTCACACAGACTATGGGAGATAAGCCAGGAGCATCATGACCTGAAGTTGAGACCTGTCCTAGCAAACATCTATTGCTTGGGTATTTTCAGATTTCACAAGGTGTATGTCTCATCAGCCCCTGTGACTGGCTGATATGAGCTTCTAGCCAAGCTTTAAGCCACCACCAGGGGTTGTGATCTGATTGTGGGTCTGTGAATGTTCCTGATGATCATAGAAAGAAACTTCTTTAATTCCACAGTTTGATTGCATTATTATTTTAGATGCTTTTTTACTAATATCACACTCAACACAGTCTATGAAAGCTATTTCCTCTCTATTGTGTTGGAGAGAGAAGTTGAGGGATTATCTGAAGAGTTGTGTCCTGTAGTGCACAAAATGCCTTTTAGATCACAAAACTGGAAATTACATAAAATATGCAGCATGTCAGGGAATTGTTTTGTTTTGCAAAAAGTGAGACTTTCAGAGTAACTTAAATCAAGGGAAATAAACCTTGGAACGTAATCCTTGTGTAAGATGTGGGCCAAATGTAATCTTAACCTAAAACAAATTAACCTGGATTTTGGGTTGTGCTCCAGAACACGATTATCTTGGCTTGACCGCAAGGTGGTGGTAATATTTTAAATTGTATCAAATAAATGAACACATACACATGATTCAGGAATCATGGAAAATAAAGCCATGAATTACAATTACAATCCACTGCTAAATGGCATAAAAAATTTGGGGGGTAGTTCATGGGATTTAGGGCACAATCTTAACCATGTCTACTCAAAAGTAAGCCCCATTCTGTTCAATAGGTCTTACTCCCAGGAAAGTGTCTTTAGGATTGCAGTCTTAGATAAAATTAGAAATCCTTTCTAAACAGTAGCTTTATGAACATAGAATTGGGCTCCTAAATTGGCACCTGCCATATATACTGATCCTTAATGCTATATCAACTCCTGTTATAAACAGGAGAAAAGCATTCACATTTTAAATGATAGGATTTTGGAGTGCATAAATCCAGACTAAATGATCTATAAATATCAGCATTTCCCAAACTAGGTTGCAACCTGTTGTGTGGTGGTTCATGACTGCATGGTGGTTCATGAGCTGCCATGAGTCCCTCAAGGAGAAAGGTGGGATATAAATAAAGCTTATTATTAGTAGTAGTAGAAATAGTAGTGGTGGTGGTGGTGAACTGAGAGGAATTCTACTTGTAAAACTCCAATGCCTTACTGCAGTGGTTCTCAATCTTCCTAATGCCGTGACCCCTTTATAAGTTCCTCATGTTGTGGGGACCCCCAACCATAAAATTATATTCCTTGCTACTTTATAACTGTAATGTTGCTACTGTTATGAATCGTAATGTAAATATCCGATATGCAGGATATATTTTCATTGTTACAAATGAAATGTGTGTTCTATGCACACATTGAACACAATGGGATTTATTTCAGAGTAGGCATGCATAGGATTGGGCCCTGAGGCTGAAATCCTATGCACATTTACATGGGAGTAAAGGCCCCCCTGACTATAATGGGATTTATTTCAGAGTAGGCATGCATAGGATTGGGCCCTGAGGCTGTCAGTCAGCCCCAGTGTGCACGCAGCTACAGCTGGAGGTCTGGCAAGCCTGACCTGGCCCCCTGCACCAGGGGTCTTTAGGCAACCCCCAAGAAAGCTCTAGGTGACTCCCAAAGGGGTCCCGACCCCCACTTTGAGAAACACTGCCTTACTGGGAGCCTCTAGAGACCACTTCTGGATCACACCAGGCCTGTGACACACTATATTGGCTTTAATTGATCAGCTCAGAGAGAAATGTAATGGGAAGAATATTCATATTACCAAATCATCATATAATACATTTTTCATCTCATTGTACAGTTAGACAAGGAACACAGTTCCTGCCTGACAAAATTAAGCTCCAATCCTAAGCTCCAATTAGGCTGACCTAAACTCTGGCATAAGTCCTATGCTAACCCGGGGGTGTCACAAAAATGCCATAAGACATCTCTGTGCCCCTCCTGGGGGGAAGGTTAGGCCAATGCACAAACATGCACTTGCCTCCCTACATAGTCACATGAACAGGAATATCAGTGAGTTGTGTTGTCCTAGGTTGGGATTGCACTCTTAGAAAATACAGTGGCGCCTCACGTAACAAATTTAATTCGTTCCGGAGGCATATTTGTTATGTGAAATGTTCTTTACGTGAAGCAGATTTTCCCATAGGAAATAATGGAAACTCAGACAATTGGTTCCACAACCCCAAAAATATTCATATAAAAATATTAACTAGATGTAAAAGTGATGACAAAACACTGGGATTGAATTCAAAAAATGCATTTAATGTGCATGATCCTATGAAGTCTACTTAGGCTGCAGTCCTAAAGACACTTTCTTGGGAGTAAGACCCATTTAACACAATGGGGCTTACTTCTGGGTAGACATGGTTAGGAGGCTGCAATCCAAGATACTTTCCAAGTGTCTCCCCACTTTCTCCTTCTCTTCATCCTGAGCCTCTCTCTCCCCTGCTCCCTTCTGGCTAGCCCTGAGCTGCGTCCCTCTTCTCCACTGCCCTTCTCTCCCTCTGCCCAACAGACACCTGGCCACAGGAGGAACAGCACAGAAGTGTTGCTTTTGCTATAGGCAGATGCGCTATGCAGCCCTGATGCTTTTTAAAAGGGCTGCTGGCCAACACATCTGCCCCGACTGCCAACGAGTGTGTTTGTTACGTGAAGCACAGTTTGAAGCAGAATCCTAGAGAAACATGAAGTAGGTTTGTTACGTGGAACATACTTTATGTGAGGCGTTTGTTACGTGAAGGCGCCACTGTATATTACTCTCTAACTCTACAAGCCAGAGTAACTATGGGAGCACGTAAGAGACATTTATGTTAGTTACTGCACCACGTAGTGAAAACCTATGGGAAATTCATATTGCAGTCCAGAGTAAATTGTTCTTACGTCAGAGCAAGGACTCCCTGTAGTTACTCTGGATTGCACCCTAAATCTAAAGAACAGTTTGTAACATTTGTCGTGTCACAATGTTTGTAGCATCTACAAACATTTGTAGACATTGCAAACCTTTGCACATCCCCTTGAAAATTTCTTTGAATTCAATGGAAGATGTGCATAGGACTCCAGCCAAAATGTCTTGGTACAATGAATTGATTTTAGAAAATATGTGAACAACTTGCTGGAAAGGAAATTTCCACAATCTTGGGGGACCATTTTTAGCAGTTAAAAATTATTATCGGTATTGCCCTCACTTATAAGGGAAGACAATATATAGTTGGCATTATACACTTGTCAATTATTGTGTTAACAATTGTGGCTTTTTTCACTAAACTTGAATATTAACTGTAATTCAGCATCCGCCAAACCACAGCCTGTAGGATGCATCTGCTGCAACACTGAAGCCTTCCCCACTGTGAGTGGTGCTTACTGTTCTGGTGCACTGCTTATAAAAAGCCCACCTGATGCTCTACTCAGTTGCATCTGCCTGGAAATCTGGGTACAAAGCTTGTAGGGGCCTTGGCCACAGAAGCAAACTGCCAAGCATGTTGCTTTGCAGCAATCAAGTTGGCTTCATAGGGCAAAATCCAGAGTAACTACAGGGAGTCCTTGCTCCGGTGTAAGAACAATTTACTCTGGATTTCAATATGAATTTCCCATAGGTTTTCACTAGGAGGTGCATTAACTATGGGTGCACATAATGTCTCTTATGTGCTCCCGTAGTTACTCTGGATTTGGGGATCAGTGTTGCACTGGAATAATAAGTACTGGTCTGTATGGGAACCACTTTTTCAGTGCACAGCGATCACAAATTTGGAGACTGCTGCTAAAATTACAGCAAGTGCTTTGTAAATTTCTTGATATCAATGTAATAAATTCAAGTTTGCTCTTTGTTGAACATTTGTTATTATTTTGAAAATTAGAAAGACTTGAAAAAATATATGGCACATACAGTATGTATATATGATGTCTATGTGGCAAAGACTTGAATACTCTTGTTGCACTGCCCAACCCACTCTGAACAGTCATGCTTTGCATTTAACCTACCAAACCAACAATTATTTAGAAGATTAGGTTTGAAGATTAACAATCCCAGAGGGGGCACCCTCACCCTTTGTACTAATGCTCATTGTTCTTTTATTATAGGGAGCATCACCTCCATTGCAAATTCAAGAACAAGTTGCTAACAGGATTAGTGATGTCACTCAAACTCACAATAGAGGCCCCCAGCATTGAAGATCCATCTCAAGGGCTTATTTCCTTATAGAAATTTGGACAATCCATGGGTGCAAGCCAATAAAAACCATGCAACACAACCACACTGGGAAGGCATCCACTAACTAATACATCACCAGTCACTGTGGGCCTGCTTTTTCCCATCAGAGACATTGCCCTCTTTTATGCAACCTGATCAGTGGTGGGCTGCAGCAGGTTCACACCTACTCTGTAGAACCAGTTGTTAATGAGAAATAGGACATATAAAGTTTAAAAATAGCCATTTACAAGTGGCTGCCAGATGGGCATAGAACCGGTTGTTAATTTACACCAGCCCATAGTCCAACTAGATGGGCTGAGCGAGTTGTTTTGGATCTGAGCATTAATGATGGCTCGCTAATGATGGCTTCAAATGACTGAATAAAAAGCTAGATACTGGATACTGTTGCTCGACATCCACAAGTTAGCAAATTTCTCCGTGAATTTTTAAAATGATTGACAATGCATAGGAGTTGTTACTTTGTTTTTAGAAATGAACTCCCTACATGAGACTAATAAGCTGCAATCCTAAGCTCCAGTTAGGATGGCATAAGACCCACATAAGCCCAGAGCTAATGTGGGGGGTGGGTGTCACAATAATGCCATAACACACTTCTACACCACTTCTGTGGGAAGGTTAGGCCAGTGCACAGACATGGCCTACATCACCAAAGGAATGGAAAAACTGATGAATTGTGCTGGCCGAGGGTAGGGTTGCACCCTTAATCAATAAGGCCTACACTCCATTGAATGTAAAAACATAAAAAGAACTGTACTACCTCAAACAAGCATTCCACCTAGTTCAGTTACTTGTTTTCCACTTTATCCAGGAAGCTCAAATACAGACCATGAAGGGAAAAAATCTGTCATATTCAGATCCATTTTCTCCTGTCATTTTAGATATTCCTGCTCAGGACAGCCTCCAGAAGTTACTGCTTGCAGAAAATGGCAGGAATTAGAAAAAAAAAGGTTGTGGGAACAATGTTCATTAAATTGAGTTGCTATTGACATTTTAGATTTTTTTTTAAAAATGATAGTCCTGACAGTTTCTCTTCTCTGAAATTTGTCTGTTCTCCCCACATCCCCCACCTCCAAAACTAGCCAGAGCATCTTCCAAACAGGAAAGAATTGCCTTCCTATTTGTCGTTTGGTAGCCTTAAAGGAAGTGTTACAATTTACAGACAGGCATTAATCTATAAATATTATAGATAAGTCTAGAATCTGTTATAGATAAACACGAGTTAACAAGACATTGTATACCTGTGTATTGTCTGTGACTGTGTGTGCATAATTTTTCATAGATTTGCTTTGATTGTGAATGTTACAACTCTTCCCTAGAGTTCTCAGGATAAACTTGAAATAAAACACACATAGGTTGCTCTCTGATGTTTCGTTAAGCTTGAGATATTTATTTCTAGAACAAGATCAAAAGGAAGAAAACTGAGGCTAGAGCTTTGGAAAGAGGAAAAAAATGTATTCTGGTACAATTTGCAACTAGTATTCTAAAGAACTGAGGAAGAGTATTACAAATAGTTGTTACTGACTGAATTCTATTCCTTCAACCACATGAGCAGAGCAAGCATTACCAGTAATCTACCATATTAATCCAGAAATTTATTGATGCCCACTGTACCTATACTCAGCATACATACACAGTTTTATGGGACAATGGCTTGACTTACAATTCAGGTAGCCTCCAAATGCATACCACAAGGGTTGTCTTTGAGCAATTGGCAAGAACTGGTACCTCCACATGTAGACTGTATACACAACTGTCCAAACTGCAAGAACCATATGTACAACCCAACCTACATGGAGGAAGATATGAAGAAACCTTGTTTGTGAGCATGGAATTTCTCGCTGGATCGCAGTCACAGGATGAAAAGCAGAGGAAGTAAAAATACAGATGTCCCGGTGCTGGTGTTATCCAATGTCAGGTTGGCTAGCAGGGCCTTTTCAGTGATGGCATTTATCCTTCACAGAGATGTTCGACAGGTCTGGTAGGGATACATTTTTAGGAGGTCAGCAAAGGCTGGTTTCTTCCAGCAAGCATTAGGAGACTATTTCCCCCCTATTGTTCCAAGGTTAAACGGTGAAATTTTTGCTTCTGTGGATTTGAGATATGACAGTCTTTTCTGCTTTGTAGTGTCCTTTTGATCCATCACCTAATCTGATATTTTACTGCTACCTTAAATGTTGCAGCTGTCTGAAGGTTCTGTTGGAGCATGTTGGGTAATATGAATTGCAAAATCCCACAATTGAATGGTCCGTTTATTCAGAGGGAAAGGTGGGACAATTTAAATAAATTAAAATGTGGCTGGAATCCTGAGCACATGTTCTTGGAAGTAAGTGCTGTTGAAATCAGTGGGAGTTTGTGTAAATAAGCCTAGAAACAGAGGACAAGTCCTACATATGAGATAACTTAAATAGATTTCACATCTTCTCAATGGTACCCTTTTCTTCCACACATTCAGGTATGAACATCCAAAGCACCATGATCTTTCAGATCTTTCTTCAACACATTCAGGTATGAACATCCAAAGCACCATGATCTTTCAGAGCAATACCTACACCAGTTTAGACAGTGACTAGAGAGACTTCTGTGACAAGGGTCAAGGAGATTCCCAAGCATGCCTCTGTTCTTGCTTGTCAGGGACCTGACTACTGCCCTTTCAATCCTTCAGACCTCTCTCCTCCAAAATCAAGCTTCATCTCTGGGCAAAGGACATCATTAGGATCAACTTAATGCTGCATTGGACAGCAAAATAAAAGCAATGCTCCTGATTTCAGGCCATTAAGGAGACATCGGATGTGGAAGCAATGGTATTTCTACACATTCATTATTTATAAATGAACACAGGTATGAACATGGACACTATGCACATCTCAGTTGCTCAGTTGTGACCTTCATGAATTCTATTTACAAAGGTTCTCAGGAGAGATTATTGTACACATACACAAGTACACACTCACACTCATTCGACCCATATTTTCATTGTTAAACTCTCCCTCCCTTTCCCCTCACACACAAACCCACACACATACAGCTTTCTACTCAAGATGGGCAGCAGCCACAGCCTCTGTAGAAGCCCTCATTATTGTTCACTCAAACGAGAAATGATGTAGATGAAGCCTATCAAAAACAGGCCACGCAAGCCCACCGAAAGGACAACAAACAGCAACAGAATGGACATCACTGGCTCCACCATCTGAGTGCCAAGGTACCAGGTTGGGAATCCCATGTTCACCAACTGTTGGTTGATTTCTGCAATTGATGATGGCATGGTACCCTCTGGCATGGCACCCTGCTGCTGCTGTTGTGGTGGTGGTCGTCTCTGCAGCTGAGGCAGGCGCTGCGGCTGTGGCTGCGGCTGCGGCTGTGGCTGCACCGGCGGCTGCAGTTGCGACTGCGGCTGCTGCTGGTAGTACTGTTGTGGAGGAGGGACTGCAATAGGAATTGTGCTGTAAAACTCCTCACTTTTATCGCCAGTGAGGTAATCCTAGGAAAGGAAAAGAAGAGAATTATGCATACACTAAAGAATTATAATCAGCATAGTAACAGCTGATATTCGCTTTTCATTTAAAATATTAATTTTTCACCCAAGGCCTACCGGCCAAGAGTCTCCAACCTGTCTTGACAGGAGGCCACATCATCTCTCTGACACTGTGTCAGGGGCCAGAAAACTAATTTATATTTCAAATCTGAGTAAATTTAATAAGAATGTATTAGAGTGGATTATAAGGCTTGCCCAAGGGCTGGATAGAGGGGTCTTGAGGCTTGCTGCATATGGCCCCTGGGCCAAGATTTGGAGACTGCTGGATTAGACTATTAATAAACTTTCTTGAATTCATGCTTTCACAGAAGCACTTTATGTAACATCTGACTTGTAAGTAAATTGGTATAAAAGAAAAAAGCAGGCATAAAGTCTTGAGAGACTATGGTATCATGCACGGTGCTGCATACGCTGCATGTGAAGCATGAAGGCCTGGGTTAGATTGATATGGAGGATAGGCTGTTACCCAAGCAGCAAATTTCCCCCTCTCCACGCCACAGAAATAGTCCAATGGAACTATTGGAACTAATAGTCCAATGGAACCAGAGCTGATACGATTGGTTCCAGCTGCATCACAGAGCTGGGCTGAGGACAGGAGCTCACCCTGTCTTGTGGGGACCGACCCAGGTCTCGAACCCTGGCCTGCTGGTTAACAGGCACAGCGTCTTAACCACTTGTGCCACCCACAGCCCTTGAAATAGGCATAAGACTGTCATGTAATACATGTATGGACCATTTCACATATTATGACTTCCTTTCCTAAACAAACATCTCTGTGGGGGATGGGAATTTAAAATCAAAATGTAGTTTGTCATGATACTTCCACATTCTTGAAAGAGATATTAAAACCTCTAAAGTACTTTAAAGAGTAATTCTAAACAACTATGAAACACAATGCATACCTGTCCCTGTACAGCGGGGCCTGTGTTCTCACCGGAGGTGGCTGCATTCTCACCATCTCTACTACTCTGTCCAACTCGAGGGTCATCATCTTGTACAATGTCTCCATTGGCCAGAATTCGCACCATCTTGAGAACTGTACTGTTTTTATCTTGTCACACCTGCAAAATCGGGGGAAAAGATTTGAATGAAACCAGCAATTTTTAAAGGTAAAAATGGGCGTATCAATTTCTCAGTGGTTCTCAAACTTTGAGGTAGCTTTGAGAGGGAAGGACTAATGGAGTGATCGTGCCCCTGCAGGGGAATGGGGGCTTATTTTGTCACTTACTAGGAGTCCTGCCAGGGTCTGGAGAGCTCTGCAGAGCACCTGCAAGGCTCCCCAAGGCTTGGAAATCATGAATTTTGCAACCACACTGCTGCAAGTTGCAACTGGTACTGCTGCAGGGGCTAGTTTGCCTGGGAATGGGATATAAAGAGGGTGGCTGGTCATTCTGCTCCAGGTTTCCTCCGCCATCCACTTCACATCCCTCTCTGGACTGGAGTACAGAGTCACCCCTCCAGCAGCTGGCTATTCTGCTCCAGGTAGGCCACCCACAGCCGCCTGCCTTGCTTTCCATCTGCTCAGGATGCAAAGTCAACACTAGGCCACCTCCAACCCTTTGCCTCAGCAACCTGACACTGTCAGTAGTCCAGAGCATCCCAAAATGCTGCCAAAGCAGACACGTTTGCAAGCTCCCCAGAATCCCCCTTTTCAAAAAAAAATTATAATTTTTTTCCTTTTGTAAGTTTTGTTTACATTTTTTAAAATCCTGCTTCCAACATGATGCCAGAGAGGCAGTGTTGTCCTCAGGCCCAAAATGTATCCCCAACTCTTTTATATTCAATAGTATAACCAAATCAATGCCAGAGTAATACCTGCGTGTTTATTTCACATGGTTACTCTGTTTCAAAGGAGCTCCTCTTGGTCTGCTCTAGCCAAAAACTTTCTTAGAAGTGTGTGTTTGTGTGAGTGGCTTTAAGCTCCCTTGCAGGAGCTACCATGACGTAGACGTCAAGGAGACAGAAGTAAAAAACTTCTAGGAATTCTAGAACCCGGAGTTCAAGTACTAGAATGCCTAGCAGTTCTCTGCTCTGTCTCTTGATGTCTGTCTCACAGCAGTTCCGACAAGGGGAGTTGTTGCAGCACACTTGTGTCAGAGTATTTAATGCATCATGTATATATGTGTGTATACGTGTGTACAGGTATTCCTTCTTACCCACCAGGGTTCTATTCTGGAACCTCCCACAGATTTAAAGAAACCAGTGGAAAAATAGGTTTAAAGACCCACTTCCAGGTTTCTTGTTCTTCTACTGCACCTTATTGAACAAGGTAGTGCATCAATATCTGCAGGGGTTTGATTCTGGGACTGAAAAATGGAATGATTGCTTACATGACTACTTATCTACAACATTAGAAGTGCAGTTTTTAAAAATGTGATTTGCAAATCCATGTATAAAAAATCCATGTAGTGGCAAATCCATGTATAAAAAATCCATGTAACAGTGGTGGGCTTCAGGGGGTTCTCACAGGTTCTATAAAACCCTTTGCTAATGCGCGCCTGGTTCTGAGAACCGGTTCTAATGGAACATAGAACCTGTTGTTAATTTAGGTTATTAGGACATAGAACCTGTTCTTAATTTATTTGAAAGCCACCGCTGTGTGTAAATCTATCTATCTGCACTAAATCCTTGGATTGAGAGTGTTTTGCAAGACAAGCAAACATTATAAATGTTGACTTCAAATACAAGTGATGTCTTATAAACTAGTGAAAAAAATAGTCCCAGACAGGATATGGCCAGTTTTGGTGCTCCGCCAGCATCTGCTCAGGATCTTCTGAGAGACCAGCCTTTGCATGTCTATTCTGAAGTAATCCTATTACAGTCAGTGGGGCTTACTCCTTTATAAGGGCTGGGGGAGATTGCAGCCTGAGAGACTGATGTTGCAATCCTAATCAATTTAGGCTGGCCTAACTCATCTGGCATATCTTCCCATAGTGATGTAGGGATGTCAGTTAATACCTATGCACTGATCTACCTCAACAGGAGTGGGGACGAAGTGCCTTACAGCTTTTCTGTGACACCCAGGACTTATGCTGAGGTTTATGCTGGCCGAACTGGAGGTTAGGATTGCAGCCTAAGTACAGGTTAATTTGTTTTCTTTTTCTTTATATTTTCTGTTTCCTAAATTATTTTGTATTATATTACAGTATTGTAATCATTTTTATATGAATATTTTTGGGTTGTGGAACCAATCATCTGAGTTTCCATTATTTTTATGGGAAAATTCACTTTGATGTACAAGTGCTTTGATTTACAAGCATGCTTCCAGAACAAATTATGCTTGCACACTAAGGTACCACTGTCTGTCTATCTGTCTATCTATGGTCACTGTGGCCACTGTCACTCTTTGGACCTGTGCCTGCCACTACCTGTGCCTGCCAGTACACCCTAGTAGTGCTTCTCTGGCCACAAGCCTTGGGATTATGTGGGATGCATTGACTAGCAGATTGCACATCAGGCTAATGGGCCAGTGTCAGGTTGACAACCATCCCTCACTTCTTGATTAGTCAGCTGAGTTAGGGTTTCCTTTCAGTAGATGCTGGAAGGGTTACCAGGAGGGTTGTGCCAGCATGGAGTCCCCTCCACTTTTAGTGGACAGGATATGGTGCAATGATACCAGCATAAGATTGCACTGTTAAGGCTGCAATTCTAAGCTCCAGTTAGGCCAGCCTAAGCCTTGGCATAAGTCCTGTGCTGACCTGTGGGTATCACTAAAATGCCATAAGACACTTCTGCCCCACTCCTGAGGGAAGGTTGTGCTAGTGCACAAACGTGCGCTTCCCTCCCTACATCACCACAGGAATGGAAAGACCAATGTGTTGTGCTGGACTAGGTTAAGATAGCACTCTAAATCTGCACGAGAACAAAATCAACAATTAAAAATGTGGAAGATACATACATTCTCTCTCTCTCTCTCTCTCTCTCTCTCTCTCTCTCTCTCTCTGTGTGTGTGTGTGTGTGTGTGTGTGTGTACACACAGACAGACAGACAGAGTGCAGACAGAGTGACAGACAGAGTGCAGGTTTATTATCATTCCCAAGGAATGAATGAGAGTCCACTGTGCAACATGAGCAGTAAGTCCAGAAGGGATGAGACAGGTAAATATATAAAAGTTCTCAGAAGAGAAATTTCTGGGACTCCTTCTTTGGCTCCTGGATCCTTTGTGACCCTGGATCCAGGTACAGATTATTTCCTTTACCCCCACCCACATGTCATGATGATGCCAACAAAGGGTGGCACTCAAAGTGAAGACCACTGCCTTACAGGTAGGACTTCTTTATACTCCGCCTTTCCCATGACAATGCAAAGACCCAAGACAGCTTACAAAACCGAAGTTCCTCCTCAGGGTGACCAGATGTCATAAACACAAAGGAGGACAAGGCCCCCGCCCCCCCCCCAAAAAAAATGTAGGATTCCCAGGAAAAATGTAGGGCATGACAAAAGTAAAAGTTAAAATCACCTATATATGCCATATTGCTTTCATGCAGTTAAACACTGTATTAGTTATTATTAAATTTTAAACTATATACAGTATATCATGTCTTCACAACAACCCTACAAGGTAGGCAAGGGTGAGAGAATGGCTCATAGCTACATGGGAAGCTTCATGGCCCAGGAAGGATTCCAACCTGGGTCTTTACAGATGTCCAACTGATGTCAGTCCAACTCCCTGACCGCACCACAGTTCCTTGATGGGGAAGGAGGTGGTCAGGACGACAGGGCAACAGAGAAGCCCTGCCCCAGCTGCAGCCTTTCTTGGGGATGGAACGTTGCAACACCACCAGACACTGCAACTTATTCACTCAATCCGCCCTTCCCACGCGTGCTGCTCGCACGGCCTTCCCGCGTGTGTCAGGCTCCTTCTTCCCCTGGGGTGTGAACAGCTGCAGCCTCCGCTTCCTCCAACCTCCAACAAGGGGGACAAAAAGGAAAATTAGGGAAAGCCCGTCTCAAAGTTTGCGACTGCAACAATAATCCCATTCCCATCCACTCACTCAGAAATAAGTAATCATTAAAGGATATTGTTGAGCACTTTAAGCAACCCATTCCATCTCCTTCTAAAGCTGACAAGAATTCTAAAGACTCTTTGAGAGAATTTTTTGGGATTTATTTTTCAATCTTTTTGAGCTATTCTAGAGAATTTAAAATTAATCTCTGAATTGTATGATAAAGACCCCACACATGAATTTTGGCAGACTTTGCCATATAAGTGTTGCCAGTTCTTTTATAGACACTGAACATTTCTTTAACGGTAACCTGACATTCATGCATGAAGCAGGTGAGGCTATTCCTGGCACAACATCTCTATTCCAAGGAGAGCCTCATCAGCGAATTTTTCTATTGTCAAGTTATAGTTCAAAGAGCAGAGTAGTGAAGAAAATATTCCACTATACAAAATAAAGATATTGCAAGCTGTACTGGTTTTCAGAGATGATATAAAAGTAATCCTAAACATGAAAATAATTTAGTGTTAATTATGTATATCAATTACCACAGACTTATCTTGGTTGTATACTGTGAATGTTAGACTGTCACTGCATGAAAAGCATAGGGAGAAAAGTTGTTATCAGTTGCATCAATGTTATAATTCAATGGTTTTGTCATCACCAGATACTTCCAGTGGTAATTCAAATAGGTGGACCATGTGAAGTGGTTTAGCAGATGACAATTGTTGAGAAACTCTGATCTAGTGCTTGGGTGGGCCAACATTTTAGAACAACATTGTAGCACATCATCTAACACTGTGCTGGGGAACCTGGAAAAAAAGAATTAATTTGCATTTCAAATTTGAATAAATTTAAATAAATGAATACAATAGAGATATAACTTATATGAATGAATGAATTTTACTTGAATTTACATAAGAACTATAAAACAGGCGTGTAAAACCACAAGGGAACTATGAACTTTTTGGTTACAATCCTAAAGACACTTTCCTGGGAGTAAGACCTACTGAACACAATGGAGCTTACATTTGAGTAGACATGGTTAGGATTGTGCTCTTTGCCACACAGTAAAAAACTTACAGACCAAGCCAGAAACACACAGAGACATAAGTTGTTCAGAGACAATGGAAGGGTTAAAATAATGCCCAAGGAAAATAAGAAAACACACAGAGACATGAACTGATGCACTTGGAACAATTATGGAAGTCACAACTGGTAGTTGTGGATCATAGGCTGGGTCACAACTGGTAGCTGTGGACCGAAAACCAAGAGCTGTCTGAGAGCTGAATTGGGTGCTCTTGAGGGCCACAAATGGCTCCAGGCTGGTGTTTTCCCACTTCTAGAGAGTCAATATTGTGGAGCCAGAAGGTGGATGCTTTCTGAATTGTTGTGACAGCGTCTAAGCCAGTGGTGCTCAAAGTGGGGGTTGGGACCTCTTGGGGGGTCGCAACCTCTGGTCCTCTAGTGAGAGGATGGAATCTGCCATCTTGGAATCTGGCACTGGCCTTTCCGCTGAACACAATAGGACTAACTTCCGAGTAGATAAAGAGTTGTTCTGGCATCACAGTGTTGTCACATCCCAATAAGTTTGACAGGACAAATTTTTAAGTCTGAAAGGGGGTTCGTGGCTGAAATGCCTGAGTCCCACTGTTCTAGTCTAAGCCAATATGTCACATCAGAATCTCTGGAAAATGCTACAGTCAAGATCAAGTCTCCCATCTTAAAAATGGGACAAGATTTCATTTCTTGGGGCCCCAGTGAATTTCTCCGCAGGAAGTGAACCAACTTGGCAGGAGTAAAGTGGGCCCTGGTGGAAGACTAGTAGCTTAGGGGTATTGTTAGGTATAGCTTAGGGGTGCCTCCGGCTGCAGCTGCTTGCGGCAGTGTGAATAATTTCACAGCTCACCAAAGAGATGACTGAATTTAATTTGTGAAGAATGGGTGCCTCCCTCGATCTAGATGACATTTTCATTGCAAACTAACAAGGGGAGAAATCCAATTACATCACAAAGGGGCTCCCTAATAGGCCATTCAGTTTGGAGAGTGTGTAGGGAGGGTGAAGAGGCCTGGAACCACTCTCCAAACCCAAGTCTGGGAAGGGTCTCTGTAGCTATAGTATACCGGATAGATACAATGTGGTTAGCGTTCCGGCAGACGGGAAAACAGCTTATAGTAGAGACTGCCTGCTACAGTCACGCTGGATTGAAGCCAGACAGATGCCAAGGGTCACACTTTTAAGAAGAGAACTTGAAGGAAAATTTCCTCACTAGATTGGAAAGATAAACTTGGATCCACATTGTGTGGGGTTTCTAGGCCACTGAAGACCAAAAACTAAAGTGATTATAATAGTTTCAAACACCAGCCCTTTATCCTTCCCTCAGCACCTGTTCATATAAAAATCTACACAGCCTTGAGGACTGAATGATATTTTATGGAACAGTTGTTCTGAAAGACCACTCCAAATTTTGTTTCCAGGGTCACTAGCACGTGTAGAGAAATGTAAAGGCATAGCCATACATAATATTAAGCCATGCAAAATTATATAAAATGATGCAAAATTCTATTAAAATGGAAAAGAAATATTTAATTACTTATATTTATAGCCACCTTCAGCATACCGTTCCAAGGCAGCTCACAGAACCATTTGAACAATAAAAGCAATTAAAAATTAGCTACTGTATTAAAATAAAACTGTATTAAACTGTATAAAACTGTAGAATAATGTAGATAGATCATAAAATATTGCATGGTTACTTGACACAACAAGAAAAGACAGCAGTCCTAATCAAAATCTTAAAGTTCAGCAAAACAAGCAAATTTCTTTACAACAGCGTGGGGGAAGCGGAGTGCAGTCTAACCTTGTAGTTAGATTGTAGTTAACTTTGTACACTCTAACCATGGGCAAAATCCAGAGTAACTACAAGGAGTCCTTGCTCCGGTGTAAGAACAGCTTACTCTGGATTCCAATATGATTTTCCCATAGGTTTTCACTAGGTGATGCAGTAACTACGGGTGCACATAGAGTCTCTTACGTGCTCCCATAGTTACTCTGGATTGGGGGGCATGAAAACTATGTTACATTAGTATGGCACATGAAAAATGAGCAGAAAGGGAAATTATTTCTTTATTTGGGCATCTACTACATGATTGCTCCAGTTTAGAAAACATTAATCATCATGTGGACCCAATCCAATTCAACTTTCCAGAGCTGATATAGCTTTGCCCCCTACAGCTACTACATCATGCCTCTTCATGGTATGGGAATGTTTGACCCACACTTTGGAGTGTAGAGCAGCTGCATCAGCACTGGAAAGTTAGACAGGTTTGGCCTTTTCATTGATTTCATTGAGACTGTAAGGAGATCAACTTCCTCTGGATTAAACCCTCAATTTTTTAACATCATGTGTTACAAGATATTTTGGTTTTGTAAAAAGAAAAGAAGTAAGATTGAATTTTTAAAATACCTTACATGTGCTTTATAAAAGAAAATAATGCACTTATTTATTTATATTTTATTCATCATTCAAGAAAAATGCACTTTTTAATTTGCCACATGTGGGGCATAATCCAAACCAATTTTCCAGCTCCACAGTAATAGTAATAGTTTCTTGGCCTAATGGCTAAGATCAAGTGTATGTGTAGTAATAGGAACACAGCACCCAAGGTAAGGAAACAAACATTTCCTTACCTTGAGTAGGCCTCCATCTAACTACTGGATATACCACTAACTACCACTGCCATCTAACTACAGGATATAGCACATACCCCATTGACAGATGTTCCACTGCTGGAAAGTTGGCCTTGATCACGTATGTCTTCTCCTGCAGGGAGCAGAGTGATAAAAACCCTGATTCTGCCTTATTTACTGCAGTCCTTCTGAAATAACTCAAAAGACCATTTTTATCAAGTCAAGTCAATGTGAATTGACTTCACGTTGTGACTACAAGAGGAGAAATTCTTCTGTGTTGACCTTTCCCACCAGCCAGAGAATAGCTGAGGGCTACTGGGAAGCTGGGTTCACGTCACGAGCCATTGGCCAGAAAATGAACAGCTGCATTCTGCACCAGGAAGGACAGAAGTGGGGAGAGCAACACTTTTCTGACAACCAACCTCTGCCACCATCCTGAATAATGCGTAGATCTTGCATTGTCAGCTGTTGCAAGCTGCCTTGGAGAGAATTTGATCAAAATTATCAAGGTATGAAACTTCAAAATAAGCAAACTCCTGGAGTGATTCCAAATCCAGGAGTGATTTGGATATAGTGAGCCAATCTTGTGTGTTTTTTCCACAGGTGTTCAGCAATATCCTTGAAAAGTTATTTAAACCAGGATGTGGTGAGTAAATCACCTACTGAATGTGAGTTTGTCCCACTACAACATACTGTAAGTATTATCAGTATTCAGAATATTTATATACCTGTACTTCTTTTCAACAAAAGGCACAATCCTTGGGCTGGCACAAGTCCCTTATACCGGCCCAGCGGTGTAGCAAATGTGCTGTAAAGCACAATTGCACCACCCCGAGAGAAGGTGCTGCTGCGGGCCCTGAGAAGGGGTGAATTGCGTTGATTGAGCCCGGCCAGTGGAAGAGTCTGGTGAGTGTTGGGACAGCAAGGAGGAAGTAGGAGGGATGTGTTCCAGGGAGGGTGCAGGGTGACCATGTGCCCACTTTTTTCCCAGGACAAGTCCTGGATTTTAGCCTTGTGTCCCGGGGAAAAAATTAATGTCCTCCTTTTCCTTGTAAGCAGGAAGCATACGGCAATCCTACTCGTAATTCATAAATTATATGTAATAAATTACATGTAATGGTTTTAAATTTCATAATAAGTAACAGTGTTTAAATTAAGCACATGAAAGCGAGAGAAGAGAGAGAGAGAGAGAGAGAGAGAGAGAGAGAGAGAGAGAGAGAGAGAGAGATAGATAGATAGATAGATAGATAGATAGATAGATAGATAGATAGATAGATAGATGTTTTTAGCTTTTATTTTGTCATATCCAACATTTTTCTTGGGTGTCCTACATTTTTGGGGTGATTTGTTCTCTTTTTTTTTGGTTGTGGCATATGGTCACTCTGGGAGTGTGGGACTGGTAAGACTCTGGTGGGTGGGCAGTGAGTAGGAGTTGGGTCAGGACCCATAAATTATGCCGGATTTTAGTCCCATATGATTCCATAGGATCCTAAGCCTATGGCTGCAGTCCTAAATTGTGGACACTTTCCTGGGAGTAAGACCTGGGGCTTACTTTTGATTAGACATGTTTAGGATTGTGCTCAAAGTCAATCCCAGACTGCTCAGTTTTCATGACCATATTTGATGGCATAGATCCAAGTGGCCTCATTACCTGCAATGTTACGTAGGATAAAAGGAAAAAGTTTCCCCTTGCCTTGCACTGGTGAAAGATCAGCCGGTGACTAGCACTGGACACAGAGAAGGTACATCAGCCTTTCAGTGCAAGTTAGAATTGTGCTGGAAGTGTAAACAATATAACAAAATAGACAGTTGATCTTGACATGTGAAAAATAGAAAATAGGTAGATGAAGTTATTTATGCCATATATAAGATGACTCAGCATTTTGTCCTCTATATTATTAGGCAGCTGGGAGGCAATCAGTTGATGCACAGGTGAGGCAATCACCTTAGTCCGGATCTCATATGCATGTTTATTGCCCATTTACATAACTGCATGAACCGTGTGTAAATAATCACCACCAACAGAACTTTCATATTTCCCTTTTGCCAAATCAAACACAACACTTTTCAATGGAACTAACTCAAAAACATTTACATGAGAATAATTTGGTGGTGTATATTTTGGAGTGGTTAAAAAACTCAAGAGATGAGGATGTCTTTAATGCCGAAGAAAAACTGTCCATAGCGTCTTCTGACTTTTATATCAGATTTTCAGTCAGAGAACGTATATTTTGAAATAGAAAAATAAAAAGTATTAACATTGCTCTCATAAGTTCTGCCCCCAAGTAGCTGGGGAGGCAGACTGGGAATAGTTTCCTTGATTCAGACAGGCAGAGGATGGTTCCCAGCAGGGTAGCAGCAAAATCACAATTTACATCTCTGCTTCAGCTGTGAGGAGGAACTGAAGGAAGATAATACAACTGCAGCAGTACACAATGGACATTGCAAGATATAAATCCAGATACTAATCTAGACTATACAAATCCCAGTAACTGTATTTATAGGTTGAAGAATCTGATCTTTGACTCACTTTTAAAAGCAATTTTTATGGCGGAATCCTCTCTTTCCACCACCCCTTGAGTTAGCCAAGCCTTGCTACTCGTAGAAAGGTCTGAGCTATATTAAGCGATAAGTGGCTTCAGGAGGGACATTTCAAAGGGGAAATGGCATTTAATCTTCTTTCTCTTCTGTAATTCTCCTATATGACAGTTGGATTCCTTGAACATGTACCATCTCATTAGGTGGTGCAAGTCCAAGGAGACAGGATGACCAGGTATCATAACTGCAAAAGAGAATAACCTCCCCACAGATATAGGACAGCATATAAAAATGTAGGACATGACAAAATAAAAGCTAAAAATACACCCATATATATATGTATATATATGTAATATATATATTACATTCATGTGGTTAATTTAAACACTATATTATTATTAACTTTAAAACTATTACATATAATTTATTAATTACATATAGGTTACATGTTGCCTGCTCACAAGGTAAACAAGGTCAATGAAGAATTTTTCTGGGACACAAAGCTAAAAAAGAGAACATGTCCTGGAAAGAGAGGACATATGCAGAGCAATCCTATTCATGTCTACTCAGAAGAAAGTTCATTGAGTTCAATGGAGCTTACCCCCAGGAAAGTGCCCTTAAGGTTGCAGCCATGGTCACCTAACCAAGAGGAGGAAGAGGGAGGTAAGACGGTAGCAGAGAATAGGATACAGCTTGTGCCATCACCGCTGGATCATCTCTGTTGTGCAGCCCAAGAAGCTCAGAATATCCATGCAAGAGATCTATCTATCTATCGTTTTCATATACCACTTTTCATCTAAAAAGTTCAGAAAGCAGTTTACAAGAAAATGAAACTCTATAGGCTCTGGGCTTTCTTCCTTCAGAAGAAATATGATAAAGGCTATATTCCTAAACAGTACACTGTATTTGGGAGTGAGACTGGGATTGTTAAATAAACACGGTTAGAATTGGATGTAAAATTACTGGTATATAAAATAATTTCACTGTATCTGGGAGCCCAGGATTTCTTGGGAGTCTACTGGGAAAGAAACATAACTATAAAAAGATGACCAAAAATTGCTTCGGTGATGTTTTATCTTTCCAGAGGCAGCTTCCCACTATGGGAAGCAGGATGCTGGACATGATGAATTTCTATTCCAAACTATCAGGCTCTTCCTCAGGTCAGAAATAGGACGAGAAGGCCCAGGAAGTGTGAACTCATTTAGCATAAACTGGGCCAAATTTGTACAGCTTGAGATTTCTGCAACAGGTGTGAGGGAAAGAAGAGGAGGAAGCAGAGACCACCCTAATATCTTGACTCGAATGTGAACATTTCTGTTGCAGTGATTCTCGGTATTCCTGTGTTTGCCATCTCACTCGTCTCCTGCCAAGAAAGATGACTGTAAAGGAAGGATGGCTGTATCATCACTCAAAATAATAGAAAAGGAAGCCAGAAGAAAAGCAACGCGAGAGAAGGAGAAATGAATGGCATTCTAGTGGTCTCTCACATAAGTTTCCTTTGGAGTCACTTGGTCGAGTCACTTGCTCAGCCATCCGCTGCCTTGAGAGAGAAGCATTTACTGAGCCATAGTCTATGGTTTGCACACTGCAGGTGAATTAGCATCTGTTTGGTTCTGCCTGGGCTGAGCAAATCATATCTTCAAAGCCACTGCGGGCCGAATGAAGCCCACACATTGAGCCCTTTTCTTCTCCTGACGATTGACTGAGCTAATTGAACTCTCCTTTTCTAGAAGGGTTTCTCCATGAAGGGCAGTGGTGAAGGGGGCATAAAAGAAAGTTGTGGAGGGGGGGGAGGGCAAAAGAGAGAAAGGATCCTTTTTTCAACCCAATGAATGAACTTTGATTCCCAAACAGCATCTCTAAGGTCAAAAGGTTAGAAATTAGATGGCCACGTTGGAGCCTGCAATGCGCTCCGTCCGGAGACTATCCTGCTTCCCTTTCAGTTCCAATTAGTTACTACACTCTATAGACATGTCTAACACATCAACCAGGCAAAAGCCATGACTGCTGTTCATCAGACACTGGTCTGCCCAGCAGCCCTTCTGTGCTCTCGTCCCATATAGACACCTCTATTGATCCCATATACAACTCTCTAGACAAGCTTCCAGTCCCTTATATAGATATCCAAATTCTCTTAAAAGAATACAGTAAATGGCTTTTATTTTCCCAACTACTATCTGATAAGTTATATATAACTATCTAATGACTATCTAATAAGTTAATAACTATCTGATAAGTTCATGAGATAGGGTAGGAGGGGGGGAAAGCCACAAGAAATAACTGGATTCAGTATCTGTAGAAAAAAAGCAGCAATCATTTATTTGATGTGGAGGGAGCAAGAATGACCAAACAGTGAGGGGGTGTAGAAAAGTCATTGTGCCAAATGATGGAATACCGAAGTATTTAAAGGGGGGGAGAAAGAAGCAAACCATGGGAAGAATGGTTTGTTTTTAAAAGACTAGCGATAAATTTTAAGGCAGCAGCCCCAGTGGAATTATTAATGGACAATGAGGTTGAAACCTTGGCTTTGCCTGGTCTAGCTGGGGGAAGATGAGCTATTGAGTGGCATTCGATCAATAGAACCAGCCAGCCACAGCAGATGGCTGAAGAGAGGCCAGGTGGGGGGACACTAAGCAGGACAGAGCCTATAAGTAGAAGTTGAAGGTTTCCCCTTCTGTCCCTCCCCCCTAGATGGAGTCCCTTGCAATAGGGAAAAAGAACCTCTCTGTGTGTGCACGCGCATGCGCATGTGTTCATACACGTGTGTGTCTGAGAGAGACAGAGCACGAGAGAGAGAGCCTTGTTAAATCATTACCAGAGCTACAAGGTCAGACACTGAGCTGCCTGCCTTACATTAAGGTTTAAATTGACTTTTTTCTTGATTGGTTTGTATGAGCATTGGGGGTGGGGAAGGGGAGTTGTTGTCTTCAATAGAAATTCTGCTAAGCTTACTAGCGTCCCAGCCTGCCTACACTTTCAGATTTTCTGTTACAAAAGTTCTTCTGACAACAACAGTTCTTTTAGACTAACAAAAATATAGCTGTTGTTTTCCATTCTGCTGACATGGTGAGTTCTTCACCGATCATATGTGACTTTCAAGAATTAGCAAACAAAAATGAAAAGTTGTATAATGCACTCCAATCATCAACTGTTTTGTCATGATGCATTGCAAAACGTGCTTGATAGTGTTGGCCGCTTTTGAAATTTCTCATAAGGTGATAGAAAACAAGTTCTTTTCTACCTTGTCAGGATATGACCTTGTTGCAGTGTGTCCAAGTGTATGAACACACAGACTGCATCACCCTCTTCAAATGTTCAATCAGTCTACTAGCCTTTTCAGACCTTTTCACATATTGGTCACTCATACAGCTTCTGATTTATTGGTGCTGCCAGAGACTTCAGATATTCCAAACTGTACTATTAACATTCCTACTTTGATTTTTCTGCCTCTGCCATTTCTATTCCATGACCAAAAAAAAAATCATCTACACAAGCAGCAATGAGAGTTTCTCAAAATGCAGTATACTGGTCTGTCTGGAGCTCTGATGACATATTTACCAAAAATTTCAATATTTTCTACCCAATTCCAGCACTATACAGAGGCAGAAACACAGAATGATCACAATATGATCACCTCCAGTGCCCCCTTGATCACCCCCCTTGACTCTTAGAGCCCATAGGTAAACCCACTACCCCACAGAGTAATGCCACCCACTTTGAGATTTGAGAACCATTGCCCTAAATGAACTTGAGGAAGAGTTTGTTTACTACCTAAAAAAAATTCCAAGTCTGTCCTTGGCTTGGCTTAGCTTGCCAGAAACCTTGCCAGCAATAGTCAGCATTGGTCGTTTGGCAAGGTGCCTTGTTCTTTTGCACAAGTAAGTAAACCTGTTCCGACTTACCATCACCATCATCAGCATCAACAGTATTTATATACCTTTTTTCAACAAAAAGTTCACAAAGTAGTTTGCAGAGAAAATGTTCTCAAGAAAGCTACCAGAGTTTTTACAATTTGTAGTTTCTGTGCAACAAAACTTTAGGAAAAGTCACTTGCAGGAGTGTAGGAAAGGGGAAAAAAACTAATGAACAAGGAATGAATACACAAGGAAGTTTAGAAGGCTTGGGTTTTTGGATTGGAGCTAGGAGAAATGGGTCAAGAGCCTTAAAAGGCCTATTACCTTTAATGTTTGCGTTGAAATTGAGTTCTTGCATTTGTCATAATCCTAGGAGACTGGTGGCTAAAGAACTATAAGGGAGCAATAAGTGCCAAGAATCATTAGTCATAGGACTAAATTTCACATACTGACTGTAATAAGTAGCCCCTTCCTTGAATATAGGCTTCCAGTTAATCTTTTTTTTCTGTACCCTGACATTTTTGTGAGGAATACATGGTTCCCACACGATCTTCCATCCAGGGGACTTACAGAGTCAAGCACCTTAAATTTAGAATTGCATTGTGTACTTTCAGGCATTTTCCTGAGCGATGATTATTATCTTATTAGTATACCAAGAACTTTTACCCTACCTTTTAACCACACATTGGGATACACAAGGCTGCAATCATATAAACATTTACAATATTTTTTATTCAAATGTTATAAAAGAAAGTTATAAATTAAAGTATATTCATACATTACAACAACAACAAAGCCATAAGTTCAATCAAATTTTCTAATCTATCCAACTAGTCACTATTATACAAGGGAAAAAATTCATATACTGTATTTACCTGACAGCATACCACACTGAAGCAGGACTTTATTCCATGTACACACAAACTTTATACATCAGTGGTTCTTGAACATTTTAGCATGGGACCCTCCTCTGAGAATAACCATCTGATTGGGACCCTCAGAAATGATGTCAACAACCTGGAAATGGTGTCATGACCAGGTGACATTAAATAGATTATGATATGACCGTGATATCAGAGTTCCTCCTGACTTCCACTCAGAAGTCCCATTGTAATCAATGAGACCTACTCCCAGAAAGAATGGATTACAGCCTGAGTACCCCATTCCAAAATAATGGTACCCAATGCCAAATCCCGACGGCAGTGTCCAGCTTTTTGAGACCCCCCCTCCTGAAATGAAGTTGCACCCCCCCCCCAAAAAAAAAGAGTCTCACTTTGAGAAACTCTGTTCTACAAATCAGTGGCCGCATTCCTTGGGTTTTCTTGTATGAAACTGCAGAAAGTTTATATAGCACAGACTGATGGGGTCATACGTACAGAACTATACCAGAATAGAAGCCAACTTAGATTGTGATGCATCTGGTAACATCACTAAGTTTTTGTGATGCAGCTGGTTACATTTTTTGTTTATTTCTTTCATACATTTATACCCCTCTTTTCGATCATGAAATGATGCCCCCCCCAAAAAAAATAATAGAAAAATAGGAAATAAATAGTAACAGTTTAAATCAAGGGGGCTGCAGTGGCTCAGTGGTTAGAACGCTGGAGTTAGAACACTGCTTGACCAAAATTGCGCTCAGCAGGCCAGCAGTTCAAGACCCGAGTGCTGCCAGATGGGGTGAGCTCCCATCCTTAGCCCAGCTTCTAGCAGTTCGAAAGCATGCAAATGCAAATAGATATAAGTTCCACTTCGATGGGAAAGGCAACATCCTGGTGACAGTCCCCTATGACAGGCTGGCCAGGTATTCCAATGTCATGTCCATCATAGATTGGAGGAGACTCCAATCCACAACAAGTGGACACTATCTCATACGCTACAAACGTTGAAAAAGAAGTTTGAATCAAAGTGTGGACAATCCAAAATTGGCAGATGCTTATGCCAAGGGCCAGGCACTCATTTTTACCAGCATTGAACAAGGCCATCATTCAATTCTTAATCACATTAAAATCCACTCGTGGTTTATTCTTGCTAGAGTTTACTTCCTTCATTTCCCCCCTTATTCTCTTCCTGAACATGAGCTGACTACTGATGGGGAGATGGGTATTCTATAAATTTAAAAACCAGAAACAGCAAGAGTCAGCAGACAAAGATAATGGAAGGACTTTGTCTCTCACCCTTCGCAGAGTCAGATCCTTTTACCAGGTGGGCACAACCAGATGCAGCCATATCTCAAGCTGAACTGTTATCAGCCACATTATGTCCAGCTTTGGCCTTAAAACACCTGTTTTAATTCATTAATCTCCTGACCATGTACATGAAGTCTCTGTATTCGAGCAGGTGATATGCTGACCAGGCTGAACAAGAAGAGAGGTGTGATGTTCTGTCCCCTCTACCTGCTGTTGCTAAGAAACTAGGATTGATAGCGCTGGTTTTATGGGGTATGTTTGAATGATGGATTGGTACCTGGGGAGAGAGTAAAACAGATGGGGTGTGTACGCGTATGTGTGTGCGCGTGCACGCACATACACTTGCACACATGCACACTTGACACTTTGGCTGTAATTCTAAACACACTTTGGGAGTAAGACCCATTGAATACAATGTGGCTTACTTTTGTGTAGACATGGTTTGGATTGTGTTCTTAGTCTTGGGAACTTTTTTTTTTTGTTATACCCAGAAATGGATTAAATGCTGGCCTCTTATGAGTACTTCATAGGTGGAAAGGCCCAATAGATGACCCAATCCTATCTATGCCATTAGCCATCACAGCAATCTCTGAGCAGCATTGCCACTGATGCAAAGGCAAGACGTATGACCGAAATGAGCTGGCAGCAGCACTGAACAGGCCAACCACTGTTGTGGTATTACAGGTATTGGGGAGGATTGGGGTGGAGATCAGAATAGACCAGGAGCAGTTCAGGAGGAATGGGTCAGATCTTGGCAGCAGCAATGTCTATCAGATCCGGGACTCTGGTCCCAATCCTGACCTGCCTCTTCAACTTAACAGATCTTTGCCAGCAAAAGAACTAACATAATGTATATTAATACCATTCCCCTGGAATTAAGTACAACTCATTCAGCAGACAGCTTTCAGTGGGGCCTTACATCCTTTTTGTTCACAAGAGCTTTTAATTGATGCTGAACTTTTAATTGATGCTGTAATAATTTATCTATTTACATGCTTTCGAACTGCTAAGTTGGCAGGAGCTGTGCAAGTAAGTGGAGCTCACTCTCATCTTGTGATACTCTGGTCTCAAGCCACCAACCTTCTGATCTTCAGGTTGACATGCACAGTATCTTTAACCACTGAGCAACTGCAGCTCCTATCAAATGTTGCCTGAGTGCAAATTTGGAGAATCCTGCTTGGCCTGGAGTGTCTTGTTTGAATGAAGCAACCCTAGGAATTTTTTTTAATCTGTCTGTCACATTTTTGGTGTTCACTTCAACTTTCGCCAAATATTTTGAATCTTCTTTATTTTCCTTGGACTCCTAATCAACAGCCTTCATTTTTATTCATTCCAGTGGACATCCTGTCCTTTACATAGCCTGGAAAGACCCACTTCAGGTCAATGGGTTGACACTTGACTCATTTGTGAAGGGACAGTGTATCCTCTTGCCATATCGTCTCAATTTTCAAACCCAACTACTTTCCAATTTAAATCAAACGTCGTGTAGAGTCCACCAACCAGACAGGATGAAGTTTTTATCTTACACTTAAATGGCAATTTCCTTTCAGCTACGGATTTTTTGTATCAATTTTAAAAGAGGACACTGCAGCTTTAAAGAGATTCCCAGACTTTTCTTTGTCACTGCAAAAGAGGGTGGGATTGAGGAGGGGGTGGAGACCGAGGGGAACAAAATAGAAAGAGGCCCACAAAAAGATGTGTGAGTGACAAGTTTTCAGCAACTGGCTTTAGCTTGAACCGAACCCTGTGAGGTCGTTTGTGCAAAGAATGGAAACAAATGAGCTGAATTTTCATGCTTGGTGGACAGTGAATGAATAAGCATCTTTTAAAACCCTATCAGGAACTCTTTGGATTGTCATTATAGCTGGAAAAAGAGAGAGAAACTTTTGAATTCTGCCCATGTGAAAGAATTCCAGCCCTTCGCTTTTACAGTGAAAGGGGTTTGGGGGCCTTTCCTTCATGGAGGTTGGAGCCTTGTTCTTTCAATTGCAAATGTATGCATTTGCAGGTTCTGCATAAAAGTCCATTCTCATCACCAATGAATCTGGAAAGATATTGTAGAAAGTTGCATAGATGCACATACACAAATGGGAAGGTGCCTGATGGTTGTTATCATGAACTTTGCAGTGGCGAAGATGGGAGGATATAAACGGTGACATGGCATTTAGTGCTGTGACTCAATAGGATAATATTACAATGGTTCTTCCAAGAATTCTATACCTGCCCAGCATTTTTATTTCTTCTTCTTCATTTTTACAGTGATGCTAAAGTCAGCCTGTGCATATGAACATAAAACCTATGCTGGCTGAAATGTGCATTTGAAATTACTCTCTCCCCACATTCCAATATGAATAACAGATTCCTCATGCAGTGTGTTCCAGTTTTAAAAAGAAACCCTGCTTTAATGCACCTTCATATGTTACAAATAAATGCTGCCTACTGCCGAACTTTCACTTTCACATTCAGCTACTGCAGCATGTGCAAACCCCAGTCTGGGGGCTAGATATGGCCCATGGTGAGCCTCAATATGGTCAAGATGCCTCCGTCTGGACCATGGGCAAGCCTTACCGTCCTCCAGATTTGTCTCTAATACACTCTTATATGTAAATTTATTCAAATTTTAAATGCAAATCAATTTTTTGGATCCCAATACAGTGTCAGAGACATGATGTGGCCCTCCAGCCAAAAAGTGTGGCGACCCCTGAGCTAGCGCAATAACTAATTGTTGTTATATCCAAAGGGATCTTGCATAGAAAAGTTGCACCAACAATAGATGGAAATGACTTTCGTTTGTAAGACTCTTTTATACATTACAAAGAAGTGTAACCAATGAGAAGCTGAAGTAATGGTGCTGGCAACTGGTGATGCTTGTTGGACACATCCAAAGCACTTCTATGTTACTTACGGAAGCTGCGTGCAGAGGCTTTCCTCTTTCAGCACCATGGTCAGTGGCTTGCAGTTGTTCCATCAGCAGCCTGGAATACTCTTGGTATTTCTTCACCAGGGGATTCTTCTGTATCCTGGGCTTGCCGTGTACTGATGAAAGAGGAACTGTTTCACATATTGATGCAAATTAAAAACCAGAGGAGCACGTATTGAGTTCTTGTTCCACTTTCATACCCTCCTGCTCATTTATTTGTTGTTCATTCCTTAAGTATATGGCCAACTATTTTTTAGTGAAAGCAAAAAAGTGCATTTCTTCCAAGCAGATACTGTAAAGATGAGGGATTGCATACTTTTTTCTAGATCTTGGTGCTTCTCTATAAGCATTAAATTAGAGCAGGAATCTCCAAGCCCTGACTCTGGGGCCAGATGAAAACTGACTGATCAACACCCAGCCTCAACCCCTGTAACTAGAAGCATAAAATTCGGGGAGCATATTCCTTCTATATCAGGACCCAGTAAGAACTGACTTGCTGCCTGGTGTTGCTTGCTACCTGGTGTCGACCACTGGTCCCTGGTGTCCAGTGGTGCTCAGTGTTTGGTGTCCAGCAGGGATGCTTGGCGCTCTGTAGGGATGTGTGGTGCTCAGTGGTGCATGGTGCCCAGTGTCTGGTGCCCCATGCCCAATGCCCACTGGTGCCTGGTGCTGACTGCTGCCCAATAAGGATGCCCAGTGGTGCCCAGTTCCTCAGTATGGATGACCAGTGCCCATTGCCCACTGGTCCTCAAAAGGGATACCCCCTGATGCCCACTGGTGCCCAGTAGGGATGTTTGCAGATGCACACTGCCCACTAAACAATGGTGCCCAGTGGTGACTGCTGCCCAATGGTGCCTAATGCCCAGTGGGATACCCATTGCCTGCTGGTGCCCACTCCCTGGTGGTGCCTGCTGCCCACTGCAGGGTGATGCCCACTGCTGCCTGCTGCTCGATGGTGCCTAGTGCCCATTTTGGATGCCCAATGCCCTCTGGAGCTCACTGCCTGGTGGTGCCAGCTTCCCACCGCATAGTAGTGCCCAGTGGTGCCTCTGCCCAATAGTGCCCAGTGCCCACTGGTGCCCGCTGCTTCCCTCCATTTGGCCACTGGTGCCCACTGCTTCCCCTAGTAGCCTCTGATGCCTGGTGCTTGTTGGTGCCCAGCAATGCCCAGTGTCCTCTGGTGCCCGTCTCCCAGTGCCCACTGTCTGGTGCCAGTGTGCAGACATGCCCAGAGCCCACAAATTCTTGAACATTTACTCCCACAATGAGGGGTAAATTCCATTAGTAAGTAAAATAAAATTAGATGAGGTGGAAACTCATAATGCATTGATTAGCACGTAATTCAGGTGTTGCATCAACACTTTATGATCCAATTTGATGGGGACAGGAGGACTTTGACCCAATAGAGCAAAACATTTGTGTCACAAGAAAGATGCTTTATTGCTTATTTATGGTACTTCAGAAGTATAATGCTATGAAAGCATTAGTTCACACAAATATTTCCTCCACAGAACTGTGGAGGAGACCTGCACACTCCCAAAGCAATTATGCGATGGTGACAAAGTCTCATCTAATCCTGGGGTCCCATTACAATCACAACAACCTGCAGAGAGCAACTTCTTCACAGGATCATTACTGCACCTAAGAAGAACATAGCAACTTCTTCCCAGTGGTTATTCCTTGCTTTTACTTATGGCCTAAATATTTGAATTTGGAAACCATGTAAGACAGTTTATTTGCGCTTCCAATACATCACAAAGGATGGGTGACTATTTAAAATTGTAGGCTTTATATAGGAGAGCCCAATCCTACCCAAATTCCCACATCAGTGCATCCACACTAAGTGCTATCTCTTTGGGAACCATCAGAAAAGGACAAGCATTGCCAAAGTAGAAGGCATGACAAATTATCTCCTTTCCCTCCCCAACTTATCAGCCACTCACAGAAAATGTTGACAAATGTTGTCACCCTTTCCTAGGCTACAGTCCAGAGTAACTACAGGATGTTTTACACTGACGTAGTTACAGTGCCATCTATGGGAAACCTATGGGAAATGCATAGAGCAATTCAGTGTAAGTGCCTCTTACGTCTTCCCGTAGTTACTCTGGATTGTAGGGCCAGATGGGTCTGATCATGTTTGTAAGTTGGATCTGGCACTCCTCTGAAAATCCTCTCCATGCCTCTTCATTAACTTTTGGCTGAGTTCCTGACTTCAGAGACTGAGGCCCACCCTCCACTCTGCACATGGCATCAAGAGGATGGGCTGAAAGTGGCCTCAGCCACCCTCAGGAAGCAGGGAACCTCATTTACGGTGACCCTTGGGGCAAGGAGAATACATGCTCCAAGCTGAGAAGCGAGAGCCCCTCCAAGGGGAGGACCCAACACAATCCCAAGCAGACAGTGATCCCAGCTTGGGCTGTTGTTGTGCTAGATTGCCTTTTCTTTTGCAGGGGGGTAGGGGTGTGCCTGTGTTTTTGTTCCCAAATAACCAAATTTCTTTTGTTCTACAAATTGCTTCAATAGCATCTCTTTGCTTGGTAGCAAATGCACCCCCCTGACATCAGGTTAGCATGACAATTGCCTTTTGGCCCAGAAGTCTCCCTTTGTTGATGCCAGGCCCAGTGAGAGAGAGCAGAGAAAAGGCAGCCACCATAAATCTACCTCTTGCAAACTGGGAAGTCTGGGAAGGAGGAGGAGGACAGAAAAAAAATCCAAGATTCATGGGCTGTGCATTCTTTAACCCAGACAAAGCCCCTGGGGTTGGAGAAGGGGAAAATCTCTCCAAGGCAGTCAGCAATCCCATATAAAAATAATATCACTGGATGCAACTGAGATGATTCTATAGGGGGAAAAGTAGGAGATGAATAGCAAATCACTGGAATCTTCATCTTGCAAAATACTTCCACAACTTAGAGCACAATCCTGATCCTTTCTACTCAAAAGTCAGCCCCATAGTGTTCAATGTGTCCTACTCCCAGGAAAGTGTCTTTAGGATTGCAGCCTTAAGCACCAGCAAAATGTATGCCTCATAAACTTTATTTCAGAGACTAATTTCTGATGCCTCCACCACCCATCCAGACCCAGACTACACTATGAGACACTAAACATTTCTGCTGAATTGTTCATTATTCACTAAATATTGCTTAAGAGTTTGCAAAGCATTCTTCAGTCAACTCTAAGGGACCCAGTGCTTGCTGGCCACTCCTCAGCCTTGGATTTCATTTATAAAGCATAGAAATGCTTCTATGATTTCATTTATAAAGCATTCATACAAGCTAAGTTTTTTGCACTGTTTCAAGCCTCAGCAGAACGTTAAGTAAATATTACTTTTTGAAATGTCGTTTTTCTTTCAGATATTGCTTTGAACTTTGAGAAGTACTGAAATAATTTTGGGGGGAATCAGATTTAGGGGCACATCTGTTCAATTTTGAAATTAATCTGAACTTGATTAATCTGAAATTAATTTTAGGCTCCACTCCTAAGGACATTTTCCTAGGAGTAAAACCCATTTTAACAAATTGGGCTTACTTTTGAGTCAACATGGTTAGGATTGTGCTCTAAGTGTGTAAGACCTTTCTCCTTGCATTAAGTGCACATAAAGGATCTTTTCTATATTTTTTACACAAATCACACACTGGGACATTGTACTCTTTTACATTATAGTTTTAAAACTTGCATCATAGTATGAGCCTTTGAGGCCTGAAATACATAGGCTGCGATCTTAAGTACAATTTCCCAGGAGTAAGATCCATTGAACACAATGGGGCTTACTTCTGAATAGACAAAGATAGGATTGCACCCTAAAGAACACATAAGCTAAAGTAAACTGTGCAAACCTTGGGAAAATTATTGAGAATTGTGACCACATCCTGTGTTCATGTGAATTTCCTATGAATTGCAGGGTGTTGCATTTTTCTTATAGAAAATTAATGATTTAATCAGTCAGTCAATGTGCTTGCCAAACGTTTAATCAACTCTTTTTAATCAGTTGGGCTACCTATGCATCTGGAAACAATAAAATTGCCAGTATGTGATGGTATGCAGAAAATATTGGTAACAACACTAAGCTGCATCCTGTAACAATACATACAACTTCTAAGCATTGTTTTATGTGTTTTATTGCATTCTTTATATTTTATTATATTTTTACTCTTCTTGTCAACAACCTTGAGCATCAAGCTCTCAGCCTAGGGATAAGGTGGTGTATAAATCTAAACAAATACATTTTGAGTGCTTAGGTTGAACAGAAGCTGGTTTAAAAATTGACAATGATGTCAGGGGTCACTCTGTGCATAAAGGTTGTTTTGTGGGATCTGATTAATGACCCCGTCTATCTGCACATTCCAGAAAGGGCTACCATTGAGAAGTGCCATTGAGTAATTCACAAGCCAGGTGGCAATATCCATCCCCTGGTTTCCCCACATTTGGGTAGTCAGACATGTACCGCCACTGAAAGGTGCATCACTGGCTACCATTATTAGCATCCACTTCCCAAACCATTTGTGGCCCAAATCTGTTCACCATTTTATACGAGGCTGCCAGTCTAATGGAGCATGCATGATGTGCAATGGGGTGACTGGGAAACCAGTCAGACCTTCACCAGCTATTCTGATACACCAGGGGGATATGTTTGGCTGGGAAAACACTGATATGGGATATCAGTGTTTGGGATATAGGATATCAGCCAAGGAGAAGCAGGGGATATGTTTGGCTGGGAAAACACTCCTGGGCAGGAGGTCTGGTCTAGAGGGTAGAGCCTCCTTTTGCCTGAAGATAAGAGCTGAAGGTCACTGAATTGAGATAACCAGAAATCAGGTCCAAAGCAAGACCCTGAAAAAGTGGCTGCTGAAGCTGAGATTTTCCATCTGCTTTTCAGGGGGAGTGAAGAAGCTATCTCAAGCTGCCCTTCGTGTGAGAGCCAAAGGAAAAGTATATCAGCCAGCATGTCAGAAATGGGGGGGGGGGGGGCAGTAATGAAAAACAGACTGTGAACATAGCATCTTGAATGTAGCTGGTTCCTGAAAGATAGAACCACTCTGTTTTTGTAAAAATCCTTTCGGGGGTTTAGATCCACCTGCCTAGGTAAACTACTGAATAAAGTCTAAGGAGCAATCCAAAAGACCAGAAAAGTGGTACAGAAATGCCTATATTATCATCATCATCATCATCATCATCATCATCATCATCATAAATACACAGCAAACAATTTCGTGCTGGTTTCATTCCCATCACCAGTCGGACCCTTCCCAAGAGTCTAGGACTGTGTGATGTAGCAGCGTATAATTCGTGCTGATCCCAGAAGAGCGGCTTTCTGCAATTGGCAGAGTGATATTCTGTCAATGCCAATAGTTTTCAGGTGCCTGCCAAGGTCTTTGGGCACTGCACCCAGTGTGCAATTACCATTGGAAGCACCTGCACTGGCTTACACCAGATACGCTGTAATTTGATTCTTAGATCTTGGTAGTGGGATATCTTTTCCAGTTGCTTCTCCTCAATTCTGCTGTCACCTGGTATGGCAGGAAAGAAGGTCTGGGGCTCCCATGGTGATTACTTCTGCCTTTACCAGGTAACAGAGGCATCCACTGGGAGCAGGGATTTTCAGGGCTAGAGGTAGAGTCTAGAAGGAAAGAAGGTCTGGGGCTCCCATGATGATGATGATGATGATGATGATGATGATGATTACAATAATACAATAATAATAATAATAATATCTCCCGCTACCAAGACCTAAGAATCAAATTACAGCATATCTGGTGTAAGGCAGTGCAGGTGGTTCCAGTGGTAATTGGCACACTCGGTGCAGTGCCCAAAGACCTTGGCAGGCACCTGAAAACTATTGGCATTGACAAAATATCACTCTGCCAACTGCAGAAAGCCGCTCTTCTGGGATCAGCATGAATTAAACGTCGCTACATCACACAGTCATAGACTCTTGGGAAGGGTCCGACTGGTGATGGGAATGAAACCAGCACAAAATTGTTCGCTGTGTATTTATGGATAATAATAATAATAATAATAATAATAATAATAATAATAATAATAATAATAATAATAATAATAATAGATCATGTGGTCATGCCTCCAGGATCTACTCCCTTCCAGTCTGTCCTGCTCAAAACATCCATGCTCTACCTCTGCCACTGCTGGTACTCACTGTTGGTATGCCAGTGGCTCCAAAGCACATGATAGCAGCATGACATTTGTGTCACCATAAAAGGACTTCACAGCAAAGGATTGGGAGATATGCAGCTGTAGGCAGCTATAAGATTGTGCCACCCAACACATAGCTATGCATCATCCTGTGATCATGATTTCCATTCAATAGATGAAATCTTGTTTCTTTTTTTGTCTTTAAGCATTTTTCATCCTCTGGTAGAGAACGCTTCAAACACAGGCTGCAATCCTATACACACACTTTCATGGGAGTAAGTCTCAAAGAATACAATGAGACTTACTTCTGAGTAGACATGCTTAGGCTTGCACCCACAGTTAAATCTGTGTGTCCCACAGCTGAGTGTGAGCCTGTGAGGTGGACTTGAGTTAATCTCTGAATGCCAGATCTCTGAATGTAAGAGAGTGGCAACAGGATACAGGTACAGTGATACCTTGGTTTATGAGCATAATTTCTTCCAGAAGCATGCTTGTGATCCAAAATGCTTGTATATCAAAAACGAATTTTCCAGTAAGAAATAATGGAAACTCAAGTAATTTGTTCCACATCCCAAAAATCTATATATATAAAATTGAAAAGTCAGTGACTGATTCAGTCACTGACTCATCAATAGCCAGCCAAAACTGCTGGGCCTAAAAGGGTAAAATTTGGGGAGGGTGTTCCTTCCATGATGGAGGCACCCACTAAGAACTGGTTTTTGGAAATTCCAAGCAGAAAGGGGTGAAAAAGGGTGCAATGCATTTTACTCCCTATACTTTATATTGAATAATCCCTGACTGATCACTGCCCTGCCCCAACCCACGGACCTAAAATCATGAAATTCGAGAAGGGTGTTCCTTATGTGTCATTAGCACCCACCAGAAACTGATGTTGAGAAATTTAACCCTTAAGGGGGTGAAAATGGATGCAACAGGTTTTTGTCCTATACTTAACATTGAAGACTGATCAACATCCAGCCAATTTGGTGCCCGATATGCATGGGGGATGATGCGCATGGGGGGTTTGATGCATGGGGGGATTGATGCATGGGGGGATATGCCTGGGGGGTTGATACATGGGGGATATGCATGAGGGATGATGCACATGGGGAGTTCGATGCACATGGGGGGGTTGATGCACATGACAAATGTCGGGGGATTGATGCACATGGGGAGATGTTGCGCATTGGGGGATGATGCACATGGGATTTTGATGCACATGGAGGGTTGAAGTGCATGGGGATGATGAACATGGGGGGACAACATGCATAGGGGTTTGATGTGCATGGGGAAATGTTGTGCAGGGGGGACGTTGTGCAGGGGGGACACTGCGCATGGGGGGACACTGCGCATGGGATGTTGATGGGCATTGGGAGTAGAAGTGCATGGGAGGATGTTGCGCATAGGGGACAATGCCCATGGGGAGATGATGTGCATGGGGGATGTTGTGCATGGGGGGATGATGCACATGGGGGGTTTTTGTGCAGTGGGGGATGGCGTAGGGGGGAATTTTACTAGTATGTTTTTACGGGTATGTTTTTGCTAGTATTCATACAAAAATGGATACAATACTGTAGTATAATACAATAAAGAAAAAATATATATAAAGAAAAATAAAACAAATTAAAAATAAAACTGCACTTAGTTGCTCAGATCTCTGTAATCTGCCCTCTTACTCATGCTTCAGTCTGCATCCTTACACAGGAGTGTGTTCCGATGATTATAATAGGGCTTACTTTAAAATAGACATGCAAGGCTAGGTCTCTCAGGCTTCTTTCCATTCCCCCCTACACAGGAGTGAGCCCTACTGATTATAATAGGAGTGAGACCCATTACATAGGAGTGAGCCCCATAGACTTACTTCAGAGTAGACATGCATAGGCTGGTTTCTCAGGAGAGGCTGAGCAGGAGCTGGCAGAGAGCCAAAACCAGCCATATTCCGGCTGGGACTATTTTTCTGCTTGTTTATCAAGACATCGCTTGTACATCAAGTCAATGTTTGTCTTGCGAAACAATCTCAATCCAAGGTACTCTCAATCCAAAGTTTTACTGCATTTTATTGCCTTGTGGGTTCCCAGAGACATCTAGTGGACTATTCTGAGATACAGGAAGCTGAACTAGATAGGCAGTTGTGCAGCTCTTCCTATGTAGTGACGACTTTGTGAAAATTACATTCTCCAATTTTCCAGCTAAAAGTCAGAGAGAGAGAGAGAGAGAAAGAGAGAGAGAGAGAGAGAGAGAGAGAGAGAGAGAGATGCTTTGGAAGCAATGGAGCATTTCCAGTGGCCCAGCCCTTGCAGTTCCTAGCAAGTTGTTTGCAAATCCCCAATTCTGCTTGTCTTCCAGTAAAAGATCACTTTCATCACATCCTCCCTGATGTCCCAGCATTGATACCTCCATGTGCCTTGCAAGTTCCTGAGTATCCTATTCCATAGATTTCAGAGGCAACAAAAAGGCCCAGGGACAATTCTGTATAACCATGATTTTTCACTGCTGGGTCCACATAGAGAGAGAACTTTCTGAAATGTTCAGTCCTCCCTGCTGCTGGGACTTTCCCCTGTAAACAAAACCTGTTCAGCCTGCAGATTCCAGGTGCAAACTTCTCTCTTCCTGCAAAACACTACCATTAAAGCATTAATCTCAAGTTATTCAATCAAAATCCGTGAAATTAAACCACACCATCTTTCATCTCTGTGTTTGCTATTTAACCTTCAACCGTGTTTTAGTGCCATATATCATCTTTGAAATCAGGTGGAACCTGTTCCAGAGGTGTCAACGGACAAATGAGTTCATCTCTTTGATTTGGCAGAAAATGGGAAATTTATCATATACTAGCGAAAGGCGTACCTGCGTTGCGGGAGTAAAATTCCCCCATATGCCATCCCCCCATATGCATCAACCCCCCCATGCACAACTTCCCCCATGCGCATCAACCCCCATGTGCAACTTCCCCCATGCGCATCAATCCCCCATGCTCATCAATCCCCCATGCGCATCAACCCCCCATGCGCAACTTCCCACATGTGCATCAACCCCCCATGTGCAACTCCCCCATGGGCATCAACCCCCCATGGGCATCAACCCCCCATGCGCAATTTCCCCCATGTGCATCAACCCCCCATGCACACCAACCCCCCATGTGCAGCATCCTCCACAGTGCAACCTATTCCTCCTAACAACATCCCCCCCCCGTGCACCAGGCACCGAGCACCAAATCGGTTGGATGTTATTCAGTCTTCCATGTTAAGTATAGGACAAAAAACATTGCCCCCTTTTCAGCCCCTGAAGGGTTAAATTTCTCCAGATGGTTCTTGGTGGGTGTTGATGTGACAGAAGGATCCCTCCCAGAATTCCATGCTTCAGGCCCAGCAGTTGGGGAGGAATGTTGATGAGTCATCAATTCTCCAATGCAAAGTATAGGGAGGAAAATGTGTTGCGCCCCTTTTCACCCCCTTCCGGTTGGAATTTCCGAAAACCGGTTCTTAGTGCACCCCTCCGTCATGGAAGGAACACCCACCCCAAATTTCACACTTCTAGGCCTGGCGGTTTTGGCAGGGTGGTGATGAGTCAGTCAGTCAGTCAGTCAGTCAGTCAGTGACTTTTCTCTTTTATAAATATAGATGATCAGAAATATAGCCTTGGAAAGGCACCTAAGTTGTCATTCAAGACCACATTATAGTAAGATTCATTAAATGCAGTCCAATACCCTCTGAAGTTAGTAGCAAAAACTACTATTAATTTTTACTGAAATATTTGTCAGTAAAGGAAACCACTTGTCAACAATAAGAGCAGGTGGAGGCTTCCAATTATTCAGACTTCTGCAGAGCAATCCTGGATGGGTGCCCATCATTGTCGCTAAACTACCATAAAGCACTTTTGTGCTGACATAAGAGATAGGCCTGGAAATGGACATGTGCCGTCCTCCCCATACCAGTGTGGGTCCTGGATAGGGTGAGTTTGCACCAGCAAACTCAGTTCATTGCCCACACCTTAAGGCTCTGTGGTATGCCTGGAATTTTTTGGAGAAGACAGTGGGGGAAAGGCTGCCTTGCACCAAGTTTGTTTTCAGAGTAAGCCCAGTCCTCCGGCTGGAGGAGTTAAGTAAGTAGAGAGGCACTCACAGCCCAACTCTATCCTTTTCCGGGTCATATCATGCAGCCATCCTAAAACAGGTTAAGAAGCCCTTCATCCACCAATGGGTCTGCTAAGAGCTGGACCAGCTCCGCAGGTAATACAAATCAGAGGTAACAAAAGGGGAGTTTTAGCTGGCTTTGGAGACTCATGCCACCCATGACTACCCATGACCCTTCCGCAATCTGCCCAAATCCACCTATCCTCTGCTCTGTACCACCCACCCTGCTGATTCTTCAGCATCAGCAGGGTTCCTCTTTACTACTGCTAGATGTAGGATCCTTCCTACCATCTACAGTGACCATCTGAAAGTGCACAGGTACATGTGCCGCCAGATCTGCATTATGATGTTGTACATCCTGTACCATTCTGAAACACTAATTCTGGCACAGGTGTGATCAAATTGGATTGGGCTATAAATGACATGAATTGTGATCAATCCTTTAGCCACCCTGGAGAGGAGGGGCTGAAGAATAAGGTTTTCAAAGTTCACCTTTATGAGCGAAATATATGTACAAAAATATAGAAGAATGTTGACTAACGTGGCAAAGGGTGGCGCTTCCTTTGTTTGTGAGTGTATTCAGAAAGTTCTCAGTACTATATTTATCAGAAAAGTTCATTTTTAAAAAAAAAATGCCATGTAATTCCAACACTAATTAATTTTCAGTCTTCACAGTCCAAACCCAAATCACACCCAAAATCATTTTATATACTAAATATATATATTTATATATTTGTTCTGAGATATAATCAATAAATATGAAATAGTGACAAATTATTATAAATTACCATCTCAAATACAAAAAAAAGAGGAATCAAATTTTCTTTTAAATGTGCTGCCACCTTACAGGAAAATGTGAGATTAGTCAGAAATTTTTCCAAGAGCATCTTTGATTACCCGGATACACCCCATACACTCCCTCTCCCCCAAAACATGCATGCTGTCTTAGATAGAAAAGGGACCCCAGTTGGGTTGAAGTTCACAATGTCTCTCCTTCTCACTTGTTTCTTTCTCAAACAGTTCCTTCCAGAATCAGTTTCAATGTACGGTAATTTAACTTTCACATAAGTTTGATCATTATTCCCTTTAGAGGAAGCCTCAGAGTACAATGACAGGAAGCTGCCATATGCAGAGCAGATCTTATGGTCTTCTTCTAGGCCAGTGGTCTTCAAAGTGGGGTGGGGATCAGGACCCATGAAAAGCTGGGTGCAGCCATTGTTTGATTAAGGCTGCAATCCTAAAGATTCTTTCCTGGGAGTAAGACCCATTGAGCACAATGGGGCTTACTTTTCAGAAGACATGGTTAGGACTGTGCTCTAACCCAGAAATACTGCGTTCACAGAATTTGTGTACACTGGATCTGTGGGTGTATACTCAATGACAAACACAAATCAGTATCTCCACTTGATCCATGGCGTACACTGAAAAGGGGCAGGGAGGAGAGAATTCACTCTTTTCCACTCTCAAGCACAGGGGAGTTAAAGGACTGTGGGGAGATAATTAATCTATATTAAGTGATCCTGAATATGACAGAGTCCCTAGAGAGTGTGAGTGTGGTTTCAAAGGGCAGATTCATCCCCCTTCTTACAAATGAGATTATAAAACGGTAGCAGTGACTGCAGAATCAGTCAAATCAAAACAATCTGCAGTATGTTCTCCTTACCTTGATGGAGCCTGGAGTTAAACTGCTGAGTACTACCTACGCTCAAGTCAGTGACTTCAGTATCTCCGTGGATGCCACAAACACCCAGGGAGGTTACAAGAGTATATCAAACCACAATCCAGTCAAGGGTTAAACGCACAGTTTTGTTGATTTCACTGAGAGATCAACTGAGCGCATGCTGGATTGCACACCCTGTTTTACTCTTAGTGGACTCATGCGCAAGGACCACCTGAGGCACTTGTCTCAGCAACAGATTGGTGGAGCCAGCTCAACCCCATCTTCTAACTCACCCCAAAGCCTCTTCCCACCCCAAGGACATGAAAAAAGGACAGATTATTTGATCTTTAGTCCCAAATCTATCCAACTTTCCAGTGCTGATGCAGACATGCCAAAGGGGCATGAACTGAGATGGGGGGTGGAGAGAGACAGTCACAGAAGCATCCACAAAACCATGTTTGTTCCTTTAGGGAAAATTGTGTAGGATCAGGCCCTTAGTGGGTTCTTTGTCCTAGGCCCAGTAATGTATAGCATCTTTATGGCTGCAATCCTAAACTCCAATTGGGCCAGCCTAAGTGTGGGCATAACTCCTGTGCTGACTTGGAGGTGTCACAAAAGTGCCATAACTTCTGGGGGGGGGGGATTTAAGCCAGTGCACAGACATGCGCTTACCTCCCTACATCACCCTCCACCCATCTATCCACCACTGATGAGTTGTGCGGTCTAAGTTAGGACTGCACCCTCAATCTCACACAGGTGCATGAAACTTATAGAGGTCACCAAGCAGTGGGTGACAGGACTGTGCGTGATCATGACTGGGTGGCATATGGGCTTCCTGTCCCTATGTCCACCAGACTATGGGGTGTTACTGGTGGGGAGGGGGCAGGCCAGAAGGGTGCCCTTCAAGTGCTGCATAGGAAAGGGGAGCGGAGGGTCACAGGACTGGCCCAGGTGCTCTTCTGCAGCCATGCTTTCTCCCCACTGGGGAAGGGGGTCCAGGAAAGTGCTTTGCTATGGGGAGGGATGGAGACCCTCCTTAAGGCTGAGGTGCTGTCTAAGGGGCAGCTAGAGGGGGGCAGAGCAGTGGAGGTCCTGGCAGGGGTGCCTGAGGCCGCCTCCCCCTTGCTGGAGGGTCGCGTCCCAGGGGTCGGGGCAGCGATGTGTGGGGCAGCAGGAGCCGTCGAGGGGCAGGCGCTGGTCTGCCAGGCGCAGGGTCTGCGTGAGCGCCCAGATGTAGTTGTGGGCGAAGCGGAGGGTCTCTATCTTGGTGAGCCGGGCGTCGTCGGGGAAAGTGGGCAGCACTCCTCGGAGGGCGTCCAGGGCGGAGTTCAGGTGGTGCATGCGGTTGCGCTCCCGGTCGTTGGCTTTCATCCGACGGCTCCTCTTCCCCCTGCTGGCTCCAGGACCGGGACCGGGACCCTCTCCAGGGCCCTTGAAGCGGCCCCGACGGCCCCTCCTGGGGGCTGCGGGCGCCGGACGGGGCTCCAGCTGACGCCGTCGGGGCGACGGAGACGAGGGGAGGCTGCAGGCAGACAGAGACGGAGAGCAGGACGAGGAGGACACTGAGGAGACCGTGTCGTCGTCGGAGGTCCCGGAGGAAGAAGAGCCCTGCAAGGATGGAGAAGAGCCCGTCTCCGGAGGCATCCTGCGGGGAGAGACAGAGAAGGGGTGACGAGATGCCATAATCAATCAATCAATCAATCAATCAATCAAATAAATAAATAAATAAATAAATAAATAAATAAATAAATAAATAAATAAAAAGAGGACAAGGCCCTCCCAAAAAGAAGGACACCCCAAAAATTGTAGGACAAGATAGGATAAAAGATAAAAAAGACTCATATATATTGCTCTCTTGTACTAATTTAAACATTACGGTATTATTACATTTAAATGTGTTACGTATCTATCCATCTACCCATCACCCACATATCCATCCATCTACCCACCCACCCACTTATCTATCTGTCTATCCACCCATCTACCCACCCACCCATTTACATATCCATCCATCTATCTACCCACCATGATCTTAGATTAATTAATCTAGTTAATTAATCTAATCTGATTAGATAAAATAATTAGATCTAATAATTAGATCTAATCTAAATAATTAGATCTATATAATAATTTAGATCTAATCTAAATAATTAGATCTAATCTAAATAATTAGAGCCCAAGCCCTTGTTTGTCTATTCAGAAGTAAGTCCCAATAGAGTCAATGGGAGTCACTCGCAGAAATCCATCCATCTATTCATCTATTCATCTATCTCTACCCACCCATCTCCCCACCCGTCCATCTTCATATCCATCCATTCATCTATCTATCCATCCATCCTCCTATCTATCTATATCTATCTACCCTCCTCTCTATCTACAGTATTTATACTGTATACTGCTTTTCAACTAAAAAGTTCACAAAGAAAATGAAAAAAATGAATTTATTACATGTAATTTACTAATTACAAGAAGGCTACATGCTGCCTGCTTACTAAGAAATGAAGGACATTGAAGTTGGTTGTTCTCCCCACCCCTCCACCCCCGGACTCAAGGATAAAATCCAGGACATATCCTGGATAATAAAACATAAATATGGTCAACCTGAGCGAAAAAGGCTCAGGATCCTTGGGGGGCATCAGGTTCACAGGCAAGCGCACCTTTTTGCTTGGCAGGTGGGGGTTTAGAAGAAGCACCCCAGAGAAAGTGTTTTGGGGGTTTCACATTGCTGAACAGCCAGGTGCCTCCTTCCTCTATCCCTGGGGAGAAAACCTGCTAGTTTAATTAGAGCCCAAGCCTATGCATGTCTACTCAGAAGTAAATCCCATTAGAGTCAATGGAGCTCATTCCCAGAAAAGTGGATAGGATTGCATCCTTGGTGCCCAAACCTATTCAAGTCTACTCAGAAGCAGGTACCATTGTCAGCAATGGGGTTTTTACCCCCAGGAAAGTGTAGATAGGACTGCAGCCTCAGATCCCAATCCTCCTATGCTTGTCTACTCAGAAGTAAGTCCCACTAGAGTCAATGGGGCCCATTCGCAGGAAAGTGTGGATACGATTGCAGCATGTGAGCCCAATCCAACGCCTGTCTACTCAGAAGTGAGTCCCATTATAATCAATAGGGCTTCCTTCCAGGAAAGTGTAGATAGGATTGCAGCATGTAAATCCAATCTTAGTCCTGTCTACTCAGAAGTAAGCTTCATTAGAGCCAACGGAACAAAGAGTGGATAGGATTGCAGCCTGTGAGCTCAACCCTATGCATAGAAGTTAGTCCCATTAGACTCAATGGGGGGGATGTTCACTCCCAGGAAAGTGTGAATAGGATTGCACTCTGACAGAAGAAGCTTGGACAGATGATGGAATAAGGCAAGGGAGCCTCTGGGCATATACAGAGCGCCTTCACCTGTAGAAGAGGTGGTGGGGTGGTCTTACCTGGAGGAAAGAGCTTGATGGGGACAGGAGTGGAAGAGGCTCCTTCCCCGACGGCAGGAGATGGGAGGCTGCAGGTCAGGCACACGACAGCCTTTGAGCCCCTATATATAGAGGGCAGAGACAATGCGGGATTTCCTGCTCGGCCAGCGTGTGGGGCTTGCTCTGCCCCCCCCCCTTCCCAAGGAGTTTGGCACGCTTTATCTTATCAGGCCAACTCGGAGCGTGCCTGGCTCGTTACCGTCTGCAGGAGGCCAATCAGCGCAGGCTCAGCCACGAGCCCCTCGCACAGCTGGTGGCCCCACAATAGCCATGGGGTGGGGGGCACATGGTGGCCATATGGCAGAGCCAAGGACGAAATGTAGGACAGCCAAGGAAAATGCAGGACCTCAAAAAGGCAAAGCAAAAAATTAATGCTTTGGATAAAGTTAATAAAAAAGTATCTCATGGAAAAAATAAAAATGTGGGGCATGATAAAATAAAAGCTAAAAACTCTCATACATACATACATACATACATACATACATACATACATACATACATACATGAGAGAGAGAGATCTATCACACCTCCAGCAAGATGTTCTAGTGGCTTCTGCTGGTGTTCTTTTGTATTTTAGATTGTGAGCCCTTTTGGGACAGGGACCCATTAGCTGTTAATTAGCTATTAATTTTTTTCTTTGTAAACTGCTTTGTGAACTTTTTAGTTGAAAAGTGGTATATAAATCATAGAGAGAGAGAGAGCTTTCATGTACTTAATTTAAAAACTATATTACAGTACTTATAATTAACTTCAAAACTATCAACATATAAAGGCATCTACCATGATTGGATAGGGACAGGAGCATTGTGCAAAAGTGGAAAAAACCACTGAAAAGTGGAAACCAATCTTTTTTTGAGTCTATAAGTGTTGCTTCCAATGTGTTTTTAGCTAGTAAATTGCAAACGCACCTTTTATCTTGCAAATTCCTGCTGCCACACAAACATTTCTGCAAATGATTTCTCATTAACTATTTAGGGAGAATGGGATTAGAGCAAGAGCTACACATGGAGAGGGCAATTTTGACCTTTAGAACAAAAGAGAGGTTTAAAGAACAGGACAGAGTTGAATGAATGAGTTATGGGTATAAGTGAAAAGTGTTGAAAGAGTGCATCATCAGAAAATGGAGGATACCTGTAATTTACATACTGCCTGATCACTAGGAAAAAGAGGACAATGAAGATTTTTCCCCCCAGAGCTAAAAAAGGACATGCACTGGAAAAAGAGGACATATATGGTCGTCCTACCTGGGGGAGGGGGATGGAAGAGGCGATGCAGTCACCACAGCAATTCCAAGGACATTAGGAGACTCATAAGTCATGCCTGCCAAGGGCCCAAAACCTTTCCTTCTTCCTTCCATCTCACAGGAACAATAGGGTGGAAAAAGGTGCCAGGCACTGTTCACAAGGCTGTTGTAAGGATAACTTCCAAGAAGCAAAACACAGCAACTGCTCTTAGGCAGCAGTTCCTATTCCTATTTTCCTGGGAGAAGAATCCAACTGAACACAATGAATCTTACCTCTGAGTAGACACATATGCATAGTATTGGGCTGCCAGGTTGCTGTGGGGACACTGCAATGGGAGCACTGATTGTTGTTTATAAATTCAAGAAGGGCCTGAAGTTCTTGAATCCCTCCACATCATGCACACCAATGAGTACATTGTGGGGCGAGTTCTTGGATGGAGGCCTTGCAAGAGTTGGATGCACAGCAGAAGAGCCTTGCCAGATTGGATTAGAAATTGCTCTGATTCAGCATTTTCATCCTCCCAGGAAGCCCTCCTTTCCTGCTGAAATAGCCGATATTCATAGGTAGAGTGCCACTGAATAGGGAGGTTCCAGTTAGCTATAGCTATGTAGGAAACTGCCTGTCTTGACTCAGACCACTGGTCCAACATGCTTTCAATACAACACAGACAGCCTGGGGTTCTCCAGAGCTTCAGACAAGAGTTTTTTTTTTTATCCAACCTGTCTGGAAATGCCTGGGACCTGGGCCCTTCATGCAAAACAACTTCACCATTGAGTGTCCACTATGTTGATAAACCTATTTGTGCAGTATGGATAGACCTATCTTCATGTCCTCAATGATGTCTAAACCTAACAGTTTAGCTGTTCATCACCACCACCATATCTCGTGACAGTGAATTGCAGAGTTTAAAATGCACATAGTTAACTGCCTTTGTCTGCTTTGAGGAAAAAAAATACTGCCTAAAAACTAGATGGGAAATTCTTTGGGTTGAGGTCTCCAGCGCATGCTCTGTGCCTGAACTGGCTTGCAAAATTCCATTTGTGACTTGCTATTTCAGCTCTCATTCTCCTCTCCACTCCTGCTTGCAACTTTCCTAACCATCCAGAGGAAAGGAACTGCAAGGTTTAAAAGCACTTTAGGGGCAAATGGCAACTTAGTTCTTGCAATGAGCAAACCTTCATTTGCAGAAGAAAGAGCAGACTGGTGATCCAGTCCTATCCAACTTTCCAGCACTGATGCAGCCATGCTGTGCAGCATGCACTGCAAACTGTCTTGGGTGACGAATTTGGTAAAAGAGGCTTCCTCTAGGTAGAAGGGCAAATGTTTCCTGTTGGGGTGCATGTGTCTGTATTAGTATTAGAAAGTTGGAAAGGTTTTATGTCCAAAGACTGCAATCCTATACACACTTTCCTGGGAGTAAACTCCATTGAACAAAAAAGTACTTTTGAGTAGATACACATTGGATTGTGCTCTGTAATAGCAAATAGAAGGTAACAGGACAAATACAAAATCCCAGCAGGAACCTCAATGGCCTCAACTCTCAGAAACTTTCCCACCACCTAACCACCAACCAAAGCTGTCTGAAATAAACAAAAAAGTTTTTACATTTAAGATTTCAGAGTGTGATGCACCTTTGTGATGTGCAAAAAAAAGCATGAATTGCTGAAGATGAGGTGATGCCTAGTAGAGGACATAGTGCCCCATAACTACAGCCCACCACAGCAAAGCACATGGAGTTAGTGAAGACTTTTGGTGAAGGGTGAATACATCAGAGACATGTAGCATTAGATAACAGTAGTCACCTGAGTTTATATACAGTACTTCATCTTTTAAACCGTAAGAGTTTTATCTCGATACAGAGATCATGACCCTTCAGGATCCATTCCACACCCATTTGTACCTTGCCATGCTGTTAGTTGTGGAAGAGAACAGAACTGGGGTCTTTCCCATGCATTAGAAAAATGAGCTGCTATCAAATGCTAACATTTGATAAACAGGGTCTATGGCTTGGACTCAGTAGCAGAGCCCCTCTGGTGGAACTTATGCCAGCCCATGCTATTTACCCATTGCATTTCTCCTTCACCCTCTGCACAGAATCACAGAAGATGCCCCTGCACCAGCAACATCTTGCAGTCTTGGTTTTGTCAAAACATTTTCTATTCAGCTCCACTGGAAACTCAAAGAAACCAAATCCTGTTCAGCTTTTCAATGCTGATGCAGCTGCAATCCAAACCCTAGGTAAGGCATCAAACATTCACTTACATTGAAGAGACCTCCACAACTGGTCTCCCCACCACAGGATATAGTGCATGCTCCAATGACAAGACTGCATTGGATAGAATTGGACCTAAAGCTACTTGCATTAATACTGAACCAGTTAAGGCTGCAATGCTGCCCATCCTTGTTTGGAAGCAGTTATCATTAAACTCAGTTGGACTTAGATCCAAGTAAACCTGAACAGAAACCCACAGCACAAAGTGGTGTTATCAACTTTCATCCTCAGATTCTGATGTGTAACACAGAGCACAATCCTAACCATGTCTACTCAAAAGTAAGCCCATTGTTTTCAATGGGTCTTAATCCCAGAAAAGTGTGTTTAGGATTGCAGCCTTAAAAGCTTAAAAGATAAGTTACACCTTACACCAGGGTTAATCACTGTGCCAATGAAAGATGACACTTCCACCAGTCTTTCATCTTTCCACCATACATATATCCCAGTATATTAGCCAAAAATGAGTGAGGGCCCAAACCAAAGCAGCCATACTGCAGCCTCAATGAAACAGACAACCAGATTTTAATAAAACATAATTAAGACCATCAAAAATGTCACAGCACAAGTAATTCCTACCTCTTGCATTTTCATCACATAACACCAGTAAAAATAGTAAATAACCACCAGCAGAACAGGAGAAAAAGAGAATTAAGTAGCTCAAATAACCAGACATTCACTTGCAATTTAAAGGAAAACACTACAAGGCTACATGCACTTGTCCTACAGGGAAGACATTTCCAAATTTGGCACCACCAGCAGCTGGCTCATGCTTTGGTTTGGTTTCACCCGTCCACTCTTTCACATTTGCCAAATGATTCACTGTTTTCATAGCCTCCCATTAATCCAGTAAAAAGAAAAGGTCTGACTGGGTATCATCACTATACAGTATTTGATTCCTACACCTGGATTTATAGATAACTATGCCCACCAATTTCACATAGATGTTAAAAAGCCTGGGAGACAAGATGCAACCTAGAACAACCAAAGCAGTTTCAGTCCCAAAACCAGTTAAAAATCCAGACTGAAAATGATCCAGATTCTCCAGAAAAATCTGGGGGCTCAACCCCACTATCAAGCATCTTGCCTCAAATGACATTTTGGGAACTGAACAGATTATTTTAAAAGAAACTTTCTTCAGCAAGGGGTGTGCCACAGCCTCCTTCAATGCAGGCGATGAACGACCTTTTCTTTAAGAGGCATTAATTACCTGCGCCATCAAACAGAACAATCTGGCCTGCTGATTTAATTAGCCAGGAAGGGCAAAGGTTGAGCACACAGGTGGCTGGCTGCACAGCTCCATGTATTCAGTCCATGGCCTCAAGGTGAGCCAGGTGAAAAGCACCAGTCCATATCAAATATACCCACTGTTCATATGGAGCACCCCACACTGGAATGTTTGGAAATAGCACCTATGTTTCCAAAGCTAGCCAGGACACAAAAATTGGTTGGTTGATGGAGCAAAAACAGTCTGGATGCAAAAACAAGTTTTTAGCCTTGGCCATGACTGCGATTGTAAGAAGTTACAATACCTTTCTTTAATCCTCCTTTGAAGTGACAGTTTAAACTCCAAATATCAAACTAACACCATATCTGTACAGACAGATATAATAATAACAACCTTTATTGGCATAATCGTAACCAAAGGACAGAAACACACAGCCTTGGACAAACACAGCATTTCATTTAAATGAATACAAACAGGAATGCTCCATCAGTTTTTGAAGATGCTAGTCAAGCACATCTGAAAGCCTGCTGCTCCAGTCCCATACTTCAAATGTGCTGTGATATGTGCACAGCAAGAAGCTTCCGTGTATTCAGGCTTCTTCATTCACTCAAAAAAGGAAGCACCATCATGGATACCTTCTTTCAGTTTCATAGTCAGGTCATTTGGCAAACGAGCCCCACAAATTTTTTGACACCTCATATGTCAGAATTATTTAATCAATTATCAGTATTAATTAATACAGTTAATTTGATATTAATTAATATTTTCATATTTTAAAAAATCACCTTATCAATTAAGCCTCTGTTTTATTCTTTGTTTAGTGTGAGGCTGACTGCTGGACCATTTATTAAGCTCCACTTCCACTGAACTGGGACTATTCTGGTGGCCTTGCATTCTTCTGTGCCTAACCTGAAGACAACCAAGGCACATTTGATTATTCACAAGTAGACACAGCTGTGTAGCTCAGTTCTGCTTTCCATAGGGCATAATACAATCAGGGACTTCCTTCTGAGTTTATTTGTGGGGACTGCTTTCATTGGATCAGGACCATTCTGGAGGGATTAGATTTCTCTCAGTCTGCCCTTTCCAATGGACTAAGGCAAGTTTGCCTACTTGTGAGTAAAAGTGCAATACAGCTCACTTTCCAGGGGGTTCCATGCATTACTGTTTTTTAGGTTTTTTGCCCATAACGCTTGATAGGAAGATGTTTCAAAGCTGTTTTTTCATTGGCGTCAACTGGAAAATACATATCCAATGATATTTGACTTGGTAGTTATTTTGAATGATTTTAGAAATATTAGTGATTTTGGTCATCCTCAGTGTCTCACCCCCGAGGGTGTTACTCAGGACCCAGGAACCTCAGGATTCCTTATGGATGCCACTGCCTCCTTTTGCATGGTTGCTTTGTCCCTATTCTAAACTGAATGAAAAGCTTGCCAATTGGGGAGTTCTATAGACACTGAAACCAATGCATCAGAAAAGAAAGTTATGTTAGAACAGAATGCTAATTTTTATCTGGAGTTGCAGAAATATCAGTTCCATCAGATTTTCTGCAAAAACAAATGTGCTCACTGAACCTGTGCATCATACTTGAAATATTCTGTGCACAGCTTGAAGGGATATTTTACCATTTAAGCACAGGTGTATAGATTTTCCAAAGCAATATGGGTTGAATGAATGGGTTGAAGCAATATGGGTTCATTCCCCTACCAGCACTGTGCTGGAGTCCAGAGACAGGGGAGCCCCCAATCCTAACCAAATTTCCAACTTGAGAACAGGGCATGCTGAGAGGGGAATTCATGAAGGCATCCTCAAGGCCTTGGTGCTGGGAAGTTGAATAGGATTGGGCCAAAGACCTCCCTGCCCCATGTCACCAGCACAGTCACCAGGTACTCTCTTTTCCCAAGACCTCTTAGCTCAGTGTTGACACTTGAACTGTGAAATACATCAACTTCAATAATATCAGTGATGCATTCTATCTAAAGTATGCTTAAAGTCCCCCATTAAAGTCAATGGATTTTAAAAGGTTCCTAAGGCAATTTTTTTTTCTTTCCGGATGGCATTCAGGGTGACTGCTGTCATTCAGTCTTTTGGGATCTCTACCCTTTGCTTTCCCCAGCAATTCTTTTTCCAGCTCTCAGTTTTATGCTCTGCCCCAAATGGAAAAAGAAGGATCTGCCATGTGGATATGCTTTGCAACTGTTTTCTCTGGTTATGCACATCAACAGAGAAAGGATGTTGGGTTTCAGTGGACCCCTACTTTGATCCACTAGCACTGTATTTGCTTCTCTCTTCATACAGGATCTTAAAGACACAAACACTCCAAAGAGATGCCAGATGAAGAGGCAGATCTTTTATTTTAAAAAAATAGTGGCTTGTTGAACATCCCAGTGTGTCTCTGCAGTCAATTTCTTGAGTTGGTCTGAAACTACAGATTGGGTCACAGGGTGACCAGATAGAATGGAGGATAGAGTGCCTGTATCTTTAACCATTAAATGCTGACCTAAAAATAGCCTAATTTGCATAAATTATAAATGTGGGCCCAATGGACCTGGTTGGTCATATAAGGGTTACGCATTGCATAGAAGAGAGAATTTAGGAAGGTGCTGCTTTTAAAATCCTTCTGTGATTAGCTACACCTGTCTAAATTCCCACTTCTATGTAATGCTTAAAGGCAGAGGCACTCTGTTCTCCATTCTATCTGGTCACCTTTTCTGGGCATTATGAAAGGCATAGGGCATTGGCCTTTTCAGTTTGGTTTGTAAAATTAATAATTACTTTGGTAATGTGGAGAAAAAAAGACCTTCCCACTCAATGCTACAAGGGGAGGAAAGCTCAACAATGTAAGGAGTAAAGGAACCACCTAACAGTCAGTCTTTGGTTCATCCAGTTCAGTATCATCAATACTGACTGGCAGTGGCTCACAGGCCCACACTGCTTGGAGATAGCAGGGACTGACCCTGTGACCTTTTGCAGGCACATCAGATGTTCTCCCACTAAATTGCAGCCCTACCACTAAGTTCATTGGCATTTACTGTATGTTCCCAAAAGACCAAAGGACGTATCTTTCCAGACAGGCAGAACTAGCTTACCAAATTCACAAGACATGAGGATGGCCTTCAAGGTTGGAATAAGAGTAAACAAGTTCACCAAGGGAATAAGCCTATCAAAAGGATTTGGCCATGACCAATAAATAGACTGATTGATCATAACTGATAAATTGAACCTCCATATACTGAGACACTCTATCCTAAAGTACCCTAGAGACATCTGGATGGTCATGGTTTCCATCCAGACATGGTTGTTTGTCTGATCCACCCAGGGACTTTTTAAATGCTCTCCTTTGGTCAATATGTCCTTCATGTTTGGACAGGACCATGAGGATAGTTGGATGGGAGCAGAGAAAGATCTTGAGATCCACCTCCCTGTGCCCTGGTTTCCCTCCTCAGTCAGCCTCCCTAGTTGGGTCAACTAAGGTCTTCCTGGCTCACTGGATTGGATTTTGCATGGAGTGCCTGTTTGGTCCAAGCCTTTGGCCAAACAGGGCTCTCTGTCAAGGAGCGCTGAAACAGAGGTGTTGGCACCGGAGGTCTTGGCTCTGTCTTGGAGCACGGAACAGAGGTCTTGGCACCGGGCCACGTGCCCAGATCCAAGCAGAGAATCACCCCAGAACTAGCCCGGGGGGAATCCGAAACCAGGGCCGGAGGAGGCCTCCAGGCGTGCCAAAGGCGCACACCCGCAGCTGCCTGCGCGGATGGGGTGTTGGTCTGTCTCCCCCACGGATGCGCAGGAGGGATCTCTGGAGAAGTCCTCCGGGGTCCCTCCCGTGGCCAGATCCCCCTTGGGGGACCCAGAGGGCAGCCTTTTCCTTTGGGGAGGAAACCAATCCTGTTGGAAACCGTCTCTTCTGCTCTCCAGTGAAAGCCAAAAGGCGCTCCCTTCGACTCCCTCTTACTCCACCCCGAAAAAGAGAGGGACTACCATGATTGATAAATTGAGGAGGCTGGGAGAGCCAAAGGGAGTTGGTGGAGGGACCCCTAAAGCCCAGAGACTCTTTTTCCCTTGGACCGAGGGGCCGGGATGCGGGAAAAAGAAAGGCTCACCCGTGCGCAAAAAGGACTGGAGAATTTTGCGCACGGGCTGCGGCGGATCTGCTCCTCCGCAACCCCTTCCCCCATGCAGAGGCAGGAGTGGGGAAACTCGGGGGTCCTTTTCCAGCACTAGGGGTTTCACCCCAAGTGGGATCGGAGTAGGGCAGAGGTCTTTGCCCGGCTCGGCCTTCCCTCTCGGGTGTTTTACTGGGCTCCGCTTCCCTTCACCAAAAGCGTTCCCAAAAACGAATTGGGAAGCGGCTGCGGGGATCCCTGCGGAGGGCTGGAAGGGATCCCTCTTGGGAAGCGGTGGTGCTGAAACAGCTCCTTCTCCGGAGCCGCCAGGGAGTCCTCGGGAGGGCTGCGGTTGGCTCCACACCCCAGGTCCGGAGGGGGCCCCCAGGATCCCCTTTTACGCACGGCTCTCTCCAAAGGCGCAGGGAAGAGTCCCCGTCCAACCTGAGCCCTGTGCATCTGGCGACGGCCCTCCTTGTTCCTCCTTCAAAAGGGGGGTCTGAAAAAGAAGACTTGCCCTTCTTTATTCCAGGGGAGATCGGGAAGGGGGGCACTTTTGGAGTGGCGACGGGGGGGGGAGACCTGAAGAGCCCTGGCAGGTTTTTGCTGCTTGCACACAAATGGATGACAAAAAAATCTGGCGAGCGAGTTTCCAACCTCGCAAGCTGCCCTCTTCAAACGTCCTTCAGACAAAAGCTGGAGAGGGGAAAGAAAGCCCCACCTGGTCGCCCTGTTTGCTAAAATAATAATAAATAGATTTCGTCCCATCCCCAATGGCAGAGGCACCGTCGAGTGGAGTGCTTTGGGGAAACATTAATCACCAGGCTGGGGGCGGCTATCACCTGCTCTGGGGAAAAACAAGGCCAGGGTATTGTTGGATCACCTTCTTCCCCCCCCCCCCCCGCCTTGTGCCACTTTCTGATAACTTCCCTCCAATTGCCACCCCGGCCTGGTCGCTTCTGTTGACTCAGAGTTAGCATAACAAGCACCAGATTCCCACAAACGTGATAAAAATCGAGCCGGGCAAGAGGGGGGGCTGCCTAGGCTTCTTCCTCACACCTGTCCGGGCAGCTTGACTGCCTGGCTGGCATGAAATGGACCTTCCAGGAGGGGCCCTGCTGGCGTTTACCTTGGCCTCCCTTCTGCTGCTTTACGACAGGTTTCCTGCCATCCTGTCCTATTTGTCTTGGTTTTATTGAAAGCATCTGGCAACCAGAGGAGGAGAGGAGGCTGGCATCCCACCTTTCGCCTGCCAGGCGTCGGGGAAGGGCCGGTGCAATCTGGGCTGGGGATCGCAGGCTGCCTCCACCAACTGGTGCTGTTTGGTTTGGTTGGAGGGGAGATAACAGGACCGCCTGGTTTCCCTTTCCCACCCCGACTGCCAGTGTCAACATCATCATCATGGTGGGGGGGGGGGACCTCAGAGACACACAAACACACACACACATCATGAAAATACTCCAAACCCCCCAAGGTGGGGACCATCCCTTTTGGAGAGGTGAGATCATCCACTTTGGAGAGGATCCCTTTTGGAACCATCTCTTTTTGGAGAGGGACACCATCTGTCCCCCTTCCGGACTAACCCAAGGCGTTGGTGAGGCACTCTTGGAGAGGCTCCTTGCCGGGGATGGGGGGCCAGCCCACCGCTCTAGAGAGAGGGGCACGTCCATCCATTCAGCCGGCTTGGAGAGGACAGGAGCGCAGTGAATGCGTGGAGAGCTCCCCGTGCGCACCACCGACAGACACCTGTTGCGCCAAGGAGGCTTCTCAGCGCCCTGATCGTCGGGTGTCCGTGTGTCTCCCCAGCCCACCCCAAGCAAGCTGGGAGCCGTGATTTGTGAGGCCATATGCTGCGGAGCCACCACATATGTGTGCTCTTCAGGAGCAGCAGCTGCCATTCCCGACAGATCCACCCAGCGCCAAAGCCTCGCCATCCCTGCCTCCTTCACACACCCTCGGGAGGCAAAGCAAGGAGAGGACTCCAAGGTCCAGCCCTTCCTCCCTTCCATCCCCTCCCAGGTGACCAGATGCCACGACCAAAAAAGAAGACAAGGACCCCCCAAATGTAGGACACCCAAGAACAAAAGTAGGACATGACAAAATAAAAGCTAAGAACACTCATCCACATTGCTCACAGATGGATAATTTAAACATTCCATTATTTATGATTCAAACTACTACATATAATTTTATAGCTACATAAAAATAAAATAACTACATATAAAATTACATTAAAAATTAAACTTCTATGTGTAATTTATGAATTGCAAGAAAGCTACATGCTGCCTGCCCACAAGGAAAAGGAGGACAATGAAGTTTTTTTCCAGGGCACAAAACTAAAAAAGAGGACATGCCATAGAAAAAGAGGTCAGATGGTCATCCTATCCTGTCCTCCAGTCCAGCTCCAGGTGAGGCGCACAGAGACCGCAGTCTAGCAGGGGAAGATACCTCGTCCAGGGAACCCTAAGGGCAGAAGCAAACTCAGCTCTCCCAGACAGAGCCTGCCGGAAATCGAAATCCACCTAGGCTGGAACAGGGTGTGGGTCGCGCCTCACCAGAGTGTTGATCTCAAAACACACCCCACTCCAAGCTGTCTCATGTCTCCCTCCCTGAAGATGAACAGAGTCAAAGCTTCATGGTTAAACTAATGAGTGAGGTGGGTGGGAAAGGAACTTAGCACCTCCATCAATGGCCACCTTTTTGGCTGGTGGTTTTCTTAACTTGGAGCTTCTCTTGGCTACTAAATTGATTCTGCCCTTGCTTACTTGGTGACATCATCATTTGACCCACTGAGAGTTGCCACGCAAGGGGGATGGGAGGGATGTCCTTCCCCAATGAACAAGAGATTGAACCAGGTGACCTGTGGCTTCTGCTCCCTCTTAAATCCTCCAGTTCCTGAAGTATTTTATTATAAACACTTATTCAAATTACTGCTCCCACTCCTGTTTATCATGAAGAGAGAGGAGGACAGCATTATAATGCAGGATGTCAAAGCAGAGATGACAAATGGTTCTTTGCCCATTTGCAAGTCAAATCAGAGAATGTCTTGCAGGGCACAAAGATTCAAAGTTCATTTCTTTTAAAGAGTGTTTGATCTGAAGTGGCTTTGAACTCTTGTGAGAATGAATTCAAGGCTGGTCACTTTTCTGTGGATCCAGTTAGGTCACCCTCTGGTTCCCCAGATCCAGGTCATCCAAGCTGTTCCTCAAAAGTCACACAAAAGGCTCTCCTCCAAACCTCAGAACACATGTGCAGGGATGTGAAGAGGCAAGCCAGCTTTGGGAAAGGGTCACAGTATGCAGTAGAAGAATGCATGGGTGATATGTAGAAAGATCAGTGATTAATCCCTGGTGGCACTGGGCTGGGCTGGGAAAAAGTCTAAAACTGAAGAGAGCCACTGTCATAACAGTGAGAAAGATGGACCAGAGATTTGACCCAGGACAAGGCAGCATCACTTGTTTCTCAAGAGCTTCAGCACAGCTAAGAAACGAGAATACATCAGCAGTGGTGGGCTTCACGGGGTTCTCACAGGTTCTATAGAACCCTTTGCTAATGAGCACCTGGCTCTGAGAACCTGTTACTAATGGGACACAGAACCTGTTGTTAATTTAGGTTATTAGGACATAGAACCTGTTGTTAATTTATTTGAATCCCACCACTAATCAATAGGGACTCTTGTGTCCCATTAGTTACCTGCTCTGTGGAGCAGAATGAGCCCTAGTGTTACAATTTTTGGGTAACCTTAAACACTGCAGACTACATAAATTAAAACAAATCAAACATAAGATTTGCAGCAAATAAAATATGCAATGTATCTGAGCAATGAAAACTTGGAATTACAGTAGTAACACCTAATTTTAATTCTTTGTGGCCTAATTTTGATATGGCAGTGATGGCACTGTAGCCTTTGAAACATTTTCTACATAATGGTTTTGGGCTCCCTTCAGTTAGTGGCATGTTCATAAATAGTTTGCAATGCACATCTGTGCTTTCTTACATGGAACATCCCCCAAAATGTCACACCCTCCATGAAGACAACAGGCATATGTCATTTCCATATGATAGTACCAAATAGCTTACTGTTCATAAATTCAACACTAGGTGTATGGGTGTGGTTTTGAGAATGGTTTTCAAGGCTACCATATCACTAGCATCCCATCTGAATTGAGTCCAAGATCCAATGTGTATATTCAATAGAATCAGGTTGTAAAGCTTTATCAGATTGCAGGTGATGGTCCCCATTCTCCTCATGTTTGCATGAAAAACTAACATGTCATGGAGTCGACTAAGCTGAATTCCTGATATACTAGCATTTTATATGCAAGAAACTATTTCTCATGGGGAACATTCAGATATGCCATTTCCTCCTGCTTGAAGCAGTACAGTCTGCATAGGAAAAGCTTCACCACTTCATTTTGTTCCGAATGCACAAAGAAAGGACAATTCCAGGTAAGGACAATGCAGATACAATTTCCAGCTCCCAGATAAGGACAATGCATCTCCAAGATAAGGGAACAAATATTGCCTTACCTTGAGAAAGCTTCTGTGACTGTCCCCCATTGCAGTATGCAGCAGATGCCCCTCTGGCACAGCTGGGCCAGTGCTAGAAAGTTGCTTAGGACTGTGCCCAATGTCTTCTTCATGACATGTTAGATTTTTCATGCAAGGGGAAGGGAAGTATGGGGTTATTACTTGTAACCTGAACTTATTTCAAGGTAAGCCCAGCATCAGGCATTGTGTCCTCTATCAGACTTCAAGCCCTGGCTGAAGGATGCAGTTTGGAGACTTGTAAGAGGGACAGTGGGCTTAAATTTGGACCACTGACATCTAATCTTGGGTTGACCCTTAGGATGAAAGAATTGCTTGTGAAAAGGAAAGGACTGGGGTTGTTTATATTTAGAATTATCGTTTTGAAAGGTGGGCAGAAAAGCTTTCTGTTATTCCTGATCTCAATGAGAATGGGATCTAGGGCCTCCCTGAAAAGTTTATTCCCCTAAAAGGGAGGGCAACCAATGTTGGCCTGTGTTGACATCCTGATGCTGGAGCCAGGCATTTCTCAATCATTAAGGCCGAGGGAATGGATCTTGCAATAAACTGAAAAGAATCAAGAGAAGCATCTATGGAAAAGGTACAATTTTCACCTGACAGAGCAATTTTCTTCAGCATATCCTTAGCAAAATGGACAGGTTGTGGTATATGTTGGTGAGCTCTTCCACCGCAATTTAGGTAGCTTTAGAAATCAGGGAGTTAGTAGCAGTTGCTCTGGATCATCAGAAAAAGCTCCATGGCTCTCTTGAGAACTACATATATTCCTTTTGTCACAAGGGTTCCTCTTATAGCATCACAGCATGAAAAGAAAAGGCGGAAATGGAAGTATCATCTTGGAGACCATCAGAGTTTGCAGAATATTCTGAAACAGAATTAAGCTTACTAAGCAATTTGGTGGTATGCTATTTCTGAGATGTTGTTGTCCATTTTGCTTCCAAGATGTTCTTGTACAGGGTGTTGTTTCAGCCTCCCTGTGTCACTACAGGCCTCTGCAGCATGTGAATTGCATTGGTTGAGCTTGGCCACCACAAGGGTCTGGTTGGTGTGGGGATGGTGGGCAGGAGGTGTTCTAGGGCAAGGGAGGTCAAGCAGTGGGCTGGACAACGGCAGGGAGCAGGAAGTGAGACTGGAACCTGGCACTTTGTGCTGGATCCAAGCCACATTTTTGAACAGCCTGTGACAGTCTAGGGCTGTTGGTGGTACAGATCCGAGTAGCCCCATTTGTGTTACCTGGGATAAAGGGAAAATTCCCCCCATCTGTTCCAGGGCAAGTTAGGATTGCGCTGCTAGTTGCCTTTGATAATACAGTAGTTTAGGAAACAGGTCAACTATTAAAAGCCTTTCCAGGTTTCTCTGTATTCGTGGCTTCCTCCCCCAGTGGTTCACCTTCCTCCCTAGAGATGTGGAGTGTTCATTTTATAAAAACCCAGGTACTTCTATAGCAGTGGTTCTCAATCTTCCTAATGCTGTGACCCCTTTATAAGTTCCTCAGGTTGTGGGGACCCCCAACCATAAAATTATTTTCATTGCTACTTTATAACTGTAATTTTGCTACTGTTATGAATCGTAATGTAAATATCTGATATGCAGGGTGTATTTTCATTGTTACAAATGAAATGTGTGTTCTGTGCACACATTGAACACAATGGGATTTATTTCAGAGTAGGCATGCATAGGATTGGGCCCTGAGGCTGCAATCCTATCCACATTTACATAGGAGTAAAGGCCCCCTGACTATAATGGGATTTATTTCAGAGTAGGCATTCATAGGATTGAGCCCTGAGGCTGTCAGTCAGCCCCAGTGTGCGCACAGCTACAGCCAGAGGTCTGGCAAGCCTGACCTGGCCCCCTGCACCAGAGGTCTTTAGGCGACCCCCAGGAAAGCTCTAAGCAACCCCCAAAGGGGTCCCAACCCCCACTTTGAGAAACACTGTTCTATAGGGAGAGCTTTCTTATGTTATGTTGGCTGCATTGAAGCTTGAAGGCTTGAAACCTTAAAGCTTGAAGGGAGCAGGGAAGATGAATCAGATGACGGGGATGTACACCTCTTGGATGGAGACCCCCTCAGAGGAAGTGGAACCTGGTGAAAATGGAGAGAAGATGAACACTGGTTCAACCATGGTTCATTCAGTGGTGACTTTTAAGGCACCCCCTCAGCAAATGCTATGGAGAAAAGGCAAAGCAGTGAGCATGGGACAGGTTGTGTATGAGATTTCCTTTAAGTTTGCCTGGACTTCAGTGTGTCCAAGCACTGGGCATAGGACAACAGTCCTAGCTGGGATTTGGCACATCAGTTAAAAATGATTGGGTTGGCAGCCTCATGAATTCTTGGGATTGCTTCTTCCATGCCCAACAGAGAAAATACTAATAGAAATAATAGAATAGGCTGAAAGCCTTCTTCACATGAGATGCTGAGGTGCAAAACATGTCAGGCACAAGCTTAACAACCCTTTTAGTATCAGCCTCTGAGGTAAAAAATTCTGAGGCAAAAATCCCCCCAAAGTTGAGGATCTTAGCACCTACTTAAGGATACATTGAGAGAGGAGACCTTTATTTGGTCAAGACTTCCCTTCCATGACAAACCAAACACTTGACATTACCTCCTCCTAAATGTCTAGGGCTATGGGAAACTTGCCAGTTTTTTGCCCACAAGATGTCTTGTGTTTTGAGGGAGGGGGAAAGCTCAGTGTCTAGCTCAGCCTGTCCTTGATGTGGATTAGAAGGGATCGGGACTTCATTAGGTGCCAGCAATCTCTAGAGGATGGTCATGGCTGTGGTAAAGACATTGTCCCAAACCATGCTCTGAATATGGCCATTAATGCCTCCCATTAATGCGCCTGGAAGCAGGTGTCATATGTGCTCCCTGAGAGGCTGCTGTGTGAGATACATGAAGCTGGACTTTTGGCCTGATCCAAAAGCTGATCCATGAAGCTGAAGATGGACCTTTGGAGGCTCCTCTTATGTTCTTAGTTGATAGAGATTATGTTCTTTGTTGGCATAGTGCTTTGGCTCATGGTCTCAGATGCCTCTATAGAGGGGCTTGTCACACACATCACCCACTTTTTGAGTCCAAAACTGCCACACGCAGAAATATAAGGGCTTCTGAAGGACTATATCTGCCATGCTCTCACAGAGACATCAGCAGCACCTTGCCTCCTGTGTTGCATTTTGGTGGGAAACACCAAAATTGCTTGTCTCATTAGCACCGCCATTTGAGCGGGATTTGGTTGCGCACTTATGCCTTCTGCACACAGCTTCTGGGTAGCAGCCTACTGCTCTGGTGTGGTCGGCAGTTTTGGTGGGAAAGGGCTCTAGCTGTGAGCCAAAGCCAGGCTCCTATGCTTTCCCACACACTGGAAGGGAGTGTTAACCCTATAGTTGTCTAATGCAAACTTCCTGTTGAAACCAGCAAAAGCTCCTCAATGAAACAAACTTAGGAAGAAAATCCGTGATTAAATCAACTCCAGTGTTTGTGTTCCTCTAAAGGGCAATTGGCCATTTGTTTCCAATGTAACCAACGCAGAGCACTGAGATATGCAGATTCCAGATTTAGCTTCATTGCAACAAGATAAAACAATGTTGCATGTCTTTGAAAGGCTAGTTTAAAATATGCCCTTTCCTTACCCTACTCTCTTTCCCCCATTTCCCAGTCTGTGTGCACACACATGCACACCAAAAGATCTATGGAGCTTTTAAAAAGGGAAATAATTAATTACTCAGCTAACTTTAAACTGCTTTGGCATAATCAGTCACTAATTCAATGAATGGGGAAAGCAGCAACAGGCTGTTATAAAAACCCCAGCAAGTTGCATTCTGGCACAGTAAATCTTCTACTCTTTTTAATGGTGCCCTTTGTGTGTACAGTCCAAAGAAAGAACAAGAGAAAATAGTGCTGTCTACATAGAGAAAGGTCTCTGGGGTCTTCCTCAGCAACATAGCCACATGCCTGGGGGTTAGCTAGCAACCACCACACTCCTCAGCCACCCCACCATGCAAGCTGGGTTTTCTAACTAGGGCCATTGACTCCTGGGGGCTCCAGGCTCTTATTCCACCAGCCATTAGAATCAACTCTGTAAATATTTTGTCAGGGAGAGAAGGTTGCCGCCTGAACCTCAAGGCCAGTTCCCATGGTCAAGCTGGCATGTTGAGAATGTGCTGAGGGAGCTCTGTCCGGAGCTCAACACCTGCTGTTAGTCATTTTTTTCTACTGACATTTTTCATACGGAGCATAAAATAGTACAGAAATATGCTTTGCCCAACTTCCGTATTCTTGCAGGAGATATTTGGATCTCCAGGTGGTAATCTGGGGGATGAAAGGCACAATCCTAATCAATTTAGGCTGGCCTAATTCATCTGCCTTATCTTCCCCTGGTGATATGGGGTGGTCAGTGTATGCCTGTGCACTGGCCTACCTCCACCCCAGGATAGGGGCAGAAGATTCTGAAGGTATTTTTGTAAAACCCATAGAGCAGCACAGGACTTATGCTGGGGATTATGCCAGCCTAACTGGAGCTTAGGATTGCAGTTTTAAGAGGTATTTTGCTGTACAACCCAACTCCTTACAGATAGTCAGGCTCCATAAAAACATCTCCAAGAACCTAAGTAGAGAGTAATAATGAATGATAGGATTTTTCAGTTGCACATACACAACTTTCAAACCCTCTTTATCTGATGTCCATATTGTTTGTTGGCTAGGTTTTTTTAACCACAGTTTAATTAAAATTCAGTAAGGCTGCTGGGGGACTTGACAAAAGCAATTCATGAGTCTGGTGGTCCACAAGCAGCCGGTTAGTCATCCCTATGTTGTGCTTCAGACTTGTGCGTACTCTGGCCCGTGGAAGGCATTAAGAGTACAATCCTAACCATATCTACTCAAAAGTAAGCCCCATTGTGTTCAATGGGTCTTACTCCCAGGAAAGTGTCTTTAGGATTGCAGCCTTAATCAGATACATCCTGATGATATAAGATGTAGTGGAGAAAGCAGGTGCGCACAGGTAAGTAACAGAATACTTACAAAAAAGTATGAACTTGGCTTCAATCAAACCAAATCACTGGTCCATCTAGTTGTGCTCTGCATGCAGCATGAGACTCTCGTGAGCCAGTGTGGTCTTCTCCTTGGACCCCATGGAGAAATGTCCGACGTCCAAAACTTTTTCTTTGAAATCTTGTCCCACACTTTTGTGAGAACATCTAAGACCTTGTTTGGGCTTGTTTAGCCCTTCAAAAGTAGACACAAGGATGGGGCATCCATCTGCATTGCATTTCCGATTCCTGGATTCAAGGGCCAGTGACAGAAAGGAGAGAGCTTTTCTAGATTATTGCAGGCATGTCCCACCTGTACCAAGGACACTATCATGGGGTGAATTGCTGTGAGAGTAAAGGCGCAATCCTTGGGTTTACTCCCAAGAAGTGTGCATAGGATTTACAGCCTGAAAGCCTTATTTATTGTTGCTGCCCAACTCAGTGAGGACTGGAGGAGAACAGATCACAAGTGTTCCTAGACAAATGGCAATTGGAATGACACAATAATTGCTTCCCTGCTGTAGTACACATGTGCACATTCTGCAGTTTGGAGAGTATACTGAGGTGTGTTGTTTTTTTTTGGTATATCCCAGTAGGTTCATCCCTTCTTAATGAGCTTGATAAAAGAAGAGGGGCAATGCTCCTGAGCATATTTTTGTGATGTTAATTTTTGCGTGTTTGTTTTGATTGCCCTGTACTGTTTTCAGTTAAACTTTGTTGTATTAATATTTTCATAATTTTCAGAAAAATATATGCTTAATACAGAGCAAAAAGTGTTTGAGCACAAATAAAAAGGACACACACGCCCATGCATACCCTGAGAAAATAGTATTGATAGGAAAGCAGCATATTCTTAAGAATCAGTTTTAAAATGTGCACTAAAATGTTTTTTCAGTTAAGCATATTTTAATAAGTTTTGAAACCACAGAGAAAGAAGCAGTTTAATGTGAATTAAAAGTTTAATTAAATACACTGTAAACATGATCTTCAGGTGGAATTAGAAGGAAAGTTAATAGTAGTGTGCTTCACTGAAGCATGGGCTGTGGGTGGTGTAAGTGGTTAAGACACTGTGCCTGTTAACCAGCAGGCCAGGGTTCGAGACCCGGGTCGGCCCCACAAGACAGGGTGAGCTCCTGTCCTTAGCCCAGCTCTGCGACGCCAGCTGGATCCAATTGCATTGGCCTTGCCTTTCCATTGGACTAATTCAGCGGCATGGAGAGGGGGGATTTGCTGCTTGGGTAACAGCCTATCCTCCATAACAATCCAACCCAGGCTTTTGTGCTTCGCATGCAGCGTATGCAGCGCTGAGCATGATACAATAGTCTTTCAAGACTGAAGGAGGCCTGCTTCACTGAAGCACTCATTGCCTTGACCATCTGATACGTTATCTGCACACACCAAAAACACTTCTCTTCAAATAAAGGTAGAAGAAAAGGGAGAAACTATCTATCTATTCAGAAACTACACTACTGTTCTTTTTTTAAGTTGATTTTCTGTTGTCTAAATGAGGAAGGATGAAGCAAAAGGAGAATTCAGATGTATACAATTTGATTTCAATGACTTTCAGAATGATGCCCTGCAAAACATGAGTGTGCAAACAGTGGCGATTCCATAATAAAGACTCCCAAGCACAACTCTAACCATGTTCAGTAGGTCTTACTCCCAGGAAAGTGTCTTTAGGATTGAAGGAAATTTGAAGTCCTAATGAATATATGCCCCAGGAGTGAGGGGAGTGATGGTGGCAGGGGAGGAAAAAGTGCATAGAGACCTGTGGGATGGGAAACAAGTGGGATAGCATGTGGTCCAAAGAGAGAAGAGTGAGCAATAAAGGGTAAGATAAAGGGTAAGATAAAGATCACGTAAGAAGGTAAGATAAAGGGTAAGATAAAGATCACGGAGATGGAGGAAACAAAAAACATGGATGCCAAGGAAGTGGAAATATTTTCCCTGGTTGTCATCTTATATGAAGAAGGTGGGAGTTGTAATTTTGACTGTGACTGTGGTTGGTAATTAGTCTTTCTCTGTACCTGGAACTGTGCCGGATTTACATATAAGCTAAACAAGCTATACCTTCGGGCCCCACTCTCTTGGGGGCCCCACATTCTTAGGGCCCCCCAAAAAATTTAAAGGAAAAAAACCTGGATGTACATTTCCAAAATATAAGATACAAAAACAAATAAAATAAAACCTACATACAGCAACAGTGTTTTGTATTGCGTAGGCTCCTATTAGGTCCAAAAATTACCATATACTGTAGCATATATTCAACACAAGAATGCTGTGACAATTTGCTGTTGACAAAAGGACAGCTGGACACACCTGTATAAAGGGCCCCATTACATTCAATAGCTTGGGGCCTCATCAAACCTAAATCTGACTTGGAAAGCCTAAAGAATATTACAGCTGTAAGTAATTGAGGCAATCATGGCACAGGGGATTTGGGCTATAAATCTGGGGAAGAGAGTTTGACTATGAATTCTCTTTGGGTGCTTTGCAAAGTGAAATACTTCTATTATGGTTTACAGCAGATCAAATGGAGTCTAGGAGTTATGTCTGGGAGTTAAGCTTTTCAGTTTGTGTTTTGTAACAGTGTGATCCTAAGCATGTCAATTCAGAAATAAGTCCTATTGTGTTCATTACTGTGGTTAGGATTGCAGCCTTGTGTTTTAGTAGATTTTTTTATGTTTTTTGCTGCCTTAATTAACTCCAATCATATCCCATTTTCCAGGGAGTAAGCCCCAGTGATTTAAATGGGACTTATTTCTGAGTAGACATCTGTTGGATTGGGCGCTCATTTAGCTGAAGCCTTTTCCTTTAGTTGCCTTTTCTTTGGGTGGAAAGAGGACAGATTTCTATGTAAACTAAGCCGTTTGTAAACTTAAACATTTTCCTTCTATGAAGCCATTGAGTGCTGCCTCTATTCCTTGACAACACAAGGAATAGTGTGTAGTGTGTGTGTGTGCGTGTGTGTGCGCACGCGCGCACGTGTGCGTGCGCATGCATGTGCACCCACAGCTGTAGAGAGGGGGCACATTGGTGGAAAACATCACCTTGGGGGAAGACAAGGTGAGAGACATTACTGCTTGTCAAAACTTCCTCTCCTCATTCTGCATCCCAGTGATGTAGCTAATGATCATGTAGTCCGGTGCAAAGCTCAAAATGTTGCCTCAGAAGTGATGTCACAACCAGAAGTGATGTCATCCCAGGATATTTTTAATTTTTTTCCCTGCAACAACAAAATCAAATTTAATTAAGTAAAATATGAAAACTGTGCCCCTTCTTTGTTAGGGAAACTGTGCTGGGCCAAAGAGGAACGGTTATTCTTTCCCTGCTAAATATAAGAGAAGCACCACTTAGAAGTGCCTATATACCTAGTTAGCATGGGTAACTGCATTATGAAATATGTATATGGAAATGAGAACTGATTCATATTAAGACCTTATTAGTTCCATACAGTATCAGAATTGCATCTTATTGGGAAAGTTGAATTAAGAAAATCCACTTTTTGTTCCATTTGCTTTTGTGTTTTTATTTTCTGGTTAATTGGCCGTAGCCTTTGATAGAATATAGATATTCAAATGCAGTTTGTTTCATTGCATTCTGCATAAATTACCTTTCCAACGATATATAACATTATTGGATTATCATTCATATGCAGCCCGTTTTTCACAATTTTAGCCACTAGCGTCAAGCTCAGCTTGTAGCCCCCACTAACGGTTGTAGCCTGGTGCAAGTGCACCCACCTAGCTACACTACTGCCACACCCTTTTATGTGTATGCTTTCTTGAAGTGTGTAGTGGTACAGGGAGAGAAGAAAGTGCTTTCTCTATAGAGTGCACAAAGAGGAACTGTAAGGAACTAACCAGGAACTGTAAGGAACACAGCACAGGCATTAGCAGGAGTGTGTAACTCTCCCTTACAACACACCACCCCCATGCAACACCCCCCTCGGTGCAAAATCCACCCATGCAAACCCCTCCCCTTGCAACACCCCCCTTCTCTGCACCATCCTCCATCAACCATGGCCAACCCTTCCAACAGGACTGGATTTTATCAGTCTTCAATGTTAATTATAGGACAAAAATGCATTGCACCCCTTTTTACCCCCTTAGGGGTTAAATTTCTAAAAAGCAGTTCTTAGTTGGTGGTCACATCACATCAGGAATATCCACCCCAAATTTCATGCTTCTAAGTCCTGGGATTGAGGCATCAGTCAAGGATTATTCAATGTCAAGTATAGTGACGAAAATGCATTGCGACCCTTTTCACCCCATCTGTTTGGATTTTTCAAAAACCGGTTCTTAGTGGGTGCCTCTATCATGGAAGGGACACCCTTCCCAAATTTCATGCTTCCAGGTCCAGCGTTTTTGGCTGGGCATTGATGAGTCAGTGAGTGAGTCAGTCAAGTCAGTGACTTCAGTTTTATATATATAAATGCATTTTGGGAAATAGAACTATTGGGTAATAGAACAATTGGGAAGTAGAAAAATTGTTTTTTTCTCCCCCACATCACTAGATGTTTATATATGAGCCCATCCTTTCAGTTATAGGCCAGCCATTAGCTACCCTGTATGTTAGATCTATATGCATGCAGTGGCTGATTTCACAGCTGAGTGTAGTATTCCTGACCCATTTTGGTGAGAAGCTCTCTATCCCCAGGCAATGTTATATTCCTCTATTTAAAAACCCCATAAAATCTATCCTCATGGGTAGAATCAACAATGATATACCAATCTACACTGCACTTGCAAATGCATTCATTTCCTGAAAAGTTACAACAAACTAAGCCTTAGAGAAGAGGGTATGATGGATGCCCTGTTTGTCTCCTGCTTTTCCCTTTTCTTTGGTTCCTCCCAGTTCGGCAGTCTAAACATACTGGTACATGTTCCTGCAGCAGCCTCTATCCTTATTCATGTCTGGACTGGACTAGCTAGCCAAACCTTCTAATGAGATTGGCAGACACCTACACCAGGGGCATTTCTCTCTCTTGCCCTTCCCCATGTATGCTCCTGGTAGAAAGAACAACCAGTTTCCCTTCCCAATCACCTGCTGACTTGATATAAATGGAAAGCAGTGGGCAGGAAGGACTGCACAAGTTCTAACCAATATGCACTAGCCTTCTCAGAAGTACTCTTCTCTATATTTCCCGACAGCAAACAAATACTGCAACAATATTGGCAGTGATGTCATTCAGAGTCTCCATAATAACAGTGAAGTGTCAAATGATGCCAGTGCCAGAGGAAACCATGACTGTGGAAGCTTCCATACAGTGGAGCACCTCTCTCATGTTTAAGAGAGGTGGTAAGGAACGCGGTGGCTTAAGTGGTTAAAGGTGCTGTGCCTGTCAATCTGAAGATCGGCAGGTCAGCAGTTCCAGACCCAAGTACAGCAAGACAGAGTTAGCTCCCATTCTTAGCCCAGCTCCTGCCAACCTAGCAGTTCAAAAGCATGCAAATGCACATAGATAAATAGGTACCACCTCGATGAGAAGATAACAGTGCAGTGTATAGTCATGCCAGCCACATAACCACAGAGATGTTTTTGGAGAGCGCTGGCTCTTCAGCTTAGAAACAAGGATGAGCACTGCACCCTACAGTAACCACAACTAGAAGTACAACCTGCAAGGGACACCTTTAAGAGATGAGCAGGTTTTTCTCCTTGGCAGGGGTGCTCCTCTTCAGCAAGACTCAACTCTGCCCCCAACTAGTAGAATGGTTGCTCCTGAGAGAAGCCACTGAAGTCTTATCCTTAACGCACCACCCCCTTTTCCAGATGGAATTGAGTGAGTCTTCCATGTGTTTCAAAAGGGGCATGAAATTCAGATAATTAAAAAACTGATTTAAGGAACTGGACAAAAATTGCCAAGTCTCCCTATGTGATTTGAAGCCATCCCACAATGTGAACTCTCACCTCTAGCCCATATTGGGGAGGGGGTGTAAGTGCTTCTGCTATTGTGAGAACAAAGTGTGAACTTGTTACAAAGGGTTAAGCTACTACACATTGTGCTAAATGTGGCACGTGACCCTTTTTTGCTTTGTTTTATAAATAAGTTGGGAGGCGGGACATAAAGAAAATATAGGTAGGAGGGGTTTGCACTTGCCATGATTCTACTCCCAGTTGCATAACCCCCCCCCCCCCTTTTTAATTGTGGAGTTCCATTAGCTTTCAAGAAAAGCTTCCCCCCCCCCACCCCCAGTAAAAAATGTAAAAAAAAGTATGCTGTGATGGTAACCGGATAACAGATGGTCATAACCATCTCACACCCTGGCTGAACCATCTGCATGGGCTGCAGATTCATTTCTGGATACATTTCTGCTAATTCAAAGTGCCTGTTTTTTTGTATATTTTTAAGCCTCTCACAACTTGGGATTTGGGTTCTAAGACCACCTCTTCCAGTGATGGGCTTCAAAGAAATTAAGAACCGGTTCTCTGCCCATCTGGCAGCCACTTTTAAATGGCTATTTTTAAACTTTATATGTACTATCTCTTGTTAAGAACCGGTTCTATAGCGTAGGTGCGAACCTGCTGCTGCCCACCACTGACCTCTTCCCATATAAAGCATCTGACCCTTTTTAGGTCATCCTCTGTGACTGGTGCATGTATCAGATGCAGCTACACAACAGGAAGTACTAATGGGTGAGAGGCAGAGGTGGGCCCACCCTGGCCCAACAACCGGTTCCGGAAGTGGGCATGGCCAGGGGGCGGGGCTGGGGTCAGGAGGCAGGGTCAGGGAGTATTCAGCTGGGCTGAATACTGGGAGTGACTTAGCCCAGTCCTGTGCAGGTCTACTCAGAAATAAGCCCTATTATAGCCAATGGGGCTTACTCCCAGGAAAGTGTGGATAGGGTTTTAGCAGCCTCAGAGCCCAGTCCTGTGCAGGTCTACTCAGAAGTATGTCTTATTATAGCCAATGGGGCTTACTCCCAGGAAAGTGTGGATAGGGTTGCAGCAGCCTCAGAACCCAGTCCTGCATGGCCATGGTGGGCTTCAAATATTTTAACAACAGCTTCTCTATGTTCTAATGACCATTTTAACCCTTAGTTTACAAAAAAAAAAATAGTATCACCTGTGACTGCATCAATCAGTATTAAGCCCCTGAGCTCAGTGTAATTTATTCCTATGCATGATGCTTTGTTGTGCTCTCAGGGGGAATGTGTCCAGGGAAGCCACAAATAAGAACATAAAAGCATAAGAAAAGCCTCCACTGGATCACACCAAAGACCCATCTAGTCCAGCTTCCTGAATCACACAGCAGCCCACCAGCTGCCTCAGGGAGCACATATGACACTTGCATCCAGGTGCCTAATACAGCAGACACTACCACAAGTTCTACAGGTGGTACTCATACCACTGGTTGAGAAACACTGATCTACGGTTTAGGACCAGAGTCTGTGGTGTCCTCTCTGCAGGCTAGGGTTTGCTTCTAAGCCGCTACTTAAGGCTACAATCCTGTCCACACTTTCCTGTAAGTAAGCTCCATTGAATATAATAGGACTTCTGAGTAGTCAAGCAAAGGACTGAGCTCTTAGTAACCAGCCTTTGGCTGCAATCCTATTCACTTTCCTGAGAGTAAGCACCACACACTAAAATGGGACTCACTTCTGAGTAGCCAAGAATAGGATTGGGCTCTAATGCTGCACTCCTCTGCACACTTTTTTGGGAGTAAACTTCATAGATTGAAATGGGATTAACTTTTGAGTTGTCAGGCATAGGATTACAAGCTCTTAGAAAGCAGCTTCTTTCCAGGGAGTAAGCTTCACTATTATAATGGAACTTACTTTTGAGTAGACAGATGATTGGGCTTTGAGACTACAGTCCTATCCTCACAGGGGAGTAAAACCTATGACTTTAATAGGATTTATTTCAGAGTAGGCAGTGGACTGGGCTCCTGGGGGGGCAGGATGGGAACTGGGGCTATTTCTTCAGGTGCCCCCCCCCCATACTGCCTCCCCACAGTCTCAGGTGAAGAGATTTCTCAGAGGGGCAGGATAAGGTGGGGAGATCTCTGGGAGGGGCAAAAGGACTACTGTGTGGATAGGATTGCAGCCTGAGCCCAATCCTAACCGTGTCAACTCAGAAGTAAGTCCCATTCAAGTCAATGGGGCTTACTCCCAGGACTGTATGGTCAGGATTTTAGCCTTACAGTCCAATCCTATGCAGGCTTACTTAGAAGTAAGTCTCATTCGAGTCAGTGGGGCTTACTCCCAGATAAGTGTGGATAGGATTGCAGCCTCAGAGTCCAGTCCTAACCATGTCTCCTCAGAAGTAAGTCCCATTATAGTCAGTGGGCTTACTCTCAGGAAAATAGACAGGGCTGGAGGAACAGGGGACAAAAGCCCTGGAGAATCTCATCCTCACAACACTCAGATGCTACACCTACTTTAAGTGGAATGATTGCAATGCCCTGTCTGAATGATGGTAATGGGAATAGTCAATTTGTATTTTAAAAAATAACCTTAGGGAAGGGAAGGGGGAGAGAGAGAGCCCCCCTCAGAAGGGGAGGGAGGTTTAGAAGGGGAGGAAGTGGAGCTTCACCTCTGGGAAGACAGACCCAGAGACCCTTTAAGAGAAATTCAAACACACTTGCATGCAATTCAAAGATGAGGCCCCCTCTTAACAACCGGTTTGCTAACGTCCTCTCCCAATTAACCAATTAACAACCGGTTCTAGGAACCGGTGAGAACCGGCTACAGCCCACCTGTGGGAGGCCTTCTCCATTGTGCTGTAAGGCAAGGGACATAACAACAAACAGGCACCTTCACTCCTGTGCTCAAGATACAGTAATGGGAATAAGTGTCTATCTGGCCTGTAACCAGCCTCTCGACCCCTGCAAGTTTCTGGCCCCCTTGACTGAACACAACTGGAGCTGTGCTCTTGTTAAGTCTGGTGGGTGCTCTGAGGGCCAAAAAAATCACTTCATAGTTTTTCCAAAATCTAGAAGTAACTTCTTGTGCCCTCTGAAGGCCTTAGAAGTGCTTGGGGAACAGGGGTCCATTTGAGTATGTGATTTATTTCTTTAATGTGTGTTGTTGGTACTGGGAGAAATCCTGGAAGTTAGCCCATTCATTATCCAATGTATTTATTCATCTAATGCTGCAATCCTAAAGACACTTTCCTGGGAGTAAAACTCATTGAACACAATGGGGCTTACTTTTGAGTAGACATGGTTAGGATTGTGCTCTGAGTTTCATATCTAATGTATTTATTTAAATGTTATATTTAAACTAGCAGAATGAACTCACTGTTGTGGGTGTAAAATTTCCAGAATATTTGTGGTCTCTGGGCATGGCTGGGCACCGGCAGACACTGGTGGGTACCAGGTGGTGAGTAGCAGCAGACACTGGACACTGACAGAAACTGGGCACCAAAGGATACTAGGGACAGTGCCTGGCAGCAGCAGATACCAACAGGGATGCGTCATCCCTACTAGACCACTGTGCAGTGGCCAGCAGGTAGCAGCGGGCACCACCAGGCAGCAGGCATTGGGTATCCCTAAAGGGCACCATTGGGCAACAGGGCATACCTACTGGGCACCAATGTGCAGTGGGCAGTACCAGGCAGAGGGCATCAGTGGGCACTGAGCATCAGGCATCCTTACCGGGCAACCCTAGACATTTGGCAGCATTGCTCAGTGGATAGCAGATAACAGCAGGCTTCTCTACTGGGTACCAGTGGTCAGCAGTGGCAATGGGCATTACTGGCAGCAGTGGATACCACATGGCACCCCTACTGGGCACACTCTCCAGATGCCTTTTGGGGCTGCTTTTTCTCATTATTTCCAAGGAATTTCAAGTGTGAGCCCCACACTACTGCAATGTCTTGCAGAGTCCATCATTCCTAATGATCGATGAGCACCTGTCGGGGATGCTCTAGGGGGATTTCCTGCTGCAGGCAGGGGGTTGGACTAGATGACCTACTAGGTCCCTTCCAATTCTATGATTCTATGACTCTATTTCCAGATGTGAGCCCCAACCTCAGCTGTCAAAGCCCATTATCCATTAACACTTCCCTCTCCAGAGCTGTCAAAAAGCTTTCAAAACATGGGAAGCACTGTCAACAACAGATCTGCTTGCCTGATCTTCCATAATACCAAGTATTTGATGTGGCCTGTTATGGAAGACCAAGACAATCAGGCAGAAGATGTGGCAGCAGATGTATTGACAGTGTTTGACAGCTCTGGGGAAATCAAGGTTAATGGCCTTTGGCAGTGGAGGGTGGGGCTCACATCTGGACATCATTAGGAATGATGACCACAGCAGTAGAGTATGGATCACACTTGGGACTCATTGGGACTAATAAGACTTTCAAGGATAAAAGCAGACCTAGAAGGAACCAGGTGTGTGCTTGAGTGGAATTTAACCATGGAGTGATTTCTTGGAGGAGCTATATACTGGGGCTCTGTCTGCTGGAGCTCTGTTGGACTGGAACTCTGCTGGACCAGTGTGGATGCTGAAGGACCTTGGAGAAGCTGTGAACTTCATTGTTAGAGAGAAGTTGAGTTCTTGGGGAAGATGTTGCTCTGGAAAAGAGCTACTGCACCATTAGAGCATTTATGCATTAGAGCATTTATGCCAATAAACCTTGTTAAAGTGATAAAAGAGTTTGTTTTTGTTTCTTTACACACTGTAGCCATTTCTGGAGAAGGGAGGGTATTAACTGACTAAAAGTGGACATTAAAAAGCACAAGAGAAATTAATAAAAGGTGAGATTCATAAGCTGGTACCAGAAAGGAAAATTTGGAGAGAATATGGCCCTCTGGCTGAAAGGAGACCCTTGCCTTAAAACCAACGAATAGCAAAAGGTGGCATTGTAAGTGAGGTAGCAACACATGTCCTCCTGTGTGAATAAAGACCAGATGGATAAAATAGTAAACATGCTGGCCATTAATTAAATCAATGGAATCAGAACAGTGGATGGGAAGGAGAGAAATAAGGGATGAAAGCAAATAATTGATCAAATGGTAAAAGGGGAAAAAAGGATGTGTGGCAAAGGTTGGCAAGCAGTGGTATTGCTGCAGTTTGTATCCTACAGTTTTGTAAGAATATCACCCCACTACTGCAGAGTTAAACTATAACTTTTAATAGGTATATTTCAAAATATATATTTTAATAGATATAAATATAACAGATATATTTTTAAAATATATATTTCATCACAGATATAGAATGGTATTGTTTATCACATGATGTGTAAAGCTACGCAGAATGCAAGTGTCTTAGTATTTGAAAATAATAAGATATTTAAAAATTTGGATAGTGGTGGTTTCACCTGCCTCTGTGCACATCTGGAACAGCCTGCACTCCCTCCTCCAGTGACACCACTGTTGGTTAGGATTTTAAAGAGTATACAGTGAATAGAATCCTTGATGCAACTAATGGGATACAATTCTTATCCTACTTACTGAGAAGCAGTTGTTCCAGGGTCGTGGTTTTCATGCTCAGACCTGCAGCAAGGTAACTCATCTTAAGCATCCGGTAAGACATCCTACATGAGACACAAGCAAATCACACAGATTGTTGTGTGTTTCCACTCTATAGCCTGTTGGCATGTATCCTGTTTCACCTGTGCTTTTTGGATCTTGGGACATCAGAAGATATTTAAAGAATAAACAATTGGGGCAGGAACTTTAATGGCTATTTCACTGGAACGATTCAACAGCCTTTCAAGAGACAGAAGCATCACAAAAGCCTCTGATGGGCAAGAAAGGGTCAAACAAGATGAAAAATAGATGAAATGGGTGAAAATAGACAAAAAACTGGGGGAGGATCAAGGATTTTCACCAATTCACCTCCTTCTACTTCAGTGTTGAGAAAGGGACAGCCCATGGTTTTCTTCAGCTGGGTTTATACGTGTTAAAGATGTGTGAAGCTACAATGGAAACAATGCTGATTCTGCATCTAGATAAAGCAGCACAGCCCACAGGTATAACCCCAGGAAGTGTCCAGTGGAGCTTACTCTTTGAAAATGTGTATAGGATTGCAGCCCAAAGCAGTTTCAAAAGCATATCATAACACATGTATTCAATCAGAGGCGTAATGTCCTGTCCTGGCATCTGGGACAGTGATGTCATGCTGTCATACCCTGGCATCCTTGGCAATGATGTCACAACATCCCATGATACCATTTCTGGGTTAGGAGACTCCAGAGGAGATGGAATGGGTTATGGGAAGCATTTACAGCGTCCTCCATAACTAGCTCAGAGTCTAGGGCTTTTCTTGCACTACCCTCCCCCTTGGCAAAACACCAGGATTTTATATGAACATGGTGAAGTCACACTCGTCAGGTACTTTGGAAACATGGCAAAAAGTTCACCTTTGAATGTACATGGTGAGGTGAAGTTGGGTCATCTGCTAATACCAGCTGAGATACTGCCCAGACTCAGAGTTTCTCATAAGCCCTGGATTAGTGGATCTCAAACTTATGGTTGGGACCCACTTGTAGATGACAACCTGATTTTTGGTGGGTCCTACAGCAACTGAGCAGAGCCTCCGGTGAAAACTTGGGTGATGGAAAAATCAGATAACTAAAATCATATATAGGGATATAGGGAGATAAATGTTGGAGCATCTTTTTTGTTATTTTGTGTAAACTTAAAAATCTAGAAATAATATTTTAATTAAATCTTATATACCTAGGTGAGTCCTGAAAGAAAAGAGTGGGTCCTGGTGTTAAAAAAAATTTGACAGCCACTACCTTGGATTCTGCCTTTACCCCTTACAATTGTAAACAAACTTCCTATTTTGCCCTCTGGTGGTGGAAACTGAAAATTGCATGGGAGGAATGCAGTCCTCATTACAGCATTAAGCAGTTGGGACTATTGTACCTATTTAATACATTAAAACATTAAAATATAGGTTCAGAAGTGCAGTTGAATGCCACACTAGTGTCACACTAGTTTTGTGTGACATTCAGCGGCGGGTGTCATTTTGAATTTCTGCCTTATATGCCCAAGAGCACAATCCTAATCATGTCTACTCAAAGGTAAGCTTCATTGTGTTCAGTGGGCTTACTCCCAGGAAAGTGTCTTTAGGATTGCAGCCTATATGTCTTAGGTTGCCTCTTCATAGTGAATGAGGTATTGAAGAGAAACAGAAGAGGGGATATAGGTAGAATCTTGGACTGTTTTAGTTGCCAACTTTTCAACTGGCCTTTGTAGCTGTGCCTTTAATAGGAGCATGACATGCAGAACTTAACATGTGATCATGTTTATCTCTGTGTCATGAAATCACCTGCACATTGGTGTTTGCTAAAGAGCAAGCTTAAAAGGCTAAGAGCACAGCAAAACATATAATTTCACTTCTGCTTTCTGTTCAAATAGAATTATACACGTAAAAGAGTGTATATTGTATCTTTTTTTGCTGATTCGCAAATAGTGCACTCGTTTTTCTGTATGTATGTAATCATCAGTCATGTGTGTGAGGACTTTATATTCCAAACACTTCTGTAGGATCACCTGACTTTCACTGTCATTTTTGTGAATTCAACCCAAAAGTTGAACAAAAGCTTGGTTCTTAGCACTGGCAGGGACTGATTGAAGCTCAAACCTTGGCTTAAATCATGCATGGATTCGCTGCCAGGCATGCCATCCTTTTTAATGAGTCCATAAGACTTTGGTCCAAGTGCATTCATCGCACACCAATGTTGTTGTTCATAAGGGGAGCAACAATGCACGTGTGAACAAAAACCACAGTCATCTTATCCAGTCCATTGAGCCACCAAGGAATTGCCCCAGTTTCTACTGTAAGGTGCTCCTGTTATCTTTGAAGAATTTATTTGTGAGCTGCACAGAACAATCCCTTGGAAGAGGCATACAAAGAAAGAGAACAGATCTTGGCTGGGTACAGTGAGATCAACACTGCCAAAGAAAACCTAAACCAGCTGAGTCCTGTAGGGAGCGTGTCCCAAGCGTGCCTCTTCCTCTCCCCCCCCTCCACATCCCTTTAAAGCAATTTCCACTATTTTTCCAACATCATTTAAGTTTCTAAAGTATTTGTTTTCTTTCTTAAGCAAAGCATCTACCATATGTTCCACCCTGAAAGAGGTAATTGTTGACACATAATTAAGACACTGTGGTTTGCACTCAGATTCCTTTCCTCAGCCCGGCACATTATCCTGTTCCTGCCTCTCTTTCAATGCCGCTTTGAGGACTCTGCTTTTCTAACTTCCTTCTCAGAGAGGGGGAAAAAATGAAAGCTTTACTAAAGTGACCTCTTCACAACTCTCCCTCTTTTCATTTATACTCATCAACACCCAACAATAATCTTGGCTTGAGGCTGGCCTGCTGTTCTCATCTATTGCTTCATTTGTCCCTGGTGGGGGGAAGGGGAGGCTTCAAAGGACTAACAGGATGTGAAGGATACAGATTGAGTCGTTACTTTTGGGGGTGTACACCCAAGAGATTTTACATACTGTATTTACTCGAATCTAATGCTCACGCTTTTCAGCCAAATTCAAGCTCCAAAATCAGGGTGTGATTAGATTCTATGGTTAATTAGATTTGAGTAAGTACAGTATTGTGATTATAAGTATTGTGTGTGCATTAGAGTTGATGACTCATTAGATTCGAGTAACTATAGTATATATCTAAGAAGGTACTGTGACAAAATCAAGTTTGCCAACATATTTCTCATTGGATCCGCAAGCAACTTCACTGGCTGCTAGTTTTGAAAACTGAAGTGATTTGGGACAACAGAAGTGCTTGATGAACCATCTTATTTTTCCACATGGTCCTGTCAATGCCTTTGGGATCAGAGTAGAAGGTCTTTCTCCAAGTGTTTCCACCTTCTAAAGAGTTCCTGCAAATTCTTTCATGTGGAGAACATCTTGCAATTTAAAAAAAAATCTGAAAATCCATGATTCAAAAATTTTTTCTCTGGTGTCTCATCTCTAGATCACTCTGCAGGCTGGCGTGGCACCAACTGTTTCATATTTGGGGCACCAGAAGTTCTTTTCCCTATTTTAAACAGAGCTTGAATTGGGTTCAGTTGCTGATTTAATTATTAGAGATGCTTGAAAATGTTATTTACCTTACTCAGAAGTGAGCCCATTGTGTTCATTTTGACAGGCTATAAGATAGTTAACTACAGTATAATAAGCCTTATTTGTGTTGTTTGGGGGCACATCTAAGGGGAAGAGGGCCTCAGTATCCTGTTATCCAGGTGGCTCAGGATGGCTATCACTGAGGCTTATAGGGCCAGGGGGAGGGACCCTCCGGAGGGCATCTTGCAAAGGTATCGACATCTACAGCAGAATGTCTTCAGGAGTGCAGCCTCTGTTTAGAAAGGTCTTCAAGGCCCTTCCCTGTTACTGATGTTTGGCTGCTAAGGAAACCCTGTAGGATGTGCTCAAAAAAGCAGTGTATCTTCGCTAGCAATAAAGGAGGTCTTGCCTTAGTCAAAAGTATTCACCTGCTCGTTGTGACTGACTCTAGGGGCGTATAGAATGGAGGACACCCCAGCAATGTCTGTTCAAGTGGCTTCTGCTGGTGTTCTTTTTGCATTTTAGATTGTGAGCCCTTTTGGGACAGGGACCCATTAGCTATTAATTATCTATTAATTTTTTCATTTTCATTGTAAACCACTTTGTGAACTTTTTAGTTGAAAAGCGGTATATAAATACTGTAGGTAGGTAGGACAGAGTGCCTCTACCTTTCAGCATTGCATAGAAGAGGGAATTTAGGCAGGTGCTGCTTTTCAAACCCTTCTATGATGAGCTAAACCTGCCTCAATTCCTTCTTCTGTGCAATGGTTAAAGGTAGAGACACTCTGTCCCCCATTTTATATGGTCACCATTCTCTAAGTGTAGTGCACATCCCCATTACAAGGCTGAAGAGCCAGTGTTTGAAGACACTTCTGATTTATGCGGCCACATGACTGAACACCAAAGCCCACTGAACACTGTTACCTTCCCACTGAAGTGATACCTATTTATCTACTTACATTTATTAATATCTACTGATACTAATATTAACATTTATTATATCTACTTATATTTATACTTTATTTTATTAAAGGGATTGATACCCTGCTCTTATGTGACATTTATCCCTTTGACATCACATTAACCCTGTGAGGTAATTGTTCCTACAGGCAACTCTTATAACTCTTCTAAACGGAATCCTTCACAGTGTGGTCATCATATCTGACATCAGGGAATGCCTTCCAAGCTCCCAGCAAGTACCAGTTGTAAGTGGGCCAAGCTATAAACAACACCTTCTTCTACCTGTGTTGTCTCATGACAGCTTTATTAGTTTTACAGTCTTCCATCTAAAATTCAACCCAGTCTGTTTCTGCTTAGCAATTTTCTAACTTCCCTCTGCTCAACCATCAGACCATGCTTGCTGCATTTACATGCTTTTGGACTCCAGGTTGGCAGGAGTTGGGTAAGTAACAGAAGCTTACTCCATGGTGCAGAACTCAGGCTTCAAACTACCACTAACCTTCAGGTTGATAAGCACAACATCTTTAATGATTTAAACCTCTTGAGAAAGCAGCTAGAGAGGATCATCAAAGAAGTCTGTTTTTGGTGACAGCTCAAGCTAAGTAATGATATCAAAGAGGAGATGTTCCCTCCATCCAAAAGTTGAACTACAATCCATAATGACAGAATTTGTAAGGGGGAAGGCTTCAAAAGACACCTGAGGAAACTTACACCTGTAGACATGGGGCACCAAGAATGAAGGAGCAACAGTGAGGGGAAAACAAAGCAGCCTCTTATAGGAAGAAGATGCTGGAAGGATGTTCTCCTCAATGGCATGATGGGTTCCTCTATCGGGAGAGAGCAGCACCTATTGGTCCAAGAGGATCTAGTCAATGGGGCTCACAAACCTGGAAGTGTGCAGAACTGGGAGACACATGAGGGTTTTCTGCAGCTAGCATCTCAAGTATGGAAGTAGTAAAGGCAAATATCTTTGAATTGAAAAAGTCTTTTACATGAGACTTGAAAACCAATAGGACCAGAGTTTCCAAGATATGTTTGTAGATATTTAAATCCAGCAAGGTAAGTTTGCCAGCCAAGCCAACTGCTTGGTATTTGGTTGGCGTGCCTCCCCCCTTACCTCATGCTGCACCAGCTCTGATCCTTCCCATTCCCTGGATTAGAAAAGGGATGAAGAGAAGGTTTGGAGGACCTCACTTCCTTTCCTTTCTATCTCCTATTTTCCAATCCAGGTTGTGGAAGGAGCTCTTGGGCAAGTTGACTGTATGCTTTGCAACATCTCAGTTTTTTTTAACATGACTGCTTGTTCATCACACAGATTAAGTTTTAAGCAAGTGGCCATTCCAAAAAGAGGTTCCTTTGCATCAGGTGGCCTTGCCTTCATCTCATTGCAACATCTAAATGTCTTTTCTGTGCAAACAACCACCTTCCAGGACCTAGCCATGCATTGCTTTTATTTAGGTACCTTTGTTGATTGAGGTCATGAAGAATAACTATGAGTAAGCAGTGCCATCTAGTGTCCACATTTAGACATGTCCATTCTTCATTTTCTAAAAGCACTAAATATACAGAGGTGGGGTGCAAGAATAGTTATATGAGTCGTTATATGAGATGCTGTGCTGCTTTTTCATATTAAGACCATATAACTACTTTTGCTGTTTTTTCTATATATAAAAAACTGAAAAGTCACTCACTGACACATTCACTGACTCACTCATCTACACCAAGCCAAAACCGCTGGGCCTAGAGGCGTAAAATTTGGGGTAGGTGTTTCTTCCCTGACATCTATACCCACCAGGAACCTATGTTGAGAAATTTAACCCTTAAAGGCCTGAAAAGGGGTGCAACGTGTTTTTCTCCTATGCTTATCATGGAAGACTGACCCAAATCCAGCCAATTTGGTACTCGGTGCCTGGTGCACTGGGGAGGATGTTGTTTGGAGGGAGGGGTTGCACTGGGGAGGATGTTGCGCATGGGGGATGTTGCGCATGGGGGTTGATGAGCAGTGGCGGGATGGCGTACAGAGGGAATTTTACTCCCACAACGCGGGTATGTTTTCACTAGTTCATAATATAAACTATCTATCTACTTTTGCACTCCTCTGTATTTAGACTGAGGAACTGAAAGAGCTGTGTGACCAATAGGTTCAGATGACAGCCTGAATTTTATATTTGCCACATCCCATGCCCTTTGCCACATCCCATGCCCCAGGCCCATCCCAGGACAATTCATCTGCATGGTTCAACCTTGCATTTGCATGGTGCAAGTCTGAGTTGATTCATTGTGGCTTCTGGGACTTACCCAGGTGCAATGGGATAAATGTCTCCTTACCATGAGATGACAACCATAAGCCCAAAATTTGCTCCACTAAGACTGAGTTGCAAACTGGCTCACACAAATAAAAAGACAAAATCCATTCAGAAACACACACACACTTTATGACAACTTGGTACCCATCTATGAGACGTTACAGCAGGAAGACTTGAATGAGGGTTTCTGACGCAGAATAGGGCTTTCATGCAGGTGCACAAGGGTGAAAGAAGGAACACCTGAGACCTTCTAGACAGGCCACTGAGATCTTTTAAGGTCAAACTTGAATACAGAAGCAAATTGGCAGCCAGTGTAATGCTATAAACTGATAAAAGAGCTCCAGTCAATACAGAGGAGGCAACATTCTGATGCTTTCTGATAATCTTCAAGGGCAGTTCCATATTACAGTAACCATCTATGAAAAGTAAAGCCATCTCAAATGTGCAGTACATCCCTGGAAATTCAAATCCAAGGGTGCCAACCTGTGGGGGATTTGCAACAATATATTTACTGTAATCCAAGGGGTTTATCTGTGGAAAACGCTGTACTACTCCCTCCTTCAGAACAACCAATTTTTCTTCAGCTGTTTCCTGCATCTTATCCCAACAGCACTTGTTGGGAGAGAAAGATGTGGCTGTTCCTCCCTGATTATTTGCTCCTTCTCAAGAAGTAAACCTTCTGGTCCTGCAAAACCCCCCTGAGGAACAATCTAGGACACCAGCTAACGTCCTCCAAGAACTTAAAGCTGACAAATATCAGACAACCAAATGAATTTCTGACAGTCGAATTCCTATCCAGCCATGAAACTTCTTGGGTGATCATGAGCTAGTCACTATCAGCTTCACCTACCTCACAGGGCTGTTGTGAGGATAAAAGGAGGGGAAGATTGCAAGCTCAAATGTGTAAAAGATACTTCACATATTCCATAGGAAAAGATTCACAGATAAGGAAACTCATGTGAATTTTTAATCCAGATGTGTGCTACCTCCATGAGAACCTGGTTACCTTTTAGGTTTTTGCACATTTGTTCTCAACCTAAGAGAAAAGAGATGAATTTATTTCATTTTTGACAACTCTAGTCTTAAAACTGTATCTAGGACACTTTTTGAAGCTCACAGTAAGAAGACTGTGTAAGATTTCTTTTTTTACAAAATCATAAAATTTATTTTCCACATAAATCCATTTTTTTCTAATGACATATCTGTACATTTAAAAACTCTAAAATCAGCAGGCAAAAGGAAGAGCAAAAATACAGTATAATACATAAAGGGATCAAATTAATCGGGAATACCAAATAACATATACAAAAAAAAAAATCTGTACAGTAATAAACTATGTTTTTAAAAAAAACATTGGCATCAAAGAAAGCAGTCATTACCCAACTTTGGTCAGATAGTGGCTTGTATTAGAAAGGCACAAAAGACACATCGGCAAGGCCTCCACAGTGTTTTCAATTATTTGTTAGAAGCAGTATAAAAACATGATTGCACAGGTACTGAAAAGAGCTTTCTTGAAACATATGCATGGTTATGCTGGCACAAGTCCCAGCTTAAGTCTCATGCTGGCCTGGAGTGTCACAAAACTGTGCACCACTCCTGGGGTGGGGGGATTATTAGAACAGTGCATAGACATGTGCCAGTCTCCCCACGCCACAACGGGAAAGGGGAGATAAGCAAGTTGTGCTGGTCTAAATTGGTAAGGATTTAACCCTCAGTGTTTGAACTTTATTGCAAAATAATTCCTCAATTCATCTACAACTAGTAAGTAGATGGGCCATGCAATTATAAGAGGCACTGGAACAGGCAAGCCAGTTGGCTAGTGCTGTATCCAGTGTACATTTGGGGCTGCTGCTGCTGCTGCACTACTGAACAAAAAGGAGAAACTTTACCCCCTACCCCAGGTTACCCAGAAGCAGCCCCTGTTAAGATCTGTGATACCTCCAGAGGTGGCAAAGAGACAAACACAGCCAAGCAGCCTGAGGCTGTTCTGGGCTGTCCAGAGAATGGGGCTTGGATCCAGCATAACAGTGGGTCCCAATCCTGCCTCCTGCTCCCTGCCCACCCACCCTAGGAATGCTCTCCACCATCCTGTAATACCTCCCTCCCACCTCCTCCCTGTCCCCGTGCTAGCTGAGATTGGCCAGAGTAACTTACAAAGATGCAAGACCTGGAATTGTGCAGGGACTTTGACAACACCCTGTGCTGATGCAAGTGATTTGCCACCAGATGAAATGGAGATCTAGGTTTGCACTCCAAGAGCTCAATCTTATCCATGCAGCATGCTGGCAGATCCCAAAGTATACCAGCTTCTCACAGTCTGTAATGGCTGATTTTTCCAGTAGTCTGTGCACTGCAGCTACCAGTGCAAAGGCCAGGAACCCACAAACTGCAACAGAACTATGCAAACCAGCTATTAGCATGGTCATAGTAGCAGTTGGGGCTGGGATCAGGTTGCACCATGGCAGATCTCAGCAGCAACAGCATATAAAGGAGCTGGAACCCCCACGCCTGGTGTCACACAACCTCTTTGCCTTTGTAAAATAGTTGGCATAGTTCCAAGTATGCCCAGAGAGAAATACAAAGTAGCAGAATAGAGTAAAAAATTTTGTACCTTATCTCTTCCTGTTGACCTGGTCTGCTTGACCTGTGGGTGCAATTCAGGAGTACTGCACCTTCCAGGCTGGTCCAGGATAGGACTAGGGTATAAAGAGCAGAATACTAACCATATCTACTCAAAAGGAAATCCCATTGTGTTAAGTTGGTCTTACTCCCGGTAAAGTGTCTTTAGGATTGCAAAAGTTGCAATCCTATACACACTTTGGCATAACTCCAATTGAATTCAAAGTGAATTCTGAGTAGACATGAATAGGACTGTGTATAAGAGACCCTAATAGAAGCCTTAAAAATGCTAAATCAAACAGGCTTTGTTTTATTTGTTTTGATTTGGTTAAAAATAAAAAGTCAGCAAGTCATTAAGACATAGCAAGAGTAATCCCTTGATAAAATTAGGGAACAGATAGGTCTAACTAACATAATAATCATTATGATATGGAAAAGACACCATAAGATCACTTTTGATGTAGTAAAGCCATGAAGGCACCCCTTGCACAAATAATTCCTTAATTCTGAAAATCACTTCAAAAATAACCAGAATAAAGATTATTATTTTAAAAAAATCTATATACCACTTTTTTAAAAGTTCAGAGTGGTTGACTTAGCAAAAGGCATGAGAAGATGACATCCTCAAAAGTCCCACAATTAAGAAAAATACAAAAAAACACCATCAAACAGCCACCAGGAGAGATTTCTGCTGGGGCAAATACAGATATGATTTTATCTTGTTAGTGGCACTGGACGTTAAGTTATGCAGTCAGGTTGTCTACAATAATTATTACTGCATTAGGTTAAATAACAGATTTTCTTCTGAATTAGCTATACAGTTTTACAGTAAAACAGGAAGCTAACTTGATTGTTAGGATGCCATAAGGAATAACACATCTCAAGAGCAGTTCCAGTGAATCAAAAGCTCAGAGCTGAAATCTCATGTGTTAATGAATCAGGTTTCACAGACCTAGAAAAAGTAATAGGGCTGTTCCCTGAGCACATAAAAAATACATTACAGTATGTCTGACAGCATTCAAGTCTCAAATACACTGAGGTGTTAATCATTTGCTTCAGTCGGAGCACCACCCGGCATTACTCAGGATAACACATGCAGCACCCAGCGCCTGCAAATTCAACATCTGCCCTCTGTTGCCTTCCATCCAGTAGTGACTCGTTCAGCTTGTGCTCTGCAATTATATCCTCCACTCGGGTGATGTAAAGCAAGGACAACAACACTCCAAAGAACTGTAAAATAAAGCGAAGGCTGTAAATTACTGATCTTACTTTCCATTAGCATTTTGTGTATTGCGTATTTTTTACAACTTCTGCCCATCTAGATTGCAGGCATGAGTCTTATTTTTATTTGTACTTTAATTCTCAAGTTGAAATACTCACACTTCCTGCCATGTTTGAAGGGGCTCAGACAATATAAGATTCACCATATATCTCCTAAAAATCTTTGGAATTGTCAACTGTGAAAAGACAGGGTCTCTCATACAGAATATACTGCTTTGCGTAGCTGCACCTCATCCCTGAGAAGAGGCAACGCATACTCGTGTTTGAGCATCTTTATACTCATTGGTGGGATTCAAATAAATTAATAACAGGTTCTATGTCCTAATAACCTAAATTGGCAACAGGTTCTATATCCCGTTATTCACCAGTTCTCGGAACCAGGTGCTCATTAGCAAAAGGTTCTATAGAACCTATGAGAACCCCCTGAAGACCACCACTGTTTATAATCAAACATTAAACTCAAACTCAGCTTCCAAACAGTGAAAGTTGCAATTGCAAATAAACCATAAGTGGAACTTCTGGTTTAGGGCACAATCCTAACCATGTCTACTCAGAAGTAAGCCACATTGTGTTCAATGGGTCTTACTCCCAGGAAAGTGTCTTTAGAATTGCAGCCTTAGTCACAATAACAACGTTCACTATTTTGAAGTTGATGTGAGCCCTGCAAGTGCTCCACAAGGATCCCCCACACCCCCTGGACCTTAACCGCACCTCAGTTTAAAGCACAATCCTAACCATGTATACTCAAAAGTAAGCCCCATTGTGTTCAATAGGTCTTACTCCCAGGAAAGTCTTTTTAGGATTGCAGCCCAAGTCTATTAATAGTCCATCTTCTCCCACAGCAGTGTGATCCTGGAGATCATGTTGCTTCTTTCCCCTGGCCCCTTAAAGGGAACAGGATATCATTAAACGAGCTGAGGGGTTACAACGTCCCATTTGAGTAACACTGTTTTAAAAGAACAGGAAGACAATGACCATGGCAATATTATGAATGCCACCATCGCTATCCTTCACAAACATCAGCTAATCTTACCTGTGGCAACAATATACCAAGCAGAACACCAGCCATGATTGTATAGTTGTCCAGAAACCAAATGATTACTGCATGTGTGCATCCTCTGACATATATAATGTGTTGAACACTCAGGCGCTGTAAAGGTTACAAAAATATGCTTCAAATAGTTATCGGATCAATTGTTTTATGGTATTTTATGCTTTGTACTTGTATTTACTACTGTGCTGTGTTGTTAACCACCTGAAACGCCTCTTTTACAGCCCAATCCTATCATTGCAGAGTGCCAGCACCAGGTATCACAAACATGCTGTAAAGTATATGCCATGTGTAGACAGCACCATCCTGTTGGTTTCAGATTCAGAACTGTGGTCACCAGTGTTGGTGAGTATGTAGCCAAGTGGCACTGGGGTGGTGGAGAAGGAGCATTCCAAGGCAAAAGAAAGTGATGAGTGGCAGCTCAGGCCCAGGAGGGAATGTGTTTGGCAGAGGAGACCTATGCCACAGGTCCACAGGTCAAAGTTCGGCAAATGCCCCCTACCCAGCCACAGCCACCACCTTATAATCCAGAAGCAAATAGGTTATAAAAGTTGCTTGTTATGTGTGCAAACTAACTGAATTCAGGTTTTTATAGAATTTTATTCACTGCTATGAGGAATCCATGGAGCCTTGTCTAACAGAGTGTAATTTTTAAAAATAAAAATAATATTTTTTTCTAGTTCGGGCTGCATTTATATTTTCATTTTATTACACCTGATGCCAGTTTTAAACTACAAATGGATGCAAATGATGACATGCACCTCTTTCCTATTTTCAGGCAAATATTCATAGAACTGCTAAATGAGACATGAAAACCTATCCTTCCTTGGAGTTTGTTCCAAGGATGCAAGAATAAGGAGGCTTTCTATGCCAGCTGTTTTTCCCCCAAGTTACATCCCAGGAACAGCTGAGCTGACACCCAGTTCATCCAGTTTCAAATACCTGCTTAGGATCCACATCTACAGTATTTTTTGGTCCAGTGAAGTCATTGAAGATATACCAATTTATCCACAATGTATAAGAAAACAGAACTCCCAAGGCAGAGGGTAGGGTGACTACCCACAAATAGATCAGCTCACAGTCACCTTAACCATCAGATTGTAGGAGGAAGGTTCCCACACTTACTGGCAGCTTTACAAGTCATCCCTGGCCAGGTTAATTCTCAAGAAAAAGGCTTTCTTGAGCACTGGTGAAGTGTCAAGAGTGTAAGATGCAAAGCGGCTCAGCCTCAAACCAGAAACTCTTCTGATTCAAAACCTATTCAAAAACAGCACACTTACCTCTTCATTAATAGTTTTATATCCACACATGGTATTGACCACCGCTGTCTGAAGGGGAAAAACACACAATTTTCAAAATACAAATACTGTGTGATATTAACAAACCAGCTAGCATGATAGTGATGGCAGCATGGCAACCACGAGACATGGCTCTGCATCAATACTGTCGTATTTTCTTCAACAGCTGCTCTTAGTGCTATCTTCTCCAAGATGGTACTACCAAGACCAGCTGCTCTGAAGAAGCCTACAGATAAAGTTTATGTGTGCAATTTAAGGTAAAAACACAAATACTATTTGAAGAGCAATAATAGTTTTTTTTAATGATCACAGACAAATTACACAGAGCCTTTGGGCATTAAAAAACACATTTATTACAGCATAATCTTTTATGACCTAGATTAGAGCCTACTTCATCAGACACATGAAATGTTATCCTGGATTGGCACAGAAGAGAGAGAGAGAGAGGCATATCAGATGAAGTAGCCATCTAAATATACATTGCTTACTTTTTTCTTTCTATGCCTTTCACAAAAACACATGCATGCTTATTTAATTTTACATGTTATATCCTACCCTTCTCAATGAAGACTTGGGATAGCTTGCAAAAGATTTTTAAAACAAATATAATTAAAAACAAAAAGAATACACTACAACTACTAAGCAGACTAGGAATTCAAAACTATTTTTTTAATCCACAAAGGCCCAGCAAAAATGCTAGAGTTTCATTTGACAGTGGAAAAAATAACCAAGAAAGGCACCAGCCACAATGCCAGGGGAAGTGAGTTCTCTAATGTAGATGTCACCACTGAAAAGGCCCCTTCTCATAAGCTGAAGTTCACCAAACTTCCAAAAGATGGCAGAACTCATATTGCTTATTTCTTCTTCCTTACTATTACTCAGATTACTCAGTATTGTTAAGATGCTGTGCCTGTTAACCAGCAGGCCAGGGTTCGAGACCCGGGTTGGCACCAAAAGAGGGTGAGCTCCTGTCCTTAGCCCAGCTCTGCAACACCAGCTGGATCCAATCGTATCGGCTCTGCCTTTCCATTGGACTAATTCAGTGGCGTGGAGAGGGGGGATTTGCTGCTTGGGTAACAGCCTATCCTCCATAACAATCCAATCCAGGCTTTCTTGCTTTGCATGCAGTGTATGCAGCGCTGAGCATGATACCATAGTCTTTCAAGACTGACGGAGGCCTGCAGTATTGTTTACTGAGAGCCTTATGAAAAGGATCTTATTAAGCAGGAAGATATCTGCAATTTGAAATGGCAGTCTCTCCGGCTTCCTTTAGCCCTGACTCTACCTTAAATTCACCCCAGTATGCATTTTTGGGCAAACCTAGATGGCGATAGGGGACTCCATGTGACCCAGGTTGGCAGAAGCTGAAGAGACTTCCAGAAGCTCAACACACACAATGAATGCACAACAATCTAGGAGGTTATTGGGATCTTTTTTCCCCTTTCCTAATATCAAGCACATCCCCAGTATCTGCAGTGATCTGAAATCGAAACCCTGTGAATACAGTGGTACCTTGAATAAAGAGCTTCTTGAATAAAGAGCTTTTTATATAAAGATTTTGACTTGCTTAAAGAGCACTGTCTTGAATAAAGAGCACTTCTGAGGAAGTTTGGAACAGGCTTCCATGGCAAGGGAACTCACAGGCAGGATGAGGAGACTAGCTTGAGCTACAGTGGGGCCCTGGGCAAAGTTTGGAATAGGCTTCCATTGCCAGGGAACTCATGGGACATCCGGGGGGAGCAGCCTGAGTCAGGTCTGTATGTGGGATCTGTGTGTGGCAGTGTGGAAGGTGTGCCTTATCAATGTTCTAGTGCTGCTCCCCGTCAGCAGCTTGGGAATGTTAAAGTTGCACAAAAAGACAACAGATTCCACTGAGCCAATGAATAGCAGTAACTCCATTAGTGATTGTGAAAAGTCATCCCCTCTCTGTAACCCTCACACCAGCCATGAAGGTTTTCAAAGGTACAGTCCAGTTCAGTACTGTACAGTATTTTCTTTATTGCAGTGTTGTGTGTTACTGTATATTACAGTGTTTTGTACAGTGTTATACTGCAGTGTTTTGTAATCATTTTTATAAACAGTTAATATGAATATTTTTTGGGTTGTGGAACAAATCGTCTGAGTTTCCATTATTTCCTATGGGAAAATCTGCTTCACTTAAAGAGCGTTTCACTTAAAGAGCATGCCTCCGGAACAAATTAAGCTCTTTAAGTGAGGCACCACTGTACATGCCTGTACAATACTAACAGATTTAGAAGTGCATCCTCAAGTTTTCCCTTTCTCTACCTGATCAGTTTTTCTGTTTAAGAAATTTACACTCATTTGCCCTTTGTTACATACAGTTGACAACATTAAGTACGGTAATATGTTTCACTTCCAAGCATAGATAACCTTTTCTGATGACAATTTTAGCTTGCAAACAGATATTATTTTATGCTGAAACTACTTATTTTATGAAACATGAGGATCGAGCAGAAGAGTTCGAAAATAGATAATCTTTACCTTATTTGTGACACAACATGTATAAGGAACTCCACAAGCTAGTGGTCCTGGGGCAGAGCAGGCATGGTACACATTTTCTGACCAGTCTGTAAAATCGCTTCCACCACAGCATTTAAACTTTAGGAAACAACATTTATTATTTCAAAAGGGAGTATTCCAGATGCTTTAATGTAAGAGTTAAAAACTAATTGCTTCCTTTTTTTCTCCTTACTGATAACAAATATAGCACCTTGACATTCTACTTTTTAATCTTCAAAATCTATACACAAGGAGACTAAGCTATTCCTTATAAAAAAGGGATGGACCACAGTAATTAATTTCTCTTCCTTATGTACCTCTTACCAATATGCACCTCTTACCAGCTCACAAAGTAGACAGAAAACATAAAGATCATTACTATAAAATACTGGGTTTGGAGGATGACTATTTTGATTCAGTTACAAACTGAAATGGCTTGTAGTTTCTCAGATTTATAGGAGCAGGAAGAATTTACCAAGAATTCTGCAGAAACTGAGATAAATAACTCTCACTTTATTTCCTAACCAGATCACCAAAGCCAACTCAAAAGAGAACCAGCGTAGTATAATGGTCAGAGTGCTGAGACTAGGGAGGCCTGGGTTCAAATCCCACTCACAGCCCAATCCAATCCTGCTCTGCAAGAGGCATAATAGCAAGGGGAATTGATTCTCCTTCCTCCAGGTAACACGGCTGTGGATGAATGAGGCTCCTCAATTCTAAAGAGGAAGAAAAGATCCAGGTAGCCCAACACTAGGTTGGGCAGCCCATGAGTGGGGTAAGGAGCAGGCCTAAGTGCTGGATCTTATCTTCACCCCCCTCTTGGGCAGTCTGCCCATGGGCTCAGTCATCACGCATCTTCCTTTGCCCTGGACTGCTTCCATGTAGTCCTTCCACCACCCTTCCCAGACCTCTGCACTGACTGGTGTAGGCCATTGTAAACTTATTGGCTGCGGACACATCAGAGACTGAATTCAGCCTTGTCCTGCAGTCACCTCTGGGCAGGCACAAGGAACATGCGCCTGCCTGACTGGGCTTTGGTTTGCACCCCCAGTCATGATATACATACTGGATGAGGCTTTATACTTGTCACTTTTTCTCATTATAACATAATTCACAAGACTGGTTTGAAAGGAGGGACCATTTTCTGTTCTGAGTTCTTCCGATAAAGGGCAAGAATGACTTTCTATAAGAATATAATTTTTGTAGCTCTCCAATTTGGTAATTCTAAATAAAAATTTTGATAAAAACTCTCGACTTTAGTATTTCAAGGAAATGTTTATAAAGAATACTTCATGACATTTTAAAGATTATTAATTATTAAATATATTTGCATATTATTCTGGACTTTGAACTGATTTGTGTTGCACTTTCATTTCCATTTAGGGTGCAATCCTAACCTAGGCCAACATCAGTTAACTCATCAGTCTTCCCATTCTTTTGATGATGTAAGGCATTCCCATTCTTTCGGTGGCAAGTGCATACCTGTTACTGTAAAAGTCTTACAACACTTTTGTGATACTCCCAGGCCATCATGGGTCTGGTCTTGTCTTGGGCCTAACTGGGAGTTAGGATTGCAGCCATAGGCTGCAATCCTAAAGGCACTTTCCTGAGAGTAAGGCCCATTGAACACAATGGGGCTGACATTTGAGTAGACATGGTTAGTATTGTGCCCTTAGTCAAATTAACACTCTGAGTTAAACCATAGTTTTACGGTTTGTGTGTGGTTAATCTATGGAATTTGTATGCTCTGTGTATATTAACTCTGAATATTTTTCCTATATCACATTTTTCTTAAATCACATTTTTCTTAACTCTCAAGTATTTTGCTTAACTCACATCAGCCCTATAGATCAGGGGCCTCCAAAGTTTTTGGCAGGAGGGCCACATCTCTCTGACACTGTGTCGAGGGCCAAAAAACAATTTACATTTCAAATTTGAATACATTCACATAAATTTACATATAAGAATATATTGGAATGGATTACAAGGCTTGTCCAAGGGCCAGATAGAGGCTTCCTCCTGGGGGCCACATTGAGGCTTGCCAAGGGCCGCATCTGGCCAGGGACAAATTGAACTACAGAGCAGGTCTTAAATCAAAATTAAAGAGTGACATCTCAATTCTAAGACCAGAATATTGTGCAAATAAGCTTAATTATTAACCTCTTCAAAATCTCATGAAGACTCCAGTATAAACATCTCACAGGGTGGGGTGAGGGTGGCAGACAAAATCAAAGCCAAAAGCTAACATCTGCCAAAAGTTACATCCCTGAAGATATTTCCAGTAAATTCAGTAGTAAAACTTGCTTACATCACTTCTGACCTATTTCATCTATCCTCTGTATTTTATTATACTCTGCTATGGATACTTTCTACAGATATATTGCAAAGATTTTATCAAGCAACTTATCTTCTGGTGGCGCAAGTGGTTAAGAAACTGTGCCTGTCAACCAGCAGGTCAGGGTTCGAGACCAGGGACCCCACAAGACGAGGATTTCCTGCTACAGGCAGGGGGTTGGACTAGATGATCCACTGGGTCCCTTCCAACTCTATGATTCTATGATTCTTTGCAGAGTCAATGAGTAATAGTGCTCAACATATTCAATTTAATAATCAGAAAAAATGGCCTGATTCCAAAAGCAAAACATCGTAAAGTGATCATTAATCCAATTAATTAAACGGACACTTGACAAGGATATACCAAAAATGGTATAACAAGTCCATTGAATCCTTGTATGTGTTTAAAAAAAGTTTTGGGTCAAACTTGATGTTGCTTTAAAGATGTGCAAGCAAATGCTTTTTTAAAAGTTTAAGTAGCAATTGGATTGAGCCACCGTCACCTGTATCAGGAGTGTGATAGACTGTGCCACTGTAGCAATCTGAATCTCTCCCTTACATAATAGCTGTTATAAAGGAAAAAAGGTTCCACACGTGCTAAAGATTTAAATGCATGCACACTCAAACACACACAGAGATCATACACTCACTTAAAAATTTTATATTTGAAAAGCTACAATCTAGTTTAGCAGCCCAACCCTAAAAAGGTGATAAGGAACTTAGGGTTGTGCCAAAACTCTGTGGAAACCTATATGTACTTCACCAGCAAAATTAGCATGTTTCCCTTTTGCTACCAGAGAGAGTATTATATTACAGTATACAGTATTATATTACAGTATACAGTATACAGTAAATCAATGAATTTGCTTCTTAGTAATTTGATAACAGAAAGCAAACCTGTTTTTGAACAAAATCCATTATGTTTTTGAAGTCCAAGTCATCGTAGTAATTCTCAATTCCTCTTCGGATATTTTCATTTAAAAAGTTAATTGTCTAAAGTGGAAAAAAGTATCATGCATAAGTCAGGCAAAATAGCATATATTTATACAGCAGGTTAATCAACTAACTCCAGTGATTTGCAAACTGTGAGCAGATGCTCTGCAGGGTTCCCCAAGCCTCAGAAACTGAAAAAAGCAATGGAAACCACTTCCAGTTTGGGATCACAGACCTGGAAGTGAGTTCTGATCATTTGTTTCAGAAGCCCTGCAGAAGCATCCACTGGGCTCTTCACACCCCTCAGGTGCCAGTGATGCTTATAGGAGATAAGGAAATCCCCTTCTATTCCTGGCAGCAGCATAATACTGAGAAATCACATGGCTGCTTTAGCCCACCCCTACTCCAATTTAGGTGGTTTCCAACACCCTTGTAGGAGTTTGGGAACCACTGGAATAAATCCAAGTTCTGTGTAGCATACAATCTTGGAGTACTGCAGAAGGTTAACCAGAAAAAAATGTCTTGTTTTAAATACTTTGCTTTTTAAAACAATTTATTTCTTTAACATTTTTATTTTGAAGACCTCGTCTTTCTGCATTTCTCACACTGAACCCTACCTGGCAGGGTTGTCCGGTGCCCTGTGCCCACTGGTGCCTGGTAGTGCCTGCTGCCTGTTGGTGTCCAATAGGGATGACCAGTTTGCTATCCCTCATACAATTACCACTCCAATGGAAAAGCCATACCCCCTCAACCACCCATACCCCTCAACCACCCAGTGAATAAAATCCAGAGTTCATCTGGAAAAACCCTGAAGGCTTGAAAAAAATCCACTTCTCTTTTTGCTAAACTTGTTCAAATAAGAAGTCAGCCTCAATACTGTATCTTTTGATTCATATAGACAAAATATTGTGGTCTGAATGGAAGGAAAATGCAACTAGCTCTCCACAAAAGCACAACCTTGAAGTAAGACTGTGTGTGCAGGAAAAAATACTCCTTATCTCAAGAGACTTTTGTTCACTTCCTAGGAAAGTGAGTTTTCATTAGAACAGAAAAGCCCTGGTAGATCAGAAAAGTTGCACATGCACTTCTGTGGCAAAAGAAACAGACTAATTTAAATCACAGGAGGGACACCTCTCATGTTTCTGAACTCTCCCAGACAACAGATGCCCAGAATTTCTCATTAGCTCTTGCAAGAGGCTGTCCAACGCTAAGTCTATAAAACTGAAGCCACTCACTGACTCATGAAAGCTGCCAGACACAGAAACATAAAATTTAGAGAGGGTATTTCTTCTGTGATGTAGGCACCCAATAAGAACCAAAGTCAAACTGGAATGGGGTGAAAAGGGAAACAGTGGTACCTTGGTTTATGAGCATATTTTGTTCTGGAAACATGCTCGTAATTCAAAATGCTTATACAGCAAAGCAAAATAATGGAAACTCGGGACAATTTGTTCCAGAATCCCAGCTAAGTGTGGAGATTCAGATCTGCAAGGCACTGATTCAGATCTGTACCCCCAGCTACACCACCACCACCCCCAATGCTGCCTACTACCTAGTTATACCACTAGGTATCTGGTGGTGCTTGGTGCCTGGCAGGAATCTTTGCCTACTGATTCCTGGTAGTGCCTGCTGCCTGTTGGTGTCCAATAGGGATGACCAGTGCCTGGTGGTGCCTAGTGCTGCCTGCTACCTACAACACAGTCATGCCCGGTGGTGCCTGGTAGGGATGCCCGGTGCCCATTGGTACCCACTGCTCACTGCACGGTGGTGTCTTGGCCTGGTAGGTGCCAGGTGCCCCCAATGCCCACCACTGCCCCGTGGTACCCATTGCCCGGTGCTCCCTACCCTGTCCTAGTGCCAGTGTCCAATGGTGCCTAGCAGTGCTCAGGACCCACAAATATTCTTGAAATTTTACTTGTGCAATAATGGGTAAATTCCACTAATAATGTATAATTGTATATATTATATAGTATATACACACTATATAATGTAGATTACAACATCTGCTTGAAGAGGCATGTGGGGCAGGGAATTTATCAGATATCTATACCCATGAAATACAGAACTGAAAAGGAAATATACATTAGGTGTAAAATTTGTACAGCATTTTCCTCCATCTTTATATGTTTATATTGAAAGCTTTGTCTTACACCTAAGAAAGTTACTCTTAATGGTAGGAACTGTAGTACATGACATCAGTATTGTCCAGGTTTTTGCCAAACTATTCAGATTACTCATTATAGCACTATGACATTTATTTTTGCCGCAGCACAGCTGATCCTCTGAGGTTGACCCAGCTTACCAAGCAACCTCTGTGACTTATTAGAGACAAAAACTGTACCAGGAAACATGAACTGACCTTATTCTTGGCTTTTATTTAAATAAAAAGGATTTATACCCCACCTTTCCTGTGCCAAATCAAATGACCAAAGCAGTTTTTATCCTTTTGTTCTCACAAACAACCCTGTCAGGTAGGTGAGGCTGAGAGAGAGAGAAAGAAAGAGCGACTAGCCCAAGCTCACCCAGGAAGCTTCACAGCTAAGAGGAGATTTGAACCTGGATCTTCCAAGTCTCAATCCAGCTCCCTAACCACTACACCATTCTGGTTTTCCTGGATTTTTTATTGGTGTGAATTTATATTGTGGGGTTGAGGCTCCCTCTTCCAGTCTCTAGCAGCTCAAGTTGTGAGTGAGGAATGGATGCATCTTATCTTTTCTTAATGCATATGAACATGAAGACACCATGCAGTCCATTGTCTGCACATTTCACACGTTGGTGAGGCCAGTTTGGAGCTGTAAATAAGACAACTGGATTTACTAACCCAAAAATGTAGCAGCAATGCTATTGTCACTGAAATCACCACTATTGCACTTTGGCTCTAAATGTCTTGACAATATTATCTGAAAACACTATTTTTAAAAGTATCTCACTCAGAGGCACAGATTGCAGTACGTTGCCCCATTACCCTCAGCAACCTGGCACAGGTAAACGGGTTGGATGCCATCTTCCCTTTTCCCTTCCAACTAGGGGCAACTCTGACTTCAGCTGTGCAAATTATTTTCAAGATAGGCAAGTATAACAAAAATACCTCCTTTTCTGTACTAATGATAAAAGAAAAATATACAACATGTTTTTTGTTGTCATTTTCTTACCTGATTTCTGAAGATTAATGCCATAACTCCACCAAGCAGTTCAATCAGCAAACACACACCCAGGATATACATGAACTGCAAAAAAAAAATCATATTTCTGAGGACTTTCATATCCTTCATGTTTAAATTATGAATCAAACAATTTTATAACTGTTGTAGATGAGACTAATAATATTCAGCTCCCACCATGGACCTTGGTATACTTTTGCCTCAGTTGCATAGAAAGAAGATACAGCCATGGCAGCAGAGGAGAAGTATTCAGGAACAGTGTATAGGCCTGAGCCTGTGCTACAGACCCTCTTCATTTTCTCCAAATGTGCCACGTGTATTGCACATTGACATGCATGTTTTAGAATATAACATCCAATTAAAAATAAGCCTCCTCAGATGACACCTCCCTTACTGTTTTTCTCATGTGAAAACTTCTTCATGGGCCTTGGTCGAAGATTTCTTCTTCATTAAACAATTATTTTATGCATTAGACAAGTGCTAATTATCTTCCTGTTTTGCACAGTACTGAAGTGAACATGGCTTTTTGACACATTGCGTTTCTCATGCCAAAGTACTTTTCTCATTTCACCAGCAGCTCTGATGGAACAGGATACTAATAATGTTGTTCAAAAAATCCCACAGAATGTTATGTTTCTGCATTTCCAGAACAGATATGACCTGTTTGTTGGGTTGTAATGTCTTGGCAATGGAACAGGAGTATATTTTAAGACTTTAGAAGGAACAGGCTCTTCCTGCCACATCAACACCACTCATTTAAATCAGGAAAAAATACAGATGTTGCAATATTTATGTCAAGAAATATACAATCTAAAACATTTGACTTCTATGTCCTATAATGTATGTATTAGCTGAATACTTAGGTTGATTTTCACATGCAAATGTGGATGTTGTGTACACAGGCATTTTTCGATAAACATTTAAGTCAGTGAGACACAGGCATTTAAGCCAGAGACCACCTTTCAAACTTAAAAATCTGTCCGGGACCTATACTTGGTTGTGACATTACTGTGATGCTAGAGCTCCTCCATGTCTACTCAAAAGTAAGTCCTATTGTGTTCAAAGATATTTACTCCCGGGAAAGCCCAGTGCCAGATTCCAAGATGGCAGATCTCACCCTTTTGAGACCTCCCTGACCCAAGGTCACAATTCCCCAAGGTCATAACCCTCACTTTGAGTACTACTCCTTTAAATATACTAACAAAAACTCCCAAGGCTACAGTTTTCTCAATTCCCTCTATACCCATATTGTTTTTGCAGTTTATTAACTTATAACAACTACACTCTGTTCTAACTATAGTAAATGACCCAGAAGTATGTAAAATATATTAAATGTTCATTTCTTATTTCTAAGAATTTCATTTGCCTACCAAACTCCTTTATTATGCCTATGAAAATGCCCAATGAACACTACTTTTGCTAGAGATGGGATTGTGGCATCCAAATGTGATCTAAATGAAACAGCTCCTTGCATTATTTGTACAGGAGGAAACATTTTTCCAGAGTCCTACCAATTGTGTAAAGTGCACAATCAACATTTCAACACACATGCTGTGAAATTTCTGTCTGTCCCTATCTTGCAAACACAGGGGGAGATAAATCCATGTATTCTTGGGATTGGAAGTATTAACATTCGGACTGTAATACCAAGCCATGTAAACACATGAGTTAAACATTAATTAAATGTAAAATAGCATTGTCTTTTTATACACCTGAATTTTATTCTTCTTCCGCTAATAAATATTGCTTTTGTTTAGCCAGTTTCTTTCTTTGTCCCTGGAATCATGGCCAGAGCTTTAAAAATTGCCCTACGCTAAAAGAAGGGACATTACTCAGCACTGACCTAATGTATTTCCACTGAAGTCAATAGCTCAGTTCTCCCAGTGTCATTAGTACTATATACTGGTTAATCCATCTTGCACCACAATTTCTCTCTGCTATTTATTGAAGAAGAAAGTTACGAGCTGAGCTGTCAAACTGTTTACAGAATAGAGAACAAAATAACTGTATAATCATCAAGTTCAACTTACAAGTGGAAATCCTCTTATTTAAAAGTACTTACAGCCTGAAGTAGGGATAAGTTGTCTCTTAAGGAAGCCAGCACACCCACAAAGGAAACAAGGAACATTACGATACCCAGAAGAATCAAAATAATTGCTGGAGCTAAAAAGGCACTTTCAAGAGTTTTGTACTTCTGTCTTTCAACTTCTGCATAAATCCCAACAGCTAAGACAAATGCTCCTATTAACTGAAACAGAAAACAGAAAAGAAAGTGTGTTATTGTACTTTTCCAATAGCAGGTGGCAACTTACTATGGGTTATAAGATACTCAAGTTCTATTAAAATAGAACCATCCATTCAGAAAACCAGAAGTTTAGAACAGGATTAATCTTTTGTGCCCCATGCATTCACTAGACCAGGGAGGCCAACATTACAGCTTTAGGGTGCCCGGAGATAGAAAACTGTGTAGAGGAGGTAATTTCAGCAGATGTACCGTAGCTGCTTGTGTCAAAGATGACACAGAAATACCTGTTGAAATTCCCTTCTCTACACAACTGTTAAAAGGTCCAAGAGCTGAAAAGTTGGCCACACCTGTCTTAGAGAATTTAACCATGTTAAACTTTAACCAAAGAATTTAACCAGATCAAAATCCTATACACACATTCCTTCGAGTAAGCCCTATAGAAAACCGTGAGATTACTTTTTGAGTAGATATGCATTGACTTGTGCTGCCATTTTTTATTTACATTATTGCCATTTGCCCCTGAAATTGCACTGAACATGTATAGAGAAAAGTAGAACTTTTTTTAAAACGCCATTAAATTTAAATCTATTATCTTCATAGAATTTGAAGAGATTAAAAACAAAAAAAAATTCAGTGAAAAGGAGGCTGCTCTTTCCCTTCAATTACGAATTTTAAGACCTGTTTTTTGATAAAGTCATGCCCTGCACCCAAGAATTCCAAGGTTTTGTCTCAAATGTAAATTTCCAAAATATAGCTAAGGGATATAGAATATTGGTTTGGAACTATTTTTTGGAAAAATTAGATCTAAAATGTGAAACTAACAGTGAAACAACTGTAAACCTACTTTTGACCCACCCTGTATATTGTTGGACCATCAATAAGGCAAAGGTTTTCTTACAGGTTGCCCTGCTAGTTGTGACCGATTCCAAGGATGCTGCTCAACTCCGTTAAAAGGCCAAAGAGCCAGCATTGCCCAAAGACAACTCTGTGGTCATGTGGCTGGCAAGACTAAATACCAAAGACATAGGGAATGCTGTTACCATCCCACCAAAGCTGTAATTATTTATTTATTTGCATTTACATGCTTTCAAACTGCTAGGAAGGCAGGAGCTGGGCAAGTAACAGGAGCTCACTCTGTCCTGCAGTACTTGGGTTTTGAACTGCTGACTTTCCAGTTGAAAAGCAGAGCGTCTAACCACTGAGCCACTGCAGCTCTTAGTACTCACAGCCAATTTCCACCATTGTTTTTTTAAACCACTAATGAAAAAGTGTATAACTAAAGTTTTTCTTACTTCTGGAAACACCTTATATAAACATAAGAACATAAGAAGAGCCTCCACTTGATCACACCAAAACGCCATTTAGTCCAGCTTCCTGTAACACACAGCAGCCCACCAGATGCTTCAGGGAGCACATAAGATTCCTGCATCCAAGTGCCCCCTGCATCTGGCATTTTTAGGTTGTCCACATCTACTAACCCCTCCTGGTCCTACTAACCTCTGTGATGGTCCTTTCCTCTAGGAATCTGTCCAATCCCTTCTTAAAGGCATTGAGACTACAAGCCATCACCACATCCTGTGGCAGGAATGTGTGGATGCCACAGATGAAGAAACCCAGTAATAGCCAATTTTAACCCTGGTTTATTAAAAAAGAGCACAAAATATAAAACACCTACTGATAGGAAACTCATTAGATAACATTGGTGAAAGAGGTTAGACCAGCCATAGCCAATCTGCAATGCACTGGCAATGCCCAAGTTCATTTTGTTGAACATATATGAAGTAGGAAGCTTATGCTGCTCTGAAACAATTTATATATAAATCAGTTGCCAGTCAAGAGAATCAATTCTTAGTCTTATCACTCAAGGAAGGAACAAGTTAAAATCTTAACTCCTTCAACAGGGTTTCCTGGGGTTTCAAATATTTTCCCACATAGTTTACACTATGTAGAAATGCAGTGATGTTACAGCCTAGAAAAGCCAAAGTGTATAGCCTCACAAGGATAAGAAGTTGGCAGCCTCGGCTCAGATAGCTTTCAAAACATAATATTTTAAGAGCAGACGGATATTATTATTTGGCTAAACTCTGCCCCTTTAAGAAAAACACTGACACAAAAATTTAAATCTCAGCAATGCAATGATTTTCAACCACTGGGCCATGGCACACTGCTGTGCCCCAGACGGTTTGCAGGTGTGCCGCAGGACTTTGAGGGAGTCTGGGCAACTGAGGCATTTGAGTCCCTAACCCGCAACACGGCCTTGTCAATGGTCAAAAAGGGATGGTGTGTCTTGATCATTATAGCATCTTGTCAATATGCCGCAAGCTGAAAAGGTTGAAAATCACTGCTGTAAAGTGTTGACACTGGACAAAGATGAGAGGTTACAGAAATTAGCCATTAGCCATTTATTGTTTCATTTTCTTTGTAAACAGCTTTGTGAACTTTTTAGTTGAAAAGCAGTAGACAGACAGACAGACAGACAGACAGACAGACAGACAGACAGACAGACAGACAGACAGACGCAAAATAACAGCACAAGTCTATTGTGTATTGGGACCTTTGGCTGACTGCAGCTTAGGTCTGAAACCTAAACTGATTATGCCACTGTCTTTCTGGATCACTCCTACAGAACAGTTTCCCATGCTAAGGAAGCCTTTACTGGGTATGGTAAAGAGGAACATCCATACTTATATTACGTATAAGTAAGGCTTATGGTAAAGAGGAACATCCATACCAATTATTTTCCTTGCTAGTGGTAGCAAATCTATTTCATTTTGTTTGGTTAGGAGGCATCCAAAGGTTCATGCCTCCAAATGAGGCATCCAAAGGTGCATGGGAATATCAGGTGCACAGGCTCTGTGCCTTGCTTCTCGCCTCATATCACCATTTGGAAGACTTAATCCTTCTGGATAACCACAAAGACATATGGGCCATCTTCCAAAAACACTGTCCTTTTATAGCTCTCACTTCTATAAAAAAAGGGGGGGAATCCCGTTTCCCAAAATCTGGCTTAAAGAAGTACCAAAATATATAGTATTGTTAAGAAAAACAAATTAATCCAGCTACCCATGTTGAAAAAAAGTTGTTTTTCAAAAGGTCACTTTTTGTCTTAATAAAAATTCCTCTGAGGAAGAAAACCCACAATAGGCTATTTAAAATAAACAGAGGCAAGAATACCCCTTCTATCGTCCAAGCCCACTCCCAGTCATAGTTAACATCTATACTGGCAGGGAGGGGCCTTTCCATCTGAGCTTTTAAGGTCACTTCTTTCTAGAAAAGTCTAAGTTCAGGGCAAGGCCATCAACAGGAACTGTAGGCATATTTGAACAAAATCAGAACATAACATATTAACATATACAGTACGTTAAATCAGACAGATTCACATGGCAATCAAGGATCTCCCCATTAGGGCAAAGAATGCTGTGAATTACCGTATATTCCAGCTCAGGGTTTACAGCAGTGATTTTCAACCGGTGTGCCATGGATAGTCCTCAGGTATGCCGTGGGAATTTGGAGACTGACATTCATTAATAAGAACATTGGGGGATTTGAACAGTCTGGTGTGTCTTGTCAATGGTAAAAACAACTGATGGTGTGCCTTGACAATTTCCGTGCCTTGTTAAGTGTGCCATGAGATGAAAAAGATTGAAAATCACTGGTTTACAGGATGTGAGACCTAAATAGTCTCAGCTAAACTGGAGGTAAAGAAAACATGTTGGGCATATTTTTACTAGGAGGATTTGGGATATTACGTACAAGTACAGCTGTTAAGAACAGTTCTCATGGCAGGAATTATATTAAGAAAAACCTAAAATTTCAAATACCATTTCCTGCTATTATAATTTGAAGTACAATGTTTCAAACTTTATTCAGATCAGTTATCAATACAGGTGGAACCTGTTTATCCATTGATTTTACAATCATGGATCTGGCTCAATGCTGGTGTCTCCAACCCACATTGAGCCATATTCAGCTCCATCTGAGAACCCTCCAAAGGAGTCTGCTGCTAGAGTTCCCTCCGAAGTGCTCTGGAGTCCCCTTCCAAAGTGCTTTCCGAAGCCCACAAAAGCCGCACACATTCACACAAGGTTTCTGTGGGCTTCAGAATATCTCCTAGAGTCAAAAAGATGTGGCTTTCAGTTTCCTGAAGAAGCCTGCAAAGACCACAAGGAGATTACACTTCAGAAAGTCTTCCAGAGGCAGAGCATCCCAGAGCACAGCTTACTGGAGGGCATCTGGGGCTGAAAATTGCAGATTTGCTTAGCCACAATTTTCAGTATCCATGAGAGTCAAAGAACTGATCCCTACAGTTACTGAGATCCTCTCTGTATTTTCTAAGCACTAGTAGCCAAATTCAATAGTATCAAATTTTGAAAAACAAAAGGGGAAAAAGAAAATTCCCATTTGAAAATGAAATCAATCCAATGGACAGACAGAGGGAGGAATATCCTTTTTTATTGTAAGGACTTACAATAATGGTAAATTAATTCATTTTTATTGGACATTATGCTTTAGGGTAGGATAAGAATATTTTAAGGGGGATGGAAGCTCTACATGTTTGGTCACTGCATGATCAAGATCTGCATAGTCCTACTTTGACCTAAATTATTATGATACACTTTACCAAAGAAGCTCTCAGATGACAGCTGAAGACTAGTTCATTAATCATTAACTTAGGCTGCAATTCCAAAGACACTTTCCTGGGAGTAAGAACCATTGAACAAAATGGGGCTTACTTTTGAGGAGTCATGTTGAGGATTGTGAGTGACATTTGATGAAGGCCCATCAAGTAGATTCTTCCCAGATCTACAGATATGGGGGCCTCCCTAAATTAGTTGGCCTTCCTAAATCTCAAATCCTGACTTTTGCTACAATCCTAAAGTCACTTTCCTGGGAGTAAGTGCCATTAAATACAATGAGGCTTACTTCTGAGTAGACATGGTTAGGATTGTGCTCCCCCTCAGATTACTGATATTGTACTTAACCAAGGTATACAGTTTCCCACAGGACTATATAAAAATATGCAGATCTGATTAGACCGGCTACCACGAGTTAAGCCATCTGCATCAGTGCTTTCACACAGGCAGTTTCATGCAGATGAACAAGGCCAACTAGAACTTGCTGTTTCAAGCAACATACATTTCAACTTTCACACAGACCTCCAGAACAGAACCAGTTTATGATATGAACTTATGGCCCAATTATATCTTGGCCTTACACTGCCAGAGCTTTCATGACTGTTTGTGGTGGTGTGAAAGTTGGGCCACTGTTATGCACACCTGGGTCACTGCCACAAAGAGGCACACAGTTCACAGCAACAGCTCTCGATAGTTCTGCCACTTTCAGTGGGCATTGAGGGCAAGGAGAGGGAGGGCAGAGGACATCCCAGGGGATGGAGGGATGAGGGCAAGAGGTTTGTTGGGGGAGGGAAAGAGGATACAACCCAGTTTTATCAGTTTGTTCCAGAATCCGATGCCCTCTTTTTGTCTATACTTTTATCATCGCAGAACTACACCAGCTACAGAGTTGGCATAAATCTGAGGAACAGACATATGCCAGCTACGGTAAGTGATGTAGGTCTGAGGAGACCCATAGGTTACCAGAAGGCCTATAAAGACATAAGGGAAAATATTTTTCTTTACCTCTCTCAGTCCTCCTGACTGCCCAGTGGATAAAGTTTGTGCCCCAGTGGCTCAGGTGCATTATCATCCATAGTGGGTGATAGGATTGGGCTGTTACTGTATCTCAAACTTCCTCTTCCAGTGATCAAAGTTAATTATCCACAGCTTGAAAAGTTAACACATGCAGTTATGTAGATAACACATGCGAGGCAAATCCAGAAGATTTTGGTGGCTCTTTGCATGGGTATCCTCAGCAATCTACACATTTTTCCATTATCTAAATGACTCACAGTCTGTGGTTGGGAAAGAAACATTGAGAATCTTACAGTCAAATTTCTGATCCTTGAATTATTACCTCCTTATAAAGCATCAGGAAAGCATACAAAATTGCCTAAAATATTGTGATACAGTAGATGTTAGTATTTAATTTCTAAGAGAAGTCCTACCCAGACTGCATGACCACTGCATGCTATTTACAGGTTGTTGTTGTTTAAAAAAACCAAGTATATTCAAACAATGACACAAGAACTTCCATTGAAAGTCAATAAAAGCTTTATAAATAGCACACAAAATAGATACAGGCTGGAACTAAGTACAGTACTTAAAAGTTCCCTTATCCCTCTAGGATAGTTTCACACATACAAAGTAACAAAGTTACCTATATGCACACATATGCCATTTGTTAAAAAATGTTGCACTCACATCTAGTTTGATCCTTTTGGTCTAGTGAAGGAGTCCTGCTAGATTGAGGAAGAGTAATTCTATAAAACAGCTTGGAGAAGGACATTAAAAAATGCTATGATTTTTACAAATGGAACTAAAAGTTTACAATAGAAACTACTGTATCCTATCAAAATAAATTACAGTATAATTTGTTTCGTGGGGTGGCTTCAATTTTACAGATCCTGTTTTTTTGTCGTTTGGAAAGAGTACCTACACTTTGTTATAGATTTGTTTGTACAGCGCCAGTGACCTATGAACCTTTTACAAATATTTTAAAAGACAGGAAATTTTGAAAGGCTCCTTTAAAAAGAAAGGGAATTTTTATGCTTCCATTTTCTCATGCTTTAGCTATCCAATGTCATTACTGAAAATTTCATTCAGTTGCACTAAATATATGGAGGTGCACCTGGAAACTAGCATATGGGCTCATATCTGCAATCGGCACTGTTTCCTGATAGCTGCTTTTAAGAAAATACCCGGAGATCCATCACAGATTTGCATCTTATCAAGTTTGGCACTTAAGCATATGCTAGAATCTTATAAATGGGACTTTGATTTTTCTCCTATTAAATACAGTGATTGTATTTGATTGTATCAACTTATATTTATGGTGCAAATATATTGTCTTTGATTTTAGATTTGTTACTCCAGACATATCTAAAAACAGGGGTCGAGGAACTTTTTTACCTTTTCCCCCAAAATATATTGAGATACTCCAGTGTTACCCCCTTGGTTTGAAAGGAAGGAAATGGTCACCTACTTTTAAAAACGTAGGACAGAATGTAGGATGTCCTACATTTTGTCCTACATATTTGAAATCAGGAGTAAACATAAAGTAAATTGTTTACTTCTGAGTAAACATAAAGTAAGTGGCTTACCTACCTTGTCTGGGGAGGGTGTTTGGGTACACTGGGGGCAGTTTCAGGATGCTGCAGCTCGGTGCAGCTAAGTCCACCCAGCCACAGCAACCATTAAAAAAACATTACTGTGCACATGCACGCACACTCTTTCCCTTCCAAAAGCTTCGATGGAGAGTGCTAGCACTTCTCCGTGGCAGAAGCAGTAGCACTCTCTGTTGGAGCTTTCAGAAAGGGAAGAGTGTGCACACCAGCACGACCATCCATTACCCCGAGGAATTTCATTTTTACCCCATTTGGAGTAATTTACCCCTGTTCCCAGATCACTGTCTTAAAAGAAGCATCCCCTTTTGTAGACGAGAAAAAGGCATCCCTCCTCCTAAGGTGCTGCCTGTCACATATGGTTTTTGCAACCATGTATCAAAAATAAATAACATATTTAAGAACATCTGCTGCCCAAGTAACCAAATTATTCAAAAAATGGTTAATTTCCATCCAAGGCTGCGTATACCCACCAGGGACCAAATCTGTACACCCCTGGGCTGGGCGGAAATGAATTAACAGCCCAATCCTATACATGTCTATTCAGGTCCCATAAAATTCAATGGGATTTACTCTCAAAGTGTGACAGATCAGGGCATAAATCAAGTTTTCTGGCTTGTTGAACTCCAAACAGTACTGCCTGAAAGCAGACACAAGAATAACAACATTCCTGCCTCACTGACACATAATAATCCTGAATTTCATTGTTTTTACTTCCATAACCCCATCAGCACACGTTACTGAACAACAAGAGTTTTTTTCAGATTACTACCTACCTGTTCAGCTTACTCATTCCTAAACCATTATTGCCCAATGAAAATCACAAGAACACCCTAAAGACAAATTGTTCCTTATGACAATTCCTGCTAGAAAGTATCTAGAAAGTACTACATGTATCAAATAATTCATTTCCATTTTTAAGTATACAGATACACTTTTTAAAGCATTAGAATCGCAGTGGTCCAGCAACATATTTAAATTTACAAGAGAGGAAGAATGCTCAGAATTTCTTAATATTTAAGACACAACTAATCTGCATTCAGTAATGTTGGGTATTCATTCTTGCTTAAGAACATTTAAGCAAAACATTTGCTGAAGCATATTCACTCTATAAAGGGGTAATTTTCAACTAGGATTAAACAGGGGGCCCAGGAGCCAAAGGAGATGGCCCAGAAATTTCCTGAGCCATTACATTTTCCAATCTCACCTGGACTCGCTGCCTGTGTGGGATGCTTGGTGAAAGCCATATATACTGAACCAAGTAATCCAGAAATGACACTGCTTAACAAAGTGTCAAATCTGGGAGGAAACTGGGAGGCTACTGGCATGTAGGTCAGCTTGCCATGAAGTTATGTATAGGGGTTCAAGGTCATTGCTGTGGGTCTAAAGCTGCTGCAGGAGTCAGTTTTGGTACACACGGGACACTTTCCTTTCTTGTATATGAGCCTAAATACAATGACACTAATTTTCTGCTATTATTTTCTACATTTAAAAGTTTTTAGAGGAATGTGTTTTAATTGTTTTTAATTGTATGTTTCTATTTAATGTTTTAATTATGTTTTATTGTAAGCCGCTTTGAGTCGGGCTAGTGGCCCGAGAAAGGTAGGATATATGTTTTTTAAATAAATAAATAAAATAATAATAAGGTGTTAAGTTTTCCATATTACTGCATCTATCTGCCCACAATGCATGGCAAGTAGACAGGTTCTGCACTGGGAAGCCTGGGTTCCAGTAGATTCGAGTTCCAAACACTTTTCCAGCTGTTGCCAGCAAACCCATGCCTTGTTTTGCCCCATTACAACCCTGTTTTGCCCACCCTTATCATCACCCACCCCAGTGCTGTTTCATCCTTTCCCTTTGGGCAAGGGCCCCAAAACAAACTCTGCATTGAAACTGAAGCGCAAATATTTTGGCCACATAATGAGAAGGGAGGGCTCTTTAGAAAAGAGCCTGATGCTGGGAAAAACCGAAGGCAAAAGGAAAAGGGGACGACAGAAGATGAGGTGGTCAGATAGTGTCACTGAGGCAATGAACATGAATTTGAACAGACTTCAGAAACTGGTGGAGGAGAGGGGGCCCGACATGCTGCAATCCATGGAGTAACAAAGAATCAGACAAGATTGAATGACTAAAATACATCAATATTCCCTTATAAAAATCTTTCCAGAGGCTATGACTTCTGGATCCTATTAAAATCTATCCAACATAGCATCATCTACAGACATCCCAACACCCAGCAAGAGCTAAACCTCCCCATTATTTATTTTGCAAATGATCCCACATATAGGTTCAATTCAGATAAATAGCAAGCCATATTTAGCAATTGAGAGCACTGCATAGTTTTGCAGTCTCATATCTCACACACACAGGTTTCTTCCCATGCATCTTAGCTTTTCTAATCAGTTTCCCACACCTGTCTGAACTACTAGTTAACTGTGGTATAGCATCTTCCTTTGAAGGAAACTAAAAGAGGTTTGCAACTTATAGTTTCAAGGCTAACACTATCATCTGCTTACAGAATTGACACTGAAGCAAACAGCAAACTGTGATTAGCAAATCCAGGAAGCAGAGGTGTAAAAAAAAGAAGAGGGAACATAGAAGCTCTCTAATGATTAAACCATATACAGGCATCCCCCGCTTATTAGGGACCAGATCAGGGACCAAAACACCATCCAAAAGTGAAAACCATTGAAAGCCTTGTCCTCCTGGGCTTAGGTGTGGCCTGAACTTCCACCCAGCCACCTTTCCAGCCATCACAATGCAAGGCGTGTTTGAGTTCCTTGTCTTACTCCAAGACCTTTCCACACTCCTCTTCCTGAATCATCATCATCATCACACAACAACCACAACAGGTTGTCCCAGTTCAGGGGGTGGCATCACCAGAATGACCACAAGTTGTAACAGCAAAAGGAAGAGAAAGCGTCCCAAAATGTAGGACATGACAAAGCAAAAGCTAAAAATACTCAAATAGATTGCTTTCATGTTGGTTAATTTAACTAAGCACTACAGCTGCAATCCTAAAGATCCTTTACTGGGAATAAGACCCACTGAATGCAATGGATCTTACTTTTGAGTGAACATGGTTAGGATTATGATCTACATTACTTATTTTTAAATTTAAAACTACTTTATGTAGGTTATTACATGTAGACGACAATCCAGAGTAACTATGGCACCTTTTATGCCGACGTAGTTATGGTGCCATCTATGGGAAACCTATGGGAAATGCATAGAGCAATCCAGAGTAAGTGCCTCTTACATCTTCCCGTAGTTAGGGTCGGCCCCACAAGACAGGGTGAGCGCCTGTCCTTAGCTTAGCTCTGCGACGCCAGCTGGATCCAATCATATTGGCTCTGCCTTTCCATTGGACTAATTCAGTGGCGTGGAGAGGGGGGATTTGCTGCTTGGGTAACAGCCTATCCTCCATAACAATCCAACCCAGGCTTTCGTGCTTCGTATGCAGCACCGAGCACGATACCATAGTCTTTCAAGACTGACGGAGGCCTGCTTTAGGGGTAATGTATTAATTACAAGAATTCTAAATGCTGCCTGCTCACAAGGAAAAGGAGGACAAGGAAGATTTGTTTCCAGGACACAAGGCTAAAAAGGAGGATAATATCCTGGAAAACTGGTACATATGGCCACTTTGTGTACTTACTATTAAATTTAAAACTATTACATATATTTATTGTGTGTGTTTATATATCTATATCTATATCTATACCTACCTAACTATCTATCCATAACTATATCTATACAATTTATGAATTACAAGAATGCTACATGCCATCTGCTCACAAGGAAAAGTAGGACATCAAAGCTTTTTTCAGGACACAAGGCTAAAAAGGAGGACATGTCCTGGAAGAGCAGTACATATGGTCCCCTTGTGTACCTACTTTTAAGTTTAAAACTATTCCATATATCTGTATTGGTGGTGTGCAGGCGGAGTGCCTTCCAGAGGGGCTTGCAGAGGGGGCGACTGCTGCCTTGAGGGTCCATCCCGAGGACCCCCTGCCTGGGGCAGCCCCTGAGGCGACCCCTTCCCTTCCTTCCTTCCTTCCTTCCCTCCCTTGCTGGGCTGTGCTGGACTCACCCAGAAGACGGTGGAGTAGACGATGAGGGTGAACTTGAGGCACAGGTAGGAGAAGCGCCCACAGTAGCGGACGTTCTCCGAGCCCGCAGCCGGCGCCATCCTCCCCACCGCCCGCCCCGCTTCCTGCTCCTCCCGCCCGGCCCGGCACCTGCGACTCTCCCTGCCAAGGCCGCCGGCGGTGGTGGCGCCTCGCCCGGCCCTGAATGGCCTCGCCTTCCCTGCCCCGCTCCGGGAGGAGCCTGGTTGGGACTGACTGACTGACACACCTCCCCACTCACCGGCCCTTCCCGGGAGTAAGCCCCATTGACTACAAGAGGACTTACTCCTGAGTAGACCTGCATAGGAGGGGCTCTCCACACACTTTCCTGGGAGTAAGCCCCACTGACTACAAGAGGACTTACTCCTGAGTAGACCTGCCTAGGATGGGCTCTCCACACACTTTCCTGGGAGTAAGCCCCATTGACTACAAGAGGACTTACTCCTGAGTAGACCTGCCTAGGAGGGGCTCTCCACACACTTTCCTGGGAGTAAGCCCCATTGACTACAAGAGGACTTACTCCTGAGTAGATGGGCTCCTAGGATGGGCTCTCCACACACTTTCCTGGGAGTAAGCCCCATTGACTACAAGAGGACTTACTCCTGAGTATACCTGCATAGGATGGGGCTCTGAGGCAGCAGTCCTCTCCACACCTTCCTGGGAGTAAGTCCCATTGACTTGAATGGGAGTAACATCTGAGTAGGCACACCTAGGTTTGGACTTGCAGCCCCCTGAATGTGAACCTTTCCCATTTAGTCCTGTGTGGACCAAAGTCAGCTACACTAGAGCCCAAAGCTATGCATGTCTACTCAGAAGTAAATCATATTGAGTACTAGGAACTTACTCCTAAGTGTGGATTCAATTGCAGCCTAGCAACGTTATCCCTTGTATGTGTTTGCTTGGGGAGTGAGGTCTTCTCTGTGACTGCAATCCTATGCACACTTTCCTAGGAATAAGCCCCATAACCCGCAATGGAAATTATTTCTGAGTGGTCATGCTTGGGGTGCAGTTGGCTTAGGGGTTAAAGGTGCTGTCCCAACAAGTCAGCTGTTAGAGAGCCGGGTACTGCAAGTCAGATGATCTCCCATCCTTAGCCCAGCTCCTGCCAACCCAGCAGTTCGAAAGCATCCAAATGCAAGTAGATAAATAGTGGGAAGGTAACACTATCTTTACCTTACCATTTACCTTCCCAGTGGGAAGGTAACAGCATTCCATGCGCAGAGGCGTCTTCAGACAATACTGGCTCTATGACTGTAGAAACAGAAAGTGGGGGTGCTAGTCATGCATAGGATTGTGCTGGTGTGTATGTAGTATGGGTGGGTAGGCTCCATTCACCACTGTTGGGAGTTCTGAGCAAACATTCACAATTCCAATACACAACTTTCCTAAACTCACTCAGACTGAGCACAACAGGAAGAAATGCCCCTCCTCCACAGTATAAAGATACATGGTGGATGGATGGATGGAAGGAAGGAACGAACTCACTTTCCTAACACACTAACAGCACAATCCAGAGTAACTACAGGAGCTCTTACATCGATGTAAGAGACATTTACGTTGACATAGTTACAATGCCACCTAATAGAAACCTATGGGAAATTCATAGAAAAATCCAGAGTAAATTATTCTTACATCAACGTAAGAGCTCCTGTAGTTACTCTGGATTGTGTTGTTAGATTTCTTTTTATAAAAATTAAAAAACGCAATGTTTTTTAAAAACTGAGCAGTTTCAGTGTTCATTAGTGGCAATTCTCACCACAAAACAGTTCTTTGAAGGAAGTTGAAATGAAGGTTCTCCTAGTTGTAGTTCTTTAGTTGAGAGAACCTCAAGGCTGTGGCTGATCTTGCAAGTACAGGTGTCTCTCTCCCCCCCCCCCCCCCCACTTTCTGACAGTTAATTTTCTGAATCTTTCAATTATATCCAGGACATTAATTCATCACATACTCCACTCTTTCAACCTCACGCTGCTGGTCTAAAGACTAAAATTGTCTTCCCTGCTGTTGATTTGCATGTGATATGGTGATCAAACTGTTTTTAGCATTCCCTTATACTTTCTACAGTAAATAAGCATCATAAGATATTAATTGCCCACACATGTCTTTGTTCATTTTGCTATAATTTGTTATGTATTTTGGCTATGTGTTAATAAATATGTGTTACTTAGGGCACAATCCACAGTAACTACAAGGAGTCCTTGCTCCGGTGTAAGTACAATTTACTCAGGATTGCAATATGAATTTCCCATAGGTTTTCAGTAGGTGGTGTCGTAACTACGGGTACACGTAATGTCTCTTACGTGCTCCCGTAGTTACTCTGGATTGTAGGGATAGGCTTTTGCAAGCAAAAATTACATATTTTTGGTGACCATATTGCATTTGCAAGCTGACTGGGTTTCGCTTTTCAACAGTTTTCACTTTTGGACAGTGCTCCAGTCCCTAACCTGGCCAATAAGTAGGGGATGCTTGTAGCCTAATAGGGAGCTCTCCTCTTAAGTGGGAAATTATACAGTATAATCATGGTCATCAGTCCCTCTATGAGGCCAACGAAAGCCTCATGCAGCAAGTTGACAGAGCATACCCAATTTCTGCCCATCTTCTGGCCTCACCAGCTCCTCATTCCATTGTCTAGATTGGAAAAGGAAGGAGGACAGCGAATAAAAGGAAATATGGAGATTTCCATATATGTGTTGCTTTCATGTGGTTAATTTAAGCACTATATTGCTTATTACTAAATTCAAACATATAATTTATTACATTGATAATGTATTATCAGAAGGCTTCATGTTGTCTGCTCGCAAGAAAATGGAATATAATGAAGATTTTTCCAGGGCACAAGGCTGGAACAAGTAAGGGGGGCAGTAATTGGCATGTCATCTGAAGGGATGCTGGACTAACCCTGATCATGTTGCAGGGTGGTTCTTATGGTGAAAACAGATGTAACATTTGGTGGATCGTAGAAGTGCTCTCCTCTCCTCAACATGCATTTGCTGCATTTAAAGCCATTGCTTTCAGGGCAGTGCATAATTCTCATGCGACGCCTTAAAAGGTTGCATCTGTCTTCACCTGCCATATTCATGCCTCCATGCACCCCAAAGTCAGAGGGTAGGGGTGCATCTCAGGGGATAACTAAAGAGACATGGCAAGTTCCTTTTTCTGGCCAACTGTCCTCTGGCATAAACAGACAGACACACTTACAGCCCAATCCAGAGCAACTAATCTGTCTGCATAAGAGCCCTTAGGTTGCCCTATCTAACACTAGGTTGGAGCAACTGCAAGATGCTCCAGCCCAGTTACTCTGAAGGAGGCTTAGGGCAGAGCAAGGCAAGATAGGGTGCCCTAAGAGAGGTGGACCTGCTCTGCCCTAACTGGGGCAGCCTAAGCAGCTCAGGAGAGGCAAGTTGAGGGCATGTTTAGCATTGCCTAGGGCAGAGCAGTTACTCTGTATCCAAAGCCTGTTTCCAAGGCAGAAATGCCCTCTTCCAGCCCTCAGAGTTATAACACCTCAGGAGCAGGTATAGTAATGAGTAGACCCATAGGGGTCCATGATAAGGCCTGAGTAAGAATGGCAGTGTTGACCAAAAATCTGAGTTCTTGACCAGCCTAGCTGCAACCCCTGCCTCTCAACCTCAGGATATGGAACAAACTACGGCTGCCCACAAACCTCAGGATACAGCAGGCCCCTCCAAGAAGCCCCTTGTATTCACTGTAGAATGTACTGGCATCTCATCAGGGACTCCTTATAAGGCAGGCACCCAGTGGCGTCACCAGACTGGTGTGGCTGGTGTGGGCTGCATTGGGGATGCGCTCCATATGGGGTGATGCGCCGGAGGAGTTTGACTGTCCTTTGGCAGGCCCTGGGCGTCAGCACCCCCATTCAGGCCTCCTCCAAGGCGGAGAATCAGCCAGAAGCTGACACTTGTCTGAGGAGCTGGCCTGAACGGCCATCTGAGGTGCACTGCGCAGAAACACACTGAGCATGCCGAACAGCTTCAGAGGAGACTTCCTTAGAGCAGAGAAAGTCCACGCCTCTGCACAGCCATTCGGCCTCACTCAGGAGGCGGAGCGGCAGCCGAATGGCTTCAGAAAGAGTACTGCACAGGCACCAACTCTGACGCCTGCACAGTCTTCCCCGAAGCCAAAAGTCTTCAGAAAAGTACTGCGCAGGTGTCAGAGATGGTGCCTGCGCAGTACTCTTTCTGAAGCCAGTTGGCTTCAGAAACAACTGCGCAGGCGCCAACTTTGGTGACTGTGCAGTCCAGGTGGGGGGGGGGTGCATCCCAGGGATGACGCACAGACTTCCGCACCAGGTGATGTGCAGAGTCATGTCACCACTGTAGGCACCACAGCTGTTCCTTGTTCAGTGTGATCTGAGGGGTGTCTCCTCAGGAGCAAGTCTTCCCCTTGTGTCAATTACTTAGCATGCTCTGGAGCAGTTAGGGCAGCCCAGGCTTCCTGACTCTTTGGATTCAGCATAACTTTCTGCTCTGGATACAGAATAGTTAGGAGAGTGCAGTTAGGTCAGAGCAGGCTGAATTTGCTCTGGATTGCAGCCTTGGTGATTCATTTGGGTTATTTATTCCCATAAGTATTTTAACACTTATAAGCAGTCTCAGGTTTTCATTAACGGACAAGAATAAAAGGTTCTAATATGAGTTTTTACTCTCAGATCAATTCCAGCAATACCATCAGAATGCATTGAATGGCTGTGCTGTGATGCCCTCTGGCAGCACAGGTAGGTTTTAGAGGTCACCTGGGTTGTAGCCAGGTTAGTGAGGGAGAGATGGTTTCCCTTAGGGGTACTTTGCCTCTGCCTCAACCTGGAAGTAGAGGCACTTGCTTTGGCCTCACTTCCACAGCCCTTGGACAGACTAGGCATTTTATGGGGCGTAACCTCTTTTGATGGATGAATCTTAGTCTTCCCTAGTCAGCACTCTGATGGGTTGTTCAATCTGTGTTTAACATTGCCAGCTAATGGTAAATCTGGGGGAGGAAACAGTTAACTCCCCCCCCCCCCCAACTTCATTTAAAGTTGGCAACAGCAGCTTCTTCCATGCTTCTTCCAGGCTGGTTTTCTCCCAGCATAATCCTTCACATTAGCCTTTGCAGTCACTCTGGATTGGCCACCCACCAGCCTCCACAACTCCACTGTCCTAGATTGCAGTTACTAGAAAATGGAACTATAATCTGTCTTTCCTAGTGGAAAGTGTCACAGGCCCCTTCTGGATGGATTAGGCTCCAGATGGCATTACTGGGACAATTTTTGCACTATTGGAGAATGATGGCAGAAGGTGGTGCAAAGCTCTTCATTTGATCACCCATCAAAAAATAGTGGTGCAGAGCTCTCCTATTTAGAATAAAAAAGGCTCAGACCCTTTTTAACTAAATATTTATACTATTACTATTATTTATACTATTATTATTATTATTATTATTATTATTGTTATTATTGTTGTTATTATTGTTGTTGTTATTGTTGTTGTTGTTATTATTATTATTATTATTATTATTATTATTATTATTATTATTATTATTATTATTATTATTATTACAAAGATATACAGTAGTTTATTGCCTCTGTTCTGCCTCCGATGGTAAGACGTATGATTTTAACAATATTTATAAACCACTTTTCAATCCACCCTCTCCCCTTCAAAAAAAAGTGCACAGAAAAAATGAAAATAAATAGCTCCCTGTCCTGAAAGGGTTCACAGTCTAAAACAGGGGTCAGGGAACATTTTTACCTTTTACCCCAAAATATATTTAGATATGCCAACATTACCCCCTTGTTATGCCAACGTTACCCCCACCAAGCACTGCATCTATCCCTACCCTAGTGTCCCTTGCTTCCCCAATATTGTTCCATTACCCCCGGGAATTTCATTTTTACCCATTTGGGGTAATTTACCCCTGTTCCCTGACCACTGGTCTAAAAAGATGCAGATGAAACACCAGCAAACAACCACTATAAAAGACAGTGTGCTGGGGTGAGGGACAGATATTCTACCCTTGCTAAATATAAGAGGATCACCACTTGAAAAAGTGCCAGTTTGCTCAATTATTCAATATTTTTTTTCTAAGAAGAATTGAATAGTAAGAATAATACAGTTAATTTATGAACCCTATTTCATTTGCAGCCCAGTCCTATGTATTCTGAGCAATCCTATGCCCAGAAGCAAACCTCATTGATTTCAATGGGATTTACTGCCAGGAAAATGTTAATATAGGATTGCAGCCTGAATGTATTTTTCTTAAAGTAACAAGAATAATTATCAATTATTAGGCAGTAGCATTTAGTAAGCATAGAGAAAAATATATGGTTCATATTAACTGAGCTAGAGAGTAAGAAACGTATTCTTGCAAATGTGACACAAAAAAGCTATTTTCTTGAGGGAGAATAGCTCATTGACATTGCCAACAACTACTGAATTTGTTCTTTCCCACTTGCCAACAAGCAAGCGAATGAATGAACGAATTGAGGATAAATGGTTCACGTTACACAAGCTGTGAAATGTGTCAGTGTCCAATATTAAGAAGCTTCCGTGGTGTTTCATGTTGTCTTGCTTTCTACCTCGGTTATCTCATGCAATTTCCTGGCTGACATTTCCAAAAAGACATGGACTTATTAATGACATTATGTTCCTTTTCTATGTGACACTGGCAAATAGTATTTTAAAGTACAAGGTCACTAGCTAACTATGTTGCACTTGTTATAAGTGTTCCATTGTGTAAAGTTGGAGCAATGGATTTGCCTGGAATTCAACGGGGCTTCCTACGTATGACCTTTCAGCATGCTTGCTTCTGGGAAGGGAACAGAACTGTTTGGCGAGCCAAAGTAGAGCGCATCCCCTTATAAGGATCTAACAGTAAAACGTAATAAATCCCTTTCATAAATACTCTTTTGTATAAATATTTATTCATCTTCCAAGAAGCATCAAGAACTCTAGTTGTGAAACTTAAGCGCTAAGAATGTAATAGCACTTACTCAACTTGTCAGAAGATAATAGTATACACTTATGGAAAATAATAATTAAACACAGCATTCATTAGTAGCGTCGGGTCCATTGAAGAACTAACTTTGATCACATAAAAAAGTGATCTTTAAACTCTTTTTCTTTTGATAAAACATTTCATAGTATGTATAAAAAAGTTATATGATTAATTTTTCAGGACACCATAGTTTAAGCACTGCCTTCTTAGACATGTTTATCCATTACAGCTTTATTTACATGAATTGGGTCTGAGATGACAGCTCTTTAAATCTTTCCACTCTCGAGTATGTCTCAAATCCATACAAGTTTTCAAGCACATTTTAAATGAATCTGGGAAATATCAAGTTCTCCAATAAGAAAATGCATGATAATGAGATTTTTGTCTGTGTTTTGTTCACCTTGGTTGTCATCTCAGGGTAACATTAAACAGTGGTTTATTTAATGCTAGCATATTTGATAGACAGGTTATGTTGCATTGAAGTGGAGGGTTACTTTTCCGTACAGTACATAGATTTTTTTTCTGTAAGTAGTGATAACAAATAAACAAATTTCACAGCACAATCCTAAATTGTGCTCAAACCAGCAGGCTGGCTTAACTGCCCGGTATGCAGCAGAAGTATGGGGACAGCTGCTAGACTACAATGGGGAAGGGGAGGCTCTACACAGACTTTGGACACAATCCAGAGCAAATTCAGCCCGCTCTGACCTAACTGCACTCTCCTAACTATTCTGTATCCAGAGCAGAAAGTTATGCTGAATCCAGAGAGTCAGGAAGCCAGGGCTGCCCTAACTGCTCCAGAGCATGCTAAGTAATTGACACAAGGGGAAGACTTGCTCCTGAGGAGACATCCCTCATATCACACTGAACAAGGAACAGCTGTGGTGCCTACAGTGGTGACATGACTCTGCACATCACCTGGTGCGGAAGTCTGTGTGTCATCCCTGGGATGCGCCCCCCCCCCCACCTGGACTGCGCAGTCACCAAAGTTGGCGCCTGCGCAGTTGTTTCTGAAGCCAACTGGCTTCAGAAAGAGTACTGCGCAGGCACCATCTCTGACACCTGCGCAGTACTTTTCTGAAGCCTTTTCTGAAGCCTTTTTTGACACCTGTGCAGTACTCTTTCCGAAGCCATTCGGCTGCCGCTCCGCCTCCTGAGTGAGGCTGAATGGCTGTGCAGAGGCGCGGACTTTCTCTGCTCTAAGGAAGTCTCCTCTGAAGCTGTTCGGCATGCTCAGTGTGTTTCTGCGCAGTGCACCTCAGATGGCCGTTCAGGCCAGCTCCTCAGACAAGTGGCAGCTTCTGGCTGCTGCTCCGCCTTGGAGCAGGCCTGAATGGGGGTGTTGACGCCCGGGGCCTGCCAAAGGACAGTCAAACTCCTCCGGCACATCACCCCATACGGAGCGCATCACCCAATGCAGCCCACACCAGCCGCACCAGTCTGGTGACGCCACTGGGTGCCTGCCTTCTAAGGAGTCCCTGATGAGATGCCAGTACATTCTACAGTGAATACAAGGGGCTTCTTGGAGTGGCCTGCTGTATCCTGAGGTTTGTGGGCAGCCGTAGTTTGTTCCATTTCCTGAGGTTGAGAGGCAGGGGTTGCAGCTAGGCTGGCCAAGAACTCAGATTTTTGGTCAACACTGCCATTCTTACTCGGGCCTTATCATGGACCCCTATGGGTCTACTCATTACTATACCTGCTCCTGAGGTGGTATATCTCTGATGAACTGGAAGAGGCATTTCTGCCTTGAAACAGGCTTTGGATACAGAGTAACTGCTCTACCCTAGGCAATGCTAAACATGCCCTCAACTTGCCTCTCCTGAGCTGCTTAGGCTGCCCCAGTTAGGGCAGAGCAGGTCCACCTCTCTTAGGGCACCCTATCTTGCCTTGCTCTGCCCTAAGCCTCCTTCAGAGTAACTGGGCTGGAGCATCTTGCAGTTGCTCCAACCTAATGTTAGATAGGGCAACCTAAGGGCTCTTATGTGGACAGATTAGTTGCTCTGGATTGTCCTGCCAGGCCACCTCTGGAGTTGGCTTGAGCAGACAGGAGCATTCAGAGGCAGCTCTCAAATGCCTAGAAAATAAGGTTTAGATCCAGCATAACTGCCAGATCCAAGCCCTGTCTCGGACTCCCTGCCCAATTGCTCCTAGACCTGCCCTCCCCTTCCCCAGAACACCTCCCTCCTGCCCATGTGAATTTAGAAACCAAACATAAGTCTTGAAATAATGGTTCTGTTCCCATAAACTTTGATTTATAATCATCAGAATGTCTTGCAATTTCTGCAGAAATGTTTGCACTTCAATATGCGTTATTGAATAAACCACATAGAATCTGTGTGTTATCTATTTGGACAAAAACCAAGAAATTCCAGTTGAGAGTTCAATTAAAACTAAAATGAAAAGTGAATACACAGGAAACAGACAATCCTCTGGGTTATACAATGTACTTTCAAATCTTTTTTTAAAAATCTAAGGAACTTCTAAAGTTTTTAAATAAGCAGGTTAAACAGTAGTCATTATCAAAATATAAATCAAAAATACTTCAAAGGAAATTAATGACATCAATAAAATATCATTTTACATCAGCATAGCAATGAGTGTGATCATGTGTGGCACCTATGCCACTTCCAGGTAAGGTGTGTGAGTGCATGGTGCATGGATAGTATGTCCACTGCTGTTCACCACCTGCAGAAGCCACATGTGATGGGACAAGCAGATGACAGGGGGCCTCACCACTAGCCTCATGGCTCTAGCAGGGCAGGAGCTAGGGTGAGCTGGTGCAGGAACAGGGAGGCTGCTGTCCATGAGCATGCTCAGGTTGTTATCCATTCTACCCATGTGTAGGCCCCTATAGACCATCTGAAGGGGCAGAAGTCATTGGGCATTTGCTTGCAGCCAGCAGTTCCTGGGCTGGGTTGGATGCCCATCTGTGGGGAGTGGGGGAAAGGAGAAGAGACCTGCTACATACCTACCAGGCTGCTGTCCATAGGGGCGGCAGCAGCAGGGCCTGGCCTCTCCTCTATTGCAGCTGTGTGAGGCAAGATTATGGGACTTCCCCAGTGGTGGGATTCAAATAAATTAACAACAGGTTCTATGTCCTAATAACCTAAATTAACAACAGGTTCTATGTCCCATTAGTAGCTGGTTCTCAGAACCAGGTGCTCATTAGCAAAGGGTTCTATAGAACCTGTGAGAAGCCCTGATGCCCACCACTGGATTCCCACCATTGCTTACCTGGTGGAAGGGAAGGGAAAGAAACTCTCCCTCATTGGGGATCTTCAAGCAGAGGCTCGACACGCACCTGTTGGAGATGCTTTAGGAGGGGGTAGGTGAGGGTTGGACTAGATGACTTACTGGGTCCCATCCAACTCTTGGATTCTATGATAAGGAAGGAAGAAAAAGGAAGGAAGAAAAAGGAAGGAAGGAAGGAAGGAAGAAAAAGGAAGGAAGAAAAAAGAAGGAAGAAAAAGGAAGGAAAGAAGGAAGAAAAAGGAAGAGGAAGGAAAAGGAAGGACGGACGGACGGACTGGGTGAGGTGTGTATGTGTGCAAAAGGTGCTCCTCACTATGTAGGTCCCATCCTGTCCCTGTCCCTATTTTTCTGACAGGGTGACATAGCCCCAGGTTACTGGACCTGGGCTGTATCCTGAGCTGGTCAGTTGGGGCAATGACAGAGCTGAGCTGTGGCTGCTGTATGTTTTACTCTGCTGTCAGCCCTTACATAGGTCTGCAATGGGTCTCCTCAATTCTGCCACTTTCTTTGGTGGTGCAGAGAACTTGGTCTCTAGGGGGCATGACTGCCTGGGGAACAGGGATTAAAATATGGCTCTGCCACAATGGCCATGCCCCTAGTACAAACCTTGCACTGTCCCTCCTGCACCAGTGCAGCACTTTTCCTGGGTTGCGGCAGCTCAGGACCCAGGATGAGTTTGCACTGGTGCTTGCCCTGCACCAGGCTGTAGCTTCTGTAGGTTCTGTATTTGTACTGGGGCTACAGCAGTTTAGGAATGCACCCTAAAATAATCACTCTTGCTACTCAATAATCCTACTGTCTTCTCAATCTCTCCAAATAATGTTTACGGCATCCTACAAGCCAAGTTCTAAATTCCTTGCATATTAAAACTCCCACTGAAGTCAAAAGTGAGATATGAATCTAGTAAGACTAAAGGTCAGGGTGCTAATAAGGTAAAATCTATTAAGCTGTTCACTTAAAACCTGAGAATATCAAGATTACATTATATTTACATTTACAAACCTTTATCAGGCATAAAATCAAGAAGATTGCTACTAAGCCAAGAACAAAATAAAAAGGACACACACACAGGCGTCATTAAATTTGATTTGAGAATGGCTAGCTTTGTATAGACTAGCTTATCTCAACCTACTATAAAAACTTGTTAAGTAGTTGTAGAAAATCTTTCCTGTTTGACTACATATTTAATGCCTCCCAGCTTCATAAGAGAGAACTGAAGTTTATCAACTCTGAGATGTATGGTCTACCAAACTCATAGCTAAACTTAAAAGCAAAAAAATGATTTTTTAAATGGGAACTGCAATAATTTGTCCCTGAGCTTTAAGGAGATTCTCCCCATCAGTAATCATCGATGAATTGCCCCAAAAATATTTCCTTTGGATTTATATAAATAAAGTTTTGGTGTATATGCGTGTTGAGGAGCATTCATCACTCCTCTGTGGAGCATGTTTGAAAATCAATGTGTGATGTACCGAACCTCTGTTTTTAATGCATCAAACCAGGAGTTCACAGCCCTAATGCTCTGACTGCAGTAAGAAAATCATCCAGCCTGAAACAGTTTTTCAACACTGAGCTGAAGAAAGAGATGAAGGCAACTCTCTCCTCACACCTCAATGCTTCTGTGGATGGTTCTTTCATAGATGGTGTCAACTACAGTTCCTCCACTTCATTTTCTCAGCCTGACTGGCAAATTGCTCTCTGGGCTATTCCCTTTTTGTCCATAGTCATTGTATCCATTGTGGGCAATGGGACTGTCATCTGGATTATCTTGTCTCATCAAAGGATGAGGACTGTTACCAACTATTTTATTGTTAATTTGGCAGTTTCGGACCTGCTGACAGCCTCCCTGAACACAGTTTTCAATTTTGTTTATGCCAGCCACAATGTCTGGTATTTTGATGAGGGTTTCTGTCAGTTCCTTAACTTTGTTCCTATTACAGCAATGTTTGTGAGCATTTATTCGATGACTGCTGTTGCTGCCGAAAGGTAAGAGATGCTGTGCTGCAGAGTTTTTCACTTGAACCATGTTCTCTTTGCTTTTGTGTTATGCTGAAGGAAGTCGGTAATATTAATGAATATTAAAAAAGCATTGACTTGTAGTAAGTTATGGAAAAAACTTACTTACAGTGCAATCCTAAGCATGTCTAGTCATAAGTAAGTCCCATTGTGTTCAATAGTACTTACTCCCAGGAAAGTGTGGTTAGGATTGCAGGTTTACTCATCCATATGGTTTTAGGCAACCATTTATTTTTAGGATGCATAAACTAACACTGCAGTCCTATATACTCTCACCATGGAATACGGTAAGTCCCACTATAAGTGGGAATTACATTTAAGTAAACATATACAGTATAGGATTGCATGGCATGTTATTTAACCTAACTTTAACTCTGCTTATTATTTGACTTTTTCTATTTTAAATTATGAGACATCCCAGATGATCTTATTTGCTGTATCTAGGTGTCCAAAATTCAATTTTGTAAATCTGCTTATTCAGTTTCTGCAAATCATGTAAGTGGGCAAGAGCTTTTCAAGGTTCTGAAATCTCATTTTACTACTACTTCTGCCTCCATCTTCCTTCTCATATTTCATCAGTCATTACCTATATATTTTTCAAGTCTGAATGTTTGTGCCCACCACCTTGCTTTTCAAAAGTGAAAGAGAGGACACTGAGTGCCAGATTAGAAATGACACTTATCTTTTAATTTTCTCCTATCAGTACTTTTAAGTTTGTAGATTGTGGATACAGAAGACCCTAATATGAATCAGGTTTATGGAGTTAATTATTTTTCTGACCATGATTTGGTCTACATTAGAAGATCATAGAAACCTCTTCCCCCACCCCAAGCTGTTTGCTCCTGGGGGGGAAATTGCCACTGTAAAAAATAACAGTTCATCTCCCAGAGCAAATAGCAGCAATGCATCAGAACTGTAGTAGGCAGTGGCATAGCTAATGATCATGTAGCCCAGTGCAAAGCTCAAAATATTGCTCCAGAAGTGATGTCCCAACTGGAAGTGATGTCATTCTGGGGTACTTAAAAAAATAAGTTTTCCCCTGCAAGAACAAATAAAAAATGAAAATTGTGTCCCTTATTGGTTAGGGAAACTGTGCTGGGGCAGAGGAATGGTTATTCTTTCCCTGCTAAATATAAGAGGAGTACCATTTAGAAGTGCTCGTATACCCAGTTAGTATGGGTAACTGTGTTATGATATGTGTATATGGAGAGCTGATTCATATTAACACCCCTTATTATTTCCATACAGTATCAGAATTACTTATTATTGGCTCTCAGAGCAATCAGTATCATGGGAAAGTTTTGAATTAAGAAAATCCACTTTTTGTTCATAGACTTTTGTGATTTAATTTTCTGCTTAATAGGCCATACATTTTAGAGAATATAGATATTCCCATCCTCTTTGTTTCATTGCCTTCTGCATTAAATTACCTTTCCAATGATATATAACATGATGGTATTATCATTCATATTGACCCTGTTTTTCACAATTTTAGCCACTAGCGTCAAGCTCAGTTTGTAGCCCCCCTAAAGATTGTAGCCCCTCCTAACTTCACCACTGGTGGTAGGGGAAGGTGGTTCCCATGTCATGGTTCCAGATAAAATGGGTGCCTCTCACTATTTAAGCCAGAGCTTAAATAGCTCTGTTGCTTAAACCTGTTGCTACAACAGCATGTCAAAGACAGCCAACCAGTCAGCCAGTGGCAGGGTGGGGTATTTGCTGCCTCTACCAATTCAGTATCTAGGGCAGCATTTCTCAAAGTGGGGGTCGGGACCCCATTGGGGGTCACATAGAGCTTTCCTGGGGGTCGCCTAAAGACCCCTGGTGCAGGGGGCCAGGTCAGGCTTGCCTGTAGCTGCATGCACACTGGGGCTGACTGACAGCCTCAGGGCCCAATCCTATGCATGCCTACTCTGAAATAAATCCCATTATAGTCAGGGGAGCCTTTACTCCCATGCAAATGTGGATAGGATTGCAGCCTCAGGGCCCAATCCTATGCATGCCTACTCTGAAATAAATCCCATTGTGTTCAGTGTGTGCATAGAACACACATTTCATTTGTAACAATGAAAATACATCTTGCATATCGGATATTTACATTACTATCATAACAGTTATAAAGTAGCAACAAAAATAATTTTATGGTTGGGGGTCCCCACAACATGAGGAACTTATAAAGGGGTCACGGCGTTAGGAAGATTGAGAACCACTGATCTAGGGCAATATCTAGGGCAGTTGCCTTACTGCAGTGCACCAATAGCTCAGAATTCCCCCCATTGAACAATATGGTCAACATCCTAAAGCAGCAGTCTCCAAACCGCAGTTTGCTACATCTCTAATTACTAGTCCAGGCATGGCAGTGGCTGAGACTTTCCATTCTGTGCCACAGCCCTCTTGTTTCATCACTTCTCTACTTGAGCTGTCCCCACTTGCTACCCCAGTCAAGCTCTGTGCCCCAAGAAGCTACCTGGCTGAAATTACTGAGATCAGAGATGAAAAAATGGTGTTGTGGCATGGAATGAAAAGCCTCCACCACCACCATCCCATACCATGCCTGAGCCAGTAATGCTGGATCTGGCCCACCGTTTGGTCGCTGCTGTCTTAAGGCGTTTCTTGATTTAATTCAAAATACATGAATTTAAATTGGAATTCTTTCTTACCATCAAATTAATAGTGTACTACAGAAGTATCAACCATGCACATTATGTGCATTTTACCAGCCCAACACATTATAGGTAGAGACAAAGTCAGGGGGATAAAAGCAGTTCTTATAATTTATTCTATATTTAATTGTCTGGAGGGAAGGAAAAGAGTGGGATTTACAGGCTGGGTTAGCCCCTCCCACTTCTGGAGAATGGGTCGGACTAAGACAAAGTCTCCTCCCTGTAGGAGCCACCCTGTCTTCCCAGTATGGCTCATTTTTGCCCCTCTTTTCCTACCTCTGAGAATAGGATATTTGTAATTTTTTCTATAAGCCACCTTGGGGATCCTTATTGATCAAAAAGCGAAAGAGGTTTGGTAACTTTCCACTTTTAATGGATTTGGTTTTGCATTGAGCCTTTGAAGATGGTCTTAAGCCCATCATTTAGGGCAGTGAGTCATGGCCAACAATGTGGGAAATATTTGCCTATTGTTAACTCAAGGTCAGTGCTAAATCAGTTCCTTTTTCCTTTGTGGAAGGACACAAGCAAGGTTGCATTTCAAAGGGTTGTGCTAATTTTGTTAGAAACATCTTTCACTTTCAGAGGGATAGAACAAAATTCCCCTTTGAATAATGCCCAACTCATAGTACATCAAAGGTTGATTCCAACATATCGGTAATACATACAATGTATTTGATTTCAAAATAATACATTGTTTTGGCATCCATCAATATCGAAAGACTATGGTATTGTATTGGATCCATCAGTCTCAAAAGGCTATGGTATCTTGCTTGACACTGTATACGAAGCACAAAGGCCTGGGTAGATTAATATGGTACATTAATAAGATTAATATTAATATGGCTGCTACCTAAGCAGCAAATCCCCCCTCTCCGCGCCACTGAAATAATCCAATGGAACAGCAGAGCCGATACCATTGGTTCCAGCTGCATTGCAGAGCGGTGTTAAGGACATGAGCTCACCCTGTCTTGTGGGAACCCGGGTCTTGAACCCTGGCATACTGGTTAACAGGCACAGTGTCTTAACGACTTGTGCCACCCACAGCCCATACCAAGTATAATACTTACTAAGGGTGCAATCCTAACCAATTTAGGTCAGCCTAACTCAGCCTGGATATCTTCCTGTGGTGGTGTGGGGAGATTGAGCTATGCCTATGCATTGGCCTGATCTCCCCATGAGTGGGACAGAAGTGCCTTTTGTGATACCCCCCAGCTTGGCATTTACACTGGGGCTTATGCTGGCCTAACAGGTGGTTCGGGTTGCAGCCAAAGTCATGTTAATACTGTAGGGCTGCAATCCTAAAGACACTTTCCTGGGAGTAAGTCTCATTGCATCCAATGGGTCTTACTTTTGAGTAGACATGGTTAGGATTGTACTCTCAAACTCATAAGTTAGAATCCACTTTGCATTCCTAATTGGCTATATTTTAACAAGCATTTTAAAGCATTGTTTTCCCCCACTCTAAAGTACAGTGTAAGATACATATACCTTCAGACTCTTACCATTTTTTGTAATATAGGATTTTGCTGTATTCTTCTATGGTCTCACAATTGGGAGTCTCACTATTGCTGTATTCTTCCATGACAGAAAGTTAGCATTTGAATACTAAGGCTGGAATCCTGTAGACAATTAGAAGGAAGCTCCATTGAACAAAATTGAACTGAGTAAACACATACAAGTGCTATAAAACAGCCTTTTTGTACCTAACATTTAGAATATGCCTTGTCAGTTTTGTCTCATACTAGCATCTAACAGAGAGTAAGCCATGCTGTTGCACATGTTACAAAATGTAGTCTATTCATGCATTTGTTCCAGCCTAGGAGGGAGGAAGGGATTATTACGCGGGTGGCCAAAGAAAACCCACAAAACTGTGCTTTTGAAAGGCAAGCTGTATTTACTAGATGACTTGACTGGAGTAATAGATAAGATCATTTAATAGGGCAAAAGAAGTAAAGCTGTTTCTGAGAGAGTGTAGTGACTTTATTTTAGAAATAGCTCTTCCTGGCTTGGAATCAAGGCAAATAACCTTAGAGCTTGCCAACAATCTATTTTAAAAACAGTCCTGTAGTTTATTTTATCTACATTTACTCTTTGGGGGTTCTTGGAATGAAATTTTAAAAGCAGGATTTTTTTTTTCAGTTATAAGCAAAAGTCATTTTTATCAAAGTGTAAAGTTTGTAGCACAAAGCTACTGAGATATGAAATTCCAACAATGTTACTAGAAACAGAAAGTTTCCATTTTTTATTGCTATAGATCAAAAGTCAAGTAAGTCTCAAGGTCAGATGTGTGTGAGATCCACAACATCAATCAGCATTTAATTTTTTTTAGCTGCAATATTGAGTGAAGGAATGATAGAAGAGGGGTTGCTTAATTTTTAATTCCATTGGTCCACTAATTTTCCCTCCCCAGCTACTGTTCTCCCTACAGGGAAAGATCTAACATCCCCCATCTTTTCTCCTTGAGGCTTTGAAAGCAGTTTTCAGAAAAGGCAGTACAGTGGCGCCTCACGTAAAGAATGCCTGACGTAAAGTATGTTTCACGTAACAAACAAAAATTTCTCTAGGATTCTGCTTCACATAAAGAAAATGCTTCACATAAAGAACACATTCGTTGGCAGTTGGGGCAAACATGCTGGCCGGCAGCCTGTTTAAAAAGTGTCAGGGCTGCCTAGCGCACCTGCCCATAGTGAAAGCAACACTTCCATGCTGTTCCTCCTGTGGCCGGGTGTCCGCTGGGCAGAGGGAGAGAAGAGCAGTGGAGAAGAGGGAAGCAGCTCAGGGCTAGCCAGAAGGGAGCAGGGGAGAGAGAGGCTCAGGATGGAGAGAAGGAGAAAGTGGGGAGACACTTTGAAGGTGTCCTGGATTGCAGCCTCCTAACCATGTCTATCCAGAAGTAAGCCCCACTGTGTTAAATGGGTCTTACTCCCAAGAAAGTGTCTTTAGGACTGCAGCCTAAGTAGACTTCATAAGATCATGCACATTGAATGCATGTTTTGAATTCAGTCCCAGTGTTCTGTCATCGTTTTTACATCCAGTTAATATTTTTATATGAATATTTTTGGGGTTGTGGAACCAATTGTCTGAGTTTCCATTATTTCCTGTGGGAAAATCCGCTTCACATAAAAAAGTTTCACGTAACAAACATTCCAGAACAAATTAAATTTGTTACATGAGGCATCACTGTAGTTTTAAGCAGAAAAATGGAAATTGGCATAGGTGGGCCTTTGGCCTTATCCAGCAAGGCTTCCTTATGTTCTCTGATTGCATGAAAAGGGCTCCTATCTATGATTCCAGGGAAGGGCCCACCAGATGCCTCAGGGAGCACACAAGACAAGAGACCCACATCCAGGTGTGCTCCATTATATCTGACATTCTGTGGTAGTGCGCTGGTTAATTGGTCCCCCATGTCTACTGATGTGGATGCGTAAAACATCAAATGGGAAGAGGACAATCAGGCAGTAGAAAGTAACTGATGGATGGTACATGTACTTAGGATGCAATCTTAATCTAGGCCGGCACAACTCTTTCCGATACCCGTGATGATGTAGGTAGGCAAGTGCATGTCTCTGCACTGGCTTATCCCTCCCCCAGGAGTGGTGCAGAAGTGGTCTACAGCACTTTTGTGACATCCCCAGGTCAGCATAGGACTTATGCCAGGGCTTAGTCAGGCTTAACAAGAGGTTAGGATTGCAGCTGCAATCCTAACCACACTTTCTTGGAAGTAAGTACTATTTAAGTCAATGGGATTTATTTCTGAGTAGACATGCTTAGATTTGCACTTAAAGTTCCTAACAATTTGGCAACAAAGAAAGTGATACATTTCCAAGGTCTTATACTGTTTATACATTAGGCCAAAAAAACCCCACACTTGCTAACACAAGTATTATTACGACATTACATTAGTGCTGTAACTCTGTTTTATAAAGAATGTATTCCACTTTGTGGAAGCAGAAAGTAATTATTGTATCTGAAACACAAAAAATACAGTAAAAGCATAATCTTATGCATATCTCCTCAGCCATGTCCCATTGAGTTCTATAGAACTTACTCCTAGTTTAGTAAATACAGGGTTGCAATTTTAGCCTTGGAATCATAAATGTTTCCATAAATATCTTGAAGATTTGCAGAATACTGGCTGAGGATGCAATTCTAACCTAGGCCAACAAAACTCATTGGTCTTCTCATTCCTGTGGTGATATAGGGAGGCGAGCGCATTCCTGTGCACTGGCCTAACCTTCCCCCAGGAGTGGCGCAGAAGTGCTTTGCAGCACTTTTGTGACATCCCCAGCTCAGCAAAGGGCTTAGGCTTGTGCTGGGGCTTAGGCTGGCCTAACTGCAGTTTAGGATTGCAGCATAAAGTAGCAACACCTCAATCAGACACCAACTATTCTCAGAAACATTTATTGTGTGGCCAGCTATAGTCAGAGCACGTTAGTATTGCAGAGGAATAGAGCACAGGAATAACCCGAGACATTGCCCTCCTAGTAATGTATCACCAAGCAATTAGATACGAGTGTTGCAAACAGGTGTGAGTTTGAAAAGCATAACAACATGTCATTTAAACTCCAAAGCACAAGTGTCGGAGAGGCTGACAAGAAATGGAAAGTGGCGCAAAAGAGTTCCACTGCAAAGTAAACAAATCAGATCCATGACTAAAGGCAGTGCCATGGATTACAGTTAAGAAAATTAGAGAAAATATTTCTTAAATATTGCTATTGGTCTACTCTCCTGCCCAGAAGCAGCACAGAGAAGAAAGCAACTTCTGGCTTCTCAACTATATAGGGAATCCAGGTATGGACTAAACCTGTACTGCCACCTGAACCTACCCCCGTCCTGCAGCCCCTCCAAAATTCTGTCTCCCTAGCTCTGTCAAGCACAAGAAAGATAAGGAGAGCATTCCTCCTTCAGTAACATCCAGCACCACGTCTACTGCCATTTCCCTACTGCAGTCTCCTCTGGCCACGAGAGTATAGACTGGCCACATGGTATTTATTTCAACAGTGTTTCTCAACCAGTGACAAACACAGGCAATACCACTGGAACATGAGGTAGGAACTGGTGGTACTCACAGGACCTCTGAACACCTGCTAACAGACAGTGAGACCATGAACATAAGACAACAAACAGTGGTAGGAGGCTCAGCTCTGTGGTAGAACTACAAAGCATGTACAGTGGTGCCTTGCTTAACAAGCGTTTCACATAACAAGCTAAATTTCCAAGAAATCTTGCTTCACATAACTTCCGCTTCACTTGACAAGCAAGTGCGCTATGGGCATGCGTGCTAGGCAGACCTGACACTCTGCATGGAGGCTCTTTAAAAGGGCTGCCAGCCAGCGCTGCTGCCTCTAACTGCCCCCAACTTGGGGGCAGTTGCCTGGGGGTGCCAGGGGCAGCTGCCCCTAACTGCCCCCAAGTGCCCCCACCGACTACATTGAACCTCCAGCAGCAGCCCAGGTAAGCCTCCCAGGAAAGTGTCTTTGATTGCAGTCTCCTAACTATGTCTACTCAGAAGTAAGCCCCACTGTGTTAAATGGGGCTTACTCCCAGGAAAGTGTCTTTAGGATTGCAGCCTAAGAACACAATCCTAACCATGTCTACTCAAAAGTAAGCCCTATTGTGTTCAATGAGTCTTACTCCCAGGAAAGTGTCTTTAGGATTGCAGCCTAAGTAGACTTCATAGGATCATGCACACTGAATGCATGTTTTGAATTTAATTACAGTGTTTTGTCATCATTTTTACATCCAGTTAATATTTTTATATGAATATTTTGGGGGTTGTGGAACCAATCGTCTGAGTTTCCATTATTTCCTATGGAAAAATCTGCTTCACTTAAAGAGCGTTTCACTTAAAGAGCATGCCTCCGGAATGAACTAAGCTCTTTATGTGAGGCACCACTGTATTTAATCCTTGAAAAAAACCAACCTGAGCCTCCTTCTGGTGCTTGTTGCATCTCATCTAGTCTCCCAACTCAGAACTAACTCGCAGTGAAGGATGCCATCCAGAGGAAGGTACATTAATTTAGAGTTAGATGCCTCCTCTGAAGTTCCTGGAGTTTCAAAAGTAACCTGAAGCGGGGGCTCAAAAGTCCCAGTCTACTTACCATATGGTCCTTTGGATGCTGACAGTTCTATATAAATGAATAACTTCAGAAGTAACAAGAATGTTGAAGGAACTAAAGTAGAAAAGAATGACTTTGTTGTACAGTACTTTGTTCTCACTATAATTTTTGATATATTTATCTTTTTTGGTACAATTTCTTCAAGTGGATGATTCCTTTTTTCCCTCCTTCTAGGTATATGGCTATTATTTACCCTTTCAAAAGAAAACTTTCTGCTGGGAATACCAAAGTCATCATAGGAATGATTTGGCTGGTGGCTGTTGGACTTGCTTTTCCACAGTTCTTTTATTCACAACTCATTATTGATGAAGGAAAGACAAAATGTATCGTTGCCTGGCCAGATGATGTTGATCAGAAGCATCTGCTCACGTAAGCACTTCCCAAATGTTTAAACCAGAAATATATTTTGGCAACTGATATGCATTATGTAAGGGAAGGAGAGCGTGCCAAAATATAACATCATTAAAAACATGGACCAGTCAGGACCAATGGCTCAAAGCGCCAGAAATGTCATCATTTTTGCATTAAATGGAGCAGGATAAAAGAATAAATGGGTTACTAAATAAATATCAGTTTTGTCTTCAGCAAATTAATGATACTTCTGTGGATTTCAGAGCAGCTGCAATTTTCAAAAGCAAAAAGGTACTTGTATTTCTTGGGGTTGTTACAATTCTCCCACTGCTGTGTGAGTGTCTCCATCTCCACAAATGGCAGCCACGGAAGTGACAAGATGTCAGTGAGAAAAGGTGCACTGATATCATGGCACACATTGAGTAATGACGTTACTTAGGAAAAGAGGGAAAGGGACCCAGGAATGCTGTTGTGAACCATTCTCAACTCCTTCTGTAGGCAAAACAGGTAAAGACAGAGGAAAAAATTTGAGCCAACAAACCTTGATAAAGGACAGCAGGGTTTAAACAAAATGTGTGGAGGGAGTTGTTCTGTTTGTAAGTGAGCCGTTCCTTAATCCAGGCCAGTGATTAGACCGCCCAGGGTTAGTGACAGACTAGGCGTCTATTCCAGGACTTACATCAGGGTGAAAGGGCAAGGAGGCTTCCAAAGGAATGAAAGTAGTCTGTTTGTGTCCATATATAGAGAAAGAACCTCGGCCAGAAACCCTTCCTTTCTTTAAGACCATTCTATGCCTTATTCTGATAAGTTCCTGGCTCCCTGTTACAGAAATCACATCAGGCCAAGGCTCCCACTACAAAAGTCACACTATTTTACCCATTCACATGGTATCGCCCATCCTAAGGCTTTTTGAGTTAAGCTCTTAAGCCTGACAAAAGGCAGGGTAAAGGATCATTTGTTTCGGAGAACTATTTTATCCCTTTCATCCTATTAGGTCATCTCTTCAAAAAACCTATTTTCTGACTTCAGCATGCTACCTTCCACCTCCACAGACCTTCCTGTTTAAACAGAACATTACTATGAATAGTAATTAACTGAAACAAAAGTTTTTGCTAATAATGTTATTTTTTTCTGTTCACAGTCTTTTTATAAGAAATATCCCTTGCAGCTGATGGAGCTTTTGGTGATTTGCTTAGTGAACAGTATAATTATTTTAGCATGTAGAACAGCAGCATTTGAGGTAGGGTGGGATTTTGGCAGGAGCACTGCACCCCTAATGTGACTAAGAGCACAATTCTAACCATGTCTACTCAAAAGTAAGCTCCATTGTGTTCAATAGATCTTACTCCTAGGAAAGTGTCTTTAAGATTGCAGCCTGAGGTTGCAATTCTTAGCATATTTACTTTGGAGTCAGTGTCCAGTCCTATCCAACTTTCCAGCACTGATGCAGACTTGCCAGCCAGGTGTGTGGTGCATTCTGCGGTGGAGGAGACCAGCGCATGTCCGTGCACAAGCCTAATTCCCCAGAAATAGTGCAGCAGTGCCTTATGGCACTTTTGTGATTCCAGCATGGAATTTATTTCCAGGACTTGTGCTGGTCTAATTAGGGGTTTAGGATTGTGCTGTCGCTGTCGGTCTGCTAACCTATGCCTCCCAGGCTTTTTAAAGCAACAGTGATAAATGATGATATTCTAGGTATACCATGAAGAGAGTTCTTTTTGAAAGAAGGCAACTTTTCAAGGAATGGACTTGTAAACAAGCTGTGTGATAAACCACACTCTGATCTTCTTTTACAGGTATCACATTTCGGTTATTGTATTGGTTTACCTTCTACCTCTCACTGTGATGTTTATCACGTATAGTGCAATAGGAATGACACTGTGGAATAATGCTGTTCCTGGAAACGACATTAACAAAGTCTACTACCAGCATCAGATAATGGCCAAAAAGAAGGTTAGTCATCATCATTTACTATCTTGTGACTTGTAAAGTCACAAGAACTCATGCTGAGACATGCCTGATGGTTTTGCTGCCATTCTCAGAAAGGATGACAAACGAGTTGTTCTTCAGTCTTCCATTCTGCAAATAATCTCTTCAGTTTCAGCAAATGCCCTCTGCTGTCTTGAGCAAACACTACAGAAATTTTCCTTCTAATAATTATCACAAATTGTGGTGAGACGGTTGTGCATTATTCTCTGCCACATATCAATCAACAGTATTTATATACTACTTTTTAATAATAAGTTCACAGAAAATGATATATCTAATGGCTAATGGCTCCCTTTCCCAAAGGGGGTCTCAGTCTAAAGAGATGCAAAAGAATACCAGCAGAAGCCACTATAAAAGATATTGCTGTTCCAGTCCAAAAGAAAAAAAAATGTAAGCATTGGACCTTGCAAATTGCAGCTACTGAGTCACTAAAAAAAAGGTTAAACCTTAACTTGCTTAATCAAAGAAAGGCTACTACTGAAAATGGTAGGTTTTTTTTAGTCATCTGCCTTCATGGTACACAATTTTGGTACACACAAGCAAACTGTTATGATGACAGTTATTTTTACAGTACGGTTTCTGGCCAGAAACCCGGTTTTGCTTGTTCTATAGCACACAGATAAAGAAATCAAGACATTTTATTGTTTACTGGTCATATGATTGTAATTGACTGGGGCTGTCATCCATAAAGAGTGAGCATCTTGAATGGCCTGTTAGGATCCCAAATGGGCCTAAAATACCCCTAATGCACATAGTGATCTCTCTTCAAGGATGAGAAGCTGACACCCTTTGAAGGATAAAGGGCAGTGGTGGGCACCAGCAGGTTCGCACCTACTCTATAGAACTGGTTCTTAACAAGAGATAGTACATATAAAGTTTAAAAATAGCCATTTAAAAGTGGCTGCCAGATGGACAGAGAACCGGTTCTTAATTTCTTTGAAGCCCATCACTGATAAAGGGGCTAAGTTATTAAGGACTTGTTAACATTGGCTTCTTCTATTCAAAAAAGCAGCAAAAATACTGTAACAAAAAATATGGAGATCTCTATTTTTCCAGCCCTTGTGGCAAAGGAGTACCAGTGTGAAAGGGTGGTGGTAGCCTTTGGTCTGGTAAAAAAAAAAGCTTACTGGGATGCTCCACCCATGATGCCTCCATTATTCAGGTGGCTGTATGGGCTCACTACCTTCTATAGCTGTTTTCTGGTTATTTTGAGTTTAGGACCAGTCCATTAATTGGCTAATAGTAATTTATTATTATTGTGTGTGTCACATCACAATGACTCACATTAGAGTCCTCCATAGTAGCCATGCAGTCCTGAGGGATCAGACACTGAAAAACTCCAATTGTTCTTTCCTCTCTGCTTGTCATGTCCAGAATAGAGATGCCCCAACCAGTACCACCATATCTCTCCTTGGATCCACAGGCACACCAACCAACAATCAAAGATAGTCTGGCCAAAGGCTGCCTGTTCTATGACAAAATGTTGTCTTTAGAAATGTAGGTGCAAAGTCAGAGATGTCATGGATGACAAGACTGTAAACTATTCCTTTTATTTTTCCAGTTTGTCAGAACGATGGTGGCTGTCGTGATAACATTTGCCATCTGTTGGTTTCCTTTTCATCTCTACTTTCTCTTGGGAAACATGCAGAAAGACATCTACAAGCAGAAGTACATTCAACAAGTATATCTGGCAGTTTTTTTGCTTGCCATGAGCTCAGCAATGTATAGCCCAATTATTTATTGCTGTCTAAATGACAGGTAAGTTGTTGATAGATTTGTTGCTTATCAGTAGGTACAAGGTGAGATCAATAAGTATCAGGACTGGTGCCATAAAGGAGCTAAAATACACAAAGTGAAGCCACTTGGCACAAATTGATCTTAACCCCAAGCATGCATGCACACTAAGTTTTAATGTCCTAGCTCACTTCCTCTCTTTACAGCAGTGCTTAGAAGGAATATGTGTAGTGTGCGGTTGTCGCATTGTCCATGACAGAGAAAGTTGAGCAGAGAATCTGCATCAAATTTTGCCAGAAAGTTGACATTACCTGTGCAGAGACCTAAGCAAAGTTGCAGAAAGTGTATAGAGAGGAGTATATGAGCCGCACACGAGTGTATGAGTGGTTCAGATATTTCCAAGATGGTCGACAGTGATGAACATTCTGGGAGACCCGCAACCAGCAGATGAAAACATCACAGATGTGAGTGCAGCAGTGAGGGGAAATAGTCGAATCACCATCTGTGAGTTATCAGAGGATGTGCAGATTAGTTATGGTTCAGTCCATTCTCACCGAAGCTTTGGGTATGAGATGCATGTCTGCCAAGTTTGAGCCAAAACTGCAGTCAGCTGACCAAAAAGAAACTCGGGTTTCAGTTGCACAAGATCTTATTGATTGTGTCAAGGACGATGAAAACTTTTTGAAAACAGTCATAACAGGTGATGAATCGTGGGTCTATAGCTATGACCCCCAAACCAAGGCTCAGCACAGTGGAAGACCCCAACCTCTCCAAAGAAAGCACAAATGAGATGAAGCTATGTGAAGACACTGTTGACCGTTTTCTTCAAATACAAGGGGATAATTCATCATGAGTATGCTCCATGTGGTCAGACAGTAAACAAGGAGTACTACTGTGACGTGTTGCTGCGTTTGCGGGATGCTATTCGTTGGAAAAGGCCAGAATTGCATGTGTCTGGTGAGTGGCAATTGCACCATGACAATGCACCTGCCCATTCAGCGCAGCTTATACAGTAGTTTTGGGCCAAGCCCAACATCCCCCAAGTCCAACAGCCACTGTATTCCCCAGATCTCACCCCTTGCAACTTTTTCCTCTTTCCAAAAATCAAATCCCACTTGAAAGGATGGAGATTTCAGGACGTTGAGGAAATCCAAGTGAATGTGATGAGACAGCTGCTGATTATCCCAGAAAACAAGTTCCAGGAATGCTTCCATCAATGGAAACAGCGCTGGATTAAGTGTGTGGCTTCCGAAAGGGACCACTTTGAAGGAGATTAAATGCCAAATTGTTATGTGTTGTACAGTGGTACCTTGGGTAAAGGATGTTTTGGGAAAAGAACAAAATTTTCTCAGAAATTTTGATTTGCATAAAGAGCACTGTCTTGGGTAAAGAACACTTCTGAGGATGTTTGGAACAGGCTTCCATAGCAAGGGAACCCACAGGGGGGACGAAGAGGGGACAAGGGGACTAGCTTGAGCTACGGTGGGTCCCTGGGCAAAGTTTTGAATAGGCCTCCATGGCCAGGGAACTCATGTGGGGTCTGGGGGGGAGCAGCCTGAGCCAGGTTTCTATGTGGGATCTGTGTGTGGCAGCGTGGAAGGTGTGCCTTATCATTGTTCTAATGCTGCTCTCCATCAGCAGCTTGGGAATGTTCAAGTTGCACAAAAAGACAAAGATTCCTTTGAGCCAATGGATAGCAGTGACTCCATTAGTGATAGTGAAAGAGCACAATCTTAACCATGATGACTATTCAGATGTAAGCCCCATTGTGTCTAATAGGTCTTACTCCCAGGAAAGTTTCTTTAGGATTGCAACCTAAATAGACTTCATAGGATCATGCACATTGAATGCATGTTTTGAATTCAATTCCAGTGTTTTGTCATCATTTTTACATCCAGTTAATATTTTTATATGAATATTTTTTTGGGTTCTGGAACCAATTGTCTGAGTTTTCATTATTTGCTATGGGAAAATCCGCTTCACGTAAGGAATGTTTCACGTAACAAACATGCCTCCAGAACGAATTAAATTTGTTACGTGAGGCGCCAGTGTAGTTTTCCTTTTATAGCACCAGTCCTGATACTGATCACAACGTATTTCTAAATCAGTTTCAAGCAGTAGGAGAGGGTCAAGGATAGGCCAGTACATAGGTGGCATAAGTAAGCAAAGGGCAAAACATCAGGAGAGATGGAGAAGCTCTGCCCAGAAACGTTCACCAAAACCGCTGAACAGCCTCTTCCTGATTCATTTTATAGGAAACGAGTAAAGGGAGCTCAAGTGGCTACAGGTGAATATGCCAAGACCGGTCATGGCTGAGGAGGAATGACTCAACCAGAATAATCATAGCAGTAGGAACACTTTTGTGGCTGCGATATATAAGATTAGGCTTTGACAGAATGTCAGGAAGCTCATTTTTGTTAGACTTCTGTGCTTAGCAAACACAGCCACCTTGCCAATGTATTTCCTAATCTGGTTGTCTGGTTATTTTCACCTCCCAAAACAAGTGGCCCAGTAGCAGCAGATACCAGCAATTTCTGAGCAAATTGTGAGATACCAGCAACATTCATCTACATGGCCAGCAATTCCACTTTCCTCACTTTCCTGATGATAAATAGCAATGATTTTTTCCTGTCCTTTTGCAGGGAATGTCTATACTCTTATATATTGTGTAGCCACCACAAATGATTTAAAATTGGCTGTGTAAAGTAAAATAGACACAGAAGTTTGTTTTCTAGATCTCGGCACTATATTCTTTTCAAGTTTTACAGAAAGAAGGAAAGAAAAATGCTACAGGAAGGGGGTTGGATTCGATGACCCTACTGGGTTCCTTCCATGAACTCTACTGCATCATTTTCCAATATCCTTGAGTTTTTGCCTGGTTAATTTATAGTTTGATACACAGAAAAACCTATTTCATGTACCTTGTTATAGCAGCCAGTGGACTCACTTTGTGCCTTTAAGATTCCAAAGCCCACTTTCTTTTCCAAGAAGTGCTCAAGATTCTTTGTGTGCCCTTCATGTCTTTATTAATTCCAGCAAAAAAAATATGTATATGTTTCTCTCTGTATATAAACTGTGTCATTAACACTTGGTTTATGCTTATGTCCATTGACAGGTTCCGCTCTGGGTTCAGGATAGCTTTTCAGTGGTGCCCGTGCATCAAAGCAACAAAGAGAGACAGACTGAACCTTACTCATCCATTGCTTTTCCAGAAGATCCCGAGAGAGCAACTATCCAATTGCCGTACAAGCACAGGAACACAAGCAACTAATATTGACAAGCTATCAATCACAGATATGTACTTGGAACTTTGATCTTTTGAAAAGATCACCTTGAAAAGTTGTTTCTAGTATTGCTACTTCAGTATAGATTTAAAATTCCTTCAGAATTAGAATTATGACAAACTTGTGGTGGTTGTTTTTTTAAAACTTGGCTTGATGTCCCCAGCACTGCCCAGTCAATATCTAAAGGTCGTTTCCAGATCACTTTTTATGCAGTGGAGTTCAGTTGATCAAGCAATTTATGCATGTTTCCCTGCCCTCACAAATCCATTTATCTACTGTAGATCAGCAGGTTTATCAAACAGGTAGTGGAATGAACCTGCCATTTCAGGAATAGAATTCCAAGAATATTTGTGGTCCTTGGACATGGACCTGGGCACTGGTGGGCACCAGCAAGCATTGGCACCACTGGGCAACAACAAGCACCCGAGGGCTACCAGAGGCAGTGGCAGGCAGCAGGCACCAGAGGGCACTGCGTGCTGCATCCCTACTGGGGCCAGGTGTTGGTCAGTCAGTGTTCAACACTAAGTATAGGATGAAAACAAGTAACTCATCCTGCCATCCTTGCTATGACCCTTGGTCTCAAGTTACCCCACAATGCAATCCATTTTATGCCCCACCAAAATTCATTCTGAGGGTCCCCAAGTAACTCATCTTGTCATCCCTGCTATGACCCTTGGCCCACTTAACACTGGGTCTGAGCGGACCCAAACCTTCCCTCTCACCTTTGCCCCTTGGACACTGTGTCTGAGATGCCCTCAAGAGACCACACCCTACCGCATCTCCTATGGCCCTTGGCTACTTAGTAAGAGGAGCCCTACTATGCCTCTTAGCAATTCAGTTCGAAGGGCACCTCCATCTCCTGCCTACGTGACCCCTGCCCAAGTTACCCCACCCTTCTGGTCCTCCTATGCCCTCAAACCCAAGGAGCTCCAAGAATCCCAAGCCTGCCATCCCATCTTTGCCTCTGGACACCTGGGCTGAGGCACCCCCAAGTGACCCCACCCTGCTGTATCTTCCATGCCTCTAGGCTTCTAAGTTCAAGGGGGCCTGATGTGACCCCTGCCTGCCCTCTTCCCTTAGCCCCTCAATCCCTCAGGCTGAGTGTCCTGAGGACGCCCATCCTGCTGTACCTCCTTAGTCCCTCAGCATCTCTGACCAATGGGCCCCAAGTGATGCCACCTACTATGCCCCTTGGCCACTCAGTCCGAGGGCCCCAAGTGACCCCTTCCTGTCATTTCTCCTATTCTGCTTGGCCACTCAGTCTGACTGGCCCCAAGTGACCCCAACATTTGCCCCTCAGGTATTTACTCCTGCCTGCCATCCTGCCTTTCCCTTGGCGACTTCTGCCTGTCCCCCTCACGTGCCCCTGCCCAAGTGCTCGCTTTCTGAATGCTGTCATCCACCCTGTACCCTTTTGCCTGCACTTTGCTTTTGCCTGCACTTTGGGATCCACAACTTGCCTCGAAGGCTGATGTTAATAATACTGAAGTGTTATGAAAATGTGTTTCTGAAAACCATTTTTTAAAATTAAATTGTAGACTTCAGGTTTTTTTGTAGACATTCAGCAAAATTGTAAAATTTTACTGTCAGTTCATTGTAAAATTAAATTGTAGACACTTCAGTCACAACTTCAGTTTTAACCTCAATCCATTTCAGAGAAGGTTGATCTGGGGTGGTTTAGCACAACTAGCGGTTTGTGGTTTGTGTACAACTTAGAAGAGCAAACTCACCTTCATATACAGGAAAATCAAGGCAAGCAAGCACACTCCTAAGAACCTGGATTTCATAGCATATTCTTTTTATTGCTCATCTTACAAGAGGATAAAATAACCCCCATCTTCATTTTCTGTCTCAGGCTGTCAGCTTGTCTAAATCACCTAAAATTCCATAGCTAAAGATGTTCATTTATACTTAAAAGATAAACTATCCCAAAATGGCTTGTTGGCTCTCACAGTCTAGAGTATGAATGGATTAGCTTTTGTATACAGCAATTACCTACAGCGATTACCTACAATATACAACTATGTGTTCTACATGTATTCACAAACATCTTTGGTTACCTTTTTGGGGGGCCAACCAGTATTTTCTCATAATGAAATCATAATGCATTAAGCCTTAAGTTGATAGTGTGAAGTGATTGTACGCAAAGCTGTCCCAGTACTGGCACAATCAGTACCATGTGGATAAATGCAGGGTTGCTGACTCAATGCACTACCATCATAACTAATGCCTGAAATGTAGTGAGATAAAACCTTGTATAACTAGCTTTTGTACAACCAACATTTGCTATACTTCCACATTCTTTATGATCTGTAATCTGAAATGGTGTCTAAAAATCTTGATTTCAATATGTCCTTTTTTCTGTTGCTTTCTAGAGCACAATCCTAATCATGTCCACTCCAAATAAAGCCCCATTGTGTTCAATGGCTCTTACTCCCAGGAAAGTGTCTTTAGGATTGCAGCCATAGGCACCTTTTCCCAAAGTCATCCCTTTTCCAAAAAGAATGACCAGACGCCAGAAAACACACATCAAAAAAGTTTAATATTGTCACAAATCATCCACTTTGCACTAGTGCTCAATGTAAAAACTTTCTAGCATTGCAAAAACAGGGAATTCATGCAGTTCTTCAGGAACACACGCACACGCAAACACACACACTTAAAGCGGAAACAACTTGTGACACAACATGTGACCACACAACATTCAATCACAGTGCACTATAATGCATACCGAACTGTTCATTAATAGCTAGGTAATCCAAATCTTTGAGAAATAAAGAAAATTAGTTTGGAAATATCTTGTGGTTGTTGCTGGTAATTGTAAGATAGGTCTTAAAACAGCTCGGAGGATGAATGGTTGTGACTGCAGCAGGCCATTATTAGGATGGCCAGGCTGTGTCCCAGCTTAAAAATCAAAGGCCAACTCATTCATATTACACACTTCCATACAGGAAAAGAAAGGCATCTATTGCAGCATTTCCCAAACTGTGAGTCATGACCCCACTGGTGGAACACAAGCTCATGTTATCTTGGCCTGATCTTATGTTCCTAATGGTGCAAGAATGCTTTTCGAGGTCCTGGTTGCCTCTTCTGGACTCTTGACAGCCTCCATGGAAGCAACCGGATGAGATTTCTGATCAAACCAGAAGTTTTGTCGGCAAACTGGATGTCACTTCTGGCAACTTCAATGGCCTCTTCTGAGTTCTCTGGAGGCCAACTGAGTGGGCTGCCAACCTGGCATGACCCAGAAGAGGCCTCTGGGGCCTCCTGAAAGCATTCTAGTACAACCAGGAGCATCAATGCTGAAGTTCCAGCACCTAAATCTTTGAGAATCACTAGTGTACTGTATACCTACTTTTGATGGTCAGTTTAGATTTCAAGTGATGCTAAATCTGGCCACATAACTCCAATTTGCTTGACATACGCACCTAGCACTTTTCATAGTGCTATCCACATAGCTTTTTCAGGCACAACCTAGACTCAAACCCAGTTCTTCATGTCATTATTTAATAATATTTTAAGAGTTACAAAAAAGTCTGGTTCTTAAAAAATCAAATGGAAGTGTAGATTCCTGAATCCCATGTGTTAAATTCATTAAATTAATTAACCCTACAATCCAAAATAACTACGGGAGCACGTAAGAGACATTATGTGCACCCGTAGTTACGGCACCACCTAGTGAAAACCTATGGGAAATTCATTTTGCAATCCAGAGCAAATTGTTCTTCCACCGGAGGACTCCCTGTAGTTACTCTGGATTGCACCCTAAATCTCCATTAATCCATTTCCATTAAAATCTCAGTGGGGACCTCTGATCTTAATGGAAGATGAAATGCATTCATCTACTTGGCTGTATAGAACAGTGATTTTCAACCACTGTGCCACGGTGCACTTGTGCCACAGATAGTCCGCAGGTGTCTCATGGGTCTTTGGGGAAGTAGGGCAATTGTGGGATTTGAGCCCCCCCACACCAGCAGCATGTTGTGCGTTGGCAATGGTCAAAAAACTGATGGTGTGCCTTGATGATTTTAGCACCTTGTCAGTGTGCTATGAGATGAAAAAAGTTGAAAATATCTGAGAGAATGATGTAAAGAATTTTTAAAGCTTCACTGCAGGGAAATAGTATGTGAGGATTAGCCAACGATGCAGGTTTTTTTTTCCTTTAAATGCATCCATGAATTGAAACTGGCAGAAATCCAAGATCCTATTTTTGAACACATCTGGAAAATGCAATAATTGTCAATGACATTTCCACACTAAGGTATTCGGATAGTTGCTTCACAGAGGATGGCCAGGAGCTCAGAGTGTTCCCCAGGGATTTACTCTCAGCAAGGTGGGAAGTGACTGGAAGGGACAATAAAAAACCCCTTCATTTAGAAAGAAAACTCTTTGCTCTACAATACAGCCAAACCATTAGAATCTAAAGCCATATTCCCTCACGCACATCTAGAGATTTGGATTACCCTTGGTCAGTCATGCCCTTGATGTTTCTATAGATTTGCTTTTTGAAGCAACACATTTTACTTCAAAATACAACATCATCATTCACCAAAGCAATGAAAAATGCCAGTGGTATTTAGATTTGGGGGAGTCATTTATTTATTCATTTATTTGTTCTTCCATAACTGCATATGATGAGAAGACAATTCCGGTTCTGAAGGGAAATCTGGCTACAGAGGGTTACATGAGCACACAGTGCTGCCCAACAGCTGTGAAAGCTCCACGGTTCAAAAGTTAAACAACATTAGGCTAAAAATTCAGAAGGGAACTGCTAAGTCCCCTTTGCATAAGCATTTGTCTCATCTTCAGCATTGTTGGAGGTATATTTATTTAACATGGATGTAGTAGCAACTGGGGAAAAATACACTTGACACAGAGAACCACCTGATCTCATTCATGTATATTATTTGGCTGCAATTTTCATAATAATCTTATTTTTGACATCTGTATAAATTATAGATTCATCTTCCTTTTTTAGTGACCGACACATGGGGAATGTACCAAATAGGGCAGAAAAAGACACATGCAGACAAGGGTTCAGAGGCAGGAGACATTATCAGCAACAGCACACGCTATTCAGTATCCTATTGTGTTTAACTCCAACTCTTCCATAAAGCAGCACGTTTCGAGGATCCCCAGAGCCAGTTCCAACTACAGAACTGCTGCTTTATAAGAAAGTGCTCAGAAGGCAGGAGACGCCGGTGCAGGTGAGTTCAGTTGTGCTCAGCGTCACGGAGTCTACATCCCACGGCAGTGATGAGAGCAGCCCCTTTGCCGCTGCCGTCTTCAGAAAGAAGGAATGTCACATCGCATTTGGGTGCCAAATCCTTTACAGTCTGGTGCATAACTCTGGAAAAGCTATGGGGGAAAACAGGCGATTAAGTGACATTTCTCTGCTGTGGCATTATCACAATAGTAGCATTTCTGAAACTGGGTTGGAACCCACTAGGTAGGCAGAAAGGTATGTCGCACAGCAACTACCCTGTTTCCCCCCAAATAAAATCAACCCTGAAAAAGGCCTAATTTTGATCATACCACAGGCAAGGGATGGCTCCTGCCCTGGGTGTGATTTCAGGGAACCAAGTTGCAGGGGTCCCACATGCTGCCTCCCCAATATAGCAGCAACAACAGCGAGTCTATGTTTCATCCCCCTCTTAGAAGGGATTTGGGCTCTAGCCCCTTCCTAGATATACAAAACAGGAGTCTTTCTCCAGCCCCACCCAGCCTGGTCTCTGCTGCTTAGTCTGGGATGCTTTCCTGCATTCAAAGGTCTTTGAGGCAGCTGCAGGGAGAGTAGGTAAGGGAGGGCCTTCTCTGGGCTCAGCTATATAGGAAAGGGGTGAGGAAGAGCATATCGAAAATTTTAGTATCTTGATAGTGTGCTGTGAGATGAAAAGGATTGAAAATTGCTGCTCAAAGTGATGATGGTCACAATTCCACAAGACAGCCCAATGATTAGGCCAGGCTCCGTCCTATGCTCTACTAGGCTCGACTGCCATAACTGGCAATGATAGCCCCATAAAGATAATGAGGTATGGACTACGTACCAAATAATAGAATATAATACCTAGTACTAATGAGATTCCCACCAAGAATCTTTTGGTGCTTTTACAAATACAAACATGAAGAAAATTAGAGTACATTTTTCCAACTAAGTACAAGTTTCCAACTAAGAAGACCTGCTGCCCCATCGCATTTGAAATAACATGCCTGTTTTATGATGTCAGTTTGTGTTTATTGTTATAAAGAGGTCATTTAGACATGATGCATGTATATATCAGAAGCAAACAGAGATTGGGTGGCTCATCCGTCCAAACTTCCAATGGGCAAGGAATCCCTCCATACTTGCCGGCTGAAACTGGGCGTCACAGAGCAAAAGCAAGATGATGTGCTGGTCACAGGCACCATACAGTTCTTGCCCACCTTCCCCTGGAATGCTGGTTCTGATTACCCCATGAGGAAGAGGAAATTATAACCTTCCCTCCAGTCTCTCTGCCTGCAGCATTCCCTAATTCCACAAACCATGGACGCAGAAAATGCATATTGATTCATCAAACTTTAAACTGGTGTTTGTAATTAATTGTTCTTCTACAGCTTGATCTCAAATGACTCGTGGAACACAAAATCTAAAATGCTCAATACTTACTGTGGATGAAGTTTATACAGTGTACCATCTACTCCCACAGTAACATCCAGATGGTCTAATCCTCTGTTCTCCCTGATTTTGTCTACAACAGCAGCCATTCCTGCGCCACACAACTGAGCTGCCCTTCTTGACACAGCTCCACACACTTTCTTGACAATTATACTGTCATCACAGGTGCTGTTCAGACCAAGCTGCTGGAGGATTGTTCGGACCTGAAGCAGTGCTAACCTATCACTGGGGTGAAAGAGAACAAAAACAGATGTTTAGATTCTAAACGAAGCACTTGCAGAAGGTGGGGAATAATTCAACCAGAGCAGTAGTCTGGGCAGCCTACTGCTATATTAAGAGACAAACTATATATTATATAGGTAATCTATAACTCACTGAGACTGCAATTCTTACCTCCAGTAACTCAATCTGCTGTGCTGGCATAATGCACTGCCCCACTCCTGGGGGGAGGGTTAGGCCAGTGCACTTGCATGCAAATTAACACACAAATTAAAAAACAGGGTTTTAATGCTTACTGTATAGGCTTAGGAGAGATATCTCCATTAGCAGAAGTCCCAGCACAGGTCCCATGGAAGCCTGGGGCGTAATGAAAGTGCACAAGGCAGTCCTGTGCGGATTAGTCCTGTGCAGTCCTTCCCACCATGGGAAGAGGGAGATGGGTTACTTGTGCTGGCTTCATTAGAATTGCACCCTCTGTCTGCACTCCATCCATCACTAGATGAATCATAGCAATCTTACCTAGTGACCCATTCCTAACATTGGGCTTCCCCGTTGGGAATAAGAAATTGGTGTTACTGTCCCAGTCCTGGTAAGGCAGGGGGTTATACAAGATGCCAATCGGAAGCAAAGCCCAATTTAAAATAAATGAAACCACAAAATGGTTTAATTAATTATGTAGACTTAGCAAAATCCAGAGTAACTACGGGGAGTCCTTGCTTCAGTGTAAGAACAACTTACTCTGGATTCTAATATGAATTTCCCATAGGTTTTCACTAGGTGGTGCAGTAACTACGGGTGCACATAAAGTCTCTTATGTGCTCCCGTAGTTATTCTGGATTTGGGGGTTAAAACATTAATTATGTAGACTTAAAACATTTTTGTCATTCTTTGTCAAACATGGAACATTTTTATAAGGGGAAATCTATAAAATAAGATTGCTGACAAAAAGACGTAATTAAATAGAGTCATTATTAGTCTCAGTGTAGATCTACTGAACTCACCTCTCAATCTGTGAAAGGAACTTTGTTTCAAAAATGCCCCTTGTTTTCAGCGTCTCCGAAATCTGACCTCTAAAGAGGAATCCTCTTTTTGTGAAGTCAATCAAAATGTTGCGGACAATTTCCCCTAAGTACATTCCACTGATCATCTTCTCATACCTGCAATCATGAACAAAAAGAATCAGTGTTATTTATACTAGTTTATTTATACTAGTTTATTTAAATATATAAAATTTATATACGTTTTGATTCTGCCTTTCTGCTAAGGAGCTTGGGTTTGTGTACATATTTCCTCTTGTACTCAAAACACTCCTGTGAAGTGGTTGAGGCTGAGAGACAAGTGACCCAGTATCTCCCAGGGTTTCATGGTTGAGTGAGGATTTAAACCTGAATCCCCCAGATTTAAGGCCCATTCTTGACCCACTACACCATCTTGGCTCTCAGAAAAGTACAGTAATTTCTCAAGAAAGCATAGCAACAACAATAACAACCAGGATATTAGGCTTCCATGGGGAAGACTGAGTGGAAAATGGACATGGAAAATTCTTAAGCTCCGCCATCTTGGCAATCTTGACATTATGACCCAAATCCAAGACTCCCCAACTATAAGAATTCAGGTGGACAATGGGGGAGGAAGTTCAAAAATGCTTGGAAGACGTCAAATCAAATCCGTTATTGTGTTTAGCCATTGCCTCCATTGCAAACAGACAGCAACTGAGGATGCCAAGCGTTGAATGTATGTATACAGTAAATACCTTTGCTTGCCAGCATTCAAAGAGTATTCGTCCACAGCTTTGTCATAGATTGTCCTGATGTCATCCAGGCATCCATTGTCCCCAAATGCACCCCACTCCATGTTCACACACATTCGTCCCTGCTCTCCATCTACCATCTCTATATTTCTCATTTCCTCCATATAGCATGCATTGCTGCCAGTTCCTAAAAGGAAATTTTGATATTTACAACCAGAACAGAAGCCACCAGGGTACATCAGGAAAGAAATTCTAATATACAAAATCATGTTTAAAGACAATTATTTTGGACTGGAACAATCATTCTATTCTGGTGCCAGACAGGTTATTTCAAAATTTACTGCAGTTAACAGACAGTATTTCATGCCCTGCAAATTTTCCTGGCTGAATATAAGTGGAATACAGTATTTGTATTTGTCCATTACACTTGTACTTCACCCTTCCCACTGTGCCAAGATACTGAGGCAAAGATTCTCCCTGCTGTCCCAATCAGAAGCCTTGAGATCTTGGGGTGCACTACCAAACTAATGCACTACTTGCAGTGGCAGACTTCTCATTGAGGAGGGTCCCCTGGAAGCCCTGACACCCTTGATGACCAGTATTTACACCCATTTCCTTCTTCTGCAATCTATGGACGCACTTGTGTTACTTGGAAGTTCAGTGACTGAAAGGGAGCTCATGCTTAGGTGGTTAATGCATGGGAGCCACGTGGAGTGTGTGAAGCGTGTGTAACTAAGGGCACAATCCTAACTATGTCTACTCAAAAGTAAGCCCCATTGTGCTAAATGGGTCTTACTCTCAGGAAAGTGTCTTTAGGATTGCAGCCTAAGTGGACAATGACAGTGGTGCGGTGGAACAACTGGATGGTTGCTAGAGGAGGAAAAAATACCCAGTTGTCCTGATTTTCTTCTAACCCCTGGTTCCGTTGTGAAATGTAGATATCAGGGGCAGAAACTCAATACCTTGTCCACTTTGCCAGGTCCACTCAGATTTGTACCAGCCAAAAAACTGGTTTGGGTCCAAGCAAACCTATATCAAGGAAGTGAAGGCTTACCTGGAGAAAGCCCTGGCAAATCCCCCCCAAAATGTTCCAGCACTACCAGGCTGTATTAACAGGGGTGGGATTTACTTAGGATTGAACTGTAAGAGAACTAAATCAACATTCAAATTCTATATTTCATAATTTTGTGCCATAAATACTGTACCTTCTAGAGAAACGTCCAACTGGTAAAGTTGCTCTGAATAAGCATGATCTACTATGTGTGGTTTTAAATAACACTCCTCTGCAATAGCAATTTAATACCTACCCGCATTTTCCTACCTACCCACAATAAGTCCGATTTCACAATTTGGATCTTCATAGGCACAAGTCATCATTGTCCCAACTGTATCATTCACCACTGCCACAACATCCAAGTCAAATTCCTTTGAAGAAAAATGAGAACCACATCCGGATTATGAAGCAATGGAAAAACATTCACTATCTCCTACACTTCAGCAGAATAAGACTCATTGTGAGATGTGCGCAGGGAAGACTCTGAGAAATATTTGTGTCAAGGGCCCTCGGACTCAGTCCTCATCCTCATGCATGCAGACTGCCTGTGTCTAGGCATGCTTGCTTATTGTTTTTGTAGCATGAAAATCTAGTGGGACCATCATTCAGACTGGGTGAGCAGCAGGAAGGTTCTAGCCAGGAGGCAGGGAAGGGTGATTGTTTTTCTCTTCCAAATAATTGGGGTGGGGGAAACTGGGTGGGTCTGGGCTTTCATTCCCATCTCCAATAGGAAGGAAAGAATGGATGATAACAAATAAAGGGTTTTCTAATATTTTATTTGACTGAGGAACGGCAAGTCCAAGAGGGTAGAGAAGTGATTCAATCATGCTTTCCAACCTTGTGGCTTTTATGGGCTCAATACTTGGGAGCAAGGAGCCTTACTGAATGACTGGCTGCAGTGGAGTTACTTCTGAGTATAATTGCTGAGGACTGTCTCCTCCTGGTAAGCCTTGCAACTGCTGCATGTTACCCTCCTCTCCTGTTGCCGTACCCTTGCCCACTCTCGCACTCTGTCCCACTCCTTTCACCCTGTTTACAGCTCAGGGGAGACTTGCTCACTATCTAACTCTCTCACACACAGCGCCTGGCAGCATCCCTATGTTTTTTAAGAAGCCCTGGAGGGTTTTTTAAAGGGGCAACTTGACTAGAATCTTTTAGAATCACAAAGGGGTGACTCCACAAGACCCCACTGTGGAGTCAAATTACAGAGGGCAGTGACTCTATCCTCAAGCCATGCTGGTCTCTTCCATCCATGCCATTTACTTCCTAACATTTTGACTCTAATTGAAAAAACATTACTTTGAGAGGTTGTTAGGCTTTCGCTTTCACTTGCTAATTGATCCCTGGCATATAACACAGTGACACAAAATTTAATGTTTTGAGGAAACATAATAAGAGCCTAAACTGAAAAAAGTGCAGCAAACTTCTGCAAGAAACTCTGGTCCCAGATAGTAAGCAAGATAGTAAGCATTCTCCATGGATGGGCAAGACAATAGAAGCTCAAAACTGGAAGTCCATGAAAACTGTGACACTTCTTTGCGCTACCCTCCTTCCCCAAGCAAAAGGGCCTGACTGGCCCTGGGATCCCAATAAATCTAAAGCACTGTAGTGAAGGTGTGCATAAAAATGAGAATATGTAAAGTAGATCATTATGCAAACCTTCAGCCCTACCTAGTGCTTTTATTGTGTAAACAGACATTTGCTGGGCAGGCAACTGGAAACAGTCTTAAGAATGACAGTTACATAGTCTTAAAATCCCATTGGACAATATACAAACATCAAGCCCCATCTAGTGGCTGAATTTTGGTACAGTGCCTGAAACATCGTTCTAGCAATGAACAGAATAAACTACCATAAGTGAAATTGACTAGAGTTGAGTGTAATACAGTAGCTATGCAATTGACTAGTATGAAATATACCGGTAGTCAGAAATATATTACAAGAGAATGGATGATGCAATGGAGAAAACAAGAGTGGAAGAAAGGAAAATGCTGAACTTGTGATCTTTAGTTGTACTCAGCAGCACCGTCTGTACAATCTCTCCAGTGCAATCCTTAGAGCTTTACAAAATAATGAACTCTGCAAGAAACTTAGGAGCACAAAGCCTGAACAGGATCTTTGCAACAAGACCTCTTGTTTATCAAGTTTGTCAACAGATCCATGCTCAGAGAAAGGGAGCAGTTAAGTTCATCAAGCTTTGCAAGATCTGCAAAATGAAGATCCCTGCAAGAAACTTTGGAGCGTGATGTCCGCATGCAACCTCCGCAGCAAGACCTGTTGCAAACAAAGAACCTCAATTGCCTGATTTACAATCACTAATAAGGCATGGAGAACAAAGGAACAGGAGTATTGCCTGATCTTTTTCAACATAAACCAACAAGCAAAGCTTCAACTGCCTCATAAACACCGCAACACAAAGGAAAAGTGGAAACATGCAGGAAGACCAGAAGCAGTTCAGATCAGTTGGACTTCAGGGAGAAGAAATTGCTCTCAAGCAAGAAATCTTTGTATACAGGGTGACCATATGTCCTGTTTATCCAGGACATATTCTCTTTTTTACCGTGTCCTGGGAAATTTTATTGTTCTCCTTTTCCTTGTGAGCAGGCAGCATGTAGCCTTTTTGTAATTAATACATTATCACTGCGATCCTGAAGTGCACTTAGGCTAGCCTATTTATCTGGTCCAATTCTAAGATAGGCCAGCCCGGTTACACTAGAAAAGCTTGGACTGGCCTAAGTCAACTTAGGCTGGCCCAAGACAAATGGACTTGGGCAGGGCTAACTGTGCCAGCTTAGGCAGTTCAGAAGAGGCATGTTGAGGGTATGTACATCATTGCCTAGAACAGTGCTGTAAGGCTGTTTAAAGGGCAGAAATGCCCCTCACATCTCCGCAGAGTTAGGCCACCTAAGGAGCAGGAATAAACCTGTGTAGACCCACAGAGGTCTATGAGAAGCCAGAGTTGCCAGATGACAGGAAATTCCCTGACAGAAATGGGAATGTGGTCCTGGACCGGGAATTCCAGGTAGAGACCTCTGTCAGGAAACTGGGCTCCTTTCCAGCCATTTCCTGGGATTTTAGGCCTGTGTGCAGCTCCCTGCAGCTATTGCAGGACCCACTGAGCTTTTTGGAGCTGCTGGTTCAAGGAGGAGGATGGAGGGACGGAATTATAGCCTTTCTCCCTCCTTTCCAAGCCATCAGTGGAAGAACTACATCTCTCAGCAAGCATCCTGCTTCCCAGGGACTGAAGAGCTCCAGATACTGAATGGCTAGGGAAACAGCTGTGGTGGGCATGCAGCTCCAGTCCCTGCACTTGCCAGAGAGAGACTCTGTCTGCTGTTTGCTGCAAAGAAAGGAAGGAAGGAGGGAGCTCAGCTGAGGCTACTGGAGAGGGGAGGAGGGGAAGGACGGAACCTTGCAAGTGGAGCTGCTGCTCCCCTGAAACTTTGCAGTAAGTTTGGCTTGGAGAGATAGGAGGGGGAAGAATTGATTTTTTAAAGCAGGGTTGCTAACTGACCAGAGAAACCTCAAGTTTCCCCTGTTCCTATGTCTTTGTAGACTCATCCACCAATATATACTTTGCACACAAAAGTGTATTTCACAAGGGCTTGAGTTGCTCAGATTGTGGGGCCTTTCATCTAGCTGTTGTCAATGCAAAGGAGCAGGGGCTGGGTGTAAAGTTGGCAACCTGCTCAGGGTAGATATGGTGGGGACAACTCCTGGTTTCTTACGTTTTAAGCCTCCAAGCCCAATTGTGTCCACTTAAAAGTATTATAGTCGGTGGAGCTTAAATTGTGTAATGGGGCAAAGGAATGGAGGCTGAAAGACCAAGCCTGAGAAAGGATGACTAGCACTTAAACATGTGCCTTTTTGGTTGGTTTTTTAGCAGAGGCGACCAAGTTGTATTAGTGAGTCATCCAATCATTAATTTTTTAATGATAAAACACCTGTTAATTTTACTCTTGTTAACAAAGAAAAACCTCACCTCTCTTCTTTTAATTCCTTCCCTCAGCAAACTAACAACATCCTCTCCTTCACAGTCAGTAGCCTTAAAGCCCTTGGTCCAATTCAAAAGGATGCCCTGAAAAAGAAAAAGAAGATTAACTTCCAAAGCCGTTTGTCATCATATCATTTGTCAGGTTCATGATGTCAGGTCATCATTTGTCAGGAAGGTTATATATTCAGGCTAAGGCAAAGGGTAATGGATGGTTGACATCAACCCCTCTTGCCCTATTTACAACTACTAAAAGATGCATAGTGGAACATCATGTTCAATTTCATTGACCATCATAACCAGTGGCAGCCACACTGGTACACGTAGCCCTCACTTTTAGCACATCATGACTTAACATCTTCAACTGATACAGAATCAACCTGGAAGTGGTTTGCAGAGTCCCTGCTGGTTGCAATGGTGGCATGTAAAGGAAAGGATGGCCCATTTCACTCTAGCCTTGGGTCAATTATTTGCACATGTGCAAAGCTCTATCACCCATCGCTGCAAAGCTTTTCTATTATTTTTCCTCTCACCCCTGCATAATTAGGTAGGTGTTTTGTTTTGTTTTTGCATAACTCTTCCCAATCTGAATTTCCACCTTCAAAATGCATAATTGATAATCATATGAAAATAATAGCAACTTACGGCATCTAAACTGGTCTGCTTGCAAGGGAAGGAAAATGTAAAGCCCAGTGGGAGTCGTGCACCTTTAATTCCCATGTAATCCAAGAAGTCAGAGATGCAGGAAACAATGTGATCAAATAGCTTAAAAAATAAAGAGAAATATGTGTCACAAACAGCTGGATGTTACTTTAAAAATACATGCAAACAGCACTTTCTGAAAATTCATCACCATGTGAAATTTGTAGCACTGGAATATTTACCTCTTCTCCAGTGCCCTGCATGACTTCTATAGGAATTGCATATATTTTATTGTGCATTTCCACCATCCTCCTTTTACCACTTCGAATCTTTACAAGCAAAACTCTGAAGTTTGTCCCTCCAAGATCCAAAGCCAGGAAATCTCCATTCTCTGCAAAGAGAGCATTATTCAATATGTAAAGATTTAGGAATAAACTTCTTGATATTCACACTTTCATCCTCTCCACTACTTTTTTATTTCTGCAGGAGGATTGGGATCCTTTTATAAAGGCTTTGTGTTCAAATCCTAAAGGCTTACTGAAAAGGAGAAGGATAAACACATCCTAATGCAAGTAGAGAGAGGTCACTTGCAAAATATTGGCCAGCAGATGGTACTGCTGCTTCATCTCCATTTAAGGCAGTGGTTCTCAATCTTCCTAATGCCGTGACCCCTTTAAAAGTTCCTCATGTTGTGGGGACCCCCAAACATAAAATTATTTTCGTTGCTACTTTATAACTAACTTTGCTACTGTTATGAATCGTAATGTAAATATCCAATATGCAGGATGTATTTTCATTGTTACAAATGAAATGTGTGTTCTATGCACATACTGAACACAATGGGATTTATTTCAGAGTAGGCATGCATAGGACTGGGCACTGAGGTTGCAATCCTAGCCACATTTACATGGGAGTAAAGGCCCCCCCTGACTATAATGGGATTTATTTCAGAGTAGGCATGCACTGAATTGGGCCCTGAGGCTGTCAGTCAGCCCCAGTGCAGGAGCAGCTACAGCAAGCTTGACCTGGCCCCCTGCACCAGAGGTCTTTAGGCGACCCTCAGGAAACCTCTACGTGACCCCAAAAGGGGTCCCGACCCCCACTTTGAGAAACACTGATTTAAGGGGTGCATTGCAAATGTAATTTTTTACATTGCAAATGTAAAATGTAAAACTTTTTACATTGCAAATGTAATTTTTTAAAAAATAGCACTGAATTAGCAGAAAGGAAGCTATAAAAAGCAGATCATTTTTCACAGCAGACAAATGGGTAGAATAAATTCTAAATGGGTAGAATAAATGGGTAGAACAGCACTGGGTAGAGTAAATTCATTTGGACGAATGAGAACAAACAGTGCCATATCAAAAACTCACTGGAAGTTGTGGGACCAATACAATTAATGCTGTTAAGTTGAAAGCCAGGCTCTCCTGCTGGTTCCCATGGCCATGTTAATGTTGCTAATTTCTCATAATGGAATTATTTGAACCAGCCATGATGTGAAGATGTTCAAACCACGATTCTCCACATCCTTGGAAACTGCTCAACTTACAAGGAAGACAAAGAGGACCAGTCCCCTTACTTTCTATGATGACCCCATAGCCACTGCTTTTCAAATGCTGCTGGGGCGGGTCATGGTTTCCCTAAGTCTGGGGGACAGCTAAGGATCTTGCTGATTTCATTAACGGGACAGACAATCTAGTTTGGCCCCAAATTATGTCTTATGGCCACTGTAAACCACAGCCAAAAAAACAGAGAACAGCTTTTCTACTGTTGTAGATAGGAAGTTATGCAAGCAGTCATAACATTTTTCAGTCCCAGAATCAAACCCCTGCAGATATTAAGGCACTACCTTATTCGATTAGGCACAATAGAGTAGCAAGAAACCTAAAAGTGGGTCTTTAAACCTATTTTCCATTGTTTTCTTTTACACTTTTTTTATCCATAGGATGTTCCAGAACAGAACCCTAGTGGATAACAAGGGACAAACTGTATTTCACCCAAGTGACACCAAATCTTTCTTTTACAGCTGGCCTTCAGGGTTCCTTCCTATCAATTTTCTAATTATTACCCTTTATTTCCTATTCTTTTTTTCTTGATATTATAAGATTGTATTTTTATTTTATGATCTCTGAAACCTTGATAGAAAAAAGCATATAAAATGTTTAAATCCTAAATACATGCTGCCCAAAGCAAGAGTCTCCAGCTATTGACTTGTTTGCCTACTGTGATTTTTACTTTACAAAAACCCACTAGGCTGGAAGGAAACTGGGCTAACTATTTGAGATGCCACAAAGGCTGCAAACCTGAACACACTTTCCTGGGAGTAAGACCCATTGAACACAATGGGGCTTACTTCTGAGTAGACATGGTTAGGATTGTGCTCTAAGGCATTATAGACCTACCTGTCCCATCTGGAGTGCTGCGGACAAAAGTGGGCAACATTTTGACTTTTGCCTGCTCATGAGTTTTCTTCCTGAGGCCGCTTTCAATTTCCTGGCGCATTCTCTTCTTCACCTGTAGCAGCTGGTCATTTGTGAGCTTGAATTCTTCCAGAGTCTCGTTGATGAGTCGGTGCTGTTCAGACAGCCTGTACGCTACAGCAGTCACCATTGCAGCGCCCTTCCCACTGCCACTCTCAGACAGTAAAAACCGCACATCAGAGTCAGGCACTAAGCGCCTCACCATTTTGTGCAGGCGCCGGGCATATCTGCAGGGGGGAATAATTCATCAATTGAAAAAAATCCCTTTAAATGTAAGAAAAGTATTTTATATTTTGTTTATACTATATTTTCTTTATTCTCGGCCAGAAAAGGGTTCACCTTGCTCAACGTTAAGGTCCAGTGACTATAATGGGACATATTTCTGATCAGGCAGCACTGAAGTGATAATATTTGATAATATGTGAACTCTGATAATATGTGAACCAGGCTATATTGTAAGGATACAATGGAATAAGGCAATAAAGCTTGGTCTGCTCATTATATGAGAGTTCCCTTGTATTCCTGCCTACTCAGAGGTGTTTCCCATTACAGTCAGTGGAACTTACTTCCAAGTAAGTGTTGATAACATTGAAGCCTGAGATATGTAGGAAACATATTCCCATGGTTTCGTTTCTCACCACACAGGTAGCACACAGGAATTATGTGGGCAGACCAAATGACACAGTTTCATCTGAGGCCAACAGGAAAGAAAGTGCCAATATTAGAAGGAATCACATCATTCCTTCTAATGACCTTCATGGTTCCTCTATATATTTAGCAGAGTAGGAAACAGCCTCAAAGTATAGCTTCTACCCCACACATGACAATACCTAATGGAGGCAGCAATGGGAATAGGATGAGGACATGGTCCATAATTACTAAAATGGGAGCCCAATCCCATGCATGTCTACTCAGAAACAAGCCCTATTATAATCAATGAAGCTTGCTTCCAGGAAAAGGTGGATAGGATTTCAGCCTGTGTGAGTCATTTATGTGCATGCACATACAACCTACAAATAATTCACCTATATACCTATTCAATATCCACAGAATGTTCACTCTCCTGAAATATTAAAGATGTTTGGCCAATTCCCACCTCCCTCCATAGTGACCAAGCCTATATATAGCCTTTCAAAAGATCTCTCAATCCTCAGGTGAAGCTTTTCATAATGGAGAAGGGGGACAAAAACGTTTTGCTGAATAACCTTCCTTTGCTTGCACTTTCTAGGATCAGATCTATTCCCTGCTATTTACAGCTATCTGTATTAAGACTACATAAACAAAATATTCTCCAGCAAGCTTATTTAAAATCTAGCCTGTGACATTAACAGCCCACTTTTTCATATATTGAGAGAGTTCTGTTTATTTAGCTGAAGTCCAACACTTGTTTTCAAATGCCAGGCTGAGGTACAACATGTCTGACCTTCGCAAGAGATGATCCCTAACAGGTGCCAAGGGATAATTATGGAAACTGCATTGAAACGTACTGTGGATGCATCTTGTAAAGGGAGCCATCAACCCCCACTGTGGTCCTCAGTCGGCCAACTCCCTTATTGTCCCTCAGTTGGCCCAGGATGGCTCCCAGGGTAGCAGCCACCAGGTTTGCAGAGCGAAACGAAACAATTGTGCACACATGGTGGACGGCGATGCAGTCTTCATGGGAGGGCTCAACCCCAAGACGTGTCAGGATTTCTTTGGCTTTGTGCAAACCTTCCTTGCTCCTAACAGAAATGACAAGAATGAAACCTATTATATATACACCACACTTCTAGAGTGGAAATATTTTTTCACCCTTGGCCCCAGTACGCACAGGAATTTTTAGGGTGCAATCCTAACCAATTCATGCCAGCACAACTCACCTATCTCCCCATTCCTGTGGTGGTGTGGGAGGCTGGTGCATGACTGTGTACTGGCCCAACCCCTCAGGAATGCCATAGGACTTGTGCCGGGACTTATGCTGGCCTAAAAAGGGGTTAGGATTGCAGCCTTATTTTCAAAAAGGGAAAAGGTTTCTTATACAGAATAGATTTGTTTTTGTTGTGTTTGATGCAAGTGATTGCACAAGGGGCAAAGGTGGTATGCCCCTGCTAACCGAGCAAGAGGCACTCTTTCAAGTGGGTGTTCCTCTTTTATTTAGCAGGGGGAGAGTAACTGGCCCTACACACCCCAGCAATTTCTGCCCTAGTGGCTTCTGCTGGTGTTCTTTTTTTGCATTTTAGATTGTGAGCCCTTTTGGGACAGGGACCCATTAGTTATTAATTAGCTACTATTAGTTTTCCATTTTCTTTGTAAACCGCTTTGTGAACTTGTTAGTTGAAAAGCAGTATATAAATACTGTAGATAGATAGATAGATAGATAGATAGATAGATAGATAGATAGTATGTGTCCCCGTGATGTCAGAATCCCCCATCCCAACTGCAACCTCTGCACAAGCACTCCTTCTGGATGAGGGGAGATGGTGGGTGGTTGAATGACCAAATATGTCCCATCCTTCTTTCCCAATGTTTAGCCTACCAACTCTAAGCCACTTCTCTTTGAAATTAGCAGGAGCAAGTGGAGATGGGACAGAAAAGGCACAAAGTGGCCTTCAAGTAAAGGGAAGGGGTGGGCTCTAAACTGCCTCTCTCTGCCTACTTAGTGATCAGCAAATAGGCTTAGGAGCCACAGTAGATGTTCCCACTTTCTGCTTCCAAGAATGATGGAAAAAAAAGGGACTAGAATTGTTGAGATCGTCTTCTCAGAGCAAGTTGGAAGATGATCAGAGAATTCAGTGAACTTGGATAGAGCAGTGGACAAATGCATCTGAAACTCATCCATTCACCACCCTCCCAAAATGGGAGCCAAGAAAAAGCATCAAAACTACTTACTTCTCTATTGCTGAAACATGCTTAGTTTCAAATTTTCCTTTCGTTAAAAGTTCTGGAGTGATTCGCCCTTCAAAGAGTAGACCTTCCTTTGCCATTTTTACAAGGATAAGCCTGACAAGTTCACCCATGTACATACCACTAACCATCTTCTCAAATCTGATAAAAGACACACAAAAAATAGTTATTAATTCAAAGATATACAGCCTAATCCAGAAAATAAGTCTCTATGTAAGGACAAAACATCCTCCACAGAGGCTCTGGATCCAGAGGAGTGGAGCTCCTCCAGAACCACATCCCTGTTTCTCCGGATACTCCACCCACCTGCCCTTTCCCTGTCCTCCCCCACCCCACCCCAGAATGCCTGCTCTCTGTCTTCCCACTTCTCAGCAGTCCACACAGACCACTAAGTAGTGAACGGGTGTTCTGCCAATGTTAATTTCTGAGAACAATTAATAAAATAAAATTACAGTTGCTTTCCAGGATTAAGGGAGCCCCGGTCAATCTCTCTGTCAAATTCAGTCCGGATGTCTTCTAACAGGCCATCATCTCCAAATGCTCCCCATTCAGTATTAATGCACATCCGCCCTTCGTCACCTTCCACCAGATCAATGTGTCTCATTTCCTCCATGTAGCAGGCATTTGTGCCGGTACCTTAAGAGGAGGGATTGGGATTAATCAATGGAATTTTAAAAAACAAACATGATTAACAAAGAAACCAAATATTAATACCGATAATCAAGCCAACTTCACAACGCTGGTCATCAAAACCACAGGTCATCATTGTTCCTACGGTATCGTTGACAACTGCCATGATGTCTGCATCATAATCCTTTAAAATGAAATGAGATATTTCTTCTATCACCCAATGTTAAAGACATTTCAATATGTTAACTTGTCACCACAGCATAGCATTTCAGTAAATACCAAATACTTTGCTTAATCTTCTAAAAATTATTCATACAAAGGCAACAAAGCCCCCATATATATGTGTGCAAGTATACATATATGAAGAAACAACACAGTCTTACCCCACGTTTCTTGATTGCTTTGTTAAGCAATTTCACTACATCAGCTCCCTCAACTCCACTTGCTCTGAAGCGTTTCGTCCAGGTTATCAGAAAGCCCTAATGAAAAATAAACAATTAAAAGACTAGTTCAAATTAATTGGCCCTCTTGTAGTCTCCTACTTTTTCGGTGTTATTCAAAAAATAAAGAGTTAAATGCCAATTGCACACATGTTGCAGCACTCCCCAGAATCCCACATGACAAGTCGTATAAGGAATTTAATTCTAACGAAGGTGGTGGGCAGCAGACAATTGTAACATTCTGTTTCAGGGACATCAGGGTCATTGAATTGCAGCAATCTAGCTTAAGGAGGAATGCATGCACTACAATTTACACATTAAATTGATCCACATAAGTTTATACAAGATATCTAGTGGCCTCCCATTCAGTCCTAAAGCAGGTCTATAACTCAATCATCTGCTACAATGCAACTAACAGCTTGGTCCTATCTAGGCTGCAAGCATCACAGTATTAAAATGGCCTTCTTGCCTTATTCTGCTCACCCCACAGCCCTTGCCACTGGGTACTGTCTGCATATAAGCTGTCTGGTGGCTGCACATAAGCTGTCTGCTGGCTCTCTCACCAGTGCAAGAGGACAGAGTCCACCTGCGCCAGCAGTGCTGGGTTATCACGAAGGGCTTTATATCACTTTCAGAATAGCCACCGTATGGCAGCATATGCAAGAGCAACACTGGCCAGAAATAGAATAGAAATAGAATTGGGCTGTAATTCAGTCATCCTCTGGAGATAATGCAACAGTTTCCTAGCATAGTTCATAGTATATATATACACACACACACACACACACATATACATATACACACACACACTGTAACCATCATTCTAATAACTATATATTGACAACTTACAGTAGCAATTAAATTAAGCTGCACTATGCTCTCACCTCATCTAGTTTGGATTGTCGGCATGGGAAAGAAAATGTGAATCCAACAGGCAATTTCTTGTTCTTGATTTGTTGTTTCTCCATAAAATCACCCAAACATTCAGCAACATGGTCAAAAAGCTGAGAAGCAAGGAAATAAAATGGCATTAGAAGGTCAAATAAAAATGTAGGTACGTCTCCATCCTCTTAAATATCACTGAAAAGAAAGGGGAAAATAGAGTATACCAACAAAGATTATTTGAATAAAGATTATTTCGTTGTAGCACTATGAAACTATTTTGCAATGAAAGCTAGGAGTAGGTATCTCAATAAATAGTGCAAAAAAGAATAAACCTTCTTTTAAACCATAATTTTAAACCATAATTCTTGCCAGATTTCTTTGTGGACAACTCTCATTGCTTTTACTACAAATAAGCTGCTACAATCCCATAATGCTTACGTGGAGGCAAAACAGTGGGATGATAAATTTAATTAAGGCACACTTTTCTGGGAGTAAGTCCAAATGAACACAATGGGGCTTACTTTTGAGTAAACATGGATAGGCTTGTGCCCAAGAACAGTAAAGTCCAGTACAGACATCATGTCCCTGATTTTCTTTATGTGATTTTCTTTATGTGATTAGGAAATGGTGAAGATGCCTTGGGCTTGTCCAAGCTTACTCCCCCACTCGAGGCACCTTTTTCAGATTTAGGGTGCAATCCTACCAACTTTTCAGCACTGATGAAGCTGTAATGTAGCTCAGAGGTAAGGGAACCAATATTCCCTTATATTGAGGTGGTCACCATAGCTGTCACCCCACATCAGGATGCAGTGCACAAGCTGCATCAGCACTAGATAGTTGGATCGGATTGGGCCCTTAAGGTGCAATCCTGGTTGCTTGAAAATTCAGTCCTTCACCTTAGCAAGTACATAAAAGAAGAAATACTCGCACTTCATGCACAACTACAAAAATAAAAGGCACAGGTATCCCCAACTTCCTGATGGTTTGTTTTCCGATGATCCACCTTTTCAATTATACCCTAAACTCATTCATTCAACATGTTCTGCTCTTTCAACCTCTCTCTTATGTTCTAAAGGCCAAAATTGCCCTCCCTCCCCCTCGTTGGATCTCCTGATCAAATCCCATTCTTAAAGGAGTTAATGAAAATCAATTTGCAGAAATCTTTTTGTGACAGCAGGTCTTTGCTGTAATAAAGCATTGTAAGGAACATTTATAAACTAAAAAAGATTAGGTTCCACTTTTCAATGGTTTTCACTTGTGGATAGTGTTCCGGTCCCTATTTCATCCAATTAATGGGGGTTGCCTGTACTTGCATGGGCATAGCCCACTAATCTGCAGATAGATAGCAGAACTGCAGATGTAAGGGCCTGCCTGTATGTATTGTAATAATAATAATAATAATAATAATAATAATAATAATAATAATAATAATAATAATAATAATAATTTATTGTCATTGTATAGACATACAACGAAATTCATAAGACATCCAGAGACCAGCCCCGACAACAACACCCCCCACCCAGACCCTCTTTAAACACACAACAGCTGCACAGCACACCAAGTAATAGCATTCAACCGTTCACTCATGATAGTCCTTAAAATTACTATTGAGTGCAGATATGGCTTTAGGGTAAAAGCTATTCATAAAGCGTGTAGTCCGAGATTTAAATGTTCTATATCTTCTCCCAGAAGGCAACAGTTCAAAAAAATTGTGAGCAGGATGGGAAGAATCGCGGAGAATGTTTTGTAGCTTCTTCAAAAAACGGGATTCAAAAATGTCATCTAGGGTTGGTGGCTGGAGCCCAATAATGTTCTGTGCGGTTTTGATGACCCTCTGTAGAGTTTTTTTGTCAGCAACAGAGCTGCTCCTATACCATACCAAAATCCCGTATGTAAGGACACTCTCAATGGTGCTGCGGTAATAAGACAGAAGTAGACGCTGAGAGAAGTTCATCTTCCTAAGCATGCTCAGGAAGAACAGCCTCTTTTGTGCCTTCTTTACCAGCATGTTCGTATTTATATTTCATGTGAGGTCCGCTGAAATGTAGGTGCCCCAAAATTTGAAACTACCTACCCGCTCCACTTCCTCGCCATTTATGTGCAATGGTAGGTGTTCTTCTCTTTTCCTCCTAAAGTCAATTATAAGTTCTTTAGTTTTTTTAGCATTGAGCATAAGATTGTTATCTTTACACCACAATGTCAGCCTTTGTACCTCATTCCTGTACCCAGACTCATCGTTCTTATTGATGAGCCCCACCACTGTCGTATCATCCGCAAATTTGACAGTTGCATTGTTATACAGTGGGGTGCAGTCATGTGTATACAAAGAATAGAGAAAAGGGCTTAGCACACAACCTTGAGGAGCTCCTGTGCTTAGTGTCAAAGTAGAAGAGTAGTGCGATCCCATCCTCACTGTCTGTGGCCTACCTGTCAGAAAAATCTTTTACCCACAGACAGATCTTCTGGTCAATACCCAAACTGCACATTTTAGAAAACAACCTGCTGGGTAAAATGGTGTTAAAAGCAGAGCTGTAGCCCACAAACAACAGCCTTACATATGTTCTCTGCTGTTCCCAAATGACTCAGTACCATATGGATAACAACAGCCAAAGCATCATCAGTCGATCTATTATTGTCTATTATACATATGATATTATTCATTATCTATTATCTATTATACATATGATACATATTGCTCTGGGCTTCTTTCATATTTAACTTGGACATATCTTGAACTTAAAAAGTTAGTACTATTTAAAAACAACTTCTTGTTCTTTATTACTAGTCATTAAGATTATGGCATACATCTAAGGGCCCTTGCTACATGTTTGTACTAGGAATATCTCTCTCCATGATGTTTCACCCTTATGGAAGAATTACCCTTGCCTGAACAGTATTTGTGCATCACAAAACAGTACTCTAAATTAGATATATGCAATTTAATCCTGATTTAATATGGACTGAATTTGTGATGCTTGAAAACACCTGCTCATCAACAGGTTTCTCATAAAGTAGCTGCCCCTTGGTTAACAGCATTCTAGACCTCAAGGAATTGTTTGGGTTTCTTTCATACTTAATTTGGACACATCTTGAACATAAAAAGGATTGTTTAAAAATAACCTTGTTCTGTATTACTAGTCATTAAGATCTTCCATACAGCTCTCCTTCCTCTACTGTTTTAAGCATGCATATTCAGTTACAGCTACTAAATGCTTTGGTGGTTCACAACTGGATTGCTTATCCCATGCAGAGCAAGATGTCTTATCTTATTCTTTAAAAGCACACACCCAGAAGTTTAATATTTAATGTACATAGAAATCCTTTAAAAATGGACTATGCACAGGCTCTGTGACCCGATTATGTCTTCAATACTGCAGCTCTTTCATGCTATGTATCAAGCAATACAGAGCCAATGCGGGAAATGGCAGCACATCACAACAATGGAGCATCAGCTAAGCTCCCCAATACTTCATCATCTCACCTTCTCATCTAGTAAAACACTTCAATGTTTACAAAAAGTCTTCCACAACAACAACACAATATACTAATTTATTTTCCTTTGTAATTCTCAGAAAATGCTTCAGTTTATTTCTGAAAACCATTTTGTTAGGCCAATCCAAAATTAAGCAAGCCTTAAATGGCAAGTTGGAACTCATCAATATATCCCAAAAGGATCAGAGTTTGATTTGCCAGTTGCTGTAATGAGTGCTGGGAACAATAAAGTAGCAGAGCTCAGCACCTCACCTCTACAAATGTGGTGCTACTAACCATGGCTTGAACCATCTAATGCAACATCTTATACCTGGCACAATAGTAAGTTGTTGACCAGCACTCTCTCGCTCGCTCTCTAATAGAGAACTCACTACAGCCAGATTCAAGCCCTTTCAGTGGCCAAATTTCACTACAGTGCTGTTATGATTTCTGGAACCTAATGCCTTTCCATACAGATTTTCTTGCCAATGAAACAAAGATACAAAGGTTACATTCCCTGTTTTAAGTATTTGTTTTCAAATAACTCCTATGGCGTGAGATCAGAGTTAAAAGCTTGAAATTTATTGTCATGTACCACCAACCTTTAATGAGGTCATTTGTGTTAGAACTACCATCCAGTGGCTAAATATATCATCTTACTGGTTTGTCAAACTCACAGATAGGAACATCAAATCAGGTGACTGATAAACCCAACATACAATGTAGAATTCCCCCCTCCCCCCCCAAAAAAGAAAAAAACACAGATCTAGGTCATGCTCAATTTAATATTTGACCCTGGCTCAAAAAACCTGGATTTTGGTGTGTAGGTATTCAAAACATTATTTTTCACCCTAGTATAGTGACATATTTTTCAATTCTCATTAACGAGCTGAAGATAAGCTTCGGTGTTTATCACAGCAACACATAGGACTTTGGTTGTCAATCCAAAAGAGATATCGGCACAAACCAAGCCTTGAGCATAGCTCCATTATAATGGATTTCTTTCAGTCAACCACAATGAACAAATCCATGCAGAACATTTAATAATGCCATATCTGCATGCTGAAGTCGATGTTTTGAAGAGCCAAATTGCAAGAAGTGCACAGGTGAGCTGGGATCTGCTGGCTCAACATGGGAATTTTTGCAACAGCAATGTCAAACAGCCTTGCTAAAAAGAGCATCTCAGATGCCTGATCCACCTTATTGAGGCTCAATATCCATGCTACTTGAGTCCATGATCCCAGTTTATTTAAGCTTAATCTGGGAAAAGCAAAATAAATTGCAATGGATGGTGTAAGGTGAGCTTACAAAAATAGCAGCAGCATCAGAAGCATATTCCGGTGCTTGTAACTTACACACGAGCTTTTAGTGGAGGCAACAGGAGATATTCCTCCAGCCTTTCTCGGCTTCACCACCCATCCAACGACCTCCTACATACCGAGTTGCTGGCAGCAAAATGTATAAACATGACAAATGTATGTGCACACAAGAGTAAGAGAGAAGATCTTTCATTTAAAACAAATTACAGGAGCTCTGCTATAAAATGAACATAGCAATCCACAGAAGAAGTAGTGCACTGATATGTGCCAGCCTCTCCACACCACAGGGAGATGGGTGAATTGTGCTTGCCTAAATTGGTTAGGATTGCACACTGGGTTTCCTCCACTAGCACACATTTTATGCAATATAACAATATATTCAAGTGTTCCCATCCAAGAGGTACGCAATGTGGAAAGTGGAGTGTGTAATACTGTCAGCTGTAATCCATAAATTCATTACCAGAGTAGTGTAGGAGTCACTTTCTTGAAGTCTAGTCCAATACTGCTGCAGCAATGGTTATAAGAAGCAAGTTGGGCAAAATCACTTTTTTATCAGACATATAAAGACATCAGAGTGGTCTTTATACTGCTCTAGTTGCATGAATCAGACCTTGACTGCAGCTTTAAGACCAAGGCTCTATAGAGTCTGTCTTTGGAGCATTCCAGTAAAGGAGGGCAGTACTTTTCTATGAACACAAAGTTTGTGCTTATCTGGTGGGCAGATAAGAATAAAGTGGTGTTGGATTAGTACATCTGGTGCTTAACCCATTTCTGCCCAGCTCACAAGTGTACACATTTGATCCCTGTTGCATACATATAAAGTTGGGCAGAAATTGCTTAATGTTTATGGGTCAGTTTTGAGGATTTAGAGTAGACATTTTGTACCAATTTTTTTTTTTAAAAAAAAAAAGCTTGGATACCATGATTTGATACCATAGTAACATGATTCTTGGTCTTAAGATTTTAAAAGGTGTAAAACATATGCCTTGAAACATACGCCGCAGCAGAAAATGAAATAATCTCAGTAACAGTAAACTTTTTATGCTCACAATCAGGTCACCATTTTTAAATTATTATATCATGATGTTTATTACTGTCTCTAGATTTTAACAATTAGGAAATATCCCAGTTGGTAATTAACAAACTGGAAGATATTATTGTAATAAATGTGGTTTTACGGTATTCTGAAAGCTAGCATTCTGCCTTATATCTAATACTAGCTTAAAAGCCGCACTCCGTGAGGACTGTTAAGCCAGCTCCTGCGGAGGGCGTTTTAGGCCTTTTGGGATGCTTTGAGCTAGAGGGTTATAGGACAGATGGATAGACAGACAGAATATGTCTTTTATTTATATAGATGAAGATAACAAAAGGAAGTTAGTTGCTTACATGAAATGTCAATATTCTAGCTCCCTTGGATATTAAACTAGCCAGTACTTATTCCCTTCACATATAAATTGCAGCAAATTTTAACAGATACTTTGGTTGAATAAGTGCTATGTGAAATCTTTACAAACATAAAATAATTCCACAGACTGCAGGACATTCTTAAGAGGGAAACTTACCCGTGTTCCACTGCCATGCATGATATCTTCTGGAGTGTTATAAATCTCCGTTTCCATTTGGACTGTCTGCTTTTTCTCATGAGAGACTTTCACCCGCAGAATTCGAAAGTAAGAGCCACCGAGATCCAGTGCAATGAAATCTCCTTTCTCTGTTTTGGAAGAGATAAGGCATCACTGCAGCATCCAGTCACACTGTTGCCTAATGGATCTTCTTTGGAAATTGTGACATTCGCTACAAATCTTTTGACACTGCAAATAAGTTTGACATTTGCCCCATCCTATCTAATCAGGTAAATAAAGAGAGCAATCTGTTTTGGTTTCAAGAAGAGATTACTTCTCTTTGGGACAAAATAAACATCCATGAGTACACAGGGCAGACAAATATTGAAAATCAGGCACCTGAGGGTTCAAGTACAAGGGCTTTTTTAAAGTGAGATTGGCTCCTTAAAGTGCTTTTCAGACTCTGCTTCACTTCAAAAAAGACTGATTGCTTTGACAGTAGCTTGTTGCAATAATTCCTTACCTTTATAATTCTTCATTAATTTCTAAATTGTCAGGAAACTTTAGAAATACACAAGCAGACTACAATCATAAGCAAACTACAAAGTTGGATAGTACACCAAACTAGCTGACAGGCCATTTACTTTCAAAATGAGGGACACTCAGGATGCAATCCTAACAAATGTAAGCTGGCCTAACTCACCTGGTATATCTTTCTGTAAGGGTGTGGGGACCTCAGTGTATGCCTGTGCAATGGCCTAACCTCCCCCCCTCCTCCAAGAGTGGGGCAGAAATGCCTCAAGGCCCTTTTGTGACTTCTCCAGGTCTGCACAGGACTTATGCCAAGGCTTATGCCGGCCAAAGTGGAGATTAGGATTGCAGACTCATTGTTAGACTGTCTTGCTACTGACAATCAATTTCATCCATAAAAATCAGCCTTGGAGAAAGGGCAGTATAAAAATGAGAAAAATAAATATTGTTGGTTTTAGCCCTTTGCTTTGCTGTGGCACTAAATGGCCTTTTATATCTAGCCTCCACTCTGTTTTTTCAATTCATAGCATGGAACAAGATACTATTGCACCTACATGCCCCAAGATGCTTTATGTTTCAAATCTATCGAGAGGCTCTGTCTTGTGCCCAGTTTTCTCCCTGGCTTAACGGGCACAATACAGAGTAACTACGGGGAGTCTTTGCTCTGGTGTAAGAACAATTTACTCTGGATTGCAATATGAATTTCTCATAGGTTTTCACTATGTGGTGCAGTAACTATGGGGCACGTAATGTCTCTTACGTGCTCCCGTAGTTGCTCTGGGTTGTAGGGCTAGAGTCTATTTCCTAAAATCCTGATTGTGCTGCACAGCCATCTAAGATCCATAATAAACTGGTGTCTCTTCCATCCAGAATAATCGCAGATCTGTCTCCTTCCTCATGCCTCTGATTTATCAGCTGTACAATTATCAGTTTGTCAACCCACATGTTGATTTTGACCTCTAAAACCTTAAATGGCTTCGGACCAGAGAACCTGAAGGACCACTTCTCCCCATATGAAACAGCCCATTGACAGCACAATCCTTATTAATGTGACATGCTATGGTACAGAAGCATCAGAACGGCCTCCACTGTATCCAGCATGGGGAAAGAGCTTACTGGAAGTCTCCCCAAAGTAAGGGGACATTTGTCCCCTTGCCCTAGGGTAAGCCCCAGCAGCCACAATGGAGCTACTTGGGCTCATACCAGCAAAATCACTGGCAGAAGTAATTTCAAACCTAAGTATAAGTTTACAAGGTTCAGTGGATTAAACCTATTAAATATCAGTGTTCTGTACAAGTAGCTCACATCAAGTCGAATGTACAAATGAACACATCATTATAACTTATCATTAGTTTAAACAGACACATTACTTTCAAAAGGTGGGGCTAATACACACTAAAACAGATGGCCTTATTTTCAGAGCAAGCGATCCCTGGAATACACTTCAAACAAAGCACTTCAAAAGTGACCACTCCATTAATATGCTGCAAATTAAAACCCTGAAATAAGCATCCCTGTCAACAGAACACTTGTGCTTTTCTTCAGATTAGTCTTATTTCAGATAGATAGAAAATATCAGATAGAAGTTCTTTCTTCCTAATGAGCTACCTGAAATAATTACAAAACCATTTTAGCTACACCGCTACAACAGACAAATGTAAGAACTATTACTTTTCAAGGACTATTAATCAGCCACACATATGAAGTTTTGAACATTAGTCAAGGTTTATGTGCTTTTCAAATAAATCAAAATTAGCAAACTAAAGGCCTAAGCTTCAAGATACTTGAGCACATCTTGAATTTGCAACAGAAGTCCCTCTGACACTGAAGTCCACTTGCCAAGCAACATGCCAAAGATATCAGCACAACATTGTTAAAAATGCCACACTGTCATAACTCCGACATTGCTTGGATGCCCGTGCAACTTCATTGGCAGAGAGTCCAAATCAGGAAGAAGATTGGGGGGGACATGGGAGGGAGTTGACATAGCCTATCTCCTCCTCAGATGTGCATGTGTGTGTGCATGCACACATAAGTATGTGGCATGGTTTTAAATTCACTGTTGTTTTGGGTCAAGACTGTGCTGTTTTAGAAATTAGCAAAAGCCAAGGGCCTGCCACTTCAGGAGAACTCAAGGGATTTTAAAACCAAACAGTAAGGTTGCAATGCTATACTCAACTGTACACACTTAACTGGGAGTAAGCTCCACTGAATTTAATGAGGCTTATTTCTGAGTGGTCATGCATAGGATTGCACCATAATCCTCACTATCAGAAAGAATACTGATGGTACCATCCAAGTTTATTAATATTTGGAGCTCTTTATGACACATATGTAGCAATGATTATCTTCACAATTTCACTATCACACATATGTAGCAATGCATATGTTGCGCAATCCTAACCCCTGATTAGGCTGACATAAGTCCTGTGCTGACCTGGGGGTGTCACTAAAGTGCCATAAGACATTTCTGTGCCACTTCTGGGGGGGTTAAGGCCAGTGCACATACATGTGCTGGCCTCCCACATCACTGCACAAAAGGTGATATGGATGAGTTGTTGGCCTACATTGGTTAGGACTGCACCCTGTAAGTTAAAACCCAGACATCTTTCTTTCAAGGAAATCAAAATTCAATGACAAATTTCAATAGCACATCATGGTCATTGCAACCCTCACCTGAGCCATCAGGAATTGACCTTACAAATGTAGGCAACATTTTTAATGAGGCTGTTGGATTAAAATCCCTGGAAAGTCCATTCTTCATCTCTCTCCGGAAACGAGCCATAACATCCAGCAGAGTTTCATCAGACAACCGCATGGCATAGAGGTATTTATCAATCTGAGGAACAGGAAGAGAAACACACAAAGTTCAGCACTTATATGAGGGCTTGCTGGCACAAAAGTTTTCTTAATTTTTAAAAATGTGATAACAACACATCCCTTCCCAGTACATTTATTTATTTACAGTATTCCGTAAATTAGATATCGAATGCAGCTTACAACAATTTACTGAAAAAAAAACATAAAATTACAATTAAAAAGAGAAATCATACCCTTCATAAAACCCTTTACAATTAAGAACATCAAAAATAGCTATAAAACATTAGTACACTAGAAAATAATAGCAACTATCTTACTAAAATCCCAAACATATAAAACCAGATGTTAAAAAGATGTTCAAAAGGCCAAGCATTAAGGTGGCTTGTCTAAGAAGAATTGTCTTCAAGACATACATAGAAAAAACATACATACATACATCAAGACATACATAAAAAAAATCTGTGATGTATAATTACAGGTTTGAGATTAAAATTGCCTTTTTTGGTTGCTTGTTTACATTTTAACCTACATTTTTATAAGGATCTGGACAAGATTGCAACACTGCTTTTTCAAAAAAGTATAATTCTTATATTGAAAAAGGTTGTCACCAAATTAAATTTTTCTTCTCATTCTCTACCACAGCCCAAAAATAAGTCACTGGCAAATCAACTCAAATTTTCATTCCACATTATAACACAGTATATGGTACATCTTGCTTGCATGGAACAGAATGAAACTTTAATCCCTATGTTGCTCCATCTACAATCAAATTAAGTTTACAATCCAGAGTAACTATGGGAGCACATAAGAGACATATATGTCAACGTAGTTATGGCACCACCTACTGAAAACCTATGGGAAATTCATATTGCAATCCAGAGTAAATTGTTCTTATGTCGGAGCAAGGACACCCATAGTTACTCTGTCAGGGACCTCAACACTATGCACCATGAACCTCTTAGTCCCAGTTACCTGTATATGAACTCAAGAGTCATCCTCAGGCATAAAGGTGAGGAGGTGTGCATCATCCCACTCTGTGATGGGGTGGACTTTGGATCAGCCAGGTCTGTTGCATACCCTGGGAAACTGGCCTTCTGCCCTTACCCTGGCACAGCTATACCATTGCTGGAAAGTTGGTTAGGATTGTGCCTTCAAACATCCAAACCTCCAACTTTGTTGCATATTCTGAAACTTCCTGTTCTTGTTAAGGCCTAGCGCAAAAATGTTGCTGAGGTTTTGTCCAATGATGAAATTTTAACAAAAGTCTCAATAACTCAAAACAGGTTTTAGAACTGTGAAGACTGATGCAAGCACAGCATACCTTACATAATCTTTGATGTGCAAGCAGTTCCATAATAATTGCTATGGAACATGCCTGTGTACCTCAGGTGATTCCCAAAGAAGTCATGGGAAGATTGGCTATTTTATATGCATGTACCTCCAAAAATCATTAAGCAACTGGAGATCATGGTCCTATGAGTATTTTAACACCAGTGCTTCCCGTACATCAATATAATAGGACTGGCAAGAATCATGAGCAGAACTGAATCTTGAACTATATGACAACAGCGCTCCCACTCAATGATATATCCCAGGCATCTCTAAACATTTCAAATGAAGGCCACATTGTATATTTTACACATTTTTCCAGACTGGCAAAAAAAGTTACATGAGAATGAATGAATGGCTGGTCACCCTGTGCAGGCCAGGTTCAGCCTTTTAATAAATTTCATATATTGTTAAGTATATTGTTGAGTATTATTGAATCAGTTTTGAAGAAATCTCCTGGATTTTAGCCTTGTGTCCTGGAAAAAAACTACATTGTAAGTGAGCAGCACGGCCTCTTCCTAGAATAAATAATGTACAATAAATTACACACACACACACACACACACACACACACACACACACACACACACACACACACACACACACAATATTGTATATATTGCAAGTGAGCAGCACGACCTCTTCTTAGAATAAATAATGTGCAATAAATTACACACACACACACACACATATATATATATATATATATATATCACATATATATATATATATGATATCATATATGTAAATGAAAAGTCACTGGCTCACCCTCTTACTGACTCACTCATCAATGCCCTGCCAAAACCGCTAGGCCTAGAAGCATGAAATTTGGGGTGGGTGTTTCATCCACGACAGAGGCACCCACTAAAAAATGATTTTCGGAAAGTCCAATCAGAATAGGGTAAAAAGGGGTGGTGTTCTGCCCCAACCGCCCCCACCTAGAAACATGAAATATGTCACATGAACACCACCAAGAACCAATGTGGAGAAATTTAACCCTTAACGGGTTCAAAAGGGGTGCAATGTGTTTTTGTCTATATATTTTGTCCATATATATATATATATAGTCCATAGTTTTGTCCATATATTTAATATGGAAGACTGACCAACATCCAGCCAATTTGGTGCTAGGTGCCTGGTGCACTGGGGCGTGTTATTCAGAGGGAGGGTTGATGGGAGAGGACGCTGTGCATGGGAGTGTTGTGCATTGGGGATGATGTGCAGTGGGGGATGGTACACGGGGGAATTTTACTACCGCAATGCAGGTACGTTTTTGCTAGGTTACAATAATTTTAAGCTTATTAACAAGAAATACAGTGTTTAAATTAGGTGTATGAAATATATATGAGTATTTTCAGCTTTTATTTTGCCTGCCCTACATTTTTCTTGGACGTCCTACATTTTGGCCTTCTCTTTTTTAAAATGGGATATGGTGACCCAGATTACTGATTATGCCTCAAAACAAAACATGATGAATTTTTGAAAATAAAATACTTTTTATTCTAATACTATTTATTTAACTAAAATAAAATTTCAAAAATTAAATTCAGTATATCTCTTTTCAAATTGTTCAGGCGTGCTGATAAGAAAAATGGAAAGCATTTGCCATCGTTGTTCATCTCACACTTGACATAACCAGAAAATTAGACATACAAACCAGATCAAACAAGACCTTGGCTCCTTCTGTGGGTGAAGAGGCTTGAAGGGTATCACCTTACCTACTATGTTACCTATCAGGTGATGCTGAACAGTTTGAATACAGGAAGAAATCCAGTACAAGGCAAACTGTAACTGGTTGGCTACAGCTGAAGAGGCTTAAAACAGTTACCTGTTGAAGAACAACCTTTGACACACCCACCTATACTGAAGATTTTTGCATATAAATCTGTTAAATCAGACAATATCTACTGTACGGTAGTTCAATTCAAAAGGTAGTTCTGAAATTGCTTGAGGAAATGAGAAGCAGCATTAGGATTCTGGGATTCACTGCAGGATTCCCAGCTTGCAACGATGAATGAGCACAGTGTGGTTTACTTCTGAGTAAGCGTGCTTAGGATCAGGTTGCACAATGCAGGGAAGTCCCCAGTTTAAATCAAACCTTAAAACCAAATTCTCCAAGTGGCTTCACTTTCAGGTCCAGACCATGATAAGCCTTCTAAACCACAGTCTACATTCCTGCAAATGAGCCACCATATAACCCCTGATGAGCCACTGATAACCCCTTTCTGCCCTCTTTTTCCCATTTAAGGTTTGAAATCAGTGCCTCTGCAGAAATAGCAGATAGCCAGGCAGACAGGCTGCTTCTGAAAGTCTTTCAGGGATGATCCCTCTTTTACTGTATGGCTCTCTTTTTGTGAGAGTCTGCCATTTTTGACCATGGAAAACAGAAGGGGGTCTCTCCATCTTTAAGAGTTAACAGGAAAGGCTTCTGCTTTAACATTTGACTAAACCAATATTGAATATACAGGGACTGGAGTTGTATTTTTATTCTAATTGGTTAAAGTGAACCAGAATCAAAGCGTTATTTAGATTTGTATCTGAAACATGCTTATTTCTGGCCTACCTTGCAAGGTTTGCTTATTTATTTACATGCCAGAGCTCCTCCATGTCTACTAGCAACCAAGTCCCATTGTGTTTACTGAGACTTACTCCCAGGTTCCAAGTGCCAGAGTCCAAGATGGCATTTCCCAACCTCACACAACCCCATGAACCATAGTCACAACCCTCCAAGGGGGTCCTGACCCCCCCACTTTCAGTACCACTGGTTTACACAACATTGGTGCAGGACTTTTTGGTTTTAGTGTGTCCAAAAAACACACACTGGAGCAAAAAACCCAAGTCTTATTATTTCTTGTTACTTTGCATCATGGGTAAAAAAAAAAAGCAGGCCTCTGTCAGTCTTGAAAGACTATGGTATCATGCTCGGCGCTGCATACGCTGCATGCGAAGCACGAAAGCCTGGGTTGGATTGTTATGGAGGATAGGCTGTTACCCAAGCAGCAAATCCCCCCTCTCCACGCCACTGAATTAGTCCAATGGAAAGGCAGAGCCGATACGATTGGATCCAGCTGGCATTGCAGAGCTGGGCCAAGGATAGGAGCTCACCCTGTCTTGTGGGACTGACCCCGGTCTCAAACCCTGGCCTGCTGGTTAACAGGCACAGCGTCTTAACCGCTTGCGCCACTCACAGTCCAACTTTACTGTTGGACAGCGGATGTCCTATGGGAGCTGCATATACGACTGGACAACACCTCAAGTGGTATTGTAGCATGCATTCCACCAACAGAAAAATGCTATTTACACTGTTTCCTAAAGTCTAGCAGCTAGTACTATGTTGATGCAACTGTAGTACAAATTTAAATGTGCTACCACTTGAAGGGCTTTGTGATTCACCCAAGGAAAATAAAGCATGAAAATCACATTCTGCATGTAATCTAGCTGCTTGTGCTGACATGATCACTGAACTTGTTAACACCTCGGTCGTGACAGTTTTTCAATACAACTTTGTATTGTCACAAAATACTCCACAGTAACACTGAGACAAACAAGGATACATGAGTCAGCATCAGCCAAACTATCAGCATGGCATGCTGGCAGAAGTACTGGAGCAGGAAAAATTGGGTTCAGATCCCCTGAAATCTCACTTCAGCCAGTGAGGGAATACTTGTAGACATACCTGCCTCCCATGATTGTTGTAAGGATAAATGGCAAAGCCCTTCCACATATCTGTAAATCTTTACTACAGTTAGAACAAATGCAGAAAGGTAACTGATATAGCATATTCCAATCATAAGCTTTCTATTTATGAAAAGGCCTATATCCTAAAGTGAAATTAAGCCCGTTGCTCCGGAACAGTTAAGATGACTTTCCATAAAATAACACTAGAGGGTGACGTAACTGCGTGGACCCGTAACTGGTATGGATTTTGCCCTAAGTTTATCATAAAGTGTCAGCATTTTTAGCCAATACACTAAGAGTTCACACTGTAGTAATCCAGTGGTCTTTGCCTATCCTTTGGCAAGAGTCTCATTTGATCCTTAGTGAGGCCCTTCCTATAGCATATTATCTCACAGGTCTTATCACCCCAGAGAAACTGTAGATGTAGAATCTGGCACAAAGCTGAGTCATTCATGGAATGTTAGATTCCTGGAAAGTGGGCTCAAGAAAGAAGGTCTGCCCTAATTCCTAGCCTGAAGCCACCATTATCAGTAAGATTCTGAATACAGTACAAGGCAACATATGCAGATGTGGGCCAACTGCCGGTCACTCCATTTGATAGCATCCTTCCACCCAAAAGCAAAGTTCACCAGGGCATTAACTCCTTAATTTTTATCAGTCCTCCATGTCTGATAATTTTTATCAGTCCTCCATCACATTTCTATGAATGTCCAATATTTCATAATACTATTTATATTTGGTTGATACACCCACTACACCAGGCTTTCCAAAAAGGAAAGTTCACTGCAAGCACATCACATTTATTGAATTTTTTATTAATATTTATTTAACTTTTTATTAAACTGAATAGGTTTCTTTACCTTGTATGCTTGTAACTAACAAATATATTCATACTCTGCAACTGAAAATAAGAATTAAAAATATTGCTCTTAACACAAAGGATGCAAGTCTGTAAAGACTTGTGCATATTGCTTCTATTCTGTCTTGCTTATTTTAATCTCATGTTTAAGACTTTGCAGAAATTTAGGTTTTTGTTACTGATGCAGTGTGATGTCTGGCCAGAAACAAGTGAGCCAATGCCTTGGTACAACATGGTATAAAAGGGAAGCAGGTTCATACATGGCATAGTAGCTTCCTGGATGATCTTAGGCCAGTCACTATCTTTCTGCCTCACCTATCACACAGGATTGTTGAGAGAGGAAAAGAAGAAAAGAGGAGCAATAAATTTTCACCTACTACAAGCAGAGGGCTTGGCTAGAGTAATTTTTAGAAGTTTCTTGTAAACATTGCCTGCACTTTTTCTGAAGTAGCTTAAGTATCACCCAAATTTCCATTTTTGAAAATTCAAAATGGAAACTCAAGGATGTAACAAATACCAGATGCCAAACAAAATCCTCCCACAAAATTTAAGATATACCACACATAATGTTGGTGATAGCAATCCAATTTGTTTGCAGATCACATTGCTTAAATTTTTTTTACAAACAATAGAGTAACCATGATAACCCCATACAGTCACTTGCCATAGTACAAATTAGAAACATTAAAATAAATACTAAAATGTCCTTTGATTATTATAATGTAGTTGAACTATACCCAATATAATTTTAGATTGGTTGATTTTCATAATAAATACATAATTTAAATGAATTATCAGTAATGTATTCCTGAAATAAAAAAGCAAGAGTATATAACAGAATTAAAAGACAAATATCTGCACAGCTATTCTTAATAAAAAATATTATTTCCACAAAACCTGTTCACTATCTCTGTTTCTAGCACAGGAGAAATTAACATGTTAAGATCTTGGCCCAGTGCCAGGAGAGAAGCCTAACCACATATATCTTAACATTCCTGACAAGATATTTTGTCCTGTGTTTTCAAGATAAATATCCTTAGAAGACCAACTGGGTGATATAGGGCCAAGTGGAAATCAATAATACACAGAGCTATAAAAGTGATGTAATTGAATTTATACACAAATCCAATGATTTGCATCTTTTGAATCCAATTAATAGGCTTAACAAGACCAGGTCAATTCCTGGGGCCTTCTTCTATCTTGCTGCCTCCATATTTTCATCATTGATTCCAGATGGCCTATGTTTCATGCACCTGATGAAATCTCGACTCAGGTCCATGATAGCGGATGATCTTCAAAGGTGTTACCAGACTGTCTTTGGGGTCTTCCAGATTATCATTATTAACCAGAATAACCAGATTTTATTATGATTTTATTTTTAAATACAATCAGGGAATTGCTATAGACATCTAAGCAGGGCCTAAATCTTCAAATTCATCAAGACAGGGTAATAATTCCCACAGTGATCATCTTCACTGATGGGCAGGGTGATCATATGTCACAACCCCAAAAAAAAGACAGCACAGCCTCCAAAAAATGTAGGACATCCCAAAAAAATGTAGGACTTTACAAAATAAAAATACTCATGTATATGGCTTTCATGTGCTTAATTTAAACACTATACTACTTGTTATTAAACTTAAATAAATTTATGACATATAATTGATTTATTATTAGGCTACATGCTGCCTGCTCGCAAGGAAAAGGAGGATAGTAATTTGTTTCAAGACAAGGCTAAAAAGATGACATATCCTGGAAAAAGAGGACATCTGGTCACCCTGCTTATGGGGATAAACCAGATTGAACTCAATGAACTTATTTCTTGATTATACATGCAGATCTTACAAGACGATCATCTGTTTATGGTAATAACACTTGAAAACTAATTCCATAAAGGGTGGGGGAGGGAAGGAAACCACGACTGTGTTACTCATCGCTATGACATCCACCTCCTTTTTCAAGGACATTGCAGCCTGCTTGCAAGAAGTCAATACTCCTCTCCATCTTTATTATTATTTTTATCTCCATGATCAAAGCAAACAGAAACAATTACACAGATCTAATATTGCTATGAAGTATCAAAAAATATAACCATAGGAATAAAATTGTGCAACAGTAGCAAATTTCCCCCAGGGTATGTTGATTGCCCAGTGGAAATGCCTGCATCTTTCAAAGGCAGCAAGGTGCATCTTCCTACCTTTTTAACCTGATCATCCTTTAATTCTGTGAAGTAATAGGCCAGGAGCTGGGCAGCTATCATCTTGTCTGATTTCAATGAACCTTTTATTTTTTTCTGGGTGCTTCTCCTCCAAGAAAAAATAAATAAGGAAGCCAAGCAATCTGGTTATCTCCTCTTCTTTATTTTTTTTTCCTCCTTTTGCAAGCAAAGAGATGTTGTAGATCTTCACCTTCCCCAAGGTAAAAATAAAAAATAAAAAAAGAAATGCAACCTCTTTTTTTTCCCTCCCCTTTTCCCTCCATGCGATGGTGACCATCTAAAGCCTGCCTACTTCCTGGGCGGTGATTGGCTCTGCAAGAAGAGCTGTTGGGGGGGCCTGATGGACATCCTCCCCCTGCCTTCCATGCACAGGAAGAGGAGGAGGTCCTCCTGGCCAACCCCAAAAGGCAGGCACGTTCCCCACGTTCTCCCCAGGATCTGATGGGGGGGAGACATGCCTAAAGCTTGCTGGACAAAAAGACCCCCCCCCTTTCAGCTTTGATCACCTCCCTTCAAATTGCATGTCTTGCAATGGGTGGAAATCCCTGCACAAACCTCTTCCCTCCTGTAGTTTGCTGCATAGGGGAGCATTTGGGGGGGGGGTATAGAGTGGGTATGCACATTTATTTATTTTAAAGGATGGAAATGCTTTCCCACTGTTGAACTCCATGCACCCCTTTGAAAAATAGCTGCAGCTGATGAAAGAGGAGGAGGACCAAGGAATGCACCATCGATTTGTTCAGCTTCAGGACACGATCAGACCCTTTGGAGGGTTTGCAGGGCCAAAATAATAATAATAATAATAATAATAATAATAATAATAATAATAATAATAATTATTATTATTATTATTATTATTATTATTATTATTATTATTATTATTATCTTTCATACAGATATTGCAGTGGGTATTTGCTCACAAGGTTTCAGTGCACACTCTTATGCAGGTCTACTCAACTGTAATGAGTTCCAATGTATTCTTTGGGACCTACTCCCAGGGAAGCATAGATCTTGGGGAGTTTTGCTCCTTTTTGCAAGGATGCTCTGGAATTGCAGCAAGTCACACATATCTAAATACTTCCCCCAGACAGTGTCTGCTGAGCAACCTGGGCGGTTCCTGCATCGTCATCACGTGCCATCCAATGATGCAGCAACATCCTGCTTTCTCTTCCACCAGCTGCATAGATGCCAAGGATGCTGCCTGCCTGCCTGCCTGCTGTAGTAACCCATATACACAGGCCCTGGGCTCCAGAATAAGACCAACAGCCCAATCCTACATATGTTTACTCAGAAGTAAATCCCATTATGTTCAATCAGACTTACTCCCAAGAAAGTGTGGATAGGATTGCAGCCTGACAGCCTAATCCATGCATGACTTCTCAAAATTGTGCTCCATCTATGGGATGACAAGCGGCACCTGCTAAAACTCTCCCCTCTACACAATTGTTATAGGTCCAAGAGCCCTGAGGTTGAAAGTTTGGGTACCCCTGACCATAATTCCCTCTAAGCTGTGTTTACGTGCGCATGCACACAACTCACCGAACTAGCACACCCATGTTTCTACAACGCCAACTACCTAACTTTGGCACCTTTTGACAATGACAACTGTTATTTTGACAAAATTTTGAAAATAACTGCAATGACAAAAATTGACAATGACAACTGACAATGACAATGTAAATTCATTATCTTCTTTCATACATTGTATTGTACATATTATAATAAATGTATATATTGTGAGTCCTTTTGGCACAGGGACCCGTTAGCTATTAATTAGCTATTAATTTTTTTTCATTTCCTTTGTAAACCGCTTTGAGAACTTTCTAGTTGAAAAGCGGTATATAAATACTGTAGATAGATATATTGTTTTCTGATGTGTCCATATATAACTCCAACTGTCGTTATGTGGCACACAAAAATTTAACTTTACTTCAAACGCTGCATGGCTAATATTTTTTGCGTGTACAGCCTACTGAAAATTAGAGGGAACACTGCCCGATTAGGATTAGGTCCCTTCTAATCCTATACATGTCTACTCCCATTGAGTGAAATGGAACTTACTCCCAGGAAAGTATACATAGGATTGCAGCAAGAATTGGTATAGGTGGAGCATACAGTTTTTAAATGCTCTTCCACATGTCTTAGCAAAACAAACAGATCTGCCTCTGCAGTAAACGTAACTGTTCCATCCTTGGCCTATTGCTTTTCTATTTACAAGAATTTCAATTTTGGTTGATAGAACTTCTTAAAAAATGCAATGTTCCCCCTTAAGCATGAAGAGATGTTGTTCATCTACCCACATGCTATGGCAGTCCATGCTCACAAATGCAAGGTGATAATATAGTGTGGTAGTATTTAATGCGATATACCATAGGTGGGAATGACACATGTGAATAATCTCCTCATTTAAAAAATCCTATCTGCCATTAAAAAATAAAATCCTAGTACATGGGGAGATAACAGGAGTCTGGCCTATTCTATGCTGTACCACAGCATTTATGCAAACATTTAATTCACACACCTCTGCGCAGGAAAAAATTCCTGCCGGTGAGGGCGGTTTGGCAGTGGAACAGATTGCCAGGGGAGGTGGTGGACTCTCCCTCACTGGGGATCTTCAAGCAGAGGCTCGATGAGCACCTGTTAGAGATGCTCTAGGAAAATTTCCTGCTACGGGCAGGGGGTTGGACTAGATGACCTACTAGGTCCCTTCCAACTCTAGGATTCTATGATTCTAATTACAACTGATACATTAAGGGGAAATGTGATTTTTCCTGTTGTTAAAATACTGCTGCTGAAATATTGGGGAATATGAAAATAAAGCTTCACAAATACATATACATGTACCCAACCCTATGTATGTTTGCATAGACATAAATGCTATCATGTTCAGTGAGAATGACACCAAACTATGTGTGTATGGACCTGCAGCCTTAGGACTTTCTGGATTGTCTTTTTTGCTCAGACTTATTTGTTACTTTGTGCAGAACAGAGAAACCTTTCCACAAGAGAGAGTGGTTCTATGTGGCAGGGAGAACCCTCATTATACAAATATTTTCATATAGGAATTCTTGGACACAAATCCAGAAACAACATGCTGGCTCAGGATGGAGCAGGTCTTGGCAGGTATTATAGGTCATTTATCCAAATGCCAATTACAGTAGTTGCTGGACCACATTCCTTTGCTCCCTCATATAGCTAAGGTATGTTACTACCAGCTACTCAGTAGTTTCATAGTATAAAAAGGGGACAGGAAAACTGCATTCTAGGTCCAAGCAGCAATTTACAAGAGCCTAATTTTGAGATAGTAAATCTAAGGTTATGGATAGAAGCTCACATAATGGAATAGTTCTCCATACAGAATAAATTCCTTCCACATACAGTAAATAACCTACAACTCAAGGAGAAACTAGAAGTCTTCTCCTTTTCAGTTTTTTCTGTTCACAAAAAGTAATCCATTTACTCCAGCATACTATTCAGTGGATTAGAGTCTACTTCATCACAGGCTTGAAGTGAAATCTTAGCAGGTTGGCAACTACAGTCTGCATGCATCTTGTGCGCAAAAAAACTTGTGCAAATCCAGCTTTCACATGGCTACCAAACCGAAAACAGAAAACTGTTTTTGCACAGGCAAGTTGTCCATCAATCTACTCACTAAATACATGCATCAAGGGAGGCTGAGATTGGAGAACAGCTGCCGTCTGATCTCAGTTCTGACTATCAGAATAATCCTAACCATGTCTATCCGAAAGTAAGCCCATTGAGTTCAATGGGACATACTCCCAGGAAAGTGTCTTTAGGATTGCAGCCTATGTCTTATTGATTTTAAAGTGTACATATTTTCTAGATTTATTGCTGTGCTAGACCAGTTCAAGGATCCAGTCCACCTGATCCAGCTTCCTTTATTTCATAGTAGCCCATCTGATGGGAAGCATTCAAGACAACACAATACTTGTACTGTATCTTGTTCCACTCCCTTTCCTCTGGCATTCAAAGATGGGCTGCCTCCAAGATCTGGAGCTTCATCAGGGATTTTCAACATAATTTTGAGCATACACAATTTTAACTTGACAACCAGCAATTTTCAACCTTTTTTATCTCATGGCGAACTGGTAAGGCACTAAAATTGTCAAGACACACCATCAGTTTTTTGACAATTGACAAGGCACACCATGCTGCAGGAAGGAGACTCAAATCCCCCAATTGCCCTATTCATAAAGTCCCATGGCAATAAATTCCCATGGCACACCTGAGGACCATCCACAGCACACCAGCGGAAAATCACTGCTTTACACATTTTCTTTTGAATATAACTCTCACATAAAATACAGACCTACTCTACATACATGGACAAAGAAAAAAGGTTGTAAAAGATGAGGTCAAAGGGCTACTGATGAAAGAGGAGTAGTCAGTGACCATTATTATGCAAAGTACAATGAGGAATCACAGCAACAATACATGAGCTAGAGAAGTCTCCCTGGCTGTGCTGAGTAAATTCAAGTAGTGAGGCAGGAACAATGGATACCTACTAGAACCTAGACTTGCAAATGGCTATGGAATGTGAAAAATGCAATGGGTGATTATTCCTGAAACCAAATGGGCTGAACAATTTTAATGATCCAGTGAGACAGAGGATCAGTGGGATGAACAGGCACATTGAGCAAATTATTCCATTTCTGGAAGGCTAGATCTGTTCCTTGAGTCATTTACTCCTGATGACTGAACAATTTTAAACTGCAAGGATGGCACTATATGCTAACTAAATAATGGGAAAGGTAGAAAGGGAATCCCTAGTAGTCATATGGTCAGGTGAAGAATCCACTTCAAGTTGCAGACTACATTAAAAGGAGATGGTGGCTCACCTGCCCAAGATCTCTCACCACTCCATTCTGCCACATCTCCTTGACTTTGATGTGATCCTCAGCTCATTGACAGGCAAGCAAAAGGAAAATTTAGCAATGGCAACTGATTTCTTCCTCCATTGCCAGTTCACATGCAAGCAATTGCAGCAGTAAGGCTAGAAGATATTTCCTTTTCTACTCTCAGTATCCCAAGTTTATTTTGAAGGCATCAATGCTACAAAGACAGAGAGAAGGTAGATAGTCTCTCTCTCATTCACTCCACCCACCTATTGAGGATGCTCCAGCACTGAACTTCCTGCATTGGGTGGGAAATTGAATAAGATGGTCTACTCCTGTTGGTTACTTGTTCAGCAGACTTTGAAACAAATGTGATAAAACCCATGACAAGTCATGAATTGCATAATTTTCTGCTAGTTGCTAAGATGAAAATACAACAATTTTAAAAGACAAGGGGTTGGCAACCACACAACTTCAAATACAACAATTTTAAAAGACAAGGGGTTGGCAACCACACAACTTCAAATTAACATTTCAAGCTCAGAAGATGAAATCACCATCAACCTTGCTGTTATATTCTGATACCTCTAAAATATTTTTGAAGCAAACCAAACAGGGTAGCACTGCAAACAAAAACAACAATAGAATCTAACCAACTTAAGATACAAGCGTACTAATAAGCAGAATCAGATAACTGTCTGAGCATATTTACAGCTTGCACTCTTAGTTACAAAGCACCCTCCATTTCTATGATTCTACAGTGAAATATCACCTAGAGGAGGCCAGTATGTGCAGTCAAGTAACAGGGATGAATTGATAAGTGCTGTAATGAAAATATGTGTACACCAGATCCCTGAAGGAGATATGGTGTGGTGTCATCAGTTGTCCCTTGCTTAGGCAGGCAAGTATGGGGTTAACATCAGGGAATTAAAATTGCAATATGGGTGCTTCACAGGTGCAGACGTTTGGAGGCATCAAGCCACCAAAGAGGAAGGAAGAAGTTGTGGTGTAGAAGGAAGGAGTTTGGACAGACTAAGAGGGTAGAAAGGAAGAGTGAAGACTGACTGATGGATTGGTTATTTAATGGTGTACTGGACTTACTGATGATTGCAATAATAAGGGCTAGTGGAGGAGTTGGAGACTGGTGTGTTGGCCATGCCCAAGACCTATAGAGAACCAAGGTGTTGCTGAGACAACTGGAGAAGCTGCTGGCAGGAGGAGGAGGAGGAGGAGGAGGAGGAGGACCTCTGCAGATTGACCAGGCTGGCTAACAGCCATGCAAAACTAGGACCATTGGTGAGGAAAGAGATGCCTTAAATGGGTGCAAGCTCTCTGGAATAAGTGTGAAAAGGGAATTTGCAGAATAGGTACAGTATTGTGATTCACTTCTGGCATGGATGGCTTCATTGGTCAAGTTGTAAATTGTCTTCTAAATATGTAATTCATTGCTAAATGCATTCATTTAATGAGATTATGCAAAAAAGATACAAGTGCAGATACTTAGACCTGGACCTATTATACTATCATAATAGTACAAGGTAAAGACATTGGTAATGTTAAAAAATATACAGTTGATGGTCAAACAACATTTTCTATAGATTGAAAGTTTTCCAAAAATCTAAAAATAACATAATCAGAACCCTTCCGGCCAAAGATCCATAAAAGTCCAGTTTCCTATACCTCATAGTGACCCACCAATTGTCACAGGGAGCAAAGCTGTATTGGATTATTATTTTTGAATGCTGCAGGGAGGGTACTTTGTTTAATAGAGCAACCCTTCCTCCTGGCTATGTCTGGTCCTTGACATGTTTTCTTATGTCATCTCTATGCCAAGAAAAGCATCACTTTCCCAATAAATATACCGTAGTTCAAGAAGGTATGGCTCTTTTCACCACAAGGAATTGGCATAGGGTGTGGAACCTCCTAGGAGGTACAACAAACATGAACTGAGATATAATCTGCTTTAATTTCCTTTTAACTGTGAGTGCCAACGCCTGCAGTCCTTGTTTGCAGTATTTGATTGTGAAGTTAGAGAAGTGCCCATTCAGCAAGCCCAATGGGCTTGAATCAAAGGCTTCTCAAAGAAGCTATAACAAATATGATATACAAGCATTAGTTTTAAAATCAACATTTAAAATTTTTTAAAAACCCATGGGCTTGTTATCTGTTTGACCCACAAATCCTTAACTGAACCTTAAACCCCAGCAACAGGAAAATCCATACAACTCCAACAGACCACTCCAGCCCTACTGCCCTTTAAGGCCTTTTTTTCTTCCCTAAAATAGATAACTATGGTAGCTTCTTGTTCAGTGTAATGCAACACAAACCATCAAGTACTTTGCAATCTATTTTTGGAAATCCACTCTAACCAGAAGCCAGATTGGACTCTAACTCCCCACAGAGATGTTTAAATGAATAGTAATCACATTCAATAGTTACTGTATATACTCGAGTATAAGCCTAGTTTTTCAGTACATTTATTGGTTTTATAAGCCCTTGGCTTATACTCGGGTCAGCTTATACTCAAGTATATACGGTATATCCTAAGGACCATTATCTGACCTGTCTCACTGGTAAATTAAGAATCAATCTCACTGACCACAAGAGCCCCAATCCTATCCAGTTTTCCAGTGGTGCAACTATGCCAGTATCTTAAGAGACACTGGCTGCATCCTATAGAGGGGAGGCAATGATAGAGGCTATCTCTAGGTAAGGGAACATTTGTTACTTTGCAGTGCATTGCAGCAGCAATGGTGCGGGAAAGTTGAATAGGATTGGGTCCTCCCTTCTGAGTACACATGCATAGGAGTGTGCTATTAATAACACTTGTAATGCAGCCTTTTCTATTATAATTGTCACCTTTGTAACTAGCTGTGCTCTTGTATCTTTAACAGTAGCCTGACAAAGGTGTATTGGTTTGATTTCTATATGTCAGGTGAGCATGGCAAGCAAATTCAAAAGGGGTCAGCCTAACTTTCTATTGTATGTCTTTTTAGCCATGGGGTTATGAGGTTTTAGACATTGTGTGTCTTTAAATTAAAAAGTGAGAAAATGGCAGGGAAATCTTGCTTTGCATTTAGAGACAATGTTCATATTCAACTAAAGGGCAGAGGGGGGGAAAAAGCAGAAGCCACTACACAGGAGACCTGGAGATTTAACTCATGTTCCCAATTAGGAGATTTTATCAGCAATAAAGGCCCTGAGGAGATTCTCTTTGTCAGAGAATGTGGAAAGCATGTGGAAAGGTTATACACAACCCCTCAACTTGAAAGAGCACACACTCAGAGGAACTATTTTTGTGGTGTAGCACACCAAGATGATGTGCTCATGAAGGACAAATTGTACTCCACAGAAACATGAAACGAGCAAAGACAGAAGGGGTCCTGTCAGCTGGTAGCTGTCAAGCGTTAGGGAGAAGTGAACCTAGGATATAAAACACTAAGGGAGAAACAGTAGATGTGTCCCTTAAACTTCAAGCCAAGCTAAAACCAAACAGTATTGGTTTTATTCTAAAAACACCAAGCTCAGAAATTTTAAAAAATATATTAGTGAAGACAGGGAAGAGGCTTGATGCCAAGTAGATAATTGGAGACGAGGCGGCCACGCAGCTGGCATCAAACATCAGAATGTCAGCAGCCAACCCCTCCATGCCTGATGCTGAGGCGATGGTGACATCATTACTCCAGGGAATGAGGCTGACACTTGTCAAGGTGGAAAATGATACCACTGAATGAATGACCCAGACATCTTTGTCATGAAAAGCTGACCAACTCTCCAATTTATCACAATACTTGTAAAAGCCCACATCTGTCACATGCGGAGATGCCATATAACATTCTTCAGTCTACTTAGGAAAGAGTATACAATGGTGCCTTGTAAGAGGAGCGCAATTCATCCTGGAAGCATGTTTGTCTTACAAAGTGTTCTTTATGCAAGAAACCTTAGGAAAATCCTATTAGTTCCACAACCCAAAAATATTCATATAAGAGTATTAACTCTATGTAAAAATGATGACAAAACACTGTAATTGAATTCAAAACATATAATATAAACATATACCGGTAATAATAATATAATACAGAACACAATTACAATAATATTAATAAAACACTGTAATCTACTGTACAGTAAAACAGAAAAGAAAAACCTTCATGGTTTTTCTCTAATTTTCACTCAAAGAGTCACTGGTGTCTTTCTGAGCAACTTTAAGAAGGAACCTCTCTAATGACACTTGCTTTGTCTCTTTTTGAGGCTTTCGCAGAAATGTGACATTGAGCACAATCCTAACCATGTCTACTCAAAAGTAAGCCCCATTGTGTTCAGTGGGTCTTACTCCCAGGAAAGTGTCTTTAGGATGGTAGCCATTGCGTAGTCACACAGTATTGTAATTAATGTAATTAATTAATTGCATGAAATTAATATTACATAGTATTAAACAGATCCATTGCTCGCACTGTTACAGCCTTATTTGGGTGGTGCTTTTCTACAAAACTTTGCAGAATTTCCCAATGTTTACATATGTCCTTAATCTCATTTGATGTGAGGGATTCCTCCTCCTTATTCTCCTCCTTTACAGATGAGATTCCTCCATAACCTCTTGCTGTTGCTCACAATGCAGATACGTCAAGTCGTTTGTTGTACAACACATTTTTATTGTAAAACTGTTTGTCTTACAAGGCACTGTTTCTCTTACAAGGCAGAATTCCTTAGAAATTTTTGTTTGTCTTACAAAATGTTTGTCTTACAAGGTACCACTGTATTTAGGGAAGAGTAATAAGAGTTAACTACCTAGGGGAGATAAAGCAGAGACTTCTTGACCCTTTCTCTGCTTGGCCTCTTCTCTGACCCAGAGGCAGTGAGAAATTGAAACTGTTTGCCTCCCCTCAGACTAGCAGTTGGAACTTTGCGTGTCCCTTGATGCCAGGAGGTGCAGATATATTCTAACACACAGGTTAAGGGTGAAATCCAGAGTAACTACGGGGAGTCTTTGCTCCGGTGTAAGAACAATTTACTCTGGATTGCAATATGAATTTCCCATAGTTTTTCACTAGGTGGTGCAGTAACTATGGGTAGTTACTCTGTATTTATAGTTACTCTGTCATGTAGTTACTCTGGATTTGGCTATAAGTCAAATAGATTAACAACTATTAATTAATAGTTGACAAATAGTTTAACAAATAGATTAACAACTTATTAAGAATAAATCAAGTAGATTAACAACTAAAGGGGGCATCTACACCCTACTTTAGGACACAGAGTTTTGCTGTAATCTGGTCTCATATTATTAATATCTCAGAAACTTATCTTATGAGGTCATCTTTATGCCATAAAATCAACAGTAGGTAGATTTATTGTCAGGCTTTTTGTTTCTTCCAAGAAACCCTGGAAATTATTGCTCTCTGAGCAATTGTGGGAACTCCTTGTTAGTGATCCCGGCCTCTAAAATACTCCAGAGCATCCCAGAGAACTGAGAGGCGGAAACTACGGCCATTAGTATTTCCTGCTGAGTAAACATAGATAAGACTGGGGTGGATATTTGTTTTTGATCTGACAGCCACATAATTACATAGTATTTTAGACTTAAGCTTCCCCAGCATAAGTGGGGAACCACTCACAATTTCTCTACCTCACAGGGAAAAGGATAAAATTAGACTATGAGCACAATCCTAACCATGTCTACTCAAAAGGAAACCCCATTGTGTTCAATGAGTCTTATTCCCAGGAAAGTATCTTTAGGATTACAGCCAAACTGTGTATACCACCCAGAGCAATGCATAAGAAAAGTGGAATACATATGTTCTGGTATATATATTCTTCTAGTATTCAGTCGTTGAGCCAGTGATTCTTCAGTTTTATATACAATATATAGATTAAAATACATACAATGAATCAATCAAGTCGTATTTAATTTGTGGCACTTCATTCTTATTTGCCGCTAAACCCCACCAACTTCTTTTAATTACAGGCATTTACTGTGAGCAGTATTTTAATTCGTTGGTACCTAAATAAGATTACTGCAAATGTAGATTTCAAATGGCTTCTTTTGTCTGTATTGCCCCTAAGGAAGTGACAACCTGGGGGTGAACAACATTGCAAAATTGCAAAAGTTTGGAATAACCCTATCATATTATATACTGTGGATTCATATTTTACAGAAGAATCTAGTGCAGAAAACAGTTTTGAAATATCTCCTTCCTATCCAAGATTATGGCCCAAAAAGTAAAAAGCCAAAAATGCATGGAGCCCTACAGAAAGTGAAAATGATATCACATCTTTACACATGCATAGGCAAACGTGCTATATTCCACTGGAAAGAGCAGGTTGAAAGGAATCCCATCCTCCCCCCACCCCAGAAAGTTCCTGATGTAATGAAGAAAACCCCCACAAATTAACTCAGAAGGAAGTTTCTGGTAATTGCATTGTGTTCTATGGAAAGTGAAACTGAGCTACACAGCCACATTACTTGCAAGTAAGCAAATGTGCCTTGGCTTCTATTCCCATAAGGCACAGAGGAATGCATGGCACCAGAATAGTCCCAATCCAGTGAAAGTAGAGTTCAACAAGTGCTCCAGAAGGCAGACTATTACTATACGTCAGCCTTACCTACCTCACAGGGTTGTTGTAAGGACAAAAGAATAGGGAGGAACTATGCATACTATCCTGAGCTCCTTAGAGGAAGGATGGTATAAAAATATTAATTAATATATTTATTAATTGTATTAATTCTGTTAATAATTAATTTTGTCATATGGGGGTGTTGGTTTGTGCCTGTCAATCTGAAAATCAGCCTGTCAATCTGAAAATCAATCTGAAAATCAGCAGGTTCAAGACCCAAGAACTGCAAGACAAAGTGAGCTCCCGTCCCTAGCACAGCTCCTGCCAACCTAGCCGTTTTAAAGCATACAAATAGATAAATAAGTGCCATGTTAATGTGAAGGTAACAACATTCTACGCGCCTGTGGGCCACATCTCCATGTAGGCGTCTTCAGACAACACTGGCTCTGTGACTCTAGAAATGTGGATGAGCACTGTTCCCTAGAGTCGGTGACAACTAGCAGGGCAACATTTGGGGAAACGTTTACCTTTAGGTGAATATGCCCTGCACCACTTCAAAGGGCAATCGGAGGGGAATGCAACGTCACCAGAATGATTCTGATCCAGTGAACACAGCCTCCCCTCCAACTCTCAAGCATGACACTCAACCTCCATGCTGACAAGACCTATGATTAAGACCTATGGAAGATAAAGCGACATGTGCATGTTTCCACATGAGTAGATGGCCATATTTCAGCTCTTATTAAAGACTAGGCCAGGAGTAGGCAACCTTTCAGCTGTGTAGTGCTGAACCTATGTGCTGTGTCATGCACGCATGTCAAGGTGTCATGCCAAACCTCAGTGGCTCCCTTTAAACCCCATTGAATATAACAGGCTTACTTCAGAGTAGACATGCATAGGCTTGGTCTCTGACATCTCTGTCCAGCTCCAGCTGTCTGTCTGCGTACACGCACCCATGCTGACCAGCTTCCTTCTGGCCTGGTGCTACTGGGGAAAGTTCCTCTCCAAGCAGTCTGGGTAATCAGGTGAGATCCCATTCTGCTCCAAGGGAAAAAATTCTAGCAATACCTGCCCAGAAGGAAGCAGGTTGACAGGGGTGTGCGCACACACAGGCAGCCAGAGCTGGACCTTCAAGGAATGCAGTACATAGTTCAGCTGCAGTATGAAAACTTCATGACGCCTTTCCCCCTAGTCCCTGCGGCTGCCACTTGTAGCAACAGACATGCAGAATAAAAGTTGCTTGCAGGCTTCTGGCTGCAGCCGAGCTGAGACCTGGATGGCCAGAACCAGCTGCTGGCTCCTCTGCACATGCCTGCTTGCTGTCAGCCCACTTCAGTTCAGGTAGGCAGATGCTCGTGGGGAAAGTTCTCCTCCATTCAGCCTGGACAATCAGGAGCCATCTCAGGCTGCTTGGAGGAAAATATTCCCTACCAGTCTGCCCAGAAGGAAGAAGGCTGGCTGGCAGGTGGGCACATGCACAGGAGTGCAGTCCTGGAATGCTGCAGATGGCTTCTGCTCCACCTCCTCCTCCACTACTCTCAGGTCCTGCAGCTGTCACTTCACATAAGGTAGGGGTGGAGTAGAAGGTGTCCACTGGCTTCAGGCTGCAGCAGAGCTGTGTGCTCCAGTCCTACACTGAAGCCCTGAGGGTGGCCTGTACTCTGCATGCCCACCTCACTCCAAGTAGCACCTGCAGGACCTAGGAATCTCCCAGGAGTGCTACCGGTGCTTGCCTGCCTGCACTTGCCTGCCTTTCTTCCATCAAGGGCTGCCTCTGTCGCAGTTTGCAGAGTAGTGCAGCCCTATGTGCCAGTGAAGATAGTTCTGCATGCCAAGGTCGACACCTGTGTCGGGGGTTGCTGACTAGGCAAAGGGGGGTGCAAAACCAATTCAGAATGGTCTGCTCTGGTGAAAGTGAAGCTTAACAGATACTCTTGAAGACAGCTCCCCCACAGTAAAAAGAATTTAAAACAGTGGTTCTCAATCTTCCTAATGCAGTGACCCCTTTATAAGTTCCTCATGTTGTGGGGACCCCCAACCATAAAATTATTTTCGTTGCTACTTTATAACTGTAATTTTGCTACTGTTATGAATCGTAATGTAAATATCCGATATGCAGGATGTATTTTCATTGTTACAAATGAAATGTGTGTTCTATGCACACACTGAACACAATGGGATTTATTTCAGAGTAGGCATGCATAGGATTGGGCCCTGAGGCTGAAATCCTATCCACATTTACATGGGAGTAAAGGCCCCCTGACTATAATGTGATTTATTTCAGAGTAGGCATGCATAGGCTTGGGCCCTGAGGCTGTCAGTCAGCCCCATGCGCACACAGCTACAGCCAGAGGTCTGGCAAGCCTGACCTGGCCCCCTGCACTAGGGGTCTTTAGGCAACCCCTAGGAAAGCTCTAGGCGACCCCCAAAGGGGTCCCGAACCCCACTTTGAGAAACGCTGATTTAAAAGATGCATGTGAAACTTTATTTAACCCTAAACTCCACTGATGTTTTCTCTGTAATTAAAACAAACATTACTAAAACTTTAACTCACAAGTGCTTTCTTACCTCCACATAAAATCAAATGCAAGTGATATTACCCAAGGTCAGTGATGGTTAACATTTTGGGCACTGAGTGCCACTAATGGCACCAGTGCCCACCACACATGCTGGTGCACACCGTGCTTGCTTGGAATTCAGAAGTCCCCTGCACCCATTGCACATGTCCAGAGCTCTGGCCATGCACAGTGGGCACTGGCCCTGTCAGTTCAGCCCAGCTGCGAACAAGAGCAGCTGAGCCAAACTGACGGGGCCAGTGCCTACTGCACATGCCCAGAAGTCTGGGCTAGCATGTGCTAGCCACTTAGGCTAGCCTATTTGCCACCTAGGCCAGCCTAATGCCAGATAGGTCAGCCTAGCTGCACCAGTCAGATGGACCTGCACCAGCCTAGCAGTGCCAGCCTAGGCAGTTCAGCAGGGTGTGTTGAGAACATGTTCATCATGGCCAAGAACAGTGCAGTTAGGCTGTTTTCAGGGCAGACATGCCCCCTCACAGCTCCTCTGATATAAGCCACTCAGGAACAGGCATAAATCTGAGTAGACCCATAGGAGTTCATTATAAGGCAGAGTAAAAATGGAAGCAAAATAAAAAGTACTAAGTTTTTGGCCAGCGTAAGCTTCACTCCTGCCTCTCAACCTCAGGATACGGCACAACTCTCACAGCCAAGTGAGCATAATGCCTTTGTGCTGCTGCCTCTTCAGGAGAGGTTAGGCCAGCCTGGAGGCCTCCTGGCCTTGTGGGCAACTGCAAGCTCAGGATATGGCCTACCTTAGGTCAGCTTAGCTGAGCCATTCTTTCTGCCTAAGTGAGGATTGCACCCGAGAGCCCTTTCATGGGAGTAAGCTCCATTGAATTTAATGAAAATTACTTCTGAGTAGACAAAAATAAAATTGCACTGTTAATTAAAATGAACATTTTTTTCATTTCAAGAGTATCAGTATTTAAATTTTACTCTTTAAAATGAAGAAATGAAGGCTTATTGTGCACTATATATTTGTAAGCCCAGACTTTTCAGGTTTTGGATTTTGTAATCTTTCATTTCGCTCTTCTGCTATTACTGTTTTGCCTCTCATCTTTTATTAATTAATTTTTTAAATAGTCAGTAAATACTATATTTAAAAATTAAATTGTGTGTCCTGCTAATCTGAATTCTGTACAAAGAGTTCTGACCTTCAAACAAAGAAAAAAAATCTGACTTAACACATTCACACACTTATTGGTATAATTAATTATATAGTTTTTGCAATTTTGTGTAATTAATATTTTTCAGTGATTCTCAACATCTTTTTAATTTTACAGCACAATGACAAGACACTAAGGGCACAATCCAGAGTAAGGGCAGTGAGGAGAGCCCTTGCTGAGCTGCCCCAACTATTCTGTATCCAGAGCAGAGAGTTATGCTGGATCCAGAGAGTCAAGAAGCCTAGGCTGCCGTAGCTGCTCCAGTGAATGCTAAGTAGACACAAAGTCAGTGACACCTGGGGAGGACTTGCTCTTGTGGAGACCCCATCTCAGACCACACTGAACAAGGAACAGCTGTGGTGCCTGCCCTAAGGAGTCCCTGATGAGAATGCCAGTACAATCTACAGTGAATTCAAGGGTCTTTTTGAAGTGGCCTGTTGTATCCCCAGGTTAGTGGGCTGCCGTAGTTGTGCTAATTACGAATACGTTTATTGGCATTAAAAGTTACATCTGAACAAAAAACAAAAAGACAAAAGAACAATATTATTTGAAAGGAATTGGGGTGTGGATGCGGGGAGTAGAGAGAAAGAAGACAGAAATAAAGAAATTAGTTTGGAAGAAGAATAAAGGAAGGGGAGGAAGGGGACTAAGAAGAGAGATAATTTAATGATTTGATTTAAAAACTGGCAACAGCAATAGTAATTTCTGGTGAGTTATCGCTCAGCAGGGTGAAGGTGGGGTCAATGAATGGGCCGGGAGGGCACCACAAAATGGGGTCCAAATTAAGACTATGAAGTGAGCAATGTGTTGGTCATCGAATCAGGATATGCTCAAGGGTGTCTGGTTCAAGTAGGCAAAAGGGATTCAGTCTTAAATTCCGGGGGGTGCGGGAAAATCTACCGCAATGAAGTGAGGAGGGAAAGATGTTAAGGCGTGCCAACATAAATGCCCTTCTGAGAGATGGATTTATCAGAGCGGTAAAATATTTGGGGGGCTGACCTTGGACTGGACAATAACCAAAAGACAGAGGGGAACATACTGGAATTAAGCCAACAAAAAAGTAGTAAATTCTGTTTCCCAGAGTCTGTCTTGAATTAGCATGAAAGCTTTGCCAAAATCAAGATCAGCAAGTGATTCTAACGGAAGGCCTAAGGAATCAAGGTTGGAGTTGATTTTTTGGAACCAAGTAGACAAGAAGGGGTCACTTAACAAATCGTTCAGAAGAGAGTCGGACGGTAGATTTAAATGTAGTCAAAGCCAAAATTTAAATGTTATGGACCATGCTATCGTAGAAGGGAGGTGAACTCCCAACTCTAAAGCTAAGGTTGCAAGATGGGTAAGGTTGGGCACGCCAGGTATCCTCCTGAAAAAGACGGCTGCCACTTGTTCCAGGAAATTATCTACTGCCACAATCCATGTAGGAACACCATATAATAGTTGGATAATAATCTTAGCCCTGAAAATTTGCAGGACTGCAGGCACAAACTGGTTACCATTGCTGATGTGAGGGCGATCTGGCTGCGACATCTGTCACCCCATTGACCGCCAGGGTTGATTCAGCTGATCTGGCTGGCTAGGCGGGTATCCCCTTCCTCCCTCACTGCTCCATGTGTGTCCCTCCCGAAGCTGTGCACTCGGTGGAAGAGGATGATCATCCCAGATAGAAGGAGTGTACCATTCTTCGGTCAAGGGTATACAGTAGCTGCGCTCCCCTGCTAGAACCTCCAAAGAAGCTCAAGGTCCATTTGTAGGAGAATGTAGGGTAGTTGTGCTATATCCTGCGGTTGAGAGGCAGGGGTTGCAGATAGGCTTGCCAAGAACTCAGATTTTTGGTCAACACTGCCATTCTTACTCAGGCTTATCATGGACCCCTATGGGTCTACTCAATAATATATCTGCTCCTGAGGTGGTATAACTCTAAGGAGCTGGAAGAGGGCATTTCTGCTCTGGAAACAGGCTCTGGATACAGAGTAACTGCCCTGCCCTGGGCAATGCTAAACAACATGCCCCCAACATTCCTCTCCTGAACTGCCTAGGGTGCCTCAGCTAGGGCAGCCCAGGACCACCTGTCTTGGAGCACCCTAAGTTGCCTTAGGCTGCCCATAAGCCTTTTCCAGAGTAATTAGGGTTGCTGATAGAGTAACCCAAGTGCTACTCTGGATTGGGCTGTAAAATTGTCAAGCATTCATGTGTTTTTTTTTGAACAGTTAAACAGTTGACAAGGCATGTGGGGGCTTACATCCCCAATGACCCTCCTAAGAAACTGACCCTCAAACTCCCACAGCATACCTGTGGATCACTTGCTGCACAACAAGTGATTACAGTGCTGTGACACACTGGTTGAAATTTATTGAATAAGTGAGTGAGTAAAGGCTGTCAAACACCATCTACAACAATGAAAATCTTATTAAAATCTCTATTTTCTGAGATTTAACGTGAGATGTTACGTGAAGGCGCTACTGTACTTTATGTATTAAGGAGAGATAAATCTAATTCAGTTTGCCTAACTTTACAAATGTCTTACAACTGCCTGGAACAAGCCATTTGTGAATATAATAATAGAAAAAGCAGATGGGAATCATGTTTAAATAACATGATTTATTCTTTCTAGCCATTTGGTATGTGTGTTTTTCTAAATTTGATTACAGATATAGTAAATGCAATATTCAATTCAAATATATTTGATTAATCTATATATATATATAAAAGAGAAAAGTCACTCACTGACTGACTCACTGACTGACTCACTGACTCACTCACTCATCACCGCCCTGCCAAAACCGGTGGGCCTATAAGCATGAAATTTGGGGTGGGTGTTCCTTCCGTGACTGAGGGGTGCACTAAGAACCGGTTTTCGGAAATTCCAACGGGAAGGGGGTGAAAAGGGGCGCAACGCGTTTTCCTCCCTATACTTTGCATTGGAGAATTGATGACTCATCAACATTCCTCCCCAACTGCTGGGCCTGAAGCATGGAATTCTGGGAGTTCCTTCTGTCACCTGAACTCCCACCAAGAACCATCTGGAGAAATTAACCCTTCAGGGGCTGGAAAGGGGGCAACGTGTTTCTGTCCTATACTTAACATGGGAGACTTAACAACATCCAGCCAATTTGGTGCTCAGACCCTGGAGCACTGGGGGATGTTGTTCGGAGGAAGAGCTTGCGCTGGTGAGGATGCTGCGCATGAGGGGAAATTGCGCATGAGGGGAAATTGCGCATGAGGGGAAATTGCGCATGAGGGGAAATTGCGCATGAGGGGAAATTGCGCATGTAGGAAAGTTGCGCAGGGGGGAAGTTGCATATGGGAGGAAAATTGCGCATGGGAGGAAGTTGCGCATGGAGGGAAGTTGCGCATGGAGGGAAGTTGCGCATGCGAGGAAGTTGCGCATGCGAGGAAGTTGCACATGCGAGGAAGTTGCACATGGGGAAAAGTTGCGCATGGAGGAAAGTTGCGCATGGAGGAAAGTTGCGCACGAGAAAGTTGCGCACGGGGGGAAATTGCGCACGGGGGATGATGCGCACGGGGGATGATGCGCACGGGGGAAAGTTGCGCACGGGGGAAAGTTGCACATATGGGAAGGTGCGCACGGGAGGAAGGTGCGCACGGGGGGAAAGTTGCGCACGGGGGGAAAGTTGCGCACGGGGGGAAAGTTGCGCACAGGGGGGAAGTTATGCATATGGAAAGTTGCGCATGGGGGAAGATGCACATGGAGGAAAGTTGCGCACGGGGAAGTTGCGCATTCGGGGATGATGCGCACGGGGGAAAGTTGCGCACGGAGGAAAGTTGCGCACGGGAGGAAAACTGCGCATATGGGAAGTTGCACATGGGGGAAGTTGCGCATGGGGATGATGCACATGGGGGAAAGTTGCGCATGGGGAAAGTTGCGCATGGGGAAAGTTGTGCATGGGTTTTGATGCATATGGGGGAAGTTGCGCAGGGTGGGTTGATGCGCATGGGGGAAGTTGTGCATGGGGGGTTGATGTGCATGGGGGGAAGTTGCGCATGGGGTAACTTGTGCATGCTGGGTTGATGCGCATGGGTGAAGTTGCGCATGGGGGGTTGATGTGTATGGGGGAAGTTGTGAATGGGGGGTTGTTATGCCTGGGGGAAAGTTATCCATGGGGGGTTGATGCATATGGAGGGATGGCATATGGGGGAATTTTACTCCCGCAACGCGGGTACGCCTTTCACTAGTTACTTATAAAAATTTTCTAAGAAGTAATGGCCACTAAGCTGATTTTAGCTAATTAAAGGTACAGTACAAGAAAGTGTTTAACTGTGATACTTATGTGCAAGTGCCCCCTAGTGGATCTAGAAATAAACAGCATTGATTCATCTCAACAGGTTCTCCATTCAGTCCACTTATTATTTATTTTATTTTAGGGATTTATACCCCGTCTTTCCCACACCAACACAAATGCCCAAGGTGGCTTTTGAAAAATCAAGTAGGGTAAAACAATGATTTAAAAAATCAACATGGCACTATAACAAGTTTTAACAGTATTGAGGGGAAAATCAGAAACAAAGCTTGAAGAATATTAAATCGTAACAAAAGGATAAAGAACATTAATGTTAGCAATAAACATAAAATTGCTTGTATTATATGGTGTCAGATTAGTACTGAAACAGAGAAAGTTTCAAGGAAAAAGAACTCATTAAACCACTACCCAGGGAAGCATAAAAGTTATGACAAATATTATAACAAATAGTATGTCATTATTATTACCCATTCATCAGCAAAAAGCACCCCCTTCAAATTGGTGCTGAAGGCAGGCAATATGTTTGGCCACCTAGTCAGTATACTTCTGGACCACGGCATCTTCCTCAGATGTCTGCTGCCTCTGATTTCCAATGTTTCAGTTATGACCCAAACCAACATTTTTAGCTTTGATTTATCTGAAATAGTACTTACTTTACATTCTGCAGAATGATATTCAGACTCGTTAGGTGCCTCTTCTGTGGCCATGCCTAGAATATGTCTTGGAGTTCCGTCATATTGCCAAAGTCCTAAAAAATCTGAGAGCAAAATACTGATTTGAAGGTACATTTCAAACACAAACATACAGATTCATGTCAATATAAACATTTTGAATAAAAATTGGTTTTTAAAAAACACCAAGTTTGTCTATGTTCATTTTAGATTCAAATAAGAAGAGCTTTGTCACCATGTGAAAGGCTATTTTTAATCTATCTGGAGAGAAGTATGCATGCTTCAGGTTCAATACGGGAACAGCAGCATACATAATTCAAAGAATACTTTAATTTGCCTTAAAACTGGAAGAATCATTTGCTTTAAAACTCTTACACTGTGTCAGTAGGCCAAACATGTATGTGTGCTGCAGTTTAGTATGTATTTTATATTATTCAATACAGTCAGTGGCATCAATAGAGTTTGTGTCACCTGGTATGGAATGCCAGCATGTCACCCCCACAATGGACCTCCTTGGTCCATGGGAGATCGCCAGTGAAGTTGGTGGGGCAATGCCCCCAGGCAGTCTGCATGATAACTTATCATTGTCCTGCCCCCTGGTTTTCTTTGGGGGGGGTTGTATAAAATTTGATAAAATAGATATATTTCAACAGGGTTTAATTGCATTTTGCAATGAACTGAATCACACTGAATATATGGTATTACTGCATTTTAAAAATTTTGGACAGAAGTAGTGTTACCTTCCCTATGTAGGTCACCTGGTGTGACCTACAGACACTCCATCCCCTAGCGGCACCTCTGAATACAGTATGCTCTCATTAAAATTATCAGTTTTAATTATTCCATGGTATTATCCAGTCAGTAAAGTCTATTAACAGGTAACTGGCTGCCTTGTTAGTGCCACTTACACATGCATGGACATAAATGTGAATGTATTAATCAAATAATTAAGTCAGCAGTAATGAACATGCAACCCAAGACTAGAAATATTTTAAAAAATATCAGACAACACCACTTATTTGACATGAATGCATTAATTACTTTCGTGGCTGACACAGCAAAAGTAGCAACTTTCTAAGTGATTGTCAAAAGACTAACAGAAACACTTTATACTTCAGTAGTCAATCTTGTTCAAGAGGTTCGTTCAATATGATAGAATAAGTACCTTCATTACTGTAAATTGATGAGCGTCATCCCGATGGATCTTCTGCAAAGGCCTGGTCCCTCACCAGTGTTGCATATTGGTGGCTCTGCAAGAAAGACAGCATAGCTGCTGTGAACCAAATGCACGTCCTCCCAAAGTGAGTTGAGCATCATTAAATTTTTTTTCTGCACTCAATGTTTCATTGTCACATCTTCTTGGTAATTATCAGGGGGGTGCAACCTTGATTGCACAGAACTGCATTTAGTTTTATGCCACTGTGAAAGATAGAAATACTTCCTAGATAACACTGTATTTCACTGCACACTCCATCTACTTTTCTGAATTAAAACTTCTTTGTCTGAAGAAAAATTCTTTTAAATATTTCAGGCACAAAAATAAATTGTGTTCTCCAACAATGTAACTTTTCTGCAATGAATGACGGCTTTGCTTTCGCCCTAAATCATGATAACATACCAGCTGGTTTTAGAGTCAATTCCTTTTTTGTATAAAATTTAATGACCATGCAATTATTTAAATTTAGATTAACTGCCTGGGTTTTAGGGACACAATGCAGCTCTGAAAACACAAACCTGAAAGCAACAAAAGAGTTTTAGGAATGTCATTCGTGAATAAATTTGATAGAGATACGGTGTATTGTATTCCTTCCAAATAGAGAGAGATTGATTTGAAATGCAGCAGCCAATTTCTTGGAAATGATCCATAAATTTAAGTCATACAGTGGCGCCTCACGTAACATATGTTTCACATAACAAACAAAAATTTCTTTAGAATTCTGCTTCACGTAACAAACACACTCGGCAGTTGGAGCAGACGCACGGGCCAGGAGCCCTTTTAAAAAGCCTCAGGGTTGCCGAGAGCGCCTGCCCATAGCGAAAGCAATACTTCTGCGCTGTTCCTCCTGTGGCTGGGTGTCCGCTGGGCAGAGGGAGAGAAGAGCAGTGGAGAAGAGGAAAGCAGCTCAGGGGTAGCCAGGAGGGAGCAGGGGAGAGAGAGGCTCAGGATCAAGAGAAGGAGAAAGTGGGGAGACACTTGGAAAGTGTCTTGGATTGCAGCCTCCTAACCATTGTTAAATGGGGCTTATTCCCATGTTTAACTCCCATGTTAAATGTTTAAATAGGGCTTACTCCCAGGAAAGTGTCTTTAGAATTGCCACCTAAGTAGACTTCATCAGGTCAGGCACATTGAATGCATGTTTTGAATTCAGTTCCAGTGTTTTGTCATCATTTTTACATCCAGTTGATATTTTTATATGAATATTTTTTGGGTTGTGGAACCAATCGTCTGAGTTTTCATTATTTCCTATGGGAAAATCTGCTTCACGTAAAGAATGTTTCATGTAACAAACATGCCTCCGGAACGAATTACGTGTTACGTGAGGTACCACTGTATATGGAAAGTGTGTAATTTAGAAAACATCTGACAAGGTGCAATCCTAACCTATTTAGGCCAGCACAACTCACCCATTTCCTTGTTCCTGTGGTGGCTGGGGGAGGCCGGTGCACATTCATGCTCCACCTTAACTTCCTGGGATGGGTGCAGAAGTGCCTTATAGTAACATCTCCAGGCCAGTGCAAAGACTTGTGCTAGCTGAAGGGTTAGGTTTGCCCTATCATATTTCTTCTTCACATGGTAATCTTTGATCTAGGATGCCAACATTCTCGATACATATATACAGGTCCAAACTTGTTATACAGTGATTTGATGCAACACGAATGGCCACTGAAAATTACAATTTAAAAAACTGCTTTTCTACTGTTGTAGAGCAGTCATGCAAGCTAGTCATGCAAGTCATTCCATTTGCAGTCCAATAATCAAATCCCTGAAGATACTGAGACACTATCTGATTAAATTAGGCCCAAGAGAGGAACAAGAAACCTGGAAGTGGGTCTTTAAACCTATTTCTCCATTGTTTCCTTTATATACAGATTTTTTTTAATCCATGAGAGGTTCTGAAATGGAACCCTACTGGATAGTGAAGGACACCTGAAGCAGTACTATGAAGATTTATCTGCTAACGAAATGTGAGCTACTGTTTTGTACATAATGCTAAAGTTATGTAAAAATGTTGAAACAACAACCTCCTCCTCTTAAAAAGAAAAAAATGCCCAAGTTCCTGGGTGTCAGTTGCATTTCTTCACTTTTCCTACTTCGCTTTATTGACTTCTGCTCCCTTGAGTTTCCTGGATCACAGACTTTACAAAACTTTTTTGTCTATTCCTGCAGAACACATAAATTGTGCCTTTATGTACAGTATTTCTCATTACTGTAAATAAAGAATGGTCCTGATTCAGTTCAATATTTTTCAAAATATATTAGACTTGATATTTGGCTGCATTTAGGGAAATGTTACAGATTTGTACTTTTAACAGGCTACTACGTACATGCTATTAACAATTATATACTATGGGGCTTACTCCGAGTTAGTGTGGATAGGATAATTTTGTAATGGGGTTTTTAAAAAAAATATTTTTTCTAGTTTTATAATGTCACTTGCAGCCATGACCTTGCTTCAAGGTTAATGACATCACTTCTGGTGGGTCCTGACAAACTGTCATTCTTAATGCTAAAACATTTGAAAAATCGCTGCTCTAACATTTGTCCTAGAGAGCCTAGATTTACTTTCCTTTATCATTCCACCGTTGACATCACAGATTTGGGGATTTGAGACATTAGAAACACTATCTGAAAATCAGCAACCGTCAGGTTTTATTTAGCACATAAAACTTGGCATCCATCAGTCTTGAAAGACTATGATATAGTGCTCAACGCTGTATGTGAAGCACGAAGGCCTAGGTAGGTTGATATAGAGGATAGGCTGTTACCCAAGCAGCAAATCCCACCTCTCCACACCACTGAAATAGTCCAATGGAACGGCAGAGCCGATACGACTGTTTCCAGGTGCGTCACAGAGCTGGGCTAAGGACAGGAGCTCACCCTGTCTTGTTGGGTCCTGGGTCTCAAACCCTGGCCTTCTGGTTAACAGGCACAGTGTCTTAACCACTTGCGCCACCCACAGCCCATAAGCGATAAGCACATAACAGCGATAGCACATAAGCAGTAGGACAATAGGGCAGAAGGTCTAGTTGAGTAGAGGGGCTGTCACCAGTGATGGGCTTCAAAGAAATTAAGAACTGGTTCTCTGTCCATCTGGCAGCCACTTTTAAATGGCTATTTTTAAACTTTATATGTACTATCTCTTGTTAAGAACCGGTTCTATAGAGTAGGTGCGAACCTGCTGGTGCCCACCACTGGCTGTCACCCTGAAAGCCTGTGCTACATCCTTCAGTTGGTGAAGGGGAAGCAGCCATAGGGGCTCCCTCAAGGGGCATCAATGTCTTGGTGCTGCATTGCCCTTATCCAGGACCTGGAAAATTGGTTAGGATTGCACCCTGAGATGATCCCATCTGGAATGAAGGTATTCTAAATTTGCAATTTAGATATTCTAAACTTGTAATTCTAAAAATGCTGTATGGGGATTTAGAAAAGCCTGCCTATGTAAACCACCTTGGATTTAAGTTGGAAGAGAAATCCAATGACAAAGATAGTATGTAACTGATACTGTATTATGATTATGATTATGATTATGATTATGATTATGATTATGATTATGATTATGATTATGATTATTTCAAGCATTCATTAAGTTCTTGAGTATAGCTTATAGCACACTAAATATTCTTAACAGTAGCCAAATAACCAAATAACTAAAGCGTATTTCAAAACCCAACGTGAAAGCGTATTTCAAAACCCAACATTTTGCTTTTACAAAAAACCCAGGCCACTGCCTTTTAACACCAACTTCCTTATAGCTTTAGAAAATCTGTACCTTTGCTGGTGCCTCTTACTCTTCTGCTGTTGTTTGATCACAAGCTTGTGGTGGTTCATAACCAGTTAAGTGTGGTTCAGAAAGCCGTTAGCAAAACTACATGCTGCAGATGGCATATGCCAGGACTTCTCATTGTTCTGTGGCCGTGCTTTGGCATGGAGTAGCAGGGCTGGTACCACATAGCATGAATTGCAAAAGTCATTCTGAAAATGCAAGTGAGGAGTGATCTTAAAGGGGAATAGTTGAATTTAGAACAAAATCACAGCCATTAAAAATCTTAGAAAATGAAACATGTGGAAACAACTTTTGGATGATATTCTCATTTATTTTTCACTTGTTGTGTGCTTCCTTATTGTGTGCAACCCTTATTCCATTTACAGTGACATACATAATGAGCCAGAACGCACACAGTACAGAAAATATTTTAATGTGTAGTCATTTAGGGTGCAATCATAACTCATTGGTCTTTCCATGGTGCTGTAAGGAAGCAAGCGCCTGTCTGTTTACTGGCCTAACCCAGTGGTGGGATTCAAATAAATTATCAGCAGGTTCTATGTCCTAATAACCTAAATTAACAACAGTTTCTATGTCCCATTAGAAACCAGTTCTCAGAACCCTGCACTCATTAGCAAAGGGTTATATAGAACCTGTGAGAACCCCCTGAAGCCCACCACTGGTCACCCTACCCCAGGAGTGGCACAGATGTGTCTAACAGCACTTCTGTGACACCCAAGGCCACCATAGAATTTGTGCTGGGGCTTAGGCCAGCCTAACTGGGTATTAGGATTGCAGCTTTAGGGCACAATCCTAACCATGTCTACTCAAAAGTAAGCCCATAGGCTGCAATCCTAAAGACACTTTCCTGGGAGTAAGGCCCATTGAATACAATGGGGGCTGACTTTTGAGTAGACATGGTTAGGATTGTGCTCATAGTCTTTTATTCTGAAAGAGAACATCAGTATACTGTAAGCCTGAATTTGTTTTCAAGCAGATTAATTATTGCAGCATTTTCAAAGTGTAAATGGAATGATGAACAACTAGCACTTCTGGAGTGCCTTGATTTTACCCAGGAACACTTTAGAAACACTTTCTGGTGCGACCAACAAAGTAAATCATTAACTGTAAGAATATTTCCTTATTGTTCAAAATGAATTTTACTTTCAAGATTCAAAGGAACTCTTACTTTCAAAGAGTCATTTTTTTAAAAAGACAGTAGTATATCAGTAATCAGTGGCACTGGGAGGCATGCAAGTGTATGAAAGCCAGAGATAGGTTGATCAGAATAGTTGTTTGAACAGAGAGCAGGGACAGGAGGGTGAATAGAATACAATAGGCATAGTGACACAGGCTGCAATCCTAAACTCCACTTAGGCCAGCCAACCCAGGCCTAATGGTGTCACAAAAGGTGCTAATCTAGGGGCGTCCCAAAAAAGTGCAGCAAGACACTTCTGCCCCACTCTTCAGGGGGTTAGGCAATGCACATTCATATACTGACTTCCCACACCATCACGAAAAGATAGTCCAGGTGAGTTAGGCCAGCCTAAATTTCTTAGGCTTGCATCTTCAGAGGCTGAGTGAAGATTGTGCAGATGAACTTCCTGGTATATTGTGGTCTACTCATCAACTGTTGATTACCTGCCCATACTTACAGCAGCCATAAAATTTGGTACTATTAAAAAAATCCCACTTCTTATTTCTGTAACACATACCTGTACTGAACACCATGTCGTCACCAACTCACATGATGCAGATGGGTGAGGCAACCTGATGAATGCCTATGAAGTCACTAAAAGAAATTTGTAAGTAATTGATCTACAAAGAGCTAGATGACAAATCCAGCTTAGAGTACATTCATGCTAGTTTCAAGATAGTTGCCTTTTTGTGATGGTTTAAGGCAGCCATTTTCAACCAGCATGCCACAACATATAGGTGTGCTCCAAGTTGTTATGTGTGGGCTTGTTGAAGGGTCAAGTATGGGCCACTGCAGGATGCAGCTCCCGCCCATCAGTGTGGTGTGCCTTGTCAATTATAAAAAATTTGCTCTGACCACTATAGCACTATGAGGTGAAAAAGATTGAAAACTGTTGGTTCGGGGCAGCCATTTTTAACCACCGTGCCATGATACAGTAGTTTGCTATGAATGGCCTACAGGCAGGGTGATCATATGACTGGAAATTTCCGGTTTTGTCCTCTTTATTAGCCTCCTGTCTGGGTGTCCTCCAAAAGGGCTTCGTTGTCCTTCATTTTGGAACTTTGTAATGGTGTGCAGTACCACATCATGTCATATGGCTTTGGATTAGTACTGAAGAGTAGAATCAAATGCAAAACTCAGTTTTGAAATATCTCATTTCTATCAAAAGTTATGGCCAAAAAATAAAAATAAAAAATATGCTTTGGGCTCTATGGGAAAGTGAAAGTGCCCAATAGCGCGGCTTTACTTGTAAGTAGGCAAACATGCCACTTACTGTCTGCTGGAAAGGCCAGGCTGAGAGGAATTCAAGACCTCCTTTTGAGGTCTCGTCCTCCTTTTGAGATTTGGGCATCTAGTCACTGTCTGCAGAGTTTGGAGGAAGGCCATTTATTAGTAGGACTATGGGAAGATGGGAGTCTCCCCCCAACATTATGGTGTGTCTTGTCAATTCTCAAAAACTGATGGTATATGTGCCTTAACAATCTTCAGACCTTGTCAGTGTGCCATGAGACAGGGTGACCAGATGACCGGAAAAACCCGGATTTGTCCAGATTTTTAGCCTCCTGTCCGGGTGTCCTACATTTTGGCTTCATTTTGAAACTTCGTGATAGTGCACAGTACCCCATCATGCCATATGTAGTTGGATTCGTATTGAAGAGCAGAATCCAATGCAAAAATCAGTTTGTAGATATCTCCTTCCTATCAAAAGTTATGGTCAAAAAACAGAAAAACAAAAAAATACAAAATTGGGCAACAACATTGGATGCAGAAAATCATCTACATGCTATGGAAGTGTGTATGCTATGCTGGACATTGGGTATTGCTTTAATCAGGCATGCTACAAATGTTTCAAACCCAGTACCTGGGTGTTACATCTATAATTGAAAAGATGAGAGATAGCTGGCTTCACAGGTATGGGCATATTCTCCGAGCAGCACTATTAGCAAAACCTCTTACTACTTTAAAATCAATAGTTGGCAGCCATTTGGGCAACCAAAACAGAGATAGCAGGACGCTGTTAATCAGGACATGATTATAGTCAGCCTGCACCCTTGTGGAGGATTGGGCATCTTGGCATTCCAGGATCTGAAGAGCAGACCCCACACCAGTGGGAACTTGCTACAGGGAAGAAGAATCTCTAAACACTATAGAAAGGAACTAGGAAGGGTAATAGGAAAAAGCTAGGGGTTGTGGGATTTACCTAAAGGGTTAATCCCTAACTGAGATTATGCTGTCAGGATTGTATTACAGCAATAATGAATAAAATTTGGGGAGGGGAGGCTTTTTAACTACAAAAACAGCTAACAACATTTTTATCAAATTCACCAGATTCATTTGTTAGGTCAGAACAATATCTTGATCATTGTGGTGCAGATGATATAATTTAGGGCAAAAAGAACAAAAGGTCATTCTTTTTCATATTCATTCATTCTTTTTTATGTTGATGTACATTGCCTTCATCAAATGACAGCTAAGATGCCACTGATTTTCTTTGGAATAAAAAAAATTGACGGTATAAACTGAAGTAGAGCTAGAGTCAATTTCTACTATTATTGTATACCCTCTCGCCAAAGCAGAATATGAAATGGGTTAACGTACACTGATACAACACTTGGATACTGTGGTTTCTAGAAACATGCGACTCTTGTCATGAAAACAGACAGACATTAGGCTCAGATACATGTCACATATGTTTCAATTACTTGGCTACCCAAAGAAAAATAGCAGCTTACCCTACAATCCAGAGTAACTAGGGGAGCATGTAAGAGATATAATGTGCACCTGTAGTTATGGCACCACCTAGTGAAAACCTATGGGAAATTCATATTGCAATCCATACTACATTGTTCTTACACCAGAGCAAGAACTCCCTGTAGTTACTCTGGATTGCGCCCTTAGTCTGATCTTATTCATGCAGAGAAAGTGCTCTTAACTTTCTGTTGTTTTCATGAGACTGCACAAGTTACATTCTAACTAATTAAACTTCATGAATTTCCTTTTTGGTTTACCATATCTATGTCACAAAACATGGCATCTACTACCGAATGCACACATTACAAACAGCATCAACAGCGGCAAATATAAATAGAACCAAGATATAAAAAACAATTCAGTACAGAGTACATTTTCTTGGCAAAAGAAAATTAATTTATTTCGTTTTACACAAAGCATCACACATACTTCAGTTATCCAAGTTATGACAATGACCAATATGAGGGCCATTTAAAATGAATGAGAAATTTACTGAATGGAAAAATGGAGATCATAAATATACTTTAAAAACAGGTTTCATCAGGGGGAAAAGCCTTGTTTTGAAACTTAACTGTTCTGCATTATGAACAGTGTTGGATGCAGTACAGAAAATATCAAGTATATCAAGTATATCAAGTATATACATAAGGCAACTTAGAACAACTAAAATCAGACTGGCCAGACCTTTCACAACATATCTCTACCACATACGTGTCTGGTTGTACGATTACTTAATGGTCTTCAGTCACATTATGCATTCGTTTCGCAACAGCAGTAATTAAGGCAGCTCCCTTTCCACTCCCATCTTCAGATAGCATGAATGTCACATCACACTGAGGTGCCAGTTCTTTCACTGTTTCATGTAAGATCCTAGAAAAACTAATATTTAAAACAGATTGTGATGTACATTATGTTTCATATACTGCAACTTAAGCACATTAAAATTGTCCATCATTATATGAGGTGGGGCTATATAGAGGAGGGTTTTTATTTTTCAAAGACCAGGATGGGAGATGGCACTGCACATTGTATCTCATGCAGGATCCTTGTCGGGGAGAGTCAAGCTATCCAGTTTCAAGGGCAGATTTCATTTTTTCAATATCACTTTTCCCCACAGAAATGAATAATCTGGTAAACAGACCAAATGCCAGCCTGCCTGGCCTGACCTGACCTAACGCACTTTTCCTCAAGACTGTACCTGCCCCTCCACTTACTCTTTCTCCTCAACTCACAGTATTGGAAGGAAGGAAGGAAGGGAGGGAGGGAGGGATTGGAGAAGGATGGGTCTCTACCTCTCCGAGACCATTTGGTTACAGAGAGTGCAATCCTAACCAATTTAAGCTGCCATAACTCACCTGGCATATCTTCCCATGGTGCTGTGGGGATGTCAGCATATGCCTGTGCACTGGTCTAACCCCTCCCAGGCCAGCGGCACACCTAGGTCATTTGGTACCTGAAGCCCACAAATTTTTTGACACCTCATATGTTAAAATTACTTAATATTTTCATATTTTAAAAATCTCCTTGCCAATTATACCTCTGGTTTTGCAGCCTTAGTGAATCAAAACATTGATGGAGCAGCAAAGTTGGCAATGGACTGGGCACAGTGTCATAGCATGGGGCACAGGGCATCCTTTGTCAGTTTGCCACACTCCATACTCAGAGTCAGACATAGGCTGCAATTCAAACCCCCAGTTGGGCTGGCCTAAGCCTTAGCATAAGTCCTATGTTGGCCTGGGGGTGTCACAAAAGTGCTGTAAGTTACTTGTACCACTCCTGGGGGAGAGTTAGGCCAGCACACAGACATGCTCTTGCCTCGCTACATCAGCACAAGAATGGAAAGACAGATAAGTTGTGATAGCCTATCCCTACAATCCAGAGTAAATACGAGAAGATGTAAGAGGCACTTACTCTGGATTGCTCTATGCATTTCCCATAGGTGGCACCATAACTACATCGGTCCCATAGTTACTCTGGATTGTAGCCCATGTTAGGATTGCACCTACAGTCTTTAAGTGGGCTTCATGGGAAGGCCAGCTCTGAACTTTTGAGATGGTGACATAACCCTGGCTAAAAGAAAGGCTTGGTATAAAGTATAGGTGACAGCAGCTTGCAGATCTGAACAGGCAGAAGCAGATAGTAAATGAACGAAGGATTAACTGCCATGGAAGTATCAAGTTGCATCATGGAATGGCTATAAGTATCACTACAAATATTACTTGGCTGGTTGGCAGCTGGCCAGATATGGAGTTTGATTTAGGCTTTGAAGGTCCATGAAGAACAAGCCAGTTGGTGAGATAATGGGAGGAGGAGAAGGAGAACCAATGTCACACTTGTCCTCCTACATTTCCCCACTCCATTTTGGTTAATCATACTTGGAAGGCAGGGACGCAATCCACTGTGCGCATCGCTTAGCTGCTGTTCACCATAAAGAAGGGCCCTTCAAGAACACTTGCACCAATGGCCAGTGCCTAATCTGGCTAACCCCTGACATCTCAGTTTTTAAATAAAGTACATTTTGTTTAAAGGCTAATTTTTGAAATTTTAAATGTTTATTTAGTTGGGCTAAGTTGCCTTGAATATCTTAGTATTATAAGGCAAGATTGAACAAATAAAAAACACTGAAAGCATATTTTTCTTCAGACATTTAGCTTAATGTTTAAGTGTTAATATGTGTAATAGGTTAACTGTTTTAATGAGCGCTAATGTCTTGGTTTCTACACTTTTTATTCCTGTCACCTAAAGAAACTGCTTCTTTTAGCACTGATTCATTATAGCACATTTTGCCCCACGGTGATTGACAGCTATTATAGGCAATGAAGTTATTGCATTATGGATAGCATGGAGCAAATCAATAATGTATTCAATACTAGAAGGAAAAAGCAGTGGTGCCAGTACTCACTGTGGATGTAGTTTGTATAAGGTGCCATCCACACCAACAGTAGTCTTTAGATGCTCAAGGTTTCTGTTTTCCCGGATTTTTTCTACTATAGCAGCAAGTCCAGCACCACAGAGTTGGGCTGCTCTCTTAGAAACAGAGCCACACACCTCCTTGACAATAATACTGTCATCACAAGTACTGTCAAGACCAAGCTGTTGCAGGATTCTTCTCACCTGGAGCAGGGCAAGCCGGTCACTACACTCCATCAAAACAAAATACACTTGTACGATTAGGATGCAGCATTTGGCAATTAAGGCAATTAAGGCAGCTTGAGTATATGAGGGGAAATCTCTTGAAACTCCTTTGGGTACACCCAGTTAACAGTAACCCCTGCTACCTGCAATAATATCCCTCCTTTAAATTTTACAGAATTTTACAGAATAAAAGAACTTCTCCAATAAGTATCCACAGCCTAACTAGATGCAAACAGAACTAAGAGTTAGGACTTTCTTCCAGGACATTTGGCAAGGGTTCCCCATAAGGCTGGCATTTTTCTTTTTAGAAATGAAGCACTATTCATATTTTCCTTGACAGCAGATTTATTTGGGAATAAATTACTGCTGTTTGCAAAGACAGGTCTGAAGTAAAAACCTCCTCCCTCCTCAAAATAAGAGGAAATAAGGGAATGATGGCATTAAAATGCAGATATTCTTAGTCACCTGATCCGATAATACCGTTTCCTGATCTTACTATTTTTTTAAAGTATCATTTAATCAACTGCTCTTTAAGGTTGACAGTATATACACAGAAGAGACAGTCAGTGGGACAAACACACACCATTAGTACAAGCAATCTTTTTACCTTTCGATCTGAGACAGAAATTTGGTTTCAAATATTCCTCTCCTTCTCAGGGATTCTGAAATCTGACCTCTGAAAAGAAGTCCTTGCTTGGTCAGGTCTATCAGGATCTGCCTTACTATTTCACCCAAATACATCCCACTGGTCATCTTTTCATATCTTTAAACAAACAGAAAAGTTTTTGGTTCAGAGCAGCAGTGAACATTTAGTTGTTTCTGCAAGACGCATCCTGTTAATCAGTGCTCAGTGCATTAGATTACATGAAATAAAGTTCTCTTTTAAAAAAAATTTATTAATAATAAACACCATACTTAAAAAGCAGGCCTCCGTCAATCCTGGAAGACTATGGTATCGTGCTCTATGCTGCATACGCTGCATGCGAAGCACGAAAGGCTGGGTTGGATTGTTATGGAGGATAGGCTGTTACCCAAGCAGCAAATCCCCCCTCTTCATGCCACTGAATTAGTCCAATGGAAAGGCAGAGCCAATACAATTGGATCCAGCTGGCGTCGCAGAGCTTGGCTAAGGACAGGAGCTCACCCTGTCTTATGGGGCCAACCAGGGTCTCGAACCTGTGCCTGCTGGTTAACAGGCACAGCATCTTAACTGCTTGCGCCACCCACAGCCATCCACAAACTATTAACACAGATTATGGAGATCAGCCTGGCTATTTCATTGCAGTTACCTAATACTTTGCACTTCTTTGCACTAAATACTTTGCACTTCTAGCATAGACTTCCCCCTCCATCATCTATATATACAATTATCAAAGTTCACATATACCCCACTTCAATGAAAAAGACTGTTTTACCTTTGTTTCCCAGGATTTAGTGATCCCTCATCAACTTCTGTATCATATTTGGTCCTGAGATTATCTATACAGCCGTTGTCGCCAAATCCTCCCCATTCTGTATTGATGCACATTCGGCCTTCATCTCCTTCTACAATTTCAATATTCTTCATATCTTCCATGTAACACACATTACTGCCTGTCCCTGGAAGAAAACAAAAATTGAGATTGAGGCCCATAAATGGAAAACTTTTGACAAAAATACATGAATGCTTCACTGCTCTATATTTCTGAAACCAGATACTTCTCATCCAGATCAGGACCAAAATGCAAGGTATGTGCATTAAAGTTGCCCTTCACTATTTTCACAATAAAAATCCCACCCTTCAAGTTGCTACGTAGAAAAAAAACCCTACATTTTTGTGTAGAACTTACTCATGTTGACCCTGGCCCAAAAACCAATGCAGCCTGTGGCAAGCCTCAATGTGGCCTGCAGCAAGACCCCTCCATCAAGCCCTTGGACAAACCTTGTAATCCTCTGGATCAATCTCTAATACACTCTTAATACGTAAATTTATGTAAATTTTTTCAAATTTGAAAACTAAAACATTTTTTCGGACATTAAATCAGAGAGATGATATGGCCCTCCTGCCAAAACTTTGGACACCCCTGGAATGGAGCAAAATATATGTCTCCTACCACAATGAAGCATACAACACTTGGTTTCCTTTTTCCACTTATAACCGCAAAATCAATCCTTCCCATAACATAATTAACTCCCAAGCTCTATCTCACAGCTGATCACCAGATTCTTCCATTAGGCCCGCCCAAACTGTTTTGGGGTGGTAAGATGATGGGATAATCCAACACCTCCCTGGCTTAATATGTCAAGTATTCTATACATGCCCATGTCTAGCAGTAAAGGCAGACATAGCACAGGTGTGCTGCTTGATAATTTCTTTCTATTCTTTTAACGGTTTTTGTTGTTCTTGTTTTAAACATTTATCATGTTTATTGTCATATGATCCCCACTTTGTGAAACCATATTTTAAAAGAAAGCATATAAATAATACATTACAGTCATTGATTGGATTTGATTATGCCACAAATAAATAAAACAGGTATGGAGGCAGGATGCAGCAAATCAGAACTCCAGGAAGATAAGAGGTGGATTTCCTGGCTCACACCCAGCTGCTTTTGTAAGCACATAGTATAAACAGACATATCAGATGCACATGCAAAAGCACTACTAGAGTTTGGAGAGTCCGAATTTGCTGTGACCATTAGGCTCAGACTGTGCCTGAAGTCAAATTACATTCCCTTTTTACAGGAATTCAATCATATATTTTCATTGCCAGATAAACTGGAATATTGAATACAGACACAATCTTTGACACAGTATTGTTTTTACCTGCAATGAGTCCAATTTCACAATTTGGGTCTTCATAACCACAGGTCATCATAGTCCCAACAGTGTCATTGACCACTGCTACAATATCCAAATCAAATTCCTGCAACAGAAAACCCATTAAGTGAATATGTCAGGATTCTGTAGGATTCTGTAATCCTTCAGATGGAATGGTCTGGACAATTTGTTCTTTACCAATAATGATCTATATGAAAAATGAACCATGTACCCAAGGATATGCTCACTTGCATGTTTATTCACATATAAATAATTTGCGTGGTATTTTGAATGTCCTAATACAGTATTGTTCGACAGTAGGTAACCTAAACTGTGCACTGAGTTGAACCAGCCCTTGAAAATCAAAGTCTTACGTGATTTTAAAAACCATGGAATTACAAAACGTGGAAGTGGAGGACACAATAAAAAGGAGAATATGTATTCAGATTGATTACACCTGTTTAAGATCAAATCCTATCCAATTTTCTAGCGCTGGTACAATTGTGCCAACAGGAAATGTAGTATCTCATGCATTGGGGTGGGGGGCAGGGCTGTCACTGAGTCACCGCCAGGTAAGAGAGGTATCTGTTCTCTTTCTTCTGTGTTGCACCATCATTAGAAACTTGGATATGATTGGATGAGGACAAAACCTTTAAAAAGGTGGATTGTGAGATCTGAAGCAAGGAAGAGAACATCTCAAAGGAGACCTGTGTGCTGTTTCAGTCATAAGGTACAACAAAGTCATCCAGGGAGGCCTTCAAACATTGGTCTTTCACCCTTCCTCACACTTTCCTAGTACAGTATGCTTTCTTTCCTGGTTTCTGGTTCTTCAGCAATATTTTAAATCACATTTGCAATTTCTTCCTTTCCAACGTGATGCCTAAATATTGATAATTTTAAAAAATGATGCATGGAATTCTTTGTCCAGTGTATTCATTTTCTTCTCAATCTACCTAGATACTGTATTTTCCTCATTTCTTAGCACATGACAATGTCTATGTTATGTAACAAACACCGAATGCAACTCAAATGCTTAGAAAATTAAAAGTTCCCATACAGAATATTCCACAATGGGCACGGTTATAATGATAAGGTTTCAATTTCCAAGGCTCAGTTACTGAGATTTCTGCTGTACTTACATTCCTTCGTTTAATAGCTTCTCTTAACATATCCACAACATCTTCTCCTTCACAATCAGTCGCTTTGAAACCTTTTGTCCATCCCACAAGTGTTCCCTAGAATGAAAAGTAGTAAAAATTATGGCTGAAACATTTTTACTAATATGAGATAAATACATGATGCTACTTTTAAAAGGGATCCACAGGATGTCCTGTGACCAAATCTAAAGGTTATGCTCATCCCCATTACAAGCCCAAACAGCCAGTCCCCACTGTCATATGGCCAGCATTACTGAACTCCAGAGATGCATGGAATGCTGTTACCTTCCCACCAAAGTGGTATCTATTTATCTTACTTGCATTTACATGCTTCTGAATTGCTAGTTTGGCAAGAGGTTGGCAAGTAACTCAAGTCTTGACCTGCAAACCTTCAAGTTTTGACTACTGATACACCATAGCCTCTTCATATACTGTATACTACTTTATATTTAGGATCAAAGTTTAAGTACCCTAAAGTTATTTCTGCTAGTCACAGAGGATGGTGCTTCCTTAAATAAAATGTGTTCTTTGGCAGGAAAGGCGTGCTGAATTAATATACCTTGCATTCCAATTTATTTATTTATCATTTATTTATAGACTTGTATTCTGCCTTAGGCTGCAATCCTAAAGACACTTTTCTGGGAGTCAGACCAATTGGACACAGTGGGGCTTATTCTTGAGTAGACATGGTTAGGATTGTGCTCTTACTCCCCAAAGGGCATCCAAATCCTAGCCTGCTTGCCCATTCTGCAGAATCATGGTGCCAAATGAGCCATGGGCTCTTTTTTGCAGAGCCTAAGAGGCAGCAAAAGGTCTTCTGGGGTAAAGAAACAGAAGTTCCCTTATCCTGTGTTAGGATCAGGCAGCCTCTATGGGTCCATTTAAATCTGCACCAGCTCAATAGCTGGCACAAATACGAGTAGCCCAATAAGGGCTTTCAGATATGGGAGTGGGGCTAGGTTGATGTCAAAGCTGCCAGCTTCACCCCCCCCCCCTTTCCAGGACCCAACTGCCTCTGGGTCAACCTTCCACCACCCAGGAACAAAGTTCCGTCAAAAACTGCAGTTGGCAACAAAGACAACATCCTGCGTCTTACCTTATCAATGCTGGCCTGTTTGCAGGGAAAAGAAAAAGTAAACCCAAGAGGGAGTCGTGCACCCTTAATGCCCATATATTCCAAAAAGTCTGCAATGCACTGGACAATATGATCAAAGAGCTGGAAAAGAGAGAGACAAGATTTTCAGCCAATACTTTTGGTGGAATTCTGATGAACTAAAACAATATTGGGGTTGTGTGAACATACCTCTTCTCCTGTGCCTTGCATAATTTCCAAAGGAATGGCAAAGATTTTGTTGTACATTCGGACAGATTTACTTCTGCCACTTCTGATTTTTACAAGCAAAACTCTGAAATTTGTTCCCCCAAGATCAAGGGAAAGGAATTTTCCTTTTTCTGTCACAAAAAAGAATTCAGATTTTACTAAATTTTACAAACACACACAAAACAAAACACAACTGTGTTTATCTAAAGCACGATTACACAGGAGTTTCATTATGAATGAAAAATCCTCCATCTTATTTATGTACAATTTTTTTTATGCCAAATTTACTCCAGCATCTGTCAAAATTTCCCATCACATCTTCCCACCACAAGCCTTATCAATATATAGAATTTGTAGAAATACCAAAAGAAAAGTTTGGGAATCTTTTAAAAGGGGTAAAAGCCAAAACTGCATTGAGTTACAATAAGGAAATTTGAGAGGCAGGTACTATTTATCAATATTACTGCACCTCGGACACCTCTGACGATCAGACATATTAGTTCTAAAATATAATTCAAAGGACTTGTGATCAAATATTCATCTTTTACTGCAGTGGTTCTCAATTTGTGCATCACAACACTTACCTTACAATCCAGAGTAACTATGTAAGAGGCACTTACTCTGGATTGCTCTATGCATATCCCATAGGTTTCCCAGAGGTGGCACTGTAACTACATCGGTGTAAAAAGTTCCGTAGTTACTCTGGATTGCAGCCTAACCCCCCCGTTAGGCCAACAGACTTTGGTCTGGGATTGTTACCTGGTCTGTCATACTGGTCTGGGATTGTTCCCTCTTGTGAGTTCTTGTGCAATGACACTATAGATGAAAGGTGCTGCAGCAGTGATAGGTATGGGCACTCCTGCTTGACTTCATCTGACTAACAGTGATAAAGTTTGCCTCATAAAATGCACTTACTAGGGAGAAAGGAGGGTCGGGACACTGTCCTACATTTTTTGGAGGTGTCCTATAATTTTTTTAAGTGAGTAGGAATTTTAGCTTGGGGGATAGGAATTTTGGACTGGGAGGTAGGAATTTTGGCCTTGGGGTTCAGGAATTTTGGGTTTGGCATCTGGTCACCCTGCTCCTACCTGTTCCATCTGGAGTCCCGCAGACAAATGTCGGAAGCATTTTTACAGTGGCTGTTGGCTGTGTTTCTTTCTTCAAGCCATTCTCTAGTTCCTCCCTCATTTTGTTTTTGACATCTATGAGGTTCTCCTTGGTTAATCTGAAGTATGACAAGACCTCATCTATCTGCTTGCGCTGAGATAACAGCCTGTATGCCACTGCAGTAACCATTGCAGCCCCCTTCCCGCTGCCACTCTCAGAGAGCAGAAATCGAACATCACAGTTTGGGACTAGCCTTCGAACCACTTTATGGAGACGCTTAGCATACCTGGAAGCAAAAACACTTTAAGCCTCTGCAACTATTAGGTGCATCATTTACATGTTATAAATACTGGTGATAACCCACAGCACCCTAATATGTTGTCTCCTTTCATTTGTCATGGAAACTTTTCTTTCAAAATGTTATTTGATATATCAGTACACTACACATGCTATGAGCACAGGAAGAGATACAATGACTGCATTAGCGGTTCAGCTCAGAGATGTTCTTAGGCTCTGGAACATCTCCAATATCTTGGTTTTCTTTGTAGACTTTCTTCATCAGCTTGCTTTTAATAAATCAAACAGTTAGATATACATTTAGAGCACAATCCTAACCATGTCTACTCAAAAGTACGTCACATTATGTTCAATGAGTCTTACTCCCAGGAAAGTGTCTTTAGGATCATAGCCTAGTCTTCTTTGGCACGAAAATACATTGTTAGCCTTTTTCAAGGTACCACCCATTATCCCAACTATACTAAGGGCACAGTACTAACCAGTGCTTTATTTCTGGGGGAAAAGGTTCCAGTACTCACCACAGTGACATAGCTGGTCATTCCCATATGAGTAATTATTAATTAGCTGCTGGGGAGAAGGTGGGGAAAAAAGTGCCAGGACTGAATACCAGAGACTAACCCCAGAAAAAGCCCAGGTCATAACCAATTTTCCAATATTGGCTAAGCTGTGCTAGTGGGGGCAATGCTGGGGAATGTTGCATGCTGCAGTTGGGGACCAGTCATGGAGGACTCCTCAAGGTAAGAAAATAATTACCCTGATCCTGAGAAATTGGTTAGAATTTTGCTTTAAGTTACTAAACTAGACTTACTGAGGGTGTGTCTTATAGAGTGTTCCATCCATTCCAACGGTTGTTCGGAGTCTTGTCAATTTCTTATTTTCACGAAGACGTGTCAGTATTGCTGCTAAGGCTGCGGCACAGAGGTTTGCTGAACGAAATGAAACAATAGTGCAGACATGCTGAACGGCAACACAATCATCTTCAGATGGATTCAGACCCAGTTCTGTCAGAATCTCCTTAGTATTTCTCAGGCCTTCTTTATATCTAATCCAAAACAAAGTAATCAGAAACATGCCAAAAAATGCCATTTCAAATTTTGGAGAGAGGGAAGGGGGGACTTGAATCTAATGCGCCATCAAATCTAATGCACACCCAATACTTATAATCAAAATTCCACATATGCTCAAATATTATTAACCATCAAATCTAATGTGTACCCTGAGTTTGGACAGTAAATTCGGCTGGAAAAGGTGCGAGTAAATACAGTAATTCCTTTCCTTTTCCTATAGAACTAGCATAGCAGAGGCTCTCCTGAAAAGTAATCATACATATGGGGTGGAATGTGGGGTGGAATGAGGGTGACATTGGTCCCACTACTCAAGAAAAAAACAAACCCTGTGCAATGAAAGACTACTATTTCTTACTTTTCCATTGCTGCTACATGTTTTGTCTCAATCTTGCTCTTAGTACAGAGAGCCGTGGATAACTTTCCATTAAAGAGTAAGCCTTCCCTTGTCATCTTCAGAATAATAAGTCTTACAAGTTCTCCTAAATATAATCCACTAATCATCTTCTCAAACCTGTAATGAAACAAGAAACAGTAACAAAACAATGCAAGGGTATCTAAATGAATGTATAGAAATTTTAATTACAAATAATTGATTATACTATATGGTACAGATAGATACATGTAATGTATTTTAGTAAAAGGGGGAAACATGTCAATAATGAGCTGCTTTTTTAAAAATAATTCTAAATTGTTTATTGGTGGCAACTGAAAATATGAAATTGGATGTGCTGCTTGGTGCCACCCTTTTTCAAAGCCTCTCACCTCACTCCTTTTGTGAGTTGTTCTCTTACAAAAATGAAGTTTTAAAGAGCAGAAACGAGAGTGTTGAAGAGGCAGTGAACCATTTCTTCGTAATGCTGAGTTGAAAGGAACCATACATCAATGTGGCTCCATTTGTGGTGGATTGGAGGTGGGAGGTGGCAAACTCAGAGTAAAGGATCCCACAAAGCTGCTATTCTTCCATCCAGCCACCCACATTTGAAACAAGCTTTGTGAATCAGCCAGCCACAAGTATACACATCTTATAATGGTATACCTCTTCAGATCAAACTTCTCGTTGAGGGAGTTGGATCATATAGTACCAGATTCTCTCCTCAACACTCTTCCCAGGTGGTAAAAGTAAAATAACACTGTCCGAACACAGTGTTCACTTACCACTTATGAATATGTTTGCTCTGAACTTGTCTAGTACTTCTAATACTTCATAGCTTTTTGAAGACTGTAGTCCTTCCTAATAGCCACATTAGCAGTGTATTGGTTAAGAAATTAACCTGCTTTCCAAGCACCAGCGAAGGACTAAGGAAAGATAGTCTCATTATAAAGATGCTTTCTGCCAAATCAAGTACACAACTTACAGTTGTTTTCCAGGATTAATAGAGCCCAAGTCAATCTCCTTGTCAAAATCTGTTCTGATATCGTCCAATGATGCATCATCTCCAAAAGCTCCCCATTCGGTGTTAATGCACATCCTTCCTTCATCACCTTCTACTAGGTCTATATTGCTCATTTCTTCCATATAGCAAGCATTTGTGCCTGTTCCTGTTTGCATCATATGCAGTTTGTGGAGGGGGGAAAGAGTGATTTATACAAAAATATGATTCCAAAAATCTATTTAGTATAGATCTGTATTTTTCCTAAAACAATTTTTTCTCTATTTTTGTGAAATCCAGTCTCAAGGTCTTTCTGGTTACAATTCTAGAACACTAATTTAAACAAAGCTGCCCTTGCTTCTTATTCAGTGATACATTTTGAAGCTCAGGAGCTCATCATTACATTCCCTATATGGCTCACTATAGGAGCAATCCTAACAAATTTAGGCTGGCCTAACTCACTGGCATATCTTCCCAAGGTGATGTAGGGAAGTCAGCGTATGCCAGTGCAGTGGCCAAACCTTCCCAGAAGTTGGCTTTATACCATTTTTGTGACACCTCCAAACCACTATGGGACTTATGCCAGGGTTTATGCCAACCTACTGGATTCCAGCCTAAATCAATTTTTTTTAAATCAACTATCCATTTCTTCATTGGTGTTTTTTTTTCTCCAGCCACTTATTTTCTACATAGATAATATTTCATTTAAAGATACAACTTATTTAATCCCAAACATTTGGAGTGGTTGCAATAGTTTAAAACAAATGTTTAAAATGGGTCTAAAAATCCCAGATAAAGAAAGTGCTAGCCATACTCAAAAATAAGTTTGACTATATTCAATAGATGTTACTCCCCAGTCAATTTGTATAGAATTCTAGCTTCAGTATAACATAAGCAACATACTGCACCCCACAGGAAGAGATACTGCCTCCCACCAGAGAAATTTAATGGTCTAACAATTAACATATGTTAATATTAACCCTGTAGGCAGCTTATCTTCTGTCGAGCCAGATACTTCTCTGCTAAATTCCTTTAAAAAGTGTCAAAGGCAGCACCAAAGTGCTCCTGCTTAAGATTTGATCCAGCCATTCCCTTCCCCTCCGATAACAACTCTGCTCTAATAAAATGATATAAAATTACCAATGATTACACCAACTTCACACCGCTGATCATCATATCCACAAGTCATCATTGTCCCCACTGTATCATTTACTAAAGCCAAGACATCTACATCAATGTCCTAACAGAGGAAATGCAACAGATCATTGGTTTAAAACATATTGTATTCAGATACTTTTGATATTATCAAAGCATAAATCACACAAGTTTTTATGCAAATAATTCAGCAAATAAAATACACACATTTAAGACAAAATTATTTTCAAACAGTCACAAAAACTTAGCTTGGGACACATGTACAAAAATCTTTAACATAGTTATTAGCTAATCGTACTAAAATGAACTTACTGATCTGTGTAAATATTGTATTGATATAAACATGTATTTGAACAACCATTTGATCAAACTGCTTGATTTGTGTTTAGCAACATGGATCTTGTATTTTTTATTATGCTTAAAAATCCCCTAAATTTACAAAGTAACTAGAATTATATGGAGGCAGCAGATCTACATTTGTGCGGCCACACAAGGTTGGACCAAGATATTTTTTCTCTTCCCCTAAGTTAGCCCAACTCCTGGTCTGACAATGTGGGTCCAGATAACCAAGTCATTGTTTAACATTTGAAAGAAATCAATCTGAAACAACAAATATTTATGGTCCTAGGCACACCCTCCTACTCATATGTTTCAGTAGTTGGATCTGAACCAGGCACTGCAAAAGAATACACAACAAGATCTGGTTTCTTCATGTTAATAATTCTTTGTAAAATAAAATTAAGTCAATGGCTACTCCATTTTTTCATATTATTATGAACAATTTTGTGAAAGAATAAATAAAGCAATCCCTGTTCATGTAGAGCTCTGTTGATAGTGGAGTCTTATAGGTAACCTAATATGAACTGCTATATCAAGAACACGTATGTGCAATACAATCAAGTGATAAACCTCATCTCAACTCTGAACTTGCCTGGTGTTGCCTGAGAGCTTTTCGGAGGGAGCTCACCACATCTGTTTCCTGTACCCCTCGGACTTTAAAATTTTTTGTCCAAGATAGCAGCACACCCTAAAAAATTAATTTTAATAATTAGAGCAATTGTTGAGAAACACAAGAAAAAGAGAAGTGTCTTGCCAACACTGTAAAAATGTCACTACTACATTTTAAGACAAATGCTGCAATACTATACACACTTTCCAGGGAGTAAATCCCATTGATTATACTTTTGAGAAGACATGCATACTTTGAGTAGACATGTAATACTTCATAGCTTTCTAGAAATTCTAGAAATTTACCTTTCTAGAATTTATGCTAATACAATAGAAGTAAATACTTTCAATTGATTTTTCAATACTTTGGGTCGTCATATTCTCATTGCACACATCTACTACCCCCAGTGTTGCATACACCCAGTGGTTCAATATATTGTATCCCATAACATTTTCTGTCCTCCCTAATCATGTTTAAACTGCGGGTTTTACAAATTAATCCCTTTTGCAGTCAGAAGGCTTGCAACTCACAGAAAGAATGCACATTTTTGCCAGTACTAGATTGGTCAGTTACTCAGTCCTAGAACTCTCTAACAAACGGCAAGGAAATACTAGCATCCATCTATATGGCACCCGCTCCGTTCTGGAACAACTGGTAATAATTCTGCTCAAGATTCACCCTGTTGTACTGTTGTAGTTACAAGATTATTGACAGTCTTACCTCATCTAACTTATTCTGTTTGCAAGGAAAAGAAAATGTAAAACCAAGAGGCAATTTCTTATGCTTTATGTCCTTGGTCTCCATGAAGTCTGCAAGACAATCACCTACATAGTGAAACAGCTGTATCAAACAGAAAGAAAACATTTGCCAATTATAACTATTTACATGTTAGATAGTAGTTACTTTTATATTACTTTTTTAACTTTTATTTTTTTTTACATTTTTCCCATATAAGAGGACTCTGCATCCCAAACAGTACAGGAGAAAGAACAATGCCTCAATGTCATTATGTTAACAAGGTTCACATTAGCATTATTGTTAATATGGATATTAACATTGACAGAAATAATGATGTTATTTTCCTTTCAATAGCCTGCTAAAAAGCCTCGAACCTGAGCCTCAAGGTCAGCAAAACTGAACTAGCTTTGCCAAAAATGAGGACATTCCCTGGATCCTCTCAGGATGTGGTAACCACTTTTTTGCTTTTTTAAAAGCACACTAGATTCAGCTTTAACCAAAGCATTGGCTTTAGCAGGCTTGCCTTTTTATACTGTATGTATGTAAAGAAATGGGGCAGGTGATTGAACTAGGATAGGGTCTTAGTTGGAAGCCTAGATACACACTGTTGGAACCGATGGAGGGTTGTTTCAGAACAAATAGTGCAACCAAGGTCCATTGATCCACTTCAGAATCGTGATGGTGTACATATAGAGCTCTCCTACTTCCCATTCATTTTCATCCTAAACCACACTAATTTTCAGAAGAGTCTATCCTGAGCTGAGATATTATGAACAGTAATATCCAAGGAGCTTAAAATATCACAAATTAAAACTAGCCCTAAAAAATGTATAATTTTACATATTCCTTAGGGCAAGCAGTTTCATCACAGAGAAGGATGTCCCAAAGAACTATGCACCACTCACGTCTGTTCCATTCCCTTGTATGATCTCTTTAGGTGTTGGATAGAATTGACTCTCCATTTGAACATGTTGCTTCCCCTTTTCAGAGACCTTGACCTTTAGGATTCGGAATTTAGAGCCCCCAAGGTCTAAAGCGAGAAAGTCACCCTTTTCTGTAACAGAAAACAGATAAGAAAAATTGTTATACTATGCCTTATTCACATTGTGGAGATCTGTATTGCAAGAATCTCTTTGCTGGAAGTCAAATATGGGTATTTCTGCCAATCCTAGATCAGTTCTTTATACAGTGGTTGCAGTAGATATGAAATTGGGGGCACAATCCTAACAAATTTAGGCCAGCACAACTCACCGAGTGCACTCCTGAGTATATTCAGGGATGGTTCAAGTCCCTGAGCCAAACTCAGCTAATGACGAGGTCCAAGGGGAGCAAGGGAAAGGTGTTGAGATGGCAGAAGGAGAAATTTGCAGGGTGGGAAGGGGGCCATCCTAGGAGTGGCAAGGAGTGGGTGTTGGAGCTGGGACTTAGCAGATATGCTGGGTTCATAAACCAGTTCCTGGACAGCGCAGAGTAATTGCATTTGCTTGCCTCTGCCCCCCTTCTAGAGTAGACACATTGGGACTACTACTGCGTTACCAAAGTAAGGGGAAAAGTTTATCCCTGCCTCACAGTAGCAGAGCAACAGCCCCAAACATGCACTTGATGCACACAAGCAAACTTGCCTGATTCACCGCAAGTTAGGATTACACTACTGGGGTATTCAAAGACTTATCTAACTACAGTATAAATACCACTTTTCAACTAAAAAGTTCACAAGACAGTTTACAAAAAAAAATAAAAAATTAATGGCTAATGGGTCGCCTATCCCAGATATCATGAGCTTCTTAAGTACTAAAAATATGACATCACTAGCAGGGTAGGTCTGCCCCAGGTGATGCGTACAGGGTAGTACCACCACTACTGGCAAAAAAAATTTAAATCTTGGAATTTTTGAATAATAACATGATGTTATAAGTATTTTATGTGCATTTCATGCAGAATATAATGAAACAAACCACACTGAAATATCTCTTTTATCAAAAGTTATAACCAAAAAACCATGATCATGTACGTGATCATGCACAGTGCTTGGAGAATTACTGCAAGTATGCAATTACACCAACTGCATGGGAGAAAGTCCATCATTGGGGGAGTGATATGCTGGCTTTCTTCAATAGGTGATGCAAATCCTACAGACACTACTGATTAGAAGTGATTACAAGACAAAAGTCAAATTCAGCAGGCTTGGCACCTGATCCAAACCATAATGATGTAACACAGACATTTAGGCTGCTTACCTGAGCCATCAGGAATTGACCGCACAAATGTTGGCAACATTTTTAGGGTTGCTGTTGGATGGGTGTCTCTTCCCAAGCCTTTAAACATTTCTGCTCGGAAGCGAGTCATCACGTCAAGGAGGACATCATCAGACAGACGCATGTGGTAGAGGTACCGATCAACCTGGGACAGGACACAGAGAATAATATTATTATGAAATAAGTATAGTGCTCCTCAACAGTAAAAGTTTTACACTGGCTAGGAACTTACACCCATGAACATATGTACACTTAGCACAACTCCCATATGTATTGTACTGACATGAACTTACTGTAGTTTCTATTCTCACTAGCCATTTGACACACAATGTTCACTATCACCACCACCTTAATTGTGTTCTGCATAAAGAACTGCCTAAATGTAAAGTCCGATTAAGAATGAGAGGTGCGATACCTCTTTTTATCTTGTTGGCTCCACTTATCTTGAAAATCCCCAATGAACCAAGGGGTTCACAATTTTATTAATCAAATCAAAAAAACAGTTACTCATTATTATACACAAAGTATACACAAAGTAGAATAGAGTTGAGGCACGGTAGTCTAGCAGTGGAGGAGTTTGTGGGTAAAAACAAATTATATAGGTGATCTAATAGGAAGGGAATTTCATTTACAAGGGTTTTGAATAAATAGGTCTGTTCTGTACTCTGCCAAACATCAATGTACTCATGGGTACATTTGAGGTACATAGCCCATTTTCCATCCCTTTTGAAACCAAGTGAGGGGAAATGATCCATTGCACTTACATGTAAACACAGATAATAATCACTGAAAAAATATCAAATACTATCAGGATCCTGCACAAAACAGTAATGTGCCACCAGAGGCTTACTGGGAGTTTTTCTGTTGAATACAGTTGGACATTAGACCCCAAAACCACCATACCCCAAAAGTACCATCTGGAGCTTATCAGTATCCCTTTCTGTGCTGTATTTATTTGATCTCATTCTATTTACCTATCGATGAACTGAAAAATCTGGAAGCCATTCAGAAAATTTATAGGACACTGGGTCAGCTAGACTATTGTCCACTTTCACAATATGTTTTCTTCATATATGCTAACTCTAGGTGGTAACCTTTAGTAACTCCCAAAACAAATTAGGACAGCAGGCAGAGCTCTTATACAGGTGGTGGTAACTAAAAAGGAATACTTTGCTACCACCATCGCATCTGCAGAGAACCATCCAGCGGAGCTCTTCCATGTGGTCCGGGGTCTACTCCATCTGGCCCCCCTCACTGATGTGGTAGAGCACACGGAGGCTCACTGTGGCGAGTTCGTGCAACACTTTGCGGACAAGGTCAACCAGATCTGGCATGACTTGGACGCCACTTTAACAACATCCAACGATGTCCCTGGGGCACCTGTCTTTTCCATCTTTTGGGATTCTTTTCAGCTTGTAGAACCTGAGGATGTGGACAGGATTCTCTGTAGTGTGAGACCATCTGCTTGCCCACTCGACCCTTGCCCAGCCTGGCTAATCAGATTGGCCCGGGATGGACTGGCCGAATGGACAGGGAGGGTGGTGAACTCCTCTCTGAGGGAGGGGGTGTTAAAGCATTAAAGCAGGCAGTGGTTCGCCCCCTCCTGAATAAACCCTCCCTGGACCCTAAAAATTTAAACAATTATCGGCCAGTCTCAAACATCCCATTTCTGGGTAAAGTGGTCAAGCAGGTGGTAGCATCTCAGCTTCAGAGGGTCCTGGATGAAGCTGATTATCTGGATCCCTTCCAATCTGGTTTCAGACTGGGGTTTGGGACAGAGACTGCCTTGGTCACCTTGGTGGATGACCTACGCCGGGGAATGGACAGGGGGAGTGCGTCCCTGTTCGTCCTGCTGGACCTCTCAGCGGCCTTCGACACCATCGACCATGGTGTCCTTCTGGGTCGGTTGGCCGGGTTGGGGATTGGAGGCACTGTTTTGCAGTGGTTCTGCTCCTTCCTGGCTGACCGGTCCCAGAAGGTGGTGCTGGGGGATGCTTGTTCGGCACCCTGGCCTCTTCGGTGCGGTGTGCCACAAGGTTCCATTCTATCCCCCATGCTATTCAACATCTACATGAAGCCGCTGGGAGAAGTCATCCGGAGGTTTGGAGTGAGGTGTCACCAGTATGCTGGTGACACCCAGCTCTATCTCTCCTTTCCTCCTGAGTCCAAGGAGGCAGTTGAAGTCCTGAATCGTTGTCTGGAGGCAGTGGGGGACTGGATGAGGGTGAACAAGCTGAGATTAAATCCTGATAAGACAGAGGTTCTCCTGGTCCAGAAGTCCTCGACTCGGGTATTGGAATATCATCCCGTTCTGGATGGGGTTGCACTCCCTCTGAAGGAGCAGGTTCGCAGCTTGGGGGTTTTCCTGGATTCGCAGCTACTCCTGGAGTCCCAGGTGGCGGCTGTGGCCAGGGGAGCCTTTGCTCAGCTTCCAGCTGAGCTGCCAGCTGCAACCATACCTGCGTCGCTTGGATCTGGCCACAGTGACCCATGCCCTAGTGACATCGAGACTAGATTATTGCAACGCGCTCTACGTGGGGCTGCCTCTGAAGATGGTTCGGAAACTTCAACAAGTCCACAATGTGGCGGCCCGTGTGGTTGCTGGGGCTCGTCGGTTCGACTCTGTCGGGCCACTGCTTCAGCGACTACACTGGCTGCCCATTCGTTTCCGGGCTGAATTCAAAGTGCTGGTCCTGACCTTTAAAGCCCTAAACGGCTTGGGTCCAGGGTATCTGAGGGACCGCCTTCTTCCGTACAATCCGACCCGTCACCTGAGGTCATCTGAGGGGGCCCTTCTGACTGTGCCGCCACTAAGAGACGTGAGAGGTGTGGCGGCCAGAGATAGGGCCTTCTCGGTGGTGGCACCCCGGCTTTGGAACTCCCTCCCCTTAGAACTGAGGAAAGCTCCCTCACTACAGAGCTTCAGGCGGAGCCTTAAAACCTTTTATTTTAAAAAAGCTTTTTAAATGGGGGCAGAGGTTGGGGGGCTTTTATCTTTTTTATCTTTTCTGTTTTATCGTTTTTAGTCTACGTTTTTAGCTTTAATCTAATTGTATTTTAATCACATTTTAATGTGTTTTTATCTCTATTTATTACCATATGTAATTTTAGTGGTGTTTTATTGTTTTTTAATTGTTTGGCCGCCTTGAGTTCCCCCCTGTGGGGGAAGAAAGGCGGGATAAAAATTACTTAAATAAAAAATAAAAAAATACATAGTAGCGCAGTAGTAATGTGCAAGGGCTTATTATGACATAAGCACCCCATAGCCACACTCCAGACTATAACAAAACCCACAACAGTCAGTTTTCTTCATGTGACCATCTTCTTTTCTTGCCATTTATTTCTGTTTTGAAATGTACAGTAAAGTATGCATTTAAAGCTGTAACTCATAAACAGTAATCCCAAACTCTTGGAATAGGTTGCAATAATTTAAAAAATTATATTGAAAAATGGAATTTCAAAAATCCAAATTAAGTGTTAAGCTTTGCTTCTTTGTTCCAAAGTAAGTCCCACTGGGTTGAATTAGAAAGCACGCACAGGATTGTAGCTTTACTGCAATATGAGCTGCATTGATTGTGACCTAGACAAGTAGTTCTCGGGCATTTCGGCCCTGGATCACCTTCTGTGTGCTAATCTGACCAAGGCCCCTGGAAGCGATGTCATCAAACTTGAAGTGATGTCGTGGACAGAAGTGACATAATACAGGAAGTGACATCACTGTGATGTCAGATGTCATCCATGTCGACTTAGAATTAAGTCCCATTGTGTTCAATGAGACTTTCTCCCACAAAGGTATGAACTGCAGTCTGTGTTCCATTTTCTTCATGTCTACTTGGAAGGAAGTCCCCTTATGCTCAATGGGGCTTACTCCCAAGGGTGTGGAAAGGCTTGCAACCTCAGAGTCATATGCCTGAGGTTACAACCCTGTTCACCCAAAATGGCAGTGCCATGTTTGTCACAACACTCCTGGAATGAATCCATGACCCCCACTTTGCATGGTCACAGCAGGGTAGGCAGAAGCAATCACAGGGTGGGCAGAACCAATAAAATGAATCTAGTAACTACAGGAGGTTCCAGCTGAGAAAACCATGTCATTAGATGGACCAAGGGTTAACTTTTTCCACCAGCACTGTTTTCTTTATTGTATTGCTGCTATTTGCGCCAGCTAAGTGATTGCATGATCTGCCTTAAAGCAGCTTTGGTGGTACCAATCAAGAACATTGTGCGGGACAGGAGGAAAGGGCTAACCCTCCAATCTTCCCAAGATGGTCTCAATTTAAAGTCTCATACAGCACAATCCGAACCATTTCTACTCAAAAGTAAGCCCCATTATGTTCAATGGGGAAAAGAAAATGTGTTTAGGATTGCAGCCATAGTGGCTATTATCACTTTTTAAAAAGATGTTGAATTCATGTTACAGTCAGCCCTTATTTGCAGCTGCCACCACCCCATCTAACTTTGACCTCAAGTTAAAGGTATACCTGGAAAGAAATGGATTGTAAATTTAGTTATCTTGACTAACTGCATAAGGATTAAAGGAGGACATCAGCTGATTAATATGTTTATAGAGCAATGGGTCTTTGGAGCCTATTTGTGACTGAAAACATAAATGATAATAGTCAGCCATCTTTTGCATTCTTTATACTGTATCGTAAAAATCAATCAATCAACCAACCAAGCAGATAACACTTTTGAACAATAAGTTCACAAGGTGGTTTACAAAGAGAATGAGATAACTAAAATGACGTGACAGGGCCTCTCCCTTCTGTATAAATTATTTTTGAAAAATATATATATTAACCTTTCATGGACCCAACTTTCCCTACAATCCAGAGTAACTACAGAAGCACGTAAGAGACATTATGTCGATGTAGTTATGATACCACCTAGTGAAAACCTATGGGAAATTCATATTGGAATCCAGAGTAAATTGTTCTGACGTCAGAGCAAGGATTCCCCGTAGTTACTCTGGATTGCATCCTTAGTTATAAGAATGTTGAAACTGAAGCACTTAGAACCACACACTGAAGATGAGTTTGGAGTAATGTATTCAGGGTAGCCAACAACACAAGGCTGCTGAGTCCTGTACACTGCAAATTTGAGCACAGACTGCATTTAACTCAGAATGGTGTAATGTCTCAGATTTGGACTGGGAGACCAGGTTTCAAAGCCACCTTTGGTCAGTCATTATTTTTTACATGGGCTGCTAAAATCCAATGACAGCCAGGTATGCTGCCCTGAGCTCCTGACGGGAAGATTATAACAGAAATGTGGAATGAACAATGGGTGGGATTTTTTTAAAAACCTGAAATCTATGTTGTTGTTTTTTCCTTTTTGATAGAAAAGTAAACATCTTTCATTTTAGGGCCTCAGGTTATCTGTTGACTGATTGTTCAAATCTGTTGATAGGAGGGGGAATTGCTTCATTTAACAGCCACCCATTGCTGAGATTAGGGAGAATCCGTGACAATCTACACAACGCTCTGTGGGTTCTGTTAGGACAGTTGATAATGGCTTAAAAGGCTATGAAATAATGGGGGACCACACCAATCGAAGTGAAAGGTGAATATAGGCCTAAGAAAATACTCCAAAACAACTCAAAGTCTAAAGTTTTTCCAAATTTGACTAAATTATATGATAGGACATTTGATGAAAGAGCCCTCAGTTTGAATGAATGACAGCATTTGATAGTACATGTGTCCCCTGGGTTCTGTTCCAGAAGCCCTCATGCATTAAAAAAGTCCAAATGGAAAAATAGGTTTAAACATCCATTTCCAGGTTTCTTGCTCCTCTGTTGCACATAATTAAACAAGGTTGTGTATCAATATCTGCAAGGGTTTGATTCTGAGACAGAAAAATGGAATGACTTGCATGACTGCCTCTCTACAACAGTAGAAAAGCAGTTTTTTAAAAATGTGATTTGCAGTGGCCATTCATGTTGAGTCAAATCCGTGTATAAAAAATCCATGTATAACAAGGTTGGACCTATACTGCATCAGCAGCACTCTTTCTGTTTCAAAACAGAGTTTTTGCTATGGAAAGAGCTTATTTATCAAAACATTAAATTGCAGATGTTAACGCACTCTGACACAGGATGTAAAAAACAATCCTAAACCATATCACCTCCAAACTGGAAATGGAAGCAAAATATTTGAGGAGCTTCTGTCACTCTTCCAGGTAGCTGAATGCTATATCTGCTTTTGCCAAATTGAAAGTACTATTTGTTCCTGAAAACACCCTGATTTGACTGAGACTTTGAGCATAAACCTAACCATGTCTACTCAAAAGTAAGTCCAACTGTGTTCAATGGGTCTTACTATAGGAAAGTGTCTTTAGGATTGCAGCCTTTATTACTGAAATCCTCTTCGATTTAAATTCAGATTTATAATCCAGAGCAGCAATTCAAACAGCATGGACTCGGTTCCTTTAATGAAGTCAATGAGGAAAGGATCTAGTTAGTCAGCTTTCCAGTTCCTTAGAAGTTCCTAAAAACTTTTACACAGTACTTAAAGGATCCCTTTTTCCTTATTCCTAAAGACATCCATTTTTCACACATGACGGTAAAAATTAATTTGAAGTAGTCATTGGCATTCAAATAAATTAACAACAGTTTCTATGTCTTAATAACCTAAATTAATAACAGGTTCTATGTCGATAGCACAACAGGTTCTGTGTCCCATTAGTAACCGGTTCTCAGAACCAGGCTTAGCAAGGGATTCCATAGAACCTGTGAGAACCCCCTGAAGCCCACCACTGGGTATCCCAGATTCACCCTCTACCAGTGTTTGCCAAGTACATGCTAACATCCTCCAGATAACTCATTTATTTTTGACAAGTCAAAAACATTTTCTGTTAAGCATACAGCAGCCAACATGGGCCAGCTTACCTTTTTGATCTGATCTTCCTTTAGCTTTGTGAAATAAAAAGCAACCAAGTGTACAGCAAACATTTTCTTAGATTGACGCCTTTCTGTTGACAGAATTGCAGGGAGTTCCTAATTCCTTCTGGATTGTGTTCATAGACTGGTCACAAGGGAGGACTGCAGCAGTGCCATTTCCCAGCAGAGATGCAAGAGTCCCCAGTGCTGCGAGCCCTGAACTAAATCCATTCCGTTTGGCTGGTTCAATGATTAAACTTCAGTCTCCGGCTCTCACTCTGCCCAGAGTCCCTCCCGCCACTTGGTACGGTGGAATACTGGGCAGGTGGCTCCCTGCCAAGAGCGGAGAACAGACATGATTAGTTCCTGGCCCAAGTTTGGCATTTGTGCCTCTGAACAATCCAGTTGCCATGGAGGATTCTGCGCTTAACTCAACCCAGCACGATCTTCCACAGCCTGGCATGTTTCCAGTCGGAAAAAAGGGTCATAAACAGAAGCTATTTCAATGCACATTAATTATCTCATTGGGAAACTTGGAAAATCCTGGAAGTGAAGGACACCTATTTTCTTGGTTGGATTAGATAAACTTTCAAGTGTAATCTCTTAGTGTGGCATGTCATACATTTGTATATCTTTTAGTCACTCGTGCAATGCCTCGATTGCTCTCCGAAATGGTCACTGAACGGTTCCAGTGGTCGCTCCTCCCTTTATCCATCTAAGAGCACAATCCTAACCATGTCTACTCAAAAGTAAGCCCCATTGTGTTCAGCGGGTCTTACTCTCAGGAAAGTGTCTTTTAAATCGTCTGTCATGCAACTCCCAGATTTTCTCAGTTAAAGAGTATGATATCTCTTCTTAGGAATGAAGGCCATCAGAAATGCCTTGATGGATCAGTTCAATAATTCACCCAGTCCAGGCTTCTCTGTCAAACAATAGCCAGATGCGTCTGGGAGCTCAGAAACTACATAGAAAGATGATTGACTCATTAGCTATTAATTAGCTAGTATTTTTCATTTTCTTTGTAAACTGCTTTGTAGACTTCTTAGTTGAAAAGTGGTATGTAAATACTGTAGATAGATAGACTGTCATCACTGTTTAACCCCAACATCTGATATTTTTTACATATAGTACCTTTACCCATAGATATAATACCTAATTACACATGGAAGTTTCTTCGCAGCCAGTATTTATTATTATACAGTTTCCCAGGAGTCTATGTAATCTACCAACACCACCATCCAAGCTATAGTAAATTAATTACGCATCGTATAACTGAACTCAGATATTTCGGCCACATCTTGAGAAGGGAGAATTCCCTAGAAAAGACCCTGATGCTGGGAAAAAGTGAAGGCAAAAGGAGAAGGGGATGGAAAGGGATGGTTAGATAGTATCACCAAAGCAATGAGCATGAACTTGGATGAACTGGGAGCTAGTGGATGATAGGGCGGCCGGGCGTGCTGCAGTCCATGGAATCACAAAGAGTTGGACACAACAACTAAACAACAATAAATAATTGTCTGGGTCATCCTAAAGACACTTTCCTGGGAGTAAGACCCATTGAACATAATGGGGATATCTTTTGAGTAAACATGGTTAGGATCGTGCTATATGTCTTTTTGTCATGTACTGAAATGTACTGTATGAAACCAAATCCTAGTACAGTGGTGCCTCACATAAAGAGTTTAATTCGTTCCAGAGGCATGCTCTTTAAGTGAAACACTCTTTAAGTGAAGCAGATTTTCCCATAGGAAATAATGGAAACTCAGACAACTGGTTCCACAACCCCCAAAATATTCATATAAAAATATTAACTGGATGTAAAAATGATGACAAAACACTGGAATTGAATTCAAAACATGCATTCAATGTGCATGATCCTATGAAATCTACTTGGGCTGCAATCCTAAAGACACTTTCCTGGGAATAAGCACCATTTAACACAATGGGACTTACTTCTGAGTAGACATGGTTGAGGCTGCAATCAAAGACACTTTCTTGGGAGTAAGACCCATTTAACACAATGGGGCTTACTTCTGAGTAGACACAGGAGATTGCAATCAAAGACACTTTCCTGGGAGGCTTACCTGGGCTGCTGCTGGGGGTTCAAGGTGGTCTGTGGGGGCACTTGGGGGCAGTTAGGGGCAGCTGCCTCTGGCACCTCCAGGCAACTGCCCCCAAGTTGGGGGCAGTTAGAGGCAGCAGCGCTGGCCGGCAGCCCTTTTAAAAAGCCTCCATGCTCTGCATAGCACGCATGCTTGTTAAGTGAAGCAGAACTTGTTATGTGAAGCAAGATTTCTTGGAAATTTATACTTTCTATGTGAAACACTTGTTAAGCGAGGCGCTTGTTAAGCGAGGTACCACTGTATTAGAGTTGTGATTTAGATGGAAGAAAATGGTTTGGCCCAACAGTCAGTAGCAGGACAGCCACTATACAGTATATTTGTATGGCCAAAATAAGTCATGGACTTTGGCACTGATTCAGAGACAGCCATGTACAGCAGTGGTGCTGTTCACCACTATTGTCCCAAGGAGTAGTTATACATCTGCTACCAGACAGCTGGGAACACACACTCCTACCCAGATGGTGTAGGACAAATTGAATTGCACTGAATGTTTTGCCTCCAAATGTACATCATAATCTGAATGTACAGCTGCAGTTGGTCTCGTATACCTGATCCAGGGGTGACCATACCCCAACGCAGGGCTAGATGCAGCCGGCAGTGAGTTTCCAGGAGATCTGCAGCAAGCCTCCTCCTCCAGCCCATAGGTGAGCCCTGCAATCCTCTGCTGCCTTCGCACACCAACGGTGGTGGGCCAGAGAGGCTGCATACACCTCCTGTCTCTGTGTGAAAGTGCTTATGAACTAGTTTGAAGATCATCCTCTTCCTTTGTTAGAATGTGTTTATGAACTGGTTTGAATTCATTCATTCATTCTTTCAAGTTCCATCTTGAATATGTTCATTACACAAACATATGCAAATTCATTCAAATTTGAAATGTAAATTAATTGTTTTCCAGCCCCAACACAGTGTCAGATATGTGCAAAAAGTTTGGGCACTCCTAAGCTAGAAAATCCTTGCATGCATTTGCTTTTGGATCTCCTTGCTAGATCCAAAGTTTCTGAGTTATTTCGTCCATTCCACTGAATGGGAATCGAAACAATTATGTCAGCCAGTATTTTTGAGGCTTCAGAAAGAAAAGGACCCTATATTTACAGTTTTCCAGAGATAGCCTTAACAAGTATCAGCAATGTTGCTTACGGGATGCAGGCAGCACTGGGTGATGCACATGGAGGTGACATCACGTCAGTTCAAGATTTTAAAAATCATGTTTTTGAATAATATTATCATGTTGCATATCAATCGATGCGTGATTTCATGCAGAATTCAATGAAACAAACTGAGTTGAAATATCTCGATCCCGTGAAACGTTATAGCCAAAAGACCAGCAGGGTGGTGCAATGGTGCATCACATCCACCATCTGGGGTGTTGCCTCACCAGCTTCATGGGAGGATGTCTGTTATAGTGGTGATGCTCTGGCCTCCCAGATTGGGTAAAGCAAACCTAGCGAAGCCACTGGCAAGGATACATGGTTAGCAATAGCTCTTTCTTGTTTGAGAAGATCAGAAATAAGAATTTGCTGTCTGCCATGTTTTCTGCTGTCCTACAAAGTTTTTTGTGCATGTGCACATACACACACACACACCCTTTGCCAACACATCCTTTGCCACAGACATTTGCAGCAAAGACAACACAGTGTTGTGAATACCTTGTGTTCACAGTAGTTATTGGCAGCAGGCACAAGTCAGAATCCAAAAAGCTGCTCATTACGGTTCCTTGCACCCACAGGAACATTGGGAATAGCAGCATCCCATTCTGCAGTATGATGACAAAAGTCTTTTCACAATGGACTCACTACAAAAACAACCCCTCGAGTTACCCTTAATTAAATTATTAGATTCTATGTGCCATACTTAAAACTGCACTTTTTAAAACAGCACATCTCTTGCATCCCTATTCCAGTGAAATGTTCACCAAGTGTCCTGTTCCAGTTATTTTTTCCACCAAAAATCACACTCCGTTGCTCTGTCTTTGATGAAAATGTGTCCACAGTCATGGGTGATGAAAGTGCATGGGTTTATCTTGCCCCAATGCCACACGTTGTCAAGACAGTGCAAGCAAGTGCTTCCTAATTACATGTGCAATTGTGGCAATGCCCGACTGTTTCACCACGTGACTGTGTGAAAGTTTTCCCCAGGAATCATCATCTTGTAGCATATCATTATGCGTAAAGCAGCCCTTGGTCTCCACAAATGATGCTTGGAGTACAGTGATACAGCCTCCCTTTCCATTATTCTCAGTCCCCTCCTTGCACCTCTTTTGGAAGGCCACCACCACACAATTGCACATAGAAATTGAGAACAATGGCTCCACTGTCATCCATGACATTGTCATTCTCCCTGTCCTTGCATCCTCAAATAGAGGCTATCAACTGCAGAGAACCCAACAGCAACTGGATAGTAATGTTAACTTTGTTCAGGTGACCTCTTGAAAAGAGGCAAAAGAAAATGGGGAGAACTGGAGGAAAAGAGCTGTGATAGATCATTTGCTCTGAAGAAAGCAGATCCTAAAATTGAGTTCTTGGCATATCTATGTGACGGTTGAAAAAGACCAATCTGAAACCCTCTGGTGGTCTGCAGACAATACTGAATTTGGAGTTGAGCATTTCTATTCCCTATTAGGCTATGCTGGGTTATTACCTATTATGTATTGTATTTACTCAAATATAATGCTCAACTTTTCCAACCAAATTCAGTCTCCAAAATCAGGGTGCACATTAGATTCGACAGCATATTATATTTGAGTAAATATGGTAATAGGTATTAGAGAATAGGGTTAATAACCCTATTCTGAGTTATTCTGGCTATAGAGCAGTAGCACTCAAAGTGGGGTTGGGACCCTCTTGGGGTATCACAACCAGTGGTGGGCTCCAGCAGGTTCGCACCTACTCTACAGAACCGGTTGTTAACGAGAGATAGGACATATAAAGTTTAAAAATAGCCATTTAAAAGTGGCTGCCAGATGGGCAGAGAACCGGTTGTTAATTTCTTTGATGCCCATCACTGATCACAACCTTAGGTCGGGGGGTCGCAAGAGAGTGGGATCCACCATCTTGGAATCTGGTACTGTGCTTTCCTGGGAGTCTCACTGAACACAATGTGTATAGAGGTGGACAATTTCAAAATGCCAGGTGTGGGTGGGACCTGGATGCAAATGTCATATGAGCTCCCTGAAGCATCTGATGGGCTGCTATGTGATAAGGAAGCTGGACTAGATGGGCCTTTGTCCTGATCCAGTGAAGGCTCTTGTTCTTATGTTCTTACCTCTGAGTAGTCATGGAGGAGCTTTAGCATCACAATGATGTCACATTCCAGTAAGTTTGACAGGGGATCCCGGACAGACTTTTTAAGTTTTAGAAGGGGTCCTGAGCTGAAATGCCCTAGTACCACAGTTATAGATGAAGCCCTAACCACAGTAGTGGTCTCAAGCTAGCAGAAAAAATGGATTTGCATCTGACTGCAGTGGTATTTGGGGAAGCAAGTCTTACTTGCTTCAAACAGCAGTGACTGTAAGCTCTTCAGAACATCTGCTGATAGATGCAGGACTGGTTTGATACATGTGGACCTCTTGGACTCCTTCTCCCAAAAATACTCCACACAATTCACTACACACTTCACCTAATTAAAATGAAGGTTCAAACCTTTTGTCTCATCATGTGATGCTTTTCTATTCTGTGATCCATTCTATGTGAAGACTTCTAACTAGCTCCAGGACTTTTTTTAGTACAGGATTAGTACAGCGCTGTACCCTATTCACTGAGTTCACATGAAACCAGTACTTTTAGCCTAATTGCATCCACATCATTAGCATGGAAGAAAACTTCTCTCTCCAAATCAGCCTTAGAAACCCCTGAACAAACTTCAGCGTGCTCCCAACAGTTACTATGGAAATGCTATGGGAACAAGCAGCGAATTAAAGGAAACGCTAATCTCAGCAAAATCGAAAAGAATGTCCTCGACTTCATGTTTAAATCCTTCAAGGCTCTCAAACACCTTATATACCTCCTAAGAGAACAGTCCATTCAAGATCCTTCTTGTCAGACAATATTCTGCAAGACTTAGAGCAAAGGACTGCCCTCCGGGGCCAGATCACTCCATTCAGGAAGACGCACCAGCCATTCCAGTTGGATGATCCTACCTAATAAAAAGCTTCATGTCCCAAATACCCATTTGTCACATGCACATGTTATTTTGTAGGTAGCCTAAATACGGTAGCAAAAAATGTTTAAAACTGGCAGGAGTCTTCGGTTACGACTTGTGCAAGTAGTCAAACCAAAATCTTTTGAAATGTTTTTTAAAATGTTATTTTGTTTTGAACATCTTTATTCAAAGGACTGTGAGCACCTTAAAAGTTTGATTCGACCATTTAAAGGTCTTTTGCCCTGCTCATGTTTGGCTGTTGCATATCCAGTTTCCTTCCTCTTTGCTGCCTCTGCTTGTGACTTTACTTCTCTTTCCACCATTTCTGGAAAGCTGTTAACCCTTTAAGTCTGGGCTAGTTAAGAGCTAACACCATTCTCATCTGCGTAGGTGTTGTTGCGAAGTGACCAAAGCACTCAGCACAATACATCTTGAGTTGAATGCTTATATGCTTTCATATGCATCTGCTTTGCTTCATATGCATATACATATGAATTTGCATATTCATATACATATGCTTCATATGCATTCATATGCATATCCCTTTGCTTATATGCATCTGCCAGCTTACAGATGACCAAGGCAGCATCTATTGCTTTCTCAGTGCAACGTGATCAAAATGTACCCTAATTGATGGAATAAGACCTCACACATTTGAGTGAACATGGGGAGAGCTGAGGATCATGGAGGCCACATCAGCATATGGATGAGAGGATGCTTCACTACTCACAAGCCTCCTTCCACTGCCATGACACCATTTACTTCCTTCGATAAAATACCTAGTTTAGTCGACTGTGGGAATGCCTTGGATTCATTGTACTTAGATTTCAGCCACACAAAGACTCACAGTAATTGGGTCCATAACAACAAGATTAAGTTGAACGAAGACAAATGTACAGTCTTACACTTGGGTAACAAAAAACAAAAACAGGCATATGTATAAGAAGAGGAGGTTTGGCTTGGCAATAGCATAAAAAAAATTAGGTCACTTAGTGGACAAGCTGAACATGAGCCAGGAATGTGATGTGACTGCAAAAAAGGCTAGCACAATGCTAGGCCCACATGAACAGAAACAGAGATCATGTGAAGTTAAAGTTCTGCTCTGTTCAGCATTAGTCGCACCTCATTTGAAATATTTCGCCCAGTTCTGGACCCAACAAATTCAGGAGATTGACAAGCTGGAGACGTTTCAGAGAAATGCTACTAAGGTTGTGAGCAAGCAATACAAGAGGCTGGTCCATCTAGCCTGCCAAAGACTTGAAATATGAAAGCCAAGTATCTGAATGACAATTACAAGGAGAGAATTTACCACTTGTGGCTTCTGAAATTAGAGTCAGTGGATCAAAAATACAGCAAAGTAGATTTCGGGTAGACTTGAGGAGGAAATGTCCTAAATTATAAGAGATGTCCAGCACTGAAACAGCCTTGTAGTTTGGATGTTGAGAGCACTCTTCCTTATTGAAGGCTCTCAAGCACAATCTGTTAGGAATGTATAACATTCCTAATGGGTAAGATTAAGATTACAGAATCACGGGATGTTAGAGGTAAACTATTTTAAACCATAACCATAGCAGTTACGGGTCCACGCAGTTATGTTACCATCTAGTGTTATCTTATGGAAAATCATCTTAACGGCTCCGGAGCAAGGGGCTTAATTTCACTTAAGGATATAGGCCTGAGTCTTATATTTTAAAAAAAGGGTTCCCTCAAATACCTTTGTTCAAAAGTACCAAAAAGCTGTTTTCATTTTATTAAGCTGCAAATGAGAAGCCTGAGTCATAACCAGTGGTGGGCACCAGCAGGTTCGCACCTACTCTATAGAACCGGTTCTTAACAAGAGATAGTACATATAAAGTTTAAAAATAGCCATTTAAAAGTGGCTGCCAGATGGACAGAGAACCGGTTCTTAATTTCTTTGAAGCCCATCACTGGTCATAACCCTTCCTCCAAATCTCTTTTCTAAAGAAACACAATGAACTTTCCTCCATGGGGGACAATTAAAAGATGCTGGCCTTCCATCCAAGGCAGGTACAAGTCAAAATACAAACGAGTTGCCTTAACCCTTCTACTAATCTGATTTCTAGTGAAGTTGTATATTACCATTTATTATGCATTTATCTGCTGAACTATGTACCTTGTTGCAGGAGCTGAAAGACAAGTTATGCTGCATTATTCACAAAATGCGACTGGACTTTGTGATGTGATTCAGTATGTGTTGACCTGTTCAGAGGTTCAAGTTTGAAGAACGGATGTGCTGCTCTTTTGGATCAGTTTTATCCCACAAGGTAGAAAAATTGTTACTATAGCCTTGTAGTATTCGGCCCAAGCATCAGCTCATGGAATAATAGTTGCTCACATTCATACCTTGCGATAGACTTGCTTCTCCCACCACAAATAAAACTTTTGATTCACAAATAGTTTGAAGCAGGAGTCTATTTTTTTATGTTCGTATCATAAAGCGGTAATGGGAAAACTCCAGCCCTGGGGTCATTTGTGGCTCTCAGGGACACCCAACTCAGCCATAGAGTCTCCAATGAGCCTCTGGCCCATTGGAGTCTGTTGGAGCCTGCAATTCAACGGGGACCCCAATAACTGAACAACTTGTCTCCACGTTTCTGGCTTGGTCTATGTCTTCACAGGGTAAGAAGTGTGTGGCAAATGGTCCATAGTTCTAATGTGGTTCGACATGCCTGTATGATAGTTCTCATGTGTATTATAACAAGCTCAGTAAAATTCATTCATTTATATAAATTCCATTTCTGTTGTATTGATGATGTGGCCTTCCTGCCAAAATGTTTGCCCACTCCTGCAAAAAGCACTAATTAAGGCAATTTATCAGTAATTATAAAATTCTCATAACAGGTAATTTCTGCAGTGTTTTCCATGAAAATAACAAATACACTATATTCCTCCATGATCAAAAGATGAGTCTTATGAAATAACGTTTATTTTGCAACTTGTGGCATTTCACTTTCTCTTTTTCCCTTTGTAATTGTTTGGGGCTGTATCTTGAGGAGGATCCCCAGACTCGCCATTGCGACTAGAAAGCCACTCGTTCTCCAGCTCTTTCAGCATGTCCTGGGTGAGGAGTCCTTGCCGTATTAATCGAGCAGCCAGAGCCCCCTGGACACGAGCTGGGGGTTTAAAATGTCCTTCCACAGGCCTACTGCCTATTGCTTTAGACCCTCTTGTTCTTCTAGTCCCCTGGGCTTTTGTATCATTTGGGAAAGGCTCTCTCTTTGCTTCTGGGAGGTCTTCTGCATTCAACATCCCATCACTGACACGAGCCCTCTGAAGAGGAAAATCATCTGGAACAGCCACAGCCCCAGAAGTGGCTTCTGAAACTCTGATCAGCCTTGTTATGTTAAGCACTCCAATTTGTATAATATCATCCAGTTCTTTCTGGATGTCCCTTACGAGGGAAGCATCTGGGAACATGTCCATAAACCGATAGCTGTAAGAAAGAACATACATTCAAGTCAGAATTCTTGAAACGTCTATAATACTTCCTCTAAGAGTCCTGGATCCCAGTACTCTTAGATGCTTCTGGATCAATTTTCCTATTATTACACATTAATGTTGTCACTTTACGTGGATTGCCGGTGTAAGTAAGGACATTTTTTAAAGGGTCATACACTCCTAGAATTACGGTGCACATATCACCAGAAAATATACATTTAAACTATCTACACATTACATATGGATCCACAATTTCCCCCATTATAAAGTGGGTATTGGAGTGCAGCCTTAGGGTGGAATGTGGGAGCTATCCCATTTTATAGTACCAACCACCCTGTGGCCAACGAGCAGTAACTGAGCCCAATGACCCCCAATGAGATTCAGAACCAATCTGATCTGGTTCTAAATTTCCCAAATCCAAGTCTAACATGCTAGCCAAAACACCACACTGAATTTCATCCCGTTTGCCTCCAAGAGGCCCTTCCTATATGTGGGAAGTGTTCACAAAGAGAAAGTTACACTAGCTTTCTACATATGCAGAATTTCTGACAAGGAAGCATTTTCAAACAAGCGGTTCCCAACAGGATCTCTGAAATGGTACAGTCCAGAAGAGACTCCACACTATCGCGCTCCCCTAATCAATTCTAACCGAATGTGGAGACTGCCTTATGCTTCAAAGCATACTACATTAAGATGAGGAAGTAATAACCTAGAACCCATTTGTTACCTGAGCCAAAGATACAGATCAAGGACGTCATGGACAGCTTCAAGATGTACAAGGTCCTTTATGTTCCTGGGTGGGGTCAGAGGCCAGTTAATATGCCTGCACAGCCAGTCAAATGTCAGAGGTTCGTTTCTGCTGAACTGCCGTGCAAACTAGAAAATGACAAATGCATTAAGCAATAATTATTCATGTTATTTCAGTTCGAAATGAGCAATTAATCTTCCACATTCCCAATCTGATTGCCTTTTCTCTGCCGGGTTTAAGTGCAGCAGTTTCAACTGTTAATATACTACAAGTTACAGCAAAAGTTTTACAGAACAAACTGCATGGGAAGCAAAAGCAAAGGTATTTATATTTTTTTAATTCCCTTGTGTTCTGAGAATGCATACAAGTCAATCACACAATATATCCATTTTTATAATAGTTAAGTTCCCATTTGCTTCTCCATAAACTTTTCTGATAATGCCTCTTGCATGGTGGAATACAAAGGCTTTCCTCAAATGTCACATATTCTTGGATTCAGCTTGATGATTTGGATGCCTTTGCTCCCCTAAATCTCATTAGCACGATTACTGCATCAGTCAGTCATCGAGGAGAGGCCTTGTTGGTGAATGATGCTGGCTCTTAGCCAACTCTCCAGCAGAAAGATATAAGAAGAAGAAAAATCACATGATCCCACAGCAGTGACCTTTCCCTGTTAGTGTTAGGACAATTTTCAACCTCAGAACTGGGCCTTCATTTTGCTTGGTCACAGATATGTTTTATAAATATATTTAATATACCACAACCAGTGAGGGTTGATGGATTTTATAACATGCTTGCTGATTCAACCAAGCATAAAGGGGAAAAATATAAAAATTGATAAGCTGTGAAATCCTTAAACTTTCTCCTGCTGCAGCTGAACTGGAACAAAGCCTTTGCCACGAAAGCAATTCCTATCACCCTCGCATGCTCACTGTCTGGACATCTAGTTACAAATAGTGTTACCAAAGGTGGTTTTGATGCTGGAAGTCTTTCTACCAACCTCATTTCAAAATGACGGTGAAACAGTTATGTATCACCTCTCTTTCCTCACCACCCACAGTTTCTTACTCTTACATGTTGCATGCCCAGAGACTGGCTCCAGTTAACTATAAAAAATGAAGGTACGTGGTACATCATTTTTGACCTTCAGTGAAACAAGCATTAATAAATATGTCCTACTCTGCACAACATGCCCCACCAAGCTGAATGCAGCCCATCAGCTGGGGGGGGGGGGGGGTACACAGCAATCTCGATTTTCACAATCCCAGCCTAAAAAACAAAACCAGGTGGCTTTCCAGTCCCTGGTGGGCTGCTATTAAATCTCTGGTGAGATGTGTTGTATCCCCTGAAAACAAATTTGTGCAATCCTGCTTTTCCGCTCTTTTCTGCTCTCAATGGAATAGCGAAACTCAATAAAGGAGTGACATGGGAGGGTCCAAACAGAGGTTATCTTCACCAGCAAGACAAATCCCCCAAACAACAAAACAATGGGCTTAACAATAACCCCTACTAACATTTCAGAAGTACCAAAGCCAAACAATTTTCTCCATTATTTTCCTTGTAAGCTGCAGTCAGAAGATGCATTGCAGGCAAGTATAATTTAATACACAGAGATGCAGAACACTAGCTTTACCAAACGGATGCAAACCTCTTACCTTTAACAGAGATGTGCACACATAAGGCTGCTTTTTGTTGATAGGTGCTGTGCAGAACACATATCTGGATCTCAAATTAAGTGGAATGTGCTGGATCATGTCAGCTAGAAATTTGAAGTCATCAACATTGCAGACAAAGTAGAGACCATCAACTTGAGAAAGACTCACAAAAATATCCTGTTTCAAAAATAAAATATTCTTAACAAGACAAAACTCTGGTCACTCAAGCAGAAACCTGAAGAAAACTGATGGAAACATCACTGCATATTTCTAAAGGTGACACCTCTGTAGTGAGTACCAGCAACTTTGTGCCACCCCCACCCCATGACATGCCTATAATTACAAATAACATCTTCATGGGGGGGATTCAAATAAATTAACAACAGGTTCTATGTCCCATTAGTAACCGGTTCTCAGAACCAGGCACTCATTAGCAAAGCATTCTAAGGAACCTGTGAGAACCCCTGAAGCCCACCACTGTTCTCATGGTGAGTATTCCCACCTTTATAACATCTTCATGGTGAGTACCCTCACCTTTATTTCTAGAAAAAGCACGGTTTACAACTATTATAAACACAAAACTATTATATTATAAAACTATGCTGGATCCAATTGTATCGGCTCTGTCTTTCCATTGGACTAATTCAGTGGTGTGGAGAGGAGGGATTTGCTGCTTGGGTAACAGCCTATCCTCCATAACAATCCAACCCAGGCTTTCGTGCTTCGCATGCAGCGTATGCAGCGCCAAGCACGATACCATAATCTTTCAAGACTGATGGAGGCCTGCTATGCGGGCACAAATGAATGCTGGGCACAAATACACATGCTGCCAGCTCTTTTTCCAGCAGAAATCACAGCAGAGGACAACCTCTCTTAAATTCTAAAAGCTGTGCATCTCCATCTGCTGTAGAACCAAATATTGCTGAGAAAGGCCTGAGTACTGATAACATGCATGCTTTTCAGGATAGCAGCCACGGTGCCCTAATTACAATAATGAAACATTTCAACATGTGTTATTAAAATGAATGACAGTTAAAGAGGCTTGATTCTTACAATGAGATTGGAGAGAGTGGCATCAGGAAGATGGTAGGCAAACATCTCAATCTGCTCTGCGGTGGGATGAAGGCCAGCAGTCTGAGAAAGAACAAGGGAGAAAAGTCTCTTCTTTAAAATGAGATTTAAATAAATTTTATCAGATGACATAATCCAATAAGCTGCAAAAGAACATGACGACTCTTTATGCACTTAAGCAACTTTTACAGCACTGATGTGAAAACAGTGTCAATCAAAAATACCCAAACTACTCTTTGGATCTCCTTTGCTTCATCTGTTTACTCAAACATTTGATCTTGGTGAGCTCACACTAGGAGTTCAATATTCAACAAGAGGATTTGCAGAAGGAGCAGTAGCGATCATGTCCACAAGCAGAGATATTCTCCTAATTTCCTATATTTTCCTATATTTTGACTGCCCAACTCATTAAGGTGATCCAATGCAGCAAATGAAGGGCATGAATCACCCAGGTATAAATTTTTTTCTTCAAAGGATAATATTACAGATCTTACCACTATAGGATCCACTGATTTATTTAAGATGTCCTTGAGCAGTGCCAGGTCATCACGATGCATGGTTGTGATTTCCCCTTCCTTGAATACAGTGCTAAATCTTCCAGCTCTTCCTGAAATTTGCAGAGCCTGAGAAGTTGTGATTGTATCCATTTCCTTCTCTCCCTTCTCATTCACAGTTGGCTTTATTAGAGTGTTAAAAATTATTCTTTTTATACTCCTGGGGGGAAAAAGCACTGAGAAGTGACAAGTGAAGTTACACAATATATAAAATATTTGCTCCAAATACTATATTGTGCCAAAGAGGTGCCTTTTGCGCTCAGCAAAATCTCTTCTGAGCAGTTTCAGAAGTGATACAGTGCAAATAGCCAGAAATAAAGCTTTCCAATCTACCTGTCAAATATTGGCTCCCTATGAATACACCATTCCCAATTATCCAATGTTCAATTTTGGACTATATAAGAGCTTATATGTGCAGTCAGGGCTCATCCACCTGGGAACATACACTGCTATGCTATCCAACCCCCCCCCCCAACCATCCCTCAACTCTATGTCACATCAGGAAAAAGCAGTTCCACTCTTACACACTTAATGTGCAATCCTAAGCATGTCTACTCAGAAGTAAGCACCACTGTGTACAATAGTACTTACTCTCAGGAAAATGTGGTTGAGCCTGTAGGTATAGTTTTGCCAGTCAAGAAATACTGCTGCTTTAAATGATTGCACTAATGATTAAATGATTGTCCTTCCTTTCTGAGTGCCGGTGCCAGAATACCAGAGGCCCGAGGCCAAATACCAGAGGCCCAAGTGCTGGTGCCAGAATACCAGAGGCCCGAGGCCTGGCACAGCCTTCACACAACACTCTCTGATGGCACACTGGGCTATGACTGTTACAATTATTAAGAATTCAGGATTCATATCTACCCAGATAATTGTCTGATGGATTTGGGGCCTTTTCATACCATCTTCTCTACCTGACATGTTGATGTCACACCCTTTCAGTATTAAAAGAATAAAGAATTTGAGGGGGTGCCGAGCCTCACTACAGGCAGGCTGTAATGGGATCATTGTTCCATTATTTTGATTGAAAATGTGATCTGTTAGATAGCCAACCTGTCCAATGGCATCAGTCTATTGACTGCAGGGGCAAAAACAGTTCAACCATCCATTGAAGTACGATCTTTAAACCACTCAGGATACTTACAAATTGAGTCCCATTCCAATAGCATCGGTAGCAACCATTATTTTACAAGGATCGTCAGGATCATTGAACTTCTTTGCCTGGGTAAGTTTTGTTCCTGAAATGATAGAATCACGCATATAATCTACACTCCAAGAAAGGACGTATTTGAAACTATCACCACATTTTTTTATGTAAACCATGCTGAGAACTTTCCATTTATTATTTCGCTTTGGCTTCAAATATGACATACACCATTTTTAATTTGTCAAGACTTGGATTGCGAACAACATTAAAAATGGCTTAGGATCACTTTCAAAATGACAGCAGCCCACATAGGTTGCATGTGTTCTGTGCTTACATAGATATCTTATTTGTGTTAACTGGTATCTTCACGGAGCACACAAGAATGTACTTCAATATACACAAGACTACTATGACTTCAATGATAACATTGCATTTTGTTAAACTGCATTAAAAGTAGTAAACACAGGCACAGCCCTACATATTTTAGATAATTAGCGTCCCCCATCCTGTTCAAAATCACCAAACATCAAGGATGTGATGTGAAAATAAAATGTTTCAGAAGCACATACAAAAGAGAAAAACACATACCTAAAGGTAAATACATTAGGTAAAGATGGTTTGCTTACTGTTACAGATATGAACAAAAGACACATTTAAATATTACTCTACATTTATGTCACAGGAGGCATTTCCTGACCACACAAACAAATGTTAGTATTTACCAGGTGGAAGACTTCCATATATGACAGCACATTCCAGTCCCCGGGCTTCAATCTGCCGACTCACAGAATAAATATCGTTCTTACTGAAACAGACAATGCAGTCTCCAGGGCAAAGTTTATCTAGGGATTCAAGTGCCTCATCCAGCACTTTTATAGGGGTAAGCCTCTTATAGTTTCTCACCTAGGGAGAGACAACACCACTTACAGTCATAATCATAATTCGTAATTATTAAGAGACATGGTATCAAGCAAGCTATGTTGGCATGGAAAGTACAAGGAATTAGCAGTTTACTAATGATCAAAGCATACAGAACTCAAACAAAAAGTCATAAGAACATAAGAGCCTTCACTGGATCAGGCCAGCTTCATGTATCACACAGTGGCCCACCAGATGCTTCAGGAGCACATATGACACCTGCATCCAGGTGCCCCCCTGCATCTGGCATTTGGATGTTGTCCCACCTCTACACACACCCCTCATGGCTTGTAACCCATGATGATCCTTTCTTTTAGGAATTTGTCCAATCCCTTCTTATATCGTGACTATGTAATTCTATTTGTCAGCAGATGCTAGTTTTCATTCCCCCGCTCCTCAAAACAAAAAATACACTGTACAACGTCTCAGTGTGTGCTTGATTCCTGGTGAACATCTTTAGAGTATTTTATTCTGAAAGTTTTCTCCCGAAAAGATATGCACTTGGAGAAAGTTGACTGTATGTTCCTTTCTAATCTCGGTACTGTACAGTAAGATTTGTGCACTGCCTTCTCTTTGCCATTCCCATATGACAATCAACACTTGAAATGTGTAGGAGTTTCTGAATGACTTTACAGCGCAGGGAGTATCTGTCTGAGCTGGTGGGGAGAAAGCATCACCTTTCTAGATAATAAATTGGGATGCAAGCACTACAAACACAACTTATAGCATAGTATATAATGCATCTAATCAACATCCAGCACAAGTAAGCCCCATTGTGTTCAACGGATCTTACTCCCAGGACAGTGTCTTTAGGATTGCAGCCATCACCTCCAAGAAGGTTTTGCCTTAAGATATCAACTCTTCATGGAAGACACAATTTTAATACATTGGCTGTAAATAGATTTTAAGAAAATAGACATATACTGTTAGACCAAAGGAGGCCAATCTTTCAGCATTACGGCACCTATACCTTCAACAATTGTATAGAAGAAGGCATTTCAGCAAGTGCAACTTAACATCTTTCTTACAGATGACAAACTGCACCTGCTGAAATTTACACAATTGTTAAAGGCCCAAAAGTCCAAACATTGAAAGATTGATCACCCTATATAGACAAAGATGCCTACCTCAACCTCCTCCCCTGTAGTATACATGAGCTCTGTCACCAAGTTAATAGCAGCAGCTTCACCACAAACATGGATTTCTTCTGCACAGAGACCTGAAAAAAATATGCAATTAAAATGAAATCATAAAAAGGTTTACACAGATCACACTTAACAATCACAGAGATATTAATTACAGTACAATTGATTCAGGGACTTAAGCTGAAATCCAAAAGACACTTTCCTGGGAGTAAGACCCAGTGAACACAATGTGGTTTACTTTTGAGTAGACCTGGTTGGGATTGTGCTCAAAGTAATGGGTACATTGCAAATTAATAGACATTCATTGGGAGCAAAACCCAATAAAGCTTGCCTTCTGCTGCTCTTTGAACAATCATTGTATTTCAACACAATGCAAGCTAATTGGAGCCATCTGTTCAAAACTATAATTTCTACAAGAATTGTGTATTCAGTCCCAGTCTCCACCTATGTTTCCAACTCTCTAACAGCAGTTCATGATGGAGCAATGACTGTGATCCTAAACCTTTGGGCTCTTTGGACTTGGGATTTCAAAACAGCAGCCACTCTCACCACCACAGAAGATAAACCACTTCAGAAACTGAAAGGGCTTTCAAAACTCAATTTGCAACCCTGCATGAAGGTCTCCTATCAAGGAGAAACCTAGGGACAAGTTCTTAGCTGGGCCTTCAGACTGCCACCAGTCGAAACACAAAGAGGTTGGAGAATTCCAGAATAAACTTCATTTTGGAAGACTAAAAAATGTAGAATGAACAGGTTTTGTTCATTCCAAACTGTCATACAGTACTTTTGAAAGGTCAGCAATTAAGGAAATATGCTTTAGACACATTAAACTCAAAGAAGACATACCCAAGAGCGCACGTGTCCAGGCCCAACCCCTGGAAGGATCTCTGATCATCTGAATTTCATCAATCACTGCCACTTCATCTTAAAAGACAAAAAGTAAAGTATGGCTTTTAAAAGGCACCTATTAAAAAAGATTTCAGAACAATGCAATACAGAAATAGTAATTTCCAAGGTTAATTCATTGAACAGAATACTCAGCAATTTTTTTATTTTTTAAAAAAGGTATACATACAAGGGGTATTGACGCTGCACATTTCAATAGTACAAGCAACATGGGCAGCTGGCCTGCCTTCACCATCAACACAAACGCGTTCTTCCCCAGTTACCAAATCACATGGTACTTTCTAGAAAGGTTTAGAAAAGGATGAGAGAAAAAAAATCAGTATTTCAAAAGGAAAACAGCAACTGAATTTTCTCAGTGACCCACTGCATTGAAACATGTGGGTCAGCAACATTATAACCCAAAGCAATTTTTAATTAGAGTCTATCTTTTTTAATATGTGAACTATCCAATTCTTATTGTAAATTAGATCTAAAAATAAAACAGATGCACAAATAAAGGCTCAAAGGCAAATGGGAATAGAGAAGACCCTTCGCTTCAGAACCTCTGGAGTTTCAAGTGCTAAAGACCAAATCTTGTTCAATGGATAGCTTCTGGAGGGGGCCATCTGGTGTTGGAGCAGACACACAGAGGCTATAATCCTAACCACACTTTCCTGGAAGTAAGTCCTATTGAACACAATGGAACTTACATCTAAGTAGACATAATTAGGATGCACTGTGAGTTCAAACAAAGCACCTTCCCACTGAAAATCTCAATCAGCCTGGATTTCCCCTTCCCCTCTCACTCACAACTGCCACATTATTAAACTGGTATTATACCTCCATGTCTTAAGCTGGTATTATACCTCCATGTCTTAAGCTGGTATTATACCTCCATGTCCTATCTCCATCTCAAGAGTGGGAATGGTGCTTCAGAGAGAGGCAATTTTCCACACATAGTCTTAAACACACCCTTAAAAAATCTGTATAAGTTTTAAGGGAGCTCTGCCAATGGTATTCAAACTGGGGTGTGTGTCATGATCCCCCTACTCGTGTAATGAGGTCCCGCTCCCTTGAGAGGGCAAAGAAATGTTCCAGGATTGTACCCCTTGGGAGAAGAGGGGCTATTTTAAACTTAACTTAAGTACTGCCACAGTCCATGGGGGTAGGGAGCCCCACAGCTTTTGGTGCTGCCACAGTAGTGGGGTGTAGGATTCAAATAAATTAACAATAGGTTCTATGTCCTAATAACCTAAATTAACAACAGGTTCTATGTCCCATTAGTAACCGATTCTCAGAACCAGGTGCTTCTTAGCAAAGGGTTTTATAGAACCTGTGAAAACCCCCTGAAGCCCACCATTGGGTGTAGGGCTCCCCACAGCTTCTAAATAGTGAAGGTTGTAGTTGCAATGAAACCAGAAGTTCCACATGCAAAAGAGCTACAGGAAACACTGAACAATAATTTGTTCTAATTGTCCCCAATTTGGATTCTGTTGTTTCACTTAGACGTATTCAGTTCACCAATCCTATAGCAACATAACTCCTATATTCACCAATGCTTTGAGCAAAAAATAATACAGTTAAACAATATTTAGCGTACTGAAAATAATAGCAAGTGACACAGTTAATATGACTATATTATCACATATTCATCCCCTCTCACTCTTCCTCTCCCTGTCTTCTGTCTCCCTCTGTGAACAGTGGACTACCAGCTCATTTATTTTAGCTTATGCAAATCTGAAAAATATTGCACAGCCTTACAGTAATATATAATCAAAAGAGGCTCTGCAACAACACAGAAGCATGAAATACACCAACATACTGACAGCATCATTACTCTTTTGGAAGATTTCATGTGCCAGCAGCTTTAAAGGGCCACAGTATACTCCTGACTTTGCTGCTAAATATCTCTGGATTGCATGATAGGTTTTCCCACTATTTGTAGGACCAGCATGAAACACAATTTTTCTCTGGATGGCCCTGGCATCAGGATACCTAGAAAACAAGCCCAAAACACAGAAGCAGCTTTATCAGTTCCATGTTTGCACAAGCATTACTCTAGCCTAATTTTAAACAGCAGTTTTATTGCTTTGCTGTAAAAATCCTTCAAAGGAAGAAGGGAGTCAAAACTCTCAAAGGTTAAAAAATACAGTATTTGTACTTGAGCTAGATGCACTTTTTGAGGAATATTGCTTTTCTTCTACATAGTGATAATGCAAAATACTTTAGCCACTCCTAACACCTTCTTTACTGCTTAGCACAATATCATACATCCCATTCTTTAAAAAGCCTGGATTCTTAAGTGACAGTGAAATGAATGGGACTTGTCATAACCAACACATCTAACATATTTCATCAGTGATTAATTGAAACTATGGCTGCAATCCTAAAGAGTAACTTTCCTGGGAGCAAGAGTACAATCCTAACCATGTCTACTCTAAAGTAAGACCCATTATGTCTAATGGGTCTTACTCCTAGGAAAGTGTCTTTAGGATTGCAGCCTAAGACTCATTGGACACAATGGGGCTTACATCTGAGTAGACATGGTTAGGATTGTACTCTATCTTAAAATACAATCCAATATTTACTGGGTTATGTTGTAAGAACAACATAGAACTTCTTCCACAACCAAATTAAGTGATGGCAGGTGGACAAAATGGGAACAGTACCATTTTTCATTTTCAAAAATGAAAAATGTTTTCATTTTTACTTCTAAATTAGGCTTATTTATGTAGCCAGAAATCTCTTGAGAAAAGTGAATCAAAATGTTTTAATAGGAGACTGAGAATGAGCCACCATATCATTAAGGTCAGAACAAAGCATTGCAGGAGTTGGTTTTACATTCCATAACTTTTTTAAAAAATTAAGTGTTGTAAGCATGAGAAATCCCCCCATCATTAGATCAGACTCAACACAGGATACAGCTCAGACATATGCTGCAATCCTGTGTTAGTTTACTTAGGAGTGCACCCCACTGAACAAAGTACACATGCACTGGATAGATCTGTTAGGGTACAATCCAGAGGCACTTGGGCTACAATCCAGAATAACTAGGGAAATTTTACACCAATGTAGTTACGGTGCCACCTATGGGAAACCTATGGGAAATGCATAGAGCAAACCAGAGTAAGTGCCTTTTATGTCTTGCCATAGTTACTCTGGATTGTAGAGTTCCTGAATGTGTCACCAAAATCAGTTAATTTGAGAATACCACCCATAGATATTTTGGATTTCAAACAACATACCTATAAATCTCACATCTATGATTTGGTATTTAAGTCTGCTAAATGTATGGAATATACAATACACTTTGTATAATTTCAGACAACTGAATAAAAGTTAATCTACAATATAAAAAGGTAATGCTAAACACAAAGAAATAAACATTTGATAGGAACATGAAACAAACATTGTCTCGGCACATAAACAAGACATTTGCAAAAACAACCAAGATAAAGGTTTTAGAAAAACTAACCAGTTCGGTGGCAATCTTAAATCACTGATTTTACGCAGATCATCCATACACTCCAGCATAGGAAAGATCTGCTTAGCATGTCTCATGAAAAATGGAAACAGATCATCAACGTGCCCTCAGGAAAAAAAGAAAAACCATGAAATACAGCCCATAAACTATCAGTCAATGGTGCTTCTAATCAATAAACAATCACTTCTCATTATCTGCTTGGATTAAGTTCCTGGAAACCTTAGTGGATAGCAGATTTACAGATCATTAATCATTGATCCTATGGGATCAACTGGGTTGGGTGCCAGGGATACCTGGGAGGAGGGGTAACCATCAAAAGAATCCAGAAGGAGAGGAATGCAAGGGAGAGAGGTTGTCCTTGGTCACACCTGACCAAACAGATAAGCCCCCTGTTTTTCTCTCACACTTTAAAGCAGGAAAGAGAAGAAAGGGAGAAAGAATTGCTAGCTATGATTAAGAAGGAAATCTCTGGCTGAAACTGCAAAGACATCCCAGGTGCCACTGATGAACAGAGAAGATCTGTTCTTCTCCACTAGAAGAAAGATTTGAAGGCTCATGATTAAAAATCAAGACTATCAAACTAGTAGAATTATCCTCTTTAATAAGAGGAGAGGTGTTCACAAGTTATGAACATACTTCAAGCCATAATGGCCTGTCGTTCTCACATGCAGGTACCAGATACTTTATAATACTTGGCATCTATTTCAAGAATTTAACAGTACTGAATGTTGCTTATGGACACCTATTGGTTTATGAAGCAGGTAGGTTTGGAAGTAGGTAAGATAAGACAGATCCTGTAGGTAGGTAGATAAGACTAGAAGTAGGTAAGACTAGATAGATCCTGAAGAAAGTAGTTAAGAGTAGAAGTATCCTTCTAGTAGGTAAGACTAGACAGAAGTAGGTAAACTAAACAGATCCTGATTTAAACTCCTTGTCACTATATTACAACTAAACTTCCATTCCAACAATAGTAGCAAGACCATACAGTAGTGAGACCAAGACCAATCATATTTTAGGCATTTATATGAGCAAAACAATAAGCAGAATTTTGAAAGGAATTTTATATTCCATATGCTTACCTGCACCACAGCATACATCATTTAGAATAATATGTACATCAGGACTCAAAGAACCAGACTCCATAATGTATTTCCTAAAGCTTATAAATGCTTGATGAAAAAGTCGAGCTGAAAGGGGGGGAGGAGTTAGACAAAACCAAGAAGAGTTTAGTACTGAACATAAAATTCAAACTCCTTAACTTACCAAGATAAATACATCAAAGGTTATTTTTTAAATATAAATTTAATAATTATACAGCAAATACACCCCCTAAATTTCAAAATGCCATTTAAAAATGTGTACCTCAAGCAAAATTTGTTCAAAATAGTTTTAAATTCCAAATCAGAGCAGGCCTCCCAAACCACGAGGTTTGCAAGACATGCAGGCCTCCCACACCACGAGGAAACATCCAAACATATTCAGTCACCCCAAAACTATTGTTTCATACCATCTAGTCCGTTTTCTGCCCCCAATCTTTGTATTTCTTTCCTCTTGTAAAATTTATTCAGTACTTTCAAGACTTCACCTAGAAAACAAATCATAAACATCATGCCCATTAGTGACACAGATTACAGAAATACAATAGAACCATAACCACACACAACAAATACTTATGGTACTCATGCAAGACTGATACATTCAGAAAAGAACAATGTTCATGAGAAATGTCATGATGGAAAGTAATCAGGAAAGAATGTGGGAAAATAGTTTGTTGTGCCCTGCCATTTCTGGTTTAGACAACTAAAAGAAATTCCAAAACAGGTAAAAAAGAAGTACTTGCCCAATGCAAACAATTAGTTGCTTGCTCACTAAGGTTGCAATCCTAAAGACATTTACCTGGGAGTAAGACCTATTGAACACAATGGGGATTACTTTTGAGTAGACATGGTTTGACTTGTGCTCAATATCACAGATCCAAGCATAGAAATCAGCCTACAACATAAACTGTAAATTACTTGCGGATGTACAAATGGCTCCAACAAGAGACATCCCTTTAAAAAAATCTGAGGATATATGCGTATAATAATACAGTATTGAAATATATACTAGATCTCTGAGTAACAGACATCTGACTTATAGACGGCCAGTTTGGCACAACAACATTCCTAAAAAACATGATTAATTCCTGAGTTTCATTACTTATTACTAATTTACACTGAAATCAATAGGATTCAGTCACAACTTCACGTAGGATGTCAGAGACTGAAAAGAGCTAAGCAGTTTGTACAGTTTCTTCTACCATGAAAGTCTATTTGCTTTGAATGACTATAAAAAAAAGCAGCAGCAGGCCTCTGTCAGTCTTGAAAGACTATGGTATCGTGCTCGGCGCTGCATACACTGCATGCGAAGCACGAAAGCCTGGGTTGGATTGTTATGGAGGATAGGCTGTTACCCAAGCAGCAAATCCCCCCTCTCCACGCCACTGAATTAGTCCAACGGAAAGGCAGAGCCAATACAATTGGATCCAGCTGGTGTTGCAGAGCTGGGCTAAGGACAGGAGCTCACCCTGTCTTGTGGGGCCAACCCGGGTCTCGAACCCTGGCCTGCTGGTTAACAGGCACATATTACTATAATTCCCTCTAAAAATATAGTATCATGCCACTTATATCTCATCCCTTATATCCTTTTTATAATCCTCTCTCACTTTTTATGATTTTTAACTCAGAAAAGCAAAATAAGCTCTAATTTTTTATTATTATTATTAGGTACTATTTCACAGTCAGCAGGTGTTTGACTGGAATTGGGTCTATTGTGATTTGGTTCCTATCCAAGGAACTACTCAGTAGGAATCACAAAGGTATCCTTCCAATATATGTGAAGTTCCCAGGAGTGCTGCTTTTTGTAACTGGGCAGTTGTGATCTGGAGGCCCTTTAAGTTTAGATGTTCCTGAAGACAAATCACTCCAAGAGCACCTATTATTATTGGAATAACAGTGGCTTTCTTTTCCCAGATTCTCTGAATTTCTATCTGGAGGTCCTTATTCTGCGTGATATTGTTGTTGTTGTTATTGTTGTTATTATTATTATACCATCCTATGCTTGTTTACTTGCAGTGATTTTCAACCACTGTGCCATGGCACACTGATGTGCCATGGATGTTCTGCAGGTGTGCTGTAGGACTTTGAGGATCATTTAATAGTAGGGCAATTTGGGGATTTAAGCCCCCTACCAGCAGCAGCCTTGTCAATGTTTTTTTTAAAAACAAAACACCTGATGGTGTGCCCTGACAGTATGGCAATGCGCCATGAGATTTAAAAAGATTGAAAATCCCTGCTTTAAGACCTAACTATTGAGGAGGTTGCCATTGAAAAGAGCATGCATGAGTCGGAATTTGAACTTGATGATCTTGTAAGTACAATTCTGGTTCAATCTTATCCAACTTTCCAACCTCAGGAGATCTCCATGACTGTCCCTGTAGGATGCAGCATACATCCCACTACAATGGCAAAGCTGCACCAGCACTGGAAAGCAGTGGCAAGGCTGGGGAGGGCAAAAGCCAGAGGCACATGGCTGCAGCGGCCTCCACACTAACCTAAATTACATGTGGGTTAGAACACCCTTGGGTGGGGTGAAGTGGGGGCGATGTTGGAAGTGGGGGAAGATGTTACAAACCGGTGTCTCAGGAGGTGATGAGGATTTACTGCTGGGAAACCGAATGGGACTGAAGACACTTTCCTGGGAGTAAGACCAGTGATGGGCTTCAAAGAAATTAAGAACCGGTTCTCTGTCCATCTGGCAGCCACTTTTAAATGGCTGTTTTAAAACTTTATACGTCCTATCTCTTGTTAAGAACCGGTTCTATAGAGTAGGTGCGAACCTGCTGGTGCCCACCACTGAGTAAGACCCATTGAACACAATGGGGCTTACTTTTGAGTAGACATGAATAGGATTGTACTCTGAATGTAACAGTGATTCTTGAGCATTTCAGTGAATGACCCCATTCTGCAAATGACAATCTGTCTGGAATCCCCCAAAAGTGATGTCCTAAAGACATCTTTGTCCTAAAGACAATCCTAAAGACACTTTCCTGGGAGTAAGACCCACTGAACACAATGGGGCTTACTTTTGAGTAGACATGAATAGGATTGTACTCTGAATGTAACAGTGGTTCTTGAGCATTTCAGTGAACAACCCGTTCTGCAAATGACAATCTTGTCTGGAATCCCCTGAGAGTGATGTCATGGACCCTGGGAGTGATGTCATGGCCACATGTGCCATCAAACAGTGACATCATCCAGGCTCCTCTGTGTCTACTTGGAAGTAAGTCCCATTGTGCTCCATGAGTCTTTGGCTGCAATCTTAAAGACACTTTCCTGGGAGTAAGATCCACTGAACATAATGGGACTTACTTTTGAGTAGACATGGTTAGGATTCTGCTCTTAATCTCAGCAAAGTATGGATTGCAGAGTGGGTGCCTCATACCAAGAAGGGGATGCACAGCTTTTCATGACCCCCCCATGAAATAGTCATGACCCCCCCCCAAGGGTGTCCTGACCCCCACTTTGAAAACCAATTATTTGGAATGACTTTTTCATAACCCCACATTGGACTCAATAGGATCCACTTCTGAGTAGATACATATAGAACTGCACTCTAAAAGACACTTTCCTGGGAGTAAGACCCACTGAACACAATGGGGCTTACTTTTGAGTAGACCTGGTGAGGACTGTGCTCTAAGGCAAATCCTGTCCTCCATTCCACTAATGGGACCTACTCCTGAGTAGATGGGCTGGGCTCTGAGTGTGGAGAGGAAGGCACTCTGCTCATGCCCAGAGGCTAGCTTAGTCAGGGGGGTGCTTACTCTTGTTGAGGGGGCGGCTCAGCTCTGCGCCCACGTCCCCCTGCGGTCCAGGCTGGTGAGGAGCGACTGGGAGGGGGACGAAGAGGGAGGTGTCTGGGGCTCCGGCTCCGTTGGAAGAAGCTGCTCGAGGGACTCCTGCTCGGCTCAGGCCCCCCCGCAGAGCCACGGAGGTCCCGCAGCGGAGCCCCCGCAGGAGCCGCAACAAGACCCCGCCAGACATCCTAACCCAGGACTGCAGCAGGCGGCGCAGCGCTCCACCGTCATCGCTGGGCGACCCGACAAGGAGGCCCCGGAGTGGCCGGCTGAGTGCCTGAGGAGTAGCCGCACTAAACCCTCCAAGAACAGGCAAGCCCCAAACCGTCCTCTTTTCAATTAACAAGGCAGTGCAATGCTAAGCATGTCTACTCAGAAGTAAGCCCCATTGTGCTCAATGGGTCTTAAGCCCCATTGTGCTCAATGGGTCTTACTCCCAGGAAAGTGTCTTTAGGATCGGCTGCAATCCTAAAGACACTTTCCTGGGAGTAAGACCCATTGAGCACAATGGGGCTTACTTCTGAGTAGACATGCTTAGCATTGCAACATGAGAATACACAGTATTCATGATGGCAATAAAGACACACAACCCAGGTGTTTTAGTGAGAATACAGCTTTTTTAATAATTCAAATAGCAGTTCATTATGTCTATTTATACACAGTTGCACAATTTTGAGGCTGGTTAAATACAATCTTTTTTTCAAAATCTGTTGGAATAGTGTTTTTTTCGAGATTGCAACATGCAAGTGTCCGTGGAAAATATTTGGCTTTTTAAATTCTGAACAGGCACTTAACATGAGGGAGTTAAGTTCTCTCAGGATCCACGAGACACGTATCCCGACACGCGGCGTCTCTGACTGCTTCATCAAAGTGCCGTAGTAATAAAACCGTTCTTACGGAAGTTATTTCCTTACTCATAAAGTAAGGTAACCAACACTTGCACTGTTGGAACATTCTTGGTATAGAGGCCAAGTGAAGTAGAAACTGAGTAGCCTTCTAATTCAGCAGGTTCCAGATTGTGCCCAAGCAAACAGTGTTTTAAAAAAAACAAAAACTACATGCTTAATTGTGGACAGATGAAGGTTTACAAGGTTTGTTTAAAGACACACAATCCTGAAAAAATCAAAATATTTTGGTGTGCAGAGTTTCAATGCATTCTTGTGATTCTGTTGATTTACATATACTTTTTTTACAATGCTAGGTCTGCCTGCATCACAGGAGGCGTCAAAGAAAAAAATAATATTCAGAAACACAAGTTTCCCCACATCTGAGAATTTTCAACAGAGGGCAATAAAATGACATGTGCAAGAACAGTGTTTTGTGCCATGTGACCCAGATTTCAATACTATAATCATAAACGCTATATTAAAACATTTTTCCACACACACCCTCTATCAAAACAAGGCTGCATGGAAGATGTTATACTACTACATTGATGGTCTTGGATAATGAGCTTGTAGGGCATTGAACACAGAAACAGACTCCATTGGGATGGAAGTAAAAAGCTGCCCAGCCATCCCACTAGTATCAGGAAGTAGTTTGCTTTTATACAATCTTCTCGAAGATACAAATTCATAAATCTCAGCTATCGTAGCTACTCAGCTACAGTCTGATCTCAGCTATCCAACAAGAACATAATGTTTTATACATATTCTGTATTTGCTTAGGATGAGCATTTTAAGTATTTTCAGAACAAAATCCCATTATAAACCCTGAATTTGTCATTTTAGGCCAGCATATTTATTATTTTTCAATACGGTAACAGACACTAAGGAAGTACGATAGGAAGTGTGGCAGAGAAAAAAAAAAGATGCTTTAGTCTATCATCAATGATAAGCAAAACTTAAATGCACCAGCCTACATGCATGGAAACTAGATTTTTAAGCTTTATGCATATCTGAGTGCATCACACCAGATGAAAGTAAAATGTGCAGTATAAAATAGCTTAAGAAAGTTCCAGTGTTTTGAGAAAGCACTTATTTTAAATGTATATACACACTTGAGAATGTTTTAGTAGTGAGGGAAATGCAGCACTGTAAGATGAAGGAAGACTGTTGTAATATGAAATTTGGCCTTCTTCCCTACAGGCTGTTGCCACCTTTAACCTGCTGTTCTATCAACAGTTCTTTTACCCCCTAGACCCAGTTCACATTTCAGGCTGCTCTGCAGTTGCCTGTGGTTCTGGACTTTCAAACCGCTGGTGGAAGTTGGTTCGCTGTTTCCTCAGTTTCTCAGGAGCTTTTCTCCAAAGAATGATTTCCTATTTAAGAATTAGACAAAACACACATTTTAGAAGTTTCATATTTATGTTTAAATGTTTCAGGCAGAAACAACTGTATTGATAACTATGGGCAAAATCCAGAGTAACTACAGAGTCCTTGCTCCAGTGTAAGAACAACTTACTCTGGATTCCAATATGAATTTCCCATAGGTTTTCACTAGGTAGTGCAGTAACTAAAGGTACACATAAAGTCTCTTACGTGCTCCCGTAGTTACTCTGGATTTGGGGGTAAATCTAAGAAACCCAGTTCTTCAAGCATGCATATACAATTAAATCCAGTCAGGCTTTTTCTCTTTAATTTAATAAAAATTGACTTTTCTACCTAACCTCTTCATGGTTGCTTACAATGCAACATTATGGCAGCAATAAAAAACATCTACATTTGAAGACAGGTCTGAAACATTCCTAAAACAGTCCAGGAAAAAAAAAGATTTACACTGTTCAGTGCCCAAAAGTGTTTCCTCCTTCCGCACAAGGATGAGCCTTACAGAACCACAGGGCAGATTTTGTTCATCACCCTGACACATTCAGTCCAACAATTTTAAAGACAATTTTAAGGTTTAAATGTTTGTGTTCCAATTTGACAAGAGTGCTTCAAGACGTGCACCAGCAATGTTTTTAATTTTCATTCCAGAACTTATGTAGAACTTGTAGTGTCCCAAACCAGTTGTTTTTCCCACAGCTGCTTCTTCACAAAATATTGCATTAGCTGTACAGTTTGAGCTGTCTTCCCTATTTTACTCAAATAAGATCACTTCTTGATCCATATAATGTCTTAATCCATTATTCATCTTTTTATATATGCAAAACAGTGTTTCCCAAGCATTTTCAACTGGCAGCTCCCTTGATCTATTGGGTCACTGACTCAGCTCCTCATAAGGGACACAACACTATACAATTGATGAGGGTGGTGGATTTTTATGATTCTGCAGCTTCCATGGCTGGTTTCCGCAGTTCCCCTGGGAGCTACAGCTCACAGTTTGGAAACCACTGATGTAAGAAGAAACACAGAACACATTGTTATAAGCAATAACATGCACATAAGACAACAGCTCACTCATGTATGCCACTGCCCCATCCCTGATTTTACCATACTTTTTAGAATTATTTCACATTCTCAACTTTAACCTCCTTAACTTTAAAATTTTAAGCTAACTTTCAGAAGTATTTGTACCTCCCAACTTTAATGTTTCAGTAATAATGCCCATATTGTAAAACTCAATGAGGAGATCTGCTTTGATCCTACTCTGAATAATTTTTGCCAGAAGATGAAAATAATTTCATAAAATTTTCCATTAATTAATAAAATAACAGACATAGGCTGCAATCCTACAGACACTTTCCTGGGAGTAAGACCCATTGAAGATAATGGGGCTTACTTCTGAGTAGACATGGTTAGGATTGCACCCATTGAAATTCTGTGCTGCTTTCGTTATGGCTGGTAAAATGGATTTAACTTGCAATACTATGAATACCTTTCCTGAGAGCAAATCCTACTGAACACAGTGAAACTTCCAAGAAAGAATCTAAAGAATTCTGTTGTGAACATTTTTAGTTAGCTGTTGGTTTTAGTAGTTTAACAGAAAGACAACACAATGGTTTAAGAATCTATCTTGCTGTAGTATTCAAGTATGCAATGCATTATACCTGTTGCTTGAAGTACCGTCTGTCCTCTTCATCTACTAACACTAGATTCAAGAAGTATCTAACTGAAAACTTTTTATTCACATCCCTCATTGTAGGAGTTGGATCATAGCCTGCCAAGAAGAGTCTTATGGGAATAGATTCACCTTTAAAAAATAAGACATTAGATTTGTTGATCAAATGAAATTTCAAAAGGTTAGTATAGTTGCTACGAACAACTTTAAGACTCTGAGAAGATACTTCTCTGTCAACTCAATTATACTGTTATTCTGTAGACACACATCAGTATGTTCTGTTGAGCTTCCTATTTAGAAACAGCTCCACAAAAACCCCAAATTACTCTTTAAAAGCCCATGTTTATAAAACAAAAAGTTTAAAGGATACAGAACAGTTTTTGGGAGGGGAGTTTCTCAACACATCTTTTTGGCTTGGAATATTTTGAAGACAAGTGGATGTAATTACCAAAAAGGAAAAAAAAACCACAAAATATTTGCATGCAAATGTGTACTTTATTTCATGGTCCAGAATATTTACCCATTAGATAGTTCAGATCAGTTCACACTTGGCAAATATTAATAAAGGCTAGAAAGCAAGGGCTTTAAAGCCACTCTAAACCAGAATAACATACAGATTAATCTAGTGATAGCCATTCTATGAAAAATAGCTACCGTGAGAACTTGTGACATGGAATCTTCGCATCAGTATTATTAACTGAGTCATTTGAGAATTCCCTACCAACTGTTTCTCAATTTATTTTGTGATAACCAAAGCCACACAGAAGAAAACATGAAAGCCAACCTAGCAAATAAGATCTCAAGACAGTGGTTTTTCAACCAGTGTGCCGTGGCACACTGATATGCTGCAGATAATCCTCAGGTGTGCTGCAAGAATTTGGGAACTGACATTCATTAATAGGAAAATTGGGGGATTTGAACAGTCTGGTGAGCCTTGTCAATGGTAAAAAAAAATCTGATGGTGTCCCTTGACAATTTCAGTGCCTTGTTATGTGTGCCATGAGATGAAAAAGATTGAAAATCACTGCCTTAAGACATCCTATGCTATTTATGGTTTTAGTGGCCCTGGATTCTCCAAAGCTTGTACTTGTTACTCACAATCCATTTTTCTGTTTTTAAATGGTAATCCACTTTGTCTATAAAGTTTTAAAAAAGTAAACACTATAACTAAGAAATTACAGTACTGATCATAACAAAGATGTGTATATTTTTCAATTCGTTATACTAATACTACTTGTACTTTATACTATGGCATGTGGCACTTTATCTCACTACCATAGTAGACATGCCTCTGCTCTGCCTGGCCTGGCTCAGCTATAAGTGGAGATAGTTGAATGAGGCAGTAAAGCACCTGTAGGCAAGAGCTCCTCAAAAAAGGCATGATTTGAGGAAGGATAGTGCAGAGCAAAGATGCAGAAAATGCTGGGTATGTTGCTCACATTGTACACACAGTTGCTACTTCTACTGGCACTTGCAAAAGTGGTATCTGTAAAGGTGGTTCTTGCAAAAGAGGTTGAAAGGACCTGTTTTAGAACAAACCATCAAGTAGCAAGAGTCACACAATCAGAAAGTAAGCACACATTTTCATGGTCACTATTACTATTTAGGCATTCATAAAGTACTGTAGAGTCCCTAACCAGGGCAAGCAAGCAAACCCCTTCTCTTTGGCAGGATCACATTTGACCATTCTGCACCCTCATTCAATTTTACAAACTCTTGCAGAAGTCTAGTTTATAAAACACCAGGCAGTAATCCTCATTTCCATCTGAAACAAAGTCCCAGACTACAATTCAGTGCACCATTACTTAAGATTTAACACCGATGGAAAGCAACAAATTTTCTTCAGTGTTTACAAAAAAGTTGAAAAGACCAGAATTTCAAAAGTCAATTAACAAATGCACATACCTTATGATCTTTTTCTATTTTAATACAGACTGTACAGTTCTTATTTACAATTAGTGGGAGGTTATTTTTCAGGATCTGGGCTCATGTAAAATCAGACAAAACTATAGTCAGACACCCCTCTAAGATGATCCATCAATGTATCTGAGAGTCCCAGAAAATTCCATTATTTTGGCTCTGAATCTGGCCTTTTCTTATCTGTAAGATCAACTTATACTTGAGTATCTACATTAAAGTGAGCTCAGAACTCAAATATGATTGGCATGCATAAACTCACCTTTTACTGGTGCACCATCCATGATTTCATACTTTGCAATGGTCTCAGTCTCTGTTGTGGTGCTGGGTCCTGGTTAAACAATCAGACTTTATCTTACAGTATTTCAAAATTTTTCAATTTATAGTCAAATGCTATTTTTTGTATGTAAGTCAAAGGCCAATAGCGGTTATTTTTTATTAGCAACTTAAATTACAGCACTAGGGGGAAAATTTCCTAAAGAACTCTTAAGACATAAAGCTCTTATGAGAGTAATTACTACTTATTAGTAGCCATTCAAGCAAAGTATTTGCATGCCTCACAGCAAAGTTTCAGAACTGTGAATACTGATAAGGCAGTAAACATGGACCAAACTATATACTAACATTAAAAGTTCCCAAAAATGTGGATCCATGGCCCACCAGTGGATCAATTTTGGAGGTTTGCTGTTTGCAACATGTGCATCAACATTAAAACAACTTGCTATTTGGGGTGGAGAAGCATCACTACCCAATCACTGTTATAGCCACAGAATCTTGGACAGCTAGCAATGGCATAATTTTTAAGTGCTGGAATCAAACTAGGAAGACATGGGGAAAATTTCCCACTCAGCTCAAAAGTTTAAGCCAGTCAAAAAGCTTTAGTCCATTCAACATCTCTCAGTTGATTCTACATATTCACAGGACATGTGAGGATATGGGAGCCATGTATATACCACACTTTGGAGAAGCTCTTTGGAGAAAAAAAAATATTGGTATCCTAAAGAAAAGATCACCATCTATCTTATGAGAACAAGCTATTCCCATATGCTGCTTTTACAGACAACCACCACAATGCTATTTCTCAGATTTTACTTCATTTTAAAATAAAAGGTCACTATGCAAAAAGATCTCCAATCTCTGCCTGTACACTCATAGTTAGCTACACAGAGTACAGATTAACACTAGAAAAAAATTATCAGACAAAAATTTATAGTGCACTGGCAAGAAAAAAGTTAGTTACCTACAAAATAGTAAAGGTCACTAGAAAAATTTCAATATTTCAATTCAGTTAACTATTTAGTAGTTCAGTGAAGACCACAATTTAATTTTTAAGTTAAACTGAGTTCTATCTTGAGAGGCAGTGAACCTTTTTATACTGGAATGCAACATTTTATTTAGATGCAATCCTGTTAGGGTGGCACTCTGAGCATTTAATAAATACAACAAAATGTTACATTTGTCAACATACTAATATGAGAAATGATACTTAATGCAACAGCTAGAATCCCCAAAAGCTGCATGTAACCCTTAAGCAACAGGTTCCCCATCCCTGATCCTAATCCACTGAATACTAATCCCCTAGAATTCTGTTAACACACCCCATTAAAAGCAAAAAAGGAAAAGTTAGATCCAAAATGCAAAAAAGTTAAAATATTCCTCTTGCAAACTTTGCCTTCTCACACAGCTTACCAATTCCAGTGATCTCCTTTTTGATCAGCTGTAATTCCATGTGCTGAATTTTTATTCTTACTAACAGGAAGTAAATTTTTCCAACAATTACATCTTTTAGGTGATATCTTAGGGAGACAAAAAAGGAGGCTATCAGAAACAAGAATGTTTTCATACATTTTAAATAGTTTACAGGAATTTGAGTATAATGCATATTTGAACACTTGAACACTGAATCCATGGGTTCTGCACTTGTGGATTTGGCTCAATGTGTGTGGAGATCCCACGTCTGGAGAGCCTAAAGGACCTCCCTAATGCAACTGTAAGATATTGTTCAGCACAGCTGTGCACAGCCTCCCCAGTTCTCCTAAGAGCTCCTAGAGGCAACTGGAAAACATTTCCAATCACATCCAGATGGTCCTTGCAGCCCTCTTTCCATGTTCCATTATCCTCAGAAATCAGCAGCTCCCACACAGGGAGGGAGAAAAAAAGCCCTGCAGATACTGAGAGCCCACTCCATTTTCATTTCTGAAGAAAGACAAAGAAATACTATTCTTATTTCATTCAAGAACAAACTCACAAGCTTCATTCCTTAAGCAGGCAGGCTATTATATGCCTGTCTACTCAGAAGTAAGTCCCATTATATTAAATGGGGCGTACTCCCAGGAAAGTGTGTGTAGATTGCAGTCTTAGCATAGCTCCTGAGAGCACACTATTATAGGTATATTGAAAAGTCTGCGCTAGTAGAACATGCCAAAAATGACTGCTGGTAGTCATTTACAACTATCTATACGTACTACAGAGTTAAGCAAGCAAAGACTTAACATTGAATGTCATTTCAAGACCACATGATATTGTGTTTTCTGCTGCTCATAAATTATTCAGCAGCACATCACCTGACAACTAATTTGGAGAAGTGAGAAACTTAAGAACACACAAGAACAGTTGGTTCAGGACAGGAACTCCCATCAACTGTGACAAGCTTGAAGGGACCCTCATACAAACTTGGCCCTCATACAAACTTATAACCCGTATGAAGAGCAATTAGTTGGTAATCACTACTACACACTCTGCTCTTCAACAAAAACATTTTCCCCATCTCCTTCTTCAAAATCACATATTTAGCTTATTTAGATTCATACTTGGATTTGTTGTATTCAAATTCTATGTGTAGACAATCTTCAATGCCAACTTCCATTTTAATAGAATTATTAACATCTGGATAGGTTGCAAGTTGGTGAACAATAAGGTCATACTCCTTTACCAAATCTGACAATCTTCTTACTATTGTCACTTTAAGGAAATACCTATAAAAGAAGAAAGTATTGATGATATATACAAAGAATGTATTTCACACATCCAAAAGAAGACAGAGAGGTGAGTATTTCTACCAAATTAGCAAACAGTCAGAATACACTATCAAGTTTTATAAGCTTCATTTGTTAAAGCAGCTTTAATAAATATACTTATAATTCTAGCTTTTTTTGTTGAAACCTTCAAAATTCATAGAGATATTTATTTCCCAAAGCAACAAAAACATATTGTACTATTTCTGGGCATGTCCAGGGATATGGAAGCATATTTTGTGAAACCGCAACTTCCTGCAATTTTCAGCTCTAATTTTAATGCTGTTTGCAGCATTTTTCTCTCCAGCATCCCTTTCCAACACATTCCATGTCACTGTGGAGGATTCTTTGACAAACTCTGGAAATTACTCTGTCTATGGATGCCAAGTTGTACACAATCTCATCTTTGCAGAAAAGAAACTAAACTTACAACCTGAAAACAGAAAAAGACTTTGATTTGCCAGATGCTATGTCCAGCTTTTGAAGCCCGGAATACTATAGTAGATATAGTAGGTGACATCAAAGTCATGTGCATTTGTTTTTAAAATTGTATCCATACTGATATTACAGAACATTTATAATCCAACTACTACAACTAAAGAATACTACAGCTCAAGAATATGTCCTTTAGTTTCATACCTCAATCTGACATTGGCACCAATGTAGGATTCGTATGGCTTCTCCACTTGCATAAATTCAAAATCATAACTTCTACTTTGTGTTAATTCACCAGGCAAGGCCAGCTCTTTCACAAGGTTTACAAATTCATGAGTATTGCTCTTGTCGTTGAAAAGTTCTAAGAAATTAAGAAATATAATTAGAACAAGAACATGTGCTTTGTTGTATCATGGATGACAATCCAAATAGCTTGCTGTCTGGATTGTTGCAAACAACAGATATATTGGTAAGAGATTCCACTGAACTAGAAGTTAATACTACAATTTTAAGTATGCATACCGTACTTAGTAGTGACTTTAGCATTTTACAGCATGACTTAAGATTCTTCTCCTCCTCTATATCAATTGTATTCTCTATCTGGAAAGCTATACAACTGTTTTGATAATAAAATTGCACAAAGTCCAGTGCTTTAACATCAACAAAGCCATTTTGACTAATAAATAATTATCTTAAGTTAGTAGTCAATGAAATACAAAGGTCTCATAGCACCTTCTTTCAAAATACAGGTCATTTTACTTTTACTTTAAGCATAAATCTTTTATTCGACAATTTTTTTACTACTAATAAGACAGAATAACAAGCTTGTAAAACCATTAAAAAAGCAGCAGCAGCTTATCGGTAATAATAGTATCATCTTTTACTTACTGCAGCTTAATCTCTGGAACACAAACAGCACCTCACCTAGTTTTCTCTTAAGTATTCTGTGATATATTCTGTAAAGCAGCAATTACTGAAAATACAATTTGTTTAAAATGTCAGGCAGAATAACTGCACCACTGCAACTACTACCTCCCTCAGATATATACAGAATATATACACTCTATATAGTTCTGATGGCTCGCACAAACCACAATTATTCACAATCATGTTTTTTCTGAATTTTACTTCTAGTCATGCACAGTGTCAAATCTAAAACTCACCAATTTGTCCTACAAACTCAATTCTAATTCCTTGGTGCTCTAATCTTTTTCCATGTTGCTTGAAGACTATGTTTACCTGCAAAAACAGAGTACTTAGAACACTTTTTCCTTGAAGCACAATTGAACACATCCATTTGCTGTACAAAAAGATTAGCAGTTCTATCCTAAGAAGCACTTGGTGCATCAAGCCCGCAAGGCCTTGAATGAATCCAGCACTCATTAGCAGCTGACTATATGTCACCTTGAGGTAAGCAAATATTTTCCCCCTCACTCTGCATAATGCCCAGCCTGCGCTATGGGGCTACTTGGCTCTCTGCCAACTATCTGGCTGACAAAATTCCAAACAATTCAGTATAACAAGCAAGCCCAGGAGAAAGTTTAGGATAGTTGGAGGCGTGGTCTGCTGATCCTGCCTCCTCCTGATCCATCCCATTCTGCCACCTCCACCCTGAACTGCCCCTTCTCTGCCACCTACCTGCCAGTACAACCTTACTTTGGACTGTCTGTTGGAAACAGCACTGGTAAGACAGGACTTCCAACTGAGGCTGGTTACTTTCTAGGTGTCACAACATGTCTTACAATAGGTCTGCTATACCTTCCATTGGCAAAGGGACTGTTGTACTGGCAGATCTTCACTTTAGGATTAGGTTCTGAACTAGATAAAGTGTACAGTCCTAACCATGTCCACTCAAAAGTAATCCCCATTGTGTTCAATAGGTCTTACTCCCAGGAAAGTGTCTTTAGGATTGTAGCATATATCACTTTCCCTTTTCTGCTCTTGAAAAAGATAGTATCTTTCTGTTCCTTTGACTTAAATTCAGTGAAATTTAAACTTATGTTTTCATGTAGAATGTCAACAGTACTCTTCCACACTTACCTTAATTCTTCCTTATGCAATCTTTTACAAATCTAAAAACATAGATAGCAGCCATCCTAAAGCTGGCTAAGATCAATACCAAATAACTGAAGTTAGAACAGACAAGGTAAGCTTCTACAATGGGAGGAAAGCTTCTGTAAGAGCAATCTGCTACCTGGGCAAAGTGATACTCCTTTTATTTTTAGCAGAAAGAGAACAACTATTCACCTCAAGCCAGTATCTTGAGTGTCTTTTGAATCAGACTGAACTCTTTTCTTAAAAAGGGATCAATTTATCTATGTGAACTACTTTGTGAACTTTTTGTTGAATATAAATACTGTATTCTTAAATAATAAAATCACTTAACTCAAGAGTGAATTCATGACATAGAAAGACCCTACTAAATTTTAGGTATGTTTGTTAGTACCTTACCTTTCCAGAAACAGATTCTCCATCATAGAAGAGATAATGCTTTTCAATTTTACCATCTTCTGTTTTTATTTCAGCTGTTTTTCTTGCTTCTGCATCATTAAGAACGACATCAATCTCACAAATGGGACCAAAAAAGCCTCCAAGAAAACTCTGTTGAAAAATACCCCAATATTTAGACAGAATAGCAAACTTAATCAAGAATATACTGCAGCCACAAAGTATCAACCACAAACAATGAATGACTATGAGTTCTTTTACCATGTTTTTGACCAGACATAGCCAACCATTCAACTTGGACCTTTTAACAATTGTGTCAAAGCAAGAATTTTAACAGATGCAGCTGTTAAAGCCTCGAATGTGAAGTGCTGCACACGCTGAAATTTTCTCCTTTACACAACTGTAAAAAGTCCATGAGCTTAAAGTTGAAAGGTTAGCCACCCCTGCTTTTGACTACACACACAGTTAGACAAAACTTTCAGCATTATAAAGAAACTGAACTAGTGAGAAGCAGCAGCAAATATTGCTAGATATTGGGACATATATTAAAAAGCTAAAAGATATGAATTTATTTCTGTGCATATTTGCAATGCTTTACTACGCAAGTCTGCAATGCTTTTAAATATTTTTCACTATCCATGTCTGTAATGCTTATTCTACACATATTTGCATTGGTTTTTACTATGCATGACTGCAAGGCTCATACTATGCATATTTGCAACCCACTCCAGCAGAATGAGACCAATGCCTTTCACAGTAAAATAAGTATCTACTTCAGTATGTTCTACCTCACATCAACCATTGATTACAAAGCTATATGCACCTCATAATCCCTCAAAAATATTAGAAAGTAATTCAGGCTAAAAGGCATTTACAGTCAGCTCTCATTATCCATTACGATTAGATTCGGGAAACCCTTCCAAATAGCAAATTTGCTGATAATGAACTATTGATCCTTTGGGACTATTGATCCTATGGGATTAATGGTTTATTAGGTGCACAGGGTGCCTTGGAGGAAAGGTACTTATCTGCCATTAGAAGAATTCAGCAGAGACTTTCAGGAAGCCAGCAAAGTGCAATGGAAGCTGCAAAAAGATCTCTAAATTGTGTAGAGACCTTCAAGAAATTGGCAGGGACCTTCAGAATGATGCCCACCAGCACAGACACCTTTAAAATGGCCCATGAAAACAGCATTGCTGATCGCAGGTGCCATTCTGAAGGTCCCTATAGCCTCTGGAAAATCTTGGCATAGTCGATACTTAGAAGTAGGTTAACAATTCTGCCCTTCACAGGCAAGCAGATTCACATATAAACAGAATTGACTGTAAATGTGATCTGGCATGGAAAGCTTAAGTCAAAGAAACTAAAACTTCTGAAATCAATACTAGTGTCAGAGAGCATTTAGGGGGGAAAAATCAGTGGTTTCCAAACTTTTTTGCATCAGGACCCACCTAAAAAAAAGCTTTCACTTTGTCAGCAACTCAAGACTCTTGTACTACAGACAGCAGTTCTATTCTTAATCCTACAATCCAGAGTAACTACGGGAGCACGTAAGAGACGTATATGTTGACGTAGTTACGGCACAAGCTAATGAAAACCTATGAGAAATTCATATTGTAATCTAGAGTAAATTGTTTCTTACGTCGGAGCAAGGACTCCCCATAGTTACTCTGGATTGCGCCCTAAGTTTAAAGTTGTTTAACCCTTGATACACATAGCCTAATCTGCCTTTTCATTTTCACAACCCACTCCACAGTTTGGGAACTGATGTTTTAGACAACATGTAGTTTCAACTGTTGTTATTACAAGTCTTGTAAAACAAAGCTTAGTAATTATGTCAACAAAAACTACCTAAACAATATACACAATGGAAGTTCAGACTTCAAAGAGAGTTCTAGGAAAAATTAAATAAGCCACAATTGAAAGATAACCATTTTCTGATGGAATGGCAAAACATCAAGAGTTTGATACACGTGACATTTTTATAGAAAACTCTGACCTCCAATAAAGACCCTACCATTTCCTTCATGGTTTGTGTGAACCATGGTTTGTGTGAACCATGGTTTGTGTGAACCATGGTTTGTGTGAACTATTCGCCCGAACCGGATCTTCCCACACGGCGGATGCTAGCGAACTGGAAAGACCCGCGGCTGGCAGAACCCCGGGGACCGGTTCGCTAGCGGCCGCCACATCTCCTGAAGCCGAGCTTCAGGAGACTGAGCGTGCTTGCGTCCAGATGGACGCAAGCACGCTGAGTCTCCTGAGTTTCAGGAGAAGAACTGCAAATGTGCCAAGCCTGGCGCATGCGCAGTGTGGCGGGGTTGGGGCCCCACCCCAGCGCCGCCCCCTGACCCTGAACCGGATCTTGAGGTTGGCTGGGCCCACCCCAGCAACCAACACTTGCTGTACAACTGGACTGAGTCCATATAATTTATACTGTATTATCAAGAAATGTAAGCCATATGTGTGACTGGATACATGAGCAAGTTCTCACAAATTTCTGTGTGCATACACACGGCAGGCATTTGCCACTGAGTAGAAAAGTAAAATGAGTTGATTTTGCAAATGCACACAAATGTGAAAACTAGAGTCACTCTATAACGATTGTTAGAGACTCAATGACTGCTAGCTGAACTCTGTATGGACCCCACTGAAGACACAACATGAAATCTATGGTGTTTTCTGTGATGTCTCTTTCTGACACACACTCTCTGAAAGAGCACATTATTAAGAATCGGATTTGTGACACAAAGCCAAACCAGAGCTACCAATCTTGTGACTGAGCAGAAGTTTTGTGCCTTTAGCCAGCTGTATGAGAACAAGCAGCAATTCAGAAGATAGAATAGTGTCAATTGCTGAATGTCTGCATGTCAAGTTGGCAATATCAATATCGCTTGCCAATAGTTATTTTTCCAACCTACTAAATATTGCTACAGAAAAAATAAGGCTTTTTTCCAGGCATGACATTTTTAATTAACTGATTCCAAGCAAACCATTAACCAAATCTCTGGCCTTGTTAAGATACTAAGGGTGCAATCCTAAGAAATCGGTCTAACTCAACTCGCATATCTTCCTGTGGTGGTGTGGTGATGTTGGCCTATGCCTGTGCATTGCCCTACACCCCCCAAGTGTGGAGCACAAGTGCCTTATGGGCACTTTTGTGACACCCCCAGGACAGCACAGGATTTATGCCGAGATCTAGTCCAGTCTAACTGGAGATTAGGATTGCAGCCTTATGTAGGCAAGTATATTAGTGAACAACCTAACAAACTGTCAACAGTTTAAAATGCTTAGCAAGATGTTCACACCTGCAGATCTTAAGAGAGCATTATATATAACTGAATTTCTAAACTATCAAAACCACTTTGTTCATTCTCAATCACTCCCATCAACCAAGTATGTTTGATGTTCAAAAGTCAGTTGCTCCAAGGATCCCCTCCCAAAAAATATCAATATTATACTATCCACACTCTATATCTTTCAGTATATTAGAACTCAAATGTACCAAAAGATAAACACAGTATTATACAGTGCTCTCATACTGCTGTTTTGCAAATCTCATAATTCAAATACTCCACGTTGGAAATCAAAGCAGAATGCAGACTTTGACCCTTCTCCAACCACAGATCCCTCCCTGTTTTTCCCAAGGTCCCTATCCTCCCACCTATTCAAGGAAAAGCACCATTCCTCTCTCCCACCAGGATCACATCCTGCCTGACAGCTCTGCTCCATATTTGTGAGGGCAGCCAAGCTTGGTGCCACACAACCCTCCTGAAACAGGACTGCGACCCACCTACTGGGTCCCAATCCATGGCTCGAAAAACACTGGATTAGTAGGAATGACTATTAACAGCCTACTCCATTGCATCTTCATATAAGTAGGTTGGACCTTTTCCTCTCTTTCAAGAGAACGATGCTGTTCTGCAAGAGGCCAAGTGTGTCCCTGAGGAGAACAGAGTGCTTTTAGATTCCCCCCTCACTTTCATGCCATCAATGCTGCTGCTCTGTAACAGGCCACAAGAGTGACAAGAGTGTCCCTGAGGGTGTACAGAGCTTTTTGTTTCCCCCCTCTCTCTCACATGCCAACAATGCTGCTGCTCTGCAAGAGGACATGGGTGCCCCTGAGAGTGTGCAGAGTGCTTTTAGATTTTTTTCCTCTCTCTCTGTCATGTCTGTTGCTGCTCTGCAACAGGCCAAGTGGGACAAGAGTGTCCCTGGGGACGTACAGAGTGCGCTGTCTCTCTCTCTCATATGCCAACGTTGCTGCTATTCTGCAAGAGGACAAGGGTGCCCCTGAGAGTGTGCAGAGTGCTTTCCACAGGCAGGCGAGGCCAGGTAGTAGGAAGAAGGGAGAGGCGTGGTGGTGCTCCTGGTATGGGGGGTGTTTAGAGGGCAGCCACCCAAGAGGAGAGTGAAGACACCTGCAGCCCATCAGGGTCTCCACTACTCCCCCTCCCGGCTGTCTAACGGTCGTCGCGAGGCAGAGGCGGCGCGAGCCTACAGGGAAGGGCAGCTGCGACTTGACAGAGGGGGGGCACGTGCCAGTCTCCCTCCTCAGAACGCGCAGCCTACGTCACCAAGACAGGCGCGCGCAGGGGAAAGGGAGGGGGAGTGGGTGGTCGCCCGAAGAAGCCCCTCACGCGCCACAAGGGCCGTTGAAGGGGAAGGGTGGGGCCAACGGACAAGGCTCCCGTAGCCATGGCAGCCGCCAACGGTCGCCTCGACGTTCCACCCTCCGAAGCCCCCCCCTCACTTCACAAGGCCCGGCCTGCCTCGTGGGGCAGCGGAAAGGCGGCGCCCTTAGAGAGGGGACGCTCCTCCGCCCTCTCCCCCCGGCTCTGCGAGGCGGCACGACGCCCTCGCCGCCTCTCACCGCCCCCCTCCGCTTACCATGGTCAGGCGGATTCCAGCCCCCCTCCCCGAGCAACAGCGGCAGCCCCGGCCCGCTCCCCTGTCATGTGACCTCACAGGCTGTCGCTTCGCCCACGCCCCCGGCACGTGACCGCCCCTCCCTCAGGGCGGTGGGAGGAAGAGGAACCGCCTCTCACGGGAACCGCCGACAGAGGGCGCTGCGGAGGAGTGAGAGGGACAGGTGGGCGCAGGCCACGCCCCCTTTAGGCCACGCCCCTTGCCTGCCTTAGCACCCCAAGGCTGGGCTTCCCTGCTCAACGTTGCAGGCTCGCAGCCCAGCCCTGTGTGTGTCTACTCAGAAGTAAGTCCCACTGGAGCCAATGGGACTTACTCTCAAGTAAGTGCATGTAGGATTGCAGCCTCACAGCCCAACCTTGTGTGTGTCTACTCAGAAGTAAGTCCCACTATAAGAGACCACAGCATGTAACACACCCACTTTATCCAGTAAGTCTATTTGCATGTCTACTCAGAAATAAGTCCCATTGGAAACAATGGCATTTTCTCTCAGGTAGGTGCATATATGACTGCAGTCGAAAAGCCCAATCCTGTGGACGTCTACTTAGAAATACCACATTTACTCTAATGCACCATTGAATCTAATGTGCACCCCATACTTATAATCAAAATACCATATTTACTCAAACCTAATGAACCATTGAATCTAATGCACACCCTGATTTTGGAGACTGAATTTGGCTGAGAAAAAGTTAGCATTAGATTCGAGTAAATACAATTATCCTATTCCCCCCTACCTGGGAGTAAGCCCCATTGGCTGTAATGGAACTTACTTCAGAGTAGGCATGCTCAGGATTGTGCCCTAAGTCACACTATAACTGAAACTTGTAACAGACCAGATTGGTAAGATCCTGAAGCAAGCAAAAACAAGACCAGTTTTTAAGCCAACATTAAAAGTACAACAAACTTTCTGTTCAGTTGGAAGATTCCAGACAACCCCTTGACATGGCATGGCATGACATGTACAAAAGTCTACATAGGAATAAAAAGCCTATAAAAATCAGATTCAAAGAGCATTAAAAACATTGCAAATTGGGGTAGATAGAAAAGTCATTAGTGGCTATAAATGTGATAGGAACATCACTTGGGATTCATGCAGGTATTATCAAGAGATAATATATCAGGATAAAACAAAATAAAACTTCAGCTAAATATACTGTACTGTACTTACTCAAATATAACGCTTACCTTTTTCAGCTGAATTCAGACTCCAAGGGTGCGCATTAGATTCAATGGTTAATTGGGTTTGAGTAAATGTGGTATTTTGATTATTAAGTATAGGGTGTACATTATATTTGATGGTGCATTAGATTTTAGTAAATACGGTAAATAGGAGGAAATGCTGAGTACAGGTGATGCTTGAAAGGCACAAGAATATTGCACTTTAAGTCCATTGGGTAACAGGATGACAGAATGGTCAGATTCCCCTTTAAGTCCAGATGAGTCAGAGTGAAGTAGTTTCCATTAACCGCTACAGGAGTTGGAGTGTCTGTTTTTTTTAAATCTTGAAGTCCATCACAGGTGTTGGCAAAACGTCAGATAGTTGAGATTTTCATGGACTGTTGTCTCAAAACCCAGACAATTTTAAAGATAACTATATTAACCACAAAAATCTTAGAATGTATTTCAAACAGGCTTCAATCCTAACCCCATGTTAGGCCGGTACAATTCCCATCCGTGCCAGCCTACAGGTGTCACAAAAGTGCAATAAGGCACTTCTGTGTCACTCCTCAGGGAAAGTTTAGGCCAGTGCACACACATGCACCAGCCTCCCCACACCACCACAGAAACAGGGAGACACACTGGCCTAAATTTGTGAGGCCACAATTAAATAACTAAACAATTAAGTAACTACAATTATGTGCCCACAATTAAGTAACTAAAAATACAATACTAAATCAATTATACCAAAAGCTATGCTAAAGCAGAGGTAGAAACACCAAACTATGCATTTGTGATCATCCAGTGTGGCTGTCATCACCAAGAAGAGATGGAAGAAGAAGAAAATGCATGTGAACGTGACCTTCCATGTGCTTTTGGATAGTTCTTCAAACAAAGCCAGATAACTTCTGCCACCACCAGGAGGAGACCTCGCATTGAAACCAGACTAAAACTGGGGTGCACTTTCTTATCACGCTTCCTATCTGTCGAAACATCAAAAGACACGTTCTCTTACCACAAGAGCTGGTGAGCTGAGTAGTGTTCTGAAAAGGAAACTGGCTAACGTCACTGTCGACCCCACACTTGGCCTGGATAGCACTAGTTCTAAGCAGCCAGCCACAGCAACAGGTGATAACTCAAATCTATCTGAACAAAAAAAATGGGTAATGTCTTCAGAGCCCAGTCCTATCTAACACTTCATCATAGATGTGGCCATGCCAATGTGGCATGTACTTCATCCTACAGAGTAAGGGGAGTCACAGAGATCGCTTCTAGGTCAGGGAATGTTTTTTTCCCCCTTGCCTGAGCGCTACATTACAGCTGCATTGGCATTGGAAATTTGGATAGGACTGGACTCTCAAAAATAATGAAGAGATGGGGGAATGAAAGGAAAAAATAAAAAGGAAAATGAATAGGGTAATTTGAAAAAACCAAATATTTTCAATTAGATACAAACAGTTCTTATGGCTCAGATGCTGCACCAAGAGTGCAGCGATGCTGGCACAATGTCTCAGGTCCCAAGCCCATCTTGATGGCATCATAACAAGTATGCAAAAGCCTGTCCATGGAAGTACACAGCCCATTAACAATGGAAGTGGGAATCCTGGTGTTGGAACATCAGCATTTTAGCATGTTATCACAGTGACATTGGCATGTCTTCATTGTGATATCAGTGCAACATCTTTGTGCATGGTGTTTGACCCCTACTGTGATCCCTTCGATACCTCTGTGAGCATCCTGTGCTACAGCCTCCCAGCCAATTGACATGGGATGTTAAATGCTAGATTAGATGCTCTTGGCTTGTCTCCTGCTATGGCTGGATAGTTAGTGAACAGATTGCCAAGGAAGGTGGTGGACTCTCCTTCACTGGACATGTTCAAGCAGAGGTTTGACAAGCACATGTTGGAGATGCTCTAGGACAGCATTTCTCAAAGTGGGGGTCGAGACCCCTTTGGGGGTCGCCTAGAGCTTTCCTGGAGGTCACCTAAAGACCCCTGGTGCAGGGGGCCAGGTCAGGCTTGCCAGACCTCCAGCTGTAGCTGCGCGCGCACTGGGGCTGACTGACAGCCTCCGGGCCCAATCCTATGCATGCCTACTCTGAAAAAAAATCCCATTATAGTCGGGGGGGGTTTACTCCCATGTAAATGTGGATAGGATTACAGCCTCAGGGCCCAATCCTATGCATGCCTACTCTGAAATAAATCCCATTGTGTTCCATGTGTGCATAGAATACACATTTCGTTTGTAACAATGAAAATAAATCCTGCATATCGGATATTTACATTACGATTCATAACAGTAGCAAAATTACAGTTATAGAGTAGCAATGAAAATAATTTTATGGTTGGGGGTCCCCACAACATGAGGAACTTATAAAGGGGTCACGGCGTTAGGAAGATTGAGAACTACTGCTCTAGGAGGGTTGCCTGCTACGGTAGGCAGGGTGACCTATTAAGTCCCTTCCACCTCTATGGTACTATGATGTGGATTCTAGACCTGCCTGTTTTTTCTTTCATCCCTGCCATGGGTGTTACTGACCACATGCAAAAGGTGAGTGCCTTTGTAGTTAGAGACACCCCTGCCTTGACTCAAACTCATCTTGCTTGGTTCCCAGCTTGCACTTTGTGCAGTGAGCCACCAGCACCTGCTGTCCCTGAGCACTGTTAAAGCTCCCCTTGTTACTTGTTCCCCACCTATCTCCTAGGAAAGAGTTCCTTCCAGCTAGCAGGTTATCCCACAAAGATTCAAACCCTTGCCTTGGAGACTTGGGTGCTTGTGTTGAATGTTTGTATTCTTCACTGCCCTCTTCCAATGGAAGCTAGTTTTCTTCCTTTCAGTTTGCTCACAAGATATTCCTTGGATATGTGTGTTTATGTGGGTGGAGACTTGAATCCTGAATGCAAGGTTTTCTAAGAGGTCTCTTCCCTTTACTGTTGACACCACTGCAGCTCCTGTCGGGAGCAGTGGACCTTTGATACTCTTGTACAGTCGTGGACAGTGCAGTACGTATGATAAGGTCAACCACCTCTGATACTGCTAGTCACTTGTGAAGCAAGGGAACTTCATAGCAGGTATCATTTTTGCTACCCAAAGCGAATACACTGTAGTGGCCACACATTTCTCTGCACATGGACATCTGGCCTGCCTCCTCTGATGGTCATAACAGGGAATCGCAAACTCTTGTGCCACCCTCGAGGGCAAGAGCTGGCCTAGTGAACTGCAAAGTGCGCATACTCAGTCCCATCTTTGCTCCTCTTTGCCACTGCTGCAATGGCTTGCAGCACACTTTGGACAAAAATTGTGAATCAGACTTGAAGCCTAAGCTCAACCAAGAATCGTTTGAGTAATAGGGCATATGTGTATGTATGCTTAGATATAGATGTGAACAACCTCAAAATCCCAGGGGAGGGCACCTGAATGCAGGTGTCCTGTGTGCTCTTCAATGCATCTGGGGGGCCACCGTGTGATATAGGAAGCTGGACTAGATGGGCCTTCGGCCTGATTCACTGGAGGCTCTTTTATGTTCTTAACCCACATTGTCCTCAATGCAACCCACCCCCTTGAGAAAAGGGGGTGCATGTTCTTTCACCTATATAGAAAACCAGAATTAAAACATGATGCTAACCATTTCTACTTATAAGTAAGCCCCATTGTGTTCAATGGGTCTTACAACAAGTGTCTTTAGGATTGCAGCCCTAATCTCATTTCAGGGGCAGAACTGAATCCTGAATGCAAGGATGTCTGTAGACTGGAGACTACAGACTCCATGAGTCTGTAGATTCCATGAGTGCAGCCGTCAGCTTCTTCAAGCTTCTTCCTTGGTACTTGGATCAGAACTGTAATAAGCAATCCTATTCACAGCTGGGATATAAACTTATGAGTGGACATGCATAAGTCTGGTCTTGTTTTCTCATGTAATGTCTTCTGTAATTAAATATAATCCCTATAGCAAACCAATATATCACCATCCAAAATGTTTAAAATAATGTATAATGAGGGTTTCAGAAGTTGTGATGCAGTAATTTTGCAGTTTTGAGTCTAGCTCCATCAAACTTCAGCTCATATTGTGAATGAGACTACAATCCTAATTCCCAGTTAGGCCGGCATAAATGCCAGCACAAGTCCCATTCTGGCCTGGGGTGTTGCAAAAGTGCTATGAAGCACTTCTGTGCCACTCCTGGGGAGCTTAGGCCAGTCTACATACATGTGCTGGCCTCCCCACATCTCTATGGGGAACAGGTGAGTTATGCTGGCCTAAATTGTTTAGGATTGAGTATGTGCTTGTGTGTGTGTGAGAGAGAGAAGTGAAGTGAGGATGTAATGGGGATTGCTGGAAGAGAAAATACAGTGGTACCTTGTAAGACGAATGCTTTGTAAAACAAATTAAAATTTCTATGGGATTCAGCTTTGTAAGATGAATGTGCTTTGTAAGACAAATGCCCATTGGCTGGGCTGTGTGGCTGAGGCAGGACTTCTCCTGCCTGCAGTACCAGTGACTGGCCAGCAGAGAGATGCACAGAGAGCAGCCTTGTCTGAGTCTCCCAACCAGCATGTCTGAGCCTCCTGCAGCCACCACCATCAGGTAGGAGGGAAACCCCCTCCTGGACACCCTCAATAGAAACCCCCTCCCTACCTGGACCCCACTGCAACTACCCCTCCTTCCCGCCACATTCCCTGCCTGGACCCCTCTCCACCCCACTTTTGTGTGTGTAAGCCCCACTGGATACAGTGGGACTTGTTTCTGAGTAGACAGAATAGGATCTTGTCCCTTTTGCATCAGGCAGAAGTCTTTGGTGCTGCTCCTGCTGCAAACTTGGAAACACACACACAGAGGTTCCTTGTTAACATTGCTCAGAAAGACACTAGTGACTCAGTGAAAATAAGTCATCCTTGGCCATAATGGTTTTTCTTTTCTGTTTTACTCTATAGTATATTACATTGTTTTATTACAGTAATTGTGTTCTGTATTATAATACAGTGTTTTGAATTTGATTACAGTGTTTTGTCATCATTTTTACATACAGTTAATATTTTTATATGAATATTTTTTGGGTTGTAGAACCAATCATCTGAGTTTCCATTATTTCCTATGGGAAAATCTGCTTTGTAAGAACAACGCTTTGTAAGACAAACATGCTTCCAGAAGGAATTAAGTTTGTCTTACAAGGCACCACTGTACAGGTAATAAACCTCAGTGTGCATGCATACTTGTATGGCCAAATTGCTTTCTCATTGTTAAGAGAGAATGATAACCATCAGATTTACCACTTTCCCACCCACACAAGCCATTTTATACGTGAAACATATGTGAAAAACTTATTTCACTGCTATTTCAGTTTGAGTGGCATGTTAACAAGATATTTCTGGCAGTGTACTATTAATATTCTGTTGAATATTGAAGAAATTAATAAAATGAGTCTTCATTTGCCTTAGATTTTAATAGAATTATAGCTAAATAAATGCAGATATTAAGGAAAGTTCCATCAGCATAAAATACTATAAAATAAGCAGTGTATCTGCCTTTATGAAGAAAAATTCCAAGATTATAGATTTGCAAAGACAAGGCCAAGTTAGATATAGCTTGAGTAATACAAGAGATTTGGGCAGTTAAAACCATGTGATTACTCAGATTTATATTAAAGGTTCCAGCATTTTGTGACCTGGAATACTACTATTAATGCCAACGTTACTGGGCCTTACTGTATATACTAGGTAGCTAAGGTGGCACAATTTAAACGATGTGCACCAAATTGGCAAGAGTGCACAAAACTATGCTTTTACATTGCTTTTAGCAAATTCAGCACTGTGCAATTAAAGTTGACTATGGCAGAGTTGTAGGGGAAATTTGCTACTACATACTTGGGTGGTGTGCAAAGTACCAGTAAAATGCATAAGAAGGAATGAAGGAGGCACCTTAAATTAGTATACAAGAAAAAATTCATTTGCTTTGTATTTTATTACGTGGTTTGGCTGATGCATTATTATTATTAATTTTTGTTGTCATAATTTCCCCCCATGGTTTAGCTTCTATACAAGCAAAGGTCTGACTTTCATATTCTTCTTTCCCCTATCTGAAGGGTTTTTACATTTTGGCAGGATAGTCTTTTAAAAGGGGCAGATTGCATTTATAGGTGTTATACAGTATTGAAATAACCTATTACAAAAATGTAAAGGCTTTACTGGTTAGTTTGTATAATTGTTACTTTTTTCCTGAGTATTATATCACCTGGTCAAAGACAAAAGTCACGCAAGCAGATAAGATCACAATTACTGTGGCAGATATCACAGCGTTTGTTTTTGCAGAAATAAACTTTCATCCGTGAATTTGAGCTTCATAGCTTCATCTGGTTGTTGTCGAAAGAATTCAGACAACTGAAGGTCATCTAAATCATTTTCAGTGCCTGATCCAGAATCTAGTTCAATTTCATTTCCTGATCCATCTTCATCTTCAGAAAGAGCAAAGGTATCAGGATGTTCTTGAAATTTCTTCACTCTGAAATACATTTTTTTAAAAAAATCATAAAACCATGACATAGGGCCAAACTTTAGGATTTTCTCATCAGTACTAAGATGATAGGATAAACTAATCCATTTTCCAATATATAGTTTTCCATTGGCTGCCTACTCTTTCCACTGAGCAGTGATATGCTACCAGAAGGAAAGCATTTCCATTCTCAGCCTTACTTATTTCCAGGAATGCAAATAAATGCCAACAAAAATGGGTGAGTTCTTCCTTTTCTTAAACCCCACCATTAAAAAATGCATTGTGATTAGCAGGCCCCTGTCAGTCTTGGAAGACTATGGTATCATGCTCGGTGCTGCATACGCTGCATGCGAAGCACGAAAGCCTGGGTTGGATTGTTACGGAGGATAGGCTGTTACCCAAGCAGCAAATCCCCCCTCTCCACACCACTGAATTAGTCCAGTGGAAAGGCAGAGCCAATACGATTGGATCCAGCTGGAGTCGCAGAGCTGGGCTAAGGACAGGAGCTCACCCTGTCATGTGGGGCCAATCCGGGAATCGAACCCTGGCCTTCTGGTTAACAGGCACAGCGTCTTTACTGCTTGCGCCACCCACTGCCCACCCATTGTGATTACTATTTACTTAAAAGAAGAGGTCCCCAACCCTGTTAGCATATTCCCACGACTAAAGTTAACCATTAAACTGTTTTCAGTAGAACCTTTAAACCTGTGTTTAGACTTCTGATTAAAATCAGTGGAAATAAGGACAAAATCCATAGCAGTTATGGGTCCACACAGTTATGTCACCCTCCAGTGTTATCTTATGAAAAGTCATCTTAACTGCTCCGGAGCAAGGGGCTTAATTTCATTTTAGGATATAGGCCTAAAAGTACAAGTTTTTGGTAGGACAGTGTCAGAGTTGCCAGGAAGATCATGTATTTGCCAGAACAGAGTTATTATTGTTATTGCTAACTAAAAGAAATGGGGCATGCAATCCCAACTTTATTATCCTGGATAGCAATTGGAAAATAGCTCACTGGCCTTCTGTCCCAACCTACATCTTTGAGACAACACTCACTAATTGTTTATACAGCACATTCTGGTTAATCATATTCTGTTAATCAAAATATATTCTGTATGTATTGTTATTTATGAGTTGGTGTTTGTATGTACGCAGCCATTGCCGAAGCCAAATTCCAGGTATGGAGATCATACTTGGCCAATAAACACATCTATCTATCTATCTATCTATCTATCTATCTATCTATCTATCTATCTATCTATCTATCTATCTATCTATCTATCTATCAGCGGTAGCTTCCCTCTATATCTCCTTTAGTTCTCTTTCATGCAGCACAGAGCTTTTCTGAAATGACTCCCCACTGATATTATTGGAGGTATTACTGTATTAAAAAACACCAAAGTGGTACTAATAATGCAAATCAGCCCTTTATTTTCACTGATTATCTATTGGATATACCGTAGTTGCTGTGCATTTTGGCCTTGCTTTTCATTGTGGCAAAAGCGTTACCTGCTGTATACAAGTGGTAGAGCCCTGCCAGAAAAAGAAACGACTTGTTTTTAGAAAGTAGATAATCTGAATTAAAATATGTCTACAACTATAAATCTAAATTGCTGTAACTGAGATGTTTCTCATTGCCTTTGGAGACATTAGAATTATGTTTATTCATCAACCTTTAAAACGTGCAAATATCCCATGTTTAATAAACAGTTTTAATGATTAACAAAACCCAGCAATAAGTACTGAAGGTGAAAATTAATTATACTCACAGCAGTGGGTCATTAATGGGAGGAACCATATCAGCACCCCTTTTAGGAATTACAAAGAGAGGTCCTTGTTCTTCGACACAGTTTGAAAAATGAGCACCAGGTCTGCATCTGACCCTCATATATCTTCCTTTCTGAACAGGACGCCCTGATGAAAATATTTAGATGTTTTAAAGTCTAGTTCATTCATAAACCTTAACATCAAAATTTTAACATTAGATTCCTGTATTTAATATTAAACTCCATCATCAATACAATGATTATACTTTATTGGCAAAAGAATAATTCAGTATTAAAGCTCCAAGCAAGCAAGAGTCTCCTTTGCCAATGTGCGAAGAAGAGCAGTGGTTATTTTATCAAGTCTTTCAAACTCTTCAATGGGGAAAGCATCACTTCACACAACATTTATGTTTAAATTGGTATCCTTGCACATTTAACAAGATAGGAATCCAGGTTTCAGTGGGCTCGGGGAAGTGTGTTTGGCAACTTCTCTCAAATCTCAATTGAAACTGTCTTTAGTTTTCTGCCTGAATTCGAAGCAATATATCTATTTATTTCAATGACAGTTCAAGAAGAACTGCGGCCAGAACTTGATGTGCAGTGGCCTTGCAGATGTGGAGGTAAGCAATAATGACAATCCTCTGAAACGCTCCAGATGTCTTTGTCTGCTCCCCTTCCTTCCTCTCTCCTGCTTCTTCTTCACAGGGCTGTTTGGTGGCTGAGAGGATCATTCTAGCAGGTCTTTGCTACACTCAGTTCAAGCATATGCCACAAGATTTTTCCATCTTGTGTGACCCTGGGAAAAGGCACTATTGCCCCATTTCAACAACATCTGGAAGCTACTGGCCACAGTTGAGTCCTGGAATTAAAAAAAAAAACACTCCAAAAGCAAGTCATGGCCGTTAGGAGCATGTGGTGAATGTGATGCAAGGCAAAGCAGGCCACAAGAGGAAAAACTAATGGGAATATCCATAGGATGGGCTGAGAAGCAATCAATTTAATGGTGACCCAGTAGGCACAACCTGTTAAACAGGCAAGGGCAAATATAGTTCTATTAGAATCCCTGGCAAATAGTTCCAACAACTTGCCATCAACACTACAAGCAGTGGTAGGATTCAAATAAATTAACAACAGGTTCTATGGAGTAGGTGAGGAATTTGCCCCCCACTGAACTCAATGGAACCGGTGGGATTAACAACAGCTTCTATAGAGTAGGCGAGAACCTGCTGTAGCTGACCTCTGACTACAAGTAACTGAACACAGTGAATGTTCTGAAAATACCGAAGAATTGCTCTGCAAAGACACTGTAGAGTACAGGCAGCTCTCAATTTACTTGGGTTTTGGGTTCCCCCAAAATTGCATGTGCATCAAAAATGTGTTAATGAACAGTCTGCAAGCTAAGCTCTCTTTGGGATGAATAGTGACTGAGAGAACAACTGGTTAGAGGGATGGAAGTTTAGATTATTAATATAAAAGCAGCAAGTAATTAGAATGTTGACCGCTTTTGCTACATCGTTATTCTATGTAGTTTTTTTTATAAATAATATATAAATATATCTCAGAAAAATAAAGAGATGCTACTTGGAGTAGGCAGCCAGGCTGTCAATGTCTCCATTCATTTGGGATGTTTTGGAGATGTATGATAGGAGTGTCTTTCGTGTGGCTTCCATTCCAGCAAGATGGTAACAGTACATAGCCTAGCACACATTTCTGATCATTTTGCAGCTATGTTTGGTGTTGAATTTGGAATCACTCCCATCTAACAATCAACTTTCACACCACTTCAACCTCTTTTGCTCTCTTCCTCATCATGTTCCATTTGCTTCTCAGGTTTAAACAGATATTGGGTGAAAAAGGGGGTGCAGCAACTGCTGCAGAGCCGGGCACGGCCAAATGGAGGGAGGATGGAGCGCTGTAGCCGCTGCAGACTTGGGCTGGCCTGAGAGGCAGCAGAGGCAGCCTGGCAGCCACAGGTGAGACCAGGCTAGCTGCAGGGCAGCACAGAGGGTGCCACAGGGGCTTCAGGGTCCCCAGATGAACTGCAGCCTAGGATGCTGGGAAGCCCCAGAGCCACACACAGCTGTAGCCATGAAAAGCCCAACAAATGTTCATAGAATCATAGAATCATAGAGTTGGAAGGGACCTGGTAGGTCATCTAGTCCAACCTCCTACCTGCAGCAGGAATTCCCCCTAGAGCATCTCCAACAGGTGCTCATCGAGCCTCTGCTTGAAGATCCCCAGTGAGGGAGAGTCCACCACCTCCCTTGGCAATCTGTTCCACTGCCGAACCGCCCTCACCGTCAGGAATTTTTTCCGGATTTCCAGCCGGAATCTCCTTTCTTGCAGTTTGTACCCATTGGTTCTAGTTCTGCTTTCAGAAACAGCTATGAACAAATTGGCCCCTTCCTCCCTATGACAGCCCTTCAGGTATCTGAAGAGGGCAATCATGTCTCCCCTCAGCCTCCTCTTCTCCAGGCTGAACATCCCAAGTTCCCCCAACCTTTCCTCGTAGGGCTTCCCTTCCATCCCACTGACCATTCTTGTCGCTCTCCTCTGGACCAGAAATGTTGCACATGTCATTTCTCTTGCAGGCTAAATATGCAAAGGTTTGAGAAATCTATGAGTAGACCCATCGGGGCTGCAGGAATACTACATGAGATAGGGGAATTGATGTTCCTTATCCTCAAGAAATGCTTCTGCTTTGCAGGATGTAGCCTAGGTGGCCATTTTAGCATTTCTGTACTGCAGGGCAGTTAAGCAGCATAGGATTAGGCCAGTGATGGGATTCAAAGAAATTAACCAGTTCTATGCCCATCTGGCAGCCACTTTTAAATGGCTATTTTTAAACTTTATATGTCCTATCTCATGTTAACAACCGGTTCTATAGAGTAGGTGCAAACTTGCTGGAGCCCACCACTGAGGCCCCTTGTTGTCTTTTTTACCCAGGCTTCGTTAGTTCTTTTCTGTCACAATTCCTTCAACATTACATTACTGTATTTTCTAAGCCTCTGGATCAGGATCAAAACAGATGCAAAGTTGAATGAGTGATGACTTCCCTATCTTGTAATGTGTCTGCTTCCCTATTTCATTTCTTCTTTCTTTCAACCTTGAAAGCTTCCTTTTTTTCTTTTCATCAGGTGTAAGTTTCAGTCCCCCGCATTCAGTTTTATTCTCTCCTAAATCTCCAGTCATGGATCAGAGAGGCTATCAAGTATTACAACCCAACCTAAATCTCCACCAATGCATCTGGACCACTGAAGCACAGTGTTCTACCTGTGGGAGGCAGTCCCAAAGGTCTCCTCCAGCTTACATTTGTAAGGAACATTTGTAAGCCCACAGGAACATTTGTAAGCCCACAGTGCCCACTTATATGGCTCACAACTGCAAGTGGACCGAAAGGCAGATCAAGGCCAGGGAAGAGGATGGGATATTAGCAGCAGCTACCACCAAAACTTCCCCCCTACCTTTTCCTGCCCCATTCTTCCCAGACCCATGCTCACCACTTGTGGCTGCACAAAATGGCATGTAATAAAAAAATATTCCATTGCATTGCATGCAGTACCTCTAGTGGCTGAATTTTATCTATCAATCAATGTGTTTTTCAGTATTTCCATCTACTTTGGTCTCAGTTTCTGCTTCATTTTAAGTTTACCGTTATGCAGTATTAAAATTTCTATCTATCAATTTTTCTATCGATCAACCCCTTTAGTAAAACTGAAAGGGGTTTCAAAAAGCTTATACAGTACTATCACACAGAGTATGCCATTAAAGGGGGAAAGTCAGAACGATCTTTGCAGGTCCTTAGATCCTAGTCATAGAGTTTAATGGTTTGAAGACAAAGATTATATATTTCTACTTACTGTGTAACATTTATGACTAACTCCACAAGGTGACAGTACCACATAATTTCATGTCAGTTAGCAAATACAGTAACTTGAAGATTAGCGGTCTCATCAATATGCAGTATCCATAACTTCTCTTAGTTAATTGCATTTCCTTTTAGGTTTTTAAGAGCACAATTCTAACCATGTCTACTCAGAAGTAAGCCCCATTGTGTTCAGTGGTTCTTACTCCCAGGAAAGTGTCTTGAGGATTGCAGCCTAAATATCCTGTGTGGTAACTGCTGAGGTATAGAACCTTGTATTTCTTCACACTTACCTTGTACACCAGAAGACGAACCTGACAGCCCAAAAGAGGAAATTGAATGCCTTATTATTAATGCTGCAGCAGAAAATGTGTTGATGAATTACGCACATGCAACAAAGAGGATAAAACGAGCACATGCTTTTCCCACTGTAAATGTTCTATTTGTTTTTCAGTGAAAAATCACCTATACCTTACTTGCTCATGCCATAGATTTTACAAATGTGGAAATTTTGATTTACAGGCACCACATGAACAAAGGAGTCTCTTCATTAGTACAGTTTGATGGTTCCCAAACTCTGAGCCTTTGCCCCTCTGGAGAACTGAAACTAACCAAGAGAGCCATTGAATCCTTTTAAAAACCTGCCACTCTGTACAATGTATAGGATTGTAGTCCTAATGGGAATATGCAGCCAATGGCCCTGTAGATCAGCCAGTCAAAAATGTTTGGGAACCAGTGGTACAATCCCTTTAAATCATACTGGGAATTCTACACTAGGTGTAGCAACTACATGAGGAGCATAGTAAGCCACTGCTTTTTAAAAAAACTGTAGATACAGCAGACCTGAGGTGGCATCAGGAAGCATTTTGAGTCACACCACCTCTGGCAGAGCACTTTTGCACACAGAAGTTTCAGTTCCTGTCATCACCAAGTGGAGCAGAGAAAAAATACTATCTACAGCAGAACAGAGGCAGCTGCTAGTCGGTGTTCATAATTCAAAGCTAGATAGATTAATGATCTGACTTGGCATTAGGCAGTGACCCATGTAGTAACAGCCTTTGAAAAAGAGTGAAATCAGAAAGCAGCCCAATATTTGTGGCTCACCCACTGTGACAGCAGAAAGGATGTTTGAACAGGACTGCCTTTCCCATCCATCTGAAAATGCTAGGATAGGAAAAAGAGATGAGACTCTAGGTGTATCGGGGCCAAATCCTAACCAATTTAGGATAGCACAATTCCCCAGTATCGCCATTCCTGTGATGGTGTGTGGAGACCTGCGCATGTCTGTGTATTGGCCTAACCCTCCTAGCAATGGTGTAGGAGTGCCTTATAGCACTTTTGTGACACTCCAACAAGAGAGTTGAGCTGGCTTCACCAGGGGTCAGGATTGCTCTGCTGAATTCTTGAGCACCACTGCTGAAAAGACTGGATCCTGTTGAATCAGACCATTGGGCCAGCCAGCCCAGTACTGAGTTAACACTGGTGGGAAGCAGTTCTTAAGGCAGTACATTTTTCTACATCCCACCAAAGGTGCCAGTAATTGAATCCAGGGTCTTCTACATGTATAACATAAGCTGTACAACTATGCTACAGCCCCTTCTTTTAAGGAGGAGTCATAATACCAATGATGTATACCCAATATTCAGTGAATACTTTCATTTATGCCTATTCCATTTTGGAAGCTTGGGAAAAAAATCCACAAAGCTATAGCACTTACATAAGTGCTCAGGAGCACACATGAAAATAAAAACAATATCAAATGTACCAGCAAAACAATCTCCCCCTTTATGCAGCAATGCCATATCATTTTGTGACACTTTTTCTTATTGAAGTCTTGGGAAACCAATTACTCCTGTCTGTCCAGAGCAGGATATTTATTTATTTAAAATATTTGTATCCTGCCTTTCTCCGCAAAGCAGACTCGAGATGGCTAACAACACAGAATTAAAAACATAATCAATAAAATGCTTAAAATAATTTTATAACATTTAAAAACATTCACGTTTTTTATATTCATCTCCTCCTTTAACATCTCCTTTTTCACAGCTGCAGTCCTAACCACACTTCCCTTGAGTACGTATGATTGAATATAATGGGTCTTACTTCTGAGTAGACACGCTTAGGATTGCACTGAACACCCCCCCCCCCAAATCAATAAAAGGCTATTCTTGCAACATTAAGGGACTGGGGCTGTTGAAGCAAGACTCTCCCCATTCATTCATTGATGGGGACAGCACATATTGATGGGTTTTCTGTACACATGAGAAGTACTAAGACTAACATCTAGTGAGACGGCATCACTTGGAACAGCCCCATGTCCCATAGCCTAATAGTTGGCTAATGCTACATAGAGTAATAAGGCTTAAAATGAAGAGATTACAGAAAGAAAGCCGCACTGTAATTTTACCTTGAACTGTGTATCCCATGAAGAGGATTATGCAAAGAGCCATGAAAATCCTCCCATTGCTTCTGATGCGCATTTGCATTTTGGCCTGGATATTTCCAAAGTCTGCTAACCGTCACTGCCACTTTAGAAATGGAAGGGCAAGAAGAGCACTTGCATCTAGACAAGGCTTCCAAAACCTCAAACCCAGCCCATAACTTACGTCATAACAACATCCTGAGTACAGGAGCGAAACATCTAACATCAGAAGTTAGAGCCTAATGCTACCGTTTTTGATCCTGTTAACATTCCCTGAACAAAAGCAAAAGCCTAAATTATTAATCTTTAGAATTTGCAAAGAGAAGTCCATACAACATACAGCAGTTATTTTTTATTTTTTTATAAGGATGCCTCTAGCCAGTTTTACAGCATTATATTTATTTTTAATGAATGGAAACATATTGCTTCTTTCTGTCTTTGAATGGTAGGTATTTCTTACTACACTTTCAAGGTACAGATTCCTCTGGAGAGCAGAGGGTTGTGGTTTCAGTAATTTATTGACAGTTCATACACAAATGACACCCTGATTAAAAACTCCAAAGAGAAATCTTTGAGTACTTATTATAGTCAATGGGACATTTCCACGTAAGCATGGATAGGAAGTTTTGTGGTCAGGCTCAAATCCCCACCTAGATGCATGAAATTCCCTTGGTGAATATAGGCAAGTTGTCCCCAACTGTCAACCTGAGCTGCCTCACAAGTTTGTTGTGAAGATAATGGAGGAGGACTTGTATGCTGTCCCAAAATCCTCGAAGAAAGCAGGATAGAAATGTCACTGGCAGTTATAACCCTCCTGAAAGATCAGTCATGGGGTACATGTTACAAGAAGTGACAGTTGAGGATATAAGGTATATTTGCACTGACGTTCTACTACCATTTTTTCCTATTACTACCAATGTCTTCATGCAACGTGCATTAAAGTGCACTTTCTGTGTATTCATAAATACTGTCTTTAGACAACTGTATTAGACAGTTGCTGACAGATGTTTTAAATATAATTGACCTTGTAGATACAATATTTATTCATCATATAAAAATTTTTAAATCTCTCTAGAAGAAGGCAGTAATTTAAAAAAAAAATAATACCTATGGGCGCAATCCAGAGTAACTATGTGGAGTCCTTGCTCCGGTGTAAGAACAATTTGCTCTGGATTGCAATATGAATTTCCCATAGCTTTTCATTAGGTAGTGCAGCAACTATGGGTACACATAAAGTCTCTTGCGTGCTCCCGTAGTTACTCTGGATTGTAGGGTCTGAGCACGTTACTTGTCCTGAAAGAAGTAATCAGGAAACGCAGCCTACATATGCAGCAGCCACCACTTTGAAGTTGGACACCACTAAAACCACCTTAGTGATTTTGCTAAGATGCCATGAAGTCATCATTGAAAGTAGATTCAGAAACATTTTTTCCCTACCATAAGATTGAAAAAAATTATATAAAGTGGAAACTACTATTAAATCTATTGTGGAAAGAAACCCAGAACACAATCATTTTCATGGTCACCTGGTTTTAGCAAAACCTGGTTTTAGCAAATCTTTTTGTCAGATGTATTCTAGCTGAAGAGCAGAGCCAGTTTGAACCTTCTCTGCTAAAATTTATCATGATGCAAAAAGGGGTATATTGGCCGGTATATTTTGCTCTGGATCATTTACAAAAGATCCCCATCTGTCCTTGATCTTTCTGATTTAAAGTCTGCTTTCTGGTAGCAGGATTGGAATCCCTTTTTGAGACGGTGGAGGACAGACAATGAGTGCAATCCCAAGCATGTCTACTTAGAAGTCAGTCCCATATTATGTTCAATAGGATTTACTCCAATGAAAGTGTGGTTAGGATTGCAGAGAGCAGTTTGTTTTGAACTTAATTGTATGGCATACAGTATAAACTTTCAGCATTTGCTACCTAAGAAGAGGTGTTTAAAGCTACCTGTGGATATCAGGAATGTGCCAGAGAAGTGATTCCTGGCAAGAACTCAGTCCGGATTTTGGCAAGGAATAAACTGTTGTAGCAAAAACGTCTAATCTGGCAGAAGTTAATCACAGACATAGCCCTTGTTACTCTTGCATCTCCCATTCCTCCCCTCTCTGTGTTTTCTCCCCTTGCTATCAGGCCATGGTTTCTCATCCTCCTTCTCATAAAGTATCATGTACATCGACAGTGCTGTGTAAGTAAAACAAGTAGTAATCATAATATAAACAAGGTGAAGGAATAGCAAGCTGCAACAAGCTGAATTTTAGATGATCCAGTTTTGGTTTTGATTTTTGATTGGTGACAGTTTATTAGGCAGAAGATCTATTGTGGAAGAAAAACAGGACAGGTATTCAATCCAGTGTTGCCCCCCCCCTTTAGTATACTTATGTATATTCATTGTTTGTTGAAAAGTCATTTGACAAATGGCTTCTCAACAACTTTTTTTACTATACAAGCATATCTGCAGATATTTATTTAATTTCTATCCTCTTTTTCTCCTGAAAGTGCACCAAAAGCAACTCACAGAATATTAAAATACACAGAATTTAGGTAATAAGCCAATATTAATTTAAATTAAATAAAATAAAAAAATTTTAATTAAAAGAAACAGCAGCATACAGTCATAAGAAACATAAAGAACAAAAGCACCTAAAATACAAATAGTTGAAGAAAACCAACAATGAAATCAACTGACATTGCACCAAAAACTACCATACTGAAATCAGAATGTTTAAGTACCTTCTGTACAAACAATAACTGTACTTGTAATGAAGAGGAGCCCAATCCTAAGCTATTTAGCTTCAGCAGCACAAGAGTAGTGCTGACACTGGGTGTCTAAATATGACATAAAGCATGTTTATGGCACCCTTTGTAGGGACTACTGGTATTGACCCAGCGCCACTTGGCACTGAGTCCGGCATTGAATGGACACTGCCTGAAGCAGAGCTCCAGGCATCAGTAAGGCCCACTGGATCCAAGTTTCTGTAATGGGATGAAACAGAGCTTATCCAGCATGAGCTGGGAAAAAATTGCAGGGCTTCTTCTGTTACTGGGGAAAGGGACAAATATCCTCTTCGCCAAAAAGACTCCAACAGCTGCCACCACACCTAAATGTCAGCCATTTTGTTGCTGATGCTTCCTTGGGCTGTAGGCAGTGGTGGGCTTCAGGGGGTTCTCACAGGTTCTATAGAACCCTTTGCTAATGAGCGCCTGCTTCTGAGAACGGTTACTAATGGGACGTAGAACCTGTTGTTCATTTAGGTTATTAGGGCATAGAACCTGTTGTTAATTTATTTGAATCCCACCACTGGCTGTAAGTACATGTAGAAGAAGAAGATTGCCTATCCTTTTTTTGTTTTTCCTATCTCCATTGCTTTTCTTCCCCTATTGTTTTCCTTGAGTCTAGACGAAGGGTCTCCAAACGTTTTGACCAGAAGGGCCACATCATGTTTCTGACACTGTGCCAGGAGCCAGAAAACTAATTTACATTTCAAATTTGAATAAATTTACATAAATTTACATATAAGAACATATTGGAGTGGATTACAAGGCTTGCCCAATGGCTGGATAGAGAGGAGTCTTGCTAGGGGCCACATTGATGCTCACTGAGGGCCACATCTTGCCCCCGGGCCAGGGTTTGGAGACCCCTTGTCTAGACTGTAATCTCCTTCTTCTGTCTTCTCATTCTGTGTAAAGCATTATGTATATTAATGGTTTTGTATTAACAATAACTACCAGATACTTTTAGTCATTCAGAGAAGAGATAGTACATAGTAACTTTACTGTCCTCTTAGCAAACTCCTAGAGGAAAGGACCATCATGGGTTACAAACCATGAGGGATATGTGTAGAGGAGGACAACCTCAAAATGCCAAATGCAGTGGAGTGAACCTGGATGCAGGTGTCATATGTGCTCCCAGAAGCATCTGGTGGTCTGCTGTGTGATACAAGAAGCTGGACTAAATGGGTCTTTGGCCTGATCAAGTGGAGGCTCTTCTTATGATCTTAACCACCATCATACAATTTGTGGATGGAATGTGTCAAATGACTAATATCTCAAATTACAAAACCCTAGAATGACTTTGGGGGGGGGGGGAGTTTCAAACCCATAGAGAGTTCCTGCAATATTACAGTGCAGCATATTTACCATATGCCATAAGAAGACAATATAAAGACATAAGATTAAGGGGAAATTGTATTTTTTCAATAGCCAAAAGAGTTTATGGAAAGTTGATATTGTTACAAAAAGAACGTCATTTTCTGTGACATAAAGGAAGTTACAGTTGATAACATTCTAGGCATTCAGAGCATTAGTTTCCTACTAAAGGCTAATAATGTTGTGTTATTAATACATTTAAAAATACTGTCAGTAACAGGAACATGAGCTTTCTAGCTGTGATTTTGTGCATCAGTCAGTTTCTTGAAGTACGCTTTATATTAATAACCTTCACGTAGCTCTTTAATTAAAGATGCAAACTAAAATCTAGAGAAATAATTTCTGCTGTTAGGGTTGCAACAACACATGAAAGAGGAGTACAGAGTTATCAACAGTTTCCACGACAAAATCTACCATTTGGAGATTATCTAAACACTTTCCTCTAAAAGAAGCACTCAAAGTTCTGATAAATCCCTCAAGTCTTATCTTGCCATTCAGTAGTAAGAAGCATAAACTGGCTTCCTCAGTCATTAACCCTTTCCCAGGGACCTAATAAGCACAAGTTAACTCTGGCTAACTTCACGTTGGTGTTCTTCCTTTACAAGGACATCTCATCTGGCCCTCTTCCACTCTTTCTTCCCTGCCCAGAAACTTCCATTTTCCTCCTTCCTTCACTTACTGCCCATTACCATCTCTTACAACAGCTTACTGGACTCTGGACAACCCTCCATGGTGCTGTACTGGTGACCCCCAAAATGGGTACCAGCATCATACTGTATGCAACATCATAAAGTCATGTATGTTGTGATACATGCATTTATGACATCAGAAACCCTTGTTAGGTCTGGGCCATCAAATGTATAATATATTCTGTGGTGAGAAACACAATAAATACAGTCCAGTCCATGACATTTCTCCTTAACTGATACATCCCCTTTTGACCAAAATGCAAACATAATTTTCAATGGAAAAGTAACGTCCTGCTGACAGGCCAGCCAGGTCTCCCCGTGTTGCATCCATCATGGATTGGAGGAAACTCCAATCCACAACAAACGGACTTCATCAACACATGGTACAAATGTTGAACAAGTTGCAAACATCATTTTCAGTAGATTATGAGCTTTGCATTCTTCCTTTGTTTTGGAAGATCAGTTTTTCTGCTAATGCTATATCTGACTGTGCAAGGAAACATATATGACTTTGATTCCTGGGCTTTGGACTTTTTGTTGCCAAAATCCATTTAGGGCAGGGCAGGGGTAGGGGAGCTTTTAACCCTTTCTCACGTTTTAGCACCCATTCTATTTCCTGTGGTTTCAGTCACTTTCTTGCCAGTAACACAGACCAACTGTATGGGTACCCACTCTTCTGAGGGATCCAGGCCACCTATATATCAGCAGGAGGAGGCTGGTACTGTATGCACTAGACCACATTACATTAGCCCTATATTCATTTTGAAGGTCTCCTGATGAATTGTATTCACAATACTTTGGTGTGTATTGTATTATATTCACAATACTTTGGCGTGCATGTGTACATAGTACAAAGGATCCACAGATAGGATCACTTAACCACAGATCAGGTCCACAAGACCAGCCCATGCCCCTGCCAGGCTCAAAACAGCTGAGGGACATCACCCATTCGAAGGCTTATCCAGCTAGGCCATCCCCTTAACATCGGAGCAATGATGGCAGCCAATGTGCCATCAGAGGATGGGTGCCATTTGGAGCTCAATACAGAGCCTCCAGCAACTGGGTACTACCAGAGATCACATCAGGACTACCAGCAGGGTTCACTTTATCATTTCATACAGAGATCAGTTTGTAAATCTTCTTACTTGATACATTTACCCAAATAAGATAATTACCACAGTAGCAATCTTCTAACCCATAACTGAAGATCTTTTTTCATTTCAATGCAACTTAATTTTTTGAAAGCTAAAATTAGTTAAATGTTGTAGGTTTATGACTCAGTCCTAACTGGGCTCAATGCCTCTGGAATTAGTGTTGTGGTGGTATAAGGCAGACTTCTTGGTTTGGAAGATGTTTTAATGAGTTTCTTCCAGGGAATAATGCTGCAAACCTAAAGACACTTTCCTGGGAGTAAGAACCATTGAACTCAATGGGGCTTACTTTTGTGTGAACATGGTTAGGATTGTGCTCTAATACATACATTCACACATGGATCCTTTTTGGGGGGATGGGTCGGGGGAGATTTTTTTGCAGGGTACTAGAGTCCTTATATTTTCTGCTCATGAAGCTTTCCTGCCAAACGGATGTCATTTGAGAATAATAGGACATCCCTCAATAGTATTTTCAGGCAGCATGTGATGCCATAGGAACACCAAAGTATTCAATAGGACTTGGTCATGACTAACTTCCTTCATTAGATCCAAGTTTCCAACTCATTATAAATAACATGAAATAAATCCTGTTTTCAAAACTAAAGTGTGAGTGGGACTGTTTTGGCCCATGTTGCTAACACTGTTGTAGTTGTCTTGAAGTACTGTACAGGCATCCCCCACTTTCTGACAATTCATTTTCTTATGGTTCTGCTCTTTCAACAACTTTCAATTATATCCAGGACTCATTCATTCAACATATGCTTCACTAAACCTAAATTGTCTTCCCTGATGTTGATTTACATGTGACATAGTAATCACACTGCTTTTGGCATTTCCTTATTACTTTCTTCAGTAAATAACCATAATTCAAATGCATAAGATATTCATTTTACTATAATTTCTTAATTATTAATTATAATTATAATGAATTATAATTTCTTAATTATTAATTTTACTATAATTTCTTATGTATTTTGGCTATGCGTTAATAAATATGCATTATTTCGGCTTTTGCAAATGATATTTATGTCTTTTTTGGTGGCCATTTTGCATTTGCAAGCTGAAAAAACTGGGTTCCATTTTTCAACGGTTTTCACTTTTGGGTGGTGCTCCAGTCCATAACCCAACCAATACGTGGGGGTTCATAAACCTGTATAAAACAAGAAGATAACTCATCTCCAGGGCGGCTGTGCAATTTGTGTTGTTACTTGGAGAGGAATCCTCATTGAATTACTGGCTGCAATGGGGCTACTTCTGAGTAGAGCTGTCAAGGATTGCGTTGTCCTGGTTAGACTTGCTCCTCCTTCTTGCCACTTTCTTCCTCGCTCTCTTGCTGTCTCTTACATCTCTCTTACGCTGTTTGCTGATGGGACAGAGTAGCAGAGGATTGGTTCAAGTGAACTCCCCCCCCCCCCCCATACACATTACAGCAGCAGCCCCATTTATTTCCATGGCCCCCTTTTTAAGAGGGGGACAAGTTGACTTTAGAGTAACAAAGGGTCAACATGAAGATTGCCCCCATTAAGATGCTTTTTCGAGTCAAGCCACAGAGAGGTAGTGGCTCTAGACTTGTCCTGGGTTTTCCCATATCTGCTGGTATCAGCATTTGAAGCACAAAAACTGAAACAGATTAAGAAACCTGGTGATTTCACCTGTTCCCAACACTCAGGTGTTAGGAGAGTGAGAAAAAATAATAATATACTAACTGTGCCAAATTCACAGTAATCACTGCAAAAGAGCTCTCCATTCATTAAGGAAATGCATCACTAGGAATGCTAAAAGAGGCTACATAAATGGCAACATTGCCATTTTAGCCACAGCAACACAAGCAATCCAAATTTATTGCAGTACATTTGAGTAGTTAATAAAACAGCTGTTAAAATTCAATGTTTGCAGGGTTCAAACTCCTTTGAATTTTTGTATTTTCAAAAAGCACATGCCAAGGTATAATGAATAGTTTTACTTCTGAAACTGCAATCCTATGTTCACTTATTTGGGACTAATCCCATTGAACTCCCAACTCCAAATCCCTCCAGAGATTTCAGTCCACATTTATGGTGCAACAATTGAACCCACCTTCAGTGGATTGTAATCAGAGTTGCTGGCTGAGTAAAGCAAGTGTGTAGTTGCTGATATAATGAACTCTACAGAGATCCATAGACTCCACTTGGCTTCTCAACATGCCAACTGGATGGCATATGGGCTGTCAAAACTATAATGTGCTTCTGACCACTCTTTTTCTGAACAGATTTTTATGCCTGATTGTGGCAATCATTTTGCTCACAATGAAAGTTTGACAAACAGCTAACTGAAGATAGCAGTTTCCATTTGTGACAAATTATTCAGATCAACTGTTTTCCACAGGCATGGCTTATATAGGTGTTGGTGGGGGTGGAGGGAGCAGTGAACCTCAAGCAGAGAGGTGATGTGAAGTTATCTTGATGAGTTTTCCCAAGATGCAGATCTACAGAACGTCAGTGTGTTAATATACATTAATCCGAAGCCCACCTCATGTAGATTTTCATGGGAATGGCAGTATATAGCAATGTACTGACTGCAGCACTCTTCTCATTCATGTTAAATCAAAAGTGGCACCTGATGCTGTCTCTGTATAAAACACTTAAAATCTGTTAAGATCTAATAAAACACTTAACTTAAGATCCGTTTCAGCAGAGTACAAGCAGTTCCAAGTGTACAAACCACAAATCAGCTATGCTAAAAGGATGTTTGTGAAGTCAGCAGCTATGAACTGTTCCACAGAGACTAAGGCTGCAATCCTAAAGACACTTTCCTAAGAGTAAGACCCATTGAATACAATGGTGCTTACTTCTGAGTAGACCTGCTTAGGATTGCACTGTTAGTGCACAATGCAGAGTAACTACGGGAGCCCTTACATTGACGTAAGAAAAAATTTACTCTGGATTGCTCTATGAATTTCCCATAGATTTCCACTAAGTGGTGCCGTAACTATGTCAACATAAATGTCTCTTAAGATACAGCACTAACTCCTGTAGTTACTCTGGATTGTGCACTAACTAATCTATGTAAAGCATTATAAAACAGATTTAGGCTGCAATGACACTTTCTTGAGAGTAAAACCTATTGAACACAATGGGGCTATTTTTTGAGTAGACATAGTTAGGATTGTGCTCACAGTATATCTTTCTGCACTCAAACGAAAGTAGCTTTAATGTGTCTTGATCTTTACTATCGGTAATGTTGCAGCATAATTAAATCTGCCAGTGGCTGACACCAAAAAATATTTTCTGCATTGGTGTTGATGCATAAATCCTCCCCCTCTGAGTGATCCTTTACATGTTGCAGAAACAGGGTTTTGCCTTCCCCACCCACCAAAGCAGAGCTTAAACTGGGATGGAGCCAGTCGGTGCACTAATTCCACATAAAGTACTGCCTTACCTCATCAGGAGTTTTTTTTTGGGGGGGGGGTGGGATTAATTTTTTAATTTTTCATTGTATCATGATAGTTTCCATTTAAAAAGTGAGAAATGTTCTCATTTAAAGAAAAAGAACTGTTTTAAGAACAGGATCAATTATACAGTGCATTGGCATCACTGGGATTTGCATCACCTAGTGCAGGAGGAGGGGGGATATTTATATGTTGTTTTATTATAAGCCTACGCTTATAATACCCTTAACACTCATGCCTTTTACTGTCCAGGTAGCACCAAGTACATATGTTTAAATACATGTCCTCTGCACACCTTGAATTAAAATAACTAAATAGAAATAAAATATCAACTTCATAATGGTAGATAGAAATGGTAGCTAACATGGAAGTTGGCCTAAAGTCCTGGTTTTGCCATCAGATCCCCACCCGGTGGCACAAGGGGGTGGCGCAAATGGTTAAGACGCTGTGCCTGTTAACTAGCAGGCCAGGGTTTGAGACCGAGTCGGCCCCACAAGACAGGGTGAGCTCCTGTCCTTAGCCCAGCTCTGCGACGCCAGCTGGATCCAATCGTATCGGCTCTGCCTTTCCATTGGAGTAATTCAGTGGCGTGGAGGGGGGGATTTGCTGCTTGGGTAACAGCATATCCTCCATAACAATCCAACCCAGGCTTTTGTGCTTCGCATGCAGCGTATGCAGCCAGGCACAATACCACAGTCTTTCAAGACTGACGGAGGCCTCCCCCAAAACACTGGTGCAAACATTTGAGCCCCAGGCCCTCCATTCCCCTCCACTTGCCAGAATATTTTTCTTCAGACCCTGGCAACTGTACACATACTACTTATGCATACCACAGAACACGCCACAACCATACTCTTCTTCATGACCAAGTGCTCATCCATGCAAAATATAAGCAATCTAGGCTCATTTGTAGTCTGAATATTACACAATCCAGGAACAGGATTATAGTGTGTGTGTATATATTTGGTTAGAATCAACCTATATATAGGTTAGAATCAATTGTATAGTGCTGTTTACTGTGAACTTCTGTCCTCTATGGGTTAGTAGGCAAGAGGGAGTCTTTAGCAGTTCCCTCGTTTCTCAAGGTAGTTGCTTCATGTTGAGGTCACAGTATACGTTAAGCAGACATGTTGCAAAGCCATGCAATAAATAAAACACAGAATTAACCACTAATGACCAGAGCCTATTCATGACTCTCAGGTAAGTATCCATTGAATTGCACTCTTAAGACACAGTTGGATCAGTTTCTCCTCCCTTGCATCTCACATCATCGCATCAGAGGAATACTAGTGCCCCATTATGGCTGCAATCCTAAATGCACTTTCCTGGGAGTAGGCCCCATTGAATACAACAGGGCTTACTTCTGAGTAGACATGCTTAGGATTGCACTGCAATTGCTTTACTACATTTCGAGAGATTCTGCCACTGAAGTCAGACACTCAAAAATCAACCTGTTAGTTAATCAACCTGTTAGTTAACAGACAAAAATATATCCATTGTAACATGGCCTTACAAAAGAGAAAGCTGTATTCTTTTTCCTTTTGACCTGCTCCAGCCCTTAGCATTTTGTGACATAGAGATCGAGTCACCTTGGGCATCTGTTTTTAACATAATAAGATATAAGATACAGTATAAATCTTTTAAACATAAAGATATAAATCTTTTAAACAAAATCAATAAATCTGGGGAAATAATGAGCCCACATCAGGAGGTCTGCTGTGTTTTGTATCAAGATGGTTAGAAGACCACATGTAGGCTATAATCAAAGGTAAGCCAAGCACTTTTAGTCCATGAACTTCCATGGGAGTCTATATTTAGTTCTCCTATGGGAATAAATGGAAGAATATAAGGGTAAATGTCCCATTTATAAAAGGGTAAGTGTCCCATTTACATTTGACTTCAGCTGAAAAGTTCACCAAGTGGTTAGTTTTTAACCAAGGCTTTAAAAGCAGCAATATGGTTTACATATTCCGGTTCAAATGACCATGTTCAGTTAGTCTCAGTTATTGGCATCTAGTTTCCATGAGCAACCCATTGCAGCTGACATCACCACCAGCCTGGATAGGAAACTGTGGTTGTTTAGTGGGCTGCTGTGAACGTTTTCTGGCCCAGACCAAAAACATCAAGCCATTCTTATTTTTACTGATTCATTTGACAAGCATAAAATGTTAAAAGAGTGTCCCCATGGCTATCTGAAGCTGGCCTTCAGGAATGTTACAATCATTTACAGCAACCTTTCACAAGCCACACATTCCATCGCAATGCAATAGGGAAGAGGGAAAATTGCCCCACTGCTTTTCACCACAGGTTGATACACAAAATGTTTTACTGACAACCGTTCTGGTTTGCAAAGTCCTCAAAACGTTGCAAATAGAACTGAGGAGGTGCTACACTGAGTCAATCAATCCATCAATGCACCAAACAATAGTATTTATACACCGGGGTCCTGCTTTACTCTACAGCAGTAGCCCAGGTTATGCAAAACCTGTGGCTGCAAAATTCAAAATTCCTTTTAAAAAAAACCCTCCCTACAGATAAAAAGCAAGTTTCTTGCTTTACTTAAAGTTCTTCTTTGAGATGTGATTGGTGATACGTGTGGGCAAACGCTGCTGAATTTCCAGCACCAGAGGGGTGGCTGAATAAGTGCCAACCTCCGCATCATTACCAAACATGTGGGTGGCCATTGTGTGTTTGTTTTCTTCTTCTTAGTAGCAGGCTCGAAAGAGAGGAACAATCAGCTCTGGAACACAAAAATGGAGTTTTTTTGTGGGGCACAAAAGCTTTAAACTTTAAAATTGCTCCCACTATGGGACCAAAGAATATTAAGTTTCCCATGGCTGTTAATGGCTCTGAAATGGAAAATCCAACCAATGCCAAAAGGAGTTTCCCTTGCAAGGCAAATACTGTAAGCCAGATCTAGATCAGAGCCATGAAGGGGCAAAAGTTAACTCTCCCTCTCTCATTTACACCATGATCCTGATCCAAATAATGATTCTGATCCAAACACTGAGTACAGTTTTTTGCAGCATACAAAGGCCAACCACATGTATTTGTCATAATGTGAAACTTGGCTCTAAACTTCCCAAGAATTGGAGACAGGGCTTAAGTGACTAGGAGCAGAATCCTAACCATGTCTACTCAAAAGTAAGCTCCATTGTATTCAACGGGTCTTACTCACAGGAAAGTGTTCTTAGAATTGCAGCCTTATCTGTCTATCTACAGTATTTATATACTGCTTTTCAACTAAAATGTTCACAAAGCGGTTTACTAGAGAAAGAAAAAATTAATAGCTAATTAATAGCTAATGGGTCCCTGTCCCAAAAGGGCTGACAATCTAAAATGCAAAAGAACATCAGCAGAAGCCACTAGAACAGACTGGGGATGTGGAGGGCCTGTTAATCTCCCCTTGCTAAATAAAAGAGGAACACCCCCTTGAAAGAGTGCCTCTTGCCCAGTTATATTCAGGGGTGAATAGCCTTAGAACAGCTTCTTTCTCTTCCCTATGACTAACAAAACTAGAATAAAAAACAGTGGTACCTTGGTTTACGAGCATAATATGTTTTGGAAGCATGCTTGTAATAAAAAACCTTGTATAGCAAAGCAAATTTTTCCATAAGAAATAATGGAAACTCAGACAATTTGTTCCACTACATACATTATATAAATTTTTCATTTAGAATGAGCTTTATATATATAAATTAACAACAGGTTCTATATCCCATTAGTAACTGGTTCTCAGAACCAGGCGCTCATTAGCAAAGTGTTCTATAGAACCTGTGAGAACCCCCTGAAGCCCACCACTGAATTAGAATCCAAGTACTGGTTTGTGATACAGTCAAAAGTCTAATGATGCTTCATCTGTTTCTATGCTTAAGGCTCTCAGTGGCTTTTGCACAACTATTTACATTTTTACACCCTTCCTAACTGTTCCACAGATGATCCTAAACAGTCACAGCTTTGGCACCTGCTCACAAAGATGAGCAGGGCACCCCTTTCTTTGCTGATAAGGCTTTGCCCAAAAGTTTCTTGGTGTTGCCGAGTTTATTATCTCCCAGAATGGATCAAAAAAGGTGTGCGCAAAATCAAGACTTGGAATTTCAGCATAGCTTTTAACGGATTTGATCAACCCAAGATAAAAGACCACCAATGGGAATGCAGAGTGAAGAAAGATCTTAAACATCAATTTTTCACAATTATATCTCACTGCCTCAAAACAACCAGCATTTACCAGGAAGCCTGCAATTAACTTACTTTTAACATTCTGCTGCTACCCGTTTTCCTTTGAATATAGTTCTTGTGATGCAGAATCTGTTTCTCTTACAGTCAGGTACGTTAGTCCAATGGAAGCAGAATGTTCTACTGTGTGAAGTCTACCAATATGTCCTGATTCCCCACTTCTTGCCAAAATGCCAGGAATACTGGGGATAGGGACAGTGATGGGCTTCAAAGAAATTAAGAACCGGTTCTCTGCCCATCTGGCAGCCACTTTTAAATGGCTATTTTTAAACTTTATATGTCATATCTCTTGTTAAGAACCGGTTCTATAGAGTAGGTGCGAACCTGCTGGTGCCCACCACTGGATAGGGACCTATAGGAATCAACCTGCTCCCCCTTCCCAGTTTAGAAAAATAAACTAGTGTGGCATAATCTCTCACAATTTGGCATTTTTCTGATTTAAGTTTATTTTTTTCTTTCATTATGTATCTTTTTTATCTGACCTTACCTGGAGAAACATTGGATTTAAAGTACTTGGGCTTGAGAAAGCATATGGTTTTTTGTGTGTTGGGTACTTGGATTTCACACTATACCAGTGAGCCAGCTTTTGCAACCCATTTCTGCAAGTGAACATGCCTTTCAGATTTCAAGGTAGAACTTGATCCTCACTGTCGTAGCATTAGGACATTAAGGTGCCATCTTTGGAATCTATGAGATGCTCAGGTCTGACCAGGTTCAAGACTAAACTAGTAACAGCACCTTATTTAGGAAAATACAGAAACTCACACAGATGTGGAAATAAAGTTGTTGTGGAAACTCACTGCCCAAAGGGAGAGCAGCATGGAAACAAAACACATTTTTAATTAATGTAGGACATTCCTTGACACCAGAATGGAAACAATGCACCAGGTTCAAACAACGCACCAGAACACAAAATTTTAATTGGAACTGAAAACAAAACATACCTGGTCTTTGCAGCAGCAAGAAATACACTTTTTGTAGGTTAGTCCCCCTCAACAGTCACAAAATCTATCACTGTACATGACCCTCAGCTGTTGTGTTGATGGTTTAAAATCTCAGGGCTAATGGCTAAGCAACATTTGGTTTCCATTGCCCTTATAAAGTTCTGAAGATTGGATTAAGGCTGCAATTCTAAAAACACTTTCTTGGGAGTAAGACTATAGAGCACAATGGGGCTTACTTCTGAGTAGACATGGCCAAATTGTTTGTTGCAGCCTAAGTGCCTACAAACTGGGCAAGCATGTTAGTATTGGTGAAGAATACAGTGCTGGGTTAATCATCCTGCTCTGCGAGCATAGAAATGGGCCAACTTGGTGCTGCAGTCTTGTCACTTTGAAAACCAGAGAATCCTAAATGAAGATATACTTCTTCTATGATCTTCACTCATCACCCAGTGTGTGGATTCATGCTTTGGAAAAAATTTAACTTGAGCTCTCCATGGAGCAGAAACCTGGCTCAGTTGCTTTAAACATCTCAAGACCACACCATTCATAGTGTGAGATTTCCTTTTCATTGTCCATATCCACTTCCTCTTTTGTGTTTTAAGTTTCAGGTCAAGCACCCCATTACACCAAACATGTGTTTGGACTAGCCAAATCCATATGATAAAGGTTTTCTGGCGAAAACAACCATTGCCAGATAATTCAATTATCTCACAGATATTAGATTCAGGAACGTGGAAGCTCAGTGGAGTTGTTAACTGCTCATGTTATGTTGGATTGGGGCTGTGGGTGACGCAAGCAGTTAAGACACTGTGCCTGTTAATCAGCAGGCCTGGGTTTGAGACCCAGATCAGCCCCACAAGACAGGGTGAGCTCCTGTCCTTAGCCCAGCTCTGCGACACCAGCTGGATCCAATCGTATTGGCTCTGCCTTTCCATTGGACTAATTCAGTGGCGTGGAGAGGGGGGATTTGCTGCTTGGGTAACAGCCTATCCTCCATAACGATCCAACCCAGGATTTCATGCTTTGCATGGAGCGTATGCAGCGCCGAGCACAATACCATAGTCCCTCAAGACTGACAGAGGCCTGCTTTTTTATGTTGGATTTCAGTAGGGAGCCCCCAAGTGGCGCGATGCTTACAGGGCAAGTTCAGACAGCTGCTGAACACCAGAATCCTGCATTTTAGATAAAATTATGCCTCTAACTTTAAGCAATTTGAACTCTTTTTCTATAGCACCTGGGGTCAGATGTACCCTTTTGTTATTCTTCAAGGCCAACAAGCAACTTCAGGAACCACTGATCTAAGCAAACTACCCACTTCAAGCAGATCTAAGCAATCTACCCACTTCAAGAACCACTGATCTAAGCAACTTAATTCAAATAACATGTGTGTGTGGATTTTTATTTAAGAAAAAGCATTTCTGCAGGCAGAAATTTAAAGAAAGAGTCTTTGCCCATACCTATTCCTCTTACTTTTGCATACAGTTGTATTTGAGTGGTCAGAAGCCAGTGGCTCTGTTTTGTGCAGGGTTTATTCTCTAGAGTATGAATAAAATCTTGGTGCAAAACAACGCAAAGAAGACAATTCCTGCCTAATCAGTGATAGGTATACAGTGCAAAGTTGCCATCCAGGAACATTAATCTAGAAAAACTGAAACACCAAGGAGTATTGGACAGACTCACAAAGAGTATTGGACAGACTCACTCAATAAAACTGACTTCAACAGCAAAACTGACAGCTCATCTGCTAACCCAAATTATATGAGCTTGAAAAATTTTTCAAAATACAAGCTGTATGTTTGTATTTTGACCAATCTGAGGAACAGCAGGAAAAGGGCCAGGCACACAAGTTAAAACAAAGCAACTATATCCCATAATAAAGCAACTATAGCACTAGTGCAGGGCTTGGGGAACTTTTTTACCTTTTACCCCAAAATATATTTAGATATGCTGACATTACCCCCTTGATTTGAAAGGAAAATCCGGATTTTTTTGTTTAAAAATGTAAGACAAAATGTAAGCTATCCTACATTTTGCCCTACATTTTTTAAAAATATAAGGAGTAAGCTCCATTGAATTAATGGGCTTACTCCTGAGTAGATACCTCGGAATGGGGGCTTACGTTGGCTGGGGAGCCTGCTGGGGAGGCTCAGGATGCAGCTGGGGGCAGCTGAGACTGAGTTCAGCTGTCTGGGCAGGCACTGTAGGCATCCATCTTGAAAAGAATGACTGTGCATGCCGTCTTACCCTGCCTAAAGGTTCTCATGGAGAGGCTTCTTGGTGGGTAGAGTATCCTCTCCTGACCTCGCCGGCAAACGCCTCCACATAGGAAAGGGAAAGTGCCGGTGAGGTCAGGAGAGGACACTCCACCCACGGAGAAGCCTCTCCAAGACAACCTTTAGGCAGAAAGCAGGGAAAGGCTGTGCATGAATTAAAATGAAATTCTTGGGGGAAATGGATGGTCACGCTGTCAAAACACAGCTGGGCATGCATATAGATTCATATGCATGCATGGCTGTGTCTCGGCAGTGCAACCATCCATTACCCCCAAGAATTTCATTTTTACCCCATTTGGGGTAATTTACCCGTTCCCTGACCTGCACTAGTGCATAGTGGGGCTGAATATTTATGGTTTTATTTTCCAAAATGTATTTTTCCATTATGAACATACCTTTGTGGGTCTTAAATGTCATTTAGAATCCTAAACTGACCCAAGAAATTTACAGCCAAAATAGCTATCAAAGTGATGGTTCACAAGGAAAATTGGGGTTTTATAATGTAGATAAAAGATACAGTTGGCATTATTCAAATTACTTCCCACATTCCTCCCAAATTAAGAATGCAAATCTCATGTCTCAAACGGAGCATTTGTCTAGAAAAATTTATATCACGTGTTTTCCCTTCTTGTCAGAAGGTGCCCAAGACAGCTTACCTTTTTTTCCTTACATTTTAATAAATGTTTTAGAATTATAGAATCATAGAGTTGGAAGGGACCTAGTAGGTCATCTAGTCCAACCCCCTGCCTGTTTTTATGTTGTAAAGAAAAAGAAAAACCGTCCACTGTTAATGAGTCAGCAGTTGGAGGTAGCACCAGTCTTTTTTCCCCTCCTCCTCCACTGCACAGGTCCACTGTTTTTAATGTTAAATGGAAAGGTATTGGCAGAGCGAAGTCTGGTTGTTATTCTGCAACAAATCTGAATTTTCAAATGCATGTTTTCCCCAGAACTTGATACATGGACATCTCCATAATGAACTAAGCTAAAGAAGAAGATAGCAGCAAGTGGAAATGCAAGAGATCTGCAATTTTTTTCCTTTTATACATACAGAACTCACCCATAAACCCTCATTCAATGTTATTTCTTTCTCAGTACAGTACTGTAGTCTTAAATCTTAGGAAACACAAACGCTTCCTTTAACTATTGTCAGTCAAGCTTAAAAGCATTCTTGGTGCACTTCAGGTTTGGCAGGCGATAAAAGAAAGCATCAGAATTGCATTAGTGGCTGCAAGCTGTATTATACTACTTTCATGTGTATATTTTTGAGTTTTGGTGTTTGAAAGGAAATAATTCTTTCCCCTTCAAAACCACAACATCTTAAGCAAAACAAAATACAGTGTGCCTGACTGAAGCAGGTTTCCACTACCAAGCAGATCATTAAATATATACCACTTAAATATTATACAACATTAAAAACAACTGAAAGAATCTCAAGAGTATTTGCAGTCAGACGTGTTTATTTATAGATCCCTTTTCAGAGGATTAAAAAACAAATAACTAACACAGACATACAAAATAAATATGGCATCATTAAATTAGGAATTTGTGGAAAAAAAACTTATTTTTTAAAGTGGCATACTTAAAAGTTAAGAAGGAAACTTAAATTTCTGCCTGCACCACAGTGCCTAAGACTTATTTTTTGGGAATGCACTGGACTGTGAACACATGTACTCAAGAAGTTCCCTTTCAGAAGAAATAGTTGGAGAACAGCACAATAGTCTGAAATGGATCACATAACAGGAGCAAAATAAGGCAGGAAGGTTTGCATTTCAGTACGGAGCAAGCAATACAGGGCACCAGTTGACCATTCACTGTATATTTAGTTGAGAAGTGTGGGAGAACAACTACATTTGACAGTTTTCCATCCTAACGTGGGTTCTAAACTGCCTGTCACAGTGGGAGCTCACAACAGCAGATGCCCAATTACTACAAGGCTATTGCTGGAGGGGGACATATCTCTTTGGATAGAGATCATTTTAATATTGCACTTTTCCACTGAAGGAAGGAGTTTAAGTGGAGTTAGAAAGTTTTGTTCTGAGCCTTTCCATTCTCGTTGGGAGAAGGCCAGCCATTTCTTTACTGAGCTCTAGTTCTGTTTCAATTGCCTGGACAGCATCTGTGTGCTTTTCGCAGTAATCTACCAGAAAGGTATAGTATTCCAATGAAGTCTGCATGTTATCCAACTGTTTTTTACCATCAGAAGTAATAAGCTTGCCATATAGGCGAGCGATATGAAACTTGGCTACCATTGCAGGACGAAGAACATCCTCCTCAAGGGTCTCAGGGAAAACCTTATCAGGGTTCCTGAGTGAATCTAAAAAGAGTTCATAGTATTTTATTGCCATCTGAGCAAGCGAATTAATTTTCTTTATTGTGTGAGAATCAAGCTCCTCTAGTCTATTACCGATGGCTACTTTTAAATCCATCATCTCATAATAGGTATCTGCAAGTTCAAACTGAAGCTGCCTGCTGAGCAGCAAGTAATACTGAGGGTTTAAGCCAGCATATAGGGGCTCTAGCATATCTATCCTGCGCTTGTGCATCTTGCAACGTCTCTCATAATCCTCTTCAAAGAAAGCCAGCACCTTGAACAAGGCACTGTGGTCCTGCACAATTTCAATATGGTCAGTGACATATCCATCTACCTGAAAAAATTCTTTCGCTTCATTGACATAATTCTGACCCACTAAGAAGACTTCTCTAGCTTCTTTAAAGTCTAAAGGAAACACACAGCTCACTTTCTCTTCCATGGCCAAAATTGAATCACAAAGATCACTAGTCCCAAATAGGACAACCTTCTTCCTGCCCTTCTCCTTTTCATCCTCATCTTTTTTCTGCTGGGCTTTAAGTTCCGACTGCTTGTCTGAATCCAGTTCACCAATGTTGTCCTAAAACAAGAATATACCAAGTTAAAATATTTTGCCATAAGGAGTTCACAGTTAAAAAACAAAGATACGACTTCCATTGGAATAACCGTCATTACTCCTACGCTGTCTAAACTAAGGATGAGTTGATGGACCTTACCTGCTTTACATTTCTAGATCTTATACAGATCCTATTTGCATTACTATTCTAGTTTTAAGTGCACCAATTCAGAAATTCTTCAAATCTGTCTTTATTATGGCAGAAAGCCTGGAGAAGAATGTATCTTATTTCTGGTGGCAGCTCAATTAAAAAAGAAGCAACATAGTGAAGGGAACATACTGAAGATTTTTCAACATTTCTCTAACAACTTATTCAGCGATATTCTCTTTGACTTCATTTGGACTATGACAGTTATTTGAAGATCACCAGATAAAGGACTGTAAAGACATTAAATGTCAGTTTTGTGATTTAATTCCTATTCCTCAATATATTTATGGGACTTCTTTCCTTTTATATGCTTTAAAAAGTTCTGTCAACTCAATCCTTATTCACTATTTATTACACTGAATATTAGTTATAGTTTCTTAAGAAAATATCTACAGCCCACATACAAAGAAAAAACCCAGAAAGGAGTGGATATTACATAAGGATATTTTAGCATGGGTGAAACAGTTACATTTACCCGTCCTCTGGGGCCTTGCTTGCTTGTTTCCCGATAGGCTGAAAAAATGAATGGCTGCAGCCACTATGTTTGGCTCTCATCATGGTATGCTTTAAGACTTAAATCTTTAAGGCTTAATTAACCTGAGAAGATTATCACTGTCTTCACTTTCTACAACTGTTTGGCATCAGTTGCTACCATTATATTAAAGTCTTAATTCCAGCCCCTTCTCTATTACCTCAAGCAATTTCCGAGCTCCTTGCAACAAATTCAAACAGTACTTTATCCAACATCTTGCAATTTCAGCTTTTCTCTGTCGAAGATCTTGTTGGTCTTGCTCTGCATCATCTGATTAAAAATATATCAGAAGTGTTTATGTTAAAAAGAAAACATTAAATTATTAACAGTTCTAATGATTAGGCTAGGTCACAACTGGATTACGGCAATTTTTGAAGAACAGTAAGGAAATTAGCTGACCCCAAATCTTTGAAATACTGCAGAGACTGAAATTAGCTCTCTAATTTCATTCTAAGTCACAAAAGTGCCAAAACACAATTCTGCACTACTCCTAGGGGGGATAGGCCAGTGTACAGTCATAAGCCCACCTCCCCACACCATCAGAGAATGATGAATTAGGCTGGCCTAAATTTCTTAGGATTGTGTCCTAAATTGTACTAGCAGAAGGAATGAACTCACCAGCTATGCACATCTTCTTTCTCTTTAAACTCAAAACACTGAAAGCGGTTTCCTTCTCACCACTATCATGGCACTAGCAGAGATTCTACTAGATTGTGCAGCTTGAATGTTATTTCACCAAAGACAAGAGAGCAAAGCCTCTTCTCTCACTCTCTCTTTCTCGAGTCCTACCCAAATCACAATAATGAAACTGAGCAGACTAGGTAATGAGCAGGAAATTAAGGGAAGAATAATTCTTAGAATTCTAAATAGTAAACAGAGCAAACAATCATGTTAACATGCTTGCCTAAGCTGTATCTAGCACATGACTGAGACTGTCTGTAGTTCAGCCCAGTCTAAGGTGTGTAGAAGTGGACAACCTCAAAATGCCAGATGGTGTGTAGGCACCTGGATGCAGGTGACATATGTGCTCCCTGAAGCATCTAGTGGGCCACTGTATGTATGATACATAAAGCTGGACTAGACGGGTCTTTGGCCTTCTTATCCAGTAGAGGCTCTTCTTATGTTCTTAATTCTCCTTATGTTGGTTAACGTGGCAGCTGCCACAATGGGTCTTTTTGGATCTGCACCACCTAAAGAGTGCTAAGTTCTGGATCCTGGCCCTGCTACCCACTGAGCCCCAGCCAACCCATGGGCCTCCCCACAGCCAGCCTGACAGGATGTGGTGATGGCATCTAGCCTCAATGCCTTTAAGAAGTGATTGGACAAACTTCTAGAGAAAAGGACCATCATGGGTTACAATGGGTCCTTGGCCTGATCCAGTGGATGCTCTTCTTATGCCCTCCCACTGCTCCAAACTCCCCCGTTCTGCCTCCCAATCTCCCTAAGCCTTTGTGTTAGTCTGACTTGGCCAGTGCTCATATACTGGTGCACCAGCTCTGTGGAACCTCTGCTGGTCTTGCTCCTTTTGATCAAAAGTGTCTTGCAGCACTTTCACAACACTTCTGGGCCAGTACAAGGGACTTGTGCCAACAGATTGGCTGGTTAGGATCAGGCCCTTAAACTCAAAGCCATTACAACTCATAATAAAGTGTGACAACTTACTGTCCTCTGCAGATGGCACTTGTCCAGCTTGGCCAAAGATGACACTAGCAGCTGCTAAACAATGCCTGGACTCCATGAAACATTGCTGTGGAAAGAGAACATAGTGGTGGTTTCTCCTGGCACATACCAAGCATCTACTCCTGCCTGAAGGTATGGGTCACTAAAGGAACCAGAGGAATGATCTGACAACATTGTACAATAGGAAACATAACACCAGACTTTTTCTCAATCAAAAAAGGCACTGGCATTACAGCAAAATGAAGGCAAATTTTGTGCTATGTTGTGCAATTTCTGCTATGCTTCTTGATCAAAGTATCTGACTATTTACACTGATAATCATTAATTCACTATCTCAAATGCCTACAATGCTCAACATATGTTAAAAGACATTTACCTTGATGGAATGCTAAAATATTCCTGACTGTCTAGGATATAAGGGCTGCTTGTGAGGTAATTCTAATCAGACATGGGTTTTAAAATCAGAAGATTTGTTGATGTAACTCAGATATGTGTATATTCATTCCTATGTCACTGTAAAAAAAATCTGTTAACTAGAAACATTCTTCAGTACTACCTTCCAAGAAACATTCAGTTTAAAAAATTAATATTAGACTGCCCCTAGCAAGGATTACTGAACACAGGCTTAATTTCTTCAATTTCTATTGTGTTTGTGAAGACAGTTCAAAATGTTAAGCAAATCTTTCCCAGAGAGGTTTTTTGGGGCTTATTAATATAAACTTGAAAAAATGTTCTAGCCATTTAAGGCAAAGATAGAAAAAGCCAAAGCTGACACATTAACCCTCAACTAAATGTTGTGTGTGCCCCAATATTGCCAATCCTCCCTTGTAGGGCCAAATTAGATGTGATGTTAATTATGCCATTGAGGGTGCAATCCTTTCCAACTCCCCTTTCCTGTGGGAGTGTGGGAAGGCAGGTACATGTCTGTGCACTGGCCTAACTCCCTCCCCTCTGCATTGTGGTGCAGGAGAGCCTTATGGTACTTTTGTGACACTCCAGGCCAGCACAGGACTTATGCTAGCACTTGTGCCAGCCTAACTAGGGTTAGGTTTGCAGTGTCAGCCTTCTACTGTGTGTGTCTGTGTAATGTAAACCACAGTTTGGGGGACCTGAATCAGGATTAGTATTGTAAAGGTCTTTAACCCTTTATCCCTACCATGTTCCCAACCTTGCAGTTTCTCTTTACTCTATGAAGGAATCTGACACCTCAATTACTGGTACATGATGTTAAAACAAAGTGTTTGGCCTTTAACATAAGAATAAAATTCCTAGACAACTGAATGCATTTTCAGAATTTACAACAGAAGATCTTGCAGGAACTTGTGACTACTTCATGTTCAGTTCTAACGGTCATATTCTGAAGAAGCTTCCTGCAAAGGTTGGAATACGAGATAACTGCAACTAAAAAAATTAATAATTTTGTTTTGGCTAAATACTTGGCTAGTAGGTAAAATGGACTACTTCTGATATTTAGAGCTTACAGAGCTTACAGAGTATGGACAGCTAGAGAAAACAAATATTTAGGCAGTTAAAAAATTTCAGAGATGGTCACCTGAGCACTAGGTCATAAATATGTCTATGCATTTATGCAATGATAGGCAGTCTGCCCCCACAGCAAAACTGCAACCTGCTAATCTCTTTATTTAAAAAAATAGATTGTGCCTGACAATAACGGGAATCATGATGGTAACATTTTGATAGCTGGGCAAACAGCGGACTATGGTAGCACCTTAGCAAGTTAGGTACACTGAAGAGAAAATTTAAACAGTTACCTTTGTGAGATAATACTGAGATAAAGTAGCTGCATTGAGAGCCCATTCTACTGGATAGTAGCCACTATACTCAAGCTGCCGTTTGAGGGTGGTATGGCAATACTGCGCAGCCTTCTCAATCATTTCCAGGTGTTGATAGACTTGGGCCAGATAATATAGCGTATGAGTATACACCTTCTCAAATCTGAGGAAACAGGGGGTTTAGATTTAACTTTTTTTCTAAGACAGGTGCTCCCCACTCATCTCTAGTTTCTGCTCTAGTTACATATACCTTTTTGACCGCTCCTGGTCAGTGAGTTTCTCTTCTTCAGTCATGAAGTGTTCACTGGAATCAAGTGGAGGGTTCCCAATCTACAAAACACAAGGCAATACATATGACAAGCCTGCATTCTGTATCGGCTGCATTTGGGTAAAGCACAATATAAAGTCAAAAGCCAAATTGAAACATTTTTATTGCACAAAACATCTGTGTGTCATTGTCCTGAATTCATTCCATACTAAAGACATTTTTAAGGGGACCTCATCAGGGGACCGCTGGGGTTAAACCAGTGGTTAAAATATACAACGCTTTCATTCTCCTAGCAATATCAAGAAGCAAGGGAATCTCAGATGCAAAAAGACATGGTTGGTAAGTTACCAACAGGCTTGTAAATAATGGCAGGAACTCCATTAATACTTCTGTAGTTACAAAAAGTAGTAGAATGCGGATCAAGCAATGAAGTACAGTAATCTCCCTTCCGCAGGTTCACTGCTCATGGATTTTGGTAAGCCTTAGGTGTGCCAACAAATGAATGGATCCCAAGTTCAATTCTTAGCATCTCCAGAAAGGACTGGAAAATGTCAGCCTGAAACCATGGAAAGTCACACCCAAACAGAATAGACAATACTGAGTTAAACTGAGAGCTGCTTCAATATAAAGCCGTTCCCTATATAAGTCAATGGTTCCCGAACTTGTGGGTTGCAACCCACCAGGGGAATTGGGAACTGGCTGTCCTAATGGCACTGCAGTGCTACAGGGCACTGTGGAGACCAGGATTTATTTATCTTAACGGGTTGTGTGGACCTCCAGATGGTTCAGGGAGACTCAGAGTTCCTGCTGCAAGAGCTCCATGGGGAGGATTGCAGAGGGGGCAGATTTTTGCTGAAGTGTTATCCGGCAATAAAATCCAATAAAATCTACAATTAGTAAGTGTATACTTACTTTGTACCTGCTCTCCTTTAAATACACCAAGTGTAATCAGAAACCAAGGGGAAGGTTGGTAGTATAAAATCTGTACCTCAGAGCCAGACGAACATAAGACCAACATGGTTGTTTTTCAGGTTATTACTGTTTTGCATGTATCATCTGATTCAGTATCAAGCTATGTCAATGTTAAATCTGTTAAGCATTAAGGAAAATGTTAAGGAGACATACCCTACAATCCAGAATAACTACGGGTGCACGTAAAGAGACTTTACGTGCACCCGTAGTTACTGCATCACCTAGTGAAAACCTATAGGAAACTCATATTGCAATCCAGAGCAAATTTTTCTTACACCAGAGCAAGGACTCCCCATAGTTACTCTGGATTGCCCCCTTAGGTTCTTATGGCTTGATGCAGAATCAGATGATACATACAGGTAATAACCTGAAAATCATCCATGTTGGACTTACGTTCGTCTGGCTCTGAGGTACAGAAATATGAATACTGCAACTTTATGAAATGCCTCTTTCTGAAGTATCATAATCTCTAGATGAAGCAGCAGGCCTCCGTCAGTCTTGAGAGACTATGGTATCGTGCTCGGCGCTGCATAAGAAGCACGAAAGCCTGGGTTAGATTGTTATGGAGGATAGGCTGTTACCCAAGCAGCAAATCCCCCCTCTCCACACCACTGAATTAGTCCAATGGAAAGGCAGAGCCAATACAATTGGATCCAGCTGCGTTGCAGAGCTGGGCTAAGGACAGGAGCTCACCCTGTCTCGTGGGGCCGACCCGGGTCTTGAACCCTGGCCAGCTGGTTAACAGGCACAGTGTCTTAACACCTGTGCCACCCACAGCTCCTAGGTACGATGAAGGTACGTTGAGTTAAACTAAGATTAGGACAACTTTAACACAATGCAAGTGAAGCATTTTCAGCCTTACTGCTTAGGATGTAACAAAGTGCAGTGTTCTGCTGTTTTCATAAAAGTCAGGGCAGAGAACTAACAACCACTGAAAACACCCCTGGGGCAGCTCAGTACTAACAAATAGTTCTTCAGAGGCAGCAACAAAGGCCCCATTGTGCTTGTGCTATTGCATAGCAAAGACAGCCATTTAAATGACTGCTTTTGATGCATCAAGAATGCCTCTTACAAGCATTTTTTGAGAAAAAAGAAAACTGTGGCTGCAATACTAAGAGCATTTTCCTAGGAGTAAGCCCCACTGAACTCAGTGGAACTTCCTTCTGAGTTGACACTAATAGGATTGCACTGTAAGGCTGCAATCCTAAAGATACTTTCCTGGGAGCAAGCCCCATTGAACACAATAGGGCTTACTTTTGAGTAGACATGGTTAGAATGGTGCTCATAGCCTACTATGCAGCAGGAATGTAGTTATATAAGTGTGAATGTGTTTAGAAAGACTATACCACTATAGTTGCTATAAATAATAATAAAACTGCTGAAGTTAATATTTCTTACCCAGTTGTACTGAAACAAGCTCTTAATGATGCAACCTTTAAATCCACTTATTTGCACTTAATTGTTAACCATTCTTGAAGTTATCCAAAATGAAATCACATGTTCAGACATTTTCCAGATAGCGTTTAAACCAATACCAGTTTTCAAATGAACAACTTCCATGAGAAGACATTCAAAAGTGTTGGCTACATGAGATATTTCTTCAAAGAGGAAATTTTTTACAACCAAGACATTTTTAAAACATAAGACATGCCCTGCAATGCGAAAAGCCCAATGACAACACAACCAGAAAGCTCTGCCATTAATTCCAGCACACCCCTACAGTTTTGGCTGTGCCTTGAGAAACCAAATACTATAGAAATATTGCAGATAATACAGTTGACAACTGACACAAGTCCAATCTGCTCATTACCTCTTTCATGTATTGATTATACAAAGCCTCTGCAGATTCCAGGTAAGTCTGTGCTGTTTTAATGTCATCTCTTTCTGACCACAGGATACCCAGATTATTCTAAAAAGGGGAAGGGAGAAGATTACATTATTTTCAATGCTATGAAGAGCACAAAGATAATATCCACAGTCACATATATCATTAACCCCCACTGATATTGACAAAATGTGTGTGTGGGGTCACTCTAGACAAGTGGTACTCGAGCATTTCAGCACAGAAACCCCCTTCTGAGAATGAAAATCTGTCCAGGACCCCCCAAGAGTGATGCCGTGGGTGGAAGTGTCATTAAAGATGCCCAGTGCCAGATTACAAGATGGCTGCACTCAGTTTTCGCAACTCCCCCTGAAATGAAGTCGCAACCCCCTAAGGGGGTCCTGACACCCACTTTGAATACCACTGCTCTAGAACAAATAATGCAAGAATAAATATGAATACTAAATTATATGCCTTACAAGCAGCTCGTGGTAAAGGAAGACCAACAACATGTTATGAGTTTAATATGATCCATACTATTAGGAAATGAATAAGCTTCAACTTTGTGTACAGGAAGAAAGGTGGGATACAAATTGAATAAATAATAATAAAGAAGGAAATGCTGTATCACTACAAATATAAAAATAAGGTTACAATAACTTGGATCTCAGGTTTCTCATGCATGATCAGAAGGCACTTTTGTTTGCATGGACAGCAAGGGACAATGTTTACCTATCCCCCTTCCTGCTGTTTACCACTCCACAGCTTGGGTGGGGGGAAAGGTGTCTGCTGTAAAGAAAAGGGAGAGGAATTCGCCTGCACAACTTCCTTCTGCTTTAGATATGCATCTAAATACTAATGCATATGGGTTTAGATTATACTATTGTTTTCAGTGTAACACATTTTTAAAAACATAATCTCTCTTAATCTCTAGTCCTAATTTTGATTGGACATGTCCTTGAATACAGTAAACACGGCTGGAAAATGAGATTTTAACCGTCATAGACTGAACAACAAGACAATCAGCAGAGAGGAACAACCTGCTTCAATAACAAAACAAAGAAACACATGGTTGAGAAACCCCAATTTAATGTCTATGACACACAACAATCAGCAGCAATATCTTATGTCATTCTAACTATGTGAATTTTAACAAATGTATGTTTCATGTCCCATTGTGCTCAGGAATAAATGGGTTAAAGGCAAAAAAAGTAATGGTGGTAATGGTGTCCATTCATTCCTATCCATTTCTGCTTAGAAGGAAGCCCAGTGATAGTGAATGGGGCTTACTCCTTGGTACCTATGGAGTAAGTTATCATCTTATTGTCTTTACAAGATCCCATTATAATCAATGGGACTTACTGCCCCGAAAGCATGGATAGATCTGCAGCCTTAGAGTCCAATCCCATACCTGCCTACAAAGGAGTACATATGACCCACAGAGTCAATGTTGCTTTAACAGAAGAGAGAAGTGCAGCCTCACAGCTCTAAACAGGTCACCTCAGAAATAAGTCCCATGGTAGTGAGTGAAGCTTACTCCCAGGAAAGTGTTCAGGAGTACAGCCCCAGAGCCCATCTTATTCCTGTCTATTCAGGAGTAAGTCCATGTTAGTGAGTGGGGCTTACTCCCAGGAAAGTGTGAGGGGAATGCAGCCCCAGAGCCCATCCTATGCAGGTCTACTCAGGAGTAAGTCCATGTTAGTGAGTGGGGCTTACTCCCAGGAAAGTGTGGCAGGATTGCAGCCCCAGAACCCATCCTATGCAGGTCTACTCAGGAGTAAGTCCCATGTTAGTGAGTGGGGCTTACTCCCAGGAAAGTGTGGCAGGAGTGCTGCCTCAGAGCCCCTCCTGCACCTGTCTACTCGGGAGTAAGTCCATGTTAGCGAATGGGGCTTACTCCCAAGGAAAGTGTGAGGGGAGTGCAGCCCCAGGGCCCATCCTATGCAGGTCTACTCGGGAGTAGGTCCCTGTGAGCGGGGAGCGCAGCAGAGCCCACCTGAGCCTGTATGTAGAGGGAGACGCAGTCGCGGGAGAGGCGGTGGGGCTCCAGGAGGCGTGTGCAGTTGAGCAGGTGTTCCTCTCCGGCGGAGCACTCCTGGGTATCTGTGTGGTTCACCCCCAGCTCGTACTCCACCGCCGCCAGCCGCACCGCCCGCAGCCGCAGCCCCGCCTCGCCCTCTCCAGCGCCGTCCCCGGGGGCGCCCTCGGCCTCCTCGGAGCCCAGCTGCTGCTTGATCCCCTCCAGCAGCTCCCTGGCCGCGTACTTGGAGCGGTAGGGCTCCGTCTCCGAGTCCTTCTTAGACTCCACGTACGAGAGGTTCAGGGCGCTGCGGAACTTCTCGCTCAGCGAGTCCCAGCCGGCGGGGGTCGCCATCTTCCTCCCCTCGTCTCGCTCTTTCGTTGCCAGTGCGCATGCGCACGAGAGCCCCCTCTTCCTCGCCTTATTCAAAATGGAGGCACTACGGGCAACGCTCCCCAACCAATCGCTGCGCGCCGCACAAATGCCTGACGGGCATAACTTGTAAAGGAAACGCGGATTGGTTGGGCGAATTGACGTATTACCCACGGGAACCCTGGGAAATGTAGTTCTATGGCCTGTAGATACCCCATTGAGCAATTGGTGTCCACATAAATTGTTTCTCCCTGAATGCATTTTCTCCTAATCCAGGGTGACCACAAATGTCCTTCAGACCTTAAATGCTTCCCACCTACATTGACATTGTATATATATGTCATTAGCTATTAATTAGCTTTTTCCCCATTTTCTTTGTAAACCGCTTTGTGAAGTTTTTATTTGAAAAAGCAGTATATAAATTCTATAGATATATTTCTTATTTCCTGGAAGAAGAAAAAATCTTCCCATTAAGGATCTAGATCAATGTAGTCTTTGTATTATAGGTATAGCCACAGAGGAAAAAACATTAATTACTGATAAGCCGTCCCATCTCCCTAATAATTTCTGGGAAACTCTGTATAATCTCTTCAGTCCAGGTTATCGTCTTTCCACATATCTTTTCTATTTTAATGTCAATTTTTTAGGTATTTTAACATGTGTTACATAGGCTGCAATCCTAAAACTTTCCTGGGAGTAAGACCCATTGAAAACAATGGGGCTTACTTTTGAGTAGACATGATTAGGATTGTGCTCATAGTCTGATTAGAAGAGTTTAATGCTGGGACTTTAATTGCATTACTGTACTTGCCAATGATTTTATAATCCTCTTTCCACTTTCAGTTCCAGCTGTTGTTAAATCTTGTCTGACTGCAGCACACTAGATTACTCTGTCCTCCACTAGCTTCCAAAGTGTGTTCATTACCTCAGTGACACTATCAAACCACCTCATCCTCTGCCCTCCCTTTTTTCTTTTGCCTTCAGTTTTGCCCAGCATCAGGTTCCCTTCTCATTGACGTGGCCGAAACATGAGCTTCAGTATCTGTCCTTCCAGTGAACAGTCAGGGTTGATTTCCTGCAGGATGGACTGATCTGATCTCCTTGCAGTCCAACTTCCAAGGGACTCTCTTCTCCAGTCCCATAACTCAAAGGCGTATATTCTTTGGCAGTCAGCCTTCTTTACCATCCAGCTCTCACAGCCATATGTTACAGCCATATGTTACCACAAGGAAAACCATAACTTTAACTAGAAAGATCTTTGTTGGCAATACAATGTCTCAACTTTTAATTGAGTTGTTTAGGCCTGCCATTGCTTTCCTACCTGGAAGCAGGCAACTTTTGATTTCTTGGCTGGAATCATGATCTTAAGAGCCCAGAAAAATAAACTTGTCATGATTTCCATTCCCACAGTTTGTTATTTTCTCACAAAATTTTATTTGAATATTGTTGGGAATATAAATTGACTCAATGGTAAGGTTTTTGTTTTCCATTTCATCTTTAGTAAATGCTTATTTCTCTGGATAAGTGGTTCTAAATATTTTTTGCACAAGGCCCTCCTTTTTGGGCAATACAACCTTCAGGTCCTTCCTTTCTAAGAACAAGGGTTTGAAGCAGGGGTATCCAACCTTTCAACTTCAGGGCTCTTGGATCTTTAACGATTGTGTAAAGAAGGGAATTTCAAGCAGGTGCAGCTTCTGATCTCACAGATCAGAAGGTACAACCGCTGAAATTTCCTACTCACCTAAGCATGGACAGGAAAGGGTGATAGAGAAAAGCAGGGAGCAGAGAAATTTCACACCCAGCAGACAAGTGAGGCATACACTCTAAAAACGGGGTGCTGCTGAAATACCAGTTGACTAGTTTGGACTGCTCTTTTCTGCATGGAAATTATCTCGGACGTGTCTGAAATTGAAATAAATCCTTAAATAAAACTTTACAAGAAGTGACTTTTTCATACAAAGTATTTGACGCCTCCATAGAGTGAAAATGACAATACTGTTTCAGAGGTAAACTTCTGAAGCTGACTTGAGTAGGTCAGTAAGTCTTTCTATCTATCTTACTCTTTCTATCCAAGTCATTCTATCTCGAGTTTATTAACACAGGTTTGTTGTACACTTTAAAAAACCAAGGACGGGAGACTTTTAAAAGTGAATTATGTAAAAAAAAATAAAGTTCAGTGTCTTCCGTCATAAACAGAGCCCATTAGATTGCATTGCTCTAGCTATATCTGGAAAGCTAGTGGTTTGTTTGAAGTGCTATTCTTTGCAAGTCTACTAGAGCAGGAGTGTCCAAATCATGGCCCTGCGGCGCCAAACATGACCCTCAGCAAGACCCCTCCAGCTAGCCCTGCGTTTCTCAAAGTGGGGGTCGGGACCCCTTTGGGGGTCGCCTAGAGCTTTCCTGGGGGTGGCCTAAAGACCCCTGGTGCAGGGGGCCAGGTCAGGCTTGCCAGACCTCCGGCTGTAGCTGCACACACACTGGGGCTGACTGACAGCCTCAGGGCCCAATCCTATGCATGTCTACTCTGAAATAAATCCCATTGTGTTCAACGTGTGCATAGACCACACATTTCATTTGTAACAATGAAAATACATCCTGCATATCGGATATTTACATTACGTTTCATAACAGTAGCAAAATTACAGTTATAAAGTAGCAACAAAACTAATTTTATGGTTGGGGTCCCCACAACATGAAGAACTTTTAAAGGGATCACGGCATTAGGAAGATTGAGAACCACTAGCCCATGGGCAAGCCTTGTAAGGTCTCGTAATACAATTGTTTTATGTTAATTTATGTAAATATATTCAAATTTGAAATATAAATCATTTTTCCAGCCCCAAAACAATGTCAGTGGGATGTTGTGGCTCTCCTGCCAAAAACTATGGAGATCCCTGTACCAGAGTAAAACTATCTCTTGCTACTGTTATGTGCTGTCAGTAAGCATGTAACTTTATTGCACTGCTCTGTCTAATTAACTTCTCCCTGCCACATAACATTCTCCTTGCCCATCACTGCAAAATTATCAACTCTAAACATTACTCCTTTCTATATGGAAGGTTCCTAACCCCTCAGTATCATTCACTCACACCCAAACACTAGAATATGGTAATGGTTTGGTCTATAGTTCTAGTGGGCATAGCAGCACTTAGGTTTAATCCAACAGTGACACTCAGCACTACAACAACTAAGAGCATAATACTAATCTATTTTTTAGCACCAGTGGAAGGGCAATTCATTCCCAAAGCAAGGAAACAAAGATGCCTTTGAGTAAGACTCCATGACTGTTCCACCAACTGCAGGATGCAGCACATGTAGTTATGCCCAGTGCTCAAAAGCTGGTTAGGGTTGTGCCTAAATTGGTTAGAATTTTAGAATGTTAGGATTTTAGAATTTTATGAATAAGACAAGTTCAAGCTGATAATAAAAGAACATAAGTGTAAATGATTTTACTTCGGCTAAAACAATGGATTTAGTCCCATGAACATATACAGTAAATGTTTACAAATTATCAAAAAGCCTGGTTAAAACCTCGCTTTTGGCCCCTGTTTCTGGATCTGTCATTCCTGCCGCCACCTCGTCTCCTGGAGTCTGAACCACCTCGTCTCCTGAAATCTTGGCCACCTCGCCTTCCATTCCTGAATTCTGAGCCACCACCTCGGCTGCTGTCACGTGGCGATTCTTCAAGCTCAGGCAATTCTGTTGCCACAGAAAGTTGCCAGCGTCTTGAATCTTGCCAGGTTTGCTAATTAAAAAGGAAACACTGCTTAGGGGCTTCACATCTCAATGAAAATAATAAATGTTAGGACTACAGAGAACTTTAGATATTTTTATATACATAAAAGGTATTTTTTCTTTATCAAAAATATACATCAAGATGGGTCTTAGGACAGCAAAAAAAGTCATAATTATCAATACACCATCTCACACATTGTGCCACCCCAAGATTAGTTAGATTATTCTTATCTAGAGAGATGGTGTGGGTGTGTACTAAATCCCGCAGGTTGCTCCACTGGTTGTGACCAACTTTAGGATGTGATGCTCATCCCTGTTACAAGAGCAAAGAGCCAATGCCTGTGTGGTCATGTGGCGAACATGACTAAAAGCCAAAGCGCACAAACACTGTTACTTTACTACGAAAGTGGTACCTATTTGCATGCACATACTTTCAAACTGGTAGGTGGGCAGCAGCAAGCCAAGTAATGAGAGCTCACTCTGTTTTCCATCTGCTAAAAGCTATTTAGTTTTAAGACCTTACCTGTATTTTGCTTAGTTCAGCTACTGGAATATCAAAGCACACACCCTAAGTATAAGAAAGGTATACAGTGAGTGTAATTCATTGAATGAAGCGATTTGAAACAATTTCAATGGAAAACAACAGACTTTACCCATTCACAGAACAAGACAATTCTGCCACCAAACAGTACAAGGTGCATATTTTATTATAAAGGTGCCTGAATGACATCTTTTTAAACAAACCACTACGAAGAAAAAATTGGCATCCATCGGTCTTGAAAGACTATGGTATTGTGCTCAATGCTGGATGCGAAGCACAAAGGCCTGGGTAGATTGATATGGAGGATAGGCTGTTACCCAAGCAGCAAATCCCCCCTCTCCACACCACTGAAATAGTCCAATAGAATGGAAGAGCCGATAAAATTGGTTCCAGCTGCGTCGCAGAGCTGGGCTAAGGACAGGAGCTCACCCTGTCTTGTGGGGACCCAGGTCTTGAACCCTGGCATACTGGTTAACAGACACAGTGTCTTAACCACTTGCGCCACACACAAATTAGTAGTGTACATACTGATGAACAGCCAGAAAAAAGTTAATTTGACTCAACACTGGGCAATGGTGTTGACTCAACACTGGGCAATGGTGTTAAATAACAGAACTCAAATAGAACTCAAACCAAAAGGAGAAAGATTTTTCATTAATTTTAAGCGCAAGTCTCAAAAAAGTTCTATTTTATTATTTTGCTTTCTATTTTTCTATCACTTCATTTACCTATAAAACCAACAAAATAAATCCTCTCTTTAAATCTATAAAAAGATCTTACAGACTTTATAATCATCTACATTCATAGCTGTCCTGGGGACATAATTAATATTCTTTTTTTTTTTAAAGTGTATGAAACCAGTGTATGAAGGCTTGATCTCCTTCCTCCCCAAATCCATGCCTAAGCAATTCAAACCCAGGACTTCCCAATGTAGGTCTATCTAAATCCCCCAAACTGATTCCATACCAGTGCCACTTTGGTTTCCAGTTACACCCACACATCACCACTACCAGATAAACTAAAAAGAAAAGCAAATGCACTGACATACTAAGTGATACCAACTTAGGGATACCTACATCAGATAAGATTTCTTACCGTCTTCCCCTTGAGAAAACACATTCTGAACACTTTGCTGTCAATATCTTCACCCAGTTGCTCTTTTAGACCTCGCCAAGCGTAACCAATAGTGTGCATCTCTGCTGAACACTGCAGTGTCATGGTCACGTATCCCTTAAAAGACAACCAGATAAATGTTTGCAGTCAACCAATCATGTTACTGGTCGACAATTAATCCTAACCAAACAATTTTGCAAACTAAGCATGCATCATTTTTTTTTCTTCTACACATGTGAGAAGAAATTATCCTTAAAAGGTATCTTCAGAAGAAGAATTATCTTTAAGTGTATGATTTGTTGGAGGCCATTTTTATTTTAACTAGTGCCACAGTACTTGCAAGACATGACAACATTATCCCAATACACAACAAATGACATCCAACATAAGAAACAGCCCTGTTCTCTATTACATATCTGTGCTTTTCAAGCAGCAGTACAAGTATCCCTAGTGGCACTTTTAACTCAGTGATGTATAATATTCTATGTATACGTGGTGCCATAATATTAATCATTTCTTCAGTGGGAAAGAGAATTATAAATTATAATTTCCACATAGCTAGAGCTGCTGCAAATACTCTTAAGAAGTATATTCATCATCCTGATGAAATGAGAACCCAGAGTAGCCTTAATGCCAGTTCCAGTATGTAACTTAAACTGCACTTTGGCAGGGGCAGGAATAAGAAAATTAGTTCCTGTTGGCCATTAGTCAAAACAAAAGGAACAAATTCAGAGCATGCTGATATGCTGCCACTCAAATAGATGCATGAAAAAATTTAATTTGAGAGTACAGCAATTTTCCTGCATCTTTATACAAGTCACAGCAAACTGCTTCAGTTTGATGAGGTTTATAATGCTCCTAAGCATTTAAAGTTGACTAGAAATTCTAACCACTTTCCAGTAGTGACATAGTCATATCAGTGGGGTACATGTTGCATCCTGCAGCTAGGGGGTACTCACAAAAGCCTTCAAGAAAAGGAAATGTTTAATCCCTTATCTTGGGGTTGCCCTTACTTTGCTGCTGCAAAGTTGTTTAAGATTGTGCCTAAAGTGCTATATGTGCCATATTTACCGCATCAGAGTTGAGCAAAGAACGCTGTTCAATAGCAGTAGCTCCTGAAATATGAGCCAATGCTGCAGCTAAAGCTTCCACAGCTCCTTTTTCCTCTATCAGTCGTTCAGCAGTCTGTCTGAAGTAGTCAATGGCAGAAGGAGGAACAGAATCCAAAAATCTAAGTAAAATAAAATAAGATATTACTATCTATCAGATTACTGATATGCAGTATATTTGTTAACTTAAGCATTCAAGCAAAAGTATAAAAGCCCCCCAATAACCATATGTTATCCTTAAAAAAACCTTTATTATGTAAAAACTATGACATTTGTCTAAAATTTGCACTACAGTCAGGCTCCCATATCCATGGGGTTTCTATTCCAGAACCCCCTACCCTGAATAAGGTATCCACACATATGGGGGAAATACTATATAAATAACACTCATTGATTTACTGCAATACCGCTTGCAGTGCAGGTGCTTCTTACTTAACTGAAGAACTGAACATGTAGGCAATAAGCCTGAACTGACCTACTTCCTATTAGTCGTCTTCTAGCATGGTGCATGTTCGGTTTTTCAATTAAGCAGGATGTCCTCATGCTGCAAACACTACACAATACTTATAAAACAAAAGAACTTGCAATTGGCATGATGATTACAAAATGACTTGGCCAGAATTAACTACTCTATTTTCATGATATCTTTTGAGATAACATTATTTCATCATTTGGAACTGTAAGATAAATTTCAATGAAATCTAAAAAAAGAAAGCCTATAACTTTTGTGATATAAACCAGCAATTAACATACCTGATTGCATCTTTACTGGAAGCTTTAATTATTTCTGTTGCAGTAGGAACACCAACACGTTTAAATGTAATCCCCTAAAGTTAAAATAAAGTTAAAGGCATATTGCTTATTAAGTTCTAAACAAATGTAACTAAAATTTTTAATTCTATTTGAAGAATAAATTGTAAAAATGTTCACAATATAAGTAAAAGGTACTCTCAAAAAGGAATGTTGTGGCTTAGAGACTCAAAACAGGGATGATAATTACCGCTTTCTGTTCCACTTGTTTTAGCTGATAATCTTCTTTACGTTGATAGAAACAAATACAAATGCCAGTTCGTCCAGCTCGGCCTGTGCGTCCAGAACGATGGATATAAGACTCTACATCCTTTACAAATGAAAATAAATGAGAATTATTTGAATTGCCATTTGCTGACTGGTTCATAAGATCATTTATTCAGCTAAAACCCTAACCCCAGTTATAATCAAGCACCACTGAAATGAGTCAGGTTAGTCCCACTAATTTCAATGTTGTTGGCCATGATGACTAACTTTCAGTACAAATCACGAGCAATTAGACTGCAAAGAACAGAAAAGAGTGGAGACCTATGAGGAAGTCAGATTTTATGAACTACTTCAACAGGCAATCAGCGATGACATCTGCAGGTACTTTATAAATCTGAGAAACTGAGCTCTCTGAGCATATAGGCAAGCAATGTATTTGCAGATTTGCTTATCTGTAGACAGGGTTTGCAAAGTCCCCATATGAACCCCCTCTGGAGGCAAGGGGACCTCTGTTCTCCTTGCCTTGAGAGTGTCATCTGAGCCCAGAAGAGGCTGTGGACACTTATCCATAGCAACAGCCAGGCTCAGAAACAGCCTTGGAGGTAAAACCATACTACTTCTGGTTTTTCCGGAAAACCAGATAAGGTGTTTTTAAAGTCTTACAAGGCATTAGAAGACCCAGGAAAGCTCTCAGGTGATGGGAGCCTCCAATAATATTATGGAAATAATGGGAGTAGAGCTCCCCTCACCAGAGGCATTTGTCCGTAGATGCAGTTTCACTTAAATGTGGGGGGGGGGGGGGTTCCAGAACAGAACCGCTGTGGATACAGGGGCACATCTGTATACTGAAAATACAGGATTTGAAATGCAGATAGAAACAGCCAAATCATTAAAGGAATGTACTGAAGTGGAGTACAAGGAAACTGATATTTAATTCTAATATCTATAATAAACCCTTTAGGAATCCTACAGAGATCACAGGACTCTTATGATCAAATTGCTAGTAGCAGATTTGTTTTCTAGAATGAAGAAGTAGGCTAATCCAAAGAAGGGCCTCAAACAATTACAACGTTCAACAGGTAGAACAAACACAAGAGAAACTGTTTCCCAATTCATTACTTTAGGTAAGTAATTTGCTACTATTATGAAAATCAGACCCATTATTAAACTGTGCTTTCTCCCGCACCCACCCTAAACAGAAATTACCTTTGGTGGTGAACTTTGTATTACTAGATCAACTTCTGGAATATCTAAACCCCGGGCAGCTACATTGGTTGCAACCAAAACTCCAAATGTACCATTTCTAAACCCTTTCAGTGTGACTTCTCTTTGCTTCTGTGGAATGTCACCATGTAAAGACTGTGCATCCTAAATACACAAAACAATGTTAATGAGACCAAAGCAAAAATAACACATTCCAAATATTCAGTGATTGTCCAAATGATAGCCATAAACACCCCTCTCCCAAAAGAATATGAAAATAACTGCTCAACAACTTTGAAATTCAATTTTGACTTCTTATTCTTTTGACTTCTTATTCCATTTTTATTATTTATAACCACAAATACCTTATAGATGCTTATATTCAATATTTGCTTATATTCAATATTTGAATGCATTACATCTCAGATTTATCTATGATGCTAACAATCCAATAGTTTCATCAAAGTAATTGGAATACAGTGGTACCTCAGTTTAAGAGTCTCAGATTGAGAGTATTTCGCAGGATTAGCAAAGATTTAAGAAATCTTTGCAAGCAATGTCTTGCTTTACAAGCAAGACTTCAAGGGAACAAACAGGTCTATATCAGTGGTGGTGCTGATGCAGATCTGCACCACAGCGCACTGCAGAGGAGGGAATCCCCTGCGCATGCAAGTGAAGGAATTCCGTGGCAGGCAGGGGGTCTCCATGGATGCCCTTTCCATCAGACCCTCAGCGCTGATGAAGGGGGCATCCATGGGCACCCTGCATGATCAGAGCATGTCCCCCCCAGGATCAGCAAACATGCAGGTTTCCCCAGGGATTCATGCTCCCTTCGTCAGTGCCAAGGGTCCCCAGGGATGTCGCCCTTCATGCTCAGGGGATTCCCAGTGCTTGGAGTGAGGGGGTTTCCCACCAAGATTAGCACCTAGTGCTGATCTCTGGGACAATTACAGCGTCATCCCAGCATCACAGAATTGGAATTAAGATCATATGCCTGTTCGATAACATGAAGTTACTTCATGGAACTGTTTTGAATATTTAAAGGAAACTAAAAATTGAATGTTTGCTTTTTTTAACACAATTCATTTTTTGTTAAACAAATAAAAGTAGTAAGTCCTGTCAATTAAGTCAGCTTCCCATTAATGTAAAAACATTCCAAATACATACAACAAGGCTACGTAATAGAAATTCTAAGACTACCGGTATGTTTTTGTTTTGAACTCTCCCCTGCTCACCCCACAACATTCAAATTAGTAATGATCAGTTCCAGACACAAAGGGTCACTGTACCTGTTTTATTGAGGCATTTAGAGCCAGTTCAGTTGCCTCCTTTTTTGTCTCACAAAAGATAATGGTCCGTCCATGACTACCACTGTAGACTTGAATAACATCTCCAATTACTGCTGCTCGTTGGGACCAATGACACTCAATAGCCAAATGCTGTGAAGAAATAAAATTAATGCTTGTTAGAAGAATAGAAAAGCCCAACTGCTTGCAATGGGTTCAAATAAATGCATCATATAATTACAATGATCACAAAAAGTCAATCTGGTTTTACTAGAAAGAATCACTTACTTCTACAGTCATAGCAGTTTTTTTAGTCTTCTTTCCAATAAGGTCAACTTGCTCATATTTGGACTTCATGTATTTCTTTGCTACATCATAAACCCAGTGTGGACAAGTTGCAGAAAACAGAAGTGTCTGAGGGTTGTCTTCAGAATCTGTAAAGTAAGGGAAAAAAATCCTGCTGATATCATTAAAACCTAGATCAATTTTAATATTCTTCACGCTTGGAAAAAGATGTCATATGTGGTCCTCTGTTAGTAAGAACTTAATTACGTGGGGTAATTTTTATTACTTCCAAGTTGTACTTTACAGGAAAATACCCCATACCATACATCAATAACAATCTGGCTCTTATCTTCACTAAGCCACCACAGATCTGACCACTTGCATACCAGTCATCCAGGGGATTTGCCATTCAGGCTACAGAACAACAAGATATACTTCAAGTATCTGCAAATAAATGACTCCAAAATAAGTGACCTCTCTGATATGATGGCAGTTCCACAGATATAGAATTTACCTTTCTTATAAGCATGAACTAAGATTTCCTCGACTTGTTCAGCAAAGCCCATGTCCAACATCTGATCAACTTCATCCAGGACAACATGCTTCAGATTGGAAATGTCCAATTTGTTATTTTGAAGATGGTCGTTGATTCGCCCTGGAGTTCCAACCAGGATGTCAATGCCATTTCGAATTAGATCAACTGAAACAGAAGTCAGTGTTTACATATAAAAGAACTGAATTATGAGAATTATAGATTGCAACAAAATTCTATACAAGTCAAAACATGAGAGGGAACCCATCAGTTAGAATGAAATACTACAACGAGCACAATTAAATAAGACTGAAGAGACACGTTATGTTCATCTCATGTTTGTAAACAAAGCTACAAAGTGAATGCCTATTTAGCATTTCCCTCTACTACTAACTTAAAGCTAACAGTGCACAATAATCTGCCTGTCCTTCACTTACTTCAAAATAACAATTTCTCCAGCTTTCGTTGTCTTCCCCCCCCAAAAACCTCTGAAAAACTATAGTGAGAGGAGCCAACTTTATTTCTTAAATGTAACAGGATCAAAAAGCAGTTCAAAGTAATGTCTTACTCTGTCCATTATATGGTGTTCCTCCATAGAAGCAAGCCACAGTGAGTTTCTTTGTGATGTCTTTGAAGTCTCTGGCTACTTGCATAGCCAGCTCTCTGGTAGGAGTAAGAACTAGTACCTAAACAATAAAATAAGTAAACAGAAATTCCGTTTCTAATTGTGGAGGATGGTACTACACCCCCACACACTGAACACTCTTTCAATCTCAACGTCAGTCTTCAAGATTGGTCTGTAAATTTACGTAACAGGCAACATTATACAAAGGCACAAAAAACCTCTATACTGTAGTTATACAATTGTGTTCAAAGGGAAATTACCAACAGAAAAAGAACAAAAAGAAAACTACCCTCAAAGTATCAGTTTAATGAAATAAGATGAATATCTATTTATAAATTTCACCTTCTTTTGCTGGTTAAAAAATTAAGAGTATTAAAAAAACCTAATCTAAAATTACAGTGGGCCCTCCTTATCCGCAGAGGTGGTATCTGCAGATTTCAATGCTGAGCCCACATTGACTAGAAACTGTCTTCCAATTGCATCTGGAAATTGCTCCAAAGTGCAAGGTGGATACATGCAGCCACAGGTAAGCAACTGTAATGTTGTTCAGCCTTCCCACCCCATAGATTTCATTATCTGCAGAATTTGGTATCTGCAGGGGATCCCATAACAGATATCCCATAGATACAAAGGCCTGCTGTACTTCAAACGATTTAGTTCTTTCCCATTAGTCCATAAACTGCTGTCAACTAGCCTGCAATAGAAAAAATACATGAAATCTTTCTAACTCAGGTATGTTTTACTGTTATTCTATTCTTTAATCATATCAAACCTTCCTAATCAAATTATGAAGTGAGTCCATTTCCAAGTTTTTTGCCAATTATTCCGAGAATCATTAATAAATTAAGCACTAGATTAAGTGCTTTAATCATTAATAAATTAAGCACTAGTTAAGCATTTTTCTCCTTATACCACTCAATTTGTTGGAAAAATAGATTGTGAACTTCAAATGTTATAATTCTACAAATGTGATCATTAAAGTCAGTGCTACTCAAACTAGTGAGCTGTGACCCCCCCCCCCCTCCCAGTTTGGGTAAAGGGAAAGCAGCACAGCAATATCCCCAAGATCACAGTTCTGCACAGAAAGGGCAGGGTATCTCCAAACACAGCAGGGGTGCGGGCAGGGTCTGGGAAGCCCCAAAGACTGCTTGCTGGGCTTCCCATAACTTGGAACCAGTAAAAGTTGCAGCTACAGTTAAATAAGAATTTGACTTCCAATTTAGTTGCAGCTGCACCTTGCATTAGTTTTGAGCCACAGAAAGTCCTGCAAGTGCATTGTGGGCCTCCTCAGATCCTCCAGAAGCTGGAAACACCTATTTGCTTTGTAAATAGCCCCCCTTCACCTACTGGGGCACGATCCTAGAATCTGGATCCTGTCGTAGCCTAGCCTCTCCCCTGCATCAGCTTAATTAGGCTTCTTTAATGTTTGAGAACCACTGACTAAAGAAACCTTATCCCAAAATTTCCAGACTAGTTCACACTTTTAACATATACCACTAATCAGAAAAACTAGATTTGCAGCATGACATATCCAAGAGTTCCCTGTACATTAACCTGCACTTTTTGGTAATCTGTTTAGTTTTTATACATCTCAAAACGAATATTCAAGAACCTCATGGCTGCTTATAACACTTCCTGTTGCTAGGAAAATTTGTTCAACATTCTCAACAGAGGCAGAGCAAACATGATGTTTCAAATCAATCTTACACAATTTATGGATTCACAAAGAGTAAAAATAAAGAGACGTACAGTAGTCCAATGAAATTTACTAAAGCTTCATATGGGTGATCAATTTATTTGAGCCTTGAAGAAACAAATAATACATTGCCCCCTCCTATAAACACGTTTCACCATCCTTAGCTTAGCTACCTTTGGAGTGCGGCCTCTCTTTCTTTCCTGGGGATCTCTCTGAAGTTTTTCAATTAAAGGAATGGCAAAAGAAAATGTTTTTCCAGTTCCAGTGCGTGCTTGGGCTATCACATCTTTGCCATCGTTTATATGCTTGAAAGTTTTTACTTGTACTGGAAACAGGTAAGTAACGCCACGAGCTGAAGAACACAGAGTTATGATGACAGAAATAAATTCAACATGATTTCAAACCTGACGGTCACTCATGTTCATATATAAACAATATATTCACAACACAGAATCATTACAAGTACTTGTAGTCAAACATACAAGAAAAATGCAAAATATACTGTACTTTTAATGTTTTTATAAATTCTTTGTTTTGTTGTATTTTTATTATTGTACAATAAAGCACTGATAAAGAGGCTAAGTACATGCATACATCCAGACACCATGAAATTTGGGCAGAATGTTCCTTATGTGACATGAGCACCCACTAAGAACTGATTTTCAGAAATGTACCCCTTAACAGGGTGAAAAAGGGTGCAACGTGTTTTTGTGCTATTCTTAACATGGAAGACAGACCAGCCAATTTGGTGCTCGGTGCTGGATGGTGTGAATAGTGGAGGGGATGGTGCACATAGGGGGGAAGTGTGTTGAGCATGGGGGGCAGATGATATGCAAGGCAGGATGATGTACATGGGGCAGATGATGTGCAATGGGGTATTTTCCTCCCACAACGTGGGTACCTTTTGCTAGTTTATAATATATAGTAAGAATAATTTTTGACCCACTGTTTATCATCATTCATTTACATGATATAATATTGATATATTACTGTTGCCTGCTCAGCCCCTAAACAAAGAGTTCACCAGACCAGAACTGAAATCATATACACTCTTGTCTGAAAGCATACTTAACTCAATGGGGCTTACTCCAAAGTAAACAGGCAAAGGAACAGACTTACAGCGTACACCTATGAATATTTACTCAGACATAAGCCTCACTGAACTCAGTGCAATTTAGGGCAAAATCCATAGCAGTTATGGGTCCACACAGTTACGTCACCCTCTAGAGTTATCTTATGGGAAGTCATCTTAACTGCTGTGGAGCACGGGGCTTAATTTCACTTTAGGATATAGGCCTTACTCTCAAATAAATGAACAAAAGACTGCATTCTTAAGGAAGTCTAGATAAAAAGGGACATTGTCAGATTTAAAAATAAATTACCTTTCAGAAGGTCAATAGTTCCTTTAGAGAGATCAAAATTGGAAAACGCTCCTTCCTTTTGTTCTGCAGTCAATTCCTGAAAGACAAAAATAAGATTATCTATAAACACAAATTTTAAAATACTACAGTACACATCAAAGTTCCAGCAGAAAAACAGAGCATGTATGGACAAAATGAGGAAAATAATGCAAAATACAATCATTCCTTATATATTGCACAAACTAACCAAAGGGTTGGGAAGCGTATCCATCCAGAGTATCCCTTCCCTAGAGAAGAATTCTTTACCTAAAGAATGGGAAACTGTGGATTTCATACAGAAAGAGTAACTGCAATACAAAATACTGTATGGTAACAACAAACAAAATTCATCAACCATAGGAAAAATAGGAAAATTTCAACCCAGAGTATAGGTTGAAACACAAACCAACAATTATGCTTAGAATGATATAGCATTACATATTGCATTACAAGCAGCAGCCATATATAAGTTGTTATTTGAAACTCTTTACATTCTTTTGATGTGCATATGCCATTTAAAAAATGGCAAATATGAGCAAATGTGTAAGCTATACAACTAATTGGAAATTGTTAATGGAAAAAAGACAAGCAAAATAGTACTAGGAATGCAGCCTGAATGTTTGAAACTGAGCAAGAACACTCTGAGAAAAGATTACACCTTACCTCTGCACATGGATTAAGGGCCCAATTCAATCCAGTATCAATGAATGGAATCACAGAGACCTCCCCGACATAAGGGAATATTTGTTCAATTACCTCAGGGCTGTGTTGTGGCTGCATCAGAACACTGAACGAGTTTGGGCCCAAATTTACTGATCTGAATCCAGTCATAGAATTACAATGCAACGTAACAACTATGAGCAGGAAAATCGTCTGCAGCATATATCACTCAAGAGAATTAGAGCACAATACTATCCAACTTTCCAGCACTGATGCATCCATGCCAACAGAGCAACCTGTGATCAAGAAGCAGTCGTGGAGGCTTCATCAAACTAAGGAAACATTTGTTTCCTTACACTAGGTCAGGGCTGTCCAAGCCCAGGTCCTGGGGCCAAATGCGGCCCTTGGCAAGACTCCTTTATTAGGCTGTGGGCAAGGCTTGTAATGTCTTTAATACAATCTTTTATGTAAACTTATTCAAATTTGAGATGTAAATCATTTTTCCGCTCCCCCCCCCCCCCCAACACAGTGTTAGAGAGATGATGTGGCCCTCCTGCCAAAAAAGTTTGGACCCCCCTGCATTAGGTCATTGCTGTTTCAGCATTGGAAACTTTGGTAAGATCAGGCCATTAAATTAAGCTAATATAATTAAAAAGCACAATCTCACCGGATCCTGGTCAGTGTCACACTCTGTACTTGATTCTTCATGAGAATTATTCTGAACTTTTGAGAGTACAATCCCATTTTTCTCAGGTGATGTTTTCTCAGTATCTATTATTATGTTTTCATCATCAACAACCACTTTATTCTTTTTTTTAATTTTCTTTGGTTTAGGAGGCTCCAAGTCTGCATCAGACAGTTCATTTTCCACTGATTGAAATTTCTGCTTTTTCAGTTTCTCCTTTTTTGATTTATCTTTTTTATCCTTCTGAAAAATAAAGCCATGAACAGAAAAGAGAAAATAAGATTAAAATTAATACATTTAGTGTCCATTTGCCCACAGGAAATGGCACTTATCCCCTCCCCCATGATTTCATTATAGATACCATAATTATTTCATTACAAATACCTTTCCGTTTGCTGAAAACTGACAAGAACAAAAGTCAATACCAAAGCTCAAATACTGAATTACAAGTTGTCCCTTGGTATCCATGGGGGATCTGATCCTAAACCCGCAGATACCAAACCTACAAATACTTTAAGTCGCAGGAGTGAGAATCCATAGGGTTGCATCTCATAGTGTTCTGAACCTGGGGTGGCAGCCTGTGGCTTCTGCACCCATCAGATGTTCTCCAGGAGCACTTCCACTTTTCAGTTAAATAGGGAGTGCCTCTCAAAAGCCTATGAAACAAACAGTATGAGGTAACCTTCCTTTACACTTCAAAATTTAATGATGCAGAAACAGCCGTGATAATACAAGTTTCCCTCATTATCCATTAGGATTCTGTTCTGGATCCACCCAGAGATGGGAAAAAAGTAGAATAGATTTAGAGCAAAATCCAGAGCAGTTACGGGTCCACGCAGTTACGTCACCCTCTAATGTTATCTTATGGAAAGTCACCTTAACTGCTCTGGAGCAAAGAGCTTAATTTGACTTTATACATCGTTATTTACTGGTTATTCTGAGAAACTGTTAAGTCTGGATACCAAAGCCCCAATACTGTATATTAGACAGCAAACCAGTAACAATCCTATGTAAATTACTCAAAAACATACATACCTTTTTTTCAATTTTCAAACAGATAATCAGTCTCACTCCTGTGTATCATGACAATGAAAGCTGAGCTCTGCTAGACTATGCCAAGGGCTCTACTAATCCAGCTTCCTGTATCTATCTCAATGACCCACCAAATCCCTCAGGAAACACACAGCTTGATCCTAATGCCTCTTGCACCTGGCATTCTGAGGTGGCTTCCTTCTAAAACCAGGAGACTGCACATACCCATCACAGTTTATTAGCTAGGATGGATTTTTCCTCAATCTTTTCCAATCTTCTTTTAAAACAATTTAGGCCAGTGTTTTTCAACCAATAGCATGGGTACCATCAGTGACCTGAGACAGTGCCTAGTGCAAGTGATTTTTAACCACTATGCCATGACACATTGGTATGCCATGGATGGTCCACAGATAATGCCATAGGAGTTTGGGGAGAGGTTTTTAGTAGTTGGGCTATTTGTACCCGCACTAGTAGCACGATGTGCCTTATCAATGGTCAAAAAAGCTGATGGTGTGCCTTGAACATTTTAGCACCTTATCAGTGTGCCATGAGATGAAAAAGATTGAAAACTTTTGGTCCAGTGGTACTCACAGGATCCCTAGACACCCACTACGTGGCAGCAAGACCAGCAATGAAATAGGATGCCTGGCTCAGTGAACAAAGCTCCAGTGAGTGTTTTTGGCTTGCTTGAGAAAGGCATCCTGTCCACCTGAGCCTCATACTGATGTCTGGCCTCCTGACCTGAAAATAACTGGTGATGTTATACCCAGTTACTTCTAGTGGTACTTCCAACAGGTGAACCATCCCAAGTCTTGACAAACATTGAGAAATCTGATTGAGGCCAAATACCATCACCACATCTTGTGGCAAAGAGTTTCACAGACTAATCATTCACTGGATAAAGATATACCGTTATTTCCTTTTGTCTGTCCAAACTCTCCCAACACTCATTTATAGTGCATGCGCTCTGGATCTGGCATAATCTGGTATTTGATTACATAACCAAGACAGTAAGAGCTCCCTTCCCCTCACCCTTAGAGCCCAATCCAATGCCTGTCTACTCAGAAGTTCTATTATAGTCAATGGGGCTTACTCCAAGGGAAGGGAAGACAGAACTATAGCCTTAGAGGGCAATTCCATGCCGGTCTCCTCAGAAGTAAGTCCCATTCTAATCAACGGGACTTCCTCCCAGGAAAGTGTGGCTAGGATTGGAACTTCAGAGCCCATCCTAGGCCTGTCTCTGCTCAGAAGTAAGTTCCATTATAGTGGATGGTGCTTACTCCCAGGGAAGGGCGGAAAGTGTTCCTCCTAGCAGCATGTCTACCCAGGAGTAAATCCCATCGTCGTCAGTGGGGCTTACTCCTGGGTAAGGACTGCAGCCTCAGTGGAGGCCATGAGCCAGTGTAGGCCGTGGCAGCGTGGAGGAGGCCCTTCCTTCCTTGGCGTTAGCGGCGCCAATGGCGGCTCTTCCTCCTCCCCCTCGCCGGCCGGGCCTGCGTCATCACTGCTGCTCCGAGGCCTTCCGCCACGAGGCCTGGCCTGGCTGGGGCTGCCTGGGCTCTGCCTCTCACCTTGCGCTTCTTCCCTCCGCCTTCGGTGTCGGCGTCGCAGTCGGGCTGCATGGGGCTCTCTGGGTGGAACTCCTCGTCGCTGTGGCAGGCGGGCTTGGGGGCTGTGGGCATCTCCTGGGACTCGAGGCCGCTGCTCAGGTGATGGGAAAAGCGGCTGCTTCGGGCCGAGGCCGACGAAAAAGGAAAGAGCTCCACCCCGAAGGCGCTGAGGAGGAGGCGGGAGAGGGGCGGCGCTTGGCCGGGGAAGGAGGAGGAGCAGCAGCAGCAGGCGGAGGGCCAGCCTGGGCAGCCCAGAGGGGCCAAACACGGCCGTGAAGCACCGCCTCGGAGCCTCCGCCGGCACCGGAGACCCGCCAGACGCAAAGCAGGAGCGAAGATGGGGCGCCTCAGGAAGCCCAACGTCCAGCCCATCCCCGCTCTTCCCTTCACCTCACGCGGACACAGCGGCTGCCCCGCGCGCCTCCTGCTGCTCCTCCCTCCCCCCGCCTCACCTGCACGCGCAACGCCCCCAACGATTCCCTCACGCGCTGACACGGGGGGGGGGGGGGGAGAGGATGGAGTCCACACACCAGTCACCTCACAGACAAGCCTAGGCACGCTTCTCTCGGAGGAAGACCCATTGACTAGAATGGGACTGACTTCTGAGGAGACAGGCATAGGATGTGCTCTGAGGCTGCAATCCTAGCCACACTTTCCTGGGAGTAACACCATTGACTAGAATGGGACTTACTTCTGAGGAGACAGGCATAGGATGGGCTCTGAGGTTGCAATCCTAGCCACACTTTCCTGGCAGTAACACCATTGACTAGAATGGGACTTACTTCTGAGGAGACAGGCATTGGATGGGCTCTGAGGTTGCAATCCTAGCCACACTTTCCTGGGAGTAACACCATTGACTAGAATGGGACTTACTTCTGAGGAGACAGGCATAGGATGGGCTCTGAGGCTGCAATCCTAGCCACACTTTCCTGGGAGTAACACCATTGACTAGAATGGGACTTCTGAGGAGACAGGCATTGGATGGGCTCTGAGGTTGCAATCCTAGCCACACTTTCCTGGGAGTAACACCATTGACTAGAATGGGACTTACTTCTGAGGAGACAGGCATAGGATGGGCTCTGAGGCTGCAATCCTAGCCACACTTTCCTGGGAGTAACACCATTGACTAGAATGGGACTTACTTCTGAGGAGACAGGCATAGGATGGGCTCTGAGGCCAGAACCCTATCTACACTCAGGAGTCCTTTCTACACCTTCCTGTGAGTAAGCCCCATTGACTATAGTGGGACATAACTTCTAAGTAGACAGGCATAGGATGGGGATCACAATTGCTCTGGCAGTGTACACTGCCAGCAACTATACCAGGGGTGTCCAACCTTTCAACTTCAGGGCTCCAGGACCCTTAACAAATATGCAGAGGAGGACATTTCAGCAGGCGCAGCTTTTCATCCCACAGATCACAAGCTACACCTGCTGAAATTCCCTCTTTTACAAGGTCCAGGAGCCATGAAGTAAAAGGTTGGACATCACTGATCTACACTGTGTGGCTGATATGTGTTTTCAAGGGTCCATCACATTTACATGATAAGGCTGCACAGTAGCATCACTAGAGAGGTGTGGTCCACACCAGGTGATGTGCGGGGGGGGGGGGTTGAAACACAATGGGGATCCCAAAAAATGCAACTTCATGATAGTGTGGAAAACACCATCATTTCATAAACTGTTGGATTCATATTGCAGAGCAAAATCCAATGCAAAAATCCCTTTTGAAATTGCACCTTCCTATCAAAAGTTAGGGCCAAAAAAATAAAAATATGCATTGGACTCTATGGAAAGTGAACCATGTGACGGCTTTACTCATGAGTAGGTGAACGTGCCCTAGTCCATTGGAAAGGACACACTGAGAGGGATCCAAGGACAACGGAATTGTCCTGATCCAATGAACACAGCCACACAAATCACCCCAGAAATAGGTCCCTGATGACTGCTTTGAAATACATTGAAAATGAAAGTGAACTGAACAACCATGTTTACTAGTACATGTTTACAAGCATGCCTTGGCTGGTATGGATGGTTTGTCCAGGGGATGCAAGGCTTTCAAAATGGTCCTGATCAGGAATGCCACTAGGGTGTCAGAAAGGGGAGGGACACCCCATTGACCAAAATGGCTGAAATCATGGTTAATAGAATTAATCCCATCATGTTATATACTACTGAATGTGTAATTTACAGCAGAATGCCGTGAAACGAACTACTTTTAAATATCTTTATTAAAATGTGTGGCTAAAAAACCAGTAGAGGTGGGGCAGTGGCACATAACAACACTCAGAGTTCATATTGTTGCCCTGCCCACTGCATGGGCTGAAACACTAGCCTTCGCTCTGGGTGATGCAAACCCTAATGATGCCCTGAAACTGCAATCCTATCCATGCTGGCCTGGGAGTAAGCACCATTGGCTATAATGGGACTTACTTCTGCATAAGCATGCAGTATTCTTGGGGAACCCAATCCTACCAAATTTTCCAGCACTGTTACAGCTGCGCCAGTGGGTTATGTGCTGCATTCTGTGTGGAGGGACATTAATCACTGAGGCCACTTTGAAGGACCATTTGGAGCCAAACCCTATACATAGGACTCAGAAGTCCCATAAGTCAGTGGGACTTACCCTCGCGAGCATGGATAGAATTACATTCTTGATTCTTTCCTTCTGGACTGCTAGAACTGCAGATAAGACTGGGACCTATTGCTGTTTTTGCAGTAGTTGTGCTGATCCTTAGTGAATACCTAAATTTGTGGATGGAGTGGGAGAATGAAATTGAAACAGTCCATTTCAGTCTGTTCTACCTTCAGCCCAAGGGTCTCCAAACATTTTGGCAGGAGGGCCATATCATCTCTCTGACATTGTGTCGGGGGCAGAAAACTACAGTAATTTACATTTCATGTTTGAATAACTTTACATATCGTATAAGAATATATTGGGGTGGATTATAAGGATTGCCCAAAGGCCAGATAGAAGGGTTTTGCTGGGGGGGGGGGCACTTTGAGGCTCGCCAAGGGCTGCCATCTGGACCCCTGCTTTATTCTAAAAGCTGCACACTTTAAGCAAAAGTCTAATAGTGGAAAGTAAACCAACAGGGTGGTCCAATTCATGACTACACAGCAATAAGTATTATACATTCACTGTGACTTTCAGTTAAGGATTCCAGAATCGGATTCAAACCAGTCTAGTGGTGCTGGAATTGTCACTATCAAAGACTGTAGCAATCATGCCTCCATCTACACTGCTGGGCATAGAAGTTGGTAGTGGTGAATCTGATCATTGACAACTCTAAGGGATGCTTTATGTACCCTTGTTTCTGATCCAAGCTGCATCCATCAGCGCTCAGGTGACATCTGTTCACAGGAGGTAGCAAGAAGAGTAGCACAACACCTTCACAACCAGAACCCTTCCCATCAACCTCAGTGGAGAATTGAACTTGAGAACTATACATTTTAGCAGGCACATGAAACCCAGAAGAGGGTGGATGATGAAACTATAAAATACTTGCAGTATTCTTCTATTGTAGTATACAATGGCGCCTCACGTAAAGTATGTTCCATGTAACAAGTCAAATTTCCAAGGAATTCTGCTTCAGGTAACAAATATGTTTCACGTAACAAGCAAACCCCTCTGGAGCCTAATGGGCACATGCACTATGCAGCCCTGATGCTCCACGCGGAGGCTGTTTAAAAGGGCTGCCGGCCAGCGCCGCTGCCTCTAACTGCTCCCAACTTGGGGCTGTTGTTTGGGGGTGCCAGAGGCAGCTGCCCCCAAGTGCCCCCACTGGACACCTTGAACCTCCAGAGCAGCCCAGGTAAGCCTCCCAGGAAAGTGTCTTTGATTGCGGCCTCCTAACCATGTCTACTCAGAAGTAAGCCCCATTGTGTTAAATGGGTCTTACTCTCAAGCAAGTGTCTAGGATTGCAGCCTAAGTAGGCTTTAATTACAGTGTTTTGTCATCATTTTTAAATACAGTTAATATTTTTATATGAATACTAGTGAAAAGTGTACCCACGTTGCGGGAGTAAAATTTCCCCATACACCATCCTCCCACTGCGCATCAATTCCCCACGCACATCCACCCCCCACATTCATCCACTCCATGTGCATCATTCCCCCTATGCACATCAACCCCCCATGCTCATCAACTCCCCACGTGCAACATTCACTATATTCATCCCCCCTACGCATCAGTCGCCCATGCGCAACATCTCCCCATGCTCATCAATCCCCCATGCACGACATCTCCCCATGTGCATCTTCCCATGCCCAACCCCCCATGCATCTCATCCTCCCCAGTGCGACCTCTTTCTCTGAACAATATCCACCCCCCCCCCCCGTGCACCAGGCACCGAGCACCAAATTGGCTGGATGTTGGTCAGTCTTCCATGTTAAGTATAGGACAAAAACACACTGCATCCCTTTTCAGCCCCTTAAGGGTTAAATTTCTCCACATGGGTTCTTGGTGGGTGTTCATGTCACAGAAGGAACTCCCTCCCCGAATTTCATGCTTCTAGGTCCGGGGGTTGGGGCGGAATGTTGATGAGTCATCAATTCTCCAATGCAAAGTATAGGGAGGAAAACGCGTTGCGCCCCTTTTAACCCCCTTCTGGTTGGAATTTCCAAAAAAATTAGTGCACCCCTCAGTCACGGAAGGAACACCCACCCCAAATTTCATGCTTCTAGGCCCAGCGGTTTTGGAGGGGGTTGATGAGTCAGTGAGTGACTTTTCTCTTTTATATATATAGATTTTTTTGGGTTGTGGAACCAATCGTCTGAGTTTCCATTATTTTCTATGGGAAAATCCGCTTCATGTAAAGAGTATTTCACATAACAATTTATGTATTGAATGAATTCAGAATGAATTAAACTTGTTACGCGAGGCACCACTGTACTACGAGAATACTAGCAGTGTTCTGAAATGGAGAATTCTTTCAGTATTCTTCAGCCTTGAAAAGCAGATGAGTGCTGATAGCTTTTCAGGGCTAAGAGGGCAACCTGCAAGGGATACCTTTACTGTATTCTCCTGCAGTAAGTTGCGCATGGGGGGAAGTTGCACATGGGGGATGGTGCGCATGTAGGAAAGTTGTGCATGGGGGAAGTTGCGCATGGGATGATGATGCACATGTAGGAAAGTTGTGCATGGGGGAAGTTGCGCAAGGGGGGATGATGCGCAAGGGGGGATGATGCGCATGGGGGGATGATGCGCATGTAGGAAAGTTGGGCATGGGGGACGATGCACATGGGGGACGTTGCGCACGGGAGGGAATGATGCGCACGGGAGGGACGTTGCGCACGGGAGGGAATGATGCGCACGGGAGGGAATGATGCGCATGGGAGAAGTTGCGCACAGGGGAATGTTGTACATGGGGGTAGGTTGCGATGGGTTGTTGATGCACCGTGGGGGATGTTGTATGGGGAAGTTACTCCCGCAACTAGCTTTTTGCTAGTGATGAATAATAGAGTACTGACAATCAACCGCCTTGCCTCATCTCCTGATAGGATCCACTTAGCTTTTCACTATTGGGACCCACCTACCTTTTTACTGTGGTGGTGGGTGCCTTCTGGAGCATTTGTTAGGCTTTATTTTCATTGGATTGGGACCATTGTTGGGCCATACATTTCCTTTGACTGGACTTCAATAATTGCTGAGGCACAGTTGCCTATTAATCAGTAAATGCACAGGTGTGGCTTATCATCATAGTCTACTTCTACAACCAGGAGGTTGCCTATACCCATTAAGTCTACTCAAAAGGAAGCCCACTGTGTTCAAAGGGTTTTACTCCCAGGAAAGGGTCTTTAGGTTTGCAGCCTAAGGCTTGTGACCTGTGCTAGACCTTTCCTCAGTAAATCTGTACAATTCCTTTTTAAAAGCATCGATTCAGATGGCACCATTACATCATATGGAAGGAGGTCCACAGATTAATTACATGCACTTGTACAGAGCTCACCTCAAAAAACGTATGTTGGAAACCTTTACTATTAAAATAATATTTCCCATTGGAAGGAGCAGATGTTGGTAGTGTCTGCTTGCCTTCTTCTTCTCCAAGGGATAGTTTTAAAGACGTTGCTCCTATTTAACCAGTAGATCCCAGCCTAAATAGCCAAAGATTCAGGAGATGGCAACATTTGTTGGGGCATTGTAATTTTTTCATTTATTTGTGGCATTTACAGTATATTATCAACTGAAAAATAACTGATTTTTAAAAAATAAGGCACTAAATAAACTTTTAAATACATAAGAGTACTGTATAAGCAGGACTTTGAACAATAAAATATGAGAGAGTGCTGGGGAGGGGGTCAAAACAGACAGCAAAGAACATGTGGAAATGAGAACTACATTCACATTTACAATACAAGGGACAGCCAGGCTCATTCTGCAGGAGGGGAGAAAAGGTAGCAAATATCAGCTTCTGTTTTACATACAGCCTTAGGCTGCAATCCTAACCTCTAGTTAGGTCAGCCTAAGTCCCAGCACAAGTCCCGTGCTGGCCGGGTGATGGGTGGGTTAGGACAGTGCACATACATGCACCTGCTTCCCTATATCACCACAGGAACAGGAAGACCAATTAGCTGTGGCGGCCTAGGATAGGATTGCCCCCTTAGGATCATAACCTTTGATTGATTTATGCAATTGCCCAGTAACAACTAGAACACTGCTGGACATCCTCACTGGTTAATGAATCAAAACGTTTTTTGGAGGGGGCTATATAAACAATAAAACCAATAAAATGTTATAAAAACTGAAAACAATTTATTACATTTTCATACATATTATGAAGAGCATATCATAGATGCTGCTACATTTTAAAAAACAATTGATAGTTTAAGGTATTTACAATAACTATATTGACATATTTGCAAGAAATTATTGAACCACCAACTTTTGGTGAAAATAAAATTAAACATTCATGACTGGAGTCAACTGAAGCAAGGAATTTCTTGTGAGAGTCTTCCCACTCTGTATAGTTTTTTCTATGCCTTCCAAATTCATCAAAAAGCTTCTTCTTTTTCTCAGTCCATCCAGGATGGCAGAATTAGCAGATGCTAGACTTTGTGTTCTAGAGAAAAAATGTTTTGGAAAAATCAAAATCACTAACTAAATTATCCATATTCAACAATTTATGATGTCTAATTTCCCCAGAAACCACCTACATACAAAATTATGGTTTTAAAAATAAATACCTATTAACTGTTTAAAGAAAATTAAAGGCAGTTTGTGCTCTACAGCTGAGCTTTAAACTTTTTCCAGAAAGAACTATGTGAAAACCTATTAGACTGAAATCCTTATATATTAAGTGACATGTACCTGTGTTGCGGGAGTAAAATTTCAAGTACGTTTGTGTGCCTGGGTACACCCTTAACCCCCCCTCCCTTCCTTTGCAACACACACACCACATGCAACACAATACTCCACACACACACCCCAGCCAGAACACATACACCAGTGGGCAACACTCTCCCTGGGCAACACCTTCCTCTAGAGATACACATACCCCTGTGCAACACCCTTCCCCCCGGTGCAACACCCCCCTAAGTACATCATCCTCTCTCAAACATGGGCACCCACTACCAGGCAAGTGAAGGATTTGGGGCTGGGTTTTATCAGTCTTCAATGCTACATATAGGATGAAAATGCATTGCATCCCTTTTCACCCCCTTAAGGATTAAATTTCTAAAAATCAGTTCTTAGTGGGTGCTTATATCACAGAAGGGCTACCCTCCCCAAATTTCATGCTTGTAGGTCTAGGGGTTGGAGCAGAGCATTGACCAGTCAGCAATTCTTCAACATAAAATGTAGGGAGGAAAACATGTTGCTTACCCTTTCACCCCCTTCCAGTTTGAATTTCCAAAAACTCCATGGGTTTTGGCAGGGCACTGATCAGTCAGTGACTCTTCAGTTTTATATACGTATATAGATTAGCTAGTACTTAATAGAAATAGAGTTGGAAGAGACCTACAAGACAAACAAGTCCACCCCATGCCAATGCTTCATAACTTCCCTAATTAATGGCCTCTGCTTAATGACCTCCAACAATGGAGGGAGACCATCTTCTAAGGGAGACTGTTCCACTGCCAAACAACTTGCTGTCAGAAAGTTCTTCCTATCACTTACTCAAAGTCTCCTTTGAAATTGGCCATCTTCACCCCAGAGGTGGGCTGGGCCTGGCCCAAGAACCGGTCCCCCGGAAGTGGGTGGGGCCAGGCCAGGTCAGGGGGCGTGGCCGGGGGCAGGGGCGGGGCGAGGGGCAGGCCCCAAACCCGGCGCACTGTGCATGCGCCAACCTTGGAAGGTTGCAATCGGAAGGTCGCCCAGCTTCAGGACAGCACTTCAGCCGGCCGCACTGCGCACACGTGATGTGCACTGCGGCCGGCTGAACCTGTCCCCCCCTTTCTGCTCCACCGCTGGCTGCCGGCTCGCCAGCGGTCGGGCAGAAACAAGAACCGGCTCGGGCGATCCAGCCCAAACGGGGTTCTGCCCACCCCTGCTTCACCCCAGCAGCATCTTTTCTACTGGCTGTCTGCTGGTTTTCTTTTGCATCTTTTTGCCCTTTTGGATCAGGGAGCTGTTAGTTATTTGATTTTTTTCTCTGCAAACTGCCTTGTGAACTTTTAGTTGAAAATCAGTATATAAATGCTGTTAATAATAATAATAATTTAAACCAAGTTTACCAGCCCTTCCCTCCACAGAATCTGAGAACAAATCCATTCCACATTAGCCTCTCAGATATTTGGATATGATTATGTCCTTAAACATGCACAACTCCTTCATCCTTTCCTTATAGGTACAGACCTGCAAAAGGCAAGGTTATTTTTTCCTGACAAAGGATAACACCCCTTTGTCAAGAAAAATAACCTCACCTTTGCAGGTCCTTACTTATAGGACATGGCCTGCAGTCCCTCTCCTCCATCCTAGCTGCACTCTTATATTTGCAGCCCCCAGAACTGATCACAGTATTTCAGGAGAGTTCAGACAAAGTCAATACATAACAGAATGTTAATGGTATCACAGAATATAATATCATCATTTCTCACAATGTGGATACTACACTAGTACCTTCACTATTTTCTTTGCTATCATGCCATACAACTTGTTCAGCTCTGGCCACTGTCAATTCACAAGATCCCGTCCTTTTACACAGTTGGCCTTTTTCTGTCCATCCAGAATGACCATGCATGGCATACTGAACTCAAAAGGGTTTCCTCCTCCCTTTCCTGCAACTAATGCTAGTTTTCCCATTGATAGCACCCCTCCAGTTTCATGCTTGCTATTATTCACCTATTTGTGCTTTGTTTTTGTATATTAATAGACCATGAATTTTCCAAAACTTTACATGTTATATGAAACACACAATATTAAATATCATTCTAATATTTGTTCTTACCTTGGAGAATCTATTCCGCTGTCCCCTGTTATGCTGTGGTTTCCCATCTCGTCTAAATGGTTTTGCTCATGTGGGACATTCTGCCCCTGTGGCTTTCCCCCAAGGTTTGTCTTTATTTCCCTGCCTTTTGGTGGCAGTGTCAAGGATGCTAATTTCTCACCAGCTTCACTGACTGACTTTTGCCATGTTGTAGTCTCTGTGTCATGCATGTCACATAAATCAAACACACAAGTATTACCAACGTCTGGTATTTGTTCACATTCAGCAACATCAGGTCTTTGTTCATTGTTTTTGTAAGCATGTTGAGAGACCTGATGGCAGTCACAACTTTCTCCAAGGTTTAGCTTGTGAAACTCTTTTAAGCTATCCTTTGATCTACTAAGATGATACTCATTTCCTTCATGTTCGCAAGATTCAGACTTGTTTGAATAAGTTCTATAGCCTGGGTTATGATAATGAGCAATTCTGCCTACTGATGCATCTGTACCCAGATCTTGTTGTTCTATGTCATTCCAATTCCTTGGTTCAGAAGAACTATATAGGAGTTGGATGGATTGGAACTTAGGTAATTCCATATGTTGCTGTTGTTCATCACCATGGTACAGAGAACTATAGATGTCACCATCATGATACAGAGTTGGTTCATCATAACTTAATCCTTTATATTGTGGGTTAAGAGATTCAATCCATTTGCTAGTATCAGATTTTAGTTCACTCTCTAAACAATCTCCACCACTGTGACCAACAATATTTTCAGACTGTTTCAACTGCTGAACAGTATCCGTATCACTAGAAACACGAACATTTTTGATGTAATCTGAATTCTGACTGGGTAAACCATATGTGGCAGCTCGACCACATAGGTGATTCAAAGTCTGTTGACTCTTTCTTTCTGCATTTCCTTCGTCCATGAGTATAGCATCAGATGCTACATGGGTCTCTACAGTATGATTCTGGCTTGTCCTGCTATGCAAATTATTTTTACAGGATTCATGGTCTCTCAAGCATCTGAATTTGCCATCTTTTTGTAAAGCATGGTATCCCAGGTAATCTGTGTATTCTGCACAACAGTCCTCGACATGATGATGACAGTGACTAATATAATCAGCAGCCAATTCTTCCTTTTTCTCACCTTCATCATCACATTTCACAGACAGGGTCTGTTTAGCTTTGTGGTTCAAAGTTCTTGAGGAATCAAAAGACCGGGACCTATTCCTCTCTGACCTCGAAGTTTTGTATTTTATATCACAATTTTTCTGTCTTCTGTGTCCTTTGTTTGCTCTACAAGGAATATGTTGAAATGGATTGTCAATTTCTTTTTTGTAAATAAAGTGAGATTTGGCATCTATTATATCCTCACAAAGTGGTTTATCACAAATAATGGATTCATTTATAATACATGACATTGAATGTTCTACAGAGTTTTCAGTTTTGCCATTAACCAGTGCTAATTCACCAGTTTTAAATTCTCTGTCTGTTTTACTGATTTCTTTTTCTTTGTTGGACTGCATTTTTCTGCGATGTTTTATAGTCTTGGTTTGTTTTCTTCGAGTCCCACCTTTGGAAAGATGTCTGTGCTTCATTGTCAACACTTCTGTAGAGGTTCCTTTACTAATATATTTCTTCTCCTCCTCAATTTTCTGCATCAACACTGTGTGCTTATTTAAGTTGTCTATTGTTAGTACTGGGTTGATACGCTTGATAATTTCATGCTCAACATCACGTGGGATGTTATCCAAATTATCCTCATCCCTGACTGGCCATTCTTCAGGAGGAAACTGAGCTGAAAATGAGGAGTGTGCTTTTGGGGTTTTTTCCTTTTTAGAGGTATGGCGCCAGAAAAGACTAAGACCAAATTTTTTAACCTTCTCCTTCTCTTTCCCTGTATTTGTGGAACGAGCAGTTTCACAAGAACGGTTGCCAAAGATGGAATCAGTAGTTGGATTGTGAACTGAAAGTCTGGATTCACAAGATCTTTTTTGACTTTTCCCATTCTGATCATTGCTCACTAGCTGCTGAGACCTCTGTTCATTCACTACAGTTTGCTCAGGAAAACAATGACAGGATCTGCAATGGGATACGATAGGAAAATTATCCCTTACAACCTTTGTAGAGTCCTCCATGCTTACAAGATATGTAACAGAAGGCTCTGTTGCGCAATTCTCCTGTAGCAGGGACCTCCTGTTGCTTTTCATAGCATTATTAGAAATAAAATAGGTATTTGGAGTCACAATGAAGTATCCTTCCCCAGTATGATAAATCTTCCACTCTTTAATTAGAGTTCCAAGCGTACTGTATAGAATATCATGTGTGGGAGTTGTAATGCCTGGAATGGTAAAGACAAAAGTTATTTATTGTATACCCTAATATATCCATTATAAAAGGAATTTAGAATCACTTTCCTGTCCAACACCAGAATAAATTTACGAAATAAAGCAAGGTTAATCATTTTATAAATGGAAAAATGAAGTTGAAAGACAGTGAACTGCTAGTGGCCAATGAACATGTCTATGACTGATGGAGATTAAAACTTTCAAAATCAGAAGTCCAATGGGCCACTGCCTTTGTTTAGAAACAGATCACTACAGAAATTTGAATAATTGGAAACTGGAATACATTGTGAAATAGTAAAAAGGTGCACCCAAAATCTGAAAGCTGAGCAGCACAAGCTCCATAAGCTCCAACTGAATGGAGTCACTCAAGGCTGACCCAGCCCAGAAGTCAACTAAAGCAGAGACCTTGGATAGCAGAATGGTGTAGAAGACATTTCTATCCAGCTACTTGTCTCCGTTGGGTCCTCATCCCTCCACTTCATGGAGTGAAAAAAGAAAGGGGACGTACAGAAAGAAGAAATGTGGAGGGAAGTGTTGACCTAGAACATTAAATAGTAGGAGGAGCAGCGATAGGCACATCCTTAGGTAATGAGGGCTGTCTTTGACTTGATGCCTCAAGAGAAATTGGGCTGGCCTTGGAGGAACTGTACTGATGTAATAATAGGGAAGGACACCCTGATTAAGCAATGTAGCCATCTCATGCAGCTCAGTTATGACTCCATTAAAAGACTGCATATTGTTAATTGGAAAATGGACACTACTCAGACAACTTCCAGTTGAAGTACAACAGTGTCTTGAGTTCAGTTGTGAATCTGGCCCTTGTCACCTCAGGGCACAAGAATGAAACATGTCCCCCTGCAACACACTGCTTCACCCCCAGGAATACTTACTCAGCCTATCCCTTATGACATTCCTAAGCGCTCCAAAAGTCATCTCAGATTTCTTAAGTGCATTAAACAGAACTCCCAGTTTAAAAACAAAACCAAACAAAAATAAACCATGAGGACTATTTAATGGCACTCCGGAAGCCTCAGAAAGCTTTAAAAACATCCACAGACACGGCACAGGACTTTGCATGCCCCCAGAAAGCTCTGGAGGACGGGCAAAGGTGGTGGTATGGTGGTGGGTTGGCCTTGAATGTTAATTTGTAACTCCTATATTCAACTTATTTCCTGAAAATTAGTGGGAGAATTTGTTAAAAGTCAAGGAAGTGTAATAGACAACACAATAGCAAAGGAAAATAATCCCTACCTCTCTGCTCTGGAATGACAATGAGTTTTGTGGAACTCTGAAGAAAGATGGCACTCTTTCTGGAATCCACTGTCTTTATAAAGGCCAGAACTAACACAAGGACAACTGAATTATACATGTAAAATCCTGAGCTCAGGGTATCCTGAATACAGGCTTCGTATTGAACAATTGTTTTCCTTTAATATTAATAGCAGGATGCTTTCTACCAGCAGAGGGCAACAAACATTACAGAACTGCACTATTTTAGTCACTGTCACTATGTTAGGCCACTTCTATAGGGAAGACTTTTCGGAGTATGAGGCACTTCGACCTTGGCACCTGATTCCTTTAAGATACACTTGCACTGTGTGGTTCTCATGCTGACTGTTGTTCCCAATGGGCTACCTCTTGAGCTTAGGATAAAACACCATATATTTGCTAGATCAGGATATTTTTTCCCCCCCGTAGACTTCTAGTGTTACACTACAGTACAATCAGTTAGCCTACAGAAAATGAACTGTCTGACATAGTGACTATGTTTTCCAATAAGTTTAGCCATTCAGAAAATATTAATACATTTATGCACAACAGGGCTGTGGGTGGCGCAAGTGGTTAAGACACTGTGCCTATTAACCCAGTAGGCCAGGGTTTAAGACCTGGGTACCCACAAGACAGGGTGAGCTCCTGTCCTTAGCCCAGTTCTGCGACGCAGCTGGAACTAATCGTATCAGCTCTGCCATTCCATTGGACTACTTCAGTGGTGTGGAGAGGGGGGATTTGCTGCTTGGGTAACAGCCTATCCTCCATATCAATCTACCCAGGCCTTCATGCTTCGCATGCAGCATCGCATACAATACCATAGTCTTTCAAGACTGATGAATGCCAAATGATGTACAACAGCGGTGATCAAATCCTGGTCCAGAGGCCAAATGTAGCCCAAGCCTCCATGTGCCCCACAGTAAGCCCCCTACATCTGGCCCATGGGTGAGCCTTCTAATCCTCTGGAGATAAGCAGAGATCCCATTGTCTCAGGTGGGTGTCCTGAGGGTCAAGGAAGTTGCATGCACCTCTGTTTTTTTCTGTGAAATTGCAGGTTTAGATTCTGCATTTTTTTAAAAATACACCATTTACAAAGATTGTTCAAATTGGTTTTCAGTTCCCGGACAGCTTACATTCTTTCAACATTGCCAGATGCAAACTCTTTGAGTTGTATATTTACATTGTGTCAACAAGCTTTGATTTAATAGGTTACCTGGATAGTGTTTCCTCAAATGATCTAGTAAGGTTTCCTGTGTAACTGTAATGTGAGCCTCATTCATATCAGATATAGCACAACACAGGACTTCTGCCAGAGGTACAAACTGGGACTGTGAAATGGGATTCATGTGAACTGGCAATACATCACCTAAAGAAACATTGGGAGAAGAGAGAAAAGTTGTAAGCTTTCTTTATGATTAATATTTTGTCTTTTTTCCAGCTTTCAAAATATTTAAAGCTTCTTTAAAGTTAACTGAGACAGGTAAATAATTATTCCAATATTATAAAAGCCAGCATGGCAGCCAGTTCAAAAACCACACAGAGAAGAAATGTACAGTATCTACAAAAAAGGTCTTGTTTAAAATCTATGGAACAGCCCTGAAAGTAGGAGGATTGAGGGTGCTTAGCTAGGGGGAGGACAGGACATTATAATCACTCTGAACATTAATAAATTGGATGGGACAAATACTGACATAGTTGGAACCCATACTTACATATTTTGTGTGTGTATATAAATATATATATACACACACACACAGTGAAACTTATCATGCGGCTGTGGCATTTAAAGGGCTCACTCCCTTCCTATCTCCCACTTTTTTCACTTGGTTTGGAAAACAGCTTAGTCAGGAAGAGCCTTGGTAGTTCTAATCCACTCCCACCAGTCAAAGGTATCAGGTTTGCCAGAAGGGTTCTTTGGGCAGAACCCCTCTCGTGGAATAACTATGAGCACAGTTGAAACCACATCTACTCAAAAGTAAGCCCCATTGTGTTCAATGGGTCTTACTCCCAGGAGAGTGTCTATAGGATTACAGCCGTAGGATCTCAGTGGATCTCTATTGAACTGTACTGTAATGCCTGTAATGCTGGGAGGCTGACAATTCCATGGTTATTCCCAGAACTAGGCATATTGGTTTACATGCAAAAAGGTTTTATTAAGAGACTTGTGGAACCCATCATTGTGAGAATAAAATTTTAAAAATATATGTGGGTCCCAGGCAGTGGCACTGGTGGACATTTGCACAGCTGGGCAACAACAGGCACCAGAGATTATCGGGGGCAGTGGCAGGCAGCACCAGGCACCAGCAGACATCCCTACTGAGCACCAGGCACCATTATGCAGCACCAGGAACCACCATGCAGCAGGCAATGGAAACCAACAGACACCAGAAGGCAATGGGCACCAGGACAGATGGTCATTTACAGAAGGAGGTCTTGGGCTGAAATGCCTGACTACCACTGTGAATGATTATTACATTGCTCCAGAACATAAACACTACTGCAATTTTAAGTAAGGAAATATAATGCAGGCTTAATGTAAGTGTAGGCCACTAGTGCCACTTGAATAAGGCTGCAATAATATACAGTGGCACCTCACGTAACAAATTTAATTCGTTCTGGAGGCATGTTCTTTACGTGAAACATTCTTTACATGAAGCAGATTTTCCCATAGGAATTAATGGAAACTCAGATGATTGGTTCCACAACCCCCAAAATATTCATATAAAAATATTAACTGGATGTAAAAATGATGACAGAACACTGGGATTGAATTCAAAACATGCATTCAATGTGCATGAGCCTATGAAGTCTACTTAGGCTGCAGTCCTAAAGACACTTTCCTGGGAGTAAGCCTCATTTAACACAACGGGGCTTACTTCTGGGTACACATGGTTAGGAGGCTGCAATCCAAGACACCTTCAAAGTGTCTCCCCACTTTCTCCTTCTCTCCATCCTGAGCCTCTCTCTCCCCTGCTCCCTTCTGGCAAGCCCTGAGCTGCTTCCCTCTTCTCTACTGCTCTTCTCTCCCTCTGCCCAGCGGACACCCAGCCACAGGAGGAACAGCATGGAAATGTTGCTTTCACTATGGGGAGGTGCACTAGGCAGCCCTGACGCTTTTTAAACAGGCTGCCAGCCAGCGCGTCTGCCCCAACTGCCAACGAATGTGTTCTTTACGTGAAGCATTTTCTTTACATGAAGCAGAATCCTATAGAAATTTTTGTTATGTGAAACATACTTTACGTGAGGCATCATTATAAATACCTGAAAGTAAGTCCCACTGAAATATCTGGAGTTCAGATCTACACACGTAGGATTGTACTACTATTTTTTGTATTGTGTCCTGTTAACAGCTAGAGGAAAAACAGAATCTATCCAAGATGAGTTCTCTTAAAGCTTCTTTTGAAAAAGCTGTCAAACAGTGCTTGAACTCAGTTTTATAACTGGCCATGGTTAGTTTAACAGAATGTGTTTAGAGAAGTTCTTGAGAACTATTTCCACAATAATGTTGCTAAGCTACAACCAGCAGGTGTATAAATCAGTGTCAGTTTGCTTTGAGGGGAATAGGAGGATTTAAAAAAAACAAAACCCCATTTTCAATAGCACACCATGTGGGCTATTCATTGTAAGGGGAACATCTAATCCCTACAGTCCAGAGTAACTACAGGAAGATGTAAGAGGCACTTACTCTAGATTGCTCTATACATTTCCCATAGGTGGCACCATAACTACGTCGGTGTAAAAGGTCCCGTAGTTACTCTGGATTGTAGCCAATGTCTCATAAGGAGGATTTTTTAATTTCTTTTGCCAGAATTACAAAGTTTACTTCCTAGGAAAATAAGAGAAGTCATCAAGCAAAAGGTAGTCCAACATCAATCTGTACAAGGGACAAATAACTTCACAAACATGCTTCAAATGCCATGTAAATATATTTTTCCAAGTCCTTATATTTTCAGCAGAGTCCACCTTGAAGTGGCAGGGTTATTCTCTATTTTTTAGGTTAAGCTGTAAGTGATATACAGCAAAATCTATCCTTCCTACCTACCCTATTGTGCAGCTGACCAAAAAGGCTCTCATTGTATCCAGTGGGGGAGCAGGCTTCAGAAGGGAAAGGGGATTTAAATCCTCTTATACCTCCATAAACTTACTGCTTCACAATAGATCTCCTAGAACCTGCACAAGGCAAATCCAAGGAAAGAAAGGGGGCAATGAGGTTAGTGCCAGAGGGGACAGGATTTGGTGCACAGTATCAACACTGGATCCATCCCCTCCTACAACATCCCTGCCCTTTTCCTCCCTCTGCCCATTTTTGCGGCCCCTCCTGCAGCCTCACTGGCTGACCTTCTCCTAAACAGTTCTATAACAGTTCTATAAGCTTGTCAAACTCATGCATCTACACTGTTTGGTTGCCAACAGCACTGCAATATACCACATATTGTTCTGCACAGAAGAAAAGACATTTCTCATCTAGTATATGCAAGGCTTACCAAGAATATTTGATTTGGCCCAGAGAGGAGAAACTTGCTGCCTGTCACAAACAGCAAATGCAGCCATCACTGATGACTAAAATATAACACAACTTCCATACTGTGAAAAACTTAAATGCTGTTGATCATACTCTGGCTTAGCAGCCAGCCAAAATGCATATATTATTGACCTTCAAATGATTTGACCAGTCTACTCAAACACAGCTAATTGTTTACACATGTGAAACCTGAGAACACATTTTCAAAATACATACTGAAACACAATGTGGGAAAGTCATCTGCAAAACAAGAGTCAGGTAACAAAACATAGGGAACAAAAACTCTTCAGATATGCTTCACCAGCATAAAAGGATGTTTTGTTCTGTCCCTGTAACTTGAGCTTTGCTGGATTAATGGTACCCTTACTAGGCAGGTAACACATTTCTGTCTGTTCCTTTGACATTCAGATTTGTTTGTGGTCCAAGTCTTCACAATTCTGTCACAGCCAACTGATCTGTTGCACACTACAGCTCAATTTTACTTTTACACTATTAGACTTGAATATACCTGGGAGGTCCTGTTACTGATTATATTTAAGGTCAAACTGCATAACTTGTAGAGGGGATCTACGATTGAATCTCCTAATATTTCCATGTTTACAGCATCAGTAGGAAGCTCCAAATTTGATCACTGTAGTGTGTAGTAAAGAAGGACTGAATCTTTTCCTCCTGCACTACTTTCCTAACTGACATCATCCCCAGAATTGTTAGTTGTCCTGTAATGTAATGGTTTATGTTCTCATCTTATGTGAAGGTTTTGTTCTTAAGTTGCTGTGTAAAGCCAAAATCACATATACCACTGTGATTGAAACAAAATATGAAACAATATTTAAATCCAACAAGTATGTGCTGTCTAAAATCACAGTAGGAGAGACAGCAAGAACTGAGATGACTAAGGGAGCAAAAGGCCTCACTCCAGAGCATTAACAAAGAACTGTAAAGTCTCTCTCTCTCTCTGTATCTGTGGGGAAGCATGTATACATCATTCGTGGAAGTCAATCTTGCATAACATGTAGGCCTCCTGTACATATTCTAATATCATGGACCATAAGATGTATAATGGGCTGTGGGTGGCGCAAGTGGCTAAGACACTGTGCCTGTTAACCAGCAGGCCAGGGTTCGAGACCTGGGTCGGTCCCACAAGACAGGGTGAGCTCCTGTCCTTAGCCCAGCTCTGCAACGCCAGCTGGATCCAATCGTATTGGCTCTTCCTTTCCATTGGACTAATTCAGTGGCGTGGAGAGGGGGGATTTGCTGTTTGGGTAACAGCCTATCCTCCATTACAATCCAACCCAGGCTTTTGTGCTTCGCATGCAGCGTATGCAGCACCAAGCACGATACCATAGTCTTCCGAGACTGACGGAGGCCTGCTATGATGTTTAATATCTAGAAGTAATATATGAACACCATGTATCTCTTATGGGGCAGGGTGAGACATAGAAACATGATAAGAGGAAGCAGGAACACTTAACCAAGGGGATAAATCATAGCTCTCCAGTAAGTTAGACAAAATTTTGCATGAGAAGTCCAGTCCCTTACACCTGTAACTTAAATCGCCTGTAGCTGCAAGGACCTGTCTTGGAAAGCTATTTCCCAAGAGATGACAGTTTAGATCCAGATGGACTAATGCACCTTCTTGTGTTTTATACTACAAAATTTCTGACCCCATTCTAAATCAAAAGTGGGTACTCGCCTGATTCCCCACTTCAGTTTGAACGGCATATTCTTTATTTAGATATTTTATAACCCATTATAGTACCAATTCTCAAGGAAAGGAATTAAAGTAAAAATACACATAAATCATGAAAACAAAAGATGAAAATTTTACAGCTATTAGAGAAAGCAGTTCCCCTATTAAAAGCCAATCAAAATAAGCCTGCCACAGCTTTTGAATATGTTCTTCTGCCCCATGTTGCATAGCTGAGCAACGCCAACCCCAACATAAATGAAAGATCGAGTTCACTTTCTTAACTGAGACTACTTCAGAGTTCCAGTTCAGAAGTCTCTGTTGTTTACCAGAATCTCTCAGAAGTAAAGGAGATATCATCTTGCATGGACTTTTTACTTAGGGGGTGGGGAGGAATGTCTGGCAAATCCCACACCTGAAACATAGACAGTAACTCCAACTGTGGTTTTCAATGGTTGCAGGCAAGACACCAGTTCTGAAGCGTGCGTTGTACTGCTTGGATTTCTCAAGAGTCTGTTTGAAGAACTGTTTGCAGTGAATTCCTAAAAAATGAAAATGTGAGGTCTAAACCCTGTCTGGATGTCACACAACACCTTCTCCTCTTCAAACCTGGAACGCATTCTTCAGTCTCTGACATATGAAACCTGGTGAATGGTACTCTGCACACGGTCAGATTAAATTACGCTATATTTCCAGAACTATGCCTTTATGTTTTGATTCTAAGCTTTACTGGACACTGCCTCAACAAATCTTTATCTCTATCCTTACAATGAAAATAACATGTTCTTCCTATTTTACAGAACTCCCAAAATCGTAAACATTTAAATTTTTTTTATAAATCCAAATCAAATGGAAAAAAGAGAAAGGTTTGAGGTACACTTACCATACCTATCAACCTAAATGAAAGAAGCAGCTAATCCTAGATAGAAAGGTTACTTATTAAAGACATGGTTTTGTTCCTTATGAAAGGCAGACTAAAGAATGGACATTAACAAGAGGCAAAAGGCTAACTGCCACTGATTAATTGTGAATGTTTCATTCTTTGGCTATTTTTTCCCTACAGTGTTTTTCATACAGGTAAGTCTAACATGATATGGTTTAATATTGATGACCAGCATTTTTATGACCAGCATTTCATTCTGTTTTTTTGTTTGTTTGGTTTTTGGTACTTGTATTTAGTTTTGTCCCAGAGATGTGCATTTGTAGCATTAATCCTACTACAAAAATCTCTAAATAAAAAGTTAAATTTTAAAAAGTCAGAGAGCAGAAGGATTCTGTGAAAACATTAACCTAGGTGTCTGGTGGTAATGGGATATTTATTAGGTGATAGTTTTCCCTTGCCTTACCTGTCAAATGGAACAAATCAATCATTATCCCTATTAACATCAGTATAGAATTAACTCAGAGATTTAAAGAGGTGAATAATAGCTAATTTCAATTCCATTTCAAAGTTAATTTCCTACCAATCCCTCTCTAACCTAGTATTGGGTGCTCTGGTTTAAGTCTAAAATGGTTTTTATTCTCTCACTCTTCCCTGTGGCTATAATCTGTTCCTTGTTGCATTAATCAATATACACAAGCTTTAAATAACTTCCTTACAACTTTGCAAACTTTTCAGACTTTGCAAACTTTTCAGCTTTATTTAGATCCAAACATCTTTTGAAAAATCTTTGAAACCATGCCAAGAGAGGCTAACATTGTGGAAGTGAACTATCAGCAACAAGCTGTCAAGTTGATTCAGTCTTCAAAGGATATGGGTATGAAAATATTTTCTGGGCTTTTCAGCAGGCCTCTGTCAGTCTTGGAAGACTATGGTATCGTGCTCGGCGCTGCATACTCAGCGTGAAAGCCTGGGTTGGATTGTTATAGAGGATAGGCTGTTACCCAAGCAGCAGATCCTCCCTCTCCACACCACTGAATTAGTCCAATGGAAAGACAGAGCCAATACGATTGGATCCAGCTGCGTCGCAGAGCTGGGCTAAGGACAGGAGGTCACCCTGTCTTGTGGGGCCGACCCGGGAATCGAACCCAGGCCTGCTGGTTAACAGGCACAGTGTCTTAGCCACTTGCACCGCATCCCCAAGAAATCATTATAAAAATAAGGGAGTTTCAATCCCAATGGTCTAGATCACGAAGCAGCATTTACAGAGAAACACATTTCACAGTTAGAGACTGATCAGTAATACTGCTGCATTTGAAACTGGTTATACTGTAGTTCTTATACAGCACTTCCAAATGTCACTCCAATTAGGCACAGTTAGACAAGAAATATTTCATTAAAGTAGTACTGGTAGTTCTTGCTGTGCATGTGTGGCTGTCACTGTTGATTTATTGACTCTTGTTTGAAAGACATCACTGACTTAACTAAGCTAGTAAGATTGTATAGGTACTGAAGGCATTCTTTTAGTTGCTATGGACACTAGTCTTGTACATCAATATTCCTCAAGATCAAGGTTAGGTTAACTGGCCTTAAAGGAATTATTTTCAGTTTAATGATACCCTGTATTTCTGAATATCAGCAACAACTATAGATTGCAGTTTTGCCTGGAAATCAGCAAAATTTATTTGCTATCCAATCTGTCACCCTCTTCTTTTTCCAATCTAGGGAAAGGAGGGAGAAGGAGGGGCCATGGAAACAAGTAGGCAAACAGAGAAGGGCAGCCCCACCAATCTGCTTCCCAGTGTGACCCATTTCAGTTGGCCTCATAGATAGGCTAGTCCTGAAAATATGCCTACTAGATGATATACAAAAACAGAGAACGAAGGTGGCTACCATGAACTGTTTGCAAGCTTTCTATGGGGCTTCTGATGGGCCACTGGACTGAACTAAATGAGGTAGCCAACATTTGCAACGGTACTTTAAAGGCTATTTTAACAAGTATTTAACTGGACACAAAAATATTCTGTTTGTTTCCATCCATCAAGGCATTTTAAACATTATATTGAACAGTGAATACACAGTTATTATGAATGATAAAAGCCAGTAACTTCTCAAGGCCAACATTACTGAGTCTTGAGATTTCAAACCTGTGCTCAGTTGCCAGACAGGATCAAAACACAGAATGGAGATAAAAGACAGGCAGTCATGAAAGGAATCCAAGCAGCACAAACGCACAGCCCCCTGCTGAGTTGCCTTCCTCTTTAGACTTATGTTGTGTTGGTTGAGCAGATAACACCGTAGAAAATGTACCCAGCACAAGACTCAGCATTTTGATGTTTAAGCAAAGGTCAGGTGTGCTACTTACAAAGCACATATTTCTTTTACATCTTTACATAGCACTCACTACCATACAGATTCCTAAAACATTCAAAATAAAGACTTTTTTATTTCCCTGCCTCCTTCCTTACCAGTAGTCCCTTTCCCACCTGCAGTTGGAAAAGCAAGGCAAAATAATCTTTTGTTCTGTGCATTCTGTACAGAAAAAAGCAATAATATTCTGAAAGACACCAATAGCTAATTTGAGTTCAAACAGAAATTAAAAGCCTTTGAAGCAAACACTTTGCAAATTACATTTTCAACATGCCTTTTGAGGAACTGAGGACATACAGAAGCCTAAAGTTGTCCAATAAGTTTAATGACTGAGTAGTGCTCCAGCTATCATACATCATAACTGGACAATGGGCCAAACCCCTACCATTCATTGCATTATCATTTGAACCCATTCATATCTGTATCTGGTGGTAGATCCTATTGTAATTGTCCTTCAAAAACGCTGAAGATCCTGGACCAGCTACTGGACATGCCCACCTTTTCAAGAATTCCAGAAGCCTCATCACAACTAGAGTTGTGGAGCTGAGTGGTAGAGCAACAATCAGTGATGGGCTGCCAATGCACCAATACATCGATCCACCCACTGTCCCCCTCATCACTAGGGCAGAAGGTCAGGGACAATCCTCAACCTCCTGTGAAACCTCATAAGGATTGACCAAGTCTCAGGGAAGAAGCCATACCCTCGAAGATAGCAGGCTGATGGTGGTAAACAAAGCAGTGGGAGAGCATCTTTGGCATCCCAAAACAAGGTTGAAATTCCTCTTTGGAGGATGAATCCGTTTCGGAGAAATTCCTTCTTGGAGGATGCAGGTCAATCCACTTGGGGTAGTACTACCTCAGTGAAAAGTGCTGTGTAGTGCCTGGTAAATGAGAGGGTGGGGATGGAAGTGGGAAGAGAGAGGATGGGAAGGAGAGGACCCAGAACTACATAAAGCACTCGGGTTGAAAAATGAGTCAGTAACAGGAGAGGCTACTCACTATCTGCCTCCTTGGGGCTGAGGCCTAGACCAGTGAAGCCAAGCACAGGGAGTCAGGAGAGTCCAGGTCCACTTTGGCCACATTGTTTTCAACATACAATTGGAACCCACAGTGGAGACTTGAGGAAATGAGTTTGTCATCACTGATGTCCAGTGAAGAGACCAATCATGCATTTTGTGATCATACGAAACAGTACTGAGTAAACTAGACTAGATGAGGATAGGAAACTGAAGCACAAGACTTTTCAGGAGACACAGTGGGGCTGACAGCTTTCAAATTACTGTGCCAGAAACTGAAAGAGGCCATTGATTTTGGAGAAATATAAAACCAAAAATACTCCAGAGAGGATGCAGGAATATAGTTATTCAAAGTTGGAAAGTTAATACAAAATACCTTGAAAATTACATTGGACAACAGTTAAATACAAAGGAAAAAAGGATTATTTTTGGTCTGGCAATCAAAATGTGAGGAACAAAAGTGAGAAGTGGATGTTTGTGGTCCTAGTCCTCATATATAACACAGGCCTTGTTCTTGCCCTTGGGAGATATTTGGTGCAGGGGTGGAGAGGAAAAGGAAGCACTACATTGAAATTGAAACCATTTCACTCAAAGACCAATGAACATATGGAACATGTTACAAGGTAGTGCCACAAAGGCAAATCCCATGAATGTGTTCAACAGGCAACTAGACATTTTTATGGAATGAGAGAAAAAATGAAAGGCATCACAGGGAGTAAGAAAACATTAAAGGAACAGATGGAGGAGATGGCTTACTGGACTTACTCAGGCTATCTTCACTAATGCACTGCATAGTTCTTCCATCAGTTCTTCTGATTTTTTGAAGCACAGTATGTTATCATTAGATTAAAGGTGTACCGCTGCCAACACTGGAAACTCTACAACTGGCTAAGCCCTTCCACCACCAGAAAAACTCTAGATTCAGTAAATAAATAAATCAGACGAACAGCACAATCCTAACCATGTCTACTCAAAAGTAAGCATCATTATGTTAAATGCGGTCTTACTCGCAGGAAATTGTCTTTAGGATTAGGATATGTTTAGCATAAAGGTGCTAAATGTACCCTTTTATTGGTCTACCAAAAACACTGCCGGATTTCTGATCTGGCACGGAATCCATGCAGCAGATCTCAAGCACAACCTCTGTTGCAATGGACAGAACAACACATAGTACTTTTGACATACACAAGGAGAACTTCTCAATGAATTGTGCCCTATGCCCAACAGAAGCTTTAACAAGTTCTGCAATTTTGTAAATTTTATCTTTATTTCTTATTTTGCTTTTTTCCCTTTCAACTTTTTCGAATATCTGAAGTCCTCTTTTTTCAGTGCTGGAGTCCACATTTTCCAATTTTAAAAACATTAACAAGTAGAAAAACTATGGTATCCCTCTGCAGCCAATCTGCACCTTTTCCTTACATAAATCAGGACAGGACACTGCACTGTTGACAATGAAGGGGTAAACTACATCTGGAAAGGCCATAAAAGAGCTCTTGCTGCATGAACAGCAGTAACATTTCCCTCCTGCATGAAGTTATTGTTCCAACATTTCCTGTGCAAGTGTTAATAATTACCACCTTGTAAGCTTTGGTATTTTGTTCTACTATGTGTATATCACATATCTACAAGCTCAAGCAAGCCTGTAAATTGACAAAAACTTGCATGTTTCTTAATCATTAACTAACTGAATGCATCTGTTTTCTAGGACTGCACCAGAGACGGCCATATTTCCAGGTCAAAACTGATCCAGAATAACCAATAGTAATCCAAGCTCTGAAAAACAGTAATTTTCTCATGGACATATTATCTCAGAATGGAAAGGATTATAATCCAATTGTAATTTGTTATGAATATTTTGGGTGTGAAAAGTTTAACGTTCCAGTAAGATGTTAAAGAGAATTCTCATGATGGCGAAGATTTACCACAGGAACTTATAGTGGAAAATGGCAAATGATTGTACTAATGCACCACAAAATGTGCTTTATTAAGTAGTAACACATATTTTGATTTTCAGATGAGGATATGTAGAAACCACATATGATAGGAATCTAAAGATATTGTGCAGTTTGCTCTCTTCATTTTAAATCTCTTCACACCTTGCTGAAATGTTATGCATATTTATATGGGTAAACTTCTGAAAAACTTCCAAGCATGACCAGATGGTATACTGTCTAAGTAAATAAATATCCATTTTATACTTTCCAGCCCTTTTGCTTATTTTAAAGAACATTCAGCTCTATCAATGCAACAGCAACCTGAGCACATTACACTATTTTTCCTTTCCCTTTCCCTTTGGAAACTTGAAGCTAAGAAAGAATTACTGGTATGTGTAATTCAAAATCTTTTTTCCAGGTTTAAACATTTATTGATAGATATCTTTATATAATGGATTATACTTTACCTTTCTCCCAGTAGATGCACTCAAGGTGACATACAAATAAAAAAAACAAACTATAGTAATCGCATTAAAAACAACTACTACAGGAAAGACATCCTATGAATCACATAACGTAAAATCACACTCACTTTTAAAAATGCAAGCCCATCATATTAGCCATTTAACACCATCCTGCTCTTAAGCCCACACTGAATGGCCTTCAAAGAGGGAGCAGTTCTTAATTCCATGTGGAGGAAGTTCCACAATCAGGGCACTACCACTGTGAAGGTACTGATCCTTGCTGCTATCACTGTCATCTCCATCAACCTGGCATAGCTAAAAAGCCTCCTTTGATAACCACATGTTGCAATCATCATTAAAGGCCCTGTTTTGAGCATCCTGCAAAATAAAAGCTTGAGTAGGTGATACTCAAAACAGGGCCTTTTCAGTAACAGTCCCCCCAGGATGGCTCAGTCCCCACAGGATGGCTCAGCTGGCCTCAACATTGCCCATTTTCAAAAGAATAGTAAAAATATTTCTGTTCCAGCAAGCCTTCTCTTGATTTAATCTTGCTAATTGTTCTTTCTGTTTTACTTGCCGCTGTTTCATTTCATGATTATGTTTTAATTAATTTACTTGTTTGTATCTGTTTACATTATTTACTTGTATCTGTTTGCATTTTAGTCCCTTGTTCAGGTGTAAAGATGGCATATAAATATTTTAATTAATGTATACTGTTTTTAAAATTATTACCTCCTTAGGAGGCTCATGAATATATTATTCAGTTGAGATTCTACCACCAACGTTAATTCTGTTCTTAATTTCAAAGGAGTAATTTGAGGCCAAAGATAGCAAGCAAGAGGAAGAAAAATAATGAAGGGAATTTTGCCTCCCCTTCTGCTTGATCTGAAACCACATAAACACCAGTTCTATACTTTTAAAAGTGAGAAAAGAAAAGCAGCCACCCTAACTTAACAAAGTGGAGAGCCCAAAAAGAAAATTGCAGCTACTTTGACCAGGAAAATTTCTACTAAATACTTTATGTGATCTTCTTTTGCATTTGAATATGAGATCACTTACATCCTCTCTTGCAAGAAATTCCTGAACAACTAACACTGAGGTAATTGTATTACTTGGGGGTTAACTTCAACAGCATTCACAAAGGTCTCCCCCATATGGATCCAATTGCAGGATCAAGGAGATAGCTGCTATGTGAAAACTTACCATGTTTATAGAATACAGCATTTGTAACCATTTCCTTTATGTGTCAGCTTTCACTTACAGTACACAAAAAACCAAGGGTCCTACAAAGGAGGAAAGATACTACAGAAAACTGCCATACAAATGAGAACAGTTGATTTTACCATTTTTACTAAAATTGAGGTGTCACAAAATTCATACAATGTACCCATTTTGAAGGAAAATGTACAAACATTCTTTGAATACACTTTTCCTAGCACCCCTGTGGTTAAAATAAACCTGAAGATGGTTTTCCCCCTTAAAAAAAAACCTTGGTTGTTTACCTAGAGGAAATTTGACTGCCCCCAACACAGAATATTTCTTTCTCAAGAGAAAGAGATCCAGCTCTTTAATTAAAAGTAGTATGCTCCCCACATACTATCCCCACAGAGCCAGCAAGAATGATAAAGATTAACCTTTGCGTCTCCTACACTATAATCCGGTATCAAATATACTGTCTTCCTTGCTTGTCATGCACTATAGCCTAATCACAAGGACCTTTCTGGTGAGCTTAAGAACCCTAACCCTATGAAGATATTAAAGTCAAAATGACAGGCCTCCAAAGCATCAGCCGGCAGGAAACACTACAGCTTTTTCCTTTGACCACCTAACATTAAGAATTGCACAAATGTATCCCTTCAATACTGTTTAAATAAGATGGATCAGTAAATGGTAGCAATAACTTGCTTGTTGGATGTTTAATAACATTGATAGTGAAGTACACAATGAAACCAGGAGGACTCAAAATTGGAAATCATGAAGAAAAGAACTCCCTTCTAAATGCATAAAGATAAGATTTAGATACCTAATACACTAGATAAAGATATATATAATAATATAAGACAAAGATACCTAATATACCAGATAAGATTACTGTATTTAAAATCTGGTTTAAAACAATCTATATAATGACTATGAATGTACACAAAGATGAGTAGTAGTATACAGTGACTATGAATATAAGGTGACTCAGGCAATTTTTCTTTACACTCACAAATAGAAAAAAGAACTGTATAAAAAACATAAGTTTCCCAGTCCGTACGATTTACTGATACTGATACAAATCTCACCACATGGAAAAACTGAAAGTGATTTTCATTTTATCACTTTTAGATCTACCAATTCTACCATCCACTGATGCTAGGATTTAGAATTTTCCTCCTTCTTCACATACAACTGTGCATTACAAACATATGGGGAAAATTCAACCATGTAATGCAGTTTGAGCACCATCCTATAATATCTACCCATTGTGTAAATCCAAGGAAAGTGGGTAAAGGATTGCAACCTTTAACTGTCAGTGCTAACTTCTACAGCTCCTACAATTTCAAATGTTTTACATTTTACAGTTTTGTTGTTGTTAGAGAGTCTTAAAATTTGGGTCATGTAACATAAAGCAAATTGTCCACTTAATGTACGCGACATGAACCAGAAAAGTATTGCCTGTCACCCCTCCCATCTCTGCCAAAGTACAAGACAGGTATGCTACAGTGGTAACTGGATTGCCAGACAACTGCTTTGGGAAGACAACTACCTAATATGGCGAGCAAAATCTATTTTGGACCAGTACTATACATGGTCTATATGCCTTATTTCAAAAGACCAAGGAGACTGCTAATGTGAGAGAAGACACTTTCCGCAACACTAGTACTTTTAATTTAAAGGCTTCTTAAATCTTTGCAGCATGGTATGTACACCCTGTATCACATGAAAAGAGTATAAGTTTCCATTTTAATTTTTTAAGATGCAAACATACTGTATTTTATTATTATTTTTCATTATTTGCTTCACATGGTAGGGGTACCATGTAGCATAATACCTTAAATGACACTTGTGTACTGCACTGTGTGTGAGTTCTTGTGAATCTATGGCTGCAATCCTAAAGATATTTTCCTAGGAGTAAGAACCACTGAACACAATGGGGCTTACTTTTGAGTAGACATGGTTAGGATTGTGCTTTATGTATTTTTATAAACCCAACATTAAATGTTTTATGTCATTGTGGGTATCTACAAGCTGAAAGGCAATACAGGTGTCCCTTGTTATCCATTAGGGCTCCATTCTGGAACTTTCCCTGGATTAAAAAAAAATTCATGTATAAAGTAAACAATGGAAAAATAGACCCACTTCCAGGGTTCTTGCTCCTCCATTGTACCGAATGGAATGAGGTAGTGCTTCAATATCTGCAGGAGTTTGACTCCGGTACTGAAAAATGGAATGACTGGTTGCATGACTACCTCTTTACAACAGTAGAAAAGCAGTTTTTTTAACTGGGATTTGAAGTGGCCATTTGTGTTGAGTCAAATCCATGTATAAAAAAATATTCCTGTATAGAAAGGTCGGACCTGAATAAAGAATGACTGCTAAAATGAATGTTTAAAAAGAGTCTCTCTCTGGATGCCTCACAACAACTGAGAGCATGGATGAGGCCAGGGGTGCCAAACATTTTGGCAGGAGGGGCTTATAATCTTTCTGATACTGTGTGGGGCTGGAAAAATGATTTATATTTCAGATTTGAACAAATATTTAATTTACATATCAGAGCCCCAAATAAATTTACATATCAGACCCCCAAATCCAGGAGCACGTAAGAGACATTATGTGCACCCGTAGTTATTGCACCACCTAGTAAAAACCTATGGGAAATTCCTACTGGAATCCAGAGTAAGTTGTTCTTACACCAGAGCAAGGACTCCCCATAGTTACTCTGGATTTTGCCCACAGTGTATTAGAGACAGATCTTATCTGTTTATCTGATGCATCTATCCCTCAGGCCAGGATTTGGACTTATTACCCCTGGCTTAGGCTTAGGCTTATTACCCTTTTTCCTGTTTCTTCAACAGCAGTTTGACACACATTATTTAAGGCACATTTTTCTCCATCATTATTTCCACGGCAGCAACAAAATGCCTTCATCATTGTGCTGGTGGGAGGGAAGGCCCACAGGAGCAAAGGAAGAAAGGGGAGGAATAAAACTGGCAACAAAGCCTACCCTGAATACAAAGTACCCACTTGCTATTTCTGCATCATTAGAGGGGTTTAAAAAAAAACAGTCATTGATTTTACACAGAAGTAAGTCTATTGTTTTCAGCAAGACTGAGACAGTAATCCTATTGCAAACAGCTCAATACATACATGCAAACCTATAGTGATGTTAAAGAAGCTTGAGATTATAGTGCTTTGTTATTCACAGAGACAGTCCTCAAAGGTGTTTTCTTTCTCTGCATCCAAGAAGTGCACCTAAGAACTCCTCAAGTTTCATCAGCAGTTTAAATTTTTAATAGGAAAGGCAGGCGCCTGAGTCAGAAGGGCCAGCCACCTAAAATTTACAGTGGTGTGGAAAGCTAGCATGGAGTTACTCAGCCTGTGGCACAGAGACAGTGCTCTGTATGTGATCAGCAGCACTCTGTGAGTACCCCACATGCTCAGGGACTTGGGCTTGTCAACTTTTGATTTCATCAGGAGTCACACCGGCAGTAGCATAGTTAAAGGGGTGCAAAGCACTAAGTTTTGCAGGGAGCCTCACCACAATGTGCAAGCAGTGCTTCTTCTTAGGATCAGTGCTTGGCAGCATATGGCTTCAATCTTAAAGACACTTTCCTGGGAGTAAGACCCTTTGAACACAATGGGGCTTACTTCTGAGTAGACATGGCTAGGATTGTGCTCTATGCCTTCCTTTTGCGCTAACCACCTGGAATGGCTCCAAAGAGGAGGTAGCCCTGATGCTTGCACACCATGGTGATGAGACTCCCTGCAAAATTTAGTGCTTCAACCCCCTCTAGCTACGCACTCCACACATAACATGTTGCACAAAAACAGTGAGCAGAATCCGGCAGGTCAGGACTGGGCTGGAAAGAACATGGCAGAATCAGGACTACTCAGAAGTAAGTTACTGTGTGTATTCCCAGGGCTTACAATCAGTCCCAGCAGGATTCCAGCCTTGGAGCTGGAGCGCCTAGGAATGTTTACTCTAAAGTAAGTTCCATTTTAGGCTATGGGACTTACTCACAGGAAAAAATGGATAACACTATAGCCTCAGAGCCTCATGAAAACTCAGTTATTATCCATCTCTACTCAAAAGTAAGTCCCATTGTAGTCAATTGGACTAATTCTCAAGAAAGTGTGGACAGGACTGTAGCCTCAGAGCCCCATTCCTATCCAGGTCTCCTCATTATAGCCAATGGGACTTACTCCCAGGAATATGTGGAGAGGGGTGCAGCCTCAGAGCCCCATCCTATGCATGCCTATTCAAAAGAAAGTTCCCTTGGAGTCAATGAGGCTTACTCCCAGGAAAGTGTGTGGAGAGGAGTGCAGCCCCAGAGCCCCATCCTATGCAGGTCTACTCAGGAGTAAGTCCCATAGTAGTGAATGGCGCTTACTCCCAGGAAAGTGTGTGGAGTGCAGCCTCAGAGCCCCATCCCATGCAGGTCTACTCAGGAGTAAGTCCCCTTGTAGTCAGTGGGGCTTCCTCGCAGGGAAGTGGTCTCCTCAGAAGCAAGCCCCTCCACTCACCGACAGCCCTGATGAGGAATCCCTTGGGGGGCCGGAGGGCCCTTCGTAGCCAGGCGTCCCGGAGGAGCTGGAGGGGGGCGAGGGGTCCCTGCAGCAGCAGGACGCCCCCCCGCAGCCATCCCTGCAGCCAGACCCGGGAGACGGCCCGAGCCAGAGCCGCGTTCCAGTAGCAGGAGGCGTTGGCGCGCCTGAACGCCTGGAAGACGGACGCCCCACTCGCCTCCTCGCAGTCGGGCTCCTCCGGGGCTGGGGCTGGGGCTGGGGCTGCGGGGGCCTCCCTGCCTCGCTCCGGCTGCAGGCGGCGCAGCACCAGGGCCAGCGAGCCCGGCGCCAGCTCCACCGACACACACGGCTCCGGCGGCAGAGGAGACATCGCGCCTCTCCTGCTGCGCCGCTACTCCGCCGAGGACCTGCACAGACTCCCTCCTACAGGCGGGGCGGAGGCAGAAGGACGCTCCACCACAGGGCAGGGCCAGGGAGGGAGACAAGGAGCACCTGCCGCCCCCAACGCTCAGGCCAGCAGCTTCTACTCTGAAGCAAACTCCATGGTAGTCAAGGGGGCTTACTCCCAGGAAACTGGACCCTCACAGCCCCACCCTGCTCTGCCTCCTCTGAAGCAAACTCCATGGTAGTCAAGGGGGCTTACTCCCAGGAAACTGGACCCTCACAGCCCCACCCTGCACTGCCTCCTCTGAAGCAAACTCCATGGTAGTCAAGGGGGCTTACTCCCAGGAAACTGGACCCTCACCGCCCCACCCTGCACTGCCTCCTCTGAAGCAAACTCCATGTTAAACACTTTGTTAAAACACTCTTTGACATAAAATGTTGCTTTATCATAGAATGTTGCTTCTTTTAATTCTTGTGAATAATATGGCTCTCTGAAATAAGTGGTTGAGCTGGTGCTGGTGCCCCAGCTTCAGAAAGTCCTGGATGAAACCCATTATCTGGATCCTTTGCAATCTGGCTTCAGGCTTGGGTTTGGGATGGAGACTGCCTTGCTGGATGACCTACCAAGGAATGGATAGGGAAGTGCGTCCCTCTTGGTCCTACTGGACCTTTCAGTGGTCCTTAATGCCACTAACCTTGGTGTCCTGGGTTGGTTGGCTGGGTTGAGGGTTGGAGACATCATTCTGTGGTGGTTCCACTCCTTCCTGGCTGACAGATCCCAGGTGGTGCCAGGGGATGTTTGCTGGGCACCCTGGCCTCTTTGGTGTGGGTGCCACAAGGTTCCATCCTATCCTCCATGCTTTTAAACATCTAATGAAGCCACTGGGAAAGGTCATCCAGAGGTTTGGAGTGGGGTGTCATCAGTACACTGATGACACCCGGTTACATTTCTCCTTTCTTCCCGAGTCCGAGGAGGCAGTTGAGGTCCTGAATCACTGTCTGGGGACAGTGGGGTACTGAATGAGGGCAAACAAGCTGAAATTAGATCCTGATAAGACAAGAGGTTCTCCTGGTCTGGAAGTTGCTGATTCATGAATGCTCTGGATGGGGTTGTGCTCCCTCTGAAGGAGCAGGTCCACAATTTGGGGGTTCTCCTGGATTTGCAGCTGCTCCTGGAGTCTCAGGTGTCAGCTGTGGCCAGGGGAGCCTTTGCTCAGCTTCTGCCAACTGCAACCATATGTGAGTCATTCAGATCTGGCCATGGTGACATCTCTAGTGACATCTAGATTGGATTATTGTAACATGCTCTATGTGGGGCTGCCTCTTACGATAGTCCAGAAACTCCAACTAGTGCAGAATGCGGCAGCTTTCTGGTTGCTGACAAGCTTGTGTGGTTGCTGGGGCTTCTCAGTTTGACTCAGTCGGGCCACTGCTTCAGTGGCTACACTGACTGCCCATTCATTTCTGGGCTGAATTTGAAGTGCTGGTCTTGATCTTTAAAGCCCTCCATGGTTCGGGTCCAGTGTATTTGAGGGACTGCCTGTGTCCATACAGTCTGACCCATCACTTAAGATCATCTGGGGGGCCCTGCTCACTGTGCCACCACCAAGAGAGGTAAGAGGTGCAGCAGCTAGGAGCAGGACCTTCTCGGTGGTTGCACCCTAGAGCTCTGAAACTCCCTTCCCTTGAATTTAATAACTGCTCCCTCCTTGTAGTTTTTGCCAGGGCCTAAAAACATTTTTGTGGGCAAAAGCTTTTTAGTTTCTTGGAGGTTGGGATGGAGCTGTGTTTTTAGTAGTTCTAATTGTTTTTTATGATAGTTTTTAGGGTGGTAGATTGTTTTCAAGTGCTTTTGTTTTTATATATACATATTTTAAATGTTTTGTAAGCTGCCCTGAATCAGCTTTGGCTGAGAAAGGCAGGGTAGAAATCCAGAACTTCCCAGATCCAATGACAGACATATATTTAATAGGTTCTTTTTGTAAACCAAGAACTGACATTGCAACAAATATTTGTTTTGCTGCAGCTAATTCTACTATTCCTTGTAGTAGTATGTTCAAATTTTCAGTTGTTTTAAGTTGCTTGTAAATAAAGAATCTCTTCCACTGAGAAACAGTTTGTGTTGTGGGCAGAATATGATAATTTTAAATGGGGCAGGAAAGTGATTATCAAGGGCTTTAGATTGGAATCTCTTCTCCCTTCCCCCTTCCTATTTGTTGATTTGTTGCAACTGTACCAGACCTTTTATTTAGGTCAACAACAAAAGCATCTGCCATTGCTTTAGATTTGTAGTTCCAGAAAAGAAATTAGGCCAATGAGTACAATAAATGCAGACAGATGAAAGGATCAGGAATAAAGAAGAGCTTCTCAAGACCCTTTTCCTGGTTTTCCAAGCTCATAAACTTTATGTAAGAATACTGACACCCACTTTAATTGATGAATGAAGCCAACAGACTTGAGTTTCAACAAGTAACTACAGTAAGTGAAAACAGCTTTAACCATTTTAGTGTCTGATCTCTGTCCAACCTGCACATTTGTTTTAACTTCATGATGATCCAATATGTCAAGACAAAGTATTTGAACAGGTCATCATATTCTATTGTAAGAACTACTGTCATTAAATTGTCAAGTTTCAGTCCCTTGCTTTATCAGAGTTACACTACTTAGAATGTCATTCATCAATCCTTTCTGAAAAATACTGCACCTACCACTAACAAGCTATGAAGGGTATGTGCAACCTCTCTTATTTCAGATTTTGGCTACCTCAGAATGCCAGATGTAAGGGAGGGCACCAGAATGCAGGTGTCTTGAGGGCTCCCTCCGGCATCTGATTGGACTAGATGGGCCTTTGGCCTGATCCAATGAGTCTCTTATTATGTTCTTATAACAACAAGGACTGGGTAACCAATGTACTGTTTCTGTGATACCATCAATAGCTCTGAACAGTAGTAGAGTTACTGTGGACAATGATCAACTAACTAACCCTTCCATACAACCAATAGCAACCTACTCCTTAAAATGTTATTGGCTACCCAAGCTATATGCTGCAACTCAGAAGCATCCCAGTTTTTATTAGCTGCAGGCCCCTAAGAATACAGGCTTCTCCTTCTCAGATCTGCCTAAAAGGCTGCTATTGCTTTTTAAAATCATCTTTGCCCTTCTGACTGTAGTCAAACTTTCCCAGTTGCTTTTCAATGTTTCAAAGTGACACTTGACTTTTCTACATGTTCCTTGTTCACAAGCCCCATTTCTCCTCTATAACATTCTTTAATATTTTACATTTGAATTACTCCACTGCCTTTTATGATCAGATTCCCCTCCTGTTCTTACCACCTGTCGTGACCCTGAACACTCTCAACTCTGTTTTCATTCATTTCTTCCATTGGCCTCTCGAGGAATTCTGTCACCAAATACCTCGAGGAATTCTGTCACCAAATGCCTTATGGTTTTTCATCACACAATTTGTTTTGTGAGAGTTTTAGTCCTTGAGTATTATACACAGGACCACACAATGTAAATCCCTATTCCTTTTCAGCTCAGACTCTCTGCCTGTGATATCCAAAATGTTTTGCAGCCCTCTTGTCTTGTTACTCTCTGGGTTGAGATGAGAACACTTTATCAGTGTCTATTTGAAGGTCTAAAATGGAGAAGGTGCGTTCATTGACAGATATGAACTACTGTATTAGTTTGGATCCACGCTCAGTGCTCTCCCTTACTTTTTCTGAGTAAGTGGAAATATTAATTCCGTTTTCATTGATCTGCTTGAAGTAAGAAAGGGATGCCTATCATTTTGAATATGATTAGGACTGGCAGTGCTAATTAGAGAGGTAGTCACAACCAAAATTGCTATGGAAGCTGAAATTCCAGGAACCAAAGCTCAAACAATTTCTGGCTCTACAATAAAACATTATAATGCATTAAAAGGTCACTTCTGTTTCTATTATAAAGCCAGATGCTGCAAGGTTGTGTTTTTTCATTTTCTTGGCCATTGTGAAGTCTTTAGTGGCCATGGGAGTTGTGTGCAGCTTCTGTGGGCTCCAAAGATACAGTGGAGGTGAGGGAAGCCCAGCTCCCCTTGCCTCAGAAGGTATGCAGAGAGACTTCACAAATTCTATCCATAGTTAAGTGAAATCAGAGATATCGGATCCAAGGATATGCCCTCTGTATTACCTTATTTCAATATTATGACAAATGTGGTATGCAGCATTTAAAAAGTTACAGAATCTGTGTGATCGCAAACGATATGTGAAATGCTATCTTATTCAAGCATTACATGCATATCTTGAGTGTTAAAATCTTAAGACATTAGCAGTTTAACCGAAGTACTGTATTACACTGACATCTACTGGCCTAGGGTGCAATAGTTCATGGTTAAATGCTTTTTAAAAAGTAGCAATAGTATTAACAAATTATTATTAAAAATTTTCAAGTGATAAAAAATAGATCTAGTACAACAAATTTGTATTTTCATGTTAATCCCAATTTAACAATGTTCTGTTGGCTTCATTACTATTTTTCTTAAGCTTAATTACTGTGAATCATGCCAGCAGTTGATTGCAAAAGAAAAGTAATGATTTAAAATAAAAAAGTGACAAGAAATTCAAGGTTTTCTTTAAAAATCTTTACTTGCAAAATTAAGCAGCATGCTATGATTTAAATTTGAATTTAAAAAGACTAATTAGACGGAAATAAAAATCTAAGAATGGTATTTCTATAAATAATGAAAAATAGTTTCCACTAGACTTTAAAGGAAAACTTTTGGTAATTAAATACTTGCTACTTTCCATTAAATTGATGAACTCTATTAGCGTTCAAACTATAACAAAGTTTACCCTAAAACATTTTGCAATGCAAAATCATTTCACTCAAAGAGTGTCTAAGTAAATTGATAGCTATGAATTACAAGCAATCCTTTGAAGCAGGCTCACACATTTATAAAACTTTTTACATCCTCGCTTGGATTAAAGTATTTATACTACTAAATTCAAACATGCATCACTTTCATACACTCCAGTTTCATGATTTATATTACATTATGTAACACCATTATTTTCAACAGCAGCAAGTTAGTCATACATTTGATCCATTTTCTTTGGATTTTTGATCTTTATCTTCACTCTTCACAATATCCTGTGGAAGGACAAGAAAACTGGGTAAGGACAAAGTCACTGCTGGTTTCTTTAAGTCTTAAGGCATACATACATTTACTTGCTGCATTTTTTGAAGGGTAATGATGGGTACTATTGAACTGAATATATGGAGCAGCTGTCATCGGTTAATGGGCAACTGATGATAAAGTATCTTTCCTTTTAACTGTGTCAAATGAAGTAGTTTTGGCTATCCCTTCAACAGAATGAATAAGAAAACTAAATTTCAACAGCCACAGTGTCTTTCTTATATTCAGCCAGACAATGTTTCCATTATGTTTGTCAATAAAAGATGTGAAGAGTGGGTCTCATAGTGTATTCATAGTGTTTTCTCATTGTGTAATCAGCTGGATTTCATAAATATTCGAAGTATATTCTGAGGCCTAAGGATAACGTCTTAATGCAAGTGTCAAAACTTCCATTAAGGTTAATAATTCTGAACTGAATCTTAAACTAATCAATTTTTTATGTAAACAAGATATGTATAGAAATTAAAAGTAGCATGTTCAATCCTCTTCATATTTTAAAAGGGATTTAAAAGGGATATCAGGACAGAAATACAAAGTCCTAACCTTTTTAAGAACAGTGTGTATCTCATCCATAACAGTAGCCAAACTTTTGATTGTCTTATTCAACTGCCCCTCAAACTGCAGATTTGTATCTGCCGATGCTTTCAAGTTTTCTTGTAGCTGGCTGAGGTCCTTTTTAGCATCCTTAAGTTCTGTAGACAGGCTTTTATTCAAATTCTCCAAATTCAATATAGTCTTCTCATCTTCATCTGAAAACACATAACTTGAAAGTTACTTCAGCTGCAATCCTAAAGACACTTTTCTGTGCATAAGAACACAATGGGGCTTACTTCTGAGTAGACATGGTTAGGATTGTGTTCTGTATCTCTTTCCCTTTCAGTCTATATTACATCATATAGATAACATACAAGAGTTCCTCCCCGAACCAATAGCCAACCTCCAGCTCTCAAAGGCTTGATAGGCTAATCTCCCCAAACATGTTTTGGTATTCATCTGCTGTTCACCCATAACTGTCACCCAAATGTCCACGGAATGGGACTGAACATGCTTCTTAAGCATACGAAAAGGTGAGATAATCAGTTTCTCTTTTCTTTATACGTTTATGTTCTTCTGTATAAAGACCTCCGAGTATATAGAAGCAATCGTTTCTGAGGCTGCATTTTGCTCACAAATTATTAAGCACCCCAACACCCAAGTTCGTTATTATATATATAGAATATTCATTATATATTGTCGAATTCTGTGTTTCAACATTATTCTGACGATATTTTATAGAACTGAGTTAATTAATAAGACATGCTGATGATCAATCATGTTCTTTTTATTTACTTCTGCAAGGTGAGATTTAAACACATCAAAGATGTTCCATTACTAATTGGAGCAAGCAAACCATCAGAAAGAGAGAGAAGCCTGTACAAGCTTCCTCGTATGCTAAAGTCAACAGATGGATTTTAATTTGAAGGCTACATCTGCCTAACAGGAGACTGGCCAGCCAATAGTGAAACCACCCCACATGCCCACTACAACAGAACAGTTATGACTGAAATTAGCAATGAAGATCATTGTACTGCAGTTAGTTCAAGTATGGATGTTAACTGGAATCCAAGTCTCTGTTTATTGGGAAAAATGGATGACTTGGTAGATTTCTAATTTGATAGTGCTACTCTCGGGTGTTATTTCTAGCTCTTTGTATGTTATCTTTTATTTCATACTTTGTGAAACTTAGTGCACGTCAGGTTTCTTCTCCACCACCACTTCACTCTCCAGGGCTAACGCGGACACCACAGAGGCTCACCTGCTGCCCACCCAGGTCCTGGAATGAGCAGGGAGTGGAGCAGAAGCACTGCAGGCAAGCCAGCGTCTGCTCCAGTCCTGAGGATCCAGGGCTACTCAGAGACCTCCTGTGTACCTTCCCCCATCCCACTTCTAGGCTGGCAGGTGGGCAGGTTGCCACTGCCTCATTAACAGCCCAATCCAGAGCAACTAATCTGCCCACATAAGAGCCCTTAGGTTGCCCTATCTAACACTAGGTTGGAGCAACTGCAAGATGCTCCAGCCCAGTTACTCTGAAGGAGGCTTAGGGCAGAGCAAGGCCAGATAGGGTGCCCTAAGAGAGGTGGACCTGCTCTGCCCTAACTGGGGCAGCCTAAGCAGCTCAGGAGAGGCAAGTTGAGGGCATGTTTAGCATTGCCTAGGGCAGAGCAGTTACTCTGAATCCAGAGCCTATTTCCAAGGCAGAAATGCCCTCTTCCAGCCCTCAGAGTTATACCACCTCAGGAGCAGGTATAGTAATGAGTAGACCCATAGGGGTCCATGATAAGGCCTGAGTAAGAATGGCAGTGCTGACCAAAAATCTGAGTTCTTGGCCATCCTAGCTGCAACCCCTTCCTCTCAACCTCAGGATATGGAACAAACTACGACTGCCCACAAACCTCAGGATACAGCAGGCCACTCCAAGAAGCCCCTTGTATTCACTGTAGAATGTACTGGCATCTCATCAGGGACTCCTTATAAGACAGGCACCCAGTGGCGTCACCAGACTGGTGCGGCTGGTGTGGGCTGCATTGGGTGATGCGCTCCGTATGGGGTGATGTGCCAGAGGAGTTTGACTGTCCTTTGGCAGGCCCCGGGCATCAGCACCCCCATTCAGGCCTGCTCCAAGGCGGAACAGCAGCCAGAAGCTGCCACTTGTCTGAGGAGCTGGCCTGAACGGCCATCTGAGGTGCACTGCGCAGAAACACACTGAGCATGCCGAACAGCTTCAGAGGAGACTTCCTTAGAGCAGAGAAAGTCCGCACCTCTGCACAGCCATTCGGCCTCACTCAGGAGGCGGAGTGGCAGCCAAATGGCTTCAGAAAGAGTACTGCACAGGCACCAACTCTGACGCCTGCACAGTCTCCCCCGAAGCCAAAAGGCTTCAGAAAAGTACTGCGCAGGTGTCAGAGATGGTGCCTGCGCAGTACTCTTTCTGAAGCCAGTTGGCTTCAGAAACAACTGCGCAGGCGCCAACTTTGGTGACTGTGCAGTCCAGGTGGGGGGGGGGGCACATCCCAGGGATGACGCACAGACTTCCGCACCAGGTGATGTGCAGAGTCATGTTACCACTGTAGGCACCACAGCTGTTCCTTGTTCAGTGTGATCTGAGGGGTGTCTCCTCAGGAGCAAGTCTTCCCCTTGTGTCAATTACTTAGCATGCTCTGAAGCAGTGAGGGCAGCCCAGGCTTCCTGACTCTCTGGATTCAGCATAACTTTCTGCTCTGGATACAGAATAGTTAGGAGAGTGCAGTTAGGTCAGAGCAGGCTGAATTTGCTCTGGATTGCAGCCTAAGTCATTCTCTTCCAACAGTCTTCTGTAGTTTTAGGAAAAAACCTGCATGAATCATTTGTCTTTTTAAAGCCAATTGATAGTACTTTGCAAAGAAGGATCTGTGCAATCTAGGCTCTTGTAGACCCTTTGACCTTGCACAGAAGTTGCATTAGAGGATCTACAAGTGCCTTGTGTAGATTTTTGTGCTATGGGACAAAAAGTCCCATAGCTTCAAAAAGTCTCTGAAACTCCATTATCTCGTGGATTTTAATCAGTACTGAAATTTGATTTTAAAGTGTTCTACAAGTAATCTTTTCTTAATGTACAAAATAATCTGAAGTTCACAGTCCAACCTGTCTTTTCTTCCAGCAACTGCAACTTTTGTTCCATTTCAGCCCGGGCCTTTTCACTCTTTTCTAGTTTCTGCAGAAGACTCCCTACATCCACCATAGCTCCATTGTACACAATGAGACCAACATTTTCTTCTGAGCCTTTAGATTCTTGTTTTATAGCAGGTGATGGTAGGAGCAGCCTGTTCCCTATAGTAGGTGAAGAAAAATGGTTAAGAAAACATGCCATTACCAAATGAGTTTAGAAGGGGTCAAAGCTATTGAAATATGAAGTTCTTATCTATCTCCTTCCACATGTTCTCAAAAACATGAGTGGATTCCTTGTATTCTCAAGTATATATATCCATCCCTTCTCCTTTTTTTCTATAAAAAGAAAAAAGATCAGCCTCTGATGTTAGATCCAAGCCTCTGAGATACAATAGAGTTCCACTCACACAATAGGGTTCCCAACCCCTTTCCCATCACGATAGCTCTGAGAATATTCCCAAAATCTATTTCAGAAAGTGCAAAATGAGGTGCAAGACAGAACTGTTATAAATGGGGGAGGGAGTTCTTGCATGAAGTGCCACTCCACTTAAGGAGCAAGTGGAGCTCTTCCAACTCACACATATAGAATTCATATTTCCACTACTTTAAAAGATGGAAAATGAAAGAATGTATCAACGTATAGTTTGCATGGGATACACCTTAATGCCAGCTGATCACTACCATTTTAAAGGGGGATTACATATCTTTTAAAACTGACAACACCTCCTCTTCACAATATTTTATACAAATCACAGACCATTAATATGCATTAAATATTTTTACAACTAATAAAACCAGCATTTACCTAGCATATCTTCTTGTGGAACTTCCACTTCTTCTGTGTTTTCTTCATCTGGAGAAGCATCTGTTAATTTTCTATAAAAGCAAGATTCACGGAGTACTACCTTATTAAGTAGCTTCTTAACCTGAAACGAAACCCAAGGACCTCTTGAGCAAGATAAAGTAAAAACCAAGGTTCTTGGGCATGAAATGCGATATTTTATAATCTAAATATATCTAAATCTAACACAAATATTTTTACAGCAATAATGTACTATAACTGCAAGTAAAATTGAAACTAACTCATTTGGTAGCTTAAAAGATGCAGACACAAAAGGGTAAACACTCTTGACTGTGTCAGAGGAACAGTAAGAAAATCCATCACTATAGTCACTTTCATCACTCTATACTCATAGTACACTGAGCAATGTTATGATGTAGTGACATGCCAGATGCTTGTTCCAGCTAAGCATTTTCATTTGCTGAGACATTGCAAACTCTACTCTTTCCCTACAATTCAGAGTAACTACGGGAGCACATAAGAGACATTTACGTCGACATAGTTATGGTACCACCTAGTGAAAACCTATGGGAAATTCATATTGCAATCCAGAGTAAATTGTTCTTATGTTGGAGCATTTACCTTTACTCTGGATTGTGCCCTTTGTCTCTATTTCTCAGCAAGAGAAGCTGATCTAATTTTACTTTTGATCTGAAAATTAAAGTCTTACTTGATTGTGGTGCTCAGAGCATTTCAGCCAAACTAACACAAACATACCCTAAACCCAACCTTTTTGCTCAAGAATAAAAACACATATGGATTTTCTTTGTGGTCACACTATACTGGCTTTACAACAAAGCCAAAACTACAGACCTCTAGATCTAGATACATTTGGATTGTCCAAAGAAAGCTACAAATCCCCACCTTTTCACAAGTTTTCACTACTATAGACTACTTAAGCAACAAACCTGAGCACGTGAGAGATGCAGACCAAGGGTGTACAGTATTTCTTCCAAATCTTTTTCTAGAAGGTATCCACAATGGCATTGATCAAAATAAACGAAAGCCATCAGAAGATCTCTATTAACAGTTATCATCTGTGTTTTGTCTCTCTCCTAAAGAATACATTTTATAGAGGGTTTGTTATTAGTCATAATCCTTTTTCAGTTGTCTCTAAATGGTTACATCATCATCTTCTTTGCATTATTTCAGCATGGCTTCCCATGTCTGGTACATCATACAGGAGCAGTACACGCAGTTTTAGAGTACAGACAAAATCAGTGCTGTTTGAAAGTTGGTACAGCTCCTATGTAGCGTACCTAAACAAAGCCCTGCACTGGGCACACCATAGCACCTCCACCCGCATCCTTCAGTGGAATCTCTCTTCTAGGCTGCAGGGCTACTTGCCTGCTTGTGTTGCTTTGTTCATAATAATTATTTAAGCAAGACACCTTATCATTTCAGAGGAATGTAATCAACATAAAAGTAATGAGGTGTGGAGATAGGGTTCCCCTGTATCTGTGGTTTCTGGTGTCCATGAGGAGGCAGAAACATATACCCTGCAGATACCAGGGGACACCTGTATTTAAACAAACATCTTCTCCAGTGTCTTCTTTAATTCATGCTAAATAATTCATAGAACTTAATACCTTGTCTTTAGAAGCCCTCTCTTTGCAATGCCGGTTTCCCTCTCTTCTGTCATCTCGCCTGTTCATCTCCTCATCGTCCCTTTCTATGGAAACAAGTAACTTTCAGCATATTCAAAACACTTTATACGTACAGATTACTATTATAAATATTAGAATAAAAATATATCCATTTATCAATGTAGATCTGAAGACTTCCAATTTTATAAAAAAGGAGAACAAGGCAAAAAGAGTTTCCTTCTTCTAGACATTTTCAAACAATGCTCTTTAAACAGGCAGCACCTGCCAAACTTCAGGCTGGATATGGTACCTGGACAAAGCCTTCTTTATTGTGTGCATCATTAATCATTCTGTGTGGCTGCTTCGTATCTTGCAAACCAATCTCATCAGAAAGTCATGCTACGGCCCATCACTCCAGTAGGCTCAGTGCCTTAATTTCAGGTGGAAGTGGCTGACCAGAATAACTTTCGGATGAGACTGGCTTGAAAGAAGCAGTCATGTGGAACACTTAGTACTTCCTTAGCATGATAAGGAAAGCTTTAAAGAAATACAGTAGTACTGCAGTTGGAAACGGCTAATCTTAAACACATTTTACAGATAAACTTTCATTTTAAAATACATGGAATGCTGCTCAATTATAAACTTCCATCCCCAATATAAATACTAATTGAATTAAAAGTTCTGCAATTTTGCAATGAAGATCAAGAGTCTGTACCAGCCTCCTTTCAATTAAGATAATCACCCCCAATATACCATCATCTTCGTCTTCAGCATCTTCAGCTTCCATTGGATCATATTCTTCCTGATTATTGTCATCTTCCATTTCATCTTCATCTTTACTATCATCTTTCCTTTTGTCTTCTCTCTGTAATTAATATTCATATTTTAACACAATCCACTTTTAGGTATCAATCATTTAAAAATCTTCAAACGATTTATCCAGGTAAAATGATGATAAAATTATGTGAAGTAGATTTTATATAGTAGAGGAGAAGGTGGCTGAATTATAATCTTGCTTACAGACTCAGTGTGAAAATGGACCTGGCTTGAAAAACTTAGCATAGATTTAGGGCGAAAAAAGGATTTGCAAAATCAAATAAAACATTTAGCAACACCTGCCCCCCATGCAGACAAGCTATTTAATCTAATTAGCTAAAGACTTTTTTCTTCTTTTTATTTGGTGACTGACCTTCCTGTCATCTCTCTCATCTTTTTTATCTTTCTCATCTCCAGATTTTCTTCTTTTAGGCTTTGGGTCATCATTTTCATCATCTCGCTCTTCCTTTTTATCTTTCTTCTCATCCTTTTTGTTCTTTTTATCTTTTTTATCTTCCTTATCCGGAAGAGACAACAATGATCTATAGATGCGGACACCAAAATCCCTTTGAAGCATTTCATTGAAGAGTTCTGCAAATAATGAAACCTGCATAAGAATGAAAAAATGTGGATCATCAGTTTTACAGATCAGTACTATCATGTTTCAATATTAAAGACAAATTCAAACTACTTTACAACTTTAACATATATCTCTAATAAAAAAGAAAAGTTGCATAAAATCACATACTAAAATTTACTACCAGGAAGACCAAAAACACCCCCTAAGGAGCATGTGCAAAATGAAGCTTGTAAAAGCAAAGTTTCCCATTCTCTCCCCAGCAAAGCAGCCCCCTAAAAATCTGCCCCCCAAGTGAGGCTCCACAAAAGAGCAGTTTTAATAATACATGAAAGGCTTCAGAATTACGAGACCTATGTTTGCAGAAAATAAACACAATACAGCATTAGGCATTACAGCACAGGAAATAACATTTAAATTTGGCATCTAACTCTTAGAGTTACCATTTTTGGTTCTTCTCAAACAAAACTCCAGCAAACTCTTATTTCACTGTTAGGAGAACTAAATAAACTGAGAAATAAGAACTTGTAAAAGAGTTTCACTAAGGGTGCAAACCTATGCATATCTACTCAGAAGTAAGTCCCATTGTATTCTATGGGACTTACTCTCAGGAAAGTGTGTTTAGGATTGCAGCCTAAGACTCAGCTCTCTTATAAAGCAGATCAGATCTAAAGATCACCAAGCTACAGTAGAAAGTCTGGTTGGATGGGTGAAAGTCTAGGCCTGAAGCCCCAGGATATAATATGGATACATTTTTCATAATTCACCTGCTATAGTAGGAATAGTACATTCAGCTCAGTGATTTTCAACATTGGTGTCCTGCAGAGGTTTGGGGAAAGGAACATTAGTAGGATCAGTGGGGATGTGAAATCCCCCACCACCACACCAACAGCCTAGTGTATCTTGTCAATTGTTAAGAAACTGTGCCTTGACAATTTTAGCACCTTGTTAGTGTGTGAATTGAAAAAGGATGAAAATCACTGATCTAGCTTAATGCAATTCAAATGAATGGCGATTTGACAGTGTTTGGTGAACTACACACTTTTTTCTTAATCCAACATATGACAAGTAATTGCACCTATACATAATGAAGGTATGGAATAAAGTGAATATGTAGAATTAAGATAGAAGTAAATTTAAAACATTTCTGGCTAAAAAACCATAGATAACGCACTCTTCAAAAAAGAGTAGCAAGAAAAAAGTAGAGTAGTATTTTCTAAAATACAGAGAGCAAATATGATTGTACTTAATAGTATTCATTGCTAATTTTTATAAAATGCAACTAAAAATCTAAAACAATTCAAACCATAGCTACTAAGAAACTATTTTTTGACCTTTAACTATGCACAGTGGTACCTCACATAACAAGTGCCCCACATAAACAGTGATTCGCATAACAAGCACAAATTCCCATTGGAAGTATGCTCCACTTAAGAAACCTGCTTCAGTTAACAAGCCCCTGGCAACTGCCCCCAAGTTGCTCTGTGCTAATGCACTGCGCGGAGCCTTTTTTAAAGGGCTGCCGGCCAGCATGCTGCTGCCTCTAACTGCCCCCAACTTGTGCTCCCACCAGCCCCCAGCAGACGCGCAGGTAAGCCCCCTAGCCTCCATGCAGCCTCCTAAGCATGTCTACTCAGAAGTAAGCCCCCCTGTGTTAAATGGGTCCTACTCCCAGGAAAGTATCTTTAGGATTGCAGCCTAAATACACTTCATAGGATCATGCACATTGAATGCATGTTTTGAATTCAATTACAGTGTTTCATCATCATTTTAACATACAGTTAATATTTTTCTATGAACATTTTTTGGGTCATGGAACCAATCATCTGAGTTTCCATTATTTCCTATGAAAAAAATCTGCTTCACATAAAGAGTGTTTCATATAACAAGCATGCTTCCAGAACGAATTAAACTTGTTATGTGAAGCACCAGTGTATTGAGTTATGATGATGAGAGGAAACTGGTAAAGAAACTACCTCAAAGGAATGTTCCTTGTTATCTTCCAGCCTGTAATCCAGAAGAACACTCAGGGACATAATACTGCAGTCAAACTTTCCACTTTTTGCTGCCCAGTTGGGGTGTACAATGATTGCTGGTTCATCAGGCAAAATATAGCGCCGCTCTCGCCGCTGACGTTCCACTTCTTCTAATCGTTTCCTTTCTTCCTCCTAAAGATTTGATAAAGCAACTTGAAAATTTCAGAGTCATGACATTGATGGATTGACTTCTTGGGAATCATGAAAAGTGCAGACAAAGCCCTCGTTCAGATCTTTACTCAGAGCTTTGTAAAATGAAGGAGAGATTTGCTTCTCTTCCCTATACAGATGTCCTATACTAGATGGACACTCCACACTGGCATCCGCAAAACAAGTGGGAACACCTGAGTGTTGGTTTTCAAAGTAGAGAGAATTTAAATCTCCACTAATCCATAAGCTTTGTGAGTGAGAATCTAGATCAGTAACTGCTTAACCCAGAAGTTCCCAGACAAGCTCTGCTGTTGTCCCCTTCCCCCCCCAAAGGGTGGAGATGAGAGCACCATTATCACAACACTGATAGGAAGGAAAGGGTTTTTAAAAAGCAGAAGTCTGTCTGAAGCCTCAGATGCAGCAAGCAGATACACCCACTAACTCTTCCAGCTTCAGAAAGTCCTCCAAAGAGGGTAGGAGTTACAGCTACAGTCCCCCTGGAGGGCAAAAGGGGCTAAAAATATGTGGATTTGTTTATCTTCAATATTCTGTATTTGGGGTGGGGGACTGAGAATGGATCCCCACAATTACTGAGGTCCCACTTTGTACAAAGAACTTTATGAGTGGGACAGATGGCTCTTTTTCTTCCATGTTTATGTCTTTCTTCCAGGAGACTGAGATGAGAAAGAAAGGAAGTCTAGCATGGGAAGAAAACACTTCATTTTCACCAACCTGGGGTAATTTAATCCACATATTATTGTGGTGGTATGAGAAGACGCTATAGGGAAGCAGCCTCCACATCACTGCATTAAACCCTTCTCATATATCTTTCAATCACTGAAACATTCACCATCTTTCAAATGCATTTAAATGAATGACTTAAAAATAGAAATTGGTCAAGGTTGACGCTTAATTACAAATCCAGTGTTCCACAGAATATTATGTATCCAAAAGAGCTCAGCATTCACCTCTTTGTCATCTTCAGATTTCCTCTCTTCCTCTTCCTCATCTTCCTTTTCAGACTTTTCCAATTCTTTCTGCTCTTCTTTTTGTTCTTCCACTTTTAGCTGCTTTGTTAGCCGAGCTATCAGCTGAGATTTCAGACCTTTGGAGCTTAAAGTTCGACTCTCTAATTCCTTGCGCAGATCATTAACCTGGTTGATAAATAAAATAGCATGTTGTATATTTAACCAATTTAATATTTATAACAAGCAAATTCAGAAATATTTGATTTATTTAAGAAACAATACTAGGTCAACAACTGAATGTAGGCAAGATTAACAGAAAATCATACATGGCCATGATTTTTGTTAAACATTTCCTTCCAGTATAATCAACAATTTACTATGTTCCTGGAGTAAGGGTGGGAAAATATTTTTTAAAGAAAAATACTGTTCTACTGTATTTCTGTCAATTTTTTTAAAAAGAGAAATACTGTAGTGCTATACTATTTTATAAGAACCTAGTTCAGCCAAAATATTAAGCTATAGTCAGTGGAACATTATGTACCTGAGAAAAGCCAAGTCTCATCTTGGCCTCCCCTTCCCTCCTCCCAGCAAAGGGAAAGCAAAGAGAAGACATTTCAAGCTTCAATTCCAGTTTTCAATTCCTTCTGTGGGGAACTGTGACTTATTCCAAACAGCAAATGCAAGATCTTAATATGTCTTCATAATGCATGAAAAAGTGAAAAGGAAATGCAAAAGCTTGAGCCTTATGCCTGTTTGTGCATGTAATGCCAAAAGTTTAGCCTCATTTCTGATCAGGTAAATGTAAGTGTCCTGAAGTCTTCAATTACCTTCATTGCCTTTGGATCAAGTTTAGACCAATGAGTAGGAGTAGAAATCTCTTTTGCTTCACCATCATCTTTTTCCTCTTCATCCTGAAGAATGAAATAAGGACATTATCCTTCAGAAAATGTTAAAAAATAGAGTTTTGTTTTCTTAAATTCTGCTGCTGATCTGGGCAAGGTCACAATTGTTTCATCAGATAGTCTTCTGCTAAAGTTACCATTTCAACAAAGCCACATACACACACATTCTACTATTTTATAATGGATCACAGTGCCTCTATCATCAGCCAATAAGAATCATCTCTGTGAAACACAAAAGGGTGATAAAACAACAACACAAAGACCATAAGGGAGATACAGATTCTGCTGGTCACCATCAACCATACAGTCTGTGATCTTCCCCAGTTTTCAAACCACCCATCTTATTTTGTTAGACCTTTTACACGTACCAAGATGCCAATCAGCCACATAGCCTAAAAAAATCTGTTATTTCAACAGCTTTCCTATTTTCCAAGTACCATTAATTTTTTTTAAAAGGCTAACGTACGGGAGAAAGCTTAGGTTTTTTTTTTTGTAAAATGGCAAAATGCTTACCACAACTTTAAAAACTGAACCTCACACTCAATAACTGGTCCCAGATTCCAGCAACTAGTTCTAAGATTACAGAGATGTATGCACTGAGTGCACAGTATTAACTCCACCTTTTGTATTAGCACACTTAAATTAGTACACTAGCTGCAATTAAAACAATAACCGATTCTACCCTGCTGAAAGCTGGTTTACCAGTCATTGTTACCAGTTATGTTCCTCCTATGTATGTTTGTTGTGTAGCGTGTGAAGTGCATTTTGTGCCTGTGTTCCTGCGCCTGTGAGAAGCAGAAATAGAAAAAGGGATTAGCGTTCAGTGCCTGTTCTCCATCAGCCTCCTTGCGTTCACCCTGAAGCTTCTCGACCAGCTGCTGCTTGTATCCTCGGGAGAGGGTTTCCCACTCTGAGCGGGTGGGAAGGCAATGCCAAACATCCGGGAAAAATAAAACCACTGTCTCCACATGAGCTGGAACTGTACGCCCCTTGTGGGTCTCCTCAGGGCGATGGTAGCGAATCTCTGCAAAACGGTACCTGTTGCAAGGGAAGAAGCATGTTGGAAAAAAATTCTACAATACATTTTATAGAGCCTAGATCACTGTAGCACATCAAGTAAAGAAACTTTGCTGCGACAACCTGAATTTTTTCTAAAGAAAAAAATATGAAAGCCATATGTTCTCTTTCCAAAACTTTTAACAATTTAACATAGTTAGGAAATAAAATGTGCTAATTGCTGAAAGCAATGCACTTTCCAGTTTGTATTAAAATGTGCTATACTGATCCGAGTCTCAAAAGAAAGGTGAATGCTTCTTAAAATTTGGTGTATAGCAGGTGTTTCATTCACAAGGAACCGATGATTAACAAAATCCACCAAGAGAAAATATGGCTGCCCCAAACATCTATTTATTTACAACACAAGAATAATGAAATGAAGTTTTCTTGACGATCTCCTCCAGCTATGCGTGAAATGAAAAGTATTTTAACATACAAACATTGCAAAAATTTACACAACAAATACATCATTTTAAAGTTCATTGTTCTGCAAACCTTTTGGCACCAAATCACATTTGCATTGCCAACTAGGATAACACTTTTTAGGAGTTTACCTGCATGGTTGCTAGCTGCTGACAAAGAAAGGAAGAAATTGGTTTTGCAAAAATAATTCAACCAGATTTTATGCATGCTTTGATTTCTCCACAATATTTTCAATACAGATACTTACCATTGTGTGCACACACTTAAATCAATTCCTGTTAGGGCTCTGCAACAACGTATAGCTGTTTTAATCAGAACAGATGGATCTTTTTCTGGATCAGGTCCATCCAGTGAGGGAGACCAGTGTCCTCCAATAGCCATGGCTTCATCTTTGCCTTTCATACCCACTAAAAACTATATAAGAAAAAGGATGCTTAACATTTCTCCACTAAGGGAAAGAAAAAAATTATCTAAATGGTCTGAGTTATACACACCTAACTTCTGTTTACAAACCATCGTAAGGTATTCTCTCCCCAATCTACAGGATAAAGTCTTGCTCAAGAATGAGTTCAGCTTTTATTTTTCCACAGCGCATTTCAGTAATGGAATAGGTTTAAACATCACTACCCATCCTGATATGCAAGACTTTGAATTACAATTTTATTATATTAGTTACTAATGAACAACATTTTAAATAACTGCATACTGGTCTGTTTGGTGTGATGAGCTTTGTTTTCAAGTTATAAAACAAGCAGGATCTCGGAACCAAATCTGTATCAGAAACTTCAGAAGTAGTGAAGTTGGTGTGGATCTGAACAGTAATCCAAATGGGAGAGCCATGAAGTTGCAATATAAATGTAATAGATTTTTTGAAATGTTTGTGGAAATAGCAAATTAGTGTTCTTAGCTAGAATATCAGGCTCAGATATTCCAGAAATTTTACAGCAAGATTTTTTTGCTTTACCTTTATAAGCCTAGCGGGATGCTGAAACCCATCTCGAACCTCTTGTGTATCTTCAGCAAGGGCACATGATTTGTGATAAAGATCTTCCATGCTAGGACTAGCCATGAGCATCACCTGCAAGAATCATACAAACTCTAAAGACAGTATGAAGAAGCAATAAAAATTGTTCTGTATCCTACAAAGTAGACACTGCTTAATTCAGTGTGACTATCCCAATATATAAACAGTTACAACAGAACTGAATCTAGATTTAGATGAATTCCATGAGACCCTATTCTTGATTTCAATGACGTTTAGCCAAGCAATTTAGGGAACTTATACACACCTTTGCACTATAAAGATGATCAGCATCTGGTGGGTCCAGTACAGCAGTGTTCTTATCCAAAGAATCCACTTCTCTATGCATTACATAGAAATTGCAATAGTTCCCCAGCTGAAATGATCTTGACATGGGAAAAGCATCCACCCATGTAAACTGAGCATCAAAGAAGTCACTTGGTATGTACAGGTTCTGATAACGCCGTCTCAGTTCCATCATATCACAATTAAGGCTTTGAAACAATAAGAAGAAATATTTGTTAAAAAGAGCTAAGGTTAGAAACTCAGCAGAGATGAAAAAGTCCTTTAGTCCTTCTACTTCAAGTAAGAAGTGGAGCCATGATGAAAAGCAAAGCAGTTGAAAAGTGGAACCTAGTCTTTTATTTAAGTTTACGGATGTTGCTTCCAAAGTTACTTTAGCTAGCAAATTGAAAATCCTTCTTTTGCAAATTATTTTCCCCCAAAAAATAAGATAATCAAAATGCTGAAGATAATTCAAAATTTAAATTTCTAAATGACCTTCTATCACACATTGGGACACCCAAGGCAGCTAACAAAACAAAACACAAACATGATGAGTTACAGCTTGGATTTCATAAAGAGCAGCATCTCTTTAATTTGCATCGTATATCTAATTTGCATGGTATATTCCTATTTTGCAACAATATTTTGTTGCTGAAAAATTTACATAGGGGTGCAGTAAGTGGAGAAATTCCAATGATATGGAGAGTTTGTGTTCGTGATTATACAGCAGTTAGTTATCTTTTAGGTAGGACTTACTTGAGTTTATCCCAAACACAAACCCAAGTGGTGCACCCCCCCCTTGCCTGCCACAGAACACCTCCCAGTTGCAATCAGAATGGTCAAGTCCAGGAGGCTTTGAGGTAGGTATGCAGGCCTCCGTCAGTCTTGAAAGACTATGTTATCGTGCTCGGCACTGCATACGCTGCATGCGAAGCACGAAAGCCTGGGTTGGATTGTTATGGAGGATAGGCTGTTACCCAAGCAGCAAATGCCCCCTCTCCACGCCACTGAATTAGTCCAATGGAAAGGCAGAGCCAATACGATTGGATCCAGCTGGCGTCGCAGAGCTGGACTAAGGACAGGAGCTCACCTTGTCTAGTGGGGCTGACCCAGGTCTCGAACCCTGGCCTGCTGGTTAACAGGCACAGCGTCTTAAACGCTTGCGCCACCCACAGCCCAGTAGGTATGACTCCAGAGAAATGTTACTGAAGCACCATCATACCTACCTGGCATCCACAGATTTCAGTATTCATGGAAGTAGCAGAACTATGACCCTGCAGGGATCATAGAACCACATGTGTATTTATTTGCTAAGAAGGTTTTTTTTTTAACAAATATAAACTACATGACACTCAAGTAACATACCAGTCTAATGAGAACTTGGAGAACTGGACTGTATAACGTGGAACAACACGCCGGGGTCTTCGAGGTGATCTCTCCCTTTCTCGGCGAGGTGACCTCTCTCTAGAGCGTTTTCTCTGGGGTGATCTCTCCCGTGATCGACGTCTTTCACGCTCTCTTTCACGACTTAGCCATAAATGAAATATAAATGTGTCTGATTTTAGCTTCTGCTGTATCATGAACAGAGTTGACAAGTCTATTACTAACCAACAACAAGCTCCACTAAACATAGAATTTCCATTACCAAGCTTCATATTAAATCCAAGTGCAAGACATTGATAACATATTTATTCTTTAATATCCATAGAAAATTGAATAGAAAGTTTATATCACACCTTCTGTCATCTTTTCTGTTTGCCATGGGGTCGCCTCTCTCATTCCGCCCTGAAAATCTGGGTGGTGGATCTAGTCTGCGTGCTGGCTGAGGTTGTGAAACTATTCGAACAGGGGGTTGTAGCAAACCAGCTAGAGAAAAAAATTATATATTCTTAAACTACTTTCATGTCAGGAAGCCAACTACAAAACATACTTAACTATTAGGCTACCAATTTAATTTTGCTTTTGTGAAGTGGGAGTTTTGTATGTCCACCACTCCACCACAGAACAATTATGTTAAGAATGCTGAGAAAATTGGTCAGCTAACAACAGTAAGTGAGGCAACTGCAGGTGCCTCATACTTAGATTAGTAAAAAATCCCTTTCTCCCTTGTAGCGGTGTGATCGTGGAGATAAGTGTTGCTGAGATAGCCTTTGTGACTGCCCTGCCCCTCCCCTTCAGGGGGCAGAGACAGTGCTGCCTTGGCTGGAAGCAGTAACTTCACAAATCATAGAAGAAAAACTCAACTGACATTTTAGGATTCAGTAAAAGTCTCAGCATACTAGAGTATGTTCTAATGCAACGGAAGACAATACAAACTTGCTATTCTTTATTCTGCTATATTTTGAGCTTCCTTGTTTTTTAAAAATCCCCACCAGATATTTTAAATACATGGTATAATGAGGAAATGCATACCTTTCTGTTGGGGCTGTTGCAGTAAAGACTGTGGCTGTGTCTGAAGCAAGGGTGTAATAGAAGCTGCTGATATTTGTGCCTGCAACAAGGACTGTGGCTGGGGTTGGGGCTGCACACTGAATGCAGTCTGCTGTGGAATAGGCTGGAGTACAGGTGGAGGAGTCTTGAGCAAAGGCTGGGTCTGTGTCTGGTTCTAATAGAAAAACAAAGGGAAGGCCTCATAAATGAGCCCAATACAGAAGGTGGCAACAGAAGTCTGCCCAAGAAGCTTCAAATACCTGATTTGGTAGTGTCTGAATTCTCTGTGCGTTCCATTTGAAAGGCATATTAGGGTTATAAGTTGCTTCTACCAAAACTCTATCTCCTACTTGAGGAGTCTTTCCTTTAACAGCACTGCAAAATTAAAAATGAGCACATTCTTAGATGACGTTATCTTACCAAAACAATAGAAGATCCAAGAGGAGACATTCTGGGTTAATCTGCTAAAGCGAAATAAACATTCTGAAAAGTATTAAATCAAGGAGAGTCAACTTGGGATTCGTAAATTAAACAAAGGAGACTGACTAGACTCCAATCTGTAATATAGGACTAATCCCAGCCTCTCTTAATATGTTATAAGGCTACCTTACATGCTCAGTGAGGTTATAGAATGATGCCGAGTTTATCTTTGACTAATCAGTTGATGAAATGGTTCCAACTGAATCATATTTTTGTATCATGTCTAATTTTTCTTTTAATCACGACCACAATTATCTACTGGCAGCAGAATCATCTTACCTGAGCTGAAAGAACACATCTTCATCAACAAAACCAAATGTGTCATGTAACTTGTTAACTACCCCTGTAAAGACACGCTGCTTCTGTGGTTGTGTCTGCTGCTGACTTGACCGAGGTGCTGGGTAAGATACAGTTATTTGTGCTGCTGGTTGAGGAGTAGACAAACTAAGGCTTGTTGGCAGTGCCACAGCTGGCTGCATGCAAAGTGAAACAGGAAATTAGTGTAAGAGACAGAAATTAACCAATAAGAATTTAACATTTTCTGAAAAGAGAATTAAATAAAAGAGGCATTCATTATGAAGGAAATATTTTAGGGGAGTGAGAGATCATTCAAAACTAAAGGGTTGCATCCAAACTGGTATTTGTGCAAATACATCTGGGAGGCCTAATAATATGTATTTGGAAATATATAACAATGAAACTTACTACTATGTAAACAGGCTTAGGTTTTGTCTGTAATAAAAAAAACTTTAAAGCACTTGAGTGAATCTGGAAGATATTATGCAATATAACAGCACTTCTGAAACTAAATAACAAGGTTTTTTGTGTGTTTATACACAAAATATGCAGGTGCTTTGTCAGAGAGAGACTTCAAAAGTACATTCTATATTATACAGAAGACACAACATGTATAATATAATACATATTATACATGGTTATAATAGGAAAGTTTAAAATTCTATTTAAAAAAATAAATGGTTTGGACTGATCAAAATAACCTGTATCCTGACAAAGATCAATAAAACAAACTAACCTGTGTTAAGAGAGTTTGCTGAGGTTGCTGCAACTTAAAAAAATAAATAAGATAATGAATTAGAAGTTTAAACACACTGTGTATTTCTCTTAGTTACAACTCTTTCTTAGTTACAATTATGCATCTGAAGCAGCTGCAAAAAGTCCTACAAGTTCTATTAACACATTAAATGTTCTTGAATACTACTTTCTAAGACTTTCAATTTAGTTGCCATGCTAAGAAATTCAAGATTGTAGCATGACTCCAGTCTTTGCTGAACTTTCTTGCTGCCTGCAGAAATTCTGTTATTACTTGTATCAAATCTTCACTCCCCACCCTTCAGTGGCCAGTATGTTAAATAAAGGTGGTAGGATTTCCATGTTGCCGAAAACTGTGGCTTTTCTCAAGGAACCCAGGGAAGTATAATCGTTTTTTTTAAGTTTGCTGATAATTCTACAATAAAGACCAGAAAACTTTACACATCATTTTTCAAAGAACAACAATTACCTCTGGAAACCTGATGGCCTGTGGAAGAGCTTACCCATCAGTTTCCAAGTTCATGGAGAGCTTGCCAAAGCAAAGTTAATTTAAAACAGAAGTAGACAATAGGACCGAAATAATTTTCAGTCATAAATTGTTCTGTTACTGCATGCAAGACAAACTTTTTAATGAACAGATTGAAAGGTACTTATAATGTATACGAAGAGTTAAGACAAACCTGCTGTTGTACACTATAGAGGGTCTGCTGGGGTTGTGAATATTGCTGAAAATCATAAAAAATATGAAGTCAGAACTAGAAAATTATTACTCAAAAAGAAGAATATTCCCACCCAGCAACCATGGGTAAATGATTTTACGTTTAAATGATCTTTATCACAATCTAAATTCAGCCATGGCTAATTATGTTTAATTGCTGGCTACACCAGCAAGCAACAAATGCATTAGCAATGTGGCAAAACAGAGTGCATTAACCTGGTTGATTAGACAATGGAAATGCATTGCTTCTTTCCCTATTCTAACTGAGAAAAGTATAAGGGTTTTCTCTCTCTCAGGTAATCACAACAGACAAATTTTTAATCAAACAACCCACAATGGATTGAAATCACAAAGTAAAGAAAGCCTAAACTTTCTTTCATAGCAGCAGGTCATTGCAGCCACTCCTTGAAAGCCTACTTTTCTCAGAAGCAATCAAGTGTAAATATTTGATGCAGTGATAACATTCAGTGAATTTGGTGTTTTATGGCTTTTCAATTCCGGAATGTTGCTTTGAGTGCCCAGGTTAAAGAAAACACCCAAATAAGACAGACAGAATGTGTTTATAGTAAAAACACATTGATATTCTGAGAGTAGGCTATAAAACTAAGTACACTTAGACCACAACCCTAACCATCTTCACTCAAAAGCAAGCCTCATTGTGTTCAGTGGGTCTTACTCCCAGGAAAGTGTTTTTAGGATTATAGCCTAAATAAAGGGTTAACCAAATAGCAACATGCAGAATAAGCAAAGAAGTTCCAGCTGTGGCAAGCTACACAAAAACAATGCAGTATGTGTTCAGTCTGTAAGCTTACAAAAAAATTTCAAATGATCAGAGATGTCAAACTCTGGACTTCCAGTGCCTTACAGGCTACACGTGAGATGGAATTAGCAAAATTACAATTTGCTTTACCTGCTGTAATGCAGCAGCTGCCGCTGCAGCTTGTTGTTGCAGAGCAGCTGTCTGAGTGAGCTGATAGTTCGTTGGTGTCTGAGTAGTAAGGCCTGCTGCTGCCAATGCTGTTTGCTGTGTGTATATTGTTGGAGATGCCCCAAGTAATGATGGTTGCTGAACACCAAGAGCAGCTGCATAAAAAATAAGAGTTGGATTAGGACATTTGAATTTAGGGTACCGGAGCATCGTATTGATGGGACCTAGAACTTGATGTTATGAATTTCCTTCTCTAAACCAAAGCTCATAAGAAAGGAACCATTTCGTATTTCAGCAAATAAGCATCTGAATATTTTCAACTTTAGCTTAACTTGTAGTAATTAGTATCATCAATCTTTTTCACCACAGAAGTACAATAAATGTAGTTGATGAGATAATCTTTTTTTACTGCATCAATCAATGCTCAAATATTTTTCTGCAAATTAAGAAAAATAAAAAATATTTTTCTGCAAATTTCCTAACCATGTCTACTCAAAAGAAAGCCCCACTGTGTTCAGTGGGTCTTACTCCCAGGAAAGTGTCTTTAGGATTACAGTATAAGTCACAGTACCACTGTTCAAGTGTTGTTTCAGTGTCTCACTCTACTGTATAGGAAGTAAACCTTTCTACTTTATTCCATATTTAGTTGAAGTCTTGGTATAGAGAATTTGGCCAACATATTGAAATATATACACATAATAATTTCCAAACTTTGCTTGCAGGAATACCACTGGAAATCATCACCTTTGCTTAAAAAAGTTCTGGTGCTTTTAAGTATAGTTATGGTAGTACTAAAACAGACTAAAATAGTCACAAACTGGTTTTATATTTTGAGGTTTCCCAACTTACAGTTTTGTGATTTAACAATATGCTCAATCTTTCCTTTTACTACTGATATATCAGCAGTAATACGTACTTTTCAAATTCTTGGGTGTCTACAACACCTTCTTTACCAATGCATTCTTTGCAGCATGAACTTCAGACACTGGTTTCAGCAGGAACAGAACACACACAGTACACTGTTTATTTCTATGCAATGTTAAGTAATCCTATTAAACTATTCAATAAACTAGCAGTTCCCAAATGTTTTAGAACTAGAATCAAATTTTTAACAGTCTATTGAGACCCACTTAGCTTTATGAGACTAAAACGTAAGTTTCATCAGCTGCTCAAGCCTCTGAGTTTATCCTTTATCTTCTGGGGGACAGACCTTCTTCTAAAACATTTGTTGAACTTCATGTTTATTGAATCAGGATTATTCTTATGGCTTTTTTCACATTTCACATTTTTAACAAGTTCAGTAAGAACCAAGGTACATTCTCCTTTTTATGAGTAAACAGAGCCATGTGGCTCAGTTTCACTTTCACAGTGCTCAGTCATTTACCTTAACAGCTCTCAACTGTATCATGAGCCACTGAAAACTGGGTCAGAACCACCCATGAATCCCAACCCACCATAGAACACAACTGGAGCTGTGCTCTGGTTAGGTCTGGGGTGTTTTGAGGGACAATAAAAATTACTAGGAATTCCCCAAAACTAGAAGTAACTTCTTATGTCCTCTGAAGCACTTTTGAAAGTACTTGGGAGGTTGGGGAATGGGGTCCATTTGAGTATGTGCTTCTTTCTGTGATGTGTGCTGGCTCTTGGAAAAATCTTGGAAATTTTTATCCCATTCATTATCCAATTTATTACCGGTAATTCATCTAAATTTTATCTCTAGTGTATTTATTTAAATTTGATATTTAAATTTCTTTTCTGGTCCTTGACGTCACACCAGGTATTTGATGCAATCCTATGGCCCAGGACAATAGTAACCACTGTTTCACTATTCACAAAAATGTACTTTGGAGTTGCTGGAAACTGCAAACCAGAAAATTGAACACACTCCTCTACTGATAGAAAATGGTGTGTGAAAATGATGTTATTGTTTTTATATATCTATATATATGTATACCTATATCTATCTATATATCTATATCTATATCTATAAACTCAAAAGTCCCTCACTGATTCACTCACTCATCAACGCCCAGCCAAAGCCTTCCAAATTTAACCCTAACCTACTAAGAACCAGTTTTTAGAAATTCCAACCAGAAGGAAGTGAAATAGGGTACAATGTGTTTACCTTCCTATACTTTACATTGAAGAATCCCTGACTGACACTGTGCCCCGATCCCTGGACCTGAAGCATGAAATTGGGGGAGGGTGTTCCTTATCTGGCATGAACACCCACAAAGAACTGATTTTGAAAAATTTAACCCTTAAGGGCATGAAAAGGGGTCAATGCATTTTCGGCCTATACCTAACATTGAAGACTGATCAACACCCAGCCCCAAATCATGCGTCTGTCCGGCAGGAGTCCCCACAGTTTGGGGAGGGATGGTGCACGGTTGTGGAGGGCAGTGCGAATGTGGGATGGCACATGGGGGAGGTATTTTACTCCCACCATGTGGGTACACTTCACTAGTATGTTGAATAAAAATGCAAACTGTTGTGTTTTTTACAGTTACAAATTTTTTAAAGATCAATATCAGATTTACTATTGTTACATTGAGGTCTTCATCCCGATAAAAATTATACAATTACATCACTTAAAATTCAATAAAAACAAACACTTCTAGATAAATACAAATGAGCTGATCTGCCAGTAACACTTTCTGCTGTCATTCTGCAGACTATTACCATATTTTTCTCTGACAGATTAGGAAAGTAAAGTGAGACAATTGGTCCTCTTAGATAAGCAGACAGAGAAAGGAATGACTGAAGCTGCAATCCTAACCCCAGTTAGGCATAAGTCCTTTGCTGATCTGGGGGTGTCACAAGAGTGCCAGAAAGCACTTCTGCCCCACTCCTCGGGGAGGAGTTAGGCCAGGACACAGGCATATGCCAACCTCCCTCACCACCATGGGAAGATACGCCAACTGACTTAGGCCACCCTAATTGTTTAGGATTGCACCCTAATTCTCCTTCTCACTAATACAAAGGAAGGAGGTAAAACAGTGGAGAAAATCAGAAAATTCAGGTGATTGTTGCATTGGTGAAAACACGAGATCATGGAAAGTGCACAGAACAACGTAAATGTCTGGTTACTACGTGTTTTCTTTGTAACAAAGGTCTCCAAATTGCGGAACAGACAGAAGGAGATTGTTTCTGGACTTAGGGAAGAAGATGGTTAATGGACAGAAGTTCTTTCCACTTGCACAAACCTGAGAGGGTGAGGGGGAAGCAAATTTTTTTCAAAAGAATTGAAGAATTGAATTCCTACTTCAAGAATTGAGTAATTGAATTGAGTAATTGAATTGAATTTCTACTCTAAGAGCAGAGGTCATAGACTGCAGCTACTGTACATGGTGATGAAAATACACTATACCTAACTTACTATGTAAGCCATTAAGACCACTTAAATAAAAAATACTGTAAGAAATTAAGGCCCATATCCAAAAGTCAAATTAAGCCCTTTGCTCCGGAGCAGTTAAGGTGACTTTCCATAAAATAACACTAGAGGGTGACGTAACTTCGTGGACCTGTTACTGCTCTGGATTTTGCCCTAAATCTAGAAATATTAAATATTTAAAAAATTATAAATCCATGAGTCAACTAAATGTTTCAGAGCTATTTATTTTATGTCAGTATTTACTATGACAAAACAGCATGGAAACTTGCAGGATACCACTGTATGAAGCAATTGTTATTGGTTAAGAAGAAATGTAAAAGCTGACCTGGCTGAGATACTGCAGTGGCTGTAAACTGGGTAGCCCAAGGGGGATTCTTCTGCCCACCGAACTGAGCCATCCTGAGAGCAAATCCTTTTGCTGTTTTAGACTTCTAAAATTGCAATCTAATAAAAAAAAAATTTCATGAATGCCACACTAACATTTGCAAGTGCAATCTATTCCTTTGTCACAAATCAAATTTGAATGACTTGGGTTTCCATATATAAACTATAGCTTTGACAATGGAATTCATTGACAGAGAACAAGTCTTGTATCTTGAAAAATGGGAGCTTTACACAAAAAGGTCATAAAAAACAGAGGTAACAGACATTTTGAGGGGATGTAACAGGACAGAAGCAAGTTTCATTTGGCTGTCAGCAAACAATTTTTGGCAAACTCCAACACATTTCTCAGACCAACAGTCCGAATAATAGTATACAATAAATACTCAGTGTATCCTATTTGGGAAATGCGAACATAATACATTAATAATGATTTTAAATCCTTTTCATCTCACAGCACACTGACAAGACAACAAAGCAGTCAAGGCACACCATCAGTTTTTTAAATAATCAGCAAAGTACACTGTGCTCCCATGGAAGGGGGGACTGACATCCCCCCAATGGCCCTACTATGAAATGACCCTCTCCCAAATTCCTGAGACACACCTGTGTGCATTGGCAATGGCTGACAATGACTGCAATAGGACAAGGCCTAAAACACTCAGAACAAGGTCACCTAAGAGGTTCCCCTTCCACTAACTGGGTAAGAGGCACATTTTCAAGTGAGTATTCCTCTTTTATTTACTGGGGGAAAGTAACTGGACCTCTTCACCCCAATCTTTTCAAGTGGCTTTTTCAATCTTTTAGATTGTGAGCCCTTTTGGGACAGGGAGCCATCAATTACTTCCATTTTCTCTGTAAACTGTTTTGAAGACTTTTAGCTGAACTGTATATAAACACTGTTAATTACAACAATAATGAAGAAGATGAGTCAGGATGGTGTAATGCAGGGGTCAGCAACCTTTCAGCACTATAGTCCCAAACTTATGTTACAATGTTATTCCGTGTGCTGACATGATTATAAAATTATACACATGCACACATATACATACAAACAGTATATATAAATTATAAAAATATATATTTTTATTAATTAATCATATTTATATAGTTTATATGCATATATAGCATGAATACACAGAGAGCTCCAGCCAGCATGCGGCTTCCTCTGCACCCCACAAGAGGCTTCACCATCACTATGGTGCCGTGGGATCCTATCGTTGCCATGCCTCTTACAGAAAGGTTACTTCTGAGCAGAGATGCTTAGGATTGGGCTCTAAGAATGCCCTTTACTTCACCCCTTCCTGGGAGCAAGTTCCACTGACTGCAAAAGGGCTAACTTCTGAGTAGAAAAGTGCAGGATGAAGGACGGACCACTCTTCTCCACCCCTTTCATTCAGATAGTGTTAGGGAGGGGTGAGAGACGGTGCCAACTTGGGCACCAGTGATGGTGATGGGCAGCTGGCAGGCAATCAGGGCAGCAGCAGTGGCAACACCTCCTAGCCACGTGTGCTGGGTTGTCTTGGCGTGCTGCCAAGCACCATTCCTTATGCCAAGCTTGGCACTAGTGCTGAGGGTTGCCTAACCCTGGTTTAGTGCAATGGTTCTCAATCATTCCAGCCCAGGACACCATTTCTGAGAATGACAATCTGTGCAGGATCCCCCAGAAATAATGTCATCAACCTGGAAGTGATGTCATGGCCAGAAGTGACATCAAAGAAGTGCCATCACTGTGATACCAGAGCTCCTCTGTGTCTACCCAGAAGTAATTCCCCTTGTGTTCAATGAGACTTATTCCTAGGAAGGCAGCCTGAGTGCCCCACTTCAAGATGGCAGCACACATTGCCAGACTGCAAGATGGTGGTGCCCATCTTCAATGCAAAAAGAAGTCCCAGCAAAGGGAGTCCCAACCCCTACTTTGAATACCACTAGTGTAGCATTTAGGAAGTTGGTCTAAGACCTGGAAGATCCAGGTTCGAATCCTTCCTTGGCCATGGAACTTGTGGGTGACCTTGTGCCAGTCACTCACTCTCGGTGTTGCCAACCTCACAGGGTGGTTGTTAGGACACAGCTTTGTAAGCCACTTCGGCTTGGAAAAGACAAGATATAAACCATTTAAACAGATGATAATGAACAAAGCAAAGGCAGACAAGGGAGGGGAAGTGCCCACTTATACCTCTCCCTCACTCACTAGCAGAGGGCACAGGATGGGATACACAGAGCTCAGTCCTGTGCATGGCTACTCAGAAGTAAGCCCCATTATAGTGAATGGGTCTTACTCCCAGGTAAGTGTGAACAGGATTGCAGCCTCACAGCCCAGTGCCTGTCTACTCAGAAGTAAGCCCTATTATAGTGAATGGGTCTTACTCCCAGGTAAGTGTGAACAGGATTACAGCCTCACAGCCCAGTCCTGTGCCTGTCTACTCAGAAGTAAGCACCATTATAGTGAATGAGGCCTCCTCCCAGGTAAGTGTGTGGCCACAGAGAGGCCTTTGAGGCCTGGAGTCTGTCCTTGGGGGGTGGAGAAGGCTCCCCTCCCAGCACTGAGGGTGCGAGGCCTGCGAGGCCCAAGGAGAGCCGGGCCCTGCCCGTCAAGGCCTGCTCAGGCCGGGTCTGGGCCTCACCGGAGCCTCTCCTTCCTCTTGAAACCGCCACTCGCCTCAACTCTATGGCCTCCTCCCCCTCCCTTTACCTGAACCGGGCAGAACGGGGCCTCGCAGGAGCCATTTTCAAACTCCTCCGGCCCCCACACACGGCGCGCGAAGCACTGCGCATGCGCGAGGGCGAAAGCACGACGGGCAGGAGGAGCCAGTCGACAGCGCCGCGCGCTTCACTGACGTTCCACAGCGCGATTTCCTGCCTCGCGCGCACGTGCTCTGGGAAACTGGGATCCGCCTCACCAAAACAATGAGGGGGCGGGAAGTGCGCATGCGTGTTCTCTTCCCCCTCCCCCTACGTTCCACGACCTACGTCAGCCGCGACGAACGTGCTGGCGGTTGGTTTGCGTGGCCGCCATGTTTGTTGAGGGAGGATGACGCCATTTTGGTTTTGGGCAAAAGTGGGGAATGGGGGGTTGTGGGACCATCACTCAGAACCTGAAAGGAGGAAGGCTCCCCTCATGTGCTGAGCTCCACTCGGGCCCTCCCCTCCCCCCCTCCCCTCCCCCCTCAAGCACTGGACACTCAGACACAGGAACGCCTTCCTCACAAGGGATTCTCTTCCTTCAAAAAATGCTTTCCTTACTTTAATTTGGTCTATACGTTTAAATGTAAACTTTAATTTGAATCTATATCTTTAAATTTAAACTTTAATTTGATCTATACGTTTAAATTTAAACTTTAATTTGAACTATTCCTTTAAATTTAAACTTTAATTTGATCTATATGTTTAAATTTAAACTTTAATTTGATCTATACGTTTAAATTTAAACTTTAATTTGAACTATTCTTTTAAATTTAAACTTTTATTTGATCTATACGTTTAAATTTAAACTTTAATTTGAACTATTCCTTTAAATTTAAACTTTAATTTGATCTATTCCTTTAAATTTAAACTTTAATTTGAACTACGTATATATTGACTGAACAAGGGTTTTACTGTATTGTTAGCCACCTTGAGTCTGTTCTGGAGAAAGGCGGAATATAAATGTAATAAATTAACCATAATTAATCAACCATCAATTAATTAATAATCAGTTACGGTAATTAATGTTCTGCCCTCATCAGTGGTCCATGGGAGACTGCCTGCTCTTCAAGACACCAGAAGTGATCAAGATGACTTTTTAACCGCTCACAAACCGCTCTCTTCCCCAGGCCCCCAAGGAAGATGGACAATGAACCACCCACAGGTGCAGCCTTCTGTGTCCCCACCCTCTCTGGTGGTCTGTGGGGAAGCATCTCACAAGTGATCATCACCAAACATAGAGAATAGACCAGCCATAGCCTTCAATATTTCTGGTGGTCTCAATGGAAGCATCTCCTCTGGAGTGATAACTCCCCTACAGACCACTAGGGAGAATAAGGAATGGACCAACCAGAACCTCTGGTTTCTCCACTCTCTCTGGCGGCCAGCACAACTCACCTGTTTTCCAGTGCCTGAATTGGTACTGGGAGGCCAGAGCCCAGATATGCACCAGTTTAACTGTCTGTAGAGTGGCGTATAAGTGCTTTAGTGTACTTTTGTGACATGATTGTGTCAGCACAAGGGACTTGCGTTAGCTCACGAACATCTGTGGGTTGCACCCTGAATAATATAGAGTACTTACTGTTATACACAGTTTATTTTGAGATTGGATTCCTATATTATACAGTACTTTATTGGAGACCATTTCATGTATGTTTTAATTTTGTTATAAACAGTGTTGAGCACCAGGCTTGCAGCCATTATAGAAATCTTCCAAATAAATCTAAAAACTTCAGCTTAACACAGAATGCTGCTGACCAAGTTTTGTATGGCACCAGGTTCTGTGGTCTTGTTATGTTGCTGTTGTATCAGCTGCAGTGGCTGCCAGTCCATTTCCAAGTGCCATTCAAGATGCTTGTTATTACCATTAAAGCCCTAAAAAGCTTATAAATTAACCCAAGTATCTGAAAGACCTTTTCACAAGAAGTTGCCTGCACATTAACATCATTTGGCCATATGCTTTTCCATGTTCTGCTGCTTTCAATGCCTGTATGGCAATGACCCATGATAGGGCCTTTTCCCTGTGGTGGCATCCATCATGTAGAAATCCCTGTCCCAGTCAATCAAATTGAACAACATCCATGTTCCATGAATATTTGAAAACATATTCTTTCAGCAAAGGCACCATCCTGCCAACAGGTTGGCCAGGTATCCCCATTTCGCATCCATCATGGATTGGAGGAAATGCTAATCCACAACAAGCAGACACTGTCTCACATGGTACCAACACTGAAAAAGTTTTCTTTTTTAAACTTTGTTTCAGCAAACCTGACTTTGAGCCAGGGGTGAAAATTCAGCACAGGCAGATAACATACATCCCTGTACCCAGTCCTATATGAGAAACCTTGCTGGCATCACAGGTTATAAGCAGCAGGCTTTTTTTAACCACAATCCAATTTTACACAATTGCCCAGGTCCAGAGTTGGGAGCATCTATTCATTCCATGGAGGATCCACCATCCTATCCAAGAGTGCGTACAAGGATCAGGAACTTAGAACAGAATAAGTGTGGTAGAGAAAGGTAGCCAGAGAAAGTCACATCAGGTTTGTGTTTTATTAGTCACACACATACTAACATTCTTGTTGCCCACTCACACCTTTTCTGTTGGTTAATCAATACCTTGTTATTTATTCTTGCAGTTCTACTGGCCTATTCAGAAGGGAAGAGATCTCTCTGAACACTCATGTCCCACTTCAGCATGATTTCTTAAGAGGATTTCCTCCTCTTGACTGGGCGTCCCTAACTTTTAGAAGTGGAAATGAACTACAGTTTATCAGTACATTCCCAGTTCACCCAGTTGAAGGAGTGAGCAGGGAAATCGATGCCAGTCACTAACCACTAGACATTTTGCCCACCTTCTCTGCCATCTATGCTTTTATATAGAAACTAGCAAAATATACCCATATTGCGGGAGTAAAATATCACCCCCTGTGCACAATCCACCCTGAGTCCCATTCCCCCGTTGTGCATCATCCCCCATGCGCATAAAACCTGAATGTGCAACATCCTCCCTGTGCATCAACCCCAGACGCACAACATCCACTACTGTGCATCAATCCCCCATTGTGCATCAAGCCCCCATGTGCAACATCCCTATCGCGCATCACCCCCAAGCACAACAAACTTCTATGTGTATCATCCCCCTATTGCACCATCACCTTCCATGTGAAACAAACTCCCCATGCACATCATCCCTCTATTGCACACCCCATGTGCGCCCAGCACCCATGCACATCACCATCCCATGAGCACCACCCCCTAAGTGCATCAACTCTGCAAGTGCATCAACCCCCATAGGCAACATCACCCCAAGAACATCACCCTACCCTCTGCACAACATCCCCCATGCGCACCATCCCCCCCATGCACCCTCCCAGTGCATCAGGCAGTAGGTACCAAATTGGCTGGATGCTGATCAGTCAGTCTTCAGTGTTAAGTATTGGACAGAAATATGTTTCACCCCTTTTCAGCCCCTTAAGGGTTAAATTTCTCAACATTGGTTCTTGGTGGATGTTGATGTCACAGAAGGAACACCCTCCCAAATTTCATGCTTTTAGGTCCAGGGGTTGGAGCACAGCATCCCTCAGTCAGGGATTCTTCAATGGAAAGTATAGGGAGGAAAATGTGTTGCGCCCCTTTTCACTCCCTTCTGCTTGGAATTTCTGAAAACCAGTTCTTAGTGACTCCCTCCATCACGGAAGGAACACCCTCTCCAAATTGCACGCTTTTGGGTCTGATGAGTGAGATAGTGAGTGAATCAGTGAGTAACTTCTCAATTATATATATGGTATATAGATAAGCATTTTGCACCTCGTATCTAAGATCAAGATGGTGTTAATAGTTCAACAGCAGCAAAAATGGCAACAGTTACTGTATATTCCAGCTGTTATTGTGATATATTTCATTCCATTTGCAAAAAATATACAATGTGCCTATAGGCAAAAGTGGCTTCGAACACCCCCCCTTTTCCACCAGCAAATGTGTGCTGAATAGATAAAGTTTATCTGGGATCTATATAGAAAAGAAAAATTAAGACAACTGAGTGCAAAATAGAAGTATAAAATTTATTTGAAGCCATCCACAATGTTCTGTGATATCAGGAATGATACACTTTGTAATATTTTTTGGAAAAAAAACCATGACAAAATTTAAAATATATTTTCAATGACAGTAACTCATTGCCATATTCAATCAGGACAGTTTTTTAAAAGGAACATTTATGGTTTAAACAGATATGACACATACAAGAAAAATAAAAAAAAGAACAGACCATCTCCACAACAACAATCTTTACACATATGTTTCAATACAATTTCAATGCATCTTGCTACATAAACATGAAATCATGTACAACAACTGCTGTGCACCAAAAAGAGTAGCTTAGTAAGATCTTTCAAGTAACATGCAGTCAAAACTCACAATTCTTCAAGTACTGCTGGTAAGCGTTCCCTTGTCTGCAAAGAATATTCAAATGAATTTCTCCCCAAAGTAATAAAGTAGCTTTTTACTCTTTATCCTGTAAGTATTGTGGAAAAGTGAAGTGCCTTTTTCCCCCGTTATTAGTAACTAAAAATTGTGAAAAGTGTATTTGCCTTTTAGTTTTTCCATCAAATAATCTAAATACAGTAGATTGTTAATAGGAAGAAATGCACCGAAATAAAATGAAATGTTGAAAAATAAATACTGTATACATCCCAGTTTAAAAAAGAAAGAAAAGTATAGAGAATATTAGTTAACAATTGAACTCAAGTTTCTTCTGTTTCAGCAAAAAGTATTTTCCTATTTTTTGAGGCTAGTAAAACTGAATCATGGAACAAGCTGTTTTGACACCCATGCTGTACTACATTTTGGACACAATAGATTTTAGTCACAACATAGTCCCATGATCAATGGGTGGTTCAATTTAAGCCTACTCATTTTTACTTAGAAGTATGCAGCTTTGTTTAATGGGACTAACAAGGAGGAAAGACCTACTGAACAAAATGTAGTCAAACACATTTGTGTCCTATTTATTTTTATGACACTCTGGGTGCAATCCTAACCAATTTAGGCACAGTTCACCCACTCCCTGTTCCTATGGTGGTGTGAGGAGGCTGACGCATGTCAGTGCACTGACCCAGGAGTGGCACACTCCCCTTGTGGCACTTTTGTGATGCCCCTAGGCCAACAGAGGTCTTGAACTGGGACTAATGTTGGCCTTACTGGGGGATTTGGATTGCAGCCTCAGGCCATCATTCTACAGTATGTGCAATAGTAAGCCACAGTGAACTTGCCAAAATTTCCTTCCGTATTCCATACATGGAATATACTTGCATGCTTAAATCCACTTTCTTGGTAATAAGCCCCATTGAACTTAAGACTGACATTTCTGAGTTAATATGAATGCGCCAACAGCTAGCACCACAACCAAGTTTCATTTGATTTCCATTTCCTTTCACTTTGGTGATGATCCAATAATATAGGGTTACCATAATTCTCTTCCACAAAACTGGGACAGGACCCTGTCAAACTTGCAAGTATGTGAACACAATCCCCCAAACCCAAGGACTGTCCCAGTTTTCTGGGACTTATGGCAACTGTACCTCAATAGTACCTTTCCTCTTTCAAACAGCAGTCCCTTCCCCCATTCAGTTCCAGCCACATTATCAAGCTGTTTGTGATGGGGAAGTTGCCCCTTCATGCATCTTTGGATTACAACTGTTACACTAAAAATATTTTGCCATGTTAAAAGATTTTTTTTTAAATGTCATCAGAAATTGGTACAGAACAAATAAGATATTACAATGTCTAATATCAAATGTTTGTGATTTTTTTTGCAGCTGTGATTATATTTGTAATATTTCATAAAGCATTGCCAGCATATAGGCAATAGCTACATTCAGCACTGAAGGACACACAAAAACAGAATCTCAAAACTGCCATAATTTGCTAGAACTATAAAATGGCATTACCAAAAACAAGAACTATGTGTATTCTTGCTATGTCTTAAGCATTATTACATATGGATATTAGATACAGAAACTAGATTATCCAAGTTGATCAGCGTGCATGCCTACCGGTAACTATCTACCAGTGTAACTACAAGCCGCTCTTTCTAAAGATGAACTTTAATTACCCAAATGTTTTGAAATTCCCCAAGGAATTTAACTAAGCATGTTTATTCTTGTAATCTAGGCCACAACAACTTTTAATTCTAGTTAACTTTCTAGCAATATGTTTGCAGATGTCCTATTGACAGAAGCATGTGGAAGCAGTTGTGTGAAAGACTAAGTACTTCCTTTCAACAGAATGTTCCATAAACTGGCGTTTTCCAGAATCCAGCCACAGAATAATCTGTTAGAAAGTTTCATGCTCCAATACATATGCTATCACAGAGATACTGTATTTACTCAAATATAACACTCACCCTTTTCAGCCTAATTCAGTCTCCAAAACCAGGGTGCGCATTAGATTTGATGTAAATTATAATTGAGTAAATACAGTATTTTGATTATGAGGTGTGCATTATAAATGGTGCATTATATTCGAGTAAATACATCCTGAAATCCTTTAATTGCAACATCTTATATCTGAACTACAGGTGTGAACAATCAATTTTGCTGTCCGGCATCACCACAGTAAAATGTCAATGCTGCAAGTTTTCTGTGGATGTTTAATCCTACCACCATTATTAACTTCAACTGAAATTAATCTAATGTAAAGAATGACTATTGATACATTTTGGATTTTACTCAAGGAAATTTTTGGATTTTTACTCTAGTGAAAACTACTAAAATTTGAATCAGAATGTCTAAGGGTGAAATCCAGAGTAACTAAGGGGAGTCCTTGCTCCGGAGTAAGAACAAGTTACTCTGGATTGCAATATGAATTTCCCATAGGTTTTCACTAGGTGGTGCAATAACTAGGGGTGCATGTAATGTCTCATATGTGCTCTCGTAGTTACTCTGGATTGTGCCCCTAGGCTCCATGCTAAAAAGACTTGTTATCTATTTCCACAGGGTAATAGGCAAAAGATCTGTAAATACAGGCCTTCCACATTCCAGAGGAACATATAATGCATTCTATAGCAGCTGTGTCCATAAGAATAAAATCCTGAATGTCATCACGAACACTGCTTCCTTTTACCCAGACTCTGTTTGTTCTAGAAATGTCCCCTAATGGGCAGCTCAAGAAAATCAAGCAAGACAATCACAGTTTTAGGACCCCAGACAAGAAGGGGCAGTAAATATACACACAACTTTCAACAGAGCTGTGATCAAGCCAGGTGTGATGCATCCTCACTTGATTTAGTGGAGTAGGAGTAAAACTTCTAACAAACCTCTTCCCCAAGTTAACATAAGCTGCAATCCTACCACAGTTTCCTGGGTGTAAGTACTATGGAACACAATGGGACTTAATTCTGAGTAGACATGCTTAGGATTGCACTTAGATACCTACAACCTGTCAATCTACCCAAGACTTCGTGCTTTGCGTGCAGCATCGAGCATGATACCATAGTCTTTCAAGACCGATGGATGCCAAGGTACTGCTTTACTAAGGTACATTTTCATACTGCTCAATGAGTTGAACTAAGAATTTAAACAGAGTAGGAAGTCATTCTTTGTAGGACCAAAATGAATCATATCTTCAAGCATCTTGCAGGACTGAAATTTATTGGCAATTTAACTTAAGAGTTGGCGATAACAAACCAAGGAGCTTTTAAAAGTTCCTCATCTCTTGCTCCTGAACTGGCATAACTGGAAGGACATTGCTGAAACAGGGAACCTAAGACCACACTATTTTATCGCCAAAGAGTACATTGCCAACACAAGCAATCACTGATTTGAAAGGGATTTCTGTTGCCGCAGCTGTCTGGGAATGCTGATGTCACAGCACTAAATAATCAATGATTACAAGACAATATTACAAACCTTTGTTTCTATAAGCTCATTCACAAAATTACATTGATTTCTATGTAAAAATGATAAATATTCTGAAATGCTACAATAAATAGCACACAGCTGTATGTACAGTAAGTAGCTGTCTATTCTTACTTTGCAAGCATGCAAGAAAGATAACTTTTTTTAATAAAGCAGCAGTTACATTAGGAAAAGATAAAAACACAGGTCACAACATTGTTTTCTAGGTGCAAAAGTCAAGCAATACCGGTTAATAAATATATTCTAAATATACCATAGGAATCAGAACAAAATGATCAGTAACTATGAACATGTGATAATATTGTGCTCAGTTTTAACAGTATATTTTAAAGTTGTGATACTGTGATGAAGCTAACAAAGCTACATTAGCTGAGAAAAAAAGGATTATCTGTTGCCAACTTAAATTCATTATCTGGAATAACATTCACCGGCTTATGTCCTGTGATGCTTCTTCCATTTGTCCAAAGAGGGAAGAGTTTTCCTCCTTCCTCTCTGCAGCCATGTGACTCCTGAATATTTCTGAGGGCTGTGGACCCTCATGGTGTCCAGGGAGTTGTAAAGGGAAGATCAGCTATAAAAAACCTTTCATAAACAAATGGAAGTAGCATCTTAATATAGAACCCAATAAGGACCCAATCCTATCCAACTATCCAGCACCAATGGGGCAAGCATTGCATCCAGCAGTGGGAACAGTCACAGAAACATACTCAAGGTATGGAAAGATTTGTTCCCTTATCTTGGGGGCTGTACTGTGGCTGCTAGAAAGGTGGTGCCAGAAAGGTGGGTAGGACTAGTCCCTAAGATTTGAAGTACTAAGTTGCCAGTTACACTTTAAAGACATGTTACTTTCCTATTTAGCATTGTTGTTCTAAGACTTGCTGTTTTAATTGGAGCAAAAGGATTTCTTTTAGACAGCTAAATGAAAACTTTGTGCTACAAACAAGAATGATGTTTAGAGATATTCAATTACCTTTCCTTTTCTTCAGGATTTAGTTATACCTGTTTTTGAATCCAGATCTTGCTTTTAAGATCTGAACATTTGAGCTTCTCCTGTCTAATATTTATTTTTCATATTTTTATACTTCCTCTATGGAGCTCAGGTTACTATACAAAGTTCCTTCCCTTCTTTTGTCCTCACAACCACCCTATGTCGAAGCTCAGTTCCCAAACCACCATCCTGGCTGAAAAGGATTCAAATCAGAAATGTATCCCCCATAGTTGTATTTGTTGTACTACATATTCCACGAATCTCACATGATAAATTTACAAGGTATAGTGATACTCCCTTTATGGAGGCATTAAAGGCTGAAAAAATTATTTGCTTCTGGACTGGATACAATAGTGGAAAAATGAAGTTACGGTTCTCTGCACAAGCAGCCAAGTAACCCTTCCAGCAAAGTTTTCTTTCTACAGAATGATTACTATAAAGCTTGAGCAAACATCACCACTCAAAAGCAACTGTGCAGTTGAGTAGCTGGAAGAATAACCCTACTTACTGTATAAACAGCTGCTATTTTTAATAACTCTTAGGCTCACAAAAATATACAAATTTTAAAACGTAGATCTAAGGCACACAAAAATACCATAACAATTTAATGTGTATAGATATTCAAGGAGCAGAAAACTGCTGGTACAAAATGATGGTATAATATTGACTTTTAAGTTATTTACAGTCCCTTCATAGCATCTATTGGAACTAATCATAAGCTTTTAACTAACAAAAATGCAGCATATGTGTTTTTACAAAGTTTCCTCTAAAAATAGAAAGACCAAGTTGAAATCTTCTCCTTACGAGCTATACTGAAATTCCAGTTGATTTATTGGGCTATTGCATAAGGATTGTAGAACAGGTCTCAATGGCATCGTATTTCAATTGTTTGGATATAAGGATAGTATCCTAAATGCAATCATGCCAACAGAGTCTTAATGTACATTAGACTCCACAAATGTCTCCAGTACCATGGATCATGGGTAGAATCCAGAAGTCTGGAAGAAGTTATACAAGCCCCAAAGAAATCAATGCTTTAAGTTTACATAGCACTGATTTCAAGAATGCATTTTTTAAATGTGCATTGAATTAAAATGCGCACACAATTATTTGACATCTATTTTCAAGAAGAAATTGATTTTTGCTTCTTCAGCTGCCCTAATGGGAGTGCAAATGGCTGCTGATAGAGGGAAAACTATATCTTGCATCCAGCACCAGACTTTATACTCAGGACTCCAGCACCAGGACTCCAGCACCAGCAGCCAGTACTTAATATGATCAGTACTGTAATCTCTAAAATTCCCAATGATGCAGAGTGGTAGAGAGAAGCAAGAGCCAGGCTATGCAAGCATCTTCTTTGGGCTTCCATGTCGCCTAATGAGTTATTTAGAGTAAACTGACAGAATTGATAATGGTGATTATCTGGTAGGAGGGGAAATGGAGGGGATCCTATTCAATATGTGCAGCGGTGGGAGTGCAGTCTCTTGTGGTAATCTTGATTCCCAAGATACATGTCTAATATTATGAAAAGTAGCTGCAGTGAGATAATTGGTATGAATCTCACATTTACATTTTTGCAGGACCAGAATCATAAATGATTCGGGGTAAACTATAGTTATTCACATATTTTTTTTTAGATCAAAATGATGTCAGATTAACAACCATTTCAGATCCACAATTATGGTAGACATTTTAAAAAATAAAGCACCATGTCTAGCCTTTCTGGCAAATCTAGACAATTCAGTTACGTTTGATACAGCACCACTACAATATTATCAAGTATATTGATGGGAAAAAAATTGAAGCTCTGGTTATATCTGTGGAATTTATATACATCATGGAGAGATGTAACCAAAGAGCTTACCCTTGTCACCTGCAACTGTTATTCATTAAAACCATACGAAGTCAGAGGTGGATCAAAGACTGAAGTTGGATGAGAGCTGAACTCATCAAAATCAACCAATTTATCAGAATATAAACTGCAGTATATGACCCTTATCAGGGCAGATATTTTGATTGGATTATTGAATTACCAAACTGTACAAAAAGAGGAAGAAAGAGAAGAGAAAGGGAGTGGGATGCTACAGTATTCCAATCAGGGAATGTGCAATTCTAATGTTCAATTAGGGCACCACGATTGTGACAAGGTTAACTGTTTAATTCACTATTTGGAGCCAAGGTGCGATTCACACAATTTGTTTATGGCTACCAAGATTTTTGCTTCTAATTTTTTTTAACAGATCCACTTAAGTTTCAACAGTACTGTAGCATCAGACACTTTCAGGCCATTCACTCAGTCTTGGCAGTCAAATAATTAACAACAGTCTTGGCAGTCAGCTCATTAATATTTCTCTCTCTGGGCATCCACATAATAGTGGCTGCGAAAATCCCTAGCAACTAGCTATCTAGAAACTTTCTTAGGTGGCAATATCAAATTTTAATGCCCCCCCCACAACCTGTGGAAGATTTGAAGCTGGCCACTAGAAATTTGAAGTGTTTTTTTCAACATCTCTCATCAGAGTTATCAGAAGAAGAGAATGTAGATTTGTCAGGAATGTACCGGGTAATCATGTATGAGTATTCAGGATATCAGATTTGACATGTTAAGGTATTTGCCAAATTGTTCCAAATGTAAAAGTTTTTTTTTTGAATCAAAATCATCATCACACTTTTCTATTGCTATGCCTTCTTTGAATGCTCTCATTCAAGAAACTGAGCTAATCAATTTTGAAATATTCTCTAAGGATGAAAAATGTTTTGGCACAAACTTTGCAAATGGAAAGCCTTCTTTTAGGATCCAGATTCCTCAGAAATGTTAACAGATGTTAAAACATTAAAAGAAACTCTTACTATGTCATATTGAGTTTCTAACTGGAACTTTAGAAAGGCTCCACATGTTCAGTATCTAGAAAGGTATGTGGGTTTGAACCCAGAAGAAACAAAGGGGGAATATTGGTAGCATTAAAATTAGTGATCAAATAATTGTTAATATGGCTGCACCTCAACTGAGATACATACTAAAAGAGTGTATTCATACAACTGTGAGATCAGTGAATGTGCAGAGGACTATTCCCTCCAGCCCTGCTTCAAACATCCATGAGAACTGTGGCCACATCTCTCAACATAAAACACATAAGTATCCAGAACACTTCAGTGTGACTGGGATTTTACTCATAAAACACATAAGCATCCAGAACACTTCAATGTGACTAGGATTTTACCCAAGGTTTTTGACTGCATGGAGAAGGTATAGATGCATAAGACCCTTTCACACTAATACTGAATGCTAGTAAGATGTAACCTGTGAATACAGTCCTATTTCTTAGATCTTTAGTTGTTCTAGCTGAATTTGAACTGAAAGCACTTGATGCAGGGCTAGAAAGACATGTACCTCTATGAGGGTGCAAACCTAACCAATTTAGGCCAGCACAATCCACCTGTTTCCTTGATCCTATGTTGGAGTGGGGAGGCCAGCATATGTTTGTGCACTAGCCTAACCCACACAGGAGGGGGTAGAAGCACTGCTCTTTGTGACATCCCCAGCACAGCACAGGACTTGTACCAGGACATATGATGCCTAACTAGGAATTAAGATTGCCATCTGAGTTTCTTTTTTTTTGACTGAAGATGCCAGGGAATGAACTTGAAAGTTCTGCATACAAGCAAAGCTACTGAGCTATCAAACATTTTGTGAGAATCATTCCTTGGTTGCCAATGTTTTGCTTTTAACATGGGGGAAGATATTTTTATAGAATAGACTTATAAAATCCTCTTCAACTAACAAACAGTTAATGAACATTCTGGAAGTATCAATAAACTCAAAAGTATTATAAAACATCTGATACTGCAAATTTCTCTCTTTTAAAATTTCTACTATCCAAAATATTAATAAGGCAACTCTAGGGGGCAGTTTCTGATGCCATAACAATTCTACCCCTGAGGCTTAAGAGGAACATTTGGTTCTTGTACATAACTTGCAGTGATCTGTATGAGAGAGATGTATGTAGTACTTATTGCTCAAATAAACTGTAGTAAATCTATTTTGACAACAAAATACCATAAAATGTGTCTTAATTTGTATTTGCGCACATTTAATTTTCTGCATTTTATTAACTTTTTTTAACAAACCAAAAGTGTCAGTGAAAAAAGGGGAGAGAGTTTAAAACCAGCTTTTCTTAGTATATATGTACTTTTGCTGTAGCAATATGGAACTCTACACAGTAAGAAAAAATAAAATTCCCTGTAGAGAATGCACAAACATTAGACAAGTGTGATCCTTATACTATTTCAAGTTAACTTGAAAAATAGAAAGTGCTTTTAAATATATATATTTACAGTTACAACCTCCAACCATCACTAGTGATGTTGTGTGCCTGTGTGTGACAGTAGGGATCACACACATAGGCAGACAGACACACAACGATACATATATGAAAAATCAATAAGATAAATCATTGGTTCTTTATCCTTAAATTGGACTTCACAGCAATGATTGGAAGCTGTTGAAGCAATGGCACCATGAAGAAATAAATCAGCTTATCTTTAACTGTTTGATGTGATTAAGCACCAAGAGCTGTGGAATAGGTAATACTGTCTAAATTGATTTTATACAATAAAAGGTGAAATCTCTTAAAATTTTTATAAAAAGCCCATTTGTAGTAAACAGACGATTCAAAGCACCAAAGTTATAAATTCCAAAAAAGTAATAAACTGAATAATTCAATCAGGGTTAATATTCTAGCCAAAATCATCTTAACTATACATATCTTTTTGCTTAAAATGTGCTTGAGAATAATCAGATGTTAAAATATATAAAGTCACAGTTTGAGAAAAACAAATCTTCTATTTTTACCTCAGCCGTCAAATGGTTGAGATGAACAAAGAATAAGTTGTTCTTTAACAGCACCTTTAAGAATTATTGTGTAACACTGCTCCGAGGCAAAGTTGTACAGTTGCTATGAAAAAATACAACATCTTATGCCCAATGGTTATATGGCCCTGCAACTCGTGTGAGAGCGTAAGTGGAGACTGTTATGATGTTATCATGCGTTACAGTTAATGCTCGGCGGGAAGGAATTTGGTTAAATTCATTATCTTCGTAGAAAATATCTCTTGTTGCACTGACCTGGTGTGTATTCCTATCATTGGGCTGCAGGTTGGTGTTTTCCGTGCCCATTTTTTCTGCTTCTTTTTCTTTTGCTCTCTCAGCCATCTTTGCTTCCCACAGTGCTATCCCATGTTTTGGCTCATTTAAATTTTTGTGTTGATAGAAGACTAAAGAGATCCGTGTAGGATGATTTCTGTTTGGCTTTTTAATAGGAGTTGTAGCGTGTAGTTCTCGGCGTGCACATTCAATTAAGATGGAGCCATGAGATGGTGCTACGGCTACCCCACCAATATCATTATCCAAAAAATTGTGCTCACTGTCTGACCACATTTCCTCTGTTTTTTCTTCAGAATCTGTGTATTTTCGGGGCTCACTACTTAGCTTTTTATCCACGGTGGCAGAATCGTAATTTGAGGATTGCTTGAAAGTAACTTTTTGCATTGGAACTTCAAAGGAGGAGCTAATTTCATTTCTGACTACATCTTCCAGAGTATTCAGTGGCCCAGATGAATCAGAAGAGCTAGTCAACTGTGAAGCAGGACAGTTTTCTAACTTAATTTCACAATTTTGCTTGTTGACAACTTCTTGTTCAAGTGTGCAGGGCAGAGAGTCTCTGTAGGCTGTGGTCTCTGAAATAGTAAGGTCTTGAAATGAGGGCATATGATCCCTCTTCACATCCAGCAAAATTCCAGTATGATCACTGACAGACTCATCAAAGTTCTTACCTTTGGGTGTCACAGGAGGTTTCTTATTACTGCATTGCAAATACCCGTAGGGAGTTGAAAAATCTTGTTGACTACTCATCACTGGCATCATACCGTCAGCTTTATGAGTGAATGGAGAGCACGAATGTAAACTATCCAGCTTTAAAGGGGAGGAAGGAGCATATTGTTTTAATATGGACCCATTCTTGGTAGCATCTGAATTACGTTTCATGGTAGAAAGGTGACCACCCCTCTCCATTTTTGTATTTGTTTTATTTCCTAAGGAAAAACACAAACAAATTTCAAAAATCAGGTTTAATGTTTCAATAACATGACATCATGAGAATGACAATTCAAATTTCTCTGTGATATTAATGTGTTCTATTTTTCCCTATCATATTTTTTAAATGTATTCCTAACAAAAAGAGATTCAATTTTTTTCTTTATGAAAAAATAGTTGGGATTACCAGAATTCCTACAAGATATTGCAGATTATCCAGAAGTGCCTTTGAAGCCATTTATATATACTCGTAGGATTGTGTTGTCCACCCATGACTTGGACCAATTCTGCATGTTTAGTGAACAGAATAGCATCTCTACAATCATGCAAATTTCAAAACACTCACTTTTAGATAGTAACTGAATATAGCAATTAATATAGCATGACATGAATATCGCTATTAAAAGCTGAACTAGTAAACATTAATACCTCTAAACATATAAAAAGGCTGAAAATCACTGCTATAAATAGAATACCTCAGAATGCCTTATATAGCATAAAATGCTTTAAATTGAGGTCATCATTCTGCCGACTTCAGAAACCCCTCCAGAGGTTTTAAGGGGTTTGAAAGGTTTAAAGGGGTCAAAACCCCTGGATTTTGTATCCATAGGCAGGGATGGGAGTGGGTCTGTGAACAGATCCTTCTTGGATATCAGGACCCCATTTGTAGTGAATTACTATCAGCAACCACCATCAGCAACCACTTGAAAGGATGTTTTACCTACCTAAATGTTGTGAAGTTTTCTTGGTATTTTCCAGCACTCCATTTTTCCCCTTTGTAGATGTAGACTGCTTCTTTCCAGCTGAAGTTTGCTTTTCTTGTGTTTTCTTTGATTCTCCTTTCTTCTTCTTTGTTGGTCTACGTGGCTCAGCTAACATTCGGACTTCTCGAGGGAAAGCAGTAAGCACCTGTATTGCCCCAGCTTTTATCTTGGCTTCCAGCCCTTCCTTTGTGCCAAACTCATCTGTTTGTGAAATTTTGTAAAGAGGTAACACATGCAACTGTTCATCATTTGGGATCACTCCCACTATTCGGTTATCTTCTTTTGTTAAAGTACAAACCTAACAAAAAGAGGACACAAATTCAGGACGTATGTTATTGATGCAATACCGACATGTGTCTTTTAGATTCTAAGGAAGGATAAAGCATCCTTCATTTTCCCCTTCCCCACTGTATCATGTAGAATTATGTTATAAGCCTCCAAGAAATGGGGGCTATTTAAAATTATGTCTGCCCTGTCGTTCTATAGAATCCTGTATATATGTTTGGCTGTTACTATTGCTTTCTGCCTTTTTGCCTCTGAAGATACCAAGACAATGAATGGTGAAATGTTAGGTTTCCAAAATCAGCTTTTCAAATGACCAGAAAACCTGAGAATGAATACACCTGGCCAGAATGAATTATAGCTGGCCAGAAAAATCTCAGAGTTTAGAATAATGTATCCATCCATATATCCAAACACTAAAGGTATGTTAAATACTTTACAGATCTAAATTTCAGGAAACTTAGAATAATTATTTGATTGTACATTTAAAGGTTTCCTGAACAGTATAAAATGAGGGCCACATCCTAAACTTTGCAATTTGAATATTTAAGAAGAAAAAAAGTTGAAAAAACCTAAAAGGAAACCACCTTTTAAAACTAAAAGTGGAAACTTAAAGGATCATGCAAACATGAAAAACTACAAAAGGAACAAGAGACTTCCCCCCAAATCCAGAGTAACTACGGGAGCACGTAAGAGACTACGTGAACCCGTAGTTACTGCACCACCTAGTGAAAACCTATGGGAAATTCATATTGGAATCCAGAGTAAGTTGTTCTTATACCAGAGCATATTGGAATCCAGAGTAAGTTGTTCTTATACAGGCAAAATCCTGTAGTTACTCTGGATTTTGCCCTTAGGTAGATACAAATTTTCCTTTACTATGGGTACAATCCAGAGTAGCTACGGGGAGTCCTTGCTCTGACGTAAGAACAATTTACTCTGGATTGCAATATGAATTTCCCATAGGTTTTCACTGGGTGTTGCCATAACTATGCTGACATAAATGTCTCTTACGTGCTCCCGTAGTTACTCTGGATTGTAGGGCTAGATACAATTTCCAATCAACACGCACTTTAGAAATAACATCCTCCTAACTTTACCTACCACAGTGCTTCCATTGTGCATATTGTGTGTATCTTTGTGGGCATGGGCACAGAAATCAATGCAAGCTGTGACCCCAGAGAAAGGCCGACCCTCCTTGACTCCAAGCCGACAATCAGGACCCATGTGTTCATTTTCCACCTAAAAAAGATATAACTAGGTCTTATTTGGAGACTATACCAGCATCATATAAGACACAATGAACCAAGGAAAATGTTTTCATTCTGACATCTAAGAAAAAAGCAAAGAAATCTTTGAAAACCTTGTAGACTTTGAGGATACCTTCCAAAGCTGAAAGCAAAATGTTGGGACCAAATCTAATGGGATTTACATGGTGTGAAGATTCAAGCACTGTTTTAAATTTTAAATCTTTGAAGAAATACATTTTGCCAATTTCCAAGTGTTTGGCATTAACTTGCTGCTCATTGTTGTAGCATGAATCAAGTGCTGAATCTAAAATCTAATTAAAAATTACCATATATTTGTAATGATTACAGATGGGGCCATGGTATCCATGTAGGATTCGTTCACGGATACTGAGAACAGCAAATAATGAAATCAGTGGTTTTGGCCTCTTTAAACTCACCAAAGATGACTAGGCTGTACACCTCCAGAGGGATTTCTGAAGCTTGGACAGGTAGTGCATGTCCGTTCCTGGCCTTTGTAGGGTTCATAATGGCCAAAAAAGCTACCTCTGGATTCTGCAGGGAAACTGGAAGTGATGTTAACCCCTGCTAACTAGGCCAGAGGCACTCTTTCAAGTGGGTGTTCCTCTTTTATTTAGCAGGAAAAGAGTAACTGGCCCTCCTCACCCCAACAATGTCTGTTCTAATGGCTTCTGCTGGAGATCTATTGCATTTTAGATTGTGAGCCCTTTTGGGACAGGGACTTATTAGCCATTTATCATTATTCATTTTCTTTGTAAACCACTTTGTGAACTTTTTAGTTGAAAAGCAGTCCATAAATACTGTAGACAGAATTATGTAGTTACATGTGTTTATGGCTTACAACAATGGTCTTCAAAGTGGGGGTTGGGACCCCATTGGGGAGGTCATGACTTCATTTCAGAGGGGTCACAAAAAGCTCAGGATGCAGCCATCCAGAATACAGAATTTGGCCCTGGGCACCTTTAATGACACTTCCAGCCACAATATCACTTCTTAGGGGTCCCAAACAGATTGTCATTCTCAGAAGGGGGTCCTGGGCTGAAATGCTCAAATACCAATAGCTTACAAAGCATTCTGAGGTTCTTGGAAACCTCTGTTCAGCTTTAGAGGATTCAGGTTGGGCCACATCTTGCTCAACGTGTGACCTTAACTGAGCCAGGTCTGCGGGAGTAAAATCTGGGGATAAACAGGTCTACCTTTAATCTACAAATTTCAGGCACTACACTAACCCAGTACAGCGGATGAACAATATCGTTTAATGATGTATGGTACATAGTTCAATAGGGGACCAAACAGTTAGAAGCTGGAAACCAAGAATTGAGACACAATAGTTTACCTTCAGTTAGACTCAAGAAAGTAGCAAGAGGCCTATTTCAGTTACTTGCAATTAAAAGTCAAACACTTTTAATTTCTTTTAATTACATAGAATTTCTTCTAATGACATAGCTGAGCATCAGGTTGACTCTACAAAGTGCTATAATGTTAATGGCTGCTTAACAAAAACATGCTCTTGACCCCACAATAGTCAAGTGGGTTGGAAGCTTGTAGGTGACCAGACACTGGCCAAGGGCCAGATAGAGGCTTGTTATGAGCCATATCCTGTCCCTATCATAGAGTTTGGAGACCCCTATGATACAGGAATACTATATATTTGACTAGTTGAATTTTCTTAGACGTACCTGATTCCGGAAAGCATCAGGGGCAAGTTTTTGATACAGAGGAGCCACATCAGTAGCTAAAGACTGTAAATTATTTTCCAGGATTTCTTCCTAGACAGAGGAAGAAAAAACATCAGATAAAATTTCAAGTTTGTAAGGCAAATCTCTAAAGCTAATTTATTGTTTAACCACAATAACAAAGCTTCATTAGGGTACTGAATCAGTATTCTGTGGCTTCAGTGACTAACCCACATATAAGCTTGATGTCATAAAATATGGCAGTATTTTAGTCAGTAGAATAAAAAATCAACTAGTCACAAAAACTGAATTAAAAAAGATCTCTTCCTTGAACAGGTTCCATTCTAGAAGCCAATGACTACTGGAAATTTTGAGAGAATAATGCTCATAAAGAAGACAGACACATTTGTTCTGTGAGCTGAACATTGTATTTGAGGATATGCTACGAGAGAATTATGGAAAACTAAAGCAAAGTTTATCAAAGTTTGTCATTCCTACTAGGAGCTCCAGGACTCCCCAAGATCCTTCAAAGGGATTCATATCATAGATGTCCACCATCTGTTTGGTGCTATGTCAGTACAGTACTTCATATACATTATACACGTACATTATTCAAACATTTGCATATGCTCTTTAAGTGGGCAAAATATTTCACTATTGAATCAAAAATACTACCTAGCATTTCTTCTTGCTTATTTCCTATAGACCTCACATTATATCTATACTACATTCTATTCTTACCTAAAATGTATTATCTTACACTTCTTTATATTTAACCTCAACTCACTCCGTCCAGTTCCTCAAATGATCCATATCTGTCTGTACTTTGAATCTATTGTCTTCTGCATCTGCAATGCTATACATCCTAGCTTTATGTTATCTGCAAAATGATCAATATTAAACATTCAGCTAAATAGATCTAGCAGGCACAATGGGAAAAAGAATAAGAGAAACAGCTTCATGTACTGACTGCTCCAGGATCTTTGCAACCTTAAAATAAGAACGTTCTTTAAATTGACACTTTGAAGGTAGTTAAATGTAAATTATTATTAACTAGTGAAATGTACCCACATTGCAGGAGTAAAATTTCAAGAATACTTGTGAGTCTGAGTACACCTTAAACTGGGTACTCATTAAACACCCCCATCATGCAGCATGTCCCAAGCAACCCCACCATGCAACACCCCTACACCCATGCAACACCACCACCACCCCCTGCACCACCACCCTCTCTGCAATACCACCAGCCCTGGTGCAACATCCCCACATGCACCATCCTCTCCTTGTACCCCTACCGGGCAGATGCACAGTTTAAAGTACTGTATAGGACGAAAACATATTTCACCCCTTTTCACCCCCTTAGGGGTTAAATTTCCAAAAACTGGTTCTTGGTGGGTGCTCACATCACATAAGGAATACACTCCCCAAATTTCATGCTTCTAGATCTAGGGGTTGGTGCATGGATTCTTCTATGTAAAGTATAGGGAGGAAAATGCATTGCAACCCATTTCACCCGCTTCTGGTTGGAATTTCCAAAAATGGGTTCTTAGTTGGTGCCTCCATCATGCAGGGAAGACCCTCTCCAAATTTCATGCTTCTAGTTTTGGTTTTGGCTGGGCATTGATGAGCCAGTGATTTTTCAGTTATATATACTGTATATAGATTTAATTAGGAGAAATGCAAGGATATGCATGGATATTAGTGAACACAGTGTTACCTTAATTTAAGAGTGACTTGAAGTAAAAGCATTTTGTATTAAGAGCAAAATTTTCTCAGAAATTTTCACTTGATTTAAGAGCACTGTCTTGTTAGAAGAGCACTTCTGAGGAAGTTTGGAACAGGCTTCCATGGCCAGGGAACTCATAGGGAGGACTGGGAGGTGTAGCTTGAGCTGGGGTGTGCAAAGCTTGAGCTGGGCAAAGTTTGGAAAAGACTTCCATGGCTAGGGCATTCATGGGGGGATCTGGGCAAAGCAGCCTCAGCCAGGTATGTGTGGGGGGGGGGTCTGTGTATGGTAGTGTGGAAGGGGTGCCTTATCAATATTACAGTGCTGCTCCTCATCAGTAGCATGGAAATCAATCTATCAATCTATCTATCTACAGTATTTATATACCGCTTTGTGAAAAGTTCACAAAGCGGTTTACAAAGAAAATGGTAAAATAATAATAGCTAATTAAAAGCTAATGGGTCCCTGTCCCAAAAGGGCTCACAATCTAAAATGCAAAAAAGAACACCAGCTTAAGCCACTAGAACAGACATTGCTGGGGTGTGTAGGGCCAGTTACTCTCCCCCTGCTAAATAAAAGAGGAGCACCCACTTGAAAGAGTGCCTCTTGCTCAGTTAGCAGGTGTTATGTTAAAGCTGCCCAAAAAGACAAGGATTCCATTGAGCCAATGGACAGCGGTGACTCTATTAGTGATAGTGAAAGTCATCCTACAAAATCCCTCTTCTCTCTTGTCTCTCTCACACCAGCCATGAAGGTTTTCAAAGGTATAGTACAGTTCAGTACTGTACAGTATTTTCTTTATTACAGAGTTTTGTATTATATAACAATGTTCTGTATTACATTACAGTATTTTTATATAAATATTTTTGGGTTGTGGAATCAATCATCTGAGTTTTCATTATTTTATACAGAAAAATGTGCTCTGTATTACAAGCATGCTTCTGGAATGAATTATGCTCATAAATCAAGGCACCATTGTACTTGGAGATACTGAATGCCTGAAACTTCCATGAGAGCTAAAAGTCAGTGACAATTTGGGGAAAATGTGATGATTTTGATATTCAGAAGGATGATATATATGTAGACAGAAAATATCATGGGGTGGGGTAAACAATTCCATTAAGAGCAACTTGATTTGAATGCCTACAAAGTGTATCAGAAAAGGTTTCATAAGCTTTGTGCTCTGTTCCCTTTCTGCCTTAAATGTTTTAATGCGTTTAATGCAAAGCAGAGGTTGGGACCTCCTTGAGGGTCATGAGATCTGCCATGTTGGAATCAGGGACTGGGTTTTTTTGGGAGTTCTGTGTTCTCATTGAACACAATGGCATTACTTCCAAGTAGACAAGGAGGAGCTCTAGCATTGAAGTGATATCACATCCTGGTAGTGATTTTTAAATCTGAAAGGGGATCCTGGGCTGAAATGCTCAAGTACAAACACTACATATTATTTGGAAGGAGAATAGAGAAATGAGGCAAGATCACTTACTTCCTTGGGATCATCTGTGAGAAGTCTATATTTCCTAGGGGTTTTGCTTCTGGCAAACTTACAGCCATTGTAATACATACTCCATGAACAGCCAAACGAGAAAGATGCTCCACATGTTTCTGGATCAAGACCCTGACAGGCACATGTACGGCTGTGGAAGAAATGAAAAGTCACAATCAGCTAGCAATATAGTAGCAAGATTCTAGTCTAAAATGAACAAAACAGTGCAAAATACATGCAAAATAATTTACCATTTTAAAAGTAATAATTCAACAACATCTTCAATTACTGCAACACATCCCTTCTTCTATGCCATGGAACTTACAAATTGTAAGAGTCATTCATTGCATCACTGGACTGATATCAAACCAAGCGACCATCTATATAAAAGATGAATGGCCTTCCCTCCTTATGCCAGAGACCTGTGCCTCCCTTTTAACAGAACCTGTGTTACATTGGCCTGATCAGATTTGCACTTGCAATTTCACTTGCACAGATCTGAGTAGCCTCATGGTGGTGTGCGACAGGAAGCAGGGGGCAAATATTTCTTTACTCCTGGCAGAGGGAGGAGGAGGGAGAGGAAAGAGATCACCTGTTCATCCTGCAGGGGTTTGTTTCAGCTGGGAATCAGACCCCTCTCTTCCCCTGCAGAATGAACAGGTGATAATCACCTCTCAGTTGCTTTCCAATAGTTTTGCAAAAGGATGTGTTTGCCAAGCCCAGAAAAAGAGAAACTGATTCACACTGATTCACTGCCTGCCTAAACAATTGCTTTTGTTTAACAGAAAACATGGCTGTCCCCAGAAGTTCCTGGAACCACAGATGTGGTTATTCCACCTGTATATTCTACATTTAATATTCCATGAATATGTGACTTTTGTTAATACCAGTTTCCAGAGTGGTTGTGTGACAATAATCTTATGTTGCCAGATGCAGGGGAGGGCACTGGAATGCAGTTGTCTTGTGTGCTCCCCCAAGGCATCTGGTGGGCTGCTGTGTAATACAGGCAGCTGGAATAGATGGGCCTTTGGCCTGATCCAGTAGAGGCTTTTCTTATGTTCTTAAACACAGCCCAGAATATAAGTAATGTATTGTTCAAGAGGAATTTTAACACTTTTATTTATTCAGAAGAAGATTGCTGTACTGTCCAGGTAATAAGGTGGGGATAAGATTAAAACAGTCATAAGAACAATGCAGTACTTCCCCCATCAACATCATTAACAAGACATTCATGCCTACTGGGGTGATCTTATGTGATGACCAAAAAAAGAGGACAAGGACCACCCAAAATGTAGGACACCCAAGAAAAATGTAGGACATTGAAAAATAAAAGCAAAAATCATTCATATATATTGCTTTCATGTGTTTAATTTACACTCAATATTATTTATTATTTAATTTAAAACTATTGAATATACAGTAGTGTATTACATATAACATTAATTACAAGAAGAATACATGCCGCCTGTTTACAAGAAAAGGGAGGACATTGAAACAAATTTTCCAGGATGCAAGGCTAAAATCCAGGACATATCCTGGGAAGAGTGGGACATATGGTCATCCTGATGCCTGCTGGTTATAAACATAAAGATAGGATTTTGACTCATCAACTTCCTCATTAAGAGCTTTCTTTTCAAAGGTTAACATGAAATTAATTATATTTAATAAACCTTAATATGAAAGCATTTGGTCTTATTCCACTATCAGTCTTAGTCGGTCACCTGATCAGAAAAGAGAGACACTGAGCTTGCATTTGAGACATGTAGCAAACAGCACCACCCTTTAATTCAGGAAGCCTGAGAGATCCAACTATGACCTTCTGACAGTACAGTAAGGTGCATCCCAAACAACGGGCATACTTTTAAGTTGATGAAAGGGAAACCTTGTTGTCATCTAATACTCTCTTTGCCAAGGAAAGAAGTGGAATGAGCAGAAAGCCGATTTGGCTCTTCCACATACTCTACTTAGAATGGCAATTAATTGCCCACAACCTACTCAAAAGGATGAATATTGTAGCACTATAAATGACAATTTCTATGCATTTTTCTCCCCAGTGTACACATTAAGACTATATTTGAAGTTTAAAAGACAAATGAGAGTCACATCCAAAACTGGATTGCATAATTAAAATTTTCATGTTCTGTGCTTTGGAATTAACTTACTCTTCATTTAGTGCACATCTTCGGCTTGTTGGACATCCATATTTTCTCAGAGTCTGGGTTAGTTCCTTGTACAGCGTGTCAGCCAGCAGGTGAGGAATCCCTTCCCAAGCCAAAATGAGGATCACAATCACAGCAGTTTGGCAGTGATGCCCTGCACGTTGTCGAACTAAGCACAACAGTTTTTCTTCATCACCGCTTCTTCTTATTACCTGCAAAATATATGTAGTTGTTTGTAGATTCATCTGAAAGGATCCAATGACTTCACTCCAGCTCTTTGCTAACAAAAAAGTTGTCATTTTAGATTCCTAACAGATATACTATTAATTCTCCCTCTTGCACGTTAGTATTATTTTCCTCTACTGGTAAAACTGCCATAGATTTGTAGTTAGTTACTCAGAATTAGCCAAAATTCTCAACAATTCCACATTAAACTATATTCTAATAATGGAACAGTTCATTTATTTTAAGTGCAACTTTATGTGGTGGTTTGAATATCAGTTTTTCAAGATATCTTTAAAGCAAACAAATCATGACTATTATATAGTGTATTTTAATGTTTCTCAAACTGTGGGTCCTGCCCAGATTGTTAGTCCTACAGAAAACCCTGCATGTGTGTTCACTTGTGAGCAAGCAAGCATGCCTCAGTTCTTATCAAAGGCCTAGTGAAAAGGAAAGCAAGACCACTAAAATAATCCCAATCCAAAGAGGGTGAGGCTCAAGAAATGATTCAGAAGGCAGTCTACCCCACAATAGTAAAAAGGATAAAAACGGGCTAGGCAAAGCAGTAGCAGTAAGTGAAGGGCACAAATCAAATACTGGTTGTCCCTCATTATCCACAAGGGTTCTGTTCCAGAACCCTCCCCCCAGAAATAAATCTGTGGATTAAAATAGATTTAAAGACCCACTTCCACGTTTCTTGCTCTCCATTGCTCCTAATGGAACAAGGTCATGCCTTGATATCCGTAGGGATTTGATTCTGGGAGTCCCTGCTGATACCAAAAAATGTGTTAAATTAAAGCAGTTTTTAAAAATTAAAAAGTGTGTCCCTTTACAATTGTTTAAAAACAGCTTTTCAAAGGCTGCAATCCTATGCATATCTTCTCTGAAGTAAGCCCCACTGAGTTCAATGGGGCTTACTCTCAGGAAAGTGTTCTTAGGATTGCAGCTTTACTGTTGTAGAGAGACAGTCAGCAATCAGAAAAGCAAAGGACCCCCTGCCTTTTTCAGGCTCATCTGAATGGAATGATTGCTTTCATGACTGCCTCTCTACAACAGTAGAAAAGCTGTTTTTAAACTGGTTTTAAAGGGATGCATTTCCCCCCTTTTCCTTCTCACTTGCAAAGGTCATTCATGTTGAGCCCAATTAATGTATTTTAAAAATCCAGTTTGACCTATAATATGTTAGCTAGAATCCTAGGCTATTACAAATCATCAAATGCATAGACACTGGCAATGCAATCCTGACTTTAGGCCAGAAAAATGGCCCAGCTAAGCTGGCCTAAGTATCCTGAGCTGACAAGCCTAGAAGACCTCTGGTTGGCCCAACTGCTGCTGAATAGGCAGCAGCTCAAGTGCAGCATGCTCACTGGGCTGGTGTAGTTATGCTGTGTGCTGTATCCTGAAGTTGAGAGGCAAGGGGTTGGCCTAGGACTCATAATTTTTTGCCATCACTTCCAGTTTTACTCTGGTTAATCATGGACTCCTATGGATCTACTCAGATTTATGCCTTCTTAGGTGTTCTAACTCTGAGGAGCTGTGAGGGGAATGTCTGCCCTGGAAACAGGCTCTGGATACAGCCTAACTGCACTGTTCTAGGCTATGCTGAACATGCCCTCAACATGCCTCTCTTGAACTGCCTAGGCTGCCCGAGGTCCATCAGTCTTGGGCCAGCCTAAGTTGACTTAAGCCGTCCCAAGTCTTTCTGGTGTAACTGGGTTGGCCCATCTTGGAATTGAGCCAGTGATAGATTGGCTCGCCCAAGTGCACTTCAGGATTGCAGCCTATATCTCACATGTGGATAAAACCAAGTAATTGACACACAAAAAGGTCAAAATAGGACTTGAGCTGCCTGTGCAACTTTTTTTTGCAAGAGATAAAGTAACTTGTTTTACTAAAAATGTTCACTCATAATATGCAGTGTAGTTTTTCTTTTTACAGTATCAAAGTTGACAAAGGTTGGCACATTTTTTTCTTTCGCTATATAACTTCTCTCATCTTTGGTTTCTCAAGTTACATAACCAGTTTGACAACGTAATGGACTGCCATCCCAGGAGAGTTAGGATTCCTAAATCCTATTGAAATTAGTCACAGCTAATTTGCCCCACTAATCAGGATTCACTCTCCTCGAACATAAGCCCATATTGGTAATCGCGCAATATGAAAATTTTCCTATGAGAAAGGATTATTTTTCAAAGTATTAATTAAAGAAGTATAGACCTGAGCAATATAATGACAAATTATTTATAATCTCCTTAGCCCAATCCTAACCAACCTTCTAAGTGCCAGTGAAGCTGTGCCAATGAGGCATGTGATAATGAGGTATTTAATGGAAGACTTCCCAATGTAAGGGAATTTTGTTCCCTCACCTTGGGGTGATTTGTGACTGCATAAGTGTTGAGAAGTTGATTAAGAGCAGGTTGCCAATCCATTTTTACTTCACCTTCCCCTCTCGCCCCGAAAGGTACACAAAGCAGGTTACAAAAACAATGAAATTCAATAAAGTGGCACATACAACAGCACCTGTATACATATAGCACTTCTCCATAAGAATGTAACAGCACTTCTTCTAGGGATATACAATGCTGGAATCTACATTCTTGCAAATGCCCTAGAGATAGACACCATACTATAAACAGCAGTACTGAAACACTGAAGGAGACTAACTGTTCTAATAATATAACTATAACTCATGTTCTCAGTTGTATTGTATCAGCAGAACTCAAGTAGCTTATCTCCTTCTCTTTTGCCTTTACATGCCCTCTCACCAATTGTGTGAAGAAGGGAAAAAGAATTGTACAACAGAGTTATGCAAACTATACTATAGCAAACTATACTACCTATTTCCAGGGTGGGGAGAAAACGTGACTAGAAATTTCTAGAGGATTCAGTGCCTTTACCAGTAATGCAGCATCCTGTAATTTCTCCCCATGTGATTCAAAGACAAGTAACTGCTTTTTGTCAGCAGATAACTCTGCAGAGCTAAGAATATTACATGGCTGGTATTCTACAACCAAGTCTAAAACAAAGACACATCAGCTGGAATACCTGTGCTGATACATGGAAAGTGCTAACCACCAAGCCCAAAATCCATTATCATCAGCATTCTTCAATACCCAACTGTACTGGAGCAGAATTCACAGGTATATGCCGAAGTGGAGTTATGGACATAAAAGACTGCGTGTAACATGGACGTAAAAGACTGTTTAACTCCTGAACTTCCCCATACAATTCTCTCTCTCACACAACTCATCCATCCGCCACCTCAGCCTTGCACCTGAGAAATAATAAAGGAGATAAAAATGCAAGTCCGCACTCTTTGGTTGTCCTTGGCCTTTGCCAGTTCCACTGTATGTAACCGCAAACAAGGATGACTATGTTGAGACTTACAACTCCTTCCATTTAAGTACTAATGATAGACACAAGATAGATATGTGGATGTTTGAGTACAAAGAGCAACCAGGCAATCATACATTTTCTGCTTTTTTGTTAGTTTTCAACATAACTTGCACATTACATCAGTGTGTATTAGGTCTCTGTATTAAATCCAGAGGTGGACTGCTCACTGCCCTATCCCAACCTAGAAGCATGAAATTTGAAGAGGGTGTTCCTTCTGTGACATCAACAACCACAAAGAACCAATGTTGAAAAATTTAACCCTTAAGGGGGTGAAAAGGGGTGCAATGTGTTTTTGTCCTATATGTAACGTTGAAGACTGACAGGGGGTAAAGCATAGACAGCTGATGCACAGGGGGTGATGGTGCACATAGGGGGATGGTGCGTATGAGGGAGTGATGCGCATAGGGAGATGGTGAGCATGGAGTTGTACAGGGGGTGTTGCACATGAGGGATATTACGCATGAGGGAATGGTGTGCATGGGGGATGGTGCACACGGGGTTGCATATGGGGGATTGTACACAGGGATGGAGTGATGCGCATGGGGTGGTGGTGCGTGTGGGATGGTTGTGCTGTGGAGGATGATGTGCAGCGCATGGGAGTTTGTTGAGCATGGGAGGTTGTTGCACATGGGAGTTTGATGTGCGGTGGGGTGCGATGCGCATGGGAGTTGTTGAACATAGGGGATGATGTATAGTGGGGGATAATGCACCTGGGCAATGTTGTGCATGGGGAGATGGTGTGCATGGAGGGTTGATGCGCAGTGGGGGGACGATGCGCAGTGGGGGGACGATGCGCATCGGGGGTTGATGCCCATGGAGGTTTGTTGCACAGTGGGGGGATGGTGTATGGAGGAATTTTACTCACACAACGCGGGTATTTTTTAGCTCATATATTACATATAAAAGAGCCACATGTGGCTCAGAAACCATGGTTTGGCCATCCTGGTCTAATATAACTTGTAGATTATTTACAGCACAATCCTATGTAGGTTTACTAAGAAGTTAGTGTTTAATGAGGATTACTCTCTAAGAAGTGTGTTTAGCAAGTGAATATGGCCTGGACCCAAAATGACTTGTATTGTGAATATGATTGCAAAAATCAGTGGTGAACAGATTAAAGGACTTGATAGGTGTGTTTTAATCCAAACAGATTGTTCTCTTTTAGGGCAATCAATTTTAAGAAGGATCTCCTCCGGCTACTCTGCTGAGTTCTTGCTGGTTTGTGTTTGCTGTGCTAGTGCTGAATTTAATTAGTTGTTGGCTGATTGTTTTATGTATTTTCATTACTATTTATGTGTTATTATTATTATTATCCATAAATACACAGCGAACAATTTTGTGCTGGTTTCATTCACTTCACCAGTCGGACTCTTCCCAAGAGTCTAGGACTGTGTGATGAAGCGGCGTATAATTCGTGCTGATCCCAGAAGAGCGGCTTTCTGCAGTTGGCAGAGTGATATTTTGTCAATGCCAATAGTTTTCAGGTGCCTGCCATGGTCTTTGGGCACTGCACCGAGTGTGACAAATACCACTAGAACCACCTGCACTGGCTTACACCAGATATGCTGTAATTCAATTCTTAGGTCTTGGTAGATCTTGAAAAGATCAACTGGAGATCTTTTCCAGTTGTTTCTCCTCAATTCTGCTGTCACCTGGTATGGTGATGTCAACAAGCCACACCTTACTGCTTTCTATGATGGTGATATCTGGAGTATTGTGTTCCAAGACCTTGTCCGTCTGTATCCTGAAGTCCCACAGAAGCTTGACCGGCTCATTTGCAACCACTTTTTCAGGCTTGTGGTCCCACCAGTTTTTTGTCAGTGGCAGATGATACTTTTGGCATAGATCAGTTTGTAGTCAGTCTGCGCGATCTTCTTGCAGCCACTTAGAATGTGGTCGATGGCTTCATCCACTTCTTTGCAGAGCCGGCATTTTGGGTCATCAGCTGGTTTTTCAATTCTGACCTTGATGGCATTTGTCCTGACTGCCTGTTCTTGGGCAGCAAGTATCAGGCCTTCTCTCTCCTTCTTCAGTGTTCCACTCGTGAGCCACAACCAGGTCTTATCCTGATCAACCTTTCCTTCGAACTTGGCAAGGAATTGGCCATGCAATACTTTATTCTGCCAACTGGCAGTCCGAGCCTGAATTGCACTTTTGCCATATTCATAGTTTGTCTGCTGCACTTTCAACAACTTTCTCTTGCTGACTTCAATCGGAGCAGATTCCTGGCTCTTTCGCATATAATCTGCTAGGGCATGTTTTTCTTCTTCCACCAACTGCTTCCTCTGCCCCCTGATCTTCTAGGCAGGTACAGCCTGTCAACATCACTACGTGGATGTAAAGCATAGTGAATGGTCATTAATTTCCTTGTTTTCCTGTCCAAGTCATCCAGTTCCTTTTGTGTCCAGTTCACAATGTCAGCAGTATACCTAACTACAGGTATGGCCCAGGTATTTATAGTCTTTATAATGTTGCCGCCATTTAATTTGCTCTTCAAAATTTTTCTAATCCTTTGTATGTATTCTTTGCTGACCACAGTTTTTACATGCCCGTGCTTGATACTGTCCAGCTGCAGTATGCCCAGGTATTTGTAGGCTTCAGGGTAGTGGCATTTAATGGTTTGACCATTCGGCATTTCAGTGCCATCACTTTCCGTGATCTTCCCTTTCTTTAGTGCCGCTGTGGCACATTTGTTTGGCCAAACAATGGCCAAACTCCATGTTGATGTTGGTACTAAAGACTTGGACTGTACTGGTGAATGACTGGATTTCTGCTTCTGACTTTCACATCAAATCATCCATGTACAATAGATGTGAAATTTTCTGTGAATTTTTGGCAGTTTGGTAACCCAGATTTGCTTTCTGTAGGATCACTGACAAAGGGATCATCGCGATGACAAACAGCAATGGGGACAATGAGTTCCCCTGGAAGATTCCCCGTCTAATGTTGACAAGTCCATAACTTTCATTGGCTACGAATAATTCTGTCTTCCAGAGTTTCATTGCATTTTCAATGAAATTTGTAAGAAATTTGTAAATTTCCAAAGAAATTTGTAATGAAATTTGTAAGATTTGTAAGATTTATTGTTATCATCATCATCATCATCATCATCATCATCATCGCAGTCAGGTATATGATGTTGATTGGTGTTTTTACTACTACTACTACTACTACTACTACTACTACTACTACTACTACTACTACTACTTTAATCTGAACTGTTGTTTTGGAATATTTTCAGCTCAAAATAGAGCCACAATAAGTAATTACACTCTACATTACTATAGAGTGTAATATGAAAATAGATTTGACAAACACAGATAAATATATATTTAGATATAAAATTTAAAAAACTCACCCACTTGGCAATTGGGCACCCTTGGGAACTTTTTCCTTCTCTGCCTGTATACACCACTACCTCTATCCTTACAGCACTTCCTTTTGCTCCATACCTGCATAAGGGAAAAATTGAACATATAAGAAATAATTGAACATATAAGAAAAAATCGTATAGATAAAATGTACTATTAAAGAATTCCAACAACAGAGTAAGCAGTAACAAAAGCTATTATGAAATTCATCCTGTACTTAAGAAATTGTTGGAGGCAATACTATTTTTAAAAAGCAAAATAAATTTTCTGGATACAAAAACATGTTCTTAGAATTTGTTAGATTTTCAACCAGAGGTTAGGATTGTGCTGACAATCTCATTGGCATGTCCAGGATGAAGCTGTTAAAATTCCTGAAACCAGCATTTTAAATCCAGGGCAGTTAAAAGGAAGGGACAGGTTGAGTAAAATCACTTTTTATAATTATATAAAGTAACTGTCCCTCATCTCAACTTGCAACTCAAAGCCAGTGACTAAAAACAGTGACTTTTTGTGTGTGTGTTTGTGTGTGTGTGTGTGCTGCAACCATGTTATGCCAAAGACTTTGTGAGTAATCCAGAAGCTGTTCTTCAGGCTGATGACAGCTGCAGGAAGAGGACAGATTGGTTTCAGGTGATGGGGCTGATGGTTGAGGGGAGGAGGAACACACATACACCCCACCAAGATCTCCCTTTTTCTGTGAATTTTTGCTCAGGTGAGACGTAACTAATTTCTCAAAATGACTTGGTCTCAGGACCTGAAATTTTTCACAAGAAGAGCTGCAATGGCCTCATGTTCTTCTGACTTGCAAATTGAGTCAGGTCATGAGGTCACTGACTTGTGACTCAAGCTCACTAGAGCACATCCCTGTCAAAAGGTACACCAGGATATCCTGATAGATCTTGTGAAGTAATGAATGACACTAACCCCCAAATCCAGAGTAACTACAGGAGCACCTAAGAGACTTTATGTGCACCCGTAGTTACTGCACCACCTAGTGAAAACATATGGGAAATTCATAAGTTGTTCTTACACCGGAGTAAGGACTCCCCGTAGTTACTCTGGATTTTGCCCTAAATAGCCATAGGACAATTGTATTCTAGCGCCATAAGACAATTATGCTGCTAGTTCCACATAATGAAGAATTAGATTTTGGAATTAAATAAAAATTCCACCCCAAACTGCTATCAGTTTTTTTCAACCTGATATTAATACTCAAGAGTTATCAAGAAACCTGTTGTGATACAACATGAGATAATGCAGTTCAAATGGAAATAAACACAAGACCTCATAGGCATAAACTTTTATATAGAAGAGTACCTACGTTAGCAATGTGGATTATGGCCAGCATTAGATGTGAATATGTACTTTGGGCATGAAAGGGGAAGCATTCATCTTGCAGCTATCAAGTGTAGGAAATTATTCAGCCTTACCAAGCCTGTTCCTGATCTTCTCCCCAAGCATTTAGCTCTCCACAATACTCTTTTAACACCTGGTCTGGCTTGAAGTCAGCCCATAAGAATAGAAAATGAAGACAAGGGCCTCCCCAGAGCTCTACATAGCATATCTCATTTCCTGATCTACTCCTGAAAACAGCCATCAATATGAGACAAGAGTACTTCAGCCCTTTTCCCCTAGTATAGATGTACTTGGAAAGAACCAGCATTTGAATTACTGCAGTTTGAGCCCAGCTTAATCGGACCTAAGAGATTCTGGACCCCAAAAAATTAAGGTACGCTCATCACTGTTTCTACTGCGCTTCTTATTTTGCTGCTCTTCCTATTTTACTGTGTATTTTATAATCATAGATACTTATTTCCTCACCTGTCCTCCATTATTTCCCTTACAGCAGCAACACTTGGTCCTGTTCCAAGATGTGTATAATATGGCCCTTCATCCTTCTCTATAATTTGCTCTACAGAAAAGATTTTAAAATTTTAAGATGTTAAAATTATTTCATGTTCAGATTGCATTGTATCTCATGTAACACCCCGTCCCATCTCATCCATATTTTAACCATTTAAATGTCTACTGGAATCCTTTGGGAGCCACCATGAACCACACTGATGCTACCAGTCCTGGAATTTGGCTGATCGTCTTCTTTTGTTAGTAGAAGACCCCTCCATTTGCCAACTTCATTGGTCAAACTTTAATGCAATTTAGAGTCAACATTTGTGAAATAAACTTTGAAAAGCAGCCCCCAATGTGAAACTCATTTCAGAATCCCATCAATAGTAAAAGATATGGGGCCTGGTATGCTGTGGTCCACAGGGTCACAGAGAGCTGGACATGACTTCACAACTAAGGAACAACAGAAGGCAAAGAGGTCTCTTACCAACACAATCACAGGATGGAAAATCAGTCTGTCCTTTCTTTGTGGGTGTATCAATTAGGTTCTTTGTAGGGGCATCTAGGAACTTCATAGGAGATTCAAGAAAGCTACTGAGTGTATTTGCTGGAGAATATCCCAAGATCCCTGCACTTTGTTGGTTCTCAGCAATCAAACATCTTGATGTTGGTACGGTAACTTCATTTGCACTCTCTGTATACCTGATTGCTGGCAGAGGACCTCCAGAAGAGGCTTCCCCACTGTTAATGGACATAATTTGCATCTTCTGACCCCTGTGTTGCTCTAGAGCATCCCCCTGAAGGTTTAATTCATTTTCTTTGCACATCTCAACTGTTTTCTGACTAAGCATCTGAGGCAAAGTGTGCATCTGAGTAATATTACTTGTCTGCTGTACCTGAGAATTCTCATCTTTTTCTGTAAACATCTGTGCATTACCACTTCCTTGATTTAAACAGGATTTTGCTTCCAACTGAGAAGTCAGAAGATTATTGGGGAGTAGGCCACTATGTTGTACTGCAACAGGGGTACCACTAGGAGAACTGATTCCCTGTGCAACATTGGAGCTCATAGCTTTTATGTATTCAGACACCATTTCACGGCCAAACAGCTTATTTTTCATTTTGTCCTGTGTTGAGGCAGGAAAAGGTCTACGAAATATTATTTGAGTTTTGGGAGGAAATAACACCGTTGATTTTTGTTGTGACGGCAAACCAATCTGATTTCGTGCCTTCGGTACTTTGGTTTTGGAAGCTTTTTTTCCCAAGACAGTCAGCTTTGAATCTTGTGATGCAACTCGTCCGAGCTTGCGGAGTTTAGAGGATGCCCTCTTTGTCTGTTCTGGTAACTCACTATGCTGGCATTCTTGCGGTAGCTGATTATTTTGTTGATCAGGCAATACTTGAGGCTTCTTTTTCATCCTTTTAACCCTTGGTACTGGTTTATCATTTTTCCTTGGCTGCCTTTGCTTAACTAACAATGAACTATAACTGCCCTTCACAAATACCGATTGTTTCTTTTGCAATAGGCACTGGTCCTGTTTATGTTTTGATTGCATTTCGGTTGGTATTCGACTGAACGGTGATGTCTTCTGATCTAGGTTTGCTCTGCTTGACTCAATTATTGCAGCAAGTTGAGTTAATTGGGCAGCTACCTCTTCTTCATCCCGGCTGTGAATGCCTTCCTTAATTACAGAATTACTTTTTGAATTCAGACTGTGAACAGTCTTTCCCTCCCATTTCCCAAGCATCTCTACTTTGTTTTTTCGTTGTTTTGCTATACTCAAGTTTTTGGAACATGGCCCAATGGTAGCTTTATGATGAAGGGGATGTTTCTTGGTATTTCCACCAGACACAAATGCAGAGATTGATTTGGTATCACGTGGGCAAAAATGTAATCTACGTAATAAGTTAGATGGACCTGGGGATTTATTGGGGAAATCAGAAATAGCACCTTGACCATTATAAAGCAAACTCTTAGGAAGGATTTTTCTCTGTGAATGAACACGAGAAATGAGCTGCTGGTCTCTCTGCAGGCAGGTCCTTGTAACAGTTTTCACTGTGGAAGATGTCAAAGAGCATGAATTATCATTTCTGTAATTGTTAAGAGAACGGGAAGTTGTTTGCTGCTCTGTATATTGAGTACTTTCTGCTTTTGCGGTTGAAGATGCTCCCAAAGGGACTTCTGACAACCGTGTTAAAGCCTCAATAGCAACAACCTGCTCTGCAGTAAGATTCCTGTTTTTAATCAGTGATAAAAAAGTAGACTGAAGTGACAAATCTTCAGGCTGGAAATCTTTGTTTGATAGGACTGAAGCACCATCACTGAGGCTGTTGTCTTTTTCAGCAACAGGGGTAAAAGATGGCTTGTCTTGCAGGTCTAAACGTGAAACAATTTGCAACAGCGAATTTTCGGATTCCTGAATGGCATTTGGGTTTTCAGACTGTTTCACTGGAACGTGATCTTTCTTTTCTAGAATAGCACCACACGTTCCAGTTGTCAAAGTGCTTGTGTTATTCAACTCATCTGCACCAGTCCAAAAGGCATGAGAGTTGTTTTCTTTGCAGCCATTTATCTGTTCTGCACTTTTGATCACGTTTGTTTTTTCCAGTGAGGCATCACATTCTGCTGGTGAATATGGTACGCTCTTAATGCCGTTTTTAGCAGTTTGTGCAAAAAGCTTTCTGGGCTCATCTAAATCACCGGAAGAATAGACAGCTGCTGCTGCATCCTTTTCCAAATGTATTAAATTCCCACTCTTTGTTCCAGCTCTGCAGAGGTCACCATTCACATGGACGCTAAGCGATGGCTTCTCATTTTGTGCCCATTTCTCAGTTTCTAAGCCAGTCATACTTCCCTTTTCATTTGCCTGAACATTTTCCCAGGGCAGCAGATGGCTTGGTTTCACCTTGCATTTTTCACCATGGCCATTGGCAATGCATTCCATGAGGTTTGGTCTGCAGCCATTTACTGGTTTGTTTTCTAAGTCTCCCTGCAAAAAAATACAAATACAATTTTAGTCAATGTTAGAACCCTGGAAAATAAGAAAGCATTGGAACTACCCTCCAATTATATAGTCAAGGTAGTTCAAGGACAGCAGCATAAAGCAAACCAGCCAGTCACAATAGCCCAGGGAAATAAGGGACTGTTTAAGATCTATGTACCCTAAGAGAAAAAAAGAAGTGGTGCCTGCACCAGAATGAGCTTCTCACACCTTTACGCTTTTATAGAGACCACCAGAACTGGCCTGAGCGTTTTATTACCATGCAGTGGGCCCTTTATCACTGAGAATTACATTCTACCACCTATGCCTCCCATATAGATGAGAAAAGGGGAACTCAATGTAAATTATGGCTCCCACAACCACTATTGTACCTTTTTATTTCCATAGTAGTGCCTGCAGCATCTTTTTTACTTAAACATTCTTGCTAACCTGTTGAACCAAATGCGCAGGCAACCAGACTACCGGTTACAGAAAGACTAAAAGTGAGAACTGTACTTCATCCTGTTAGTCACCTTCTATTGTGCAGGCTGGTAAAACAGCATTCCATGTGCCTTTGGCAGCCATGCCAGCCTCATGACCACAGATGTGTCTTTGGACAACACTGGCTCTAAAGGCTTAGAAACAGGGATGAGCACCACAACCTACAGTCAGCCACAACCTGCAGGGAACATTTTAACCTTTTTAAATATCAATAAGTTATGTGCAATAACTTGAAGCACACAAAGGTATGCCGGGGCCTCAACAGAACAACCAAAAATGACAGGTTGTTTCTGCTTCTGCTGGTGCTCTTTTGCATCTTTTTGAGCACTTTTGGGATGGGGATCCATTAGTTATTTGATTTTCTTTGTAAACCTCTTTGTGAACAAAACTTAGAAGTTTTTCAAAACTTCTGATCATAACTGGGATCACAGCAGAACAAAAGGGAAACTACTTTCAGATTCAATCTTGCATTTGAAGTAATACATCCTGCCAACCTCTGCAAGTGGAAATTATAGCAAGAACACAGCAATCCCCACATCTGAACACAGGAAAAAGGCTGTGCCAGAACTGTTGTGATGTTAGCATATGCTGATAGATAGAGAACTTTCTGGTGAGTGTTAGGCAACATACCAACTTCAGTCAGACAAGTTCCGCTGCACTGAATTAAGCATATGGTACCCTGAGAATGACTATTTCCAGCATGCACATCAAAGGCACTGATTGTATTGCAGTTATTGGCAGGACTTTCAACAAATACTGAAACTTGTCACATTATTCCACTTAAAAGCTGAAGCTGATCTAGCCATAAATAATTCAAACATGCTCTTCTTCTTGAAGCTCTTCTACCATGAATAATTTTTGAAGCTACAACTGTATACTGGTCTTGGTTATGTCATGAAGTAAGATTAAATGAAAATGTTTTTCATTTTCCTTCTTGAGTTTGTTGTATCCATAAAGCCCTGAACACAGAATAACTCTAAGAAACCTGGTGGTTACTGACCCCTACCACAAAAGGCCCTTGATCCAGTAAGTTCTGCATCATGATGATTAGTGATGCACCAAATAGCTATATGATTTTCATTTTTGAAAACAAAAGTTAAATATTTGCAACTGCAAATAAGTGCACTCAAATATAGTGACCAGGCTGCTGATCAGTTATTGAGGATATGCAAAAATAGAAGCAACTTGTGGCTCAGAATTGTAGGTAATTAAGTCATGTACACAGAGTGGGAGAACCTATGTACAAAATGGACAGGAAGTGAATGAGAAGCCATGATAAGCAGAGAAGTAGTTTGTACTGAAGCACGATAGCAAACTGCTCTCTAAATAGAATTAAGTAGAACAGTAGTTTAGACCAGACACACAATTAACAGCTAGTCTCTGTGCTTTTTCAACCAATAACCACAGTAACCACATGGTTGACCAATAAACAGTGACCACTGATGGATCACAGGCCAACATTCACTTAGTCCAAATTGAACAGCTCCAAGAATTCAAATACTGGTCACTGGTGCAGAAGAAACTGGCATCTCTTCATCTGCTGCCATAGTCCACTGGCCAGGCAACAGCAGCATTCGCCTCACTCAAATGGTGCCTTTGGAAGAAGGCAGACATCTCCACCAATACCAAAACACGCATCTTCCAAACACTAATCCTGCCAACTCTCCAGTATGGTCAGAAACATGAATTCTGCTCAAATCAGATACAAACAAACTTGAGGTCTTCCAAATGCGATGCCTGAAAGACATCCTGAGCGTGTGTCTCTCTTCATGATCACCACCAAAACAAGACCATACGGAAAAGGTGTGACCATCAACCCTCAGCTGAAGAACTACCCGTATATACTTGAGTATAAACCGACCCAAGTATAAGCCGAGGCACCTAATTTTACCACAAAAAACTGGGAAACTTATTGATTCGAGTATAAGCCTAGGGTGGGAAATGCAGCAACTACTGCTGTTTTAATGAGGAGAAAACAGCCAATGTGGTGAGCCATCAAGCTCCAACATGCAGGGAGGAGAGTGATCAATCTGCTGACTTGGTTTTTTTTAAAAGAAGGAAGCAAAGCAACCTTTCCTGCTTTTTAAAAGGCTGACCTAAGCTAAGTTGTTTGTGCAGAAATCCACTTCTTTGCCTATCTTATGACAAGTATAAGCCAACCTGAGTATAAGCTGAGGGGGCTTTTTCAGCATAAAAAATGTGTTGAAAAACTAGGCTTATACTCAAGTATACACAGTAATCCAAAAACATAGACTGAGATTATTTGGCCACATCTGTAAAATGAACACCAATCGGCTGCCACATAAGCTCCTCTTGCAAGAGCAACCTATCCACTGGAGGATCCAATGAGCAGCACCAAAAAAGATGTGGCTCAAACATATTGAGGAAGACCTAAGGAACCAACATACCAGCTACAAATATTGCTACCAATCACCAAGAGTGGAAGCGCATTGTGAATGACAAATGCAATCCAATGGCACCTATAGCAGTATACTGGTTGAGAGGATGACCCACTTCCCAATCACCAGTTAAGGACTAAAGAAGACCGCATTTAACTGAACACATCTGTGCTTTTAAATGACCACCAACATGCAATAAACTAAAATCAGAAGCATCATCCTAAATAATTCAGAAAATCTCATCTTGAAAAATTGCTTTGCTATTTTTGCAGGTAAGAGTCTCAAATACAGAAGGTAATTTTGTTACAAGACCGAAGCAGATAAAAAAAAAAGTTTTACGTAGACTTGAAAATGCAGAGTAGGAAGAAAGGAAATAAAAGACACAAGAAAACTGAATCACTAACAAATCTAGACAAAAGTCATTATTTCCAAATGTCATAAAGTATTACTTTCAAAACATTGTTAGTATTGCATTAGTACAAGCGAGTATGGGAAAGTTGAGCCAGGCTTTGTCCAAATTGCCTTGCAGGATGAAATATCTATTTACAGGGCAATCCTTGCCTGCTCAGAAGTATGCTTCATTATGCTTAGAGGAGCTTACTTCCAGGAAAATAACTTGCTCACTGGGCAAAAGACACTCTTTCAAATGGGTGTTCCTCTTTTATTTAGCCGGGAAGCTATTTTGGCCCTCTTCACCCCAGAAATGTCTGTTATAGTAGCTTCTGCTGGTGCTCTTTTGCATCTTTTTGAGCACTTTTGGGATGGGGACCCATTAGTTATTTGATTTTCTTTGTAAACCTCTTTGTAAACATTTCGTTGAAAAGCGATATATAAATATTGTTTATTGATTGATTGGTTGGTATGGATTGCTGTCTTCAGATCATGTTTTTCTTCAACAGTGGCATCTTGGATGCCAGGCAAAAATAACCAAGGAAGGCATGATGATGTTAACTATCTCTAATTTTTGTGCTTGGCCTTTAGCACTCGAACCACATGCCAGGGAACATGAAAGTTTTATTTCTTTAACTGATGCTATACCAATTAATGTAATTATTTTAAAAAGGTCTTTATGATGCAACACCACCTGAGAAGCTCCTCCTGAGGGAGTCTTGAGTGCACACCCAGAAGAATAAAAAATGATTCTATGGTTAGGCTATTTCAGGTTGTTCCATACTGATTTCATCAGAAAACAGGAAAACAAGATTCTTCACAGCAAAATATTACATAGCACAGATTTTAGTCTAGTTTTCAGTTGCTGTTGCAGTACTCAGAGAGAGAAAATACCAGAGAGGAGTTCTTAGATATACATGCCTTTGTGGCAGGGCAGCCCATCCCAACAGGCGTCTATCCAACCCTTCATTAAAAAATTGTTCTCTAATGGTTCTCAAGGGAGTATGATTTCATTGATGGATGTTTCTACTCAGGGCGATTGCGGGTAGGACCAAACAGTTACTAGATTGCTACATTATTATTACTATTTATATATCACTAGGAAGCCAAGTTAGTTTTTATTTCCTCAGTTTCTTTTGTAACACAACACATACAGCTAACTCCCCATTTTGGACAGCAAAGCAACTATTTGGATTATTACAACACTACTATACACCTTAGCGCGCAATCCAGAGTAACTACAGGGAGTCCTTGCTCCAGTGTAAGAACAATTTGCTCTGGATTGCAATATGAATTTCCCATAGGTTTTCAGTAGGTGATGCAGTAACTATGGGTACACGTAATGTCTCTTATACGCTCCCATAGTTACTCTGGATTGTAGGGCATCCCTTTTAGCAGGTAAATCACCAAGACATAGTACACAAGTTCATGTATAGTAGTCTGCCATAAGGAGTTTGACGACCCCTCACAGGCAGACGGTGAAGACAGGTTCATCAGGCCACACCATTGGGCAACTATATTTGCTTTTAGTTTTTTTAATTTTAATTTGTATACTGTTCATTTATCACTTTGTATCTTGTTGTTATAGTCAGAATCGTGCCTGACCCCTTGTGCCCCTACGGACTGCAGCATGCCAGGCCTCCCTATCCGCCACCAGCTTCTGAAGTTGGTCCAAATTCATGTTCATTGCCTCAGTGACACTATCCAACCACCTCATCCTTGGCTGCCCCTTTTCCCTTTTGCCTTCAGTTTTTCCCATCATCAGAGTCTTTTCTAAGGAGTTCTCCCATCTCATGAGGTGACCAAAATATTTGAGCTTCAGCTTCTGAATTTGCCCTTCCAGTGAACAGTGATGGCTGATTTCCTTGAGGACTGGCTGATTTGATCTCGCAGTCCAAGGGACTCTCAATAGTCTTCTGCAGCACCATAATTCAAAGGCATCAATCCTTCGGTGGTCAGCCACCTTTATGGTCCAGCTTGTTGGGAAGAAAAGGGACAAAATCAACCTGCATGTGTCAGAAGGGGGCAGTGAACCACCCTCTGCCCTGACTGACCTCTCTACCTGCCCCCTCTCAATGACCATTGAAAAGGTGTGGCTTGGACCCTCTCTGAAGATGTGAGGACATGGCTCTCCACCAGGCCATAAACACACATGCAAGCAGGGGCAGCGTTAGAGCCGCTGGTCTGAATTAAGTTGTAGGAACTCTGATGATAATCAGATGCTGTAAATATGAGCCTTCAGGATCTGTAAGTAAACCTGTTCTAAAGTTTGATTCTGGTCTCAGAATTTTTTTGCATGCGCCTAAGCAAACAGCCAGGGTGGAGGGAATGGCTTCTGAACCACAGAAGGGGATGCTCTGTGGTCATCACTCTGCTGAGTTGATTCACCTCTCCAATACAGCTCTCACATACCGTTCATATTTTCACATGTATATTGTTCATCTATCATAATATTTTCTTCTGAGACACATATTTGCAAAACAACAGTTCTACCAAAAGATGAAAAGAAAGGTCCATCTGAGCTCTCCAGAGGAGAAGAGTACTGTTCTCCAGTCACCTCTGGAGGACTTTCTGAATCCTGCATTGGCAGTGCACATCTGCCCACTGCTCCTACAAGCTTCAAAATGGCAGTTACTGGCCAAAATCCACTGTTTCCAATTTTCAAAGGGAATTTGGATGTGATGTTTGTATGCCTATAAGGCACTGTATGCATATAAGGCACTGAAGGCTCAGGAAAGTACTGCAGGCTATTCCCGCAGAGACAGTGTGGAGACATGCAATGCCTCTGTGAACTTCAGAAAGCGTTTCAGAGAGGACAGCAGAGCTCTGGTCCCTTTCAGAGGGATTAGAGGCTAGATTGCAGATTTGATTATGCACTAATTTCACATCCTATCCCATCCCACTGCTTAACATTAATATTGATAGACTACGTTCAATATACAAAATATTTCAGCCACACATTATGAAATGTATAATTCCGATTCCCATTTTCTTGCTGATCAGAATGAGAAAACGAACAGCTTGCTATTAAAAAAAAAAAATCATTATTCGCTGATGTTATAGTGCAGATGAAATTCAAGTCAAGGTCATCCTGAGCTAAAAGAACTATTGCAATTTCACTCATGATCAAACTCAGTAGCCTCTGAATAGCTCTGGTTTATCTTCTTTTTACCATATGCACAAAGAAAATTGTTGGTAATTGTCTCCACAAAACAGCTGGATGGTAAAAAAAAATACCCTTCCAATTTCTCTGGGCATGTGTTCAGAGAGATATTAAAAGCTCATTTCTTGGAATTCAAGCCAGATGCATTTTGTATACTTCATGTTTCCTGAAGTTCACACACAATCTTAATATCAGGGAAAAAGTAAAGTACAGTTCAGGCATTATTTATGCCAAGAAAAGAAACAGGACAAATTGAAATATCTGAAGAAAATGTAACTAAAATTAAGTTTATGTACAGTTCCTTATATGCACTGGAATTACCATGTCTGCATTTCCAACTGCTTGTTTGGGAATTACTTCACCCCTAAAGCTTTGGGCTTACATTCCCGTCTCATCTCAAATTGATACAAACTCTTTAAAGATTGACACTGGTTACTCTACTGGACTCTCCGGCAGCCAAACAGGACAGTCTTGTAACACTTTAGATTAAGGGTGCAATCCTAACCAGTTTAGGCTGGCATAGTTCACCTGGCATGTCTTCCCATGATGGTGTGGGGATGTCAGCATATACCTGTGCACTGGCCAATTCCCTCCCCTCACAAAGAGTTATGGCACTTCTGTGACACCCTCAGGTCAGCACAGGACTTATGCCATCCAAATTGGAGCTTAGGATTGCAGCATAACAAATTTACTTTAGCATCAGCCTTTATGAATTATACCCTACAATCCAGAGTAACTATGGGAAGACGTAAGAGGCACTTACTCTGGATTGCTCTATGCATTTCCCATAGGTGGCACCATAACTACATCAGTGTAAAACGTCCAGTAGTAATGAAGGTCCAGTTACAAAGGACCTGTGTGTTCTGTTACACACAGAGGGGGAAACAGTTAGAAAGTCCTAAGGTATGTTCAGTCTTCCAGGATCTGGGAAATGGCACAGACAAGGAACTGCAGAACCCCCTGCTTTGGCTGTTCCCATATCCCAGCAGTAAGTATGGCAGAAGAGTTGGGGGACACAGGAATTCAAGGCCTGTTCCTAATCAACAGGGGATGAGCGAGAAGATAATAATCTAAACAGGCTGAGTTAGTGCCATACATTTCTTTAAAATAGTTTCAGGATGGCTTTTGGTCTAAATAAAGCAATTTACAATATTGCAATAAAATAATCTATATATATAAAAGAGAAAAGTCACTCACTCACTGACTCACTCACTGACTCACTCACTCACTCATCACCGCCCTGCCAAAACCGGTGGGCCTATAAGTGTGAAATTTGGGGTGGGTGTTCCTTCCGTGACTGAGGGGTGCACTAAGAACCGGTTTTCGGAAATTCCAATGGGAAGGGGGTGAAAAGGGGCGCAATGTGTTTTCCTCCCTATACTTCGCATTGAGAATTGCTGACTCAGCAACATTCCGCCCCAACTGCTGGGCCTGAAGCATGGAATTCTGGGAGTTCCTTCTGTCACCTGAACTCCCACCATGAACCATCTGGAGAAGTTTAACCCTTCAGGGGCTGAAAAGGGGGCAACGTGTTTCTGTCCTGTACTTAACATGGGAGACTGAATAACATCCAGCCAATTTGGTGCTCAGATCCTGGTGCACTGGGGGATGTTGTTCGGAGGAAGAGGTTGCGCTGGCGAGGATGCTGCGCATGAGGGGAAATTGCGCATGAGGGGAAATTGTGCATGAGGGAAGTTGCGCATGTAGGAAAGTTGCGCAGGGGGGAAGTTGCACATGGGAGGAAAATTGCACATGGGAGGAAAATTGCACATGGAGGAAAGTTGCGCACAGGAGGAAAGTTGCGCATATGGGAAGTTGCGCATATGGGAAGTTGCGCATGGGGAAAATTGCACATGAGAGGAAAGTTGCGTATGGGGAAAGTTGCGCATGGGGGAAGTTGCGCATGGGGGGATAATGCACACGGAGGAAAGTTGCGCATGGGGGATGATGCACACGGAGGAAGTTGCGCACGGAGGAAGTTGCACACGGGGGAAGTTGTGCATGGGAGGAAAGTTGCGCATATGGGAAGTTGCGCATGGGGGAAGTTGCGCATGGGGATGATGCACATGGAGAAAAGTTGCGCACGGGGGAAGTTGCGCACGGGGGAAGTTGCGCACGGGGGAAGTTGCGCACAGGGGAAGTTGCGCACGGGGGGAAGTTGCGCACGGGGGGAAGTTGCGCATGGGGAAAATTGCGCATGGGGGAAAATTGCGCACGGGGGAAAATTGCGCACGGGGGGAAGTTGTGCACGGGGGGAAGTTGCGCACGGGGGGAAGTTGCACATGAGAGGAAAGTTGCGCATGGGGGAAGTTGCACATGGGGAAAGTTGCACATGGGGGGTGATGCGCATGGGGGGATGATGCACACGGAGAAAAGTTGCACATGGGGGGATGATGCACATGGAGGAAGTTGCGCACGGAGGAAGTTGCGCATGGGAGGAAAGTTGCGCATGGGAGGAAAGTTGCGCATGGGGATGATGCACATGGAGGAAAGTTGCGCACGGCGGAAGTTGCGCATGGGGGGAAGTTGCGCATGGGGAAAATTGCACATGAGAGGGAAGTTGCGTATGGGGAAGTTGCGCATGGGGGAAGTTGCACATGGGGGAAGTTGCACATGGGGGTGATGCGCATGGGGGGATGATGCACACGGAGGAAGTTGCGCACAGAGGAAGTTGCGCATGGGAGGAAAGTGGCGCATGGGGAAGTTGCGCATGGGGATGATGCACATGGAGGAAAGTTGGGCATGGGGAAAGTTGCGCCTGGGAGGAAAGTTGCGCCTGGGAGGAAAGTTGCGCCTGGGAGGAAAGTTGCGCCTGGGGAAAGTTGCGCCTGGGGAAAGTTGCGCCTGGGGGGAAGTTGTGCATGGGGGGAAGTTGTGCATGGGGGGAAGTTGCGCATGGGAGGAAAGTTGCGCACGGAGGAAAGTTGCGCACGGCGGAAGTTGCGCATGGGGGGAAGTTGCGCATGGGGAAAATTGCACATGAGAGGGAAGTTGCGATGGGGAAGTTGCGCATGGGGGAAGTTGCGCATGGGGGAAGTTGCACATGGGGGAAGTTGCACATGGGGGTGATGCGCATGGGGGGATGATGCACACGGAGAAAAGTTGCGCATGGGGGGATGATGCACACGGAGGAAGTTGCGCACGGAGGAAGTTGCGCATGGGAGGAAAGTGGCGCATGGGGAAGTTGCGCATGGGGATGATGCACATGGAGGAAAGTTGCGCATGGGGAAAGTTGCGCCTGGGAGGAAAGTTGCGCCTGGGAGGAAAGTTGCGCCTGGGAGGAAAGTTGCGCCTGGGGAAAGTTGCGCCTGGGGGGAAGTTGTGCATGGGGGGAAGTTGTGCATGGGGGGAAGTTGTGCATGGGGGGAAGTTGCGCATGGGGAAAGTTGCGCATGGGGAAAGTTGCACATGGGGTTTGATGCATATGGGGGAAGTTGTGCATGGGGGGTTGATGCGCATGGGGGAAGTTGTGCATGCTGGGTTGATGCGCATGGGTGAAGTTGCGCTTGGGGGGTTGATGTGTATGGGGGAAGTTGCGCATGGGGGGTTGTTACGCCTGGGGGAAAGTTATCCATGGGGGGGTTGATGATTATGGGGGAATGGCATAAGGGGGAATTTTACTCCCGCAACGCAGGTATGCCTTTCGCTAGTATTAAAATAAATTTTAAAACATAATAATCACAACATACTCACAAAAAAGTAACATAAGATTCAAATGACTAAAACCTTTAATTGTGAATTTTATTTTCATTCTGCACATCGAAAATTTGATAATTCTCTCTAAAAGGAGAGGACAATTTACGCTTTATGATGCACATGTTTTAACTTGCCCCAAAACAAATTTCAATCAAATATTAGAAGACATTTTTAAAAGTGGCAGCAGTTTCTCTAAAAGCTGCCCAATCCTTCCTGATTTCTTGCAGTCTCGGATCCTAAAGAAACCAGAACACTACTTGGCCTGCACAGTACCAGGCAATTTTCCAAAGAATTTCTTTGGCAGGTTGAGCAAGCTTAATTTAGTTTAAATGAGCCAGTATATTCTGTCAACCACCCAAAAATATATGCTGACCTGTATTTTTACAGGTGTTGCAGCAGCCACTTGCGTTCAAGCCTCCTTGCTCTTCAGTCCATCTAAACCAGTTTCCACTGCTTTTTCTGGCAGTTCCTTACCAGCTAAGTGTCCCACTCACCCCCTTTCCAGTCATCTACAATAGGAGACTGGATATCTGGTAAAGGACCATGTGGAATACTTTTCTCCTTAAGAAGAGCCTTCACTGGATCAAGCCAAAGGCCCATAGCTTCCTCTCTCACACAGCGGCCCACCAGATGCTTCAGGGAGTGAAGTTTTATCCTCCTACTCCCAAAGGTCTCCTTTGTTGTCTCCTTACAGAGAACTGTGTCTGGAAGCATCCCATCCTGCAGACTCCCTCTCTCCCAGTTGAAATCCTTATTGTTCATCCAAATTCTGCTATACTTTTGAACCTCTATCTATTTTAATTCACACATGCTGATTTTGATGAACGGTAGATACAAAGTGCAATGTTGGAATTTTTGGTCTCATGCAGTTTCTGGGACCACCTTTCGAAGCAAAGATTATTTTTCTGCATTGTTGTTTAACAGTACCAATACAGGTACAGTACTTCACTTGTTTTCCCTAATGGAAGAAAATAATAGAGCCCTTGTCTCTGACATGCTACATTTTTCACTTATTGTTTGAATATCTGTGTGAAAACGGAAAACAACAAAGGCCCTATCACCCACCTGCAGTGGGACATTCCAAGGAGGAGTGAACCCTACAATCCAGAGTAACTATGGGAGCACGTAAGAGACATTTATGTCAACATAGTTACAGCACCACCTAGTGAAAACCTGTGGGAAATTCATATTGCAATCCAGAGTAAGTTGTTCTTATGTCAGAGCAAGGACTCCCAGTAGTTACTCTGGATTGCGCCCTTAGTGACAATCAATCATCACCTTTTTTGTCAAAGTAAAGCATCCTTGGAAGTTTAGAATCTTCTTACCACAACCCCTTTTCCTCCTACAAGTCAAAATTCTTGACTTGAGTCCACATGCACTCGTGCAATACAATGTAAGATTAATTAACGCATAACAACTTCTAGGGCTTTGGGCTTAGAAAAGCAAGATATGATAACTATGACATCAAAAAGAGAGAATATAAACACAAATACCGAAAACAGCAACAATAATGCCATCTGACAACAATAATGCCATCCCAATTTATTTTATTTCCTAATTTATACCCTGCCTTTCCTCCCCTACAAGAGGGAGCCCAAGGCGGCTAACATAAGAGAAGAATAAAAATTGTCACCTCCCACTCTAAAATTCACTTACTGGGGAGACAAGGTAAAAAACACTCTCAGAACTTTATTTTCTTTATTTTATTTTTTCTTTATTTTCAGTACCTTATGCTTAGTTTATCTCATCCCGTCCATTCACTTTGGCCTATCTTCCCTCTCTTTTTTCTTTTAGCACTAGCCATAGTCTGCCAATTCTGAAATCATAACAAACTAGCCTTAGGAGAAGGAACTTTAAAGAAAGGATGATATGCAGAATAAAAGATAAGAAGAGAGGCAGAAGTGCAATATCATGTGGACAGTTTCTTACTATCCAGAGTCCAGACCATGGTTTGGAGACCCACCTGAATTGAGCTACTGAGTCCAATAATTAATTGTTGAACTAGATGAGGTAGATTCAAGATTCTTAATTGTTTGCTTGCCTCCATGTGAACATACCTCAAAATATCTGGCAGAAGATCCTGTGAGACACTTTATCTTGTGCAGAATGAAAGCTTAGATCCAAAATACACTTTAGAGAATGTTTTGGCTCCTTTGCCTGCCTAATATGGCCAAATCAGTCCTAGAAAATAAAGGGATTTGACAGCACCATGATTGGTATTATACTGTCCACTCCATAACTTTATGAATAGATTCCAGTTCTTCTCAAAGGTTCCAGTTTTTCTGTCTTCCACGAAATTTGTACTGTGCAATAATTTTACCATTAATGCTTCTCATGTACTTTGTTACCATTCCTTGTTACATGGGAACTTTGGCAGTAACCCCATACTCTACTCTTTCTCTTTAAATGTTCATCATACTTGAAAAATTCACTTAGCATTTAGATAGTTCTTGCTTTCAAGGAGCACAGAATTGCTATTGGCTTTGCCTTGTCTAACACAAAGAAAAAGAATTAAAGATGGTGCTTATAAATAAACTTAAGAGCTATCTGAATTATAACACACTCACACTCTGTTCTAATATTCATTTAGCATTGTATTATTGTTGACAGCTATTATTAATTCTAGAGCTCCATTATAGCCTCCCCTTTTTTCAGGAAACTCCACCTGTGCAAGACAACCTCCACAACAGCATTCCAAGAAGTAACTAATATTTTTAAAAATTCCAAAAGAACCGAGACCACACTACTTCAATACTATTTTTTTTTCAATTGACAGTGCAATCCTAAGCAGGTCTACATAGAAGTAAGACCCACTGTGTTCAATAGTACTTACTCCCATGAAAGTGTGGTTAGGAGTGCAGCCTGAGTTTTTAAAAAGTTTGTTCTAATGCAATCTATATTAGTAAACCTAGCTTTTATGGTGGGTGTATTTTATACCAAGTTATGCTTAAATACTGTATTTCCTTAAATACTGTAATGCAGTAAGGAGTGTAAACACACTGTGTTATATCCTACTGGATGTAATATGGAAGTGGACTTTCCTGGTCCCCTCTTAACCCAATAGTCCACTGACTACTTCAGAAAGATCCACGACCATGCAAAGCAGGATTTTGTTGAATATGGAAACTTTAGAGTTGTCAGGAGATCGACACTCTCCCCCTTGCAGAAGTGAAAGTCCATTCGCAAAAACTAGGTTTAAGCATACTGTATTTAATATGGTTCTACCCACCGATGGACAGTACCTTTTCATGGTTCTATGGGATTATGTGCTCCAGTGATACAAAGGGCTATGCTGGAGGTAGTGCAGCTACTGGCAGGGACTCCCATGCCAGACAGGCCTTAGTTGAGGAGCCAGACTAAACCTGTCCAAAATCCCACTGAACGTGGGTTATCTGGAGAAGGAAAACTCCCACCTCAAACCTCCACTGCCTTGTGGCTATACCCATCTATGGGAAAGGCTTCAGGAATCAACCTTGAGGCAAAATCTGGAGCTGGAGTCCCGGAAGCAGTTTGTGACTGTGTACAATCACCTTCTGGTAACTCCTCTGACGCAGCTAGAACCAATCGTATCAGCTCTGCCGTTCCATTGGACTATTTCAGTGATGTGGAGAGGGGGGATTTGCTGCTTGGGTAACAGTCTATCCCCCATATTAATCTACCCAAGCCATTGTGCTCTGGATGCACTCAGAGCACGATACCATAGTCTTTCGAGACTGAAGGATGTCAATGATGATGATGATTTAAAATGTTCTTTACCAGATAATTTCACTTGAATGATTCCATTATCAGAAGTAGCATCTATTGAAGGAAGAAATCATTATGCATTTTTACTAGGGTATCACATTTGGATTCTGTGTTTTAAAATCCCACTTTCTCCCATGCTCTAAAATAACTCCGTCAACCTTCAAGGAAGAAAAGGTAGTGAAAATGTGAATATCATCTAACCATTTACAGCAGAAAGTCTACATTGAGCCTCTGTTGCCCAACAGACACCTCAATCCACATCCAACTGCCAACATACTAGCTTTATTCATTATTATGTCAAGTAAAATGGGCTGCATTTTCACTCTATTAAATTTCCTCTTTAACCTTCTGACCCCATGTGTTTTCTTTCTCACCCTCTCCCATCTCAGCATGCTCCACTCCATTGAAGCCATTGACACTATCTTCTCCGATGTCACAGGAGGAATTTACAAGCAAAGTGTCATTGAAGCTCCAAACAGCCATTGGCTTAGCTACTCCAATAGACCAGAAAGTTGAGGGCCAGGGAACTCTGAAGAAATTCAGAGCCATCTTGTTGTATTTATTTATTTATTTAAAAAATTTATATCCCACCTTTCTCGGGCAAATTAGCCCGACTCAAGGCGGCTGCCATAAAACATAATTAAAAACATAAATAGAACAGTTTGATAAAAACAATTAAAACATACAAGCTAAAAACAACATAGATTAAAAACAATAAAACAAGAGCCCCCCCCCAACCTCTGCCCCCTACAAAGCTTTTTCAAAATAAAAGGTTTTAAGGCTCTGCCTGAAGCTTTGTATTGAGGGAGCTTTTCTCAGTTCAAAGGGGAGGGAGTTCCAAAGCCGGGGTGCCACCACCGAGAAGGCCCTATCTCTGGCCACCACACCTCTCACATCTTTTAGTGGCGGCACAGTCAGTAGGGCCCCCTCAGATGACCTTAGGTGACGGGTCGGATTGTACAGAAGAAGGCGGTCTCTCAGATACCCTGGACCCGAGCCGTTTAGCGCTTTAAAGGTCAGGACCAGCACTTTGAATTCAGCCTGGAAATGAACGGGCAGCCAGTGAAGTTGCTGAAGCAGAGTTGAACTGACGAGCCCCAGCAACCACACGGGCTGCCGCATTCTGAACTAGTTGAAGCTTCCGGACCATCTTCAAAGGCAGCCCCATGTAGAGTGCGTTACAATAATCCAGTCTCGATGTCACTAGGGCATGGGTCACCGTGGCCAGATCCGAGCGACTCAGGTATGGTTGCAGCTGGCGAATCAGCCGAAGCTGAGCAAAAGCTCCCCTGGCCACAGCTGCCACCTGGGACCCCAGGAGCAGCTGCAAATCCAGGAGAACCCCCAAGCTGCGGACCTGCTCCTTCAGAGGGAGTGCAACCCCATCCAGAACAGGATGATATTCCAATATCCGAGTCGAGGACTTCCGGACCAGGAGAACCTCTGTCTTATCAGGATTTAATCTCAGCTTGTTCACCCTCATCCAGTCCCCCACTGCCTCCAAACAACGATTCAGGACTTCAACTGCCTCCTCGGACTCAGGAGGAAAGGAGAGATAGAGCTGGGTGTCATCAGCGTACTGATGTATCACTTCATATCCATACAAACAGAAACACGTGGCATCTTGTTGGCACACAGGTATTTATGCACATCAAATACATCCACTGAAATTCAATTGTTTTTGAACAGTATTATGTTACACAGAATTAATCCACAAAAAACAGTATACCTCATGGTTTCAATCACACTGTTATCAACCGAACCCGAGTCCTTCATTGCAAGACAACACTAGTTAATTTATATAGGACTTAAGCACATCCACCATTCTGTAGGCGGAACACAAACATTTAAGGTTATTTACAATAAACTCATATTTGTCTTCAATTCAGAAAAAAATACATGAATATCCAAGCAGCATGATCCTAATCATATTTACCAAGAAACAACCCCTCTGAGTTTAGATGAATTTGCTCCTTTGTGAACGTGTTTACTATTACTGCCCTGAAGTTCAGAAGATGTAATGCCTACCATCTCCAGCTCACTTTGTCTGACTGTGGTTCTCAAATTATGCACTACAACGCCACAGGGCACTGCAGCAAACTCTGGCGAATTATTATTTTAAATTTGAGGTGCAGATAGGTATTTCTTTAGGCACTGTAGGCACTGTAAAAAATTTGCTATTACATCAGGGCAGCAATCCTGACCTCCACTTAGGCCAGCCTAAACTCTGGCGTAAACTCTGTGCTGACCTGGGGGGTCACCAAAATACCGTAAGAAACTTCTGTGCTACCCCTGGGGGAGGGCTAGGCCAATGCAGACATGTGCTTGCCTCCCTCCATCACCTCGTGAACAGAAGACCGATGAGTTCTGCCAGCATAGGTTAGGACTGCACCCTAAACTGCTAAACATTAATGGTGCAATCCTAACCAACTTTCCAACACTGGCATTTTTGTGCCAGTGTGGCATGTGTTGAATTCTACTATTGGGGGGCAGCCACAGGGACCTCCTCATGGTCCCTTATCTCAGGTTTTCCCCCTTACTTCTTAGAGGTAAGATTACACCTTAGAGTTGTATTGCACTTACCTTGGTGCTAGAAAGTTGGTTAGGACTGCACCATAAGGGCCCAATCCTGAGCTTAAAATTGGCTGAGCCCTAGTACTGGTACCAGTGCTAGGTGTGTGCATCAAAGTACTGTAAAGCACACTGATGGCACACAGTGAGTAAGAAGTGCCAGAGCTGGGCTTGTTCCAGTCAAGCACTGGGCCCAGCGCTGGAAGGAAGAGGACATGCTTCCACAAGTAGTGAGTGCAGCTTACTTAGTAGCAGGGTGGCCTTGGGTGGAGTGTGTGACATGGGCAGGGAGGTGGAAGAAACCAGGCCAGCAGTAGCGGAGTTATATTCTATACTGCATGTTGGACTGGAAGACCAAAATAGGCAGCACAGACTTGAATAGGTCCACTGCAAAATCTTTGGCTTTCCTGGGAGAAAGGGAAAAAAGGTACCCTTCCCCTGAAGATAAAGTTTGGGAACCTCTGGGATTTCCAATTCCCCTTTTCATCCATTTTAAGACCATGTCCAGATTCTGGTAAGCAGAAGGACAGCGGAAGGAACTGGATAAAAAGAAAACCTGGGCACAAGGGTTTGGGTATCCTTCCTCTACGAAGAAAGGCAAAATAAAAATAAAATAAAAATAAATACTATTATTATAAGCCCCAAACAAATATGCAAAGGATTGGGATGTTAGAGCATTTGAGAAATTAGACAATGCAACAGAATGTACAATAATAATAATTTTCGCAGTATTAATGCCCAGTAACCCAAACTTTGAAAAACCAGTTACTGTACTAAGAGCTTGTGGGTTTCTGAATTCAATTTTAAACATCTCAAGCAAGTTGTAACACCAGACAAAACAGCACAGTGAAATTCACAAAAACACCAAGAAAATCTAAATGACATTTCCATCTCTGATGTTAAAATAATGAGGGAAATGAAAATAATATTTCCTTCCAATTACCAAAGTCTTTATCCAAGTCCAAGGAGGAATAAAATCTCATACACAGAACTCCTGCCCAAAGAAAAAAGAAAAGGGGGGGGGAGGGGAGAACAGGAATTGGAAATAGACAGAAACCATGATACTTTATCCTAAGAAAAGAAGTAAAACAATGAAAATGGACATGAAATAAATTCTAGTTTGTAATTTGGAAGGACTTTAAGTAAATTAAGAGTGGTAAAACATCAATCTATATGCCACTGATTGTGCACTTCAAAAAAAACTTTGCAATAAATAAATAAATAAATAAATATCCACACTTATTCGAATTGAATGCACCATTGAAACTAATGTGCATCACTATTTTTAAAGGCTTAAGATTTTAAAAAAAATGTACCTGGACTGTACCTGTAAAGCAGGTATAAAATTTAATTTTACTGCAACAAATAATGAGTTATATGATAATAATAAAATGGCAATGGATTTATGTTATGATTTTTACGTAATTGCAGTACTTTATACAACAATGGTTTGTTACATTTTATTCACAGTATCATAAGCTGTTAAACTAAATACTTACAATAAAAATAACTATAATTACTCGAATCTAGTGCACCATCGAATTCAATGTACACCTTGATTTTGGAGACTAAATTTGGCTGGAAAAGGTAAGCGTTATATTGGAGTAAATAAGGCAACTTATTTTTGGGGGTGGGGAAGAATCATGATTATCAATGTAAAAGATACTAGACAGGTAAAGACACTTCAAACAGGATACCCACCGAAGTGCAAATGGTGCTTCATTCAGCTTTTGCATTATTCTGTTCCACATCAAACTCTGGATGTATTTGTGGAGCAAGAAAGTTTGTTCTAGAGGCCTATGCAGCTTTTGTTTTGCGGTGAGCACCAACCAGGATGGGTGGTTGGTGTTGGCAACTAACAAGGAATTATTTCTGACCCACTAGCTGTGACTAGATGTCCCACAGGCCTCCACAGTGAAGTCTGCATTTTCAGAGAAGCCCACAGGGCATTCTATTTGACTTCATATGATGTGCTTGCCAAGTTGAAAACAGCAACTCACTTGTTTGGTAAGAAGCCATTTCTGACTCAACCAGCAGGAATTCTGTGCAAAATGAAAATATACCCAAAAGTCTTTTATGACAAAGGCTACTGGGGTATTTGATCATTTTGTGCACTACATGTGGTACCTAGATTGGCACATGCAATGGGCAAGGCTGGCTTCTTTATCACACTCACCAAAGTGAGAGTTTCAAGCAGCAAATTGGTAAAGGGCAAGTGTTTTGCACTATTGCTGCCCCTGCTCAAACCTTGGATTAGAAAAGGACAGTGAGGACAAAATGAAAAAGCAATGGAGAAGCACTCTGGCTCTCCACTCTTCTCTCCTACACACAGTGCAAGATGCTGAGGAAGCAGAGGCTGGAACATCACCAGGTAAGAAGGGATAGCATATGATATACTGCCTTACTGTGGGTTGGTCTTAGACAAGCTTTCCCCCCATTTTTTCCCATTAAAAATATTCCAAATTTATAAAAAGATACTGCTATTATGAAACCATCCACATATTAAAAATGCATTCTGTTTCTTCAACACTGAATACAGATGCCTAAGATGAGGCTACATTTGCAAGAGAATAACTAGAAACATCATAGATACCAAGTTTTATCCAGCAAATGACAGAGTCAAGATCAGTTAAACTTAATTAGTTAAACCTTGAACAATCCCAATGAACCTCTTTCCATTCTGTCAATGCACTCCTTAGTGCAAGGGTCTTCAAATGTTTTGGCCAAAGGGCCACATCAAATATCTGGCATTGTGGAGGGCCAGGAAAAATATTTAAAATACAGTTTCAATAAATATATCAGAGATAGAATTTAGATTAATGAATAAATGGACTCAAATCTCCAGGATTTCCAGGATTCCTGCAAACACCAACACAGCACAGAAATAAAGCACACACTTAAATTCTTCCACCTCATTCTTCACCCCACCATCACAGCTCTAGTTTGTTCAGAGGTCAGAGGCCCCTAGGGGACCAGAGGCTCACCATGGGCCAGTTAGAGGCTTGCTGCAGGCCGCATCTGTTCCCTGCAGGCCATATCTCCAGACCAGGGTTTGGAGACCCCTGGCTTAGTGGATTACATTCTTCCAGCACAAAATGAATAAATAGTCTTTAAGTTCTACTACCTTCACAATAAGGGAATATCACAACCTACGGGTAAGTTATCCTATACATGTCCATTAAAGAGCACAGCAAGATGCAATGGAGCATGCTTTCAAGAACTCTACTGCTAACCAAGCTCTACTAACCAAATAAAGAACGGTCTGTTTGTTTATAGGGAGGAAACATCAATTTTTGTTTTATATTAGAACCAATTCTTATTTGATACAGTATTAGAATAGTCACAAAAACAACATGATAGACAGCAGAATCTTGAAAACTGCAGTCACACTTGGGCATGCACGTGGTCACGCACACACATTCATTCTCCTTGGCATGAATGAAAATGTAGCAAAGGGTAAGTATTTAAGTCCAACTCTGTTTCATGTGATTTAAGAACACTTCTGTTTCTCTGACAACTTCCCCGATTGCTTGTAGAATATTCTATTTTTGTAAATAAGTAACAAATCAGTTTTTCAAGAATGAATTTTAAGTGGTACAGCCAGCATATCACACGTTAACGCTTCTACTACTCACACTCAGTAGCCTTATCACAAAGCAACTACATTCATAGATTTTCCATCTCTGGTCTTAGAACCGAACATATAGTTAAAGGTATACCATGAGGGCTACATCCCAGAATGTGACATTATGCGAGACAGACGCCAAAGCAAAACGGTTCCAACGTATATAAACATTTTCGCTTTATAATTCTGACCAGAAGTATACCGGTCATGATCCAGAACACTGTGAGGCTCCGATGACATACAGAGCTCTGTATGGGAGGGGCCCTCTACTATGGGGTGGGGATTCCCCTCGTAAACAGGGATTTCCTCTGCACGTGCATAGGAATTCCCTGACTCATAGAAGAGAACAGGGCAGCCATTTATGGGGTCAGTTGTATTCAAGAAAAACTAAATGAGCACATGAGGATTTTCTCCTTCCATTTTTATTCCAACAGGTTCTGCTGCTAAACTGCTTTGGAAACACCAATGAACCCAAGCATTTTCAATATGCATTTATTAATTAACCCAAACACATATGCAGTGTCATTCCTAAAAGATTTATCACTTTCAAATCAGAATTGTCAAGAATATATCGGTTTTATCAAACAAGTAGCAACCTGCACATAGAAAAAGGATCCACAGTACTCCACATTTAAATACTCTAATATCACTAACAACTCACAGTGGATCATACAACCTGAACAGATCTGAAACAAACCCCCTGACATATGTCAAAAATTGAAGGGTCCCTTCTAGAGGAAACCCAAGCATATTTACCAATAAGTGACTCCCACTGAAATCAGACATATTCCATCCTGTTTTTATGTATCGAGGGTGATGCAAGGCTTAATGAATCAAGGATGATGCAAGTCATTTTTAACAGGAGTGGTTCTGCTTTATTTAACTGGCAGTCTTGAGCACACAGGGTTAAACTTTGACAAAACACACTATACCACATACTGGGAAATACAAAACATTACTGTACTTTTAAAACACAAATTACAACTTCCTAACATTTCTGCTCTTTCTGCTTTCACTACATTGCTGGAAAGCAGGGTTTAAAAAAAGGGGGTGATTTTCTTTTCTTTTTAATTAATAAAGCAATGATCAGTTTACCTTCAGAACTCTTTGCTTTCTCCTCTGAGGCCTTTTGTTTTCAGTTAGCACCTAAAGAAAGACATCAAATGGCAGAATAAGTCTTGGTGAACAAGCAAATAAATTAATGATTCTTTTGAAAAGCAGTTTGTTGTTTGTTTGTTTTTTTGCAACATCAGAAGACTTCCAGCACAATAAGGGCTTTCTTTCTATGCAGAACTTTAAAAAATGAGGCTTGAGATGTTGAAGTCACTGCAACCAAAAACCAAAAAAAGAGGGTTAAGAAGGAAGGAGGGAAAAATAACCTTTTCCACCCCTTAGAGAGTCGGGTTTAATGAGGCTCTGGATCCTTCACAGCAAAACCCACAAGGTAGCCATCTTGCTTCCTTCTGCAGAAGAACCCGCTACACTGTAGCACTTCTTCAGGCTGCTTTTTGGGTATTATGATCATGGTGTTTTAAAGGAAGCAGCAGCAACAGCAGCAGCAGCAGCAAGGCAATGCACAGCACAGCAAGCCCTGCCTGCCAACACTAGGGACGTGCTGGGCATGCCTGCTCTCAAATATGATTTAGAGGAGGAAAAAAAGGCTCCAGAAAAGGATCAGCCAATGACAGCAGCTGATTCCAAAGGGCTCCCTTCCCTGCCTAGCCCTTCCCAAACAAAGGGTCTCCTATGTGGGCTTTACTCAGTGCAAGAGGACACCCGGGAGGGTGCAAGCTGTGGCATGGACTCTCTGCCACTGTGGAGCCAGGCGAGGGGTGATTGCTGTCTGACAGCAGCCTAGCATACACCAGGGAGGAAATCAGGTGTAAGGGGGGAGAACCCACAAGCCCAGCACTGGGTCTGAATGGGGGACAGACAAGGTGACTATATGTCATTACTGCTAAAAGAGGACAAGGACATCCCTCCCTAAAATATAGGACACCCAAGAAAATTGTAGGACATGACAAGATAAAAGCTAAAAATATAAAATAACTTATATATTGCATTTATGTAGTTAATTTCAACACTATACGACTTATCATTAAATTTAAAACTATTGCATGTCATTTGTGACATCAGTTTGACATGCTGCCGGCTCACAGGGGAAAGGAGGAGAATAGAGTTCCTTTTTTCCCAAGGCTAAAAAAGAGGACAGGTTATGGAAAAAGAGGACATATGGTCACCCTGGGGTGAGAACTATTCTGGGGGAGGGAGCCTGATTTCTAGGAAAGGCTGCAGCTCCATATATACCACCCACTTTATCAGGTCTTGTGCACTGTGACTTTATAAGGGAAGGGCTGCATATGGGAGGTGATTCTTTCTAGAGGAGGGTCATGTGAGGACACGCGCCTGCCTGGGCTGCCCACACTTTCCCAGCAAGTGCCATGCCCACCCCTGGATGCTCATTAATGGATCATTAATAAGACAAGGGAAGGAGAGGCAAGACTGTGGGGAACATCCTCCACGTACTGCCCATAAGAGAGAACAATCTCATCTTGTTGAATGCTCAACAAGTTGCTGACTGAGGCTGTGATCCTATGTACACTTTCCTGAGAGTAAACCCCATTGTAGACAATGGCACTTACTTCTGAGTAGACCTGCATAGGACTGGGCTTGGGCTGCAATCCTACCCACACTTATCTAAAAGAAAGCCCAATTCACTATAATGCTACTTACTTTTGAGTAGACATGCATAGGCTTGGATTTTTATTTCCCACCTTTCCCCACCCCTATCCTTTAAGTAGCCTCACAAGACTGGCCAGCTATGCCAGTCATGCCAACAGGCAGGCATGTTTTTTTATATTTTTAGAGCAATTTTGCTTGCTCTGATGTAGACTTAAAACAGGAATGAAAAACGTCAGTGTGTGAACTCCTTGTTTAGACAATATCAATCAAATATTCAGTGACATACAAGATCTACAGAAAATATAGCTACCACTTGCTTATTGTAAAACACTAACGCTACCACATGCTACAGCACTATAGTTACAACATGCTTATTTTAAAGCACTACTTTAACAGTAAATATTTACAGAAGAAAACATTTCTTTAAAAATAATTAATAATTATTTTTATGTAAAGGAGATGTCTTCAGCAAGATGTCTTTCAATAGTAAATTATCACCACTTTTTAAAACTTCACTTTGAATTTCTTTGTCCTATAAAGGTTTTTCTGCAAGGTCCTAGTGGCATGCAAGTCAGGGGTTTTCAAATTGTATCTTGGAAACTCTGCATTTTGTGAAAGCTGATGGGTTACCTTGGGAAAGACTTTCTACTGAATCAGTCTAGTCTAGTGGTTCATCTAGCTTACTACTGTCTACACTGACAGGCAGTGGCTTGCCAGTTTTGGATAGGTCTTTCCCACTTAGATTTTCAGATGGCTATACCAGCAACTGAAGCTGGGAAATTCTGCACACAAAGCATGAATATGACCACTGAGCTACAGCCCCTCTCCAAGCAAGAGGGTTTCCCCCTGAGAAGATGTAAGGACTGACAACCTGCACCATCACTCCTGAAATGTTCAACCACATGGCAACTACATGGTGTTTTCTAAGATACATGCTTAATTCTTGTGGGACAACTATGAGGCTCAATAAACAGGGCCAGTACTGTCCAACCACTGCTCTATTACCATATAAAAGTCATTACAGCACATTAAAGTTTCATCAGCAAGTTACTGACATTGTGTCATGGGGCAAGTCTGGATGTGCTTCTCCCACTGATCACATGATTTCTGGGAATTTCAAAACTAAAAGTGACATGTTAAGGCCATCAGAAGACTTTACAAAGTTTTCTGAGAGTTGGGGGGCATGGGTGGCCTCTCTGACTCTCATAACACTGCCATGTGTGGAAGTAGCGGGCACAGACAGCTCTCATGGCCCTCAGCTGCAAAAGGGGTGCTATGAAACAGGCTCCTTCTCCATGCCACTCGGGAACACTTGCACCTGCTTACACCCCTCTGGTATACCACAGATGCCAAATACATATAAGATGTCATATGATCTCATATTTCACTCTATGATTAGGACCTTGTTCCAGGGATTTAAAAAACTAGTCACCAGTTCAAATCTATAGTTACCAGTCTAGAAGGTAGGCACCTAGTGTAGTATTGTCCAAGTAACTCATCCAATACGAATAACATGGAAGACTTCATACAGTTTTAACTGTCTTCTCTAACGATCACTATGATTAAACACGAAAGGCTGCATTCCCATCCTTTCAACATAGTTACGCTTCTGGAGCAAAAATGTTACATGCTATCTATATTAGTGATAAATTCAGAAGTAAAGACTGGCATTTATTCCAGGCATGTGTGATGGAAAAGAAAAGCAGAAGGTGCCTTAAAACCAAAGACTGCTGCTGGCTCTTGGCAGGAGAAATTGTTGCATGTGAAGAAATTGTTTCATGAAAATTTCATGTAATAAAATTGAATATTTCTTTTTTAAATGAGGGCCCCTTCACAAATTATGCCAAATGGCACAGAACAAGTGCTTCATCAGCAGTAGAGCAGTGCCTTTTGTTGCTGCACTATCTTCAGCAGTGGCCCACTGGTGAAGCTTGCAGGCTTGCCTTATGGACAATTGTGACACCCAGCCATCACCATAGTCCCGCACAGAGCCCTTGGGATTAGGCTCTTACTATCATAAAGTTTCAGAATATGTGCAGCCCAATTTTATTCAGAAGTTAGTTTCTTCAGCAGAGTTTACTTCTCAATAAGGATTGTATTCTTAACTAATATGATTTCTTACAATGTATTTTTAAACAGTCAGAATTTTCAGTGGCTGTCCCTTAACTGCTACAATTTTGATGAATCAGAATTTATGATGAATTATGATGATAGCGATTTATATTTTTATCAGCTTTTCAACAAAATAGTTCACAAACTGGTTGACAACACAAAGTAAATAGTTCCCAATTCTCAAAGGCTAAAAAATTACAGAAGAAACATCAGCATCAACCAACTGAAGATTGCTCTGCTGGGGTTGATGATAGACAGTTGTTCTCCCCTTACGAAATAGAAGAGGATCACAGCTTGAAAAGTTCCTCTGTGCCCAATCAGGAGAGAAGTATTTATGCTGTGATTCAAAAACAACGTACAGCTGTACCTGCAACATCTGGATCCATATTCTAAAACTGATGCTAAATTAAATTTAGCAAGAATTGAAAAACTGTTCTGCTGTGTAAACATTTGACAGACTCCTGGTGTGCAGCACAGACAGGCAGAAAGATATTAATACTCTACAGTCAGGCAGAGCACTCCATATCAAAACCAAGTTGTGTTTTTCCCTTTAATCTTTTCATCATTAACAAAGCAAAAAAGCAGTTGCTCAGTACCTTAGCCCATTGCAGTGGGAAGACAACTTCGAAAAATATTTTGCTTACTCCTGAATAATTTTTACAAGAAATCTTCATCTCTCTTTGTGCATTATATAGAGACAAATAATTTTGTGCAACAATCTAGAATTCTGAAGGTGAAAAGCATTCTTTGCTATACAAATTGGGACAAATACAGATACATAAACAGATCATTATGTTCGGTATACGATATGCACAGCATTTTGACCCTATGGAAGTGCCCAAGAAAATGAAATTGACAGTGAAAAAGAAGTTAAAGAATAGGGGGCAGCTCATTAAAAGAAGGAGAAAAGGCTTAAGGAAGAGGGTGAAGAAGTAAAGCTGCTATACAATGAGAAGGTCAGGAGGAATCAAAGGGAATCAAAGAGAAGCATGTTTAGTCTGAAAACGAGACTGACAGAAAAGCAAGAATTCATCCTTTTTTTGACCTAGTCTCTACCGAAACCCCTTTTTTGCGCCTTGCATTTATCACTTCCTAGCTCAACACCCACCATTCTTTTCTGGTGTCTTGACAGATGTCTGTTAGATAATTAAAAATAAAAAGCTGCACATAAAGCAGCTTTTGATGGGTGAAATGATGGGTGAAATGCTGGCCTCCTACTCCAGATGATGTGAACCCATGACACGAACCCTGGTGATACCGCTGATTGGATCACTTGAGCATGTGGCTTTTTGCACAGGTCTTCCACAGAGTGACAATATGTCCAATCCAGGACATGTCCTGGGTTTTAGCCTTGCGTTCTGAAAAAAAATCTTCATTCTCCCCCTTTTCCTTGGAAGCGGGCAGCATATAGCCTTCTTGTTATTAATAAATTCTATGTAAGAAATTCTATATAATAGTTTTAAATTTAAAAAGTAATATTGTGTTTAATTATCCACATGAAGGCAATATATATGAGTGTTTTCAGCTTTTATTTTGTCATGTCCTACATTTTGCTTAGATGTCCTACATTTTGGGGGGCCTTGTCCTCTTTTTTGGTTATGGCATATGGAAAACCATAACATAACTTTATAGTTTGTTAACCTACTAACATGAATGTTCTGTTTTTTAAGCTACTATCAGGAATGATCCAAAGCTGTCATGTAGTGGACAAAATGAATGCATGGCAACATATGCGGTGGAGGGATTCAAATAAATTAACAACAGGTTCTATGTCTAATAACCTAAATTAAAAACAGGTTCTATGTCCACAGATCAACAGTATGGCCCATTCTATGTCCCATTAGTAACAGGTTCTCAGAAACAGGCACTCATTAGCAAAGGGTTCAATAGAACCTATGTGAACCACCTGAAGCCCACCACTGAACATATGCTGTATAAGAGAGGAACCATATGCCTAGCCTGGGTCTTGACTGGACTGCATGGTACAGTATAATGCAGAAATTGCTGGACAATCACTATTGTATTTTGAAACGTGTGAAATACATTGTCAAACAACACATTATTTAAAAGAGCCTTGTCTAAAAATCCTGAAAGATCCTAAAGCAGCGTTTCTCAAAGTGGGAGTTGGGACCCCTTTGGGGGTCTCCTATAGCTTTCCTGGGGGTTGCCAAAAGACCCCTGGTGTAGGGGGCCAGGTCAGGCTTGCCAGACCTCCTGCTGTAGCTGCATGCGCACTGGGGCTGACTGACAGCCTCAGGGCCCAATCCTATGCATGCTTACTCTGAAATAAATCCCATTATAGTCAGGGTGGCCTTTACTCCCATGTAAATATGGATAGGATTGCAGCCTCAGGGCCCAATCATATGCATGCCTACTCTGAAATAAATCCCATTGTGTTCAATGTGTGCATAGAAAACACATTTCATTTCATCTGTAACAATGAAAATAATCCTGCATATCAGATATTTACATTATGATTCATAACAGTAGCAAAATTACAGTTATAAAGTAGCAACGAAAATAATTTTATGGTTGGGGGTCCCCACAACATGAGGAACTTATAAAGGGGTCATGGCGTTAGGAAGATTGAGAACCACTGCCCTAGAGCCTTGTCTGGAAAAACTGCCATGTGCTTTGTTTTGCATCATTATATTGCTTATTTGTATTCATTTGACTAAAAATTATGCAATTTAATTTCTGGTCTTAGTATCCAGCCAAAAGAGGGATGATTCATTTGTCCACGGAGACTGCTACTCTCATGTGCCGATAAAACCCGACAGATAATAGTCTGTTTCTATTATCTGGCAGGATTTTTTTTAGTTTGTGTAAGAGATACAGAAGAATACCAGATGAGACCAGACCAGGGAAACATTTACAGACCAGAGAAATGATTTTGAAGAACTGACATGAAGCTTACACAGTCTGTCTCCTAAACCCTAATTATATTTACTAGGGAATTGCATGCCACAGCTTCAACGAAATGTTCCAAGTAGGTGGGGCTTAAGATAGCATAGTAACAGCCCAATACGTTGTAGAATTGTGCAGAAAAATCAACTGAAACCAACACTAAGGCACAGTTAATTCCACGTAAGGTTGGGTGCAACCATGCAATCCTCTGTATCCACACTTGGGAGCAAGCTCTATTGCCCCACACTTTGGAGTAAGCCCAGCTAGTTGCAGGATTTGGGGGTGTCATTGTTAAAATACCTCTAAGAACACCTTTAACAGTTTGGGGGGGGGGGGTCATCAAGCTATGGGACCACAAACTGAAATAAGATCTATTCTATACAGTATATGAAGAAGTGGAACAGGTTTTACAGATTGAGCCAAGCCCCCCCAAAGCCATGCAACACAATCTTATGAAACAGAGGTGCACAATACTGCACAAGAGATTGAATAAATATGGCACTTCATTTGTACCTTCATGCTACATGGAGGGAACTGAAACGTCTGTCTGCCAACATTTATTCTACTCCATTGTCTGATGACAAGAATATTGTTCAGTGACATATTGTCTTGAACACCAATCTTAATTAAATGGGTACTGCTTTCCCAATTTGGACGGTAGCATCCACTAAAGCTAAACCATTACAGTAAAGTCTTTTTCACTGTTACTGAAAACTGATTTTTAATGACTTACATGTTTCATGGAAACTCGCAGGCTACAGTAGCGCTAACATCACCACTCAGCTGTATTGTTGCTGTTTTTAAACACCATCTGAATGTACAAGAACATCCCATACCGAGCAGGAAACTTACAAGAAATGTTCTTTAGCACCCAGTGGAGTCTGGCAGCATTTCAGACCATCACAATATCATAACATAAACAGACAAAAAGACACAAGCTGTAATTTATTCTCAATCATCATGATTTTCTAAAACAACACTGTTTCCTTGCTGGCCTGGCTAGTTTTCCTCTAGCTCCATCCTCAGGCTAGAACTGGGTGACAATCCATAGCATGAATTTTTTGCCTGACATCTCTTGGATCTGACTTACATCTTAACACCTCACCTCTGCTAGCTAGCTAGCTAGCTAGCTAGCTATCTATCTCTCTCTCTATCTCTCTATCTATCTACAGTATTTATATACCGCTTTTCAACTGAAAAGTTCACAAAGCGGTTTACAAGGAAATGAAAAAAATTAATAGCTAATTAATAGCTAATGGGTGCCTGTCCCAAAAGGGTTCACAATCTAAAATGCAAAAAGAACACCAGCAGAAGCCACTAGAACAGACATTGCTGGGGTGTGGAGGGCCAGTTACTCTTCCCCTGCTAAATAAAAGAGGAACACCCACTTGAAAGAGTGTCTCTTGCCCAGTTAGCAGTCAGGGCACAACCCAGAGTAACTACGGGAGCACATAAGAGACATTATGTGCATCCGTAGTTACTGCACCACATAGTGAAAACCTATGGGAAATTCATATTGCAATCCAGAGTAACTTGTTCTTACTCCGGAGCAAGGACTCCCCTTAGTTACTCTGGATTTCACCCTTAGTCTGCTCCACCACCCCCACCACCCCCCCAAAAAATTCAGTCCAATTAACTAGAATCAGGTGGAAGGAGTTACTTCCATTAGTATATACTGTAACAAGTCGTCACTTAAAGTTGTCAGTAGGATCTTGGAAGTTGCAGAGTTAAACATAATAACTTATAAAAAAAACTAATTTTATTTTAAGCTGATATATATAAACAAAAGTTACTGTAAGTTCCTACAGCATAATTCTGGTCACAAAAGCATTGCTAAATTAGGCTCAACACACTTCTAATATAAAAAACTGAAATAAATGTAAACTTTCCAGACAACAGAAAACCCATGCAAATGTGGAGAATGTGAAAACTCCACATTTGGGAATCTTTTCTTTTTCTCAACTTCAAAATAAAATAATCAATCAACAGTTTTTATATATCAATTTTCATCAATAAGTTCACAAAGCAATTTACAGAGAAAATGCAATAATGGTAACTGGTGGCTGTAACATCTTATAATAAAACAACTTTAAATGAGGACTTGCTGTACTACCAGTCAATATCCCTACAAATTAGCACTCCTTTATAGAAAAAAAGAGAATTCACATATAATATTGTCCTCAATAGCAGATCTGTGATACAAAAATGCCACATATCTGTTCATAGGAGCGCATTCAAAGAACCAAATCAAAAAGAAAATTTAGCACATTTCCCATTGTATTAAAAAGCAGTGTTGGACAATAACTAGAACATGAGTGGCATCTTGAACAAATAATGCCGCACTATTTGCCACACTTAAAATCAAGCCACACTATAGCCCAAATGCAGTTGTTCTCTCTTATACTGTAAAGGGAAGATATCGCAGTCTCTTCCTGGACATGCACACACGCCACACACCATGCTGCTGAGGTGTAGCATAGCCACTCCTCATATTCAGAGTTTGCCTGCAAAAGCAGATGTTGATAGGGAGACACTATGGCGCTGTGGGTGGCACAAGCGGTTAAGACACTGTGCCTGTTAACTAGCAGGCCAGGGTTCGAGACCCGGGTTGGCCCCACAAGACAGGATGAGCGCCTGTCCTTAGCCCAGCTCTGCGATGCAGCTGGATCCAATCGTATTGGCTCTGCCTTTCCATTGGACTATTTCAGTGGCGTGGAGAGGGGGGATTTGCTGCTTGGGTAACAGCCTATCCTCCATAACAATCTAACCCAGGCTTTTGTGCTTCACATGCAGCGTATACAGCGCCGAGCGCGATACCATAGTCTTTCAAGACTGACAGAGGCCTGCTTTATCCCTGTGTTCAGGAACTGCTTGTGAGAACAAACTCTGAATGCAAGGCAAGGGGTGGTGGTGGCTACCACCTACATTGCCACATAACTCATCACACATTCCCTTTCTCAGGACATTCATACAAGACTAATTCATTTATTTTAATGGCGCTATAGAAACTGTACACCTGAATATTCTTTGTTTACCTCTAAGGGTTCAGAGGGCAGCATTACGGACAGCGCTGCCGGTGGGGGCTTCTTCAGTTCTTCACATTTTCTCTTCTTACATATCCGGTGACTAGTTTTGCGTTTCCTGCAGCAACAGCATTCCTCACAGTTAGTTTTCCTCAGACAAGGCTCACATACTCCGCATCGTCTTCGTTTCTTCTTTTCCGGGACAGGTTGCAAAGCAGCATATGAGACAGGAAATACACTGGCTGGATTTCCACAGGAGGATGGCTCTGATGCTGGATTGTTCTTGCATTTCCTGATATCCTGAACGGAGTTCACATCTTTGTCCTCACTTCCCAATTGTGGCAAAGGGTTTTGCGGCTTCTGACTGGATTTACCTGGCACACTTGTTCTTTCATTTATACACCCTGCAGTGTTTGGTGGAAGCCCAGAATTAGAGATGTCTGAGGATTTTGGAAAACTTTCCTGAAAGACCTTGTTGCTCAGAGAAGTAATATCTGCTGTGCGTTCTTCTGGGCTGAGCAACCTCACAGGCACCGCAGCTGAACTGATGCAGAAAGTTTCCGAAGCAATCTTTTCAAGTGTCCGCTCAAGATCTCCCAAGATAAAACTTGTCAATGAGGTATTCGAAACTGTTTTACAATCTGAAACTTTGTTTGATGGATCACATTCTGAACCATTTTGTTCAGGCCTAAAAGAAGAATCAAGTGCTTTATTGCTGGGCTCCAATTCTGAGCTCTTTGGTAAATGAGATGCCACACTAATGTCTGGAACTTGTAAGCTACCTCCTGAATCACACTCACTGTGCAAACTGGGATCTTCTCTGATAACAGGCTCAGGATCTTGTTTGGATTCTGTCAACACACACGGTTCATCTAAGCATAGTTTCGAGATTAATTCCGAGGTAATTAAAATGGCAGGATCAGGTTCATTGTTAGGTAGCACCAAACCACAACTGTTTGTGGAGTGAGATTCTACGGAAGGCTCATCCACTTTCTCAAGGGACTTGGAATTAATTTCAGAGGAGAGTCTCAGTGTTGGAGAGGAACATGAACAGGATTGCTGGCAAGGGGCAGACGGCAAATCCAAGCTATTCTTAAAATGTGTTTTCCCAAATGCTCCTAATTTGTTTTCAGGTACCTCTAACTTGATGGCAGAATTGAGGTGTGAATGTGGAAGAACAGGTGTGGCCAAACATTCATTTGAGGTATTGGTAGAGAGTTTGTTCAGTGCCTGTTCTGTGGGTGCAAAGTCTTCACACTTGCATTCCTCCGTTAATAGCTCTGGATTGTGAGTATCTGGACTATCACTGGAGGAAGTGGAAATACTGTTCTCAAGAAGAGTCTCTCCTTCTTTGGCTTGACTATCACACTCTGACAAGCAGTCTCTTTCTGTGTAACCCAGAGCATCAGCTCCTTTGGCAGAAGATATTTCACCATTTAGGTTTAAATCTACTTTGAAAACCCTTGCAGTCTTTACCAATTTTTTCCCTTCTAATACACAGGCAGTTTTTGATGTAGACTTCCCTCTTTTTCCTACACATTTCTCTGGATTAGACTTCTTAGCTCTCGTGATTGTCGATGTCTGGAACACCCTATGGGGAAATGGCTTTCTGCGAAGTGTCATTGTAAAGCCATTGTAGCTCAAAGGCTGGTTATAAAAGGGAACATTTTCTGTTAATCCGAGATTCATCCATGATGTTCCAGATAAAGCTTTGGTAACGCTGCTCCTGAGGCATCTGCATGTTGTACCCAACAGTGATTTCTGCTCTTGTGTTTTTTTGCTATCATTCTTTTCTGTCATTAACTTTTTGCAGTTAGCTGAACTTTCTGCCTTTGGGGAGGTTTTCTTAGCATCTTTTGTTACTTGGAAAGATTTGTTTTTTATTGGATTAGATTTTTTTTGGCTTATCTGTTCCTGTTTGACTAATCGTGAAGATCTGGCATCACGAGCCATATCTGTCAAGTAGCAGACATGCAACTCTGGGTATAATTAAAAGTCATGGATTCAGAAAATGGTTTTTCATTTCTGTAGAAATCTGCATCTTCACCTTGGTAGTCTCTGTATAATACAGGGCTGAAATAGAAAAAAAAATATTATAAATGGATAATAATATTTGCCAAGTTTTAAAAGTTCTTCACATGCAGTATGTTAATATCCTTATAACAAATTTGAAGAGTCAATATTATTTAGATAGGACGTGATGAGAGAGAATCTACCTAAAGCTGCCTACATAGTTTTAGGAATAAGGTTTGAACAAAGGCTGCTTAGTTCAGCCATTGTGCTATAGCAGCATAGGAAATAAAATGTTTTTTAATAAAAGATCTAATTTTATTTATTTCTTGGATTTGTACTCCATCTTTCTCCCTGAAGGGCACTCAAGGCGATCCAATAAAAAGATCTAAAATGTACTTCAACTATACATTGTGATAAGAAAAAAAAACTTTGAAGATCCCCATTAGAGAGATAAAGCAGGGTATACGTTCGTGAATGAATGACTTTTGACTAAATCCAAATCCAGAGTAACTATAGGAGCACGTAAGAGACTTTACGTGTACCTGTAGTTACTGCACCACTTAGTGAAAACCTATGGGAAATTCATATTGGAAGATATTGGAATCCAGAGTAAGTTGTTCTAATACCTGAGCAAGGACTCCCCATAGTTACTCTGGATTTTGCCCTAGGATGCAATCCTTTCCTGGGAGTAAGTACAACTGAATACAATGGGACCTATTTCTGAGTGGACATGCCTAGGATTGCACTGTATGTTTAACAAATAACAACCAGAAGGGGGAGCGGGCATCCTGCAAATGCAGCATCTAGGGGTCTGAATACAATTTATTTTAGTAGGGCTTACAGACAGTGCACTTGTTATGGCCACCACACTATTTCTATGCATTTATGTGGTAGCTATCCTCATGTGCAAATATACTGATGAACAGTGCTGTAACGAATTGAGTTATTGCTCTATGCCATAACAGACTTGTTTATTTGCACATGAACTAATAAAATCACTCTGTTTATGTGGTGAGCTGCTACACATGCAAAGCTCACCACATAGGAAGAATCACACCATGTCAAATAATGTGCAGCAGTGGCCAAAATGCTTGCTTTTTTTGCAGATTTTGCAGCCACAATGGTCTCTGAAAGCAAGGAGGAGGAGTGCTTTACACAGTGATCATGAAAAATATAGCGTTTTGCCCTCCTCTCCAGGAACACCATAGACTAAATTTCTCCTGTTGATGGGGCCACACCATGCTGTATAATTTGGGGGCAGTCCAGAACCTTTTCAAGGTAAGGGAACTTTTATTTCCATACCATGCGGAAAACCACTGCTGCCCCAATTGCTGGTGCAAGTCAGAGGAGAAAAAGGGAGGTGGAATGGGGTTAGGATCTGGTGTTCTGCCTCCCATCCACCCCTCTCCTCACCCAGAAACTCCATTCTCCTTCCTGTCCTATTCTGTCCACACCATGCCCACTGTTTTGGATGGTAGTGTGGTCTTAGATTGGAGTGGGTTGTATGCTAAACTCCTATCTTTTTTTTCAAGCAAAGTAAGTAGGTTACACAAAATATTACCCGCAGGTTTAATAACTGTTTTATGAAACAATGACAAACTCTTTGGTTAAAACAGTAAAATTTATGACATGTCAGTGCACTGTGGCAACTTTCTCTTGAGTGAAAAAATGTAGCCATTCCTGAAGACCATGCAGGACCTTTGTTTTGGCTAAAGTACACAGTACGGTACGGTACAGTACAGTACTGGTGACCATATATCCCCTTTTTCCAGCACATGTCCTCTTTTTCAGCCTTGAGTACTGGAAAAAAATCTTCATTTGTCCTCCTTTTCCTTGTGAACAGGCAGCATGTAGCATTCTTGTAACTCGTAAGTTAAATGTAATAAACTATGGGCACAATTGGGTTCCCCTGTCTCACACTGGGCTGACCCAACTGCAAGATGCTCCACCCTAGTTACTCTGGAAAGGGTTTGGGGCAGCCAAAGGCAACATAACTGGGTCAGCCTAGGCAGTTCAGGAGAGGCATGTTGAGGGCATGTTTAGCATTGCCTAGGGCAGAGCAGTTGCTCTGTATCCAGAGCCGGTTTCCAGGGCAGAAACACCCTCTTCCAGCTCCTCAGAGTTAGACCACCTCAGGAGCAGGTGTAGTAATGAGTAGAGACCCATAAGGGTTCATGATAACCCAGAGTAAGAATGGCAGTGTTGGCAAAAAAATCTGAGTTCTTGGCCAGTGCATCTGCAACTTCTGCCTCTCAGGATATGGAACAACGACAGCATCCCACTAACCTGCAGATACAGCAGGCCACTTCAAGCATCCACACTCCAGTAGAGGTACTTCTGTACTGCATTCTCATACTGCAGCTGTAACTGGTTGTCAGGAACTTTTGGGCTTCCTTATAAGGCTGGCACCACAGCTGTTCCTTGTTCAGTGTAATCACTGGGGTCTTCTCAGGAGCAAGCCCTCCTCAGGTGTCATTGACTTGGTGCCTACTGAGCATGCTCTGGAGCAGCTCGGGCAGCCCAGGCTTCCTGATTCTCTGGATCCAGCATAACTCTCTGCACTGGATACAGAATAGTTGGGACAGCCCAGCTGGGGGTTTCCTCACCAGTAAGAAGCCCTTCAAACCACTTTTTACATGGTAGTTTTAACATAAAAAGGGTGTTATTCCACAAAAAGACAGGAGACTGCAACATAATTCAGAACTGCTGAACTATGTATACTATTTGAGTGAAAATGGGGCACACACACACACACGCAATAAAATGGGAGAAGCTGTATAATGAAGCAAGCTTCTTAGGGTGTTGAGCAATTCTGCAAGGTCTGCAAGCAAAGCAAACCTAGACAAGTATCTGTCAGGGACTGTTAAGATAAGAATGCTTTAGCTCCAAGAACCTATTCCCCACCCTGGCCTCTGTTATGGTCAGGAGGCAGAGTACAGCCGCACCCATCATGTATACTATCAGTGTAATATTAACATGGTGGTATTTGTTGATGACAGGCTGGGACCTACAGAAGTGGCTCCCTAACTTTTCTGATCTCATGCCTGAGATCTGCTAGCAAAAATATATCTTTGCTGCTCCCAGAAGGTCCAACCTGTTGGTATTTCTGATTGTGAAAGGTGATATGTCAGATTGGAATCAGGCATTTTTAATGGGTGGATGGATAAATAAATAAATGGCCCCTTCCCCTATTACAGACACACCCTACAAGTAAATTCACTTTGGCTGCAATCCTAAAGACACTTTCCCGGGAGTAAGACCCATTGAACACAATGGGGCTTACTTTTGAGTAGACATGGTTAGGACTGTGCTCTTTGGCTGCAACCTTAAGGACACTTTCCTGGCAGTAAGACCCATTGAACATAATGGGGCTTACTTTTTAATAGACATGGTTGGGAATGTGCTCTTAGCCACATCAGCCTGGAGGGTTGATGCACCGGGTGGGGGGGGGGGGGATGATTATGTCATGCTCCCATTCATTTCAGTGGCTTGCACAGAAAAAAGTGGTGATAGATTGTGCCATATGGATCAAATCTGTCTGCTTTCCTGCCTTTTGCTGTCTACTAGAGTAATCTCACATGATTTTGTGTAAAGACACATCCCTGACAGAGTCTGAGTACAATCACTTGTGCTTGCCCTGAAGTGTCACAGAAGGGCTACAAGACACATCTGATCCACTGCAAAGGGGGGTTAGGTGTCCTCAGCCTCCCTTGCACTGCCTCAGCCTCCCTTGCACTGGTTTTGCAACTGTAATCCAGGTGGAGGAGGAGAGAGTTGCCATCTTTTTTTTATTGTTAACAAGTTGTGTGGAGGCCTGCAAAGGGCTCTGTGAGTCTCCCCACATCCTTACAGCAGGTAAGGTTTGTCAAAGAAAAACCCCCTCTCCTGTGATCAAGTTCCTGCTTCCCCCCTGCAAAGATTTACTTGCTGCGAGTTTGAGAACAGCTAGTTTAGGGCATGCATGAAATCTCAAAATAAGACATCATAGCAGCTCAGTGACAATCCACACACGGGATTGTGTGTATGCAGAGAGATTCAGGCTGTATTCCAGCACCTTCAGTTAAAGCAGCAGGCCTCCATCAGTCTTGAAAGACAATGGTATCATGCTTGGCGCTGCATACGCTGCATGCGAAGCATGAAGGCCTGGGTAGATTGATATGGAGGATGGGCTGTTATCCAAGCAGCAAATCCCTCCTCTCCACACCACTGAATTAGTCCAATGGAAAGGCAGAGCCCATACAATTGGATCCATCTGGCGTCGCAGAGCTGGGCTAAGGACAGGAGCTCACCCTGTCTTGTGGGGCTGACCCGGGTCTCGAACCCTGGCCTGCTGGTTAGCAGGCACAGTGTCTTAACCATTTGCGCCACCCACAGCCACCCTTCAGTTAAAATATATCTGGTAAATGGCTAGGAAAACATTTTGTCTTATATCTTGTGAAGCCAATATTTAGCAAAATGGATTAACTAGTCCAAAATGAACAAAGTTAGCTTTCACTTAACATACAAACCTCTGTGTTTTCACATAACTGCAGACATCTTTGTTATCTGCAGCTAATGTAGCCCTGGACCTACTCATCCCACAGCTTGATTAAAACCAAGTACAAAATTAAACTGGTGCGAGACAAATCTCATACTTGGGCATCACTTTCTTGGGTTTAGTCCCACTGAATTCAACGGGAGTTCACTTCCAACTAAAGGTGCATAGGGCTGTACATTTAATCCCATGTATTCGAAGGTTGGTGTTACCAGTATTACTTATATAGTCTTGTCTATACAGTCTAGTTTTTAACTGTATTATCACATTTTTAACTGTATTTTATTGTTATTTTAAATGTTATTAGCTGCCTGGGTATCCTTCCTTTAGAAAGAAAGGCAGGGTATAAATCAATAAATAAATGTCAGCTCACATTGTACTTTACAGAAATGTTTCAGCAAGGGGGAAGACCCTGATCCCGATTTGCATTCTAAATAGAGACAGACAATAGATGGACAATTGAGGGAGATTCCTACTGTTTCTGTGACAAAGCATCTGTGTTTTTAGGTTTTGAGACAGACAGAAATTCAACAGGTGAGCCTCCAGACAACTCTGTTCTAGAGAAACTACACCAGTTATGTCCCTGATGTGCAGTTGTTAAATGCACTGTGTTTGTGATGGAGGCAAACTATCAGCAAAGCCATATGCAAGTAAGGAGACAAGGTTGAATCCAACCCAGACCTCTTCCCTTTTTCTAGCTTTAGCATTTCCTCTGTTTAAAGACTCTCCTTCACTGCAGCCACAATATATAAAACTGAAAAGTCATTGACTGACTCACACATTCACTGGCTTGACTGACACACTCATCAGCACCCAGCCAAAACCGCCAGGCCTAGAAGTATGAAATTTGGGGAGGGTGTTCCTTTCATGATGGAGGCACCCACTAAGAACCAGTTTTCAGAAATTCCAACTGGAAGGGGGTGAAATGGGGCACAACGTGTTTTCCTTCCTATACTTTACATTGAAGAATCCCTAACTTAGGGATGCTCTGCCCCATCCCCTGGACCTAGAGGCATGAAATTTGGGGAGGGTGTTCCTTCAAGTTGGTGTGCATGGGAGGCAGATGGTGCGCATGGGTGATTGATGTGTATGAAGGGATGTTGCACATGGGAGATGGTGCATGGGGGGGATGGAGTGATATTTTGCATGAGGGGTTGATGCACTTGGGATGTTGATGTGCATGGAGATGTTGATATGCAGTGGGAGGTGTTGAGGGGTATTTTACTCCTGTAACATGGGTACATTTTGCTAAATTTCTTTTTTTTTAAAAGCAAACATGTGGGGAGAGATTCTGTCAAACCTACCAAATTTTATAATAGAGGGTGTCGTCTGTTATCCACATGATTACAGTGCAGGTTCTCAGTTTCCTAAATGCACAATTAAGCCTTGATTCCCAGATTTAACTTATGAAGAGTCCAATAGCTTTCCTGGGGCTGACCAGGAAAGGGTTAACACACTGCTAAGGGAGATGCAACTGATAATGATTGTTACTGATGTAGACCCTATGCTATACTTAAGCCAGGGTCACATGACCAATTGCCTAATAAAGGGGCAAGCTTAGCTTAAAAGAGAGGCAAATTTTTAGAAAAAAACTTTTATGTGGAGGAGGGGAGATAGTAGAGCAGAGCTTCTCTCAGTGTGACAAAAGCTGATTGGAAAATGATTTATCTATTGCTCTACAAAGAAAAGAAGCCTTAAGCTGCAATCCACTACACCAGCAGTCTCCAAACCCTGGCCCAGGGGCCAGATGTGGCACTCGGCGAGCCTCAATGTGGCTCCCAGAAAGACCCCTCTCCGGCCCTTGGGCAAGCCTTGTAATCCACTCAAATACATTCTTGTATGTAAATTTATGTAGTTGTATTCAAATTTGAAATGTAAATTAGTTTTCCTGCCCCCAACACAGTGTCAGAGAGATGATGTGGCCCTCCTGCCAAAAACTTTGGAGGCCCCTGCACTACACAACAATAAAGCAAGATGAGCTTAACTAAGAAAATTCAGTAAATATTGGATAGTATGAAACATCAAGCAAATGCATGGCTTGTTTTTAAGCTAGTATGGATATTTGAGAGGAAAATGCAAGACTATTCTCCCAACCAGTCTGTTTTGTCTTGATTTAAAGGAAATAGGATACAGTTTCATACCTGTCATGTGCATATAGTAGTTACTCCTTAATTTAGTAACTTTCACACAAGAAAAAAATTGGGAAGACACATGACAAAATTTCTACAGCACCTTTCAGTTCTCTCCAGTAATTCATTTTTCCCCTAGGCCTGTGGTTCCAAACTTGTTCAACTGGCAGGCCCTTTACCTACTGGACGGAGAATCTTTCATTAAGATTCCTTGGTTCACCTGGCAGGTTTCCACAGCTCCTCGGAGCCACAGCTCACTGGTTGCGACTATGTTTGTACGGCCCCAGGCTGTGTCCCTTTAGAGCTGGACTCCACCTCAGGGTGCATGAACTCTGCTCCTCTATAATGGAGCTTTCCAAATGGGTGGTGGGCTCGACAGCAAATCCCAGGCTGCAAGTTGAGGAGTTCCAGTTCTTGACAAGATGAAACCACCTTTCGAATATAAACCAAAATGGCTCAGTGACAGCATGATCTTGTTGTTTACTCAGAAGTAAGCCCCATTATATTCAATGACAGTTACTCCCAGAAAAATGTGTTCAGCACTGCAGTCTTACAGCCCAATCCATGGAACCAAAATGGCGGCTGTGATATCCTGAATACTAGAGAGCAACTGATAGCAGCTCTCAGGTGAAGGGGGAATTTTGTAACCTTCCCCTGGGAAGGGAAGTACCCCCATAATGGGACTACTTAATTTTGCAGCAACCCATGGGTTGCCATAGAATGAAGAAGTCTGTGTTGGGCTACAAAGCCTCCGGACACAGAGGTTCTGGATCCAGCAGAATTGAGCTCCTTTGGTCCTGCCCTCCTCAATCTCTGGTCTCTCTCCATCATGCATCCACCCCACTCTCTGCCTCATAATGCTTCCTGTCTCCCCCCCACACCCGCACTCACCTCCACCACCCAGTGGTCTCCACCACCCAGTGGTCCAGGCGATCACTGAGCAGCAGATTACCACGTTCCATCACCACTAGCCCTGCACTGGCTGGTACAAAGCTAGCTATGGCTTTGGTATCTTCAAATGTACTTTGTGGCACATTTGAAACACTCAGTATTGGCAGAAGGCCGTCAATACGTGATCAGGATTGGGATCATAACTGACTTAAGTAAGAGGTAGCAAACCTGAGAGTTGCACAGAACACTTCTTCCCTGAACAACATTCTGCACAACTTGAAAGCTTGCTATGCAGTTTAGTAATATAGATTATCATACAGAAAGAGCTGCTTGTCTCTTTGGGACCAACATTGTAACCACATTAGTCATCACAGTCTGTTTCTCTTCAAAAGTCAGAAGGTGGGTTGAACCACAACAATCACTCTTGAAATACAAGATTTTTTTGTATTTAACTTCTAAGATTCCAAATGGCCTATTTCTATAAGTATTATAAAATCTGAAATTCTCACACTTCTAAAGAATTTCACCTTTTGTAAAGACCACCCTAAACAAATTTGGCAACACCTGAATTTTTATCCTAACTACAGATCCTGGAATTTATTGGCAGAGTAATATTACTTTGCACTTATATTTATAAATTAACCTGCTAACTAGGCAAAGAGGCACTTTTTCTCTTATATTTAGCAATGGGAGAGCAATACTCTTTACTCCATGACAATGTCTTTTCTTATGGCTGTTGGTGGTATTTCTTCGTCATGTTTCAGATCAGATTATGAGTTCTTTTGGGAAAGGGAATAATTTAATTACATTGTAAGATGAACACAATTCATTCTGGAAGCATGTTTATCTTACAAAGTGTTTTTTATACAAAGTGGATTTTTCCATAGGAAATAATGGAAACTCAGATGATTGGTTCCACAACCCAAAAATATTCAAATAAAAATATTAGCTGTATGGAAAAATGATGACAAAACACTGTAATATAATACAGAACACAATTACTGTAATACTATATTAATAAAAAAACACTGTAATATACTGTACAGTAAAACAGGAAAGAAAAACCTTTATGGCCAAGGATGACTAATTTTCACTAAAAGAGTCACTGCTGTCTTTTTGAGCAACTTTAGCAAGGAACCTTCTAATGACATTTGCCTCTGTCTCCTTTTGAGGATTTCATGGAAATTGACATTGCATTGTCATTAAACAGATACATCGCTTGCACTGCTGCAGCCTTATTTGAGTGGTGCGTTTCTACAAAATTTTGTACAATTTCCCAATGTTTACAAACATCTTATTTGATGTGAAGAATTCCTCCTCCTTATTCTCCTCCTCTGCAGATGAGATCTCCATAACCTCTTGCTGTTGTTCACAATCCAGATTCATCAATTTGTTCATTTTACAATGAATCTTTGTTGTAAAACTGATTGTCTTACAAGGCTCTGTTTGTCTTATAATGCAGAATTCCATAGAAATTTTAATTTGTCAAGTTTTAATTTGTCTTCAAAAGCATACTTCTTATATGTTATTACAAGCTACGAGTGTATTTGCTTTTGAGCACAATCCTAACTACGTCTACTCAGAAGTAAGCCCCATTATGTTCAATGGGTCTTACTCCCAGGAAAGTGTGTTTAGGATTGCAGCCTTTATCTGTAAATTGTCTCATGAATGTTGTAGCTAAAATGTTGTATACTGTATAAATATTCTTTATATAATACTCTCTCTTATAAAACATACCTTGAGAACATGTCCGTGAAAATTAATACCAGAAACAACTTACTCCAGAAACTTAGAGCCTCTACTCTTAGAATATCAACACTAGGGTTGGTCTATTCCACAGCAGAATACTGTGCCCGTCTGGCTTAATAGCCACCACAATAGTAAGATTGATGCCAGACTAAAGCCCATATCCTAAAGTCAAATTAAGCCCTTTGCTCCGGAGCAGTTAAGGTAACTTTCCATAAATTAACACTAGAGGGTGACGTAACTGCGTGGACCTGTAACTGCTCTGGATTTTGCCCTAAATGACACTAGGATTATAACTGGTTGTATAAAATGTACTCCTACTTGCTGGCTCTGTTTCGAGCCACATAGCACAACCACCTCTATGAAGACAGGAAGCCTTAGGGCACAATCCAGAGTAACTATGGGGAGTCCTTGCACCGGCGTAAGAACAATTTGCAGTGGATTGCAATATGAATTTCCCATAGGTTTTCATTAGGTGGTGCAGTAACTATGGGTACATGTAATATCTCTTATGTGCTCCCATAGTTACTCTGGATTGTAGGGTTAGGCTGCAATCCTAAGGACACTTACCTAAGAGTAAGCCCCATTGAACTCAATGGAAATTACTTCTGCGTAGACAAGAATAGGATTGTACTGTTAGTGAAAGAAAATAGTCATGTTTAACTATATATAACTATAATTATGAGCAACCCACTTCCACATGTGCATGCTGACAGTTAGCAGGCTTAAATCTAGGAAGCCCTCTCTGGCACTTGCACTACAGCTGTTTGACAACTTTAATATCAGTGGAAAACTTAATGGGCTGCTGCTAAACATGCAGATACAGGCAAACATATAGATGATCCTACACAAAAGGTGCCAGGTTTTTTACACACCTCATCAGCACTGGTCAACTCTGAATAGTATCCGTGCCCAATAAGGTGTCTGCCAGGACTCAATGTTTAAATGGGATCTTGTATCTAACCCACAATGCAGCTGTGGTACTCCTTGACAAACTATTCATCACATTGTGTCTGACTATAAATACAGAGTTTATACCAGCCCAGTGTCTGAGTTTTTCAATGTAGACCATTGTGTCCTTGAATGCCTGGGGGAACTGGACATTAACATCTGATTTACTATTAGTCCATGTACTGTATGCCATATTTTAAACAAATTTTTATAATATACAATAATTATAGATATATAAAAATAAGCATCGCTTATATATTTTATTTATTTTAAAAATTTGTATCCCGCCTTTCTCAGGTCGTAGGCCGACTCAAGGTGGCTCACATTAAAACATAATTAAAAACATTAAATAGAACATTCAATTAAAAACACTTAAAACATAAAAGTTAAGAACAATAAACACCGCCCCCCAACCTCTGCCTCACTATCACCAGTGGCATCCGTCAGTCTTGAAAGACTAAATCACTGTGCCTGTTAACCAGCAGTCCAGGATTCAAGACCCGGGTCCACAGAAGACAGGGTGAGCTCCTGGCCTTAGCCCAGCTTTGCGATGTGGTTGGAACCAATCGTATTGGCTCTGCTGTTCCACTGGACTATTTCAGTGGACTCACTAAAATGCTTTTTTAAAATAAATAGTTTTTAGGCTCTGCCTGAAGCTCTGTATCAAGGGAGCTTTCCTAAGTTCACAGGGGAGAGAGTTCCAAAGCCGGGGTGCCGCCACCGAGAAGGTCCTGTCTCTGGTTGCCACACCTCTCACATCCCTTAGTGATGGCACAGTCAGTAGGGCCCCCTCAGATGACCTTAGGTGATGGGTCGGATTTTACAGAAGAAGGCGGTCCCTCAGATACCCTGGACCTGAGCCATTTAAGGCTTTAAAGGTCAAGACCAGCACTTTGAATTCAGCCCAGAAACCAATGGGCAGCCAGTGTAATCATTGAAGCAGTGGCCCGACAGAGTCAAACCAATGAGCCCCAGCAACAACACAGACCGCCGCGTTCTGGATCACTTGAAGCTTCCGGACCGTCTTCAGAGGCAGCCCCATGTAGAGCATGTTACAGTAGTCCAATCTTGATGTCACTAGGGCATGGGTCACCGTGGCCAGATCCGAGTGACTCAGGTATGGTTGCAACTGGCAAATCAGCTGAAGTAGTATTAAAGCATTCACAGCATTTCACACACACGCACTCTCACAGTACTCTTTACAACAGCACTGTAAAAGACACTTGTCTCATTCTCACATAGCAGATAGATGCTGAGGGTGACTGGTAGCTTGTCCAAGACCACCAGTGAGTTATGGCCAAGGTGAGATTTAAACCAGCCAAATCATCACATTGTTGCCCAGCTCACCACACCAGCTCTTTCATTTGCTGGCGCAAAGCAACTTTCAGTGTTTAATTCAGTCACAAATACTAACAAAAGTCCTGTCCATCACCACCACCAAAAAACTGCACTCTACAAAGAAATGAACTGCAGCTGTCTTGTGTCAGAAAAGTAAAGAAAAAGAAGCTTTTCTAAATAATTACCTATAGTGTCATACACTCTCTGGCTAAGAGCACAATCCTAACCATGTCTACTCAAAAGTAAGCCCCATTGTGTTCCATGGTCTTACTCCCAGGAAAGTGTCTTTAGGATTGCAGCCTAAGATACCACTCTGTGGTCCTGTTGGCTTACAGTGCTCAGAGCACATTTGGCATACTTGGATTCTCACAATGCTCCTTAAGTGCCTTCTGTGCCTACCCAAGTTGCAAATATACCTGAGCAATGGGGCTTATCCCTCAGATGTGGATTGAAGTTTGACTTCTGTCTGCCCACTTTTTTTTTTAATTTAGCCATGTAAAAACTGAAACCTGCCTGCCCAGATCATTTGTTAATATATCCCCTTGCATTGTTTCCAATCAGTTAGACTACTTAGGCTTATAAAAGTTGTCACCTATAAGCACATTTTTGGGGGAGGAGGAAAAAAATAAGGTTGCCTCAACTATAATAGTCTTGATGTCTGATTTCTGGAAGGTGTCTCTGTGTTTCTAGTCCTTGGTAAAGCACAACCTTATTTAAGTCTACAGGTGTCCCTCCTTATCCATTAGGGTTCCACTCCAGAACCTCCCATGGATTAAAAAAAAATCATTGGAAAAAAAATGGGGAAAGAATGCCCTGCCTTTGCTTGGCTCAGCTGAATGGAATGATTGCTTGCATGACTGCCTCTCTACAACAGTAGAAAAACAGTTTTTAAAACTGTGATCTGAAGCCGCCATTCATGTTGAGTCAAATCTGTGTATTAAAAATCCTTGGGCTGGACCTGTACTGTTTCTTCTAACTTTTGTAAGCCATTCTTAGAAATTGCAGACTGAAGATCAAGATACAAAATAAGATAAGCTTAACAGAATAGCAAGAAATCTGCCTCACTCCAACCTGTCAGCATGATCAGTTTGTGAACATGTGGGATTTCTAGGGGGATTTCCTGCTGCAGGCAGGGGGTTGGACTAGATGACCTACTAGGTCCCTTCCAACTCTATGATTCTATGTTGTTTGCACAGATCCACAGATGTTTCCAGAGCAAAAAGCATAGGGTGAGGTGTGTAACTGGCATCAAACTCCATAAATTCCTAGAACAGACAGAGCTCCTTTGCCTTATGTTGCATGTATTCAATACAATCATTCTTCACCATTAATTCAAAACTGCAGGCTATTAATAGATTGATTATAATGACATGCACATATTGTTCTCATTAAACAATGTTTCTGTACCAAGTTCTATGTTGTCAGTGCATCAGTAGAAGCACTGGTTCAATGCACAAAACCACCATAAGGAATTACTTCTTGCTTCCACGTTGCCTTACACTTTAAAACCTTGCTCAATCTGTTTTTCACACCATAGCTTTTGTATAAATGAAATTTTAAGCTGTGATGATGGCACAAGTGGCTAACTGAAAACATATGGGCATATAATGCCGCCTTATCCAGAATCACATTGGTCTCCCATAGGCAACATTGCCTACCCTGTTTCACAGACTTTTGAGGGTTTCAGACATGGGTCTTTTTCAGTCCTTCCCAGCAAGTGAACCGGAGACATTTTGCATACAAAACAAAATTATTTGCATACAAAGCCAAGCATTGCTATATCCTCACCAAAAAACATAGGGCAAAATCCAGAGTAACTACGGGGGTCCTTGCTCTGGTGTAAGAACAACTTACTCTGGATTGCAATATGAATTTCCTATAGGTTTTCACAAGGTGGTGCAGTAACTACGGGTGCACGTAAAGTCTTTTATGTGCTCCCGTAGTTATTCTTGATTTGGGGGATAGTTTTATTTGAGAAATGAGAACTGCTTGCCAAATTTAAGCCTCATATGATCCTACTGAATAATATTTTAATTGTGGATATTGCAGGTTTGCAAACATTCCATTGGTGTCCCACCTGTAAGCATTGTAACAAACATGTAAGAACATGTTTATTCTCAACCACGGTACTCTGGAAAATGTGTTAGGTAAGGGAATCACAATTTGCCATGGCCACATGTCCAACACCTATTGCAGTGGTTGTCCAAACTTCCAGCTTTAGGACTTTGGACCATGAACAATTGTGTAGAGTTAAAGAGTTGTGTAGTTGACAAGCTGCATCTGCTGAAATTCCCGCCTCTACACAATTGTTAAAGATCCAAGAGCCCCAAGGTTAAAAGTTGGCCACCCCTGGCCTATCAGAAGACATGACACATTTTCCACTATACCAAAGTATTTCATCTATAAAAAAAGTCACTGACTCACCAACGCCCAGCCAAAACCGGTGGACCTAGAAGCGTGAAATTTGGGGTGGGTGTTCCTTCCGTAACAGAGGTAGTCACTAAGAACCAGTTTTCAGAAATTCCAACCAGAAGAGGGTGAAAAGGGGCACAACACATTTTCCTCTCTATGCTTTGCATTGAAAAATTGGTGACTGAGGGATGCTCTGCCCCAACTGCTGGAAGCATGAACGGGGAGGGAGTTCCTTCCATCACATGAACACCTACCAAGAACCAATGTGGAGAAATTTAACCTTTAAGGGGCTGAAAAGGGTTGCGATGTGTTTTTGTCCTACACTTAACATGGAAGACTGACCAACATCCAGCCAATTTGGTGCTTGGTGCATGGTGCACAGGGGGGGATGTTACTCAGAGAAAGAGGTTGCACTGGGAAGGATGCTGCGCTTGGGGGGTGTTGCGCATGGAGAGATGGTGCACATGGGGGTAATGCACATTGGGGGGTTGTTGTGCATATAGAGGATGATGAACATGGGAGATGTTGTGCATGGGGGATGAACATGGGGAATGTTGTGCATGGGGATGTTGCATATGGGGGATGTGAGTTTGGGGGTAGATGAGCATGGGGGGTTGATGCGCATGGGATGGATGAAATTGGGGGATGTTGCATATGGGGTGGATGCACATGGGGGTTGATGAGCGTGGCGGATTGATGTGCAATCAATGTGCAAGTGGGGGGAATGGTGTACAGGGGAATTTTACTCCCGCAACGTGGGTACACTTTTCTCTACTAGAATCATATAATCATAGGGTTGGAAGGGACCTAGTAGGTCATCTAGCCCGACCCCCTGCCTGTAGCAGGAAATCTTCATAGAGCATCTCCGACAGGTGCTCATTGAGCCTCTGCTTGAAGATCCCCAATGAGGGAGAGTTCACCACCTACCTTGGCAACTGCCAAACCACCCTCACTGTCAGGAATTTTTTTTCCTGATATCCAACCAGATTTGCCACAGTATGGATTAGTGGATGCAGAATAGTGGTCTAAGTTACAGGAGAACATTGCAAATGTCAGTGCACTTCCCTTTTTCCACTCCTTAATGTACACATTTTTAGCTTCTACCAGCAGCCTGGTGTGCCTTATCAATGATCAAAAACGGATGGTGTATCTTGACAATTTTAGTACAATGTCAATATGCAGTGAGATGAGAAAGACTGAAAATTGATGCTTAAAGGAAAAGTACCCTAATAAATTGTACAACCACTGTATTATCTAGAATAATCTAACAGGAAAAGATAATGTAAACTTGCAATTTTTCTATCTCAGGATGTACACACAGTCTGGAGAAAAGCCTTCAAAAAGTGACATGTACCCCACATGCCAGTGCGGCTTACTGCTATTCATATATGTGTGCAGCTGCATGAAAGCAGTCCAGTGTGTTAGAATTATGAATTTAACAGTTTGGTTCAGGTAAGCTAAACTGAATATATTTGAACATCTGCCAGTTGGGTGCAGCAGTTGGAGAACTGTTTTAATAGTTGCAGCTCAGCTGTTCATCAAAGCAGAAGCATATTGGTTAGCTCCAAGAAGAATTAGACTGAAGGACTTAATTCATGTGTATGACCCGGATTGTGTTAGACTACTCTAAAGTGTAAATACACTTTTAAATAATTAATCTATTCCATTGTGGCTACAATCCTAAACACACTTTCCTGGGAGTAAGACCCACTGAGCAAAATGGGTCTTACTTCTGACTAAACATTGTTAGGATTTACAATTAATGTTGGTTAGATCTCACCTTGAGTACTGTACTGTGTTCAGTTCTGGGCACCTCAGTTTAAAAAAAATGCAGCCAAACTGGAGCAAGTCCAGAGGAGAGCGACAAGATTGATCAGTGGGATGGAAGGGAAGCCCTATGAGGAAAGGTTGGGGGAACTTGGGATGTTCAGGCTGGAGAAGAGGAGGCTGAGAGGAGACATGATTGCCATCTTCAGATACCTGAAGGGCTGTCATATGGAGGAAGAGGCTCATTTGTTTTTAGCTGCCTCTGAAAGCTGAACTAGAACCAATGGGTACAAACTGCGTTGAATTGTTTCTAGAAGTTGAGAGAAACTGCACACTGCAAGAAAGGAGATTCCAGTTGGATATCAGGAAACATGAGGGTGATTCAGCTGTGGAACAGATTGCCAAGGAAGGTGGTGGACTCTCCATCACTGGAGATCTTCAAGCAGAGGCTTGACGAGCACTTATTGGGGATGCTCTAGGTCTAGGAGGATTTCCTGCTACAGGAAGAGGGATGGACTGGATGACCTATTAGGTCCCTTCCAACTCTAGGATTCTATGATTGTGCTCTGTTTCTGTCTTCACTCTTATGGCACATAAACAGTCACAGGACACAACTATCAGTCAACATACTGACACAGAGTATGTTGCTGAACTGCAGTTCCTGAACTGTAGAATTGCTGAACTGCGGTTACTCTACTTGCAGTGCTATACTGAAAGCAAAAGCTATATAGCACATTTTTGGCAGATACTCCAGATATGGCATGACCATAGCAGAATGGTGAGGGCAATTGTACATCTCCAAACAGAAAGCTATGGCTAATCGTGATTCTCCTGTACGTTTGCCCTTCTCAATTTATGTTGGAAAAATAAGTCCAAAATAGCAATTGTTTCAGTAGTTGTAGTGTTACCAGATACAAAGTGGGGACAGAATGTCTCTACCTTTAACCACTGTATAGAAGATAATTTTGGTGGGTGCAGTTCAACACAGAAGAGTTTTTAAAGCTGCACCTGCCAAAATTCCCTTTTATACAATGGTTAGTTATATTCACTCAGTCCCACTTTGTATCTGATAAACTTGAGTATCTATATATTGAAAGGGGTGGGCTCAGTAGCACTATTCCTGACACACATGCTTTCTGTAGTTACCACTGACTGTGGTGCAGATGGCAGAGGGGTTGGTATGCAGGTAAGCACATTAGTGTGGTGTCCAAATAGAGTGGTCATGCAGATTGCAAGACAGATGCACATCTGTCCCCCTTTCAAGCTGCTGTCAGCCCTCTCAACTTCTATATTAAAGAAAACACTATATTAAAGAAAAGGTAAAGGTGTCCCCTGCAGGTAGCCCTGCTAGTTGTGAGGAACTCTAGTGTGCAATGCTCATTCCATTTCTAGAGCCAGCGTTGTCCGAAGATGCCCACATGAACTTGTGGCTTACATGCACACAGAACTGTTACTTTCCCATCAAGGTGGTACCTATTTATCTACTTGAATTTGTATGCTTTGAACTGCTAGGTTAGCAGGAACTGGACTAGGGATGGAAACTCATTCCATCTTGCAGTACTCAAACAGCTGACCTGATGCTCTTCAGATTGACAGGCACCACGCCTTTAACCACTAATCCACTGCAGCCCTTGTAAAACACTATTGCTGCAATGCTAAAGTCACTTTCCTGGGAGTAAGACCCATTGAACACAACGAGGCTTACTTTTGAGTAGACACCATTAGGACTGTGCTCTATATTACTTATTATTCAATTTTAAACTATTGCATCTAATTTATTAACGACAAGAAAGTTACATGCTGCCTGCGCAGATGGAAATTGTTTGTTTGATTGATCAATTGGAAGGACAATGAAGATTTTTTTTTTCCAGGAAACAAGTCTAAAAAAGAGGACATGTCCTGGAAAAAGAGGATTTACGATCACCCTATCAGGACTTCTTGCTACTGCACGTACTCCAGGGACAGAGGAAGAGGGTCTTTATGCAAATCCACAGCCTACTTCTCTCCAGTGGTGACTCTGGAGGGAGGCAGGTATGCAGACCATCTGGCTTCCTCCTCCAGATCTATGGACTGGCTCTTCCTCCAAGAAGCCCTATGGAGCAATAGTAGTGACACACAGATATTCCTTTTCTCCACCACCAGCAAGGGATCAGCAGAGGGGGGAGGACCAAGACATGGCCTCTGCTCTGGTTTCCAACAGATGGCTTCCTGGAGTGGGATTTATTTCTGCAGGAGGCACCAGTGGTCAATGGTGGTCTGCAACTCCTATTGTAGAAAGGCTGCTCAGGGAATAAAATAAGTGCTACACTCTCTAATTTAATGGACATTGCAGTGATTAATTAGTTCTGCTGAGATCATCCAGATGCAAGTCTGCTGTAAAAACCTAGAGAGCCAGCAAAATTTAACCCTTTTCAAAACACAAATACAGGAGATCATTTTAAACAAAAAAGGGGTTTGAAGAAGGCAACTTTCAAGAAAGAAGATGCTGAATGACCTTTTCTTTCTTTCCTCCAAAAAAAGAAAGCCAGGAGGTGGGGATAGAAAGACTGGGCTGGCGATCAGTGTCCTTTTAATTGTTTCCTACCATTGCATAGAGGTTTAAGGCAGCTTTTGGTTTTTCCAGGCAAAATCTGGCTTTAAGACAAACTTGAACAAACTTAAAAATAATAGGACCTTTTTGGATTTTTAGCAACCATGGGTGTTTAGAAGCTTCCTTTAACAAGAGGAATGTACCAAAATGTAGGACACCCAAGAAAAATTTAGGACATGATAGAAATTTAAACCATTACATATAATTTATTACATAAAACTTATTAATGGCAAAGCAATCTCCATGCTGCTTTCTCACAAGGAAATGGAGGACAAAGAAGATTTTTTTCCAGGACACAAGGCTGAAAAGAGGACATGTCCTGGGAAAAGAGGAGGTATGATCATCCAACATATAATTTATGAACTGCAAGGAATCTCCATGATGTTTGCTCACAAGGAAAAGGAGGACAATGAAATTTTTTTTCCCAGATCACAAGGCTGAAAAGAGACATGTCCTCCAAAAGAGGACAGATGGTCACCCAGCATATAATTTATGAGTTGCAAGAAGGCTACATGCTGCTTGCTCACAAAGAAAAGGAGGACAACGAATATTTCTTTACAGGATGCAAGGCTGAAAAAGAGGACATGTCCTAGAAAAAGAGGACAGATGGTCACTCTGTCTTTTTTCTTCCCCTCTGATCCAGACTACAGTATAACAAAAGTTTTTCCCAACTTTTAACTGCTTCTTCACTCACTATCTACGTCCACCCTGCAGAAACTGCAGCCAAAACTTTGCACCGAACTTTTTAAAGCCCCACCACCAAAGCCATGAAAAGTGTTTAAAGGGCTTTAAAAAAACACTTGATCGCATTGGATTCCCCCACTTTCCCAGCTTCTCTGTGGAATCAACCCTCCCCCACCCAAATATATATATATATATACACATACCAGGCTTGTGTTGTCAATAAGATACTAGGAGAAAAAGGAGACCCATGCGTGGCTGTGCAAATCCAAGACTGCAGAAAAATGACCTCCTATGGCTCATCCATCACTTTGGTCTCTCCATGCAGGAGGAAAAATAAAACACCTACGTGGTATATGGAAACATCCCCCCACCCCCAAGCTATGGGGGAATAAAACGTGCTTTCCCCGGAAGGTTAGTATCTTTCCCCAGCCAGACCCTCTGGAAGGGAGGCTGGCAGTGCTCAGAGCTGGACCCAGTGAGGACTCCCAGCAAAAAAGAAAAGGCGAGCTGGATCTCCAAGCAGGAGTGGGATTGCTGCACTCTCCCACCACCCCACACAGGGTGATGACCAGATGTCCTCTTTTTCCAGGACCTGTCCTGGATTTTAACCAGTGGTGGGCTTCAGGGGGTTCTCACAGGTTCTATAGAACCCTTTGCTAATGAGCGCCTGGTCCTGAGAACCGGTTACTAATGGGACATAGAACCTGTTGTTTATTTAGGTTCTTAGGAAATAGAACCTGTTATTAATTTATTTGAAGCCCACCACTGATTAACCTTCCATCCTGAAAAAACTACAATGTCCCACTTTTCCTGGTGAGTGGATAGCATGTGGCTTTCTTTTAATTAATAAATTACATGTAATCGTTTTAAATTTAATAATAAGCATTATAGCTGCAGTGGCTTAGAGGTTAAAGACATTGTGCCTGTCAATCTGAAGATCTGCAGGTCAGTAGTTTGAGACCAGAGTACTGCAAGTCAGAGTGATCTCCCATCCTTAGCTCAGCTCCTGCCAACCTAGCCGTTTGAAAGCATCCAAGTGCAAGTAGATGCTCCGTGGGAAGGTAAAAGCATTCTGTGCACAGACGACACGGGCTCTTTGGCTCTAGAAATGGGGATGAGCTGGTCATTACTAGCAGAGGACAACTTTACCTTTGTAACCACACAAAGCAATTTTTATATATGAATGTTTTTAGCTTTTCTGTTGTCATGTCCTACATTTTCCTTGGGTGCCCTACATTTGGGGGGGGGAACCTGCCCTCTTTTGTGATTAGGACATATGGTCATCCTGGTTTAGTTCAATATGAAAATGTCACTCAAGTTCAGGGTGACCATATGCTATGGAGGACAGAGTGTCTGAACCTTTAACCATTGCATAGTAGAGGGAACTGAGGCAGGTGCTGCTTTTTAAACCCTTCTATGATGAGCTACACCTGCCTCAATTCCCTCTTCTACGCAACAGTTAAAGGTAGAAGCACTCTGTCCTCCATTCCATAGTCACCATGCCTAAGATGTAGCTTCAGAGTACAAAGAACAGATTCCTAGTAGAACAAAGGGTTTTTTTCCAGGACATGTCCTCTTTTTTAGCCTTGTGTTCTTGGGGAAAAAAATCTTCATTGTTCTCGTGAACAGGTAGAATCTTCTTGTAATTAATAAATTACATGTAAATTATATATATATGTGTGTGTGTGTGTGATAGTATTAAATTGTTTAAAATAACCATATGAAGTCAATACATAAGAACGTTTTTAGCTTTTATGTTGTCATGTTCTACATATTCTTGGGTCTCCAACATATGGGGGCCTTATCCTCTTTTGCAGTTGTGACAGATGGTCACCCTAAGTAGAATAAAGTGCATAGCTGTGCATAGATCCTAAGTTCTGAGTAAAAGACTCTCTGGGGTGGCCAAAGAACTAGGCTTAAACTGATAATAGGCTTTGAATATGATGCAAATATTTTCTCTTTTAAAAAAACGCTCATTGGCTAGAATGAGGTAGATTTCTCTCTGTAGTTTATCCTGCAGTAGCACATCTCACATAAATACTGTAGAAGTTATACGAAGTGTTTTAGTGTCTTATGAAGAGCACAATCCTAACTATGTCTACTCAAAAGTAAGCCCCATTGTTTCCAATGGGTCTTGCTCCCAGGAAACTGTCTTTAGGATCACAGTCAAAGTCTGATTCTTAAAGACTTGACAAAGTTTTGACAAAGTGTGTATTATTACTACCCCCTAAAAAGTATAACAGTAACAGCCCAATCCTAAACAGAATTAGATGCATGGATTTAGACACACTTTACATGGATTAGGCTATAAAATATATAGGTACTGTACAAAATGTTAAAAGACGCAGACCTTTATCCACAAGCTCACAATGTGTATTGCGATCTATGAAGGTCTTGCCCAAAACCATCTGAAGTCAGAGGCAGCATGCTGCTCCTTTACCTGGTGACGCACCGGGCCTCAGCTCCTTCATCCACTGGAAAAGGAAGAAAGGAAGGAAGAGAAAGTGTAGAGGAAAAGAGAATGGGGAGATCTGGACTTACTGGTGAATCCCTCTTCTCTGTGATCTCCATAGTAGGGTCAGTCTTTGTCATTTGGGAAGCTTTTCCCTGTCAAGCAGTTACGTCAGGTAACAAAGTTTTCCTAAAGGGAGGGGCTCCAGTGATGGGCTTCAAAAAAATTAACAACCGGTTCTCTGCCCATCTGCCAGCCACTTTTAAATGGCTATTTTAAAACTTTATATGTCCTATCTCTTGTTAACAACCAGTTCTATAGAGTAGGTGCGAACCTGCTGGAGCCCACCAGTGAGGGGCTCCCTCTATTTCTCAGACCACAAAAGCCTTGACTGACCCTCTCCAGATTGGACTTGTTTGGGTGGGTGTTCATCCTTGAAGTCTAGTCTGGTGAAAAGCCATCCGGATGAACTCCGACAAACTAAATCAGGTGTTTCCAAATATCAGCACTGGAGCCAGATAAAACCTATGGCAACACCTCTCCCCCCCCCCAATCCAGCCAGCTCCCTGAAATCCTCTGGACAGGCAAGAGATCTGATTGTGTTCTGAGGGTCTGGGAGGTTGCATTCACCTTCTCAAAGTGTTGGTGATCTCCTACCCAATCAATTATGCTCCAGAATCAGGGTGAGGTCAGGCACATCAAGGGGTTTCCCCCTCCAGGGTTGATTATTACGGAGAGGCAGAGCTGAAGAAAAAACAAGGACTGAGGGAGACTGTCCAGCTGACTCAATGACTCCTCTGCTATGCACTCTCAGAAACTGGAGGCCTGGATACTGGACCTGGTATTAGTAAACAAGGTGTGATCAATAAGTATCAGGACTGGTGCTATAAAAAGAAAACTACAACATGTAACAATTTGGCATTTAGTCTCCTTCAAAGTAGTCCCCTTTGGAAGTCACACAATCCAGCGCTGTTTCCATTGATGGAAGCATTCCTGGAACTTGTTTTCTGGGATAATCAGCAGCTGCCTCATCACATTCACTTGGATTTCCTCGATGTCCTGAAATCTTCATCCTTTCAAGTGGAATTTGATTTTTTGAAAGAGGAAAAAGTTGCAAGGGGCGAGATCTGGGGAATACAGAGGCTATCGGATACAGCAGGTGATGCATGACGGCCCCCAGGCTCAAACAGTCTGGGTTCACCCTGGAGGACAGGGCATGCAAAGCTGCAGCAACAAGAACCCCATCCTCTGGGAGAACTTGGAAGTGACTGCCTTAAGAACAAGGCAGTCACCTCCAGGTTTTCCTCCAAAGTATGGGGTACTGCGGGCTTTGTGCGCCCCCTTGCAAATGCTCCCAGCCTTCACAGAAAAAGAAATGGGATGCATGAGGCAGCAGCAAGTGCCCTCTGGGGAGAATTCTGTAGTGATATCCATAAGTGACATAGGGTACAATTCTAACCTACAATTCACACAACTCATTAATCTTCCCATTCCTGTGGTAGGGAGGCAAGTACATGTCTGTGCAATGGATTAACCCTTCCCTAAAAATGGTGCAGAAATGTCACTTTTATGATACCCCCAGGCCAGCTTGGGTCTTGTGCTGGCCTAACTGGAATTTAGGATTGCAGCCATTCATAGCATCATGATGGAACTGCCCCAGGGCAAAATATTATTCCTCTGAAAAAAAAGCATTGGATATTTCAATAGAAAGGCAAAGCTATAGTTCCAAGTGCATTTTCTCCATTCCTTATTTATTTTTATTTTAAAAATTTATATCCCGCCTTTCTTGGACCATTAGCCCGACTCAAGGCGGCTAACATAAAACATATGGTAATTAAAAACATAAATAGAACATTCCTTCCATGTACAGAATATAAAACAGTCAACAAAGTTGTAAAGGCCTTCAGAGTTTGGCTCCCTGATATCTGCCATTGTTATATCTTTTACTTGAACTAAACAAATATCAGTTTCAACCCAAATTGATTTAACTTCTGCACTCCTTCATGTGGAATGGGAATTAAAATGTATTATTGTTCTTTGCTTTGTCCTAGTGCTTAGAAGTCACTAGCTACCCTGTATTCATCTGTATTGGTAATGTAATACTTTGCCAATGGGAAGGGCACTCTAACCAAACTATCTGTGCAAAAGAGGGTCAGCACCATGATCTAGAGGTGTCATTTTTGCAGCTTATGAACTACTACACTTAGGGCACAATCCAGAGTTAGGACAGTGAGGAGAGCCCTAACTGGGCTGCCTATCTGAATCCAGAGCAGAATGTTATGCTGCATCCAGAGAGTCAGGAAGCCTTGGCTGCCCTAACTGCTCCAGAGCATGCTCAGTAGGCACCAGGTCAGTGACACCTAGGGAGGGCTTGCTCCTGAGGAGACCTCCCTCAGATCACACTGAACAAGGGACAGCTGTGGTGCCTGCCTTATAAGGAGTCCCTGATGAGATGCCAGTACAGTCTCCAGTGAATACAAAGGGTTTCTTGGAGTGGCCTGCTGTATCCAAGGGTTAGTGGGCTGCCATAGTTGTGCCATATACTGAAGTTGTGAGGCAGAGGTTGCAGATAGGTTGGCCAAGAACTCAGATTTTTGGTCAACACTGCCACTCTTACTTACTCTGCCTTATCATGGACCCCTTCGGGTCTTAGGCTGGTTGTTGCCTTAGGTCTTAGGTGTTGCCCAAGCATTTTCCAGAATAACTATGCATCTTGCAGTTGGGTCAGCCCAGTGATATATAGGGTAACCCAAGTGCACTTCTGGATTGTGCCCAAATACTTCCATACACACTATCCAGACAGTCGGTTCCAGTGGTAAGTAAATGGAATTTCTGAATAGATATGCATAGTCCTGTGCTATAGCTCATCTTAAAATGTAGTCATATGGAGAATGTGTAGAGCTAATTGGAACATACCTTATTTTTGAAAGAGTTCATAATTTGGAGTGATTATACACTATAATATATATACAACATAACGTAATATATAATATAGTGTGGAGGCACACGATATTTGTGGACTAGCAGAGCTTTCAGTTTGTGCTTCTATGGGTAGGAAGCTACTTGCTTTGTGTTTAGGCAATCTCTGATAATGGAGGGAAAAGTTACTGAAGAAAGAACAATGCCTGCAGAGTTAGATACTCTGAAACAGAGTTGGACCAAAGTAGGCATAGGGAGTGAGGCTGATGATGATGAGGAAGATAAACTGGGATTTAGGAAATAAAGGTATTTTTAGCCAGTTGTTTTATGTGGTTTTGGAGTGAGAGAAATTCAATAGAGTCTTTTTACTGTGCCACACTAACCAACTTAATGCAGCACAAACCTGAGGCGACCACTCCAGTTGGCCTCATAAACAGACTAGTTGTGAATAGGATCTTTTCACCCCATTTATTTTTTATTATCTGATAAAAACTTGTTTATTGCAATATGCTCACAGGTATATACTTATTACCATATTTACTCAAATTGAACACTCACCTTTTCCAGTCCAATTTAGCCTGCAATCCTAAAGACACTTTCCTGGGAGTAAGATCCATTGAACAAAAAGGGGCTTACTTTTGAGTAGACATGGTTAGGATTGTGCTCTTAGTCTCCAAAATTGGGGTGTGCATTAGATTTGAGTAAATACAGTATTTTGATTATAGGTGTAGGTCAGTACAGTGGCGCCTCACGTAACAAATTTAATTCGTTCCGGAGGCATGTTCTTTACGTGAAACATTCTTTACGTGAAGTGGATTTTCCCATAGGAAATAATGGAAACTCAGACAATTGGTTCCACCAACCCCAAAAATATTCATATAAAAATATTAACTGGATGTGAAAATGATGACAGAACACTGGGATTGAATTCAAAACATGCATTCAATGTGCATGATCTTATGAAGTCTACTTAGGCTGCAGTCCTAAATACACTTTCCTGGGAGTAAGACCCATTGAACACAATGGGGCTTACTTCTGGGTAGACATGGTTAGGAGGCTGCAATCCAAGACACCTTCAAAGTGTCTCCCCACTTTCTCCTTCTCTCCATCCTGAGCCTCTCTCTCCCCTGCTCCTTTCTGGCTAGCCCTGAGCTGCTTCCCTCTTCTCTACTGCTCTTCTCTCCCTCTGCCCAGTGGACACCCAGCCACAGGAGGAACAGCATGGAAGTGTTGCTTTCACCGTGGGCAGGTGCGCTAGGCAACCCTGACACTTTTTAAACAGGCTGCCGGCCAGCGCATCTGCCCCAACTGCCAACGAATGTGTTCTTTACGTGAAGCACTTTCTTTATGTGAAGCAGAATCCTAGATAAATTTTTATTTGTTCCATGAAACATACTTTACGTGAGACGTTCTTTACATGAGGCGCCACTGTATTTAGTTTAACAGCTTATTGTAAGGAAAAATGTGACATAGGCTGCAATCCTAAAGACACTTTCCTGGGAGTAAGACCTATTGAACAAAATGGGGCTTACTTTTGAGTAGACATGATTAGGATTGTGCTCATAAACCCACTGTTGTATAAAGTAGTGCAATTAGGTAAAAATCATAACATAAATCAATTGTCATATAATTCAGTTTAATGCAGTAAAATTAAATTTTGCATCTGCTTTGCAGCTGTGCATTATAAACATCAGTAAAAAAATTATCTCATTTAAAAATCAAAATGCACATTAGATTTGATGGTGCATTAGATTTGAGTAAATGGGGGTATATACTGTATTAATATTTATTCAATGCTAAATGTTTTATTATGTGTCCTCTTTTGATACAGTATTTGTATTTTTCTCTAATGTGAAATAAGAACATAAAAAGTGCCCCACTGGATCAGGCCAGAGGTCTAACTAGTCCTAGTTCTTGTATCTTACAGTGGTCCACTAAATACTTCAGGAAGCACACACACAAAAAAACTACCCAGTTCCCCTTTTGAAGACATCTACTAAACACCATCACCACATTTTTTGGCAGGGAGTACCATAGTTTAATTACATGCTAACTAACTAAATTTTTCTTTCTTTCTGTTCTAACTCTCCCCACATTTTATTGGATACCCCATGGTTTAGGCATTATGTTATGAGGAAAAAGAACACCTCTCTATCAAATGTTTTTTAAACAGTGGTACTCATGCCACTTGAGGTGGTTGAGCAGGCAGAAATCCAGTGTGGGTTTTTTGGCTGCTTGAAAAAGTCCTCCCATGTTGTTGCTTTGCATTTGGCCTCCAAATAAAGATGGAACTGGCAATGACAGCAACACTAGTTAAATCCAATGGTACTTCCAATGTGTGGGAAAGTGATACAAATATTGAGAAGCACTGCTCTATCCATTCTATTCATCCTCTGAATAATTTTGTGTGTCTCATTTTTGCACCTTTTCAAGGCCTTTGCCACAGATACTGTATGGGCTTACCACTGATTTGTAAATGAAATTATAATTTTGGCCATTTTATTATCATAGAGTGTAATCCTAACCATGTCTACTCAGAAGTAAGCCCCATTGTGTTCAATGGGTCTTACTCACAGGAAAGTGTGGTTAGGATTGCAGCCAAACTCTTTTGAAATTACCCTGAGCATGGAATTGGTCTTTTTCACTACTATTACACTCTGGGTTGACACTCTCATTTAGCCATCCATCAGCATCTCAAGATATCTCTCCTGATCTGTCACAGAGAGCTCAGAATCCATTAGCTTATAGTGAGTCTAAATGTTTTTAGCACTGCAATCCACATTTTAGAATGACAGTCTCTCAAATCAGTTATTAGCCTGGAAGTGATGTTGTTAGCCTGGAAGTGATGTCATAAACAGAAGTGACATCATCAGGCAGGAAAATTTTGTCACTTCCCACACTACAAAATCAAATAAAGTAAATTAGGCTGTAATCCTATCTCCAGTTTGGCTGGCCTAAGCCCTGGCATAAATCCTGTGTTGACCTGGGAGTAACATAAAAGTGCCAAAAGACTCTTCTGCATCAATACTGGGGGAGGGTTAGGCCAGTGCACATATATGCATTAGCCTCCCTAAACACCACAGGATTGGGAGGAATTATGAATTGTGCTGGCCTAGGTTAGGATTGCATCCTTAGAATCCTTAGATTGCATCCTTTGTGATCCTTGGGCATGGTTGGGCACCAGCGAGCACTGCTGGGCACCTGGCACTGGGTACCAGAGGGCACTGAGCACTGAAAGGCACAGGAGGATACCAGCGGCAGTGGCAGGCAGCAGCAGGCAACAGGCATCCCAATAGGCACCCATATTGGGCAGCACTGTGCATTGGGAAGTGGGCTCCAAAGAGCAGCGGGCAGCACCAGGCAGTGGGCACCAGTGAGCAGCAGGCATCCCTACCAGGCACCATCAGGCACCACCATGCAGTGAGCAGGCACCAGCAGGTACTACTGGGCACCAGACATCCCAATCAGGCACCTCTGATGCACCAATGGGCAGCAGACACTACCGGGCAGTGGGCACCATTCATCCATGCAGAGCACAACAAGGCATCAGGCATGACCTTGCTGTGGAGTGAGCTGCAGGCACCACTGAGCACCATCAGGCAATGGGCATCCCTCTTGGGTGGGCACCAGTGGACAGCAGGCACCACCAGCCATCCCTATCAGGCAGTAGGTACAGGAGGCCAGGCACCACTGGACACCACCTAGTGCCCAGTGCCCACTCCCCACTGCAAATACTGCATAAACCAATTCTCCCAGTTCACATTTTGGTAAAGACCAAGCTCATCTTTGGTATCTGGAAAGGTTTTGTGTTGTTTGCAAATGTGGCCATGCTGTTTTTTGTCCCCATCTCCAGGTCATTTCTGAACAAGTTAAAAAGCATTTATCCCAGGACAGAACTTTGGGGCACTCTTCTTTTACCTCTCTCCACTGTGAAAATTATCCATTAACATCCTCGTTCTTTCCTGGTTTTCAAACAGTTGCTAATTCATAAGAGGACCTGTCTTCTTATACACTGTGGAGTTTTCTGAGGATCCTTTGCTGAGGGACTGTGTCAAATGACTTCTTTAAAATCTAGATATATAATATCACTAGGTTCACCTGCATCCAAATGCCTAAAATACAATTAGAAATAAAAAATAATAAGCAGGCCTCCATCAGTCTTGAAAGACTATGGGACCGTGCTCAGCGCTGCATACGCTGCATGCAAAGCACGAAAGCCTGGGTTGGATTGTTATGGAGGTTAGGCTGTTACCCAAGCAGCAAATCCCCCCTCTCCACGCCACTGAATTAGTCCAATGGAAAGGCAAGGCCAATGCAATTGGATCCAGCTGGTGTCGCAGAGCTGGGCTAAGGACAGGAGCTCACCCTCTCTTGTGGGGCCGACCCGGGTCTCGAACCCTGACCTGCTGGTTAACAGGCACAGCGTCTTAACCGCTTGTGCTACTCACAGAGCAGTTAAAAATAAAGAAATAGAACATGAAGCAAATGCTTGGGGAATTGCTTTTTGCTTGTTGCTAACTTTATCAGAACACAAATGTTTGTTTCCTGGAAAAACAATTTTAAAAGCACTCTAGGAAGTTGTGCAAGTGGCCTAGCTGCCTACTGTTGGGAGCCATGGTAGGCTTTCTAGCCTTTGTACAGCAAGAGTTACAAACGTCTGTTGTAATACCCACAATATGAGGAAATGTGGCAGATACTTCCTCAAACAACACAGGGTGATGTGAATGCTAAGAAGCTACCGAATTTTGCATGTAGGATTCAAGATTTAAACCCAATTCGCAATAGGTCCCAGAACTTCCCCATAAGACAGGATCATCTTGTTGAAAATGGAAGTTGCCTGTGCTTGTTACACTTTTTAATCTTTTTTGCTACACTTGTATATCTTGCTTATGAAACATACACAATGCAAATGTCTTCTGGATAACTTCTAGACTGAACACTGGAGGATGGACTCATCCTTAATACCAAGAGATGCAGTCTTCATAAGTAGCAGATGAGCAGAGGTACTGATTTCTTATTTGCCTACCTGCTTCTATGGCTTCTCCATCTCTCCTCCTATTTCCTGGATCAGAAAAGAGAGACGGAAGAGAATTTTACAGCTCACTGTAAACTCCAGGGTAATCATCAGTGCACTCCTAAACATGTCTACTCAGAAGTCCCATTGTGTTAAATAGTACTTACTCCCAGGAAAATGTGGTTAGGATAACAGCCAATGTCACAACTGCAAAAAGAGGGTGTAGACATGACAAAATGAAAATGAAAAGAAAAATGTTGGACACGACAAAATTAAAGCTAAAAACATGCAAATCTATTGCTTTCATGTAGTTAATTAAAACACTATATTATTTATTATTAAACTAGTGAAAATGTACCCATGTTGCGAAAGTAAAATTCTCCCCTTACACCATCCCCCCACCGCGCATCATCCCCCCACTGTGCATCATCACAACATGCCTCTATGCACACCACACCACCATGGGCATCATTCCCCCCATGTGCAACACCCCCTGTGCATCATCCCCCACTGCGCAACAACCCCATGTGCATCATCCCCCCATGAGCCCCACCGCACCATGCGCACCCCACATGCACATCATCCCCATGCAGAATACCCCATCGTGCACCATCCCCCATTTGCACCATCCCCCATGCGCAACACCCTTCCATACGGAAGACCCCCTCATGCGCATCATCCCCCATGCACACCCCCATGCGCATCTTTCCCCCTTGTGCAACACCCCCATGCACATCATCCTCCCATGCACACCATCCCTCCTATGCACCCTCTTTTCCAGTGCATCGGCTGGAGGTTATCAGTCAGTCTTCAATGTTAAGTATAGGACAGAAACATGTTGCACCCCTTTTCTTCCCCTTAAGTGTTAAATTTATCAACATTGGTGGTTCTTGGTGGGAGTTGCTAGAGGTTAGGGCAGAGAATCAGGGATTCTTCAATGGAAAGTATAGAGAGGAAAACGTGTTACGCCCCTTTTCACCTCATTCCCATAGGAATTTCTAAAAACTGGTTCTTAGTGGGGGCCTCCATCATGGAAGGAACAACCTCCCCAAATTTCATGTTTCTAAGTCTGGAGGTTTTGGCAGGGTATTGATGAGTCAGCGAGTGAGTGAATGAGTGTTTCAGTGACTTTTCAGTTTTATATATATACTAGCGAAAGGCGTACCCGCGTTGCGGGAGTAAAATCCCCCCGTATGCCATCCTCCCATATGCATCAACCCCCCATGGATAACTTTCCCCCCCGCGTAACAACCCCCCATGCGCAACTTCCCCCATATACATCAACCCCCCCAAGCGCAACTTCACCCATGCGCATCAACCCAGCATGCACAAGTTACCCCATGCGCAACTTCCCCCCATGCACATCAACCCCCCATGCACAACTTCCCCCATGCGCATCAACTCCCATGCGCAACTTCCCCAATATGCATCAAACCCCATGCGCAACTTTCCCCATGCGCAACTTTCCCCATGTGCAACTTTCCCCATGCGCAACTTTCCCCCGTGCGCAACTTTCCCCCATGCGCAACTTTCCCCCGTGCGCAACTTTCCCCCATGCGCAACTTTCCCCATGCGCAACTTCCTCCCGTGCGCAACTTCCTCCCGTGCGCAACTTCCTCCCATGCGCAACTTTCCCCCATGCGCAATTTCCCCCTGTCAGACGGACTGGGATGCATACCAGCGGTTCAACCTCGAGCCGATGGGGGTGTATATGGGGGAGAGCTTCCAAGTCTGGAGGAGACCGAATTACCCCCCCCCCCCCTGGACATAAAGGACTTCCCTGATGCAGTGGAGGTCTGGACAATGAAAGACATGGTGGAGGTGTGGCGTACGGGCGGACGTGGTGGGCCTTCTACCCGCTGGTACGATCACGAGGGGGTGTCTTCATTGGTAGGGATTTGGCGGTAGGAGATGCGCGGGGGAGTAGAAGATATAAGGGAGCGAGAGGGGGAAGTGGAGAAGGTTCTTTGGCAGGAAGAGGTGCCGTGGAGGGAGAGGAGCACCTACAAAGCTTGGAGGGAGAGCCCCTCAAATTTATCCTTGGAGACCCTATCCCTTGAGGCTCAAGAACAACGACTGGTGATCCAGACGGAAGGTCAGAAACCCCATCCCCTGCTGAGACCAAGCCGACCTGTCAAAGAAGACAAAGGGAAAGACGGCGGGGAGAGAGCCACCTGCGGAGAGAAGAAAAGTGATGCGTGAGTTGCGTTCCATTGGAAACAAACCGAGGGACAAAATATGGACACTTACCTGTTGCGGTGGTGGGGTTCTGTTATGGGACACTTGTTGATCATGTAACCTGTTAAAAGAAAAGAGTGTTAATAAGAAGAGAGCAGGAGAGAGAAAGAAAGGAGAAAGTAAAAGTGTTTGAACTTACCTTTTGAGTGGTTGTGTATCATGTATTCTCGGGAGGGAGATGAAGATGAGACACAGATCTCAGTCATCCTTGATTATCAGACCCCTGTTGGCAGACGTGGAAGCCAGGCGAAGGCAGACCCGTGACACCCCCCATGCGCAACTTCCTCCCATGCGCAACTTCCTCCCATGCGCAACTTTCCCCGTGCGCAACTTTCCCCGTGCGCAACTTCCCCCGTGCGCAACTTTCCCCGTGCGCAACTTTCCCCGTGCGCAACTTCCCCCGTGCACAACTTTCCTCCATGCGCAACTTCCATGTGCAATTTTCCTCCCATGTGCAATTTTCCTCCCATGTGCAACTTCCCCCCTGCGCAACTTTCCTACATGTGCAACTTCCCCCATGCACAATTTCCCCTCATGTGCAATTTCCCCTCATGTGCAGCATCCTCGCCAGCACAACCTCTTCCTCCGAACAACATCCCCCAGTGCAGCAGGGTCTGAGCACCAAATTGGCTGAATGTTGTTCAGTCTCCCATGTTAAGTATAGGACAGAAACACGTTGCCCCCTTTTCAGCCCCTGAAGGATTAATTTCTCCAGATGGTTCTTGGTGGGAGTTCAGGTGACAGAAGGAACTCCCAGAATTCCATGCTTCAGGCCCAGCAGTTGGGGCAGAATGTTGATGAGTCAGCAATTCTCAATGCAAAGTATAGGGAGGAAAACACATTGCGCCCCTTTTCACCCCCTTCCCACTGGAATTTCCGAAAACCGGTTCTTAGTGCACCCCTCAGTCACGTAAGGAACACCCACCCCAAATTTCACACTTATAGGCCCAGCGGTTTTGGCAGGGCGGTGATGAGTGAGTGAGTGAGTCAGTCATTGAGTGACTTTTCTCTTTTATATATATAGACTAGAGAAAAGCGTACCCGCGTTGCTGGAGTAAAATTAGCCCGTATGCCGTCCCTCCACTGCGCATCAACCCCCACACACATCAACCCCCCACAAACATCCACCCCTTTGTGCACCATCCCCCATGTTCATCCATCCCATGCGCGTCCACCCCCATGCTCAACATGCCCCATGCGCATCATCCCCCATGCTTATCCAACCCCCTTGTGCATTATCCCCCTATGTGCATTATCCCCCCATGCGCAACTTCCCCCCCATGCGCATCAACCACCCATGCACATCATCTCCCCATGCGCAACACCCCTCCATACATAGCATCATTTATATATACACAGTATATACTTGAGTATAAGCTGACCCGAGTATAAGCCAAGGCACCTAATTTTACCACAAAAAACTGGAAAAACTTATTGACGAGTTTAAGCCTAGGGTGGGTACTGGTCCTTTTCCTTGTAGCCTTCTTGGAACTCATAGGCTGCAATCCTAAGCACACTTTCCTAGGAGTAAGCCTCATTGAACTTAGTGGGGCTTACTTCAGAGTAGACATGTATAGAACAGGGTGACCAGATGCCAAACCCAAAATTCCTGAACCTGAAGGCCAAAAATCCTACCTGCTTAAAAAAAATTGCCAAAAAAATGTATTTTTTAATTTTTATAGTTTTTGTTTTTTGGCCATAACTTTTGATAGGAGGGAGATATCTCAAAACTGATTTTTGCATTAGATTCTGCTCTTCAATATGACATGATGGGGTTTGATCCTGCCACTTTTCAGTTCACCCAAGTATAAGCCAAAGGGTTTTTTGGGGCCCATTTTTTGGGCCCAAAAAACTCGGCTTATACTCGAGTATATACTGTATATAGACTAGCGAAAATGGACCTGCATTGCGGGACCTGCATTTGCGGGAGTAAAATTCCCCTATAGGCCATCCCACCACTGCACATCAACACCCCATGCGCACCACATCCCCATGCACAACCTCCCCCATGCGCAACCTCCCCCATGCGCATCATCTCCCTATGTGCAACACCCCTCCATGCATAGCATCATTTATATATATATATATACACACACACACACAGACATATATATATATATACACATACTATATACATTTTCGCTAGTGTGGGAGTAAGACCCACTGAACACAATGGTGCTTACTTTTGAGTAGACATGGTTAGGATTGTGCTCTAAGTTAAATGCTCTTTAAGTGAAGCAGATTTTCCCATAGGAAATAATGGAAACTCAGACAATTGGTTCCACAACCCAAAAAATATTAATATAAAAATATTAACTGTTTATAAAAATGATTACAAAACACTGCAATATAACACTGTACAAAGCACTGTAATATACAGTAACACACAACACTAAAAAAGCAGGCCTCCTTCAGTCTTGAAAGACTATGGTATCGTGCTCGGCGCTGCATACACTGCATGCGAAGCACGAAAGCCTGAGTTAGATTGTTATGGAGGATAGGCTGTTACCCAAGCAGCAAATCCCCCCTCTCCACGCCACTGAATTAGTCCAATGGAAAAGCAGAGCCAATATGAATGGATCCAGCTGGCGTCACAGAGCTGGGCTAAGGACAGGAGCTCACCCTGTCTTGTGGGGTGACCCGGGTCTTGAACCCTGGCCTGCTGGTTAACAAGCACAGTGTCTTAGCCACTTGTGCCACCCACAGCCCATACACACAACACTGCAATAAAATACTGTACAGTACCTTTGAAAACCTTCATGGCTGGTGTGAGGGTTACAGAGAGGGGATGACTTTCACAATCACTAATGGAGTCACTGCTATTCATTGGCTCAATGGAATCTGCTGTCTTTTGTGCAACTTTAACATTCCCAAGCTGCTGACGGGGAGCAGCACTAGAACATTGATAAGGCACTCCTTCCACGCTGCTACACACAGATCCCACATACAGACCTGACTCAGGCTGCTCCCCCCTGACGTCCCATGAGTTCCTTGGCAATGGAAGCCTATTCCAAACTTTGCCTAGGGCCCCACTGTAGCTCAAGCTAGTCTCCTCGTCCCACCTGTAAGTTCCCTTGCCATGGAAGCCTGTTCCAAACTTCCTCAGAAGTGCTCTTTATTCAAGAGAGTGCTCTTTAAGTAAGTCAAAATTTCTGAGAAAATTTTGCTCTTTATACAAAACGCTCTTTATTCAAGACACTCTTTATTCAAGGTAGCACTGTATATGTATAGTCTATATATATATAGACTAGCAAATCATCTCCCTATGCGCAACACCTCCATGCACATCAACCCCCCATGCGCATCAACTCCCCATGCGCATCAACCCCCCATGTGCATCAACCCCATGCGCAACATCCACCCATATGCATCACCTCCCCATGCGCAATACTCCCCCAAGCCAAATACCCCTATCCCCAACATCCCCATGTTCATCCATCCCATGCGCATCAAGCGCATCATCTCCCAATGCGCATCAACCCCCCATGCGTATCAACCCCCCCATGCGCAACACTCCCCCATGCACAAATATCTATCCCCAACATCCCCATATTCATCCATTGCGCATCAACCCCTTATGCGCATCAACCCCCATGCACAACAGCTCCCCATGCGCAGCATCCTCCCCAATGCAACCCCTCCCTCCAAACATCCCCTCAGTGTACCAGGCACTGAGCATGAAACTGGCTGGGCGTTGGTCAGTCTTCCATGTTAAGTATAGGACAAAAACAGTATAGGAAAGTATACTTTATATAAGTATATCTATATCTATATAAAAGTCACTCACTGACTGACTCACTGACTGACTCATCACCGCCCTGCCAAAACCGCTGGGCCTAGAAGCGTGAAAATTGGGGTGGGTGTTCCTTCCATGACGGAGGGGTGCACTAAGAACCGGTTTTTGGAAATTCCAACCGGAAGGGGGTGAAAAGGGGCGCAACGCATTTTCCTCCCTGTACTTTGCATTGAGAATTGCTGACTCAGCAAAATTCCGCCCCAACTGCTGGGCCTGAAGCATGGAATTCTGGGAGTTCCTTCTGTCACCTGAACTCCCACCAAGAACCATCTGGAGACATTTAACCCTTCAGGGGCTGAAAAGGGGGCAACATGTTTTTGTCCTATACTTAACATGGGAGACTGAATAACATCCAGCCAGATAGGTGCTCAGTGCCTGGTGCACTGGGGGATGTTGTTAGGAGGAAGAGGTTGCGCTGGAAAGGATGCTGCACATGGGGGAAGTTGCGCATGGGGGGATGATGCGCATGTAAGAAAGTTGCACATGGGGAAGTTGCGCATGGAGGGAAGTTGCGCATGGGGGATGATGCACATGGGGTGATGATGCGCGTGTAGGAAAGTTGCATATGGGGGAAGTTGCACATGTAGGAAAGTTGCGCATGGGGGAAGTTGCACATAGGAGATGATGCACATGGGGGGAAGTTGCGCATGTAGGAAAGTTGTGCATGGGGGAAGTTGCGCATGGGGGGATGATGCGCATGGGGGGATGATGCACATGGGGTGATGATGCGCATGTAGGAAAGTTGCATATGGGGGAAGTTGCACATGTAGGAAAGTTGCGCATGGGGGAAGTTGCACATAGGAGATGATGCGCATGGGGGGAAGTTGCGCATGTAGGAAAGTTGTGCATGGGGGAAGTTGCGCATGGGGGGATGATGCGCATGGGGGGATGATACGCATGGGGGGATGATGCGCATGGCGGATGATGTGCATGGGGGAAGTTGCATATGGGGGAAGTTGCACATGGGGGAAGTTGAGCATGGGGGAAGTTGCAGATGAGATGATGCGCATGTAGGAAAGTTGCAGATGGGGGATGATGCGCATGTCGGAAAGTTGCGCATGGGGGAAGTTGCGCATGGAGGGAAGTTGCACATTGGGGAAGTTGTGCACGAGGGAAGCTGTGCATGGGGAAAGTTGCACATGGGGGAAGTTGCGCACGGGGAAGTTGCGCATGGGGGGAAGTTGCACGTGGGGAGAAGTTGCACGTGGGGGTATGATGTGCATGGGGAAAGTTGCGCATGGGGATGATGCGCATGGGGAAAGTTGCGCACAGGGGAATGTTGTACATGGGGGTAGGTTGCGCATAGGTTGTTGATGCGCTGTGGAGGATGTTGTATGGGGAAGTTACTCCCGCAACGTGGTTACGCCTTTCGCTAGTGTGTATATATATATATATATAAAGTATACTTTATATAAGTATAGGAAAACCCCTTTTCAGCCCCCCTAAGGGTTAAATTTCTGCACGTTGGTTCTTGGCGGGTGTTGATGTGACATAAGTAACACCCTCCCTGAATTTCATGCTTCTAGGTCTGGGGGTTGGGCAGAGCATCCCTCAGTTACTGATTCTTCAGTGCACAGTATAGGGATGAAAACATGTTGCACTCCATTTCACGCTCTTCCAGCTGGAATTTCCGAAAGCCAGTTCTTAGTGACCCAGGGGGTCATGGAAGGAACATCCACCCCCAAATTTCACGCTTCTAGGCCCAGCGGTTTTGGCTGGGCGTTGATGAGTGAGTGAGTCAGTGAGTGGGGGGTGGGGTTGAGTGAGTGAGTGAGTCAGTCAGCGACTTTTCTCTTATATATATATATATGTATAAGGGCTGTGGGTGGTGCAAGCAGTTAAGACGCTGTGCCTGTTAATCAGCAGGCCAGGGTTCAAGACCCGGGTCGGCCCCACAAGACAGGGTGAGCTCCTGTCCTTAGCCCAGCTCTGCGACACCAGCTGGATCCAATCGTATTGGCTCTGCCTTTCCATTGGACTAATTCAATGATATGGAGAGGGGGAATTTGCTGCTTGGGTAACAGCATATCCTCCATAACAATCCAACCTAGGCTTTCGTGCTTCCCATGCAGCGTATGCAGCGCTGAGCACGATACCTGCTTTTGATACTTTCAAGTCTGATAGAGGCCTGCTTTTTTTGTTTACATATAATTTATTACATGGCTGGCTGCCTGCTCACAAAAAAAGGAGGACAGTGAAGTGTTTTCCAGGACACAGTGCTAAAAAGGAGAAGATGTCCTGGAAAAAGAGAACATATGGTCAATCTGATTCTGCTCCCTCCTTCACTTCCAAGCTGGAGAGTGAGAGGAGCAGAGACTGGCACATCACTGGATGAGCAAAGAATTTGGCACACCGCTTCAGGTACCAGGAAGTCTTTTGCCACCTTTGGATAGCTGTGTTTTTCTGTAGCAGCAAAAATAACAAAGAGCCCTGAGACACAGGAAACACTAACATGTATATTGTGGCCGAATCTATCCCACAATCAATGCCCAAAGCTTCCAATTAAAGCAGTGGAAATGGGATCATCAGCTCTTTAATTTTTAACATCTTACACTATGGGCCAAACTATACATGACACTAAATGTGACCCTGTTGTTAAAACCTCTTTAATTAATGAGTAGAAGCCATGGAAAGCTGCAATTTGAATTGTGACCACAGCTCTGAGGTAGAGGCTATTTAACTCTTTACCTCCCTGCTATTTCCCCACAGAAAATTGTCACTAAGTAACAGCAATTTAGCAATTTAATATAAATTTTACACAGTACCAAGAAACACGCCAGTTTTTGCCATTATTTCTGCAGTTTGGAGATAGCCACCTTTAAAAAAAAGTTATGGTTAAGTATTAGGTAGCATATTGGACTTGCATAGGGATATCCTGCTTGTGTTCAGATATTACATGAATGCAGTAAGTAACTTAGGATAAATCCTTTTCCCATCACTTTAGTTCCCCACATAAAAAAGTCTAAGCCCATCTATAAGATACTGTGCCTGTTAACCAGCAGGCCAGGGTTTGAGACCCAGGTCTCCACAAGATGAGGATTTCCTGCTACAGGCAGGGGGTTGGACTAGAAGATTCACTGGGTCCCTTCCAACTCTATGATTCTATGATTCTTTCCTTTTTTATTAAATTAGATAAAGGAAATGATACAGAACACAAAGGAAAATTGAAATACTTGAGAGGAGAAAAAAAATCAAATTGAGCCTTCAATGCTAGAAACACTTTCCTGGGAATAAGTACAATTGCGTTTAATGGGACTTACTTCTGAGTAGGCCCACATAGGATTGTTGTGTACATCTTACTAATAGTCCCTGCAAAGAGCAGAGATAGCCAGACCAGATCCACCACTTGATGGATCTGCCATTATGGTCGAAGAATGGCCAAAAACAACAACACCAAAACAAAACACAAACCCACACCATGTTTACCACTTGCCATGTTTTCTCATACAATCCTTTTAGATAAAACAGGAAATAAAGGTCATGTTGACCAGCATGGATGGTGCCTTCTGTCTTCTTCAGGAGACTGCAAAAAGGAGTCAGGTTAAGTGGCTACTTCTCCACCTCCTAACCTCACTCCTTCCTTACTCAATCCTTGAAGACACATTGTAATGTTATATCATTGGCCCTTTTCCTATTTGGCTATTTAATGGTATCATCCAAGGCTTTTTGGTTTAAATGTGGGATGAGAAGGTTGCAAAATTTGTAAGGGTGGTGTTGTATATACAGCATGATCTTAAAAACCAAGTTTTTTTAAAAAAAAACTAGGTCCTGCTGACTTTATTTTTAGAGATAAGTGCAGAAAGTTTTTATTACAAAAAGCACACTTCTTTCTAATAATTTCAAAATCATGGATGGTGCCTAAAATCAGAGCTAAAAGGGTTCCCAACAGACAGCAGGTTTCATCATTAGATCTGAAAGCTAATCTCAATATTCCCATATTTGTTGTATTGTTTATTAATGGCAGAGAAAATATACTCTTAACTTGCTTGTCTAATATATTCCTCTCCCCTTCATATTTTACACATTCATCATAGAGAAAACCAGTATATTCAGCAAACATGCTGGTGCAAAAGGGTTAACTGGAACTGGCACCATCTTTTACTAGTTCACGTGTTCCAGAAGTGATGTTTGCTAGCACTAGAAATTTCTTCTGGGCCTAAGGCTTGGCATAGCTTACACTGTACTGTATATTTGTTTTAGCTGTCTAATCTTTCTGTCTCAGCAGAACTTTTCAGTGACATATGCATGAACGAGGGGATTTCAATAAATCCTGTAAATCCTACATTTAAAAAGTTTGAATTAATATTTTAACAAGGAACTGGGTGCATTAGGTACTGTAGTGTACAGTATTTATTTCCTCCTTTATAACCAGAAGCCAATGGGACTTACTCCCAGGTAAGTGTGGCTAGGATAGGATTGCAGCCTGTAATGTGGGGGTGGGGGTAGGTTAGCTGAAGACTGCTATCCCTACTGCTCTTCCTAAGCATTTCTATACAGAGTAAGTTCTATTGTAGTCAATGGGACTTACTCCTATAAGTGTGGCTAGGGTTGCAGCCTGGATTAGCTGTTCTCACCTATGCACATCTACTCAGAGTAAGTTTCATTAGAGTCAATGGGACTTACTCCCAGGTAAGTGTGGATAGGATTGCAGCCAGGATGGGGGGATTAGCTGAAGACTGCTCTTTTCTGCAGTTGTCTCCACACTTTCCTGGGAGTAAGCCCCACTGACTCCAATGGGACTGACTTCTGAGTAGACAGGCATAGGAGGGGGCTGTGAAGCTGCAGTCCTGCCCATGCCTTCCTGGGAGTAAGCCCCATTGACTCTAATGGGACTGACTTCTGAGGAGACAGGCATAGGAGGGGGCTGTGAGGCTGCAGTCCTGCCCATGTCTTCCTGGGAGTAAGCCCCATTGACTCTAATGGGACTGACTTCTGAGGAGACGTGGATGGGGGGAGTGTTCCTCCTTCTCCTCGGCCAGGGCAGCGGAGGCGCTGCTGTGCAGCCTCTGACGCTGCCTCCGCGCCGCCTGCTCGCCCGGGTTGTCCCGTGAAGAGGGCGGAGAAGCGTCCTCTGAGCCCTGAGGGGACGGAGGGCCTCTGAGGGCCTGAGCGGTGCGGGTAGCGCCCCTTCCCCCTCGGGCTGAGCTCCGCCTCTGCCAGGCCGCTGGGCGGAGGAAGGGAGGCAGCATGTGCAGCCGCTGTAGGCGGAGGGCTCAGGCTCAGAGTCAGGCTTAGCGCTTCCATGGCCAGCGAGGCCACGGCGGGGCCCGGCGCCCGGCTGCCCTCCTCCCCGGCGAGGAGGGACCTCTACTGGCTCCGCTCTTTCGTGGCGGGAGGTGAGTCGGGAAGGGGAGGCTTCGTGGCCCTGCCTGAGTCCCTTCAGAGCCCCCTGCGCCGGTGGGGAATCCCCGAAGGGCTCCTGCACAACAGGGCTTGTCAGGGCTCCTCTCCGCCCTTTGTGTGGGAAACACATGGACATGGGTTGGGGGGCTCCAATCCTTCCCACATTTTCCTAGGAGTAAGCCCCATTGACTGAAATGGGACCTACCTCTGAGTAGTTACTCATAGGGGCAGGCACTATGACTGCTGTCCTTTCCACAATGAGTAAGTCCCATTGAGTAGCAGTATGGGACTACATTGACTACTTACACTAAATAGTTAAGCCTTAGGTTGGAGTCCACACTTTCCTGGGAGTAAGCTCCATTGACTATAATGAGACTTACTTCTGAGTAGTTACTCATAGGATTGGGCTCTAAGGCTGCAATCCTTTCCACACTTTCTTGGGAGTACGTCCCATTGACTAGAATGGGACTACAATGACTAATTATACTAAATAGTTAAACCTAGGGTTGGACTCAGGCTGCAGTTCTGTCCACACTTCCCTGGGAGTAAGCTCCATTGACTATATTGGGACTTAACTTGTGAGTAATCACACGTAAAATTGACTTTATGCATACAACTGACTACTCAGATTGACATAGGTTTTCAATAGTCATGCATAGGATTGGGCTCTAATCCTATTCACACTTTGATAATAAGACCCATTGATTTCAGTAGGACTTACAGTGCAATCCTAAGCATGTCTACTCAGAAGTCCCATAGTGTTCAATAGTACTTAACTCAATAGTACTTCAATAGTACTTACTCCTTACTTACTTACTTCAGTAGTTAGGATTGCAGGTGTAGGCTATAATCCTAATAACACTTTCCTGGAAGTAAGACCCATTGAACACAATGGGGCTTACTTTTGAGTAGACATGTTTAGGATTGTGCTTTAAACTGAAGAATACAGACACACATAAGATTGGAGTCTGAGTGCATCCATTTTGCATTGCTCCCCATCTTTTTTGAAAATGGGAACAGAGATTGCCTGGCTTGAAGATCAGGTTTGAGAACGTTCATCTCTCTGGTATTAAAAAGGATATAAGACGGACACTTATGTATGTAGATGACTCCTGACCCACTCTGTGCCTAGTTTCCTAAGAGCTCTCTTTGCTTGTTGTATCTTTGCCTGGTGTCAGAAAGAGAAATGTTTACTACAGGTAAAAAGTTGTGAGACAGACATGGGCTTTAGTTTTGTCTTTGTTAAGCAGATTTTAAAGACTCTTCTGACCTGCTATAATTAAACCACTTACTGGTAACTATTGTTTTAACTTCCGCCTAATCTTGAAAGATCAAGGCAGTCCGTGAGTTCATCTGGAAAGGAAGGACGGTTGTGACAGGTGTTCAGTCGTAGAGTAAGGCTTAACTGAATACATCCTGAACTGCATTCTAAGCCACATTCCATTTTGAAGGCAGCAGAGTATGTAATTTTGGCTGTGGGGTTGGGAGATATTGTATAAATGGTACATAAGGACCAGTGACATGGTGGTTAACTAGTCCAAGACCTCCTGGCAATTGAGGTGGCATGTGAAATGCACCCCGCACTTCCTGGACTGGAAAAGAAATGAGGGCTAGAAAGATGAAGTATGAAAGAGAGGAGATGTAGTGAGCCTGTCATGCCATTCTCCACAATCCTCTTTTGCCGGAGTGTCCAGTTGTCATAACCATAAAGGACAAGGCCCCCCAAAATGTAAGACACCCAAGAAATGTCTGAGTAGTGGCAGAACTGCTTTGCCAGCAAAGATCACAACCACTGAGCAAGGGAGTCATGCTTTCCAGGTGTGTACTATACTGAACTTTGGAAAGATAAAGTTTAAAAATAGCTTTGACCGAATGTTTGACATGGCTGTGGTGTTTGGCAGCTAGAAAATAGTATCATTTAATTTTGTCTGTTGGAAAGGTGTTGCAGGATGTTGTGCCAAAACGACCATTGCACCATTGGATCGAGTAAAGATTTTGCTGCAAGCTCATAATCATCATTACAGACATTTAGGTAAGTCAGTTTCTGTACTTTCATAAATTTGAATGCAGTTTAAATTATTTGTAAGGATTTCAATCGCAAGTTAGTTCTACCATTCTCATTAGCCTATATAGTAGTTGGAAGCATAAATTGACATTCCTCCAGGTGAATCTGGGCACTACACACCAAACAGGTGCTTTTAATACATTCTTGTTTGTGTTCAAAAATTTAAATTTCATATACAAGCTCTTTGAGGGCAGTCCAGAGTTACAGTAGTGAGAATGGCTCAGCTGAATCCAGAGAGTCAGAAAGCTTGGGCTGCCCAAGCAGCACAAGTCTGCTCCTCCAGGCATGCTCAGTAGGCACCAAGTAAGTGGTACCTGAGGAGGGCTAGCTGCCGAGGAGACCTCCCTCAGATCACACTGAACAAGGAACAGCTGTGGTGCTTGCCTTATAAGGAATCCCAGAACCAGTAACAAGAACCACCCTGACAGCTAGTAACTGCTGCAGCATGAGTCTGCAGTACCTACAGTGGAGGGTGGATGCAAGGGGATTGCTTGGAGTTGTCCTGTATCCACAGATTAGTGGGCTGCCATAGTTGTGCTGTATCCCAAGGTTGAGAGGCAGGGGTTGCAGATATGCTAGCCAAAAACTCAGATTTTTTGTCAACACTGCCGTTCTTACTCAGCCTTATCATGGATCCATATGGTCTACTCAGATTTATAACTGCTCCTGAGGTGGTATAACTCTTGAGGAGCTGTGAGTGGGCATGTCTACCCTGGAAACTGGCTCTGGATACAGCATAACTGCACTGTTCTAGGCCATGCTGAACATGCCCTCAACATGCCTCTCCTGAACTGCGTAGGCTGGCACAGCTAGAGCACCCCAGCTCCATTTGTCTTGGGGCAGCCTATATTGACTTATGCTGTCCTGAGCCTTTTTGGTATAACTGGGGTGGCACATCTTGGAATTGGGCCACCCCAATGATAGGTAGGGTAGCCTAAGAGCACTTCAGGATTGCAGCCTGATTCTAAGAGCTGCTTAGAACTACATAGTAAAAAAAAATTTATAGTGCTTTTGAAATGATTTGCTTATTGAAATGTAATACTTTGATGTAGTCCTCATAACAGCTCTGCAGGGGTAATTTTATAACCATATTGTATCTGGGCAGCTGAGAATGAGAGGGAGCCTTTTTCCTAAAATCACTTTATGAGAGTGCTGCAGGGATAAGCTTTGAACTCTTAAAGTTCTGATTCAAAATGTATCAGTTACATCAAAATGTATACAGTATACTGTATAAAGAAACAAGGACTGTAATTCTGTGACAATTATAGGGAAGTTCCATTGAGCTATTATTTTAACATAGGCTGCATTCCTAAGAGCACTTTCCTGGGAGTAAGCCCCATTGAACTCAGTGGAACTTACTTCTGAGTAGACTATATTAGGATTGCACTCTTAACCTTTGGATAGACCAGCATTTGGTCAATGACCATTTGGTCAAGATAAGAATCAAATAATGTTCAAGGCTAAAACAAAAAATGGTTTATTTACAGTATATAAGAATAAAGTCAAAGAGCTATTATTTTAAAAAAGTAATAAAGGCAGCTAGAAACAGTAAAACATAACATTTCCAGTTTAAACACAATTGCTACTTTCACTTGTTTCAAGCCTTGAGGAGCCCTCAATTGCTTTCTGGTGCTCCGCACACTCCCATTCTTAAGTTTGAAAATATCATCTTCTTCCCCCATGAGTGCAATCCTAGGGATCACATCACTGCCCTCGCCCCAGGCCTGCAAAAATTTTCTTAGGGAGTAAAGCTCAACCAAATATTGTTGGTTTTTATTTTTGTTTTGAATTGTCATCTTAAAGCATATCAGGTATTGTATTACTAGAGCGTGTACATCTAACTCTGATTCTGACATTCTGATGATATGTTTGTCTTGGATTTACAAACATTCTACAGAACTAATATGTGTCCTTGGAAAAAGCGAGGGTTGCAAAAACTAGTTGAAAGCAGGTTAAATACTCAAATGCCAGTGTGGTTTGTTTGAGTAAAGTCCTCCATAAATTTCTCGAGGTGTGTTTGGATTAGGTAATTTCCTCTTTGCCTTACTGCTGTTTTATGGTACCATTTCTTTCCAAATCTTTTTATGAGCTTTGACATGACTTCACTTCTTTCATTTTCTGTTCCAGTTATTATTTAGATGATTTTATTATTAATTTTGATTTAGCTTCTGATATATCTAGTTGTTTATCTTTCTTTAAAACTTTTTTTTCTTACTCACCTTCTAGGACTTTGTTGCATCCTGTTCTCTAGTGGATCTTGTGGCATTCTCAGAGCTGTAATTAGGGCATCTGATTCAGGTGCTATGCAAATAGGGGTGCATGATTGCCCTTCAGGCTCCACCCTAGTTAACTGAGGAAGTGCTGGCAGGTTAGCACCCTCTTTTCTTCTCTTGTGGAGGCTTTCCTTCAAGAGGAGCCTTCACAGCAGAAGGAACAGAGGGTATGCCTCCAGGAAGAACCTGGAAGTGTATGTCATCTGTCACAATGTCACATGATGTTGTGGTGTCACTGTCCTTGGCATTGAGGAAGTGCGTTATGGAAGTGCAATGTTCTTTTTTTCTTTTGAACACTTTTTGCTTCCTTTCGTCCTTTTTTGCTCTGTCTTCTTTTTTATTAAAATGACTTTTGTGATTATTGCTCAGTTAATGATTATTTTTCTTCTCACACTAGCCATTTCCTAATTTTTAATATCTCATATTAATATCTCTCTTCTTTCCCTCTACTCCAAAACACTGTAGCTGCTTATCTTTTTCAACACTGTCATCTTAGTAATACTTTTTGTTCCCTTTGTTTATTTTCATCAGGTTTCATCCTTTGGTCAACTCATTTCCTTTATTAGCTTCTGTTCTGAAGAAGTGACCTGGGTTTGTCTGATCTTGTTAATATCAGATGTATGTTTTGCTTTAATCTTCTGCTAAACAGACCTATTCCACAGGCTTATTTATTTTCTTTAAAAAAAATCTTTGTTGCCTTTTGCTATCATTCATTTTCATTTTTCATCCATCATCTTTGTGTCTCTTGTATCTTTGTCTTTTGGCTCTTGGTCAGTTCTTGGAATATACTGTTTCTATTATGCATTCTGTTTTATCACTCTCCTTTCTTGATTCCTGTTTCTCTTTGGATGACTTTGCTCTATTTCTCTTCTAACCAATACTTATATGTGTGATGGATTTTCATTCTTTTTATTCGTAGTCTCCTACAGCATATTTAGTCTGTCCTGTCTTCTGCTGTGAATCTATATTTTTATGGCATTTTGAAAAAAACCTCCATTAGTATTTCTTTCTCAATTCTGTCTTTCACATTTCACTTTGTGAATGCCTTGTTCTTACTTAGGGCATTAACATTCAGTAGATTTACTGCTGTATTTTTCAGTCTGGATTTTTTCAAGTGGGGGAGTCAATTTATCAAATATGTTATCTTATATTTGCCTCTTTGCTACAAACTTTATGAGAATCTTCTGTGGAGAAGTAAATATCACTTAAAAGGAAAAATGCTTTCCTTGTTTTGATAATATAAACAAAACTTCATCTGGTATAGGTTATCATTTCTGGGTATGGATGATTGTGGTATCTATACTGTATCTGTGGTATCTATAATGTAAGAAATTCTTGGTTGCAATTCAGATGCCATGTCAAACTATGGTTTGTACTCACCATAATTTTTAGCACACAAACCCTCATTTCAGGCAAACTATGGTTTAAACTGCTTGTCTACTCTCTTTTCTGCTATTTCAGTCCTTTCTTAGATTTATATCTGAAGGGGAGCAATTATCATAACGCCAGTTTGGAATTTAGATGCTATGCAAAATTATAATTGCCGTAAACTTTGAACTAGAAGCCCATTTCAAGCTCTAGCTGTCAGCTATGGTTTGACAACCAGTTGTGGTTTGTCGCTTCCATGCTATGCTAGTTCCTGATGATTTTTATAGTTTGAACTCCTGTTGGGAATCCACAGGATCCTAGATAAACTGAAATTATTATCTAGGATCCTGTGGATTCCCAACAGTAGTTGAAACTACAGAAATCACCAGCTACTTCAACAGCCATTACCCTACTGAATAAGGCAGCAGTGCTGGCACATATTAATTATGGAGTAGCATCCTTGTTGTCTCTGCATTAATATGCCTGGCCTGAGAGCTGTCCCATGAACATGGCCTTAAAGGTCAAAACACAGAGGGAGGTGTTTCAAAGGCAAAGGGATGTTGCAGTATCGTTTCCTGCATATCTTGTGGGTACAGACAGACTCACTTGACTCTCTATTGAGTTTAGTGGGAGAGTTTGACTTGTGCCACCTCTTGTCTGCAGTGTCATGCTGATATGAAAACCACAAATAAGACCAGGTGTAATGCTGACATATCCCCAGTGAATAGCACTGGTATAGCATTATATATAATAATATAATATATATAAAATATATATAAAATATATATTATATATATATTATATATATAGCATTATAGGGCTGTGGGTGGCGCAAGTGCCTAAGACTCTGTGCTTGTTAACAAGTAGGCCAGGGTTCGAGACCCAGGTCGGCCCCACAGGACAGGGTGAACTCCTGTCCTTAGCCCAGCTCTGTGACGCCAGCTGGATCCAATCGTATTGGCTCTGCCTTTCCATTGGACTAATTCAGTGGCATGGAGAGGGGGGATTTGCTGCTTGGGTAACAGCAGATCCTCCATAACAATCTCAACCAGGCTTTTGTGCTTCGCATGCAGCGTATGCAGCGCCAAGCATGATACCATAGTCTTCCAAGACTGACGGAGGCCTGCTTTTTTTTTAAAGTATAAAAATTATTAGTATTATAATATAATAATAATAATAATAATATAGCATTATATATTGGAATGAGGAACTTGCACCAAATCCTAAAGTGGTTTAACTCGTGTAATTGAATATACGGTGGTTTGTATTGCCATAGTCAAGATTCCTAAGTATGGTTTGGTGTAATTCCTGACAGTGCAATACTAACCCCTGGTTAGCCTAGCACAGTTCCCAGCAGAGGCCCTGTGCTGGCCTGGGGGTGACACAGAAGTCCAGGACGACACTTTTGCACCATTCCTGTAGGCCAGTGCACAGACATGCGCCAACCTCTCTACACCACCACAGGAACAGGGATACGGATTAATTGTATTGGCCTAAATTGGTTAGGATTGTGCCTTCAGTTTTCAGTCATTTTTCTCCTATATGAGCAAGCTGATAGATCTTCACCGGTTTAAATATCTCAAGGTTAATAATACTGAGAGTGTATTTAATTTGCTGTAACTCTAAAGTTATGTGTTTCGTATTGGTGACAGGTGTTCTTTCGACACTGTGTGCTGTTCCGAAAAAGGAGGGTTATCTAGGATTCTATAGAGGAAACGGAGCAATGATGATTAGAATCTTTCCATATGGTGCAATTCAGTTTACAGCATTTGGTCAATATAAAAAGGTAGTTCAATCTATCTCATTTACCTTTTTCAGCTGTTCATGGATGTTTGTAAATTGATAGATCATTATGTGTATTTAACAAGTTGTCTACATTTTCTTTATCTTCAAAAGTCTGACTTGTACAGTGGATCTCATTTACAATATATTAAATGAGTTTTTACATTTGAAATTTTAATATTTCAAACTTTACAATTTTGCTAGATTATAAAGAAGAACCTTGGCATTTCTGGACATGTACATCGATTAATGGCTGGTTCCATGGCAGGTATTTATATACTTTTATAAATTTCAAATTGTTATATGAGATCCCCTGCTTGGTGGGACAGTGATACCTTGGTTTATGAGCATATTTCGTTCTAGAAGCAAGCTTGTAATCCATAACGCTTGTATATCAAAGCAAATTTTTCCATAAGAAATAATGGAAACTCAAGACTTTTGTTCCACAACCCACACATTCATGTAAAAATTATTTCAATACTAAATAATAAAAAATAAGAATAAAGAAAATGCAAAATACAAAGAAAAATAAAACCAATTAAACTGCACTTCGGCCTATATCCTAAAGTGAAATTAAGCCCCTTGCTCCGGAGCAGTTAAGATGACTTTCCGTAAGATAACACTAGAAGGTGACTGACATAACTGTATGGACCAGTAACTGCTATGGATTTTACCCTTAGTCTCTCAGGCTGCAATCTGCCCCCCTTGCACTGGAGTGAGCCCCACTGATTATAATAGGGCTTGATTTAGAGTAGACATGCAAGGCTATGTCTCTCAGGGTAGTTTCTATTGCCGTCTTACATAGGAGTGAGCACCATTGACTGTAATAAGCTTAATTCTGAGTGGACACAGGCTGATCTCTCAGGAGAGGTTGAGCAGGTGTTGGCGGAGCACCGAATCTGGCCGTATCCCAGCTGAGACTATTTTTTCTCTTGTTTATCAAGATATCACCTGTATATCAAGTTAAAATGTACTAGAAATGTTTACTTGCAAAACACTCTCAAATCAAGTAACTCAGTCCAAGGCTTTACTGTATGCTTTCTGTTTCAATTTAATTAAACCCAATGTTAAAGGAGCCTATTGTTAATGAAATAAATGATTTATTTCCTCAGTTTTGGAATTATAAGCTTGAATATCTTAAATGCATTTGAATAAATAGATCATCAGTAAAATCATGTCAATTCTGTCTCACATTTGCCTTAGCTAATAAAATTGTAAAAGTATGAGCTGAGTGTGGTTGGCAGTGACTCAACACTTACAGTAGGAGGTGATAGAGCACATATTCTGGTCTAAGCTTATAAAAGGTGTCTAAAGTAAAGTAAGGGCTCCATTTGGCTTAGTGGCTGTCAATCTGAAAATTGGCAGGTCAGTGATTTGAGACCCACGTACATAAGACAGAGTGAGCTCCTGTCAGTTGCCCAGCTTCTGCCAACCTAGCAGTTCAGAAAAGTTGATAAATAGGTACCATCTCGGTGGGAAAGTAACAGTATTCTGTGTTCATGTGGGCCACATGTCCTCAGAGGCAGTTTTGGACAACGCTGGCTCTATGGCTCTAAGGGATGAGCACCACACCATACATTCGGTCAAGACTAGCAGGCAGTGGAATCACCAGAGTGGTGCAGTTGGTGCGGGCCACACTGGGTGATGCACCACTTGGAGTGATGTGATGGAGGAGTTTGAGACAACCAGGCCTGCTCCGAAACTGGCTGAGGGACACTGCCATGGGAAGGGAGGCTGGACATGCAAAGGGAGGCATCGCGTGGACCTCCCCGCCCATGCTCCACCCCTCCCCGCCCACTGCTCACCACACTCTGCCCACTGCCCACCCACCAACGTGGCCATTGCATTCTGTGAAGGCCTCCTCAGCTCCCATGTGGTCACTGCAGCCCCCACTGCAGCCCCCCAGCACCTCTGCCCCCCTGCTGCCTCTGGAGCCACAGTGCTGCTCCCCCACCACCTCTGCTGCTACGGCTTGCAGCCTTGGAGTCCATACCAGAGCCTCCCTACTCAGAAGTAAGGCCCTTAGCCTGTAATGGGATTTACTTTCAGGAAAGAGTATTAGGTTTGCAGCCTTGAAGTTCATTCCACAGCCTGCCTGCTCAGCAGTAAGCCCCTTAGCCTCCAATGGGACTTACTCCCAGGAAAGTATATTAGGCTTGCAGCTTTGTAGTTCAGACCTGAGACTGTCTACTCAGAAATAAGCCCCTTTACCTTCAATGTAGTTTTAAAATTAAGTACATGAGAGCAATATGAGTGTTTTCAGCTTTTATTTTAACATGTCCTACATTTGTCCTACATTTTGCTTGCATTTTCTACATTTTGGGGGTCCTTGACCTCTTCTTATGGTTCCGGCATATGGTTACCCTGCCCCAGAAGGAAGTTCCCTCCTCCTTGTGTTGACTCCATTGAAAGTGAAAAACTATACTGATTATTAATTTAAACACTATATTGATTATTGTTAATTTTAAAAATATTAAATATAATTTATCACATATAATTTATGAATTACAAGCACACTACTTGCTGCCTGCTCACAAGGAAATGGAGAACAAGGAGTGCTTTTTCCATGACACAAGGCTAAAAAAGAGGACATGTCCTGGAAAAAGAGGACATATGGAAAAAATAAATTTATTTTATTTATTTAATTAGTTTATATCCCGCCTTTCCTCCCCTGCAAGAGGGAGCTCAAGGCAGCTAACATCAGGGAAATAAAACATTAAAATAGATCATAAATAAAGATTAAAACACAGTTAAAATATAATTAAAATACAATTAGATTGAATGAAAACATGCAAACTAAAAACATTTGTTAAAAACAGTAAAACAATAAAACAACTGTCCCCCCACCTCTGCCCTATTTAAAAAGCTTTTTTAAAATAAAAGGTTTTAAGGCTCCGTCTGAAGCTATGTATTGAGGGAGCTTTCCTCAGTTCTAAGGGGAGGGAGTTCCAAAGCTGGGGTACCACCACCGAGAAGGCCCTATCTCTGGCCGCCACACCTCTCACATCTCTTAGTGGCAGCACAGTCAGTAGGGCCCCCTCAGATGACCTTAGGTGATGGGTCAGATTGTACAGCCTTAACGGGACATGAAACGAGGCTTGTGTAGAGGGGGAACTGAAGTTAGGACTATCATCCAGCTTTAAAAATATTTTTTAAAAATCAACATTACCTGTTGAGCCAACATTTTCATTGTTGGGTTGGGGGGTTGCCTTCTGGAGGAGGTGACACAACTAGTGACCAAAATGGCTAAAAATCATGGTTTTAAGGAATAATCCCATCATATTATATACTGTTAGATCTGTAATTTACAGCAGAACAGGCTTGCCAGACCTCCAGTATTTTCTGGAGGTCTCCTCCAAAATGCCCCTCGCTCCGGGACGGGACAGAGCCTCTCCGGGCTCCGGAATATGGGCAGCTTCAGCACTGGCCCTTTAAATTTTAAAGAACTTACGCGCACACTTCGGCTTTCTTACAGTCTGCCCCAGAGGTTCTGGCTGGCGCACATACCTCCCGCCGCTCTCCTGCAGCTGCTCCAGCCAGCAGGGGCTTGAGGCTGGTGCGTGCGCCTCTTACAGCCTAACACACAGAAGAAAATGAAAAAATGCGAAGAAATTGACTACAACTATAGGTGGCAGAAATGTTTTTCCTGTAGAAAAATGCTTGTAGTATTGATAGAGTAGAACTGGTACATGAAAGAATTGCAATAAGGGATGAACACGTGATTGTTCTTCCTGGTGAGGTGTTTCTCACTCTAGAGCAGTGGTTCTCAAACTGGGGTTGCCACCCCCTTGGGGTTGCTCCTCTCTTTCATAGGGGCCGCCTCAGGGGTGGGCCTGGCCTGGCCCAACAACCAGTTCCCCAGAAGTGGGCGGGCCAGGCCGAGGTCAGGGGACAGGGCGAGGGGCGGGCCCCAAGACCACCGCACTGCGCATGTGTCAGGCTTGGCGCACGCGCAGTGCGTCTGCTTCAGGAGACACACTGCGCCTGCGTCGAGCTAGGCTTGATGCAGGCGCAGTGTAGGGCTTCCTGGGTGCACCGAACTGGTGCACCTGGTTTTCTGGCGCCCCGCTAGCCACCAGATTGCTGGCGGGGGATCAGAAAGAGGAAGCGGTTCGGGCGATCCGGCCCAAAATGCCCTCTGCCCACCACTGGGTTGCCTGTGTCCCCCACCTGCACCTCCTCCTAGAGTCCGCTCACTGGGAGGCAACTGTGGAGCTGGGGAACCTCTGGGCAGCACAGGACTGCTCCGCCCGCTTCCTCAGCTTGGCTGGGCTCCACCTCCAGGCTCCGCCTCCTGCCTCTTCGTCAGTCCCCAAGGCATCCTGGGGTCGTTTTCCTTGCCCCTCCCTCTTCCATCCCCCTGCACCACTCTGCAGGGGCTGCAATAATGAGGGGCAGATCTGTGTATGCCTGGGGATGGGGCCTGGACAGAGCCCTTCCAGCAGCAGCAGCAGCAGCAGCCCATGTGCTCCAGAGGTAGGGCGTGTATTTGTGACTGGGGTGTGTGTGTGTGACTCAGGAAAGGCAGGCTGAGAGGATGCAAAGACACCAGCACTGGAACTGGCTCAGCAGATATTCAAAAATAAATGTATTTCTAAAGCTGCTGATAGTCCTAACTTCTCTTCCCTCCTACTCAAGCCCCATTTCCTGTCCCATCCCCTCTGGGGTTAAGCCTGTTTTTATTCTTTTCCTTTTCTTCAGGACATGTCCTCCTTTTTAAGGCTTATGTCCTGGAAAGAAATCTCCATTTCCCTCCATTTCCTTGTGAACAGGCATTGTGCAGCCAGGGATGTAATATAGGCTGTATTACATTTTGGCTGCAATCTTAAAGATACTTTCCTGGGAGTAGCCCCACCGGATCTAATGGGGCTTGCTTCTGAGTAGAGAGGCAGAAAGGATGAGGCCTTTGGGAGAACCATTAATGTTCACTTTGACCCTAAATATGAAATGAGTTAGACACCCCTGTCCTACTCCCAGGTAAAAGTGAACAGGACATCACACTGCCCAGCCTTCCACAACTCTACTCAACACAAGAAGCCCCATTGTAGTCTATAGCTCCATTCCCAGATAAAGATGAATGTGCATGAATGTGTAACTTCAGGCTAGCTTGAAGGAAAGGCCCATTGGCCAGCTTGGGACTTGCTTCTGAGTAGAAAAGCCCTTGATCTTGCTCTTGAGGTCCCCTATATGGCAGCCTGCATTGTTTGCCAGAGATTCCTTTGGGGGGAGAGAGAGGGTCACCATATGTCCTCTTCCAAGACACGTCCTCTTTTTAAGCCTGTCTGTCTGTCTGTCTGTCTGTCTACCTACAATATTTATATACCGCTTTTCAACTGAAAAGTTCACAAAGCGGTTTACAAGAAAATGAAAAAAATTAATAGCTAATTAATAGCTAATGGGTGCCTGTTGCAAAAGGGCTCACAATCTAAAATGCAAAAAGAACTCCAGCAGAAGCCACTAGAGCAGACACTGCTGGGATGTGTAGGGCCAGTTTCTCTTCCCCTGCTAAATAAAAGAGGTACACCCACTTGAAAGAGTGGGTCTTTCCTTGTGAAAGAGCCTTGTGTCTTGGAAAATCTTCACGGTCCTCCTTAACCTTGTGAGCAGGCAGCAGGTAGTCAGGACAATGAAGATTTATTCTAGGGCACAGGCTTAAAAAGAGGACACATCCTAGAAAAAGAGGACATATTTTCACCCCGCATATAATTGATGACAAATTTCTTAATTACAAGAATGCTACATGCCTCCCACTCACAAGGAAAAGGAGGACAATTGAATTTTTCCCAGGATTTAAGACTTTAAAAGGGGACAGGCCCTAAGAAAAAAGTTTAGGATTGGACTGTCAGAGGCCAGTTTTCTGCATATCTTCTGAGAAGTAAATTCCACTGACTACTTGTAGTCAATGGGGCTTTCTCTTTCCTCTTTGTGTATGTGTGTATGTAGTGTTTATAGCTTTTGTTTAGTTATGTCCTACAATTTTCTTGGGTGTCCTACATTTTGGGTGGAGCTTGTCCTCTTTTTCAGTTATGACCTGTGTTCATTCTGAGCTTCACACGGCTATCTCTCTTGAGGGTCAGATCCTGCTGTTGCTGTATTAAAATACATCCTGCATATCAGATATTCTCATTACGATTCATAACAGTAGCAAAATTACAGTTATGAAGTAGCAACAAAAATAATTTTATGGTTGGGGGTCCCCACAACATGAGGAACTGTATTAAGGGGTCACAGCATTAGGACGTTTGAGAACCACTGCTCTAAAGAGTAAGTGCACAATCCAGAGTACCTTTGGGAGCACATAAGAGACATTTTGTGCAGCCGTGGTTACTGCACCACCTATTGAAAACCTATGGAAAATTCATATTGCAATCCAGAGTAACTTGTTCTTACTCCGGAGCAAGGACTCCCCATAGTTACTCTGGATTTTACCCTAAATCAACCTGGATATGGTGCAGATATTAGATATAAGAAGGAAATAGAAATGATAACCTACAGAACTTTTATATCTTGAAGATTTTTTTTATTTCTCACTGCCATGAAATCACTGAAATCATTAAAAACTCTTAAAACTTCCCTACTACTTGCAAGATTAGATTTCTCCTCCTTACACTAGGAAAAAATACTGAGCATGGGAGTAATGATATGTCTATTGTGATGCTTATAGTTGTGGAGGCAGACTCAAACTTTTGGTGGAAACTTTCAGCTCTGGATTTCCTGTGTGATTCAGATCTCGCTTAAGATCTGAATTACACTTCATTTGTGAATAATTACTTTACAGATTCATTTCAATGAAAAAACAAGTAGTCTGAAAACAGAGGGAGGGAAACTACATGATTTCACCTATTTAAAACACAAGTGCCTTCATTCCATTCCCATAAGAAGGGATTTTACAGTCAAAGGAATTTAAGCCTTCTAAATACAAAAACCAATGCAAGTACCCAAATATGATTTTACAACATAATTTTGCTAGATTTATTTCCTTTAAAAGTGTGTGATACTATCATCCACATTAGAAGTGTTTACTTTATAATACAATATATTATTAAAATTTATATCCTATCTTTCCTATGCTAAACCAAATGTACAAGGCAGCTTGCAAAGCTGTAATAAATGTACAATTGGGGGGGGGGAACATGAAAAATTAAAAACATCAATGCAAGCCATTAGAACATATATTATAACAGTTGAAAATTAAAATTAAAACCTCAGCCCATGGAACTGTACAGTCTCCAGTGAGCCCCTGGCCCGTCTGAGACTGTTGAAGCCCATACTGGTCACAGTATCTATAATTGTCCCAAGTGCATTCCTTCAGTTCTGCATGTGTTTTCTGCTTTATGTCTCCATGTGTTTCTGGCTTGATCAGTATGTTTTCACTAGAATAGTTGACATAGTTGCCCTGTTACCCTGTTAACCATACCAACAGTTTGGTGTAGAGCTCATCTTTGATACGAAGCTGAAAAGCATAGACCACTTCTATAGTCATGAGGCCAGCATGACTATACACCAAGGCACACAGAACGCTGTTATTTTTCCACCTATTATCAAGAAGATAAATAAATACATGTTGATAAATAGGTACCTATTATGGTACCTGTTTATCTACTTGCATTTACATGCTTTCAGACTGGTAAGTTGGCAGGAACTGAGCCGGAGATGGGAGTTCACTCTGTCTCACAGTACTTGGGTCTTGTACTCAGACCTTGAACTGCTGAGCTGCCAGAACAGGTTATATCTCTAATGTATTCATTTATATAAATTTACTCAAATTTGAAATATACACTAATTCCTTTTTTCCTGGCCTCCAACACAGAGAGATGATGTGGCCCTCCTGCGAAAATAATTGCGCACACGTGCACTAAAACATTGTAAAGGAAAGCATTAAAACAGCAAAAATCCAATGTCAAGCCATGGGGGGCCAACTTAAGGCTTCCATGGAAGCACTCAAGCCACAGTACTATTATAGAATGCAGTTGGCAGCCAACCTGTCTGCCAAATGCCAGAGAATTAGGTATATTTTGAGCTCTTACTGAAAAATCATGAGAGAAGGAATAGTTTATAATTCTCATGAGATGGAATTCTATAGTTGCAGCAACATTACAGAGAACGCATGTCTTTCAGCTGTTGGCATAGAGGTCACACTTAAAGATATCCCCTTCAGATGACCTGAGAGGACGGGTAGGTATGTATGGGAGAAGGTGGTACTTGAGAGGGCCTGGAACCAAAATGTGAAAGGCCTTAAAATTCAAAACAAGCATCTTGATTTGGGACCGGAACTAATAGATAGCCAGTGTAGCTGTTAAAGCAGTGATCCAACAATGTCTATCTGTGATTATCCAGCATTCGGAATAATCTGTGGTATTCTACTCTAATTGCAGATTCTGAAATCTTTTTAGGTAGCCCTATTTAATTGGAGGCTTGTGCTGGCGGAGGTCAGGGGAGGTCTCTGCCCAAGCAGAGGCGGTCTAGGAAGTCTTTTCAGGAAATGCTAGGCTGCGTGCACATGCACAGTGAATTTTTTTCAAACATTTTAGCAGCAGCTGGCCAGGCTCAGTTGCACCAAGCTGCTGTTGCGTCTAACCTCCCCCTGTGCCCCAAGTACTCCCCCATCCCCCAAGAAGGCTGGACAGGGGTCCTGTCCAATGGCCAGAAGCTGGCCAAATCTGGCTAATTCTGGCTTTCTGGGGACCCTGGGAATGTAGCCTTGGATCCTTCAAGGCTCTAAGGAGGAACATGATCCATGTGAGCATCTGACTTTCCTTTATTACTTTGGCTATTTTTATGAATGTTTCTATGTCTAGTACAGTGGTTCTCAATCTTCCTAATGCCGTGACCCCTTTATAAGTTCCTCATGTTGTGGGGACCCCCAACCATAAAATTATTTTTGTTGCTACTGCTTCAGTGCTATGCACACTTTCCTGGGAGTAAACCTCGCTGAACTCAATGGGAATGACTTCTGAGTACACATGCATATTATTGGGCTCTAGGGCTGCAATCCTAGCACTTTCCTGGGAGTAAGCCCCATTCACTATCATGGGACTGACTTCTGAGGAGATCTCCATAGGATTGGGATCTCAGGCAGCAGAGCCAGCCACTGTTTCCTGGGAGTAAGTCCCATTCATTATCATGGGACTGACTTCGGGGTAGACATGCATAGGACTGGGCTCTAAGGCAGCAATCCTAGCACTTTCCTGGGAGAAAGTCCCATTCACTTATCATGAACAATAACAACACTCTGGGGACTTACTTTTGAATAGAGCACAAGGAGCAGGGCACAGTGGCCCACCAGACAGCTCACTTGCCAGAGCTCTGGTGCCATGCTCACACCACGCTCACACCACGCTCACACCTCAGCGCGTTTCACTCTCAGCCCACAGGTGCACTGAGGATCTGTGGAAGGGGGAGGAGGCTGCCATCTGTGGTGAGTGTGTCAGGCGCCTCCTCATCCCAAAGGCTCCACATTGGTCTCACACCAGCTCAGAGGCTCCTTCTGAGCCACTTCTCAGCGCAGTTGCTCCAGCCGCAGTTGCTCCAGCATTTCTGCCAGGTCTTCCCAGCTGGCCCCCTGCACCAAGGTCTTTAGGCGATCCCCAGGAAAGCTTCAGACGACCCCCAAAGCGGTCCCAACCCCCACTTTGAGAAATGCTGGTCTAGTATAAAAGTACAAATCCTCCCAAACATAGAATACAAGGTTGTATTTTTAACAGTGACTCTTAAAAGAATGTGTTTGCGTCTGTTATTCTTGATGAAAACTGTTAATAGATACTTTTATGTGACAACTATTTTGCTCAACTCAATAGATGGTGTTTGTCTTTGAAGGTATAACAGCAGTAATTTGCACCTACCCACTTGACATGGTGAGAGCACGGCTGGCATTCCAAGTAAAAGGGGATCACAAATACTCTGGAATTATTGATGCATTCAGAACTATTTATACCAAGGTAATTGGGTTATCTTTTTTTTTACTTGAGTGTTTTGTGTAACTGACTTTTGTCAATATTGTGTCATAGTATTGAATGTTTAGTGGGAGAAAGATTGTTAAGGTCAGTAATTTGTCCTTGTGCATCTTTGAAGGTAACAACATAACAGCACCAACAGCTTTTCAGAGTCCTGAAGCAACTGCTATGTGTGACATTCTGTCATTTTTATCATTAGTGCCTGCAGGCAAATGTTAAAATCTGCAGACTATACTGGGAAGGGAGGGCAGTAGCGAACATATGATCAACATTGTTACTGCAGTAGTGCTATGCAAAAAGAGTCTTCCAAAACACACTATGGGTTCTACAGTTTTGTCTAATGCTCCTGTAATCTTTTTAAAGAGAGACTACTGCTAAAAAATTTTCTGACTGATGTTAGCCGCCTTGTGCTCCCTCTTGCAGGTGAGGAAAGGCAGGGTATAAATTAAATAAATAAATAAAAATCTAAATATATTTTAAGAAGAGAATGCTTGGTGAATTTGACCTTAAGTTCATTTTGGGACCCTGAGTGCAAAGCTGTTCTTACCTGTTTCTGCCATAATAACAGTACAAGATTTCTCGCATTTCTCTTTTGAACAATATGGGTGTAGTTAAATGTTTTGCCTGTCAAAAAGCATGGTTGATGCAACTCTGTGCCAGCTTATATCACTTGTTACCCAAACATTGTGATATCTACTTTCATAACACAAAGAAATTTGTCTTCCTGAATCACATTTTCCCAGGGTGACCAAATGTCCCCATTTTCTATGACATGTCCTCTTTTTAAGTCTTGAGTCCTGGATGAAATCTTCATAGTCCTTCTTTACCTTGTGAACAGGCAGCATCTTGCCTTCCAGTAATCCATAAATTTCAGGTATTAATATGGAATAGCTTTAAGTTTAATAACAAGTAATACAGTATAGTATTCATGTATTACCACATGAATGTATACATATGAGTGTTTTTAACTTTTCATGTCCTATATTTTTCTGGGCATCCAACATTTTTGAAGGGGCCTTGTCCTCTTTTTTTGGCTATGATATACAGTCACCTTTCATTTTGCTCTCAGAGGATCCAGTGTGAATCTTAATTTCTGTGGGTGAAGAAGACATGTTCATTTAGAGTATTGAACCAAGAAGCTTTCTTCCCTCCTCAAAACATCACTTTAGTATACTAGTATGCAGTTAATACTTAAAACATTCAATTTATTTTTGTTATCTTTCACTTACTCAAAAGGAAGGTGGTATGTCAGGATTTTATCGTGGACTTATGCCAACAGTAGTAGGAATGGCTCCATATGCAGGTGAGTTCAATTTGGAATGTGACTCTTGGTGTTTAATTTGTTTACAGAAATACTTATTGCTTTTCTTAAGCTGAAAATCTCACCTTCACAGCATCTAGCACATACACAGATATCAGCAGGCAAGTGGTACTGTGTGAAAGTGTGTTATAATGACATTTGGGAGAACTTTGTGGTAATAGCGGATAATTGCCCTCCTTGCATTCTTGACTCTCCTTCCCACCGATCTTAATTCACTGATATTTTCAGTTCCCACTTTGTAAACTGATATACAGTGGTACCTTGTAAGACAAATAACTTGTAAGACAAACATTTTGTAAGAAAATCTGAAATTTCTAAGGAATTCTGCCTTGTAAAACAAACAGTGCCTTTTAAGACAGTTTTACAACGAAAATTCGTTGTAAAACGAACAAATTGATGGATCTGCATTGTGAGCAACAGCAAGAGGTTATGGAGAAGAACTCTGTAGAGGAGGAGAATAAGGAGGAGAAATCCCTCACATCAAATTATATTAAGGACATTTGTAAACATAGGGAAATTGTGCAAAATTTTGTAGGAAAGCACCACACAAATAAGGCTGCAGCAGTGCGAGCAGTGAATCTGTTTAATGACAATGCAATGTCACATTTCTATGAAATCCTCAAAAGGAGACAAAGCAGGTGTCATTAGACAGATTCCGTGTTAAAGTTGCTCCAACAGACACCAGACTTTTTACACTAAAAAGACTTTTAGTGAAAATTAGTGATCTTTGGCCATGAAGGTTTTTTTGTTTCTGTTTAACTGGACAGTGATTTTACAGTTTTTACAGTGCTTTCTTAATTAATACTACAGTAATTGTGTTCTGTATTATATTACAGTGTTTTGAATTCAATTACAGTGTTTTGTCATCATTTTACATTCAGATAATATTTTTATAGGAATATTTTGGGTTGTGGAACCAATCGTATGAATTTCCATTATTTCCTATGGGAAAATCCACTTTGTATAAAGAATGCTTTGTAAAACAAACATGCTTCCAGAACGAATTATGTTCATCTTACAAGGCACTACTGTATTTAATTGCTATTAATGGTTTATTTTGATGTTTTCTTGTTGTACTTATTTTTTATAAGCGTTGTTTGCCACCTTGGACATTTGCTTCAGCTTGCAAATCTCATTAAATAAACAGTGGTACTGTGTATTTGCTGAGTTCAGATTTCATATTTCACATAACAAATTAACAAAGCAGAAAGACGAAGAGATACTCGAAAGAAAAGATGGGAAAGAGTAGGGTACAATTTTTTGTCTTACTGTGAGGATTTTTTTTCTTGTTCTCCTGTGTGGCTGTTTTTATTTTTATCTTGTGGGCAGCCTTGGGCATTCAAAGGAATGGAAATATGGGATCTAAACTCAAAAGTTTAACATTAAAAATAAGTTAATTTTAGCATTTTAAAGTTTTTATTGCATGGTTTTTTACATAGTTTACATGGATTGTGCCCAGAGTGTCTTTGTAGCTTATTTAGGTGTTGTTTCCATAAAGTTACGTTTTTGCCTTTCAGGTTTCTCATTTTTTACCTTTGGTACCTTAAAGAGTGTGGGACTTGCCCAAGCGCCTGATCTGCTTGGGAAGCCTTCCTTAGATAATCCTGATGTCTTAGTTTTGAAAACTCATGTAAATTTGCTATGTGGTGGCATAGCTGGAGCAATAGCACAGACAATATCGTAAGTTGTTTTAAAATTTTACTGCAATTATTGAAAATTATTAGCTTGCCATGCATTAAGAACTTTCTTTAATTCCTTTTCATTCAGTACCTTTGAAATACAGTAGAACCTCTTTAAGTTGACTACCCAAGGGACTGGAGGAAATTGGTCAACATAGGGAAGTGGTCAATGTAAGGAAAAATATGCAAAATATGCTTATAATATTTTTAGATCCTTAATTACAGAAATGGTGGTCAGTATAGAGAGGTGGTCACCTTCAGAGGTTCTAATGTGATATTTGCCGGTAACTTAATTTTGAGGTTTTGTTTTATCACTATGGTTTGGAAAGGAAAGCTGCTGCTGAGTTTTAATATATAGGGTGATAGAAAAGTAACTCCCTATTTTTTAAATATCTATAAATTACAATATAGGGAGTTACTTTTCAATCACCCTGTATATGAAATATTTCATGAATATGAAATAAATGTATAAAATATATGTATGAAATACATATAGGAAACTGGACTAGATGGTCGTTTGGCCTGATCCAGAGGAAGCTGTTCTTAGTATGAAATACAAAATTCCTATTTGCTGAAAGTAGTATTTAAATAAATACTGAAGTATCATTCAGAATGAAAATAATAGAATTTAAATAAGTATCTGTAAATAAACACAATTTCAGGTCTTAGACCTAGCTTGATAAGTACTATGGAGCTGATGGATATTAGATGTTAAATTTAAAATTTAATACTTAAATCTTAATAAGTAATATATGATAGAAAGGACTAAAACAGTTACAAAGATAAATTGGTACTTTATTTAATGCTATAAACTTGTTCTCTGCAAGTTTCATTTTTTTCACTTTTCACATACACATTAACAAACTATGTGTTTGGGTATATTACATTTTTTAAGATCCTTTAAATATCTGTCATTATTAGGTAGGCCACAATTAAACACTTAAAAGTTCCATTAATTTAAGGCATATGCACACATTGAAATTGGTGTGATTAAAATATGTAATTTCAGCTGAGTTGTATCCTGTGTTAGATCAGTTCGTGAAATTAAATTCAGATGTTGGACCCTGCAGTTTGTTGTTCAAAGACTGCACTGAACTTCAGTTCATCTTATTTAAAAACAATTATATAATATATGACCATTTGGGTTTTATATACATACTGGATATTCAAAAAAATAGAGGATAGAAATCCTAAGTTAAAAATTACAACAAAAAACTGTCCAGTATAGGGCTTGAAAATAATTTTTGCCCTCAGAGTTGCTGCCTGTCAGTAATGGTAGCTGTAATGGTTTGATTCAGTAGGAGGCAGCTTCAAATGTCCCATTTGTCCCTTTCTAATTCAAACTTGGTTAACTGTTTCTTCACCACACAGATGCTTGTATTGATATGCCACCCTTGGGCATATGTGCTAATTTTTAAACATTTCATTTTCTTTCAGATATCCTCTTGATGTAACACGTAGACGAATGCAGTTGGGAGCAATACTTCCAGATTCTGAAAAGTGCCTGTAAGTTAAATCAGTAACTTCTTTAAAAACGAAATTCAAAATTGTAATAAAACCTACCTGGCAACCTCGGTATCTGTTCCTTACTCCCAGTGCTTTGCAAAGTTATGACATCATAACTTGCCCTAATAGTAATAAGCCCTAAGAATAATCTCAGTAATCTTTACATTGCCCTAAGAGTAATCTGGATGATCCTATATGAAAGAAAAATGGGCAATTTGTTTCCTTCTGTTTATTGCCCTTGGTTTGGAGATACACAGCCCAATCCAGAGCAACTAATCTGTCCACATAAGAGCCCTTAGGTTGTCCTATCTAACACTAGGTTGGAGCAACTGCAGGATGCTCCAGCCCAGTTACTCTGAAGGAGGCTTAGGGCAGAGCAAGGCAAGATAGGGTGCCCTAAGAGAGGTGGACCTGCTCTGCCCTAACTGGGGCAGCCTAAGCAGCTCAGGAGAGGCAAGTTGAGGGCATGTTTAGCATTGCCTAGGGCAGAGCAGTTACTCTGTATCCAAAGCCTGTTTCCAAGGCAGAAATGCCCTCTTCCAGCCCTCAGAGTTATACCACCTCAGGAGCAGGTATAGTAATGAGTAGACCCATAGGGGTCCATGATAAGGCCCGAGTAAGAATGGCAGTGTTGACCAAAAATCTGAGTTCTTGGCCAGCCTAGCTGGCCTAGAATGTACTGGCATCTCATCAGGGACTCCTTATAAGGCAGGCACCCAGTGGCGTCACCAGACTGGTGCGGCTGGTGTGGGCTGCATTGGGGATGCGCTCCGTATGGGGTGATGTGCCGAAGGAGTTTGACTGTCCTTTGGCAGGCTCTGGGTGTCAGCACACCCATTCAGGCCTGCTCCAAGGCGGAGCAGCAGCCAGAAGCTGCCACTTGTCTGAGGAGCTGGCCTGAACGGCGATCTGAGGTGCACTGCGCAGAAACACACTGAGCATGCCGAACAGCTTCAGAGGAGACTTCCTTAGAGCAGAGAAAGTCCGCGCCTCTGCACAGCCATTCGGCCTCACTCAGGAGGCGGAGCGGCAGCCGTGGCTTCAGAAAGAGTACTGCACAGGCACCAACTCTGACGCCTGCACAGTCTCCCCCAAAGCCAAAAGGCTTCAGAAAAGTACTGCGCAGGTGTCAGAGATGGTGCCTGCGCAGTACTCTTTCTGAAGCCAGTTGGCTTCAGAAACAACTGCGCAGGCGCCAACTTTGGTGACTGTGCAGTCCAGGTGGGGGGGGGCGCATCCCAGGGATGACGCACAGACATCCACACCAGGTGATGTGCAGAGTCATGTCACCACTGTAGGCACCACAGCTGTTCCTTGTTCAGTGTGATCTGAGGGGTGTCTCCTCAGGAGCAAGTCTTCCCCTTGTGTCAATTACTTAGCATGCTCTGGAGCAGTTAGGGCAGCCCTGGCTTCCTGACTCTCTGGATTCAGCATAACTTTCTGCTCTGGATACAGAATAGTTAGGAGAGTGCAGTTAGGTCAGAGCAGGCTGAATTTGCTCTGGATTGCAGCCATAGTGTATTTAGAGGCTGATAATTTCTATAAACTCAGTGTTGAATCAGTTCCATGCAGTATTGACTGTAAAGTCAGAGGTGAAATCCAGTGGCCAGATAGGCGGTACATAAATACCTGAGGTATAAATAAATACCTGAAGTGGAGGAAATGGGAGGAAATTCTGTGCGCTTATGTCTGTCTGTAGCAGAGTCAGCATCTAATATATTTATCTGCCACAAAGAGGACAAAGTCTGACAGAAGGAAACCATTATGAAGTCTTCCTCTCAGTTAAAGTGGAGTAACTCAGCCCAAAAAGTGAGATATTAATAGTAGTTTAACATTAAGTACAATTTCTCTTTTTTAGAACATTTTTAAAAGCAAGAAAATTCAAAATGCTTTCGTTTAAGTATATTAAGACACCATTCTTGTTTATATTTCTAGAACAATGATACAGACACTGAGGTATGTTTATGGAAACCATGGAATACGAAGAGGATTATATCGCGGATTATCTCTGAATTACATTCGTTGTATTCCTTCACAGGCTGTTGCCTTTACCACTTACGAACTTATGAAGCAGTTTTTGCACCTCAATTAAGAGTCTTACATTTTAATAGGAAAACACATGGTTTTTCTGCTGTGTTCTTGATAATATTTCCCATTTAAAATAATTATGACAGATATGTGCTTTATTATATCTAAAAAAGTTTAGTGTGAGAATTGAAGGATGTTCAATAAGATGGGATAATGCATCTGTTAAATCTGTTGTGTAAGATCCTTATTGAAAATATACATTTGGTGAACTAAAATTGATCATGAAAAGAAAAATAAACTTTAGATTCCAAACCGACATCTTTATATTACATTTCAAGGTCTTAAAAATTAAAAAAAACAAATTATTTGCTTTCCTAAATAATTATCGAGATGCCTCACCAAAAATATAAGATTATAATTGTAAATGCATTTATTTGGAAATTTATTTTTATTGACTTCAGTTGGATTGGCTTTGATGAAAATGAGGTTTGGATCATTCTATAGTACACCAATTACTTGAATCAGTTTGTTACTGATCTTTCTTTTGTGAGTTGTGGTCCAGACTTTTTCAGATTTTCTAAAAGTAGAATGTGATAGTAGGAGAGTTATCTTATTTTCATTATACAGATTTCTTTTGCTGGATAATAACTGTGCTACTTGGGTTCTTGCAAGGAGCCTATGGCTGCAATCCTAAACACACTTTCCTGGGAGTAAGTCCCATTGAACATATTGGGATTTACTTCTGAGTAGATAGGCTTAGGATTGCACCCATTGTCAACCTAAAAGAATGTCTTATTTTTTAGCGGTGTCTCCTTGTGCCACATTGACAACTTTTCTTGAAATTCTCCAGAGAGTCATGCTACACATTCTGTGGAGACTCATCTGGAGCGGACAGCGCATGTCTGTGCTCCAACCTATTTCTCCCAAAAAGTGGCGCAAAAGTGTTTTGTGGCACTTTCATGATACTCCTGGGCTGGCACAAGGGACTTGCACAGGGACTTGCAATTCAATGTTTGAATTGCATTCACAGAAACTTTTATTCATTTCTGCGATTAACTAAAAAAGCAAATATTTAAAGTTTTCAGTATTAAGGACTTGGTTTAAAATAGTCAGTTGAACTCCTAAAATAAACTATATGATAAGCAAGAACTAAGAATGGGTCCAATTCAGAAAACATACATTTAGCATGCTGTGCACATCAATGACATGACTGAATGAGGCCATTCTGCAATTTAAAGTACAAAGACAAAACACACATGTATAAACTGGACCATGTCTTTGCATGAGTTTTATTTTGGTCAGATAAGGAGCACTGTACATGACTGATGGCAGATTGTACGTAAATTGAGATACAACTTCTCTACTCAAATCAGAGGAAAAATAAAGTTTTGTTAACAGCAGGATCAAGCCATAAGGCTGCAATTGTGAAGCAGTTTTCAAGCTGGAAGTGCCATCAAAACAAAGTGGAGTAGATGGTCACCTTTACAGTAAAACGTATTTAACACACTGAGATTTTGTGCCTTTTGCTACATCTCCTGTGGTACTGCAGTACAACTTCACTAATTCTTAATTTGTCTCTCAACTTCTCCACATCAACAAAAAGGCTGCCAATACTGGAAGATTGGGCTTTTAGATAAATTCTGTCTCTACATGATACCACAGTTGCATCTTATGACAGTACTGTGTAGCAGTGTCCACTATTGACAACTAATCCACTTCATGTTGTCTAGAGTGACAGATCAGGCCAGTTGCAGCATGGATGAGCATAGTTAGATCTCTGTGTGTGTCATAGCAGTACACTACTTTCACTTTTCTGTTATAAGTAGCAAATTGATCCTGGGTTGAAAAGATCTACCTGACTGATACAGAATTCTACTGCTAAAATCAGAATTTTGTCAGATCTTAACTGTGGCAGCACAATTAGCACTAATTTTCTGTAAAATGATGTAATTTATTTATTGTAAATATTGTACATGGAGTGTGAAACGGGTAACAACTATGGTATGTTACAAAAACTAATGACTATAAGATGAACATTGTTTATAGTCTATAACTGGGGTGTATAATCCAAAAATTCTGTGGTTTGATTTTTTTATTGGAGTATTTTTAGATATTTATAATTTGACAGAGATGTACCTATTTTAAAAGTGTTGAAAAGCAATATAACTAAACATACCAGTCAGCATAAATGCATGTTTGTAATTACGTATTTTTCATTTTATGCAGATATGTTTGATTAAATATTATTGTAACTGCAATTATGGTTTGTTTCTCTGTATTTAAGAGACACATGTGTAACTTCTAAACATCCCTAATTTGAAAAAGATGCAGTTGTCATTTTGAAAAGTAGCTTTGTGTAAAAGACACTTAGGCAGCAATCCTAAAGTCATTTTACTAGGAGTAAGACTCATTGAACACAATGGGGCTTGTTTTTAAGTAGATATGGTTAGGATGATGCTCTTAGGGTTTTATTCTAATTTTATACCTTAGCTCAGTGGTTCTCAGGCATTCCAGCCCAAGACTGTTACCACAGAATCAATATCTGATTATTTCATATGAGTGTATATAGCGTATAAGCAAGAATATGATTCCATAAAGCTAAGCTTACCTGTTCAAGCAACTAAACTCTTACCTTTTCGTGGTGGTGTATATGCCTACATCCTGCATTCCATAAGTAGTTAGTTCCTCTCTAGCAAGCCTGATGAGCTTAGTACTAAGAAAAGGAAATGCTTTCATTAACACCTGGTAATTGTTTAAGAGTACACAATCCTAACCATGTCTACTCAAAAGTAAGCCCCATTGGGGCTTAATCCCAGGAAAGTGTCTTTAAGATTGCAGTCTAACAGTCGTTAGGATTGCAATCCTAACTAAGCCTGGCACAATTCATCAGACTTCCGTTCATTAGTCTTTCATCATCATTCGCGTGGTGATGTAGGGAGGCAAGCACGTTTGTACTCTAGCCTAACCCTCCGCCAGTAGTGGGGCAAAAGTGCCTTACAACACTTTTGTGACATCCCCAGGTCAGCATAGGACTTATGCCAGGGCTTTGGCCAGTCTAAATTAACCAACTCCAGCACATGTGTACACACACACATGTACATACAAGCTCTAATACCTTTAAAGTTAAGGATCCTGGCCCCAAATTCTAGGAGATCTTGCTTCTTCCAAAGGAGGGTCTGCTTCTCCCCAAGAAGGATTGGCTGGAAGCTTGCTTTTCCCCAAGAAGGTGAAAAGCCTTGCCTTGTCTCACTTCCTCCTCAGAACCAGAACCCTGCATCCAGAATTGTAATATGCTTTGCTTTTTCCCCTTCTCTTTTCCTTTCCTTCTGTGTATCTCAGAGATTTATTGCAGGGAACCTCAGACTCCTTCCCTTAAAACCCCCTTTTTCCTCTTGCTGATTTATCTCAGTGACCATCATGCCAAGCTAGACACATATTAGCTTGGAATTCCTCTCTGCATATTTTGTTGTTGTTCATAATAGATCTGTGTTTAGAGTTATACTTTCTCTCAAGCTCATTCATTCTATAAAGGTATTTCTGTGGAGTGTGATTATGTTTATCCAGCTGAAAATATCTCACTTGTTCCATTAAGACTAGTAGCAAAATACCCCTTAAAAGTATAATCCTGCTCTTTTGGTAACACCCCTTTTGGGAATGACAATCTGTCCAGGACCTCTGGAATTGATGTCACTGCCGGTAGTGAACTCAAACAAGAAGAGACATCACTGCAATGCCAGAGATCCTCCATGTCTACATGGAGTAAGTCCCATTCTGTTCAAGGCCTTCAAGACCCAGGCTTTCTGAAGTCCCCCACCTAAGGACTCAGTTACTAGTCCTTCTTCATTCAACTGCCCCTCATTCTAGGTCCTGAATCTAGGAATGCTTCCTCCAAGTTGACTAGTCTAGTTAATTAGTTGACTCCAAGAACAGGTGTTTTTACAGCATTGTCATGTGGAGATGGGTGTGGAGGAGGGCCACATCTATATCTACATATCTACAGTATTTATATACCGCTTTTCAACTGAAAAGTTCACAAAACGGTTTACAAGAAAATGAAAAAAATTAATAGCTAATTAATAGCTAATGGGTCCCTGTCCCAAAAGGGCTCACAATCTAAAGCGCAAAAAGAACACCAGCTGAAGCCACTAGAACAGACATTGCTGGGGTGTGGAGGGCCAGTTACTCTGCCCTTGCTAAAGAAAAGAGGAACACCCACTTGAAAGAGTGTCTCTTGACCAGTAAGCAGGGGTAACATTTGTTAACATTACCTATGTTAACAAATTGTGGAAGTTGCAACTTCATTTCAAGGAGGGTTGCATTAAGCTGGGTGCCACCATTTTTAAGCATGACTGGAGGGGCTGATGGGGGTCTGTGGCTTTCCCTTCACCCTCCATGGGAGAGAGGTCCTGGCACCAGGGAGGCTTGTTCTCTCTCCCTCCAGTGGTGGGCTCCAGCAGGTTCACACCTACTCTATTGAACCGGTTGTTAATGAGACATAGGACATGTAAAGTTTAAAAATAGCCATTTAAAAGTGGCTGCCTGATGGGCAGAGAACTGGTTGTTATTTTCTTTGAATCCCATCACTGCCTCCCTCCCAGAAGCAGCCATCCTCAGCTAGTCCTGGGAATATGTCTCATTAAACACAATGGACTTACTTCTGAGTAGATATAGTGAAACATCACAGTGATGTCAGTTCCTCCTGTTTGATCCAACTTTTGGCCATGACATCACTTCTTGGTGGGGAGGTCTCAGACAGACTGTCATTCTCAGAAGGGTGTACTTGGATGAAATGCTCAAGAATCACAGATTTATTTGACACCATTTTGGGGGGTCAGAGGGAAAAAATTAATTTGCATTTGAATAAATTTACATAAATACATTAGAGACAGAACTTATATGAATGAATTTTATGGAGCTTATTTATAATGTGTTGGGCTGCAGTGGCTCAGTGGTTAGAATGCTGGAGTTAGAACACTGCTTGACTGGAATTCTGCTCAGCAGGCCAGCAGTTCAAGACCCGAGTACTGCCAGATGGGGTGAGCTCCCATCCTTAGTCCAGCTCCTGCCAACCTAGCAGTTCGAAAGCATACCAGTCAAGTAGATAAATAGGTACCATCTCGGTGGGAAGGTAATAGCGTTCCATATGCCTTGACATATAGTCATGCTGGCCCCATGACCACGGAAGTGTCTTTGGACAATGCTGGCTCTAAAGGCCTGTAAACGGGGATGAGCATCGCACCCTAGAGTCGAACACAACTGGCAGTTAACCTGCAGGGGATCTTTACCTTTTTTATTTATAATGCACATAAGAACTCTAATACAGGTATGTAGAACCACATGAGAACTATGAATGAAATTCATAGTTTCATTTTGAAGCTGTTCTACAGACCAATCTTCCTCTCTCAGCTTCTCCAAGTCAGCAACTGTACTGTACTTTGGCTTCAAAGGAAGGAAGCTTGTTTTCTCTCTCTGCCTGCAACTTCTATTCTGCCTCATAAGAAGATAATCAAGTCTACTTGGAAAAAGGTGACATGCAAAAGAGAACAAGGCGGCACCCCAAAAGGCAGAACATAATTGGAACCCTACTAAACAGGCACAGGCAACCCTAACAGACAATTGGAAACCATTCATGGACTTTCTGCAGGAAGAAAGGATTATGAGCCAAATGAATTATAGATCTGATGAGTAGATAATTGTTACAAAATTTATCTCCTATTGTTGGCATGTGAACATATGATTGTTTTAGTTTGACTTTTAAGTGGTGAGAATTGGGCTGCAATCCTAAAGACACTTTCCTGGGAGTAAGACCTGGACACAATGAGGATTACTTTTGAGTAAGGATGGTTAGGATTGTGCTCTATGGCTGCAATCCTAGGCATTTTCCTGGGAGTAAGACCCACTGAACACAGTGGGACTTACTTTTGAGTAGACATGGTTAGGATTGTGCTCTATGGCTGCTATCCTGAAGACACTTTCCTGGGAATAAGACCCATTGAATACAATAGGACTTGCTTCTGAGTAGACATGCTTAGGATTGCAGTGCAGGTCCCATTGAACAGAATGGGACTTACTTCTGAGTAGACATGGAGCACAATCCTAACCATGTCTACTCAAAAGTAAGCCCCATTGTGTTCAATGGGTCTTACTCTTAGGAAAGAGTCTTTAGGATTGCACTCTATGAATGTTTTATTTTCTGTCCTTTTCTTCTTGCTTTGTGTTTTTGATAAAAATTTATATTAAAAAAGGAGGAAACTTAAGCTTTCTTCCAGGACACATGGCTAGAAGGAGGACATGTCCTGGGAAAGGAGGTCTCCCTGGGATTCCCTCCAGAGTGGCTGCTGCGCCCCCTCCAGCTACGCCACCGGAGCCCTCATGAGGCAGCCTTGGCGGGCCAAACTTGAAGAGCCGCGCTGAGAGCCTGATAGGCCGGTAGGCCCAGTACATGCGTCCTGGGGCTCGGCTAGGGGAGTCCCGCCATGGCGGCGGAGGAGGAACAGCGGCTGAGCGGGGAAGAGGAGGACTTGGAGGAACTGATGGAGAGGAGCTTCTTCGACCCTCCGTCGCCCCCGCAGAGGTGCTGCTTGCGGGCTCCCCTGGGAGGAAGGGGCCGTGGAGGGTCCCTCTGGCTGTGGGGAGAGGGGGAGAGTTCAGGGCTGGAAGTGTAGATGGGGTGGCAGCCTCAGAGCCCAGCCCTCTGCAGGTCTACTCAGAAGTAAGCCCCTTTGTGGTCATTGGGGGTTACTCCCAGGCAAGTGTGGATGGGGTGGCAGCCTCAGAGCCCAGCCCTCTGCAGGTCTACTCAGAAGTAAGGCCCTTTGTGGTCAGTGGGGGTTACTCCCAGGGAAGTGTGGATGGGGTGGCAGCCTTAGGAGTCCAGCCCTTTGCAGGTCTGCTCAGAAGTAAGCCCCTTTGTGGTCAGTGGGGGCTACTCCCAGGCAAGTGTGGATGGGGTGGCAGCCTTAGGAGTCCAGCCCACTGCAGGTCTACTCAGAAGTAAGCCCCTTTGTGGTCAGTGGGGGTTACTCCCAGGCAAGTGTGGATGGGGTGGCAGCCTTAGGAGTCCAGCCCTTTGCAGGTCTTCTCGGAAGTAAGCCCCTTTGTGGTCAATGGGTTTTACTCCCATTCAATTGTGGACAGGATTGCAGCCTTAGAACTCAATCCTGTGCATGTCAACTGGGAAGTAAACCCTATTATAGTCTATAGGGCTTATTGTCAACTAGGATAGGATTTAAGCTTTAGAACCCATTACTGTACAGATCTACTCTGAAGTAAGCCCATATAATTGACTGTAATTAAGCCCCATTGTTTATAACAAATTGGACTACTAGTCGAATTTGATTATAATGGGACTTACTCCCAGGTATGCGTGGATAGAATTGCAGCCTTAGAACACAACCCTATGCTTTTCTACATCAGAAGTAAGCCCGTTAGAATCAGTTGGGCTTATTCCCAGGAAAGTGTGGATAGGTTTGTAGCCATAAAGTCCAATCCTTTGCATGCTTACTCCAAAGTAAGTTCCATTAGAGTTAATGAGAATTGCTCCCAGGATAGTGTGGATAGGGTTGCCGTCATACAGCCCAATCTTTTGCATGTCTGCTGAAGAAACTTTGAGAAACACTTGAAGATTGCTATAGATTAGTGTAACGCTAGAAGGTGAATATCCTCCACAAGTATGATTTTACTGTGAATTTTATTATACTGCTAACTGCATTCTTAGTTGGATTCTAACTTGAAGTAAGCTGAAGTGTCAAATCTTTTGGAGACAGGAACTTTGAGATAGCTTTTCTCTTAATGAGAAGTGGAGCGTGGGAGTAAGTTACTGGTACAGTTTCTTTTTGTGCTTAGTCTTTCTGCTTCAGTGTGTGAAGTTATAATAATTATTCACAGTGGGTTCTTCTTTTGTTGTGGATTGTGTTTATTTTGATCTACTTAAATCTTATTTGTAATTTTAGGTTTCCAAAGAAAATAGTTGGCTTCCCCGATTCAGTTCTCAGCAAAGGTTTGAACAATAGATACTGCGTGCTACAAGTCCAAGAACATGGCTGTCTTGAGAAACATCTGACAATCACAGCCTCTTGTCCTTTGGGTGATTCTGATACTGAGCTGTGCATCCTAAGGAATGATTGGTAACTGCTGCATAAACATAGATATTTCATGTGATGGGGAGCAATGGGAAATGTGTTCTTTATCATGCTTAATGTACAGTTTCGGTGTATGCCTGTGCACTGCCCTACCCGCCCAGAGTGGGGCAAAAGTGCCTTATGGCACTTTTGTGACATCTCCAGGTCATCACAGGACTTACACCAGGACTTAGGCCAGCCTAAATGTGAGTTAGGATTGCATCCTAAGATATTTTTTAATCTCTGTAGCCATTCCCATTCTTCTCTATCTATAGTATTTACCGCTTCTCTGGAGTGAGGATCAGGATGCATTCAGTCAATGACTGGGTTATGCCCTGCCCACTCCAGAGACAGGGTTGGATGAAACTTGTCCCCTTCTGGTGCGGGGCAGGACCTCCCCAGTCCGGCTCTGTCTCCTCAAGAGCTAGGTCGGGTTCTTTCTTGCTGTGTTCCTCAGAGCACAGCTAATCCTCTTCTACCTTCGTCTTTTCTCTGCCTTCTCTTCTCTGCTACTCTACATCTGGTGACCAGGGCCCCTGGACCTTTGCCTGCCTGCCTGCAGGGGGGCATCTTTTGCCCAGCGGCAAGGGGGCCCCTTCGGGCGTCCCCCCTTTGCCAAGCTGTTCTCCAGCACAGCGGAAGTTGATCCAGCCCGGCGGGGGTAGCCTGAGGGACTGCACCCACCCCGACAGTGCCTGGCCAGCCAGCGCAGGGAGACCTCCCTAGGGCCGGGTCTCCCCGCCTGTTTGCACCTGCAGCGGCTGCTGCAGCACTGTGAGGGAGAGCGCGGCGGGCGGGCTGCTCCCCAGGACCCAGCGCGGGCGTGCGCTCACCTGCCAGCAACAACCAGCCTCCAGGGCTTACGGCTCCCGCGTCTTAGCTAATCGGTCCCTGTCCCAAAAGGGCTCACAATCTAAAATGCAAAAGAACACCAGCAGAAGCCACTAGAACAGACATTGCTGGGGTGTGGAGGGCCAGTTACTCTCCCCCTACTAAATAAAGAACACCCACTTGAAAGAGTGTCTCTTGCCTAGTTAGCAGTGTTCTCTCATGTTTAACTACTTTCTTATACGTGTCCTTGCTGGATAAGAGGATAGCCAGTATTAGTTCCCTAAAAAGTCAATACAGTTTTCCTTAGAAGACCTATCCACGTCTTTATTTTCCTGTAGCCCCTGTATCTGCAAGTCTGTACAGAGTAGATAACAGATTTCTCCCCCCCCCCCAATTTTTATTAGGATATCTGTTCCGGTACAGCCTGGTGATATTATTCATCTAGAAGGAGAATGCACTTCTGGTATCTGGATAATAAATGCAGATGTGGGATACTTAATTCTCTATCCAGATTTACTGCTTTCTGGCACCACTGTATCAAACAGCATTCGATGTATGAGAAAAGCTGTACTGAATGAAAAGTTCAGGGTAAGTGGAGGAAAACCTGGAAAATAATACAATATTTGATTATTGGTCATGCCATATTATACAGTGAGATTCTGTTTTGGAACCCCCAGTGGATTAAAAAAGAATCAGTGGATAACAAATCAGTGGAAAAGTAATTTTAAAGACCCATTTCCAGGTTTCTTGTGCCTTCATTGTCATTCCAGTATGCATTTATATTCTTTATACTGCATTCAGCCACTAGATGGGGTAAACAGTGAAATCAAGTGGAATGAAATTATAATTATTTAACAGCACAACAATAGAAAATTGGATTTTGGTGCTGTTTTTTCTTATCATGGTATATGTGGTGAGTCAATCAGTGGATATCAAATCAGTCAATACTAGAATTCCACCTGTGTTCTAGAACATCTACATTAATGGTGGTATAACATTAATAGTGTTATTTATTATATTAAATAAACAAATAACAAACCGCTTTATCTAAACCAGTGGTTCTCAATCTTCTTAACGCCATGACCCCTTTATTAGTTCCTCATGTTGTGGGGACCCCCAACCATAAAATTATTTTTGTTGCTACTTTATAACTGTAATTTTGCTACTGTTATGAATCGTAATGTAAATTATCCGATATGCAGGATGTATTTTCATTGTTACAAATGAAATGTGTGTTCTGTGCACACATTGAACACAATGGGATTTATTTCAGAGTAGGCATGCATAGGATTGGGCCCTGAGGCTGCAATCCTATCCACATTTACATGGGAGTAAAGCCCCCTGACTATAATGGGATTTATTTCAGAGTAGGCATGCATAGGATTGCCCCCTGAGGCTGGCAGTCAGCCCCAGTGTGCACACAGCTACAGCTAGAGGTCAAAGGGCACCAGAGGTCTTTAGGCAACCTCCAGGAAAGCTCTAGGTGACCCCCAAAGGGGTCCCGACCCCCACTTTGAGAAACACTGATCTAAACTATATTAAATACCCCACTTATATATAAGCTTATCCAGGTCCAACTTGTTATACACTGATTTATTTTAATACACAGATTTTACTCAACACAAATAACCACTGCAAATAAAAACTGCAAATAAAAACTTTCAAAAACTGCTTTTCTACTGTTATAGAGAGGTAGTCATGCAAGCAGTCATTCCTTTTTTCAGTACCAGAATCAAACCCCTACAGATACTGGTACTACCTTATTCCATTAGGTGCATTAAAGGAGAAAGAAACCTGGAAGTGTGACTTTAAACCTATGTTTTATTTTTTTCCTTTATACAATCTTTTATTTATACTATTTTTTTTAATCCATGGGAGGTTGTGCAATGGAACCCTAGTGGGAAATGAGGGACAGCTGTATGTACTATTAGTTATTTTACTTTTTAAAAGCATTTAGATTGTGTACCTTGCTGCTGTGTCTCCTTTGTCCTCAGCATAACCCTTGAAATTTGTTTAACTGAGATATAGTAACTGCTCCAGGAATTATCCAGTTGGCTTCATGGCTGACCTGAACCTGAATCTTCCTTGTCCAACACTTTGAATACTGCCATACTGATTCTCATTGGGCTCTGTTGTTGTTTTTTTTACAATGGGTTATATCTGTCGAAGTGCTATCTTCCTCTCACACAAGTGCTTGCACAAAAGGTGGGAGGGTCTCTTTTCTCTGTAACCTGCTGCACCCTCTGAGAATCTTGTGCCAGAAGGATATAATCCTTTTTGAGACTGAGGCTAAAATCCAGAATAACTATGGGACCTTTTACACCGATACAGGACTTTTACACCTATGGGAAACCTATGGGAAATGCATAGAGAAATCCAGAGTAAGTGCCTCTTACGTCTTCCCATAGTTACCCTGTATTGAATTCAGACCTGACAGCTGTAACACCTTATTCTTTGGTGGAACAATTAAAATATGCTACATATAAGACTGTCCTTAATTTCTGCTCAGCCTATAACATGTTTGGTTACTACTGAGTATTTGCAATACTGGGCAGACTTTGCGTAAGAACTATTCCCAGACTTCAGCAAGAACAATATACTGACAACTGTTTCTTCACAGGAATGCATTATTGTCAGCATGTTGTTTTTGTGCTCATTGTGTTCTTACTTCCTTTTGGCTATTAGTTTTGTCTGCCTGATGTGCCTTGGTGATCTCAATAATTCCTTTAAGGTGATTGTTAAAAACAGGCACAAAGGTGTATTTGCTGTCTTTCTCTTTTAGATATAACTAGCGAAAAGCATACCGGCGTTGTGGGAGTAACATCCCCCGCACGGCGCAACATCCCCCCATGGCGCATCAACCCCCCATGCACATTTTCCCATGCGCAGCATCCTCCCCAGTGCAACCTCTTCCTCTGAATATCCCCCCAGTGCACCAGGCACCAAATTGGCTGGATGCTATTCGGTCTGCCATGTTAAGTATAGGACAAAAACACGCTGCACCCCTTTTCAGTCCCTTAAGGGTTAAATTTCTCCACATTGTGTTCGTATGACAGAAGGAACACCTTCCCCAAATTTCATGCTTCTAGGTGTGGGGGTTGGGGCAGAATGTTGCTGAATCATCAATTCTTCAATGCAAAGTATAGGGAGGAAAACGCGTTGCGCCCCTTTTCACCCCTTCTGATTGGAATTTCCGAAAACCAGTTCTTAGTGCACCCCTTCATCACGGAAGGAACGCCCACCCCAAATTTCATGCTTCTGGGCCTAGCGGTTTTGGCAGGGCAGTTTTGGCAGGGCGTTGATGAGTGAGTCAGTGAGTGAGTCAGTGAGTGACTTTTCTCTTTTATATTTATAGATGAGCATTTGATGGAACACTTATTTATTTATGCATTTGTCTTGTGATAAGCTGATAGTTTTAAAATACAGATTTATACATACTTTATTCAAAGTTTTAAGCCACCAGAAGCTTATGTGTAAGGGTGCATTTCCATGCTATAGAACGTTCATATTTTCAAGTAAGAAATAATGTGCCTCACTTATTTTTAAATCTCAAATAGCCAGTTTAATGATGGGATTGCTAGTTTGAGGTGCCTGTCTTTCCCTTTATTCCTGGTAGGCAAAAATATTTTCAATTGATTGTTTCTCCATTCGAAGATATTTGCATTTTACCTTGGAAATAAAACACCCCAAACTTTTGAATCAGTGTTTTTTTCTCTCTGTATTTAATTAAAACTAATTATTGATAGTGATTAATTTAAAAAGCATATCTCTGTAAAACTAAAACTAGAATTATTATAAGTTAGGGTACTGTTATGTTGTGCACATAAGATGTGTAGCTGTGCTTTTTGTTGTGTTTTCAGAGACATGAGCCTGGTTCACGTCAAATGCTAATTGGTACAATCTTACATGAGATTTTCCAGAGAGCAGGAACAAATTTTATGCAAGAGAAATTACAAAAAATTGCTTTCTCAGCTGTTCATGGACCAAAATACCTAAAAGAGCTGTAAGTGTTGCTTCTGCTTTGGGGTGATTTGGTCAGTATGTAAATCCCTTACAGCCTTATCCCTAATGCATAGGGTTAAAATCCCTTAACCCTATGCATGGTCCTCAGAAATAAATTCCACTTGTGTTCTCTAGGAATTACTCCTGGGTATATTTGTAGTCTTGTAGGTTCGAGAATTGAGCACTTCTAAGCTTCAGTGCTAAACACAGGGTTGGTTTGTGCAATGTTATAGCAATCACAGGAATTGCTGCTTGATATGTTTTGTTTGTCCATGTCATCATTTCTATGAAGAATGATGAGGACTCTTTATGAAGACAAAAAATTTACTGAAATCCTATCCACACTTTCCTGCGAGTAAACCCCATTGACTATAATGGGACTTCAGGGTAGATAATGCATAGAATTGGGCTTTGGATGTACCACGACTGTGTCTGCCATTATGGTTAGAGCTGCCTCACATGTTCAGCAGCTATGGTTTGTTTAGACTGAGAACATGTTTATAAGTTTCTAAGCCCGTTTGCTCTTTTCTCTCATGTCCTAAACTCTAACATGAAGTTCAAGTTCAGCATCCTGTTTTGTTTAAACTGTAGCTCATGTAAAACTGGTAATTGTGGTGTAACCCTTAGATGCCCATCCAGATCCAGAGTCCGGAAATGCAAATTTATGCAAATTGGGCTATTTTTAGATGGGCATCTAAGGTTAACTGATTCACAAAACAACAAAACCAGAGTTTCATGCTGGTTTCACATCTTGGTTGTTAAATCACAATTCCACATTTGCAAATGAGCAGCAGCATCAGGATTTACACAAATGTGTATGCTGATGAAGCTTGAGCTGAAGAGAGCAGGGAAGAAGTACCAGCAGGCCAGGGTTTGAGACCTGGGTCCCCACAAGACGAGGATTTCCTGCTACAGGCAGGGGGTTGGACTAGATGATCCACTGGGTCCCTTCCAACTCTATGATTCTATAAGTTAACTGTTCATTTTAACCCTTTAGTTAACTAAAAAGAAGAGTTCTGTGTAAGTTGTTACTAAAATTGGAAGAGCTTTTTACCTGTGTCAAAGTTTGAAAACTTTGCATACTTTTCTGCCTAACAAATAAATAGAAAATAGGAATATGTACTTCAGAGATTTTCTTTTTGTTCTACTATTTACTGCACAGAATTTAATGTATATTTCTACTTTGGCTATTTGCAGGTATCAGTTAAATCTGAACCAAATGGATATAATGCAAGAGATAGAGGAATATCTTCCATCATTTATTAAATGGGCAGACAACTTCATGTATGAACACAGCCACGTTAATCACCATAACATGAAGCTCAAATTGTAAGGCGCTGTTCATAGCAACGTTATTTTATTATGACCTTGCTAGTGTCATATGTAGACTACATACGTACATAAACATCTTAGGACACAATCCTTACCAGTTTAGGCCATCTCGTCTCCCTATTTCCACAGTAACAACAGGGGGCCTGTGTATATCTGTCCACTGGCCTAACTCCCCCATAAGTCACTTTTACTATAACCCCCAGGCTTGGAATCTGTCATCAAGACACTCGGTGCCAGATTCCAAGATGGTAGATCCCACCTTCTCGCAGTCCTCACTTTGAGTATCACTGATCAATATAATGCTCTTTCAACCTATTTAATTTATCAATATAATGCTCTTTCAACCTATTTAATGCTCTATCTCATTTGTTTAACAAAATTTCTCTAAAGCAGTTAGAATATTTTAAGATACTGCCTTGTCAGTCTCACTGATGTGATCTAAAAAAGCCAACAAATAAAACAAGTATGAACTAGAAAGTAATAAAGCCTAGTAAATTTTTTAAAAATTAACTAAGGAACAGATTGGAAAATAACACCATAACTCATTACTTGCTGAAACATAATGGCTGTCAGTCAGTGCACTAATGACCCTCAAAAACAAAATGGAAGAGTCAGTTTTTAATGCAGAATTTGAAGGTTGAGGCCAATTGTACTTCTAAGGGGAGATTATAATGTCAAGTTGGTGCTACCATTGAAAGGGCCATCCGTCTAATGGACATCTGTCTAGCTTCAGTTTCAGCAAGGCTTGAGATTATGATCAAAGCTTGTAGGAAGGTAAGCATAGGGGAACATACAAAAGTCCAAACTGTTTAGCTCTCTAAAGATAAGTGCTTGGAGCCTTGAACTGAGCTGAGAAACAAATGAGTACCAAGCAAATTTAATTGGATTTAATCCATCAAGTAACACTAAAATATCTCTATTCGTCTTCTGAAGTAAACATAGTTCTTGTTAATATTGTTGTGTTTTTTGACAGGCCAAGAGATAGCAGTGAAATCTCCTGCAGTGTCAAAGTTACAGAAATCCTTGACATCGAGGAGAATATTTGGTGTCCTAGGTTTGGCTTGAAGGGCAAGATTGATGTTACAGCTGGTGTAACAATTCACCACAAATCTAGAACGCAGTCCAAGATCATGCCACTGGAATTGAAGAGTGGCAAAGAGTCTAACTCCATAGAGCACAGAAGCCAGGTACAAATAAGAAAAGTTGTATAGTTTCTCAGGTGACTATAGCAGAGGCAAGAGTGCTCATTTAAAAAATTTTCTTGTGTATTCTAACCATTACATTTCAGAACAACTATTGTAAAAGTTGTATATAAAGATGTATCTATAACTTCTACAATAGTTCTGAAATGTAATGTCCGGTACACGGAAGAAAATTGATGCCTTCCTCTCCATTGCAAGATGCAATGTATTCCCTGTTGCCACAGTTGCATCAGGGGATGGGATTGGACCTATAGTGGGGATGACCTCACATTTTTTCAATCCTTTCTTACAAGAGTAAAATGCTATGACTTTCTTTAATTTTCTGCTACTCTAAAATTTCCATTTTAATTCTCTTCCATACATTTTCAGGTGATCTTATACACACTTTTATGCCAGGAAAGGCGAGTGGATCCTGAGGCTGGATTCCTCCTTTATCTTAAAACTGGTAATATGTTTCCTGTGCCTGGGAATCGTATGGATAGGAGAGGTAATGTTTGCACTTGGGAGACTTATTGCATATTTATTAAAGTAGTTTTTCAGTGGTGCATTTTTGAAGATGGCTAACATTAAATTTTATATTTTCAATTACAGCACATTTTCAAATGCAATTGTCTATTGCAGGAGTAGGCAACCCCTGGTACTAGTGCCAAACTTGGCATTTGGAATGATGCTTGGCGGCACACCAAGGCACCTCAGCACACACAGCTAGGAGGTGTGGCCACTTCTGCTGTCCCAGTTGTCCATAGGAAGCTGGCCGTCGCCACCGCTGGTGCCCACCGCTGGTCTCTCCCCACCCTGCCACTATCAGAATGGAAGGGGTGGAGAAGAGTGTTCCATTCTTAGTCCTGCACTTTTCTACACTTCTGTCAGTGGAGCTTATTTCCAGGAAGGGGTGAAGGACATTCTTAGAGCCCAATCCTGAGCATCTCTGCTCAGAAGTAAACCTTTTCGCAAGAGGCATGACAAGGATAGGATCAGGCTGTTCTCCAGCATCTCCAGTTCCCACCACACCATAGCAATGGAGAAGCCCCTAGGGGAGTACAGAGAGAGCCACATGCTGGCTGAAGGTCAAAAAAGCCAGGAGATGGTCGGGGGATATATGCACCGGGGATATATGCACTGGAGATATATATGCACCGTATTTCCCAGCTTATAAGACGCACTTTTTTCTCCCCAAAGGAGGGGAAATGTCTGTGCATCTTATAGAGTGATAGGGCCAATCCTGGAGCACAGTACTCCATCAAGTCACATGTCGTTGGATTCGTATTGAAGAGCAGAATCCAATTCAAAAATCAGTTTTGAGATATCTCCTTCCTATCAAAAGATATGGCAAAAAATGAAAAACAAAAATATAAAAACAGAAAAATACATTTTTGGCAATTTTTTTTAAGCAGGTAGGAATTTTGCCCTGGTGGGTAGGAATTTTGGCCTTGGGGTTCAGGAATTTTGGGTTTGGCATCTGGTCACCCTGGCACAGTTGCAGTCCTAAGCAGCCTTCCCTGGCTTGGAGATTTGCTCCAGTAGATATGAACGAGACCTGGTCCCTTCTTCTGCATGCCTCTGCATCCCTCCCTGGGTTGGAGATTTGCTCCAAAGTAGACATGCACAGTTGCAATCCTAAGCAGCCTCCCCTGGCTTGAAGACTTGCTCCAAAGTAGACATGCACAAGACCTGGTCCCTGCTGCTCCATGCCTGTGCATCCTTCACTCTTCCTTTCTATCTAGATCCCCTCACCTTTCCCTACCTACCTGGATCCCCCCACCCCCAAAAGAACCACCCCCAATTTACCTGCCTTCCTGGATCATTTGCAGTGAGATTTGTGCAAAATCTTGGTATCTGATCATTTGCGATGAGATTTGTGCAAAAGTCACAAATCACCGACACTAGAGATGATGAGTTTTTGGGGTTTCCAGCAAATTAGAAGAGTGCTTGAAGCTTAAAGTCTTTCCTCATTTGTTAATGACAGTGATAATGGTTCTTAATACCACTGTTGACTTTACGTGGTTGAAATCTTATTCTGCTGTATTTTATTAAATATATTAGTAAACCATTTGGTTCAGAATATTTTTTCTTGTTTTGTTCCTCTAAACTTTGGTGCGTCTTATTGTCCGATGTGTGTATATGTATACGTGTGTATATGTATACGTGTGTGTGTATATGTGTGTGTGTAAATATATGTATATATGTATATGTAATTTTATAATCATCTTGAAACGTGGAATAACAATTTTATAATCATGTCAACACACAGAATAGCATTGTTAACATACATTTTGCACTATACTGCTAAAAGGTTGCTGATCCCTGGTCTATTGGAAAAAAATGATGTGTCTTGATCATTTTAGCACCTTGTCAGTGTGCTATGAGATTAAAAGATTGAAAACCGCTACCCTAATCTCTGCAGTTGAGGACACTTAGGTTTCCCATTAAGCTGGGTGACTGTACAATTTGAAGCTCAGCAGTTTGGAGCTTTGTATTCCTAGAGTCTGGTGATGATACTTGATGTACTTTGTAATACTGGAGGTTATGATGGCATGAACGGTTGGCAAAGTCACCCTTTTTCCAGGAGGAGGCACAATTGGCACAGTGACTGGAGTTGATTTAGTTCTATCAGCATGCTGGAGCATCTGTACATACAAACCTGAGGAGCTGCCAGCGGTCATTTTGGTGCTGTAGCAGTCTTGGCCTCCATGCACCTTAAAATTTGCCTGTTAGTGTGTTTCAAATTAACTAGATAATTCATTTTTATTATATACAACTGATTGGCAGGCAGGGGGAATAAAATCACTGTGACATGTTCATGGGCTAGAATGAACTAAATAACAATGTTTTCGTTGTTCCTTTTTCTTGAAAGAATCTGACCATGTTTGTTTCCGCTCTGCAGAACTAATCAAACTAAGAAATCAGTTGGCCTTCTATTTGCTTCATAGCACATATAAATCTGACATAATGGAGCAAACACAGCTTGCAGCTTTGCCTCCTTTGATAAGTGACAGTCAGGCTTGCAGCTATTGTTCTCAGAAACAGAACTGTGCACTTTATAGCAGGTATTTTTTCCCTTTTTAAAGATTTTGACTTACAAGTTGATATAGTGATATCCTAGAATAAGGTCTGCCAATCCTTTTAATCAAATTTTGTATGAGTGAAATAGTTCAGTCTATTTAATGATTCATTCTCTTTGTTGTCTCTGAAGCCCTGAAGCTTCCAGAACACTTTGGCTGCAATCCTAATCACACTTTTCGGGAGTAAGTCCTATTGAAAACAGCAGGAGTTACTTCTGAATAGATATGCTTGGGATTGCACTGTTTGTGTTGTGTTGAATGAGGGGCGAGGGCACCTCATGCATGATTGTCTCAGACATGGGTGAGTTGGTTAGCAACAGGTTCTGAATGAAGAAATAGGAAGGAAATTTATAGAAACATTCTCAGGGGGTGGGAAGGTGATAAATTTGTTTTCGTAAGTTTTCATAAGAGTACTTTTGAATTCAGCATGGAGTTCAAATGATGACAGCCTGAAGTTTCTTAATGACTAGTGGAAAACTTTTTTTGCATAGACAGTTTGCTTGAGCAATTATAATTGCAAGTTGTTTTTCAGGATAACTCATATTGATTTGTGTTTTAGGGCTGTAGAGCAGCAGACAAATAGCTCAGTTCCTCTGGATATAGTTGCTGCTATTGAAAAAGAAACCCAGCATTTGAAGCCTTTGCACTTGGAATATTTCCGCCTCTGGTATCTGATGCTGACTTTAGAGTCACAAATCAAAGAAGAGAAGAAGTCATGTAAAAACATCTGGATGATTCCTGCTGCAGAAAGGTAAATTGGAGTGGCATTGACTATGTTTTTGTACAGGAGGGCCTATAAGTCCCTACTCATCCATATATCTTATGTATCCAGTGTATGGATGGGTAGGGACTTACAGGCCACCCTGTAAAATGACTTATAAACTATCTATTGGAATTCCATCTTGCTACATCAACACTATAGCAAGGGCTAGAAAATATATATGAATCACCTTGCAGTTTCACTATTGGTTAAAGCACAAAAGAGCTGGCAACCATGTTTTATGTATTATTCCAGATTACATTGTGTTTAATGTAGAGAAGTGGATATATACAGTAAATAATCTTAATGTTTTAGGGAGAAACATGGAGACTGCATTGGAAATATGAGACTAGAATGTGTACAGGAAGTATCTGATGGACAATTTCTACACCGGTTCCAGCGTAAGAATGATTCTGTGCCCATAACTATCCTGATGGTAGGAGACAGAGTCATTGTGAGTGGTGAAGACAGCACTTTACTTGGCTTGTCTACAGGCTATGTTCAAGATGTCAATGGAATCAAAATATCCTGCTTATTGGACAGGTAATGTAATACAAGCACTAAAAATAAGGCACACCTTGCTACTTCTAAAAATATACTTGGCATAACAACCGTTCTATCAGCTTTTCTGCTTGCAGAAAAAACTTTCCTTTGGTGATAGAGATTTTATATTTTTATTCCCACCAATCTTTTCCACTTGTGTACAGTATATACATAGTAGCATAAGCAAAAGACAGGTTTCAGCCCCTAAAGAGCTTAGGGCCTAAATTTTGAAATTTGGGCAAGGTGAAGAAGAGTCTATTTAGGGATTGGTGGAAGTCAGAGAAAAGAAAAGGTAGCAACTAGTGCGCATGGGCAAAAACTGTATCTACTGCAAATATTCCAACTTTTGATGTAATGCATTAATCCAGCCATTCCGAAATCCACCTTGGAGATCCACCTCACAAGCTGTCGTTGGTCACAGGCCTGCCACAACAAGGAAGCTGCAGGGCAATATGATACATAACTTGCATCATATTGCCCTGCATTATGTTTGTGCCAATGCATGATCCATTTCACACCATGGTTCTTAAACTATATGTTCTGACCCACAGGTGAGTTGTGAGCCAGCTTTTGGACTGGAAAGCTGCAAGGTAGTCTTGTGTGAACACATTGCAACATTTTTCCAGTGATGTGATCATGCACTGATGTGATTCAAAAACAACTTCCAGATTGCACTGTAGCTTTGTGATAGCGGCAGACTCACAACCCATAAAAATCAGGTCACAGCCAACTGGTGGGTTATGACCCATGTTTGGGGAAATGCTACATTAAAGTCATGTCTTTTGCATGTGATGACTTTGACAGATTTTCATTGAGTTTTTCATGCTTGCATACCTTGTTGAAAATTAAATTATAATTGGTGACATGTGGTTTTTTTTAAGAGCACAACCCTAACCATGTCTCTTGAAAAGTTAACCCCATTGTGTTCAATAGGTCTTACTCCCAGGAAATTATCTTTAGGATTGCAGCCTAAGTAACTCAACAATTTTCATAGCAATGCACTGAGATGATGAAGGGCTGTTGCACACCTATACAGTTATCCTCAATACTGATGACTAATTCACAAATATATAATTCTGTGTGCATATTAAATACATTGATGCATATGTCAAGCATGTGTGTAAATGCTTCTGCCACTCCTTGCTACATTTGTGTGTGAGTAAGAAACATGCATTGCCGCTGTATGGTGTGTAAAGCAGCTGCTGAGCTTAGTAGACTTCGCCATATATCTTTAATATGAGCACTGGGATTTTGGAGCTGTTTAGGGTTATGGAATCTTATTAATTTGTTGTCTTTATATAATGTGTTCCAGGAACTTGTCCCATCTTTCCAAGGAAACTATATTTAGGTTGGATCATGATGAAGGAGCTTTCAGTATAGACACCCCCTTAGGAAACCTTTCTAAATTGATGGAAAATTCCCCTACCAGGTTTGTTACATGAATTTTAATTCCATGTTTAGTATTATAAGTAGGGGTGTTTTCTCTGTTTTGATTTTATTTTTTCCCATCCTTTCTTCTTTAGTGAAAAACTTCGTAATTTAATAATTGAATTTCACAAACCACAGTTTGTTCAACATTTGAGCTCAGTCCTTCCCCCAGAAGCAAAGGATACTGTTGCCAACATTCTAAAAGGTACAGTAGATGCATGCTTTAAAAAAGTGTACTTTTAAGTGGAAGTCTGGTCCTATTTAGAAAACTTTCACTTTTAAAGCAGCACACATCAATAAATGTGTTCTTGATTAAAGATTCAGCGACAACTTTGTATCTAAACTCCCACATCCGGGGGGGGCACCTGGATGCAGGTGTCATATGTGCTCCTTGAAGCGTCTGGTGGGCCACTGTGTGATACAGAAAGCTGGACTAGATGGGCCTTTGGCCTGATCCAGTGGAGGCTCTTCTTATGTTCTTATACACACTCCCTGTGTACATGCAGAGTGAGGATCCATATATTCTGCAACCCACTGAAAAAGAAAATCTTTTTGCTTTAGTTTTTCCTCAAGCTGTAAAAAGATTTTGCTTGACACACATACTTGCATGTTCCATAAGAATCAGGACATGTAAGATCATCATGCCCAATACTCACAACAACCTTGTGAAGCATTTGTGCTTTACAAAGAGATTGCTAAGGGTGACTTACAGTGCAATCCTAAGCATGTCTACTCAGAAGTAAGTCCCACTGTGTTTGTTGCATTTTCCTAGTACCTCTTCTACAGGCTGCATTCCTTTGCATGTTTGCTTGGAATAATCCATACTGAGCCACTAATGGGACTTGCTGAGTAAATATGTGTAGGATTGGGCTGCTTAACCAGCCACATAACATGACCAAAGCCAATTGAAAATTTATTTTACAAATATTTTGATGTGATGAAATCGACAGTTTCTTCTAATGTTTAAGATGAAGAAATTATTTCCATTCTATGAAGGATTAATGAAAATGCTTTACTTTTTGAATTAAAGGCCTGAATAAACCTCAGAAACAAGCAATGAAACAAGTTCTGCTTTCAAAAGATTACACACTCATTGTTGGAATGCCAGGAACAGGAAAGACCACTACAATATGTGCTTTGGTAAGGTGGTATGTAATGGTCAGAGGTGTTCATAATATGTGTTTGTTTTTTCTTGAGGAAGGAAAGTGCAGACAGCAGTTATTTCCAAGCACAGATCCTTATAAACTAGCTTATAATAGTATTGTAAGTGTACTAGGAAAGTGATATAAGTGGTGGAGTGTCAGCAGATTCAGCTACAGTTATTACTAATGTATCACCTCTGTTGCACCTTCTATACAAATTTGCCTAAGTATATCACAGGTTAGAAGGCTTTGCTAGTACAGTGGAGCATCACGTAAAGTATGTTTCACGTAACAAACAAAAATTTCTCTAGGATTCTTCTTCACGTAAAGAAAGTTCTTCACGTAAAGAAAACATTTGTTGGCAATTGGGGCAGGCCCGCTGGCCGGCAGCCTGTTTAAAAAGTGTCAGGGCTGCCTAGCGCACCTGCCCATAGTGAAAGCAACACTTCTGCGCTGTTCCTCCTGTGGCCGGGCGTCTGCTGGGCAGAGAGAGAGAAAAGAAGAGGGAAGCAGCTCAGGGCTAGCCAGAAGGGAGCAGGGGAGAGAGAGGCTCAGGATGGAGAGAAGGAGAAAGTGGGGAGACACTTTGAAGGTGTCTTGGATTGCAGCCTCCTAACCATGTCTACCCAGAAGTAAGCCCCATTGTGTTAAATGGGTCTTACTCCCAGGAAAGTGTCATTAGGACTGCAGCCTAAGTAGACTTCATAAGATCATGCACATTGAACGCATGTTTTGAATTCATTCCCAGTGATCTGTCATTATTTTTACATCCAGTTAATATTTTTATATGAATATTTTTGGGGTTGTGGAACCAATCGTCTGAGTTTCCATTATTTCCTATGGGAAAATCCGCTTCACGTAAAGAATATTTCATGTAAAGAACATGCCTCCGGAACGAATTAAATTTGTTATGTGAGGCGCCACTGTATTTCTATTGGAAATATTATGAATAAAATGATGTCCTACGGAAACCTCACAGCTTTCCTTCTTAGTAGGTTGTAGGGATTGGTATCTTTATGGAGCAAGGTTTCTTAGCCAGGGATACCTATATATCTCATGGGTAAGGGACACAAATGTGTATCCATCTCTGAACAATTAAGAAATTGTTGGATCACATTAACAATCATCATTATTGATACAGATTGAGGTGTTTTGTTCCTAGTTATCCATATGTAAAGTAAAACCAAGCTATGGATGTCTTTTGAAGTCATACTGATAGTTAACGGAAGTGGTGATGATTAAGAGTTCAGCAGTCTGGCAAAGGAGGTAGGGGGACATGCTGTGCATTCCACTGGGGATAGCCTATAATCATAAAAAGCTTAAGAACCCCTTAATTTGGATACTTGCTACAGCTTTAGCCTTGGGGCTTAAGCTACATATCTCTAGGACTAGGACACACTTGGGGAGATATGGCCTGATAGTGGCATGAACCTTGTTCAAGGTTGTTCTTTGACTGCTACATCAGTACTAATTTACTTTGACTGTCTCCTGCTTTGTGTACATGCAATGTTGAAAAGCAAGGTTTACAAAAACGGAATAAGAAATCACTGTTGGGGCTTAATATGGACATTTATGGCAAGTCTGTGTGGAAAGATTTTCTTGAAGAAAGAATATTTGATTTCCAGCAATGCATATATGTTGATAAGCTAAATGCCATAATTATGAATGCATGCACTATCTATTTCTGGAAATTTTCTCCTACATGATTTGATCACTGGGTTTCTGAAAAGAGTTAGCATGTTAAGCAAAAGGCTAACTAATAATTTCCTCTTTCTTGTCATCCCTCTGCACCCATTTTAGGTCCGTATTCTTTATGCTTGTGGCTTTAGTGTTCTCTTAACCAGCTTCACTCACACTGCAGTTGACAACATTCTTCTGAAGTTAGCAAAATTCAAAGTTGGTTTTTTGCGACTGGGTAGAGCTCAAAAGGTTCATCCAGATATACAGAGGTTTACGGAAGAAGAAATATGCAGATCCAAAAGTATTAAAACTGTCGCTCAGTTGGAGGAGCTCTATAATAGTCAAGTAAGGAAAATGGCTTTTAAGGCCCTAAAATGCTTCAAAATGAGTTTTTTAAAAGTCTGCCTTGGATAAAAGTCACTAGTAGGTTTTTTTAATGGAAGAAATATAATTTTTAATCTACCATTTTTAATGGAAGAAATATAAAAAGTACTGTATTCAACTTATTGTATTCAGCTGATTTATAGTATAGTATTTATAGTATACTGATTTATATTTATAGTATAGCTGATTTATAGTGTACTATAGTATAGTATTTTCCATATATGTAAGCATAGACAATGACACACCTTTGAGCATGGATTCTAACTGGGAAACTCTTACCACTAGATGATGCCATCTTCATTACATAGTTTGGTGGCTTGCGATGGAATCAGTTTGTAAGGCAAACTTATTTATAAAACAGTTTGTAAGACAACTCATGGCCCACAAGATAACAGCAGTTATAGATAGACCCATAATAGGAGGTGTGTGTATCAGATAACAGATTTCACCAAGAATATGTTAAAGGTACAAGGACCTCTCACTTACAGTATCCCTAGACTTAAAAGTTAAATGCTACTAATAAAGGAGGAATGACTTCATGGCATTGAGCAAGGTCTTGCCATTCAGCATTCCCATTTACTTTTGTAAAAGTTAATGCTTTCTCCTAATTGTCAGAATAGGTAGCCATAATATTAAGAACTGCATTTAATAGTAGTTACATAGTCAACATTCTTACACTGTTTTGACTTAGAGGACAAAACTGAAAATGTTGTATACTTTCTGTGATACAGAAGGAAGTTACAAAATATAAGGTTAATGCTTCTGTTGAAATCCAGGTTTCTTCCCTTTTTCAGCCTGTAATTGCAACAACATGCATGGGAACAAATCATCCAATTTTTACTCGCAAAAAGTTTGATTTCTGCATAGTGGATGAAGCTTCTCAAATTAGCCAGCCCATCTGCCTGGGCCCTCTCTTCTATTCACTTCGATTTGTATTGGTGGGGGACCATCAGCAACTCCCTCCACTTGTCCAAAATGCAGAAGCAAGGTAAGAAGGCATGTTGCTGATGGAAATTTAATGTATCCAACAGGTTAACGTGTTACCAAACCTTTGACTTCTTTTGTAACAGGAATCTTGGCATGAGTGAAAGTTTATTCAAGAGACTGGAGAAAAACAAGGATGCTGTTGTCCAGCTCACTGTACAGTACCGAATGAACAGGTATCTAAAACGCTCACTTTGTTTGGTAGTTTGGCTAGTAATTGAAACTGACCCTATTTTGTGTTTTAATCCATTTAGCAAAATTATGTCACTAAGTAACACACTGGTGTATGATGGCAAACTGGAATGTGGCTCTGAGAGAGTGTCCAGCGCTGTGGTTGTTTTGCCAAAGTTAGAAGAACTGAAATTGAAACAGGAATATCCTTCAGAAGCATGGCTAAAGGAAACGCTTGATCCAAACAACCCTGTTTGTTTTCTTAACACAGAAAAGGTAAATGTTACTTGCTTTCCTTCTCTCCGGAAAACCATTCAGAATAAGCATAGGAATCAAGGTTACATCTTCTTCTATATTTATAAAAGAGAAAAGTCACTCACTGACTGACTCACTGACTGACTCACTCATCACCGCCCTGCCAAAACCAGTAGGCCTAGAAGCGTGAAATTTGGGGTGGGTGTTCCTTCTGTGAGGGAGGGGTGCACTAAGAACCGGTTTTTGGAAATTCCAACGGGAAGGGGGTGAAAAGGGGCACAACGCGTTTTCCTCCCTAAACTTTGCATTGAGAATTGCTGACTCAGCAACATTCCGCCCCAACTGCTGGGCCTGAAGCATGGAATTCTGGGAGTTCCTTCTGTCACCTGAACTCCCACCAAGAACCATCTGGAGAAATTCAACCCTTCAGGGGCTGAAAAGGGGGCAACGTGTTTCTGTCTTATACTTATGTGCATGAGGGGAGACTGAGCAACATCCAGCCAATTTGGTGCTCAGACCCTGGTGCACTGGGGGATGTTGTTCAGAGGAAGAGGTTGCGCCAGCGAGGATGCTGCGCACGGAGGGGAAAGTTGCGCACGGAGGGGATGATGCACACGGGGAAGTTGCGCTTGGGGGGAAGTTGCGCTGGGGGAAAATTGTGTATGGGGGATAGTTGCCCATGGGGGATAGTTGCCCATGGGGGATCGATGCGCATGGGGGGAAGTTGTGCATGGGGTTTGATGCATGGGGGAAGTTGCGCATGGGGTAACTTGTGCATGCGGGGTTGATGCGCATGGGTGAAGTTGCGCATGGGGGGTTGATGTGTATGGGGGAAGTTGCGCATGGGGGGTTGTTACGCCTGGGGGAAAGTTATCCATGAGGGGTTGATGCATATGGGGGGATGGCATACGGGGGAATTTTACTCCCGCAACGCGGGTACGCCTTTCGCTAGTTAGGAAATAAACTTCTTTAGAACAATCATTACAACATGGTTCCTTTTTGTTATCAGTATTGTTTTTGCCAGCTGTGGTATATTTGCATGCAGTTGTTTTATAGTCATGTATTTATCTTGAAAGATTTATATCCTCCCTAACAGCACAATCCAGAGTAACTATGGGAGAGCTTACATTGATGTAAGAGACATTTATGTCTTCATAGTTACGGTGCCACCTATGGGAAATGCATAGTATAATCCAGAGTAACTCCCAAATCCAGAGTAACTACGGGAGCATGTAAGAGATTTTAAGTGCACCTGTAGTTACTGCACCACCCAGTGAAAACCTTTGGGAAATTCATATTGGAATCCAGAGTAAGTTGTTCTTACACCAGAGCAAGGAGTCCCTGTAGTTACTCTGGAATTTGCCCTAAATTTTTCTTACATCAATGTAAAAGCTCCCATAGTTACTCTGGATTGTGCTATTATTCTCAAGAGAGACTTGAGGTGGCTAACATATTGAACACACAAGAAAGCAGTGCAGATGGAACCACAGCAACATCACACAGGTATATATCATACCCTCAGTTAAAAAGTCTTGTAATTGCACTTTGTACTAGCTTTACAGTGTATCTTTTTTTCTAAACTGACAAATAAAATGGAATGTGATTGAGATATATATTTTAAAAATATAGTACTTGTCTTTGTTTATAGATTCCAGCACCAGAACATACTGAGAAAGGTGGTGTAAGTAACATAACCGAAGCCAGACTGGTAATCTTCCTAATATCCATGTTTCTTAAGGTATTTGTCTTATATCTCTACAGTATTGTATGGATGAAATTTAACAAAAACACCCTGAATAGCAAGATACCCTTTCCATTTTTAGAACAGTGTTCAAGAAAAGCAGTATGCTTTTCTGAGCTAGTTGCTCAGGATACAGTAATTCAAAAATTAAAATGATTCTTCTCGTTCACTGTGTTTCTTCACTCCCATGTCCATCCCCCGAGTGGAAGCATTTTAAGCAGAAACATGCAAATAAATTATCAGCACAGTATACAGAAGTACTGGCACTTCCATGTTATTGCCTCCTTGAGGAGTGCAACATTGTTGAAAAGAAGAACCGTCATTACTGGACTTTGCCTAACTGTTGAATGATTTATAAAAATAATGCATATATTGGGTGGTCCATTCTACGAACCCATGCCATTGGATACAGGAACCACAGATATGGGGAATGCATGTTTAACTGGTGCCCCCTGGATGGGAGTATTCTGGCTGTTGGAAGCTGTTTGCATTGTACTGTAAGCTTAAACACACAGTGACCTTTTTAAACGAAATGCTCATTGACCTGGTAAGTTTTAATACAATATTAATGCACATAGGGCCCTTGCATCCAAGGATATTTGAAACAACAGATAATGGTATTAATACCATGGTATTGTCTTTATGTGCACCTCACATTTTAGGGCACAGTTTTGCTAACTGCCGCTTTGGCTGCAATCCTAAAGACACTTTTCTAGGAGTAAGACCCATTGAACACAATTGGGTTTACATCTGAGTAGACATGGTTAGGATTGTGCTCTGAATCTTTGTATTAAAAATATATTAGGTTTATGGCTTACCATTTTTCTAGATAAGAGTACATCTTAAATGACCTGTCTGCTTAAATGACCTGCCTGCCTAAGTTAGTCTTGTGTTTTATTTTTAAGGCTGGTTGTAAGTCATCTGATATTGGTGTCATATCACCATACAGACGTCAGTTAAAGATAATTACTGACTTGATGTCAAGTTCATATATCCATAAAGTAGAAGTAAATACTGTGGACAAATATCAAGGAAGAGACAAAAGTATCATCATAGTGTCTTTTGTAAGAAATAATAGTGAAGGAAATGTGAGTATACCTTATTTTGGGATTCTTGATTAATTCATACTCTTGAAAGTTCAGTTACTGCTTTTCTGAAAATGAATACCTAAGACATACTGCTTAATAACTCAAACGATAACTATTTTCAAACTGTGGGGAACCCTGCAGGTATGCTGCTGGGGGTCTCCACATCCCCTAGACCAGTGGTATTTAAGCATTTCAGCCCGGGACCCCCTTCTGAGAATGACAATTTGTCCAGGACCACCTGAAAGTGATGTCATGGTTGGAAGTGTCATTAAAGGTGCCCAGTGCCAGATTACAAGATGGCTGCATTCACAGTTTTACAACCTCCCTGAAATGAAGTCACGACCATCAAGGAGGTCCTGACCCCCACTTTGAAGACCACTAGACCCTGGGAGCATCTATCTAAGGTTTGAAATAGGACCCCTTCTCCCACAAGGACATGATCATTATGATCATGTCACTTTCCAAGCTCCTCCCAAGGAAATTTACTTAGGGAGTAAAGCTCCCTTGCAGTTACTTCCTGAATGTCTGTATCAGGGATGGCCAAATTTGTTTATCATACAATAAATTTCAGATATTTGACAGCAGCAATACTTAAGAAGCATTTAAATTTTTTAAGTGTATTTAGTCACCATGACCATTAAACTTGTGTTTTAATCCAGTAGATTTTCAGGTGCTACCTGGTAAATAATTATAAAGCTCAATTTTTTTATTTAGCCATTGTTTGGCCCCCTTCTCTATAATATCTGACTATTGTCTAAAGTAAAAGACTTGACAACCTGAAGATCAAATCTTTGCTCTTTTAATAGCTTGGAGAACTTTTGAAGGATTGGAGGCGTCTTAATGTTGCCATTACAAGAGCTAAACACAAATTAATCATGCTGGGTTGTGTGCCATCTCTGTGTCATTATCCTCCTTTAAAGAAACTACTTGACCATTTGAAGACAGAAGCAATGATATCCTTTTGTGTACTCTTTACTAGTATGAAATCATTCATTGGACAAACATTTTGCATTAAGAGTATCCTACAATAAAGATTAAAACGAAAAGTTTAAGTATACTGCTAAAATTATCCAGGCTAATCCAAATAGGGAAAGAGTTGGAGCATAATCAACAGATGCCTGAAATGTATAAGCCTGGTTTAAATGTACCAAAATTTAAAAAAAAAATCTAGCATGCAAGAGAAGCCAAAGCAGACTTGGCATTGCCACCCCTTTTATTCCACATCTGTAATAACCTTGTATAATATTTTATCCACGTAGTTCTTTATTTTGGTTCCTTCTCATCTGTTTGTGTAACTTATATAAACTCACACTCAACCATCAAACATAACATTCATTCAACATTCACAACCATATTAATTATGTAGTTAAACTAGTGTAACTACATTTGGTAATGAAGAATTAATAGTAATTTTTTAAATGCTGGATATTTAAGTTTGAAAGATTATATGGAAGAGACTATACAGAAGACCCTCATTATCCATCAGTATGGGCAGGATACCAAACTCTATTCATCCAAGCCCAACATTAAGACTTTTTCAGAATTTTATCTTATTATAAAGTGTATCTTCCTTAATGTTTGTTACATTTTCAATATTCCAGTAGGTGCCTGTGAAAGTGTTTTTCAGTGTAACCTTCTGTGACAAGGTCGTAAGGACATCAAGGGGGAAATCTTCATTACTATACTGCTGAAACTGTCTGGAAGGAAACCTGTTATCTCATTGATTAATTTTGAGTCTCCAGACAATTGCAGACCATTTTATTTTGTTGATTTCAGTGGTGGACATCTTAACTGGGATTTAAAAACTGCCTTGTTGGCATCAAAATCTATGTTTTGAAGTTTTAAAGAGCTGCTTTTGTTCCATTCTAGTAAATCAGTATTAAAACACAACCTAGTTAGGCCCTTTTAGTTCTATTGGATATCAGTGGGAGATTTCAGTACATGTTTAATTCTCTAATTGATATTAATGGGGCTTCAGGCAGCTTCATTGTAGGTTGGATCATGCCCTTTTAAATATTAAAGAAATAAAGTTTCTTGGGTGGAGTATTATGAGTTTCTATTAACAGTTATATATTCAGGTTGAGTATGACTAGTTCATTATGACTTGGTCCCACTTAAATCAATGAGTCTGAGTAAGTGCGACGGTCGAGTAAGTCTGACAAAACACGGAATACTACCCAACAAATTTAGGACCATGGTGCTGTTGTATTGCTTAAACATGATATATGATGATTGTTATCATTTAGAAATGTTTCTCATTCACTATTTGGGTAAGAGAACTTTTCTGAAGCTTTCCTTTTGTTAAACATTAAAACAAACTCTTAAAATTGTCATGACCACCCAATCACTTTTCTCTTACATGTTCATCTGTCCTCACATTTTAAAAGCTGATATTATATGGAATTCATCACTAAAACAAGGGTTGAAAATGTTTGAAATTGCTCAGTTGTCCATCCTCAATTGTTTGAGGGGGGAAAATGTATTCTGAAATGCATTATGTATTGTCATCTTAATTTAATCTACAGATTCAGTTTTCTGTGTGTTTAAAAACATAAATATGTACTCTGGAGAACTACCTCAAGTTTGATATTGACCCAATTTGAAATTTGTTGTACATATTGTATTGATACTCGTTATTTTTAAATGAAACTGATATATACATGTTTCTGCATCTGTAGATGGAGATTTTAAATCCTTTTTGTAGTTATTTAATAAAGTTGATCTGTTTTTGCATAACTAGTATGAATGTTTTGTTTTCATCCAACATTAAATGACTGACATCCTCATTTAGAGCATAATCCTATTCAACTTTCCAGTGCTGATGTAACTGGGCCAGTCCTGTAAGGGAGGGGCCAGTCATGGAAACCTCCACATGTTAATGGATCCAATTGCTACTGCGTTATGGTTGTATTGGCACTGGAATATTAAATTGAACTGGAACTGGACCCGTAAACCACATTTCTAAGTCGCTCCTAGTCTGGTCACGAGTAGTGAGTAAAAATTTTGTCCTTGAAACCTCTGAGGATATAAAATATAACAATTCTGCTGAAGTTAAGTGGGCTGGTCAGTTCTACCCTGACTTCTACCTTGCAAGTCTGTTTTTTAAATCTGTAAAAAAAAAATCAGTTAAATACAGTAGGCTATTAATATACCAACCTTATTATCCATACCACCCATTACAGATATTTTACATCAGGGCTGTCCAGCCTTTCAACTTGAGGGATCCTGGACACTTTAACAAGTGTGCAGAGGAGGAAATTTCAGCAGGTGCAGCTTGTGATCTGTGAGATGAAAAGCTTCACCTGCTGAAATTTTCTCCTCTGCACAATTGCTAAAGGAGCTGGAGCCCTCAAGTTGAAAGGTCAGACAGCCCTGTTTTCCATTGATGATGCAATTGCTCTATGTAACTTGTTACATTTTTTTATCACTAAGCATATTTATATATAACGTTTCAGCAAATCGTTTGTCACTAACTGCAAAGTTATCTCCATATAGATAAATGTTTCCCTGTCTTATTTATATCCTACCTTTCTTCCATTATGGTACTCAATGTGACATATGTATCCAGAGTTTCAGGTTGTTACTCATCAGAAACAAACCAAACACAGACCTGCACAGCTTCAGCAAGGTGGCTGTATCTTATTGCTCCCTCCAGCACAGAGAGAGCTGTGCCAGTTGGGTTGAGTAGCAATTATGGACGCCTCCTCAAGGTAAGGTAATGTTTGTTCCCTTACTTTGGATCTGCATTGCATTTGCTTCTGTCCTGGAAAGTTCCTTAGGATTGCCCCTTTAAGCTTAAAGGCCACACTTCTGTTTCTGACATTTGACAGGTGGGATTACACCAAGTAAGTAAAAAAATAAATTTCTACCCAAGACAGTTATGTTAAAACTCTCATTCATAGGTGGGATTGATTACAACTTAAAGGAAAAGGATCAAGTTGTTCCTGGAGCATAACTAGTAAGAGCAGATCTGTCCCTAAGGATGGGGACCCAGGGGGACTCAACCATTGTGTGTGGACCAATATGGTTATATAGTGAACCAAAAGTAGGTGGACAGTAAATATATAACCCTAACAAAAACCCTATTCAACCTACTGTCCACCAATTTTTGGTTCACCCTGTATATTGGTCTTGAAAGTGTTGAGCACTGGTTGCTCTACCCAAGAGATAACTGGATGAGAAGACCTTAGTCTCAGGCATTTCACTAATTAATGCACTTTGGTTATTCAGTCTATAATTGGAAACTGAAAATATTTCTTCAAAAAAGCAGGTGCCCATATTTTGCTACTAGAAAAGCATTAGTAGTCCAATAATACCTTTTTACTAGAGACAAAGCTGGAAAGACTATGGTATTGTGCTTGGCGCTGCATACACTGCATGCGAAGCACGAAAGCCTGGGTTGGATTGTTATGGAGGATAGGCTTACCCAAGCAGCAAATCCCCCCTCTCCACACCACTGAATTAGTCCAATGGAAAGGCAGAACCGATACGATTGGATCCAGCTGGTGTCGCAGAGCTGGGCTAAGGACAGGAGCTCACCCTCTCTTGTGGGCCGACCCGGGTCTCGAACCCTGGCCTGCTGGTTAACAGGAACAGCGTCTTAACCGCTTGCGCCACCTACAGCCCTACTAGAAACAATTAAACTGTTGAAAATAGTGAGCAAGCTTGTCTGTGTTTCCCCTCTCTGCTGTTTTTCAGTTACAAACAAGTGCTGCTTTCAATTGTGCTTTGAAATATGGTCTGTTTTCCTTGTTTTCTGAACAGCACCACCGAACTCAATCAATAGTTTTCTCACTACTTTATTTTATGACTTTTTAGTTGGTGGTAATAATACCTATTTTCCAATTCTTTTCTATCCTTTTGCAAAAGGATTTATATAAAAGGTGAAGCAGCTCACTGGAGGAAGGGATAATTATTGCTTACCTAGAGGAGAAGTAAAAATAATTAAAAATACTTTGGTATTTTTATGTATATGGTGGTGCCTCGCATAACAAGTGTCCCACATAAAGAGTGATTCATGCAACAAGCACAAATATCCATTTGGAGTGTGCTCTACTTAACAAGCCCCAGACAACTGCCCCCAAGTTGCTCCAGCTGAGCCTGTTTTGCTCCACGCAGAGCCTGTTTTAAAGGGCTGCCAGCCTGCACACTGCTGCCTCTAACTGCCCCCAAGTGACCCCACCGGCCTCCAGCAGCAGCCCAGGTAAGCCCCCTATCTTCCATGCAGCCTCCTAACCATGTCTACTCAGAAGTAAACCACATTGTTAAATGGGGCTGACTCCCAGGAAAGTGTCTTTAGGATTGCAGCCTAAGTAGACTTCATACGATCAAGCACATTGAATGCATGTTTTGAATTCAATTTCTGTGTTTTGTCATCATTTTTGCATCCAGTTAATATTTTTATATCAATATTTTTTGAGTTGTGGAACCAATCGTCAGACTTTCCATCATTTCCTATGGGAAAATCTGCTTCACATAAAGAGCATTTCACATAACAGGCATGCTTCCAGAATGAATTAAACTTGTTATGTGAGAAACCACTGTATTGAGAGTAAGAAAAAAGAGCCAAATCCCGCAGCACAATCCCATGTGACTTCAGAAGTAAGTCCCATGACAGTCAATGGAGCTTACTCTTGTGTAAGCGAGGTCAGGATTGGAGCCCCATCTTATGCATGTCTCCTCAGAAGTAAGTCCCTTGACAATGGAGCTTACTCTTGCGTGACTGAAGTCAGGATTGCAGTCTTGGAGCCCCATCCAATTCATGTCTCCTCAGAAGTAAGTCCCAGGACAGTCAGTGGGGCTTACTCTTGTGTAAGCGAGGTCAGGATTGGAGCCCCATCCTATGCATGTCTCCTCAGAGGTAAGTCCCAGGACAGTCAGTGGGGCCTACTCTTGTGTAAGCGAGGTCAGGATTGGAGCCCCATCCTATGCATGTCTCCTCAGAAGTAAGTCCCAGGACAGTCAGTGGGGCCTACTCTTGTGTAAGCGTGGTCAGGATTGGAGCCCCATCCTATGCATGTCTCCTCAGAAGTAAGTCCCAGGACAGTCAGTGGGGCCTACTCTTGTGTAAGCGTGGTCAGGATTGGAGCCCCATCCTATGCATGTCTCCTCAGAGGTAAGTCCCAGGACTCCCAGGAAGGTGTTTGTGTTGGGGGTGCAGCGCAGCCTGAGGCAAGGGCGGAGGGGTCGTGGCCGAGTCCTTGAGCGCCCAGGGCCGCCCGGGGTCCTCCATTCGCCAGGGGCGCCGCGAAGGAGCGGAGGGTGGGCGGGGGCGGAGATGGAGGACGAGGGGGGCTGGAGAAGGGCCGGGAGGGGAGCCAAGGCTGCATCCGCGCTGAGCTGTTCGGGTAGCTGCTGCTCCTCGCAGGACATGGGTAAGGAGGGCTGAGGGAGCGGTTCGGCCGCCCGCTGTGACTGTGACTGTGGCTGCAGCTGCCTGCTTGGCCCGAGGGGACGCCCGGCCTGGCGCTCCTTGCCCGGCTAGGGGACCAGGCCGCCCCTCGCTCTGGGAGGGAGAGGCCTTCGCCTCTGACAGCCCCTGCCTATGCAGGTCTACTCAGAAGTAAGCCCATTACAGTCAGTGGGGCTTACTCCCAGGTCGGTGTGGATAGGTCTGCAGCCTTAGAGCCCACTCCTGTGCAGTCTACTCTGAAGTAAGTCCCATTATAGTCAATGAGGCTTACTCCCAGGTAAGGAAGGATAGGGTTGCAGCCTTAGATCCAAATGCTGTGCATGATGTCTACATAGAAGTAAACCCCATTATAATCAATGGAACTTACTCTGAGGTAAGTGTGGATAGGATTCAGTGGAGGGCACCAGCAGGTTCGCACCTACTCTATAGAACCGGTTCTTAACAAGAGATAGTACATATAAAGTTTAAAAATAGCCATTTAAAAGTGGCTGCCAGATGGGCAGAGAACCGGTTCTTAATTTCTTTGAAGCCCATCACTGATAGGATTGTAACCTTAGAATCTAATCCTGTACATGTCTACTCTGAAGTAAGCCCATTACAGTCAGTGAGGCTTACTCCCAGGTCAGTGTGGATAGGATCACAGTCTTAGAGCCCAATCCTGTACAGGTTTACTCAGAAGTAAATCCAATTATAGTCAGTGGGGCTTACTCCCAGGTAGGAGCTATAGGATTGAAGCCTTATATCCAAATCCTATGCCTGTCTACTCAGAAGTAAGTCCCATTATAGACAATGGGGCTTTATCCCAGTTAAATGGGGATAGGATTGTGGCCTAAGAACCACTTCAAATAAAAACCTCTGAAACAAACTCTGAAAGGAAGAAGCAAAATCTGGGGTTGAGATTTAGGGCACAATCCTAACCATGTCTACTCAGAAGTAAGCCCAATTGTGCTCAAAGAGTCTTACTCCCAGGAAAGTGTCTTTAGGATTGTAGCCATAGGCTGTAATCCAATTTATGCTTGCCTGGGAATAAGAGCACAATTCTAACCATGTCTACTCAAAAGTAAGGCCCATTGTGTTTAGTGCGTCTTGCTCCCAGGAAAGTGTCTTTAGGTTTGCAACCATAGTCCCATTAAACTGACTGGGGTTTAAAACTCACTGGTAGTTTTAAGTAATGTGTACAGGATCAGACACTTATTCATTATCAGGCTTGAGGTACGAATTCCGGACATGAAGCAGCGCATGGCCTCTAATAATAAAAAATGCTGCTTCATGCCTCTGTATTTATGTGTATGCAGGTTGATCAGACATCCTTGTTCTCTAGGACACATCCCCCCAAATCCAGAGTAACTATGGGAGTACGTAAGAGACTTTACATGCACCCGTAGTTACTATACCACCTAGTGAAAACCTATGGGAAATTCATATTGGAATCCAGAGTTAATTGTTCTTAACACTGGAGCAAGGACTCCCTGTAGTTACTCTGGATTTTGCCCATTGTCTTTTTTATTCTCATGTTCTGGGGGGGAAAACCTTCTTTTCCCTGTGATGTGGCCCTTTCTTGTAATAAACTACAGTGGTGCCTCACATAAAGAATTTAATTTGTTCTGGAGGCCTGCTCTTTAAGTGAAACACTCTTTAAGTGAAGCAGATTTTTCCATAGGAAATAATGGGAACTCAAGATGATTGGTTCCACAACCCCCAAAATATTCATATAAAAATATTAACTGGATGTAAAAATGATGACAAAACATGCATTCACTGTGCATGATCCTATGAAGTCTACTTTTGCTGCAATCCTAAAGACACTTTCCTGGGAGTAAGCCCCATTTAACACAATGGGACTTACTCCCCATTTAAGACATGGTTAGGAGGCTGCAATCAAAGACACTTTCCTGGGAGGCTTACCTGGACTGCTGCTGGAGGTTCAAGTGGTCAGTGGGGGTACTTGGGGGCAGTTAGAGGCAGCAGTGCTGGCTGGCTGGCAACCCTTTTAAAGAGCCTCCATGCGGAGCGTCAGGGCTGCATAGTGTGCAGGGTCAGGGCTGCCCATAGTGTGCTTGCTTGTTAAGTGAAGTGGAACTTGTTATGTGAAGCAAGATTTCTTGGAAATTTTTACTCTTTATGTGAAACGCTTGTTAAGCGAGGTACCACTGTATATGCAATAAATCATGTGTCATATAACTTTAAATTTAACAATACAGGTATAATGTTTTAAAACCACATTAAATAAATTTGCATGGTAGCGTTTAGCTTTTATTTTGTCATGTCCTACATTTTTCTTGGATATCCTATATTTTGGGTGCCTTGTCCTCTTTTGCATTTATGACATCTGATCACCTTGTGTGTCTGGAGTCTAATAACTATTTTTGATATATCTATGGCTGTGTCTAGGCCCCAGTGTCTGATGTACTGCCCACTCCTATGCTTGTAAATCCTTAAAACTACTGTTAAATGGGAATAAGACCCATTGAAGTGTGTCTTTTTGGAGCCTTAACACCCAATCTTATGCATGTATACTCAGAAGCAAGTACCATTCTTGTCAGTGGGGCTTACGCCCAGGTTAGTGTGGATAGGATCGTAGGCTTAATAAAGTGCTTGATAATTTGAAAGTAATGGGAAGATTCTTGGAAAGTAACAGCAAACATCATGATAATTTTCTGCTAGAGTTGTTTGTGTGTACTCTTATTCTTTTGTGTGTGTGTGTGTTGTTTATAGCTTAGGTTTAAATTTGTCTAGTGAATTCAAGAGGCAAGATTTGAACTTGGGCTTCCTCTCTCACTTTTAGTGCAATATGTCAGCTTCACTGTCTTGTACTGAAAATTATCTTAAGAGGTTTTACTCGCTTGTCTGAATGCCTAAAACTCTCTTGACGTTAAATTGTTATCAAAAATAGTAATGCTTGCAAAGATATAGGAATCCCTTGATGTAGTCTGCAATGCTTATGAAATTAGAAGATGGGTAATTCATATCGGAAACAAATAAAAGCTAAAGCAGGTTTGTAGGCTGAAGGAGATGCTATTTGTTTTAACCATTATAGAACTTGGATTAGAATATCTTGAAATTGGATAGAAAAGTGGTACAAAATAAATGTTAAAAAACCTGCCTTACTGCACATGATGCTTCTGAGGTTGACTGAGGCTAACAGTGCAATCCTAAACATGTCTACTCAAAAGTATTCCCATTGTGTTCAATAGTACTTACTCCCAAGAAAGTGTGGTTAGGACTGGGATACAGGTTATGTATCCAGTGATGGGATTCAAATAAATTAACAACAGGTTCTATGCAAGGGTGGGCCCGGCCTGGCCCAAGAACCTTCTCTGGAAGTGGGCGGGGCCAGGGTCAGAGGGCAGGGCCGGGGAGGTTTTCAATTTCTAAATTAAAATTTTTTAAAAAATTACTTACTTCCGATTAGACCTGCATAGGAAGGGGCTCTGAGGCTGCAGTCTTCTTCACACTTTCCTAGGAGTAAGTCCCATTGACTATACTGGGACTTCTGAGTAGACCTGCATAGGAAGGGGCTCTGACTCTGAGGCTGCAGTCCTCTTCACACTTTCCTGGGAGTAAGTCCCATTGACTATACTGGGACTTCTGAGTAGACCTGCATAGGAAGGGGCTCTGAGGCTGCAGTCCTCTTCACACTTTCCTGGGAGTAAGTCCCATTGACTATACTGGGACTTCTGAGTAGACCTGCATAGGAAGGGGCTCTGAGGCTGCAGTCCTCTTCACACTTTCCTGGGAGTAAGTCCCATTGACTATACTGGGACTTCTGAGTAGACCTGCATAGGAAGGGGCTCTGAGGCTGCAGTCTTCTTCACACTTTCCTAGGAGTAAGTCCCATTGACTATACTGGGACTTCTGAGTAGACCTGCATAGGAAGGGGCTCTGACTCTGAGGCTGCAGTCCTCTTCACACTTTCCTGGGAGTAAGTCCCATTGACTATACTGGGACTTCTGAGTAGATCTGCATAGGAAGGGGCTCTGAGGCTGCAGTCCTCTTCACACTTTCCTGGGAGTAAGTCCCATTGACTATACTGGGACTTCTGAGTAGACCTGCATAGGAAGGGGCTCTGACTCTGAGGCTGCAGTCCTCTTCACACTTTCCTGGGAGTAAGTCCCATTGACTATCCTGGCACTTACTTCTGAGTAGACCTGCATAGGAAGGGGCTCTGAGGCTGCAGTCCTCTTCACACTTTTCTGGGAGTAAGTCCCATTGACTATACTGGGACTTCTGAGTAGACCTGCATAGGAAGGGGCTCTGACTGTAGACCTGCATAGGAAGGGGCTGCAGTCCTCTTCACACTTTCCTGGGAGTAAGTCCCATTGACTATCCTGGCACTTACTTCTGAGTAGACCTGCATAGGAAGGGGCTCTGACTCTGAGGCTGCAGTCCTCTTCACACTTCCCCGCCAGCAGGGAGAAGAGGGAGGTGGAGCGCGGCCGCGGCGGGGCGGGGCGGCTCCCTGTGTTCCTCCCCGCCAGCAGGAAGAAGAGGGAGGTGCCGCATAGAGGAAAAATGGCAGCCGCCGCGGTGGTTGGGCGGTAGAGGCTCAGAACCAGTCCCCACGGTTCTGGTCCTAACACGCCCTAACGGCTCGCCACCGGCGGCCAAACAACAAGATCCGGTTCGGGCGAGTAGGCCCGAACCGGTAAGTGCCCACCCCTGGTTCTATGTCCTAATAACCAATATTAATAACAGGTTCTATGTCCATAGAACAACAGGTTCTATGTCCCATTAGTAACTGGTTCTCAGAACCAGGTGCTCATTAGCAAAGGGTTCTATAGAATCTGTGAGAACCCCCTGAAGTCCACCACTGTATGTATCCCAAGTTATGTATACAAGTTATATAACTTCTAAGCTCCAAGAGCTTCTTTACAGCATATGCTGAATAGGATATAGGTGCATTATGACCATTGAATTAATAAGTAGAGAGTGATTAAAAGAGCATAGGATTCTTGTACATCAAGTTTCTTATTTACATAGAAAGTTTCTTACTACTGACTGTACCTTTATGGCCTTAAATTTCTCACTGTCTAAGAGCACAATCCTTACTATATCTACTCAAAGTAAGCCCCATTGTGTTCAATTGGACTTACACCCAGGAAATTGTCTTTAGGATTGCAGCATAAATACATTGGTTGGAATAATCTGGGGCAAATGTTTGCCCAGAGCATGATACTGCTTGTTACTCCCAAATTAGTGTGTTTTCATTTAAGGAAAAGAAAAATTTAATTTGTGGTGGAAAAATTCAGACATCATGTAGGAGGCTCTCTGTTAATATCAGATCTGATTAATAGAAAGAAGTGGACATAGAAGGAAGTGGCTTTATGTTTAAGCTACATCACCTTTTGTGGATACCGGATTATTTCCTGAAAGCCCCTTCTGGGAATGGAAGAAAAGTTCCTCTAACAGAAGGACTCCTTGTGTAAGCACTGTTTTATTGTAACCTTTTGAAGAATACTCCTTTATCATTGGATACTCATTCCAGAATGGACACAAGAGTGTCCAATGATGAAATAGTATTCTACAAATGGTAACAATATAAGCCACCAACATTTAAAAAGATTTTCAATAGAATGAATTAGCATTCTTCTTTCAATAAGATCATGTTGGTTCAAATTCAAATAGGTTTGCTTCAGTTTGTTAACTTGTTTTGAAATGTCATCTGAGTAATGCCTTGGGGAGCTAAAATGGTAGAGGTTCTGGGGTTGGACAAACTCTAAAACCACTTCACCATGCTGGCTCAGACTGCTACATCACTCAGACTAATACACTTCAGAACAAGTCAATAAGTAAGTTGGCTTTTGGGATAACCAGGTTCAAACCCCTGTCCCCATTTGGCCAGAAGCTTCTTGGGTGACCTTAGACCAGTCACTATCTCCCAGTTTCACCACCCTGAGGTTTGTGAAGATAATAGAAGGGAAGGAAACATGTACACCACTCTGAGTTCCAAGATAGAAAAGTATAGACAAGAACCTGACAATGATGTATTGCTTTCTGCTCTAAGCAACCAAGAGCACAATCCTAAACATGTCTACTTAAAAGTAATCCCCATTGTGTTCCGTGGGTTCTTCTCCCGGAAAGTATTTTAGGATGGCAGCCTAGATCTGAAAGTGCGTATTGTTTGAAACCTTCCATCTAGCATTTTAAACAATAGCTGATCAATAAACACTTGGGGTTTCTCCTATATGGAGTCCCCACAAATAAGCAAACATACCTCGGATTCTCTCATATGGATAATGTATGTAGGGCTATTCAGTTTATGACAACGGTAACTATTTTGCTGCAGTTTTATTGTACTGTATGCTATATTGGTTTATACTAGTGGATAGTTTTATCTTTTGTAAATATATTGCATTGAAAAGCAAATAAGTGAACTTCCACATTGGCATGTAACCAAGAAAAAGAATATGAAGTATCTATTAAGGTCTGTCCTTGTCAACTTTTATAAGGACGGTTTAGGATTAAGGTTATTCTTTCTATATTTATATGGGCATCGCTTCTAAAGTTTCCTAACATCGGAATCTGACAATCGGTATTATTTACAACTGGCATCTGATTTCATGTTTATAATAATGTTGACTTATGTGAATTCGGGACAAATTGCCAGATTACCAAAAGACACAGAAGACATGTATAGCAGAAGAAAGTACACATGCAGTGTGATCATATGCAGTTTTATTTAGGCACATATAATGCAAGGATTCCAGGTTTAATAAGCTTAGAACAAAGACAAAACAAATGTAGTCAGGAAAATGAAATTAGATAGCATTTATGAAGCAGGCTTCTTGAAAAAGATCTCTTACTATAGTTGTTTCCACTGTTGTTATTAAAAGGGGAAAATTATTTTTCTTTGAGATCTATAACAATTAAACATAGGCTGCAATCCTAAAGGCACTTTCCTGGAAGTAAGACCCATTGAACAAAATGGGGCTTACTTTTGAGTAGACATGGTTAGGATTGTGCTTATAATCTTTTACCTGGAATGTTATGTTCCTAGTGGTTATCATGATGTTCACACTAAGATATAGGATCAAGAATTGTTCAGATGATGTATTTTACTTTCCCACTGACCTTGGTAAAATAGCAAGATTGTGGATGTTCAAGAATTGTGGGAAGAGTTCAAAATCAAAATCTTGATCTGTCCCAGGATATGTGGGTCTTAACGGATTGATGGTAGAGAAATTTAAATAGTTGTATTTTGTGAATGTCACAAAAATATTAAGGTAGTTAGTATAGTACAATATGAAGAGCTATAAAATGTGCTTACAAAAGGAGAAGATTAACAATAAAATAGCTCATAGAATTTAGTGCAAACAAGTAAAAAGTAAAATGTAAAACATGTGAGAAAGTCAGCGTTACAACATAAACATTGATGTGCAGAGCCATGGAGCCATCTGTTCACTTCATTGCAATAATAAAAAGACGTACTGTATTTTACAAGCGTATTTTACATACTGTAATTTGAAAATGCAGTTATTTCATATATCTATTGCAGGGTTACTTCTTGATAATGCTGTAGACAGTGCAGTATTTATTGCCTTCTCTTCAAAATGAGATGTAACAGAATTCCAGAGTACCTGATCTAGATGTGCCAATACTAAAATTTTATCAGTGCTGATTTAGAACAGGGCATCTGCCATTGCTGCAGTACTATAAATATTACCTATTACTGCAAACTCCATACATGCATCTCCAATTTTTTCATAACACCTTCATATTTGACTGTATATATTATATTTGCATATTTTGTATGATCAGATGTTAACAAGCTTTTGTTTTGAACAGCAAATAATTAACTGAATTGGATATACATGCTCATTTCCAATCATGTCTCTTTTATTTTTAAGCAACAAAAGACCCCATAGCTGTTGAACGAGCAAATTTATTGAATATGGCTAAGTTGAGTATCAAAGGACTTATTGAATCTGCTCTGAGCTTTGGCCGAACTCTTGATTCAGATTATCCACCTTTACAGCAGTTCTTTGTTGTTATGGAGCACTGCCTGAAACATGGTCTTAAAGGTACAGGTAGCACCTTCTTAACGTTTCATATCATCAGCTCATCTAAATGTTTTATTTTGGTATTTCTAAATCATTTTAGATCAGACATTTTATTTTGCATTGTAAGACAAATTTACTGTCATTATTAGTCAATAGACAAATTACCTTTACATGCAAGCTAGTTAGCCACAGATTTTGTATACACCTTACAGACTGAGTAGGCATTTTGTACACTTCCCTCAAACCAAGAAGAAAATTATACTTTCCTACTTGAGTCATTGTAATTCTTAGAGCAATTGAAGAAAGCCCCTACCTGTTCCAGAAATTTTGTGTTGTCTTTTGTTTTTATGGAGTCTGGTTTTTGGGATGTCTAATTTTGTGGCATTGGCAAAATTATTTTTTTCTGTCAAACTATTTGTAGTAAGAGTGCCCAGCCACCAGACACCTTTTGTCACATGTAAGCTGTGACCATATATACAGCTAAGAGTAAGTTCCAATGAATTTAATGGAGCTGAAGTAAGATTGTGGTCTAAATATGCTCCATAACATTTGTTTAATGAACCTCAATCCTGAAAAACAGGCTTTGTAAATATCATTACTAATGTTTTGCATATGCTACTTGAATTCTTATGGCTTTCTTATTTCTATAAATGGTCTGTAAAACATCCAGTTATTTAGATAACATTAATGTTCAGAGAGAAGAAAACAAAATTTAAAGTATAAAAATTAATTTTTTTCTTCCAGTAAAAAAATCTTTCCTAAGTTACAATAAAACCATTTGGGGCCCTCTGGAGCTTGTGGAGAAGTTATACCCAGAAGCTGAGGAGATTGCTGCTAGTGTTAGAGATTTGCCTGGTCTCAAGTAAGTTTTATTACCAGTAAAGTTCTAATACAAATTATACGTATTGTATGCAACTACCTTCGCCACCTTACCCCTACTTTTCTGTGTAGGCTAAAACCTTCAGGAAAAAGGATTAGACTTTTGAACAAGTAAAATTTCTGTTACCATTTGTAAAACCTTCAAGTTAAAAATCACAATTTTATTTTGAATGTTGAGCTCTGAAAATGACTATGAAATAAGGAGTGAGCTCTTAAAAAAAAACAAATAATGACTGAGGAGAAAAGAAGACACAGACATGGAGATGGCTATGTGCTATATGGAAAAATATTTCCCATATATGGAAAAATATTTTCCAAAACCAAACATAGTATGTCATATTTCTCTCTCTCTCTCTCTGTCAGGGCCTTATCAAAAATAAGTTAATTTAACAGATTGTATCTTGTCTTTTGGATTAGGGCTTCAGATACTAATATGTGGTTGTTTCTTGAACTTTTCTTTGTCAGGACCCCGTTGGGACGTGCTCGGGCTTGGTTACGATTGGCACTTATGCAAAAAAAGATGGCTGACTATCTCCGATGTCTTATCTTTCGAAAGGATCTCCTCAGGTTAGTGCCTGTCTAGATTTTTGTGAGGAAAATTGAGTTCAATATTGTAATTGTAAATTTAGTTGGATATACAGTACTTGCATTATATTTTATTATTAAGCGCCACTTAGTATCAGTGAAGATATAATTTAAGCTCACAGAGATGTTTTTCTCTTGAATGGATTAAGCCAAACATATTGCACATTTACTTTCATAAGAAAATATCTGACTACTTCAGTGGCTTTTGTCACTTTACCTGAGTCATTTAAAATGCACATAGCTTATGACATAGGCACGTTCATAACTAAACTGCTTCTAAAACAAAACAAATTTGTATTATTTGTACTTGAATAAATGATTCAAAGCTTGAAGTGTTTATCTTCAGCGTCTGGTTATTGTCTTTTGGCAGCATAAGAGGGGAAGACACTGGAAAATACTTGGATTTTGCTTTTAAAATGTTCTTGAACCGTTTTCTGTTTATGGGACTTGAAACATTTTGTTAAGTTCCTATTAGGGATAATAGATGTGAATAACTGAACATAAAGATGGCAAGTCTGCAAAGGTGTGGAACCATGCTCTGAGTGTGAGGCCAGGTCAGGAATTTTTACTTCCTGAACAAGCAGCTCTCTCTCCACCACTGATTATGATTGTATACATTAACATTAGGAACAGGCGTATTTTTTTTCTCCATAACCATGAGAGTTGGAAACTTGGAGAGCAATCCAGACAATTTAACAATTAGTGAATGGTTCCCAAAATATTTTGATTGGCAGTTCTCTTGTCCTACTCATGCTATTGGCAGTGGCTCACGATTAGAGCTATAATCCTTTCCAGTACATTGTATAGGGCAGGTTTCTCACAAGGATGTTGCAGTTTTCCTAGTTGGTTCAGTGGCTGCACAATGAGCCACAGTTTACAGTTTGGGAACCACTGGCCCACATTAAGCACTCTATAGTCCTAAGGGTCCAATTGCTCTGTGAAACTTTCAATCTTGGATTGGTTTGAACTTTTAATAATTTTTGTCTTAAACCATGTTTTATATATTTTATGAAAGTAGTTTTAGTTCTATGTTAGATACTGAATTTATCATTTTAATATATCAAGCTTTAGATCGGTATGAGTACAAGTAACGAAATTACAGTAGTTTTGAAGTTTCTTAAAAATAAGGCAATTAGGAGTATCAGTTGATACTTTAAACATGTTATAAACTGAGATTATTATTTTAAATGTTTACAGTGAATTTTATGAATATCATGCATTGATGATGGAAGAAGAGGCAGCAGTTATTGTTGGGTTGCTTGTTGGGTTGAATGTAATAGATGCAAACCTGTGTGTAAAAGGAGAAGACTTGGATTCACAAGTAAGTAAATATGAGGTTATGACTTGCCTTAAGGTCTAAGCTGTTTATAGTTTAAATAATGTTATGAATAGAGAAGGGCTGTCCAAACTCTGGATCAGGGGCCAGATCCAGATTACACCGGGCGGGGTGGGTGGGTGGGTTCGGGAATCCAGCCTTCCACATGGCCCCCTAGCTCCAACTGCTGGTGAGTCACTGGAGCCCCATGTGTGAGCTTGAGGCATGGATTTTCCTTCGCTGCCTTGAGCCTCACTGCTGCCAGCCTCACCCAGCAGTGATGGAAAGCAACTGGATTCTGTGAAGAGCCTTTTATAGTGCTAAGGTAATGCAAGACTTGTAAGTCTCAAGGCTTGAACTTGCATGAGGCCCAAATCTTACATTACCTGAGGGCTCTGGGCTCTGCCACTTTAAGGGGCAGGCAGAGGAGAAGGCAGCAACATAATCCCATAGTTCACATCATTCAGAGCCTAGTACCAGCCTTCACAGGAGCCCCCATGATGAGAGGGGAAACTACCATTGCAACCTAATGTACTTCCAGTTTTCTGACATCAAACAGGAAGTTGGTCACAGTGGTGTCCCTAGAGTGGGGGGGGGGGGCTAATATCTCTAAAATTGTTCAGAATAACCCTATGAAGTCATACACCTTTGGATGCATATTTTCCAGCAGAATCTATTGCAAAAACAGCTTTAAAATATCTCTTTCCTTAAACAAAAAATGGAGCCCTATGGAAAGTGAAACTGAGCCATATTGTGGCAGGGTGGGGAGCACATTCCTCTAAACCTGATGCTGGTGGGTAGGTGGATACACAGTGTTCCCCTGCCTTCTGCCTCTCTGCTCTGCTGTTGCTGCCTTCTCTGGACACATGGGGGAGCGCGCAGTCTTGGTGAGAAATCCAGCAGCAGCGAAGTGGCAGAAGGCAGGGGATCACAGCCTGTCTGCCTACCCACTAGCACTGGACATTGAGGAGCACACTCAAGAGCTGTGCGCTCTTTACCCTGTGCTCTCCTTAGCAGGGTTGCTTCCTCCCAGGCAGGCATGGGAGCCCAGTGTGCTGTCCTGGGGGCTGTAATTGGCAGGGGGCATTCTTCTGCCTTCAGCCACCCCACTGCTGGCTTCTCTGGGCTGTGGGTCTGGTAGGTGCACACTCGCAGGGCTGAGGAGTCATCCTGTCCCCTCGTAAGAGGATCTCCCAGGTCCTCCCGCTAGGGCCAGGGAGGAATGTAAGAAGAGGTCACCTCCTGCTGAAGGGGGCACAGTCCTCTGCCTCCTGCATATTGAGAGTAGATACCATTGACTATATAATGGGGCTTATTTCTGAGTAGACATGCACAGGGTTGTATCCTGTCCCCATGTCTCGACAGTCCCTTGTCTGTCCTGCCCAGTTTTGTGGATCTTGACTATGCCAACCCTGCTGTGGGAAGATATGCCAGGTGAGTTAGGCTGGCCTAAATTAGTTAGGATTGCACCCTAAGTATGTCTTGCTATCAGTCCCCTACACACCATGGGGTTGGCATCATAATCTAAACTTGGCACATTAAACTTCTGTGTAGGAAAAAACATCCATGGTGGATCATGATACAAAGTCATGTATTTTTTTTATAAGAAACTGACATTTCTTACATTACATTTCTTACATTACATCAGCTAATTCTAATTCATTTCAGAAGAGTGATAATGCTTACTTTTCTTTTTGCAAAATCTTTTCAGGTTGGTGTGATTGATTTCTCTATGTATTTAAAAAATGACGATGATCTTGAAAACAAAGGCAGGTAGGGTTTGGCTTGAGCTTTTTAAGCTGAATTGTTTGCTAAAATGTGTCCTTTTAACATTTTTAAAGCATTGTCCTATGCCTGTTTTACATAGATGAAATTACCATTGTGTTTTGTGGGGCTTAGTCCATGAAAAGTGTGCATAGGATTCCAGCCTTATATATATATATATATATATATATATATATATATATATATATATATATATATATATATATATATATATATATATATATATATATATATATACACATACATACATACATACATGCCTATATATATATAGGTAGTCTGGAGGTAGAACTGTTGCCTTGCCTGAAAAAGCCTAAGCAGGATCAGTTGCTTGGATGGGAGATAGAGAGGCTGATGGCATGTCTGTATGGAAGAGTTTAGTATAGAGGAATCAGCTGGCCAAATGAAAATAATAACATCCTTGAGAAGTCAAGGATGCATCTGCCTGTGAGAGCTTGGAAAGTGCAAGAGCTGGCAGCCAGGACTGTGAGTTGAAGGGAAAAATCTGGAAAAATTAAAGTTCTGTGGGATTTTCTCATGAAATATTACTTGTAAAAAATCTCATTGAACAATGGATTTATGTTCAGACTGCCCATAAATCAGCTTGAGTTTATTGAGAAAGGTGGTGCATGTATATACTTTGCAACAATGGTCGTTAGTAGTTTAAATTGATGTCTTCATATCAAACTCTCCTGCCTTCCGATGTTGCATTTTGGGGGGTTTGAATAAATGTTTGTTTAAATAGGTTTTTAATTCTTTTCAGGAATGACCATATTTCCGCTATATTGGATCAAAAGAATTACGTTGAAGAACTAAACCGACAATTGAAGTATGTACTGTATATATAAAAATATACTAACGTATGTATAGCGGCACCATCTGTTTAAAACATAATTCTTTTTTTGCACCAGGCACTTAAATTCTTGTAGTTTTGTCTGACTCATGTTAATGGTTGCATCTTATAAAAGAAAGAAAAATGGGTGAAAGGGGCTTGTTGGAAATGGCACTGTGATTGCAAATTATTTGTCCACTGAAAGTGTATTTCTGTTTTTAAACCAGGGCAAACTAAGAGATAAAGACAAGAATGATGATGAGAACCCTTTTATGTGTTGCCTGAAATTTAGTACAGTAGTATCATACTTGCTGTTATTTGCCAAACAGATTAAGGGCCCAGTCCTCTCCAAATTTCTGCACCAGTGCATCTAAGGCAATGGGGCATGTGCTGAATCCTGCAGAAGGGACAGTCATAGGGGCTCCTCAAAGTAAGGTACCCTACAATCCAGAGAACTACGGGAAGACATAAGAGGTACTCTGGATTGCTCTATGCATTTCCCGTAGGTGGCACCATAACTATGTCGGTGTAAAAGGTCCTGTAGTTACTCTGGATTGTAGCCATTGGCTGCAATCCTAAAGACACTTTCCAGGGAGTAAGACCCATTGAACACAGTGGGTCTTTTGAGTAGACATGGTTAGGATTGTGCCCTTAGTGTGTTTTCCCTTACCTCAGAGCTGCATTGCAGATGCTTTGGTGCTAGAAAGTTAGATAGGATTGGGACTTACATCTGTGTTCCTAAACATAATTACTAGAGAGTAAGGACCCTACATGTAACAGTGTAGGCTGGCTTATGGAAAAACCAGTGGTAAATCAGGGATTTTCATTACACAAGTCCATACATTTCATGACAGTGAAGATTCTAACAGTAAAGTTTTGCTAAAATTTTAAATTTATACACTGCTTTGCTATCCAGACTTACTTAAAAATAATTTATATGAAGTTTAGCAGAACTAGAGCAGCATTCATAACTGGCAGTGGTTTTCAAAACGAACGTACATAAAAATACCAATTTCTTCAACTCCCTCCCTTTAGAGGTCTGTGATATGTCAGCATCCTAAGGAGGATTACTGAGTCATGCAGTAATTGCCATTATGTTTTGTTTGTCGTCTTCTGAACAATATCTAAGAAATTTGACTACAGCCACCTCGTTATGCCTTAAAGCCCATCTAATATCCATGAATGGGAAATTCATGAAGCATGCCGGAGGCCCTGGCTGCCTTGTGGTGAACAAATCAGAAGTCTGGAGCACTCAAGTAAAATTAGATAGGGACCTTTAGTTTAGAACACAATCCTAACCATGTCTACTCAAAAGTAAGCCCCATTGTGTTCAATGAGTCTTACTCTCAGGAAAGTGTCTTTAGGATTGCAGCCAAACCCTTCAATCCAGAGTAACTACATAAGAGACATTACGTGCACCCGTAGTTATGTGCACCTAGTGAAAACTTATGGGAAATTCATATTACAATCCAGAGTAAATTGTTCTTACTCCGTAGCAAGGACTCCCTGTAGTTACTCTGGATTGCACCCTTTGTTGAATTAGTATTCAGGTGTTCTTAGCTTGTTCTGTAATTTTCTTTCTAACCTTGCCCCTTTTTTGTTTTGCCAAGAGATCTGAGTTTTACCTTGTTGCCTGTAATTATCTCCCTGTGGTTCCAAATTCTTGTAACTTTCTTTAATAAACTCTTTATATTTTAACTGATTCTTCTGCTTGGATTACATTCACTCTGGAGTGTGAAATTGTCATGTCCTTCTGATGAACCTAGTTACACCACTGTTGTGTTTTTAAAGGAAAGTCCCAGTATTTGAGGCCTCCCAACTCACCTTCGAAAAAAGTTTTTCTAGGGTGGTTTTTCTCTCTCTCTCCATTAAAAGGAGGGGAGCAGAGATTGCATGTCCACTATGTACTACTTGTACCACTAGGTACTATGCTTGGTCAACCCCCTAAGCTTTCCTAACAGCTTACTACAAAGACCGCAATCCTATGTACACTTTCCTGGGAATAAGTTCCACTGTAATCATTGGGGCTTCCTTCTAAGGATTCCACTGCAAGTATGTGAGAAGAAACCCTTACAACAGTTGAGAAGTAATGTTCCTGAAGTAGTACATTTTTTATGAGTGACTCAAAAGAAGGTCCTTTTTATGTTACTAAAGACTAGCAATACAAATGAAACTTTTTATGGCTTATGAGAGGGAGAAATGAAATGTAACATTTGCTGCAATCCTAAAGACACTTCACTGGGAGTAAGACCCATTGAACACTGGGCTTGCTTTTGACTGGACATGGTTAGGATTGTGCTCCTTATGGGTCTAAAAATGGTACCAGTCCCATTTCTAATACTTTTTGGTGTGGCATTTGTTAGCCATATTAATCATTTGCTTCAGCATGGAAAAGGCAGGATATAAATTTTAAATTACATTTTATTCTTTCCTGCATTCGTAAAAGTAAGCAAATGTAGTATGTATGGGTGGGTGGAGGTGATTTCAGTTAACAGTTGACAATGGATATCAGGCCAGTGCTGCAATGTTCTGAAAATGAAAAAGTACTTCTTACGTTATAGTGCTGTAGTTGGGTTTTGTGCTGAATAGGGGTCTCTTTGTTGCTTTCAGTACCACAGTCAGCAGCCTTCATGCACGGGTTGATTCATTAGAAAAGTCAAACACTAAACTTATTGAAGAGGTACTGTCATTTTTAGCAATGCTTTATTTTATTTATTTAAATTTTATTTTGAAATTGGTGGTGTTTTGGGGCTTTTTTTAATGAAACCAATTTGCACAACATTTTCCCAATGGTGCCCTGTAGATTCTGTGCTTGATGAGAATCTATTGATCAGAAAATCTGTGATGGTCCTGTTTCCCATTTTGCACTTGCCACAGCAGTACAAATGGAACCTCACCACCCACAACATTTGGTTCCTGGAACCACCATGTTTTCCCATTTTCAGGTTATACAAAAGCAATGGTTTAACATGGTTACAAGGCAGGCAATGAATTAAAATGATTCAATTTCCCTTTCCCCAGGCTCACAAAAGCTTAGTTTCAGCTCAGTGGCAGAAGCTTCCCCTTATAAAGCAATTCAGAAGTGATCGTCACTTTATCTTTATGTGATAATCACATGGCGGTAAGCGGGAAGGGGGGTTTGCCTCCCAGATGAAACATGAAACCAAAGCCGAACCCTTTCTGAACCTAAGGCAAGCTTATTTGCCTGCCACATTGCCATTTAAACAGGTTGCTTTTAAGCCTTTAACTGCTATTTAAGGGATGTTTCTTTTAAAGAGCCAGCCTCTTTTGTATTGAGACAAAATTGCTAATAAAACACTATTAGATTACACCTGGGGTTCACCCAATACACTATGTTTCTGAAATAATTTTTTTTCAGTTTAATTGTGGTGAGAGGTTTATACAAGAGTCCCTGCAAGCCTCTTGAAATGCATAGCATCTATACATCACCCCCCCGTTTGCTGATTGTACTTTCTTTTGAAGCTGGTTCATTTATATGAGTAGCTAAAATAGTTCAGTTGACTTTTATGGATAATGTAGTAACTTTTTCTTGGAAGACCAATGCTGCTTATATGCATTGTAATTTTGTTTTCCCATTGTTGACACGAAAATAAATTTTCATTATTTTCTGGTTTCTTCTGCATTTTCTTAGCTTGCAATAGCAAAAAACAACATAATTAAACTTCAAGAAGAAAATCATCACTTGAGAAGTGAGAACACACTTATTTTAATGAAAACTCAGCAGCATCTCAAGGTATGAAAATTCAGTTGGCAGTGGTTTGAATATATATTCAAATATAAGGCTGAGGGTGGTGCAAGTTGTTAAGACACTGTGCCTGTTAACCAGCAGGCCAAGGTTCGAGACTCGGGTCCCCACAAGACAGGGTGAGCTCCTGTTCTTAGCCCAGCTCTGTGACGCAGCTGGAAACAATTGTATCAGCTCTGCCGTTTCATTGGACTATTTCAGTGGCATGGAGAGGGGTGATTTGCTGCTTCAGTAACAGCCTATCCTCCATATTAATCTAACCCAGGCCTTTGTGCTTCACATGCAGTGCCGAGCACGACACCATAGTCTTTCAAGACAGATGGATGCCAATCCAATACAAATTCAGATTTCTTTCTGGAGCTGTTGGGATTTAAAATACACATTCTGACCAAATGAAAGTGGGAATTTTCAGGATTTCAACAGCATTCCACATATGCATGCAGCAAGAAGTGGGAGAAAGAGCACCTGCTGGCCAACCCTGGAATAAGCAGATATTTCTTGATACTTCTGTATAATGGTGGCATTTGGAAACAGAAGGACTAATGCTTTAGTTCAGATCTCAATTGGTAGTATAGAAGGTACCACAGATTTTGTTCTGCTGGCTTATTATTCAAAGAAACCATGACAAATGAATATCTGAACAAAGATCAGGTAGTTGTGTACAGTGTCAAATCAGTTGTAGATTTTGGGGTATTGAGTAATCTTTAAATGTTTTAATTTACAAGTAAAAGTTGACTCAGGCTACAATCCTCCACACACTTTCCTGGGAGTAAGAACTGTTGAACACAATGGGGCTTACTTCTCGATAGGATTGTTAGGATTGTGCTCACAGCTGATCTAATATAGAGTGTTCTGGAACATGCTGGTCTGTCCCTCCAAAGATTGCATCACACATTACTTCAGGCATACATGGAGGTGCAACCATCCCAGTAATTCTTCCAGCATTCATGGAGACAGTAACAGTGCTTACCAATCATGCAGTGGAGTCCCAATGATGGCTGCACAATAACGTAGTACCTGAAGTATAATTCTCGGAGCTGTCAGCTCTAGGAATAGGACATACACAGTATTGCATGTTGGACACAGTATTGTATGTTGCCTTAATTCTGGGGAGTATCATTTTGTAGTATTTTGCCTTTCTTCCTTTATCAAGGTAAGCACTGAAAGATGTCAGAGAGGTGTTGTCACTACTTACAACAGTAGTCTGCGCCTCTTTAAGAAATGCCTCACTTTTTAAAAGGCCAGTAATTTAAGAGGACTGTTTTGCTTTCTTTGAAGGTGAACAAAGTAGATGCTGAAGCAGAACTTCAGACATACAAGCACTCCAGACAGAGTCTGGATGAAATGTACACTGAAGCACACAGACAGCTTCGAGAGGAATCACAGTTAAGACAAGTGAGTGTATGTAGATGTATTATGAAGCCTTAAAAATGCATATCTTCAGCAGAGTTTTATTTTCCTACCATTACTTTCTTTGAAGATTTAAAGTTTTTAAATGATTTCATTTAAACATTTCATCTCACAGTCTCAGAGTGGGCTATAACAGTTTTAAAACAAATGTGAAATTTTACATTGCATGGAATTAAATATAAAGCATAGAATTACAGTACAGGTATTTTATTTATTTTGGTTTCTTTTATAGGATATAGAAAATGAACTGATGGTCCAAGTTGGAATGAAGCATGAAATAGAACTTGCAATGAAGTTGCTGGAGAAAGATATACATGAAAAACAGGACACCCTTATAAGTCTGCGCCAACAATTGGAAGAAGTCAAAGCTATAAATGTAGAAATGTACCAAAAACTTCAGGTAAAAATGCTATTTACTTGAAAGGTAATATTTAAAACTAGTCTGATATCAGTGCTTGCTTTTTTCTTACAGAAATTATAACATTTTGCAGCATATTGGGAAATCAGCCATTTTGGAGCCAAGCTGATTTTGGGCACAATCCTGAGTAACTATGGGGAGTCTGTGCTCCAGTGTAAGAATAATTTGTTCTGGATTGCAATATGAATTTCCCATAGGTTTTCACTAGGTGGTGCAGTAACTACAGGTGCACGTAAAGTCTCTTACGTGCTCCCGTAGTTACTCTGGATTGTAGGGTTTGTTTCATATGTTTTATTTTATTTTTACTTTTTAGGTTAGCCATTTCTGCACTCTGCAGCCATGTACACATAAGTATACATATATAGGTACACAAAGATTATTTAAATTTAAGGGGATTGCTGCTTTAATTGTATTTCCCCACATTAGGTGTTACTTTTAGAGGGGTTTACTAATTGAAGGTACCTTTTTAATTGCCAGAATGCTGTTTTATGCAGTGAATGTTCAGCTGCTATGAATTAGTTAAGGGAAATCCCATTGCCTGTTTCAAAGTTGGTGTGAAATACCAAGGAAAGTGCTGTGACAGTATTAAGAATATGCTCTAAATAGCTTCAATTTTCTATTCAAGTTCAGTGCTTCTTTGTTGTATCCCAATGTGAAAATAACCATGTTGCCCTCTTGCAAAAATAACAGGGAATACCATCAAACACTATCTGCTCTTAACAGCAACATGCAAATTAATGCAATTTTCATGTTCAAAAAATCCATTTAGGTTGTTTAAATGTTATGAGCTCCTTGTTTTTTTCTAAGCACTTAGACAAATGAGGTGTGTGTCATCTGGAGAATATTGCAGAAAGACCCTCATATTGCAGAAAGTGCTCTCAGTTATAGTATATATCAAGGAAACAGGCAGATTACTCAGTTATATTGTTCAAATCAAAATCTGTTAATATTACAGGTTTCTGATGATGCCATGAAAGAAAAGAATGAAATAATTGGACGACTGGAAGATAAAACCAGTCAGGTTACTGCAACTATGAAGCAGCTGGAGCAAAGGTACAGCTTTGTTTTTTATTTTGCTTTACTTCATTCATTTCTTCCTTCACTTCATTACCATGTAGCTATCATTGAAACATAACTTGGTATTGAAGCAGGTTTAAAATATGTTTTGCAGCTGCCCTTTAAATTAGTTAAATACATGTTATGTGTTAAGCATAGGATGAATACAATCCTAAGCCAAAACATTTCTGCTTGTGTTTTGTTGCTTGCATGATTCCTGTGCCTGACTGATTGTGAGAATTCCTGCTAGATGGCCATGCCAGAATTCCATTTGTTTCCTATATATTTATTGCTCCTATTCTGTGAAACCCCAATTTTAAAAAAGTGAACCTAGCCTCTAAGAATGATTTACATATCCTAAAGATAAGAGTCAGGCTTGCTGAGCATAGCAAAAGATTTGGCTTTCTTTTAAAAGCTTGAAACAACAAGTGGTGGTATTGTAGATCATGGTCACAGCACCTTTTTTCTGTGTCAAGGCTATTTGTCCACAGAAAAAAACATACCGGTACTTTGAGGTGGTGAAGATTATGATGGGGGAAAGTGTTAGAGGAGGTGTTACACTCCCGAATCATGTTCCAAATTCAATTATTTCCCTCCCTATTCTAGTTGTTTTTTAAAGAGGGAGATCCAGACTTCTGTTATCTTCTAGATGATTAATATTTTGAGATAGGCAGGTCTTGAGTCTAGCGGTCCAGGCCAAATCTTGAGAAACATTATTTAGTTAAGTTACACTGTGCAACAAAATTTTTTTTGTTTGTTTCCTGGAATGTTAGAACTGATTTTGGGTATATTGGGTGTGCTGATTCCAAATATGAAAACAGTTTTTCTCTATTAGCTATACTTTTTGAGATACAGCGCTAATGAATGTCTATGCATCCGTCAGTCAAAAGTCTAATTTGCCATAGGGTGCCATGATGTTTATATCTTAAAAACTAGAGCTAATAGGTGAAAATTACTGTTATATTTGAAATCGACACACCAAATATATATAGAACCAGCTCACAAAACCTTGGAAACAAAACCACAGTTGGGCAGTGTTATCAGTTCATGGATTAAAACCCTAGAGAACCTTGCAACTAGTTTCATTTGCTTAACATCACATTCAGCTTGTGTGTTTGGAATAACATCCCCCCCCCCCCATTAGCAGACTGCATTTGGAACTTAGGTGGGTTTCATAAGCAATTTGTGATGTTACCATCTTTTGTCCATCTGTCCTTTCCCCCCAAAAAGAGATCAGAAGGCTAACATTTGTAAGGCCTTGTCTCCATCTGAGCTTGCTGTATGGATTGTGCCTATATATTAAAAAAAACACAATTCAGTGAATGAATGTAACATTATAACCTTGTGTTATTCTTAGAATAGGAAAGCAAAAACCATGGTCTGCTGTACTCCCCACTCCCTTTCCCACCTTCTGAAAGCTTCTGGTTTTGTTAGGGATGGCAACTAGTCAGACACTGGCTGAAGACCACCTATCTGGACTGCTCGGTACTGGTGGCAGTGGGGAGGGTACCAACAGGGAGAGTACCAGTGGAGATCCATAGCCTAGCTACCTTGTTAAAAAAACTACAAAAGGACATTTCCATTTTTTCTTCCTGCGTAGGGTGGTGGGTGGGAATGCACAAGCCTCAGGTTTGTGTCTGCTCATTCTTTTCACAACAAACCATAATCTGTCGTGACTTTTAAATCATACCTATGTATAGTGTACTTACGGCATAACATTCACAGATGTATGTAAAAACCTCAGCTGAGATGCAGAATTATTGATTTGAATTATAACAATTGTTAACATTCATAGCCCCATCATAACGGCTGTTGACATGTCTTACCATTGTTTTTCTTTTTAATCTACTTAACAAAAAAACATAATTATGTATTATGTATTAAAAGCGTTAGTGGCATGACTATTCTTTTATTGACATCCTTTTTCTTCTTTTTCTTTTCTCCTTTGTCCCAACTTTTACATTTTGATTGTTTTTTATTCTCTTTATTTGTTTGATTTTGTGTCCATTGCACATCTGAAGTGACAAAGAATTGTTAACACAGACAAGGGCTATAGCAATGTCCTTGGTGAAATGTGCCAGCAGTGAAGGGCAGCATCAGTACAAACTTGTTAAGGACATATCATTTTGAAAACTACTACATGCTGCGTTAAAGGAGATAGTGGAGTAAGGGCCAAATTCGATCTAACTTTCCAGCCATGGTGTAATGGGGGATGCACTGCAACTTGCAGTGAGAAGATAGTCCTTACCTTGAGACCACATTGCATCTGCACCATCGCTGGAAAGTTGAGTAGGATTGGGCCCTAATTTTTTCTAGCTATTAAAGTTAGATCTTGCAGCCTATTTTTCAAGCCATTATATTGGATTTAGGCCCACTGTCCATGTATTTTATGGCTTCATTAAATTATGGAGTAGGCTGTGGATATAACAGAATCATTTTGGCAAGTCAGGCATTCCAACTGCAATATGGGGTTCTCTGAAATGATTTCACAGTTCTAAATCTTAATATTTCTGTCATTTACCAATGAAAATAAACTGACATTTAATGTATGTGCTGGGCGAAGCCCATAATAAATATCTAAAAAAACAAACAAACTGACTTTTACAAAAGTATTGCTTTTGGATTTATTTAAAAGTTCAGCTAGCATGATTTTTTGATATTTTTTCCTGAATTTCTAGATAAGATTCAGAATGATCCAGAGATTTTATATTAAGCTTATTAATAAATAGATTGTTTATTTATTTATTATTAACAAATCTTATTGATAAATAATTACTTTCCTTAATATATTGATATTTGTACAAATCCTGGTGAATTAATTGAAGGATTCACAACATTAGCGCTTGGGAATTGTATCAATATCTGGTTTTATTGTTTAAATTTTAAAATGAAATTTGAAATCTGCCTGGATTGGGGCTGAAGCAGTGATGAAATGGTGGGTGGTTAGGCACAGAGAAACCTGTATAAAATAGTAGATTTACTTTCTGGACCAGAAAAGTATAGATAGACTAAACAAGTGCATATTTATGTAATAGCATTTAGTTTTAGAATTTGGGTAATTGTGCTCTGTTGTGTATGTGTAATTCCTGCGTCATTAGGGTTCCCTGTTGATTTCAGCAAAAGGGATTTTTTCACATTTGCAAAGGAACCTTTCCTATTGATAAGAAGGAAAGAAGCAATGCTTATAGGAAATTACACAAACACATCTATCTGCTCCTTTCCCTATCCAGTTTCCAAACTGCTTTATTGAACTGAATACGGTCATTGATTTACATGTTTTCACTTATAGTGCACACACCATGTTAAACTCCGAGCCCTCCGCTACGGGAAGTGTTGCATTGCTTTCACACAGCCCTTTTCCTTCGGACTTTACTGCATCGCTCTGCTTCATGTTCTGAACTTTAACAAGTTATTTAGTGCAGTTATTTATTCAGTGCACTGCTTATACCATTATGTGGTATTGATAAGTTTGTGTCATTAAGGAATGGTTAGTTACAGGTTTAAAAATCTTCCCCAAATAACACAATAATGCAGTCAAAGCTCTGTACATGTGAATCATAAAATCTGTCTGGCTCTGTGTATTTATAGCAACTGTTAATCTTGAACATTAAATTTTTTAAAAAAACTGGAGAAATTTGTGGATGTTGTCATTGTAGTGAGAAAAAAGAATTTGGTTTTCTAGGCATTGTCTGGGTCTCATTTGCGTTGTGAGTTTATCCCAAACTTTATTTTCATTTAGAAATGTTTCTATTTCCCCATTTTTTCTTTTATTTGTCTTCTTCACCCTTTACACCCAAATTCTAGCTTCAGTTTTACCCAAAGTTGATTTGAATTACACCAGATTGCAGCAAGCAGAGAAGGCTCAAATGGAAGCTGAGAGTGAAGACAAGAAATTTAAACAAGACTATTTGAGTAAATCTGAAAGCCTGCAGAAAGAAATCATCCAAAAGGAGAAGCAGTTGTAAGTAAAATGTGTTCTTTGTGGAATCCAGAATGCATCCAATATTTTCCTTTTCCTGTTGAATGTCTTCTGAATGTGCTATAAAGTTTAGAAACACTTCCATTTTAATATATAACGGGGTGTTCAAACCCTGGCCCAGAAATCAAATGTCCCCTATCCGGCCCATGGGCAAATCTTATAATCCTTCAGATTTCTCTCTAATACTAGTATTAATCTTAATATTACATCTAATAATATATGTAAATTTATTCAAATCTGAAATGTAACAATGTCAGAGATGATGTGACTCTCCTATCTAACCCAAAAGGGTTAGGACACCCTTGTATAACAGGAAAAAATGTGAAAAGCTGTTAAGTAATTTGTTCAGCTGCAGAAGTCATGAAGTAAAATCCAAAAGAGCTTATGCTAGCCAAGTGGATTTTTAAACCTGATCTCTTGTCCTTATAATATTACTATTTTTGAGCCCCATCTCCTTAAATCTGTCATCCAGCATAGGCACATGCTGTTCAAGAAAATTTTTTGTTGGGTCCAGGGAACTAATTTCATGTTTTTTTTATCCTTGACCTGATGTGTACAAACCTATTTACCCCTAAAAGCTGTCCCATTAAATCTTATGGAAGTAGAAACAGTTTATGCATGTGGAATGCTCCAAATCAGAAAAGCAGTATAATGGAAGACTGCTTTGGCTGCGTCCAGCACTCCCTACCATCTTATTTTGAGAGTTGTGATGATCCAGTAAATAGCCAAACTTAATGGGAGTCCAGTATCTGTCTACATAAAAGCGTTAACCAGTGTGTTAGCGTGTCTGATGCTATACCTTATTCAGTCATTTGATGGGGTAAATAATGGAATCTAATAAAATGTCAGTAATGAGGAAGGTCAGGCTGAGAAGAAACTAGAGGACCAGTTGAGGAGGTGGGAAAAGTGCTATGAGATGCTCAACAAGGGGATTTTTTAAATTGAAGAATATTGTCATATTGTTCGGCCACAAGTGACAGCTGTGGGCTGTTACTAGTTTCCCAATATGGAGAAACTTTGGAGTTTATGGTGTAAAGCCTTGGAGAGTTTTACTTGCCTGCTGTTCATATCCTCCTCTGTTGTACATGAGAGAAATAAAGTAAACCATGAGGAACTGTGATGCGAAATAATTCTATGTAATAAGAGTTAGAGCAAGCAAATAATATCCAATTTTCTAATTTTGTTTAAGGAAACTGCAGTTCCTTGTGTTCCTTACATAAAGTGGAATTGATGTTTGGTCTTGAAGCGGAAGCTTTCATTCTCCTATGCAAAGGAGAAAAGAAATTTAACCATTTCCTGAAAGGAGACAAGGGCTGAGTCTACCGTAGCCTCAGCCTCCGTTGAGAGGGACGGGATTATTTGAGTGGGATTATTTGAGTCAAATAGAAACAGTAATAGTAGAAAAAGAATAGAAAAAGAAAAGTAATTTTATTAATGTTCTGTGACTTTTTTTGGCAAAATCAACTGCTCAAATAACATTATCTAAATATCTTTCTAAGGAAAAAAGCCACAATACTGCAATTAATATGTAAATAATGTTTACAGAAAGTATGTAGAAAATGCTGTCAGAAAATCTGTAAAGGAAATGAATCTGTAGAGGAATAATTATTCTTATGTAATTTTGATGTGAAAACTATAAAAAGTAATTGAGTAATTTAAAAAAATCTGTCATTTTAGGAGTCAGCTGGAAACAGATTTGAAAATAGAAAGAGAATGGCAACAAACGATGAAAGAAGATCTGAAGAAGGAGAGAGAAGCATCATCTTCTCTGAAGACAGAAACCCAACAAATTATTACTCTTAAAAAAGTAAATTTTGCAGCACAGTTTCTCAAAATCACTTTATTTTTAAAGTAAGCTCATAATCCTATCATGCTTTCTTGGGAGTAAGCCCCGTTGAACACAGTGGTGCTTACTTTTGTGTAAATATGCATAGGATTGTATTGCAAGATTGTGATCCAATGAAGTCTATATGGAAACGGAGGAAAATAATATATATTTATAGGTTTCTTTGTAATTCTCTGAAATGAACTTTATGGTATATGTATCAAGTAGCTGTATGGAGAAGCCAATCCTTGGGGATAAGTGTTGAGCAAAGGAGAACAGGCGGACTCTTTTTGAACTTTATCATCTCAAACCAGATTTTGCTTGGTGAGCCAGGTATTATCATGCCGGGAATGAGTAGGAGAGGAATCGCTAACCCAGACAAATGTTGTTAATATCCTAAAATACCTGTTATCAGTCTATCCCTTCTAAGTTTTCTAAGTCATTCTAAGTTTTGATCATTCTACGTCATTAATAAGTTTTGATCATTAATAATCATGAAAACCAAGAGCAGCTGTGAGAAAATACAGTTATAAATGTGCCTCTTTTCCTAGCAGTTTATAATATGAAACTCCTATAAAATACCGTATAACTCTCTTAATTCTAATGTTTGTTTGCTTTTAAAGGAGTTCCTAAAATTACAGGATAAAAACAAGCAATTGAAAAATCTGTGCCATGACCAAGAAGAAGCTCTCCAGGAATTGGCTGGCAAACTTAGCGAGTAATTTTTCTTTTATTTTTGGAGGGGGCAAGTTTGTTTTCCTTATAATTCAAATATCAGCAATATAAATTAATTCCAATGAATTTGAGCATTTATAAGACACCTCATTCTCTTACATAACAGAGGCAAGGATACAGCTAGGAATGTACATATCTACAAGAAAGTTCTTTAAGTCTATATGAATACATTAACAGCCCAGTTCTATTCCCTGCCAGTCCGTGGCACATAAAAAGAGCCTCCACTGGATCAGGCCAAAGGCCCCATCTAGTCCAGGTTCCTGTATCACACAGTGGCCCACCAGATGCTTCAGGGAGCTCATATGACACCTGCATCCAGGCACATAGCACTGCTGATAGAGTATGTAAGTAGAGGCCAGGAGACCAGACAGTCAGGGAGAGGTAAAAATCTTTCATCAACTCCCCACAGGTCACCTGGCCTCTAATGGGACTCCTCATCACCACCACCACCAGCAGCTATTTAGCTGATAGTAAGTTAGCTTATAGGACCAAGAAGAGTTGGAGGTAGGCCAGGCCAAGAAAAGAGGAACAGGCTCTCGATGTGTGCTGCCGTCATCAAGATTTTTTCCTAGTTTGTCCTGCTCCCCAAACTGTGTCTGATCCTCCCCCATTTGCCCCACATGGACTTCCTGGCAGTAGTTTGGGATGGAGGTACTGTAGGCTGTTGTTGCTCTGGCCATTTGCTGTGGCAGCTGCAGTCCTCAGAATGACTAACACCTAAGACCTGGGTAGAACTTCGTTTTGTACCAAAGTTACATATCAACTCAGCCTATTTCCCCAGAAATCTGTGTTTCTTACCATACTGGATGTTTTAACTGTGTTCTTTTGAACATGTTGAGAATAGGATAAATATTTGGTTATTTAATTTGCCTGCTTTTGTATCTGTTTAAAACGAATATATTTCAAGCTCCATGCAGTAATGTTCAAAAGCCCATACAACTAAAATCACATAGTAAAATAACAGAGTTTTAAATTTCAGCCACCAAAGGCCTTTTGAAAGAGATAAGTTTTGTAACCTTTCTGTGAGGGTATCAAAGAGGAGCAGCTCTGGATTTCTTGAGGAAGATGCATCTCCCTGTAGACAACTTTATTTTACATGGTATAGGCATGCAGAGCAAGGCCAGGCCATCAGTTTGTGGCTAAACCTAGGAGTGCATATTTGATTATCCAGGGGAATCTCCTACACATTTTCCTGATTCTGGAAAAGGGAACATGAAATATACTATATTCTTCACTGTTACTAGGAAAGTGCTGGGTTGAAGGAAGACTGAGCTTCATGTCCCTTACAATCTGTCCTGAGCCTAAAAGAAGTGGAATATGAGATTGTATTGTTCATACTTGATTTTTAAATTCTCTTCTTTTTAGATCAAAGCTTAAAATAGAAGATATAAAAGAAGCAAACAAAACATTGCAGGTGAGTAAAATGGGAGGGACTTCCAAATGGTGGATGAAATATAAATGCACAGCCTAGCCCATCACTTCAGATGTAACTTAAGAGCACAATTCTAATCATGTCTACACAAAGGTAAAACCCATTGTGTCAATGAGTCGTACTCCCAGGAAAGCCTTTGGGATTGCAGCATTACATTTTTAAGTACCTCACATCTTTGTCAAACCATGCAGGTATATGTTCATAACCTATTATGCTGCTCCTTTTAAATTGTGGGATCTACAAGGTATGTCCAGAAAGTAATGAGAATGAAGTTCCTACGCTCAAGAAGGGCTCTGTGAAGGGAGAAGTTGGCCAAGGTCATTTGGGGTGCAGTGCCAGGTCTAGGAATTGTTCATGAATTACTTTCATGAACCATTGACTTGGTAATTCCATTTCCTCTGCAGTTATTCTGATAGTGAGCCATCGATCATCGTTGAGAACAGAACTCACTGCATCCACATTCTGTTCCATTTTTGATGATGTAAAAATACTTTTTGCTGTTTGTAGTGAGCAAGTTCCTTTTGCACAATTAATAAGCAAAAAACTTTTTATTTATGGTCATGAGTTGCTAGTGACATCAGTTCAACCCCCTTGCAGGCATCATAAATGGAATTTCCCACAGTATGAGCTTGACACCCCTGCTCTAGACCCACACAGCTATACCACTCCTGGTTATCTTGCAGCACAGTCCTATACATATCTACTTAAAAGTGAGTTCAATGTAACATACTATCAGGTAAATACATGTAGATGTGCCCTGCATTTACGTGGGAATAATCCCAACTGGCTATAATGGGATTTATTTCTAAATAGACATCCGTAGGAGCTGAGAGAACATAGTTGACAGGGCACTTCTCAGAATCTTATTTTCAAGAATATTATCAGGGGACACTAGATGAAAAGAATCCATTTGAAAACATCAGTTGCTGCTGCCGCCACCACAGGGCTTGCTCCCAAAGAAAAATTCAAATTGAAATGGATGTGACTTTATCCTCCACACAAATTGCAAATTGATTACCAAACTGATACTATACTCTGTTCAGAGTGGCACCAAATATTCACCTACTTTGAGGCCAAGGAAACCCTGAAAACCTGAGCCACTGCACATGTGGGATACTTAGTATTGACGTTGTTGTCTGCCAGAACTCACAAGTGAGGTGAACCCAACCAAACACAATTCCTATCTTGTTTCATTAAGTAAAAGCATAAAATGAAGAATTTAAGTCAGTATTTCAAGGTCTAATGGGTCATAATTATGCACCTGCCGTTGTTCAATTGCAGTTTTTTTTTCTTCCTACTAGGGTCAGGTGTGGCTAAAGGACAAAGAAGCGACCCACTGCAAATTATGTGAAAAGGAGTTTTCTCTATCAAAAAGGAAGGTGAGATTTGGTATCAAGGTGCATTGACTCAGGTTTTTTAAAAACATTTTTATTCTTCCCTTCCCCTCTGATAAAGAGGCACTCAGTTCCCTAATGTCCAAATTCTGACCTACTTTCTAGTACTGTCTGTACCAGTGGGGCATGTGCTGCATGCTAAAAGGGAGAAGCCTCAAGTTATAGGAATGTTTGTTCCTTTAACTTGGGGCTGCAGTGCTGGCAAGTTGGTATGGTGCCATTAAACTTATAAAAAGATGCTGTTTTATCCATGTTTATTTATAAGTATCCTAAATTTCAGCAATTGCCACGAACCCAAAAATCACTATTTTCAAACTGTAAGCCCCACAGGCTATGATATGGAATTCTTCAACTACTAGTTCAAAATGTATTGGGCTGTGGGTGGCGCAAGTGGTTAAGATGCTGTGCCTGTTAACCAGCAGGCCAGGGTTCAAGACCCGGGTTGGCCCCACAAGACAGGGTGAGCTCCTGTCCTTAGCCCAGCTCTGCGACGCCAGCTGGATCCAATCGTATTGGCTCTGCCTTTCCATTGGACTAATTCAGTGGCGTGGAGATGGGGGGATTTGCTGCTTGGGTAACAGCCTATCCTCCATAACAATCCAACCCAGGCTTTCCTGCTTCGCATGCAACGTATGCAGCGCCGAGCACAATACCATAGTCTCTCAAGACTGACAGAGGCCTGCGTTTTTTAGTTTAAAATTGGTTTTTTGGTTGTATAGATATATTGCAAAAAACTTATTGCTTAGAGGTGTTTGAGTAAGACAGGATTATACCCTATGTCTTTCTGAAAACAGGCTTACTTCTGAGTTGAATAACAATTTTCAGTTACCTCTGTGGAAGGTTTTTAAGTATTCATCGGAGCAAAGTCTTGATTTGATACTGTGTTCATCTCTTAGTTTCCATCTATTTTGACAAACAATTGCTAATATTAGGAAAAGGCTAAGTTGTTGTATGGTTTGATTGTTTGATGACTTTCCCATGGAATGCAGACACCTCAGAACTGTCTAAAACTGAAACATTTCATCACAACTGATTCTGCTGTTTCCTCTTTGTTTTTCATCCTGATTTAGCATCACTGTAGGAACTGTGGTGAAATTTTCTGTAATGCCTGCTCTGACAATGAACTGCCTTTGCCATCCTCACCAAAGCCTGTACGAGTCTGTGATTCCTGTCACGCTCTGCTCATACAAAGGTGTTCTTCCAACGTATCCTAAACATCATTTGCAGATTTGTACAATGCTGTTACTTCACAATAGTAAATACTCTGGTGTTGCTGTATGTATTTCTGCAACATTGACAAATGCCTTTGTACTGTCAGAACTCCAACCCTAATCCTTCTGCCATTGTAATATTCCTGCAATGCTGCCATATCATCATATTTTGTGAGGCTGTGTCAGATGCTAATAACCTATCAGATTGAGCAAAAACGTCAGTCACCCTTTAAAAGTATAGGCAGGACATTGTGTCTTCTATTTGTTGTCACCCATAGGGACCATGATAGAACCTATTATAGTGCAGAACTTTATGTATTTCATTTCTTAATTTATTAATTTGGGACCAGGTGGCATGACTGAAGACGTTCGGAAGCCATTATGCCTTTTTTACAAAGCTTCATTTTGGATCCACATTAAATATAAGCAAATGAGTTTAATTCAACTTTTTGGTTGCAGAATTAGATTTTGTTTGGCAGTGAACACACACACGCACACACACATGCACACAGAGTACTAGATGTAGGAATCTAGCAATTCAGGGCACTCTTAACATCCCATTCTTTTGATGCAGCAGTTTCAATATATTACATGTGTATGGTAACTTACCCTAAGAGTGAGATGGGAGCAGGCTAAGATGGGGAACTCCAGGGCTGAGCAGCTGGGAGGCCACCTCATATAACCAACCATATTTGCAGCATGTTATAGAAGGATTTTTTTTGAGATCTCTCAATAGCTTGGAAACAGTTATGACTTGTGTGGTGTGAACAGGACTATGAGAAGGGCTGGCAGAAGGCCAGCTGAGGTGAATATGGCCACCCATTATTGAGTATGCAATAATATAACAATTATATACACCACAGAATTAGCAGTGGGCCAATATGATGAGCAGTCTGAAAAACCCTCACAAGTCTAAAAAAACAACTTTACAGTCAAATAAATACTGTGTATTCTGTGGCAGAGAGGTATAAAAGGGAAGGAATCAAAGAGATTTGTATTTCTGAGGTTCAGATATTTGGAACACTACTATTAATGTATGAAATCTATATAAATACATTAGGCATAATTAAGAGCATTTACACAATAAATTGTGTAACTATATTGCTTTAATCCTTCTGCATTGTATGCAAGTCAAATAAAATGGCCCAAATCCAGTTTTTGGCTTATCTTGGCATATTTTAGTTTGACAGGCCCCTGCTCCTAAAAAGCTGGGATGGAACTGTCTTTCAAACATTATTCATTCCTATATCTGTAGTCTCAGAGCAGACTTTCTAGGTGCCAAGATTTTAATTAACTACTAATGCAGCTTTTATAATATTTTTAACTTGTAATATTAAACTGTTTGTAATTTTGTGGTATGGAAAAATTAAATTTGATTTTAGCCTTATTTGGTAACATTGATTTCATTGTTGCTTGTGTCACAATTCTTACTCCAAGCATAATTTTACATAGGGGCGCAATCCAGAGTAACTACGGGGTGTTCTTGCTCCGGTGTAAGAACAATTTGCTCAGGATTGCAATATGAATTTCCCATAGGTTTTCATTAGGTGGTGCAGTAACTACGGGTGCACGTAATGTCTCTTACGTGCTCCCGTAGTTACTCTGGATTGTAGGGTAGGTCTGCTATTTAACTGCTAAGTATACAGTTCAGTAAAAAAAGTATAACAGATCCCTATTTCAACAAAATAAAGACTGCTGTTTAATTTTACAGCAATCTTGCTGCCTCTACATGACCAGTATCCAGATGAATCATTTACAAAGGCAATCCCATACCAGATGTGGTTACTTACCATTAATGCGTTCTGGCCAAACTGGTATAGGAAGTACTCATTACCCCCTCTTCCCCCAATTACTGTTTCAGATTTTATTCATGCAGTATATACCAGTATGAAACCTTTGAACTGTAGTTTAGTTGATGTTACCCACATGTTGCGTTTAACTAGTTCAAATTTATGCTTATTGTTAGCATTGTTTACCACCACTAGTGTCCTTGAAAGTTCATTCTCCACTTGTCTAAAAAAAACTGGAAAAAAACTGTCAGAACTCCTGTTTCTATCCTATTTACATAGGATTGCTAACATGCAGTCTTAATACAGTCATTGTAGCATGTATAGCCTCTGTATATGGGGCTTACATATATGGGGCTTCCTTTTGAGTATATGTGTTTGGGATTGTGCCCATAGCCTCTGTTGCCAAAGTTGGTGCAGTCAAACTAAAACAGCAGGCAAGTATTATGCTGTACAGCATTTGAGTGTATTAGCCCCCTCATTTCCTATAGACTTTTTGCACTGTTAATAGATACAAATTGTGAGGAAAGAACTTAGTTGATCGACAGCATGCCTGTGTCCTGTCAAAATGTTCATAAGAACATTTAATGTTATCCTCCACAGTCAAAAGGTATTATGTTTGGGAGCACTTCAGAACTAAATTAATGTTAATGCATTAATGTTAATTCAGAACCAACCAATTGAAGGCTGCAATCTTAAAGACACATTCCTGGGAGTAAGACCCATTGCACACAATGGGGCTTATCTTTGAGTAGACATGGTTACAGTGTGTAATAGACAGGAAAGTGTTAGTTCTAGAAAATTACTATGATCCAAGGCGAATGTATCTGGTATTCTATGGAGTTGTCTCTGAAACATTCAACAGAGATACTAGATATCTTGCACCAACACTTGCTTGCCCATTTAGTCTCTGAGTTGCATCTCAAGATCTTGAGGATCCCCCATCTTCAGAAACTCTTTCCGGAAGATTTATTTAATCTATATAAATAAAAAAGTCACTGAGTCATCAATGCCCAGCCAAGACCCCTGGACCTAGAAGCATGAAATCTGGGGTGTTCCTTTTGTGACATCAACACCCACCAAGAACGGATATTCAGAAATTTAACCCTTAATGGGCAGAAAAGGGGTGCAACATGTTTTGTCCTATACTTAAACATGGAAGACTGACCAACATAGGTGCCTGGTGACATAGTTAGGATTGTGCTCTAATTGTTCTCTCCATTTTAGAATTTAAAAACCCTACCTCACATTTAGCCTTCTTACCACCTCTTATGCTACTCATTATCTGTAGCAGCTCTCAGGACTTAGTTCTTGATAAGGGTAGGCCTCAAAGTCAGGGTTCTCCATAATATAGTCTAGGGATCACATCTGGCCCTCAGCAACTTAGTACACAGAGAGTCAACAGGTGGCAGTTCTGTTTGCTGTATTCCTTTCCCTTTGGCCAGAGTGGTGTCACCCTTGTTAACCCTCCAGTCACCTGGACCATATTCTTTTAGACCTGTGCAGGTCAATGTTAAATCTCACCCCTGCCAATAAAACAAATTGGGATTCTGCATGTTGACTTTTCAACAAATGGACTAAGAAAACAGCATCTTTCTTGCATGTGTGGCTTATAGGTGCCTCCTGAAATGTTTGCACTGCTCTAAGCACTACATGAAATGGGTAAGAGTACACAGCCCACATTGTACCAATATGATTTTTCATCTGATATGGTCTGGTCTCCAACTTGCTCCGTTTAGTGCTAAGCTGGCTTCTAGAAAATCCTGCAGTTTTTAATCTCTAAACAGTTTTGCAACAATGTGTAATAGACAGGAAAGTGTTAGTACTGGTGCACTGGGGGGGATGTTGTTCGGAGGGAGAGGTTGCACTGGGAAGAATGCTGCACATGGAAGGTTGCACATGGGAGCTGTTGTGCATAAACGGAAATGTGCATGGGGGTTGATGCACAGTGGAGGAATGGCATACGGGGAATTTTACTCCCACCACACGGGTACATTTTCTGTAGTTTATTTAATAAATTTATAACCTGACTATCTTGGGTCAAGGCTGACTCAAGGCAGATGCAGAGTTAAGGGAAGATGTGTAAAAACTGCTCCTTGCCTCCTCTCTAGGCCACTGGAAATCCCTATCAACACTAGTTAACATTAACTCTTTGACCAAAGCAACAGCTGGGGCTGCATTTCAGAAGTAATGCTGATAGCACAAATCACAGGAAGCAAGACATTTATGTCAAGCAATATTATGATGAAGTTAGTAACAAAAAAATAGTCCTCTGGAGCCAGATGACTTGAATTATGTCAGTCTTAAAGGTCACTTCCTGTGCCATGCCATCTTGTTTTAAAGCAAAGTAGGAAAGAAAAAACTTTTAAAATGTATTTTACCTCTTCATTTACATCCCTGCAAGATAAAATTGACACAACACACACTTCCTAGAATGAAGTCTATTTTGCTATCTCCCACAATAAGACATTTATTACATACATAACATTACTAGCAAAAACAGGCAACAAACTTTCAAGAGTTGATCACATTTGACATTGGGAAGAATTTGGAGGACAAGCAGTTGAAATGAAGAAAAATGTTTGACTCTTTAGTAGCCTTTCTTCAGTACAGTGAATGCTTAAGTGTCTAAACAATATTTCATTCAAACATCTTACATGTTAAATGCACAGCAAGAGGACCACATTTGTGTAATTGAAATAATTGTCTAAGCTCTGTTAAGTGGCTGCTATCCTTACATGGGACTATTCGGCAATAAGGAACAAAATTCTTAATTTAAGTTTTATTTCTAGGAAACAAAACTATTCTGGTCTTTTGTATGGATTTTTGGCCCACACAACAGCCAAGGCCTCTTCCCTAACTAGGACTATTCACAACTTATCTGAAAATTTGATTGCCAAGGACATGTATGAAGATTGATACATAGATTTGTACCAATACTTATACAATTCAGGAGTTAGAGGATTTCTGGCATGCAAACAGTTCAGACATCAACCATTTTTAAAATATATATAGCAGTTGTGCATTAGGTCATTCCTGAACTTTAAACTCATGGCCTTCATGCCCAGCACAGTTTTGATACAATCTGCTATGGGAATTAGTCTTCACTGTGAAGCAATTTATATTAGATTAACTAAAAGAAACTATGCTTTTCATCTCAAATCTCAACAAATGAACTAGTAATTTAAGGTGGTTTCATCACACGGAATGTTATAATGGGAACCTACAATACAATTGCTTTTAAGAAACCAAATCTCAAACAAACAGAGTTCTGGAATATGCAACAAATCTTCAGGAGCAGCTAGTATAAAAAGTATCAACATCAGTGGTTTGAATATAAAAAATTTATTTAAAGTCAGAGTATGCAACAAATAAAACCTACAGAAAACAGATTTCCCCATCACAATCTGTTGCTTACCAAATAATGGGAAAACACATTCCTTCAGTCATTATAAAGTTTTCAATACAAAAAAAATTAGGTTTTGTAAGAAAGCCTAGTAGACCAGGTATGGTTTCCTTCCAATATGCTTTGTAGACATGTCACTCCTCAATACATTCCACGCCATCCACCTCCACCCATGCTGCCTTGCCCATAGTAGCCACCACTAGTTCCACTGCCACGACCTGCAAAGTAATCACAAAGTTTTACACTCAAGGTCACATTTGTTCAAAGGCTAACAGGAGACTGGAATGAAGTGCGACCCTCTCTATATAACAACTAACTATAACTTGCTTTTTTGTCTTTCTTGCACACGAGCTACTGTCATAGCTATAGTGTAGTAATAGCTCCTCGATTACATGAAGTCCTTGTTAAGATTATTAACTATCATTCTGTTCTGCAGAACTTGCCTGCTTACATAAACTTACCGTAGCCACCCAAGCCATCAGGAGTACCATATCCTCCACTGTAACTGCTTCCCATTCCCATTCTTCCAACAGAACCATAACCACCTTGATCTGGAAAACAGTATTAAGTGTAAGCATCTCGGGACCCTGTATATATGCAATTTGAAATCAGAATCTGAAACCTAGCATACCCATTCCATCTCTGCCATAGCCTCCCATTCCAGAACCTCCTCCAGCAGTTGAATTCAGGAACAGCTCAATGTATCGATGCTCTTAAATATAAAAGAGGGGGAGAAAAGCACATTAATGAGTAATAAGATTCTATTTTAGTTGTTAATATTGCATGAAATGTTTTCTGAAATTCAGATGCTAAGTGGAAATTAACATTCCAAGTAAACTTGAGCCCCAAAACAGATGAGTTAATGCCTCCAGTATTTGCTATAACTTACGCATATGATTTTTGTCTTTAGACATGGCAGCCACTGCATCTTCATGTGTCACAAATTCCACGTCAGCTTCTCCTGTTGCTCTGCCATCTGCTCCAATATCAATGTGAACTCTTATAGGAGTCAGTGGTGAGAAAAACTAAAGATAAACAGCAAGATATAAATATTCAGCATGAACTTTATTTTCCCAAGAATCTTTTAACTACACCATGTCTATTTTACTTGTTTTATTAACAGAACATCAGGGATTGTCACAGTCCTGCCATGCATATTTTTATTGATACAATCTGGATTTGTTCTGATGTAGTATAATAAAAAATGTGCCTAGCTGTTATATCAGAATACAAACAACTAAAACGTTTTTATAGAGGCTTTTGGATCGCAAATAGTGTTTCACATGTATTATCCTGCTATAACCCTGAAAACAACACTAACATAAAGGACTGTCCTCTTTATCTGCAGATTTGACTATCCAGTATCCACTAATTTGAACGCTGGACTAATATGTCCAGAGTTTTCCTCTGATCACAACTGGAGTGTTAAGGCCTCCAGCACGCAATATGCACCATCCAGATGGAATTGGAGAATAGCTGTCACCATATTCAGAGGTCTGGTGTGCCTTGACCAATAGATTTTCATTAGCCGTGGGTTTTGGCAAATGTGAGGATTCTAAGAACAGAACCCTTTATGGATGCTGAGGCACAGCTGTAGAATCACTGAGTGGAGGAGACAAAGTTGAGAAAGTGACTCGCAGAAGGACATCTTCATAGCAGAGGCAAAATCTGAACCAAGGAGGTCCCCATTATCATTAGTTCTACTCTGCATGCACAACAACATTTGCTCCCGTATTAGTACAATGTACAGCAAACATGATGTACAAAGTCTCCATGCTAATACAGGCATGCTAATACAATGTTTCAATCTCCAAATACATGAGTATTTGTAAAGTAATCAAAGTTGAGCACAAAAAGCAATACATCACCAAACAAATTCAACCCTGAATGCAACTCTGAATGCACAGAACATTTCAGCTGCATCTGCTAAAGCAGGGTTTCTAAACCCCCGGTCCGTGGACCTCTGGAGGTTGTTGGAAGCTGCCTGACGGGTCCATGAGAGGACTCCTATAAGTGCCTCTTCTCCTCCTCACAGCAGCGGGGCTCTGTCGTAGGATGGCAGCCTCAGTGCCCAATCCTATGTCTGTCTACTCAGAAATAAGTCCCACTATAGTCAGTGGTGCTGACTCCCAGGAAAGCATGAATAAGATTGCAGCCTCAGAGTCCAATCCAATGCCTGTCTACTCAAAAATAAGTCCCATTATAGTCAGTGAGACTTACTGTCCAATAAGAGTGACTAGGATAGCTTTGTGTACTTTCAATGCATCCTGCATTGCAATTTTCCAGGGACCAACCGGGGTGGGGGGGGGGGAAGAGTCCTGCCTCCAGCAACCTGGAGGGAGGACTTCCCCACTTAGAGCACAGCACAACTGCCTCCAGCTGTATATCCCATTATAATAAATAGAGCTATTGCTAGGTTAGTGATAGGACTAGGTTAGATAGGACTGCAGGTAAGAGCCCAATGTCTCAATGCATGTTTACTCAGAGCAGGGATTTTCAACCTTTTTCAGTGCAGGATGCATTGAAAATGCACAAAGCCATCCTACTCACTCCTATTAGAGAATAACAGCCAAATCCAGAATAGCACTTGGGTTGCCCTATCTCTCACTAGGGTGGAGCAACTGCAAGATGCTCCACCTTAATTACTCTGAAAAAAGCTTATGGGCAGCCTAAGGAAACATAGGCTGCCCCAAGAGAGGTGGACCTGGGCTGCCCTAACTGGGGCAGCCTAGGCTGTTCAGGAAATGCATGTTGAGGGCGTGTTTAGCACTGTCTAGGGCAGAACAGTTATTCTATATCCAGAGCCTGTTTCCAGGGCAGAAACGCCCTCTTCCAGCTCCTCAGTTATACCACTTCAGGAGCAGGTATAGTAATGAGTAAACCCATAGGATCCATGATAAGGCAAGAATAAGAATGGCAGGATTGACAAATTTGAGTTCTTGGCCAGCCTAGCTGCAACCCCTGCCTCTCAACCTCAGGATATGGAACAACTACGGCAGCCCACTAAACTGTGGATACAGCAGGCCATTCCAAGAAGCCCCTTGTATTCACTGTAGACTGTCCTGGCATCTCATCAGGGACTCCTTGTAAGACAGTCACCACAACTGTCCTTTGTTCAGTGTGATCTGTGGGGGGCCTCCCCAGGTGTCACTGACCTGGTGCCTACTGAGCATGCTCTGCAACAGTTAGGGCAGCCCAGGCTTCCTGACTCTCTGGATGCAGCATAACTTTCTGCTTTGGATTCAGAATAGTTGGGCAGCCCAGCTAGGGCTCTCCTCACTGCCCTTACTCTGGATTGTGCCCTAAGCCTTACTGACTACAATGGGACTTATTTCTGAGTTGATAGACATAGAATTGTGCTCTGAGGCTGCAATCATCCGATAGAGCCCTCCTGCTGTGAGGAAAAGATGCACTTCATAGGGTCCTCTCACATACCAGTCAGGCAGTTGCCAAGCACCTGCAGTGGTCCACGGACTTGGAGTTGAGAAACACCACAAACCTTTCAAACCTTAGCAGAAGCAGCCAACAGATATTTGAAAAAAATCAATGAATAATATTTTATTTTCTTCTTATAAGATATCAAAAAGGAAAATGTTAAAACGTACAGGATACAGCAACTATGTTAAATCACACTTTAAAATATAACTATATACATTTTATTTCAGACATGAAAGAGGTAAACTCATAGAACTTACATTAGCAATATCATTTTCTGTTGCTCTAAATGGTAATCCTCTCATGTGAACAAAGTGACCACCATGAAAACCGGAGCTTGCATCTCCTGCTCCACCATAGCCATGACCTCCCATTCCTAAAAAATAAAACATGCCCACATAAATACAAAATTTTTTGAGATTATGCACTTCCAACGTACACTTATTTCCCCATAAAACATGAAGTGGATTAAAGTACAAAATACTAGTCCTATATTTTAGAGGTGCTATAGAGCAGTGGTCCTCAACCTTATTGGCCCCAGGGACTGGTTTTGTGGGAAAAAATTTCCAAGTACCAGTGGGGGGGGGGGGAGTCCTCCTTTTGGCAGCCTGGAGGGAAAGCTTCCCAACCCAGAGCACAGCTGCCTCCAACTGTAAAATCCCATTATAATAAATTAATAAATGGAGCTATTGCTAGGTTACTGTGGATAGCATTGCAAGTGACAGCCCAATGTCTCAATGCATGTCTACTCAGAGAGCAGGGATTTTCAACCTTTTCCAATGCAGGATGCACTGAAAAAGCACAAAGCCATCCTATTCTCCCTTACTGGAGAGTAAGCCTCATTGACTATAATGGGACTAGTTTCTGAGGCATTGGATTTGCCATGGCACGGCCACAACCTTATCTACACTTTCCTGGGAGTAAGCTCCACTGACTACAATGGGATTTACTACTGAATAGATAGGCACACGAGGCTGGAATCCTATTCACTTTCCTGGGAGTAAGCTCCACCGATTACAATGGGACTTACACTGAATAGACAGGCAGAAGATTCACATTCTGTTGTGGGGGAACCCCCCAGCCCAAAGTCTCATGGCCAACGGGAGAGGGGGGAGGAGTCTTTGAATTTGGATCTTCTGAGTCCACCACATAACTTTTCCACATAACCCACCCTGCCCTAACCATCCCACCTCACAACAACCCTGTGAGGTAGACTAGGGCAAGAGTGACAGATCTTTGCTGATAGGGGCTCTGAATCCGGATACTCCAAATCTCAGTCCACTACCTAACCAGCATATATCCAGCCCTATCCCTCCAGCCAAACAACAATCCTGTGAAGTGGTAAAGCTGAAAATGTGTGAAGTTCCTGGACACTGGATCCTGAACCTGGATCCTCCAGGTCCCCATCCATTCCCTAACCACTGCACCATCCAGACATATCTCTCCAATCTGAATAAACCCTGTGAGGTAGGCAAGGTTGAGAGTGCGTGACAGGAGGTATCTTGGCAGAGGACAGGGTACCCTTAAGTCACAACCTATAAAAAGGACAACACCCTCCCCCAAATATAAGACACCCAAGAAAAATGTAGGACATGACAAAATTAAAGCTAAAAACACACATGCATATTGCTTTCATGTGGTTAATTTAAGCACTACAGTATGTTACTTATTAGCAAATTAAAACTGTTGCATTTAGGCTGTAATTCTATGCATGTCTACTCTTAAGTAAGCTCTGCTGAGTTCAATGGGGCTTCCTCCCAGGAAAGTGTTCTCAGGATTGCACCCATAATTTCTTACACATAATTTATCAGCTACAAGAAGGCTACATGGTGCCTACTCACAAGAAATAGGAGAAAAATGAAGATTTCTTTTCCAGGACACGGCTAAAAAAGAGGACATGTCCTGGAAAAAGAGGATAGATGGTTACCAAAGGCTAGGATCATTGGGGTTTTTATCAGTCTGTCAGTCTCTCAGGGTGCAATCCTAACCATGTCTACTTAAAAGCAAGCCCCATTTTGTTCAATGGGTCTTATTCCCAGGAAATTGTCTTTAGGATTGCAGCCTCACTCTGTTTGTGTCCTACCCCATCCTCTTCAGCTTCCCCCCCAATCTTGGTTAAGATCATTGGGTTTCTCTCTCTCTCTCTCCTTCCTCTTGTCAACCCCCTTTGCTTGGATAAGGGTGTCTAATCTTTCTCCCTCCTCTCTTCACCCCATCTAGAATGAGGGTCTCTGTCTGTCATTCCCTTTCTCCTCCCCCCTCTCCTCTTCACATCTTTTTGGCTGGGATGAGGAGATGCATCACATTCCCCACCTGTCTTGCAAGCTGGCTCCTCACTGGCTGGCTGGCCACATGATCCTCCTGTGTCTGGGATCTGGCAGGGAAATTCTACACATGTGTAGAAGTTTTCTCTGACAGAGTCCTCCTGCAGAGAGGAGGGGAAAGGCACTTAGTGGAGCTGAACAGAGACCTCCTGAGGCCAGCCAAGTCCTCTTGCGTACTGCTCAGGCAGATGCTGAAGAAAGCCTTTGGTCCCCTGCTGGAAGGAGAGGCAGAGACTCTTCTCATGGACTAATGAGGCAGTCACCAAGGACCCCCGTTGGTCCCCGACCCAGAGGTTAAAAACCCTACTATAGAGCAATGTCTTCAACCTTGTGTCTTCAACCATGGCCTAGAACCATGGATAAAAATTTCCCATGAAGTGGGGGAATGTGCATGTGCAGTTCCGTCTGGAACTGGACATGCGCATTATTGTGGCTGAGCTGCACATGCAGACTTTGCCCTGGCTGCACCAGGGTGACCAGATGCCAAACCCAAAATTCCTGAACCTCAAGGACAAAATTCCTAATCCCAGGCCAAAATTCCTACCAACTGAAAAAAATTGCCAAAAAAATGTATTTTTTATTTTTCGACTATACCTTTTGATAGGAAGGAGATATCTCAAAACTGATTTTTGCATTGGATTCTGCTTTTCAATACGAATCCAATGACATAGGGCATGATGGGGTACCGTGCACTATCACGAAGTTTCAAAATGAAGCCAAAATGTAGGACAATTATGCCAAACTGTAGGACACCCGGACAGGAGGCTAAAATCCAGACAAATCCGAGTTTTTCCAGTCATCTGGTCACTGTGGGCTGCACAGCAAACTCCACATGCACAGCAGGGGCAAACTGGGCATGTGCCTCCCAGCTGCAGGGCCGCGTGTCCTCAGTTCCCCCCAGCTACATGGCAAGCTGGGCATGCACAGTCCAGTGACTGAGCTGCACATGCCCAGTTGGGCTGTGCACAACCAAGTTCCTGCCTCTGGTCCAGAGTCCAGTCTCGTCACGGCTCAGCAGCCAAGGCACCAAGTACTGACACTGGGCCATGGACCAGTGGTTGTGGACCCATGCTATATAGAGCACAGTTTCCCCACTTATTCCATTTGCTGGGAACAGCAATCTAAAGCAGCTTAAAACAACTTTTACTTTCTACAACTTACTTGAACTTACACAACAATCAAGAATTCAAAACATTTGTCTCTGAATGACCTTCATCTAGTTGTTGCTCCTGTTGGAATCTTTGTCCATACATTTTTACTAATAATTTGAAAACAATTGTGATCTTTTGTCTTGGAAGCCAATATGAAGCAGTCCGATGCAGCCTGAAGCAGCCCTAAACTTTTTGATCTTACCTCTACCATCTCTCATTCTGTCATCATAGCCATCATTTCCATAGCCATAATTGTTATATCCACCATAGTCATCAAAGCCACCATATCCTGTGATTTAAGAAGTGAACATACTATGAAATGGTCTTTTAAAGTACATTACAGATGTTTAACACAGTGCATCTGATCAAGATTTCTTAACACCCAATATAAACACAGATTTTTGGTTATCAAAACAATCAGGCTCAAAGACATGCAAACCAAGTTCATCCACATTCAAAATCTAATTTCAGGTTCTCTTCATACCTTTTCAATCTTTAGTCACATGGTTGGTTAAAAAACTGATACACGTGTCCAGATTTCAGACTTGGTATGTATTATAATTACTGTCATTTCTGTATTTCTTGACAAAATGTCAGGAACATGAAAATGACAAGAGCCTGTGGTCATTAGATACACATACCACCGTCATATCCACCACCTCCTCGACGCATTCTGTCATACATACTTCCACGCCCAGCTCCATAATAACCCCCTCTTCCTCCCATTGGTCTATCATATGGTCCAGGTCGCTGTCCCATCATTCTTCGTGGTGGGTCATAGAATCCTCGGATTTCACTCTTACTACTTTTGAAGATCTCAATATATCTGAGTAAAAAAAGATCATCAATGTACAAATGTAAGAATACATGTATATGATGTCTAAAAAAATTACAGTAAAGCTTACAGAAAAATTACAGTAAGAAATTCAATGAATGTTCTGAATTCTATTTTTAGATGCAGCATTCAAAAAAGTGTACACCATTTTTCCAAGTGTCACTTTAGGAATTTTTAATGCAAAGACAATAATTTTTGGTGGTTTTTAAAAACTAACTTCTAGCTGCACATTAAATTCAACAAAACTCTGAATCACAACCCCCCTGCCCCAATAAGAATATCTTTGAAAAAATGTCTGGCTATCAAAGAACACCCTCCAGAAAAATGGCAACAGCCAAATATTAGCAAGCTACATAGTATCACAATTTCCCCCTCCCACCATATCTACAATATTTCCCAAGTTAAACTTTAGGGTGATAACGATGTTTTTTTTAAATAGCCAGTTAATTTATGCTCCCCAACCCCCCAAAAGCAATACTGACCCCCACCCCCCAAAAAAATATTTAACGCCATCCCAAACTCTCCATCCCCACCTGTGCCCTATTCTTTCCTTGTGTTTCCCCAGAGCTTTTTCTGCTATCTCCTTTGAAGCAAACTGCACGAAGGCCTCCCCTGTGCTTCTCCCCTGGTAGTCCAGCGTCAATGTTATCCCATTTGGCACGATTTCCAACCCTTTAACCCAAGGACAAATACCCCATCAAGGGGAAGAGTGTTAAAGGCTGAAACATTCCCATCTGCAGAAAATACTTAAAGCAAATCTACACAAATGCAAGAAAACAGCTTAGCTTTCCCCCCCACCTAACCCAAATACACACACTAAAAGATTTTTCATTAAACTTCATGGGTTTAAACATTTTATTACTATCTCTTCTTCAAACTACAAAGCAACAGTAACATCACAGAAGCCCACCTATACTGCATGATGTAACTAAATACTCCAAATTCTGATTCATAGCAAGGTATCTAAATGTGTAAATTTTATATCCTGCACTCCCAATGCAATCTCTATAAACTTTTTAGTAGTATTTTAACACAAATGCCAAATTTAGCAATCAGATTTAAATACACTGATCCCACCCCCTCCCACCTCCAGAAATAGCTAATATGTTATTAAACTATTTAAATTTCAATCTTGCAGACATAGAAACACTCAAAGTCACTTGACATTAACACTAGAGCTACCTTGAAAGAACTGAACGATCTCCTCCTTGCTGCAGCCAAATGGCAGACCACGCAATCGTACTGTTCCATCACTAGATGAATCATTTGGACCATTATGTTTCCCAGCCCAGTCCATTTTGCTGTTTAAAATCAAACACCATAAAAAACATAAACAGCAAATTCAGCATTTGAGCATCAAGATTTACCCCCACCCTTTCCTAAGCAGGACTGTATTCATTAGCAATATTATAAAACATTAAAAATAAATCCAACAGCTATTACAGGGCTGCATGCAGCATAATGCTTTGATATAAACTGCCATTTGTCTTTAACTCATAACATACAGAACAACTAGCATGATCTGCTCATGCTGCCTGCCACATAGCTATTTCAAGACATCTGGTCCTCTAATTAAGATACATCTATCTAGGAAAACTGTTCAAATCTCCCAACTCCTCTCACATTAGCCCAGGAATACACCAACACATTCAGCACAAACTGTATACTGAATCACAGAAATTCATAGTGCTGGAGGATGGCAGAGCTACTGTAAACTACTTTCTAACATGCATACAAGCCAAGTGCACATTTCTTTCTGATGCCAGTGTACAAACCACAGGCATGCTTCTCTCTGCTGCCAGCTAAGAGCCAAAGCAATATTCTTGCAGACACCCATGGGATTACAGCTCTGATAACTAAGTGAGGCAGCAAGAGATCCTATAGTCTTGGGACAGGAATTGAGGGGGAGAGGACAAGACTCAATATACAGGGGACAAGGAGAAAGGACATATAGAAGTTGTGCTTTTCTAGTAAGATGAAATTATAGCAAAGGAGAGAGACTAGCCAAATGTGTGAACTTTTAACTTCAATTGTAAGCTGTTTGCAGACTCACTTTAAAGTGGAAAAGCACAATATACATTTAATTAAAATGAAAACAGAGCATTTGTCAATAGAGAAAGATTAGGACCTACATACATGCATGTTCAGAAAAAACATTAAGGAAGTCTGGAATGAGGTGCACATTTGCAAACACAACAGAACATAGGGAAAGTTTTTTACTACAGTATATTCTTCATTATGCTGTTATCCAGGGAAACCTATCTGAAAGTGATTTACAAATCCTGTGAAAAAAGCACTAAAAACTATTCTGATTTTTTTCTTCACCAAGTTATGCAACTTCTAACAGTAGTTGATGGAAAGAAAACACTGTTTTGAGATGAAGCTCAAACTACTACAGCAGGCAGAATTACATTTTTCTTCATACTAGAACAGAAACAGACCAACTAGGAGAAAATTTCCATTTTTCAGTGTAGGCCATTTTTCAGTTCTAGACTCCCACCTAGAAGCCAATAGTAAAATTAGCCCTGCACTGAAGCCCCTTTCAATTCACAAACCATAAAGTACTTCCCTGCCACCCATCTCTCCTCCAACCTAATACCTTGGGGGAGACAAGAGGAAAAAAATGCATAACAAACTAGAATACAGTGAAAGTATCAGCTGGCTTATGTAGTCAAGCCTTTAACATGCTGACCCCCTCCAACTTCCACTTTTACCTTTGCATTCTGCTATGTGCGGAGGGCTTTCAGAAGAGGCAGATTTGTCTAAACCAGTGCTTCTCAAACCTTTAAGCCTATGCAAGTCTTTGCAGTGTAGGGGTAGGGCAGTGATGCTATCCCCAGGATCATGTCACTGTGGGGGAAAGCAGAAACTATTTTTAAACGTAACTGCACCTCCACCACAGGATGCTGTGTACACCACACTGGCACAACAGCACTAGCACTGGAAAATTGGAGACAATGGGCCCTAAATGCTGCACAGATGAACAACTCCATTATTTGAACATGTTTACATTTTAAAGTGGAAAACTACAACAGAACATATTCCAAGAAATTCCCATGCAATTACTGAATGTTTGTTCTGGCTCCAACTGATAAAAATCCTTACCTCTCTTACGAAAGACTCCTGTTTGCTAGGAAAGAAGGGGGTCTTCTCTCACCTGGAGCAGGTTCTGAAGACAAACAGTGAGGCAAACACACCTGTAGCTTCTCGCTTTCTCCAAAGCTCCCTGCACTCCCTCCAGCAAACTTGCTTGAAGGAGAGGTAGGGTCCTGCTTCTTTTACACAGACATGACAGAAACCACAGGAGAAATGCCTGCTGTTTCTTTTTTAGTCAGCTGTTGCCCTTCTTACAGTAACAGCCCTTCTTACCTGGGGCATCAAACATAGTGAGTGGAATTTTACCCCAGCAAAAACAGAGAGGAAAAACACTGCTGAATTTGCTTTTCTTCCCTCAGACTCTTCCCTCATGAGAAACCTCTTCTTCATAACTAAGGCACAGAAGGTGTTCCAACCTCATGCTTTCATGGGAGAGACCTTCCCACACAGTGACTGGGGAAATAAGTCAGCAATATGCAGAACACCAAAAGTTTTGAAAAGGTAAATAAAGGTACAAAAGAAGCAAACCAAGAAACCACAAGCACCATTACCCAAACTGACTCTCTTCTAGCAACAGCATTTCACACAACCCTGCCCAAAAGACCAAGGGATGGAACAGACTTTGCAGCAATCAGGTAAATTTCCTTTCCACAACAGAACTGAACAAAGAATCAAAATAAGTTCTACATGTAATCCAGCACAGCAAGAAAAGGGACTTCCTAAAAGTCCCTGGGAACTAGCTCAGTAGGAGGCTTCAGAAGCATTTGAAAAAAGAAGGGCCAATTATCAAGGAAAGAGAATTGCATTGGTGAGACTAGGCAAGAATATTTTCTCTGGACCTTTTACCAAAGCGTCCAGGACATCTGAATAAACAAGAACTGAAATAAAATTTTTAATTATAAATTGATAGGAAAACCAAATGTGCTCTCCATTATCAAAAGCTGAGCACAGTGGTACTTTTTTAAACTTATTGTTTAAATACTGAGAAAAGAAAGGAGATGCCCAACTGAGAGAAAAACCAAAACTCATCAAATACAGTCTCCATACCAAAAGAATGAGCTAACTCAGTTGTTCCAAAACTGTGAGAATGTTTGTGAAAAACCTGCACCCTATACAATATATAGGAATGTAGACTTAATGGAGAACTATGCCCAATAGCCCCGTAGATCAAGGAAGTCACCAATCACAAAGTTTGGGAATCACTGAGCTATCTCTACAGGAGGCTCACAAACTGTTGCCATAAGAGATGCTACAAACCTACCCACCCCCAACCCTAGCACCAGAAGTCTCAAAGGAGTAAAGATACACTTTTATCTTCATCCTTGCAGAAACAAAAGCATCTCAACTTCTATTTAATTAGATCCAGAATAAATTCTTCCTCCCTTCTGAAGCAAAAGGGCAGTGATACTTCACATCTCAATCAGAGCACATCCCTGTCAAAATATCCTGTCAAAAATAAAAGGCATCACTCTATGGAATCTGGCCACTAAGTATGAAAGAATCCCACAGTGGCTCCTGTTTGCTAAACAGATCCGCAGAGTAGTACCTAGAATTAAATATACCCAATTATGTAAGTATCTTTTCTTTCAGGTGAACAATCCTTCCAATTTGGCCAAGAGCCAAAAATAAGCCTGAGATGCCAGTTTTAGGTTCTGAATTCCAATAAGATGGCAGAACAGCCTAGGGCTGCTCAGCAGAAGGGGGAGCCCTGAATTCAAGTGGGAATTCAAAACAGAAAAATTTTAATTTTGTCTCAAGAATTTCCTTCTCAATACACAAAGTTCTCAAAATAACGTAATGATATGGACATAAACATGGTGAAATCTGATTCCAAACACTATATCAAGAAGTAATGAGGTTATTAAAAAAACAGTAATTTTCTCTCCCTGAAACCAAAGCATCTTTAAAATGCTCTGAACACAGTAGACAAATTTGGCAATCAAGTGGAGTGGGATGTTTTGCCAACAAATTATATAAATGGCCAACTGATAACTTACTCACATTTCAACAGATGCAGAAAAGCCTCTGATTTAGCAGGTTTCCTGTTGAAGTGGCATAAGGTATCAATTCTCAGGAAAACAGCTGCAAAATAGTACAGAATGATTCCTGCCTTCCCCTCACCATCTTTCACCAATTTCTTTAAATTAGCTCTATATTGAACATAGAGTGGATGGCTCTCCAGATAAATCTTATCAACCATGAAACCATGGAAGCTTCCACTGAATAGCTTCATTTAGGAACAATATTATGCTACTAATCAACATCCCAATTAATGTAATGGAAATTGAGTAGAATACACTTTCACAAATTTGCAACTCAAATAAGGTGCATTTGAATCTCTTGTCATCTGGGAAGTATATAGTCAGAGCAGAAATGTACTCAGTACAAAGAATTCTTTTCTAGTACTCTCTAGGAAACTTGAGTACAACTCTCACTTATGAAGGATGGAGTCTCAAATATTAAAAGACAACTTCTACCACGTGAGTAAACTTTGACTGTTTAAATAAAGCCACATCCTCATATTAAAGAGTTTTAGAGAAGCTAAATAAACCAGCTCTCCCATGGGTCACACATTATGAATATGAAGGTGGAATGTACTCTTATGGAGTACTCTGGTTGTACTCTTACATGAACTTTTATTTAAGATGGAGTTCCTAGTGATGGTTTCCTCAGCCCAGTAAACTTTTAAATCTTATGTCTTTCAAAATACGAATCTCGCATTTACATTAGATTTGAGTAAATACAAGTATTTGCTATTTGCGTTTTCTATAGAACTATGATGGGTTTTCAATATCCACATGGTCAACTGGTCAATGGTCTCTCTGGTCAACTGAATCCATCATAGCTGTCTAGATCAGTGTTTCTCAAAACTGCAAGTCAGGACCCATTAGGTAGGTTTTTAGTCAATTTCAGGTGGATCTCCAAGTATGTAAATGTGTTTTATTTTTAATATACTGTGACAGATCTTCTAAAAGGCTACCGTGTATGTTTTAACAATGGATAGCCAATAAGGCTTATTTCCAGAAAAATGTGGGTAGGACAGGACAATGGAATGCTTGAGAATTTTTTTTTAAAGATCTGTAACACTTTGGGAAAGATAGAAGTGCAATCCTTTATTTTTTTAATGAATTTTTCAATTGATACTGTAAATTTTTCATTTATTTGATTTGAATTTTTCATATGGGGATGTTAAACATTTTCCTGTCATGACATCACCTCCAGGTCAATATCACTTCTTGTGGAGTCCAACAAAGTGTCATTCTAAAAGCTAGGTCCTGGTACTAAAACGTTTGAGAACCACTGGTCTAAATATCCTATCTTGTGTCCAAAAGCTGAATATTCTAGGTCCTGGGTTCACATGCTGCTTTTCTAACATTAACCATGATATCAGAGTTATTTTTTATTTGAGAATAATTATCCATGGAGAAAATGTACCTAACAGAACAGATCTGGATTCCATAGCCATGGATTCAGTACCTATGTGTTCTGAACCACAGTAGAGTTCAGGCCATACCTGAACTCGCAGACATGACCATAGGCTTTCTTTGGTCCTCTCTGGGAGACTTTCTGAGGCCTGTGCAAGCCTTTATGGGCCTCAGTAATATCTCCAAATATAAACAGGAGAACATCTCTGGCAGAATTCAGAGATAATACTGGACCAACCCATGGATTTTATTATCAGGGGCTTGGTATTTGAGGTGGTCTTTAACTGTTCCCCCACAGATACCAAGATCTTACTGCATAATCCTATACATGAATGTCTTTGCAGAAATAAGTCCTACAAAGTGAGGCTTATTTTCAGGTAACTGAGTACAGTTTAGACAGAACAGTTCAGAACTTCAGCAGTCACATTGTCAAGGTTTATGCAAGAATGAAATTCTCCTTACCATTTTCTTTATTAGAAAGGTGCTTCAAAATATCCCAGATTTCTGCTATGGGGGATAATACTGCTCAAACATAATAAAGTAAACTACTCCCTGCCAACTGGGAAAGAAAAACTGATGTGAAGTTTACTTAGAGCTGGTGGAGAAAAGCAGTTTATTTGCCTATGTCCTGAGAATTAAATATTTATGGGTACTTCATACTCCGCCTTTCAGTCACAAAGGACTCCCAAGGCAACAACAGTAATACAAACATTTCTAACATAAACAGGAGCAGCATCAAAAGCAGAAATGAAAGATTCTGGCCCTGCTTGCAGCTGAGGGATATTTATCCCAAAGAGGAAACTGGTAACTACCACTTGTTGCTTTGAGAACACTTGTACCATGGGACTGCAATGACTGCCATTTAACCTACTAACTGAAAACCTCTCCCAGAGATTCTTCAGGAGTTGCATGCAGCAGGCAGCCCTTGTTGGATACTATACACAGAACACCTCAAGTCTACCAGCCTTAATGCCACCATCCATTTTTAGCCAGGGATCTACAACTCATCAGCCAGGTTTAGCACCTCAGATTGACATTTATTGATAGCAGGTTAATCTTTTCATATATTCAGAGCCCAATTCTTTCATGTTGACATAGAAGTTTCATTATAGTCAATTGAGCTTACTCCCAAGTAAACATGATTAAGTTTATAGACTTCAAAAAAAAGGAATCTATATATGCAATCTCATGAAAATGAAGTGATCATCATATGCAATTTGTGTAGTTGGAATTGTAAACAGTGGTACCTTGAATGACAAGTGACCCAAAAGCAAAAATTTCCCAGAAATCTATGAGCAATGCCTTGCTGGCAATCTGGGCCAAAATGCTGGGCCAACTCAGAACGCGCTGAGGCAGCCTGACTTTTCAATTTTGCCCCCTGAAAGGCAGAGAAGCACATCTCTGGAGGGTGACCGACTACTGGTCCTGCAACCTCATGAGGTTGCAGCAACAGGGGAGATATGCTGCTTCCAAGAGCCAAGGGAGAAGGCAGCAGTCCCTCACTGTGGGGAGGTTGCCTGGAAGGGGTAGCACTGTTCCTTCCCCCTCAGACTGCTTCAACCACCTTGCCATGGTGAGGTCACTAGGACAGACAGTGGATGGTCCTTCCCCTCCCAAAGTCTCCTGCAACTGATAGTCAGTTGCAGGACACGGCAGGGGAGAAAGAGATCCCAGCAGTGAGGGGGCTCAGACGATTCTTTCCATAGCCCTTCAGAAGGGTTGCAGAAAGAACCATCTGTGATCTCATTTTTATCAATGGAAATGCTCGCTTTGTATAGTGGGCACTTTGAATTATGAGCAAGCTTCCAGAACAGATTATGCTCATAATTCAAGGTTCCACTGTACTTAAGATCATGATACCACTTTCCCCAGGCTAAGTGGAGAATAATTTCCATTCACTCTTCATCTTCATTCTGATATAAGGAAGATAAATAGGTGAGATCTCAGTATCTGCAAGGGATCTGATATTGAACACACACCCCTCCATTGATACAGAAAACCAAAGATAAGCAAATTGAAGTTTTGGACATCTTAAACCCAATCAAGATAATTTGAGATCTGCTCTACTCACCACCAGAGGACTTTCGAAAGGCCACAGAGGCTATGCACATCCACCAGCAGCTTCTGTGGGCTTCAGAAAGCCCTCCAGAGGTGAATGGAGCCCAGATCTGGCTGTCTTCAAAGGATGCAGGCTGGGCCAAGTGTGGTACAACATGGTTTTGGGGGACCTGCCTTGAGTTAGAAAATCAGCTGATAATTATGCTAAACTTGTAATAAGTTTTTCAAGTACAGTGACGCCTCACGTAAAGTATGTTTCACGTAATAAACAAAAATTTCTCTAGGATTCTGCTTCACATAAAGAACACATTCGTTGGCAGTTGGGGCAGACATGCTGGCCGGCAGCCTGTTTAAAAAGTGTCAGGGCTGCCTAGCGCACCTGCCCACGGTGAAAGCAACACTTCCATGCTGTTCCTCCTGTCGCTGGGTGTCCACTGGGCAGAGGGAGAGAAGAGCAGTGGAGAAGAGGGAAGCAGCTCAGGGCTAGCCAGAAGGGAGCAGGGGAGAGAGATGCTCAGGATGGAGAGAAGGAGAAAGTGGGGAGACACTTTGAAGGTGTCTTGGATTGCAGCCTCCTAACCATGTCTCCCCAGAAGTAAGCCCCATTGTGTTCAATGGGTCATACTCCCAGGAAAGTGTCTTTAGGACTGCAGCCTAAGTAGACTTCATAAGATCATGCACATTGAATGCATGTTATGAATTCAATCCCAGTGTTCTGTCATCATTTTTACATCCAGTTAATATTTTTATATGAATATTTTAGGGGTTTTGGAACCAATCGTCTGAGTTTCCATTATTTCCTATGGGAAAATCCGCTTCATGTAAAGAATGTTTCACATAAAGAACATGCCTCTGGAACGAATTAAATTTGTTACGTGAGGTGCCATTGTATTTATGAACACACAAAACATGGCCATATCTACTGGTAAGTGCAAAACAGTATACTGTAGGATTTTGAACCACAGTAACACAATCCCAATATTATATCTCTTATTGAACAATATCTGCAGGTTAGCTTCAGAACCATTTAAGCAAAAGAAAAAAACTATTTTCAGTTTGAAGAACTCTGAATATTACAAATAGCAGTATTTTTTCTATATAAATAAAATCTCACTCCATTAAGCTGTCTAAAAACAAAGCAACTTAAGGTTGCAAGATCATCCATTTTGGAAATAGGCCCAAGTGAATGCGGGGCTCAGTTGTAGCCAATTTCCAACACCAATATACCCATAATGCAGCCCCAGGAAAAAGAACCAATACTCCTCTAGGTTCAGGGGGGCCCCACAACTTAAAGATGAAACACCCCACTACTATAGTGGTATTAGTACTAGAAAGCTGGGTAGGATTGGGCCCTTCAAGAAACAGGAGTACAACTGCTCTTATTCTAATTGCACAGGCATACAATTAGTTAAGATAAGTTACGATAACTATTTCTCTAGTTACAGAAAAATTTAATAATCTGAAAAAATAAACATTAACTGATTTTATTATCTCAGATCTATACAGAATTACACAGCTATTTTAATGGCAGTTTTTGGTTAGTTAACCAAGAACACAATCCTAACCATGTCTACTCAAAAAGGAAGCCCCATTGTGTCCAATGGGTCTTACTTCCAGGAAAGTGTTTTTAGGATTCCAGCCTAAGTAAAGCATAGAGCCAGCATGTTTGTTATAGCTACTGGTATTGTAATACAGTCCTGTGGACAGTCTGTTCTTTCTTAGTATAGATGGCTTTTGTTCTGCTATTCAATGTCTGTTAAACTAAAAGCAGCTACCTATGTAATTCAAGTGATATGTACTGAGATTACATTACTTCCTTTGTTTATTTCGTTAACAAAAATAGGAGATTAGCAACAGTAATGACCTTGTCAGATGTCAATCAGCATCAATGCCTTACAGGTGATTAAAGTAGATAAGACATTGTACCATAGAAATCTTTGTGGTCACAAGGTGTTCATTATACACAAGCCCTAAGACTGAATTTTAGTTTCTTCTTAGTTACTGTTATACCACATTACCATTTTTAATCACTGTGCCATGACACACTGGTAAGCTGCAAATGATTAACAGCTGTGCCATAGGAATTTGGGGGTACGGGGAAGTAGGGCCAATGGAGAGTGTGTCTTGTCAAGTCAAAAACTTGATGGCGTGCCATGTGATGAAAAAGACTGAAAATTGCTGGGTTGTACACTGGCAACACATATCCTAGGTTTAACCTCAGTAGTAGTTTCCTACTCCCCCCCCTTGACTGAACTGGTGATGAGGGGGCTTTGACCTGATGCCTGAGGAGTAATTACTCAGGAGCAATTACCTCCAACTTCAGTGGGATTAAGTGAATGCTTGCTCTGCTACATCATGCTTTTGGGAACATAAGGAAAAAGGATGCAGTAGAGGGTTAAGGAGTTGGAATAAGTTATAAAGCTGCAACATATCCACACACATTAGGTGGTCTACCAGTCTCATGTCTGTTTGAGAGATGTCAACTTTTTCTTTACTACTATTTCCATCCATCCTCAAAGCCAGGATGATGCCGTAATTAAGGCAGTGGTTCTCTAAGTGGGGGTTGCAACTTCACTTCAGGAGAGTTGTGAAAAGCTGAGTGCTACCATTCTGGAATCTGGCACTGGGTGCTGCCATTGTGAAATGGGGAGTAAGTCACACTGAACAAAATGGGATTTACTTCTCAGGAGACATGGAGTTGCTATGGCATCACAGTGATGTCACTTGTTTAAGTCACCTCCATGACATCATGGTCCCGGACAGTATGTCATTCTCAGAAGGGGTCCTGAGTTGAAACCACAGGGTTAGGGAATTGGACTGAGATTTGTAAGATCCAGGTTCAAACCCCTCTTGGCCATGAAGCTGAAGGGTAACTTTTGGGGACAGTCACTCCCTCTCAGCTGGATGTACTTCACAGGGTTGTTGTGAGGAGTGGAGGCCCTTGGGTTGGTTGCTCCCTCTCAGCCACGCCTGCCTCACAGGGTTGTTGTGAGGACAGTTGGAGGCCCTTTTGCCAGTCACTCCCACTCAGCCTCACAGGGTTGTTGTGAGACCAGTAGGAGGCCTTTGAGCCAGTCACTCCCTCTCAGCCTCACCGGGTTGTTGTGAGGCCAGTAGGAGGCCTTTGAGCCAGTCACTCCCTCTCAGCCTCACCTGCCTCACAGAGTTGTTGTGGGGCCAGTAGGAGGCCCTTGAGCCAGTCACTCCCTCTCAGCCTCACAGGGTTGTTGTGAGGCCAGTAGGAGGCCTTTGAGCCAGTCACTCCCTCTCAGCCTCACCTGCCTCACAGAGTTGTTGTGGGGCCAGTAGGAGGCCCTTGAGCCAGTCACTCCCTCTCAGCCTCACAGGGTTGTTGTGAGGCCAGTAGGAGGCCTTTGAGCCAGTCACTCCCTCTCAGCCTCACCTGCCTCACAGAGTTGTTGTGGGGCCAGTAGGAGGCCCTTGAGCCAGTCACTCCCTCTCAGCCTCACAGGGTTGTTGTGAGGCCAGTAGGAGGCCTTTGAGCCAGTCACTCCCTCTCAGCCTCACCTGCCTCACAGAGTTGTTGTGGGGCCAGTAGGAGGCCCTTGAGCCAGTCACTCCCTCTCAGCCTCACAGGGTTGTTGTGAGGCCAGTAGGAGGCCTTTGAGCCAGTCACTCCCTCTCAGCCTCACCTGCCTCACAGGGTTGTTGTGGGGCCAGTAGGAGGCCCTTGAGCCAGTCACTCCCTCTCAGCCTCACAGGGTTGTTGTGAGGCCAGTTGGAGGCCTTTGAGCCAGTCACTCCCTCTCAGCCTCGCCTGCCTCACATGGTTGTTGTGAGGCCAGTAGGAGGCCCTTAAGCCAGTCACTCCCTCTCAGTCTCGCCTGCCTCACAAGGCTGTTGTGAGTCCAGCAGCAGCAGTTGAGGAACTAAAACGAAATGCCTTGTGCATGGGAGAGGCGTTGTTTGTAAGTAAATAAGAAATCCAGACCTCAAACAGCCCAGTGAAACAGAAGTGCCCAGGCTGGACTGATGGGGTGTGGCTGAGTACAGAATGGGGGGAGACCATACAATGGAGGAAGACCAGGCCAAGCGTCTCCAATTCTTTGTCGAGCCCTGGAGTCAGCCTGCAGTCCTCGCCCATTCAGGCAGCAGAAGCCAAAACCTCGGAGAAGGAGCCTCTCCTACTCGCTTCCAAGCCGGCCTCCCTCAGGCCCCCCTCCTCGAGCCCACCATGCCCTCTCCAGCCACGGCCCCCCCTCGCGCACACGCCCCCTCCCCACACCACACTCAAAATGGCGGACGGGGAGAATAGAAGCCTCAACGGCGCGCGCGCCGAGTCCGTTAACCCTTTCCCTTCACCTCCACCCGCCCCGAGGCGCTGCTCTCAGGGAGGGAGAAGGAAGGCCGGCCCGCCCCCCTCGCCTCTGCTTCCCCGGCACGACCGGCGACCAGGCCCCCGCCCGGCCGCTCCTCCCCACTCACCGGCAGCACCTCACCCACTTCCCCAGCCGACCCCCTCCAACGGCTCTGCCGCGCGACCCCCGCAGAAGGACAGGGAGGCGGTTAAACGGTCGACCAGGCTGTTCGAGCTACGCAGCTGAGGAGAATCAGATCGCGTCGTTCGACCACGTCTCGCGATAACTGCCGCGCAACCGACCGGGAAACCTCGAGCTCGCGCGCGTCTCCCAGGTGCGGGTTGAACGGCGCATGCGCAGCCCCAGTCCCTGAATGTGGAAAATGGGAGGCGCGGGACAAGGGCGCGAGATGGCGGGCGCATGCGCAGAACAGAGCCAATGAAATGGTGCGCCTCTGTCTCGCGCCCCCTGTAGCCTTCCTCAGCCTTCTGCTGGTTCATGTTGAATGCGCAGCCACAACTTCAGGCTTACATGAGAGTAAGCCCCACTGACTATAACGGGACTTACTTCTGAGTAGACATGCATAGGGCTGGGCACTAAGGCTGCAACTCTATCCACACTTACCTGAGAGTAAGCCCCACTGACTATAACGGGACTTACTTCTGAGTAGACATGCATAGGGCTGGGCACTAAGGCTGCAACTCTATCCACCCTTACCTGAGAGTAAGCCCCACTGACTATAACGGGACTTACTTCTGAGTAGACATGCATAGGGCTGGGCACTAAGGCTGCAACTCTAGCCACACTTACCTGAGAGTAAGCCCCACTGACTATAACGGGACTTACTTCTGAGTAGACATGCATAGGGCTGGGCACTAAGGCTGCAACTCTAGCCACACTTACCTGAGAGTAAGCCCCACTGACTATAACGGGACTGACTTCTGAGTAGACATGCATAGGGCTGGGCACTAAGGCTGCAACTCTCTGTACAGAGTTACCCAAGAGTAAGCCTCATTGAATATAATGGGACTTACTTGTGAATAGACATGCACAGGATTGGGTCCTATTCTGTTTCCAGTTAGGAAAACAAACAAGGCATTGTATGCCCACAGATGTCCTGTCAAGGAGAGTGGACCTAAAGCACAATCCTATGCATGCCTCCTCAGAAGTAAGCCCTATTGCAGTCATCAGGGCTTACTCCCAAGTAAATGTAGTTAAATTAATAGTAAAGAGTATGAATAAACCATATGAAAGCAATATATGCGAGTGTTTAACTTTTATTCAGTCTTATCCTACCTTTTTCTTCTGTATCCTAAATTTTGGGAGAACCTTGTCCTCTGTTGTGATTATGGCATATGTGCCAAGTATGTCCTGACTCCCTCTTGTGAACCAGTCTAGCCAATGGCCCTAGGGAGTGGGGAAGGAGAATTTAACCTTTAAAATATATTTTCCCTCTTTTAATCTCATAAAAAAATCCTTCCTTTGAATTTGTTAGCCCTTTGGGGAGAGGAGAATTACTTCTAATATGTGGGGTAGGGGCCACACACTTCCTTGGCATTTGATGGGGATAAGAGCCTGAACACAAACATGTGACAAGCAAAATTCACCCATTGTTGCGGGATTAAAATTTCAATAATATTTGCAGCCCTGAGCATAGCTGGGCACCAGGCTTGAGCATCAGGCAGCCCTGGGCACCTGCAGGCACCAGGAATCCCTACCAGGCACCATCAGAAATCCCTAGCATGCGCAGCAGGCGCTGGGCATCCCACTGCACAGTGGACACCTTCCAAAATATTTTCAGACAACACAAAATGTGTTAAATAGTCAAATATCTTTTATTAAATAAAGGGTTATTCTAAGTGAAGGCAGGATAACCATATAAAATGGAGGACAGAGTGCCTCTACTTTTAAGCATTGCATAGAGGAGGGAATTTAGACAGGTGATGTTGTTTAAACCATATATGGTGAGCTAAACCTGCCTAAATTCCATCCTCAATGCAGTGCTTAAAGATGAAGACACTGTCCGCCATTCTATATAGTCACCCTGGATGAAGTGTAGTGGTTAGTGCTCACATTCTTGTTAGGTAGAAGTCACAATCCCAGCCTTACAGGAACAGGGATTTATTAGGAAAAGGGATTTATTCGTATCTTGGGAAACGAAATCCTTCCTGGAGCACCAAACCTAGCAAGCAAGAACCACAGGCTAAGAACATAAGAAAAGCCTCCACTGGATCAAGCCAACGTAGTCAGTGATGGGATTCAAAGAAATTAACAACTGGTTCTATGCCCATCTGGCAGCCACTTTTAAGTGGCTATTTTTAAACTTTATATGTCCTATCTCTCATTAACAACCGGTTCTGTACTGTAGGTGCGAAGCTGTTGGAGCCCACCACTGAATGTAGTCCAGCTTCCTGTATCACATAGCTGCTCTCCAGATGCCTCAGGGAACATTTAGGATACCTGCATCCAGGTCCGTCCCCCCCACATTTGGCATTTTGAGGTTGTCTATACCCGTCCCTCATATCTATTCAGGCCTCCGTCAGTCTTGAAAGACTATGGTATCATGCTTGGCGCTGTATAAGCTGCATGCGAAGCATGAAAGCCTGGGTTGGATTGTTATGGAGAATAGGCTGTTACCCAAGCAGCAAATCCCCCCTCTCCACGCCACTGAATTAGTCCAATGGAAAGGCAGAGCAGATACGATTGGATCCAGCTGGCGTTGCAGAGCTGGGCTAAGGACAGGAGCTCACCCTGTCTTGTGGGGCTGACCCGGGTCTCGAACCCTGGCCTGCTGGTTAACAGGCACAGCATCTTAACCGCATGCGCCACCCACAGCCCATAATCAGTTGAATCAATCAGTTGAATCAATCAGTATTTATATACCACTCTTCAACAAAAAGACTATTCAATATGTAGAATAATGGACCAAATGAGACAACAGGGAAAGGGGGAAGTAGAATCAGACAGCTGGAAAATTCTTGCATTTGGTTGAATGATCTGAAGGAGCTTGATCACATGGATAGTGACTGGAAAAGTCTAACAAATGGAGCTGAAATTCTGCTCAGAACCAAAGCACACCCTCTAGCCCAAACAGCAAAGTTTGCAAGCTGGCATACAATGAATGAAGAAACAAAAATATAATTATCTGATCCATCTACGTAGGATTATAGTCCCTATCAGTGGTGGGCTCCAGCACATTCACACCTACTCTATATAACTGGTTGTTAACAAGAGATAGGACATATAAAGTTTAAAAATAGCCATTTAAAAGTGGCTGCCACATGGGCATAGAACTGGTTATTAATTTCTTTGAATCCCATCACTGGTCCCTATCCCTAGGTACTTACCATACATTGTCCAAAAAAAAAAAAGATTCTCCAGCAGAATACACACATTCATTTCTTCTAAGCCAGCGTTTCTCAAAGTGGGGGTCGGGACCCCTTTGGGGGTTGCCTAGAGGTTTTCTGGGGGTTGCCTAAAGACCCCTGGTGCAGGGGGCCAGGTCAGGCTTGCCAGACCTCCGGCTGTAGCTGCGCACACACTGGGGCTGACTGACAGCTTCAGGACCCAATCCTATGCATGCCTACTCTGAAATAAATCCCATTATAGTCAGGGGGGGCCTTTACTCCCATGTAAATGTGGATAGGATTGCAGCCTCAGGGCCCAATCATATGCATGCCTACTCTGAAATAAATCCCATTGTGTTCAGTGTGTGTATAGAACACACATTTCATTTGTAACAACGAAAATACATCCTGCATATCGGATACTTACATTACGATTCATAACAGTAGCAAAATTACAGTTATAAAGTAGCAACGAAAATAATTTTATGGTTGGGGGTCCCCACAACTTGAGGAACTTATAAAGGGGTCATGACGATAAGAAGATTGAGAACCACTGCTCTAAGCTACCCAACCAGAATGGAAGCCCCATGAAGCTTCATTGTTGGTGATCTGAAAACCTGAAAATGATATTACTGAGCACTGAAGAGCTTACCTTGAGCAGCCCTCATATGATTCTGTTCACTCCCCATCAAACATTAGAGGGAACAATGATGCTTGAACATAAATAATTCATGTTCCCTTTGTAGGTGTGCCTTGTTATCCACTCCCATAGATAAAAAAAACATCCATGGAAAAAACCTGGAGAAATAGATTGAAAGATCAACTTCCAGGTTTCTTGCTCCCCCATTGCTCCTCATAGAATAAGGTTGTGGAATAGGCGTTTGATTCTGGGGTTCCATGCTTATACTAAAAACGTGTTAAATAAAAGCAATTTGAAAAAATAAAACTTTTTCCTCTTTTATTGATTAAAAACAGCTTTTCTTACTGTTGTAGTCTGCAATTAGTAGTCTGCAATTAGAAATACTATGCACCACTCTTTAGCTGAAGAATAGCATGGAATTGAATGATTGCTTGCATGACTGCCTCTCTACAACAGTAGAAAAGCAGTTTTTAAAACTGATTTGTAGTGGCCATTGGACCTGTATGCACTGCCAAAGCACACACCATTAAAGAGATTACAACTAATGATTATGCAGACAATGTCAACATGTTCAGTGCACACCATAATTGCTTTCACATGTTTAAAGCATGGAAGATTGATAGCCCACATGAGTGAAATAATTACCGGTATGTTGTGTTTCTATACAGTGTGGACTATATGGTAATAACTCCTTGATTCTCACAAAAGAACAGCAGCAATTAATTAGGTCTCACTGATTATTCACCTTTAAAGGGAAAAAATTATTCTAAAGAAAGATTGAATATCCTTAAAATGAAGCCTCTATAGTGAGAGTAAGGGCAGTGAGGAGACTTCTAGCTGGGCTGTCCCAACTATTCTGTATCCAGAGCAGAGAGTTATGCTGGATCCAGAGAGTCAGGAAGCCTGGACTGCCAGAACTGCTCCAGAGCATGCTCAGTAGGCACCAAGTCAGTGGCACATGGGGAGGGTTTGCTCCTCAGATCACACTGAACAAGGAACAGCTGTGGTGCCAACTTTATAAAGAAGCCCAGAAGTTCCTGACAACCAGTAATAGCTGCAGCATGAGAATGCAGTACAGCAGTATCTCTCATGGAGGGTGGATGCCTGGAGTGGCCTGCTGAATCTGCAGGTTAGTGGGCTGCCGTAGTTGTGCCATAACCTGAAGTTGAGAGGCAGGGGTGGCAGATGGGCTGACCAAGAACACAGATTTTTTTGGTCAACACTGCCATTCTTACTCTGCCTTATCATGGACCCCTATGAGTCTACTCATCACTATACCTGCTCCTGAGGTGGTGAAACTCTGAGGAGCTGGAAGAGAACATTTCTGCCCTGGAAACAGGCTCTGGATACAGAGTAACTGCTCTTCCCAAGGCAATGCTAAACATGCCCTCAATATGCCTCTCCTGAACTGCCTAGGCTGCCCAAGTTAGGGCAGCCCAGGTCCACCTGTCTTGAGGCAGCCCATATTGCCTTAAGCTACCCCAAGCCTTTTCCAGAGTAACTAGGGTGGAGCATCTTGCAGTTGGGTCAGCCCAGCGAGAGATAGGGGAACCCAAGTGCACTTCTGGATTGTGCCCTTCGTCTGATAAGAAAAATGCTGAGTGCCAGTGAAAACTCATAGCTCTTGCTATGAGTTTGGTTTAATATTAACTTGGATGTCTGTGCAACTGAGAGCAAGAGTCAGCGCTTCAAAAAACATTTTAAAGAACAGCAGCAAACCTAAAAGAAGAAAATGCAAATTCCTGTTTTCACAGTTGATGCCTTTGCAGATCAACCATTTCATGGGAATCCTGCTGCTGTATGTCTTCTTGAAAATGTAAGTTTTTGAAATGTTCCTTTACCTTAAAATATTACCAAACAGTACAGTACAAGCCTATCCACATCATGTCTACTCGGCACTTAATCTCAAATAAGTACACGTGTCCCCCACTTTCTGTCAGTCCGTTTGTTTGCCAGTCTGTCATTTCACTCTTTCATCTGTTTCATCTGTCTGACAGACTGTCTGCCAGTCTGTTTCACTCTTTCATCAGTTTTAAAATATACAGTGCTCTAGACTCATTCATAAAGCACATGCTTCACTGTTTCAACCTTTCTCTACTTGCCCAAAGGCTAAAATTATTTTTCTTGATGTTGGTTTGCATGTGACATGGTGATCAAACTTTTTTGGCATTTCCTTATTACTTTCTCCAGTAAATAAGCATCATTCAAATACATAAAATATTCATTATGCTATTGTAATAAATATTTCAATATACCACTCAATATATTATTCATTATACACATGCTTTTGTTCATTTGACTGTAATTTAATATGTATTATTTAGGATTTTACAAGTGGTATTTATGTATTTTTAGTGGCCATTTTGCATTTGCAAGCCAAAAAAGAGTGGGTTCCACTTTTCATCAGTTTTCACTTTTGGTCAGTGCTCCAGTCCCTAATCGGTCCAGTAAGTGGGGGATGCCTGTATTTATAGGATTTCAGTCTTGGGGCCCAATCCTAAACAACTTTTCAGTGCCAATACAGCACTGACGTAAGGGTAAGGCATTTCCTCACCTTGAGAACGCCCCCATGACAGCCCCTGCTACTACAGGTTGCAGCACATACCCTGATGACGTGGCTGCTGATATTAGCACTGGGAAGTTGGACTGAGCCCTTAGTCTTTTAGTAACAGTTTTCCATGGATACAAAGAATTAATTCTGTCTCCTGCGGTATTTATTTAGCTCAGTTTTTATTTAGCTCAATTTTCCAAATTATCTATTCTCAGGAACACTGTTGTGATCTTTCAAACAACTTTACTGGGTCCATCTCAGAATCCTTTTTCCTGAGAATTTGAGAATGCATCACTGGGAACCACTCAGTTTATGGGTTGCCCAAGAGGCCAGTACAAACTGAGACAGTGCCTCCTCTAAAATTGTGCATTATGAGAGCTGATTAAATGTCTGATTTTTCAAGATGGAAGTTTCTTTTTCATTACTGGTCTCAACAGCCGCATCACCGCGTTCCCTTTTTTAGTCCTGTGTCATGGGAAAAAAATCATTTTTCTCCTATTTCTTGTGAGCAGGAACCATGTAGCCTTCTTTGATAAATTACTGCTTTGTGTGCCATGAGATGAAAAAGGTTGAAAGTCACTGGTGTAAACAGTGGCACAGAACTGCTGGTATGTGCACAATCCTAACCATGTCAACTCAAATATAAGCCCCATTGTGTTCAATTGTTCTTACTCCCAGGAAAGTGTCCTTAGAATTGCAGCCATTATGTAAGAAATTATGGCTGCAATCCTGAGAACACTTTGGTGAGAGTAAGCCTCATTGAACTCTGCAGGGCTTACCTAAGAATAGACATGCATGGGTTTACAGCCTAAATGCAACAATTTTAAATTTGCTAATAAGTAACATAGTGCTTAAATTAGCCACATGATAGCAATATGCATTTGTGTTTTTAGCTTTAATTTTGTCATGACCTACATTTTTCTTGGGTATCTTATATTTCGGGGGGACGGTTGTCCTTTTTTTAGGTTGTGACTTAGGGTCATCCTGTCCTCTGCCAAGATACCTCTTGTCACTCACTCTCAACCTTGCCTACCTCACAGGGTTGTTCAGATTGGAGAGATATGGCTAGATGGTGCAGTGGTTAGGGAATGGATGGGGACCTGGAGGATTCAGGTTCCGGTTCCCAATGTCCAAGAGCTTCACACATTTTCAGCCTTACCGCCTCACAGGATTGTTGTTCGGCTGGAGGGATAGGGCTGGATATATTCTGAAGTGGACTGAGATTTGGAGTATCTGTATTCAGAGCCCCTATCAGCAAAGATCTGTCACTCTTGCCAGAGGTGGGTTTCAGCAGGTTCTCACCTACTCTATAGAACCTGTTGTAATAGGACATATGTTGTTATATATTTATTCAAATAAATTAACAACACAGACCTGTTGTTAATTTATTTGAATCCCACCACTGACTCTTGCCCTAGTCTACCTCACAGGGTTGTTGTGAGATAGGATGGTTAGAGCAGGGTGGTGTAGTCATTATGTGGTGGATTGAGAAGATCCATATTCAAAGCCCCCCCCCCCCTTGGCCATGAGACTTTGGGCACAGGGGCTCCCCCACCACAGAATGTGAATCCTCTGCCTGTCTACTCACTAATAAGTCCCACTGTAGTGAGTGGAGCTTACTCCCAGGAAAGCACAAATAAGTGTGCCGCCTCAGAGTCCAATCCAATGCACAGAAATTAGTCCCATTACAATAAATGAGGCTTACTCTCCAGTAAGAGAGAATAGGATGTCTTTGTGTATTTTCAATGCATCCTGCATCGAAAAAGGTTGAAAATCCCTGCTCTCTGAGTGGACATGCATTGAGACAATGAGCTGTCACATGCAATGCTATCCACAGTAATCTAGCTAGCTAGCTGTTTACATGATCATTTTTATCATATCTATACTAAACACAAAGATATCACTATCAACACACAAATGGAATTTCATACATGTGTTTGTTCAGCATTTTTCAACCACTGCTATATGTACCACCAGTGGTTCAAAATGTGGTGTCTGGAGGTACACAAGGAAGACACTGATACCCACCTCTCAACAGTTAGACCACATTCTGACATTTAGGAGTCATGACATTAGAGTCACAACATGGTACGAGGAGACTCTGCTTGCTAGGCAGACCTCAAGCACATGGTTTTTGACAGCAGACATGGTCTTGAGTGAAGGGGTGCTAAAGAATGTGAAGCAGGGACAGGGCAGGACTATTCTTGCATGGGAGACTGCAAGCTGATAAAGCTGTCATGAGTCAACGGAGCCAGAAAGTGTCACCATTTACAGCTTGGCTGACCTGAAAACTTCTGTTGGAAGCTTCAAAGCAGGCATTTGTCAAAGGTGATGATGACCATCCTGTGAAGGATTCTGGCTGGAAAGAGGAGAGTTCAATGAGCTGCCCATAGAACCACACAGACCCCTGCACCCAGGTGAAAATCCTCACAAAGGATCTCCCAGCAATTGTAATTGCCTACTGCTAAATATATTCATGGGCTTGAAACAGTCCTCCCACCCACCCTGAGCCTCTTACCACTGTTTGTCATGTCATGTCGGATCTTGCAAGCCAGAAATAAACGACAATGTTACATTGCTAAGTTACTTCCAGCTGTACTTCTGATAGGTGACCATGCACAGTGGTACATGAGGGACAATGGTTGAGAAACACTGTTTTGGTCTATGAGCAGAATAATGTCCACAAATAGGGAATCCCATAAGAGTATTTTTCTCCATCACAGGTAATGAAAAGGCTCTGTTGGGTGCAGCTTTTAATCATACGTATCACTTTTATTTCTTTTATTCCATTGATTAACTTAGATACCTTGAGTTATAAAATAATTGCTCAGGACACAATGAGAAAATAAAGCTTGTTTGATTTCAACATGACCACAGGATGGCAGTATTTAAAAATATACATTTCCATTGAGCGTCTTTGCCTTGCTCACTATGAAAATACAGGCGAAACAACTCATTGTTAAAATGCAAGGATGATGTTGCTTTAGACTGCTTTCCCCCCCCAAATTTAACAGAATGACAGGTACCAGCAGTGGGTGCCAGTGGGCACCAGGCATCCCTACAGGGCACCACCATGCAGTGGGCAGCGGGCACCAGCATGCATCAGCGGAGCACCTGGCATTCCTCCCAAGCACCAGGCAGCGGGCATCAAATTGGTTCTTAGTGGGTCACAGAAGGAATACACTCCGCAAATTTTATGCTTCTGAGTCCAGGGGTTGGGACTGGGTATCAGTCTTCAATGTGTAGGAAAGGGATGAAAATATGTTGCACTCCTTTTCACCTAACATGTTAAATTTCAAAAAATTCTTAGTGGGTGATATGTCACAGAAGGAATACCCTCCCCATTTCATGCTTCAAGGTCCAGGGGTTAGGACTGTACATTGATCAGTCGGTGATTTTTCAATGTTAAGTACTATATAGGGACAAAAATGTGTTGTGCCCTTTTTCACCGCCCTTCCAGTGGGAATTTCTGAAAATTCATTTTTAGTGGGTGCCTACAACATGAATGGAACACCCTCCCCAAATTTCACACTTCTAGGTCTGGCGGTTTTGGCTGGGCATTGACAAGTGACCTTTTCAATTAGATAGATATTTATTTAAATATATACCGTATATTTATTAGATATTTGTAGAACTGGAAAGGCCTCCATCTATACTTTAAACCAGCTGCTAAAAACTAGGAATTCACAAGCAGGAGCATTGTTTTTCCTTTGCTTATTTTCATTAATGTAACCTGATCATGAAAATGCAACTGCAGACTGATTTACAATTGCATATTCACTGCTTGATGTCCTTCAGCTAAAGTTTTCACCAGTCTTTTTTTGCACAGTCAGGTAAGAGAGTTGATGTCACTCTGATGCTTAATCTATGATTACATTTCACACATAAATTTCACTTTCAGTATTTGGCACTTAACAACAAAGAAGATGGCGCAGTGCCAAGGGAAGATCAGTGGTGGAAATAAGACACTGATATGACAATTGATGTCTCCCAACTTAAGGGCATACTTGACTGTCACCTCATGTTCTGCCTGAGGGAAAGAGAATTAAGATCTCAGAGGAAGGATAAGTAGGATAAGCAGCAAAATGAGTGGACGTGATAGTGAAGTTGGAAAAAATAGTGAGTATCTTGCCCTCAGGCAGCCGTAATGCTTTGCAAATGGCTGGTGGAGGCCCCTCCAAGCTATATTGTATGTGTATATCCACTAGGCTCTAATTGTCACATCCTTGATGGTCACAGTGTATCTGCCAGGCTGCAGCCATTTCCACCAGGAATTCCTATTTATATAATTCAATATTTAAGGTACAAACTCCCAAATCCTTATTACACCATGTCAATTTTCACTGCTTAAAGTACCTACAAAATCAAAGTTTTGAACAAGCTGTAACAGAAGGACATCTCTTGTTGGGGACAGTCAGGGCCTCCAAGAGAAATTTTTTAAGGTGGTACAAAACATTTGGGGCCCTTAAGACTTGCAAAATTATTTTGAAATTGTATGTATGTGTGCATGTGTATGTATGTATGTGTGCATGCATGTGTATATATGTATGTATACGTGTGTATGTATATGTGTGTGTGGACATATACTGTATTAATTTGTTAGTAACAAACACTCAAATGCTCCTTCAGTCATGGGCTCCTCCGTAGCTCTTGGCCCTGGAACAATGTACCTGCTGGACCCCCCTCTCATAGGCCCTGGGGACAGTCTTCCATTGGAAGAGGAATATAATTTGTGGGGGAGGAAAGGCGGGATATAATAAATTGATTAAATAAAATAGATTAAATAAAATAATTTGCAGTGGCAAAAAAGATCATTTGGGAGAACAGAGGTGCACATCTCAGTTAATCAGGCTGCTTCAGTTTTATATTTTTGTGCTTAATAAGGTACTGGGAATCAGGGACCAGAGCTTCATTCATGTCTAAGGATGGGCTCTTCGCTTGTCAGACATTGGCAGAAAAAAAGAAAATGCCCATGAAACACTTTGTTTTCTTTGCAATGAAAAAAAAAAATTCCAGTTATTGGTAACTACTTGAGAATATTTTTTTTAGGAGCTGGAAGAAGTTTGGTACCAAAAAATTGCAGCAGAAATGAACCTGTCGGAGACAGCATTCATCAGAAAGCTACATCCCACTGATGACTTTACCAAAAGTAAGTCTCCCCTCCTTTTTGCTACACTAATGCTTTTGTTGTTGGCGTCAGCAGAAGCTGGCTAATACACTCTGATGATACTGAAGAGGGTGACAATTTTGTAGCTTATGTAAAAGGAGAATGCATGCGTTCTGAAATTATAAGAAGCCATGGCTTCTGTTGATATGTTGATCAATCACAAATAAGATGCAAAAGAGATTGACCAAAACATCATAAACTTATAGCTGTAAAAGTATGTGCAACTGTATATGGCACAGTATATAAAAGTCTGTGGTCTGTATAGTTATTTGGTAGAATACCACCAAAGCAACAGAGAGACTTGAGTGAATCTATCTACAGTATACAGTATATGCAGCATAAAACTGAAAACTCACTGACTCACTCACTGATTCATCGGCGCCCAGGCAAAACTGCCAGACCTCTAAGTCTGAAATTTGGGGAAGCATGAAATTTGGGGAGCATATTCCTTATGTGATGGAAGCTCCCACCAAGAACCGATTTCTAAAAATTTAACCCCTAAGGAACAGAAAATGGGTGCAACTCAATTTGGTGTATACTTAACATTGAAGGACTAATCAACGCCCAGTCCTGCACCCTGCCCAACGGGGTGCCCATGGTTGTGGGGGGGATGGTGCATTGGGGGGGATGGTGCATTGATGCGCATGGGGGGGTTGATGTGCTTGGAGGGGTGATGCGCATGTGGGGAATGATGGACATGGGGGGGGGTTGATGCACATGGGGGTGATACACATGGAGGGGTGGTGCACATGGGGGGATGATGCACAAGGGGATTGATGCGCCTGGGTGGATGTTGTGCCTGGATGGATGTTGTGCATTGGGGGACATGCACAGGGTGTATTTTACTCCTGCAACGCAGGTCCATTTTACTATGTCTTAAAAGACTAATGCTTCTCTGTTTTCCTTAGGTTCTCATTTTGGATTAAGGTGGTTTACCCCCACAAATGAGGTTCCTCTCTGTGGCCATGCTACCCTGGCATCAGCTGCTGTGCTGTTTCACAAAAAGAGTAATTAAATTTTACCTGTGGGGTTTTTTTTTGATTGTAGATATTTTCAAACTTAAATTACAATTATGTGTTTCTGATTTTAAACAGAAAATATGAATTTGGCCCTCACCTTCAAAACTTTGAGTGGAGAATTAAAAGCCAGACAAGGAGGAGATTATATTACCCTGGATTTTCCTGCTTACTTGTCCTATCCACAGGTTAGATTTAAATTGTACATTTCTCATCTATTCACGTATTTCCAAAAGATAAGTAAAAATGCACATCATGTATTTATTTTTTTTCCCATCTAGGATGTTCAAGAAATGCAAGATTTAATTAAGGTAATAATGTAGACTACAACATTGTTCAAATTACTGTACAGTTATTAAAAACTGCAATCTTAAGCAAATTTTCTCATGAGTAAACCTTAATGAACAGAATGGGATTTAGGTAAGGTAAATGTGTCCTACCAATCAGAGGTGTACCAAGGGCACTTTGTGCCCCATGGCTCACATGCACCTCCAGCACCCTCGCAGATCACATGATCTGGTGGGGGGTTGCTCAGGCTGCCTTGTCTCCACCCAGATCCCAGGCAGTGGGGAACCCCCCACACATCATCTCACAGGGCAAGATGCCCAGTGAGGAGGTGTTAAGGGGGCTTTGCTGCCACATGGATGCCATGTGGATCCTAGGCAGTGAGGGAGATCCTAGGCAGTGAGGGAGACCTCTGTGACTCTCCTCACAGGGCAAGCTGCTCTGTTGGGTGTGGGGGGCACTGAGGGTCGTAACTGTCTGGATTCCAGGCAGCAAAGGAGTCCCCCTGGGCCTCTGTGAGAGGGGCATACTTGCACCCCACTCCATTTCACATCTATGTGTGCAGGTCCTTACATACACCACTGTCTTCAATACAAGGCCAGAAGATGGGAAGGAGTTGGAATGGGGCAGGAGGATGGTGGCAATGGGGACTTTGTGTAGATCAGGCCCCAGATGGAACAAAGACTGTGGCAGATGTGCCCACAGGATTCTATTCACATTCCTGTACCTGATCTACTAACCTGAGGCCACTTGCTGGTGCATATCTGAATAACTGCTGGGGCTTACACAGGCCAAGGGTATATTTCCCCTTTGCCTCAAGAAGGCTATCAGCATGGCAACTCCATGCATAAGATGCAGTAGAACCCATTCTGGCTCCATTGCCTCCCAGCACACAAAGGGCACAATCCAGAGCAAGTTCATGCCCTAACTGCTCTCTCCTAACTGTTCTGTATCCAGAGCAGAAAGTTATGCTGCATCCAGAGAGCCAGGAAGCCTGGGCTGCCCTAACTGCTAAGAGCATGCTAAGTAACTGACACATGAGGAGTACTTGCTCCTGAGAAGACACCCCTCAGATCACACTGAACAAGGAACAGCTATGGTGCCTACAGTGGTGACACGACTCTGCGCATCACCCAGTGTGGATGTCTGTGCGTCACCCCTGGGATGCATGCACCCCCCTACCTGGACTGCACAGTCACCAAAGTTGGCGACTGCGCAGTTGTTTCTGAAGCCAACTGTGCAGTACTTTTCTGAAGTCTTTTGGCTTCAGAGGAGACTGTGCAGGCGTCAGAGTTGGTGCCTGTGCAGTACTCTTTCTGAAGCCATTTGGCCGCTGCTCTGCCTCTTGAGTGAGGCTGAATGGCTGTGCAGAGGTACAGACATCCTCTGCTCTAAGGAAGTCTCCTCTGAAGCTGTTCGGCATGCTCAGTGTGTTTCTGCGCAGTGCACCTCAGCTGGCCGTTCGGGCTAGCTCCATGGACAAGTGGCAGCTTCTGGCTGCTGCTCCGCCTTGGAGCAGGCCTGAATGGGGGTGCTGACGCCTGGGGCCTGCCAAAAGACAGTCAAACTCCTCCGGCGCATCACCCCATATGTAGTGCATCACCCAATGCAGCGCACACCAGCCGCACCAGTCTGGTGACGCCACTGGGTGCCTGCCTTAAAAGGAGTCCCTGATGAGATGCCAGTACATTCTACAGTGAATACAAGGGGCTTCTTGGAGTGGCCTGCTGTATCCTGAGGTTTGTGGGCAGCCGTAGTTTGTTCCATATCCTGAGGTTGAGAGGAAGGGGTTGCAGCTAGGCTGGCCAAGAACTCAGATTTTTGGTCAACACTGCCATTCTTACTCGGGCCTTATCATGGACCCCTATGGGTCTACTCATTACTATACCTGCTCCTGAGGTGGTATAACTCTGAGGGCTGGAAGAGGGCATTTCTGCCTTGGAAACAGGCTCTGGATACAGAGTAACTGCTCTGCCCTAGGCAATGCTAAACATGCCCTCAGCTTGCCTCTCCTGAGCTACTTAGGCTGCCCCAGTTAGGGCAGAGCAGGTCCACCTCTCTTAGGGCACCCTATGTTGCCTTGCTCTGCCCTAAGCCTCTTCCAGAGTAACTGGAGTGGAGCATCTTGCAGTTGTATCTAGTGTTAGATAGGGCAACCCAAGGGCTGTTATGTGGACAGATTAGTTGCTCTGGATTGTGCTGAAAGTTAGGATTGGGTTACTTTTACTGTGGGCCAGTCACCCTCTCTCATTTTGGCCTTGCAGGATTACCGTGTGGATAAGATGGGATAATTGCTATGTATGCTACCTTTAGTGCCTTGGAGAAAGAATATATATTTTTTAGTTTGTATGATGTGTAGTTTATACTCTTTTCCTATAGATTTTAGTGGGATTTACTTGCTTGTAATTTATAGTGCACACCATAGAGTAAAATACAAAGGGACTTATTTAGAAATAAACCTGCATAGGATTGCACTATTAATCTCTAGACTGTAGACATTTAGCAGCTGCTATTTGGTTTTTGATAGCATGAGCATTTTTAACCATGCAAAAAAGTCGGTGTTCCTGCTGCTACCCCTGTATATTCTTACGTATGGAAATTCTCCTGCAATCTGTGCATGTTACTAAAAGGTGAACTATACCTTTGGTAAAAGAGTGACTGAAAAACCTGCATTATGAAGAAGTGTGATAAACTGTGCTTCTGTTTGGTTAATTCAACAGGTAGCAGTAGGTAATATGAATGTACAAGAAGTTCGCTATTCTCCTGACACCAAGAAGCTCCTTGTCTGTCTCAGTGATGCCTATGAAAGGTACATGTTCTTTTCTTACAAATGTCTCACGAATTATATTTAAATCAATACTTCTCCACTTCCCCTCCACTGGTGACTTCTGTTGTTTGTCTGACACAGAAGAGCCCATGAGAGATGAATGAGATGTATTTTTATATCTGGATTCTACTGTTTTATGTTGTTTTAGCTTTCTTTCCTCTCCTTCCTGAGCATGTCCAATTTTCCCTTTCTTTCGTTCTGCTTTCCATAGGTCTCTCCCTTCCCCCCCCCCCAAAAAAAAACCCAGAAAGATTGTCAGAGAGCTGTGGACAAATCCTTGGGAAGGGATTCTATAAAACACCAGCATAATGTGAAAAAGGTTATTGTTAGTGGAGCCTAAAGAGATACTAACACTAGAAATGAAAAGCAAATGATATCCACATATTGAGATACTTATTTCATCTCTTTTTGTGTGTGGCAACATGACACTTTCTGCTGCAATGTGTGGACTCTGGGCTGTAGGCATCAACTCCACTTTTTCATAGAATAACTACTCAGGTGTTGGTGCCAAACAGTTTTTGGTGTAAATGTTTCACAGTAATTACATAGTCCCCTTGCTGTCTTTCTAGAGATTCTCTTTCCCAAGGCCTGGCCCAAACCCAAGCACTCCATGATACAGGCACAAATTGCTGTTTCTTCTCCTTGTTTGCTCCCTTCAAAAAGCATTCAGAAGGCATGGCTACCTATCTGACTCCCTGTCCCTATACCTTCCTTGCTTGGTTGCTTTAAACCCTATATTTATTTAATGTGAAAAATATATTTTCATGTTTAACATCAAGGTCTGATTTGGAGAAACTAAAGGTGAATGCCCAAGAACTTTTTCTTGCTGAGAAGACTGGGAAAGTTAAAGGACTAATAGTGACGCTTAAGGGAAAACGCCATGGAAAAAGTGAAAGCTATGACTTTTACTCTCGCTATTTTGCTCCATGGGTTGGAGTTTCAGAAGATCCTGTTACAGGTGTGTTTGCTTGTTTTAATAGCACTTCTAGAAATTCTTAATTAAATTAAAGTGAATAATTCCACAAAGAATGTTATTTTTTGTGTAAGATTCTATAACAGTAGAGTCCGGGTGACCAGATGCCAAGGCCAAAATTCCTGAACCCCAAGGCCAAAATTCCTGCCCCCCAGGGCAAAATTCCTAGCCCTCCAAGCCAAAATTCCTACCCACTTAAAAAAATGGCCAAAAAATGTATTTTTTTGTTTTTTGGTGTTTTTGGCCATAACTTTTGATAGGAAGGAGATTTCTCAAAACTGATTTTTGCATTGGATTCTGCTCTTCAATACAAATCCAACGACATATGACATGATGGGGTACTGCACACCATCACAAAGTTGGTGATGAAGCCAAAATGAAGCCAAAATGTAGGACAATGAAGCCAAAATGTAGGGCACCTGGACAGGAGGCTAAAAATCCGGAAAAATCCGGGTTTTTCCGGTCATATGGTCACCCTGAGTAGAGTTGTTATTTTGTTGCAGCAAAAAAGTCTTATAGCATCAATGACAGGGGATGGCTGGCTGCTGAGATGTCAATAGTTGCTAGTGGCAGAGTGATGTGTTATTTTTTTCTTCAAATTTTCAGGGGATTGAGAACTGAGTGATGAGGACCTAAACTAGGATAGGTGGATATAAGCCTTACAAATTCAAATCCATTTGTAATACAACATACAGCCCAATCCTGACCAATTTAGGCTGGCATAATTCACTTGCTCCCCATTCCCATAGTGGTGTGGGGCAGGGTGACCAGATGCCTGAACCAAAAAAGGAAGACAAGATCTTGGATTCCTCTCAGCCTGGCCCTTCCGGCAGACAACAACACATTTGCCTACTCATGAGTAAAGCCGCAATATTGGGCACTTTCACTTTCCCATAGAGCTCAATGCATATTTTTTTATTTTTAGTTTTTTTAACCATACCTTTCTATAGGAAGGAGATATTTCAAAACCAATTTTTGCATTGGATTCCTCTCTCCAGTACGAATCCAATGAGATATGACTTGATGGGGTGCTGCACACTATTGCAAAGTTTCAAAATGAAGCCAAAATAAAGGACAATGAAACCCCTTTGGAGGACACTCGGACAAAAAAGAAGACAAATCTGGAAAAATCCGTTCATATGGTCAAGCTGTGGGGAGGCTGGCACATGCCAGTGCCCTGGCCTGAAAACCCCCCACCCCCGAGTGGCACATAAGTACCGTAACTTAAAGCACTTTTGCAACACCCTGAGGCAAGCACGGAACGTGTGCTGGGACTTATGCTGGCCTAACTGGGGCTTAGGATTGCTGCCTCACTTTGTTATTCATACATACACAGTATCATGTGACTTTGAAAACCAGCAAAAAGCAGGACAGGGTCTCTTAATAACTAATAACTAAGGATTAATAACTAAGGGGAACCTAATGCGTAGGTTTTGGGTTTCAAATGGTGTTTAATTTTATCTTTAAGCTGCCTCAGACTCCTGTGATATGCAAGTATTGTATCTTGATTTAAACATGGAATGTTTCTGTTTGTGTGGGCTTTTTTAATACAAGTGCATTTGGTTTAGAAATTTTCATGGTTTCTTAACAACTGAAATTACTGTACAATGAAATAGTATTTGATATTTAAAGACTAAAAATAAGTACTATTCTATTGGATACCTACACAGAAGTGAATTTATTTAAACTTGTGGCATAAACATCATAAAACCCAAAAAAGAAAGACTAAAGTGAATATTTATAATGACTATTCACTGCAAATGATAATTTTGAGGCCTGATTTATTTATTTTTAATAATTTGAAACCCTTGCAAACTAATTATCAACATTGTTATTAACCAACATATATTTCCATTTTCTTTCAAGGATCTGCTCATACTGTTTTAAGTAGTTTTTGGGCACAACATCTGGGAAAGAATGAAATGTGCGGTAGGAACTTATTTCTTACAAGAATATATTTAAGAATGTTTAAAACTTTTACAAATATGCTTGCTAAAGATTGATCAACTGAAGTTAATTAGATGTTATTGTCTTTATTGATTAATTAGAATTGTTACAAAACTGTGTGTTTTGAGTGTGCTGTGTGCTGAGTGTGCTGTGGTGAATTCATGGGGTCTTGAGGTAAGGGATGTCCTTACTCTTTTGGGTGCCACCACCTTAGATCACATGAGATCTTGCATGATCCAAGATGGCGATCCAGCAGCTCCAACTAGTGCAGAATCTGATGGCTCATGTGGTTGCTGGGGCGTATCAGTAGCATTTTAGCAGGTACTATAGCAGGTAAATGGAAGTCCACCAACATTCACTTTGTCCTCCTCACCTCTTTTCTTTCTGTAGCATTTCAGTGTTCTGTTCGTGGAGGAGAGTTGAAGATTTTGCTCAGGAATGATGGAAGAGTAGACATTGGCGGGCAGACAGTCATCGTCTCCGAAGGCTTTTTGACCATTTGAAGAAATTGCTTTAAAGCTTCATATCTTTACAAACATCTTTTCTCTTGTACATTTTCATGTATATCTTTCTTAGAAGATAAATGCTACTTATTTTGAAAGGTATATGGAAAACATACCCATTAAAATTGTTAACAGCTGCTCAAGTATTCCTTTCATAGGCAGATTTCAGGTTAATAGTCTAAAGTAGTGGTGCTGTTTTCTCAGTGGGAACTGGTGGTTGGGTGATATCCTTCAAAGACTGGTGAAGGGATTTTGATGATTACCCAATCCTTGTCTAAGATATTTTAAGAAACAGCAGTTTGGAGGATCCCAAGAGTAAGTGGTGAGTTGACTGAATTGCAGAGAGCTGACTGGGATCTGAGGTGGAGTAGCAGATCTGACATAGGAACGCCAGTCAAGACTGTCTCTCACTTGAGGTTGAGTGGATCATCACATACCTACTTTGAGAAGCAAAGAGAGAGGAGGCAAATTGGTGGAGTGCAGTGCTTCACCTCCAGGCTTGGCCCAAAGACACTTGTGCCAGAGATGCAGAAAATTTGCTGCACCCGTTAGCACTTCATCAACGGCCAGTCAAAACTGCTGGGCCCAGAAGCATGAAATTTGGGGAGGGTGTTCCTTCCATGACCAAGGGGTGCACTAAGAACCAGTTTTCGGAAATTCCAACCGGAAGGGGGTGAAAAGGGGTGCAACACATTTTCCTCCCTATACTTCACATTGAGAAGCCTTGACTGGGGGACACTGTGTTCCAACCCCTGGGCCTAGAAATGTGAAATTTGGGGAGGGGGTTCATTCTGTGAGATGAACACCCACCAAGAACCAAGGTTGAGAAATTTAACCCTTAAGGGGCTAAAAAGGGGTGCAACGTGTTTTTATCCTATACTTAACATTGAAGACTGATCAAATCCAGCTGATGCACTGGGCGGGAGTGTGCAGATGGGATGATGGTGTGCATGGGGGGAATTCTACATATTGGGGGGATGGTGGATATTTGGGGTGATGCGCATAAGGGATTGATGTGCATGGGGAGATGGTGCGCATAAGGGAGGGTGCGCATAGGGGATGATGTGCATGGGGGACGGTGCACATGAGGGATGGTGCCCACGGGGGGGACAGTGCACATGGGGGTATTGCACATGGGAGGATGATGAGCATTGGGGTGTTGTGCATGGGGGGATGGTGCATATGGGGGTACGATGCTCATGGGGGTATTGCGCATGGGGGTGTTGCGCATGCGGAGATGATGCACATAGGGGATTTATGCATGGGGGTGTTGCCAGGCTGACCAGATGACCATAAATGCCCAGACCCCCGAGGAAAAAGGGAGCTGTCCAGAATGGGAAACCCCCATCTCTGAAATTCTGAGGGCATTTCTGGGCTACCTGGCCCTTTAGATAATTTTTGTGCGCAGCAACAGCACGCAGCATGGGCGTGGTGTGCATGATGGGATGGTGCACATGGGAGGATGATGCACATGGGGGAACGATGCGCAGTGGGGGGATGGCATACGGGGGAAATTTTACTCCTGCAATGCGGGAACGTTTTCACTAGTATATATATAAAATTTAAATGAACTTGTAATAATTCAATGTAATTTAAAAAAAAATCTGGTGGTGTGCTTTGGGATTTTTAGTGACTTGGGAGGTGTGCGATCAGTTGAAAAAGGTTGAAAATCCCTGATCTAAAGTGTTTCAATCACAATTACTGAATGATACCCAGAATTAAAAAATTAAATGAAATACATGCAATTAAATGAAAAGCGGAAGATTTTGCAGCTTCTCCTCTAGGATGACTACAGGCTCTGTCACTAATAAGCTTCTAGGACAGTGATGTTCAGCGAGTGTGCCATGGCACGCTGGTATGCCACGAGTAGTCCATAAGTGTGCCACAGGAGTTTAGAATATTTATTTATTAAATAAGTATCATTTATTAATGGGGTTATGGAGGAATTAAACACCTCATCGGCAGTATGGTGTACCGTGTCAATTTCCAAAGACTGATGGTGGACCTTGATAATTTTAGCATCCGATTGGTGTGCCATGAGATGAAAAAGGTTGAAAATCACTATTTTAGGGGGAAGGAAGTTTCACAATTGAAACAGCTCAAAATCTAAGAAATGGTAAGAAATCCAGCTCCCCCCATCCAGCTAAGCAAAAAGATTTTACAGTACGAACTGCATGTTACTGAAATCAATGAGTTGTATGGCAGCCATGTGAAGTTGGATGTTCTTATGAGTGCCGTCCCTCACATGTGCCTTTCAATGGATGAAATAGTTAATGTGAAGCTGCTTCCCATGCAGTTACGCAGATTGCAGCCATATCATCATAATTCCTAATGAAGTCTTATCCAGTGACAACAGACAGGACAGTTGACCTGAATGGGCTGTATGCTTCCCAGCAGACCTTCCCAAGACGCTGAGTACAGTCAAGAATGTACCTTGTAGGGCTCCTTCAATCTGTTCTCTTATCAGATTTAACCAACAGACATTGCAGTTTTATTTCCTTAGGGAATTTAAAAAACAAAAACAAAACACCATGTCTAATAATTTTTAAGCAATTCTTACTAAATCTTCCTGACTAAACCAATATACTTGCTGTTTAATGCAGATTTTTTTCTTGCTTACATGTTTTTTTTTGCATATATTTTTTTCTGTGTTTCCCATTCTGTTTAGCAAAGAACCAGAGCTCAGGTGGGAGTCTGAGCTCTAAATGTGTTTGTAATCAACAGATTAGTTAATCAACCATGATTTATTAATGATGAATTAATTATCCCTGATTTTGCATTTCTGCTGGCTAAATGGAGCTTTAAAGAGGTTATTTTATTAATCATCGCAGTGCTAATTGCCGACACTTTACAGAAGGACTGCTAATTAAATATGCAGCCGTTTGCAGAATAAGGCCTTTGCCGCTGAGAATGGCAAGAATAGAAACACTCATTTTCTGAGTAATGAAACTTTATTCCCCATGAAATATTATTGTGTTGCTCTAACCATACTAATTAGTTGCCAAGAGTAGTTGTAAGAGATGTTTTAAAGAAATGTATCAGCAAAAATAAATAAAAAATTAGATATACAGACACAAGCAAAGTGCATGTTTGGGCTAGTCTTGTTGGTGGAGAAGCCAAATGTTGAGATCATAGCTCCTCAAGTTCAAAACTGAGCAGATTTTTTTGATGGTCTGGCACATGAGCAAGAAAGGCCATTGATCACTAGTATAGTATAGTGCCTGTCTTGCAGCATCAGTTCCCAGCATCTCCAGGTATGGCTGGGAAAGATCCCTGCCTGATGTTGTGGAGAGTCAATGTCCGCTAAGGTGGGCAATTTTGAGCTTGTTGGACAAATGACCTGACAATAGAAAGCAGCTATAGTTTAGTGTTTATTGACTTAGATCAAGGGCCTCCGACATACATTTTTATTAAGAACACAAATTTTCTTTTTGGCCCCTTCCCAATGGGAGAGGGGATGGAACAGAATGGGGGTATAGTAGTAACAACAGTGGGCAGAACTGGAAGGGGCAAAACAGGTTGGGTGAAGATAGCAACAGCCGGAAGTCTTTGGAAGCCAGGGCTACCAGGCTTCTCAATGCAGACTCCAGGTCTCCATGCCCATGTAATGTCAGCAGGTAGATACAGTAATGTGGAAACTCAAATGCACTCTTAAGTGTCTCTAATCTTTTCAATATAGAAATTCATTGCAGAAATTTAGTATTTAGGCTCAGACTAGACTGGAAAGTGTCCTGAGGCACCACAACATTTCTGCAACAGCTATAGCCCCACAACTATGTCCCTGAGGTCCTTTATTCTCTTTCATGGCAAGCAGATCTATGAGGAGCTACTGTAACAGGCCAGTTTCCTTCCAGATTTGACACTGAAGGTCATGTGAGGCAGAGAGTATCAATGTTAAATCATCATCAACACACACATTAAATCAATCTGCTACTATTAACTGGACTATTAACGAAGCCCTGAGAAAAAAGGTTACTTAACTTTACAAAGAAAATTAACATTACTATCTGTCAACATTAGGAAATACAATTAACATTACTATTCATCCTCAGAGATGACAAGGTGGGAAATGGGAATTTGCTTTCCAGCTCATTTCAGAGCACCATCTCTGTTATAATGTACACTTCGGATGAGAGAATACAATATAATGGATCCCCCTTTTTTCAATGTCTTTCGTTCCGGAGACAGCATTCTATGGTGAAAATATTATAATGTGAACTCAGTAATACATACTTGTTTTGGTAATTTGTTCCAAGACCTCTAAAGTGGAAGTTTCTGCCACAGAATGAATCACTTTCTTCTCTAAAAGGTGATTTAAAAGGAGCCTACTGTTAAAGAGATGTGTAATGTTAAAGCAGTTAAAGAGGATCCACTGTAGTGTAACTATATAATAAATTACAAAGCTGTATCCTGCTAAAAAACAATGCTATTAGCTATGATGCGACCTTGAAGATTTGCATTTGGATCAGCATTTACTGAATGATTGAAAATGATTGAAAATACACATCAGTCTTGATGTTAAAAAATACTACTATTGGTAAAAATGATACTAAGTGCTCATATTCACACTGCTGATTGGCCCATCTATCATTCTTGAGGTCCTTTGGGTGGCAGTCATGAGCACATCATAAACCGAACAACTTATCATGTAATAACACTTGTTTTACCAAATGGAGGATCCACTCTATATGACAGGGATGGCCAAATTTTCTTAACCTAAGTGCTGTACACTATAAACTTCAGATTTTTGAGAGCAACAAGAGAGGTGTTTGAGAGCCACAGGCTGCAATCCTAACCACACTTTCCTGGGGGTACGTTATATTGAACACAATGGGACTTCAGAGTAGACATGCTTAGGATTGCACTCGCAATGTATAAGCAGATTTTTAAATACTATATATGTATTGACCATGAACAGTAACTTCTGTTTTGATACGGTGAACATTCTGTTTATTCCCAGTAAAAAAAATTATAACCATTTTCATTTAGCATAAATTATATTTGCCATTAAATTTACTTTAAAATTGTGATATCAAAAGTAGCTTAAACAACATATTTATGCAAACCTGCGGTATATGCCAAAGTGCTGCAGGAGGCTCACAAGCCACTGTTTGACCAACAAGAAGTGAATGTAAAATTAAGAGGTGTAGCAAAGAGATACATGTCACCTCCACCATTTGTATTCCCAAGTCTGAATTTGCTAAGGAAACTCAAATGAGATATGAGGGGAGCATTTGTAGAGAAGAGCATTTGTAGAGAAGTACTACTGGGCAGAAGGAGGGGGAACTTGACATTCCCATGCACACCATGTTTCTCCTATAAATGCCCCTTTTCACTCAGGGAGTACTTTCTGCATCAGCAAAAAAAGGGCTATAATGACCAGAAGGGTATTTGCGAAGGATAACTGAGCCCAATCTTAACCATGTCTACTCAAAAGTAAGCCCCATTTTGTTAAATGTGTTTTACTTCTAGGAAAGTGTCTTTAGGATTGCAGTTAGGAAATCATATTTGCCTTGTGAAGTGCAGTTCTATCCTTAGTGAGAGAAAGTGAATACTGGAAAAGTATGTCAAACAATATCTTGAAGAGTCCAAAATTTCATTAATAATTCCGTTTCCATATGCAATATTCATACCTCAGTTGCTATTTAAGCAAATTCAAGACAAAAATATAAATAAAACGTCTAAATTAGTAACAATAATTGTTAGTGACGGAAAGAAAATCAATAAAAGAAACTACTGATCGCTACACAGCAAGAGGTCGTTTGCTAGATTGAACATCCAGAAGGGATGAGAAGAAAACTTAGTGACAGCTGAAGCAAACTTTGTTGAGAATCAAACTCATTTCCTTCTCTCATCATTCACCATAAAGGGATAGTGAAAACTTGTGCTATTTTCCCAGGAAAAAAACAAAAAAGGCAAATGAATATCCATGGTGTCTCCAGAGCAGTCAAGAAAATCAGCTAATTGAATTATACCGAAAAAAGAAATTTTTCTCAACAAGCCAAATCTAGTCATCATATAAAAACAAAGATTTTCCTCAATTTTTCCTTTTTTAATGAACAGAAAAACATTCAGAAAATATGGGTTGTTTCACAAGCTTTTAGAAAAGAAACAGAGAGGATATAATTGGGGTAATAAGATTCCACAAGGGAAAACTGGTAAAAGTTTACTCTGAGAGATACAGAGTTTTGCTATTTGTAATGGACAGATTATTAGGGTCAGAAAAAACTTTAAAAAAATTAAGGTGGTTTTATATGTTTTGGGGGGCTGACCCCAAAATGGCATTAGTTTTGCTCTGTCACATTACAGTGGTACCTTGGGTAATGAATGCCCTGGGTAAAGTATGTTCCAGGTAAAGAACATACTGTTCCCCTGGGCTTCTGACTTGGGTAGAGAAGCTGATTTGGGTAAAGAAGGCTGGCTGGCAGCTCTTTAAAGTTTAAAGAGCTGCCAGCCTGCACTAGTTACCTGAATGAACAGGTCAAGTAACGCAGGTCCGTTCCTCTGGGGGTGGGGTGGGAAGGTGCTTGGGGAGACTGGGGGGTCTTCTGGGGGTGTGGGAGGGTGTTTGGGGATAGTGGGGGGAGATATAGTGGCTGCCACTTTAAAAGCCTGCATTCCAACCCCAGGCTCCCTGTGGAGCTTTTGAACTCCAGTTGGCTCTGCAGGGAGCCAGGCTTTTAAAGTGGCAGCCACTACTCCCAGCTGCCTGAACGCCCCCCCCCGCCACACTGTCTCCAACACCCTCCCATCCCTCAGAAGACCCCCAGTCCCCCAATGGGGCTTACTCCCAGGAAACTGTCTAGAATTGCAGATTCATAACCATGCCTACTCAGAAGTAAGCCCCATTGTGTTCAGCAGGTCTTACTCCCAGGAAAGTGTATAGGACTGCTAATTCCTAACCATGCCAGGAACAGGAATAGGAAATTTTTAACACAATAACATGTGTGTTGTCCCGTGTAATTCCAAATACAGTGGCGCCTCATGTAACACACGCCTCACGTAAAGTATATTTCACGTAACAAACAAAAATTTCTTTAGGATTCTGCTTCACGTAATAAACTGCTTCATGTAAAGAACAAACTCCTTGGCAGTTGGGGCAGACGCGATGGCTGGCAGCCCTTTTAAAAAGTGTCAGGGCTTCCTAGCGCACCTGCCCATAGCGAAAGCAACACTTCCGCGCTGTTTCTCCTGCAGCTGGCCATCCACTGGGCAGAGAGAGAGAAGAACAGTGGAGAAGAGGGAAGCAGCTCAGGGCTAGCCAGAAGAGAGCAGGGGAGAGTGAGGCTCAGGATGGAGAGAAGGAAAAAGTGGGGAGGCACTTGGAAAGTGTCTTGGATTGCAGCCACCTAACCATGTCTACCCAGAAGTAAGCCCCATTGTGTTAAATGGGGCTTACTCCCAGGAAAGTGTCTTTAGGATTGCAGCCTCCTAACCATGTCTACCCAGAAGTAAGCCCCATTGTGTTAAATGGGGCTTACTCCCAGGAAAGTTTCTTTAGGACTGCAGCCTAAGTAGACTTCATGAGATCATGCACACTGAATGCATGTTTTGAATTCAATCCCAGTGTTCTGTCATCATTTAATATTTGATGACATCCAGTTACATCCAGTTAATATTTTTATATGAATCCAGTTAATATTTTTATATGAATATTTTTGGGGTTGTGGAACCAATCGTCTGAGTTTCCATTATTTCCTATGGGAAAATCCGCTTCATGTAAAGAACGTTTCACGTAACAAACATGCCTCCAGATCAAATTAAATTTATGACGCAAGGCACCACTGTATGTATTTGCAATGGGAAATGTGCCTTTGGAATTCTATCACAGAAGGACCATAGTGGATTCAGAGCACAGCAGTGGAAACTATGGGCAGGGAACCCTCTTCTCCTGCTGTTTCTGCAATACTGTTCTTTCCTTGGGAAGCTGCTTTCCAGTCTGTCCATCTGTCCCCCCACCAAAGGGTATGTCCATTGGGATAATTATACCTCCCTTCATAGACAGGTGTCCCCAACTCCTGGGCCATAGATAAGTACTAGTCCTTGGTCTGATAAGGAACCAGGTCACAAACACACCTGTTGTGCCCTACTACCCCATAGGTAGGATAGACATTCCTGCAAACTTAGGATCGCATGTCAGGAAAGCCCAGGAAGGGAGGCCAGGTGTGTCCAGGAGAGCCATAGCAGACTGGTGTGGCCCCTTTTTTTGGCCAGGATTTGTGACAAGCCTACTAAGCTTCTGAGGTCAGCCCCCATGATAAAGCAGGGAAGTGACATGACATGACAGAGGAACGTTAGCCATCACCACCATCCCTGTCACTGGTTGTGCTGCTGGAGCCTCTCTATGGGAGATTTCCAGGATGGCAAAATGGACAGTGGTCCAAGACTTTGGCAGCTGGCCCGCCCAAAGGTCGCCCACAGGCTCAGGGTAGATTGGCAGGGAGAGGAGACACAGCTTCAGCCAGGAGGGATTGACAGGTCACCAGAGGTATTCTTGTGATCCCAGAGAGTAAAGGACGGGGCCAGGTGTGGCAGGATCGCCCAGATCTCCCATAAAACCTGTGGGACCCATGATGATGGGCAGGAAGGAGAAAGCTGGAAGTCATGCTGTGAATTGTCCCACCACTAACAGACAAGACTGCTCCAGCCAACGAGAGTGATCAGGTGATCACCCATCTCAAGTGGCCCTCCCTTGCTGGTGGCAGAAGGGTAATCCCTGCAGTGAAAGAGCCCTGAGCAGAACCCTTCTTGCCCAAAGAGGGAATATGGCACCCTTTTAGACCAACAGACACTACAAGCACAAGTATTTATTTATTTATTTGATTTGTATCTCACCTTGCTCTGTGAAGCAGACTCAAGGTGGCTAACAATGCAGAATTAAAAACATAATCAATAAAATACTTAAAAACAATCTATCTCCGCACTCTGGAAAAATTGTCTTCCACCAAACTGGTCCCTGATCCCACCAAACTCCCTTGCTGAAGCAGCTAGACTTTTTTTAAACATGTAAAAGACTCTGCACATTTAGCACTTTATAAGCAAAATGACATAATTAAAATACTCCCTAATAAGAACAGACAAGATACCTTTGACAGTTAGTCGGAACTTCCTTGATAAAGTAACCATTTCAGCAGAAAAAAAAGAATATTCAAAATTAGCACCTGCTCTTGTAAAATTACTCTGCTGCAGGTCCCAACCCAGGAGAGTTTGCAGATGGTTTGTATTTACAAATCTGACCTCAGCAGCTCTTCATCAATCTTAAACCAAGTGATGCTTCAGAGCACAGTGAACATTCTGTTCCAGGATATGCGGGTTTGCAATGGTTACTAACGAGAAGGCTAATTAATTAGGGAGCTGGTTTCTTGTTTGTTTTTAACTCTTTATAACACACTCAAAATGCACCATTAAGGATTAGGCTGATTGAAGCTTCTATCAATGAAGATGTGGTTATAGAAGATGTGGAGCTCAGCTGGCCAGTGGCATTTTCTCTAATAAACTTTCAGTCCAATTCTAAGCATGTCTACTCAGAAGTAAGTCTCATGGTGTTCAATAGTACTCATTCCCAGTAAAGTGTGGTTAGGATTGCAGCCTTTGTGATACACAGAGCTCCGTAGATCTATCTTTGATTTATTTCACAACAGTCAGCCTCAGGAGCCTTAGCTCAGGAGCAAAGAAAGATCGGGGGGGGGGGGGGGTAGGTGTCACTGCTGGCTTTCATTAAGTTGTCCATTAGCTGGTTCTGTCTGTCCCCAAACTGAAAAGAAAATGGTAGGATATCTCCATATCTATTTCCATGTTTGGAGAAAAGCAGACTGAATAATTTGTACCTTCTGTACCAGGGAGATGCTGAGATCATTGAAAGCAAAGCCCATAGATAATACTGTATTCAGTGGGGGTTGTTTCTTGGCAAGGGGAGTGTGGAATGGGGGCAGATCTGGTCCAAGGAGGGGGATGGAAACAATGCATTAGGTCTAAGCCCTATCCTAACCCCTGCCCTAGGACTGCCAGAGTTACACAAGGCTACTTGGTTCTGTGCCTGCTAAATAGATCCAAATACCACAAAGAATGGAAGCACAATTTGTGAGTGATGAACAAAATCCAGCAGCACCTATAGAAGCATATTGGTTGAGAGGATTACCTCCGCCCCAATCGTCACCTGTGAAATAAAGAAGAAGAAGAAGAAAATGAAGATGATGGTGATGTTTCTATTGAGCAGGCTGTGACACACAGGGTAAGTAAGGGAAGAAAGGTGCTCTTCTCCAGTTTGCTCAGTTGCAGTGCAGGCTTGATGGCCCCTCTGTTCCAGCACTATATAGGATTGCCTGTCAGTCACTATGCTATACTTGTTCTCATATGTATGCCTCTTTTTTGTTTTAATATATACTTGTGTAGGTATACAATACTTTTACTATTAACAATTTTATCATCAGCAAATTTCTTTTTGCAATCAAAACATTTCTCTTGTGTCTGACATGCATCGACTGATACAGTAGATTACAGTTCTTTCTTTTCAGTTATAAAATAGTTTTTTTCAGTTCTTTCACACTGAGTTTTCTCATCTTTTCCCTAGATAGAAGTTAGACATCAAGAAAGTCAGCTTAAATTTTGCTCCCCAGAAGTGATCTGAATGTTGATTGTGATTTCTGCACACAACTCAGAAAACAGCAACATCTCATTTATGTGTCTGGTTTGGTCCATTAGAGACGTTTAGAAAATGACGATGGGTTTGCCTTTGTCTGTCTCCTTAAAGATCCTAGAGAAACTGGACAATTTATAATGCTTTTGCCCTTCATTTTCTTTTGTTTATCAGCAGGAGGCAAAATATTTAATTAGGCTGGGGCTTTTATAATCTCTTCTGGGCCAGCTCCAGCCACAATGCTGGACGCTACTTCTGAGATAATTCCAGTCAAACCAGCCACTCCGCCAGAACATATGGGTGACTATAAGCCTTTAGCACAAGGTGAGGGCTTCCCTGCTGAGAAAAGAAGGACGCCACAAAGGGAAAAGGCAGCCAGCGTAGCTAGTGGAGGTCAAAGCAGCACTTAGACCAAACAGCATCTGGCAAACTGTGCCAATTGGAAATCAATGAGCAACCATGGGTTGGAGGTTATAATTTTATGGCTGTTTGCACAAGAAAATAATGGAATTAAAAAATAATGGCCCCGCATCTTCTAACATCACAATAATGTTAGGGTAATGCTTCCTTGCCAGTTGATTGGTTGACAGGACAAGCAACAAGCTGTAGCATGGTTATGATGCTAAACTCTCAGCAAACATGGGAGACCATTTATCAAGTGGGAAATCTGGCACAGTGCATGAGTAACCACTTAGTGAGCTGGTCTGTAATATCCTGCCAAGTGGCAAGAATGGTGGCATAGCTAATAATTGTGGCTGCAACCCTCTTTTCCACTGCGGCAGGCATCAGTCCTTTGCTGACCTGGGGGTGTTATAAAAGTACTGTAAGCATGTCTGTCCCACTCGTGGTGGGGGGTTAGACCAGTGCACAGGCATACAATGACATCTCCACACCACCACAGGAAGATATGCCAGGTGAGTTATGCTGGCAGAAATTGGTTAGGATCCTGTGCACTCTGATGAAGAGTTCAAAATGTGGCCTTGAAAGTGGTCATAACTAGAAGTGATGTCATACCCTAGCTTTTAAAACAGTAAAAATGGGGGAGAGCCTGCCTCCTCCCCCTCCCAGTACTGGATCTCAGAACAGTTTTGAGTTTTAAAAATCCACTTTTCATTCAATAAAGCAATTGCATTTTCATTTTCTGGTTAACTGGCCACAATATTTAATAGAATATAGATATTCCAGTGCAGTTTGTTTCACTGCACTCGGTGTTAAATGACTTTTTCAATTATATGTATTATTCACACATACCATGTTTTTCACATGTTTAGCCATGTTTTAAGGCTGTGGGTAGCACAAGTGGTTAAGACACTGTGCATGTTAACCAGCAGGCCAGGGTTCAAGACCCGGATCCCCACAAGACAGGGTGAGCCCCTGTCCTTAGCCCAGCTCTGCAACGCAGCTGGAACCAATCATATAGGTTCTGCCGTTCCATTGGACTATTTCGGTGGCGTCGAGAGGGGGGAATTGTTATTAAATACAGTGGTGCCGCATGTAATAAATTTAATTCATTCTGGAAGCGTGTAATTTTTTTATGTGAAATGTTCTTTACGTGAAGTGGATTTTCCCACAAGAAATAATGGAAACTCAGACATTTGTTCCACAACCCCAAAAATATTAATATAAAAATAATGACTGGATGTAAAAGGATGACAAAACACTGAAATTGAATTCAAAACATGCATTCAGTGTGCATAATCCTATGAAGTCTACTTAGGCTGCAATCCTAAAGACAGTTTCCTAGGAGTAAGCCCCATTTAACACAATGGGTCTTACTTCTCAGTAGACATGGTTAGAAGGCAGCAGTCAAAGATACCATCCAACTGTCTCCCCACTTTCTCCTTCTCTCCTTCCTGAGCGCCTCTCTCCCCTGCTCCCTTCCGGCTAGCCCTGAGCTGCCTCCCTCTTCTCCACTTCTTCTCTCCCTCTGCCCAGTGGACACCCAGCCACAGGAGGAACAATGCAGAAGTGTTGCTTTCGTGCTAGGCAGCCCTGATGCTTCTGAAAAAGGCTGCTGGCCAGTGCATCTGCCCCAACTGCCAACAAGTGTGTTTGTAATGTGAAGCACAGTTTGTTATGTGAAGCAGAATCCTAGAGAAATTTTTCTTGTTACATGGAACATACTTTATGTGAGGTGCTTATTATGCTAGGCGCCCCTGTACCAAGTAATTTTATAGTGCTATTTTAAGGCTGTTTTAGTTATACTTTACCTTTCCCACGTCAACACAAATGCCAAGGTGGCTTACTAAGCTTTAGTCCCTCGCCTCCTGCTGTCCTCACAACAACCCTGTGAGGTAGGTGAGGCTGTGAGTGAGTGACTGGCCAAGGTCACCCAGGAAGCTCTGTGTCCAAGGTGAGATTTGAACCGAAATATTCCAGGTTTCAGCCCAACTTCCTGACCACTGATTTCCCCACCCAACATTTGTAATTTCTATATTTCTTGTTCTCATTCTCAGTTGAAAGTAAACTTAAGAAATCAAGACTGCCTTCCTATTCATATTTTCCCAGGAGTGAGTTCCACTGAACACGTGGGACTTATTTCTGAGTAGACATCCATTAAATTGTGCTGTAAGTGCATTTGCACTTGCATTTGCACGTACAGTACAATCTATCTCATTACCATCTCATTACTCTTGTTTTTCTAAGAGCACAATCCTAACCATGTCTACTCAAAAGTAAACCCCATTGTGTTCAATAGGTCTTACTCCCAGGAAAATGTCTTTAGGATTGCAGTCTAACTCCATTTTCCCCTCTTTCCCTTTTCATATCTTCCTCACAACTGAAATTTTGGCTTCAAGCTATGAATGGAGCAAAGATTTTTCTTCCTCTTTTTGTTTGTTTTACTCTAATCTAGACATGCTGTGCAGATTGATGACTATAAATCTTAATGGATTTGCAGCATATCTTTTGCAAAGTCATTGTTTTCAAAAAGCTCTGATTTAATTTAGCAAACACAAGATGGTTAGGAAATATTTGTGAATAAAATACTTCGAAAGCTGTTCTGAACAAGAAAACCACAAGGGGTAAATAAGGCTCAATTGCACTTTGATTAACCATAATATCACACCATGAAAGGGGTGAGATACATTATTTCTGGTTATAATTGCTCTACTTGTAAATGATGGTATATAAAAATATCTCTGTGAAAACTGTGTGCAATTCTTTCTGAAGTAAATCCAATAAATAAATTGAATAAAAGAGTATGTTCACTGAAATTAAGTCTTGTGAAATGTAAACAGATGAATAACTTTGTCAGTCTGAACATTGCTTCTCTTATATGTAACCCACATGACAAAGTAATTAATCACAAATGGTCACTAGGAAAACAGCACTGAAATAATACGTACAAATTCTTTAAAAGATGGGGATGTAAACAGGACAAAAAGGGTTTCCTAATGGAACATTTTTCAGTGCTTTTAAAATGGAAAATTCAGGAGACGTTTACTAATTAAATAATATAGACTCCCTATCACTCCTCCCCCACATTAACAAGGCCATTTAGGGTGCAGAATATGAAGAGCGGAGTGACTGCGCCTAATAGCCTGGGTTCAACATCTGTCATCCTGGAGTCCGCTAATGTTCAATTGCATTCTATTGTGTGCAGATTATTCAACCTCATTCATTGTCACAGCCTCTCTGGAGGATTAATCAACTGTTTGCAACCACATGATGTTTTGGAGTCATAACAGGAACAATTGGCCTATAGTTTTAGATCACAATGGCTTGTTACAAATCTGAATAAAAACATGACTCGTTCATAAATACTCGGTAACAATTTAATTAGTCTGAGAAATCAAAGAAAATATTGTCTTGCTTTATAAGGTATGGAAAGTTTTTAAGAGGAAACATCCTCTTAAAAGTTTTTAACACTTCGTAAAGTTTTGTACACTTTCCGAAACATCCTGAAACAGTTTACAAAATAGTTTCCGAAACATCCTGAAATACTTTACAAAGATGTTAAAAAAGGATTAAAAACTTCAAAAGGAACTACTTATCTTTATTATACTTATCATCACCTCCAATATCTCAGTTATTTTTTAGAATTCTAATTTGTTTTGACAGACTTCTCATTATATATTGGAGCAGAATATTTTGCTTGCTATAAATGTGAAACTTACTATTAATGAGCTCCATACATGTTTCTGCTGGAGGTTAATAATGGGTATACCTATATGTACTTCCATTATGCAGATTTTGATCACTGGTGGATATATCAATTTTTATATTTGTAGTATGACAAATATAATTTCTATTTATACTTGTAGTAATACAAATCAATTTTTATATTTATAGTATTACAAAAATTAATTTTATAAAAATATGTATCTTTATCAAGTGAAGTTCCAAAGGTTCTTTGATTTTCTATGCACAATTGATCATTTTAAAAATCTGAATTCTAAAATACTGTATTTTTTGTGTGCGACAACCATGTGAAAATCTCTAACTTTGCTGTGCTCCCCAAATATCTCTTTTTGTCACTGGTTTTATGTGTTCCAGCAACCATTAAGCAAGTTCTCTTCGTCTTGAGTTTAGATATGATTATTTCTTCTCCCAACCAAGCAGTTTTGAGCAAGTTAAGCGAACAGTGTGATGTGTCAGGAAAGGTTTCTGCTGAGCTGCAGAAGGTTACTGACTCAAAAGACCTTTTGCTTAGCTGTCGTGATTCTTGTGGGGCCAGCCAGACACTGCTCCAGATGGCAAGTTGTTAGTGTTGGACAGACATGGCTTCGGGAGACTTTTCAACAGATGAAGCTTGCAATGTCAGGATTTAGTTGGAAGGGCTTTTTTTCTGTAGTTCCCAGGGTGGGAAGGTGCTGGGATGGAAACACTGGGCCGCCCACCCACCTGCTGCCACCTGTTCAGCTTCTGCCATTGCTTCTATAAAGACGCCTTTTGCTTGTAACTTGTGCTCACTGAGCAGCAGTAGCGACTGAGGAAGGATCGTCAAGAGTTCTTGCCTTTATTGGCATTAGGTTAATGCAGCAACGCCATAAAGAAAATCAGGTTACCCTGAAGAGGACTAGGACTTTCCACTCATCTTTAACAAACAGTCAGTTGGAATAGATCTTCCTTTTTTGTTAGCCATTTAAAGACTTTTGGATTATATGGACTCTATGACCTTTTCTATTTTTTCCGCAGTTCACAATCTGATTATGCTGTTTGGCACTTTCTGTTTGCCAAAGGGAGAGCAATGAAGAAGCACGAAAATATTTAATTATCAGTCACAGTCCTGCTTTTAGTCTCTGATTTTTTTAAAATAAAGGACAACTTGAGTACTCTGAACTGCTTTGAATCTGGAGAGATGCTATTTTGGAAAATAAAGGCATCTCCTTGAATTCTGGGAAAAGCTGTTCTCTTTTACCATACTACTAAGAGTTCTAGCTGTGAACATATACCGTCATCTAGCTACGATCCCCTCTGCCCAAGCATGAAGCCCTGCAAATTAACTAACAATATGGATTCTGGCTCAGAAGCGGACACCCAGTGCAGAAGTGGGACAGTGTGTGCAGTGAAGTGTGGCTCCGAACGTTTGGAGAGTGTGGCCAAGCGGAGGCTGGCTGCAAATGCCAGGGAAAGGAGACGAATGCAAGGGCTGAACATTGCCTTTGACCGCCTACGCAAAGTGGTCCCTCAGTGGGGACAAGAGAAAAAGCTTTCCAAATATGAGACCCTTCAGATGGCCCTGAGTTACATCATGGCTTTGACAAGGATCCTTTCTGAAGCCGAGAGGTACAGTGCGGAGGAAGACTGGATTAACTTCCACTGTGACCATTTCCACCAAGAGAGCTGCCACGCTTACATGGGACAGAAGGTGGCTGCAGAGATTGACCCTTATGCGCAAAGACTTTTCAGCTTCCAGCCTGACCATTACTAATCGGCTGATTGAGAGATCACTGCATTTGCGCAGGCAAGACTAGTCATTCCTTAAAACTGAGAACAAGAACTAAGCAGCTGTGCAAGGTAATTTCAGTTGTGTATTCTTTTTCTCTGCCTGTAAGATGCTAATACATTAGGTTTGAATTGTTTTCCAACGCAATATATATAGATGCAGATTGTATCTCTCCCCTGAATACTCATGAAATGTCATGTGTGTTGTATTTTGACTTTTTGCCATCTTCTTCATATTTCACACAACTCATTCCTTATATGATTTTATGATGTGTTAAGCTGGCCAAGCCAAACTGATACATGGACTGGTGATGCATTCTTTGAAGTTGTATTTGAGATAAATATAATTCTACTTCTTTATTAATCCCTTCTTTGAGGATGAATTTTTGTTTCCTGTTTATGTATAATGCAATAGAAAACTAAAACTATACCTTTTAGTCCTCAAAGAAGTAACATTCTTAAACTTTGTAAGTTTGTCATAATGGGTTCTTCCAGACCAAATTGTATAGCTTTACTTGTCTACAATTTACAGTTTTTTTCTGGTGTATGCTCAGAATAGAGCCAATTTCAAATAGTGTACAGTATATAAAATGTATATGCATTCTCTGCACTGACTAAAAAACATGTGATCATGTAATAATTGTAAAACAATTGCATGAAACTAGAGCTCTAACCTTTAGTGTTTGAGTTGCTGATTCTGCATTTTTATATTGTTCTGTCCCCTGAAGTCATACGACATTTTTGTAAACAGTAAATAAAAATGTTTTTCTCATACAGAATGTCTTCTCTTTTAATATTTGACAATGGGAATTAAATCTATCTCATTAGTATTGCTACTGAGACTACAGTAGTTTTTATTTTGAATTGTAAAAGCTACTTTCAAAAAGTTTTCTAAAATACTACTGTACTTTTATTTTTCATGCCCTTTGTTCTGTAAACAATTTATCTCATCACATATGCTCCAAAAAACAATGCATTAAATAGTTTCATGCTCTGATTTCCATAGAATATAATCCAGGCATTCAATATGATTACATTGCGTGAAAAGCAAAACCCATAGATATATGGGTTTGACATAAAAAAATTGAGAATTTCAGAGAGTTAGAGAAGCAGAGAGGTGGATATCTTCTATTATGTTTACAGAAGAAATAAAATTAAAGTGTTGCTATTCTTTGTAATGTAATGGTTAGAACTCAATACACTACAAAATATTTTATTGCATTGGAACACAATTAGAGAATTAATCAGATGATTGTTCCCTATCTGACAAATGCTGTTCAGATACTAAAATAAAGGTTTAAAAATCTTATTTCCCTGAACCAATAGACAGCTTATGGAAATAGTCTCATATTGAAAACAACCTTTAAATTCCATTATTTATGGGGGATTTAAGCACGTGCTTAAGTATCTCCCATTGAAATCAATAGGATTTTTAAGTGATTAACTCCTGCTGGATCATGCCCAAATGTTAGTGTAAGTCACAAAAAAGTATGCAGTAACCCTAACCTCCAGTTAGGCCGGCCTAAGCCCCAGTATAAGTCCTGTGCTATCCTGGGAATATCACAAAAGCACCATAAAACACCTCTGTACCACTCCTTGAAGGACGGTGTTTAGGCCAGTGTACAGAAATGCGTTTACTTCTCTACATCACTACAGGGAACAATGAGTTGTGCTGGCCCACATTAGGATTGCACCCATAGACTATAATGTAAACCAGATCATCATAAAGTTCAAATCCCTTGAAATGTGGTCATACCTCTGCCAGTTTAAAGGACAACAACTGATGAATATAATACTGAAGATTGACGGAGATGAAAGCACCCTGGAAGAAGCCTCTTTCGGTTGGTTCTTCCCCTGGGTTCCTTGGTATGCCCTAAGTGTCAAAACTTCTCCTGTCAATCAACCTATCATCATGAGCTTGCCAACCTTCATGCCCTGTCCTTCCCGTTTCTAAAATCATCCTCACCCTTACTTATCCACCCCTCATTCTTACCATCACTCTGGCTGCTGTGGCCTCTTCCATCAGGTACATGGTCAGTTGCATTCACCTTCCAGGCACGGCCAGAAGCAGTGAGTCAACCTTAGTTGGCTGCATGGGACCCACTGCATTGGTGCAGCCTATATTACAAAAAAGGAGTAGTACATGAATGGGGGATTCGGAGAGAGAAGATCCTGGTAAGTCCATCCCTGGAAAACAGACACCCTGGAATAAAGTTCACCAACTTCCTGTGACACAGAAATTACCTTTTGGAAAAACAGCATCTATTATAAAAATGTACAAATATTTTCACTCTCAAGATTAGCAAGTGTGCAACTTCTGCTATCTCAACACAGGAGGAAGCAGGAGGAGGAGTACAACATATCCAAAGTTGTAAAGTGAGGGATACAAGTTCTACATATCTTGGTGATACCTACTGGCATTCCCAGGATTTGCAAGCCCCTATAGACATATCCTAAGGAACCTTTGGCTGTGTTTTATTGTTTTTCTGATGTAAGTTGACTTGAGATGCCTGTAAATGTTGAAAAGGTAGGATATAAGTAAGGTTGTCATGGTAAATAATACTCTTGTCAACAGTTCTCCAAAGATACCACAAAAGAGATACACACATAATGCAACTCAGAAGCATTTATTTAACAGATGTGGGAAAATACACTTGCTAAACAGTCTGGCACTTCCCTTTTTGTGCACTTAAAATATACTTTAAAAATTGCATTGTTCATTCCCTCTTTTCCTCTTGAAAGTATGCACCTCCATACATTGTCATCAGGATAAAACCCAATTTTAATGGAAAAAGTAACAACTTCATACTGGTAGAACATAAGGCAATTGGTTTGTGCAGCATTTAACAAGACATAAAACTGAATTATGTTAAACACAGTTACACTTTATAGTTGGCATAATATTTTTTGTTTTTAAAAAGAATTTATTTCAATCCCCTGGCCTAATAAATACAGTTTAAAAAAATCATATATCATATCTTTGACTGGAAGTAAGTCCATTTTACATACAGTATTTCAAAGCAACCACAGGTTAGTTGATTCAATTTTAAAAAAAATGTATTTCCAGTTCTTAAATTTGAGATTGTCAATGCTGTTATCTTTCCATGTTTTGCCTATATAAAAGATCCACATAGGGCACAATCCTAACCATGTCTACTCAAAAGTAAGTCCCATTGCGTTCTATGGATCTTACTCCCAGGAAAGTATATTTAGGATTGCAGCCTAAGAGATGCATCCACATTGGTTTCCCAATATTAAAAACTTGTGCTGGTGAATACTGTGTATCTCAAAACCTTCATTTACATCTTTCCAGCACATCCACAAAGCTATATTTTTGGTGTTGTGCTGCCACAGAGGTAACTTAATACCACTCAAAACAGCCTTTTGAAGGAACAGCAAATATTTTATTTGTTGTATATTAAATAGTCTCAAAGGACAGGAATAATGTTTGGACTTACTGTTCACACTGCTCGTATATTCTGAATTGTCGGGTGACCTCATAGCATAACAAAACTCACAAAAGGAAGAAGTGAAAGAGTTGCTTGTGCAAATACTAGCTTGTTTCATATTTTTAAAATCCAGTTTAGGCTTATTATATTTCCCATCTACCCAGTGTCCTTACTGAAGGATGGGTTGGAAGAGAAGTCTTTTATTTCAAGAACATTAAAATTTTGTCCTTTTAATTGCTTTTCTGTATAACATAAAAGATTGAATAATTGTACAAAGGGTGTTTGGGCTGTTTTGTGAAAAAAAGTCCAATGATGCCATAACTCTCTGGCAGCCTCAGTGCCTAAAATAGAATTTTCACATATTAGCTTCTTTTTGATATCACACATAATCAAAGTCAGCCCTATATACATTGAGCAGAATGAAGTAAAAAATAGTAATGATTCACAGCCCAATCCTATGCATGACTTCTCAGAAATAAGGCCCAGGGGGTTATGGAAAGTGGGGTTTAAGAAAGTGTGGATAGGGGTTTAGGAAAGTGTGGATAGGATTGCAACCTCAATCTCTTTGAAGTCTGCTAGAGTTACAGCCCAATCCTATGCCTGTCTACTCAGACGTAACTCCCATTATAGTCAAAGGAGCTTACTCCCAAGAAAGTATTATAGGATTGCAGCCTTAATGTAGCTTTTCTAACAGAAATTTTAATTATTTTACATTTTTAAAATGTCAAAATATTTTTATTTCCAGTACTTTCCAGACATACACCTGTGAATGCTGACCATCCCATTCAGGCAACTGTCCACATTCACTAGTATAGTATAGTCCACATTCTCTAGGTTTAAATAAACATACAAAATATGCCAGGAACATTTACATGTAACAATCATGATTTATCTGCGCCCTCAATGATGTTCTCTAGAGCTGACAAAAATTTCAGGATGTCTTGGCTTTTCAAACAGTAGCCTTCACAGAAAGTTTTCAAATACCATTTGTACTGAATAGTAAAACTGATGCATTCAGTCTTTTTTTACATGGAAAGTTAATTCAAAGCAGATTGTTAATTTCACATAACACTCTAAGCAAGAATTGAATCTACTTCTCAAAGTTTAGAAGACCTTTCAAATTCACTCCACTAAATTCTGCCCTCCTTAGAAGGCAGAAGTGCTGGTTTTATAGGTATAATTTTTTTTGCTGATTTTTTTTTATGCTGAAGTATTTGTAACAACGATCTTGTGGCAGTAGTGCATTTGAGTAGTTTCTGGCCTCACAACAGAGAAGAAGGGTCTTCACGTGCCACTCCTTCCCTCTCTTGCTGAGATCAGAATTAGACCATGTGCTAGTTACAATAGTAGAATTCAGTTTACTCCCACTTTATTCTGTCTCACCATAACAAAAGCCATTAGGAATTTAATAGCAAATGAATGGATAATCCATCATCCTGTGAGACTCACTCCTGTCAAAACACCCTTCCAAGTATCCCCATTTCCTCTCAGCCAAAGAAAATCCTAGGCACTTATATTTGGACAACATGGAATCACTGAAATTGCACCTGATTTTCACAGTCTTGGTTCTTCAGACTAAGGTAGTGCTCTCAGGTGGACGTACCACTAGGGCAAAACCAGACTATGAGAAAGCCATACCAGACTCTTATGCTTTGGTTTTGAATCAGAACTTGAATCCTTTGGAGTTTGGGGTTCCCTGGGACTTACAGAGTCAAAATGTCTCTTGACTGTTACTAAAATACAGTAGCAGTTTTATGAATGATCTTTGGCAGACTTGATTGGCAACAAAATTATTCACTGGGAGTGAAATCTGAATCACACATTTGACCAATAGTTTAAATAGGAATAAAATAATAAAACATATATTTCAAGCCTTAACTGAGATGCTGCTGATCATATCAAATAAAACAGAAATGCATAGCAACCGGTTAATTAGATGTGCTGTTAAAGACCTTTTTCTTAAAAGCCTTTTTCACCTTTCCATATGAACATATTTTTGCTTTTCAACCAAGTGTTAAAGCTCTGTCCAGAATCATAAATGTAGAATTACCTGTTAAAGCTGAATAGGTCAGTTTTCAAAATGAAGCTTTTCTTTGATCTCTATGGAACATCAGCAAAAATGTTTTCTCTTTGGTGTGTATACAATACAAACTATATACACCCATAAAAACTTCAGAATTGTAAAAGAATTCATAGCCCATGAACCAAAAATAACCTGAAGCCTATTTTTTTGCTTCAAATCAAAATTTTGTTTCCAAACAGAGAAAAACTGCAAGTAAGAACACTTCAAAATGCATGTAGCAACAGGAGCTGTGGTGTCTATATATGTTACAGGCTCGTTAATTGTACATGTTAATGTCCAAAATACATACATGGTTTCTTAAAGCATGACTGAGTACATCATGAGTACAAGTAATGGAATATAAACACACAAAATGTTTTTTTAAGTTATACTGTAAATAATGTTATCTATTTGAAACGCTAAGTTTGAGTTGACATATCTCTTTCTGATATACATTCCTATTAAATTGACCTTTATGCATTTTTTGCATTTGCTGTGTGCTTTGTGATTGTCAGCCAACTTTAAATAATTATGTCCAAAGTTACACAGTTAACTCTCTTTAGAATTATGTCAATAGGTCTGCTGGTTGCTCTCCTGACCATTGCCTTCTTTAGTTGTGGTATCTTTTTAACTGAAGCAGTAAAAATGGTACAGTTTTATTTTGAAGGGCTGAAACTAGGTTTTCCTTCTTCCTAATACTTGGGAAACAAAATTTCACAGCACTGAACTTATTGCACTGCATTCTATTACACAATGACTTACCCCTAGTAAGTACTATGCCGAACCTAGGTCTTTAATTAGTAGTATGTCATCTGCAGGAATTCCAGCAACTGTACACTTACTAAACAAATATAAGTTGCTTGTAAACCTTGAGTTTCCCGGCTTGAACCTTTCATTCTTTTTCACAGTTCAGGTAGAATTGAAATTAGAGGTTTCTAAAGTTCTTCACTTTCCACCACGCTCTGGGCTGGTGATGAAAACCGCACTGGATTCTCAACGGCAGGGAAAAATGAAAAAACATCAAGTCCTTGTCCTGTAAGACTTGAATATCGGGTGCCACTGGGTCGAATTTTTATTGGCTGAGGGATTTGTTGATGCCACTGGGCTGGAGTAAAACACACATGGACATACAAGACATAGATCTCAGACATCTCTTTTCAATCACCAATAAGGACTGCAAAATAAATGTCTACTGCAAAGTAGAACTCTAAGAATTAGAGCACAATCTTAACCATGTCTACTCAAAAGTAAGCCCAACTGTGTTCAATGGCTCCTACTCCCAGGAAAGTGTCTTTAGGATTGCAATGTTAGTGAGATTACTTGTTTCTGCATCATTTGTTCAAAGATAAATTCATTTTAACTCATTGTAGTTGTCAGCTTTTCCTCCCAGTAACAGCCCATTCTAAGTAACTTTTTTGGGTAGCACAAATGAAGGCGTCATTAACGCATTCCAAGATCCTTTGTAGTATTGAAGAGGGAACCTGAACACACTGAAAATGAGAATTTTATGAGAATTGTCAAGAATTGTGGGAGTGCAGTTCTAGGATTGTATTTCAGCTGCCTTGTGTGACAAAATGTCTTAGGTTTAACTCTGCTCTCCCCAATTTTCATCTGGTACTGAGCAATAGTATTTATTTATTAGATTTGTACTCCGCCTTTCTCCCCAAAGGGTACCCAAGGTGGGTGCTAGAAAAAGGAGTTAGAGGCTATATGAACATGGAATTTGGACTTTGGAATTTATCAGACTTTGTGGTAACTGCTTTGGCCAGGACACCTGCAAAGAGCCTCTCTGCAAAATCTGCATGCTGGTTAGTCTCTACCTGAGGGTGGTCCTGACTCTTCAGCTCAGCTAGAACAGATCAGCTCTAAAGTAGCCATCTCTCTCAGCTACATCAACCTAATTCAAGAAAACTTTCCAAAGGAGAAGCATGAATCACAATGGGGTAGCTGAATCAGTCAGAGACACCAAATCTGTTATATGATTACTTGAGCAGTTACTTACCATATATGTCAAGTCTAGCAGTGCAGGAGACAATACCGGCTTCATTTTTTGCAGACAAAGTATACCAACCAGCATCCACTTTTTTAGCTGGCTGAATCAGAAGGCAAACATATCCTGTCGCATCTTGATGCATACTAAAAACAAAAACCCAAAAATTCTCAGTGTTGAAGCCAGTTTCAAAATGTATAACCACTCTGTATTGTACTGATCCAAAAGCTGTGTGTGTTCAGTTAACACATTGTCGCTCATTGTGTGCAGCCTGTATACTCTTGCCAGTGCAAAATATGAAAATACTTTAACTTGCAGGAAAATCCCTACATATAAATCACCATGAGTATAATGTTTGTACCTTATCTGCATGTGGACATGGTGGGAAGTTTGGCAGCTACAGCTTCATGTGATTCATATGTATGCATACTTTTGCCACACAACAGCCTGATATTCCTATGCACAGGAGATGTATGATCAGGGCCTAAAACACCTCATATTCTCTGACCCCATAAAGTAGTGGTTCCTGAACTCTCAGGAACCAGGGTAAGTGCATGCAGGGGAGGGGCAAAAGCAGCAATGTTGTTTTTTTGGCCATGATTGCATTGCTGACAGAACCAAAAGGAGGATTTAGACTTACCTAAGGCAGTAGTGTTCTTCAGGAGAGGTGTGCAGGGAGCCCCCAGACATTTTTGCAGGGCTCCCCAAGACTCCAAAAAGCTAAAAAATATTATCATCATGACCCACTTCAGGTTTTGTCATAGCAAAATAGAGTGATTGACAGAGGTTCCTTGCTTCCCTTAATGGGAAAGAAACAGGACTTCCTGGCTAGTGTGTCAGTATGACTGGAAAACTCTGCCACAATCCTATACATCTTACTCAGAAATAAGTCCCATTATGTTCAATTGAGCGTACTCCCAAGTAAGTGTTTGCAGGAATGTGGCCTTAATAAATGAAATTGATTTCATGCATTGGACATAACCCCTGCCATTCCATAGGCCTTGTGGAGGGATCTTTTATAAAAGGAGGATGACCACTTCATTTCTAAAAAGCTCCCGGTACCTCATTCGTTCTCTGTTGGGAGGGATGGTCTCATTGTCCTTCTTCCAAAAAAAGACTGGGGGTGGCATTCCGACCACTCTGCATTCTAGCCGTACTGGATGCCCCTCTGGGACTCCACAATTCTGTAGCTTCTCCAGTATCACTGGAGCCTTCTTAACTTCCTTTTCTGTAAATGAAGGGAGAAAACGCTGATGTGATTCACTGCATTTAAGTGAAGCTGGGAAGCAGCAATTGATCATAAAGTACAATTTAAGTTGATCATAAAGTACAATCATAAAGTACAATTAAAAGCTTCTAAAAGTTGTGCATGGGTTTTGGAGGAGAAAGACTGGATACAATAACTAACACTTTATTGATGCAAAATGTACTTTCCTTATTGCTAAAATTAATAGTCTTGATAATTTAAAGCCCTATTCACATGCTACTGTTTGGATTAATATATTTTCTTAAAGCCTCAACTTCTCACTCATTTCCTAAATTATCTTTAGTAGGAAGGCTGGCTCCCCAGTTTATTTCCTTACCAATATCAAAGACAAAAAATTTTTATTCCCATTTTTCAGAAGCAGAGGAAAGAGGGAAATAGGAAGAGAGTAAAGTTGCCTCTTTCCTAGTTTTCCCCACCCTGCCAAAACATTGATGATAAATATGTGCACAGCTTCTTGTCTGTGACTTAAGCTACCACTCCTTTAAAATAGGGTTGTCCAAACTTTTAATTTTACAGCTCCTGGACCTTTATAGAAGAGGGAATTTCAGCAGGTGCAGCTTTTGATATATGAGATGAGAAGCAGCACCTGTTGAAATCCCCTCCTTTATACTTTAAAGGTTCAAGAGCCCAGAAGCTGAAAGTTTGGACACCCCTGCTAAAGATACAAAAAAATGAAGCCCCCATTCCTTGCTCACTCATAAAAGCCCCAACATGGTACCTATTCACAAGTATTACAGTGCTGTTTTAGCATGTAAATTACAATACATACACACAAACTGCAGAATCAAAAATTACCATGACTGGGTCATGTTTTACAAAACTTGCCTCATCCCTTTCACATTAAGTGGCCTAGCATGCAACACACGCAACACACCTAACACACGCAACACACTACATCCTGATTATGAGAATTTTCATATGAGCAAATTCCTGCCAACGCAGACTCTTGATGAATGTACAGAATGTGACAGATGTTCATAACGTGCATATATGTGAAATGTGAAGCACTGGGATTCATTATATGGGCTTTGCATTAAACATCAGACTTACCTACAACACTAAGCTCCAAGCTAAATGAATTTTGTCCTGTTTTATTTGTTGCTATGCAAGTGTAAATTCCAGCATCATTTTGTGTTAGGGGATCAATAAGCAGGGAGTGCACTCCAGTCTCTCTGACCAGCATCTTGTGAGTGATATCCGGTAAGACAGGTTTGCCGTTCAGAAGCCACATCAGGTCTGGAGGTGGTAACCCACTCACCTAACAGATAAAAACAGCTACAGGCAAATGATAAAATAACTTATTTATCTATTTATTTATTGGATGCACCTTTAAAGTTCCAGTTCTCCTTTAGAACTGTTGTGAGAATATAGAGCCAGAACAAGGGTAATTTCACACTGTTAAAAAGAAAGATACCTTTACCTTTAAAGAGAAAGAAGGGACCTAAAGGTTTTCAGGTGTTTTCACACATATTGATATCCTGCCTTTCCCATGCCAAAACAAACTGCCCAAGGGAGTTTACAAGGCTTTTATCCCCACAAAAACTGTATGAGGTAGGTGAGGCTGAGAGGAAACTTGGACCATCTCAGTCTGATTCCTTATACCATCCTGGCTTTCACATCCTGAGCTCCCCTTTTGCTACCTGTGCCACATCTAAATTGTGAAGATAAGACGGAGCACATGGAAGGAAAAGGGCATATTGCAGCGGATGTTGGTTTTACATTGGTATTATAAACTAGCGTAATCCAGAACTAGTTTAAACACCATGTGTGAAATACCCAATAACAAATGTCTGGTTCTTTCCCATAAAGTCTGAGGCAACAACACATCTCTTGTTTTTGTTATGCCTTGCAGAACAAGTGCTAAGATATAGTTTGCATCTAGGCACTTTTCCTGGGGAAAAATGAAACAGCTCCTGATAAGGATTTAAATAGGAGGAGGGGGCTGCAAGCTTCCAGGACCCTGCAGAAGGCCAGCCCTGGCCCAAAGTAAGACATAAGTGCCTTGGTAGCAGTTGCACCACTGCTATAGTACTGTGGCTGTCCTCTCCTTGCCTCCCTCCCCACCTAGACAAATATGTATCTGGTTTCCAACTCCCCTATTTGGGAACCACTATACCATTGTTTCACATCCCTATGTTCTTGCCATGACTGGTCAATATAATTTCTAATTAATTTTTTTATCCTCTTTGGTATCTTTTCTTTCCTTATATACTTTTACTCTGGCTGCCTTTCATGATAAAACTCAAAAGGATATACTTGGTGTTTCCAGGCAGTTTCACCTCTAATCATTATTGACTGACCATTATTTGTCAGACTGAGGTCAGTTAATTGAAATTATATACTGCCTTTAATACAAACATGTTCTCAAAGCAGCTTATAGTAGACATAGATAACAAAGGATTAATAAAGTAATTTCTTGTAGCAAGGGGCCTCACAATCTAAAAAAAAAGAGTTAGGGAGCAATCCTAAACATGTCCATTCAGAAGTAAGTTCTATTGTGTTCAGTGGGGCTTAGGCCCATATCCTAAAGTCAAATTAAGCCTTTTGCTCCAGTGCAGTTAAGGTTTCCATAAAATAACACTAGAGAGTGACGTAACTGTGTGGACGTAACTAGCTATTAATTTTTTTCATTTTCTTGTAAACTGCTTTGTGAACTTTTCAGTTGAAAAGTGGTATATAAATACGGTAGGTAGGTAGGTAGGTAGGTAGGTAGATATAGATAGATAGATAGGACCCGTAACTGCTCTGGATTTTGCCCTTACTCTCAGAAAGTGTGGTTAGGATTACAGCCTTAGTCTGGATTATAGTGATTGTGGGGGAGAACTTTATTATATTTTATTTATTTATTTAAAGGATTTATATACTACTTTTCTGATACAGCATAAAAGTTATTGATACACAATGTAGTAGTTGTACATATAGAGGATTAATTTGTGACAAATTTAATGTGATTAATTTGTGACAAATTTAATTTAATAAAAACATAAGAGAAAAAAGATAAATTATGGGAAGATATGTTGAAAAGGTTGGTGACCTTTGGCATTTTCCAGACCTATAATTTACTGTTGATAAAAAATTCATATACGTAGTGACACTATTTTTACAGTAATGGAAATCAGTCTGAAACCAGACTCAAATTTTCACAGAATGACAACTGCATTATTATAATGTGAACAAAGCTAATCCAAGTACCTTGCAGTCCAGTCTACAAAGACGTCCTTCATGAGCTACCATGTCTCCAGGTGCCTGTAGAAAATACGGCCGGAAAAACCTCTCTTGCACGGGTTCCTTTTCTCTTTCTGATATACGGGACCTTCCCCTGCTGCACAAAATCCAGCAAATATGTATGTGGTCAGATCAGCAGGCAGACTTTCTGTTAGTAAATCTTAAGTCAAGCTTGAGCCATGGCATTTATGTGCTTCAAACTTAAGCATTGATGATAAACTCACAATAGCTCCACTTGGTCAACAGCACTAATGCTGATCTCACCACCACCATCAGTATTAATACCATCAGTATTATATACCACTTTTCAACTAAAAGTGGTTGAAAACTCACAGTCTATAACTCATGCATCAGATTATTTTACCTGTGAGGCTGGGTAGCTGTTACTAATCTCCCACGCATTGGGGGAGTCTGAACCATCAAGTGACCAGAGCAGCTGATTCTTCCCTGTCAAAAACAATATAGAAGATAAATACCATTTACTCATTGAGCATGCATGAATTTGCTGTTAGTTTATGGGATTTAAAACTGAAAAAAGTATATAATGATGGTCCCTGCCAAGTGAACCCTTTGCCCAATCTTTGAGGGGACAGAAGCTTGAGGGCATTTTTATTTTATTTTTAAAGGAAAGGAAGGGAACCATTAAACAGTTAAGCTTTAGAAAATATATTACGAAATGGGGCTAGATTCCACCTGTATACATTTTTTTCTTTTTCCTTTTCTGTTGCCAGCTTAGTTGTGTTCTGTCCAACAATAAACCTGCTTGCTTGATGGTGAAAAACAGGATATTATTTCTTATTGTACACAGAGCCCTATACAAAAGGAAGCAAACCCCTACCTGTGGATTTGCAGCCATGAATGTATAGTTTCCATCATCATCATTTGTTGTAGCTTCAATATGTAAAGCACATGTCCCATCACCCTCTCTGCTCATTCTGTAATGCTCATTCTTTTTTGAAATCTGCTTGCCATCCTTAAACCAATACACCTGAAGCAATTGCAGAGAAAGAAAAGCAGATATCATATAGCAGGTGGCTACAAAGCCAAACTGCACATCAAGACATTTTCAGTTCATACATCACCCTTTATCAAGTGGATATTCTCTCAACTTCCAACCCTTGCCTACAAGACAGGGTAATTGCTATAGGGTCAGGACAAGGTGAATTACAGAGGCACTTGTGCTTGTGACATACCAAATTCCAGTTCCAGCCTGATACAGCCCCATAAGGTTCCTAAGATCTACACTGGCGAAAGCTGATCAAATAGTTTTGAGGAGTCCCATAGTGAGCCAGACAACAGCTGAAGAAGTAAGTAGATTTTTTCTTTACTTGTCTCTCCCAGCTGGCCTGGTCTCCTGCTGGCACACAGGAGGCAGTGGATACTGTGTTGGCCACTCAGCACTGTGGCCCAGGATAGGATTGGACCATTGCTTTCATAAATCGGGATGCATCTCTACAGGGCCCCATATTAGCATGCAAGAAAAAAGCCTGCTGGGCTGGTTTTCAACACATCATTTCTTAGAAATCTTGTTAGAAGACCCACGTTAATTTTTGCTTTTTTAAAATTAACTGTCCTGGTGATAATCTTTAATACCTGCATTTAGGATAGCAACCAGAGCTTTTGAGTAGGTGGAAAAATTCCTAATATGTGACTCCAACCCCATTCTTGGAGTGTTCATCTTATTTTTTTTAATAAACTATTAAGCAGGGAACAAATATCTGCTCTGCACCAGTTTCTTGCTCTCCTACAGAATGCCGAAGCAGGAAAAACAGAAAGGAGGCTTTGAAATGGGTGGCATAGGATCCATATGAACTGGCTGTCTTGTAACCAATGTTTTGGTTTACTGTCATGATATTTACCATTTTAACTGAATAAATGATTACAATGCTTGGGTCACCATGTCTTCAACAGGAAAGATTGACAGATGTTGGGCATTTTTCACACTACAAACAGCTGGAAAGTAGCCATGCTTTTGCACTGGATTTTTAGGGCCCACCTACCTTGGGTATAGGGATTCCAACAATTTTGCAAGTGAAGGTAGCAGGATATCCTTCCAAGACACGAAAATGCTTGAGTCGCTTGTCAAAGATTGGGGCAATACACTTGCCCGTAGGGATCTCATCATGTTCAATTTCATCGTCAGATTCATCCACTGGAGTACGTTCAAGACGAAATTCTATTTCATTCATTAATCTCTGCTCAAAGCTGGAAATCTTGTATTCCTGCAAAACAGTGACATGCATTCAGGGGAGGCAGAGCCTTACCAGACCAATGAGGAAAAAAAGATAGGCCTAATGACCCAACTAATGAAAAGGAAAGTTCCCTGCCTTTCTGCTTTTTTCCTTTCTTGAGAAGAGTCACAGTACAATCCTATGAATATCTACTCATAAATACCGGTAAGTCCTATTTTAAATTCAAAGAGACTTGTACCCAGGAAGGTATGTATGGGATAAGGATTGCATCATCAGTGAGTTAAGTGACACATACATATCACAGTACACAGGGAAGCAGCCAGCCTGTGATCTGCTGCAATCATAACTGGCTTCTCTTAACAACAACAACAACAACAACAACGTGGCAGCGTTCCTATATGAGCAAGTTCTGTTCTACTGTTTCTATTCTGTTTGACAAAAGTCTTGAAAAAAGCAGGACCAGCTTTCCTGCACAAAGTATTGATTCTTTCTAAAGTACAAGGGGAGGCAATTTTCCAGTTGCCTCGTGGGGCACGTTTCTGAGCTGAAATTTTTTAAAATTTATTTTGAGGGATAGGGGAAAGAATGTGTGTGAGAGAGTGTGTTTTTCCAGGAAGGCACTGCAAGAGACTGAGCTTGCATGGTTAGGGAGTGAGGAAGAGGGGGGTAGGCAATAATGTGGCTGGGGCTCACCATTCATTAGTCCTGGGGCTCACCATACATCATTGCTGCAAAACAGTTTTGGAACATATATCTACGGTGAATCCCTCTCTTAAAACATCTCTGATCTCTGCATGAATTTTATGAAATCAGTGGTTCCTACTGCCAAAAATGGTTAATGCTTACATCATTTGAGCTTGCAACCAGTGTTCCTCCACATGAGTGAGGGTAATGAATGCTACATGCCCTTGTTTGTGACAGCAGGATTGCTGTGGCTGACCACAGGATCTAAATGAACCAGCAGTTTCTCCAATCCAGCAAAAGTTAGACAAGTTACACAAGTTGAACTCACAGATTTCAGTGGAATCCAATTTTTGAAATTCTTTAAGAAGGGAAAATAGCACAAAAAATAACACATTCTTCAAAGACGGAGGAAAAGCACAAAAGGAGTAACAACACTTCACATGTTACTGTAGGAGTGCACTGGCATGGGGGAGGGGGACATCTGCATATGGGGCACAGCTAACCATATAGTGATGCAGAAGATCCTAATAATGGAATTCCTATCATTAACATTTTTTAAAAATTAATAAAATGGCAAACAATTTTGCAGGCACTTTAATTAGAAAAGAAAAAAACTCATGAGAGATCTTAATCATAATGATGCTTCTCTCTCATCATTTTATATGGTCCTTGTAAAGACTTGTAACAGAACAACTGTGTCTGTAACAACATACTGTATAACTTTGAAAGATCGAACCAATAAATAACAATGAATCCAGCCACTAGATGGGGTTGCCTCATCTTCTGTATCATTAGATTAGGAACGCTTAAGTGGCATTTTACCAGCTGGCCGGCAAATTGTAGGCTTATAGAATTTCACCTTGTTTAGTTTTCTCTTTCATGAAGCATGTCTCAGCACATTGCTCTATAAAATGGGCCAGTTACTCAGTTACTTGCCTCTGATGGTTGTTACAGAATGTCTTTAGAAATAGAAAGGCATGTGCTCCTGATAGTTACCAGCTGAAAGCATGTATTCCATGGCAATACTTTCCTAGCAGAAAAATTATCAAATACAAGGCTTATTGCTTTGTGCTTTTCAGCCTCCCAAATAGTTCAAACCTATGGTAGTCTGAATGTGTGTTGATCTTGTTGATCTCTACATTGTTGAACATTGTTGATTTCTACATATTCCAATTCACAGAGCCAGATCACAAAGGATACTTTTAAATCCAAATATAAAAAGCAACTGAGATTAAATCACAAACTATGTTTGTGAGGGTATCAATTATGAATGTGTGTTTCAATGCATGGGTTTCTTTGTAGTAGACAAAGCAGAATAAACAGCAGAAACAATTCATAGAAACAATTCTTTAGCAATCCCTACTTCCTTGTATATTGCAGAGAACACTCACCCATCATTCACAAGTTAGTGTTACGTATATTTTGCTATTTAAATAAATTCATACTGTCGGTGAAAAGGGAAGCACTGAAATGGCTCAATGGGACAAATGTTGTTCCTCAGCCTCAGTTCTCTCATCTATAAACGGCAAACAACTGTGATCATGATATTGGATTAATAAAATGTTGAAAAGCTGTCATGTACTTTGAACATTATTGATCCATTATTTACAGCAAAATCCTATGCATGTTTACTCAGTTCAATAGGATTTACTCCCAGATAAGTACGAGGATTTTGGCTCTGGATTCGTAACAGCCAATAACATGTAACACAGCAAACTTATTTGATTATGAGAATATTTGAGTAATATTCTTGAATAATGTGGATCTAAGTTATAATATTTTATAGTACATCCTTGCCTTGAAGTATGCCTTCTTGACAATATTAGCTGCTGCTATAATACTTAATACTAAATGTCAGAAGTGATAATTAAAATATTTTCTGTAAGATGTACAGTATGTGTCTTCATCTTCCCCCATCCCTAATCTATTTTGTTAACTGCCAAAACGGCATTTTGGGTTTTCAGATTTTAATGACCAGATCCACATGTGAGGTTAACATGAGTGGAATGCCACAGTTGTACCTTTGATACATCTTGAGCTGTAAAGTTGAAGATGGGGGAATCATTGCTTGGTCCCTGAAGCTTGCCAGCCAGATTTTCATCAAATGTTGTTCTCTGGTAGAGGGAAGTAATGGGATTAGGAAAATGTTATTAAGGCATTCAAGGGCATAATTTTGACAGAATGAAGGGATAAGTTATTAAAGGAGGTTTCTGAGGAGAAACAAAGCATATGATTTAATTAATCACTTAGCAGCACTGTTTAAATAATTATGATACCACAGAGCATTTTACATATTGTAGGGAGGCAATTTATCTTCCAGTGACATCAGCTGCAAAATTCCCAGTGGCTGAAATGGATCAAGTTGGAAATAATGAAGGAAAAATTCTTCATCATTTCCCCGAAGGGGGGGGGGTGAGGAAGTAAGGAACTAAGGGACATTTTTCCTGGTCAATTCTTTGAGTAACAAAAACCTTTAGAGTGGCCCCTGGAAAAAGATATTGAGAAATAATTTTGAATTGTGCTACTGCAGAAGACTTAAAGATAATGCTCCTGTTTAGTAATATACCCCACAATCCACAGTAACTATGTGAGCACATAAGAGACATTACATGTACCCGTAGTTACTGCACCAGTTAGTGAAAACCTATGGAAAATTCATACTGCAATCCAGAGCATATTGTTCTTACACCGGAGCAAAGACTCCCCATAGTTTCTCCAGATTGTGCCCATAATCTCTGATTTTGTTCCGAAAAGTCTGTTTTTTCGGTGTCTTCAAAGAGGAAAATGAGGTAATATAAGTTGAAACATTAGCAAGCAGAGGTGTGTTTCTTAACTTACAAAGAATTGAAAAAATACAGCAAGATTTTCCCAAATCTTTTTTTAATAGAAATACTACTAGACATTTATGGAGAGTCATTCCACACAATTGAATGTGTGTATCTAAGAACTTGGTAGAGAAACATATTATTTTTATTCCCTTGCCCTGAGATGAGAATTCAGTAATGGTGATATATTTCAGGGCATTTCTTCAGAAATTGAGCTGCTATTCTAAACTTTCCTGACAATGTACCGGTAGTTTCTTCTCTGAGAGTGCACAGGGTTTGCTGGCATACCCTACAATCCAGAGTAACTACGGGAGCACATAAGAGACATTACGCGCACCCGTAGTTATTGCATCACCTAGTGAAAACCTATGGGAAATTCATATTGCAATCCAGAGTAAATTTTTCTTACACTGGAGCAAGGACTCCCCGGAGCTACTCTAAATTGTACCCAAAGTCTATGATCCAGGTGAGCACTGCTAAACTGGAACTTTAAAATGTTTTAAAATACTTTTGCTGCAACTAAAGGAGCAGAAAATTCCCTTTTCCATTTTGCTTTTTTAAATCTTTGAGCATCCTTCATCCAGCCCTACCTTTAAAAAAAGCCAATGGGACTGTGGTTTTGTCCCTCTTTAAGATTACTGTTACTTCTGCAGAAACTTTAATTCTTCATTGATCACAAAGAGATGCTAAACTGGAACAATCTTGTTGCTAATTTGGAAGAAGTATGATTGTCCTGCCCTGGATTTTAGTGGGACTGAAATGGTTTGAGGACCCTCATCTGTGTTTTCAGAAGTATTTCTATTTAACTGTAGTCACTGAGCACAAAACAAATGAAGATTGTTTTGAGAAAAGAGACAGGAGAAGAATCTGCATAAGAGAAAAGCAATGCCCAAATTTAAGCAGATAAACAGCTTTGTTAAACAGTTTGTACAAGGAAGACACATTTTACAATCAGGTCTCAACTGAAAGTAGAGTCTGACTATGTAATTTAACTCTTGGAATGGATATAAAGCAACAGGTGACTGCTCAGCTAACTTGCACCGACTTTGTTACATGTGCTATATTTTCATTTCAAGAACCTGCATCATATCCTCTGGCCTGACTTTAACTACTGACCTTGTTTTGTCCTGAATTTTATTGCGCAGTGAGTGTTGTCAAAGAAGAAAGAGAAAGGAATGTATGTGACTATGGGAAAGTCTGCACCAGAATCTGCACTAGTTTTCAAGAAATGCACCAATTTTCAAGAAAGTTGGTATTGATTTAAGCAGTTAAAGAACCTCCCCTTACTGTGCCCAGGGCAGGTCCACAACATGTTGGCCCTCCTATGATATACTGCCATCTCTGTAATGCCACCCCTCCCTTGAATGCTTACTGAGGCTCATCGAGCCTCACTCAAGCATACAGCTGGCTCAAAAAGTCTTCTGAGGTTTCTAATGCCAGAATACTTCTGGACTGCACGAGATAGCATGAGAAGCCTCAGAAAACACTTTGTGCCCTGCCAAGCACCACACAGGGTTTTGCCTGCCAGCAGAATGACTCTGATGGGCAAGTAGGATGACAGACGTGGCAATGGCCTGACAAGCATTGCACTTGGGGCTTTTGTCCCCTCCCCTATGTCCATCACAAGGTTTGAGAGAGAGGCATCCCATCCCATGGTGTACACAGATTTCATCTTTCCTTTGGTTAAACATGTTTTGTGGGGTTTTGAAATAGAGGTCTAAAACAACTGCCAGATGCAAAATGGGGTGAATGCACATGTTGTAGACAAGGTCCATCTTTTAAGCACAGGTCCATCTTTTAAGTTGCCTTCAATTTGAACCTCTCTCTAAGTAGCTCTTGGGAGAAATTGAAAATGTTCTCTGAAAAAGCAGTTTTCCTTAGCATGAGAGGAGCCAACTCCACACTTTGGGCTACGTGGAAGTGTAGCTAAAGACTACCTTCGTCAGCTTCCCTTTTGCAATCTCCAGATCAGGCCCACTCACAATTCCTATTTATCATGGAAAAATATGACTTCCCATTTGTGCTGAAACAGTCAATGTTATTTACATGTAGTCAGTAGTGCCAGGGTGGTGCAGGTGGTGCAGTTCTCACCGGGTGACGTGCCCAAGGGGGGGTGACGTGCACTGGGCACTTAAAAACTTAAAAATGCACATAACTTTGTTATGGTGTGTCCAACCCCATCAAGTCATATACTGTTGTATTTGTATTGAAGAGTAAAATCCAATGCAAAACTCAGTTTTAAATAGCGCCTTCCTATCAAAAGTTATGATAGGAAACATATTCTGCCAAAAAACTAAAAATTAAATATATGAATTGAACTCTATGGAAAGTGAAAGTGAACCATATTGCGGCCTTACTCACAAGTAGGCAAACGTGCCATAGTTCATTAGAAAGGGCAGGTTGAGAGGAATCCAGGGACACCAGAATTGTCCTGATCTAATGAACACAGCCCCCACAAATAACCCCAGAAGTAGGTCCCTGATGACTGCATTGAAATTCATTGAAAATGGATGTGAACTGCACAGCTGTGTTTACTGGCGAGTAAGCAAGCATGCCTTGGCTGGAGTGGAAGGTCAGTCCAGGAGAGTACAAGAATTCCAAAATGGTCCCGATCATTACTAGGGATGTTACTAGGGTGTTAGAAAGGAGGCACCCTTGAAGGGGGTGGCAGCATGTGAATTAAATGGCTAAAATCATGGTTTGTAGAAATAATCCCATCATGTTAAATATACCTTTCAATGTGCAATTTACAGCAGAATACAGTGAAACAAACCACTTTATTAAAATATATGGCTAAAAAAACCAGTTGTGGTGGGGCAATGGCACATAACCTCGCCCACCATTCATATTGTTGCCCTGCCCAATGTATGGTGGTGACGCGCTGGTCTCCTGCACCGGGTGATGTGCACCCTAGTGACACCCCTGCATGTAGTCAAAAGTGTTTGTGCATGAGGACAGGGAGAAAAACAATAAAGAAGCAGAGAAACAAGAGTAGAATCAGAGTACAGATTCGACGTTAGGAGGAAAAAGTTAAATCCCTCCTAAGTTTGCCCCAAAGCATTCAAATCAGTCTATTAGAGGTTCACATGAGGTAATATCCTGCATTATATCCCCTCCTTCTATGAGTAAAAAAGAACTATAAATCATAAATTACATCCCTCCCCACCTTCTCTTATGGCCAAGGAGACAGGTGGAAGTGCAGGACACTTGAGACTGTGTGAACAGCAGATTGTGTGTAAAAGTTCAGTACAAGTAATAAATCAAGGAGCTATGGCAGGTCTTCAGATTCTATCTTAGACCCCCAACCCATCATTCATTACACATATCATTTTTATAAGCCATAAGGTAAAAGCTGTCATAGAAATAGATATCCTGAATTTTTTTAATGTTCATAAAAATAAATAAATCCCCATCATGGCTAATATCAATGTTCCAGAGTAGAAGAAGTTGGGAGAACCCTCTATAGTTCAGTGGTTCCCAACTTTTTCAGGTATGACACCCTCTAAGACAATGGGCCAGCACTGATGTTAATTATTAACAGCTTAACCATCTGCCTACACCTCCTGCCTCCTACCTCATGTTCTCACTAGCCACGTTTCTTAAGCTCTGTCTTTCAAGATGGTGGGAGATAATTATTCAAAAGAAGCTTCCAAGATTGTGGTGCCCAGCTTTTCAAGATTGTGGCACCAAGCTCTCTGTGACCACCCAAAAATTGGCTTCCATCCTCCTTGGGGGTACCAATCCTCTGGTTGGGAACCAATAATCTGGTTGGGAACCAATAATCTGGTTAGACTACCTACTGAGAAACTATGGCAGAGGCAAGATCTGAAACAGAAATGTTATGTGTCACAACAGTTACACGACAGAAGCTATCAGATAATACATCTATATACAGGGTGATTCAAAATGAACGGGACAAAAAGGGACAAGTATGTTTTCTTTTGTCACATTCATTTTGAATCACCCTGTATATAAAATTGAAAACTCACTGACTGACTCACTGATTCACTGACTGACTGACTCATCAATGCCCAGCCAAAACCACTGGACTTAGAAGAGTGAAATTTGGGGAGGGTGTTCCTTCTGTGATGGAGGCACCCACTAAGAACCAGTTTTCGTAAATTCCAAAGAGAAGGGGGTGAAAAGGAGTGCGATGCATTTTCCTCCCTATACTTTACATTGAGAATCCCTGACTGAGGAGGGATGCTGTGTCCCAACCTTTGGACCCAGAAGCATGAAATTTGGGGAGGGGGTTCCTTCTGTGACATGAACACCCACCAAGAACCAATGTTGAGAAATTTAACCCTTAAGGGGGTGAAAAGAGGTGCAACATGTTTCTGTCCCATACTTAACAATGAAGACTGATTGATCAACATCCAGCCATTTTGGTGCCCGGTGCCTGGAGTACTGGGAGGAATGTTGTGCATGGGGAAAGTTGCACATTGGGGGACGTCATACATGGGGGGATGTTACACATGGTTTTGATGTGCATGGGGGTTTGATGCACATGGGGGACGTTGCACATGGGGATGTTGTGCATGAGGGGACATTATACATGGGATGTTGATGTGCATGGGGGCACGATGCACATGGGGGGATGATGTGCAATGGAGGATGGCATACAGAGAGGTATTTTACTCCCGCAATGCAGGTACATTTCATTAGTAAATTCTTAAAACTAAAGCTAAATAGTTAAAAAAAACTTTTTTAAGACGGATCAACATAAATGTGGCATGAAAGTTCTGTGATCTGATTTTGTACGGTATGTTATTATTTATTCAATAATTTTTGGCAAAGTTCTCAGAAGAACACACTTGTTTTAATAGCATCTTGTGTTCTTACCTGCTGACCATGTGGAAACGCATCATCCCGTAGACGCAATCTTTTCTCCAGGTCTTTTACAACAGCAGCTTTGTGATTTTTAATTGAATCTTCTGTGGCCAACTGCAAGGGCCTGAGATTCTTCTTTGCTCCCTGGTTTCCTCTACAAGACAAATCTTCTCTTAAAATTCTGCTTCAGTATGTATTTTTCTAGCAATATATTTTAAACATAAAACCCAAAAGGCCTAGTCTTTTTGACCATATGCATGGATGTACCCTTTTGGATCATATTCGTGGATGTACCCTTCCATATCTGACATACTGTCGGAGGGACATACCAATAGTCTTATAGGTACATATGATTTCCCAGTCTGATGTGGGAGCTGGTCCCAGGTCTATAAAATACATGGCAATATCATCAATTTACTATACAGGGAGACTTGGAGGTTGATTTTTGCCTTCCTCTCCTGGCCAAGATCAGAGTGGCTGCAATTTGTTTTTCAGGGTTTGGTACAGTACACATGATGTTGAATCGGGTCAACAGATGAAACATTACTGATGAAACATTCTCAGATGAAACAGTACTGATGCAGCTACACACACTGAATTTACGACTACCACCCCCCACCCAAAAATAAAAGAAAAATTCAGGGAAAGGTCAGGGAAAATTCAAGCCTGTATGTTACCAAGGGATCAATTTTATGCAATATCTGTTCTTCAAGAAGAAAGGCATTCTGTAAAGGAAGTAAAATTGATAACAGCTCTTCTAGAGGTCAGAGCAAATTGCTTATCAAGAAACAGACAGTATCTGAATAACACTAGCATGGCATCTCTGCATTGGTGAGATAACAACCATACCATCAGCTGTGGACGTACTGGTATTTAACTATAGGCACAGAGATTTCCCACCACCAGCACTTTCAATTTGCCAATATCAACACTGACTGATGACAAAAATAACAGCTCTTATACAGAGCTGGGTGTCTATGTGGTAAGTCATTACTTCAGGCTGAAATCCAACATTAGCAGATTGCAATCCTAAATACACTTTTCTGGGAGTAAATCATTAAATTTTGATCATTAAAAAGTTGAACCTTCTATTACAAGATGGAGTGAGATGCTTCCAGTTTCTGTTATTATACTGCCTTAAATGTTTAATTATCCTGCTAAGCCCATACTGCTATGTCAAACATACTAAATCTGCAGTCATATCCATACTTTCCTGGGAGTAAGCACATTGCTCAATAGGACTTATTTATGAGGAGAAGACATAGGATTTGGCTAATTATTACCTTTGGCTTGGGGTAATAATGTAATAACTGATGTAATCATTTTGTGTAATAATTTTAAAACAACAGTGATATGGTACACAAGACCCCAGAGAGCTCTTTCTGTCAATGATCTATATTCTGAATGCCCCGCAGTTTTCTGTTCCCAGAAAAGCTAATGTTTTTTTTTGGTTATCCAGGTTAAGATAAATGCATACAAAACACTGTTCGTTCACAGTGACTTGCTTACTTTTACTGAACTCAACATGCAAGATTTATGTCACTTACGCAGTTGGTGCACTTTTAGGGAGACCCATAGCATTTGTTGGGGGCGTAGACGGAAGTGAAGGAAGAACAGCGCTGAGGAAAGCTACTGGGTTCTGAATCCGACCAGTTGGAGAAAGGGGGGTAGGAGGCACATTTTGTGGCTGGAACTGGTTCATACTAGATACAGAAAGCAACAGAGGAGGCAATATAGGTTCTTTGGGACTTGTTACAGGCTGTTCAGCTTGGTTTGTAAAGCCCCCTGGAGACCTTGTCTGGACGGGTGGAGCAGGTCCCAAGATGTTTTCCTTGTTGGTTTTCCTCTGTATTCCTTGAGTTGTATTGCTGAACGAAGGCATAGGGGAACTGGAAGGAGAGCTGACTGTAGGGATAGTGTTCTGAGATGCCAGAAATTGTTTAGGCCGAGTGTAGGTGAATGTCTGTGTCAGGGAACCCTTGTTCTGCTTGTACACTGTTGATGAAGGTGGTAGTTGCTGCTGTTGGTTGGGCACAGAAGCAGTATTTGTAGATCCAGGACTGAATGGCAGGTCTCGTGGAGATGGGGAAAACACTTGCTGCACTTGCTGTTGTTCAAGCAGGACCTGATTGTGCAGCTGTTTCAACTGAGTAGGATCCCTGCACAAAAAGAAGAATGAATGCAACCCGTTTCTAGCAGCAGAACAAACTACTGAATGTCGGTTCCACTCCTTTTGGAACCAAATCAAAAGTACTGATATCCAGGTAGAAGGTTCACACCCTTCAAAATATGAAAGGCATTTCAAGATGGGAAGGGGTGAGTAGGGGCTTTGCATAGATCTGCTTCTCCTCCTGAAGTGGCTCAGATCCAAGTGGATCCATTGGGGAAGCTCCGACATGCAGGAGAATGCTGTGCTCCCTCTGCTGGCCTGTTCACTGGTACTACAAGCAGGAGGAAAAGTCCCTCCTCAGCCACCATAGCCCAGCCAATGAGGATTAGTCTTACAAAGCACATTTGTCCAATAAAGCAGAAGCCTGTATAAATTTTGATTTGTCTTTCAAAGCATTCATCCTACAGGGCATTTTTCTTGCAAGGTACCACTGTATAGGTAATTCTTTTGCTGCACTTGGTTTGTGTGGGTTACATTATATATCTATAAACTACAATAGTGTTCCAGAATAAAAGTACACAGTGGACACAACCTGGAAAGTTGAAAATGTCCCAGTTAGACAGTTCTTCCATTCTAGTTTTCAAGATATAGAATATCTTTGAAAAAAATGTTCCTTTTATTTCTGTGTGAAATATGAATACACTGCAGAACAACATGATCCCGACATGCCTAAGGCTTAAATGCCTTCTTACTTACAGTTTTGGTTTGGCTAACACTGGAGGGGGCTCTTTTGAAGGTGAAGTTGGTTCCTGTGTTTTCAATATCTGTCCATTGATCTTTTCTGGGAAAGAATTTGGTCTGATCTGATTGGCAGGTTCTCCACCATCTTCTGAAGATGTTTCACTACATTTATCATCTTCTGGCAGCTTGAAGTGCACATGAAGTCCTATCTTAGAACTTGACCGGGGTTCATTGTGATTTACAAGGACTCCTTCCAGTTTTGGCTTTGGAGGCTGATCCACCAAAGGAAATGAAGGAGCAGGCGCAGGAGGCTGGTGCTCAGCAGCAACTAAACTGATTGAACTGATTGTGTGAAGAGCAGCATCATGGATCGGGTCATCCGGTCCTGGAAAAGCAAGTATTAAATACATGCCATTACTCAAATATTCTGTGTGCCAAGATGATGTAGTGATTAAGACTCTGCTCAAAGACCTGCCTTTTGCTTGGTCAATGGCTTCCCATCCCCTTGCTTGGTTTTCACAGACTTTTTCCTTTAAACTCATCAATATTATCAATATAGGCCTATATCCTGAAATTAAGCCCCTTGCTCTGGAGCAGTTAAGATGACTTTCCGTAAGATAACAGTGGAGAGTGACATAAATGTGTGGCCCTGTAACTGCTCTGGATTTAGCCCATATACTTTCAGTGAAAATATCTTCAATTTTATATCATTTGTATCCTTTTTGTTTATTATGATGCTAACTTAAATCAAATTAGCATCTTCAGGCCAATATTCTCAGCCACAATGATACAGGATTTGGCCTAGAATAATATGTCACAATTATTTGAATATTCCCACTGGATTAATCTCATTTGAGAAGGATCACATACAGAAAGATCTGTCCATAATTATTGTGAAATTGGTGCCAAAATTATCTCTTACCCTTTACGGTTAGACAAGCTGTACAGGAGACTGTTCCATACTTATTACTGGCAGTACATGTGAAACTCCCAGAATCTTCAGGAAACACTTCAGCAATGACCAATGTGCAAATCTCTTCTAGAAACCACAAAAACAAAAAATAGCACTTTTCCAACATATCAACTATTCAATGGAGTAAACTCTAGAATAAGCAGTCCGTACCTCCCCCCGAGTTTATCTGCACCTCACAGACTTTGAAATTCCACACATATGGCAGGACATCTGTTTCTTCACGGTGGGGCAGGGGTCTAGCAGACATGTAGCTAGTTGGTAGCTTTCACTGCAAAAGTATGGTCTAGGTCTTATTATGAGAAAAAGGTGAGATGGTCACCTGAGACGGCTGATCTTGAGCACTATTAAAAGCAGCAGAGTGATAGACAGGAAGGTTGCAGAGCACAGTCAACCAGGATGTGGGCTATACAAGTCTCACTGAAATTAATCACATTCTTGCTCAGTTTTCATTCATGACGGTGTGTCTTTTATCGCTTTCCCAGTGATTTTTGCTCAATGTTAACGAACTTCCCAAGGGGCTTATAATGACACCTCAGCTACCAGAATGCCTTGAGATGATCCTGATGTGAACCATTAGCAACAGATTCCTGGTATGAGAGTCATGGAAGAGGGAAGGGGACTCTGTCTTGAAGTGCAGCTGCTTCCTATGTGTAGTCACATTTTCTAGCTGGACATTTTAAAAGCATCTTCTCATTTTTCTCATTAAATTTTTTACAAAGTTATGGATCTCTTTCCCACAAGGGAAAAGAGCAGTATTAGTCATTGGTCTGTACCTATAATTGGATACCCTCAAATGTACCTGCTTTCCTGTAGAATGAATTGATTGATAGACTAGCCATTTGAACAAGCCATTTTGGGGAAAACATGGCAAAAATTCCTCACATGGCAATAAACCGCATTTCAGTACCTCATCTAATTTAGAATTAGAAATTGTTCAAGAAATAAATAATGTTGCAAGTATACAGCCATTTGAAATGGGCAAAAAAGCAGCCCATACTTCAACTGGAAAAGAAAATCTATGCTTTGAGTTGAAAGCTCTCAGCATCCTTTGGAAGGTGACATGCCATTTGTCAGTCCCTTCTGGAGCAGCTTTTCCATGCAACTTGTATGAAAGGCTACATAGAAACAAGTGTGTTCAGCTTCATCAGACATATTCTGGAGGGCACAGAGAATGCACAATCAAACCAGATCACTAGAATATGGCACTATCTGGGGTCACTCTAATCCAGCATTGCCTGTTGATGGTCTGCACTGGTCTTATTATCGCTAAAAAAAATATACTGAGTCGAAATTCAGCTCTTAGAGATAAAAAGCTTGATATGGCATTCTCAGATTTCGGAGGTGGAATGCCTGAAGTGGTTCTCATATTTCATGAGTGGTGGGGAGTGTGAGGAGCTGAGAGTTAAGAGAGAATGACTGGCGTGGCCTGAGGTGTGACACAAAACTCTCCAACTGGCAAAGTGGATAAAAATAGTTCATCCAACATCATCTGGTATACATTTGGCCCCAAATAAACAAGGGATTGAATTCTGCCTATTTCATTCACATCTTGCCTGGTAAAAGAATAGGTTTGAAATAAGAATAATCTCAGCTGCAGAAGAAAACATAGGCCTTCACTTTCTCACAAAAATGAAAGTACCGAATTCATTGCCTGCACACATTCCAAGATTTCTTTTTTCATATTAATTTATATGGAAAAATTGACAGAGAATCACATATCTCTATTACAGGCAACAGAAATCAGTATAAACAGTAACATATCACAGCCTAATACAAGCATGGGTGGCAATCCAGTGTTCTGAAAACATTTCAGTTAGACAATGTACCGGTAGTAACATGTTGTGGAAAATGTGAGCGGCTCTCTAATATAATCTCCTTGTAAAACATGAAAATAATTTTGAAATGTTCCTGTGTAGAATATCAGCCATGATCATTGTGGTGCATCTGGATGGAATGTGTAATGGGCACTCTGGAGTGCAATTATAATTTTTGTTTCATTCTGTTTGAGTGTAATGATTATGTGAGAGTAAAACAACTAATTAATAACACTATTACAACATCTTATTGTTATAAAGACTTACCTGGCTCAGCCATAGAGCGAGGTTCTAAAGAAAAAGAAGAAAAATATTAGTCACTTCAATGTTCATTTCAACCCACACAATGTTTTTCCCCCCAAAATTTCATCAGAAAATCATGGGGTGGTTTGCTAGATATTTTCCTCAATTGCACACATATGTGTGGCTACATATACAGCCACAGTAACACTAATGATCATAGCACTGTCAGAAATTGTATCTCAGTTTTTAATGTTAAAAGGTGAATCTCAAAATGGATGTGTGTGTTTCTTTTTAAATGGAAAAATCCAATCCTGGGTGATTGGGTCTAATTACCTGCTCTTTTTTGCTACCAAGTCTGATTGTAAAATTCACTTGCATTTATCTGACTTAGGGCAAAATCCATAGCAGTTACAGCTCCACGCAGTTACATCACCCACTAGTGTTATCTTATGGAAAGTCATCTTAACTGCTCCGGAGTAAGGGGCATAATTTCACTTTAGGACATAGGCCTTAAAGTCAGCAGTCTAGAAGACTATGGCTGGATTGTAGTCAATCAATCAATCAATACGACCTTTATTGGCATATCACAAAGACAAGAAACATAAACAAATAAAACACACATATACCACCAACAGCAGTCAATTACTCATGCATTGCCCAAAGTCCCAGGACTCTGCCTGGCAACCACCCCAGAAAAAAAAGAGGCAACAGTGTCGAGGGTCTTGATCTCATGTGTAGAGGAGCATAATAGATTCATCCCATCCCTGCATCCCAGTTAACAGAGGACCTAGAAACTTTTTCTGCAGATCATTATATAGCGGGCAGTAAAACACTGTATGATATAGGGTCTCAATATGGTCCCTGCCACATTTACATTTCCTCTCAGAATAGGGAATATTATTAAATCTGCCCAACAGCAAGGCTGATGGGAGAGTGTTGCATCTAGCCAAGGTAAAAGCACGGCAGGCTTGTGAGCACAGAAGATGAGAAAAAAGAAAGCCGGTTTCCCAAAGCTAAATGGAAGATGCAAATGTAGTGGCGAGCACATAGATCTAGCAGCACTGAACAGCTCTTGTTGTTCAATGTCAAGAATTCTCGCTGGATTGTAGTGTTTGGCACATGCTATGCTGTCATACAAATTGTGGGCCATTCTGGCTACCATGTTTACAATGACTGACAGAACAGGGAAAATGTCTAATGTGTGGAATCATGTAACAGTAGTCTCTAAAAATAGTAGGCTATAAAAACAGTAATTAAAACCAGCCATCCAATTTTTGGCCAAAGTTCATTTTGAGTGGTGGGAAGATTTACAGGAACTGTTAATTGGGATAAAATCCATAGCAGTTATGGGTCCACATAATTACATCACCCTCTAGTGGTATCTTAGGAAAGTCATCTTAACTGCTCTGGAGCAAGGGGCTTAATTTCACTTTAGGATATAGGCCTTAGGCAATTTGTCTCATTGGGTCAACAATAAAAAAAATTGGCCCCAGAAGAAACAGATTTCAGATATGTCAAATTCATTGTAGAAAATTGTGTGATACTATCTCACCTTATACACAAACAGGTGAAAATAGCAAATTCTAAACTATATACCATTTTTCTTTATCTAAAGGGGGTTTTCAATTCGGTAGACAGTGATCTCTTATGGACAAAGTTGCAATAGTTAGGGATTGATAAAAGACTTCTATTTACAAGATCATTATATTTGGACATATTCTGTCAGATCAGAACATATGGGAAAGGAGAATTTACTAAACTGTTTCCAATCAACAGGAGATTAGAGCAAGGATGAATTCTAGCACCAATCCTGTTTAATTTCTTCCTTAACTATTTTGCAGCTCATCTAATTAGAGTGGAAAGACAAAGGATGCTATCCAGAGTAACTATGGGGAGTCCTTGCTCCGATGTAAGAACAATTTGCTCTGGATTGCAATATGAATTTCCCATAGGTTTTCACTAGGTGGTGCAGTAATTACGGGTGCACGTAATGTCTCTTATGTGCTCCCATAGTTACTCTGGATTGTAGCCATAGTCTAAGACTTGGGTCATATTAGTTCTATTACTTCTCTCTGTCGATGACATAGTACCATATTCCTTTCCAAACAAACCTAGGTTTCACAATAAAGCAAAAGTTACAATAATATCTCTCTCAGTATTATTGACCAGTTTCAGATTACAATGTGACAGATGTAAAACGTACTTTTCTGCAGTATTCGGAAGTCTGGTGAATCTTCTATCAAAGTCCCTTCTCTGTACCACTCAACCTTTGGAGAAGGGGCTCCTTTTACTCGGCATTCAAATACAACTAGCTGACCCTCAGAGGCTGATATCTCCTGAAGCATCTAAAATGCAGACAGACCACAGAGTTGTTTTATTGCTTTTAGAATACAGGTGTGTGAAAAACATGGTCACTATTATAGCAAGTAAATGCCTTTGAATATAGACTGGAGGATGTTTTCAATCTATATAGCAGAAATAACCAAAATTTTCAAATACACACATACCTTAAAACTTGTTAATTTATTTCTAGACATGCCAAGTAACCCTAGAAATTTAACATGATTGTTTAACCTCTGAGGGATGTATTTTATGACAGGACAAATAGCCTGGAGATGGTTAGGGTCCAACTATAACATCCATTTGTTTTTTTTTAAATTTTCAAAAGGTATTTAAAACCATTTACCTTTGTAAACACAGGAGCAGCTATTATGGGTCTTCCATCCAGTCCTTGTAAATAATTAGTAGGACTTTGACTCTAGAGATGAAAAAGCAAAATATAAGGAGATATGTAGGGGTTATCTATGTAGGCTGTAGGGGAAATAAAGTTCTAACTCTGATGTAATACTTTTGTTTCCACACTGCAAGATTCAATTCTTGCAGAAAAATATTATGCTGGAAATTAATATCAATGCAGACTTTGCAAAAAAGATCACTGGGTAGGAAATTAGATTATTGCTCATAGTTATTTCCATGAAGATGTTACATCAGAATCAAAGGACACTGCAGAAAGTCATGAACTGATTATCTGATTGACATTAGGGGCTAGTCAATAGAGCTTAGGGGCTAGTAATAGAGCTATCCGGCTCTATTAGCCAGGGAAGCTTCCTTTGCACCCACAGGCCACAGCAATTAAGAGGCCTACAGCCCAATTCTATGCTCAGAAGTACATCCTCAGAAGTACATCCCATGTCATCCTCCATTCTGCTCCTGCTTTCATCCAGCCTCAGCTGTACAAATCTGATACATCCTCTCTTCCCTGTGTTCTCATTTCTGACAAAGTCCCCCAAGTAGATAAAAAAGAAAATAACAGTAGTGTAATCATAGTGTAACAGTTATAGTAATACGCAAACAAACTCATTTTCAAGAGTTTCCCTTTTCCATACCATATTTGTCCCTCTTATATGGTGGACAGGTATTGATGCAGGATGTACCACAGAAGGTTGTGATTTGGGTGCTTCTTGGTAGGTAGGTGTGGCATTAACAGGAGGAGGTGGCATATCTGAAGATATATTTGAGGGGTTTGGGTACCTGGAGAAAAATCAGAGAAGGTATTTACAAAAAGACAAACAAAAAGAAACAAAACAAAAAGACATATTTGTGTCTACTCAGAATTAAGTTACATTGGCTGCTGGCCACAAGGTGGGGGAAGGACCTCCTCCTGGTCCTGCTTCTCACTGGTTTCCCTCTCTGGGAAGCCCTGGAGCAGCACGAAGCTGCAGCAACAGTTAAAAAAAAAGTTTAAATGGACAGCAGGAAATGTCCGAATTCTGGAGACGGGATTTCCCCCCTTTCTCCAGTGGTGGGCTTCAGGGGGTTCTCATAGGTTCTATAGAACCCTTTGCTAATGAGCGCCTGCTTCTGAGAACCGGTTACTAATGGGACATAGAACCTCTTGTTAATTTAGGTTGACATAGAATCTGTTGTTAATTTATTTGAATCCCACCACTGATTAGCTCCCCTTTTTTTGGGGGGGGGGGGTTTCCTGGAATTTCCGGTCATCTTGCCAGCCTGGCTGTGACACTCATTTTTTTTCAAAGCATGGACTTTTCAACATTTTTCTCATGCTAAGCTTTTGTAGCATTGCTTTCCTAGCAATCATTTTGCAAATGGTCATTGGCTGCAATCCTATATACACTTTCCTGAGAGTAAGTCCCATAGAACGCAATGGGACTTACTTATGAGTAGACATGCTTAGGATTGCACATCCTAAGCATCCATGAGGGTTCCATTCCAGGAATCTCTGTGCTCAGTGGATGCAGATTTTCAAGTTAAACTAAAGCAATTAAAAGATGAAGGAGCCCTTTAAAATTAGCCTACTTACCATGGGAATGTGATAAGCAGGCAATTAATCAACATCCCAGACGAAATGTAAGAAAAAAAGCAGATAAGCAGTTCCAAAGACCTTCATTCATACTGCACTTACTGATCTATTTCTTCTTTGCCAGTGTCAGCTTCAGATTCAGAAGATGAGGCTCCTGTGAAAAACCAAAAGTTACTTCTTGCAGCACCATAATTTAATTAATTTGCAGCACTCAAATTTATTGCATTGCAGATTTCCTCATTAAGGTATTTATTTTTCAGACGATGGTGGTTTGTGCAACCAAAAGGCAGTTGTTTTGGATTATGTTTTGGTGCTTGGTGCTGCATACGCTGCATGCGAAGCACGAAAGCCTGGGTTGGATTGTTATGGAGGATAGGCTGTTACCCAAGCAGCAAATCCCCCCTCTCCATGCCACTGAATTAGTCCAATGGAAAGGCAGAGCCAATACGATTGGACCCAGCTGCGTCGCAGAGCTGGGCTAAGGACAGGAGCTCACCCTGTCTTGTGGGGCTGACCCAGTCTCAAACCCTGTCCTGCTGGTTAACAGGCACAGCGTCTTAGCCACTTGCGCCACCCACAGCCAGCTTTTACCTTCTACATAAATCTCAGCAGAGGTAGAGTCTGTGCCATAGATGTTTGAAGCAAAGCAAGAGTACCGCCCTGTGTCTTCTTCAAAAGCTTCAAGGATGATCAGTGAATGCTGGTTGCCTGATTGGATGATGTGAATGTCTGGTGAGTTTTCAAGCTCTTTTCCTTCACAGTACCACCTGAAAAGGAAAAGCACAACACAAACAATCAGAAGTCAAAGGGAAACAATAAAAAACAGCCTTCCCAGTGCTCTTAGCAGAAATAAGCCTCGGGCAAATGAAACTGAGACAAAAGGCTGAATGAGTGTTGTCTTTTTCACTGGAGCTTCATTCTGCAGAATGAAGTTTATCTGAAAACTTTATTAGAAAAGGATTTTTTGTATTATTGTCAGGGAGAATGGTGATTTTTATTTATAATTCATATTTTTTTATACTTCTCCTGGTAGTCTTTTTGTTTTATCTTTTTAGTCTTTTTGTTTTTATCTTTTTATCTTTGTTTTATTTTTGTAGGTACATCTCAGTACCTACATTTGAACACTGTAGTAATGATGATAACTTTTATTCCAGGACTGCTGCTGCGCTACTGTGGGGAAGGCTGCTGTCTACTCATGCTACCTCCAGCAGCAGCCTGAAGAAGCACTGTGCTGCTCCCTGATGGAGGCTTGGACTGGCCTTGGATTGGCCTAACTGGCAGACCAAGCCTCACCTCCTGTATGTACGCATGGCCTTATGTAGCACGGCAATTAATACATTCCCAATAAGGGGAAAACTTGTGATAACTGAGAGCGCAGACATGAGGCAGGGGAGCAGGAGGCAGTGCAAGGATCTGACAGTTAGGTTGGATCCAAACCCTCCTTACCGGGCAGTTCTAGATGTAGCTTCAATCTAAGTAGGCTTATTGTGGCTGCATTAGCCCTACTGCGGGGAAGGGATGAGCCTCTCCTTCCCTGCTGTAGTGCAGTAGTAGTCCCAAAACATGCACTGGATACAGCACAGGAAGGCCAGCCAGTTAGCCCGTTTTCCAGAGCAAGTTAGGATTGTGCTGTAAGTTGTGGACATTTTGTGTGCATGTGCTTATGAGTTATTTCTTGTGAGAAATCCCAGTGGATAACATTACATTTAAATGAATGATGCTGTATTCACCTTTTTGATACAAGGGAAACAACCAATCCATCATCCCTTGACACAATGTACTGCAATCTTAATTGTTCCACTCTTATTGTCACGCTGATGCAATGTTGCCAGATTTGGAATTTTTTTCAATATGTAATCATTACAACAAGTTAAATCAACATAACTGTACCGTGATTAGAAAACATACATTGATCTGCCTTGCTAATGCTATGACTGGCTGGGGCTGTTCATAGTTTGCCAGGTTAGACTTATGCCTAAGAGAGCTGCAAAAAGCACATTGCAAACCAACACAGGATGCCAAATGCACATCTGATAGTACCAGACCTTGACTGTGGCTCTTGAATGTCTCAGTCAAGAGGTCTTCCACAGTCTTAATACCCAAGAACCTTTTAATTAGAAATGCCAGACATTGTATCTGGAACCTTATACATGCAAAGCATGTATTCTTCCCACAGCATGCCAAGCTTAGAATAGCTGCTATCATGAAATCTGGCATGTAGAAATATGACGATAAGTTATAACCTGCTTCTTAAGTGGACTGAATTGGGGATGACTTGCTTAATAATTTTGGTTGTCACAGGAACATGGTGACCAGTGCAAATCAATGGGTCTAATGTTTTGCAATACTGGACCATGATACTGTAACTAACAAAATGCATAGCAGGAAATGCATTTCCCAAATTGTTGTGTTCAGGAAGCTATAGAAGCTACACCTGAACAAACCAGTCTGTTTGTTGCCATAGCTATATCTGTCTTCAGGATGGTTATTGAGTCCAATAACCAGTCACTGGGTACTTGAAATCATGTTTGGAAATCAGGCTCATGGCCATTTGGTTGTCCTTAACCCTCGTCTGCAATATTACACTTTTAGGAAGAACATCTTTACACTGGCTTGCAAAACATATTTTTAGCATTTCCAGGAATATGCAGAAAGATAAATCTTTCTTGATGTGACTGGGTGCAGCTCTTTTCTTATAGGCATGGAACCAACATATGTCGTGTGTGCTGTTAACTACTGAGGATTGCATGCAGAGTGAAAAGTGAAAGGCTTACAAATTATTGTATAAATAACATTCTGGTTGTTTTCAATAAAAGACACTTGCTGAATCTTTAAAGGTGAAAACTACTTTTCTCTTAGTAGCTCAGTGTGGCAAAGCCTGCTTCCTCCTTCTCTCCACTTGAGAATTGATTTGCACAACAACTGGGGATGGCAGCTGCTGGAAAACTGCTGAAAATCTAATCCATCTTGGTTCCATGCACCCAGTCATACAACTGCACCCAGTCATATATTAACATAATAAAAAGTGAAACAAGGAAATAGATTCATAGTTCTTGATGAACATTGGCTATAGAAAGCAGAAGTTGAAAGGTTTTCAGTTTCAATCACTAATCCTCTGGAGGTGAAGTACATTCTGCTCCCTGAACACCCAGAAGATATTCTGAGGGCTAGGGAGCTACTCGCACCTCTTCTCTCTGTGTATGAAACTGTTTGAAGATCACTCCCCTCTGTGTGTTAGAAAATGGTTTTAAACTGATTTGAACTCATTCATTTGTTGTGTCTCTAATATATTCATTAATGTAAATTTATTCAAATTTATGCAAATCAATTTTTTTCTCTTCCAGCCTCAAACAGAAAGATGATGCAAAATGGTTTGGACACACTGTAGAAAGAAAAGAATCCAGCTAACTCCTGATTAGCTTCTGGGCAGTCCAATCCTATTCTGGTGCAGCCAGGCCATATACACTGTGCTGTATCCAAAACAATTTAGGTGGAGGGATTAAGTCTCCACAAGGTAAGATGCTATTTACTCCATGTCAAGATCCATCCTGTCCTATGGAGCTTTTCAGATCTGTGTCAGGTCTGTATCTATGTGGTGGAAATCCAAGAAGCCTAGTATAACAGCAGGATGACCAGGAGGTGGGTTAGGATACAGCAGAGGAGAGTGTTGAAAATATCAGCCACACTCCTGAGCAATGGTCCCTGCACCTTGATACTGTTTGTACTGTGTATGACATGAAACTAGAAATAAATAATCTTGTATTCTGATGAAGATTATAGCTACAATTCTATGTTTCCCAAGAAGTATGGTACATTTGGACATGTAGCATTAAACACGCAAAACACACATTTACCTAAGCCAGTGGCATCACTAAATCCCATATAATTTCTGAGTAAGCATTTTTAGGATTTTGTATGTGCGATTACAATCAGAAATCAATGTGTGAAAGATCTAAATTCTCAAAAAAGCAATGTTAGACTGTGATCTTCCAACTATTCCTATGCAAGTGGCAAAGATTGCCCTCATGGTAAATGTATGACATACAGCCTGTTTATAGGTATTCAAATCCTCTTGACACTTTACAGGATAGCTCTGTGTGCCAAGCCAAAGTAAAATTAACCTAACAGAGGTGAACTAAATAGTTTGGAAAAAATGCCAAAATGGAAAAAATGAGGACACCCTTGAACAGAGGTGGCAAATATGGATAACTTACGATCCATGGAGAAAATGTATATGATCCTAACACTGGCCTTACTAGGTTACACTTGTGATCCATCGAGCACTGTATTCTCAGTGGGCCAGCTCTGACGTAGTATGCTGCATTCATAGGAAGCCACTGGGAATAATCCTTGTGGAAAATGCTCCAGTGGAATATCATTCATATAATGTGCTCAGAGCCAGTTAATGTAAACTGAGACAAGCTCCCAAAATAAACAGATCCAATTCCCAGATGATTTTAGTGATTATCAATCCTAGTAAAACATTTGCATATATAGTGTTAAACACATTTACCTGAGCCAATTGCATCACTAGGGATGTGTTTGGTTATGAGCTGTACTATGTGGCACACCCAGGGTGAGTGTGACATGCACTAGGGTCATAACACCTCAAAATCTCTAAAATCACAGATGTTAGGGAAAAACTGGATCATGTTGAATATCATGGGATGCATAATTTACAGCTGAATGCAATGGGAAAAAACCCAGAGTGAAATATCTCCTTTCTATAAAAAGTTGTGGCCAAAAAACCAGACATTCATACATAGGCAAATGCAAGGAGCCAATGGAAAGTGGAACTGAGCCATAACATGCATTTACTCATGAGCAAGCAAATTTGCTTTAATTGTTGGAAAGGGCAGGCTGAATGGATTCCAACAATACCAGAATTGTCCTGATATAATAAACATAATGCCCCCAAATATCTTCCCTTCCCAAAATAAGTCCCTTCTTCCAAGCTGACTAATGCATTAAGTCCTATGGAAAGTGAAACTAAGGCACATGTATGGGTTTACTTACGATTTTTGAGGTAATGGTGGTGGCTAATGTTATTTAATTGATTTACTTACAATGATTTGCATTTCTTTCTTTATTTTAATTTGTTTGATGATGTAATTTCCAGCGATAACATCACTTCTGGTGGGTCCTAGACAGATTATCACTCTAAGCAGTGGGTCCCAAGCTAAAATGTTTGAGAACCACTGCAATAAGGTGTTAGTATGATGACACCCATGGAGGGGTGACACCACAAGTAACCAAAATTGATAAAATTGTGGTTTTTAGAAATAATGCCATCATGTTGTATACTGTTGGAAGTGTAATTTACAGCAGAATTCAACAAAACAAACCACTGTGACATACCCTATTTACTAGAATCTAACACTCCCCATTTTCAGCTGAATTTGGTCTCCAAAATCTTGGTACATATTAGATTTGATGGCACATTAGATTTGCCTAAAAACAGTATTTTGATTATAAGTATTAGTATTTAGTTTACGTTTATTATATTATAATAAAAAATGTGCCTTAAACTCATTGTTGTATAAAAGAGTGCAATTAGGTCAAAATAATAACATAAATCCATTGTCATATTATTATATTATTATTGTCATATAACTCATTGTTGTATGAGGTAAAAATTAAATTTTGCATCTTTTTTGAAGCTGCACATTACAATCATCAGGAACCTTTTTTAAAAATCTGAAACAGTTTACAATCAGTGTGCACATTAGATTTGATGGCACATTTTTTTCTATAAAAAGATATGGCAAAAAATCCAGTGTGGGCTCAACGACGGTACATCACCACACTCATCACCACACCCACACACAAGCTGATCTCCCATACCAGAGGAAGCAAACCCAGTGATGCCACTGACTTGACCATAAGTACCACTGAACACAGTGGTCCTTACATCTGAGTAAACATGCAAACATTAACTATTCCTCGCCTCATAGCTGGAAGTCCCTGCTGCTCACCCAGTCACCACGATGGCTTCATTAGGTTTCATGCCACGAAAATAGTAAGCAAACATACCCAAACTTAGGTAGAGTTGAGTCTACAGGCATAGAGACAAGTGCCAAGTCAGCAGGGCCATGACCTGTTTTTCCTAGCCTTCCATGTATCAACAGGTCAACAAAAAATGCTCATTTTCATGCTTTGAGTCTGAGTCATTGAGTCAAGTCATTAATCCTGGACTAACATGATGGATTAGTATTACTGGACTCTCACACTGGCCTCCTCAGCCCACAAACTGGAATCATGCTTGGCCAGCCAAAGACTGGGCATTGATTATGCTCTAAGGGTGCAATTCAGAGTAACTATGGGGGGGTCCTTGCTCTGGAGTAAGAACAATTTACTCTGGATTGCGATATGAATTTCCCATAGGTTTTCACTAGGTGGTGCCGTAACTATGTGTGCACATAATGTCTCTTATGTGCTCCCATAGTTACTCTGGATTGTAGGGTAAGACTTACAAGTAAAGTGTGATTTTAGTCCTAGTTTTCCAGGGCTTTTTAATTTTCTTTCAGTGTAATTCTATGCATGTTTATTCAGAAGTAAGTCTCACTGTGCTCAATAAACTTACTCCCTAGTAAGAATGTTTAGGACTACTATACAGCTTTAGTTTATTTCATAACTATTTCAAAACAATCATTAGCATCTTATTTTTCTAAAAGAAGAAGTTTCAAGATCAAGACTGAACATGTATCATTTTCACACACTTCCACAGGGATGAAAAAGTGAATGTCTAGCTTCTGTGAGATTTAGGGGGTTACAATGCAGAAAAGCATATAACAAGTCACATGTGTGCACATATGTGCATAACATAATCACATAAGTGCATCAATCATATGTGTGCACATGAGGCTCAATCCATACAAAAACCATCATAGATGTAACTTGTGGCTAATGTGTATCTACAGCTTCTTTTATTCTTTCAGATTGAGACCCATTTAGGGTACAATATTAAGAAATTTAGGCCAGCCTAACTCACCTGGCCTTTCTGTGATGGTGTGGGGAGGTTTGAGGATGCCTCTGCATTAGTCTAACCCCTCCCCCCCCTGCACAAGTGGGGCAGAAGTGCTTTCCTGCACTTTTGTGACATTCCCTGGTCAGCACAGGACTTATGGATGGGCTTAGGCCAGCCTAAGTGGAGGTTAGAATTGCAATCTTAGATGAGCGTTTATCATGTTTGTGGCTCCCCTTTTTTCTCTGCTTGTAAGGCTCTCATTGATCCTTATTGTGCATAGTGACATATGTTTTGATTGTGGGTGTTGACTTTCATAAATGCATGATCATTATTCTTAAACCTTTTGCAGAGCAATTGGCAAGTGACCTTTCCAAGGTCACAAGAGGAATTGAAACAAGATTATAACAACAATTTCTGGCTTCTAGTACTGACACACTAGGACATTTGGTATTTCAGCTCAGAACCTCCTTTAAAACTTAAAAATCTGTCTGGGACTCCTGTCAAACCTACCAGGATGATAACTTACTTCCAGGAAAGTATGGATTGTGTCCTGCCTGTGCCTCATCCTCTGAATGACTAGTACTTGGAAACAAGCCCCTTTGTGCACAGTGGGAATTATTCCTAGGAGAGTGTTAGAATCATAAACCATAGAGTTGGAAGGGACCTAGTAGGTCATCTAGTCCAACCCCCTGCCTGCAGCAGGAAATCCCCTAAAGCATCCCCGACAGGTGCTCGTCGAGCCTCTGCTTGAAGATCCCTAATGAGGGAGAGTCCACCACCTCCCTTGGCAATCTGTTCCACTGCCGAACCGCCCGAACTGTCAGGAATTTTTTCCGGATATCCAACCGGAATCTCCTCTCTTGCAGTTTGTACCCATTGGTTCTAGTTCTGCTTTCAGTAGCAGCTATGAACAAATGAGCCCCTTCCTCCCTATGACAGCCCTTCAGGTATCTGAAGAGGGCAATCATGTCTCCCCTCAGCCTCCTCTTCTCCAGGCTGAACATCCCAAGTTCCCCCAACCTTTCCTCGTAGGGCTTCCCTTCCATCCCACTGATCATTCTTGTCGCTCTCCTCTGGACTTGCTCCAGTTTGGCTGCATCTTTCTTAAAGTGAGGTGCCCAGAACTGAACACAGTACTCAAGGTGAGGTCTGACCAATGCTTAATAAAGAGGAACTAGAACTTCTTGCGACTTGGAAGCTACAGTCCTCTTAACGCAGCCTAAAATGGCAATTGCTTTCTTTGCAGACACATCACACTGCTGACTCACGTTCAGCTTGTGATCCACGGCAACTCCAAGATCCTGCTCACATGTTGTGCTGCCAAGCCAAGTATCCCCCATGTTATACCTGTATTTTTGGTTTTTATTTCCTAAGTGCAGAACTTTGCACTTCTCCCTGTTGAAGTTCATTCTATTTGTTACAGCCCAGTATTCTAGTTTATCCAGATCCTCCTGGAGTTCTCTCCTGTCTTCTAATGTGTTTGCTACTCCTCCCAGCTTGGTGTCATCCGCAAATTTGATCAGGCTCCCCTGTATCCCTTCCTCCAAGTCATTGATAAAAATATTAAAGAGGACTGGGCCCAAGACAGAGCCCTGGGGTACCCCACTTGAAACTGATCTCCAGGTTGATGCAGACCCATTTACTAAAACCCTTTGAGTGCGGCCATCGAGCCAGTTGCAGATCCACTTAACTATTGCCTCATCTAGCCCATATTTTTCCAACTTCCCAATTAAAATGTCATGTGGGACCTTGTCTAATGCTTTGCTGAAGTCAAGATAAATGACATCCACAGCATTGCCACTGTCCAGTAAGCTCGTAACCCGATCAAAAAAGATCAGATTTGTCTGGCAAGATTTATTCTTGGTAAAGTGTTGGCAGGACTGCATCCTCAGTGCCCTATCCTAGGCAGGTCTACTTGGAAGTACCATTGTCTTCAATGGAACTTACTCCCAGGAGTGCATCCCTAGCTTAGCTCACATTCAGTGTTTTCCCCAGCCAGAGTGTCCCCCTCCACACATCTCAGCCCTATTTTGTCCCCATTATCTTGTCCTGGGTGGAGGGGGAGCCCAGTGGTGGAGTGGTGGAAGTTTTTAGCAGGCTCCCACAAGATCACACACACCAGTGACCTTGGGGGATCTCTGTGTTGACAGTGCCTGGTTTGGCATGACCCTTAAAGTGAGGTCACAGCCCCAGTGTTTTGAGGTCTGGTACACTTTACACCCTGGTGAGTACCACTGCACCAGGGAAACCTTTAGGAAATTAAAATGCAATAATCCATCCTGTGCCTAGTATTACAGAAATACAATAGGGACATTCTTTACCTGACTTCAGGTGCTGGGATTCCTACTACAATGCAGTCCAACTGCACTTTAGTTCCTTCAGGAACCTCTCTGCTCTTCAGTTTTTGAGAAAAATGTGGTCGTTGGCCTATAGGTTCTTCAGAATAAAAAGTTGCAGCCGATGATTCTGTTAACCCTGAACTTTCTAATTTATGTACAGCTTCTGAGTCTGCCTGCTGAGGATTCTCTGGGTTTTCAAGCAAATGCTCAGTTTGATCAGTGTCTTGAGGTACTGGAACGCAAGGCCTTTCTCTGTTTTCAGACAGAGTTGTGAAACCAGAACTATTGTCCTGGGCAGCCTTATTTTTAGAGTCAAGTTTGCTTCTGTAGTTTTTGCATGTCCTGGGTCGGATTCTTTTTGAATTGTGTGCTTTGAAAAGAGACGAAAGCTCCTCAATAAAATCCGCAGCCTTGTTGAGGAACTCCTTCTTGGATTCCGCCTCTGTACCAAACTGCTGCGTCTTTAAACTGTTGTCTGAAGTTGGTGGTGGAGACTGCAAGTGTTTGTTTGCAACTGTATTTCCAGTGGTTTTCAACTCTGAGGGATAAAATACGTGGATTTGTTGCTCATCTGGCTTGTTCTCAAGGGGATCTTGATTGATTGCTTGCCTTGCCAGGTTCACACTTTCATCTAGTTCTTCTTGGCTCAAAAAGGCAGAAAGATCTAGAAGGTCATCTTGGCCAGCCACTTCATCTGAAGACCCAGAAGTGTTGCCACGATGGAAAGAATGCGGAGATGGTTCCGATCTGCTTCTTTCACTATTCCCTTGATGGTTGTTTTCAGCTAAATAGCTCTCTCTCAGAAGTTGAGTTATTGAAGTCGAAGATTCTGAAGTATTGTCTTGCATGCTGTTGACAAAGAGTACAAATAGGACCATAACCTCATCAATAGAAAGTTTAAGTTTCTGAAAACAGGAATACAGGAACATTTCTAATTAATGTAAATTCATCCTAATTAATATAAAGAGCCTGTGCACATGAACATGGTCTTTGTCTCAGACGGCCAACTTTGGTATTCTTGGAAGCCACCCTATTTCCCAAACTGCACCGAGGGCCAGAAATTTATTTTGCTGAACAAATTGGTTCCATCACAAAGCATATAAAATATAATAATTATGGTCCCATGAACATGTAAAATTGCCATTTTCTATCAAATCACAGTATTATCTGTTCTCACTGTTGGTGGCTTTCCAGGGCCTCTCACAGAGGTTTTTCTAATTCATGCTACTAGGATTTTTTTCTATAGAATTTTAAGGAACTTAGATTGGATTTTCTACACATTAAGGCACTGGTAACTTTTCAGGGTTGGAAACTCCACATATCAGCATGAATCTACAAGTGCCTACCAAAAGCAATCCTACAGATTATAATAGGGTGTCTAGAAATTTCTAACATTACATCATGTTGGAAAAAATAGCTCCAGGAATAGTCAGAGTTGGCAACTCCTCAAAGGTGACCTCCCTAAACATGTGCTGCATATCACTGAGCTATTGACCCTCTTAGGAGTAAGCATGCTTCGGGCACTATAGACACAAATATATGCATTAACATATTCCATACAGTAAATATTACATAGAAAATGAAAAGGTGTAAATTAAAGTATGTAACATACAGGTTGAGCCAACTTATCCATAGATTTTGCATCTGCAAATTTGGCTCAACAGGGTCCTCTGGACCCCTATTGAGCCAGATCCGGCCAAAATTGAAGCTTCTGGTGGTGACTTAGAGATATGCTCGAAGATATGGTCTTCTGAGGAGTGTCTTTCTAGGGTCACCTTTCCATGGCCTGTAGAGGCTGCGTGTGGCCTTCCTGGACTTCAGAAGGGCCTCTGGATGCAACTGAAACACAGCTCCAGTCACCTCTGGAGAAATGGCCTCCAAGGCTTTTTGGGGTGGGGGCTATCTGAGGCACATTAAGGCTGCACACAATCTCTAGGGACCATAGAAAGGCCTCCAGAGGTCCTAAAAAGGCACTTCCAGAAAGCTGGAAGCGCTCTTCTACAATGTCCAGAGGCCATTCTGTGATCTCCATGGGCCACAGAACAGCTCCAGACTTAATCAGAACAAGGCAGTCTATGATTCTATGAAAAGGTTCCAGTCACTTTTGGAGTTCTGTGGGCCCCGAAATCCATGTGATTTGGTTTCACATGAAATTCAGTACCTACAAGAGTTTTAGAAATGGAACCATCACAGATAACAAGGGCCCACCCTGTATTTGTTTTAACACTGTAAAATTACTCTTTTTCCCTTTTAAGCAACCTGATGGGGAAATGTTTGTCACATTTCGACAGTTGGTGTCAGAAGGCACATAAAATTGCCCCAGAGCCTATTTGTTGGTCACTACTTGATGCACCCTTCCATTTAAAGTGCTGTAAACAAATATGCCCCCTTATCCATGGGGGTTCTGATCCGGAACCCCCACAGTTAACCGAAGGCACAATCCGAATCAGTTTAGGCTGGCCTAACTCACTTGGCATATCTTCCAATGGTGGTGTGAAGAGGTCAGTGTATGCCTGTGCACTGGTCTAACCTCCCCCGGAGAGGGGCAGAAGTATCTTACCGTACTTTTGTGATTCCCCAGGTCAGCATAGGACTTATGCTGTGGCTTATGCCAGCCTAACTGTTGGTTAGGATTGCAGACTGACTCGCCTAACTCCAGTGTATATGAATCAGCAAAAAATGTGTTATCTTAAATTTTGAATTTGAATCTAATTGCCTTATGCTTTGTAATATACTACGCAACTGCATTGCAGAAATTGTGGCTAAACGATTGCTGCAATGCCCATAAATAGAGGCATTTTAAATCCTTGCACCAATATTAATATATATCATTCAGATAAAAATAAAATTGTTCAAATTTTGTTACACAGTGTTATATTCTAAAAGATGTCCCCTCTAAGCTCCCAGTTGCTAGCAGTGGCACCTGTTCAGTTGGAACTCACATGTTTAGAATTGCCATCTTTTTTTCCAGCAAGTCTCTTTTATGTTTGAAAGCTGACTGATAGGAAGTAGAAGGCAAAGGTTGTTTTTTTGTTCACTGACTGTTTAGGTAGAGAAAACATATATACAACAAAACAACTATTGATTTTCACAGAGGCTTCCTGGAGACAAACAAAACAGATGTGGCTACTTTTACACTTTTTTTACATCCTTACCTTTTTTTACATCTTCTCTGTTAGAAGTTAAAAATATTAACTGGTTACTCAATTGTTTACAAGAAATCAAGGAATATTACCTATTTTTAGGGAGGGATGGGCACTTGAATCGCAATGACTCGAGTAGTAAAAACACATTTCTCAAACTCAAAACAAAATATGTCACTGACATGGACAACTCATGGCCAATGACTTGTAGGTGACATCTGAACTGACAAGTGATTACTTGCTTTTTTTGTGTATACTTGTAAATGGGTTTTGTATGTGTGGATGTGTGTGTTTTTTTAAACTGCTTTTTACATTAAAAAACCACTTCTTTAAAACTTCATTTGTGTTGTGCCAAAGATCTCATGGCAGCAGGTTGGTTCAGAAGCAGGGGAAGAGGGAGGCTTAAGTGTTATTTTTGGCTAGCTATACATGACTGGGGGAGAAACCCAGCCCCAAGTGGGCAGCCAAGATATGGGGAAGGGGCTTTTGGCCATCTAGGAACAAACAATTGGACAATGGATAGCCTAACTTTATTTGTTGAGGTGAGTAAAAGCTCAGCGGAAGAGAGGATGGGGTTCTTGCAACAGCAACAAATGGCTGGATAGAAGCCAGGGTGAGGTTGGGAAGGAGTTGGAAAAATCAGGGGAGAGACATTTTCTTGTCATAGAAGAGGAATGCCTTCAGATTTTGTAGCTCAGTTTGCAATGAACGAAACATTTTTCTACATTTCTACAATCACACCAATACCAATAGAGATTTTGCTAACATGAACGAAATGAAAATGGTGGTTGAAGTGAAGGTTTTCAACACAACAGATTGCAGATGGGGTAGGAACTTCAGAGTGTTAAATGAGATTCTCTCCCTCTCTTTTGGCCAGCACAAACTCACCCTTTCCTGGGTTCCATGGGGGCTCAGGGAAGACAGCGCACATCTATTTGCCAGCCTGTTTCTCCTCAGAGTGATACAAACAATTTGGAGCACAATCCTAATGGTACCTTGGGCCAGCACAAGTCCCATGTATTTGGTTTGGAAGTGTGGCAAACATGCCAAAGACTAGCACTTGTGCTGTCCCCTGATTCTTTTAAGGGGTGGGGAGGAAGAGGAAAGCAGCAGTGCGATCATAAGGGTCATCCCCTGCAGGGAAGTAGAGCTATGTTTAGCCTTCCTGGGGTACCGCTGGGATCTAGGGGGTGTAGGGAATTGTGGGGAGCCCTGCATGTTGCTGGCAGAGCTTCCTGAGGCTGGAAGAGTGAAAGTTCCAGCTGTGACAAAAGCAGAAGTCAGACTTCTGTTTTTGCTGTAGCTGGAACGTCACTTACCGGTATATCTCCAATAAGGATTCTGTATATTGAATAAGGACTATCCTTCTTGTCAAGAGATTAAAACAATGGGGAATAGATTCTGACATATTAGCTTCACTAAGAGCACAATCCTAACCCAATGGGACTCAAAAATAAGTCCTATTGTGTTCAGTGGGTCTTACTCCCAGGGAAGTGTTTTTAGGATTGCAGCCTAAGTCAAAAGCAAGCCTTCCAGGTAATTTAAAGAATTTTAGACATAAAATTCCAAGAGATGCTGACTGATGTCAACAAAACCTTTCCCCCATTATATTGGGGAAATCAAGACAGGATGGCTGATTTTTTTCACCATCCTTAAAGAGCGGCAAGAGAGTAGGGCTTACTCCTTGGCAAGCCATATGTAAAGCCATGCCATCCTAAAGTCTGGGAGAATTCAGGGAGTACCATATCTGCAAGGAATGTAGGAAATTGTAAGGAGCTAGGCCAGGGGTAGGCAGTCATGCCGAGGTTGGCACCCAGCACACACAGCTAGGAGGTGTTGCCACTGCTGCTGTCCCAATTGCCCGCAGGAAGCTACCCGTCACCATCGCAGGTGCCCAGAACTGCACCATCTCTCCCCACCTTCATTCCACCCTGCCACTATCAGAATGGAAGGGGTAGAGAAGAGTGTTCCATCCTCAATCCTGCACTTTTCTACTCAGAAGTAAGCCCCTATGCAGTCAATGGAACCACCTCCAAAGAAGAGTTAGAGCAAAGGGCATTCTTAGAGCCCAATCCTGAGCATTTCTGCTCAGAAGTAAGCATGGCAAGGATAGGATCAGGCTGTTCTTCAGCATATCCAACACCCACAACACCATAGCAATGGAGAAGCCCCTTGGGGGGTGCAGAGAGAGCCACATGCTGGCTTGAGGTCAGAAAAGCCCCAGGATAATTAATAAAATATATATTTACTACTATTTATATAGTGTGTGTGTGTGTGTATAATAATCCAAATTTTATAATCATGTTGGTATGTGGAATAACATTGTAATATGTTAGGCACTATACTGCTGAAAGGTTGCTGACCCCTTAGCTGAGCTAATGAACAACAATGATGCTGTACAGTAATTAGGGTTCCTATAGATTATATGGATTTTATGTAGTCTTCGCAATATTATGCCAATAAAGCTTCCTAAACCTTCTGCTTGAGACAAGGAGTCACGAAACTCTTTTATGAAATATTATCTGTAATGACTGAGTCATACATCCTATCAAAGGGAGTGGGCTGTAGGACAGTGGAAGTTCTTCTGCTTTGCACCCAAAAAGTCCCATATTTCAGTTGCTTGTATCTCAAGGTAGGGTAAAGAAAGATTCCTGTCTGAAACCCTGCAGACCACTGTCCGTCAGTGTTGACAATATAATACTGAGCTTGATGGATGATCTGACTTGATACGAGGCAGCTTCCTATGTTCCAGGGTATGTCGGCATTATCAAATGATGGATGTGGGTGCTTAATAGAGCGGCAGCACAGGAAAGAATGAAGCAGGCTAGGAAACCCTGTACAAAATGCACATTGCCTGGCCGTACTGATTCAGTGACATGGAAGTAACATACCTATGCGCATGCCAGATAGAAAAGAGAATGGCAGAATCACTCACATGCAGAATGTCCTTCCATATCACCTCTGTTTGACTACTCAGAAGGCTTAAATACCAGGTTCTGCCCTTTTTAAAAACACATTCTGACAATGGCAGTCCGTTAAAATTAAACCCGAATTCTGCGTATTTCAATTTTTTTCCTAACTGAGAAAGTGGGCTAGTCAAAAAAGAACTGAGACTGCAATCCTAATCCCCAGTTAGGCTGGCATAAGTCCCAGCCCAAGTCCTGCGCAGGCCTGGGGATGTCGCAAAAATGCTGTAAGGCACTTATGCTCCACTCCTAGTGCACAGAAATGCCAGCCTCCCCACACCAACACAGGAACAAGAGACGGGTGAGTAATGCCAGCCTAAATTGCTAGGATTGCACCCTAACAAATTTTGAGCACCAAGATAAAGGCAGTACAGGTCCAAGGTAAGGGAACATATCTTGATGAGGCCTCCATGTGTACCCCCCAACTGCAGGATGCAGCACACGCCCCATCAGCACAACTAAGCTAGCAGAATGACAGACGGACTTGTGCCAGCCTAGCAGAGCTAGCCTAGGCAGCGCAGACAGGCTTGCTGGGGGATGTTGGGGCATGGCCTAAAACAGCTGTTAGGCTATATCAAGACCAGTGATGGGCTTCAAAAAATTTAAGAACCGGTTCTCTGCCCATCTGGCAGCCACTTTTAAATGGCTATTTTTAAACTTTATATGTCCTATCTCTTGTTAAGAACCGGTTCTATAGAGTAGGTGCGAACCTGCTGGAGCCCACCACTGATCAAGACCCCATTCCCAAGACACACCCTGTCACAGCTCCTGCAATTTGTGCCACCTCAGGAGCAGGCACAAGATACAGTTGACCCATAAGGGCCCAAGTTAAGGAAAAAATGGAAGTGATTGTGTAAACATTCTAAGTCCTAGGCTGGCCTAAGTGCAACCTCTGCCTGTCAAACTCAGGATACGGCACAACTCCAATAGGCCACTCCAGCAGGCAATCCCCTTGCACCACCCCATATTCCAGGGACTGTAGTGTTGCCATGAACCACATGGCAACACTGGATGTGAGTGTTCCCAGCTTTTCTTTGGTCCTGCCCCCATTAATCTTGTATCCCCTACATTTGGGGGTGTTGCTCTCTTACTTTTGCAGTTCTGGCATCTGGTCCCCCAGACAGCCACAGTCTTGCTATCATGCTGCAGCTGTGACTGGTTGCCAGGGTCTCCTGGGCTTCCTCATATGGCGGGCAGGGTGCAGGCACCACAGCAATTCCTTGTTCAGAGTGATCTAAGGCAGATCTCAGGAGCAAGCTCTCTCCAGATGCCATTTACTTGGTCTCCAGTGAGCATGCCTGGAGCATGCCTTCTCAGAAGCAGTAAGGCCAGCCTAAAGGCCTCCTTCCCCTGTGGATTTAGCTATCAGCTCAGGTTATGGTCTACTTTAGGCTACCATAGCTAGAGCATTGTCTCTAGCATAAATTAGGACCTCTCTGTAACTTTTGAGCAACTCTTGCATTGGTTGTACAGTCAAAGCAAAAACACCAGGTTTGAATCTCACCTCTCATTAGACACCTAAAACAAGCTGTACATCTCTCAGCTGCAATGGGTAATACTACTTCTTTATCTTAAAAGGTCCTTATAAGAATTACATATACAGTACTTTGAAAGATGCTATCCATGTAGTATTACCACAAGAACAGGTTGATTCTGACCTATATATTGGTATACCTATGTCCTATTTATATTATACCTACAGACTTATACCTATAAAATAAGAATTCAATAGCAATATCTGAAATAGTAGCTAGCACAGGGGTAGAATATAATTTATCTTTGACAACGCATATACTGTACAGTGGTACCTTGGTTTACGAGCATATTTTTTTCTGGAAACATGCTTGTAATCCAAAATGCTGGTATATCAAAACAAATTTTCCCATAAGAAAAAAATGGAAACTCAAGACAATTCGTTCCACAATCCAAATATATTCATATAAAAATGATTACAATAGTGTTAGATAATACTAAATAATAAAGAAAATACAAAATATAAAAGAAAAATATAACAAATTAACCTGCACTTGGTCTTTCAGGTTGCTCCTTACCCAGGAGTGAACCCCACTCAGGAAGGGCAAGTAGCTGTGGAGGTGAAGTGAGCATGTACGGACGTTGTGCATGTATCCTTCACTGGAGGAATACGCTTGCGGGGAAAAGGCAGCCCTTTCCCTAGTGGGAGTGTTCCTCCAGTGAAGGACATATGCGCAATGTTTGCACATGCATCCTTTAGTGGGGGAGCATTTCCGCTGAAAAGAGGACTATCTCTCCTCAGTGGGAACACTCCCCACTGAAGGGTGCATGCACAAACATTGTGCTTGCATTCTTCAGTGGGGAGCACTCCTGCTGTGGAGAGGGGTAGGGTTAGGGTGACACATCAGATGGGGTGATGTGCTGGGGGGATTTCTCCAGCGTATCACCTCCCTCTGGCGTATCAACTGGTACGACCCGCACCAACCGCGCCATCCTGTCAGTGCCCCTGGCTCCATTGATTATAAAAGGGCTTACTTTAGAGAAGACATGCAAGGCTAGGTCTCACACTCCTTTCAACTTACAAAGGACTGAGCCTCATTGACTGTAATGGGCTAACTTCAGAATACACATGCATAGGGTGGTCTCTCAGCAGGTGAGAGCCTGAGCAGGTGCTGGTGGAGCACGGAAACTGGCCGTATACCAGCTGGAAATTTTTGGCTTGTTTTACAAGACATTGCTTGTACTGTAAGTCAAAACTAGTGAAATTTACCCACCATGGAGGGAGTAAAATACCCCCAGTGCACTATTCCCCCAGTGCACCATCCCTCCCCACAAAGCAACATCCCCCATATGAACCATCCCTCCACATGCAACATCCCCCCATGCACCATCCACTCAACCATGCACCACCGCTCCATACCAGGCAGGTGCAGGGTTTTGGGCTGGGTGCTGCTCAGTCTTCAGTGTTAAGTACAGAGCGTAAATGGGTTGCAAACCTTTTGACCTCCTTAAGGGTTAAATTTCTCAAAATCAGTTCTAAGTGCATGCTCTTGTTTCCTAAGTACTACCCTCCCCAAATTTTATGCTTCTAGGTCCAGGGGTTGAGGCAGGGGGTTTATCAGTGAGTAATTCTTCAATGTAAAGTATAGGGAGGAAAATGGATTGTGCCACTTTTTACGCCCTTCCAGTTTGAATTCCCAACAACCAGTTCTATGAGGGTAACTCCATGGAACTTCCTCCCCAAATTTCATGCTTCTAGGGTTAGAAGTTTTGGGTGGGCATTAAGTCAGTGAGTCAGCCAGTGACTTTTCAGTTTTACATATATAGAAAGTATTTGCTTGTCTTCCAAAATGCCCTCAATCCAAGTTACTCTTAATCCAGAGTTTTACTGTAAATAATTATTATTTCACTTAACATACTGAAATGTTTAGATTTGATCTGATAAGGTCCTAAGAAACTCAGATCAAATTATATTTTGCTGTAAGTAGAATATCATAGCCCTGAGTTTTTATTGACCTCAGATATATAGTATGCCATACTCGTATGTCATTCCATTGTAGTTCTGTTCCTCACAAGCTGTTCTGTCTAGTCCTGCCTTGCACATACAGTTAAGGATAATTTTTGACTGCTAAAAAACAATCAAGCTCTATTTTTATACCAGATTTTATATTATTAAACTCAGTGCTACATTCTGTTCTGTCACAGCTATGCACGTACAAGCGTAGAGCTGGGCAGAAGGTGGCAAAGCATAGTTTGGTCTGATGGCAAAATTCAGATCACCATCTGTTTAGTAGAGAGGAGGAGCTAGCAACAAACAGGGGAGCTTGATATATTGGAAACCTGTTAGTTTTCTTACTGGTGTGATGTGATGCTGGGGAAGAATGTAAGAGCAGAAAAGAAAACTATAAGAAGAATCAGTGTTCTCGCTCTCTTTATCTTTTGCCTAGCTAAGCTACCATCTTCAAACAACTTTAATCACAAAAATCACCTGTTGATTTAATTGGAACTTAAAAAAAATGAGTTTGGGTTCAGCGAAAGAATGAGAAAGAAAATGAATAGATTCAATGGAACTACTAGAGAGCAAAATTATTTTTCTGCAGTAATCTGCTGCTATCTGGATAAATGTGAAGCAAAACATGCTGTTGCCTACTTATTTGTTATTGCACTCTGGAATTGCTAAACACTCCAGCTTTCAAATTTAATAGCTATAACACCTGTTGACATTCAGTGCATATCAGTGTATTCTCAAAAACCCTATATATTATGTTACTGCCTAACTCATAATTCATACTTCATACTATGAGCATACTAACTTCATACGAGCATCTACTACTACTCATACTACATACAAGCATCTTATACATAAAAGAGCATCTTTTATGTATAAAAACTCAATTCCAAGTGTTATACATTTTAATATATTGAATAAGTGTTAAAATCAATAACAATTCACCCATAAAGGTTTAAGACAGACTGCAATCCTAATCTCTAGTTTGGCCAGCCTCAGCCCCAGCATAAGTACTGTGATGACCTGGGGGTGTCACCAAAGTGCTGGAAGGCACTTCTGTGCCACTCCAAGGGGAGGGTTAGGCCAGTGCCCACATGCACTTGCCTCCCTACATCAGCACAGGAACAGGAAAAGTGATGAGTTTTGCCAGCCTAGGTTAGGAATGCACCTAATGTGATACACTGAGTCAGTGTTGACTTTCATGAGCCAAGCATTTTAACATTTCAAGTACATAACTTCAAATTAATCATATTTATATTTTGATTATCTGTTAGGATCTTACAAAGATTTCACTACAAACTTCTCACTTTTTATTCTAGAGTTATTTCAGACAGGTCAGTAGGGTTAAATAAGATATCTTGCAAAGTCCTATTCAAATTTCCAGAGCCGGTGCAGCTATACCAGTGGGGTATGTGCTGCATCCTGCAATGGGAAGGGCGCCCTTAAGAAGTACTGACGCCTTCTTAAGGTAAGGGAATATTTTTCATCTTTTCTCATTTCTGTATTGTTGCTTCACTGGCACTGGAAGGTTGGAGGTTTGGGCCCTTAATAATAATTATTAAAGGTATTTTACATAATTCTGAAGATTCTTGTGATAAGAAAGTTGGCAATATGCTGTTCCTTCAAAGATCTTTATTTTAGGCAGATGCTTGTATATTAAGGGTTTTAAGTTCTCAGCTTATACAGCTGGCTTGTTTTATAAATTTAATTTGCAAATCAAGAAACAGCTTTTTAAGTGAATGCTTACCTGTACAAACCTTCGTTGTAATTTTTGTACCTCTGCAAAAAAATATGTTGCAGTGTTATATTTGGATTAATTGCTCTAAAGAGAGCATCAGTTAGGTTAGATTCTCATTTATATTGGTCATACCATATTTTATTATAATTCATGCACACTTTTTATGACTGCTTAATGTTGCAGTATGGCAGGCCAAACATTTGCTACTGACAGTCAAAAAAATTTTGCAGAGAGGGAAAGAGAAGGGAGGGGGTTGAGAGAGCAATGCCCTTCTAGCAAGACTGTTTCTGCAGCTGTTGTGTATATTAATCCACAGAGTAGATCTCCAGCCCTAAATATAGCCAGCAGTGTCATTTTACATGACACATTCTCTCTCTTTCACACACACACATATACAAACATAAAACAGAAAGACTTTAAACATGGGGCAATTTTAAATTCGGTTTTATATTTTTCTTTAAGGAAACAATATAAACTATTTAATGCTAGTTATCAAGTAATAGTTTTGACTACTGTTAAAAAGAAGGGAATAATATGGAATATTTCATCCATGCAGTTAATACATTTCTGTCTTCAGTTGACTCTTCTCAAATACACTAAACAAGCACAGAAGGAATTTGGAAACCACCATCCCTCCTCTATTCAAGATCTTTATGATTCTGTAGAACATTCTGTTTCTCTTTAACCTTGTGTGCCTCTGGGTAATTTAAGATAGGCATTAAAAAAGTTATGTCTCCCTAATATGATTCATCATAGTTTGTTTTCAGATATAACATAGCCCCTGATCCTCGGTGCACCTGTTCAATATTATTAAAACACTCTAATTCTTGAAAGCAAAGATGTTACCTTTTCTAATTGGTCCAGATGTTGAAATCCAACCCTGGTTCACAATCACAGTGACAATGATTCCCAAGTAAAAAGATTAAAATATCCAAAGAAAAAGTATTCCTTCAGGTCCTTTGTAAACGAAATGGCATGGAGTCCATTGGGCAAAAAGGCATTAACCTTCGTTTTTATTGAAGATGGCTGTAAGAAGCTGGACAACCTGTCACGACTGAAGCAATAACATTTGTCAGTTTGCAGGTCCCAAGTTATTTTGAGACACACAAACCATGTGCCTGTGAAACATTCCACCTCATTGGACAGGATAATATTGAGCAAAGGGATTCCACTGCTGTAACAGCACCTACTGGGGTACAGTCGTTCTCTCTCCTCAGGGAAAATCTTCAATAGATGCTTACGCATTCTTGGCATGACTTATTCACGAGAAAATCCAAAATTAATTTTGTATCATTTGAATGCATGTGGTTTTATTTCAGATTAGAAATAGTGGGTCTTAAGTTCTTCCTTGTTGATCCAACTTATTTGTATGCTCAGAATGTCCTAGATGCTTAAGACTGTGTAGAATTGATAAAGTTATCATTCCACTTAACTGGATTTGGTACTAAGAGGTTTATAAAAAACAGGTGGTTTAAATACAGCATGTAGTGTATGATCCTATCAAAGCACATTTAAGTTCCACTGATTTCAATCGGTTATATAAGCAAATGCTTAATTTGTCCATTGAAATTTAGGCTGCAATCCTAAAGGCACTTTCCTGGGAATATGACCCACTGAGCACAATGGGGCTTACTTTTGAGTAGACATGGTTAGGATTGTGCTCTATGGCCCCTAGGCATTGTTGAGATCCATTCAGATCCACTGTAGTTTTGTGGATGACCTTTTCTGTTTCTAGAGTATCCTAGAAACATCATCGTAAATACTGGCAAAGAAAAATATAAATCTGCAATATCAGAATGCCTGCACAACATTTGCATGAGGTTTATAAGGTGCCACTGATGCTTTAATTCAGGATATCATTCTATGCATCTGTTTGCTAGTTCATCAAGTCTAAAGAACATTGCCTATAACAAGGCAAATAAACTTAAGAATGATTAATAGGCCTACAAAAAAAAACTTTTTGAATTTTTTACCTGCCAAAGTATGTTTGAATGAATTTAGGATATTTGGGGAGTGCTAAACCCAAAATGAAAAGTTGATACCAGTTTTTCCTGATTGGGTCTGGTTCAGGAATATGGCACAACTACCTTATAGATTGATTCAAGTACCCTCCTCTTGATGTACCTCACAGAAGGTACAGATTATACATATGCAGATTATCTTTGATTGCATAAAAGGTATTACCTCTAACAGCATTACATCTAACATTACCTCTAATAGCTTTAAGCAGCAAAAAGGAATTATTTAAATGTATGCAAACCTCCCCTCAACCCAACAGAAAAAAGGACTTCCTTCTACTAAGTACTGGTGTTCTTATAATTGTATTCTAAGACTGTGTACAGGATCTCAAAGTACTTTGCAGTTCTGGAAAGACCCTTAAGAAGTTTTACAATCCTACAGAAACTCTTCTGGAGATTTTAAATCCTGCATGGAATCCTGATATGGATTATGCCACATTAGCACTTCACAAATATAGCAATAAATACATTCCATCTTTTGAAACCAATCATATATATCAGGGTGTCACAGAGCCATTCATAAACACAGTTTAAATACTTTCAACAAATAACACTTGAAGACAGAGTTACGGTTATAGAGTTATAAGGTTGCAGTCATTTAGGGATTGCTGTGCCCATAGAAGTCACCTGAACATCTTCAGAACGATGACCCTAAAGACTGCAATCAGCAAAAGCAAAAATCAAACAAACTAGAAACACTTTTGGAAATGCAAACCACATACTTCACCCTTCTCCTACCCATGCTGATTTTGAAGGGACAGCTGCACAGCCATATCTTGTCCACTGGAGAACCACTACTTCAAACATTTCTGACTCCATCTTTCACTAGGGTTTGTGTCAGCAAGTGGACTGTTGACAGTTGGTCACTGTTGTACCATTTATCGTATTGGAAATAGTGCCATACTGGAAATAGTACCCAAATGGTACTATTACCAGTTGTTGAAAAGCACTGTTTTAAACAATGCCCTTCCTCTTTTTTCCCTTAAAGGTGAAAAAGGTAAATGTCCGTGGCAAATTGTCCTACCCAGCTGTTGAGTTTGGTCCTCATCCCTGATTCAAAGTCAAGAGCGAGCACTGTCCAAAGACATCTCCATGGTCACATGGCCAGCATGATGGCACATTTACCACAGAAACTGTTAACTTCCCACTGAGGTGGTACCTATACATCTACTTGCATTTACATACTTTCAAACTGCTAGATTGGCAGGAGCTGGGCTATTGATGGGAGCTCACTCTGTTTTGCAGCACCCAGGTCTCTAATCCTGGCCCATCTGATGAAAGGAACAGCCTCTTAACCAGCACTGCATCCTGTGATGGGGAAGCATTCAGAAAGGCCTCCTCAAGAAAGGGAATATTTGTTTTCTCCCTTGGGATGCATTACAGCCACATCAGTGCTAGAACATTTGATAGGATTTGACACTTAGATTATAAAAGCCTTAAGGGCCCTAAGGGCAATATCCAGAGTAACAATGGGGAGTCCTTGCTCTGGTGTAAGAACAACTTACTCTGGATTCCAATATGAATTTACCATAGGTTTTCACTAGGTGGTGCAGTAACTACGGGTGCACGTAGAGTCTCTTACGTGCTCCCATAGTTACTCTGGATTTGGGGGTTAGATTGTTAGATTTTAAGCTACATACGATACTTATGTAACATTGAATGCAATCCTAAGTAACTTACTCAGAAGTAAGCTACATTGTGTTCAACAGTACTTACTCCTAGGAAAGTGTGGTTAGGATTGCATCCTTTGTAAATATCATGCATGTTACTGTTATTGTAGAAATATGTGGAAACACACAAATCCCCTTTTTACTGGGAATATTCAGATCTGTCTGCATCATGGTGCATATCTAAATGTTAAACATAAGAGTGCAAATGTGAATGTGAAACAGCTGAATGGTGTTTTAGGGTTGACATTGGGCGCAATTCAGAGTAACTACAGGGAGTCCTTGCTCGGGTGTAAGAACAATTTGCTCTTGATTGCAATATGAATTTCCCATAGGTTTTCACTAGATGGTGCAGTAACTATGGGTACACGCAATGTCTCTTATGTGCTCCCATAGTTACTCTGGATTGTAAGGATTATGTATTTCCCAAGTGTAGTGTTTTTGATCTGTTTTGTTTGAGATTCATTGTTTGGCTAGTAGTGCATAGTGGATGAAAAAAACATTCAGTTAATTTTGTAAAAAAGGTCAAGGTGTCTCCCAGAGGTTGCCTTGATAATTGTGACCAACTTTTATGAGGCCTAAGAGCCAGTGTTGTCTGAAGAAATCAGGTGGCTGGCCAAAGGTACTTGGATTGCTATTACTGCAGTGGTACCTATTTATCTACTTGTATTTACATACAAGTATGTAAATACAACTACTAGATTGGCAGGAACTGGACAAGTAATAGAACTCACTCCGTCATGCAGTACTTGGGTCTCAATCCACTGACCTTCAGGTTGACAAGCACAGCATTGGTACCAGATTCTTAATTTAAATCACAGCTCTACATTTCTCCTTCTTCACTTTGGTTGTTTGTCATGCTCCCTCTGCTGTCCCTGAGGATGTATTACACCTCATGAAATGTGCATTTACCACAGAGTAAGCTTCAGATAAGCACAAAATAAGCCCTTGGCAGATGTTCAGTCCTGATATACCAAATGTACATGGGAAAGTGGGGCATGGCATTGTGGAGACAGACCCCACCCCCAGTCTTCATGCATTCAGTCTACCAGCTGAACAGATTTTAAACAGATACAGGAAGTTTATGTGAACATACATGTTCACATAAATAGGTCATCTGCTGTTTGAAAGTAAATGTGATCAATATATTGGATAATCATATGACATCCTGGTGGACCGATTACCTGTTATGGTTAGTTTACTGCATTCATATATCACCGTTCTGCCAATGTATTCAGGATGAATTAAAATTAAACTACTAAAAACAAAAAATAAAGCAATCAACTCAAAAGGTAAAAAAATAACAGCAGCATAATCAAAATAAGACACACAGCCACAAATTGTGGATTTTGAAGGTCTGATGGAATTAAAAAATGCTTAACTTGTCTCCAAAATCCAGCTAGCGCTATGGACAATCAAGCCTCAACAGTGAAGAAGTTCTGTAAAACTGTACACAAAACCCTGCCCTAAGAGAGGTTAGCCTAACTTTCACCAAAGATAGTACCAAATAACCACTCCAGATGGTGCTGTTCTTAACGCTCATGGGAAATCAGTTGTATATATTTTCCCCTATCTAAGATGCATCTACGGCAGGGTGACCAGATGTCATACATGCAAAAGAAGACAAGACTCCCCAAAATGAAGGATATTCAAGAAAAACGTAGGATATGATGAAGAAAAAACTAAAAAAAATGCATATGTATTGCTTTGATGTAGTTAATTTATACACTGTGGCTGCAATCCTAAAGGCACTTTCCTGGGAGTAAGATCCATTGAACACAATGGAGCTTACTTTCCACAGTAGATGTGGTTAGGATTGTGCTCCAAACTACTTATTAGTAAATTTTAAACTATTACATATAACATTAATATAGTTAACATGGTAGAAAATTCAAAAGATCGGCAGGAGCTGCTGAATATTGCACAGTTGCTTAGAGCTCCTACAAGGGTGGAAAGGCAGACTTTAACGTTATAAAATAAAAAGAAATATTTTTATTACAAAATTGGTAGCTAAGTGGCACAAAAGACCTATTCATATGTCAGTCTCTGATCACGATTGATAATGTGAAACCAATACGCAAGTCCTTATTCAAAGTTATCTTGTTATCAAGTAGATGAGAAAAAAAATCAGTTCCTGCGTATTACACATTGTGGTTTGCACATTGTCCCCATGTCTGTGTGGATTTTCTCTGTCACAGAAAGCTCATGTTTATTTCGGTGTTTAATATTAGAAGTGTTTTGGGTTTTTATTTAGACATTTGGTGATGTTTTCATGACCAGAAAACTGCTTTAGCAACATAACTCTTGTTTACCTATATAAATTAGTCTATTGTAGAATTGGTTTCATTATACCAATGAAATTTCACTTAAAGGTGCAGTTTCCAAGAATATATTGAGAAGTTTAAGCCTTGCTGTGCTACAAGTTCTATTTTTTTTCGTGGACTTAGCAGCCAATATAATTTATGAGACTGAATATTAATTTATCTAACCATGATCTACTCTGAATACTGGTTTGGGAAATCCTGTTAAGAATTTCTCACACACACGTAACACACCCTTATGTATCAAACCCTGCTGAAAACCAATATGACCTCATCATCTTAAGTTCCCTCCCTGTAAAAGCATCTGCCTGGAATGTACTTATTCCTCTGCCAAGCTAATGAATCACTTCATTTCTCTTGCCTTACTTTCATTCATTTCCATGTTAAGTGACAGGTGGAGACTTAGACTTCTGAGAAAGAGTATGCTGTAACAATATTTAAATAGCTCCTTATTAAAAAGATATGTTTGCCAAACTGTGAGCACAATCCTAACCATGTCTATTCAAAAGTAAACCCCATTGTGTTCAATAGGTCTTACTCCCAGGAAAGTGTCTTTACGATTGCAGACTTACAGTAGCTGACATTTACAAAAGAAACTGAAGTGTTGCAACAGGTAATGGTAGCACCACAAAAAAATCTAAAAAAACACAAAAAAGACAAATTGCATCATGGGTGTGTGAGTGAGAACACTAACCATGTCTACTCAAAAGTAAGCCCCATTGTGTTCAATGCATCTTACTCTCAGGAAAGTGTGTTTTGGATTGCAGGCTAAGTTGACCACCCAAGGGACTGGAGGAAATTATGGAGATGCTCATCATATATGGAAAAATATGCAATACTGTATTTATAATATTTTTAGAGCTTTTATTACAGAAAGGGTGGTCAATAAAGAGAGGTGGTCAACTTTGGAGGTTCTACTGTAATGTAGTACATTACATTTCACATTAAGTCCAATGCTAAATGTAGACAGAAGTGAAACTATGGTGCAACTTTGATAACAATGCTACTTTGTGTGCACAGGTATGAGAGATCGCTTGACTGACAACAATTTAAAAAAAACCTTGAGGTGGCAATCCTAAACATGCTTTCCTCATGGTAAATCCCACTGACTTCAACAGGACTTCTTCAAAGACTTGGATAGATTTAGACCTCCGCAGTCCTTCATATGGGACATCAGATCCCCTTGGGCCACCCCTGAGATCAGATCCCCTGAGATCAGATCCCATCAGATCCCCTTGGGCCACCAAAGCCCCTTTGCTTTCCATGAAACAAACATGTTCCTGTCATAAAACCAAGAACAAAGTTCCAAAAATAAAGGCATGAGGTGGATGAATCCAAGGTGTCATCGGATCCAGAAACCTCGCAAGCACAGACCTAAGATGCTAGTTCTCTAGAAACTAATGTACAGAAATTGGATGCAACACCCTTTCAATGGCTTTTACTCAAATGGTATTTACTCAAATCTAATTCTCACCCTTTCCAGCCGAATTCAGTCTCCAAAATCAGGGTGCGCATTAGATTCACTGGTTAATTAGATTTGAGTAAATATGATATTTTGATTATAATAGGGTACGCTTTAGATCTGATGGCGCATTAGAGTTGAGTAAATATGGGTAGTTCTATTCCTCTTCATTAATTTATAAGACTTCTCAGCTTAACCAACAAGAGAGCCACTGTTCACACTGTGCTGTGGGACACAATTGAGAAAACAAGCAGGGAACCCTTAAGTCACAATGGGTTTCCCAGGAGAAGGGGCGGAGCTACCTATCTTCAGCTCTTATATACAGCTATATAAACTTCCAGCCAACCTGATCAACAGATGCTGTTTTGAGTCATACTATTCTGTGATTCTGGTTTTTGGTACCACTAGAAACCCCTGAATGTTTGCAGTCCTAACTCACCTAAGTTTACACTGTGTCTTTTGTTTCCTTGTGCTGTCAGATCACATAGGGCTGTGCCCACAGCAGGATAGTATCTCATGCACTCCATCACCCTGGAAAACTGAAGGGTATGTTATAAGCCTTTAAAGACTCGTCCTTTCATATTCTTAATTTGTCTTGTCTAAGCTGTGACACACTGCAGTGACACACTGCAATTGGAAAAAACAAGAACAGTCATTGCTAGTGGTCCGGTGGTGGATTTAAAAGTGCAGGAACACCCCTGCCAACATTCTCAATAGCCATATTGAAACTACTTCATATACCACTTTGAGGCTACAGTTCTATCCAAGAGAAAAAAACTTCGCTTATTATAAATGGGGTTTACTTCTGAGTAGGCATGCATAGGCTTGAGCCATAATTCTATGCCAAAAACAACCACCACAAAGCAAAACACCTTTTCCATATCTTCATTATAGTGCTTTCTTCTCCAGTAACATATTCCTACTTCGGAAACTGCTATACAGTACATCATTTTTAGATCTGGCTCATTTCATCCCAAACTCTAACAATTGTATAAAAATTTAGCAATGGGATTAAAAATATTTCAAATATAAAGGTATATTTAAAGTGTCCATATGTACACTTGCTCAGAAGTACTTTCCACTGTGTTAAATAAACTTACTTCCAAGTAAATTTATATAGGATTTTAGCCGAATTAAACTTAATTCTTTCCACAAAAAGTTGAAGGCTGCAATCCTAAAGGTAGTTTCCTGGGAGTAAGACCCACAGAACACAGTGGGGCTTACTTTTGAGTAGATAGGGTTAGGATTGCAGCAAAAGTCACATTTCTGCTCTCCCTCAATCACATCCCTAGTAATCACATTTAAAATATAGGCTTCAAATCCTATAGACACTTTCCTGTGAGTAAGATCAACTGAACACAATGGGGCTTACTTTTGAGTACACAGGTTTAGAACTGTGTTCTAAGTCTAACATGATGAACCAAACATGAGCTGCTATCGTATATATACATACGTAGGAGTAAATCAACATAACTAACTTCTGAGTACACGGATGCACGATTGCATTGTTCTTTGACTAGTTAGGACACTGGCCAAAATAAAAAAAAATCTGTTTAATACTTTTAAGCAGGACATAACATTTATTCCTTCTTGGTTATATGCACCCCTATTTTTCCAGTGAGAAAGAACAACAGAGTAAACCTAGGCTGCAACTTTATAATAGACAACTTTTTTTAAAAATCCTCAATAATTTGGATACATTACTAAATTTCCCACGGCATTACATTTGTTAAGAAAAATACAAAATATCTGAACAGCTACATGCCACATTAACATCCAGATTATTTGGATTATTAATAGATCCTTTTAAAAATAGAGGCTAAAGTTCCATGGTAATAACATTAACTATATTTAAGATTTTATAGAAAAATGGTAGTAATATGGGAAAAGGTCCAAAGACTGAACCATAAACATGCTTTGTTTTACAAATTCAAGTTTTTCTCCATAATCACTTTGGAATATTTCAGTCTAAGCTTTCAAGATGAAAACCATAAACAGTTACTTTAATTCACATGTATGGAACTAAGGAGATATTCAGAAGAGGAAAGCTATAAATTTTATGACTTATTTGTGAAACATAGCAGATTCTTCTTATATTTTTCAGAGTCTTTTTCATCCTATGTGAAAATAGGATGTGTTTTAGCTTAACTCCCTATAGGAACAGATTGCATACTTACATGTGTAGCTTTGCATCTGACATGGGGAATTGTTCATCTCTTAATTTCTTATGTAAAGGCCCCAGGTGGTGATAACTGAACTCTTTTGTTTGGATTGCTCCTTTTTATTGAAAATCCATTAAGAGAGGCTGAGAAGGGAGGAAGTGTATGTGAAGAACATTGTAGAAGTTTCCCATAATAGTTTAAATTGAGCAAGATGTGGAAGTAATGAGCTTTACAAGTCTCTGCCCAATCTATATAGCCACAGTCTTTAACCTTCTCAAACCCAGAAACCACCTTTAACTCTAATAAAAAAAATCCTGTGTCATTCTCTCTCCCCCTTCTTTTAAAGAAACCAAGCAATAAAAAGGTGGGTCTCTACAGAGAAAAAGAAAGGCAGGATATAAACACTGTAAATTAATTCTGTAAATTGTTCTGGTGCAGTTGACTTTTTGTTAGGAACTTTTTTCTGTTTTCAGGGCTGATGCATTTGTTTACCTTTAAACTAAAAGCAAAGAACAAAACCATCATCTCTCAGGAAAAAAATTAGATAACCACTTCCCTCCTCCTATTCTTTGCTTTGATTGTAATATGGTGGATTGAGATTTTTTTAATACTTTGAGGTTCTAGCATGACTTCTGGTGTAACTGGTACTTTAGGGTGAAAAAGGATTAATTTCTTGTCTATTAGTGGAAGTCAAAGACATCATGTTGATACCTATGTGGTTGTTGGGTAGAAAAGGAGATTGGCAGAATAGTGTTAAGTACTAGAGGCAGAGCAGATCAGGTTTTCTGGCACATCAAATGGCTGGTGAATGGACAGCAGCTGTCTCCTTTCCTGGGGAGAGTGGATCAGGTTGTTATTGCAGGGGTTCTGGCTGTTCAGAAGAACTCTGATCATGCATAGGCTGGATAAAAATCACCTGTAGGTTTTTTTTCCATTTAGGAGAAAAGAAAAGGCAGAGGAGAAATTGGTATTTTTTTGTGAACTAGTTAAAGTATACTGGTACCTTTAATTTATTTTAGAATTTTGTGACTGGAGTTTAGTATCACATATCTTGTATTTGGGTAAATGTTGGGCAAATCCTTTCTCTTTCATCTTTGTCTGTTTGCCTTTGAGATATGGAACAACAAAAGGATTGTTTGGTGTTTGAGACTCAGACCCCAGCTCGTACTTAGGGCAAAACCAGGCCCTATCGCACTAATTCCTAGCATTTAAACACAGAACTGCCTCAAAGAGAAGGGATTTTATTTTCAATAAGCAGCAAAATGAGCAATTTGGATAAAAAGCACATAATCATAGCTTCCTTCTCTATAGACCAGCGTTTCTCAAAGTGGGGGTCGGGACCACTTTGGGGGTTGCCTAGAGCTTTCCTGGGGGTCACCGAAAGACCCCTGCTGCAGGGGGTCAGGTCAGGCTTGCCAGACCTCTGGCTGTAGCTGCGTGTGCACTGGGGCTGACAGCCTCAGGGCCCAATCCTATGCATGCCTATTCTGAAAAAATCCCAGTATATTCAGGGGGGCCTTTACTCCCATGTAAATATGGATAGGATTGCAGCCTCAGGGCCCAATCCTATGCATGTCTATTCTGAAATAAATCCCATTGTGTTCAATGTGTGCATAGAACACACATTTCATTTGTAACAACGAAAATACATCCTGCATATCAGATATTTACATTACGATTCATAACAGTAGCAAAATTACAGTTATAAAGTAGCAATGAAAATAATTTTATGTTTGGGGGTCCGCACAACATGAGGAACTTATATAGGGGTCACGTTGTTAGGAAGATTGAGAACCACTGCTATAGACTCTTGTTTCCCCTTGTTTCAAACATTTCTTCTCATTTCTGATACTAGAGAAAACTGTAACTGGGATAAATACCACTTGGGAGGAACGGCTGTAATGAGGGAAGTGAGAGGTATGCAGAAGGTTCAGCACCCCCAATCTGAATGTTCAGAGCACAATTCTATCTATTCAGAGCACAATTAGAAGTAAGCCCCATTGTGTTCAAAGGGAACACAGGAAAGTGTGTTTAGGATTGCAGCCTCAATCTCCTTGTTTAATGTCATAGGGATGGTTTCTATATTTAAGCACAAGAAGCTTTAACTTCTAATTAGCTTGTCAGTTTTTGACTGACAAACTTCTCACTGACACCAATTTGCCTTTGTGAAATGGGTATTGTAGCAGCAGCCAATGTGGGGTTGAAGGAATGGCTTAGGTTTGGGGCTTTCATGCCACCCCACCTTGGTTACATCACTTACTGCATATGCATCTTTAGTTCAGTACTCAGACTGAACAGTGACTAGCCAGATACCTCTGGGAACTCTACAAATAGAGTATGAGGTCAAATGTGTTTCCTTGGTGTTTATTCCTCCCTTTACTATTCAAAGGTACTCTGCCTTTGAAGCTTCACTTAAACATTATGGCTGATAGAAAGAACCTGCATCTGCAGAACTGGGATGGTAGTAGTACAGATAAGAAGAGCTTTCAGTTAGTGGACTGGCATAAGTGGAGCTAAAGTTTGAAGGAAAATAGCTCGGCAGAGTGGAAAGAGGCTTGTGCTACTGTTCAAAGAGCCAGGTGCCACTGGTCCCAATCCATCAACTGAAGACCCATGCTTTTATAATTGTATTCTACACCGGGTGCCCAGCAGTGCCTGCTGGGGCCCTCAAATTTTCTTGAAATTTTACTCCCCTAATGACAGGTTAGTTCTGCTAGTTTCAATTAATAAATTATGGCTTCAATCCTAAAGACACTTTCCTGGGAGTAAGAACCATTGAACACAATGGGGCTAACTTAGGAGTAGACATGGTTAGGATTGTGCTCTATATGTAATAAATTACCATATATGCAACTGATTTAAATTTAATAATAAGTAATATAGTGTTTACAGTAACCACAGGAAAGCAATATTTTTTTAGCTTTTATTCTGTTAGGTCCTTCTTCTACATTTCAAGGGGGGGCCTTGAACTCATTTTTTGCTTATGACATCTGGTCACCCTGACTCTTGGCATCCATCAATCTTGAAAGACTATAGTATCATGCTCAATGCTGCATGTGAAGCAGGAAGGCCTGGGTAGATTGCAAATCCCCCCTCTCCACGCCACTGAAATAGTCCGATGGAAAGGCAGAGCCGATAGAACTGGTTACAGTTGCATCACAGAGCTGGCCTAAGGACAGGAGCTCACCCTGTCATCTGGGGACCCGGGTCTTGAACCCTGGCCTTCTGGTTAACAGGCACAGTATCTTAACACCTTGTGCCACCATGTTTATTTTCTGTTGGCTCCTTAAAAGTTGGTTATATTGAGTTCCAAGAAGTATTACAGTCCATGTACACAGTCCTACACATCTTTTACTCAAATAATACTATAAATCTCCTAGGAAAGTCCTGTGTGTACTTTTTGTACTGTATTAAACTGTATTAGATTACAGTGTAAGTTATAATGGCACATTGTGTTCCTTTTCAGACAGATACAGTTTGAACGTGGGTTTCTACTACTCTTTTATCAGCCCTTCTTTTTTTGCACACATACTGCAGGTGAGATGCATATTAAATACTAGGAATATGAACAGTTCTTTTAAATGCTAATGAAACTATTAGAAATCGTTAAGCAAAAAAGTAAAGATTGGCAATGTTATTTTAATGCCCAAGGCTCCAATCCTATGCATACTTGGAATAAGCATCACTGAACACAGTGGAACTTACTTCTAAATAGATACATAATGGATTGAGCTGTGAAACTGAGAATCTAAATGGTGTCCTGTTATCTCTCCTTTTTCTTCCTCTTGTCAGAAAGGCAAACATAGGAACAAACAAATAAGTTTCCTATTCAGTAATGATGCATCAAACTCTGTTTCCCCCAGCCCTAATCTTCCTCTCTCCCAAAGTGACAAAAATAAATCTTTGATTGTCTCTTCTAAGAGTGTAATAATGTAATAAAGAGTCTAAAAAGTGTAATAATATAACTAGCTTGAGATGTAATCTCAACCCCCGGTTAGGCCGGCCTAAGCCCCAGCACGAGTCTTGTGCTGGCCTGAGGGTGTCACAACTTCTGTGCCACTCCAGGGAGAGGATTAGGCCAGTGCACAGACATGCACTTGCTTCCCTACATCACCATGGGAATGGGAAGGCCAATGAGTGGTGCCGGTCTAGGTTAGGATTGCACCCAAAGTTAGGCATAAGTCTAACCTGGCAAACTATGAACACTCCCAGCCAATCATAGCATTAGCAAGGCAGATCAACATCTTGAGATTTTTAAGCTTACCTATGTGACTCTATCATTACCATTACAAATATCATACTTCAGTCATTTCAGAATATTCTGGTTGTATCAGTAAATGTTTTCCAGGTCAGAGCATGGTTTTTATGCAGTCAGCCACAGGACAGGAAACAGCTTTGTGTATTTTTGGCCTTTCTATATAGCAAATAATCTTTTATAACAGTATTTATTTCCATGTGAATATGAGCACAATCCTAACCATGTCTACTTGAAAGTAAGCCCAATTGTATTCAGTGGGTCTTACTCCTAGAAAAGGGTCTTTAGGATTGCAGCCTAGGTTGGCTCTGAATAAATATTCTGCTAGTGTGGGAGAGTATCAGAAAAAAGTTCATGCCTATTGTGTTCACTAGGGCAGTGGTTCCTAAACTTTATATATGCCAAGGGTATGGCTATAGAGGTCTTCTGGCTGTGGTTCTCCCTCCACACCCCAGTAACAGCTTGTTTAGGCCTTGACGCACATAGCCAAATCTGCCTTATCAACAAAAATCAGGTGGGACATGGACCCACAGTTTGGGAACTATCACTGCAGGACTTTAAACCCTTAAACCAGTGATTTTCAACCAGTGTGCTGTGGCACACTGGTGTGCAGTGGATAGTCCTCAGGTGTGCCACGGGAATTTGGGGATTTATATTCATTAATAGAAAAATTGGGGGAGTTGAACAGTCTGGTGTACCATGTCAATAGTATAAACAACTGATGGTGTGCCTGGACAATTTCAGTGCCTTGTTAAGTGTGCCGTAAAATAAAAAAGGTTGAAAAAACTTCCTTAAACTAAGGGTGCAATCCAGAGTAACTTCGGGAGTCCTTGCTCCAACGTAAGAACAATGTACTATGGATTGCAATATGAATTTCCCATAGGTTTTCACTAGGTGGTGCCATAACTCAGTCGACATAAATGTTTCTTACGTAGTCCTGTAGTTACTTTGGATTGTAGGGTAAGAGTATTTATTTGAATTACAGATAATGAGGGTCCAATCCTATTGCCCCAGCATGAGGATGTCTCTGTGACTGCCCCTCCCCCAAAAACGCTGCAGTGCAAACTCTGTTAGTATGGCTGCATCAGTGTTGGAAAGTTGTATAGGTCTGGACCCTAATTGTATTTCAGCAGATTACTTGATTTAATTTTAAATCAATTACATATTATCAAAGTTCTTCAATGCTGCCATCATGTACTGAAGGAGATATGGCTAACAACTTTTTATCCGTGAACTTAGACCTTTTAACACCAGACTTCTACAAGTCCTAAAGAAGACTTTTTACTGTATTTTTATTCCTAAAGAAGACTTTTTACTGTAATATCAAATCTACAATATGTTTGAAAAATAAGCATGCCTTAATGTTATGCCTTTATGTATGTTAATAACTAAAATTTTGGTTAATTGACCAATAAAAGATTGCAGCAAAAGACTGCACCTTTACATGCATTTCCTTCCTCACATATCATTCCTGTTCTTTTTAATAATAGGTTCAATGCTGTTAGGCATTTCAACTTATCATAGCATCACCACCCACAATCATTACTACACTTTGCAGATTATACACTATCCCTTTTAAATGTAATCTTATTACCCGCCCCACCAATTCTCAGGTAGGGAAAACAGTTCCTTTCTATGTAACCTCATGTGGTTTCAGCTGTCACTGCAATATCTTCCCTAACTCCAACACAGAACATTTAGGCACAATGGATTGTGGAAATTTGAATAGAAGCCAGCGTAGCTCACCATGAAGTGGCATGACCTGCCTGCATATGAGTGTCTCCCAGGTCTGTCCTCTCCCGTGCCTTTTTCTTCACTGTGGGCTGCCTGCCTCGCTGCATGCAGTCCTGACAAAAGTAGTAAGAAGGCTAATTTTAGGACAGTTCATCACAGTGCCATGGAAAGGCATGGTGTTATTTCAGTATCAGCAGTATGTGGCATTACATTGGGCTGCTATTTGTCTGAGTGAAGAATGATTGTGGTTTTTCTTTTGATAAATGCTAGGACACTGCCTGTTGGTAGTACTTCCAATGGCAATGAATTTTAGTTAGCATTCATTCATCTTCTTGAAAAAGTGTCAGGAAATAACAATAGATACAGTTATTTGGGATACAGTACTTCAAACCTTGCACTTGTTTCCTAACCAATACATACTCCTTAGCAATAATTCCATAGCTCTTGAGAGCACCCTCTACTTCTCACTACCCCTGGAAATATCTCCGTGTGTGACCTTTGCTCTGCCAACTCTACCCACTCTCTGTAACTGTTCCACATGCCTGAATTTCTACTCAGATCACCCATGAACTGCAATCTCCCTTCCTACAAATTCTTCTACAAAGCCATTGTTTTAGTCTATGAGCACAATCCTAGCCACGTCTACTCAAAAGAAAGCCCCATTGTGGTAAATGGGTCTTACTCCCAGGAAGGTGTCTTTAGGATGGCAGCATTTGTCTTCTATAAACATTTGCTTCCATACAGGCAACTGTATTGCATATTTACGGATTCTCCCTGTTAAGACCTTGCCTTTACTGATCTCCTGCTTTACTTTTCTTGTTCTGTTGAAATTGAGATTGTAAGGTCGTTGAGGCAGAGGCTTTTCCTTTTCTTAAGCCATTCTAGAGTTATGCTGTTCTATGATGCTATTTAATACATACTGCACTGTGTTACACATTATTATTGGTTTAACTCTGAAAGGAGCACTCTCTTTTAAGTTAGAGGTGACAATGCAATCCTAAGCATGTCTCCTCAAAAGTAAGTCCCATTGTGGTAGTACTTACTCCCAGGAAAGTGTGATTAGGATTGCAGCCATAGTGATCTGATTTTCTCTGAAAACCACTTTAACTTTTGTTGAAAAGCAGTATATAAAGACTGTTGATAGATTGATAAGAGGGGACTTCTTAAGATGGGTTTTTAGATGCTTTTTCATTGAGGTCAAGGTCTGCTCCATGTTCTGTTTCTTTCCTGCATCTTATCAAGTGTCTACTACTATGATGAATAGCTGGTGATCAAAGGCAGAACCACTAACTGATGAGATACAGAGTGGTGGTTCCACTTTACCTCTAGAAGAGCAGAGTGGAAATGTAATGGTCCATACCAGAGACTGATGGGTTTCTGAGGGCTTTAGAGGATGCTACTAAGCTCAGCAATTTACCCATTGCTTTATTTGCCTGTGGAACAGGGAAATGGTTAGAGCTATAATTTTTACCCACTTTGCCATGGATACTGGTGTGCCATGGATGGTCTGCAGGTATGCCATGGGACTTTGGAAAGGGTAATTTATGATTAGGGCAATTGGGGAATTTGAGTCCCCTAACAGTAACATAGTATGCCTCATCAGTGGTCAAAAAACTGATGGTGTACTTTGACAATTTTAGTGCCATATAAGTGGGCCATGAGATGAGGAAGGTTAAAAACCACTGTAGGACCCAAAAACAATTACACTATTGGTTTTCTAACAAGAGATTGGGTGTTTGGTTCCCTCTGCCTGTAAACAAAGACATTGCTACTTGAAGGATTGATAGTATTGAGAACTTGGTGGGAAGATACTGTTCCACAAACAAGTGAATTTTTATACAGATTTTCCTGTCTACTTTGAGAAATCTGACACCCAGAATTACTTCCTTTGAGTTTAGAAAATGGTACTCAAGCTGCATCCTAGCTTTAAAATAGTAGTTCCCTTTAAGCAGATGGGAGAGGAAGAATTCCCATCCAGATAGGTGTAACTCACTGCCCTGACACCCACTCCTGGGTTCTCCCTGGAGTAGAGGATGTGGGTGATTTCACCCCCCTTTCCTTATTCTGTGGACTCCATAACTAGAGTGGAGTCTGAGGAGCAGTCATGCACCCCCTTTGATGTCGGGCCTAGACAAGATGCCTCTAGGGCATATAGAGGTAAATCTGACTTACAATAGATATGTTACTTTCATCTATTCACATCGAGTATAAAAAAATGCAAGTCCAGTTTTTTAAGGGGGCTATTAAAACCTCCATTAAGTATAAAAACACCAGTATGAATTTCAGTAAATCTTGTAAATAATGAACAGCTGAATTTTGGCTTGTGAAAACCTTCCTATTTAGACAGAAAATGTGATTATGAAGGTTGTTTCAGGATTTTTATAAGGATTTTTTAAAATTACAGAATGTGCCAATACTATTGACTCCAAAGATTTTGAAAGAGAAGCAACAATTATTGTTGGCATTCATTCCAAAAACAAGAAGATACAATGAAGCCTCTGCTTGGTGATCTTGGGAAGAGGAAGGGTATGGAGACATTATGCAAGTAGGTTTGTTTAGATGTCTGAATGGTTTAAATTTTGGAATGAGAATGCATTGTGTGAAATGGTATGGTGAGATTCCATTAGACCAGTGCTACTCAAACTGGGAGGCACGACCACTTTTTCCAAGTATGGAGGCTGACTCCCCCCTCCCAGCAGGCTCTCATGACATTTCATGTTAATCCATGAAAGTGGGATATGACCAGCCACACTGGTTGGTAACTGCCCATGCAGGAGTCTGCAAAACCTTAGAGTGGGAGGGATGGGCCAGCACCTTTACTTTGAAGCTGCTGGTTCCCAGCAAGCTTGGTCGTCGCAAGCAGGTTTGAGAAATCTGACACCCAGAATTATTTCCTAGTTTAGAAAATGGTACTCAAGCTGCATCCTAGCTGCATCAGTTCGTCTCAGTAAGTTGTTGGCTTTTCTACTTTCCTTTCCACCAGGAATCAGCAAGGTTTTGAATTATTCAGAACTCCTCATCAGGCACAACAGGAAAGACTACTTACTGAAGAGCTGTTTCCCATGACAGAGCACACCTCTGGAGCAATTCTAAATACAGATGTCCCCTGCTTTCTGCCAGCCCGTTTTCCATCATTTCACTTTTTCGTCACTCTTAAAATTTACTCAGAAGTCTGTTTTTCATCAGGGAGACCCACTGATTTGTCAGTTTAAAAAGAGGTGTAATTTGTGCGACTGACCACTCAATGGTGATGTTTTGCTCCCAGCACACCATTCATTTCAATACAGAATTGTGTTTGCCATAGAGAGACTCAGTTCGTGTGCCTCTATCAGGAAGTCTGAGTTCCTTTGCTAGAAGTTTGCCCTTTCCTTAAATTTGTGCCAGTCTGTATTTATAGGGCATCTGAGGCTACAAGAAACTGTAAGTACTGGTATCTCCACTTTCAGATTAAGAGCACAATCCTAACCATGTCTACTCAAAAGTAAGCCCCATTATGTTCAATGGGTCTTACTCCCAGGAAAGTGTTTTTAGGATTGCAGCCTAAATTTGTTTAATTAACCTCCTTAATTAAACAGCTTAATTGTTGTTATGGAAAAACTTATAAATTTGTAGGTTCAAGAATGGATTAAATATAACATCAGCCACATAATGCAGGTTTAAGCCCTGATTTTATTCACTGAATTATGGAAGCTAAAAAAATATTTAATTTAGTTATTTCCTTATGATTTCCTTCAGTAAATCACCATCACTCAATTACAGCAGATATTTACTGCTCACCCATGCCTTTAATTTTAGTATATGTATTTTGAATATGTGTTATTTAGGCTTTTGCAAGTGGTCTTTATGTCTTTTTGGTGGCCATTTTGCATTTGCAAGCTGAAAAAGGTTGGGTTCCACTTTTCATTGGTTTTCACTTTTAGTCCCTAACCATCCAATAAGTTGGTGATACTTGTACATTCTTTTGTTGCTTATTTACATAATTTAACCATTTAAAGACATTTTGATCAAGTAAAAAAAATCCTCCTGATCAGTAGCTGATTTTGTAAAATAAAAGTACAGTGGCTCCTCACGTAACAAATTTAATTCATTCTGGAGGCATGTTCTTTACGTGAAACATTCTTTACGTGAAGTGGATTTTCCCATAGGAAATAATGGAAACTCAGATGATTGGTTCCACAACCCCCAAAATATTCATATAAAAATATTAACTGGATGTAAAAATGATGACAGAACACTGGGATTGAATTCAAAACATGCATTCAATGTACATGATCTTATGAAGTCTACTTAGGCTGCAGTCCTAAAGACACTTTCCTGGGAGTATGCCCCATTTAACACAAGGGGCTTACTTCTGGGTAGACATGGTGAGGAGGCTGCAATCCAAGACACCTTCAAAGTAGCTTCCCACCTTCTCCTTCTCTCCATCCTAAGCCTCTCTCTCTCCTGCTCCCTCCTGGCTAGCCCTGAGCTGCTTCCCTCTTCTCCACTGCTCTTCTCTCCCTCTGCCCAGCGGACACCCGGCCACAGGAGGAACAGCATGGAAGTATTGCTTTCACTATGGGCAGGTGCGCTAGGCAGCCCTGACACTTTTTAAACAGGCTGCCGGCCAGCGCGTCTGCCCCAACTGCCAACGAATGTGTTCTTTACGTGAAGCATGTTCTTTATGTAAGCAGAATCCTAGAGAAATTTTTGTTTGTTACATGAAACATACTTTACGTTAGGCGCCACTGTACTTATAATGTAAGTTCCCCCATCATGGGACAGGGGAACATAAGCTGATATAAGATGATGACTCATTTTGTTGGCAGGGCACACATATATACTAATATGAATAACCAGACCTATTTTTACTCATGCAAGTCAATGCAGAGTTAATAGTTTAATTGGATGACAGGCCTAGTATGCAACACTATTTGCATACAGATGGCACTGACCAGAGTTACTAAGGCAAAAAAGCTATAAAAAAATCAGCTCATGAAATCTAACTGCAGTTTTATGCATTCACACCTACAGGGAACTCAGCCACACTGAATCCAGTGGAACTTGCTTCTGAATAAATAGGTCTAGTCAGGATTAGACTGGCTGAGGCTATAATCATTTTCCTGGGAGTAAGCTCCATGGACTATAATGGGACTTACTTCTGGATAGACATACATGGGATTGGGCTCTAAAGCTGCAATACTATCCAAACTTATCTAGGTCAGGGGCCTCCAAACCCCAGCCCGAGGGCCAGATGTGGCCTGTGGCAAGCCTATGTCAAGCCCCCTCAGTCAGGCTCTGGTCCACTTTCTGTCCCACACAACAAAACACAACCAGAGATGTACTCTGTTTGCTTCCAGATGTTCTGAGGGTCTCAGAATTAAAGTACTATCTATAATGTATCTACTGTATTTAATTTTTTATCAATCCTCATGCCAGATATTTGATATGGCTCTTTGGATAAAATGCTTGGAGACCCCTGAGCCCCATTTAACATAATGGGATTTACTTTTGAGTAGACAGGCATAAGATTGGGCTTTAAGGCTGCAATTCTATCCACACTTATCTAGGGTTTGAGACCCGGGTTCGGGTCGGCCCCACAAGACGGGGTGAGCTCCTGTCCTTAGCCCAGCTCTGCGATGCCAGCTGGATCCAATCGTATTTGCTCTGCCTTTCCATTGGAGTAATTCAGTGGCGTGGAGAGGGGGGATTTGCTGCTTGGGTAACAACCTATCCTCCAAAACAATCCAACCCAGGCTTTCATGCTTCGCATGCAGCGTATGCAGCGCCGAGCACGATACCATAGTCTTCCAAGACTGACGGAGGCAGGCTTTTATCTAGGAGCAAGCCTCATTGATTATAATGGGACTTAGACACATAAAATTAGGTTCTAAGGCTGAAATCCCATCCACACTTACCTGACAGTAAGCCCAATTGTCTATAATGGACTTCTATAATAGACTTATAGAAACCTGCGATCCTATCCGTACTTACCTGGCAGTAAGTCCCATTGACTATAATGGACTTACTTCTGAGTAGACACTTACAGACGGCTGCAATTCTATCCACACTTACCTGGCAGTAAGCCCCATTGAGTATAATGGACTTACTTCTGAGCAGGCATAGACGGCTGCAATTCTATCCACACTTACCTGGCAGTAAGCCCCATTGACTATAATGGACTTACTTCTGAGTAGGCACCCATAGCTTTGTGCTCTGACTTTTGGTGTGATTTGCAAGTATAAATGCTGAGGGGCTCATGCTTTAGCTTGTCTACTCAGAGGCAAGTCCCATGGTCTTCAATGGAGTTTACTCGCGGGAAAGCGGTCTTAGGACTCCACTTTCCTGAGAGTAGGCCCCATTGTACACTATGGGACTTACTCCTGAGTAGACCTGATGGGCCTGTGATGGGGGTGTGTGTGGAGGGGTCTCCCCCTGAGGTACTGAGGGAAGGAGGTGGGCCTGAGCCCCCCAGTGGTGGTTGGGGTGGGGAGGGAAGGCCTGAGCAGGGCGGAGCCCACCGCCTCCCTCTACCAGGGGATGAGGCGCTTGCGCATTGCCGGAGCCCAGCCGGCGCTTCTGGGCCTCTTCTCCGCCAGCGCCTCCCCGCCGCCCGCTTTCCCTTCCGGAGCCGGTGGCTGAGAAGAGGCAGCCCGAGGCCCTCGCCCTCTAAGGAGGGAAACCCCCGGTGAGTCCCGCGGAGGTGGGAGGCTTAGTGGGGGTTGCAGGGCCCTACACGGGAGGAAGTCCCATTGACTTCAGCAGGACTTGCTTCCGAGTAGACACGCACAGGCTGTGGCTCTGAGTCTCTGGAGAGACCCACGTGGAGGCCCCTCTGGGCAGGGCAAGGAAGGGAACAGCATGAACCTTGTCAGTGCAGCCCTTCCACGCTTTCCTGGGAGTAAGGCCCATTGGCTATCATGGGACTGAGTCCTGAGTAGATGTGCCCAGGTTGGAGCTCTGAGGCTGCAGCCCTTCCACGCTTTCCTGGGAGTAAGGCCCATTGGTTATCATGGGACTGAGTCTTGAGTAGTCGTGCCCAGGTTGGAGCTCTGAGGCTGCAGCCCTTCCACGCTTTTCTGGGAGTAAGGCCCATTGGTTATCATGGGACTGAGTCTTGAGTAGTCGTGCCCAGGTTGGAGCTCTGAGGCTGCAGCCCTTCCACGCTTTCCTGGGAGTAAGGCCCATTGGTTATCATGGGACTGAGTCTTGAGTAGTCGTGCCCAGGTTGGAGCTCTGAGGCTGCAGCCCTTCCACGCTTTTCTGGGAGTAAGGCTCATTGGTTATCATGGGACTGAGTCCTGAGTCCAACTGAGTGCCCAGGTTGGAGCTCTGAGGCTGCAGCCCTTCCACGCTTTCCTGGGAGTAAGGCCCATTGGTTATCATGGGACTGAGTCCCGAGTAGTCGTGCCCAGGTTGGAGCTCTGAGGCTGCAGCCCTTCCATGCTTTCCTGGGAGTAAGGCCCATTGGCTATCATGGGACTGAGTCCTGAGTCCAACTGAGTGCCCAGGTTGGAGCTCTGAGGCTGCAGCCCTTCCACGCTTTCCTGGGAGTAAGGCCCATTGGCTATCATGGAACTGAGTCCTGAGTCCAACTGAGTGCCCAGGTTGGAGCTCTGAGGCTGCAGCCCTTCCACGCTTTCCTGGGAGTAAGGCCCATTGGCTATCATGGGACTGAGTCCTGAGTCCAACTGAGTGCCCAGGTTGGAGCTCTGAGGCTGCAGCCCTTCCACGCTTTCCTGGGAGTAAGGCCCATTGGCTATCATGGAACTGAGTCCTGAGTCCAACTGAGTGCCCAGGTTGGAGCTCTGAGGCTGCAGCCCTTCCACGCTTTCCTGGGAGTAAGGACCATTGGCTATCATGGGACTGAGTCCTGAGTCCAACTGAGTGCCCAGATTGGAGCTCTGAGGCTGCAGCCCTTCCACGCTTTCCTGGGAGTAAGGCCCATTGGCTATCTTGGGACTGTGTTCGGAGTAGACGTGCCCAGGTTGGAGCTCTGAGGCTGCAGCCCTTCCACGCTTTCCTGGGAGTAAGGCCCATTGGCTATCATGGGACTGAGTCCTGAGTCCAACTGAGTGCCCAGGTTGGAGCTCTGAGGCTGCAGCCCTTCCACGCTTTCCTGGGAGTAAGGCCCATTGGCTATCTTGGGACTGTGTTCGGAGTAGACGTGCCCAGGTTGGAGCTCTGAGACTGCAGTCCTGTCTACATTGACTTCATTGATTATAATGGAACTTATTTCTGGAATGTGTAGGACTTGGTTCAAAGGCTGCAATTCTATCTATACTTGCTTTGGAATAATCCTTATTGATTATCATGGCAATGACTTCTGATTACCTCAGTGATTTTCAGCCTTTCTCATCTCATGGCACACCATTTTACCGTTGACAAGGCACACTGTGCTCTTCAAATTCCTAATTTTTCCCATTAATAAATGTCCCCAAATGCCCACAGCACACCACTGTATCATAATACAGGTTGAAAATCACCGGATTAGATAGAAGTGCATTAATATGGGCTCTCGAGCCTGTTGCCAGAAGTTAGGGAGAAGGGGGCACATCATGGTTCAGATCTGTGCAGAAGAGTAAGATCCTGAGTAAAGGTTGCAATCCTAAAGACACTTTCCTGGGAGTAAAACTCACTGAACACAATGGGGCTTACTTTTGAGTAGACATGGTTAGGATTGTGCTCAAAGTCAGCCGAGTCAATTTGTAACTGTATTTAATGTTACTGGAGTGAATCTGAGTGCCTGGTACTATATAGCAATTTTCAACCAGTGTATTGTGGCACATTGGTGTGCCAGGAACAGCCCACAGGTGTCCCAAAGGAATTTGGGGAAGGATTGATTACTTATTTATTAGTAATTAATTAATCTTAATTTTATTTATTTATTCACACACAGGGGACTCGCATATACAGTGCAAGTAATTTTCAACCTTCTTCATCTCACAGCAAACTGACAAGGTGCTACAGTTGTCAAGTCACTGATAAGGCACACTGCAGAGGGCTCACATACCTCAATGACCCTAACATTATTAAGGTCATTAATCAATAAATATTATTTGGGTCATTGAGGGATGTGAGCCCCCAGCCAATAGTACAGTATGCCTTGTCAGTGTCTTGACAATTGTAGCATCTTGTCAGTTTTCTGTGAGATGAAGGTTGATATTCACTTGGTGTGTGAGTGAGAAAGAATGAATTAATGAATTCATTAAGGAGAAAGAGAAAGAAAAAGTTTTTTTTCAGTGGTATTGTACATGTTTCCAGAACACTAAAAGGTCTGAGAGGTTTCCTGCATCCTTTTAATTTTTAAAATGAAAATTGAAAAATCAGGGACGGGGCCTGAAATATCCTGGAGGGAATCAGGATCTTCCAAGGATCTTCCAAGGATCACCTCACTTTATAGCCTTATCCAGGCAAATCTTTTTCCTACCACCATGCATTTCTAAAATAAGCCCACTGTTTAATGGGGCTTGCTTCCAATTAGGTGGGCTAAGATTTGAGCTGTGTAGCCAGATCTAATGGAAGTTTTCTTAAATATACTCCCCAAACATCCGCCAAAAAATTATGGCTTCTATAAGGTTGTTGTCTGACCTGCTCTGTGGTTCCCTACCACCCGCCACATGGCTGTCATCCAAATACCGAAAGGCTGCCCTTTTGTAAACCATGGAGCCAGACTGCCTGTTCAGATGCCAGTCCCATTAAATTTTGTAGGTGTGTGTAGATTGTTCCCTAACCTAATGCTTGTGATTGATTTTCTCATCACATCAGATCCCCTTAGTACACCTTTTCGTACAGATGGGTCGAAACAATTTGGCAGAAGGGCCACCTAATCTCTCTGACACTGTATTAGGGGCTGGGAAAAATAATTAGTTTACACTTCAAATTTGAAGTGTTTGAATTCAAATTCACCACCATAGGCTGAATCAGGCCCCTTGGCTGGGGATTGATCGCCTCTGCCTTAGAACATAATATACTTGACTCTTGAGATATCAGACCACAATATTTCTCTTCTATCCTCTGTTTCTTTTGGTCAGAACTGCATAAAGTGTGTTAAGTTTGAGATTCATGTTTTGTACTTGAATCATGTCATTGGAGGATTATAATCAAAGCTGCAAAATTGGAGTTGAAATGTGCTTGAAGTTTTTGCTCAGTGTTGTTTGAATTCCATATTGATTTGAAAATAAAGGAGAACCAGTGTGTTCTAGGGAGTATAAATGAGTTGTGTATATCTCCAATTAATTTTTCCATGTTATGAAAAATATTAAATATTAATGTGACAGTGCGTTGGCCACATAGTTACTTGTATTTATCGTGAATAATACTGCTGCTGATGAGTGCTGTTGACCTGAAGTAAGTGTTGCTGATGTCATCATGTCAACCCCTCCTGTGTTGTCAGCACTTATTTCTCTGGTCCAGAGTACTGCTGGGGCATCACCAGTGATGCTGGCTCAGGTGAATTTGTACATTTAATCTGCATCAGGCGCAATTAGGGATCTCCCCGGTTCAGGCGCAATTAGGGATCTCCCTGGTTCAGGCGCAATTAGGGATCTCCCCGGTTCAGGCACAATGGCCTGACAGGCCCCATTAGAAAACTGTCATTAGCACCTAATTAACTCAATTCTAATGCTCTTAAAGTGATCAGTGACCTTCAGTAGGACGTACAAAGAGAATATGCAAAATCTGTTTTAAAAAAACTTCATTTATTAACCTTAAACAACTAATTTAAAACTTGTCAGGTGCAGTCAAGCGCAAAAAGCCTGAGAGGCCAAGAGGGTCACTACTGCACTCCACGCAGGCAGCAGGAAAACTGAACGGGGGGTTTCAAACAGCACCTAGAGATAGTAAGGTACTAGTAGGGACAGGCCTCTTGGCCACTTTGGTGCAGAGAGGGAGTGAGAACAGGGTAGCACAAGAACAGGATTTGATATTTGCCATCTTCCAAATTCTCTGTGTAAAATGTAGACAGATGGAGTTGGTTAGTGTACATCTGTATATATAAAAGAAAAGTCACTGACTGACTCACTCCCTGACTCACTCACACATTAATGCCCAGCCAAAACCGCGTGGCCTAGAAGCGTGTAATTTGGGGTGAGTGTTCCTTCCACGACTGAGGGGTGCACTAAGAACCAGTTTTTGGAAATTCCAACCGGAAGGGGGTGAAATGGGGCGCAATGCATTTTTCTCCCTATACTTTGCATTGAAGATAGGTGACTGAGGGATGCTCTGCCACAACCCCTGGAACCAGAAGCATGAAATTTGGGGAGGGTGTTCCTTCTGTCACATGAACCCTCACCAAGAACCGATGTGAAGAAATTTAATCCTTAAGGGGCTGAAAAGGGGTGCAATGTGTTTTTGTCCTATACTTAACATGGAAGGTTGACCAATGTCCAGCCAATTTGGTGCTCGGTGCCCAGTGCATGGGGGGGGAATGTTGTTCAGAGGGAGGATGCTGCGCATGGGGGGGATGCTGCACATTGGGGGGTTGATGCGCATAGGGGAGATGTTGTACGTGGGGGATTGATGCGCTGTGGGGGGATTGATGCGCTGTGGGGGGGTTGATGCACCATGGGGGGGGGTTGATGCACCATGGTGGGATGGTGTATGGGGGAATTTTACTCCTGCAACACAGGTACGCTTTTCACTAGTTCTGAATAAAGTGCATTTCTCTGCTACAAGTAAGTGACGTAGCAACAGTGATTCATCATGTGTAATGCAATGTGCCTCATGCTTCTGGAAAGCTCTGGGTTTGTACAGTAATTTTTCTGAAAGATTTTTCTGAAATCATGGGTATGTGACTAAAAGAAAGCTTATTCACCTGAACAGTAGATCTTTCGCCAGACTCATTATTATTAAAACAATGAAGCAAGATAAATATTTTACTTGTATTTTTCACCGTTCCTCGAGGATAATGTACATGGTTCTTTCTTTCTAATTGTCCTCAAAAGAGCCCTATTACGTAGGTGAGGTTGAGATAGTAAATGTCACTCAATCTAAATCTAAATCTAAAAATATAAATATTTTAGGTCTAATTCTCAGATCACTACATTAAGCATTTTAAATATACTGCAGGATGGGAAAATATAATAGCTCTGATTAATCAGAAAAGAGAAATTAGATTATCATTATTCTTTTTTTCTCATAACCAGTAAATGAAGGGTACTTTTTCTGTGCTTCTTGTGGTGGTTGATCATGGCCTAGTAGTTTAATCGTTATCGCCATTTTCCAGATCATTAAGTGCCTACCAAAAATTTGGAATGAAGAGATTGTTTCTAATAAATTGTAATAGCTACCTTTACTTAGGTTGCAAATCTAATTAGGCATATCAGATTTCCTAATGGTATCACAGTTTAAGTATGAAGTCTCAGCTTTTCTTCATAACTGATGTTCCCTCTCCTTGTTTTATTGGCAAGAAATCTCCTAACAACTTTCCTACAAATCTTCATTAATCTGTAAAAATTCTATTGATATTTAATTTTAGACAGTTTTATTTTGGATACTTTGAGGTTTTTCCCCAACTGTAACTATAAAGAATCTAGGATAATATCAGGATCTATAATTATCTATCTATCTATATATATATATAAAAGAGAAAAGTCACTCACTGACTCACTCACTGACTCATCACCGCCCTGCCAAAACCACTGGGCCTAGAAGCATGAAATTTGGGGTGGGTGTTCCTTCCGTGACTGAGGGGTGCACTAAGAACTGGTTTTTGGAAATTCCAACCGGAAGGGGGTGAAAAGGGGCGCAACGCATTTTCCTCCCTATACTTAGCATTGAGAATTGCTGACTCAGCAACATTCCTCCCCAACTGCTGGGCCTGAAGCATGGAATTCTGGGAGTTCCTTCTGTCACCTGAACTCCCACCAAGAACCATCTGGAGAAATTTAACCCTTCAGGGGCTGAAAAGGGGGCAACGTGTTTCTGTCCTATACTTAACATGGGAGACTGAACAACATCCAGCCAACTGGGTGCTCAGAACCTGGTGCACTGGGGGATTTTTTTGGGAGGACAGAGGTTGCACTGGCGAGGATGCTGCGCACGGGGGGAAGTTGCGCACGGGGGGAAGTTGCGCACGGGGGGAAGTTGCGCACGGGGGGAAGTTGCGCATCGGGGAAAGTTGCGCATCGGGAAAGTTGCGCATCGGGAAAGTTGCGCATGGGGGGATGATGTGTATGGGGGATGATGCGCATGGGGAAAGTTGCGCATGGGGCGATGATGCGCATGGGGGAAAGTTGCACATGGGGTATGATGTGCATGGGGGTATGATGCTCATGGGGGATGATGCGCATGGGGTGTTTTCTGCGCCATGGGGGGATGGCATAGAGGAAAATGTTACACCCGCAACGCGGGTACGCTTTTTGCTAGTAGAATCATAAAATTTAGGCTAATATCAGAACAGCCCTTGTCCCTTTGTAACATGTATTTTCTTTGCTGAAAACTAATTTAATAACATTTAATAATTTAATAACATTTAATAACATTGTTGAACGTTTTTTTCTGATATCCTGATATTTCATGTTTGTCTTGTGCTGCTGATGAAGTCAGGTTTCTACTGTTGCCATTCATGGCACTGAGAAACCTTTATTATGGGAAAGACATAAAGAATGATCCATTAGAAAATATGGCATTAGGATGTCTCCCACTTTCTGCTACCCTGTTTTTTATTGTTTCACTCTTTCATCACTCTTTAAAAATACATAGAAGTCTGTTTTTCATCAGGGAGACTTATCCAGAGTAACTGTGGGAGCACGTCAGAGACATTTACGTTGACGTAGTTACGGCACATAACTAGTGAAAACCTATGGGAAATTCATATTGCATTCCAGAGTAAATTGTTCTTACGTCGGAGCAAGGACTCCCTGTAATCACTCTGGATTGTGCCCCTGGGATGCAGTCCTTAAGACACTTTCCTGGGAATAAGACCCACTGAACACAATGGGGCTTACTTTTGAGTAGACAGAATCCTAGAGTTGGTTAGGCATGTTTAGGATTGTGCTCTTACTGATTCATTGGTTGTTGTTTTTTTTAAAAAGATGTGATTTGCCACATATGCCTTTTTTTTAGTTTAATTTGGTATGTATTTTAGCTGTGTGTTTTAAATATGTTATTTAGGCTTTTACTGATATATTTAAGTCTTTTTGTGGTCATTTTGCATTTGACAGCTGAAAAAGCCTGGGTTCCACTTTCCATCAACAGGTCCCTAACCTGTCCAGTAAGTAGGGGATGCCTATATTTTGTGAAGTCTTAAAATGAAAATTGAATATGTGCTTTGCTATATATTTTATTGGCGGTGTTTCTCACCTTCTCTGGATCTGAGTATTGTACTAAGATGGTTTTGCACCCATTTCAAGATAGGACAGCTCTGTTGGTGGTTTAGGAGCAACCTAAACACAATCCTAACTCCTGGTTAGGATAGCAGAAGTTCCACAAGTTAGGCACTTCTGTGCCACTCCGGGGGGGGGGGGGGCTAGACCAGTGCATGGGCATGTGCCGGACTCCCCATGCCACCACGGGAACAGGGAGATGGGTGAGTTGCACTGTCCTAAATTGGTTAGGATTGTGCCCACACTCCTATAAGTTTCTTTTAGGAAGTAAGGCCCGTTCAGTTCAGTGCACTTACACTATAAATCTATATGCAATGGTGTCCCAAGGCAGTAATGAATAGCTAGCTATTCAATACCTCTGCATACCTTAGCATGTTTCTGGATGCATGAAAGGGAAATTCTTAAACCTGGCATTGCCTTATTCAATAGTGGTTTTTCCCCAGTATTACGCCTTATGTGCTATTAGAAACAATGCAATTATTGCTTTGGGTTGAAATCTTAAATTCTTATAATTTTCATGTATTTCTATTCTTGTAACACAGGTTAGAACTTAACTTGTTGCTGTTGGCATGGGTGTGAAGATCACTACATGATAAGTGTGTTCCAACTCAACGGCAGCACCATCTTGAGTGTCTTCTAAATGTGGTAAGCTATATTTACTTACTGACTTATTTATGGGTACTTAGGATAGACTGAACCTTAGTGGTAGAATTCTTGCTCTCCGGAGCAATGCGTCAGGCTTCTTTTCACATAAAACCTTTGTATTCCATAAGGCTGAGGTTCTCTCTGGAAACAAGGGGAGCAGAGCTCCCCTTGCATCTGGAAGAAGTGTATAGGGAGGTAGACCTAATCCATAGGTAACTGAATCTGCGAATATGAGGCTCCCCCCATATGTGGGATTTAAATCATCCTCTGTAAACATAGCCTTGTGGGAGATGATTATTGTAATGCTTTAAGTCAAACTGTAGCCATCAAGAGGTGATATGATTACAAAGGGAAAAAGAGTTACGTGAGACAATATATCCTTGCTGGATCAGTTATTCTGGTTTTACTTTTCCAAGATACCTGGGTATATTTACAAACAGAGTATAAGGTGCCTCACATAATGCCTTCTGTTAGAACAACTCATGGTATGATTGCGTGTATTTTACTTGAACATAACTTTTTCCGCCTACAACAGAAGCTTACTAATTTGACTTCATGTTTCAATAAGTTCATGTTTGTCTTCTAAGTTTGTCTTCAGTAAGTTCATGTTTGTCATCACACTTGCCTTCTAAGAAATGCTCTCTTTTACCAAAAATACCAAAACTGGAGACAGATTCTTTGGAACTGGAATATTTGGAATAAATATTTTAGTGAGTACATAGCATTTTTGATCAAAGATTCTTTATCTCCTACAAGTATAAACTTGGGCTGCAATCCTCAAGACACTTTCCTTTGAGTAAGACCATTTGAACGCAGTGGGCTTGCTTTTGAGTAGACATGGTTAGAATTGTGCTCTTAATCAGATTTGAAATCTTTATAATGTATTAAATTTCAGCCAGGGGCAATAATAGAAGGAGCAACTTATGCATCTTTTTGAGCATACTAATGGTGAAATCCAGAGTAACTATGGGGAGTCCTTGCTCCGGAGTAAGAACAAGTTACTCTGGATTGCAATATGAATTTCCCATAGGTTTTCACTAGATAGTACAGTAGCTACGGGTGCATGTAATGTCTTTTATGTGCTCCCATTGTTACTTTGGATTGTGCCCTAAGTCTTTTGTATCATGATACTTAATATTTTCTTCTTATAACAGTGATACACGAATACCTTTAAATACTGAAGCTTGCAGATCATTGAGAGAAGGCTGGCAGCATGCTGTGTTGGGGAAATGCCTCTTTTGGACAACTTGGATTGGGGGGCATTGATGAAGAGGTTGTGCTAGAACCCAGAAGATGTAACTTCTTTCTAAACAAAAAGATTCGGGATGTAGGCTGTGGACTAAGGCACACTGTTTGTGTATTGGATGATGGGACTGTGTACACATTCGGATGTAATGATCTAGGACAATTAGGACATGAAAAATCCAGAAAAAGACCAGGTAAGTAGAAAGTGATTGATGGAAAGATGATTTTATGTTCTATATGCAGGTGTACTAATTTTGCATGCTTTAGTAGTGGTGCTTACTTTCATGCATCACCACAATCTAGAACAAATTTTTTTTTTGTGAAACAACTTCTTTAACCTTGATACTAAGGAATACGAAGGTTTAGAAAATAATTTTAATAATGTATACAAATCAAATTCATCCTATGGTATGCTGCCAGAACTCAAAGTGAAGGAAAGATCTCTAAATACATTAAACCTTCCACTTTCCTCTGATGTCATTATGACAGTATGCAATTGAGCTTGATTAGAATCTGATAGTGATTAATATAAAACTGTGAAAATATGTTGAGGTGATTTGTAATAGCTGTTTGGGAATGTTTATAATTGTGATTTTACTTTTTTGATTGGTTTTGCTTCATGAACGTCAACCATTTGTGAATAGGATTAAAAGAACATTATTGTCAATTTATTTCACAGGAAGGTTTCATGATAATGCTTGTCAAGTGCTTTGTATTTTATCTGTTTGCGCTGTTATGACGATGCTGGCATACTAGTTATATTGACATAAACATGTTAGAAAAATAAACCTATTTTTTTTAAAAAACTAGGTTTTGTAGAGTCTCTCTCTTTTCTATGTATATCATTATCTTATGGTAGCTAGGTATGCAGGAAATCTATGTCTCCCGTGGTTTTAAAGGAAAGAATAGCTCTGGTGTGCTTCTGCTTACCTCCCCCAATTCAACTAGAGACTAAGCGTGCAATCCTAAACAACTTCTCAGCACTAGCATAGCTATGGCTGTGGACATGTGCTGTATCCTGCAATTGGGGGACAGTCTTAGAGGCACATTCAAGATAAGACAACATCTGTTCCCTTCCCTTGGAGTTGCACTGTCCTTACCCTTGAGCTGGAAAATTGGTTATGCTTGCATCTTAACTTGCTGAGGGAGAGAGGTTTTATTCTTTTTGTCTTGGTCTGTTTTAATGATCAAAATAACTTATACACTTGACCAGCTGTTTGCCTTGCAGAGGAAATCTTCCAGGTGTCACAAATTGGCCTTATTTTAAAAAGAAATGCAATGCCCTCTAGGTAGTTATTGATAGTGCATGCTTCCCTAAAATGTAGTTTTTGGGTTTGTAGTATATTTGGCTTTATATACTTTATATAGATATACTGGCCTTTCTGGTAAGTTTTTAAGTAACACTTATTATATTTCATTATTCGTTATTACATATTTCATTTCTACAGTATTACATATTTCCTATTTACATATATAGCACTACTATAGGAAATATTACATATTTCATTTCTATTTTATTAACTATTGAATCATTCCAGAATACCTTTCTGGAAATGTTTGGGCAATAGCAATACAAGATACCATTTTTGTTTTTCATTACAGAGCAAGTTGGTGCCCTAGATGCTCAAAACATTGTAGCTGTTTCATGTGGCGATGCACACACATTAGCATTAAATGACAAAGGTCAAGTCTTTGCTTGGGGTCTTGCAGCAAATGGACAGCTTGGCTTGCCAGGAACTGAGGAATATATCAAAGTGCCCAGGTAAAAAAATATCATGACATGAAATTTCTTTATATGAATCCTTTGGAAGATTTTTCTTTTTCACTTTTGTTAAAAGCATGTCTTGCTCTATTTGTGTCCTTTTGGAATGTTTAAAGGTAATACAAAAATATTCTTCATCTGTAGATTGACTGCAGGCAAACCATCCTCTCTTTGCCCTAACCATCAGTATCTTGGAGTCATAAGGATTGCTTTATAATGGAACCTTATATGTGATCAGAAATAAACTTCCACCTATCTGGAAGTTGTTCCACAGTAATGGAGCATAGGATACGGATTCTGAGCTACTCTAAGCTCTTAGATGCTCCTGTGTCTAAGAACACGCTCAAATAGTGATAAGTTAAAAAGTTGGGAAGTAGGACAAGTTTTTTAAAAGTTATATGTTTGCGGTTTCACCAAAATAGCTGAATAAAAATTGTTTTCAGCTATAACAAAAACTTGTTTTCAGCTCTAACTATAACAGATAACAGTTATATAAGTAGTTTGGGTTTTTTTTACTGCATGTTGTTGATGTTTGTGCAGTGTCTAAACTATTATATCCTAATCATGGTGGCATTTTTTTAGAAACTATTGAAAAAGTACCTGCATCGTGGGAGTAAAATTCCCCCCACTGTGCACCCCCCCCATGCACAATATCCCCCGATGCGAACCGGTCATCCCAGGCATCTAGTACCCGGCACCAAATTGGCTGGATGTTGATCAGTCAGTCTTGAATGATAAGTATAGGACAGAAACACGTTGCACCCCTTTTCAGCCCCTTAAGGGTTAAATTTCTCAACATCGGTTCAACGTTGGTGTTCCTGTCACAGAAGGAAGACCTTCCCTGAATTTCATGCTTCTAGGTCTAGGGGTTGGGGCAGGGCAGGGCAGTGATCAGTCAGGGATTCTCAATGTAAAGTATAGGGAGGAGAACGCATTGTGCCCCTTTTACCCGTTTCCGAAAACCAGTCCTTAGTGGGTGCCTCTGTCACAGAAGGAACACACACCCCAAATTTTACATTTTTAGGCCCAGTGGTTTTGGCTGGGTGTTGATGAGTCAGTCAGTGACCTTTCAATTATAGATAGATAATATTCAGACAGTTTTTAGCAGCCATCTAATCTTAATTAAATGATGAAAAGTGTGCATCTCAAGGCATGCATACTCAGAAGTATGGCTCATTGATTTTAATGGTACTTACTCCCAGGTAAATGTGTATAGGATTGAAACCTGAATTGGAGATGTGGGCCTGAACAAACATGGCACTTTATAGTATTAGCATGTGTTTACCTTGGTGTGTATTGTGCCTTCTGCTTCCAGCAACTTCCTCTCCTGAATACTTTGTGGCTTCTAAAACTTAGCACAATTGAAAAAGAAGTTTGAGGATTTAGGTCTTTCAGGGTGCAAAGAAGAAGCTTGGTTTCTGGATTTGGAGCATACAGATTTCTGGATCAGAATTGATGGCTGAACTAACCTCACTGAAAAGCCTGGGGAGGTTTGCAGTGTTTTTTACTGAACAGCAGCTCTATATTCCAAATTATATTTTCAGTTAGGAGCAGCTTCAAAAGTATTTTGTAGTATAGTGAGGAATGGAAGGAATATAGAAGGAATATATTCTGAATTTATACAACCCTTTGTGCATAAAGATTTTCTAGATTTCTTGTGGAATTTTTGTCAGTAGGATTGGGCTTCTTTCACCTTCCAGAATGCTGGTTCTAAACAAATGTGGGGCTTCTGTTGCAGCATAGCATGTGGTGCAGGGGACTGTAGTAGAATATCCGGAACAATTTCCCTCTCCCCAGCAAGCAGATCTTTCATCTGCTAAAGCGATGGCATTAGCAGATGCTAAATTAAAATGCTTTGAGTAGATAGTACTCCACTCTTCTACATCTTTGTTAACTAACTCTTCGGGGAAGAATATGCCTTTCTTTGCTTTATAAGCAAGATCTCCAACCATTGAAAGGCAATACTGGCATTGGCATCCATCAGTCTCGAAAGGCTATGATATTGTGCTGGACGCTGTATGCGAAGCATGAAGGCCTGGGTAGATTAATATGGAGGATAGGCTGTTATCCAAGAAGCAATCCCCCCTCTGCATGCCACTGAAATAGTCCAATGGAACGGCAGAGCCAATACGATTGGTTCCAGCTGCGTTGCAGAGCTGGGCTAAGGACAGCCTGTCTTGTGGGGACCCGGGTCTCAAACCCTGGCCTGTTAGTTAACAGGCACAGTGTCTTAACCACTTGTGCCACCCACAGCCCAAATGCAGAACTCAGGTAATTAATAAATTGGATGTAGTAAATTATATGTAATACTGGTAGTTTGAAATTTAATACATAATATAGTGTTAAATTAGCCACATGAAAACAATATATATGAGTGTTTCTAGCTTTTATTGTGCTATCCCCAACATTTTTCTTGAATGGCTCTTTTGAGGGCTCTTGTCATCTTTTTGCAGTTATGACATATGATCACCCTGCCATATGTACTCTTTTTCCAGGACATATCCTCTTTTTTAGCCTTGTGTCCTGGAAAAAAAATCTTCATTTTCTTCCTTTTCTTTCTATCAAGTTCAGTACACCCACCTAGTTCAGTACTGTCTGTTCTAACTAGCAAAAGTTCTAGACAGGGGTTTCCTGTCCTATTTTGGGAAGAACCTCTTGAAAGCAAAGCTGTTGCCCTGCCTCTTGAGTGCTACCATGCGCCAGACAAACTGCAGCAAGAGGTACTCATATTGATTGCATGGGTAGAATACACCCAACCTACAGACCAGTGACCTTCATTGTCATTTGCTCTTCTCAAGAAACTCAGGGAACTGAAAGGCAGTGGATCAGAAGGTATTACAACGTTTGCATTTTAAATTTGATAAATGAAGTTGGTTTTCTTTAACAATTTCTATACATTTTTCAAGAAAGAAATCTTCTGCTTTATAATGTTGCACAGAAACTGCCCATTTAATCCTTTCTTCTTGTTCCTACAGAAACATTAAAAGCTTATCCAGTATCCAAATACTGCAAGTTGCCTGTGGCTACCATCATTCACTTGCACTGTCCAAAGGTAACCAGTCTCTTATATAGTCTTTTGTTCTTATATTCCCATCTAAAAATAGCCTAATTTGCATAAATTAAAAATGTGGGTCAAAATTGACCCGCCTGGGAATATAAGGGTTACGACAGTGATTTTCAACCATTTTCGTCTCATGACACACTAACCAAGTACCAAAATTGTCATGGAACACCATCAATATTTGGACAATTGATAAGGCACACCATGCTCTTGGTGGGGGGAGTTTAATTCTTCAATAACCCTATTAATAATTGATGTTTGTTTAATAAATATTGTCCAAACTCCCACAGCACACCTGTGGTCCACTCGCAGCACACTGGTGTGCCACAGCACACTGGTTGAAAATCACTGCTTTAGGATGTGTTGCAATACTGTTTTGAAAGGTTTCATGTCATAAAATAAAATGGATTTGTTTTTAGATTCTAGAATGCAGAAAATACTAAATAGCTGCAAGTGTTTGTGCTATGAAAATAAAAACAATTAAGTGCATGTATCTACTGGTTTATTTTTGTCACACTTTGATTCCTTCTAACTGGTGCTCATAAGTATAAGTATATTTCTGTTGCCCACCCATTTGTATCTACCATATTGTCTCTTATTATATGTTAGTTCCTTCACCACTGGTTTATTCAACTTTACAAAATGTATTTATTGAAAATATCTGTATCCTACCTTTTTCACTAGGGAAGCTCTCAAGGCAACTAATTACATTCCAAAATGAAGAAAAACTCGGTATAGCAAGAAAGTAATAAATACATAGTATTGTTTAGAATGTATATATCACCTGTATTCATTATTAAATGTTAGCGAGTATAGAATCAAATTAATTATATCAGAAATTTTCTGAATTTTCAATAGCAAGTTAGGCTTCATTGTTGAATTAGTTGCTCTGTGAGTATTTATTGAGGTAACCTAAATGCTACAATGAAGTCCACAAGTTGCTTACCCTGTTATGGATGGCGTTTTGACAGTAGAGGCATGTCTTGGTTGGGGACAGGTCCCAAATCTCTCATGAACACTGGAAACATTAGTTAGAGGGGGTACTCGTCTCCTCTCTCCTGCCCACTGTCTTATGTCGGAACCTGCCTAAGTGAAAATGGCCTTGCTTAAAAGGTTGCTATAAGCTTAGAAGTTTATACTTCTACTTTCTGGCAGCATGACTAGGGGAAAAAACCCAAAAACCAGAGAGCAAGGTTTATAGAAAGCAGAAGTTAACTGGAGTGAGTACCTTCCTGCTTATGGAAGCCTTAACTAGAACACCACTCAGTATCTTTCAGTTGCAGATGCACTATTTTTGTTGGTTTAATTTTCGACGTGCCTTTTAATTTTTGATGAGTCATTACTGGCACGCTTCATGAATTATTTGGTGTAAAGATAATCAAATACAGTGGCGCCTTCACATAACAAACGCCTCACGTAAAGTATGTTCCATGTAACAAACAAAATTTTCTCTAGGATTCTGCTCCATGTAACAAACACACTCATTGGTAGACGCACTGGCCAGCAGGCCTTTTAAAAAGCGTCAGGGCTGCCTAGCGTGCCTGCCCATAGTGAAAGCAACACTTCCGCGCTGTTCCTCCTGTGGCTAGGCATCCGCTGGGTAGAGGGAGAGAACAGCATTGGAGAAGAGGGAAGCAGCTCAGGGCTAGCCAGAAGGGAGCAGGGGAGAGAGAGGCTCAGGATGAACAGAAGGAGAAAGTGGGGAGACACTTGGAAAGTGTCTTGGATTACAGAAGAAAGTGTCTTTGATTGCAGCTTCCTAGCCATGTCTACCCAGAAGTTAGCCCCATTGTGTTAAATGGGGCTTACTCCCAGGAAAGTGTCTTTGATTGCAGCTTCCTAACCATGTCTACCCAGAAGTAAGCCCCATTGTGTTAAATGGGGCTTACTCCCAGGAAGGTGTCTTTAGGATTGCAGCCTAAGTAGATTTCATAAGATCATGCACATTGAATGCATGGTTTGAATTAAGTTCCAATGTTTTGTCATCATTTTTACATCCAGTTAATATTTTTATATGAATATTTTTTGGGTTGTTCAACCAATCATCTGAGTTTCCATTATTTCCTATGGGAAAATCCGCTTCACTTGAAGAACGTTTCACGAAACAAACATGCCTCCAGAACGAATTAAATTTGTTACGTGACATGCCTCTGTAATTTGATTCTTAGAATGATATGCATTTTTACTACTCATCTGAAATGTGTGTTTTGCTTTTTTCCAACAGGGAGTGAAGTATTTGCCTGGGGACAGAACAAACATGGTCAGCTTGGTTTTGGTTTTGAATGGAAAAAGCAGACTTCTCCAAAATTGATAAAATCTTTACAGGGAATACCTTTTGCACAGATTACAGCAGGTGGTGCACATAGCTTTGCAGTGACTCTTTCAGGAGCTGTTTTTGGGTGGGGGCGCAACAAGTTTGGACAGCTTGGACTCAATGATGAGAGTGGTGAGTACTTGAAATGTAAATTTATTATCCATATTTTTTTATTTATTGTCCATATTGTCCACAAACTGTTTTCATAAAGGATCGTGATGTCTTTGCTGATCTCTTGCTGATCTCTTGCTGTTCAAGGTACTTACATTGGTGTATGAGAGATCTCATCCACCAATCACAAAGTTTCTGATAGTAATCATGATTCTCGCTGTAATGGAATACTTTGAGGCCGGATTTCTATGGTTTTGAAATATGTATTAATTCACTGAGCAAAATATTGGTACTTTCAAAACACTAAGCAGCATAACCCCAGTCTTACTGTATGTTGTACCACACTTCTTGTTCTGAATGTTATACCGGTATTTTGTGGAATTCTAATTTCTAAGCCACAAAACTTAATTGCAAATAGTATTTTAAAACAGGTCCTTTACAGATAGGCCCCCAAATCCTCACATCTGATATCAGTTGATTCAGTAATCACAGTACCGTTCCTTCTTCCTGCTAATCTCTTTGTAGCATGCAGGCCAGTTGCCTGTGTATCACATTGCTTTGCTTAAATAAGTTTAAAGTACAGCACAGCAGTGCTTCCAGTGCAACAGCACAGAAATAAGGTAATATGGTGGGTGTCAGAGAATCTGCTACAAGGTAACATTCCTTGTTTCCATAATTTCCTTAATCTGCAAGGATCCCCAGAACAAAACGTGTTTTGATTTTTTTTGAATTTTTTTTTGCATAGTCTGTTACAAAATGTATATTTTTCAGATAGGTATGTTCCCAATCTTCTAAAGTCACTAAGATCTCAGAAAATTGTTTATGTCTGCTGTGGAGAAGATCATACTGCAGCTCTTACAAAGGTACAATGCTGGAAACACCATGCGTGAATGTGAAAATGTTAAAGATCTTGTTAAAGATCAGGGTCAGATGTTTCTGAATAGCATTTTACAGTAACTGTGAGTTTTCAGTTTGGGAACTTGGTTTGACTTTTCCTCTTAATTGATCATATAACTTTAATAATTCAGTTTTCCTAGAGCACTGTGATTAGACTTGTCTAGAGAGGGAGTCCTAATTTGAGTATCTGTTCAGTCATTCTGTTATCTGAGAGCTTTGCTGAAATGCAATAACCATGTGTTCTTCATTGTTGCTGCTACTTATTATTTCTTCAATTAGTCTAATTGTTGCAAATTAGATATGTAAAAACTGCAGAATTGTAAATGTAAAGAATGCAAAATGTACAATTGTTATGTGTGTATAGCAGGGCATGTGTGTGTAGTGTGCATAATGCAGATGCAGAGTTAAGTGGAAAAGAAGGGGATAAGGAATGACTGCATGCTATCCCAAGATTTCTAAGAATTCATTTTGAATTTTTAAAACTTTCATTTGTACTTGTTCAGGACTTTTAAAACTTGTCTATATGTAAAAAATTGAAAAGTCACTGACTCATGATTCACTCACTGACTGTGACTCATCAACACCTCGCCAAAACTGCTATACCTAGAAGTGCGAAATTTGGAGAGCGTGTTCCGTCGGTGATGGAGGCACCCACTAAGAACCAGTTTTCAGAAATTCCAACCAGAAGGGGGTGAAAAGAGGCTCAACGCGTTGTCCTCCCTATTCTTTCTATTAAGAATCCCTGACTGAGGGACACTCTGCCCCAAGCGCTAGACCCAGAAGCATGAAATTTTGGAGGGTGTTCCTTCTGTGACATCAGCACCCACCAAGAACCGATGTTGAGCAATTTAACTCTTACCCCTTAGAATACTGGCTTTATCATCTAAGACCACCAAGGTCCAATGGACCTTGAGGCCAATGGATCCTGTACGATTCTGTACATATATTTTATACGAAATATTGTGAAATTATGAATTTTGATTATAGTTTTAGCTAGCAAAATATTGAACATATGAATCCCGGTTTTTTTTCTCACCCAAGACCTCCAAGGTCCAATGGACCTGTCTATGGAATAACCAATGAAAAGTCCAGTGGACCATGTGGGATTAGATGGTTCAATCTGAATTTACAGAAAAGCTGTAAATTCAAAACATTCATGCTTTTGGATTTATAAATGTCTAATTAGCAGTAAAAAAGTCATAGGTTCTTGTCAAATAATAATAATAGATTCCATAAAAAAAACCACAAAACTAATTTCAGAAAATGTCCAATGGACCTAGTGCGGCATCTAAGGGGTGCAACGTGTTTCTGTCCTATACTTAATATTGAAGACTGACTGATCAACATCCAGCCAATTTGGTGCCCAGTACCTGATGCACTAGGAGGGTTCGCATGGGGGATGTTGCGCATCAGTGGGGGGTTGCTGCACATGCGGGATGTTGTGCATTCAGGGTTGATGTTGTGCATCAATGGGGGATTTGTGCATTAATTTTGGGTATTGTGCGTGGGGGGATTTGATACACATGGGGGGTTTTAATGCACAGGGGGGCTTGATTCAGGGGAGGACAGTGCGCATGGGGGAAAGCACATGGGTGTATTTTACTCCTGCAATGTGGGTATGTTTCGCTCGTTATCTAATATATGTTATTGTCTTTGATTTCTTTTTAAAAAACAATTTCCTTTTTATATGTAGTAACCATTGTAACTGGCAGTTTGTGCATATGAAGTATTGGAATTATCCTAAAAGTTACTAACTACGAATATTTTTTTAGGAAGGTGGAGTGTTTACTTTTGGAGCTGGAGGCTATGGGCAATTAGGTCATAATTCTACTGGCCATGAAATAAACCCAAGAAAAGTTTTTGAACTTATGGGGAGCATTGTCACACAGATTGCCTGTGGGAGGTAAGGTTTATCTTAAAATAAAACTATAACATGAAGGTATTTCCTTACTGCTTAGCAATTAAAGATCTAAATGTATCTTGTAACTGTTATGGAATAGTGTTTGGAGGTTATGAATTTAACTCTTGCCCCTGTCTGCTGCTGTATGTCTCTACATGAACCCTTCCTCGTTGTCTAGATCAGTTATTTTCAACCAGTGTGCCATGGCATACTGGTGTGCCATGGATAATCCTCAAGTGTGCTGTGGGAATTTGAGGTGGGACATTTATTAATAGGAAAATTTGGGGATTTAAACAGCATGGTGTGCCTTGTCAGTGGTAAAAACAACTGATGGTGTGCCATGAGATGAAAATGGTTGAAAATCACTGGTCTAGATCCTTGCAGCCAGGGCTTGCAGCTATATTTAAGGTGCTTTTTGAGATTTGTGTGGGAGTCTAGACTCTGTTCTACTCTCTCCACAGATATTTGGTACATGTTAGCATAGATATTCTTTTTAAATTAAGATATATTTCATTCATTTAGGCATAGCTAGTATGTGGACAGTTGTCCAATATAGTTGAGCACATCTCATAGTTCCTCAGAGTGGAATAACTGTAACCCAACTCTAGGTAGTAACTGTTCTGAAGTAGTGTTTTTTTAATTGCACAATGCTTTGGACCTATTTCAAGGGAGATGAGGTGAATTGGATTTGAAATCCTAGAGCAAAGGCAAAACAAATACAAAGTGTTTCTGTAGTGGTTTTAATAGATCACTTATTTGATATTGTCTGTTTCAATGCTTTCTACTTTATGCTTTTCTAAAATGTCTGTTTAATTAAAGGAATGTTTGATTGCTTTCTGAACATTTTTTGTGACATAGGAATACTGACTCAAAATAGTGTCACTGGCTGATGAAACAGATGTTAGGAAGATAAAAGAGGGAAACTTGACTCATTGGAATTAAAGGGTTACAGTCATAATGAACAAGAATATACTACATACAGCTGTCCACTCTGAATGATACCCTTTGTGTTCTGTCCTTGTTTGTGTTTCTTTACACGTTTTACTGAATTCTGAGAAGGCTTCTAAGAATCTTAAGATTAGACCAGATCAAGAACAATGCATGATGTGCGGGCTTAAAAAAACTCTCAAGAATGATAACATTATGACTTTTAAGTACTGTATAGCTATCCAGCTTACGACCCTGATCTTTTTTCCTCATTAGATTGAGTTATTAATGATGGTAAACTAAAATGTTGGTATGGAATAAAACTGGAAGAATGAGCAAGAAAATGGCAGATGTACTTCAACATCAGTAAAGATAAAGTCATGGCACATGCAAAGAATCAAAACTATTGGGTTGTAAGCACATGCAAAGAATCAAGCCCAATTTTGGGCTTTTGGGTTATAAGCTGTCTATGACAGATCAGGACAGAGACCTTAGGGTGTTAGTGAACAGCTTAGAAATCTCAACAGCTCAGAAATGTCAAAAAGTGTCAACCCAATGTGCAGAAGCGGTGAAGAAGGCTAATACCATGCTTAGGATCAGTAGAAAAGGTATTGAGAATAAAATCATTAATATTATAATTCCATTGCACAAATCAATGGCAAGATCACATCTGGAGTATTGTGTCCAGTTGTGGTAGTCACATCTCAGAAAGGATTTAGTGGAAATGGAAAAGGTGCAGAAGAAAGTGACTAAAATGATTACTGGTCTGGAATCTCCCTTACGAAGAAAGACTACAGAGGCACCTGAGGGGAGACATGATTGAGACATTCAAAATTATGCAAGGGATGGATAGAGTGGATAATTATCTTTTCCCTCTCACATGACATCAGAACTAGCGAACATCCATTAAAATTGAGTGTTGGGAAAAGTAGGACAGGCAAAAGAAAGTATTTGTTAACACGTTGTGTAATTTGTCTGTGGACCTCTATGCCACAACCTGTGGTGATGCCTTTAAGCAGGGATTGAAAATTTGTCCAACGCCTCTGGTCTGGGGTCTGGTCCTGGCATGGCTTGGTGGCCAAGATGCTGTGGACTAGGGGTTGAGGACCCTTGTTCTAAGGCATCTGGTAAGTCTCTGTGAGATACAGGAAGCTGGACTAGATGGGCCTTTTGGCTTGATTCAGAAGGGATTTTCTTATGTTCTTAAAACTGTCCTCTGAAAGGCTGAAGAAGGCAACTTGAAGAGTCCCTTTAGTACAGGACTTTTAAAGCTCACAGGCCAGATCCAGAATTTGGAGAAAAGGCCTCCCTTTTCCCCGAGCAGCACTAACTGTTCCATCATGATGCTGCTTTTCTTTCAAGCTGATCTGTGCACAGGGATGCATTGTACATCTACACAACTTGCTGGGCAATAGATGCAGTTACCTAGAGCCATAGGAATAACTGAAATGAGCAGCAAATGCACACATCAGCTTGGAAAAAAGTGATGACACAGCAGAATGGTAAGCAAACGCTGCTCTGGACAGGGAGGACTTTTCAGGATACAGCAGTTGTCCAGTTCAATAAGTAACCATTACCTTAGCCGATACATTTAGCAGCTGCAGCAAATGTTGCCATCTCTCATTTTTAAACCCATTATCTCACTGCATTGCCATGATGATGTGCCATTGAAGAGAAAAGGCCGCTACAGTTTCAACAACACAATAGTTGGGCCTATTAAGCCCAAGCGATAGTTTAATTGAATTGACCTTATGGCAAAACTATAGGCTCTGAAAGCTTTTGTCTTAAAAGATCAAGATTTTAGAGGTCTCCCTGATGATAGACTATAATAACTGAATACTACAATTGACTTATACCTTTTTTCTGGTTGTTTTTTCCTTATTGTAAATCTAGGAAAGAGAGAGGAGATAAATTATACCTATAAGAAACTTGCAGTGACTTTGAAACTACAAGAAATATAGCTATACTTTCATTGATGCCATACCGATCGGTCTCATTTATCATAGGAATATAGCCTCTGCCATTTTTCTACTCATTCTAGTCAACTGCTATTGTTTCATTGTCTTAGGGATAAGGAGTCTCTGCATCTACCTAAGCTTATAGTGGCAATGTATCTATATTTTTAGTTCTAATAGCTCTTTTTTGGCTGCTACATTCTAGTTTCTCAATTTTTGAATTTAACTTTTTTGCCGTAGGCAACACACATCTGCTTTTGTTCCTTCAACTGGGAGAATTTATTCTTTTGGACTTGGAGGCAATGGGCAATTAGGCACAGGATCAACCAGTAACAGGAAAAGCCCTTTTCCAGTGAAAGGAAATTGGCTTCCTTATAATGGCCAACTACCATCAGGTTCAGGTAACTCAAATAGTGTTCAGAGTGGTATTGAGATATTCAGAATGAGGGACATTGTTGTGGTAGGCTGAAGATTGGATTTGTGGGTAGCATATCTGTATACCACGTTCTTGCTATAGGTTCTACAATTCTTTCTTATGACAGCAGTAAATTAAAGCACCTTCTTTCCGATTTTGTGCAAGGGGGACTCTAGTTTTTTTATGGTCTGCTCATTAAGATTGCTGAATCATTTTTTTCTAAATCGGTGGTTTCCCCACCTGTGGTTTCTGAGTCCCTGAAAACTGATACACGAAGAACCATTAGGAAAAAGACTGCTTTTGATCACTTTCAGCATCTCACCGAACATGAGATTACTAGGGGGGCTGAAAAAGAATTGCCTGTAGTCGGCAATAAAACAGCAGCCCACAAAAATTTTGTTGCTGTGAATTCATTCCTGGACTCCCTGGCCATTTGAAAAGCTGATATTGGTAGCTTTAACGTTTCACCATTCATGGTCAATGGCATCGTTAGAGGTGAAAAGGCAGAAAGTAATAACAGCAGCCAAACATATATACAGAAACCCAGAGAACTACAGGGCAGACCACAAATATTTTTTAGAAGTAATAAATCGCTCATAAATCTCTAATTACAAATTTAATTCTGTTTTTTTGTGTGCAGGGGAGTGGTGGTTTGGGGGCGTTGTATGTGGTCCACGATTATTCCAATTTTTACCTCAGTTGTCTGCAGGCAGAATGTTAGGAACCACAAAAGGTCAGGAACCACTGTTCTAAATATAAAAAATCAGTATAGTGTTATTACTAGAATTCTGGACTTGGATCATGGCAACTGGGTTCAAATCGCCATTCAGTCATGAAACTCCTGAGTTGAGTGTGCCTTGTCCTGTCACATTCAACCTAATTTATCTCACAAGGTTTTTGTGGGAATTAAAGGGAGGGGGAAGTCATGTACACAGCTGTAAGTTTTTGGAAAGAAAAGTAGGCTATAAACATAATCTTATTAACCATACCTTAATTATAGGTGAAGAATATTACTGTGTGAAAAGGATTTTTTCTGGTGGTGATCAAAGCTTTTCACATTACTGTTCTCCACAGGTATTTCATCTTATGTTTTAAATCTATATCTGTGTTCAATATGGTGCTAAGAGATTATCTTGTCATTGTTTCCTTTTAGTTTAAAGTCTATTACAAGTGGCCCCCATGTCTGCAGAGGTTTTGTTCTGCCTCATGCCTGAATATGGAAACTGGATGCAAGAGAAAGTTATTCAAATAGCGGTCCTCACACTTCCTCCCCTATCAGTGATATTAGTGTTTATTTAGTAGTGCTGGAAGTGCTGGTGTTTCTTCTTTCCTTAAATAAAGCAGCATTCTTGCTGAAATGAAGAGTGACATGCAGGGAATGAGCCAGCATTCTAAAGGAAGGAGACATCAACCTTACATTTGCCGGCAGAGGATGGCAGTGAAGGTTCGCTGTGCTGGCTCAGCTAAGCCATTGCAGCTCAGCCATTTGGATGAGAAGGGGTGGGTGGGAGGCAGGCAGAGGGTGGGAAGGAGGAGAGCAGGAGGCAGAGCCAGAAAGCAACAGTTATGTCAGATCCTGATACTGCTTCCAGACTTCTCAGGTCTGCTCAAACTTGCTCAACCTCTAGAGGTGTCACAAGTCTGAATACTTGTCTGAATACATCGAGGCTACTGCTGCTTTACCATGGGGGAATGAGCCTCCCCTCCATGAAGCAGTCTGTCAGTTCATACACCTGTGTGTCGATGCACCTGAACCTTTGTATCAGGATGATATAGGCTAGAAAGAATAAGTCTGTATAAAATTATACAGTTTGCTGTTTGTGTAAGACCTATACTGGTCAAAGGCTGATTAAGCAAATGTCCATTCTGCTGAAGTTGCTATAAGCTGATCATAAGTTTAACCACAATGCAAACAAATAATAAAGTTACCCAGTGGGGCAAGAAACGAAACTTAAGACTTTGCAAGATCTTAACTACAATGTGATATCAAACCAAGTGTCCCAAGAATGGAAAATTACTAGCTACCCCATGTATTGCACATGCTCAGAAGGTGTACTCAAATGCATAGCAACATGTACATAGCAACATATAAAGTAAGAGACTTTACGTGCACCCGTAGTTACTGCACCACCTAATGAAAACCTATGGGAAATTCATATGGGAATCCAGAGTAAGTTCTTACATCGGAGCAAGGAATCCCCGCAGTTACTCTGGATTTTGCCCTTAGTCTCCCTCTTCAGTTCATAAAGAATGTCACTTGGTTTAAAGACACCAGCGCATCCAGCGCTAGTAAAAACTAAGGTCACAGAATGGAGGTAGGGCCTGCCTACATTCCTAAATTGTAGCATACCTAGTTTAATCTCAGTTTCATTGCGTTTCTTCTATTTCTGTAAAAATATTTATGGTATCTCTCATATTTCCGTTTTTAAAAAAATGTCCAAAGCGACTAAGAACCTGTTTCTAAAAATGGAGTAAAAGACAATAAAGTAAAAAATCATAAAAGTACTAATACCACAACCAAAGCATCAAACACAAACCATAAATCATGAAAGAGAAAGAAGTATGAAAAATGTTTGAGCCTCTGCCAGAAGTCCATCAGGGAGGTTTCTGTTCTTAATTTGAAAGGGAGGGAGTTCCACAGCTATGGTGCCACAACAGAGAAGACTATCTTGTTGCTGATCTTGAGGAATAAATAATCTTACATGGATGGAGAAAGTCATCCAGGTCCATTGGCCTGAAGCAGTGGGAGAGCTTTATGGATCAAAATTGTGATTGGCAACAAACTGGCAATCTGTAACCAAAAAAGTATCAGAATGATGGTGTCCTCCTGCGGAGCCCCTATGACCTTTTCTGTTATGTTCTGCACTCTGCAGTTTCTGAATGATTTTAAAGTGTAGCCATAGAGTGTGTTATAGTATTTGAGTTGATGTCGGTAGTGCCTGGACCATTTTGATTGATTCAGATATGGTCACAGATGGCAGATTAGGCTGAATTTTTTAAAATGAGAAATAATATGGTGATATACAGTAGAATACTCAAGATAGAAATCAAACAGAAGAAGGAATACGTAAGGTTGTTCAATAAGTAACATTACATTTACAATTTGTTACTTAGGATTTTGTGCCACCAGATGACTTCAGATTTCTCAATGAATCAAAGCAAATCTGGACTGTGAATGAAAGCTTCATTCAGAGAGCATTGAACTCGTCTTCAGGAAGGCTTCCTGTCGAGATAGCAAAGTAAGAACAAATTGATTTTTTTTACTTAGAAGCAAGTCTTGTAGATCAGTACTACTCAGGCATTTCAGCCTGGAACCTCCTTTCAAACTTAAAAATCTGTTTGGGACCAACCCCCATCAAACATACTGGGATGTGTATGTGATCATCACTGAGCTACTGATTCCCCACCCCCTTCTCTCTCTCTCTCTCTGGGATTGTGGGTGATCATCTCCCATGCTCGATGAGGTCCCAGCCAGGTTGCTTGGAGGGGAACTTTCCCAAAAGTACCTTCTTGGAGGAAGCAGGGATGTGCACACACGCAGTCAGCCAGTGTACCCTCCATGACGGGAACTCAGCTGCTATCCTGGAGTTCTTCTGCTCTCAGGTCCTGTGACTGCAGCTTGAGCAAGGGGGACAGAGGTTGCAGCCTCAGAGACCAAGCCTTGCATGTCTGAAGTAAACCCTATTAGAGTCAGTGGGATGTACTTTTGCTTAAGGGGAACAATGGAAAGGAGCCTCAGAGACCAAGCCTTTCATGTCTACTTCTATCTTGTGTTATAGTACAGTATTGTCATCATTTTTATATGAATATTTTTGGGTTGTGGAACGAATCATCTGAATTTCCATTATTTCTTATGGGGAAATTCGCTTTGGATATACAAGTGCTTTGGATTACAAGCATGTTTCTGGAACAAATTATACTCACAAACCAACGTTTTACTGTATTGTCATACTACAATTTGGATTTCATGGCAACCTTTGTTCTGGTTCTAATGGGAAGAAAATTAAATCCTATAAAGTACATGCACACATGCCTTACTAGTGTTCCTTCAAACCACGATCTGGAAGATTGCCTGAATTGGCTTGTGTGTGGCTGATAATTCATGATAGAATCCACTTGTGTTTGCTAACTTTATTACGAAATGTAGTTGGTTGTCACAGAAGCTTTTCTCTTTGTTATTCTGTTTCAGGATACAAGTAGTGTGTGTTTTCATGTGGGGATCTTAATTATACTTCTGGATATGGTCTGCCATTTACAGGACTGAATTATTTTAAATGGAGTTTGAGAAATTTGTAAAGTTGTAAGAGAAAATTGTCTCCTAATCTTAGTTCTTACAGCATCTTATGAAGCTGTTGGTTTCAGTGACTCTCTAGTACAGTGAGTTTCAACCCCGGATAGTCCTCAGGTGTGCCATGGGAATTTGGGGATTGAATTTCTTTAATAGGAAAACTGGGGGATTTGAACAGTCTGGTGTGTCTTGTCAATGATAAATAAAATTGATGGTGTGCCTTGACAATTTCTTGTTAAGTGCCTTGTTAAGTGTGCCGTGAGATGAAAAAGGTTGAAAATCACTGGTCTAGTATATCAAGTGGGGTGAAGGGCTTCTAGGTCTTAGTTTAATAAATTGAAATTTGCTAGCTGTGTACCTCATGGATTGCTGCTTTTCTGTAAAACAGTTCAGCTGTGCAGCATCCATAATTACCTATTACTTATGTCATCAACAATTATTCAAAGTACTTAAACTTATTTAATTTTTTTAATATTTGCTTTTCTGTAAGTGAAATAGATGGAACGTTTTCCTCATCGGGCTGCCTGAATGGAAGCTTTTTAGCTATCTGGTGAGTAATATTTCCTATTTAGTTTGTTGTATTTAAACTTCCATACTACCTATTGAATGAAAAGTTTCGATATGCTTTAAAATGTAATATTCAGTTAAAAGTATATAAACAACCAACGGAAAGAACTTTTTCCCTTTTCTTTCTATAGCAATGATGATCACTACAGAACTAGTTCCAAATACTCAGGGGTTGATATGAATGCTGCTCGACTTCTTTTCCACAAACTTATACAGCCAGAGCATCCTCAAATTTCTCAACAGGTTTGTCTTGAAAATCTTTATGAATCTCTCACAGGCTATTATTGCATAGATTGCACATAATAGTAAATCATTTGTGGCTGTTTTCCTGTGAAATATTTCCCTATGGATTTATATGCGAATTGCTTTTCATATTAAAAAAATTCGTTCCAGGGTGATAACTAAATTTTTGGAATTCATTTTTAATGTCCATTTTTTTTTTGCTTTCCTAGTACAGGTAGACTTTCCCTTATCCAGACATCTGGAATCTGGACCATTTTGAAATCCAGACATTTGTCCATACATTAAAAAAATTATATAGTGTGAACACTAGAATGTTTTGTGATTATTCCCATATACAGTGCAGACTGTTAAGTTCTGTTCTCTGCTCTGTGATGTGTACGTGTACAGACACTGATGAAAAAAAGTCAGAGGCTAGCAGATACGCTTATGGGTAATAGTGGAAAGAGCAATAGGAAATATTCTTCATTATACTTATGCAATTATTCCAAAATCCAGACATATCTGAAAAACAAACACCTTTCCATTCCAAGCAGTCTGAATAAGGGATATTCACTTGTTTTGCTAACTTTATTCTTAAATGCCCATCTAAAGATAGCTTAAGTTGCATAAATTATATGGTAAATGTGGGCCCAATCAATCTGGTTGGTCATATAAGGGTTACATTAGAACAGATATGAATAACTGTAATCATAATGTGTAGTCATGTGCGTCCTTCATTGTTTTAGAAAAGTAGCCATTTTAAAAAGTGTTGGTTGTGTTTATTGAAATGTTCCTTTTTGAAAGGTTCCTATTTAAATAAATGACATCATGGAAATGAAGATTACATTCAGATTTTTAAAAAAGTAAAATCTGTAAGGTGGACCTGTTTATCTTATATTTGCTGATTATTTTGGCTAAAGCTTTATTCTTTTCTAACTGTTGTGTATTGCACAACATTTGCAGGTAGCAGCCAGTTTGGAGAAGAACCTCATTCCTAAACTGACTAGATCATTGCCTGATGTTGAAGCCCTACGACTGTTTCTGACGCTACCAGAATGCCCACTAATGAGTGATGCAAACAATTACATGACATTAGCTATTCCATTTGCAACTGCTATTGTAAATCTAGAAAAGGCACCACTGAAAGTTCTTGGTAAGATGTTCAATTAAAATTCATAACTGACTGGTTTTTGTTTTATTTATGTTAATTTTCCAAATGACAAAGATATAGCAGTCTAACAGTAGACAGTAATCTGTTTTATCCTCTCTGTTCATATACCGTTAAAGAGAAATATAGTTTCCCTTATATCCTAACAAACCTCCGAGAGATGAGCCAGTCTATAAAAATGAGTTGGGGAACATGCATGGAATTGCGTTGCATCTTTGCTCTTCTTGATTTTGAATATGGAATTGTTAGTGCATAAAGTATTTAATTTTTTAAATATTTAATTTTTAAAAATTTAAGTCCTTGCTAAATCTGTAATTTAATAAAGAACAAAAGAGTTTCTTACCATTGTTTTGAGAAAGGTTTTCCCAGAAGTGATTAAACTTCACATTTCCTTTTCTAACACCATTGTCATGTCAGTGAATGAACTGCATGTAGTTGAGCCTAATGGGACCATGATTGTAGATCTCAGTTCCCACCCTCATATCTACCTTCCCTCTGAATACTGAACTTGATATGAAGCAAATGGATTAATGGTTATCCAGACTTTATTTTGAACCAAATAACTGAAGACACAGCAAATTTTTATTGCATTTAATACAGTTAAATTGTGTGATTTGTCTGTTAATGTAATGGCAGATTTTTAACATTTGTTTTTTTCCTCTTATTTTTAGAAAATTGGTGGTCTGTATTGGAGCCCCCTTTGTTCCTCAAAATAGTAGAACTTTACAAGGATGTTGTGGTCAACCTTCTGAAATTGTACAAAATGGGAATCCCTCCTTCAGAGCAGAGAACCTTCACTGGCTGTTTGCAGTCTACCCTCAAGGTTTTGGAAGTTTTGCATGGGGTATGTCTTAGCAATTTTTATTCTTTCTATGTTGCCATGTACATTTTGTCACATGTAGTATATTTTTTTGTTCACACACACACTCCCTCTCTTTCTCTCCTATCCCCATGACTACCTTTCTTTTTATTCATGCCTATTCATGACATATGGTGACCATTTCTTAATTCTTCTAAAAAATGTGCATGTTCCTAAATTTGCTGTTAGTGTTTTTCTGATCATTCATGGAGTTTCTTTTTGAATATCTTCACTTAATTATAAAAAGTTGGTTTATGTAGCTAGCAGTATTTCATAAGGTTCTGAATAAATCTTTAGTCTTAAAGAAATGTACTGTAAAATATCCTTACCGACAAATTGCAATTTTTTAAATTTCAGGTAAATGAGAAAAGCGGGCAAATAATACAGTATGATAAATTTTACATCCATGAAATCCAGGATTTGATAGATATAAGAAATGATTATTTCAACTGGATGCAGCAGCAGCATTTTGGAATGGTAAATGATGGCATTTTTTGTTTCAAATGTATATCTTCTATGATAAACCTGTTTTTGGATTGGATAACTTCAGCTGTTCTTGGGTGAATTGCTTGATTCAGGCTGCAACCCTAAAGACACTTTCCTGGGAGTAAGAACCATTGAACATGGTAGACACGGTTAGGATTGTGCTCTCAATGTTCTATTGTATAAAAGATCTACCCTATATGTTCTATGCCAACCTTAAAGTGTTCTGTGCCAACCTTCCTGCAATACTATATTAGTTTTTAGTGTTGAGAGGATTTTTTTGGTTCCCAAAGAGGAACACCCTCTCTCTTCCAAAAATTGAAAAGGTACAGGCACAGTTCTATCTTATGATGGGTTTGCCACTGATAGATCTTCAGTTGATGATGTCAGGCCAATCCTGCCTTCTCCAACTTACTCTCACCTTCTCTGAGTTTCTCTAATAGCTTGTTGTGCATTATTGATACCCGTTTCACCTGCCTCTTTACTTGCTCAGCAGGAGTTTAGCTCAGGGATCTCCAAACACCTAATTTCAGGACTCGTGAAGTGTGTAGAAGAGTGAATTTCAGCTTGTGACCTCTGAGATGAGAAGCTGCACCTGCTGAAATTCCCTCCTTTTATGGTTCCAGGAGCCCTGAAGCTAAAAGTTTGGAGATCCCTGGTTTAGCTCACGACGCTAATCTCAAAGAGCAGGAAAAGAGAATAACATTTCACTTCAGAATGGAGTTAAGGGCTAGTAGTTTTTCTAATTAATGTTTATTTTGGTCCCTGGGCTATTTTGTACATAAAAATCTAAACACAAACTCAGAATAAATTTTAGAAATTAGATCTACTAATATGCATTTTAATCCTTAAACTTGTAAAATACAAGCAGAGATATATTTCACTAAGAAGAAAAAGCAGTTTGTCTCTTGGAAACATTCATTCCTAACCTCCAGATAGGCCAGCATAAGCCCAGGCATAAGCCCTGTTGCTGATCTGGGGATGTCACAAAAGTACTGTATGATACTTTTGTGCCACTGGGGGGGGGGGGATTAGGCCAGTGCACAGACATGAGTTTGCCTCCCTACGTCACCACAGGGAAGGCTTTTGAGTTGTGCTGGCCTAGATTAGGATTGCACCTTTAGTAGGATAAGGAGCACCTGTTGTTCAGAAATTATCTCCTTTTCTAGTTTGTTTTGCTGGTTGTTGACAGACACTTGCCCCCAAGGTAGTTGGAACACAAAAAGAAGCATTGAAAACCATTCTGTATTTAGCCTATCATTTTTTTGTTTAAGAGGTTTGGTTTTAAGATATATTGACTGGCATTTATTTTTGTTATTATGACAAGTTATCTATGGCAACTTCCTTGATTGGATGGGAGTAAATATTTTTAACATATGTTCTAAATTGTAAATGATACAATAATCCAAAAATATGTATAAAGCATATTTTGTATCAAAATATAATCTCCATACTGCTACGTGTCAGACCTACTTTGGTATCAAATTCATTATGCACGTAGAATAACTTGCAATGAATGCTTAATCACACAAATTGTGGTTTCCAATATTACGACAGTATTTATATACTGCTCTTTAACAAAAGTTCACAAAGTGGTTTACACAAACTACTTGAAAAATATAAAATAATCAAATAACCCTACAATCCAGAGTAACTACGGGAGCACGTAAGAGTCATTATGTGTACCCGTAGTTACTGCACCACCTAGTAAAAACCTATGGGAAATTCATATTGCAATCCAGAGCAAATTGTTCTTACACTGGAGCAAGGACTCCCCACAGTTACTCTGGAATGCACCCTAAGGCTTGTAGAAGAATTATGGGGAACAGCACATACCCACCTAATTGTTCCAAGTAGGAGTAATATACCTGGAAGGTGCAGGAGTTTGGCCAGAGTCTTTTCTGGTGGCCATGACATTAGTGGTGGCCCCACATGTATATTACTCTTGGTTCTGGATCTGGTGGCACCATATGCCTTCATTGAGATACACTTCTGTAACTGGTTGTCTGAATGGACTATAAATTAGGGTACAGGACTGAGATGAATCTGTCAATAAAAAATTCAGGCAAATCATTCAGGTTTGGGGGAGGGTTTAATGGGAGAAATGGGAGATACATATGCAGAATCTAACAACTTTTTCCTCTTAATTGCTGCTGGATTTTGTACATTGCTGGGTAGGATATCAACCGTGGATTAAATGAGGTAAAGTTATCGGATTTCCATATTAAAATTCTGGAAATCAGACATTAAAAATTTGGTTTGTCGGTAAGATGTTAAAACTGTTTAATATTGTGTAATCTTCTTGTGTAGAGCACTAAAGTTCCAGGACACTCCTATAGCATTTAAGTTCAGAATCCAAACTGGCAAAGTGTCATCTGCTGAGAATCATGGAGTTGGAAGGGATCCAGTGGGTTATCTGGTCCAACCCCCTGCCTGTGTTCCATTCATGGGAGTCATCCCACCAACTTTCAGTTATTCCTATCAAGTCAAATTTCCCTTCACTTGCTAGTTCAAGCTCATCTTGTTTATTTCCCAGACTTTGTGCATTTGTGTAAATGCAACTGGAGGTTGCAACTCTGTGTGTGTGTGTGTGTGTGTGTGTGTGTGTGTGTGTGTGTGTGTGTGTGTGTGTGTGTGTGTGTGTGTGTGTGTGTGTGTGCGCCCTCAGTGTGTGTGTGTGTGTGTGTGTGTGTGTGTGTGTGTGTGTGTGTGTGTGTGTGTGTGTGCGCGTGTCCTTTTAAGGCCAGGTCCCTCAAAGAATTCTCCAGTTACAGCAGTGGCCTGACGATTCCCATCGAGAGCATTTTCTTGATTCCTAGTTTTCCTTTTGACATATCCCACTCCCTTCTTATTTAGTTTAAAGCCATCTTGATCAGATGCAGTATGTAATATGTGGCTCTTAAAAAGTTTCCTGCATTGAGTTTGTCAGTAAAAACAGTTTTACAGATATTTTTTGCAGATAATTCGACACATTAACTTTTTTTTCCTGTTCTTTCTAGATACCAGATATGCCAGTTATAATTTGCACCTACCCCTTTGTGTTTGATGCACAAGCAAAGACAACACTATTGCAAACAGATGCAGTTTTACAGATGCAGGTAAAGCTGTAATTTGCCTTAATATTTCTAAAATATTATGTAAGGAGCAGCATATTTAGTTAGTCCTGGATTGCTATGATGTAAATTTCTATGCTCATCTTTTAAGTGGGTTTCTTCTCTTGTGTTTTAGTTTTAAGAAAGTGGCAAGGAATGCTTTGTAAATCTTTACAAATCTGAAGTGTAAACCATTTTTTAGGCTCCCCACACAATGTCAGAGAGATGATGTGGCCCTCCTGCCCAAACGTTTTGGACACCCCTGAAGGAGGTGTCCAACTCAAAAGGAGTTGAAATGTGGCCTGAAAAAGTAACCAAAAGTGCTGATGAGGCTCGGTGAGGGAAGGACCCCATGCAGAATTTATTCTCTTTTCGTTTGTAGGCAAAGATGTCATTCTGGGGGTTGGAGTGGGGAAAAATACACCAAGATTTCCTGATGCAGCCTGCATTGTGGCTGATAGGTGTCCCTGAAACATCACTGTTGCCTCCAAAGCATGTTTTCATAACTGAAAGGTCTAGCTAAAGATCAGGAGACAGGATTGATGGAGGCCACCCTTTGGTGCAAGGAAGATCTACCAGTATTTCAGCGGAAAAATTCTTTTTTGTTGTTTTAGTGAGGTGTTCCACTACCTTTATCTATAAAAATGGATGCTTTGAGTCAAAAATTTGGGGAATTCTAGCCAGTGTGAGATTCTCTTGAACCATCATGCATTCAGTGTTTGTTGCAGCTACTGCTTCAGTTAAAGCTTTCACTTGATTTTCCCCAGATGGCTGTTGACCAGGCTCACAGACAGAATTTTTCATCTATTTTTATCCCAGTACTTGAATCTGTCAATCCATGTCTGATCTTAATAGTACGCAGAGAAAACATTGTGGGCGATGCCATGGAAGTCCTAAGGAAAACAAAAAATATAGATTATAAGAAGCCTCTCAAGGTATACTCTGTATTTATGTTTACAAGTTTGTGCTGTGCGTTAGCTTGAAGGGCCAAAGCTGTTGCTCCTCTTCCTCTTCTAAATTTTCATCTAGAACCCAATATGGTAGTGGGAGATTGAAGAGATAAAGGATTGGTAAAAAAAAAGGATTTGTCTCCCTTTCCTCTTTCTGTGCCTCCACTCAAAATATCACCTGTATGGTGATTGTGCATGCTCACACACACACCACCACCTGTTCAGCTTCATTGCACACATCTTCTTGTAACATATTGTCAGTCCCTCCGCATACATTCATCAGAGTCAAGACTAAATTTGAGTCTGTGGCAAATGTGCTTCTAAATGTGCTTTTCAAAGTGTATTGCCATGTTCAAGCCTCAACATTTTTATGTGACTGTATATTATAAAACATTTTACAAGTATAGGTGGGACCTTGGTATCCAGTGATTTGGTATCCACTGATTTGACTCACCACTGATACTGAGGTCCACTTTTAAATGCATTCCGAACAAGGGAAAAAGCACCAAAATCCAATTTCCTATCTTTCTGTTAAGTAGTTATAATTCCATTTCATTAGATTCTATTATTCATCCCATCTAGGTGAATAATGTAGTGTAGTGCCTAGACCAATGCATTCTGGGGCAATAATAGAAGAGCAAGAAATCTGAAAGTGGGTCTTTATTTTCTATTGATTTGGTATCCACATTCCATCACAATGGATAATGAGGCATGACATGTGCAACTTAATATCGTCTGCGAAACTGTCTTTAATGCAGCTCTATCTTACAAGTTGTTATCCAACTAAGAAACCTACCTTATATGTTTTTATTAATTACTGTTTACTAATTATATTGCAATGTTAGGTTATTTTTGTAGGGGAAGAAGCTGTTGATGCAGGAGGACTCCGCAAAGAATTTTTCTTGCTTATCATGAGAGAGCTGTTGGATCCCAAGTATGGAATGTTTCGGTATTATGAAGAATCCAGGCTTATCTGGTTCTCAGATAAGGTATATAGTTGTATTGTTGTTTTTTCTTCCACATGATTCTATGTCCCATTAAGTGAGACTGCTACATTGTAACCAAACTTGCTGTCATTCTGTATGATGCTGTATGATGGCTTGTAGTTTGCTCTGTCTCATCTCTTGTGCAGACTGTTTTATCCTGTTCACCTCTTTTATTTGTCCATTGACGCAAGTGTGTCTTTTACAGCTCTTATGTGGTGTCATACCTGGCTAGTTGTTTCTGTATTGTGGAATTTGTTTCGACCAAGTGCCTATGCTATTAATAGAGCAACTTATAATTGAAATGTGGCTGTGGGTGGCGCAAGTGGCTAAGACTCTGTGCTTGTTAACCAGCAGGCCAGGGTTCGAGACCTGGGTCGGCCCCACCAGACAGGGTGAGCTCCTGTCCTTAGCCCAGCTCTGCAACGCCAGCTGGATCCAATCGTATTGGCTCTGCCTTTCCATTGAACTAATTCAGTGGCGTGGAGATTTGCTGCCTATCCTCCATAACAGTCCAACCCAGGCTTTCGTGCTTTGCATGCAGCGTATGCAGTGCTGAGCACGATACCATAGTCTTCCAAGACTGACGGAGGCCTGCTATAATTGAAATATTGCCACTCTTGTGGCACTCATGTGCCTCCATCCACTCGTATTTGCCTGATATGGTTGTTATTAGAGAAGATTGTGAAAATGGATACTAAAAGATAGATACCCCTTTCTCTAAAATATATATAGTATTTTAACCTATAGATTTCAGTCTTTCCACTATTGCTGTAAGTGTGCATTAATAATAATTTGCAGTAACTCCTCACAACCGATTGAGATGCATACTTTCATAGTACAAAACAGCTGACAGTTATTTTAGTTTAATTGCAGTTTTTTCATATTCACAGACCTTTGAAGACAGTGACTTATTTCATCTGATTGGTGTTGTCTGTGGCCTAGCAATATATAATTTTACTATTGTAGACCTTCACTTCCCTTTGGCTTTATACAAGAAGCTTCTGACCAAAAAACCTTCACTAGAAGACCTCAAAGAGCTAATGCCAGATGTTGGCAGGTAAGCAGATACAAATAAATTCAGTAAGTAGACAGACATCTCTGTTCAATGTGGGCTTTTTCATTAGTGCAAACAAATAAAAATTATGTTAAATCTTTTCACTAATCCGTGCAGCTTCTTTTGGACAATTGCTCCTTTTTGCTGAGTAGATATACTTGATTTAACCTATGTTCAATAAAATATGCAAGCAGTATTCTGCAAGCAAGCAACCTTATTTTGCTGTATGCAAGCAAGCAACCAGGGTATCATAGTGTAGCATCAACTCAAGCAGTCAGTGTCATCTGATATTCTCATGAGATTGATAGTGATGTTGAGGAGAGGAGCAAATAATTAATACACTGAAATAAAACACTGAAAATATTGGTGACCTGATGTCTCAAAAACTAAATTTAAAACCTGCTTGAGTTTGATTTTTGGGAATTGCCTTCTTTTGACTTGAGTTTGATTTGACTTTTGATTTTGATTTGAGTTTGACTTGACAGTCATGGGGAGGAAGCAAGCAAATGCTGGCTTGTGATCACATTAGCCTTACTTGGGCCTGCTTCCCAAAAAATGGTGTCGTGTGGAGGCTACTCCATTTTGCCCCCTGCCCCTGGCCTGGAATGGCCCCGAAGGGGAGTAGGCTCCTTGCACACCAAAGTGAGTTTCCCTCCAAGACTGACTGCTCTGCCCTTTCTAGAATAGCACTGTTGCTATGCTATGCAGCAAATACTTTACATTTCCTGAATGTAGTGTGAAACATCAGCACATATGCAGCTATTTTAATAGTATAAATGAAACTTAAATAGACAGTGACATTCTGTTCAGTTCAGTGTTCAGTTAGAACAAGTGCAATATAAGTAAAACAAAATTATTGTGAAAGGACATGAAATCATTTTAATTTGGCAAACTTCTTGATATGCTGTCTCTTAACATGAGATGTAATTACTTCCTTTGCTGTGCAGAAGCATGCAGCAGTTACTGGACTATCCTGAAGATGATATCGAAAATACTTTCTGTCTCAACTTTACAGTAAGTTTGTCACCTTGTATACAGTTGTGATGGTTAACAAAATGTATTGTCATTGGCTCTCTTTTCATGTTATATTTTGTGCTAAAATTTTGAATGAGGTGATTTGCTGATCTATAGTTTTAATACCGGGTTCCCTGTTGCAAAAAAAAAATTAAAAATATCTTCTCATGTTCTAAACAGATCACTGTTGAAAACTTTGGTGCAACAGAAGTTAAAGAACTAATTCCTAACGGTGCCAATATTCCTGTTGTCAAAGAAAATAGGTGAGTCTCTGTGTATGTGGATGGAAGTAGGTTTGCCTTGGCTCAATTTGATCAGACAGGAAGATGCCTTTCGCTAGACAGGGTGGTAATTTAGACTGAAAGGGTCCATGTGTGTTTTTGTGTGTGTGCGTCCATTCTTGATTTCAGGTGTCCATTCTCATCTTCAGGTATATTTGTTGTAATTCAGAAGTATCAGGCTTGTAAAAACATGCTTTCATTAGGCAACAAAACAAACTTTTAAACAGCAATTTGTTCCTTCCCTCCTCTATCCAAAGCAATTCCTGCCCTGTGGAGTGATTGGTTAAACACAAATTCCTACACTTTGGCCAAATTATCATCTCTGTGGTTCTGTTATGCTTTTTAGCTGAGATTAGTTTATATAGTGCTAAATTTGCTGCTGTTTTGTTTTTAGGGTGATTGAGACTTAACTTTTGAAAATATATTCATCTGATTTTTAGGCAAGAGTTTGTGGATGCCTATGTGGACTATGTCTTCAATAAATCCGTGGCTGCTCTCTATGATGCATTCCATGCAGGCTTTCACAAGGTGTGTGGAGGTACAGTTCTTCAGCTCTTCCAGCCGAATGAACTGCAGGCAATGGTGATTGGGAACACAAACTATGATTGGAAAGAACTGGAGAAGGTATGTTGCTTCATAGTGTAAGATTTTATTGCCCATAAGCCAGTATTTCCTAACTTCATTTGACTGATCCTAAACAGTTTTTCTCTCAGTCCACTGTTCCGTGGTACATGAAAGCAATAACAGCGAGGAATGCTGCCTTCCCATGACCCTCAGGAAAATCTATGCAACCTTCATTTGTGTTGTTGCCTCTGGATTCAGAACCAAAGTCAGCTTAGACTACTGTAGTTCTCATGATGGAATGTTATAGTCAGAAAATGAAAATTCAGTTTATTATAAAGGTAAATGTGATACACTCACTGGTGTTAACCTTGCCTATTGAATTGTAACCTGCCCCCTAAATAAATCCTCCCTCCCCCTCTGCACACACATATATACTTGTCCCAGAGCCAGATGTTTCGTTCAGGACTCAAAGCACTAGTCCCCATTTCTTTAGGTTAAAGACATAGATGGTAAGTATTAAGAGTCTTAATGAGCACAGATGGTGGCTACATGATGACATCCTGTGATCCCTGAAAATCCATTATTAAAGCCTTCTAGGCAGAATTGGTGTTTGGGGGAGTATAGGCAAAAAATTTCCACCTTTATTGGATTTCTATCCATGGAAATATCATCGATTTTCATAAAAGCTGGTTATGGTATGATGCAGTGTTAAACTATAAACTTTAAACTATCCAAGTAGTTTTGTTAATATACTAGGTTTTTGTTCAGAATGCAGCATATCCAGATTCATTGGATTTATAAATTTGAGGGGTTGATGCTGTGACTTTGAATGTTCCCCTTAGAATACCGAATACAAAGGAGAATATTGGAAAGATCATCCAACAATTAAAATTTTCTGGGAGGTCTTCCATGAGTTACCCCTGGAAAAGAAAAAACAGTTCTTGTGTAAGTATATCTTATCTCTTTATAGATATAAGAAATTTAACATAGTAATGGTTCCCAAGCATTTCAACCACTGACGCCATTCTGAGGATGTCAAATCTGTCTGGGAGACCCCAGGAAGTGATGTCATCAGCCTAAGGGTGATGTCATGGCAGGAAGTGACATCACTCTGATAACAGCTGCTCCTCCCTACTTAGAAGTGGGGGCTCCCACCCCCAACAGCATCCCCTAAATTCCCATACCATAAATATATGGACATCCCCTAAATTCCCATACCACACTTGTAGACCTTTCACAGCACAGTAGTGTGCCGCAGCACAGTGGTTGAAAAGGCTGCTTTAGATGCTGGCACAGCAAAGCTTGGACTGATGAAATAAACCAGGAAGTTAAGGCAAACCTCTAGCAAAACAACTTCAAACCATCTGTTGAGACTATTATTTTGGTTTCTTTCTCTGATATAAACCAAAGCCTAGCTTGGATATTCAGATTAACCATTATTCTACAAAACTATGGTTATTTGCGATGTTTGAACCAGAAAATATGGAACAAGAAAGGAGAGATTGCTGATGAAAATCTTTTGTGAAGACACAGGAATGTTTCTTAAAATAGGGCTTGGGCCCCTCAGTTTTGTATCTTACTATTGCTTCTTAATGTGGTCTCTTTTTTTAAGCTAAATTACTTTTACAGATGTCAAATAAAGTGACTGTTCTTTATTTTATGGGGATATAAACATATTTTTCTCAGCAGATGTGTTTATTTTCGGAAGTACCAGCTGAATGATAGTTTTGGCCTTTTGAAAAAATTATAAATTGTGTTCAATCCTCATATATAAATATAGAAGTTTCAAGACACAGGAATAGACTGAAGGAATAATTTTGGTTCTGGAATTCCTAAAACACCAGATTGGCCTTGAAGTGTAGTTGAAAAACTTTGTAAGGGTTTTTTCTTCTACTTTGCTTTGAATTTTCAATGCATGGTACATTCAGGCCAGTTTGAAGAGATTTTAATTTCATGAGATATTTGTAACACCGGGGAAAGCACTCCTGCATCTGCCCTGATGGTGATGACTAATAGAAGGTGGAAAATGGACTTTTCATCAAATGCTTAAACAAATTATGCACAAATTTATGCTTAAACAAATGTGTCATATTTCCAAATAATCAATTATTTATAGTGATATATGTTGAAACTGCAATCTTCAGTAAATAGCTTACAACCACATTCTTCACTGAGAAGAGTGAAATGTACTTAAAGTAAATACATATAAAATTCAAGGTATTTTATTAAAGTACGTATTTAAAGTAAAATTTAAATTTAAAGTATGGAGTTGTTTAATACCAGGTCAAGCCATTGATTTCTCAGTGTTCTCTTTTCTGACACCAGTTCTCCTAGGTTTCAGGCAGGGGCCTTTCTCCAACCCTACTCAGAGATGCTCAACACTTTCTCCAGCACATGCTCTAACTTTGAGCCACAGCGCTATAAAATAAATGTTTATGTAATTAAAAATAACAACATGTATAACAGGTGATTAAACATACTTTTATGTCTAGAACAGGGATGTCCAAACCCCGGCCTTGGGGCCTGATGCTGCCCACGCAAACCTCAGTGTGGGGTGCAGCAAGACTCCTCCATCTGGTCCACAGGCAAGGCTTATATTCCTCCGTATCTGTCATTAATACACTCTTATATGTACATTTATGTAAATTTATTCAAATTTGAAATTTAAATCATTTTTCTGGCCCTTGACACAGTGTCAGAAAGATGATGTGGCCCTCCTGCCAAAATGTTTGGGTGCCCCTGGTGTAGAAAACATAGTTGACTGCCAGATTGTCTCAGTAACATCTTGTTTTAAAATGGTGGTAGAAAGCATACAGAATATAGAAAGTAGTACTGTCTTTTACATAATACTTTTTTGAGAATCTTCTTGCATTTTTATTTGGACCTCTCTTTCTCTCCCCATTGGTAGTATTTTTGACAGGGAGTGACCGTATTCCTATTCTTGGGATGAAGAGTCTCAGCCTTGCTATTCAGCCAACAGGAGGTGGAGAAAATTACCTTCCAGTATCTCACACGTGTTTTAATCTTCTTGATCTTCCAAAATATACGGACAAGGAAGTGCTAAGATCTAAGCTGATCCAGGCTATTGATCACTATGAAGGCTTCAATTTAGTATAACTTATAAAAGCTGGGAACATGAAAATGATTTCTGCATCTTTTTGTAGTAGTACATCAGTAAAAAGGCTGACAGTGATGGTGATATAAAAGTTTTCTGTAAACTTGTGTCATCTGATTACTTACGGCAGCCAAAAATCCTTACACAAATGAACTGTCTTGATGAACCTCTTGAGCCACATTTTCGATCTTAATAATAAAAATACAACTTTGGAATAAAAATGAAAGTTTCATTAACTATTCTTAGTATTTCACATATTACAGAATGACTTGCTGTGTGTGTGGAAAGATAAGCTTATGTGTGTTTTTTTCCAATCACTGCAATTGAGTCACATTTAGATTTTTCATTTTGTAAATAAGTAGCTTTTTTGTAACATTTTAGCTAAGCTCCAGTTGCAGTAGTCTGTCTTTTGAATTGGGGCTTATGACCACAGACAAAAACCGTTATACAGCATCTTAGCTGATAAGTGAGAGACCTCTGCTTTCTTTTGAAAATCGAAAGATGAAAACCAGGACACTAGAAATAGTTTGTATGGTAGCCCTTTCATACTGGATCATTAATGGCTTTTCTTGACATATGTTAATCCAAATGGAAAGGTGGTTATCATGTGGTTAACCATTGGAAGGAGATATCAACAGCTATGGATCTGGTTTTTAAAATATTGGAATTCAGTCTTTAAGCAGTAACTTGAATAAGGTAGGAGCACTTGGTACCTCTGTCCAACATTGTAACATTGTTGGCAAAATCTCCACTTTTTGCCTTTAACCAGCAGAGCAGAGATTTTAATTCTTTTTGATCTCATTCTTATGTGCTGTGAGAGCAGTTTTGGAGTTCTGGTTGAATTTTCACATTTTTCAGGTAACTTTTAATGCCCTCTTTTTTAAAAGACTTTTTTTTACTGCAGCAGAACTTCTTGTGAGATTATCACATTGACTTGAACATGTGGATTGATGGAGGAGATGAGTGGAATTGACTTAAATTTCTGAATGTTTACATGTTATTGATAGTATGTGACTTTCAGCTGTGAAACAAATATTTTATTTTTTTTAGATTTTTAGATTTATAAACTACAGTGAAAACAATTCAAACAAAAAATAAACATTCTTGAAAGAAAATATTGGATTACATACATACATGCATGTAAATGTGTCGTCCTTTCAGCAAATCTTAATTTGAGTCCATGAAATAATTAAGTATCATACCATTTGGTCTTTTCCGCAATTCTCCTCAATATATATGCTGCCTGTGAAGGAAGAAGCAGAAGTGCTCTCCTCAATGGCCTTGTCTCCAATTTCCATGCATATTATCTGAAGATCCAAAAACAAAAATGTGCATGTTTCAGATTTTTGGCTCCCTGCATAGTGTGGGGTGTGATGTTAGAGACGTATACACTGTGTATAATTTGGGAAGACCTATACCCCATTAATGCTTTGCTGTGTCTTCATATTTGGCATGACCAATGCAGATCCATCATCCACATGACTGAGCACATAGGGGACAATCCAGAGTAACTATGGGGAGTCCTTGCTCTGACGTAAGAACAATTTACTCTGCATTGCAATATGAATTTCCCATAGGTTTTCACTAGGTGGTGCAGTAACTCTGTCGACGTAAATGTCTTATGTGCTCCTGTAGTTACTCTGGATTGTAGGGTTAAAGTAAGACTAGCAGTGACTTGTGGGATATTGAGTGGATGCTGTGTGAAAGATGAGCCTTTTGGTAGGGAGGATTGACAATTCATGGTGCACAGCCTAATCCTAAACAAACAGCAGAACTCATTCTTAGATCTAAATTGGTCCTTCCTTGTTAATAGTTTGTTGTGTATGTATGCCAGATTGCAATAGAAAGTTACTTTCATGTATGTCCAGCATGAATGCCTATTTTTAGGAAACTGTCATAAGCCTCTTAATACACATCAGTTCTTTTGCAGATATTTATAATAAAATATGTTGTAATAATGCTAAAGTCTTAAAAAATAATCTTGTAAAGAGAAGTAAGCACATCCTGAAAATTCATTACAGAGTATTTTATAGAGTGGACCCCTGTCGCTATAGGTTACAAATTACTACCGGTAGTCCTAATGAAAATTTGGGATTACTTTTGGAATGCATTGAATACCCTTGCCTGCAGCTCCTTTTGACTGCTTTGGTTCAAAAGTAAAACCATGAGAGATCCTGCTTACAGTTTTCCTATGTGATTTTTAATCTGGCCTTACATGAAGTGAGATAACAAAGCTTGATGCAATTAAGAGTCAGGCACTTTTATTAAGTGTACAACCGTTAACAACTTTTGAAAAATATCTTTGGTTTTTCTTCCAGTTTTGATTGTCTCAGTGGGGGAGTTCATGGTGAGTTAGCTTGTAGTAGGTTCCACACTGAGGACAACGGTGACTGTCTCCTTTGTGTACCCAGAACCAGATAATGGTAGAATTATCTTCCTCACCTGTAGAAAAGAAAATTTCTTTATTTTGGTTTAGAATATTTCTAGAGATTTCTGGAAAGATCAGCTATATTTGAAAATAAGTTTTTTGCTTGCTAACAGCAGTGAGAAGAAGTTTCACAGATTACACCATTGTTTGTGCAAGCAGTTGTCTTTGTAGGGCAAAATAATATATTAGTTTGACAAGTGGATTCCCATATTCATGAAAGTCAGAGGGGGATCAGTAGAAAAGGGCTCTACATGCTTGCTGATTATTTCTTTATTTTAAGAAATGGGATCGTATGAGGGGACTCTTCAAAACATTCCTGCAAATTTACACATGTTGACTCTTTAAAAGCAAACCCATTATTTGGGAATCAAGCAGCGGTGGGATTCAAATAAATTAACAACAGGTTCTGTCTCCCATTCGTAGCCGGTTCTCAGAACCAGGTGCTCATTAGCAAAGGGTTCTATAGAACCTGTGAGAAGCCCACCACTGGAACCAAGGTTTGTCTTTTAACATGACATAATGTTCATTTCCTACCTGTATAAGCTGTATAACTGTATACATTTATATTTTGATTATTGCCTATATTGTGATAACTTGCCTTGGAAGTTAAGTACACTATGTTTGGAGTATGTGCACACACTCAGAGGAAGGGAGGGAGCCCTATATGTGGGAATCTGCGTTGATGCTATGCAACAGTTGGCTGGATTTGGCCCAATGCCATTAATACTAGTTTAAAAGTATATACTTTTGTGTGTGTGTGTGTACACACACACACACACACATATATGGGGATACCTAGGCAATATCCAAGTACCATCAAAGAATACAACAGATCCTGAAAAGCCAGCTCAATGGGAAAAATAAGATACATGCCATCAATACATATGCGCTGCCAGTCATCAGATACCCTGCTGGCATAGTAAGCTGGCCACAGAAAGAAATGGAGGCGGCCGATGTGAAGACCCGAAAGCTCCTCACAATGCATGGAGGTTTTCACCCCAAGACTAACATCCAGAGACTATACACTAGTCGGAAAGGGCGGCCGGGGTCTGATGAGTGTCAAAACTACTGTCCTGGATGAAACCCAGAATATCCAGGAATACATCACTGAGATGGCACCCAAAGATGAGCTGATGAGAGAATGTCTCCAGCAACAGCAAATACAGAAGGAAGATCAAATTGAGGAAGTGTCCTGGCAAGATAAGACCCTGCATGGGATGTACTATCACCAGATAACCGAAGTCGCTGACACTGAGAAATCCTATCAGTGGCTGGAAAGAGCTGGCTTCAAAGATAGCACTGAAGCCCTCATCATGGCAGCACAAGAACAGGCACTAAGTACCAGATCCATAGAAGCAGGGATTTACCATACAAGAGAAGACCCAAAGTGCAGGCTGTGCAGAGAAACGTTAGAAACAATCCAACACATTGTGGCAGGGTGTAAGATGCAGGCAGGAACAGCATACGTTGAACGGCACAACCAAGTAGCCGGCATCGTGTATAGGAACATCTGCTCAGCCTATGGACTAACCCCTCCCAAGACCAGATGGGAGATCCCTCTGAAGGTTGTGGAGAATGACAGGGCTAAGGTCCTGTGGGACTTCCATATCCAGACAGACAAAAAGGTACTGGCTAACCAGCCAGACATTGTGGTGGTAGATAAGGCCCAGAAGACAGCCCTGGTGATAGATGTAGCAATACCAAACGACAGTAACATCAGGAAAAAAGAGCATGAAAAGGTGGAAAAGTATCAGGGTTTGAAGGAGGAATTAGAAAGACTGTGGCAAGTGAAAGTGAATGTGATCCCAATAGTGATTGGAGCACTAGAGGCTGTGACACCCAAGCTGGAAGAATGGCTCCAACAGATTCCAGGAAGTACATCAGAACACTCGATCCAGAAAAGCGCATTGCTAGGAATAGCTAAGATACTGCACAGAACCCTCAAACTCCCAGGCCTCTGGTAGAGGACCCGAGATTGAGGATAACATACATATACCACCCATGGAGGGTGAGAAAACAATTTATTTATTTATTTATTCATGTATACACACACACACACACACATACATACTATGTGAATCACAAGGACATTATCATGTACCTTTACCAAACTAATTTTGATACGTACAGATACAACCCACCAGTCTCTTGTCTACAATCGATGGAACAATATGAGGATCTTCTTTGGTTCCAGAATATCTCTTGGGTTTGAACATGCTGTATGGATCCTTTTATGTAAAACCAAGAAAAGTGTTAGGTAGAAACATTATCAAAATGCCTTTGAAACTCCATTCTTAGAAGAAATAAAATCCTTCTGCTATGCTGGTCCCATACTGTGTGATCAGTTGTATTTGTAACACCTTAGTACATTATAAAGTGAAGAATAAAAATGAGAATTATGATCTATTGGATCTAAGAATAAATCACTGTAGATTTGAAGTTTCATTAGTTTAGGAGACTAAGGGTGCAGCCCTAATTTAGGCCAGCATGACTCATTGGTCTTCCAGTTCCATGGTAATGTAGGGAGTCAAGTGCATGTCTGTGCACTGGCCTAATCCTTCCCCAGAAGATGTGTCTTAACGCCACTTTGGTAACACCCCCAAGTCAACACAGGACTTATGCTGGGGATTAGGCCAGCCTAATAGGTTAGGATTGCAGTCTTATGATTAGTATATTGGTAGTACAGTACATACAAGCTAACAATGTTGAAAGTTTTAAAGCCAAGATTGTGTACAGACTTGGGATCCCTGAGTTACAATATATGCCTCTGAGGATATAATTGATTTCCAAGTGGTGTCTGACACAACCTAAAGCAATGAAGTTTACATTTAAGAGTTAATTAATAAATAATATAAAATTTCATAGAAAAAAGCTATTTTAAAAGTTTGCCATATGTAAGGTATACATTAATGTATGGTTTGAACAAATTATGTATCAGATTTTCATACCAAATTTGAATATTTGCTATCTATTTTAGCAATATTTTAGCAGTACTAAAATACTAAATACTAAAATACCATATGGCTGCAATCCTAACCTATTAGGCTGGCCTAATCCCCAGCATTTCCTGTGCAGCAACTGATTGTGATCTAACTGTGATCTCATCCATTAAAAATTTCAAGTAAGTTCTTTCATTAGTAAGTTCTATTAAAAGTCTGGGTGACAGTTAAAAAAAAAGTTGGACTAAAACTGTGTAGCACATAAATTTTATTCCAGCTAGGGATCTATAAGAGGGAAGTTTTAGATACAGTGTCTGCCAGGAAGTCCAGCCCAGCTTCAGAGTTGAGTGTGACTGATTCACACACATCTCTTGCGTACCATTTATGCTAACCTGGAAATTTAATCTCTGATTTGAAGGAAGTCACACACAAAAATAAGTGGAATCCAAAGGGTGAACTTCACATCTCCCCCAAAAGGAGGCTTCATTTTTAAAATAAAACAAAATGCACAACAGCATACAACTTGTACTTAAAGCAGGTATTTGGAAGGAAGCATGGTGTTTTTTCTCTGTTTCCTACACAATGTAATACAAGAAGGTGGCCTGCCTTTTCCCACTTGGGTCAATTATCTTCTATACTTGCCACTACAAATATATTAACAAATTAATTGATTAATATTTATATTAACAGCCCAATTCTGCGCATTCCAACATCTCTGCTGGAGCAGTGGTGTCCAAGTGGTACTGCTGTATCCACTGAGCTCCAAGAATCAGCCAGAGAACTTGGGATTTTATTCCCCTTCCTGGGGGGAAGGCCCGAGCCCTGCAAGTCTGTTCCATGAAAATATTTTATAGGAACATATTTGAGAGACTCCTTTGACCTTCAGGTACAACACAGAGTTCAGGATATGGCAGAGCATAACCCCATGTCCTGGTTCTTCCCTCTTTGGCACTCATTCTACCGTCTCACTCCCCCCCCCCCCCCAGTTGTATTGCTTCTTGCGGTTGCACTTATTTCTACCAGTGGTGTGTCCTCTTCGTACTGGTGTTGAACCCAGCACCTGACTGGCATGGACACACTGCCAAAATCTGCTTACTTGCCAAGTGTCATAAACATGCTCTATAGCACATTTACAGCACCCAGTGCCACAACTAGGTCTCAGCACTGACAGTAGCCAACTTCAGGATTGGGCTCTAAGCCTCTTTATCATCCCTAAACTAGATTTGAAAACCAAGTGGCCCCAGTTGAGAAAAAGATTAGGGACCTTCGCTCGAAGCAGGTGTGTCCAAACCTTCGAACTTGAGGGCTCCTGTACCTTTAACAGTTGTGTAGTGGAGGAAATTTCAACCGGTGCAGCTTGTGATCTGTGAGATGAGAAGCTGCACCTGCTGAAATTCCCTCTTCTGCACAATTGTTAAAGGCCCAAGACCCCTGAAGTTGGAAGTTTGGAGACCCTTGGTTGGAGAATCAGTAAGGGCAAGAATTGCTTTCACAGTTACTTTCAGTGTGATCTTAAAATTGAAATAAAGGAATTGGTACAGAAGCTTTCCCTACAGCTGCTACTTGAATCAGACTCAGATTAAAGCCCCTGTCTCATTAAAACACACTCTTGTTTTGATTTTTGATATCAATACTTAAACCCTGCAGATAACACAGACTATTTCAGGATCAAACTTCCAATTCTGTGTAATGTACATTTTGGTTTAGCATTTTTTTCTGGCATGGGGGTGGGAAGAGGGATCATAATAAAGTGTGTGTGTAAATATATAGCTATGTACCAATATATATATATATGTTGTTACAGAACGTATACTTTGTCCCTTTAAAAAGGCATTCTTCACACTATCTGTGTGGAATGCTGCTTCTGAGTGCTTTCTTCAAAAATACTGTTTTAGTCACAGGAAAACTTAATTAATAAAAGTAGCTTGGTAACTACCTAAAACATCTTTAACCAGGTGACAGTTTTAGTATTCACTACATCCAATTTATTTCTAGAAGAAATGATGACAGTTCTCCTTTCCGTCAGCCTGGTGCTTAATCTTTAAGAGGTGCAGTTTGAATTCTCAAAGAGAGGCATGAGAATGACTACTTTGGAGCAAGCGGTCCCAGCCTGCTGCTTCAAACAGTAGCTGCCAGCTGTTCGCAATTAGCAACTGCAGTCTGTTACTAATTGTATTTAAAAGTTAACAGTTCCTAACAAAGTTGCCAGGACTGTTTGGTGTAAAGAATGATTACTGTCTTGAACATACCTCCCCTCGCTTCATGGCTAGAAGAGTTTTACGTTCAAGGCCAGTAGCTTGTTCTTCATCAGTGGGTATACCTGAAAAGAATGAATATGCAGGGGAAAAAACTGAAATTGAATGACATGTCATATTAACGGCAATTAAAATTAAAGATTTGTTGCTTTCTCAGCACTCATTGAATGCATCATAATTCTTTAAAATTTGTCAATACCCCCAATATGTTAATCCTTCAAAGCCACTCCATCAGCTACTCATGTATTTGACGATGTCTCAAAATCTGCTAATAAAGTGACTTAGGCTGCAATCCTAAAGACCTTTTCCTGGGAGTAAGAACCATTGAACACAATAGGGCTTATTTTTGAGTAAACATGGTTAGGATTGTGCTTTTAGATTCATAAGTTGTTCTAATTTGCTTGACATTAGGCTTTCTGCTGTCCTGGCCAGCGTGCTGATAAATTAGTTGTGGGGGGAATGTGGCTCCTGCATAGAGAATTGGAAAGCGGAGAGGTAATCATAGATTTCACAGATCTCTTTTGGCAAACAGACATGTAAAGTGATGGTAGTGGATCACCTTCATTTCTGGAAGTGAACAACTCTGAGTTTCTCAGACCCTTTAGGGTGTACCAGTTCACTAATCATAGTTGAGACAATAAGCTGCTGGAAGAAATTGACTAGACATATAACAAAGTTCAGCACTTTTAAATTCCATTGGTTTTAGTTGGTGACATTTAATATGTAGCGGCTACATTTTCTTTACCCTGTGATAAATATAGCTACATTGTATATACTCAGTGAAAATACACTGCATAATCTCAGTGAAAACAAACTGTAAAAAAGCAAAGATTCTTGGGAAAGGGATTAAAATTTAAACAGTACGGGCATCCCCACTCATCTGACATGTTAGAGTCAAGCTGTAGTGAAAAGTAGACATGGTTGAAAAGTGAAACCTGGTCTTTTTTAATTTACAAATATTGCTTCAGTGCTTTTTTTAGGTAGCAAATCATGGCTTTTTTAATCTTGCAAACTCCTGTTGTCACACACAGAATTTTGCAAATTGACTCATTAACACTTTCAGGAATGGAGCTACAGTAGAGCAAACCCAGAGGTGTCCAGACTTTTACTTTCAGTGCTCCCGAACCTTTAACCAATGTGTAAAGGAGCTAATTTTAGCAGGTGCAGCTTCTGATCTCGCAGATCACAAACTTTACTTGCTGATATTCCCTCTTCTGCACACTTGTTAAAGTTCCAGGAGCCCTAAAACTGAAAGTTTGGACTCCCTGAGCAAACTCATCCTTTCTCTCACACATACCAAAACGGTCTAAATTACCATGTCATATGTCAACAACAGGTGCTAGAACAATTTAAACCTTTTAAACAGCAGAGAGGTTGAAGAGCATGGATGTGTTGAATGAAAAACTTCAGGATATAATTGAAATAAATTAAAATGGATCTTTTGAAAAACGAACCAGAAGGCTTCGGGATACCTGTATTGTAATATTCATGTAAATGCACAGATTAGCCACCATTGTGAAGGAGACTAATTGGGGTTTGGTGGTGGTAGTGAGTGTATGTGATGAGAAAGGGGTGATTCTCCCCCATTGAAAGAATCTCACCACTCCAGCTCCTACCAGTAGGCCCAAAGAGGTGTTCCTCCAAGGTGACCAATGTTACAGCACCCCCCCCCCCCCCCCGTTGGCATCACATGCCCTGTTGGGTTGTAACACTTGGTGTTGTTAACCATTCACTCGTCTCCTGTGTACATATGGCTACTCTGGCACCCTCTGACTTCATGCGCAACCTCCTGGGGTGGAGGCAACAAGTGTCCTGTCCCTCTGACTTATTTATAGATGGGGAGGGACTAGTTGTTGTGTACTTCATCTGTATGGTATCTGGTCTCAAAGCAGCGGGTGGGGGTAGAAGGACCTCTCCTGGGTGCTCTGCCCTGCTAGAGTCCACATGTGGTACAGCCCCAAAATGTAGGACACCCTAGAAAAATGTAGGACATGTCAATCTAAAAGCTAAGAATATTTTAGCTTTTAAAATTCTTTTGCTTTCATGTGGTCAATTTATATTAAAACACTTGACTTTTCACTAAAAACACTATATTATTTAAGTTTAAAAACTATTCTGCGTAATTTATGAATGACAAGGAAAAGCAGGACAGTGCAAATTTTTGTCTCAAAAAGAGGACATGTGGTGAGAATTGGACATGGGGTGAGAATTGCAAGCCCCACAGTTGAGGCACCGTTTTTTTTTGGGGGGGGGGGGTGTTGCTTGTCCTGCAAGAGCTACACCTGGGCAGCCCCTCTCTCCCCCCGTCCCCACAGCAAGGGCATGGGGGTTGTGGCCCCACTGCCAGCCAAGCAGCTCCAGCAGAGCCCCCTCCAAGGTCTCCCCACAACCCAGCCCCAGCCCCAGCCAGCCTGTACGCACCGCCTGCGCTGAGAGCCCGCAGGGAGGCTGCCCCCCCGGGGACTTGGGGGGCAGCGCGCTGGAGGACGCGGAGCAGCAGCAGCCTGGACGCCATGGAGGGAGCCTGGCTGCAGAGCAAGGTCAGCAGGAGGAGAGAGCAGGGGAGGAGGCAGGGCTGGCTGGCAGGGGGACCAGGACATGTGTCCTCTTTTCTGCCTCTTGTCCTGGAAAAAAGCTTCATTAGACTCCTTCTCCTTCTCAGCTTGGAATTAACAAATTAGTTTTATTAAGCATGTTTAAATTAACCACACACACACTCACTGACACACACACACACACACACACATACATACATGAATTTTTTAGCTTTAATTTTATGTCCTACATTTTTCTTGGGTGCCCTACATTTTGGGTGGTCCTTGTCCTCTTTTTCACTTATGACATATTGTCACCCTGTCCGGGGAGTGGCAGGCTGTCCATCTGTCCCCTTTTTCCAGGACATGTCCTCTTTTGTTGCCTCTTGTCCTGAAAAAAATGTCATTGTCTTTTCATTGTAGCCTTCTTGTAATTAATATATATTGTATTATGTCATAAATTACTTGCAATGTTTTACATTTAATAATAAATAAGTATTTAAATTAACCACATGAAATACGCACACACATATACATATACATATACATACATATACATACATATATATATATATATATATATATATATATATATATATATATATATATACACACAGAGAGAGAGGGGGGGGGAGGATAACACATCAGCCATGGAGGGTGAGATAATCTACATATATATAAATATGAGCATTTTAAGCTTTTATTTTGTTATATCCTACATTTTTCCTTTAGTGTCCTACATTTTTGGCATTTAACATATGCTATTTAACATATGTGTTTGCCATTTATAGCCTATACATATGCTATTTAACATATATCTGTATATTTAACAGCACTTAACATATGCTGTTATGAGACATGGATATCCTGGGTGAGCGAGGCACCTGCCTGAAGCCCTTTCTTCACCTGCATCTCCCTTTGTTCCCAAGGCTTAGGAAGTCTGCTCAGAAGTAAGTCCTGTTATAGTCAATGGGGTTTACTCCAAGGTAAGTGCAGATAGGATTGTGACTTTTGTTCATTTTATAGATGCACTCAGAAGGCACTTGCAGTCACAGGCCTGAACAGCATCAACACTCCCATCCCAAAAGGAACTTTGAAGCCAGATCATCATTGTTGTTATCAATTAAATGTTCTTGCTATAAAAGAGTCTGCAAAAAAACAAACAAACCCCAAATTGAACTTAAAAAAGAAGTGTTTAGGATATGGACAATTCAACTGATCAAGTTTCTTCTAAACTTCAGGTAGCTGCAGGTACTCAGTGTAAAGGGTTCTTAAGCAGGGTCCAGGGATTGTGGAGGGGTCCTGGACACCAGGCGTAAAACAAATGTAGTTTATGTGCATTTCTGAGGGGGGGCACTGCTTCCCCCCATCCCCCCCACCCCCAAAACTGAGTAGAACAAAAAGGGGAGAACTAGCGAGGATGGATTCTGCAGAGCCAGAATGGTGTAGTGTATTGGTTGGGTTAGGGAGTTGGAATGAGACATGGGCTACAGTCCTAAAGACACTTTCCAGGAAGTAAGGGGCTTACTTAAGGAACACAATGGGGCTAAATTTTGAGTAGACATGGTTAAGATTGTGCTCTTGGAGTCCTCCTGAGACATGAAAGCTTCAAGGGTGACCTTGGATCAGTCACTCATTTGACCAGTCTCACCTACCTCACAGGGTTGTTGTGAGGACAAAGGAACAAAAGCTTTATAAGCTGCTATAGGAAAAACTCTGCAAAATAAAGCAAAAAGGCTAAAGCTGGACAAAAGAGGCTTAGGCTACAATTCTATCCACCCTTTCCTTGGAGAAGCTCATTGACTATAATGGGATTTATTTCTGAGTAAGCATAAACAGGGTTGGGCTCTGCTGGGATTCTGTACACCAGATTGTTTGCCATGAGCTGAAAGGGAAGGCAAAAGGTTTCCTTAAGTTTACTTCATACGGTACATTTGAGAACTTTTGCAGATACATCTCTTTCTGCATCACTGTACCATACAATATCTACTACTCATCACAGAGGTACAGAAGTCCCATTGATAATTGCTGCTCTCCGTATTCTTCAGAGGGCAGCTGAGAAGTTTCCAGATGCATGCAAGGATATCTGGCCATATTTTTACATCCAGGATGATTTTCTGTTTAGCAGACATACCTCAATTGTGGCAGAGTCTACCCCCAAATTCTGGCAAGTTTGTAAGGCAAATATCTTAATACGTTTTGGGCGCAGTCCAGAGTAACTACGGGGAGTCACTGCTCCAGTGTAAGAACAATTTACTCTGGATTGCAATTATGAATTTCCCATAGGTTTTCACTAGGTGGTGCAGTAACTACGGCTGCACGTAACGTCTCTTACGTGCTCCCATAGTTACTCTGGATTGTAGGGAATATCTAGTTTCTTTAGAAGTACCAGTGGCATATATACTCCTCTTTGCTTACACTTCCAGTTCATAATTCACCACATGGAGAGGGCTTTAATTACACCGGTATTAAAACAATCTCTAGCTGATAAAGTTGTAATTAAAAGATGGGAGTTATTTGTGGGAAGTACTGTACTTGTAGTTTAATACTAAGGAGAAGACAGGCATGAACATGAGGCTTCAGTAAACCCCAATGGCTTAAAAGAGCTATGGTACAAAGTGATTTCAGAAGGTCTGTAGTGTGCTCTGATGCTGTTGATTTCACACAGAATTTCTCTTTTTATGAGAAAAGGGAAGCACTAAGTCTCAATATATAGACATAAGGGAAAATCATCAATTCTAACTACAATTAGAAGCTTCAACACATGTTTGTTCTCCTATGTCTTGCTTCATTTTTAGAGCTGAAATCCTAGCTCGCCAATCCAAGATCCAACTTTTAGGGCAATCATTTGAATGTTGCATTCTTAAACTTTAGAAATGTGAAGTTCATAATTCATGGGCTGTATAGTGGCTCACTGGTTAAAGATGCTGTGCTTGTCAACCTTAAAGTCAGCAGGTCAGTGGTTTGAGACCAGAATACCACATGACAGAGTGAGCTCCATTACCTGCCCAGCTCCAGCCAACCTAGCAGTTTGAAGGCATGTAAATTTAATAGGAAAATAGATTCCACTTTTGTGGGAAAGTAACAATATTTTGTGTGCCAGCACATGACCACAGAGACTGTAATGGAGATGAGCACCACCTTATAGTAACAGGGCAATCTATGGGGGTTGCCTTTACCTTTAGTTCATAATTTCCAGTAGAAACATAACTAGCACCACTGGTACTTAAACCAGACTGCTCCCACCACCTCCACAGGCTGCTCAAAGTCAAGGAAAGAACTGGCCTCCACCATGCGGTTTCCTTCCCCACCCATCAGGAAAGCCAGATCAGCATTTCATGAGATAGGACAGGGCAAACAATCCCCTGTTCCATGCTTCATACATTATTGATTAGTGATTACTAGTTCACAGCCATTCACATCAGTAGATGTGATTCAAAAGTCGTGTTAAGAGTCTGCAAAGTAGGAAGAGCCACATATTTTTGAAATTACGCTAAATTTCATCACAAGGCTGAACTGATAAGAGTATAGCACCACAATCTCAATTCACTTTTATATCTACTGGCAAAACAACTTTCATCCATGTATTCTTAACAGAAACCAAAAGTTAAATGACAATTTAATAGACTGGAGGAGTATAAAACACTGGTTTTGTATTTCAAAAGTTGCAGGAAGAGAGCCAGTCATTTTAAAACCGTCTTCTACAAAACATTTGCCAATTGGTTACATAAAAGACACTATATACAATATAAAAGCAGAAAACAATTCACACTGTAAAAATAATTTAAAAACAAAATCTTTCAATTTAAAATATCTCCTATAGCACAAATACATTTCAACATGCAAGCAATGCTAACCATATTGCATTTTTTAGTGTAGCCCAGTAAATTATGTTGTTTAAAACTTGGGCCATAAGAAAACATGCCAACTTTTTTTTAGATGAATACAGAAGGCCATTAACACTCTGTTACAGATGCAATAATTGCTTAAAAGGACAGCTACTATACATATTTCAAAATGGAATAAATATTAAAGCAATGCAGGTGAGTGAAAACAGGTACAGCTGTCTTGAGACACAGTTGAAAAAAATGGTCTCAAGAACAAATGCAAACTAGCTATTTAATACACAATTAAGAAACAAATTGTGATGGATAAATCTTTAGCTGGAAAACTGAGATTTATGTTAAGGCAGTCAAAGTCAGTAACTGCTTTTTTGAATAACACTGTATTTTTTTTAAATGGTGTTAAAGTCTCCAAAGTAGCAAGTCCTCAAAACTGCATGTTTTTGAAATGTTAAATTTCATTATAATTTAAATAAAATATTGGAAGCTTAAGTATTTCCTTGCAAAACCTAAAAGTATCAAAGTGTTTTTGTAGCTGGACAGGGTTTGCTTCCTTATTCAGATTTATTTACACAACTTCAGTTTATTTGCATATTCACAACTTGGCAGTGTATTAACTTCTTTCTGTGCACATCCTGCCCCATGTTGTGTCATTATGTGTCAAACCAAAGCAAGCCCGATGATTTAATTTAGCACTTTCTTGCTACCGTTTTATACTATTACGTACCCATAGGAAGTTGAGTGACTTTTAAAGTACTTTCTAGTTATCTAGTCAAGGACTTTCAGGTGCGCATTATGCCCTCTAACTTTCTACCCACATGCATCGTATCATGAAAAATAATGTTAGAAAATACAAATAAAAATAGCTGCCATTGTAACTTTTGGGAGATACCAGTGTTTAAACAGACTATGGAGTAACACTTAAGAGAAACATAAGCAGGTTTTAAATAAAGCATTACAAGGCAAGAGGCGTGAAAAATACCATTCTTTGGTCTAGATTAGCTGTTCCCTTTATATTATATTAACATTCCAATGGCTTTTTCAACTGTTCAAAAATAAAATAGGTTGAAATTTGTTAAGCAAAAATACTGTATATATACATAGAGATCATGCCAATGAAATTAAGAGTGAATGCAGTGACAATAAAAAGATACTTAGTACCTTCTTCAAATTCAAAACACAAGAGAGTAGTGTTGAGTATGTCTTTATAGATTTTGATTGGGAAAAGTTAGAAAACTATGCATGAAAATCTACTCTAGTTTATAAACATTACATCCTTTTTTCTTGCTCTAATTTAAGTACACATTCATTCTGACATGCCAAAACTGCTAATGCTGGTGGAAAAGTTCCTGAAACCAGTCAGTCTGCAACCACTTTACAATTTGTCCACTGAACAGTCAAGTCCTGCAGCCTCATTTACAGAAACTGACTCATCAACAGATTCTTGAAGTTCAGTTCCCTCTTCCCCAAATCCATTATCCTCTTCTCTCTCAGCAACATCTTCTTCTTCAATGCCATTGTAGAATTCTTCAATTTCACTTTCATCTTCAATGTCTAAACTTGGACTATGACAAGAGCCACTATCACTGCTACTTCCACAAGAGCTGGAGGATATGACATCATCTTCAGAATCTGAGTACACCTCAGCACCATGGAAAATATAGCGATTTGGTGGTAAAAACAAGTATTGGGTACCTGAAACATATTGGTCAGGAAGAATTATTTCAGTGTTAATTAAAAGAATGCACAATGAAATTTTGAGTTTGAGTTTGAGTTTTGAATTTTGTATTCTTCTGTCTCCAAGAAAATAGCTCCAAGTGAACAACCAGTAACTCAGGAGGGTTGTGAAAAAGTTTATACTGTGATTCAATGGAAGAGTGTTCTATATCATATTTATAAAATGTTTAAAGTTACATTTTAATTCTACATGCACAAAATCTCCTTAGTGGCTCATTGTATGGTAACTGCTTCTCTGAATTCAGCAACATATGAAAACATTCACTTTAAACTATATACTTATAGCCACAAGGGCATCCCACTGAAACTGCATCCTTTTAAATACTGATCAAGGAGTATTTCTCCTCCATGGTGACTATGTTCTAAAAACTTGGTGAAGAAACAAACTATTCATACTAACTGGGGTAAAGTTAGTGTTCATCTTTTATTTAGCAGGGGAAGAGTAAATCGTCCTCATCACCCCGTGGCTTCTCAAGTGGCTTCTGAGGGTATTCTTTGACTTCGTTTCAGATTGTAAGCCCTTTTGGGACAGGGAGCCATTAATTACTGTATTTCATTTTCTTTGTGAGCTTAGTGAACATTTTATTGAAAAGCGGTATATAAATACTGTTGATTGATTAACTTTAATAGTAATTACTCAAATTTAATTATGAAATAAACAGTGCAATCATATGCATGTCTAACTCATAAGCAAGTTTCACTGAGTTCAATGAGGCTTACCCTCAAGTAAGTCTGTATATGATTACAGCTTTAGATTACTATTTCAGTATTTCCTAACATATACCTTTTCTTTCATCTTATACGCATATCATGTACATAGTAGATTTTACTCTAAATCCGTGTTTCTCAAAGGGGGGTCGGGACCCCTTTGGGGGTCACCTAGAGCTTTCCTGGGGGTCACCTAAAGACCCCTGGTGCAGGGGGCCAGGTCAGGCTTGCCAGACCTCCGGCTGTAGCTGCGCATGCACTGGGGCTGACTGACAGCCTCGGCCCAATCCTATGCATGCCTACTCTGAAATAAATCCCATTATAGTCAGGGGGGCTTTATTCCTATGTAAATGTGGATAGGATTGCAGCCTCAGGGCCCAATCCTATGCATGCCTACGCTGAAATAAATCCCATTATAATCAGGGGGGCCTTTACTCCCATGTAAATGTGGATAGGATTGCAGCCTCAAGGCCCAATCCTATGCATGCCTACTCTGAAATAAATCCCATTGTGTTCAGTGTGTGCATATAACACACATTTCATTTGTAACAATGAAAATACATCCTGCATATCGGATATTTACATTACGATTCATAACAGTAGCAAAATTACAGTTATAAAGTAGCAATGAAAGTAATTTTATGGTTGGGGGTCCCCACAACATGAGGAACTTATAAAGGGGTCACAGAGTTAGGAAGATTGAGAACCACTGCTCTAAATACACCCCCAGCCACAGCTGCTTTGACTCCTGATGCCAGGCGGCACAGAATGTGTGGCATGAATAATGCTGGAAGAGGTAGGGTCCACCAACATTAGATGGATTGGTGGTCTCAAGCTTTTAGAAAGATTTTGTGGAATCCTATGCAAATAAACATTGGGATTGCATGCTCTCTCTTCCCTTCCTAGTACTCAATCTCCCTTCCTAGTTTGAGCAAATGATAGTTTTCTATTTCTTTCTGCAGAGAAAACTGGAAAAAGTGAATCTCAAATTTTACATATCATAGACTACTATAAATGAGTATAGCAAAGACAAAGCAAAACAGTGTGCTTTGACAAATGTACTGTATAGTGTAATTGTACTCAAGCTTACTTAGAAGTGTCCCACTTATGGCACAATCCTAACCATGTCTACCCAGAAGTAAGCCCCATTGTGTTCAATGGTTCTTACTCCCAGCAAAGTGTCTTTAGGATTGCAGCCTTAATTTAGCATGATGTACTTCCACATAAGCAGGTATGTTCATCCCTCATTATATGTACCTAATTTGTTCCAGAAAAATCTCTTATAGCAAAAATCCACATCATGAGTATAATCTATCTTCTATATATATAAAAGAGAAAAGTCACTCACTGACTGACTCATCAACGCCCTGCCAAAACTGCTGGGCCTAGAAGCGTGAAATTTGGGGTGGGTGTTCCTTCCGTGATGGAGGGGTGCACTAAACCGGTTTTTGGAAATTCCAACTGGAAGGGGGCGAAAAGGAGGGCAATGCATTTTCCTCCCTATACTTTGCATTGAAGAATTGATGACTCGTCAACATTCTGCCCCAATCCCTGGACCGAGAAGCATGAAAGGGGGGGGGGGCTGTTCCTTCTTTCACATGAACACCCACCAATAATCGATGTGAAGAAATTTAACCCTTAAGGGGCTGAAAAGGGGTCAACATGTTTTTGTCCTATACTTAACATGCAAGACTGACCAACACCCACCCAATTTGGTGCTCGGTGCCTGGTGCAGTGGGGGAATGTTGTTTGAAGGGAGGGGTTGCACTGGAGAGGATGCTACGCATGGTGGGGTTGCGCATGGGGAGTTGTTGCGGATGGAGGGGTGATGCACATGGTGAGTTGATGCGCATGGGGGATGTTGTACATGGGGGTTGATGCTCATAAAAGACTGATGCGCATGGGGAGGTTGTTGCGCATGGGGGATGTTGCGCATGGGAGTTTGATGCTTATAGAGGACTGATGAGCATGGGGGCTGATGTGCGTGAGGGATTGATGTGCCATGGGCGCATGGCGCATGAGGGAATTTTACTCCTGCAAAATGGGTATGGTTTTCGCTAGTATATAAATAAAATTGAAGGATCACTGACTGACTGACTGACTGACTGACCAATGTCCAGCCAAAACCGTTAGACTGGGAAGTGTGAAATTTGGGGAGGGTTTTCCTTCCTTTATGTAGGCATCCACTTAGAACCAATTTTTAGACTTTCAAACTGAAAGGGGGTGAAAAGGGACATGCTTTGTCCATATAATGAACACTGAAGAGTTGCCTACACTGCAACTCCTATTTGTGGCATCTGGTTAGTCCAGTGATTTTTCAGCCTTTCTCATCTCATGGCACACTGACCAGGTGCTAAAAACATCAAGGCATACCATCAATCTTTGGACAATTGACAAGACACACAATGCTGTTGGTGGGGTTTTTTCCAATTTCTCAATAAATGATATTTATTTAATAGATTAGACAGACAGACAGACAGACAGACAGACAGAGTCCAAACTCCCTTGGCACACTTGTGAACCACTCACGGCACACCAGGCACACTGGCTGAAAATCACTGGATTAGTCACTGTGGAAAACAGGATGCTGAACTAGATAAGCCTTGACCTAATCCAGCAAGGCTCTTAAAACAGGAAGTTAATTTAAGTTTGAATTCCATTGCAGTTTTCATAAAATCCGAAACCCTGCAAGTGAAAATGACTTTTACAGTGCAATTTTATTCATGTCTACTCAGAAGTTCCATTGAGTTCAATGGGGCTTACTCCCAGGAAAGCCTAAGGCTGCAATCCTAAAGACACTTTCCTGGGAGTAAGACCCACTGCACACAATGGAGCTTACTTTTGAGTAGACATGGTTAGGATTGTGCTTAGTCAGTGGTTTAGACAAAGGAATTGTTTTGCTTGAACAAGCAAATATATAGGACCTAAAGCAAATGCTGACATGGACAGACATACAGAAAGTTATCTTCATAAGTGAGTTCACTATCTGCAAATGTGCTTATCTGCAAGGGGCAGAATTGCCACCTACCTCTCATTATCTGTTCTTGTTATCCACAAATACTTTGCTGGTGCAGAACTTATTGAAGGCTGCTGGCCCAACTTGGCTCCTTCCCTGGGCTTGCCCCAGAGGAGTCCACAGGTAGCCTTTCAGAGATTGTTCATCATTGCCAGGATTGTGAAGGTTCAGCTGGAATCCCAAAGATGGATGGGGCAGGTATGGAAATGACGTTTCCCAGCACAGCTACAAGCAGGGATGAGACAGGAAAATTTTCCACATTTTATGGATTGGGTCAATTTTCTGCATAAAAAGGGCATTAGTATTGGCCCATTGGGAATCGTAATTTCCATACCTGCCCCACTCATCTTTGGGATTCCAGCTGAAATCCCACATAGCAATGATGAGCAATCATAGCAATGATGAGCAATCTCTGAAAGGTTACCTGTGGACTCCTCTGGGAAGGAGCCAAGTTGGGCCAGCAGCCTTCAATAAGTTCTGACTTCAATAGACCCAGGTCTGTTGGCTTCCAGCAGATATAGACACTGTGATCACTTTTAAAGTGGCTAATTTTGCCTTAGCAGCTGTGAAAATCCGTGCCAAATCCTTGCTGTGTTAAGGTTCCAATTGTTTTCCTTTTTTCCTTCATAAGGTACAGCAGTATGTATGTTTAGTGTTAATTCATTCGGTTTGTCTGTGTTACATTATGGGCGCAATCCAGAGTAACTACGGGGAGTCCTTGCTCCGGTGTAAGAACAATTTGCTCTGGATTGCAATATGAATTTCCCATAGGTTTTCACTAGGTGGTGCAGTAACTACGGGTACACGTAATGTCTCTTACGTGCTCCTGTAGTTACTCTGGATTGTAGGGTATGATGACCTATGGTTGATACAATAAATCTGACTTTGACTTCAGTAAGTTGATAGCCAGAATGAATAAACTGCCATTACCACAACTTTAAAAACATCAAGGGATAGCCTGCAAACATGAGAAAACATCAGGTTTTGGAGCTGTTGCTACCACCCGGCCTTGCAGATTCATTAGTTTCACAAATTTCATGGAGTATATGTGAAGAATGTTCCCTGGAACCAAACCCAATTTTCTCCATAGGCTCAATGATTCACAATCTGCTAATATTCACTAGGTTTTCTAGGAACTGAACCCTAACGAGGACTCTATTTTTGCTAAAGATACCAGCTCCAAAATAATTATGAAGTTGCAAAATGCAGTACAGTTTTTCTATTGATGTTCTCAACATACAGCTTATATTTTAATACCTTCAAATTAAGGACCCATAATGCTTAGAATTGTTTCTTGAGATCTACAAATTAATGGCCACTTACCATCAAGTCGCTTGCTAATCTGCTCTTTTGCACATCTGTTAATCCAGCACTTTCTTAGTGTTTCAACTGATGATTTTTCACTTCTCTCTTTGTTTCCCCCTTGGCTAGATCCATTTTCTTTCACATTTTCTGGGTTTTCCAACTGGTCAGAAAGCTTTTCAGCACTTTCTAAAGAGTTTTGAACTTCCTGTGATTTCTCCTCTGCACTGTACTTCTTAGACTCCTCCCAGGCAGCATCAATATTTTCTGCTTTATATTCAGAAGAATGCTCTGAGTGAGCCACCTGAGAATCTGATGGTGCAATTCTGTCAGGTGAACTAGAATATTCAGAAATATTTAGAGGAGTTGGTGGCAACTCAGCTGAATGTATTTCAAATTCTTTGTGCTGTCGTAGAGGTTTTTCAGTTATTTCTGTAAGTTTGATTGAACTGTTACAAAGTTTTGTATATTCACCACCTAATCTATGACATAATTCATTGATAATGACATCACAGTCACCAAGAAGCTCCACATCGAAGTGTAGATGAGGCAATGGCTCCCTATTGATTAGAATCTGAGGCACTTCGTGGGGGATGGAACCTACATGTTTAAAAAAAGATATTTAATTAATTAATCTGTCATTTATAAGCTTGTTAACCAAGTTTAAGCATTTGTAAGATGAATGCCCTGAGAGATGAATGCTTTGTAAGACAAACTGAAATTTCTATGGGATTCTGCCTTGTAAGACAATAGAGATTTGAAAGATGAATGTCCATCGGCTGGGCTCTGGCGGCTGAGGCAGGACCTCTCCTCCTGCCTGCAGTACCTGCACCCATCCAGCAGAGGGACGCATAGGCAGCAGTGTCCTCTGAACCCTCCCCAGCCAATATGTCTGAGTCTCCTGCAGCAGCCACCATCAGGTAGGAGGGAAACCCCTTCCTGGAACCACCCTCAGTAGAAACCCCTTCTCCCCCAAGAAAACCCCCTCCCTGCCTGGACCCCACTACAGTTACCCCTCTTTCCCCCTCACCACCTTCTCCGTCTGGACCCCAGTCCACCCCACTTTTGCATCCAGGCAGAAGCCTTTGCAGCTGCTCCTGCTGCAAACTTGGAAAGAGTCAGGCTTGCATCCTACACACTTTCCTATGAGTAAGCCCCGGTGGATACAATGGGACTTGATTCTGAGTAGACAGCATAGGATCTTGCCCCTTTTGCATCAAGGCAGAAGCCATTGCTCCTGCTGCTGCAGCAAACTGCCTATCTGGTTTGCTTAGATAGACCTCTCTCTCTCTCTCTCTCTCTCTCTCTCTCACACACACACACACAGAGGGAGGGAGGGAGGTTCCTTGTTAAAGATGCTTAAAAAGACAACAGTGACTCTTATAGAGAAAATCAGTCATCCTCAGCCATAAAGGTTTTACTTTTCTGTTTTACTGTACAGTATATTACAGTGCTTTATTACAGTAATTGTGTTCTGTATTACATTAGTGTTTTGAATTTGATTACAGTATTTTGTCATCATTTTACATACAGTTAATATTTTTATACGAATATTTTTGGGTTGTGGTACCAATTGTCTGAGTTCCCATTATTTCCTATGGGAAAATATGCTTTGTAAGATGAACACTTTGTAAAACAAACATGTTTCTGGAATGAATTATTTTTGTCTTACAGGGCACCACTGTATTTTAAATGAAGCCTGTATGAATTCAAGTTTTCATTTTCTACTTAAAGCAGGGGATCTCAAAACATGTTGCAATCCTAAGTGGGTTGTGAGAACCTTGGAAGGGCATCATAAAGCATTGAAGAAATAACTTAACGTGATGCAAGCTTCCATCCTTCCCCCACCCCAATTCCACATGGAGAGCATTCCAGTACCATTTCAAGTTTACATTGACTAGTCAACTGAGAGATGATGAATACTACATGTAATGAAGGAATTGCAGGAATATTCATTATTAGTATTAATTATTTTTGCTGTAAGTAGCAAGTACACACAATAATATGAATGCTCTTTATCTCAAACACCCTACCTAATATTAATAAAATCAACAGCTATAAATATTTGGGAGTAAGTGTACATTTATAATTATTGGGGAGTGGTGGTATTAGAACATGTTTTGAGAACCATTAAAAGCATATTAGATATAAACATACTCTTGTTTCTGTAGATCTAACATCTACAGATGTCATCTGTAGAGTCATCTCCCTCCTAAAACTTTATCACACAGCAGTTTAAAAAAACATTTCACTCAAATTTTAATATGATATAAATCACCCCTTCATCCCTGAATAAGATATCAATCAACACTTACTTGGAATAAGTGCAACTGGTCTTACTTTAAGTGAAGATCCAATAACAATAAGAAGATCAGCCTCATCTTTGTCATATTTCATGGCCCTATGAAACTGCTCAGGCAGATTTTCACCAAAGAAAACTATTTCTGGCTTCATAATGGCAAGTGGCTCATCAGGTGGACACCTAGGACATCTAGGAACAACCTGCATAGAGAAGACTGTATTCATTTTTCAGTCATATTTCATTTTAGCACTTTGCTTCCATAAGACATACAAATCATTTTGTCAACTCAAACTGCAAATGGTTATTGAATATGTAGAATGACAAATTTATAATATTTTAAAAATTTATATTGTGCTTTCCTTCAATGAATGTAAAGTGGCTTAGAACATTGCTGGTTCAAGGAGCATTCCAACCTATGAACCTGTGGCTTCAGGGGGAACACTACTCCATCCAAAATAGTTTGTTCACCCATCCTTGAGTTGACTAATCCCTCACACTCAACAGCATTTTCATCTTATCTGAATCAGGTTTCTGTGTCTTTGCTCTGAATAAATGTCTCACAAGATAACAAATTCTTTGGGTTTGCCTTTGGATCAAATGAAAATGAGAGAACTATGTATCCTCAGCATAGTGATGACAACTCAGTCCAAGGGTGTAATCATAACTTAAGCCAGAGAAAATGGAACTAAGGTAGCTGGACTAAGGTAGGGCATATCCTGAACTGTTAGGCCAAATCCACAGGGTTTAGGGGGCCTTTAGGCTGGCCTAACTGCTGCTGAAGATGCAGCAGCACAAGGGCAACAAAGAACAGTGTGCTGTGGGAGTTGTGCTGTATCCTGAGATGGGCTGTTGTAGTTGTGTCATATCCTGAGGTGAAAGGTGCGCAGGCTGGCCTAAGAAACTTTTGCTTCCATTTTTACTCTGGCTTAAAATTGACCCCTTTGGGTCTACTCAGATGTATACCTCTTCCTGAGGTGGTCTAAGCCAGAGGAACTGTGAGGGGGCATGTCTGCCATGGAAACAAGCTCTGGATATGGCCTAACTGCACTGTTCTAGGCCATGTCCCACGTGCCCTCAACACACCCAGCAGAACTGCTAGGTTGGTGCAGGTCTATCTGTCGTGGACTGGCCTAAATGTACTCACACTGGTCCAGGCCTTTTCTGGTAGCCTAGCTGGCATTAGGCTGGCACAAGTGCCAGATAGGCTAGCCTAAATGCACTTCAGAATTGCAGCCAAACAGCACAATCCTTACTATGTCTACTCAAAAGTAAGCCTCTTTGTGTTCAATGGGTCTTACACCCAGGAAAGTGTCTTTAGGATTGCAGCCCAAATCTCCCAATAACCATCCAATTGTTTCACAAAAATTTTGAAAAATGTCAAGGCCAAATCTGGAACGCTGTTGCATGACATAAACCATGTGCAATGAAGCTGAGCAGTCTCCAAGCATCAACATGTGCCCTCCTTGCTTGGCTCATCCTGTGAGAAGTCTGGAAGGACACCATATTCAATTATTTTAAACAATGCTGGGAGATCAAAGGATATCAACAGGATCATATTCTCTGTCCATCTGCTGGCATAAGTTACCCAGGAAATTTGAGGAAGTCAGGGAAGGATAGTGAGAACACAAGGGGCTAAGTCCAAGTGTGGGAAGAAAAAAAATAGACCGCACCAGAAGCCTTGTATCTGGAAAAAAGGCAGGGCAGCTAAAGGGCTATTGGCCCTTAGCTCTGGAAGCTTATCTAGAAAGCAGTACAAAGTCCCCTTCTGCACTGACACAGCAGCAGAGTTGAACATCAGCCCTTTGCATGCTAGCAGGGGAGGAGTGAAACAAAAATGAAGGTAACTGTGTCAAATACTCCCCCCTACTTCTTGCCACTATAACCAGGGGAAGACAAAAAAGTGGTGACAGCAGCAGCAGTTTGGGTGGCAGCAGCAGTATGGAACCGCACAGCATGGTGCTTGATGGGAAAGCAACATCACCTTAACAATTTCTGAATGGAAAATATTTCTTCAAGTACCCACATGGTTCAAGCCACCCCAAAGGGGCAATTGTAATCCCCTTTTCCGAGGGACAATGGCTCCCAAATTTACCAGAGTTATGGTGCCCCTGAAGCCTCTTCTTCCTGCCTCAGCTCTGTCAACATGTTGGATCACATACTGTAAGATCCAAGGATCACATAAGTTCCAAGACCTTGGAGATCAGATAGGCACATCCCATGGAACCCCTTTAAATGTGCTGCAATGCCCTAAGGATTCTCAAATTTTTTCCCTCTTCTCCATAGCATCCTTATTAGTGTTCTTCTACCTGATTAAAAATGTCTCCTCGAACAACTTCACAGTCAACCTTGTATTTACAGATGAGGCAAGAAGCTGTTGCAAAGGAACCTGAAAAACACCACCACAAAATCAGGAAGCAATGAGATATGTTGTTGCACATGCCAAGACAGAACATAACAAAAGATATATTAATTCCAATACTGAGACTGCAATCCTAATCTCCAGTTAGGTCAATACAAGTTCCATGCTGGCCTGAGGTATCACAAAAGTGCTGTAAGGCACTTCTGTACCACTCTGAAGAGTGAGGCCGCAAAGACATGTGCAGCCTCCCCATACCATTGCGGGAAAGGAGTGATGAGGGAGCTGTGCTGGCCTGCATTGGGCCTGAGGTGACAGATCATTATCTGCCTTGAACTGCTCCAACATAGGAAGGCATATACAGGTTGAATATCTGTGGGTACCATTTTTGCATTAAACAAAAGAAATGGTTTACTATGGTAGAAAGACAATGAATCAATATGAATCATTTTCTCTTTCCCTGAAAACAGCTTAGAGCACAAACCAAACCATGTCTACTCAAAAGTAAGCCCCACTGTGTTCAATGGGTCTTGGTCCCAGGAAAGTGTGTTTAGGATTGCAGCCTTAGGCAGACACTTTCCCATGCAAAGCAATTAGGAAGCAATTGGAAGGCAAAGCAATTGATCATCATCTGCTATTCATTATGGATAGACTATGGATCGATTCCAATAGACTTTTGGAATCTTATGGAGACTATCAACTTTCCTTATATTAAATAAAAACTGAAAATATTAAATTAAATTGCTCTCAAGGGGGCAATTTATTTAAAATACAGGGGCTTATCTGTAATTGTCAGGTAACTAAGACCCAAGCCTGTCTATATGGTATCAGTTCAACATAATGAATACATATTCTCAAAGAATTAACTGAGAGCTATAATCTCTAGCTCAGGGGTGTCCAACCATTCAACTTCAGGGCTCCAGGACCTTTAACAAGTATGCAGAGGAGGAAATTTCAGCAGGTGCAGCTTTTCATCCCACAGATCACAAGCTACACCTGCTGAAATTTCCTCTTTTACAAGCTTGTTAAAAGTCCAGGAGCCATGAAGTTAAAAGGTTGGACACCACTGGCTCATGGTGCCAGGTGTCCTACATATCAACTAAATTCAAAAATGTAGATGGAACTTTACTTTGACTGACCATGGCATTGGATTATCCTTTGAATTCCTGCAACTTGTTCCAATGTATCTATGTTCTGAGTATAATTGCGAAGCAGTTTTCTTTCTTTGTCCATCAAAGCTATAAATTTATGACAGAGAGATGGTTGAAACTGTCCAGGATATATTTCCTGCAGAAGTAAAAAAAAATAAATGACAACATATGTTAACTTTAAAATGGCCACATTTCATTTTTGTTTAAAATTTGCTATTGAGAGAAGAATGGAATTTAGGGAAGGACTCCAGTAAAGAGTAATGGGAAGAAGTAAATGAGAACAGTGAACACTGGAAGGTTTTACTAAGAGAAGGTAAATCAAGATATAATGTCTTTCCCCGTGGGTCCATTTTCCAGACCTGGTTTATCCTGCACCTCCTAGCAACGGAACTCCATATTGATGAATGGTAAGATCTCAACAATATGTTGAGCTCAACAATTAGCAAACTGACCTAGTATTTGCCATAATGATGTAGATCAGGAATGTCCAAACTTCAGCTCAAGGGACAGATGCAACATGCAGCAAGGCCTTTTCTATCTGGCCCACAGGCAAGCAATGTAATCCATTGGAGGCAAGGGGAGTTTTGCTATGCTCACCTTTGGAGAGAATTGAGGACCCATGCATTGAGGAGGATGCATGCATTGAGGACCCAGGAGGACCTTGTCTCTTCTCTCCGAAAGTGTTTATGAACTGGTTTGAAGATCACCCCAACCCTGTGTTCCAAAATAGTTTGGACATCCCTGATCTAGATTGATGAGGTAGGAGTCAGTATTGTCTATATTTGTCCTTTTAGTTTCTGTGTCATATAATAGGCCCAACTGGGCTGATATGGGAGGGGAGTTGGAGTGAACTTTTGTGATTCCTCCCCCATCCAGTAATCCTTGAAGATTTGCACTTGATGGTAGATCCTTGAGACCAGTGTGACTTGTGTACTGACAACCCCAGTAAACAGCAATTTCTCTTCCTGAGCAGAAAGGAAGGTCTTAGAAATCGTACCAAGCTTCCCACAAGTTGCTATCTTCATTGTTTGTGGTAAGGCCTTCTCAGTAGTAGAAGTAACATATGGCCACCATGGGCCCATTATCAATTAATATGGTGCCTTGTTCCTACAGCAGAACACACTTTGGATCTGATTTTAACGGAGTAGGATGAAAATGATGTGTTGGTGGGGGTGTTTGTGATAATTCCGTTTTCATACACATCACTATCTGGTTGCATTTAGATTTAAATCTTTGTAGCACCAGTTAAAAAGGTTCATGCCAAGAGGCTGATAGATCATTTCCTGTCATTTCTTAGCGATGTCGCTACTTCCAGGGCTAGCAACTCTATCAAAGCCCTTCTTGTCTTCTGCAATAAGTACCTTTAACTCTTAAATGCCCATCTAAAAATAGCCTAATTTGCATCAATTAAAATGCAGGACCAATGGACCCCATTGGTCATATAAGGGTTAAGTATCTTCCACCAGTTCCTAGTCCATGCAAGACAGGGGAAGTACACCAAACCACATGTAACTGTAACCATGTCACTATAATATACTGCTTCCTTAACAGTGGTTCTCAAACTTTCAAGGAACTAAATGTTTGTGTGGAAAAGGGGAAAGCAGTAGTATGATCTCAAGGATCTTGTCTCCATGGAATGGGGGATCAATTATGAAACTTATCAGAGATGCGGCGAGCCATGCGGAGCACTTACAGGGTTCTCCAAGACTTGAACAAAATGAGTGACAAAACTGGAATTCCAGAGCTCCCCACACATCCCAGACCCTGGCAGCACCTCTGGTAATCTTCAAAACTGAGCCCCAATTCCCCTGGAGGGAATCTGAGGAACTGCACTGCCATTTTCATATTCAAAACAACTTAAGACTGCAAGTTATTTGTAGTACCAGCAAGCAGTGTGCCCTGCTGTACTGAATATTGTTCAACATGTGATGTGGATAATATGGTAGGAAGGTCCACTGGTGTTGTGTTGTCCAAGGAGGAGGATGCTCAATTGGAGTACTGCTGTGACTGTATCTCTCAAGGAGGACTAAACGCTCTCTATTTTGAAGGAGGCAGTAGTGAGAGAAGTACGTAAAAAGCCTGCCCTAGATCTCTCCCCTTGTCTGTTTCTAATCTCTCCTTTTCTGGCAAGATCTCAAAGAACACGATGGTGATCTGACTCCAAAACATCTTGAATGAAATAGATCAGCAGTCTTCCAACTGTAGTGAGTTGGTATTATCTACATTTCTACTGCAGAATACCCAAAAGGCTCTGCATCTCAATTTCCTGAGAAAAGAGGCTGCCCGGCCAAAGGCTCTGTGATAAAGCCACACTATACCAGAATGAGAATCTCAGTCAGCTGGATTGAGACCTTGGCTGACGTTTGGAAGCCCCTCAAATAGATTATCATGTCCCATTTCAGTCTGATTTCTGACTAGAGTTCAGGATTGATATTGTCTTGAATGTTCTTAATGATGACCTACAGTAGGCAAAATATAAGGGAAGTGTGTCTGTTGAATGTAGCTGAGGTTCCATAGAACCAATACCATCAATCATGGCATTCCTCAGGACTGCCTTTCATGGTTTGGACTGGAAGACAGTTTTAGGGTGGTTCTGTTCCCATGGAACAGACACAGAGTATGATGAATGGAAGCTGTAATTGCTTTCTGCTATGACATAGAACCCTGCTGGGACCACAAAAACTATGTGTTGTTGAAAGGCATAGGAACCTATCTACATGTAACTGCTGGGAGACTGGCAAGAATTTGAATTAAACCATCAACAGTACATAAATGATGTCCAGCTCCATTTTACTATGTCATTTGATCCCAAGGAGTCAGCAGACATGGATATAGTGATAAGCTGGATGGATATCAACTAAGAAGTTGAAACTTCATTCAGAAAGACAGAATTGATATTCAGTAGAAGAGATTGCAGAAGGGTTACACTCACTCTGAAGGACCAAGTGTGCATTCTGGCCTGAAATTGTTTTGCCAAGGGCACATCAGCCTTTCCTTGAGGAAATCTTGCCTATCATCCACACATTCAAACTGGAATGTCACAGTGCTCCAGACAAGGATGTTCTGTCTCTATCTCTAAAGGAGTGAAGGAACACCACAACTGCCATGCTCATGCCATTGCTGTGGACAAAAGGTATTATTTTGCCTTTATCCCTACCAGTGCTTGCTGTCCAAGAGGCTGTGAGGAGACTGCTTAGGGAACAGCACAGCCTTAGAACAGCAAAAATGCTGTTGTGTCCCACTTCTTCTTTGCAATTACAAAAGTGGGTTGCAATCATTTTTTTAAGCTCTTCCAAGGCTTAGGGACAGACAGAAGACAAGCATATAGGGGTCCTTATAGACAGCTGCCCTCCAGACAGCTGCCACTGCAAAGGATAAGTAAAAAGACCCCTTTTGTCCCTAGTGACAGTGGCAATTGTGTCACTGCCTTCGTCTCTCCACCACAAGCTCAAACTCTCCTAGAGTTCGCAAATTGTTGCTTTAGACACATCTCAGTTGAACTATTACAACATGCTTTATTTAAGGCTACCCTTATAAACAAGTAATCAAGAATTGCTGCAGCCAGAGTGCTATCATTTCATATAGAGGAATACCATTTCCATACTGCAAGAATGATGCAGATCTCCCTTCCATTTCAGAGTCAAATTTAAGATAATTATAATTACCTTTAAAATCCAATCCTTCAATGCCTTTCACCAGGCAACTGTATTCATTAGTTAATATCTTCAGTCCCTGCTACCTGTATCCTCACTGAGAAAGGTTCACTGGCATGCACATGGGACATAACCTACTGAGTGCTCCCAAGAACATAACATAAGAGCCTCTGCTGATCAGATCAATGGCCCATCTAGTCGAGCTTCCCATATCTCATAACAGCCCACAAGATATCTCAGTGTATGTGATTATATATACAGGGTGATTCAAAATGAATGGGACAAAAAGGCAAGCAACCTTAAATTGCTGTAATGGATTTTAATTTGAAAATAAAAATATAGCATGAAAGTAAAACTATACAGTACAAGTTTTATATGGCAACAACAAAAAGTCTGCTATTATCAACAATAATAATTAATAGGCCTTGTTTGTTTCCCCTTTTTTCCTCAGGCCTGGCTTTTCCCGCCTTTTTTCACTGCAGGTCTGGTTTTTCCCATCAAGCCTGGTTTTCAAACAGTGCCCTCTCCCCCTCCTCTTTTCCGGACCAGAATCAGGTCCCAGATCCACTCACTGTGCCCTGTGTTGATCCTTCTGGGATGTGGTTGGCCCTTGCCTCTTAGCAGGTGAGCGCGAGAGGATAGGGCCCTCGGGATGTCCTCCTTGCCCCCCCCCCAACCATCCGCTGCCTTCCTGAGCCTCTTCATCACTCTTTAGAAACTTGTATAGTTTCTAAATTTTGAAATTTGTATTTCAAAAATAAACTCATTACAGCAGTCACAGGTATGTTTTCTTTTTGTCCCATTCATTTTGAATCACCCTATTTATACAGACAGACAGACAGACAGACAGACAGACAGACAGACAGACAGACAGACACACACACACACACACCCCAGTGATGGAATTCAAAGAAATTAACAACCAGTTCTATGCCCATCTGGCAGCCACTTTTAAATGGCTATTTTTAAACTTTATATGTCCTATCTCTCATTAACAAGCGGTTCTATAGAGTAGCTGCGAACCTGCTGGAGGCCCACCACTGACACACACCATACCCATTATGACTTGTAACCTGTGATGACCTTTTTCTCTAGAAATTTGTCCAATCCCTTCTGAAAGGCACTGAGATTAGATGCCATCACCAGGAGTTCCACAGATTAATTACATGCTGGATAAAAAACATTTTCTTTTGTCTGTCCTAACTCTCCCAACATTCAATTTTAGGGGACATTCCCTAGTTCTGGTGTTATGTGAGAGAGAAATTTCAAATAGATCTGTTCTGCTATGATTTGGTCTTCCTCACAGTTGAGATTCCATTAGATTCCTTTATTCACTTCACCTAATGGCTGGATGCAGTATAGCATCGGACACACTAGCACACTGGTTAATGTTTTTATTTGAAGAAAATTATACTGAGTATTCTCAAAGGATTGAGAGCAAAAAAGGACTGTTTGGTGCTTTTTGCTCTCCAACAATGCCCATCAAAATGTCCATCAAAACTTCAGGTCTGGAAATTTTTTTAACAAACTGCAGCTGATAAGTCCAAATAATTAGAATTGTAATGTTAATAAATAGAAAAGTCAGAGACCACCACTGAAGAGGATAATTACATAATATTACTTTAACTGTAAAAACTGAAGGCCCAATCTTAGCCAGCACTGTTGCAATAAACACAAGAAATGGAACCTTGAGAGATCTCCATGATTACCACAAGCACAGGATGCATACCACATTAGCAAAGCTGCATCCGGGCTGGAAAGTTGGATAGGGTTGGGTCCTAAATTAATGTATAGCTTCCAACTTCTAAAAATAAATTACATGCCCACTTATAAGTTGAGACTACAACACAGAGGTGAAAATAAACCTTTCTAACCATTCTACTGCCTTCTGAATTCCACAATTGTCAACTAAGGGTGCAATCCTAACCATGTCTACTCAAAAGTAAGCCCCATTGTGTTCATTGGGTCTTACTCCCAGGAAAGTGTCTTTAGGATTGCAGCCCTAGGCTGCAATATTACATGCACTTACTTAGTCCCACCAATTTCAATGGGGGGGGGGGTGCTTTCAAGTAAGCAGAAATAGGGACTAGGGTAAAAATGTTTTGGAAGAATTTTGCTAATCTACGTTCTTCTGACTTAGTGACTTTCAACCATATGATACAAATGGTCCATAGGTTGAAAATAGCAGATTTAACAGCTTATATGCCATCTAATATTTTCATATCAGATACAGCAACAACCTTTCTGTTGTGCTACCTGGTCCAACTCAGAAGATTCCTTAATTGCCACCTGAAAATATGCATGACATAGATATAACCATGTGTACTTGTTGCATGTTCTTGCATTTAAAAAATTCAGAACAAAAAACTTTGATGTCACACTAGAACATTAAAATGTACAAGACTAGTGCTGCAGAATTTAGATTTAACAAAAATGTTGTGCCTTATGATATGATAGGCAACACCGTCTTGTTTTCTGTAAGATTATTTTTTTTAACATTGCATCAGATAAAAGTCAGTAGGAGCTGCAAAAAAACAGACATCTCTGACTATCTTGGATACACCTTGTTATCTGGGATATGCCAGTGTGTCCTTTCTGAAGCACAAACCCCTGGTTTGAACACAAGGAAAACAGAACTGTGAGATATAATACATTTGTAGGCAATTTATAAATATCTGCTTTCCAGTATAGTAAAGAAAAAATAGCACCTTTGCAAACTTAAAAAATGGTCTTGGATCTTTTCTGAAGTATTCAATGTCAAACATTGCTTGAGGATCAGGAAGATCTGGGAAATCTACTGCAAGACGTGCATAGATACCATCTCTTGATCGGAAGTCAGGAATTCCACAAGAAACAGATACCTGAAATGAATGACACCATAGTAAATACCAACTATGTTCATATGTGCTTTACTTCTTGCTAATAATTTCAGATATTACGACTTGTTAGAAAATGTAATGTTTGGTCACAACTGTGTAGTTTGTTTTCACTTGGCAAAAGAAATGTTACATTTCTTTTGAAAAAGTGCATGTGAGGAAATTAAGACTGCATTCAGCTACTGCAAGCTGAAATATATATCCCGTGGAACAAGGTGTGCTAAAAATATGAATATTTTAATACTATGTAGGCTTAGAGGCTAAACAAATAGTCCCTGTTAACTAAGGTAGGGTTGCTTCTGGGCTGATGTTTCACTAGTTATTAACACAACATAGAGCAGTCTATCTAGATTATGTTCATAGCTGTACTAAAATAATTCAGAACGCAGTTTACTCTAATAAGTACATACCCCAGCTCCAGTCAAGACAATTATTTTTTTGCAATCTTGTAGAAGTTTTACAGCATCCTCTATAGTATTAATGTCTTTCCGCTTTTTTCTTTTAGGTGGTTCTGACAGAATGTTAATGACAATTTGCCATAAAGTCATATCATCCAGTTCAGGGGGAGGAATGGTTTCTGGCAACAAATCTTTCAAAATTGCACGTGGATCTGTACCTATCATGAGATGTTGTTGGACAAAAGTGTATGGACCTGTTAATAAAAAATAAAGTAACTGTAATCTGGCTGACATGGCATGCTAAGTTTGAATGAGAGAATTCCATAAAAATTTTGAGATTGCATCTTCTTGTCACAGAGCTGATTTATAGCACAATCCTAACCATGTCTACTCAAAAGTAAGCCCCACTGTGTTCAATGTGTCTTACTCCCGTGAAAGTGACTTTAGGATGGCAGCCACAGTTTCAAAACTAATGCTCAGTCTGAAAGATACATGTTGCAATGTATTGCCCATGGAAAAGCATAAACAAACCTTACTAGTAGGATATCCTGTGAGGAACCAATATAGCAGGTTTTTTCCACAGAATATATATTGGTAATAATCTCATTAATAGCTGGCTACTGCATACTAGGTATACATATTTCTGTAACCAAAGACTACTGTGAGGTGGCAAGGATATCTTTAGGTTAGCATCTGTCCTAATCTACCATTATCCCTCCCTCCATGATACGACTACACTAATTTCTGTGCCATGTAATAGTTTTACACAACCAAGTCTGCTGTGTTAAAGAGTCGAGTCCAACTCACTCTGAAATTCAGCATCCTAGGGTGGTATATAAGTTCTAAATGCAGAGTTATGATTTTGCAAGCCAACAGTAGATCTCATCCAATGAACTCATGATTCAGTGTAACAGTTCTTTAAGCCTTTTTAAAGGTAATAATCTTATTGGCTGCCTATTTATTGGGTTACTAATACATGCCCTTTTAAACTGGATAACCTCTGTTGAACTGAATTGTGATGTTATGTGAATACAAATAAGGAGGCCCTTTCCCTCACTGATATTCTTGTGTGCAATTTTCAACAGAAAAAACCAAACAAAAAAAGGCTTAAGAAACGTCTCTTACTTTGCCCCTTTAAAAGCGCAGTCTTAATGGTTGTATTTATACAATGAAAATAATGATACAAAATAAGGAATATGAAATATGACAATAATTAAGTTTTTCATTTGAAGAATGAAAAGTCTTCAAAAAAAACACCAAACACCATATAGTGGTACCTTGGTTTACGAGCATATTTCATTCCAGAAGCATGCTTGTAATCCAAAACGCTTGTATATCAAAGCAAGTTTTCCCATAAGAAATAATGGAAACTTAGATGATTCATTCCACAACACAAAAACATTCATATAAAAATAATTACAACACTGTAATATAATACAAAATAATAAAAAATGCAAAATATAAAGGAAAAAAATTAACCTGCAATTAGTCTCTCAGGTCTTTTAGGCGCCTTTCTATTGCCCTCCTTAAGCAGAAGTGAGCCCCACTGATTATAACAGGGCTTACTTTAGAGAAGACATGCACAGCTAGGTGACTCAGGCTCCTTTTCATTTCCCCCTTTACACAGGAGTGAGCCCTATTGACTGTAATAGGCTTACTTTAGAGTAGACATGCATAGGCTGTCAGTGGAGTGCTGGAACAGGCCATATCCCAACCAGGACTATTTTTTTGCTTGTATTGCAAGACAAAATTAGAAATGTTTGCTTGTCTTGCAAAATGCTCTTTATCCAAGATTTTACTGTTCAGGAATACAATGATAGCCGAAGAGGACCTCCCACTTCAGAACACCATATTGTTAGCTGAAATTGTAGATACTGGGGACACCACCCATAGGGGAGCTCCACAGACAAGGGGAGCTCCGCAGAGTCCTCACAGAAGTTTTATGAAAGCAGGAGTAACATATAGTTATTTATTTATAACCCACTTTCCACCTAAAAAGGATACCCATGCCAGCTGCCTTTTAATGCCTTCTCTGGCCCTCCTAATGACTTTAAAAGGAACAAAAAGTGACTTCCAGGTGTGTTGTTTTAAATCAGAAATGATTTCTTTTGGTCTAAAGCAGCAATTCAGAGGGTCACAGAAGCTATGGGAGGACATTCGCATGGGGCCTTTGCAGGAATTGGAAGACCTTCCAAAAGCAAAGGGAACCCAGCTTCCCTCACCTTGAGAGGTCCACAGGGGAAGAAGGGTGCCCATACTATGTGCAGAGGAGCTTACATTAGCAAATAAGCAAGCCCCCCCCCCCCAAGTTGTCATTCTACTTCAGGTAATAATCCTCAACTTAAAGGAATGAAAAAGAAGCATCTGTAAGATCTCCCAAGTTCTGTGCCAAGGAAGTCTGGAAGCAATGACATTTTATCACTCAGTTACACAACTGGCGACAATCGTAACTCATGCCAGATGAGCATTATATTACAACTAACCATCCACAGTGTCAGACAAAGACATAAAAGGCACCTAGACGTGGCTCAAGCAGGAAAGGAAGAAAACCTAGGGCAATGGGGTGCACAGGAATCTCAAAGATAATTGTCTAAGAAGTAACACCTAAATTTCTACCTATACGTGGCCTTGGAGTCCAATCACTAGAGCTTGCATGAGAGGCTCCATCATCTTCATCACTTTCACAGGAATGGAAGCCATTTGCAATAATTTCATCACTAAAAAATATATCTGAAAAAAACAGAGAAAGAACAGTTATAAAAGCACTATCCTTATATTTACAGCAAATTAAACTCTGTTTCTCTTACAAGGAGTAATAATTTATTTTAATCTGGGTTCTTGCCACATAAACATATTCAATAATTATATGGACTTTAATAGTTGAATAAATATATTATCTGGTGAACCATTTGTTTTAATGTTCAAAAGCAAATTGAGGTTATAAAGTCTGAGAGAAAAATCTCAATACCAATGGTTTTTATCACAGAAGTACAACTTCTCCCTCAAGACCTATTCAAGAAAACATGTCTTAGGAAAACTAAATGAGAAAACATGGAGATTGTGCTCTGAAACATAGAGGTGAAAAAACCCACAGACATTACTGGTAATGTTGATGGAAAATCCAGATGGGACCAGATTAAAAAGAAACCCACCAAACTTGTGTCTTGAGCAGTTGTATAGCAGATTAAAGTTTTACAAAATCATATCACTTTAAAATGTGTTGCAAAAGTGATAGATTTATCTGGCAATATTTCCAATTTACCTTTATTTCACACAGGTCTCCTATATCGGTATCAGCTGCACACTAAATTTCCGCTTTTCAGGCAGCTATTTGAGGATACCAATTCAACAATGGAACTATTATAAGATACTGTTTCTCACTTCACATCTTCACCCACATTGCCTGCGTACTTGAAAATATAATCCTGGTAACTCCCATAACTTAGTGGTGATATTAAAGTTGGGAAAACAAAAATTCCATCTTTGTTTTAAACAAATTGTATATTCATTACACAAGCTTTTGCTAAATACAAGTGTACGGATGGGAGTAAAAGACTGAATGGGAGTAAAACAGTAAGATCACATTGTCAAGCACATGGGTATCCAAGAGAATGCTAAATACAAGATATTTTTTCTAGGAAATGAAGATTTTCAGGATTAGGACCAATGTATATTATAGATTTTTCATATTTTTTCATACACTGTCCATCTGAAATTCTACAGCACTTTACAAATTAAAAAACATACGTACAGAACTTTTATTAAAGTTAACACAACATAAAAATCAGAAATAGGAATCAGAGCTTTCTGTTAGAGATTAGGTTGATTTTAAAAGGGGGCACTCCACGTATGAAAGTGGTTACCAAGATTATATTTAATGTGGAAACAAGCATGTAATTTAGTGTTTTAGATCAGCCAAGTGTTCCACTTCATCCATACAGGCCTAACCCAATTTAAGCTACACTACCGTTCACTACCATCCAGTAAAACGGAAGGTGTTCCCTGTAGGTTGCCCTGCTAGACGTTACTGACACTGAAGGAAGTGCTCGTCCCTGCTACAAGGCAGAGGAGGACTCTGTAGTCACATGGCTAGCATGACTAAACATCAAAGGCACAAAGAATGCTGTTACCTTCCCAACAAAGTAATACCTATTTATCTATTTTGCATTTACATGCTTTTGAACTGCTAGGTTGGCAGGGGCTGGGCTAGTAAAAATAGAACTCAGTCCCTTGTGCGGTACTCAGGGTGCAATCCCAGGGTGCAATTTAGGCCCACTTGGTGTATCTTCCTATGGTGATGTGGGGAGGTTGGTGCACTAGACTAACCTCCCCAAGGTGTGGGGCAAAAGCGCCTGGTGGTACTTTTGTGACACCCCAAGGTCAGCAGAGAACATTTTTTGGCATCCATCAGTCTTGAAAAACTATGGTATCGTGCTTGAAGCTGTATGCGAAGCATGAAGGCCTAGGTAGATTAATATGGAGGATAGGATGTTACCCAAGCAGCAAATCCCCCTTCTCCATGCCACTGAAATAGTCAAATGGAATCGCAAAGCCAATACGATTGTTTCCAGCTGCGTCGCAGAGCTGGGCTAAGGACAGGAGCTCACCCTGTCTTGAATCCTGGCCTCCTGGTTAACAGGCACAGTGTCTTAACCACTTGTGCCACCCACAGCGCCAGCACAGGACTGCAGGTTAGGATTGCAGCCTGTCTTGAATCCTAGATCAGCCAACCTTCAGGATGACAAGCACAGCACCTTTAACCACTAAGACACTGCAGCCCTTACCACTTAAGGGCGCAATCCAGAGCAAATTCAGCCTGTTCTGCCCTAACTGCTCTCTCCTAACTATTCTGTATCCAGAACATAAAGTTATGCTGCATCCAGAGAGTCAGGAAGCCTGGGCTGCCCTAACTGCTCCAGAGCATGCTAAGTAATTGACACATGGGGAGATTGCTCCTGAGACTTGCTCCTGAGGAGACCCCCCCCAGATCACACTGAACAAGGAACAGCTGTGGTGTCTGCATTATAAGGAAGCCCAGAAGTTCCTGACAACCAGTTACAGCTGCAGTTCCTCTAGTGGAGGGTGGATGTTTGGAGTGGCCTGCTGTATCCCCAGGTTAGTGGGCTGCCGTAGTTGTTCCATATCCTGAGGTTGAGAGGCAGGGATTGCAGCTAGGCTGGCAAGAACTCAGATTTTTGGTCAGCACTGCCATTCTTACTCAGGCATTATCATGGACCCCTATGGGTCTACTCATTACTATACCTGCTCCTGAGGTGGTATAACTCTGAGTGCTGGAAGAGGGCATTTCTGCCTTGGAAACAGGCTCTGGATACAGAGTAACTGCTCTGCCCTAGGCAATGCTAAATATGCCCTCAACATGCCTCTCCTGAACTGTTTAGGGCAGAGCAGTTAGGGCAGAGCAGGTCCACCTCTCTTAAGGCACCCTATGTTGCCTTGCTCTGCCCTAAGCCTCTTCTAGAGTAACTGGGATGGAGCATCTTGCAGTTGCTCCAACCTAGTGTTAGATAGGGCACCCTAAGGCCTCTTATGTGCAAGGAATAGTTGCTCTGGATTGGGCTGTAAGTTTACTTAGAAATAAGTCCTACCAATGGAATGTACTTCTGAAGCAATGCACAGGATCAGGCTGTTGAAAAGCTCATCTAAGTTACTGTACCCTATATTTTATTAGGGTAAGATAGAAAGGGTTTATATCCATATTCTGAGAAACAGGCCTACTTAAGATAACTCACATTCACAAATGTGCATGTTTGGCTTCTGGACTTCTCACCTAGGAGTAACTATCACCTAATTCTATGCCTGCAAGTTACTAACATGACAAGTTACCAACTAACTTAGTAGACAAGTTAGTTACTAACTAACAAGTTACTAGCAAAGCAGAAATCTTTGCTCTCTTGTTAAATGAGAGCAAAGATTTCTACTTTGCTCTCAAACCTTTTAAGTCTACTCCTAACATGTGTTTGCTCTAAATAAGCTCTTTTGAACTCATTGTGGTCTTACTCCATAGTACAGTGTTTCAACTTTCAACTGAGGTGAAAGTAAAAGCAATCTGAAGCAACCTTTTGAAACACTGTAGCAACTGTAACCATAACAACCCCACTGAATGGTTTTTAAGGCTATGGTTTTTCTATGTGCCTTTGCCAGGGAGAAAGCTCAGCCCGAATTAAGTGAGATATTCAGGACCCAAGCATGTTATGTTTTGCTTGAGAGCTCCCATAGACAACTATGCTGCCATAGACAAAATAATGGTCCATAACATTTTGAGTGTGCAAAGTATTTCACACCTATTATTTTGTATCTTTACAACTACCCAGGAAAACGATTATTATTCTCTCCATGTTACAGCTGGGAGCCACTAGTGTCAACCAGCAAACTCACAACAGCAAAAAGATTCAAAACAGAGAGTTTCTTAGCTGGCAAACTACACCACTTCCACACTTGTAGTCTGTTGCTCAAGGGTGCTGTCCTAAAGGCATCTGCTTAGGAAGATGCTTCACTTTTGAGTAAAAACTATACAAGACCAAACTGTAACTCCTCCCCCCAGTAACAGGTGCACAGGATAGAAGACAGCAATCATGATTTGAAACTAATCATTTAAAATTTCAGAGAAAAAGTTCCCTGGGGCCTTTAACAATCAATTAGGATGGGCATCTCGTCTCCCACGAGGGCCAGAGAATTAAAAGCCCAATCCTATTCAGGTGTACTGGGAAGCAGATCCCATTGAATTCAACAGGGCTTACTCCTAGGAAAGTGGGTCTAGGATTATAGCGTTTGAGCCCAATTCTATGTTTGCCCATTCAGACATTTACTCCCATTGTCTTCAATGGAGCTTAGGCAAGGGTGCAAAGAATTGCAGCCTTTTAGCCATATCCTATGCCTATCAGGGTGACCATATATCATAATCACAAAAGAGGACAAGTCCCCCCCAATGTAAAACACCAAGAAAAATGTAGGATATGACAAAAAGCTGAAAACACTCATATACTTTATATTGCTTTCATATGGGTAATTTAAAAACCTATATTAAATTTAAAACTAGTATATATAATTTATTGCAAATGTAGCAAAAAAGCTACATGCTGCATGCTGACAAGAAAAAGGAGGACGGACAATGATGGTTTTTCCAGGACACAAGGCTAAAAAAGAGGGCATATGATCAACCTGGTTAAGTCCCATTGTCTTCAGGGACGTTTAGGAAAGCGTGCCCAGTATTGTAGCCTGAGAGCCCAACCCTAGGCATGTCTACTCAGAATTAAGTCCCATGATAGTCAATAGGGCTTATTCCCAGGCGAGTGTGGATAAGATTGCAGCCTCAGAGCCCAATCCTATGCATGCCTACTCAGAAATAATTCTCATAGTAATTAATGGGGCTTATTCCCAGGGAAGTGTGGCTCCTCAGAAGTCACTCCCATTATAGCTGGTGGGGCTATGAAAACATGGCTAGGATTACAGGCTCAGAGCCCAATTCTATTCACCTCTGCTCAAAAGTCCCGTTATACAGTAGTTAGTGAGGCTTATTCCCAGTAATGACAGTTTTGCAGCCTGAGAAGTCCCATTATAATTAATGAGACTTTCAGGTAAGGGTGGATAGGCTTGTAGCCTTAATGTCCAATCCTATGCTATTCAGAAATAAGCCCCATTATAATCAATGAGGCTCACATACAGGGAAGTGTGGACAGGGTTAGGCTCTAAGGTGACAGCTCTGCACACCCTTTCCTGAGAGTAACCTCCAGTGAAGTCAATAGGACTTACGAAGTACAATACTGAGTAAATACACATATTAAGTAGCTATTCACTTACTGAGTAAGTACACACCAAGTACATTTACTGAGTATTTACTTATTGAGTAAATACTCAGTAAGTACACTTACTAAGTAGCTACTTACTGAGTAAGTACACACTAAGTACACCTACTGAGTAGTTACTTATTGAGTAAATACACACTGAGTAAGTACACTTACTAATTAGCTATGCAGTCACTTACAGAGTAGCTACTCACTGAGTAAGTACACTTACTGAGTAGCTACTCACTTACTTACTGAGTAAGTGCACAACTGCCCTAGGGGGAGTAAACAAGCCTGCAACTGAAAACGACGTGCCTTACTCCCGAGTAGAGGTGTATAGATAGGGGTGCTCCGAGAGGCTCTCCCCCAACACCACCCCAGTGGGCGGGGAAGCTGCCGTTCTCCCTCCCGGCCATCCGCCCCTTGGCCTTCCTCCGTCCCTCACCGGGTTGCGGTGCCGCCTCCACCTCCGCCTGAGCAGCGCCGTTGGAAGACTGCGCCGTCCCGCAGCCAATGGCTGTCTGTGGTGCGGCTGTGGCGGGTGCCGCCTCCGCTCCCTCCCCCTGGCTGGGCCATGGAGGCTGGGAGGGCGGCGGCGGAGAGGCCGACCGAGGGAGGCCCCACCGCCTCAGCCCGGGGTCGGGGCCGCTCCGCCGGTCCTCTTCTCCTCTTCCTCCCACCGTCGCCGCCTCGGCGGGGACAGCCGCCGCTGCCGCCTCCTCCTCCAGCCGGGCCGCCTCCGCCTCGCCCCCGGCCGCACACGGAACTGCGGGGTCGTCGATGGAGCCCCGTCGCTGGCGCTTGAGAGCGGGCTCCGCGTTCTCAGCCTCGCTCTGTCCGCCGCTCCGGGGCTGGAGGAGTGGCGTCTCCTCGTCCGCCATCTTGGAGCAGGAGCAACCGCTCGCTCGCTCGCTCGGCCCCTCCCCCTCCCGTGATACAGCAGTCCTCCTCCCCGCCCCTCCCCCACCCTGACAAGAGTGATTTAAACGAGGCACGTGACCACCATCCCCCAGCCGACGCCCACGCGGGCACACGCCCAGTAGAAGGCCGCAACAACAACAAACTCCGTCACGTGACGCTGGGTGGCGCGCGCGCCCTCTCTCTCCCTCTCGGGGAAGCGGGGAGGGGGCAAAGAGCAAAGAACGCCTTCTCTGCTGAGGGCTCCGTCACGTGACCTTCCTTGGACGGCTCCAGTGTTACACAACTACGTGCATTCATACAGCCCAAGCCCTTGCGTGTCTCCTCAGAAGGAGGGATCATTAAAGTCAGTGGGGCTTACTCGCAGGAAAGCTTAGGCAGGACTGTAACCCCAGCCTACAAAGCATACTTTCCTGGAAGTAAGCCCCATTGACTATAGTGGGACTTACTTCTGAGGAGACATACATAGGTTTGCCTCTGAACCTCCAATCTAGCCACACTTTCCTGGGAGGAAACCCCATTGACTATAATGGGACTTACTTCTGAGGAGACATGCATAGGTTTGCCTCTGAGCCTGAAATCCTAGGTATGCTCTCATGGGAGTAAGCCCACTAGCTATAATGGGACTTTCTTCTGAGGAGGCATGCATAGGATAGAGCCTGCAGTGCAATCCTAGCCACCCTTTGTTAGGGGCAAGCTCCATTGACAATATGTTCTGATTAGACAGGCATAGGACTGAGTCCTAACTTTCCTTAGGAGGAGTCAACAAGGGAATTCCAATAACTGCATTGTTTTGGCCCAATCCTGTGCAACTTTCCAGCACCGGTGCAGCTGCAGTGTGGCTCCCCAAGCAAGAAAAAATATTTCTTTATCTTTTGGAAGCAGGGAGAGGGAGTCATTGAAAGTTTAAACAAGGAGTGACAAGAAATGAGGTAGGAGGTACCAGGAAACTCAGGGTGGGATCATTGGGCACCAGTAGACTGAAGGAGATGGTAAGATTTGACAGAGTAGGAACATCAGGAGAATATAGATTCACTGGGGATTTTTTCTGCATTTATTGCCCCCGATTTAACAATAAACAATTACCTACTTGACGACATAAACTTGACCACAACATGGGTATGATGTCAATGACCAATCTTAAACATACCTGCCCAGAAATCCAATTAATATATTTATTCAGGCTTCCTCTCTGCCAAAAGTATAAGGCACAGCTTTATACAAAAATGATCTTAAAACATGCAGACAATGTTTTGTCAAACATACAAAAATCATAAAACATGCATGGCAATTGGTGAACCATCTACTGACCAAGCTTATCAAATATCCCCCTTCCCTCCAAATGTGATTTGTTTAGCAGGATACATGGATATGATTGGCCTGCATATCCTAACTACTGTATTTTTGTATCCTGCTATTTGTCTTTGATTTTCAATTGATTGAAAATTTCCTACATATGGGCAGTTGACTGAGATGCTCCCTTCCCCTTCAGCAGTACTTCCCAAACTATTTTTACTGGTGGTTCTCTTGACCTACATGGCAGTAACTCTTCATTATGACTACAGTCCTATATATTTTACAGGGCAGTAGGTTGTTTGCAAGGATTCTGCAATGCCTCTGACTGGCTTCCATGACTCTCCAGGAGCCACGTCTTATAGTTTGGAAACCATTGCCCTACAGTTTGATCCAGATCCATTTACCCATCGCTATTTACCAAGAAAAATGGAAATGTTTCAGGGCCAATTGCACATTTCATGTGCAATTTATTGCCCCTGATTTAACAATAAACAATAAAATAAATGGGCTCTCAGATTTAATTTCTTCATATTGCACACATAAGTTCCTTTCCTCCTTTTGTCCTCACAACAATTTACCTTGACATGTAGGTGTGGTGGCCAAATAGTGATCCAAGTAACCCAAGAAGTGCTACACGGGGCTATTGGGTTGTGCATCAGCAATTTAGTTTGTGTGGCTCCAAGATGACCCATAGAGGTAGCAGGGGCTCAACATGGGGTAAGAGAACAGATAAGCAGAAAAATCCTCTGGCTGCCTCTTTGCCGACATAGGGGTGCCTATTTTGGCACTGCAGTACCATGCTGTGGGTAACCAGGTTATGATTGGTCTGTTAGTCACACTGGCTTATCTGTAGTCTCATATATCCTGTACTAAAATAAAGGACCAAAGAGCATTCAAAGCCCCAGAGAGATACAACCTTCTCAGCCACTTCTCCAGCATCTATTAAATCAAAATTATTCCAGCATTGCTATTGATGCCGCCATATAGGTAGTGCGTGGAAGGTGATAGTCAATGCACAGCCACAGGGACTTGCCCCCACGGTGACAGCACCCCATTCCCACTTCTCCTGACACAAGATTGTGTCTTCCACAGCTGTTACACAAGTAGGAAAGGATCAAAAACAGAGCAACCACAAATCCCAGCACTTGGAATTTGAACTACTGGCATTGGTATGAACTTTTTTGACAGCAGCTGACAAAGGAATGAAAAAATAGCACCCCCAAGCGGCCCTGCACACAGTGTACCAAAAGCACAGCATGAAATGTGGCAGGTACATTAAGTTGAAGGCATAGCGACAATAACTGAGCGCCCCCCCCCCCCCAAAAAAAAAGGATGCACCACCACCACTGGATGCAGCACACAACCCACTAGCACACCAGTACCTGCATGGGAAAATTAGGTAGGAGTGGGCCCCAAAGGCAGAAACACATTTTATGTCAAAATTTGCAATATATGCTAATATGTTAAATGTATTAAATATGTCTAATTTGCAGTGTCTAAATTTTTGCAAATATCGTCTGGTTTGCAAAGTCCTATCAACTAAAGTTGTCTTTATGTGTGAATGTTTGAATTAGGGAATGTGGACAGATGTTCAAAAGAACACAGAGCCCAATCCTAACCATGTCTACTCAAAAGTAAGCTTCATTGTGTTATGGGTCTTATGTCCCAGGAAAGTGTCTTTAGGATTGTAGCCGCAACTGAAAATCTACCTTCCTTCAGAAATCTGTCCAGATCTCAGTTTGGCTCTCTATACTTCTTTCAGAAAGAATTATAAAAAAAGTTGTGTTTGGGCAATGGCTTAGGATTAAACAAATATGGTAAATATTTATTTATTATAGTTACTACTTTTAATATGTGTTTGTATTCATATTTTAAAAGGGTTTGTTGATTTTAATTATTGCTAATTGGCCCAGTAATTCCTGTTGAAGGATGGTATATAATACCATCTAATCAATTATTACCATCCAATATATAGTGGATAATTTGGTATACAATACTATCCAATTAATTATCTACTATATTGGATAATTTGTACAGTTATTTTTACTAATCTAGAGTTTTTGGGAGGAGGTAGGATTTCAATTATAAACTAGAACACCTAAATAAATAAAGCTGTCCTTGCTTGTGGCCACCTGACACAGTGACATGCTGGAGGAGTACTTTGTGAGTTTGTGTCAACATAGATGACAACTTGTTGTTCTTCTGGTATAGTATTGCAAAAGAGACACATAGGCCTATATCCTAAAGTGAAATTAAGCCCCTGCTCTGGAGCAGTTAAAATGACTTTCCATAAGATAACACTAGAGGGTGACATAACTGCATGGACCCATAACTGCTCTGGATTTTGCTCATAGGGAAACTCAGTCAGCTAGACCAAAGATGTGGTTGGGGCAAGGAGTGCAGAGTTATATTTAGACACCCCACATTAATCTCAGAAGGACCTTCTGCCCCCACTACTCAAGTGTAACCATTGCTAGCTCCTGTCCTCATTTTTCTGCTGGTCAACAACATGATTCCGTTTCTATAGATTTAACTTGATACTGCATAGGATGGTACAAATCATCACTAGTCTCTGAATCACTGATGTGAAAATGGAGACAGTATCTAAAGCAGGGGTATCAATATTGTGTTCCATCAAAATATCCCTTCCAATACCAATTTGTGAACCCCACTCCTGGCACAAATTTGTCCTGTCCAGAATATCCCTTATTTTATTCAATGCCCATTTTGTCAGTTAATACTTTCCTTTCCCAGTAGCAGTGTGCAAAGAAATGAATACCAAACTCCCTTATTAGTTTAGAGCACAATCCTAACCATATCTACTCAAAAATAAGGCCCATTTTGTTCAAAGGGTCTTACTCTCAGGAAAGTGTCTTTAGGATTGCAACCTTAAGAGATACTTAGCAGGATAGATTACAACACAAACACAATATCCAGGGAATTGTTCTTGTTCAGAACATTCACCCCAAATCTCCACTGAACTTCAACAGTAAAGTCCAGAAAAATGCCACAAAAGTCCAATCCAACAAAGTTCAGGCAGACAACTTCAGGAGAGGATCACCCTTAAGAAATATATAGAGCTGCAGCACTGATATTACCCAAGCACATGTATCTCAATGTTCCTTATGGGGCTACTATTAGTCCAAATGTGATTCAGGTATGAGCAACACCCTTTTGCAGTCCTATGGAGTCCTATTAGTTCCAACAAAGTAAAGGTGTGAATAGCACCATCAGCTGTCAAAGTCTGCATTAGCTGTTAACCCTGCCCTTGCCAGAGCCATCAAAGAGCTGTCAAAACATCAGTGCCAGCACCACAGCTGCCTGTCTTATCTCTTGATCTTCCATGACCTATGGAAGCTCCTTTTGTGGCCCAGACAGTAATTGTGTTCTCTCATTTATTGAAATCAAGATTTGCATATTTTCACTAAAGAACTAATAAAGTACAGTGGCTCCTTCACGTAATAAACGCCTCGTGTAAAGTATGTTCCACGTAACAAAAATTTCTCTAGGATTCTGCTTCATGTAACAAACAAACTCATTGGCAGTTGGGGCAGATGCGCTGGCCGACAGCCCTTTTAAAAAGCGTCAGGGTCTGCCTAGCACACCTGCCCATAGCAAAAGCAACACTTTTGCACTGTTCCTCCTGTGGCCAGGTGTTTGCTAGGCAAAGGGAGAGAAGAGCAGTGGAGAAGAGGGAAGCAGCCCAGGGCTAGCCAGAAGAGAGCAGGGGAGAGAGAGGCTCAGGATGGAGAGAAGGAGAAAGTGGGGAGACACTTGGAAAGTGTCTTGGATTGCAGTGTCAACCAAAGAAGTGACTTTGATTGCAGCCTTCTACCTATGTCTACTCAGAAGTAAGCCCCATTGTGTTAAATGGGGCTTACTCTCAGGAAAGCGTCTTTAGGGCTGCAGCCTAAGTAGACTTCATAGGATCATGCACATTGAATGCATGTTTTGAATTCAATTCCAGTGTTCTGTTATCATTTTTACATCCAGTTAATATTTTTATATGAATATTTTTATATGAATATGGAACCAATCGCCTGAGTTTCCATTATTTGCTATGGGAAAATCAGCTTCATGTAAAGAACATAACAAATATGCCTCCGGAACGAATTAAATTTGTTACGTGAGGCGCCGCTGTACTTATTTCCAGCCTTCATCTGCTTGTCACTTCTTGCTTCAATGACTGATAGCAGGTCCCAAGAATGCTATTCAGCCTGCTTTATGAAATGAGTTTGATACCTCTGGAGCAAAGTACTGAAAGCAGTTTTCATAATTTCCCATGATATGTATACATTGTTTCTAGTCGAACTATACTTGCAACAATATAAAAATCTGATTCCCAGAGGAAAAAGTGAAATGTGCACACCACAAGCGGCTAACCTTTTTTTCAATCTGTTTGCTGTGGGTGGCACAAGTGGCTAAGACACTGTGCCTGTTAACCAGCAGGCCAGAGTTCGAGACCCGGGTCGGCCCCCCAAGAGAGAGTGAGCTCCTACTCTCAGCTCTGTTCCTGGCTCTTGACAATACTTGTTCAGTGATACAGCCATAGGGTACAAAAAAGTGGTGAGTGGTGTGCAATCCTGGGATCACAGAATGCACTTGCTTCTTTACATCACCATGGGAATGGGAAGACGGATGAGTTGTGCCAGCCTAGGTTAGAACTGCACCCTCACCTAGCGTGACAGCCCTATCCTCTGAATGTCTATCCAGAAATCCCATTGTGTTGAAAGGGGCTTGCTCACAGGAAAGTAAGTGTAGGACTGCATCCTTAGAAAAGCTGAAAACAGCACTTTTCAAAAATACAGCACTTAACATAAGTACCAGTAGCTGAAAACAGCAAGAATGGAAAAACAGATTTCAATCAAGATAGTACAGATTTATTGTAAGATAATTTTATATTAAAAGTGAATACGCCAAAATATACCTCTTTCACCAAAAGATCAATAAAGTATAAATCTTATCTAAGATTTTATTTAGGAGACCTTATTAATAAAATGTTACAATGCTTATTACAACTTCTGATGAAATTGAATTGGTCTGTTCCGTATTATTTTATTTGCAGATGTTTTCTTCAAACAAATGTCTTAAGCAGAAGTGCTGTTTTTCTTTAAAGCTGATGAAAAATTTCCACAGCTGTTGGAACTGCAAATATTAGGTTTTGTCATCTTCTACGTCATGACTGTACACTAAGTTGTAAACAACACTGTGTAAACAGAAGTGTAGATAATGTTTTGTAACTATGTGGGCAAGCTAATGACTAACATTCATTGAGAATCTGGCATTCATTGCCATGTACGATTTCCTACATTCTCCCATTTTCAGATTTTAACATGTGTTGTGTAAGAATACATCTTTCACTTGGGGCCCAGCCCTACCTGGGCCTTGTTTTGCCAGAATTCACATTCTTGTAGTGTAAGGCATCAGAGGCGGCATCAGAGGCAGCACCAGGGATCACATGCGTGAACTCATTGTATGCACACCACACATCTGAAGCCTCCAGCCTTTTTTCAATTTTTATAAAGATTTTATTAATTTTCAGATACAGGTAAAGGGAAAAATAGGAACACAAAAAAGGAGGGGGTACACACAATAGGTACACATACACAGGGCATAATCATAACCAATTTAGGACAACACAACTCATCTGCTCCCTGTTCCCATGGTGGTGTGGGGAGGCTGATGCATGTCAGTGCCCTACCAAACTAGCCCTACAATCCAGAGTAACTGTGGGAGCATGTAAGAGACATTACGTGTACTTGTAGTTACTGCACCAGCTAGTGAAAACCTATGGGAAATTCATATTGCAATCCAGAGCAAATTGTTCTTACACCAGAGCAAGGACTCCCCGTAGTTACTCTGGATTGCACCCTAGGGCTAGTTTGGGCCAGGAATGCCTTAGAGTACTTTTGTGACACCCCCAGGCCAGCACAGTACTACAACTTATGCTGGCCTAACTGGGGATTAGGATTGCTGCCATCCACATCTGCAATATTTGTTCATGGCATGGTGATGATGCGTGATGATGCGTGATGGTGTAATATAATTAAAAAATGATTTTTTTAAATTCTGCAAATAATAAAATTAACGGATAGATGCTTAACCTATATAAAACGAGAAGATGTTTAGAGTGTTTAAATACTGTAGATATGTACACACAGGGCTCTCAGGATGTAAAAAGAGAAATGAACAGGTCTCTCTGGTGACTGTATGTTTGACATAATCTTGAGAACTACAAATCCCATGGAGCTTTGGAAAGCTAAATTGTGTTCATTGATTTTCTCCTGCCAATGAAAGGAGGCTCATTCAGGGATGCAATTTGTGGGGTGGCATCTGAGTGTATAAAACCAAGATCAGAAGTGCTTCCTCCTCAGTGCATCTAGAGGTTTCCCTGGGCAGTACTTGGGTGCAGCTCCCCAAAGGCACCTTTAGGGTTGCTCTGTGCCACAGATCTCCAAGAAGCTCTTGCCAGTTGAGATAAATGGATGCGATCCTGACCTGCAGGCAGGAGGACTTGGAAGATTATTACAGTCTGTTAGGATGTGATGAATTATCTACAGTAAGAGCAGCACTTGAATGTTTTCCTCCTTTTTTAAATGATCTCTCTCTCTCTCTCTCTCTCTCTGTGTGTGTGTGTGTTTGTGTGCGTGTGTGTGTGTGTGTGTAAATGGAGGAAACTCCCCCAACTTCTTATTTGCTTCTCCTTCTTTTGTGATGTTTTGGTGGTCTGTTTTCTCTTGGTTGAGCACTTTGTATCTAGTAAATAAATCCCATGTGTAACTGTCAGCACAATCCTAACCACATCTACTCAGAAGTGAGACCCATTGTGTTCAATGGGTCTTACTCCCAGGGAAGTGTGTTTAGGATTGCAGCCTTATTCCCAGAAAAGTACGGATGGGATTGGGTGTAAGCCTGCAATCTTATCCACACATACCTGGGAATAAAACCTATTGACTATAATGGGATTTAACTTCTGAGTAGACATGCATAGGATTGGGCTCTCATTATAACTATGCAACTTTTCAAAGGCAAGGATTTTTAATAAACTCTGTTTCTTCAGGCAAGTATGAAACAGTTTTAAAGATAAAATGTGGAAGCTGCTGGAAATCTTCAAGGTAAATGTAACAAGGAATGACTGAAAGTGTTGATCCCAGATGAATTTCTGAATTGGCACAATTCATCAGCAAAAGCTGACAATCACATTTAATATGTGTTTGTCAGCATTAACAGGTGGTTTTGTTCATCATGAAAACATGTGCTTCACTGAAATCATGTTAGCAAAATGTGCCTGAGATTGTCAACCTTTGCTAATTAAACTACAAATATTTGGGGGATGAGTGGTAGGGGGAAGAGAGAAAATTTAGATATGGTCTGTGGTATGATGATCTATATACACCTCTTTTAAAACGTGAACTCCTGTAACACAATTAAATACTGGCACTGTACTTGCTTTTGAGTATGGATAGGTCTTACAGGGTTAAATGGAGTTATTCTCAGGTAAATACAGTATGTACTATATAAGACTGGAGCTGAAATATTTTTATTTATTTACTGTATTTCTATCCTGCTTTTCACCACCTGAAGAGATCTAAAGGAGCTTCTGTTAAAATGGAAAATCAAAATTTTGATCACTCACTGGTGATCAAAATAGCGGTTTATTTGAAATTATTATAATGAGGTGAACAAGAGTTGTTTGAATGGTACATGAATAATTCAATTAAAGAATCCTGTACTTTCTGTCAGCATCCTGTATTAGCTCAGTAGTCCTGTAGTACTGTATATGATGTTTCAACTGCAACTGAGATTATGGCTGCAATCCTAAAGACACTTTCCTGGGAGTAAGACCCATTGAACACAATGGGGCTTACTTTTGAGTAGACATGGTTAGGATTGTGGTCTATGTTTGATTAAAGCAAAGACCACTTCTTTTGAATAACATTCATCTTCACGGCAATCTGGTGCTCAAAGGATCTCATGGAAATCTTTCAATGATTGCCATGAAAACTATAGTTTTTAAGTATAGTTTCCGTAATGATATTAAGAGGCGTATATAATTTCTGCCATAATTATTAATGACATAGTACACTCAAAAGAGTAATTTCTTTTACAGATATGAATTTACGGTAATTGTATTGTTTGTAAGTACAGTAATATCCTGCAGACTTGTCTTAATCTATATCAAAATTCTGCCAGTGTTATAATTGGAAAATAGCTTCTCACTATGTAGACAGTTACAGTAAAATGAACAGTTTGCCAGGATGGCTCCCTGCAAGAAATATTAATTTCTGGCCTAATCAGAGATCAGATGGTTTATTTTTCTTTTGATGTAAGGACTTGCTCTCAGATAGGCAGCCCAATCCAGAGTAGCACTTGTGTTGCCTTATCTATCACTTGTATGAAGCAACTGCAAGATGCTCCACCCTAGTTACTCTGGAAAAGTTGGGGCATAGCAAGGCAAGATAGGGAGCCCCAAGAGAGGTGGATCTGCTCTGCCCTAACAGTGGCAGCCTAGGCAGCTCAGGTGAGGCATGTTTAGGGCATGGTTAGAGGGAAGCCTAGGGCAGAGCAGTTACTCTGTATCCAGAGCATGTTCCCAAGGCAGAAATGCCCTCTTCCAGCTTCTCGGAGTTATACCACCACAGGGGCAGGTATAGTAATGAGTAGATCCATATGGGTCCATTACAAGAATGGCAGTGGTGACCACAAATCTGAGTTCTTGGCCAGCCTAGCTGCAACCCCTGCCTCTCAACCTCAGGATATGGAACATCTATGGCAGCTCACTAACTTCAGGATACAGCAGGCCACTCCAAGCATCCACCCTGCACTAGAGGAACTGCAGCTGTAACTGGTTGTCAGGAACTTCTGGGCTTCCTTATAATGCAGGCACCACAGCTGTTCCTTGTTCAGTGTGATCTGAGGGGGTCACCTCAGGAGCAAGCCCTCCTCATTTGTCACTGATTTGGCATGCTCTGGAGTAGTTCTGGCAGCCCAGGCTTCCTGACTCTCTGGATGCAGCATAACTTTCTGCTGTGGATACAGAATAGTTGGGGCAGCCCAGCTGGGGGTCTCCTCACTGCCCTTACTCTGGATTTTACTCTGGATTGTACTCTACTTACAACAGTTATTTTTCACTGAAGTGGGTGGTTAGCATCCTGCTGAGGCTGTTGATGTAAATTGAGTATTTCATACAATGAGTTGCTCCTTGTGAAATCTGATCCACTACAAACAATTTTACACAGAAGAAATTGGTTTTTGCACAAGTAGCAGTAATATGCACAAGGTCTCTGACTTAATCTGATGTGGATCTGCTATTCGAAACAATTTTATTTTAAATCAAAGTATTCTGGGTATACTCTGGAAAATTTTGTCTTTTCCGGTCCCTTTTTATGTTTGCATAGATGGTGGTTTGTTCCTTTATGCCCTTTCAGTGGTAGACATGTCTGACAGTGAAGTTGGATCTTGAGTACAATCCTAACCATGTCTACTCAAAAGTAAGCCCATTGTGTTCAATGGCGCTTACTCCCAGGAAAGTGTCTTTAGGATTGCAGCCCTTGACTCTCATGGGACTGCTCTGGAGCAAATGCCATGCAGCTTGTGATCTTGGACTCTATTTTACTGGGAAGTGAGGGCTATAATCACAAACTGTGGAATAGTAAGGGTTCTTCATACATCTAGTCTTCATAAGTGGGGTAAGCACCTGTATTCTCTGTGATGTGTGGGTAAAGATTACCCAGGAAGATAGCCCAAGTTGTGGTGTTACATATATTCCTATAACTTGGTGTCTGTTGCAGCTTTCAAGTACTGTACATGTATAAGCAGTTAAAATGTACACTTGTATTGTCTTGACAGTGTAGATGTATATTTTCTCCTACGCATAATACTGCATGTGAAGCAACCCTTTAACAGCCAGAGGTGCTTTCAGCCTTCAGTTAATGGTCCCTGTATTAGTAGCAGTTCTTCTTTTCTTCCTAGGTTGAACAGATTATTTCAGAGTTCAAAGTCAGAGCTCTTGAGTGTCATCCTGACAAGCATCCTGGAAACCCAAAAGCTGGTAAGTGTTTCCCCTTTTTCTCTTCTAAAAATTAAACAGATAGTATTGAATACAGGTACCCTAACCCTACAATCCAGAGTAACTATGGGAGCACGTAAGGGACATTTACATCGATGTAGTTATGGCACCACCTAGTGGAAACCTATGGGAAATTCATATTGCAATCCAGAATAAATTGTTCTTACGATTGCAATCCAGAGTAAATTGTTCTTACGTCAGAGCAAGGACTTCGAATAGTTAGTCTGGATTGCACCCTAAGTGGGTGTGTTCTGTCCTTCTATTGGCTGGGCCTGTAATGCAAATGAATACCGGTAATTCTTTTGCTTCCTCAAACTTTTATAGCTTGTCATTTGAGTACTACCTGGTATCCATGAACCAGAAGAATATTGTGTTGTTTTTACTTAGGCTGGTGATGAAGAAACACCAGGTCCAACAGGTCTTTGGGTAAGAAGGCCCTTTGCTGGAGTAACATCCCATCATATTGAGACCTATAAATGATGCCACATTCTAGGATCTTATTTTCAGAGGAATAGGTCTACTTGTGGTCAGAAAAGTGTACCTTCAGCTCTGACGTGACTCACCAGTTTCATTGTCAATCCATTTAAGGACCTTATGCTAATCAGGACATGGTTCTCCTGAGCAATTAAGAACCCCCAGCCTGGTCATGGCTTCCTGTGGTCCTACTGTAGAAGTTCTGGAGCAGCCTGAGAGTGGTTAGAAGTGGTCATTTAGAACAAAACAAGAGATAGTTAAGAAAAGGGGTTAAAGGCCTACTCTATTACTTCTCTGTTCAATGTTGTATTATTAAAAGCAAGTAGTGTATGTTCTACCTAGTAACTTATCACAAATAGCCACGTGGATGGCGCAAGTGGTTAAGACACTGTGTCTGTTTACCAGCAGGCCAGGGTTCGAGACCCGGGTCCCCCTAAGATAGGGTGAGCTCCTGCCCTTAGCCCAGCTCTGTGACACGGCTGGAACCAATTATATCACCTCTGCCATTCCACTGGACTATTTCAGTGGCATGGAGAGGAGGGATTTGCTGCTTAGGTAACAGCCTGTCCTCCATATTAATCTACCCAGGGATTTGTGCTTTGTGTGCAGCGTTGGGCATGATAGCATAATCTTTCAACACTGATGGATGCCAATACAGTTCACAGCGCCAGTGGGTATAACTAGTTCGTATGACATTAACCGCCAAGTCCCTTTTATCCAAATTGCTTCCTGTGTAAGAGTTTATCAGATTGCCAAGAAGTAGGGAAAAACATAATAGGAGAATCAACCTGAATTAAATTTAACTTGTTTATCAGCCTTGGTTAGTATTTGGGTTTACTTCAAAAGAAATCTCTCTTCCAGAAAAGTGGAATAAATGAATAAATAATGCAAAAACATAATAGAAAAGTGACTCATAGATGAAATATAGCTCTTTGTAACCTTTTATGCAGATAGTTACCAAGGATGTGGCTTGCGTTTCTCCTGGGAGAAATGAGATCAGCATAGCACAATGAGATAGATAATACAGTGTAATGTAAACAGAGATCGGGATTGAGGTATGTGAGATATATGATATGAAGATTCTCTAGGAGAATAGGAACAGAGGTACCACTGGAACATCACTTCCTTCTTTCCCTGTACCACGCATGGTCGGTATTGGTAATTAATTGCCAAACTAAATTTGGTTTTAATTAAATGATTGGCCCTTGTCCCATCCAGGTTTCCCTTTTCCCTGGTATCAGCTTGTGAATCTCATCTCTGGTACCAGTTTATCCTATATAATCCCTTCTAATGCCAACTTAATTAATCAGTTAATTAATTAATTGGTTAATACCCTCCCTTCTCCAGAAATGGCCACAGTATGCAAAGAAATGAATACCCAACTCCTTTATCAGTTTAACAGGTTTATTATCACACAGACACACACACAAAAAAGCAGGCCTCCGTCAGTCTTAAAAGACTATGGTATAGTGTTTGGCATTGCATACGCTGCATGCAAAGCACGAAAGCCTGGGTTAGATTGTTATGGAGGATAGGCTGTTACCCAAAGAGCAGATCCCCTCTCTCCACGCCACTGAATTAGTCCAATGGAAAGGCAGAGCCAATACGATTGGATCCAGCTGGTATCACAGAGCTGGGCTAAGGACAGGAGCTCACCCTGTCTTGTGGGGCCAACCCAGGTCTCGAACCCTGGCCTGCTGGTTAACAGGCACAGCGTCTTAACTGCTTGCGCCACACCACAGACACAGACACAAACTCCACTATAATACCATGGTTCTTATCTAGAGCAATGCCTTTCCCTAAGAACTCTACTTATCTCCAACAATAAAGGCCCACAGCACCAAGGTCCTGTGGACCTTGGACTTCATAGTCCAAGCAGAGTCCCACTGTGCAGCTCCTCCTTGCTCCCAAACACTGCCTTGCAGGTTCCTTCTGAAGCTGCTTTTATTCCTAAATTTCTCATCAGTCCCAATGAGCCACACCCTCCTGCAGTGTCTTTTAACATCCATCAGTCCTAATGATGTTCAGGTGTAAGCTCTACCCTCAGCTGTCAAAGTATTAACCCTGATTTTCCCAGAGCTGTCAAACAGCTGTCAAAACATGGGAAGCACTGTAAACACCACATCTCCTGCCTGATCATATTGATCTTTCATTTCAGCCCTTGAATGTGTCTTCAAATGGAAACAGTGGCCAGGGACATGAGGTGGGGCAGATCAGGATTGGAGCCCTATTGAAAGTCTTGACTCTTTGTCCATGCTGGAGTTCCAACAAAAATGTCCCTCTCCTCCATTACCATTTACTTTTAGGAGGGGAGCTGACATTGGTGCAAAGTAAATAACAGCTTTGTGTATGAATAATAATCTTTAGGACTGTGACATGGAGGTAGCCTTCATTCCTGCCATGGTCCCAATCAACTTCTGCAGCTGCTGTTTCTGAGAGATGGAAAACCAAGCTAAATAATGTTTTGTAAGTGGAGCCATTACACCTGCATCCAGTTACAACAGTATTTAAATATTGCTTTCATAAATGATGTTGGTGTGAAAAGATTTGGTAGCAAGATCCTGCATACACAATGTCCTGGGTGTGTATGTACTGCATATGTATGCACACAATCTGAAATATTAGTACGTAGCTGGTGGTGTCTGCTATTCATCTAATGGATCTTTAAAATTCTCTATATTCAGACACCACTTGCTGTTTTTGTCATTCAAACAGATACAAAACTTACTGTGATGGTTCTGGACTCTGTGACTCTCATTGTATCATGGCCTTCCCTAAGGCTACAACTCTGTACACATTTACTAAAAAGTAAATCTATGAACTCTGTTGGACTTAAGTCATGAGTAAGCATGAATAAGATTGAGCTGCATGGTTGAAGACAAAGTAGCTAGTTTAAGACACAGTACTTCCTGTTAGTGCATACATGTACTAATTTTGTTTCACTGTTCCCTCTTGTTAAACAAGTTTTTCAGGTTTGTGGAAGAAACCTGTTTGGCATATGTAAAAGTAGGATGTACATAGCTGTAATTCTAAGAGGAGAGGTTTCAGGTCTCCTCTTGTGTAAGAGGTATGCCAGGATCGTTTGTATTTTAAACATCCCTTCAGGCATAGCACGTCCTTAACCTCAGGACCTTAAAAAGCCATCCAATACTTCTGGACTAGCACTCTGCAAAAGGTTAGGATACAAAGTAAAAGATCTTTTATTAAGGATTTACAATCAAATCAAATGCATATTTGTGTCTTCGAGGCTTGAGAAAAAAATCTTATTTTAGCTAATCTTTACAGTAATCCTTAAGCTAATTCAAAGACAGTAGCATAACCGGAACAATGTTTGAAAGCAAAAGTTCTTTTGAGATTCCAAGGGGATAGATACAGTACCAATGACTCCCGTCCTTAAAGGCTTCCAGCCCTGAAGCAATCCTTTGGCAGGGATTAGCTATCCAGGATGCTCAGACTGGATGCTTTTTCCCCCCAAGATCTTCTCCTTCCCCCAAAATGAGCATAGCCCAAGCTAGTTGGTGGCTCTTTTTTATACCCCACCCAATTACACTAATTAACTAGCTTGGCCACTTCTAAAGACCTTGTGATTTACCAACCATACTCCATCCAGCTGCTGTAAATCATACCCAGCTGCAATAAATTCTGCCCCCTTCCCACAGGTGGGCAATCAGAAAAAATCTTGGGTTACAATAACATTCTAAAACTGTAAAGATAAGAACAATTCTCCCCTTGTAGACCACAATTTCACTCCTGCCACATTCCAATTTGTCCTGGAAAACTTATTTTCTTCAGCTGATCAATTTAAGGGCAGGATGGTTTCTTTCCCTTCTAACCCAGCCTACATGACTGCATTCTTGCTCATTCTGGAATTAATCCAGGAATTAAAGTGGACATATAAGTTCATAAACAAACCTCATTCTAATTACAGTAGCACAAGCAGTAAGCCCTCTTTCTATCAGCCCATTCCTAACCAACTTTGCAGCACTGATGCAGTTGAAATGCAAAAATAAAATGTAAGAGGGGATTGGACAAATTTCTGGATGAAAAGTCTATCGCAGGCCATGATGGGTATGTGCACCCTGCTTATTTGACATGCCAAATGCAGGGCAGGACATCAGGATGGGGGTGTCTTGCTTGTTCCCTGAGGCACTTGGTAGGCCACTATGAAAGACAGAAAGCTGAACTAGAGGGACCTTTGGCCTGATCCAGTGGGGTGCTTACATTTTTAATTCCAAGGTAAGAGAACAAACAGTTCCTTTTCTTGAAGAGGCCTACCCACCACACATTGCAGTGTATGTCCTGATAAAACATCGGCATTGGTGCTGGAAGTTTAGAATTGGCCTGCAATCCTAAAGACGCTTTCCTGGGAGTAATACCCATTGAACACAGTGGGGCTAACTTTTGAGTAGACATGGTTAGGCTTGTGCTCTTGGTCTGTAAGAAAACCTAATCTATTGTCTGTCTTCAGCCTGAACTATTATTCATACTTTGATTTTTTTCCTTTGGCTTATTCAAATACTTCTTGAGCATTTATGTTCCTAGGTTTTAAAAAAAACACTTTCAAAAAATAAAGTTTTGCATTTCTGTTAGAAGTTGCTGTGAATGGCATTCTGAAAATACTGCATTATGCGTTGCATTTTAAACTTTGATGTGGCAAATAATGCCATTGTTCTTCTTTGTCCCTTTGTATCCAACTGTCTTGCTGTAATGAAATAAAAGCAGCATGTGATGTTGTGATTTAAATTCCCCCCAGGAATTAAACTGTATTTTTAAAAAATTCACAGTTATAACCAAATGTACCTTTTTATCTTTGATTTATAGTGGAGAATTTTCAGAAGTTGCAACAAGCTAAGGAGATTCTTGCCAATGAAGACAGCCGAGCTCGATATGACCACTGGCGAAGAAGCAACATTGCCATCCCATTCCAGCAGTGGGAGGCTCTGAGCAATTCTGTCAAAACAGTTAGTTTGGTGTATTCAGTGAACTGTTCTGAAGAAACTGAATAATGATGCCATTTCTTGTGAGGGAAAATTCTCTTGGGTGAAGCAGCTTGGTTGAGAGACTAGGAAGCGATAGAGACAAAATGATTGCTATCGTGGTATACAGTGTTTTTTTTTAAAGCTTCAGTAAATAACTCAATAGAAGAAAGATACTAAGTAGGAAAGATACCAAGTAGGAAGTTTTACCATATGTCAATTTTCTACTTGACTGAATGGACAATTATGGGAAAGGAACCATAGCTGGGTGAAAGAGCATATATGAAAGGCTCAGATGGAAACTTCTAAATTCTATTGAAAATCTATAAATTTAAATTGGTATTGGGCAGAAGAAAGACCCTGAGACCGAGGTAAATTGTCAATCTGAATGGGTAGCGTGCTGGGCTAGATGAACCAGTGGTCTTATTTGGTAGGAGATAGTGTCATATTCAAACTCGAGGCCTCTAATGTGGGTATCTGAGAATTAGCATGGCATAGTGGTTCTTAGATTGAAAGCTAGGAAATGGCACCTTAGTCATGAATTTGCTAAGGCCTAAACAACACATGCAGAAATCCATGCGGAAATGGACACTATGTTAACTAGCAGGCCAGGGTTTGAGACCTGGGTCCCCACAAGATGAGGATCTCCTGCTACAGGCAGGGGGTTGGACTAGATGATCCACTGAGTCCCTTCCAACTCTATGATTCTATGATCTACCAAACACATTGTGGGATGGAACATCCAATGGGTTTTGTGCCACAGAATTCCATGGAATCTCTTTTCTACTCATGGAAAAAAACTTAAAATTTCCTCCTTTTCCCTGTGAGTAGGCAGTCCATTATTGCAAGTAATAAATTACTGTCCAATGTAATATGGTATTTAACCACATGAAATCAATATGAATGCTTTTAGCTATTATTTTGTCATGTCCTACATTTTTCTTGGATGCCCTACATTTTGGGTTACCTAGCCATCTTATATGGTTATGACATGCTAGTAACAGTCTGCAGCTTTTGCTTGTGGCAATGCAATATAACATCATTGACATTCACTCCCTTTTCAGCATCACAGCTGCCCCCTCTCCACACCACTGCACCTCTCTGCTCCCCTTGACTCTTCTCAGCCTGGCCTGTTAACAGTTGACTGTTTGAATGTTGACAGTTCCATCTCATCAGCCTGCTTGATTGATAAGGAAAGTTGGCCAAAAAATGTGGACATCCATACACATAGGTTAAGGCTTTTAGGCAGAAAGATAGTCACCCTGATACGGCTGCCTACTCCAGATCTCAACAGCTTAAAACAGGCTTGTCCAACCTGGGGCCCCAAGGGCCACATCTATGGGCTTTCTAAGCCAAATGCGGCCCTCAAGCCTCTTATTGGACAAGCCTGGCTTAAAATGTTATCTTTTTGCAGCCAGTTTGTTTTGTTTTAACTGTTCCTCCTACCAGTTAACCCCTACCTCATTTCCCTCTTCCCATCAGCAGTTCAATATGACTTATTAAAAATACCAACGGTAGGTAGATAAGATCTGTTCAAAATTCTTTAATATGTGCCATCTGCTTTTTTACTTTTGTTCAGTGCTTACTTTCTCAACCAAGTGCTGCTGTGATACAAAATGCTTTTGTTTTTATTTCTAGTCAATGCATTGGGCTATCAGAAAGAAAAAAGAGCCAATGCTGGAAGCTTCTGATTTGAACCTTAATCACAAGGTGGCTGATTGTACCCAGAAGATGGAAAACAATAATGGTGGATTGTTGGATAATACCAGGGGGCTGGGAGACTCTAATCCATCTGATGGGAAACAGTTCTCCCCAAAGAGTCCTGATTCCCCAGGTAAAGTAGTAAGTGTGAACTTTTGGTAAAATTTTGGTTTCATCAGTAACTGTAAATTAAAATAACTGAAAATGAACTCATGTCAGCACTTTAAGTCCTACTTAAAGTAATTTCTTTTAGACTATTCCTTTCTGGGATTTGCTTGGATATAGTGTAATTTATCCCAAGTATATATAGCTTTTCCTAAGTATCTATGTATATGTCAGCAGCTCATCTGGATCTCCCCATCCTATATCATAAAGGGTCTGCTTTTTTGGGTGCTTCTCCACATTTCTCACTAGTGGGTTTCTTTTGTGTGCATGATAATACCTCAAGTGTGTGTGAAATTGATTTCATTTTGGTAATTTAAATCATCCACTGATAACATTGTACTGGTTTATTGTGGGAGACAATCCAGGACTGGGTCTACTACATGAAAATCTAAAGCTGAAATTCCTAGTTCTACCACAGCAGTTAAATGCCCGATCCTATCCTTCTCCTACTGGTGCAGCCGTGCCAAAAAAAGGAGTACTTGGTGTACAGTGGGATGTGGGGGAAGAGGCTTTAGAGGGGGAAAGGGAATAATCCTCTGGCACCACATTAGGACTCCTTGTACCTATGCCAGATCGGTAGATGACACAAGTTTAAGAAGGTGTAGAGAACCTGCCAAAAGGAAGGATAGCCACCAGATCTGTCCCTCGCTGCTCCCTCTGCAGCCCTACCTTCTCCAGAGGAAGCAGATAGGCACAATAGATAGACTCTTGCAATATTGCTCCCAAAATGGTTGCCAGCAGACAGTTCTCTACACTACTAGTGGCCATTATGTGACAGTGGTGGTGTCTTCCTTTCTTGTAAATAGCAATAGGCGGCAGCCCAATACGCCATAGGATTGGGCTGTGAGTTACTAAATCTATGGCAATTGTTTTTGTTCTGAAGGTGTTGCACGTTAGGGGTTAAAATCCCTAATAAACATTTAATACTTTGTCTTCTACATGCCAACTCAAATTTCTCTCCTCCCTTCCTCCTTTTTTGCCCTGTAGAATTTTCAGATCCAAACTGTTGGCACTTACAGTTCCGTTGGTCTGGTGACACTCCATCTGAACTCCTGAGGAAGTTCAGAAACTATGAAATATAAGGCTGGAGACCAAATATCTTCAGAAGACCAAATACGTGTGGAATTCGTGTGTTTGCCTTTTCAGTATTTTTCTTATGCTTATAGCCTCTTGTGTCTATTCATGGTGTTTAAATATGTAATGTGTAATGTGATGTTGCAATTTTACATATAAAATATGTAAAATTTTACATATAAAATACTGTGGTTTGATACTTTTACTTTTTATTTATCCTGAACATAAGGAGTATCTGAATACAATTAGCCTTCCTTTCCAGAGTTGTTACTTAAAATATGTACAAGAGCTGGAAAAACCATATGTTACATTCTGTTATGTGAACTTGTCCTGTCTTCCTGCCCTGTATTTTCTGTTTTTATATATTTGCATCAGTGATGGGATTCAAAGAAATTAACAACTGGTTCTCTGCCCATCTGGCAGCCACTTTTAAATGGCTATTTTAAAACTTTATATGTCCTATCTCTCGTTAACAACTGGTTCTATAGAGTAGGTGCAAACCTGCTGGAGCCTACCACTGATCTGCATTTGATTTTCATCTTTCCAGATCCATAGTCCTCGGCCAACCTAAGTCTCTTAATAGACTTAAAAGACTCTAAAAAGACTATTCTTAAATAGCTCTCTTAAATAGCACCTCTTATTTTCCCTTGAGATTTGCAACTTTATGTTGTGACCCCATCTCTCTCCACTCAAAAGCCAACTTTTCTGGGGAAACATTTAGTCTAGTTTAAGTATTCTAAATGGGGGTATCTCTGCCCATTGGGAATATGGGAACCAAGTGACAGAGTATGGATAATGCTCTCTGAATGACTTTTTAAAATTTGTTAAATTAACTGTCTTTCGGTGCAATCCTATTCACAATGCCAGATGTATGGAGGGGGCACCTGGATGCAGGCATCATATTTGCTTCCTGAGGCATCTGGTGAGCCACTGTGTGATACAGGAAGCTGGACTAGATGGGCCTGTGGCCTAATCAAGTAGAGGCTTTTTTTGTGTCTACTCAGAAATAAGTTCCATTGAGTTCAAATGGGCTTTCCCCCAGGAAAGTGCTTTTAGGATTGCAGGCATATTCAATTAACTATTGTTTCTAACTATCCATATGTTAAGGATTACCAAACTATTGATACCATTTGCAGCCCTATTAGTACCTAAAAGGACTGGTGATGATGACTTTAAGTCTGGCAAAAGAGTTTTGTTAGTACAGTATATTGTTATTACTCTCTTGTTCTAAGCCACCTTGAATCCTGCTTGTGGGAGAAAGGTGGGATAAAAATTTGCTAAATATTGGATACACCAGGCGGAGGGAGGGCTTTTTAGTTCTGAAGAGGTTAAGAATCACTGTCGAAACTTTTATGTTCTCCCCCACCCTCTCCTGAAACAAAGGCTAATTTTGTGCAATTCCACCTGATAATATTTTGAATGTTATCTTTGTTCCTCCCTCCTTCCTTGCCTCTCCTTTATCCTCTATTGCCCAAAAAATTATATTTGAGCTGTTAGAAGCTGGAATCTGCCTCTATTGCATGATATTCTGTATGTATTATGCATATCAGTTGCACATTTATCACACTACATAAATGTATAGTTGCAAAAACTTGCCTTTAAAAATATCCAGAATTGCCCAGAAACCAACTGTGATCTTACATACCGCAATGGCTGTAATTCCATGTACACTTACCTGAAATTAAGCCTCAGTGAACAGTGGGACTTTTTTTCTGAGGAAACATGCAGATGATTGCACTATTTGTGTATTTCTTGCATTGTTTCTTCATGAGCTTTCATGTTTAGTTTGCTACATATACTTTTTCCATTGTGGTAGTGAAAGGGTTCATTCAGTAGTCTGGCCCACCCCATAGAAAAACCATGGTGTCTAGAATGGCAATATACCAGTGGTTCTGAAACTGCATCCATGACCTATTAGTGGGTACTGACTCAATTTTTGGTGTGTCACAAAATTGACAATTGGACTAGGCTATTGGAGGAGACTATTGTGCATCAAAGTTAAAACAATCTGCTACTTAAGGAGAACACTATGGCCAAATCTTTATAGTCACTGAGGCTTAAGTGGTTGGTAAAGGTTTGTTCTTTAAGATGATGATTCTAAAAAAATGGGATCCATTGCAGTAGACACATCTGACTGAGAAGAAAGGTGGTTTTGTTTCCTAAATAGAATGTTTTTAGCACACTAAGAGCAAAATCCTAACCATGTCTACTCAGAAGTAAGCCCCATTGTGTTCAATGGGTGTTACTCCCAGGAAAGTGTATTTAGGATTGCAGCCTAAGGGCACAATCCAAACTACAAAACTGTAGTGGCTCATTTGAGATTTTAAGTGATGGACAATTAGCTTGAAATGATTTCTGCCATAATTCATCAAATATCTTGGATATTTTATTATAGTATCTAAAAAAGTGTGTATTATGGTTTGTTTCATCTGCTGTTTGAGCTATTGGTCTGTGTTAATAAAGTAAACTATTTTGCAGTTGTACATCGATATTGTCCATTTCTCCTCCTCTTTCTTTGGATAATTGTGTACATTGCAAGATGGGAGAAATACTGTGGTAAAGTAGGTAAGTCCAGAAAAATACATAGTTTTTCCTTCTGTTCCCTGTAGCTCTAACCTATATAATCCTGGAGATAGTTAAGATTATACTTTTGATTAATAACTGGCAATATCCATGAAATTGCCAACACAAAACATACAGGATCTGGACATAATTCCGGATGAATGACTGGGGGATTAAGGTTGCTACCAGGGAATTCAAGACATAGCTCCAGGTTTATGCCATTTACACATCAAAATGTTGACTACACTAAGCTTTTAGATCACTGAAGAGTTTTTTATTTCTAAAAGATGTTTCAAGAATTGAATAATTGAGTCAAGAAGCCACAAAAACCTACATGTTACAAAATTCATTTTCAAAACACTTATTAAGAACATGATCAGTCCTTTATTGTGCATTGCTGGTTTTCATACACATTTCATTCTCTGTTACTTTATTGATAGTGTGTTCTGGGACAGTTTGGATTATAAACAACCACACAAACTAGCCCCTTGTGTTACTTATGTGTACTTACCAGAGAGCACGTGGTCCTGATTCCTCCTTTTGCTTGCAGTGGAAAAAGGCCCAACTTCTTAAATTATAGGATATAATGCAGCATATTGTCCAAACAAATCCTTGTGGTGTGCAATAAAATTACACAACAATAGTAATAAACCTAGTAGTAATGGGGAACCAGCTGTTACTTTGGGATTCTGACCTGGAGAAATCATTCATGGAAGACACAAACAGGTTTTTAGGTCAGACATACTTCTTAAGGATAAGTGCCTACTAGTGCACAGACAACATAACAAATATACAGGTTACTGAGAAAACAACGCTCACCATGACAAAAAGTTTACATAGCTTAACTTGTGTATCAACAGTTGCAGGAAACTGTTCTGTTGCCTTATTTGGAACACACCTTTGACATAAAATGAAGCACATTTTCCCCAAATCTTGACATGCACATGTGTTTTTGCTTTCCATTTATCAGAAACCATATTTCCCCCAAAATGACATCCCATAAGTTGTTAGTGTAATTGAAACATCCAACAATATATTGTCTACCTATTCATAGGTTTTGGTGCTGCTCATTATAAAAAATTGGCAGATCTTAGCACTGCACTGGTTCATGCCATAACGAAGTGAAAACATCTTCAAATTCCAAGTGTCTTTATGCTTGTACTAGCAAAGATTGACACACATTATATGGATTTTACAATCCATATGACATTCAACTTGTGACATTCAACTTAGAATGAGTCATCTCAGGGTCACCAATGATCACAATACAGGGTGATTCAAAACGAATGGGACACAGCAGTCATATGTTTTCTCTTTTTGTCCCATTCATTTTGAATCACCCTGTATTGTGATCATTGGTGACATAATTTTGGATCTCAATTATGTTTCTTGCTGTGTCCAAAAAGAGCATTTCAGGCAGCTTACAATAAGGAGATCAACTCTGGTAACACATAAGGCAGAAGTTTTCTGAACCATCCCCCTAGCTGAGAAATTGAAGGCCACAGTAGTACAGGGTGATTCAAAATGAATGGGACAAAAAGAGAAAACATTTGACTGCTGTGTCCCATTCGTTTTGAATCACCTTGTACTACTGTGGCCTTCAATTTCTCAGCTAGGGTGGATGGTTCTTCTGCCTTACGTGTGACTAGAGTTGATCTTATTGTAAGCTGCCTGAAATGCTCTTTTTTGACACGGCAGGAATCATAATTGAGATCCAAAATTATGTTGTAAATAAAGAACTTGTTTAAGTGCTGTGCCCAATGTTGCAAGGCCGCTACAGCTCACTAAAACCCCAAGAAGTAACACACATTCCCTTAACTTGAAGATGCCTCTGTGCCTCTCACCCCCACCCCCAACTACAGGATGCCACTAATGCTCCTCTGGCTTGACTGTATCAGTGCTGAAAATCTTCTGGGACTATACACTTGAAAAGCATTGGAACTAACTTGCAATGCAACCACCACCTGAAACTAAAATATAACCAGAGTGGTTCTACAAAAACAATGTTATATGAAAAGCATGCCATTAAAAATCTTTATCTCACTCTGCTTAAGCAATAGATGTGCCACTTTTTGTTCTAAGAAACAGGATAATAGCACCACATTCATCAGTCTTAGTGAGTAATATGGCTAGTGGGGAGTTTTAATTTCCTGAAGGTAATCACCATCGCTTCACAGGCCAATGAATGACAAGGCAGTTTGGTGTGGCTGGCAGCAAGTAAAATGTTATAAAGCTGATGCAATACCAAATGATAAGCTGTCTGTTTGGAGCAATAAAAGATGCTGCACGCTTTCAGACTGGGATACTGTGATATGCATCAGCTGCGTATGCGTGGTGTTATTACTTCTCTGCATCTGTGTGACCTGCCAGTGTCAGCAATGCAGTCTAGTCTCCAGAATTAAACAGAAGTTTTCTGTCATTGGGACTGTATCTGCAGTTTCTAAATGGAGGTCTGGAAACTATCAGCAAGCAGAGAGCGTACACAACAGATTGACAGAAGTCCAATTAAAGGAGTTGCCTGAGATGTTGGAATAAAAGAAAGGACTGGTTTTAGTGTCAAGGATGCATCTGGCACCTCATCAGATATGATGACTATATGGAGTGACTATACTATGCCATATTCAGGGCCATGGTATACAACTAAGTGCAATGCCAGCTGCTGGAGAACTGGAGAAGGTTGTTGCACTCATGGCCTTTTCGTGGGCTTATTGGAAGAAAATGTTTTACCCCAGAACAGGCAGCCATTGGGACTTGTATGAGTTATTGGACATAGCGTATGTGTGTATACACATACACCCACACTGTTTTTTTGGAGAGGCAGCAAAAGAAAATGCTATATTCATTGTCCTTGTGCCCAGCCTTCCCCATCTTGCCATATGCTGTCACAATTTACTTTCTATATACAGTAGTAAGTATCAAAAATTAATAATCCAGAGCACATTCCATTTGCACATAGAACTATGGCACTATGGAACAGATGTTCCAAGACAGAATATGTACATATAGGAAATACTATTCGTGTGAATTAAGATTTTGTGATCCTTTGTAATAATTTTTTGTTACTGCAAAGACTTCTGTTGAGTAACTAAAAATGAAGAACACATGCCTCTTATGATGTGAAGGTCTAGAAGGAGTCTTTTAACAAGCCATGGTGCCAGAATGTCTGAGTATTAACTATTCTTTCTATTAGTTGTGTAGTTAAGAAAAACTATTAACATGTGGCAAGAAATCTTTCAAGGCTCCCTTGCTGTACTTAAGTATCTAAAAATGTGATTCATCAACAACTTAATGCAAACTATTTGGTTCAAGTCAGTTGAATCCTATTGACGTCAATGGGGCTAAATTGATTTAAATTCAAGAAATTCAGCCTAGGTGGATGGAACCGCACAAGACAATATATGTTTAGTAAACATAAAGTACTTAAAATATTGGTGGTATTCAACTCAGAAGTTTATGCAACAAACTACGAACACAAAACAGCCTTGTTGTTCAAGCCTTTGTATGTTTACTTGGAAGAAAGTCCCACTAATTTAAATGGGATATTCTCCAAATTAAATGTAATTAGTACAACAGCATAAGGCTTTAATTCAAACTACATTTAACTCATTGTTACTTATTTTATACATAACTGCTTATACAGCTGAGAGAAAATATTTTTTGAACTAGTGAACTATTTTGTTGTTGCAGGAGTAAAATTTCAAGAATATTTGTGGGCCCTGGGCATAGATGGGCACTAGTGAGCCAGCAGACTCTGGGTACCACTGGGCACAAACACGGACTAACAGGGACCAGAGAGTAACAGGGACAGTGGTGGGAATCAGTGGGCATGAGGAATCCCTACTGTGCACCAGGCACCATTAGGTAGCACTGCCAGACACCACTGTGCAGTGAGCAGTGGGCACCAGTGGATAATGGGCATCAACAGGCACCAGGCACCATTGGGCAGCTGGCACTATGCAGTGGGCAATGGGAACCACCAGGCTGCAGGCAATAGTGGACATAGAATCCTAGAGCTGGAAGGGAACTAGTAGGTCATCTAGTCCAATTAATGGGCAGAGGGCACCACAGGGTACCAGCAAATGGAAGGCACCAGCAGGCACTGGGTAGCTCTACCAGGCACCAATGGGCACCTGCAACCAGTGGGTACCACAGGGCACTGATGAACAACAGGCACCACCGGACAACACCATGCACTGGGCATCCCTGCTGGGCACCAGGCATGGGGCACCAGGCATGGGGCACTAGACACCAGGCATCTCTGGGCACTGGACACCACCAGGTAGTGGGCATCATTGGGCACCATCTGGCAGCAGGCACCACTGGGCACCAGTTGCCAGTGGAGACTGGGCACCAGGCACTGTGCACCATTGGACACCGGTGGGCAACACTGGGCAGCAGACACCACTGGTGGCTGCAATCCTATCCATACTTTCCTCCTTTGACTGCTGAGTAAACATGCATAGGATTAGGCACTCAGTTCATAAATGTTCATTTACAAAAATGTCCATTGTGAGGGGACATTCCAACAATATTTATTAGCTGCCAACTCATTTATATGCACCACACAAGGACTCATAATTGCTTTCTTCTGCTGAAACAGATGAATACAATAACTGAAATTCCAGGAACTTTTAAGGAACCTCAGACGCTAATGATTTCCATACAAAAAAACTTCCTACAATACAGTATTACCGTTTGTTGTCCATTGAAGAATCACCTTGATAATTCCTAAGAGGTGAAGAGAGCTTTTACTTTCAAGAGAAACTAATTTATTGTGGTAGCAGGTTCGTGATGAAGGAGTGTGTATTTTGTCACTTATATATGTTATTTGCAAATAAAGAACTTATGTACAGTAACATACTGTACTTTCACAGTGAAGAGAGAGCCCAATGCTACGCATGTCTCCTCAGAAGGAATTCCCTTGCTAGTCAATGGGGCTTACTCCCAGGAAAGTGTGGCTAAGATTGCTGTGTGGCTAAGACTGCCAAGTGTGGTTGAGGGTAAGCCCTATGCATGTCTCCTCAGAAGTAAGTGCCATGATAGTCAATGGGGCTTCCTCCCAGGAAAGTGTGGCTAGGATTGCAGGCTGAGAGTCCACCCTATGCATGTCTCCTCAGAAGTAAGTGCCATGATAGTCAATGGGGCTTCCTCCCAGGAAAGTGTGGCTAGGATTGGCTTTATAGAGAACTTTCAGGGTTGAAAACAAAACGTTCACCAGTTAAAGCGAATACTTATTTCCAGTCTGAATTTATTTAACTGAAAGGAACCTTTAAAGAGAATCCACTTCTTTTCACAATTTTGTCCCGAAATAAAAAAGAGCGACCAGCACATTTCCGCAGCGAGCAGGGTTCGAACCTGCGCGGGGAGACCCCATTGGATTTCAAGTCCAACGCCTTAACCACTCGGCCATCGCTGCTCTACGGAGCAACTCTGCAAACAGAGGTATTTAGTACATCAGTAGATCAGCCTGCTGTTCCTCTCGCCTGTCAATCATTTGAGAGCCTCCAATCAGAAAGCACTAACCGGCTCCTCCAATCCAAACCTTTCAGAGGCGGGTCCAGCGTGGACAGGGTTCGTCTCAGGCGACGGGTTAGAACGTTGGTACCCAAATGGCGGTTGGTCTCCTTCAGGGGCGCCGCCCTCCCCCCCCACGTTTTCGCCTTGTCTCCCCTCCTCAGCCGTCCTCCTCACGCACTTGTGCTCCAGACACAGAAGTTCCTTTCAAAAATAAAAGCCCTTAACGTTTAAGCACCTTTAAAAAACATGGCAGTCATGTCAAGGTACACTGACTGTCACCTTCTCCCCTCAGGGTACCACTAAAGTGGTCCAGGCACAACATAGGGTCTCGCAGCACCATTGACTAAGCACACCAGGCCACTGGGGAGCTCACATCCCCCCATTGGCCCTACTCACAGGGTGACCACATGCCCTCTTTTCCTGGGACATGTCCTCTTTTTTAGCCTTCTGCCCACATCCCCCCATTGGCCCTACTCACAGGGTGACCACATGGCCTCTTTTCCCGGGAAATGTCCTCTTTTTTAGCCTTGTGCTCACATCCCCCCATTGGCCTTACTCACAGGGTGACCACATGCCCTCTTTTCCTGGGACATGTCCTCTTTTTTTAGCCTTGTGCTCACATCCCGCCATTGGCCCTACTCACAGGGTGACCACATGCCCTCTTTTCCTGGGACATGTCCTCTTTTTTTAGCCTTCTGCTCACATCCCCCCATTGGCCCTACTCACAGGGTGACCACATGCCCTCTTTTCCTGGGACATGTCCTCTTTTTTAGCCTTCTGCTCACACACCCCCCATTGGCCCTACTCACAGGGTGACCACATGGCCTCTTTTTCCAGGACATGTCCTCTTTTCTAGCCTTGTGCGCACATCCCCCCATTGGCTCTACTCACAGGTGACCACATGTCCTCTTTTTCCGGGACATGTCCTCTTTTTTCAGCCTTGTGTCCTGGAAAACAACAACAACAATTCTTCATTGTCCTCCTTGTGAGCAAGCCTGTGAAGCCTTATAATTCATAAATATATGCAATCAACTAAAAAAAACAGGCCTCTGTCTTGAAAGACGATGGTATCATGCTTGGCGCTGCATGTGAAGCACGAAAGCCAGGGTTGGATTGTTATGGAGGATAGGCTGTTACCCAAGCAACAAATCCCCCCTCTCCACGCCACTGAATTAGTCCAATGGAAAGGCTGAGCCAATATAATTGGATCGAGCCGGGTCTTGAACCCTGGCCTGCTCATTAACAGGCACAGCGTCTTAGCCGCTTGCACCACCTACAGTTCACAACTAACAGTATTTGTATACCACTTTTCAGCTGAAAGTTCACAAAGCGGTTTACAGAGAAAACAAAATAAAGTAACTAATGCAATGATATGTAATGTTTTTACATTTAATGATAAGTAATACAGAGGACAATCCTAACCATGTCTACTCAAAAGTAAGCCCCATTGTGTTACTCCCAGGAAAGTGTTTTTAGCATTGCAGCTATAGTGTTTAAACACATAAACAAAATATAAACATTGTTTTGAATTTGTATTCTATCACATCCTGCATTTTGGGAGGCTTTGTAGTTATAATATATGGTCACCCTGCCTACTCATAGAACCTTCCCACAGTACTTTCCTGTGTGGCACAATTGTGGACTGATCATTGCACACCAGGGTTGGATTGCCATATGAACCTGGGCTGTCCTGGTTTGGGGGCATTGCGTTCTCATACTGGCAAGTTTGACAGGGCTCCTGTCCATGTTTTGTGAAAGAGAATTTTGGCAACCCTACACACACCAGGGCAACCAGATGTCATAACTGCAAAAGAAGACAAAGGTCTCTAAAAATGTAGGACACCCAAGAAAAATGTCGGATGGTCCCATGACCAAATAAAAGCTAAAACAATTTATATAGACATATAAAGCAATGTATATTGCTTTCATGAGGTTAATGAAAACACTACCTATGAAATTTAAAATTATTACATAAAATTTATTAATTACATGAAGGCTACTGGCTGCCTGCTCACGCCCACCCTATATGCCACCCCCATGCATAACACTCCCCATGCACAATAACCCATGTTCATAACCTCCCATGCACATCATCCCCCCAATGTGCCCCAACCTCCATGCACAACATCCCCCCAATCACAACACCCCCCAATGTGCAACATCTCCCCATGTGCAACACCCCCCACAACATCTGCCCACAATATCTCCTCCATGCACAACGCCTCCTTCAACTATGGACACCTTTCCTACTGGGTAAGTGCAGGATTTGGTGATGGGTTTTGATTAGTTGAATATCGGTGTTGCACGCCTTTTTAGCCCCTTATCTTAGATGATAAATTTCTAGAAATTGGTTCTTGGTGGGTGCTCCTGCCCCATTCACAGAAGGAACACCCTCCCCAAATTGGCTGGGCATTGATGAGTGAGTGAGTCAGTGACTTAAGTTTTATGTATATAGATAATAGAGAACAATCAAGTGATGCACAGGGACAATATTGCAGCTGACATGGGACATGATACACAAGACCTGTTTATCATAATGAGGAATATTTAGCTAGCATTTATTATGTAGATTTTAAGTCACTTCATCTGGTGTAATACTATGGGACTTGTCACAGAAAAATGACCAACCAACCTGCAGAATGACAAATTCAATGCTGGAGTGCCCTCAAGTGTTCTTTGCCCAAACTGCAGATAAAACACTGGAGAATGGCTCCATGAAGAGAGTGGTGCATCGGCAGAAAAGTACAGTATTAAGCAGGTTTATCATATCATGATCTGTGTGGGAAAGGAAAAGTTGTCTTCCTTTTCTCAGAGGAGAGATTTTAAATACCTTTTTGAATCACTGCGTTAGATGAATAGCACAACAAATTATTCAGAAAGGCTCTTTCAATCATCATCATTGGCCATCATTGGCCATCATTGGCATCCTTCAGTCTCAAAAGACTATGGTATCGTGCTCAGAAATGGAGGTCCTGAAACAGCATCTTTTATGACTAAAAAGGCCAGTTTGAGAGTGGCAATCCCTCCCACACTGAGGGCAGATACAGTCTGCCCCTTGCCCTGCCCAGCCCAGGCCCCATATTCCGCTGGTTCTGGGACTGCCTTTTTGCCTTAGCCTATTGAACAAGTCTCTTCAAATTAGAGAAGGCCATGCTGTGTCTTTTGCCTCCAAGCTGAACGATCAAGAGGTCAAGGTTTCCTAGCTGTTGATGTCCATTCCCATGGTCTTTAGATCCCTCTTGCAGATGTCCTTATGTCACAGCTGTGGTCTCCCTCTAGGCCGCTTTCCCTGCACTAATTCTCTATACAGGAGATCTTTTGGAATCCGACTATCAGCCATTCTCACGACATGCCCAAGCCAGCGTAGAAGTTGTTTCAAAAGTGCATACATGCTAGAGATACCAGCACGTTCCAAGACTGCACCGTTTGAAACTTTGTCATGCCAGGTGATGCCAAGAATACGTCAATAAGAAGTAAACATAGTAATAGTACAAGTGTCTCCTACCAATGATGGTTCCCAGTTCTGACTGGCACAAGCTCAGTGCTGGTGCTCCCTACTCTGAGGGTGTCATAAATGTGCTTTACAGCACCTAGGAGCAGCTCAAGGGCTCAAGTGCCAGCTCAGGGCCACTTTAGGATATTTAAAAACATATTTTTAATGTAAACATTTCTTTTTATGTAATTAGTGCTCATAGCAAAACATCTGGTCCCTTCATAAGTGAAGGCCATCATAAATGACGATGAGCTTTGCAGAGAGGGGATAACTAAACTGAAGGAAATTTTCAGGTGTTAGATTAAACTAGTAGTTGAAGCTGCAGCATGAAGTTTGTTGGCTATGATGTAAGGCTTGCTACTCCTACTCTTCTTCAATCCATGAGATTGCTTGGCTGTGTCCTTCTCATGACAACATATGCAAGGCAGGGATAACATAAACATCCTTGTAAATAAATTCCAAAGAGGTACTAGCATGCCTTTCCTTATATGTCCAGGTATTAATCATTTGTGGCACACTTACTACTTGGAAGAACAATGAATCAACATTCTAAAAACGTTTCCTTAACCAAAGAGCATAAGAAGAACTGTGCTGGATCAGGATATTTTAAATGGCAGATGGCAAAGTATTTATAAACTTTGACCCATCTCACCCTATTGCCTCATGTCATTACTATTACAACTATAGCCTTCTTTGCTGTGGAGTAGAAATAGTGTAAGAAAAGGTTGTAAAAAGGTGTGGTGAGGCTACCATTGGTTTGAAACTGCAGGAGCAGAAGATTGCTGTGTTTTCTTCTAAAAAGGTGTGTGTAGACTCCTTGGTCAGCTCAGTGGCATAACTAGGAGGAGTGCAGGGGGTACAGTTGCACCAGGCTACATCCTTTAGGGAGGCTACAAGCTGAGCTGGACACTAGTGACTAAAATTGTGAAAAATGGAAAAAAAACGGAAATATATATGAATGAGAATACCACCATGTTATATATTGTTGGAAATGTAATTTAATGCAGAATGCAATGAAATAAACTGCACTGGAATATCTATATTCTATTAAATGTTATGGTCAATTAATCAGAAAATGAAAACACAAAAGTCTATGAAACAAAAGGTGGATTTTTTAAACTCAAATGTACCCATGATACTGATTACTCTGAGAGCCAATGAGATGCAATTCTGGAACAAATAAGGTGTTAATATGAATCAGCTGTCATTACCATATACACATATAATAATAGTTAACCCATACTAACTGGGTGTACAGGTATTTCTAAGTGGTGCTCCTCTTATAGTTAGCAGGGAAAGTATAATCATTTCTCTTTGCCCCAGCACGGTTTTCTTAACCATTAAGGGGCACAATTTTCATTTTTAAAACTTAATTACATAAATTACGTAAATTTAATTTAATTATGTAAATTTGATTTTGTTGTTGCAGGGAAAAATTTAAAATTTTTAAAATTTACCCCAGGATGACATCACTTTCAGTTGTGACATCAGTTCCGGGGCAACATTTTGAGCTTTGAACCAGGCTACACGATCATTAGCTATGAACACTGGGTAAGCTCACTGGCCAGTTGAGCTAAGGCAGCACATTGCTAGGGTACAACCACATCCATTTTCCCTTCCCATTCACTTCTTTTTGAGGGTGCCTAGTTCATCAAGTTCGGAACTAGAAGCTGGCATATCAACTAGGTGTGGGGACAGGCTGAGCATCATTTGTGATACCATATCAGGCAGCAAGAGGTCTTGGGCAAGCTGTAAAGTACTCTGGCATTGATTGAGGAGAGATTAAAAAAAGAGGGGCTATGAAGAGGCATGGGCAGCAGTTTTATAGCTTTTTGCTAAGGGCACCATCTCCTTTGGTGCAAGCTTTCTGAGGGTTGAGTTTAAAGCCATTTCTGCCAAACATTTCATATACACAACATAAATGTGTAGACTGAATGTGTAAAAGTAAAAGACAATATGCTGATGATTAACCTCAGTTGTATTTATAATGCAATGTACAATACAATACTACAATACATAATACAATACTATAATACAATAGCGTAACCTTTGTTATATTTATATAATATATATCACATTTTAATCAATAAATAAAAATATAAAAAAATTAAGACAAGACTTTTGGCTTCATCTTTTTCTGTAGGTACTGCTTGCAAAAAGAAATTTAAGAGCTCAAGAGTTAGTAGAGGTCTGCTAACATAATGGTCAGACCCATACGTACAGTTTGATTGGGCCTATTATTTTGATTCCTTCAATCCCCCTGCAATTCTCCCAGAAAAGTGTCGCTAATTGCTAGATAGCAAGAGAAAGAGTGAAAAAGTGTCTTGATCTCTGTGGGGAAATGTCTATTCATTAGTGGAGCAACATTGAGTAAGATTGCTCATTTTGAAATGAAATAGAGCCATAAATGTTAAGATTTCAAGATTCACTACTTGTACTGTTAGATAGTTTTGCTGCTGCTTTGTCCTTCCATGCTTACTGATGTAAAGTCATATAAAGAAGCACGAAATGCCTTCACTACCTTGCTCTGAGTCTGTATTCTCTTTACACCCCTCAACCATAAAATCTGACTGCTTCTGCTAAGTTCATGTTCAGCATAGTCAATTTCTACCTCTTCAGCTAGTCCTATTTCACTTACTTCAATTGGTGGCCCTTCACCAACTTCCTTCAGACACCACAAATATCTGTTTGGAATGCCAATTATTATTTGTCCCCAAATCAATGACCCTAACCCTATGCAGACTGACCATCCCCATTGCTCTAGTGTAAGTGGTGCACAACTAAAGGGCTTTCCTCCAAACTGAACAATGATTATTTGCACAATCAATGTTCCAAAAGTGACACAACAAAAGATACTATTTGTGAATATTCCTTCAAAAACATTTCTTTCCCCATGAATTTTCCGTGCATTGATTTCATTGAAGATCTGCATCATGACAAATGTATTAAATACAATAGTGTAATGCTGGGTTGGTGGGGACTGCAATGGTGCAGTTCGTCCATTTTCAATATCAAAGAATTTTTCACCTAGAAAAAGAAGCACAAAGGTAACTACAAGCTGATAAACAGCATGGCACAAAATATTTTTCAGCATCGTACGAGAGATAAGAGGTTTATTTCTACCATAAGGTTTACGTTTTAACAAAGACTCTGTTGGTTTTTCTGTTGCTAAAGCAAGAGAAGCAAATGTATCCATAATGAGATTGACCCACAGCATCTGAACAGCTTTCAGAGGGGTATTTTGTGTGATACATGCTCCTGAAAAAGCAACCACCACAGCTACTACATTGACTGTAAGCTGAAACTGAAGAAATTTAGAAATACTATCATATACATTCCTACCCCACATAACTGCTTTAACTATGCTTGAGAAGTTGTCATCGGTAAGAATTATATCAGAAGCTTCCTTAGCTACATCTGTGCCTGCAATACCCATTGCAAAGCCAACATCAGCTTTTTTCAATGCAGGTGCATCATTTGTACCATCACCAGTTACTGCTACCACTTGCCTTTGTGCCGCTATGTTGCTGTTAATTATCCCTTGTACCAAGTTGTACTTATCACTGGGTGAGGATCTTGCAAGCACACGAAGTGTTGGCCAAACCCTATCTATAAGCTCTTGTTTAATCTCCCCTTTCTCATTGCGTATTAATTTATTAAAATCTTTCCCAGTCAGGCACTGAGAGAATTCTCCAGGTCGCAAGATGCCACATTTTGTAGCTATTGCACGAGCGGTGTTAATGTTATCCCCAGTTACCATACGCACGACAATACCAGCCTTCTGACATTTCCTTATTGCGTCAGGAACTTCAGGTCTCACTGGATCTTCAATACCTACAACTGCAATGCATGTTAAGTCTCTGAGTATCACATCCTCTTGATCCCACGGTGGTTCATAATAACCAGCAGGGAAATGTTTGAAAGCTAGACAAATGGTTCGAAGTCCCTCAGAGGCCATTGGTTCAATCACCGTTTTTATCAGTTCATCAGTGTCTTGTTTTGTGAAAATATCCACTCTCCCACCAGCAGTCAATATTCTGGAGCATTTTAGAAGGAGTATTTCAGAAGCACCTTTGCTGAACATTTCAAAACTACCATCATCATTTTGTATAACAGTGCTCATAGATTTCCTGTCAGAATTGAAGGTGTATACTTTATACAGCGCTTCTTCTGGTATGTTGATTCTTTCAGCCTCATAATCCTGTTTCAATTCTGTGAGAAAGCCCAGTAAAGCACATTCAGTTTTATTGCCAATATGACAGGGCAGGCCTCCTTCTTTTTCAGGAGGCAGTATTTTGGAAGTATAAGCACAATTGACAGAAATACCTCTACGCAGATAACTCAAAATAATTGGAGAAAGTGCATCAGGTTTTGGAATAACTTTATAATGCTTGCCAGCAATGAAGGCTTGAACTACTGTCATTCTGTTCATGGTCAAGGTTCCTGTTTTATCTGAACAAATGGCTGTTGCATTGCCCATTGTTTCACAGGCATCCAAGTGTCTCACTAAGTTATTATCTCTCATCATTTTCTTCACTGAGTAAGCAAGGGAAATAGTGACTGCTAGCGGAAGGCCTTCTGGCACTGCTACAACCAAGATTGTAACTCCAATAATAAAGTACTGCACAATATATTGGAAATAAACTGGTGTGCACTGAAGAGTCCAGACGTGCTTCTGAAACACAAAATTTCTAATTACAAAAGAGGCAATGAGGACAATAACTGTGATTACAGACATGAACAGCCCAGCTTTACCAATCTGAACTGCTAATCTTGTGAGTTTTCCTTGTAAAACTGATTTTTCCTTTTTGTGAGAAGGTTCTACGCTTTCCTTCCTTTCAGGTGATTCAGGCTTGTTTCCTACAACTGCAACATCAGGAGCATCACTTGGTCTTTCAGTCTTTTTTGATTTGTTCTCCCCAACTCCAAGCAAAGTGAGTATAATTCCTGTTTGTGAATTTACACCTACAGCTGTAATAACCATTTTTCCGGAGCCTTCCATAATATGGGTGCCTGCAAGCAACACAGGATCCTTTGACAAAGACTTCTTGACAAGATCCGATTCTCCTGTAAGGGAACTCTCATCAGTTTTCAGATCATGCCCTTGAAGAAGCAAGCCATCAGCTGGTAGTAGGTCACCATATTTGACCTGTGCAATGTCCCCAACCACTAAGTCAACTACTGCCACCTGAATTACCGCTCCATTCCTGATGACAGTAAACTTTTGTTCCTTTTCAATGCGTCGTTGCAGTCCCCTAAATTGTTTTTCCTTACTCCAATCATTGAATGCTGTTACTAACACAACACACACTACTGACAAAAGTATTGCAACTCCTTCAATCCATTCAGTTGAACTTTCTTCCTCACTGCCTGAAGATTCACTTGTGGGACATGCTTTAATACTTCCTCCTGATGGGTGATAAAAAGCAAGTCCCAATGATATAACGGCTGCAATTTCCAAGATGAATAAAGTCATGTCCTGCAGGGCTTCCCAAATCAATTCTAGGAATGATTGGGGTTTTTTAGGGGGTATAAAATTCCGTCCAAATACTGCCTGTCTTAAATCCAATTCTGCTGGAGAACCAAAAATTCCATGTGTGGGAGATGTTTTCAGCCGTTCACAGATCTCATTAACGTCACCATAAGTTTCCTGTATGTATTGTACTGCTTCTGTCTTTCGTAATTCCATCAAATTTTTCAGCTCCACGACAGTGACCTGGAAGTCTGCTACCCCAATGCGGCCTGGAGTCACCTTCATGTTGCCTTTCTGTAATTTACAATAAGCCAGAAAATGTTTATTAGCACTAAAAATTGAATAGAAACACCTGAGTTTTCTTTTACTATTTGGAAAACTCATTCCTTGCAATATTGAGAAAGGAAATTCAATTTTAAAAAGAGGAGCCAGAACAAACAAATAAAGTTTTTATTGGCTCTTTCTTGAGTATTAAGGTTGCAATCCTATCCACACTTACCTAGGTGTAAACCCATTCACCCTAATGAGACCTGAGGGTATGCATAGGATTGGGCTCTAAGATACCCTAATTGTAAATACACCTTGTGGCAAAGAACCTGTAGCAGCTGAGAGACCTACAGAGAGTGTAAAACTAAGTAGTCCCATTTCTTTAGTTTCAGCAAACTTGTGGTAACGAGACAGGAATATTCAGAATCACCTCAGGTTTCTGGGTTGATAAAAAGGGAGTGATTTAGCTGCTCCTGTTTTAGTGCTGCTGGGTATATTTTCCAGGTAAACATTGGACCAGAGTAAAATTGGCCATTTAAATCAGGATATATTTAAGATAATTTACAGATAGCATGCAATCCTAACCAGTTTTGGCTGGCCTAACTCACCTGGCATATCTTTCTGTGGTGTAAGGAGATTGGTGAGTGCCTGTGCACTAGAGTGGGGCAGAAGTGCCTTACGGCACTTTGTGATACCCATAGGTCAGTCAAGGACTTATGCTAGGGCTTATGCCAGCCCATCGAGAGGTTATGATTGCAGCCTTATTTTCCCTTCTTTGCTGAAGTTAGACAAGGATGCCTTTTACATTTCATGTTTGCCAGTTCTTCTTCATTGCTTTATCAAGAGATATTTTACCATAATTCCCTGGGAACTATTTTTGAATAACAAAGGAACAAGGTCTTCCTTGTCTTTTGTTATGTCTCTAACCATACAGTCCAGAGTAACTATGGGAAGACGTAAGAAGCACTTACTCTGGATTGCTCTATGCATTTCCCTGTAACTGTACTGTAACTGTGCACTGTAACAATATTGGTGTAAAAGGTCCCATAATTAATCTGGATTGTAGCCTTAGCTACTCTTTTTAGAAGGTTATTGGGAAGTGGAATTAAGTGGATGGGGGAGAAGAATATGGTTAAGTGAATGGGGGAGAAGAATGGATTTGTAAATATCATTAGAAGCCACCTATTAACAAGAGCTATTTTTCACATTTTATTCTGCCCTTCCCCAAGGAGCTCAGGGTGGTTTACAAAGTTCCTACACTCCTTTTGTCCTCACAACGACCCACACTAGGATAGGTAAGGCTGAGAGTGGCCCAAAGACAAGGTCATCCAGGAAGCTTCATGGCCCAGTCTGGATTTGAACCTGGATTTTCCAGACCCAAATCAAACTCCCAAACCACTCCTGTAGAAGTGGGTCAGGACCCAAATTTTGGTGGTTTTGTGGCACTGATAGGGTATATTAGGCTATGTGCATCAAGGGTTAAACAAGCGGCTACTTGGGGGGGGGGGGGGAGGCACTGCTGCACAGTTACATCCTGGGCCTCTATAAACCGGGCAGCAGCCTCAAGGGTCTCTAAAAAGTTTGAGAATATTTGGGCCTTGGGCTACAATCCTACAACTCTGGCTTCCACTGTACCAAATATATATGATGTTAGTAAATGGAATCGTTTCTTTGGTATGTTGATAATCCACTTTCACTTAAATTAATGGGTGTTTTTGCCCAGATTCTGTACATTGGTGGAACACAGGGCAAGAAATACAGACGAGTTGGAATGCAATACAAGCTTTTTAGTTCGGTAACACTTACTTTCAAACAGATCTTCCTCAAATGCAATCTGTTCTGGCTTTGAAGGCACAAGAATATGTTTTAACTGTTCCTACAAAGAAAATTTGTGTGATTAACTGTTTTAGGAAACTATATTTAATTGGCTGATCAACATAGCTCTGATTTCTGACTTGAATGTTATATTTCATCTTGGTTTGTCCCAGAACTAGCCAGCTGGCCTATATCCTAATTTCGGTACTTGGAATATATTTATACAAAGTGAAATAATGTATAATGTTTTTCAGGCTTATTTCTTGGATCTTCTTTGCCACTTACAACTATGCATTGAGTGAAGATCCATGTTTTTAGATATTTGTAAGAAAAGTCCCTAATTTGAACACTGCAGTCAATTCTGGATTCAATAGAGCAAGAAGGTGTTAGGAAACAGAAGGCATGAGGAAAGAAAACACAGAAAAAGGAGGATCAGAAACAAAAAAGAAACATATTTCTATACCTGGGGAAGGGAAGAATTCCTTCTTGTCTGCTTGCAGTGGTGTACCTACGGATAAGCAAGGGACAGCATTTGCACCAGATAGCAAGTTTTAGGAGGCAACAAGCTGAGCTTGACACTAGGGTCAAAAATTGTGAAAAACTGGGTTTATATGAACAATAATACATCATTTTATATATCACTGGAAAGGTAATTTAATGCAAAATAAAATGAAACTGCGTTGGAATATCTGCATCATGATTACTTAACCTAGGGTTGCCATACGTCTCGGAAAACCAAGACTGGCCTGGTTTTCAGGAAGTACATACACATAATGGCAAGTTTGACAGGGGTCCTGTCCTAGTTTTGTGAAAGAGAATTATGGCAACCCTAACTTGACCAGAAAATGAAAACATAAAAGCATATGGAACAAAAAGTGGATTTACCTAATTCAAAACCTTCTCATGAGACTGATTGCTCTGAGATCCAGAATTATGATACTGTATGAAACTAATAAAGTGTTAATATAAATCAGCTCCCATTTCCATATATCATAATACGGTTACCCATGCTTACTGGGTAAAGAGGCACTTCTAAGTCCTTTAACATTTGGCAGGGAGACATTAACCATCCTTCTTTGCCTCCACACAATTTCTCTAAACAATAAGGGGCACTTGATTAATTAAACTTAATTCAAATTTAATTAAAATTATCTTTATGTTTAACTTAATTAAAATTGATTTTATTGTTGGGGTGAGGCTACAAAATCTTCATCTCCAGATACCAGATAGGTGCCTTAGCTATGCCACTAGCTTGGAGGAGGCGCCAGAGCAAATGGGTGGTGAGCTGCTGGGGAGGACAAGGCAGGTTTTCCCCAAGTTTCTTTTTTCAAAAAACCCGGGACGACATCACTTTTGGTAATGATATCACTTCTGGGGCAACATTTTGAGCTTTGCACCAGACTACGTGAACATTAGTTATAACATTATGTGCTTGCATCACCCCTGAATTTTTGTAAGTCTTTTCTGAAATCTTTTGACAGTTCAATAATCAAGAATACTTTCATTTGATCAAAGAAGTGGTTGGCTGCTGGGCAATTCACCTCTTATCCCTGTTGGCTAATAGCAAGGATTGTATTTCCCCAAAGGGAAAGAGTTGTTAGTGACTGGGGATCTTTTCCTTAATGATCAGTCTAGTTCTGGGGTCTCTAAACCTTTGGGCAGGAGGGCCATGTCATCTTTCTGATACTGTGTCAAGGGCTGGAAGGAAAAAAGAATTGATTTACATTGCAAATTTGAATAACTTTACATAAATGAATATATTAGTGATGAAACTTGCGAGTGAATGAATGAAAGCAAATCAGTTCCTAAACACTTTCCAACACACAGAGAGGGTGATCTTCAAACCAGGTCATAAGCATTTTCATACACAGAGAGAAGAGGTATGTGCAGCCTCCCTAGCCTTGAAAATACCTTCCTGAAGTGTGGAGAGCAGAACTCCCCTCGCCTCTGGAGGATCACAGGGCTTTCCTGAGGGCCAGGTGAAGGGGGCTTGCCAACGGCCAAATGGAGGCTCACTGAGGGCCGCATCTGGCCCCCAGCCTGAGGTTTGGACACTCCTGGTCTAGTTGAAGGATGGATTACAAAATGGTTCTACTACAGTGGCTGTGTCACAAAAAGCAGAAGAAAAACACTTGCAATTTTGAATTGGAGGCATAGATAGACAAGGCTTCTTTGAGTATCGAAACACTGTTACTTATTGGATCTGCTTGTCTGGAAAATGAGGGGAACAAAGAGAATTAACTGTTGCCCCCGCAGTCACTACCCCTTAAGCTAACCATGATAGCAGAGGGGCCATTCTTAAAGAGACCAGTTGCTAGAGATTGGCATTTGACATCCCTATCTTTTAAATGGTTTCAAATGGACCAACACAGCTGCCTAGATTTTATTTTTTAAAGATAGGGAACTACCATAGTCTCTTCCTCATTCCCAGAAACCTGGCTGCAATTCCAAGATTAGTATCTAAGTAGAGGTGATCAAAACTGTCATCAAGTAATAACTGTCATCAAGTAATTCATCAAAAACTGTCATAATTCTGTCATCAAGTCCCACCAGCACATTCACCCCACCATCTTCTTCATCTCCATGTCCATGCACGGAGCCTATAGTTCTGCCGTTGTTTCTTGTAAAACAGAGGCCAAACTACAGGCTCCACATGAAGTGATGAGTCCTTCCAGCCTCATCTTGTGTGCTTTCTGTGTGTGCATACCAAAGATGAGGCTTGTCAGAGTTGATGGGTAGGGCAGAGGCAGACATAGATGACTATACTCCCTTATCACCTTCAGCCCAGCATCTGAGGTGAGGAACTGGACATGGCTGGGCCAGCTGTCAGGCCTATCATTTATCAGGGATAATCCACATGAATCTGCCTAATTCTTCATATGATCTTCAAGACGGCAATCTCTTAGAGCTATTGAAACCATGCCTACTTACTATCACTCAGTTTGTATACATGTCTACTCAGAAGTAAACTACTCACCCTTATTCTAGATAAGGGTCATAGAATTGCATCCTAAAGCTTGCTTATGCTTATTTAATTAAGCCTAATTTTAAAAAGCATTACAAGATTGCAGCTGATTTAATTGACACATTTCCCATTTTTTAGCATTCCCGAGGGATTCAGAGCCTACTTCTCTGTAGTGTTTGACTACTTTTGTAATAGGACCACACTCACCAACTCAGGGAGAACACAAACAAGAATAATTTAAGAATATGAAATTCTCATTCCTACAAAACAAGTGGGACCTTCCAAAACGCCCTCTTTTACCCTTAGACTGCAATCCTAAAGACATTTTCCTGGGAGTAAAGACACTTTCCTGGGAGTAAGATTCATTGAACGCAATGGAGCTTACTTTTGAGTAGACATGGTTAGGATTGTGCTCTAAGACTGTTAAGACCAAATTTGTTTTACTGCATATGAAACTGTTCATTAGTCTTCTGTGAATTAGTGAGGTGAGCATGTGTGCATTAGACATGTACATTAAAATAAAGCAATAAGGTGAGCAGGAAATATATTAGGAGCACGCAAACTATAAGCAATCCTACCGATTTTAACCAGGCCTCCCTGACTTAACATTAAATCATGTTGGGTCAAAAAAAGAGAATCTCCTGGAACAGCATCAGTAATAGGACAACCTTACCAGTTCACCCATACTATTTAAAATCAAATTCACAAACTCATTCAGATATCATACAGCAGGCTGCATAACATCTGTGTACTACAGTATATTTAAAGGTTTGAAAGACATCTGAAAGGTATTGAAGCCATATTCATCTCTGTATGTGGAACACATTTTGAAATTCTTTTCAGATTTACAACAATGAAATCAGATACTCAAGAACTCTGTCTCGTCTGTGAAAGGCTTACTATATAACTGGCTCCTGTAAACAAGAACTTTATTACAATTTGCTTTATCAATTATGGCTGGAGCAAGCATTTGCAGACCTCCACAGTCTGAAGTTGATACGTTCATTCAGAGGCAGATTCCATCAAGTTTAATAGGAACACTTTCCTAGTAAATGGATGTGAATTACAGCCTGCCTTATAGTTTTGTAGAAAGGCATAAGAATCACTACAATTGTTTTGTACTCATCTTCCAGCTTTCCTCTGCATCCAAACACAGAGTAACTAAGGGAGCATGTAAGAGACATTACGTGTACCCATAGTTACTGCACCACCTAGTGAAAACCTATGGGAAATTCATATTGCAATCCAGAGCAAATGGTTCTTACACCGGAGCAAGGACTCCCCATAGTTACTCTGGATTGCGCCCTTAGTAGTATTTCCACACCCATCTCTCCAAATAGATTTCTATGCCTCTTTCCCCCATCACTTCAGAAATGTAATAATTTACTAGAACACTCTCTTCAGTAACAGTTTCAGTGTTTCTTTCATGTACAAAAGTGTAAAAAAGATATACATTTGAAGACAACATACCCCTTATTAGTTCACAGGTTCCTGCATTATCATCTGTATTCCCCCCCCGCTCCGGGAGACAAGACTTATGTCTTCATTTTTCTACATTTCCAGATGTAGTCACAAAAGTACTGCACAGTGGTGAAAAATCTATTTGTTATACCTTGTAGGAGGAATTGTTGGCAGTCAGGCACAAATAGATAAATTTAGGAACTTTGAGAGAAGGCTCACATCCCTATTAGCTTGAAAAGGCTGGCCAATTAGCCAAGCTTCCTTAATAGTGGATGCATTTAAGCTAGGATTGCCAATTTACCAGGAAAAAACCAATCCTGTCTACTTTCTCACTTCATTTGAGAAGTTCTTTACTGGCAGTTTAATTGTAACACTCACTATTTGAAGTTTTTTCACAGCATGGAGATAAATATTATCACCTGCTGATGCCCAAAGACTGTGTTACAATTAAAGACACAGGAACAGAAACTGGTACAAAATTGGCAACCCTAGTTTAAACTGGAGACATTGCCACATGTCACACCTTGTAAACATGCAAGATGGGTCACTGTTTTTCCTGGCACATCTCCTGTGGTTTTAACTGCTGCATATTCTGCAGAAATTTAGCCAGCAGAATTTTCCACTTGATTTAATCTCTATATTAGAAAAATTTCCTCTGTTAAATTGCTGGCTGCCAGGCAGCTCTAAAGTCAGAGGAGCACTGCCAGAAAAACAGTTGGCAGCCTCTACGGTAGTTGTTCCCAAACCCTTAGCTCAGGGACCCATTTTTAAGAATGAGAATCTGTAAGGACCCATCAAAAGTGATATCATGACCAGAAGGGACATCATCAAGCAGGAATTTTTAAAAAACAATTCTAGGCTCCAATCTTACCTACACTTACCCAGGAGTGCATATACTGGCATATAGTAGCCTATTATAAGTACAGACCTGTAATATTTTTCCAAATGCAGTCACACACCATGGCAGCATCAAATCTAATATTTATCTATTATATATTTATATTTATTTATTTGTTATATAATTATTTATATAAATATAAATAATATTTATTTACATTACTATTTATTATTATTATTTTAATGGTGTTTTATTTTTATGCATGTTAGCTGCCTTGGGCTCTTTCTATGAACGAGGAAAGGCAGGATACAAATTAAAATAAATAATATACATCTGATACAAAGGATTCAAAGGATAAAATAAATAAAAATAGGATACAAAGGATAAAATAAATAAAAATAAAATAATATATTAAAAATTAAATGTTGAAATGAGCGAGGACCCACCTGGTGAGGCCTGACCCACAGTTTGAGAAATAGTACTATAGGGCTTGTAGTATTTTAGCAATCATAGCCTTACCATCCTTTAAGTAACTTTTCAAAATATATAACTGTCTGATCTAGTTATATACAAAAATGCACTAAGATAACTGTCTACTTACATGTAAAAGAACCAAGAAGATGCTCTAGCTTGAAACAGCATCTATTGGATGTAATCTTGTTGGAAATGCAGTTGGCTGGAGGCACTAAGTGAAGAAAAATGAGCTGGGGAAGCAAACCTACTGAAAATTCAAAAGAGACAAACTCCTGTAGGATGTCAGAGGCACGTTTTCTGAGGCTCTTAGCTATGTCATGGCACAACAGTGCTGCACATATGCACACTCCTTTGGCAGTATAAGTGCACAGTGGTCTGACCCAGCAGCATCCCATTTATGCCAACAACTGAACTATTATATAAAGCTAATCTACAGTTTTGCCACATTTCTATTTAGTTCTAAGTTTTCAGTGCCCCAGCCCCAAAGCACATTGACCTCCATCCATTTCTAGCCCTGTGTTTCAAGCTCCCATTTTCCCACACTGGCCAGTAACTGCTCAAAGTGGCAGTTAACAGCAGGACAGGAGGCAGAATCAGAATTCTTCCAGCAGCCAATGAACACAGTAAGTTGTGCAGAATGCACAGTTGCATTCTTATGCAGAGAACCTACACAAAATTTCAAACAACACATGGATAGCTTTAAAACAAACAAACAACCTCAAGCCCTTACTATTTCCCAGGAGTGTCCAGACTTTCTGCATGGAGAGCCATGTCATCTCTCCACTTATTTCTGAGGGCCAGCTAAATTCTCCTTGTTAAATTTTAAAGGAGTACAATGTAGAAGTGCCTTTTTACCCAGTAAACATGGGTAACTGTATTATGATATATGTATATGGTAATGAGAGCTGACTGATATTAACACATTATCAGTTTCATACACCATCATAATTCCATCTCATTGGCTCTCAGAGCACTCAGTCTCATGGGAAAGTTTTGCATTAAGAAAATCTACTTTTTGTTCCATGTGTTCTCATTGTTAAGTTAAGTAGCCATAATTATTGATAGAATATAGTTATTCAAATGCAGTTTATTTCATTGCATTCTGCATTACATTACCTTTCCAAAATGATTATTATGTATTATGAATACATACTCAGTTTTTCACAATTTTAGCCACCAGTATGAAGGTCAGCTTGTTGCCCCCCTAAAGCTTGCTACCTGGTGTAACTGCTACCCCCTGAATTCACTAGCTATGCCACTTTACATGGGGCTGCCTTTGAAGTATATTAAGAAACAACTGGCCCACAGTGCAATTGCCAGATATTAACATAGACTACAATCATAAAGACATTATCCTGGGAGAGTAAGAACACGTAGGGGCTTACTTTTGAGCAGACATGGTTTGGATTGTGCTAATAGCATGTCTACTCAGAAGTAAGCCCCACTGTGTTCAATGGGTCTTGCTCCCAGAAAAGTGTCTTTAGGATTGGAGCCACAAGCACATAACTTGGTGCAGTGGTTTCCAAACTGTGGCTTGTGGCCTGATTTTTGGCGTGTTGTGATTGTGCGTTCTGCCAGTAAGCCCTCTGCACTCATTGGGAATTACTTGCGGAGGATTGTGCTGGTAGGTACCATATGCTGTTAGGTACCATATGCAGACATGTGGAGGATCGGGCTGTTAGGTATCATAATTTCACCAGCCAACCTCTGGCTTTAGGAGTAGCAGCTGCTTTCTAATATACTGACATATATTTTGACAGTAAGTGCCAGCAACGATGCAATGGGATGGGGTATGTGTAGGTGAGAGTAGATAGGTGGGCTGTTAGAGTATGTAATTTGGGTCACATACAAGAGCAATGATTGGAACATCCAGTGCTCACTCTGATAAATCTAGGTACAACAGCATCTAGCCAGATGTACCTATTTTCCATAATGCTAAATTTTCCCAAGGCAATTTTTGTCTGTCTCCTGCTGTTGCTAAGTGGTAGAGAGTAAGGCAAGTTTGGGTTCTAGAGTTCCCTCCTCTTATTCTTTTGACCCTGCCTTGGGTGTTACTAGTTACTAGTGAGTCATACAGAAAAAAGAGTTATTTGCTGGGCTTGAACCTCTGTTACCCAGCTTCTAGCATGTATCTCTGCGCTATGGGCTAGCAGCACCCTGCTTTAGATGAACGCACTGGCATAACAAAGGGAAGCTCTGCCTGATGTCATGACATCACACACTGGCATGTTGTCACTTGTTGGTTTGGAGGAGGGTGAATGTGACTGCTGTCCCCATTCCTTCTTCAACAGCTTCCTGGGCCAAGTGGCTTCTTCCAAAAACACTAAGAGGTTGCAGCAGCCTTCTTGGCATCACTTCACATTGTGTCCGAGTTGGGACCTAGGCTGTCCCCTCCTAGTTACACCACTGTCTGAGGACTGTTAAGGCAGCCCTTTGATTGGTCTCTCTCCCTCCCCCAGAAAAGTATTCCTTCTAGTTTGGAGATGTATACAACTTGAACCCCTACTATAGAGAGACATGTACCATTATTTTACTTGACTTCCTTCTTCCATGGGATCCATTTCCATTCTTTGTACTGCCATGGTGAAAAGGTTATTTCTTAGACACACATGTTTGTATGAAGAGCATAAGAAGTCTAACAGTGTAATCCTAACCTAGGCCAGCACAACTCTTCAGTTTTCCCATTCCCATGGTGATGTAGGGAAGCAAATGCATGTGGCCTAATCCTCCCCAAGGAGTGGCGCAGCACTGTCTTACAGCACTTTTATGACATTCCCTGCCAACTTGGGGCTTGTGCTGGGTGTTAGGCTAGCCGAAGTGGGAGGTTAGGATTAAAGTCTGAAACCTTTGCTGTTTATAACACATTAGTTCCTGTTGGGGGTGGGCATGCTGGCTCACCCCATGTTAATATCAAGCCACCACTCAATGGGCTGTATCAGAGTTTCCAGGGATATTGGCAAAGTTATTGGCAAAGTTACAGGGAGGGCTGGTCCCAGCCTTGCTCAGACTCTGGTATTCCTCTTCCCCTTTTGTGCTTGACAGGCTTTGGTTACAGTGATCATCCTATTGAGATTGACACAGGGATCGTTTTAATGTTCTTATTTTTTTATGGATGTGACAGAACATAGCTGCTGATAATTTAAAAAAAAGTCTTCCTCCACTTCTGAACAAAAAAAGCATTGCAATTTTTAAAAATTCCATTCAACATAAGAGGAAAAAGGCCCCCAAATCCATTGCTACCATTCCATGCAGAGGGAAAACTAAGGAAGATTCTTGCGCTATTTTTTCCAGAGAAACTGGAGAATGAGTGCAAGTTCTGTTTTTTATCATCATGCTTCCAAGCGAAGAAAACAAAATATAGCTTAAGAGGCCAATTCAGCATTCTGTGGGATGCTTTGTGACACAGAAAAATAAAAACACTCATCCAATCCCAATGCAGTGGGTGAGAATCTTATGAATCCTTTTGCTGTCTCTTTGAGATTCTGAGTCATAGCTTTGAGGCTGAAGTTGGCATATGACCAAATTGTATGAGTGTGGAACAAAAGATATTTGAAAACAAAAAACAGGTTTTTTCATGATATAGCAAGGCATTTTTCATTCTGGTATATTTCATCTGGTTGTTCCATACAGACTCCCGAAAGCATAGTGTTATTCTTTCCCTTAAAATTATTCCTACAGGTATTTTATTAGTCTGTATAGCTTTAAGGATTGCCCATCCCCCTGACCAGCAGCCACTATGTCCTGTCACTTACCCTAAAATACACTAGCATGCTTGTCAGGCTTTCTGTTTGCAGATGTCTGATAAGCCAAGTAGTGAAACATAAAAAGCTGCACCGAACTTCTAAACTCTGAGAAAATTGTCTAGACTTCAGAATTTGAATGTTGGTTGTTTGCATTTTGAAATAGGTGAGTGACATGTGTGGCATTAGCACTTCCAAAATATCCTTTCTCCCAAAATGTTGTTAAACTAATTTCTGTCACTGACTTGTTAGAAGCAGATTAACTGTTTTGAAAACCACTGATTTAATATACAGGGCACATTTATTTGGGGAACTGTCATTTTAATAACTGTGTTCAAAGTATACTCGTTTGAGTTATAAAAACTGTTCATTTCAGAAAAGCCAAACTTTGTTTATCCTTTAATGAACTAAGAAGTTGCTTTGTAATGAAATATTGGGTGTGTGAAGTTGATTCCATTTAATTCTGTTAAGAGAAAGATTATTAAGAAAGAAATCTAGCAACTAATTCTACCTATTTCGAGGGGTTCCATCTTCAAGAGGTTCAATAGATCTCCCTATTACAAGGGGAGACAGGGTATGTTCTTTTTTGTAGCATCCTATGCTACCCCTTAAATATCATGTTCCAAACACAAATGTTTGAAGACAATTGAAATTCTGCAATCAAAATAAGTTTAAAAAATTAAGAGCACAATCCTAACCATGTCTACTCTAAGGTAAGCCCCATTTTGGTTAGTGGGTCTTACTACCAGGAAAATGTAAGGATTGCAGCCTAAATCAATTTGCACATAAATTTAGCTATTGTAGTATGTTGTGCTCCTGAGATCTAGTTTCTTAAAGAATTTATCTACAAAGACTGGTGGAAAGCAGTCAAAATGGAAAGCACAGTCCAAACATTGATCAGCTATTTCAGCTTCTATCCCAAATATATCTTGCTAATAAAGATGCCTATGACTGAGCAATGTGAGTGTTGACCAAAGATGTGCCTACTCACAGTATGTGCCATTTTGCTGGATATTAGCCATCACTTGAGACTACAAAAGTAAAGATCTTACATATAACAGAATTTATGTGAGCCTGATTTCAAGCAAATTTTAAAAAAACTTGGATTTCCCCATAAGTAGAGATGGGATAACACAGTGATAATAAAATAAAAATACATAACACCACTTTTTACACTTCTTTCTGTACAAAACAAACAAAATATATCCAACATATGCAGAAAACAAATAAACAAAAAAACCACCCTGTTTAATTTGGTTTTTTTAAAATTGGGAGAGGGTAATGACTGCCTGCATTTGCTGACACTATACCAGCAGTATATCATCCACCTAGTAGACTTTTCAAGGAATTATAATTTATGATTCTAATATAAATTTTAAATAAAAACACATAACACTGCTTTCTGCACTTCTAACTTTGGAAAACACAGAAAATTGCAAATGAAATAAAACTATTTTTCTCCAGCTTCTACCCATGAATTTCATTTGTGCTCTTAAATTGAGTCTATTTTAAAACTGAGATAGAAGTTTACTGTATGTTGCATTGCTTCAGATTTTGTGATAAGGCAATATATGACACTCTTTAATATTAACAATTTTGAGCCAAACGAATTCCTATGCATGTAATTTCTGTTGTAGTCAATGGGGCTGACTCCCAGGTAAGTGTTTATGACTGCAGCCTATTAGAGTGAATTTCAAACTACATGGCTAGGTTCCTGGAAAACCTAGTGGATACTAAACTAGTAAATACTGAATCATTAAAGCTGTGGGGAAAATGGGTTTAGGTTTCAGGGGTCTCTCTTCACCATACACTGTGTGCACTTTATGAACCTGAATTTTACCTTTAAGTCTATGGGACTGGATGAAAGAGAGTCACCCAAATCTGATCCTTCCTCTTCCTGGTTGGCCCAACAATGAGTTTTCTGAGTTCCGCAATGGAGAGGAACCCTTCCTTCCTTACCCTTCCTTCTCCATCACCTGTCTCTTACTTATCCAAACCACAGAGCAACCCTCTGGTAGACCTCCAAAATAGTTAAAAACAAGGGCTCTTGCAGTGTGACTCATGAAGCATGATCCTGAATAAATCATATTTATTAGAAGTAAATTCCATTGAATTCATGCTTGGAGTAGTACCATTTCTGTATATAAATACAGTGCCAGCATTTTGTGAAGAATGGACGTAGATCAACTGATTGGATCATTCATTGTCTCTGATTAGAAGACTGTTAAACCGTTGCATGATTCTGAGAGAGAACTCTGTCAAGGGCATGTCAAATAAGATACTGAGTGGGAGAGTGAAGTAAAACCATATGCTTGTAATAACCCACTGACATAGCCCACCTCTTGTGGTATGCATCCATGAGCAAATGATAACAGCTGAGTGTTCCTTTCATGGTACATGATGTTAGCTCGAATGAGTTCAATGTCCTATGATGACATTCCTATATTTCACCATAGCAATAGAAAATATTCTATTGTCTGAAGAATGGAAATAAATTTTTAAAAGCTTAGAAGGATTGCACGACTAGTGATACAACACACTGTCATGCTGACATGGCAGAAAAATACAGCTGGTATAAAGAATATGGAACAATGTCTAGAACCTTGGGCTGTGCTGCCAGTGGAACACTAAACCAGCAGGAGGGGAGGCTAGGATTGGGACATAAATCACTTTTCCAAGGGAAGAAATTTATAATTCCCTTATGATTCACTGTCAAATAATTCAGAGTTCAATATCTAGAAACTGGGTAGGTTTCACTTCAATAAGGAAATAAATTTATCCTCTACTGCCGAAATATAATTCTCATGCTATTTCAGTAATAGATCTTTAAAAGCCATCGGCTGCAATCTTAAACACACTTTCCTGGGAGTAAGCCTCACTGAATATAATGGGACTTACTTTTGAGTAGAAAGAGTTAGGATTGCACCCTATATCTCCTTTCTCCAAATAGAGTTGGTCCAGTTGTCTTCATGTGCTGGTTCATAAGGATTACCGGCAGTGGTGGGCAGCAGCAGGTTCGCACCTACGCTATAGAACCGGTTCTTAACATGAGATAGATATAAAGTTTAAAAATAGCCATTTAAAAGTGGCTGCCAGATGGACAGAGAACCGGTTCTTAATTTCTTTGAAGCCCATCACTGATTACCGGTAGCTCAAAAGATTCTGTCAATGAATCCAAATAAAAATTCAGTTGCATTCATTTGGAGATTGCCTTTTTGACTGTTATCTGCTTTCTCCTTACTGTCCTCCTTTCACGGTCAACCTTTAGAGTGACTATAAGTGCCTTGTAGTAAGCACACATTTTCAGTTCTGTTAGATCTCATGGTTACTGATATTGCTACATAATAAATTATCTTTATGCTCACAGGAGAAATGTCATCAGCAGTACCATACATCAGAATGAAAATTGATCCACTGAACCTTCAGATTCAGACACATACAGTGGAGAAGATGCTGGAACCTCTCATAATTCAGGTATGTATAGAAGAAGTACATTCTGGGATTATAAGATAAAACAAGGAATACAAGGAATCATCCCAAACATTAGATGAAGATTTAAATGCATGTGCATTCTACTACATGCAATATGAACTCATTTTATGTTAGGCTGAAACTAGATACCAGTTTTTCATACAATGTGTGCATTCAGTGTTGTGCTATATCACACAGTACAAAGTACCAGTTGCGCTTACTGTTGTGGTAGACTAACTTTCTCCTTCTGGTCACTCCCATTTTCTTTCCTGTCCAGTGATATGTGGAGTGGGATAAGGGAGAGTTCAGGAAGGAAAGAGATTCCTCTTTGATTGTGAAAGCCCCACAATACCATAAGTGTTCGTGTTCATTAAATGGAATGGAATAGAAGGAGCCGAGAAGAAACTAGGACACTATTGTCCAGTTGTAGCATTACAGTAAATATAGCAATAATTACAGTAAATATAGCAATAATTATTAGCACATTTCCTCCCTCCTATGGTTTTATCTCAGTGTAAATGAGCCTGGCTCATTATATTGAAAGATCTGCTTATTTAAATATCCTTTATCTTCTTATTAAAATAATATTAATTAAAATAATGCAGACACTCAATTAACCCCCCTCAATCTTTTTTGCTCCAGCTGAGAGATTTCTCCCTTCCCCTTTGAGAGAATGCAAAACAATTGGGAAGTGATTATTACTTTGCATTCTTTTGCACTCCAGGGGGAAGGAAGGTGTCTGCCCTGGACAAAGAGATGGAAGTTGATTAATTGCCTGCCTGCTACATTGCCCTGGTAAGCAGGCTATTTTTAAAGGGCCCTTTAATCTTTTAAGTACTTTTTTAAAAAAAGCACAAACATGCATCCAATGAAAGCCTTAGGGTTGCTAAGACTCAACCTGTAGGCAGGAGGTTTAATCTGGAGGCTGAGCTGTCAACTTGTTTGAAAAAGCTAAGCAGGATCATTTCCTTGGATGGGTGACTAAGAGTTCCTGGCAGAGGAGTGGACTGTGGGAGAGTCAGCTGGTAAGAATGGATAACATTCTTGAGAAACTGGTCAGAAGCTTGGTGCAGCTGCCTGAGATAACATGGAAAGTACAAGAAACTTGCAGAATGATGATTGCATAATGAAAATAACCTGGACAAATGGAGGGTTCTATGAGATTATCTCATGGAATAAAACTTGTAAAAACCTCATTCAGAAATGGGGTTACTGTTTAGCCAGCACATGGGGGTTTGATGCACATGGGGGTAAATTACGCATGGGGGTTGATGTGCATGGTGGGGATGTTGTGCATAGGGGGTGATGAGCATGTTACATGGGAGGATGATCTATCTACAGTATTTATAGACTGTTTTTGATGATGCATATGGATGATTGATGTGCAATGGGCTGATCACATACAGGGAATTTTATTTCCACAACGCAGGTATGTTTTCGCTAGGATATAAATAAATACTATAATTATAGACTATTTTCTATTAAGACCAGTGTAAGGTTTGGAGGTAGGCAAAGATTTATTACAGTGTGGTTTGATTACATATCAAGCGTACTATGGGAATGAAAGACAGGATGGAAAGTGCAGTGTGCACTTTGCTATCTCTTGTATATAATGTTATGCAAGCATGTCTGGAGCACTGGCTCTCAAACTGGGGGTCCTGACGCATTTGCCAAAGTAGAATCCAAAATGGCAGCACCTATCTGAAATGAACACCTCCTGAAATGAAGCCTGGTCTCCTGTATTGGAGGCTGAATGGGAACCACTGAAGGGGCTGGCTGCACAGCATAAGTGAATGGAGGATAGAGCATGTGCAGTAATAGCAGTAGCAGCATCTTCATTCCAGCCCAGTTGTCCCACTTGTGGCATTGCTGTATGGGAAGGAGGTAGGGAGCCTGTGTTGTCTGCCTGGAGTAGCCAGAAGAGACCCTTTACCAATTGCTGGCACCCCCTAAAAGTGCACAAGAACAGCAGAAGCCTACTAGCAGCTCCCTCCTCCGCTAACAAACTAGGGCCTTACTTAGGCACAGCATCCCCACAGAGGAGGTGGCATGACTGGCCAGAGCAGCAGCTGGAGCCTAAGCCAGTGTTCCTCCAGCAGCAAGCAAGCTACAGATGTGCCTTGCCTGTAACTCTTGCTCAGTCCACACCACCTCTGAGCAATACCAGCTGCTGCTCCCTGACCCATAGTAGTAGTGAAGAGAGGACCCTTGAGAGCGCTGCTGAGGAGACCTAGTGCTGCTATGGCACTTCTAAGATGCCACATCAGATAAAGTCAGAGCTGGGATAGCTCTGTAATTCTTTCAGGCTGATATCATATCCACACTTTCCTGTGCGTAAGTCCTATTGACTATAATAGAACCTACTTCTGAATAGACAGGCATAGGATTGCACTGTCAGCCAACTTGTAACACCATCCATTGCCACTGATAATGGTAATAAACCTTGGCAATGAGCTGGCTGGCCTCTCTAATGGCATGGCTCCCTGGTTGGACCCCAATCTGCACAGCAACTGAGTAGTCCTAAAATCCCTTGTTTCATGAAAGCTTCCACAGTTTTATATTGTCTTCCTTATGACATTGAAAAAACAGAGCACCTCTGTTATTATCTTCACATATCAAACGACAGTTTGCTATCTAAAATAGTTGATGTTGCCCTATTATGCTTCTCTTTAAGTTTATAGATGAATTTATTCATACATTTTTAGTTTTCCTATGTTTCCTTAGTGTTCACTCCTCAGTTTGATTTATCTTAGACCTAAAACTTTCTCCCAGGATACATAAGTAAACTAGCTTGCAAGGATGCTTAGCCTCTGATGTATTTCAGTCATTCAGTTCCATTTATTCCATGTTATAACTTTCACAGCAGCATCTATTTGCAGTAAATTCTTTCAATTGATTGAGCATGTTTTCTCCAGTAATTGCATTTTTTTATTATTGTAACTATATGCTTGTGCACTTTATCACATTTAAAATTCTCACTTGGCCAAATCATGAAAAATTTGGTATCGTTTATTTCTTTTTTCTTTTTTGCTGCGTTGCACTTTTTGGTTGCTATGATTTCTCTTTAGCATGACTATGAATATGATCTAATTTGGCAACTAGTTACTACTACCTTCTTGTTTGTTTATAGTAAACATTATTTTTAAAGCTTTTGCTAATTTCCTTTACGTTAAGGCCAAACTACAAATTACAAGAAATGTGAATTAGGTTTTTTTAAAAAAGTATATCTAGCATGCAAAATGCTGTGAAACCACAGCAGAGAGTAGGAAATGCCATAGTGTTTCTCTTGATTGCAGGCCTCCATGTACTACTTATAAATATTTTTTTAAAAACTTCAATTGGCTTTCAATCAGGATAAAAATCAGGCTGGTGCTAAGTACACTGTTCCCTGCATGATTTTTCAGAGTTTTGAGTGCTACAGACTATCAACAAAAGGTAAACAAGGATCAAACTCATGTGTTTACTGTAACATATAAAGTAAATTGGCTATTTTTTCACCAATATAGTAAAATTTGCCAGTTACTAAGACTTGGGCTACTTTACACACAGTCTGCTGCCACCTCTCAGCAGCCCCCTGTGGAAGGAGCTGCTCTGTTCCACTTTGCAATCACCAGAAATGAATGGGAAGTGAATTGGGAGTAAGCCTACCTCCTATCCCCTTACCTTTCTTCTTTATATGTCACACTTCCTGATCTGTCTAAAGCAGTGGTTCCCAAACTGGTGGGTCATGAGCCACTAGGGCAGTGGTTCTCAATCTTCCTAATGCTGTGACCCCTTTATAAGTTCCTCATGTTGTGGAGACCCCCAACCATAAAATTATTTTCGTTGCAATCCTATCCACATTTATATGGGAGTAAAGGCCCCCCTGACTATAATGGGATTTATTTCAGAGTAGGCAAGCATAGGATTGGGCTCCAAGGCTGCAATCTTATGCACTTTCCTTGGAGACAGTCCCACTGAACTGAATTGACTTACTTCTGGGTGCACATGCATAGGATTGGGCTTTACTGCTCCAGCGCTATGCACACTTTCCTGGGATTAAACCTCACTGAACTCAGTGGGAATGACTTCTGAGTACACGCATAGAATTGGGCTCTAATACTGCATTCCTAGCACTATTCTGGGATTAGCCCCGTCACTATCATGGGACTGACTTCTGAGTAGGCATGCATAGGATTGGCCTCTCAGGCTGCAAGCCAGCAACAGTCTTGCAGTTTAACTGCAAGCAAATTGGCAGCTGGCGGGTAGTGGCTGGTGGGCTGGCTGGTGGGCAGTGTGCGCGCCTGGAGGGAAGCCCCATCACGCGTGATCTGGGCAGACAGCGCATGCACGCCTGGAGGGAAGCCCCCCAAGCCTCCTCCCACGTGATCTGGATGGGCGGCACACGCACCTGTAGGGAAGCCCCCCATGGAATCTAGGCAGGTGGTGTGCGCACCTGGGGGAAGTCCCCCCCGCTCAGTCAGCCCCAGTGTGCGCACAGCTACAGCCGGAGGTCTGGCAAGCCTGACCTGGCCCCCTGCACCAGGGGTCTTTAGGCGACCCCCAGGAAAGCTCTAGGCAACCTCCAAAGGGGTCCTGACCCCCACTTTGAGAAACACTGCACTAGGGGAACTAGAAGAAAACCATTCTCCCTTAAGAGTAGTGGCTGAGAAATGGGTAAATGAGTGTCTGAGGAAACAGTTGCAAGTTCTTTCTTTAAACTTAGTAAGCTTTCGTTGAAAAATGGCACTTCCCCCAATTTCTGACATATGTTAATGGATAGCAAGCAGCTTCTCTATTGTTCTCTTCTTGGAAATTTCATATGACATGCTTTTTCTTGCTCTGAAAGACGGTCAATATCATGAAGGGTGCAGCAGTGAAATGGGAATGAGGCTGTAGAGAGCCAGGGAGGGATAAATATATAGTATTTGCTGTCATGTCTTTTCCATTTTGATAGTACAGAAGTGCTTCAAATCTCATCATTTTAAGAATCTACCTGTACACATAAACAAGTGTGTAAAACAAGCTTTGTCCATTTGTTGTGATGCACTTGAGATATTGTTATTTTAGCTGGGAAAAGGAAAGAGATAATTTAGCTGGGAAAAGGAGAGAGAGAGAGAGAGAGAGAGATCCCAAATTGTAGCAATACATTGTGACTATTAAAGGGGTTTGCCTTTCCCTGAGCAGTAGGAGGGTAGTGAAAGTGATTGCAGTATGAATGATAAAATAACAGAAATAATAATAACAAAGCAGTTATACATAACTAAATAAGCAAAAATACATAAATATGCCCAGCTCTCATTCTCGCTCTTGCTCTATGTATGTGTTTGTATTTAGCTGACAGATCTGAGTAACCCCATAGGACAGGTTGGGGCATTATTATTATTATTATTATTATTATTATTATTATTATTATTATTATTATTATTATTATTATTATTATAAGGTGGAAAACAATCACTGCTTGAGGAAACCTGCACCTAAACTGCATTGGAGGCCACCTGACTCCTGCACCGGCACATATTAGGATTGTGGTTTATAAGGATTAGGATATCAGGATCAGGATATTGGGATGTTAGGATATCAGCACATATGAGGATTGGGTTATTAAGAGCCCAATCCTATCACTCTCCAGGGCTTATAAGCCACAAAGCAGCCAAAAACAAAGAAAAACTTTCCCTTTACCTTGAGGAAAATGCCCTTCCCACCACAGAATGTAGCACACACCCAATTGGTACAGCTGTATCAGTTATGGGAAGTTGAATAAGATTGGACTCTTAGACTCTGGGTCACTTATCTGGGTCACTGAAAAAGGGGGAATAAAGAGGGTGAGTACAAGAGAACAAACCAAGCATGCTTCATGGTTACTTGGTGTGGTTTCTTTTTCAAGTGCTTTCAGCTTTATTTCAGAAGTTGTAATTTAGTTCCCTCAAAGTTGATAGAAAAAAATTATGTTTAGGATAGGGGAATCATTGTGAAATATACAGTTACAGTGGTACCTTGCAAGACAAATACCCTGTAGGACGAACGCTTTGAATGACGAACTTAAATTTCTATGGGATTCTGCCTTGCAAGACGAAAGTGCTTTGTAAGATGAATCCCCAATGGCTGGCTTCAGGTGGCTAGGACCTCCTCCTGCCTGCAGTATCTGCACCTGGCCAGCAGAGGGAGACACAGAGGGACATCTCCAGAAAGCATGTCTGAGCATAGAGCCCTTTCCCTTCATTTCCCTCCAAGAAAGCCTCCTTTGCCTGGACCCCACTGCAACTACCCCTTTTCCCCCACCACCTTCCCTGCCTGGACCCCACTTTTGCATCCTTTGCTGCTGCAGCAGCTTCTGCAACTTGGAAAGAATCAGGGTGGCATCCTACACACTTTCCTGTGAGTAAGCCCCTGTGGATTCAGTGGGTCTTGATTCTGAGCAGACAGCATAGGATCTTGCCCCTTTTGCATCAAGGCAGAAGCTTTTGCTGGCTATCCGGTTTGCATGGATAGATCTCTCTCTCTCTTTAACAGAGGTTCTTTGTTAAAGTTGCTCAAAAAGACACCAGTGACTCTTTTAGTGGAAATGGGTCATCCTTGGCCATAAAGGTTTTTCTTTTCTGTTTTACTGTATAGTATATTCCAGTGTTTTATTACAGTAATTGTGTTCTGTATTACTTTACAGTGTTTTGAATTTGATTACAGTGTTTTGTCATCATTTTTACATACAGTTAATATTTTTATATGAATATTTTTGGTTTGTGGTACCAGTTGTCTGAGTTCCCATTATTTCCTACAGGAAAATCTGCTTTGTAAGACAAACATGATTCCGAATAAGTTTGTCTTACAAGGCACCACTGTATATCTGTATACATGGGCCCCAGAAATATGTTTTGCTTCTTATATGCCTCTCCCACTATTTTCACTGTAAGGAATTGCAGATAAGCTTATGGAAGACCAGTTTTATATGGTTATACTAGCAAAAAGCGTACCCGCATTGAGGGAGTAACATTTTCCCATACAACATCCCCCCACGGCGCATGAACAACCCGTGCGCATCATCCCCCCGTGCGCATCATCCCCCCGTGCGCATCATCCCCCCATGCGCAACTTCCCCCCATGCGCAGCATCCTCACCAGTGCAACCTTTTCCTCCAAACAACATCCCCCAGTGCACTAGGCACTGAGCACCAAATTGGCTGGATGTTGGTCAGTCCCCCATGTTAAGTATAGGACAAAAACACGTTGCCCCCTTTTCAGCCCCTGAAGGGTTAAATTTCTCCACATGGGTTCTTGGTGGGTGTTCAGGTGACAGAAGGAACTCCCAGAATTCCATGCTTCAGGCCCAGCAGTTGGGGCGGAATGTTGATGAGTCATCAATTCTCCAATGCAAAGTATAGGGAGGAAAACGCGCCCCTTTTCACCCCCTTCTGGCTGGAATTTCCGAAAACCGGTTCTTAGTGCACCCCTCCCTCATGGAAGGAACACCCACCCCAAATTTCATGCTTCTAGCCCCAGCGGTTTTGGCAGGGCGGTGATGAGTCAGTGAGTGAGTGAGTCAGTCAGTCAGTGAGTGACTTTTCTCTTTTATATATATATAGATTGAGCCTGGATAACTTATGCTTAAGCACTATCTTGGATGTGGATGATTTATCCAAAGGAAATGTGCTCCATCTCTCTGTAACATGCTAATATAAAAAAAGGATTCTGAAAATGGCATAATTTAAGATTACAGTTTTTCTTTGAACAGTTGTCTTCATTGGAGAGATCCTAACATCTTGTAAAACTATAGATCACATTAAGGACAATTTTTGAGACTGTTTGTGTGCAGTGGTGTATCTTCGGTATGCCACACCATAGTATGTGCTTTGGGTTACATCTGATGGCAGCAGTTGCTACAAGTGTGGTCTTGCTCCTTTTGCTTCCTGAATTAGGAAGCAACTGTAGCACCTGGGCACTCACAATGGTAGATGTGACTAGTTTGCAGCAGCTGATGCTGTGAGTATGCATGAGCTCCAGCTGCTTCATGACTGACGAAGTGGATGGAGTATCTGTAAATGATGTTACGCTGTTACATTATGCTATATAATGTCACATCGTTGCTTCTCTGGGTGTCATATTCTGTGGGTATACCATTGTTTGTGCCATTATACCAGTGGTTTGTATACCATTGTTTGAACAGAATGTGTGTGTTCATTCTGAGCTGTTCTGAGCCAAGATTCTTCATTTAAAATTTTTTGGTGATGACAATGTGCTTGAATCCTGGACCATGAATTTCTATGAATTGGTCTTTAGTGTTTTGTCAGTCATTGCTATTTTTGCTCATAATTTTATTAATTTTCAGATAAAAATTGTAATTTAATTCTAGAACTGATGATACCAAAATTATTTTATGTCTTAGGTTACCACACTGGTGAATTGCCCTCAAAACCCCTCTAACAAGAAAAAAGGGCGTTCCAAAAGGGCTTTGGTTATCCTTTCTGCTGTGGAAGAAGCTACAAGGAACTTACTGGAGAAAGGGGAAAAGATTACTAAGGATGCTCCTGTGTTGATGGAGGAAATTAATGCTGCACTTTGTGATGTTCGCAAAGAAAGTAAGCCTTTACTTACTATAAGATGGCTATTTTAAAAGGAGCTACATTTTTAAAGTGCACATGGCTGCAATCCTAGACACTTTCCTGAGAGTATGACCCATTGAACGCAATGGGGCTTACTTTTGAGTAGACATGGATAAGATTGTGCTCTATGAAACTGACATGTGAACTGACTTTTGCAATCCCTTTTCCTTGTTCATAAAACTGAATTCCCACAAACCTATTAATATGCTGGTTCCCTCAATTCATGGTTCCCTAAGTTTAGGGTTAATGTAACTGGAAAAAACATAGTACCATTGGCTCATTGGCTCTCAGAGTCATCAGTAACATGGGAAAGTTTGAGTTAAGAAAATCTACTTTTGTTCCATTGGCTTTTCATTTTCTGGTTAATAAGCAATAACCTTTGATAGAATATAGATATTCCAATCCAGTTTGTTTCATTGCATTCTGCATAAAGTTACCTTTCCCATGATCTATAACATTAAGGTATTACCATTCATACATACTCTGTTTGTCACTAGTGTCAATCTCAGCTTGTAGCCCCCCTAAAGCTTGTAGCCCAGTGCAACTGCACCCCTCCACCCCCTAGCTATGCCACTGCTAATGCCACAAGAACTCATATTTCAGTGGAACTAGGAGCTCTATGGCAGTCAAAACATGACCATAAGCCTGGTTGGAGGAACCAGGCTACTGCCACAAATAGCAAATGGCAACTTAGGCTGGCAGTGGTCCTTGGATGTCCTGTGGTGCTGGTAAGTCTGTTGGAGGGAGAGGGAGGCAGGGGACAGGTAGGACAGGCTAGTAACAGGTGCAGAGAGGGCAGTGGATTGGGCCTAGGAAGCAGGGGAGTTCAGAGGAAGGGATATCAGTTGAATCTGCTACCTCGGGTAAGGCTTGTCAGAGGAAGGTGGGGAGGAGGTAGAAAAATGTTCCCTTATCTCAGGTGTTCCCAATGTGTGTGTCTTTGGGTGTCACAAGGCAGTCCCCATGCAGCCAAAGGTCACCAGCTGTCTGGAAATGGCTGATAAGAGTGGTTTGCAAGGAAGGCTCTCTTGCCTTCCTTGAGCCTCTTATATTAAAAAGATCAGAGCATGCAAGCCCTAAGTACCTGCAGCCCATGTGTGCTCTGATGAAGTAATGATGATGAAGTCATCCCTGTCACTTGTGGGAACTGTGTACTGCACAGGGGATGCTGAAGACTGGGATGTGTTCCCTTATTCTGAGGAGGCCTCAACATGCCAAAACTCCTCCATAGAATCTGGGGAAGTAACAGATGACTGGGCTGTGAACTGCCCTGTTGTCAGCTCTTCTCCAGTCACTGGAAGTTGTTTGCAAACGGGCCTCTGAGGAACCCAGTAGTGGCTGAGAAGAATGGGAGAAAACAGAGATGGTGTGGTTGTTGATATGGGAAGAAAAAATAATGGCAAAATTGGAAGTTTTGCAAAACCCTGAAAAGCTTGATGTGAAATATTTTCTCTTTTAGAACAATAAATGAAATGCTTTTCAAGGTAGAGTTTTAAAGCATTGCACTTAATACCCATTATTCTTTCTAAGTGCTTTATAAAAACTATATAACACCATCTACAACATTAGACCAACTGCATCTCCTTCATACTGCGAGGAGGATGTGCAACCTTCATGCCATCTCACCTACTTCAGATTCCTTATACAACACAGTCTTTGAAATAACATAAAATTGCCCATTATTTTCAAGATTTTCTGACAGCATTTTACATTATCAGTGCCATCCTAACACCTTGTTAGGCTGGCACAAGACCCAGCACAATATCCTTTACTGGCCTAGGGGTGTTGGAAAAAGTGCCATTAGGCACTTATGCGCCACTTCTTGTGTTGCCTCTGGGAAACAGGTGTTGCAGGTTTCTCTGTTTTTGGATAATGCTGACATTATCTCGTATGGAAATAGATTGTTTTTAAGTAATGCTTATAATAAAAATGAAAACTTCCTTTTGTTTATCATAGCAGCGATGGCTTCCATTTTAAATCTTTATATTTTCCCTATTTTTACATGTGGCAAAATCCAAGATGTCTTTTGTATGACAGGTTGCTGAATGTCTAATATTGGCTGTATTTGTAATTATTATTTAAATAAAACGGAAACATTTACGGGCACAATCTTCACCTGCATATGGGCTGGCGCGAGTCCCTTGTGCCAGTCCATCACTGTCATGAAAGTGCCATAAAACAATTCTGTGCTGACATAAATGCAATTAGGCCAGTGCACCAACATACTCTGGCTTTCCTACTCAATGTGGGCTCCAGGAATGGTATGTTTGTGCTGGCTGAGCTCAGCTAGCACAGGGAACTTTGGAGGCATGGGGAGGTGCAAGGGAAGTGTTTTGGGACAGGGGAAGATGGGTGTCAGTCTGGACTGTGGTTGGGTGGGCAGGCAGGTGGGGAGTGGGAGGTGGGGCCAGAATCCAGCACTTGTGTCATTTTGAAACCCCATTGCTTGGATTTTGTAACCCCACTGCTTGGATTAGCTCTGCCGATTGAGATGGTTCAGATGTGAGTAGCCCTATTGCCTCTCACCTGCGGTAAAAGGAAAAATTTCTGCCCAAAAGTTGGTGCCCAGAAGTTTCTACCCAAATGGGCTGCCCAAACTTGCAATGGATACAGTATTGGCCTGCCTGTTGAAGCGGTCTAAGGCTGCAATCCTAATCTCCAGTTAGGACACCATAACCCCCATCACAAGTCCCATGCTGGCCTAGGGGTGTCACGAAAAGTGCTGTAAGACACTTCTATGCCCACTCTTGGGGGGAAGGTGGTCAGACATGTGCTAGCCTCCCTACATCACCATGGGAACAGGGAAAACTGATGGCTTGTGCCAGTTTAGGGTAGGATTGCACCATAAATTTCCTGAATATCCCCAATAGTGCCTGTTAAGTCAAAAATTTATTAAAACAAGTTTAGATTTAAATATTGCATATAGAAATAAATATTTTATATATTTCCATTTACCCCCAAATTTCTGCGTATTTCTCCAGGAAAAAATTTATTCCTGTGGTTTAAAAATCTCCAGAAATTCTACATCTCTTCCACCTTGGAGGACTTTAGAGGTCAACTCCGTGACCCCTGGAAGTTCTATGGTACAGCTAATAAATCTGCTTATTTTTTAAAAACAATATAAATTATAGCAGCTTTATATTGAAGCTTTACAAAATCCAATGAAACTTATTTTAAAAATTTAAAAATAATGATCTTGAAAATGGAGAACAAGGAATTTTGGAAGGTGTAGCTCAGTGTGGAGGGGTTTAAAAAGCTGCATTTGCAAAAATTTACTTTTCTATACAATGGTTAAAGTATAGTTATTAGGTTCTCCTTTGTATTTGGTAACTCCATCATTAGGTCAATGCTGAACCTGAACCAATTGAATCTGAAGGAAATGAATCCTATAAATAGTCCTTCGAGCTTCATAATGATGATGGTAAGAGGCAAAAGAAGAATATCAGAGATGAACTACTGATAATAGTGTGGCCCTATGTGTGTTTAATGTTGCATTCCTAAAGACACTTTCCTTGGAATAAGACCCATTGAACACAATAGGGCTTTCTTTGGAGTAGACATGGCTAGGATTATGTTCTAGGTCAGCTTCAGTGGAAATTACACTCAAGTAGGTGTACATTCATTGCAACCGAAGGGCTTTCCTTACTCTAGACTCCCTGTGTATAAACTGGCATCACCAGAAGTTGATTTTAATTGCTTCTTATTGTGGCTATCCATAACATGCTGTTGGATTAGGAATTTTCTGTATGGTTTAGAAATTTCCCCTATGGAATTGCAAGGTGCTTGGATAAGACAGCACTTTGAATTGGGCCCAGGAATGGAGCAGAAGATAGTGATGCTGTTGTATTACCGCTGTTGTATTAATGCTACATCCCCCTGATAACTGTCAGCAGCTTAGCTGCAGCATTTTGGACCAGCTGAAGTTTCTAGCCTTATTCAGATCCAAATATGAAGAACCATGGTGAGATCTGCATTTTTCATGAATAGTTGGGAAACACTTAAATAGTTGGGAAACAACTTAAATAGTTGGGAAACACTTATCTAAGGGTGCAATCCAAAGCATGTCTACTCAGAAGTGTTGCATTCTTTTCTATGTAAATTACTTTCAGGAAAATGTGTTTAGGATTACAGCCCAAGAAGCTAGGCTGGCCTAAGCCTCAGCACAAGTCCTGTGCTGGCCTGGGTGTGTCACAAAAGGTCTGTAAAGTGCCACTCCTGGGGGGTGGGGGGGTTAAGCCAGTGCACAGACATGCACTTGCTTCCATACATCTCCATGGGAGTTGTGGTGATGTAAGACCAATGAGTTGTGCCAGCGTAAGTTAGGATTTGCACTCTAATAGAGCCATGATCATGGAAAACTGTAAGATCACTTTGTCTTCTGAGTTATCTATTACAGGTATAGCAGAACTTATAATTTTGTATTATGTTAATATACAATTGAAACATATAATAGTCTTTCACTTTGCCTATTGACTGTGGACCAGAACTGAAGATGTCTGCCAAAAATAAAATATTCATAAAGCCAATTACACGGAGTTCATGCATTTTAATAAGAATTTTGTCAGGGTTTCCTTCTGGCATTATGCAAAGAAGGATAATGCAATAAAGACCCACATCATGAAACTAGCATTGTCCAAGCTAATTATAAGCAGATGGAGAACTACAGCACCATATAATCTAGTCTTGCGAATGCTATAGAGTTTAGTTACTTGGTTTACTTTAGTTACTATAGAAAATATGACATTTACTATAGATTATTGTTTAAAATAGACGATGATAAATTTCTGTTAATACATCAAGTATAAGTTGCCTCCTTGCATTATCTCCAGCTCACTCAGAGATCAGGGCTGTTCAGGCAGCAAGAGGACAATGCAGAGATTAATCTCTATCAGGACTATTGGTATCCATGGCTGTGAGGCTTCAAAACTGCACCTAAAGTTAACTTTCTCACTCCTCCTGAGAAAAATGCAAGCCAGGATTTTATTCCATTTGAATCAAGCACTGCTCTTTCTTTTTGGCAGGATCACACCCAATTCTTTTGCAGCCTACTTTTATTTTGCAAACATTTGGCGGGGGTATGTTTTTTTAAAATACCAAAATGTAACTTTCAATCTGAAACTACAGTATATCCCAGACTACAATTCTGTGCACAATTGCTTAAGAATAATAGCCATAGAAAGGAATAGGTCTGCTTCTGAGTAAACCAGGTTGCAACTATGGCTGGAATCTAAGAGCACTTTCCTGGGAATAAATCCCATTGAACTGAGTGGAAGTTACTTCTGAGTAGACATGAATAGGATTGTATGTGTAGCTAAACTAGCTCAATGAATGCTCATTCCTTATTGCTTGTCTCCCTACTGTTAATTAAATTGCACATTCCCAATGATTTGTGATAGATAATTGTATCTTTCATGTTGAGCCTCTCTAACAAACCAGACACCTTAGAGAAGTACTGGTATTTGATTACTTATTCTACTGACACGTTGTTTACAAAGTGCTTACTCTGATAGTGTTTACAAAATGATTGTGAGGAATTAAAAATTATTTTATGATTTTTATTGTATTTATAATCAACTATAATAAACCCATTGTTGGGGGAGTAAAATGTTAAGAATGTTTGTGGGCCCCAAACATTGCTGGTTATTTGTGGGCACTGCTAAGCACTGAATGGCGGGGACTGGTGGGCAATGAGCACTGCAGAACACCAACAGGCACAGGAGGATATTAGGAGGCAGTGGAAGGCAGAAGTGGGTACAGAAGGTATGGGTAGGTCATATAAGTCCTGGCACATTTCCAGTGCTGGCTTCGGGCGGGGAAAGAGTCGCAAATGTGCCGTAAGTCATTCTGCTCCACTCCTGGAGGAGTTAAGCTAGTGGTGGGATTCAAATAAATTAACCACAGGTTCTATGTCCTAATAACCTAAATTAACAACAGGTTCTATATCCCATTAGTAACTGTTCTCAGAACCAGGTGCTCATTATCAAAGGGTTCTATCGAACCTGTGAGAACCTTCTAAAGCCCACCACTGGTGTTTCAATAACTTTTTGCAACCCAACGAAAACTCGCTTGTGTCACACTGGTGGGTCCCAATCTACAGATTGGGAAATAAAGCTTTAAAGGCACACCAGGAAATATGAAGGAAAGGAACCAACAACAAGGGTGGTGGAATCAACTTCTCTTCCCTGTGACCCCCAAATTTTTCCAATTTGTACAAAAACTGTATTTGGGAAGGATATTGTTAAACTCTTGGTGATCTATTGGTTATACAGAAACTCCAGTGCCTTGTTCTTACTTGGAGATATTAAATTACAAAATGAAATATAGCAATAGTGAAACATTTCCCACTATGCACAGCCTTTAAAAAGAGCTTCATTATCAATTTCATGTATATATATTTTTTAATTTCAGATTACATCCTCTGCTTTATGAAAACCTTTCTAGTATGATTCAAGGAAAAAATAATTCAAAGTGAAAGAAGAAAATCTTTCTATGGTGAAAGATTTAAACTATGTATAACAAACTGCAGTTTAATTAATTGCTTGATATTGAGTCTGATAATTGTAAAATTAGAATAGTGATGTAAAGTATTTCTAGAATAATCATTTGTGCATTTCCCCCCCTTTCTCTCCTCCCCCAGGCAAGAGCGGTTCTGGCATAACACAAATGCTTGGTGTCTGTTTCCAATACTTACAGCCTATATATGGTCTCAAAGACAGCAGCTGTACAGCTTGCATTATTTCCATCTAGTGCATGCAGTTAGTTGCTATCATATCTCAAGTATACTAGATAAACTTTAACCCAGAGAGCACAATCCTGACCTCTAACCTGACCATGGGGCTTACTCAAAAGTAAGCCCCATAGTTTTCAATGGGTCTTACTCCCAGGAAAGTGTCTTTAGAATTGCAGCCATAATCACGCAGAAATAAATATAGTGTACATGAAATATGGTTTGTTCTTGAACTGAAAGGTAATTGGAAGATAGTGAGTTGGACATTTTATATTGGATGGCAACTGCTTCTGTGAGGAAATAAGCTTGAATGTAACTGTGGTACAACTGGCATAATTGGTGTAAGTAGACTGGCTGAAATCCTATCCACACTTACCTGGGAGTAATCCCTATTGTCTTTAATGGGACTTACTTTTGAGTGGACATACATAGAGTTGGGCTCATAGTTGCATTTGGATGGCAAATTGCGTACAGTGGTGCCTCATTTAACAAGCATTTCACATAACAAGTATAAATTTCCAAGAGATCTTGCTTCACATAACAAGTTCTGCTTCACTTAACAAGCAAGCGCGCTATGGAAACATGTGCTATGCAGCCCTGATGCTCTGCTCAGCAGCTCTTTAAAAGGGCTGCCGGCCAGCGCTGCTGCCTCTAACTTCCCCAGGAGCAGTTGCCTGGGGGTGCCAGAGGCAGTTGCCCCTAACTGCCCCCAAGTGCTCCACTGGCCACCTTGAACCTCCAGCAGCAGCCCAGGTAAGCCTCCCAGGAAAGTGTGTGATTGCAGCCTCCTAACCATGTCTACTCAAAAGTACGTCTCATTGTGTTAAATGGGGCTTAGTCTCAGGCAAGTGTCTTTAGGACTGCAGCCTAAGTAGACTTCATAGGATCATGCACAATGATCCTATGCATGTTTTGCATTGCTTTGAATGTTTTGAATTCAATTACAGTGTTTTGTCTTCGTTTTTACATTCAATTAATATTTTTATATGAATATTTTTTGGGTTGTGGAACCAATTGTCTGAGTTTCCATTATTTCCTATGGGAAAATCTGCTTCACTTAAAGAACGTTTCACTTAATTCTTTCTGGAGGCATGCTCTTTAAGTTCTTTATGTGAGGCACCTTTGTACTTTTTTTTCTTGTTTGGTGACTCCAAACAAGATAAACAAGATTTTATTGTTTATGGTCATGGTCAGCCAGTGACCATGTATCTTTTGGTTAGTTCAGTCAAATTGCTTGTGATTCAAAACACTAAGGGAAGCATAAATTCCAAGTCAAGAAGACAAGTATTTAAGAAAAAAGCAATAGCCGTGTGCAAGACTATGTCCTTAGGACCCAATCCTGTCCAACCTTCTGGACAGGATTGTGGACAGTGTAGCCACAATGTAGCCCAGAGATAAGGGAACAAACTGAGAACACCTATGTGATTGCCACCCTCATTCCAGGATAGGATTGGGCCCTAAGCATGCACAAGGGCTTTTACGTGCAAAGCAGAGCTGCTGACAGATTTTTCTTAAACAGTGCAGTCACCTGCTTCACGTTGCACTAATTCTTTGGACTCCTCAGTTTCAAAAATGGCATCTTGTGTGTCCAGATGTTCAGATATCATACTCAGAATCAGCTTGTGGCTTCTTCTAATTTTGACAATTACTGAAATAGACCGGGCTCACCAAGACTTGGCCTGCAGGCAGCATCCTGTGTTGACCTAAATCCCTGCTCATGTGAGTAGCTCTTACTGTTTTGCTGCTTAGTTCTTTAGGGCATATGGATGCCCTGGGCACTCATGTCTACCACATTCCAGCAGGTTTTGCACCAGGATGTCCAGTCCATATATGTGACTGTCCAGAGTTTCCCTATACCCGCATGCTGAAGGACAAAGCTGTACAGCAGCAGAACAGTAGGAGCTGCTCAGGATGGGAAGGTAGTTTTTCTTGTGTCGTGGTTTCCAGTTTTGGGGAGACCAAAAGGTCTCTCTAGCAATAAAACAAGAATATTTATAAAGTATATTGCATAACATCTCTGCTTTAATAACAAGAGGCAGCATTCAAGATGGCATTTTATATGCTGTTTACATTGATGATATCTATTTAGTGTTGAATACCATGGTAATTCTGTGCCTATTAACCAGCAGGGTTAATAAAAACCAGTCTATTAACCAGCAGGGTTAAAAAACCTGGGTCCTACCAGATGGAGTGAGCTCCCATCCTTAGCCCACCTCCTGCCAACCTAGCAGTTCAAAAGCATGTAAATGCAAGTAGATAAATAGGTACCACCTCAGTGGGAAGGTAAAAACAGCAGTCCGTGCCCATTTGGCAGTCATGCTGGCCTCATGACCATAAAAGTCTTTGGACAACGCTTGCTCTAAAGACTTAAACAGGGATGAGCACCTGCTGGTCACAACTAGCAATTTTACCTTACCATGATTAGTAATTAGAATCAGTCACAATATTTGTTTGGATGACTTAAACACTGGGGCAATGCCAAACAGGGCATATCACGAAACAAGATGAAATAGATGCTTTTAGAGAGAAGGAGCCATTTTCCTTCCCCCAAACTTCCTTTGTGCTCTATTTTAAAAATGAACAGGAGATGGGTTTAAATCTGACTTCTCAGGTGCAAAATATGTCTCAGCCAAGTATTGATACTGGAGATAACAAGACTAGTTAATTCTCAGTAGACACATGCTTGTGGTTTATTCAGTTAAAACTGATGTTCTCTTTGTGGTAGAACTGAGAGTGAAAAATAGGAGGCATGAACACAATAGAGTTAAAAGAACAGATGGCTCTGCCCAAGTTAGAATTAAGCAGGCAATAAAGATAAGTGAAGCTCAAGGTAACCTGTGATTACCTTTCATTTAATGAGGAAATTCTTCATTCAAGAAGTTCTCAGTTGCAGGAAAGAAGTAAAAAAGAACCTAGCCTAAGAGATGAAAGAGAAATCTTAGATTTTATTTCAACAACACTAAAATGTAATACGTGGGGGCAAAGTTTCCCAATACTGAAATGCACTTACTGGGACAGCAGGATATACCGTATTCGTAAAAAAAAGTTGTAGTAGAGGGCCCAAGTGGACATTGACTTAACAGTTCTCCTGGTATAAAGGCACAGTAAGGATAGCTGCTACGGATCCACTGTTATTTATGTTAGTCTTCCTGGTTCTACATACCCCTTTTACACAGTGACTGCCCCACAATGCAGACATATAGCTAAGTTTGAGTTTATAATGTAAACTCATTAGTGGGGCAACTTTACTTTCCATCAACAAGGAACATGTAAAGAGAGTACAGGTATTTGCCATTTAGCCATTTAATGCCATTTTTATATGCCATTTAAGATTATATGCCATTTAGCCATTTTAAGATTAGCATCCCTTAAAGAGCAGTTAATGGCTTAAAGGCAGCCTGTTTATAATGGCAACACTGCAGATAATTGAGCTTGTCTTAGAAAAGGTTATGAACTTTTTGTTTCATTTCTGTTCAGTTGGGAAGCAAAGAACCTTCCTTCCCCCGAGTGATAATCATTTGTTAATTGTTCTGATCTGAAGCTGCTTTCAAATTTGCAGGAGCCCGGCTCCTTGCAGAGCAGAAATATCTATCTACAGTATTTATATACCGCTTTTCAACTGAAAAGTTCACAAAGCAGTTTACAAGAAAGTGAAAAAATAAATAGCAAATTAATAGCTAATGGGTCCCTGCCCCCAATGGCATAATAATCTAAAATGCAAAAGAACACCAGCGGAAGCCACTTGAACAGACATTGCTGGGGTGTGAAGGGCCAGTTATTCTTCCCCTGCTAAATAAAAGAAGAACTCTCCCTTGAAAGAGAGCCTCTTTCCCAGTTAGCGGGGGCAAGAACCAGTTTCAATAGCCACTTGAAAGGGAACTTGATTCATCTTGAGTCACTGTCTGCCTTGTTACAATGGTAACTCATTGCCTTTCCATAATGGGAAAATGCAGGTCTAACCTTGTTATACACTGATTTTTTATACACAGATTTGACTCAACATGAATGGCCACTGCAAATCACAGTTTTAGAAACTGCTTTTCTACTGTTGTAGAGAGGAGGTCATGCAAGCAATCATTCCATTCTTCAGTCCCAGAATCAAACCCCTGTTGATATTGAGGCTCTACCTTATTTAACTAGGCAGCATAGAGGAGCAAGAAGCTAGGAAGTGGGTATTTAAACCTATTTTTCCATTGCATACTTTATACACTGATTTTTTTTAATCCAAGGGAGATTATGGAAAGGAACCCTAGTTGGATAACAAGAGACACCTGTTAATCACACAAGTTCTTGGAATCAAATGTTGCAAAGGGAGTTCAACCTGTATTTTTGGATTAAAAGTTCAAAATGTTATTATTTGGTAGTAAGTAGATTTGATAGTCAAGATTATATCATATGGGTATTGATTCTAGAGTTAAACCTAATGGGAAGTTGGTGCATTGCAGGGATGTTCGTTTGTTCTTGATGAACAAATGATGGCTTAGCTACGTTGATGGCAGGGCACCTTGATTCAAAATCAATAACTGTCCAATGGTGTGTGCAAACTGCATGCAATCTTTGTATACAATATTTATCTTATTTTAGTTAATGTCTATATCTCTGTTACTGTAGTCAACTACTTATCTAGCAACAGAAACATATCACTAAAAAGAAGCTTTAGAAAGAGACTCGGCTGGTGATCCCAGGATTCAAGGGTACCAGAAGTGACATCATCAATCAGGAAGATTTTAAAGCTCATAATATATGTCAAAATCAAGTCAAATCAATTAAGTATAAGTTTAAAATGCTGAAGCTCAAATATTTTGGCCACATCATGAGAAGTGAGAACTCCTTAAAAAGGAGCATGATGTTGGGAAAAACTGAAGGAAAAAACGGAAGGGGACAGTGAAGGATGAGATGTTTAGATAATGTCACTGAGGCAATGAACATGAATTTGGACAAACTTTGGAAGCTAGTGGAGGACAGGGTGACCTGGTGTGCTGCAGTCCATGGGGTCACTTAAAGATGGACACGACTTAATGACTAAACAACAAATTGTTCAAAGGTGTATGTTCATTTACTGAAATAGCCAGGTTCAGTTACTGTTTGAGCACATGGCCCCTTCATGCTCCCCCTATTGTCATGCAAACCATGATATGGTGTTTTAATCTCTGACCTCTGACAACAATATCTCTTATCTTTTATTCTTGGATCATCAAATCTCTGCTGCTTTGCATGCATAATTAATCAATTCTTTTCCTGCTTCCCTTCACAAATTTTCCTGTTTCCTCTTCTTTCTGGCCTGTAGTAATAAATTCTCTTTGCCAGGTTAATCAGTTCTCCCTGGTCCCATTTTTCCCCATCCCTGAATTCAATGATTTTTTTTGTCTGAGCCCAACAAATCTATTAGCTCTCCTACAGCAATTCTTTAAAGCTTCAGCCAGTTCTTCTTCCTTGGCTCAGGAGATATAACTTGAAAACAGTCTAATGTATTGATTCTTCTTTCTTTTTATTCTTGAGAAACACTTCAGTGAAAAAAGAAATACTCTGCTAAAATAAAAGGGATTCTTTCATTTTTACTCTTGGCTTTGGTGAAGTACAGCAGTTATAAAGCAAATTAACATTTTCAGAATTGTAATGCTGGAAGCAACCAGAAGGTCATAAAATTTTACCTCACCGTAGGGCCAGACATAGCATCTGTTAGCCTTCCTTTGCCAATTAGCAGCTGCTTCATATATTGTATGTTTAAAAATTGTTTAAAACATGCATTTAATGAAGTGTGCACTGGAGGGAGCTCCTTATGATATGATGCCATAATGGAAAATTTATGGCTTCTATGGGTTCAATATGAAGCAACCCATGACTTGAATAGTAGAGTGTGTGGTAATAGGGAGCAGGAGGTGATCTACCACTGTATGCTTCTTCTGCAACATGCCCCTCACTCATCTTTACATCAAGCTTGCTTCCTTCACTTCCTTCTTAAGTTTCTTTAAACCAGGGATGTCCAAACCCTGACCCATGGGCCAAATGTGGTTCACAGTGAACCTTCATGAGTCTTGCAGCAAGCCCCCTTCATCCAGCCCTTAGGCAAGCCCAGTAATCCTTTGGAAGTGATGGAAGACCTGTTCCCTGAACCTTCAGAGAGTATTCTGAATTCTGGAGAGGCTCCATGAACTCTTGGTGTGTATGAAAGTGCTCATTAACTGGTTTGAAGATCAATCTATGTTAGAAAGTGTTTATGAATTTATTTGCATTCATTTCATGAATTTATTTCATGCATTCATTCATAAATTATGTCTCTAATATATTCATTTATGCAAATGTATTCAGATTTATAAGTAAATAAACTCTTTTTTTCTTCTGGCCCTTAACACACCGTCAGAGTGATGCTGTAGCCCTCCTGCCAAAAGGTTTGGACACTGCTACTTTTAACGAACAGGAATATGCTGCATTACGCAGTTCCTATTTTATTTAATGGGACAGCAAAGGAGAAAAGTAAAGAGGTAGGAGGCAGGCCCTCTGCCTTCTGGTGGCGGAATCAGATTTGTGGTGAAATGTGCCCTAAGCCTCTTTGCTGCATCCAGTAGCTTGCTGCTTGATTGAACTGCAACTGTCAACTTACCTCGTGGGTTGTCCTTGTGTGGCATAGGAGCACAGCAGAAATGCAAAAGTAGATTATCAGTACTATATCTTAATAAAAATGTAACATAAACCCAACTTACCTCGTGGGTTGTCCTTATGTCGTGTAACTTAAACTGTCAACTTACCTCGTGGGTTGTCCTTGTGTGGCACAAGAGGACAGCAGAAATGAAAAAGTTGATTTTATCTTAAAAGTACTATATCTTAATAAAAATGTAATATAAACCCATTGTTGGATAAAAAATTACCAGTAGGTGAAAAATCATAACATTAACCCATTGTCATATTATTATTACATAATTCATTGTTGTATGTAGTAAAATACAAGAAGGTAATTTTTGCAGATGAGCATTATAATCAACAGTAAACATTTTTTTAATCTCAAGCCTTTTAAAATTGGGGTATGCCTCAGATTCAGTGGCACATTAGATTCAAGTAAATACGAGTATATTGAATTTTGCAATAGCCAGTCATTCATCTGAAAATAAAAAATGCAAGAAAATATATATATATATATATATATATATATATATATATATATATATATATATATATATATATATATATATATATATATATATATAAATATAAAAAAGACATCCCATATATATATATATATATATATATATATATATATATATATATATATATATATGTATATATAAAAGACATCCCATAATGTGAAGGTAGGATCAAATTTATTACCACCACCCCTCCTGCCATCCTGACACTTGATAAAATCTCTGTCGAACAGAACTGTAAAAAAGAAAACCACAAAGCATCCAAAATTCAAAAGAAACAATGTTCATCCACCAGACCACAGAGGGATTGCAAGTAATAAGCTTCACAATCAATATAAACCTCAGCTAATTCTGTGATTTCTTAGTAGGGGAAAGAAAAGTATAAAGACACAGGAACTGTGCTTCAAGAAGCCAATATCAATCAAAAGGAGCTAGGACAGAAAAATTTCCAAATATGATATAAGAATGTTTCAGGTTGTTATATACTGTAGTTTCAAAGATAAGGTACCATTGGCCCCAAATTCTGCACACTTCACATGAAGTTTGCTTCACAAGATGCTTCACATGAAGGAGCAAGTTTACTGATTAGGAATTCTAGAGGGGCTGCAATACCAACCTATAGTTAGGCCAGCAAAACCCCGGCATGAGTCCTGTGCTGTTCTGGTGTCACAAAAATGCCGTAAGCAACTTCTGCCCCACTCTGTGTGTGTGGGGGGGGGGGAAGGGGGGTTTAGGTCAGAGCAAAGGTATACGCCAGCCTCCTCCTCACACTACCGGGGGTAGATATGCCAGTCTAAATTGGTTAGGATTTTGTGCTGGACCTGGTACTGTAGTAGTGATGCCTAGGAGCATCATTCAGTAGCTACAACAGAGGCACCTGTTGAACCTAGTAATTGTAATTCCCAGTTACATTCTGGTTGGATTATTATCTTGCACACCACGTGGAGCTTTGAAAAGCAGTTGGGAACACAGCGGCAGGACTGCTGTTTGGGGTGAGAAGCTCAGTTCATATTACTCCAGAGTTATTTCAGTTGCTGTGCTTTCCAATTTGCTTCAAAGATTAATGATATAGGATCAGGATATCTCAAGGACTATCTCCACCCATTTAAGCTTGCCCAGATGCTTTGTGTAACAGCTGAAGATGATCCTCTCACTGTCTGATATTCACAAAATGGGAATCTGTGACAGCATAGATTATGGAATGTTCTCTCCAAGGAAGTTTATTTCTTTGCATCATTGTTGTTTCTTGTTATGGAGTAAGAGAGCATTTGGCCTCCTTTAATTGTTGTTGCTTCCTTTGTTACTTCTTTGTTACTAGTGCTTCCTTTGTTACTTCTTGTGTTGCTTTTAGAATTGGTTTCTTTTGCTTTAAATGGTTTAAAAATTTATAACTTTGTAGTGGTTTTTAACAGCTTGGCAGGGTATAAATTTTTTAAGAAGCATAAATAAAACACAGTTTCATGTTGGTATGGTAGTATTACATGTCAAATTCTTCCCATGACCAGTTTTGTATGTTGTTATTTGATGGAAGTGATTGCATACTTGAAAGTTAAAGATTTCCTTCTGGGTTTCAGCTGAATAGGGACTCTCATGGTTAGACAGTACTTATTTCAGAATTTTTAAATTTTATTTTAAAAGAATTTTTAAATTTTATTTTATCTCATGTCTCTCAACAGTCTTGATGTCCATCACCAGCAAAGAGAAGAAAGCATGTTCCCTGAACAAAAGGTTTTCAAAACTTATATGCCTCATCACACCCAGTTTTAATACACTTGCAAAAGAACAGAGAAACCTGGCTTGCACCCAATAAGGCAGAGTTTTACATTTGGTCCAGACAGAGCATAAAACAATAGGTGGGTAGTGCCCATCCTAACTTGCACTAGAGCAGGCAGGCCAGTGCCTACAGTGCATCCAGTGCAAGATTAGGGCTGCTGCTTCACTATTGCAGGGCAAGGGAAACCTTTTCCCTTGGTAATGCAGTAGCAGCCCCAATGGCTCCACTCAGATCTTAGCAGTCTCAGGAGTTAACACAGATCTCAGCAGATGTGCTGCCTGAGGAATGGGGGTTGGATCCAGCTCCTGCTCCCTGTCTGTCCACCCACAGAACAACTAGTATTGTACTATAAAAAGTTTGCACCTGCTGCAATTCCATTTTGAGTTTCTTCAGTGAATAAATTACCAAACCACTTCAACTTTCTATTACAGGTGAAGCCTTAAGGATAACAGCAACAACATTTACTGATGACCCATGTTGTTTGCCTAAAAGGGAGGCTGTTGTGCAAGTAGCACGAGCTCTTCTGACTGCTGTTACAAGACTTCTGATTCTGGCAGATATGATTGATGTGTCATACCTTTTGCAGCACTTAAACACAGTAAGTAACAGCTTTTTTCTTTGCATGTATTTGGACCTTGTTTTTGGTGACAAAATATTCAAGCTGTCAAGCCATGGTACATGATTGAGAGAGAGAGAATTAGGATATATACAGCTCTATTGTGAAAATGAAATTTACAACTGCCACTTCCCATCTGATCAAATGCAATGGGAATACTGTACTACCGGGTGATTGAAATGTGACTCCCTATATTGTAATTTATAAGTATTTTAAAATAGGGAGTTACTTTTCAATCATCCAGTACATTTTGTTTAACTTAATTTGGGGTACAACCTTTTGTTGTGTTCCAAACATACCTCATGGAAAAGAATGGGAGCTCAATGGAATGTTCTCTTATTTTACCAGACCTTTCACATTTGCAGCCCTATTCTAATGGGGCTGCCTGTGCTACAACATAGCAGTGCTAAAATGGTCTCTGCTATATCCTGTGAGGTCCAGGAGGCAGCTGGAAATTTGGTCAAGGCAAGGGAACAGTTTTAACCAGCAGCTACTTTGGTATTCTTGGATCTGGACCAGCTCAATAGCTGATTCAGATTTCAGTAAACCTGTGTAGTGCTTTCAGGCCTAGAAAGGGAGATAGGATGCAGCAGCAGCCTGTGCTGCCATCCCTTCCCTGTTCCCGGACTTGAACCATCTGCTCCCTGCCAGGTTTTGTCCCTGTTCTGTCTTCCCTCTGAAACTGATGATTGATAAGGGATCCTTTTTTTATTGATTAGTTATTGCCAATGCAAAGGCACTATGTAAGGCCAAAATGTTAAGGTCTCTATCACACAAGCAGTAGCTTGTCAGAAAAAGCAGCAGTTTTGTTTCTAAAAATACTGACAATAGTAGCATTCAATGTGTGTTGGCATTCCAGACAGGGATAAGAGCAGTGTATTGTCCCAGGCTACAAGTCTTATTTCTTCTGCCAAAGTAAATGCAGTGTCAAGTAAACACCTGCCAATGTGAAGGCAAACCCTAGGTTGCCAGGGACATCATCTTAGTCAGAGGTGACCCATGTACGACAGCAATAAGCAAATAATAGCTTGATACATCCAGTTACTAAAAGAACATACATATTAATAAGACACTTACTGATCCTGCTCAATGTAATCTAAAGAGGTGGGCATCACTCTAATGTTTGTAAAGTAGGGTTAAATTGACAAGAAGAAAAATTATAAAATGCAAGTGTTTTCTTTATTCTCGGCTCCTTGTCATTTTCATGGTAATGGCAATGGGCCCATTTTGCAAAATGAAATAAAAGATAAAAGACTGCTTCCTCATTCCTCTTGGATGTGTCTCATTTTAAAAATATATTCTGAGATTTTCCCAGCTTGTGGAAATGCCTCCACCCTCTCTGTGCCTTGGAACACTTCCCAGCCATTTGTCAGGGAACATCTTTGGCTCCTGGTGTTCCTATTGGCATGAAAGCCCACCCCCACTAGCCTCTCCACTGGTGCCTCCATCCCTCTGGCCACTGTGCCATGTCTTATGGGATGTCCTCAGTCAGTGCATGGCAGTGTCCTAGAATAAGATGAGGCTGTTAGCCTTTACTGTTTTTAATTCCTATTTAATGCAGTGGGGTAGCTAATGATCACATAGCCTGGTGCAAAGCTTTAAACATAGCCCTGGAATTGATGTCATCCCAGGGAATTTAAAAAAGAAAATTGGGGAAAAACCTGCCTCCTCTTCAGCAATTCACCACCCATTTGGTCTGCTGGTGGCATAGCTAAAGCACTAATTTGCTATCTGGGATCAAATAAGATTTTGTTGCTCCTCCTCTGCACTACAACAAAATCAAATTTAATTAAGTAAAAAAATGGAAATTGTGGATTTTATTGATTAGGGAAACTGTGCTGGGGCAAAGAGGAATGGTTATTCTTTCCCTGCTAAATAGAAGAGAAGCACCACTTAGAAGTGCCTGTATACCCAGTTAGCACGGGTAACTGTTTTATAATGTATGTACTGTATAAGATATTTGTACTGACAGCTGATTTATATTAACTCCTTATTAGTTCCATACAGTACCAGAATTACATCTCTTTGGGTCTCAGAGCCATCAGTAACGTGGGAAAGTTTGAGTTAAGAAATTCCACTTTTGTTCCACAGACCTTTGTGTTTTCATTTTCTGGTTAATGCAGTTTGTTTAATCGTATTCTGCACAAAATTACCTTTCCAACGATATATAACATGATGGTATTACCATTCATACATACCCCGTTTTTCACAATTTTAGTCACTAGTGTCAAGTTCAGCTTGTAGCCTCCCTAAAGCTTGTAGCCTGGTGCAACTGCACCCCCTGCTATGCCACTGATTATAGGCTTAGCTATAGTGTGTTGTTTTAACTCCATACTTTAGGTTGTTGGCTGTGGAGAAATTTAGCATGACTTTCATTTTGGAATGTTTTTTTCTTTTTTAGGTATAAATTGTAGTTATTACATTTATGTTTATTGTTTTTATTCCTGTGGGCTGCCTAGAGTAATTTGCTTTGAGAAGTCAGTGTAGCATTCCTAGAATGCAATCAATCAATCTTTAGGAATGAGAGTAGAAAGCAATGGCCACAGTTCAACCAAAGTTAATGACACTAAATCCCATTGAAATCAATCAATGTTTCTTTACTGAAACACCTTAATTTGCATTTTAAACACATTCATGGTTAGGCTTTGGAGGAGTGAATTCCAGTGATAGGGTCTCACAATCCAAACTGTCTTCCTCTGGCCTTTGTTTCTCAACTATCTAAGCAGTTGGTACCTATATACCTCTCTAGAGAATCACTTTATAGATCAGGGGTCATAGAGGAGAAGGTATTTTAAAAGCTTTAATCACCTTGGCCACTTTTGATAAATTACCACCATCTTGAGCCATGCCTAGATGCTGTTTGGCAGCCTGTGTGACTGTTGATCAGAGGGTATGAGGAGGTGCATCTGGAAACAAGAGCAGATGTGGGGTGAAGTCTGCTTCCTCCTGATGTAAGATCTGTTTCCTCCTATCTTTTCCCCTTTAAGTCATACAAATATAGACTTTAAAATTAATGATAACTGAACCTTACTACTTTGTGCCTGTCTTTCCCTGCAAAGAAGGAAGACTCCCTTAGCATTCGTTCTGAAGTTTATGTGAGAAGGGAGAAGTTGGCTTAATGATTTGACACAAGGCCCAGCCATTTAGCATAATGCACAGCTTCTTAAGCTGTGAAGAACAGGTTCCCTTAAAACTTGATCAGGCGTGGAGGATAGTAAATGGGCCCTCAATGCAACAAGTGCACTTCTGTCATGCGTTGATTCTTGTTGAAATGCAGCCAGCTGCACTTTGTACTAGCTGCAGATTCCAAACGTTATTCAAGGCTAGCCAAAAATAGGGGTTGTTGGAGTAATTGTTTGTGAAATTCCAGTCCAGAGCCAACCCAGACATGTTCATGCTCCGGTATAAGAACCAGTCCAGAGCCAACCCAGACATGTTCATGCTCCGGTATAAGAACAATTTACTCTGGATACCAATATGAATTTTCCATATGTTTTCACTGGGTGGGACAGTAACTACGGGTGCACATAGTGTCTCTTACGTGCTCCCATAGTTACTCTGGATTTGGGGGTATGTCATAAGTGAAATCCAGACAAATAATTTGGAATGCAAACTGAAGGAGTGCTATGTGCATGAAGAAATTGTCTGAACCCAGGAATTTTGTTTTTGTTGGCTTACAAACCAGGATATGAGACAGTAATGTTGTTCCATTGGCTTGTGTATCTGAGTGCCCAATTTTATCCAGCTGTCCAGCACTGATGCAGCCAGCCGTGTCACCAGGGTGGTGCAGCTGGTGCAGTCCACACTGGATGACGTGTCTGCTAGGGGTGACGCGCCGGAGGAATTTGATACTCCTCCGGCTGGCCCCAGGCATCACCTGGTCATTCTGGCTGGCTCCAAGGTGACACCTGGTCATTCTGTCTTGGCTTCTGGCTGCTGCTCCGCCTCTAGTGAGGCTGAATGGCCGTGCAGAGGTGCACAACTGCTCCTCCTTGGAGAGGAGGAAGTCTCCTCTGAAACCGACTGGCTTTAGAGAAGATTGCACATGTGCCAAAGTTGGTGCATGCACAGTGCTCTACTGAATCCAGTTGGCTTCAGAAGTGACACTGCGCACATGCCAACTTTGGCTCATGCACAGCGACACAAGGGGCGATGCGCGCGTCCCGGGGGAGATGTACCCTGCCCCCCGCACCTGGTGACGCACAGGCTCTGGTCGCCCCTGGATGCAGCTATGCCAGTGGGGTGTGCAATGCTTCCTGCTATGAGGGGCACACATGGATGCCTCCTCAAGATAAGGAAACATTGCTTTCTTTACCTCTGGGCTGCATCGGTGTTGGAAAGTTGGATTGGTCTGGGCCCCAGAACAGATTCTGTAGTAATGCAGAATGAGTATTTATGCTTCATCATAGTTATTTATAAATAAAATATTTATTTAAAATATCCCTTGTATTTAAGGTGTAGAACAGCCTTTTTTTTTTAAACACAATAAATGTTTTTTTTCTATTAAGGCTGCAATCCTAAGAAAACCTTCCTGGGAGTAAGCCCCACTGTACACAATGGGGCTTAATTTTCCTTAGAAATGGTTAGGATTGTGCTCTCAGTTGTAGGCAGGTTTTGCTCTTCATAGAAAGGTTTAAAAAAGCAGCACTTGCCTAAATTCCCCCTTCTATGCAAAGGTTAAAGGTAGAGGCACTCTGTTCTCCATTCTGTATGGTCACCCTGATCATGGACTACTATGGGTCTACTCAGATTTATGCCTGCTCCTGAGGTGGCTTGAGAAGCTGTGATGAGACATGTCTGCCCTGGTAAAAGGCTCTAGATACAGCCTAACTGCACTTTTCTAGGCCATGCTCAACATGTCCTCAACACATTCCTGCTGAACTGAGTAGGCCTGCATTGCTAGATAGGTGCAGGTCCATCTGTCTTGGGCCAGCCTAAGTGGGTTTACGCCAGTCCAAGTCTTCTTTGGTGCAGCTAGGCTGGCGAATCTGGCATTAGGTTGGCCCAGCTGCCAGATAGCCTAGCATAAATGCACTTCAGGATTGCAGACATAGTCTTCAATATTTCTTAGACAAACATTTCTTTCAAAGTTCTAAACAGTGATACTGCTCCACTGTGTACTGTGGAAATGATCAATTTTAGGTAATCATCTTGTATTTCACAGAATTTTAAAGTTACTTGATTATATGGGTTGGAAGAGAGTACAAAAATGATTGAAAACCGCAGAAGTGTGCTATTGGAATATTTCAGAATTATTGAAGAATACTGTAATCCTCTCTTTTACATTTTCGGAAAATGTAGTATTCATGGGAAACAAACCATCAGTAAAACAAGCCACCAGTCTTTGGGAGAAATTGGACATTTTGCTTGATAGTGTTGGTCATTTGTGCTTCATCTGCCAGATTTCTGTTTAATGTTGTCACATTAACTAGAATAGAGACTTATATTGCAATCCTGTGCATGTCTATATAGAAGTTAGCTTCACTGAGATTACTTCCAGATAAGTGGGTGAAGAAACTGGAGTTGGGCAGGTTCTGCAATGAGTGTTCTGCCAGTGCTGGCTACTATAAGGCAACCATAAATTGTGTTCCAACACCTTGTGTTGCTGAGGTGCCAGCAGGTGTTGCTGAGTAGGCCTGCATTGCTAGGTAGGTGCAGGTCCATCTGTCTTGGGCCAGCCTAAGTGGGTTTACGCCAGTCCAAGTCTTCTTTGGTGCAGCTAGGCTGGCGAATCTGGCATTAGGTTGGCCCAGCTGCCGGATAGCCTAGCATAAATGCACTTCAGGATTGCAGACATAGTCTTCAATATTTGCAGACAATATGAATATTGTCCTTGTGCTGGTTGTCTGCTGAGCAGGTAAGCCAAATGAGGAAGGTGGGTTAGTGGAGGGCAGAACGAGAGCTCGGAAGGGCCAAACTGGGCAGGAAGGGGAAGGATTGGAGTGGAGAGGCTGTAGGAAGAAATGGGTCTGGTGGTGATGGTGCATGCTAGATGATGTCCTCCTTTTCTGCCTTCTCCCTTTCTTTCCTTGGATTTGTGCCAGCAAAAGAGTTAACGAAGGCCCTTGGAAACCCATTGCAGGAAAGGAAACATATATAAATCACAATTCTTTTTGCATGGCTGCACGTGCATGTGAGTGTGTGGGAATGAGAGAGACTCAACACAATCCAGAGCAACTGATCTGTCCACATAAGAGCCCTTGGGTTGCCCTGTCTATCACTAGGGTGGAGCAACTGCAAGATGCTCCACCCCAGTTACTCTAGGGCAGAGCAAGGCAACATAGGGTGCCCTAAGAAAGGTGGACCTGCTCTGCCCTAGCTGCTCTGCCCTAGGCAGTTCAGGAGAGGCATGTTGAGGGCATGTTTAGCATTGCCTAGGGCAGAGCAGTTACTCTGTATCCAAAGCCTGTTTCCAAGGCAGAAATGCCCACTTCCAGCTCCTCAGAGATATACCACCTCAGGAGCAGGTATAGTAATGAGTAGACCCATAGGGGTCCATGATAAGGCCCGAGTAAGAATGGCAGTGCTGACCAAAAATCTGAGTTCTTGGCCAGCCTAGCTGCAACCCCTTCCTCTCAACCTCAGGATATGGAACAAACTACGGCTGCCCACAAACCTCAGGATACAGCAGGCCACTCCAAGAAGCCCCTTGTATTCACTGTAGAATGTACTGGCATCTCATCAGGGAATCCTTATAAGGCAGGCACCCGGTGGCGTCACCAGACTAGTGCGGCTGGTGTGGGCTGCATTGGGTGATGCACTTCATATGGGGTGATGCGCCGGAGGAGTTTGACTGTCCTTTGGCAGGCCCCAGGTGTCAGCATGCCCATTCAGGCCTGCTCCAAGGCGGAGCAGCAGCCAGAAACTGCCACTTGTCCTCGGAGCTGGCCCGAACGTCCAGCTAAGGTGCACTGCGCAGAAACACACTAAGCATGCCGAACAGCTTCAGAGGAGACTTCCTCAGAGCGGAGGAAGTCTGCACCTCTGCACAGCCATTCGGCCTCACTCAGGAGGCGGAGCGGCAGCTGAATGGCTTCAGAAAGAGTACTGCACAGGCACCAACTCTGAAAACCTTCAGAAAAGTACTGTGCAGGCATCAGAGATGGTGCCTGCACAGTACTCTTTCTGAAGCGCAGTTCAGGTAGGGGGATGTGTGCATCCCAGGGGTGACGCACAGACTTCCACACCAGGTGATGCACAGAGTTGTGTCACCACTGTAGACACCACAGTTGTTCCTTGTTCAGTGTGATCTGAGGGGTGTCTTCTCAGGAGCAAGTCCTCTCCATGTGTCAATTACTTGGCATGCTCTGGAGCAGTTAGGGCAGCCCAGGCTTCCTGACTCTCTGGATGCAGCATAACTTTCTACTCTGGATACAGAATAGTTAGGAGAGAGCAGTTAGGGCAGAGCAGGCTGAACTTGCTCTGGATTGTGCCCACTGTCAGACAACTTTAACATATGCTGCTGAACAGTCATCAAGTGCTTAATAGCATTTTAGTCACTGCTATCAAGGGCCAAATTCTATTACAATTGAAATCTTTAATGAGTTCTGACTTTGCTTTTTTCTTTTGGAAGTCTTTAACTTTCATCATTATATTTTAGAGCTCCCTCAGGCAACTGAAATGTTCTTAACTGTGGACCTGATCCAGCAAAAGGCATCTGATTTTTAACAAGGTTTCCAAAACCTTGTAGAGTCTGGAAAGCAGCCTCTGTCTTTACCGTACCATTTTTTGGCAGGTTTGCTGACACACATCAATTAAAAAGGCAATACTTTTTATATATGTCTGTAAAGTTTTCCCTTGAGCGTGTTCTTATACAATGGTAGGTTCGACATATTGTACTGTTCTTTCATGAGGATCTTGGCTGTGAGGCTCATCATTAATCACTGCAGGTTAGATTAGGAGTTTCTTTGCTCTTCAGTTCCATGGCTTGGAAGGTTTGTAATTTTCACAGAATAAAATACAGGAATTTGATCACTGAACCAAATTAGTTTTAAAGGTTATGTCATTTGCTACAAAATGAAACTGCTGACCAAGGAATGTATGTGTTAAATATATAAAAGGGGGGGAGGGGAAAAGTGCCAAACACATAAGTGGGTCTTGGCACAATATTATGTCTCTTTGGTGTTGGAGACACACTGTCTGGACTGGAACGTGCAGCGCATAACATTATACTGTACAGGAGATCTATTTTATATGGAGGATCTTAAAAATTGACACCTCACAGTTGGTAAAAATATGTATGTTGCTCATCAAAACTAGGCTAGGAATTAGATACAAAAGCACTTTAGTACACTGCTCCAAGGCAGTGCTTATCTCCAACTCGCTGCTTCTCTCCTCCTTGCATTGGTGAGAAAATGTCGGACCCCTTGTCATCAGGGGTGTAACAAGACAAGATAGTAGCATATTTAGACCTGAAACCAACAGAGCCCTTGTTAACTTGATCGAGGTGAGGCATTTCCAAATCAAGGGAATGGAAGCTTAGACATAAAAAGATGTATTATATTTTTTGCAGGTTCACAAAGCATTCGCATCCCTGCAAAATGTATCTAGTAAATCTGAACTACAGAAAACATATAGAAACCTTCAGAAAGAGCTGAAAAAGTTGGACCATTTGGCATACAAGCGGCAACAGGTAAAAACAAAAAAGATTAACTGCACAATTTTATATGTTTCATAATAGTTGTATTATTGAACTCAACTGGGCTTACTAAATAAATATGCACGAGATGGCAGTCAAAACTCAAACCTATGCATATTTAAGTATTGTGGTCAGTGGTGGTTACTCCTGGGAGACACATTGGTGGGTTAAAGACTGAGATTGACTATTGAAAAATAATTAAGATCCAGTCCAACAAGTACTGAAAATTAATTAAGGCCCAGTCCAACAATGTGTATCGCACATTGAGAAATTACTATACAAATGCTTTTTATTTTGTTATATGAGAAGGACTGAATAGCTTTCTTCAAAATAGGGATGGCAATTTCTTGAGATTTTTTTATGGACTTCAGAGGACATTAGATTAAGAATTTGGCAAACTTACACAAGAGTAACTAAATAATACATAGACTCGAGGTCTTGTATATATTATTATGCAGAAAACATCTACGTACATTGAAGATAATGACAGAATGTATGATTGCTCAGTATTGCAGCAAACAACTGTAATTGAATTTCAAAGATCTACAACAGGATAGTAACTTTATATTTGCTATGAAAATTTACCTAGATGAAAATAGTATAGACAACTTCAGGTTTTTTCCCCCTGGTTAAGGCACTATCTCTAAATGCTACAACTATGCTGTAAGAGGCCTCACAATGTTTCTACCCCCTTTCTGAGGGGTAGTCAGTCCGCTGAAGCATTAGCAGTAGTAAAAGAGAATCTTGCTGTGGGTGGCGCAAGTGGCTAAGACACTGTGCTTGTTAACCAGCAGGCCGGGGTTCGAGACCTGGGTTGGCCCCACAAGACAGGGTGAGCTCCTGTCCTTAGCCCAGCTCTGTGACGCCAGCTGGATCCAATTGTATTGGCTCTGCCTTTCCATTGGACTAATTCAGTGGCATGGAGAGGGGGGATTTGCTGCTTGGGTAACAGCCTATCCTCCATAACAATCCAACCCAGGCTTTCGTGCTTCGCATGCAGCGTATGCAGCACCGAGCACGATACCATAGTTTTCCAAGACTGACAGAAGCCTGCTTTTTTTTAAGCACTTGAACACAGACCATTTTATTGCACTTTAAACTGTAAATGATACTGGGGCAGCATGTCACTGACTGGGATCCAGGGACACAGTGGGGGCAGGTCTCTTCCTGACTCAGTGGCAATTTTTATGTAAGGTATCGGGATAGTTCACAGTAGTACAGTAAATTCTGATGATTATCTTAAGTGTTCAAGCAGAAACAATGGTTTCCAGACCATGAAAAGAAGAAGTAAAGGATGATGGAATTCAGTGGGTTCTTATGTGAAGTTAAGTGAATAGGCTAAGTGAATGAAAATTTACATTAGCAGTGATACAGTCTTTCTGGCTGAACTTTATTTTCTAAAGATAGGAAACCTTCATTTTTGTTCAAGCCAAGCTGAATAAAATTGAGGCCCAAACCCTAAGCATCCTGCTGTGTGTGTGTGTGTGGGGGGGGGGGCAATTACAGAGGGCTCCTCAAGATAAAGGAGTGTGAAATTGTTGTTTATGTAAAAGTGTGATGATGATGATGGTGATGATAAAGAACAGACTTTAAGGACATAATCCTAAGAAATTTAGGCTGGCCTATCTCACCTTGCCTATCTTTCCGTAATGGTGTGGGAAGGTCGGCATATACCTGTACATTGGCCTACCTCTCCAGGAGTGGGGCAGAAGTGTCTTATGCACTTTTGAGATTCCCCCCAGGTCAGCATAGGACTTATTTTGAGGCTTAGGCTGGCCTAAATGGAGGTTAGGATTGCAGCCTAAGGAAAAGGAATCTATTATAAGCATACAATAAATGTGTGCTACACAGGAGGTGGAGCAGGAATTGTTCTAATCGTACCAGAACAAAGGAACATTCAATGAAGTAAAAGATCCAGAATGTTTAAAACTGTCTTTTCTTGCATAATGTGTAATTAGAGTTTAAAATTGTTGCTAGATGGCACCGAGGGCAATCCTGAAGAACTGGCTTTTTATGTTTAAAAAAATGCAAAAGAGTTAAAGTTAGTATTTCAAAAAAGAAACTTTTGAAAGGATATTATTTTATGCCTTAGGACTCAAACCAGCCTTCATTAGCTGTTCATTGTTGAGAAAGGAGGGAGGGAAAAGAGAGTGTTCAGGTATGTTGCTCTAGGTTGCAGTGGTCTCCTTAGGGGAAACTACTATATCCCCCAAAAGCTCTCTCCATCTCAAGTGGTGCTTATTGATCTGCCACAGTGCTGTGTTTCTTTCAAGCTGATCTGGGCACAGGGATGCAGAATGGTAAGTGCTGCTTACAGAGGAGGGAGAGTTTCCCAAAGTCTGGATCCTGCCCATGGACCTGGGTTTGGAGAGCTCTGGCGGGGCTGGAGTTGATGTTCATCACACTATGGCTGCAATCCTAAAGACACTTTCCTGGGAGTAAGACCCATTAAACACAATAGGGCTTACTTTTGAGTAGACATGGTTAGGATTGTGCTCACTATTTCAACAGAATGCCTATGGCCTATATCCTAAAGTGAAATTAAGCCTCTTGCTCCGGAGCAGTTAAGATGACTTTCCATAAGATAACACTAGAGAGTGACGTAATGCGTGGAGCCGTAACTGCTATGGATTTTGCCCTAAGTTGAAAAAGACATGTATGAGCTTCAGAATGTTTGGTTTACTATGAACATAATTCCTGTATTATATTCCATGTACAGTGCACTCATTTGCATGAGTGCACATTCATGATATGTTCAAGTGACCTATAATCTTCATTTTCAAGGGACCAAGTTCCCCTGCTGACATTAAAAATAAATGCATTTAAAATGTAGAACTGTTCTCATGAAAATATGTACACGGAACAGTCTCTGTACGTAAGATAATAGCCCTTTATGTTGATATGAATGGCCCAATCAGAATGGCCCCAAATTTAAGTTTTCAACTTATACTTGTTAGTAATGTGTAGATGTGCACTATAAGTACCTCTGGAGCTTTTTTTTTTTTTTGCTGCCTTTAGTGCCAAACACCTTTTATTTCCTTAGGCTTTTAATGTTTACAAATTAATCATTGCTGTTTGATTTTGGGGAATATTATTTTATTATTCTGTTACCTGTCATGAGAATATTTATATTTGACCGTATAACAAAACCCAATTGATTTATTAAGTATGTGAGGTAACCCAGAAGTTTTGAAAAATTGGATTCATAAATTGTTCCTAGACTAGGACTTTTCAGAACTGTACTAGATATAATACTGACCAGATTTAAGTTCAAAGAAGGTTCACAGAATTCCTGAGCCAGGTATGGTTCTGTTCTTGTGTTATTTAATGAACAAGATAAGTATGACGACAGTAGTTTTAATGTTTTAATGTTATATTAACTGGTCCCAATCTGTAAAGAGAAACTGCTGAAAGCAAAAGAGAAGTCAAGGAAGGAGGTTCTAATTGTTGGCTTTCATGGAGCCTGAACCCCACATATGTTTCTCCTCAGCCTGCCTTGGATATACAAAGCAAACTTGACTGGGAGAAAATGGTTTAGGAGGAGAGTCTACAGTGGCAGATTCAGGACAGGACCATCTTCCTCAATAATTCTCTAAATATTGGATCCATTCTAAACATGGTTTAAAACAAATTTTGAAACAAACATCACATTTATTCCAGCTTCAATTTTGTTTTTGTGATTTATAATTGAATTTAAAATAAAGTTTTAGCCTTTGTCCTCTGTCATTGTTTTATCAGAATAGTTTGTTTCATCCTTTTACCTCTATCAAATACTTCAGAATACTTTGAGAATTCCAAATTGAGAATACTTTCAGAATTTCTTTTACTTTGAAGTTATATGACCTAACTAGCAAAATGTACCTGTGTTGCGGGAGTAAAATACCTCTGCGCACAACATACAGATCTTGTGTGCAACACACACACACATCGTACGCACCACCACCACCCTGCCCGTCACCACCCTTCCATGCGCATCACCATCCCCACCCCTGTATGCACCCCACTCCCACCCCATGCGCAATACCACCACCATTCCAGTGCGCAACATCCATCCCACTTCATCATGCACCAAATTGGCTAGATGTTGATCAGTCAGTCTTCAATGTTAAGTATGGGACAAAAACATGTTGTACCCCTTTTCAGCCCCTTAAGAGTTAAATTTCTCAACATTGGCTCTTTGTCGGTGTTGATGTAACAGAAGGAACACCCTCCTCAAATTTCATGCTTCTAGGCCCAGCGGTTTTGGCTGGGTGTTGATGAGTGAGTGAGTCAGTGACTTTTCAGTTTTCTACATATAGAAGATAAGTAGCTTTTTAAATCTTTTTTTTAAACTGCCAGCAGGTGACAGTATTTTCAAACATATCTGTTATGTTCATGGCTTATATTTCCAGTAGTTTATAGTTAATATAGTAGTTTATAGTTAATATAGTATCATATGTGGTATTAGATTTTAGGTTTCAGGTTTAATGGGTTTATTTCATGAGGCCTAATTTTAACAGAACATGTTCTGTTCACCCCACTGCCTAACCCACCAGTTGAGGACTTGGGCAATGAATAATGCAGTCTGTTCATTAAACGGTAAAAGAAATAATAATGAGCAATAATTTTGAATCATGTTCCATATGGTCATTCATACTATAAGACACGTAAACAGTCACATGTCTTTCTGTCCCTCTCCTGTGACATGTCTTTGGAAAGCAAGGGTGTTGCTGTATTGCATGTGCTTGATACAGATAGGATTGCCATAATTTCCTTTCCTGAAACTGGGTCAGAACCCCTGTCAAACTTGCCAAGATGTGATGTCATCACCAGAAGTGACATCTTGACTAGAAGTGATGTCATGACCAGAAGTGACATCACTGTTGCATCCCGAAAAGTTTGACAGTGTCAGAGCCACGTGCAAATGTACTCTAAAGTAGGTCCCATTGTATTCAATGAGACTGAGGGTGAAATCCAGAGTAACTACAGGGAGTCCTTGCTCCGGAGTAAGAACAAGTTACTCAGGATTGCAGTATGAATTTCCCATAGGTTTTCACGAGGTCATGCACTAAATAGGGGTACACGTAATATCTCTTACCTGCTCCTGTAGTTACTCTGGATTGTGCCCTTACTCCCAGGAAAGTGAGGCTGCAATCCCATGCATACTTTCCTTGGAGTAAGCACCATTTACTATAATGGGACCTACTTCTTAGTAGACTTGGATAAAAATTGCACTGTCTCTCTTACACACATACACAAACGCATGCACGCACAGCACAGACAGCCGGAGGTGCTGGTGTGGACTCCACTGCATGGCCAGGCAGAAGAAGGCAGTCCTGGCCTCCCTTGCACAGCCCATCCTCCCTTTCCTGCCAGGAAGTGCCTCTTCACTCTGCCTCTTCCTGACTGGGTTAAAAAAAACCAGGTAACCAGCCAGGTGGTGAACTCCACAATCAGGTGTCTCCTGAAATAATCGGGGGAATGGTAGTCCTAGATACAGAGTTCTTTTAAAGTTCTACAGACTATAGGTCATATAAAGGTTCTGTATCGTTGTATACAGATATACGTATAAATATGTATGTATAAAGGAAAACACGGCCTGCAGAAGGTATGTTGTGTGCCTACAATTAAACACTGGGACAGAATTTGCACTAATAGCATTTAATAAATGAGATCAGTTAATAGTCATAAACTTCCAGGCTACAGAAGACTGTATTTTGAGATAATGGCCTCTTGGGGTGATGCTTTACATCTGTACTGCTAGTCAAATATACTTTCATTAGAAGGAGTATGATGACTATTTTCAGCTTTTTAAAATCACAAGATTGTGGGATTCCATCCAATTTACTGACCTTTCCTTTGTACCAGTGCAAGACAATATCATTTTTAAAATGTTTCGATTAAATATTAAACCACAAGGAAAACTGCGTGGGTTCATTGTACAGTGATCATATATGTAATATTATTAAAATCCATTAAAGCGGTATGATTTCTTGTCAAACTCAATTTTCTTAATGTGGCCATGTGCTTTAGCATGCCTGTGGCACTGCTGCTCAAATTCAAAGGAAGTTTTGTTTCTGGTTTGATATCTCTGATAGAGGGGTTACATAATAGCTGACAACAGAACTTTAAAAATATAAAACTATCACTTCTCTCTGATGTAGACATTAAGCTACTTGTTTGATTTTGATTGTCTGCCCCCAGGCTAATAATATTTGATAAAAGAGTTTTTAATTTGTCTGCAGTGAAATTTTTTAATTGCTCATGAATTATTTAAAGAGCGGTATTTTAAGTTTATATAAGAATATGTTCTGACCAGTGTAGGCAGTTAAAAAGTGTCGGAAAAAAAGCTTTGAAGCATCTAGAAATTCAATAAAATTTCTTAAAACACATTTGGCTATTCGGGATCATATTTTCAAAAGATGGACAAAGATCATCAATATGACCATTATTATATTTTTGGCACCCTAAATCCACCTCCATTTTGAAAGTAGTTTAGAGCCTTTTCGCCATGGATGTAGTGGAGTATCAGACCACAAAGGACAGACCCCGTCACATCCATGGTGAAAAGGCTCTAAACTATTTTACTACCTCTTACAACAGGCACAAACACCAGGTTGTTAGAGGTAATGGAAGGCTTGTGTGCCTCCTGTTTTTAAGAGGCATTTTACAGTCTGTTGTTTCTCAGCTCTGTGTTTCACTGTGGAGTAGTTTGGATAATAAGTCCAATTTGAAATATCCTGCTGATATGTCCAATCTCTGTCCAATCCCATACCCATACAGCAGTCAGGAAAAAGAAGCAGACATGTCCTTATTCACAAAATATGTTGTGAGATTAAACACTCTGAAAGCTGTACTTCAGTTTATGAAGACAGCTGACAATATTCTGGCATGCTGGTGGTATTGCAGCTGAAAGGATGGCCACAATCCTTAGTTTGTCAACCTTGCCAAGGAACCAGGGCAGTGGTGATAAGCAGCCTTTTCTGCTGGATTCCTGGATTCAAGACACTAGGTACTGTACAATTAGCCACATGTGAAATGGAGTTATATGCAACTTAGGCATCTCAGTATACACTTAGGATGTATAATGTGACCCATCAGGAGTGAAAGTGCACAAAGTCCCTCTCCTAAGAGAGGAATGCCCAAAACATGCATCCTTTAACATTCATATGTGGATGCTACAAATGCATACTAGAAAGTATGAAGTTCAGTTTGCACTGCAACAAATTTGAGTATGGACTATCCATCTTATAGCTGTAAATAAGCTGAAGTCCCCATATCAGAAATCTCAGTAATAGAAAGAACAAAAAGAATGTTATTTTGAATGTAAAACAAAGCACATTTTTTTTCTTGGGTGGGACTCAACATGTGAAGTAATTTTTGCAAATGTTGTACAGCAACATTTGCTGAGTATTTGACGTCATTTTTTTTGGAAACCAGAAATAGCTCCATAGATCCTAGAGAAAGTTTTATGCATTCTTATCTTGGAATCTCTGGATGTTATCAGAAAGGTTCTGATAATAAAGATCCTATTTGATTTGCATGGTGAGAACAGAGTTTGGTCTCTTTAGTCCTGAAGGCTGCCTGGAGCAATGCTATAGGTGAAGCTGTATGTAGTATCACCATCATCTTCTGATGCTTGGTTTTTACAATATTTAGCACTTAGATAAGAAAGAAGGAGGAAAAATACAGTCCTGTTCAAAAAAGAACTGTCAAACTGTTAGGCAAAAGATGATAAACTCTAAACAGGAAAACTGAAAGAAGAAAGGTTTAAAGAATAAATGCCATTCCCCCAGAGCAAGGTTTCAGCTTAGACTTCTAAGCTGCCATGACAGAATCCAAACAAATGAGGCAAGCTGATTTTTTTTAAAGTACTGGTTACTCCCAACTTTTGCAATGTGTTTGAAAGTTCAGTATGAAAAGTAAAGCTGCTTCGCCCACTTCTGTTGATGGTAGAGCAGAAGCACCCTCCTCCTTGGCATAGGACAGTGTTTTTAGACCTTGGGGTTTGGACGTCAATAAGGTTGTGAAGCCTCATTTGTGGGATTGCAGTTTGAGAAGAGTAGCATGGGAGTCAAAAGTGGACATACCCTCAGTCCGTTGGGCTTATACAGCAAGTGTTCACAGGACAACACAGCTAGTGCCATCACCACCAGTGATGGTGCCTAACCATACCCAACTGTTCAAACCTTCTGTTCAACATTCCTATAGCATCTTCACTGGGCTCCCAGCCCCTAGGGTTGCTAAGTTAGCAGGTCTAGCCAAAATGTAGATTGAACCCTGCAATCTGGTTGGGGTTAGCCATTGGCTCAAGCAGTGTGGAAGAGGGTAGCAAAATCATGTCAAGCAGCAAGATTGGGTCCCAGAAGAAGAGCAGGATCAGTAGTAGGTCTCAAATCCCATCATCTATTGCAGTCATGGCATGGAAAAGGTTGAATACCGCTGCCATGGGAAGTCCTGCAAAACGTACGTCCTCTTTCCAAAGCAGTAGTTCTCAAACTCTGAGGGAGCTCTATTCACTCCCTAAGTCTTGGTGGGGGAGGGGCTCTGGCAGTAACATAGGCTGCAATCCTAAAGACACTTTCTTGGGAGTCAGACCTATTGTATACAATGGGACCTACTTTTGAGTAGACATGGTTAGGATTGTGCTCATAATCCCTAAGATCGTGCCCCTGTGGGATAATGATAATGTTCACTCATGTGTGCTATACTTTGGAACCCACCAGCTGAGGAGGGGCCAGACCTCTCCTTAGCAGGAGTGCTCCCTACGAGGATGACCATATGACCAGAAAAACCCATATTTGTCCAGATTTTTAGCCTCCTGTCCAGGTGTCCTACATTTTGGCTTCATTTTGAAACTTCGTGATAGTGCACAGTTCCTCCTCATGCCATATGTTGTTGGATTTGTATTGAAGAGCAGAATCCAGTGCAAAAATCAATTTTGAGATATCTCCTTCCTATCAAAAGTTATGGTCAAAAACCCCAAACCCAAAAATAAAAAAATACATTTGGCAATTTTTTTCGAGCGGGTAGGAATTTTGGCCTGGGATTAGGAATTTTGGCCTTGAGGTTCAGGAATTTTGGGTTTGGCATCTGGTCACCCTGCCTACTGAAGGACATATGCATGACACTTGCACATCAGTCCTTCAGTAGGGAGTGCTTGCAATCAGGAAAGGACTGCCCCCTCCTCAGTAGGAGGCCAGTGTCAAACCCTTCTGCCATGTAAACCTTCTGGTATGAAGGCGATGATGCCTCTGATGATGCCCCTGCAACAAAGTATGGGCATTCTGATATTTTCATTGATAGGAGAAGCAGCCCAAGGGGGTTCTTGCCTTATAATTGGTTTCAGATGCCCAGGGGAGAGGGGTTGGTGATGAGAAAAGTTACAAGATCTACACTTGAAACAAGTCTGGAGTCACTGGACCCTTTGCATTTCTACTCAAGTCAGGTCACTTGAGAGGTTGAATCATGGGTACTCAAGTATTTTACAAGTTAAAGAACTTGAATTTCCCTTAAAGAGCCTGCCATGCAGAACAAAGGGCTGCTACCTGTGGTTTGGAGCTCTGTTTGAACACTGTTTGCTGATCCTGCCCACCTGTACACAGGATAGGAGAGGTGGAGGGAATGTGCAAGAGTCAGTGGGACTTTTTGATTCTTTTTGTATTAAAAGTGGCCAGGTTCCTTTGTGTTCTACTATATTTATGCATAATTACTTTTCATTTCATGAATGGTTTCTGCTCAGGAAAAATGGAAAACATTCTATCTTAGTGGGAAAATCTAGAAGATTCAGGTAGCTAAAGGGGCATTGAGGCAATTTCCCCTCTTATGGACCCTCCAGCACTAATAAAAATTCTTTAAAACATTCAGCAACCCTGGAAAGAAAACTAATAAAGACGAAATATCAAGCAATCCTTTATATTTATGTTGTTTTTCTTGTGCAGGATTAATCTATATCACCCAAATCCTCTGTAGTAATTTCCATTAACTGCAGCTAGCCCTTTTGCTTAGGGGGAATTTATTGGCTTTAGGTTTCCCTGGGGCAAAATTTAACCACTACAGTGCCATGAATACTAGGCACCCCTTGTACTTTGTAGATCAATAGGAAGCTTTATGAAGTGTGGTCTGTGCTCTTGATGAAATTGATTGCCTCCTTGAGATAAGAATAAAGTACGTGAGGGTTTAGAGTGGTCTTGGGTGTAGATGGGGTACAGAGGTCACTTGCAAATGTTATATGTATGCTACTTACTATTAGCTATTTTATAACATATAGCCATTTTATATGGCAAATCCTCAGAACAATTGATTAGAAGGAATGTAGACTGTACACAATCACAGCTAGCTGTTGTATTTAATGTCAGTGCTTTGCTCTGCTGTTTTTATCATACTACTTCTGGTAAACAGCAGGAAAACCGGCCTATCATTTTAAATCAACGAAGCTGTTTGATCTTGGACTGTAAATAACTAACTAACTAACTAAATCAACGAAGTAGTTTTCTTAGCTGGTCAGATAATCCACAAAGCATATAACTAATATCTTCCAAATGTATTGATCTAGTATTGCATTGAGGTTTGTGCTCCTTGGTTTATCATGTTTTCCTTTTCAATGGCCAATACTGAAGTCACTTTTAAAAGGGTTTGTGTAAGCCCCTGTGAAGTTAAATTACTTGTTTAGCTTAGGTAGTGGAAATTTATAACCACATGTTTACTGCAGTACAGTTCTTTGTGGCACAAGCCATGCAGTAATGCTAGATCCAAGCTGCTTTCAGGAAATACCCATTGCGGCTGCTGCAGCCCTACCATGGAAAAGAGGACATTACTTCCCTCCAGTAGTGCAGCAGCAGTCCCATTACTTGCATTGGCTACACTGTAGGCCAGGGCAGCCTGCCTGTTCAGTGCAAATTAGGATTTCTCAGCCTGTTACTTAATACTTGCTCATATAGAAAAATATTGCTCACGGATAGTAAAAGAAAGTTGGAATTGAGGGGAAACAATTAGTTTGTGTATTTTGAGACTATTTAATGTGGTTTTTGTTTCTTTTAATTACTGGTAAAAACAAACACAAGACAATCTCCTTTTTTCTCCTTTTTTAAAATCGAGATTTGTGCCTTTGGCATACGTACCTACTATATAAATCCATTAAATTTTCTACAGGTGTCTGCAAAGTCTGGCTACATAGGCAAAATCCATATTTTCAATAAACGTCAATAAATTTTTCAACATTTTATTTCATTAATCAATAATATCTTCAATGTGATTATCACTATTTCTAATGCCATGTTCCATGGGTTTTTGAAGATTGGCATGAACCTGATGCAGTAGCTCCACATTTCCATCAATTTGATCTTATTTGTAAATGTGATATTTTTTGATGATTCATATTTGTAAATGTGATATTTCTGGCATATTACAATGGCTACTCAGTTTGAGGAAGTACTGAGAAATATGGAGATTCCATGACTCCCAGTGAATCATTGCCTCTGACCCTAAAACAAAGGAGGGAGCATATCACTTGTCTCTTTAATTTTACTGTCACAACAGAACCTTTAGGTACTAAAAAGCAGGCCTCCGTCAGTCTTGAAAGACTATGATATCGTGCTCGGCGCTGCATACGCTGCATGTGAAGCACGAAAGCCTGGGTTGGATTGTTCTGGAGGATAGGCTGTTACCCAAGCAGCAAATCCCCCCTCTCCACGCCACTGAATTAGTCCAATGGAACGGCAGAGCTGATACGATTGGATCCAGCTGTGTAGCAGAGCTGGGCTAAGGACAGGAGCTCACCCTGTCTTGTGGGGCTGACCCGGGTCTCGAACCCTGGCCTGCTGGTTGACAGGCACAGTGTCTTAGCCACTTGCGCCACCCACAGCCCATCATGTTTAAAGGATGAAAACTGCAGTTATGTGTAGCAGTTGAGAACAACCTTCTACATGCCATTATCTTATGGGCTATATGCCACACTTTCTTGGCCAATGCTAGGCATCATAGATATGGTGTGCTACTATACTAATTGTAATATTGTGATAATTGAATGGCACCAATTTAAATAACGTTCAGTAAGTTTAGCCTGAAGAGGATAAAAAGCTTTAGAAATCTAATGCAATGTGTCTTAAAAATAATCCAACCTCAGTTTAGAAAGATTATTTTAAAACCGAACCCGAGTTACTGTCAGATATTTCCTATAAATGGTCACATTCTTCTTGATTCTGACTACCTAGAATCTATTTAAAGCTGTTGATAGTTGTAAGTTGGCAGACTCTATAATGTGATAAAGTGTGACTGACATGCTGTGTTCATACTTGAGTGCAGTACACATAACAGCATATGACTTTTTAAGGTGGTAAGCTTCAAATATTAGATGTGTCACATCCAGTATCTTTAGCATATTTCAAAGAATAAAAGAGGCTACAAACATCAATATATTTTTCCTCTTATTTGATGAATTAAATATGAAGAAGAAACTAGTATAACAGATTTTTTCATTTTCCAGATGCACATTTGCCTACAGTGCACATTTACCTACCCGTTTTATACAACCTTTGCACATGAAGATGATTCTTCAGAGCCATTATCTCGCCCATCTACAAAGATTTACTTTTTGAAACATTATATTTGTTAGTCCACCTGGCCTACTGTCATTAGGGAATTAAATTTTTGTTTGAAGAATTGGTCAGAAGAAAAATCATGTTAAATTAACAGAAGATAGAGTAGAACTGCAGGAATATCTTCATGTTTTGGCTAATGCTCAAATATAATCTTCAATCCATGTATACGAATAAAATATACAGTGGTACTTTGGTTTATGAGCATAATTTGTTTTGGAATCATGCTTGTAATCCAAAACGCTTGTATAACAAATCAAATTTTCCTATGAGAAATAATAATGGCAACTCAGACATTTGTTCCACATCCAAAAATATTCATGTAAAAATGATGACAACACTGTAATAGAATACAAAATAATAAAGAAAATATTGAAATATAAAGAAAAATAAAACAAATTAACCTGTATATAGGCTGCAATCCTAAACATACTTTCCTGGGAGTTAGACCCATTGAACACAATGAGGCTTACTTTTGAGGAGACGTGGTTAGGATTGTGCTCTTAGTCTTTCAGGTCTCTCAGGCTATAATCTACCTCCTTACACAGCAGTGAGCCGCATTGATTACAATAGGGCTTACTTCAGAGTAGACATGCGTAGGCTGGTTTCTCTGGAGAAACTGAAGAGGTGCTGGTGGGGCACCGAAGCCAGCCGTATCCCTGTTGGGATTTTTTTTTTGCTTGTCTATCAAGACATTGCTTGTATATAAAGTTAAAATTTAGTAGATATGTTTGCTTATCTTGCAAAACACTCTCAATCCAAGGTTTTACTGTATTTGAATTCAAGTAGAAAACATGAACTCAATATTCTTAACACAAATCTAATCCAAAATTTCAGAATTTCGTTTAAACACTATTCAGGTAGAACTGGTTCAATGGATGGTGCATTTTGGCAGAAGTTACTTTGATAAGAACATCTGTAAAAAAATTATGTATTCATGGTAATCACAAGTCTATAAAAAAGGGCATGTGGATGAGGATAGAGGGAGATGACACCAGTAATGTCAGTCACCCTTAAAATTAGTATCTATTCTGCACTGGAGCTGGATATATAGCTATTTACACCTATCATCTCCTGGATTAGATCCCCAGAGAGGCCATGATTTATTAACATACGTGTGACTTGGTCATAGACAACAAGATAGTTCAGCTGCCCAGATCTAACTGGATCCATTTCTTCTGTGAATTCTGACTATGTGAAAAACTATACTTTAAAAGCCTCATTTCATGGTTCTTAGGCAGCGCTGAAAATGATAATATTCACTTTTGTGAATCTGCATTTCTCCTGTCCTGTGATCATGTCAATATACTTATGACATACTTTTCATACATGTATCTGACATCTTTTCTACTACCAGCAGCAGCACGACAATATGGTCGTGTTCCCAGTTTTTCATTGACATAGGGTCAGTCTATCTTCTGACATTCTTCATGCTTCATTCCCTGAGCAGGGATGGCACGGAAAGGCAGGAAGAGTGGAGGTCAAGCAATGTTTTTCTTCTTTTTCTCCTTGCATGCACACACATGTAGGTCTTTTTGGGATAATGCTTTGGTTGAGTATGGTGGCAGATACTGGGGAGGCTGACTGTTCTTAGGATAATCATAGAATCCTAGAGTTGAAAGGGACCTTGTAGGTCATCTAGTCCAACTCCCTGCCTGCAGCAGGAAATCCTCCTACATCATCCCTGACAGATGCTTGTCAAGCCTCTGCTTGAAGACCCCCAGTGAGGGAGAGTCCACCACCTCCCTTGGCAATCAGTTCCACTGCCAAACCGGATAAAGAAATAAGTAGATTGTTTTCAGCAGAACAAAGGAGAGATTTTCATTAGTAAAGATGTAAAGGGAGTAAAGATGAGGCAAGGAAAAAAAGGAGATAGTCAAATTAAGAGACAATGTTGAAAATTAAAAAAAAAATTCTACATTGCCCTATGTGCTAGTATTAATTTGCAGAAGTTCAGCATTTTGTAGTATCATTTTCTCTATAAGTGGAATATGACAACTTAGGCATTAACTCTGTATTGGCCAGACAGTGCCAGCATTCCTTGTCACCAGGTGGGCATTTCACAACTCAGCTCCACAGATCAACGATCTTTGGGAGAGTAGCAGCCCAAATTCCGATAGGCTTTCAAATGAATGAATTCTTCATTTCCTGCTTCTAGCTCAGGGAAGCTTCTAGATCAGTGACTGGCTGGTGAGTGAAACTAAAGCATACTCTTATGGAATGCCAACCTATATTTGATAGGGAAATGCTATCAGCTATATGGAATCAAACACTGAACAAATACAACAGTGTCAGAGTACACAGAATGCTATCCTTTAGGAAATAAAAGATTGGAGAAGGGTGATTGTTCATAACACTTCACCAAATGTTTTAGGTTCCCCTCACCTGAAAACATCTCTGTAGGAAATTGTTATTACGATGTAATAACACTGTGTGAACGAGCGGGAATCTGAAAACATGCCTTGAAGGGAGTAAATTCATTAAGAGCACAATCCTAACCATGTCTTCTCAGAAGTAAGCCCCATTGTGTTCAATGGGTCCCACTCCCAAGAGAATGTTTAGGATTTAGGATTGCAGCCTAAATGACACTTATTTATAACTAAACACATTTAGGACTGTACTGGCAGTACTTATACAAGCAATGTTGAAAACAGCTATTTATGAGAACAGTTTTGAGAAGATGAATCTTTCATGGACTTAACAGAAGAAAACCTCTCTCTTGTCTTTAAATTCTCTTTGTCAATCTTCATTACTTGCTCAAGCTTCTGAACTATGCCAGCAAAATGCCAAAGCAAATTGTTCTCTTTTCTGTCAAAGCACATAGAATATTCAAATAATTTACTCAGGAAAAAAAATAAAAAAATGATTGAAGTACACGTGTCTGCTTAGAATAATTTAAAAAGGCATTCAACAAAAGTATCTATCCATAACTATTAACCATGATAAATAGAACCTCCATTTTTGTGGTAATAAGATTGAATATGTGTTACCAGAGAACAAACTGGAGTGTTGTTACCTTCGTATCTTGTGGGCTTCCTGGAAACATCTGGCCAGCCACTCTAGACTGGGACAGTGAGTTATGGCATGCTCCCCTCCACTACCACAACCACCTCTGCTACAATACACAGGGATTGAAAGCCCCTTACCATGCTCCACATTAAGCAAACCCAGAAGTGTAGAATATCTAGTTTTATTTAAAGGGACTGTAAGAATGAATTTCATCATTCGTGTAATTCTTATAAATGAAACTAAGTCATACACTCCCAGGTTTGCAAAAAATTCATGCAGAGCCTGATCCCATCCAAAGCATGTCAGCCTACTGCTAGTGTACACTGTTGTAAAGCATACTTGCAGCAGATAGTGCCAGCCCATGATGGGCCAGCATCAATTGGAGGGGGGCCAGCTGCTGATTGGAGCTGTCTCTGTGAGCACTGGGTAGTGGAGAGTGAGTGAGGGCAAGGAGGAAGGTATTCTGGGGCAGGGGGAAGGCAGGGGAAGGGTCAGGACCAGTAAAGTTCCATTCTGACGGATATAAAGCCCCATGTTGGGGTACATAGGATAAGATAGGATCTATTTCTAAGCAGAGGCATGATGTGAAGCCTGATAGCAGATAAACCCTACAATCCAGAGTAACTACGGGAGCACGTAAGAGACATTACGTGTACCCGTAGTTACTGCATCACCTAGTGAAAACCTATGGGAAATTCATATTGCAATCCAGAGCAAATTGTTCTTACACCGGAGCAAGGACTCCCTGTAGTTACTCTGGATTGCGCCCTTAGCTTGAAACATAAGACCTGGAGGTTGTACATGACCTGCAGAAGCTCATTATGTGGCCCTTGGGCTCTCCCCACACCACCATCTATAGTCTTAGCTGATGAGAAGTGCTGAAGTATCACTGCTTAAAGGGCAGTCCACATGATCATTGGGCTCTCCCATATCTCGGAATTATGATTTTCTCTTCTGTCATCTGAAGTTAATGAATTCCTAAGTGAGAAAAAAAATATTTAATTACTGGTCATGACCTGCTTGTAAGTTGTCAGTGTGTTGACTGTTTGATGTCCTGTAACTGGTACTGGGCGCAAGACTGAAGACAAACACAGCTGAGTAGTTTCCATCACTGTATTAACTAACAGGAGAATCCAAAACAGTACAGGTCATACATGTTTAGTAATACAGGGTGATTCAAAATGAAAGGGACAAAAAGAAATCATACCTGTGACTGCTGTAATGGGTTTATTTTTGAAATACAAATTTAATGTGAAACTATAATGATACAAGTTTCTAAAGATGTGGGCCCCACCAGTGACACGGCAAATGTCTATGCGGTAATCCAATTTTTGCCACACTTTTGCTAACTTTTGCTAACATATCCAGTGTTATTGAGTCCAACACTTCAGGAAAAACACCAGACCTGCAGTAAAAAAGGTGAAAAAAGCCAGGCCTGGGGAAAAAAATGGGGGAATGAACAAGGCCTATTAATTATTATTTTTGATAATAGCAGACTTTTCGTTGTTGCCAGATAAAACTTATACTGTGTAGTTGTACTTTCACGCTATATTTTTATTTTCAAATTTAATCCATTACAGCAATTTAAGGTTGCTTGCCTTTTTGTCCCATTTATTCTGAATCACCCTGTATAGTACAGCAACCAGAGCCAAGTCAGAGTCTATAAATCTTTGTCAGTAAGTCGGTCCAAAGTCTCAAATACAGTGTCAAGTCCTGTAGTCTAAATTACCTCAGCTAGAATCACAGAGTTGGAAGGGACCCATTGGATCATTTAGTCCAACTCCCTGCCTGTAGCAGGAAATCCTTGTCTTGTGGGGACCCAAGACTCAAACTCTGGCCTGCTGGTTAAGAGGCACAGTGTCTTAACCACTTGCGCCACCAGGGCATCCTCACTGTAACTCAGAGCTCCTCAGCTCACCTCAGAGCTTCTCAGCTCGCCTTAGTTCTGACTGACCAAATGCTGCTTATATAGGTGGTGGCAACCACTCAGCAGCCTATCAAAATATGACACATACTTTTCTGTGATTGGACACTCAGGCAGAGACATTATTCTGCCAGTTTGCAACTTACCTTGAACCAATGGTTAGGTCCAAAAACCTAACATTAATGTAATTTCCTGCTTAATGACATCGTTTTCGTCCCCAGTAAACATGTTATTTAGCTCATTATATGAAATGATTTTGACACCTTATCAAATTAGTGTCACATGCAAATGCTGCCAGCCTGAAAGTAATTCATTGTTTAACAGAAAAAGAGATATAATGTGCCTAGACATTTTAAATTAAAGCTTAAGAAATTGAGCTATATTCTTTGGGTTTTTTTATTGCCTTTATCTGATACTCTTCTCTGTGTGTGCATGTATGTGAACAATACAGAAATAAAATTTACTCTCCTGTAGCTCTCTTTTGACAGATCTGGATTTGAGTGGTTCTGCTGTCATAATAAAACAATCTTGACAGAATGACAGTTCTGAAAAGTAATTGTCCGTTTTCAAAATAAATGAAATAAAATAAATTGTCAAAATTTGGTACATTTTCATTGCATGAGTCATCATACTTAGTGATCACTCCAAGCACAGTTAGCTGCTGTCAACATACCAGCAGCTTTGTGATATGCCATGTCATACCATCAAATTTTGGTGAAAAACAAGACATTGCAGATGTTCGCAGTGATGCTTGCAAGTAATCAGTGTCATACAGGTCAATGCATTTATTTACGGTATATATCTGCAAAATTTGCCCATGGTTGTAGGAGTAAAATTTCAAAAATATTTGTGGGCTCCAGTCACCAGCAAGGACTGGTGGGTACTAGCCGAGATGGCGAGCACTGGCCACCATTGGTATCTAAGGGTACCAGGGAGCAGTGGCAGATAGTAGCAGACACTAGTGGGCACAGGCCATCCCTTTGGGTAGCAGGCACCGCCAGCAGTGGGCATCAATGGGCATCTTTACTTACACTGGGCGTTTCTACTGGGCAGTGTGGGCACCATCAGGTACCCTTACAAGGCACCAAGTATCCCTACTGGGCACCACTGGGCACTGGACATCACCAGGCACACCTATTGGGCTGTAGGCACATCACACTACCAGTCACAGAGCACCCCTACCAGCATCCCTATCCTTCAGTAAGATGTTGTAAGTACAGGGAAAAAAACACATTGCATCTCTTTTCACCTCCTGAGGGGTAAAATTTCTAAAAATTCTTAGTAGTGCTCATGCAATGGAAGGAATATGCTCCCCAAATTTCATGCTTCTAGGTTCAGGGTGAGTGTTGATTAGTCAGTGATTCTTCAGTATTAAGTAGTACAAGGATTAAAATACGTTGCAACCTTTTTTGTCCCTTTCCGGTTTGAATTTCTCAAAATCGGTTCTTAGTGGGTGGCTCCAACATGGAAGGAAGACCCCCTCCTCAAATTTCACATTTCTAGGTTCGGTGGTTTTGGCTGGGTGTTGATGAGTCAGTCAGTGAGTCAGTCAATAACTCTTTGATTTTGTATTGATAACTGCCCAGATATGTAAATGTGACCAGTTCCTTTTTGAAATTTTGCATCAGTGTTTTAAATTTGCATGGACTGGCAAATGTTTTGAAGTTATTGATGAAGCAAGCTTTCATAGAGTTGATGAGAGCTGTTACAGGGTAGAAGCTAAAAGTATGAGGTGTGAGCTGGGAAGTTTCTCATACAGATCACACCTCTGGGCTGGAAACTTGCTTAGGGACCTTAATTAATATCAAACTAGATTTGAGGGCATCTGCGTGCTGTCCAAACATGATTCCAGCCAGAAGCTCCATATTTTTGTTGAATAGTAGGCAGTAATTCCTTGGGCAGGAATGAGATGAGCAGGGAGGGGACATTAACTCTTCTCCCAGGCTGTAGTTTTAAAGCCGAATATTGTTTTACCAAACTGGCAAGGTTAAAAAATTATCCACTGTATTTAGCAAAAAGAGGAGTTTATGGTTGGAACCATGCTTAGATAGAACATGCTTGCAAGCTCATCTAGTTTGACCCGGGCCTCTAAGAGGAATTTTTTTACAGGGACTGTGACATTTCTTTTGGGTCCCTTTTTGACCCCAGTCCCCTTTATAAACCACAATGATAATAACAGTGTAGTAACATACGTACTTAAAGAGAAGTTGTAAAACTGAGAATGCATGTGACAATCACAGTCATCACAGTTTTCCCACCAGGGGTCACTTCATTGCAATCATTGCAATGACTTCTTTACTGCTTCTTCCTCCTCTCCCCTATAAGGACCTATAAAGCAGTATAGCTTAATTTTTATACTTACCTTACCAGCTGTTGCTATTGCAAGTATGCTTGTGCTCTGGGAGTAGCCAACTGAAAAATGGCAAATATAATTTGCTTGATAATAGCAAGCACCTTGTGAGTAGCTAACACCTTGTTCTCTGATCACTTGATGGATGCTTCTGTGCATGCTTCAGTGTTAACAATGTCACTGTAATAGGGTTACTACTGGGTAGCCCTGTTTGGGGTATGAAGGAATGAACTCCATGGGGATTTGGAATACATCATTTCTAGCACCTGCGTGACTGGCAACAACCCATTAGTCTTGTTTGTACTGCAGAGACGTGCTCATACCCAGTGGGGGTTAAGAAGCAGTTGAGTCTGCTGACAGGTGGTTGTTGTTACTCTATCAATTAACACAGCAGGATGACTACAAACTGCTGAGTATCCAGTGGGAAAGCTGGAGGCTCTGAGATAAAACTAGAGAACCTATTGCAGAGATTCTCTTTCTTGCCAAGAGAATAAAAGCTGCTCCGTTGTTACTTTTTCTAATTTTCTTTGTTGCAAAAGGAACACCTGTTTTTTCTTGCCATAGGTATGGTAGTTCTTTTTCTGTTTGAGTGTCCAGTGGAATGTTATTTCTGGAAGGAATAATTTTGGTCCTCTCTGTATAAATTGTGGTACATTATTATGAAGACCTCTTTCTATAAAAAAGAAAAGAACAGCCTTGGCTTTTATGGCACATAAAAGGTAGTGGTAAGAATATCAGTGCAACATTTCTAGGGACAGAGGTTCAAAAGCATATAAATGGAAGTAGATAACTAGGTATCACTTCGGTAGGAAGGTAAGTATGTTCTTTTGCCATGCTGGCCACATGATCACAGATGTTGGTTATTTGGCCACTGAAACAGATGTGCCATACTCTATGGTACTTTCTTATACTAATTTTACCTATTTCCTTCATTAAAGCAACATTAGAAATATATCTTATTAAAACTATTATAACTACAGTAATCGTTCTGACTATATATAAAATGGAAAACTCACTGACTTGACTGATCAGGTCAGACTGTTGTACTTAGAAGCATGAAATTTGGGGAGGGTGTTCTGCCTATGACCCTTAACTTGTAATTCTTATAGAAGAGTGTGTATTAACTTCTACAAGATGTGATGTCTCTATAATCTCATAAAGATTATAGGGCTGTGGGTGGCGCAAATGGTTAAGACACTGTGTCTGTTAACCAGCAGGCCAGGGTTCGAGACCCAGGTCCTCACAAGACATGGTGAGCTCCTGTCCTTAGCCCAGGTCTGCGATGCAGCTGGAACCAATCATATAGGCTCTGCCATTCCATTGGACTATTTCAGTGGTATGGAGAGGGGGAATTTGCTGCTTGGGTATCAGCCTGTCCTTCATATCATTCTATCCAGGCCTTTGTGCTTCGCATACAGCGTCAAGCACAATACCTTAGTCTTTCAAGACTGATGGATGCCAATGTGTAATATATCAATATTTATGTAGCATTGAAATATAAATGAAATTTTATGTCCATATTAATAGATTTTGATGAGATCCCCAACTTTGCTCCAAATGTTAAGACAAGGAATTTTTATGTGACAAGTACAGTAAAACTTTAGATTCAGAATAACTTGGTCTGAGAATGTTTTGCAAGACAAGAAACATCTACGTATATATATAAAATTGAAATGTCACTGACTGACTGACTCACTCATCCATCAATGCCCAGCCAAAATTGCTGGGCCTAGAAATTTGGGGCGGCTGTTCCTTCTGTGATGGAGGGAGCCAGTAAGAACCAGTTTTCAGAAATTCCAACCAGAAGAGGGCAAAATGGGGCACAAAGCATTTTCTTCCTTATACTTTACATTGAATAATTCCTGACTGAAGGATGCTCTGCCCCAACCTCTGGACCTAGAGGCATGAAATTCAGGAAGGATGTTCCTTAAGCCTATACAGTTGCGCTTCACATAACAAATTTAATTCATTCTGGAGGCATGTTTGTTACGTGAAATGATTTTCCCATATGAAATAATGGAAACTCAGACGATTGGTTCCAGAACCCTAAAAATATTCATATAAAAATATTATCTGCATGTAAAAATGATGACAAAACACTGGAATTAAATTCAAAACATGCATTCAGTGTGCATGATCCTATGAAGTCTACTTAGGCTGCAGTCCTAAAGACTTTCCTAAAGTCTACTGGGTAGACATGGTTAGGAGGCTGCAATCCAAGACACTTTCAAAGTGTCTCCCCACTTGCTCCTTCTCTCCATCCTGAGCCTCTCTCCCCACCGCTCCCTTCTGGCTAGCCCTGAGCTTCTTCCCTCCTCTCCCCTGCTGTTCTCTCCCTCTGCCCAGCGGACGCCCGGAAGTGTTGCTTTCGCTATGGGCAGGTGCGCTCGGCAGCCCTGACGCTTTTTAAAAGGGCTGCTGGCCAGCGCATCTGCCCCAACTGCCAATGAGTTTGTTTGTTATGTGAAACACAGTTTGTTACATGAAGCAGAACCCTAGAGAAATTTTTGTTTGTTACGTGAAACATACTTAATGTGAGGCGTTTGTTACATGAGGCGCCACTGTATATAAGCATTTTGGGTTACAAGCATGCTTCCAGAATGAAGTATGCTCATAAACCAAGGTGCCACTGTAATTTATTTCTCACTGAAATGAGGGCAGCTTGTATTTGGTTGCTCTTCACTAATGTCAGAGAAGCCTTTGAAAAATGCAACAAAAAGAGGCTTTTCACTTAAGGGTTTTGCTCTAGGTCATTTTTAGACTGAATCTTTTGAATTTCCATCTTTTGATCTGCAGTCAAAACAAATACCCAAAGGCAATAGGGGAAAATCAGGCACACAGCAGCTGATGCGGGTCTAGGAGAGCGATTCCCAAACCTTTTAGCACTGGGACCCACTTTTTAAAACGATACTTTTATCATGACTTACCTAGTTTTACAAGCCTAAAGAGAAATAGTTTCACTTCACCAGTGAAGTGATCGGCATAAGCCTATGTTTTTTATCCTTTCTACTAGCTGAGTCCATATTTATCAAACCCTGATTTATGAACCTAAAGGCCTAATTTCTGAAAGGTTCAGTGCTAATTAAATTGCGTATGCTAATTATACTGTGTATGCTACCAATAAAGTTATATGTAACTGAAATATACTATCTGAAAATTCTTTCTTTTGGGGTAGGGGAGTAAACGTTTAATTGCAATATATTCCCAAGACTGCAGATCTGCCACTCTCTCACCAAATGAGAGGGAAGATGTTAGAGCTGTCATTACTGCAGCAAAACCCTGACTCCCTTGCTCTGGCAGGTCAAGCCTTATAATAAGATAAGTTATACTGTTGGGGTGAGTAACCAGCTAAGAAACCCTGCCAGTGTATTTTGGGAATGTAAATAAAAATGAACTTCAATGGAATAAAGGAGCTAACAAATATCCAACAATAGCATTGTTAGAGATAAACTTGGAGATGGGTGGGATTCAAATAAATTAACCACAAGTTCTATGTCCTAATAACCTAAATTAACAACAGGTTCTATGTCCCATTAGTAACCGGTTCTCAGAACCAGGCGCTCATTAGCAAAGGGTTCTGTAGGACCTGTGAGAATCCCCTGACAGCATCACTCGTTATAACTAATAATAAAATGATTAATTAATTAATTAATTGATTGATTGATTGATTTTATTAAAATAATAAAATACTTGGTGCTGAGATTGACTTAGGAAAAGATGGACAAAGGTGCAGCATTGTTTGACAATACAGTGGTACCTCGCATAACAAATACTTCACATAAAATATGTTCCACATAACAAACATTTCTCTAGGATTCTGCTTCACGTAACAAACATACTCGTGGACAGTTGGGGAAGACGTGCTGGCCGGCAGCCCTTTCAAAAGCATCAGGGCTGCCGAGCGCACCTGCCCATAGCAAAAGCAACACTTCCGCGTTGTTCCTCCTGTGTCCAGGTGTTCGCTGGACAGAGGGAGAGAACAGCAGTGGAGAAGAGGGCAGCAGCTCAGGGCTAGCCAGAAGGGAGCAGGGGAGAGAGAGGCTCAGGATGAAGAGAAGGAGAAAGTGGGGAGACATTTTGAAAGTATCTTTGATTACAAAAGAATGTGTCTTTGATTGCAGGCTCCTTCCCATTTCTACCCAGAAGTAAGCCCAATTGTGTCAAATGGGTCTTTCTCCCTGGAAAGTGTCTTTGATTGCAGCCTCCCAACCATGTCTACTCAGAAGTAAGCCCCATTATGTTAAATGGGTCTTACTCCCAGGGAAGTGTCTTTCGGACTGCAGCCTAAGTAGACTTCATAGGATCATGCACACTGAATGCATGTTTTGAATTCCAGTGTTTTGTCATCATTTTTACATCCAGTTAATATTTTCATATGAATATTTTTGGGGTTGTGGAACCAATCATCTGAGTTTCCATTATTTGCCATGGGAAAATCTGCTTCACGTAAAGAACGTTTCACATAACAAACATGCTTCCGGAATGAATTAAATTTGTTATGTGAGGCGTCACTGTATTTCATTCTATCTGCTTTTCTTTATGATTCAAATATGGATCTGATTACTGATACTAATCATTAATAAACTGACACCTGTTTTCTTCAAAGATGGTTTCTTCCTGAAATATTGTCATTATAGGATGTGGAATTGTACCCTCTTTTTCATAATCAGTAAGGGCTTTATGATTTTCTGCTGAGGAGATAATCTTTGTGTTGGAAAATAAGTGTTGCTTAATTAACAAATGAAGTGCAACACAAATGTTTTGTTGCATCAAGGGTTTGCCAGTTGCCCTGATTATATGTGCACAGTGCAGAAAACTCTTGTGTTAGATAAATGTCTTGTGATAATACAAACATATTTTCCTTCATGGCAATGATCTATATTTTTAAAAAAATCCTGATGCATGATGCAGAATTCAGGAATTTTTAAAATTCTTGCAGTATAGAAAAATGTTCTTTTAACGCATCTGCAAGAGAAATCAGACATTCAGGCAAGAGATAAGCTATTGATCAAGAACCTAAGCATTTTGGTTTACTTTGCCAATAACAGTTTGGTAGAATGAAACAGATTTTCTCATCAGTTCAGAAGAAGGGGGGGGGGTTGAAAAGAATAAAAAAATGCATACAGTGCTTTCCTTTTGTATGGATAAGCCTTTCCAGTAACCTCATAGGATACTTCCATTCATTATAATTGGCAAGAGAAGCAAGCCAAATTCAATAGTTTACTAGAATCGGTGATCAGTCTGACATTGTTATCTACTGTAGAGGTGGCTTTAATCTTATTTAACAACTATTTTGCAGTTGTCCTAGAAGACTAATTCTTTTCCAATATTATTCCCTGTGGTTTTGCTGAGTACAGAAAGTTCTCTGTATACCAAGGTCTACAAAAACATGTTTGATTGGAAAGAAATTCCACTTTAATGCTGAGTATTGGCTTTTTTAAGGACAGAAAAATGTTTTCTTTTTCTGTAAGATCAGTGAATGAGAATACACATATACAGAACCATACTAACATGTTTATGCTAGCTTGCCATGAAAGATCAGGAAATGATTAATGGTGACTCTTGTCTTTAACTCTTCAATGTATTCATGTTTTTTTTGTTAGTTGCCTTGCGTCCCCATTAGTGTGGGAGAAAGACAGGATATAAATACAGAAATAGTTGCCCTGTTTCTGCCTTAAAAAGCCATTTCAACCATTCGAAAACTTGATTTTTATTTAACCAAAGTGTAATTTTGATGAGCCATATCTAGTGAATGTTTTTCTTCTAATAGTATGACTTCTCAGGATCAGTATTACTACCCAAATACTGATTTATAGCCCAATAGTTCCCCCCAATCTTCTGTCAGGCAGCTGTGCATGGAGTGCATGTGACATACAGTGATGGGGAGGTAGTCAGATGGCCAGTAAGAGGCAAATAAAATATCATTTACATGCATCCATTGTTATCCAAAGTAATAGTGGATTACTATTACAAAAAATAGTAAAACAGATTTAAAGGCCAATTTCCAGGTTTTTGTTTTGCTTCTAATGGAATAAGTTTGTGCCTTAATATCTATAAGGGGTTGTTTCTGGGATTGCCTGTTGATATTAAAAATGTGTTAAATAGAAACAGTTAAAAATAAAAATTACACCCTTATACAATCATTTAAAACAGTTTTTCTAACTGTTGTAGAGACAGTTCAGTCTCTTAAAATTAAAAGACCCCCTTCTTTGCCTGGCTCAGCTGAAAAATTGATTGCTTACATGACTAGCTTACATGACTATCTTTCTACAACAGTAGAAAAGCAGTTTGTAAAACTGTGATTTGCAGTGGCCAAAATGTTGAGTCAAATCTATGTATTAAAAATCTGTGTATAATATGGCTGGACCTGTATTTCTCTTAGGCTACCTGGTAACCAGTGTGTATCTCGTTGAATAATGGCTAGATATTTTGATGATGTAAGTCTGAGAAGAAAATGGTCTTGGGTCCAGGATAGATAAAAAGATTGAATCTGGCATGCATAACTGCTACCAAGAACCATATCCTTCTATGTTGAGAACCAGGAACTCTCTCTGGTCCTTCAAAAGACTTTTAAGTAGCGTTGCTTCTGGTTTTTCCAAGAAACTTGAAGTGACCTTCTAATGCTTCCTGAAGGTCACAGAAGCATTATGAGACTCAGGTAGGCTGTGGTTAATTCTGAAGAGACCAGATGTCTCCAGTCTACAAGTTTGAGGATTCATGAATAATGAAATCACATGTCCCAAATCAGCAGATACAGCAGACCTATTGTATATATAAATGTGGGTGGATGGATATCATACATGCTAAGATGAGGTAGGTCTCCTTCTTTCAGCCCCTTCCCTTTCAATCCATTGAAAATTCAGTTAAGATTTGGTAAATATTTCCTTATCTAACTTGATAACACTTTTCTGAAGTCTCTTGGATTTGCCATGCCAATAATATTGTGAATTTGTATCTGTAAAGTTATTTTCAGGGAAATCTCCCTGGGACAAATTGATTGTATGGCAAAGATTCATCATTTTTTTCTTTTCAAGGAAGCCTAATTTTCATAGAGTTCTTTCAATTAGCACCTAATGTCACAAAGTACTTTGCTGATCATTCAGAACAGCAGGCTCCCAAGAGACTGAAGCAAGAGCACTTTAGAGTCTCACTGGTGAAAGGAATGGCAGTCTGAAGGCACCTTTGTAGGGCCAAGCAAGCTGTGCCACAGCTTTGTTGTAAGGGATTGTTAAAAGATTCCTGGGGAGAATCAAATGTGATGAAATGGTGCATTTGAAAGGTAAATTATAAGCAGATGTGCTGATCAGTGGGAGGTCACCCTGAAGTTGTAAGCAGGTATTTGGAGCATAGCAGCATTGAAAGGCAGCAGAATGTCATGGCAGCTGTGGGTGTAGAAGGGTTGTGTAAGTCAACAATTATTTTTATTCCACAAAATCCAGTTACAAAAGCTATGAGTTATTAACATTTTTATAACTGTGATCAGCTTGTTTGTGAGCATAAGAGTAAAGCCAAGTGTGGAGCTACTGGGACTGCCCCTCCACCAAAGAGGCCCCGAAGAGACAAAGTCAGGATGGCACCCCTGCAGGTGAGCCTTGAAGACCCAAAAGAAGGGACTCTGATCAGGGAATCACCCTGGATGTGACCAGGGACAAGGGTGGGGTGTCTAAGGGACTGGTCCATTCAGGGGAAGCACCCAGAGAGAGGCTTCCCTCTCTGGGAAAAGGAGAAAAAGAGGGATAGTAAGGACAACCTGTTGAGGGACTCGCCTCTCATACCTCACCAGGACTCTGCTACAAGGAAGTGAGGCCAACAAGGCTGGTTAGTACCAACTCTGCCAGCTCTGAGTTGGTGCAGTCCAGGATCTCCCCCGCAGCTCCTGTGTAAAGAACCCGGGGTGGGGGAAGCAGGTGCTGAAGAGAGGGAGTTTAGAAGGGAGTAGCACCAGAGCAGCAAGTGGAGGAAGAGCCAGGACATCGGTGCCCTGTCCTGGCAGCCTGATCTCCAAGGCCCAGTTGCAGGCACTTCAGCAGTAGCTATAGGTGGTGCTGAAACCTTGCTTGAGTTCTGTCCTTCTTTTCTGACTGAGGTTGTCTGTGTTGCTCCATTGAGCTTCTGATGTTACCCTGTTGGAAACGTCAAGAGTAAATAAATAAGGCATTTTAAATATACTTAATCTGTTGTACTGAGTCTTCTGTTGGCAGCCTCATGGTCTACGCTGGCTGAAGGTAATCCATTCAATGCACCCCACCCCTCTGGGATGTGGGAGGAGAAGTATCCGAGGCCACACCAAGAATAAATCAGGTTTGTCTAGCTGAATAGGAATGCATATGATAAAACAATTGTCCATTGCATGTTGTTGCATGACTATCTTTCTATTTCTTTATATGGATTCATGATGTATGATATTTTGCATGCGCATTTATTGGTGCTGGGTGCCTGTCAGGGAAGTACAAATCCGATTGATGCTGTGAATGTGAACTGGATTGATGGCATGAGGACGGATCCCACAGGTATACAGGAATGCTTCTCCTCTTCTTTGTCAGAGCAACCACCTACCCAACTTGAAGAAGCCTGGCTTGACTCTTCTTCATTGAAAAATTCCATTGGTGAAAGCACCAAATTTGTACAGGGCATTTGACCTTATGAACTAAAGTCGCATCCTGGCAGCTTCCTAATTTGAAATGAACAGAGTCATTGGGAATACAAAGAAGCATCTCTATCCTCCCAACTCCAGGGCCAAATTCAATCAAGAAGCTGATGCTAGTGAAGCAGCTGGCCTCCAGGAACTGGTCTTCAATTTTTTTGCACATGTAATACACAAAATATCAGCATCAATTTAGAATTTGGTGTCAGCTGTCAAGGACAATTAAGCCGCAAAAGGAAGTTCCTTCTCAGCTTATGTGAGAAGCTTATTTCACAAAAGATTCCATCAGATTCTATGGGATCAGAAAGTATAAAACCTTGGAGCTCACCATACATTTATGTATATCATCTCTTGCTCACCCATTTGCCTTCCTTCTGATATTCATTTATTAGACCCATTAGTACTACATAGTACTTCTATTTTAGCTATGAACCCAAGAATTGCTACATACCTTGTTTGAGCATCCTTTCTGTTTTGTTTCTGAACAGATGGGTCACTTGATCTTGGCATTCTAGCTCCACAACTCCTGCAAAGCACTGGCCAAGAGTTAGCAGGGAAAGGACTGTAAACCATGGTTCTTGATTTAATCTCACCATGACCCCATGCAACTTCTCTTAACTTTACTTGTCTCATGTGCAGACAAATGAATGACATTTTTAGTACCTTTATCATTTCCTCCTGCATCTATTTTTAAACTATTTGAGGGGAGGGTAGGTAGGGAGTAGGATGAGAGATCAGCTTTGTGAGTTGTGCCCCTACCAGGCAGTCCAGTCCCAGGTTCTCCAAATACCACCTGCTATAGTGTTGGGCACAAGTGTGCTCTTGTTCAAGGATGGGAATGATCCTTACAAGAAAACAAGCAGCTAAAATATGTATATATTTATGGTGTTTATACATATGCCAGTTAAATATAAAATGGGAGCAAATATAAGTTCAATCTAAAACCTTGATGGGATAAAACTATTGTAAGTACGATATTTGGACTTTGTAATCAAATTAATAGGCATGGCTGGCTTAAATCCAATTCTTAGTTGGTTGTTAAACCACTGCACTAATTAGAGCAAATTTTGCTTTCTGGTGACAGACTTGGGATATTACCAAGTGTACAACAGTTGCAACAATAACTGGATAGGGATTTCCCAGCCTTCGGTGTTATAAAATTTCTTGAAGTACAGTATAGTTGCTACATAATGTGCCACTTACGTACAGATTGGTTCCAAGGCTGGTATCTAAGGCAAAAATTGCATATGCTCAAAAATATCTTAGAAAATCCCTAAAATCCAAAAATATATGCTGTCTCCTTAAAGCTAGAGTCACAATGCACAAGAAATATGAGAACTGAGATTTAAGAGAACATCAGATTTGTGTCATTTTGCTTTCATGCTGGGTCAGACACAATAAGTGGAATGACAAGCAGAATTGCCCAAACTAAGTCATTCTCCCCTTTTTTGCTGAGCATGTATAAATTCATGTTTATATTTAATTTCATGTTAATATTTAAATTTCATGTTAAATTTAAATAGGAAATATTTAAATTCATATAAGTTAATGTTGCAACATTTTGTGTACCTGATTTTTTTGGGCCTAAGCCTAACATAGAGCTGTAGTAGAACAAGAATTTTTCACCATTTCCTGCTATAGAATATATTGATCTCAGCAACCCCCCTTAGATGACCATCTAAAAAGAGCCTAATTTGCATAAATTATAATTCCCGGACAAAAAATCCGGTTGATCATCTAAGGGTTACATGCTGCGAACGAATGTGGTCAAATTTAGCAACATCAATTTTTCTTACTGTTTATTTCCCCAATGAAGCAACTCTCTTTGGGGGACAGCTACAGTCAGAATGAAAGTCGAGTCTTTTGGCTGGAAGGAGCTAGTTCTCGAGGGAACAGGATTTTCCATTTAATTAATGTGAATTCTTCCTTTTTTTCCTTCTACAATTTTACTCAGCTACTTCCAATGACAATTTTACCTTTCAAAGGTCAGTGTGAGGCAGTAGCTATCGAAAGTTACAACAGGGTGGTTTGGTTCCCTAACCCCTTCAGGCAGAGGGGGAATGTATTTGTTGAAAACTTCAAGTTGTTAAATATTGTTTTGACTCAAACATAATGACTCAAACATAACTGAAATAAGTAACAAAACTTACACTTATCCTCTTCAGCCAGTCTTGCAACAAAGAGCATAGAGACATGCAGTTTTGAATGGAGGGGAGAAATACCTCCATCATCATCATCACTACTGCAGTTTTAATTGGCAATGCTGTGTGGCTGTATTTCATTAAAGAAGAAAATGTCCAGAATTTCATTCAGGCATCTCTGGTGTAGTTGGTGTGTATATCACATATCATGCTGAGCTACCATCAATACCTATCATTTAAATCCAAGATTAGCAATTAGCTAGGCATATGGGGGTCCCTGCCCCCAAACAGATATTTGCTATGGCAAAGGAAATGGTATCTTTAGAAGAATCTTCAATGCTGAAGTTGAGAGTGAAGTTCTGGGATTTCATCTATCGCAGGAATGGAGATGTGGTGCTGAGCAGTGTGTATGTGCTGAGCAGGAGTGCTCAGCTGCTGCCTTTGGAACATTTTTCAATATTAGTAGGAGAGCTAAGAACTTACTTTATATAGCTAAGTGATGCATACTTTTCATCACTTCAACTAAAATAATGAACTAAAAGTGATAACCCCTGATTTTCAAATTGTGGATCCAGGAGCCAGCAGTGAGTTTTGACCCAGTTTTTGTTAGTTTCTAAAACTGATAGGGCAGCTTTAGGTTATATACATTGAGGGTTAAACAAGGTGCTTCTAGGAGGTAGGACTGCTGTCAAATCACCATTATAGCCACACCTCTTATAGAGGAGTCATGTGTCACAGCACTCAGGCAGCAACCTCTACGGTAGTGGTACTCTGAAATTTCAGCCCATTTTTAAAATTTAAAAATCTATCCGGGACCCCCTATCAAACTTATCGGAATGTTACATCACTGTGATGCCAGAGCTCCTCCATCTCTACTTGGAAGTAAGTCCCATTGTGTTCAATAAGACTTAATTCCAGGAAAGCCCAGAGCCGGATTTTAATATGGCAGATCCCACCCTCTCTGAACCCCCTGGCCCGACCTCCCTGCAGCTTCTAACCCCCTGAACAGATGTGACCTCACAACCCTCCTGACCCTGACAATTCAACAGTCAGAGTGATACCCCCACTTTGAGTACCACTGCTTTAGGCGGTGAACATAAATTGAGAACAAATGTGTTAAACCATTGGGCCCTTTTTGCACCCTCCTGAATGACCATAAGCTGGACTGTAGTCCTTCCTCACTAAATTCTGCTCTCCTCCTTAAAGCATCTTTAGATTTTTCCTAACACTTATGGTTAAACCATTTCATTGTGTGACCATTTATTAACATGCATCCCTCATTCAGATCATTTAATGATCTGTTGGGTGCAATATGGCTCAGTGTGGCACTGTCAAACTCAACTTTGCACGTTATTCCATTTTAGGGATTAATCAGGAAAAATTCTAAGCTGGTAGCACAAACATAACACAATCTAGCTATATTTGCTACAGGAATGGCAAAAAGCAATCCAGATTGTAAGGAATTATCCACATATCTAAATGGATGTGGAACACACCGCAAATACACACGGTACTAAGGCCCAAATAGTCATATAATTTTTTCTATCTATTATGGCAATAATATCTTCAAAGAACATGAGCAGGGTAGTTAACCATGACCTCTCTCCCTGCAGCCATGCTTTCTGTTCTTAATCAAACTGCTTTCCCAGGTGTTCCCTGTAGATAGTTACCAAGGTTTTCCCTGTGGCAGTTGCTCCATAGCTTTCCTTTTGTTTCAGAATTGTTTTCTTTATAAAATGGTTGTGCCTGCTGTGCTCTAGTTTTAGCAAAGACTCCATTTACTGATGACAAATGAGTAATCCTACCGGGTAGGTTGATGAAACCATTCACTGCAGGTCAAAATTTAATTACAGAGGAGCAATGAATCACCCTTAAAAAAAATCATTCATTTTATGTTTATATAGGTTGTATCTCACAAAATCTACCCACATCACAGGAAAGCATGCACGCTTTTTATGGTTTGTGGCATATGATGTGTGATCAGGTAAAAGACAGCACTACCACTTCAGGAAATCTGTGGTCTCCAGACAACATTTCAAATCTGTGGCAGGCCACACGTTGCACTGTTTGCTGTGATAGCAATTGCCCGATGGATATGCAAAATATCATGGATATGTATGTAAACTTGCCCAACAGCCTATTACTGCTTTAATATTCTATAGCAGCGTTTCTCAAACTGGGGGTCGCGACTCCATGGGGGGTTGCAGGAGCCTCTCACTGGGGTCACCTAAAGGCCCCTCGTGTAGCTATTAGCTACAAAACCTTCTCCTGTCTAGGATTCGGCCTATCCCTAGCTCTGAAAATCCCCCAGAGCATAAAGAGGGAGGCGGGCGCACCCCTGCTGGCCAGAGGTTTGTGCAACATTCTCTCAGGGTCTTCCAGGCCAAGCACCAGCAACAGAGGCCTCCATAACCCCTCTTCCTGCTTGTGTGGCCATCAAAGGGCCTCATTGGCACCAGCTGATGGAGCCTCCCACGAGTCCCCACACGACCTCCATACCCCTTCTCCTGGCCAGGCAGGGGCTCCTTTTCCTCATCCCTCCTCTTCTTCCCTACACGTGATCCTCTCTCCCTCCCCCTCTCCTCCTCCTCCTCAGCCACCAGCCAGGGGTTTCTGCGCTCCCTTTTCCTCTGGTCCAGATGGCCTGGCCACCCCTGCATGCGATCCTCTCTCCGTCCCCCCTTCTCCTCCTCCTCAGCCACCAGCCACTACCTTCTGCGCTCCCTTTTCCTCCTGGTCCAGCTGGCCTGGCCATCCCTGCACTCAATCCTCTCTCGCTCCCCCTTCTCCTCAGCCACCAGCCAGGGGCTCCCAAGCCTGGACTTCATTGCTACCAGCCACCCAGCTCAGTGCCCCCCACCACATCCTAATCCTCAACCACCTACCTACATAGCTGTCTATCCCACCCCCCTTATCTATGTCACCCTGTCTGTCTGTCTGTCTGTCTGTCTGTCTGTCTAGTCTAGTCTAGTCTAATCTAATCTAATCTAATCTAATCTAATCTAATCTAATCTAATCTAATCTCTCTCTCTCTCTCTCTCTCTCTCTCTCTCTCTCTCTATCTATCTATCTGCCACCCAGCTACGTACATTTCCCCACCAGGTCCCCACCTAGCCCCTCATCCCCACTTAACTTTCCCATCTACCTTTCATCTCTTGCATGGGTCCCATTATAGTCAGTGGGGTTCCTCCCAGGAAAGTGTGGACAGGACTTCAGCCTCAGAACCTCATCCTGTGCATGTCTACTCAGAAATCACTCCCATTACAGTCAGTGGGGTTTTTACTCCCATGTAAATGTGGATAGGTTTGCAGCCTCAGGGCCCAATCCTATGCATGCTTACTCAGAAATAAATCCCATTATAGTCAGTGGGGTTCCTCCCGGGAAAGTGTGGACAGGACTGCAGGACAAGTGTGGACAGGACAAAATGCTTCAAGACAAAATTTTATTTATTTGTATTTAGAAATAAATATTTTACAATATATAATTAAATATTGTTTAATTATAATTAAATATTGTTTTTGTGATTAATTACTATGCTTTAATTAAGTCCAGTTTGTAACAATGAAAATACATCCTGCATATCAGATATTTACATCACTATTCATAACAGTGGCAAAATTACAGTTATGAAGTAGCAATGAAAATAATTTTATGTTTGGGGGTCCCCATAACATGAAGAACTCTATTAAGGGGTCACAGCTTTAGGAAGTTTGAGAACCACTGTTCTAAAGGAACTATTGAATAGATTTTTATTGGTGTTAGAGGTTGCAGTGTCTCAAAAGGTAAATTTTGAGTGGTATAAAAAGTAGTTTATGTTTATTTCTTTTCTCACTCCAAAAATGAGAATTATTTGTATGTGTGGGGTGGTGGTTTCCATGATCTTCTTCTGTGGAGAGATGGGTACGTAATAGCTGTACTGTAGGGTACATGATGGACTGTAGCTTCCAAATTGCGAGAAGTTCTAGTTCCTCTTTATTCAGCATTGGTCAGACCTCACCTTGAGTACTGTGTTCAGTTCTGGGCACCTCACTTTAAGAAAGATGCAGCCAAACTGGAGCAAGTCCAGAGGAGAGCGACAAGAATGATCAGTGGGATGGAAGGGAAGCCCTATGAGAAAAGGTTGGGGGAACTTGGGATGTTTGGCCTGGAGAAGGCTGAGAGGAGACCTGATCGCACTCTTCAGATACCTGAAGGGCTGTCATATGGAGGAAGGGGCAGGCAGAACTGGAACCAACAGGTACAAACTGCAAGAAAGGAGATTCCGGTTGGATATCAGGAAAAAATTCATGACGGTGAAGTGCTCTAGGAAGTTATCCTGCTACAGGCAGGGGTTGGACTAGTTGACCTATTGGGTCCCTTCCAACTCTAGGATTCTATGACTCTAATTATATATATATATATATATATATATATATATATATATATATATATATATATATATATATATATATATATAAAACAATTGGGCATATTCTACCAGTTTAGTTCTTGCCAGCACTTTTTTTCCTTAGGCATACAATGCCAAACTTTTAGCACTGGGACCATTTTTTAGAATGAGAGTCTTTTTGAACCCACTGCAAGTGATGTCATGACCAGAAGTGACATCATCAAGTAGGAAATTTTTTAACAATCCCAGATTGCGTTCCTACCTATACATACACTTTTATTATAATTGTTAAAGTTTATAACAGATCTATAACATTTCCTCTAACTACAATCACATATCATGGTAGCATCTTGTCTAATACAATAAAAATAAAATATTGAAATGAATTGGGACCCACTTGAAATTGATTTGTGACCCATCTAGTTGAGTTCCGACCCACAATTTTATAAATACTGAATTGTATTGTGTCAGGTGTTGGAACAGCACTAAATAAAGTCTATAAAACCCTTTCATAACTAGGCTTGTTTAGTAAGGGATGAATGAAATACACATACCTTATTAAATTCATTTCCTGTGCTTAAAATGAGTTCTTAGTTTGACAAAACAGATGTACCTGTTTAGGCCAATACAACTTACTATATTTCCCAGCTTATAAGACACAGCTTTTTTTACCCCCAGAAGGGGGTAAAAATCCCCCTGCATCTTATAAGCTGTATATACTTCTTTCCCCCTGCATCTGGGGAAAGAGGCTCTTTCTCTCAGAGGCTTGGGTGTGCTGGTGGAGGTGGTGTTCCAGCAGCCCAAGGCTGGAAGAGGTCACATGAGATCCTCCCAAGCCTTGCGCGGCTATGGGAGAGCCTCCGTCAGAGCGTCCAAGCCTCTGAGAGGGTTGGACTCCCTGGAAGGGGCAGTGCTGGTTGCGCGAGGCTGGGGAAATTTTGTGGATCCTCTCCAGCCTCGCATGGCCAGAGCACTGCCTCATCCAGCGCACGCAAGCCTCTCAGAGGCTTGGACGCACTGGAGGATGTGGCGCTCTGGTCATGCCAGACCCAGTCGCACCGGACTTTAACTGCACTGGACTGTAAATCTAGGTGTGTGTCTGGTGCATGTTTTAAGCTGGGAAATACGGTACCTGTCTCCCCATTCCAATGGCAGTGTAGAGAGATGGATGCATGCCTGCCTTCGCCACCTTGCTCTGCCCCAGAGTGACCAAAAGTGCCTTAATGACAATTTTGCAACACCCCAGGCTAGCTTGAAACTTGTGCGGGAATTTGTGCCAGCCTAACTCAGGATTAGGATTGCATCCTGGGTATAACATTTTAGATAACAGTATTTTGGAAATCAATACTAAAAGAATTTATCTGTATCAGAGGATAGCATTCCTGTCATGATCACTATTATTTGCAAAATGTATTTTTAGCTACAAAGCTTTTATAATTGTCTGTGGTAGTGTTAGTCTCCTTTGTTTTGTAGAGATGCTTTCTGCCTTGACTTTTCTTCATATGCAGCTGCTTTTCTTGCTGTGAATTCCCATCAAAACACTTAACATGATCAAATTTTGCTCCAGGCACCCTTTAATGCTACTCCAAGGTGTTTTATAGTGTGATATATCTTCTTTAGCGTCTAAACTAATGGCTAGTCTTTGCCAATCAACAGAACCTCAGAACTGCTCCCCAGGGTGACTTGATTCCCTTGTTAGAGCTCTTCACTAGGTCAAATTTCTCACAATAACAGGAATTCTATCCACAAAGTGAGTTGGGGCTACATCCTACTAAGGAAAAGACCAGGTTCACTTCCACATGAGTTACAAGTAATGTGCTAAATGGTTATTAAAGTACATATAATAATGATTTGATTGGGCTTTTCATGTGATTAAACAAAATCTGTCAAATATTTGACTGGGGACACAGTTCTAACCAATTTTAGGCCAGCACAACTCACCCATTTCCCCATTCCTGTGGTTGTGTAAGGAGGCAGATGCACTTCTGCCTTTGCCCAACTCCTCCCCAACCCCCCCCCCCCCCAGAGTGGACAGAAGTGGCATTACAGCAATTTTGCAACACCCACAGGCCATCACGGGCCTTGTGCTAGCCTAATGCAGGGTTAGGATTGCATCCTGGGTATAACATTTTGGATAACATTATCTAAAATAATTTTTTTCCTGTATCAGACAGCCTTAATGGAAAGCATTGAAGGAAGAGAATCAGTATTGCTGTCATTTATTTGAATTGTAGCATACCTTTATTCAAAATATTTCATGAACATTCTCTTTCATGATAATCTGATTATTAACACAGATTGAATGATTTCAGAATACGTACAGGCATCTTCCACATATAACATTCATTTCCAATGAAAATTGTCTTTACATTGCGCTGTTCCATTCCAATGAAAGTTATTTACATTGCATTGTTACATTGTGCAACATGCACAGTTTATTAGCGTGCATGTTGATGCCTGAATTCAGTTACAGATCCCTGTGTTATGCTTCAAAGCAACTTTATGACTGTTAACTGTATTAGATAGGCTGCTATGAGCTTTATTTTTTCCCCCAGATTTCTTATGTTGGCAACAAATAAGGAATCTGGTGTTTGTTAATCCTTTTCTTATGAATGCCAGAAAATGTGTTGAAATGTGTTGAGCATTTCTGAAAATTTAGCTTTTATTTTTAAAGAGGTTAGCAAGGATTATGCTGATTACTACTTGTGTTTCTATAAAGCCTATGGGACATATAACAAGCATTATTTAGGGTGGCAACCTAAATAGAAGGTACTTGATATTGAGACCTTACACCAGGATGGACTGAGGAGGATCTAGATTTAAATTCCTGCACAGTCATGGTCCAGGGATATCACTCAATGTTATTTGGGGCTTTGGGCCAGACAGTTTCATCCTGCTTCCTTGACCTTACACCAGGGATTGGAAATCTTCATCCGCATAGAGTCCTGATATGTGCAGTGGCATCACTTCAGGGGGTAGTGTTAGTATTTTCAATCTAACAGGTAAGCTCAGGTAAGCTGAGGTGGTTAGAATGTTCAGATTTGAATATCTGCCAGTTGAGTGTGACAGTTGGAGAACTGTTTGTCAGTTAGAAAACTGCAGTCGGAGCTCAGCTGTTCATCAGAGCAGAAGAATACTGGTTAGCTCTGAGGTGTTTAGATTCAAGAAGGACTTGAATTCATGTGTATGACCCGGATTGTGTTGGACTACACTCAGTTGTAAATACAGTAGATAGTTAATCTACTCCACTCTGCCTGACACAACTATCAATTAGCATCCTGACGACAGGTGGCAGTTATGAAAGTTATACATCAGTTTGTGTATAAGGAGATATGGCTTATAGTTGAAAACATATATACAGGTCCAACCTTGTTATACATGGATTTTTTTATACACGGATTTTAATGGCCACTCAACACGAATGGCTACTGCAAATCACAGTTGTAGACAGGTAGTCATACAAGCAATCATTTTATTTTACAGCCCTGGAATCAAATCCCTTCAGATACTGTGGCACTGCCTTATTCAATTAGGTGAAACAGAGGAACAGGAAACCCAGAAGTGGGTCTTGGAAACCTAATTTTCCATTGTTTTCTTTATACATGGATTTTTTTTTATCCACAGGAGGTTCCAGTACAGAGCCCTAGTGGATAATGAGGGACACCTGTATTTGAAAAAACAGCAACTATGGCCCATATCCTAAAGTCAAATTAAGCCCTTTGCGATGGAGCAGTTAAGGTGACTTTCCATAAGATAACACTAAAGGGTGACGTAACTGCGTGGACCCGTAACTGCTCTGAATTTTGCCTTATGTTAATTACAAACATATTGCTAATAAGAGCAACTGTTTATAGCAAACTGTTGCCAAGTGAGTTGGAAAAAAGGACAAAGCAAGTAAAAAATTGGGACTCACTGCCCTAAAGCAGAGTCTTGCGAGTCTTGCACATTTCAATTCTATTCTTGAAGTGCATTTCATCTCTTTTGTCAGCAAAAGGCTGGAGTCATTGAAATTAGGTCCCAGGATGTCAAATATTAGATAAAATTACAACCCAACTGTGCCATCTACATTGCATTACATTCCATCAGCTTTGGGATTGGGCAGAAACAATGATTTCTTAACTATATGAATGAAATACAAATTATGTTTATATTCAGTGAAGCTTCATGATTGTCTTTGCACATCACAGAGTTGAAATACTCATATGGAGTGGGCCACCTTATTTGCAAGCTCTGCAACCATGGATTTAACCATCCACTGACTGGAATTTTTTCATCTGTCCTTCTGTAGTCTCCTGCCATTCCAGAGCTCTCATTCCAGAGCTCTCACTGGCTGCAGCACTATGTTTGCACCATTCATGCAAGTTTATGCAATTTATTTAAATTTATGCAAAGTCTGCCTTTTTCTTGTGCACCTGCAGATTATGCATAGATTTTGGTATAAGTGCAGGATCCTTGAAACAAACCCCTTTGGATATGGAAGGCTCATTTTAATATCAAATAATTAAAGTTAGATTCTTGAAGAAAGCCTAAAGCAAGTAATCGAGGTGAATTAATGAGCATGGTTAGAATTTAGAATTGAGTCAAAAGATACATATTCAATATCCTCGGGTATAATGCTCAAACTGAAGAAAGAAAATGTCACTTGCAAAGGGAACATATCGTTATCTGAGGTTATCGTAAAGGAACAAATACTTCTTGCATTTCTCAACTTGGCCAAATTACAGTTCATAATGAACTCCACGATCAGAAGTGCTTGGGATCCAATGTTCTATAACAGTAGTCCTCAAGCTTCTGAGGACCATGATCTGGTTCTGTGGGAAAAAAATTCCCACGGTCCGGGAGGATGCACATGCGCAGTGCCATCTGGAACTGCGCATGTGCATCTGTGCAGCTGGGCTATGCATGCACAGTTCTCCCTGCAGCAAGGGAGATAACAGCTCCCTGTAGCCAGGGAGAACTGTGCAAGGGCAGCTGAGTATTGGGCTGCATTTGCTCAGTTGGTGTTGGGCCAAGGCTGAGTGCAGCCTTGGACCATGCCTCCCCAGGCATTTTAAATATTTATCAATATTTATGAATATTTAACTGATAAATATTTGCAGGAACTTTTGCTTTTTGTTTATTAATCTCAAAGCCATAGTGTATGGATCTGAGCACGTGTGCAAAAGGTTGAGCATTTATCGGCACAATCCTAAGAAATTTAGGCCAGTCTAACTCACCTGGCCTATCTTTCCATGATGGTGTGGGAAGGTTGGCATATGCCTATGTGAGAAGCGCCTTACTGCACTTTTGTGACACCACCAGATCAGCCAGGGCTTAGGCTGGCCTAAGTGGAGGTTAGGATTGCAGCCTTAGACTTTTGGCTGCAATCCTGAAGTGCAGTTGGGCTAGCCTGTTTATCACTGAGCTGGTCCATTTCCAAGATGGAACACCAGAAAGGCTTGGGCCAGCATAAGTCAACATAGGCTGGCCCAAGACAGATGGACCTGGGCTGGTCTACCTGTGTCAGCTGCCCTATGCAGGTCAGGAGAGGCATATTGAAGGCATATCCAGCATGGCCTAGAACAGTGCAGTTAGGCTGTATCTAGACCCTGTTTTAACTTAGATGACCATCTAAAAATAGCCTAATTTGCATAAATTATAATTGCCGGTCAATAAATCCCGTTGGTCATCTGAGGGTTACGGTCAGAAATGTTCTCTTCCAGCTCTTCTAAGTTATACCACCTCAGGAGCAGAAATAAATCTGAGTAGACCTATAGGGGTTCCTGATAAGCCAGAGTAAAAATGGAAGTGTTAGCAAAACATTTGAGTCCTTGGCCAGCTTAAGTGCAACCCCTGTCTCTCAACCTTAGGTTAGTGGGCTTCAACAGCACACTAACCTTGGGATCAGTGGTGGGCCCAAGCTGGTTCGGGCCGGATCGCCCAAACCGGTTGTCACTTGCCCCCCGCTAGCGATCCGCTAGCTAAGGGGGGGCCGGAAAACCCAGCGTACTGGTTCGGCATGCCAGGGAGGAGACGCACTGCACCTGTGCCGACCTCAGCACAGGCGCGGTGTGTCTCCTCCAGCTGGAGGGGACGCACTGCGCCTGTGCCGACCTCAGTGCAGACACGGTGCGTCTCCTCCTGCTGGAGGGGACACACTGCACCTGTGCCAACCTCGAAACAGGATGTCTGCACCTGTGCCTATAGGCCTATAGGAGACACACTGTGTGTGCACCGGGGTTGGCGCATGCGCAGTGCACCGGGGTTGGGACCCGCCCCTCACCCCGTCCACCCGCACCCACAGTGCACTGGGGTGGGTGGCGTGCCCTCCCCGGCCCCGCCCCTGACCCTGGCCTGGCCTGCCCACTTCCTGTGAACCGGATGTTGGGCCAGGCTGGGCCCACCTCTGCTTGGGATATAGAGCAACTCCAAACAATCCCCTTGCATCCTCCCTCCTCTACAAGTACTGCTGTCTTATGCTGCAGCTGTTTCTGGTTGTCAGGGATCCTGGGCTTCCTTATATGGTAGGCACCACAGTTGTTCCTTGTTCAGTGTGATCTGAGGCAGGTCTCCTCGGAAGCAAGCCCTCTCCAGGTACCACTTACTTGGTGCTCTGCAGCCTGTGGATTAGGCACATCTTTCTTCTCTGGTTACAGCCCACTTGGGGCAGCACAGGTTTGGTTTATTTCTTAGCACTTTAGAATTGATCTTTTCAGTTCTTTTGCAAGGCTTTCTAAAAGTTGTAGACAGGGTTCAAGAGAAAATTTACTATAGCCTAAAGCAGAGCAGTGTGAAATAATGGATGTAATCTCTTTATTTAGGTCCTTATTTGCAGAACCCATTTGTTTACTGTGCTGAGAATTTTCAAAAATAGATTGTGTGCTGTAAAGAAGGCCATGAAACCTTAAAATTGTGGGATCAGCTGCAGTGCAATGGCATCTACCTGAGTGTGCTTGCTTCTTTATCCAGCATATTTTTGAGGTGTGAATTATTCTGTAAGAAAAACTTCTTTGGCACATAGCTGCTCATTAAAGTTGATGCAAATTATATATGATTATTTCTAAAAACAGCCAGCTGAATTCTTGAAGAGAAAAGAAGACAAAACCCTGTTTCTTAAAATATTGTTTACATCTAATTACATCTTGCATGTGTGTTAGAAAATAGAAACAAAGCCATGAATAACAACAAAATGATAGCATGGCAATGTTCTGATGCCATGTGAGTTGGCAATGGTTTATCTGCTATTATTTTCATGAATTGTGAATATGGTGGAAACTTATGATTGATCTCTCGGCTATACCTATTGGATATAGGACTACCCCAGGAGTCATCACTCATTGACTTGCCTGAGAATCCACTACTTAATGGCAATCTACAGATTGCTGTAAGATTGCTGAAGAACAGAATGGTGCCTATAGTGGATGAAGTCTCTGCCAAAATAATCCAAGAGGGATATTCTGCTACATTGGATCAATGTACTCCTGACATGCCACTGGCACTTGGAATGCATCCCACCAACATGGACAAAAATCATCCTTGTCCTGATCCTGAAGAAATGTGATAAACATCTTGCAGTTGATTATATGATTTTAAATTAATGTTGAAGAAGTAGTCAAAAAGAACAAGCAAGATTGACACCACTTGGGATCACTGCACAGATCAAATACATTCATGCCTTGCTATTTGCGGGGGTTCTATTCTGGGAACCCCAACTGATGCTGAAACCCATGTACTGATAATGAAATCTGCAGATCAGGCATGTCAGACCTTCCAAATGTGACTAGAGATGTGTTCTAGAAACATCCAGGTGGTGTTCTGAATGTTGGGGGAGGCCCCATAAATCTTCCCAGTTTTCAGAATGTTTTCTAAAGCTATTTCAATGCTATTTTCAGTTTCTGCCTCAAAACTGGAAGTTACCTTTTTATGACTTTAGAAATCGTCTTGAGAGCTTGGAGGCTGCATGGGTCCTTCCCCAGTCCTCAAATCTCTATCTGGATGTGACTGGAGCACTAGAGTGTTCAGGTTGATCTGCCCCCTGTATTTGGAACTGTGGATTATCAAATCCCTGAATACTGATTCTATGGATAACCTGTATTTGTCATTTGTCAACTGATGGAAGAAAGGATCAAGTATAGAAAGCAAACTGTCATTGTCTTAATCGACTTAAAATCTGCACTTGACTGTGTTCACTGGCCTTTCTTGTGGAGGGTGCTGGAGAATGAGCTTGTGCTGCTGAATGTCATCCAAGTTCTCCATTTGCCATACAGTGACTCAACTAGCAACGTGCTGATCTGAAACTGCTCAGCGACTATCCCATCCAGACTGTTGTCTGCCAGGAAGATGTTGCTTCTCTCAGGCTTTTCAGTACACGCGTCCCTCATTATCCACTAAGGTTCCATTCTGGAACCTACTGTGGATTGGAAAAAAATCCCTGGATTAAAAAAATATGGAAAAATAGATTTAAAAGTTTTTTTAAACCTATTTTAGGTTTAGGAAGTTTTTTAAAACTTCTGAGTTTGTTTTTTTTTTTTGCTCCTTTCTTGAGTATAATGGAATAAATATATCAGTACAGTGGTGCCTCACATAACAAGTTTAATTTGTTCCGGAGGCATGCCTGTTATGGGAACGCTCATGGGAAGTGGATTTTCCCATAGGAAATAATGGAAACACAGAAGATTGGTTCCAGAACCCCAAAAATATTCTTATAAAAATATTAACTGGATGTAAAAATGATGACAAAACACTGGAATTGAATTCAAAACATGCTTTAAATGTGCCTGATCCTATGAAGTCTACTTAGGCTGCAATCCTAAAGACACTTTCCTGGAAGTAAGCCCCATTGAACACAATGGGGCTTACTTCTCAGTAGACATGGTTAGGAGGCTGCAACCAAAGATACTTTCTTCATTAATCCAAGACACTTTCAAAGTGTCTCCCCACTTTCTCCTTCTCTTCATCCTGAGCCTCTCTCTCCCCTGCTCCCTTCTGGCTAGCCCTGAGCTGCTTCCCTCTTCTCTTCTCTCCCTCTGCCAGCGGATGCCCAGCCACAGGAGGAACAGCGCAGAAGTGTTGCTTTCACTATGGGCAGGTGTGCTAAGCAGCCCTGACACTTTTTTAAAGGGTTGCCGGCCAGCGCGTCTGCCCCAACAGCCAACAAGTATGCTTGTTATATAAAGCAACACTTGTTAAGTGAGGTAAAATTCAAGAGAAATTTTTGTTTGTTATGTGGATCACTTGTTAAGTAAGATACCACTGTATGTGCATAGATTTGATTCTGCTTGCATGACTGCCAATAACAGTAGAAAAGCATTTTTTAAAAACTCATTTGCAGTGGCCAGTCGTGTTGAATCAACTCCAGGTATAAGAAATTTGTGTAAAACAAGTTTGGACCTGTAGTATGATTGATGCTATTATGCATTGATCTTCACAATCACAGATTTTTTTCCTGCAGCTGCAATAATGGAAAGCCTGCTGGATTATACCGGTAATGACAGAAGCTACTGAGAGTGCTGCCTCTTATATTTCTTATAGCATCCTATATAGCATGTCTGCAACATGCTTCCAGTTGTGTTCTGGAGGACTGAACACACTACTGGTTTGGAGCCTAAAGCGGGTTAAATCCACAGATTTCAAACCTATAGGTAAAAAGGTAAAAAACCTATAGGTTAAAAAGGCCAACCTGTATTCCTACGTGTTTCCAAAAGTGCACTGACATTTCACTCAGGAGGCAGAATTGGAGTTAGAATTGAAAATTCATCTGAAAATTAAGGGATGCTAAGCTTTCATTTTTCAAGAGCACATTTAGTAGTGATGAGAACAATGTTCTCTTACCCAGAGGAGAGGTTCAGGACCTGAAACTCCCCTGTGGGAAACGGGATGTGCCTTTTTGGCAGAGCTGCCTTGCTGTGTGATTAGGCTGTTAATGTTACCTTATGCATGGTTTCTTGAAAATAACAGGACAATCCAGAGCAACTAATCTGTCCACATAAGAGCCCTTAGGTTGCCCTATCTAACACTAGGTTGGAGCAACTGCAAGATGCTCCAGCCCAGTTACTCTGGAAGAGGCTTAGGGCAGAGCAAGGCAAGATAGGGTGCCCTAAGAGAGGTGGACCTGCTCTGCCCTAACTGGGGCAGCCTAAGCAGCTCAGGAGAGGCAAGTTGAGGGCATGTTTAGCATTGCCTAGGGCAGAACAGTTACTCTGTATCCAGAGCCTGTTTCCAAGGCAGAAATGCCCTCTTCCAGCCCTCAGAGTTATACCACCTCAGGAGCAGGTATAGTAATGAGTAGACCCATAGGGGTCCATGATAAGGCCCGAGTAAGAATGGCAGTGCTGACCAAAAATCTGAGTTCTTGGCCAGCCTAGCTGCAACCCCTGCTTCTCAACCTCAGGATATGGAACAAACTACGGCTGCCCACAAACCTCAGGATACAGCAGGCCACTCCAAGAAGCCCCTTGTATTCACTGTAGAATGTACTGGCATCTCATCGGGGACTCCTTATAAGGCAGGCACCCAGTGGCGTCACCAGACTGGTGCGGCTGGTGTGGGCTGCATTGGGTGATGCACTCCATATGGGGTGATGTGCCGGAGGAGTTTGACTGTCCTTTGGCAGGCCCCGGGCGTCAGCACCCCCATTCAGGCCTGCTCCAAGGCGGAGCAGCAGCCAGAAGCTGCCACTTGTCTGAGGAGCTGGCCTGAATGGCCATCTGAGGTGCACTGCGCAGAAACACACTGAGCATGCCGAACAGCTTCAGAGGAGACTTCCTTAGAGCAGAGAAAGTCCGCGCCTCCGCACAGCCATTCGGCCTCACTCAGGAGGCGGAGCGGCAGCCGAATGGCTTCAGAAAGAGTATTGCACAGGCACCAACTCTGACGCCTGCACAGTCTCCCCCGAAGCCAAAAGGCTTCAGAAAAGTACTGTGCAGGTGTCAGAGATGGTGCCTGTGCAGTACTCTTTCTGAAGCCAGTTGGCTTCAGAAACAACTGCGCAGGCGCCAACTTTGGTGACTGTGCAGTCCAGGTGGGGGGGGCGCGCATCCCAGGGATGACGCACAGACTTCCACACCAGGTGATGTGCAGAGTCATGTCACCACTGTAGGCACCAGAGCTGTTCCTTGTTCAGTGTGATCTGAGGGGTGTCTCCTCAGGAGCAAGTCTTCCCCTTGTCTCAATTACTTAGCATGCTCTAGAGCAGTTAGGGCAGCCCAGGCTTCCTGACTCTCTGGATTCAGCATAACTTTCTGCTCTAGATACAGAATAGTTAGGAGAGTGCAGTTAGGTCAGAGCAGGCTGAATTTGCTCTGGATTGTGTCCTAAACCCATTGTGTTCATCAGACTTAAGGTAAAGGTGTCTCCTGCAGGATTTATCACTAGTTGTGACTTGGGTATGGTAGAATCCCTGTTTCTAAGCCAAAGAGCCAGTGTTGTCCAAAGATGCTTCCGTGGTCATGTGGCCAGCATGATTATATGTCAAGGCGCCATGGAATGCTATCACTTTCTACTGAGGTGGTTATTTATCTACTTGTATTTTCATGTCTTTGAACTGCTAGGTTGGTAGGAGTTGGACAAGGGCTGCAATCCTAAACACATTTTCCTGGGAGTAAGACCCATTGAACACAATGGTGCTTACTTTTGAGTAGACATGGTTAGGATTGTGCTCAAGGTGCGGTAGCTCACTTCTTCTTGTAACACCCAGGTCTTGAACCTTGGACTGCTGGTTGACAGATACAGTGTCTTAACAGTAGACATACTTCTGGGTAAATTTGTATGTTTACTGTAACATGAGCTCCATACTATCTCTTGCAAACTGTTGGGAGACAAGATGACTTACATATACTGTAGGTCTATGCTCCTAGACAAGTTCACCTTCTACTGAGCCTGATACTTCTACTTTTCTAAGGTCCTTTTGAAAGCAAAGTTTCAAAAGCAACACCTTATGGTGTCACTCCGTATCTCTGCTCTTTCTTGACTACATCTCTGCTTGTTAATGAGTAGCAAAAAAATCAAACTAATTGGCCAGTAATGCCACTCTATAAAATTCATAGAGCAATATCCAGTGAAAATTTAAGTTTGCACTTTAGTTCCATTGATTTTATTATGACATTAGAACCTAAAGTACATTTAGTGTTCTCTAATTGTACTCAAGGATGACACCATAAAATGTTTGCTCTGTTTTCTACTTTGAAGGAACCTGTCAAGGGGCCAAGTCTTAGAAGTTGTGTAAAGGAATTAGGTAGGGTGGCACTTCGGAAGAAAAAAAAGCACCTAAACACACCAAGAGTACTGGCCAACATTTCAGTATATTTTAAACTGCCAAATATATCAGCAGCTACTCAGTTGTTTGAAGGCCACCCACCACTGCCTCCTGAATCTACGTTTTAGCTACTGCAGCCAGGAACAAGACTGGCTGGCTCATGTTTTGACAGAATATCGCATTTACAATGCTGTCAGTATTTTTTTCATATAACCTTGTATGCTACATAAATTGTTAGCATCAAAATCATAGCAACTTGGCCTATGAAGATGACAGACTTATCATTTAGCATTTATATTGGAAAACGAGTGCCTGTACTTGGCATGTCAGCATTTTGAAAAATTAGTGACTGAAGCGTTTAAAGAATCACCGGCAGAGTGCTTTGAAGACAATCTGGTGTGTTTATCAGTACAACAATATTTCTCTCTAGATACCTTTCTCCACAGAAAGAATAAGCTATACTGTTATGAGCTGAGCTTTTCCTACTTCTGGGTCCTTTGCCTATTTACCTAAACTATCAAATCAATCTGCAAGATAGTATCTGAAAATTGACTGTGTCCTTGACTCTTTGACCGTTTTTCCTGGGTTTGCATCTCTTAATTTCCACTCATTCCCTGACCTCACGATACCCTCCCGAGGTGTGGACAGCAAAGCTCCCCTTTGGAGGATCACAGGGCTTGTTGAGGGCTAGATGGAGGCTTGACAAGGGTCGCATCTAGTCCCAGGCCAGAGTTTGAAGACCACTATCCCATGAACATATGTCCTGCAGACCCCATGAATGGCATAGCTTTTATGCAAAGACACAATGTGATGGCAGAGGTCAACTGACTAAAGGCAGGGTGGAAGGGGGATCAGATATTGATAGCACAATCCTAACCCCACTTAGCCCAGCCCAGTTCCTTGCACCAGCATAGGGGTGTCAGAAAAGTGCCTCAAGGCATTTCTGTATCACTCCAGAAGGGGTTAGGCTGGTGCATGGATGCACTCTGGCTTCCCCATGACACCACAGGAACAGGAAAATGGATGTGCTATGCTGGCCTAAATTGGTTTGGATTGCTTCCTGAAACTCATGCCTTCTTAAAAGAAATAAGGCACAGTATACATTGTGGTAGTAAACTGTAATCTTAGTATGTGATGCTAGTTTGCCTCCTCATGGTGCAGCCCAGATAGCACAAAAGTGTGAACTGAACGACTAGCAGCAATTGGCAGCCAGACTACACTGAAGAATTGGCAGTTGGCAACAGATGGCAGCCAGACATCAATGTGGAATTCCTGGCTCTCTAAATACATGGCAATGGAACACTAACATCTGATTTACCATAAGTCCATGTACTTGCCATACACCAAATAAAATAAACTGTAATCTTAATTATATATAAATAATTGTATGTGAATAATACTTGTTCTCACAATAAATCATGGAACAAATTGACTTTTTTAAATTTAGCTCTCTTTTGACACCAATGATAGCAGAGGGAAAAGCAGGTCAGACATATATTAAATAAATGGAAAAACATCCAGATGCTCAAATTTCATTAGTCTTTTGGACATAACCAGTGACACCACTACCCTCACTACTATAAGTCATACTTGAAAATGTGTGTGAATATCATGGCTTACTTTCATTTTAGTTGTTTGAGAGTAATATTATAAGCTTTTTATTATATGGTTTATTATTGCATGTGGAAAAGATAATAAAGCACATTTTATGGCCAGGCTAAAGATTACACGTTTAAAAAAAGCAAGGAAACTTCTCTTTTGAGCCCTGTGCCTGGTTACAGGTTTTGTTCTAGGTGAGAGGCTGCAATTTCAGTTGCTCAGTTTTTATGGCTCTTCATAGTTTAATTACCTTTGAAATGGAGAACTGTGAAATTGGGAGAAAGGAAATGAAAGCATATTAAAATTGTATAAGAGCATAAGGAGCCCTGCTGGATCATGTCCAAGGCCCATCTAGTCCAGCTTCTTGTTTCTCAACCAGCTGTCTCTGGAAAGCCCCTGAGCAGAGTCTGAGAAACCATCACTTCACTGTTGCTGCAAATGGTAGTCATAAGCATATTCTCTGCAAACTCGGGGCAGCCATATACAGTACCATCATTACTAACAGCCATTTATAGAAGTGTATTTCATGAATTTCTCCTTTAAAACCTTCTAAGCTACTGGCCACCAGTGCATCTTGTGATGAGTATTCCACAGACAAGTGAAGTGCTTTATGTAAAAATACCTTGCTTTGTCAATCCTAAACCTCTTGGCAGTCTTACTTGATGTCCCTGGTTCTACTGTTGTGAGAAAATAAAATATCTCTTCACTCACTGCAGAACAGGCAAATTTTATAAACCTCAAATCATCTGTCCCCCCTTGAGTTGCCTGATTTCTAGCCCCCCAAAATCCTTCCTTTTCCTTTACCTCTTTGATCTGAACTTTTCTGGATCTACATACAGTATTGAGAATATTAATACTGTACTATTGCATGTTCATATAGTTGTGCCTTGGTTTATGAGCACAATTTGTTCCTGAAGCATCTTGTAATCCAAGACGCTTGTATATCAAAGCAAATTTTCCATAAAAATAATGGAAACTCAGATGATGCATTCCACAACCCAAAAATATTCATATAAAAATGATTACAATAATGTAATATAATACAAAATAAAGAAAATACATACTATAAAGAAAAATAAAACAAATTAACCTGCACTTAGTCTCTCAGATCTCTTTGGCTGCAATCTTCCCACTTACACAGGAGTGAACCCCATTGATTATAGTAGGGCTTACTTTAGTTGGATTATAGCAGACATGCAAGGCTAGGTCTCTCAGAGCACAATCGTAACCATGTCTACTCAAAAGTAAGTTCTATTGTGTTCAATGGGTGTTACTCCCAGGAAAGTATCTTTAGGATTGCAACCTTAGGCTCCTTTTCATTGCTTCCTGAAACTCATGCCTTCTTAAAAGAAATAAGGCACAGTATACATTGTGGTAGTAAACTGTAATCTTAGTATGTGATGCTAGTTTGCCTCCTCATGGTGCAGCCCAGATAGCACAAAAGTGTGAACTGAACGACTAGCAGCAATTGGCAGCCAGACTACACTGAAGAATTGGCAGTTGGCAACAGATGGCAGCCAGACATCAATGTGGAATTCCTGGCTCTCTAAATACATGGCAATGGAACACTAACATCTGATTTACCATAAGTCCATGTACTTGCCATACACCAAATAAAATAAACTGTAATCTTAATTATATATAAATAATTGTATGTGAATAATACTTGTTCTCACAATAAATCATGGAACAAATTGACTTTTTTAAATTTAGCTCTCTTTTGACACCAATGATAGCAGAGGGAAAAGCAGGTCAGACATATATTAAATAAATGGAAAAACACCTAGATGCTCAAATTTTATTAGGCTTTTGGACACAACCAGTGACACCACCACCCTCACTACTATAAGTCATACTTGAAAATGTGTGTGAATATCATGGCTTACTTTAGTGTGATAAAGTAAAAGTTTATCCCCCTTACAAAAGTGTGAGCCCCACTAATTACAATAGGGCTTACTTTAGAGTAGACATGCAAGGCTAGGTGTCTCAGGCTCCTTTTCATTGTCCCCCCCTACAAAAGTGTGAGCCCCACTGATTACAATAGGGCTTACTTTAGAGTTGACATGCAAGGCTAGGTCTCTCAGGCTCCTTTCCATTGCCCCCTTACACAGGAGTAAGCCCCACTGATTATAATAGGACTAATTTTAAAGTAGATATGCAAGGCTAGGTCTCTCAATTGTCACCTTAAAAGGACTGAGCCCCATTGATTGTAATATACTTACTTCAGAGTAGACATGCATAGGCTGGTTTCTTAGGACAGGCTAAGCAGATGCTGGCAGAGTGTCGAAATGAGCCACATTTTGGCCGTGACTATGTCCACTGCATCTGAAGGAGATGCAGAACTGCAAGTAATAGTAGGAGCCTTCCTGCCTTTAGGAGAGCCCTGAGACTCTGAGGAAGATCAGGCCAGGTGAATGGAAGTGGGAAGGGGGAGCAACCAGCCAAGGCTAGGGGGATATAAGAGGGGAGTATAAAGGGGAAAAGTGCCTGCTTCTGAATTGAGGAGCTGAAACACTCCTCAAACATTTAAAATGCTGTTTGAAGCCCAAGGAATTGAAAATTGACTCATTGCCTGCGTTGATATCATGGTAAAAAATTGCTGTTAATGCGAAAAGTGTTATCCATGGAGATTCCTAGAATGAAACCTTGTAGATTCCAAGGTTCAATAAAGTGAGAAAAATGTATGCAGATATATATAAAAGGAGAAAAATTTAATATGAATGGGTGGGAAAAAAGTACTCTGTAATTGCATTTGAAAATTTTTCTTAAATGTTTCAAAAAATAAGTGTTGCTTCTTGTTCAATCACTCAACTGTATTTCTGTTCCCCTTATTCCTACTTTTTCCTCAAATGGGCTTGTCGTTAATAGAATGATTTTCAACTTTTCTCTAAATCTTCTGGGTCTGCAAGGAGTACTTTTAATGCTACCTACTCTGTGGTTGTGTGACAGCTTTTTGGAGACAACCTGTGATGTCATAAGCACTGAATGGTCTGAATCATCAAATTGCTTCCATAGTGATTCACTTGGGGATATATGGTTGACTCTAATAGTTGACTTTAGAAGCGTATGTACTACTTTCTGTTAAATTCTCAGAGGAAAGTCAGTCAGCATCTATGCCAGGTTGGCCAACCTTTCATCTTGAGGGCTCCTGGACCTTTAATAATTCTGTAGAAGAGGAAATTTCTGCAGGTGTAGCTTGTGATCTGTGAGATGAGAAGCTTCACCTGCTGAAATTCCCTCCTCTATACAATGGTTAAAGGTCCTGGAGCCCTCAAGTTGAAAAGTTGGATAGCCCTGATCTATGCCATCCATAATATCTTTGTGTCAAATATTTTCCTAAAAGAGTGGCAGCCTTCTTTGATCTAGTTTTCTTGGGTGGTTGGTTTCTTGGTCCAGTATGATGAAAGCTAGGCTATATTCCCATCCATTTTTCTTTGTAAAGGAACCCCAAACAATAAATAGGAAGGAGCTTCATTATTATGTTTGGTAGTGTTGGCAAAGTTGCATTCTTACTTTTTTTTTGCAATTGTACTTATACTTTCTGCTGAGTGAAATACAGTATTGGGAAGGAACCATAGTGCATTTTTCTTCATCTTATGTTTCACAAACCAAGGAAGCTGGCAGGTGAAGCAAGATAATTCATTTGTGTGTATAGGTGTGCATAGTGTGGAAAAAGATAAAAGGAAAATTCAGTAGGCTAGTAAAGACTTGAGTTTTAAATTGAAATTGGGATATATGGAGGGAAAGAAAATATGATACTGGTACTAGCAAGTTGTGTGCCATAAAGATACTTCATCATAGTAAAGCAATCCTTTTCTCTTGAAGTAGCCGTTGTCAGCAAACATTTTAAAAGAAAGCTTGGCCTATTTATGAGCAGGATAAGTAGTGGTGGATCTTGACTGAAAATAGGATAGTTTTGAGGTCCGATTTTGTATTTTCAAGCATGCACTAAAGCTCTAACCTCTGGCGTAAAGGTTAATTTTTTTAAGACTATCTATAAAATTGGGAGAAAAATCTGTAATTGTAAAATGTTGATGCTATTTTTTCATCTGTATATGACAGCACAATACTGAAGTTATTTGGGGTGCATATTTTATACTGGAAACTCTTAAGAAAAGTAATTCTAAGAAAGAAACCTGTTCCTAAATGGCAGGGTGCAGTATTTCCCAGTACTTTATTCTAGTGACTGTATCTGTAATTGATCTTAAAGCAGAACATTGTTTCTTTGGTGACTGAGCAGAAGCGGTACATCTATTTGTTTTTACATCAACACCAACATACACTATAAATTAAGTATAAAATGATTTCCTTTATAGTTTACTGGTTTTGAAGATAAGGAATTCCATAATACCAGTTATCAGATGTGTACAACAATTATGCTTCAAAGAAATAACTGAACTTTGAGAAAATGAAAGAAAAAACCAGAGCTGAAATTTTGTGTTGCAGGAAGATTGCATCAAAATCAAATCATTCAGCTATAAGAGAGGAAGAACCAAGACTAGCTGTTGAAAGACTGCAAATGAATGGTGGCTAAAGGATAAAATGAAAGGGAGAAAATTACTGCAGTCATACAGTTAGCTCAGTATGTTATCATTCTGACATGGAATGTGATGCAAAAAAATGATGGCATATAATGCAAAATCTTTTCAAGGAGAACTAAGCACTTAGGCAATAATGATTGTCCTATGCAGTGTTGAATTCTGAGAAAAGATGTAGGCAATTCCTCAGTGAATCCACACATACCCTGATTCCAGTGATGGGATTCAAAGAAATTAACAACCGGTTCTATGCCCATCTGGCAGCCACTTTTAAATGGCTGTTTTTAAACTTTATATGTCCTTTCTCTCATTAACAATTGGTTCTATAGAGTAGGTGTGAACCTGCTGGAGCCCATCACTGCCCGATTCTCTCCAACTCTAGAATGATGAAGTGCTCCAAAGGCTAGAACTTCATAATAGTAGCAAGAGGAGATATCATGAAAACTCAGGCGACTGACTTTTTTGGGGGGTCTTCTGTAATCTAAGCATTGGCTCTATGTATGAAGTGAAACTGGGATCAATGTGCAATTAAGTTTTGTGATTAGTAATAGTATAGCACTCTGAACCTGTGCAGAGTGACTAGGAGAGGTGGCATCCTGACTCTGAGATTGGCAGTGGCATCACTGCTGAGTGCCAGAGTAACCTGAGATGCCAGCCAATTAACGCTGATGGTATTCTCAGGGCATGTAAGCAGGGCAAGGGCAAAACACTAAGTTTTTTTTCAAGAACAGAATAGTTCTTTGCTTTTAAAGCCACATTTTTCTCTGAAGGCAAGGGGAGACCTGCTCCTGAATAAACTTAGCATTTTGCCCCCTACCCAGGAATGTCACTGAGATGGGAAAAGGTAAAAGAGGTGCAGGATGGAGGCAAATGAGATATAAGAAAGTATATGGTGAGGCAGAGACAACTGGCAAGGAAGTTGCCAGCCATGTGGGGAAGAGTGCATATATAATATCAATAAACTATACATGCTTCCACAACAATGTCATCCAAAAGTGATATGGCGTTGCTTCAATGGTTGACAGGATGAGAGAAGCTCGCCTTCCCTGGTACAGATTCATTCTGCATGTCAATGATAATACAATAGTACAGAATGGCCTATGGCTGGAAGTCGGCAGCAAACAACCAAAGGGTCGAGCAGAATAACCCTGGCTTGATACACTGCATGGTGACATGAGAACCATCTGTCTGCACTCAAAGCCCACAACTGAAGAAATTGCAACCATGATCCGCAGTAGTGGACTCCGCCACAATAAGGGACGAATGCTAAAGAAGAATAAATTATACATGCAAACTGAGTTACAGCCATCTTTCTTATGAATTATTGATGGCTGCATTGGCTCTTTCACACAGGCACAGTACATTCTTTGCTGGTGTGTCTGCACAGGTGTAGTAGCACTTGGGGATGGCTGTTTCAGCCTATACTGGTTTGTGAATGGATGTATAGAACCTAAGCCCTCTAAGTAGGAGACTTCATTAGTTATCCAGAGATGTCTTTGTTATCTATGTAGATAATTTACAAAAAGGAAAAAAACCATCCCGTCTGACTTTGTACACTTTCAAAAATCTGAGGACTGGGAGATCTTGGCCCATATCCTCAAGTCAAATTAAGCCCTTTGCGATGGAGCAGTTAAGGTGACTTTCCGTAAAATAACACTAGAGGGTGATGTAACTGCGTAGTCCTGTAACTGATCTGGATTATGCCCTAATCTCCTAAGGGAGGAGGATACATTGATTAATTCCTATGACTATATGAAGCAAAATATAAATCTTAAGTTTTTACTTTTGTTGGAATTTACCTAGCTACAAAGATGTACAGTACTACATGCATCTGGAACCACCTCTCCTACAGCTGCAATAAATCAAATGTTTTTCAATTTTCCACATTTGTCATGAATTTTGCCTGGCTGATCACAGAAACCTTTAGGGATCTAGGGTAATGAGAATGTTTTGATCCCCAAAGCCTGTGAGTTTAGTGTTGCATCAGATAATACCTTCAGGGATAAGCTCAAAATAGAGAATAAGATGAGCAGCAATATTCTGCTACTGCTCTTTGATCTGAGTAAGGAAAAAGATGCCAGAGCTTAGAGAAGATTTTTCTGAATTTTAAACTGAATATTTGGAAGGTGCTGTGTATCTGTCGCAATAACAGTAATAGGGATGGACTTATGGAATGGTACATTGATGTTCCTGTGTCATAGTCTCTGCCTAAGTTTTTATTACATTTTCAACATGACAGTATCTAATTTTTATGAATTGTAAGAAATTGTATTCTTGTATAGCCTTTAGGGTTGTGTGCTTGTGAATTTAGGGCTTTATTCATTTTTAATGTATTGGATTCTTTAGTGAAGATCTATTTCTTTAGTTGACGTAGAACTATTATTTATGTAATTTCTGCACATCAGTAATTTTTCTTTCAGTATGACCAAAGAGCAAAGCAGTACACTTTATCTCTTGATGATATTTACAAGAAAAGTTGTGTTATACAACCAAACTTTTTAGACTTGCTCTGCTTGACAGACTTGCTTCCCAGACTGGGGCTTAGAGAGGTAGGGCATGACCACAATTTTCTGTTTCCAACAATTATGCTAGTCAGCAGTTCATACCTGGTGTTGCTGGCTGACTTGTCCTCTTTCATCTGGCCTTGGACTGGAAGGCAGAGAGGGTTCATTCTACTTTCTTCTGCTGTGTCTCAGATAATTTGTCTTTTTTCCTGGAATTTTTAAATTGCCCTTCATATCTTTCCAAACTTCTTTTATCTGCTCACAATTCTAAAGCCAAAGAAATTTGTCACTTCCCTTTCTTGCTATTATTAAGAGGATTGCTTTAGCCAGCAAGCTGAAAATGTGTAATAGGTTTGGCTGAATATTGTTTTGTTCTCTGCTTCCAACCGTGGCACACTATGCCATCTTATCCCACCATGAAGAAATGCTTGTGTTTGAGAATGTTCAAGTCTGTGCAGGATGTTATTCTGTAGTATCTGCTTGGGTTAGTGGCTAACAAGTATGATAAAATCTGTCCCTTGAAGTAAGAACAAAAGTTCTAATATACTATAAATACAATAAAATGTAGGGGCATGCTTGTTAGTCCATTATGTTTGATTGTATTATTATCTTTTTAAAAATTACGTTAATTTTCTTCCAATCTTGATATCAGTCACTGAGCCAGGTAGACCATGATGCAGCCTTCAGATGTATTGTTTTTTCATTAAGGAAATCAACATGAAAATTCACACTTTTCTTCTTGGCACACTTTTTGGAGGAGCATTATGTGGCATTACCCCTTATTACTAAAAACAGAAGACACTGAGGTGTTCCGTAGCAACTAATAGGGCTATTCTGAAATAGGGGTATTCTAAATTCAGTTTGGCTGTTAAAAAAAGTAGCTTAAGGAAAACAATTTAATACCGCTGCAAAGTTAGATATGCTTTAATTCTGCGTAATTTCCACTTGAATTGAGGCAAACCTTGTACCCTGGGACCAGTTGCTGCCTTCCCTTCTCAAGAAAGTTGCCACCAGCTTGCATTTGTTTAAAAAGAAGGTATGATTCTTCTCCATGACAAGAAATGTGCTCATGTAGAAGGTAGAGTATAACTAAGGATAATATCCTAAGAGCACTTTCCTGGGAGTAAGCTCCACCGAGCACAATGCAACTTACTTCTGAGTAGACACAAATAGGATTGCACTGTTAATAAACTTCTTGATTGTCAGCATCTATGATAAAGATCAGTTTTATGGATATTATTGAAAACAAGATTTATACATCTTGAGGATGTGATCCCAGGTGCTATTCATAGTGAGCTTGAAGTCACTACATAATGTTACTCATAGACCTGAGGCCAAAGCCGTGCCCAATTTCATGATTTTTTTTAAACAAGTGAATTTAATCATATATGAGTGATAGGTTTTTGAGAATTTAAATAACTTAAAACTTAAAGAGATATAGTAACTTTCAATGAAGATTCTCCAAGACCATTATCTCTTTATCTGATTTATTATGAGATATATTGAATGTTGAAATCAGCAAAAATATAGAAGTAGTAGAAGTAGTAAAATAATAATAATAATATGATTCTCTTAAGATGGAATATTTCTGCCTCTTTTGTGGTTGTTCATTTGATGATGTTCCCTGATCCAGTAGCCCACTAGTCAACGGATGTCCAGGATAAACAACATCCTCTGCAGACCTTTTTATCCTAGGCAATGACCAAGGCAGTATGGACTTTGGATTATTTTGTTTCACCATATTGTTTTATGAGTGTGGGTGCAACAGTGGATGTTATCTCTTAATGGCTCCCTCTTCTCCTGGCCTGAGCCAGGATGATCCCTTTGATCCCATTGTCAGTGATCCTACAGAAAGCAAATCTGGGTTACTAAACTGCCAAAAATTCACAGAAAATTTCACACCTATTGTACATGGATGATTTGAAGCTCTAAGGAAAGTCAGAAATAAAAATCCAGTCACTCACAAATACAGTTCGAGTCTTCAATACTGACATCAACATGGAGTTTGGCCTGGACAAATGTGCCACAGTGGCACAGAAAGATTACAGAAAGTGATGGCATTGAATTGCCGAATTAAATACCACTAATCTGAAGCCTACAAATACCTGGGCATACTGCAGCTGGACAATATCAAGGCATGTGATAACTGTGGTCAGCAAAGAATACCTTCAAAGGGTAAGAAAAATTCTGAAGAGCAAATTCAATAGCGGCAACATTATAAAGGCTACAAATACCTGGGCCATGCGTGTAGTTAGATATATTGCTGGCATCGTGAACTGGACACAGAAGTAACTGGAGGACTTGGATAGGAAAACAAGGAAATTAATGACCATTCACTATGCTTTACATCCATGTAGTGATGTTGATAGGCTATACCTGCCTAGAAAATCAGGAGGTAGAGGACTTTTGCAAGTGAAGCAATCGGTTGAAGAAGAAAAGCATGCCCTAGCAGATTATGTGCGAGAGAGCCAGGAATGTGCTCTGGTTGAAGTCAACAAGAGAAAGTTGTTGAAAGTGCAGAAGACTAACTATGAATATCGCAAAAGTGCAATTCAGGCTCAGGCTGCCAATTGGCAGAATAAAGTATTGCAGGGACAATTCTTTGCCAAGATTGAAAAGTTGATAAGACCTATTTATGGCTCACTAGTGGAACACTGAAGGAGACAGAAGGCCTGATACTTGCTGCCCAAGAACAGGCAATCAGGACTAATGCAGTCAAGGTCAGAATTGAAAAATCAGCTGATGATCCAAAATGCCAGCTCTGCAAACCATTGACCACATTCTAAGTGGATGCAAGAAGATCACACAGACTGACTACAAACAGAGGCACAACTCTGTTGCTCAGATGATCCACTGGAATCTATGTCAAAACTATCATCTGCCAGTGGCAAAAAATTGGTGGGACCACAAGCCTGAAAAAGTGGTCATAAATGAACACGTCAAACTTCTGTGGGACTTCAGGATACAGACAGACAAGATCTTGGAACACAATATTCCAGATATCACCATCATAGAAAGTAGTAAAGTGTGGCTCATTGACATTTCCATATCTGGTAACAATAGAATATAAGTGAAACAGCTGGAAAAATTTCCCAATATCAAGATCTAAAAATTGAATTGCAGCGACTTTGGTATAAGTCATTTCCAGTGATAATTGGCACACTAGGTGCAGTGCCGAAAGACTTTAGTAGGCACTTAAAAACAATTGGCATCGACAAAATATCACTCTTGTCAACTGCAAAAGGCTGCTCTACTAGGTTCTGCATGCATTATACACTGCTACATCACACAGTCCAAGACACTTGGGAAGGGACCGACTTCTGATGTTTCAGAAACCAATGTGGAAATGTTGTTTGCTGTGTATTACTGTTGGTTTTGAATGAAAAATAATAAAAATAATAGATAAAGATATTTTTCATCTTTTGTGCCTTGGAACATTTCTATTTTTTGAGTCTTGGGCTGCCAGCCAGAGCATATTGCAATAGAAATAACCCACTGTTGCGAAATGGCCATCAGTAGTGCGTGGAGTGCTCCATTTGTGGCTGTTTCTTGTTTGCCTTTGCATCAGGCAGCAATACCTCAGTGCCACCATTGGTTCCTACCAGGCCTGCTGGAACAGACAAGATGGTGAAGGTGGGGGGCATGAATGGGTGGGGAGGGTGAGAGAATGGTGAGCAAAGTGAGAGAATGTGGGAGGAAATGGATTCAATGGCAGTAACACATGCCAGATTTTTTAACCTGTTTTCCAAGGCTTTCCTTCCTTTTAGACTTCTGCCAGCTACAGTGCTGGTGTAGGTCTCAAGGAGATGTATTGCAGAGCGGGAGGCTTTTAATTCCCCTTTCCCATCTGAAGCCTCCCTGTCTCCTCCCCTCCCTGAAGCAGCATGCACCTATTTTGCATGCTTGGATTGCACAGGGGAGGATAGGATTTGGCTCTTTACCTTTCCTTGGCATACTACCTTTAACCCTTGGATGCATTTTTTCACTATCACCTGTGACCACCATTCAGACTCAGTGACGGAATACTATAGTTTGGCACATATAATGAATAAATGTTTCAAGTTTCAGTATAACTTTATTTTTATTAGGAAGTGTTATGAAAAAATGAATTTTGATTCATTAATTGATGAATTAGATGCTTTAGATGCCCAATTTTTTTTCCACTATCACCTGTGATACAATGTTATTCCACATGCCAACATTGATTCTAAAGTTATATATGTACATGCAGAGACCATCTCCTGGGGCCTTTCTGATCTCTAGCAAGCAAGTGGCTTCCTCTGCCTCCCCAGGCTTTTCCATCCCTGTGCTGCTGTGGGAACTGGAGATGTTGAAGAATAGTTGGATCCTATCCCTGGCATGCCTCTTACAAAGGGGATTACTTCTGAGAAGAGAGGCGCAGGATTGGGCTCTAAAGTTGCACTCTTCTCCACCCATTCCAAGGAATTAATAGATTAGGCGGCTGTTTAAAAATAGTCTGCTTGCCATGGTAATGGGACAGGAAGGAGATGCAAATGCAAGTACTAATCACTTCTTAATTGGTTTGCATTTTCTCCCTGCTCCAGTCAGAGGAAGGGAGGGATTTGTCTCCAAGATGAAAGGAAGCTTTTCTAAGGCCTCGAGAGTGAGGAGGTTGTTTGATTGTGTTAAAATGGTAAGCAGGCTATTTTCAAATCCAAAAGTATGATTATCTTTTAATGGTCCAACCTCATTATCTTGCCAAGACAAAATTGTGGGTGAAAAATCCACGGATAATTAGGTTACTCCTGTATTATAAAAGATGATATAAAGGAACGACTGTCTTTAATCAAGCAAAATTACTATACTTGGTGGGATGGCTGTTGTGTTCTATAAAATGTTGAACAAGTAATTTTAATCTTATGTCCACTTAAATTGATTCTGGGAAATAGTTTCCCCTACTTTCATCTCCTCCAGGAGAGCTTAAATACCATGATCGTTCTCTTGTGTATAATGTTCCGATGTTTAGTAGACAGTATGAACAGGTATATTAATTAGTTGTGTGTTAAGGCACAACAAATTAAAGTTTCACTGACTCCTTAAGGATCACCCAGGCCTGAAGCTTCCTAAGCACTCTTTGGCTGTCTGCAGCAGTCTTTGGTCAGTGAGAATTCAGTTAAAACAGGTCACTTTAACCCCTCTTTTTCAAAAAAGGAGGGGGAGAGAAGTTCAGAAGAAAACATGCAACATATCTTTTATATATAGCAGGTAAACACTTTTCAGGCATGATTTTGGGTGAAGTCAGCAGTCAGAGACAGGAAAATTGTTGCAATAGTTATCTCACAATATTCTACATGGATTCATTAAAGGGGGTTCCTATGTTGGGGGATTCTCTTCATATTTAATATGCCAGAGTGTTGTACACTCTGCTCATCCCGGTATGTTCAGTTCATCCCAAATTTGCATCTGAAAAGGTCTAATTCTTGTTCTGGACCTGAGATGCTTTTAATCATGCTTCAATGTAAGATCCATCTAATCCGTAGGGCACCTGGGGCACACTTCCTGCATGCTGATCTTTGAGCATGGCACAGTCATTCACTGTATAAGCAGTACTTGACTTAATTTCCCAGCCACTGTATTTCTGGTTGATGGAGAGGTCAGGGGAGGATGGAACACTTAAGAGATAGTAGCCTCTTCATAACTGTGTTTACAGTCACAGACACTACTAAAAATAATTAGCCAAAAATAATTCCAGCCACTAAATTCCAGCTTAGATAAATGACATCTTTTGTATTTGTATTTGACCTGTTGATTCAACATAAAAAAATTTGCTGAATTTTTTATTCAACAGCAGCTTGAATCAACAGCTGCTGATTCAGCCTTTTTAACATTCAGCTGAATGTTGAAACAGCAACATTCAACATAAAAAAATGTTCATTTGCATTCCTATATAAAATATATTGGGTTGACACAAAGATTAAGATTAACACTAAAATTATTACTAAAATATCCCACCACATCTGACCTCTGCAAGTCAGTTGCTGAGGACTTATTAGACTTACCCTACAATCCAGAGTAACTACGGGAGCACATAAGAGACATTACGTGCACCCGTAGTTACTGCACCACCTAGTGAAAACCTATGAGAAATTCATATTGCAATCCAGAGCAAATTGTTCTTACACCAGAGCAAGGACTCCCTGTAGTTACTCTGGATTGCGCCCTTATTAGAAAAGTTGAAATATTGTGCTCAGTTATCATAAACAGTGGTGCCTCACATAAAGAGCTTAATTCATTCCGGGGCATGCTCTTTAAGTGAAACAATCTTTAAGTGAAGCAGATTTTCCCATAGGAAATCATGGAAACTCAGACAATTGGTTCCACAATCCCAAAAATATTCATATAAAATAATAACTGTAAAATGTTAAAATGATGACAAAACACTGGAATTGAATTCAAAACATGCATTCAATGTGCCTGATCCTACGAAGTCTACTTAGTCTGCAATCCTAAAGACACTTTCCTGGGAGTAAGCCCCATTTAACACAATGAGGCTTACTTCTGGGTAGACATGGTTAGGAGGCTGCAATCAAAGACACTTTCCTGGGAGGCTTACTTGGGCTGCTGCTGAAGGTTCAAGGTGGCTGGTGGGGGCAGTTAGGGGCAGCTACCTCTGGCACCCCCAGGCAACTGCCACCAAGTTGGGGGGAGTTAGAGGCATCAGCGCGGGTTGGCAGTCCTTTTAAAGAGCCTCCATGCGGAGCATCAGGGCTGCATAGCATGTGTGCCCATAACATGCTTGTTTGGTAAGTGAAGCGGAACTTGTTATGTGAAGCAATATTTTTTTGGAAATTTATGCTTGTTATGTGAGGCACTTGTTATGAGAGGTACCACTGTACTGGATTCTCAATAATTGCTTTTCTTGAATTTCAAGGAGGAAAAAAAATAGACTTATAAAGCTGCCACCTTTCATCCTAATGAATGCAGTTAGTAATTTGTTTGTAAGATATTGATTGACAGAAATACTGATTTGTTCAGCCTATTTATGGAGAGACAATAATAAGCAAAGCTCCAAATGCTTTATCATTGTCATCTGTCATACATGGGATTGCAATGTGATAAATCTTTAGAAATTTCTGCAAGTTTAATCATAGTGATAATGAGAATAATGATAAGTTTAGAGCACAACAGCATGGTTATCAACAAGAACCTGTTCTGGGGAACATCTGTGTTGAAAGATTTTTGCTAAGTAGACAAACCAATCAAAGGACCAAGGCTGAGCAAGAGAGGAACAATCCAGAAAACTTGATTTTAAAATAGATTTATGTGGTTTGTTTTTACCATAAGCTATCTGGTAGCAAGTTAGTCTTTATGCATCCAAGTTATGTCAAGTTCCATTTCACCTGGAGAGAAAGGCTGCCATTCCTGGCAGGAGGACAGTTTGGTCTTGAGGCTCTGAGCCATAGCTCACCACCATCTTTCTCATTTTTGACTTTTAAAAACTTTTTCTTTTTCTCCTTCCTAGCCCCACTCCACTCATCCCCTCTGTCAGCCTCACTTTTTCCCTTTTTCCTTTTTCTTCCTCTAACTGCACCCCACTGGGTGCAAGGGAAGCGGGGCAGGAGAGCCAGAGAGGGGGAGCTCAGCCAGAGTCCATTTCTGCAGCTCCCTGTATCTGGTGACCACCTCTGGATCTCCATCAGCCTCCCAGCTAAAGGAGGCAGTGGTGCCAGGTCTTTCCTCTGCCTTGCAGAGTGATCAGGAGCCAGTCCCGCAGACCACATGGGTGGCCGGCCGGTGTGCTACCACCGGCTGTGCCCCTGCTGCTTCTAACTGGCCACAGTCTCCTTTGAATCTTGCCACTCCAAGTGGCTCTGCCAGCCCCCCAGACCGTGTGGGAGGCCGGGTCTGTAGCAGAGCACGCAGCGGGCAGCAGCCCTCACCTCCACTCCAATGGCCTAACCAGACAAGCCAACATTATGAAATTATGTCCCCTCCTAAACATCAACACAATAGAACCAGTGCCCCAGTCCCAACATGGAAAAGGCATCTACTCTGTGTTTTTCCTGGTGCCCCCAAAAAACAGAAACATGCGGAAGCAGTAGGCTCCCTGACATCTCTCTGGCCCAGGCACCTTCTGAACACGTTCCCACCAATTCCCCAGATACCCCAAGTCCTAAGAAAGATCTGGCAAAAAGAGCAGACCTCATCCTAATCGCTCCCAAATGGCCCTGCCATCATTAGTATTCAGACCTCCTGCACTGGTTGGTCCAACCTTTCTGGGTCCTTCCAGCAAGAGACAAATCTTCTGACCCTTGTCCCATCTGAACCCCCTTCTGTTCCACCTGACTGCCTAGAGGTTGAGTGTAAAATCCTAGTGGGGCAGGGATACTTGGAACAGGCTACTAACATTTTGCTTCCTTCCCGCAGGGAATCCCCCAAATAGGTCTACAGGTCCACCTGGTGACTCTTTAGTGCCAGGTGGCAGCAATCAGCAGTGTTCTGGGAGCAGGTTCCAATATCACCACTCATCCACATATCAAGAGCTTCCTTTGCGGAGTGTTGCTACTGAACCTCACCCCCTGGTCCACCGTTTCCCCACTTGGGACCTCAAGAAGGTTCTCAATGCTCTTAATGCACCTGCCATTTGAGCCCCTTTCTTGGTGGAGCTCACCTATAAGGTTCTTTTCCTGGTAGCCATCACCTCAGCTAGGTGGGTGTCAGAGCTGAGGGCACTTTTTGTTCACCCCAGATCCTGCATATTCCATAGTGACAAGGTTGTATTGCACCTTGATCCTTCCTTCATCACTAAGGTGAACACGCCCTTCCATTGAGCCCAGGAGCTCATCCTTCCCCCCTTCTGCCCCCAGCCTTCCCACCCCGCAGAGAAGCTGCTCCACACCCCAGACATGCGTAGGACACTCAGGTTAACACCTGAGAGCAAAATAAGGACCTTAGAAAGTCTGAAGCCGTGTTTGTTACATTCAAGGGCTTGAACATGTGCCACAGGGCTTCTACTAGTTTGCTGGCCAGGTGGCTAAGAGCTTGTATTGACCTGGCCTACCAGTCAAGTGGCTCATTCCCTCAGAAGTGCCACCACCACAGGCACCTTTGATGGATACACCTCACTGCATGAGATCTGCATAGCAGCCTCATGGTCATCTGTCCACACCTTCGTTAAACACCACAGGGTGGACGTTATGGCTGAGGCTAAGGCCTCCATGGGCAGAAGGGTGCTACAACAGGTAGTGGAGCACGTTTAGGGCCCCTTGCCTGTCTCCCACCCATATTTTGGTCTTCTCACAGCTCTGGTAGATCCTATGCAGGGAATGGCAGCCTTTCTATCCTGGTGAAAGACAGGATTTCTCACCTGAGAATCCTAATTCTGGGAGAGAAAGGATGCCATTCCACCTGCCACTGTCTATTTTAGGCTTGGGTGGCCCAGATGGGTTACTCCCTCCCTGGGGGGAGGGTATTGTTCAGGCTACCCCACTAACTGGTTGCTTCCTTAGTGGTTACCTGCTACCTACAGCGGCACAGTTGTCTCACCTACAGCATCAGGACATAGGGACACATACACCAGAATATTACTGCATTTGGAGGACAATTCAGCAATACCAGTCTGGGAAGGGGATGCCCCAGGAAGGAGTCATTGCCTCATTTTAAAGACTGGACCTGCCTCTTACAGGAGGGGCTTACCCATCCAAGGAATGACATCCAGAACTAGGATTCTCAGGTGAGAAATCCTATCTTTCCCAGGTATAACCTGAGCAGCCTAGTGAGTTTTGCAATGCCAAGTCTGAGCTTTCGTTGGGCTAGCTGTTGTCCTTGAGGCCTGGAGTTGTCAAAGGATTCAGAACCACCATGGTGTATTCAGCTGGAGCACAGTGGTTCTCCAGTTCAGCAAGATATTATTTTCTCCCATATGAATGGGAGTTGTGATTCATCATCACTCACTTTTTGTAGGTAAAATGGATGGCTACCAGCATCAGAACTCTTTCATTGGCAAGCTGAAACTTGAAACTTGTCCCCAGATTTCATGGTTTATTTTTTAAAATGCCAACTAAATTTATTTTGTTGTGCCACATGTCTCCAATATCAAATTTTCCAAAGTGGCTGAATCAGTTGAGGTCTGAATTTTGCAAGCCTTCCGTGGGGAATGCTATCACACTTAATTTAATGAAGAGGTTTTCATCTGAAATTATGCCCATTATATTGGCTAGTATCCTAAGTTTCATTGTTTGCACAGTGGGTGATTTGCAGCTAACACCTCCATGGGAGAAACATGTGGTACAAGTACAGGGATATCAATAATTTTCCATTTCCCCCCCACAAAATAAGTGGATGACTGTGTAATATGCTGTGCTGCTGCAGTGACTGCTCCACTGGGGATTTTGGGGCAGTATGAAACCATGAATTTTACAGACGGAGCAATAAAAATAAGAATCTCTAGCTGAGCAATAATGGATGCAATTGAATCTTGTCAATCAGGCACAGTGTGAGACTCTTAAGCCATATACCTGTTACTGTGGAATTATGCTTTGTAGTTTTATGAGATTTTATGTGAGGTGACCAGTACAGAAAATCTGGAGGTTTGCCATTTTTATATGATTTTGCTGTCAATACATGGAGCTGTCCCATGCAATCCCTGTATGGGAACAAACCAATTTTCATAGCTGGACAAAGGAAACTACACAGTGTTTTGACTTTTAGAAGTAATTTGGGTTTCGGTGTTGCAGCTGTGTAATACTTATCCCCTGTAATTGAACAAAAAAAAATTGTTACAGAAGTAACCTTGTTGATTCAGGCATTTTAAAAAGGATTTTTTGCATTTGGTAAATTGTATTTTAGATTCTTCCAGCAAATGTTGTTTGCTGGCAATCTGCAACAGATAGAGGTTCGTCACACCTGCATGATTTTTTTTGCAAACATTAACAGCATTTTCTGAACAAAAATTACAAACTCTATAGTGCTTCAAGATTCAAAATTATTTGCACAGTGTATGTATGAAGGTTTTTGAGAGTTCATGTGCAGTATTGCTTTGCTTCAAGTGGAGTTCAAATGTTTTATTTGATAATTTTATGTATATGTTACCCTCCATGGGTGGTGTATGTATGTTATCTTCAATCTTGGGTCCTCTACCAGAGGCCTGGGAGTTTGAGGGTTTGATGCAGTATCTTAGCTGTTCCTAGCAATGCGCTTTTCTGGATTGAGTGTTCTGATGTACTTCCTGGGATCTGTTGGAGTTATTCTTCCAGCTTGGGTGTCACAGCCCCTAGTGCTCCAATCACTATTGGGATCACATTCACCTTCACTTTCCACATCCTCAGTTTGATCTTCTTCATATTTGCTGTTGCTGTTGTTGCTGGAGACATTCTCTCATCCGCTCATCTTTTGGTGCCATCTCACTGATGTATTCCTGGATATTCTGAGTTTTCATCCAGGATAGTAGTTTTAATGTTCATCAGACCCCGGCTGCCCTATTTCTGACTAATGTATAGTCTCTGGATGTTAGACTTGGGGTGGAAACCCCCATACAAGGTGAGGAGCTTCCGAGTTTTCACATCAGCTGCCTCCATTTCTTTCTGTGGCCAACTCACTATATACCAGCAGGGTATCTGATGACTGGCAGCACATATGTATTGATGGCATGTATCTTATTTTTCCCATTGAGTTGGCTTTTCAGGATCTGTTATATCCTCTGATGGTACTTAGATATTGCTGTCTTCCTTGCCTCTTCTTCATGATTTCCATGGGATTGTGGGATACCTAGGTACTTATAGCTGGTCTCTATGTCTGTTATGTACCTTGTTGGTAGTTCTACCCCATTGGTCTTAACCTTTTTTCCTCTCTTTACTATCATTTGGCTGCACTTATCCTGGCCAAATGACATCCCAGTATCTTCACTGTACATCCTTGTCAGATGTTTCAATGAGTCGATGTCTTGTTCATTCTTGGCATATAGCTTGTATCATCCATATAGCAGAGGTGGCTGATGGTAGTTCCACTCTTGAACTCGTACCCATATCCAGTCCCCTAAGCCAAGTAAGTGGAAAGACTGGATATAACTGAACCCTTTTTGATCAAATTAAGAAAGGAATAAGACACTGATTCTTGATTACTTTCCAATTCTACACAAATAATTACTTGGAATAATGAAACTTGATATATCCAATGACTTCTTGAAGTCAAGTACTGCACTGGGATCATTCATGATGGCCAATTAGTTAATAACTATAGAGAGCATCTTAACGATGGATATACTTTATTTCGTGGTTCAAAAAATCCTCTGTGTTAGAATTTTATTTTTATCTTGAGCTCCAAATCTATTTAAAGTATAATTAAATGTATCGTCTTACTGGAGCTGGCTGTAGTTAATACTATATAATTGAGACTTCCTAGGCTGAATAGAAAGGTTATTTTTAGTATCACTTTTGCTGTTATGTAATCTAGATTCACCAACAAAACAAAAATTTTTGTTTCTTTTGATATATTTATTTTGGTAATTAAATATTACCATTTGTGAGTTATCAATTTACCCAAGTTATTAAAAAATGGAAACTTTAAAAAGATAATAATACTTTAAAACTTTAAAAAGATAATAATAAAAATAATAAACTTAAAAAAGATAATAAAACTTTGAAAGGATAACTTTAAAAAGATAATCAATGATGTGGATGACAGAAGCTGTTTCCTAGCATGTGTTGAACATTTCTTCTTCTAAGGGTACAATCCTAACCAATTTAGGCCAGCATAACTCACACATCTCCCCCTTCCTGTGGTGATGTGGGAAGACTGGCACGTCTGTGCACTTGCCTAACCCTCACTGGAATGGTGTAGAAATGCCTTACAGCACTTTTGTGATACTCCAGGCCAACACAGAACTTGTGCTGGCCCAACCAGGGCCTAAAGTATTGGATCCTCCCAAACTGTGGGTGGCCAGCTACCCAGATGAGGAAGGCAGGAGCAGGCTGCAGTTGTATTTGTATTTAGTAGTGCCACTCAGATTTGTGTCACTCAGCTGGCTTATCACTCCCAGGATGGACCTCCTCCCATCCAGTGGGAAGGGCAATGCCCCAGTATTGTGCTTGACAGTGCACCATTGCACCACACCCAGCTATAACATTTCAGCTATATTTTTCAGCTATAACTTTTGACAGCCCCCCAAATCCAGAGTAATTACAGGAACCACCAAGAGACTTTACTTTAACCCATAGTTACTGCACCAGCTAGTGAAAACCTATGGGAAATTCATATTGGAATCCAGAGTAAGTTGTTCTTACACTGGAGCAAGGACTCCCTGTAGTTACTCTGGATTTTGCCCAGAATGGAGATATTTAGTCAATGTTTCTTTCATTGCACTCTGCGTGAACGTACATATCTAATGATATTTAATGTGTTAGTGTTCTTAAAAAATACAAAGATTTTAAAAATGTTGCTCACCCCATGTACATCACCCAGTGTGAGTCCCATACACCCCAGTAACATCCCAGGTATATTTTATCAGGAGAAGGGCAACACTGACCATTTTAAGATGTATTAATAGAATAGATTCTATCAGCTAGCAAGAAGGGTGAGGGGCTGCCCACATTAGTTGGCACTGGGGATGGACTGCGCTTATATGGCTATTCAGGTGGCTGTATACATACTTGACCCAGGGTGACCAGATGCCAAACCCGAAAAAGAGGACAAGGTTCCCCCCCAATTCCTGACATCCAAGCAGAAATTCCTGATATGTTAAGAAAATGTAGGACAAGTGTAGGGCATGTTAAAATAAAGGCTAAAAACTATCATATTGCTTTCCTGTATTTAATTTCAACACTATATTATTTCCTTTTAAATTGAAAACTGATGGAACTCTTTACTCACTCTCTCCTCCCCTGGTCTTGGTGAATATGTCATAACCTAATACATTAGATTTAAATCTCCAAATGCCATATTAGAGAAATGAACCTCCATGTGAGTATCCAATACAGAATCTTTGCTGATTCAAAACAGAATATGGGTGATCTGTCGGGGGCGGGGGGCTGATCTATGTGGTGGGAGATGGGGTGATCTATGAGGGAGGGAGTTAGGTTGATCTATGGGGCTGACACAGGGGGGTGATCTATGGGTTGGGAGATGGGGATGCTTAGGGGGAGGAAGAGAGGTGAAAGAGGCATTGGGGGACCTGGCAGAGCGCTCTCTGGGGTGAGCACCCTACTCACAAACCTGGGGGAGAGGCAGGTGGAGGAGGTGCTGCTGATGGGTTGGGTTGAGCCTTGAGATTGCAGAGGAAGGAGGCTGGTGCTATTTGGTGGCTGGGGGCATCAGCTGGCCAGGAAGGACAGTTTAAGAACTGAACTGACTCATTTACATCTTAAAGGCTGGCTGCAAGACATCTCTCAGCCAGCTTTTAAGATGTAAAATTTACATATTTAAAGGGCTCTTAAGCACTTTGAGGAGGCTGGTTGGAGTGGCTGGTGCTTGGAGCCTAACTAGAGATGGGCTTGAAGGGAAGAGCTCTTTCCCCTCTCATTCACTCCCCCCACAGGAGCCCTAGGAAAGAATGGGGCAGCCATGCTTGGGGAGTAGAGGGAGTACAGGAGTCCCCAAGCCAACCTCCCTGCAGTTCTGCCAGTGCTTCCTGCCCCCCTGAGGAGCGCCTTCTCCCACCTTCCACTAGAGTGCTCCTGGAGATTGAGGGGCTTCTGGACAATGCTGCAATCCCCGGATGGTCCCCTAGGGGGCACTATTTCTAGACATGTCCGGCACTTTCCGGCTTTATAGTAAGCCTGACTTGACCCCTTGTTCCAAAATGGTCAGCAAAAAAGGATCTCTTGGAGGCTTCTATCAGGCCTATGGTGCTTTGGGGGAAGCTGTTATTACATGGGTTTCCTCTCCACTATAGCAACCTGTGTTTCTTTCTTTTCTGATATATCTTTCCTCAAAAATCCCTGCTTCATCTCATTCTTGGCCATGTCTTAATCTTCCTTTCTCCTGTTCAGCTCTTCTTCTCTGCCTTTTCCCCCTCTCCACTTTTCTTATTTGCATGCCATTTCGCCATTCTCACCCATCCCTCTTTTTTGTTCTTCTGCCTGGTCTTCCCCCCTTTACCAGCTACCCAGGCCCACAATGGTCGGAGGGCTAGAAGCTGGTGTCTCACCAGCTTCTTCCACCTTGCGCCTCTTCCTTGGTTGGCCAGCACCCAAAACTGCGGTGTTTTCCTGCTTCTGCCAAAATAGCTGGAACAGAAGCAATGACCTTAGATAATCCTTTCTTCTTTGTAAGTTCCCTTGGGAGGGAATATCTTGTATAGATGGATTTTGGGGAAAATTGAGTACTTTTCCAAGCCAGGTATGATGATGATGATGATGAATAAAGGCCCTTGGCTTATGGTCAAGCCATTGTGACTTGATGGATGAACAATCTATAAGAGAATTGATTATGTGCCAGTCTAGAAAGGTCCACCAGTATTGTTTTTGTGTTCGTGTCAAGCCATCAGGTTGCTGGTCTCAGTGGTGTAGCTAATGATCATGTAGTTCAGTGCAAAGCTCAAAATGTTGCCCTGGAAATGATGTCACAACTGGAAGTGGGGTCTACCCCATGTATTTTTAAAAAGTAAATTGGGGAAAACTTGTCGTATTCTCCTCAGCAGTTCACCACCCATTTTGCTCTGTTAGTGGCATAGCTAAAACACCTATTTGCTATCTTGAGTTGAAGATTTTGTAGCCCCGGCTCCATGCAACAACAAAATAAAATTTAATTAAGTAAAATAGTGAAAATTGTGTCCCTTATTGGTTGGAGAAACTGTGCTGGGGCAAAGAGGGATTGTTATTCTTTCCCTGCTAAATGTAAGAGAAGCACCCCTTAGAAGTGTCTGTATACCCAGTTAGCATGGGTAACTACATTGTGATATATGTATATGGAAATGCGGGCTGATTAATATTAACACTTTATTAGTTCCATACAGTATCAGAATTACATCTCATTGGCTCTCACAGCAATCAGTATCATGGGAAAGTTTGAGTTAAGAAAATCCACTATTTGTTCCATTGGCTTTTGTGTTTTCATTTTCTGGTTAATAAGCAATAACCTTTGATAGAATATATATATTACAGTGCAGTTTGTTTCGTTGCATTCTGCATTAAATTACCTTTCCAACTATATATAACATGATGGTATTATCATTCATGCACACCTGTTTTCCACAATTTTAATCACTAGTGTCAAGCTCAGCTTGTAGCCCCCTAAATCTTGTAGCCTGGTGCAACTGCACCTTCCTGAGCTACGTCACTGGCTGGTCTTTCTCTTGATCCTTCTGTTCCTCCAGCCATGATGTCCTTCTCTGATGTTCGTTCACTCAGAATAATATGTCCAAAGTCGGCAAGCAAAGCAAAGTTGTTGCTTGATGATTCTTGTTTCAAGTGACTTGAACAGCTTAATTTGTTCCAAAACTGAACATTCCACACCTGCTGCTTTAATATTTAAAAATTTTAATGCTCATTTGGATTTCAGTCAGAGATGAAAGATATTTCAGATTAGCAAGGGTTACAGAGGAATTGTGCTGGGGAATTAGTAGTAATACAAGCTAGTATTGACAATGTTGGTTTGAGTGGGTGTGACCTGCAATTGTATGATTGTGTTGCAGGCACTAAAATGTGCTGTTAGGGTGATTAAAAAAAAATAATTAAATATCTGCTTTTACTTTGTGATTTTTGAAACTAACACAAATTAAGAGATTAAAAACTTAACTCATGAATAAACATTGCATACATGTATTAATATTTATAGAAAATATTTGTAACTGTACATATGTTTGCATAATATTTATGCTTGTGGAAATATCTGAAGTTTATCATATGTGGCTCTTTCATATGTGGCTCTTTCATTAAGTAAGTTTGTTCACCCCTGATTTACAGTATATGGAAAAAGTTAACAACACAATCCTGTGTATGTCTACTCAGAAGTCAGTTCCATTGAACTGAATGAAAATGTTTCATTCAAGGTGAAATAAAGATGTTCTGGGGTGGGGGGCAGGCAGGCAGGTGAGTGGACCAGCTAATAATAGTATTAAGTTTATTTGTATCCCGTCTTTCTCCCAAAGGGACTCAAAGTGGCTTACAGAGCAATCCATAAAAACAACAATAAAATTCCAATATATCAAAACAGTTAGGAGTGTGGTGTGGGACTGGACTCTGCCACTTAGACCAGATTCCAAGCACCATTCTGGGCCAGAACGACCCAATCCAGGCTACTTAGATTTGCATCAGCAACTTCGCTGGTCCATTGAGTAACCCCATAGGACACAACATGCAGTAAGAGGAGTTCATTCCCTTTCGTTTGACTTGTGCAGCAGCCAGTCCAGCACCGTTTATGGGACAAGCCAGCTGGCCATCCTGCTTCAGAGTTTTAAGATGACCTGCAATTTTTAAACATTCAGGACCTTGATATTGAACAAGGTGTCCAAGCCCTGGCCTGTGGCCAGATGTGGCTGGTGGTGAGCCTCAGTGTGGCCCATGACAAGTCTCCCCAAATGGTCTGTAGGCAAACCTTGTAATTCTCTGGATCTGTCTAATAACTCTTATATGTAAATTTATTCAAATTTGAAATGTAAATCATTTTTCTGGCCCCGATGTGGCCCTCCTGTCAAAATGTTTGGACACCCCTGCCTGATACAGAAGGACAAAATGTATCCCTCTGACCTATCTTAAGATTTTGGGAACACGTTGGGAAAAATTAAGTTTCAATCAAATATCTAACTGTAGCTTTGTGTTTTTCTTGGCTGTGTGGAGTTGAATAGCTTTTTTTTCTTTACCAGAGCATGACACTAGCAATGCAAAATAAAGAATATACTAATGAATCTCACACAGTTGTAATTTTATATTAAAATTGTCTTGGGATTTCAGCATCTTGAACTTCACTTAAATCTGCTAAGGGTTACAAGAGGATGCAGTGTGTTAAGTAGCAATTTGAAAATTGAATGAATGTGTTTATAGAAATAGGGTCTTTGCAAAGATAATTTCAAATTTGTATAGAAGAGTGATTTTTGATGCTGAAAAAGAAGAACCTGTATGTGTAGCTTTTCTTGAGAAATGCTGATGTTGTAAATTATACAGCTGTTCTTCCTCTATATGGATTTTGTGGTAGTGAGAGCGATTTATAGGTCCAGAGTGCAGCTGTTGAAAGTCATTTATCTCAGCTCTTGTATTAAATCTATCATATACAAATGCATTAACATTCTGTACAGAACTCAAGGGCTTATGACTTTTTTTCCCTTCATGGTCCTGCAGCCTGTAAATATTTGCTGGTTATGCAAAACACATGTTTAAAAAGATTAATGGCCCAGGCCTGTCCAGTGCCTTTGACAGCAGATCTTGCAATCCACTGCTGCAATTCCAGATCCAGTGCTGCAAGAACTGTGCCACAGTCAGTGGCATAGCTAATGGGTGCAGGGGGTGCAGTTGCACTGGGCTACAAGCTTTAGGGGGGTGACAAGCTGAGCTTGACACGAGTGGCTAAATTGTGAAAAAGGGGCATGTATGAATGATAATGCCATCATATTATATATAGTTCGAAAGGTAATTTTTTGCAGAATTAAGTGTAACAAACTACACTGGAGGAATGAAACAGTAGAGTAGTAGAGCACTCTAGCATTCATTAGTAGAGCACTAAGTCCAATGAAGGACAAGTCCATGAATAGTTAAGATCCTGTAGTACAGGGTTTCTTAAACAGTGGGTCAAGACCTATGAGTGTCTCACAAGCTATGATGTGGATACTGGGCTGGGCTCATCCTCCTGTCTACCCTTGCATCTAAATGTATCCAAAAAGGATGTACAGTGACCCTAATTATCCACTAGGGTTCTGTTCCAGAACCTCCCATGGACTAAAAAAAAAAATCAGCGTATAAAGGAAACAATGGAAAAATAGGTTTAAATACCCACTTCCGGGTTTCTTGCTCCTCTGATGGACCTAATTGAATAAGGTCCAACCACTCAATGAATGAATAACCCATGAATTTCTGCAGGGGTTTGATTCTGAGACTGAAAAATGAAATGATTGCTTGCTTGAGTATCTCTCTACAACAATAGAAAAGCAGTTTTTTTAAACTGTGTTTTGCAGTGGCCATTCAAATTTGACCCTCCATGTTGAGTCAAATCAATGTATAAAAAAATCTGAGTATATTAAGGTTGGACCTGTATTCTGGAGGCTTTTGGCATTGGGATTTTCTATTTGAAACGCAAGCCTTGGAATGGCTCTCAGAAGTCTTTGAGAACCACTTTTGATTTTCAGATACAATTTCAGGTTTTTGGAGGTTTCTGTGGGCAATTTTGAGAACTGCCAATGAATGAATTGCTGGCCTAGAATGTCCCAGGAGAGATGTCCATGGCACCACTAGGAGTGTTGTGATCCACCAAGGAGTATGAGATAGACACAGCACCGATAAGATTGGGAACATCTGCTGTAGAAAGAATGCAATGAGTCTTCAGAGGTTTAAAAGCAAAACAGAGGTTTAAAAGCACCAGAGTCTAGACAGCTCTATGAGAGGGAGCTAATGGTATTGACTATTGTTTTAGCTTTTATTCACATACTTCCTTGAAATATGTACTATTGAAAGAAAATGAAAAAGTTGCAAGAAAATATATTAATGAATCTTGAGCATATGCAGGTATAATTATCCTTAATGGTATTGTTAGATGATAATTAAGCTGCATTTATGAGAGATTTTATGGCTATGGATACAAATAGCACACAAGAATCTAGACAGATTTTTTTTTAAAGATTTAACTCCTGTCTTTTCTGCCCTTTTGTAATATTGTTAAATATGACTGGCTATATTTTGAGCTGCCAACTATAAAAGAAAGAAATTCATTTTCTTTCTTTGTACGGCTAGGAAAATTAACACACTCCATTTTTTTTAGCCTTTAATCTATGCCAGAGTGGTCCTGTTGGTAATTATGTATCTCAGAATGGTTTGTAGAGCTATATTTGTCTTGGGAGATTTTTTCACCAGAAATCTTTCTAAAGTTTGTTTATTATTTATTTATTGTTTATTTATTTATTGTTTATTATAATAGTTTATTTTATTGTTTATTTATTGTTTATTATTATATTTATTATAATATTTATTTATTATTTATTGTTTATTATTATAGCAGGAATATATTATATATTATAACAGGAATATAGCCAACATTTTGAACAAAATATTGATTGCTGGTACTTCTCCCCATTTTCTTGTGTGTTCTAATTTATTTGAAGTTTTGATCATTGTGTATCTTATACTCAAACATTCCAGTCTCTTCATTTTTACTCATCTCTTCTATTTTTACTTTGGATTAAAATCTCACTCAGGTTTGCACTGTGCCATTAAGCAAGCAACTGAGCTGCAGTATGGGGAGCATAATATGTGAGGGCAATAGTTCCCAAATTGTGGATTGGGACCCAGTATTGGATTGCAACCCAATTTTTTGGTAGGTTGCAAAAAAGCGTGATAGCTGACAAAGAAAAAGTAATGAAAATGAAACAGAGCCGCATACATGCTTTTACTTGTGAGTAGATGATCATGCCTAAATCCACTTCAAAGGGAAGGCTGAGGGTTATGTAACACCATCAGAATGATCCTTATCTGATGAATACAACATCATCAGAATTATCCTGATCTGATGAATGCAGTCTCCAACAAACTCTCAAGGAAGTGGCCCTCAGCAGATAAGTAAAGTGTACTGAGCCCTATGGAAAGTGAAATGGGGCTTACTTCTGAGTAGACATGGGTACGATTGCACCCTGAACCACACCTCACATTTACATGTGAGTAGGCAGGCATGCCTTGGCTCTTATGTAGCATGACACAGACTGTCTCAAAACTTCTCCCAGATGTGACCAGAAGTCACTTCCAGTTTTATCCAGGAGGTCTTGTGAGGGACTTGCGTTGGCACTCATAATGTATGTGCTAAATCTGCAAATAAGGAAGGGCTACTGTGTATTCCTTTAATATTGCAGTATGTTGCACTATTGGTATACCAGAATCATCTTTCCATGTCCTTAATTATCACTTGAAATATGCAGAATTAACATCAAGACTCTTTCAGCCTCTGGTAGGGACTATGTTCCTTGAAATGGGAGACGGTCTTTTTTAATACATTCAGATGAATAGTTCAACTATTAACAAGTCAGCAACATTCCCATCCATCTTTTACAGTTTGTAAATTTAAGGACTCTGTAAATACTGTAATAGTGATTATTAACCCCCTGGTAATGATTCACAAACACCATAACTTTCAATCCTATTTTTGCATCCTATTTTTTACATTGTTATACATGAGCAGAATAGTTTGCTGAGTTATTAGTTCCTATTCACATTTTATTTCATTTTGATTATATAATAGTTACCGGTATATATTATCTATGGTTGTGATATATATTATTAACTTAATATATATCACTTAACTTATATATATATATATATATATATATATATATATATATATATATATATATATATATATATATATATATATATATATATATATATAAGTTAAAATATATTAACTTGATCAGATATCAGTCAATGCTGGATTGAAACTCGATAGCGTTTCTGAAATCTACTCTTCTTTGCTCCCATTTAAACCCTTTGCTCCCATTTAAATCCTATGTTTCTGTTAATGTGCATTCTTTAATAAAACAGTTTGTGCTGCTTCATTAGATTTTGTACCCACAAACATACAGTATATTGTTGGTGACGTTACAACCTTAGTTTTGTATTAGTACAAACAAAGTTCTCCTGCTTCATCTCATATATATTTTTATGGCATACCTAATTCAGAATTCAAAGACCCTGCAGCACAAAATTAAACACCATTAAAAGAGACATTTTCATGAGATAGTTAAAAATCTAGGCTTTCTTGTAGCATCTGGCAGGGAGAAAAAGCAGCAAAGCAAAGGTCTCAAGAATGTTTATAAGAGTGTGCATGGGTGGGTGTACACTTCCATAAGAACCCATTGGATTTCTCAGTGTACTCAGTCCTTATTGATTTAAAGTGAATTGTGGCTTCAAATGTTGGTGCCACTGAAATTACTAAGAGAAAGCTGGCTGTAGTACCAGCAAGAGGGGAGTAGAAGCTAGTGCTCATACACCCCTTCTTTCTATCTGCTGTTCCTTTGATTGAATCAGCAATGAATCAGGGAACAAACTGCTAGAATTAGATCTGCTGCCACCATTCCAGGCCAAAAAGATTGGGCTGGGGGAGGAGACACTGGGTAAAAGTTACCCCTTCCAAGTGAGCCAGAACCCCACAGATCCTATTTAAAATAAAAACGGCAGTAGTATCTGTCAGTGATCAGATCTAACAACCTCAACTTTTCCCATGAATGTGAACTAGGCAGGCAAGTGTCAAATGATAACTAGTTTATTAAAAATTCAGAAGAGAAGGAGTAAAAAGAAATGGGGAAAGGGGCATGGGAAAAGTTCAAGTAGATTGGGGGAAAATGCCAGTTCAAGGCTGGGTGGACAAGCTTGACTAAAATAAAACCCAACCTTTTTAAAGCATGACCTTTTTTGTTTACTTTTAAAGTAACTAATAAGCTCCAGTAGGTGGAGCAAAGCACATGTGCGCATACATGCATACACACACCCAAGATGTGACAAAATGGTTAAGATTGTGGTCAGCTGGAAGAAAAAGAGCAAACAAATCAAAAGTAATTCTTCAGTGTGTCTAGCTAGGAATATGGGTCCTATCACTATCTACTTATGTACATTGTCCCTGGTATCCTGGTTCCTGTGCTTCCTGAAGAATAGGTGGGTGTAGCTTCTGCGTAGTAACACTAGATATCAGGGCAACCTGGTATACATACTTGACTATCCCTGTGCTCAAATTTATGCAACCTAGGCTTGATTATGTCATTCTGTTAGGTGATTAGTGAAGGAAAGCCCAACTAGTTTCTCCATCTCACTACTTTACCTAGATAGTCAGACAGGGTCAGATACCAATTTTCAGATTGTATTAGATAATTGTATGCCAACCAGTAGCTACTGTCCTGAGGGTTAGCTTCTCGGGACATGAAGAATGACTCGCATCCACAGGAGCACACATCCAGTTGATAATGGTGTTTCACCAAACAAAGGCTGCTGCAAGAGCATATCCCAGCACCTTTTAGCATGCCTTAACGGAATAAAGCGTCTGGAAGGGTATATGTTTTGAAAAATAGGTAAAAGATAGCATGGAAACAGAGCATACATCACAGAGATGCCTTTTTCTATCATGCCCTGCTTTGTGAACATCTTTAGTGCTCTTGGCTTCCTTCTGCTGGAAGAATACGTTGGAGAATACGGTTGGCTGAAACAGCAGATAGGTTCTTCTGTTTTTATGGGCAACAACCAATTTTTATGGACTGAACTACTCTGGGTTCCTGAAAAACCTAGCCAAACAAAAACATACCCATTGCTTTTTTTCCCCTTGGCTAGAATTGATTTCTTTCCCTTTCACCCAAGGCATTTTATAAATGACAGCAAAGTGTGCTACAAGAGAAAACATAGTGAATCAATCTGTGTTGAATGTATCTTTTTTGTTTTTCTTCAGTGGATACAGAACAGATTGCTATAATTTGTTGCGACATTACTTGTCAATTCTAAAGTGTTTAAACAGTTAAAAAAGAAACAAAAAACCCTAAGTTGTGCTTTTTTTGACAGGATTTAAAATCCAACAATCAAAGAGATGACATTGCGGCAGCACGTGCTTCTCTGAAGGAAAACTCATCTCTCCTACATTCAATTTGTTCTGCTTGTTTGGAACATTCAGACATTGCGTCTCTCGCAGCCAGCAAAGGTTCCATTTGTAATGAAATCCAGAATGCGCTTGATGTCATTTCAAATGCTTCTCAAGGAATTAGAAATCAAAAGGTTCAGCCAACATCACAGACAGCTACACTTGGAAGTGCCCTTGATGAACTTGAGGTAAGTGAATATTCTGCAGAATGGCTTTCAGCAGAATCCTGATTCACATGTCTTCCCAGGAAAAAGTCCAATTGAGTTCAGTCGGACTCACTTGCATGCAAGCGTGCATAGGATCACAGCTTTGACCTATTTCAGATGGGCCGTGGTTATTGAAAATATCAGAAATCCAAATCTTGTTGACCTGTGTGATCAACTGCATGACAGAGTTTTCTCATAAACTTACAGACACATCTTACCTGACAGATTTGCTTCTGTGTGATCTAACAGATTGATAGTCTTACCTGTTTCATTTTTACTTGTTTCCTTCAAGCCAAGGAGTTGGTGACAATGACAACCAATGACATCCATTGGGTTATTTGATGTAGCTCACTGTCTCATTTTATAGATGACTGTGTATATAAGGTTGTGCCAAAGTTGGCAAGTTCTCTGATATACCATCTTGCTGCTGAACTGTAAACTGGAAATTTTAAAAAAAGACCAATCCCATCACATTTTTCAATACTGGTGCAGCAGTGCCAACGTGGCATGCGATGCATCCTGTAGAGGGAAGGCAGACACAGAGGTCACAAGAGGCACTCTTTCAAGCAGGTGATCCTCTTTTTTTCAGCAGGGAAAGAGTAACTGGCCATTCTCAGCCTCCAATGTCTGTTATATTGGCTTCTGCTGGTGTTCTTTTGCATTTTAGATTGTGAGCCTTTTTGGGACAGGGATGCATTTAACCATTAATTGTTTCATTTTCTTTGAAAGATTTTCAGGTGCAGGATTGTTCAAGTTTTGACTGTATGTGTCAGATTTCTTAAAGAAGCAGTTGTATATTCTGCACTGACACACTTCCATCCAAAACATATTTCCTCCAAAGTTTGCCAGGATCACAGTCTTAGGACCCAATCTTATTTAACTTTCTAGCACTAATGCAGCTGCAGTGCACCTCAAGAGAACAAGTGTTCCCTTACCTTGAAGGGAACACTGTCTGTCTATTCGTTCGTCTGTCTGTCTGTCCATCCGTGTTAGGCCACAGATTCCCATAGTATCCATTGTGACACCTTCAAGTGTTACAGCATACTCCGATGGGGTGCTCCTACCTCTTCCCCCAGATGCCACCATCCTGAATCTGATAAGATTTGGATGCCACCATTTTCGATATGACATATTGCAAGTTTCAAAATGGTGGCACCTGGCTGTGGTAGGAGAAAGTGGCTGCAGGGATGTTGTGACTCAGATATGTTTGGGTACCACTGCCCTTTTCTTCACTTATTGGACTTCCTGGGAAAAAACTCACAGTGAAATATTGTGTCTTAGCCACTTACAGTGCAATCCTATTCATGTCTACTCAGAAGTAAGTTCAGTTGAGTTCAATTGGGCATACTCCCAGGAAAATGTTATGATTACAGCCATAGTTATTCTCCAGTTTTAATGGTGTTTCCAGTTTTAATTGTGTTTTGTTGTTGTTTTTAAATGTTAGCTGCCTTGGGTTACCTTATCCAGATTGAGCTGTGTATGTTTTAACCCATGCAGTCATATGTTTTAAATGAAAAAAATTTGAGGCTAATTAATGTGCAACAAACTTCAACAAGTCCTCATTTATTGATCATATAAAACATACACAACTCAATCAGACCTAGGAAGTTACCATTGTTACCCCAATCCGATGTGATGATCCATTAAATGCAAAATCACGTTCCCCCAGAAAAAGAACAGCATCAATTATACGTTTCAATACATTGCACCATTTCACTGCTTCAGCTTAGTAAGTTGCTTCTAATAAAGAGTCCACTCCTTTTTTTAGGTAAAAGACGTCTTTTTTAGATAAAAGAGCTCTCTCTAAGCTATGTAACATTCCTTATGGTTCTTGCTCTTCTCATGTTCTCAGACTCTAACACTTAGTTTTCGCCACTTTGTACTAGCTGTCCAACCTCCAGGCGATGCTAGTGCAGACCTTGAAGATGAAACACCGTGGTGTGCCAAAACAGTCAACATGGCAAACAATATAATGCTTGTTTCACTTGACTCCAAGCAAGAAACTCTCTCTTGTGCATTTCTCTTGTGCATAGTAACATGGAATTTCAAAGTTATTTCTGGAAAAGCTTGGTTGTCCAGGTCATTTGGAAATTTTTAGGTAGTGGGATGTGACCAATGGTAAAATATTTTTCTATTTCTGCTTGAGTAGGAACTTCATCTGTAATGCACCCAATATCAAAGTGAATAACTGACTTAGGGCACAATCCAAAGCAAGTTCAGCCTTCTCTCTCCTAACTATTCTGTATCCAGAGCAGAAAGTTATGCTGTATCCAGAGAGTTTGCCAGTATCCAGAGAGTCAGGAAGCCTGGGCTGCCCTAACTGCTCCATAGCATGCTAAGTAATTGACACATGGGGAGGACTTGCTCCTGAGGAGACACCCCTCAGTTCACACTGAACAAGGAATAGCTGTGGTGCCTACAGTGGTGACATGACTCTGTGCATCACCTGGTGCGGAAGTCTATGCGTCATCCTTGGGATGCGCGCACCCCCCTACCTGGACTGCGCACTCACCAAAGTTGGCGCCTGTGCAGTTGTTTCTGAAGCCAACTGGCTTCAGAAAGAGTATTGCGCAGGCACCATCTCTGACGCCTGCGCAGTACGTTTCTGAAGCCTTTCGGCTGCCACTCTGCCTCTTGAGTGAGGCCAAATGGCCGTGCAGAGGTGCAGACTTCCTCTGCTCTGAGGAAGTCTCCTCTGAAGCTGTTCGGCATGCTCAGTATGTTTCTGCCCAGTGCATCTCAGCTGGCCATTTAGGCCAGTTCCGAGGACAAGTGGCAGCTTCTGGGCTGCTGCTCCGCCTTGGAGCAGGCCTGGATGGGCGCGCTGACGCCCGGGGCCTGCCAAAGGACAGTCAAAATCCTCTGGCGCATCACCCCTTATGTAAAGCATCACCCAATGCAGCCCACACCAGCCGCACCAGTCTGGTGACGCCACTGGGTGCCTGCCTTATAAGGAGTCCCTGATGAGATGCCAGTACATTCTACAGTGAATACAAGGGGCTTCTTGGAGTGGCCTGCTGTATCCTGGGGTTTGTGAGCAGCCGTAGGTGTTCCATATCCTGCGGTTGAGAGGCAGGGGTTGCAGCTAGGATGGCCAAGAACTCAGATTTTTGGACAACACTGCCATTCTTACTCGGGCCTTATCATGGACCCCTATGGGTCTACTCATTACAATACCTGCTCCTGAGGTGGTATATCTCTGAGGAACTGGAAGAGGGCATTTCTGCCTTGAAACAGGCTTTGGATACAGAGTAACTGCTCTGTCCTAGGCAATGCTAAACATGCCCTCAACATGCCTCTCTTGAACTGCCTAGGGCAGAGCAGCTAGGGCAGAGCAGGTCCACCTTTCGTAGGGCACCCTATGTTGCCTTGCTCTTCCCTAGAGTAACTGGACTGGAGCATCTTGCAGTTGCTCCACCCTAGTGATAGATAGGGCAACCCAAGGGCTCTTATGTGGACAGATTAGTTGCTCTGATTTGTGCTGCCTGCATTTGTACTTTCAGAACGATAATCATGTAGCTCTTCTCCAGTCTTATTTCCATCAGATAGAGGAATCTTGCTTACCTTTGCACTAAATGAACTTACGGAAGAGTCTGGCTCTTCACCAGCTTCTTCTAATTCTTTTGCTACAGAAAGGTTTTGAGAGTCTTCTGCCTGAAGTGTATTGGGCCCTAACAGCCCAACCTGGAAAAGTGTCTGCTGCCCAGCCTGCCCTTTTTTCTGCCTCGCCTCTCTTGCCATCCTTTCTTGTAGTTTCTGCCATCCTGATTTGTGAGGATACATTCTCAATGGGTGGTTTTACTGTAATCAAAAGTAAAAAAAAACTTACAATGTTTGAGTTGTATGTATGCATGCGTGTATGTATGTATGTGCATGCATGTACATATACGTATGTATATGTGTGTATGTATATGTGTGTGTGCACATATAATGTATTAATTTGTTAGTAACAAACACTCAAATGGTCCTCAGTCATGGGCCCCTCTGTCGCTCAGGCCCCAGAACAATGTACCTGCTGCCCCGCCTCTCATAGGCCCTGCTTACACCAGAGCAAGGACTCCCTGTAGTTATTCTGGATTTTGCCCTAAGGGTGCAATCCTAACCATGTCTACTCAAAAGTAAGCCGCATTATGTTCAGTGGGTCTTACTCCCAGGACAGTGTCCTTAGGATTGCAGCCTCAGGTGAGGGTGGTTTGGTAGTGGAACAGATTGCCAAGGTTGGTGGTGGACTCTCTTCCTTGGGGATCTTCAAACAGAGGCTCAACGAGCAGCTATCGGAGATGCTCTAGGAGGATTTCCTGCTACAGGCAGGGGTTGGACTAGATGACCTACTGGGTCACTTCCAATTCTATGATTCTATGAATTACTTATGAGTAGACATCTTAGGATTGTACTCTATGGTCATTAAGCCTGAACAGTTCTTCTTGCAACATTAGAAATATAGACTGTTTGGCCTGACTCCTCCCTTTTGGGGGAGCAAAAAGGACTCCATCTCACATACGGAGGAGTGGGCAAATTCACACTCTGGTAACAGCCCACAGCATGCAATTCCAAAGGTCGCTGAAACTTGTGGGGGAGGGGGAGCTGAAAGACCCCTGTGTTTGGGGAGCAACTTGCTTGCACTATCATGAAATCCCAGCTTTGGACTGCATTGCTAAGTGTCTTTATGTAACTCTCTATGTATCTTTCCCCAAGAAATACAATGGTATTTGTGGCTGAGTGAGTTAGATAAAGCAAAATTTATCGAGTATTTAACCTTTTAAGAATGTGCTGTAAATTAAATGGTTTCATTTTTCTTTATTTATAGAAAAATGGCGTTGGATAAGAACCTGAAATAACCTTTGCTCTATCTTGCTTCTGCATTGCAAATAAAGTGCCATGAAACAAATGGATGTAGTAAACAGTCTGTTGGGAGCCAATCTCATTAAATGTTTATAGTGTGGAAATGTATGAAAGAGCTTACTCAACAAGTACAGCTGAGCAGCTTTCTTAATATCTTTCATACCTAGTAAGCGAGAATGTACAGAAATCTGAGCTGAATTTCCTCACGCTTTGGATTTAAAAACCGAAACTTAAATTTGTTTTGAATGTAATCAAAATTAAAATGATGATAAATTAAAAATTAATTTATCGTCATCAAATAAATTATCATTTGATAAATTATCATCAAAATAAAATGATGATATGTTTTCTACATAAAAGCCACCCGTGCGGGTGTATGCACATTCTGTGTCTGTCAATCAGGCTGAGGGTTCTATTCTCATGTGTCTCTGGGGCAGAAAAGCCTGAGGGGAACTCAACATTCAATTTACATTTCAACTGTTATTTCTAACTGTCTCAGGAACATTGTACCTCCTCAAGAGACAGCTGTTGTCTGTTACTAATAAATAATAATTGAATGTTAACCCAGTTAAGATAATGAATAGTTATTCTGCTGCCGTCCAGTCAGTAAAGGGGAGACTTCAACACACCTAGAAATGTTTGCTATATATGTTGTGTGTGTGTATGTGTATATGTGTGTGTGTGTGTGTGTATATGTATGTATGTGTGCCACATCACATGCTGTATATATATATAACATGCTGTATGTATATATATGTTTGCCACATCACATGCTATACCTGGCTGAGGCCAGGCTGGTAGCCACAGAAGCCAGGCTTCTGTGCCGGCATCTCCACTGTGAAACTCCATTCCTTTTGGATTCAGATGTTTTCCCTCTAGTTAACCTTCCATTGAGGGCGTTAGACTTTTCTCTCCGTTTGGCTTTATCATTTCAGGTTTTCTGTGGCTACAGATGGTGTTTTGTTTTTTGGGATTATCAATGCTTTTAAAGGATTGCTGTGCCTTTGTGTTTCACTACTGCTTTTTACTGCCTTCATTATGCCTTGTTTTTACTGAACTGTATTTTGTGCTGAATTTTTAAAATATTTTGGGTTGTAAGCAGGGTGAATAGATGCCCAAATCTCAAAAGGAGGACAAGGTTTTGGATTCCTCTCTCCTGGCCTTTCCAGTGGACAGTGGCATATTTGCCTACTCAAGAGTAAAGCCGCACTTTCCCTTTCCCATAGAGCTTAATGCATATTTTTGATTTTTAGTTTTTTGGCCATAACGTTTGATAGGAAGGAGAAATTTCAAAACCGATTTTTGCATTGGATTCTGCTCTTCAGTATAAATCCCGTGACATACGACATGATGTGCACACCATTGCAAAGTGCCAAAATGAAGCCAAAATGGAGGACAATGAAGCCCTTTTGGAGGATATCCAGACAGAAGGCTAAAAAAAAGGATGAATCTGGAAAAATCAGGTCATATGGCCACCCTGGTTGTAAGCCATTTGAACATCCCTATTTTGGCAAGAAAAGTGGAATATATTTTTTAAATAAATATGAATCTAATCTACATATATCATCTGAAAAAAGCTAATGGAAGTTATGAACAAGCAGTTTGTTCAACATTTCTGAAGCAATATTGTCTGTTCAATTGTGATTGTTTCATTTTTGTAACTTCTACCATCACTGTGATTTTACATTTATTTTAGCAGAGCCCATGTCTAAGCCACATAACTTGTTTTTTTGTGCAAGCCCTGGAACATCAAGTGGTATCTCCAAGCTTGTTTGTCTCTCCACTGATTAATTACAGCCAGTCCCAGCATCACTAGGATTAGTGTGGGAAATGTACTTTTCAGAAGATATTGCTGATAGAAAGTTTGAGGCTCATCACCTCTATATTTGGAAAAAAATTATCTCCAATTTCTGCATGTTTCAAGACCTTGGTGCAATTTGTATGACTGTAAACATATTTCCTAAAAATGATGTGAAAAGTAATCATTAGAGACTTTGCTACAGAGGCTCAGGGGAAATACAGGGATACACTGCTGTCAGTGGCTCTGGAACTTTGCAGCTATATCATTGTCTGGCGCCATTGCTTGGGATTGATCGCTAGTTATTGCCAGATGCCATTCATTGCTGTCATTTCCTAGCACCATTGATGGCCAGCAGTTCAGCTGGCAGTATTCTCATGGATCGGGGCCAAGCAACTGGAATATACCCTTCCAAAAGGCTGGCAATGTGGCCAGGAGAAGAAAAGGAAGACTGGGAAAGGAAAACAGAAGAAATTCAGAGGAGCAGACAGAGCCAAATAGAAATCAAAATAGGAGGGAAGGAGGACCACATCAGCCTGATAGGAGAGAAGAGAGAGAGGACTCCTGAGGGGAACCACTACGATCCTAGGGCAAACCAGACAAGGCTCAGGTGCACCTTCCTTTTTAACCCTCCTGTATGGTGAAACAATCTCACTAGGATAGATGAGGACTGAGACTATCCCAATCAAATCAGCTGGACCTTAAGTTGTCCTCACTTTTTTATGAGAAATTGCACACAGAGTCAGTCTGGGACTGGACTGAAAACTACCACTCATCTAGATCAGTGATTTTCAACCTTTTTCCATGGTATACCAACAGGGTACTGAAACTGTCAAGGTCCACTATCAGTTTTTACCATTGACAAGGCACACCAGACTGTTCCAATTTCCCTGATTTTCCCAAAGTCCCACAGCACACCTGAGAACTATCTGCGGCATACCAGTGTATACCCTGGTTGAAAATAACTGATCTAGATGCACCTCTTCAACAGTGGTAGCCTTATTACACCTGTCCCTGTTATGCAATATGCCCTCGTTGACTGACAGCATTGCTGTTGTTGGAACCCACATTCACTTGGTTACTCTACTACCTTTCTCTTGCCCTCTAGAACTCTTGCCCTGGAATGATTTGGAGGAGCGGACACCCACAAGCATACCAGAAGATCAGTCTTTAAGATCAGTCCACATATATCTCAGCTCTAATTTCGAGAGGAGCTTAGTTACAATTTGTGAGGGTGCCATTTCTTGATATGTATATATAGCCAGAAACTAGGTGGGGAAGATAATCTGTATTTAACTATTCTCAATTGAATCTTTTTACCTCTCCATTAATTCCATTTGTGCACAAAGCATGAAACACTCAAGTAGGGTCCATTAGAAAATCAGATCTGTCTACTGCAAATGCCTGATCATTTGTATTGATTTCCTCACAGCTTCTTTTGAGCAGATCAATGCAAATTTGGCCCCAGCACATCTGATTCTATTGGGAAGCATCAGTTACATAATAAAATGGCTCTTTATCTTTAGCCTTCCTCCAGACTCAATTTTTATGAAGAATGGAAACATGATAGAAGATGCTGTAAGAATCGAAATACAAACCTGAACTCTTATCAGGAATCATGCATCAGTTTCTTTTGTATTTTAAAAACAAACAAACCAGAATTTATGTATTTTTTTACGTCTTTATGTAAAAACAGGATGTATGTAGAAAGAATTTATGTATCTGAGATTATCACCCCCAGGGTGTTTGCTGCTATTGCATATAATCATTTGAAGCTTTTGAACTTGAGGCTAAGTTCAGTGTGCCAATGCATTTATACAAGTATGCAGATTAAGTGAAAATGCTGTTACTGGCTTCTTACACCAAAAACTGAATTGCTGCCAATCAACCCCCAAATTCTAGCTTTTGTAGAAAACATCTAAAAGCCACCCAAGAAATAGAAACTTGGCGAGGCTGTTCTCCATTTTCCCTTTTCCCCGGTCATCTGTTTACAGCTAAGAAATGGTAGATTAATTAAATAAAAATATATTTTTGAGAAGACCTAGCCAATCTTGTTTATCATACTTTGCTGACAAGGAAGAAGAGTGTAGTAATTTATGGGAATAGACCTGTTTACTCTTTATCACTTCATTGCAGATACAGCTAAGATTCCTGGTTCATTTAATTTTTATTCTGGTTATTATTCACAAGCTAATGTCCCGATTCTTCTTTGCTGAATTGGCATGTTAAGTGCTTAAAGATTCCAGTGGGCCATGTTTCAAGATTAACCTTTTTAGCTTTTGTACTTTTTACATAATTAACAGCCCAGTCTTAGCATTTCCTTTCCTGCCTTTCCTTTTGCTGCATGTAGTTGCAGCAAAATTGGCAACTATCATTGAGAAGCTTGGAAGGGGAAAGATTAGTTATTTTCAGTCTATAGATGGTCCAAATCCAAGGAGGCGAAGGAGTATGTCAGCTGGCACCAGAGATAATAATATCCAGGACAAGTTGCTCAGTGGGTTTCACCCCCCACCTCCAATACATCACCCCCCATGCCACCCTGCTCCATTCCTTCCCTTTTTCTCCTTTTCTCACTCAATTGACTTACCAGCATTAGATGAACTTCTTTTCCCTATTATCATATGTATGGTCCTCCCTCCTTGGGAGCATTAACATTAACATTAAGGCTATGGTATCGTGCTCTGATTGGAGGTCCTGAAACAACATCTAGTGTGGCTAAAAAGGACATTTCGAGCGTGGCAATCCCTTCCATACTGAGGACAAATAAATTCCGTCCCCTGCCCAGGCCCCAGGTTTCGCTGCTTTCGGGTCTGTCTCTTTGCTTTAGCCTGCCAAACAAGTGTCTCTTCCAGTTGGAGAAGGCCATGCTGGGTCTTTTGCCTCCATGCTGAACAATTGGAGGTCAAGGTTTCCCAGCTGTTGATGTCCATTCCCAAGGCCTTTAGATCCCTCCTGCAGATGACTTTGTATCGCAGCTGTGGTCTCCTTCTAGGGTCTTTCCCTGCACTAATTCTCCATATAGGAGATCTTTTGGAATCCGACCATCAGCCATTCTCATGACATGCCCAAGCCAGCGTAGACACCGCTGTTTCAGAAGTGTGAACATGCTAGAGATTCCAGCACATTCCAAGACTGCATCGTTTGAAACTTTGTCACGCCAGGTAATTCCAAGAATACGTCGGAGACAGCGCATATGGAAAGTGTTCAGCTTTCTCTCCTGCCATGCATAAAGGGTCCAAGACTCGCTGCAGTACAAGAGTGTGCTCAGGTCACAAGCTCTATAGACCTGGATCTTTGTATGTTCCGTCAGCTTCTTATTAAGCCATACTCTCTTTGTGAGCTTGGAGAACGTGGTAGCCGCTTTTCCAGTACGTTTATTCAGCTCAGTATCTAAGGAGAGAGTGTCACAAAGTCATGGACAACCTCCAGTTCATGTTCAGAGATTGTGATACAGGGAAGTGGATCCACACCCTGACCCATGACTTGTGTTTTCTTCAAGCTAATTGTTAGTCCAAAGTCTTGGCAGGCTTTGCTAAAACGGTCCATAAGTTGTTGGGAGCATATGACTGCATTTTTCCAGAGTGCTTTTTATGACTCTGTAGTATCAACTACGACTGCTTATCAACTTATCAACTGCTTCCAATGGTAGTTCTGGTGCTGGTATGGCTTTTATAGGATTGGGCTCTTTTTATGTTGTAAGTACATCTAATTTCTGATTGGTTCATCTTTGCATATTCTTATTTAGTTCTATTGCAACAATATCGTTTACATATTTGTTTGCTAAAATCCATGGAAATGCTTTCCTATATATATATATATATATATATATATATATATATATGAGAGAGCGAGAGAGATGAAATGTTAACTTGTTTTTGATAGATCCAAAATCTTCTTTAAAAACTATTCATTCGTGTTGAAGCACTACGATGTGAAGTGTGACCAGAATACATCAAGGAATTATTTGACACCTCCACAGCTATCTATAACTGGCTGGCAAAGGACTTATCAGTACAATAAAAATATATGGGATTTTTAATTCTCTAAAAACAAATCCAGAATTATGTAAATATTCTGAATATTCCACCTTCTTAAAAATTTTCAGATATTTGCTCAAATAAGAAAGGGATTTTGTGCAGACAATATCACAGTCTTTCTAATGACTGTTTAATTGTGTTTTAAAATCACTTCACAGTTTATATTCTGTTTCTGAAAACTTTGAGGTGGCCTACATATTTAAAACTAAATAACAGAAAGAGTGATCAGTCAACTGAGCAGTCAGAGGGAATGGAGTAGCAGAGACAATTATTCAGTGACTTCTAGAGGGCTGGTTTCTGAAATGCATTAGTAACTTTTACTAAATTAAACTGCATTATCGTTTCTGAAGCATTACAGATCTTTGAATGATTCTTGGCTTTTATGAACTGGTTGAGAAATTTTTAGAGTTTTCTGATAAAATGCCCAAATGGTACATGCTGTTTATGTACTTGAAAATGAATGAGCTTTTCCTTATGTCTCTTGCTGCGATACAAGTTACTTACGGCTTCAACAAGCTGCAGACTAGACAGTGGTGACAGTTTCCATATTTCAAAATGTTTTTGCTATAGGATTTTAATCCATTAATTTTAATTCACTTTTGTATGAATAAGTATGTTTTCCGTCAAAACATAGTCATTAATCCTTCAAATATTTTCCCCAAGTTAAACACAAATTATGGTGCTGCATTTTCAAGATTTTCTTATATGAAACAAAGCCTTGATAATAAATCTTTGCTTACATGAAAATTAGCAATATTTATTTCTTTTATGATTAAAAATAATCCCAATAAAGCTGCTTCCATTCTTGAGCATTCAATTTTCTTTTTCAATCAGGCATATTTTTCCTGCCCTGAAAAAAAATACAGCAGAAAAAAAATGATAAAGGAAATGTAACTTGATGAATGTAACTTGATAAATGTTTCTTGGATTAGGAAGGTGATTTGCTTATGAAATTGGCAATGCCTTTTGGTAAACAAAGCAGAATAAATTCATTTTGCAGATGAAATTGTTTCACAGATTTAGCAGGATATGTACTTGGAAGGAAGAGAGAATGTCTCTTGATGCATTCCTTCCAACTACTCCAGATATATTCTTTACTTTTCAGAATGCATTATACATTCTGATATCCGATAGTTCAGGGGTCGTCAACTCCCGGTCTGCGGTGCCTTGCCCACTGGGCCCCGCCTGCGCTGGGTCTCAGACTGGAGGCAGGAGCCCTGGAGACTCTCAGCCCAGGCCTGGCCCAACTGTGCATGTGCAGCCTAGCTGCCAGGCTGCGCCTGTGCAGTTTGCCCTGCCTATGGGGCAAACTGCGCAGGCGCAGCCTAGCAGCTGGGCTGTGCCTGCACAGTTTGCCCTGGCTGTGAGGCAAGCCAGGCTGTGATTGCCTGGCTCACCTTGCAGCCAGGGCGAACTTCACAAGCACAGCCTAGCTGTCAGGCTGTGCCTGTGCAGTTCTCCCTGCAGCCTGGAAGAACTGTAAAAGCACAGCCGAGCTCCAGGCCAACCGTGCGCAGTTCTCCCGGGCTACATCAAATGGAACTGCGTATGCACATCCTCCCGGGCTGTGGGAAATTTTTTCCCATGGAACCAGGCTACGATCCTCAGAATGTTGAGGACCACTGCAGGAGTGTACCTTTAACTGCCACAAGCAAGCTGAGATGAGATCAGGAAGTCACTGGCATTCATGTAGGTGCCATGCTATGAGGGTTCATGAGCACCAAGCTGTGTGGAATTGTGGCAACGACAGTCCTTACTGAGGATCTGTTAGTCTGCAATATTGTACGTACTTATCCTATTGAATGTAATGGAGCAGACATGCATGGGATTGTGTTGTAAGACTATTTAGATTAAGAGCTCTAATCCATGCTAGTGTTTCTAACTGAAGTTGTCCTGATACTATGCATAATGCCTCATAAGGAACGCATCAGGGTAGGCCTAGAATTCTTCTTAAAAAAGCTGCTTGGATCTGCTCTAATGAGCTATCAATGGATTTGATCCAAAGTGGCACCCCGTACAATATTTGGGGGAAGCATTTCATGTTAAAGACCTTCCACGCCACTGGAATAAAGGAGCCACCCTTGTTATAAATAAAACTAATATCTGATGTGATGTCTTGTGATGAGGCCTTGGCAATATCTTGTGATGAGGCTTTGGCAAAAGTCCGGGCCTTGTTGCAATGACTCATTCATGTTAGGTTAAATGAAAAGAGTATACCCAGGTATTTAAATGATTTAACCTGTTCTATGACTTGCCTGTTAAATTGCCACACTCATGATCTCCACTTCCTTTCAAAAACAATGATTTTGGGTTTATTATAGTTAATTTGTAGTTTGTTAGAACAAAAAAAATTGATGCACTTCCTGATCAAATGTTTTAGCCCCAAACTAGAATGGGATAAGATGACTGCGTCATCAGCATAGAGTAAAATTGGAACCTGCTAGTCCCTCAGTCTAGGCGGATGATGGTCGACGATAGCCAAAAAGGGGGCCAGATCATTTAGAGAGAGATTGAACAGCATAGGGGACAGTATACAACCTTGCTTCACCCCTTTAGTGGTAGGGAATTCATCTGTGGAGTACCCTTCCGGGGTGTATCTGATCTGAGTGGACGTGTTGGAGTGTAAACCCTGGATAAGGTGGAGGAGTTTGAGATCTATCCCCATATGAGCTAATTTTGTCCACAGGAGGTTTCTGTCCACATTGTTGAAAGCCCCTTTAAGGTCCAAGAACACTACAAAAAGTTTAGATTTAGTTTATATGGAATATTTATGCGCTAAATGATGGAGAATGAGGGCATGGTCCAGGGTAGATTTCCCCTGTCTAAAGCCTATTCTATACCCATGATGTTAGACTGAGTAATAGTTGATTAAGGCGCTGCAGTAAAGTTTTGCATACATCTTACCAATTATAGAAATTAAACTAATTGGTCTGTAATTTTCCTGATTTTTAGGGGCTCCTTTATTATAAATGGGAATAACCATGACTTTCAGCCAGGATTTAGGAAAAAGACTGAGGCATTGATGGATGAAAAAAGAGGGGCCAGAATAGAAGTCCAAAACGAAGGATCTTCCTTGAGCCAGGTGGTGGGAATGGTATCTAGCCCAGGAGCCTTACCTGGCTTCAGTGCTACAATTAAATCAAAAATTTCCCCTTCAGTTAAGTCAGGCCAAACCTCAAAGTTGGAAAAGAGGTTCTCAGGCTCCCCATTACTAATGGCTGCCTGATCGTAGAACAAAACAGAAAAATTTTGTCTCCAAGTATGATTGGAGATTGAATTGGACTTACCAGGCCCTTCCCTAGAGATTCTGGTTAACTACGTCCCAGAATAGCTTGTGATTATTACTGGTCGTAGCTTGGATCAATCTTTCCCATGTATTTTAGATAACCTCATGTCTCTTGTGTTGAATCATATCTTTTAGGAAAGCAGTGGCCATATAATAAGTCTTCAGATCTTCCGTCCAGTCACTAAGTCTAAAAGTTTGGAAGCACTCCCTTGTGTATGCCTTGGCGTGCCTACAGACCTGATCAAACCACCCTGGACTGTCATTGTTGGTCCTGCCTTTGACCTCAACTGTTGGATTAACGGTATTTACTAGGATCTAGTTCATTAGAGATTCAAAGGTACACACTATTAATTCGGGGTCTTTTAGGGTCAGAACAAGTTCTCTAAGGGTCCTGCCATTCGGATTATTCAATAATAATTGAATTATTGAATAATTGAATTATTATTGAATTATTCAATAATAATTGAATAATTGAAAGTGGAGTCATCCCATCTTAATTTTGCCAGAAAAGTAGAGCTATCCCTCACTTGAGGAGAGGGTGCAGGGAAGAGAGAATCAATAATAAATCTAGTACAAAGGGGCAAATGATCACTCAGTTTGAAGTCATCCACTTTGAAGCTGATGACGGAATACAGAAAGGAAGCTGAAATTAAAACAATCAATAACACTGCTGCCCACTAGAGAGACATATGTGAACTCCGAGGCCCCTGAGAAATCATATAAGCTTTTAGTTTGCTTTTAAGTACTGAAATTGATTTTATTGTTCTTGTATTCGTATGCCATTAAAGGTACTGACTCTGTGATTAAGAGCTTTATTTTCAGTATTATTCATAAATGTTATCTGTATATATAAAACTGAAAAGTGATTCACTCACTCACTTATCAATGCCCAGCCAAAACTGGCCAAATTTAAGGAGGGTGTTCCTTCCATGACAGAGGAACCCAATAAGAACTGGTTTTGGGAAATTCCAACCAGAAGGGGATGAAAAGGGGCAGAACACGTTTTCCTCCCTATTTTTTATATTGAAGAATTATTGACTGATCAACACCCTGGCCCAAGCCCTGGACCTAGAAGCATGAAATTTGGGGGAGGTGTTCCTTATGTGACATGAGAACTATAATACAGGGATGTAGAACCACATGAACTGTTTGCCACACCCCTTTTGCACAAAGGAAATATACAAACCAAAACAGAAACACATAGAAATATGGAGTTCAGGCAAAGGCTCATTGGAGTCTGGGGCTCCTTTCAGGTCAAATTGGGAGTACCAGAGGGCCAAATATGGCCTCTGAGCATGGATATCCTCATCCCTAAAATAGATTATTTAAATTCACAGTCTTGCTCTGATTGTCTTCCTCTTCTTCAAAAATGAAAGTGCTGGAGACCTGAAACCAAGGGGAAAGATTCCACTGGGAAAATGGGTAGGATGATTGCAAAAGTGCTAAGAATAGCTTCTGTTATCTTTGCCAGACTATGAATACAATCCTATGCATTTCTACTCAAAAGTACGCCCCATTGTGTTCAATGGGCCTTACTCCCAGGAAAGTATGTTAAGAATTGCAGTCCATGAGAACTATTCTTATTTTTCCTCTTTTCCTTTTTTTCTTAGAATTTGGTATCCTTGGATCCCCTTTCTGTGACTGAAGAAAAAATAAGACCATCGTTAGAAAAGCGTTTAGAAGGGATTATCAGTGGGGCTGCTTTATTAGCAGATTCTTCTTGCACACGCGATGTTCACCGAGAACGCATTGTAACCGAATGCAATGCCATTCGCCAGGCTCTCCAAGATCTCCTTTCAGAGTACATGAATAATGTAAGTGAATGGGTTTTTTCTCCTCCTAGTTTTCAGTATGTTTCCAGTATGGTTGGTTATGTCACATTAGCCCAGTAGTAATTGGTACCTTCTGCCCTTCTGTATTGTATACTTGAGTTAGCAAGATATTCAGTTTTCTTAAAGATTTTTCCAATGCTGCTTATACTAAAATAATACTTAAGATGCTTATAGAATATAAAATTTAGTTCTAAAAATTGAGCTGGAGGGTGCTATACTGGTGAAATACTTTTGGATGGTCCTTCGGACCCTAACCTATCCAATTAATGAGATAATTTTATTTTCGGGATAAATTCAAAGTACTTGTTTTGAAGTACTGGTTAAGGCTTTAAAGCCAGAATATCTGATGAACTATTACCAACCATTCACAAAGGGGAAAATGCCACCTGTAACAGAGGCTAGTTTGACCATTTTGGAACAGGACCATCTCTTTGATGGCATCTTTTGTTATTGAATACCATTCCAGATCAAGAACTGCTCCCTCTCTGCTAGCCTTCTGGCAAGGATGGAATATTTTTCTTTTCTGTCTGGCTTGCCTTTCTTGTTGGGTTATATAGTCTTTGGGGTTATAGAGTCTCTATGATTATTTATATGCACTTTATATTTAATTCCTCTGCTTGGCATATTACTGTTTTTTCCTCTATTTTGTACATCACCTTGAGTGTTCTACTTGAGAATTGTAGTAAATAAATAAATACATTTTTGATAATATAATGTTTTATGATAGGATTTAATTGAACCTCTGCTATAGGGAAAGGAACTGGCAAAGGGGTGATGGGGCATTATTTTTAAAGGTGGGAAGACAGATACTCATTACAGTGACAGATGCTGATGGATGGGGTGACCTGTCCATGCTGCGACAGGCTGCTGGGGCCCTACAATTGATCCCCTATGATACCCACTGTCTTCTGAATTGAGCACCACAGATACCTCAAGTATTGAAGATTCTGGAGTCTGTGTACCTGGATGGGACCTCTGGTGTATGTGGGCCATTATAGATGTAGGCATTCTGGTCTTCAGGAAACTGATAGTTTTGGTTTGATATGAACAAATTTCTCCTTTATATGTGGAAGATAACCTTATATATCTTACAGTACAATTCTATCCATATTTACTTGAAGATAAAGCCACTGTGGAACTTACTCCCAAGTAAAAATGTATCAAACTGCAGTCCTGTCTGTCAGCATTTATAATTTGGATCATTTCCCCTTTGCGTCTCTATATAAAGACATCTTAATTTAGACATTGTTTGAAAGAGGATTATCTATAGTTGTTAGTGGCTTAGCAAAGATTTGTGTTTATGTGTGTGTGTTTTTAAAAAGCATATTCTGTTGACAATATTTACGACTATTATGCTGATTTAGAAGAACATTTTAGGGCCACTGCAAATGAATCCTTGTATAATTATTATTAGATTTCTGAAGAAAATTAGATTTCTTTGGGGGCTCCCGGTTTATAGCAAGCACTTCTTAAGAGTGGTCACCTCAATGATGATGATGAATTAAGTATATTTATATACCACTTTCCCAAAAAAGTTCATAAAGCAATTTACAGAGAAGATGAAACAAATAAATGCCTCGTTGTCCCAAAATGATTGATAACCTAAAAAGAAACAGCAGCAAACAGCCAATAGAGAAGACACTATGCTGGTGTGTATAGGAATTGTTACTCTCCCCCAGCTAAATGTCAGAAGAGCACCATTTGAAAAACTGCTTCTTTGCCCAGTTATAGGTAAATGGTGTATAGCTGTACCTTTAGCATTCCTCAATTAGAGCACAATCCTAACCATTTCTACTCAAAAGTAAGCCCCATTGTGTTCAGTGGGTCTTACTCCTAGGAAAGTGTCTTTAGGATTGTAGCCTTAGTCTTAATTTGCCCCAAAGCCAATTTTGTGGGGGAGGGTAGAACTGGGCTTCTGCCCTGTGTGTAGAAATGAATATGGCACTGACCTTCTAAAAATCCATTTTAAGGTAGAAGCACTATACTACTAGTGCTATAATAACACTAACTATGATAAACTGACATGATTACAATAAACTGACATGATTATTAAATAATAAAATATAAGACTAAATAATCAAATGCACTTTTGTTAACAAGCAACTTTTCTTTCTAATGTATTTAGTTATATACTTATAGAGAGGATAGGCAAATTAAAAAGAATACAGCAAATTTAAAGAGGATCTTGTTGGCTTAGAAGTTATACTCAAACTTAGGAAGAGTTTTACTCTCTCTCTTTTTGTGGAGATGGAGCTATGGCGGTGGTGTGATCCTTAGGGTTATGCCCCTGCAGAGAAATGTAGGAAAGGCTAAGACGCTGTGCCTGTTAACCAGCAGGCCAGGGTTCGAGACCCGGGTTGGCCCCACAAGACAGGGTCAGCTCCTTTCCTTAGCCCAGCTCTGCGACGCCAGCTGGATCCAGTCGTATTGGCTCTGCCTTTCCATTGGACTAATTCATTGGTGTGGAGAGGGGGGATTTGCTGCTTGGGTAACAGCCTATCCTCCATTACAATCCAACCCAGGCTTTCGTGCTCCACATGCAGCGTATGCAGCGCTGAGCACAATACCATAGTCTTTCAAGACTGACGGAGGCCTGCTATGTCCTCACCCTCCCATCCTGCCAGATGACAGTAAACCAAATGTGAGAACTTTGAACTTTCATGTGCTTCAATCCATGGGGAGTTCTGCCAGCTATCTGCAGGGCTCTCCACAGCTTCTCTGACTCACTCCCCACCATGCATGACCTGGCAGAACCCCTGGGGAGGAGCAGAAAATTGCCCCTCAATTCTCCTGCAGCAGAGTAATCTTAATGATCCTTCTGTTTTCCCCCCTTCCCCAGCTCCTTAAAGGGAGAGCTTTACATGAAGGGGGGGCGTCATGACCCCCCTCTGAATATCACTGGTTTGTTTTTAAAGAACCCTCACACTTGTTCAAAAGGTGTTTAAATCTCAGTTAACAAAAAGACTTCAAAGGTTCTCATATCCCCATTTTACTGTCACCTACTTTAAGACCTTTTACCCAGACTTCTATTCTGTAGGACGCCTGGGGACTTATTTGAATAAATGAGGATCAGCTGTAGTACAAGCCAGTTTCTTTGTGTTTGAAGTAGCTAGTATATGAAAAGCCTTGAACACAATACCCATTACATGAAATAAATGAAACCCTGTCACGGAAGCAGGACTGTCAAAATCAAACAGGAAGCCAGCTTATGTAACAGCTAGCAACTCTTTGCATTTCTGCAGCAGTTCTTCACCACAATAACTTGCTGAGCACTGTAACTACTTACAGTGTGATTGCCAAGAGCTACTGAGAAACCAAGTTTTCAGGAGCTGCCACATATCCAGGAATCATTCGCATTAGCCTTGAGATATTCTTCTAATCAGCATAATGGCTCTGGATGCTCATGTTCAAGGAAGATACTGTGCTTCAAAAACAAAAGCTGTTCCTAAGACTGAGATAATGATGAATCTGCATGATTCAACCAATGTCTAACGTAATATGTTTGCATAAAAAAATGTACTGGGGAGATTATCCAAACTCACTAACTATAAGAAGAGACCATGATATCGGATTAAGGGTGCAATCAAGAAATGGAGTTGGGCTAGTGTAAGTCTCTTGTGCTGTAATGCACTTTTGCACCACCGAGACTGCATAAAATTTTAATTATTAACTTTATTTAACTTTAATTGCTACTTTTGTAATTTTTTTTAAATTTTAAATTTAAAGAGTGCTTTCTTCCATTTGCCCTTCCCAGCCCCCCGGATGAAGCAATTTTTAAAGGCATCCTACATTACATAAATCACTGGTTCTCTTTTTAGTGCTGGATCCGGGTTTTTAGAAAGATGCCAGATATTACAGTAGTAGATCCTAAAGGCAACAGAGATAAAAATACCTTCTCTTGAGGAGCACAAGCTTTTAAAAAAGGAAAGGGATTAATGTCCCTGCAAGCAAGTCTTCTCCTCTCCCCCACTATTTCTATGTTTAATGGAAGGTTCAGGTCCAACCTGGTTAAACTCAGGGCTTTTATAAATGGATTTGACTCAACACAAATGGTCACTGCACTTGAGAAGGAACGTGCTAATCCCTGGATAATGGGAAAATAATTAATTGTATCCAAGGAAAGTACTCCACTTTTAGTTACTCTTAGGGTCAAATCGTATTTAACTTTCCAATGATGATTCAACTACAGTGCAGCCTAGGGTTAAAGGAACAAATATTTCCTTACATTATGGAGGCCTCCACAACTGCCACTCCACAGAGTGGAACAGTGTATACCCCACTGGCATAGCTATAGCAGTTTAGGAAAGTTTAATAGGATTGGGACAGCATTTTGTTATTAAACTTTTAGGTATAATAAATGGCTTTATAGTGTGGTCATACATACTGGTGTAATCTTGGGTTTCCTTATCCGAGGAAGAAAGGTGGGATAAAAATAAATTTCTGTTTGTGGTATGGTGTAACACGGTGAAAATTCAGATGATGCACTTCCTTTTATCAAAGATTCAATTAAGATATATAGTTTAATTGGTAGTTCTCTTGGAAATAAGAATTTCAGACAAATAGGTATTAAAATGTACTGATTGATGTAGAATTTAAAAAATCTTGCTCCTAAATGAACTATAGTGCAGGCAAAGTAGGAGAAAGAAAATTAAAATTTTTTTTTCTTAAACTCTTCTTCATTAAGTGGTTCCAAGCCAGCAATTCCAACATTACCGGATAATTTCTTGAGGATTTCTCTGGAATAATATAGGGCAATGCTCAGCTCATGGATCTAGAGAGGATGATTCAGTACAATAGTCAGTAATTCATATTTGGTATACTTGACAGCGCCCAAAATATATTAGTCTGCTGAAGACAATTTTTTTCCTAGCAAGCCTTCAGCAAAATGGTATTTTCCCTCCCTCCAAGGTGGAATAAATCCTTGATTATGGTAATAACCCAACACTATATATAAATAACAGTAGTGTTCACTGACCAAACAGCTTCCTTAGTTTTTAATTCATATAAAGGAGGACTTAGGTTTTTTTATTATTGTGAATAATTTCGGTATAAATGGAAAGAAGGTTAATGTATAGTATGTATGCTTTTGTCTTTTGAAATACTCCCTTTGTGAAGGACATGGTGAAGGGCATTGTTTTTTAAAGTGTTAGCTGTCTTTTAGAGCTAATGAAATGCACTTTGGCCTTCATTGCATAATATTTGTATTAAAACAGAAGTGGACAATAAATCTGCAAATAGATCATATTTTTTTTAGCCTGAGAGTGATAGCTAGAAATCCACCTTTTGTGTATCAAAATTCAAAACCTAGCCCCTTTTGAGCTTTAAGAATGAGGGATTCATTGCTGAGATTGGGGCAGGATGTATCTACTTGTGAGTACTGTCTTGCCACTTTGTCCATGGTGACTTAAGTAAATTATGTCTCATGCTGCAGGGGTATAGCTCATTGTTGCCAGTGCTTTCATGTATGTGAACAGACACACAACCTTGGTTTCAAGTTTTCTAAAATAAGCCAGATGGGGGAATTTATAACTTGAGACTTATAACATCGACTTCGGTGATTATGTGATAATTGAATCACTGAATGTCCAGAGGTGGTGATTTTGTTCCCTCTAATTTTTGGTAGACTGTGTGCGCAAAAAATATTAGCTGTGCAGTTTTTAAAGGATGATTAAATCTTTGTGCACCACATAATGATATTATATACTTTTGACTACACATCAGAAAACAATAATTTATTACAATTTGTACAACACAATACAATACAATGTATGGAAGAAGATAATGAATTTACATTGTCATTGTCAGTTGTCATTGTCAGCGCCTGCTCTTCCTCTGGTGTCAGTACTGCTTGGAGCTGCCAAAGTCAGACAGCTGGCTTTGTGTGCTTTGTACAAACTTATGTGTGCTAGTTCGGCAAGTTGTGTGTGTGCGAACATGTGCACAGCTTAGAAGGAACTATGGTGGTGATGCAATGTTTGTGTACCTGCTCTGCGCATAGGTGACACTGGTGACATTGTAAGTTGCTGCTGTAAGTCCCTGTGTATTACTGCAAATGTCATGCCACGGTTGGGGACACTGGGAGACCATCAATGCAAATAGATGCAAGTTTCATATTTGAGCCAATGAATACCTAGCTTGCCCAGGAGCAAGTCAGATAGCAGTGGATTCAGGTTGTTGGCTATTCATGGGCGGGTTGGGGAGGAGAGAGGGATAAGTAGAGGATGGTTTGAGGGGAAAGGGGTGGATCTTAGCAGCAGTCACACAACTGGGATCTGTCCTCCTTTTTCTGACCTGACAGGTCCCCCAATATGGATGGGGATCACAAGATCTCTGGTGGTACTCCTTTGAGGTGAGTTTTGCCCCTCTAGCTTGTCCCACGTCCTGTCTAAAAACGACTAGAGCTGTGCTTTGGTTGCATATGAAGAGTATTTTGAGTCCCTTGGGAGACCCAAAAACTGGAAGTGAGGTTTTAAGGCCTTGTAATGTCTTCTGAGACCTTGGAAGGCTTCCTTGGGACACAGAAGGTCTTGTAAGGCAAGGGTGTCAAATTCATGCAGTGGGCCAAATATATTTGTGATGCCTGCTGAAGGCTGGAAGAGATATCATAAAACAGAAGTAATGTAAATAGGCAGGTTGTACCAGAAATAACCACGTGGAACCCAATTACAATGCAGACTGTGCCTTCACAGTGTTACCTCAAAACAGCTCAACAGCTAAGAGCAGCTGATAGTTTTGCTGGAATAACCTGACAGCAAGATAAAGAGCTTCCAGGGACTGTATATGATCCCCAGACCTTATATTTGTCACCTCTGTTAACTTAAAATGCACTTCAGGTTTTGCGAAAAAAGGAAGTAACTTTCTGAGGTCCAGCGCCATCACAAAGGGAAATGCATTGATTCATAAGTAAACACACTGTGTGACTGAGGCTGCAGTCCTAACCCAGTCCAGTGCTGGCCTGGGAGTGTTACAAAAGTGCCATAAAGCACTTCTGCGCCACTCCTGGGGGAGTGGGGGGTTATGCCAGTTCACTAACATATGCCAGCCTCCTAACACCACTGCAGGAATGGGGAGATGGATGAGTTGCACCAGACTAAATTGGTTAGGATTGCACTGTTTCACTTTCAATATGGTTCCATGCATTTTCCTTCTCAGGTCCTCCTATCAGCTTCTCAGTTTTGGCTTCAAATCCCACCAACAATCACGTTGTGATACGCAGTATGAGAAACATCCACAGTATGATAAGCACTATGTGCACCTTCCCATAACAAGTGAATAAAAGTTCACTTACCCTGAGAAGGCCTCCCCAATTGCTCCTCTACCATAAGACACAGTATGGCATCTCCTTGGCAGACCTGCACTGGCTTTCAGAATTGATTGGGCTGTAATTCATGTTCTTAGTCGAAGAGAGGTATGAAAGTACAGTAATGACGTCAGCCAGGCCAATAACATAGCATTTAAAAATGAGATCCTGCCTCATTCAATAATTTTGGATTGGACTTTGCCAGTTTGTTAACATGAGAGTCAAGAGATGTGCAAAGCCTGTTAATATAGCAGACAGCATGAAATACTCATGCTTAATGTGGTTTGTCTTTGCCAGTGCGGCATTGTTTAATTAATCAGCAATCGACACATTAAATCAATTAATGAAACTGTAAATTAATGACACCAATTAATTAGCGAATGCTTTCAGCCTTTCTATTAAGCCACTTTGAGGTTTCATTGTTTAATAGAAGGCCATATTTGATTTCAACAAAATGTGGTCTTCCTGCTGATCAGATGGTATTAGCATTTATATTCACATGTAAATCTGAGCATATAGTGCCATTTAAAACACAATTCCAATTTCATCACTTATATATATATATATATATATATATATATATATATATATATATATATATATATATATATATATATACAGAATTTATGAAATTGGATGAGTGACCTTTGGCAGTAACTATCAGCAAAAATTCCAATTATCCAGTTAAAAAAAGACATTTTAACTGCAGTGATGTTCTTAGATATTTGACTTTCTATAACTTGAACATTGTATCCAATCTAGGCATGTTTAAATTTCTCCTCAATCATCTCTTAATTATATGTGTTTATGGACTACTATGCAATAAAACACAATAAGAAACATTGATTAGATTAATGAGAACATAGTCATGGCATACTACCACATTTTTCTTTATATTTGTAATTTTTGCTTTAAAATAGGTTTGATAAAATAATAGAAAGCTACTGTCAGAGAAAAAGTGAAAAATAAAAATTCCAATTAAAAAATTTAAAGATAAGTTGTGATTGAATATTTATTGACTAAAATAAATTTCAGTGTTGGGAAGAGAAATACATTGTTTTAGATAGTAGAAATCCACAGTGGCCACTTGTCCTTAAACTGTTTCTGACCTCAAGGATAAAGACTGGTTTCAGGGGTCTCCAAATCCCGACCCTGGGGCCAGATGCAGCCTCAGCAAGCCTCTGTGTGGTCTTTGGGTGAGTCATGTAAACCTCCAAAGGCAAGGGGATCTCTGCTGTCCACACCTCGGGAGGGTATTTTAAGGGAAGTTACATTAAAGGTGCCCAGTGACAGATTCCAAGATGGCTGTGCCCAGCTTTTTGTGACCTCCACTGAGAGGAAATCTTATTCTTTGTGAATGATTAAGCAGGTACAGCTAAGGAAGTACAGCAACATCTTCAGTCTATGAATCAAGAATGTAAGTTAAATAATACGAGAAGTAGTAGAGAAAACACAAAGCAAGGCAAGTTGGAAGAGAAAAGCATACTTTCGAAATATTTCAGTAGAGATCACAAGTACAGTATAAAATGTAAGAGTTTAAATACCTAGGAACAGCATTTGCTGAAGATGATAAAAATGGCTGAAGAGATCAATATATCAGTGGTACTCGAGCACTTCAGCCTAGGAACTCCTTCTGAGAATGAGAATCAGTCCGGGACCCCCAGAAATGATGTCATGGCTAGAAGTGACATTAAAGGTGCCCAGTGCCAGATTCCAGGATGTCTGCACCCAGCTTTCCATGACCCCCCTGAAATGAAGTCACAACCCCCAAGGAGGTCCCAACCCCCACTTTGAAGACCACTGCAATATATGATGGAGGAAGGTAAACCAAGTATTGGGATGGGACAGTTAGCACTGCTCTAACAACATACCTATTAATACAAAGATTCACTTCCTGCAAAGTAACTTCATCCACATTTTATGTTACCAGCGTCAAACATGGAAACTTACAATAAAACATAAGAGAAAATTAGTTACTATGGAAATGAGATGTTTGAGAAAAGCTGTCAGAATCACCATAAGGGATATATCAAGAATGAGATAATAAGGGAAAGAATTGGAACAGAACCAATTATATATTATATACAGAGACAGCAAATAAAATGGTTTGCTTACCCAGAAAGAATGTCTTGGGATATGACAACATATAAGGCATGCATTAAGAAATGAGAAGGGCAAAGAGTGCAAGGCAGACCCAGATGATGGAGAGACATCAAAGATATTGCAACAACATCAAATAACATTGGAAGAGGCCTCGAGAAGTGCAGGAATCAGAACTTTGTTTCTCTCTTGAAACCTGAAGTGGTAAAAAGTGGACAACAAGTATATTTATACACATATGGGTACAGATAGGGCCTTGTTACAGTGGGATGCCATTTTGAAGCCTTCAGAGGCAAGCAGAAGAACGTGCTTTGCCTCCGGGGGCTTCAGAAAGCTCTCTGTAGGGGACCAGATCACAGCTCCGGCCCTCTTCAAATAGCTCAGGTAGAGCTCTGGGGGATCCACATTGAGTCAGATCCACAGCTAAAAAATCCACAGATAAACAGTATCAATCTGTATAAGCTTTTTGCTATAGTACAGATTGCAAAGTTGAATGAATGAATGGATGTATGTGTGTGGGTGGGGGAGGAGGAGGTCATGCCCAGAGGTGTGCCATGAATATAGAATGAGGAGTCTCATGCCATGGGCATGTACGTGCTGGTGGGCACCTACCCGCCTTGCGCATCCACCCACCCCAGTGCCCTACAAACACTCCCTGGTTGGCTCAGAAGGGTGTGTGTGCAGTTCCAGCTGAGCCATGCATGCACACTCCTGAGCACAGAGAGAATGCTCCCTGGCCAGCTAAGAATGGCACATGTGTGGTTCCAGCTGAGTCATGCATGTGCCGTTCTGAACCAGCAAGGGAATGCAGCTGGTTTGGAAGGGTTTGAGTGTGACTCAGCTGCTGAGCCATGCACATACACTTTGCAGCCAGCTAGAGAAAAACCCTCAGGCTGGCTGTGAAGGGTGCGTGCGCAGCTGCAGATGAGCCACGTATGCACTCTGCAGCTGTTCTTAGGGTTTTTCCAGTCAGCTGAGACGAGCCTATGTCCCTGATGATGTCATGGTGTTATGACATCATGCATGCCAAGCGCGTGCAGCAGTATTGGTACATCCCTGGTCATGCCAATTGGCCCTGCAACCTGCTCTCGATGTATTCACGCATAGGCCTCCATGCAGTCTGGAACCTTGCATTGGTTTTGATGATATATAGATCATGCATATATGGTCTGCATACAAACACTTTTATATAGAATATCTGATTACTGCCATTGAGGACAGGGCCTGTGGATATAATTCTAGCCCTTTTCCATGTGTTTATGGTAGATAGAAGCTTTCTGCATGTTAGATGCTGCCTCTGAAGCACTATGTACTATGCCTCATCGCCCATTCCTGGGATGTATGCATACATATGGGATGTATGGCACACTCCTAATGTACACATTTCTTCTTTTTTTCTTGGGTTGTTAACTTTTTAAGTGGTGAAGTAATTTAACCTTAATGAGTTTTGTTTTATGGTTTTTTTTAAGAGGCTCTTTTATTTTTGTTTGTCATTTTCTCTGTTTTAAAGATCTTGCACCTTTGTAGTATTATTTGCCATTAGTAGCCCCCACCCAGTTGCCAAGGACAGTCAGCAGAATAGCAATGCAGTGTTGTAACTCCTGGCACCGAAATGGATCAAAGTAAAAAATTTCTGCCTCTCTCCATGACAGATGCTCAGTGTTCCAGTTTCTGCTTAGAGAAAAACGACATGCTGTCGAATTGATTGCAATAATAAGGGGTCCAGTGTAGATCAGCATTTAATTCTGTGATTATTTCCTTTGATTAAACATTTTGTGCTACTAAGCAGATTGCTGGTTTCTTGGTATTATAATTCTCTGAAGCCGTAATACTGTCTTATGAAAGTGCACACTTTGGATCTTATTTCTCTCTCACTCTCTGGCTATCCCCTATTTCTGTTAAGGTTGTGAGCAGGGTGTCCAGACACCCGGAAACCCCCGGACAGACCCGGAAATTTGCATATTGTCTGGCCTGACCGGGCATGGGGGGGACTTGTCCGGGATTGGGGGGCTTATGTAGTGCTTTGCGACCACTTTAAATCTGCTCGGATCGGCGCACGTCCAAAGTGGCCATCTGAGCAGCCATCTTTGAAACGAGAGGCTGTGCGCTGTGCGCAGGGGCGGAGCATCCCTCTGCAGAACGCTCGCCTTCCCTCCTCCCTCTCCCATCAACTGGTGAGCCCAGCGCAGCCCTGCTCCTCCTGCTGCTGTTACATCGCTCCCCTGGCTCCCTCTGCCCCCCACTTGCCAGGTCCTCACCCGCAGGAGGAGGTGGAGGAAGAAGCCGGCTCGCTGCCTGCCTGCCTTCACCGTCGCTCTCTCTGAAAAGCTACAGTGAAAGGAGAAACTACATATCCCAGCAGGACCTGCACATGCAAAGCTTGCTGGGATATGTAGTTTTGTGGTGAGGAAGCTTTCAACTTCAGAGAGAGCGACAGAGAGAGCAACTATTCAGAGGAGCTGGGCTCGCCAGTTGACGGGAGGGGGAGGAGGGAAGGCGAGCATTCTGCAGGGGGATGCTCCGCCCCTGCTCCATCTAAGAGACCAATCTTGGAGAGATAGAGGCTGTGTGCATGCGCACAGCCTCTATTTGTTAAAAAACCACAGCAGGCAGGGATAGAGAGGCTGTGTGCATGCGCACAGTCTCTAGTTTCAGAGATGGCTGCTCGGACGGCCACTTTGGACGTGCGCTGATCCGAGCAGCTTTAAAGTGGTCGCAAAGCACTACATAAGCCCCCCAATCCCCGGACAAGGTAAGCTCCCCAACTGAAAATCCGGACTTTTGGGGACCCTTGACTTACATCTTGAGGTCTAGCATATGGTCACCCTGGTTGTGAGAGAGTAGAAACATTTAGTTCTCCAGACTGTAGCTAGAGGAATAAATCAAACTTTGTGCCTGCATTTGTTGCAAATCCTTTTACTGAACAAAATGGGTGTGCGAAGGCAAAAGCAACTTTCCTAACATATTTTGACACAGCTTAACATATATCTACATCTACAGTATTTATATACTGCTTTTCAACTAAAAAGTTCACAAAGCAGTTTACAAGAAAATGAAAAATTAATAGCTAATTAAAAGCTAATGGGTCCCTGTCCCAAAAGGGCTCACAATCTAAAATGCAAAAAGAACATCAGCAGAAGCCACTAGAAAAGACATTGCTGGGGGTGTGTAGGGCCAGTTACTCTCCCCTTGCTAAATAAAGGGGGACATCCACTTGAAATGTGCTTCTTGGGTATATAGCTGATTTTTATGCATTAACAGATTGCAGAACCTTGTTTACTTCTCCAGGGTGGGGGAGACAGTACCGGTGTTAGTAGAAGACAAAATTATTTCAAGAGTAATCTGTTTTAGCCACTTTGATCACCTGTCTTCTTGAGCTAAAGTTACTTGTGGCCCAGTTCTATCCAGTGGTGGTGGGTTGGCCTAAGTCTGGCCTAATGGTGCAATCCTAACCACACTTTCCTAGGAGTAAGTACTATTGAACACAATGGGACTTATTTCTGTGTAGACATGCTTAGAGTTGCACTGTAAATTTGTTAGGATTGCACTCTCTGACTGCTGTGCTAATCCCCAGCTAGGCTGGCACCCACTCCCGGTACCAGTCCTGTGCTGGTCTGGGGATGTTGCAAAAGTGCACCATTCCTGGAGGGTTAGGCCAGTGCACAGACATGCACTCCCCACATTACAGTCGGAATGGGGAGATGGATGAGTTGTGGTGGCCTAAATTGGTTTTTACGCCCTGGCTTTCACAGAAGAGTGATAAAACCAATCCTGAATATGTTCAGACTGTAGGCAGTTGTTGGCAGGGGGTGGGGTAGGTGTTTGTTTGTTTTTTTTGAAATTTTTATTGCTTATTTATAAGAGAAAATATTAATGTAAAAAACTAGCATTTCAGATATGGGATGACAGGAACTCTTCCTCTGGACATACAGCTTACAGTTTATAGAGTACATACTGTGTATGTGTATTTGAGGGAGAATTCAGTCACGAGATCCCTCTTGTCCCGCTGATTTGACATACAGTCTTTTTTACCATGTACCTTGCTGTTGTGTGGATTACCTCTAAATTATTCTTATCTGGTAATTGCTGAACTAGAACAAGGCACTGGAAGAAGGAGGCATTCTGGATTCTGCCACCTGCTTTATGTCTCATCACTTCCTTTATTGATCTTCTCATTTACCTCTGCTAGTAAAGAGTAAATGAGACTAGTGCTCATAGTCTGGCAAAGATAACAGAAGAGATTGTTAGCACTTTCACAATTATCCTACTCATCTTTCCACTGGAATCTTTCCCCTTGGCTTCAGGTCTTTAGCACCTTCATTTTTGAAGTAGAGGAAGACATTCAAAGCAAGACTGAAATTAAATCAGCTATTTCCGGGGCAGGCAAATCCCAGTCCGGGGGCCATTTTGAGCCCTCTTGTGACTCCCAGTTTGACTGAGAGGGAGCCCCCAGTCTCCAGTGAGCCTTTGCCTGTGTTCCATACTTCTATGTGTTACTGGCTTGGTCTGTATATTTTAACTGCAAAAGGTGGGTAGCAAACAGGTCATAGTTCTCAATGCATACTAAACAGTGGGAACTGAGGAAGTCTTCTGAACCCTATGGAGGAGTCAAAGGATCCTTGTTCCAGACTTCTTTTTAGTCCCTACCAGAAGCTAGCATCTAGCCAAAATTTATAGTATGTTCTAGACATTTGCTTGGATGGAAGTCGCATTGATTTAATTAGATTTACTTTCACATAAATATGCTAAGATTGCAACTCTAAGTGGGAAGAAGGCATGCTCAACAATCTTGGACATATTGCTAATGATTAGGCTATGTAACTACATACTTCCCAAAGGAGTAAAGACACTGGAAGGAAAAGAAAATCATATACTGAACATGTGTTACACAAGTCAGACACTAATTGCATTCAAACTGCTTGCTGACCACACAGCTGAATCTTAAAAAAAAGAAAAATAATATTCCACTTTCTGAATTCCTATTTCATTTTTGTGTTGACCTGTGCCATTTATTGAGATTCCAACAATAACCATTATTTACCCCAAAGAAAACATGAAATGCATTATATGGGCAAACTTTACTTAGCAGAAATGTAGCCAAAAAAGCATCATTAAACTCTAGAATTATGTTATTCAGCAAACCATATATAGAAATATTAAAGATTTATGGGATAAAATTAGGGGTACTTTGTCATTGTAGAGTTCTGGGAAATAAATAAGCAGAAGGCACAATCAATGCCCAGCTCTGTAGCTCATAATTCACTGCTTGGACTGATTCTGCCTGATTCCCATGGAGCTTGAGAGCCATTGATTGCCAAGTCACCTGGCTTAACATGACGGATGATTCTTGATACCCTATCTGTCTAAAGGAAAGTGGATGTTACTTATACAGATACAAAATTGCCCCTGCTCCTTATCAGTAACCACACATGTCTTCTGCTGCTTGCTATAGATTGTGTTCCCTGTCTGTGCATTAGTTAAATGGGATAATATATTTACAGTGCCCCTACTAACAATTAATGTGAAGCAACCATCACCCCCTGCACACTTGGAACAGTTAAACCACAAATTAATATGTTCTTGATAAAGTAAGGTCATAAAGTCCAAAAACCCCCAGCTTCTCCCCTCTGTAGTAGCTGGCAGTTTCCAATATAAGCTTCAGACAGGGAATGTGGATAGCGGAGAAAAAGAGCCAGGCAAACACAGGTGAAACACATGACATTAATATTACTCTTCACAGCTGTAGCTGCTTCCAAACAAGCAATTTGGTTTGGAATTGCCATCATTTGTTCACCAGAGGCAGGCTGGCAGCCAGCTGACAAGAGGATGGATTACTGGTGCTGGTCTCCTCCCCCAGCTGGGATCAGGCCTGAGGGTGGGAATGGGGGTGGAAACCTGAGCATCCGCTGCTACCATTAAAATAAAAAAACAATGTGGAGGCAAGCCACTGCAGAAGGAGAAAAGCTGAACTAAGAGCCAGGGAAAAGGGGAGCCCCTATTAGCCTAGACCAGGGGTGTCCAAACTCTGACCCTGGAGCTGAATGTGGCCTTCAACAAGACCCTCTATTGGGCCATGGGCAAGCCGTGTAATGTCTCTAATCCAATCTTATATGAAAATTTATTTACATTTAATATGTAAATTCTTTTATCTGGCTCCCAACACAGTGTCAGAGAGATGATGTGGCTCTCCTGCAAAAAAGTTTGGACACCCCTGTCCTAACCCCAGAGATCAGGGAGGATTAGTGCACTTTTTGTCTTTGATCTCCAACGTTAACATTGGTTGGGGAGAGCAGAATGCAAGGTGGTTGTCTCCAACAAAATGACTGGGTGGCACAGATGGATGGAATCTATAACCTTTTTATATTTTTTCCCCTTTACTCCTTTTTCAGAGATAGGTGACCAAAACAAATATAAATGATTATTCCCAGTGTTAATCCCCTTGCTTTTCTCTTACTTTTAAGGATGTCCACTGTTCTCAAATGAGATTTCTTCTGAATAAGCCTCTTTGCTGTAAAGCTCTCACAGCAGTCTTAGCTATGGCAGTGTTGTGTCATTCACTTTTGACTTTGCCATGGGGATGGGCATTGTGGGCTTGCCATGGGCTTGCCAAATACTATAATATAATAAGAATCAGGTGAAATCACAGCTCTTATGCCACTGCTTTCAGCTCATTGCTGTGGAGCAGTACCTTAGAAGTGTAAAAGGGCTCCAAAGAACGACTATTTGTATATTATGCCTTTTAATTGACATTTTATTTTAGATCTTGTTGAATTAATGTACTACAATGGTTCCCAACATTTAGGAACCCAATAACCAATGAGCCAAAAAGTGAAATCTTGTGCACCATCTGCTATGCTGGCTTGGGTGGTCCTCTGCCATTTCTGGTGGTCTGTGAGGAAGCATCTCCTAAGTGAGGATTCCCCCATCAGAAAGGATGGAGAAGGGCCCACCCAATCTGTTTTTGCCATTTGGTGGTCCATGAGAAAGCATCTCTTGAGTAGTTCCATAGGGACTATCAGAGAGGGTAAAGGAAGGATTGCCCAGAAGTGCTAGTTGTGGACAGTCCATTTTTCACCCTCTTTGATAGTCCGGGAGGTGGGACACACATGCCTGGGAAGACAATGAAAGTGAGCAAAAGCAATTTCTTCCTGAGACCTCTCAGACCATTTCTCAGGGTCGACCTCACAGACCACTTCTCAGGGTCTCATGGACCACCTGTCCAATGATCACAGTTTAGGAACCAGTGATTTACTGGGATAAAAAACAATTATTCTTATTACATTTCTGTAACACTTCAAAATGCAAAATATAGGGTGATTCAAAATGAATGGGACAAAAAGAAAACATACCTGTGACTGCTGTAATGGGTTTATTTTAGAAATACAAATTTAACATGAAACTATAACTATACAAGTTTCTAAAGATTTTCGATGTGGGCTCCTCCCATGACATGGCAAATGTCTGTGCGGTAATCCAATTTCTGCCACACCTTTGCTAGCATATCCAGTGTTATTGAGTCCACCACATCACTTATCCACTGCTTTAATTGATGTGAGTCCTGAGGAAGTGGAGTCACGAACACTTTGTCCTTCACGTACCCCAAAGGATCTTTAATAGCAGACTTTTCGTTGTTGCCAGATAAAACTTGTACTGTATAGTTTTACTTTCACGCTATATTTTTATTTTCAAATTAAATTCATTACAGCAATTTAAGGTTGCTTGACTTTTTGTCCCATTCATTTTGAATCACCCTGTATTTTGCAATTTATATATGTATTAATATTTGCATTAATGTATTTCTATCAAACCAATATGGGGTTTTCTGTATGCATTGGAGAATCTTAAGGTGGTTGCCTTTATGCACCGTCATTATGCTGTCTTTTATTGTATTTGTGTCTAAGCAGGTAGCATTTTACTGTGCCTATTTGTATGTTTTCAGTGGTTATTGTAAAGGACTTGTTTTGCCTTTGGTGTGAGGCAATTGAACATGTAGAGGCAGGGCCAACCTATCCATGAGGTGGTGTGTTACAAGTTACATCAGTGCTATATTTCAACGGGGCAAGGGGATTTGTGGTGGCTTTCAATCTGGGTCTTCTGGCACCACTGCTTCCAGCTGGCAGCAGAGGAACCTGCATGGTTTCACTTTGAGCCTACTTATACTTGATGGTCCATCATCTGCCTCCTTGCGATGGTTTCTTCAACATTTTCCCACTTGACTTAGAAGGATCACTACAGGGAAAGCAGTTCCTTCATTCACACAGTCTCTTTAGCATTGCTAGACTTTTAAACAGTTGCAGTAACCATATGAAAAGCATAGTAAGTAGCTGCTTTTTCATTGTTGTGTAGCAGCAGCGGACCTCAGTTGGCATGGGATGATATTCCGAGCGTGACACCATTGATTAAAAATCCTTAAAGATGGATACTTTTCACTCCCAAACTTCAGCATTGCAATTTTTCTTCGAGAAACGGTGTTGTGCCTATCTGCCTGCTTTTAATGTGGCTAAACATAAATGCAATATCAAAAGTGGTTGTATTTTAATACTGTCATAGTGTTTTGTTTTAGATTTACAGTCATATCCTATCTGTTTCCCTGGCTTAGCATGCAGCTTTGGCAAACAGGCTGGGCTGCATACTGTTGTGGAGGGAGAAAATTGGCAGGCTTGGGACAAAAAGGGAAAAAAAATATTTGTACTTTCTTTTACCTCTCTGTAAGTTCTTGGATCACCAATGGGTATCTTTGGACCTTTGTTAGCTATTTAGCTGCCTTCTCCATGCAGACAAAGGGAGGCTATTGGTTGGCTTTTAAGGGAATAGCATCTGGTACAAGTTGCTTGCATCGGATGCCATTCCTGCTCATGCCCCTCCCCCTTCTCTCAGTCTATAATACCATTCTGCTCAACTCACCAAATTACCTTCATTAATGGGGGATACTTTTTTAAACTACCATATATGGCAGTGTTTCTCAAAGTAGGGGTTGGGACCCCTTTGGGGGTCGCCTAGAGCTTTCCTGGGGGTCGCCTAAAGACCCTTGGTGCAGGGGGCCAGGTCAGGCTTGCCAGACCTCCGGCTGTAGCTGTGCGCACACTGGGGCTGACTGACAGCCCAGGGCCCAATCCTATGCATGCCTACTCTGAAATAAATCCCATTGCAGGCAGGGGGGCATTTACTCCCATGTAAATGTGGATAGGATTGCAGCCTCAGGGCCCAATCCTTTGCATGCCTACTCTGAAATAAATCCCATTGTGTTCAATGTGTGCATAGAACACATATTTCATTTGTAACAATGAAAATACACCCTGCATATCGGATATTTACATTATGATTCATAACAGTAGCAAAATTACAGTTATAAAGTAGCAACGAAAATAATTTTATGGTTGGGGGTCCCCACAACATTAGGAACTTATAAAGGGGTCACGGTGTTAGGAAGATTGAGAACCACTGATATATGGGATCTTTCCCACCATCTGCAGCAGAGGCCTGGAATCCATGCATAGTTTGTTTACAACACTGTAAAACATATATTGCTCCCAGATCTCGAATTTTAAGCATAGGATGTCTTAGTTGCTTTTGGAACATTTGTTTCATGTGACTGAAATTACTCGTTAAACTGTACACAATGACCTGCTAAACCTTTCCCTTAATCTAACTTGACCTACTCTTATATATATGTCATGATTGGAGCCAGGTCAATATGGACCCTTTGGGCAACTACACTGCAGAAAGTATATATGTCCACCATAGACCTCCCTACCCACTACTGGACATCTGTGATTTCCCAGACTCAGTGAAAGTATGGACCCTCCAAGAAATTCTGGACTTGAGGAGGAGAGGAGGGGGAGATTCCGGCCAATGCAAGGGATAACTGTGGGCCCTGCTACAGAATGGTACGCTGAAGGAGGAGTATCACACTTGCCCGGGAAAGGGGGAGGCCAGGGTCATGGGAGAGATATTTAAAAAAGGGGAGAAAGCGTGGGAGTTGGCAGTCGGGCGGGAGGCAATGGCTCCTGTGGGGCATTCTGGTGATACCTGTTGGAATTAAACTTGTTATTAGAGTTCCTGTAAAGTGTTAAGCTTGTTGGAATTACCTGTTAATTCCTGTATCAGCTCCTTGATGAAGTAACCTGGACCTGTAAGGAAAAGAGAGAATGTTAATTGAAACCACTAAGCACTGTGCAAACTAAAAGTAAACGTGAAACCTGTTCATACACTTACCGGCTCATTCTAGTTCTTTTGAGATGTCTGAAACTGGAGAAGAGCCTGAGAAAAGACCACTCAGAGGTGAGGAAAGACATGAAAGAGGAATAGGAGGGGGTAGAAGGGAACATGACAACATAATATCAACTTTTTCTTTTCCCCATTTTCATTGCTTTCCTCCTTTATATATTCAGTTTTAAAAAGCTCTGTATTTCTCAGGAGTTATGTCTAAATCTTTTTGGAATCTTTCATACAGCACATTTTTGACACATGGTTCCTCCCACATAATTTGCCACTTTGTTTTTTTCTCCTTTGCCAAGTTGCTACTTTGGAAAACTGATTCAAATGTTCACAGTCCAAAAATGGTACATCATAAGGTGAACTTGTTCATGTGTCAGTCAGTGACCTCAGTGTAATGCAGCGTTTGCATGTGTAAAAGAGCCATCACACATTAGAGAGAATATTCATTTCACTTGATAAAATTTAAGAACATAAGATCAGGCCAAAGGCCCAAATTTGAACTGCAATTTCAAATGCAATGGCAACTCTGCATTCATTAGCTGCATGTTCTTCAGTGATGTGACATACATCCAGTGGTGGGCTCCAGCAGGTTCGCACCTACTCTGTAGAACCGGTTGTTAACAAGAGATAGGACATATAAAGTTTAAAAATAGCCATTTAAAAGTGGCTGCCAAATGGGCAGAGGTTGTTAATTTCTTTGAAGCCCATCACTGCATACATCCCAGTCCTATCCATTTCTGCCACCGTGCTGATGCAATAGTACCAAATGGACAACAGCTGCGTCCTAAGGGGGGCAGTTGTGGAGGTCTTCTCTATGTAAGGGAACATTCATTTCCTTACAAGGGATAAGCCTCTACTTGGCATGTGCTAGTGAATTCATTGATGCAGATCTGTGTGGACCTGCTTTGCGTGGGAAGGGAGATAATGTTTTAGTGGATGCCTCTGCTGCTGAACTCACCCCTTTCCAGAATTGATCACCACTCCCCTTCTCCCACCCCGTTTCTCTTGACCCTAGCCCTACCAGCATTCCCAGCTGACTTCCTGTATATTCTGCAGACTGTTCTGGAAAGTGGAAGAGGGTGTGATAGATAGAATGTGTGAAGATGGGAAGGTGAAGACAGAAAGTTGCTGTTGGAGCACCTTGTACAACTGGCATTTTCTGCTTTATAGCAGCCAAGGAAGGATGCCACGTTGGGTCCAAAGAAGTGAACATGCATGTAAAAAACAGTAAGAAGAATTGTGCCTCTCAAGGAACATGTTAGAATCAGCCCTGCCTATTTTTGTATCATGGTTAATCCATAGAATCCTTATATTATGAGGTTAGTGGAAGACAATTTTGCCTCTGAAAATCTACCTCTTCCATACAGAAATTGTGGTTTAGGTATGCAATAACTACTCCTGATTAATGAAGCACATTTGTCATTCTCATAAGATTAAAAAAAGTCAAAAAAAATTTGAGGTGTTTTTATTATTATGTAAACAGTTGACAAGTTTGAGTATCATTATATTGCAATATATAACCATCTCCTTTCATCTCTTCAGTATAACAAGTGATGTTTCAAGTGTGCAATGCAGGAAGAAAGTAAAAAGCAAGTTGTTTTCAATTTAAGTAGTTATATTTCTTCATATACATATATTTCTGAAATATAATAAACAGTAACCAAGGCCTTTTAAAAGTTTATTTTCTTTTTATACAGAACAATCCTGCACATATTTATTTGGAAGTAAGTTCCATTGTGTTCAATGTAGTAAGTTCCATTGTGTTCAATTTTTACTCCCTGGTAAAAATCGTTAGGTTTGCATCATTAATTGACCTCACAAAGCACTGTTGTTTCTGTGATCTTCCACATTTTACTCCTCAATAAATAGTACCATAGAAACCTACCGTTTAGGGCTACATCCTATATATACTTTCTTGAGATTAACTTCCACTGAACACAGTAGTACTTACTTCTGAGTTGACATGCCTAGGATTGTGCTGTTGTGACCCAATCAATTAGAGAGAAGTATTTGCAGAATATGTGTTCCACTGTCATAAAGGTAAATGTTTCTCCTTTAGAGGAATGCTGTTACCTTCCCACTGAGGTGGTACCTATTTATCTACTTTCATTTACATGCTTTTGATGTGCTGTGTTGGCAGAAGCTAGGCAAGGGATGGGAGCTCACTCTGTCTTGTAACACCCAGTCTCGAACTCCACCCTGCCAGTTGACAGGAACAGCGTCTTAATCACTGAGCCACAAAGCCCTATTCCACTGTCATATGCTGTTGGAGAAAAAAACCCATAAAGTGCTTTGCAGCAGCACTTCTAGCTGGGTCAATGATACGGAATCCATAGCCTTCACAGGTGTTCTGGTGCTTTCAAGGATGCCACCATAGAGGTGGTAGAGGACACAGAAATTCTTCACACCATCAAAGAAACACAGGTATTTATATACTGCCTTTCTGGTCATTGGATTTCTTCTCTGACTTTATTCAAGGCGATTTACATGGGCAGTCTTTTTAATCCTCAAGAGGATTTTACAATTCAAAGCAGTTCTGTCTTCCAAAAACACCTACATTCTGAGGTGAAGCCATTATCATCTCATGGAGCAGACTCAGCTGTGGCTGCCTTTTCTTATCTTCTCCCATACATTCCACAGCGCATTGATAGGGTTTCTCCTCATACAGCTTCTGGTGTTTTCAAGAAGGTGACTTTCAGATGTTATATTTAGGCAACTGACAGTGGCTTAACCTTCTAGACCAGACCTTCTGCCTGATCTGCAAGAAACTTTGGGTACTTTTGAAATAGCCTACTTCACCTAATAATTTATGGCAAGATTGACGGCACCCAAGAACATAATGGCTGAAGAACCTTTGAAGTGGTTCAGTCTTAGTTCACCGTCACTGTTCAGCATGGCTGTGAGTAAAGAACAACTCATGCTTCTGATTGCCAAGGTTCTTGGAGGACATGGCACAAAATGAATAAGATGAATAATAATAATAATGATGATGATAATAATAATAATAATAATAATGATAATGATGATAATAATAATAAATAATAATGAGGCAAGGAGTAGGCAGCAATGTTGGTGGGGGTGAGGAGATCAGTCCCAGGAGGGGCAGAATCAGCTATGCCAGTGTGTGATGTATCCCATTGCTCAGGTACAAACTGTGTGCATGGATCAATTCAGACTTGCACCAGCAATATAGCTGGCACATTGTATATGCTGGGGTTATCCTGCCGCAAGGGACCAAGTTCTCTTATCCCTTGGAAACCTCCAGCAGTCCAGACTCCCTGGAGGGATGCAGCATTGCCTGTCCTAGCACCTCTGTATTGCTGTGCAGGAATTTAGTTAGGACTGAGCTGCTGAGTCATAATTCTGTCTGAATGTAGGTTACAACCCTTTAGACTTTTTATTTTAATCCCTCTTCTCCACATGTTTACAGTAATTGTTTGCTTATAAGCTTTTCTCCAATAACCTCTTTAATAAGCTTCACGTTTTACTTCAAGTGATAAGTGAATACATTTCTCACGGGAATGGGAATTATAGCCTTTTCCATTTATAATTTTCATAGCTACTGTGTGCTGTGAATGAATGATTTCTGTTAACCTTTACCTAAACAAAGTAAAATGAACCCTAAGTGAAGCCAGCTTTCCAAATTTTGCTTGGAAATGCAGTTCATTATTTCTATAACTGCTCTTGTAAATGTTATGTTTAAATCCCATATTTAAATATGGGAAATATTTTTGATCCATCTTTACCCATTGTTTTAAGGGACCCAAAACAATAAACAAAGTTATGCAGTGTATGAGAGTATAATCAGGCACAGAAGTTACATCTTTTCTATTTTATATCCTGCTATGTATATATTGAAAGCCATAATCTACGATGCAATCAGTGTGGTGCTACAACTCTTCGTTTTATGAAAACAGGAATTGGGGAGTTGATATGGAGAGAAGCAGATTGCTTTAGCTGGGATCTTTGTGGCCCATTCTGTATTCAAAGCACACTCATATTATTTTCATAGACATATTTCCTACTTCTCTTTTCTTCACTTGGGAGTGTTAAAATAGTTGACTAAGGTACAGATTTACATACAAAGTAAGAATTTGTCTTTTAAATCAATCCACACTGTATGGCTCATAAATCAAACTTTTTTACTTTGCTTGTATATGAATGCCAAGTTATATATTTTCATTTTTAAAAACCTTGATATGAGTCTGTCTTCATACAGTTTTATGAACTCTCTCTAATGTGTCTGGACGCTACTTATAATTAAGCTGGTAAAATAGTTGATAAAATGTTAAGGTATCTGTGAATTCTGAAATGAGTTCAGAATCATATTACTATTCTTTCATAATGCCTCTCGTTGTGGGTAAAAATGGCTTTGAGATCCATTTCAAGAGATAATCATAACCGTACAATCGCAAATTCTCCTCCATCTGATTTCCTTTGGAACTGTATGCTGCAGTGCTGCTTTGCAGATAGTTTCATTTTTTATTCTTTTTTAATATGTGATGTATTAATGCATTAATGTTTATGTTCCCAAAAAGAGGGGAGGGAAACCATTTATTTCCTGACCATTTCATTTGTCATATACTTTCCCTTCATACTACCTTGGTATGCAAACTTGGTTTTCAGTGTAGTTTTAAAGTTAATTACTTTGAGGAAGCTTGGAATATGTTCCTCTGATGTAAGCAGTTTTGAAACCAGGATGTATTAAATTGTTTCTCATTGCCAAGAAGCATAAAGCAACCCCTTGCTAAGCACTGATTCAAAATATATCTAAAGAGAGCAGGAGGATAAAGAGAATAAAATAAAGAACATGAGTGAAAATAAAAACAAGGCAATACACAGCACTGTATTAGGGGCAGGAGATACTCCAGATTTTAGAGCATTTGGGTGGACCTCAGAATTCTTCCTCTCTTAGGGTGCAATCTAACTTAAGCCAGCACAATTTGTCTGTATCCCATTCCCATGATGATGTAGGGAGGCAAGTGAATATCTGTGCACTGGCCAAACCCTCCCCCCAGAGGTGGCACAAAGTGCTTTACAGCACTTTTGTGACACCCCCCCCCCCAGGTCAGCACTGGACTTGTGCCAAGGCTTAGGCCAGCCTAAGTGCAGGTTAGGATTGCAGCCTCACATTGCTTGAGTCAATATACATTCTTGCACCTGACTGTGTAGCAAGAGGGCTATGAACATATAGGCTATAATTTGGCCATCAAATTAATATGCATGGGCCAAGAACAAAGACTGCATGCACCAATTTCATTATTCCACTTCATTGGATATTACATGAACAACATCTGGAAAAAGGTTCAGTTGCATTCATTTTATGTATTTGTGCAGGGCAGTGGTGACTCATCCATTTATCTGTGTACTGATAATGAACACTTGTGGCAACGACATATGGCATCAAAGGTGGCCACTTTATTACCAGGCAGAATACAATGGTGTATAACCAGCAGCTGCATAATATGCAAAGCACTTGTGGTGCATTGAAAGTCCCCAGGGACAAACCTGGGCTGCCAAACTGCGTGTGCACTGACTCTAGGCCTGACCCCAACTATCAGTAGCCCATCCCATCACCGTCACCCCCTGGAGGATAGATGCAGCCAAATGGGGGCCCATCTCATACTGTATGGCCCTTCCTACCATATAACCCCATCTCATCCCATGGTCTCAGCAAGGGTCTGATCCATACCAGCCCTCTTGCTGCCAGGCCACTAAGAGCTGGTCCAAGGTTCAACCCTGCCTTTTACTATTCTAAGTGCACACTAAAAGACCAGGACCGTACCTTCAACCTTGCATCATCCCCCCACAGGAAATCAGTGTGAATTGTGATGAACCCCCACTACTGGGATCTGGAGTAGGTGAAAAAAACTGTCCTTCAAGGCCAATCAGAAGCAAAAAATTACTGCTTGGCCCCAACAGGGAACCAGTGAAAGCCCAGTCTGCACAAGGGGCAGGAAGGGCGAGTCTAAGTAACTGCAAAGAAGGTCTCAACACTGGTAGTAAGGCCTTACATACTCAAGGTGACCAGATGCCAAACCCAAAATTCCTGAACCCCTGACCAGGACCATTTTGGAAGTCCTATACACTCCTGGACTGACCTTCCACTTCAGGCATGCTTGCTTACTGGCCAGTAAACACAGCTGTGCAGTTCACATCCATTTTCAATGACTTTCAATGCAATTATCAAGGACCTCCTTCTGGGGTGATTTGTGGGGGCTGTCTTCATTGGATCATGACAATTCTGGTGTCCTTGGTTTCCTCTCAGCTTGCCCTTTCCAATGAACTGTGACATGTTTGCCTACTCATGAGTAAATCCGTGATATGGGTTACTTTCACTTTCCATAGAGTTTAATGCATATTTTAGGTTTTTAAAAGTTTTTTGGCCATAACTTTTGACAGGAAGGTGCTATTTCAAAACAGATTTTTGCATTGGATTCTGCTCTTCAATATGAATCTAATGGGGCTTGACACTCCAACACAAAGTTGCAATTTTTAGGTTCCCCAGTGTGCATCACCCCTGTTGGGCACGTCACCCAGTGCAGACTGCACCATTCCAGTGATGCCACTGGTTGAGTGTGAGTATAGAACACATTAGCCATTAAGATGTCCCCAGCACTACAGTGTTTTAGCTCTGAAAAGGTTAAAAACATTGATATGGAATCCAAAGTTTACATTTTATTTTCTTAAGTTGCACATTTTCCTCAGTTTTAATGGTGCAGTATCATATGGTATGAAAATAAGATTGCGAAGCATGAAATTTCTGCTGTGGTATCACACAATATGGCTACAAAAAGATCCTTTTTCAAAAATTGGTGCATCCCAGCTGGAAGTGGAAAAAATGTTTGTAGAGAAACTTATTTGCATGTAATCTGATGCCCTCCAATTTTATATCACAGTCTTCAGAAGTTTGTGTGCTGATTGTCTTGAGTAAAGGTATATTAGTCCACTAATTTTGGGGAATCAGATAAATTCATCTCATAGAAATTGCTTGTGTCAGAGACTGTAGCTTTGGACCAACACATATGGTGCTGACTGCAAAGTCAGCTACTGCCTGTGGGCTTGAGGATGTACTGGAGGAAGTGGCATTTCTCCTTTTCAAGGTCATGTCTCATACATAATGTCATATGTCAGCAACAACACTCCAGATCCATGATCTGCTGTATTACACTCTCTAAGATGACTGCTAGAGAATTAAAAATTGGCCAGTGTTAATGCAGAATAATTCCCTTAGATATTATCACTTGGTGATTTTTAGATTTGTCATGTACGCCAGTGTGATTTCTGAAAAAAATATGATCATTGTTGAAACCAATTTATATTTGAAATAGTATCAAGTAATGTGGAAAAATCTCTTATGTTGCTTATGATGAGAATTTCATGCATTGTGTTTATTAAATACTTTTTCTACTTGGTAATCCAAGCAATGTACAAAGTTTGTTCTGCTGAGCATCTACGTGGTGCCAATAGTGATGCAAATGTCATGTGTGTCCCATCACCTGTGCCCCCCTTCTGAAGTAGCTATTAAGCGCAGTAGGATAACTGTTCCCAAGGGTGCTTCCCCTTGGAGCTAATAGGAAGCATTTGCATTGTGAGAATGGTGTGATGGAAAGGGTTTAAATGTTTTGTTGCTTTAATCCTGATCCCCCTGTTTACAATCTCAGCTTCATAAAACACACACGTTAAACCACACAGGAGGCCAAATGAACCTAAGTCCAGCCTTAACACTGTTTAATATTATGTGTAGATGTTGAGTTACGGTCTGTAGGGTTTTTATTTTAACGTAGGTTTACTAGTTTCTATTTAAAAGGTATTTTTGGCTTCTCTTGTTTTTGTGAATGACATCTGCCTGATGTGACCAGCTGAACTGAAAGTCAGAGGGACAGTTTTTTTTTCTTGCTGTGCCAAATATATCTGAAAAGGTGTCTTGCTTAGCTTTCTCACTTGTTCCAGTGTGATCTCTGACCCAGGAAGGAAGCTGTGAAAGTAATGAGGAGAAGCAAACATGGACAATACTGACAAAACAAAATCACCGTCTTCCATTTCACACATGTATTCAGATTTAGATCTTTACAAGGACCAGCAAGCCCTTTTTTCTGAAAAAGACAAGCTATGATTTCTGGGTTATTATTATTATTATTATTATTATTATTATTATTATTATTATTATTATTATTATTTCTTGCAGTTGTTTGTTTATTTACAGTCTCAGTCCAGAGCAAAAAACACAGATGGAACAGGAGCAGAAGGTGTACCATTATCATTTGCAGTGAAATAGACTAGTTCATTATCTCTGTTGAGACTGAGAACACAAAATATGTTCATTCTGAATATTTCATATAATAGCTTTTTTGTGCCTCATTTATTATATACTTTAGCAGTAAGGCAGAGAAAGATTGAAGTAGGCACTACTCAGCTGACACATGATTTATTAATGAACATGCCTATTTCTAATGAAATGGTTTTTCCCCTCCAAAAGAGCACAAGATTAGTAGGTTGAATATATTACACTCTTTGACTTTTCAAATAATGTTTGAACAGTGCAATCAATCTATAGAAGAGGGCGTAGTACTGGTAATCTCTTGTTCAGTCTGCTTCTCAGCAGATTTTCTACTGGTTCTCTGTAGGGCCACAATGCCAAGGATGCTTCTGTGGCATCCATGGTATAGATTGGCCCTTAGAGTGTGCAGTTAAGTACATAATAAGGGGGGACCAAGACTGGATTAGTGATGGGGCAGAGTGAGATGATTGCAGATTAGGAACTGCATGTGTGCATATTCACACATCATGCATGCACACGCACACATAATGACTGCACACACCATTGCCTAAAATTTGGGGAACTAGTGAAACTTATAGGTCAAATTTAGTAGTGTCTGGCAGCTTTGGGCTCATTGATGTGGGTGAATGGGACAAATCACCTCTATGCCTTAAAATTAGGCTATCAGTAACCTTTACAGAGCTTTCCAAAAGAAGATAGCATTTGTTAAAGAAAAATGATAAAAAAGAGAAAATAGCACATCATTGTTACTTTGCTTAGGAAATCAGTTACAGAGTTTTTAATGGTTCGAATTAAGAGAAATAACCAGTAGAGCTTGATTTTAGTTTGGTCTTGAGTCACTACCTCCTGTAACTCAACTCACAAATGAGTCCTAAAGGGGGCACTTTCAAGTTGCCCAGTCACCATTTTGCAATTTTAAATTAGGTCACCCAACCCCCTTTAAAAAGCCTATTGCACTTCCACGTGTAGAAAACCAGGCTGTTGCTGGACTGTCAGTGCAATTTTAACCCCTGGTTAGGCGGGCACAAATCCAGGCCCAAGTCCTATGCTAGCCTGAGGGTGTGTGTGTGGTGGGGGGTGGGGGGGTTAGGACAGTGATGGGTGAGTTGTGCTGCACTAAATTGATTAGGACTGTACTCTTGTGTCCGAGCTCTTTTAACATCCCTCTGTTGCCCAGCCCATCTGTAAGCAGGGCAGGAGGGGGTAGGAGGGACTGCTAGAGAGCAGGACAGATGAAGCAAGAGGAGGAGGGGGTCATGAGCAGAATGTATGAGGATTATCAGAATGGCAGTTTTTGGCAGAGCAGTATCCCCTGCTATCTGGGCAAGAGGCATTCTTTCAAGTGGGTGTTCCACTTCTTTTTAGTAAGGGAAGAGAAACTGGCCCTGCTCACCCCAGCAATGTCTGTTCTGCTGGTGTTCTTTCACATTTTTGATTGTGAGCCCTTTGGGACAAGGACTCATTAGCCATTAATTTTTTCATTTTCTTTGTAAATTGCTTTGTGAACTTTTTAACTGAAAAGCAGTATATAAATAGTGTAGATAGATGGTATTGCTGCAGCTGGTCATTCAGTGGAGCTCCCTCCTCCCCACTAGCCATACAGTGAAAAGCATGATTGCTATCAGTGCCTCAAGTTCCCATATCTGGAAATAGCTGCATTTGGACAAGAGAGAGTTAACTGGAAAAAAGAAAGAGTAGAAAGCAAGTTAATGAGGCTATGCTGAACTGGGTTTTGTCCCAAGTTAGCCAGTGGAAGAAGGCGTCAGGAAGCTTTGAAATATATGCATGAGAGAGAGAGAGAGAGAGAGCAGTTGCTAGGATCACAAAAGAAAGAAAAGGAGACCAATGGCCAGGTTGTGTGATCCCTGATGCTTAGGAAGAATATTGCTGAAAAAGGAAAGTAATTCCTTCCAAGACAAAAGCAGCTACCAAAGCAAGAAAATTCCTAACTACATGCCAATATGGCAAAAATGGATAATGTGGGACTTTCAGCAGGGAAGAAAGCAAAATGGAGGAGGTCTCAACATGGGGGAGATCTTCAAAACACACAGAATGAACACCTTCAAAGAACTAAGGGACAATAAACTCTTTAGCTGCTTAGATACTTACAAGAACGAAATGCCCTGAAATGGATTGGGCTTGTTACAGGGAAAGACACCTCCAAAAGACTGAAAAGTGACAAAATTCTGCTTCCAGATTGGGGGAACTTATAGGATGTGGCACAAAAAAACCCCCAAAACATCTTTGAGTGAAAAAGGAGTTTAGTAATATTGGCTATACAATAGTAATTTAATTTTTCTATAGTTGTAATTGTTTAGTCATTATGTCTAACTCTTGGTTACCCCATGGACTGCTGCATGACAGACCACCCTAACCTCCACTAGTTTTTGAAGTTTGTCCAAGTTCATGTTCATTGCCTCGGTGACACTATCTAAACACGTCATCCTCTGCCATCCCTGTTTCCTTTTTCATTCAGTTTTTCCAAACATCAGGGTCTTTTCTAAAGAGTCCTCCCTTCACGTGATGTGGCCAAAATATTTGAGCTTCAGTATCTGTACTCTTAATGAACAGTCAGGGTTGATTTCCTGGATGGACTAATTTGATCTCTTTGGAGTCCAAGGGACTCTCAAGAATCTTCTCCAACTCCATAATTCAAAGGCATTTATTCTTCTGCCGTCAGCCTTCCTTATGGTCCAGTTCTCATAGCCATACATTATCACAAGGAAAACCATAGGTTTAACTAGACGGCAAGGCGATATCTCAACTTTTAGTTAAATTGTCTAGATCTGTCATAGCTTCCTTCCCCAGAAGGTGGTGTCTTTTAATTTCTTGGCTGCAATTGCCGTCTGCAGTGATCTTAGGGCCCAAAAATTAAATTCTTGTCATGACTTCAGTTTCTTCCCCTTCTGTTTGCCATGGAGTGATGAGACCAGAGGCCAAACATTTTTAATGTTCAGTTGTAAGTCGAATTTGCACTTTCTTCCTTCACTGTCATCAAGAGGTTCCTTAGTTGTTCCTCAGTTCCTGTCACTAGAGTGGTATCATCTGGTACTCCCATCTTTTGGGTACTTTGTTTACTTGCCAGCAGAGGAATAGCCTGGTTCAAAGCTCACAATGTTGCTCTGGAAATGATGTCACAACTGGAAAAACCCACCTCCTCCTCCTCCTCAGCAGATCCCGATCCATTTGCTGTAAAAAGTGTAGGTGATCTGGAAAGGTGTGCAACCAGCAAAAATCCAGCTATACAGTCCATTATGTCCTTCTGAAGTGCCAGTAAGCCATGCCCAAAGACAAAGCTAAAGAACTTCTTTGCTTTCTGGAGTCAAATTAGATTTTGTTGCCCTGTCCCCACAGCAACAAAAATCAAATTTAATTAAGTTTTAAAAAATGAAAATTGTGTCCCTTATTGGTTGTTAGTAGCAAGTAGCTTTGTTTACTATATTACTATAGTAATATTAATTACTCCCTTTTTACCTCTCCCTTGCTACCTCTTTCTTGAAAAATGTGCAAGATCAGTGTAGTGAGTTGAGGACAAGAACAGGGAGAGAGACTGATTGTTCAGTGACACAGACTCATTGCTCAAAAATGATCAGCCATAGGCTAGGTTTTACAACAGAATTGCATCCCTTCTGCTAGAACAGTGATTCTCAAAGTGGGAGTTGGGGCCCCTTTTTGGAGTTGTGACTTCATTTCAGGGGGATCACAAAAAGCTGGGTACTACCATCTTGGAATCTGGAACCTTAGGCTGCAATCCTAATCTGCATTTAAGCTAGCATAAGCCCCAGCTTAAGTCCTGTGCTGACCTGGGGGTGTCACAAAAGTGCTGTAAGGCACTTCTGTTCCTGCTCTTGGGGGCGGGGTTAGACCAGTGCACAGGCATACACCAACCTTCCCACACTACTATGGGAAGATATGCTGGCTGACTTAGCCCAACATAAATTGGTTAGGATTGTTCTCTAAGGGCACAATCCAGAGTAACTACGGGGAGTCCTTGCTCTGGTGTAAGAATAATTTGCTGTGGATTGCAGTATGAATTTCCCATAGGTTTTCATTAGATGGTGCAGTAACTACGGGTACACGTAATGTCTCTTACATGCTCCCGTAGTTACTCTGGATTGTAGGGCCAGTCTCATCGAACACAATGGAACTTACTTCTGCCTAGACATGGAGGAGCTCTGGCATCACAGTGATATCACTTTGAAGTCATTTCCAGCCATGACATCACTGTCAGCAGGTCCTAGGCAGATTATCAGAAGGGTGTCCTGGGATGAAATGCTATACTAGAAAGTACGAAAGACCTGCTGCCCATTTCTTTTCTCTTGCAGCCTTGTCTGTCTTTCATTCAGAGATGATTTGAAATTAATAAAGATGTAGCTTATCTCCTTGGTAATTTAATATTCATTAATGCTCACTTGTAGATTATTACCCTTACATATGTAATATCTAAATTGGTGACACTTAGAAATGTCCACCATTATGAATACATTAGGCTTTTGAGGTAATCGGGCTACTCATTATGAAGTTAGTGTTGCGAGTCATTTTCTACCACACAGCAGGTACTGCTCTGGCCACCCAACTAAAGAAACAGCTTAAAATTATTTATGTACAAAACAGAGATTGATTAAATAGGCTACAGGATTCTTGCCATGTGGAATTTTCACACTTGTATTCACTTGCACCTTCATTTACTTGAAGAGTATGTTCCAGTGGCAAGACATTAAAGTATACTAATTCCTTTGGTATTCATTAAAAAACCATCAATCTTGATGAACTCTACAAATGCTAATGCTGATTTACTTGGAAACCTTCTAATTAAAATAAATCGGATTCTATCATTAGCCAGAGAAGGAAAAATTGGCACTGACCTACTTTATGCTATGCTATCTACTGACCTTATTTCAGAAATATGGTGGTGGTGGTGGGAATAATTTAATAGCAAGAATGGTTTGAAGAATGGATCAAACAGTTTGATCTATAAAGGATGGGTGGTTTTGTGTATCCTTGTGTCAACTAGAATTGTGTAATTCTTTTTTTGAAATATGCTATACAGAGGCAGTCCTTTACAGCAAATAAATTGTTTTCCTGATAATTGGAGCCCTGAGATGAGCACAATTAGTAAATGCATTGACTCCAGAGACATATGTTACAGAGCATGCTTTGCAGAACACATGTTAATTTGTGCACCTTTGGGAAACCTATTTCATATGCTAGGACACTTTGCAGTGTTTGATGGCATAGCTCGGTGGTTCAGCAGTGAAGAGAGAATGCAAGGGTGCAGATTTAAGAAACAAAGTATACCAGTATGGTTTAAGCATACCAATTTGTATACTTTTACAAATGCAAGAAAGGGGAATCAAACAGTTCATTGTTTTTTGGATAATCATACAGCTAGGATCTAAAGGTAAACAGTAACTATATACAGGGAGATGAAGAGAGGAAAGAGAAAATCCTGAAAATGAAAACGGCATGTGGTGGTGTAAGGAAGGAGGGGATGTAGGAAAATCAGGACGGTTCCCCAGGGAAAGTGGAGTTATGGAATCAGGTTTTTGAGCTGTTTTCTTGATTCTTATTTTATCGTATTTTTATTCTTATTTATTAGGAAAGTTGATACAAATCTTTCCAATAAAATGGTCATGGGAAGGGAGTGGGAGAAGAGCTGATTTAGGAGAAAGGAAGGATTCCTCAGTTTCTAGAAACACCAAAAAGCTTTGGCAACATTAAGTGTAGACTGAATCAAGGGCAGCAAACATGGAGTAAGCCCTGAAATTACTTGGCTTCAAAGCAGGTGCTTTGATGGGGTTCCTTGAGAAAACAGAGCATCCTGGCTGTTTGATTAGTTGCTGTAACACTTAAGAGTGTCCACCTAAAAAGGAGGCCTGAAGCTGTTCTCAGGCATACTTGGAAGACTCTGAAAATAAACTAAAACACTGTATGTGCACACTGCTTTTAAACACAGGAGGAACATGGCAGATGCACTACATGCATCATTACATGTAGTGCACCACATGTATCAGCCTTGACGTGGCCCTCAGCAAGACCCTTCTATCCGGTCGGCGGGCAAGCCTTGTAATGTCTCTAATAGAATATTATGTGTAAATTTATGTAAGTTTATTAAAATTTGAAATGTAAATAATTTTTCTGGCTCCTAACACAGTGTCAGAGAGATTATGTGGCCTCCTGCCAAATTGCTTGGAGACCCTTTACCTACACCATAGGACTGCCACTCAGGTTCTTCTCTGAAAATAGGACATGCAGATAAAGGGGCTGTTTGAGGAATGAGGAAGGTGCGGAGATAGGAAAATGCTTGTTCCTCACATGGTCCTTTTAAACCAGAGGTTGCCAAACTTTTAACTTCAGGGCTTCTGGACCTTTAAAAAGTGTATAGAAGAAGGAATTTCAGCTTGTGATCTGTGAGATGAGAATCTGCACCTGCTGAAATTCCCTCTTTTAAAGTTCCAGGAGATCTGAAGTTAAAAGTTTGGAGACCCCTGTTTTAAACTTTAAATCACATGAATAAGGAGCCCTTTGGTACCCATTCACCATGCTTCTTCCTTGAGCAGTCCCTTTAAAGAAGAAAGCCCTACTGTTCCTGTGTTGGGGAAAAAACCACCAAGGAAGAAATAGACCATGCAACCTGCCTCCCACTCAATTTTAGTGAGCTTTTTAGTGAGGGGATGCCATGTGGCTCCATCCATAGTGGCTTGGAGGGAATGTTCACAGTCTCAGGGTAAAGAGTAGTTCAAATCTGATATCTTCCCTACAACCCATGGTTCAGCACAAGCCACACCATCTGCTTCATAAAGGGGCTGACTCTAGACCAAATTTATTAGTCTTTTTTTCCTGTGGATTCATTTGTGTTGTATTGCTGGAGTCACAGAGTTAGAACGAGACCAATTTGGCCATGGAGTTAGTGGAACAGCTAAAGTTGGGGATCCTTTTTTGTGTTGCTAACAACAATAAAACAGCACAATCACTTCCTAAAATGTGATTTTTTTGTTCACAGATTCAAATGTTCTCTGCTGGCAAGGTGCATTCAAATGAAAAGATGTTCCTGCACTCTCATCCATAAGAATAGTGCTCTTGCCCTTCAGCTTTGTCACAATGTTGTGCAACCAATCAGATTTATGTGACCACACTACAAAACAGAAAAGACAAAAAATTGGGATGGGTCATGGGTGGGATGGCCTTCACTGTTCAGGAAAGGTCTACCATTAGAGCTAAGATGGATGAAAATTTTTATCTCTGTTCGCAGAACCTCCTGAAAAATTGTCCCAAGGGCAGTATAGCAGCAGGCTGCAAACAGAAATGGAAAGCCATATGTGATGCATTTCACACAACATAATGCAGTAGCTTTCTGGCCAAATGCTTCTGGTTTCTTTATTTGAAGGTAACCAACCTTCTTTCATCTCATTGTCCTCTTTCCCATAAAATACCTTTTTTGGGATAAAAATTGTTTTCTTATGTGAAATACAACACAATACTTACCTTTCTTCATCCCATCTATTTCACTGGATTTGTTTGCTCTGGGAAAGTTTTACTGGTATATAAGACTCTGGCCTGCATGTATGCACCCCTGTAGATCTTGTAGTAATAATCCCAAGGAGATTGTCATTCAGATACAAACTCTACAAACACATTAAAGTTTTGCATTCTTTCCTGAAATGTGATGCTGTAAAATCTGAGATCATACCTATAATTTTAATAGCAAAATATCTGGGGTGGTTCTCTTTTTTAACACTCCTCTGCACTCCTGCCACCTGATTCGTAATGAAGTGGAAAATCCTCCTCTCTGCTCCTTTCCAATACAGTGAATGTGGAAGATATCTTTGCCTGAGCAAAAAGCCAATCAAACATGCAATATATTACCGAAAGAAGCAGTTTCAGAATGCAGAAGACAAGAAGCATAGAATCATAAAAAGTGAACTAATTTCATTGGAAAGCATTGTGTTTGAGGTGACATGAAGAGATTTTATCTACTGCAACAGTGATCCTTAGCATGAAGGCATTTATTCCACCCTTCTAATCTCTTGGAGGGTATATGAGCCAGTGGATCCCTCAGTTGCTATCCATCAATTTATTGGTGGTACGTTCTCTTCAAGAGAAAAGGGGCTCTATTTTACCTGTTTCTCATGGGCAATTCTGTTGCCTTTCTAAGGTAGACTGGAAGTATAACTCCTTTTGGTTAATCCAGCACAGGAAATTTGCGCTTTCTCTTTGAGCCTTCCTACCCAGTGCCCAGCATCATTCTTTGGGCCTCGTATAAATTCCTCTCGCAATCCTATCTCTGCTTTGAAAAACCTGAGGATTTTAATCAAAATCTCCACTGAATCAGGCCAAAGACCCATTTAGTTCAGCTTCCTATATCTCATAGCAACTCATCAGACGACTCAGGGAACACACATGACACCTCCATCCAGGTGCCTTCCCTTTTTGAGGTTGCATCTATCCATCTGTCCACCCACCCGCATCATGTCCTTTTCCTTTTCCTTTTTTTGCATATTGTTACACTGAAGTCTCTGGACTTCTAATTTCTATATGCTACTTAAATATGGGTGCATGATAGAACCTCTTTAGACTCTACTTCCTGTCCCAGGTATCTAAGGTCTGTTCTTTTATTATACAGTGGCGCCTCACGTAAAGAATGCCTCACGTAAAGTATGTTTCACGTAACAAACAAAAATTTATCTAGGATTCTGCTTCGTGTAAAGAAAGTGCTTCACGTAAAGAACACATTCGTTGGCAGTTGGGGCAGACGTGCTGGCCGGCAGCCTGTTTAAAAAGCGTCAGGGCTGCCTACCGCACCTGCCCATAGTGAAAGCATCACTTCCATGCTGTTCCTCCTGTGGCCGGGTGTCCACTGGGCATAGGGAGAGAAGAGCAGTGGAGAAGAGGGAACCAGCTCAGGGCTAGCCAGAAGGGAGCAGGGAAGAGAGAGGCTCAGGATGGAGAGAAGGAGAAAGTGGGGAGACACTTTGAAGGTGTCTTGGACTGCAGCCTCCTAACCATGTCTACCCAGAAGTAAGCCCCATTGTGTTCAATGGGTCTTACTCCCAGGAAAGTGTCTTTAGGAATGCAGCCTAAGTAGACTTCATAAGATCATGCACATTGAATGCATGTTTTGAATTCAATCCCAGTGTTCTGTCATTATTTTTACATCCAGTTAATATTTTTATATGAATATTTTTGGGGTTGTGGAACCAATCGTCTGAGTTTCCATTATTTCCTATGGGAAAATCCGCTTCATGTAAAGAATGTTTCACGTAAAGAACATGCCTCCGGAACGAATTAAATTTGTTATGTGAGGCGCCACTGTACTTTTATTGTAAGGTACTAACAGCTTAAATTTGTACACCAGCATTGGTATAATCTATGTTGTATCTTGTGGCAGAATTTCAGATGCTGGATGTCTCCTCAGGTAAAGGAGCATTTGTTGCCTTGCCCCACATAATCTTCAGCAGCTACTATGGATTAACTTTAAGTTGATCTGTGCAGGTGTATCTTCCCCATGGGAACAGGATATGATCTGCACAGTTGCCACCAATCCTGCTTCTACTCCCAGGTTTGATCTCCCCCATTTCTGCTTCCATCCCTTCCCCATGCCATCCCCCCTTCCCATCATCCATTGCCCCTTTACTGGTTCCAGAAGGTGTCCTTTTCTGTTCTATCAATTATTTTAAACATATTTACAATTATTTTACATAGACTGCTATGATTATGTTTTGAGAATGAAAAGCTTAATATTCTTAAATGAGGCAACTGCCCTTTGAAACAGGTTCAGATCAGTGATGTGATTCAAATAAATTAACAACCGGTTCTATGCCCATAGAATCATAGAATCATAGAATCATAGAATCATAGAATCATAGAGTTGGAAGGGACCTAGTAGGTCATCTAGTCCAACCCCCTGCCTGCAGCAGGAATTCCCCCTAGAGCATCTCCAACAGGTGCTCATCGAGCCTCTGCTTGAAGATCCCCAGTGAGGGAGAGTCCACCACCTCCCTTGGCAATCTGTTCCACTGCCGAACCGCCCTCACAGTCAGGAATTTTTTCCGGATTTCCAGCCGGAATCTCCTCTCTTGCAGTTTGTACCCATTGGTTCTAGTTCTGCTTTCAGAAGCAGCTATGAACAAATTGGCCCCTTCCTCCCTATGACAGCCCTTCAGGTATCTGAAGAGGGCAATCATGTCTCCCCTCAGCCTCCTCTTCTCCAGGCTGAACATCCCAAGTTCCCCCAACCTTTCCTCGTAGGGCTTCCCTTCCATCCCACTGATCATTCTTGTCGCTCTCCTCTGGACTTGCTCCAGTTTGGCTGCATCCTTCTTAAAGTGAGGTGCCCAGAACTGAACACAGTACTCAAGGTGAGGTCTCACCAATGCAGAATAAAGAGGAACTAGAACTTCTCGTGACTTGGAAGCTACAGTCCTCTTAATGTAACCTAAAATGGCATTTGCCTTCTTTGCAGACACATCACACTGCTGACTCATGTTCAGCTTGTGATCCACGGCGACTCCAAGATCCCGCTCACATGTTGTGCTGCCAAGCCAAGTATCCCCCATTTTATACCTATGTTTTTGGTTTTTATTGCCTAAGTGCAGAACCTTGCACTTCTCCCTGTTGAAATTCATTCTGTTTGTTACAGCCCAGGATTCCAGTTTATCCAGATCCTCCTGGAGGTTTCTCCTATCTTCTGATGTGTTTGCTGCTACTCCCAGTTTGGTGTCATCTGCAAATTTGATCAGGCTCCCCCGTATCCCTTCCTCCAAGTCATTGATGAAAATGTTAAAGAGAACCGGTCCCAAGACAGAGCCTTGGGGTACCCCACTAGAAACGGACCTCCAGGTTGACACAGAACCATTTACTAAAACCCTTTGAGTGCGGCCATCGAGCCAGTTGCAGATCCACCTAACAATTGTCTTGTCTAGCCCATATTTTTCCAACTTCCTAATTAAAATGTCATGTGGGACCTTGTCAAATGCTTTGCTGAAGTCAAGATAAATGACATCCACAGCATTGCCACTGTCCAGTAAGCTCGTAACCCGATCAAAAAAGGAGATCAGATTTGTCTGGCAAGATTTATTCTTGGTAAATCCATGCTGGGTTGTTTTGATCACCGAGTACTTGTCTAGATGTGCACAAATTGTGTGTTTTATGATTTGCTCTAATATCTTGCCCGGGATTGAAGTCAAACTGACTGGTCTATAATTTCCCGGGTCTTCTTTTTTCCCCTTCTTAAAGATTGGGACTACATTTGCCCTCTTCCAGTCCAGTGGCACTTCTCCACTCCTCAAGGATTTCTCAAAGATGATCGACAAAGGCTCTGCAAGGACATCTGCAAGTTCCTTAAGAACTCTAGGATGCAGCTCATCCGGTCCAAATGACTTGAATTCATTTAGGCCAGTTAAGTGGTTTCGAACCAGTTCTCTGTCAGTCTTAATCTGCTGTTCTGCACCATCCATGTTTTCATTACCTCTTTGGGGATGTAAACACATCCCCGAATCAGTCAATGATCCCGCACCCCCATTTGCACAGCCCTCCTTCTGTGAATAGACGGATGCAAAGTAGGAGTTGAGCAGCTCCGCCTTCTGCTGGTTTCCAGACACCTGTTGTCCATCCTTGTCCAAGAGCAGCCCCACCCCCTCGTCTCTCCTCCTGTTCCTCTGGGCATATCTAAAGAAGCTCTTTTTGTTATCCTTGACTCCCCTGGCCAGCCTCAGCTCATACTGAGCTTTAGCATCCCTGACCCCCTCCCTACATGACCGGGCTACCTGCCTGTACTCCTCTCTGGTGATCTTTCCAGTCTTCCACTCCCTATACTTCTCTTTCTTTAACTTCAGCTGATCCCCAAGTTGCCTGTGGAGCCAACCTGGTTTTTTCAGCATTTTCCCCCCTTTCTTTTTTATTGGAATTGTTTCTGACTGTGCTTGTAGAAGCTGCCTCTTAAGGAGCTCCCACCCATCTTGGGCCCCTTTCCCCATTAGATCATCAACCCATGGGATCCCACCTATGACTCCTCTAAGCCTGTTGAAATCAGCTTTCCTGAAATCCAACATATAAGTTTCACTCTGCACTCTTTTTATTTCCCACATTATTCTAAATTCCAGCAGCTCATGATCGCTTTCCCCTAAAGTTCCCACTATGTTGACCTGATCAACCAGTTCTTCATGATTTGTTAAGATCAGGTCAAGGATGGCCCCTCCCCTTGTTGTTTCCTCCACTTTCTGGACCATGAAGTTATCTTCCAGGCCCATCAGGAATCTACTGGAGCTTCCATGTTTGGCTGAGTTTGTCTCCCAGCAAATGTCTGGGTAGTTAAAGTCCCCCATTACTACTACCTCATATTTCCTTGCAATGCCTGCCAGTTGCTCCAAGAAAACATCGTCTACTCCTTCTCCTTGACCTGGCGGTCTATAGTAGACGCCCACCACAATGTTTTGTTTTTTATTTTCCCCCCTTACTTTTACCCAAACACACTCTACAGGGATATCCGGACCACTCTCCTGGATTTCAGAGCAAGTATATATGTTCTTGACATATAATGCTACTCCACCTCCCCTTTTGCCACTTCTGTTCCTCCGGAACAGCTGATAGCCTTCCAATTGTGTGTTCCAGTCATGGGAGTCATCCCACCAAGTTTCAGTTATTCCTATCAAATCAAATTTCCCTTCACTTGCTAAAAGCTCCAGCTCATCTTGTTTATTTCCCAGGCTCTGTGCATTTGTGTAAATGCAACTTAAGCCCTGGAGGTTGCAACTCAATGCATTTCCCTCCTTTTTTGTAAGGCCAGGCACCTCTAAAGATTTTTGAGTTACAGCTGTGCCCTGGCAATTTCCATCCAGAGCATTTTCCTTATTCCTAGGTTCCCTTTGGACGTAACCCACCCCCTTCTTATTTAGTTTAAAGCCCTCCTGATAAGGTTGGCCATCTCCCGTCTGAAGACACTCTTCCCCCAACCCGTAAGATGTAGTCCATCCTTTGCTAGGAGTCCTTCCTCAAGGAAGTTCATCCTGTGATCCCAGAATCCAAATCCTTCCCGATGACACCATTTTCGAAGCCAGCTATTGACCTGAAAAATCTTGTTATCTCTCTGAGGACCTTTGCCAATTACTGGGAGGATGGATGAGAATACCACCTGGGTATCCCCCAGGTCCTTAATCTTCCTCCCCAGAGCTTCATAATCCCCAACTATCTTTTGGAAAGTTTCCCGAGCTGTATCGTTTGTTCCTACGTGGATGAGTAAGAACGGGTGACGATCAGCAGGTGTGATCATCCTCGGTAGCCTCTCCGTGATATCCCGTATCCTAGCACCAGGGAGGCAGCACACCTCACGGGAAAACGGGTCTGGTCGGCAGACAGCTTCCATGCCCCTCAGGAGAGAATCTCCAATCACCACCACCCTCCTCCGTGTTCTCCTTCTGTGTCTAGCTTCCCCCACACTAACTGGTTGTGGCTGCTGTCTATGAGGGGGATCTGTAGGCATGCCAGTATGGGCAATGCCAGGATCCGGTGTAGGTGTGCTAGCAAGAGGAACTTCTGCCAGCATGGTGGAATCTGAGAGACTCTGGAAACGGTTGTATAGCTCCAGTGGTTCTCGACTGCTCCTGCCCCTTTTTTCTCCTGACTGTCACGTGTCTCCACGAAGAGACATCGTTGCTGGGGTCCCCACTGGTGTCATCTCTCTGGAGAAGTTCCGTGTGTGTTGTATCAAGGAACTCCTCAGATGCCTTAATTTGACGAAGGGTGGAAACTTCACCCTCCAATGCTGCCACCTTCTCCTCCAACAGTGCAACCAGTTTGCACTTGCAGCATCGATAATCCCCGGGGTCCTTGGGCAAGAAGACAAACATGGCACACGTGGTGCATGTCCCGACAACTGCGCCCTTCCCTTCCATCTCCTGTCAACTTCACAAGTCCTCCTTGCTCACAGGCTCCGGTCCACAGGATCGCGCCTCAGGCCCTAATAAAGCCCTTGAAAGCTCCTCCCACCAGACAACCAGCCAATGAACACCTAGCAGCAATTAAGCACTCAGCTAAGCAGCCCCCCTCCTCCACTCACCTGGGAATCTGTGTTCCTTCTCACCTCTCTTCTGAAAAAGCCACCCATCTGGCAGCCACTTTTAAATGGCTATTTCAAAACTTTATATGTCCTATCTCTCATTAACAACCGGTTCTATAGAGTAGGTGCGAACCTGCTGGAGCCCACCTCTGGTTCAGATTCACAAATACAGTATGAATATTTACATTTTGCAGGTGTGTTGTATGCCATTGTGCATGATTCTGTGAATCAGTTCCTAGTGTTTCCTGTAAACAATTCATTTTTTTTTTTTTGCAACAAGAAATCATCATATGTGAATTATTTGGTTTGAATTTATGATTCACCGAGGAAACATTAGCCTATGTTTTATTTTGATATGTGTTGAAGTGTAAATCTTCTGTGTTGTGCATTCTGTTCCACTTGAGATTTACCAGTCTCTTTCACCACAGTTTACATTTCTCAAAGAGTACGGACACAGTACAGCAAAAGTTAGTCATAACTAAACCTTTCGTGAACACAATAGAATGAGACTTGTAGCATAAACCTGTCCATGTTGACTCAGAAGGAAATCCTGCTGTGTTCAGTTGAGCTTACTCTTAGGTGTGAATAGGATTACAGCATTTGTTCTGTTGTAGTGACCAATGTGTTATAGTGTTGTTGTTCTTTGTTCCTCCTATTATTTATTTAGCACTGTTAAAGTACATGGAGGAAGATGAGTGTCCCCTCCTTCCCCAGCCCAAGATATTGACATGAGATAGGAAATGGAGACAGGGAGAAACTGGGGAAGAACATTGTGTACTTTCAGTTTCAAGTCCTTAAGCTTAAAGGACTCAGGTTTTCATTCCTTATGTCAATAAGTTCCATATGAGGATGCACGAATTTTAAGCATGCCAGCAAAACTTCTTTTTAGAAGGGATCTTTAAAGGTATGTTTTCAGTGTGTATCATGCTGCAGTGGTAATATATGAACTGGTTTGAGATGGCAAGAATAGGAATATAGTAGCACTGAAAACCCTTAATTTAACAGATCTTGAAACAAGGGACATTTTCTGCTTGATGAGTATTTTTTAATGAAGCTGAAAATGTCCCCCATTTCTGTTAAATCAAGATCTATTAAATTAAGTATGCAGTGCACTTGGATTTTCATAGACTTTTAATGTGAATACCCCTTATTCACGTTAGTCCATTTAAGTTCCAATCCTGTCCTTGATTGGATAGCATCAATACAGTGACAGCCCCACACGCATAGAAGTCTGATGGATGTCCCATGAACACTGGTGCAATGTTGGAAAAATGCTGTGTTAGCATAATTCAGAGGAGATAGTTGGCAACCCTACTTGTGAATTTCTCTTTCAAATACTGCTCTATTACTTATCCAGTTCAATTAAAACCTCTGTTGGATCACACTTAACTGTTGTTTTGTTAGCAGATAGGGATCCCAACTTTAGTTGTTTCTTACCTCAGCTGGGTTTAGAGTGGGACTCTGTGAGAGAGGGGCATGTCTCCTCCCAGAGTTTGCAGCGTCCTCACTCCATGATGTCTTGGGTTGCAAGTAGGGGATGCTCCTTGGTGATCATTAATACCCTAAGCCATACCTACCAAAGTTAATGGTGGGCAGTGTGAGAGGGAAGAGCAGCACACTGACAGCCCGCTGGATAGTGTTACTGTAGTAATGAAAAAAGGAATAACTATATATGTTTATGTGTGTGTGTGGCTAGATGGTGGGCTGCTCCAGGAGGTACTCTGTGTTTCATTCTGGACATGATTGGTCCATGAAGTGCTCCCTCTGAAGTGCTCCCTCTGATAGGGTCTCTGTGTTATAACCTCCTAGCCATATGTACTTGTTTGTGGTGCTGCAAGTAGTTAAATGACAGGCAAGGTGTACATTGCAGAGTAGCTGTTGTAAGTTCTAGACCAGACACCTCCTCTTCCTTTGTCCGTACTATGGGTGTTGTTGGCCAGTCTTGCAAAGGTGAGTGTGTTGCTAGTTAAGTGCGTTGCAAAGGTTAGTGTGTTGTTGCATGTCCCTAAGTTGGCTCAAAAGTGTTGTGTCTGGCTCCTGGCCTATGCCATTGTGTAGTGAGCTACCAATACTCTCAGGCTTCCCTAGTGATCTATTTGAATTCACCCTCCTTGACGAAAAGGTTCATTCCAGACAGGTGAATTCTATCACCGGGACTCAAAGCCTTTTCCATGGATGTATTTATGAGCCTATTGCAAATGGCTGCCCGCTTAGGGAGTTAAATTTCCACCCTTCCTCTGTTGTGTCAATGGCATTCATTGAATGCATGTCTGTATGTGTGTATATCAGTACACATGTGTGTACTCTCAGTATAGGGCTTCCTAGCAGGTGTTTTTCTTTTGCCCCTTCTTTGCTGTTGCCACTGTAGCTACCACAGGAAGTTGGGGTGTGTGACATCCTTATGTCATACTGTGTGTGTGTTTATGTATGGTCAATAGAGGTGCATATTGCTGTGGGGGGCATCTCTACCACTGGCTGCTCACATTAACCCCCTACTCAGTTCACCCTGGTAGTGCTTCTCTGACTAAGAGCGTTGGGGCTGGGTGTACGCAGTGATTGTCTTATTGGATGCATAGGTAATCACACTGAAGCTGAACAGTCATTATGCAGACTTCCTGCCAATTATGTGACAATGTCAGGAAGTTGTTCCATGCAAGATGGACTGTACTGAGAGTTCCATGGATACTGTTAGTTACTAGGAAGGGCCAAAACCAACATTATTGAGATATTATCCCAGTGTGATATTATTCTGGTGTGATACTATCAGGCTGGGTTAGGTTATGATGGATGTAGTACTGGTGTCCATGTGATATTGTCATCCAGATATGATTGCATCAAGATATGAATGTTGAGAGTTTGCAGTATATTAGTTTTGTTTTTTAACTAATTTCATCATTTGGGAAATAGAGATTTTTGTTAAACTTCCATAATAGTCATTAAAAAACTCTAAACCTAAAAGTACATACAGTACATGAAATTGTTGTCTGAGAATGCAGTACATGTTAATATGGTCTACCGCTTCATTTTAAATTACCTTCTACAGGGAGTGAACCAAATTTTCAGTTGCAATTGCCCCCAATTGTTAGATGACACTCGAAATCCAAGAACAACTATGATAATACAGTGAAGAAATCAGAAACTGAAAAGATAATGAAAGTTAAGATGAGTCTTAAAAATGACAAAAAAATTTTGAATAGCAAATAATTTATGTAAAATATGTTACAAAATCTAGGATGCTAAATAAATAATACAATGTACTTTCTTTTGACATTTTTATATCCCCATATTTCTTTTAAACAATATTCTGAAAGTAATTTTTCCCAGTAAGTTGCTTTATACAAATGGTGGAATTCATAGTTTTAAATGTCATTATGCTTTGAAGCCACTGTAAAATATTTGGGAGAAATACTGAGAAAATAGATTTGTGGTTAAATAATTTCCTTTTTTAAAAAATAAAAAAGTTGCTGCTACTATATGAAACCCTTTTTTCCTAATATTCTGAAAACCCACGTACTTCTGATTACCTATGCCCTACTCAGCAGATCACAAGGTAAATCTTCTAACAGTTGTATCTGTCCTTGATTTTAAACTAATTGCATTGTAACATTTGTTACAATAGCACAGCATTGTCAGTGGTCTTGAAATTTTAAAACTGAAATTTGAAATATAAAGGGTGATTTTTTTTGTTTTTTGGTAAATATAATCAGTGAGTGGCTATCAGTGGTACTACATGAAGAACTGAAATACATTACCAATTTGATTTTGATTATATTTAATGTTTTCTTTTTGATTTGGTCTGTGATGCAATAAATATTTGTTACATTTTTTTCTTTTGGTAGAAATATTTCCAAAGTTTAAACTATCTACTGGTCCTTAGTGTTTACTAGATGAACAAACAGTAAAAAAACCCTCAGTTGTTAAATAATGAAATGGGAATACAGTCTTTTATAACTAATTATCAGCAGATATTTTCACCTGCAGTTTTTCCTCAATGTAAATGAGGTTGGCTCTGTAAATTAAAACACATGTCTATTTGCACAGCAGTTTAAAAATAGCCTGCTTATCATGGTAAACAGTAGGCAGGCAATCAATCTCTTTCTCTCTGAGGTTTAGACCAGTCCATATGCAGACCCTTCCCTTCACCTGCCTGGAAGAGTGAAAAAATGCAAAGGGTTTATCACTTCCAAATTGTTTTGTGTTCTTTTTCTGTTCTGGTTGGAAAGGTGGGATTTGCCTCCCAGCTGAAATGAAGTTGTTCTAAGACGGGTGTCCAAACTGTTTGGCAGGAGGGCCACATCATCTCTTTGACACTGTGTCGGGAGCCGGAAAAATGATTTACATTTCAAATTTGAATAAATGTACATAGAAAATTGTATTAGAGACACTATGCTTGCCCCCCCCAATAGAAGGGTCTTGTTAAGGGCCACACTGAGGCTTGCTGAGGGCTGCATGCAGCCCCTGGGCCGGGGTTTGGACACCCTGTTTTAAGCCCAAGAGGGAGAGATTGATTGCTATTTTTAAACAGCCACTGAAAGGGACTTTTTAGGAAAAGAATGATTTTGTTTAAAGCAATTTTTGGCAACTGTGAAGGTTCCTGGAATAGAACCTTGAGGATGCCAAGATCTCTAGTTTTATTCCACATTGCTTTGAATTTAAATGATCAAGGTTTGGGACCTGGTGATGCTCTTCAGCAGTTAATAGATGGACGTAGGTAAGATGCAGCAAATTCCTACCATTGCTTATTGGTCTTCACTTGCATTTGGAATGACTTCTTTGTCACCTTTGATTCAAAATGGAGATATAGCTGTAGTTTGTAAGGCATTGGAGAGCATAAAGCATTATTTGGGACTGGTTCACACACATACTCGGTGGAAGAATGGATTCATGAGAAAACTCTCTCTCTCTCTCCCCCCCTCTCTCTGACTATACACTTAATGTCTAAGGTAGTGGTTCCCAACCTTTTATAACTGATGGCTCCCTTGACCTACAGGGCAATGGGCCCCATTAGGGCTACAATCGTTTATATCCTTTAGGGCTGTGGGTTTTTCATGAGGAGTCTGTGGTTCCCATGATAGAGTTCCATGGCTCCCAGCCAAAGTTCACAGTTTGGGAACCTCCTTATGAGAATGCACTCTAGTTATGCCTGGAATTGCATGCTAAGCCTGTGCACATGTAGACCCAATTCATGTAATCTCCACTCACTAACAGAAAGGAGAAAGAACATATCAATCAACCCATGTGCCTATTGACCTATGAATGAAATGCCTTGATCATTCATTGTCTTATATTTACAGAGCTGCAGATGTTTATGCACTTCCATTACGTGGAAAGGATCTCTTTGTCAAGCATGTAAACCAGCCCCACAAATGCCAAAACTATAAAGCAGGCCTCCGTCAGTCTTGAAAGACTATGGCATCATGCTCGGCGCTGCATACGCTGTATGCGAAGCACGAAAGCCTGGTTTGGATTGTTATGGAGGATAGGCTGTTACCCAAGCAGCAAATCCCCCCTCTCCATGCCACTGAATTAGTCCAATGGAAAGGCAGAGCCGATACGATTGGATCCAGCTGGTGTCGCAGAGCCGGGCTAAGGACAGGAGCTCACCCTGTCTTGTGGGGCCGACCTGGGTCTCGAACCCTGGCCTGCTAGTTAACAGGCACATTGTCTTAACCACTTGCGCCGCCCACAGTCCAATGCCTAAACTAGTTTTGATGCATTTGTATTGCAAAGCTAGAACAGGAATTGTGAACCTGACTGAGTGCATGAAGGATTTCTTTGACATCCAATCTGATCCAAACCAAAGTAAGTTGATATGGGTGGACAAAAGCTCTCAGATGTGTTGTATGAATTGCTGCACATTTTATCCCACAATAATTATTTGTTATATTATAGTTGCACTTCCAAAAGACTACTGTGCAGAATTCTTTGGATGTAATGTTCCTATACATTGAAATATGTATGTCTCTTGTATGAAAAACCCAGAACCTGTATATTGCCACGTTTTTATTCAGGGCAATGCTGATACAGCCCTAAAAGATCCCAAAGTGCACTATGCTGGAGCTTTGCACAAAATGCTTGGTGGATTGAAATACAACTAATCGCCTTGCCTATTCAACTGCATTATGCTGCCGTATACTGTAGTGAGACGAAATAACACAGCATCCTGGTCAGCCAATAACTGCATTTTGCAAGTGTATGGAACTGGGTTGCTGTGGTTACTGTCCTTGTCTTCACTGCTGTTTTTGTCCATGGTGTTTTTTGTTTTTTGGATACAGTACTATTTGATGGAATAAAACAACGAGTCATTCAATCAAAGATGTGTTGTTAAAATAATCCCTCTTTATCATTACATTTCATTGCTTTAGAAACCAGGCTGTAATTCAAGGCAACAGTTAATTCTGAGAACTGTTAAAAAAAATCTTTGATAGCTATTTATAGGGAAAAAAATCTTCTCAGTGTAAATTTGAATAATCAATCTCCACCCCAAATTTGGTTAATGGATTGTTTCTGGAACAAGTAGATAGAATTCTGTATGCAGTCAGTGAGAATAAAATTTGTTCAAGATTTGCACAGCTCAGAATTTCAGAGTGAAGACTTTTTCTGGGCTTGAAAGCAGTAACAAAACAGTTTCTACAAAAGCAAGAAACTCTGAGTATAACACAAGAGATAACTTCTGTTAATTTATAATTTTAGAAACTGAAATTTGTAAAGTAAAAGGTAATTAAATCATGGTCCTGTACATACCAGTACATCTCAGTATATTGAAACTTTACAATATGAAAAAATACATTAGATCTGTACAGATTTTTTTACAGGTAGGTAGGATGAGTTTTGAAAAAGGATCATACTCTGTTTTTTAAAGTCAAAAAATACTGCACAACTTAGCTAATTACAAATTGTGGACTTGAAACAATCTTTGTATGCAACTCTTTTTGTAACTGAATGGGAATTTTGGAATCCATCACTGACAGTCTTCTTCATTTCATCCTCTATGTGAAATAAAAATTTGGTGGCAACTCTTGGCTGCATTTCAGACTCCATAAGCCAGCTGAGTGTGGTCACTGATTTCGTGCTACAGTTGTGATTGTGCTCAAATCCAGATCAGTCTCTAGGTGTGTCTCCATTGTTTCGTCCTGTGCGTTTGATTCATAGGGCTTATGAGCAAGAAGTTCATGGTGTACACCACAGTAACTTATTGTGGGCTGATCATATGCAAGAAATGTTGACACGTTCATAGATAGAGGTATCTAGGGAAGGAAACAAACATGAGGTTAGTTAAGAGAGGTATGGAAAACTAGATGCAACACTGGAAGATTCATGGATAGACATCCTGCTATTTGATACAGTAAAACCTTGGCTTGAGAATAACTCGGATTAAGAGTGTTTTGCAAGACAAGCAAACATGTATAATAAAATTTGACTTGCAATACAAGTAATGTCTTGTAAAACAAGCAAAAAAATCATAGCTTTGCATGTCTACTCTAAAGTAAGCCCTGTTATAATCTGTGGGGCTCACTTCTGTGTAAGGGGTCAGAGAATAAGGGTGCAATCCAGAGTAACTATGGGAAGTCCTTGCTCCGGTGTAAGAACAATTTGTTTTGGATTGCAAAATGAATTTCCCATAGGTTTTCACTAGGTGATGCAGCAACTATGGGTACTCTTAATGTGTCTTACGTGCACCCGTAGTTACTCTGGATTGTAGGGAATGTGCAGGTAATTTATTTTATTTTCCTTTATTTTTTGTATTCTATTACAGTATTGTAATCATTTTAAATGAATATTTTTGGGTTGTGGAATAAATTGTCTGAGTTTCCATTATTTTTTGGATTGTGGAACAAATCGCCTGAGTTTTCTTATGGGAAAATTTGCTTTGTTATACAAGTGTAATGAAGTATGCTCGTAAACCAAGGTACCACTATACTTTTCTTAAGTTGAAGAGCAGCTGAAGGAAGTAGTTTGAGAAGCCAGCCAGGATTGTGGCACTGTAATCTGAAATTTGGGTGTCAGGTTATTTGTGAAATTCTTTTCCCCACATCATTTTCCCAATGATATTTGCCCCATCAAATAGGCATCAGAAGTCAAATAGCAACTAGGTGTGGAAAAATTTGAAAAAAATGTCACAGTAGGAAAGTGTGAACCTCTGCCTCTGAATATACACAGAACCTGTGGATGTAATTAAGGTAAATGTTTACAAAACAGTGAAACTTTTCTGATCAAGGATCTGCCAGTATCCTGTCCAATTGCACACTTAGCATGCATGTTTGTGAAAGTGATGATGCCAGATGGTGATGAAGGGTTGTTGCATTGGTATAATATCCTGATTATGCAGAGCGTAAGACTAATTATAACAAGGAAACTGACTTAGGCCACCTCTGGAGTAAATATAAATCTGAATAGACCTATGGAGTCCATGATAAAAAAAGCAGGCCTCCGTCAGTCTTGAAAGTCTATGGCGTCATGCTCGGTGCTGCATACGCTGCATGCGAAGCACGAAAGCCTGGTTTGGATTGTTATGGAGGATAGGCTGTTACCCAAGCAGCAAATCCCCCCTCTCCACGCCACTGAATTAGTCCAATGGAAAGGCAGAGCCGATACGATTGGATCCAGCTGGCGTCGCAGAGCCGGGCTAAGGACAGGAGCTCACCCTGTCTTGTGGGGCTGACCCGGGTCTCGAACCCTTGCCTGCTAGTTAACAGGCACATTGTCTTAACCACTTGCGCCACCCACAGCCCAATGCCTAAACTAGTTTTGATGCATTTGTATTGCTGAACTAGAATAGGAATTGTGAACCTGACTGAGTGCATGAAGGATTTCTTTGACATCCAATCTGATCCAAACCAAAATAAGTTGATATGGGTGGACAAAAGCTCTCAGATGTGTTGTATGAATTGCTGCACATTTTATCCCACAATGATTATTTGTTATATTATAGTTGCACTTCCAAAAGACTACTGTGCAGAATTCTTTGGATGTAATGTTCCTATACATTGAAATATGTATGTCTCTTGTATGAAAAACCCAGAACCTGTATATTGCCACGTTTTTATTCAGGGCAATGCTGATACAGCCCTAAAAGATCCCAAAGTGCACTATGCTGGAGCTTTGCTCAAAATGCTTGGTGGATTGAAATACAACTAATCGCCTTGCCTATTCAACTGCATTATGCTGCCGTATACTGTAGTGAGACGAAATAACACAGCATCCTGGTCAGCCAGTAACTGCATTTTGCAAGTGTATGGAACTGGGTTGCTGTGGTTACTGTCCTTGTCTTCACTGCTGTTTTTGTCCATGGTGTTTTCTGTTTTTTGGATACAGTACTATTTGATGGAATAAAACAACGAGTCATTCAATCAAAGATGTGTTGTTAAAATAATCCCTCTTTATCATTACATTTCATTGCTTTAGAAACCAGGCTGTTACCCAAGCAGCAAATCCCCCCTCTCCACGCCACTGAATTAGTCCAATGGAAAGGCAGAGCCAATACAATTGGATCCAGCTGGCGTCGCAGAGCTGGGCTAAGGACAGGAGCTCAGCCTGTCTTGTGGGGCCGACCCGGGTCTCGAACCCTGGCCTGCTGGTTAACAGGCACAGCGTCTTAACTGCCTGCGCCACCATAGTAAAAATGGGAAAGGAAAACGTTCCAAGTCCTAGAATGACCTAAGCATCGCTCCTGCATATGTAACTCAGGATATTTCACAACTCCAAAAGTCGTCTCCAGCAGCCAATCTCCTTGCATCCACCCTACATTACAGGTACTGCTATACCGCAATATCATGCAGCAGCTGTTACTAGTTGCCAGGGACTAGGTACTTTCTAGGGTCACATTCACCAGGGGGCCTTGGTTTATTTTGTGTTATTTTGGTTTTGCTATTGGGAGTGCATCTTGGCACCTTCACAAGGCATGGTACCTAGAATAATGTTCCCAGTCTCCTCTAGTTGAACTAAATTGCATCTGTTGATTGACTAGAGGGCCTTAGAAAAAAGAAAGCAGTTCTATTAGTTGTAATTAGAATATGATAGTACTCAGTTGTAATTAGAATATGATAATACTGATCTATCTCACAAAGTTTTCTGTGACTATGAAAATAATGTATGTGAAACAATTTAACACTCAAAAATGCAATAGTTATAAGTATATTCAACCTTAATATCACAAGGGAGGAGCCTCCAAGAGCAGATCAGGTTCTAAACCTGTGTAAATTCTATATCAGTTCCAAATGAAACTACAGTAGTTGCACAGGACAGGGTCAGTTGCCTGTCCAACTGGGGAAAAAAAACATTTCCTTTGACACTGAGCAATTGGTAAAACTCATTTAGCAGTCCCTCTGAAAGGCTATTTTTACTGAGTCCAACCTGTTTTCTATATTGTGGTAATCTCAGATGTACCTGCTGAAGAAAAAGAGATCAAGTGCATTGCCATAAGCTACCTCCAGGGCAAATAGTGTCAGGTGACACCAATCCACTTGCTTGAATCACAAAGACTTATTTCCTTCATAAGTGGCAACATTAGCCATAGTGTGCCTGATCAAGACTAGCCAGCACACTTTGTGCTGATTTTTTTTTCCAGTGTAATCTATAGATGGTTTCGCTTTGCATCCTGGCACTGGTCATATTGGCCTATGGCTCCTTCCATTTCTGTGGAAAAACCCCAGATCACAGATGTAAGTGCTGGAATGGGGAAGTCTTTCTGACGTGATGGCACAGATTTTGACATCAGAATGCAATTAATATTCATAAATGTATCCACCTTTTAGGAAAGAGATGGTCCCACAAAAATAATTCTTGTATCAGGTTGCTTTTGTTCCCAATGTCTCTCACTTTTATTATTTCAAAATATCCAAGTTCCTCCACTTGCCATTTTGGTATCACAGCTTGGTGTTTGAAAGGTCATTAGCTGCCTGCCACAAACCATTCATCATACGTCAAATAGAAGTATTTTCTTACTGTGTGGGTGGCTGGTGAGACAAGAACTTCTCAACTAATTAGTAGCTAAATTCTATCCAAAGTGGAGTAGCTAATAATGTAGTTAATAGCTGTGCCCTACTACAGTGGTTCTCAATATTTGTCCCATGTGGTGTCTATTCAGTGATTTTCAATCAGTGTGCTGTGGCACACTGGTGTGCCGCGAATAGTCCTTAGATGGGTTGTGAGAATTTGGGCATTGACATTCATTAATATGAAAATTGGGGGATTTGAACAGTCTGGTGTGCCAAGTAAAATCAATTGATGGTGTGCCTTTACAATTTCAGTGCTGTGAGATGAAAAAGGCTGAAAAACACTGGGTATACTACTTCGCATGGTCCACTGGAAGATTTCAGATTTGGGGGAGCAGATACAAAGCAAAAAAGAAAACCCTGGTTAGGAGTGGACAGGGCTAGTAACACTGTCAGGGTTGGAAGAGGGATTTTTTGAGTACAGTGGCACCTCCTGTAAAGTATGTTTCACGTAACAAACAAAAATTTCTCTAGGATTCTGCTTCACGTAAAGAAAGTGCTTCACGTAAAGAACACATTCGTTGGCAGTTGGGGCAGATGCGCTGGCCAGCAGCCTGTTTAAAAAGCGTCAGGGCTGCCTAGCGCACCTGCCCATAGTGAAAGCAACACTTCCATGCTGTTCTTCCTGTGTCTGGGTGTCCACTGGGCAGAGGGAGAGAAGAGCAGTGGAGAAGAGGGAAGCAGCTCAGGGCTAGCCAAAAAGGAAGAGGGAAGAGAGAGGCTCAGGATGGAGAGAAGGGGAAAGTGGGAAGACACTTTGAAGGTGTCTTGGATTGCAGCCTCCTAACCATGTCTACCCAGAAGTAAGCCCCATTGTGTTCAATGGGTCTTACTCCCAGGAAAGTGTCTTTAGGACTGCAGCCTAAGTAGACTTCATAAGATCATGCACATTGAATGCATGTTTTGATCCCAGTGTTCTGTCATCATTTTTACATCCAGTGAATATTTTTATATGAATATTTTTGGGGTTGTGGAACCAATCGTCTGAGTTTCCATTATTTCCTATGGGAAAATGTGCTTCATGTAAAGAATGTTTCATGTAACAAACATGCCTCCAGAATGAATTAAATTTGTTATGTGAGGCATCACAGTATGTGTAGGGTTGCCATATCTCTGGAAAATCAGGGACAATCCCATTTTTTTTGGGGGGGGGGTGATTGTATCCACGTACTGGCAAATGGGAGAGAGGTTCCTGTCCTGATTTTGTGGAAGAGAATTATGGCAACCCTAAGCATTGTAAAGTGCACGATGGAGCTCTGCCTGTTGAGTTTAACTTCCTACTGCTGCCTGATGACTTGCATTCCTTGTTTCATTTGCACTCCTGGTCTCACTGTGGGGATCTAGAAGTCCTGCATGCACAACCAGACTCATCTCTAAGTACCACCAGTGGTAAAAGCACAACTGGTTAAGAAATACTGCTTAAGTACTTTAATTAGTAGAATTGTGACTAGTATAGTAACTGACAACTTTTTTCCCATGGCACATTAATAAGCTGTATCAGGCCAAAGGCCTCACCTTGTTCAGCTTTCTGTATCTCACCACGGCCCACCAGTTGCCTCAAGGAGTGCACAAGATACCTGTGCCCCTCCCCTGCGTCTTGCATTTTGAGGTTGCCCACATCTACATAAATTTTAAAAAGACCACAGACCCTCAAATTCCCTGGCAGGGTGACCATATGGAATGGAGGACAAAGTCCCTGTACCTTTAACCATTGCATGGGAAAGGGAATTTAGGCAGGTGTAGCTCATCGTAGAAGGGTTTAAAAAGCAGCACATTCTTTAGGTGCATAGAAGGGTTTAAAAAGCAAATTGCTTCTTTAATGCAATGGTTAAAGGTTTAGGCTCTCTGTCCTCCATTCTATATGTTCACCATGCTGTCTCAGTATTATGTTCTGTTCAGCTCTGTTTTTATGTGTTGTTTTTTAAATCAGTGTTATAGAAAATGTACATAGCCCCCTGTCTTTGCCAAAGTTATGTAGATGTGGGTCTAGTTATACACCTGGATGAGAGATCCCCCCTGGGAAGTATACCTATGTGGTTAGGCCCCCTGGTTCCCTGAGGGAAGAAGGAGCCAATAAAGTACCATTGGTGATATACTTGGTGTGGAGGTGTAAGCAGACTGTGGATTTACTTGCATCAATGAGCACAATCCTAACCACGTCTACTCAAATGTAAGCCCCATTGTTTTCAGTGGGTCTTACTCTCAGGAAAGTGTCTTTAGGATTGCAGCCAATGTGTTTCTTCTCCCCATCTTGCATATAATGAGGGAATGAGGGAGGACCCAGGCTGCAGTACTAAGTAATATTTTTCATTAAATGAAAGCCTGCTGCTGGCAAAACAAAAGTAATTAAAAAGCTATTGCAGTTGGTTTGATTTTTCACAGACTCAGTGGCATAGCTAAGGGAGGTGTAGTTGCACCAGGCTACAATCTTTAGGAAGGCTACAAGCTGAGCTTGACAACAGTGGCTAAAATGGTGAAAACGGGGTCTGTATGAATGATAATTAACTAAAAAAGGAAAACAAGCTTGTGGAACAAAAAGCAAAATTTCTTAACTCAACTTTCTCGTGATACTGATTTCTCTGAAAGCCAATGAGATGAAATTCTGCTACTGTATGGAACTAATAAGGTGTTAATAAGAATCAGCTCTTGGTGCATGTATCACATGCAATACATATATCATAAAAGTTACCCGTGCTAACTGGGTATACAAACACTTCTAAGTGGTGCTCCTCTTATACTTAGCAGGGAAAGAATAACCATTTGCCCAGGCAAGTTTCCCTAACCAGTAATAAGGGACACAATTTCATTATTTTACTTAATTAAATTTGATTTTGTTGTTGAAGAGAGGTCAAAGAAATCTTATTTGACTCCAGATAGCAAATATTTGCTTTAGCTGTGTCACTAGCAGAGCAAATGGGTGCTGAGGAAAAAGAGGTAAGTTTTTTTCTTACCGCTTTTAAAAAAATTTCTTTTTATTTTTTATTTAAGAGATTTATCTTTAAAAAATATTTTTATTTTACAAAATTTTCTTTTTAAAAAACTCAGGGTTGACATCACTTCTGGGGCAGCATCTTGAGCTTTGCTATATGATCGTTAGCTATGCTACTGCAATTAAATTAAGATCTTTCAGGAACAGCAATCATTCTAGAATATTTTTCTGTACTCTGTAAAGCGCCAAAGCTTTCTCATCCTAGTAAATAAAATTGTGTGATGCATCTTTTGTGCCTCCTCGTTGTAGGACCAGGGTGAAAACAATTTCCCTACAATATATTTGTTTCCTTCAGTATGAATTGGTTGGCAGAAGAACATAGTGCAAACACACAAGGGCAGTTGTGGGCTCAGTATCTGACATAGCAATAGTTATGTTCAGGACTGTGGGCTATTTTGACATATTGGGAACCGGGTACATACAAAAAGCAGAACTTGGAAAGCCACTACTGGTCAGTAATAACAGTATTGAGATAAATCATCAGTTGTCAAACGTGACTGCTGTGTTAAGAAAATGTTACCCCCATTTGAACCACAGCTTTCTATTCTGCTAGGACACCATCTGACCTTATTTGGGAGACAGGGAAGCTCTGGGGAATAATTTCTGTTGCCCAGCATCCCAGAAGACGGTAATTTGCAACATTCCAGGGCAACTGGAGAAATTTCTCACTCACTCCCTACTACTACCACTCCTCACTCCCTATTACCATTGCTTTTCCACCAAGATTGGTAGGTGAAGGATTGGTGGAGGTGTCTGTTGAGAGACATAGGCTGCAATCCTAAAGACACTTTCCTGGGAGTAAGACCCATTGGACACAATGGGGCTTACATCTGAGTAGACATGGTTAGGATTGTGCTCATAGTCTGATCCTCAGATCGTGGAAAATGACATGATTCCCTTCTCCAATTAGGAAGAAATCAGTTCTGAGTTATTGCAAAACACTGCAGAGTGCTCCCATCAACACTGAAGATTGTAGGGAGGGAGTCCCTGCCTAAAGGACCCCAAACTTACAGATGTCCAAACATAAGGAAAACGGGGTTGCACTTTTCTGCAGGTACAATCTGTCCATTCCAACATCTTTATGCAGGTCTGATAGTGTCAGTTGTGAAGATGGAGAGAAATGCTATGTTTTGGAGATGCAGAAGTGATAGGTAAAGGAGAGCCCATACAGTGTTTATTAGAACTGTACTCATGCTCCTTTCCAACTATTACTTGTAACTTGCAAATTGTAACTTGCTGTCATATGTAAAATGCACAGTGTAAAATGCAATTGGTGTAAAATGCAGTTAATGCAAATGCAGGCCCCCCATCTCGGTTGCTCAACAGTCCATTTTGTACACTATGCAGCAAAAGAAGAAGGGTACCACAAAGTGTACTTTCACTTCAGAGTAAATTTATTTTATAGATAATGTGTTTATAGAAATAAATATTTTGTACTGTTGCAGAAAATTGTTCACAACTTTGTTTAGCCAAAAAATACATGATTCAAATTAAGTGCAGTCCTCCGAACCCTAAACCTTTCTTACGTAGGGGACTATCTGTACTCCCTGTTCAGCCTACTCATTGCTATATCAAAAACATTCCTCAAGCAAAGTTCCCTTAACAGAGGAAGCAAAAAAATAGTCACCTTGTTGGGCCACAGTACAGCATTATACTTTAGATTTTTGTCTTGCTAACTGATTTTGACCCTGACATTCTGAAGTGTGCTTTTCAGCGTGTTCTTCCAGAACTGGTTTCTCTTGTACACATGAATTCAATGTCTAGGTAGATAAAACACCCTGACGTACTTATGCCATGTTGTAGAGCTCCTAACACTTGGGCACCTTGAGAATGCTGCGGCCAATCTGTAATGCAAATTATAAAATAAAATGTCATTACTGATATATGTTTTCTTAGAATAAAGGACAGAAGTCCTGTGGATTTTATCTTCTTTTCTCCTGTGTGATGAATCCAAAATGCACAATAAGGATGAAAGGACTGTCATGTGCTGCTTGTGGCTAGTGATCCATATTTGTTTACTCATAAAAATTCATGAACTCAATTCATGAAATTTCTAGCTTCTGAGACAATTCCTTCCATTTGTTTTCCTTCAGTAGAACACTGCTTGTGGGGTTTCCATCCTTTCTTTAAAAAATAAAATGAATTTACCATGAGAAGCAGTGGGAAATTATGAACAGAACACAGTGAGATGAGTCTACAAGGCTTTTCCAGCTCTTCCCTCAAAAGTACACTGCAGGCTGCCAATTTGAAATGTTGATTTATCACTCTTGTACAGCTTAAATTGCAGCAGCACTTTTGCGACATTCTCTTCTTAATGTTTGCTTATCTGAAAATATGTAAACTATAATATTCTGAGTACACATGTCAGCAGAATTTGTCTACCTTGTAATCAGGAGTGCAAGAGGGTAGATACATTTGGCAGTGTACCCCTCCTTAATGCAGTGATTCTTGGGCATCTCAGCCTGGGACTCCCTTTCAAACTTAAGTCTCTCCAGGAACCATTAAACTTGCTGGGATGTGATGTCATCAAACTGGCTGTGATGCCATGACCAGAAGTGACATTACACTGAAAATGACATCACTAATATGCCAGAGCTTCTCCATGTCTACTCAGAAGTAAGTCCGATGGAAGTAAGTCCAATGAAACTCACTCCCAGGAAAGTATGGATTGCAGCCTGTTCCCCTGTCCTCTGTATGTCTACTTGGAAATAACTCCCCTTGTGCTCAGTAGGTCTTACACCCATTCAGGGTGCAATCCTAAGAATATCTACTCAGAAGGCTGTGACCCCCTCTTTGAATACCATTGTATTAATGTATCAAGTTATGGAGAGTGAGCCATTCCTCACATCAGTGGGGCAACATGAGTAGGGCATCAAAAAGGCTTGCTAACGCTGTAAGACTGCAGTCCTAAAGACACTTTCCTGGATGTAAGACCCATTGAACACAATGAGACTTACTTTTGAATAGACATGGATTGTGATAAACATTGGTATTTCACGTTTTAATGATGATATGTGGAGCTGGGAACAGTTCATTTATGCCTAATAGTCCAAATGACTATTACTTGTTACAGTAATAGTCCAAATAACTATTACAATAATTATTAATAGTCCAAATAACTATCAGCTTTCACACAATTTTAGTTTGTGTGTTTTTTCTATGGATCAATCAGCATACCAAGAAGGTTGTTCTTTCTGCTTACAGAAGCCCTTTCTTCCCAAACACAAATATTTGAAAGTGAAGGCAGGGATGATTGAAGCATATCTGGACATACAATCCTGTCTTTGCAAAATCCATGGACAAATTCCATCTGTCATATGTTTTTTACATTTTATGCTTAGAATTTGCATATATTTATGTGAAGGCAGAATACATGTTTCATTTATTATGGGCATAAAAATGCATAGCATTATAAATAGCTGGGAAGCCCACTCCTGTATCATTTTGTTTCTTTAGCAACTGTACATCATTTCAGTGAAACGGAACTATTCTTCCTGCCACCATTTCATTTTCCGACAGCTCATTGCTAAGAAGAATGTTCTTTTTTCCTTGTCATACTTGAAATGAATAAAGAAGTATGAAGGCAATTTCATTTGTAAAGAATGTTTGTCTGCCTTTTCTTCCTTTCAGGTGTTTATAACGGCCAATTACTGAAATTTCCTAGAATCTTTGTTTATGAAGTCTGATGCTGCACAGAATAATTGTGAAATTAGTGCATAGTATACATGGAAGACTGATTGTGGTTGACATGATCCCAAAAATGTCATCAAGAACACAAACCAAATGCATGAATTTCCTCTTGCCCCTTTCTTGCCGCCTCATGAGTCAGCTTACCTCCCCTTACTTCTGCTTAGAGCAGTGATTTTCAACCAGTATGCTGCGGCACACTGATGTGCCAGGGATAGTCCTCAGGTGTACAATGGGAATTTGGGGATTGACACTCATTAAAAGGAAAATTGGGGGAATTAAACAATCTGGTGTGCTTTGTCAATGGTAAAAACAATTAATGGTGTGCCTTGACAATTTCAGTGCCGTGTTAAGTGTGCTGTGAGATGAAAAAGGTTGAAAATCACTGGCTTAGCATCTGAATTTTTAGACTTAGCTTGATGAAGTTGGTTGTTATGGTATAAAAGCCAGGATGTGAAATTCACGTGAACTTATGGTTTCATATCCTTACTTGTATGTAGATTATAGTCCCTGGTAATTACAGTTACAGTTACAAGTGTCATGGAACTGTGATTTAAGAAGGAAAATGTCTGACAGTGCATGAGTACCAATGGAGACATCCACAACCAACTCTTGCCTCATGCTTCAATGGTGAAATTAGAGTTGTTTAATAAGCTTTAAAAAGACATACAGAAAAGGGCAAGCCTTCGTCGCTTGGAAGTTTTTCTTTCTGATCAGACATCAGTATACAGATAAATGTGAAAGGCCTTGATTTAGAGTGAAAACCATTCATCAGGTAATGGTTCATCTGTTCCCCCAGTATCTTTCATTCCCTCCTCAGTAGCTCTTGTTGCTATTTTAATGTGGTGATGCTCTCTTTCTAATGTGGTGATGATCACAGTCCTAACCGATTTTGTTCAATGGGTCTTACCCAGGAAAGTGTCTTTAGGATGTCTCTTTTCCTCTTTTCTCACTGCACCACACTCCATATTGGTCTCTTTGAGGTCTTCTGGTCCTGACCCTTTTCTATTAATATCACCAAACCAGTGACAATAACTAAATTATAAATTTTCAGATGATCTTAAGTACAAAGTTGATACAGAGAATATAAGGAGCATTTGGATCAGAATTTCAGTACAGCAAAGTTGTAAAACTCTCCTGTATCCTTTTCCCAAAGTTTCTCCCCATTTCACAACCCCATGCTATTTAACAGAAAATAAACAAGGCAAAGTAGACGTTCCCTGTAATGTGTTATTTTGCCCTAAGTGAACTGTCTTTATATCTGTCATAGAAGAAGAAAGTTTTTGTTTCAATTTTTCCCCCAAGACAGAAATAATAATTTGTATTCTGGGCTGCTTTATCTTTTGCTGTTGGTTCCTTGCTGTTTTTATCAGTGCTACAATGTTTAAGTTGTGGTGTAATTGTGTTGTTGCTTTTCTTACCCATACATATATATGAACTCTTATTCCCTGACCCTTCTATTATGGATATTTCCATATGCCTTTTAAAATGGTTTACCAAAACTACAGATCTCTGTTGATCTTTGTCAATGAACTTGCCCTTGGATTTTTCATTTTGCATTTTGGTTGTGCTGACCAACCACTGCTTGGGAAAATAATCTGAACTGGTTTTTTGAATGATGCCAGCAACATTTTGCAGTGTGATTGCAAAAATAAAGTTGAGCAAGTGAGAATGAGTGATAGGTAGATTTCACTGCTGATGGCATTAAAGCATTTAAAATGTCCCTAGTAAGTGCCATAATATCCTGCAGCAGCAGCATCAGAGAGCACAGGGAAATCTATTTCTTATTTTAACTTTGTTTACATTTTTCCCCCTCTCAACCCAGAGCCTCAAATAGCATAACTCTCAGGAGTATTCTCTGGAAAGTGATGGGTAGCAATCAAAGCCAAGAAAATGACTGTTTGATTGCATTTATTATATATTCTAGAACTCAAATAAAAAATAGTGATTTTGAAACTTCAATCCAGATAATTGGAATTCTCAAATGCATGTTCTTAACATTGGATTTTGACAAGTACTTCCAAAAATAGAAGTTGAAGCCTTATTCATTCATTTGCAAGATAACCAACGTTAAATGTTTTGAAAAAAATTGCTCAGATTAAGCAAATTTAATTTGAGACCTGCTCAGGAAATCTCAGCCAGAGTGCTCAACCTAAGTACTTATTTATATTCACATATATTTACTCTTTGGGGATTCTGACATCATGCCATTTACTTTACAATCCAGAGTAACTACGGGAAGATGTAAGAGGCACTTACTCTGGATTGCTTGATGCATTTCCCATGTTTCCCATAGGTGGCACCATAATTACGTTGTTGTAAAAGGTCCTGTAGTTTCTCTGGATTGTAGGCTTACTGTTGTTGTTAAATGATTTTTTTACCCTGCTTCTCTTTCAGACGGATATCCAAGGCAGCTTACAATATAAAAGAAACACAATCTATATACAGTATATAAAATTGAAAGGTCACTGACTGACTGACTCATCAACGCCCATCCAAAACAGCTGGGCCTAGAAGTGTGAAATTTGGGGAGGGTGTTCCTTCCATGATGGAGGCACTCACTAAGAACCGGTTTTTGGAAATTCCAACTGGAAGGTGGTGAAATGGGGTGCAACACATTTTCCTCCCTATACTTTACATTGAAGAGTATCTTACTGAGGGATGCTCTACCCCAACTCCCAGACCTCATCATTGGCGTCCTTCCGTCTCGAAAGACTAGAGTATCATGCTGTGATTGGAGGTTCCAAAACAGAATCTGGTGTGGTTAAAAAGGCCAATTCGAGAGTGACAATCCCTTCCACACTGAGGACAGATAAAGTCCATCCCCTGCCCAATCCTCAGATTTCACTTGTTCCGGATCTGTCTCTTTGCTTCACCCTGCCGAACAAGTGTCTCCTCGAGTTGGAGAAGGCCATGCTGCGTTTTTTGCCTCCAGACCTAGAAGCATGAAATTTGGGGAAGTGTTCCTTCTGTGACATCAACATCCACCAAGAATTTATGTTGAGAAATTTAACCCTTAAGGGGGTGAAAATGGGTGTAATGTGTTTCTGTCCTATACTTAACATTGAAGACTGATCAACATCCATCCACATTTGGTGCCCAGTACCTGATGCACTAGGGGGAAGGGTTCACATGGGGGGATGTTGCACATGGGGAGATGGTGTGCACGGGGGGATGTTGTGCATCAATAGGTGTTAATGTGCATGGGGTTTGACACACAGGGGGGTCGATGTGTGTAGGGGAATGTTGCACATGGGAGTTGATGTGCGTGGAGGGGTTGAAGTGCATGGGATTTTGATGCGCATAGGGGGTTGATGTTCCTGGGGAATGTTGCGCATGGGGATGATGTGCATGGGGTGAATGCATATGGGATGTTGATGTGCATGGGGGATATTGTGCAGCAATGGGGCATTGATGCGCATGGGGAGATGTTGTGCATGGAGGGATGCTGCACATGGGGGAATGTTACACATTCAGTGTTGTGTAATGGGGATGATGTGCATGGGAATTGATGTCCATGGGGGATGTTGCACATTCAGTGTTGATGTGCATGGGGAGATTATGTACATGAGGCTTTTTTGCGCATGGGGGATGATGTGCACGGGGAAGGTTGCGCATGGGGTGGTTGATGTGCATGGGTGGTTGATGCACAGGAGAGGATGGTGTGCATGGGGGGATGGTTCGCATCAGGGATGGTGTAAATGGGGGGACATTGTGACTGGGGGGACGTTGCACATGTGGCGACGTTGTGCACAGGGTATGCTGCATATGGGGAGTTGATGCACATGGGGAGTTGATCTCCCCATGGGAGGGATGATGTGCAATGGGAGATGGCACACGGGAGAGTATTTTACTCCCACAACATGGGTATGTTTTGCTTGTAATACAATAAAAGATTAAAATTTTAAATATGAAAACATGAAACAATTAAACCAATATTAAACAAAACAATAAAACGAATCAGACCCATTAAATCACCAATTAAAATCAGATTCATTAAAATGTGCTAGCCCAAAGTGTCAGCAGTTAAATAAAAAAGTTGGAATGAAAAAAAAAGCTCAGGGCCCCACTGAAACGTTTCCACTAGGTACAGTGGTAGGGAGCAAGGATCTTGCTGCTTTCAGATCACCTTCAACTCTTTTTGAAAAAAATCTTTATTATATTTACCAGCTTTAGAGAATTGCAAGAAATTTTTGACTTGTCAGTTGAAAAAGAGACTCAAAGGAAAATATTATCAAGGTGGCTTTTTGGTTTGGAAAATGTGGCTTGAGAGATAGTTTAGGAAAGGATGAAGAGATGAGCAAAATGAGACAAAGCTGACCCTAAAGCAAAGTCTGCCGACCTCACCCAAAAGAAGGTGAGTAATTATGATAATACAGATGAGACAGTGCCAGCTCCCTTCAGCTGAGGTAAGGGGTAAAAATAATTTTCAGTTGTAAGTTTCAGGTACTTGGCTGCCTGGCAAAAAACATAAAATGTAGAAACATTACCAAGAAGTTGTATTACAAGTCATAGGCTGCATTCCTAAAGACATTTTAATGGGAGTAGGTCTCATTGAACACAGTGGGCCTTACTTCTGAATAGACATGGATAGGATTGTGCTCATAATCTCTGTCGACTGGATACAGCCATAGGATTTTGTTCAGGGACAGGTTCATCCTGTCCTCTTAACCTTCGTTATGCATAGAGCTTACACACAAACAAGCTCAAGTATTAACTGTGCAGAACATTGAACAGAAGTGTAGATGAAGCAGTATATAACCTTCAGACATGGTGGCACTGATTGCTTCTTTTCGAGCCATGTCTACTCTAAGCCCCATTGTGTTCCCATTGTGTTCCTAGGAAAGTGTGTTTAAGGTTGCAGCCTTCATATCCTCTGACGACAGTTTGTAAACTCCAACCAGTACAGAATGCGGCCGCTTGTGTGGTTGCTGGGGCTCATTGGTTCAAGCTAACATCCATCCAGACATTTTATGGATTGGACATTTGGATTAGCTTATCTGTGGGATTTGGTATCCAGAGGTCTGAAACAGATCCTCTCTAGATATAGTGGTCCAGCTGTAGCTTTTTCTTGTTTGCTGTATTATTTTTATATAACGTGTCCTGTATGCTGTTTATCAGGGACTGATCTTAAAAACACAAAATTTAGTAATCTAACCCTACAACCCAGAGTAACTACGTGAGCATGTAAGAGACGTAACGTGCACCTGTAGTTACTGCACCACCTAGTGAAAACCTATGGGAAATACGTATTGCAATCCAGAGTAAATTGTTCTTACACTGGAGCAGGACTCCCTGTAGTTACTCTGAATTTTGCCCATAATTATGTTCAGTAATTGCTTATCAACACTTATGTTCAATAAAACACAGTGTAATATCCTTTGAGAATAGCAATACTATTTTTTTTAAAAAGACCTTTGTTTCAGCCGTACTAGATGGTGGCAGCTCCATGGTAGCCCATACAGCTCACTCCTCAAGAAGCATCTACCAATATGCTTCTGAAGGATCAGCAGAAAGGAAAAGAATTCCCTTGTTTTGGCAATGATCCTATTTGCACCTTCCGAGAGCCCAGTTAGTCAGGTTTTGTGGCAGAAGCAGAAGGTAACATATGGCACTAAATCCCTTTAAGCCTATTTATTGTTACACCTACTTTAGGAAAATGGACAAAATATTATACAATCCGGCCTCAAACGTGCAACATGGTGTTGCCCATAGCTCAGTTGCAACTGTTAAGAGAGGAGACATTTAACACTGCATCTCTGAAGACAGATGAAAACTTTATGGGATGATGCTGTTTTGTGTAATTAAAATATGCACCTCTATGCTGGAAATAACAAGTAGTGACTGGAGTATGTTATTGGAACAGCTTGCTTGTAGCTAGGCAGATGGTAGCCAAAACCTGAATAAATCTGTTGCACCTGCGTCTTTTGATCTGTCTGGGATGAAGCACATACTTTTTCAGTATTAGCATATTGTGATATTTTTCCTTCCTTCTCTCTTACCCCAACACACAGTATTATATCAAGTTGTAAATTGACTTTAAATGATCTAGTGAAAGTGGATCATCAGCTGGAACTAGGATTATAGGCTTGATCTGCACATGTACTACTTTTGTTGCCTCTGTGGTGGTAAGCAGGTAATGTACTTTTGACTGCTGTGTCACATAGGATGCTCTGTGTCACATTTTAGACTTGGCCTTGTACTTTAGTTTAATGAGCATGAGGAAACTGATAAGTACCACCCTGTGGCCTGTGTGAAACATGCCAGCAAATCAGGAAAGCCTACCAAGAGCCTTATCATAAGAGATAAACTAATCAAGAAGGGCAGTGCCCAATGCAGGAGAAGATCAGGAAGATGGGACAGAAGACCCAGACCTCACAGAAGAAGCAGCCTAGGCTGCATTAGTTGAACCCAGACATTCGTCCTGACCAAATATTTTCATTTCATTCAATATTAATAAACAGACTTTCTCTGTGGTTCAGCATTCAAGGTGATTTGTATGGGCAGGGTAGTCTAAACCACGATTTTCAATGGGGTTTTTTACAAATATATTATCTGAATCACAGAATCCTCAGTTACCAGGTATTGTCTTCACATCATGATCATCTCCTCAGCCTGCATGCCATCAAGCATCATTAGGCAATTTTAAATCAAACTTGGACTGGTCCTTAAAGTTGGCAAGCCTTCTCACACACTCCCACACTTCTCTCACCGGGTATGGTAAAGGAACAAGAGTTACCTTACCTTGAGGAGGCATCCGTGATTGCCCTCACTCCCACAACAGATGCAGTGCATGCCCCATTGGCACGGCTGCATCTGTGCTGGAAAGCTGGATAGGATTTGGCAGCATCTTCATAAGGAATTTTTTTCAGGGAATATAAAGTGACAATGGTGGGAAGGGACAGAAGGGGTGGTACCCAATGTGGGTGACTTTGTGCCAGATGCTATACCCATCCTAGCTTTCCAAAATGTTCTCTTTTTCTCCTTTGACTTGCACTATATAAGGCATGGTACAGATCTGGGAGACTCATTGACAATCAGGAGGCTTACAGAGGGGTAAGAGAAAATAATTTCACTTTCCTTTTTCAAGCCTTCCAAACACTTCTCCTCACCACCACCTCAAAAAAAATTATAGAATTATAGCATTAAGTGAAGCCTGTCTTGGCATGGCTACAAGATGTGATGGGGACTGGACTGTAAGACAGCACTGAGGAATTACTTCTAGAGTCTATGAGCAAAGATGAAACTTGTGAATGACAGATACATACATTGCCATCTGCAAGAAAAACATTTGGGCAAAGCATTGCTCGGGAGGTACCTGTCTCAGATCTTTACTTATGTCCTCTCTCTCCTGTGGTTATATGTCTCTACTTAGTTTCTCTTTCTGTCTCTTTCTCCTCCACCCAGTCCCTTCCAATGTGCAAGACCTCTGGTAGTCAGCTTGGTAATCCACCATGCCTTGTAGTCTCACGTACCTATGCAATGGGAATAGCCCTCAAACTCTCTGTTCCTAAGTCTAGTACCTTTACTACCAACAAAGGTATATGTGCAATTAAAACGCAATTGGACCTTCCTACTGCCTCTGTTTCATTATTAGCAGTAAACTAGCAGAAGTTGATAAGAGTAATTGGAATCAGATTCTTCTGCCATAGGACTCTGCTTAATTTATACCCATTAATCCATTTTTTGAACGAAGGAACAACCTTCTTATCAGAGATACAGCCAGCTAGCTAAAATGGTAAGAAAAACTTAACACCAGCAAAAATGGAAATATCTTTTATCAAGCGTTGTTTTCTGGGCCCCAAATGGCTGAGCCATAGCTTATTTTCTTGAGGGAAGGTTCTTCCTTGAAGCCTATATAGCAGTGGTGATGATCCTGTGGTATGGGTGTCACAGCAAGCACGCAGAGCCCTCTCTGTTGACACACAAGCCAAGTCACCCCGCCATATCCCCAGCATAGCTCTGAAGAGGAGCAGCCTGCTCCTCTTCATAGCAGAGCTGACTGATGGTGCCCAGGACGCATGATGTGCATTGATAATGCCCAGCACACATCATGAGCATTGGACCAGAGGCACCCTGAGCCTAGTGTGCATGCCCAGAGTCCTGGGCATGTGTGCTGGGCACAAGCGCGCTCTGCTCCAACGAGGAGCACCCTGCTCTTCTCTGGAGCAGAGTGTGCCGGTGTCCATTGTGCGTGCCTGGAACTCTCGGCATGCACGCTGGACACCCACTTGCTCACGGTTTTGGGCTGTAGTTTGGGCACTCAGGCTGTAAAAGGTTTGCCATGGCTGCTATATAGAATGCAGTATTTGAAGCAGGGCAAACATAATATGCCTCGGCTGAGATTACCAATGTGAGATCACCAAGGTTATTTCAGATTTTTGATTTTAGAAGATGCTGTCCAGTAATTGCTACCAGTGTCAAAAACAGTTTGCAGTTTTATAACCACCAACCAGGGTGGAAGAGATGGTATTTCACAACAGCACTGTGGGAACAGAAGCATTTTAAAGCTTCTAATGTGAGTAGCCTTTTTTGCAAGACGGCAGTGTTCAGCAATTTTGTGGATGAACAGATGCAGCATGTCTGAAAAGTCAGATATTGTCATGTCAACAGTCGTATGCGGAATAAAGCTCTATTGCTTGTATTGTTCACGTCTAGACGCCAAGCTCCCGTTGATTATTTTTCACCTTGTCAACCTTCAACTTTGAATTGTTACATGTAACTTTACAGTCACGGCTGAGCTGTTGAATTCTAAACATTCAAAGAGCCAAGAAGATACTAAAACTCTTGTGGGAAAAAGACGGGTTATATTTCTGCCTGTTTACTATACATACATAAAAGGAAGGTAGCAGACATGGATGGAATAAAAATCAGTGCAAGGCACGCTACCTCTCAATGCACTTTCTGGATTACTTTGTTTTCCGCAAGCACTAAGGCAAATCATAGAGCTGTTTGTTTGCAACTGTGATTTATTTTTAACAAACTAATCAGCCATGTTAAGTAAAGTATTTCTAAACTGCTAATATCACAGATAGCCTCAGAATGCAAATAATTCTAGTAATTAGTTTCATTGAATGCAAGCTATAAAACACCAAGAAATTGCTCCTTGTGCAGAGCACTGAATACAAAGCTGGTGGCCCAAGCAGCTGGACTTTTTCAGGCTGAGAGGCTCCTGTTTTACGTGATCAGTGGGAATATAAATTATGTCACATAAATGTATTGGGCTAAATTCTTATCATGCTCATCTTGACTTTAATAATTCTGATTTTGAAAGGGCTTCTCCTTAAATTTCAGTGGCGTGAGGTCTGACTCCATGATCATAAAAGCAGAGGTGAGGAGATATACTGAAGCAAAACCAAAGGGGCATTTCAGGAGGCATGTTCAGGAGAGTTGTTAGATTCCTGGCAGGGGCAACTAGCCACCTGCATCCATTTGTGACCGTTCTCTTACTCCACTGTTCAATTTTCTGTTTATTTTGGGTGCCTCTTTGCACCCCCTTTCCAGGCGTCCTTGCCTATCCTACATTATACAGGTGGTGCATGATCATTTGCTGGTTTTTTATCTGTGGTTCTGACTAAAATGGAATGAGTCCCTGTGTAGAGCTCCAACCACGCCCTCTCTTTAAGAGTTTGTCCCTAATAGACATGTGTCTGTGAACTCTAACATTAACTCACATAATTCATTTTAAAGCAGAGTTTTATGGATTTGGCATTCGTGTTAGTAAGTCTGGAAGAAATGTGTCAATGTTCTCATTAAAATATTTTGGATGAATGTCTTACTGCCTTATTGATAAATTGCTTATAGATGTTACTGGGCATTTAGGATGTTTTAAAAAAAACTTTTAATTACTCAGATGTTAAGAAGAACTTTATCAAAAGTGCTTTCATATCTCTCAAACAAAGAGCTATTAAAATGTTAATCACTTGTGTGCAAAACCCTGACACTTGGTATTGCACTACAGGGAAAACAAATTATGGAAATATGGTTCTCATAAGATAACAGTGACCTTTATGGGATTAGAAGAAATAATCAGATCAACAAAGCTAGAATTTTTAATTTGTTCTGGTGGATATATTAGTTTTTTGATAAAAAGGTCTTCTGAGAGAAAAGTCCAACATCTTGTTTCCCACAGTGACCGACCAGCTGCCTGTTGGAAGCCCATAGGGAGGAGAGAATTTTTTGGACATTTTCTGTCCCAGCTTTACTTCCATGTAACTGGTATTCAGAAGAGGACTGTTGTTGAATTGAAGGCAACGCATAGTTATGACTAATAATACTCATTTATAGGCTAGTCCTCTAGGACTTTGTCCAATCTCCTTTTAAAGTCATCTGGCCATCATATTGGCCATCATGACTTCCTGTGACATCCATTTCCATCAACTAATGATGATCTGTTTGAAGAAGCATCTTGTTCTGTCCATCCTGAAGCTCCCACCAGTCTTTCACAATTAGATTATCACTGGTACAAATATTGTAGGAGAGAAAAGTCCTTTCCTCTCTCTACACCAGACATAATTTTCAGAGTTTTGATCCTGTCCCTCCTCAGTTGGCTTTTTTCAAAGTTAAAATGCCCCCAAAGCAGTTGCTTTCCACATAAGTTATGTGTTCCTGTTCATTGATTATTTGGTTGCCCTTTATGCCGCTGCTCCAGCTCAGTGTGGCCATACACAGTATTACAAATGTGGGCACACGGTGCAATCCTAACCGAGGTCAATGGAACTCATTGGTCTTCCCATTCCTGCTTCCCTTAGAGAAGCAGTTGGGTGGAGAAGGTGAGGCAAGGCAATCCACTTCTGCCTCCACTGCCTTAAGTGAACAAGAATGACAAGGAGGTGCAACTAAGTACTTCTGTTCTTCTGTCTTCTGAAATCAAGCTAGAAAAAGTGACTACACATTTGGAAGGATTGTGGGGAGTCTGTTCCATAACCTTGGTTCCCCTCTTCCTGGCCAAAAGTACCACAAACAACCCTTGCCTTTTATCACTTATGTCCACCCAGGACTTGACAGCTTTGAATATACATTGCATGCTTTGGCTTTCCTGGAGGGTGGGCAAAACACTAAGTTTTTTCAGGAGCACCCCTAAGTTTTTTCACCTATATAAAGCACCCCTCATTCTTCCTTTCAGAGCTAGTTGTAGTTGCAAAATCCTTTACACAAGTGCAGCTGAGCTGTGATGGGGACCAAATCCTATCCAATATTCCAGCAGTGATGCAGCTGCAATGTTCAAGGAAAGGGAACAAACATTTCCGTACCTTGAGGAGGCCTCGGTGACTCCCTCCCCAGTACAAGATACAGTGCATGCTCCATTGACATGCTTGTAATTGAACTGGAAAGTGGATGGGATGGGCCCTGATTTGGTCAAGCCAGCACTGGAGAAAAGAGCCATAAGGTGAAAGTATATTAGAAAATCTACTCTGCTTAAGCATAGGTAGAAAAGAACCCAGTGAAACACCATTTTATAAATACTGGTTCCCAGGTGAGTGCCAGCTCCTGAGATCCTTTATAATCACTCTTCTCCCAAATTAAAGAAAAGACTTAAATACTCAAGAAAAGCACCAAATTGATACTTAAAATATGATCAGGTTTTTCCAGTCCACAGAATGACTTATAAAGAATGTGTATATGCAGGAATGACAATAGTGAGATGTCATTGAGATTTTTAGGAAAAGTTCCTCCATGCAAATGATTGTGTACTTAATGTTTGTCCAATACATGTTGCAACATGTTGAGATGAAAGCCTAGTCGTGAACCAGTACAACACAAACCATGACTCAGGAAGAGGCAGATGGCTAAAGGCGGCTGATGAATAATACAATAAATGAATTCTCCTTTTGAATTTTCAACATACGTTTTCAATTGAGAGATGTTTTCTGGTATATGAGGAACTCAAAACAGTAGTGCTGAATTAAAAAGTAGGCCTGAGCTACTTTATAACTTGAATTGATTTACGGTGTAATATTCTTTTAATGACTAACTAGATGTGTCTCCTAATATGATAAAAACATATACAGAATACCGTAATAATGTTTTCAAAACTGTTCTCTGACTTTTTGGGCTGTCTTTTTGAACCCCACATAGCACACACAAAACCTAGAATTTGCTTTTGGAAGGATCTGTGAATTAATTAGGTCTACTATAGGAAATAAGGAAAAAATTCAAACTTCCTTGTAGATTCTGAGATGGCATAAATGGACTGTTTATTCAAGCAAGATCTATATTTGCGCTTGCTATAATCAATTATTCACAGGAAATATTCTCTAATAAGGTGTTTCATGGCATTAGGTATAGTAGTCAATTTTGCTGCTTTTGCTCAGAAAAACTTTAGTTTAATTCTCACGAAGCCAAAAGTGAATATGTTTCTCGAATTAATCACTTCAGATAAGCAGGCTTTAGTGTGGTTATTTTGAGAACAAAAGATATTGGAGCAGAAGTGTGAAGAATCTTAGTTTTCTTCTGCTTTATGGGTTCCTCAAACGATAGGAAATAACTGTGGTGCTGGTAGAGATAAGTGATGTTACTAGAATGCAATAAAACAAACCATGCTTATATATATATATATATATATATATATATATATATATATATATATATATATATATATATATATATATATATATATATGGCCAAGAAACCAGCAGGGCAAGGCAATACATCAACATGCACAATGCCATGGCATTGCCCCTCCCACTGCTTGGAAGGAGGTCAACCATGAGGGAGACATGCTGGGCTTCTGCACCAAGTGATGGAGGCCTTACCATTGTTACTGGCAGAGATAAAAGTCATGTTATACTGTAAAACCCAGACAGGAAGCTTTGTGTGAAGCTTATGTTCAAAAGTCTAACAAAGTAATTAAAACTTCATTGTAGGAAAGGGAGCATGTAAATCCTGTAGCTAGTTTGCTTGGTTACATGTCTTTTCTTTAGAGGAAGGGAGAGAGAGATCAAGCCACCAACCTGAGAGCACAGGAAGACTGGCACAATGGTCATCACATCTTGTGTACCACTGTGGTGGAGAGGGTAGAAGTATTCTGCTAAATTCTTAATGTAGATAATCAGCTACCCAGTTTGAATGGAGTTGCACTTCCTTTACAAAAAAGTACGCAGTTTTGGAGTTCTCTTGGACTCTTTCTGGACTCCCAAGAAAATCAGCTAACTACAGTGCTAGAAGTCTGTTTGTCTAGCTTAAACTGGTACACCAACTGCAACCGTACTTAACCCATTTAAACCTCACTATGATTACCCATGCTTTAGTAACTTCAAGTCTGGACTACTGCAATGTGCTCTATGTGAGACTTCCTTTAAAAACAATATGAAAACTTCAGCTAGTTCAGACTGCAGCGGCCCAAGTAGTTACAAAGGCCAGATGCTGTGACTCGCCTGGACCACTGTTTCAGCAGCTACACTGGCTGCCCATTTGTTTCTAATCCCAATTCAAGGTGCTGGTTGTATCCTTTAGAATTCAAGGTGCTGACTCTAGCCATAGGTACCCTGGGTCCCAATTACCTAAAAGACTACCTCCTTCCTTACTTCTCTGCCCACCTACTTAGGTTTGCTGAAGAGGTGCTTCAACAAGTGCTGTCTCTGTCCTAGATGAAAGGATTGGCAACTTGAGATCAAACCTTCTCTGTAGTGGCATCACAACTATGAAATGTCTTATCTGAGGAATACCTTATGTCTTTTGGTGAGGGTTCAAAACTGACCTGTTTTTCCTAACATTTGGTTGCCGAGTGGTTTTGTCATACAGTACTATGACAAACAGGTTATAGTACCACTTGCTGCCACTTGTGGAGGAACAGTATAACAGTATTCATTAGTAAAATGTCATCCCCCTCTCCTGCTTTCTTTTTTGTTAATGTACAACTAACGAATAGATAGAGCCTTCAAAGTTAACACATTCCTGTTTAAATTCCTGTAAAAGTTGTACCTGTAATTGAATTGTTTTTCTAAGCCAGTATAGAATCATTTTAGCTGTATGGTAATTTGAATTCAGTTTAAGAAGATGCCAAAGTAGTCCCTATCACATACTTTTCACCAATGTCCATCTGGTGTCTTTTTTCCAGTGTTGAATTAATGGCCTTTTCCATTGATAAAAAGATTGGTCATATATATATCTTTTGCTACAGATAATGGGAGTAGAGAGACCATGTAATGGAACGCACCTGAGGCAGTTTGTATTAAATAATTCAGATGTAGAAGTAAGCAAGTTAAAGTGACACAACCAATGCACTTGCTGCCTTGTTGCAAATTGTTACAAGTTTGCTGTTCCTCCTTTTCCTTTTGATGTGTGATGTACTTGGACTGTCTCATATCTCACAATGCTAATTAATAGGCCCTGCTGCTCTTCCTTGTCCCTAGACTCACGCAGTGTTAGTAACATGTATCCAAGCTTTAGAGTTATTGTCTGGTTCCCCTGCAGCAATGTGATTCCTGACATCCAGGAGGAAAGTAAATTGTGGTTTCAGCTGCATTTATTGTCCTTTACTCACTGATGTTACTTGATGGGCCCAAGGGCCTACATGACATTGATGCGGATGATTAGAAATAAAGCCTGTTAGGCCCATGAAAAACTTTATGACTTGCAGGAAGATCATCACATCACATAGCTTGTAGGGAGAAATAAATGAAAGGAAGGAAAAGACATCTTAGCCAAGTGAAGCATTATGGAACAGCTATAGCAGGATCATTCCAGAAGAACAATGCAAGAAATATTTGATAAAGGTGTAAATTAAGCAGATGTCTCTACTCACTGAATGAAAAACTTAAATTTATCCTTTATTATCCCAGCTGTGGACAATAGTTAAGTGGGATCCATAAGGAAGCTTTAATTGTTAAATGATGAGGTTCCAAACAAGCTTATACCATGGCTAATAAAAGCGGGCCTCCGTCAGTCTTGAAAGACTATGGTATTGTGCTTGGCGCTGCATACGCTGCATGCGAAGCACAAAAGTCTGGGTTGGATTGTTATGGAGGATAGGCTGTTACCCAAGCAGCAAATCCCCCCTCTCCATGCCACTGAATTAGTCCAATGAAAGGCAGAGCCGATACGATTGGATCCAGCTGGTGTCGCAGAGCTGGGCTAAGGACAGGAGCTTACCCTGTCTTGTGGGGCCAGCCCAGGTCTCAAACCCTGGCCTGCTGGTTAACAGGCACAGCGACTTAACCGCTTGCGCCACCCACAGCCATATACCCTGGCTATCTATAGATCCTAGCTAGCCCTTGCCTTTCTTAGCTGAGAAAATATCCCATGTTTACAAGGTCACGTGTTCCATTTATTAAGAAAAAACAAAACCAAGTGTACCGTTTTTCAAAATCTTTTTAAATAGGGTTGCCACAATTATCTTCCAGAAAACCAGGACACCCCCCCCCCCACCCGTCAAACTTGCTAGTATGTGAATGCAATCCCTGAAAACTGGGACTGTCCCAGTTTTCTGGGACATATGGCAACCCTATTTTTAAAGCATATGGATTTACCAGTCAAATATTGCTTAGTTTGGTCATAGGACTGTGAAGATACTACATAATATAACACGATACCATAGTCTTTCAAGACTGATGGATACCTGCTATTTCCTTTCACAATATCTATGCAAGACCCTGTTTATCAGCTAGTTGAAGTGGATTCTTGTTCATTTTTTTCCTTCTGATGTGTGGGTCTGCATGGATTATTCCTTGGGGACAATTCTTTGATCATGACTGGTTTTTAAATGTGAAAATGTTTTAAGTGCAAACTCATCATTAGAGTTCCCAGATAATTTCCTATGTACTGGTAGGTATTTTTTTAAACTAAAAGTGAAAGATGAGCAGAGGAGGAGTTGCTATTTTATCCCTTGCTGTTTGGTTCTTTTCCAGCTCAGAATGTAATAAACTCACCTTGGCTTTGTTTAGTTGAATTATCTAGTGAGATTTCTTCCCCATTCCCTCTCAGTAATCCATTTCAACTTGCCCGTGACTCATTCCCATGTTAAACCTATTGCATGTTTGAGAGGCAGGCATTCATATTTTTACAAAGGGGTCCCAACCCTCTTCAAATTGGTTTTGCTCCTGCAATATACCTGGCAGCATAAGGGAATAGGATTGCCAGTTCTCCAGGATTGGCCTGGAGTCTCCAGAAATCCACATCAATCTTCAATTTCTTCCTGTTTAAAGAAATCTTGGAGGTTTTAACAAGGCACTTTAGATTGACATAGTTCAGTTCAATATTTAAGCTGGTTAAAATACATTTAAATATAAATATATGAAAATAAATACAATATTTAGGCTGGTTAAAAAATAACATCTGAACCACTAGTGACATAGCTAGGTCATTTGACACTGAGGCCCATAAATTTAACACCCCATTCAAAAAGTTATTTAATTATTATAAACAGTTAATTAAAATGTGAATACTACAGGTATATTATGATTGTATTATTCCTAACCACCATGTTATTCACCATTTTTGTCACTAGTTGTGTAACACCCCCCCCCCCAGGGTGGAACCTGGGCAGACTGCTTCCTGCACCCTACTAGCTAGGTTACTATGAACTAACTTGCTCAGAAGTGCTTTCAATATTAAAATAATTGGAGATGAAAGAATAATGGAACCCTATTAAAATTGTAGTCTGAACCCCATCAGCTTAGAACACCCATCTACTGCTCTTAATGGCTTTTTTACAGAGATAAAAACTACACAATACCAAAGGCCTGTCTTTCCTCATTCTGTACAGTGAGTAGCATTACACCAGTTTTGTTTTCCTGTGTTGCTTTCTATAACTGCTGAAATATGTCGTCAAAATACCTCTTTCTCTTCCAGTACAAATCCAGCTGAGCCAAGTAGCCTTTTACAAAAGCTGAGATCCTTGTGTTTCATGGTTTGGAAGGGAATGAGGAACAAGGACAGAATTCACCCCCAAACTCCTTCTGGATTGCAGCTGCTAAGCTGAGCTGGGGAGTTGAATAGGGCACATTTACTGGTATTTGGATATATGATTTCCCTTCGCAGTTTGGGGATACGAGTGCAGAGTCCTGCTTCAACACATCTGAAGCCGTTACCTGGAGCAGCCTAGCTTTTGGAGGGGGGGGGGAAGGTGGGGGACTAGCTTGTTCAATTTAGTAGCAGCTGGCCTAATTATCTCCTCCTCACCGTTTGTGCATAATTTTATTCTTGGATCATTACTGTTAATACTTTCCAGGTGCATTTCCTTAAGTATTTTCCCTCATAAGAGCATCTAAAAGGAACAGTTCAGTGGGCTGCTTAGACAGCAAAATATTTAGCATGAAAATTACTAGGACCAAGTTCTGACGCCTCTGGCAGTCCACTGTTCCCTTTCCTATCAGTGCCTCTCTCCTTCAGAGAGTATGTGGAGGATTTTAAAAAATCCCCTTCACTTGTATTAAATGCAGCTAATCCAGGTCAGGGAAACCACATTGTGCACCTTTATGCATGCTCACATCATACAGCAAAATAAATAAGCATGTCTACTCAGAAGTCCCATTGTGATCAATAGTACTTATTCCCAAGAAAGTGTGGTTAGGATTGCATTACAGCCTTTATAACAAAGTTTCTTTTGGAATATGCAAAGTTTATTTTGTGTCTCCATCGATTTTTGTTGCTAAAAGCATCCTTTATGCTGATTTTTATGCATTTAAAATTGATTTGTCATGCATTTTATTTTCGTTTGCTCACTAGTTTTATTTCTGTTAAAGAGGATATAATTTATGATCCTCCTGGCTTTAATTTGATGCTGGCCATTTGATAAAAAATTGGCAAGACTACTAGGATCCTTCCAAAGAATTGCAAAATTTCATTCACGGGGAGCAATTCTGGTAGTTGTGACAAACAACATCTAGCTTTACTTTAGTCTAAACAACCAGTGGTAGGCACAGTAGAGAGGAACTCAGTTAGACCTCTCTCTCTCTATATATAGCTGCTTTCATCCAGTTTTGCGATGGAGAAAGACTATTGCTGCTCAGGAAGGGAAGCTCCCTCCCCATAACACCCAACTCACTGTCACATATACTGTTTGAAAGTTTGAACAATGACATGCGGATAGCAGAAGGACTGCAATATTGGAGTGTGCAGAAACTGAATTTAAAAGGAATCAATTGTCCCTCTGTGCTAAGATAGCCTCAGCCCTCTCAACACCTAACTCACTATTAAATTGGATTAAACTGCAGAGAGAATGAGGATTAGGGGGTAGATAATTCAGGCATGGCCAACCATGTGGGGACTTGCAGTGCTCATGTGGAGCTGCACCCAGTGGCAAGCAAGAGGGAAGGGGGGAAACAACCTATCACAGCAACAAAGTTCTTCTTTCTACTTACCATACTTGAAGCTTATGAACCCCACCATTCCCTTCCTTCATTAATTTCAAACACAAGCAAGTCACAGATACTTTGCCTGACACAGCCTTTGTTCGTAAATGGAGGTTGGAGGTGTGCCCACATGTTCATCCACCTGCCCAGTGAACAAGGGATTTATGTGCAACAAGGACATTTGTCACTGGGTGGATCAGAATTTGGAAAAGTATATTTCAAATGAATTATCTGTCCTTGCTAAAAGGAAGATTTCCCCACCAAATCTTACATAGTCATTCTCTGAATGGGTGGGGGTGGATCAGAGCTTAAAGGGATTTCAAATGAACTGCTTCAACTAAAGCTAAGGCCCCCCACAACACTCCAAAACAAATGCACACTTAAAATAATATAATAGCTTGATGTGGACCCTGATTGGGAGAAAATTGAATGAAAATAAAGTGGTTTGGCTATAGGCAGATCCTAAAGAAACTCAGAAAAACTGTGCTGGAAATAAAATCCTAAATGGATCTGAAAGTAGTGTTTTTGTTTGAACAAAGCACAAATCTGCAACCATATTTTTTTTTTCTTTGCCATGGAACAATGACAGCTGAATGATGAAACCACATGTCTTTATTATCAGCCCAATCCAGAGCAACTAATCTGTCCACATAAGAGCCCTTAGGTTGCCCTATCTAACACTAGGTTGGAGCAACTGCAAGATGCTCCAGCCCAGTTACTCTGAAGGAGGCTTAGGGCAGAGCAAGGCAAGATAGGGTGCCCTAAGAGAGGTGGACCTGCTCTGCCCTAGCTGGGGCAGCCTAAGCAGCTCAGGAGAGGCAAGTTGAGAGCATGTTTAGCATTGCCTAGGGCAGAGCAGTTACTCTGAATCCAGAGCCTGTTTCCAAGGCAGAAATGCCCTCTTCCAGCCCTCAGAGTTATACCACCTCAGGAGCAGGTATAGTAATGAGTAGACCCATAGGGGTCCATGATAAGGCCCGAGTAAGAATGGCAGTGCTGACCAAAAATCTGAGTTCTTGGCCAGCCTAGCTGCAACCCCTTCCTCTCAACCTCAGGCATATGGAACAAACTACGGCTGTCCACAAACCTCAGGATACAGCAGGCCACTCCAAGAAGCCCCTTGTATTCACTGTAGAATGTACTGGCATCTCATCAGGGACTCCTTATAAGGCAGGCACCCAGTGGCGTCACCAGACTGGTGTGGTTGGTGTGGGCTGCATTGGGGATGCGCTCCGTATGGGGTGATGTGCCGGAGGAGTTTGACTGTCCTTTGGCAGGCCCCGGGCGTCAGCACCCCCATTCAGGCCTGCTCCAAGGCGGAGCAGCAGCCAGAAGCTGCCACTTGTCTGAGGAGCTGGCCTGAACGGCCATCTGAGGTGCACTGCGCAGAAACACACTGAGCATGCCGAACAGCTTCAGAGGAGACTTCCTTAGAGCAGAGAAAGTCCGCGCCTCTGCACAGCCATTCGGCCTCACTCAGGAGGCGGAGCGGCAGCCGAATGGCTTCAGAAAGAGTACTGCACAGGCACCAACTCTGACGCCTGCACAGTCTCCCCCGAAGCCAAAAGGCTTCAGAAAAGTACTGCGCAGGTGTCAGAGATGGTGCCTGCGCAGTACTCTTTCTGAAGCCAGTTGGCTTCAGAAACAACTGCGCAGGCGCCAACTTTGGTGACTGTGCAGTCCAGGTGGGGGAGGGGGCGCACATCCCAGGGATGATGCACAGACTTCCACACCAGGTGATGTGCAGAGTCATGTCACCACTGTAGGCACCACAGCTGTTCCTTGTTCAGTGTGATCTGAGGGGTGTCTCCTCAGGAGCAAGTCTTCCCCTTGTGTCAATTACTTAGCATGCTCTGGAGCAGTTAGGGCAGCTCAGGCTTCCTGACTCTCTGGATTCAGCATAACTTTCTGCTCTGGATACAGAATAGTTAGGAGAGTGCAGTTAGGTCAGAGCAGGCTGAATTTGCTCTGGATTGCAGCCTATGTGTCTTTATGCTGTGTCTTATTATTATGTCTTATTATACACTTTGTTATGTGTCTTATTATGTGTCTTTATGCTGAATGATGAAACCACATGCCTTTATTTTCAGGACAGTCCTCTCCTTGCCACTCTGACTAGACATTTCTGTAGTTGAAGAAACTCCATCAGATTCTTGGACACTTTGGTTAGAAAGTGCCATGAGGTCAATTTGGAGTTTGTTCGTTTCACCCTTGCTTGTTCTCTCAGCTATTGTGGCTGGTTAGGGGAAAGGAACATACAAGGAATGACTAAGATTTCAGTTGACATGAATAGATTTCAATCTTTCAGTAGATATAGCCAGTGTGAGTCATAATATCAGCCTTCATTCAAAACTACCAGGTGTCCTTGGTTTTTGTCTTGCAATACCTGAATATCCCAGTATATCCCAGAGACAAATTAATTTTTGGCATAGAAATATAACCCAATCAGCTGTCCAAATTATCTTTAAGTTGTCCAGTAGTATAATAATGTTCACCTTTACTAATCTAAACTAAACACCAACCACATACTAACATATTATTCTATGTTGCTTTAATATTACTTTATGTTGCATATTACTTTATCTTACATATTTAAGTTGCATGACATTTATTCCCATTATCTGGTTTTTAATTATAGAGCCTGAAGAAAATAATTATCACAGGCCAAGAAATCAGAATTTTGGTCAATACTGCCATTCTTACTCTGCCTTATCATTGACCCCTATGGGTCTACTCATTACTGTGCCCTCTCCTGAGGTGGTATAACTCTGAGGAGCTGGAAGAGGGCATTTCTACCCTGGAAACAGGCTCTGGATACAGAGTAACTGCTCTGCCCTAGGCAGTGCTAAACATGCCTTCAACATGACTCTTCTGAGCTGCCTCAGCTGCCCCAGTTAGGGCATCCCCAGTCCACCTGTCTTGGGGCAGCCTGTATTGACTTAGGCTGTCCCAAGCCTTTTCTAGAATAACTAGAGTGGCCCATCTTGCAGTTGGGTCAGCCCAGTGATAGATAGGGTAACCCAAGTGCACGTCCGGATTGTGCCCGATGTCCGGATAATGCTATTATCCCTATTTGCAAACAATTTCAGTACAACAATTTTACCGTGCCTGAGCTGACTCTTGTTTCAGCTTGTGACAATGAGTTACTCCTGCTAACTGCGCAAGAGAAACACTTTCAAGTGGATTTTCCTTTTTTATTTAGCAGGGGAGAGTAAGTGGCCCTACACACCCCAGCAATGTCTGTTCAAGTGGCTTCTGCTGGTGTTCTCTTGCATTTTAGCCTTTTTGGGACAGGGACCCATTAGCTATTAATTAGCTATTACTTTTTTCATTTTCTTTGTAAACAGCTTTGTGAACTTTTTAGTTGAAAAGCGATAGATAGACAGATGGATAGATGGATGAAGAGCTTGACTTATGATTTGGCACGATGCCTACAATTCAGCTTTTGACAAGTTACTCCCAACTCTCTTTTAATGTGGTTTGTGGTGGTGTTCTAAAAATTGGATCTTGAGTGTTGCAGTGAGATGGACTTGTTAGGCTTGCTGTGAGCCAAGAGTGGCTGGAAGACTTAAGGGACAGGCTGTGTCTGACAGTCACAGCATGCCGAGGCAGTTGTAAGATTAAGTACTAAAATTGGGTTGAAATAGCTTTTGCCATTTTAATTTCATATCAAATTAGCATTGATTATTTTGATCTTCTTTGCTTCATTTCCCCTAAGAAGAAGCACTTCTAAAAATTAGAAAAACCACTTCACATAACAAAAATTTAATAGAGATGTGATTTTTATACTGACTTGGAAACAGATTTGTATAACATATGACCAGGGTGACCAGATGCCAAATCCAAAATTCCTGAACCCCAAGGCCAAAATTCCTAATCCCAGGCCAAAATTCCTACCTGCTGAAAAAATGGCCAAAAAATGTATTTTTTTGTTTTTGTTTTTCGGTTTTTTTGAACATAACTTTTGATAGGAAGGAGATATCTCAAAACTGATTTTTGCATTGGATTCTGCTCTTCAATATGAATCCTACAACATATAGCATGATGGGGTACTGTGCACTATCACAAAGTTTCAAAATGAAGCCAAAATGTAGGACACCCGGATAGGAGGCTAAAAATCTGGAGAATTCCAGGTTTTTCTGGTCATCTGGTCACCCTGCATATGACCATATGTGTGGGTTGGTTGAGTAGATTTGATAATTCATGTTGGACCAGAGATTTTCAAACTTTTTCTTCTCATGGCTCACTGAAAACATGCTAACCTTTTCAAGGCACTTCATCAGTTTTTTGACAATTGGCAAGGCCCTCTTTTCTTCCTATGGGGTCTCACTTTCCCTAATGTCTTGAATAACAAATGATCCACTCCCAAACTTTGATGGCACACTTGTGGACCATTTGCCATGCACAGTAGCTGAAAATAGCTGGACTTTGAACAAAGCAGGAAGGACTGCCAAGCCTGTATGCTCCCGCTTCCCCTTTCCTCCCTCCATTTCCAACTGCAAGGGAGAAATCTTGGTTAGGTAAAACACATATGTACATGTTGTCCAAATCCAGGACCAATGTTTAATTGTAATTACAATCTAGAGTTAAAGCAGTATCTGATCTTTGTTTCCTATCCTGTTTTGTTAAACCATGGTTAAATCATAGCTCCCAGGTTTGGATGACATATTGAATAATGGTTTAATTAACTTGGATTCTGTGCAAAGGAGAGAAAGAATGGGGAGTGAGAGTGTGCATATTCAGTGCTCTTTTCCACCATATTCAGATCCAGCAAACCATAGATTATACTCTGCTATGATGAGCAATGAGATAATTGTGCTTTGTGAATTTTGTGGTCTGATATATTCTGAAAGCAGAGACATAGGATACACAGAGATCCCTCCTTCTTTAGTGCTCTATGAATATTAGTAACAGAATCTGCACCGAATTGAATGTAATGTTTCCTTATAAAATGTCTAGCACAATTGCCAAGCACATTTACCATTATAATGCAACTTCACTTGCTAATTTTAACTTCCTTATCTAATAAAGGTTTAAACTCAATCATGCTTCAACAGCAAATCCTTGTTTTGAACCATATCATATTACAGCCATTATTTTTGATGTTTTGCAGTACATTGCTGCATATTACATTATTCATGCTTCATTGGGGTAAACACTATAAGCTTTATGTGCTGGTTCTGGATATTTATTAGGATACGGAATTGAGTTACTGTATCTCTGTTACGTGGTCATTGAATTGATGGAGTTGTTTTGATTTCTTCTGCTTGGTGGGTTTACTCTTAGGCCAATGGGCATCTTTTTCACATAGTTTTCAGAGGTAACAATGAGCCAGTTTATGTTTTAAGTTGTTCAATTCCTTGTAAAGGCCTCTCAGGTACATTATGCTGACTGTCTTAGTAAACTGAAAAAGGAGCATAGTTTTACATTTTTCATGCAGATGACCTCTCTATTAACCTTCAGTTTGGAGGTCACCTTTGTAAAGATTTCTGACAATATAAATTAATCCAAAGCTAGAGTGTCATAAACACTCTAAAATGGCTTTCCTGATGGATATTTAGAGGTGAGAAATGATATGTTTGTGGAGATTCAGTTGACCTAAATCTTATGCAAGGGTTATGTTCTGAAGTCAAAACATTGGGGAAAATTGAGTGTGAATCAAAAAATACACACATTTACTCAAATCTAATGCACCATCGAATCTAATGCGCACCCTATTTTAAAAGGCCCTAGACTTCAAAAAATGTATACTTGCTATTGTAATACCCAGCTGTGAAACAGGTACAAAATTTAATTTTACTTCATACAACAATATGATAATATTATAATTATCATATATATTATATGATAATATTATATACAACAATATAATAATAATGGATTTAAGCTATGCTTCCCTTTTTATACTTCCTTTCTTAAAGGGAAGCCCATTTGGCACTCTGCTCTTCCATCCTATCCAGACTGGAAAAGCCCTGTTTAAAGCAGTGGAATAGAATGAAGCAAGGTGGGGTGTTTTGCTCTGTTGCCCACATCTTTGCATGTAAAGAGCATAACCTTGCCCTGCCTGATATGCAAATAGGGTAGCCAGCTGGAATCCTGCCCCAGCGCATCTAGTATAACCTTCAATCATGCAAGTTAAGCAAGTTCATAATGATACCAGGACTTGTCTGCCTGTTTTTCTGCCCTTTTTTGTTCACTAAACCTATGAATAGTTGTCAAGTATGAAGACTGAAAGCATTTGGAGGACACCATAATCAAAGTGCTTCTTTTATGCAAAACACATTTATGTCAGTGGATCTTGAGCAGGAGCAGCAGCTGTGAAATATTCCTTTGGGACTTGGGTTTCGTTTTGTCTTCCTCCCTTATTAATTTGTCTCTTTGACATTAAAACATTAACTACAATCTCACGGACTGTGTTTCTCTGTAGATTCTTAATTTAAAACTATTTTTCTTCTTTTGGAAGCACGTCTTAATTTTGCCAGATATATGCTATCTCAGGTGTATAAATGAATACATTAGAGCAGTGTTTTTCAACCATTGTGCCATGGCACACTGGTGTGCCGTGGATCGTCCTCAGGTGTGCCACTGGAATTTGGAGATTGACATTTCTTAATAGAAAAATTGGGGGATTTGAACTGTCTGGTGTGCTTTGTCGATGGTAAAAACAACTGAACTAAAAAAAAACAACTGATGGTGTGCCTTGACAATTTCAGTGCATTTGAGAAACTTGAGCTTTGGGTCAAACTGTGGGTCAGGAGCCATGAGGTGGGGTTGCAAACCAATTTCAGTAGAGCCCCATTCATTTCAATATTTTTTTAGACTTTTAAACAGGCTACTATTTACTGGATATATTTTTAAAAGTGATAGTAAATGGGTCTTACTCCTGGATTAAATGTAAGTAGGGTTGAAGCCTAGTATTGGTAAAAAATATCACCTGCTTGGTGATGTCACTTCTTGTCATTACATCACTTCCAGTGGGTCCTGACAGATTCTCTCTGTATAAAGTGGGTCCGGGTGCTAAATGTTTGACAACCACTGAACCAGGTAATATATCATCATGCACTATTTATAGTTGATATTTAGTTGAAAAGCTTCAAATCTCAGTTCAAACAAGTGAGCCACTGCTTTGGAGGTTATGGATGAACAAGGTGTCATCACTCAAAACCATCTTATTTTTTTGGAAATGTGATTCTGAGGAAAAGAAATAGAGGTACTTTTCAGGAGTTTCGGAGGAGAAATGAATAATGGAAATGTCCTCATTAAGACAGTGGTTGTAATTCTGAAGACACTTTCCTGGGAGTAAGACTCATTGAACACAGTGGGGCTTACTTTTGAGTCAACATAGGCTTATGCTCACCGAGTCTTCCACAACATTTCTATTATACCCAGGATAGGTCATTTCTTAAAAATAGTGCTAGCTAAGTTGGAGAATTTTAACAGTCCTACTCCAGGTTACAGTGTGCTGAAATAGCAAACACTGTGGGGCATGGGAAGCTGCCAGACATCTCCTTGGGGGGAGAATGCATTTATCCCTAACCCCGAGTAAGGCTCCAGCCACTGCAATGGGGATACTTGAATCTTGTGCTGGGCTAGCTCCAGTGCTGCTTGCAAATGTGCCTTATGACATTGTGATAGTGTGTGCCAGTGGTGAAATGGGGTGCAAAGTTTAGGATTTAGTTCTAAGTTAGGTAATAACATGAGAAGGCAATCCTGGATTGCTGCCAAAATTATAGTAGGTTCTGATGCTGCAAGGTCCTTTACAGTGGCACAAAAGTCATGCATTTCCTGCCTTCCCACAATTCATCCAATTTTTTCTTGTTACATGGGAAATTGGGTGAACTGAAGTACTGTAGATGGATGTCAGCTGCCATGGGAATGAATCACTACATTTCTTGGGCTGTTCCACTTGCTTATAGGTTTATTTTAAAAGCATGTATAATGCCTTCCAACAGTCCATGGGCAACTAACAAGAAAGCATAATTAAATAAGATATTAAAATTCCTGCAGTTGAAAACTGCAGGAACAGAATCATAAATCTAGTATTATGATTCCTCACACATAGTTACCAATGCCATTCAAACCCTGGTGTAACACAGGCGAAAAAAGATCATTCAACACATTGATACAGTTGATTCAAGCAACTGAAGAGATATGCTGCAGGGCCTTAGAAACTGTCCCAATAGTTGCTGTCTAGCCTGATTTGGGAATACTGAGAAAACAACCATCCTTTTATTTGAATGCTGGCCTTACTATTCAAGAACATCCTTATCAACACTGCCCGTTAGTTTTGCTCCCTTTTCTTTCTGGCCTTAAACTGGGTCAGTAGCTACAGTTGTCCGGTGGAACAGCAATGGGAGATAGAAGTCCTTTTAAAGCACCTTCCAGCTTTATTCCTTGTGAACATTCATTCTTGTCACACCTTTGACAGCCCGTTAATGATTTGGAATTGTGAGTTGAAGGGAAAAAGTGACCTTGTGCTAGACACAAGTACATAATTTTCTTGACATAGCAAAATAGAACAGGAATTTTGGTATTAACATAATTATGATATAAAAGCACCAGAGGTGAATTATTTTAAAACAAATTAAACAAATGACAATCTTATGTCATAAACTGCATTCAATCTCATGGCTGACTGTCTTTATGATAGATCTTACAGCAATATAGTAAATTAAATATACATGGAAGAGTAGCCAATGTATTCTCGGGCAGCTATTTTGCATACAAATGAAACCTGAAGAAGGTGTGGCATCAAAGTCACTCAGGACAGGGAGGCACAACCTCATTTAACTTCTGAGACTATAAATGCATATCTGAAATAGTCAATATTTTATCTGAGCACCCATTTACATGCAACAGTAACCAGCAAAGTTGATTACGTAGAATGAAATAGCACACATTAGTCTTCGTAATATTCTTGCAAACAAACGTAGACGATAATGTGATTTGTCTCTTCACTAATGCCAGTGCATATTAAGAATTGCTCTGGTACTTGTTACCTGCGTTAAACCCAATTAGCGTTAACATAGTTCCTACTTGTTATTATGGTATTTTAGTAGAATAATTTCTTCATGTTTCTGGGTGCAATCCTAACCTAGGCTGGTGCACAACTCATTGGTCTTCCCGTGGTGATGTAGGGAGGTTAGTGCATATCTGTGCCCTGGCCTAACCATCTCACAGGAGTGGGGCAGAAGTGTCATGGCACTTATGTGATACCTCAAGGTCTGCACAGGATGTATGAACGGGTTAGACTAGTCTAACTGGAGTTTAGGATTGCAGCCTTAATTTTCTAATTACACTTACACAATTTATTTAAATGAAAATGTACGTGGATTGCTGGAATTGATGCTGGTCATCTCTTGTTAGGTGGATACTCTTGCAGTGAATGGATACTGTCCAGCTGCAAACTAAGAAATATAGTCATTCTCAAGAATATCCAATTTCATGGGATAAGAAAAGAAGACAAGCAGCCTGTTGTTCTCTTGTGTTCCAAATGAAAAGCCAAGACAGGAAAGGAATTACTGATTTGGCCAAAATCAATCTCCAAAATTCTAGATTGAATCAAAAAATTATAGGAACTAGTCATTAAAAAGAAAAGGAAAAAAAACCAGGTTGGAGGGGTGGGAGAATGGAAAACACTGCCAGTTTGCAACTCTGCAGTCAAAGATCATTTCATTTTTTAATGGGGCCATGAGATATTGAATATGTTGTAAAATTGCATAAGGATCATAATTGGCATTTTATGACAATTTCAGATTGTCCAATTTCAATAATCTAATTGGACAATGAGTCCTGCTTGTTATTTTGTGCATCTTGACTAGCTTCTTAAGCATGTTTATGTGGAGTGATCTCTCATGAAATCAGTGGGTCTGATTACAGTAAACATGGATAAAACTGGCTGTGTATATTGCTATTTTCAAGTATCTTTATCTTGTTCTGTTTTTATGATCCTGCTGAATTTTCTCTTAAGAGAGGAAAAGTGCAAAACTATCTACATTACGATATAATTCAAAGAGATATTACATGATGAAATCAAGACAGGTCAGCCCACCCTACTTGAGGGGTGGAAGACTTTACTCTAGAGACACTGAGCAAATTTTAATTAAAGAGCATAATTACAGCTCCCACTTCTGTGACTTAAGAGTCCTCAGCCCATTGCTATATGCCTGTGGCAGAATGGTACTGTTTTAAATATTGTGAAGTACTATTGCAACGACACATTCACATATGGCATAATTACTAATGCTACAGTACTTCTAATGATTGCATTTTATTCAGCTCTGACAGCTCTCATTAAGAGTCTAGTTAGTGTAGAGAAAAGCCATTGGGAGTGGAGAGGTGGAGAAGCAGCCTCAAGTTAGAGTTATTCCACTTTCATTCTCATTTTATTTTGCTTATTTTGAAAATGCTTTCATTTAGGACCGAGAAAAAAACCTTATTCAAATGTCACATACCATTTAGATCAGGAGTGCATATATTAACTCAAAATTATGCAGGAAATACGTTTGATTCTAAAACGCTTTATTTCTTTCAGGTGATGACTTTGAACAGCGTAATCCAATTTGTAGAAATAGAATAAGGCAAAAGAGGAAGGAAGGAAGGATAGATTGTTAAATTACTAAGCAAGAACCCAATGTTCTTTTGAAAGTCACTGTGTTGAGAAAGTCCCTTGTGGAATCCTTCCACAATTAATGCCAATGCCTTTTTAGACTATGTCTTAGGGACAAACTAGTTGTGACAGGACCATTAGTCATGTGTCTACCCTGTTCATATTTAAAGCAGAGTGTGTGTAAATCTTTCTTAAACAGATAATAAGAAGATCCTGGATGGAACCAAATAGTCTAGGAACTGCTTTCTCAAAGTGGTGCACCAGGAAACTGTGAAGTTTGGGAAACCAGTCCCAAACAGGGACTGAAAGCAATGGCTCTTCCCTTCCTCTCCAGCAAATGGGATTCAGGGGAATGTTGCCTGTGTTATGCAACATATGAATATAACATACGGAGTAGACTCTCTATTGCTTCATTTGGAGATGGAATAATTCTGCCATGCAGCTCAGTATTGTCTACAGCAAGGCATAATGATTATATACCTCTAGTGGATTTCCCAGTATGTGCCCATGCCTACTTTACCAGAGTGGTGAAATCATCACCTCCATCAGTTCTACTAAGTACCATTATAGCTTTAAAAAATGTCAATAGCTTTGTTTTACTTTATAGATAGCTATGAACATAATGGCTTCTGCTTGGCCTCTGTGAGATATAGAAAACTGGACTAGATGGGCCTTTGGCCTAATCCAGTGGAGGTTCTTCTTTATGCCTCAATCCATATTGATAATGGTGACAGTTAATCTAATCGAACATTTTTTAAATTGTTCAGTGTCTGAATCCCATATCCCGATGATATGGTACCAAACCCAAGGGGTATGGATAACCCTAGTAAAGAATTGGCAATGGCTCTCCAAGGTTAATACCACAGTGCATTCCAGGGCAGAAAATAGCACTTGTGTAAGCTGGGAGTAAGCAAAATTTCAGTGTTGTCAGCTTTTTCTATTAAAAGAGAGAAATAATGCACACTCTCTGAAAACTGGGTATAGAAAAGAATGAAAAATCTCCCCATGAACTTCAGCATTAAAACAAAACTGAACCCAAAATCCTTTAAAAATGATGGGGCTTTGATGTTTAGGCCTGCACTAGAGTAGGAAGTGACCCTTGGAGGAAATGGGGAGGTAAGCCCTTTAGCAGGAATCTGACTGAGGCCTGTGAACTCTCATAAAGCTACTAGAAATTATCTGATGGTTCTGTTTAGTCCTTTCTGACCACTTGTCAGAGTGATGCCTCTTGAGAAATCACAGCAGTCAAAGAGAAGGAAGACTGAAGCAAACTGCAGCAGATTCCTGGGCATCCTGCTTTAATCTTTCAGGTTCTGTATTTCTACTTCATAAATGCCCCAGAAATATGAAAGCCAGACAGTCACAGGGATGATTTATCCTTTATGGCACATTGATTTCAACAACTGCTTATAATACATTTGAAGGCCACATTTCCTCTCTCCTGTTGCTGACTAGTAATTTTTATGCAGTTCTTGATCGAGCCCTGCTTTCTTGATAAAATTGTCTTTTGGTGTATAGCTTCACACAGCTATCTGGTAAGAAACCAGCTGCACTCACCACTTGATGAAATGTTCTCTGCTGTGCAGTGGCAGCAAAGTTTAGATTTAGGCTCTGACCTCCAGGCTCAAGGTTTGGTGCTGCTGAGCTTGCCTTCAAAGATCACTATCCAGCATAATTGAAAATGAAGGTTGCTGCAGTACTAAGCTATTAACTCTCTTCAGAAGATGATTCAAAAGGTGCCTACTGTGCTCTGCAGGGGCCATGGTTATCAGCTGACAGTGTTCTCAAATGAAACAAAAATTACAAGGCTGTAACACCTCTGGTATCAGTAAGGTCACATAGTGCAGGAACTCATGTCACCCTGGCCCTGTTTTGGCATCGGTGGCTCTCTCAGTCTGTATAGGTTCCCAAGGAAAGGAACAGTTGGATGTTCCTCTATGATGAAACTTGGTGTGATAAGCCACATAAAAATTTATAGACTGTCATTTTGGTGTGTCCCCCATATAATGTTATCTGCTGCAGTTCACAGACTCCTAGTAACTCCTTGCTGAATCCTTCCCTCAGTACATGCAGCCAACATGTTAAAATGCTGCTACCAGCTGCTATGTAAGGCTTGCAATTGCAGTAGGGTTAGCATCAGCTGTATCTGTACACAGCCACACTGCTATTGCAATAATATCATGTGCAGATTGGTTTATTACCTACAAAGTCCTATTCTTGGCAATCATGAGTCCATTGTAAAGAGATGAACTTTCTAAGGGCAGAATCTTAACCAATTTAAGTCTGTGCAATTCATCTCCCTATTCTTGTGGTGGGGTGGAGAGGCTGGCATCCACAGGACTTGTGTTCAGACATGTATTGACGTAACTGAGGGTTAGGATTGTTCTGTAAGTTATGTAGTAAGGGTAATGGAATCTTATTATAAAGAGTCCATTGTAAAGTGATTTGACTGAAACAGGCAGCACAATCCAGAGCAACTAATCTGTCCACAAAAGAGCCCTTGGGTTGCCCTATCTAAGTGGTGCAACTGCAAGATGTTCCACCCCAGTTACTCTGGAAGAGGCTTAGGGCAGAGCAAGGCAAGATAGGGTGCCCTAAGAGAGGTGGACCTGCTCTGCCCTAACTGGGGCAGCCTAAGCAGCTCAGGAGAGGCCTGTTGAGGGCATGTTTAGCATTGCCTAGGGCAGAACAGTTACTCTGTATCCAGAGCCTGTTTCAAGGCAGAAATGCCCTCTTCCAGTTCCTCAGAGATATACCACCTCAGGAGCAGGTATAGTAATGAGTTGACCCATAGGGGACTATGGTAAGGCCCGAGTAAGAATGGCAGTGTTGATCAAAAATCTGAGTACTTGGCCAGCCTAGCTGCAACCCCTGCCTCTCAACCTCAGGATATGGAACAAACTACGGCTGCCCACAAATCTCAGGATACAGCAGGCCACTCCAAGAAGCCCCTTGTATTCACTGTAGAATGTACTGGCATCTCATCAGGGACTCCTTATAAGGCAGGCCCCCAGTGGCGTCACCAGACTGGTGCGGCTGGTGTGGGCCACATTGTGTGATGCGCTCCATATGGGGTGATGCGCCGGAGGAGTTTGACTGTCCTTTGGCAGGCCCCAGGCGTCAGCATGCCCAAGCTGCCACTTGTCCTTGGAGCTGGCCCGAACGGCCATCTGAGGTGCACTGCGCAGAAACACACTGAGCATGCCAAACAGTTTCAGAGGAGACTTCCTTAGAGCGGAAGAAGTCTGTGCCTCTGCACGGCCATTCGGCCTCACTCAGGAGGCGGAGCAGCAGCCGAATGGCTTCAGAAAGAATACTGCACAGGCACCAACTCTGACGCCTGCACAGTCTCCTCTGAAGCCGAAAGACTTCAGAAAAGTACTGCATAGGTGTCAGAGATGGTGCCTGCGCAGTACTGTTTCTGAAGCCAGTTGGCTTCAGAAATAACTGCGCAGGCACCAGCTTTGGCGACTGTGCAGTCCAGGTAGGGGGTGCGCGCATCCCAGGGGTGACGCATAGACTTCCACACTGAGTGATGCGCAGAGTCATGTCACCACTGTAGGTACCCCAGTTCCTTGTTCAGTGTGATCTGAGGGGTGTCTCCTCAGGAGCAAGTCCTCCCCATGTGTCAATTACTTAGCATGCTATGGAGCAGTTAGGGCAGCCTAGGCTTCCTGACTCTCTGGATGCCGCATAACTTTCTGCTCTGGATACGGAATAGTTAGGAGAGAGCAGAGCAGGCTGAACTTGCTCTGGATTGTGTCCTAAATCCATTGAAAAGTGTAAGGCCACTGTTTCCCCACCCTAACATGGAAAACAATTTGTTGTTTTTGCCTCCATCTTTTTGGATCCAGTTGCAATCCCAGTCCCAACAGTGTCACTGGGAATGTGACAGGACAGATCTAACTTCTTCCCCATCCTTCTCCCCAAGCTCCTTCTGCTCCATCACTTTCTCATGCCTCCCCTGGTGGCAGCAGAAGAATAGAGACATTTCTTACCACAGGCAATCATAAGGGTGATTATTATTCCAAAGCCAGATATTGCGTGTCCCCTTGCTTCCATCACTGCTCCTTTGGAAACTCACAAATCATTCTTGAAAATGCACACTGAATGTTGTCCTACTTCCTTTTATTTAGACTGGCAAGGAACAGAGAGTAAACTTCGTTTCTCTGCCACTAAACAGGTTTACAACATAACAAGGTCTACTTAGTTGTACAAGATCAAAGAAAATCTACTTATGAAGATAAGATCAAAGTGAAATATTGCTGCAGGTGTTTTATTTTTTAAATTAAGGAATCAGCAGTTTGATAAATAATGTACATCTATCTCCAGTCAAAATAATCTCTGCTTCTTTCCCCACATCTTTCCTCTTTGTTGTTCACAAACCCATAGAAAATGGATCTTTCTACATTAAAGGTAAAGGTGTCACCCATGCAGGTTATACTGCTAGTTGTGATTTACTGTAGGGTATGGTACTCATCCCCTTTTCTTAAGCTTTTAGAGCCGGCCTTTTCCAAAGATACTTCTGTGGTCATTGGGCCAGCATGACTGCCAAAGGCACACAACAGACAGCTGTTTTTACCTTCCCACTAAAGTGGTACCTATTTATAGTATCAACTAACATTTACATGTTTTCGAACTGCTGTGTTGTCAGGGCTAAGGGCAGGGCTAAGGACAGGAGCTCACCCCATGTTGTAAGGACCTGGATCTCGAACCCTGGCCTGCTGCTTAACAGGCAGAGTGTCTTAACTACTTGCGCCACCACATCCCCTTTGTGCATTAGTTGACTGGTAACAATATACACTCATTTATACAATATTCAGTAAGTGCTGCTTTATGTCGAATCTTATCTTCCTCAATAAGAAACCTGATTTACTTAAAATTGCCATAGTTGAAAGCTGTTTAGTTCAGAAGGAACTGTATCTCAGAGCCTGTTGAGTTCTGAGACAGACCCCCAAATCCAGAGTAATTACAGGAGCACGTAAGAGACTTTACGTGCACCCATAGTTACTGCCCCACCTAGTGAAAACCTATGGGAAATTCATATTGGAATCCAGAGTAAGTTGTTCTTACACCGGAGCAAGGACTCCCCATAATTACTCTGGATTTTGCCCAGAGAATTATTTTGAGGTGCATGACCACTAGCAGAAGTGCACTAGCATAGAAGTGCACTATCAGAAGTGCACTAGCAGAAGACCACTAGCATTTTAATTTTGAGATTGAATCCCATAACTTATAGGTCTGGGTTGTTATACCTTGCCCAATGTTAGGTGGAGGACAATATGCAAAAAAACTTGCAAATATCATGCAGGCTTTCTCTCTTCTGATTGCATTATCCTGTCTCATCTGCTTTAAAAGTGTCTGTTTTTACCACTTCTGTGATGAATGCTGCTGAGTCAATGCATGATCACTTGCCAGATGACTATGAATGAGTAAATGACTTGGGTGCCAAACAATCAAATTAAATTTCCACTGTGCGCTTCAGCCCTAATGAAACTGCAGTAAGGTTGTTTTGTTATCATGATGCCATCTTCAAAGATTTGACAGCTGTCCACTTGTTGCCATACCATCCCCACTGGCTTGCACTGACATTGTTTGACAGAGGGTCAGATAGGTCTCTCTTGGTTTTCTGTCTCATTCCTGTGATTGTTTTTATGCACATTATTCCGATAAACGAACATGACTTCAATAAGATAAAGTCTGAACAGTTTTCCAGTCTAAAGGAAAAGTAACATTCTTGCACTCACTTTCTTAATACAATCTATAGAGGCAAACTGGATGAATTGCTGCAAGGAAACCTGAAAAAAACACCTCTGCCATATTTGGTTAAACTTAGGGCAAAATCTATAGCAGTTATGGGTCCACGCAGTTACATAACCGTCTAGTGTTATCTTATGGAAAGTCATCTTAACTACTCCAGAGCAAGGGGCTTAATTTTACTTTAGGTTTAGGATATAGGCCTTAAGCAATGTCGTATATTAAACATTTAGTTATAAAAGGTAATTATCTTAGAGAGACCAAAAAACCACCCTCCTTCAATTTCAATGGATGCAGTTTTGAAAACTTAAGTCTTACATTCCGATGTGGGTCGATTCGACCCACATTTTTAATTTATGCAAATTAGGCTATTTTTAGATGGGAATTTAAGGGTTAAATTAGTCCAAGCATATTTATTGGAAAGTAAGGCTATAATCCTATACATACCTACTTGGAAGTAAACACCATTGATCTAAGTTGGAGTTAGAACTGAGTAAACATACATAGGATTGTGCTTTCAATCTCATACGTTCCACTGCTATTAAAGATAAAATTAATTCACAAATTCACAAAGATTAATTAAAAGCAAAATCTGAACATAGATCAGATGCTTAAACATCATTGTTCTTTTGCAGCAATTGTATTTTGTTTATATTTGCCAAAAGATAATTAAAAGTTCTTGCTCTGTAATAATTTCAAGCAGTTAAAAAAATCCAGTTTGGCTGCATACACATAAAATTATACAACAGCACCTACTATTCTCAAGAAACAGTCAACTTTACTCAAGAAACAGTCTGAAAAGTATTGTCTGGTTTTAAAAATCAGTCCATATATAGAAAAATCTTTATTAAAAGCCTTTTATGCCCATTGTTACGTAAACACAACAGGAATCAAATACAGTGGTACCTCGTTTAACAAGTGTCTTGAATAGCAAGTGTTCCACATAAAAAGCAAAAATTTGGGGGATTTTGCTTGGCATAACGAGCTTGCTTCGCATAATGAGTGCCCATTGGCTGGGCTCCCCCTTCTCCTCCCTTCCATTAGCTGGGCTGTGGGATTGAGGTGGGACTTTCTCTCCCTCCCTGCAGTACGTGGAAGAGGCCAGCAGGGGAAACAGAGAGCTGCCTTTGTTGAAGGAACAAAGATGGCTGCTCTTCTCCTGCAACCAGAGAACTTGGTCAGCCCAGCTATGCCGCCTCCATCAGGTAGGAGGGAATACTCCTCCTGCATTCCCTCTGGAGCCCCCTCAAACAGACCCCTTGCCCCCAAGGAAACCCCCCTGCCTGGACCCCATTACAACCACCCATCTGCCCCCCACTACCTTCCCTGCCTGCACTTTTCCTTTCCTGTGAGTAAGCCCCAGTGTATTCAGTGGGGCTTGATTCTGAGTAAATAGCATAGAATCTTGCCCTTCTGCTGTTGCTGTGCATGCAAAATGCAGCCTACACTTTCCTGTGAGTAAGCCCCAGTGGATTTCATGGGGCTTAATTCTGAGTAAACAGCATTGGATCTGGCCCCTTTGTTGTTGCAGACTGCCTATCTAGTTTGCGTAGATAGATCTCTCACACAGGGAGATGTTCCTTGTTAAAGATGCTCCAAAAGACACCAGTGACTCTTAGTGAAAACCAGTCATCCTTGGCCATAAAGGTTTTTCTTTTCTTTTTTACTGTACAAAATATTACAGTGTTTTATTACAGTAATTGTGGTCTGTATTATAATATAGTGTTTTGAATTCAATTCCAGTGTTTTGTTATCATTTTTACATGCAGTTAATATTTTTATATGAATATTTTGGGGGTTGTGGAACCAATCGTCTGAGTTTCCATTATTTCCTATGGGAAAATCCACTTCACTTAAGGAGCATTTCACTTAAAGAGTATGCCTCCGGAATGAATTAAGCTCTTTAAGTGAGGCACCACTGTGGGATGAGAAAAAGATGGGTTAATGATGGATTACACCTCCTTAGGAAAAAGGTGGCATTTTGTGCTGTTCCATGTGTGGCTGCACAAGTGCATGTGAAAGCACATCAGTTTTATGTGTAGCATTTTGTGAGCTGCATCGTATAACATGTTGCGCAAATGCAAAGCCATGCTGGGATGCTTTCTCAGTTTCTGTGTGCAAGAACCTGGTGCTATCGTTCCATGCGTGCAAGCCTCTCTGACATGAGCAGAAAGACATTTTATACACAACCCAATTATTTTTATTTTATAAAAATACAATTTTTTTTTCTATTTCTTTGCATACCTAAGGGTCTTTAGAAAGAAGCAAACCAGTATCTTATTATTGGACACTAGTTTCTTCTTGGTTGCCTCTAGGGTATTTTTCATTGCTCAGAGATGTCATGTATCTCTTAACGTCGGGATAAATATCTGCTTTCCATTTAGCTGAGTCCCAGAATGCAAGAGAATAAAAATACCTTTTTGATTGCATTTAAGGAACGCTTTGGGGGTCTGGTGAGTGGAGAAAAGTATGTTTTAACAACTTCACTTGCAGTGACCTCCTTCCCTTCTACTTTCTTTCTTTTCTTCCTGACTGTATCTCACATTTTAATTATAAGCCTGCAGTCAGACCTGTTTTATTTCCAATTTTTTTATAGTGATTTGTTGTGGTTTGGCGGCCTGGTATCACATATCTCAGAAAGGAGTGGGATGCCACAACTACCACTCTGCTCATGTTCTATTACTGGATTATTTTAAGGAGATCATCTGAAATTGGGGCTCTCTGTTCACTTGGCAGGGAGGTCTTTCCAAGGCAACCTCTTTTCTAGGTTTGAGAGCTTGTAGCAAACTATCTTTTTCCAGTACATTCCCAGTTTACCCAGTAAATTGACTCAAGGAGAATGATGGCATCATTAACCACCATGCACTCCATCTGTTTAGCCCTTCATATGAATGCCTATTGTATCTTTTTGCTTGCCCATAAAATGTCTAGAGTTAAAGTTTTAACAGCTTCACTCCATTCAAATGAGAGCGCTAGACAGTTATTATTTTTTAACACACATTTCCTTGTGAAGAAGGGATGCATATGGTTGTAGTTTCAGACAGTCCAGTTCACACTTTTACGTAGTGACTGTGAAGTGACATAGCTAAACTTGTGAAGAACAGATGAGTGTCCTTAAATCCACGAAAATAACATGGTCCAGGAAACATGGTTCCTTGAAGTAAAAATAGGTTTAATCATGCATGGCTGGCACTCACACTGTGTATGCTGCAAAGTTCAGTGTACCTGCAATATCTGCAGTGTACCAAAAGACAGTGTACCTGCAACAAACATGGTTCTTTCAACCATGAGGGATGCTTCAAGGGTGCATGAAATAAAGAATCTTGGTGGTACCTTACAGATGACAGTTTTACAATGGCATAACTTGTGGACAAGAAGCCACTTTGAGAGCGGAAAAAAAAGTTTGCCTTGTCAGTTGTCTGTCCCTCTGGACTTGTTTCCAATATGAATGACACCCAATATGGTCTTTACAGGCTTTGAGTTGTAAGCTATTTTAGGAGTTACTGATCCCTACAGGCAGAAACATCATATACTTTGGCTGTGGGTGGCGCAAGCAGTTAATACGCTGTGCCTGTTAACCAGCAGGCCAGGGTTCGAGACCCGGGTCGGCCCCACAAGACAGGGTGAGCTCCTGTCCTTAGCCCAGCACTGCGACGCCAGCTGGAACCAAAGAGAGCTGAGGCTCTGACAGCTGTCCTGTTTTGAAACATGAGACCAAGGAGGTGAAATATATCAAGAAAGGAGGGCGAATCCAGGTAGATTGAATATATAACCTCGCTGAAGGCAAGTGTCCTGAACAATGCAAGTGATACAGAACCACTGCCTGCTTCTTATCTTTCTAATAAATCTTTATAATAGTGTATTATAAAAGATATTTATCCTGGGCTATCTTCCTTTGCTAGTGTTGATAATTAATGTTTCAATGGAATTAAATGAAAATTCATGCAGTATGTTAGTCCCCAAAAGTTAAATATGATTTTACAGAGAATTAACAGCACAATCCTAACCATGTCTACTTAGAAGTAAGCCCCATTGTATTCAATGGGTTTTATTCACAGGAAAGTGTATTTAGGATTGCTGTGTAGATATAATGTGTAAAAAGCAAAGAGGACATAACCATAACTTCAGGGAATTTTTTTATATCTAATTTCTAAAAAACTTGAGGTCTTAAATGAGGGAACCTGTATAATAGGAACACGTACAGTAGCTTGTAACATCAGTAGCACTAACATCCACTCTACTATATGATATGTCTGGTTTCTAACCATAATATTAAAAAGGAGTTTTTTCTGTCAAAGCAGCAATGTATCTTGCAACATGATTAATGACTTTTTTGAATTAAAATTGACAGAGCAGTGACTAGAAATATCTAGCCATTGATATAATGTCGTTCCTGCTAATCAAGTGACCTTCACTGAATTTAATTGCCATTGTTATAGAGCTTTTCATTAGCTGATGAAGGGAAAGGGTATAAAATAAGTAATAGTAGAGGGTGTCTATGAAGTCCCTCGTGGCAGTGGTACCTAAACTGGAAGCAGCTGAGCCTGTGGATTGGATTTCAAAAAGAGTAAAATAGGAAGGGCCTAAAAAGGCCTATTATGGCCATTGTGCAAATTAATGATAAAAAGCCACTTCTGCAGTATTGTGTCCAGCTCTGGTTGCCTCTTTTCAAAAAGAATGTAAAGAAAATTGAAAGAGGTGCACAAGAGAGTGAACAAAATGATTAATGAGCTTGGGTGCTTTTCTTTCATGGAAAGTCTACAATTTGGGGGGCTATTCCAGTCTTAAAATATGTATTGCGCTGGGATTGAGACATAAGACTATGCATGGGATGAATGGACTGTGTAGACGGAAATTCTTATTTCTCATATACAACATCAGAACCATTGGATAGTCTCTAAAATTGACTTGTGGGAGAGTCAAAGCAGACAAAGGCTGCAGTCCAGAGCAAATTCAGCCTGCTCTGACCTAACTGCACTCTCCTAACTATTCTGTATCCAGAGCAGAAAGTTATGCTGAATCCAGAGAGTCAGGAAGCCTGGGCTGCCCTAACTGCTCCAGAGCATGCTAAGTAATTGACACAAGGGGAAGGCTTGCTCCTGAGGAGACACCCCTCAGATCACACTGAACAAGGAACAGCTGTGGTGCCTACAGTGGTGACATGACTCTGCACATCACCTGGTGCAGAAGTCTGTGCGTCATCCCTGGGATGCGCCCCCTCCCACCTGGACTGCACAGTCACCAAAGTTGGCGCCTGCGCAGTTGTTTCTGAAGCCAACTGGCTTCAGAAAGAGTACTGCGCAGGCACCATCTCTGACACCTGCGCAGTAATTTTCTGAAGCCTTTTGGCTTCGGGGGAGACTGTGCAGGCGTCAGAGTTGGTGCTTGTGCAGTACTCTTTCTGAAGCCATTCGGCTGCCGCTCCGCCTCCTGAGTGAGGCCGACTGGCTGTGCAGAGGCGCGGACTTTCTCTGCTCTAAGGAAGTCTCCTCTGAAGCTGTCCAGCATGCTCAGTGTGTTTCTGCGCAGTGCACCTCAGATGGCCGTTCAGGCCAGCTCCTCAGACAAGTGTCAGCTTCTGGCTGATTCTCCGCCTTGGAGCAGGCCTGAATGGGTGTGCTGACGCCCGGGGCCTGCCAAAGGACAGTCAAACTCCTCCGGCGCATCACCCCATATGGAGCGCATCACACAATGTGGCCCACACCAGCCGCACCAGTCTGGTGACGCCACTGGGGGCCTGCCTTATAAGGAGTCCCTGATGAGATGCCAGTACATTCTACAGTGAATACAAGGGGCTTCTTGGAGTGGCCTGCTGTATCCTGAGGTTTGTGGGCAGCCGTAGTTTGTTGCATATCCTGAGGTTGAGAAGCAGGGGTTGCAGCTAGGCTGGCCAAGAACTCAGATTTTTGGTCAGCACTGCCATTCTTACTCGGGCCTTATCATGGACCCCGATGGGTCTACTCATTACTATACCTGCTCCTGAGGTGGTATAACTCTGAGGGCTGGAAGAGGGCATTTCTGCCTTGGAAACAGGCTTTGGATACAGAGTAACTGCTCTGCCCTAGGCAATGCTAAACATGCCCTCAACTTGCCTCTCCTGAGCTGCTTAGGCTGCCCCAGTTAGGGCAGAGCAGGTCCACCTCTCTTAGGGCACCCTATCTTGCCTTGCTCTGCCCTAAGCCTCCTTCAGAGTAACTGGGCTGGAGCATCTTGCAGTTGCTCCAACCTAGTGTTAGATAGGGCAACCTAAGGCCTCTTATGTGGACAGATTAGTTGCTCTGGATTGGGCTGAAAGGGTGCAATCCAGAGTAACTACGGGAAGTCCTTGCTCCAGTGTAACAACAATTTACTCTGGATTACAATATGAGTTTCCCATAGGTTTTCATTAGCTGGTGTCATAACTACGGGTGTTCCTGTAGTTACTCTGGATTGTAGGGCTAAGGAAATAGTTCTTTACCCAGCGCATAATTTATCTGTGGAACTGTACCGCAGGATGTCATCTAACATATATGCTTTTAAAAGGAGATTGAACAGATTTATGGAGGAAAAGTCTATTACAGGTAATGTTGACTGTATGCAGCCTTTGGATTTTTGAGGTATCCTATCTCTGAATGTCAGATACAAAAGGTGGGGCGGGACAGGATACAGGTGTTGTAGTAACTTATGTGCATCTGGTGGGCCACTGTGAGATACAGGAAACTGGACTTGATGGGCCCTTCACCTGATCCAGTAGGCCTTTTCTTATATCTATATCTACAGTATTTATATACCGCTCTTCAACTAAAAAGTTGACAAAGCGGTTTACAAAGAAAATGGAAAAATAATAATAGCTAATTAAAAGCTAATGGGTCCCTGTCCCAAAAGGGCTCACAATCTAAAATGCAAAAAATCTAAAATCTAAATACTGTAGATATAGATATTTTCTTATGTTCTCATCAGTCAAACGCTACTGAACAAGCCTATCTATCTTCCACATTCCTTAATATCATCATCATCATGTTTATTTGTGTTTAGCTAAAAGCCATTACAAAAGTATATACAAATAAAATTCCCTATAAAAGAGGAGAATTAAAATACATAAAATGAATCAGACAACACCTTTAGTGACAGTATTGTCCCACATTTTTTTGTGGCTGAGGCAAATAGAGACACTTTATACGTTATATTTGGATTACAATCTGTCAACAAAACGACAATCTTCTCAGGGTCAGAATAGGAGCATAAGCTCAATAAAATTTCCTTAAGAAATTTCTCCCTTCTTGTGTGTACAGTGGACAAGAAAGAATGTAATGGGATAGATCTTCAACAGCAGGTATATTGCAGATGCACAAATGATGTTCCTTTGGGATCTTACTATAACAACTAAGTAAAATAGCTGTCAGCGTTGTGTCAAATTGCAGAGCTGTAAAAGCTACTTTAAGGTTATGATTTGGTAAACTAGCTAGCTAAGGAGCTCTACTATGGTCTCTCTTAATCAGTTCGAACTATTGAGCTATCTGTGAGGTTTGTATGTTTGTCTATTAAGGCATCACCCTTGAAAATCCAATCTCTTAGCTCTGAATTATCCACAGTAGGATGAAGGAGATCATCAGGGATGGAGTATCTGAAAAGTAAATTATCAAAGAGTCTTGTTCACGTTGAGTCTTTGGAGACTAAAGAATTGAAGGAAAAATTCTTCTTAACTGTTAATTGTTATGTAACTCATTTTTAGGCCTGTTTTGTATTTTTTCCACATTTTTAGCATGATAATGAACTCTCACCTTCAGGGAAGGTAGACCAGTTTCTGCTCTCAACGTAGCTGCAGGAGTGCCCCTGGGTAGGGCCAATATATTCCTCAAAAACTGGTTTTGAATAGTTTCAATTTTAACAAGAGTGGACTCTTTCCATCCCCATATCTCCATCCCATACAAAATATGTGGAATTTTGCTTGTAAACAATCTCAAGGCAAGTTCAATAACTATCGTTTGTGTGATAGAATCTAAGGATGGCATCAACCAGCCTTGATACTGAAGCTTTGATGGAAACAGTATGCACATTCCAGCATAATTTCTCAGTAAATGTAATTCCTAGATACTTAAAGGCATTACACTGGCCAATTAGGTTATCTAGAATACTCCAGGAAGATATTTGAGACCTTTTTAAAAAGACCATCACTTTAGTTTTCTCAGGATTTATAGTGAGGCCCTTCTCCTTACAATACAGACCAAGTTGCTGAAGCAGTCTTCTCATCCCAATTTTGGTAAGAGCCATGTCATCAGCATTTAATAAAATAGAGATCTTTTAATAAAATAGAGATCTTTTAATAAAATAGAGATCTATAATAAAAATAGAGATCAAGAGTAGGAGGAAAGAACTGTGGCCCCGATAGCTTGTCAACAATATTATTAATGTATAGATTGAATAAAAGAAGGGCCAACACACACCCTTGCTTCACCCCTTACAGATTGGAATTTTATTGGTTAGGGATCCAGCCAGGCCTACTCTGATTTGTGCAAAAATATCCATATGCAGCTCACGTAATAGGGATAGTAAGCGCTTACCTATATTCAGATTGTCCAATTTTTGCCATAAACGATTTCTATCTATAGAGTCAAATGCTGTGTCTAAGTCCACATAGGCCACATAAAGTGATTTATTTATTCCTGCAGAAGCCAAGTAATATAGGGTTAAGCAATGATCAGTTGTGCTAAAGCCTCATCTAAAGCCAGCTTTATTAGGATATCAATAATCTAATCCTGTAGTTTAAACAGTAGGCATTTGCTGTCCATCTTGGCTGATACATCTAGCAAGCTTATTGGCCTATAATTTCAAAGATCTAGTTTGTCCCCTTTTTTGAATATAGGGGTAATTATTCTTAGCTTCCAGCCAGCAGGTATTTATTTGTGAAAAGTAAGTGGCTAGAACAGGGCCTTGTAACAATGTTTTATATAGGTCTGAGGGAAACTGATCTTCCTCTTTTTTCCAAAAAAGTACATCATTTTTTGATAGTTCAAGTTCACACATAAGGATTGAGCATAAGCTTCTATCTTCTATCTATCTTCCACATTCCTAAATATTGACACATCACACCTGATCTGTTAGAATCAGAGTGACTTGAAATTATAACTTTATGGATGTCAATCCCTTATCTAGTGGAGACCTTCACAACTCTTCCCAGGATGCAGCAGTAGCAGTTTTGGTGCTTCTGCACTATTGGGGAGGGAGGGAGAAGGATAGGACTGGGCTCTAAGTTTTTCAAAAGAGTGGATGGCAAGTTACAAATTGCCCCAAGTTACAAATTTGGACTTTGATTGCTCATGTCTCTGCTTAGGAAATGTTAGAGGAAATGATGCTTGCATTCTGTTTCCTACAAATGAATGTTGTTTTCTGTTAAATATATAGTAGTGCTCATGTATATATATATTTTCTGTTGTATATATAGTAGTGCTCATGCCGACATGTTAACGCTAAATCTTCGTTCAGATGTTAGCAAAGGTTAAAATATACACTACTCAGAATCTGTAATATTAGCACATAAAAAATGTACCAAAGTCATTTGAAAAACTGTTCTGCACTTTAAAAGGATGATTTGAAAAAGGAGATGCTGGAATACTGTATTGCCTTCGGTGAATGAAAAAAGGGATGTAACATGTAATCTTTATGAAGGTGAAATATTGATATTACTGCAGAAGGCCAAGCAGGTTCTTTTGCAAACATTCCCACAGAGCCCTGCCAGCACTCCAGGATCCTGACCTTCTAACCTTGCTGCTCAGGATTTCCTGAAACATGTTCCGTAGCTACTCCCTTCGTGAATAGGAATAATGAGGTTATTTGATATTGTAGTCGTATTTCTTGAACAACACTACAGAATGAGTGAATCAGATACATCTAGTTAGGAGGGAGGAAAGTAGAACCTAATCTGGGTGGACAGCCTAACACACTGTTAATAAAAGTTGGGTCCCCCCAAAAAAGCAGTGGATGGGGAGAAGGTGGGGGGTACAGATCTCAGCACTAAAAGCACATGCATATCCTGCACCCAGTTCTTCAGACCTGACTTCTACCTTTCTCTCCTCAGATACCAGTAGCTGGCTTGGGTTCAAGGTGATCAGGTGCGCTAGGAGGAGTTTTTTTTATTCATATGGCAAAATACAGCAACATGACATGGAATTCATATATATTAAATACCGTATAGGAGCATATGTCTCAGTCTGTGGCTGAGGGTGCAGTCCTAATCTAGGCCAACCGACCTCATCGGGCTTTCCATTACTGTGGTGATGTAGGGAGGCAAGCCCATGTCTGTGCACTGCCCTAACCCTTCTCCAGGAATGGCACAGATGTATCTTGTGACACCCCCAGGTCAGCACACAGGACTTATGCTGGGGCATAGGCTGGCCTAAATGGAGATTAGGATTGCAGCCTGAGTCATTTAACTATTGGAGAGCAGTGTTCTCAAGTTGGTATAGTTCCTGCAGGGAGCCAGAGTACTTTCTACAGGGCATTCAGTTGAAATACAATATAATGTTTGTGGGACTTTACCACAGTCAGGACTGTTACCAGTCCCCACTTGCATTTCCAGTAGTGTTGCTTTGTGCGAATCCAATGGAGCGCTGTTCACTTCCTCCTGGGTTGAGCAAAACCTTAGGGATGCTGAATGGATCAGGCACTAGATTAAACAAATCTGGATTGTAAATTGCCTACTCTTGGTGGTAGGGTGTCTCAGTATCAGTATCTTCTTGGACTAGTTGCTGCCCCAGTTTCCATGATGGATTTGAGTCTAAATATTTGATCATGGCTATTCTCATGTATAGGTAGGAGTTGGTTCGCCTCATACTTCAGCCACTTCCTTTTTAAGGCTAGTTGTCTTCTAAGATGTGGAGGTGGTGTATTAAATAGTACTGGAGGTAATTAAATAAGATTATTATTCATCTATTGCTGGCCATCTCACTGCCTCACATCATAGCATGCAGCGTATGTATGCTCTGGCAGTGCAACGGTATGACTTTAGATGGTGGAGGATAGGACTAGGCTTGTAGAACAAATTCCAGTATTACAGAAATGCTGTTACACTGGGGTCTCTGCTTTTCACTGAGAGAAACCATGTCCTGTTGCAGCATAAGAATCTGTATGAGACTTGAGTTGCGATGGAGAACAGTGTGAAAAGAACTTCAACATTCACCTGCAATGCTGGATACATTGCAGGTAAAAAATAGGACGCTTTCACTTTTGCAAAATTCCCTACAAAAACTATAGGTTTCAGCCAACTGTATTGTACCAGCTATTAAATTTTTTTTTATTTGGAATCATTGTAAGTACTGGTTGCATTGTCCTCATTAAAACAAAAGACCTCCCAACAACTTGCACAGGTCAGAGTGTACAGCAATTAGAACAGAGATGCTCATTATTGCCACCAATATGCCTGCCTGTTATGTTCACAGAGCAAACATACTTCGCCTCATGACAGCATCCTGAACTTCTGACTGGTGTCCTCTGCTTTTCACCTCTTTCTAAAGAACAACTTAGATGTCACCTTCAGAAATAATAGGCTTATATTACTGTGAAAACTGAAGTGCTCATTTGTTAGAGAGAGAGAGAGAGAGAGAGAGAGAGAGAGAGAGAGAGAGAGAGAGAGAGAGAGAGAGCTTTTCCCTTTGAATAACTGATGCTTTGCCTTGAACCTTCTCTATTGTGTGTAGGATGATTTCTCTGGCTTTAAATATTATATCCAAGCAAGATTTGCTCACTTTTCTTAATTATTTTTTTCTTGTATATTCTAAAATGCATGATTATGAAAACTTAAGTGTGGTTGAGAGAGGTGAAACTAGTAATACTAATGCCACTTATGCTGAATGCAGTTGGAATATCCTAAGTATATAAGGATATTCCAACTGCATGGTGGATGGTGGAATGATCAATGTTTTATCTATCATTATGTAATGATCAACGTGTTACCTGGAGTTTCTTCCACAATGTAAACTCGAAATGATGTTTGGTGCGTGTTGTACATGACTCATGAAACCTATGTAGGAAGCTCTGCATATTACAGTGGTTGCAGAAAACAAGAGTTTTCCACAGCAAACACACAATACATAGATATTCTACACTCTTCTGGGAATTCTGCTCAATATGGTTCCCAGATACATATGTAAGAAATATTTAAAGGCTTGCGCACATGCATATGGAACATGCATAACTGTGAGCACCAGCAGTGTAACATTGATATTACCCACTGATGTATCTTGTCGGTTCAGGGAGGACAAATGCCTTAGGGCACCACCTGGCAGACGGCATATTTTTGGCATCCATCAGTCTTGGAAGACTATGGTATCATGCTCGACGCTGCATGCAAAGCACAAAGGCCTGGGTAGATTGATATGAAGGGTAGGCTGTTACCCAAGCAGCAAATCCCCCCTCTCCACGCCACTGAAATAGTCCAGTGGAAAGGCAGAGCCCGTACAATTGGTTCCAGCTGCATCTCAGAGCTGGGCTAAGGACAGGAGCTCACCCTGTCTTGTGGGGACCCAGGTCTTGAACCCTGGCCTCCTGGTTAACAGGCACAGTGTCACTTGCGCCACCCACAGCCCCATGACTACTTCTCCCTACTGCCTTTTGGTTATTGTTTTGTTTCTTTAGGCCAGTGATTTTTAACCTTTTTCATCTCATGGCTCAGTAACAAGGCACTGAAATTGTCACACATGGCACACAGGCTGTTCAAATTCCCCAATTTTCCTATTAATTAATGTCAATCCCCAAATTCCCATGACATACCTGAGGACTAGCCATGGCACACCAGTGTGCCATGGCACACTGGTTGAAAATAACTGCTTTAGGCCACATTATCAACCCTCTGAAGGCCTAAAAACATCATTTTCTGTTTTCTCCTGTATCATTTTTTAGTTCTGACCCCAGCTAGTACGAAGGGCAGGACCACCAATTCCTATTACCAATTTGGTGTCACAGAGCCCTGACTATAGGTTATACCTATAATGGATTATATATACCAACCCATTGATTGACTGTGTTGAGTGAGAATTGCTTTTTGGGAAGCAGGTAGGAAAACTCTTGTGGAAATTCTTGTGCAAGTGTCAATGTCTCCCCCCAAATACAAATTTTGCCTAATTGCAGCAGCTTCTCATTTGACAGGGGTTTTTTTTGGCCTTTCTCTGCCTTTTTCACACTTTCATAACCAAGCTGTGAACTAGAAGGGGAAACAGCAGACAAGGCAAATGTCCAAGACTGCTTCTCTACATTGTTCTGGCATTCTTTGCATTGAAAACTTCTCAGCAGAGCCTTCATTGCTGGTCTCAGAAGTGTATACCCCCAGTTCATATAACTGGAAGAAGAGAAATCCCCGAGCCGTAGCTCTTTTGTGTGTCTTAGATATGGAGAAAAAAATGGTTTTGATTGTGAGAAATAGAGCCTGACTTCAACGCTTGTTTTCTTGCATTTGTCAATTGCAGCCCTTTTGGCCTTCACATTTTACCCTAAGGTTTTTCTCCTTGCTAGAGAAAATCAAACCTAGGTTCACTAGGCCTACAATCCAGAGTAACTACGGGAGCACATAAGAGACACTTAGGGCACAATCTTAAATATGTCTACTCAAAAGTAAGCTCCATTGTGTTCAATGGATCTTACTCCCAGGAAAGTGTCTTTAGGATTGTAGCCTTATGCTGGATTGCTCTATGATTTCCCATAGGTTTCCCATAGGGTGCACTGTAACTACATTGGTGTAAAAGGTCCCATAGTTGCTCTGGATTGTGCCATAGGTTATTTGCTCCAGTTTCAGACTATGGCTGCAATCCTAAAGGCACTTTCCTGGGACTGGGAGTAAGACCCATTGAACACATTGGGGCTTACGTTTGAATAGCCATGGTTAGTATTGTGCCCTATGCCCTGAAAAAGTAGCTCTTTGCCTATCCCGACCCCTCACACCCAGCATAACACCAATGTACTATGGTATTAAGCTTCTTGAAATTATCTGTTTTGAACCAGTTATGTAACATGCATGATTCATGTTCTGTGTAACATGTACCCTTTTTAATATTAGAGAAAGTAAAATAGTTGTTTAATATTTGTTTTTTAAGTTCTTGGTATAAATATGCGCTGCGCAAAACCCAGTCCAAAAGCTGAATCTAGTGCTTCACCAAATCTGTCCCACTAATGATTGGGATGCTCCATTCTAAAGTGCCATATGAGTGTCTGTCCCGCACTTGGGACAATTCAATACTCTTGCCTGTTGCTTCTGTGGTACATTGCCTCAGCAGACATTATGGCCTGATGTTTTCATAGACATGCCAGATCAGATCATTGCGTTGTCCTGTTCTGGCACTAAAGTGCCTGTCATGACAGGGAACGCTTTCCTGATGCACAGCAATCTCTCCTTTGAGCAACACTGATACAAATTTTGCTTCATATTTTAATTCCAGCCAGGGGTGTTCCAAGGTAAATATTCTTCTTGCCCCCAAATTCAGAGTAACTACGGGAGCACGTAAGAGACTTTACGTGGACCCGTAGTTAGTGTACCACTTAGTGAAAACCTACGGGAAATTCATAGTGGAATCCAGAGTAAGTTGTTACGGACTCCCCGTAGTTACTCTGGATTTTGCCCTTAGTAAGCTTCCAATGTTTCAGTTAATCTGAGTAGGTTCTTGGCTGATCTCAAAACTGGAAGTGTGAAAATCTATAAGGAGCACAACCATGGTGACCATATAGAATGGAGGACAAAATACCTCTACCTTTAAGCATTGCAAAGAAGAGGGCATTAAGGCAGGTCTGCTTACCACAGAAGCAGCACATGCCAAAATTTCCTCCTTTATGCATGGCAGGAGAGAAAGCTGAACACCTTTCATATGCGCTGTCTCCTACGTATTCTTGGCATCACCTGGCGTGACAAAGTTTCAAACGATGCAGTCTTGGAACGTGCTGGAATCTCTAGCATGTTCACACTTCTGAAACAGCAGCGTCTATACTGGCTTGGGCATGTTGTGAGAATGGCTGATGGTCGGATTCCAAAAGATCTCCTATATGGAGAATTAGTGCAGGGAAAGCGCCCTAGAGGGAGACCACAGCTGCGATACAAAGACATCTGCAGGAGGGATCTAAAGGCCTTGGGAATGGACATCAACAGCTGGGAAACCTTGACCTCAATTGTTCAGTGTGGGGGCAAAAGACCCGGCATGGCCTTCTCCAACTAGAAGAGACACTTGTTCGGCAGGCTGAAGCAAAGAGACAAACCCGAAAGCAGCAAAACCTGGGGCCTGGGCAGGGGACGGAATTTATTTGTCCTCAATGTGGAAGGGATTGCCACTCTCACATTGGCCTTTTTAGCCACACTAGATGTTGTTTCAGGACCTCCAATCAGAGCACGATACCATAGTCTTTCGAGACTGAAGGATGCCAATGATATATAATGGTAGTCACCCTGCCTTCCATTCTATTTGGTGACCCTAAGCACTACATGTAGACCAAGGAGGATTTGAATTTGTGCATATACATTGCAGAGAGCTGAGAACATAAGGAGGGCCTTTACCTTTTGCCAAATCCCATTTTCTTTTCTTATATCCCAAACTTGTCCTAAAAGGAGGTTGTGATGAAAAGAGAGTGGTGTGACTTGAGCTCATTTGGAAACTGCTGGTCTAAGTTTTCTGAACACTGGAGAAGTATTATAAACCCCATCCCAGCTTTTCAAAAAAGGCTTAGAAATATCCAGTCCATTCCAAATCTGTGTGGATGTTCCACCACTTTATTGCCGACCACTAACTGCAAAGTGTGGTCTAAAATTATATAAACTTAGGCTACCATTCATCTGGAAGATGTAAGCACATTTGTTTTTATAAGTTGTGAGAGATGCCATTTTTATTAATTACCAGTGTTGACATTTGCATGTAATAACCAGCTATGAGCACATCCTAACCATGTCTATTCAAAAGTGAGCCCCATTGTGTTCAGTGGGTCTTACTCCCAGGAAAATGTCTTTAGGATTGTAGCCCATGTCAAGTGCATACGCCAAGGTTAGGAACTGGCTAAGGACCCACTCTGTGAAGTCAAAGCCCTAGTAGCAAAAGCAGTGGTAGTACTCATAATACTATCAGAGTGTACCATGCAGGGCCCAATACAAGACATTCTACACAATCCAGAGTAACTATGGGAGCTCTTAAGAGACATTTACATAGACATAGTTACAGTGCCACCTAATGGAAACCTATGAGAAATTCACAGAGCAATCCTGAGTAAATTTTTTCTTATGTCAGTGTAAGAGTTCCCGTAGATTGTAACAGGACTCCCAGCAACCTGGTGCTGGAAGTGTTATATACATGTCTGCAAAGCCCTTGCTACTTGCTGACACTGGCTTCCTCATGGAAATCAATGATCCACAAAAAAGTGAGGTTGTCACAATATTCTTCAGGCTGAAAGCTAATATGCAAAGAACAGAGAGGCTCTTGAGAATTTAGAAGTTACCATCTCTTATTAAAATCATGATTTAAATCCACTACCTTACACATACCTGAAACAGGTTATCTTGACTGGTGTGATTAAATTTATTTTAGGAAGCAAAAGAAATGGGGAAGAGGTTCACAGTTATTCCTATTATCTTGCTGTCTTTTCTTAAAGCTTAAACCTTTATTGACATTTGCAATTCAAACACATACACAAAGACATGGAGCATAAAAACATAAATTATAAAGTCATAAGATATCAAACCTGTGGTGCACAATGAGGAAACGATAAAAAAGCAGAGAGCAAGGTGGTGTCTCTAAAATGGGTTTTAGAAACAAAATGGATTCCAATAACAAACAAAACATGAAATAAAAATTAAAATTCAGAGAAAGCAATAGGATTTCTTTAACAAAAAGTGGGAAAAGTAAAAGGTTATTAGGATGTAAATAGTGTATTCTCCAACATCTGCAGAAACTGAGCAAGTTCTATCAACACAAGGGCAGGACCTCACAAAATTAATAGCTTGCCTTCTCCTTCTGGGAACAGATCTCTGTAAGTGCTTGTTAGCACCTCATTATCCTATTATTGATTCAGGGCAGGGGGTCACCTGTTTGGTGTTGCTATAGAACAATTCTCCATAGTTCCTTGATCATGTGAGACAGGTATCTGTACAGTTCAACTTTGCTCTAGCAGACTCCAGATATCCTGCTGATTTACAGCATTAGGGGATCAGCAGGCCACCAGTAAATAACTTTCACAATACATGATGTTTCAGAACACCTGTTTGTTAGGATGTCTTGGAGTTGTGCATGGCCATATTGGTGTTGACTACTGTTTACTGCAGCAAACTTGTAAAGTGGTTATCAACAGACCTCTCTGATTGGGGAGCTGCGTTCGCAGACATGATTGCCCTGGTAAGTAGAGATTTAAGGTTATTCCAACCTGGCACAGTGTAAAGTGCCAGGAAAAAATTTAAATATAACATTTGAATAAATATATTAAATACAATAACATTTGAATAAATAAATAAATAAGTTCAGAGATGAAACTTAGATTTATGCATAAATGCGTTCAAATTTCCAGGATTTCTGTAAGCACCAACACGTACCACAGAAATAAAGCACACATTCCCCCACCCCACCATCACAGCTCCAATCATGTATGGTCCAACTGGGTCAGGGGCACGTAGGGGATTAGAGGCTTGCTGTGGACCGCATTTTGCTGCCAGGTTGGAGTTTGGCGACCCCCACACTGAAGTGTCATCACTGTGCTTTATAGTCAAGGAAAATCCTGAAAAGCTTCACAGAGAAATAGCAGCAGAATAAAGGCATATTCAGATGGTACCATGTGATCTAGAGGAGCTATATCTGTGTTCTCAAGAGATTTTTCTCACATGGAACTTGAAGCACCTGAGCACACATTTATGATTTCATGTTGGCTTCATAATAGAAATCAGCCTGTCTTAAAATTGCCAATATAGGCCTTCCATTCAGACTAATGGTATATATCAGTGGTTCCACTGTGAGCTGTGGCAACCAGCCAGCATAGCCACATAGCCTTGTGAAACACTAGTTGTTCTATATATGATATTGGATTGTAGCCCTTGTGGGGAATCTCAGCCAATGGCCCCACCATTTCAAAAAAGTTGGGGATCACTAGTATAGATATATAATAGGGAAAAGACTGTTTTAAATGTCACACACAAAACAGCCTTATGCAATGAATTACCTAACATGAAGTTATTTTACCCACCCACCAGCCACATAGACAAAATTACTAGTTTGATTTTACTTCTGTTTATTAAATCTTTGTGAATTGACAGATGTTCGTGGGATGGGGGAAGAATACAGTTCAGGCACCAGAGTTCCAAGGTTACACGTAGCAACCATGAAATCTGAATACTTTGCAGTTCGATGAAGCAATTTTGCTTTGTGAAATTTCCAATTATGCTAAATGAAAAGAACATCCACATGAGATGAGGATGGCATTTGATACTTCTAAACCTTTGTGTCTAAAACTGCCTTTTAACATCCTCACCAGGCTGTTAATATTAATGTTCCAAAGGTCCTGTATGACACACTCCTCTGTGTATGTGATTGGCAAGATGGTAGCATTAGTTCAACAATACATTAGATTATTCTAGAATAGGGTCAGCAACCTTTCGGCAGTGTAGTGCCAAACTAATGTTAGAATGTTATTCCATGTGCATTCTGAAGTTATAAATGCATATGCAGAGACCACCTCCTGGGTGGTCTGTCCTCCAGCCAGCATGTGGCTTCCTCTGCCCACCTCCCCAAGGGACTTCTCCATCCCAGCCCTGCTGTGGTAGCTGGAGATGCTGAAGGATCCTATCGTTCACAGGCCTCTTGCAGATGCCTCTTCTCTTCTGAGAAGAGAGGTGCAGGATTGGGGTCTAACGATACACTCTTCTCCATCCCTTCTTGGGAGTATGCTCCATTGACTGCAAAGGGGCTTACTTCTGAGTCGAAAGGAGCAGGACAGGGCAAACTTGAATGGGGCAGAGCAACAAGATTATCCTTTTTCAGTCCCACTCTGGCTGCTAGGGCGGCAGGTAGGACCCCATGCTGCCCCTCTGATCTCCTCGGCACCCTGCCAGCATCGCCTGCCTGCCTGACCTTGGTGCCTCCAGGCCTGCTACTCCTGGGAGGGCTGTGAGCAAGTCACCACAAGGAATGAGGCTTGGCCATATATCTGCTCTCCTGTAGATGGCTCCAGAGGGCACAGAGTCTCTGCCCCAGGGCCCTCCATTCAGATGTCAGCACTCCTGGCTGGGGTTTAGGCCAGTGCACAGACATGCGCCAGCCACAGGAACACACCGCCAGAGGACCAGGGTGAAGGTAAGCTGTGCCAGCCTAAATTGGTTAGGATTGTATCCTCGGTGTAGTGACTCTAGCACATTCCAATCTGACAATTTGTATAGATGAGTCCCAAGCACTGCAGAACTATTGGAAAAAGTGTTTAATATTGCAGGAGGAGATATTCTGACATGAAAAGTGTAGTAAGAGAACTAATTACAATCATTATAGAAATTACAGGAAATGTCAGAAGAGTTTATGATTGAGAATACCCAGGACCATCATTGCAAATTTTTTAAAAATGCACCTGCTTTTCCCTAACAGCTTTCAAATATATATTTAAAAATATGATAATTGGGCCTGGCATAAAACTGAAGTAGCTCATTTCAGTCATGATTTTACATATTTCTGAATTTTCATTGGCAATGAATCTACTATCAGCCCAGTCCTGAGTTTCCTGAGCAGCCAGGGTCTTTATGATGATAGATGAGTTGTGCCTTAAGGGTATAATCCTTCATTGGTCAGGGTTCAGTGGTGGGCCCGGCCTGGCCCAACAACCGGTTCCCCAGAAGTGGGCGGGGCCAGGCCGGGTCAGGGGGCAGGGCCGGGGAGAATTTAAAGGGGAAATTTTTTTTAAAATCTAAAAATTTTAAAAAAATTAACTTTAAAAAAAATCTAAGTTTTTGTTAGTGCCCCCCAGCAACCCTAACCACACTTTCCTGGGAGTAAGCCCCATTGACTGTCATGGTGCTTACTTCTGAGTAGACATGCATAGGATTGGGCTCTCAGGCTGCAGGCCTACCCACACTTTCCTGGGAGTAAGCCCCATTGACTATCATGGTGCTTACTTCTGAGTAGACATGCAGAGGATGGGCTGTGAGGCTGCAGTCCCAACCACACTGTCCTGGGAGTAAGCCCCATTGACTATCATGGTGCTTACTTTGCCTTAGTAAGCCCCATTGACTATCATGGTGCTTACACTGGAGTGGCAGGGGCAGCCGACCGGGCACTTTAAAATTTGCCGCGGCATCCTGGCAAGGCGCCCCACAAGCCCCAGCGGCCGGGGAAAGGATGCTCCGGCACTGGGGTTTGTGGGATTCCTTGCTGGGCTGCTGCGGCAAATTTAAAAGTGCCCGGCTTGCTGCCCCTGCTGCTCTAGCGGCCGAACCGGTCCACCCGGTTATTGCGCCCCCCGCCGCTATCGGATTGGTGGTGGCTGGGAAATTGGAGCATCCGGTTCCTGGGAACCACCTCAAGCCGGTCTGGGCCCACCTCTGTCAGGGTTGATTTCCTACAGGATGGACTGATTTGATCTCCTTGCAGTCTAGAATCTATGTTCCAAAAATGTTACTTAAGTGCACACATGCAAAACATGCATGCCAAATGAGACTTGTGTATGACTAGAGGGATTGGAAATGAACTGGGAGATACCTGAACTGAAATCTCTACCTCAGAATAAAACTCACTTAACTATTTTAGGCTAGTAAATATTTGTTAGCTTAATCAATGTCACAGAGGTGTTGTGAGGATACAATGCGAGAACACTGTATATGTTGCCTTCAGTTCCCTACAGGAAGGTAAGGATCCAAAATAAATAAATAGAAATCTTGCACGTGTTCAAATGTGTATACACTGGCACTTCCGTAATTACTCATATTCAGAAGTAATTGCCATGTGCTTGCCATGTGCTTTGGAAGAAGTGGGACTGTGATGGGAAGAAAAACCAAAGGCTCTCTTCTTGCTTGTACTGAGCTATGGTGGTGTCTTTTATTTATTTATTTGTTTGTACACTGTGTTTCTGATGAAATTATCTGAATTGAGAGTAAGGCTCAATGGTGAAAAGCATCAGTGATCCAAATAAGCCACCTGATAATGTGAAATTTGTTAAAATTAAAATAAATTTAATTAATGTAAGGATCACTGAAACGTAATTTAAAATTATTTAATAATTAACTTAAAATAATAATGCCTCACGATATTCTTAATTTAAATTTGTTCACTCACCCAGAATCTCAAGTCCCTGAACTGATCAGTTGCACCCCACTCCGACCCTGAACACGGCAGAATTGGAAACAAGTCCAATTGATTTAAGAAAGCTACAGAGAAAATAAAATGTGAATGTACAAGACTCTTAATGAGTCGCATAAAGAGAGAGGTTCTTATTATTAAACTATTTGCTTTGGTAATTCCAGTATTTCAAAGGTTTGTACACTATGAAGCAACAGAAGTGACCTCAGCCTGCTCCTTACTCTCATATATGGTCTCTTCTAGCCTAATGCCATTCTCTAACTGTGTTTGCTCTTTGTCCTCAGCTTGGGCTTGTCACTGTTTCTCTTCTGCTCTTTCCCTCCTACATATGTTGAATCATTCATTTGCTCTTTCAGTACCTAACCTACTCAATCAACATCAACATGAACAAATATATCCAGCAAGTCAAGGATTCATATTATATGCAACACTGCCTTTTGGTCACATTAAATCACATGCCAAAACAGTTTAGTATGGATTGCTGCAAATGAGATCTGTAGGAGTAGTAGAGGCTGATCTTGATTTACACAATCTGTTGACCAGATAGTGGGTTACTGTTGTCTGTGTGGAGAACGTTTCATGTACTTGGATATGCAACACCCAGACAGGTAGAACTCCAGATTTTCATTGTATCCAGTCCAGCACAAAGCCTAAAAAATGGGGGAATTTAGCAGGATGGTGAAAATAGAAGACATACAGAGCAGTCGTAACATGCCAGAGAGAATAGTGTAGCTATGGCAGCCTAAAGTAGGCCATATCTTGAGCTGATACTTTGGTCAAATCCACGGAGAAGGAGGCCTCTAGGCTGGACTAACTGCTGCTGAGGAGGCAGCATCACAAGTCTGCTATTTTAGGCATGCTAACTGGGGACCAAGTCAAGTGGCACATGGGGAGGGCTTGCTCCTGAGGAGTCCTGACTTTGATCACACTGAACAAAAATGCAGGCAACCAATAACTGCTGCAGCATAATGGAAAAAAGGCATGGCTGCCTGGGGGACCAGATGCCATAACTGCAAAAGGAAGAGAGTAACAACCCCACCCCAGCCAATGAAGGGCACCCAAGATAAATGGGGGACAGGCTCAGAGAAATGAAACCAGCAATTGTTTTACTTCAGGATGTTTTCAGGATTGTTTTGCTTTTGCCAAATGAAGCAAACTTTTTAGTATAAGAGATATAGAGATTAACCCCCAAATCCAGAGTAACTACGGGAGCACGTAAGAGACATTACGTGCACCCGTAGTTACTGCACCACCCAGTGAAAACCTATGGGAAATTCATATTGGTATCCAGAGTAAATTGTTCTTACACCGAAGCAGGACTTCCTGTAGTTACTCTGGATTTTGCCCTAAGATAAGGTGTTCATGTATAATTCTTAGTTTTTTTTAATTAATGCAGTGGTCAGTTGTACATACTTATGTAGCCTTGTACTTAGTTTTTTTGTTAGGATTTTTTTGGTGGTGTTGTGTAATTTACATAATAATTTTTTTAAAAAAAGATAGGCTGGTCCAAATGCCTTTCAGGATCATTCCATTTGGGTGCATTCCTTACCAGTTTAGGCTGGCATAACTCACCTGGCATATTTTTCCATGGTGGTGTGGGGGGTGTTGGTGTATGCCTGTACACTAGTCTAATGCCCCCAGGTTTTAGGCCGGGAGTTGGGACTCATGCTGGCCTAACTGGAGGTTAGGTTTTCAGCCATACAATTGTGGCATAAATCCTGGCGCAAGTCCAGTACTGCCCTGAGGGTGTCGCAAAAGTTCCATAAGGTACTTCTTTATATACTGGTGGGGAGGGGGTAGGCCAATGCACAGACATGTTCTGGCCTCCCCAAACCATCACGCAGATGGTTTAAATTGGTTAGGATTGCACTCTTAATGTCCAGAGCAGTTATACATGAATGGCTTGCAGTTTCCTTAAGTGAGATTTTAAAGAGGAATTTGTACTATGAAAAGCAGCACAAATTATGTTCCTCTTTCTTTGATTGCAAACCAGTCGAGACATCACTGCAGACTTCATTGCATCCTTGATCCAAATCATTTATGTGTTTTTATATAGACCTTGTATTTGTATACATACAGTATTTGTTTTAGTGGTATTTTTTCAATATCAGGAAAATATATTCCATTTATGTACAAATGTGCCATAGAAATAATCATTTTCTCTATATTTTTAATTAATGTGAGTCATTTCTTCAGCTCGTTTGGAGTTCACAGAAGAGTTAATAAGAAAGATTTTCACCCTCCTTAAGTGAAGATTTCTGCTTTTCCCATGCCAACGAACCACTTTTGCACATTTTCAAGGACCATTAGGCATGCTTCCAAAGTAAAATGTTCAAGGCTATGATCACCTCTTGCTGATCGAAAAAGATGCCACATTTTAATTGCGTCTCTGTAATACATCCACAGAATTAATAACAGCTCTTCTGATTTACTTTGGAACAAAATTACTAGCACAAGAAATGTTTCTCCAAGTAAGGCCAATAAAGGAAATCAAGACCTGTAAAAAAGCAGTTTTTGCTAAACCATAATCTTAAAGGGTATATTTCTTTCCTTATCTTTGAGATTTAAAAGTCTTGAATTTTTAAAAATCAGTTTTAAAGAGCAATATGAAAATGAAACAATTCCCCAAGGCAATCATAACTCCCACTTAAATGAGATATATACAGAATACATACTGGTAAATGAGATAAATACGATATTAGAAAGAATCCAAAGATTGAGTTGTTTTCCATATTGAGAATAACTATAGTTTGTCACTGTCTTGACTTGTCATGAGCTGGGTGACCATGTGCCATAACCAAAAAAAAGGACAATTTCCCCCAAAATATAGGAAACCAAGAAAATTGCGGGACATGACAAAATAAAGACTAAAAGCAATCCTATATATTGCTTTCTTGTGCTTCCTTTAAACTGCTAAATGTGTTATGTTCATTTAAATAAAAATGTTCATTTCATGCTAAATATAAGAGGAGCACCACTTAGAACTGCCTGTATACCCAGTCAGCATGGGTTAACTATACCATGATATATGTATATAGAAATTGGAGTTGATTCTGTACAGTATCAGAAATACATCTGATTGGCTTATGAATTAAGAAAATTCACTTTTTGTTGCATTTGTTTTATGTTTTCATTTTCTGGTTAATTGGCGTTAACATTTGATAGAATATAGATATTCCAATACAGTTTATTTCATTGCATTCTGCATTAAATTACAGTGGTGCCTTGTAAGAAGAACAAAATTAATTCCGGAAGCATGTTTCTCTTACAAAGTGTTCTTTATACAAAGCAAATTTTCCCATAGGAAATAATGGAAACTCAGACAATTGGTTCCACAATGCAAAAATATTCATATAAAAATATTAACTGTATATAAAAATGATGACAAAACACTGTAATCTAATTCAAAACACAGTAATATAATACAGAATTACTGTAATATTAATTAAAAACACTGTGATATACTGTACAGTAAAACAGAAAAGAAAAACCTTCATGGCTAAGGATAACTAATTTTCACTAAAAGAGTCACTGGTGTCTTTTTAATCAATTTTAACAAGGAACTTCCCTAATGACACTTGCTTTTGTCTCCTTTTCACGGAAATTTGTCACTGTATTGTCATGAAATAGATCCACCGTTTGCACTGCTACAGCCTTATTTGGATGGTTCTTTTCTACAAAATTTTGCACAATTTCCCTATGTTTCCAAATGTCCTTAATTTCATTTGATGTGAGTGATTTCTCCTCCTTATTCTCTTCTTCCTTTCAGGCGAGATCTCCATAACCTCTGGCTGTTGCTCAAGAGGCAGAGCCATCAATTTGTTCGTTTTACAACAAATTTTCCTTGTAAAATTATTTATCAAACTCTGCCAAAACTGTTTGTCTTACAAGGCAGAATTCCTTAGAAATTTTAGTTTGTCTTACAAAGCATTCTTCCTACAAGTTATTTGTCTTACAAGGTACCACTGTACCTTTCCAAAGATGATACCATTCCCGTGATACCATGATATATCATTCATATATACCTCATTTTTCACGATTTTAGTCACTAGTGTCAAGCTCAGCTTATAACCCCCTGAAGCTTGTAGCCTGGTGAAACTGCACCCCCTGCACTCTTCCTAGCTACACCACTGCCTCAGTCTTTATGAATCTTGGCATAGGCAAGAGAAAGAACCACCACCTGTCTGGTATCTCCAATACCCATCTAAAGAAAGGATTTCATTCTTGGGAAAGTGATAAGTAAAAAGCTAATTTCAATGGCTGAAATGCTGAATCGATAAGCAATTTTTAAAAATAAGTTTTATGAAAGTTAATTGAAGCTGGGGTTCAGCCATATATTTGTCATGGTTTCCACTGAAGCCTCTTTAAAAAGAGCAACATTTCAAAATGGTTAAGATAGATAAAAACATCTTTAACTCCCCCCCCCCCAAATCTTTTGTATGAGAGCTAGGGGCAGTACCAATTGGTACAAAAGGATCAGTGATCTTAAAGCCAGCAGGAGAATCTCTCTGCACTTTGGTCTTATCAGCTGGCTTAGAAATGAGCAGCACAGTCCAAACTTGCTCTGAAACCTGTGCTTGCAGTTGGCATACCTGTATTTATCCCCTTCTCTGCAATAGGTCTACAGCATCCCCAATGGGTTTACTCAGACTTATGTCACCTCTACAGACTGCCAGATCTGAGCCTTGCCTCCTGTTCCCTGCTCTGCCCTCTCCAGGCTCACTCTTCCCCTGCGCTCACCCTCCATCCTATCCCCTTAGAGTTGCAGGGTAGTGTGGCTAGGCTGGCACACCTCCATGCTCCAACCTTAAGGGTAGTGTAAGAGTCCCCCATCCTATTCAGTTTTACAAGTGCTATTGTAGCTGTGCATGTACCATAACCTGTGGTGGAGAGGCCGTATCAATGGCTTCTTCAAAGTATGGGAACATTTGTCTCCTTATCTTGGGGCTGAATTGTGGCTGTACCGGTGCTGGAAGATTGGATAGGATTGGGATCTTAGCTTTCTCAGGTTAACACTGGGAGATTACCAGCCTTGTACACAGGTTCTTATAACAACAAAACAAATAAATACAATAATAATTGCAGGGGATACCATTTAGGGAAGGCAGGTGGTGGCAATTGCCCGTTCTCTGTGTGAGACTCATTAGTTTCCCCCCTAGGAACACCTATGTCTCTGATTATTCTGAGTTATTTAAAAAGCATTGCTAAAATAAATCACTTTTTAAAATGTGGTGTTAGGTTATTTTTGTTTTGCAATATAATCTTTGCTTTCGAACCCTATTGTGAGTTTTGCTGAACTCCCCTTCCTTTACACATGATTTGTTTTTCTCTTCCTCCACTGAAACCTGAAATGGCACCTCTGATTACAGGTGCACACAAAACACGTGTTGACCTATTTCATAACTGCCATAATAATTTTCCATTATTATTGCATGCATTGGTTAAGAAACCTTAATTAAAAACAGCTTGCAATTTCTAAAGTGCATTTTCTTAACTTTGACTGTAATGAAAGAGTCATTCAAAGAGCTCACATTGAGGCTACAGCTGGGAGGCACTTGAATTTTTTGAATATAAGAATGACAAAGAAAAATAAATGATTTCTAAATTGTCTAGCATGTTATGACTGGAAATCATTTAAGGGGGCAATCCTAATCGAGTTGTAACCATGCTGTGGCCTCTGATAAATGAATCTCTAAATAGGGGGCTATGCTGGGAATAGGCTGGCAACTCCTCAAGGTAAGAGGATTTTCTTTCATTACCCAATGTGGATTCTTGGATCTGTATTGCCTAAATTACTGGTGCAGCTCTTTGTAAAGCTGCCAGACCCAAGAAAGGTCTTAGGATTCAACTGAAGTCTCATCTTGCACCCTGCCAAGCCATTTTCATCCCCATTCCACCCTCCTTGACTCCATTATATCCCATTCCTGATTCTGTCCCAACCTCCTACTGCCCTCCTTCCCACTGTGCCTCATACTCTCCTCCTCAATTAGCCTTTCCTTTGCATATGACACATTTGCAACACTCTTGGCTTGAGCAGCTTCTGCTGCACCTGCAGATGAAGAGATCTAGATTATGCTGTGAGGCTGAAGTTTTAGGGCGCAATCCGAAGTAACTATGGGGAGTCCTTGCTCTGGTGTAAGAACAATTTACTCTGGATTGCAATAGGAATTTCCCATAGGTTTTCACTAGGTGGTGCCAGAACTATGTTGACGTAAATGTCTCTTACGTGCTCCCATAGTTATTCTGGATTGTAGGGTTTTACACGTTTTCCTACATATAACTCCTACACTGAATTCAGTGAGACTTCTTAATCAACATGCATGGGGTTGTGCTGTGCGAAAGGTATTTTGTTCTGCCACCCTTTCATCAGTTTTTGCTTTATTGTGGGTTACTGTTGGCTACCATTCCAATGACAGATAAGTTTTTTTTAAAAAAAACCTTTTTACACATTTTTCTAAGCACCTATAGACTTATAGACTTGTCTATTTACTCCTTCTGGCTGCCTATAAGTCTCCTTGGATCTTCATTATCTGAAAATAGTAGGTAGGAAAATGGGGGATAGGATCTGGCATGCCACTTCTATCACTGGGATCTACCCTTCCAGCTTACAACCCTGGTCCTCCCCATACTGAACATCCCCAGAATCTCTCATTGTTGGCCAGGAACTGCAGCCACTGCTTTACCTGGACCAACCTCAGTGGTGGCAGGAGTGCAGAGCTACCAACCTTTCACATCATTGCCTCCAAGGCACCCTGCAGCAGTGTTTGCAGGAGGCATTGCTTCATTTGCAACAGTGGAACACAAGTTCTGCTATCACAAATGAATGATAGGATTGGGCTTTAACAATAACTGAAATTACCCTGTAATGAGGAATACTGAAAGACAGTCAGCAACATCATCCTGAGGCTTTTCTACCATGCATAATATGTACATAAAATAATTTTTTTACATAGGCAGTTATATTTGCTGCCAATTCCCTTTTTGTTTTGTCTTGGCAAGACAAAATATTTTTTTTCTGATCACATAATATTTTCTGGTTTTCATTGAGATTTTTAAAGGTTAATTGATAGGTTAACCTATCAATTGGTTAGATTGATAGGTTAAAACTCATAATCTTCATTGGTTAGTAAACACTTAAGACTTATACTTTAAAAGGAGAGAAAAAAAGAACTAAAAGAAAAGCAGCTGCTCCCAATACTGGCAGCCATTCCTCTGCTTCGTTTTATTTTGATGTTTTTCTGAGTATGGCCTGTCTTTGATTGCATCTTCTTTTTGACTTTCAGAATATATTTATAGAACACTTTATAGCTGCCTTTAATATTTATGTTTTGTCTATCTAATCCACACTTCTGAATTTCACTTCTGTTTTTACAGTTTTCCTCATCTGTTTTCTGTTCATTTCCTATAAGGTATAAGCAGCTTTTCGTATAAGCTAATTTTTTTAAGTACAGCAGTACTTAACGAGTGACTTGCTTGGTGAGCATTTTGGATAACGAGCAAAATTTTATTTTGGTCAAAGAGCAAATTTTGCCAGCTGCTCTGAGATCCACCAGCACCAGTGACCATACCTCTCAAGCTGGAAAGATCTGTTGGAAAGATCTAGATCCCTGCAGAGATTAGCTTGCCTGGGAAACCATGCTGGGCAGATGGGCTGTGAACAGTGGTGGGATTCAAATAAATTAACAACAGGTTCTATGTCCTAATAACCTAAATTAACAACCAGTTCTATGTCCATAGAACTACAGGTTCTATGTCCCATTAGTAACCGGTTTTCAGAACCAGGTGCTCATTAGCAAAGGGTTCTATAGAACCTGTGAGAACCTCCTGAAGCCCACCACTGGCTGTGGACTGTCCTTGGCCCATCTTTGAGAAACACCCGTGGGAGAAACACCTCTCAGGCTGGAACAGTCTCCTGTTGAGCCCCTTGGAGAGGCTAGATGGCCAGCTAGCAGGTGGGAACTCTGAGGGGAGCAATATTTTATGATAATTAAAATGTGTAAAATAAATAAAACATTGATTTATAAATAATTAATATATAAAATCATTTTTTTGCCAGGATAGGTTAATTAAATTGCACTATTTGGGGAGGGGGAATTATCATTCTTCATTTTTACAGACTTCACCTGCAAGATATTTCTTTCATGATGGCATTCCACTAGGGAACGCGTTAATTGTTCACCGCAGGAAAATGCCATTTCCTGAGGGGGCAACAAATGAACTGTTCACAGAATAGCTCATTGCTATTATCTCTATTAACTCAATGATGTTTTAAAAGGTATTTTTTCCATTAAGATCTTCTTAACTACTGTAGATCACACTTGGGTAAATACTGTTGCAGCAGATGTCTTCTTCTAATTATGATTGTCTTGTGCTGTGCTAAGAAAGATAAGTGATCACTGATTGGGCCCATTTGAAACTGAATGGATAGGAATTCTCTTGCCTGTTTCAGACACTCAGAGTTAACCAAGGGATTTTGGCTACTGTCCCAAACAATTTTCCAGCTCTGGTATAAGGGCAATGTAACTCCAACATTCCCTTACCTTGAGGAGGCCTCTATGACTGCCCCCAACTGCAGGATGCAGTTATGCCAGTGCTGGGAAGTTGCTTGGGATTGTGTCCTTTAGCACATCATAGCAAATTTTCTCATAAGAAATAATGGATAGTCAGACAATTCATTCCGGAAAACCAACTGGCAGTCACAGTTCTAAGTTTTTTACTGCATAGGTTTAGTAGAAAATGTAACTTATGGAATGCAAGTTCTATTGTTCTATTGTTGTGGGCTTGCCACATTTTTATGAGCAGAAGCTAAGAGCCATAGAACAGGTAAGGATAAACAGAATTGCAATGAAAAGATAGGAAAATGTGCATTTATTAAAGGCACTGAGCTCTTGGGTGGAGAAAAACACGGCAGTGTTTATAACTAATTCAGGAGAATGCTGGTTTCTAAAAGTAGGTTCTTGTTTATTAAAAAATAAACAACAAAAAGGACAGAATCTTGATAAGGCAGATTCATGTTATTATCTTCCTTTCCAATATTCACCAGTTATAACATTCCTCCAAGTAACAAAGTATTGATTAGCTGTCTTTGTTCAACTAAGCCATTCTGGATTGTTTTTTTAAAGAAAAATAGTCTGCTAACTCAAAGGGATTATTATTATTACTCATGATTTTGTCTTCTTTTTTAAGAAAGAAAATCTGTGTTGTCCTTTGTGCAGTTAAAGGGGAAATAACTGCAATTATTCTGTGAGAGTATTTCAAATACTGTAAATACAAGATAGGACCAGAAAAGCAAGATTAAAATAGCCATGTGATTTCCTATCTACATCATGTATCATAGTGCATTTTTTATAATAGTGTTTTTTTGAATCTTCAAGCTGCAATATAGATTCACTGATGCATGAATTGTTGAAATAATCGCCATTTCTGGAAGTAAATATGCTCTGATTTGTGCATTGCCTATGCCCTGCAAACATGTGTGCTATCTGTGTCTAACCTTATTCACCCTTCTGTTTGCATAGAAGAAGAGAATATATTTTAATTTCACTGTTTATGAGAATTTTAATCTTACACTGTAGGGGTCTAATCATAATGCCATAGCCCTTGACATTTTCACATAATAGGTTTTGATTTCCCTGCATATTGAACTGATTTTAAGAGACAGAAAGGAAAGAGCTGTTGACCACATTTTCTTTCAGAATTATAGCTTCATAATAAACCTACTTATCTCGTTTTCATCCAGTACAGTTAAATGAGAATGATCCTTCTATATTTACATGCCGTTGCCAAATGTTCTGTTGTTGCATATATTTTAGGGATCTCATGGGCATTTAGGTTCAAAGATTCAAAGTTTTGTTTCTGAGGAGAGGTTCATAGTCTCTTGGCTTCTGTGTACAGTCTCTGACTTCCTTCTTTTCCAGAGCTTTCAGGTCCCTGTTACCATGTAGTTATAACAGTGACCATTTAAAATGTAAATATAACCATTCTTTTTATAAACCCAGGGTGGAAAAATTCGTGGTGGCAGCATTACAACAAAGGAAGGCCCGCTGATAAGTTTGGGAAGAGAAGTACTTCTGGAAAAGGTCTAAGGGCAGGGTGACCATATAGAATGGAGGACAGAGTGCCTCTCCCTTTAACCATTACATAGAAGAGGGAATTAAGGCAAGTGCTGCTTTTTAAAACCCTTTTATGATGAGCTAAACCTGCCTCAATTCCCTCTTCTATGCAATGGTTAAAGGTAGAAGCACTCTGTCCTGCATTCTACAGTATATGGTCACCTTGTTTAAAGGCAATTGGAGTCCAATGACAATGGGTAGGATTTGAGAACTTAAGCACTTCTAATTAATCGATCTGAAGTTTCATGTTCAAGAATTGGCTCGATTTCACACCAGATTCAACTTTATTTGAATTTATTGTTCCCAATTTTTTTCTCTTAGAAGTGAAATGGAAGACAGAAGAAATCTTGTACTTTACTATTTATGTGAATGAAACAATTACGTTGTTTAATATTTCTAGAATGCTCACAGGGGCTGAATCACTCCTGTGATTGCAATACCAGAAACCAAGTATTCTTGGATTATGTGACTTCTTCACCATGTTGAGTAATCAATACTTTCTGACAAGATAAACTGGGTGAAGTGGGACTACTTAATATAATTTATTTGGCCTTTCAGAAAGCCTTTGACATAGTCCATTACAGGAGATTATTTAGGCAACTAAAGCAATAATTAAGTGAAAGGGAAAATGTCCACACAATATAGAAATTGCATATATCACAGCAAACAAAAACCTTGTGCAGTTAGCAATTCTAGGTGCAATAAACATGTACAGCATTCTTTAGCATTTTAGCCTGCCATCCCCTTCTGAGAAAGACAATCTCTCCAGGTCCCCTGGAAGTGATTTAATCAACCTGTAAGTTATGTCATGTCCAAAACTGTATAAAATAGGTAGTGACATCATTGCTATACCAGAACTCCTTGAAAACTATTGTTTTCAGGAAAGGGGGCATTCCTGGGAGTTATTAAGGGATCCTGGGATTTAATTACAAGGCACATTTTTCCATTGAGCCTAGAACTTCCTCTCCTCCCTGCCCAGTTCCCCCATCCCACCAGTATTTTACCCTCTATGATGGGTAAAGTGGGAATTGGTGATGGCTGAACAGCACAGCCACAGCTTGGAGCTGTGATCCCACAATTGCTGCAGATAAATTGCTCTGTATGCTGTTGGTGTCCATTTTTCAACAGATAGAATTGTGCTGCCTTTGAAGATAATTGGGACTTGGGAATGTCCATCGTAGAGAGTTCCATAGCTATGGGTCTATATGTAACCAGGGTTGAACTGTACTGCAGATTGTATTGTGACAGAGGAAGCCACTTCTACTGCTGTTCTTGGCCAAAGACAGCACGTGGAGCTCTCAGCTGGCAGTCACTTTTGGAATGCTTTTGCAGCACTTCCTCCCCATCAAAGCCAATTGTGCCCACCAGAGAAGGTAAGGCAGGGCTTGCACAGGTCCAGGTTGACCCATTGCAGATTGAGAGGCTTATAGAGAGGCATGGGCATGTATTTTCTCTTTTGAAGCCTCCTATCCTCCCATCCCAAAACAACACACTTGGTTTTGGCACAGCTGCATTGAAGGCGAACAGAGGATAGTGCTTTGGGAATTTCACCAATGGATGATGAAACTAAGTTTGAAGTGAATCATCATGCTTAGCAAATCTTACCTTAAATGGGAGTCGGTATTCATTGGCCTGAATTCATGAATACAAAGCAGGAAAATCAAGACTTAGTAATCTTCTTTAGGAAAGCACTAAATGTATTCATCTGCACAACATTGAATTTGCAATCATACAAACAATGAATTATTTAGTCACATCAGGTCTTCAGCCAGCTTTGACATAGTAAGACTTCAAATTAATAGACCGTCAGTCACAGAGGCATGGAAGACTTTTAATACTAAAATTAGACTCTCCCACCACTGTTTTATTATGTTGGCCCTAATTGCTATATTGGCGATTGTGGGAATTTTAATCCATTTACTTTAATGAGAAGAATACAGGGTGGCGGGCCTCTTTTGCTGACTTGCAGGTAACAGCAATATATTCAGCCTAAAAGTCTGCAAGTTGCCATAATTTGTATCATGTCTGACAAGCTATCAGAAAAACAAAAGTCCGGCAGGTTTTTCACAGGGATTAAAGCATTACTTAATAAAGAAAATATTTAAAGTGATGGGTGACTTGGACTCCATTCTTGGAACAGTCTCAGTCCCTTGCACAATGTTAATTAAAGTTATCTTAGCCCACAAATACATTTAAAAACCTATTTATATTTCATTATATTTTAGAGATGAACAAATATACTAAATCATTACATTTTAGAGATGAACAAATATACTAAACCGTTACCATGCATGAAGGATATTTTTCTGGATGAATATGCATATATCATCACACTACACTGTTTACAATTGCAGGAGTTATTCATAAATTGAATAAGGCTGCAATCCTAAACACACTTTCCTGGGAGTAATACCCATTGAACACAATGGTGCTTACTTTGAAGTAGACACGGTTAGGATTGTGCTCTAAGTCACTTTGGAAGGGTCTGTTTGATACAGCATTTGTTGAACTGCACATTCATTATATTTAAAGGTATGGAAACAGATGTATACATTTCATTGAGCTGCACCCCTCTGCCATTGTCAAATATTAGAAGCATATATAAAATAAAAAATTAAAATATCACAAAAAGTTTGTAATTTTATGTTGTGGATGGACTGATTCTTCTCTTGCACACCTGAGAGTAGAGGATGCACCATATTAGCATCCTTCTTTGATTGCCCTGACTAGAAAGAATCTCAATAGCTGAAGGAGCCTATTGTGTACTCCACAATAAAACCTTTGGTGGCACCAGAATAACTCCCTAAACCCTCTGAAGATAATTTTTCCAAATGTGAATAAGAAAATATTTTTAATATTTACTAAATGTCACAGCTGTAGTGTCAAGGCCTGTACAATTAAAACAAGTGCAGTAATCTTGATTCACCCCTTCTAAAAGTTCAGGTATGAATCATCTCCATGTGTCAAAGACTGGTGTGGAGTCAAGAGTCTTTTCTGATGTTGTACGTTAACAGATTGCTAAATCATTTCCAAGTAATTGGAAAGCATTTTCAATCTACTGGAGTATTTTTTTTTAAATACAGGGAGAATAATACATGTTTGATAAGGAGAAAAATAAGGAGAAAGTTTATATTGCCCACTCATGCTCAACACTTCAAGTTAAGAGTCTTCCTTTGGATGATTGTATAGCTATAATCTGTATCAGTTGAAGTTCCTGAAATATAATATCTTTCTAATAATCTTACTCATGTCATCATTTTGAGCATTTTGTAGTAACAGAAGTAAGGGGTAGCCCAAATCTGGACTGTAAGCTCCTTAGGACATGATATTTTTCACTCTATAAGAAAATTCTAAGTATGCTGATGGTGCTATGTAAAGTAATAACAATAATTATATTTGGAAAATTGTAGCTAGGTCTGACTGAGACTTAAATGAGCGCAGCTGGTAGACCAGCAAACGTTGGCCAGATGTGCCGTAGGCCACATCTGCTGCTTGGGCAACCAAAAGCACAGCTGGATTCAGAAGTCCTTCCAAGCTGTGAATAGGACTGCAGCTTGTTGTGACTAACTTCTGTCAGAGGTTTTGCACTACCAGCTCATTCAGTTGGATTCAGGGAAGGCTTAGTGTTGCACAACTTTAGCTGGACTGGAGCCGTTGTCTTTCATTTGCACCCAGGTGCGACTGTTTAAATAGAATGGTCTCATTTGCTTGTGCTCATTGTGCAGCACTGCATCCATGGCACCCCATGATGCAGCCCCCACAACTGTTGTTGCTATAGTCATTTTCAGTATGAAAAATGAAACAAAAAGGAAGTTGGTCTTGTAATTGCCTCCTTTCCCATTATCACTGTCAGCCAAATACTCCTTTCCAGCATAGTGCATAGATGTGGGATTATCAGTAACCTAAGCTAACAATGGATCTGAAAAATACAACACTCAATATCTTCTCTATTAAATACATTCTCATATTGCTATAAAGGCTCTGGCTTATCACTGAACAAAGGCTTCTTATGCCCTTATTTCTAGTACTGCTTTAATTAGAGCCATCATTCTGCCTAATTTTACAAGGGGAAACAGTGTTTCTCAGAACTTACTGTTATTTTTTGGATCTGTGCTGTTGCTCCACTCTGCCACTAGTTAGACTTTGGGAGTACTATGATAATGATATTAACACAATTTAAAATGAAAAATATGCTGAGCCTGTAATCTGCATTTTGGAATGTAGCCAGAAGGAAAGAGGAGAAGCCCCCTGGACCTTTCCTAGTTGTTTTTCTGTAGTAGTTCAGAAGTTCAGTGGGTCTTGGTAGTGCCACCGGTCATGGTGGGGTGAGAGGAGTGGCACCTACTAATATGCTTTCTTTTGCCTATCTACTAATGACACAGGATGCATTGCAGCCAGGCAGTCAAGTTCTGTGCTCCCACATGTCTGCCTGCAATGCAAGGATACATGATTGCAGTGCTGATATATGGCAGGTATGATGTCAATGCAGCATTTCCCCACACTGAAATTACCATGTTGTTCCTGTTTAAAATGCAATCAGTACTCATGTCCTCAAAATCTAAACTCTAAGTTGGTTTGGGTTCCTCATGCCATCCTCACTGACAGGGTCTAAGTCTGGGATTGATGTTAGATATATGAGTACCTCATCTTCCTTTGATACTGAGTCCTGGCTGTCACTTGAGAGCAGAACCAGTGGTGGGCTCCAGCAGGTTCGCACTTACTCTACAGAACCAGTTGTTAATGAGAGATGGGACATACAAAGTTTAAAAATTGTACCCTTCGGAGCTTCAAAGCCCTACATGGGTCTCTTCTGTTTTGCACCAGCTACTTAGCTGGCACAACTCCAAGTAGACCCTTTGGAGGCACAGGAGCTCTATATCTGGTCCTGCAGTGTACAACAGCAGCTGTTTCAGTGCTGCTGTAATGTACAGCACCAACAAAGCATAGGATTTGCCCCTTAGTAATTTTTGTCTCTGTATTTTCTTATACTTTTTTTGCAACTTCTGTGGCAGCTCTTGGGACTTAATTACCCCATGGTGGTTCCTAGCGTTTCTGCCCAAAAGATTGTAGCTGTGGTGCTGGCCTGGTTTGGAAATTATTATCTTCAATATTCAAAAAGCCTATGTTACAGGCATGCCTCATACCTGGCACATTGCCACTCATTTTAGAAATTAAACACTGGCCCTGAGCCTGGACTACAGGGATGGAGGAAGATTCATGTCCCACAATGTTACAAAGTGCAAGTCTCTGATTAAATTCTCCTGGAATTGTCCCATTTACCCAAAGTGCACTATAGCCTTGCAGGGAGCAAAAAAAGCCATGGATTATTCAGCTGCAGTTCTAAGAGAGCCTGTTGTAAGCTTGCATTTTAATTAAGCAGATCAGCTGAAGAAATGTTGTCTGTGTACTGCAGCGTAGCTGTCTGCTTGAAAACTGCCCTGTTGATAAACAGAGATCTCCTCTGTCCAAAGCTTCCACTCCCCACCACCCCGCCTTTTCAGATACATTCAGGGAAATACATTTGAAAGGATGGCATCGCTTAATAATTAAACTACTGTGAACTTAGCCTCAGGGAAGTCTGCTGCCTTGCTCAAGTGTAAGGACATGTCATGGCTCTGATTCACATGCTGCTACCATGATAAATCTTTAATGCTGAACATTTCATTTCAGTTTAGTTGAAATGTGAGGCCATTGCAACATCCTGGAAGTGGCTTCATGACCAGATATAAGTGGGTCAAGAAATCAAACATCCCATTCTCGGCGACTCTGCACACTGCCAGAGGGAGCCTCCTAACTCAGCAATTGCTTGGATGCTGATCTCTAGCACAAGCCATTTCTTTGAAATATTATATGAACAGGTTGTCTACAACATGTCCTGGTGATAAAGATGACCTGAAGCTCCTATTTGGCAATATTGCTTAATATTTTTAGCCTTCAAAGTGCTCCTTGATCGACTAATTCATACATCTTTTGATCCCTAGACAAAACAGTTCTAGCTAAAAAGAATAAGCAAACAGTTTCAACAGCAAAACAAGGCCATTTTCTCTTTATTAAATGTAACATTTTTAAAAAATATGTTCAGCTTTAAATGGAAATGAATAGGAGTGGTTATAACAAAAATGACCTGCACCCACAAGCTGTTGTACACAAGAACCCTTGTATAATAACATTTGAAATATTATATTATAAATATTTGAAATATATAAGTTAGGAAAGAGAACAGGGGAGAAAAAAAATGCAAACCAACAGAGGAGAGCACATCTAAATTCCATCCCAGTACACAGCAGAAGCGGTAATGAAACTGCAGATGGCAGACATTACTATTATATAAAATTATAGACATGGAGAAAGATGGAATTGGATCCCTGCTCCCATTACCTATTAATGCACAGGCAGCCAGCTCTAGATCTTAAGAAATGCTCTCAAGGACATATCATCCATGCACACAAGGCATGCACTGCATGCCTTATTATTATTCCTGGGCTCAATTCTTCTAGCTTCCTCCTCCTTTGAATTTAGCAGCCAGAGGGAGCATTTAAGGAAAAGGAAGCTTGCTCTTCCTTTGATAGTGTTCAAGCCACTGCTCACCAGAACATGTGATTTTAATGGTCAAGTGGTCATTGCACTATATAGATAATCCAAAGGAGCACTCAAAGGTGGGGCAATAGTCATGCACACTGAAAAATCCTCACTTCCTGTCTCTATTTCTTTTGCCTTCTGTGAAAGCCTCCCTGTGAAAGGAGGCCCTGCTTATGTTCTGGTGAGGTGGCAGTGTAGGCAACATGCATTTCAAGGGTGGGTGGATGGGGAATAGGAGCTGGGGCCAGGATCCAACACGGGGCTGCTTGGTCTGTTCAGATTTGTTCTGCTGATTGAGAGGGTGGTGGTGCAGATACAACTGTAGTGGCCATCCCCGAGGTAAGAGGAAAAGCTTCCCCTTGTTTCAGGGCAAGCTACTGGCTACCCTAAAATTACAGTGAATATAGCACAGGCACACTTGCCTGCCTGTCCTAGCACAAGTTAGGACTGTGCTTCCTATCGTTTTTAAACTGAAAGCAAAGTGTAAATAGATTATGCTGCCAATTTAATTCCTTAATAATACACAGCATTTGTATGGCGAGCCCCCCACCAATTTTTCATTTCAGCTACAGCAATAAGAATGGAGTGCAATTCCCATTGCTCTCATTTCTGGATGTAAGCCCCACTGAGCACAATGTGACTTGAGTAAACATGCATAGCATCCTATGCCTAGTGCCAAGGCAGCAACAATCGACAGTCTGATCTTATGTAACTCTCCTCCCTGCTGATGCAGCTGTACCACTGGAATGTGTGGGGCAGTCCCAGAGCTCTCTTCTCAGTAAGGGAACATTTATTCTCTTGCCTGTGGATAAGGCTTGACTGCCCTCAGGGTCTACTTAGACCTGAACCAGTGATTTTGATGGAGCACGTTGGAGTGAACCTGGGAAGGTAGATTGAAGCCAGTATTGGCTGTCAATATACCACCCTCTTTCTGGATTTGACTTGCCTCCCTTCAAGCTCTGGTCTCTGCCCTGTTCCATACCCATTATACCCTCCTACCCCCATACCAACTTAGCACCACAAGGGTGTCTTTGAAAGCTGCTGTCATGCAGTTAATCTCCACTTGCAGTGGCAGCCTTGCTGTGTGGAACAGTGTGTTGCCTTTCTTGACCCACCATAAAGCAGACTTTGCCACTGGACTGTGAGTTTCAAGCCATGCAGCAGACCCGTAGGATTGAGCCCTAAGCATGCAAGTGCAGGCATGCTAACATATTTTTTTGATTGAGTTGTAAGCTAGCAAAGCTTTTGGATTTGTGGATATAGTTTTTTCCCAGTAACTGCATTGCATGCTGACATTGCGTTTATTTATACAGACCTCCCAAGCCAGAACATTAAAACAAAGAAACAAGGTTAGTCTGGAAATCTGACTTCTCCCTATGGCAGAGTTATGCTGCCTATGAACGTGTACTTAGCATCTCATAACAGTGAGCTGTTTATTGGTGACTTACGTGACATCCCTCTGTAGCCCTTCCGTCTGCTGGTTGCCTTAAGGAGGAAGCTGAATGTATTTCACAGCTTAGCTGCTGTGCTGTGCTTCCACCTCCCAGGGATTTAAACAAATGCTTAAATAATATTGGTTTGATGGCAAGCTTTAGTGAGTTCCATGCAATGGATATCTAGTGTTTTAATCAAAGCACAGGCTATCTGTTGAAATCCCACAGTGTATATCTTCTAAAGAAGAGATCTGATTTTATGTGAGCTGGATGCCTTTTAGGATGAAACTTGATGTGACAATGAACAAGGAGGAACACTCCAGGATTTGAGAGTTCACCTCTCTTTGCTTCCTGGGAAGAGCTCTAGGGACATTTTCATCACCACACTTCGAACTGGACTTTTTTTCTTTTTATGTTTACAATGTCATTTTGAATTCACTTGGCCTTTATATTTCCCTAAATCAGGACTTTTTCCTACTCTTTTCTTTTTTAAATTTAGGTTGTTGAACCTTTTGGGGACAGGATTGTTATTAACATGTAGGGGTAAAAAAATGCTGTAAGCCACTCTGACCCCACGAATCAGTACAGAGTATAAATCAAGCAACATAAATATATAATATACTATAGGAGTGCAGTTTAAAAAAAGGAAAACATTATTTGTTTTGTAGTGGATAGTTATGGAAATACATGGTGGTCATTGCAGAACCTGTTTTCTTGTAGCCAGTAATACGGGGGGGGGGGGGGGCAGGGGGACAACAACGACGACACACAGCAGGATGCCACATGTTTCCATAACTACTTGTTATGGAGGAAGGAAATGTAACATTGGAGTGCTGTTGTAAGCCTCCATCAATGCATCTAGTTAAAGCTCTTTTGGAAAGCCCTTGTTGCACCATTCTGGACTTGAGGAAATGAAATACTATGGAATAATAAGATGACTGGCTTGGGTTTATGAAGTAAGTAGTAATAATGAATACTTGCCATGCTTTCTCATCACAACATATGCTTTTAGGACCATTTTATTTACTGCCTCATTAATTAGTTGTAGCAACCAAGAGCTTACAGTGCTGAATAAAGATTTACATTTAATTGAAGTCCCCTTTTCTTCTCCTGAAAAAAGTATTTTTGCACCCTGGCTGGATGTAATTAGTCCAACATGGCTTTTAAAGCAATTGGCTTTGTTAATGTTGTATTTGCCATGCCAGTTATACATGGAAGTCAAAGCATACAAATGCTGGTTCTGCGGAATAGGGGAAATAAATCAGAAGGAAATATTGATTTCACTTATAGGCAGGGTTTAAAGTTCAGAATAATGTTAAATCCCAAAGGAAAAGTTGTTTAAAATGCAAATTATATTGATATATTTTATTCTGGTTACAAAAAATGGCAATTTCTACTGTGGCTACACCAAAGAGTTGATTCATTTCTATGTTTGCAGTGAGGAGCTTTTCAATTGTTAATAGCAATCATATACCATAATTAGTCCAGCTAGCTCAGTGTTTCTCAGTATTTGCTGTACTAATTCACATGGTCCACCTATTCAAAGCACTACCAGAAATACGTGGTGATGACATCTTCACCATTTACTTCTTGTTGGGAGACCAGATATGATATGGCAAACATCAGTAGAAGTCTCAGGGTGGACAGGACAGGGTGACAATATGCCATAACCAAAAGATGACAAGGCCCCCCAAAATGTAGGACATCCAAGGAAAATGTAGGGCATGAAAAAATAAAAGCTCAAAATACTTTTATATATATATATATATATATATATATATATATATATATATATATATATATATATATATATATATATATATATATATATATATAGCTTTCATGTGCTTAATTTAAACACTGTTATTATTAAATTTAAACCAATTACATCTAACATTACATATAATTTATTGATTACAAGAAGTCTATGTGCCACCTGCTCACAATGAAATGGAAGACAATGAAGATTTTTTTCCCAGCATACAAGGCTAAAATCAGGACATGTCCTGGAAAAAATGGAGCAAATGTTCAACCTGGAACAGGAAGGTTTTTCAAGCATGATATGAAGCTCCATCACCAAACCATGCCCTCTACTATTGTTTGTTGCATGATATTTCTGGTCTCACTGACAGGCAACAGTTATCCAGGGTATCACTAGGTATTTGCGAGTATCACCAGACACTACCTCTCAAGTGCCACTGGTGGTACCTGTGATAATGGTTGAAAAACACAATTTTTCAGGCCTTGCCTAGTCTTGGGTTAAGCAACAAGAATTTTCATTTGCTTTGTAGCAACTTCATAGGGAGATTTTGAAGATTCAGAAAGTGCTGACCTGAGAGAACTGTTGCTATGCTTAATCCTTTCTCTAATGTAAATACTTCCCATACTTGTTTGCTGTTAATATGTACATATTGTACATACATATACACACACCTTACACAAACAAAAAAATAACAACAAAAAACAAAAAAACAACTAAATAAACCACCAACAGCAGCTTCAGATTTGTTTCAATGTTGAAAGCGTATCCTATGGGCTGAATTAGAAAGATAAATTCATGGGATTTCTTAATCATAGAGCTCCCATAATAATTGTAAATTGGCACCAAGTTCCAATGTTGCTGTCACACATAAGATTTTGCAAACTTTTAAACTATTTTTAAAATATTGGCCCCACCAAAAAACCTGAATTTTGCACTGTAAACAATGTAAAGGCCTTTTCAGAGCCACAGTTGTTTTGACTATCCACTCTTTCCCATTTGTAAGAAAAGGGGACAGAAATTTGTGGTGGAGGGGACCAGTAGCTTCCTGGAGCTATCATTTCCCCCCCGCCCCAAACATAATCCCATCCCCACAAAATACTAAAGTTTTAGAGCCCCTTTCCCAAAACTGAAATGAAAATTGCAATTTTGGCTTATTGTATGAAGGCACCTGTAATTATGTTTTGAATGATTGATGTGCAAACTTATCTAATATTATTTTCTCTTTCAAATGCTTTGTGATTTTCTAGTCCAGGGTCTCTAAAATTTTCAGTATGAGAGCCAAAACCATATTTTATGTATTTTTGCAGGCTAAAATTTGTGCAGTTTTATAAATGAATGAATGAAATTTAAATGAATGAATTTGTTTTACATTGATTTTTTTGTAATGTACATAATGTTATTCAGAACAAAAGAGAAAAATTATAATGCTCTGCTTAAACTGAGAAATTATGTTTAAGGAGTAACAATGGCCTATATCCTAAAGTGAAATTATGCCCCTTGTTCCGGAGCAGTTAAGATGACTTTCCATAAGATAACACTAGAGAGTGACATAACTGCGTGGACCTATAATTGCTATGGATTTTGCCCAATGTCAAACAGCAGATCTCTGACAAAAAAGTTGCTGCCAGCTAGATAAAGTTTTGTGGCAGGCCATAGTTTGGAGACCCCAGTTCTAGGGGTCCGGCAAGGCTTGGTGGACTAACTTTGTCTGGGCAGGCTTGGTGAACAAGTATGGTTTTCAAAGTGGGGGTGGGATTTCAGCTGTATTTCACATCAGAGGTCTCCTTCCAGCAACTCAAAGGTTAATGACAGTACAAATGTCAAGAACAATAATGAATTCTGTCTCCAGCTCTTTGCTGGCATGAAAACTTAGGAATAACCTTTATTACGAAGCCAGCAAAGCATTTAATTAGCTGTCACTGCAGTCAAAGCAATGCAAAAGTTAGTTTTTCTCCAACCAAGAACCTATTTCTCCAGGTGGTCCATTCCTCTGCAAGATTTCTCTTGCAGCTAACTTTTGCAGCTAACTTTCAAGAAGCAGCTAACTTTTGTGCTCTGGGAAACTATGTTTTTTGTTTGTTTTAAATATCTTTGGATGAGGTAGGCATTTAGTCAGCACCTTGGACAGTGCCAAAAAGACCCAGTGGATCTTGTATAGATGCTCAAACATGTCAATTTCATTTCAGGTACTGTTTATGGAAACACTTTGAAATTCTTCTAAAGAGGTGTAGTGGTGCTGGTTCCCTGAACATGTTGCAAAAGTGCCATTTCAGAAAGTTGTGCGAATGCAACTTCAGCCAGAAATGGGTTCTGGAGTTACAGTGGATGGAACTGGGGACTGTCTGCATGCGTAAAATATTCTCCATCACAGAGCTACGAGACTTCCCATTTGATATTTTATTGCATGTATTAAGCATTCATAAACACAATTGTCATCAGTCCTGACAGATTACATCACAAACTGCTTTGGACAATAACATTCCATTACTAAAAGTTTATTTGTTTATTCCTTTTAGGCTGCAATCCTATCTGGCACTAGGGCTGACCTATGGCTGCCAAACGGGCCAGCCTAGCTGCACCAGAAAAAACCTGGGATGGCGCAAGTCCACTTAGGCTGGCCCAAGACAGATGAAATTGCACTAGTCAAGCAGTGCTGGCCTGGGTAGCTCAGCAGGGGCATGTTTTGGGCATGTGGGGTATGGCCTGACTTAGGCCACCTCAAAAGCTGGGGTAAATCTGAGTAGACAAATGGGGACCCATGATAAGCCAGAGTATAAATGGAAGAAAAAGGAAAGGTTCTAAGTCTGAGGCCGGTCTAAGCACTACTCCTGCCTCTCAACCTCAGGATATGGTACAACTACAACAGCCTGCCTCTGGATACATCACAACTCCCACAGCCCACTCCAGCAGCCATTCCCCATGCACCCACCCTACAGTACAGGGTTCCGTATAGCAGAATCATGGTGTAGCTGTTACTGGTTGCCAGGGACTCATGGCCTTCCTTATACGTCAGGGATCACAGCTGTTCCTTGTTCAGTGGGATCTCAAGCAGACTTCCTTGGAATATCTCCCAAGCCCTCCCTAGGTGCTACTTACTTTGTCCTCAGCAGCAGGTAGGACAGAGACCTCCTAGCCCTGTGGATTTGGCCTATCAGTCCAGGATATGGCCTATGTAGGCCAGCTTAGCTGGGCCATTTTCTCTGACACTAAGGCTGCAATCCTAAAGTCACTTTCCTGGGAGTAAGAGTCATTGAACACAATGGAGCTTATGTTTGAGTAGACAGGGTTAGGATTGTGCTCTAAGTCAGGATTGCACCCTAAATAATTTAATAGTTGGTTTTCCTCGATTTATTGCTTTCTGGTTAGTTCAAAAGTACTGGCTTTTTCTGGAAAGCTACTTTTCATCTGTATCCTCTGAAAGCATTTTAATGTTGAGATATGTCTACTTTCAGAACAATATTGGCACATTTATGGGAGGAGGAAACTGGATTTGAGGCACTGAGTATGCACTTTTTAGATCTATTTGAGCAGTTAAACACATTGAAAGTAAATTGTAATCTTTAATCTGGAAGGAGCTTTGTGAAGTTTCAAAAAGCACTAAAATCGATATGGGTCAGCTTTCTGATGTTGATATTTTGGTCTTACGCTGTTGACAAATACATTATTCTCCCCCAAAATTCTTCAGATGGTATTTTATGGATTATTTTTCAAAGGAAGTCATCGAATTACAGAATCATTCAATATATCCCAGCTATGTTTATTTGGAAACAAGTCCCATTAATTTCAGGGCCTCTAGGTGGAAAGCTGTCATTTCCCCTTGCCATCTGAGTAATTTCAGGTGGCTACCACAACATGGATGGGCCCCCACATTTTGTGATCACTGCATGGAATGGCTCCAATGGCAGTGTGGGGTTGGGGAGCTTACAAGGCACATTGAGGCACCCTGTAAAACCTAGTGCACTGCCCCCTTGGGACACTACTGAGAATAGGTACTTTGAGCTGGAAAACTAGGTGCAGCTCAAGGGCAATCCTAAATTTTGGGAGCTGTCACAAAGATTGTCTAACCAAGCTTGTCGATTATCTTTATAAACTCTCTCCAGAATAGCCTTCTCAACCCATGTGACTGTCAAGAGCCCTGTCTTCACCCACAGCTATTGGAACACGTCAGTGCCTTCTCAAGTCTAACCCCTAGGCACAATTTTTTTTAAAAAAAGTCCCTTATCATGTTCCTCATGCAGTTTCTTTAATCACAGGAGTGCAGGACTTTTTGTTTAATTTAAAGGGCTAATGGAGATCTGTCAGTTGGCACAGACCCTGTAAATTAAATTGGAAGTCCTGTGTGGTTTGAAGAAACCACACCAAGAGCAAAGTAAAGAGGTGGATAATCTGCTATCTGCTCACTTTGAGCCAGATGAAAGCTGATCGGTCTGGACCACATCTACAGTGGGCTGGAGGTGGTGATGGTTGATTTAGGATTAGGCCCACCGGAATCACTGCCCTCTCACCCTCCAGCAATCTGCCAATGATGCAGCCTGCATCTCTTCATGGTCTAGGCCAGTGATTTTCAACCTTTTTCATCTCACAGCACACTTAACAAGGCACTGAAATAGTCAAGGCACACCATCAATTGTTTTTACCATTGACAAGGCACACCAGACTGTTCAAATCCCCCATTTTCCTATTAATGAATGTCAATCTCCAAATTCCCATGGCACACCTGAGAACTATCCATGGCACACCAGTGTGCCATGGCACACTCATTGAAAATCACTGGTCTAGACAGTAGGCATATAGACAGGAAATACAGGAAGTACCTAAGCTTTAGTTTAATCCAGGTGAAAAGTTTCATTTTGTCAGTTGTCTGAGCTGTGCCTTGTGCATTGGTTTAGGTACAGCACAGTTCCCTGGGAACTTAAAACCAGGTTTGGGAGACTTTGGTGCTGTTTAGGCTAAGCTGCTATTGCCATTTTAGGATCTGGGTGAAAAACAGTCAGATACAGAAACCCAGATTTTATCATGAAAACCTGTCAGGGTGTTGACTTTTTGATGTCCTATCTGGTTCTGGGCACAAGAGTGAAGACAAACACACACACAGCAGGGTAGTTTCTATCAACTGTATTAACTAACTAACAGGGTAATCCAAGACAGTCCAGATCATACACATTTAGTCATATAGTAGAGCAACCAGAGCCAAGTCAGAGTCCATAAATCTTTGTCAGTAAGTCGGTCCAAATATCGTCTCAAGTCCAGCAGTCTAAATTACCTCAGCTAAATCACCTCAGAGTACTTCACAGTATGACAGGGCACCTCAGCTCCCCTCAGAGCTTCTCAGCTCACCTCTTTCTACAGAGCTTCTCAGCTCGCCACAGATCTTTGCTTTCCTCAGAGCTTGCCTCATCTCCAAATGGCCAACTGCTGCTTATATCGGTGATGGCAACCACTCAGCAGCCAATCAGAATATGCCACATACTTGTCTGTGATTGGACACTCAGGCAGAGACATTATTCTACCAGCCAATGCGCTTACATCTAACCTTGAACCAATAGTTAGGTCCAAAAACCTAACAAAACCCTGTTTTATTTCAGATATACTTATAATGTGTGAGGAAATATGGCAAGTGCCACTTGTGTCCCATTGTAATTCATAAGAAGATGACAAGAGAAAGCAGACTAGGACACAATGCTCTGTTATGATGATATGAGTCATTGTTTGGCCATAAAGATGAAACCCAGAAAATGGTAGTGTATAATATGATGAGTAACAATTAGCAACGTCAGCAGAAATTTAGTCAGCTGGAATATTTTAAATTGAATAAATTTATGAGGAGAGAAAATTGAATGATTTTTCTTTTCCCAATAACAGATAGGCTGTCCTGAGAGCAAAGGAAACAGACATAATAATATATCTCCTGAAACCGAAAAAGTAGCTTTATTTAGATGCATAGTGACAACTACTCCCCCAAGGAGATGAAAACTAAAATCATGTGATACATCAATACTCTACTGGACTACCCTCTTCCCCAGAAAACAAGTTCTCTTGCATCTTATCTTTACTTTTCTGGAACATAAGTAAACATTCATGTGAATATTTCAGCCTGTCCTCTGTGTTATGTGAATGTTTCGGCCTATCCTCAGAGGACTGTGATGTGCAATCCTCTGACATGTCATTTATTTTAGCTAAATATTTATTGAACACGAATGCTTAAATCTCACTTTTAACCCTCTTCACAGCAGAATAAAGTCTCGTTTGTACAAACAGCTGTTTAGGTGTTGGCAGATACACTCTTAAATCTATATGATTGTAATTCAGGCCTGCACCACTTGTTTCCCACTGGACATCACACAGTCCACCAGATATATGTGTTGGTTCCCCAGGGGCTTGCAAAGTTTCTCCTTGTTAGCTTTCTAACTGAATCTGTAAAAACTGAATAGGCAGGTAGTAATCACTTGGCAGGCGACAGTAAATGGCTGGCAGGCTGTATTCTGTGTAGTAGGTCACAAGCTGTGCAGACTTTCAAGAATTCTTCTGTTGCTCACATCAACCCATTTCTGCCTGGCCCAAAAGCGTACACATTTGATCCCTGTTATATATATACAACGTTGGGCAGAAATGGCTTAACAGAAAGGTTACTATGAGAAAGAAACTGACCAAGGTAATGACATGTCAGGATTATCCCAGAGATCCTCCTTTTAATTTTCTACTTATTTCTTCTTTTAGGGCAGAAACACTCTTGGTAAGAAAAAAAGCTCTTTTCAAGTAAATGCAGCAGGTATCACTTAGCAGGAGAGGAATAACATGTAATGTTAAACATGATTTCTATGTGATAAAACTTCTTTTTAGTGCAAAGTTTTCAAAAGAATGATCTGAACTTGCATCTTCTAATGCACTGTCAGCATTAAGGGGTACAATAGAATGACTATTTTTATTGTCCATTTTGCAAGAGGATATGCTTTATTTGCAAGAGGAATGGGGCAAAGACTGCTGTACTCCCCCACCAAACCCTTCCTGTCAGTTCTATTCATATATGTTAAAGCAATGGTTCTCGAGCATTGGGACCCCTTGAACCCTCTTTTCAGAAGAAAATCTGTCCAGGACCACTCCCAGAATGATGTCATGCTGGAACAGAAAGTACCAACACTGATGCCAGAGCTTCTCCATGTCTACTCAGATGTCAGTCCCACTGTGTTCAATGAGACTTGGGGTGCAATCTTTACCTAGGCCGGCACAGCTCATTGGTCTCCCATTCCCATGGGGATGTAGTGAGACAAGCGCATGTCAGTGTCTGGCCTAACCTCCCCCCAGGAGTGCTTGTGGACTGAAGTGCCTTACAACCAGCAAGGGACTAGTGCTGGGGTTTATGCCAGCCTAACCGGGGTTTAGGATTGCAGCCACTCACAGGAATACAGTCTAATGCTGCAATCCTAAAGGCACTTTCCTGGGAGCAAGACCCACTGAAAACAATGAGGCTTACTTTTGAGTAGACATGGTCAGGATTGTGCTTTTAGTGTGTTATTCCTAGATGGCATTCCAAGATGATGGAACCCAGTTTTTCATGACCCCCTCCCAACTTAAACAAAGTTGTGTAAAGAGACTTTACGTGCACCTGTAGTTACTGCACCACCTAGTGAAAACCTATGGGAAATTCATATTGCAATCCAGAGTAACTTGTTCTTACACTGGAGCAAGCACTTCCCATAGTTACTCTGGGTTTTGCCCATATTCACATAATGCCTTTTAGTTCTTTTCTTTTAGTAAAGAAAACATTCTTTTCTATTTCCCTTTGTATACATGGAGCACTTCCCCTTTCATAAAAGACAATGGAGAACCATACACTCCTGTGATGTGCAATCAGAGTCTTGGGGCCGTGCCCATAATACTGTAGTATTGTTTTTGCCATCCCCAGTGGTTGTTCTTTAGCTGTGGGCGTGGATACTGCCTTTAAAACATTGACTTGAAACACTGAAACTCATGATAGCTAATACTATTATAGTTTGTGTTATAAACTACATATATAAACTATATATAATGTTAGAATACTTTTATAAAAATCTTGAGACAATTGCTGTCCCCTCTAACAAGTCAGTCTCTCTCTCCCTCCCTCTCTCTCTCTCTCTCTCTCTCTCAAACTCAAAATAAAATAAAAGCTGAGATTTTTGTCCTAACCCTGAGAGTTAAAAGTATTGATTGCTGAATTGTTTTGGGCTGTGCTAAATTCAGTCATTGATTGAAGTATGAGAATCAATGTGCTTAAATTACAAAACAATCTAGGATGGAATACAGCTAAAGGGGACCAAACTCTTTCTCAGAAGATATTAGGAAAAAGTATACCAGTTCTATCCTAAAGATAAGAACAAAAGATCTAAAACTAATTGGGCTGCAACCTTTAATCTGTTAATGATTAGGTGAACCAACCTAATCTTTGTAAAGCTTTGTTTTAATTGTTAGCCAGTTCTAGTTATAATGATACTGGGAAATGAAAAGAAAATATGGTTATGAACTTGGCAGTCTTGCTTTGCACCAACAGACAAATTACTATGGTTTAGCCTGACAAACTTGATCAGGAGATCTAGGATTTAACATAATTCTCTGTGAGGCATGATGAGAGAACTGTTTAATATTGCAGTTCATATTTGGCTGGTTGACAGGCTGGCAGATTCATCTTGGCTACAATTGAGGTATCTATCTGGGGTGTGTTTGATCCATTTGGGAATCAGGACACTGGATTACCTTAGGATCTTTTATACACATACACACACTTACGGTATATACTTATAAGTATTCTATAAGTACCTATATATAAGTACCTTCCATAACTCTCCAGTGATTTCTCTCATGAAAAAAAAATTAAATTTTGCATTTTAAAATTAAACTTTGTATCCATAGGCTTCTCATGCATAACACTGATTAATGATGACCTTTCTAATGATGTGCACCATCTTTTGTGTATTAAGGGCAGGCTAATTTTGAATCTGAACACGGTATGGATCTCAGAGAGCTGCTGAGATTTCAGTAAAAACCAGGTCTGCAATGTTCTCACCCACATGCACAAAACCCATATGCAGTTCTTACCCACATGCACAAAAAGCTTTAACACCTTTTTCCCTTAACTTTCTGTCTAACTTTCTCATACTTATAGTGAGCAGTTAAATAATCCTTCCCTGAGGTGCTGCAGTGCAGAGTAGAGTTAATTAGGTGTTATTTAGAAATGCATTTGCAAAGTGCTAAATCTTGTAAGTCCTAATCATTGCTTGATGAATGCATTAATGACCCCCTGCTTAACCTCATTCTGATATGCCTCTCCATATTTCTAACACATGTGAAGCCTCCTCTCTTGTCCTTGAAACACACATAAAGTCAGACATAAAGACATTTGCTGATAGGCAAGCCTCTTCCTCAGTTCTGCTGATCCTATACTCAAAATCTGATTAGCTATAGGAAGCACATTTATTTTGGTGTGCTAACTTAGCTGGTACTATTTTCACTTACTCCTGAACTGACCTGATCATTATTCTCCTGTCATATTACAAGGAAACAGCAATTCATGGTTTGTGTTGTGGGAAATGGCAAAGAACCCATCAGAATTATTTTCAAGACAGAATTATGGACTTGGAGAAATTTCCGAGGTCATCTGGTCCAAGACTTTGTGTAGCCTTCAGTGGCTTCCCCAGGCCTCTCAACGCTTTATAAGGAATTAAAAATGTCATTCTGATGCTCAGAAGACCCTCTACTCTGCTCCCCTTTCCACTGGAGAGTGAGGGGAATTCCCTTGTAACTGTGGGACATTCCCTTATGGAACAACCCCAATGGGTACCAGAGGCACACCTGTACCCACCCACCCATCTATCTATCTTTTTTTAAGGACCCAGTTCTATCCCACATTTCAGCTGTCATGTAGCCACAATGTAGCCCCAAGGTAAGGCAGCAAACATTTCTTTACCATGACCCAGTTTCGGTGACCACCACCACTACCTCCACTGCAAATGGTGTGACTGCATAATACTGGAAAGTTGGATTGGGCTCCAACTTCCTTTAAAATTATACATTTCATCTGTCAGGGAATTCAAGGTGGCATATATGAGTTTGGAAGTTACTTTCCAATCAGGCTCTGACTAGGCTAGTTCAGCTTACACATTCTTCATCAGGCTGGCTCTATCACGGAGCTCAGATCAAGTTCTGGGAAAGACTGTGATACAACTAAAGGAATGATATGTTAATATTAGGCCCCATGGTTTTTGCTCTCAAAAAAGAGTCATTCATTATTTTAACATTTGTTTCCTCCTGACAAAATGGCACACAGCCTACCTTTTAGTACCAGAGGCTCTCATATTCAATACTTTTCAAGTCCTTCTATTCTTTTAAAGAAGGAATGAAAATGCATTACTCCAACAATTATATTACTTTTGCTTTTGCTAAGATATGGACAGTACTTCACATTGCATAACCCCAGAGCAGTGCTCTTCAAAGTGAGGGTTCATTTCCGGGAAGGGAAGGGTTGTGGAAAGCTGGGTGCAGCCATCTTGGAATCTGGCACTGGGCACCTTTAATATCACTTCCATCCATGACATCACTGTCCGGGGATGCTGGACAGAATGTCATTCTTAGAAGTGGGTCCTGGGCTGAAATGCTTTAGTACTGCTGCCCTAGAGAATGCTAAATGGTCTGTATATATTTTTGTCAGTGCAGTCCAAATCTTGTTATTGGTTGAGAATGCTTCCTATATTCCTTTGCCTGATATTAGGCATTGAATATCAGGAGCAAAGATGTTGTTGTTTTGCTAACCCAGCACATATGGCAGATATTTAGTAACTTGCATTCTTATGTATGTGCATTGTTTGCAGTATTTTGATACATTTTTGCCTTTCAGTGCTTTAATTTAGATTACAGCTCAACTAAAAAATGGCATAGATAGGAACAAGAAGTACCTTTAGTGCAACTGCAGTAGGCCATAGATGATAATACAACCCCAAAGCGAAAATTCCTGGGAGTAAGCAAAGTGAAACAAAACAAGACAAAGCCACCCTAGCCCTGTGCTTTACTGAGTCCTACCACTGGATGTCACTGTTATTCTTTGGATATTTGGCTGATAGAATATTTATCTAAACATGTGTTCAGTAATGTGGCAAACTTTAATCTCCTTAGTACAAAAGATTTCCAGAAAAGAAATACATTTGGAGAAATATATAAATTAACTTGGTCAGACCAACTTCATTAAAGTTATTAATCCAAAAATATATTTATAAAATAGAAATATAAAGACCGAAGCTGGGTTCAGCAACAACTAGTTTGTAGCGTCTCTTAAAAGACTTTTGTTTCATCATTGTCTCACCAGAAATCACAACAGGAGCACCACCCAGTTGAGTTGAGTGATAGAGATCCAGTATCCATCAGACAAATGAAACTCAAACAAATGTCAGATATTTTGTTTCATTGTGAAGTCACTTAGGCTGCAATCCTAAAGACACTTTCCTGGGAGTAAGACCCATTGAACACAATGGGGCTTTCTTTTGAGTAGACATGGTTAGGATTGTGATCTTAGGCTGCAGTCCTAACCTTCTGTTAGGCCAGCCCAGCATAATTCCTGACTGCTGACCTAGGAGTGTCACAAAAGTGCTGTCAGACACTTCACTGCCTCTCTTGTGGAAAGGTTAGTCCACTGCACAGACATGAGCTTGCCTCCCTACATCACCACAGGAACAAAAAGACCACTGAGTTGTGCTAGCCTAGGTTAGAATTGCACCCTTAATATCCAAGTTGTAACTAGTCGCCCTAGAGGGAGACCACAGCTGCGATATAAGGACGTCTGCAAGAGGGATCTAAAGGCTATGGGAATGGACATCAACAACTGGGAAACCTTGACCTCTGATTGTTCAGCATGGAGGCAAAAGATGCAGCATGGCCTTCTTCAGTTTGAAGAGACACTCATTCGGCAGGCTGAGACAAAGAGGCAGTCCCGGAAACGGCGAAATCTGGGGGCTGGGCAGGGGACTGACTGTATCTGCCCTCAGTGTGAAAGGGATTGGCACTCTCAATTTGGCCTGTTCAGTTATAAAAGACGCTGTTTTAGGACCTCTCTTCTGAGCACGATACCATAGTCTTTCAAGACTGAAGGATGCCAGTGCAATGACTAGTCAGGTGCTAGCACCAATACTTCTTGAACATGTACAGTGTCATGTTTTAGAAACTTGGTGTCCAAAACGCTATCAGAATGAGAGACAAATTCAGGAGTGCATGCTGATGTCTGAAATTAAACAGTTTTCAGGTGTTTTAAGCCTTGTGGCATTTGAGACAAAGACTGATTCACGCTTTTCTTGCAGGAGCTTTGAAGTTACTTCTCTAAGGTGCAGTACCTCTCTGCTCCTAGTTAGGCAACATTTTTATGAAGAGAAATCACAACAGGAGCAACACCCAGATTATGTACACTGTTGCCTTAGACCACTGGAATCATATAAAAGGAAATTTGCCAACATGTCATTGGGAGCATATGTGAATTGATAAAATAAAAATATGGGAAAGAACCCTGAATCTTTGGTCCAGAGGAAACTGGAGTCTGAGGCCTAGTGAGTAAATATAAAATAACTTGAGCTAGAATCCGCTCTGTCAATTGATCTATGCTGGTCACTTTCAACTGCCTTGGAGGATTGTGATTATCCTCACTCTAGCGAAGGAAGCAAAAGGGGCAAAATAGTGATTCAGGGGCTGGAGCCAATTTACTGTTCTGCATCCCTGCAATTTATATATTGGATGAGTGACTACAGATCAGGAATTTTAACAGTCTTTAGGGTGAGAAGGTCTAACCCTGTTCTTAGTATTATTAAAGAATTGGGAATCAGAAGTCCCTACCAATCTAGTGTAACTCATTCAGCAATCCACTTAACAGCAATTTTCAAACCAGTGGTCATGACCCAGTTTTGGGTAGTGTACAAAACTGATGGGGCAGTTTGGACCATGTGCATCAAATTGCTACTTGTGGGGGGAGCACCGCTGCCCAATCACAATTGTAACCAAACCCTTTGGCATTTATACATCTCAAGCAGCAGCCTCCTTAGTCTCTAGAAACTTTGGAAACCACTTGAGGTTCATCACTGACCTTTTGCCTACCTATGTCCTAGAGGATGGAGACTAAACATTATTACCAGTAGTGGAGAATGAAATTCTATAGAAGCATTTAAACATCATGCAAACATTTAGCAATTGGTCAATGGATGCAGTTACGGGGCAGAACTGAACTGGATTTCTCAGAAATTTGCAGAAAGCAAAGTTTCTCCTGTTGAATACCGGGTTTTTTTTAGTATTGAGAAAATCTCAATCTGGGAACAAACTTAGAAAATCTGGGAACAATTTTTTTTTTAAAATCATATCCTGACATTGTCAAATTCCCAATTGACTGATCTCTGCGATTGCCGCATTATGTTGTGCAATAATTACTGTTCCTGACTAACTGGATTGCTATATAAAGACTAGTTTGGAAAGCTTGGTCAGAAGGGGAGCAAGCCATGCTGGAGAGGTCAGAAAGGAAAATGTTATGGTTCATGGCTTCCTCAGCTTGTCTATTCATTCTCTAAGGTGTGAGTACACAGTCTTCTCTTATGGCTTGATGTTAAGCAATAAAATACTGTCAAATAAGAGAATGTAGCTATGGAAGTAGCTTGTTCATTTTTTACTCTATACTTTAGAGCATGTCAAGACAGCATCTTCATACACTGAGTGGTCTGTCTACATTTTATGAACCAGAATTTTGAAACAGTTACTAAATTGTACTATTTTTTGATATTTTTTTTTTTTTTTTTTTTTTGCTGAGCTGTGTAATTCAGAGATGATTTAATGCAGTAGGTTTGGTGCTGTGGGATGAGCTGGGCTTGTTGCTGTTGCTCTTGAAAAGGGACCTAGCTTCTGAAACATTTGTCTTCTTTTGTCTATTTGAAGGTAATATATAGGGGAAAAGCCAAGCCCATAGATCTAGGCAGTGAAGTTGCAGCAGTTTTTGTGGGTATTATTTTTGTTTTGCTAGGAGTTTTTTAAAAGCCACACTGTATATTTAAGTGAATGTTTCAAAATATATCTGTGCACAGTGACAACTCCAGCTTTGGGACAATTGTGTGCACCAACATGCTTTGAAAAGTAAATGCATACACCAGTCACTCTGTTCATGGTGTCCGAAAGCCAGGCAGCAGATTGATCCAATTCCTCTTTAATTCTTCCATTTGCTGCCACAATGGCAGTAATGAAGGAATCTTGTGTTTCTGCTGCCCAATTCCAATTAGTTTTCCATTGAAATTAGCCCCATTGAAAGCTAGTTTGGTTATAGATGACAGTGCTCCTACATGGTTACAGCTATGGGTGGCCCCACTACGGAAAAATTACATCTGCTGCTTGTTCCCTATTCATTCCTTATAAGGACACTTACTAGCTTATTAGATGGTGGTGGACACAGTGGCAGCAGATGGTAAGCATCCCCATTTGGGTCATGACACATTTGACAATGGAGGGGAGCAGTGGCAGCAAATCCTTGTTGCCTCAGGACTTGACCAAATATGGTTTGTAGGTTCTTGTGTGGACATTGACTCCAGACATGTCAGGGTGACCATATGTTCTCTTTTTTAGCCTTGTATCTTAGAAAAAAATCTTCATTGCCCCCCTTTTCTTTGGAGCAAACAGCATGTAGCCTTCTTGTAATGAATAAATTGTATGTAATAGTTTCAAATTAGTAAGTAATATAATGTTTAAATTAACCACATAAAAGTAATATATATGAGTGCATTTAGCTTTCATTTTGTCATGTCCTACATTTTTCTTGGATGTTCTACATTTTTGATATATGGTCACCCTGAGGTATGTTCCCCACCAAGGAATAACAAAGCTTTGGGTGAGCTTCATATGTTGGCAACATGAGAACTCTCCAACTTGCTAATTCAAGAGACAGGTGTCACTTCTTATATACATCCTGGTTGAATCTCATTAGGTTTGTATATTTTCCATTACCAGTCTGTGCTTTCCTGTACCTGTTTCCCAATCCTCGTCTCCTGACCTTTGGCTTTATTTTTTATCTTGGTTGTAGAGATCCCTCTTCAAAATAGCTCTTTTTCTTTGACTTCCACCTTAACTTACCCTACAATCCAGAGTAAGTAGGGGAGTACGCAAGAAACATTACGTGCACCTGTAGTTACTGCACCACCTACTGAAAACCTATGGGAAATTCATATTGCAATCCAGAGTAAATTGTTCTTACGCCGGAGCAAGGACTCCCCGTAGTTACTCTGGATTGTGCCCATAATCAGTTAAACCTGTCTTAACATAACAGTTCTGACAGCAGTTTCTTATCAACTGACAACACTGAGATTTCACTCTGACTTATTTTGCTACTTTTTTCATCTGGAGCACTACTACCTGCATTTTGTTTTTGTTGGTTTGCTCTGTGGAGAGTATGCAACTAGAGAACAAATGAATGAAATGTTGAAATTATTGTATTACTTGGCCAGGGGAAGGGACTGCTTTAAGTGACATGTCTAAGTAGTGCACATTGTCATCCTCACCATCCACCCAAGCCACACCATCTACTGGGCATCCACCAGACTAGTCTTCCTGTTTCTGCTGCCCAATTCCAATTAGTTTTCCATTGAAATTAGCCCCACTGAAAGCTCGTTTGGTTACAGGTGACTGTGGTCCCACATGGTTACAGCTATGGGTGGCCCCACTAAGGAACACTTATATCTGCTGCTGCTTGCTCTCCATTCATTCCTTATAAAGGTATATCCCTCATATGTGCTAGGGAGGGATAGCATTCTTCTTAAAATATTTGCAGCAGAGCATATTATTTGAGTAGCAGAATACCGACCCAAGCACCCTTTCATATTTGCAGTTGGTAACTGGGAGGGGGGCTGTGCTCCTACTGATGAGCAATGCTGCCATCTTTGCCTCTTGCTTTCCAATCCATCTGTCAGATCTTAAAAGAGTGTTATGCCCTATCGTTTCCTTGTGGTCTTTGATCTATTTGGCTCAGATCATAATGAGATGACTTCCTCCTGTCTTCAATGCTTTGGCCTCATTGGATTTCCTTGACCGATGTCTGAGGTAGAGCTGTCATGTTTTTCTTTTTCCTCTGCATATTAATGTGATGAAAGGATTTTGTGAAGGTGGCATTCCTCTATATCAGACCACACACATACCATAGTCTCAAGATAGGAAACCAAGCAAAATGCATGCTTTCTAGCATTTTCCAGTACATTGTAGCATGTGATTTTTGTCATAGAAGTGTCCTTTTACTGGGAAACTGTGATCTGAAAGATGTTAATATGGGAATATTTCACTGGGGAATATTTATTTCGTCTTGAGTAGGCTGACTACTATATAGGAGTAAAGAGATCCTATATATTTAGATTGCAGGTTTTTTCATCTCTGCATGACAAATGACTGCTTATTGGCACCCCCTCTTCTGGATAATCTCAAAGATGCAGAAAGTCCATCTTCTTTTGTATCTGATCACCCTAGATTTGGAAAGATACATGATGGAAACCCCTGATCTGTTATTTGTTGGTTGTCCAAACTAATGAATAAAGCATGGTTGGCTTCTCTTGAGACCATTTATTATCAATCTCTCTCACCTGGAACCAATTTTATTCAGCTCAGCTGTTTCTAAAGTTATGCTGTTGGCAATTACATGTATAAGCTGCACAGCCAGCCAGAACCTTCTTTCTCAGAAGACTGTAGTCCTACAAGTCTGTATTTATCATTGAAAATGCACACATATAAATATAGCCTGCCACAAGTCTTTCAGGTAAAAATGGAATTCATTGCCTTTTCAATGGCCTGGACATTATTTTTTCAGATATTATCTCTGTATCATCATGATGGGCATTAATACATTAATAGTTCTATTGATTTGGGGTCCAAAGATTTCCCATAGGTTCTCTTTTTTACATCCCCCAACACCACCCCTGAAATGTAAAGTGATATAGTGCACCATTTTAGCCATAGCATTTTGCAGAGGGGAGCATAAGTTTTACTTCCATATCGTATCTCCTTCAAATATTATAAGAAATTGGCATACCAACATTTAAAGTCATTCTAGTGACATTTGCAACTCATTTGTCATCATATTAAGTTGGGAACACAAAGTTCCTGAGAAAACATTCTCATATTTCCATGACAAAACAGTCCCTCATTAGCACTATGAAATATACTTCCAATACAAATTAATAGAAATCAAAGATTAGGAAAACATTTCTGAGTTATAATTCCTAATAGTGGTGAATTTTTTTAACCCATTATATATACACTTGTCATTGCCTGCTAATACGCATCTTCTAGTATAGTACTTGCAGCAAGCCAAAGTCTTCATCATATACATTAGTTGCCTGGTATGATGGACTTCTGATGGTACTAGATATATTCATTTTTATGAGCGTATTATATGAATCTCAATGAAAATCTTGGCTCAGAAAACCATATCTCTAATGTAAAGTACATCATATGCCTGCATTGTTAATCGTGCTTTTACTTTTGGCTTTTCAACAACTGCATGATATACTAGTTCCATCTCAACAAAACTATGAAGCAGCCTCACACTTTCTTTCTCCTTATGCTCTCACAAAAAACTGAATGCAGATTTATTACTTGGAAAAATCACCTTAATTGTATTAGTGCTGCTCAAATGATGCAGCTCTTATCTCAGAAGCAGTTCAAGGTTATTTTCTTTCATTATTTTTTCTCAGAAAGCACAAAATAAAGCAGAACATGGATGCTATTTCTAGACTGCTGCAGTGGAACTGCTTTAGAGAAACGTTCTCTCCCAAGTGATCAGAAATGGGCAGTGTATGAAGCCAAATCAAGTTATGCAATAGAGGTGGTGAATTTCTTTGCCAGTTTTAATAAACATAACACTGATTTTAACTGAAAAGTGAGAACTATTTTCCTAAAGAATCTGAGTCATTTACTGCAAAACATGAAGTGATATTTTCAATTTTGTCCCAACACTTGATGAGTGGTGATCTTGATTACAAATAACCATCTCGATTTCCCTCAAATAAAATGAAATACCACAGTCATATTTTTTAAATAAATGCAAGAAAATCTAAAATATCACTTATTAAGGTTATAATGGTTTGATTTTTTTTTTATCATTGGTTCATTGACTTTTCCTTTTTTTAAAAAAACCTTCTGATGTGCTTTCCCTTAGCCCAGGCAAGGGAAAGCTTTTCTGAGTTGTTATGCTGTATTTATGTTGTTCGACCTGCTTTCTAAATACCCAAAGTGGTAAATTACATAATGCAACACCAAATAAAATATAGCATTTTTGAAAAAGGAAAAATGATAGAATTAGTGGTTTAATCGTCAATCAAATTAATGCCTTTGACATGGTGGAGAACAGAATTTCTAATTAGGACCCAGGCAAATGTGTGCAGGAAGTGGTTTTGCCTTTGGAACTGTACCTTTTAGCTCCTCTAATTGCATCAATAAGGAATTTGGGTTGCTTGTTTAATGAATGCTTTTTGACTATTTTCTGAAAGGCATCTGGCTGTGATGAGGATGAAACACTTGCACCTTTTATATAAAACCACACGAACAGGTTTCAATTAGGAGTTACCAACTCTACAAATTTTATTGTGTTGATAACATAGTGCTGTGAATCCCATTCTGTTCCACCAGCCTTCCTTTTATTCCTTATGAAAGTGTCACTTTCCCCTCCCTTTCATTCAGCCAAGAGATTCCCCTGCCTCCACCGCCAGTGGTTCAGGATGTTGCTTTAAGAACATTGGATTCTGACAGTGCCTTGCACTGAACAGAAATCAGGCATTCTTTCAGGGTTGTTCCTGCACCATCTATAAGCCAAAGGAAGCCCTAGAGTATATCTAAAGCTTATGACAGCACCTGGCTGATCTAAAGTGTCCTTGAATCATGAAGTGAATTTCAGAATACTCATATAGTTTCTCTGCACTGTACTTAGTTCTCAATCCTGATTTGTCTGCATAAGAGCAACACTTTTTACAGCAACATATATTGTATTCACTGTGAAATAGATTTTCTATTGGAAAACAAGGGAATTTGCAAACAATAAAGAGACTGTACAACAGGTATTATCACAAACCTGAGCTCTCACTAAATACACTGCATACACCTGTTCACAGTTTTTTCTTTTTTCTTTTAGTGGATTTATGAACATGTGAACAAAGGAGACTAAAGGCCAATATTTATGAACATGTGACAAATGTGATATGGAAGTGTTGTGGAAAAAGTGGAAAAAGAAGTGTTTCCATTATGGTCACCAGAGTTCAATAAAAGCACCATTATTTCCCCAGCTTTTACAAAGCTCTTTTTATCACAGTGTTCATACCTCACATTCCCTGGAGCCTGACTTGCTGTACGTACAGGGTCCTGTTCCATTCAGCAGCATCTCGCTGGTCTCGGTGTTAGTTGGCTTATAATCGACATAAAATTCCTGTGTGGTTGGAGTCATCTGCTTCAACGACTGCCGTTTCTTTTTCCTGTGCCTTCGCATGAGAGAGCGCTGCTGCAGTTGCTTCATGCTGGCAGGGTAACGCTTCCACGACACGTAGATAACTAGCAGGATCACAAGCACCGACAGGAAAAGGGCCACACTCCCTGCGATGATTTTGTGGAAGGAGATGTGCTCAGTGTCATGCTCAGGCTCTGTGCTGGCTTCAGTGGTCCCAACTGTTGAGGGGGGTTGAGGGGGCTTGCTCTCATGCTTAGGCCTGATGACTTTGGGTTTAAAAGTTGGCTTTGGGGGAGCCCGTGGCAATTCAAACCTCTCTGTAGTACTTTTGCCACATATACTGTAATTTTTCACTGCATCAATAACATTCACCCCTTGCAGCTCTTTGGGGCTGGCACAAATTATGGTATTTTCCCTCAGCCCTTTAAAACTTTTGAGCCAGTTTACCAGGGAGCAAATGTTTCTGCTGCATTCCCATATATTCCCAGCAAGGCTGATGTCATTGAGAGATATCCAAGAATCCAGAATTTCTTGACCAATAAACGTGAGCTTGTTGGAATCCAGGTTGAGGCGTTGCAAATTGGGCACACACTGGAAAACACTAGGTCCACTGAATGCTTCTATTTCATTGCCTGATAAATCAAGCCTTTGTAATGAGCTCCAGGTCCAGGACATCGTTTGTCCTATAACGCTGATTTTATTCCACTGTAAATAAAGGTTCTGAAGGCTGACTAGCCTTGGAAAAAGTGCCAAGTTAAGCTTAGAAAATTGATTGTGCTCCAGGTGAAGCTCTTTCAGCCTGATCATGCCCGCAAAGACATTCCTTGCTAAGCTTCGGATCCTGTTGTAGCCCAGGTCTAAGAGTTCGAGGTTCCTACAGTCCTGGAAAATTCGGACAGGAATTGTTCTGAGGGAATTGGACCGCAAATGTAAACTCACCAGCTTCCTTAAGCCCCTGAACTGTTCAGATCCTAGAGACTGCAGCTGGTTGTATGACAAATCTAAGTTCCGGAGATTTGTCACAGGTCTGAAGGTGTTATTAAGAAAATAGGCAATTCTGTTGGAACTCAGGATCAACTCTTTTAGCCTGCGTATTCCATTGAAAGCATTTTCGTCAATATTGCTGATGTGGTTATGGTCTAGATACAGCCAGGTGAGTTGATTAAGACCTTTAAACTGATTGTATTTTAGTTTCTGGAGGCTGTTATAGCGAAGGGACAAACCTAAACAACCAGCTGATATACTTGAGGGTATTTCCTGTAATTTCTGGGACTCGCAATATACCATTTTGCCTTCACACCTACAGCCCTTAGGGCATCCTCGTTCAGCAGACGAAAGCATTGTCAGTAATACAGTTGGGGCTATTACCAGGGCTACAGCTGATCCGCTCAATAGCCTAAATACATTGAAACCTGGAAATAAAAATAACTTAGAAAAGTTATCCCCCCAAAAACCAATCCAGATCTATTTCAATCATGTTTGAAACTGTTACTTAAAAGCATAACAAGAAAACCCCAGCAGGTCAACTTCTTTGCAACCTGTTTTATTCCCCCCTCTACCATACCTTAATAAACAAAAATAAATCATAACTATATCTGTATTTATGCTAATCACATTCAAATATGATCACTAGGCAATTTAACACTAGGCAGAGCTTGTACAGAGGCAAATCTATAGAGTCATTAATACAGAATCAGTGCAGGGACTGCTGTAGGCTAGCTATTAATAAATAAAATGGAAAACATACCCATCCTTTGTGTTGTTCAAAGGTCGTCCTTAGGTCTTTTGCTTTTGCTTAGGGTGCCACAAGCATGACAGCCCCTGTCAGCTGCTCTGTGGTGAGTCAGGGCTTGCTGACACCCGTGAAGAAAAATTGGACCCCTTGGGAGATGGACCGATTTGGGAACATTATTCTTTGCCAGCCATGCCAAACACCCTAAGAATGAATAAATCCCAACACAGCATTTGCAGCAGGATGTCAAGTTCTTCCTAGGTAATAGGATCTTCATGGATAGAGCGTTTTTGCATCTTTACATTGAGAAAGCGGGCTTCCTTAAAATCTCCCTGTGCAAAGCATGATAGATTCCTCCCAAGTGATGCTCAGTGGTCTGAATTCAGCCGTCTGTATTCCTCTGGAGAGCAGTTCTCATAGTTAGCTCCCCGATCCAGCTAAGAAAGCTGCATTGGAGCACCGAAGCCAGGCTGATCCTGTACAATGAACAAGCACTGTTCACTTCTGCGTACTGTCATTCTGAAAGCTCCTCCGACTGTTGCTTTGGTTTCGGTGAATGCAGTCTTATGTAAAGCTGCCCCCAGTGGTGAAGAATATTATGGGCATGTGCAGAAATGTCTTCCTTTAAAAAAACTTGCAAATGAGTAAGCCCTGTGCTGGGAAATAAGTGATTGTTCTGGGTGACTAAATAGGAGCAGACTGGTCACACTCAGTATATATACTAGGGAAATGCTTGGAAATTTCCCTAGGCTTTTATATATTTTTTTCCTTTTGGATAATTTAACAAAACCTTTTAAGCTCAACATCTGCTGTGGGACTTTACTTGGGATAATGCCTGCGTGTCACATTCCTTTTCATTAGGTATGAAAGCAGCGCACATGCAAATTCACACAAAAGGATCCTGTGTATAGTGGGTGTAATGGAACCCCACTGGTATCACATTGTCATGCAAAACATGCTAAACTTTGTATATAGATGGTGGAAGCTAGGAGTAAACAGGAAGCAGGAGTTAAGAGCTCTGTTAGCATTTCACCAGTACAGTTAAACTCCTTTGAGGATGTGGACACACATCTGTACACCACTAACCAGTGTACAACAATGAATGTTCCCTGGAAGGCAAAGAACTCCTTATGAGACTGACCTTTGAGATCAACCTCAAAGTCCCTACTCTATTGCTGTGATCCTCACCACACATTCCTGGGAGTAAGACCAGTGTTGGGCTTCAGGGGGTTCTCACAGGTTCTATAGAACCCTTTGCTAATGAGCGCCTGGTTCTGGGAACTGGTTACTAATGGGACATAGAACCTGTTGTTCTATGAACATAGAACCTGTGGTTAATTTATTTGAATCTCACCACTGAGTAAGACCCATTGAACACAATGGGGCTTACTTTTGAGTAGACATGTAAAGGATTGTGCTCTAATTCTCCCACCCCATTTAAATTAACTTTACTCTAGTAAATTTCTGTTTAAAATATTGTAGATTAACGCTGAAGGGATGGTGGCATCTCAATTCCAGAGGATCCTAGAAGGATTATCTTGGATCCCTTCCAATCCAGTTTCAGGCCAGGCTTTGAAGCAGAAAAAGCTTTGGTGTCCCAGTTGAATGATCTTTGCTGAGAGGGGGTTGTGCTGCATCTCTGTTTGTCCTGCTGGATCTCTCAGGAGCCTTCAGTACTATCAACCATGGTGTTTTTGTGGGTCAGCTGGCTGAGCTGGAGTTTGGGGACACTGATTTGCAGTGGTTCTGCTTCTTCTAGGCTGACAAATCTTGGTGATTCTAGTGGACTCGATTTTGGCACTCTGGTTTTTACTGTGTGGAGTGCCATGGGATTTTATTCTGTCCTGCATTCTTTTCAACATCGAAATGAAACCACTGGGGGAAATCATCTGGGGATTTGAAGGAGAGTATCGTCAATATGTGAATGACACCCAACTTTGTCTATTTCATGGAGGCTGTAGAAGTTCCAGAGCACTATATTGAGGCAGCACATGGTGACAAATACAGAGTATCCTTCTCTTTTTCACCTGCTTACACTTTTTCAAATGGGTGCTTCTCTTCTGTTTAGCAGGTGGAGACTAACATGGCCCTCCTCACCCCAAAGATCTGTGTTTGATCTGTGATGTTCATTCCTACATACAAGTCATCATGCAGTTGGCAGATGATGAATACACCCTGTGTTCTAGACAATGACGCTATTCATTTGACAGTCTCCTATGTATCCCGATTTCCTATGTGGAATAGTGGTGCTGAAGGAGGAGTGCATGCCCATACATACCACCATGCTGATCTGAGGCCCCTCATTTAATACTACAGAATGAGAATGCAGGGAGATCTGAACTGAATCTCCCTGCTTCCCTTTGGAAAGGGTTAAGTGTCTGTGCTTACAACTGGAGAAACACAAATATAGCCTGAATAAGAATTATTTTTACCAGTGTTTTACCAAGGTTATCCTTACTGTTTTGGTATGAGAAGCCATATACAGCTTCCAAATCTATTCCTTCCTCTCAGTTTATTTTATGGGATTTGGCGTGTCTAAAATATATCTCCATAAAGTTCTAAGGTTTCTATGGAAAATGTGTAGCCTCTATATCCTCTCACCCACCCACATTTTTGATGTAAAGTACAATTGTGAAATCAAATTGATACAGGTTTTCTTTTTTTCAAGATCTTTTTGGCACTGGCCAAGCTCTGAGTCAGGCTGTGACTAAGCCGTGTCTGGCTAAGTCTGGTTCTAGTGCAAATAAGCACAGAGCAGAGGCCAGAATCCAAAGATGCAGTCATAGTCTGGCTGGGATCAGGCATAAGAACAAGATGTGGAAAGAGATGTGGCCAGAGGTAGTTTGCAGATTGGGAAGGCAAGGATGGTGCAATGGGCTGTTCAGACTGAAAATTGGGCCTCAAGAAAGGGATTGCATAGGGCCTGGTGTATCCTTGTTGGCTTGTGGGGTCAGGTGACAGAGTTGGACCAGCACTGTAGTCTAGGGAGTGCATTGACTCCCTAACCTATTCGGTTGCTGAGGAAAGCACTGGAGGGAAGCACTGAAGTTTTAGTTTCAGAAACTAAATGCTGGAAGCCCCAGTTTGAAAAAAAACCCACTGAGGCTTTCAGAGACACACTGAGTTCATTCACATCAAAAGCACTTTATTCACATGAAAAGCACTTTATGTTACATTGCTATGGTATTGTTGTAGGATATTGAGCTAATATTTTTATGATCTACCCACCATGACTTAGCATCTCTTCCTTGTTTAGTGAATTCAGTTAAAGACTTCAGAGCTTATCTATGAATTTATGCCTTTGGGATTTAGGGAGAATGTTTGTGACTGGAATTCATATATAAGTCCGTAATTGCATTACCTTCATCTCATGGTTTTACATGCAGTACAAGTGAACTGGTTGTGTTTTAACTGTGTCCAAGACAATCCCACATACATAACTGACAAATTTAAAATGTAGACTTTGTACCAATTTTACGATAACATTATATTGTCCTTTTATCCTCTTTGTACTTCCCTTTCCTTGGGGTTAGTTATTTTGAAGAATTTTGCCTAAATTTTACTGAGGTGAATTTGGAGAGGCTGCTAAGGCAGAAGAGAAATTTTGAAGAAAAAACAAGTTTCCACAAGAGTGGTGACATTTTCCAGGGCGTTATATCTAATGTTGGATGATGTAGTTCAAGTGGTTGATTAGTTACTGTTCAGTATTGTAATTATCTTGTGTAATAGGTAAGCAAAACATCACTATAAAGTACACTTGCCATATTTTCCCCTGTCTTTTATTAGTTTTTCCAGTTGACATAAAGAGTTCATTTTGGCATATTACAACAACTGCCTTTAAGGGAACATTCTGACTTTCTTACATGCTGATATTATTAAGTCTGAGGAATTAGAGCACAAGCCTAACCATGTTTAGGCTGGGTCTTACTCTCCATGTTCAGTTGGGCTTACTCTCAGGAAACTGTCTTTAGGATTGTACCTTAGTTATCCTTGTCCCAAACTCTTGTAATTTGTTAACAGTGCTATTGCATCACTTGGATTGCATCATAAGGCAAATGTTTTGTTGTTGTTAAGAATACTTATAAACTACTTTTCAACAAAAGTAGTTCACAAAGCAGTTTACAAAATAAAATAAATCAAGAAATGATTCCCTGTTTCCAGAGTAAACAATCTTAAAAAAAATCCCACAAAAGAAAATCCAATAGCAGCCACTGAAAAAGACACCATCCTGAGGTGAGCAGAGTCATTGCTCCCTCTATGAAACATAAGAGAACAGCATTTTAAAAGATGTATCTTTGCCCAGTTAGCAGGGGTGATGATTTAAGGATGATTTATGATTTATTTTGATTATTTATTTAAAGAAAACTTGGTTTCTCAGGTTAAGCTCTTGTGCTTGTCACCACAGGTTGTAGAAAGAATTCTCACAAGGATTCACCTTCATGGGGACTGGAATATATTCCACTATATGCTGGAATACCACATATACTGATACCCATCTTTCTATACTTACCTATAGGAAAATATTGAGCAGATGTTACAATCCTTTTGTAAAATCCTTTTGTGATTTTGTACAATCCTTTTGTGATCTGGGAAAATATCTACATTTTTTCCTCTGATTGTTGTTTATGCATACAAGTGGTGCCTCGCATAACAACTTTAATTTGTTCCAGAAGCATGCTTGTTATGTGAAATGCTCTTTATGTGAAGCAAATTTTCCCATAGGAAATAATGGAAACTCAGACGATTGGTTCCACAACCCAAAAAATATTCATATAAAAATATTAACTGTATGTAAAAATGATGACAAAACACTGGAATTGAATTCAAAACATGCATTCAGTGCTTATGATCCTATGAAGTCTACTTAGGCTGCAATCCTAAAGACACTTTCCTGGAAGTAGGACCCATTTAACACAATGGGGCTTACTTCTGGGTAGACATGCTTGGGAGGCTGCAATCAAAGACACTTTACTGGGAGTAGGAAAGTAGGAAAGACACTTTCCTTTTGAGTAGACATGGTTAGGCTGCATGAAGGCTGCATGGTTAGGCTGCATGAAGGATGGGGGTTTACCTGGGCTGCTGCTGGATGCTGGAGGCCAGTGGGGGTACTTGGGGACAGGTAGAGGCAGCAGCGTGCTGGCTGGCAGCCCTTTAATACAGGCTTCATGTGGAGCATCAGGGCTGCCTAGCGTGCCGCCCATTAGGAAGCAATACTTCCTAATGCACCTGCTTTTCATGTTCCCAGATGACCCGGCCAGGTCATTTTCAGGTTGCCTGGGTCTTGTTAAGTGAAGCGGGCTTGTTAAGAGGAGCACCCTCCCAATTTGTGCTTGTTATGTGAATCACTTGTTATGTGGGACACTTGTTATGTGAGGTACCACTGTGTGTGTGTAAATATATATACCGATTTTATATATATATAATATATATATATATATATATATATATATATATATATATATATATATATATATATATATATATATATATATATAGCAAAATTTTGACTGTTCTGGAAGAAATGTAAAGTCCAGCTCTTGAGGCTTATAAACTTTAGGTTGAATCACAAAGTTTATTTCATATTGACAAATCATGTAATTTAGAGGCCAAAATATGGGAAAATTCACAGCTCCAAACTACTCATTCGATTTATTCAGAAAAATAAATCAATTATACTTTCCCACTACACACCTTTTTGTTGTGAACCAGAGCTGATATTATTGGAAACCTAGATTCTGCAAGTTAACAAACTCATAATTTCCTTATTATTTAATAGTATTTTTCAGTAATGAAGGAGAAACTAATGGAAAGTCAGAAAAAGAATGGATTCTCTTGACTCTAGATTGAGTGATGTGAAGACTTCCTACAAGATCTGAGACCCAATCCTATCCAAATTTCCAGTTCTGATATAATCACAATGCACAATGCACATCCCCAGTGGAAGGGAACAAATACTCTATTGACACAGCTTCATCAGTGCTTTAAGGATGAATAGGATTGGACCCTACAGGACTTCTGTGTGTGTGAATCAGCATGTCTGGCACCTAAAAAAAATTGTGCTTTTGCAACTACGTTTAGATGGAGCCTTCTTACGGTAAAGCAGAAGTGGAAGATTTCAAATGATATGGTTAGTATTTGCAGTGGCAGCACATGACTGGATTTCTATGAACATTCTTCCATCTCTGAGAAAGAATTGGCTGTACTGTTTATTTCTACTCATTTCATATTTTTGTCCACTTCCCTGGATAAGGAAAGTTGCCCCTCCATTGGGCTACTTGATTTTACAACAAACAGCTCTTCGCTAGAATAGAATCAAGTGCTTCTTTGTCAAGCTGCAAGGCCTGGCACAAGGCTATGAATCCACCAGAGCTCAGTTCTGTTAGTTCCAACCCCCTTCTTCCAGGCTTCTTTGCCATGCCTCTGTCACATCATTTCCCCACCCTCCACCACATCCCCCTGCCCTGGAACACTTCCTCCCGACCTCTTTCACCCCTTCCACTCTCTGCTGTCTGGGCAACCACCAAGCAGCAGAGCACCAGCTTCTCACCAGCATTATCCCAGCACTCACTGGTGCTGGGCCAGCTCCAGCACTGAGCCAATACTGAGGGCTCACAAATGTACCTTAAGTCAGGGGTCCTCAACCCCCGGTCCACAGCCCAGTGCCGGTCCACGTGCCTTGCTCACTGGGCGGTGCCAGCACGAGGTCCCAGACCGGAGGCAGGAGGCCTGGAAGCACACAGCCCTGTCCTGGCCCAATTGCACAGGCACAGCCCAGCTGCCAGGCTGCACCTGTGCAGTTTGCCCTGACTTTGAGGTGAGCCAGGCTGTGTTTGCCTTGCAGCCAGGGCGAACTATGCAAGCGTGGCCTAGCTGCCAGGCTGCGCCTCCACAGTTTTCCCTGCAGCTGGGGAGAACTGTGCAGGAGCAGCTGAGCACCAGGCCGCGCTACAAGGAGAATTGTGCAGGCATAGCTGAGCACCAGGCCATGCCTGTGCAGTTCTCCCCAGCCACAGGGAGAACTGCACAGGCGCAGCCCAGCTGTGCTGATGTGCATGTGCAATTGCAAATGGAACTGTGCATGTACATCCTCCCAGGCCATGGGAAATATTTTTCACACAGAACCGGGTCCTGGTCCTCAGAATGTTGAGGACTACTGCCTTAAGTCACTTTAGTGACAGTAGTGATTGGTGGTAAGCTGTTGGGCAGAGTTCAGGATTGGGCTCTAAATTGGTAGGTGCAGCAGTAAAAGTGATATTGTATTTTGGAATAACAACACTTGCTGTCCCCCCCCACCCCATATGTAAAACATGTAGCTCTTTTTTCCTTAGTAAGATTTCTCTACAATCAGTGGCCAGTAAATAAAATCCCTAAGATAGCCTTCAATAAAAGACTTTAAAACTTTGAGTGAAAATTAGAAGACTATTAACACTTTTCACTTCCTTTCCCAGACGGCAATAAGTAGCTGTCTGCCAAACTGTGAGATGTATTAAATTGTAGTCTCTCTCTTGGGCAGAATCTTATCTGACCTTTCTCAGTGACAAAGCTTAGGAGATTTTATCCACCTCTTCTCAGCAGTGCACCTTAAAGCACTGTGGAATTCAGCAACACAAATGGTAAGAACTTCAAAGTTAAGTGATTGTTCTAAGCTCACCTATTGATCTTGGACAAAATTGGATGTAGAAGACACATTTGCGGTCTTGTTTCTTCCTTGAGCCAAGTGGAGTTGACTTTCATCAGACTATATTCTCATCTTTTGCATTTTGTCCAGTGTTTGTACATATTGGCATTGCTCCTGCCTAATAAATTTCTTATCTCTGATTGAAGCTCTGTCTGTCATGTCCAAAAGAAATCAAAGCCAGCAATGTACAAAGATGCCCTCTTACTGGTGCAAAATAAACGCACAAAATTCTAAGTGATATTGAATTCACTTCTGGTTTGCTAAATATAGATGGAAGTCTTTTTAAGAGGACTGAAAGCCCAATCTGCTACGTCTTGGGAATACTGATAGATTTACATTTGAGACCACAGTAATTGATAAATGTTGTTATGACTACATATTGTACTCTCTGGATAGCCTCCACATTTCTTAGCTTCATTATCTATAAAGTGGAAAAGAAAGATTAGTTAAGCAGGTATTCGTATTTAAATTGATTGTGCCTTTTTGATCTAGGAATTGCTTTTTTCTTCAACATGATGTTGAAAGTTTCCAGAGAACAGATTTCTCAACAACTTTGAAGAGTCAGACTCTTGCATTGATAAATGCATTGTTTGACATGTATTTTTTTGTTGATCCAAGCAGGAGCTGTGGGGAGATCTATCAGTATGGGGATTGTTCATGTGGGAAAAGATTCTTCTCTGGAGGAGTCGGAAAAGGGCCACTCATCAAGCATGGGTTTGCCCCGCCCCCTGTCAGTCAGGGCCGGACGAAGTCTTTAATCTCCTTCCGGTGCAGGGCATCCCTTCCCCAGTCCGGCTCTGACTCCCTAAGAGTAGGGTTGCAGTCTTGCTATGCTCCATAGAGCATAGCTAGTCTCCTTCCTTTCATTCTTATCCTCTCCTGTCTCCTTCTCCCTTCACCTCCCTCTCTTCTTCCTGGGACAGGACTGCGGGACGGGACCCCCCCTCCCCTTGGACCTGTCTCCTCCAAGGGGTACTACTGGTTGGAGGGGATCACCTACGGGCCCTCTCCTCCCTCCTTCTTGCCGCTGCTGCGGCTGTCGGACACAAGCCTGGGCCGCCCTCTGGCTTAGCGCTTTTGGTCTGCCTGCCTTTCCAGACGCCCACGAGGCACGCGTTGGTCGGGGCTGCCCACTGGCTTAGCCCCTTCACTCCGCGGTGCCTCGCCAACACCGGTGCCGGGCGGAGGCCGCTGCGGCTTAGCCTACCCCCAGCCGATCCGGCCAGCGACGCCTCTGCGCGTGTGCGCGCGCTCTGCAGACCCGCACCAGCCTCGCCTGCAGCACAGGGGTTCCTGCCTTAGCCGCGTGGTTTCCTGCGTTCAACGAACGAGCGCAGGGCTCTGATCCAGCGGCTAGCCTCCTCCCTCCGGCTGTACCTGGCCTCCGGAGGCTGTGAGGACTCCTGCCCTCCCTGGCTGACGCCATTTTGTGACTTCTTTTTCCCGCCGGTTTTGGCGGCGGCCATTTTGGGTCCCTACATCATCCAGCACAACTGTGAGTAGCAAGGCCTTGCCTTGCATTGGAGAGGGTGTGTGTGTGGAGAGTGGGGGGGGAGATTTTGTGGGATAACAACAGCTTGATCCCTCAATTCTTACCAGCGTTCCCTGTTTTATTATGATGGCACAGGAAGGGGGAGACAGGGTTATTGAGACAGGCCAAAGGGTCTCCAACCTGACAGGAACATGTCCCTCCCAGGCTCCTTTAGGCACCCAGGTTCAGAGCCTTGACCCTGTTATTGCCTCCCTGAAGGACGCCCTGGATGCTGCGGTATCTGTCAGTCTGCTGGCCCTGGTCAAGTCGGGTGTATTGGAGGCCACCTCCGGTAGGAACGTCTCAAGACGCAGGAGAGCACACTCTCCCAGTCCAACTACTCCTGTCTCTTCCACCTCTGATGATTCAGTGCAGTCTTCTCCTCGAAAGAAGTAAGACCAAGCATCTTGAGCAGCCCAAACACAAACGTAAATCCAAGAGTCACCACAAGCACCACAAGTTATCTTCTTCTTCTTCGGCATCTTCAGCCTCTGCCTCTCCTGGTTCTGAGGATGGACGCAGATCAGGCATGGAGACGGAGGAACCTCCCTTCAGAGCTCCTTGAACCGGTAGTAGATAGCTCTGCAAGGTGTCTCATCCTGCGCAGGTCGGCCACCTTGGACTCTGATTCGGATCAAAACAGAGCGGAGGCTTTCCCCAAATCAGAGGCACGGCAGACGGTGATTCCTTTTCCCAAGGCCTTCCAGTCTGTTTTCTCCCAGGAATGGCGTGCTCATTCCAAGGGCACAGGCTCCCGTGTGGCAGACAAACTGTATACGTTGCCGGATAAGCAGATGGAACTACTCAAGATCCTGGTGGTGGATCCCCCGGTGGCAGCCTTGGCCTCCTCATCTGTTCCGGTGGATGGCAACGTTCTTCCCAAGAACCCCACCGATCGACGCATGGAAACACTGCTCAAGCGCAATTTTGAGTTTTCCTCTTTTGCTTTCAGGGCGGCATCAGCTAACTCTGTCATGGCACGCGCCGCTTTCATATGGGCGCAAAAAGCAGCCTGAAACAAGAGGCTTCCTAAGGAATTCAGAGGTACCCTAAAGAACATTGCCCTGGCCTCGGCCTTCGCAGCCGACTCTTCCCTGGATGCCATGCGTTTTTCGGCATGCGCTATGTCCTCCAATGTATCTACTCGCAGGGCACTGTGGCTGCGTTCTTGGACGGGGGAGGCCGGATCTCATTCCAAACTAATCAACTTACCCTTTGAGGGAAGCAAGTTGTTTGGTAAGGCTCTCGATCCCATCCTGATTGAGTCAAAAGACAAACGGAAGATTCTTCCCCCAGGAAAGAAGGACAATCCTAAGCCTCAACAGACTTCCTTTCGTCCCTCCAGACCTCGCTTTCGAGACTCTTCTGGGACACAGTTCCGATCCCGCTGGACCAACGCGAGCGTCCTTCCTCGAGCCAAGTCTACCAACTACAACAACCCCAACAAGGGACAATTCTCTCGCAAGGGCAGCAAGAATGCCAGATCCTGACGCCAGGCCTGGACCAGAACCCAGCGCTATTGGAGCTCGTCTCCTGGACTTTGCTCCCTGCTGGCAGGGATCTACTTCAGATGCCTGAGTACTCAACACCGTCTCAAAAGGCTATGCATTAGAGTTCCAACGTCGTCCTCCCGACCGATTCTGGCGGGTTTCAGTATCGCGGGCTCCACTAAAGCACCGTCAAAAACTCCAAGCCATTCAGCATCTCTTGGAGATCCGTGCTACAGAGCGGGTTCCCTTTTCTCAGAGGGGAAAAGGAGTTTATTCCATCAACCGACTAGAGCTCAGAGCTATTCGACTGGCTCTGATCCGTTTCCAGGACCTTCTCTTCAAATTGCATGTGTTGATTCAAACAGACAACGTCTCAACCAAGGCGTATGTGAATCGACAAGGGGGCACCAGATACAAGGGGATGATGACCGAGGCTACCCTACTGTTTCACTGGGCAGAGGCCAATCTTTCCTCACTGAAGGCAGAACATCTCCCCGGGATCCTGAATTCGGAGGCGGATTGGCTCAGCATACAATCGCTGGACGAGAATGAGTGGAGCTTACACCCTCAGGTGTTCTCCAATATTACCTCCGTACTGGGGACACCGGAGGTAGATCTGTTCGCTTCCCCCTCAAATGCGCAGGTACCAGCCTTCATCTCCAGAGCTCCTCACCCCTCGGCCATGGGGGTGAATGCCCTGTTGATTCCTTGGCCACCAGTTCTCCTTTATGCTTTTCCTCCTCTATCACTAATCCCGGCGGTGCTACAACGGCTGAAGAAGTTCAAGGCCGAACTTATTTTGATAGCCCCGGATTGGCCGAGGAGACCTTGGTATCCAACCCTGGTCAACTTGGCGGTAGCTCCTCCAATCAGACTGCCACCTCGACACGACATTCTGCGACAGGGACCACTTCTACATCCCAACCCAGGTCTGTTCAAATTGACAGCCTGGCGTTTGAGCGGCATAGTCTCAAGGGGAGAGGCTACTCGGACAGAGTTTTGAACACGCTATTGGCCTCTCGCCGGGCTTCTACCAATTGGATCTATGCCAGGACTTGGAGGAGATTTGTGCTCTGGTGTTCCGAAAGGAGCATCTCGGTCAGGAACCCAAAAGTAAGACACATCTTGGACTTTTTGCAGGATGGAGTGGACAAGGGGTTGAGCACTAACACCATCAAAAGGCAATTGGCTACCCTCAGTTCCATACTGGGTCGGAGAAAGTTTGGTCCCCTTTCTTCTCATCCAGATCTCAAGAGATTCCTCAAAGGGCTGAAGCTTATCAATCCCCCAGTAGTCCACCGTTTTCCCACCTGGGACCTTCATCTAGTCCTCAAGGCCCTGATGGGGCAACCCTTTGAGCCTTTGGGATCGGTTCCTGTCAGGTTCATGACCCTGAAGGTTGTGTTTTTGGTGGCTATCACGTCGGCCAGACGTGTATCCGAACTGGGCTCACTATCAACTAACCTTTGTATCTTTCAGGAGGACAGGGTGGTCCTTAGAATGGACCCTTCTTTCCTGCCAAAAGTTAACTCAATTTACCACCGGAGTCAGGACCTAGTTCTACCAACCTTATGTCCCAATCCCAAGTCATCGAGGGAGAGAGCCTGGCACACCCTTGATGTTAAGAGGGCTCTTAGTTATTATCTGGATAGGACCAGGGAGTTCCGCAGGTCTGAGGCATTATTCATCTTATTTGGGGGTGCTTCCAAGGGAAAACGGGCCTCGGTGTCTTCGTTATCTCGCTGGCTGAAGACAGCTATAGTTGAGGCATACAAGGCTGTGGGGAGGGAGGTCCCTGAGGGTATAACCGCCCACTCCACGAGAGGGGCAGCTGCCTCTGCTGTATTTGAAGGGGTTGCTTCACTTGAGGCAATTTGCAGGGCAGCTGTCTGGTCTTCTGCTGATACATTTATCCGCCATTACAAGGCAGACCAAGCGGCGTCGGCTGAGACCGCGTTTGGTCGCTGGGTTCTCCAATCTGTGGTACCTAAATGAGATTAATTGCGTCTCTCCCACCCTGAGAGTGAGGCTTTGGCACATCCCATGCTTGATGAGTGGCCCTTTTCCGACTCCTCCAGAGAAGGCAGGAATTTACTTACCAGAAAATGTCCTTTTCTGTGAGGAGAGGAAAAGGGCCACTCAGGCCCACCTCAGCAGAGACGCAATTTTTCTCGCATTACAGTTTTACTCCCTGGGGTATTAGTTTTTCTAGACGTCCAGTTGGTCCTGTTCTCCTGGGGAAGTTGTTCGTTAATTTTCCTCTCATTGTTTTGTGCTGTTCGGAAATACTGGCAGGTGGTTCTTTTCTTTTGTATGCTCTCTTCTACTCTGTTACTTCTTCGAGTGGTTGCATGATGAGCAGAACAGCGAGGGTGTCGATTTCCTCTTCAGGCTTTTGTATCCAGACTGGAGAAGGGATGCCCCGCACCGGAAGGAGATTAAAGACTTCGTCCGGCCCTGACTGACAGGGGGCGGGGCAAACCCATGCTTGATGAGTGGCCCTTTTCCTCTTCTCACAGAAAAGGACATTTCCTGGTAAGTAAATTCCTGCCTTTTTCTTCTTTGCAAAATCTGGGCTCCAACCACTAAGAGCCTCAGGAGAGAAGCTGCATTACTTGGAAAGCTTCTCTTGTTACTAATTAGGTGCCAAACTGGGATTAAAAGATTTGGAGTGTGATTTTCATTGAGACTATCACATATAGGTAGGCTGACCAGACCTCCGGTTTTAACTGGGCCCCTGAACTGGGGTCTGGTCAGGGGAACCCCCTTGTCCAGAAAAAAATGCTCAGAGGGTGCCCCTGCAGCACCCTCTGAGCTGCCCCACATTCTTGCAGGCCAGCCCTGGCTCTCCCGCGGCTTTTGCGCCTAGCCTTACTGGCCAGCCCTGCCTCTCCAACATCCTTCACCCCCAGGACAGATCTCACATTGCTGCCTGCAGCCGCTACAGCCCCCTCCATCGCTGCTACAGTCCCCTGCTTGGCCGTCACAGCCCCTCAATGGATGCCACAGCCCCCTGGGACCCTGGATATTTGCAAGGTGCTTCCAAAGAGTGCCTTGCAAGAGCGCCTTCCACATGTTTCAGAAGGAAGGCAGGAGCCCAGGTGAGTGTGTTTCTCTCTGTGTACGTATCTGAGTGAGTGCATGGGTATGTGGGTGTGTGTGTCTGAGTGAGTGCATGAGTGTGTGGGTCTGAGTGGGTGCATGGAGTGTGTGTGTCTGAGTGCATAGGGTGTCCCCACACAGATCCCCACCTATCCCCTCCCCACCTAGATCCCCACCTAGTCCCTCACCTGCACTTACCTTTCCCCTCATCCACACTTACCTTTCCCCTCATTCCCACCTACCTTTATCCACCTACCTTTCCCCTCTTTTGCACGGGTTCTGTTGCTGCAAACTGCCTTGGGAGCATCTTACGTGTCTGGGTCAGAATCATGCATGTTGAAGTTACTTACATGGATTCTGGTGCCGCAAGAGACTTAAAGGCCTGGGTCAGAATCAGGTTTGCTCTGAGCCACTCTTATGTCTTTGGGTGATGGAACAGGAATTGTGTGTATTTTGGGTCTCTGGTGTGAGGTCATGTCTGCTTTGAGCCACTTCACATGTTCTTTGTTGGTGAAAACAGCTCTTGCAAAGAGGTTTTCAATTTTTAAAAAGTTGAAATTAAGTACAGGAAAACAATACAAGTTTTTTTGCTTCTTTTTAACAGGTCCTACATTTGTCCTATGTTTTTTGCGGTGTCCTACATTTTTAACAGGGGAGGAATTTTGGCTTGGATGTCAGGAATTTTGGGGAATTTGGGGAGAATTTTTGGTTTGGCATCTGGTCACCCTGTGTATAGGGTTGCCATATATCTTGAAAAGTAGGGACAATCCTGATTTTTGGGGATTGTGTTCACATACTGGCAAATAGGACAGTCCTGTCCCAATTTTGTGGAAGAGAATTATGGCATTCTAAATCACGTGGCAGGAATGGGTTAATATATATTGCCTTCCTGCATGCTGTACTCTGTAACTTCTATTCCTGCAATGATTTTTCCAGTATATAGCTTTAAAGCAAAACATAAAAAGGCCAAAGTATGCATTTATCATCTGGAGTTAGGTCCTATCATCTAACACTCATCAGTTGGTGTGATAATACAGTACATTTACAGTTAATGAAATCTGAGCCTTTTTCTGTCGATTTTGACTTTTCTGAATTCCATGAATGATATATTCCAGTGGGGTAGTGCTTGCTGTAGGGAGTCAATTTTCATTTGAACAATCCTATGCTTTTGTAGCATGTGTGTGAATACTAGAACTGTTTGATTATTTTCTTAATTTTGGACAACTTGGGGAAAGAGGGGACTGGATAAGAAAAAGCACACAATTAGCTTCAACCAGGTGGTTCCACTCTTCACACATATTCTATTGATAAGAGATCATGAAATGGTTCCTACACTGTTTCCCATGCACATGAATGGAGTCTGTCCCACAACTCATTCTTCACACAGCTTGTGTAAATGCTTGTACATCTGAATAGTGAGTTATGATCTTTGCTTCCCCATCTTCTGTTTGCAAGCTCCTGCCTCATTGCCATGGTTTTGAGACATTTGCTATGAAATGCAAGCAGGCATTGAGGTGTAAGCAATTAGAGTACAGTCTACCTGTAATTTCACTTGCCCTTTCAAAATATTTTAAAACTCACTGGTATTTCTGTTTGAGCCACTATACTGGTTGTAAAATATACTTAGAGCATATCAGTCTCTCTAAATGAAAATGCTTATTTATACATGATATGTTCAGATTGGAGTTGTGAGGTCATGTGCTAAAACCCACAAATGGGACGAACAGTTCTCATATGGTATTCGGAACCACCTCAAGGAAAATGACGTTATTGCTGTTGAGTAGATTTGCAAGTGAAAGAAGAAAACATGAATATAGCAAAAAGGCATATAATTATATTCATTCATTCTGGGGTGAGAATCAAGATGATCTATTCATAATAATTACAGTAGTGTGCTTAGCCAATCCTCTTCCCTCCCCAAACTTGAGTTTGATACTGCTTGATGGGGTAGGGAGAGTTTGAAAAGAGGCAAAATTCCTTGCTAAAAATATTTCTTTTCTACTTAAAGTGAGTTTTCATGCATTGTGTACTTGTTCATAAAATCAGTCAAATCATTTTCAGTCAGGCCAGCTAGTGTATGTTTCTGGATTGTATAATTGTGATGGCTGGGAAAAGACAGGAAAAAGACCTTGGGAAAAGACAGGAACTTAATTGTGCAGGCAGCCCTAGTTAGTTAATTATCTCGTCAACCACTTTTATTTAGAGCACTATCCTAGCTCCATTGTATTAAATGGGTCTTACTCCTACGAAAGTGTCTTTAGGATTGCAGCCTTTGTCTTATGTACTACTGATTTATGCCCTGTAAGGACATTAAACTAATTTTCTGGTTAAAAATGGGAATACGACTTGCTTTAATGTTTTTGTTGCAGTTTTTCTTCTTACTGTTCTTTTATTATTTTTATTTTTACATCTTTTATTATTTTTACATCTTCCCCCACTTCCATTTTCTTTCCAACAAAGGATAAATAAACTATGAAGAGCCTATTATGTCACTTAAAAGACTTGTTTAGCTTGCTTCCTTTGAGGTCATAGCTGCCAACACCATTTGTTGTTTTCAAGAACGTCTAATTTCATGCACCTAGATGAATTGATTTCCAGTCTAAACTTTCCCTAAAATAATTCACTTTGGGATACAGTTCTGAAGAATATGATTATAGTGAGAACAGCAGGAGGGCAGGAACTGATGCTTTGTAAGCTGCTTTGGGCATTTGCTTTGGCATGGTAAAGGTGGGGAACATTACAGTAGTCTATGCCAGTCAGATTTACTCAGGCATGCTCTCAGCTGCTAACTATAGATTCAAGAACAGATGTGGAGCTGAGAGGACTCCTGGTTGCTCATCTACTATTTCTCAGAGTGAATACTACCCAATCCAGAGCATGTCTAGAATGAAGTTAAGAAAATGCACTTTGTGACCCATTGGCTTTTGTGTTTTCATTTTCTGGTTAATTGGCCATAACGTTTGATAGACTATAGATATTTCTGTGCTATTTGTTTCATTGCATTGTGCATTAAATTACCTTTTCAACAATATATAACATGATGGTATTGTCATTCATACATAACCTTTTTTTGGTTATGTGGCTAAACGTTTTTCACAAGTTTAGCCACTGGTGTCAAGATCAGCTTGTTGCCCTAAAGCCTGTTGCCTGGTGCACCTGCACTCCCCAGCACTTCCTAGCTATGCCACTGACTCTCCATGTCTTGTGCTGAAAGCAGATTATAAATCCAGATGATTTCCAAATCCAGCCTGAAACTGGACTGAAAGGGGTCCAGATTATTCATTTCTTCCAAAATTTTCAGATCAGACATATTATCCATCCAAGTCCACTTCTATCCAATTCAGGTCTTTAGTCAATATAATCTATGATAAATATACTTTATACAGTGACGCCTCATGTAAAGAACGCCTCACGTAAAGTATGCTTCACATAACAAACAAAAGTTTCTCTAGGATTCTGTTTCACGTAACAAACTGTGCTTCACGTAAAGAACACATTCATTGGCAGTTGGGGCAGACACGCTGGCCGGCAGCCTGTTTAAAAAGCGTCAGGGCTGACTAGCACACCTGCCTATAGTGAAAGCAACACTTCCATGCTGTTCCTCCTGTGGCCGGGGGAAGAAAAGAGCAGTGGAGAAGAGGGAAGCAGTTCAGGGCTAGCCAGAGGGGAGCAGGGGAGAGAGAGGCTCAGGATGGAGAGAAGGAGAAAGTGGGGAGACGCTTTGAAGGTGTCTTTGCAGCCTCTTTGCACTTTGTGCACTTTGCACAAAGTGTCTTTGCACTTTGCAGCCTCCTAACCATGTCTACCCAGAAGTAAGCCCCATTGTGTTCAATGGGTCTTACTCCCAGGAAAGTGTCTTTAGGACTGCAGCCTAAGTAGACTTCATAAGATCATGCACATTGAATGCATGTTTTGAATTTAATTCCAGTGTTTTGTCATCATTTTTATATCCAGTTAATATTTTTATATGAATATTTGTTTGGGTTGTGGAACCAATCGTCTTGAGTTTCCATTATTTCCTATGGGAATATATATATACCTATATGTTACCTTTGTCTATATATATAAAAGAGAAAAGTCACTGACTCATCAACGGCCAGCCAAAATAGCTGGGCCTCGAAGCGTGAAATTTGGGGTGGATGTTCCTTCCTTGATTGAGGGGCGCCCTAAGAACCAGTTTTCAGAAATTCCAACTGGAAGTGAGTGAGATGGGGCACAACATGTTTTCTTCCTTATGCTTTGCATTGAGGAATCAGTGACTGAGGGATGTTCTAGCCAAACCTCCAGACCTAGAAGCATGAAATGCGGGAGGGTGATCCTTTTGTGACATCAACACCCACCAAGTACCAATGTGGAGAAATTTAACCCTTAAGGGGCTGAAAAGGGGTGCAGTGTGTTTTTATCCTATACTTAACATGCTGTATAAGTATAAGTATATAAGGGGGAGTGTTGTTCGGAGGAAGAGGTTGCACTGGAGAGGATGCTTTGCATGGGGATGATGCACATGGGGGATTGGTACGCATGGGGGAATGATGTGCATGGGGGATGTTGCACATAGGGAAATGTTGCACATGGGGATTTTGCACATGGGGGATGTTGCGCATGGGGGTTGATGCGCATGGGGGGATGGTGTACGGGGGAATTTTACTCCCACAACTCAAGTACACTTTTCACTAGTTTGAAATAAACCCTTATACAGCTACAAAATATTCTTTGTATTCATGTGTGTGCTTTTTCAGGCAGGTCTTGTCACTTGCCATGTCCTGAAATTAATTAAATCAAAAAGAACACCTACAATAAGTAAGCTATGTGGTGGGCTTTTATTTGTTTGCTTTTTGTGATTCCTACTTAAAAGTAGATGTCTCCAGATTAGGTTCTGAAATGTACAGAATATTCTGCCAAATGATTTGAAGTATGGATCTCTCCATAAGTTCAAATCATGGTTTGTTTTGAGTGTTGTTGTTTCCTTTGTCGTTGCTTAAGCCCTCTTGAAAAGAATTTTCTGATACAGAAGAACACCTTCTTTCTGGCTATCTCCCACCAGAGCCATCAACCTTTCCCCAATGGTTGTCACTTCCATATCGTCCCACCCCACCACTACCCCAATGTGCAGTGCAGCGCGGTTGGGGCCTGTCCCTCGCCCCGCCCCAGGGCCCGCCCCCAACTTCTGGCGAACCGGATCTTGGGGGTGGCTGGGCCCATCCCTGGTCCTAAACCAGAATTAAGTGCAGCCTAAGAATGTATAATGTTAGAGATGGCAAAATATAACAAGTCCATCTTTATTTCTTCTGAAGGGGTGAGCCCTTCCTCCCCACACCTCTCCCAGGAGTGGTGCAGAAATGTCTTATGGCACTTTTGTTACATTCTCAGGTCAGCATATGACTTATTTATGCTGGGACTTGTGCCTTATGGAATACCAGTGGCAGAATTAGGTTTGTTTGTCCACACTAAATTAAACTAAAATACTAAACCTGGCTTTTATTTCATGACATAACTCCAGACTTGGGATATTTTTTAAAAATGTTTTTGTAACTTTTACCTAGATAGTATGAACTGACAACCACCCAGTGGCTTGCTTCATTGGGGAAAAAGTGTAAAGTATTAAATAAAAAGCATGTTTTTTTCTTGTTAAGGAAAATAATAATGAATTCTATACTGGAGTATAAAAATAAGTAAATCAATAAAATATGGCATTTCAAGATAAAAAGGTTTCCCACACCTAATCTAATACCATGTACAATTGTTCCACTGAAATCAATGGCACATGCAGTGCTGGATTGTGGCCTTACTGCATATCTAAAAATATATATGTATACACAGCATTGAAATCTTTTGACATGACATATTCTTACCTATTATTTTTGCTTTTAGTGGGCCAATTATTTTCTTTCCCTTGCTGCTTTTTCCAATAATCTTTCCCACCTACAGGTTACATGTTGCCTACCCACTCTCTTCATTCCTCTAGACTTTGCAGATCCCTCTTAGCAGTATTGATTTGGTCATCTTTTTTTAGTACATGTTCAGCATTCCTGAAATGTTAACACATTTTGTAATATCTTTCATTTCATAAGATTATTAGAGATTTCATAGAGTAGTGCTAGATAAACACTGCATAGCCTCACCATTTCAGAAATGTGACCTATCTCCATCTAGTTGGAGGAAATTTTATAACTTCCAGACCAAACATATGTTATAGGTCATTAAGGGCACTATACCATTTACAAAAATTGAATTTTTCCTCCTAAGGTGTACTTGTATAGTCTGTTGGGCAAAGCAGGGCTGAAACCAGAATCAAATGTCATGGTAAAGAAATGGTAAAGTGATAATAATGAGAATTCCAGCATTCAAACTGTATTTTTAGGAGGGTTTTCCAATATAACAAACAAAAAGTTTGGGGCAGCATAAAAGCTTATAAAGTTGTTATTGGCATATCAAATGTGCCTTAAATAAAATGCAATAAAACCACATCATAATCAATCATGTGACATCATTTTGTTTATATCTACATAAATGAAAAGCTTTATATTAAGGAACAGAATGCATATCCATGTCTTTGTGTCCTTAGTTTGCAATATATTTATTTTATAGAATGCAATAAACTGTTGTGGAATGGGGGAGTGTTATTATTTGCTTTGCCAAAAAAGGTATGAACTCACAACTTTCTTGTATTGCTTAAATTTTGCAACTGGAAGATGAGAAATAGTGTATCAGTGCTAAGAATAGCAGGGATGATAGGGCTGTGGGTGGCACAAGTGGCTAAGACATTGTGCTTGTTAACCAGCATGCCAGGGTTTGAGACCCGGGTCGGCCCCACAAGACAGGGTGAGCTCCTGTCCTTAGCCCAGCTCTGCAACACCAGCTGGATCCAATTGTATTGGCTCTGCCTTTCCATTGGACTAATTCAGTGGCGTGGAGAGGGGGGATTTGCTGCTTGGGTAACAGCCTATCCTCCATAACAATCCAACCCAGGCTTTCGTGCTTCGCGTGCAGCATATGCAGCACCGAGCACAATACCATAGTCTTCCAAGACTGACGGAAGCCTGCTAAGAATGGTAAGTGTACGAGAGTTTACTTTTTGCAATCCTGCAATTTTCTTGTAACAGAATCATGTCTAGGAATAGAGGTCAAGATCTTTGATGGGAAAAAGCAAAACAATTCCCAACCAATGAAACCAACTCTTGGCCTTTTAAAAAAGCTTGCGGTGAGTTCTGTGCTGCTGTACCATCAACTTGGTTCAGGGCTCATGGTAAAAATTTTTATTTTCTGTTTTCCATATTCTGTACACTGTAATATTAATATATTGATAAAAACAAGCAAGAAAATGCTACCTGTGCAGAATCCCAACATAGTTATTAGTGTCTAATGAATACAGCTGCCAGAGAATTTCACCTAGAGTGACACATGCAGCATAGTTGGAGGGTCAGGCTGAGGCAAAATGCTGGAGGATTTTGAAGGATTTAACCCTATTTCATAAAGACTAGCGCAACTTCTTGTTGGAAAAGGAGTACAGGCAGCCCAATCCAGAGCAACTATTCCTTGCACATAAGAGGCCTTAGGGTGCCCTATCTATCACTAGAATGGAGCAACTGCAAGATGCTCCAGCCCAGTTACTCTGGAAGAGGCTTAGGGCAGAGCAAGGCAAGATAGGGTGCCCTAAGAGAGGTGGACCTGCTCTGCCCTAACTGGGGCAGCCTAAGCAGCTCAGGAGAGACAAGTTGAGGGCATGTTTAGCATTGCCTAGGGCAGAGCAGTTACTCTGTATCCAAAGCCTGTTTCAAGGCAGAAATGCCCTCTTCCAGTTCCTCAGAGATATACCACTTCAGGAGCAGGTATAGTAATGAGTAGACCCATAGGAGTCCATGATAAGGCCGGAGTAAGAATGGTATTGTTGACCAAAAATCTGAGTTCTTTGCCAGTCTAGCTGCAATCCCTGCCTCTCAACCTCAGGATATGGCACAACTATGGCAGCCCACTAACCTCAGGATACAGCAGGCCACTCCAAGCATCCATCTTGCACTAGAAGAACTGCAGCTGTAACTGGTTGTCAGGAACTGCTGGGCTTCCTTATAATGTAGGCACCACAGCTGTTCCTTCTTCAGTGTGATCTGAGGGGGGTCTACTCAGGAGCAAGCCCTCCCCAGCTGTCACAGACTTAGCATGCTCTGGAGCAGTTAGGGTAGCCCAGGCTTCCTGACTCTCTGGATGCAGCATAACTTTCTGCTCTGGATACAGAATAGTTAGGAGAGAGCAGTTAGGGCAGAGCAGGTTGAACTTGCTCTGGATTGCGCCCATAATCTCTAAGTTGTTACCATATTCTGCAATTTGAGATGATTTGGGAAGACCTACTCAGTGTTTCCAGATGCATCTCAAGGATTATATTTAGAGGTACTGTATGTTTAGAATAATTTGGGGAACATTTGTGAGGTGTGGGCATCATTCAGAGTACTCTTCACATGTCTTTTGGGAACATGGTTGCCATGGGGAAAGTGGTCTCTAGTCTGCAATATATAGAACACAGCTGTTGACACAGGCTTCAAAATGTTCAAATAGTTTGATAGCATATTGAAATCCTGCTCACGGCCATAAATATAAACGCCTGGCTGCGCACAAGTTGGGATTGAGGAAGTGGAGGATTTCTAGGGGTCTTGCATGTTGCCGGCAGTAGTTGTGAAGCAGCCCTCACTCATAACTTCAGGAATATCCACAGTTCTTCTTTAGATTTGATAATCAGCTGTGAGTTATATTTTTAGCTCAACAGTTTGCACGTTACGCAAATACTTTCCCTGGAGGGCATGCTGTTATTTCCAGAACACTGAGATGATTAATAATGGAGCTTGGACGCTACAGGTGGTTTCATTATTTTCCTTAGAAACCTGTTGGAAATAAATTTGTTGCAAGCTGTTGGGGATATAGTCACTGTGTTCTTTATATTGTATTATTATTCCATCTTCAGCCCACCAGGGGCTGGGCTGGGGACTCCATAGACAGCTCACACTAATCATTCATCTTCCTTTTAATCAGTCTTTTTTTTACAGTTTCAGGGTGGGATGGTGGAAGAAACAGGATTATTTCACTGTGGCAGTTGCAACAAGGAATCTTGTGGCACCTTAAAAACCAATCAGTCTTTTGTAGAACAAACTTGCATGGCCTTCAGAAAGCTTCACTTTAGGTGCATGACAAGTGGCCTCCCTCCTTCCTCCTAGAATAGGAGAGTCAGGGTAAGAAACCCATTTTCTAACCAGTTTAGGCCACCAGAACTCACCGGTTGCCTGTTCTTGTGGTGGTGTCAGAGGCTGGTGAACAGACATGTGTCGGGCTAAACCCCCTGGATGTGGCACAGAAGTGACTTAAACCACTTTGCAACACCCCTAGGCCACTGCTGTGATTATGATTGTACTCTCAGTAAATATACAAGCATGGTATGTAAAGTATTAAAAAGAAAGTTACAAAATAGCAGAAAGAAAGGAGCCTACTCTCATAGAGTGGTGTTCCTATGGTGGTGTGGCTGGTGTGGTTTGCACTGGGTGATGCACCAGAGGAGTTGATACTGCCTGCCCACCAGCAGCTTCTTCCCAGCAGTCAGAGCCCACTCTGGCATGTCACCCTCCCCTCCTGCTAAGGAAAGGGAAAGTGCTCTCCTCAGCGGGAGGGATCCAGACTGAAGGACACGAGTGTGACATTTGCTCCCACTGAGGAAAGAACTGCTCCTTAAGTAGAAGGTTCCAAAGTGTAGCATGCATGCACAATCCATCTAGCTACAGTATTTATATACCGCTTTTCAACTGAAAAGTTCACAAAGTGGTTTACAAAGGAAAAGGAAAAAAATTAATAGCTAATGGGTCTTTAAAAGTCCCTTGCCCTTCCTGAGAAATGGCAAGTGACTTTGGAGGTCTAGTGCAGCTGTGCAAGCCCCACACATGCGCAGGACACTTCAGAAGTGTCCTGCGCACGAGCATTTGAGGGGGTGGTGCAACTGAGGGGTGTGACATTCTGGCCTCCTGCACCAGTTGAACACATTTGGAAAACTGGAAGTGACTTTTTTGATCTTATAAGGTATACTGAGGCTAGGGAAGCCCCTTAAAGGTAACATTGGTTAACATCAAACATAAATTGCCGATAGGGTTGTAGGAATGCATTCTTAAGGGATACACACCTATTTATATGGCAGCTTAATGTCCACTGTTATCTGCCCAGGACAGAAATTATAACAGGTGTTGGACCACTTGGACCTGTTGTCTAAGGAGGCGGGAAGGGAAGAAACCTTCTGGCAATTGTTAATTAGGTCTAAATTTTAATTTCTTGACACTATTAATATAAGGAGCATTAATATGATAGGCTTTCCCTCACACAGATGGCCTTGTTTTTGTTCAAGAGGAATATACATACTCATAACAGTATAAACAAGTATTATTCCTCTGCAGAATATGAATGTTAGTATAAGGATGTTACTGAATCCCTCTTGCAAAGCTTAGGATGCATGGTTCCAGGCTCTCCCACTCCCCAATAAATCAGATTTTATGGTATGTTTAATAGGAAGATGTCAGTGAATTCTGTGCATTCTGGAGGTTTGCAGTGTAGCTCTAAGGAAACAAACATGCCCTTTTCTTGAGGAAGCCACCATGATAGCCTCCCAACTGCAGGATGCAGTTTGCATTGGCCATTGGCACCACTAGACCAGTGTGGGAAAATTGGTTAGGATTTAAGCCACATTTAAATAAATACTTTGCAATTATCCCACTCATTCTTTGAGAAAACATAACTTGAAAAGTATGCAGCAGGGTGTGGGGAAAAAGATTCTGGATTTTTTAAATGGGAGAGATGAATAGCGAAATGTTCAGATTATCTAATCAAAGTGGTCAGCTCATCTTCACTTCACCATTGCTCTGAGAAGCCTTGCAAAAAAGAGGTAAGTTCTCCACCTTATTAAGAGAATTGTTGCTCCCATTCATGTTATTCACTTAGCACTGGAATAGATGTTCAAGCTGACTCGGAAGAAGGGAGAGCATTGTTGTTAATTGGATTGGCTTTGATGTTTCCCAAGGTTGTGCAGCAAAAAAGACTCTCTAACTTTCTCTCAAAATAGTCAGGATGCTAGTTATGATTTTGTGAATTGACTTTGTTAAACCAAAGCTTAATGACTCACTCCATAACAATGTCAATGCATTTTGAGTGGTACTAGCCCACAGTAATGCATATTAAAGAGCATGTGTTAGTTGGCAGAATGTGATATATTTCATACTGTCATAATCTATATATATATATAAAAGAGAAAAGTCACTGACTGACTGACTCACTGACTGACTCAACAACGCCCTGCCAAAACCGGTGGGTCTAGAAGTATGAAATTTGGGGTGGGTGTTCCTTCTGTGAGGGTGGGGTGCACTAAGATCCGGTTTTCGGAAATTCCAACCGGAAGGGGGTAAAAAGGGGTGCAACACATTTTCCTCCCTATACTTTGCATTGGAGAATTGCTGACTCATCAACATTCCGCCCCAACTGCTGGCCTAGAAGCAGGGAATTCTGGGAGTTCCTTCTGTCACCTGAACACCCACCAAGAACCCAGGCAGAGAAATTTAACCCTTCAGGGGCTGAAAAGGGGGCAACGTGTTTCTGTCCTATACTTAACACGGGAGACTGACCAACATCCAGCCAATTTGGTGCTCAGTGCCTGGTGCACTGGGGGATGTTGTTCGGAGGAAGAGGTTGCACTGGCGAGGATGCTGTGCATGGGGGGAAGTTGGCATGGGGGACTGATGTGCATGGGGGAAAGTTGCGCATGGGGGAGTTGCGCATGGGGGAGAGTTGTGCACGGGGGAGAGTTGCGCACGGGGGAAAGTTGCGCACAGGGGATGATGTACATGGGGGATATTGCACATGGGGGGGTGTTGCGCATCGGGGGATGATGCACATGGGGATGCTACGCATGGGGGGAAGTTGCGCATGGGGACAAGTTGTGCATGGGGGATGATACGCATGGGGATGATGCGCATGGGGAAGTTGCGCATGGGTAAAGTTGCGCATGGGGGAAGTTGCGCATGGGGGAAGTTGCACATGGGGAAGTTGCGCATGGGGATGATGCACATGGGGCAGTTGCGCATGGGGATGATGCGCATGGGGATGATGCGCATTGGGGAAAGTTGCGCATGGGGGAAAGCTGCGCATGGAGGGATGTTGCGCATGGGGGTGATGCGCATGGGGTGATGCGCATGGGGGATGATGCGCATGGGAGAAAGTTGCGCATGGGGGAAAGTTGTGCATGGGGGAAGTTGCGCATGGAGGAACTTGCACAAGGGGATGATGTGCATGGGGATGATGCGCATGGAGGGAAAGTTGAGCACAGGGGAAGTTGCGCACGGGGGAATTTGCGCACGGGGATGATGCGCACGGGGATGATGCACACGGGGGACGATGCACATGGGGAAAATTGCGCATGGGGGATGATGCACATGGGGGATGCTGTGCATGGGGGAAAGTTGCGCCGGGGGAAGTTGTGCATGTGGAAAAGTTGCGCATGGGGGATGATGCGTATGGGGGAAGTTGTGTATGGGGGAAGTTGCGCATGGGGAAGTTGCACATGGGGGGAAGTTGTGCATGGGGGAAAGTTGCGCATGGGGGAAAGTTGCACATGGGGGAGATTGCACATGGGGGAAAGTTGAGCATGGGGGAAAGTTGTGCATGGGGTGTTGATGTGCCACGGGGTATGGCGTATGGGGAAATGTTACTCCCGCAACGCGGGTACACTTTTCGCTAGTATATTTAATAAAGGAGAAAAACATAAATATTGTGAGGTATGTTATGGCCCAATCCTAATGAGGGCTTTCATCAGTGAAATGCCATCATCGTCCATCAATCTGTCACCCAGCTGACCAGTGGAGTGGCATGTGCTGCCAGCCAGAAGAGTCATGTCTTCTTACCATCAACACATTGTGCGCTGCCAGACTCACACCTGTAGTTTCAACATCTGGAACAAATTAGGCTATAATCCTAAGCACACTTTCCTGGGAGTAAGACCCATTGAACACAATGGGGCTTTCTTCTAAGTAGACATGGTTAGGATTGTTTTCTTTCTTTCAGTACAGCTTCAGCATGGGGGATAAAGGATTTACCCTACCCTTCTGTAATTATGCCTCAGGTTTAATTCCTCACACTGCCCAGTTTGGCCCCATGACAATGTTGTTTAGGAGGTAATTGTTTGCCGCCAAAATAGAACAAGTATTGTATCTGGTTAAGATAACAGGCTTCTGAAATCACCTCTTGAAATTATCTCCTCTTGTCAATCAAGCCACTTACTTGCATCTCAGCTTCACTTTTTTAATATGAGCGACAAGAAATATTGTTAAGATTTCTAGATTTTTGGAAATGATTGACAAGTGGTATTCAATTTGATTTCAGATATTCTTCCCACCTCTTGCTTGTTAACTTGAAATTCTTCAGGGACTCTCTTTTCACAAAATATTTTAGTGTAAGAAGTGTAAAATGAGCTGATAGAGCAGTTTCTGATTTCTCCAAAGGCAAGGTGTTTTCACGTGATCTAGCATGTATGAGCTGAAATGGATGAATAAGGAGGAGAGTTTCCTGAACCATGATTGGTTCTTCGTCTCATGCTGGCTGTCTATAGCATAATTTCTTTTTGTAAAACTATGTGGCAACAATGGCAGTTTTTTTTCTCTGTACTACACTTGCACCTGCAAAGCGGTGTCCAGTGATGCCTTCTCCTGAATTGTCACAAACATTCAAATATCTTTAGAAAACATTTTCAATAGCTAGTGTTGGTGCAGTAGCTGCTGTATCAGCAATAGCAACATTTAGGATTGGGCCATAAAAAAAAGGGAGCTATGCAGACATCTCACACATCATCTAAAGTAATGCACAAGGCACTCATTCTTCTGAGAGAGCTATAGGATAGATATTGACACAAACAAGACAAAATTAATTTTTAACATGTACAGTGGAATAATTTAGTCTTATGGCACTTTGGTGACCCTCCCCCCCAGGTCTGTACAGGACTTATAAGAACATAAGAAGAGCCTGCACTGGTTCAGGCCAAAGGTCCATTTAGTCCAGCTTACTGTATCACACAACAGCCCATCAGATGCCCATCAGGGAGCACATGCTCTCCCCTCCATCTGGCATTTTGGCATTGTCCACCTCTACACACATACCCTTCGTGGCTTATAACCTGTGATGGTCATTTCCTCTAGGAATTTATCCAAACTCTTCTTAAAGGCAATGAGGCTAGATGCCATTTTATTAATATTTATTTTCCCTGTGGTAGGGAAAATAAATATTAATAAACTTATGCCAGGGCTCAGGCCGGTCTCCCTGGAGATTATGATTGCAGCCTAAATCTTTTCTCCAAAAACTCCGGCCATTTCCACACCCACAATGGAGGGAAAGCATGAGCTGAAATTTCAACATTTAACATCAAACCTAAAAGAAACAAAATTTTATTTCTTCCTTTTCGTGTTCAGATAGTTCTGACATACTTTGTGTTTTGTAGTAATTCTAACGTTCATTATGGAGAACAGCAACATACAGTAGATGAAATTCATAATAATTCAAAGTTTTATTGTCATAATGTATTTAATAAAGGAGAAAAACATGAATATTGTGAGGTATGTTATGGCCCAATCCTAATGAGGATTAATAAGACAGAAAAATATCCACTTTAGTGAAATAGTTAAATAACCTTTTAAAACTGCATAGTAAGTTTAGTGAAATAGCCTTTTAAACTGCAACCTGTATCTATCTAGTGATCCATCTGAGCCTAAAGGGGATCCCTTATGGCTCTGTGGTTAAAGGCACTGTGCCTGTTGATTTGAAAATTGGCAGGTCAGCAGTTTGAGACCTGGGAGCTACATGAAACACATCCTGGCGACAGGTCCCTGCAACAGCCCGGCCAGATTTCCCCATGTTGTATTCCATCATCCAAAAAAGCAGATCCTGTCATGAGCAGGAATAATGCTAAGAAAATGATCCATCTGAGCCTGGGACTTACATAGGACTTACAAATACAGAGGACTTACAGATAATATTCATTCAACCACTCACAGAAATCTTTGCTGCAAAAGTAAAATGGTTATTTCTACAGTAACTCTGCTCGTGCCCTGTCACACCCGTAAAAATCTTAGGCCTGCCTCTTACGGGAACATGGGTTACACAATTCTCACTTATTACAGTTGTGTAATCCATGTTTCCATAAGAGGCAAGCCTAAGATTTTTCTCAGGAGGCAAAAAATGGTATTAGGTGTGTTAGTGTCAATGTAAAGTTCCCATAGGATGTCAGGACTGAGAAGTGGCAATCACTAGATTTCCACTATTGATGACTGAACATTTAAGTATCCATGTATTTTCAAAATGTTCCTTCAGCCTCAAAGCACTCTATTCAGTGCAGATCATACTGAAACTGCCTGAGGGCTTGTTGTATCCCTGTCTCACTGCTTAGACAGTAGCTCTCCCACAAGCCAAATTAACCCACAAAGGCTTAAATTGCCTCAAACTGCCAAGAGTCCTTTTCTGCTGAACTTCAAAGATTCTATTCTCTTTCCCTACTCTTCTTTTTCATTTTCCCAGTTTTCACCTGCTTAGTCCACAGTCTCCTTCAGATCACTAGAGACTCTTAAGTAGAATGATCATCAGAGTCTTGAAAGATCTTTTTATGCTGCTTTCCCATCTTGCAACTCTTTGAGTATTTAAAGGTCGAAATATCAGGTCTACTCTGTTTGTGGTATCTGAGCCAGGACCGAATCAGGATAAGCTTCAAGAGCTTTTCTCTTGAAGGACTGCAGCAACTGGGTCAAATATTTAGCTATTTTGAATCATTATTACAATACTGAACTGTTATTAGGGAACTCCTAAGGGTTCCCCTGCTACCACTTGAAGTCTACCAACGGGATTCTGAGCTGGTAGCTAAGCAGAAGCTACAATTGGCAAAGGAGGCTTTACAACTCATAGTAGCCTCTGAAAGTATCTTCAGTTATTTCTCAGTTGTAACAATATACCAAATTTGGAGCAAGTGCACCAAATGAATTTGAGTGGATGATGGATCCAAAGACAAAGAATGAAAGATGATATTCTTTCAATTCTGCTTATCCATGTACTGAGGTTTGACTTTGAAAAAACATGTACAGTACGCATATAAATGCTGACTTGTGTCCAACTTTAAAAGTGTTAAGTTTTTCAATGTTAAATTTTTTAAAAAATGTGCTCTAAAATTAATTTGCAACTTGATCCACTGTTTTATTGGCTCATGGCACATCCAGTGGCTGTTGTGTTGACAAAAGAGGAGCGATTTTAAACAATCAATAACCTTTATTGGTGTAAGAGATTTTTATTCACAGAAAATATTTATTGGAGGAGCTGTCTGATCTCTAGGTTATTTGCACCTCTTGCCTTCTCTAGGTACACCATTGGACTCAAGAAATCTTGAGATTTCTCATCATATTGACTTGGTATGTTCCAGAGATGCATTTTTAACAGCACTCTTGTCTCCTTTGCAGTTGTTTGACTTAGGGCACAATCCAGAGTAACTGTGGGGAGTCCTTGGTCTGGTGTAAGAACAATTTACTCTGGATTGCAATATGAATTTCCCATAGGTTTTCACTAGGTGGTGTAGTAACTACGGGTGCACGTAATGTATCTTACGTGCTCCTGTAGTTACTTTGGATTTTAGGGTTATATTCCAATCCACAGTTCGCTGGCCGATGGGGCTTGCCATGGTGTAAAAATGGCTGCTGTGGCATCTAGAGCACATTGGGCAGTGACTCCTTGGAGAAGGGGACTTTTGTCCCCTTCTCCCAGGGCTGGGAGGTAGCCCTTCAGTGGGGTTACTTCTTTCTGGGCCAATGATAAGGCTCACGAACCTGCCTTGTGATACATTTGCAGCAGTACACACTGCTGTCCTGGGCACTGGGTTGGACCCTGAAATTGTATTTTCTTAGGATTGAAAATCTAGGTTATGGGTGTTCAGACATTTTGGAAGGAGAGCCACATCATCTCTCCAACAGTGTGTCAGTGGCCAGAAAAAATAAAGAATTGATTTACATTTCATTGAATAAACACATTGAATAAATTTGAATATATTAAGTAAATAAATGCATAAAATACATTGAATAAATACATTGAATAAATTATATGAATAAATACAGTGGCGCCTCACGTAACAAATTTAATTCGTTCCGAAGGCATGTTCTTTACGTTAAACATTCTTTATGTGAAGCGTATTTTCCCATAGGAAATAATGGAAACTCAGACGATTGGTTCCACAACCCCAAAAATATTCATATAAAAATATTAACTGGATGTAAAAATGATGACAGAACACTGGGATTGAATTCAAAACATTTATTCAATGTGCATGATCTTATGAAGTCTACTTAGGCTGCTGTCCTCAAGGCACTTTCCTGGGAGTAATCCCCTTTTAACACAATAAGGCTTACTTCTGGGTAGACATGATTAGGAGGCTGCAATCCAAGACACCTTCAAAGTGTCTCCCCACTTTCTCCTTCTCTCCATCCTGAGCCTCTCTCTTCCCGGCTCCCTTCCGGCTAGCCCTGAGCTGCTTCCCTCTTCTCCACTGCTCTTCTCTCCCTCTGCCCAGCGGACACCCGGCCTCAGGAGAAAAAGCGCAGAAGTGTTGCTTTCACTATGGGCAGGTGCGCTAGGCAGCCCTGACGCTTTTTAAGCCGGCTGCCGGCTAGCGCGTCTGCCCCAACTGCCAACAAATGTGTTCTCTACATGAAGCACAGTTTATGTGAAGAAGAATCCTAGAGAAATTTTTGTTTGTTATGTGAAACATACTTTACGTGAGGCGTTCTTTACATGAGGCGCCACTGTACATTGAATAAATGTATATAAATGATATACAGTATTAGAGATTGATCTAACAAATGAATTCAAATAAGTTCATAAGCACTATCAAGTACGGGGGAGGGATGGTCTTCAAACCAGTTCAAAAGCGCTTTTGTACACAGAGTAGGTTCATGGAACCCCCATGGCCATCAGAGTACCCCTAGATTCTAGGGAGCAGAGCTTCCCCCATCTCCGGAGGACTACAGAGCTTCCCCATGGGCTGGATGAAGGGGGCTTGCCACGGGCCACATGGTGGCTTGCTCAAGGTAAGTCTCATCTGACATCTGGCCAGGGTTTGAACACCCCTGATCTAGGTGATAGATAATTCAAACTAAACTCCTTGTTAGATAACTGTACTGTATCTGTATAACACATACAGCATTTCCATATTTGTCCAACTACTATATTGATAAGGGGTTTCCCCCAGTTAAATTGTATAAATTTCCAGTTACTCAGTGATGTTTCACATCTTTCCCATTAAAGGTGTGCATCTCTTTTCCTTGTCAGTGTAGTATATGCCTGTTCTCTATTTGTAGATCACTTTAATACAGATAAGACGTCAGGAGGAGACATGTATCTGGAGAAAAGGGATTTCTCTACCCCTTTCACAGCAGTTGTTTGGTTTTCTCACTCTGATTTGACTATGTCTCAGCCAAATTCGTCTATGCTATACTCCAGTACCTGCCTCTTGTCTTAAACTTTTAAATTGAACATGATGATTTTAAAACCTTTTAGTCACCTAAGACATCAATTCTAAAAATATTTAAATACCACTGAACTCAATGGTGCCTATTTTCAAGTAAACCTTTAGTATGTTTAGGATTCGTCATACTTTGGGTAATTGTGCTGTACTCCTTACATTTCTTTTCTAAGACAGACATTTATTTTGTAACAGACTAGTCTATCGATTTACAAAAGCTTGTAAACTTAATGACTAGGAAAGCCACTTACTCTAGCCCCATTCAGAGAAGTCCCTGGAGCCTCTCTAGTCTTGTTTGCAAATTAGCGAACCCAATGCAATCCTCACTTACTCTAGATTTACAAGTATTCCAGATTTTACCAAGTGCAGCTGAGCAGAGCAGTTGGTTTTCTCTGTCAGAAGTATTGATAATCTTTTCTATTACATAGTATAGCAATATTTAAGAGTGTGAGCATATTTACGCATATTTAAGTGTTGCAGCACAATCCAGAGCAACTAATCTGTCCACATAAGAGCCGTAGGGATGCCCTATCTATCACTAGGGTGGAGCAACTGCAAGATGCTCCACCCCAGTTACTATGGAAAAGGCTTAGGGCAGAGCAAGGCAACATAGGGTGCCCTAAGAGAGGCGGACCTGCTCTGCCCTAACTGCTCTGCTCTAGGCAGTTCAAGAGAGGCATGCTGAGGGTATGTTTAGCATTGCCTAGGGCAGAGCAGTTACTCTGTATCCAGAGCCTGTTTCCAAGGCAGAAATGCCCTCTTCCAGTTCCTCAGAGATATACCACCTCAGGAGCAGGTATAGTAATGAGTAGACCCATGGGGGTCCATGAAAAGGCCCGAGTAAGAATGGCAGTGTTGACCAAAAATCTGAGTTCTTGGCCAGCCTAGCTGCAACCCCTTCCTCTCAACCTCAGGATATGGAACAAACTACGGCTGCCCACAAACCTCAGGATACAGCAGGCCACTCCAAGAAGCCCCTTGTATTCACTGTAGAACGTACTGGCATCTCATCAGGGACTCCTTATAAGGCAGGCACCCAGTGATGTCACCAGACTGGTGCAGCTGGTGCGGGCTGCATTGGGTGATGCACTCTGTATGGGGTGATGCGCCGGAGGAGTTTGACTGTCCTTTGGCAGGCCCTGGGGGTCAGCGCACCCATTCAGGCCTGCTCCAAGGTGAAGCAGCAGCCAGAAGCTGTCACTCATCCTCGGAGCTGGCCCGAATGGCCAGCTGAGGTGCACTGCGCAGAAACAAACTGAGCATGCCAAATGACTTCAGAGGAGACTTCCTTAGAGCAGAGGAAGTCCACGTCTCTGCACAGCCATTCAGCCTCGCTCAGGAGGCGGAGTGGCAGCCGAAAGGCTTCAGAAGAGTACTGCACAGGCTCCAGCTCTGATGCCTGCACAGTCTCCTCTGAAGCCTAAAGTCTTCAGAAAAGTACTGTGCCCACATCAGAGATGGTGCCTGTGCAGTACTCTTTCTGAAGTTAGTTGGCTTCTGAAACAACTGCGCAGGCACCAACTTTGGTGACTGTGCAGTCCAGGTAGGGGGTGCGCACATCCCAGGGGTGACGCACAGACTTCTGCACTGGGCAATGCACAGAGTTGTGTCACCACTGTAGGCACCACAGCTGTTCCTTGTTCAGTGTGATCTGAAGGGTGTCTCCTCAGGAGCAAGTCCTCCCCATGTGTCAATTACGTAGCATGCTATGGAACAGTTAGGGCAGCCCAGGCTTCCTGATTCTCTGGATACAGCATAATTTTCTGCTTTGGATACAGAATAGTTAGGAGAGAGCAGTTAGGGCAGAGCAGGCTGAACTTGCTCTGGATTGTGCCCTAAGTGTTTGTGTGTTTGTGTGTGTGTGTGTGTGTGTGTGTGTGCATGTGTGCGTGCATGCATTTGTGGATTCTACCATAAAATTTTGAAATAACTAAAAATTCACAGTGGCAATTGAACAGAATGTAATTAATTTTTAAAGCAATATGATAAGAGCTTCAGAGATATTCTTCACATGTTTACTTCAGGGTAAGTATGTTCAGATCAGTGAAGCTCTCAGGGTGACCAGATAGAATGGAGGACAGAGTACCTCTTCCTTTAACCATTACATAGAATTGAGGCAGATGCTGCTTTTAAAACTCTTCTATGATGAGCTAAACCTGCCTCAATTCCTTCTTCTATCCAATGCTTAAAGGACAAGGGACTCTCATCCATTCTATATGGTCACCCTGAGCTCCCTGCCAAACAAGTGTGCAATAGATCAAGGCCTCAGGCTGAAATGTAGAGACAACCCACAGTGGTCAATGATTATCTTGTAGTGATGTATATACTGTAGCACCAGTGATTAGAAAAGTTCCTGACTCTCTATAAATCACAATCACTATAAAACTAAACCAAATATTATTATTCTGTTCTATATCTGGGTTGTGTGGGGTGCCTTAGACTTAAACAGTTGGAAATCAAACAGTGTATTTGATTTTTAGTTGACAAACATGACAGAAAGTTTAAAGCTACAAAATGCAATAAAAATCTGAGATTAGGAACACATACACAGTTTCACCAACTAAAGAATATTGAAATTATTACTTACGCAGGGAGACTCTCATCTCTGATTCTTCAAATTCAGTTAACTGTGGGCTGGAGGGCCCTGCACACCCCACAACCTCATTAACATTGCGTAACCCTTATATGACCAACCAGGGACCAGGTCCATTGGGGCCGCATTTATAATTTATGCAAATTAGGCTATTTTTAGATGGTCATCTGAGGGTTAAAGGCTTTTCACAGTATAGTGGTTCTTGCTTTTACAGGCAGGGTGACCATACAGAATGGAGAACAGAATGCCTCTACCTTTAAGCATTGCTTAGAAGAGGGAATTCAGGCAGGTTTAGCTCATTATAGAAGGATTTAAAAAGCAGAACCTGCCTGAATTTCCGCTTCTGTGCAATGGTTAAACGTACTCTGTCCTCCATTCTTTATGGTCACCCTGTTTACAGGTCACTATAAGCTTGCAAGCTTATAGTGTGTGCAGGCAGACTGCCAGCAACCTGAATGCTTAATGAGACTAGATCAAAAATTAACAATCTATTTTTGGTTGATTATGAAATTGACAGGGTAGATTAGGCTATGTACATCAAAGGTGTACAGCACTGCTCCCAATCACCATTATAACCAGTGGTGGGCTGCAAACCAGTTCACAACCAATTCACAGCCACCACTGAACACTATGCATGTGCCAACCTCGGCGCCTGCACAGTGTGTCTTCTGAAGCTGGCTGGCGTCAGAAGACGCACTGCGCAAGTGGCAACCTCGGCGCCTGTGCAGTGCGTCTTCTGAAGCTGGCTGGCGTCAGAAGACGCACTGTGCAAGTGCCAAGGTTGGCGTCTGCACAGTGTCCTCGGAAGCCAGTCGGCTTTAGAGAAGACTTCCTTCTCTTCAAGGAGGAGGTCTGCGCCTCTGTGGGGCCATTTGGCCTCACTAGAGAGGCAGAGCAGCACTTGCCGCTCCGCCTCCCTAGTGAGACCAAATGGCCCCGCAGAGGAGTCTGCACATGTGCCAACCTTGGTATGTGCGCGGTCTCCTCTGAAGCCAGTTGGTTTCAGAGGAGACTTTCTCCTCTCCGAGAAGGAGCCACTGGTTCCTCGTTGGAGAGGAAGACATCTGCGCCTCTGCGGGGCCATTTCGCCTCGCTAGGGGGCGGAACAGCACTTGCTGTTCCGCCTCCCTAGCGAGGCCAAATGGCGCCGCAGAGGGATACACTGCGCATGTCCAATACTTTGGACATGCGCAGTTCATCTGCGCAGCCATTGGGCCTTGCTCTGGAGGTGGAGCAGCTGGCCTTGCCTCCGGAGCAAGGCCCAATGGGTGTGCAGAGACACACTGTGCATGTCCAAAGACTGCACATGTCTTGGACATGTGCAGTGCGTCTATGGAGATAGTGCCATTCTGGCTAGTTCCTAGACGGAGCAGCAGCTTCTGGCTGCTGCTCCACCTCGGACCTAGCCGGAATGAGGGGGCCCAGCAAATTGGTCCCAATCCTAGCACCAGCTAACGGTGCGAACCGGCTGCAGCCCACCTCTTATTATAACTACAAAGGCTTTTAAGTAAGTCTTAGTGCTAAAAAATATTGGGAACCACCAGCTGCTAGGGCATTAGTGAAGTTAAGTTGGTGCCTAAGGATGCAATCCTGACTTTGGGCTAGAGAGAATGGCCCCGCAAAGCTGGCCTACGTAGGCCATATCCTGAGCTGAAATTTAGGCCAAATCCACAGGGCTAGGGGTCTTCTAAGGTATGTGTAACTGCTGCAGAGGACCATGTAAGTGGCACCTGGGGAGCACACTGAACAAGGAACAGCCGTGGTGCCTGTCATATAAGAAAGCCCAGGACGCCCTGACAACCAATAACAGCTGCAGCATGAGACTGCAGTACAGAAGTACCTGTAGTAGAGGGTGAGTGCAACAGGAATGGCTGCTGGAGTTGTGCTCTATCCTAAGGTGGGCTGTTGTGCCATATATTGAGGTTGAGAGACAGGAGTGGTGCTTAGGCCAGCTTAGGACTTAGAACTTTTTCTTTTACTTCAGTTTTTATTCTGGTTTATCAAGGACCCCAATGGATCCACTCAGATTTATGCCTGCTCCTGAGGTAGCTTAAGTCAGAGGGGCTGGTAGGGTGTGTGTCTGCCCTGAAAACAGGCTCAATACAGCCTAACTGTGCCATTCAAGACCATGCCCCACATGCCCTCAATATGCCCCCTGCTGAGCTTCCTAGGCTAGCACTGCTAGGCCGGGGCAGGTCCATCTGTCTTGGGTCAGTTTTACGCTATCCCAGGCATTTTCTGATACAGCTAGGCTGGCCTATGTGCACTTCAGGATTGTGCCCTTAGACTGAGAATCAGTCTAAGACACAATTACTATATATTCTGTATTATTCAAAACAGATGATCCCAATGTGCCTTTAGCATAATGTTTTTTTCTTGTGGAAGAGGACACAATCCATCAGCTACAACTGAAGTTTTTAAAATCTTCAGTAATACAGCATTGATACAAACAATTTTTATTGCAATGTGGCAAATATATTTCATTAGTGTACTGTATATGGAAATGTATATTAAGCTCTAATGACATCCTGTCCCAGTGACACTGAAAATAACTATAAAAATCATTGCATACTAAAATAAACCCCACTGTAAACATCCCTTTCAATAGGTGGGTGAAAACTCTCATCAATTTTGTTTTCATATTTCATAATCAGCCTTTGGGAACCTGAGTTGCATGTAAGGCTTCAGTCTTCAAATGAAATAAAAGTAATTTACACAAAGGATTGAGGGAAAGGGGTAATTTATCAGTAAGCTTTTTTTCAATGGATTGCATCCCCCAGTTTAGACAAAATCAATGGGATTTCAGTATTACTTCCTCAGTCATTACAAATGCAGCTTAGGATCTGGCCCCATAAGGCAAGTTCCTGCTTTATCCTCTTAGGGTGCAATCCTCAGTTCTTTTCCAGCACTGGCATAGCTGTGCCAATGGATTATGTGCTGCTTCCTGTAGTTGGGTGCAGTAAGTGAGGCTTTCTCAAGGAAATACAATGTTTGTTCCCTTTATAATCTGTATTGTCCTTACTCTGGTGCTAGAAAGTTGATTGCACCCTCAATAGCTAACATGCAAATTTACACCAAGCATGCAACTGCATTGTGCTGTTAAATGTAGTTCTTGAAGCATCACTCACCTCAATAGATGTCTCAGTTCTTCAATGCAAATTACTTTAATGTGGCAAAAATATTTTTTTAAGAGTCAAAGGGACTTACTCCCAAGTATGTGAGGTTAGGATTACAGCCAAAACCATTTAAAGAAATTCAGTGCCATGCCTATTATCATTAATTTACTATAGGTCATAACCAAGCTAAATATACTTGGGGGAGAGTACACAGCTTCTTAATTATCACACACAATTGAACTTTTCCTGGAACCAGGTGTTTCCAATTTAGTATCTCTCTATGCCTCTGGAAACCTCTGTGCAATCTTGTTTGAAATCAGGTTTCAGGTAAAGGACGACTCACCTATGATCAGCATGAAGGGATATAAATCAGCCTTGACATTCATGGCAATTTGTCTAGTGAGGTAGCCAAACTAGATTGAGACATGATTGATAATTTTATGTGTATCAAGTAAAAAGGCTCATGATAAAAGGCCCTGACTACTTCATTCTCAATTAGCAAAAATGACATGTTTTCCTGACTCATTCTGCAGAGCTGGAATGTGCATTCCTCAGCCCACTCACATATAACTCATCGACATACACCAGACAAAGGTGTCCGTATTTATGCAGGAAGGTTGAAAAGATGGAAGAAAACAGAAGGGAGGGCTAACATATATTTTGTATGCAGGGCATCTTTCAGTGGTCTATTTCTGTAGACATTTCCTATCATTTTGCTGAAAAGTGCAAAATGGCTCAACATTATATTAAAAAATGCTATCGGCTAACAACAGCTGCTGTTCCCCTTTCAATACATGTTTTCTTTCTGACACAACTTCTCAGGACTTTGCCTAAACGGACTTCTTAAATGGAAGAAGCATCTGGATATTTCTAGAATAATCCATTTTAGGCTGCTTCCAGTGCTTCTGCAGTCAAATCTCTCTTTTACTTTCTGATGTGAATGATGTAATGTTTTTTTTTCCCTGGTGGAAGAATTTCGTTGGCAACTCACCTGTGACTCTTCACAGACAACTTATGGGGACTACTTTACATTCCTATTCCATCATTAAAACAAATAACAAAATTGGATGGCTCTGACATTGTCTAGGCAATTGCTTCCTATTGAATTCTAATAGGTGTAATTTTTCCCCAGTTGGTAGATTTTTGTCCAGGGAATTATTTCAAATACTTAATTCACAGTTCACACCTGTCTACAGCTTCTACATGGAACAGTTTTCCCTCGAGCTAGAGCATCTCAGAATGTACCTGAAGATTGCAGAACCATTTCCTTGAATCAGATCCTGTATTAAAAACCTTGGAGTATATCCAATCCCCATGTGTCATGTTTAGAAGAACTTCTGATTGTGATAGAGATGGATTTTTATCAATCCTTCTTTCCTCTCCAGCCTCCCATGCCATAAACAATCCTATTTATGAGAGTCCCCATCCATCAGAGTGGATTTTCATGAGATACATGGGGTTAGAAAAGAAAGAAGGGCAATAGTGAAAATTACCTTCCTATTTCTGGAAGACAGTTTGGATAAATTCTTTTTTGTTTTGCATGGTGTTGCATGGAAGGCATTTTTGATGTGGAGATGATTTTAAACAAGACTTTCAATACATTCATGAAAAGACTGGCATTATATGAGTTTCTGCATGCCAGAATGGACCTTCTTACATAGTGTTCCTGATGTGTAAACTTCCCACCAGCAATAATTTGGACATGGTGGCCCCTCTGGGCAGGATACAGATCTTGCTTTGCATCAGTGAGGTCTATCTTAGATGTCAATGGAACAAACTGTGCTCCCCCCACACGCTAGTGTGTGGCAACTCTTCTTTATCTTGCCCACTTAGAACTGGACTGTACAGCAAACAGCATCTCCTCCTCCCTCACACATATTTGAGCTAATCATTCAAAGTAAGCATTTTGGCTTCCTGAAAATACATTTTTAAATATGTAAATAAATTCATCACATTTATTATGCTCTGAAGCCTGAATTAATACGAACATATTCAAATTGTGTATCTCTGCTTAATGTCATGTGTTAACGTTAACTTAACAGTTTATTTAAAGAATAATATAAGGTACTGAGAAAAAAATAAAACTAAAGGCAAAGCAGTTAACATCGGAACCCAGAAGCAACAGCCGGTGTTTTCTTACTATATCTTGTTAGTCAGTTGTCTCCTTTTTTCTGAGCATAGTATGGATCATTGTCTATGTAACTGATCTTGTTTTTCTGTTTGTAATGTTCTGCTCCCAGCTGCAGTGCTTTGTTTTCAACAGACCCTACAATCCAGAGTAACTACGGGAGCACATAAGAGACATTACGTGTACCCGTAGTTACTGCACCACCTAATGAAAACCTATGGGAAATTCAGATTGCAATCCAGAGCAAATTGTTCTTACACCGGAGCAAGGACTCCCCATAGTTACTCTGGATTGTGCCCTTAATGGCAGACACCTTACATTTATTCTTGTCTTGACCAAGTATTGTGGAAAGGCCTGAGAGACATTCAATCAAGAGAACTGCATTTCCATTGTTTTCCAGTGGATGCTGTTGTTGGGTGGATATACCACTTTTGAGTCACCACAGGACATTTACTATTGTATAATGAATTCCTTTCACAGTTTACTCCTTTTGGCATGCCATACCGATGGTGTATAAATGATGGCATGAAACCTGTCAAATCCAAAGCCCATCCTTGCCAGTGGCACAGTGACACCAATGCAACAAAGGCCATATGCCAAGCCTGTCACAGCAATACAACACTGGAGCACTAACATCCTTTCCCATTAACATCCCAAGTATGCATAGAAACATTGACATACCCTACAATCGAGAGTAACTATGGGAGCACATAAGAGACATTACGTGTACCCGTAGTTACTGCACCATCTAATGAAAACCTATGGGAAATTCATACTGTAATCCACAGCAAATTATTCTTACACCGGAGCAAGGACTCCCCGTAGTTACTCTGGATTGTGCCCATAGCCAGTCATCTGTGGAATGGTGCTCTGATATTGACACATCATTGGTATAATGTTAGCTCAACATTGCTGTTACATCAGTGCATCATCGCTATGATGATTTGAGTGTTATCAGTGACATTGGCTTGTCATTTGTGTGACAATTATTTATCATTGGTGTGATGTCCATGGAGCCAATTACAGCATTCATTCACACCTACAATGGAGGCCAGAGAAGTACTACCTGGACAAATTGAGTAGGTGGTGGGACAGGCTCAAGTGGCCAATGTTGGGGGATACCTGTCTGCCAGCCTCAAGAAATGAGCATCATAGGAACAGACACCAATGTAACTATGTGGAGATCCCCCAAGGACACTACACATAAATACATACATGACATGACTCAAGTAGACAGTCCATTACAAACTTCTCTCAATGTCATGTGGCATCATCAGTAAAAAGCAAAAATAAAGAACACCTAGCAGCTCCTGAACCCACTTTCTTCTGGTGGATGATATATGCTGGAGATTGGATAGAGAGAGTGGTCCTGATGGACCTCTCAGTGACCTTTGACACAATCAATAATGGCAGCTCTCTGAGTTAGTTGGCTGAATTGGTACCTGGAGGCACTGCCTTGCAATGGTTCCAAGCCTTTTTGGCCAAGATATCCTAGAAGAGATGTTGCTGGCAGGTGCCTATTTGACCTGGCCTTTAACCTTCACCATGTTTTTAACATGGATATGAAACTGCTGTGGGAGATCATCCAGAGTTTTGGGCTTGAATATCACCAATATGCAGACGATACTCAGCTCTAATCTCCCTATGCCACCTAATCCCATGGAGAGTGTAGGAATTCTCAAGTGCTGCTTGGAGGCTGGTGGGGATCAGAGGAGGATTAACAAACTGAAAACAAAGGCTGCCTAGGTTTGGGGACCTGTGACCTAGGTGCTGAATTGTCAGTGTTGAGAACATTTCTGTGCTTGACTCGAGTCTAGAGTCACTCCCACCATGAACTGTGTCAAATTTGAGTCATAATGGGCAGTTTATGAGTCCTCAAGTCACTCTTCACAACTAGAACTCGAGTTGCTCTGCCCTCTTTCAAGAGTCTACCAAAGAAAGAAAAGAGGCATGGCCAGGAACTGTGTATATGGGAAGCTCTCTTTAAACATTTCCCAGCTGTCCGCACTCATCGGTAAACAGAGTGGGAGTGGTGAGAGGGACTACGGAAGTCCTTGCCCAGTCGGAATGACAGCCCCCATGAGATTTTTTCATGCTGCAAAAAAATATGCAAGCACTCCCTTCTAGACACGTGCAGACTTGACTTGGTGTCTTGAATATGACTCGAGTCATTGGGCCCTTAATCAAGTGTTTTTCAGTCTTACACACAAACACACCACTCGCAAGTTGAGTCAGTGAGAAATGTGAATTTTTGTGAATTGTGTCCAAGTCAAGGTCCCAACACTGAATTGTCAGTCTGTCATGAATTATTTTGTGCTCCACCTGCATGAGTAGGCTCACAGCTTGCAGGCCGTTCTGTATTATCTGATGCTTCCGGATCATCAAATAACTGGCATGGTTGAAGTGAAGGCATTGCCAAACTGATGTTGGTTCATCAGCTGTGTTTGATCTTGAATTGATCAAATCTGTCCAAAGTTCTCCATGCCTGAGTCACTCGGTTGGTGGTGGTAGTGGGGAACTTCTCTGGTTGCTGAGGCTAGATTCGCTCCATGCCTGAGGCCAGATTCCCTATTGCAAAAGGGAATCCTTCTCTTTGGCATCTCTAGTACTGTGGAACTCTTTCTCAATTCAGTTGAGACCTTTACCCTCTCTATTGGCCTTTTAGCTTTGATTAACAATATTTTATTGTCAGTAGACTTTTCTACTTTAGTTTCTGTTGGTTTATCGTCCTGCTTTTTTAGTTTAATAGTCTGCTCAGCTGTTGATTTTAATATGATTTTTAATGTTTTAACTATTGCACTTATAACGCTCATTGTGATTTATTCGCATTACATTTTAATATATAATTGTAAGCCACCCTGGATGCTCCATTGTTTCGGAGGAAAGGAAGGTAATACATATTTTAAACTAGCAAAATGTACCCACGTTGCAGGAGTAAAACGCCCCCGTATGTCATCCCCCCATTGCTTATCACCCATGGACATGTATCATCTCCCATGTGCATCACCTTTCCCGTGCGCATCATCACTTCCATGTCCATCAACCCCCATGCAGAACATCCCCGTGTGCAACATCCCACCATTGCGTATCATCCTTCCCATATGCAACATCACCCCATGCGCGATGTTGATCAGTCAGTCTTCAATGTTAAGTATAGGGCAGAAACACTTGCACCCCTCATCACCTCCTTAATGTTAAATTTCTCAACATTGGTTCTTGGTGGCTGTTGATGTAACAGAAGGAACACACTCCCCAAATTTCATGCTTCTAGGTCTGGGGGTTGGGGTAGAACATCCATCAGTCAGAGACTCTTCAATATAAAGTATAGGGAGGAAAATGCCTCTTTCACCCTCTTCCGGTTGGAATTTCTGAAAATGTTATTAGTGGGTACCTCCGTCATGGAAGTCACACCCTCCCCAAATTTCATGCTTCTAGGCCCAGCGGTTGTGGCTAGTGAGTCAGTGAGTGAGTGAATCAGTCAGTGACTTTTCAATTTTATATATATAGATAAGTAACCATATGGAATATTCTGGATGTGTTGCTTTTTATACAGTGACTCTTGATCCTTAACAATACAACCTCATGCAGCTTGGGATCATACAGACTGTGCCTTTGGCTTCTGAAAGAATACAGTGCAAAAGGAACGTAGGGTTCAGCCCAGCAGCTTTACTGTTAGAATCAATTTCCTTCAGAGGTTATTTGGGGAATGGTCATCATCTCTGTCTGAGTGTGTCTTTCATGCTGTTTTTGCTAGAAGTATGCAGTATTCAATTGAGTTTGTTTTTATTAAACAAGATACAGTAATTATTATTTACTTCGGAGGACAGGTGTCCATTCCAGAAACCTCAGTGGATTTAAGAAATCTGTGGATAAAAAAAAATGGAAAAATAGATTTGGTGTGCAATCCTAATTTAGGCCAGCACAACTCATCGGTCTTCCCATTCTCATGGTGATGCAAGGTGATGTATGTTTGTGCATTGGCCTAATCCTCCTCCAGGAGTGGTGGCATTTTGTGACACCTCTAGGAAAGCCCAAGACTTACGTTGGGGCTTATGCTGGCCTAAATGGAGGTTAGGATTAGAGCTATGAAGACCCACTCCTGGGGGTGTGGCTCTTTCCATCTATGCACTTGACAGGAAGCACAGAGCCTAATCCTAAAGTCTTTCAATGCCAGCACTGGTCTCTAACCAGCTGAAAGTGCAAGGTTTGCCTGTATAAAGTGAATTAAGGAGCAGTCTCTGATATCCCTTCTTCTTCCGTTCTGTCCCGTCCCCCCACCGAACAGGAGTAGCAGTCATTCCATTTGTCATGAATATTCAGTCTACAACATGACTCATAATCCTCACGGTACACACAGACGTGACATATTTTATACTAAGCTCCAAGAATGTTACATTATGTGGAAAGAAGAATTTTCATTTTCATGACTGTTGATTTTGTTGAATTTCATTAGGGAGCAAACTTCAGTTCACCATGGCGACATGACACACGCTTTTCAATTGTCATCAGACTTGCTGCAGTTCTTGCATTTTCCCAAAGTGTATAATGTCAAAGCCAGGCAGTCCCTTTGACATCCCCACTATGGGAATCCTAAGGAGTTAAACTGCTTTGTGAGTCCAGATCATTTCCCTTCAGATGTGCAGCCGACATGATTTGCTTTTGCTACACCTATATTACATAGGAAGAGAGCCAGCCGTCTGTATTTCCTGGTACCAGTGCTTGTTCAAAACTGTTGGATAAATCCTTTTCAATCTGGCATGGGCAGGTTGCCACAGAACAAGGAGCTTTCTTGAAAGCAGCCAGTAAAACAATACAAGGGGCCTTGCTTACTAATGGATGGTTCTTGTCTGTAGGGGATTTTGATACCAAAGCCTTTTCATGTATATGCATTTTAAAAGATGTGTTGCAGATCTATAATACATCATTCTGACACATGTGCCTAGAGGCCCCACACAAGCTGGCTGGAATCCTATGCATGTATGCTTGTATCCCTACAATCAGAGGAACTACGGGAGCACGTATAAGACATTTATGTTGACATAGTTATGGCACCACCTAGTGAATGGAAAATTCATGTCGGAGAAAGGACTCCCTGTAGTTACTCTGGATTGCACCCTATGTGTAGGTTCTGTTGCACTGAAAATGGAAGCTTCCTTTTCAGAGCTAATGTCAGCTTCATGGTTGTGACTTTCATTAGGATGTTATTTTTTTTAAAAAAAAAAACAACCTCATGCAGGTTCTTATGCATTTAATAGGAAGTGTAGTTTGGACCCTAGCACCAAACCTGATTTTACCTCTGTGACATGGTCCTGAGTGCAGTTTTTTTTTATAAGTAAATGTGTTTATACACAGCTTCTCATGAATGTGAACATAAGTTAATGTAATATTTATATATATTAATATTAGTGATAGATTTTCATTTCTGTATTTCTTTCAGTGAATATCAGCATATGGAATCTATTTAACCCAGTTGTCTCTCACATATCTTTCAGTTCCCGGTTTCATTTTTAAACACTTTAAGTGTTAAAGGAGAGTGTTGAAAAATATGTTAAAACAGGATACAGATATGTTTGCCCAAGTTAATTAACTGGATATGTCTCCAGAGTCGCTGCCCTTTGTTTTTTGTTTTTATTCCCGTACTTCCTTTTCCCTATGGTACATTTTCAATTATTGCTGATATCCATTAACACAGGCTGCAAAATTTTCCCACCAGGGATTTTTATTGTTCTATTCTCAGTATAGTTCCACACTAGAAATAAAAAGTCCCCATAGGAAGTATGACTGCTGGAGTATCCCTGAGACTTATCTTATTCTTACAGTTCTCTTATCCTTACAATGGTACCTTGATTTATGAGCATAATTTGTTGTGGAAGCATGCTTGCAATCCAAAATGCTTGTATATCAAAGGTAATTTTCCCATCAGTAAAAAAAAAAAACTCAGGCTGCAATCCTAAAGACACTTTCCTGAGAGTAAGACCCAATGAACACAATGGGGCTTACTTTTAAGTAGACATTGTTAGGATTGTGCTGTCAGATAATTCATTCTACAACCCAAAAATAATCATATAAAAATGATTACAATACTGTAATATAATATAAAATAATATAAAATTATTATTAAAAAGGAAAAATAAAACAAATTAACCCACACTTAGGCTGCAATCCTAAAGACACTTTCCTGGGAGTAAGACCCATTGAACACACTGGATCTTACTTTTGAATAGACATGGTTAGGATTGTCATGGTTAGGAGTATGTCATATGCTGTAATCCTAAAGACACTTTCTTGGGAGTAAGACTCACTGAACACAATGGGGCTTCCTTTTGAGTAGACATGGTTAGGATTGTGCTCAGTGTCTCTCAGGTCTCTCAGGCTGCAATCTGCCCCCTTACACAGGAGTGAGCCCCAATGACTATAGTAGGGGTTACTTTAGAGAAGACATGCAAGGCTAGATCTCAGGCTCCTTTCAATTGCCCACTTACATAGTAATGAGTCCCATTGACTGTAACAAGCTTACTTCAGAGTAGACATGCATAGGCTGGTCTCTCAGGTGAGGCTGTGCTGGTGGAGTGCCGAAACCTGGCTGGGACTTTTTTTGCTAGTTAATCAAGACATCACTTGTATTGCAAGGCAAAATTTATTCAAAATATTTGCTTGTCTTACAAAACATTCTTGGTTTAACTTACAATTCAAGTTTTTACTGTATTTTCTTCTTGCTGGGAAACAGGATGACAATCGAGGAAGGGATCAGAGCTTATTTCTAGTGTATATAAGCAAAAAAGTTTTTGGTCTTTTGCAGGAATGCAGTAAGCAGGTTAATGTGATGCCTCCTGAACCTGGTGGAGATGGACTGATAACTTTGCTGGCAAACTGCTAAGTCACAGATCTGCTATGCCATGCTGTGCCACCTCTGCCATTTTCTCTGGTCTGCTCTCTGCAACATTCCTGCTCTCTGCAATATTCCTCGCTAGAGTGGTGTCTCTGTTCCTTCCTTGCCCTTACAAGGCAAAGCATGGGTGATGCGGAGTGGCTGAGAAAACTGGTGAAGGGAGTGATCTTGTAGCTCAGCATAGTGGTAAGGAGGAACTGGGGAGAGAATACTGATTCTTCCTTTGTGATGGCCAGAGCCATCCTGTCTTGGTCAGCCTGCAGTACAAAAGTACCAAAGAATCTTATCTTTGTTAGTTCAGGAGCCTTGCTAGGTGCTTCCTTTGTTTTGCACCTGGCTGAAGGTGCAGTAATTCACTCCCCCTTGGCTCATTAACATGCCCCCTTGGTTGAGTTTAGCCTCAGATCTGAGGAAAGCTAGTGCTGGCGATCCTGCTTTTGTTGTGCTAAACTGCTTTCTCCCCACAAGTCAGAGACCTCCTAGGAATTGACCTTTCTCCAAAGTCAAACTTGCTGTGCTAGCAAGGAATAGTTGCTTCATAAGAATTTGGAGTAAGCAGAGCTCCATCTCAGCTAGCCTAATGGGTGAATGGAGAAGTAATTCCTTTGATATATCTAAATTTTGGCCTCAGTCTTGGCCTGAGGATCTGAGATCATCTGTCTTATGTTACTGGCCTGTACCACACACTGCTGGTCAGTGCCCATCTTGTGTGTACATTCATTTTCCTCTTCATACATTAAGATAAAAGAATTAAAAGCTACTGGGCCTAAGGTTTGCAAACGAAGTCTATGCAAAATTGTTAGCTGGGGGCACAATCCAGAAGCACACTTGGGCTACCTTATCTTTCACTGGGCTGACCCAACTGCAAGATGGACCACCTTGGTTATTCTGGAAAAGGCTTGGGGCAGCCTAAGGCAACATAGGTTGCCCCAAGACAGAAGGGCTGTCCTGTTCAGGAGAAGCATGCTGAGGGCATGTTTAGCATTGCCGAGGGCAGAGCAGTTATTCTGTATCCAGAACCTGTTTCCAGGGCAGAAATGCCCTCTTCTTGCTCGTCAGAGTTATAACACCTCAAGAGCAGGTATAACAATGAGTAGACCCATAGGAATTCATGATAAGGCAGAGTAAGAGTGGCAGTGTTAACAAAGAAAATCGGAGTTCTTGGCCAGCCCACCTACAACCTTTGACTCTCAACCTCAGGATATGGCACAACTACGGCAGCCCACTAACCTGGGAATACAGCAGGCCTCTCCAAAAAGCATCCTCCATTAGAGGTATTGCTATACTGGAATCTCATGCCGCAGCTGTTACTGGTTGTCAGGAACTTCTAGGCTTCCTTATAAGGCAGGCACCACAGCTTTTCCTTGTTAAGTGTGATCTGTGGGGGGTCTCCTCAGGAGTAACCCCTCCCCAGGTGTCACTGACTTGGTGCCTACTAAGTATGCTCTGGAGCAGCTCTGGCAGCCCAGGCTTTCTGCCCTGGATTCAGAATCGTTGGGCCAGCCCAGCTAGGGCGCTCCTCATCGCCCTTATTCTGGATTGTGCCCTTAGTATGTATTTAGCCTGAAAAGAGTATAGTAAAGGGAGATTATGAGAGCCATCTTCAAGTATCTGATGGGCTATCTGATGTATCTGATGAAGTTACATCTTCAAGTATTTTTCACACAGAAGGGAAGGGAGTGATTTCTGTAGGATCAAAACAAATGGGTTGAAACTACAGAGAGTAAAGCAAGACATGAAGATAACAATTGTGAGCTGTCCAGGCTGCTTTGTGCAGTTATAAGCTCACCTCATTGGAGGTTTGTAAGCACAGGCTGGATGGCCACCTCTTGGGGATACTGTAATGGTTTCCTGCATTAACCAGAGGGTTGAACTACTAGATTATCTCCAAGGCACCCTTTCAAACAGTAATGTTCTATGATTCTATACAGCAGCTCTGTGTCAAGTAGTCTTCATGAATAATAGAGCCTATAAGATCTCCTCAGCAGAACAGTTCGAGGTCCAGTGGAAGCAGTTCTGTTGACGAGATCTTATAGACTCCTTGACGCAGAGCTGCTGCTTAGAATCATAGAACATTACTTTTTGGACAGATGTATTTGCGTTGTGTCATTTTCTGTACCTGCCCTGGTATGAGCAGCCATTTCAGGACGTAATATACATGTCATTTTCTTTCACATACGACACTAGAATGTGAGAATGGCTTCCTCAGTGGGTAGAATTTATTCCCAATATATCACTTTCACTGCACACGTCATTCCTCTAGGTATCTGGGCTGCTATCAACTGATCAGAGATAATCTACATGATGAGAGCTGCATTTCTCAGTGAAATTATGTAACTGGTCCAAAGCACAGTAAAATAGATCCACAGCTTCCATGTTGTCAAGAAGCGGCTTTTTGTACTGGGAAGGGGGAAGCAATGATTGTCTCAAGTCTGTTTAGATTTGCAGTTTGCACACATTGGCTGTTATTGCTCTGAGTAATGATGGCTATTAACAGGGAAAACATCAACAGAGTGAAAACAGCTGTTGCAAATGCAAGACTGTAATAGAGATCTGTGCTCATATCCTCAGCCAGATTGCAGCCTGTATCTCTTAACTCCTCCGGAAGCCTAATCATAGCTTTGTATCACATCTTGGGTATGTATAGAAAAAATAGTCCATAAGATTCTCATTTTTCCAAGACTTAGCTTCTCTCAATAGAACTTGTTGTGTGATCTGTAGTGAATCCGATTTATGTATTCCGGAATGGAAAGTCTCTTAATGTTCTCTCTCCTTTGATGCCTAATGGACAATCAATACAGGAGAGCTGAAGTAACCTATCTGCAGTGATTTGGATTAAAGACTTCTGGGGTCAATTCTCCCTTCAGCTGCAAAGTTTAGGGGCAAACTAGACATTATGTGGGAGAAATGTTGAGTGATTTCTGATGTTTTTTCCTTAAAGTAACAAAGGATGCCTCTGAATTTGTTCAGAGCAATAGAATGGAGAGGTGGCATTTAGAGCACAGTCTTAACTATGTCTACTCAAAAGTAAGGTCCATTGTGTTCAGTGGGGTCTTACTCTCGGGAAAGTGTCTTTAGGATTGCAGCCTTATACTTTTTCCTGCTGGCTATTTTCCTGCTCAGAGTTGCCCCCAGCTTTTTTTCTCTTCATGAGGGAAAATACATATACCTGGAACTTTTTTCCCCTGCAATGGAAAAGCAATTTGGAGAGAACCATTAAGATCAGGAAAATAACCCCCATGAGCAGATCTAAGTTCAGCTACTTCCTTGCCCACTCCTCTGCTATGGTTTAAAATTAAAATACTTTGCATATCTTCTGATAGACAAGAAAGTTTCATGTCCTAATTGGCCATAGAGTAGTTTTGGATTATTTTTTGTTGCTGCCATCAGTCCTTAGTCACAGCACATTTAATGATGGTGGTAGTAAAATGGTGCACGATGATGTCCTTGGTCCCCTAACACTTACAGAAGGCCAAACTGTTAGCGATGAAGACAACTGTTTTTTTGTCCAGCTTTTGTTTAGATTCTGTCAAGTACATGATTTTCCAGGAGCAGACAACAGATGTATGTGGGAAGATAAACCTACCTTGCAATCCTATGCAGACTTTCCTGGTAGTAATGATCCAGTCCTATTGCTGAATTATTTATGTGTTGTTTTTTTTACAGTATTTGTATTTCTACTGTATTTATATACCATCTTTCTCATAGACTCAAGGCATTTTACGCAGGCAAATTGAACACAAAGCCATTTTTTCAAAATGAGATTTTCACAAGTACTATTTTATGAGATAATATTGTTGATCAAACCCTTCATTTCTCCAGACGTTTCCCTTGATAGTGCAGTCATCATCCTGGCTGCTATCTCTTGTGTACTTCAGGCTCTTAAAGAGACCTGCAGACCAAGCTTCAAGATGTTATTCTTTTTGTTTTGTTTGATATCTCCTGTACCTTCTTCCACCCTTATGCACAGAGATACACCAGTGGCCTCTGTCTGTCTGTCTGTCTGTCTGTCTGTCTGTCTGTCTGTCTGTCAATCTCTCTTCCAAGCAGTCAATACTGATTAGCTTTTTTCAAGAAGCTGAAACTCCAGACCATATCTCCTGCCACATATCACCATCCACTGGCATAATGCTTTGGCTGCCATAATTGGATTTGCTCAACCATACTATTGATGGCTATTGATAGCCAGAAAGACCTAATGGCAGCAGCTGGCCTCAGAACCTCCACAGTTGGTATTGGGGGCATATTAGGGTGGGGATCAAGCCATTCGGGGGGGGGGGGGAGAAGGGTAAATATTTGCAGCAGCCATGCATGCCACACCTTATTTTCTTTTCCTAGTCTGGAACCAACCCCAAAGCCTTCTCAGACTTATGCCAGCCAAAGAGCGGGTGTATTTCTGTGAAGATCCATTGGGAACCAGACAGCCTATGGAAAGCTAAGTAAAAAAAAAAAACAAAAAAACCAGGCTGCCTAGTTTCCAGCCATGTTGTAACAGCTAGAGCATGCAGTATTAGCAGTGCTACATGTTCTATGCAGGCCTTACTTAGGATTGAGGCAGAAGTCTCTTTGAACACAATAAAACACAATACTTTTAAATACACATATATAAGTGTGCACTCTAACACTACAGTCCTAACCATGTCTACCCATTGTGTTCTGTGAGTCTTAAACCCAGGAAAATGTCTTTAGGATTGCAGCCAAAACCAAGACTTTGTAAATACTTTAAAACCCTTATATGCCTATCCGGATTTGAAATCTGAAACATCGGTAGTTTGTCTTGTGTTTTAATGGAAGTTACGCTTATTATTTGACAAGATCTTGTGAACTTTTTCTGCTACTTAGACAGTTATAAATCCAAAAGCATGAATGTTTTGAATTTACATTTTTTCTGTAAAATCAAGTTTTACCACTGATGCCCAAGCGGACTCCCAATCCAATGGTAGAATTACAAGCATATTACATTGGTCACTGAGTCCGAACGGTCACAGGTGATAGTGAAAAAAAAATGGGCATCTAAGGCATTCATCTAATTCATCAAATAATGAATCAAAATTCATTATTTCACAACACTTCCTAATAAAAATAAAGTTATACTGAAACTTGAAGCAACATTTATTCATTATATGTGCAAAACTATAGTATTCGGTCACAGAGTCTGAACGGTCACAGGTGATAGTGAAAAAATTGGGCATCTAAGGGTTTTAATTTGCATTGGGATCCATCCTGATTTCTTTTGGGCAAAGATCTTTTAGTTTTCATTTAACTTTTTTGTATGTATCATTTTTTGTATGTATCATCCTGAGTCCTTTTCACTATCCTCTTTGAAAAATTCCTTTTTCAATCCATTTCGTTAACACTGGAAGTCTTGTCTGGTTGATTTCATTTATTATTTGTCATTTGTTCTTGTTAACAGGGTCTTGCAGGAAGGAAAAACAACACAATGGTGGTGTAATAGTGGACTGACTACAGTAACTAAAGAAAACATGACAATGCTAGCTAAAAAAATTTGTTTACTTGTTTTGACATGAAAACAAATTGAGAATTGGTTGCAAACGTAATTGTCAACCATTTTGATGGCTGTTAGCACTTTTGTGTTATTAATGTAACCTCACGTTACGAATGCCGCGTGTAACGAAATTTCCGGGTAATGAAATTTCCGGGTACCCAGGCCTCTGTCTCCGGTAGCGAAATGTGCTGCGGGTAACAAAAGCTGGCTCTTTAAGAAGTGGGGCCATTTCTACAGGTGTGCGTGCACACACTCGAGTGAGGAAGCTCCTCCCTCAGCTCGTGGCATTCCCAAGTAGCACGTGAAGGAGGAGCAGCCTGTGCACCTTGCTCCTCTGTTTCCTCCTGCAGCCTCGCCGCCCAGAGCCTCAGTATGTCAGGCTGCTGGGCTCTCTGGTAGTGGAGAAGGGAGGAGGAGGGCAGGGGAGCCAGACCAGGCAGAGACTCAAAAAACTTTTCCATTCCAGCGACCTGCCTCCTCCTCCACCACTGCAGTGCCGGCAAAGCGGCTCCCTTTGCAGCCTGGGATAATGCAGCAACACTGCTGCTGCTGCTTACTCAGAAGTAAGCCCCACTGTGTTAAATGGAAAGTGTCTTTAGGATTGCAGCCTAAATAGATTTCATACCTCATGCATATTACCCTCTTCTATGTCTACTCAGAAGTAAGCCCCACTGTGATAAATGGGTCCTCCTCCTAAGAAAGTGTCTTTAGGTTTGCAGCCTAAGTAGACTTCGTACCTCATGCATATCACACTCTTCTATGCAGGGATCCCCATGTCTACTCAGAAGTAAGCCCCATTGTGTTAAATGTGTCCTACTCCTAGGAAAGTGTCTTTAGGATTGCAGCCTAAGTAGACTTCATAAATCATGCATATCACCCTCTTCTATGCAGGGGATCCCCAGTCCAGAGGGCATAAATTGGGATTTGACTCTGAGAGCACAATTCTAAGCATGTCTACTCAGAAGTAAGCCCCATTGTGTTAAAGTAAGCATTGTGTTAAGTAAGCCCCATTGAGTCCCCCTGATGGAAACTCCTTCACCTCCTGGTGTTCCCCCCTTCAAGGAAGCTTGTAGGCAATGGGATCCAGGGGAGCAGGGGAGCCAGGTGTGTGTGGGATCTGTGTGAAAGGTGAACAGTATCAGTGGTAGAAGAACTGTGCCTTGACATCCTTTTATTTTAGTCATCCTTTTATTTTCTCTTTTATTGTACATACAGTAAATAACAGTGTTTTATTACAGTTAATTGTGTTATATTACAGTGTTTTAATTCAATTCCAGTGTTTTGACATCATTTTTACATAGTTAATATTTTTATATGAATATTTTTTGGTTTGTGGAACCAATCGTTTGAGTTTCCATTATTTCCTATGGGAAAATCCACTTCATGTAAAGAATGTTTCACGTAAAGAAAATGCCTCCGGAACGAATTAAATTTGTTGCGTGAGGCGCCACTGTATATGCGTGTGAAACGTTTATGTCTCATATCTTTGTAAGAAATGATGGTTAGGCAAAGTGATATGTTTTATCAATTGAAAGATATCTCAGAGGCCCTAAACTGGAATGATTGGCAGGCTGATTACATTTGCATTATTTTCAAGGTTTTTGGCTTATGCTGGTTATATTCAGGTTTTCAGATTCTTCAAATTTGATTATTCCTAAAACTGAAGAGATTCATGAACCCAGGAGCAGCAATTTTTCATTACAGAGGGTGCGTTTCTTGGGTTAATGAAGAAATTGGAAGCAAGGCAGTGGCTTTTGCCTTGAACCTGTATCTACAGCCTTGAACCTGTATTTACAGTTTGCAAAACTGATTAGTGTTGCTGCATTACATGTTCAAATGCTGACCCAGAACATCTTTGCTGTGTAGTAGGAAGCTGGTGAGAATTCACTGACCTCTTTCCACCTAGAAATAATCAGATGTCTGCGTTATTGTTCACAAAGGGTTATCTGTATGAGCTTTGTGCGTCACATGGGGATGCTTTACAGTAAATGAAACTGAAAATGATTTTTTTCCTCTAAGGGGAGACCTGATTAAAAAATTATTTACTCCCATATGAGAGAATTGCACAGAGAATAATTATCCAGTGAAGTCTCAGCTCTGCACCAGAGTCTTCCAAGAATGCTATATTCCAGAAGCACAGTTTTCTTTGAATTTGTTCAGATGTGCTGCTTTTTTCTTGAGGTTAAAAAAATAGTTGAAAAAACAGATAATTCCTGCAGGGAACTGCAGAGGACAATGCTCACAGAGCTGAGCTTTCTTGATCCCTCCTCAGGGTTTTTTACATCCCTACCCTGCAGGATACTATAATTGTCAGCTGCATGCATTGTGTGTCATTGCAAGCAGCCTCCTCTATTCCATTTGTTAGCGGCTGTATTTAACCAAATGTCCTCTTCTCCTCCTCCATCATATTTTTAAACAGGAAAGGTCAAGTTATTCCTCGAAGCTTCTTAAAAATATAATATGCTGTGAAATTGCTATAGCTTGTCACCATCCCAATCAATCTTTCTGTTTTTTTTTTATAAAAGTGTAGAGCACTGTTTCCCAAACTGTAGGTTGCAACCTACAGATGGGTCCCAGCCTGATGAATGTTGGGCCATAAAACTGACAAGCTTTGACTGTAAAGGAAAATATATTGAGTCATATGGAAAGTTAAATGGAGCTGGACATGTGTACTAACTCACAAGTTAGTACACATGTCCATAACCATACCTCAAGTGACCTCAAATAGGGTCTATCCTATGCCCTATAAAACATCTACATGAAAATAAAGGGGAGGTAATATGGGGATTTGGTTTCAGTTCTGGCACTGTGGGCATACTCCAATTTAGTGGGCATACACCAATTTAGGCTAGCACAACTCATCCATCTCCCTGCTCCCATTGTTGCATGGGGAAGCCAGCACGTTTGTGCACTGGCCTAACCTCCCCAGGAGTGGAGCAGAAGTGCCTTACGGCATTTTTGTGACACTCCCAGGCTAGCGCGGGACTTGTGCCGGGACATTTGCTGGCCTAACCAGGGGTTAGGATTGTGCTGTGTATCATCTACCCACTTTGAACAGGATTGCACCACCTTAACAAAAACAGGTTTGCAGCCTGGGAGATCTCCTGGATTCTCAGCTCTCCCTGGATAATCACGTAGCAACAGTTGCTAGAAATGCACTCACCCAGCTTAAGCTGTAGTGCCAGCTGAAGCCATACTTGAGCTGTTTGAATCATGTTTCAGTACTATGTCCATGTTTTAATAACCATGTTTGCTGTTTTGGTAACATGGGCCAGTTTAGTGGACCATGGGCGCAATCCAGAGTAACTACGGGAAGTCCTTGCTCTGGTATAAGAACAATTTGCTCTGGATTGCAATATGAATTTCCCATAGGTTTTCACCAGGTGGTGCAGTAACTACGGGTGCACGTAACGTCTTTTACGTGCTCCCGTAGTTACTCTGGATTGTAGGGCATGTCTCAATAACTTCAAAACTGGACTACTACACTGTACAATATGTGGAACAATATGTACAATATGTGGACTACTACCTGCTAAAACAATTCAAAACTTGCAGTTACTGCAAAATGCAGCAGCCTGATGCAGACTGTTTCTGTAATGAGTGACTACAGAGGCCAGACATTACAGCCATTTGGTCTGATGAGATGGAAGGCAGGTATTTTGGGGCAATCTCTGTTAGTTGGGACACAGCATCTGTCTAGGACAAACCTTAATCTAGATGTGATTTTGTATGGCAGGGATGCAGATATATGGAGTGTGGAGATGGACTGGCTGAACAACTGTGATATATTTGTAAAGAGCCATTAAAGTTTGGTTAGCTATACTATGAACTTTGGTTTCCTTTACTACTCTCCGCACTATCTATCTTTATTGCAGTAAAAGGACATAATTGAAATTCATCCGTCACTCCTTGTGTAGGAGGAGTACAATCCACCACTTGACAGTTTCGGGGCCCCCTCATCCCATTTGTTCTCCCCATAATCCATCTTTAGTATGTAACTCACTTTTAATACAAGATGACATTGGGTACTGCACTGAGGAGGCAAGTTGGCAGTACAAAATGCTGTTTCATTGAATTGTGTGGTGTGAATAATATCATTTGCAGCATACCAGCCTCTCAAGAGACCGAGTCATTATTTCAAGGTAAATTGGTTCTTGAAATGGATGTAAACAGTGAACAAGAATTGTGTCCCATTTATTTGCTTTGGCTTCTGTATTTAAAAAGTGGGTTTAAAAGAGATTTCCTCTTTTCTCTATTGGGATGATGGAGAAATGATATTAGGCTGAGTTGGGGAAAAGACTAAGAAAATGCCCCACACCCTCCCCCATGCCATCCATTTGTTATCTTACAAACAGAGGCAGATGGGCCTAAGAGGTGATGAGGAAGCATATATTGTAATTGAAAAGCTGAGTGGAAGAGATTTAGGATTGCTTGAGATCACTGAAGACCCAACCAGGGAGTAGTGCCCTAGTGGGAAAAAATGAAAAACAACAAAGAGAACCTTGGCTAATTATTGCATTCAAATTAGTAAGAACAAGATAGAAGAGAGTATTTGCATGGAGCATCGGCAGGCAATCTGGACAAAAGGTGGGTAGCATTACTTAGAAGATTTTTACTATTTTGTCTGTAAAAGGAATACGAAACCATAGATTCAGTGTTTGGCAAGTAGACCTAGCAGAAGGAAAGAAGGTATTCACATGGGAACTATTGATCTGATAATTCATTTGGACAGTCTCTGTGCCTGGAGTAACATGAACAAAACATCGGCATCGTAGATAAGTGAGTCCCATTATTTGTAAAAGCATGATATCTCAGTCTAGATATGTCAAATATGAACAAAGCAATACAGCATCGATAATATATACCAGGGGTGTCCAAGGTCCTCTGGTGGCACAAGTGGTTAAGACATTGTGCCTGTTAACCAGCAGGCCAGGGTTTGGGACTCGGGTTCCCACAAGTCGAAATTTCCTGTTACAGGTTGGGGTTGGACTAGATGATCCACTAGGTCCCTTCCAACTCTATGATTACATGATTTTAGAGCTACTGGACCTTTAACAATTGTATAGAAAAGGGAATTTCAGCAGGTGCAGCTTTTGATGTGTGAGATGAAAAGCTGAACCTACTGAAATTTCCTCCTTTACACAACGGTTAAAGGTCCAGGAGTCCTGAAATCGAAAGTTTGGACACCCCTGGTATATACAGACAAACATGCACATGAGTGGCATAAACTTTATTATCCTTTGCTAGCAGCACATACCAACACCTGTTGTGTTTTTGAATTAGTTGATTCACTATCACTCAGATGCTGTGGGCTTCACATGACTTTAGGCACTGCTTGGAGTAAAGGCTTGGGAAGAAGCTGTGCAGTTTGTTGTATAATTCTAGGATTATTTTAGATCCTAAAATAATGATTCTTCCTGTGTTGGTAAGAAAAATTAAGTTTTGTTATTCTCTCCTTGCAATGATCCACCCCAGCAGGTATTCAGACATGCATGTAAGGAAGAGAGAATAAGAGATTATACTTTCAGAAATAGTGGCTGACTATTGGATTTCACAGAATATCATTGCTAGTTTCCTTTTTTGTTTCCTTAATAAGTGGCCTCTCAAGAGCAAAACCTCCACCCTTGTTGATAATTTTTATTTTGTTCAGTGGTCATCTACCCCTATCTTCAAGTTGGCATTTTAAACAGGATGAGAAAAAAATTATTAGTCAAATTATTTAACAGATTATGGGCACAGAGTTAGGGCAATGAGGAGTGCCCTACCTGGGCAGCCCCAACTATTCAGAGCAGGAAGTTATGCTGCATCCAGAGAGTCAGGAAGCCTGGGCTGCCTTAACTGCTCCAGAGCATCCTCAGTAAGCATTAAGTCAGTGGCAATGGGGGAAGGCTTGCTCCTGAGGAGACCTCCCTGAGATCATACTGAATAAGGAACAGCTGTGGTGCCTGCCTTATAAGGAATCCCTGATGAGACTGCCAGGACAGTCTACGGGGCTTCTTGGAATGGCCTGGTGTACCCCCAGGTTAATGGGCTGCCGTAGTTGTGCCATATCCTGAAGTTGAGAGGCAGGGGTTGCAGCTAGGCTGGCCAAGAACTCAGATTTTTTTTTGTCAACACTGCCATTCTTACTCTGCCTTATCATGGACCCCCTATGGGTCTACTCATTACTATACCTGCTCCTGAGGTGGTATAAAACTCTGAGGAGCTGGAAGAGAGCATTTCTGCCCTGGAAACAGGCTCTGGATACAGAGTAACTGCTCTGCTCTAGGCACTGCTAAACATGCCCTCAACATTCCTCTCCTGAACTGCCTAGGCTGCCCCAAGCCTTTTCTAGAATAACTAGGGTGGCCCATCTTGCAGTTGCGTCAGCCCAGTGACAGAGTAACCCAAGTGCACTTCTGGATTGTGCCCACAACAATAATAGACTTGGAAACATGGGGCACCATCTACTGTTATGTAATTTGGAAATGGGTGAGGCTGGATGAAGTAAGACTCTGTATGCAGTGGAAGGAAGATGGCACAGGTAGAATGAGGTGGTGATGGGCAGGGATGAAGGCAGATCGAGACCGGGAATTGGGCAGGGATGGTAGCAGCTGTGTCTGCTGAATCCAAACCTCTTTCGTGAGCTTGCTACACATTTACATTGGAAAATCCAAATCACATAAATGCTTTAGCCTCTGATTAATGTGCATTGTATATTGCAGCAAGTTGAATGAAGGACACTGCCATGCACAAAGCTTAATGAATGTTATTAATCAAGTGTTTACAGTGACATGCAGTGTTTTGCATATGATAGCAGCATTTCTTCCCTTGCTCTGGAGTAAGCCGTAACAACCGCTATGGGGCAGCTCAGACCTGTACCACTCAATAGCGAATGCAAATCCAAATTTCTGCATGAATGTGGATTCAGCCCCAGGATTCAGTGTACACCATTGGCAATTGCACCCATATAAACAAGTTGGAAAGTAGTACCGTGCCTTTGCCTGTAGGCACCAGGTGCCTGTATACATGTATGCATGTGTGCTGTCAGAGCTGGCATTTGTTAATGAAACATGAATGTAATTCTTTTCTTATTTGTATTGCTCAATGTAGCACAACATCCATTATGTATCTAAGCATTTAACCCAGGCATTAATACTGGGCTTGGTGGGGAAACAGACGAAATGTTCTGGAGCTTCTTTTCAATGTTTCATGTTGAAATTTCAGCAGGACATGTCTGTAGCAGTTCCTTTGATCACTCAGTTTCTAAGAAAAGTGTAAACTGTCAAAGATTGTGAGGCTGCTGCAGATCCCAGAAAATGTCTTAAACAAGCCTGAGTAGATTTCCCCATAGGTAACACAGTAAGTGAATTATTCCTTCTAGCGGCCGGTGAATCTGACAGCTATTTCAGGTCCTCAAATTACCTCCAGCTTGTGTACAATACAGCAATTGGAGCAATTCAGTTCATCTTGTGTTTTTGTTTTCTCCTTTTGTCCTGCCATTGAGTGCTCTGAATGTGCATGACTGACTTATTGCATTTCTATCATGGCTTGCCTTGGAGAAGCTGAGAGCAGCAGTTGGGTTAGGCTGACAAATGCATTTGGCTTGCTGAAGCATACATACTTGAGCACCATGATTTGAACTTAGGTTTCTAACTTCACACACTAGTCAATTTCCTGATTCATTTTGTTGGAAGCAAACCCATATATGTGCAACAGGCATTGTGTACTTTTCTTGATATTTATCAATATCTTTGTATTGCTGCACTTTGTTGGTGATACATGTTTAGTATTTCTGCTATTCAAGCATTGCCTAATTTCACATTTGCTGATTCAGACTTAGCCACACACCTTCACACTTGTTGATTCAGACCTAACCATGCCTCAGAACAGAGCTAGTTTATCTATGCCATTCTCATGAGATGGGCGAGCAGCAAACAGCTGCCCTCATTCAGTTCACTGTGTTCCCAGCTAGCCTCCTTACTTGCCCTCCTTCCAGTTGCCCTTCTTTCAATGAAGCAGGAAGTAAGATGCATAATGGGAACTGTCCCCCATGAGTGGTACACAAGTGTCTTATGGCGCTTTGGTGACACACCCAGGTCACCATAGAATAGGCTGGCCTAACTGGAGGTTCGGATTGCAGCCATAAATATGTAATACATATATAACACAACTAGCAAAAAGCATACCCGCATTGCGGGAGTAACATTTCCCCATATGACATCCTCCCATGGCGCATCAACACCCCATGCGCAACATCCCCCATGCGCAACTTCCCTACATGCGCAACTTCCCCACATGCGCATCATCCCCCATGCGCATCAGTCCCCCATGTGCATCATCCCCCATGTGCCTGAACTCCTCATGTGTAACATCACCCATCTGCATCAGTCCCCCATGCACAACTTCCCCCATGCGCATCATCCCCCATGCGCATCAACCCCCCATGTGCATCAACCTCCCATGCACAACTTCCCCCATGCGCAACATCTCCCATGCGCAAAAACCCCCAATGCGCATCAAACCCCATGTGCAACTTCCCCATGTGCAACTTGCCCCTGCACAATATTCCCCCATGTGCAACTTCCTCCCATGCGCAACTTCTTCCCATGCGCAACTTCCCCATGCGCAACTTCCCTCCATTCGCATCAAAGCCCATGCGCATCATCCCCATGCGCATGTCCTCCATGCGCAACTGCCCCATGTGCATCATCCCTCCATGTGCCTGAACTCCTCATATGCAACATCAACCATCTGCATCACTCCCCCATACGCAACTTCCCCCATTCGCAAAACCCCCATGCGCAAAACCCCCCATGCGCATCAAACCCCATGCACAACTTCCTCCCATGCGCAACTTCCCCCATGCACAACTTCCCTCCATTCGCATCAAACCCCATGCGCATCATCCCCCCATGCGCATTAATCCTCCATGCACAACTCCCCCATGTGCATCATCCCTCCATGTGCCTGAACTCCTCATATGCAACATCAACCATCTGCATCACTCCCCCATGCGCAACTTCCCCCATGCGCAACTTTCCCATGCGCAATGTCCCCCACACGCAACTTCCCCCACGCGCAACTTTCCTCCATGTGCATCATCCTCCCATGCGCAACTTCCCCCATGCGCAACATCCTCATGCGCTAATTCCCCCATGCGCAACTTCCCCTCATGTGCAACTTTCCCCCATGTGCAACTTCCCCCAAGCACAACTTCCCCCCATTTGCAGCATCCTCACCAGTGCAACCTCTTCCTCTGAACAACATTACCCCAGTGCACCAGGCACAGAGCACCAAATTGGCTGGATGTTGGTCAGTATCCCATGTTAAGTATAGGACAAAAACAGGTTGCCCCCTTTTCAGCCCCTGAAGGGTTAAATTTCTCCAGGTGGTTCTTGGTGGGAGTTCAGGTGACAGAAGGAACTCCCAGAATTCCATGCTTCAGGCCCAGCAGTTGGGGCGGAATGTTGATGAGTCATCAATTCTCCAATGCAAAGTATAGGGAGGAAAACGCGTTGCGCCCCTTTTCACCCCCTTCCGGTTGGAATTTCTGAAAATCGGTTCTTAGTGCACCCCTCAGTCACGGAAGGAACACCCACCCCAATTTTCACGCTTCTAGGCCCAGCTATTTTGGCAGGGTGGTGATGAGTCAGTGAGTCAGTGAATGAGTCAGTGAGTGACTTTTCTCTTTTATATATATAGATATTATATGGGATGTGGTTGCGCAAGTGGTTAAGATACTGTGCCTATTAACCAGAAGGTCAAGATTTGAGACCCAGGTCCTATAAGACTGGGTGAGCTCCTGTCAGCCTAGCTCTTGCCAACCTAGCACTTCAAAAGCATGCAAAAGCAAGCTGGTGAGAAGGTCAAACAGCAGTCTATGCACCTTTGGCAGTCATTTGAGCCCCATGATCACGGAAGTGATCTAAAGGCTCTAAAGGCTTAGAATCGGGGACGAGCACTGCACCCTACAGTTGGTTATGACTAGCAGTATAATCTGCAGGGGGCACCTTTAGCTTTATAACACAATATTATATCCCTACCCCTCCCCAAAGAAAAGCTAGCTAACAGAATGGCAGCTTCTCTACAGAAGGGCTTTTGTAGATCCTCTGGAAGCATATTCTGTTTCAATAAGAAGAGCAAGCATACATATATTAAGTTTTTGGAAACTGTTTTTTTAAGTTGACTAGTAGATGTTAAAATTAATAAAATAAATTTTAAATATGCAAGGCCTTGCCTGTTCTGGGCCCGAGAAACTCTTGGGAATGCATATGCCCATATGAACCTTTAAAGTTACTTCAAACATTCGATGAAATGCTGGTTACCATCATGACTGAAAATTGGAGTGACAGCTATAAGGAGCATGCTGTACTGTGGAATTCCCTCTGGAAGCCCACCAAGCTGGTTTTCACTGAAGTTGTTATCATTATGTGCCATGGGTGTACATTACACTTTGCAGATTATCAGCAAGATAATTGGTCAGGGGAGGTAAAGAGGGACAGGAGGAAGATGGAAGAGAAGAATTAAACTGAAATTCACTTTATTTACACATACTTTTAGTAAGGAATGAGCATTGTCCATGTACTCTGTACAACTTGGTTATGCTTACCTATGAGTTGGTGACATTTAATCTGGACAGCTATAATTTTTGGAGCTGCCTCTGAAGACAGTTGGAAAAGACAAATATATGTTAGACCCCCCAGACCTCCCAATGGGGCTTACTACCAGGAAAGTGTCTAGGATTGCAGATTTCTAACTATACCTACTCTGAAGCAAGCCCCATTGTGTTCAATTGGTCTTACTCCCATGAAAGTGTCTTTAGGATTGTGTCTTTAGGATTGTGTCTTTAGGATTGCAGCCTAAGTAGACTTCATAGGATGCACATTGAATGCATATTCTGAATTCAATTCCAGTGTTTTGTCATCATTTTTACATATAGTTAATATTTTTATATGAATATTTTTGGGTTGTGGAACCAATTATCTGAGTTTCCATTATTTCCTATGGGAGGATCCACTTCACATAAAGAACGTTTCACATAACAAACATGCCTCCGGAACATTTTTGTTACGGGCAGTTTGTTACGTGAGGCACCACTGTACAAAATATTGATATGGGTGTTTGAAAATGATGTTATTTGTTTTACTCAGAAATAAGCCTGTCCACTGTATTCAGTAAGATTAAGGCTGCAAACCTGTCTTTCTCATGAGGAACAAACACCTCTGTCTGTAAATCCCATATAACCTTATTTTAACCTGTGGTGGTACAGCCAGGCCTCATGGCTGCATGGTCTTTCTAATACAGTTTGGGAAATGGTGATCACCTTGAGGTAAGGGGATCTTTTTTTGTCCCCTTGGAAGGAGGATGGAACTTGTCACTGCATGGGTTGCCCCTCCACCACCAGGACACAGGCTGAACTTAGACTTCTCCTTCAGGAGGGTGCCCCTAGTCCCAAACTGGTCTTGCCTCGTTGGAAGCTGGATCAGGCCCTGACAAGCTGATGTGGGCCTTTGTGCCAGCCCAGCTACTCCTGAGTCAGTGCAAACGTGCCTTACAGCATATTTAGGAAATACAGGAGTGGCACAGAGGGCCTTCACCAGCACAGGACCTATTTAGGACTGAGCCACTCAATCTGGCTTGGGATCTAGGCATCTTTTATCATTTGATATATTATTTGAACTGCATTTATTTTTCCTTTGCTGTGTTTTATTGGTTCTGGTTTTTTAATTGATATAAACTGACTTGAGTGTTCCATTAGGGTTAGAAAGGCTGGTTACTAATAAAGTATTGATCCTCAGAAAAGACAGACTTTTACAGAGGAATTTGAAGGAAAAGTGCTTTAGGAAAAATTATTCCATATTGCAGAGTCTTTGGGTTGGTAGTTTGTATTTTAGTTATCTAGCCACAGTTGCAATTTTTGTTTTATTTTTAGTGAGCAATTTTTAGTTTAATGCCTTCTTATTTCTGTATGGCTGTTACATATACCACCTTATAACAGTCACAAAAAGCCCTGGCACAAGTCCCCTGCTGGCCTGGGGGTGTCACAAAAGTGCAGTAAGGCATTTCTGCACCATTCCTGCGGAAGGTGTATCACATATACCACCAGTGTAGAGCATGTTATATAATCATCTTCCTTTCCTAATATAGAAAGTGATCCTCTCTGGTAATGGCACTGCCAGGAGTTGTTGTGCCCAAGGCGGCAACATTGTGACAACGTGTGGCATCGCTTCCAGGTTTCCACAGATGAGGAAATACTTTGTGTTCAGTGAACATAAAGATATTGTTATTTATGACTGTGACAAATGTTATATATATAGTAGACATGCCACAGATTTCTGTCACTGTAAGTATGCACACTGCAGTAGTTACTACCAGAATGTTACACCCAAGCTGTTACTCTGTTATACCCAAGGTGACTGCCCCTCGCTCCACCACTTGAAAAACAAATCTCTGGCTAAAAAAAACTTTATGCAGATTTTTCTTAAACATGTATAAGGTAGACATTACAGCCCCTTAAAACACCAATATTCAACATAGTATATTATTATTATTATTATTATTATTATTATTATTATTATTATTATTATTATTATTATTATTGTAGCATTCAAAAGAATTTGAATTGGTAAAGAGGAACTACGGTAGGGAAAGACATGGTTTGGCTCCAAGAAGCTGAATTATTTTTTGTTAGTTTTGTTAAATGATGTCAAATTTTCTAATATTTTTGTACTAATTGTTGTTTTTTGCTTATTTTTTCTAGGCTGACAAAAAAGAAAAGAGCAGTGCCTTGAATACTGCAATAGATAATATGTGCAAGAAGACAAGAGATCTCCGCAGACAGGTAATCTCCCCTGGGGATAAAATGTGTTCATTGGAGATTTGTGCAAACGATAATGAAAAAGAAATGAAGATTCATTTTACTGTTTTCATTTTACTGTTATATCATTTTACACACACACATATGTGTGTGTGTGTGTAATATAAATATAGTACTGTCAAGATTATAAATCATGTAAACGCAGTACCATTTATACATGCACTAGCAACAGTTTACCTCTGGGCAAAATCCAGAGTAACTACGGGGAGTCCTTGCTCCGGTGTAAGAGCAACTTACTCTGGATTCCAATATGAATTTTCCATGGGTTTTCACTAAGTGGTGCAGTAACTATGGGTGCATGTAAAGTCTCTTATGTTCTCCCGTAGTTACTTTGGATTTGGGGGTCTGAAGTTGTTCAAACACATGAGAAATGTCATCTGAAGAAAACGCTTTATTTGACCAATATAATTCCAGTTATTTAAAGTCACTTGAGTTTATCTTCTGTAACCCTCATGTACACTGTCAACATGGCAATTATTGCAAAATAATGTAATTCTTTCTCCCATTCCTGTATAATTGGAAAACTGTCATTTTCCAGTGTTTTGCCTAACAGATTCTTGCTGTTATGATGCATAAGAAATCATGCAACTTATGGTGATGCATAAGAAATCATCTGTATGTAATTTTCCAGGATATCCTTGGTGTAAGAGGGCATAAAAAGAAAGGATCTAGTTGTGGTATGCAGCCCCCTCAATTACTGTCCCGGTGTGGCAATACAGCAGTGCCATTGTGATGTCCACTAAATCCCTCAAGGGAGTTTCAGCCATAGGAGATCTCTAAGGGGTAAGGGAATATTTGTTCCCTTCTTCTAGAATAAACCCTTGTGGACTTGGTGGATGAACATGGACCTGCACCAGTATATCGCTGGTAGTATCTCCACACATGTGCATGTAAACATGAGCATGCGCACATACCACAGCTTTTCAATTACAAAGTTCACAAAAGCTGCAATCCTAAAGCCACTTTCCTGGGAGTAAGACCCATACACAGTGGGCTTCCTTTTGTGTAGACATGGTTAGGATTGTGTTCAAATTTGACATCCAGCAGAGTGATTGGGGACACTGGGTTTAAAGCAGCAGAATTATCAAAAATTCAAGAGCAAATAAGATGAGCAGGTCTTGACATTGTTTGCATTTAATAACTACTGTAGATAAATTTTTGTTTTAATAAACTACCTTGGCGAAAGGTAATCTATAAATAAATTAAATAATGTGAAACTGGAAGCTGAATCATAATTCCATGAATATCCTTTAAAAAGTTGTAGGTGAGGCTTTAGTATCTGAGAGGGATCCTTTCTCGGATCCCCACGGATCCCCATGGATCCACATGGGCTGTGGGTGGCGCAAGCGGTTAGGACACTGTGCCTATTAACCAGCAGGCCAGGGTTCGAGACCCGGGTTGGCCCCACAAGACAGGGTAAGTTCCTGTCCTTAGTCCAGCTCTGCGACACCAGCTGGATCCAATCGTATTGGTTCTGCCTTTCCATTGGACTAATTCATTGGTGTGGAGAGGGGGGATTTGCTGCTTGGGTAACAGCCTATCCTCCATAACAATCCAACCCAGGCTTTCGTGCTTCGCATGCAGCGTATGCTGCGCAGAGCACGATACCATAGTCTTTCAAGACTGACGGAGGCCTGCTTTATGGACAATGAAAACAATTTTTACCCAGATCTATGATTTCAGCCTCCCTTAAAGCTTCTGAAGACTGTGCTCAAAAGCCTGCAGAGGCTGTGTGTGGCCACCTGGGCTGTGAGGTCTGCCCAGGCCTCCCAATGTTTTATAAGAAATCAGAAATGTCACTTCTGATTTTCCTCTGGAAATTGAAAGTCACATTTTTTTTGTCTCTCTGAAACTTTCTAAAACCCATAGAGGCTGTGGGCTTTAGAAATCCCTCTGGAGATGACAAAGTGCAACTCAATGCAGGTCTGGCTCAATGCAGGTCTGGGGGACTTTTGTTGAGCCAGATCCCCTGGTACAAAACCTGTGGATACATAAGCTGTACCTGTAATCAGTTAGCGCCTTTCCTCTTTAAATCATATTTGAAGGCTTTTGTTATTTTGGTATTGAAGCAAACATTTTACAGGGGCAAAGAAACAAATAGGAGTATTTTCCACGAAGGACAATGTGACCCAGTTGATCATGAAAGTTATAAATAAGGGCTGCTGCACATTTGTAACTATTTTCATGGTATGGCTGCTCCAAATGGTGAATCAATTTGTTTGTGATACTTCGCTACATGAATCACCCCCTTTCTTGTTTTATTATTGTAGTGACACAAAGATGGAAAGTGTGTGGTTCTGCTCACATATTTTAGGGAGAAATTATACCTCTAATACCCTAAATTTCTCCTGCTCCAGTATATCTTCAAAACAATTCTCAGTAATATTTTGATCTGTGTTGTTCTTGGAGACCATGTAATAAACTTAATTTCATGGATAGATACAGAACCCAGTAATTATCTAAGTACCAGTTATAAACTTCACTGAAATCTAATTGAAAACAATTAATTTGCAGCACAGTGTTAACAGTTTAAACAAAAAGTTTAAGAATAATTAATGCAAATAAATGCTTAGACTTACTGCATTTCTTGCTGTGTTCATCAATTACCAATTGACATAATTGGTGATCTTATTGGTTTAAATATCTTACAATTTACAAGGTAGATAATCAGATGTATTCTAGAGAACTTCCTGTAATATGTATAACATGTAGAAACAGAAAAATTCTGAGTACAATTGTGCCCCCTTATTTGCAGGTGTTCGGTTCCTCCAGGACTTAAGTGAAACTGTGGATATGGGCAAACGCCTCTCTTCCACCTTCTGGAGATGAGGCAAGATCTGCTCTTCACTACCCTTCTCCTCCGGAGGGTGGTCTGAGACTCATTAATTATGTCCATGACCTCTACCGGGCTCAGACCAAGCCAGACTGTATAGAAAGCATTACTTCCAAAGTGAAAGTGATGCTTTTAATTCCTTATAAGTAGGGACCTGCAAAAGGTGAGGTTATTTTTCCTGACAAAAGATAACACCCCTTTGTCAGGAAAAATAACCTCTCCTTTTGCAGGTCCCTACTTATGAGGCATTGGGAGGCACAGGGAATAATCTCATTTGCAGCTCCCTTTGCCTCCGGAGGATTAGATGACCCATGAGATCTGCAGATTTAAACATCCATAGGTTTGGGTACTTGTGGAAGTTCCTGGAACAGAACCCCCAAAACTACCATGGATTTACTCTGTGTGTATTTCTGTGTGTTGATGTATTTCACCCACCCACCCACCCACACACACACACACACACACACACACACACACACATAGAGCATCAGTAATCCTTAAAATATAGTCTGTATGACCATAGTTTTATGGTCATATTGGTAATGAGAGTGGAGAAATTAGGTTGTGAAATAAACCCATTGAACAGGGGATATTCCATGCCAAAGTTTGGCGTTACATTATCCCATTACTTTGAAAATATATGCTGCAAAAGATACCATAAGGGGTCAAGCATTCTTATTCTCTGACCTTTCAGTATGCTTGACAGGGCGCAATCCAGAGTAACTACGGGGAGTCCTTGCTCCGGTGTAAGAACAATTTGCTCTGGATTGCAATATGAATTTCCCATAGGTTTTCACTAGGTGATGCAGTAACTACGGGTACACGTAATGTCTCTTATGTGCTCCCGCAGTTACTCTGGATTGTAGGGATAGGGTGCAATCCAGAGTAACTACAGGGAGTCCTTGCTCCAGTGTAACAACAACTTACTCTGGATTGCAATATGAATTTCCCATAGGTTTTCACTATGTGGTGCAGTAACTACGTGTGCATGTAATGTCTCTTACGTGCTCCCATAGTTACTCTGGATTGTAGGGATATTTAAACAAAAATAAGGAAAACATTTTGTGATATAGTATATAAAATACAGAGCATTGTAAACTGCTGAAGTATGTGAGATTTCAATGTTTATCTCTTGGTACACCTTAGCCATTTCACGGTATCATGGTGCTCAAAGAAGCATTGGCTAATCCACTAGGAAAACTGAACTGAGAACACTTGTCTAAGTATATATTTAATTTTTCTTAAATTCAGTAATACAAAGACCTCACTCTTCAATGTTTGCTGTAACTGACAGATTATAATGTTTGCAATATATTCTAATTAACCATCTATTTTAAAATTGAATTACTATAGTCTCTATGGGTGAAGTAACTCCCCTGATGCCTCTATCGCAATTCAATCTAAGAAAATAATTGCTTTATCAACAGCTTCAAACAATTTGTAAGGACAATTAAAATGCTCTTCTTTTGAGTATAACAGCATGCTCCAAATGTCTTGGGAAAGCACAGAGAAGCATCTCAGTAGCTATGGATGTTTATGGGATGCCCTCCCTTTGGACACTCATGAGATGTCTTCTGCAAGTGCTAGCAGGGTTTTCTATTTGAGTTAGTTTTTGCTGGCAAAGATAATACAAGTATGGGCTGGGTTTTCCTTGCAAAATATTATTTTAGTATTGCGTGAATCTATCTTTTCTCAAGGGTATTATAGGCTAAGCTGGCAGAGTCAAACTGACTTGAAAGGTCTGATAGCAGATCAAGAGTAATCCAGACAATGCTGGTATCCAAGTGGCTGAAAGTAAACCAGGTCCAGCAATGGATGTGACCATTTTGTGTTTAGGAACTAGTGTTCACTAAGGATATATGTATAATTAGGGTAGCTGACTCCAGTGTTTTCATCAGATAAACTTGCTTGCCTTTTGCAAAGAGGACTGGGAGAGATTGGGATGTGCATCAAGTACTGTATGTCCCCTCTTCTCAAATGTGATTCACACTATACTTTTTATACCTTGTAATGATTATTTGGGGGAGAAGTTGTTTGTGAATCCAGAAATGGGAGAATACAGTGGACTTGAGGAAATTTAGCATTTAGAGCTTAAGGACAACCTTTACACAAAATTATGAGTAATTATACGATATACCTTGCTGATGGGAGCTTTTTTTTTCCAGCTTCGTAAAGCTATTATTGACCATATTTCTGACTCCTTCTTGGACACAACTGTTCCACTTCTGGTGCTCACTGAAGCTGCTAAAAATGGAAAAGAAGCAGAAATAAAGGAGTATGCCGCTATATTTAAAGAACACACATGCAGGCTTATTGAGGTGGGTTTGATATTAATTCATGATATAAATGATATTAATGAATATGAAATGAGAAGTGACTTCTTCAAGAAATACTTATCTTTTTGTTTATGTTTTGACTTTAACACATTGTACAAATATTACCTTTGGGCACAATCCTAACCAATTTTGTTTGGCATAACTCGCCTTCTTCCCGTGGTTGTGTGGGGAGGATGGCATATGTCTGTGCACTGGCTTAACCTTATGGCTCTTGTGTGACACTCCCAGGTCAGTATAGGACTTTTGCCAGCCTAACTGGAGGTTGCCACTAGCATACCTGTTCTGGCAGGTGGCCAGTCGTCTGGTGACAATTTTCATGATGAAAACTAAAATTCACAGGAGCTTTCCTTGGCTCTAATTCTGGAGGCACCCATCTTCTTACTTCACCCATCATTTAAATGGGTGATTAATATAGTTTAATATATAGATTATATAGAATAATATAGAGTAATAATAATTAAATCACATGGGTGATTTAAAGCCCATGGGGGCAGTGATGTCCACCATGGCCTCATCTGAATAGACACAAAGCCTTTGCCTGGTCTATTTTCAGTGGAGACAATGTTTGAACTTCAACAGAATCAATTTTCTTGAAACTGTGCCACTAAACAAATGTGTTTTTTAATTGTGCTTGGAAAAATTGGCTTTAAATTATGCAGTAGAAAAAGTTTGGAAAAATGCACTTGTCTGCAAAATCTAGCGACCATAGGCATTATTAGAAACACTGTCAATGTTTGTAAACCTCAAAAACATAAACAGTCTTCTTTCCTAATTTCTTTGAAGAATCTGAGGTTCTTTCTTCTCTCTCCCTCCTTCTTCTCCAGTCTTTGAGAACAAATGCTTTCATCTGTATGTTTAAATTTTCTTTAATAATCAGCTGCATAAAAGAATGAGTTCTTTGGCAAACACTGCAAGCTTCCAACTTTTTCACACATCTGCATTTTTCTGCCTTTGTTCTGTTTTAGCATGTGTCTATTCCTTCAGCTAAAATTAGGTAATAATAAACCTTTATTACAGTCTTAGACCAGCACAAAATTAGGTAGATATTATTAAAATATTATATTGATATTAGTGTTATAATATCATCATCTTATCAATGCTTCCCATTTTCAGAAGACCTAGACACCTCTTTAAAATGTAGCATGTATCCACTTTGTCCCATATTGACTGAATAATTTCACATACTGAACATACAAGTTGAAGCTCCAGTTGATGCCAGCTCCAGTTGAATGAAGCTCCAGTTGATGCCAGCTATTTAATACAGTATAACTACATTAGCAGCACTACACATTAAAAAGGGTCATAGGCTACAGTCCAGATTAACTACGGGAACTTTTACACTGATGTAGTTATGGTGCCACCTATGGGAAATCCAGAGCAATCCAGAGTAATTGCCTCTTACATCTTCCCATAGGTACTCTGGATTGTAGGGATAATTTAGCATCATTTCTTGGCCAGGGTCAGATTTTGAGGACACCCTTTCACCACCTGTACCCTTCCAGGGTGCCCTTCCTAGCCAACTGTTGCAGCCCTTCATATATCCTTCTTTTCTGTTGATCCATTTCTGTTGATCTTCAAAGCAGTGGAGAGGAAGATACTTACGTATTTCAGAATTGTATGTAAGTTAGATACAAACAATTGTAGTTAGAATCTAATGGAGGGGTCCAGCATCCGATGCCTGACGTGTGGCATCCTTTACCCTTCCAAACTGTGTTGTTATTTCTGAGTGCAGTTCTAATTCTATTTATCTGCAATTATGTTCGGGGAGAGTGATAGGCAGGAAGCTTGCCACAGAACCTCTTCTAGGAACGCCAACAACCTGTTTAATACCAAGGACAGCTCCCTTGTTGAAACTGTTCTTATCCAGAAAAAATGTCTTTCTATGATGAGTGGTGAGTTTGATGGAAGCTGATGGGGGCAAGTGGGATCTCAGTATGTTTTGTTCAGGTCAGAGAGGCGATTCCTTACTTCTCTCACTTGCTACTTCTAAAAACCATGGAGCATCTCTCAGAAAGAAAGAGGCTAATCACATTATTTCTAACATGAACCAGCCTCTGCTATATGATGTTAAATTATTCACTCTGTGCCAAAGTCCTTTTCATTCATGTGACTAGTTATTTTTCTGCTTCAGCAAAAAAGTCAGAATGTGCAGAACATTCTAGCAATGTGGAAATGATTTTTGCCAATATTGGCTGCCATGTTAACCTCAGTGTCATTCCCTTCTTGTCCCAGAGACTTAGCAGTAGTTATGTGGAAATAGATTAGATCACATACACAAACCCTTAGTGCATTGCTGGAAATCTGAGAACTGCACCTATATACAAGCTGAGATTAAATCCTGATAAGACAGAGGTCCGGAAGTCCTTGACTCGGGTATTGGAATATCATCCTGTTCTGGATGGGGTTGCACTCCCTCTGAAGGAACAGGTCCGCAGCTTGGGGGTTCTCCTGGATTCGCAGCTGCTCCTGGAGTCCCAGGTGGCAGCTGTGGCCAGGGGAGCCTTTGCTCAGCTTCGGTTGATCCGCCAGCTGCAACCATACCTGAGTCGCTCGGATCTGGCCATAGTGATCCATGCCCTAGTGACATCGAGACTGGATTATTGTAACACGCTCTACGTGGGGCTGCCTCTGAAGATGGTCCAGAAGCTTCAAATAGTTCAGAATGCTGCGGCCAGTGTGGTTGCTGGAGCTCGTCGGTTTGACTCTGTCGGGCCACTGTTTCAGCAACTACACTGGATGCCCATTCGTTTCCAGGATGAATTCAAAGTGCTGGTCCTGACCTTTAAAGCCCTAAATAGCTTGGGTCCAGGGTATCTGAGGGACCACCTTCTTCTGTACAATCCAATCTGTCACTTAAGGTCATCTGAGGGGGCCCTACTGACTGTGCTGCCACTAAGAGATGTGGGAAGTGTGGCGGTCAGAGATAGGGCCTTCTCAGTGGTGGCACCCTGGCTTTGTAACTCCCTCCCCTTAGAACTGAGGAAAGCTCCCTCAATACAGAGCTTCAGGCAGAGCCTTAAAACCTTTTATTTTAAAAAATCTTTTTAAGGGGGCAGAGGTTGGGGGGCTCTTGTTTTATCGTTTTTACTCTATATGTTTTTTAGCTTCTATGTTTTAATTGTTTTTATTGAATTGTTGTATTTATGTTTTTAATTATGTTTTATGTTAGCCGCCTTGAGTCAGACTAATGGCCCGAGAAAGGCGGGATATAAATTTTTTAAATAAAATAAACACACACACACACACACACACACACACACACACACACACACACACACACATACACACACTGGTGGTTGAGTATAGAACTGCTGAAGATAGCTAAGTAGGCAAGGATCTGGGCAGCTTCTGGATGGGAGACTGTCATGAGTCATCAGAACCAGAAGGAGTTGCCTTTTACAGCTTGGCTGACATGAAAACTCCTGCTGGAAGCTTGGAAGGCAGTTCCTGATACCAGATGTGATGACCCTGCCATGAAGGATTCTACCTGGGAGAGAGGAATCCTGTAGAACAACTACCTGTAGAACAACTACATGCCTCACAGGGTTGCTGTGAGGACAGTCTGTGGGTGTTCAGCACTCCAGTGATAGGTTGAGGAAAAGTGCATCTGAAATTTTATTGTATACTTGAATAATAGAGCATCCTGGCTATCTGAGTTCTGTTCAAGAGAAAAGTCTACTAAAAACACTAAGGCTGCAATCCAGAGCAAATTCAGCCTGCTCTGACCTAACTGCACTCTCCTAACTATTCTGTATCCAGAGCAGAAAGTTATGCTGAATCCAGAGAGTCAGGAAGCCTGGGCTGCCCTAACTGCTCCAGAGCATGCTAAGTAATTGACACAAGGGGAAGACTTGCTCCTGAGGAGACACCCCTCAGATCACACTGAACAAGGAACAGCTATGGTGCCTACAGTGGTGACATGACTCTGCACATCACCTGGTGCGGAAGTCTGTGCGTCATCCCTGGGATGCGCGCCCCCCCCCCCACCTGGACTGCACAGTCACCAAAGTTGGCGCCTGCGCAGTTGTTTCTGAAGCCAACTGGCTTCAGAAAGAGTACTGCGCAGGCACCATCTCTGACACCTGCGCAGTACTTTTCTGAAGCCTTTTGGCTTCGGGGGAGACTGTGCAGGCGTCAGAGTTGGTGCCTGTGCAGTACTCTTTCTGAAGCCATTCGGCTGCTGCTCCGTCTCCTGAGTGAGGCCGAATGGCTGTGCAGAGGCGCGGACTTTCTCTGCTCTAAGGAAGTCTCCTCTGAAGCTGTTCGGCATGCTCAATGTGTTTCTGCGCAGTGCATCTCAGATGGCCATTCAGGCCAGCTCCTCAGACAAGTGTCAGCTTCTGGCTGATTCTCTGCCTTGGAGCAGGCCTGAATGGGTGTGCTGACGCCCAGGGCCTGCCAAACTCCTCCGGCACATCACCCCATATGGAGCGCATCCCCAATGCAACCCACACCAGCCGCACCAGTCTGGTGACACCACTGGGTGCCTGCCTTCTAAGGAGTCCCTGATGAGTTGCCAGTACATTCTACAGTGAATACAAGGGGCTTCTTGGAGTGGCCTGCTGTATCCTGAGGTTTGTGGGCAGCCGTAGTTTGTTCCATATCCTGAGGTTGAGAGGCAGGGGTTGCAGCTAGGATGGCCAAGAACTCAGATTTTTGGTCGGCTCTGCCATTCTTACTCGGGCCTTATCATGGACCCCTATGGGTCTACTCATTACTATACCTGCTCCTGAGGTGGTATAACTCTGAGGGCTGGAAGAGGGCATTTCTGCCTTGGAAACAGGCTTTGGATACAGAGTAACTGCTCTGCCCTAGGCAATGCTAAACATGCCCTCAACTTGCCTCTCCTGAGCTGCTTAGGCTGCCCCAGTTAGGGCAGAGCAGGTCCACCTCTCTTAGGGCACCCTATCTTGCCTTGCTCTGCCCTAAGCCTCCTTCAGAGTAACTGGGCTGGAGCATCTTGCAGTTGCTCCAACCTAGTGTTAGATAGGGCAACCTAAGGGCTCTTATGTGGACAGATTAGTTGCTCTGGATTGGGCTGCCTATGAGATAATTGCTTCCTGTTAGAACACAAATTTTTGGTTACCCCCCCCCCCACACATTTTCAACTTGGATTGTATGAATGGGATAAAAATAAGTCTTGTCTTAAGTCCTTCTGAATAGGTTTTCTCCATGCTTCTACCTTTTGCAAGAGTGACTGTAACCATGGCTGACTGTAGCCGTCCATCTAAAGTTAAAAATAAAAGAAGTTCTAAGAGACCTCAAAAACATTCAGCAAATTCAATTAGGTAGATGAATAAATCCGCTATCTCTTCTAAGAATTAAACAGTTATGCCACTGAGACTTAAGAATTAGGCCATTACTATACAATGAGCTGTGCTCCCATAACCTACACTCATGAATCAATGGCAGGACAGGGGCCTTCTGGTATTGCCCTCTTGTACCCTCCTTGTAAATGCCCTATTTACTGATGAGGAGGATGTCCCTCGAAAGGAAGTGAATGTAGAGACAGAGAGGAAAGATCTGCAGTGCAGATGGAAGTGGTCATACATCATTACATATTTTTTTTGTTCTTCCATTCCAATTATCATTTAGGTGATCCTACAGAAACATTCTAACTGAAAGAACATAATGAGGAACCAAGTTACAGTCAACTTGGATAATTTCAATTTCAATCTCTGGAGAAAGGGGGCAGAGAAATTGTTGGACATAGAACCCCAACCTTCAGAGGGCTACCTTGTAGGAATTTCCTCTAGTCAAGGAACTACAACCTTCTTTTCAGGATCTGTACCATGGGGAGTTTTGGCCCAGAACCTCCGGACCACAGTTATACATTTTCCATACTACTAAACACACTGCTGCTGAAATACCATACATATCAGTTTGTTACTTTTCTCATTGCCCTATATACAGCAAGAAAAATGTGAGCTGTTGGTCCTATCTGTTTTGGAGTTGTTATGCATGCTTTTCACTGAGATTGAGTCATTGCTGTACCTAATTTAAGAGTTTCCCCTTAGAGGAAATTACTACTTTCATGTTCAATGTAGTCTGTTCAGTCTAGCAAGCAAGCAGTCATGCTTACTGTTCAGTCTAGCAAGCATGTAGGGCTGTTCTAATTCCACTCATATTGGATTCAGAGAAATTGTCATGCTCATTTAAGTATGCATAAATGCCACCATTTTATTTTAGTGATATTATTTTAATTTAGCTCCTGATGGCCTCCTATTACTTTCTGAAGTTGAGAATCATCATCCTGTTACTTAATATATACTGTACTATGAAAAAAATGATCTATAAGAAATTGTATGTAAAAATAGCACTGCATACTTGTGTGTCTCTCTGAGTGACAACATGATCAATGATATTGAGAACATTTCAATATACAGCAGTGGCTGGATCTTCCAGGAAATTAATTAGATGGCAGCTATATTGCATTTGTCAAGTAATCACATGTAAAATACAGCCAAGTAAGCAGTCCCACAAGGGACAAAGACATTAATAGATGTATTTGGGAAGAAAAAAATTAGAGGATGCCAATACTATTAGCAAAAACCAAAGAATGAAGAGTTTTGTCACGAAAAGGAAGATTTCTTTTCAATGAGCCTGAATTCTGATAGCATGGAAAAATATTTAGAATGATACAAGAACATGCTATTCTCTTTTTATCTAGCTTTGCTGTTAACAATTCAAAGTAAATACATCTGGTGTTTTTATTGTGTAACAATGCCTTGCAAATAAATACTTCTGATTATAATTATGTGATACTTACAGAATCTTGCTGTACTTTCCAAAGTACCTGATAGCACAAACCTCTGGACACCTTACAGTGATAATACTAGCATTCCATCAGTGGAAAGTGTTGACATGGCAGATGCTGCAACATGGCAGGGACTGTAGACGCACACTGCCAGAGACCACAGCCACTGCTGGAGGAAGTATGTTGGCAACAGGGGTGAGCAGTAGACAATGGAAAGTGATAATTACTCTCAACGTGGGCTGTGGGTGGCACAAGTGGTTAAGACACTGTGCCTGTTAACCAGAAGGCCAGGGTTTGACACCTGGGTCCCCACAAGACAGGGTGAGTGCCTGTCCTTAGCCCAGCTCTGCGATGCAGCTAGAACCAATTGTATCAGCTCTGCCGTTCCATTGGACTATTTCAGTGGTGTGGGGGGATTTGCTGCTCAGGTAACAGCCTATCCTCCATATTAATCCACCCAGGCCATCGTGCTTTGCATGCAGCATTGAGCTTGATAACATAGTCTTTCAAGACTGATGGATGCCAAGAATGAGTTTATATCAGCTCCCCAGTCAAAGGGAGTGGCAACCCAACAACGCCCTGAAAACGAACTAGCCCTACAATCCAGAATAACTACGGGAGCACATAAGAGATATTTACGTCAACATAGTTATGGCACCACCTAGTGAAAACCTATGGGAAATTCATATTGCAATCCAGAGTAAATTGTTCTTATATCGGAGGAAGGACTCCCCGCAGTTACTCTGGATTGCGCCCTAGGTCAATTTAAACTAATAGCAAATTTATTGGAACTTTTTAGAGAACAATAAATTGGGAATATACTTAGTAATAACACAACAGAAGCACATACGTTACCAAGGATCAATATCCTGAGTGAGGTTACAGCTTGCATTTGCAAACTAACTGAACAACTCCATCTGAACTGGAAATCCAGAAGTAATGAATTTGACTGTGACTGGAACATCTAAAGGCTATGATAATTGTTAGGTGATGGACAGTGGTGCAACTGCAAACATATGCAAAAGCAAGAAGCTATTTAAAACCTTTGTGCCTATCCAAAATCAGTATGTTATGCTGGCAGATGACATTTCAGCAGCCATCACTGGCAAAAGATCTGTCTTCCTACCAGGACTGAATAATCCTGGTAATAATCCAGGATTGAATAATAATCCAGGATTGAATAATGCCAAGCCTGCAGTATAACCTCCTGTCAGTGACTACCTTAATGAAGGAGGGGTATAGGTGTACATTTACAGCCTCTGAATGCAGGATAAAAGGCACTGATGGAAAATCAGCTGTTGCTAAATTGCAGGGAGATTTATACCTGCCGAGGCCTAATGGATCTGTTAGAAAAGTGTATTCACAAACAAACCGCTCCATGGCAATTGTATCCATCTACTGCATCATAGATGTTTGGGGCATCCATGTTTTCAAGCTCTGAAGAAAACTGTGGAGCAATCTGAAGGGATTAAATTAAAGCCTTGTTCTCTATATATGGACTGTGAAGGATGTAAGGAGATTGAGCTGAAAGCAGATTCCATTAGAAAGCCTGGCAAATATCATACTGATGCAATATTAGATCTGGTCTGTATGGATCTAACTGGCCCATTCTCAGCCAGTTTAGGAGGAGCCTGTTTTGTGCTTTTGATATAAGCCCATTACTCGCATTATGGTTTTTGTTATTTGCTGAAAACAAAGGCTGATACATGCCAGTTGATAACTGGCTCAAATTTGTGCAAAGAAAGCATGGAAGCAGCCAAAGTGTATTGTGACAGATCAGGACCGTGAGTTTGTAAACAGAAAGTTTGAATAGTTACTGATTGACAAGGGCATTGAGCATCACAGGACAGCAACTTACTGCCCTTAGCATGCTGAGAGAGTGGACTTACAAAGCCTTATTGGGGAGAAGCATTCATGTGTGCCTCACGCAACTTGAACCAGATTTGGAGTTTTGTGACTGGACAGATTCCTTCAAAATTGGCATGAAAGAATCCCTTCTCTGGATTACCTGCATGTCTTTGGAGTACCTGCATTTGTGTACATTCTGAGGATTTGAGAAGAAAAGGGCAACCTAAAGCCAGAAAAATGTATTTTCTGGGATATCAATCAAATCATAAAGCTTATCATTTTGGAAATTTGCATTCTAGAGAAATCAATACAAGTGCAAGTGCCAAGTTCTTGGACAACACTACAGGCTGGGATAATTTAGGATCTTGTTTCATGCCAGCCTTCCTAGCTGCAGACCAGCCTGGAATGATCCTTCATCTGTCCAGAAGGAGCAGGAGGAGCATGAAATGTATCATCCTCTGTGCAGGAGGAGCTGTTGCCAAAAGACTTAGGAGTAGAAGAACAACAGACTGAGACTGAGTCAAACTCTGAAACAACAGTTTCTGAGCTGCAGCCTGTACCAATGATGTCTCCAAAACAGCAAAGGGTTGAGGAAGAAACTTTGAAAATGCCTCATTGTTCCACGAGAGTAAGGAACGAACAAGACAGATTCAAACTGGGAACAGTCTGCCCAATTTCCATTGAACCTCAGTCATTTGACTCCATAATTCTACTTTTTTATTGCAATTGATTTTGCAGATATATTTTGATTTTTGGAGATATATTTTTATTTTGGAGATATATTTCCAAAATGCTGGTACATATGTATCCTCACAGTAAGTCTTCAGATAGCACTTGAATTTGCCAGTTGCCCTTCTCATAAACTGCTACATTTTGCCACCTCAGTTGTCTTTACCAGAAGCAGTTTAATGTTAGTCAAGATCAGGCTGAACTACAGGTATGCTGTGTGTATTTATTTAGCAAGAAGAATAGAATTTCATTATGGTGAAGTGGCTGAACCTTGCTTCTGGCAGGCACTGTGGTCAAAGACCTCTATTCTCTTTTAAAATTAATTCCATCCTCAACGTGTTTGAAGAATAGCAGCTGGTACTACCATCTAATCTTCGATGGGAACAAAGTGAAAATATCTGTGAAACTTAAATCTGCAGCTAAATGACCTGAAAATAGAACTTGGATCCAGATAGTGCAGGCAGATGAATGTTTCCAGAAGGAAGTGTATCTTCCTGCAGCAGTCCATTGAACTCCCGCATAAGCTTTTTCTGGGTGTCAGGAACTCCAAAATTGGATAACATACGGTGTGGGGCATGAAGAGAGGAAATTGACAAAGAAAGGGTAGGGGCACCTTGTACAGGTGGAGCATCATTCATGAAATGTGCCACTGCCCAATTTAGCAATGCCCCGTTCCACTGCATCCAAGAAAGTCCTGTGCCATTCAGAAACAGACATTTTGGTGAGTGCTGTCAGCAAGAGCCATGGGAAAATTATGTTGTGAAACTTTCTTCTAGATCTGGCCCATAGTACCTATGTGTTATATGTATTGCACTGAATTCTCGGGTAAACCAATACCAAAATAGAATTTTTTAAATTACATGTCAAAATTCATAATGTCGCTTTGGGAAACAGAATTCTGAAATTGGAGTATATAGAATAAATTATGTGTATGAACCGATAATGTAAATATCTATCTAGACCTAGGTCAAATGGCTACAAACTGCAAAAAAGGAGATTCTTGTTGAATATCAGGAAGAAATCTTGATAGTCAGGGTGGTTGGGCTATGGAACAGACTGCTAAGAGAGATGGTGGATTCTCCCTTCCTGGAAAACTTCAAGCAGTTGCTCAAATATACTGCAGGTTCCATCAGGTAGGAGAGAAAACTCCTCCTGCACCCCCTCTGGTACCCCCACTCAAACAGACCCCCCTCATAAAGCCCCCCTGCCTGGACCCCACTACAACCGTCTTCCCCCACCACCAGCACCTTCCCTGCCTGCACTTTTCCTTTCCTGTGAGTAAGCCCCAGTGGATTCAATGGGGCTTGATTCTGAGGAGACCCTTCTGTGCCCTTCTGCTTTGCACTTCATGCAAACTTGGAAAGAGTCAGGCTGCATCCTACACTCTTTCCTGTGAGTAAGGCCCAGTGGATTTTATGGGGCTTGATTCTGAGTAGACAGCATAGGATCTGGCCCCTCTGCTGTTGCAGACTGCCTATCTAGTGTGCAAAGATAGATCTCACGCACAGAGAGGTTCCTTGTTAAAGATGCTCCATAAGACACCAGTGACTTTTAGTGAAAATTAGTCATCCCTGGCTATAAAAGTTTTTCTTTTCTTTTTTACTGTACAGAATATTACAGTGTTTTATTACAGTTATTGTGGTCTGTATTATAGTGTTTTCAGTTCAATTCCAGTGTTTTGTCATCATTTTTACATACAGTTAATTTTATATGAATTTTTGGGGGGTTGTGGAACCAATCGTCGGAGTCTCCATTATTTGGGAAAATCTGCTTCACTTAAAGAGTGTTTCACTTAAAGAGCATGCCTCCAGAACAAATTAAGCTCTTTAAGTGAGGCACCACTGTATGTATATGAAAATGAGAGTTGATTGTATATAGTATCAGAAATACATCTCAATGGCTCTCAGAGCAATCAGTATCATGGGAAAGTTTGAGTTATGAAAATTCACTCTTTGTTCCATAGATTTTTGTTTTCATCTTCCGGTTAAGTGGCCATAACATCTGATAGACTATAGATATTCCAATGCAGTTTGTTTCATTGTATTCTGAATTAAATTACCTTTCCAACGATATATAACATGATGGTATTATCTTTCATAAATACCTCTTTTCACCATTTTAACCAGTGTCAAGTTCGTCTTGTAGCCTGGTGCAACTGCACCCCCTGAACTCCCCTCGCTACATCACTGTCTAGGACAATTTCCAGCTACAGCCAAGAGATTGGAATTGATCTTATTTAGAATCAGTCCATTTTTAGATGTGATGTGCAGTAAATCCCTATTATTAAGAAACTATATTTACCATTGTATATCATGAAACTGCTCTTGTCCATTTGTTTCAGTATCCACTCTTAACACGTCAATTCATGCAGTGTTTAGAATCTGTTTTCTTCCTTTAAGGATTTTGCTGTTGCTAGCAATATATGGAAAAGATGAAAAAACCATTAAGACCTCATAACATAGCTTATCTTACCATGGAATAAGTCTTTTTTAAAAAAATGAAATGCTAGATACCAGCTTCTGAAATGGAGGCATAATAACTCAGTATAAATAATACATTATGCTTAAAAGGTAAGCTGTTCAGAAGACTCTTGAATATTAAAAATGACATAAAACAATTGCCATGTTATAGTGGGTTGTGCAGATTCTCTGGGCAAGATTCCAATCGCTTCTGTGCACAGGTTTATTGCCCATATGCCTGTGATGCAATTATCATATCAATATAAAGTTAACACTAAAAACACTAAAAGTGGCTCTCTTTTGCATTTGGCCTTAAATGACCACTGTGGCCCATGAAAGTATAGAGCAAAAATGGAAGGCAATGAACTAGAAATTGGATATGATACTTCTACCATAAGTATCTGCACTAAACAAAACATGCCTCACACCCATTGAGGAAGAACTAAGGAGCCATCGGCAAGACTAGAATATTGTCACCAATCACATTTGGAATTATGTCATGGTCAAACGGATCCCAGCAGTACTTACAGCAGTGCATTGCAGTGACATCACTGAGATTTGCATCACCCAGTGTGGCAGGCCAGAGCTTTTCCTCTGGGACAGATCTCCTCTCATAAAGTGAGTGAAGCACTACTCAGGGTGGTGGACATGGTAATGAACCATTGCCCCACCTTCACTGATTTTGAGGCAATACATTCTGACAGAATAGAGAGGTTTGTTTCATTGCATGCTTCATAAAATTACATGTTGGTTGAGGTATAATCCGATGGCATTATTTGGAAAAAAAAGATGTAAAACTTTGGCCAGTAGTGTTGTCACTACCCTCCCCATATGCATCACTCAGTATATCCGACATCCCTGAACCCTCCCTAGTGACACCACTAGCGTGTTGGTTGGGAGGTTGGCCCACTCCCCAAGCTGTGGCATTGCTAATGATCATGAAGCCTGGTGTAAAGCTCAAAATGTTGCCCTGGAAGTGATGTCACAACCGGAAGAGTCATCATCCCCAGGTATTTTTAAAAAGAAAATTGGGGGAAAACCAACCCCATCCTGCTCAGCAGTTTACCACCATTTGCTCTTCTAGTGGCATAGTAGCAGCTATTTGCTATCTGGAGTCAAAGACAATTTTGTTGCTCCCACCTATAACAACAAAATCAAATTTAATTAAGTAAAAAAATGAAAATTGTGTCCCTTATTGATTAAGGAAACTATGCTGAGGCAAAGAGGAATGGTTACTTACTCTTTCCCTGCTAAATAGAAGAGCACCACTTAGAAATGCCTGTATACCCAGTAAGCAAGGGGTAACTGTTTTATGATATAGATATATAGCAGACCTCAGTCAGTCTTGAAAGACTATGGTATCATGCTCGGTGCTGCATACACTGCATGCAAAGCACGAAAGCCTGGGTTAGATTGTTATGGAGGATAGGCTTTTACCCAAGCAGCAAATCCCCTCTCTCCACGCCACTGAATTAGTCCATTGGAAAGGCAGAGCCAATACGATTGGATCCAGCTGGCGTCGCAGAGCTGGGCTAAGGACAGGAGCTCACCATGTCTTGTGGGGCCAACCCAGGTCTCGAACCCTGGCCTGCTGGTTAACAGGCACAACGTCTTTACCGCTTGAGCCACCCACAGCCTTATAGATGTATGTATAGATATATAGATACTCATATAGATATATGTAATGATTCATATTAACCACCCTATTAGTTCCATACAGTATCAGAATTATATCTCATTGGCTCTCAGAGCAATCAGTAACATGGAACAGTTTGATTTAAGAAAATCCATTTTTGTTCCATAGGTTTTTGTGTTTTTATTTTCTGGTTGATTGGCCATAACGTTTGATAGAATATAGATATTCCAATGCAGTTTGTTTCACTGCATTCTGCATAAAATTACCTTTCCATCAATATATTACTTGATGGTATTACCATTCATATACAGTGTTTCCTCACATAAAGAGCTTAATTCGTTCCAGAGGCATGCTCTTTAAGTGAAATGCTCTTTAAGTGAAATGCTCTTTAAGCGAAGCAGATTTTTCCATAGGAAATAATGGAAACTCAGACGATTGGTTTCACAACCCCCCCCCAATATTCATTTGAAAATATTAACTGGATGTAAAAATGATGACAAAACACTGGAATTGAATTCAAAACATGCATTCAATGTGCATAATCCTATGAAGTCTACTTAGGCTGCAATCCCAAAGACACTTTCCTGGGAGTAAGCCCCATTTAAGGCTTACTTCTGGGTAGACATGTTTAGGAGACTGCAATCAAAGACACTTTCCTGGGAGGCTTACCTGGGCTGCTACTGGAGGTTCAAGGTGGCTGGTGGGTGCTCTTGAGGGCAGTTAGGGGACAGCTGCCTCTGGCACCTCCAGGCAATTGCCTCCAAGTTGAGGACAGTTAGAGACAACAGTGCTGGCTGGCAGCCCTTTTAAAGAGCCTCCATGTGGAGCGTCAGGGCTGCATAGCACATGTGCCCATAGCACGCTTGCTTGTTAAGTGAAGCAGAACTTGGTATGTGAAGGAAGATTTCTTGGAAATTTTTGCTTGTTATGTGAAATGCTTGTTAAGCAAGGCACTTGTTAAGCGAGGTACCACTGATCCCATTTTTCACAATTTTAGTTACTAGTGTCATACTCAGATTGTAGCCCCCCTAAAGCTTGTAGCCTGGTGCAGCTGCACCCCTGCACAATTCCTAGCCACGCCATTGTCCCTAAGCACCATATAAGAATTCAAGAAGATGATGAAAATGCCACGTGGAACTCTGTGGAACTCCCTGCCACAGGGTGTGGTGATGGCATCTAGCCTCAATGCCTTTAAGAAGGGATTGGACAAATTGCTAGAGGAAAGGACCATTGCCAGTTACAAACCATGAGGGGCATTATTGCTGTGGACAACCTCAAAATGCCTCAAGATGTGGACAACCTCAAAATGCCAGATGCAGGTGGATGCAGGTGTCTTGTGTGCTCCCTGAGGCATCTTGTAGGCCACTGTGTGATACAGGAAGCTGGACTAGATGGGTCTTTGGCCTGATCCAGTGGAGGCTCTTCTTCTTAAGTTCTTAACCCTGTTTCACCACTTTCTGTTGTTTCTTTTTACTCAAAGGAACTATTCTCCGATCTGATGTTAATTTAGTGTTTTGGCCTCATTATGTGATCATATAATCTGGAGAAAAGCAACCTCTAAAGCCATCTTTACATGTTACAGACACTTATTCATAGGATTATGCAAAACATGTCCCTTTATTTTTATGGATATTTCAATTTTCCCACATATTGGCATCATATGTTCAGAAAAGATATTCAAAATATAAACTTGTTGCTTTCACTGTGCAACTTTGAACAAATATATCACATTACACATACAGTATTGTTTTCAGTTGGCTTGATCTGCATCATGTTCACTTTACAAAAGAGTACAGTATATATGTGAAGAATATAGAGGTGCACTCCTTATCCATTGTGAATACCTTCCATGGACTCCCATAGAGACAGAAACTGTAGACATGGCAGACACTATAAAAATAGAAGCCCTTCCCATTCATATGGCCAGTACCTTAGTTTCGGCATGGTCAGGATTTCATTGTGTGTCCTCCTTTAAGGTTCTTTCACATCCTTTGATGTGATATTCAGCCTTTTTAAGGAAATGGAATGTGGTTTTGTGTATGTATGTATTATGTATATTATGTGTATTATCTGCAGTGGAAGAAAGACCCGTACTGCCATTAAGACCATAGAAAAAACAAAGATGAAGACCATGCAAGGTATCCCCAATCTCTAAATATGCCTCTATCTCTGCAGCCCATTCGTATATAGATGACATCACAAAGAGGATAAAGTATATAAAAGTTACTGAAATAATATGTGTTAAAAACTAGCCTTGTCTCCACAAAGCTTATACATGGTGTGAGCGCTGGCAGATCTCTGCCACCAACAACCCCCCAAAAAACATGGATTCTGAAACCTAAAAGCACTTCACCTATATCTCTGCACCACCCCAACAGCCAACACGCACCTTAGAAGTTCAGGAAACGCCAAGAAGAGCAATAATGAATACAGATTATGGCTCAGAAGGGGAAAAAGTCTTAATAAAGGAAAATACTGAAATGAATGAACAAAGACTTCAGCAGGCCCTGAATACCCTTCATCCTTTGACAAAGCGGAAACATTCAAAAGCTACCAAAAGAGAGGTTTGACTGCTGTACTCTCTTGAAAGCAGCCTTCATGGCTTAGGTGTGTCAATAGATTCGGGAAAGTTTCTAGTTTACATAAAAGATGGAGACAGTGAGTACCTTTCTCTTCTCTGCAAGAGATGAAGCCTATGAAATTTACCATTCCTTCTGGAAAAACACAAACAGATGCTGGTGTTTTTTACAGACCCTCTCCTGATGCCAGACCATTTCATAAGGAAGGAAAAATTGTGATCAATCAGTAGGCTTCTTCTTTAGTCCTTATGTGGTGACTGGGGCATTGGTCACCCTCTCAACCGAAAAGCTGCTGTAGGTGGCTCTGGATTCCATGTGTCATCTATCTTCTATCACCAGCAATGTTTCTTTAAAACTGTAACATGATCATATGGGAGAACAACTGTGTGCAGGATTCAAATGTAATGGCTAATGGTGCAACTATAATTCAACAGTGACAAGGGTGAAGTTGAACAAATGTTTGGCAAAGTGCTCAAATGTCAAAAGGGAGGCTCCAACTGGGTCTTCTATAATGGAAGACAGAATCTTTTTTGGATATTTGCAAATTTGTGAGGCATGCCACACACAGTCCAACCTCTCTATGTGCACACTTAGCCCTATCAATTTCTTTCCATGAACTGAATTTTCTGTAGAGAAAATGCTGAACATGGAGTGAAATCTTCAGAATGGCCATCATGGGTGCTAAGCATATGTGTTGGAAGAGAGAACGCTAACATCAGAGTTGCACAAGCTCGGGTAAACAACTTCCAAATTTGCTCCCATTGTCATTGCCCAATCCTGAGTGGAACAGTAGTACTATTTTGTATTTTGCACACTAATGCAAATCTATTTATTATGTTGTAAAAAGCATATTTGTATATAATGGCATGCCTTCCATTTGGGGCCAGACTTTTTGAGTTGCTTTCGCATTTTGCAGATCATTTTTTTTTTTTTGCATTTTAATAGTTAGACTTCCCTTGAAGTAATGGGAGCAGTGAGTGCAGACAATGAAAACCATTTCCAAATAACGAAGACATATATGCAGAATCCTACTCAGAGCCTAGCAGAGCAGCTCATGAATTAGTGGCTCTATAGGCACTGCAACAGATATTATTCCAAAAAGATGTGGATATACAACTTCATTTTCTAATAAAAGGTGTCAAAGACACAGTTTCATTACTAGACAGAGAAGGAGAAAAGTTCCAATTCCCCACAACAAAAGGTCTTGGTTCCATAACAATAGAGTGCATGAAACTGACTAGCCTAGTGTGAAATCCCTTCTTCATAGCAAGGAATGAACTAAAAGGACTCTTTCATGATCAAGGACACCTCCATCACATTTTGGCTGCTTATTATACTGCAGTGGGATGTGCTCCCTTTTCGGTAAAGAGATTAGATTTGTATAAAGCTCAGTTATTTTTCTGAAAGGCAAAAATTAAGCCACTTGCTATGAATTTCAATACAGTTATCTTGTGAATCCTTTCCAGAAGAAAGAGGATGTAGTTGAAAGATTGCCTGCTCCATTTTTAAGATGTCATCAGGACAGGAATCAGCCTTGTTTCTGGATGTATTCTTGAAATAAAGGATGTTTACAGACCAGACCTATATCAGCTCAATTCACAATACAGATACATGTTCAAAATGATAACATAACCCATTCTCTACCACCTCTGACTGGTATAATTTATAAAACTGTCTTTACTAATTTATGATATTGAGTGAGTAAGTGAGTGAGAGAGACAGAGACTCGTAGGGGTGTCTTTCCCCAGACATCTTCATTCTGTGTAAGCACTATGGTATTATTCGATATTCCAAATTAAGTGATTTTTAAAATATCTAGAGGCTTACTGCACATAATATCAATGGCAAAAAAATTTAGCGCTTTCTGCTGGTTCGTACCAGCCCCTAAGCTCAGAAAACAATGAATTATAATAATACAGATTGCCCTTGATCCTCTCAGGATTTCACAGACTCTATACATCCATTCCTGCATGTCCTGCAGGGTATTTTATATTTCATCTCTCTCCATGAAAAATCCCCAGGCTGAGAACATTCCACAATCCTACATTAAAACAAGGCTGTTGAGTTAGCTCACTATTAGGTTCCTTTTTATGTGAGAATAACTGCACCAAGAGTACAAAAGGTTAGACTTGATTGATGCTCAGGACCTGACAGATCAATGCAGGGCAAACAGAGTTTCCCTCAAGGATCACACAGCCATGTTTCCTCAAGTATATTCACTCAATCACCTCTTTTAATCTAGGAAATGGAGAAATATCTGTTAATGAAAATCCCAATTGATCTTGATTCCATTTGAATTTTTAGATGATATTATGTTCAGAATCCTAAGACAATGATATAGAAAATGTGAACAGTTTTTCTAGGATAAGGTGTGAGTTAAAATAGGGCCTTTAGGCTTCATGGAACTTTGATGACTTTCTTTTCTGAGACCAACATGACAAATGTCGCCTATACTGCAGGCATGATAGTAAAATCACATGGTATTCTGCATAGGGACTTGGGCATGTGCCCGGGACCGATTGCCTGACCAAGTCATCCACTCCTTCTAGTTACTACCATACAAGCTAAGCACCCTAGAATTTTGTTTTAAATAACTAAAGGTGCATCATGACATTATATTTTACAATCAATGTACAACTCATATTCTACAGTACCAGCCTCACCACTTTTTATGCCATATTCAAATAGGGTTTAGTAAAAAGCTTTATATATTTGCTATGTATTTGGGAGGAAAATGCCCAAACAAACCCTCAAAGAGCCCAGCATATTTTCTTTGGATGGATTGTATGATTAACTTACTAATAAAAGTTTTTCAGACTTTCAATGGATTATGTTCATAGAAACTGGAGAACCAGCAGGTTGGTGCTCAGTAAACCATCCATAAATCTGTTATATAGTTCAATGAATCTTGCTTGCTAATCTTTGTATGCCTTCTCAGTGTCATACCTACATCATTTGGCAGTCGGGGCCCACAAATTTTTTGTCATACCATATGTCAAAATTATTTAATTAATTATTATCAATATTAATTAATAATTACTTAATATTTTCATATTTAAAAACCACCTGTTATATTTTGAGGGGTGACGTTGCCTTTTGGAGCACTTCTTGAGCTCCACTTTCAGTAGATTGGAACCATTCTGGTGGCCTTGCTTTCCCCTGTCCCTTACCTAGGCCATCTCCCCCACCCCCTAGAAACACCACTGTGCCTACTGCACTGAAGGACTGTAAATGCAACTATTACATTTACTGTTACTAAGGACTATTACTGCAACACGCTCTACATGGGGCTGCCCTTGAACAGGGTTCAGAAGCTGCAATTAGTGCAGAATATGGCAACGAGGGTGGTGACCGGAGCTACACTGATTACACATTTGCTGCTGGGCACAATTCAAAGTGCTGGTTATGACCTTTAAAGTCCTTCACAGTTTGGGACCAGGTTATCTGAGGGACCGCTTTCTCCCATATATTCCATAAATAACTCACCACCACCTCTGACTTTTTTGCCCTCCTCCAAATAGTTTTTATTCTGTTAACCTTTGTTTTTAAATAAATGTTTTTATTGTATGTTTTATTTGATTATTGTAAGCTGCCCGGGACACCTGTTGTTTTATAGAGGAAAGGCGGGATATAAGCAAGCAAGCAAGCAAGCAAGCAAGCAAGCAAGCAAATAAATAAATAAATAAATAAATAAATAAATAATGGTGCATGTTCAGGCAGTCCATGTAAGGCTGCATTCACTTTGTAGGTCAGCCAGTAGTCTGATGAGTGACAACAATAGAATCACATGCTGGGGCTGTGGATCCACTTAGAGTAGAAGCAAGAATCAAGGTGGTCAGAAACTGTTCAAAACCCTAGACAAGTTTCAGGGAGAAGAAGCCTTTGTTTCAGCAAAGGCTTTATGGGATCAGAGGCCTTATATAGTCCCTAGGCAGTGGTGGGCAGATGCCAGTTTGGGCCTACTTGCCCGTACCGGATCTTCCCACGTGGCGGACGTTACCGAACCGGCCAGACCTGCGGCTGGCAAGAGCCGCAGGACCGGTTCGGCAGCGGCCGCCAGGTCTCCTGAAGCGGGGCTTCAGGTCTCCTGAAGCCGCACTTCAGGAGACGCGCCTGCGTCTAGCTGGACGCAGGCGCGCTGAACCGCTCCGAGGGGCGGCTCAACGCGCCTGCGTCAAGCTAGACGCATGCGCGCTGAACCGCTCCGCTCGGAGGGGCGGCTCAGTGCGCCTGCGTCAAGCTTGACGCAGGCGCAATGAGTCTCCCTCCAGGAGACGCAGTGCGCATGCACCACACCTGGCGCATGCGCAGTGCGGCGCAGTGGGAGCCCGCCCCTCGCCCCGCCCCCTGACCCCAGCCCCGCCCCCTGACTCCGGGCCCACCCCCCAACTTCCGGCGAACCGGATCTTGGGGCTCGGTGGGCCCATCACTGTCCCTAGGCCAGTGCTTTTCAACAAGTGTGCCATGGCACACTGGTGTACCATGGATAGTTCTCAGATGTGCCTCAGGAGTTTGGTTATTGGCATTAATTAATAGGGAAATTGAAGGATTTGAACAGCCTGGTGTGCCTTGTCAATGGTAAAAACAATTGATGGTCTACCTTGACATTTTCTGTGCCTTGTTAGTGTGCCCTGGGATGAAAAAGGTTGAAAATCACTGCCCTAGGCGTAACTGTCTCTTCCTGGCTCTGCTTCCTTGCTGAGGAATACAAGTCATGCAGTGCAATCCTAGCTTGCACTGGAGAAGGCAGTCTAACATGCCCTCACTACATTCATTGTGAGTTTGGGGTTGCTGCTGTGCTACCACAGAGCAAGGAGGAATGTTTCCCCTCACCATGGGTAATGCAACAGCAGCCCCAATTTACACCGTACAGATTTACACCACCTCAAAGACGGTGTACTCAATACTCAGAGTACTTTGACACCTTAGGTGTCAAAGGTGGTGTAGATCTGAGCAGAACACAGCACCCTAAGGCTGCTCAAAGCTGCCCAGGGAACAAGGTTGGGATCTGCTCTAACTGCCGGGTCTCAATCTTGCTATTGTTATTGTTAAGTATTTCACAGTTGCCAGGTGTTTGACTGGAATTGACTCTATTATAATCCAATTCCTATCCAAGAAACTAGAAATCACAAAGGCATCATCTCAGTATGTGTGAAGTTCCCAGGAGTGCTACTTTTTGTCTCTGGGCAGTTGTGATCTTCTGACTTTCTGGCTCTTGTCTGTTTTGTGGCCTTTTCACATTTGTTCAAAGTGTTTGCTTTTGGGCTGCTAGCATCAGGCCTTTCTTTTGTTTCTTACCTGTTTCTTTAATATTCCTTTCCTTAGCCATTGCCATGCTGCTTTGTTATCAGTATTAATATTCTCTTGAATGTTGTTCAGGTATTGCCCATGCAGTGCCTTATTTCACCACCTATATATTCTGTTCTTCACCATCTGCACTTTTGTACTTCCACTTCATTTCATCACACTTTAGGATGCCTTCTTTGTGAGACTCTTTTAGGTATTCTTCTTGACTTCCCTTAAATACACAGCCAGGGATAGTTTTTCCTCCTCCACTGACTTGAATCATACCCCGTCCTCGTTGTAAATAAAAAATATCTATGTCACTGTTCACTTTCCCCTTTACTGTTTGTGACTTCATTAATACTGTTGTCCATAATAATCAACAAAAAAGGCCAAGGATATCAGGATGATGATGATGATGATGATGATGATGATGATGATGATGATGATGATGATGGGTACAAACTGCAAGAAAGGAGATTGCGGATGGATAGCAGGGAAAAATTTCTGATGGTGAGGGAGGTTCGGCAGTGGAACAGATTGCCAAGGGAGGTGCTGGACTCTCCCTCACTGGGGATCTTCAAGCAGAGGCTCAACAAGCACTTGTTGGAGATGCTCTAGGAGCATTTTCTGCTACAGGCAGGGAGTTGGACTAGATGACCCAGTGGGTCCCTTCCAACTCTATGATTCTATGATTATCTGGGAAAAGAAAGCCACTGTTATTTCAATAATAATAGGTGCTCTTGGAGGTTTACGGTTCCAGGAACATCTAAACTTAATGGGCCTCCAGAAGATAACAACTGCCCAATTACAAAAAGTAGCACGTCTGGGAACTTCACACATATTGAGACACATATAATTATTATGTACTATTTCGCAGTCGCCAGGTGTTTGACTGGAATTGGCTCTATTGTGATTCGGTTCCTATCCAAGAAACTAGGAATCACAAAGGTATCATCTCAATATGTGTGAAGTTCCCAGGAATGCTGCTTTTTGTAGCTCTATCTGCTTTTGGATCTCTGAATTTCTACCTGTAGGTCCTTATACTGTGTGATGATGATAAGGATGATTATCCCACCTTTCTGCCAAAAAAGGAAACCCAAGGTGACAAACAACTTATAAAATATCATAATAAAATACAGTTAAAAGCCAGATAAAAACATTTTTAAAACCAAACAATAAAATACCTATAATTTAAAAACAATAAGACCAAGATAAAAGTCAGGGAGACAATAGCACACTAGCATTCAGCATGTAAAAAGAGCCATCAAATGCCTGTCTAAATAAAAGATACTAACCCCCAGGAACTCCCTCCCCATGCCAAACACCCCTTTCTGTCTTCTATCCATCTTTCCCCCCCCCACCTCCCCGACCTCTGCATTGTCCAAACTCATTTTAAGGGCTTGCACTCTTTGGTACACTAGTGTGGCTGACTTCTGAGGAGGCACATGTTTTACAACATGTTCGTAACTCTCCTGTGCTTTTACATGGGACTTGCACTGGCCCAGGGCATAGTAAGGATTGCGATTGCACCCTTAAAGGGGCATCTCTCTGCTCTTCACGGTCTCTTGCCGGATATGCTCTCTGTGGTGCCTTAACTGAATATAAGGTCCTGAGGTAGTAGCAGAGGTTTGAAAGGCAATTATCCAGAGATGTCTTTTGTTTCACTGGTTTCACTTTCACATGTGTGTTTTCATAATTGCTTGTGTATTGGGGGTGAGGGAGGATGGGGAGGCAGTTTAAAAAAAATCCTTGCTTCTCTGATGGTTGATGGCATTAGATGAGGAAGCCCTTCCTACAGGGGATGTCCTATTTCTAGCTGTCCCACTCCCAGTCTAGGTTTGCCAACATTAAGTGCAGTGATTCCAAAGGAAAAATGCTTGCTAATAGCCATTTTCAGGCTTCCCCACAAGCAGTGCATATTAATGTCTATTTTGTATCTTTCTAAGGCATATCTATTGATCCTCTTCCTTCCCCCTCCCTAGCTCCATGTTCACATCTGTTCTCTCATACATACGTATATGCTTACCATGACACAATTGCCGACTGATGAGTGTTGGTATTTATGAGGGACATTGATAGCATACATTTGATTTCTTCTCTGCATGTGTAGTGTAATTATAACAACCCTGCTATTCACTGCATCCAAGTGCTTACCATGTGAAAAGACTGAAGGGTTTGAATATGAATTTTTGAATTTATTATGAGATAATTATATGTGCCAAATACAATAGGCAGAGAATTGGAGTTTAGGGAGGCAAAGGTTCTGCTTTGCACACAGATTGCTCCAGCAGGAAGTCTGTGATAGAAATGGGAGGAGGTACTTTAAATATCAATGGTGGTTTCCATTTTTTGTCTGAACATGAAAGTTCCTCTTAAATACAAACAATAGGGCCTTAGAAGAAGACTGCATTCATTTGAATTTACTTTGAATGTAGAATGTTAATTGAGTGGAGCTAAATTGTCTGCTGTCTTGACCTAAGTGGTATTATGATTTAAGGAACATGTCTGGTTCTTAGAGGTCGATGACCTTTCTAATTCAGCTAAGAGGCTGAAATCTTTGATAAACACTATACATATGGATTGGAATGTCAAGAGCCATTCTATTTCTTTCTTTGATAATAATTTTGAAAAGCAGAAAGAAATAATTAAGAGAACCAATTATTTCCTGAATTCGTGTTATGGGTTGCTGGTGATGAATACTGCATTAAGCCAAAGAGAAATGTATTTTATTTAGGTTTTCTTCCAGCTTTATCCCAAGGGTACTTGGAGTTTGTTAGCATACATTTTATCCTCAGAATAACCCTGTGAAATAAGTTTAGGTTAGGGCAGTGATTTTCAACAAGTGTGCCATGGATAGTCCTCAGGTGTGCCACAGAAGTTTGGGGAAAGTCATTCATTAATTGGAAAATTAGGGGATTTGAACAGCCTGGTGTGCCTTGTCAATGGTAAAAACAACAGATGGTGTTCCTAGACAACGTTAGTGCCTTGTTAGTGTGCCATGAGATGAAAAGGGTTGAAAATCACTGGGTTAGGGTGAAAATTGACTTGACTTGAACATACTGAAAAAATGTAGGAAGGTTTTCTACATTTCTATAGGTGAAGATTAAAAATCTTACCCTATCATCTTACACCATTCAGCAACTCTGGAATGTATACCACATATTAATGGTGGGGTGGTGGGACCAGATGACCAGTGAGAAGTAAGAAAAAAAAATAAAACCACAATTTTTACTTCCTGGTAGGCTGCCTAACCACTTATAGATCTCCTTTGACCCATGCCACCTACTGTATTTACTCGATTCTCACCCCTTTCAGCCAAATTCAGTCTCCAAAAATCAGTGTGCACATTAGAGTTGAGTCAATACAGTATTTTGACTATAAGTATAGGGTGTGCATTAGATTTGATGGTGCATAAAATTCAAGTAAATACGGTATTTTGCTGGTATAAGTAGGAGAAAGCAGAGGGTTCGGTTGGAAAATAAGGATCCAATGTATATTTTTGCTGCCAAGATCCACTCCCTCCAGCTTCTTTCCAATGCTTTGTCATATTTTAATCATATGTTAAAAATGTCACCCAAGGTAGATAGTACAGATTGAGGTTTGCTGGGTGGTACAGAAAGAGTTGAGTTTCTTTATAGTAATTGAGTTCTGTGGAGAAAGTAAACAGAAGTGGGGCAAGTAAGCTGAAGTGGGGAAAACCTCCTGGAACAGAATACACCAATGCAGGGAGGCAGCCTGTTTACTCTGGCCAATAAAAGTGAATGGGATGCTTCCTCACTCACATGAGAAAAATAAAGTGCTGCACTTGATGCAACCTCTGGTAATAGTACGGTAGTTTAACAGAACATAAAGATTCATTGCAAAGGGAAAAGGGATTGGGGGGTTACCTTTATGCATACATGCAAAACACACATACTTACCCTATAATCCAGAGTAACTACAGGAGGACGTAAGAGACATTATGTGCACCCGTAGTTACTGCACCACCTAGTGAAAACCTATGGGAAATTCATATTGCAAACCAGAGTAAATTGTTCTTACACTGGATCAAGTACTCCCCGTAGTTACTCTGGATTTGGCCCATTGCCTCCTTCCTGACTTATGCCCCTTCTTTGGCTAGCAATTGCTTTGCCTCTTTACTATACAACAGGTAGCAGCAGGTAGTATCATTGGCCAGCCAGGCAGGAAGCCTTGTATGCGCCCAACAGTGGTGAATAGCAAATTGCTTCTGGGAGTGTTCCAGCAATATTGGCTCTGGGAGCGGAAAGAAGAACTGTGGACTATTCTTCCTCCCTCTCCTCTGAAAAACAAGGAATATTTGCAGTGGCAGAGATTCTGCTGCCTCTGGGAACGTTCTGGAGGAAACATCTAGCCAGGCAACCCTTCCTTCTCTCAAGAGCCAAAAGAAATTCTCTAAGAGCCACTATAAGATTATTGGAAGGATCCCATCAGCTGCTGTAGGAGTGGCAACAATCTGAATGTTTCCTCAAGAAAATTTAGAATCACTCTTACTCCAGATATATGTTTCGCAGAAAGTTGATTCCCAGCAACTACTGAACTTTGGGCCTTTCCCATTAATGACATGATTCTGAGAAACTCACAGTGGTTGAGCAAGAATCCTCCCTCCAATTTGCATCCCATTCACAAGCAGAAAAGTTTGAGGGGAGGAAGGATGGGACACAAGAGAGAGACTCCCTAAGAAAATACTTATGTCAAAATTATTTTCAAATGTCGAAGATATATTATCTGAATTGTTTTTTCAAATGGTTTTGAAAATGACCTTGTCACTTACAACGTAGATAAATACAGACATTTGCATCATTTCTAATTGCAATGACTGCAAAACACTTTGACATTTTTTCCCTTGGATTCTAAACATCGGAAGATGAGATCCGGAGCAATTCATTTTCTGAAACTTTTTTGCTTAATAGAATACTCTTCTAGGTTGGAGTGCACTGAACCCCAAATCAGTTTTGTTTATCACCCTTATAAATGATTTTAATATGTTCCTTTACCATTCTTTTTTTTTACTTTTCCTTGCTTAGTAATTTTACTATAGAGTGAGGAACCCTTGTAAAAAGGTTTTATCGCCCTCTTAAATTGAATTAAAGTCATCAGATGAATCCCGAGGGCATGGTAGCATATATTTTATATAATTTCAATGTTATTTTTATTTTATGTAATCTATACCAGACCCTGTGCATGCATGTTTGTGCATATAAAAATTCTTAGAAGCTAGTGATTTCTGATTCCACATAATGTTTCCAAGGTAACTGCAAGAAGCAAATACCGTAATCCTTGCCCCTGGTGTAACTGCGCTCAGAAGAAGCACCCAAAAAAGATGAAAAAAGATTACATTAAAAAGAAACTGCAACTTCCTGGCATTCACGCTTTACTGCTACATTTTATAGAAAAGCCAGAAGTATGAATAGGCAAAATTAATTCTACATTTATGAGTTAGTTAATAGAGGAGGGGCATGGTGTATACTTTATTGGCAGTGTGTCTGTTGCAGTGACTAGACATACTTTTTTCAACTGCTGGTACACTATTTTAGCTGAGAATTGCATGCCCCAGAAAAAAATCCAGGAACTCATCTAATGGGGGTATTTTCCATGAAATGGTATTTTCCATTTCCAACTAGGTAACATCCAAATCTGTGTATATAAATTTTGGAATGGTTGTATATAATCAATATTAGACTGATCGTTTTTTTTTTCACTTCACAACTGTTTCTTGTTGAATGCTCATATTAGATGCATTCTGTGAGATGGAATTCCTACCCATAATCTATACAAGCACTGCTGGCTCAAGACCTCCCAGCACAGGAAGCAGCCTGCTAAATGCTGGCCCTCTTCCTTGCTTTGTGATAAACCAGCCTCTGTTCTGCCCTCCGCTTGGATTGAGAAAGGTGAGGGGATGGAACATAAGATGACACCACATTTCCTTTCCATGTCCTCTTCCTTGCCCTCCTTTTCTGACTGATGAAGGAAGAGGTGAAGCCGCAACGGAGACAAGTAGGGGGATAGGCACCTTCTACCTGAGGGCCCAATCCAATCTGACGTGTGCTGGCCCACTGCCAACATGCGCAGAAACAAACATGCTGTAAAGCATGCTTGTGGCATTCACGCTTATGGCACTGGAGCAGGTTCAGTGCAAGGGTGAACCTTGCGTGGGCCAGTACCAATTGGAGGAAAGCCACTGCAAAGTGGTGAGTGGAGACATGGGGCAGAGGTATTGCAGTGCAGAAGAAGGAGGTGGTGGGAAGGTGGGACTGGATCTAGTGGGGTTGAACTCTACTGGATCTGAAGCCCTATGTCATTTTGGGAGGCCCAACATGAGACCGGTTTGTACTGGCTACTGCTTCATCCTGGGGTTAGCTACTGTTTCATCCTGGAGTTAAAGTTTCATCCAGTCAGAGTTAGATTCAAAACTCTATTAACTTACTTCTCCAAATAAGGGAACACTTGATTCCTTACCTGGTATAAGCCTCCACAGCAAGGAGGGATCTACTCAAACATATAGAAGTGAATTTGCTGGTGCAAATCTATGTGAACCTGCACTGCAGGAACTGGCAGCCATCATTGCTGTCCAAATCCATCACATTCCTACAGCCAATTTGCCTATCTCTCACCCTGTTGCCTCCTAGTTCTGCCCTCTTCCACCCTCTATCAACCTACCTGCTTTGGTGTATCCAGGTATCTTCTAGCGTGTGCAGGAAGGCTCTGGCCTTGCTCCTAGAACTCCAGCAGCAAGTTTCTCCATGTCCATCAGAGGGGTGTTTTAAACTACTGTAAGGCAGTCGCCACTGAGCGCTCATTCCACAACAGAGCTGAGTCAGTCTGGACCGTGGTTTGCAAAAGTAAATCCTTCCAAACTTGAACTCTTCCCACTCATGCTTTCCTGAATCAGTTTCCCCACTGTAGTGCAGAAGTATGAATTATTTTGATATTTGAAACGACTATAATTTCACATTAGCATGAAGAGCAATAGAAATCACTGTAGAAACAATACTACAGAATCATAGAGTTGGAATGGCCGAATAGGTCATCTAGTCCAACCCCCTGCCTGTAACAGAAAGTCCTCCTAGAGCATCTCTGACAGGTGCTGGTCGAGCCTCTGCTTGAAGATCCCCAGTGAGGGAGAGTCCACCACCTCCCTTGGCAATCTGTTCCACTGCTGAACCGCCCTCACTGCCAAGAATTTTTTCCAGATATCCAACCGGAATGGGGCTAGCCTTATAATGAGCTGGCCCTTTTGCCTCCCCCGGCGGGATGGTCTGGCCGGGGGAGATGCTGTCAGCCCATTGGCTGTTCGGGCCAGGGGGTGGCGACTGGGGGATGCGTAGGGCGTGCTTGCCCTTTGGTCCCTCAGTCCGGGTCGGAGAGTCGTCTTGGACGGAGCTCTCCGGCTCTCTCCCCGCCAACTCTTTCTGTGGGCCTCTTTCGAGCCCCGACTCCGGCACTGTGCGGGGAGGGATCGTCTGCAGACACCCCTGCCATCTTTTTTGTGGGTCTCTTGGCCGCGCGTTGCCGCGGCGAGTGGCTGGCACGGCCGTTGACTCTCTCCCTCGGCACCTTGTTGAACAGTCCAGCGGGCCCGCGGCCGCCATTTTGAAGGCCTTTGGGCCTTCTTTGGAGCGCCTCGTGGTGTGGCGGCCATCTTGAAGGCCCACTCGTCGTCACCTCATGGCGCAGCCGCCATTTTGCGCTAGCGGCCATTTTGTTTTGGCCTGTAGGCCTGAGCTGCCCCTTGCTGGGGCTCAACTGGAGATTTTGCTGCTTCCTGGTTCTACTGGTGCTCCTGCTTCCTGGTTTCTACTGGTGCTCTTCTGATGCAACTTTTTTAAACTGAGGGGCCCAGATCTGAACACAGTACTCAAGATTAGATCTAACCAGTGCAGATTAAAGAGGAACTATAACTTCTTGCGACTTGGAAGCTACAGTCCAATGCAGCCTAAAATTGCATTTGCTTTCTTTGTAGACTGCTAACTGTCGAACTGCATTTGCTTTCTTTGTAGACTGTTGTGTGCCAAGCCAAGTATCTTCCATTTTATATCTGTGTTCTTTGTTTTTTATTGCCTAAATGCAGAAACTTGCACTTCTCCCTGCTGTAATTTATTGTATTTGTTACAGTCCAGTATTCCAGATTGTCCAGATCCTCCTGGAGGTTCTTCCTGTCATCTGTTGTGTTTGCTACTCCTTCCAACTTGGTGTTGTCTGCAAATTTGATCAGGCTCCCCCATATCCCTTCCTCCACATTGTTGATGAAGAACCCAGCCCAAAACAGAGCCCTGGGGCACCCCACTCGAAACTGACTTCCAGGTTGATGCAGAACCATTTACTAAAACCCTTCAAGTGTGGCTGTCAAGCCAGTTGCAGATCCACCTCATCTAGCCCATATTTTTCCAACTTCCTGATTAAGATGTCATGCAAGACCTTGTCAAATGCTTTGCTGAAGTCAAGATAAATTACACCCAAAGCGTCTCCACTGAATACCCTGAAGTATGTTCCTCATCAAGGAATAACAAAGCTTTAGGTGAGGCACAGATCTGCCTGAGTACATATATAGGCAACATGAGAACTTGCCAACTTACTAATTCAAGACAGTAAAGTCATAACCTGATTGAAAAAGGAGATCAGATTTGTCTGGCAAGATTTATTCTTGGTAAATCCATGCTGGTTTCTTTAATCACCAAGTACTTGCCTAGATGTGCACAAACTGATTTTTTTAAAACCAGGCTCTGAATGTGTTAAAGCTGTGAGCAGTATTAAAAAATATTACTTCTAGCTAAAACTCCCTGAAACAAGTCTGGAGATTACCTGTAGTAATCAAATATGTAGTGTCAAATATGACAAAATTTTGGTTCTTGCCTTAACTTTAGGGAATCCTCTTATATTTTCAAAATGAGAGTTCCATGAAAACCATGCCAGTTTTTCTCAGTAACACAACGTTATTGTAGTTCTGATGAAATTTCAGTTGACATTGTCATCAGCATGCTATATAAAGCCCTTTGTAAGCCTCAAACCTGTAGCCATACCAAGATGGAAGTGGTTATTGGAATGTAGCTTCTTGGCGCTCCTAGTTTGATTCAAAACATTATTGGACAACACTTGAAACTGAGTATGTTTTGGTCCTTCCTGTCTCAAACATCTGTCCTTGAAATTGTTCAATTTTTTTTGCTCAGCAGTATTTTTATAAGAGCAAAAGCATGATGTATTTTGCTCGATGTGAGTCTATATTTGTGAAACATCATTCAGAGCAGGAAAGGAAAAAAGTATAGATATTGGTTGTAGTGAGATGGCTTGCCTCTACAGCTGTTTAATTTAGCTAGGGACAAGTGGCACTTCCAATAATTGTATATGAAAAGCAATATCTCGCTTCAATGTAATAGCCAATCTCTGCTTTCCCATGAGGCCATCTCTGCTTGAATTCTCCTTTTAATGGACAGAAGCAGCACTCTTACATTTTCACAAAGTAAAATAAAACACTTCCCTCTGGCAAATGATTAATACTAATGTGCAAAAATGGTTGTTTTCTTGTATTCTTTTTCCATTTGAAAAACATTATGTTTCCTGCTGGTGTAGATAGAGTGGCCTTCATGAAATCCTGATGAAACTGATTTGAAACTTAATAAAAGCATTAAGACCGCTTTCTGACACACCAGTGGTGCAGAAGTGGCTGGAAAATGGTTTCCACATGGAAGTTGGTGTCATTTTGGTCACTAGTTTGTAGCCACATTTGTAGTTCAAGAATACGCGAATGTCTCCATGCCATCACAACATCTTCCAAGCATGTATTGTTGTCTTTTGTTGATGTGATCAGGCTCTATGGGATGGCACCAACATGACTCTAAAAACATGGTTTTAAATATGTGTCATTAGGCACACGGAGCAGCTACTGTGTTGCTAATCCATGTTGGATTTGGTCCTTAATTTAATTCTGGTTTAAGGAAAGATTTCATTTTCTTAAGTAAAAAAGCATGCAATTAGTTTACCTTATGTTCCATCTCAAACTGGGAAAAAGAATAACTACTTGCTTTTGCTGGGAGAATTCTGAACCAAGGCTGCAATTCTAACCTCCTGTTAGGCTGGCATAAGTCCTGACTTAAGTCCTGTCCTCACCTGGGGGTCTTCTGCCCCACTCCGGGGGGGGGGGGGGGCTAGGCCAGTGCACAGGCATATTCTAACCTCTCCAGGCCACCACAGAAAGATATGCAAAGTTTGCTGGCCTAAATTGGATTGTGCCCCCAAAGACTTGGATGAAAGAAAGCCATAGTGTCCGGAAAAGTTGTTTTTCAGAAAGAGCAGCAATTCTAAGAGCTCTTCCAGGGAGCTGCATATCCAGCAAATATAAGGTCTAGTCAATTCAGTTATCTTATTGGTGGTCACTGTGTAAATGGATACAGGGTCTCCAAACTTTCAACTTCAGTGTTCCAGGACCTTTAACAATTGTGTAGAGGAGGAAATTTCAGCAGGTGCAGCTTTTCACCTCACAGATCATGAGGTGCACCGGCTGAAATTACCTCCTCTACACAATTGTTAAAGGTCCAGGAGCCCTGAAACTGAAAGTTTGAAGACCCTGTCTCTGCAGTAAGGCAGGGTGACCATACAGAATGGAGGACAGAGTAACCATTACATAGACAAGGGAATTGAGACAGGTTTAACTCATCATAAAAGGGTTTAAAAAGCAGCATCTGTCTCAATTCTCTCTTCTATGCAATAGTTAAAGGTAGAGGCACTCTGACCTCAATTCTATATGGTCACCCTGCAGTAAGGTTAGCCACAGTTATTGAGCACTTGTCCTTACTCAGTAACAATGTCACTGATTTTGTTTTGGCTGACTGAAGAACACATGATCTTACAAAAGACCAGCTCAATCAGTGGATTGATAGTGGTCTTGCCCCCTCAATCAGTGGACTGATAGTTTCCTGCATGCCCCCTTTCCTGCCTCTTGCAGGGTTGGTGGTGGGTGGCTTTTCCCATTCCTCATGAGGTTGGGCTATGAGACAAGAAAAGATTTTGGGCTCTTGATTGGTGGATCGTGTAGATTGGAGGTGGGTGGGGAGGGAAGAGAATTTTCAGACCATTAGCACAGTGTCTCCAGCTCCTCAATCAGGTCAGAGCCAAAGTCCCTGTGGTAAGTGTTCCTAAGGAGAATATATTAAGCCACCTTTCCCCAGTATAACTTCAGAGATTATGACTTCCAAGTTATATGAATATGTATAAACTTTACATCAAATGCCTAATGGTCATGAAAGATTGTTCTCTTTCCTTTGTCCTCACAATGATAGAGCATTCCTATTCAAAGTTTTCACAAGTCATTGACCTGCATAGTTATTAAATACAATGAAGCAGCAGACCACTTAGTCATACTGAAGAAAATTGAATTACTTTCTAGTAAACGTTTTAAGGACTGTGGTATTTCCTGACTGCTTAGTTCTCAGTATTATGGAGCAGTTTTTCAATTTTCAAAAATTTGTTCTATTCTATTTTAGGATTGTTTATTCATTTACGTACGTCTCTTTGTCTGGTTCATGGGGTGCAGTAGTGCTGACTCAGCCTCTTGGTCAGAATCAGGTGTGATGGAGAAAAAAATAAATAAAATTCAAAGGTACCTACTATACCATGCAATGGTCCCCAGCAACTCTTTGGCTTTGTACAAGTCCAAATGGGCCCAAGGCCCTTGCTTTCCTCAGATTATACATTGAGGCCTATGGACTTGCAAGATACCTGTCATCTTGCAAGTATCATCTTGCAAGATACCTGTCAAGTGACTAACATTTCAGGATAGGCTAAAAAAAAAAAAAACTCACCAAATTCTCACCATGGTGAGAGCCAAAAATTCCTACCTCACTTCTACACGGGAAGCCAGCTATTCTTGAAATAAAAATAGGACATGCCAGCAGACACTGTTTGGATCAGGATTGAACTGGTTAGATGTGCATGCACCTAACCAGCCCAGCTAGGCATGTCCCAAATCAGCCAATTGATTGGCTGGGTAGGGGTCATCCCATTGGCTCCAACAAATCCCCCCAGCAGGGACCATTAGGGTTTGGAAATCCCACAGTCCTAAAACTCCACAGCATAATTTAGAGCAGTTTGTTGATCACATAAAGGCTTCCATATAGGAGGGTTCCACCAGCCAAGCCCTACAACCAACAACCCAGATGCAGGTCTTAAGACTTGAGTGGACCATTATCTCTGAGTTTCCATTATTTCTTGTGGGAAAATCAGTTTTGGATTACAAGTGTTTTGGATTACAATTATGTCTCCAGAACAAATTATACTCTTAAACCAAGGCATCACTGTTCTTAACTAATAATTCAGTATGATAAAAAAGGAAAATAAGGTGGGGAGGAAAGAGGAAAATAATCAAGTACCAGCAGTTTCTGATGGCCAGCAGAAGTTAATCTAACCACCATGAAGTTAAATCTTGTTTGCAGATAGGGTTGTGATTGTGCTTTCTGTTGGATAAAATCCAAATTATATTGTTATGAGTTTGCTGCCTACGTATGAATATCTGACAAGATGGTTTTTATCCTCTCTGAAAGTGCTGTCCAGAATTTGACAAAAGAATGTTAATGTTCTTGTAATGGTTGTGGATAGATTCTTGAATGGGCAATTCACCTAGGCTGGGACAAACACCAGCAGATTATGGCTGCAATCCTAAAGACACTTTCCCGGGAGTAAGACCCATTGAACAAAATGGGGCTTACTTTTGAGTAGACATGGTTAGGATTGTGCTTTGAGAAACAATAGTGTGGGGAGGGGGGAGAAAGAAAAGGATTTCAATAGGGCAAAGGGTTAAAACTTTCCCCCCAACCCAATCCAGATATACCATGCCACAGATAGTATGGGCAGGGGAGAAACATTAGTCAAAATATGCGTATAGTGTCTTGTTCAATCAGGAAAGCTTTTCTGGGTGGGGTTGTCTGAAACTGAGTTATAGCCATAGAGAGCTGCTCAAGTTTTATTTTCTTGAGCTTGCAGTAATAGGTCACAAAATCAGGAAATTTGTCAACCTTGAGTAAGCTATGCCCATTCAAGGCTGCATTTATTTGTTGAACTATGTGGAAGTTTGGTGTTGCTAGTGTGAAAAGACCTCAAATGGTTTGGTACATATTTGTTGGCAGGAAGGGACAGACAAATGGACTGCGTTGGAATTTTTTCTAGTTATCAGAGTGTTGGGTCTGCATGTGTTTCCTGTATTTGTGCTCAACAGAGAAGCACCATAAGTATTTAAAAGTACTAAAAGCAAGTACTTTTCAGTACCTTTCCACATGTGCCTCTATTTATCTATATCTACGGCAATGGATGTTTAATGAGAATTGTTATATCTATATATATAAAAGAGAAAAGTCATTAACTCACTCACTCACTCACATACTCACTCACTCATCACCGCCCTGTCAAAACCGCTGGGCCTAGAAGTGTGAAATTTGGGGTGGGTGTTCCTTCTGTGACAGAGGGGTGCACTAAGAACCGGTTTTGGGAAATTCCAACCGGAAGGGTGTGAAAAGGGGCACAACGCATTTTCCTCCCTATCCTTTGCAATGAGAATTGCTGACTCATCAGCATTCCGCCCCAACTGCTGGGCCTGAAGCATGGAATTCTGGGAGTTCCTTCTGTCACCTGAACTCCCACCAAGAACCATCTGGAGAAATTTAACCCTTCGGGGACTGAAAAGGGGGCAACCTGTTTTTGACTTATCTATATATATATATATATATATAAGAGAAAAGTCACTCACTGACTGACTCACTCACTCACTCATCACCGCCCTGCCAAAACTGGTGGGCCTAGAAGTGTGAAATTCGGGCTGGGTGTTCCTTCCATGATGTAGGGGTGCACCAAGAACCGGTTTTCGGAAATTCCAACCGGAAGGGGGTGAAAAGGGGCGCAACGCGTTTTCCTCCCTATACTTTGCATTGAGAATTGCTGACTCATCAACATTCCGCCCCAACTGCTGGGCCTGAAGCATGGAATTCTGGGAGTTCCTTCTGTCACCTGAACTCCCACCAAGAACCATCTGGAGAAATTTAACCCTTCAGGGGCTCTAAAGGGGCCAATGTGTTTCTGTCCTTAACATGGGAGACTGAACCACATCCAGCCAATTTGGTGCTCAGATCCTGGTGCACTGGGGGATGTTGTTCGGAGGAAGAGGTTGCGCTGGCGAGGATGCTGCGCATGAGGGGAAATTGTGCATGAGGGGAAATTGTGCATGGGGGAAGTTGCGCATGTAGGAAAGTTGCGCATGGGGGAAGTTGCGCATGGGAGGAAGTTGCGCATGGGGGGAAGTTGCGCATGGGGAGAAAGTTGCGCATGGGAGGAAAGTTGCGCATATGGGATGTTGCGCATGGGGGAAGTTGCGCATGGGGAAAATTGCACATGAGAGGAAAGTTGCACATGGGGGAAGTTGCGCATGGGGGAAGTTGCGTATGGGGGAAGTTGCGCACGGGGGGATGATGCGCATGGGGGGATGATGCACACGGAGGAAAGTTGCGCACGGGGGGAAGTTGCACCTGGGGAAAGTTGCACATGGGGAGAAGTTGCGCATGGGAAGAAGTTGCACATGGGGAGAAGTTGCGCATGGGGGAAAGTTGCGCATGGGGAAAGTTGCGCATGGGGAAGTTGTGCATGGGGAAAGTTGCGCATGGGGAAAGTTGCGCATGGGGAAAGTTGTGCATGGGGTTTGATGCATATGGGGGAAGTTGTGCATGGGGGGTTGATGCGCATGGGGGAAGTTGTGCATGGGGGGTTGATGTGCATGGGGGGAAGTTGCACATGGGGTAACTTGTGCATGCTGGGTTGATGCGCATGGGTGAAGTTGCGCTTGGGGGGGTTGATGTGTATGGGGGAAGTTGCGCATGGGGGGTTGTTACGCCTGGGGGAAAGTTATCCATGGGGGTTTGATGATTATGGGGGAATGGCATACGGGGGAATTTTACTCCCACAACGTGGGTACGCCTTTCGCTAGTCTATATATATAAAAGAGAAAAGTCACTCACTGACAGACTCACTGACTGACAGACTCACTGACTGACTCACTCACTGACTCATTACCGCCCTGCCAAAACCGCTGGGCCTAGAAGCGTGAAAATTCCGTGACGGAGGGGTGCACTAAGAACTGGTTTTCGGAAATTCCAACCGGAAGGGGGTGAAAAGGGGCGCAACACGTTTCCCCCATGCATGGGGAGATGATGCGCATGGGGGGATGATGCGCATGGCGGGATGATGCACAGGGGGGAAGTTGCGCATGGGGGAAAGTTGCACATGGGGGATGGTGCACATGTAGGAAAGTGCGCATGGAGGGAAGTTGCGCATGGGGGAAGTTGCGCATGGGGAAATTGCGCATGGGGGATGATGCACATGTAGGAAAGTTGCACATGGGGGAAGTTGCACATGTAGGAAAGTTGCGCATGTAGGAAAGTTGCACATGGGGGGATGCGCATGGGGAAGTTGCGCATGGAGGGAAGTTTCGCATGGGAGGAAGTTTCGCATGGGGGAAGTTGCGCATGGGGGGATGATGCGCATGTAGGAAAGTTGCGCATGTAGGGAAGTTGCGCATGGAGGAAAGTTGCACATGGGGAAGTTGCGCATGGGGGATGATGCACCTGGGGGAAGTTGCACATGGGGGAAAGTTGCGCATGGGGGATGATGCGCATGGGGGAAGTTGCACATGGGGATGATGCGCATCGGGGGAAGTTGTGCATGGGGGAAGTTGTGCATGGGTGGATGATGCACATGGGGAAGTTGCGCATGTGGGGATGATGCGCATGTGCTTTATGCGCCTGGGCGAAGTTGCGCATGGGGAAAAATTGCACATGGGAAGAAGTTGCGCATGGGGAGAAGTTGCGCATGGGGAGAAGTTGCACATGGGGGGAAGTGGCGCATGGGGGGAAGTGGCGCATGGGGGCATGATGTGCAAGGGGGAAAGTGGCGCATGGGGTTGATGCACATGGGGGTTGATGCGCATGGGGGAAGTGGCGCATGGAGGTTGGTGTGCATGGGGGAAGTGGCGCATGGGGTGTTTATGCGCATGGGTTGTTTATGTGCCGTGGGGGGTGGCGTATGGGGAAATGTTACTCCCTCAACGCGGGTACACATTTCGCTAGTCAGATATAAATAAAATCCCAAAATGTTTTCAGCAAAGGTTTATTTGAAATGCCTGTAAAAAGATGGCTTTAAAGGTGACCTTTCTGTTGACTGTGCAACGGCCTGCCCAAGAAGGGAAGCAATACAAAGATAAATGTGCGTTGCTGAGTCTCCTCACGATTGCTCTGCATTCAAGTATGCAGCTGCCCTAAGTCCCCTGAAACAGGCATGGCTGTGAAACCAAAGTAGAATTGGGACTACAGTCTCTCTGGTCTATGAATTAATTAGTTACCTGGATTAAATTTGTTATTCTGCTTCTCACAGAAAACTCTTATTCTTACTCCTTCATTTATACTCCTCCTGTTTATCAGCATATTTTTAAAACATTAATGTTATAATTAACCTAGATCCCTGCTGTTTGCTAAGGCTCTAGCCAATTAAAAGAGTAGCGTTAAAATAAACTTGTTGATGTTGTTTGAGCACAACCAAATAAAGGTTTATTCTGCTAGACTTCAAGAAAAGCTTAAAATTGCTTAATCAACAATAAAATTTAGAAAAATGATAAATATTTAAAATAAAAAAAAATTATTAAATATTTTTGATAGTTGAAGTACACGGTTGGAGTTATCCTTCATTCTTACACCCACCCAAAGTTTCTGTTGTAGTGCTGAACCATGTTTAACATTATGTGAATGAAACAAATGGCCCAATCCACTTCAACTCACTACACAACAATGCAACGGTGCCAGTGTGTCTTCCATTGCATCCTGGGGGGTTGTGGCGACCTCCTTGGAGTAAGGAAATATTTGCCCAGGGGTATGCTCTTGATCATCCTTGTAGATCAGTTTGGTCTTACTTCAGTAGGGGGCCACATCTCTGACACTCTGTTGGGGGCTGGGAAAAAATAAATAATTAAAATTTGTTAAATGAATGTTAATTATTTATTATCGTTAAATTTACATAAATTAATATATTAGAAACAACACTTATGGAAGAATGAATGAATTCAAATTAGTTCATAAACAGTTTCTAATACCAAGGGAGTGATCTTCAAACCATAACATAGACAATTTCTCAGAAAGACAAACAGACAGGGTATTTTTAAAAGGAAAATTAGGGAAAACCTGCCGCCGCCTCCTCAGCAGTTCACCACCCATTTGCTCTGCTAATGGCATAACTAAGCATTAGTGCAGCTAGCTGTAGGTTGTAGCCCAGTGCAACTGCACCCTCCATAGCTATGCCACTGCACAGAGTTGTGCCCAGTCCTCCCACTGCCTCTCCCCTCCTCTCCAAGGAGACCTCTAGCAGCCAAAATTTTCTCATGGGATGCAAAATTATTTTAAGTCAGTGCCACTGTATAACCATACCAAAATTTAGATAGGATTAGAGTGTGAGATGCAATTTAAACCAGAACAGTGAGGTGGAGTAGGTGAAAGGGAGGGCAAGAATAATGATTGGCACCCCTGCTGGGCAGATGGCACTGCCGAAACATCAAGCTGCACTATGACATGATGTGCTCCTTTCCTTTATTCAGTGTTGTCACAACTTGGCAATACCTATTTGGGGCACTATGATAGCTGTTCCCACGGGGACAGTTGCATTGAGAAGCATTTTATTGCTAATTCTGCATGCAGCAGAGTGCCTGGCAGGTTTTTCCCTCCTGTATTTGCTTCCCTTTCCTTAACCACACATTTACATTCTTGTCTCAGTTTTTCTGCAGTCTAGGTTTTACCCATCTATTGTTTTGCTTTGATTCCAATCTTTAATGTTCATTTTAATCTTTTGCCCGTCTCAGCTAGATCTCAGCGTGTCTTCTCCTGTCCCCCCATTTTACACATCCTTTTTCATCTCTAACAGCTGGTGTCAAGAACACCAACTTTGAGATGTCACATCAAGTGTTGCTATTCTTCTTCCCACCTGTAGCTTGCAAATTTGTTTCTTAAATTGTGCCCAGCTCTGGCAAGTTAAGCAAGCTTTCATAGCCTTGCAAACATCCCTTGCAAATATCCCTAGGCCTATCACCTCTTGGTGCCAGGTCCACACTGACCCTACAATCCAGAGCAGCTGCGGCAGTAGATGTGTCAATACAAGTTACATTTACATTGATGCAGTAACGGTGCCTTTAGTGGAAACCGATGGGAAATTCATAGAACAATCCACAGTAAATTTTATGGCTGTAGTTACTCTGGACTGAGCTCTAAGATACTTGTTGTAAGTAGAAATTGCAGAATAGCTGGGGTGCCTGCCAACTACCACTTAGTATGCAAAGGAGCACCTTTTACAATGGGACTCCCTTTAAATTGAATTGAACTTCTCCCTATTCACTCCAGCATAGCATCTTCTATAGTGACTCCTAGTATATTTTCAATCTCTTTTTCAAAATGTGTATTCTTTTGGTGGCCTGAGTAGACCCATTGGGCTGCTATTGCTTTGCCATGGGGGAAGGGGACAAGTCTTCTCTTCCCAGCGGTATTGCAGTAGCAGTCCCTAAACTTGTGCTGAATACAGTGCAGGCATGTTAGGCTTGTGCTGTGAATGTACCCACATGCTCTTGCTTCTGCATGTCTCACGGCCTCATCCTACCCAATGTTCCAGTGCTAATGCTATGACAATGTAGCTCCAAGGTAAGGGAAGCTCCCTTAACTTGAGGAGGCCTCAATGACTGCCCCAACCACCAACAGGATGCAGGACATTCCCTGTCTGTGATGTTGCCTGAGCAACATCTGTGGATCAGATCCATAGGCCCCATTGTGATGTTGACCTCATGGTGATGTTGCCTGCCTGAAAAGAGGGACTTGCCATTGTCATCTTGTGGTGATGCTGCCTGGCTGAAGAATGAGGTTGTGAAACTGGGCCATTGCCTGCCTAGAAACTAGGCGATGTGTCCTCATACAGCTGTGTCTACTTGGAAGACACAGAAACTGATCCTGGAGCCCAGATGTTACTAACCAGTTTCATGAGAAAGATGGCCTTTTGTACACCATACCAGACAGGAGTGTCTTAACCACAGGTGGGCACTAGGGGGATCGCTAGAGCCGGTTCTTGAAATTTTAGGGCGATGGTGAGCCGGCTGTGAAGGGGGAAGGGGAAAAAGCAAGGGACCAGTTCGGAGGGGGCTTGTTGGGGGGCAGTGCGGGCTCTTTAGAGCCAGTTCTGGGGTGTGGGGGTCACTGGGGGCAGTTGTGGGCGGGGGGGGGCTGTTTAGAAGCAGTTCTGGGGGGTGGGGGAGTCACTGGGGGCTTCCTACACTCAGTAGCGGTAGCCGCAGCTGACCGCTACTGAGAAATTCTTAAAAAATCACTGCGCATGACAACACAGCTAATTAGTTCCCTGGGAGAGTCCTAGAGAGGCCCTGAGTAGGCGGGACCTCAACTGAACTCTTCAGTACTTTCACTTCCTGAAAGAGTGAACAGCCTCTGAACAGCCCCTCTGCCTCTGAACAGTTCCCCTGCCCACAACTGCCCCCAGTGAGCCCCCACACCCCAGAACTGACTCTGAACAGCCCCCCTGCTCACAACTGCCCCCAGTGACCCCCCCACCCCTCACAATGCCTGACACTGCAGCCTGAGAGCCCAACCTGACTACTCAGAAGTAAGTCCCATGACAGGCAATGGGACTTACTCCCAGGAAAGTGGCTGGGTCTGCAGCTTCAGAGCCCAATCCTGACTACTCAGAAGTAAGTCCCATGACAGGCAATGGGACTTACCCCCAGGAAAGTGGCTGGCTCTGCAGCCTGAAGACCAACCTGACTACTCAGAAGTAAGTAATTTTATTTTTTTATTTTTAATTTAAAACCTCCCTGGCCCCGCCCCCTGGCCCTGGCCACACCCCTGACCCTGGCCATGCCCCCTGACCCAGCCTGGCCTCGCCCACTTCCAGAGAACTGGTTCTTGAGCAAGGCTGGGCCGACCACTGGAACTCTTAACCTACTCATTCCTACTCTTCCATACTTTCACTTTGCCTCAGACAGGTAGGCACCACTGTTAAAAATTGATGCCTTTGGAAAATACAGTGACGGATTCTGCCAGCTGTCATCAATAGTGTTTCCTTGTCTTGTTGCATGTCTGGCTACTACTTGTCAGCTATTTCTGTAATAGTTGGGGAGCAAAAAGTATCAAAACATCATCTTGAGAAGGCATGTTACCCTCAGGGGAGCAACGGACAACTTATAATAAATTAAAACAACTAAATTTTTTACTAAAATTGTGAAACAAAAGGAAAATAATGCAGAAATTAAATGTTATACCCCACACACTCCCAACAAACAGCTGGGAAATATAATTATATTGGATTCCAGGAAAAAGTTCTTAATTAGCCAATATAATACTTGTTTGGATGATATAATTTTTTTACTGGAGAGATGGCTTGTCAAGCACTGAGGGGGGATGCTAGTTTAATGACTGCAAATTCTGATTTAGTCCTTTCCAATTCCATGATGAATAGAGAAGGTGTATGACAAAAGATACCTATATGGCAATGGTCCTGAAGATCTGGATCAGGCAATCAAGAGGCCTGCCAGAACCAAATAAAATATTTTCTGCTTGCCTCTATGTAGGCCTCCTGGTGGTTTATGGGCCTTTTGACCCATGTTGGTTTAAGCCTGTGGAGAAAAAATGGAAAGGCAGGTTGGAAAAGAAGGGGCAAGATTCTGGGGCATACTAGTACTACTGAGATCTATCTGCTTCCTTACCTGATAACCTTCCCTCCTTGTCCCTTCTGCCCTCCTCTTTATTGACTACAACATGCCTCCACTCTGGGAACTCCACACACAATGTACCTCTCACTGATGACACAGAATCATGCAATAATAGCCCGGCTTTTGTGCTGCTGTGATGGGTCTTGCACTGCTGTTCCAGAACACATGTTCCAGAAGTGCGTGACCAGATAGGACTTGGCCCTAAAGTTAATATTAAAGCATAATTAAATACACAGTTAGAACAAATCACAAAGAAACTGCCACACTACTGAGTGACACGGCAAAGCACTCAATCCCGTAACATCAAGCATTACCCAAAGTTTAGAGAAGAGTAGCAATAAACAAGAGAAGCCCTACTGGGATTTTTAGTTCAAGCAGCAGAGATTTATGTCATTTTACAAAGGGTTATGGAAGAGTTCCACCTTCTTTGACAAATAGCCTGGTTTATCCATTCTTGACCATTGTATGCTTCAGAGTACAAACAATATATCAGGCTTTTAAAAGCTGATTTCTCTTGAAGTAGTTGTTAGAGTCTGCTACCAAAACACATTCTTTAATATCCAATTTTTCCAGCCCCTGTTTCTGTTGGTACCAGAGTACCAATAGCCAGAGTCAGGGAATAGGGTCAGGATATGGTATCAGATAAAATAGGAAAATATGTCCCATGTACTGCCCTGAACAACCCAAGACAAATGTCATAGATAACTTGTCTGCAGATAATGTATAAGGTCTATGAATTGGATTCTGAGGTGCCCTTCTGCATTTAGAAAATGTCTTTTGCTCCCGGTTGTTTGATAGCTTGCACAAGAGTACTATGTGAAAAAATGAGACCAAATCCAAACATGTTCTGCTCAGGCAAGGGTTTGTGCACACTTTCCAAGTTGCTGTCATGAAACCTCCATTTTATACCATGGCATAAACTCATGTAGAATTACAGAATCCTTTTAATGGCTATTTTCTGTCCACTCAAATGCTTTGAATCCAGCCCTATATTGAATGAGAAATGGATGTACAGGAAAGTCCATATCATCAGATTCCATCCGGAAGGAGGTGAAAAGGGGCACAACGCGTTTTCCTCCCTGTACATTACATTGAAGAATCCCTGACTGAGGGATGGTCTGCCCCAACCCTTGGACCTAGAAGCATGAAATTTGGGGAGGTTGTTCCGTCTGTTGTTCCTTCATCATCCACCAAGAACCAATGAGGAGAAATTTAACCCTTAAGAGGGTCAAAAGGGGTGCAATGTGTTTTTGTCTTATACTTAACATTGAACACTGACTGATCAACATCCAGCTGATGCACTGGGAGGGAGGGTGCACATGGGGTGATGGTGTGCATGGGGGATGGTGCACATGGGCGCATGATGTGCATTGTGGTGGTGAGCATGAGGAGGTTATGAGCAGGGGGAGATGGTGTGCATAGGGGCGGGTGTATATGGGGATGTTGTACAGGGATTTTGCACATGGGGAGAGGATGCACATGGTGTGCAACGTGGACAGAATGCATGGGTGGACAGAACACATGGGGGGACTGTGCGCATGAGTTGTTGATAAGCATGGGGATGGTGTGCATGTAGGGTTGGTTTATATGCAGGGGCGGTGCGCATGGGGGATGTTGTACGGGGGTATTGCAATAGGGGGATGGCATATGGGGGTGTTGTACATGGGGGCATTTGGGGGTGTTGCGCATGGGGTGATGGTGTGCATGGGGGATGGTGTGCATGGGGGATGGTGCACATGAGGGGTTGATGAGCATGGGGGATGTTGCGGATGGGGTTGATGAGCATGAGGGTTGATGCGCATGAGGGGACAGTGCACATGAGAGGATGTTGTATGGGGATATTGTGCCTTGGGGAATGATGCGCGTGGCGGACAGTGCGCATAGGGGGATGTTGTACGGGGCTATTGCACATAGGCGGATGGTGTATTGGGGGAATTTTACTCCTGCAACATGGGTACATTTTCGCTAGTAACACAATAAAATGTTACTTTCAGTTCTACAATAAAACTATAAATAACTTTTTTTCTTTGTAACAGTCGTTCTGGGGCCATGGGTGGATGCATGCAGCCTTTGTGAGGTTCAGAGCATATCCGCAGATTCAGATATCTGTTGGGAATTCCAACTGAACCTTCTATGGATATGGGGTAGGCCTATATATAGGGATTTCTCCTTCTCCTTCTCCGCCTACTCCTTCTTGCTATTCCTCGGGAACAACTTGTTGTTAAAAGAATATATTGTTTTAAATTACTATTTGATCCAGATTCTCTTTTGGATTATAGTGATATTATGTACAGTACTGTGGGAACTTCTAGTCCTAGTTCCTGGGATTAGGATAAATTGGCACAAATTTAAATGACATTCATATTAAAAGTAGCTCTGAGTTCTTTTTAGTATGAATCATGAGTGCTATGTAAAAGATAATACAATCCAAGGACCAGGTCTCAGAATCACCAGCTGGAACTCTGGTAAGCACAGCATGGTACTGATTCCTCCCCACAACACACAACCATCTTCCTGTCTGTAGGCAAACCATCATGTAGATTCATATAACTTTATTTTTGTATTGCATTTATAAAATACGTGAAGTGTTGTTCTATGATTCCTTTTATCTCCCCAGTCTATACTGAAAGGAAAAAATGTGGTTGAGGATATGTATAGATGGTGTCTTTTACTAGAGTGCATACTGAGTCTACTAACATTGATTTAGGGAATATTTACTGCAATGTTTCAGGGGCAATTGCAAATATAGCCTTGCTTCTGAAGTGTATTGCTCTTATTGTTTCTCTGTCAACCACATACACCAACTCCTATCTAGTGGTGTGTATTAGTATTTACAGTCAATATGCTCTGCAATAAACTGGCAAAACAAATGGGTTTTTTGCTTACTTTAACAGCTCTGCATTTATCTGATGCTGTTTAGATCTCATTAAGTCTCCTCATCCTGAACAGCTCTCGTGGGCCAGCTGAACAGGAAAGGTAGTGTCAGAGCACTTTATAAATATATTAGGTTGAAAAGTTTTAGACTTCTAACATTATAAATTCCATCCCTTGCTTTGGTTGCAGTGTGCTCATTAATTTAAGAGATTTCATAATGTCAGGTGCAACCCTAACTAATTTAGACCAGCTTAACGCACCTGGCATATCTTCCTGTGGTGGTGTGGGGAGGTTAGCATATGCCTGTGCACTTGCCTAACCCCCCCCAGGAATGGGGCAGAAGTGACATATAGCACTTTTGTGACAACCCTAGATCAGCATAGGACTTATACCGGGGCTTATGCTGGCGTAAGGGTGCAATCCTAACCATGTCTACTCAAAAGTAAGCCCCATTGTGTTCAATGGGTCTTACTCCCAGGAAACTGCCTTTAGAATTGCAGCCTAAGAGGAGGTTAGGATGTCAGAATGCTAACAGAATACTCCCAACCATAGGGAGTAAACAAACCTTTATTTGTTCCAAAGGTTTTATGGGAGTATTAATTCAGCTTGGATTTCAAAATGAAATAAATACAATATTTGATATATTTTTGACATGTAAGAAGCTACATTGAATTTCATACCAATATTCTTTATTCATGACACAGTTCAGTTGGTTATTCTTAGAATACATTATGGTTGTTAAGCATTCTTATGTTGGTCTGCTAAACATGGTGTGACAACATGTAGCCAAAAGAGATATTTTCTGGGTAGCCCCCCATCCCTGCAAGACAATAGGTATGTAATTTGTTTACTAATACAATATACAGTATATGTATTCATATCACTTTAATATATCAACAGTTAAATTACAGTAATACAATAAATATGTTTTTGGGCTGCATTGATTTTAACTGCCCTGCTAGCGACTTTATAAAAGGAAACAAAATGTGTCACTACTGGAAAAACAGGCCATCTTTTTTAGTTTTTGGCTTTTTTGTCGCACGTACGTAACAGGGTCACATTAGTCCACAGTGTTTATGTGAACGTGGGTTATGGCCAAAGGAGCCTGCAGAGACAATCGGCAAATGTCCATTGTCCCCGTGTGTATTAGAAAGCCTGCCAGAGGCTATCGGAGCACAGCAGTAGTTGCCTCTAGACAGCTGGTGTGGCCAGCTTCACAGGGGTCTGCGGGACATTCAGTAATCCAGATCTGTGGGTGAAGAATTTGTGAAAATGGAAGCCCAGCTGTATTGGAATGTATGTCATTAACAGATCTAATGTCAGGTATTTCCTTGGCCACATAGCCCGGTGCATAATCAGATAGCCAATAACCATGCAAAAGAATTCCTAGGGTATAATTGGACTCCATCTGCTAATACAGGCATGTCAAACTGGCGGCCTGAGGGCTGCATGCAGCCCTTTGCAGGCACACATGTGGCTTCAAGTGATCTCCCTATCCCCAGAAGCAGCTCAGTAGTGGTGGCAGCACATTTGATTTTTGAGCTGGAGAAAGAGCCCAGGAGGAAGGAGGGCTCATGCACAGCAGCAGCAGCTTTCCAGGACAGGAGAAAGAGCCCAGGAGAAAGGAGGGCCCTTCTGAGTAGACATGCAAAAAATTGAATTGTGGCCCTCGGGAGATTGCTATTGCGGCTAATCCTATTGAGGCCCTCTGTATGAAATGAGTTTGACACCCCTGTGCTAATAAATTGGCTGGAAATGAGAAGACTTTTCACTTAATTGTCCCCGTCAGATTCCAATTCAGCCTCTCCTCTGGCTTTTGAGATTTTATAGCAAGCATTCCCCTCCCTCATTTTTATATGTATCAAATCAAACCTGATACTTTCAAGAAACGGAATACCTTGCCCAACATTATTTTCTCCCATGAAATCACAGCATATGCAGAACATTCTTGTAATCTGCTCATACGTTAGATATAGCGCTGTATTTGATTAGGTTGCATAGCCCTTTTTTCTTTCCCTATATCTGCACACATCTGAAGGGAACCTATTTAGATAGGGCAGTAGGTATTAGGGGAAACAGGAGGTATGCTTGCCTTCCATATCTCACATATCCCTTTTTGCCTCAATACTTGTTCTCCAGAATAACAAATGGAAAACATTTTCTAGAGAAAAGGTCATGGCCGCTGGTTGGGATGACAATAAGATGGACTATCATGATAAGCCTTACAAAAATTAGTCACTATTACTCTCTATTTTGCTTCTTTTAAAAATATTTTATCGCTTTTTCCTAAGTATAGGGCAGTTAGCACAGGAATAATTTATAGGATAGCAAACCAACAGTAAAACCCAGCTTCAAAAAACAGAGCCAACAAAACAGCATAAACTATAAGAACAGCAATGAAATCAGTGGCCCGGTCCCTTCTGGAACAATTAGGTTTTCCATCCTCTGTGGAAGGAAATGAGGCAATTGGAACTTCACCTTTATCCTTGGGGAAAACTTTTCAGAGCTTTGAAATAAACTCAGTAAATTGTCCTCCCTTTTCCATTTTTTATATAATGGAAGCCATATTATAAGCCATATTTTATATAAGCCATACATATATGTATGTATGTATGTATGTATGTATGTATGTATGTATGTATGTATGTATGTAAGCCATATTTTAGGACCATACCAAAAGAGATGGAATTTTGGTTAGGAGATGAAAATAAAGCAGACAACCAAGAGGAATTTCTTTTCTCTCAATCGATTTGTTAGGGCTAGGCAACCCAATCCTTAGTTGTACAGGCCCAATCCGGCTGTATGGCCTGCATTGCATGTAGTTCCATTTAGAGGATGCAGGTGGTCTCCTTAGGGTACAGGATATATGTGTCCTTATCCTGGATCTGCACTAGTTATATTGCTATATTGCTGGTGCAAATCTAGGAAGGCCTGAATAGGGCTGCCTGGCCCAGGGAGGAGGTTTGGATGTGGCAGGTGCTGCCACTGCTGATTACATCCCTCCTGGGTCTGTTCCTCCCCTTGTTCTGCCTTCCCCCAGTCAAAAATGTCCCTTCCCTGCACCTTGCACGCCCTCCTACCCTCTCCTCGCCAGTACACCATCCAGTGCAACCTGATCTGCATTGGATGGTGATTATGCAGGATGTGGCACCAGCAGGCTGGTGCTGTCTGCTCGCAGTTGCTGCAAGGATGCCTTAAGCATATTTGTGGCACTATAAGCCAATGTGGGGATCGTTGTGCCAGCTCAACAATGAGGTATGATTGTGCTGTGAATCAAGCGTGTAGCATCCTTGACAAATTCCATATTGACTTGAATCTAATGTGCCATCAAATCTAATGTGCACCCCAATTTTAACATTTTTGAGATAAATAAAATGTTTACTGGCAATTGTAATAGGCAGCTGCAAAGCAGGTGAAAAATTTAATTTTATTGCCTACTGGCAAATATACCCACGTTGCGGGAGTAAAATTTCCTGTATGCTATCCCCAGGTTGCGCAACATGCCCCATTGTGCAGCATTCCCCCATGCACAACACCCCTCATGCACAGTATTCTCCCTACATGCAGCACCCCCATGCACATCACCCCGATGCGCATCACCCTCCCACACATCACGCCCCCATGCTCATCACCCCCATGTGCAACACCCAGCATGTGCATCACTCACCCATGTGCACCATCCTGCCAGTTCAATACTCCCCCATGCGCAACACCCTTCCATGCACACCCCAGTGCATCCTCCCACCCAGTGCATCAGGCACCAAATTGATCTAGTCTTGGTGGGTGCTTCCATCACAAAAGGAATATGCTCTCTGAATTTCATGCTTCTATGTTCAGGGGTTGGGGCAGAGCATCCATCAGTCAGGGATTCTCTAGAGGCTTCGGAAAAGGGGCCATTCAGATAAGATCTGGGTTATGCCCTGCCCCCGATGAGTCAGAGCCGGAAACGTCTTTGTCTCCTTCCTGCGGGGCAGCCCATCTTTAAGATCCAGGCATCTGAGGTAGATTCCTGCCAAAAGGGAGTGAGTCCAAGGAGGCACGCTCCAAAGGACCTGGGCCCTGCTGAGGATCCAGGGTCAGGTGGGTCTGGAGTTCTTGCCTGGCTGGCAATGGTATTTGGACCTGGAGTTGTTATTGGCTGGCTTGGCTCTGGGAAGGACGCTGGCATTGGTCCATCTTGACCGAAACTGAGGTCTGGAGGAGTCGCAAAAGCGTTGACGAGAGGCACGAAAGGACTGCTGCTAGGATTTTGCCGACTCTTTCTTACCGGGCAGGAGCACCTTGCTCTTGTCCTTGCCTTCCACTAAAATAGGTTGTAGAGCGTTGCCGAATAGCTTGGTACCCTCAAAAGGCAAGCTGATTAGTTTAGAGTGGGAGCCAGCTTCCCCTGACCAGGAGAGGAGCCACAGGGCTCTTTGGGAGGAACTGTCTAAGCCTGACAATTCTCCTTCCTTTTGCTCGGATGAAGCCAGTGATGCTGACGAAGAGGAAGTGCCTGGTGGAACGTCTTTTGGATCCCCTGGAACGTTTGCATTTGGGGGAACGATCCAGATGTTTTGTCTTGTGTGTTTTTTTTCAAGGAGAAGGTTGGTCAGAATCCTCAGAAAAAGAAGACAAATCTGGAGCAGGACTTGGGTTGTGAGGCCTTTTGGCCTTAGCCTTGCCTTTGACCATAGTGGCCTCCTTCACTGCCGACTTGACCAGGGCTGAAAGGCTGACTGACACAGCCATGTCAAATGCTTCCTTGAAGGAACTAAGTACAGGCTCCATAACATGCAGCAAAGGGGAAACTGTGGTCTGAGAGGCCATTGGTGCTGTCAGGTTCACAGACCCGGGACCACTCTCCAGGGTAGCATTCGCTCCCTGCTCCTGCATATCTGACAAAATTACTTTACATCTTCAATGTAAAGTGTAGGAAGGAAAATGTGTTGGGTCCCAGTTCACCCTATTCCAGTTGGTATTTTTAAAAACTGGTTCTTAGTGGGTGCCTCCATCACGGAAGGAACACCCTCCCAAAAAGTCTGGCAGTTGACCAGTTGACCAGCTGGCAGTTGACCAGCTGTGTGTGTGTGTGTGTGTGTGTGTGTGTGTGTGTGTGTGTGTGTATATAAAACAATGAGTTAAAAGACATCAATGACATGGCAATGAGTTATGATTTTTACCTAGTTGCATTAGGTTATAAAACCCATAAAACAATGGGCTTATGCTACATTTTTATTACAGTGTAATAAACTGTTAAACTTAATAGTGACCTATACTTATAATCAAAATATTGTATTTACTTGAATCTAATATGCCATCAATTTTGGAGAATAAATGCGACTAAAAAAGTGAGCGTTAGATTTTAGTAAAGAGGGTACCGTTTTCCATTAGCTTCAGATTGATATAACTGTGTTCTAGTCCAATCCTGTGAGGGCTTTGGGCTACTAGATTTAGCACTGCACTTGCTCTCCATCAACAAATTAATAGGAATCAGGTTCTAAAGCATCTTTTTCAACTCAACCACTGGCAAAGCACTATGAATCACTATGAATCACAAAGGCATATGAATCAGTTTCTTGGACAGTTGAGGGGCTCACATCCCCCAATGGTCTTACAAATAAATAATCTTCTCCCAAATTCTTGCAGCACATTCTCAGCACATCAGTGTGTTGCAGCACATTGGTTGAAAATGGCCATTCTAAGGAAATGGATTTTCATGTTTGTGCTGGGAGAAATTGTGCAATAAAAACAAAATAGCCACATTTTACAAATGCTCCAGAAAAAAGCACGATAATAATTCTGGATAGTTTTAGATATTGATCTACACAATGTATATAAAAGAGGGGAAAATATAATACTAAAGAAATGTTTTCAATCACTATTAAATGGCAGTGTTGTTATTACTTTGAACATAGTTTATCAGAATGCAACTCTGACACAATTTGACACAATGGCTTTCCAAAGAACACTAAGGGCACAATCCTAACCATGTCTACTCAAAAGTAAGCCCCATTGTGTTCAATGGGTCTTACTCCCAGGAAAGTGTCTTTAGGATTGCAGCCTAAGTAATAATAGAGATGTCATGCAGTAATTATGGCTCAGTATTTCATAGACATGAAAACTCAGCTGAAGTTCAATTTCATATTTAAAAATAAATTGAAAAATCAATTGGCTTTGTGGTATTTATCAAGTGTCAGAGGTAACTTTTTTCAACCCGGAGAAATATGGCTTCCCTCTGTAAACCAGATGTCTTACTCTACATAGGTTATGAAGCACAGTGAAATTGTATTCATAAATACACATAAAGAGCACTGTTAAACAGAATCTTTATATACCTCATACATCTCCCTCTTGAAAATATAAGCTGGAACTATAGTTAATAACCTTTAAGGTATAGCATAGCAAGTATATAGGTTCTGTCAAAACCACAATGCATCTGTGCATAAGTCTTCCTGTGATGATATTCAAGGATGTTTAAATGTCAAGGATGTGGCGCAACACTGTGGCTGAGATCTGTTTTTTTTTTTTTCCTATAAGCTTAAGAAATTGCAATCAAAAAATATTTCATTTCTCTGTTAGCCTATTTTCCTGTAAGCACTTCTCTGTTAGTCTATTTCCCTATTGCAAGAGCTGTGGAAATTGAATTGCTGAATAGCTTGCCAGCAGCTTTCAAAGACTACTGGGAGTTGGAGTACGTAAACCCAAATAAAACCAGCTTTGTCATAGTTTCAAATAAAATAAGGTGTAGTTGTGTAGGTGGTATTCATCACAATGTTTCTGGAATTCTGTTGTGATCTCCTAGTTTCTTGTCAAAGCTAGATCAGAGGCTCTGGAGAAGGAAGAAATTGAAAAGGGAGAATAATAAAGAGGGGCAAATATGTTACATGTTTAATCTGGCCCGTCTGCTTCCAAAAAGACAACATGCAACCAAGTCCACAAGAGCCAAACTATTTACCAGGGTATGTAACTGGCGTTGAACGGTATAGCTTATTAGAAGAACATGGGGCTTATATGCTGTAGAAAACTCAAAATTCTGCTGAAAAAAGAGATTCAGAATGGAATTCAGAGTTTATTCAGAATGGAATTACACACAGTATGTCATCCTACTACAGAAGGATGTTGCAAGGTATGGTATGTCTTGCTTATGGGCAGTGATACAGGGAAGGGGAATTGGAAAAAGATCATGCTTACCAAGTCTAAGGCTGCAAACCTTTTGAGTAGATATAGTTAGGATTGTGCCCTGAGTCTGATACAAGAATACCCATATTTCTGTAGTTCTGTGGATCAAAATGAAAAACTCCATTCCTAAATCAGTGGGATAACTTCCATTTATTGTAGTGATTATTGCATTGCAGTATTGTATATTGGAAACATTTTTGCCCTGGCTTTCATTACATTAAGGCAGTTTGAAAGGTGATGATAGTTTTCAAAGATCTTATACTGAAGTGATCCCATTGCTACCTATATGACAATTCCTGAAGAAATACTTTAGATATTAAAAATGGAACTTAAACCAGTTAAGCAAAATATCCGGAGGTCTAACCCCATGATTAGTTTTCCAATCTATAACAGATATGTGGTGGGTGCTTACATTTTGTATTTAGGGACACCAACCCACGAGGGAGGGAGAAGATCATTTGCTCACCATTAATCAGTCACAGGTATTTTAGAGAGGAAAACACTGATTTTTACATCTGCATGTTTTCAAAACTACTGTTATGCATTATGCATTTTTGTAGTGCAGTAGCTGCAGAATGTAATATAACATAAGCTGTACAATGTAATTTGTCTCATTTTATTCAAGAGGATTTTTGTCATATGAACCTCGTCCAACATCTGCAATGATTTACTAAGCAGGTCATGGACATTCAGCAGCATGGCAAAATAAAAAGCAACATTAGAGTACTTTAGATTCTCACTTTTTAACTCTCAACACTCTTTTATTTTTATACAAACCTCAAGTAGGAAGTCATAATTCAATTGGCTGTCTTTTTCAACTGATAGTTTGGGGAATAGAGTACGTAGGAAAGGTAGTAAACGTTCTCATCATAAATATGAATCAGGTTGTCAAACCACCAAAGCTATGATTGTCAACTTAGTGAAAGCAAACCTGGACAAGAAAGAATGAGAGGCAGATGGATAGCTATATTTATCATAACACCACTCTGTGTAGGTTTCATAAATTGCGTATGGCATGTAATCCGTTTTCTGCCTGGAGTGAGGGATCAATGATTAGGTGACCAGTTCTGTTTTCTCTCTCCGGCTGAAATTCTGAGATGCCACTGCCTGCAAATATAGATCATGAATTAGAAGCTAATGTGACTGTAAAGCTCTTGCAATGCAAGTCAATGCATGTCTAACTCAGAAGTCCCATTGACATTAGTGGAATTTACTCCCAAGAAAATGCATATAAAGTTGCAGCCTATGTCTTTCATATACATGCACACTATGGGCACAAGCCAGGGTAACTATGGGAGCACATAAGAGAGATAATGTGCACCCGTAGTTACTGCACCACGTAGTGAAAACCTATGGGAAATTCATATTGCAATCCAGAGTAAGTTGTTCTTACTCCAGAGCAAGGATTCCCCATAGTTACTCTGGATTTCACCCTTAGTCACTTTAAACCAAGCAAGACTTGTATTGCTGATATGCATACAGTCACAGTACAAATGGACTGCTTACTTGTTGCTCTTTTTTTTGCTTTCAGGACCCCTAGAAATAGAGATCCTAGTTCCAGGTAGAAGGGCTGGTCCTCAACAGATTAGACCAGTGATTTTCAACCAGTGTTCTGTGGTACACTGGTGTGCCACAGATAATCTTCAGGTGTGCTGTGGGAATTTGGGGATTGACATTAATTAATAGGCAACTGGGGGATTTGAATAGCCTGGTGTGCCTTGTCAAGTGTGTCATGAGATGAAAAAGGTTGAAAATCACTGCACTAGACTAATCATGCCACATCCAGTTACAGGTTTTTAAGAAATTGGCCTGAACCACGGACCAGTAGTGCTATGTTCAGACCAGCAGTTTTATTTCATTTGGCTTTTATTCTGCCTCTCCTGCCTTCATGCATTTCCCACTCCAGTATGCTTCCTAAATCACAGAATTGCAGTGTGGGATTTTTAATGTTTTTTTAACCCAATGATAAATATGCCTGGTTGTACCCTATATAGCTACGTAGCCAATTATTTACAATGATCAGTCTGCTCTTTCATGGCTTGGCCACTGGTCCACCCCTTCCCACAGCCACTCGTCCCTTTTCATCCCTTCCTATCTGGTTTTGCCATTCTCTGCCCCCATTCTGCTTTCCACCCACCCGCACCTTCTCTCCTATTTGCTTACCTGCTCTGCTGGGCTGTACACTTGAGATAAACTGTACACTTGAGATAAAGCTCTGGAGTCCTGGGAGCAAATTTTATACTATGCTGCTGGAAAGTGCTTCCCAGCATTTTTACAGCAATTGCAATCATCTTCTGCTGGTGGTAAGGAGCAATGGGATTAGGCTGCAAGTCTCATTGAACTTTATGGGGCTTACTTCTGAAATAGCCATGCATAAGATTGGGCTTGGCCAAAATATCAATCGGCAGGGTTTCCTAACATGGTTTCACTTCTGATTTTGCTGTTGATGCTAATCCTCCAGCTCACTGCCTAAAGTCATCCTTCAGTTTGCCTCATTGCTGGGCCAGCTCTGGCCATTTCTTGTCCCATTTCACATCTCTCTTTACCCGTTTCTGCATCAAAAGTAACTTTGACGCCACCATTATTTTGCAGCAGGGATTGTGGCTGTTTGCAGTGATATCTTCCTCTTGCTTTTTTGAAAACCAAAGTTCACTTCATTAGGAGGAAAGATATTGATGCTTAAGACTTTTAAGATTAGATAATTTTGTTTCAGAGATCTAATCATGTTCAGTTGTTATTATTTTCCCCTAGTAAAGATTAGCCAGATCAATGGTAATGCATTTCAAGCAGGAACTAAAGCAAGGTATGTTATAGAAGCTTTTATCAAAGACTTCAGAATTTCACTTTATCCTATTAAAGGCAGAATTAGTATATCTGCGCATCTGTTGGATTACTTTTGGTAAGTGAGATTAGAGAAACATTGTTTTTAGGAAAACACAACCTTGTAAAGTTTTCTTTGACAGAGCCTGCAACATTAAATGGGGGAAATGGTATAAATGGCTGAACATAAAATCTTATTAACTTGGCATTATTGATTTAATCCTAACCAATGCCCCCAAAATCACTGACTGTGCCTGCAACTATATACCCTCATAGTGGGATTTACTTTTGAGTAAAAATGTATAGAATGGTGCTGTTCAATTAGGTATGAAACCCAATAAAAGGCCAACCTTGTTATACACTGAGTTTTTGTTCATGAATTTGACTCAGCACAAATGGTCATTGCAAATTACAGTTTTAAAAGCGCCTTTTCTAATGTTGTAGAGAGGTAGTCATGTAAGCAATCATTCCATTTTTCAGTCCCAGAATAAAACCCCTGCAGATACCTGAACTGAGGCACTACCTACTTCATTTATGCACAATAGAGGGACATGAAATGTTCTGGCGACAGGTCGGCCATGTTTCCCCATGTCACTCCAATCCACAACAAGTGGACACCATCAGCACACGGTACAAATGTTGCCTTTCGTAGAGGGGTCTGAAACCTTAAAATGGGTCTTTAAACCTATTTTTCCATTGTTTTCTTTATACAATTTTTTCTTTAAATTTTTTCCTATAAATTTTCTTTATACATTTTTTTATTCCATGAAAGGTTCCAGAATGAAATACTAGTGGATAATGAGGGAGTATCCTGAAAAGACTGTGGATGTCCTGCTTACAGGGGCATGCACAATGCTAAAGAAACCCTTGAATAGCCCAATCTTATGTGTGGCTTCTCAGAAGTCACACTGTGCTCACTGGAGAATACTCCCAAGTACGTATGATGCAGCTAAGTAATCATTTTAAAATCTGACTTAGCTTTAGTATATACAGAAATGTTTGGTGGGTGAATAATAGGTTTGAGCTATACAGGAAATTCCATGATTTATACATAAGTGGCTGCAAATAATAACTAAGGCTACAAATATATATACAGTTACATGGGAATAATTTATCTTGAACTCAGTGGGACTTACCTCTGAGCAGATATGTCTGTGACTAAGGCTGCAATCCTAAAGACAGTTTCCTGGGAGTAAGACCCATTGAAAACAGTGGGGCTTACTTTTGAGTAGACATGGTTAGGATTGTGCCCTAAGATTGTGTTACAAGTCCTGTCTGGAATTTTACAAGAAAGAAAAATAGGAAATAGAATGGCAAAATGGTTAATTTGAATGACTATGTGCAAGGCTGGAGCCATACCATAGTTCTTTTCAGCTAAGAGTGCTCTCTCTCTCTCTCTCTCTCTCTCTCTCTCTCTCTCTCTGTCTTTCTGTCTCTCTCACACACACATACACACCAGCACACAGGTTTCTAAGATTTGCCAAAAGTTGACAGAATCCAATTCAGACTCTCATGTTCAGTTAATCAAGAAACAATTTTCATATTTGAAAGAAAATAGCCATCCTTGAACAGTGACCTCTTTGCCATTTTTTATTTATTCAATACATTAAAAGAATTTATTGAGTAGAGCTGTTATATCTGTGCTTCATTGATTTCAAAGTGACTTTAAATTTTTGGCAGTGATGACTATAGAGTTGTTTTTTTAAAATTAAGGACCATTTTTATCATTTTGTATTTCACATGAGTAACCCACAAATGCCCAGACATTCCGTCAATTACGATACTCACAAATGTCAATTGAAAGATGGTTGGACTTAATTTCCTGAGCACTTATCCTATTAAGAATTATTAGTCCTACAACCATATTTCTAGTTGACCTCTGAATGGACTGGGAAAAAATCACTGCTTCAGAAACCTATGTTCAATCAATCTTGTCAAATACACTTAAGGAATGTACTTAAGGTACAATCCCCCCACAACTTGATGAGCTCCTTATTGAACTACTAGGCTCAGTGTAATATAGTATTTTATAGCTACCATAATCAGGTTTCATCAAGTTACCATAATCATATTGTCAGGTTTTGTAGTGGTCTGACTGAGCATATACCCTATTTGACAAAATCATGTGCATTTGAAGCTCTTGCGGGCCACATAAAATGAAAAGATGGAATGACAAGGCGGGCTGGATTCAGCAAGCAGCCCTTGCGTTTGACACCTGTGACTCTAGTGTGACTCAGGGCACAATCCAGTGTTAGGGCAGTGTAGAGGATAGAGGGCTGCCCCAACTATTCTGTATCCGGAGCAAAAGTTATGCTGCATCCAGAGAGTCAGGAAGCTTGGGCTGCCCTAGCTGTTCCAGAGCATGCTCAGCAGGCACCAAGTGACACCTGGGGAGGGACCTAAGGAGTCCCTGATGAGACTGCCAGTACAGTCTATAGTGAATGCTGGGCTTCTTGGAGTGGCCTGCTGTACCCCCATGTTAGTGGCTGCCATAGTTGTGCCATATCCTGAGGTAAAGAGACATGAGTTGAAGCGAGGCAGGCCAAGAACTCAGACTTTTGGTCAACACTGCTTTTCTTACTCGGCCTTATCTTGGACCCCTATGGGTCTACTCATTACTATACCTGTTTCTGAGGTGGTATAACTCTGAGGAGCTGGAAGAGGGCATTTCTGCCCTGGAAACAGGCTCTGGATACAGAGTAACTGCTCTGCCCTAGGCAATGCTAAAGATGCCCTCAACACGCCTCTCCTGAACTGCCTAGGTGGGCCCAGTTAGGGCAGACCAGGTCCACCTGTCTTGGGGCAGCCTATGTTGCCTTTGGCTGCCCCAAGCCTTTTTCAGAATAACTAGGGTGGCCCATCTTGCAGTTGGGTCAGCCTAAGTGCACTTCTGGGTTGTGCCCTCAAGTTCAATCTTATGCACACTTTCCTGAAAGTAAACCCCATTGAAGAACATAGGACTTACTTCCTGGTAGACAAATGTAGAACTGTGCTGTAACTTGTTAGTTGGAACATTATCCATGGAATGCTATGGACACAATATATCTGGATTCCTATAAAGATTTTGGAAAGTTGGTGGGACATGGGCTAGAAGATGATGCTTCGGCTGCATGCATTTGTGGCTGCCTGACAAACCATATGCAGAATGTACAGTACAGTATTTTTCAATTATCCCTTGTCAGTCTGGCAGGAAGTGATGAGTGAGATGTTTCTCTCTCTGTGGCCTGATTTAAATATTTTTTATAAATTATTTGGGTGAGGGAGTAAAGGGGATGCACATCCAATTTGCTGATGACTCCTCTGTGTCACAGTTTATGTTCCTAGTCTTTTTTTTTTTTTTGCTACATGCCAAAACTGCCAATGCCTTCTGAATCATTTCCTCTCATTTTTGTTGGAAATCTTTCTCTGAGACATAATTGTGGCTTATACAAATCTGTTTCATGAGGCTAGTTATCCTGTATTTGTACATCTTTATACAAAACCTTTATAACAATATCTATATAACAATGAATAATGGAGGATTTCTGAGATATTTTTATATGATAATGTTCTGCCATTTTTTACAAATTCCCAAATATGTCAGAGATCCCACAACACTCTTTCTCTGTTTATAAGTACTAAATCTTGTATGGCCAAGTAAATTGAGCTCTTTATCACTTGATCGTAATATCCCTAATGGGGTCATTAATGACAGAGGGGAATGATTATACATGAAATATTATTTCAGAATTTTATGATAATTAAAGATGCTAGTAATATGAACTGTAGATGTTCTGAAGCTATAATTATATGTTGTCAATGTTGTCATTTCCTCTCCCTCTCCAGTAAAATCTTCACAGTTTTTGAAGAGCTAAAAACATTTTTTTCTACTTACCCTACAATCCAGAGTAACTACAGGAGCACAAAAGAGACATTACATGCACCCGCAGTTATTGCACCACCTAATGAAAACCTATGGGAAATTCATATTGCAATCCAGAGGAAATTGTTCTTACACCAGAGCAAGGATTCCCCATAGTTACTCTGGATTGTGCCCTTAAGTTGACAAGAATTCTATACACAATGATTTTCTAAACTAAAGAAAGAAACAATACTGAAGCCATATCAGTAACAATATTGAATCCATATAAGAGGCTCAGGCTATAATCTCTATGTACTGTAGAGGGAATAAACCCCAATGTATACAGTGGGATTTCGTTTGGAGTAGACATGCTTCAGATTGTGCTGTCATCCTCTTAGATCATCAGATGTCTTAATACCACCTAGAAAAGTAAGTAAATAAGTAAATAAATACAGTGGTGCCTGGTAAGAAATATAATTCGTTCCAGAAATATGTTTGTCTTACAAAGTGTTCCTTATACAAAGTGGATTTTCCCAAAGGAAATAATGGAAACTCAGACGATTGGTTCCACAAACCAAAAATATTCATATAAAATATTAACTGTATGTAAACTTGATGACAAAACACTGTAATCAAATTCAAAACAATGTAATATAATACAGAACTCAAGTACTGCAATGTACTGTACAGTAGAAAAGAAAAGAAAACATTTACCGCCAAAGATGATTGAGGTTATAATCCAGAGTAACTATGGGTCCTTTTACACCAACGCAGTTACGGTGCCACCTATGGGAAATGCATAGAGCAATCCAGAGTAAGTGCCTCTTACATCTTTCTGTAGTTACTGTGGATTATAGGGTAATTTCCACTTAAAGAGTATCTGGTGTCTTTCTGAGCAACTTTAACAAGGAACCTTCTAATGACACTTGCTTTTGTCTTCTTTTGAGGATTTCATGGAAATGTGACATTGCATTGTCATTAAACAGGTTCATCATTCGCACTGCTACAGCCTTATGTGGGTGGAGCTTTTCTACAAAACTCAGCACAATTTCCCAATGTTTATAAATGTCCTTTTTCCTCTTCCTTATTCTCCTCCTCCTCATTCATTTTACAACAAATTTTTGTTGTAAAACTGTTTTGCACTGTTTGTTTTACAAGGCACTGTTTTTTTTACAAGGCAGAATTCCTTAGAAATTTTAGTTTGTCTTACAAAGCATTTGTCTTACAAGTTATTTGTCTTACAAAGCATCATTCTATTGGTAGACTCAGGCTGCAATCCTAATCTCCAATTAGGCCAGAACAAGTCCTGGCACAAGCCCTGTGCTGTCCTGGGGGTGTCGCAGAACTGCCATTGAGACCCTTCTCTGTCACTCTTGTCAGGGTTAGACTAGTGCATAGACATGTGCTGCCCTCCCCACACCATCCTGGGAATGGGAAGACAAGTGAATTTTGCTCACCTAAATAGGTTAGCATTGCCGTTTCATTATTTCATTATATTTCATTATATTATTGGCATTATATAAAACAACTAGTGGAATTTACCTGTCATTGTGGGAGTAAATATTTAAGAATATTTGAGGGGCCTGGGCAAGGCTGGGCCCTGGCGGGCACAACTGGGCAATAGGACCCAGCAATAGGCACAGGGTGGCAGGCACCAATAGGCAGCAGGTACTGGGATACAAGCTTTGGAGGGGCAACAAGCTGAGTTTGACACTAGTGGCTAAAATGAAACAAACGGCATTGGAATATCTATTCTCTTTCAAATGTTATGGCCAATTAATCAGACAATGAACACATGAAAGCCTATTGAATAAAAAGTGGATTTTCTTAATTCAAACCTTTCCATGATACTGATTGTTCTTGATGCAATCTGTATGAAATTATACTCAATCTGTATAAAATAATACTGTTTGCAGGCTAGTAAGGTCAATATAGGTTAAAGGCTTGATTGAGCAAATGTCCATTCTGCTGACGTTGCTAAAAGCTGATCACATTGTACTATTCACAACACTAACATTGCAAGGTTACCCAGTTGTGCAAGAAACAAAATTTTTGACTTTTGCAGAAAATAAGAATCTAACAGAGAAGTCCCACAAATTGAAAGTTACAGCCCACCTCTAGTTTAATATGTACTGTTTGAATAATATACTCAGTTTATAGTCAATAATATGTTGTTAAAATGTTTATTAATACTTTTGCTTTTTGAGGTATAAAACCATATGTCAATTCCTGTTTGTCTTTTCTGATTTGGACTTGCATGTCCCGGGTAAGAGCCAGATGCGCATCTTGAATAAATCCTGTGCTTCTGGGCCACTAAATAGCCTGAGCCAAGTTTTGCTTTAAGAAGGACACACTGCAACACTCTGAAGAGATGTAATTCTGATACTGTATGGAAATAATATGGTGTTAATATGAATCGGCTCTCATCCATATATATACACAGTGGTGCCTCACATAACAAGCGTGTAAAGTATGTTCCATGTAACAAACAAAAATTTCTCTAGGATTCTGCTTCACGTAACAAACTCCTTCACGTAACAAACACACTCGTTGGCAGTTGGGGCAGATGTGCTGGCCGGCAGCCCTTTTAAAAAGCATCAGGGCTGTGTTAAATGGGTCTTACTCCCAGGAAAGAGTCTTTGATTGCAGCCTCCTAACCATGTCTACCCAGAAATAAGTCCCATTTTTTTAAATGGGTCTTACTCCCAGGAAAGTGTCTTTGATTGCAGCCTCCTAACCATGTCTACCCAGAAGTAAGTCCCATTGTGTTAAATGGGTCTTACTCCCAGGAAAGTGTCTTTGATTTGCAGCCTCCTAACCATGTCTACCCAGAAGTAAACCCCATTGTGTTAAATGGGGCTTACTCCCAGGAATGTAGGTCTGCAGCGTACATTTAGGTCTGCAACCTAAGTTGAATTCATAGGATCATGCACATTGAATGCATGTTTTGAATTCAATTCCAGTGTTTTGTCATCATTTTTACATCCAGTTAATATTTTTATATGAATTTTTTATGGGTTGTGGAACCAATTGTATGAGTTTCCATTATTTCCTATGAGAAAATCCACTTCACATAAAGAATGTTTCATGTAACAAACATGCCTCCAGAACGAATTAATTACGTGAGGGCCACCGTGTATGTGTATATGTACGTGTGTATGTGTATGTGCCACTTAAAATGTACCAGTAAACCCAGTTAGCATGGGTAACTTTATTATGATATATATCTCATACTATCATATGTATCATACTAAAGCAGGCCTCCGTCAGTCTTGAGAGACTATGGTATTGTGCCCAGTGCTGCATACGCTGCATGCCAAGCACGAAAGCCTGGGTTGGATTGTTATGGAGGATAGGCTGTTACCCAAGTAGCAAATCCCCCCTCTCCATGCCACTGAATTAGTCCAATGGAAAGGCAGAGCCAATACGATTGGACCCAGCTGCGTCGCAGAGCTGGGCTAAGGACAGGAGCTCACCCTGTCTTGTGGGGCCAACCCGGGTCTCGAACCCTGGCCTGCTGGTTAACAGGCACAGTGTCTTAGCCACTTGCGCCACCCACAGCCCATATATCATACTATATAATATGGTATATCATATACCATATATCATACTAAATAGTATATATATCTAGTATAGTATATATATCATACTAAAGGTGATATACATGATTAGTATGATGTACAATATATACCATATTGATTAGTATGATATACATACTATAGTATATATGTCATACTAAATATACCCATGCTAACTGGGTTTACAGGTACATTTTAAGAGGTGTTCCTCTTATATTTAGCAGGGAAAGAATAACCATTCATTTTGCCCCAGAACATTTTCTCTAACCAATAAGGGACACAATTTCCATTTTTTTACTTAATTAAATTTGATTTTGTTGTTGCGGGGGAGAGAAGAAGCAAAATCGTCTTCAATTCCAGATAGCAAATAGGTGCTTTAGCTATGCCACTGACCCTACAATCCAGAGTAACTATGGGAGCACGTAAGAGACATTACATGCACCGTAGTTACAGCACCACCTAGTGAAAACTTATGGGAAATTCATATTGCAATCCAGAGTAAATTGTTCTTACACTGGAGCAAGGACTCCCCGTAGTTACTCTGGACTGTGCAATAGGAGCAAATGGGTGGTGAACTGCTGAGGAGGAGGCAGGTTTTCTCTTCAATTTTCCTTTCTAATTTTCTAGGGATGACATCACTTCCCAAGCAACATTTTGGGCTTTGCATCAGGCTACATGATCATTAGCTATTCCACAGGTCAAGGGCAATCCTTTGAGATAGTTTCCAAAACAGGGAAAAGCTAGAAGGCCACAAAAGGTTTCTGTAATCAATAAATCAAATTATCAGATGCATACCATTATTTGGATTGTAACCCGGTGAAATGATTGTAACCCTGTGAAACCCTTAGAATTTGCAGTAGGCAAATGATACATCTAGACCTTCTTTGCCAATTTGAATTAATTCCTAATTAAGAAGGTTCATTCAATTTCTTGCTATGTGCTGTTCTGAGGGTTCTTGATGTCCTGTAGTATTGCCAGTTTCTGTAATGGCAGTATTGCCAAGTCTTTTATTCCAAATCCATCTTGGATTGCTTTCAGCTTTAGGAAAATAATGTTAGAAAAGGGTGGGAGGATGCTTATTCCAGGGCAACAGGACGTTTCAAGAGAGACCTCCTCACAAGTTCTGTTGCTTTGTAATAGGAAAGCAAGACACATTGATTGGTCTCTTTCAATAACTTGTTCATCATATAGGCTTGTGGGTGCCTATATTCCTAAAGTGAGGAAGAAACAGCACACTACTGTTGTACTACTACTACAAACCTTGAATGTTCTGTTAGTCATAAAATCAGAACTCTCCATCCAGTTGTCCTTAAATTTTGCACAGAGGAAAACTTGGTCACAATCACAGGTGATACTGTATTTACTTGAATCTAACGCTAACCATTTTTCAGCCAAATTCCATCTACAAAATCAGGGTGCACTTTAGATTTGATGGTTAATTAGATTGGAGTAAATACAGTATTTTGATTATAAGTATTGGGTGTGTATTAGATTCAATGGCACTTTAGATTTGGGTAAATACGGGTATTTTGGAGAAGCTCTGCAGTGAAGCCAGATATGCATCAGGTGTATCTCTCTAGCATGTGATCATCTCTTGCATTTCTCCTCCTCCAGCCACTTGTTGAGCTGAAAAACAAAGGCCAAGAGTAGGAGGATGGAGGGGCAAAGGGGGTAATTTGTACCTGGGCCCAAATTCAGAAAGGTGGCCTAAGAGCCAAAGGTGGGGCCCCAGAAATTTTCTGGGATCTTACATTTCTGATCTCACAGGAACTCATCGCCCATGCAGGATGTACAGGATACCACAGGCCCATGGTGGCAGTTATGGCCACAAGCCATTTGTACCAGGCTTATGAATGCTTACATGACACAGTATCAGCTTCGAGATGAGGGTGGCCTGCTGTGCGTAGTTCTTTGGCTTATGGATTCGTGTAACATGAAGTTGTGCATAGGAGCTCATGGAAGCAGCTCTGTGTGTGTGTGAGTGAGTGAGTGTGTGCCCATGCCACAGAACCTAGTTTGTAAAACCAACAGAAAATAAAAAGATTGTACAAAGTGGGTTTTTTCACCCTTACCTGAGATGTTCATTTGATTCAGGAGGACTCAAACTCTGAAGCAAATCACCCTGGTTTGAAGCAAGCCTTAAGCAAGGCCCCACAGAAAAACTCTGCAACTCAGCAAAGCCCCCTGAAGCAGTTTTTGGTGACTGGCTACCTTCTTTGACTTTTTCTTCCTTGTCTTTTCTCTATCTACCAATAAATGCCTGTAGCCTTTTTTCATGAGAAGCAGTTTCCAACAGTTAGGTAGGAGGAGAGGGGAGGTCAGGTGAGGGGGAGTTTGATTGACAGCTCTGAGGTCTCCCTAAGGCACAGGGCAGTTGAATGAAAACTGAAAGTTGCTAAATTGGTGATTCTTTTGTGATTTTGAGAAGGGAAATATTGACATGGAAAATCATGTTATCTTTGAGTCATCTGTTCTTTCTGCCCTGTGTAAGTCCGTTCTTGGAATAAATATTTCCAGGATTCTGAAATCCTGTGCATTCTCTGTGTTCTTAAATCCAATTTAATCTTTCCAACTGCATTGCTTCTAAATTATCAGTTTTGCCTCATCGCTATTACCCGTGATTTTTGTGAGTGTGATTCAGTTCTATTTTCTGCTGTTCTGAGGTCAAGATCTCCCAATTCCTGTTCAGGTCTCCCAATTCCACATTTGGTCCAACCATCCCAAACCAGTTTCCATGTCTCTTTGTTAGTTTTGCCTTGAGGTAGACCTTCAATTACAATCCATTGAAATACAGTGAGGCGTCACGTAACAAACGCCTCACGTAAACCATGTTTCACGTAACAAACAAAAATTTCTCCAGGATTCTGCTTCACATAACAAACTGTGCTTCACGTAAAGAACACATTCGTTGGCAGCTGGGACAGACATGCTGGTCAGCAGCCCTTTTAAAAGCGTCAGGCTTGCCTAGCATGCCTGTCCATAGCGAAAGCAACACTTCCACGCTGTTCTTCCTGTAGCTGGGAGTCCATTGGGCAGAGGGAGAGAACAGCAGTGGAGAAGAGGGAAGCAGCTCAGGGCTAGCCAGAAGGAAGCAGGGGAGAGAGAGGCTTAGGATGAAGAGAAGGAGAAAGTGGGGAGACACTTTGAAAGTGTCTTGGATTGCAGCCTCCTAATCATGACTACCCAGAAGTAAGACCCATTGTGTTCAATGAGTTTTACTTCCAGGAAAGTGTCTTTCATTGCAGCATCCTAACCACATCTACCCAGATGTAGGCCCCATTGTGTTCAATGGGGCTTACTCCCAGGAAAGTGTCTTTAGGATTGCAGCCTAAGTAGACTTCATAGGATCATGCACATTGAATGCATGTTTTGAATTCAATTCTAGTGTTTTGTCATCATTTTTACAAACAGTTAATATTTTTCTATGAATATTTTTGGGGTGTGGAACCAATTGTCTGAGTTTCCATTATTTCCTATGGGAAAATCCGCTTCATGTAAAGAACATTTCACGTAACAAACATCCAGAACGAATTAAATTTGTTACGCGAGGCGCCACTGTACATTGATTCCAATTACAATCCAGTGAAACCCTTTTCCGTGGGCATTCTTGCAGGTATCAGTCTGAAATTTTGCAGGGTCTACTCTGTGATGCATGTGAAAACTGGGGGAGAAAAGGAAATAGTTATAAGTTTACATCTCTACTACCATTCTATGGATAACTCCTGAGCCTGCCTTTCAGAAATCTAGCAGGGCTCTTACTTAAGAGCATATCTACATTACCTTTGTTTTTCATGCTATTTGGATGGCAGGATCAGCAGAAACCTTTTAAAACATCAAGCTTGAAATGCTCTCAGAGTGAAAATAATTTGGATGCATGTTAGCTGGCTTTTGTCGTCTTATGGAGGGCTCAAGCTCCTGTAAATTCCATGCAGTTTATGAAAAGAAATAAGAAAATTACTGTGAGATGAATTTTGCCAATTGAAATAGAAAAAAGAAAACCATTAAAAACAATCAACATTGAAATGAAGCAACTGTTAGAATTTGGCATGAAATGAAGCCAATTGTTCAGATAGTGAAATATATCAGGCCACCAAATGGAACATCACAATTTCAGCAAGAGAAATAATTCCCCTTATCACAGGAAGAACCAGTAGGACTACTTAGATCCACATCCATTAAATAGAATCCTCTCCCACAGGTTGTCTTGCTAGCCATATCGATTTTAGGTTGCAGTGTTTATTTCCAATAATAGGCTGAAGATCTAACGTTGTCTGAAGATGCTTTCGTAGTCATATGGCCGGCATAACCACATATCAAAGTACCTGAAATGCTTTCCCATTTGTTATTTATCTACTTGTATTTACATGTTTTTGAACTGCTAGATTGGCGGGAGCTGGGCAGGAGCTCACTCATCTTGCAGACTTGAACTCAGTTCTTGAATTGCTGACCTGCTGGAATTCCAGTCAAGCACAGTGTTTAACCCCAGAATTCTAACCATTAAGCCACTGCAGACCCTCCTTCATCACCTAAACAGATGGCACAAATCCAAGCAGCCTGGGACTGCTCCAGGTTGCCTGGGAATGAGGCTAGGATCCAGCTTAAATGCCACATCCTGGCTCTACCTTCAACTCTACCACCACACACTCAAGGGCCAATCGACCATTGACCCACCAACCCTAAGATGTCTCCTCCCTGACTTCTTCACACCTCCCTTGAAAGGCTGGTGCAAATGAATTCATTGATGTGAGGAGGGCCATGTGTGTCCTTGCACTGGACTTTCTGACTCATAAGTTGGCAAAATGTGCCTTATGCAAGGGACTTGCACCACTCAAGGGTCGAGGGTCGTAACAAAGTTTTCAGTAAATTGATAAAAATATCTGCAGGTTAAAATTCAAAATGTCTAATAAAGTACATTAAACAAAACTTTTTCTGGGCATTTATGCCAGCAACTCATTGTTACAACCTGCAGTGTTTAACTGGAGAAAATAGAATCTATGGATCTATGTTACTACAGCAAAAAGAGCTGTCATAGTGAAAATATATTTCTTTTGATTATTGAACAGAACAGACATTTTTCTCCAGTGACATCCTCTCATCAGTCTTTGAAAATATGGCAATAATAGTTCTCTCAAGAAGAACATTTAAATTGGACAGGATAACTGATAGTGGCACACATGTTCAGTTTCTTGTTGACCATTGTCTCACAATTCTGGTCGGCATCTTGGCATGGTGCCCTTCTTAATACCCAGAGAGCATTGTCTGGAACTGGAGGACAGTGAAAACTATGTTCACGAATGGGATGGTCAATCATGAAAATAACTTCCTGGTTTATATACCTGTAATGAGGAGAAATGCTAAGACTGCTTTTATTTCCCTCTAGGTTGCTAATCTTGCTTGCTCAATATCAACGAATGAAGATGGAATTAAAATTGTCCAAACTGCTGCCAATCATTTGGAGACTTTGTGCCCACAGGTAGGAATTTTCTGTTCAGACACGTATTCTATGCAATATGCATTTTCTCTGCAATATACATGCAATGATCTTCTATTTCTATAATTGTTTTAAACTATTTTCTTTGGCACAAAGGAAAATAGTATATTCTGAATGTCTTTGTATCAGTACCTAGAAAATCTGATTACAGAATAATGAACATAAATGAAAGTAGCATTCCAATTATAGTAAAACCTTGGATTGAGAGTAACTTGCAAAACAAAAGTGTTTTGCAAGACAAGCAAACATTTCAAATAAATTTTGACTTGATATACAAGCAGTGTCTAGATAAACAAGCAAAAAATAGGCCCTTCCTTTCCGGAATATGGCCGATTTCGGTGCTCTGCCAAAACCTGCTCAGCCTCTTCTGAGAGGCCAGCCGATGCATGTCTACTCTGAAGTAAGCCTTTTACAGTCAATAGGGCTCACTCTTATGTAAGGGGGGCTGACTGAGAGACTAAGTGCAGGTAAATTTCTTTTATTTTTCTTTCTATTTTATATTTTCTTTATTATTTTATATTATATTACAGTATTGTAATAATTTTCATATGAATATTTTTGGATTGTGGAACAAATTGTTTGTTTGCATTATTTCTTATGGGAAAATTTGCTTTGATATACAAGCATTTTGGATTACAAGCATGCTTCCAGAACAAATTATGCTTGTAAACCAAGGTACCACTTTATACCACTTCCAATGGGAATTGAGTGTGAAATCCTAACCAATATAGGCCAGCATAACAATCAGGCATAACTTCCTTTGGTGGTGCAGGGAGGCTGGGCATGCCTAATCTCTTTGGTCTAACCTCAGCAGGAGTTGGGCCTTTCTGGGCACCCTGTCCATTGTCATTCCATTTTTTAAAAAAGTTAGGAGGGTACTTTTCCTATGGTTCCACAACCATAAATTTTGGAAAATGTTAGGAGTTTCGGCCCAGGTCAGTGACAAGACAGAGGGAGACAGGAGGGTCAAAAGCTCCAGATGCATCCCATGCTGCACCCCCACTGCTGCTATCCATCCCTGTCCATTGGAACCATTCCTTAGGTAGGCAAAGCCCCACATGGTGCTCTGAAGCACTCAAAACACCTTCTGACACTTCTAGTGGAATCTTAGAGTATTCCTGGATCCATCACCTGGAGCCTTAAAAGGCTTTCTGAGCATTCCAGAGTGTTGTGCAAGGCTCTGTTATGCCTGGGTAAGCATCTCCTTTTAGGGGGAGGGAGAATGATGTAGAGTGGGGAGGTATGTCACATTCCTGCGCTGTAGGGATAGGTTTGTTACTGGCTTTGGTCTACTTGAAAACCCAGTTTTGCTTCCCTAAGCCAATGGGATAGGATGAACAATGATCTCAACTAGTTACAGGAAAATAGGAAGCAGGATAAAGGAAGCAGAACTGGTGTAGGGATGAACATTCTTTTGGTTATTTACTTCCTATTTGTTTTCTTGTGCCGTTTCGTCTCCCTGTAGGTGGTTGATTAAAAATTTATATAAACACTTTTCCACGCAAGGCTTTATTCCAATCCACAGACTGGAGGAGAATAAAAATAATTTTTTTTTATTTTTAGATAATTTTTATTTTTTTTAGAATAGGAAAAATGGATAACTGAAACAAATTTAAAATTCCAGTGTTATACCACAGCTGTATAGCACAAGAATTACACAAGCTGCCAGAAAACACTGTTTCCAGAACAAACAAAAATTGCTTTCCTAGTCCTAATGAAATAGGGTTTTTTAAAGTATTTTTAAATTTTTGTTAGGTATTTTTTATTAAGGCCTTATTATTTATTATTTATTATTAGGTATTTTTGTTAGGTAATTTTTTATTATTTTTGTTAGGTATTTTTATTAAGGTATTTTTATTAATTTTTATTTGTTATTTTTATTAGGTATTTTCATTTTTATTATTATTAGGATGTTGACTGATTGATGTCCTGTGACTGTTTATGTGCCACAAGAGTGAAGACATACACAGCAGAGTAGTTTTCTATATTTACAATTCAGAGTAGTTCAAGACAATCTGGGTCAAACGCATAAATTCATGCCCTTCTTCCTAAAACACCTCAGAGCTTATCAGTATTACAGAGCTTCCCAGCTTGCCTCTGCTCTGACCAATGTTGAGCTCCAAATGACAAAACCCAACTCTCAATTTAAATTCTAAAAATTTCTTAGCAGCCCACAACTCACCCAGAACCAAGTTAGGTCCAGAAATCTAACAATTTTACATTGAATATGAGTTTTTTTATTTTTTAAAAAAATGTTGTTGTGGTTGTTACTATTTAAAATATCTGGAGCCATTTCCCCTGAAACATTCACGGAGAATGGAAATGAAAATATATTTTTGAAGGCCCTAGTGCAGGGGTGTCCAATCTTTCAACTTCAGGGCTCCAGGACCTTTAACAAGTTTGCAGAGGAGGAAATTTCAGCAGGTGCAGCTTTTCATCCCACAGATCACAACTACACCTGCTGAAATTCCCTTTTTTACAAGGTCCAGGAGCCATGAAGTTAAAAGGTTGGACACCACTGCCCTTGAGGTTGCTTCTTGATTGATAAATACCAAGGAATGTGGCTGTGCAGGTTGAGTCTTTGATTCTGAGAAGGTTCCATTCCAGGAACCTCCGTAAATGCCAATTTTCATGTGAAACAAAAGCAATTAAAAGATTAGGCACCTGTTTAAAAATAGCCTGCTTACCATGACGATATGGCAGACCTCCCTCTCTGTCTTCCTTTCAGCTGGAAGAGCAGAAAGAATGCAAAGTGATGATCACTTCCCATTTGCTTTGCATTCTCTCTCTGCTCCAGGGGGAAAGGAGGGGTCTGCCTCGAAGCTGAACTGCTGCTTTTCTAACCCCTGGAGAAGGAATAGGAAGTTGTTTAGGAAGCAGGTTTTTGTTTGCTTAATGGGATATTTATCTTTTAATTTAAAGGGCCAATTCCATCTTTTAATTTAAACGGCCATCCTCATTCACATTGAGATAAAATCATGGGTGAAAAATCCCCTTGTTCTGGATTTGAGTCATCCAAACAATGGTTGACGTGACATTGGTGAAACCTGGCCAGCCTGTCACAGAGGCCTGTCATAGGATGTTGCTTTCCCACTGAAATAGTACCTATTTATCTACTTGCATTTGCATGCTTTCATACTGTTAGGGTGCCAGGAGCTGGGATGAGTGGTGGCAGCTCACTCCATCATGTAGTACTCAGATCTCTAACTACTGATCTGCCAGTCTTCAGGTTGACAGGCATAGCACCTTTAACCACTGAGCTACTGCAGTCTTTTTCATCTGCATACTTGTGTTGCAGTAAGATTTTGTACAAGCCTACTGACGAGTTAAAATGATCTGGTTACATTGATGCTGGCACATACCAAGACAGGAATTTTAGAGGCTGTGTATCCATAGACCAGGCAACAAAATAGTTATGAGGGGGAAAAAACTAGTGTTAAATGGTGGGGCCTTTATTTTACAAATACATCTACATCTATAGTATTTATATACTGCTTTTCAACTGAAAAGTTCACAAAGCGGTTTACAAGAAAATGAAAAAATTAATAGCTAATTAATAGCTAATGGGTCCCTGTCCCAAAAGGGCTCACAATCTAAAGTATTTAGTACAATCTAAATACACATGTACTTGTGTTAAATGTGGGGGTGTCGATTTGAATTACAGCCCAGCAACACACACGTAATTTAATACAGAATGTTATAATTTATCTTTCTCCTGAAAATATCCTTTTAATTGAATTTTTTTTTCTTTTCCAGAAATAACATTAGTAGTCTTCTATAATTTAATCTAAGCATGTGCTTCCTAGATACTGGCAAACAATCTTATTAAATTTTAAAAAAATCGGAAAATCAACGACTTTCTAGTTTATCAAACTTTGGCTACAATTAATAAATCTGCTAACCTGGATGTACATTGCCTTAAACCAGCGTTTCTCAAAGTGGGGGTCGGGACCCCTTTGGGGGTCGCCTAGAGGTTTCCTGGGGGGGTCACCTAAAGACACCTGGTGCAGGAGGCCAGGTCAGGCTTGCCAGACCTCCGGCTGTAGCTGCACGCACACTGGGGCTGACTGACAGCCTCAGGGCCCAATCCTGTGCATACTTACTCTGAAATAAATCCCATTGTAGCCAGGGGGGGCCTTTACTCTCATGTAAATGTGGATAGGATTGCAGCCTCAGGGCCCAATCCTATGCATGCCTACTCTGAAATCAATCCCATTGTGTTCAATGTGTGCATAGAACACACATTTCATTTGTAACAATGAAAATACATCCTGCATATCGGATATTTACATTACGATTCATAACAGTAGCAAAATTACAGTTATAAAGTAGCAACAAAAATAATTTTATGGTTAGGGGTCCCCACAACATGAGGAACCTATAAAGGGGTCACGGTGTCAATCTCAAAGATTGAGAACCACTGCCTTAAACTCTATTGGGTTTTCTTCAGAGTAGACATGTGTGCTATTTACTTCTGAGTAGGCATGCATGCTGTACTGCTGTGTTCATTAATTTTCAGCCTATATACACCTGAAGATTCATTGCCTGAAAAAATAAAATTGAGTGGATATATTAGTACTGAGATCCTGTTCTTATTATTATGGTGTAAAACACAGTCACCAGGTGTTTGACTGGAATTGGCTCTATTGTGATTCAGTTCCCATCCAAGGAACAAGGAATCACAACAGTATCATCTCAATATGTGTGAAGTTTCCAGGAGTACTGCTTTTTGTAACTGGGCAGTTGTTATCTTCTGGTGGCCCATTAGGTTTAGATGATCCTGGAGGCTTGATGGAATCCCTCCAAGAGCGCCTATTATTATTGGAATAACAGTGGCCTTCTTTTTCCCAGTTTCTTTGAATTTCTATTCGTAAGTCCTTATACCGCATGATCTTCTCATGTTCTTTCTGTTAAAACCAACGATCTCTGGATGATATTATTATTATTATCATCATCATCATCATCATCATCATCCATAAATACACAGCGAACAATTTCGTGCTGGTTTCATTCACATCACCAGTCGGACACTTCCCAAGGGTCTAGGACTGTGTGATGTAGCGGCGTATAATTCATGCTGATCCCAGGAGAGCGGCTTTCTGCAATTGGCAGAGTGATATTTTGTCAATGCCAATAGTTTTCAGATGCCTGCCAAGGTCTTTGGGCACTGCACTGAGTGTGCCAATTACCACTGGAACCACCTACACTGGCTTAACACCAGATACGCTGTAATTCGATTCTTAGATCTTGGTAGTGGGATATCTTTTCCAGTTGTTTCTCCTCAAGTCTGTTATCACCTGGTATGGCGATGTCAACAAGCCACACCTTACTGCTTTCTATGATGGTGATATCTGGAGTATTGTGTTCCTTGTCCATCTGTATCCTGAAGTCCCACAGAAGCTTGACCAGGCTTTTGGTCCCACCAGTTTTTTGCCACTGGCAGATGATACTTTTGGCATAGATTCTTATTAAACAGATTTTTACCCTGCCTTTCTCCCACATAAGGCAGCTGTTGTCAATGTACAGCCCTTCTGTACACATCTACACATTCTATCCCATGACAGCCCAGCTCATGCATTTCTGCTGACAGCATCACAGCATGTTCTACATAATAGTAATGGGCAGTAACCAGATAACCAAGAAGTTTTTTTTAACTTACTTTCCTGAGCTGCCTGGTGTCCAGTGGGTATCCTTGAACAAGTGACAATTTATTTGCTAAGGGTACTCAGTTGGTAATCCATATCCTCAGGATATACGTCCCATATGCCTTAAGGTTAGGGGGCTGTCCTACAGTTTGAAAAGTATAGAAATATAAAATATAGGCAGAAGTGGAGAATTTTAGTTCTAGTCTCCAGTTTGCATAATCAACTTAAAAAATATAAGCATATTGGTACCACCATCTGTTTTTATCCTTTCAATTGCTGTTGCTCTATGAAAGCATAAATATGCAGAATATTGATGTACTGTAATATTTGCCTTTCTGTCATCCTGTCTTGCTGGTTAGGAGCCCTATAGGTGGCAATTATTTTTAATGTTATCATCTAATATTATGTGACTATTCCAGTACCAATCACAATAGCTTAAAAATGCCAATAAAATCTTTTTAGGATATTATGAAACACTTGGCAAATGTCCTAGATGGTCCTTCTACAAATAGAACCAGATTTATTATTACAAGGTTGCAGTAATAAAAGTCCCAAAGTAGGGAATAAACATCTAAAGCAAGGTGATGCCATGCAAAAAGAAAACCTGTGATGTAGCTGGAACACTATTTGAACAGCTTTTCCATAAGCAATTGCAGCACTAATTCATTGGGCTTGACCCCAGAGCAACATATCAAATCCTTAGTCATTTGTGACTTTCACCACAATCCTAAGCATGTCTACTCAGACGAAAGTCCCATTGTATTCATTGGGGCTTACTCATAGGGAAGCCTTTTTAGGATTGCACCCATTAAAGCAAGGATAAAGTCTGGAACTGCCCACCATTCTTCAAGGACAGGTTGACTACATAGTTTCCATCCCACATGTATATCTAGAGGTGTTTCTTTCCGGTGAGAAAGATAACACACTTTTCTGGGAGTAAGTCTCATTGAAAACAATGGGATAGACTTGGATAGGATTGTGCTGTTTCACTGAACACAGTAGATTTATTACTGAGTAAGGAAAACCACAGTTTTCAAACAGCTCCAGATCTCTCTAAAGCACTTTGGTTGCTTCTTTTACAAGTGGTAGTCAATTTAAATGCATAAATCTTCCTCATTGCTTCCCAGAAGTGATCCATGGGAAACTTTCTCTGAATAATTGCTCTCTTTTGTGCGGAGAGGCTAATTAGAGCAAGAGAGTGATCATCATCAGCTTGTTCAGATCCAGGTCCCAGTTTCAACCTGCAACACCAGATGCATTTTTAATGTTTAATTATGATCCATCTTTTCTTCTCCTCCACTGTGTCTCTTTCCTTTTGGTCTTCACTTGGTTCTCCTCCCTGTCTCTCTTTCTCAAATATATATCTACTCAAAACTAAGCCCCATTGTGTTCAATGGGTCTTACTCCCAGGAAAGTGTCTTTAGGATCGCAGCCTAAAGAGTGACTAGAATCAGGACTTGTATGGGAGCTAAAGCTCAGCCTCTTTAGCCATTAAATTTTTGGAGTAGCTGAGAACAAGTTAGTTGAGCTGGTTCTGCTGTGGTACTGGAGCTCACTTAAACATGGTTAAGAGCATGGGAGGTAGCTGCATAAATCTGTTCTTCTTTCCATCAGGTGCTCCTCCCTTTTAGAGCAAATCCCCAAACCCAGATTGATTAGTGTTAACTGAGTGGCACTTACTCAGTGGATCATGAGATTGTTTCATGCTTGTTTGTTGTAATTCTTTCAAATCTTTGTTGAATAAGAATCCTCATTAATGCAAGTCAAAATATAGTCATAACTGTGGCTAAGATCAGTACTGACATTTCTCTAAGCAGAAATTAAAGGGTTGTAGAATCACTCTTAATGGAGAAGAGATAGGGGAAGGCAGAGACATTATTTGATGCAATAGCTGATTTTATTTCCCTGCCTCCACAATGGACCTCCTCCCATACCAGACCATACAGGATAAATTACAGTATCATACAGTACAGGTTACCAGACAAATCAGTAACCAACAAAAGACCAGGTGCCAACTTGATGACATTCTCATACCTGAATAAAAGTTATAAGAATTCTAGTATTAGCTCTGATTCATGGAAATGAGAGCTGACCTACACTAAACAACACAATGAACACAATGACCTTTAGGTGTTCAGTGGGTCTTACTCCCAGGAAAGTGTCTTTAAGGATTACAGCCTAAAGAGTGACTAGAATCAGGACTTGTATGAGAGCTAAAGAGTATCTGCTCAGCCTATGGATTAACTCCTCCCAAGACCAGATGGGAGACACCTCAAAATGTTGTGGAGAACGACAGGGCTAAGGTCCTGTGGGACTTCCATATCCAGACAGATAGGAAGGTACTGGCTAACCAGCCATACATTGTGGTGGTAGATAAGGCCCAGAAGACAGCCCTGGTGATAGCTATAGCAATACCGAATGACAGCAATATCAGGAAAAAAGAGCATGAGAAGGTAGAAAAGTATCGGGTTCATTTATGCGTCTCCTAGGATTTAGGTGACCTCTGGAGGTTGCCTATGTCCAAGGAGACAGGAGCAGTGATGTGCTGCTCCTGCCTGTCCTGGAATGGGGTCAGGATCGGATATATGTCGGCTCCTGGCCCTGCTCCCCTCCTCTGCCTGCCCTCTGCCCCCATCCCTGTCTGTCTGTCTACAGTATTTATATACCACTTTTCAACTAAAAAGTTCACAAAGCCATTTACAAATAAAACAAAACAATTAATGGCTAATGGCTCCCTGTCTCAAAAGGGCTCTCAATCTAAAATGCAAACGAATACCAGCAGAAGCCATTATAACAGACTTTGCTGGGTGAGGAGGGCCAGTTACTCTTCTCTCACTAAAAGAAAGAGGAACACCCACTTGAAAGAGTGCCTCTTGCCAGTTAGCAGGGCTCTGGGCACTCCTCCCCATGTCCCCCTGCCTCCCCAGACTTGGGTTCTGTGATTTCCTTGCCCAGATTGGCCAAACTTTGCCTCATCTTTTTGCTTCATGCAAAAAGTCCTATCTTTTTCCATGGATTCTGTCCAATGTGGTTTTCTCTCCAGACACAATAGCTAAACCAATGTTACCTGAATCACAGTATTGCATAATGGCTGGATTCCCACTGAAGCATTGAATGAAAATGGTATCTAAATGCTCTCCTCAAAAGCTGATAAAGACTTGCCCGTTTCATCACTGTCTCACCCCCTTGTTTTTCTCTTGCAGTTTTCTTCTTGGTTTGCTCTTAGTCTTTATTGCGCTTGGAATTGTTTTGCCTCTGTTAGTTCTTACATGTATTGATTCATGTCTCTTGAAAGCATAATTATGCTTACAAAACAGCAAAATTCTTCCTACAAAAGCTAACGCTTGGAAGGAATGTAAGCCTGCAAAATTATTCCTCCAATATGTTGGTTTTGAGGTAATACAGAATTCAAAAACAGTTTGTGTCACAATAGATTTTGTGGGAGCTGAAAGCGCTTCAATTTCCTGTAAATTATATTTTCTTTTATTCCACTGCATGTCAGGTATCTATTTGGTTTTCTTTAGAACTTGATGTCATTAAGGAATCATAGATGTTGTTCATCAAAGTAATTGAAATGATCACAATTATTATTCCTCTTGAATTCTTCTGAAGTGTGCGTGATGTGGGCAAAGTTCTGCTACTAGTACCATCTAGTGCTATTTTCTGATAGTATTAGAATTCTCTGGTAATATCACAGATTGACTGTGAAGCAAGGACAGAAATAATAAAAGTAAAAGAGACAGTCAGCGAACTGCAAACCATCTGCTGTAAAACTGGCAAAACAGATGTTAGTCTCTTTAACAACATAAAGATTTTCTAAAGTACCGTTTCCAGCCTTTCTATAAGGATATTATTTAAGAGTGCATATCATAGTCTTAAGATTGGGGATGTTAAAAAGTGGAAAAGTTGTTTTGAAAAAGCTGAAAAAATGTTTTCATGCTATCTTTATTACTTTGATATAATCCTACCCACACTTATACTATTGGAAGCCCATTCCACTGAAATCCAAGGGAATTTCTACCAAAGAAGGGCACAATCCTGTCCATACATTCCTGGGAGTAAACCCCATTAAGCACAATAGGACTTATGTTTGAGTAGACATGGCTAGGATTGTGCAATAAGATGCAATTCAGTGAAGGCCATCTTTAGTGGCATTAAAAGTATCCTGTGCTCACTTACCTGTGCTTTCCTAGGCACTTTTTAAAAAATGTTTTAGAGTGGGGACTTTGGCTTTGAAATCTTGAACTAAATTACTAAAAACAATGTATTATTGGATTCACATTACAATAGATTCACAATATAATTGTGTCTTTGGAATAGATTTCTATTACGGAGTGAAACCTGAACTGCTCTTTTAATGCGTGCACCGAATTCACTATTGGACAGAAATTGACTGTCATCATTTTGGTCTGTCTTTTTTTGTATCAGAATGTGAGTACTTTTCATGTATGAAGGAATTTTCTATTTACCGGTATTTCCTTTTTCAAAATCAATGTAATTTTGTGGCTGTGATTTTTTTTAAGATAGCAGGGGCAGAAAACCAGGAAGGTCATGGTTAGAGAAGTACACCACTTCTATTAGAGAAGTGCTTTCTTTAATGAGCAAAGTACCAATTTGAAAGAAGAGTATACAATGCAACAAGGCACAATACAGTACAAAGATGTTACCAATTTATATTGCATGTGTGTGTAGTTTCACAAAAAAGCTGCTTGTTTGAGGCTATAGAAAAGCAACAGTGTGTGGAAATTCAGGATGAAAAGAAATATTAAAAAGGACGGGTTGCTTAGATGTGATCTATCAAGATGGTCTTTGCTTTACTTTAATTTGGGAGGTTGAACACTTTTTTGCTAAAAAGCTCTGTAATCAAGTTGGTGCTATCATCAAATGTGGACTGAGGTAGGTTCACGGAGTGCAAGTGAGGGCAAAGTATCTGAGTATTCACTCTCAGAAGAACTTGTAAAGTGATCTGTTGAATCAGCAAAGGCCTGACTGGGCTACTTTTATATAGTAGGAAGTCAGTCCTGGTCCAAAACGTGCACCCCAGCATCCTCATTCTCGTGAGGAGAATGTTTCCTCATTCTCGTGAGCAGTTCTATTAGATCAGAAGGTCTGGGCAGCTGGAAGCTCCTTCTCCTTTGGTCTTAAAGATCTGTTCAGTTATTATTCTTGAGGTCCTAGAGCAGTGATTTTCAACCACTGTGCCATGGCACACTGGTGTGCTACAGATATTCTGCAGGTGTGTCACAGGATTTTGGAGAGGATTAGAGCAAATGGGGGATTTGAACCTCCAAATTTGAGCTGTTGTATCCATATGGCTACATTTCTTTTTTAAAAGAAAATAATCATTAATTCTTGATGCCTGAATTTAGTCAGATGTGAGATATCACATCTCACTACACCTGAAAAGTCAACATGTAGGCCATACTCCAGAAATAGAAGTTTTAGGTCAGTTTCTTGTCCATCAAGTTACTTGATTGACTTCTCACCATTCTTTCTTTTTAATAACTTGTGAAAATATCTGGGTTTCACTTTTCCCCCCACTTCTTTTGGATATTTCTAGTAAAAGGTTTGAGACTCTCCTGCAGAGTCATCCAGGTCAAAATCACCATTAGGGTGCAATCGTAAGTATGTCTACCCAGATATAAGTCCCATTGTGTTCTATGGAATTTACTCTCTGGAAACTGAGTATAGCCCTCAGTCAGGCCCTCGGAAAGGCCAGCTCCCTCTCCGAGCCTAGGTTGGCTAGGGGCCTGACCCCCCTAGTACCCTCCTAGCTGGAACGATCCAGAGTAACTATGGGGAGTCCATGCTCCGGTGTAAGAACAGTTTACTTTGGATTGCAATATGAATTTCCCATAGATTTTCACTAGGTGGTCCAGTAACTATGGGTGCACGTAATGTCTCTTACGTGCTCCCGTAGTTACTCTGGATTGTAGGGCTAGTCTTTGTTTGGAATTTTCCTTTTCCTCAAGAGCATTGTCCCCTTGAAACTCCCTTCCTCCCCCCCACCAAAACAACAACAACCCCACCAACTTCAACTGTGAACTCTGAAGCCATCATGGGAAATTTAAATGCCCCAGGTAACTCTAAACGTCTCCCTCAAAGAAAGCAGAGCACATGCCTGCTTGCTAAAATACCTCGGAGTACTGCCCCTTTCAGGTTGCTTTGCAAATACTATTCTTTACCAAATTAATGTTTCTCAATGTTTGTCATACTACTTCACATACCCTACAATCCAGAGTAACGACGGGAGCACGTAAGAGACATTACGTGCACCCATAGTTACTGCATGACCTAGTGAAAACCTATGGAAAATTCATACTGTAATCCAGTGTTAATTGTTCGTACACTGGAGCAAGGACTCCCCGTAGTTACTCTGCATTGCACTCTTAGTCTACCTGCCACCTGTTCTGTGGTTAGCTTTCTGGGTAGTAGGTGACTGCCAACCAAACTGCCAACATTAAGCCTGACTTTGATATTTGCCGCTCATAGAACTTGCCACTCATATAACTTTTGTGTTCAGATAGTGGAATATTCTTACAAAAGCATAATTTCTGAATTGACCCTTATATTTTGGGGATCCTTGCTCAAATATTTTAAAAAGAGCAATTTCCACTCCCCAATGGTAAATTGGAAGAATGTAGTCATTCTGTTGTTAAGTAACAGCAAGAGACTGTTGTTGTTGAGTAACACAAACAGCATATTCCATTGTACGAGTTGTGATGGCAGCCTTTGCTTTTTGACAAGGAATTTAAGATGCTTTCCACAAAAATGAATAGATTCTGTTTTGTAGCTGCTGCTATTTTCCTCACTGTGCGTTCATGCTTATTAAATAGAATTACTTCAAAGCTTTCTAAAAGATATATGAGAATTAGCATGTTCTGAAAGTAACAGTCAGGCTACTTCTTATGACCTGTTAAGCATAATAGATTTGGCTGTCTTCCAATGTACTTTGTTTTTCTTTTTAAGAAGAATTTGAGTAGTATTAGGAAACACAAAGCATTGCTCATTTGCTGCATTGAAAAAGTATTTTTGGCAAACAGAACTACAAATCATGGTTTTCTCAGGATTGATAGCAGAATTATAATACCAAAACAAATTAATTAAACCTGAGAACACTGTGTGTGTTACTTACTCTGGAGTGAGGTGGGCCAAGATCAAGTTCCCACACCTCAAGGAGGCCTTCACATCCTGAAACCCCCCATAGACTGCAGTGTCCACCCCATTGCTGTGGTTCCATCACCATATGGTTAGATGTGAAACTGCAAGTAGGAAGAGCAAGATATAGTAGGATAAAGGTCAAGAAATTTAGGCCTTTTCCTATCTAAACTCCCTACTAATGTATGCATGTCCAAAAACAACACACTGCATCCTTTGGTGAGGGAGCAATTACACAGCCTGCAGGAGGTAAGTAAACATAAAGGTAAAGGTGTCCCCCACAGGTTGCCCTGCTACTTGTGACCAACTCTATGCAGCAGTGCTTTCCCTGTTTCTTGAGCTATAGAGCCAGCATTGTCTGAAGACACCTCTATGGACATGTGGCCGACATGTGCATGGAATGCTGTTATCTTCCCACTGAGATGGAACCTATTTATCTACTTGTATTTCCATTCTTTTGAACTGCTAGGTTGGCAGAAGTTGGGCTAAGGATGGGCGCTCACTCTGTCTTGCGGTAGTCGGGTCTCAAACTACTGACCTGCCAATCTTCAGATTGACAGACACAGTGCCTTTAACCATCAAGCCTTTGTTTACCTCTTGGAAGGCTGCCTAATCTCCAAATAGTTAGACAAATGATTCTTTGAGCTTTTCAGAATAGGACCCTCTTCTGAGAATGACAATTTGTTTGGGAAACCTCTGGAAGTGATGCCATCAACCTGGAAGTGATGTCATAGCTGGACATTACATCAAACTGTGACATCACTGTGATGCTAACATTCCTCCACGTAAGTTATATTGTGGCTGCATCCTAACCACATTTTCCTGGGAGTAAATACTATTGAACACAATGGGTCTTATTTCTGTGGAGACGTGCTTAGGATTGCAACAGGGTGATCATATGACCAGAAAAACCTGGATTTGTCTGGATTTTTAGCCTCCTGTCCGGGTGTCCTACATTTTGGCTTCATTGTCCTACATTTTGGCTTCATTTTGAAACTTCACAATAGTGCACAGTACCCCATCACGCCATATGTCGTTAGATTCATATTGAAGAGCAGAATCCAATGCAAAAATCAGGAGATATCTCATTCCTATCAAAAGTTATCATTAAAAAACCAAAAAACAAAAACAAAAAACCCACATTCTTTGCCAGTTTTTTAAAGCGGGTAGGAATTTTGGCCTGGGATTAGGAATTTTGGCCTTGGGGTTCAGGAATTTTGGGTTTGGCATCTGGTCACCCTGGATTGCACTGTTTAATAAGACTCGTTCCCATGAAATTATGGATTAATAAAACCTATTCTCAGGAGATTATGGATTGCAACCTGCAGGTCCTATCCTCTGCATATCTTCATGGAAGTAAGTCCCATTGTGTTCAATGAGCCACAATAGGCAGCCTCCTGGAGTGAGCAGAGGGTGAAGGAGAAGATACAGATACCTCTCAGCAAGCCCCTCCAGCAAAGTTTGGAAAATGGTGGCAACCAGTACCAGTTTCTAAAATGGCAGCACCCATCTTTTTGTCACCTCCCTGAAATAAAGTTCCAACCCCCCAAGATGGACCCAACACCCACTTCAAGAACCACTGGGTTAGACTGAGAATGTCTTGCCTAATTTACTCATATTTCTTGGATTTGCACCAGCAATTTCACTAGTGCAGATCTTATTGAGGACTATGGCAATTGGCTGGCTTGCCCTCACTCTGGAAGAGGATGGGGCTTCAGGGGAGAATACAATGAGGGGAAAAGCGTGGAAGAGAGGGAGGAGATGGAAGAACATGTTGGGTTGAGGGGACAGTGTTGGGCTCTCATGTTACTGTTGCCTTGTTGGCCCTTTTGGAGTAAAAGTTACATTGTTTGCAAGCTGTAAGTCTCTGAGGTGTTTTTCCAGCCAAGGATGTGGCTGGAAGAGGAGGATGGAGTTGAGGGAAGCTGGGGATGAGGAGATATCCCTTGGATACCAACACATATCCCCTTACCCCCAGTTTCTCTCCTGCACCTGCTTTGTCCTGGTTGTTATAGTGTGAGTTAAGATTGGGCTATCAGCTGAAAGCCCAATCCTATTCAATTCTTAGACTGATGGATAATGTGATCTGTCTTTGTAAGTTGTAGAACAATGGTGCAAAAGTTATCCTGTTCTGTCTTTGGCTGCCAGGGTAAATGCCATAGACTGTGCGTGGGTTGATAGCAGCCACTGAACCTCAGCTATCCTAGGCTGCCTCCAGTAAAGTCTGTAGCAGACTGGAAGGGAATGGATTGTGGGTGGGGATCTGGGTGAGCCAGGAGTAGGGGGGAGAGATCTTGGTAGTGGCAACATCTCACCCCCCCCCCTTTTCAGCCTTCCCAGAAGAGTTGGCACAGTTCCAAGGAGCCCCATTATTAGAGGTATTTTTAAATGGTTTTTCAGCTTTCATTTTACCCCACATCAGAAAATGTGTTTTTATTCCAAGGGCAAATTTTATAAATTATAATTGCTTTAAAAGTGAATTAGGTGCACCTCTTATTGATGTCTTGTTGGCTGTCTTGTTGTCCCCTTCCTACCACATTGTGCAACACATGCTGTGACAGTGGTGCTGTTTACTGTGGATGGAGATGGCACCCATTCAGAAAGACTGCCATTTCATGGAAATGCATGTAATGTGCTTGCTGCAGTAACTTTTTTCCTCTTACTGGAGCTTGAAAAACTAATCTAAATAGAAAGCATGACTTTGCTACTGTGGTCCTTAGCCTTCAGAATGACCTCAGATGTCTTGTTGGAAGAGGAAAATATATATTGCTGCAAGGCTTGATGTGCATCTCAAGGACAGTTCTCACCCATGCAGAAATTCATGACCAGGGGGATGTTTTCAAAAGGCCTGGCCTTTGGATAATGTAGCACACTTCTTTGGGTCCCTGTTCAGGGGTCTCCCATTCAGACTTATTATAGCTCTATAAATCAAAAAGTCATATAAATAGCCACAAAAAATTCATTAATATTTATGAAATGTTGTTCTTCAGGCTGGTTAACGGTTTCTATTCAGAACCCTATCAGAGTTGGTACCTGCTTTTTTGCATTTTTAACCTGTCTTCCACTCTAATGTCTTCTCATTTCATTCAGCCACAATACAGTCCTGGTTTCTTATGATGATCTTGATTTCTTATGATCAGTATTTTGATTATGATCAAAATACTTACAAGCTACTTTTCATCATCAGCAACATTAACATTCAATAAATGTTTTTCATAGCAAAGAAATTAAAAAATGGTTGCTTTCCCCCAAATCTAAAAAGAAAAAGGCAATTGGGACGCAGACGCAGAGAGGCTGCTGTGGGATGAACTGCAACAGTTTCTGTCCCTCTGTTAAATATAAGAGGAATATTTTATTTTAAATATAAAAGGAAATATTGCTTTCCTTTAAGTGGTTGCTGTTTGGGCCTTAATTATCTAAGTTGCCTGCATGGTTTCATGGTTTTAAGTCTGCATTATAATCTGCTCTGAAGACCTTGCCAGAGTGAAGGTAGGGTGTAAAAGTATTTAAATAAACAGTTTTTGTATGTGTTGTCAGTAATCTATGAAAAGGACACATGGTTGATTTGTATGAAATATGGATCCCTTTCATATGTTCTTGCTGATCCTTTTTGCTCTGCAAAAATATTCTTTTTGATATATTTTCATGGTAGCACCAAGATGTTTCTCCTGCATCATGGAAAATCTGAATGAGAAGGTTGTGGAGAACATATGCACATCAGATGCGTATTCTCTTTAGTGATATCAGATCACACTACTTCACTAGTTCCCAAAGTGTTTTGCACTGGGACCCACTTTTTCAAAATGATTTCAAAACCTATTTTTGCATTGGATTCTGCTCTTCAGTACAAATCCAACAACATATGACATCATGGGGTACTGCACACCATTACAGAGTTCCAAAATGAAGCCCTTTTGGAGGACACCAGACAGGAGGCTAAAAAAAGAGGACAATTCTGGAAATTTCCAGTCATATGGTCACCCTGAAGGTAACAGATCAGTGTAAGAATAAAAAGAAATTCTTTTCTTTAGGTTCCTGACTAAGTGTAGAAATAGTAGAAGCAGTGGATAAATTGTTCCTCAATACTTACAATACAATATTTCATGATTGAATGCTTTCTGAAAGATAAAATTGCCTTCATACGCTGAAGTTAGCATATCAAAAGCAATCTAGCCTAGGACACGTCTCTTTGATCTTTAGCTTCCTATAAGCAGGAAAGTTTTTATATTCCAGGCATTGTTTCTCCCACTTCCATTGTGAAGTAATTTAAATTCAGGAAGAGTTTCACCACTGCATTTGCTGTTACTATGAACTAGACAATAGGGTCACTAAGGCATGCCGGGGATGTGGATCCTTGTGGGTGACACACTCAGGGCCTGGGGACATAAGCCAAAATTGTGGAATCTTCATGTTTCTAAATAATACCATCATATTATGTTTCATATGATGTGGAATTTTATGCATAATGCAATGAAACAAACTGCACTGAAATATCTTTATTCTGTTCTTACAGATAAATAACCAGAACTGGAAAACACAATTATCTTATGTAACAAAAAGTGGATTTTCGTAACTTAAAGCTGACCGCTGAGACTGATTTTCTGAGATGTTATTATAATACAATGGTGTACCAATGAGGTGTTAATTTAAGACAGCTCTCATTTCTCTGTTGAGAGATTTCTGAAGACAGCTTTTTAAAGACAGCTCTCAATTCACTGTTGAGAGATTACTAAAACACAGCTGTGTGACTGTCCCAAGTTCACCACTGGTTCTTTGTTAGTGATTTGGGTGACCTCTACTGTTATATATTTAAATAAATAAATAAATAAATAAATAAATAAATAAATAAATAAAATTAATGGGGGTTGCATCAGCCCTAGTGATGTCACTATCTTTATGTTGTGAATATGATGTAATTTATTCCATATCCCTTAAAATACCAACTGGGTCAGTGTGATCCGCCAGGAAGTTTGTGTTGTGTTTTTTACTGGAATTTATTATTATTACTTGACAAGACTTTCTGACTTTTTTTCCTGCTATTTAGACAGTTACAATTCCAAAAGCATGAAACTTTTGAATTTAAAATTTTTCTGCAAATTCCATTTTATACATAGGATACAAATCGGGTCAAATTTGACCAATGTTGCCTTTCACTGGTTATTCAATATTTTGCTAGCTAAAATTATACTTAAAATTCATAATTTCACAATATTTAGTATAAAATAATTGTACTAAAACTATAGTGCAGTGTCCAGTGGATTTTCTATTACAGGCTGGGGGTTGGACTAGACGACCCACAGGGTCCCTTCCAACTCTAGGATTCTCTATGTCATGGCTAGCCACAAAATATCTTCATTTCTTATGGGAAACATAAGGGCAATCCCCTGCTGAGTATTGTATTGGCATCCTTCAGTCTCGAAAGACTATGGTATTGTGCTCTGATTGGAGGTCCTGAAACAACATCTAGTGTGGCTAAAGAGGCCAATGTGAGAGTGGCAATCCCTTCCACATTGAGGACAAATAAATTCCGTCCCCTGCCCAGGCTCCAGGTTTCGCTGCTTTCGGGTCTGCCTCTTTGCTTCAGCCTGCCGAACAAGTGTCTCTTCCAGTTGGAGAAGGCCATGCTGGGTCTTTTGCCTCCACGCTGAACGGTCAGAGGTCAAGTTTTCCCAGCTGTTAATGTCCATTCCCAAGGCCTTTAGATCCCTCTTGCAGATGTCCTTGTATCGCAGCTGTGGTCTCCTTCTTGGGCGCTTTCCCTGCACTAATTCTCCATATAAGAGATCTTTTGGAATCCGACCATCAGCCATTCTCACGACATGCCCAAGCCAGCGTAGACGCCGCTGTTTCAGAAGTGTGAACATGCTAGAGATTCCAGTATGTTCCAAGACTGCGTCATTTGAGACTTTGTCACGCCAGGTGATGCCAAGAATACGTCGGAGACAGCGCATATGGAAGGTGTTCAGCTTCCTCTCCTGCCATGCATAAAGGGTCCAAGACTCGCTGCAGTACAAGAGTGTGCTCAGGACGCAAGCTCTATAGACCTGGATCTTTGTATGTTCCGTCAGCTTCTTATTAAGCCATACTCTCTTTGTAAGCCTGGAGAATGTAGTAGCCGCTTTACCAATGCGTTTATTCAGCTCAGAGTCTAAGGAGAGAGTGTCAGAGATAGTTGAGCCAAGGTACACAAAGTCATGCTGCTGAGACCATCTGAATGTCTTTGTTGTTGGAAACATTCATCTACCGACATTTACAACATCTGCATCTACATATCCTTGGGAAAACAACATCTACATCTACATGTAGATTTGATTTTGCTCTTGTGGTGTTTGATGCCTGGCTGGCTGATGATCTAGGGGGATTTCCTGCTGCAGGCAGGGGGTTGGACTAGGTAACCTACTAGGTCCCTTTAGACTCTAGGATTCTATGATTTGATTTTACTCTTGTGGTGTTTGATGGCTGGCTGATCATCCTAGGCACAGTGTTTTGGGAGTAGTAGTAGATTTGTATAATTGACCCGTGCAGTCTCCTAGGTGATAAAAATTGTACTAAAAAATCATTATTTCACAATAAAAATAATTATACTAAAATTTGACACAACATTTATTCATTATATGTATGATATATGTACATCAAATGTACATATAGTACAGGGTCATATTGAACCCATGTTGCCTTTTATTGGTTATTCAATATTTTTGCTAGCTAAAATTGAACTAAAAATCATCATACTAATTATAATCAAAATTATACTAAAACTTGACACAACATTTATTCATTATATGTACATTATATGAACATTGTATGTACCTAACTATAGTACAGGGTCGCACGGGTCAAAATTGACCCGTGCAGTCTCTTAGGTAATAAAAAATGTACTAAAAAATCATTATTTCACAATAAAAATAATTATACTAAAACGTGACACAACATTTATTCATTATATGTATAATATATTTACATCATATGTGCATTATATGTACCTAACTATAGTACAGGGTCGTATGGGTCAAATTAACCCGTGCTGTCGTCCGCGTGAAAAAAAAAATCCCGGTATTCTAAGGGATGTGGTGTAGTATGGGAGGAGGTCCATTATGGGCTTGATTCAGTGAGCTCTTGTACTTGGTGACACAAATGCTAGTGATGGTTTTGAAACTAGGCCTATTCCTGCTGTCTACTTAGCAGTGACCATTTCCTACCCAGGACACATGCTAAGTGCATGCCACCAAGATGAACTAATCATTTATTACATACAGTGACCAGATCAGACAAATATATTACATATACTCCTCTATTTCCAGTAGTGGGGATGAAGTAAATTGTTTTATCTCATGGTCAGATTGAAGAAGACTAGCTGTCATTAACCAACATCTGGTTAAAACTGCCTTCAAAATTTTAACAGCAACCTTTGGTCAATGGTTATTTGTTGTCATTCTCAATCTTGCATCGTCAGTGAAAATGATGCAAGTGAACAGCTTCAAAGGTAGACTGAAGTCACATTTAGTTTTACATTTTTGAATCTCACACCTGAATTTTGGCATGTTTCCCCTTTAATTATAAGTTTAAGTTTAAGTTTACCTGGAATTGGTAAAAGGCCTACAACTGAACCAAACAAATAATGCAAGGAAAGGAACATCAAGATGATAAATTACCACAGTTGAACTTGCATTCTATGAGTGCATTTTTAACAGTAATGTAAAGCAAGAGAACAAATCAATAAGATGCATGGGTAATGGTCAGCCTCACATTAAAAGATTTCAGATGGGCATGCTTTTTAGTACATGATTTTAGTATCTTGATTTAAGAGCGACTTTTTAGTATCTTGATTTAAGTATCTTGATTTAAGAATCATAGAATCATAGAATCATAGAGTTGGAAGGGACCTAGTAGGTCATCTAGTCCAACCCCCTGCCTGCAGCAGGAATTCCCCCTAGAGCATCTCCAACAGGTGCTCATCGAGCCTCTGCTTGAAGATCCCCAGTGAGGGAGAGTCCACCACCTCCCTTGGCAATCTGTTCCACTGCCGAACAGCCCTCACCGTCAGGAATTTTTTCCGGATTTCCAGCCGGAATCTCCTTTCTTGCAGTTTGTACCCATTGGTTCTAGTTCTGCTTTCAGAAGCAGCTATGAACAAATGAGCCCCTTCCTCCCTATGACAGCCCTTCAGGTATCTGAAGAGGGCAATCATGTCTCCCCTCAGCCTCCTCTTCTCCAGGCTGAACATCCCAAGTTCCCCCAACCTTTCCTCGTAGGGCTTCCCTTTCATCCCACTGATCATTCTTGTTGCTCTCCTCTGGACTTGCTCCAGTTTGGCTGCATCCTTCTTAAAGTGAGGTGCCCAGAACTGAACACAGTACTCAAGGTGAGGTCTCACCAATGCAGAATAAAGAGGAACTATAACTTCTCGTGACTTGGAAGCTACAGTCCTCTTAATGCAACCTAAAATGGTATTTGCCTTCTTTGCAGACACATCACACTGCTGACTCATGTTCAGCTTGTGATCCACGGCGACTCCAAGATCCCGCTCACATGTTGTGCTGCCAAGCCAAGTATTCCCCATTTTATACCTATGTTTTTGGTTTTTATTGCCTAAGTGCAGAACCTTGCACTTCTCCCTGTTGAAATTCATTCTGTTTGTTACAGCCCAGGATTCCAGTTTATCCAGATCCTCCTGGAGGTTTCTCCTATCTTCTGATGTGTTTGCTACTCCTCCCAGTTTGGTGTCATCTTGATCAGGCTCCCCCGTATCCCTTCCTCCAAGTCATTGATGAAAATGTTAAAGAGAACCGGTCCCAAGACAGAGCCTTGGGGGATCCCACTAGAAACTGACTTCCAGGTTGACACAGAACCATTTACTAAAACCCTTTGAGTGCGGCCATCGAGCCAGTTGCAGATCCACCTAACGATTGCCCTGTCTAGCCCATATTTTTCCAACTTCCTAATTAAAATGTCTTGTGGGACTTTGTCAAATGCTTTGCTGAAGTCAAGATAAATGACATCCACAGCATTGCCACTGTCCAGTAAGCTCGTAACCCGATCAAAAAAGGAGTTCAGATTTATTCTTAAAAAGGCAAGATTTATTCTTGGTAAATCCATGCTGGGTTGTTTTGATCACGGAGTACTTGTCTAGATGTGCACAAATTGTGTGTTTTATGATTTGCTCTAATATCTTGCCCGGGATTGAAGTCAAACGGACTGGTCTATAATTTGAATATGACTTGAATTAAGAGCATTTTGTATTAAGAGCAAAATTTTTCTCAGAAATTTTGACTTGGTTTAAAAGCACTGTCTTGAAAGAAGTGCACTTCTGAGGAAGTTTGGAACAGGCTTCCATGGCAGGGAACTCGCAGGAGGGGACTGGGGAGAGCAGCCTGAGCCAGGTGTGTGTGTGGGATCTGTGTGTGGCAGAGTGGGAAGTGTGCCTTATCAATGTTCCAATGCTGCTCCCCATCAGCAGCAGAGGAATGTTAAAGCTGCACAAAAAGACAAAAATTGGATTGTCAGTGGATAGCAGTGAAAGTCACCCTACAAAATTCCTTCTCTCTCATCTCCCTCACACCAGCCATGAAGGTTTTCAAAGGTACAGTACTTTTCAGTACTATACAGTATTTTCTTTATTACAGTGTTTTGTATTATTGTTTATTTCAGTGTTTTGTGTTAGATTATAGTTTTCTGTATTATATTACAGTGTTTTATAATCATTTTTATATAAAGTTAGTATTTGTATATAAATATTTTTGGTTGTGGAACCAGTGTCTGAGTTTTTATTATTTTCTATGGGAAAATCCGCTTTGTATTACAAAAGTTTTGAATTACAAACATGCTTTCGGAATGAATTATTATTGTAAATGAAGGCACCACAGTATATTTGAAGCAGCCATGGCTGGCACAAGGGTGCTTAGGATTATACATCTTTAGCTTATACAGCTAGCACCTGATATGCAGTGATTTTCAACCAGTGTCCATGGCAAAGTGGTGTACCGCAGATAGTCCTCAGGTGTGCCACAGGAATTTGGAGACAGCCATTAATAGGACAAGTGGGGGATTTGAACAGCCTGGTGTGCCGTTTCAACTGATGGTGTGCTTTGAAGTTTTAAGTGCCTTTAAAAACAACTGATGGTGTGCCTTGAAGTTTTTAGTGCCTTGTTAGTGTGCTGTGATTTGAAAAAGCTTGAAAATAACTGTGACATGGTGTCCATCATTATCCTCTACAGTTCTGTTCTGGAACTTTCCATAAATAAGAAAGGCTCAGTGGATAAAAAAGGAAGAAAAATATATTTAAAGTCTCACTTCCAGGTTTTTTGTCCTCCATCGCATCTAACAGGTCATGCCTTAATATTTGCAGGGGTTTGATTCTGCTGATACTTAAAAAGTGTTAAAGCAGTTTAAAAAAATAAATGTATGTCTCTTACAGTTGTTTAAAAAAACAGCTTTTTTACAGTTGTAGAGAGGCAGCTATTAGAAATGCAAAGGATCACCTGCCTTTGCTTGACTCAGCTGAAGAATGGAATGACTGCATGACTGCCTCTCACAAAACTAGAAAAGCAATCTGTGATTTGCAGTGGAAATTTGTGATGAGTAAAATCTGTATATTAAAAAATAGGTATATAAACAAGGAAGGACCTGTACTGCCATACTTACTGCTCCTTGGATTCTAGCATTTGCCAGCTGCTGATGAAGTAAACAGTTTTGCAGCTGAACTGTTAGCAAAAAAAAGTATTTGCTGTTTCTGCAGCTTGTACATTAGTGCATCAGAAGCTTGAGCACAAACTAATCTGCAGTAATGCTTGCCAAGTAAGACAAATGGGAGCCTAACATCGGCATAAACCAGCCAAAGCTGTGCAGAACCTGCCTGGATGAGAATATTCTTGCATTTGCAGGCCAAGTTCTGTGGTTATGCATAGCCCCCCAATGTTTCTTCTTCCTTTTCCCACTGTTTTCCTTACCTCCTCTATCTAATAATGCATCCTAGTTCAGATGTCTGAGTCAGCTGGTCCAATAGCCAAAAGCCAGACTTGTCCAGCCATTTCTGGCTTTCTGGGAAGCCTGTGCCCAGTGCCTTGTGCTCATTGGTGCTTGGCAAGGTCCAGTGCCCGGTGGTGCCCAGTGCTACCCCCTGATGCCCAATGGTGCATGATCCTGCATGGAATCCAGTGGTGCCCAATGGGGCCCAGAACCTGATGGTGCCCAGTGTTGCCTCATGGTGTCTGTTGCCTGGTGGTGCCTGGCAGGGATGCCTTGTGTCCCTGGTGGCCAGTGGTGCATGGTGCCCAGTGGTGCTCACTACCCATTGTCCCCTGATGCCTGTTAGGGATGCCTGGTGGGTGGTGGTGTTCACTGTCCATGGTGTTTGCTGGCTCTTGGTCTTTAGTAGGGATGCTCAGTGTCTGCTGGGTGGTGGTGCCCACTGCCCATGGTACCTGCTGGTTCTTGGTCCTTAGTAGGGATGCTCAGTGCCTGGTAGTGCCCACTGTCTGCTGGTTGCTGGTGGTTCTAGCTGCCTGCTGATTCCCCTTTGCCAGGTTGATGGTGCCTGTTGGTGCTGGTGCCCAATGCTGTGCTAGTGCTTACTGTCAACTGCTCACTGGTGCCCACTGCTCACTGGTGCCCACCGCCCACCAATGCCTGCCACTGCCTGTTTGTGTCCAGCAGTGCCCAGTGCCTGCCAGTTCCCACTGCCTGCTGGCTGCTGCCCACCACTGGTGCTGGTGCTTGCTGATGCCTGGTGCCCAGCCATGCCCGTCAGTGCCCAGATGTGCCTGGTGCTCACAAATATTCTTTAAATTTTACTCTTATAATGACAGGTAAATTCAGCTAGTAAATATGTATATACAGAGAATAGTTGGATATGAAAAATATAAGCAGAGAATAATTAGAATAATATAATATAATATAATATAATATTCCAACAAGAAGGGGGTGAAAAGGGGTGCAACATGTTTTCTTCCATTTACTTTACATAAAAAAATTAACGTAAAAAATTTTACATTAAAAAATTGGATGTTTTGCCCCAACCCTTGGACCTAGATGCAAGAAATTTGGGGTAGGTGTTCCTTATGTGACACCAACACCCACCAACAATGGAGAAATTTAACCCTGAAGGGGCCGAAAAGGGGTGAAACATATTTTTGGCCTATACTTAACATTGAAGACTGATCAATACCCAGCCCCAAATCCCAAAAACTGCCAGATAGGGGAGCCCATCGTTGTGAGGGAGGTATTGCACATGGGTGGGGGTGTTGTGCTTGCGGGAATGATGTGCATGTGCATAAACCCCCATGCGCATGGGGGTTTATGCACATGCTCATGGGGGATGTTGCACATGGGGGTGGATAACGATGGGGGTTTATGCACATGGGAAGATGTTGCACATGGGGGTTTATGCACATGGGGGTGATGTTGTGCATGGGGGTGATGTTGCGCATGGCAGATGGGAGGTTGATGTCCATGGGGGTTGATGCTCATGGGGAGGATGTTGTGCTCGGGAGTTGATGCTCCTGGGGGGATGTTGCACATGGGGGTGGATAAGGATGTGGGATTGATGCACATAGGAGGATGGTGCACATTGGGGATGTTGCGCATGGCAGGGATGTTGCATATGGGGGGGTTGATGCACGTCAGAGGATGTTGCTGTTGGGGGTTTATGCTCATGGGGGATGTTGTGCGTGGGGTTGATACGCAATCAAGGGTATTGCAGAATGGAGGGAATGGTGCACAGGGATACTTTACTCCCGCAACGCAGGTACATTTCGCTAGTATTGCAATAACATAATCATACAGTAAGGCACTTAGCTTCGTTATAGTGGAAGTGCTGAAATGTCTGAGTGAGAAAAGAGAAGAAATCTTCCAAATTTGATATTATTACTTGGAAAGATCATCTGACAGCTTCTCTGTTAGATAGATCATTGGCTTGACTAAGGTATTTTTTAAGAAAGTAGCAAATTATAGGCTAGATACGTGATATTTCAGAATGGGTTCAGAATCCTTCTACAGATTATGATTTTCAAAAATAATGCTGGGTATCAGAGTAGGAACATTTTTAAAAGCAGTCTGCAATCCTATGCGGTAAACATTTACCCAGGAGTAAATCGCACTGAATTCAATGGGACTTACTTCTAGGTTGACATGTATATGATTGTACTGTATGTGAACTAATAGCACAATCGTATCCAAGGTTTTCCTGCCGACGCAGCTGTGCCACCAGATTGCTGAGAAATAGTTCTGGAGATCTCTTCTAGGTAAGGGAAGAGAGACAATATTTCCTTGTCTGGGGATCCTTTGCTACCTCGATTGGTCTACTCAGACCAATGCCAGGGGGCTAGCATATTGGCAGGGTTGCTGACTCCTATATTACCCCCTTCCCAGCCTTTTCACACACCCACTATACTCTGTTCTTCCCATGCTGCATCCTGCTCCACCCAGTTCCACTCACTGAGTTTTGTCTGGGCTGGACCTGAAATTTTTGTGTGTATGTATACAAGTAATGCTAAATATGTGTGTATGTGAGATCAGTGTTCACAGAAGGCTTTCTGAAGAGCTGTTAGAGCTGTGTGCTTCATTTCTTCTATATGCCTGTTTGATAAAGTTTCCTGACCTTTATATTACTCCTACTGTAGGAGTATTTATGTTGCTGGCATATTTTGTTACAGCGTTTTTCTCTCCTAGTTTGGTAACCTTATAATTGGGGATTCTGCTGCTTTGCTTTGAAGGCCAGCTGTAGAGTGCTTTCCTCTTTCCCTATCTTCGGGGAGCTGTTGTCACGGAGGCTTCTCTGTCCCTGAGGCTAGAATAGCTGAATGATTTTGCTGCCTTGGTATCACTTGAGGAACATTCCTTCATCTTGACTGCCAAAGAGCTCCTCGGCAAATATCCTGACTGCAGGGCCTGTGATCTGGCAACAATGTCAGGAATTAATTTCCACCTTGAAAGGAGTTCATTAATCTTTTATCTTAAAAAAAGAAATCCTTTGATTTTCGAAGGATTTACTATAAATTGTTCTCAGGGTTATTTTGGGGGGGGATTTTTAAAAAATCGGATTGCGGAATAAGGATTGTGCCTGAGACAAATTGATTTTGGCCATCATCTGCTTGCGCTTGGTTGTCTTAGCATAAAAGTAACTTGGTGCACAATCCTTACTGTACCCTGGACCAATGAGAGTGCCTTGCATCAGCCCAGGACAATTGCGAATGCACTACGGAACATGTTGGCACCATTGAGGCTCCCAGCTGTCTTGCATGAAAGTGCACTGGCCCATGGAGGCTGCAGGTCCCTCTACAACTGCTGGCAGTCAGATTTCCATTTTAGCCAAGCTTGGAAGATGTGGAGGTCTGAAGGGGATAGACAGGGAGAGGGTGGGCAAGAGGCAGGATGGTCTGGGATGGTAGAGGGTGATCCTGGGGAAAGGCGGGCAGGGAGTGGGAGAAGTGGACTTGCTCTAGGTAACCCAGGAAGCCTCATGGCCAAGGAGGTGATTTGAATTTGGATTTTCCAGTTTCAGTTCAGTTCAGTAAGAAACTGTTGTCTAAGTAAAGTCTGTACAAATATATGTTATCTATACTTGATGTTTTATTTTGTTTTTAAATTTAAATTTGTCCTGTAATTAATTTTAATTACCTTTAATTATTTGTAATTTTCTTTTAATTATCTCAACTGTTGAAATATTAGCGGTTGTCATAAATTGTAATTTGGGTCTGTGACCGTAAATAAAGAACTGAACTGATTTTCCAGATAGGGTTGCCATAAGCAGCAACCCCTGAACCAGGGGGGACAAGAGGAAGGGCATCCAGTTGTCCCGGATGCCACTCCCCTTACCCCCACCCAGAGGTGGTCCCTCAGGACAACCCCCTGTGTGCGCCAGCTGGGTGCATGCACAGAGGTCCCTCCCCACAGCGTTAGTCGAATTCTGATGCTGAGAGGGACCTCACACACACCCAGCTGGTGTGCACAAGAGGCACTACCTCCCTTCCACGTTGGCCTGATGTGCACACACACATACACAGAGTGTTTAAAGAAAAAGGTTATGTAGTTATGTTGCTCCATCCTGCTTACAAGATAAGCTGTTGTTCTCCCTTGTCGCAGCAGCAAATGGAACTGGGAGGATTCATTTGAAGTGAGCATGAATTCACTAAATCAGTGTTGGAACAAATTAGAGCTTAAACAATTAAAACAAATGGTGTTCTGAGCCAGAAAAAAGATCTTGCATACTTTTACTAATTAGTCTCTAAAGGATTTTTATTCTTCATTCCCATTTCTGCCTTATTCCTTGGACCACTTCACTCATGGCAAGTGGATATTACTGACATGCCAGATTAAACTCTCAAAGTGCTGTTTGTTTATTTGCATACTAAAAGTTCAGTGAGCATTGTGTTACTTTTATTTTGATGTCATAATACAAAACAAAATCATCATTTCTGTATGTCCCATAGGTTGTGCACTATCAAATGTTCCTTTTTCTTTAAAATGAAAGAATAAATACATAACATCATGGCTGTAGAGCAGAAAAGAGACATGTAGCTGAGTTTTGGTTCCTCTGTACAGTTTTGGCATACTGTACTTCCTAGTAAGTGTGCTTAGGAATGTGACTTGACTGTCAAGTAAGGGTTCATGGAATTGCAAATATGTTAAAGATTGCTTTTTGTAAATCCATTCTAGTATCAGTACAGGTATTCCCCCCCTTTCTGATGGTTTAGTTTTCAACAATCTGCTCTTTCAAGACTTTTCAGTTAAATTCAGAAGTAGGGTAGCCATAATTTTCTTCCACAAAATCAGGATAGAATCCTCTGTCCCATTTGCCAGTATGTGAACCAAGGGTGTCACTAGGGTTTGCGTCACCTGGTGCGGGATGCCAACGCATCACCCCCATACACAGTGGGGGGGGGGCAACAATATAAATAACGGGCATGGTTATGTGCCATTGCCCTGCCTCTGTTTTTTTAGTCATACATTTTAATAGAATAAAGATATTTCAAAGTGGTTTGTTTCACTGCATTCTGCTGTAAATTACACATTCAAAGGTGTTTAACATCATGGGATTATTTCTACAAAGCATGATTTTAGCCATTTAGGTATCAACAGCTGCCATCCCCTTCAGGAGTGCCCCCTTTCTAATGCCCTAGTATCTTCCCTAATCAGGACCATTTTGGAAGTCTTGTACTTTCTGGACTGATCTTCCACTCCAGCCAAGGCCTGCTTGCTTACTCGCCAGCAAACACAGCTGTGCAGTTCACATCCATTTTCAATGAATTTCAATGCAATCATCAGAGACCTCCTTCTGGGGTGATTTGTGGGGGCTGTGTTCATTGGACTAGGACAATTCTGGTGTCCTTAGATTTTGCTCAGCCTACTCATGAGTAAAGCCATGATATGGGTCACTTTCACTTTCCATAAAGTTCAATGCATATTTTAGTTCTTTTTTTAGTTTTTTGGCCATAATGTTTGATAGGAAGGTGCTATTTAAAAATGGATTTTTGCATTGGATTCTGCTCTACAATACAAATGCAATGGTATTTGACATGATGGGTTTTGATGCCCCATCACGAAGTTGCAATTTTTAGGTCCCCAGTGTACATCATTCCCCCAAGTGCAGACTGCACCAACCGCACCACTCTCGTGATGCCACTGATGTGAACACAATCCCCCAAAATCAAGATTGTCCCTTTTTCACCACATATGGCAACCCTATCCAGAAGTCATTCAGTCATTGCATGCTCTACTCTTTCAATCTCTCTACTGTTCTGTTGATTTGCATATGACATGGTGATTCAAACTATTATGGTATATATTTATATGAGAGACAGAGCACATGGCATTTTTAGCTTCGGGGCTATTCCCATTCCTGGAAATCATTAATGAGAGTCCATTTGCAGAAATCATTGTGTGGCACAGCAGGAATTTTAAAAAAGCATTTGCAATTTGCTTCCCAGTTGCATTGGAAGCAACATTTGTACACTAAAAGAAGATCTGAATTTACTTTTCAACCATTTCTTCTTTTCACTAGATTCTTTTACAATCCCCAACCTATCAAATGAGTAGGGAAACCTGTTATTAGATTTTGGTCAGATTCAAGCAAGAGAACAAGGCTTACCGATCAAAAACAGATTCTGTCATTGTTTATAGTTAGATGTGTTTATCTCTGGCAAATAAAATGTTGCAGCCTAAGGCTGCAATCCTATGCATTCATTCAAGGAAGTAAGAAAAGTAAGCAGCTTAATGTAATGGGGCTTATTTCGAGTAGACCTGCATAGGACTGTGCTGTCAAACACAATGGGTTACTTCTGAATAAACCAAATCACACTGTTTTCAAACACACCTTTATAAAGAACTAGATATAGGAATGGAGTCTCAGACAATAAGATCAACATTAACAGAGCAAAGGAAGGCAGTGCAGGTGGATAACCAAAGGCTCATGAAGTATTCAAAGCTGGAACAGCTGATGCAGGACAGAACCTGACTCCAGGGTCACAGCTGTGGGATTCCATTTCCAAGACATAATAAGCAACTCCTGCACCCTTCCAGTCAACCCCTAGGCTAACAGTTGTGCCTTTGTCTACATTGCATATGTATCTCTCAAATGGGATATTGAATGTGATGAACCAAAATTGCTCTAGGCAAATTATATAACATATCCTACCAAGCTTACATAGCCTGTCCTTTCACTTTATGTGTGAGTAGGTTGCTAAATTGTGCACTGAGGGAAAAATCAAATGTTCAAAAAGTACGTTTGTGCATATACTGATTTGAATGTCAAGCAGCCCCTTCCTTCAAAATCATTTATGTGATTCAGGAATGGAATTACTTTGGAAAGCCCTCTTGAAGCTATAGTGGGAAGAGCGCAACCTCCTTTAATTACAAGTACTCTCTAATGTATTTGCAGACATATTCAATAAGGATTGCAGTGTTTCCCTGAGAAGACAGAACTTATCTTGACAGTACCCACCAGTCTAACCTTGATCCAGAGATCACTTATCACTCCATAGCCCATTCTCCACAGTTTCCCCTGGGCAGTGGTTGTCAAAGTGGGGTCTGGACTCCTTGGGGGACTGTGACTTGATTTTAGGGGGGGTCTTGGAAAGCCCAGTGCCACCATTTGGAATCTTGCACTGGGCACTGCCATCTTGGAATGGGGGTTTCAGGTTGCAATCTGCATGGGAGAAAATCTCATTGATCACAATGGGACTTACTTCCAAGTAGACATGGTGGAACTCTGGCACCACAGTGGTGTCACTTCTAGCCATTACAACCAGCTTGTTGACATCACTTCTAGGGGGCCCCATATAGATTGTTATTCTCAGAAATGGATCCCAGGCTGAAATGCTTGAGAACCACTTCCTTAAGTCTTACTGACTGGAGCACAACATTCTGCTGATTGCACTGGTTTTCCTGATTCTTAAGGGCACAATCCTAACAAATTTAGGTTGGCCTAACTCATATGGCATATCTTTCTGTGGTGGTGTGGAGAGGTCGCTGCAGTGGCCTGACCCTCCAAAAGTGGGGCAGAAGTGCTTTACGTTTACAACACTTTTATGACACCCTGAGGTTAGCAAGTGACTTACGCTGGGTTTAGGCCAGCCTAACTGAAGGTTAGGATTGCAGATTTAGAAGACAATCTGGATTCTACCCTTGCTTACTAATTTGTAGTCCATTATCATTTATTTGCAAGTCATTATAGTAAATACAAAACATTACTGACTGTCGGGTCCAGAAGAAGACCAAGGAAGAAGAGGACAACCTGTTCTTAGAGCCATCGGACAGCGATGATGAACCCCCCTGTTTCTGCGTGCCAACACACGAATCAGGACTGAGACCTCCCCCCCTGGGACCAGGGAGTGGGAGGCCAATGTCAGCTACTACACCCCAGGCCGAGGTCAGACCCCTCAACCAGCAGGGAAAACCGATGACCTGCTGGGAAAAGAAGATAGCAGGGGGGGATGCCGTGGCCACCAGGGTCCAAGGACAAGGAGGGAAGGCACCCGGGGTATCCTAGATACTATAGAGGGCCTGCCTGGTGGCAGAACGTACCCCCCCCCGCCTCGTCCTGAAGGGTGGAACCCTCCAAAGGGGAGGGGCGTGTGGAGGCTATATAGGGAAGGAGAAAGCGCGGAAGAGGAGAGCAGGCAGGAAGAATCCTGAAGGGGACGGAGGTCCCTCTCCAGCAGGGAGGAAACCCAGATGTGGGGCCCTCCTGTTTCGACCCCACCCCAACAGTTCTTGGGGAGTTGGGAGTTGTATAAGGTTGACCCCCAGGAAAGGGGGGGGGAAGTTGCCGGAAGGCGAGTTACCTGTGGAGAGAGTCCGGGCTCCGGGAGGCATCAGGTCCTCTGGTTCTACCTGGAAAGGAAAAGAGAGAAGGTTAGAAGAAGAAGGGACTGGGAGAGTGGGGCAGAAAGGAGAAAAGGGGAGCTAGATACCCACCTGGACTGCTGTCCGGTTTTGTATTGTTGGTTGTTGAAAACCAGTTGTAAAAGAAGTAAACATACCTCCATGTCAAGAATGGAAGCAAGTAAAGACTTTGTGTTAGATATACCCTTGTCGTCTCCCTGGCATTATTTACAAGACGGGGTACAGATAGACTCCCCCCTCAGGCAGGATTCCACACCATCCACCCATATCACGGACCCTCACAATGACCCTAAACATTCTATAGTGGTCCAATTAGCATTGATTCATATTTGGGATAGACAGCTGCACAGAAGGCTGAAATTCAACAGATAGAACTTCTGCCAGCGAGGAGATACAGCAATAAGGAAAACATTGGTTGAATCTCTCTTATCTATATCATGCTTTATTATCCCAAACTGTGGGTTACTCTTTTCAGGCTCCTATTATTAAAGAGATTATTGTTAGGTAGGAGATTGACATAGTAGAGAGAGAGAGAGAGAGAGAGAGAGAGAGAGAGAGAGAGAGAGGCAGGCTATCAGTGAAAGCTAGGAAGAACTCATTCTTCCCTGTCCTCCAAGGCTTTGGTGGACATTGGTGCTTCTCTGAAGCGAGCCAAAACTTTTGCTGGAGAGTAAAACAGATAAGTAAGAACCCACCACATCTATGTCAGGATACCATAGAGTCTTTCACCAGTGAGAGAGCCCATTAGCCAATTTATTCCTTTTTGAGGTTGCCAGTGTCAGCCTTAGGTTACAGTGGCCAGTCTCTATCTTCAAGTATCACTATTAGGTTACATAGCCAATCCTTTCTTTTTCCCTGTCAGGTATGCAGCTTCATCCTAGGTTCCAATGACTGGTTCTTACTGTGGTAAACTTTAACTTAAAAGTGCTTCAAGGTGGAACTGCATGAAAAAGATAGATGTAAGAAAGGCAGCCAACAGGAATGTTGGCAAGACCACATATGTAACTCAATGGGAACTGCAAGAATCTGATAGAGCTAAACAGTATGGTAGACAAACTGTAGGTTGCAGTATATGAAGCAATGGCATGATATTTCAGAGAGTAAGGTTACTGTAGTATTAGGTCTACTGGTAATGGTCTGTGGAGAGGTCTTGGGTGCCCACTGCAGCTGCTTTTCACTCTCATTGGAAGACTGGTGGTACTCAACATCTCAACCAGACTTCCTATATGTATTGCTTGGAGATGTGTCTCTTTACTCAGCATGCGTGCGTGCATGTGTGTGTGAGAGAGAGCTCCTCTGTCTGTTACCTGGATCATCTTTTTTATCAGTATGAGTCATGTAAATTATCTGTGTAATTTACAATGACTATGGACATACGCAATGATGTTCACTAAGTGTCTTGTTATGTTGTTTAGCATTCTGATTGCAGCAGCGATAAAACTGATTTTATAACAAATGATCTGTAGCAACACTGTCACATGTGACTAAAGGTGGATTATTTCCACATTTCTATAGCCACCTTACCTTATTTTGCTTATAGAAAAAGTGTCCCAGGAATTAAATAATCTTAAAGTGTACATAAAAGGTTTCCCCTACAGGTAGGGCAGAAACCTTACATCCTTACTAATTACATATTCATAGACCTGCAGTGTGTGTCACCAACTGTTAAATACCAAACAGATTTATGAATGCAGATACACATGAGCATCTTTCAATGGTATCTTAGTGTGCAGCCAGCATTATTAAGTGTACATCTGAAGTTTTTCCCCGTGTTATGTTTTTATTTAATAATGCAAATCATAAATGTCACTCTGATACTGTTTATGGCTTAACAGCTTTTAATTTTTTTAATTTTTCTTTTTTCCTGTATGTGAAATGGAGTTCTATTTTGTAGCGATACTATTTGAAATGCAAGGTTTATGTATAAATCAAAAAGGTTTTCCAAACCTTTCTGTGTTTTAATGAACAGTTGTTTTGAAATATCCCTGAATAATAAATATTTATTAAGCAGAAAATGTCTCTGTTCTGAAGCCTGGTTTCATAGCATCTACTATGACTGGAAGCAATCTAGCCTCAATTGAAATTCAGAGAATTTTTCTTCCTTTAACAAGACAGATATCAACTCCTGTTGAACTTCAGAATAATGATGTGCAGGCTGCTTCTTTTATGGCTGTCTCAAACTTTTTAACCTTTGCTGGCTCATGCATTATGGTGGCGTAATGTTTCTGTGTCATACCAAAACTACATTATTTGTATATACAGTATTGCAGCACTTCTCAAACTGTGGGGTGCTACCCACTTGGTGGTTGCAACCCAATACTAAGGTGGGTCACAAGCAGAGCAAACACACCCTTTCTTATGCCAATTTAGCTCCACCCAAAAAGATGAATCAGAAGCCACATCTTGGTTATGACCTACCTCCAGCAGCCACTCTGATGTTGTGCTGGCTTGGAACAGTTTCTGCAGGCCTCAGAAATGGCACTGGAAATGACTTCTGAATCACTTCCATTTAATGAACGCAACCAAAAATGACTCAGTAGTCATGCTACAACCACTTTGGAGTTCTGTGAAGGCTTTTGGAGGTCATCCTGAACATCCTGCTTGACAAGGTGGGTGATGATGCCAGCCTGCAAAGACAAGGTGAATCATGGCCCTAGTATGCATGAGAACTGCTGCACCATTGGAAATGCCACACTGTTTGTACTGATGCTGATTTAGCGATGATTTCATCATTCACTGAAAGTTACAGTGGATACAGACTATGCTCTTCACTGGACTTGTAAAGCAAGCCTTCTTTAAATATCCTTATGATATTTCTTTTTCATCTCTTACAACTCGTATCTCACATCAAAGCCTCTGAATGAGCTAGACCAATTTAGCAGATGGCACTAAGGTAAAATGAATTATCTCAATTGACAATGCAGTCATTTCCATCTTTAACCAGAAGAAAATTCAGTTGTGCTCAATAGGACTTACTCCCTGCAAACTGACTGCACCTTAATACTTTTCTTTTAAGAAAGATATTTTAAGAAAGATCTATATCTACTTTAGAGAGGCTATCTTTAGAATCTTAACTGATAAAATTCATAATGAATGTTATTTAAACATAAGAATTTTTAAAAGTAATTTCTTACCATTATTTTAAAGAGTGGATGAAAGATTATTACTTGACAAGCAAAGTACAGGTCTAACCTTATTATACACAGATTTAACTCAACACAAATGGCCACTGCAAGTAACAATTTTAAAAACTGTGTTTCTACTGTTGTAGAATGGCAGTTATGCAAGCAATCATTCCATTTTTCAGTTCCAGAATTAAACGTGGAATAGAGGAGCAAGACATCTGGAATTGGGTCTGTAAACCTATTTCCCATTTTTTATCCCCTTAATTTTTTTATCCATGGGAGTTTCTGAAACAGAACCCTAGTGGATAACAAGGGAAGCCTGTACTAAAGATGTCAAAACAAGCAATTCTGTTCAGACTGAACTTGGCCAGACCAGAATCTTTATTGGGCCAGCTAGGATTGTATTTCCCTATTGCATCATGTCAAGGTGGTAGCTTTGGTCCCATCATCTGGATGTCCATGGTGTGATGTTGCACAGGAACAGAAAGCAGATAAGCTGTACTCTCCTCTAGCAAGCTTCTAAGCTGTGCAGATGGAAAAGCACATGGATGTGCTGGAGTCCTCAGTTCAAGATCCCTGGATCCTTACAGTTGCGTCCAAAAAAAGTAGAATGTTAATTTTTAATTCTTCCTGATTTTAGATTGTTTTTGTAATGAATGTTTGCTTTTTCTATAGGTCATCAATGCTGCTTTAGCGCTTGCTGCCAGACCCAAAAGCCAGGTGGTGAAAAGCAACATGGAAATGTATAAAAACACATGGGAAAAACACATACGAGTGCTCACTGAAGCCGTGGATGACATTACAAGCATTGATGACTTTCTGGCTGTATCAGGTGAGCTGCTTTTGATTTCATCTTTTCCCTTTGAGATACTTTTCTTTTTTTAATGATTATCTGAGAGAAGGCACAATCCCTCAGGAAGCTGCATTATATCATCCAGCCTCCAGTATCTAGCCAGGTGTGAAATTAGTGTGAGAGAAAGTGAGTATGAAGACAGAGGAATGCAGTTTCTGCAAATCCCTGTAGGAGTTTGCAAAAGAGCCCTTTGCTCCCTTCACCTCATCCTCAGCTATAGCAGAACACTATATGCCTTGAAGCAGGTCGCCCACCAGAGGGATGCCCTTCAATAAAAATTAGTAGCATTTCCAGGCAGTCTTTGAGAGCCTTACTTTTTTCCTTTTTGCTTCTTTCTAAGATAAAAAGCTAATTAGGAACTCCACTCACACTTGGGTTTTAAGTAAAAAGTAATTATAATTGTATCTCATTGGAAAAAATGCTCTGAAAGAATTATTCTGCCACAAGAAGCAATAAACAGCTAGTGGCATAGCTCATTTTACCAACATCTATGTAAAAAATTAAAATATCAATAACAACAAGGCTAAGGCAAAATCCTAAATATTCAAGATCAATTCAGGGTGTCAAGGTCTTCTACCCCAGAACCTGTAGGGCTCCCCAAGCTTCCAAATTGCTGTAAATATTGAAAAAGATCACTTCTGGTTTTGTTGTGACACCAGAAATGGCAAAACTAGAAGCAAAGCCAAGGCACTAGCATAGGTGGCACATCCCCAATTATTTCCTTCTCTGAGCCACAGTGAGCTTCTTCTCGTCCATTTGCTAGACTGGTTCATGCTGCCCCCACCCTTTACCATGCTGCCTGGTTGAGCTAGGTTGCATTGTCACCTTGCCATGCCTGTAAAACAAATTGGTTTCCTTCATCGCTGCCAGGGTGGGATTGGGCAGTGGAAGGAAGCGAAGGATTCAGGTCAGCAGAATATTCTGCGCTCCTGCTTGACAGGTGGAATGATGGGGAGAGTGGAAAAGAAGCGCGAGTAGCATATCTAGATGGGCCAGATCAGTCAATCTTGGAGGGAGACTCATTCCAGGCAAGGGGAGAAAAATGGATCTGGAATGTCTCCAAAGGGGAGACTTCTCCTAAAAGGGCTGCTCCACCCCTTTCTAACTATACCACCAAAGGGAACCTCCAAGCATGCATATCACCTGGCAGCAGTTCCATTTCTTTTTATGATTTTTAATGGTGGTGGACTCGACTTGAGTCACATTAAGTCACAAAAGGGTGAAATAAAGAGTTGTAATGTGACTCATTTTTAAGAGGCCCATGGGAGTCTTCCCAACACTGGGAAAAGATACTTGTAAAGTGATTGGATGGAAGGCCTTGACAAGTACTGTGATGTAAATCCTTAACACAGAATTTTTCTGAAAGAGTTGTTTATAATACCTAGGGGTATTTATACTATGGCTGCAATCCTAACCATACTTTCTTGGGAGTAAGTACTATTGAACACAGTGGGACTTACTTTAGAGTAGACATGCTTAGGGTTGCACTGTATATACTGTATACTATTCTACACCATATACTAATGTTGTGTGCTTGGCATTTCAGATTGTTCTAACACCCTTGCTGATTATAATGGCACATGCTAGGGTCGGAGGAAGGAAGTAATTGCTACTTCCATTCCCAGACTCTTCAGTTACCTCCTGGGACTCTGTTAGTTTCCAAAGGCTATACACAAGAGTGCCTTTTGTATATTGCACAGGGATCAGATTTGTCAAGGTAAAAATGGGACATAAAGCCACCTTGAATATATTTACCAGCAGCAAGACGCCCATTTATAGAGTCTGACATTCCATTTTCACCTATACTTACCTGGTATTCAGCTGCAACAGAATGAGCATTAAATAAATGTATATATCTGGTAGCATTTCCCAGCTTGGCAAGTGGATATATATTTTTAATGTAATTTTACAATCTGAACTTTCATGCTATGATCTATTTTGAAGCGCTTCCCAAAATGTACAAATATACTGTCCCAAATTCAAAGTGTCAGAAAGATATACATATTAGTCATGGAAAATGTACTGTAAAATAGTGTGCATTAAAGATGTATTCAGTATAAATTCTCTGTATCGATTGCTTGAGATGGTTTTCAGCTAGGTCTTTGTTCTGCATTTAAAGAAAGAATGACAAATATTTCCCGTATTTCTCATGTATCATGGCTCTAATTCTGCCTTACCATCTCTTGGAAGAATCAAATCTTTTAATGCCCGTTCTTCAGCAACTCAAGGAATGCCTTGGAAGTCTCTATTATTTCTTTAATCCTGAATTTTTTTTGTCATACCTTCACTGGACACTGTCTTGAACTAACTATGACAGGGAAGTGCTACTAGATCAGTAAGCACTGAAGTGCACAAAGTGCAAGCACAAATTCTCTAAACTGAATTAAGGCACCCTTCAAATTAATGTATGGTAAATGACCATGAGGGAGCCATTTCAGGTGATACATTGTATATGCCATTTCAGGTGATACATTGTATAAATAGCGCGTAGGGAAGGCCATGCTGTGTTAGTCCATATGTTCCAACACTGTATGATACAACTGGCACCAACATGCATTGGGCCCCAAAGGGTATCGGGGACAGTGATAGGCAGTAGCAGGCAATGGACATCCTTACTGGACACCCCTATTAGGCACCCGTACCAGCCACCATCAGGCAGTGGGCAGCAGACATCAGTGGACAGTAGCAGGTACTAGGAATCCGTACACGGCACGACTGAACACCATCAGGCATTGGGGGATCACTGGGCACCATCAGACAGTGGCCACCAGGCATCCTTACCAAGCACTAAGCATCCTTAGCAAGCATTGGGAATCCTTACTGGGCACACCCAGGCATTGGACACCTCCAGGCAACACTGGGCACCCTTACCAGGAACCAGTAGGAAGCAGGCACCAGTGGGCATTGGGCATCAGGCATCCGTGCCTAGCACTGGGCATCACTGCCAGACACCAGGCACTGAGCACCACCCAACACCAGTGGGCCACATTGGGCAGCAGGCACCATCAAGCACCAGGCACCAAATTGATTTCCTAATGGGTCCTTACATCAAAGTAGAAATCAGTTCCCCAAATTTCATGGTTCCAGGTGCAGGGGTTGGGGATGGTTATTGATCAATCTTCAGTGTTAAGTATAGGGAGAAAAACATGTACCACCCTTCCCCCTTCCAGATACAATTTCTAAAAATTGGTTCTTTGTTGGTAACTACAACATGGAAAGAATACCCTCCCCAAATTTCACACCTTTCACACCTCAGGAGGTTTTGACTGGGCATTGATGAATGATTAAGTCGGTGACTGAATCAGTGAACCAGTGAATCTGCAGTGCAATCCTAACTCCCAATTAAGCCAGCATAAGTCTTGATGCTAGTTCTGGTCTGGGTGTATTGCAAAACTGCCATAAGGCACTTCTGTCCCACTGTTCAGGCCAGTGCACAGACATGTGCCGTCCTCCCCACACCACCATAGGAACAAGGAGACAGGTGAATTGTGGCAGCCTAAGGGCGCAATCCAGAGTAACTACGGGAGCCCGTAAGAGACTTTATGTGTACCCATAGTTGCTGCACTACTTAGTGAAAACCTATGGGAAATTCATATTGCAATCCAGAGCAAATTGTTCTTACACCGGAGCAAGGACTCCACATAGTTACTTTGGATTGCGCCCTAAATTGGTTTAGGAGTGCTGCCCCAAGTCAGTCAGTGACTCTTCAATTTTATATATATACTAGTGAAAAGTGTACCTGCGTTGCAGGATTAACATTTCCCCATACGCCATCCCCCATGGTGCATCAACACCCCATGCGCAACTTCCCCATGCGCAACTTCCCCCCATGAGCAACATCCCCCCATGCGCAACATCCCCCATGCGCAACTTCCCCCATGCGCAATTTCCCCCATGTGCAATTTCCCCCATTCGCAACTTCCCCCATGCGCAACTTCCCCCCATGCAAAACTTCCCCCATGCGCAACTTCCCCCCATGCAAAACTTCCCCCATGCCAAACTTTTCCCCATGCAAAACGTTTCCCCATGCGCATCATCCCCCATGCGCATCATCCCCATGCGCAACTTCCCCATGTGCAACTTCCCCATGCGCATCTTCCCTCCATGCACAACTTTTCCCCATGCACAACTTTTCCCCATGAGCAACTTCCCCCATGCGCATCTTCCCCCGTGCGCAACTTTTCCCCATGCGCAACATTTTTCCCATGCGCAACTTTCCCCCATGCGCAACTTTCCCACATGCACATCATCCCCATGTGTATTATCCCCCCATGTGCAACTTTCTCCCATGTGCAACTTTCCCCCATGTGCATCATCCTCCATGCACAACTTCCCCCCATGCGCAGCATCCTTGCCAGTGCAACCTCTTCCTCCGAACAACATCCCCCACTGCACCTGGCACCGAGCACCAAATAGGCTGTATGTTGGTCAGTATCCCGTGTTAAGAATAGGACAGAAACACGTTGCCCCCTTTTCAGCCCCTGAAGGGTTAAATTCTCTGGATAGTTCTTGGTGGGTGTTCAGGTGACAGAAGGATCCCTCCCAGAATTCCATGCTTCAGGCCCAGCAGTTGGGGCGGAATGTTGCTGAGTCAGCAATTCTCAATGAAAAATATAGGGAGGAAAATGCATTGCACCCCTTTTCACCCCCTTCTTGTTGGAATTTCCCAAAACGGTTCTTAGTGCACCCCTCCATCATGGAAGGAACACCCACCCCAAATTTCATGCTTCTATGCCCAGCGGTTTTGGCAGGGCGGTGATGAGTCAGTGAGTCAGTCAGTGACTTTTCTCTTCTATATATATAGATTGATGATATAGGGAGGGAGAGAGTAGCAGCAACAGTCCATTAGGATCTTACCATCATAGATTACTGACAACTGTTCAAAGTTTGAACCTTCTCACTGAAATCACATTGGACGTTTGGGCTACTTTTTGTATTTTGCCCCTTTCTTAGATGGCCATCCCCTTGCTTTACGATTGCCCTTCTGACTTTGAATGCCAACAGATTTCAGGCCACTGAGACCTGCAGTTAATTCTACTGTACCTTTTGTCTGTAGTTGCATACATGTTATTGATCTTTCTGTATGTGATTGTAGAGAGCACTTTGTTTATTAAGTGGAGGGATACGTGTATCTTCTATTTACCTAGATCAGGATTCATGTGTACCTGGAGGGAAGGAAAATAAACGTCAACTAAGGATGCAATCCTAACATCCATTTAGGCTGGCCTAAGCCCTGGCAAAAGTCTTGTGGTGCCATAAGTGCCATAAAACACTTCTGTGCTACTCCTGGGGGAGGGTTAGGCCAGTGCACAAACATGTGCTTGCTTCCCTACATCACCATGGAAGTAGGAAGACTAATGAATTGTGCTGGCCTAGGTTAGAACTGCACCCTGATCAGTCTCAGTAGTACTGGTGCTGAACTTTACTCCAAGCTATATCATTTCACTGCTCAACACTAATTTTTTATACTTGTCTGCTTTGATAGCAAAACGTCTGAAGAATATTGCACAACTATTGCAGTTAATGAAGCATTCTATTTTTGGATTGTCTTTCATTTAAAAATTGGAGAGCATGGTATGCACTAGAATTATGAGTAATTGCGTCACCAGAGACCTTTAACTGTTCCAACCGAATGTTACTTATTTCTTATCCTCAAGACTGTTCAAAACTGTTCTTGTCCAGAATCTATTTACAAATTGGATATACCCAGCAGCAATATTCACAGATTTTTTTTCTTGGAAAAAGCTTCAAGTATCAGCAGCCATATAGCAATTTTTAGTTTGGTTTTAAATAAACCTCTTTGGAAGCAAATTTGGAAAATACTTCAGTATTTCAGTTTGGAAAATGCCTTACCCTACAATCCAGAGTAACTATGGGAGCACGTAAGAGACTTTACGTGCACCCGTAGTTACTGCACCACCTATTAAAAACCTATGGGAAATTCATATTGCAATCCAGAGCAAATTGTTCTTACACCAGAGCAAGGACTCCCTGTAGTTACTCAGGATTGCGCCCTTAGTTTGGTTCCTGTGCAGCTTCTAATCTCGACTTTGCTTGTTCTTAAAATGTTAAGATGTAAACATTTAGTAAAAGCAATTGATGAACAGCAGCTTGGTATTGCTTTATATTAAAACCTCCACCTTTTTGCAAAATAGGTCTTTTGAAAGAGCTATTAGAAAGTACTTTGTTGCAAGCGTGCTTTTTGTATATGCCAAATTACCTTACCTTGTCTGCCAGCTGAAGGGGCTTCTTAATGGCTTTTGATGGTTGATAGCTACTAGCTGCTGAACTTGGTGTTACATCCCATCAACTTGAATGGAAGCTGAGGGAAGCAATTTTGAAGTTGACTAGTCAGGCAAGCATGAGCCTTGAGATGGCTCTGGAGGTATACTCTTGATTTGGGGAGCTGATGTAATTTGAAGGATCAGCATTGCCTGTTTGTATGGCCTTTTAGGCCTGCTTGAAAAGAAGTGGAACTGCATCCCCTTTGCTGCTTCAGATATTGTTGACAAAGGAAGTAACCCTGTAAAAAGCTGCCTGTGCAAATGTTACTGCTCAAGAAAATGGGGAGTGAAAAGCAACAGTTCAAAGTCTCCTTTGGAAAGTAATACATAGTAAGGCATTCAAGATTTGGTAGACAGTAGGAGAAATGCTCTTTAAAATTCCAAATTACAAAATGGGCTCTCATGCTAATATATATCCAAGGAGGGAATCAAGTGCTTCATTGTTGTCCAGCACTTTTGCATGTCTTATCTACAGAATCAGGAATTCTGTAACAGATTCTTGTCAATGTCATTTTGAGATGGACATGCAGTGACACTGAGCATGCAAAAATTGTCTGAGGCAGAGGCTACAATCCTAAAGACAATTCCCTGGGAGTAAGACCTGCATCTTACTTTCGAGTAGACATGGTTAGGATTGTGCTCTGAGTTTCTTAGCCCATGGCCCACTGCTAGGCCTCAGGGTCTTAGAGACCAGGCCACGACACTGGAGTGTAGATGCCTACAGCCAAGCAAGGTCCACTTCTCTCCAAGCTTGCAGGGAGCTGATTTTGCCTGAGAAGCTCCCGCTCTGGGACACCAGAAGGAGAGTTCTTCTTACAGAGAACTGTGCCTTCAGAGTGCTGCACCCTTCCCTCTGGGTTGCTGCCTCCACCTTTAGCCAGGGAGATGTGCACCTTTCCTGGCAGGAGGCACACCAGAGGGCCAACCCACCAGGACCTCACAAAGGGGCACCTTGGCCAATGATCCCTGCTGCCAGTCAGGAGAGGCACCCCCAGGATCATTTATTTTTTATTAGCATTCTGAAAAACAAAGCAAAAACAAGTTCTCCTTTCCATTTGACAAACAGAATAACCTTTAAAAAGAAAAAATTAGCTCAGATATTCTTAATTTTGTTCCTCTCCTACTGCAATGACTAAAGGAGGAAGACTGAGATATATTCTATCTGATCTTTTTTACTTTTCATCATAATTCTTTGAATTAGATTTTTAAAAATAAAAAGGGAGAAGAAAGCAGAATAAATTCTTTTACCACAACATACCGAACATACTTCTAAACCTCTAACTGGTTAAAAAAGAAGGAAAAGATGTAGTAATAGAGGAAATATTTTTCTCCTCCTGGTGTGAACTATAGTTGCCTGAATATACTTCCCTGGAAGTAGTCTCAATTTACCAGGAAGAAGTCTCAATATTAAGTTTCATACTGGAAGAATAGAGGTGAGACTTAGGGCAAAATCCAGAGTAACTACGGGGAGTCCTTGCTCCGCTTAAGAACAATTTGCTCTGGATAGCAATATGAATTTCCCATAGGTCTTCACTAGGTGGTGCAGTAACTATGGGTACACGTAATGTCTCTTACGTGCTCCCGTAGTTACTCTGGATTGTTACTAAGCGGTGCAGTTTGACATCAAACTCTTGAAGTCAAGACCTGAGCAAAACCCTTTAGAAATGAAGCTAATGGAACAGGCTTGAATCTGGCATTCAGATTCACATAGGAAGCTTGAAATCAACAGTGGAAATAAACCTTTAATGATGATACTGCCCAGACTGGTTCTGCCTAGGAGAGCCTGGTTTTCATATTCATGTAAATTGTATAAAACTCAGGCATGGATATAAACCTTCTGTATTAAAACTGACATAACAGGCTTCATCCCAAAGAAGCATGACTCCTTGGCCCAATCACAAACTTTCTGTGCTGGGCTACTCAGGACTGCATTGTGGTTCCATTGATACTAGAAAGTTGGAAAGCTTTGGGGCTAAAGTCATAACTGAATTGTCTACATGAAAATCAATATATTGTTTAGGTAAAAACCACTGCATACAAATGCTCATTTAATAAGCATTGTAAAGCCTCATCGTTAAGTGATGGCCTTGGCACCTGGTCCCTCCATTTTAGTCCCTAGCTTTCAATTCAGAGAAACTCTCACCCTTGGTACTCAGCAGTAACCTTCATAAAAGCAGTGCTCTTTTAATGCAAATGCATATTTTCATTTTCATTTAAAATTAAATATTAAAAGTTACATTTATTTAACGTATGACACATACATGGACTTACAGTAAATCAGATGTTAATGTTCCTTTGCCATGTATTTTGAAAGCCACATTGATGTCTGGCTGCCAAATGTCGCCAACTGCCAATTCTTCAGTGTAGCCTGACTGCCAATTGTTGCTCCTCATTTAGTTCAAACTTTTGTGCTATCCAGGACGCACCATGAGAAGGTGAACTAGCGTTACACCTTAAAAGTTAAAAGTTACAATTTCAAAATGATAATATATATTTTCAGCTTGAAAGTTAACAGTTTTTAATTGTAAGTTACACCTTTCAAATCAGGACTTTGCTTGGCCTCACTTGCCCACTTTTTGTATTTTTTAGCTTGAACTACTTGTATGGATACAGCCTTGAATAGTTGTGCATTAGTGTGTAGCCGTAATTTCTTGGAATAAGCAGTATTTGAGCTAGAAATTGCTTTTTGCATTGTTTCCACAACACAAACTGTTCAGGATCCTTCCTCAAGGACCTCTTTTCCTCTTATTTCAGCTGCTGTTTTCCTCTGCTTTTTACTGCCATAATTCTGAGTCAGTGCACTTTGGTTAGATCACTTTGAAGTATGGATGCCTTTACAAACAGCTCTCCTAAAGACTCCCCCATTTAATTACACCAGGGGATACTATGGTTCTTAGTTTCAGATTTGCCATTATTTCAAATTTGAGAAGCTAGCATCATAAATTGTAGGTAGACAGAGCAAGTAAGGAGATCACAGTCGTTTGAAGTCACAAGATTTATTTCTGAAAGTCATTCAAGAAAGAACAAATGACAATGCACAGAGTTAAAGACAGTATCATATTCTGTATGCAATTCATCCATTCATTTGCCGTCAACCGATTAAGCAGAGCACCTGATTTTGCAAAAGAGGACTAAAATTAACCTTGGAAGGAAACAGAATTAAGTAAAAGTAGGAACAAAGCTGTCATCTCCCTTATGAACACCTTTTAAAAAAACATATCTGTATGAGTTTTGAATGAAACATTATAACCCTTCCCCCCCTCTCTCTTTGAGCCTTTGAGATCACTAAGAGACCGATCCTAGCCAACCTTCCAACACTGATGTATCCTCAATGCAGCCCTGTGATAAGGGAATAAATGTTCCCTTATCAAATTGCCCTTATAACAAATTGCCTTTGTGCCTCAGATAGCCCTCTCCAGTGGACTGCCCATTGAAAAAGCTGCACCAGTACAGGAAATTTGGATAGGATTGGGACTATGCACTAATGGAAGCAAGAACCATTCGACACAGCTTCAGGTGGAGCCTAAAAACATTTTATTTCCAAAAAGCATTTTATTGAGGCGGTGCTTGGTGTGCTGTGTTTTTAGTATTTTTTAAGTTGGTTTTTATTGTAAATTTTAGGTCCAGTTGTTTTAATGCTTTTTGTGTAATTTAATCTATATTTATTGTTAATTTTAGTGGTGTTTTATTGCTGTTTTAATTGCTGTTAGCCGCCTTGAGTTCTCTTTTCTAGGGAACAAAGGTGGGTATAAATCAAATAAATAATAATATTTAATTCAGTGGAATCTACTTCTGTGTAGATATGCCTAACATTGGGCTATTCTCATAATTAGCTATTTGGTTACCACCATCAGCATTCATGGTGTTTTAAAATAAAAGGTCCTTGCCCTAAGGCAGTAACAATAAAATAAAAAAGGGGGATAACTGAGTAAAGGAAGAGGAGTATCATTGATATCTAAGGCATGAGGCATAGATAAGAGAGAATGATCAGCTCTTTCAGATGCTCCCCTATAAATTGATCTCACAAGATAAGTCAAGAGCAGGATTTAAGCCAAAATAATGGAATTTTCTATGACCCTCAGATAAGTTAGAGTAAACCTTAGAGATGTGTAAAGTTATTTGAAAATGTGAGGCAGCAGAAAAAGAAAAGTAGGGGGATGTTACCTTCTTCTCCCAAAAGGAAGGGGGAGGGAGCTTGAAGAGGAGAGTGCTGCACTTCCAGATTAGTTGGCCTCCAACAGACCACAATTTGCTGAAGCACCTTTAGTTCTTCTCCTGTTTGAAGAAGATAAACTGGCTACCATATTTTTGTCTGCTTTTTGTTGCTGCTTCAGAACAACAACTATTTGGGAAGATTAGGAGGGTTTTTCTTTATTTAAACGAAATGTTAAATTTATACTTATTGTAATCTTTTAATTTACTTATTTACTTGATTAATTTCATTTTGTTATATGGAGCATGTTAAAAAATTTACTGCTTGATGATGCCACTTCCAACCATGACATCACTTATAGGTTAATGACATCACTATTGGTGGTTCCCAACAGATTGTCTTTCTATAATGTCAGCCCTGGTGCTAAAAGGTTTGAGAACCACTGGAATAAATCCTTCTTATTTGGCAAAGAGGATTTCTAATTTTTGTGAAAGCCAATTCAGTGAAGTACAGAAAGTGGAAAAGAGGTGGAAGGGGGACATTCTGGGGTGGGTGAGAGGTCATCTTGTTCCCATCTCAATGAACTGACAACTTTGTTGTTCCAGAGTGGGAGAGGACAAGTGGAGAGTGTGAGGTAGGACTAGATCCAGTGATGTGCCAAATTCCAACTGCTTTTCTGGACAGCGCAGACCCTGGCTGATTATATTTACCTGGTTCTGTGCAGCCTCCAGTGGCAGCACAGAACCAAGTAGTCCCATTGGGACTGCTGTAGCCTTACCTGGAGGGAAGGGAAAATCTATCCACTACCTACCCACGGTATTTATATACCGCTTTTCAACCAACAAGTTCACAAAGTGATTTACAAAGAAAATGGAAAAATAATAATAGCTAATTAAAAGCTAATGGGTCCCTGTCCCAAAAGGGCTCACAATCTAAAATGCAAAAAAGGACACCAGCAGAAGCCACTTGAACTGACACTGCTGGGGTGTGTAGGGCCAGTTACTCTCCCCTTGCTAAATAAAAGAGGAACACCCACTTGAAAGAGTGCCTCTTGCTCAGTTAGCAGGGGCAGGTGTCAGTTTTCCCTTGCTCCATGGTATGGGGAAGCATTGCAGTAGCCCGAATCTTGTGCTGGATACAGCACAGACAAGCTGGCTCCTCTTCTAGCTCCAGATAGGATCATGCTGCCCGTTTTGCGAGACTCCATTATAATCCAAGCTCAGTGCTGGGTGCAGAATCACCTGCAAACTGAATCTGATCCCTCAGGGACAAAACAAACACCTCAAGAACAGGTTGACAACTAAGTTCCAGATCTTTTGTAGAAGCACCTCTGTGATGACCAGATATAATTCCCATTGATAGCACTCACCCACCCCCTCATTTGCTCCAAACAGTGATACAGGACTTCCACAATTTCTCCTGCATTGGAGAGAAAAATCAGAGCTAAGCATCATCTGCATGCAGATGACAACCCCATAACTTTGAATGACCTCCTCCAAAATCAGTTGGCTTTTGTAAGTTTTCAGCATGAAGGTGGAGATGCATTTTTTACAAAATTATAATAAATTATATTGTTGTTCAATTATTGAAAATGTTCCAATCACAATAAGGTTTTTTGAGTATTCTGAATGTGAGGAACAAAGAAAAAACAAATGTCAAAAACTCTTTTGCATTCATAGTTACATATTCACCTCTTCTGCCTTTAACCATTATAAGTAGAAAAATTTCACATTTATATTCCTCTCAACTAAAAAAGAAAAAAGAAAATATCTACAGGTGAGTGCTAATGTAACATCTTTCACTTAGCAGGCACAAAGCAGCTTGTTAAAATCATAACTCAGCATGGTCTGTTTGAAGCAAAACAAGCCTTCAAAATGGCTTCTTTTGGATAGGATGTTGAGAAAATCCAGGGCTATGTTTTACAGATGAAAATACAAAAAACCCTTTTAATGTAGACTACTCTTACCTTTATCTTTGCCAGTAACAGTGCAGCCTTTCAAAATATTCCTGAACATTTTGATTGATGTGCTGCAGAAATTTTTAGATTCCAACATCTTGATGTTGCACTGAGTCCATCTCCATTACCAGAGATATTTCTTGATCTCCACACTGTGGGTAACAGATGACAGTTTGGCAATCAGTGTGGGAAGTGAGAAGGTCTAACACCAAATCAACATTTATGCATGGGAATGAAAACTGTCTCAGTTAACTACACAAGCAGATGGAAAGTGCCCCTTACCACCTTACTCCAGCTTCTATAAAAGCCAGAGAAAACAAGAATTTTTTTGAGAAAAGCTCAAACCCAATACTTGTGAAATTTCTACTGAAGGAGCTTTGAACTGTTGTAGCAGGAGCATCAGTAACAGGATATGGGGGGAGGGTGCAGCCTGCAGCAGGTGATGCGCCCGGGGGGATGACATGCACTGGGAGATCCTAAAAAGCAACTTTGTGGTGGTTTGGGAAACCCCATCATGTTATATACCATTGGATTCATATCAAAGAGCAGAATCCAGTGCAAAAATCCATTTTGGTATAGCACATTCATATACAATGTTATGGCCAAAAAATGAGAAATGAATTGAATTCTAAGGAAATCAAAAGTGACCCATATCGTGGTTTTACTCACGAGTAGGCAAACATGGAAAGGACAGGGAAGGGCAGGCTGGGAGGAATCCAAGGACACCAGAATTGTCCTGATCCAATGAACAGAACCCCCACAAATCACCCCAGAAGGAGGTCCCTGAAGATTGCATTAAAATGCATTGAAAGCTAAAGAGAACTGTACAACTATGTTTACTAGCAAGTAAGCAAGCATGCATTGGCTGGTGTGGATGGTCAATCCAGGGGAGTGCAAGACTTCCAAAATGTTCCTGATCAGGGATGTCACTGGTTTGTTAGAAAGGTGTTACCCTTGCGGCTAAAATCATGGTTTGTCAAAATAATCCCATCGTGTTCTATACTGTTGGGTGTGTAATATACAGCAGGTTGCAATGAAACAAACCACTCTGAAATATCTTTATTCTATTAAAATGTGTGGCTAAAAAACCAGTGTAGGTGGGGCAATGGCACATAACCACGTCTGCCATTAAGGATGTTTCCCGCACACTACGTGCTGGACTCTCGCACTGGGTGATACAAACCCTAGTGACACCCCTGGTGATGGGGTAAACCACACGGCACAATTTCAGGCCCTTTTACATTCAACAAAATGAAATCCTGGCATTTCTGTGGGATTGTATTGTTTCCAACAGCAGGTGGGAGTTTGGGTGATTTTGAATATTCTTCAGTGAAGAAAGTTCCTTCACCCAGACAAACAGCATGTCAATGTAAGATGGAGAATAAAGCTTCTACCTCACCAATTAGTGATTTCCTCCAAGGGTTTTTGTTGAAAGGGTTTTTCCTGTGAAGCATTCACAGAGCACAATCCTAATCATGTCTACTCAAAAGTAAGCTCTATTGTGTTTAATGAGTCTTACTCCCAGGAAAGTGTCTTTAGGATTGCAGCCAAAGCAGTATGCCTCCTGAATACTGAAGTGATAAAGGCTGAAGTGATAAAGGCAAAAGTTTCCCCCACAGTTTGCCCTGCTTGTTGTGACTGACTCTAAGGTTGGTGCTCATCCCAGTTACTTGGCCAAAGACATCTCCATCGTCATGTGGCCGGCATGACTAGATGCCAGAGGTGCACAGAATGCTGTTATCTTTCCACCACAGTGGTATCTATATATCTACTTGCATTTTTGAACTGTAAAGTTGGCAGGCTGCTTGACTCACTTGGGCATGCACAACCAAAATAGGTATGTCTGACATAGGGTGCAATCTACAGTAACTACGGGGAGTCCTTGCTCTGATATAAGAACAGTTTACTCTGGATTGCAATATGAATTTCTCATAGGTTTTCACTAGATGGTGCCATAACTGTCTCGACATAAATGTCTCTTACGTGCTCCTATAGTTACTCTGGATTGTAGGCAGTGGTGGGCTTCAATGGGTTCTCACAGGTTCTATAGAACCCTTTGCTATTGAGCGCCTGGTTCTGAGAACCGGTTACTAATGGGACACAGAATCTGTTGTTAATTTAGGTTATTAGGACATAGAACCTGTTGTTAATTTATTTGAATCCCACCATTGATTGTAGGGATATTGAGAATTTACATATTGACAATTGCATCCTCGTTGGGCAATCAACGAGGAGGTAAGTACAAAAATGTTTTTATTTACCTCCTGCAGGCCATCCAATTCCCCCTTCCTCCTCCCCACCAAAGGATGCAGTGTTCACCTTTTGGACAGCGCTGCATCAGAAGTTCTGGTGGGGGTTAGACTGGGCTGTTATTTCATCAGTAGTTTTGATTTTGAAAAACAATTCTATTTGTTACAATTTTAACACATCATAACACTTCATGGATTTGCAAGACACCTGATCTGATTAGCCAGTCCTACACCACTTCTAGTGGTGGCTAATTTCAAGTCTAGATGCTGGTTTCAGTTTTGTAATATACCCATATTTGCCGATATTCCTGAAAATTCATTCCTCAATAGGAATTATGCAGGGTGTAAATGATCATTTCTTATGCCCATGTTGTATCAAATTACCATGATTGTAGAAAGCACATCTAGTAGAGAAAGTAGGAATGTTTTATCTTTTTTTTAAGCAACATGAATGTTACCGTTCATTTGATGGTGATCCGCAGAGCAAGAGCAAATTATTCAACTTTGATTTTCTTGCCAAGACTAAGGCTACAATCCAGAGTAACTACAGGACCTTTTACAGTGACATGTAACATGTTACAGTGCTACCTATGGGAAACCTATGGAAAAAGCATAGAGCAATCCAGAATAAGTGCCTCTTACATCTTCCTGTAGTTACTCTGGATTGTTGGGCTAGATGGCTGATATTTCAGACTGATAGGGAGTTTAGGGAAAATAATACTTGCTTGCCAAAGATGCTTTGCATCAAAGTGATTTTCAGATGGAGGCAAAATAGAAGGCCAAAATGAAGGTGAATCTACTATTCTTTTCTTTAGGATGTGAGCCTTCATAATTATGAAAAACAGTAGACAGATTTTTTCAATGGAAATCAGTGGGTGGTCACAGGAACTTAACTTAGGAACATCTTAGAAACTAAGAACTAAGGAACTAAGACATCATCTCAGGAAGTAAAGAAAAGTCAAAGCAACTCATGTTATAAAAACTTAAAATAACCACTAAGTGACTGAGGAAGAGGCTGTCGATTGAATTGCAGTTGGAGGGAACTCAGGGCATTTGCTGTAGATATAAAAGGATACATTGCACAGATGGTAAAGAAATTTTTCTGTAGGTTCATTTACACCCGATGGAAAAATGTAACAGTGAAGGCGTAGTTCTAATGATGAACCAAATGAATCAGAATCTCTTCTGACGTAAACTGTTGAAGCTTCAATGGAACTGTCAAAACTAAACCTGCCAAGCATTTGGCCAACTAACTTGAAAGGAGCATTGTAGGTGGAGTGTTCAGATGCCATCAAGAGATCAAGATCACAGCATCGGAAGTCAGCAGGGATTCTTTGTAAAGTACAGCTATTGAAAATATAATAAACATACATAAAATTTCAAAATACTTAACAGGTTGCTGAGATAGTGCAAAGAGGGCAGGGTATTCAGCTGTTCTTTTAAAATTCCTCATCCTGCTCTCTCCTTGCTCTTTTCATTATAACTGCCAAATCTTCCAACTTTATAAAAATGTGTGATTCTGTTGGAATGCATAAAAACCAGATACAAACAGGAAATGTCCATTGTGCCATTTATTTTGCAGAGGCACCAAACTCTTTCCTGAGTGTTAGCCAAGACATCTGCTAGGGGTAGAAATATGGAAGAATTAATACCTTGCTGCAAGTGGATTTGAATGAGTGAAGCACTTGGACAGCTCACATGAGATCATACGTTAATTGATAGGTATGGATTTTGGTGGGTAGGTAGGGAGTTTTTTTGGAAAAGGGGAATTTATACAGCACTTTGGCGTGGGAAATAACATGTACTTCACCACTTCTGAAAAGTATTTATTCAGTAATAAGTACGATTTCAGCCCACTGATTTTTCAAATCCTTTCATTGTGATGTTTTTATGTCATTACATATCAGAACTGTATGACATTGAAACCCTCCATTGAAATCCTCCATTAGGTTTCCAGGAATTGAAACCCTCCATTAGGAGACAGATCTAGTGAATGATAATCCACAAAGAGCTGGCATTTTTATTCTTGGAACAATTGAAGTTTGATCCTTTTAAAGAGTTTCTTCTGGGACTGCTACATATTTTTTGTGGTCAGTTTGTATGAAGATAATATAGATACACCTTTAAATAAAAAACCTGCTAAATTTCATGGGGAGAAAAAAAACAGACAGAGAAGTTCTGGAGTTATCCATAAAACAGCAGAGATTTGAATTTACTGTGATTATGAGCGCAATCCAGAGTAACTACTTGGAATCCTTGCTCCGATGTAAGAACAATTTACTCTGAATTGGAATATAAGTTTCCCATAGGTTTTCAGGAGGTAGGTGGTGCCATAACTACGTTGACGTAAATGTCTCTTACGTGCTCCCCTAGTTATTCCTGATTGTAGGGTTTTTTGAACCCAAACTGCACTAAGGTCAGTGGAAATCATCCAGTCTGTGTGCTTTCATCCCATGAATTTTGGTTCAGTAGCTATTGTATCTTTCCCCCCCCCCTTTTTAACAATTCTTAATAATTTATCCTTTCCTTTCTGTTTAGCATCACAACACAACCTTACCTGGCCACTGTGTCCTTGGCATTCCCTCTATCAGGTTATTCATAGTTAGATTCATTTGGGAAGTTTAGCACTCTGCTTTTAGGTTATGTTTTACCTGCCTTATCATTCCAGGAGCTTTTTTTCAATAAGAAGCACAAAAAAAAAAAAACCACAATATTTTCAGTCTGCTAATTGCTTGCAGAGAAATCCAAATTTATTCCATTCACAGTGCTGAGATGCATGACCACAGAGGGCACAGTTTCCCCCAGAGTTTGCTGTCTGGCTCAGAATGGAAAATTTGATTCTGCCCATTTACACTCAAGATGCTGACTAGACTGATTTGTAGATATGTTTGAAAAAATATGTTCAGTGATGGAGAACCATTCATGGAACAGCTAAGCAAATTGTAAACATTACAAGTGTTTTCTAGCTTTCTTGAAAACTTTCTAGCTTTTGTAGGAAGCAAAGTTTTCTCATCACTAACAAAGAAAGGTGTTGAGGTGTTCCTCATGTTTCCTTACCTGAAATGAAGATTATTTGGGGAGGAATTAAATAGTGTCCAGTACTTTGGGGTTGTAGTCTATAGGTACCCACACGCATCTTTATATGTTCATCTCAGTCAGAAACATTGTGATCATAGTGCCAAACTAAATGGTTTGGCATCAAACATGGTGCCAAATTGATGCAGCAAACTAAAGAGAAACTGGCCATTGTGACCTCTCATTGATACTGCCTGCCTGACGGAGAAAGATTGGCTATTGTAGTGATTTTCAGCCATTGTGCTTTGGCATACATATGTGCTGCAGGAGTCCGAGTCATATTAGAAGAGCAAATGGGGGATTTGAGGCTCCTCCCAGCAGCATGGTGTGCCTTGTCAATGGTAAAAAAATACTCTTGTTGTGCCTTGTCAGTGTGCCATGAGGTTGAAAATTACTGTGCTATTGCGATTTCATGCTGATGCTACTATCTGAAGAAGCAATAAATTGTGTTGTTCTCCAGCTGCTGTACCTCTGAGGAAAGAAAGGCACTGACCTTCATCTCTGGACATTGCTGACCACTTTCATGATAAATATTCCCTTAGCACACAACCGCCAACAGAGTTTTCTGAACTTTCTTGCTTTTCACTTATCTGTAATGTTTCACTTCTCTTCAAGTGAAAATGGGAAGTCAGACTCCCATTTCTCCCACAGTTTATAGAACATGAGTTGACTACCCCTGGATTTATCACGGGGAAGGTAACACTCCAAACGACAAAGGACCGTGAAGGCACCAAACAAATATGCTATAAATATATTTGTAAAGTCGACAGTCTAAAGGAATTCATAAAATACAACCATTTATAGATATGAACATTCAGATCAATTCAAAATACAAAATCCAAGGATAAAGTCTATTTGTAAATTGGAAGTCGTTGATACTTAAGAGTCCTTGATTACAGAGAAATCCACTGTGTTATAAAAGAGTCCATGGTTACTAATATGCAATCCAGTCAGGTTGTTATCTATTGTTTGAAGACTATGTGACACAGATGCCAGCTGTAGGTTCTGTGTTTCGCTATGAGCTTTTTCTCAAGCATAGCTCGATTTGTCTTGCTTCCTATAAGAAAAGCTTAAAATTTTTTTTGTTCTTCTCTGACCATGTATAAAATGATTGCCCTCCTGGTTGACCCTTTCTATAATTGATAATTTTATAATTTTATTATTTGCAGCCTTTTCAATTAAGCCTTTATGATAAGTTTGTTTATTGTCGCCCTATTATATTCATGTGTTGAGAATTTTCTGTATTCTATTCTAGTTAAATGTTGTTACTTTAAATATTATGTAAGTTTTATGGGGTGTTTCCCAACAATAAGAGTTAAAGTATCTCCTTGCTATTAGAGACAGTTGCCTACCAGGTGTGCAGGGTTAAGCCCTGGTGGAGCCCTTTTGAGTTCCTTGATATGAAAAAGTAAAACGTCTTATCTGTAAGTAAATGTAAATTTTCTTTTATATTTTGTTTATGTTTACTTTGTATGTATAAACTAACTTTACTGTTTTGTATAGAGTCCGGAAGCTATGCTTGAGAAAAAGCTCATAGCGAAACACAGAACCTACAGCCGACATCTGTGTCGCATAGTCTTCAAACAATAGATAACAACCTGACTGGATTGCGTATTAGTAACCACGGACTCTTTTATAACACAGTGGATTTCTCTGTAATCAAGGACTCTTAAGTATCAACTACTTCCAATTTACAAATAGACTTTATCCTTGGATTTTGTATTTTGAATTGATCTGAATGTTCATATCTATAAGTGGTTGTATTTTATGAATTCCTTTAGACTGTCGACTTTACAAATATATTTATAGCAAATTTGTTTGGTGCCTTCACGGTCCTTTGTCGTTTGGAGTGTTACCCCTGGATTTATAGCATCCATGGAATCCATATATACTGTACCTTCTTCTATGCCTTTGTGTGCTGTATAGCCCGTTTATAATTTTTCTGAAGTACATGAGGAATTGAAGAATACGTTTTCTTACTGGATATGAAGCATCAGAGAATCAGTTAGGCTACAATCCTAAAGACACTTCCTGGGAGTAAGACCCACTGAACACAATGGGGCTTGTGTTTGAGTAGACATGGTTAGGGTTGTGCTCTTAGAGAAGTTGTTGTGGAGAACAATGGAGACTTAAGTTACAAATGAATACTTAGGATGCTCCGGGCCTTAATCTTTTATAAGTAGCAAGCAGGTTACCGAAAGCAAGAAGGCATTGATTCCATTCAACTGGATACTTAAACCATCGTGATAATTGCAAACAATTCTAATTGTTTACAGGTAAGCATGCTCGGTAAGGTAAGATTGCTCAGTACTTTTCCATTCTTTTGAGTGATCTAACCTCTTTAGGACACACCACACCAGATTGGGTTGTATTGTTATACCTAGTAACAATGAGCTGTGCTCAGACCTGGGAGCATAGCTCTTTGTGGCAAACTACTGAAACAGCTATTGTTCATTTATCATCATGGTCATGAAGAAGACCTGACTTTGTTTTTAGCTGACATAGTCCTGGCTATAGCAACATTTTGCTGACAGAGACAGAACTCAGCTGCTATGAGTTTTCAGCCATAGGCTTAGGCCTTTGTTATGCCCAAGGAGTGCTGTCATTAGCTTGGTTATGTTCTAGGGATGTTGGCACCATTTCACAACAGTAAAACTAAACCAATAGGGCTAGAAAGCCTCTAGGCTGACAGGCCAAATCTACAGGGCTAGGAGACCTCTAAGTTGGCCTAACTGCTATAGAAGTGGCAGCTGTACAAGGGCAGCATGCTCACTGGTCTGTAGGAATTGTGTCATATCCTGAGATACGGGCTGTTGTAGTTGTGCCGTATCCTAAGGTTGAGTGGCAGGAGTGGTTCTTAGGACAGCCTAAGACTCAGAACATTTTATTTTGCTTCTATTTTTACTGTATCGTATCATGGACCCCATGGGTCTACTTAGATTTATGCCTGCTCCTGGGGTGGTCTCAGAGGAGCTGTGAGGGAGCATATCTGCCCTGGAAACACCCTTCGGATATGGCCTAACTACACTGTTCTAGGCCATGCTCAACATGCCCTCAACCTGCCCCTGCTGAGCTGCCTATGCTAGCAGTACTAGGCAGGTGCAGTTCCATCTGTCTTGGGCCAGCCTAAGTGGACTAATTGCCTTTTCTAGTGCATCTAGTCTGGCCTATCTGGCATTAGGCTGGTCCAAATGCCAGATGGGCTGGTGTAAGTGCACTTCAGGATTGCAGCCTTAATTTCCCAAGTAAAAATAAAAGATCAACAAAAAAGTTACCATTTGCAGTATTTTTATCTATGTGTACTGCAGATCTCATATATATTGTTGAAATATTATCCATTTTTTGTTTTTGATATGTTCATTAAAGTTTCTGTGATGTCCCCGCAGTCCTTGGGTGATTGATTTGCTTGCTTGTTTCTTTACTTACTGGCAAGCCTCACTTTGGGATAGGCTTCATATGCAATGGTTCAGGTGCCCTGTTGCTTATCATTGTCTAGCCTCCAAGTAAAGCCAAGTAAAGCTGTGCTCACCTAGCCTCCAATGGCTTTTCTGAGCTCAACAGAGGCTGCCTTTGCAAGGTTCAGAATGGCCGAAAAGGCCAAAAAAATTGCACCTTAAATCACAATGTCTTATAAGGCAAAAAAAGACATTTGCTGTTTTCCAAAGAAACTGGAAGTTGAGATTTTTTTAGGCCTTTTCCGCCATCATTGCAGAGGCAGTGCCCACCGTGGGGCTCAGAAAAGCTTCCAGAAACAATGGCGTTGCATTGGGGTTGAAGACCACTGAACTATATTATTATTTAACCCTCTGCTACCTTAACTTCCCATGACAGTCCCTTGTTTCTTTCACTTAAATAAGGATTATGTGTTATAGGGGAAAAAAGCTTCTGAGCAGGAGACTATCAAAACTCTGTAATTGATTGGATGTTGAAATGCAGAGGCACAGCGTGATACCTTCCTGTGATACAGTCCTTCCTGTGGACCTTCCTGTGATATGGTCCAAAAAACTAATATAAAAACTCCATCCTTCCGTGATGGAGGCACCCACTAAGAACCAGTTTTCGGAAATTCCAACTGGTAGGAAGTGAAAAGCAACACGTTTTCCTCCCTGTACTTTCCATTGAAGAATCCTGACTGAAGGATGCTCTGCCCCAACCCCTGGGGCAGATTTGGGGAGGTGTTCCTTCTGAGACATCAACACCCACCAAGAACCGATGTTGAGAAATTTAACCCTTAAGGGGCTGAAAAGGGGCGCAACACGTTTTCCTCTCTATACTTTCCATTGAATAATCCCTGACTGAGGGATGTTCTGACCCAACCCCTGGACCGAGAAGCATGAAATTTGGAGTGGGTGTTCCTTCTGTGACATCAACACCCACCAAGGACCAATGTTGAGAAATTTAACCCTTAAGGGGCTGAAAAGGACTGCAATGTGTTTCTGTCCTATACTTAACATTGAAGATTGATTAACATCCAGCAATCTGGTGCCTGGTGCACTGGGAAGGAGGGTGCACTGGGGGTTGGTGCACATGGAGGATGGTGTGCATGTGGGGATGTTGTGCATGGGGGCTTGATGCTTATGGGGGAAGTTGCGCAAGGGGGTTGATGCGTGTGGAGGATGTTGCACATGGGGCGAAGATGCACATGGGAGATTGATGCACATGGGGTTTGATGTGCATGGGTGTTGATACACATGAGAGGATGTTGCGCATGGGGATTCATGCACATGGGGATGTTGCACATGGGGGTGTTGTGCATGGGGGATGATTCACATTGGGGATGTTGCACATGGGGGGATGTTGCGCATGGGGGGTTTATGCATATAGCAGGATGTTTCGCCTCAGGGATATTTTGCATTGGGTGTATGATGCTTATGGGAGGGTGTTGCGCATGGGAAGATGTTGCGCAGTGGGGTATGGCATACGGAGGGTATTGTACTCCAGTAATGCCGGTACATTTCACTAGTTGCTAATAAGCAAATGAGACCTGTCTATCAGTCACCACCACATGGTGTGCATCTTGATGGCTTGATTGCCAGCTCACAACCAAAGTACTTTGGTCAATCTTTGTTGGGTGCCCCTGAATAGAGTCGCACACAGTTTGTCTTACTGTTAAATAATATGCTGGAATGTTTAACTTATCACTTAAGTTCTGCTATATAAGGTTTCTATTAGTTTCAAAAGGAGCAATTAAAAATGATCCGTAGCTGAACATTATGAGTCATCGACTGCATTTCTCAAGTGGTGTTCGCTAGAGCTGGAATGTGCTGGATAGATGCCCTTTGGTAATGCAGTGGTTGCTGCATTGTACTGAAGGTTATAATTTATATGATCTGAAAAGCAGAGCTTTTCCTGTAATTGAAAATGTTCTTTAAAGGCACTGGCAATCTTCAACTTAACATAATTTATTACACTAAAACAACATTGAAAAATCATTTTCAATTTATCTTTCCCTTATTGTTTTGGTTGCATATGTGATAACTGATTTTGTCTGAATTGCCAAAACAGCTAAATGAAGGTATGTCAAAAGGGATTGCCAACTTCACAAGTACTTTCCTGTCTGACACAGCTGTCTAGAAATGGGGTGGGCAAAGATTTTGGCAGGATGGCCACATCATCTCTCTGTGGCACTGTGTTGGGGATTGGAAGGATAAAGAAGGAATTTAAATTCAAATTTGAATAAATTTATATAAATGAACATGGAACATATGAATGATGAATTTTACAGAACTTATTTAAAATACACATGAGAACAATAATATGGGCATGTAGAACCACATGAGAAATATGAACTGTTTGCCACATTCCTCCTTCATAGTGAAAACATACAGACTAAGCCAGACCCATCCAGAAACATATGGAGACAGAAGTTGTTCAGAGGCAATGGGGGCAACTTGGACCAGTGCAAGTTCCAACAGTCTCTGATAACCAGAGTTTCATTGGAGCCTGGGGGTCCCTGCTGGCCAAATTTGGTCCGTGAGGGCCAAAAATGGCCCCTGAGATAGTGTTTGCCCACTGGTCCAAAAGCATGTGCCCTTTCTCCCATCACAGTTTAGCAGTGATGAACTACATTCTCCATTTCAGTAGCTACAGCATTATTTGAAACTATTATTTGGACTAGTCTCCACGTGTATTATTTGGACTACTGCTGTTGTTTGGACTACAGTCTCCAATTGTGGTAGGTTCAGCATTATTTGAAAGCAGGGATTTTTAAACTTTCTAATTTCTAGTTCCTTAGAAGCGTATGAGAGACTACTTAGGTAGCAGTTTGTGCATGTCTGTGCACTGGCCTACCCCTATCCCAGGAGTGGCACACAAGTGTTTTATTTTATTTTATTTTATTTATTTATTTATTTTAAATATTTATATCCCGCCTTTCCTCTCCTATAAGAGGGAGCCCAAGGCGGCTAACAACAGAATAAAACACCATTAAAATCGAATTATAAATATAAATTAAAACATAATTAAAAACAATTAAAATACAATTGAATTTAAAAGGCTCAACAATAAAAACAGATCAAAAACAGTTAAAAACAGTTTCTTCCATCCAATATCCATCTTCCAAAATATAAATGTTTTATAGCACATTTGTGACACCCCACAGGTCAGTACAGGACTTATGCCGGGGCATTACTGATGGTTAGGTTTGCAGCCTTAATGAAATTATCATTAACATATCACAAGTTGAATGGGAGAGCAACATTTCTGTCTAATAGTCTGAATGGCAGTCTATGCAAATTGTTTGTGTGTGTGTGTGTATGTGTGTGTATGTGTGTGTGTGTGAGAGAGAGAGAGAGAGAGAGCACACAAACATGCATACAAACACCCATCTCATGATCTTCTGCAGTGGAAAGGTTCATTGCTATCCCCCCCCCCAATCTCCTTCCACATTCCTCTTCTGTACCTTCTATCTCATTCTTTTCTTTTAAAGGTTCTGGGGGAGCAGAGGCAGGTGCATCATCAGATAAGGGGAGGGATTGAAGAATATTTGGCACACTGTGTTTTGGGGCAGGAGAAGGTCATCTCAATCCACAATTAGGAAATGTGATTCTGCAATACACTATTTGTTTTTTCAGTTTAGGGGAGATCATCTTAAAGTTAAACTAGCATTGCCTATTGATAAGAAGGTTTAGTTGCAAATTAATACTTTGTAGATACAAACTTTATATTGTCAGATATTGTCAGATATTCATATTCTTTGGGATTCTAGGATTGAAGAACATGCAATTTTTAAAAAACTGGCCAGTGGCCATTCTTCTTTTAACCTTGAAATGTTATTGTAGCTGGTTTCACTGTATTAAATAACATTTTATTTGGGAAAAACCCCAATGCTCTGAGATGTTAAGATCAAGCTGTAAGCTATAGGCATTCTGCCAGCAAAGGCTCCATTTACACCATGCTGCTCGAAGGCACAGCTAGCCCAATCCTTCTTAATGATCCACTGGTACAACCCTAATTCAATACAACTTGGACTAATCAAAGGTCTTTATTAATAATGGGATTGTGTAACATTACATTTTTGCTGATAATCAACCTTATATTTCAAATTAGTTTGGACAAGTTGCAGGCATTAAGATATAATCTGGAAAATTCCAAGTCATTCAAAGCAAATTGCAGAACATATTGTAAATAGATAGTGTCTAGCGCAATGATTGAGATCTTAGATTTTCTTATCTTTATTTCTCATTTGCAATTACTTTTCCATCAGTGGTTCAAAGGTCTGATTGACATTATTCTTTTTTCCCCCATAACCAGCTATCTGATGAGTACACCCCACAGTGTTAATTCTAGCTTTCATTTCAGTAAAGCTATACAGATGGGGAAATAAAGTAATTATTCAAAGTCCTTTGTTTAAAAATTGAAAGTGTAATTTACTTCTGAGAAGGTATGCCTAGGGATTGTGCTGTTGTGCTGTGCTGACTGTAAAAATCTGTTGTTATTCATCTTAATTTCTAAATATTATTATGCGCATTAAAAATACTTCCGTCAATCTGGCGCTTTCAGAACCTGAAAGCGCAATCAGGCGCTTTCCGACATGTCAGACTACCACCTGATAGTCTGGTAACAATCAATTAAATATATTGAGTTTGGGCACAGGTTCTTTGCACTTACATGAGTGAGTGAGGGAGGGAGGGAAGGAGGGAGGGAGGGTCAGCTCAATCCTGATTTATGCTGTATTAGGCAGTCTGTCCCAGCCTGTGCTGAATTGAGTGCAGTTAACTGGGACTGCTGCTTCACTTCCCTTGGGAAGAGAAGACTTTCCCCTTCCCTTTAGTAGGGCTGCAGATACCCTGATGAGTCTACTCCAGGGGTCTCCAAACTATCAACTTCAGAGCTCCTGGACCTTTAACAACTGAGTAGAGAAGGAAATGTCAGCAGGTACCGCTTTTGATTGGTGAGACAAAAAGCTGCAGCTGCTAAAATTTCTTCCTCTGCACAACTGTTAAAGGTCCTGGAGCCCTGAAGTTGAAAGTTTGGAGACCTCTGGTCTACTCATACATAGGCCACCTCTGGAGGTAGTATGAGCAGTTGGGAATAACTACAAGCTGCCCCTGGCTGCCTATGAGGTGGGGTTTGGATCTGGTATAAAGTAAGTTTTGGTCCCAGTCCATCTTCCACCTGTCCATGGTCCCACTCTCTGCCAGCCCTCCCCCACCCTTAAGATATCCCTTCCTACTTCCTCCTTGCCTTTTAGAATCCATTGCAAAACACTTTATGGTGCTTCTGTGCGATTGTGCACTAGTGGAGCACACGCTTTGCCATGCACCAACTCAATAGGATTTGCCCATTAGTTCAGCTCCTTTGCAAACTAATTGTATCTGCAGTCAGTTTCTGCCTCACATACTAGTGATTTTTGGCTGTAGTTTTCATTGTGCTGTGGAGCCTTAAGAGTGAATGACCACCTGCCAGGTAATGCTGACCTTTCCAGAGGCAATGTTAAGAAAGCACAGTGAGTGAGCACATCTCTTCCTTAGGCAATCAATCAGCCTCCCACAGAACAGCAGCTATATACAACATCTCTTCACATATTATTTTGTGCATTTTCCCCCACTCTTCTTTGCAATCACAGTGCGATTTAAATGAGACCAACTTCCTGATAAAAAAACCCAAGTAAACATCAGAACGATTACTAGGTGAAATGAAGTTCTCTCATCAAATGTGTACCTTCTGGTAGAACAAAACTTGTTCAAAGTACACTACTGAAGTTACACTTAACATCTTGTCAGATCTCTGCCCACTTTGTGATCCAAGAATCATGGAATAAATGATTTTAAGAATAATTCAAAATACACCTTGAATGAACTAGGTGAGGGAAAGATTAGATTCAAAAAGGAAGACTTCTCTTTTGGTCCTGTCTTTCACCATAGTGATCTGAGTTCCCTACCAAGTTTTTAAGCCAGACTCTTGCTGTTAAATTTATCTGTTGTCCAATTTTTGATTCTGAATAAGAGTGTCAACCTGACTGTGTCCTCAGTGGCTGAGAAAGGGTGATTGATTTTTGTCCATCTATTTCTTGGTGCCACATTAACATCTTGGGGGATTGTCAAGTGGACTCGAGTACAGTGAACATGGACCCTTTAGGGAACTACACCGCAGAGAGTGTAGTTTCACCACCCTCCTTTGGACATCCAAGACTTTCCCAATGCGGTGGAGGTTTAGACCCATGAGAGAGATAACAGTAGGGCCCGATCCAGCCTGGTATGTGGAAGGGAGACAAGTGTACTTGGTACCCTGGAAGGAAAAGGACCATGGTCAGGGTTATGGAAGTGGGATATAAGGGGAAAAAGTGCATGAGTCAGCAGTCGGGAGGAAGGCGAGGACCGATGAGAGTGCTGGACACTTCGGCTCCCGCAGGACCCTTCCTGAGACCTAAAAGAAAAGAAGACAGTGTTCATAATATTGGGATGTTGTGAAGTGTTAGGGTTGAGACAATGATTTACCTGTTGTTCTCTGTTCCAAAGGGATGGCAGTCTGGGTGAAGTAACTTGGAACTGAAAGGGAAGAAAGTTTGTTGTTAAAAGGTGTGAAGAAACTAAGATTTGTGCAAGCCTAAGTAAACTGGTTTGTTCATATACTTACCTGGTCTGTCTGATTTCATCATCGTGTCTGAGGCAGAAAGGGAACCTGAAGAGAGAGAGCCTAAAGAGAGAGACTTGAAAGGGAGCGAGAATGTGACAGGGATTGTGAGTGGGTATTGCTGGCGTCTAGCGATCCCATCTCGACATATTCCTCTCCAGTTGACTGAGTGTTTGTGCCTTCTGTGAGCACTAGGGATAGTGGAGATTCTGTTGGAATGCAGATCTCCCTTTCCTCCCCCCTCCCCCTGCACACCTGGTTTCAAATGTTGGCTTCAAATGCGCTGCCATAGATCCTTAAACAAAGGTCTTAAGAGACCTAAACTTCCATGATAAGGCTTCCTTATCCTCAAGATAAGGGCCTCTATCACACCTAGCCACTGGTCCAGCAGGCCTCCGTCAGTCTTGGAATAGTATGGTATCGTGCTTGGCGCTGCATATGCTGCATGTAAAGCACGAAAGCCTGGGTTGGATTGTTACGGAGGATAGGCTGTTACCCAAGCAGCAAATCCCCCTCTCCACGCCACTGAATTAGTCCAATGGAAAGGCAGAGCCAATACAATTGGATCCAGCTGGCGTTGCAGAGCTGGGCTAAGGACAGGAGCTCACCCTGTCTTGTGGGGCCGACCCGGGTCTCGAACCCTGGCCTGCTGGTTAACAGGCACAGTGTCTTAGCCACTTGCGCCACCCACAGCACATGCAGTACATTCCATACCATGTATTCTGCTGTAAAGCATATTCTGAACATGGTTTCTCAACTGGCTAAGAGATGGTGGCAGGATGTGGATGATTTCTCCTTGATAGTGGTCTGGATCTGGATCCACCCTTGAACCAGGCAGTCTACCAGCAGTTAAGCAAAAAATATTTCCCTTATCTCTTGTTGGCTGTATTCTCTCCCCCACACCACCACCCCCAACACGAAGAGCTTCATCTGTATAAAGTGGCGCCTCACATAACAGAATTAATTTGTTCCGGAGGCAGTTTCTTTACGTGAAACATTCTTTACGTGAAGTGGATTTTCCCATAGGAAATAATGGAAACTCAAACGATTGGTTCCACAACCCAAAAAATTTTCATATAAAAATATTAACTATGTAAAATTGATGACAAAACACTGGAATTGAATTCAAAACATGCATTCAGTGTGCATGATCCTATGAAGGCTACTTAGGCTGCAATCCTAAAGACACCCAGCGGGGCTGCAATCTTAAAGAGACCCAGGGGGCTGCAGTCCTAAAGACACACAGGGGGCAAGTCCCATTGAACACTCTGGGGCTTACTTCTGGGTAGGCTGAATTGGGGAGGGGAGGGTTTCCCCACCTCAACAGAGGCTTTCTCCGCGCACCATTGATATAGACTCTATGTGTTTAAAGTCTATGCGCACACCAACCAGGAAATGATGCTAGGAGACGCGCGTGCACAGGGAATCCCCTCCGCTGCCCCTAGAGACATGGGGAAACCCTCCAGAGGTGGAGAAAGCCTCTGCTGAGGTGGGGAAAGCCCCCCCCCATGCAGCCCAGAGGCGAGGGGAAAGCAGGCAAGCTGATGGCTCCCGCTCTGAGCACTGGCTGGCTGCCAGCCAGTGTTTGTTACCTGAAGCAATTTTGTTACTGGAGGCAAGGGGCCCCTGCAGCTGCCATTTTGTTACCTGGAACTTTTGTTAGTAGGGGCTTTTGTTACCCAAGGTACCACTGTAGCTGTGTTGTGGAAGATTTTGGAGGATAGGATGTGTGTTAATTGGACACAGAGTTCACCAGAGGACACAATTCTCTTTAACTGATATCCTTTAGTATAGTGTAGGGTAATATCAGTGGAAAGATAAAAAACAACAAAAAATTACAAATTTGTTAAAAACTGGCCATGATGGGAGAACTGGGAGATCCAGTTTCAAATTTCTGCTCAGCCATGAAGCTTTCTTAGGTGTCCTTGGGCCAATCACTATCATCCCTGCTTTCTTCACATGGACAGCCTGCATTTTCTAGATTGAGGCATTACTCTCTGAAGTGCTAGGGCCAGAAGTAAAGGCAAATACCATTGGCTGTTGCTCTCTGTGTCATTACTCTGCTTATTTGTTAATGCTGCTGACAATTGCACATAAGGAGTTAAGCAATCAGACATTAGCAATTACCAAGAAAATAAAAATAGCAGGACTGATAATTACCTTTGTTAATTTTGTGTGGGGTATACTTCCAGATCATTTCTTAATTTACTCAAACTGATTGTAGCAGTGATCTTGGCCACTCTCCACTCATCCATAAGTATTTCAGTATAGATTTGTCTTTCAATCTTTTTCTCTAGTTCCTTCCTCAGCAATTCTTTAGGCCAAGTACTTTCAACATAAACTAAACAAAGCATTTGGATGTGTTTTATTTCATCTATCTACATAAGTAGAAGGAACCACTGACTTACATTGCATTGGCACAAGCCAATAATGGACAAAAAGATAGTTTTACTGAACTCCCCACTGGTGCGCTTAATAGTAAACCTCACAGGGCATTAATGAGGTTACCCTAATTATTCTAAGACACAACTCAATAACACTAAAATAGCAGTTCACAATTGTTCCTGGATAAGCTCAAGATCCCCAGGATATTGTAAACAAATGATGATAAATCCAGGGATTCTTGCCCCATTCTGAGTTTCACACTGGATCCTAGGAGCTCAGTCTGGGAGGAACAGAGGGTAATGAATAGCTTCATGTGTTGTTATTCCATATCCCTGCATGCCCTCTTTCCAAAGACAATGAAGAATCAGGAGGTTGATCCTGCACAGACAATCTGTATGTAAATGATAAGATGTTCAATTTTCTACTTTCTAAAAAAATGATTTCATTAAGGGTGGTTATTTTGTTCTTTGACTTTCTTATATGTTTTGAATGTATACTTTTCTCCCCCCTTTAAATGAATGTTCTTGTCTGGAGTGCTTGTTTTGTCAGAGGTTGAAAGCATCAACCTGTAAAAACTTTCCCTTTAAACACTTGTAGTTTTTGGAAATGCAGAAGGGGGTTTAAATGAGATTTTGGAAAGCCACCAGATTAATTATGGAAGGTGTGCTTAGAACTCTGTTCATTTCTATCCCATCTGTTGGATCACCAGGAATTCCAATCTACTCTGTCTTTAAAAAAGGAATTAAATGGTGAGAGTACCTTGTGTTAGGTCATATTGTGAAAACTGGCTATCTTTCTCTTGCTTTTGTATTTTAGAATCACCTTAGAGTTGTTCTGAGAATAACAAACGTGTGTCACCCACCACTGTCTTTGGTATTTGCAAACAAATAATGGGATTTTTGACTTCATTTTTACACTGAATTTTAGTTCAAACCCCCCAAAACTGTGATGAATGGCTGGTAGGGAGAAAGTTAGGCTTTAGGTAGAGAGAGTATCTGCAGTTGTAAGTACACTTTTGCATACACCAGTTGGCTAAGAGGCTTGCATCCCCATTCTAATGGGCTGTGCCTTTGGTGGAACATATGTTCTACTGGTGTTGGCTGCTGCAAAGCTGCCACAAAGCATGCTCTAGCAGTGTGTGCTGCTGAAGAACACACCAGTAGAGGAACATGTCTCTAGAGACCCTCTGGAGCAGGTAAACCTTGCAGGGGGTGCATTAGGGCAATGGGGTGGGCAGAATGGGGTATAATGGAGAAGTGATGTTAGTGATGGCAATGCACCCCTTCCCTTCCTAGAGCAACATGGACTTGTGCCAGTGATTGAGCTGGTGCAGGTCCACATTAGCTCACAGCATCTGCTGGGGCTTACGCTGGGGTAGGGAGAAAAATGTCTCCTGAGCAGATTTGTAATACTTCCAGAACTTCCCGGTGAGATGCAACAAAGCTATATTAGTACTCCATCAGTCTTAAGAGACTATGGTATCGTGCTCGATGCAAAGGCATGCAAAGCACGAAGGCCTGGGTAGATTGTTATGGAGGATATGCAGTTACCCAAGCAGCAAATCTTCCCTCTCCATGCCACTGAAATAGTCCAATGGAAAGGCAGTGCCAATACAATTGGTTCCAGCTGCGTCACATAGCTGGGCTAAGGACAGGAGCTCAACCTGTCTTGTGGGGGCCAACCCGGTTCTCGAACCCTGGCGTGCTGGTTAACAGGCACAGTGTCTTAACCATTTGTGCTACCCACAGCCCTTAGTACCACTGCATGACAAATTAGATAGAATTGGCCTATTGAGCTATGAACCAAGACTTCCTAATTCAGACCTCCCTTCTGCCATGAACTCAAAGATGGCAATAGGCAATCTGGAACAATGATCCAGATCTAAGGTATCATTTAGCATTAATGTAATAATTATACTGAGATCATGTGTCCAAAATTCAGTGCAAGAGTAATTATTTGTAGTTCTACTTTTGAAAAAAGTAGTAATTTGTGGTACACTGTTGAATGCTAAAGATCTTATTTTTCTCCCTGAACAATTATTAAAATGCAATATAGGAAAAAGTATTGATGAAGCAGATAAAATGTTGATTCAAACGATTGCTGCTTACATTATAGTTGATACATAGTGGATTAGAATGGAGTGCAGCCAATGTATTTTTATTGACTCTCGCGCTTTCTCTCTCTCTAGCCTAGATTAATCAACTAATAGATGTTTTCCATCTACAGCTGGCTTTGTTGCATAAGCCAAATTGACTTGTAACCTAAAAGATGGGCAGTGAAATGAGAATTGATGATGGCAACTCAGAATTATGTCCAGTCTTAATAAGATGATTGGAAGAAGCAGTAAGACAAAAATTAACAAAACACATAAATCAGAGCAGATGTGAATTTCTTTCTCATCATGATATGCTTAAAAGCAAAGGATGGCCTCCTAGGCAATGATGCTGATTTTCCTCAAAAAAGTTTGATGAGATGCTGTGACAGGAGAAGGCTAGTACTAAAAGAAGAATAGTTTGATGAGCCAGCTGGTCTCTCCTTATTTCTCCCCTAATTTGTATTTCTCTGTGATATTTATATTTTGTATCACTGACTACATGTTAAGTAGCAGCAGCCTTAAATATTGGCTGGCACACTTTTTAGAATTGATAGAGGCATCTCTTACTTTACTGTAGTAATTCCTTACATTATTCTGGCATTTTAATTCCTTGCTCTTCAGTAGATACCTCTTTTCAAGTTTCTATATTTAGGAAATGGTTGCTTGGGGAACCATTTGGGACTGCCAACATAGATATAGAAGGGAACGGAGTGTAAGACATTGGCCCCTGACATTGCCTGCCTTTATACCAGAACTTGATTGGCCAGCTTGGTTTAAATACTGGGGACAAGGCCAATGATGTAATCGGCAAGCACCATGAAATCACCCTACTCGCCATGCTGGACCTCCTGGACAGCATGGGCTCATTTCCAGAAGGGCTGAGAAGGATGTTTCGCTGGATCTGTCTCCATCCTTTACTCCCTCCCCCTGTGTCAAAGCACAGAGGGACTCAACTGAAGCCAACAAGCCCCAAAGAGAAGAATTCCATTAGAACTACAGGAAGAACTACTTCATGAACTCTTGGCAAGAAATAATTCAGCAGCAGTCCTTGCTGCTTGGGTCTGTAGCTCCTGCCCCTCTCCATCACCCTCTGATTTTTGTATCCCATACTGTTTGACATAGACCCTTAGACTGAATCAGAGAAAGGGCTGGGACCCTTACGTGTATGATGGATTGTGACAATATCTTTGGGAGGGGCTACTTAGGGACAATTTAAAGTGGAGAATCAACAGGAAAGGATAGGCTTTATCGATCCCAACAATGCTTCTGTGCACCCAGTAATCCCCTCATGGTGTTTGACGCAAGCAACTATCATTTGGTATGATAACAAACAATTGTGCATGGTCTGGCCCCAGCCTAATTTAAGTGCAAATTTCATGTTTTTAAGTGGTTTCTAGATCAGTCTTGTTCTTGAGCATGTTATCCCAGGACTCCCGGGACAATCTGTCTGGGACCCCCTTGAAGTGGGACTTCATCAACCTGGAAGTGACATCACATAGGAAATTATATCACTCTAATGTCATAGTCCCTTTGTGTTCAATAGGACTTACTCCCAGAAAAGTATGGGTTATAGTCTGATTGCCATATTCCAAGATGGTGGCACCCAGTGCCAGATTCCAGATTCCAAGATTCTTGTCCAGCTTTTCCTGAACCCCCCTGAAATGAAGTTGTGACCCCCCCCAAGGGAACCACCCCCCAGGGGAACCCCCATATTGAGAAATAAGGGACATTGTGCCTTAAATACCAGACTCCACCTGTTATCCAACAAAGACACAGAGGACAAATTTCAGTGCTGCAGACAGAGGCATCCCATTTGTGCCAGGGTTTGGTATAGCATACGTAAAGCAGTTACAATAGAAAATTTCCACAAAATCAGTGTCTTCACCTGAGCAATTATGTTGGAGCAGCAGATGGCCATTATCCTCTGACAATATTTTATTGGCATCTCCGAAATGGATAGCACTTAGCAAAGCATAATCTGCTGGATGTTCACTCTGTTACTCACACTGCACAAGGAGTAAAAACATTGCTGAGATGTCTGCAGTCATATAATGATAATGGAGCAAAGGGGGGAAAGACCTAAAATTTGAATGTTCATTTATTTGTTTCAAAGTGAATTTAGTTGTCATAAAAAGGTTCTGAATTGACTTGAGGCCCTCTAGCTATAGACAGAAAAGTTGCAGTAACATTTTCCAGAGTGTGAAAAACTTGTGCCTTACTTTTTAGCTTCAGCAGTGAATGACCTTGAAAATGTACTCCAGCTCCATTTTTTGGGGACTAGCTCCCATTTTTTGCTCCCATGCTTTTTTCCTTTGGTTGCAATTGTCGGAAAGAAGCTATATTAGCAATACACATGGCACAGTCCCGAGCACCCGCTTAGACTGGCACAAGTCTCTGGGGCTGGCCCAGAAGAGTCACAAAAGTGCCACAAAGCATTTTTTGCACCACTGTCAAGGGAGAGAAGGGCACACGGATGTGTGCCAGATTTCCTGAACTGCTGTGGAAAATGGATGGGGTAAGCTGCGCTGGCCAAACTTGGCAAAGTGTGGGGAGGAGGAGGTAGGGAGGCATTTTAGGGCAGAGTAGAAGTTGGGCCTGGCCCCAGCACCTCTGCTGATCCAAGCCATGATCCGGGGCAGCCTGTGCTAGTCCTGGGCTGCTCGGTATGGTGCCACTGAAATCGGTGGCACAGATCTAACTAGATACATTGGAACTGTTACTGTACTTCCCCGGGGAAAGGTGAAATGTTTCCTCTTGCATCAGGGAGGCACAGGAGCAGCCTCAACCTTGTGCTGGATACAGTACATGCATGGTGTTAGCAATTCCTGCATTTGGCAGCAAGTGTGGTAACCGTAACTCTGCTATGATATGAGACAAGAGAGATAACAAAGGAAGTGTTGCCGCCATTGCCTGACTTAGGGATTCACAAAGTCACTTTCAGAATTCACAAAGTCCTCAAAGTTCACAGAGTTCACAAAGTCACAGAGTTCACAAAGTCACTTTCAGAATTCAATAGCTATAACAACAGAGGTAACAACAACCGCTTTGTGAACTTTTTGTTGAAAAGCGGTATATAAATACTGTAGATAAACAGATAACAACAGATGATGATTGGCATGCATGAATGAGCCATCATAGAATTAACACCAAAGGTTTGCTGTCCCTTCCAATGAAATGCAATTCAGTGGCATCCCTTCTGCGGCATCCATTTAAATATACATCTTGTAGCTATCAAGCATAGGAAAATCAAATGTAGGGGAGTCAAATAAGTATGAGTGCATGTGAATAAGCAATCATGCATTAACCAGAAATGCTCTTGCGGATTTAGAAGGTAGGAAGAAGCCTTATATTGAGTTAGAATATTGGTCTGTTTAGTGCAGTATTACTTACTCTGACTGACTGGCTGTGGTTGCCATCACACTGCTACTCCACAGATTCAGTGTACTCAGAAGTAATATTGAAAATTTTAAAATGAAGCTTGAACCAAATAACTCCCAGGTCAAATTATAATTCAGCTATGAGTTTAGTTGCATGGCATTAACAGGCTCCTGGTTCAAACAGTGAGAGGATCACTGCATCTTGTTCAACTGTGTCCTAGTCACATGTGTCCCAGAATTGACATTTGTGTCCTTTCTTTTTATTGTGTCCCAATAAAAGTACTTTTATATTAGATGTACATTTCATTTTTAAATACAGAGGTTGGGTTAGGGTTTGGGCTGAGATTAACTGCTTAGCAACCCAAACCTACGCCCTAGCAGTGGCCAGGGAATGGTTCCTAAAGGGCAGCTGCTTCATTCATATGACCAGAACACATTTGACCAGAATCATCCAGGATGCAAATAACCTAGTACTGGGTTGGCCAGTGCTGGCCAGATAGATTCAGGCTTTTAGTGAATTACTGTTGGCCACTCTATTGCTTTCAGATATAGGGTTATAGTATGATGATAATATAGGGAGAGTGGGATTGTACTGAACTCTTTGGAGGAAAGGTGAGGATTCAGAATTTAATAAAAAGGACAGGCAACAGGAAACTGCAGACACTAAAAACACTTTTCTCAGATTACACTGGGCTGGCCTAGCCTAAGGCTGCAATCCTAAAGACACTTTCCTGGGAGTAAGACCCCTTGAGCACAATGGGGCTTACTTCTGAGTAGACATGGTTAGGATTGTGCCCCATGTCCCCTAGGCTGGCCGAAGAGTGTTGTAAAAATGTCATAAGACACTTCTACATAACTCAAGGATGACTTAGGGTGGTGCTTCGGGGTGAAGCAGCCTAACTCCACCAGCAGTTGCAAACAGAACTTAGGCTGGCATTTGGACATCAGCCAAAGCTGGGCAGGGAGTTGGGGGAGGACAGGGAAGTGGTGGAGAAGAGTGGAGTAGACAGATAGGGTGGGGAGGAAGTGGGAGCTGCATTCCGGGGCAAGGAGTGGGTGGTGGGGGTAGTGGGTGCTAAAGGCAGGCCAAAGGAGGAAGGGGAGCAGTGAATGGGCTGGGAGCCCATCGTCACCTTAGGTTGTATCCTTGGTCCATTCCCAGAACAGACCAGAGTGGCTTATGGCTGCTCTTGTTTATTCAGATTTAGGCCACCTCCAGAGGTGGCCTAAACGCAAGTAGACCCATAGAGGCTGCTGCAGCCTTACCTTCCCAGGTTAGCCTTACCTCCCCAGAGTATAGCAGCAATGTGCGCTGGTTGCAGCACAGGCACAACAGTCCCCCTACCCCAGGACAAGTCTGTAAGAAAAGGAGAAATGAGAAAAGAAGGAAAGTGTATGATTTTTAAATGCTCAAGAACTCTGAAAACAGAATTAAATATTAAATGAAGATATCTATAAAGAATATATATGCATATTTGGGTTATTTGTATGGAGTACCCTGACTCTTATTTGAAATTTTAGTTTCAAATTTTAGTTTCAAATTTAGTTTCAAATTTAGTTTCAAATTTTAATTTTAGTATAAATTGACTGATTTGGTCAATTTCACTTGTCGTCAGCTGAAAAAAAATAGTATATGATCTAGTTAAATATTTTAGTCTGAATCTTTTTCTTTCTTGCACAGAAAGTCATATCCTTGAGGACGTAAACAAGTGCATCATTGCACTAAGAGAACAAGATGCCGATGATTTAGATCGTGCAGCTGGAGCCATTCGAGGGCGGGCAGCAAGAGTGGCCCACATTGTTTCTGGCGAGATGGACAATTATGAGCCTGGAGCTTACACTGAAGGAGTCATGAGAAATGTGCAGTATCTTACAAATGCAGGTATGTGGACATTCTTTTCAGGATTTAATTCGCATTGGAATTCAGGGAAAAATTGCAGATGGACTTACGTTTTTATTTCTTTTTAAAATGTCATCTTCTATACTAATAAAAGACTAATTCTGTCTGTCTGTCAGGCCCTCCTCTAGCTCTGTCCACAAATGCTCTACACACAGACATATTATACCTCTTTGGAATCAGGTTAATCCCAGGATTGACCCCCACACACACAACCAAAACCTACACCCCACACTCACAGTTCCACATCCTAAACCCCTCTAGGTTCGCCCACACCTGCTCAACATAGAGATATTATACCTCTTTGAAGTTGGGATGAACCCGGGATTAACCCCCACATACAAACCAACCCCATACTCCACACACAACACAACTCCACACACATCCTCTAGCTCCACACACACTTGCTCTACATAGACATATTATAACATTAGCATTAGGATTTGTGACCAGATGAGGAGGGAACAGTTAAAAATTCAAATCTGAAACCAGTTTGTAACCACTTTTATACAGAGAGAACGGAGGTGCGTGCAGTGTCGCTGGCGCTCAGCATACCTCAGAGGTGAGGGGAACAGAGTGTCTGCTCCTGTTACAGTTCTAATATTTTAGTGCTTTAAGCAGATTGTTTTCTCCAATCAGGTGGCTTCAGAAACAGCCACTTTTCTATTAACCTGTTATGAATATATATATGCAATGCATTGGACCCCTGTTTAATGCCATTTTAAAAGTGTGGTCATTTGCTACTAAAACACAACTTTCAAAATTTTGAAGTCAGAGCTTTGGCTCAATATCTGTTCTGTGTGTGATTACAGAAGCAGTGTCTGCCCTCCCTTCAGAGCTGAGCAGCTCACACAGAATTCTGCTCAGTTTCTCTTTTGAAAATGAGGTGGGAAGAGAAATTTCATATGCAAGGTTTTTGTGTTAATGTAGTCGTGGGTACCTGGCTGATACAAAATTTGCATGGGAAAGAAATATGATTGTGTGCTTCCTGTCGCATGTGAGAGCAGAGTCATGTGGTGTGGGGCATCAGCTGATAACTTCTCTAGCAAAGTCCACAGAATATAGCCATAGTGTCCTCTGCATGTGCTGCACTTGCTTTCTGAGACAGAAAGCGAGAGGAGCATATTCACAGTCTCATGAGAAGCCAATAAACGTCTGTCTGAAGAGGACTACATTTCAGGTATATGGTCCGGTTCGTGTAATAAGCCAGGAAATAACAGTATTTTCTGAATAACGGCTGTGTGTGTTAAGTTTAACCTGGGTATAAAACAGTTAAAGGGGCACTGTTGCCACCAAATTGTGGTCCCAAAGAACTGACAAAAAACTTGGACAGAACAAAGTTTAGAACAACCTACTGGCACTTTTTCTCTCTATTTCTTCTTGACACTCTAGAAGAAATAGCTGAAATCTTGTGGTACAACACATTTTTCTTGTTATCTCTTGACGGAAACAAGTGGAAAATAGTTTAGCTTTAAAAACCTCAGCCTGTGTGTAAAAATTCAGGCCTTCCTCATGGTTCAAGGACATTGTGAATTGGCACTGATTGCTGTTCCGTTGCACAGCTGTGACAATAATGGACCCGGGTCATCTAAATCCATATCTGACGAAAGACAGCTGCAGCAAGAACCTTTGGGTTGGAAAATTTGGGCACAGCATCACTAGTATGTAATGCACTCAGTTTTCAGTTTTCAGCATTAAAAGAAAAAGAATACAACCCACTTCAAATGACTCCTCCATAATTTATAAAGAAATTTATATAAATGTTTTCTGACCCCTGAACCGTGAGCAATGAATGAAACTGAAATCCCAAAAGATCCTCACTCTGCACACTAAGAATGCAGTTAACTCAAAGCAAAATGCAATGACATTTTCTTGCATCAGCATCTACATTTCTTTTTCAGAAGAATCCAACATTTCCCTGTCACATCATCAGTCTTTCCACTGCTCTCCTTACTCTTTTCCTTTAGCAATTCCACAGTGGAATCCTAATCCCCAGTTAGGCTGGTACAAGTCCCATATTGGTCTGGGATGTCACAAAAGTGTCATAAGGTACTTTTACACCACTCCTGGGGGGTTTAGGCCAGTGCATAGACATGTACCAGCCTCCCCATGCCACAACAGGAATGGAGAGATAGGTGAGCTACACAGATAAGATATTCTATTGTCATTGTAACAAATATACAGTGACCTTCAGATGCAATGTAAGGATTCTGTCTCGGCATTTTAAAAATTGGCCTAAATTGGTTAGAGTTATGCCTTCCAATAACTTATCCACTTGAGTCTTTTCCATAAATGAGTCAAGCGTGGTTCTGAAGAAAAATTAGAGCTACTGGTGATGGTGTTGGTGGTTTTTGTATGTATATACATTCTCTAGAATTCGTATTAAACATTCCCCTGATGTCCCCATCCCATCTGTATACAAAAACTCTGCTGTTCTTCAAGTGAGTGATTAGTTTCTTACAAGCAATCGTTCCCGAAAAACTCTTGAGTCCCAAGTCACTTCTGCTTTCAAAATACATATGTCTTCAGTCCAAAGGAATCTGGAAAACATTTGTCTAAAGACTTCTGTCCAAGTCTTATGCACTGAGTTGCTTATGTCTGAATAATACCATTGTTTAATCCATATTAGCTCATAGATGTATCTTCATCCTTTGATTTCTCTGAATTTCATGAGTGGCAACTAAAATGTGGTTTTAACTCTCTTGGAAACCTTTGTGCTTGAAGTTCAATGACTTTCTATAGAAATGCCATCTGTTGTTTTTTGTTGTGTGGGTGAGCATTCACACATGCACGTCATCACTTTACATTGTTGTCATAAAGTGATGAGTGTCCGTGTGTAAAGAAGCTAATTTGTGATGTTCAGCATTTGCATGACCTTAAACAGCTAGTGGAAATGGATCAGAAAGTTGGAGTACAGGCTCACTGTCCTAGATTTGTGATGGAGTTCTGTGATACTATCAGCTTACCAGGTAATAGTGATCTTAGAGAGAGGGTAAGTGCTCTGTGGGAGCCCTTTGAAGATTGAGGAGAGGGGGCATAGCAAGAAAAGATACCAAGCAGATGAAACAAGAATTAAAAAGCCACCGGGAGGAAAAGATGAGAGAGGAAGAAGGAAAGAAGACAGGTAGAGGAAGAAGGCAGAGGGAAGGCAGGTAGATGGAAGGAAGGGAGTCAAGGCCTGGGGAGAACAAGCAGTCAGAACTTTGATTATGGGGCCAGATGACTTTTTCTTAGGAAAAAGAGGCCAGTCTTCTCTATAGATCAGGAAACCCAAGAGAAAACTTATATCATTCTCTGTGATGAAAGCTCATAGGAGCTCTATCTAGCCAGCAGCACGTTCAAGTGAAGAAACTATGGTAGTGAACAGTAATTAGGAAAAACCCCAGAGAAGACACCTCTGATATTATCATGCCAGTGGAATTGGCAATAAGGACTGAAGCAATGTCCCCTTTATATTTGTGCCACATCCCCCTTCTTCTTCACATTTTACCAATCTTGCTGATGTCATATATTACACTGTCTTTTATGTAAACCTGTCTTTGTGATGTAATAAGGTGCCAGGGCACCAACACTTGCTTAGGAGAGTTCATAATGTTATCTTGGTATGGCATTGACCTATTGTGCTTTGCCTATACAAAAGGCTGCAACTGTCTGAGTATCTTTACGCATATAAATATTCCAATTGACTTGAAGCAAATTTATATGCTTATAGTTGTAGGATCAACATCCAGCTCTCAGCAGTGATTTATTTGAAGGTAAAGCTTACTTTAATAGTCCTAGAATTGCAAATCATTCATAAGCATTGATCCTAAGAGTCACAAATTTGCTGTAAAATACAACTCTTCATTAAAGTTGGAGAAGGACTGAACTGAATGTGGATTAGAGAAGATATGTCCTCAGAGACAGAGCTGTGGTTTCACCTGCAGGAATAAAGTGATTTAATAGGGTTTTAGGAACATTCTGTACAAATTTGTCAAGTAGGATTTGCTGAGACTGAAGGGGGAAAATATCTGTGTTCTCAGTTTTCTTTTTATAAGATGGTCATGGACCTCAACCCTATGCATATTTGCACAGATGCAAGGCCCTGTGTGATCAGTAGGGCTTTAGTGTGCAGCTAACAGTGCCTACTATATTGTGGCCCCAATTCTATTCAATTTCCCTTGTGTCAATGCAGCTGCAGTGCAGCTGTGAAGTAAAGAAACAAATGGAATGGAGATTGAGAGGTGTAAATGGCCCAATCCTGTCCCCCAACTGTGTTGGCATAACTTGCCTCTAACTTCCCCCATACTATCTGTTCCAAACAGAATCCCTTCTTCTGTAGTGCGCATGGACACTGCCCCTTTCTCATGCAAATATACACCCTCTGGGAGTGTGACCAGAGGCTGTATCAATAGATGCAATCCACCTTCTCCTCCATGGATTCACTGGAGAAGTATATGAGAAGAGGGCTGAAATGTTATCTGCCATGAATTGCTGGGAAATACCACCAAAGAGCAACAGGAGCAGGACCCTTTGGTGACTTCTGTGTTTATATTCATGTAGTGACCCAAAACATGGATAAATGTAGTCAGTATTTAGGATCTCCAATGAGTGGGAATTCTACACAAACAGCCTGGAGCAGGTTCTGTAATTTTTAAATGTCAAGGTTTGCCTTTAGAACTCTCAGTGGAATGTATCACCCATAATGAACATTAAAGCAAGCATCTTCCAGATAATTTTGTGGTCTCTCTTAGGTTTGTTATTCATTGTCTGAACCAGCTTTATTTTCAACTTCCTTCACCGGCCATGTGCTTATGATGTTCTGTCACTATTGTTTAGACCTTTTCTTTTCGCCTGCCCCAAATTGTTCTTGATTAGTGCTTTTTTTCCTCTGTCTTCTGCATGGAAGATAAAGATTCATTACAGTAGGTCTAGAATTTGTGTTCATATGGGTGTAATGTTTTGCTTTGGTTAGCAGAATGCCTAAGGCCCTCTCTTGATCACAGCCGCTACCCTCGATCCCCTGAAGCCCACAAATTTGAAAACGTCGACTGAACATGGCAGCAATTTTTATAAAGGGAGGAACAAGGGAATAGCAGTTTCTCCTTCCAATTTATTACCCACAAATACTGCTATGGCTGCGTAATATATCACGGAAGAGGTACTACCTTTCAGTGATTATTTTAAACAAATTTCTCTCAGGTTTCACTCACCCTATCACATTCTTCAACAGAAGAGGATTCTCCCTAAGAGAATAGTATGTGCAATCACTTGTGCTTCAAAAATTATTCCTGTTTATTTATTTAAAAGATTTACATCACACCTTTCTCCCTAACATGGTGGTTTTCAACACTCTGGGAGTTTGTTAACATTTGTTAAGTGCCTTTGGGGTAAGGACAAAAAGATTGCATTGCTGCTGGGGCAAAAAGAATGATCAGGCTGCCAGTGTCCACCTCTGGGTGTGGTGGTGGTGAATGTGAATGGAGCCCTGTGGATTCCTCTGAAGGGCTCCCCAAGCATCCACAAAGCTGAAAAAGCCACAAATTAGAAAATAGCAATCAAGGCCCACTTCATGGGTTGACCCGCCTTTTTACTTAACATTTTGCACTGACTAATCGATCCTGTACAAAATTCATTTGTACTGTATTAGATGTGAAGCATACCAGATAGCAAATAGAACCATATTTCCCTTTATCATACATGAAGGCAAGGCCTACACCTTTTTCTCCTGACTTTTAAAAAAGAATATGATTAGAATTATATGTAACTGCCTTCTTTGCAATTGATTGGTATATATCTTCCACTTAAATATCTCTATATGAGTACCAAATGACCTGCAAAAGGCTACTTTCAGTGTCACTTGAAGTTCCTAGCTGATGAATGAGTCAGGCTGATACCTTGCTCTTGTCAGAAATGTATCCAGAAAGTTTAAAAGATAAAGAAGTGTTACTTCAGTCTCTCTTATGAAACTCACATATCCATTTTATTCTTGTGATATTTTCTATTCAACTGGACATAAACAAACTGTTTTCTGGCCTGTATTGTCACATTCAGCCCTTTTTAGTTGGGTTTTGAGCTCAGTTTTAGTTCTGAAATTACCCTGGTCACTCTAGTGGATGACTTGCATCCAGAACCCAAATGGGATGATGCTCTGATGCCTATTTATCTGCAGAATTTTCATCCATGGATGTTGCTCAATGTGGAGCTCCCAAACCCACAATGAGCCAGAAGAGTTCTACCTGACCCCTCAGAAGGGGACTAGAGCTGTTCTCTGATCCCCTCCAGGGGGCTTTCTGAAGCCCAGAGCGGTTGTGCATGTCAGCTTGATGCCTCTCAGGGCTTTAGAATGGTACAGAGTGGTAAAAGGTACCTTTTCATATTAGGCATGGTGAAGTTGGGAAAGCCTTCCATGCACTGCTTCTCTGGGGTCCAGAAAACCCTCCAGAGGAGAACATAGTGCAGAGATCATAGATTTTTTTTTTCTCTGTAAATGTTGATAAGAGCAGGGGGAGTCTGAGAACAGATCCCCCATGGAGACCAATGCCTCATCTGTATATTTTTCTAAGAAACTGGAATGATTATCAATTAGAATTTTAAAGGACGGTTGTTATAAATAGGGAATAGGAGATTTCAGTTACTTTCATAGCTTAAGGCTCTTGAAGCTGAAAGTAATCATCCTGCGAGCTAAAGTAGCAAGAAGATTTTGGACTATGAAAAGAAACTGGAACCATGCCTCATTGGCAGAACCGATAGTTTGTATCCATAAAATAACAGGATTCATTCTACTTACCATCATCATCACCCACTATAAAGGACTGGACTGCTGGGGAGATCATATTCCAACAGTGGGAGTGACTTCGACTATCACAAAATGGTGCCAATGGCAGATACATGTTATGATACAGCAGTAGACACCACCATAATCTCCCATCCCTTGGTTGGATGCTCCCCTTTCTTCTCCCTCCTTCCATGCTATTCTGCCCACTCCCTGCCCTTCAAAAATGCTAACTTCCAGCAGTTGCTGGAGAATTACCAACTGGCTGTCCAGTGCACCAGTGGTCCTTCCTCTCTGGGTGTCGTGGATATACCTCACATCACGTTTGTGACACTCAATGCCAGTTGCTAGGGCTCAGCGCCAGTGCTTGGCCAGTTTATGCTCTCAGCCTGTGCTAGGCTCTCAGCCTGTTTCCAAATAATTTTCTGGTAGGCATCTAACTCTAGTTTGCAGGGCTTAAGAGAAAGAAGTGGTTGTGAGGTCATATCTATCTATCTATCTAGATAGATCTACTCACATCTACAAAGAAGTGGTTGTGAAGTCCTGACTTCAAGACTTGTTTCAGGTCAAGATCTGCCCACTTAAAGTAAACCTTAAAGTAAAACCTCAAAAACAAAACAAAACATTATTTTGGGACTGTATCTGTGTATCTGTAACCATTTGATTTGTTTTACTTATTTATTGGAGGTCTCCATACTACCTGTGGTGAGTTGTGACAAATGTCACAGATTTTAAGCTGAAAACTTGAGGGGAACCATTGCTGTTAATGCACCACTTTTAGTTGTTACTTTGAGTACAGATAGTTGCTGTGACAAAAACAACTTGTCCCTCTGAGTTCTATTAAACCTTCCACTCATTCCTCCCAAAAGATCTGAAAAGGGTTTTCTTTGCTTTTTCTTTCTTTAGTGTAACTTGAAGCCAAAAAGGTGAAAATTGTTATGAGACTGATTGTATATAACAGGGAAATTAAAAGTTGTTAAACTTTAGCTTGAGCAGTTCTGTGCTTGAATTTTATAGGGGTCCATTGGGTGACTAGCCTCATCAGCTTTTCTGAGGGCTTCCTTATTTTTTAGAAAACTATGGGGTAATGATTTTGCTCACATTAGGGGATAAAGAGACTGGGCTCATGAATTTCATACTTAACTCTCTGTGCTTATAATTTGTTCACTGAAAATACCTGACTTTTTTCTATATATATTGTCTTTCTCCTTCAAGAGACTATATATTGCATTACATGGAACAACAGTCTGCAACCCAACTGCCGGATGCACCACATGCCCTACTGGAACAGCTATGCCAGTGCTCGGAAGTTGTTAGGATTGTGCTGTGAGGGTATAAACAGATATGTTCACAAAAGGACACTGTATTTGACTATAATTGTTTACTGTATAAATAAATAGTGGGGAGGCAAAACAGCTCAAAACGACAGTCAGGGTATTAAAAACTGTTGTATTTAATTCTGCCCCTTTTCACCCCCTTCCAGTTGGAATTTCCAAAACCGGTTCTTAGTGGGTGCCTCCATCATGGAAGGGACAACCTTCCCAAATTTCACGCTTCTAGCTCCGGCAGTTTTGCCTGGGTGTTGATGATTCAGTCAATCGGTATGAGTGAGTCAGTCAGCCAGCCCTGAGAGTGTGGATGTCTGAGTTATTTACAAATCTTGATGTTCTGATTTTATTAGTGATCTTCCATCATGTGCCTTGTTCACTGGGTCACCACAGATCCAAGTCCAACCCCTCCTATTCTGATTCTGCCCATTTGCTTTTCCCTTTAAATATGTTCTAGGTGTGGATTTTTTTTACACAGATTTGAAGATGATGACATTGAAAACAATGGTCTGCTTTCCCAAACCTAACAAGAATGTATCTATCCAATTGGGTTTATATCAATTTTTCCCCAGTGGTTAGGGCATAAAGTAATGACAGCCTCATGGAGTTAGTACTCCCATGTGAGGAATCAGCAATTAGAATTTATTTTTCCCCCTCTGTGACACTCTTTTTGGAATTGATAGAAAGCAATAAAATATTTTTAGTTTGTAAAACTGGAAAGGGGATGCAGTATTAATTATAATGGTTGTGCAATTTAAAATACTTTCAAAACAAATTGAGTATATGAACAATCATTTGAATTCTAGCCAAATACAGTCATTTGTACAGAGAACTGAGCAAAAAATGGTAACAAAACTTGTGGTTTTCAATGGCTAGAGGGAGGAAAGCTGTCAAATTTGTGGCGCTTAATCATCATAAAAATTAAAAACAAACTCTAATGTGGATGTACAAACTGGAATTCAGAATAATATGCAAGGCTGGAAGAATGATTTGATTGTCATTTTTCAGGGCTGAAGGAAATTCGCCTTCCATAAATGAAACTCCTCATTGTTAAAAGGACACTGTGAAAATAAATAGCACTCAGCATGACAGTCAGTCAGGGCAAAAGTCTTCTTCACCTTAAAGGACATAATGTCTGTGATCTTTGGCAAGAGAATGTAAGTCATAGAGGATACCATACGCCATACTTAACCTTAGTAGCAAATCAAAGAACAATATTTCTTTCCTATGAAGGCAAGCATTTCTTTCACTGTGCTATGGCTTTCACAGTTCAAATAGTGTGTCTACTCAAATCTAATGTGCCATTGAATCTAGTGTGCACCCTATAGTTATAATCAAAATACAGTTTTTAGTGTCAACTCTAATTAACCTAATCTAATTATAGATTAATCTAATTAGATAGTGATCTAATCTAATTAGATTGTGATCTAATCTAATTATACAGTATTTACTCAAATCTAATTAACCAAATCGAATGTGCACCCTAATTTTGGAGATGAAATTTGGCTGAAAAAGGTGAGCATTAGACTTGAGTTAATACAGTATTTCTCTTTCTATTCTGAATCTTTGAAAACTAAAATGGGTAGAGTGGGCAGAGACTGTACCAATGAATGCTTTGAATCCTTTGACTAGAACTGAGAAGAAGCAGGATTAGGTGGCCTGTGGTCTCTTGCATCATCAGCTATGCGAGCAGCAGTGTCAAACATTCGGCCCAGGTGGAACCACCCCAGCATACGTATTGGTGGATATCTGCAGATCCCTTAGGGCTGAATCCTTGACTTTCGGCTTCTTCCCAGCACCTGTTGAATACAGCAATAGCCATTTTAGCACTGCTGGTCCAGCAAGTGCTGGGAAGCTCAGGATTGGGCTGCCAAACATTTCAAGCACTTGGTCTAATCAATCAACCAACAGGATCAAACAACCACTTCTGTTTATGCTAAATGTGGTGTATGATAAGCACTAAGCCAACTGCAGCCCAGGATTAATGGTTGTAGGCAGCTGAAATCTGGTGATCCAGTGCAGCTCAGTATAGAAGGCTGCAGTTCTATGCACATTTATGTGGAAACAAGCACAATAGGATTTACATCTGAGTAAACATATTTGGGATTGTGCTTCTTGGAGATCTAGCACCTGAGGAATCCATCAGAGAGGGATTACAAAGCATCCTACAAAGCCAATAGAGTCTTAATAAAAAATATTAATGTGTCCAGTAAAAAAGAAAAAGGGCTGCAGTGGCTCAGTGGTTAGAATTCTGCTCAGCAGGCTAGCAGTCCAAGACCTGAGTGCTGCCAGATGGGGTGAGCTCCCATCCTTAGCCCAGCTCCTGCCAGCCTAGCAGTTTAAAAGCATGTAAATGCAAGTAGATAAATAGGTACCACTTCGGTGGGAAAGGCCACGTCCTGGCGACAGGCCGGCCAGGTATCCCCATGTTGCATCCATCATGGATTGGAGGAAACTCCAATCCACAACAAGCGGACACCATCTCATATGGTACAAATGCTGAAGAAGTTGCCTTTTTTTGTCCAGTAGGAAAGATGGGTCCAATATGGTATAAAAGGACCATGCTCCAGTTTTACTTCATTTTTAAAAATTATGATAAAATATTTATATGCTGTTTTAAAGCACACAAAGTTCAAAAGCAGTTTACATATCAAAATAAACTGCCTTTCACAGAGGGTTCACAATCTAAATATGATGCAGCAACAGCCACTAGAAAAGCCACAAAAAGTAGACCCCAGCAACAACCATGGGAAAAGATACTCCACTGTTGTGAATAGTTGCTCTTTCTCTGCTAAATGTATACTACAACTTAAATGATGCCTCTTAAGCTTAAATGGTGCTGCTTGGCTAATTGGTAGGAGCACAGAGGAGGTAATGATATTCATTCATTAATGCGGTATTAAAAGGATCACAACCAGCCTTCTGCACCAGGTGTAGCTGCAACATTTCCCAATAGGGCAGTAAAGAAATAAATTGAAAACACTGTTTACTCATGACCTCTGGAACGAACCATGTTACCAAGTTCAAATATTTTGCATGAGTATTTGGTCTATCAGTCTGTGGGTATTTTAGTAATATTGTCAGATCAGAAGATTTACCTATTTTTCAGCAAGCACCTCAGATATCTCTCTTTGGGTGGCAATCCGAAGTATGTCTTCTCAGAAGTAAGTCCCATTCTGTTCTATGGGACATACTCTCAGGAAAGTGTGTTTGAGATTGCAGCCTTTATCTCCATACCTGTCTCTCTTGGTTGGGGTCTCTCACTATTGCTTTTAATGTGAAAAAAGTTTCTTTAATGACTTGCTTCAGTGTGATCCTTAAACCACATTTCCTCAGTCATAGAATCATAGAATCATAGAGTTGGAAGGGATCTAGTAGGTCATCTAGTCCAACCCCTTGCCTGCAGCAGGAAATCCTCCTAGAGCATACCTGACAGGTGCTGGTTGAGCCTCTGCTTGAAGATCCCCAGTGAGGGAGAATCCACCACCTCCCTTGGCAGTCTGTTCCACTGCCAAACCGCCCTCACTGTCAGGAATTTTTTCCGGATATCCAACTGGAATCTTCTTTCTTGCAGTTTGTACCCATTGGTTCTAGTTCTGCTTTCAGAAGCAGCTATAAACAAATGAGCCCCTTCTTCCCTATGACAGCCCTTCAGGTATCTGAAGAGGGCAATCATGTCTCCCCTCAGCCTCCTCTTCTCCAGGCTGAACATCCCAAGTTCCCCCAACCTTTCCTCGTAGGGCTTCCCTTCCATCCCACTGATCATTCTTGTCGCTCTCCTCTGGACTTGCTCCAGTTTGGCTGCATCCTTCTTAAAGTGAGGTGTCCAGAACTGAACACAGTACTCAAGGTGAGGTCTGACCAATGCTGAATAAAGAGGAACTAGAACTTCTTGCGACTTGGAAGCTACAGTCCTCTTAATGCAGCCTAAAATGGCATTTGCCTTCTTTGCAGACACATCACACTGCTGACTCATGTTCAGCTTGTGATCCATGGCGACTCCAAGATCCCACTCACATGTTGTGCTGCCAAGCCAAGTATCCCCCATTTTATACCTGTATTTTTGGTTTTTATTGCCCAAGTGCGGAACTTTGCACTTCTCCCTGTTGAAATTCATTCTATTTGTTACAGCCCAGTATTCTAGTTTATCCAGATCCTCCTGGAGGTTTCTCCTATCTTCTGATGTGTTTGCTACTCTTCCCAGCTTGGTGTCATCCGCAACTTTGATCAGGCTTCCCTGTATCTCTTCCTCTAAGTCATTAATGAAAATGTTAAAGAGAACCAGGCCCAAGACAGAGCCTTGGGGTACCCCACTTGAAACCGACCTCCAGGTTGACACAGAACCATTTACTAAAACCCTTTGAGTGCGGCCATCGAGCCAGTTGCAGATCCACCTAACGATTGCCCCGTCTAGCCCATATTTTTCCAACTTCCCAATTAAAATGTCATGTGGGACCTTGTCAAATGCTTTGCTGAAGTCAAGATAAATGACATCCACAGCATTGCCACTGTCCAGTAAGCTCGTAACCCGATCAAAAAAGGAGATCAGATTTGTCTGGCAAGATTTATTCTTGGTAAATCCATGCTGGGTTGTTTTGATCACCGAGTACTTGTCTAGATGTGCACAAATTGTGTGTTTTATGATTTGCTCTAATATCTTCCCTGGGATTGAAGTCAAACTGCCTGGTCTATAATTTCCCAGGTCTTCTTTTTTCCCCTTCTTAAAGATTGGGACTACATTTGCCCTCTTCCAGTCCAGTGGCACTTCTCCACTCCTCAAGGATTTCTCAAAGATGATCGACAGAGGCTCTGCAAGGACATCTGCGAGTTCCTTAAGCACTCGAGGATGCAGCTCATCCAAATCAATTCATTTAGGCCAGTTAAGTGGTTTCAAGCAAGTTCTCTGTCAATCTTAATCTGCTGTTCTGCACCATCCATGTTTTCATTACCTCTTTGGGGATGCAAGCACTTCCCCGCATCAGCCAACGATCCTGCACCCCCATTTGCACAGCCCTCCTTCCGAGAATAGATGGACACAAAGTAGGAGTTGAGCAGCTCTGCCTTCTCCTGGTTTCCAGACACCTGCTGTCCATCTTTGTCCAGGAGCAGCCCCACCCCCTCGTCTCTCCTCCTGTTCCTTTGGGCATATCTAAAGAAGCTCTTTTTGTTATCCTTGACTTCCCTGGCCAGCCTCAGCTCATACTGAGCTTTAGCATTCCTGACTCCCTCCCTACAAGACCGGGCTATCTGCCTGTACTCCTCCCTGGTGATCTTTCCAGTCTTCCACTCCCTATACTTCTCTTTCTTTAACTTCAGCTGATCCCCAAGTTGCTTGTGGAGCCAACCTGGTTTTTTCAGGTTTTTTCAACAGTCCTCCTGTTGAAGACAATGCAAACAATTACAGTGTTTTTTCCCTCCTTCCTCAAGCAGTAGGTGATTCCCAAGGCTACCTTTTTAGTACGAGGAGAAAGCAGAACATTGGACAGTTAATGGTGTTTTATTATAGCTGTCTACTACAATTACACAAGTTGAACATGTAGGAGCTGATGGCACCTAAATAAGTAGAGACAGTCTTTAAAGCAACATTAGTTTTCCTGTGAGCAAACTGCATGACCTTATAGCATTCCAAGGCTTTTCCTTGGCAGCCAGTTACAAAACGAAGCATCTTTCTTGATAATATTCCTAATTCTTTCAGCCCTCGTCCAAATAAGTGGGATACATTCAGGAACTAGTACTACCATCCAGGGGCATAGCTAATGATCATATAGCCCAGAGCAAAGCTCAAAATGTTGCCCTGGAAAAGATGTCAAAACCGGAAGTGACGTCATCCCTGGGTATTTTTTAAAATAAAAAGAATTTTTTTAAGAGAAAAATTTTTAAATAAAAAAGGAAGAAATTTTTAAAAAGAAAATAGGAAAGAAAAAAACTTACCTCTTCCTCCTCAGCTGTTCACCACCCATTTACTCTGCTAGTGGCACAGCTAGAGCACCTCTTTGCTATCTGGAGTCAAAGAAGATTTTGTTGCTCTCCCCACAACAACAAAATCAAATTTAATTAAGTAAAATAATGAAAATTGTGTCCCTTATTATTGGTTATGGAAACTTGTCTTTGCAAAGAGGAATGGTTATTCTTTTCCTGCTAAATAGAAGAGGAGCACCACTTAGAAGTGCTTGTATACCCAGTTAACATGGGTAACTGTTTTATTTTATATGTATATATGATATATGTACTGAGAACTGATACTTATTAATACCTTATTAGTTCCATACAGTATCAGAATTACATCTCATTGGCTCTTAGAGCAATCATGCTCATGGGGAAGTTAAGTAAATCTGCTTTTTGTTCTATAGGCTTTTGAGTTTTCATTTTTTTTAGTTAATTAGCCATAACGTTTGATAGAATATAGATATTCCAATACCGTTTTTTTCATTGCATTCTGAATTAACTTAACTTTCCAATGATATATAACATGAAGGTAGTATCATTCATTCCTTTCCCTACAGCCTGCATTAGTGTAGGGAGGCTGACAAATTCATGTGCTGTTGGATCACCCCTCAGAGTGGTGCAAAAGTGCTTTATCCTTCAGCTGGCATAAGGGCAAATGAGCACCTTGAATTGTGCCCTTAATTTTATTCTTTCTCTGCACTGGGGTATGGGGTTGCATGTAGTTCCCAATGATTCCAGTTTTTGCCTCACTGGTCCATGGACTCTTAAAGGTTAGAACCATTAGTCTAGCTATGGGGTCTCCAAACCTCCGCCCTGGGGCCAGATGCAGCCCTTGGTGAGCCGCATTTGGTCCTTAGCAAGCCCCCTCCATACAGCTCTCAGCCAAGCCCTATAATGGGCTTGCCCAATGGGCATGCACAGTATCCAGAGGTGAGAGGAGCTCTGTTCTCCACACCTCAGGGGTATTTCGAGGATGGGGAAGCTGAAAAACTCCTCTCTCTGTGTATAAAAGTTCATATGAACTGGTTGGAAGATCATCCTCTCTCTGTGAGATGGAAAGTGTTTATGAACTGATATGAATACATTCATTCATTCATTCAGTCACAAGTTCTGTCACTAATATATTCATTTACGTAATAATACAATTTATGTACTAATATATTCATTTATATTTATTCAAATTTACATAAATCAATTCTTTGTTACTTCTGGCCTCCAACACAATATCAGAAAGATGATGCGGCCCTCCTGCCAAAAAGTTTAGAGACTCTTGGTCTAACTAGTGGCTAAAGATGATCTAACTAGTGCCTCAGTGCATTCTTAAATGAATGTTGATGGCTGAAGAAATAAAGCTAGCTTTGTCTACTGCGAAAAACGGAGGGAAAAGGACATCTTTGACTTAATGGCCACAGCTCTAGAATAAATGGTATGACTATAACAGCAATCACTTAGGGAAGATTTCAAGTTTGCTTCCTTAAACTCCAGATTAGATCCTAAATAAGAAAGATAGCTATTTCCTCTTACCTGAAAATATATGTAATGGCATAAAACATTTGGAAGTGACAATATGCAATAGCAGAGATGACACTGTTAAGTGTAGGAAACTGACAAATGGGGCTTTATCTTTCAGTGTACCTGAGCTCATTCTGGACATTGGTTATTAATCTTAAATTTAATACCTTGTGAGTGCCAGTCAGATGAAAATATTCCTGGCAACTAGCAGTGATGCATATCTGCTGGATTTCAGATTAATTAAGTTTCTTGGAGTTTTATTCTGATTTTCTTCTAGTTACCATTAAATGTCAGCTGTCTGCCAAGAAAGGTACCTTGCCGTGATTAAATTATTACTTCTGAAATTCCAAGTTATTTACTGTAATGGCTGACTACAGTACCAAGAACCAGAATGACCTTTTTCCTAAATTAGATTTTGCCACTTGGTATGGTTAATATTGTTGTTGGTTTTTGTTTTTGGTTTTTTGTTGTTGTTGTTATTTTTTAATTTTTTTGAGGGGGTGTGTGCGTTTCTCATACGACAAAATCCATAGTTCTCACAAGACAAAGTATCTGGGTTTCTGTTCCCAATTAAAAAGCTCTGATTACAAAAAGATTTCAAGGAGCATTTTTTTCTTGGTTGGGTTTGATTTACTTAAATTGCAAGACCACTTGTGTATTTTAGGCTGTGGAGATTCTATCAAGGGACAGCCCAATTAAAAGGTGAAAAATGTCAAGAATTTTTGTCAAGCCTGTGCCTCCTTCCCCATCCAGAGGGAACTGCTGCTGCTGCTCCCCCCTCCTAGGGTTGCCATAATTCTCTTCCACAAAATTGGGACAGGACCCTCTGTCCCATTTGCTAGTATGTGAGTACAATCCCCCCCCCAACGGGATTGTTCCTGTTTTCGGGACATGTGGCAACCTTAGTCCCTTCTCCTGAGGAGACCCGCTTCTCTCCCTTTCCTGGTAAGCTTACAATCCCTATTACAGTAACTACCATGGGAGGCTGGCTGCACTTTTCCCTGCTGGCCAGCCTTTTTATCATATTTACCTGAATCTAATGTGCCTGTGAATTTAATATGCACCTCCAGTTTTAAGGGTGAATTTGGCTGTAAAAGGTGCACTTTATGGTACTTGGAAAAGGTATATGTAGCAGACAATGAAAAGGTATATGTAGCAGCATTTCAGAAAGTGTGTATAATTGGTAAACTCCAGGTTATGAGATCCTTTTGAAGGGAACAGAGGGCTTAATCCCCAAAGTGTTCCATCATATCTAAACCCCTTATTAGGCCTCCCAGGCCAAAATGTGGTCTCTGTTCTGGCTGTTTAGATGGTTCAGGTCTAAGTAGTGCTTGCTTTTGGACCTGCTCTCTTACTTAGGGGAAAAAGACAAATGTCTACCTTACTGCTGTGAGGGGCTGCCTGGCACCCTCAGGATGTAGTGGTCACCATTTTACTTGTTTTATTTTCTCCATAAACCGCTTTGTGAACTTTATAGTTGAAAAGCGGTATATAAATACTGTAGATAGCTAGCTAGATTTTATTGTCTCTGCTCCTCTGGGTGCTCAAATAACCCAATAACTTTGGGCTATCAGTCGCCCAAAGTTATTTCCCTGTAAATTGGGTTTCCAAACAGGAAAGTTGTGAGTAGGAAAGGAGTCAGCATGCTAAATACTAACCACTACTGCCCTGGATCTGCATGCAGTCACTGTCATCTCCTTTCTGGAACCTGTGCAGGAACCTCAGATTCTAAGGAAACTGGAAAAAAGGAATCCTAATTGCTGCCAAAAGTTGGTACATTAGAAAGGTCAAGATACAATCAATCTGAGCAAGCAAATGCTATTCTTTGAATTTATGATTTTCTATTTTTTTCAGAAGAAGGGTATTTCTGTTGTTCTCCCTGTTTTTAGAAGTTCATACTTACCCTACAATCCAGAGTAACTACGGGAGCACGTAAGAGACATTACGTGTACCTGTAGTTACTGCACCACCTAGTGAAAACCTATGGGAAATTTATATTGCAATCCAGAGCAAATTGTTCTTACACTGGAGCAAGGACTCCCCGTAGTTACTCTGGATTGCGCCCTAAGTTAGTTTTATTTGTGTACATTTTTCATAGGGGAGAATGTAGTGACCGCTACACATCTGGACATCCTCTGTTTGATCCTCACCCCTGCCATGAAGGCAGTTTTGGAAAAATCACTCCCACTCAGCCCCAGCTGCAGTACTAGGGCTTTAGAAAGAGGGCATCTTGAAGGGGGTGGCAGCCCTTGTGACCTAAATGGCTAAAATCACGGTTTATAGAAATAATCCCATCATGTTATGCACCTTTGAATGCAGAATTTACAGCAGAATGCAGTGAAACAAACCACTTTGAAATATCTTTATTCTATTAATGTGTATGGCTAAAAAACACCAGTGGAGGTGGAGCAATGGCACATAACCACACCCACCATTCATATTGTTGCCTCACTTGGATGTATGGGGGTGACATGCTGGCCTCCTGCACTGAGCCCTCCTGAGCCTCACTTTCCTCATGGGGTGACACGAACCCTAAGTGACGCCTCTGTTCATTCCTTGTGAAGTTCTACCAGGATAATAGTATCTGTTAATAAGAATGAACAGTGGATTACAAATGTGCTACATTCTGAATATAAATCAGAGGATCAATTCAAACATTCCATCATTTAATATATAGGTTATACATTGACTTCTACTATTCAAGTGCTTCATAAGAGAAGGGATAAGTGTACACAACAGTGAAGCACTTTAATGGAATACTTCATTAGAGTATTTTAAACACTTCTTAATGGATTAGGTTAATTCTCATTTCACAAAAAAAGATACTTAACATTTACATTGTCTGAGAACCCATTAGCTGGAACCAACAAAGAAGGAAAGCAACCTGGAGAGCTTCACCAAGTTCTGGTTGGCATGTGATCCAGCTTAAAGAAGGGGATTTGTTGGACCTATTCAACAGAAGGAATAGAACAGAAGCAATAACATTGGATAAGGCACAAAGCACTGAAGGTGATAAAAGTGTCCATTCATGAATTTAGACTGATGTTCAGAAAGCCATGTTTAACTATTTGAAACACACACTTCTCTTACAACATCATGAAAAAGTTGCAGAAAGAAATCCGTGAGTCTTAACACCAAGTTGGGAAAAAAATATATGGAACATATTTTATTATTGCGTCAGTCCCTTCTGTATAGGCCCATTGAGACTAAGCATTGATTCTTTTTCCAGCTGGAAATTGGAACCAAAATGCTTGATGATGTGACCCTATTGCAAAAAATTCAGTAACAACTTCATTCTTGAAAATACTTAATGGACAGATTTTGCTTCATAGTTATGGGGAAACTAATTGCCATATTTGGGGTCAGTTGTGACTTTTGTGAGGTTATGTTTGTTAATTATCAAGGGTGGAGTGATAGAAACTGATCTTCACTATCTGAGGTCACATGTGATGATTGGAGTACTTTCGGTTTGTATAAGAGAAGAGAAAATATGAATGGTCATAATAAATGTTCTTAAGATAAATATGCAACTTTATATATATACCAGTAAATATTGACTACGGCTGCAATCCAGAGCAAATTTAGCCTGCTCTGACCTAACTGCACTCTCCTAACTATTCTGTATCCAGAGCAGAAAGTTATGCTGAATCCAGAGAGTCAGGAAGCCTGGGCTGCCCTAACTGCTCCAGAGCATGCTAAGTAATTGACACAAGGGGAAGACTTGCTCCTGAGGAAACACCCCTCAGATCACACTGAACAAGGAAAAGCTGTGGGGCCTACAGTGGTGACATGACTCTGCACATCACCTGGTGTGGAAGTCTGTGCGTCATCCCTGGGATGCGCCCCCCCCCCCACCTGGACTGCACAGTCACCAAAGTTGGCACCTGCGCAGTTGTTTCTGAAGCCAACTGGCTTCAGAAAGAGTACTGCGCAGGCACCATCTCTGACACCTGCGCAGTACTTTTCTGAAGCCTTTTGGCTTCGGGGGAGACTGTGCAGGCGTCAGAGTTGGTGCCTGTGCAGTACTCTTTCTGAAGCCATTCGGCTGCCGCTCCGCCTCCTGAGTGAGGCTGAATGGCTGTGCAGACGCGCGGACTTTCTCTGCTCTAAGGAAGTCTCCTCTGAAGCTGTTCGGCATGCTCAGTGTGTTTCTGCGCAGTGCATCTCAGATGGCCGTTCAGGCCAGCTCCTCAGACAAGTGGCAGCTTCTGGCTGATTCTCCGCCTTGGAGCAGGCCTGAATGGGGGTGCTGACGCCCGGGGCCTGCCAAAGGACAGTCAAACTCCTCCGGCACAACACCCCATACGGAGCGCATCCCCAATGCAGCCCACACCAGCTGCACCAGTCTGGTGACGCCACTGGGTGCCTGCCTTATAAGGAGTCCCTGATGAGATGCCAGTATATTCTACAGTGAATACAAGGGGCTTCTTGGAGTGGCCTGCTGTATCCTGAGGTTTGTGGGCAGCCGTAGTTTGTTCCATATCCTGAGGTTGAGAGGAAGGGGTTGCAGGTAGGCTGGCCAAGAACTCAGATTTTTGGTCAGCACTGCCATTCTTACTCGGGCCTTATCATGGACCCCTATGGGTCTACTCATTACTATACCTGCTCCTGAGGTGGTATAACTCTGAGGGCTGGAAGAGGGCATTTCTGCCTTGGAAACAGGCTCTGGATACAGAGTAACTGCTCTGCCCTAGGCAATGCTAAACATGCCCTCAACTTGCCTCTCCTGAGCTGCTTAGGCTGCCCCAGTTAGGGCAGAGCAGGTCCACCTCTCTTAGGGCACCCTATCTTGTCTTGCTCTGCCCTAAGCCTCCTTCAGAGTAACTGGGCTGGAGCATCTTGCAGTTGCTCCAACCTAGTGTTAGATAGGGCAACCTAAGGGCTCTTATGTGGACAGATTAGTTGCTCTGGATTGGGCTGTACATCTCAGTGAAGGCTTTGGACCTATGCCAGTAATGGAAACCAGGATGACAGGATGGAGTAGTGGTTGGACTGAGATCTGGAAGATCCTGATTCAAATCTCCACTCAGTCATGAAGCATCTGTGGTGACCTTGGGCCATTCACTCATCTCAACCTCACTTTCCTCATAGGGTTTGTTGTACAAACAAAGTAATAAATTAGTAAAATAATCCAGATGACTCAAAGCAAATGAATCAAGCTGTGTACTACAGGCAAATGGGGTCAATCACTGGGCTGGTATCCAACGTTTTTCTTTTGGTTTGATTTCCTAGGCTTAGAGGCCAATTTGATATACCTCCCTTGAGAAAGCTTTGCACTCTGATTTTCAGGTAGGGTTTTAAAAGTGTTGACCGCAAGTTAAAAATAACAAAATATTTTTGAGATAACTTACTTTTTGGGGTCTTTGGAATCACATCATATTTTACAGTTTTGCAGGATGAGTTATGTGAAAATCTGAGAAGTATTCCAGTTTGACAATATTTGGGAAAATGCAGGACTTTTATTGTCATTGCTTGAGCATATTTTATTGAGCAAAGTGTGTAGCATAGAAAGCTCTGTATAAAAATTAATTCTTGATGAAGCTGACTGAGCAACTATTCATCAAGCCCTCAGGTTTTTTTTTCAGATAATTGAACTATTGATCTTCTATGGACTTGCTTCAATCTACGGAATCTGAACATATACTTGTACAATTTTAACTAGACCTTATTATTTACCATGTTTTGACTTTTTGAATGTTGTATTATGATAGGATTATGTGATTATTCTTGCATATATAGAGTCCATAGGGTTGTTTTTTTTTTGCAAAATGCAGGGGAGGGTTGCAATATTCTTCTCCACTGATCATATTTAGTCAGATCTCTCCACTATGTATGACCTGTCCATCTTGGATGGCCCTACATGGCGTGGCTCATAGCCTCACACAAGCTCCTTCACCATGACAAGAAAACAACCACAACAGCAACCTGTTTCTTTATGATCCCAGAGTCTGAAACAGGCCATATACTTTGTATTTCCATCTGGAGATGGAGCTGAAATATTTCATACTGCAGTACAAATGAACTGAAGCCATGGGGAGCAGAATTTTGAACTTGAATGGACTTCTCCCCAGCTTCATCCTCCACACATTATCACAACTATACTTACCTCCCCAGAAAACCCTGTTGCACTGCCTGGAAAGCTGGGAAAGACCAATCCCTTCCATTGTGCTGTACTAGAGCATTATTTGCCATTATTTTCTCAGTTCAGCCTCAGCTAGGAAATGGTTTTGTTTTCCATTTTTGCATTTGCAAAAGGCATGCTCCAGGCAATGGCTCAAAAACCATTTTAATGTCATTCAAGCAGAAATGAATATTATCTTTTATATATATTATTATTAAATTCTGTTATTTTATGAGCTTTGTAAAGACAACTATGTAGGCAATTGGAAATCAGTAAAAATATCTTCTGCTGTAAATAGAATAAGCAGAAACCATCTTGTAAAAGATCCTCTGGGAAAATGCACAGAATTGCTGTTGAATGAGAAACCAAGAAATGTTTTTTCCAGCACAGATTTCAGTACTGCACAGAAATGAATCCGGTACTAGATACACTCAGACATAGATTGGCTCATTAGCACTAATCGAGTTACACATGATCAATATTTCAGAGTGGCATTTTTATAAGGACTTGTTATTGAGCATTTTCCTGCCTATGGAGGTAGTAAACAAATCACAGAGAACTGCCAACACAGTACTGGTCATTAAGGGTGGAAATGTATGTTACATGTGAATATGTAACACAACTTTGACAGCCATGGAAAAATATCTTAAACTAGGGAAAGGCCGAGTGAGGGCAAGCACATATTTGCAAACACATGAAGAGAAAATCAGCAGAGGGAGGAAAATTGGAGAATAGCAAGTCAGGGTGGAGTTAAATACCTTTCTTTCCTGCATCATGAGTCTCTCCAGGGCACGTTTCCCAAAGTTTCATTTCCACTGAAAAAACAGTTATGGAGTTTTGATATTTACAAGTACAGTAATGTGTAATTCTCTTTTTTATGCTCTATGTGGAATCCTACACTTAGGATCTGCATTGTATCACAGTTACTAAGTAAGCATTAGTTTCAAAGCAATAGGTATCATGTTGTTTCAGATAAAATAGAACTGAATCCTAAAGGATGATCTTTTGTATATATTGTACTGATAATATTCAAATGTGAAGGTGGAATGATGCTCCCTCCCACCTCACCATTGTATGGGACTTCTGTATAGTCCCCTAAAAAGCCACTCCTAACAGTTATGGATTCCTCAGGAATGTCATGGGATTCCGGGGAGAAGACTGCATTGGGAAACCTTTCTGATTGTTGAGATTTCTGCTTTCCAGTATAGCCCCATGTGTTAAATCCCATGCCATTCATTCTCTTTTGGTGGGTGCAGGTTTGGCTCACACAAGAACTTACAACTTACAACTCCCTGATCATGTTACAGGTGTGTCAGAGTTCACTCTTGTTGCAACCCCCTTGTCTTTCTTCCTAGATGCAGGGGCAATGGAATCATGTAGAAGTGGGTATCATCAGGTGGCATGCAACAGGGTTTGAATGCTGTTATTTCATGTCTATAGATAAGTTATTTTCACAAGCAATAAATCTTTCCTTCTTTGTTTTAGGCATGCAAAGACAGTTCAGGACATCAATCATATGGCCTGGCACTGCTGGAACTAGCGTTATGGCACCACACAAAATGGTGCCAAAACAGTTTATGGTGTTGTGAAAGCCAGGCCTCTAATGTGTGCTGCTGGGCTGCTGCCACAAATTTTGAGAGATGCAGCACACATGGTAATGGCTCCAGGAGACCCTGCAGGTGCAAATGATTGTGAGGGTGGACAGGGGGTTTGGGGCTCATAAGAGGTGGGGAGTAAGCTGTAGGTAGAAGATCCCAGCTGCAAATGTGCATGCCAGATCGTATCCCCATTTTTTGCTCCCCTTTCCTCTCTATAGTCTTGTGCCAACCATATAACTGGTGTGGGTCTGAGGAGATCCACAGATCATCAGGGTGCTTAGGCAGAAGTAAGTTAGAGAGATGTTGTTTACCCTGGAAGACTTCCTGACCCCCCACCTCTTTGGAAGCAGCTAGCTCATTGTCCACAAATGTATTTGCATCAGTGGTGGTGGGTATGATTGGCAGTAAGTCTATATTCTTCAATCATGTGTTCCTTGGTGTTATTATATTTGTAAGATGTTTTCCTTCTAAAATATTTTCCTTTATTTAATATTGACCTCCAAATTTGCCATGATAAAGAAAGGCACAAGCACAGAGTTTCATTCCCTTTGTTGGGAATCTGTAGACCCTCACCCAGAAGTGGTGATGAAGTGTCTTATGACACTTTTGTGACACCCCCAGGTCAGCACAGGCCTTATGCCAGGGCTTAGGCTGGACTAGCTGGTGGTTAGAATTGCAGCCTTGGGCTGCAATCCTAACCATACTATCCTGGGAGTAAGTACTATTGAACACAGTGGGACTTAGTTTTGAGTAGATGTGCTTAAGATTGCACTGTTGGAGGATTAACTGCCTTTCCCAGATTCATAGGAAACAGTTTTATGCCCAGCCATAAACGAAGCTGAAACACTTTGGCATAACAAACCATCCACAAATCCTGTGATCCTGACAGCCTGACACATTTTTTTCCACTGACAACAATTCTCAACACATTTTTTTTAAAAAATAAATGAATCCAACTCCATAAAAAGATATTCTAAATTACTGAGAGAATTATTGACATTATGTATGAAATAAATCCTATATGGCAAATGTATAGGAAGTAGTATTTTAGTTTTGAATTGAGTTTAGGTTTAGGTTGCTTTAATTCCTTTTCAGTTGTTTTCTATTGCAAAGCTTTTCTATCTGCAAAGCTTTCCAGTTTCCTGTCTCATCCCCAAATGGTGGATCCAACCATTCATTAGGGAATTAATTGGACCTAGCACACAATTAAAGGGTAGTCATCCCATGTCCTTCAAAGCACTGATGGATGGTGGGACTTGCTGGCCTGTTTGAGAAATCAAACTTGCACTTCAGAGGGTATGTGAGTGAAAAGGAGGCAGAAAGATTAAAAGCCTAGCTCTATTTGGACTCCTTGCTGAAGAAACATGGATATGGTGTGATGTTCATCATATCCTAAGAACATTTAGGCAAGGCTACACCATCACCGCCTTCTTAGTAATGTTGGCCTAGGTCCCCTAATAACACTGCCAGTCTTTCTTAGCAATGCTGACAGAACCCATGGAAACTTCAACATTGCCCTTCATCCCCTCAGAATGTCATACTGACCTCAGAATGTCATTGGCATGATGGTCACCACTCATATGTCACCAGTATCATGTCCATATCATTGATATTGGGTATGTGAGTCTTTGGTGTGATGTCCAAGTACCCAGCCACTTCATTCACCCTGCTCCAGTGCTGGTGGTCAGAGGAAACCATCAAACTGAATGGACCTCAGGGCAAGATCAGGGGCAGAGCCAAGGAGTGACCAACATTGGGGAGATACCCACCTTGAAATCCTGGCTGCTATGTTGCCTCAGGCCAGGTTAGCTGAATACTACCCCCTCGGAATGTACCTGTCGGCTCCTCAATGGGACTCCAAATAAAGTCATTGCAGTTTTCATTTCAGAAAAATGCTCAATATGCCTTCTTGACTTTACTCTTCAATTCTGTTAGCATGTAATGTATTATTAAATATGAACAATAATAGACTAAGATGTAGAGCAGACATCAAAGGCAGGTTGTGGCAGATCTGGTTAGCCCTCTATTTATGAAAGCCTTTATCAGTTGTCTCTCATGATATTGTGCAAAATGTGAAACCAATGACATTTAATTATAGAAACATTAGAGGATGTCCACATCACAGTGCAGCAAAATTTAGAAACAATTTAATCTTTTCCTCTTCTACACTGTACTGCAAGAGCTAATTATAAAAAGTCTTATACGTCTATGATGTTGAAAGATTGCCTGTGTCATCCAGTTTAAACCTTCGCAAAGAGCCAAATAGTTTTTTACAACATTAGAATCACCATTATTTTTTCATTTAAATTGTGATCTGTTTTTGAGCAGATCATCGCTCAACAACTCATTAGGAATTCTATTGCATTGTTAATAATCTGCTCTGGAAAGAATTCTGCAAGTTATGAATGATGACCTAACTGCACTTTAAAAATCTTGGCAATGCTGTTCTTTTAGAAGTCATATTATCCATTATTTTGAATTCTTTACATATTGTAGCAAATTGATTGGTATTTTCAAGATGTTGACAACTGTCATGAATGATAGTAATGAGACTAGTTGTAAGCATATGCAAAAATCTGTACTTTCATTCCCAAATAATCACATCCTTCAGCAAGGTAAAGATGTCACTAGTCTAGTTCCTGGAACAGGGTGACCAGATTATTCCTGAACCCCAGGGCCAAAATTCCTGAACCCCAGGGCCAAAATTCCTAATCTCAGGCCAAAATTCCTACCCGCTAAAAAAATTGCCAACAGTGTATTTTTTTTGTTTTTCGGTTTTTTGACCTTAACTTTTAATAGGAAGGAGTGATTTTTGCATTCGATTCTGCTCTTCAATACGAATCCAACGACATTTGGCATGATGGGGTAATGTGCACTATCGCAAAGTTTTAAAATGAAGCCAAAATGTAGGACAATGGAGCCAAAATGTCGGACAATGGAGCCAAAATGTAGGACATCCAGACAGGAGGCTAAAAATCCAGACAAATCCAGGTTTTTCTGGTCATATGGTCACCCTGTCCTGGAACCTCCCAACTCCTATAACCCTAAAAAAAATGAAGGCAGATGACTGTGTGTACAGACTAGAATGAACTAGGAGAAACAGGATCCATATTCTCACTAGCAATTTGGGGTATAATTTTCTCCAGCTTTCTAGCCGGAGCCTTAATTTTGGGTTTAATTAATTAATTAATTAAATTTATATCCTGCCTTTCTTCCCTAATTAAGGGAACTCAAGGCGGCTTTTGTACCCTATCACTGCTTCCAGAGGTGTCACTTTCAGAACCGAAGCACTCAGTCTCAATTCTCCTTTGAAAATCAGTATAGTAGTTTAAGGAAAGACGCTGTTCATTGGTAGTGCGTATGCTTTATATGCAGAAGATCCCAAATTTAATCCCTAACCCCTCCTCTCAAAGAAGAGTAAAGACCTCTCTCAAAAACCCTACAGAAATACTGCCCATTACTGTTGATGATTCTGAACTATAGGGAGAACAGTCTGACTTGGGAAGAGAAAACTTTCCATGAAATGCAACACTGGCTGTCATTATAATAAATTAAATCTTTCTCAAGCTAACTAACCTGTCTGATCTTTTACTAAAGATCCTGTTTCCAATTTTTAGTGAGTTCTCAAGTGCTTTCCCCTGAAGTCTTCAGAAAGTTGAAAGCTGTTCACCCAGGAGGTCTTGCATTACAATGAGCTTCTCCGCAATCCTCCTTTTACAGATCAAGGAAGGCACTAGATAAGGCAATTAAAAGACCTGTGATACAACAGGCAGAGCACCTCATAAGATGTGAGTGAATAGGATTTTTGTGAATGCCAAAAATCAGCTTGAGGCTGAGTTTCTATGTCAAAGGTTTGTCTACTTTCTTATTTTTCTGTCCAAAGATATGTCTCCAGGACACAATCATAACTGCCAAGGTAAGGACAATGAATGAAGCTCTCAGGTAAAGGAACAAGTATTCCCTTACCTTGAGAAGACCTCTGTGACTTCCACCCAACTGCTATGCCAGTGCTGGAAAGTTGGTTAGGATTTGGATCTCATTCATACCTTTTATGAGAAACAATCACTTCGTTTGGGTCATGATAACAAAGATGATAGCTATGCACCAGCACATGGTATGGCAGCGTATCTCACAAAGAGAAGTTTATTAATGAGAAGAATTACCATTGGAGAACAATGCAGCTGATTTTGCGAACCAAACTGTACAACGCAGGATCACCAACAGCCCTGAGGTTAGGTCCTGACAAAGGCAAGCCTGTGAGGCAAGCCATGCTTGTCTTCCCCACACAGACCTTTTTATTGCAACAAGTAGGCCTCCGTCAGTCTTGAAAGACTATGGTATCGTGCTTGGCGCTTCATACGCTGCATGTGAAGCATGAAAGCCTGGGTTGGATTGTTAGGGAGGATAGGCTGTTACCCAAGCAGCAAATCCCCCCTCTCCACGCCACTGAATTAGTCCAATGGAACGGCAGAGCTGATACGATTGGATCCAGCTGTGTAGCAGAGCTGGGCTAAGGACAGGAGCTCACCCTGTCTTGTGGGGTCGACCCGGGTCTCGAACCCTGGCCTGCTGGTTAACAGGCACAGCGTCTTAACCGCTTGCGCCACCACAGCTGTCCTGGTAATTGATTGTCTGTAGGCACACTTGGAAGCTTGTTGGCAGATGTATGGGATACAAACATTCTAAACAAACATGAATGAATGAAAATTAACACAGCATTTCCTCATAAGTTGAAACTTTCCTTGAACTTAATTGAAGAACATAGTTTCTTGTAACTTTAATAACTGGCAAATTTACACACAAACATGTACATGCATGCATTCTTGCATGCGCACACCCCCACTAAATTGCTCCCTTTAATGCTAATTCTTTAGTGCGTTTTGCCCCAGTGTGATTGACAGCTATTTTAGCCAATGAGAGTAGTGGGAAGTATAGGGACAATCAGCACCACTTTCCTGTTTTGGAAAGACAATGATGCCTCCTCTGGTGCCATTTTAAATAGAATTTGACTTTCCAGAATGCACTTTCCAAGCTTTATGAGCAAGAGGCATCCTATAACAAAATGCTGCAGTCCATACAGCTTCCTGGAAGTAACTTCCACTTATTTTCATGAACCTTATTTCAGAGCATTCATGCTTTGGGTCAAATCTTTGGTCAAACTGGGATCTTCAGCACTGAACAGCCTTTCTCACCTCTCCTTTCTCCCTGATCCCAATCTTCTTAGCCCCCTTTTCTCTCTTTATTTCCAGTTTTATCAGTTCTTTATGTCTGTTCATTCATTCCTTTCTTAGACCTTCTATACTGAGGGCTGATTCAGACCATGAGCTGAGAGCCAAAATCCATTTTAGGTAGATTTCCACTGCCTGCTGTGCAATAGGTACTCATGTAAGGCTGCAATCCAGAATAACTACGGGAGCACGTAAGAGACATTACGTGTACCCATAGTTACTGCACCAGCTAGTGAGAACCTATGGGAAATTCATATTGCAGTCCAGAGTAAGGTGTTCTTCCTCTGGAGCAAGGACTCCCCGTAGTTATTCTGGATTGCGCCCTAAGTCAGTCTTTTGCTTATTGGTACAGGTTTTCACATTAACTAAGCTGTTTGTGTGCTATCCAAAGCTGTCTGTGTGCTATCTCCCTTCTGTTTTACATTCTGTCTTTCCTTTGAGTCTGCTGACATAAACCAGAAATGTGTGGTTTCCTAAAACCAAAGTAATAGTTGAAAGACATTTTATAATTGCCATTTTTTCCCCCTTTATGACAGTGATTCCAGAGTTTATTACTCAAGTCAACAGTGTCCTGGAACATTTAAGCCAGAAAACAATTCACCTGTTTGATGACAATCAATTTGTTGACATCTCCAAGAAAGTCTATGACACCATTCATGACATCAGATGCTCCGTTATGATGATTCGGGTAAGTCTTGATTCCTTCAGTCTTCACCAGTCATCAGTTTATAAACAACTTTGCTGTGCAGCATTTTTTATAGGCAAGTGTTGAAAATAAAGGAATACTAAATTCAGCAATAAAATTATTTATTGCTAAGCATGTTGTTTAAATTTGCTCAGTGAAAAACTGGATCAAAAATCAGACATCCCTTCTAAATATACGGACATCTCCCACATGGCTAGGGCCACTCATGCGACCCTTGTTGGAATTGGAAAATTCTGTATTTCATGGGGCTTTTTACTACTTCTATATGTAAGCTGTCATTTTTTCATGATTTCAGGGTCATCCTGTGGTACTCCTGTCATGGTTTGCCAAAAACAATACGCTGTATTCTATTTCATAGTTTTTGCAAATCAGGAAGTGGAAGATTGGTGGTTTTATGTACAAGACCACATGAATGAACCACCTTCTTTGCTCACACAGTCCCTTTAAATAACTCTGGAAGCCCAACACATCCTGGTGGATGCTCCTAAGCATCCCCACACATCCAAAACTGTGTGATCGAGCACAGACGCAAGTAGATGATTTGCCTTCCTTTTTTAAACAAGCAGGAAGTGGATAAATGTGGCTCCTACACATGGGAGGCTAGAGAAAAGCAGCAGAAGACTCATGATGAAGGGTACTCCAAATCCACTGCCCTCTTACCATCATCTTCCAGCCATGCTAATGCAAGACATATCTGCATGATTCATTGCTGGGCAGACCCTACACAATCACCTCTTCCTCAAGGAGAAGCTCAGTTGCATACCCTTAAGTTGATGCAGATGAGAAGCAGGCCATTTCACTTCCTGTGCATGAGGGCGTTTGGGATCATGACGACAAATACAATATTCTTTAGGCTTATAAAAATACTTCAGAAAAGTAGACTCCCTCCCCTATTAAAATGTCACAATTGTGTTAAATGGCAACCTTCTTTCACATTTGTCACCCTCACATAATAGATGCAAATTATGCAGAGTGAACTCTTTGCTATATTATCAATATGTTCATTGCATTTTCTTGGAACAGAGTGTAAATATATTGAGCAATTGCAGGGAATAAAAACTTCAAAGAGATGTTGATTTCTTTATCTCTCATGGCAAGTTCTGTTTCTCAAATGCTCAGCCTCATGAGAATCAGTATATTGCGGACATGGGCATTGTCTATGGAAGCTTCCACAGAATACTGCATTATTGTAAGAACTGAAATGCATTGATGCTTTCGTGGCTGTCCAGACATTCTCTTCTGGGTATGATTCAAAGGCATGGATATGTCTACCCAGACCTACCTCTACCAGTAGAGTTGCTGGCATATGCCCACGTGGATCTGGGAAAGGGGATTAGCCTCAGGAAAAGGGTTTGGATATGGCAGATGCTGCTGCCACCATATGCACCCTCTTCCAGGACCTGTTGCTACCCATTTCACCTTAAACTACCACAGTTTCCATCCTTTGTCAGCTTACTGGGGGTTGTTGGGTCCTCTTCAATTTTCTGTCATGTGTGTGACCACTTTAGCCTTCCTACTGGCATTCTGGCAGTGCACAGCTTTGTTCACTGCTGGAGAGGATTTTTACAAATACTGTAATGAGGATTTGGGGCAATTGAGTTAAAAACCCAAACAGGCAATGAAACAAAACCTGAACAAGAACATTTTTTCCCTTTTTTGCCTGTCCTTCCTTCTGAGTACTCAGAAAACTGGAGAGAAAATAGATTATGGATCTCTTTTAAGATTTGTGGGCCCTCAAATATTCATTGGTCCCAGGCTGCTGTCCAGGTTTTTCGGTGCGGATGCCAGCCACTGGGTTATCTGTATTCAAATGCAGAGCACTGGCAACACAACACCTCTGAAAAAGATTAAATGATAAAATAGGATGTCTGAATCTGTCCATTCTTGAAGTTCATCATGCAGAGATCACTATCTGAGGCTTGTTGAGGTTTGGCAGAATAAAAAAAAATCATGCTGTTCTCTGCGTCCCTCAATTCCCATACACATGGAGTCAAAACAATTTGATTCTGGATAGTGCCTTGGGAAGAATGACCAGTGTTTTGAATGGGAAGATACATTTACATTCCTAACGAGATGTGCCCAATCCATGCCAGGCTTATTTCAATCTGCCTATAAGGAGCTTTGGTAAATCTGACTGTTATTTGGGCATCTGCAGTATTCACAGCAGCCAAGGTGAAGACATTAACATGCTTTCCAGCCAACTGCTGGGACTCATTGATTATCTGCCAGACACACGAGGCTTCTGATTACACAGGATCTCAGAACCAACACGAGCAAAGGAATCACTGATCAAAATATAACTGGGAGATGGAAATGAACAAGGACACCAATTCATGGGATTCTTTTCCAAATGAAAGGAAAAGGAGAATCTCTCCACAGCAGCACCACAGGAACAATTTCAACCACCTAATTAGTCTGGGACATTGTTTCCTTTAAAGAGAGGTCTTAACTGCTGAAAACACCCTTCTGCCAGATGCTATTGTTACTCACATTGCCAGTGGTGGAGTTCAAAGTATAAGCAGTCCTTCAAATGCTGTAACATGTTGCAGAGCATGGGAAGGAAGATCTTAAGCAAGTACTGTGCTGCTTTGTCAGAATGGGCTGTGAGATGTTGAATGAACTGCTGGATAACATGTATCCTACTGCAGACTCCATTATTGCCCTTCCAACTAGTCTGCTAAAGTGAGCATAGTAAAGTGAAACCAGATGACTGGTTTGGTGTAATTCAAACCCATCTCTCACCCAGGACCAGCAAAAGTTCCTTACAAAAGTACCATAAAACATTTTCATGACACTATCATTGTAGATATGCTGTCACAGTGAAATTGCACCAGCCTCACTGTGCTGGGGCAGGACACAGACAAATCCTAACCAACTTTCCAGGGCTGATTCAGCCACAGTGCAGCTTTGAGGTAAGGAAGCATTTCCTTACTTTGACGAGGTCTCAGCGACTGTCCTCCCATCATAAATGCATCATGTGCCCCATTGGTATGGCTGCGTTGGACCTGAAAAATTGGATAGGATTGGGTCCAAAGCCTCCATTTATTTTCTCTCACCCTATTACACCGGGCACTGATTCAGCACTTTTGCTGCCACACATGAAAAAGAACTTTGATTCATCAGCACACCTTTGATTCATCAGCACACCTTTGATTCATCAGCACACCGATCACACCTTATCCAAATCTCTGGCTGACCTCACTTAGCACTTCCAAGTACTGTAGATGTTAAACACTGAAGCACATTGCTTCATTCTCCAACCTAGCCTAGCCAGAAGGAGACCTTGGTCCATGTATTGAGCTTTCAATACATTCACACAAGAAAGCGCAGAAAATCAATAGAATTCATAAAGATTCTACACAGTGCAATGGAATTAATTAAAAAATAAGAAGCAGTTATGGCTATGTAATTCTTTCTCTTCTTTGCTGAGCATAGAAAGGAAACAACCCCAGCGAGTGTAATACAAATGACAAATCACTTCTTAACAACTGGAACAGGTTTATTTTTCTATTGCAGACCACATGCTTAATTGTTTAATTGATCAAAATGGCATCATTACCATATATAGTGGAAGGAAGCCATGCTGCTTAGGAGCAAACACGGAAGTGCGTCCTGAGTGAAATGAGAGGCAACATACACATGCATGCACACACACACTTTTGGATTTTAAGTTACATGGGCCCATGGCTTATTTATATAGCCATGCTCCTTTGGCCTTAAGTACTATATACAAACACATGTTGAACCTCTGATTGGCCTTTCTGTTTCAATTTTAATCTTTCACCATTTAATGCAAATAATATTATGTTTAATGCTAATACTATTGATCTTTTCCTTCTGGTTAGATCTAATGTTTCTCATTTCTTGTTTTTGCTTTTCTTCATTTTCTCTTCATATTTTTGGTTTTCTTCATTTTAGTATTGTTAAAATGAATGTTATAGTGGCATGTTGATTTTTTTAAAAAATGTTCTTTCTCTGTACAGTGGCACCTCGCTTAACAAGTGATCCACATAACAAGCAAAAATTTATCTATGATTCTGCCTCACATAACAAGTGTTGCTCCACTTAACAAGTACACTCGGCAGTTGGGGCAGACGCGCTGGCCGGCAGCCCTTTTAAAAAGTGTCAGGGCTTCCTAGCACACCTGCCCATAGCGAAAGCAACACTTCTACGCTGTTCCTCCTGTGGCCAGGCGTCCACTGGGCAGAGGGAGAGAACAGCAGTGGAGAAGAGGGAAGCAGCTCAGGGCTAGCCAGAAGAGAGCAGAGGAGAGAGAGGCTCAGGATGGAGAGAAGGAGAAAGTGGGGAGACATTTTGAAGGTGTCTTGGATTGCAGCCTCTTAACCATGTCTACCCAGAAGTAAGCCCCATTGCGTTAAATGCGGCTAACTCCCAGGAAAGTGTCTTTAGGATTACAGCCTAAGTAGACTTCACAGGATCATGCACATTGAATGCATGTTTTGAATTCAATTCCAGTGTTTTGTCATCATTTTTACATACAGTTAATATTTTTATATGAATATTTTTGGGGTTGTGGAACCAATCATCTGAGTTTCCAGTATTTTCTATGGGAAAATCCACTTCACATAAAGAGTGTTTCACATAACAAGCATGCTTCTGGAACAAAATAAACTTGTTATGTGAGGCACCACTGTACTTGTTTTTACTTGTGCTGGCTGAACAGACATTTTGTTTGAACACTTTGAACACACACCTGCAGGTCCATATATACACACTCAATATTCTGGCAGTCCAAAATGTTTTGGGTTTGATGGCACTGTGTGTACTTCTTGCTTATGTAGAAAGCTTCACTTTTTGCTGCATCACTGAGAGTAGCAAGGAATATCTTTTCTTTATATTTGCTTCTTGACATGTTGCTGAAACTAACTTTTCTCTTTTCTTAAAATCATGGCTTGAAAGTTGTTTCCATTAAGTAGAACACATCTTGACAGAAGTTGTTTCTGCTATTTTCTTATTTTTTTAATAAATGACCATCCTATAACTCAGGAGTCTGATTCAAGACAGAGACAAATAGCTAGTTATTTAAGTTCTCCCTGGAAAGTTTCCGTTCTTTATCTTGCTTTTGTCCAGTTGTACCTTTCTAGATTATACAAGGCTTGTTCCATCTGGCTCCTCAGAGGAGGACAGTTCAGTTGCTTGCTGTAATTTACTAGGCATTTGCAGGTACAGTTAGTCATGTCCATCATTACTTGAATTCCACATTGACAATATATATTGATATTGTTGTGGTATGTGTGGGTCTTGTTATGTTGGATATTTTTTACCTTACAGACTGAGGATGTGGCCAGGATCTTTCAAAATGTGAGACCTACAATGTATGTGTGATTCTCGTCTGGCTTGGCTTATACCTGGGGGAGGAAGGGTTTGGCAGTGAGAGTGATTAATTCATCTCTGATGGAGGATGTATCGGTAGTAATATTGAAATTGGCTGTGTTCCCCCCTCCCCCCATGAAATTTCACCTTGAATCTCACCGTGTTGGATAATTTTGGGTCAGTATCAAACCTCTCATTTCTGGTGGCATCTTCACCCCAGAGGGTCTTGGATGAAGTGGATTCTGTGGACTTGTTTCACCCTACAATCCAGAGTAACTGCAGGAGCACATAAGAGACATTACGTGTACCTGTAGTCACTGCACCACCTAGTGAAGACCTATGGGAAATTCATATTGCAATCCAGAGCAAATTGTTCTTACACCGGAGCAAGGACTCCCCATAGTTACTCTGGATTGCACCCTCAGTCTGGTTACAGGTCAGATTGTCTTTGAAATAGACGTGGCCTTGGTCACCATGGGGGATTATCTGTGCAGGAACTTGACAGGAGGAGTGTCTCTGTTGGACCTGCTGAACCTCTCAGAAGCTTTCAACACCATCAACCATATTCATTGGCATCCTTCAGTCTCGAGAGACTATGGTATCGTGCTCTGATTGGAGGTCCTGAAACAACATCTAGTGTGGCTAAAAAGGCCAATTCGAGAGTGGCAATCCCTTCCACACTGAGGACAAATAAATTCCGTCCCCTGCCCAGGCCCCAGGTTTCGCTGCTTTCGGGTCTGTGTCTTTGCTTCAGCCTGCCAAACAAGTGTCTCTTCCAGTTGGAGAAGGCCATGCTGGATCTTATGCCTCCAGGCTGATCGATCAGAGGTCAAAGTTTCCCAGCTGTTGATGTCCATTCCCAAGGCCTTTAGATCCCTCCTGCAGATGTCTTTGTATCGCAGCTGTGGTCTCCCTCTAGGGCGCTTTCCCTGTACTAATTCTCCATTTAGGAGATCTTTTGGAATCCGACCATCAGCCATTCTCACGACATGTCCAAGCCAGCGTAGACGCCGCTGTTTTAAAAGTGTGAACATGCTAGAGATTCCAGCATGTTCCAAGGCTGCGTCATTTGAAACTTTGTCACGCCAGGTGATGCCAAGAATATGTCGGAGACAGCGCATATGGAAGGTGTTCAGCTTTCTCTCCTGCTATGCATAAAGGGTCCAAGACTCGCTGCAGTACAAAAGTGTGCTCAGGACACAAGCTCTATAGACCTGGATCTTTGTATGTTCCGTCAGCTTCTTATTAAGCCATACTCTCTTTGTAAGCTTGGAGAACGTGGTAGCCGCTTTACCAATACGTTTATTCAGCTCAGCATCTAAGGAGAGAGTGTCGGAGATAGTTGAGCCGAGGTACACAAAGTCATGGACAACCTCCAGTTCATGTTCAGAGATTGTGATACAGGGAGGTGGATCCACACCCTGACCCATGACTTGTGTTTTCTTCAAGCTGATTGTTAGTCCAAAGTCTTGGCAGGCTTTGCTAAAACGGTCCATGAGTTGTTGAAGGTCTTCAGCAGAGTGAGCAATGACAGCAGCGTCATCGGCGAAGAGGAACTCACGCAAGCATTTCAGCTGGACTTTGGACTTTGCTCTTAGTCTGGAAGGATTGTAGAGTTTTCCATCTGATCTGGTCCGGAGATAGATTCCCTCTGTTGTGTTTCCAAAAGCATGCTTCAGCATGACTGCAAAAAAGATCCCAGATAAAGTTGGTGCGGGGACACAGCCCTGCTTCACTCCACTTCGGATGTGAAAGGAGTCTGATGTTAAGCCATCAAAAACTACAGTGCCCTTCATGTCCTCGTGAAAGGACCTGATGATGTTGAGGAGCTTAGGTGGGCATCCAATCTTGGGGAGGATTTTAAAAAGGCCATCCCTACTAACCAAATCAAAAGTCTTTGTAAGATCTATGAAGGCTACAAAGAGTGCTGTCTTTGTTCCCTACATTTCTCTTGCAACTGTCGAAGGGAAAATACCATATCAGTGGTGGACCTGTTGGCTCGAAATCCACACTGTGATTCAGGATAGATCCTCTCTGCAAGCACCTGAAGCCTCTTCAGTATGACACAGGCAAGCAGCTTCCCTTCAACATTAAGAAGAGAGATGTCACAGTAGTTGTTACAGTCACCCCTGTCACCCTTGTTCTTCTACAGTGTGACGATATTAGCATCCTTCATGTCTTGTGGTACTCCACCTTCCCTCCAACAAAGGCAGAATATCTTGTACAGTTCAGTGGAAATGGTCCCTCTACAGCACCTCAGAACTTCAGCAGGGATGTTATCTTTCCCAGGTGCCTTGCCAAAAGCAAAGGAATCCAGGGCTTCGTTTAGTTCTTCTAAAGTTGGTTCACTGTCGAGCTCCTCCAAGACAGGCAGGCAATGTTGTTTAATGCTTCTTCAGTTACTGCATTTTCCCTGGAATATAGCTCAGAGTAGTGCTGCACCCAGCGTGCCATCTGCTGTGCTCGGTCCTGGATGACCTCACCTGTAGCAGACTTAAGCGGGGCAGATTTCCTCACTGTTGGACCTAAAGCCTGTTTGATGCCATCATACATCCTCTTGATGTTGCCTGTGTCAGCTGCTCCCTGAATCTGAGAGCAAAGCTGCAGCCAATAATTGTTAGCACATCTCCTGGCAATCTGTTGGACCTTGCTACAGGCGGCTCGCAGGGCTTGAAGGTTGCGCTCACTAGAGCAGGCTTTATATGCAGTTAGAGCTCTCCTCTTTTCCTCAAGGGCTGGTGTCAGCTCCTCCGAGTGGGCTTCAAACCAATCTGCTGTCTTTCTAACCTGCTTACCAAAAACTGACAAGGCGGTAGTATAAACAGCATTCTTGAAATGTTCCCAGCGTTCAGAAGCGTTTGCTTCAGCCGGGCCTGGGAGAATTTCCTCGAGTGCTTGGTCAAATTCCAACACCTTTTCCAGACTGCGGGTCTTGCTGATGTTAATTCGTGGTCTTCCTTCCTTCTTTGAGTGATGCAGCCTCTTTGCTTGTAATTTTACTCTGCTGCGCACCAAGGAGTGGTCTGTATCACAATCAGCACTCTGATAGCTACGTGTGATCTTAATGCTGGGAAGGCTGGAGCGCCTGGTGAGGATCAAGTCAAACTGATGCCAATGCTTTGATCTTGGGTGTCGCCAAGACACTCTGTGTTGAGGCTTTGTGTTAAAGAATGTATTGCAGACGCAAAAATCATGATAGCAGCAAAACTCCAGCAAGCGTTGGCCATTTTCATTCATCTTCCCAATGCCAAAACAACTTAGACAAGCAGGCCAAGAACTATGGTCAGATCCAACTCTTGCATTAAAATCACCGAGGATAAACAATGGTTCTTTCTCAGGGATTTTCTTGATAGTGGCAGCCAGATCATCATAGAATTTGTCTTTGGATTCTGCTGAAGATGATAGTGTTGGTGCATATGCACTAATAAGAGTGACTAACCCTACTGATGTCTGTAGCTGCAGAGACAGAATTCTTTCACTTCCTCCAGTAGGTGGGATAATGGATCCAAGTAGGGTGTTTCTAACTGCAAAGCCAACATTCCCTAGTCTCACTTGATGGCTTTCCCTGCCAGAAGAATGAGAAGTTTCTCTCCTTGATAGATCCTGAGTCTGACAGCCTTGTCTCTTGAAGGGCAACTATGTCCATCTCCAGACTGCTCAGCTCCATATCAATGACAGCTGTCTTACGTACGTCATCCAGTTCTCGTAAATCGTCAGAAAAGCCGGGGGTCATTGTCCGAACGTTCCAGGTGCCCAACTTAAGGCATCAACCATATACATATACAACCATATACATATCAACCCAACTTAACATCAACCATATACAGTAGTAATAACTACAATAGCATTAACTACAACAATTATGACTGATGTGCTGGATCGTAAAGCTGACCTGAAAGGGATTATGGTCCCTCCATGAGAGGAGAGTTACAGATTAGGAGTGTTCCTGGATTTTTGCTGCTTCTGGATCAGCAGGTTGGTGGCTTTTCCCAAATTAGGCTGGTGCACCAATTGTGTCTATACTTGAGTCGGCAAAAACTGTGATGGTTCATGCCTTGGTGACACTGAGACTGTACATGGGCTATCTTTGAAGACTGCCTAGAAATTACTGACAGTGCAAAACACAGTGGTTCAAGTGGTCTCAGGAGCTTAGCAATTAGAGAGCTGCCATACTTGTTGATGCTTCATTTCCAAGCATGGTTTAAGTGCTGGTTTGGATCTTTAAGGGCCCAATCCTGTTGGGCCCAGTACAATAGTGGAATCATACTGCTATTTGGAACTTTCTGTACAGCAGAAGGGGAGACACTTTCTGTACTTGGAGGGGAGACACTCTGTACTGATGAAGTGCTGAACCAGTCAGAGCTGGGAAGACACTGGATTGGAGTGGCCAGTGGTAAGTGCTTCTTCTGGTCAGCAGTGAAGCTTTTTGGAACAGAGGGATGGTAGGGGAGGGCAGAATTGGATAGATGGAGAGCAGACCAAGGGGAAGACCCATTGATACCAGTGGAGCTTGACATGGAGTAAAGATACAAACAAGGGCCAAGCAGCTCCAGACTGTGTTCCACCAAGCACAAGCAAACACCTACAAGCCTCTTCCCTTCTTTCTTTCAGCAGCAGCTTTTGAAACAGCCAGCTTTCTCTGGGGGAGCATGTCTCCTGTCCTGGAGCTCCAAACTTTGAGAGATTTCATTACTCACAAAATTCTGTATCAGTAAATGTTCCAGAAATGAAACCCCAGTGGATAAGAAGGGTCCACCTGTACATTTTTGATCATTATTATTAGAGTGAATATTAAGGGTTCTGATCAACACTGATTCTAATATTGTTTGCACAATGTGTTCTTTGAGGAATTTTGACTTAATATTGCATAGGATTTGGTTCAGTGTTGACAAAATTAGACATCAGAGTGCAACTCACTGACCATTTAACAACAACACAATGAGAAGACTATTTCCTTTGATTAAATTTTCCTGTTTTGGCAGTCTGTGCAAATTGGATTGCGTTGAATGTTCACTTGTTCCAATTTGGAGGAGAAAACATTGGCCTTTTGGGGGGGTCAAAGTGTTCCCAAACTCCCCTCCAATGTTAGTTTCCTATTCATTCCTCAAATAGCTGCAACTTTGGTGTCTTTAAAAATTCCTAGATGATTATCTTCTTGGAAATATCTTAAATGTTGCATAGTGAAAGAGGATGAAAGTTAAGAGTAAAACTTTCTGGATCAGTAAATGTATCTCAAAGAGAGGATGGATTCTGGATCTCTGAAAGGGGCTCTTTTCACCATTGCCAAAATTACCCTCCTTTCTGTTAAGTATAAATGGTAGTATACAGGAGAACTAGGTCTACGATATTCTATTCCTTTTAATATCTGGGGAAATATACTGCATCCTGTATAAAGAAGATCAGAGGTGTTTGAAGGTATTGTGTCTTATATGGTGCAGTGACCCAGATTGTTAGATGGTATATTGCTTTCTTCCTACACTTCATATAAAAATTTAAAACTAAGTCTAAGTCTATTGTATGAGCACTGTGGCAAGACTACAGAATCTCAGATGACTCTACATGTCACAGGAGAGAATATTGTCAGAAAAAAACCTCACATAAATATGAAAACTTGCCAGATTGTATACGGATATGAGTGTAGGAGATTAAGGTTGCAATCCTATGTACAGTACATTGTACAATGATTTGGGAATAAGTCTCATTAAGTGCAATAGGATTTACTTCTGAGCTCGTAGGATTGTGCTGTTATAGAAATTCCTTAGTTTTAGTTCAGGGTTTAAATGAAATTACATACTGTACAGATTTATAGTAAACATTTTCAGTAAAATACATCTTTGGAGCATACTTGTAAACAGATGCTCCACAGTAATTGAGAGAGAAAGTAACAAAGAATCTTGTAAACACAAACCAATTTATTTCAGCATATACTGTACTTTCATAGACTGTAATTTGATTCATTAGATGCATGATGCTAAATAACAAAAGGCTCAATATTCCTCCTTGCTGGCAAATAGCTGCCACATCACTGTTTTGTACTGATGTGAAAATATGCACATCTGAACCATTCCCCTCCCAGCTCTCCTGCCTCCAGTCCACCCTGTCATCCTTGGCCCTCCTCCTGGTGTAGGTGAACAGTCTCCTTGGACCCTCCTCTTCCAACCTTGTGTGTCATTCAAAGGGCATTTCTGTGGCTTGCCCCCTCCCTGCCTATGCCCGCCATTCTGCCCTGTCCCCAGTATGCCTCCTGGTGCTTCCCTTCCTCCCTCCTGTAGTCTGTTGCCCTGCCCACCTTCTTAGGCCTAGGGAGGGGGGATTCCCTCCGACCAAAGTGGGAGAGACCCTCACAGGCTGGGGAACCTGTGATCCCAGGCATCACCCTTGCATCTCCTTCTGCTGGCTCAGGTGCCCTCTGTCCATCTGCAGCATCCAAGATTCAGTGCTGTGTTAATGTAGAAGAGGAGACAGTAGTAGAGATAAGAAGGGAGGAGGAGAGGGACAACTGTTTGCATTGCTGGATTATAGTTTAGTAGTGAATATCTTGCTGTCTCAATAAGCATTTCCATGGTGGCTCTCTTTCAATGTCCTTTCTTTTGGTTTTCCTTTGGGTGGAATTGATTAAAAGTTTTATTTGCTGACACAAGTTGTGGTCTTTGATTTCTGACATAAACTTTATTGTGAGAAACCAACTAAAGAAAAATAAGTATTTGTCTAATGTCAGAAAAGACACTAGGTGCATGCGCTCACAAAAACCTGACTTTGCTCTATTGCTCTTTTTCTACTCTTGAAAGTAGGCTAACTGAGAGAATGTTTTTGCCTGAAGCACAGGATATCATTTCAACTGAAAATTATCTCCCAACCAACAAGGGGAAAAATGGGTCACTTCATCAATCTCCCAACATTATTGCCTCATTCAATCCAGTCTATATTTAAGGGAAGCTTGTCAAAAGTCTAAACTGACAACTGTGCCAGTTACCTATCTCTTGCCTTCAAGTTCATGGCCTTTGGGATAGTGAAGCAGAAGAAAGTTCAGTCTCAGGTATTATTCTATGTGAGTAGTGTCATCTACTTACCATAGCTATCCTCAAAAACTTTTTTTGGTTTTTACTGAAGAATATTCAATTTTTGCAAAAACTTCATAAAAAGCATCCTTGTAGGACAAGATGGCCAAAAAGCATGGAATTTGCTTTTTTCTCACTTCAAAATCCATTTGGGAAGCAGAAGAATTGGAAAGGGTTACACCTACACAGATTTTCTAGTCAAATCAAATTTGATCTCTCACATTAAAGAGTATATAACATGAAGGTATAAGTCCTGAAAAACTCTGTTTTTGCAGTTTTGATCACTAGTGGTACCACCCCCTAGTGCATGTCATTCCCCTGTGTGCATCACCTGATGTGGGCCACATTTCTTGCACCCCCAGTTATGTCACAGGGAGAGAAGTCACACTAGAAAGAAAAAAAGAATCTCAAGAATCTTCTGCACAGGAATGACATTTCTGTGGACTTATAACTTCAGTACATTTTGTGCTTGGATGGGCGGGCTTGTGTGTGTGGGCAGGGGAGGTGAATAAAAGGCTGTGACAATGTGATTTCCGGTGATACAAACCACCTTCTTTGCTGTCCTGAAACAAATATCCAGTCAGCTACCAAATGTATCTAGTGGGAACTTCTGAGTGTGTGGTTTTCCTGTTTCCTTTTAATTTAATTTTTTAAAAAATTCTGTCACCATAGTAAATACTCCTCTTTATTATGTTTCTGTTACATGAAATTGCAAGATATGCTTCTAGTACGATGGAATTTTTCAGGAATGAAAATTATATGTGAACAGAGCAGAACAGGATCCTGGCTGCACTCCAGCTTCCTTCTGTCGATGGAGAAGTTCACCCACCCCAGGGAGAAATGGTGTGATACTTTATCTAGTATTAGATATTTCCAAATTACCACAGTTGCAATGACATTTCATCGAAAGGCATTTTCCGCCCTCCAATGATCTATCCAATATTCTTTCTCTCTCTCTCGCTCTCTCTTTTTATAACTCCAAAACCATGTAAGAAAATAGCCTTGCAACCTTTTATAAGGAAAATTTCAGCTGGTGTAAAAATATAGAGGAAAGCTGTTAAGATGAATGAGAAAACGGCTTAGGTTAGAGAACAATGTCAGAAGTCACAGTATGACATACATTTTTATCATGGCCCTACTGTGGTATTTGACATTTTAAATCCCAGTTGAAACAAGAATTGAGCAAACATTGTACAATTGGGAACCAAAAAGAGAGAGAGAGAAAAAATCTAATTGCTTCCCGTGAAAGGATTGTGGAGAGAGATAGCACTTTTAAGGAATACTTTCTGCCCTGCTGTTAGAAAAGCTTAAAAATGAAACAAAAGAAAGCAGAGGCACAATTCGCAAAATGCTGGCACTGTAAGAGAAATTTTTGCTGCTTTACTAGAGAGGAAATATCACTAATGCTAACTGTTACTTCAGATGATGTGCTCAGTATTCCAGAAAAGAATTTGACTCTGTAGGAGCTGGGAATTAAAACAAATACTGATTACCTCAGAAGATCTTCTAGAGCTGGAACTGTCATCTCTTCCAGGTCCACATCCTTAATAATCTGACAGCATACAGCAGTGTACGCTCAACATTCCTCATCTGTCATACCATTTCACACAGTCCATCTATTCAAAGTACCATTGGAGGTAACTGGTGATGACATCATTGCTTCTGGATTTACTTCTGGGTTGGAAAGCCAGATACAAGACCAACACCAGTAAGAGGATCAGGGTGGATGGGATGGATTTTTTGAGTGCAGAAAAACATACTATGGAGTTCTGCTTTGCAAGTAGAGTCTCTGATCGCTGTTCATTGTGTCATATTATTGATTTTGCTGCCAGGTGTCCAAGAGTGCCACAAGTACCACCACAAACCTCCTCAGATATTAGTGGAGGAACCCATATTGCTGATTATTCACTGGCCCAAAGTATTTTGCCGCTGGGGCCTAGTGAAAAGTGAAAGGAGCTTGTCTTCCTAATTTTCCCAGTTTCTCACTTGTGATTAATTCAAGTTAATTGACTTAGGGGGCAAACCTAGACATGTTTACATGGAAGTAGGCCCCACTGTGTTCAGTGGGGCTTTCTCAGAGGAAAGTGTGTAAGGTTGGCATTCTAAGCATTTGTATGTTTTTAATTAATCACTTCTACCATCCTCTCTTTTTAAGAAAAAAACAAGCTAAATCCTGTTTGGCCCTAGAGGCAGCGCTGAACATCATAAACGTAAAGCACATTTACTTTACTGGTGCCGCCTCAGAGTAATACAATATATAGACAAGGTAAGAGACAAGGTAATGATTTTCAAGTTGATTGTGAGTTACTTTTTGACATGCTTCTATCTGGATGATTTTTTTGCTGGTGGTGGGAAGGAGCACTCTGACTGCCAGTGCATTCTGATAAGCAACCAGGCCTGGGGAGAGGGGAATGAGCTTCAAATGACCCAGGCCACGAGAAAACAAATTGTACAGTAAAAAACAAATTTATTCCAAAATCTCAATCTCAGTTTATCCTAAAGCTGTCATTTAAAAAAATGCTCAAAAATGTACAAACTTCTGGTCTGAAAAATTAGGTAAGGGGGCCCAAGGCGGCATCTTTCTCCAGGCCCAGTGCCAGCTCTCAGCAGTCCTGGAAGCAACACTGAGCAATACCCATCATGACTCTCCCAAATCTTCCCTCTTTGTGACTCCTCCATCATTGTTAGCTCTATTTTCTTGCCTCATCTCATGCAAGAAGAAAGGAGCCCAAGCCTCCCTCTGCTCAGCTTCAAGTTCAGAAATGGGCCTTCTACTGATTAGGATTCAAGAGGGTGACCTTATATCATAACCAAAAAAGAAGACAATGTCTTCTCAAGAAATATGGATACCCAAGAAAAATATAAGACATGGCAAAATATTAATATATATATATAGTATACAGTGGTGCCTTGTAAGAAGAACATAATTTGTTTGTCTTACAAAGCAGATTTTCCTTTAGGAAATAATGGAAACTCAGATGATTGGTTCTATTAGAATTCTGAATCTAACTATTGGTTTGGGAGTTGTGGGCTGATTAGAACTTTCAGTTTTGAATATGTCAGTTGGGTTTGACAGTTCAAGAACTGTTTGTTGGTTGGAAAATAGTTGAAGCTCAGCTGTTGGTCAGAGCAGAAATGAACTGAGAAGCTCTGTATTACTGATTAGCTCTGAGATATTATTAGATTGATGGACTTGATTAAACATGTATGACCCGGATTGTCTTATACTATTCTGAATTGTAAATACAGTTAATAGTAAACTACTCTGCTGTGTATGTCTTGTGGCACATAAACAGTCACAGGAATCAGTCAACCTCCTGATAGTTTCCACATCCCAAAAATATTCATATAAAAATATTAACTGTATGTTAAACACTGTAACCAAATTCAAAACACTATGGCACAGGCGGTTAAGACACTGTGTCTGTTAACCAGCAGGCCAGGGTTCAAGACCCGGGTCGGCCCCACAAGACAGGGTGAGCTCCTGTCCTTAGCCCAGCTCTGCGACGTCAGCTGGATCCAATTGTATTGGCTCTGCCTTTCCATTGGACTAATTCAGTGGCGTGGAGAGGGGGATTTGCTGCTTGGGTAACAGCCTATCCTCCATAACAATCCAACCCAGGCTTTTGTGCTTAGTATGCAGCGTATGCAGCGCCAAGCACGATACCATAGTCTTTCAAGACTGACGGAGGCCTGCTTTTTAATATAATACAGTCTGCCAGGACTCGCTGTTTAAGTGGGATCATGTTATCTTCCCCTCAGTGTGTGGTGTTTCTTGACAAAATATTCATCACATTGTGTCCAAGTGTACATCGAGAGTTTATACTGCCCCAACGTCTGATTTTTTTCAATATAGGCCACTCTGTTCTTGAATGGATGGATGGACTGAACATTATCATAAGTCCATGTATTTGCCACACGCTAAATAAATAAATAAATAAATAAATAAATACAAATAAATACAAATAAATAAATACGTAAATAAATATTCCGTATAATTTATTAATTACAAGAAGGCTACATATTCTCAAGGGAAAAAGAGGACAGTGAATGTTTTTTCTCGGATATAAGGCTAAAAAAGAGGAGATATGGTCAACCTGAACCTACATTGGTTTCTAAATACAGATTGAAATTTTCCACAGTCCTTTGAAGGTTGCATGTGGTCATGTCAATTCTGATCAATCTTGTGAACATGTTTTTACTGTAGTCTTCTTCTGACAGCCAATAGTTGGAGGAACAACTAATAGTTGGGTCCAAGCATTAGTTGCAATCCCTGATTTCATGCCAGCTTTGTGGATTTGTTCTTTAACAGCTCATGGAACATATATGTGTAGGATTTGGTAGAAACAGAGTGCCAGAATCACAGGGGATAGGAAGAGGAATAAAAATGCAATTAAATTGTCTAAAGCTTTTCTCTGAACAGGACCTTTCTTAATCTTGTGTTCAATCTGGAGAGAGAAATTGTTCATGAACTTTTCTCACCTCTCCATGTCCTAACTAATTTGGAACACTTCTAATTAAAGAGTCTCATTTACTTGTTAGGCTCTCTATTATTAATGTTCACAGTACAACAGAGTAAGGATAATAGGACATTTTGAAGTGGGTTCTATGCATTAGAGACAACAGTGCATTTTAAAAAGCCCTTTAAACAATGTTACGTCAATGTCTTTCCTTCTCAGGTCACCTTTAACTGAAAGCAAGTAGGTGACTTTCATGACAAGACTTTCATGCTTCTTGTACTTGTGTAGGACCCATTTTCTTACCCTCTTATGTCAAGTAATAAAATAACATTGCAGTAATCTTGGATTAGGTTTACCAGCATCTTAGAGGCTCACAAAAAATTAAATGGCAGGTAATCCTTACAGTATCCCTGCAGGACACCAAAAGGTCTGTTCAAAGCAAGATATCAATTTTATTCAATAAGATTTTCTTCCCATTTCAAAATAAATTATGTGTGAAAAGAATCTATTCTGCCTTTTGTGTGCACAGGGTGGTGCTACAATAACTTGGTACTTAGGAGTGAAAGGAAATCAGTGTTGGCCAAGAGCTAGACTGCCCCCTTGCACCTGATGATGGTGCGCTTGGTGTTGCCTCTCTCACATGACTAACAGCCCAACCTTAAGGGCTTACTTCTGGTGCTTTTCCACCACTGAGTGTCACAAACATGCCCTAACGCATGTTTGCAGTCGGAAGCACTGGCAGAACATCAGCGCCAGCCAGTTCTGCACTAGTGCCCATTCTGTGCTGTGCTCCACCACTTGGGGGTTGCCCCAACTGCCAGGTGGCAGAGTGCTGAATGAGGGTATAGGGTAGATAAACAAGAAGAGGTGGGGAAGGAGGGGCAGGGTTAGGGTTGACAGGGTTAGGGCTGCTGAATCCACAGGCTCCATCTAAGGCCTCCAGCATTGCATGGAGGCTCTTGATTCTACAGCAATCATCACCATCATCATACATACATACATACATACATACATACATACATACATACATACATACATACATACATACATACATACATACAAAGGGTTAGAAAAATTTTGAAGAGCAAATTAAATGGCGGCAACATTATAAAGGCTATGAATACATGGGCCATTCCTGTAGTTAGCTATACTGCTGGCATTATGAACTGGACACAAAAGGAACTGGATGACTTGGACAGGAAAACAAGGAAATTAATGACCATCCACTATGCTTTACATCCACGTAGTGATGTTGACAGGCTGTACCTGCCTAGAAGATCAGGGGGCAGAGGACTTTTGCAAGTGAAGCAGTCGGTTGAAGAAGAAAAACATGCCCTAGCAGATTATGTGCGAGAGAGCCAGGAATCTGCTTTGACTGAAGTCAGCAAGAGAAAGTTGCTGAAAGTGCAGCAGACCAAATATGAATATCGCAATAGTGCAATTCAGGCTTGGACTGCCAGTTGGCAGAATAAAGTATTGCATGGCTAATTTCTTGCCAAGATCGAAGGAAAGGTTGATCAGGATAAGACCTGGTTGTGGCTCACGAGTGGAACACTGAAGAAGGAGAGAGAAGGCCTGATACTTGCTGCCCAAGAACAGGCAATCAGGACAAATGCCATCAAGGTCAGAATTGAAAAATCAGCCGATAACCCAAAATGCCGGCTCTGCAAAGAAGTGGATGAAACCATCGACCACATTCTAAGTGGCTGCAAGAAGATCGCGCAGACTGACTACAAACTGAGACACAACTCTGTTGCCCAGATGATCCACTGGAATCTATGCCAAAAGTATCATCTGCCAGTGGCAAAAAACTGGTGGGACCACAAGCCTGAAAAAGTGGTTGCAAATGAGCAGGTCAAGCTTCTGTGGGACTTCAGGATATAGACGGACAAGGTCTTGGAACACAATACTCCAGATATCCCCATCATAGAAAGCAGTAAGGTGTGGCTTGTTGACATCGCCGTACCAGGTGACAGCAGAATTGAGGAGAAACAACTGGAAAAGATTTCCTGCTACCAGGACCTAAGAATCGAATTACAGCATATCTGGTGTAAGCCAGTGCAGGTGGTTCCAGTGGTAATTGGCACACTCGGTGCAGTGCCCAAAGACCTTGGCAGGCACCTGAAAACTATTGGCATTGACAAAATATCACTCTGCCAACTGCAGAAAGCCGCTCTTCTGGGATTAGCACAAATTATACGCTGCTACATCACACAGTCCTAGACTCTTGGGAAGGGTCCGATTGGTGAAGTGAATGAAACCAGCACGAAATTGTTTGCTGTGCATTTATGGATAATAATAATAATAATATTAATATTAATAATAATAATAATAATAATAATAATAATAATAATAATAATAATAATAATAATAAGGTTGCCACAGAATCAAGTACTTCCCTTATTTTGTTGAACGGGATGAAAGCTCCCATACTCAGGAAGGGGTGGGACTGGTTAGGCCAGATTCAAACCCAACAACAAAGCAGTCCAGAGACACAAAAGTTGCTTGGATTTGTGACACTAGTTTCACTGGTACATATCCAAATAGCCCAATTGAGGAAATAAATCCCCTTACTCCAAGTTGTGCAGGATCCACCTCAAATTCTGTACTATGCAAATGCAAGGTTCTGCACTGCAGAAATAGTGCGGGCTGTAAGTAAATTAAATGTTAACATTAAGTATAAGTTTAAAAAATTGAAATAAAGAACCCTCCTACATTCCTAAGCAGTTGCTGATCTGTTAAAAAAAATAAAAATAAGAACCCCAAAGTCTGAAATCATGTTGCATTGTCATGTTGCATTGATGGTTTCTTTGCCAGACGGAGAGGGTCTGGGGAGTTGCATGAGTACCACCGGACAGCACATTTATGTTCCACGCCACCAGTTGAGAAGCACTGATATAGATTGGATCAGGTGGTGGGGAGACAAAAATGAGGTCTCATACTCATATGTGTATACAGTATATAATATACTCTCTGTATAGCAGTGAAAGCAGTGGCAGGTTTTCTCAGGAACAGAAGATAAGTGAGCAAGCAACGGTAACATACTGATCTGGGTCTTGAACCAAGGGAGTGAAAAATGTAAGGTCTAAAAAATTTTTGATCCTCTCCTTTGACTCCCCTTTTTGTCCCTCAACCTGTGTTTAATTTACCCCCTGTATCCCCTTTCATGGACCCTGAAGGAGAGCCCATTACCTTTTGCCAGAGGACAGTGCTGGTGTAGAGGGAATCACAAGTTGGTAGCTTCTCATTAAATTTGGTAGGGACAATAAGGCTCTTTTATTTTGTATTAGTTCTCTGCAAGCTAACTTTTTTTCAGAAGTTTTAAAGAACATTAGCTGTTTTTGTCTTCTGTCAGAGCACTTAGAACCAAAACCTGTTGAAATAATTCCTGCCTGCGTTTTCTTCTTTCATCCTGTCATGCCATAGGCTTGTCATAACTACTTTCTGCAGAATCTGAATCATCTTTACAAAGACATCTCAACAATCTTGGGAACAACAAAAAGAGTCATTCTTCTCTCTGCCTGGGATCTGTGAAATATTATTTTTGCTCATAGCAGGACTGCTCTTCTCTTTCTCTAAAGCTGATCTTTTCATGCTTTCAAGCCATACATCAGATTCAGGAGGAGTTGGCCAGCAGTGAGCAAGTACATCTTGACAGCCTTACACAGGTACTAATGGTGATTGTATCCCCTAATGACTTCCACTAGACATTGACTGGCCTGCTGACAAATGGGCACAGAGGTAGGTGGGGGGAAGAGAGAGAAGAGTTCACAGGGCTCAAGGTGCACAGCTACAGAGGTACAGAGATGATTTTTGGGGGGCTTATGGCTTATTAAGTTGCTTTTAAAAGCAGATCAGAAAATTTCCTGGCAGCCATAATGGGAAGAATCTTGGTGTTTCACATTAAAAATCAGGAAACCGAAAGATATGTGTTGCGTCAAATCAAGCAGTTGCCTGTAGCTTGGACCAATATACTTTAAGGTGGCCACACTCCAGTAGAGGGAGAGCTTGATTGCCTGCTGACTCTCTGACCTTCGGCAGGAAAAATGCTTGTGACGTGCAGATTGGCTCATGCGAAGTGGGACACTTAGGGCTACTGTGAGCAAGACCTTCCCACGGTCACTGAAAAATGAGATTTAGCTCTTGAAAATCTTCCTAGTGACCAAGTCTCCACCCTCTTCCCACAGTGCTTTAGTTCCAATGGCTTTTGTTTCCAGGTTTGCAAAACCTGGGAAGTGCAAGCTTGACGGCTTCACATATATCAAATGTAGAATCATCACTGCTGAACATCTGGACTGACCCTTTCAGCTGAGTTTAGGAAGAATCCGAGTTTAAAAAGTGGTGATAATTCTGTGTTCACAAAGAATACAAAGACATGATCTTTTGTATGAGGATACCTGTTGGTTCTTCCCCCTATGCTTCTCTCCTATTGCTATGTTTTTCTTTGGAAAAAAATCTTGTTAAAAAAAGGGAAAAAAGTCAAGCAATCACACAATAATACATGAGCTAAGACACAATAACAACATTACAAAAGGAAAAGTTCAAGTGGGACATAATTTAGGACATTAGAAACAGTAAACTGAAGCATAATATAGTGAGTAAATCAGGCCAAATAATCTTTGTGTCTACAAAAAATCATTTAACAGATGGGCCCTTGTTTACAAATGAGTTGAATGACAAGTACACTTCAGTGGAAAAGTCTGAGCCAACTCATCTGTTAGAGGCATGGATTTACTATGTTAATTTGTCCATTAATGCCAAAGTCCATTTCCATTGATATCACGGCATCACCATGGGTCAGTGATTATTTTTCCAGTGACAGGATAGTCAAGCAATAAGCAATTAGAAAATTATAGAAGTCCTGTACAGACCACCCTGATGGTCATTTTCAGAGATATATAACTCTTGTTTAGCAGTGAATGTAACAGTACAATGTATACCCATTTCAGTAGAAGCATGTTTTCAAAACCTGCATATCCTATCACAATCCTACCACACATGGAAAAAACATTCCAGACACCTAACACTAACACATACTTCTTCTACATAACGCTTCATGTTCCAAGGTGTGATTACCTTGACTCCAGTTCACTTCAAGACTTAACCAGGATCTCAGTGGTTCCAGTTTGACAGAGGCCCATTTCTACTTCCTTCCTCTATAAAATAACCTTCATTTTAAGTTCTTTCATTTTGGTGGTGCCTGAACATGGTACTCCAAATAAAATTAATGTGAAAATAGGTAGTTGGAACAAAATAGTTTCAATTAAAGTCTGTGGGATTGTCCAATTAAGTACTCCCTTTCAAAATATTTATTTTCACATTTTTATACCATTCTCCCTCCAAGGTGGTATATACAGTTCCTCCCATCTTTTTGTACTAATAACAACCCTGTGAACACTGGTGGGCCCAAGCCAGTTCGGGCCGGATCACCCGAACCGGTTTTTCCCGACATCCCGCCACTACCGGTTCGGCCAGAAAACCCACCGTACTGGTTCGGCACGATGGGAGAAGAAGATGCAATGCGTGTGCGCCAACCTCAGCGCACGCACACTGTGTCTCCTCCTGCTGGAGAAGACGCACTGCGCATGTGGCAACCCCCGGTGCATGCATGCAGTGTGTCTCCTGGAGGAGACACATTGCGCATGTGCCGGGGGTTGGCACATGTGCAGTGCACCGGGGTTGGGGTCCGCCCCTAGCCCTGCCCCTGGCCCTGGCCCCGCCCCTGACCCCGGCCCTAACCCCAGCCCCACCCCAACTTCTGGCGAACCGGTTGTTGGGCGAGGCAGGGCCCACCACTGCCTGTGAGGTAGGAAAGGTTTAGAGTGAGTTACTGGCCCAAGTGCTCCTAGCAAGCTTCATGGTCAAGGAGGAATTTGAACCTGGATCTTCAAGGTCTCAGTCCAAATTTTAACCATTACACCATCCTGTACAACTATACCTTATCTAGTGGCTTTGCATGCTCACCAGCAATTCTAAATTTTCAAACTTCATCCAGGAGGCCTTCATGCCATAGCACAATCTGCTTTTGCAGCTACTCAGCTTTCCAACTTTCTTTTGATAAGCAGCACTGGCAGCTTGCATCCGTCTTTGGATCCCGGGCATTCTTGTTTTTTAACTATAAATCATCCTGCAAAGAATTTTAAGTGGTGTTTTGGAAAACAGAACAGCCAAATCAAAGGAAAACATTTTTTGCCCTTTAATGTCAATCTTATTTTTATCCCATTCTCCTCTGCTGTTAAGTAAAATGTAGAATAGGTTTACTGGTTTCCTTGCTGATTTATGAATTATTGCATGCACTCTCTGCAAATGGTTTTGCTTAAATGCTCATTTACTTAGGGAGAAAGCTGTAGAGAAAAATTAAGGGAAGGAGGATAAAGGAAGAATAGATGACTACATTATTCATTTGAGCTTTTTAACTCCAAAGTAACTGCTGTGTATTCATTTCAAAATGGTACTTGTATTTTACTAGTGCAAAGTATCAGTATTTGGAATTTTAGATGAAGACTATTATAGACTGCTTTGCCCCAGTATAGAGGCAGGGTAGCTTTGTAAATTGGACAGGAGGGAGGTTTTGTCCTTTCATACATGCTTTTTAGAAGATCATTTCATCTTACTACAGATGCAACCAAATTGTACAAGGCATACTTTAAACATGTTTTCTGGAAGTGTCATATGCAAGTATCAGCCTCATTTCATTGCTTGCGAAACAGATGTAATGGCAGCAAGCAGGGGTTCATGGCCTTCACTCAGCAAACCATAGTAATTGCAATGTGCATTTTGTTAAAAATGGGGGGGGGGGAATTTGATCCTGAACTGCTATTTTTTTTAAACCTACCATGCCTTAAGTTGTTTTGGTGCAGGGTGTTATGGGAACAATCAATAGCAGTGATCGCCAGTTTTCCCAGAATGACCAGGAAAATTATAGCTATTGAGAGACAGCCACCAAATAAGATAGGCTGTGGTATCAAAAAATAATATACCCCCCTTTCAAAAATCAAGAACTGAATCCTGATTAGAAGTCCCCTGTAACAGTGTGGGAGGGTCACACTTACCATAAAACATGTTTGCGCCTCCTCAGAAGTCAGGAGGAGTAGCACATAAAGAGCACGAGCCCGCAGAGGCCACATCCAGCCACTGTGCTGGCAGAGGTGAGTAGCTCTGCATTGGCCTTTGGCATCAGAGTGGGTGAGGGCAGCTGAAGGAATTTCCTGTGAGTGGATAGGTGGGAAATGAAAAGTGGGAAGCAGTTTAAGTGTGCAATCCTATGCATGTCTACTCAGAAGTAAGCCCCATTGTGTTCAATGGATCCTACTCCCAGGAAACTGGATTTAGGATTGCAACCTTAGGGCACAATCCAGAAGTGCACTTGGGTTGCATCAGGGGTAAGGGGAAATTTTTTTCCCAGCACTAAACTTGCATTGGATGCAAGCCCAGATGCTCCAGGGCAGTTAGGACTGTGCTGTATATGAATATGGTTTTCTCAGCCCCAAACATGCGCTGGATGCAGCACAGGCATGTCAGCCTGAATTCTCCAGCGCAGTTAGAATTGCACTATATACATGGTGACCATATGTCATCACCAAAAAAGTGGACTAGGACTCCCAAAATGTAGGACATCCAAGAAAAATGTAGGACTTGACAAAATAAAAGCTTTCATGTGCTTAATGTAAATACTATATTATTTATTAAATTTAAATCTATTACATTTAATTTATTACATAAAATGTATTATTACAAGAATATTACATGTTGCCCATGTACAAGGAAAAGGAAGACAATGAAAGCTTTTTCTGGTACACAAGGCTAAAATCTAGGACATGCCCCATGGAAAACGGGACATATGGTCACCCTCGCTGTATATGAATGCGATTTTCTGAATGAGTGATCCAACCAGTGATCAAATTTTCTGGCACAGTGCTATTAATTGTGATCAGCAAAGCAATCCTATGATGTTTACTTAGAGCACACTCCTAACCATATATACTCAAAAGTAAGCCCCATTGGCTCAGTGGATCTTACTCCAAGGAAAGTGTGTTTAGGAATGCAGCCTTAGAAATTAGTCACCCACTGTGTTTCTTTCGGACTTTGTGTAGCTGTGCGTGAATTACAGCCTAATTTGGAAAGCAACAGAACAATCTTATTGCTTTTAAGTGGAAATGCCAGGTTTACTCAGAAATAAGTCTCAATGGTTCAGTGTGACTAACCCTACAATCCAGAGTAACTACAGGAGCATGTAAGAGACATTACGTGCACCTGTAGTTATGGCACCACCTGGTGAAAACCTATGGGAAAATCATATTGCAATCCACAGCAAATTGTTCTTACACTGGAGCAAGGACTCCCCATAGTTTCTCTGGATTGCACTCTAGGGCTGCAATGCTGTACATGCTTACCTGAGATAAGTCCAAACTGAATTAAATGGAATTGAGTAGACTTGCATAGGACTGTACTGTTGTGTCCTTAAATAAACATACTTAACAGCTTATTCTATCCCCCTCCCCACTGTGTGCAGTCATGCCAAAATGGCTATCACTGCTTCCTATACGGGATGGTCACAGAGGGGGTAAATCTCCTCAAATATATTTATTTATTTTAAAAATTTATATCTGCCTTTCCCGGGCAAATTAGCCTGACTCAAGATGTCCAAGATGTTTGGTTGGACCTGAAAAGAATGCAAAATCACTGGCACAGATCTGCATGGATCTGTTCCACAAGACCTGGACTAAGCAAGGAGGCAAGGACTGGCCCTAGGCACCCCCAGCAATGTCTGTTATAGTGGTTTCTGCTGGTGTTTTTTGCATTTTAGATTGTGGGCCCTTTGGGGACAGAGTCCCATTAGCTATTAATAAGCTATTAATTTTTTTCATTTTCTTGTAAACCGCTTTGTGAACTTTTTAGTTGAAAAGCGGTATATATAAATACTGTAGATAGATAGATTCAGTCACCACCACTGCCACCAAACCGGCCCCCTAACCAGAACCAATCCATCCTTCCCTGCCATGTCACTGCTTCATTTGCCATCTCTTCATGCCATGTCACTGCTTCATTTGCCCCTCTCTTGCCCCTCCACCGGCCTGCCTTTGTCAGTGGACCCATGACACCATGACAATCTAGTGGCAAACCGTATCTCATTCTATCTCAGTTCCCTATATGTGGAATGGGTGACTAAACTAGACAAGCTACTTTTTATTAGCTACAAGCTTTTATTTTTTTCTTGTCAAATATGTTAACATGGAAGAAGGATTGAATACAAGTTGGCTGGTCGTGAAGAGAGCTGACATGCAGGAATGTCAAGTTAGTTCAATGCGTCCATTTTTTATAAGAAGTGACCCTAAATATCTGCCTGGGTACATAACTACTTAGTTTTGTCATAATTGTACTTTCTATGGTCCCTAAGTGTGACAGTATCCGTGAACTGATTCTGAAGAATCAATAGGACTGAGTAGCATGTGAAAATGTAGCAACTGTTAAATGCTCTGGGCTTCTAATTTACAGTGAAAAAGAACGTGGATCTGTGCTCGGGATCTGTGCCCTGAAGGGTATTCCAATGGCCTAAGAAATCACTTCCTTGTTTTCCAAAAAATCAGAAGTAACTTTATGTGCCCTCTAAAGGTCTTAGAAGGTGCTTTGGAGATGGGGAAATAGGGATCCATCTGAGTATGTGCTTTATTTCTGGGATGTGTGTGGTGCTTGAAGAAATCCTTGAAATTTGAGCCCATTCATTCTCATTCATCCATCTAGGTTCCATCACTAATTTTTTGGGGGCCCTCAACACCATGGCAGATATTTGATGTGGCCCTCTAGCTGAAGAGTTTAGAGACCCCTGCTCTAGCCCACTGCTCTTCTCCTCCACACTTCTGCTTTGTTCCCCTCTTTTCAAGTTCAGGGAACCGGAGAAATTTGGATAGAAGCAAATGGCTAGACAGAAGTGGGCGCTTCTCTGCTTGTCTACTGCCTGAGTTGACTGCTTCAGTTGTCTTCAGGAATGGATCACCCCTTTGAAAGGCACTTTCCTGGAAATAAGCTCCAGTGAATACAGTGGGTCTTAGTTCTGAATCACTGAATGTATTCCGTGACTTGCACTATATGTGAAGCATAATTCCATGGTGTTGCTGCTGTGTAATGTTTCAATTAATTGATTCTGAGGCTGTTTCTGGTCTCTAAGCCTGTGGCATCTCCTTCCTTATTCAGGGGTCACTGAGGAGCCTGTATCCAGCCTTACTTCATACCATGCTGCAATTTAATGAGACAAGTCGCTTAATGAAAAATAATCACAAAAGAATAGCAATGATAAACCTTACTAGAAGTAGCCAGTGAGCAAATTCATTTTTTTTATAAAACAAAACTCATTAACAAACAATATTTCCTAAATCTGTATTGTGGAGGACACTTTTCTTCTTAGGCCACTCAAACAACAGTAATCTTGAGTGCTGACAACAATAATAATTAATTAGGCACGAACTCCTACGACTTCATTTTTTCAATTTTCTATCTGTTTAGCACTTCTTTTTAAGGTCGTAATGGTAGAATTGTTAAATTTGCTGTGGGCAGAATGCAATGAATTCCATCCTTTATTGTCCATTAAAACCAACCTTTTAATTTAGAGGTGGGCAGCAAGTAATGCATGCAAATAAAATGCACTATATACGTATGCCCATCTGTGATTATTGCAGCTTTTTGCCAATACTTATAGCTATTTCCTACTCTCTGTACAGCTCTATTTCTGTATTTCTGAGTTCCCTTTTACAAAATACTGTTTCAGATCTCAGTACTGTCTCCTGAGCTCCATAGTAAAAGAAGATGCTAGGGACTAAAGGTGGGTCCAATCTGTGGCCAATCACACTGGAAACTGCATCTGTCAGTAGGACCAGAAGAGATTGTAAGGAATCATGGCGAGATGCTTCATCCTGTTGCTTATGCTGAAATGTTTGCTTCTACCTAGGGACCAGCTTTATCAAACTTTATATCAGTTCTGGGCTGATAGAATAGAACTGGACTTGGAAAGCCTTGATTCCAGTCTTGAGAACATGCATTTTTGCATTTTAACTCCTGTTAACCTGAATCATGGATGTCACGGATATGGAAATGATTCTCAACTCAGGGTCAGTGACTCAAAAAAAAGAAGAATGACTCAGACTTGAATCCCAAAATTCACTTTTTGTGTGTGTTTATGTCTCTGAAGCATATGTGTGCTTGTGTTTGTGTGAGTCCTTGTTTGCTTGGTGGGTGCATCTGACTCTCGTAATGACTTGGAATAAAATAGAAAATGTTTCCACAGCATCTCAGAATGAATTGTGACAACTGCCCACTATGTCTCACAAGTCAACTCGTGGCAGGGGGTTGGAGACTCACAATTTTGTCACAGTGACTCTACTTTCCAGTACCTACGCAGCCATGCCAATTGATTATGGCAGTGCAGTGGTAGTCATGGAGGCATCCTCATGGTAAGGAAATCTTTGTTCCTTTATCTTGGGAACTTTCCTGTGGCTGTATCTGTGCTGAAAAATTGATAGAACTTGTCTCCACATCTTTTCAAAAGAGAAATCACATTTCAAGTGTGATATACGAGTAATTAAACACACACTGAGTAAGGCCAAGGAAAGAAGGCCAAGAACAGGAGCTACTTTAGTGAGAGCACAGTCCTAACCATGTCGACTCAAAAGTAAGCCCCATTGTGTTCAATGGGTCTTACTCCCAGGATTGGGTTAAATGTATTTCATTCTTTTTTTTACCACAAATTATGCTTTGATCCTTCGGAATATGTATTCTAAAAATGAGTGGATAGAATCCCTCTTACCAAAAGGTAAGAGGAGGAGGAGATTGATCATTGTGTTTTGCAAAGCTATTAGCAAACTTGAGCCTACTCAGAGGACTGTTTCCCAGGATCCATTCTATAGGAAGTCGTGATAATGAAAAAGCTTATGAGTAGTTTAAATGTGTGAAAGAAACCCAGTGACCTTGAGGTGTGAGTAATGTAATGTGTCCCAATACATATTTCAGTGGCAGATGGTTTTGGACTGACATGTGAAAAGGGCCAGAAAATGGCCTCAGAAGCAGTGATTCTAGGATGGCTGCAATGTCTTTTACAGTGTAAATGAGCCGATATCTGTTCTGGCAACTCTGCATAGCCTTAGGCATCACGTAAGGCAGTGAATTAAAGGATCTGCAGCAGCAAATTGCTGCATGGCTTGCCACCAAGTTGCTTTGCTCTGGGCCTGCTGGAACACACAGTGGAGCCAAAGCAGTGAATAAAGAGAAAAGTTGATGTCACAACGTGTATCATTTATAGCTGTGTGTGCTTCTGCAACATACTGGGAGATGAAATGCTACGGCAGTTACTCATGGTGAAGATTAATAGGGCAATCCCATGCGTTTCTACTCAGAAATCCCTTTGTGTTCAGTGGTGCGTGATCCTTGGAAAGGGTGTATAGATCTGCAGTCTAAAGATGTGTTTTCTCTAAACCTGTCTCTTCTAATGAAAACAGGCTTTTCTAGAATGTTTAATTAGCTTTCTAGATTTTTAACAACTTGCTGTTAAGAACCCTTAAGAGTAATAAGCTAAATAGCATGCGCCATTCCTGCTAGAAAGATGTGCAACTAAACCCATGGCAATTTGGCCATTCAAATGTATGCATGCGGAAAGGCTTTTAAAAAAGAGTCATAATTGATATTTGTCTCTCTGTTCATCATATCCTGTTGGGTATCATTGGTACTGCTCAAAACCATGAATAATTTGCTGTGTAGGAGTTGCTCAAGATCAAGGAATGGTTGAAATTACCTCCCCCCAAAAGAGTAATTGCAATATGCTTCATTAAAATGTGAGAAGTAGCTGCTTTCCAATTGTTAACTGGCCAGTGGTTCCAGAGAATGAAGCTCAGGAGCTACTGGATACTCAATCTAAGGGAAAGCCATGTAAAAAAAAATATTAAGAGAAAATACCCAGGAAAATAAAACAAGCTAGAAAAGAGCTTGTTTTTCTGTTCGTTTACTGGTCTCCTGCAGCAACTCCCTCTAAACACACACACAGTTTCCTCATATATGGGGATGAGATATGTTATATAACTTACTTTGGCTTACTGGTGTATATATTGGTGTATATACATAGGAAGTATATACACCAATATATGTATGCAAAATGGTGTGTGTGTATATGTGTGTATGTCTGTCTATCTATCTATCTATCTATCTATCTATCTATCTATCTATCTATCTATCTATCTATATAGCTTATTGGTGTAAGACCAATTGAACACAGTGGGGCTTCCTTTGGAGTAGACATGGTTAGGATTGTGCTCATAAGCAGTAACCACACATTTTGTGTGTGCCAGAGAGAGAGAGAGAGAGAGAGAGAGAGAGAGAGAGAGAGAGAGAGAGAGAGCTGTGTCAGACAGAGTCCCAGTTAGATCTTTGATTTGGGACCTCAGCATAAAACTATATGGTTTCTTATGACTGACTTTCTGGGGGGAAAGAGAAAGCACTGTTCACCAACATACTAGAATTAAAATAATTCACCTTTGAAATTAACTCTATAAGTCCAAAATATAGCGCAAAAATGCAGAATTGAACTAGTTTGGCTGTACTGCAACCCTCTCTCTTCATTCACGGTACTCACTGGCATTATTCATTCAATCCCCATGTAAATTACTATTGAATATTTACAATGTTTTATATCCTGGGAGCTGAAATCCAACATTAAACCAATAACCAGCTCAGGCAACAATCCTATACTTGACAGTAATGTCCAATTTTCCGTTGAACAGAATGGAACTGCTGAGCAGTGACACACAGTCAGATGAGGCAGAGGAGGCAGACCCAACAAGAAAAATGTACCTTGCTTTCTACTCCACTTTTTTCTTCTTCAGGACATTTTTTCTGTGTGTAAGAGCAACTGAACACAGTGGGGCTTACTTGTGAGTAGATATGGTTAAGATTATGCTCATAACCAGTAAGCACACACTTTATAAAGTACCAAGTACTTGGTACTTGGGAAGTACCAAGCTGCTGATAAAACTGCAATCATGGCTGGCTTCTAATGAAAAACAGGCAGGATGCCTGCATCAGCAATCACTGGGGAGGCAGCAGGCATAACTGCCTCATCAGGTTAGGCTGGAGCCATGATTGCTTTCAATATAAAAACAGGCAGGGTGGCAGCAGGAGAGTAACCTCTGTACTTTTGGAAGCATTGAAAATAAGAGGGAGCTGGTGTGAAAGGAGCTGGCTCTCTAAACCACCAGGAGAGACAGCTATCTAGTTTTTTCAGGAGGCATGATGCTGAGCTCTCTTTTGCTCTGATTGGGGAAAGCAGAGTTGAGTTGTATTTCCAGGGGAAGGAGACCATGTGTTTCAAGGAGGGTGAGATCAATGGAAAGAGACTGAGCTTAAGTGGGAGGAAGGAGGGAGGGCAGGAGGGAGTATTCATGTGACTGCTTCCCCGAGTCTGGACTCCACATCATTGCATATGCCATTACTTAACTAACCCAGGGCACAATCCTTACCTATTTAGGCTGGCACAACCAGGGTGACCATATATTATAACAAAAAAAGAGACCAAGGAAAAGAGTTAACAAGGAAAAGGAAGATCGTGAAGATTTTTTTTATGACGCAAAGCTATAAAAGTGGACATGTCCTGGAAAAAGAGGCACAACTGATAACTATGGCACAACTCACTTGTTTCCCCATTCCTTTGGTGGCATGGGGAGGCTGGATCATGTCTGTGCAACTAGCCTACCCCCCCCCCCCCCCCCGCAAGGTGCGACACAGAAGTGCCTTACATAATTTTGTGACTGCCTCCAGGCCAGCATGGGACTTATGCCAGGACTTAAGCTGGTCTAACTGAAGACTAGGATTGCAGCCCCAGATACAAATGTTCAGCACTGGCAATCAATCCAGTATTATTGACACTGAACTATTTACTAGCTTAATTGAATTTGGAGATGTGTGTATATGCCTTGATATGCCTTTTTCAGTTTACTCTGGACTATGATGATGAGGTCAGTGGTTTATCAGTCACTTGAGAGCTGTATGGAAGGCTGTATGGATGCCTTAAAACACCATCCTGTAACAGTGGATGGCAAAAGAACTAACTGAAAGTGCCATCTAGTATTGCAAAAAACAACCGCCTGCCTGAAATGGTTTCATATGTGTCCTTGGATGAAAATGTTTAAACTTCTGCCTAAGAGCTATGTCCAGGTGCTGTGACAGGATATGCAAGGTTTCCACATTTATTCCCTCCTGGCTTCTTTCCCTCAAAGATCCATCCTTTTCAGAGGCACTCAACTATATTGAATTCAGGTAAATGTGACTGCCTCATTCCCCTTAGACATCTCCGATTCCCAGCTGATGTTTCTAATTATAGATGTGATGATGTCATCTAAAAAATACCTGATTAAAAATAAACTATTTTGCTATGGAAACAGGAGAAAAACACACTTCACTTCTGCACTTCCTACATCCACAACATAATTTCGATGGTCAACACAACTTACATGTTTACAAATGATGAATAACCAGAAAATAAACCACAATTATAACCTGTCTATCTGTCTATGATGAGGGTATAACTACAACCAAATCACAACCATGCATTGAACGGTGGTGTTCAGTGACAATAAAGTTATTTGGCCACATAGAAAAATGGTTCTCAAACTTTTAGCCTCAGAATCAACTTTTTAGAATGAGAATCTTTCAGGACCCACCACCAGTGATGGGTGAAATCATCAGTGAAATCATCAAGCTGGAATAGTTAATAATCCTTGGCTGCAATCCTATCCACACTTACCCAGGAATAAATCTGATTTATATCATTGTTAAACGCACATAAATAGTAGCCTGTTAAAAGTACACCTCTGTAACATTTCCCTAAATGCAGTCACATACCATGGTAGCATCAAATCCAATACAGTACTGTATATTAAAAATAAAATATTGAAATGTATGGTAAAAGTAAAAGTCTGAAAGGCTGCCATTTATCCTGTTGCCTGTACAGGCACCAGCACAGCTGTTGGGTGCATCGCTCATCCCCAATTCAAAGCCAAGAGCCAGTGCTGACCAAAGAAGACTTCCCTGTGGTCATGTGGCCAGCATGACTGCACAGAATGCTGTTTACCTTCCCACTGAGGTGGTACCTGTTTATCTTTCTGCATACTTTCCAAATGCTGGTTTGGCAGGAGCTGGGCTAAGGATGGGAGCTCACTCTGTCTTGTAGCTCCCATCTTGACCCCTGGACTGACAGGCACAGTGTTTTAATCAGCTGAGCCACTACACTGATGTAGACCATTACTTTATCATGCCAAAGGATCAGGCAGAGAAATTATGTAGTTCCTGTCCAGGAAGCTTATATTGCACAGGTGTCTTTGGACATAATGGGCAAGAGGCACTCTTTATAGTGGGTGTTCCTCTTTTATTTAGCAGGGGAAGAGTAACTGGCCCTCCTCACCATAGCAGCGTCTGTTGATGTGTTCTGCTTTTCTGCTGGTGTTCTGCTTTTGCATCTTTTTAGATTGTGATCTCTTTTGGGATAGGAAGCGGGATAGGAAGCCATTAGTTATTTGATTTTCTCAGTAAACCACTTTGTGAACATTTTGTTGAAAAACGGTTTATCAATACCATTGGTTGATTGGTTGACACAATGAACAACTGCTGCCCACCAGCAGAGCAAGTGGTTGGCATTGAACTGCCAGCTTCTGACCAGGGCTGTCCCAGCATGGACTCATGCTGAGCAGCTCTGGTACTGGACCAGTGGTAGTGCTGACAAATATGCCTCATGGCATGTTTGTGACTAAGAGCACAATCCTAACCATGTCTACTCAAAAGTAGCCCCATTGTATTCAATGGGTCTTACTCCCAGGAAAGTGTTTTTAGGATTGCAGCCTAAATGGTGGTGGTGAGTCAGAGCCCACTTTTCTGGATTGGGCCCTACGGTGACTTGCTTAAAACAAGATACAATTGGTGTGAAATTTTGGTAAGAAAATGATTTTATTATTTCCTAGGATTCAAATCTGCAGAAAGGCACAACAAACGACTGCAAACCCTTTTGTGTTGATCCACAGCCCATTGCACTTATTCTTGCATCTCTCATAAACAGGTTTACTGGGTGAACAGGTTTATTGGTTATTTTACCAATAACATTAGCTCCTATTTTTTTGCTATCTAGACAAGTACATTTTCAGTATTCCCATACTGTAAATGCTATTCTCTAAATTAAGCAATAATAAGCCCTGGAGGAAATTAACAATATGCTGCAATAATGAAAAACAAACATAATGATTATTGGATTTTTTTGCACCCATTTGACTGGACTTAGTTATCTAATTAGCATTACAATGCAATTCCTATAGAGCTCTAATTTGTATTGAAATTTATGTTCCTTGGAGAAAAAGAAAACATTCGCAGGGGGAAAACACCACTGATATTCCAAAGTGATCGACACATCTGCAGTTCAGCAAAGATGCTTATATTATGTATTCTCTCTCTCTCTCTCTCTCTCTCTCTCTCTCTCTCTCTCTCTCTCTCTGTCACATATACACACACACACCCCATTATTTGACTTCATCAAGACCTTTGTCCTTTATTTTCAGTTTCTTCTACATCTGAAAAACAAAGTTTTCCATACCCAGGTTGTTTTACTCATAACAGAAACTCCCACAGCCACCTTCCAGCATTTTTGCTTGCAAAAGCATTTATGTGTACTACATTTACTCTTTGACCCTGATCACAGATTCATTTAGAAAGGACAAGGTTTGAAATTGTCCATGAAGTTTCCGCTGTTGCTGACCCTTTACTGATTTGTTCTTAGCTGGATTTCAGTGGAGATCATATGGTGTGACTTTTCAGTTCCCCAGACACAGAAGCACTGTGAAAACTCCCCCACATCAAATAAAATTTAAAGTTGATTTTATTTTTTTAACTCAGTTTGCTGCTTCACAGAATTTCGAGTTATGATGTGCCTCATTAGGTCATGAGAACCTCATCTAAGCCCTATAACCTAGCTCACTCATCTTTTGAACAACTTTAATCCACTTTTGTACATGGGTGACCTTCTTTCTTTAGCCTGTCTCAGCCTTCCTGTTTGGGGGCAAGATTCTCAAGCACGAGTTGGTGAGTTCAATCCAAGAATTTCTTGATCAAATTGATCCAGCCTAATCACCACCATTTCAGTCTGGTTTTTGGATAGGGTCTTAAACAGAAACAGGCTTGGTCATTCTGGACTTCCAAGCATTGTTCAGTTCCATGGTCGTTCTATCCCCCTGGATTACATGTTCAGAATGGGGCTTGGGGGTGCTGTTTTGATCTAGTTCTGGTCTTTCATAGTTTGTAGTTTTCAGAAGGCATTGGGACATTCCTGCATGATGCTATGGCCATTGATTGGGGTCTCACAACTTTGTTCTCTGAGTAATATCACATTCTACATGAAACCACGGGGAGAGAAAAAACATGTATAGATATCAGGTTGGGTGACATCCATATTCCACCTGGTATTATGGTGGTTATAGAGGCCCTGCATCACAGTTTAGAGTCAGTGGTTGACTGGATAAGGGCAAAAGGTTGAAACTAAAAGACAAGTTGTATTATTGGTCAGGATACTTGTGATTGGCGTTACTGTTGGTCCATTCTGGAAGAAATTATGTTTTCCTTGAAGAAGCAGATTTTTAGACATGGAGTACTTCTGAATCTGGCTCTGCGTACAGGAACTAATGCATCAACCATGGTCCAAAGTGCTGTTACCCAGCTTAAACTGATAAACTAGCTGTATCGTTTCCTGGGTCATTCAGACTTGACCATGGATAATCCATGAATACATGTCATTTGAATTCTGTAACATGCTGTATTTTTACAGAAATAGACTCTAATGATGATGGATGAGAGGCAGGGGAACAATCAGGAACAGGGAGAGTAGGAGGATATCTAGAAGTGGAGCAGTCAATAGCAATGAGAGATATCTGATTGTGTGTACACTGCACCACCTCTTTGTCTGATTTTTCTGATGCAATCAATCTCCACAGGCCTCTCAATGGCCACTGTAGGTACTAGAGAAATGGAAATGTCCTCACAGAAAAGTGGAAATGCATTCCTGAAAACCGGAACTATTCCCCTAGGACCTTTGGGAACCATCTATGACCTGCAGACATTAGAAGAGTCTCTGAAAGTAATTGGAGCACATCTCCGGACATTTCCAGAGAAGAAGCCACTGAGGCTTTCCAGGACTTTTCTGAGGGGGCCTTTTGGGCATCCTTCTAGGTACTCCAGAGGCCAGTCTGTGTCCAATGGAGGTTGTGAATGGCCTCCATTGGCTTCACAACATCTCTGTACGTGATGGTAGAAAGGCTGGTATTCAGAGCTTAGTGAACCCTGATTTCTGTGTGATTTCATTTAATCTGGAATTTAGTAAGGGCTCAGAAATGGAGACCCCATGGATAACAAGGGGTTATTGTTTTTTATTGTTTTCAGCAGTCTAAAATAGCCCAAGTTCTAGAACTTTGCATTATTTTATTTTTCTCATTTCTTGCAAAATCCAACTTGAAAATTCAGTTAGAGGAATATGGATCATGCCTGTGTGTCACTGAGTCACCATGTTTCATTTCAGATGCAAGTATAAAAGGCACATTCGTCGCTGTTTTCTTTAAAAAAGATGAATGTTATACTAGACATTTTTTCTTCATAAAAGTATGAATATTCACAATACTTGTCATTCGTAGATTCATGCAAAAGACTTATTATTTTCAGCACAGTTCAAAGAATAAAAAGGGGGGAAAAGCCAGCTGCATAAATTTCTCAGTTTACCATGTGAATCTGAAAAGCTTAACATTCAATGTTAGATGGTACCATTGTGTATATCAGTGCTTCATGCAAGATGTAGAATTTCATGTGAAAAGGCTATGATTCTAGACAAAGGAATTGAGGATGCAATCCTAACCAATTTAGGCTGGCACAATTCATCCGCTTCCTGTTTCTGAGGTGGTGTGTGGAGGCCAGAGCATGTCTGTGCACTGGCCTAACCCCTCCAGGAGTGGTATGGAAGTGCCCTACAGCATGGGACTTGTGCTGGGACCTATGCTGGCCTAACTAGGGGTTAGGATTGAAGTCTGAGAACTTGGTCAGAGCTCTCTTTTAAGTTGCTTCAGAGATAATTTTAAATAAGGCTCTGGCTGTGCACCTCATTCCTTCTTATTGTCAAAGAGCCAAGCCACATTTTACATATAATCGTGGTTTGCTTTTTCAGGAAAGGGAAATGCCATGGGAGCTATTGGAGAGTGAACTCAAAAGACAGCTCTTGCCGTGTGCTTTGTTCCATTATTTCTGTGTAAATGACTTCTTTGGATTGGCATTCATATTCTGAATTTCATAGCATGAGAGCAGCCATGTGGTTCTATTACACTGTTGCATTGTCATTTATTATTCGTACTCAGTCATGGACTTGGAATCTGAGTACAAAAGAACCTTCATTCATTTCTGTATATTATTTATATCTTATTTTCAGCAAAAAAAGAAATTCACAATGCACTTCATTTCGTAAAAAGAAATTAGAAGAGTGTTCATCATCTCAAAAGGACCACAGAGTAAAAAGAAACATGAGGGAAACACCAAGAACAGCCACTGGGGTGAATGCAACGTTGGAATGAATAGCGGCAATTTCTCTGCCCCTCCTCAGTATAAGAGTGTCCGCTTTGAAAAAGTGTTTCTTTGTACAGTTAGCTGGGGGTTAAATGAGCAATGCTGAGAGTTCTCACACCATAAACCCTCCTGTTATGACCCACCAGAGCCACAATCAGTGATGGGATTCAAAGAAATTAACAACCGGTTCTATGCCCATCTTACAACCACTTTTAAATGGTTATTTTTAAACTTTATATGTCCTATCTCTCATTAACAACTGGTTCTATAGAATAGGTGCAAACCTGCTGGAGCCCACCACTGGCACAATATATGGACTCTTCCAAATGAAAAGTGTTTCAGAATCATCAGGAAAATATACCAAACCAGTTTATAAATTTGGAGAAAAATTTGGAGGAAAAAAAATCTTGATTTGAGAGCAGGGAAGGAACCGCTGGAAGCATCCACAATTCTCCAAGGAACATTTGAAGGGAGTGTTGTTTTTTTTAAATTGTCTTTCCACTAGATGGCGCACACGTATGTGTGCTCAATAAGAAAAGGGGTGACAAACTCCTTAATGAGTTTGTCATAAAATAACAGTCAGATGTTCATTTGGTAATTAATCATTGGCTCCTAACATGAAACCCAATACAGTACTTTGGCATTTTCTGCTACTGTCAAGATCACATCAGCATAATGTTGTTTGTAGATTGAGCCTATAATCTGATACCTACCTTCCTGAAAATAAGCCCTATTGATTAAAATGGTACTTATGTCTTCATAGATATTCATAGATTGTGCTGTGAGATTACAGACTCAAGTGTTGTTCCATTACAGTGATAAAAATGCACAGGAATATGGTGAATTTTTACTTAGTTTTTGTTTGCACTGCGGTTATCCTTCAGTTGCCCCAAGCCAACAAGGGAGAGACATGTCTTAACAAGTCTTAACAAGGATTATGTACATGCATAGAGAGGGTTGCCATATCTCCTGAAAAACAGACATAATCCCAATTTTGGGAGATTGTGTTCACATACAGGCAAATGGGATAGAGGGTCCTGTCCTGATTTTGTGGAAGATAATTCTGGCAACCATATGCACAGGGTTACCAGATTCAAAGGGAATAGAATGCCTACACTTTTAACCATTGTATGGAAGATGCATACAATTTTGGTAGATGCAGCTTTTTAAACCCTTCCATGTTGAGCTGCACCTGCCAAAATTCCCTCTTCTATTCAGTGGTTAAAGGTATAGGCATTCTGTCACTCTAGTTATTTACGTATCCATCAAGTTATGGCGCTGTGGTTGTTCAGAGGTTAAAGATGCTGTGCTTGTCAACCTGAAGGTTGGATGGCAGTTTGAGACCTGAGTACCATACAACAGAGTGAGATCCCATTATTAGCACAGCAGTTTGAAAGCATGTAAAAGCAAGTAGAAAAATTCCCCACTTTGGTGGGAAGGTAACAGCATTCCATGTGTCTTTGGCGGTCATGCCAGCCACATGACTGTGGAGATGTCTTTGGACAACACTGGTTCTATGGCCTTGTAACAGAGATGAGCGCTACCCTTAGAGTTGGTCATGACTAGCTGGTCATGCTCCAGTGAATGCCAGGAAGCTTAGAATTAGGTTAACAGTCCAATCTTATCCAAATTTCCAGCGCTGATGCAATGGTGCCAAAGTGCTGTGTGCTACTTTCTCAGGTGGGGGAGTTATGGAGGCATCTTCAAGCAAAGAGCACACTTGTTTCCCTTCCCTCAGGACTTCATTACAACTGCATCGGGCCTGGGAAAATGGATAGGATTGGGTCCTAAGACTGCAATCCTATGCATTCTTACCTGGGAGAATCACAGTGAACACAATGAGAATTATGTCCATGTAGATATGCATAGGATTGCACTGTAAATGTTTCTTTTGATGCTTCCTGGGATATGCTGCAGGATCAGACCTGGATGAACTATTGATTTAAGGGTCTAAGCACAAATAATGCCTAAATATGATAAAAGATTCCAGCAGCAGATCCATAAACACCTCTCAAATGTGTTTCTTGATTTGTTGAAGTTAAACTTGACATGTTTGTTGAGCCTGTTTGGGGCCTCTAAATTACATTACAGACAGCGTTGCCCAGGTCCATGAGGTCATAATCTAGTATAGTGGCTTTGGAGGAGCCAATCTTTTCTCATGGGTCCAAAAGTACATCAGGGCCATGTAGTCACCATTTATCTAAAACAACATTTGATTAAGGGTGTTATGAAACGGAAGGCTCTCTAGCATATGCTCTACAAGGCCATGAGTCAGTCTGCATAGAGACAAATATTCTATCTTGTTTCACGTTACTGTTCTTTTGTTTTTGCTTACATAGTAGGGTCAATTTAGGGTAATTTCTACCTTGAGATTCTGCCTTCTCGCTGAATTTCCTGAATTTTATGTCTCATTCTCTTTACTATCGTTTTGATGGCTTGATGCACGTATGGGGATTTTGGTTATAAATGTGCTGTAAAAGCTTATGAACAATAGCTTGTTTGGCAGCATTTTGACTGACAATTGAATAATATTAATCAAGATCAGATCTCTCTGCTCTGCGTGATTAACAACAATCATACACTATCAGAAACCATACCTTCATAAGAGGTATGAAACTGCAGTGATGAGAGAGGTGTGTGAGTGTCCTCCCCCATTCTCCTAGGTACAGAAGATCACTAATCCAAGACGCTAATAAAAACGGCTGTCCTAGACTGTTCTGCTTGTCTGCAGTGTACTGAGGATCTGTCACAGGGGCAAAATACAATTGATGCCAAGGGGAGCACAATGGCTATATTATCACTTGTGCTTCCTGTTTTGTAAAACATTGAATTCTAGCAGAAGCTTCTGCAGAATTAAAATTGATACTTTAAACCCACTAACATGGGAGTAAGCCACACTGAATTTAGGGAACTTTGATTTCTGAGTAAGTGTACAGACCAGGCTGTAAAGAGGTTTACTAAAAGAACACAAAGAACTTTTAACATTAAAGTGTAAAATAAAACTTTCCTTTGATTGCAATGAACAATGAGATTTAGCACAACTACGCGTAACTTTTTTAATATTTTGAATTAGCTTTGTGCTATAATAACTAGTACCCATGCTTTGCCAAAGGGCACTCTGCCACTGCCTTCCCTAACTTCCCTATATGTTGGACAGAGGGATACACAGAGCAGTTCCTTCTCAAGCCAGTGTCCTTCCCTAACTCTTCTCTCACTGGGAGCAAGGGCTGGCGATAGCACAATTTCTTAGCAGAAAAGCTTGTCAAAATCTTGTGAATGCAGAACGTCACATGGAGCCAGAAAGTCACTTCACTGTGCTATCAGAGCAAACACTAAAAAGACTGATTTTTTTTTTGCTATTTTCCTCTTGCAACACCTGTCCATACTGACTTTAAAAAGGGTTAACTTAGAAAAGATAGCCAGGTCTAGTTATCATGCATGCAGCATGCCTTTCTCTGAGGAAAAAGCCAGCCAGGCATAAGTAATAGGAAGACTATTCACCCTTGAATATAATTCACCCTATAATTCACCCTTGAATTTAGATTCAACCATTTAGGGTGAAGTTAAAAATTCAAAATCCTGAATTATGTTTTTAAGCATTTGCATGGATAAACTTTGTAAGCAAAATCCACGTTGGCATCTTATTGGGCCTTCAAGAGATTTTGAGAAATCAGTGAAAACACATTTTGGCTGCAATCCTAAACACACTTTCCTGGGAGAAAATACTATTAAACTCAATGGGACTTATTTCTGAATTATGTTTTTAAGCATTTGCATGCTTATTTCTGAGTAGACATGCTTAGGATTGCATCTCCTTTCACCCCTTAGGCGGCAAATTTCTAAAAATCCCTTCTGAGTGGTCCTTATGTTACAAACAGAATATATTTCTTGAATATCATATTTCTAGATTCAGTTTCTAGATTCAGGGGTTTTGGCTGGGCATTGATGAGTCAGTCAGAACATTCACAAAACAGACAGGCAGATATTCTACTTTCATAACAACCCAGTTCATTGCCCTGGTATGTTGGCTGCCTGCACTAGTATAATGTACCTACAGTATCACCATCAACTATTTTTTCTACCATGAGGGTGGAACTGAGATTGCCACATCCCACTTTCAGCCATTTTTTCTTAATGTGACAGAGTGTGCTGTTCAGTAATAACTAGTAAATCAAATACAGAAGTTATGAAATCAGCCGGATGCTTTTTCTTTCAGCCAAAGCAGTTCATAGGTAGATGTGAATTATATGAGTTATGACTGGACTGACTAAAGCAGCTTGGAGCATAATGTGAACAAGTCATAAAATACATTGGAACTGGGCTTAACTATAAATATTATTAGAATAAATATGATGAGGATAAAATGATATCAGCATGAATAAAAGTCCTTTTGAGGTAGAAAAAACTAGCTTAGAGTGCTGACTTACTCTCAGCAGGCATCCATCAGTCTTAAGAGACTACGGTATCGTGCTCGGCGCTGCATACACAGCATGCAAAGCATGAAGGCCTGGGTTAGATTGATATGGAGGATAGGCTGTTACCCAAGCAGCAAACCCCCCTCTCCCTGCCACTGAAATAGTCCAATGGAAAGGTAGAGCCAATACGATTGGATCCAGCTGACGTCACGGAGCTGGGCTAAGAACAGTAGCACATCCTGTCTTGTGGGGACCGACCCGGGTCTCAAACCCTGGCCTGCTGGTTAACAGGCACAGTATCTTAACCACTTGCGCCATCCACAGCCCTCTCTGGTCAGGCCATGTCTATATGTGATCTGTGGTGTGCTGTTCCCATATCTGTGATTCCACCATGCTATTAAAGGGATAATGTTTACATTTTTTACCCTTAATGTTAGGGTAGATCAAACAAGATAATAAGCAGTCTGGGAGCAGCCGCAGAAGAATAATATCAGTAAATAAGTTGATATAAATTAATTTTCAAGTAGACAATATTGAGATTTGTACACAGAGCCAATGAAGTCTCTAAGGTTGCAATCCTATACAATACTGGAAGTTAAAAAATCAAATTGTATCCACACTTTCCTGAGAGAAAGCCCCATTGAATCTAATGGGACTAGTCTGAGTTAGGCATGCTTAGGTTTGGAACTCATTAAATTAAGTGAGACTTACTTCTGTGTAACTTGCATAAAATTGTCCCTGATTTCCTTAGCTTAGTTTCCATAGACAATGGCTGTGTGGATAGAACTATCCATAGGTCCTCATTTAACTTCTGATCCAATAAAAGGGAAAGCAGAGAGCAGGTGAGAGTGCGCTGAGTGCGACATCCTTAAGTCCTTTCCCTGACAAGATCCTCATTCTCATCCATAATTCCATTATATATCCCCAAGAATTTATTCCATTTTGTAAGAAATAGTTTTGAATTGTGAAACTTTTCCTTCAAGCTCCAGAGCCCTATGTAAAATATTTTCTAAAATACAGACAAGTTTTTTTAGAAGCCCTATAAGAGCTTTTTAAAAATAACTGTCATTTTTTGTTTCTTCCTGGAAGGCCTGTAGAATGATTCCTATGACACCAAGAACAGCTGTGCTTGAAAGACAGAAGAGAATGAAAAATCATGCTAATAAAATGTTGAGGAACTCTGTAAAAACATATCTGAAATACTGTTTCTGTAAAATGTTTTATACATCAAATATAGTGCAGTATGGCTGAGTATAAATGTTGCACTGAAATTCATTTGGCATGACCTAAACACCTCAATTGCTTATAACGAAAGTATTCCACATTCATGCCATTAACGTCTACTCCATATCACACTTTCCTGTAGTTTTGCTATGTTTTATTTTACCAAAAGAATCCTCCTAGGCTGAGTTTTTAATCAATTTTGAAGTGCTTTAAGTGTCACCGGTGTTAGATAAATCCAGTCATCTTGGAGCCTTCACAGGCCATTCAAGAATGGCACTTGCTACTTTCCTGCCTGTTCGAAAACTTTCAAAGTCACAAGTGACTTGCTGGGGGGAACTAGTTGGCAACTCTAGTTTGGTGTTGTGCTTTCAAGTGGTGCTTCATCTTTGATACTGTGGAATAGCACTTTGACTTGGTAATGTAACTTGGTGAGCATGCAGGATCTTCCCATCTTTCTTTACCCCAAATTATTTGTTAGTTGACCTTGAGGTGTGATTCTGCAAGGGAGGATCCTTCCTGCTCTTCTTCCCGCTTTTCAACAAAATTGGGCTCAGGATCTGCACTGTCTTCTTCGGCTTCCCTTAATCACCTCTTCTATTCTGCAGTGATGTATAATGCAGACAACTGTAAGGGAGAAGAGGGCATCCAGGTGATAGACACAGTGAACCACGCTACTAGTGGATCATGCTACTAGTGAATCATGCATGGGTGTGTGTGTAGCTAAACAGGTGGTAGGTACTCTATGGCTGCAATCCTAAAGACACTTTCCTGGAAGTAAGACCCATTGCAAATGTTTGGCAGAGATATGATTTTTTTAAAACACCAGGATATAATTCTTGTTTCCATCTGAAACAAAGGAACCAGGCTTCAGTTCAGTGCGCCATCACTTAAGAATAACACCCATGGAAAACATTCCTAGAAAGCTGAATGAGACAGCACTATAGAAAACATAATTGATTGTAAGGCAGGAAACTGTTGCTGATTAACTTGAATACACTACCCTCATTTGCTGTAGTTATCTGTCAGTCGACCCAGATTGATAAATGCTTTAGTTAAATAGTGCTACAGGGAGCTACATCATTGAAGGTATTACCATATAATCTACTTGGTGTGTCATTGCTTAATTTTCATAGGCAGACCAAGCACACTTATTTTCTATTTGTTGGTGAATACTGTAATATAAAAAAGCTAGAGATGAAGAATGGACCCTTAGGAAATGCGTATTAATTGAGTCAAACAACATTTACTATGCATTGTTGAAAAATGGCTCGGTAGAGAAATAATCTCATTTGCAGTTTTAACAAGCTCTCAAAATGCCTCAGAGGTTTCATCCAAATAAGAACCGCGGAATTCACTAAGAGGCTCATTCTGGGCAAAATCCAAAATCTTCTAACTCTCCTAGTAAAAAGTAGACCAAATCCCCAAAACCAGAGTTTTATGAATATTTTCAGCTGTGTAAAAAAATGCCTCATGGCAATAATTTGTGAGGCCATTGGCAGTGTAGTCATGAAGCTGATTGTGTTGCAATAAGGCCCGGTGCTACAGGCTTCAAGGCTCTCCCAAGTGGTGCATGACAATGAAGAGGCAGCAACAGCACACTCAAGGACATGGCATGGCGCAAGGTGAATATTGTTCTGAACATTTTGTTGCCCCACTGAAACGACTAATTTTTCTTAATTTTGGCATAATCTGATCATTTGAAAGGAATGGTGGGATAAAGCTCATTGAAACAAACAACCAAGCAAAGTAACAGAGAAGCCAACCTCAGCTGGCATCAGTGAGTGGGATCAGCTTTTCACCTCACTAGCTCATTCAGTGGCAATGTTGTTAAACATTTTTCTAGACTGTGAGCCCAATCTTTGGCATGTCTACTCAGATGTAAACCCCACTGTAATCAATGGGGCTTTCTTCCAGGAAAAGTGTCAATACTATTGCAACCTCAAAGCTGTAACCAGTGCAGGTGGAAAGAGTCATATGAATTTACATCTAAGTAAAACGGCCTTAGGAAGCGGTATTTAAATCAGCTTCCTTGAGTTTTGATCTGATGGGAAGGGCTGAGACAGTAAAATAGTTGAGGTTATGGTTGGATAGAGGGGACTTGTGGAGAGAGAGCTGAGAGGGTCTGGGGAACCCCAAATATAGAGGGAATTATATATCCTTCCCCCTGAAGTGGGAACCAGATTTCATTTTCACCTGTTAAGTCCTTGGAACGATAACCTCTATGGAGACAATGTTAAAATAGTAATTGTGCAGTGCAGTCCCTTTCTGAAGTTGTATATCTCCACCTTCTTGGGTCAGTAAAAGCTAGTCTGTGCCTTTCGATACAACCTTTCTCTGAGACATTTAAATGGGGTCAGAGGATGCCAGCATGGATATAATTTAGGCTGCATTCTGTTGTTGTTGCATTCAAACAGTCTCTTACGGTATCTGCAACATTATCTTTCTGCTCAGAGTAAAGAAAAAGACTTTTATACCTACTTTTATAAGTATTTAATTTAAAAATATGTTTATGGTTTAATTAAAGTGTGAATATATTTATTATTGTGGATTATTAGTTAGAACTTAATAGGTTATTCCAAAATAGAAGTTTATTTTTAAAATGAGTACCGTATATATTTTTAGTATATTTTGTCTCAAGTGAATTTTCGAGAAAAGGGAAATAAATCTAATACACTTTTCTGTGGGGTTATAATTTCCCTATGTGTGTGTGTGTTTACTGTGAGGAAAGAGATGAGCAATTATACCATTTTTTGACTACTCAAGGGTGCAGTCTTAAACAATTTAGGCCAGAACATCTCCACATTCCCGTGGTTGCTGGCAAATACCTGTATACTAGCCTAACCCCCCCCCCCCCCCACGGAGTGGCACAGAAGAGCCTTATGACACTTTTGCAACATCCTCAAGCCAGCCCAGGGCTTGTGTCAACCTAACCAAGGGTTAGGATTGTGCTGTAATTCTTCTGGTTAAATCTTCTCACTAAAGGACTGGACTAAATTTCAAAATACAGCATCATTGGTTTGGGATATGAAGATTATTTTTTTGAAAGAAAAAATAAAAATGCCAATTTTTCTATTCTTCACAATGACTGATGACTTTGCATATTTGCCTGCAGTGATTTTACTTAAATGAAAAAGTTGACATATATTGTATAATGGCAAAATCTCTCCCTGTGAGCATTATATCCATTTAATGAAGTCATATTTTAAAAAAATTTATTTGCTAAGAAAATTTAATTATTGAAAGGTCTCAATGACCAATGGATGTAGATCGAATGTGGTCCATCCAACCCCACACTCTGTTTCCAAGCAGAGCCCACCAGATTCTGCTGGATGTTTACAAATAGAGCATGAAAGGGACAATGATATTTGGAGGTACAGCCTCTGCAAATGAAGCTTCTTTTTGGGGGGATCACAGATAATGGTTGAAATTAACATTCTGAAACTGATATTCATAAGTCTTGCATAGGGTAACCATATGTCCTCTTTTTCTAGGACATGTCCTTTTTTAAGCCTTGTTTTCTGGGAAAAAACATTGAGCACTATCCTACCCATATGTACTCAAAAGGAAGCCTGTTGTGTTCAGTGGGTCTGACTCCTAGGAAAGTGTCTTAAGGATTGCAGCTTTCATTGTCCTCCTTTTCCTGGGAGCAAGCAGCATATAGTCTTCGTGTAATTAATAAATTATGTGTAATAAATTTTATGTAATAGCTTTAAATTTAAAAATAAGTAACATAGAGCACAGTTCAAAGCATGTCTACTCAAAGGTAAGCCCCATTGTGTTCCATGGGTCTTCCAGGAAAGTGTCTTTAGGATTGCAGCAATTGTGTTTAACAACTTGAAAGCAATACAGTATATTAAATGAGTGTTTTTAGCTTTATTTTGTCATGTCTTACACTTTTTTGAGTGTCCTGTATTTGGGGGGTCTTGTCTTCTTTTCCAGTTATGACATATGGCAACCCTGGTCCTAACTTGCACATGGATTTTGAATTGCCACGCAGATCCTTTAAGGCAGTGATTTTCAACTACTGTGCCATGGCACACTGGTTAATTAATAGGAGAGTTGGGGGATTTGAACCCCTAACTAGCAGCATGGTGTGCCTTATCAATAGTAAAAAGCTTATGGTGTTGGACAATTTTAGTGCGTTATCAGTGTGCCATGAGATGAAAAAGTTTGAAAATCACTGCTTTATGATAAGGTTTCTATTTAGAATGTAAATAGTTGGCAAAGATCCAAATACTCCCATACCTGGCTGAGGTGTTACTCAAAGTTAGGGGAAAATACTGCATTACTCCAGATATGAGCTCTTCAGCCTGCTTCTAAGCTGCATTGGATTCTGCAGCAGTGCAGTTTAGGATTATGCTTTCTGTTATATCACATACTATAAATGTTCCTGGACTGGGAAGGGCCATATCACTTCTTAACAATGCCTACCAAGCAATTAATCTGATGGATAAAAACAGGCTGTATCTTCCACACAATGCGTAATTTATGGAGCTAATTAATGAAATACAAGGTGATGGTCTCTGGGGGAAAGGTTTTTTCTTAAAATTAATTTTATTTAGTCTTTAAGTGTGGCATTATGGGAACGAGGCACTGTCTGGAAAGCAGATCAGGACAAACTTCTGATCTTGGAACCTGACATCAGTTGGAGTATAGAAGAAGTAACAGCACAGTCCTATGGATTACTTACTCCAAAGTAAGCCCCACTGACTTAGTGAGACTTGCCTTGTTCCTCGAGGCTTACCTTTCAGGTAAATGTATATAGGTTTCCAGTGTTCCCTTCCTACCCAGAAAGTATGTAAAAAGAATGTTTGTTCCATCATTGGCAGCTGCCTCCATGCACATAGGATGCAGTGGTAAGCATTCTGCACCACTATTCCTCTGGCACCAGGACAGCATAAAATACCTGCCCAGCTGCAATGCTATACGCAGAGTAGCTCCTGTTGATTTGAATGAGTCCTCCTTCCGTCTGTGTAGGTGTGCATAGGATTGTGTTCTTAGTACATTTGTTTTCTGAACGGACAGATAACAGTTGCAGAAAACAAACAACAGGCTTTCCGATGACATAAATGAAACCAAACATATTTTATTTGCACTGGTATATCAAAACCCACTTCATTTTGGGTCATCAAATATCAAAAAGAATAAAAAGCAAGAGCAAGAGAGCAGACAAACAAGATGAAAGGCCGAAAAAAAATTTCCATATGAGAAGAGGTTTGGACTGTAGCCTCGAGATGACAGGAACTGGTCTGTGTTTACAAAAGAGCAAATTGTATGTACATATTTGGAAAACCCCCCCAAAAACAACAAAAAACACCTGAAGCAAAAGTTTGTGCATAAACTGTATTATTTATTTTCAGTCAATCACAGATAAAGATAAAGAACTGTGGACCTGTAAGAGCAAAAAAAATTATTGAATCTCTTCCTCCCGGCATGTGTGTGGAGCTGTGAGGAGGCAGAAGTTGACTGCCCACTTCCTAGGATGAGAATTCCCACCCTGACTCTAAGCAGCCTGCATCTGTGGGCAATCTGTGCCATTCCCATAGGATTTAGACAGCTGGAGCACTGAAGCCACCCAAGCCAATAAGCCTTTGTGACGACCTCTGAAATCCCAAGCCAGAGGTCTAACTAGCCAGCTTCTTAACGCATCAAGCCTCTGGGTGGGTCCCCCACTGATATTGCTCACCTCAGGGTGCTTACCAGATTCCCTTCTCCTTCGTCTCTGGCCCTGACTAAACCTGCCATGTAAATATGACCAAAGTAGAAAAGAACCACCAACCCAATTAACTTTATCAAGCAGCCTGAAAAAAAATTCTATCCAGCTCCAAAGCAATCAACTAGTCCCAGACTATTTAAGAGGGAGAGTAATCAGGGTGTCAAAAAAGTTGAACTGCCTTGCTGACCTAGGAGCAGCAGTAACCAAAGAGGTAGGCCGTACACCCTTACCAGCAGGCACCAATTTTGCTTCCTGAGATCTGCTTTCTGAGCACACATCTCACAACTTGTCAAGGGCTGGGCAACATCACCTTGTGTGCAAGTGACTATGTATGGATCTGGGGGGAAAACAGAAGCAGATGGGAGGAAATTTTGTATTTCACTCTACAATTACTTAATACAACCTGCCTTTCTTTGTCACTGGAATGTAGTGAAAGTTTTAGTAGCTGTCACACAGTGGATTAGATGAGACATTTATAGTGATCTTGAGGACATCCAGAATTGTGTTCCAATAATAGTCTGATTTTTTAAAAAAATGAAATACGATAAATATACAATCACTCTTTTTGTGACACTGTTTTAAGAGATTTCTGCATGCGTCACATTGGCATATACATATCATACCCTACAATCCAGAGTAACTACAGGAGCACGTAAGAAACTTTACGTGCACCCGTAGTTACTGCACCACCTAGTGAAAACCCATGGGGAATTCATATTGCAAACCAGAGCAAATTGTTCTTACACCGGAGCAAGGACTCCCCGTAGTTACTCAGGATTGCGCCCCTATTCTCTGAAACATTACAGGAATTTCTAGAATTTGTTTAAATGTATAAATTTTAAGCATGGTGTGCATGCAGGTTTTAAATGGCCTTAGTTATTTCAAGCATCAGTTCTGCTCCCATTATGAAAGCATACCGCCTATGTTGTCTTTTAATACTCATAAGTCAAACTAAGAATTGGGTAAGTACAGAGCAATTGTAATCAGTCCAAATTTCTCTTATCTCAAAATACAAACTTTATGAGCAATCACTCCAATGTGTAAAGTTATATGCGTCTTAAAATTCTTTTACCCAAATCTAAGAAGCCTGTTTCTAGGTAGAGTTTTGGTACAATGCAAAATCAAACATTTACCAATAAATAAATGAAGATGGATGGACCCACAAATTAGCTCCCTTGCATTCAGTCTGATACTCTGTAACAAATTGAAAACGCAAGAAGCATTGCTTGAAAATGCAGGTGCCTTTAATCTCAGCAGGAGGATGATCCCAACTGATGCTATAACTCCTCTAATATGACCCATGGAATGTATTGTACATAATTTTTTAATGTCAGGTTTGGATAATCTTCAAAGATTACTATAGTCAAGAAATGAGGTTGAATCACTGATTCAGGATTGAATGACAGGTTGTATGAGGCTGAATCACAGAACTGAATTATGGATTTGATGGATAAGCCAAATGTTACTGCAAACTTTACTATAAAAAACAATGACTTAGGGCACAATCATATGTCTGTCTAGTCAGAAGTAAGTTGCATTATAGTCAATGGAGCTTACTCCCAGGAAAGTGTGGGAGAAAACACATTTTCAGGGGAGTAAGACACACTGAACACCAGGGGGCTTACATCTGAGTAGACATGAAAAGGATTATGCTCTAAAGACCAGAAGTACGTAAATGGTGGCCTGCAGTTTTTTCGAAATTTTACTATTGCTAGCTGCAGGAATACTAACTTTGGCTGCAATCCTAAAAGCACTTTCCTAAGAGTAAGCCCCATTGAAGTCAAAGGAACTTACTCCTAAGACACAAATAGGCATGCATTGTTCAGCACAGCTCTAATGTCACTAGTGTTGCAGAATTTTCATAGACATTCCAGCCAGGGTGACCATATGACTGGGAAAACCTGGATTTGTCTGGATTTTTAGCCTCCTGTCTGGATATCCCACATTATGGCTTCATTGTCCTACATTTTGGCTTCATTTTTGAACTTTGCAATTATGTGCCATACTCCATCATGTCGTATATATGGAAGATCAGAATCCAATGCAAAAATCAGTTTTGAGATATCTCCTTCCTATCAAGAGTTATGGCCAAAACAAAAAATATAAAAACCAAAATATACATTTTTTGGCAATTTTTTTAAAGCAGGTAGGAATTATGGCTTGAGGTGGGAATTTTGGCCTGGGGGTAGGACTTTTGGCCTTAGGTTTCAGGAATTTTGGGTTTGGCGTCTGGTCACCCTGATTCCAGCTGCTTTGAAATTTAAAAAATACAGACAGGTACAGAGAAGGCCACATGGTTTAAGTGCAAAAGGCTTCCAGCAAAGAAAAGGCATCTTTGAAATGTGGATTATTTGTTAAACTAGGTGGGACCAATACCATCAGACTCATACAGTCACCAGTAGATGCATACCTTTCGTCCCATGCAGTCCTCTACTCTTGTGGAGGCTAATTGTTTGCTGATAAATGCATGCAATCCATGCACAAGGGACAGATGTGTAAGAAAAACAAACAAATAAAAATTGGATCCTCTGTATGTGCAAGTAATATACATGTGTCCATGAGAGAGAGAGAGAGAGAGAGAGAGAGAGAGAGAGAGAGAGAGAGAGAGAGAGACATGTATATGATGGGTGTGTATGGTGTATGTGAGTAGTGTTTCATATGTGCATTATGTCTTTGTGTGTTAGACATAATGGCAGAATTGATACAAAAAAAAACCTTTGATGCAACCAATCTCATATCCAAGAACCTATTCACACCTCAAAATGTATATATTAGATATCAATATAAAGCATAGCACCTCATTGGGAGAATATGATGAAAAATATATTGTGTTAGGTTTCATATATTCTTTTGTTAAAGTTTCTGTAAGACCCATTGAACATAACTGGGCTTGCTTTTGAGAAGAATGGTTAGGATTGTCCTAGTAATAGAAAAAATGGTGATCATATAGACAGGTAAACAAAATACAGTTTTCACAAAAATACATGAAAGAAATAAATTATCACAATAATGAAATATAAAGGTAGAAGAAACAGACTGCCACGCAAGCACAGTGTGATACAATAACATATTTTACAAAGCAAATATGAAAACTGGCTAGATAAGGTGAATAGGTGACAAGGATGTTATTGAATTCCTACATTGTTCCTGTATTTGCATCCAAAATGGCAGTGGGAATTGTTGGGGAGTGGGGTAGCATGCCATAATTATTGGCATCCTTCACTCTCGAAAGACTATGGTATCATGCTCTGAATGGAGGTCCTAAAACAGCATATAGTATGGCTAAAAAGGCCGATACAAGAGTGGCGATCCCTTCCACACTGTGGACAGATAAAGTCTGTCCCCTGCCCAGCTCCCAGATTTTGCTGGTTCCAGGACTGTTTTTGCCTCTTCGAATTGGAGAAGGCCATGCTGCGTTTTTTGCCTCCAAGCTGAACGATCAGAGGTCAAGGTTTCCCAGCTGTTGATGTCCATTCCCAAGGCCTTTAGATCCCTCTTGCAGAATTCCTTATAGTGCAGCTGTAGCACACCAGCACTCCAATATTCTCTCCAGGCTGTGGCCAAGTTTGCTACTGTAGGCCTTAGGGCACTATCCTTAGAATTTTAGGCCAGTGTAACTCACCTGGCCTATTTTTCTGTGATGGTATGGTAGATTGTTGTACACCTGTGCATTGGCCTAACCCTCTGCCCAAAAGTGGAGCAGAAGTGTCTTATGGCACTTTTTGACAGCCCCAGATCAGCACAGAACTTACATTGGGACTTAGGCCAGGTAAGCAGAGGTTAGGATTGCAGTCTTAATGATTCTCAGACTATGGGGGCATAACAGGTGTGGCCCAGTGAGAAAACACTGACAGATGTCCAAAAAAACCTGACAGATGTCAAAAAAGCCAATAGGCCAGATTATCTATGGAATTAATTTCTAATCACTGGTTTTGTTATTTTCTTCTCCCAGACCCCTGAAGAACTTGATGATGTATCTGATTTTGAAGACGACCATGACGCATGCAGTCGCGCCAGTATTCAGACAGAAGGAAAGACAGATAGGGTATGCATCAGATTAGTTTTACTAAGAAGTTGTTGAAAAATGGCCTATACTGTTGAGTTCCTTTCAGTACTTTGAATTCAGGCTGTGAATCATGACGAACATTAACTCATCAAGATATTTCTGAATGTGCATATTATTTCTTTAAAAGATTTATATCTTACCTCTCTTGCAAAGAAGGTGTATAGCTTGACATGAAATATAAAGATAATAAAATACAAAAATGATTTAAGTTGCAATCCCAACCAATTTAGGCCTGGCTGTCTCACCTGGCATATCTTTCCTGTGGTGATGTAGGGAGGACTGCACATGTCTGAGCACCAGCCCAACAGCTCCAAGAGTGGCGCTGAAGTGTCTGCCTAACTGGATGATAGGATTGCAGCCTTTGTGCAATCACAGCACACATCCTAAAAGGCGCTGTGCCTGTCAATCTGAAGATCAGCAGGTCTGTAAAGACCAGAGGTCTTTAGGTCTGAAGACCAGGGTACTATAAAATGTAGTGAGATTCTATCCTTAGCCCAGCTCCTGCCAACCTAACATTTCAAAAGTATGGAAATAAATTCAAGTAGATTAATAGGTACCAGCTCAGTGGGATGGTTACAGAATTCCATGTGCCTTGGCATATAGTCATGCTGGCCACATGATCATGGAAGTATCTTTGTACAATGCTGGCTCTTCAGCTTTGAATCAGATATGAGCATCACACCATCAGGGTGACTATACAGAATGGAGAAGAGTGCATGTACCTTTAACCATTGCATATAAAAGGGAACTTAGGCTGTTGCTGCTTTTTAAACCCTTCTATGATGAGCCAAACCTGCCTCAGTTCTGTGCAATGGGGGTAAAGGCACCTTGTCCTCCATTCTATATGGTCACCCTGTGCACCAACATCTATGGCTGGTCAACCTGCAGCAAGTTATTACTGGCAGGGCAATCTGCCAGGAAGCTTTACCTTTATGCTGGGGCTTATGCTGGCTTAAATAAAGGTTAGATTTAAATAAATAAAAGATTTAAATTGAATTAGGTACATACAGCCTAAATAAAAGATTTAGATTGAATTAGGTACATAATGCCAAAGAAGTTGTAAATATTGAGAATTTATATTTATATATTTATATAATTTTTATATATTTATTAATATATTTATATAATTTTTATATTAATTATATTAATAATAAATATATATTAATTTGTTTAAAAAAGACAATAACAGGAACATTTGGAAAGTAAGACTGCAAGGAGGATGCAGTCCCTTCAGAAATTGGGATTCATGCATTCCTTTCTGATAAAGAATGAAATTATGACTAAGGCTACAATCCAGACTAACTGCAGGAGCAAATAAGAGACATAATGTGCACCCGTAGTTATGGCACCACCTAGTGAAAACCTATGGGAAATTCATATTGCAATCCATAGCTAATTGTTGTTACGTCGGAGCAAGGACTCCCCATAGTTATTCTGGATTGCGCCCTAAGTTAATTATTTTATCCACAGCTAATAAAAGTTAATAAAATGAAAACTGTGAACCCACTTACTACATACTGAGTCCATGGGACCCTGTAGGAAGTTAGTGTTGTGTTTTTCAATGGAATTTATTGTTATTATTATTCATAAATGCACAGCAAACAATTTCATGCTGCTTTCATTCACTTCACCAGTCGGACCTTCCCAAGAGTTTAGGACTGTGTGTTGTAGCAGCGTATAATTCGTGCTGATCCCAGAAGAGCGGCTTTCTGAAGTTGGCAGAGTGATATTTTGTCAATGCCAATAGTTTTCAGGTGCCTGCCAAAGTCTTTAGGCACTGCACTGAGTGTGCCAATTACCACTGGAACCACCTGCACTGGCTTACACCAGATATGCTGTAATTCGATTCTTAGGTCTTGGTAGCGGGAGATCTTTTCCAGTTGTTTCTCCTCAATTCTGCTGTCACCTGGTATGGCGATGTCAACAAGCCACACTTTACTGCTTTCTATGATGGTGATATCTGGAGTATTGTGTTCCAAGACCTTGTCCGTCTGTATCCTGAAGTCCCACAGAAGCTTGACCTGCTCATTTGCAACCACTTTTTCAGGCTTGTGGTCCCACCAGTTTTTTGCCACTGGCAGATGATACTTTTGGCATAGATTCCAGTGGATCATCTGGGCAACAGAGTTGTGCCTCAGTTTGTAGTCAGTCTGCGCGATCTTCTTGCAGCCACTTAGAATGTGGTCGATGGTTTCATCCACTTCTTTACAGAGCCGGCATTTTGGGTCATCAGCTGGTTTTTCAATTCTGACCTTGATGGCATTTGTCCTGATTGCCTGTTCTTGGGCAGCAAGTATCAGGCCTTCTCTCTCCTTCTTCAGTGTTCCACTCGTGAGCCACAACCAGGTCTTATCCTGCTCAACCTTTCCTTCGATCTTGGCAAGGAATTGGCCATGCAATACTTTATTCTGCCAACTGGCAGTCCGAGCCTGAATTGCACTATTGCGATATTCATATTTGGTCTGTTGCACTTTCAGCAACTTTCTCTTGCTGACTTCAATCAAAGCAGATTCCTGGCTCTCTCGCACATAATCTGCTAGGGCATGTTTTTCTTCTTCAACCGACTGCTTCACTTGCAAAAGTCCTCTGCCCCCGATCTTCTAGGCAGGTACAGCTTGTCAACATCACTACGTGGATGTAAAGCATAGTGGATGGTCATTAATTTCCTTGTTTTCTGGTCCTTTTTCCCTTGTTTTCTGGTAATAATACTAATACTAATACTAATACTAATACTCATAATAATAATAATAATAATAATAATAATAATAATAATAATAATAATAATAATAATAATTTATTATTATTATTATTATTATTATTATTATTATTATTATTATTATTATTATTATTATTTGATAAGAACTTGTGACTTTTTTACTGCTACTTAGACAGTTATAAATGCAAAAGCATGATTTTTTTTTCATTTACATTTTTTGAATTTACATTCTCTAGGTCAATGTCCATTGGACCCTGAAAGTGATCGGTAATACAAAAAACATGCTTTTGGATTTATAACTGCCTATTTAGCAGGGAAAAGTCATAAGTTCTTATCAAATATTAATAATTAATTCCATTAAAAAACACAACACTAATTTCCTACAGGGTTCCATAATAAAACTTAATGCGACATTTATTCATTATATCTACCAAACTATAGTACATATTTAGTTTGTACTATATATTGGACCCTGGGAGTGATCAGTGATAAAAAAGTGATAAGAAAATTCAACCTGACTTTAAAACTCATGCATCTTGCAATATTCCATTAAAACATACCAAAAAAGAAAATCTAGTTAGTCATAATCTAGTAGAACTCCTTCCTTGAATTTATTTTTCCCCAATGATTATATCTGGAAGGATGGTAAGTCATATTATAATGAGCCAAGGTAATCTGCGTCCTGGAGATATATTTTTAAAAACCCTCCTGTATTAACTTTCCTTACAGCTAAATGTGGATACCATGACTCCTTTTTAATAAAATAAAAAATAAAAAAACCTCAGTTGGGGATACCTTGTTAATAAGATTAACTCCTATGATCACAGAAGGCACCTTAGTGTTAATTACACCTTAGGGGTAATTGGTTTGGTTGCCTAACATGTAGCTAATAACACTTCCTAATTTTCATGGAACAATCAAGAGCGAGTTCTGAGCAGTACAAGAAACAAGGAAAAAGAGCCCTTTCTTCTTATAATGCATACTTAATGAAAGACTAAATATTCAATTCCCTTCTGACAATAAAGAATGGGTGACCTTGCTCAGTGTGCTTGAGCAACTGTATATTAGGTGAATTAGTCAATCAGTTGTAATGTGTTTTCTGTGTGCAAACAACATACTTTCTGTGGGATCAGTATGTCAGGTCTTGAGAGCATTATTGCTTAGTTGCCATTCATTTTATTAAACTTCAGCTGGAAAGCTTCTATTTCCTCTTTTTTGTAAGTGAAATAAATTTGGGGAAGTGTCCAAACTAGCCAGATGGCTGTCACTTTTTGGCAGCTGTTGAAGGCAGCATCCTCGATCAGTAGCTGTCTTTTACACACTTTCCAGGAGCTGCACCTGCTTCAACACAGGTGAAAGAGCAATCAGAGGAACAAAATCCTCACCAGGTAACTACAGGTTATATTAAGTCTGTGGTTTAGCTCTTGTATGTTTGATCCTTCAGAGTGAATTTGCAGGTGTAGAGAGCTGGCAAGAGGAATCAAGATCAGGACCCTACAGCACAAGCCAAACATGCTAACATGCTTTTCACTTGCTATGAACTCAACCCAGATTTTATCCTCTGCAAAGGCTTTTTACTGTGGAAGAGAGGAAATGAATGTTTCCGATCCAGAGATGATAATATCCATGGGACTAATTTCTATCAGGGCCATGAATTGAAAAGGGTTAACATTACACCACGATCATATTCATCTCCCTCACATTTTGTTTGCAAAAACGCCAGCACATCTGGTTGCATATACAGGGGTGGTTGGTGTTAACCAGGATTAAGTAACCCTATGCAGACTTGGTTCAAATAAATTCAGTTGTGCATTATCAGGGCATACCAATTTATTCCTTTTCGTTGTTATTGACTAGTTTTTGTCAGCAGCTGAGCAGAAATCTTTTCTCTGCATAGTGCACCATATTATGTTAAAAATGTATCTGAATTTTTCAACTAACCATGTGGACGCAAATCACTTACATCCCTAGTGCTGGATTGTGTTTGAATTTTAAAGGCTTTGAAAACATACTGTGTACAGTGATGACACCCTCCCTGCACGATAACTAAACAATAATGCTTTAAACACTTGCCAATTAAACTACAGCAGCTGCCTATTTGACTGTGAATTATGTCTTAAAATTACTATCTTTGAAGGCCAAGGCAGATAAAGCCCTTTCCTCAGAAACTTTCTATATGAAATGCTGCATCTTTTTTATTCATGCATATAAGATGTGCAGTGACTCAAATAAAGCATAAACATTTCGTGTTGACTTTCTGTGTGCGGGTTAGAAAGTATAGTTGGCCAGTCCATGCAGGCCTCCATCAGTCTTGAAAGACTATGGTATCATGCTCGGTGCTGCATATGCTGCATGCGAAGCACGAAAGCCTGGGTTAGATTGTTATGGAGGCTAGGCTGTTACCCAAGCAGCAAATCCCCCATCTCCACGCCACTGAATTAGTCCAAAGGAAAGGCAGAACCAATACGATTGGATCCAGCTGCGTCGCAGAGCTGGGCTAAGGACAGGAGCTCACCCTGTCTTGTGGGGCTGACCTGGGTCTCGAACCCTGACCTGCTGGTTAACAGGCACAGTGTCTTAACCATTTGCACCACCCCCAGCCCATGAGAATGTGCTGAAAACATTGAATGTAATCCCAATGATCTCAGACCACGCTAGCCTTTACCCCACATGAAATTAAGCAAAATGTCCACAACCCAAGAATAGAATACCGAATTGAAATGGAAGAGCAGAAGTGGGGAGAGCAGGCAAAAGAAAAAATGCTGATAATAACATTCACTGACCTTTCATCATGTATTGTTTTATCAGTGAGACCCAACCAGATCTATCTTAAATACAAAATGGAATTCACAGACAAGCTCTCCGCTTGTGCAGCTTTGAAGACACTTGCAGGGAGGTGATTGATTTGCAAAAGAAGCATGGCATGATTTCATAGTAGCTATTGCTTGCTCTTCCACCTCCCCCTTTTGATATCTGTTCTTTTTGGTGAACGGATTTATATGCACATTGTCACCTCAAAGCAAGTCGGCACCCTTGAATAGAACAGCTGGTTTTGACCCCACTTGCCCTTTTCTCAGAATCATGATTTCTTTCATAAACAGTTTGTCTCTTTGAAACCAGCATTTGTCAGAGAGCAAGGCCCCTTGAGAACTATGTGCACTTCTGTGTTGGGACATATTAAAAATAAAGCCATGAGGGTATCCAAGAAAATCTGCTCCTCATGGGCTGCAGCAGCTCAGCATTAAAGACCACAGGGACTTTTCCAAAGAATGAAAGATTGCATGATCTGAGCAAGGGGCCAGAGAGCATCACAATAGGAAAGCTAAGAATGTACACTGCTAACGTATATTGACTGTGCTTGTCCTAAGGAATAGGAAATACAAAACAGGCTAGCAAAATTGTGTCCATTTGACTTAGGAAAATGCCACTATACGAATAACTGTACAAGACCAGTAAAATTGTGTACTTATTTTTAAAGTAACTTGTATCCTAAAAACTATGAGTTGTGCTTCTGATGGAAGGGTTTTTTTCCTGTCTGCTCATCACGGCTGCAGCTTCCCCACTACCAGAAAAATTGATCCTAATAGACGTCCACAAAGACTATGGGGTATGGATTAAAGAGCAGAAGATGGAGATACAGTAGATATTTGTGGAAATTTTAGACCTTACCACACAATTAAATTTCTGCTTGCATTCAGTGCCTTTGGATCCAAGTTCTTATTTTGACAAAACATGTTGTTTAAGCCAATGAGAACCAAAAATAAACAAGAATTAATCAAATCTAATGTCCTATTGCCCATAATTGCCAACAATCCTTTCAGGAAGACAATAAGAAAGTCTTGAGAATAACAGCCCTCTAAGAGCTATTTAACCTGCAATCCTGTCCACACTTTCCTGAGAGTAAGCTTCATTGAATACAGTAGGATTTGCTTCTGAGTAGCCACGTACTTAACTGTTCCCTCAGTGGCATAGTGGTGAAATTCCTTGCAATGCAATTTTTCCTAACATCACAAAGAAGGTATAGGTACTTCCTGATTTTTTTCCTCAGAATGTAGTGATCATAAATCTTTTGATGGTTTTCTGAGGCCAAGAATGCATTCAGTAAAGATCTGTTTCATCTGTATAGACATTTTATTAGTTCTCTGGCTTAATGGATGGAGATAGGCACCATTAACTCCCAAGTTATTCATTTGTAGCCAGATAAAAACGAGCACACAAATGCACATTTCTGTCTAGATGGTAAGCTAGTCCTTTTCAGATTAAGGTTATTAAGATGGATGTGAACTGTGTTGGAAAATTGATGGGGAATTTGGTATTTGTTTCCATATCTATTGGTTTACATATACTGCAAGACTTGTGATTTTCAACATTTTGCTCTGTCAGCCATTTTCAATTATAACCACATTTTAAATTTTGCCCACATGCTTGCCTTTTTAATTTGGTTGTATCCAACCCTCCTTAATTTTTCTTGACATTTTAATGTTTATTTTTCTTTCTGTTTATTCAGTTTTGTGTATATTCACATTTTTCACTGGTCAAATTTACAACCTAAATAAGATTATGATTTGGAATTAATCCATTTATTAACTTTCATCCTTGCCTTTTATCTTTTTTACTTTCATCTTAATGATAGTGCAAGATATTGCTGAATGTACATATACAGTATACTGATTTATAAACATGTTGCATAGCAAAACTTAAATACTGTTATGTGGCAACTGTTGAAGTTCATCAGAGACTGATCCTACAATCCAGAGTAACTATGGGAAGACTGTAAGAGGCACTTACCCTGGATTGCTCTATGCATTTCTCATAGGTTGCCCATAGTGGTACATACTACATGGTGTAAAAAGTCCTGTAGTTACTCTGGATTGTAGCCTGTAGCTGCAATCCTATACACACTTTCCAACATGCTTAGGATTGCACTCTAAAATAAACAAATCAATGGCTAATGCTGAATCATTCAGCACAGAAGCTTCCTTTCTGGTGGTGGAAACTATTCCCCCAAAAATGCAGGTCTTGCAAAAAGAAAAGAATGCAATTTTTATTAGGAAAAAATCATTTTGCTGAAGTACTCAGACTGAAACAAAGCCACAAAAGAGGACAAACACACCAAAGGACAAGGTTAATTAAACAGGCCAGGAAAAGCAGTGAAGAATGTTGTGTTTATATAGGAAAGGAAAAACCGGAAAATAAACAGTATCTTGATCCAAGGGAAAGCAACCTGTAGAAGTCTGAAGATATTCAAATACTTGAATACATCTTTAGGTTAATGTATGCCTCAAGGGTACAGTACAGATAAAAATGGCTGTACTGCTGTGCTTAAAATGGAAAGCTGCAAACTTTATGAGGTATATAGTCATGTACTGTATACCTTTCCTCTGTACATTTTAGGACCATAATTAATAATAGGAAGCTGATACTTTATTAAGGCGCTAAATGGTAGGGGGGTTTCCACCTCTTTTCCTCTACCCTTTCATTACATGCATGGTTCACATGTGTGAAAGAGAAAGGAACAGGGAGTGACCTGCAAGTTAAAATAGATCTCCATACAGTTGACTATGTAGTCAGTACAGGTTACATTAATGACCGAAGAAACTGAAGGTGCTTGAGCAGTTGCTTAGAAGCATGAATTCTGTTTTCTTTTTCAAACCACTGAAATGCCAAATATATTATTTTTGAAAGTAGCAAGGATACTCTATTAGATTGTGCTTAAAGGAGGAGGTGTCCTTCAGCTAGGATGATTCTAAAACATGTAACATAAGTGAAACATCCTAGCATAAAACACTGACCTTGTTTGAAGTCTGAAGGATTTCTGAAGACATCCTGTTTTCACTTCTGAAGAACAACAATAGACATTTGCTAACAGCTACTTGTCAGATTTAGAGGACATTTACAAAGAATAATTCTGCTTCCTCCTTGTTTTCAATATTATTCTCTCACAGTGATCTCTGGGGAACCTCCTCTTTATTTGTTTTTCTCCACATTCTTGATTTTCAGCACTGCACTTCTTTGTCAAAACCTAATAGCTCCACAGCAGTTATTGCTCATAAGTGGTATAAAAGTAATAGGCTGTTAAAGCTCTTTATTTGCTGGTAGATAATACTCAATGTATGTGAAGTCACAGAAATACTTTTTCCAGTGAGTCACAACTCTTCACAGGTGCAAACCTAAAAACACTTTCCTGGGAGTAAGACCCATTGAACACAATGGGGCTTCCTTTGAGTAGACATGATTAGGATTGTGCTCTTATCCTATCAAATGGTTGAATCAAAAAGAGTATCTTCTTGTATATATTTTCCATGCTGCTATATATCTTTCATGCTGCCATCCTATCAAGTGATAGGATGGCATCCTATCAAACTTTGAGGAAGCCCTACTCCTTCCCTAAGTGTTTGGGAAGCAGGGGCTTGGGCAGTGACACATTCCCCAGGATCGCTCCCCTACAGGAGAAATGGGGAGACTATTTGCAAATGTTACAAGGGATCAGGGTCCAGGATTAGGGGTCTGGCAAGCTGATGAACAGTGAAAGTTCTTGTCATAACCAAAGCGGAAATCTGATTTCCGGTTTAGTCAGAGCTGGAACTTTCATTGCTACTTTCCTCCTTCTCCTGCACCTTAAAGGGACCCCCTAATTTGAGTAGAACTTCCACAGATCCCTGACAGTAAATCCCATGAAATTTAATGGGCATTACTTCTGAGAAGACATGAGTATGATTGCATTGCAGGAGTGGTTTGTGACAGATCTGCAGGAATGTGAAGTAAAAAGAAAGAGGAACAGGGCCACTGTCATAAATGAAAAGGACATTTTAAATGAATAGGAATCAATTAATTCTGTAAAACCCAACACATTTTGATACAAGCATCTGTTATATGTCTAACCTCTTTAACACCTGATAACTGGGTAAGAAGCACTTTTTCAAGTGGGTGTTCCTCTTTTAATTAGGAGGGGAAGAGTAACTGGCCCTCCTCATCCCTGCTGTATCTTCTTTTGTGGATGCCTGCTATTTTTTGTTATTTTTTTACTTAACATCTTTTTGGATGGTGAACTCTTGAGACAGGGACTCATTAATTATTTGATTTTCTCTGTAAACCAGTTGGTGAAATTTTGTTGAAGAACTTTATATAAATACGGATGATGATATTTAGGCCAATTACAAAATAAATACAGTATATAGTCTGCATACAGCCTGCATGTATTTATGCAAACGTAAATTCTGCTATGTTAAATGGGTCTTACTCCCAGAAAAATGTTGATAGGATTGCATTATATAGAAAATTATAAATGCACTCCCATTTTAACAATTCAATTCCAAGTAGTTCTGGCGCAGCTTGGCCATCTGGCCGACACTGTATCTGGCACTACTTGGGAGCAAGCTAGAGACCTCCTTGGTGTAAGGAGATTTTTTTCCTTTTACCCTGAGTAACACTCCAACAAAACCTAGGGGCTACTTGGATCTCCACCAGCTATTTTGCTGATGGGGGTCTGAGTGACCCTGTGTAGGCCTGTCTGGCCTAGGAAGTGGTTAGGTTATGGCCTTTTCTCTATATGACACCTCCTTTCCAGGCTGGAATTCAGTGATATGCTGGCCATTTAAATTTTGCATGAGCTCATTGCAGCAATCCTGCAGCGATTTCTGTGATTCTGAATTCTGAGCCCTTTGACTCCCATGAGTGCAAAAAGAGGCAAAGTGCATAGCCGAGCAGACAGTACATTGTGGATTTTAGAACTTCTGAAGTGTGAACTCAGTGTGAATACAAAGAGCAGTTGTGTAGTGTTTTTTATAGTGAGAACTTTGTGCTCATTCCCATGTACAGTGCTGGTAGAGACTAAAGTTCTTTCTTCTGCTCTGCTCTGAGGTGTGTAGAGATATTGCTGAAAAATGTCAAGCGTCCCATCTGGGTACCAGTGTAAAGAGCAGTATTTCTCATATTTATGCGATTATTCCAAAAACCAGACAAATCCAAAATCCAGACACCTTCTTATCCCAAGCAGTCTGGATAAAGGACAGTCAACCAGTATTGTCATATCATGTATTTTGCATTGTTAAAGGGCAAGAGGAGGACAAGGAGATATACAAGCATTGTAAAGTGAGAGACAGAATTCAATTTTTGGTTTGAATGTTAAAATTTTGTTTAATGTAGCTATGAGAGGACTCAACTTCTGTTTCACTTGGCAATATATTTAAATCTTGTCCCACTTAAATCTGAAAAGTCCTTGTATCTGTGACTTAGACATCAGAGGAGATTATCATAGAGATAAGTCCCTATAGTCTGATTATTGTGTATGATTTATGAGCCACAACGCACTGTGCTAGTATAGAAGTGAGAGTGAATGACCTAGAGAAACTTGCTTCTGAACATATTGTTTATTAAGGTTTTAAATGTATGATGTGGTACCTAAACGTACCAAAGAATATCATAAAGCCTGTACACAATGCATGGAACATGTTTTGCAATTAACTAAACTTGTTTTCTTGGGGTATAATAGACATTTAGTAGAAATGTCAGAGTTCTGAAAATGAAAAGAAAGCTAATCTCCATCATTTGTACTCTTTTCAATTATTCATCTAACATAACTGTAAAATTCTTCTTTGTAATGCATTTACATTTATGTTTTATTTGTGAGCTGTCTTTTTCTGAGAAGAGTTAAAATGCATGTGTACACAAAAAAAAACAAAAAACTGGGGAGAGATGTTTTCAGCTGCTTTCTTGTAAAACAGCTTTTGCTGTTTTCATTTCTATTTAATTTGTCCCTCTGTTTTTTAAAAATTAGATAATTTTAATTGAAAATTATCTGAAGCCAATTAACAAACTTTTATAAACTATCAAAACCAGTACTGTATGTTCCTAGTTCATACTTGCACCAACTAAAAATATAATGGAAAAGAGAGTTGGTCAGCCTGATCATGAAGTTCACAAGATCAGTGCAGCTGCCAGAATCACCTTAAAAAGTCAAATTCTACTGCCTTAAAAATTCATAAACACGATTTGCAGCACAATGCTCAGATTGCACTGGGTCAGCACAATTTCTTCCACTGGCCCAGGTGGGTCACAAACATAGAGTAAAGCACATTTATGTCTCCCCCAGAGTCATCTGCCCCTGGAGCACCAGCCTGCAAAGGCAGAATCCAGCTTCTGTAGTAGATGGAGCTCCGCAGTAGCTGAGCTCAACCAACATGGAGGTCTGAGGGGTGGGGGAGTGCATTCTGGGACAGGTGGAGATTGGTCATGGGGATGGGTTGAAAAGGGGGCTCAGACCTACTGATATGTTGGAACCTATCTATATCTACAGTATTTATATACCGCTTTTCAACTAAAAAGCTCACAAAGCGATTTACAAAGAAAATGGAAAAATAATAATAGCTAATTAAAAGCTAATGGGTCCCTGTCCCAAAAGGGCTCACAATCTAAAATGCAGAAAAGAACACCAGCAGAAGCCACTTGAACAGACATTTGCTGGGGTGTGTAGGGCCAGTTACTCTCCCCCTGCTAAATGAAAGAGGAGCACCCACTTGAAAAAGTACCTCTTGCTCAGTTAGCAGGGGTAACCTCAACCCCTACCCTGAACATACATACATATATGTGCATATGTGTGTGTGTGTGTGTGTGTGTGTGTGTGTAATCCATAGTTACTGCACCACCCAGTGAAAACCTATGGGAAATTCATATTGCAACCCAGAGTAATTTGTTCTTACTCTAGAACAAGGACTCCCCATAGTTACTCTGGATTTCCTTCAGACAGTCAGAGCTTGATCAGGAGATGACTCCTCCCCTTCCGGTGGACGTCCCCAAACATCCCCAGATCAAGTTCTGATTTTGCATGAACAGGTCAGGGTTTTTTTTGCTGCTGCTAAGTTTAGCAGCCATTTTGACTCCTTTTATTTATTTTTTACTTTTATTTTTTACTTTTATTTTGCCACCAGAGTGGCAATCCGGCATGCGCAGTGCATCTAGGGGCCAGGAACACAGTGGGAAGCCTGTTTGCTGTGGGTGGCCTCTCTTTTTTCCCCGCCACCGCAGCCAGAAGAGCGTGCCAGAATTGAGGGGCGCACAGCCTCCCTGCCTCCTTGTTTTTGGTTTTGCCGCCACAGCTGCTCAGAACCCCATGGCCGGCTAGCAAATGTCCCATTGGCCAGTAGCCAGGAGGATCTCCAGCTGAGGGGTTTCCACATCCGGCGACCCCCCACTTCCGGCCTAGCCTGACTGGGCTTGGCTCACAGGCTCACAGTCCTCTGGTGGCACAAGTGGTTAAGACACTGTGCCTGTTAACCAGCAGGCCAGGGTTTGAAACTCAGGTCCCCACAAGATGAGGCTTTCCTGCTACAGGCAGGGGGTTGGACTAGATAAGGTCCCTTCCATGGCCTGCACCTCCCCTGCAGGGGTAGCCCCTCACCATACCAGGCTCCGAGTATTTCAGGCGAGCTGCCTCCGCCATCCACACGACGGCCGCCATTTTAGAAGAGGGCAGAAGTGCTCTCTCAACAACCGGCACCACCCCCCTCTCAGTAAACCTCTGCAGCCTGCCAGACGTGAGTATGAACAAGAGTCCAAGGCAGAGGACCCACCTCCACCATAGGGGACTGCAGGTATGGCAGTGGAGGGGGAGTCCAGTGCCCCAGTTCCCAAACCCCTGGCCCTCCCACACCAAGCCTTCCCTCACTTGCTTTAACCCATAGTGGACCACCCGTTAGCCAGGGTGTTGGCTGCCCTCGGCCCAATGCTGTTCTCTCAGTCTGGGGCTCAGCGCCCTTTCTCTGCCTCCTGCCCCCCCTTTTCCCCACGTGAGAAGGAACACAGCCATTCCTTTACTGGCTCCAGCAGTCCCAAAGTCCCTTCCCCTTCCAGAAGAAGGCACATGACTCCCATAGGGACCTAATCTCAGGCCTTGGACCCAGGCCTCATGTTCTGGTCCTTCCCCCAGGTAGCCTCAGGACCACTCGCCCAAGAGGGACCCAAGCCCAGAGGGCTCTTGGCCCACAGAAGACTCCCTTTCAGAGTCTTCCAGGGAGAAGAGCATTCTATTAGGGGAAGATGGGGAGGAAGCGGAACACCCACAGGAATCCCACAACAGACTGTGGCCCCTGGAAATCACTTCCAAACTGGCATCCAAGGCTTACAAGAAACTTTGGCTCTCTGCTGCCATGGGGGAGGAGTCCATGGCAGAGGATGAGTCCAGCCCATCTCCCAGACTCATGCCTTCTGAGGGTTCTTCCCTAAGCTTTTCTGCCCCATCCCAAACAAGTTCATTAAAATCAGGGATCGGGTATGGGAGATCCCAGCCAGGAACAGGCGCCCCCACAGGATATCTCCAAGCCTTATACTCCCACCAATAGGATAATGAAGCCTCCCAAGTCCCCTTTGTAGATCAACCACAGGACTGATTTGTCTCTTAAGAGGAGTACTGAGGCATTCCACAGGGTCCGCGCGCTCTCCTCAGTCCTGCCTAGGGCCGATGGGGCTTCAGGAACACCCTAGAAGGTCGTCCTTACACTCAATGCAGACGTGTCCCTAGGTGCCTTCAAGTTCACAGCTAGTGCTCTGGCCTCTAATGTAGGCTCCAGACACAACTAGTGGCTATGCAACTGGGAGGTGAATCAGGGGTCCAGACTAAGCTCATCACTGTTCCCTTCAAGGAAACCAATTTCTTCAACAGGCCTTACATCCTCTTCTCACATAAGCAAGGGATAAAATGCAAGATCCTTGCTACCCCCAAAAGTCATTACTGTAAGAGCCACAATTATGACTCCTGTCGTGGCTACAAGGGAGTCTACAACCAGTAAGGAGGTTTCCCTCATAACCCACAGCAGCAAACCAAGTCCTGCTTCTTCCCCAAGAACTGATCCTTTTCAAGCAGTCAGGCTCACTCCTACCAGCCCTTCTCTTCCTCCTCATCAGGAGTCAAGCCCAAGGGACCCAGTCCAAACTGATGCCAGAATGACCCCCCCACTCACCATCTATCAGGGGTCAAATGCAGCCTTATGCAGGTCTGTGAAACCAGTCAACCACAGACCGCTGGGTGCTACAGACTGTTTCACAGAGCTTCCCCCTGGAGCTGCAGCAATCCCCAGAGACTGTTTCCATCATAATCCCAGTTCAAGGGATACTGCCTAACACATCAGCATGTAGGCAGCAATTCAACATTTCTTCGCCCAGAACACTGTCAGGATGGCCAAGTGGTCTGAGGTGCCAGATTCAAGGTTGCTCCTGCCCAGTGCTGGGTACTCTGATCTCCCAATGAAGGCATGGGTTCAGATCCCATTTCTGACACATCCTTTAAGCTCTCTCAGCCCTATGGCCCAAGGGCCTCTGGTACACCTTCCCTCCAATCCCCGTGCTACCACGAGTCCTGAAAACAAGACCGAGCTACCTATGCAGATGTTATCTGGATAGCACCCAGATGACCTTGACAGCACTGACTTCCAGGTCTGCTACAAATGTCCGGTCAGCTGATCTACTGATTCAGGGCCCCACGATCCACGTGAACCTTCACCTTTTCCTTCCTATCTGCATAGAGGTTGTAGGGAGCTACTGAGCCCCCTGAGCTACTAACTGCTCAGGGTTACCCCGATCAGGTAACTTATAAGAACTAGCATCCCATAAGGAGTCCACCAAATAGGTTTACGGGACTACCTGGCAACGATTCACTGGCTGGCCCCTAGGCGGGGGGTTGGGTCCACCTAAGCCAAGCTACCAACTTTCCTCTCTTCAAGTAGGTCTGTCCAACGGTCTCTCTATTAGTACCCTTGAACGACACGCAGCTGCCATTAGCAACGTTCCAGGGGCAGACTTGGGGTCCAGCACAGCCACTGATCACTGTGTCAAATGCTTCCCCAGAGGGCTGCTCCTGTTGAACCCCCCCCTGGAAGCAGGTTCCCCACAAGGTCCTTAAGGTCCTCATGCATACCCCCTCTGAAGCTCTTTAGCCTGTGCCTCTCAAGGAGATCACTGTCAAAGTGCTCTTCCTGGTGTTATAGTGCTCTTTCTGGTGTCCGTCACTGCAGCCAGGCAGGTATTCAAGCTTGACGCTCTATCCGGTCACCCTTGGCCCAGTATTTCTCACAAGGACAAGGTGGTATTATGTCCCGATCCCTCCTCTGCCCCGAAGGTTAACACTCCCTTCCATAATGCCCAGGAGCTCACTCCTTTACATAGTGCCCAGGAGTTCAGTCCTCCAGACTCCTGCCCCATCCTCACCCACCCCAGGGAGTAGCTTTTCCGTATTTAGACATCCGCAGGATCGTCAATCTCTTATCATTAAAGAACCAAGGACCTTAGAGGGTCAGAAGCCCTATTCACCACCTTCAAGGGCCCCAACATCGGCCACAAGCCCCCAGTTTTCCCTAGCCAGGTGACTTATGGCCTGCTTCTTACTGGCTTAACGGGTTGTGGGGAAGTCTCCCCCCAGTGGTATCGTGGCTCACTCCCTTAGGAATGCCTCAGCCATCTACGTCTATGCTTCTCTTGCTTGAGTTCTGCAGAGCAACCACATTAAGCACTACAAGGTGGACACCATAGCCTCAGCAGAGGCTGCCTTGGACAGAAGGGTTCTTCAGCATGTTGTGGGACACAACTAGAGTCCCTCGCCTGTCTGTCCTACTGTTCTCTTTTTTTCACGGCTCTGTTAGATCCCACACTTCTGAATGGTATCGCTCCCCATCTCCAGGGAAATGTTGGATTCCCTTACTGTGAATCCTTGTTCCAGGAGAGGGAGCGATACCATTCAACCCGCCACTTATCTAGCCAGGCTTGGGTGGGTATCTATGTATATAGTTGCAAGACGGAGATTAACCCTACTAACATCTCCCACCATCTCTAGTATTGTCTGTTTTACTGCTTGTCAGCTGCTCCGGCAGCGTAGTTAGTCCTCCAAGTCTCTAGTTTGTTTGCTGTTTCTACTGATTCTGGAGTGTACAGGCATTTCCTGCTCAGCGATTCCGATCTGGGGATGTTTGGGGACACCCACCGGAAGGGGAGGAGTCATCTCCTGATCAAGCTCTGACTGTCTGAAGGAAGGGCGACCCACGCTTATGAATGTTATTGCTCCCTCTCCTGTAACAAGGATTCACAGTAAGGGAATCCAACATTTCACCCTGTGTGTGTGTGTGTGTGTGTGTGTGTATACATATATGTAAAAAAAAATAAAATTATAAAAATTTTGTTTTATTTTATTTTTGTGTACACACACACACACACACACACAAAACCAAAAATGTAAACTGCGGCACCAACCCCCCCCCAAAAAATGCAACCTGTGGCGCCAATCTGTGGCCGCCAAGCAAAAATGCAAATGTGGAGGTGCTGGAGGCTGTGGGAGTTGCATGGAGCTGGTGGCCAGCCAGGCAGGGGTTCTGTAAGTTGTGGTCAGGCTGGGGCGGACTGGCTCAGGCTGCAGGGCTGGCTGATGGGCAGACTCCGGGGGAGGGTGGCCTGGCACCTGAAGGAAAGTCACAGCTGATTGCGGGGTGCTGCATGCGCCAAGCAGCTCTGAGTCCTGGAGGACTGGAGTGATGGTTGGCTGTGTGCCAGGAGGCAGAGTTCCCTGGTCCAGCCAGCAGCCATTTTTGAATTGTGCATGGCTTTGAGTGTTCCCAGAGTTGGTGAAAGAGAAGCTCCTCTCCCTCCTCCTAGCCAGTTAGAGAGCTCCTAGCAGCAGCTACTGCTGCTGAGGCTGCTAGGAGTGTTCTGATTGGCCGCAGGACGGGGAGGAGCTTATTCCAGGCCTGCATCATTTTTAACAGTTCTGAGAACACCCAGAGCAATGTGCAATTCAAAAATGGCTGCCCTGGAGTGTGCTTGAGGAGGAGCGCAGGAGGGGGCAACTGGGGGGCCACTAGAGGAATGTCAGGGGCACCCCCTGACACCCCTGGTGCCCTGTCGCCCATGGCAGATCGCATCCCGTGCTATACCCTTGTTATGCTTCTGCATGTTCTGAACTACCAACTTTGTCTGAACTTGGTTGCACTCCCCCTGAAGGAGCAAGTTCACAGCTTGGGGGTTCTTTTGGATTCACAGCTGCTCCTGGATTCCCAGGTAGCTGCTATGGTAAAGGTGCCTTTGCCCAACTTTGCTTGGTGCGCCAGTTGCGGCCATACCTGGATTGTGTAGACCTGGCCACAGTGATCCACACCACAGTGACATCAAGACTGGACCACTGTAATGCGCTGTATGTGGATCTGCCCTTGAAAACTTTTCCGAAACAGCAGTTAGTTCAAAATGCTGCAGCCTGTGTGGTTGCTGGAACTAGACAATTCGACTCTGTCAGGCCGCTCCTCCAGTGACTACGCTGGCTGCCCATTTGTTTCCAGGCCCAATTCAAGGTGCTAGTCTTGACTTATGAAGCCCTTAACAGCTTGGGCCCAGACTATCTTAAGAACTGTCTACTTCCATACAATCTGGCTCATTCCTTCAGGTCATCCAGCAGCCATTTTTGTGCTACAAGTACCTGCTACAAGTACCGCCGCCCTGCTACAAGTACCGCCGCCTTGGGAGGTACATGGGGCGGCAGCAAGAAATAGGGCCTTCTCAGTACTGGCACCAACCATCTGGAATTCCCTTCCTCTTGATTTAAAACCTCTCCCTTGAAACTTTTCAGCATGGCCTAAAAATGTTTCTCTTCAGAACGGCCTTCTGAGCTTTTTAGTCTGCTGGTTTTTTAATCTGGCTACTTCTTCTGCACAACTCTTTTATTATGGTTTTAAGCAGTGTTTTAAGTTATATTTATTGTTTTAATATATTTATTTATTGTTTTAATATCCCTATTTTAAATGATTTAATGAACTGGAATTTATTGTTGATTTTTTTTATGGATTGTTTTTTGTAAGCTGCCTTGGATCCCTCTAGGAGAAAGGTGGGGTATAAATAAAGTTTCTTAATATTTATTATTACCACTGGGATGGCACAAATGAGAAATCTCTATACCTGGGAGCTAGCATCTTGTTTCTGAATATGTAAGATCCACATTGGCAGTTTTTAACATGTCGGCCTTTTAACATGTTGGCATCTTTCAATATCAAAGTAATCCCTCCTCAAGCATATATTCTAAGCTCCTTTTGGCAAGGCAGATGGCATAATCATGGACAGCTGCAGAGAGGCTAGCCATCATTTAAAAAAGAAATGTTGAAATGGAAGCTTCCAGGCAAATTCCTGAAAATTAGAGGCTATCCTGTGTAGTAGGAGGAAGGAAGATGGCATTGAGCAATTTCTCCATAGTTCATGCCTAAGGGAGCAAAGCTGTTTATTGTCTTCCTAAATATATTTGTTGGTTTAAAGAGCATTTGAATTTAGCTAGTTCTGCTAAGGAATGTCGTGAAGACACCATAAGCATTGTCAAGTTGCCTGCTGTAGCCTGCCCATATGTGCTGCTCCATAAATGACAGTTTTCTGCCAGTACTACTGCCTCTTGATCAGTAGTCCTACAGATAGAGTCCCATTTGAGAGAAATTGAAATTCACCTTCCTCAAGTTTTAGGTGGTTTAGATTTCTGGTTTGTTTGTTTTTTCAAAAACTTGAATCCAGCAGTTATATCAAAAAGAGAATTCTCAAAAAATAAACAGAATAAAATATCCATTATAATATTTTAAAATGTGTTTCCAAAACTGTGAGTATAGATATCTCAAAGGGTCATAACCTGATTGTTGGTGGGTCATTATATTGAAACTAACATGCTAATAGTAGACAAGGAAATGGTATTGAATCCTATGGAAAGTGCACATATCCACATGTCTTGGCTCTTCTCAAAAGCCAGGTGAAAGGGAACTCAAGGACAACACAGTGGTCCTGATCTGATGTACATAGAGTTCAATCAATTCTCCAAAAGCTGGCTCCCTTTTGCAGCATAGAAAAAGGTATGACTTGAAAGGATAGTAAAATGAAACTTTTTTGAAAAGTACATCTAAGGTGGGTCCTGATGGAGTGTTGTTTTCAGGAAGCAACAGGGATTATGCTAGTGCTGCTATGCCTTGTAGGCACCATTTGTATTGGTTTGTATTGGGCCCTATGTCAATCAGAAGGGATCCTGGAGATGAATAATGTGCAGAATAAACCCTACATCCTAAAAGAGCACCTTGCAATATACTGTATAGACTCTGACTCTGTGTGCAGCCACACATAATTGTGATGGACATTTTCCTAGTGAATTTATAGCCAGGTATAGAGATGGCCCAAGGATAAGGAATTCAGAGCTCAGCTGATGTCTCAGAATGACATCTAATGCAGAGCAGTGGGCTGCTAATGTCCCTTTGCATTGGCAAAAAGAGGATACCCTCTGACAAAGGCAGATGTTTTGCAAATCAAATTATCTTGTTACAGGCAAAGATGACTCAGTTGCCAGAAGCCGAGAAGGAGAAGATAGCTGAACAAGTGGCCGACTTTAAGAAAGTCAAGAGTAAGCTTGATGCGGAAATTGAAATATGGGACGATACCAGCAATGACATCATCGTTCTGGCAAAACGGATGTGTGTAATTATGATGGAGCTGACAGACTTCACAAGGTAATTATGCAGGCTTTCAAAAATATATATATGTATTTATAAGTGCTAGAAGCTATTGTCGTATTCATACTAGAAAGCACAAAGGATTCGTAATGACAGGTGACAAGTGAGTGTCAAAACAAATAGAACTGAAAATTGAAATATTCACCATGAGATAATGAAATGCCAGGAGGCATGTTTAAACTATTGTCCTGTGTTTGCTTAGGGGAAGCTAGTGTGATGTTTATCTTTGTCCTTTTTGTTTTCCTTTTATTTGCTTTGGGGACTTTTCTCTGGATGATCATTTTAGCACTGAACCAGCAAAGTGACCTACTTGAACATGCAGCGTACTCATTCTTGGTTGTGTTCTTTCAACCTATCTACGTAGTAAACTGGTATTTGTTTTATACTGGTTGGGCTGTCATGGTCCAACCTGGAGCCATAGTTTAGTGTAGTGGTTGTCAAACTGTGGGTCCAGGATCCACCAGTGGGCCATGATCCAATTTTTGGTGGTTTGCAAAACTGGCAAGGCACAGATTTGGCTATGTGCATCAAGCATTAACTATGTGCATCAACCATTTTGTATGGCTCATCACCATTATAGCCACATCTCTTGGCATTATGGCAGGAATATCTGGGGCCTCTTAAAAATATGCGAATCACTGCTTTAGGGAGAATGATCAGAATTCCCTGTTAACGTATCTCATTCCCCTCCACAGTTCAAACTTCCCAGGGTTTGCAGGGAACGGGAAATATCATTTAAAACTTTTAATTTGTGATCTTCCTCGTAATACAAAAATTGCATGACACTGGACTTCTTTATAATGCTGACATAGGAAGGCTGAGCTTTACTCAGACTATGGGTTTAATCCTAACCAAGTCTAGCAAAACTCATCCATCTTCCTATTCCCATGATGTAGAGGAAAGCGCATGTCTGTACATTGGCCTCACCCTCCCCAAGGAGTGGTACAGAAGTGTCTTATGGCATTTTTGTGACACCCCCAGGTCAGCACAGGTCTTGTACCAGGCTTAGGCCAGCCTAACTGCAGATTAGGATTGCAGCCTAGGTTACAGTTTTGGGGATGGGGAAATGTTTGTAAAATGTACATTAGTGCCAAAGAATATCAAAAAGTCCTTACACAGTGTATGGAACTTGTTTTGCAATTAACTGAACTTGTATACTGGAGGTTTCATAGATTTTAGTAGAACTGTCAGAATTCCAAAAATGAAAAGAAATGCTCTTCCTCCATCCAGATGCTGCTTTTATCCCTGAGGGCCTTGTTGCCTCCAAGTAGCTGCTAGCACACTCACTGCAATTTAAGGCTCTGGTGTTTACCCCATGCTTGCCCCTTTGAGCAAGGAGCCACTGTTAACACCAACCCTATATCCTTCAGGGATCTTGCACATTTCCATTACAGTAGGCAAGGTAGTTACAATCACCAAAGTAGTAGAATCAAAGTAGCCAAACAAGTGATATTTTTAAGTTTAAACATCACGTGTGAAGTATTGTCTCTTCTGATCTAAAGACTGGATTAAAATAGAGGCCTCAACATTAGGGCTTTATTGACCTGCTGTATCTGATCTGTTTTTACAGAGCCTTTCAGGTCAGGAGCCTGCAATTCAAACCCTTTCAGTCACTCACTCAATGGTATTTAACAGCAGCCCTCAACCTCAACACACTATGATCTGTCAGATACAACCTTTTAGCTTAAATTGTAAATTTACAGTCTTGACTTTTCAAGAATACTACACAAAGCACATAAAAGCCTGTTCACTTTACAGTGCATAAGCCATATGGATTCTTCTCAGTAAAATAAACAGAAGCATATTTTTAAAAAGTGTACAGGCATCTTGTTGTGGAAGGCAGATGGTGGCATAGCGCTGGGGCTTGCAATCCTGAAATGTGGTGTTCTGCAAGCAGTGGGTATGAAATTAATACGGTGATTTTTACCATCTATTATATTGAAGACAGGAAAGAATTTCCTCGTTAAAAGTGCCATCTTGTTTAACAGGGTTGAGAAAACACATGACTTTAAACACATGACTTTATGCTTTCTTTCTTTCCTTTCTTAAAAGCTGTAAACTGAAACAAGGAATGAATTGCTGAAATACTTGTGAATTGTATATTGCCTCAATGAAAAGCTAAATTGAACTAAAAAACAAAATTGTTACAATCCCAGTGTTAGGTGTTTATTTAAAAATGCATAGTTGCACATAAACTTCATATTTTGGATAGGCCCTCAAGATCGTCCATTGCCTGGATCACCCTGGCCTGCTTATGCGATGGCTTCAGTCCCATCTGTTCCTTGTGACCAGCCTGCAATCTGGTGGGACTGTTTAACAAGCCTTTTGCAAAGTGCTGGCATGTTAGAAGTCCAAGTGTTTCTCATGTGGGAAGAGGAACTGCTGGTTTAGCTATAATAGCCTGGAATGAGTGGGACTCCTGAACTGAGTGGGAATTAAGTGCACCTAAAGATAGTGCTCATAATATGTCCCAGCAGAACATACCTGCCAGGGTGACCATATAGAATGGAGGACAAAGTGCCTCTACCTTTAACCATTGCATAGAACAGAGAATTAAGGCAGATGTTGCTTTTTAAACCCTTCTATGATGAGCTAAACCTGCCTCAATTCCCTCTTCTATGCAGTGGATAAAGGTACAGGCACTCTGTCCTCCATTCTATATGGTCACCCTGATACCTGCACCCTGGAACGCATGACCCACACAACTTCAGAAGTGGAGGAGCAAGACCTCAGAAGTGAAGGAGTAAGCATGGATTGGGAGCTAGAGGAGTTAACACCCTCTGTGAAACAGTTCAAAGCCACCATCCAGGACAATTCCATACCTGAAAGCTGTTAATAGTGGAGGACCAGTTGCTTTCTAAGTGGATCTTCATGTCAGTTCAGAATCCTCATTGTCCTGAGAGTCTCAGGAGCATAAGCATCAGTTGGCTCATATCACAGGATATAACTTTGGTTATATCACATAACCAAGACTTAGCGCACAATCAAGAAGTGCACTTAGGTGACCCTATGTATCACTGGGCTGACCCAACTGCAAGATAGGCCACCCTAGTTATTCTGGAAAAAGCTTGAGGCAGCCTAAGGCAACATAGGCTATAACTTGGCTTTGTCCAGTCTTGCCAATTATAGCCATTACTTTTATTTCGTGTATAGCATACTGTACATGCATTTATGATAAATCAGATGTCAGTTTCCAATCCACAGAGCATTTCAAGGACATCTCGTGACCTATAACAAAAAAATCAGACACTGTGCCGGTATAAGCTTTCAATTTGCCTTATGGCACTTTTATGACACCCACAGGCCAGCAGATTATTGTGCCAGGACTTGTGCTGTCCTAAATGGGGATTAAGATTGCAGCCTCAGTCCCACACCCCAGCTAATCAAAATTTTGATAGCAACAGGATTCAGAGTAGGACCTCAGGCAAGGAAATTAGCAAAAAGGTACAGTCATGAAGTCATCCCCAGAACGAGAATTTATAACTAGAGTTGACCAAATTAGTTACAGTGATATAGTGACTAATGTGTTATCAGACAAAGCTTCTTTTTTCCTTCCTTAAATTTCCAGATGAAGGAGCATTTTTTTGATCAAAACATTTCTCATGAACAATGAAGATGCAGTGATTTTTGCTCAGCAATGTTTTTGAGTGTGCTTTGGCATAATGGCAATAATGCCTTTTTTTGGTTATTTATTCCAAGACCACAGAATTTGACTTTTTTGCTACAGACATAGGTTATTTCCTTCTCTAAGAAAAGGTTATTTAAATATTCCTACTCAGCTTAATAGAGAACTGTGGTTGGTTATTAGATTACACAATGTTGGAATTATAAAACACAATTTGCAAGGCTCTATCCTTTCCTCAATACATACAGCCTTGATGTTACTAGTACTGCACTAGTACTGGCTGAGAGACAACCTAGAAGACTTGTGTCAAATGCATCAGCACTGACATAGGCTACAATCCTAAAGACACTTTCCTGGGAGTAAGACCCATTGAAAACAATGGGGCTTACATTTGAGTAGACATGATTAGGATTGTGCCCATAGGCTCTATCCTTCCCTCCATACACTGCTATTGGCTACCGAATGCATGCGGGCTTAGCAACAGCTAGAATTGTACAGTTCATATTTTTCCTGATTCTTTTCTTATATTAATAATTGTCTTTCCAGTAGAAGGAACAAATTTTATTATTAAAAGAATTTTCTATACTGGTCCCCCACTTTGCAATAGATTTTCTTGAAAATAAAATCACTTTACAAAGGATCCCCATATGAGTTTTCAGTGGCATTGGGATAGTTGCCAACAAGGGCCTTCAGGGATTTAGATAAACCAGCAATGCAAATGAAGATTATATTCTGCTCCAGTTACATTCATATGATGTTTTCCTCTCTTCTATCAGTTCAGAACCAAAGTGTGTTACTTTAAAGCTCTTTATTGGGGGCGTTTCTACATTATGAGGAGCAGGACTAATATTCTGTGACATTGAAGCTGCAACCCTAAAGACACTTCCCTGGGAGTAAGACCCACTGAAAACAATGAGGCTTCCTTTTGAGTAGACATGGTTAGGCTTGTGCTCAAATTCAGTTTAAACTCTAGTGACACTGTCCTAATAAACTTTCCAGCACTGGTAAAACTGTCACCAGTGGGGCAAGTGCTGCATCCTGGGGGCAGTTTGGGGGGAGTCACAAAGGCCTCCTCAACATAAGACAATGTTTATTCCCTTATGTTGGAGTTGTATTGGATTTCCCCTGAGCTGGAAAATTGGTTAAGACTGCACCCAAGATTACTTTTTAAAAAATGCACTGATATGAATGAAAAATATTGCTGGGGGCAATTGAAATATGGTGACTTTGGTGTGTATATGCAGTCTTTCCAGTACCCTGCATGCATACATCAAAACATCAGGATGGTTGAAACTATATTTGGATTTCAAAGGCTCATCCTCAAATGCCTTTGTACTGTTTGTGTGTGGTGAAATTTGACAAGATTCTTGCTGCCAGGGCATGGGTCACTAGTTATGGCACAGAGCTCTAGAGTAAGAGACAGCAAAAAACCACACTGTTCCACCTGGAGATGTCATGAGAATGAACTTTCCAAGATTTTTAAAAGACTCAGTGAGAATGCACTTGCCATTTTCTTCATGACATCTTCCATAACATTCCATAACATAACTTCTGGTTTATTTCAAAAGCAGCCAGTCTATTTGGCTGGTGGAGGGGAATACATGGGGGAAAATATACAAAATGAAGCTCAGGTTGTACACAAACAACCTTTGGATCAAAGCTCTAACCATAAGGCTCATTTATGATTTATTTAGGAGCCATCTGAATATTGTCCCAACTGGATGACTTTTGGGTTATTTTGTTTCAACTGTACAGTTAAATACAGTTGAAAGCAATTTTTCTTTACAAAGTGAAAAGCATTACCTGTGTTTTTAGTGAAGGAAGGGATAAGTTCCAAAACAATGTTGGAAATCAGAATTTCTTCCAGGATCCTTAATCTCCTGCCTTAACCTCTTGCCAGAACCTTAATCTCCTGCCAGAGCAAAAGGGCCAAGCAGAGGCATTCCTGGAGTGGGGAAAATCCTAACCACCTTTCCAGCACTGGCATAGCTGTGTTGGTGAGGCATGTGCTGCATCATGTAGTTGGGGGAGGCAGTCATGGAGGCCTCCTCAAAGATAATGTTTGTTCCCTTACTTTGAAGTTGCATTGCCTTTACCCTTGTGTAAACTTCCTGTGTACTGTGTAAAGTATGTCTTCTCATTCCTCTTCTGGACCAGTCAAAGCTAGGAAAGCAAAGCAGAAGCACCACCTCCGTTTTCCTCTTGCCTTCCCAAATGTCTTGGAAGCAGAGGGAGGAGATGCTGTACATGGGCACTGAAGCACTTGAAGATAATGTTTTGGCCTGCTCCAGGTATGCTTTATGGCCAACTGAGCTGCTTTAGCTCCATACATTCTTGCTCATCTGTCTTCCCTACTCCCATTCTTATCTTACTCTTCTTCTCTTCTATATATATAAAAGGCAGCTTCATCATCATCACTGACTCATCAACACCCAGCCAAAACCGCCGAGCCTTAAGCATGAAATTTGATGAGGGTGTTCCTTCCATGATGAAGGGATCCACTAAGAACCAGTTTTCAGAAATTCCAACTAGAAGCGGGTGAAAAGGGGCACAATGCGTTTTATAAAACTAATCATCGTCATTACTGACTCATCAACGCCCTGCCAAAACCGCCAGGCCTAGAAGTGTGAAATTGGGGGTGGATGTTCTTTCTGTGATGGAGGGAGTCACTAAGAGCCAGTTCTTGGAAATTCCAATTGGAAAGGGGCACAATGCGTTTTCCTCCCTATACTTTGCATTGGAGAATTGATGACTCATCAACATTCTGCCCCAACCCCCCAGACCTAAAAGCATGAAATTTGGGGAGGAAGTTCCTTCTGTCACATGAACACCCACCAAGAACTCATGTGGAGAAATTTAACCCTTAAGGGGCTGAAAATGGGTGCTACGTGTTTCTGTCATATACTTAACATGGAAGACTGACCAACCTCCAGCGAATTTGGTGCTTAGTGCACTGGGGGGATGTTGTTTGCACTATGGGTGATGTTGTGCATAGGGAGTTGATGCGCATGGGGGTTGATGCACATGGGGATGTTGCGCATAGAGGATGTTGCACGTGGGGGGTTGATGCTCATGGGGGATGTTGCGCATGGGGGATGTTGGGCATGGGGAGATGTTGCGCATTGGGGGTTGATGCGCATGGAGGGTTGATGCACATGGGGGGATGTTGCACATGGGGGATGTTGCGCATGGGGGATGTTGCACATGGGGGGATGCGCATGGGGGAATGTTAAGCTTTGGGGATGATGCACATGAGGGGTTGATGCGCATGAGGGGTTGATGCGCATGAGGGGATGTTGTGCATGGGGAGATGTTGCGCATGGAGGGATTTTGCGCATGGGGGATTTTGCGCATGGGGAAGTTGCGCATGGGGGATGTTGCGCATGGGAGGATGTTGCGCATGAGGGATGTTGCGCATAGGGGGATGTTGCACATAGGGGGATGAACATGGGGATGTTGGGCATGCGGGTTGTTGTGAATGGGGGTCTGATGTACATAGGGGGGATGATGCGCATGGGGTGCATGAACATGGGGGATGTTTTATGGGGGTTGATGTGCATGGGGGATTGATGCGCAGTGGGGGGATGGCACACGGGGGAATTTTACTCCCGCAACGCGGGTACGCTTTTTGCTAGTTATGTTCTAAATCAGACCTGCACAACCTCGCACCCTTCAAGCCAAACACAGTCTACCGCTCCCAAAATGGCAACCCTTCATGGATTCTGACTTTTGGGGCCTTCCTAAAGTACTAAAATCTGAGAGGGGTAATTGTCAAGCGCTTGGAAGGACAGCAACCCCATTGCATCAGGCTTATTGAGTCGCACATTGTGCAGGCCTATTCCACAAAGTAAAGCCCTCATTTTATGAGAGAGAGAGAGAGAGAGAGAGAGAGAGAGAGATCTTGCTTTTGACTGAAAATAAGTCTACCTAATCAAGTCATATCCTCACACATTTTTTCTCAGTTTCACTGATCATTGTGGAAAATCCCCTCTAATGTTGTTGACCTATGCACAACTTTCATGTAAATGTTCATTATCACAGCAGTATTTGTTATGCACCACCAATTAACCCAACATACAAATACATGTAGCTAAAGAGTATCCTTTCAACTTTCAAAGTGTCACACTTTAATGCAGAAACGAGTATTCACAGGGTGATCATATGATTGGAAATTTCTGGACTGGTCCTTTTGTTTAGCCTCCTACCTGGGTGTACTCCAAAAGAGCTTCATTTTCCTCCATTTTGGCTTCATTTTGGAACTTTGCAATGGTGTGCAGTAACCAATCATGTCATATGTTGTTGGATTCGTATTGAAGAGCAGAATCCAATGCAAAATTCAATTTTGAAATATCTCCTTCCTGTCAAAAGTTATGGCTAAAAAAACTAAAAATAAAAAATATGCTTGGAGCTCTATTGGAAAGTGAAAGTGCTCAATATCACAGCTTTACTCGTGAGTAGGCAAATGTGCCATTGTCCACTGGAAAGGCCAGGCTGAGAGGAATCCAAGACCTTGTTCTCCTATTGAAGTTTGGGCATCTGGTTGCCCTGAGTATTCACCATTGCACAGGAAACCCCTGCAGATCTATCAACATACTCAGAGTGGCCATATGGTGGGCCATTATTGATACTGATCAATTTTGTCATCTGAAGATATTAAATCAAAGCAGCATTTTATTTTGACTTTGAAATATAGTCGGCAAGGACATTTTCCTGGTGGGTCAAATATAGTTATCTGCAAAATAATATTTTGATAAGTGTAATGTCTAATGAAAGATGTACATATTTGAAAGATGAATTACTGAGGCATTAGCAACCATGAAATATGATTAGACATCCATATTAATAAACACCTGTCACAATTGCATAACAGATGTTCTGAAAACATATCAAATGCTAATTCTGCAGACTTCGCTGTGCTTTTAATTACATTACCTATCCTGCAATTTATTTGTTTCTATTTTGTTCCATTTCAGTTGCTAACTGGGGTTTTATGAAAAGGAAAGTAATGTGACAAATTTTGGAATTTAACTCTTTGGTAAAATCTTAAATTAATGCTGAAAGATTAATTTAAGACTTATCCTGAATGCTCATTTTTGAACTGAAAATGCTGGTTTTCAAACATCCTAGAGCCTTCTACTTCCTTGTACAAGGAAGCCTGCATCAACCTGCATCTTCCTTGTCTCCTGCTGAACTCTTGAGTGGACCATGCCCTGCCTATGAGTCTCTTTGGACTTTGCCACTCATTTTGATGGTGTTATGTCTAAAGAGAGAAAAGGAACAGGGAAGTTTTAAAGAGAGGATAAGAGAGAGGATAAAGAGGATAAAGAGAGGATAAGATCTGGCTTGCGGACCTCTTGCCAGATCTACCTCCCCCTCTGCACTTCCTATTCCTCCTCTGAAATGTCAGTTCTTTCCCCTCCCCACCTATGGCCCACTGTCACTACTGAACCAAACCAGTGATGGAAGGGATCCTGGAAGGCAACTGTCATGTTGCCAATTCCACTTGTCATTTCCAGTAGCATCTGCATGCTTTTTAAACTTTATTCCTACTATAATATTATCTTTCACTATTGCTACATTCTATTGAAATGCTGTTTTATAAATATAAAATCTTTTAGTTCTTTCCTTGTTTCCCTTCCTTACTAGTTTGAGAATTATTTGAAAAAACATATATATCATGCCAGGATTTGCTTGAGCCTATATGGATCTGGAAGCTGATTCATTTAATCTTGTTTTTCTGTGGCTGACTAGGTACCACAGAAAAGAATTTAGCAATTCTTGCTGAACAGATTGGTCTTGTCATTTTCTTAACCATCTTGTTACTAGAATGAAGTTGGTGTGTGTGTGTATGTGTGTGTTTGTGTGTGTGTGTGTGTGTGTGTGTGTGTGTGTGTGTGTGTGTGTGTGTGTGAGAGAGAGAGAGAGAGAGAGAGAGAGAGAGAGAGAGAGAGAGAGCATTTACTTGAATGCAAAGGATTAAATTTGATTTAAAATAAATAAATTTATTCTATAAGCCGTTTCAATACTTCTGCATTGGAAAACTGAATGACAACATTGCCTTTAAAGCCAAAAGGTTTAAGTTTAGAGCTCAGCAACTCACTGACTGCATTCACATCTCCTACACCTACAGTATCACAATGGAAGTCAAGAATTTCTTCCTGCCTTATAATTAATGTGCAGAATTTATTTGATGTAATTGACAGATGATTCAATGAAAGCTTTAGCTGATAAATTGGTGCAGCCCAACTTTAACAATCAGGGCAAATCTTAATTGTTGGAACTACGATCTAAAAGTTTACCTTAAAAAATGTTAAGTTAATTTTTTTCCTGCTATGTTACTGTAATGCAGGATAAAAAAGAAGGGGACTGTTCATTCTAATAATACACTTGGGCAGCCCAATCCAAACCTGTAGTTTTGTTGGCACAGTTGACTTAATTGTTGCAAATGTGCTATAATGCAGGGACCTCAACCTTTTTAGCAGCAGGGACCAGTTTCATGGACCGGTTTTTTGCAATCATCCCATGACTGGGATGATTCAAGCACATTGCATTTATTGTGTGCTTAATTTTTATTATTATTTTGCAATATATAATGAAATAATTATACAACTCACCATGACAGAGAATCAGTGGGAGCCCTGAGCTTGTTTTCTTGCAACTCAATGGTCCCATCTAGGGGTGATGGGACAGTGATACCCGAAGTGTCCAGTCTACTCTTTATGTCCAGTCTATGTCCAGCTTATGTCCAGTCTACTACTTAATGTTGTTTTGGTTGCTGTCACTGCAGAAAATCCTGTTACACAAAAATAGGATGTTGGAAATGAAAGCAGGCTTTTCAGTGCTTTTGTAGCAATCTCAGGATATTCCACCTTGACTTTAATCCAGAATGTATTTAGATTTGATGTTGTCTCAAACATACTTTTAAGGCCTCCATCATGTATAATCTCAAGCATCTTCTTCCAGCACAGACAAAGTTGATCTCTTGGCTTATTCACAAAGAGGCTATGGATGCATTCTTTACTGGTTCGAGGATCTTTTGTGGTTGGGAAGTAATACTCAACTTATTTAGAAAGTTGAGATAGGTGATCATGCACCAGCTGTGAGAAAGAAGACCATGGCTCAGTCCCTTTCAAAATCTCTGTTAGTGTTTGAAACATGTCAAAAATCCCAATGTTCATTCGTCTCCTCCATACTTTCAGTTTGGCTTTGAATGTGGCCACTTTATCTGCAGACCTGAACACATTTGTCATTCTCCCCTTGAGTGACAGATTGAGTTCATTGAGCAGGTTGAATATGTCACATAAGTAAGTACGTTTTGTCATCCATTCGATGTCACTAAAATGTGCTGCCAGTGGTGATTGTTTTTCAGAAAGAAATCTCTGGAGTGGCTCTCATAACTCAAAAACTCTGGCCAGTGAACTACTTTTAGAAAGCCATCTCACTTCTGTGTATAAAAGAAGGTACTCTGAGTCCATCTCCTCACAGAACTGTGCAAACAGAGGTGAATTAAGAGCATGTGCTTGTAGTTAAAAAATTTAATCACATCTTGCAAAATGTTGTTAAGTTCAGGTGACATTTTTTTGCTAGCCAGCATTTCTCTATGGATGGGGGTGTAGACTCACATTCAGGAGCAACCTCCTTGACCGGAGTAGTGAAACCAGAATGCCGTCCAGTCACAGCAGCTGCTCTGTCTGTGCAAATACCAACACAAAATGACCAATTCAGTTTTCCTGAGACGTAATCATTCAAAGACTTGAATAGTTCTGCAGCAGTGGTGTGGGTTGACAATAAAAGAATACATAACATATCTTCATGCACATCCTTCTGAAAAATATATCTCACAAAAACAAGCATTGTTGCCTTCTTGTCAACATTGGTAGCCTCGTCAACCTGGATTGCATACCATAATGACTCATTAATCCTCGCAAACAACTGTCTCAGTATCCTCTACTGTTTCATCAATTTGTCTAGTTACAGTTCTATCCAAAAGAGGAACATGCACCACTTTTGAGCAGCAGCCTCTGCTAAAACTTCATGGCAAATATCCATAACAGAAGGCAGGACTCTTCACCAACAGTAAAGGGCTTTTTAGCTTTGGCAACACAGTCAGCTACTAAGAATGATGTTCTCAGTGCAGATACATTTATGGAGGTGGTGGCCTTCAATAATTGCTTCTGTTCTTCATGTTCTTGTTTCTTTTCTTTTGACAAACTCCAAAGGCTTGTTTTTAAAAGTAGGGTGCTTGGTTTCAACGTGGCAAAGCAATTTTGAAGGTTTCATGCATTCATTGGCAAGCCAGTCGCCATATATTATACAAAGTGGGCTTGGAGAATATGAAGCATCTGTTGCAATGAACCCATAATTTAAACAGGACTCTTGGTATTTTCTTTTAAATGCACCTTTCTTTTTATTGGCAGTTTCTGATTCTTCAGATCATTGGATCTTTCTCCCTTTTCAAAGAAGCTCTTTATTAAAATTGAACTTTACTCATTTTGGCTAGCTTTACAATTGAAGTGAGAAGGTCACTGGCTATTACACAGCCTGCCATCAGATGCAGCTTGCTTACCTCTCGCCTGTCACTAATAGGGATTGTCACTTGCCACTCACTGATAGCCACTGATAGAGTCAGCAAGTAACAGATTTATTACTGTTGCTGTAATAACAGTAACAGTAATAACAGGTCTGATTATTCTCTCTCTTTCTTTTTATTTCCCCTTGTAAGGATGGGGACCTCTCTCATTTCCTCTAGGTTGGGAGTCTGATCATTCTCTTTTTATTCCCTCCCCCCAATAGGATGAGGAAATTCCCTCTTTTTTCTTCCCCCTCCCCTCTTCACACTTTGAACATGCTGTTAAGGATGGAGAATGCCCATCTGACTTGCAAGCTAGCTCCTCACTTGCCACGAGATCCCTGGCCTGGAAACTCCATACATGCGTGGAGGAGAGGGCCCTCCTGCTGAGAGGAGGGGCAGACACTTAGAAGGGCTTGATAGAGACTGCTCCAGCCACCGGTCCTCTGCTGAAGCAGTCAGGCTAGGGGCGTCACTAGGGTCTGCATCAGTGGTGGGCTTCAAAGAAATTAAAACCGGTTCTATGCCCATCTGGCAGCCACTTTTAAATGGCTATTTTTAAACTTTATATGTCCTGTCTCTCATTAACAACCGGTTCTATAGAGTAGGAGCGAACCTGCTGGAGCCCACCACTGGTCTGCATCACCCGGTGCAGGAGGCCAGCGCGTCACCCTCATGCAGTGGGCAGAGAAACAACTTGGTGGTGGGTGTGGTTATATGCTATTGCCCCACCTCTGTTTTTGGCCACACGTTTTAATAGAATAAATATATTTCAAAGTGGTTTTTTCACTGCATTCTGCTGCAAATTATGCATCCAACAGTATATAACATGATGCTATTATTCCGAAAAACCATGATTTTTAGCCATTTTGTTCACTAGTGGTGTCACCCCCTCAAGGGTGCCACCTTCCTGACAACTTATTGCAGTGGTTCTCAAACTGTCTAGCTTGGGACCCAATTTGTAGAGGGACATCCTTTCCAGGATCTACTAAAAGTGATGACATGGCTAGAAGTGACATCATCAAGCAAATTAAAACAAATATCATAAATACTTTAAAGTTAATCAATTGAATAACCTCAAACCCCCCCCCACACAAAAAATTCAGTAAGATTTTCAACACCCAGTTCAATTTTTAAGTTTACTATATTACTAAATATTACATTTAAATTATTACCATACATATAACTTAATACATATACAGCATAATCATGTCTACTCAAAAGTAAGCCCCATTGTGTTCAAAGTGTAATACTCTCAGGAAAGTGTCTTTAGGATTGCAGCCATAGTGTTTAAATTAACCACTTGAAATATATATATATTTATATATAGTTATATATTTATGTACATACATACATACATACATACATACAAAGAGTACACATGTAGGTCAGATTTGGGACTTACCATAAAGATCAGGCTCCTTTGTCCTCTTTATATTTACTGAAAATGTTCTGAAAAGGATAGATGAATTATATGTGAAGATGGAAGTTATCCTACACTTCTGTCTGATCTCAGAAAGGCATGTGTACTGGACTTTATTTAAATTGGCCAAATTTATTTAAACTGGTCAAATTTATTTAAATTGACTTGACCAACAGTATAGATATACTGCTTTTCAGCAAAAAGTTCACAAAGCAGTTTGCAGAGAAAATGAAATAACTAATGGTTCCCTCCCAAAAGGGCTCACAATCTAAAAGGATGTCAAAGAATATCAGCAGAAGTTGCTATTGCAGTTAGGAGGGCCATTTACTCTTCCCCTGCTAAATAAAAGATGAACACCCACTTGAAAGAGAGCCCAGGATCCACTCCTTCCACTCCCATGTCAAGTGCATATCAGTAATCCAATCTAGAAGTTACAAGGCAGTGGTGGCGAACCTATGGCTGCACATGCTCAGAGTTCCGGGTACCAGTGCCATCAGCATCAGCTGAAAGAATTGGCCATCAATGTTCTAGGGCATGGACCACCATGGTCAGGTCCAATGAACTAGCTAAAATTGCTGGATGGTTTTACATCTTGGCCTTATAGGAGGCAACTATAAGGTAAAACTCAAAAGTAAATGTCATCTTCTCTTTTCAGTACTTAGTTTTTATTAGTGCAGTAACTACAATGAAATTAACAAACGTAGGGCAAAAAAATTTCTTTGACTTTTTGTATCTAGTGAATAACTGAAGAAAATGAATATCTAAAAATGTGGGGGGGGGGAGGGTTGGAAACTTCCAAGGGACCTGAATTGAGCTGAGTCATTTGGAGGCAGGAAAGTGCGTGAGAAGAAGTACAGGAAATAGTTTCATTGGATTTGCTCACAGGTGAGCTGAATTTTACAGTCACAGTGGTGAGATGCTAGGTGGAAATGGTCAGTCGCTCTGAGGCTTTTAAAACAAGTTGAACATTTTAGGCGATTAGCATAAATGTTACATGATTGAGATAAAACAGAAAGCACAGCACTCTCAGCAGACTTGGGTGGAAAGGGGGAGAAGGCAAATTGCAACTTTGCTGACCATGGAAAAATTGTACATTGCCACAATGCCCTTACACTGAAAAGCAACAATAAATAACTTAAATAAACTCATGTAAAAAGAGCGGTTAATTGCCCTGTAAAAATGAAAGCCTGTGGGAAACTTCTCATGGAAAGCTGACTAATACTGAACTGGACTACTGATCAATACTGCCAACCCAGACTAGCAGTGACACTCCAGGGTTTTAGACAGGAATTTCTTGTGATCTCCCTGGAGACCCCAAAGATTGAATTTGGGGTCTCCTCAGTGATGGGCTTCAAAGAAATTAAGAACCGGTTCTCTGTCCATCTGGCAGCCACTTTTAAATGGCTATTTTTAAACTTTATATGTACTATCTCTTGTTAAGAACCGGTTCTATAGAGTAGGTGCGAACCTGCTGGTCACCACTGGGTCTCCTGCAAGCAAAGCATGCAAAGCCTGTTCCACCACTTCAGCCACAGTGCATTTATTCTCACTGCAATGAGTTGTCTTCAAAGTTGGCAATTTACTCACCAAATTATGTAGGAGCAAAACAAATGGTTCAAGAAAGAACTGAAGGGCTTACCCCTAACCTTTAGATGGGCATGGGGTTATATCTGACTGCGAACCCCTTTGACATGTTTTTTTTTTCAAAACTACCATGAGTAGCCTTACCTTTCATGTAATGATCAATTAGACCCTTCTAACAATATGACTCATGGTCATTTCCAGTTTTGTTCTTCTGTTTATTTTTTATTAATTTTTATTTCTGTGTTGAAAAACATTGGGGTCAAAATGGACCCCATGGTACCTGCCTTGTAATATAGTTTTTACACACACACACACACACACACACACACACACACACACACAGAGAGAGAGAGAGAGAGAGAGAGAGAGAGAGAGAGAGAGAGAGAGACGCTTGTTCCAGATCAAAGGACAAACCAACCAGATTCCTCTGTGCAACAAATTCCACGTATATTTTGCTTCTCAGGTCAGTAAGATGAATTTGCTGCATGGCAAAGGATTAAGCACTTGTGTATAATTTATGAATCCAATCCCATGCATGTCTACTCAGATGGCTCAAGTGGTTAAGACACTGTGCCTATTAACCAGCAGGCCTGGGTTCAAGACCCGGGTCAGCCCCACAAGACAGGGTGAGCTCCTATCCTTAGCCCAGCTCTGCGACGCCAGCTAGATCCAATCGTATTGGCTCTGCCTTTCCATTGGACTAATTCAGTGGCATGGAAAGGGGGGATTTGCTGCTTGGGTAACAGCCTATCCTCCATAACAATCTAACCCAGGCTTTCATGCTTCGCATGCAGTGTATGCAGTGCCGAGCACGATACCATAGTCTTTCAAGACTGACGGAGGCCTGCTACTCAGATGTAAGTCCCATCAAAGTCAATGGGGTTTACTCCCAGGAAAGTGTGGATAGGATTGGGCTGTCAGTGTGACAGCAAGTAGAGCTCTTCAGCCTCAGCCTAATGAATGGCTAAGTGAAAACACCTGTGTCTGATATATGTTATTTGAAGGTTTCTAATAATAATAAGCACACAGATTAAGGATAGAATTGATGGTATCTTTTTTGTTTTGGGCATTTGTTTGCTGCCTTTCCGGTGCCGAAGAACCCCTCTCAAGGTAGTTACTTACACACTTCACTCAGTTTGGCAGAAAAAAAGAATAGTTGGAAATAGCAAAGACAGAGGTGAGTTTAGGCAATGATGTGCCCATGCATTGTAGGTGCCACTTGAGGTGGGGCACCAGGTGTGAATTCCGAAGCTACAATGATAGCAGAAGCAATGGTAGAAATAAAAGTAAAGACCCTCCCACTGCCCCATGTCCATTTGACTCCAAAATTGAGCCATTCCAGAATTTTGGGTGTAGCATCAAGCATGGACAAAGTTGTGACGCAGGAAATTATATCACCATATCAACTAACCCTGGTGCTTAGGCCACATAATGATGCTAGGTGATGGCCTTTCTTGCCTTCTTCTTTCCTTTGAGAACTGGAACTTAGATTTGGAGACACATTATCTAACTGCTTGTAGATAGAATGTATAGTTCCAAAAATAGTGATCTGGGAAAAATATCCAGATATGTAGGTATGGAATACCAACTCATTTTTATTTATATTAGAAATGATTTTTTGTAGTGCTTTTCCCCCAAGGTGTATAACCTTCATAGAAAACATTTCTCTCACTCCTGTTCATCTTTTTGTCTGGTTGATACAATTTGAGAAGTAGTTGCTTATTCTGGATTCATATCTTTAGGAGTACAAAGTTATGAGTACTCATAAATTGGAGTAGATTCAGTCTCTTGTGTGCTTAAATTTTCCACCAAGGACTTACTGTCTTGCCTTGGGCTTAAATAAATTATCTCGGTATTCCCCATGTATACAACATTTATGCTTTAAAATTCTCCACTGTGAATTCGTTAATTACTTTTAGCAAGTCACATATTTCTCAGCCTCAATATTTCTTATCACAAAAAATTTCCTATCACAGAATAAATGAATTACACACTATCTTTTATATGCTGCACATAGTTAATTCAATAATAATATACTTCATATCCATATGTGTGTGTGTGTGTGTGTGTGTGTGTGTGTGTGTGTGAGAGAGAGAGAGAGAGAGAGAGAGAGAGAGAGAGAGAGAGAGAGAGAGAGCATATTATATTTTTGTTACTGTATATACTTGCATATAAGCCGAGTTTTCAAAACTTTTTTGGAGCTTAAAAAGCTCCCTCGGCTTATACGTGGGGCAAGCGCCAGGCTTGCCCCAAAATGGCCGCCGCTGGTGGTTGCGGCCGCCCACATGCTTCCTCGGTCAGCTGCACCTCCAGCCGACCAAGGAGGCATGTGGGCGGTGTGACCACCAGTGTCCGCTTGCGCGCCTCTCTGACCAGCTGGAGAGGCGTGCGGGCGGGCGCCCGAACCAGCATCCACCCACGAACCTCTCTGGCTAGCTGGAGAAGCGTGTGGGTGGGCAGAACCAACATCTGCCCGCGCGCCTCTCCGGCTAGCAGGAGAGGCGTGCAGGCGGGCGCCAGAGCCAGTGTCTGCCTGCGCGCCTCTCCAGCTAGCTGGAGAAGCGGGCGGGTGCAAGAACTAGTGTCCGCCCGCATGCCTCTCCAGTCAGCTGGAGAGGTGTGTGGGTGGGCACCAGAACCAGCGTCCACCCGCGCGCCTCTCTGGCTAGATGGAGAAGCGTGTGGGCGCCAGAACCAGTGTCCGCCTGAGTGCCTCTCTGGCTAGCTGGAGAGGCGTGAGGGCAGACGCCAGGAATGGCCTCTGCTCGCGCGCCTCTCCGGCCAGCTGGACAGGCGTGCGAGCAGACATCGAGGCACCTAATTTTACCACAAAAGCTGAGAAAACTTACTGACCCAGCTTACACGGGTCAATAAGTTTTCCCAGATTTTGTGGTAAAATTAGGTGCCTTGGCTTATACGTCGGTCGGCTTATACACGAGTATATACGGTAAGCCTTGACTTGCACACATTGGTCATTTGGAAAGACATGTTTTTGTGCATATTATTCTTTTATTGTTCTGGAACATGTAGACATATGCCCCAATCCTATTCAAGGCCTTTGGCAACAGATCTTGCAATCTGCTTTGATAAACCCCACTCTGGTGGTACCAAAGCCACACCACTGCTGTGTGTTTTGGCACCATCAGTGCAGACAGGCAGAGGCTCCATATACATGCCAGATGTTCCCAGATGCTGTGCCAGAGCAGGTTTGGTATTGGCAAGGGCAGTTTGGGGGGATAAACAGCACAGACCAAGCCTAACGAGGGCTGTCTGGAAGTGATTTTATCCCCCTTTCCAGTCCTAACATAGGCTGCAATCCTAAAGTCACTTTCCTGGGAGTAACACCCACTGAACACAATGGAGCTTACTTTTGAGTAGACATGGTTAGTATTGTGCTCACACCGAAACTTTTTGGAGTTACACCAGCAGAGTAGCTGGTGTAGGTCAAAGGAGACCCTTTGGCAGTCAGGCATAAATAAAAATTTTCTTTATCTCTCCCAAGCGCTCTCTCTCTCTCTCTCTCACACACACACACACAACATTGCATGTAGAATACGTTCTGTCAGCACTGTGGGGGGATAGGATAGTGCTACCCATGATTTGGCCTTTCCCTACATGTTCAAAGGACGGCTCTATTTCCATCTCTAAAATGTTCAAGGGTAGGGAATTGAATCCCTGGATAATCTGGATGGTCACCAGTATCTTTACTATCAGGCATTTGAAACTGCCTCTGTTATAAAGAAATATCAGTTCTTACAAAGACAAATCATTTAACTATGTTGGCTAGAAAGATGCCAAAGCAAACATCTTGCATTAACTTGTCCTTCCAGTTGTTGCAATCATCTGATTAACAAGATTACAAGCAATCTGATTTTTAAAAAATGGCAGGTCAGCTGTTTGGACCATAAACTGTAAACATGCTTATTGCTCAATTACATTTATTTAATTAGTTATGTAATTTTATCCAGATAATTTCACTCCATCTTTCAGAATAAGTGCTCTATGTCATAACTGCCACTTCCCTCTTAGAAGAATTGCTACCTGTTAGATATCTTCAGTCTCACAGTATGAATCTGTAAACATTTCTTTGCAGTACATGAATTCTAACTTTTACTCCCATTCATGTTCAATAATTCAAAAAAGCAATGCATTTGTGCCTAATCATATTTTTTATTATCTACGTTGAGATAATTTGCTTTTCATTGTTTTCAAAAGGTGTGTTTGGCACCCCAGGGAATCGGATTAAAATAAGCTGATTTGCTATTTGATTTTGCTGCCTTGTGAAAACTGTAATTGCTTTCAATAAATGCCTCCTATTTGCTTATTGGGAATGACATCCTGCAAAAATTATGGGATTCACTTCAAAGTACAGTACATTTGTTTTGGACTGGCCTGCAGACTGTGTGAACCTTCTGAAACATTGGCTCCTGCCAACTAATTAGTTCAAATGCAATGCAAGTAGATAAATAGGTACCACTCAGTGGGAAGGTAATTCTTTGTTTTTTGGCATTTAGTCATGCCAGCCACATGAGACATTTTTGTCTGAAGACTTGTTCAGTGTGATCTGAGGGGGGGTCTCTTCAGGAGTTTGCCCTCCCCATGTGTCACTGAGTTAGAGCCCACTGACCGTGCTCTGGAGCAGTTAGGGCAGTCCAGGCTTCCTGACTCTCTGAATACAGCATGACTTTCGGCTCTGGATTCAGAATAGTTGGGGCAGCCCAGCTAGGACACTCATCATTGCCCTAACTCTGGATTGTGCCCTTAGTCACCACGAGCGTTTGTTCTGGCATAGGAAAGGCCATGAATCTATAAATGAATTTATATGAATTTATATGAATCTATTATCTGAATCTATAAATATAAAAATGAAAAGTCACTGACTCATCAATGCCCAACCAAAACTGCTGGACCAAGAAGCGTGAAATTTGGAGAGGGTGTTACTTCTAAGAACCACTAAGAACCAAAGTTGGGAAATTCAAATCAGAAGGGGGTGAAAAGGGAGTGCATTGCTTTTTTGCCCTTATACTTTACATTGAAGAATCCCTAGACTGATCAATGCCAAATCAATCCCTGAATGATCAAGCCCTGGACCTAGAAGCATGAAATTTGGGGAGGGTATTACTTCTGTGACGTGAGCACCCACAAAGATATAATTTTTAGAAATTTAACCCCTTAGCCAACATGTTACGACATGTTACAACATGTTTAAGGTTTGTGCAAGTTTCAAATTGTGGCTACATATGTCTGGGTACAGATGTATTTATTTTGAGAATAGTACCTGGATATGGGTTCTCATGGTAAGAGGAAATCATTATTAAACTTTTTAAAAAAGCACCTGTTACTGGCCTTAAACTCTTTAAATACAACACTTTGCCAGCTGAATCAGTGCCATCACTTTCCATCAGTTTATGTTTAACTTCTGTCCACTAGTCTGGCTTCTTTATTTAAGGGAAAGATGACCATTGATGATTTCATGTTCATGTCAAGTTCAAAGTCCCTTAGATCTCAAAATCATTCCTTGAGGGTTTGATAAGGGCTAGAAAACAAACAAACACATATACTAGTGGTTCACCTTGCTCTGGAAAAGCTTTCCTAAGTATTTTCTGCTCTTTAAAACATGTAGTCTCTCTCTCTTTCTCTCTCTCTCTCTCTCTCTCACACACACACACACAAGAGCTTGTGTTATATCACTAAAAAGACAAAAACCTCTGGAGAATTGATTTTCTTAGATGAATCAGATAAGAGTCTTTTTTCCAAGTGAGTTGTGGGGCTAAGAGTCACAAGTTCAGAGACAGAGTCAATAATGCAAAATCTTTGATGGGCTGTTTTTCAAGTTTATTGACTTTTCAGACCCTGAGATGGGCCAACTGCCAGAAGACAGTTTGACTGGTTGGATGAAGGGTCAAACTCATCTGCAATATGGGGATAATAGAATGTGCAGGGTCATTTGGAGGACTATAATACACAAAAGGTCCATAGAATATTTGAAAATGGTAGATAGATGTTCAGTATTATTTCTCTGCACCCCAATATGTCCTGTTTTAGCAAATAGTTGAGTGACATTGGTCTGCTTCTTGGAAATAACTTCCTGTGTAGTTTGGTTTTTTCTGGGATATCATGGCATGTCTAACTCTACAATCCAGAGTAACTACAGGAAGACATAAGAGGCACTTACTCTGGATTGTATGCATTTCCCATAGGTTTCCCATAGGTGGCACCATAACTACATTGGTGTAAAAGGTCCCGTAGTTTCTCTGGATTGCAGTCTTCATCCCAGCCCTATGTAAACAACGTTCCTGTGGCTTCATGGAAAGCAGGGAAAACAGCAGTTGTGGAGGAGGGTTTGTTTCACATTTTATCAACCTTTTCTGTTTTCTGTCATCCTCCAGTTGCTTGCTAATGGATTCAAATGGCTGCCATGGCTTGGTGGATAAAAAAGCTATGTTTGTCAATCTGAATGTTGGTAGGTTGGTGCTTCAAGCCCTAAGTACCACACAATGGAGTGGGACTTGTTACTTACCTAGCCTCTGTCCATCCAGTTTGTGCTAACCTAGCAGACTGAAAAGTTACTGTAAATGTAAATAGATAAATACAGTAGGTACCACCACAGTGGAAAGGTAACAGAATTCTGTTTACTCATTTACTCATTTTGGCCACGTGAACACAGAGGCATCTTTAGACATTGCTGGCTTTCTGGCATTATAATGGAGATGAGCACTGCCCTTAGAGTTGATCACTACCAGCTGGTCAACCCAAAGAAGACAACATTTAGTGGATTAGAGAAATAGTTCAGCCAATGAAGCTTGTTAGTGTTTAGACAGATCATAGATGATTTTTGTATAATATTTCCTTTTTCTGCAAGTTTTAAAATGCTGGGGGGAACAGTGGAGGAAGTGGGGGGGGGAGCTCTGGGACATTGCTACCACACTCCTCAGCAGGAGTACTCAGGTGCTACCTTTGAGATGATTTTCAAAGGACCTTCACAGAGAAGCATCAGGCTTAACAAGAGAAAATGAAGGCATTTATCTAGGAGCAAATGTTAACATCTAGTAATCATATTTTCCAAGTGGTTGCCATCTTTCCTACTGTGTAGCACATTTTACATTAATGATCCAATCCTATACTACTGAATCAGCCTCTGCAGTTCAGGGCTACTGATGTAGTGCTAGGTAGTAGGGTTGCATTCCTATCCACACTGACCTGGAAGTAAGCCTGATTGATTATAATGGAACTTACTTTCAAGTAAACATGCAAAGGATTGGGGTCTAGGCCTGTTGGAGTAAGTAAGTAAAGGAAAATCTAATTTACCTCTTCAGCTACTGTCTGGTCCCCTATGAAACTCCACAAAGCTACACCAGCTCTTTTGTTGGCCTTGAGTAGCATTTAGGAGACATGTCAAGCCCCCAAAGAAAGGGATATAGGAATGGCAGCAGCTGCTGCTGCTGCTACCAATATCACCTCACCCCACCCTATGGAGCCTTTTGGGCCTTGCACTGGCAACAGTGCTCCATAGACTGGTCAAGACACTGCTTCAACTGTGTATTATCAGGCTATTATCCAATGTAAATGTACTCCCTTACCTGGGAGTAAGTCCTACTTAACACAGTGTAGCTTACTTCTGGGTAAATATGTATTAGCTACCACTGTAATAGCTAACACTGTAATAAATAGACATTTTATATTTATGTTGGAAATTTTTAATTTCACTTTCAGGCTTTATTTTATTTTAAACCAGTGGTGCTCAACAGTAGCATTTTCACAACCAGTGGTTCTCGAGGTGGTGCCTGGTGGTAGCCTCAGAACCCCAGACCTTTGCTGCCTGGCAGTGAGTACAGCAATGCAACACAGCAAGCAGCAGTAGGAGGCTTGGTTCAGAAGCCGAGCACCAGCGTGCATTTTATACATGCTAAAAAAACCCTCCTTTCTACTCTGAGCCTCTTACCAGTGTTTGTCACATTGTCTCTGGCTTCCCAATCCAGAGGTTACCAACCCTAAGAGTTTGGGATGAAATGGGCGACACCTTTAAATGAAGCAAAATTACTGATATAATAGCCCAATCCTATTCACCACCATGGTGTGGGAATTCTGGAGATCACAAGGTGTCTGCTATGTTGAAGGGGACACAATCAGTACAATTTTCTGTCATTTGTAGCTAATAAGTTTGTATGTGAGAACAAAGTGCAAAGTGCATTTCAGGCCATCTTCTTCTTAAAGGTGTCACCACTTCCTATTTAATTAATGCAACCTCCAGCCGTCAGCAGGTACCATGAATGCTGTTCAGACCACTAAAGGGAACAGGTTTGCCTTAGAGGGAATATTGATTGGCTCCTCATGTCTTCTGGGCTGATGAGTATCAGAAAACCATCTTTGTAGCCCTTCTGGCATGGTCTTGTTGCACAACAGAGCTCACACCGATAACAACCTAAGTTGATATAGTGCCATGAGTAGGTTTTCTGGGCCCTGCTATCAGATTCCCTCATTTGTTCCCTCTGGTACCTTCTATGTATTCAGTGAAGTCTCTTTACATTTCCAAAATGTACATAATAAAACAAGCCAGCAATTTCAAACTAAAATTGAATAGATTTATTAAGATTCTTAATCTGATCACCAATAAATAACACACCAATAACAGGCAACACTAGTACAAGGTTGCTGGGGCAGTTCCTTACACTGTCTCCTTTGCTGCTCTTACCAACCCAATAATGCTCCTACCCACCAACACCCACTCAGAACTGGGATGTTACTACTACACCAAGCATTGATGTTTCAGGTGTTGGCTTGCTTATATGGGCTCTCTGATGGTTGTTAACTCATTACCACTGGCTGATTTAATACATCACTCTTGGAACAAAGGCCAACTGCTTCTTTAGGTTCTTTAGAACATGAAATGGTACTGACAGTAATTTTTGAACTTAATTCACAAGTGATTTTTGAAAAGTAATTGCAAGAACAGGCAGCATGAAATTTAAGCCATGTTATTTGCTTTTGAAGAAAACATAATTAGAAAGGTATTATCCATTTCCTCTCAATAAATGAGTGGGATGGCTAAAAGCAGACTTGCTTACTTCATTTGAAAATTCATTTGAAATACATGTCTGGAAGCAAATAGTCACTTATTAAATACTCACTGGAAATAAACTGTGTTTTGAGTGCATCCTCTTCATTCAGAATTTGGCCACTATGAATATGGATTTTTAACATTAAAAACATAAATGAAGTGAATGTAGCATAACATGGATTTGAAGATTTCTGTCTAATCATGGATAATAAATAAATTATGGATTTATTGACCATTAGGAGCTAGTAGGAGAATTGATTTGGACCTATAAGTGCAGTTGCTCTGGGCAGCCCCAAAAGAATCAGGTTCACAATCTGGGCATGCTCCTGGTGTCAGCATTGGCCCAATAGTAATCTTTTGCCAAAAATATATTTGCTAGCACACTAGCTGCACACTGAATACTGAAGAAAGCAGATCTGGTCTCAATGCTTTGTGCCCTGGTATCATGCTAAGGTTATTATAATCCACTCTTGAAAAGACTTCCCTTGAAAAGATCACCAAAATGTCAGCTGCTCCAAAATGATGCAGCTTTTGGAGGGCTCATTGGTCTAACTACATTACCACCAAGTTTTACATCTATACTAATTACCAGTAAGCTTCTAGACCCAATTCAAGTTCTTAGTTCAAGAACTTTAAAGTTCTGTAAAGAATACATGAAGTACATGTTGTCTCCCACATGTAGCTGTATACATTGCTACTCATCAGAAGCATTGCTCCATGTCCCCACCTCAGGTGGGATCAGCTTGGCCACCAAGGGACAGGGTATTTTTAGCAATGGCACTCAGACGCTGAAACCCCCTTGATCAGGACGAATCACTGGCCTAGGCATTGATTTTACTGGCATTTTACTGGTATTTCTAAATGCCAGTAAAAATCCATCTTTCCCTGGTTTTTGGAGTAAAATGTTTCCTTACTGATTATGATGTTGTGGAATGGATTTTACACCACTTTGATATGGGATTTATTTGTATTGTATTTTTTAAACTGATGTTTTTAATATTTTAATATTTTAGGGATATAATATGACCCTGGAATCTGTGGATCCAGCATCTGTGCATTTGATTGACCACAAATGCTGGGAGCACAATGAAAGACCTTTAAATAGAAAAAAATGTACAAATACATAACTCTGAATAACATACTGTAACTGTAGACACACTTCTGTGTCTATTACACATTCAGCCACTAGATGGCTGAATATAATGTAACTCAGAGGAATAATTTCATTCTATAACATTGTATTACATACAGTACCATCTAGTGGCTGAATGTGGTATACACAGAACTGTGTATATGGAGCCATTTTTTTTAGTTCTGAGAGCTGTAGAAATGAATGCTTGTCAGTATTGTAATCTTTACTAAATTCTTACTATATTTATAAATATTCTTTAAAGAGGAAGAGGGCCACTGAAGAACACATCTGATGTGATAAATGCAGCAAAAATGATCTCGGAATCAGGATCAAAGATGGATATGCTTGCAAGGCTCATTTCTAACCAGGTGGGTGAACACAGTGGTGACCTAAATCTGACATTATTTCTTACAGTTTGTTTACTCAGTCAGGCAAGCAGTGGTAGACTCTTTAGAGAGAGGAAGGCATAAGGCTTCTCCTCCCCTCCTAAGCACCTGGAGTATCGCATAATACACATCATAGGTGTATACAAACAGTGGTGGGCTTCAGAGGGTCTCACAGGTTCTATAGAACCCTTTTCTAATGAGCACCTGGTTCTGAGAACCAGTTCCTAATGGGACATAGAAACTGTTAATTTATTTGAATCCCACCACTGTACACAAGGATCCAAAGCCCTTGGTGACTTTTGGAAAAAAATGTATTTTCAGAAGGACTACTACAGAAGCCTATGCAAATATTATAAAACTAATGGCCCAATCCTATGTTAGTGTTGTTTGAAGCTATTGTTACAACATGACCTTTTTTTAGATACACTCAAAAAGAAAGGTGTCAAAAGAGACATGTTGAAAAGTACCTGAGGAAAGACAGCAGCAGTTTTAAAAGAGCCCCTTCCTCTTCAGGAGCATATTATCTATGCCAGACATGTAACTGAGAATTGTTGCAGTTGGAATCCTGTTCCTGAGTAAACTGCTCACCACAGGAACATTATTTCTTGGTTTGTCATCCTATTGAAACAGTCTTGGTCAAACCACAGACCGCAACAGGGCCATGAGAAAAACAGGTGTACTGCTACTTTCGCCTAGTTTTACATCTCCATGTTGTCTCAAAAACACATCTATTAGCATAAAATAAATTAAAGAACAGACTAAAATGGTTTTAGGTCAATAAAGATGTATTCATGAGTGTATTCATGAGTTATTTCCTATGGTGGCAGTGAGTACTATACAACCTTTTGTAATGCAAATCGGCAAGGCAAAGCACAAAAGATTACAGCTGTCTGGGATATTGATTTTGCAATGTTGCATTTTCATTTAATGTTCCCAATTCAGCAAGAAAGCATACATGTGCAAAAGCAGATATATGTGCTTCCCAGACCTCTAGCAGATCCCAATATCCACTTTAAAAAAGTTTTTTAAACCCCCCTCAAATATGTGTTTAAATGTTTTGGAAATGTTTAATTTTTTTAAAAAAAGCATTCACAACCTTAGTGCTGCAGGCTTCTGGGTCATGCTGTGACCCTCTTCCTTGATCCTGGCATGATCCAGAATGAATCACAGATGTGTTTCCCAAAGCTTATGGGTTGACCCTGGCCAAGGGAAGGGATCGCAGGCTCTGGCGTGACCTTCTGGGTTGTGACTTCTGTCAGGGAGGGCCAGAGACTGCCCTGAGATTGAATCCTCAGACATCTTCAGATACTCAAATCTTTATGTACTGATACCACAGATGCCAAGGGACCAAATGCCAAGTGTACTTCCCTGATCCAGCTGCTTTGAAGTCTGTCTGAAAACTAGCAATACTCCAAACTAGGACTCCAAGAGACAGAGGAGGGAGCTGGATTTAGTGGCCCTGCATCCCCTTCCCCTTCCACAGTCAATTGACTATTGCTGATTTTCCAACCTCTATATATGTGTAGATTAAGGTTATGGGTGTTGTGAAATTTGAAAACATTTTACTCCAGTTGCTGAAGGTAAATTGTTTTAAGTAGCTGATGTTAGAGTCAATAGTGTCAGTTTTTTGTTTGGCCACATCAGTTGATCACTCAGAAGACCTCACAGAGCACAGCTGTATTAGCCAGGCACAGCTTTTCCAGTCAGCTCCTCACTCTTCACATGCAAGGGAGTTTTCAGCCACCGAAATGACATGCAAGTGAGAAAAACAAATCTCTCTTTCTTCCATGTAGCTTCTGAAGTGAGAGAGTAGCTGAAATAAGCAATCACTGTGTAATGAAGACTCATTGTTGCATCTCTTTGACCTTTTCCAGTTCATAAAGTAGAACAGTTTCAAATGAATGAGTTTTACTCAGACTGCCTGCAATCTCTGATCATCAAAATGGAGAACTGTGAGAGTGTTTGAATTAGGCCATGCAAATTTTAACCTGTGGGGGGAAAAATGTGCTGAATCTTACCATTAATTGTGTCGTATCACATTGCCAGGAGCCATTTCGAAAATATTCAGGAAAAAAAACACTTCTTGCAGTTAAAAAATATGACACACAGCAATACAAGCAGCAGAGTCCATTCATAGATTCATATGAATCTATGGGGAGGTAATAGGTCATCCATGTTCCAGGTCATTGTGTTCCAATCCCCTTTCATGGCAAGTCTAAAATACATCAACAACTTTTAGGGCTAATCCTATGGTTCCCTCTTCCGACCTTACAGCCCCAATGCCAAAGGTGGGTGTTGCAAAAGTGCCATAAGGCACACAGTGCTGGCAGGAAGCCCCACTGGGCCTCTGTTGGTAGGATGCAGAAGAAGTCTGCTGGCTGGTGAGTGTCTCCACCAGGAAGCAGGAAGGCTTTTTGGGATGGAGGGATTCTCCTCCTCATGGGTCTCCTCAGTTTTGTGCTAGCTCAGGAGATGGAACAGATCCAAGGATACCTATTGGGGCCAGCAGGGCTCCACATAAATCCTCTTGTGGCTGCTCTAGGATAGAATGGCAGCCATGCTGGAGGAAAAGCAGGAGGCCAGTGCTGACCCGCAGGTAAGAAACAAGCCTCATGGTAGCAGAGGCACTGCAATCACCATTATTGCCCCTACCCACACAAACACTTTCCTGGTTCCAACTCTCATGTAGGTAACTGATTATTATTATATTTGTGGATATGGGTAACCACAAATATAATTATCTAGCTTTTCATAAGTATCTGGCTATGTGGAACAGCTTAAATACAGTTCCAGTGTGTATCCTGTTTGATGAGTAACTATTGAAACTAGTGCTGATGGGCCACTATTATATATTGTTTTAATTGGATTAAATTCATTTACTGCTGTTATCTGTAGCTCTACCCACCCACCCACTACTAAAAACAATGTAATGGGAAAAATAATTTTATTTATTTGGCAATGTGATTAGATCAAAATAAAGCATAACCCTACTAATGGATATTAAAAGTTTTCTATTTTATCAGTTTCCTATTGCTCCATAAACTTGAAACCACTAATTATTTATTTAGCATAAGGCAAATACATGGACTAGTAAATAAGATGTTAATATCCAATCCACCCAGCCAATCATGGACAGAGTCGTCTATACTGGGGGGGGGGGGGGGGAAGACACTGGGCTGGTATAGGCTCTTGATATATGCTCGGACACAATGTGAAGAATATTGTAGAGGAGCACCACAGTCACACAAGACCCCACTTAAACAGTGAGTCCTCGCAGATAATGTGTTGGGTACGGATCCTGTTCAGAGTTGACCAATGCTGACAAGGTAGAAAAAAACCTGGCACCTTTCATGTAGGGTCATATATGGAACTGGCTACTCACAACATTTGGCAAGATGGAATTACTAGAACTGATAAGGCTGGGATAAAAAGAGCCACACAAGCCCCTCAGATCTGTGTGAAAATTTATGTTCCATAGCTCAGTCCCTTGTCATAAATTATTTATATTAGTATTATTATGGCATCATCTGTAACTCCTGGTACTTTACAAAGAAACAGAGAAAAAGATCCAACTGTGTGCATGCATTCAAATTATTCAGCTCACCGTAGGCTGTATTTGGATTTTAAGCAATAAAAAATTATTAGCAAAATGTCATCATTTTGTTCTGATATTATTGTACTTATTTTTTAGTGCCCAGACCCATCATGTAAGCAGGACTTATTGGCGTACCTGGAGCAGATCAAACTGTACTCTCACCAACTCAAAATCTGCAGCCAAGTTAAAGCGGAAATCCAGAATTTAGGTGGAGAGCTCATCATGTCAGCAGTAAGTGCAAATTGCCCTGAGGATATTATGCTATTATTTCCCATTTGAAACCTGTGCATACTTAGACAGTGTGTCAGATCATGAGACAATATTTGATGCTTTTGGGAGTACAGCAGTTTAAACCCCAGTTTTGTAACTGATGTGGATATTGGATTTTTAATCTGGGTTTAAAATAAATCATATTTTGCTGTATTATTCACTTTCTCATTTTTTGGCATTAAATGTGGTTATTTGAGTCAGATTATTATTAACATTCTACTCTGAATTTAATAATAATCTGGTCGGCTATGGAAATATGAGGATTTACAACAGATTATTTCAGCTCCAAAAAACATATTTCTTTTCTGAGCCTACTTTCTTTTCACATTCCACATCTCTTTACTGGGAGAATTCCTATATCATTTTATTGCTCTGCTGATATCTTTCTCTAGGAAATAAATTGATTTAACCTCAGGATTTCTCTTCTGGGGGCTAACCTTTGACATCCAGTCTTGCATGCGTTCTATCATCAGCCCCCAGGGACATTTGACTATGAAGCACTAGTGCCACCCATGATTAGAGACATTCTCATGGAAATTCAAAGATTTCTTCCCAATCACGCATCGCCAGCATGAGACATCAATCACAGCAACCAACCCTGAAAATGAGAATAAAACATTGCCTGTGAGCATGTCCCTCCTTCTTACCCCAAACAATCCACCCAGTTCAAATAAAGTTCTCATGATGGTGAAAAGCAAACATAAAACTGATGCCGCATCCAGCTTTTCATAATCATCTGAAATATCACCCACTGGCAGAATGACAAATGAACTGCTAAACAAAAGTGAATATAGGACAGAAAATCAATGCAGCAGGCAGGAAGAAAGAAAACAATTTTCCTGAAGGCAGCACCTTCTGTTGTTACCTGAGTTTCCCCCTTCTTTTATTCTTATGCATTCACATGCCACACATACACACAGATTGCAATCCTAAACTGCACTTAGGCAGGCATAAGCCTTAGTACAAGTCCCGTGCTGGCCTGGGAATGTCACAAAGGGCTGTAAGGTTCTTCTGAACCCACTCCTTGGGGAGAGTTAGGCCAGTGCAGAGACATGCACTTGCCTTCCTACATCACCACAGGAATGGGAAGATGAATGAGTTGTGCTGGCCTTGGTTAGGATTGCACCCACATATGTATACACACACACACATTTACCCCATGAGTTTTCCCTGGCCTGAGAGTCTGTTCTTTATCTTTTCATACAAACTCCCAAGTGGTTCCTTGATACCCAGCCAATCGTTACAAATGTATACAAATGAATTGTGGTCCCTGGGAAAAGCAAAGTGCTATGGAAGAAATTAGCATTTTCCTTTAAAGCAGATAGTGCATATATATATATATATATATGAGAACAGAGGAGCTAACTGCTTATTGATAATCATTCAAAGATATTGCAAACCTATGAACATCTATGTCAGGGGTGTCCAAACTTTTTGGCAGGAGGGCCACATCATCTCTCTGACACTGTGTCAGGGGCTGGACAACTAATATACATTTTAAATGTGAATAAATTTACATATCAGAATGTACTTGTGTGTATTTCAAGGCTTGCCTAAGGGCCAAATTGAGGGGTCTTGCTGGGGGCCAGATTGAGACTTACTGGAGTCTGCATCTGGTCCCTAGGTTGGAGTTTGGACACACCTGATCTATGTGTTTGGAGGACTCACTGAGGTTTGTATTTGAAAGTCTGTTCTTTCTGAAGGGCTGCCACTCCATCTTAGTGAAAAGCACTCAAATGTTTCTGTCTCTTGTCTGTGAAGAAGTGAGAGAGACAATAGTGGTACAGTGGTACCTTGGATTACGAGCATAATTCATTCCAGAAGCTTGCTTGTAATCCAAAACACTTGTGCATCAAAGCAAATTTTCCCATAAGAAATAATAATTCATTCCACTACCCAAAAATATTCATATAAAAATAATTACAATACTGAAATATCATACAAAATAATAAAAAATACAAAATATAAAGAAAAATAAAACAAATTAACCTGCACTTAGTCTCTCAAGTCTCTCAGGGTGCAATCTGCCCCCTCTTACACAGGGGTGAGCCCCACTAGGGTTACTTTAGAGTAGACATGCAAGGCTAGTTCTCTGATGCTCCTTTCCATTGCTCTGGAGTGAGCCCCACAGATTATAATAGGAGTGAGCCCCATTACATAGGAGTGAGGCCCATTGACTGTAATAGACTTACTTCAGAGAAGACATGCATAGGCTGGTCTCTCAGGAGAGGCTGAGCAGGTGCTGGTGGAGCACAAAAACTGGCCGCATCCCGGCCATAGCTAATTTTTTTGCTTGTTTATCAAGACATCACTTGTATATCAAATTAAAATTTAGATTGGGTAGGTGTACTGAGGAATGGAGCACTTGTGTATGCACTTGCCTCTTTCCTCCAGATCTCCTGAAAGAAGAACATCTCCCACAAGCAATTTCAATGGGGATCGTCCTACAACCATATCTGTCTAGGAAGGATGCAGATTAGTTTCATTAGTCTCTGGATAGGCTACTTACACCGAAAGTGTTCACTTAGTAGCTAGTTGTATCAAGCTGTGATTTTCTTCCTTTCTCATAGTAAATTCCATGCTGTCTATTCATGTAGGCTTCAAGATGACATACATTTTTAAAAATGCAATAAAAATATCAGAGAAGAAAAAAAGCTATCATCAATATATGGATAAGAACCCTTAAAAACATTACAGATAGTCCCTGACTTACAGTATGTACTGATTCTGTTGAAGTTGTATAGAAGTTGGAATAGTGCTATTGTGTGCTGTGAAGACACAAGGCTGGCTGGGCTGTGCCAACACAAAAGCACATTATGTGGCTCTCTGTATGTCAGAATGTCTGTAAATCAGGGACTGCTTTAAATCCTCAAGTACTCTTCTATGATTGCTTAAGATGGGAAAATAATTCATTTATTTTTGAACATCCAGCTTTTTCTCTGCCTTTGTCAAGTTTGCCTCCGGCTCTGCTGCTGCCATCCTCATCTCTTCTTCCTATAACCTTCATATGTGGCATATCTTTCATGTGCCACTCTCTTGATTCCAGTTAAGGTTTAACAGATAGGCTTGCCTCAGGGCACATTTTAGATGCTTCAGGAGTCTCTACCTATCATTATTCTTAACTGCTACTCTTGATTTACAGATCCTTGATTTCTGGCCAATTCTAACTCTGGTTAGCGTTTGCCAAACTCAGTTACTTGTTGACCTTCTGCTTAAATTGTGTTCCTTATGGCCTGCCCTTCCCTCTTGCAATTTCCTTTGCGTGCCAGCTTCTGCTACAGATGTTCGGCTGCTGCGGTAAGGATTAAACAAATAAAAGTAGACAAATCAAAGACATCCCAGAGCCTCTGCCTTCATGTTTGCACACCTGGATTGTGATGTTTATTTTCATGGCCTGACCCTCCGCATGATTTTGGCTTATATTCTTTGGATCATCAATGCAGAAATGTTTCACAGCTGAGCAGGTGCCAGTGAATGGAGGAGAACAACTGAATCAAGATTAAACACACAAAAATTGCCAGCTCTTATTTATTCAGTCAGTCTTCAGCAGGAAGAAGAACTGTTTACATTTACTAATTTTGGTTTAATCTGCATTTTTTTTTGGCCGGCAGGTTCTTAGATCTTGCTCTTTCTCCCAGAACTGCCATTTATATAAAATACCATAACATAAAAAACAGACCTCGGCAGAAGTCTGATCTTCACATTTTGCACAGAAAATATAACAGCCCAGAGAAGGGCTGGAGACCAATTTGAAAAACTGTGCTGGGGATCAGAAACTGACTCCATTTTTAACCTCTCCTAGCCATTACAAGCTGAACTGCAGCCCCTTGGAATTACATACACTGTTACTGGCAATGATTGGCAATAGGCCTTTCATCTGCCACTTTCCTTTCCCTCTCCCCCTCCTGCCTTTTAGAAACTTACCAAACTGCAAGTTTTGGGAGAGGAAAACAACAGACAAGGACAAAGCCATAGACTACTGAAGCTATTCTTGTCTTCGAAGGACTTCCTGCAGCGTGAGCTCTAGGAAGCAGAGGGTTCGTTGACTAGCAGGGAGAATTGGTACAGTTATGAGTGTTTAATCAAAGGTCACAGGGAAGAAAGAGGGAGAGCTAGCAGGGAATTTTCTTGGGCTCTTTCTAAGCTTTGGCAAATTATCTGGAAGAGCTTTCCCCAAACGAAAGAAAGAAAGAAAGAAAGAAAGGAAGAAAGGAAGGAAGGAAGAAAGAAAGGAAGGAAGAAAGAAAGAAAGAAAATGAGTCCCCAAATCTTGAGATAAATCATAGATAGAAGAACACTAATCACTTGTTTAGCACATGGTGTCAAACTATTTAAGGAAATTAAAGTCGTCGTTAGCTGGTTCTAACCTTTCAATATGGCAAGATGAGATGAGAGGTAACTAACAACAGGGCAAAGAGGCATTTTTTCAAGTGATGCTTCTCTTAGCAAAGGGAGTCAAGCTTCATCAATCCAGCACAACAACTTTCCAGTAGTCATTTACTTGTGTTTTTTTTCTGTATCTTTTTATATGTTGCGCTCTTTGGGGGCTGGGAAACATATATTGATTTATCTATGTAAGTGGCTTTGAGACTTTGTTCAAAATTGATGTACAAACCTTTGGACAGCCCAGTCCTAACCATCTTCCTGCACTGCACATTATGGATCTCTGGGCCTCTTGTCCTGCAGTAGCCCCAGCAGACGCTTTGGGTTAGTTCAGACCCTTGCCTGCATTGATCCATGAAAACAGATCAGGCCAATGCATCAGATTAGGACTTGGCAGATGATGCTAACACAAACAACCCCCCCCATCCCAGGCCAGATCACTTTCCCCCCCACCCCATCTCTTTTCCATTCTGCTCACCCTCTACCATGTTCTGTATTAGTTTTGCTTTGACTCAGCACATAAACAAAAATTCCTTCTATCTTTCTGATAAATCTCAAGGCTTTCCTAGGGTTATCTCTGAATTTTCTGTGGGTTTGGTGAAAACTAAGCCAAAACAATAGAATTAGGAGTTCAAATCCCAGATACTATTTTATGAATAACTCCTAAATTCCTGCACTGATCAAAGCAAAGATCTTACATAGAGGTGCCTCTACAGTTCTGGGCACCTCACTTTAAGAAAGATGCAGCCAAACTGGAGCAAGTCCAGAGGAGAGCAACAAGAATAATCAGTGGGATGGAAGGGAAGCCCTATGAGGAAAGGTTGGGGGAACTTGGGTTGTTCAGCCTGGAGAAGAGGAGGCTGAGGGGAGACATGATTGCCCTCTTCAGATACCTGAAGGGCTGTCATAGGGAGGAAGGGGCTCATTTGTTCATAGCTGCTACTGAAAGGAGGACCAGAACTAATGGATACAAACTGCAAGAGAGGAGATTCCGGTTGGATATCCGGAAAAAATTCCTGACGGTTCGGGCGGTTCGGCAGTGGAACAGACTGCCAAGGGAGGTGGTGGACACTCCCTCACTGGGGGTCTTCAAGCATAGGCTTGACAAGTACCTGTCAGGATGATCTAGGAGGATTTCCTGCTGCAGGCAGGGGGCTGGGCTAGATGACCTACTAGGTCCCTTACAACTCTAGGATTCTACGATTCTATGATTCTACATTATCTGCAACTTTCATACATATTGATGGTAAGAACATATGGCAAGGCCAATAGAAACTTTTTTTAAGTGATCAAACTTCAATTGCCCCTAAAATGAAAACCCCTTAAGCTATTTGGATGACATTTAAGTGGCTTTATTCCCCCTTATGGATTGCTTCCATCCCTGTAAATGTCATCTAGTTCTGAAAAATAATTTAAATGCTGCAGTGAATTGATTTTTGCCCATTGAAATAAATGGGAAACAGTTTGAAAATGACTCAGAACTGAAACAAAGCAACCGACCAAATGGGATACAAAGCAAAGGAAATGGTTGAACAAGACAACAAAACAAGTAAGGCCACCAAATCAAAGTTTGTATCAAAGTTAACTTTTTTGTCTGGTGCTGAAAAATGTGTTCAGACATACGTTATAAACAGTGATGGGATTCAAAGAAATTAACAACCAGTTCTATGCCCATCTGGCAGCCACTTTTAGATGGCTATTTTTAAACTTTATATATGTCCCATCTCTCGTTAACAACCAGTTCTATAGAATAGGTGCAAACCTGCTGGAGCCCACCCCTGGTTATAGACCCATTTATGGTGGTACCACTTTAAAATGTAGATGTGAGAATCAACATAGTTTCATGTGGAACACATATACGATTTCTGTATTTTAATGTGGAAAGCATATAAATAGATATTGTAAATTTATGTTTCCTGCCATACATCTATATATAAAAAACTGAAAAGTCACTGATTCTCTCACTGACTGATTCATTCACTGACTGACTCACTGACTGACTCATCAACACCCAGTCAAAACCGCTGGGTCCAGAAGCGTGAAATTTGGGTGTTCCTTCCATGACGGAGGCATCCTCCAAGAACCAGTTTTTGGAAATTCTAACCAGAAGGGGGTGAAAAGGGGTGCAATGCGTTTTCCTCCCTATACTTTCCATTGAAGAATGCTGACCGAGGGACCCTGCCCCAACCCCTGGATCTAGCATGAAATTTGCGGAGGGTGTTCCTTCTGTCACGTGAGCACATTCCAAGAACCAGTGTTGAGTAACTTAACCCTTAAGGGGCTGAAAAGGGGTGCAACGTGTTTCTGACCTATATTTTAACATTGAAGACTGATCAACATCCATCCAAGTTGATGCCCAGTACCTGATGCCCTGGGAGGGAGGGTCTGCAAGGGGGAATGTTGCACATGGGGGTTGATGCGCATGGAGGGTTGATGCACATGGGGATGTTGTGCATGGGATTTTGATGCACATGGGGATGTTGCACTTGGGATGTTCATGTACATGGGAGGTTGTTGCACATGGGGGAATGTTGCACATCAATGTGGGTTGTTGCACATGGGTGATTGATGCACATGGGTGATTGATGCGCATGGGTGATTGATGCGCATGAGGGGTTGATGTGGCTTGGGATGTTGACGTGCATTTGGGGGTTGATGCGCATGGGGATGTTGCACATGGGGAGGTTGATTCACAGGTGGGGTTGATGTGCATGGGGGGTTGATGCGCAGGGGATGATGCACATGGGTGGATTGTGAGCATGGGGGGATGTTGCACATGGGGAGTTAATGCACATGGAGGGATGATGTACATGGGGAGATGATGTGCAATGGGGGGATATGCGCAATGGGGGATGGCACGTGGGGATATTTTACTCCCACGATTCAGGTATGTTTTGCTAGCAGTATATATATATATACATTTGCTGCATATATAGCTGAGGGCCCAATCTTAACCAATTTTGGCTTCAGGATATTTTCCAATGGTGGTATGGGGATGTCAGTGTATACCTGTGCACTGGCCTAACCCCCTCCTAGGGCACAAATGCCTTATGGCACTTTTGCAACACTCCCCAGCTCAGCACAGGAGTTTTGCCAGGGCCTATGAGGGTAAGGATCGCAGCCTGAATTTAAAAGGTCACCTTTCTACCCGGCTGCTATGATTTGTCAGTAGGCCCTGCTCCAGTGGTTGGATTCAAATAAATTAACAACAGGTTCTATGTCCCATTAGTAACCATTTCTTAGAACCTGGCACTCATTAGCAAAGGGTTCCATAGAATCTGTGAGAACCCCCTGAAGCCCACCACTGCGCCTGCTCCACTTTTAACCACTGATGGAACTGTGATCGGTTGGTACTCTGGTCTGTGTATCCAAATTAACTCTCATAGGTCAGAGTCCTATGACCTTCCTTGATGTCTTTTCAGTGTAATACAAAAACAATGTTATTCCAAAGGACTTTCAGCCTGTCACGAAGTTCCCTCCCATTTGATTCTGATGATGTTCTGCTTGTTTTATGCTTATTTCCCCCATCTTATATTACCTTTTTAGAAACCCTACTGTGTTAATTTCATGCTGTGAAGCTGTCTTCAGACTAGAGTGTGCAGGGTAGAGATATTTATAAAAGTAAATAACATCTAGTTAGTGAATGCATAAAATGGCAACACCACGCTACAGTTTTCACCACTCTTAAAACATTGCCTTCCCATTTGGAGCAGGTGAGGAAATCCATGATGTGGTGATGGGACGCAGGGGCATCACTAAGGTTTGTGTCAACCGGTGTGGGAGGCCAGTGCGTCATCCCTAGTGCAGTGGGTGGGGCAATAACCGGAATGGTGAGCGTGGTTATCTGCCATTGCCCTGCCTCCACTGGTTTTTTTAGCCATACATTTTAATAGAATAAAGATATATCAAAGTGGTTTGTTTCACTGCATTCTGCTGTAAATTACACATTCAAAGGTATAGAACATGACAGAATTATTTCTACAAACCACAATTGTAGCCATTTAGGTCACAAGGGCAGCCACCCCCTTTCTAATGTCCTAGTAATGTCCCTGATTGGGACCATTTTGGAAGTCATATTCTCTCCTGGACTGACATTCCACTTCAGCCAAGGCATTCTTGCTTACTCACCAGTAAACACAGCTGTGCAGTTCACATCTATTTTCAATGAATTTCAATGCAATCATCAGAGACCTCCTTCTGGGGTGATTTGTGGGGGCTGCTTTCATTGGATCAGGACAATTCTGGTGTCCTTAGATTCCTCTCAGCCTGCCCTTTCCAATGAACTACAGCATGTTTACCTACTTGCGAGTACAGCTGCAATATGGGTCACTTTCACTTTACATAGAGATTAATGCGTATTTTTGGTTTAATAGGAAGGAGCTATTTCAAAACGAATTTTTGCATTGGATTCTGTTCTTCAATACAAATCCAGTGGTATATGGCACGATGGGATTTGATGCTCCATCACGAAGTTGCAATTTTTAGGTTCCCCAGTGTGCATCACCCCCCTTAGGCACATCACCCGGTGCAGACCGCACCACCCTGATGATGCTACTGTTGGGATGTCAAGCATTTCCCTTGATAGCTATTATAGGGAGGAGCCTTAAACCTAGAACTGCAGCTGCCATTTCTGGTTTCAGTAAACATATATTTTCTGTAATTTCTTTTATCTGTTCATCAATATGTCTTAAACTACAAGTTATAGAAAATGTGCCTGAAATCTGAAACAAAAAATGGCATCTGTAAGTATAAGGGAATGGTGATTGATTGGGGGCAGGATCTTCCAGATCAAGAACCCCCATCATGGGCCTAATGGAGCAGATCTATGCTGACAAAAGACCTGGCACAGGTCTGAGTAGATTCATAGGGGATCAGACAGCGGTAGGACAAGTAATATTTGTTACTTTCTTGGCTGACCTGGTCTCCTGATGGCATGCTAGCTCCTGTGCAACAAGGGAGGGATAAGACTGGGCTGTAACAAACAATATGAATGTTTGGGGTTTACAGACCACTTCATCAAGTGCATGGTGTAATCTTCAATAGGCAGATGTTTGACACTACTGATACCTGAAAAATCTCATTCAGCAGAAACCCTATTTCACTGTTAACATTCTTACATTTTGCCTTGTAATTGCCATAAAAGAGAGATGGGCCACCTGAAGTTGTTAGAATGATACACTGTATTAGAATTTGTCTTTCTAGTATTAATGACAGGACTATCGGTCAGTGTTGGCAGCAGAGCACATGCTTTTTATGAGAAGGCTACCATTTGACGATGGAGGTATTTGTAATCCCATATGTCTAAACCAGGGAAATTGGGTGTGACAGTTTGTATTTTGGTTTCAGTACACAAGTATCAAATCAACCCACGATAGGGAAGGAAAAACGTGCATAAATCATTTTCTTCTCCTTCCAATTGCACACGATTCAGGGTCTGATAATTTCCTGTGTATTTGGAAGGAGAAAGTGGTGATTTATATCAGGATATATGCTTCCTAATGGATGCAAGATGCATGTATTTTGTTCTCAGGAACAGGAAGCAGGTAATAAAATGCAATCTAAGACACAGCCATGAAAGATTAACTTCACTATGCTATGATGAAATATTTTTGTCAAATTTGTATTTATGATGAGCTTCCTTTCATCAGTTCTCCTTGCTGTGATGGTATAAGACCTTGACAAAGACTATAGAGGAAAGCTGAGGATGGAGAATTGAAGTGGATATTGCCCTTGGTTTAAAGCAAAATATTATGTAGAGTAGCAGAAAAATAGCTTACTGGCCTCTGTATAAACAATCACTATTTAGACTGAAGACACTATTTAGACTGAAATTCAATTCTGTGACTGAACCTAAAGTTCCAGGTGGAGAATTGGGGCAAGGAGATGGTTGAACCAGAGAGCAGGACCAGGCCAAAAAAGAAGGAAAGGATTTCCCTCCACCAACTGCCCCCTCTGTCACCTTGGTACAGCATTGGGATGCAGAGCCCGCAGCCGTTTCCGCCAGTGGGTTCATTGCAACATGACAATTGCACCATTGCAATGTGATCACTGGATCTGTTGCTATAAGTTGCCCATTGGACTGCAGTCCTATACACATTGTCCTGGGGGTAAATCTCATTGAATTCAATGGAACCTATTTCTGAGTAAAGATACATATATGTATATTTGCACTGCAGCATGCAAATGTGACATGTCACAGTGTGTCCTTACAAGACTTTCCTTTCTATGTGTTAGCCTGTTGTGACCCTGGCAGATCAGCAAGTATAAACCTGTTTCTGTGTGGGGATGACTCTGGCTGGATCAGAATTTAGACTTCAAGCTTTGAAATGGCAAATTCCAATAAGTGTTTTGCATTTGAAAATTAAGTAATTGCCATTGCTTTTTATGTATTCTTGTACAGATTTTACTATGTAATGATAAAAACAAACATTGAATATTAGGTTGGAAGGTCACCTATATTTGATTGCTTAAAATATCTATAAAAGGTGTTAACAGAAATGAACGTTAGCAGAATTGGCAGGCTGGGGAAAGCTTCTTTTGAGGCTTTGATTTCTTTGTAATGGGTATACAGTAGCTAGTAATAGAAAAGAATGTCAGATATCACACATAATTTGCTGTCTTAAACATTAGACCTATTTTGGGGCATATTTGGGGTGCTGATTATTAAAATGGCATCAGTTTTGCCCTCTTCTGGTTTTTGGAGAAACAGCATTGTTTCATCAGTGAATGGTTCAAGCAGCTTTCTCATGAGGAACCCTGTGCAATGGTGAGGGAAAGAGATTAGGACTGGGCCCCATGACAGGTTGGCGTAAAAATGATGTAAACCGCTTTTTTGAAAGGCTGCTCATGAACATTACAACTTCAGAAATAGTGTTTCATATTTTGGCTTTGAAGTATAGTACAATACCAGCAAGGTTGACTGCCACTGTAGTATGGTAAGGAAAAATGGTAAGGAAAAAATTAGTTCGGGTAATAATTTGAGCACTACTTCAGAATTCACTTGATCATCTCCTCACATTTCAGCTTAAATCCTTCTCATTCATAATTCTGTTTCCACAGTGGTGTTTGAAATAAATTGTGTCAGGAAGCTGCGTATTGTTTCACTTATATCCAAACTTCAAAAATGGTCAGAATAATCAAGTCTATTTGCAGGAAAAGAATCAAAACACAGTATTCTTTTAAAGTTTTCAAAATGGAGTTGCATTTCTAAATTGAAATTGTCAGCCTTATAATTAAATGTGAGCATAGTGACTCTTTGAAGCTTTAAAGTTATTCATTCAGGTCACCGCTATGAATTACAGTAAATTTATCCCATGCCAATTTTCCGATGCAGAACGACAACAGCACAGGCAGTTTAATGCTGAAGGTAGCATCGATAACACAGGAAAAGGAATGCGGGTGAATTTTTAACATTCACCAAGAGGCCCATACACAAAATGAAATACAACATTCGTCCACTACTGTGTGGTCTATGCTGGAAATCATTTGACTTAAAAATGGTTCACTTCTTATGGTCCCCTCATTTACTTACTGGAAACATCTCTAGAGTTTCCTCCTGCTCTCCACCCAATTGTTTAAAAGGCCTACAGTTGATATTATAAAGCAGGGGTCTCCAAATGTTTTGGCAGAAGGGCCACATCATCTCTCTGACACTGTTGGGGGTCAGAAAACTAATTTATATTTCAAATTTGAATAAATTTACATATAAGCATGGATTGGAGTGGATTATAAGACTTGTCCAAGGTCTGGATAGAAGGGACTTGCTGGGAGCCACATTGAGGCTCACTGAAGGACACATCTGGCCACTGGGCTGGGGTTTGGAGACCCATGTTATAAAGGAAGTGCAATAAATCTGAAGAATACAAAGTGGCTAAATGCTCAACAGAAACATGTAAATAAATCTGAGGAATACAAAGAGGCTAAATGCACAACAGAAAAATGTGACTGCCAAGAATGCTGTGATACCTCTCTCTCTCTCTCTCTCTCTCTCTCAACAATGGGTAAATTCTGGTAGCCTTTAAATAAGAGTGAAGTTTGAGCAGACTAGAAGATAGTACAATCAGAAATTTTGTGAGCATATCCTATACAGCTGAATTCACATAGGGAAAATGTGGAATAAGACAGCACAAGCCCTAGATTTCTGGGGGTATTGGTGCAAAGTCCTGCATTGTGCACCATGAAACTATTGAGTCCACTGCTGCAACCAATTCTTAGTTTTTAGGTATTAGGAGACCCTCTGATGATCTTGGGAGGACCTGGATAAACCATGACAATAATCCTATCATAAGAAGGAATCATATTTATCCTGGTCTCCACTCCCTCCCTCCTAAGAACTGCTATCACCAATTATCTCAGAAAATTATATGCATGCCATTCTGGCTGTGAACCAGACCCATTTGCATGAATTATTCATCTATATATTCTATATAATTGTATATCCTTTGTATATCCTCAGTATACTTATTCCTCTTCTGTATAGATGCTGAAGTTTGTTTCCATGCCCCAAAAACTTTAAAGCTCGGGCTGTGGGTGGCACAAGTGGTTAAGACAGTATGCCTGTTAACCAGAAGGCCAGGATTCAAGACCCAGGTCCCCACATGACAGGGTGAGCCCCTGTCCTTAGCCCAGCTCTGTGATACAGCTGGAACCAATCGTTTCGGCTCTGCTTTTCCATTGGACTATTTCAGTGGCATGGAGAGGGGGGGATTTGCTGCTTGGATTACAGCCTATCCTCCATATTAATCTACCCAGGCTTTTCATGCTTCACGTACAGCGTTGAGCACAATACCATAGTCTTTCGAGACTGATGGATGCCAATAATATACTAAAACTTTTAAAAAAATTAAATTGTATTAAGATTATCAAAGAAATATGCAGAACATTTTATGTGACTTATGAGTTGAGTGTAATTGAAATTGACCATGCAGAATATATCCCTGGCTGTACTGCAGTCGAGATCTGTACTGTGGTCCTATACTACAGGCAGAAGAGGCAAAGTAAATGCAAAATAAGGAATGTTTACCCTCCTGATGTTCTTCCTCAGGAGAGACTGACACCTGCACAAATACCAGACCATTCCCAGATAAATTAAAATCCAGATTGAGCTTTCATTCTGTAAATAAATCTTCTTACACCTATGACTTCACCTTCATTATTCCAGTGCATTGGAGCAGGCTTCCTTCATCATGCAATTAGGTCAAAGCAGATGTGCCATTTAATCTAGTGGGTTTTAAAAAGACAGTGGTAAAATGGAAACCACAAGGAACATGGTGGAGGGGAATACTGTGTTTAATCCTTTCCCTTTGCTCAGCTGTTCAAACAAACAAAATAGAAGCTTCCCTCCTGGGCTTTATAGCAGCTTCAGGAAAACTATTATTGTTGGGCTATGGTGTGATAAGATGAACACTGCATATGGGCTGTGCATGCTGCCAGCATGAACAGTAGTGCTACTGGAGCTGGTCCCAGAAGGATCCTCAGAAAAATGTGCCAAGGGCAGAGCAGGGCAGGGGAGTTTCAGGGCAGAATAGGGGGTGAGCAGTGAGGGTGAGTCCTGGATAAGAGAGAAGTAAAATCCAGTGGCACTGCCATGTGCCAGGAAACTATCCCTGTCCACCCAGTCCTTTCCCCATTTTCTCCTCAGACTTAGGCCAACTATAGAGCTGGTACTGGCCTGAGGAAACACATAGGATATTGAGTCTTACTCTGAAGTAAGAACAAAAGTTCCCTTACCTAGAGGAGGCCTTCTGATTCCCCCCAGCTTCATCATCACTGGAAGCAGCATGCACCTCCCTAGCGTAGCTGCATTAGCACCAATGATGAGAAATAGACTTACAGCATCAATGTCTATTTATTATATTAATGTCATTATATTTATGTCATTATGGCTGTAATCCTAACTTCCTCTTAGGGTGGCTTTAGCCCTGCAACAAGTCCTATGCTGACTTGGTAGTGTTGCAAAAGTGCCACATTTGCCCACTTGTGGAAGGATTAAGCCAGTACCCAGGTGTATACCAACCTTCCAACACCACCACGGGAAAATATGCCAAGTGAGTTATGTCAGCGTAAACTGGCTAGGATTTTGCCCTACATGTCCAGTAGAGTGTATGAGATTACTAGATGCACAACCTCACTTGCTAGCAGAATTAAAGCTAAATTTATTTTATTATTTATCTTTATTACAATAAAAGTAAAAGAGAAGAAAACGAGAGCAATAAAATGAAAAGCCAAAACAAACAAACCTCTGGTAGCGCAAGTGGTTAAGACACTGTGCCTGTTAACCAGCAGGCCAGGGTCTGAGACCCGGATCACTGCAAGACGAGGATTTCCTGCTACAGGCAGGGGTTTGGACTAGATGATCCACAGGGTCCTTTCCAACTCTGTGATCCTATTATTCTCTACCACAACATTTGAAAATGTATTTAAAAAGTACAGATAAGATAACCTCTAAAGTGTAGCATGGGGTGGAGTCAAATATTCTAATTATTTCCAGCTTTATATCTTAAGGAGCCCATTTTCAAAGAGTTATTCTGAAATAATATTCTCTGTCCTTTACGATCTAATATTCAAATCCACAGCTCATTAACTGATTATTCTCTCCTTTATGCAGAATGTCAATAATTGGTTTCCAGTTCATCACGTTTTCTGTTGATTTTTCCTTCAGTAAAGTTGTCAGTTTGTCCATTTCTGCAAAGTCCACAATTTTTGTCCAACTTTCCTCTATCAATTGAGTACATGTAGTTTTCCAGTATTGTCTTAAAGTAGTCTACCTGCACTTTTATAAAATTTCATGCCTTTTCTCCCAACATATTAAACTATTATACCCAGTAGAAAGGCTTCATGTTTCAACTGTACATTTGTTCTTAAAATCAACTGTATCTGTGAAACTTTATCTGTGCACCTATGTTACAAACATAATTGTAGCCAATACTTTTTTACTTTAATACATGTCCACCACATATGATAAAAAGCCCCACTGTTTTTATACATTTCCAACACTTGACATATTTTTTGTACATCTTATACGCAGCACAATCCTCAGACTGACACAACTAGAGGCAGACTGGTGCAACCAGAGGGTGTTTCACCACCTAGGAAGGGGAGGCTTCTCCCCTTCCCTAGTGGAAGGCTGCAGCAGACTCTAAGGGTCTACTCGGATTTAGGCAATTAGGGATTTAGGCTGCGATCCTAAAGACACTTTCCTGGGAGTAAGACCCATTGTATACAATGGGGCTTACTTTTGAGTAGACATGGTTAGGATTGTGCTCTTAGGCCCTGTGGAGGTAGCCTAAATCTGAGTAGAAGGAGTGGCAATGCTTCACTCCTGCCTGTCCTCAGGATAAGGTCAGGATCCAATATATGTAGGATCTTGGCCCTGCTCCGCGCCTTCTGTCCGTTCTCCACTCTTTTAATATTTAGGGTAAGGCTGCAATCCTAAAGACACTTTCCTGGGAGTAGTACCTATTGAACACAATGGAGGTTACTTTTGAGTAGACATGGTTAGGATTGTGCCCTAAATTTTATATGCTTTGTCTATATTTCTCCCATTTTCCCATAGAAAGCTCATGATTCACATTTTTGTAACCCACATGACCCAATGTAAAAGACAAATTTTTGATCTGTTTGACAATCTAATGATTTTATTTAACAGTGACAGGATTTTATTGTGTTTTGTTTCAGCTTTCAGATAAAACAAAATACCAAAAATTCAAATTACTTTTGACTCTCTACATTTCATATGTGTAGCGTACAAAGGGAGACAGGGATGAACTGCATTGTAAATGATTCTGTGTCTGACGAAATGTACCTGAGTGTTGAAGCTAACCACCGTGTCTCTTATTGCAGTTGGACAGTGTGACTTCACTAATTCAGGCTGCCAAAAACTTGATGAATGCCGTTGTGCAGACAGTGAAGATGTCCTACATTGCCTCGACCAAGATCATCAGAATTCAAAGTCCTGCTGGCCCACGACACCCTGTGGTGATGTGGCGGATGAAGGTTCCCGAAAAGAAGCCTTTGATTAAGAGAGAGAAGCCGGAGGAAATCTATGCAGCTGTCAGGAAAGGTTCAGCTAAGAAGAAAATCCATCCCGTTCAAATCATGAGTGAATTTCGAGGACGGGAAATAAACTGAAATTATTAGTTTGTTCACTGCAGAGGTTTCAAATAGTGCTCATCCCATATTGTTAGTTTTCACTTCTTAGTCCCACAAATACAATCATAATCGAATCACTCCTTTCACATTTGTAACATTTTCAATTGGTGATGTTAGGCTTAATCCTTTCCAACTTCTCAGGGCCAAAACAGCCACATTCAGCCTAACCTAAGGGAAGAAACAATCCCATAACTGGAAGAGGCCTCGGTAACTGTCCCTCTTCACGACAATATGTGGTGTGAGTCCCATTGCCATGTCTGCATCACTACTGGCATCAGTTTCCATGGCTTTTTTCAACATGTCTATTTTATTTAAAATAGCATTAAAAAGAAAAACAACATTAAAACATTAAAAAGTTGGAGAAGACTGGGCCCTTCATCTGTTCATGATGAAGCATCCTATATTTCAACCAGTGCTTCCATAGTTGCTATTACATCTTTTTAATGTCTTCCTTTATTTTGAAATGTGCTTAAACCTGGATCACGCACTATTGAATATATTTGGTTTGGTACATCACCATTTTAAACATCGTTTTAGGAAGTCACAGTAGCAGTTATGCAACTGACAAACCACAGTAAACCACATTGGTGGCATTTTAATATTTCACGTTTTCAAAGTTTGAACGACTTTAAAGTGTGTCATGCACAATGAATGTCTCAATAATCCAACTAACATCTCATAAATTAAAGTAGATTTTACTCACAAGTTATGGGAGATCAGCATTGTCCTAACCTTTTTTAAGACTGTAGAAGAGAGAAATCAGGCTGTCCAACATCACCTAGTGACTTAGTGGCTGAGATTCAAAACCCAATCCTACCCACTCTTTCCTGGGAGTAAGCCCCATTGACTATCATGTGACTTCTGAGTAGACATGCATAGGCATGGGCTCTCAATGAGATATCACTTTTCTTGTAAGCACTTTCTAGCAGCCATCATATTTTATTTCTGCTTCTGTTAATTTATCTAGTTAACTGGATTGTTCAGGTTATGAAAAGAGGGTCTAATTTAAGTCAATGGGCACTCTTTAGAAAACCTTATGATAAACAGATACACTGGCAGTGGTTCTCAACAATGAGAATATACAATTGGGACAGCACTTCAAGCAATGGGAAATGAGAAGGGACAGAATGTGCTTTCAGGACAGAAAGAAACCCGTATGATTCATGCCAACTTTTGCCTGCTTCCCTTTTGCTTTTTTCTTTGTCTTCCATCACTTTCACATAGCCTGCACGTTCTTCCGGATGACACACCACTGTCTCCTTTTTCCTTACTCATCACACAACTTGATCAGTAGCTAGCATTGAATGATGTGGATGCTGCCAGAGAGTCTGACTTTGGAGAGGTTCTTTGGCCAAATCCTCTGATCTACAGATTATCCTCCAAACTTCTACCCATCATATGGTGTCATCTGCTTTCAACATTCCCTCTGTCCCTATCTTTTTTTGCCTCTTCTTTCTCCCCATCAGCTTGTGAAAACTGAGTGCTCTCAAGTGCTCTCATTACTAATTGAAAACTTAGAAATAGCAGTAGTGGGATAGCTAATGATCTTGGAGTCCAGTGCAAAGCTCAAAAAGTTGCCCTGAAGATGATGTCACAACCAAAAGTGATGCCATCCCAGGTTTTTAAAAAAAGGAAATTGGGGAAAAACTTGCTTCCTCCTCCCCAGCAGCTCACCATTCATTTGCTCTGCTTCCTCTCCCCAGGTAGTGGTATAGTGAAGGCACTTATCTGTGATCTGGAGTCAGATAACGGAAGATTTTGTAATAATAACAAAATCAATTTTAGATAAATTATATAAATTTAAATAAGTACGGCTGCAATCCAGAGCAAATTCAGCCTGCTGTGACCTAACTGCACTCTCCTAACTATTCTGTATCCAGAGCAGAAAGTTATGCTGAATCCAGAGAGTCAGGAAGCCTGGGCTGCCCTAACTGCTCCAGAGCATGCTAAGTAATTGACACAAGGGGAAGACTTGCTCCTGAGGAGACATCCCTCAGATCACACTGAACAAGGAACAGCTGTAGTGCCTACAGTGGTGACATGACTCTGCACATCACCTGGTGCGGAAGTCTGTGCGTCATCCCTGGGATGCGCGCCCCCCCTACCTGGACTGCGCAGTCACTAAAGTTGGCACCTGCGCAGTTGTTTCTGAAGCCAACTGGCTTCAGAAAGAGTACTGCGCAGGCACCATCTCTGACACCTGCACAGTACTTTTCTGAAGCCTTTTGGCTTCGGGGGAGACTGTGCAGGCGTCAGAGTTGGTGCCTGTGCAGTACTCTTTCTGAAGCCATTCGGCTGCTGCTCCGCCTCCTGAGTGAGACCGAATGGCTGTGCAGAGGCGCGGACTTTCTCTGCTCTAAGGAAGTCTCCTCTGAAGCTGTTCGGCATGCTCAGTGTGTTTCTGCGCAGTGCACCTCAGATGGCCGTTCAGGCCAGCTCCTCAGACAAGTGGCAGCTTCTGGCTGATTCTCCGCCTTGGAGCAGGCCTGAATGGGTGTGCTGACGCCCGGGGCCTGCCAAAGGACAGTCAAACTCCTCCGGCACATCACCCCATACAGAGCGCATCCCCAATACAGCCCACACCAGCCGCACCAGTCTAGTGACGCCACTGGGTGCCTGCCTTATAAGGAGTCCCTGATGAGATGCCAGTACATTCTACAGTGAATACAAGGGGCTTCTTGGAGTGGCCTGCTGTATCCTGAGATTTGTGGGCAGCCGTAGTTTGTTCCATATCCTGAGGTTGAGAGGCAGGGGTTGCAGCTAGGATGGCCAAGAACTCAGATTTTTGGTCGGCTCTGCCATTCTTACTCGGGCCTCATCATGGACCCCTATGGGTCTACTCATTACGATACCTGCTCCTGAGGTGGTATAACTCTGAGGGCTGGAAGAGGGCATTTCTGCCTTGGAAACAGGCTTTGGATACAGAGTAACTGCTCTGCCCTAGGCAATGCTAAACATGCCCTCAACTTGCCTCTCCTGAGCTGCTTAGGCTGCCCCAGTTAGGGCAGAGCAGGTCCACCTCTCTTAGGGCACCCTATCTTGCCTTGCTCTGCCCTAAGCCTCCTTCAGAGTAACTGGGCTGGAGCATCTTGCAGTTGCTCCAACCTAGTGTTAGATAGGGCAACCTAAGGGCTCTTATGTGGACAGATTAGTTGCTCTGGATTGGGCTGCCTGGGTGCCATCCTAACAAATTTGGGCAGGCCTGACTCATATAGCATATCTTTCGGTGGTATTGTGGAAGGTGTGCATAAACCTAAACCCCACAAGTGGGGCAGAAGTGCCTTACAGTACTTTTGTGACGACCTAGGTCAGTACAGGATTCATGCCATCTTAACTGGAGATTAGGATTACAGCCTAGATTAAATAAATGTTAAACTAAAACATTAAGGAATGTTTATATTGACTGCCAGAGAAAGCCACCCTTCTCTGCACTAAAGTTAGCATTAAGTTTGCTAAGGGACTTTAGCATCTTAGCAACAGCAGGCCAGGGAGGCAATTTTGAAGAGGAGAGCACCCTGCTCTGCTCTAGGGACTGCTCCTAGGAGAGGAAGCTGGGCAGGCAGTGCTCCCTGGGCTGGAGATGCCAGGCTGCCTCAGATGATTCATTCTGCAACCCTTCAGTGCTCGCTGAAGGGTTGTGGAATGAATCATCTGAATTTCGTTATTTTCCATAGGGAAACTTGCTCTAATATGTGAGCATTTTGGAATTCGAGCATGTTTCCGGAACAGATTCCGGAACACTGTATTTAATCTACAAGACAATTGAGGTACTGGTGCCTTGGATGTGTTCCCACTAACTGGCTTTCTAATCTAATCCTTCATACTGATGTTAACACACAAACTGTTCCTCACAACTGTGTTAAGAACTTAATATAATTCTTTTAAATCTCGTGACCATAAGAAAGAACTTGATACAATTTTGCAGCCAATCAAGTGACAAATGACAGTAAAAAACAATATTATTTGAAATCCTAAAAATATCACAATATTAGGAAAATAACTCAATATTCTGTAATAAGGTGACAAGCTAGGTATACGCTTTTCCTGTGATGCCTCAGTTCTGGAAAACTGACAATTTCAGAAAGGGAATAATTTAGTAGATTATTACATTAATATATTTAAAGTATACCTTGACAATGACAGGGCTTTGAAATAGCTGATTATCAGATATGCAGAAACTCAGTTATATCACTGTAAACTTCATTCCATCATCAGTTTCCCCTCTTTTTTGACTCAGAGCCAATGTTACTTTCTGATGCTGGTAACAAGAGGTGAGAAGGAGGAAGTTCTGGGTTGTTATGAGACTGCATCCGCCCGCCTGCCCCTCTGCTATGAGGAAAGACTTTAAAGCATTTGGGGCTTTTTAGAAAAAAGGGCGTCTGAGGAGGGACATGTTTCAAATAAACAAAATTATGCAGGGGATGGTTAGAATGATTAGATGGATGTTCCTCTCATGCAACACCAGAATTGGGGCAGCCACTAAAAATGATTGTTGGAAGAGTTAGGATAGAAAGAAGATATTTCTTTAACCAGCATGTAATTAGTGTGTGGAACTCCTTGCCACAGGTTGTGGTGATGGCATATAGCCTAGATGCCTCTAAAAAGGGACTGTACAGATTTCCAGAGGAATCCACCTCAAGTTAAAAACCTGTTTTAGAAGTTGGCTGGTTTTAGAAGTTGTCTATCTCAGCATGCCAGGTGGAAGGAAGTGGCCACAGGATGCAAGTTGTCTCATATTGTCTTATGTGTTCCCTGAATCATTTAGTGGGTTATTGTGAGAAACAGAAAGCTGGACCATGTTGGCCTTTGCTTGATACTCTTATGTTCACTTAAGCCCTGGACTAATAATAGTGTCTGACCGCCAAATGTGATATTTACCTATACTTTGAAATCCCTGATAGGCCTGCAACTGATGCCATTTCATTCCAGGAGCAGGTCCTCAGAGCTCAAGCATCAATACTCAAGAGCAGTGGTTCTCAAACGTTTAACTCTCATGACCCATTTTGTTGGCTGTTGCAGTTATGTCATACACCAGAATGCCTTATGGCCATAATGAAAAACCTCAAGGCATTCTGGGGCACACTGTGGCATCTTCCAGGTCATGTCAGCCCCGCAATCCATCCAAAATCAGGCTATGACCCTCTTCCTGTGTCACAACTCACTGAGAACAGCTGATCCAGTGTTTTAGGCAGAATTGAATAATACCCTCTCCCCGTTCCATCTGTTAAATGTTGGATCTTATATTGAATCTTTGTCCAAGGTGCGAAGTGTCTCTGTAAACATTATGCCACATACCATGGGGTTAGGTTTTATGGCAGAATAGTTTTCCCCCTACACTCTATATCAATTTCATGAGCAGATCTAAAATACTGTGTCCTCTGAGCCACAACAAAGCTTTTGTGTCTATCATAGTAGTTGTCAGGAAATTGCTAATACTATCCTGGCAAATATGTATTAGAACTATTGGATCTCAAAGCTCCTGTGATTAATTAGCAGGTGTAGGTAGGGTTGGGAAGAAGCAATCTTTACTGCTTCAACTCTTTTATTTTTAATTTTGAGAAAATTGTTCAGAGAAAACAATTATTTCCCATGCCCCCTTATCCCTAAATCATTTATCAATATATGTGGACAACATTTATTCCTTGAACACCAACGATGATGTAGCTCACATTGAAAAGTGAGCTGTGCAGAGCAGAAATAAGATCAGGAGTTACTTTTCCTTCCAGGTCTTCTCCTTCTGCCTTGCTTCCAGACAAAAAGCAGGCCTCCGTCAGTCTTGAAAGACTATGGTATCGTGCTCAGCACTGCATATGCTGCATGCGAAGCACAAAAGCCTGGGTTGGATTGTTATGGAGGATAGGCTGTTACCCAAGCAGCAAATCCCCCCTCTCCACACCACTGAACTAGTCCAATGGAAAGGCAAAGCCAATACAATTGGATCCAGCTGGTGTTGCAGAGCTGGGCTAAGGACAGGAGCTCACCCTGTCTTGTGGGGCCGACCTGGGTCTCGAACCCTGGCCTTCTGGTTAACAGGCACAGTGTCTTAACCATTTGCGCCACCCATAGCCACACCCACTGCAAGCTTAATAACAACAGTGCAGCTTCTGGTAGCTGCTGGCACGACTGCCACATCTCTGGCCATTTGCACTATTAGCCTGAAAGCATGTGATGGCTTTTGAGCTGCCACAAAGAGCCTTGGCAGAGAGCAGATTCAGGCAGGTCAAGGCCTGCAAAGGATTGGGCCACTAATGAAGCTATTTCCTATCTTTTGCCTTTATGTTTATTGTAGGGCACTGCCTTTCTATAACCCCTTCTCAGTATTGAGTAAGTTAGGAGCCAATCTAATATTTGCATTCTCTCCCTATTATCAAGTCAAGTCAGAATCTTGGTTGTGACGAAGCTGCAGCTTTCAACTGTAGATGCTTCCCTGGGCACCACAAAGTTTTATAAGGTACTAAAAATATCACTTCTGGTTACTCTTTCTTGTGCATAAGCTTTAGAGCTCAGCCTAAGCTCAGGAAAGACTGGGCTGGACAGCCTCTGCTGAGCTCAGAGGCCCCTACAGTGGTGAGGGGAATAGAGCTACCCTCGCCTCCGAAAACGGTGCCACCCAGATGTGGGCATTTTCCTATATCTCAGGTATCTGCAGCGGCTTCACAATAGAATCCCCATAGAGAAAGGGGCACACCTGTACTGTATGATATTTTCAGTGTTACAATTGCAAAAACCCAAATAAAAACCAGCTACATTAACGATATAGTCACTCCTGCAACTTTACAATTTCTTCCATTTCTCTTTTGTTTTTCGATTTCTCTCTTGTTCAATAGTTAGCCCTCCTTCATAAGTAAAATCATTCATGTATCATGTAAACGCATTTCTTACTTCTGGTATCCCATCCTTTCCCCATAATCCTCAGATATAGGGTTTCAACTTTTAAGGCTATCGGCCTCGCCTTAAACTCTTTACTGTAGCAATTCTACTCCATGATGCATCCACAATTTATTCATGTTTTCCAAGTGATTGCTTTAATAAAAAATGCAAGTATTCAGTGGTGTCTGTGCCATACAATATTTATTCAAACTGATTAGCAATGTGTTTCATCAAACTGTGAGTCACACCATGACTCACCAATAACATGGTTCATGAATTCCAAAGTGAACTGTAACAAAGATATTACCCCAAGAGGTTAAAGACTTTGAATTAAAGCATGATTATGTAGGCGTGTTGGAAAATCTGCAATCTGAAGCTTGTTGCATTTTAGGTTGGTTAAATTCTGTGGCCCAATTTGGATATTTCATGGTTCCCAGATGATCATTTGCAGAAACCCACAGGTCTGCTGGCTGGCTCATGACCCAGCTGGGAACATGTGGAAGAGCCAATTAAATTAATGGATGCCTTCGCGTACAGGATATGTACAAAGATACTATAATTTGGACAACTCAGACACTGGGTTATACAATGGCATCTTCAAACGATCCAACAAAATAAAACAGGTGACCTACTTCCAGACATGCGCAATGCATTATAGATGTTGTATATATTGTGACACAAAGATGCAAGCTCGTTTGATGGAGTTCCTACACACATTTAGCAAAGGGGTAGTGGATTGGAGTGGTGGATTGGAGTGGTTTTATCCACAGTTGTCTGTGGGTGGCACAAGTGGTAAAGACACTGTGCCTGTTAACCAGCAGGCCAGGGTTCGAGACCGGGGTCGGCCCCACAAGACAGGGTGAGCTCCTGTCCTTAGCCCAGCTCTGCGACACCAGCTGGATCCAATCGAATTGGCTCTGCCTTTCCATTGGACTAGTTCAGTGGCGTAGAGAGAGGGGATTTGATTAGATGCCTGCTTTCCTCAAGGGAAAAAATCAACAGTCTGCTGGCTTTGTCTTGCTTGGCAGATAACCTTGGGGTTATCATCTCTTTCTGCCCTTCTTTATTGTGAATGGGCTTTCTGAAAACCTCTGCATCACTGTGAGGACCTTTGAGGAAGGGCAGGAGAGAGTAAACTGTCATGGAACTACCTGTTCATTTGAAGGCATGTCTCCTCCACGGGGAAAGCTTCAAGGGTTGTCTGTGGGGTCCCTCAGGCTCTGACCAACCTCTGATGATATTGATGACAGTGAACCTCTTCAAACTAAACGTCCTCAAATCCAGAGCAGAATACATAGTGTCTGGATTAGGTGGTCATGGCTGCCGCGGCTGCATAGGTCTTTCCACAGAAAGTTAGAGAAATCATCAAAAGTGGCTTTATGCAATCACCCATCTCTTCTCTCTCGTGTAACCTCTGAGGGAGAGGGAGAGAGAGAGAGCAGAGCAACCCAGAATTATATCCCATCCCAATTATATATAGTCCCAGTGGTGGGCTATATAAGTGTTTGCACTTACTCTATAGAACCTACTCTATAGTTCTACTCTATAGGACTTTCTACTCTATAGAAAGCCCATTCCCAGGTTCTCACCTACTCTACAGAACTGGTTGTTAACAAGTGATAGGACATATAAAGTGAAAAATAGCCATTTAAAAGTGGCTGCCAGATGGGCATAGAACCGGTTGTTAATTTCTTTGAATCCCGTCACTGTATAGTCCTCATAAGGAGTACCTAAGAGGAGGGTCAGGACCTCACAAGGCTGTCTCAGTCAAGGGAGAGGCCTCAAGGTTCCTCATGAACCTTAGAAAATGGGCAAACTGATTTTGAAAGTCACGGAAGAATCTGTAATGGGTGCCATAATTAGAGGGGAGGAACACCAAGTAACTTTTCCCAGTTTAATGCTTTTGAAACTTAAAGGGCTTTGTGGCTCTTATTCCTTAAATGAATTGGTTCCCCGAACTTCCTTCAGCAGTTGTCATGGTTTCTTTCTGTGTTTCATGCTCCTGATTAGTAAAGGCCACTTTCTGCCACCCCGACTTCCCCCAAGTGCTGCGTTTTCTGCAAATTGTCTCAGTTATTTCAAACCAGCCAAGACTCAGTGAGTCATTGCTATTGTTTTATTTAAATCAAACCCCTAATTATTTTACCTATCCAATCAATGTAATGTGACTCTCTATTATCATTTCCCTCTTACAGTATCTCCAATCTTCCAAATCTAATTAGCATTTCTCCAATAATCTCAGGAGCTGGACAAACAGATTTAAATCACTTTGATTTACAGCACAAGTTTTAATCATGATTTAACAACAAGCCAGCCTCGATTCAAATGTTCCGTTTTAATCATAATTTCCATTTAGATTTGCTAACTAATTTCTTTAAGCGAGGACCATTCTCTACAGTTGGTATAGACATTAAACATGCTGATTTGATTACTGTGAAATCCAGACAACATTATATTTAAGGCCTTTCGAGCTAGCCACTTGGACAAATAAAAAAAACCCTGATCCAGATATCATTGTACTGTATATTGTAGCTGGGTGCACACCAAGATTGCCATGATCCTAACATATGAGCACATCTGGCAGTCCTAAGCTTGTTGATCCAGTTTGAGGAAGACGACAGTGCTGGATTCAGCCCCCCTCCCATTTCCAAGGCATGTAATAAATGCAGCCGCTGCATTAAAATTCCATTATTGTATTCATAACAGTGCTATTTTTGAAATTGCTGATGAAAGTCCTACTTTGCATAACACCCAAGAACTTACAGAATTCAATCCCACAAATTCATCCCGTTGGTAAAGACAACACAACAAGCAACTACAGTGGTGCCTCATTTAAAGAGCTTAATTCGTTCTGGAGGCATGCTCTTTAAGTGAAACACCGTTTAAGTGAAGCGGATTTTCCCATAGGAAACAATGGAAACTCAGATGATTGGTTCCACAACCCCCAAAATATTCATTTAAAAATATTAACTGGATGTAAAAATGATGACAAACTCTGGAATTGAATACAAAACACTATAATATAACACAGACCACAATTACTGTAATAAAACACTGTAATATTCTGTACAGTAAAAAAGAAAAGAAAACCTTTATGGGCAAGGATGACTGATTTTCACTAAGAGTCACTGGGGTCTTTCTGAGCAACTTTCACAAGGAACCTCTGTGTGTGTGTGTGATCTATCTATGCAAACTAGATAGGCAGTCTGCAACAGCAAAGGGGCCAGATCCTATGCTGTTTACTCAGAATCAAGCCCCATTAATCCACTGTGGCTTACTCACAGGAAAGTGTGTAGGCTGCAGTTTGCAAGCTGCAGCAGCAACATCAGAAGGGCAAGATTCTATGCTGTTTACTCAGAATCCAGCCCCATTCAATACACTGGGGCTTACTCACGGGAAAGGAAAAGTGCAGGCAGGGAAGGGAGTGGGGGGCAGAGGGGTGGTTGTAATGGGATCCAGGCAGGGGGGGCTTCCTTGGGTGAAAGGGGTCTGTTTGAGGGGGCTGCAGAGGGGATGCAGGAGAGTATTCCTTCCTACTTTATGGAGGCTGCATAGGCTGGGCTGACCAAGTTCTCTGGCTGCAGGAGAAGAGCAGCCATCTTTGTTCCCCTGATGAAGAGGCTTTTCTGCTCTTCTGCTCTCCCTGCTGGTCTCTTCCATGTACTGTGGGGGGGGGGAGTCCTGACTTACTCCCTCAGCCCAGCCAATGCTGGGGAGAGACAGGGAGAAGGACAGGGAGTCCAGCCAATGGGCACTCATTATGCGAAAAATGCTCTTTAAGCGAAGCGAAACCAATCAGAAATTTTTGCTCTTTAAGTGGAACACTCTCTATGCGAGACATTTGTTAAGCGAAGTACCACTGTATTTCATTTATTAAAATGTTCTCACCTCTTTTTAGTTCTTATGTTCTGAAACAATCAGAGCCTAGGTTGATCTGTGTCTGTTAAGAGAATTATCTCACTTTTCTCAAAACATTCAACATGCAAATGGGATTGTATGCATACAAAACAATTTTAAAAACCAGTGGTTATCTGAATAAAACCACAACAATGGGCGCAATCCAGAATAACGACGTGAAGTCCTTGCTCCAGTGTAAGAACAATTTGCTCCGAATTGCAAAATGAATTTCCCAAAGGTTTTCATTAGGTGGTGCAGTAACTACAGGTATATGTAATGTCTCTTACATGCTCCTGTAGTTACTCTGGATTGGAGGGAACATCCATCAATCACAAAGGCACATTTCATTCTTTGAAAATATTTCAGGAGCCCTACTTGGAGATAATTTTGTTGCCTTCTGAAATTGGAGCTATAAAGGGGCCAGGCATATCACTTTAAAGCCCTATTCCAAATTTGGGGCACCAGGAAAAATGAAACTGTCTTGCTGCTGCAAACCTATCATAGGTGAAGGACCCCACGGAAGAGCGTTCAGCAGAAATGCAAAGTGATACCAGGTGATACAGATTCAAAGCAACTTGATACCAGGTTATGCTGTTAATGGCTGTTAATAGTGTTTTCTAAAGGCTCAAACCATCCATTCTCCATCCCAGAAGCCCTACCTGCATCCTTCATTTTTTCCAGCGGTAGACAATCTGAATGAACTCTCACCACAGTCATGAATTCACTGGCCTGCATTAAGCAAACTTTCTTTTATAAGATGGGCAGAATGATCCCTCCCTCCTTCTTAAAGGTTGCTGAGATAATGCCGGTGAAGTGCTACATAAACGTTAAGTGGTACAACTGGGGTGTTCACAAAGAGTGCAAAGAATGCATTTTATCCTGAATGCAATTGACTTTTAAAGTGTGTTTACGCACAAGAGAAAACAGGAGAAGGCACTTTGAAATGAATCTTTTTTCTCATCAGTGTGACTTGTTATTTTGCCTTTTTCAGTGCAGGACATTCAAAGTTCCCTTTGAATTAGCATCCTTGTGAAACAAACATCTTCCTTCTGATTTGTTACACTGAGGATTAGCCTTGCTCCAGTCTACAGCTGAAATGGTCTAATTATATTTTTGATTGTCAGCCAACGATATTTCAGAAATGATACAAAGGTATATGCTAAGGTGGAAGAAGAGCACCATTTTTTTTTTTGCAGGGAGTCGTACCCCCCCCCCCCATTCCAATTCCTTTCCATCACCCTCTCCAGCCAGACTGTAATTGACCAGTATAAATTAGGAAGTTCACAGAGCATCCACAGATAATGAAGACATGAGGCAGCTGTAAGGGAACAAAGGCCAGGGCAAATTGAACAATTATGGTCTTGTTCTAAGAGTCGCCGCTGTCAACTAAGCCCTATGCTAAGATCGATGATGGAATTGTGACACTGGATTAAAGAAAGAAACACCATTTCATTCAAACAGATTGTGGAAATGGGGTTCCAAACTCAGAAGAAGAAGGAAAGAAACCAAGAATATTCACATACCTAAGACTATTGGAAGGATTGATGCTCCCCTCAATAGCCCATCAGTTTTCTCTAACACCAAGATTTTCAGTCCTTTTCATCTCAAGGCACACTGACAAGGTGCTAAAATTGTCAAGACCCACCACCAGCTTTTTGAGAATTAATAAGGCACACCACAATGATAACCAGCCTCCCATTCTCCAATGGCCCTATGACTCTTGAACATCTATGGCATGCTTCAATTGCAGCACTCCAAAGTGTTCTCTCTCTCTCTCTCTCTCTCTCTCTCTCTCTCTCTTCCAGTCCCCCAATCTGTGTGTCATGCCACCTATTAAATATAAATGCTACCTATTAAAGGAGGAGGCAATACAATTGAAGGTCATTTTTTATTCATTAAACGTGAGATCTAGAGACAAAGGCTATCCTAGCCACACTTTCCTGGGAGCATTAAACACAATGGGACTTACTTCTGAGTAGACATGCTTAGGATTGCTCTGAAAGTAAATTGGTCTGCAAATTGAAACACAGTTCAAAGAGGCTCAAACTCTCCCAAATCGTATGCATTGAGATCACCATGGATGGATTTAGCCCCAAGGGTGCCTAAGTTGGTGCCGGTGTCAGCTTGCTGTATACCCTTTGGCAAAGCTCTGTGCTGAGACTTTCAGGTACTGCACTGAGCCACCCCCTGATGGTGCACTGGCTAAAATGAGAATTCAGGGTCAGCCTAGCCATTTTGGCCCATTTCTGGCTCATAAGCTATTCAGCTATGGATATCGTTCATTCTAGAACATTCCCCTTTAGTGTACTGTATGTGAGTACTGTATGTAGTGTACTGTAAGTGAGCATGTTGTGTCTAATTGGGGGGAGGGAATAAAATGCTGCCCTTTGCTACAACGCTGCACCAGATAGCATGAAACCTATTAACTGCAAGCACATGAATTAATAGCATTTATACAGTGCCCTGTGTCGGAATAAACTCTGCCCTTGTATTCATGCTGCTGATCAACAGAATGGAGAATATAAAACATGATGTTCTCTTATTCCGCTTCTTCACAGGATAAGATTTACAGGAGGTTATAAAAGTAATATATTGGCAATCAAAACTAGAAGAAAAGATGCCTTGAAGGCCATATTTCTTTTTAGGTCTCACCAAGATCTTCTTCCTTGCATTCATGTACATCAACCAATCTCTTTCAAGATGACATTAATTTATGTAGCTTGCAATTAAAATTTAGAAGAGGAACAAAATGAATAATAGCCTGTTATTTCCGCATCATAAAAATTTAAAGTTTTCTATTTTTCCTCTCCAATAAATATTTGCCTATTTAATGGGTAGAATTCAGCCAGGACTACACATTTTTACATTCTACTGAATTCAGGATGTTGTTGACTCTCTCCTGATTTAATCCATGAGACTTCAAAGTGCTCAGCCATGGCTGGATGGGCTCCAATGTGTTTTCTTCACACTGATTATATGGAGCTGCTGTGTAGTAAGTTGGGCCACTGACAGTGAAATCCTAACCCCAGTTAGGCTGGTATATGTTCCTGCAATAGTCTGGACGTATTGCAAAAATGCTGTAAGATACTTCTGCACGACTCCCAGGGAGGGGGTTAGGTTGGAGCATGGACTTGCACTGGTCTTCCCATACCATGGTAGGAATGGGAAGCTGCGGGAGTTCTGCTGGCCTAATTGCTTAGGATTGCACCCTAACTGCCCAAGCATACGAGCTTGTTGCACTTGACATGCTGCCAAATAGGTTGGTGTAACGAGGACCTAAAATCAGGGCAAACACTTTGGCGGCAGCTGCTGCATGGCCACTGATGTAGCTGCCATAAAGCTGTGCACTGCCAATAGCATGGCACAAACCAGCCACTGACTTCTGCCAGTGGACAGAAAGTGAGGTGAATTACAGTGGAGCCAGCAATCTCCAGATCTCAAACCTCTCATTGGATCAATCACCTGGCAGTCTCCTGAAAGTAAAGAAATGGCATAGATCTGAGGAATTCCATTAGGGATCTGGGAGGTATTTCTCACTTTTCTTGTCCTCATATGGTATGTATAATGCAGCACATGCTGTGCCTGGGGCCCTGCATCCCATGTGCCATTGCTGAGTGGGATTTGGTCTGTACAAGAGATGAAATGAAATACCTGGTTAATTAAGGTATTTAATGTTATTTTACATCATTGGGCTGCTATTAACCACTCATCAACATCATGGACACTCATCATAGCAAGTTTTTATACCATGAGTTTACCTTTATTATATTTGTTGTTGCTTAGATGACCAAATCCAAATGGTGCAGCATCCCCAGTTACCTCACTTTCTTCCTGGACCGTTCCCCCCCCCCCCCAAAACTCACTTAAAACATTTTTTAGATCATAAGCTATACATATTTAACAAGAAAAAGGAAAAGTCATGTGCAGCCAAAGATTCTCACTGAAGCTCTTCCCACCACTGAGAGGCAAGCCACTGTTCAGTTTAGAAAAGTCACTTGCTATTGTGGCTGGCAGTAAGTCGGGATCCAACACGGTACTTCAAAGAAATCAACTGCTGTGCATAGCTATTATTTCCTATGTGCTCATATAGCCTAATTGATTGTAACTCTGCTCAGTAACTGCCCTGTAATAATGTTATCTCTTTAACGTATTTAAAAGCACTATTAATTTATAGTGCATTTTATACGTGAGAGGGATTAAAAGAATGCTATCCAATGTCAGTGTGATTCCAACCAATATTCCAAACATTAAATGTTACAACTGTCACAGCAGCAGTCAGTCACATGTATATACAGCTGCTGCTCGATCCAATAATTCCATTTCCTAACCTTACATTTTTAAAGATGGCTAAATCCCACCATCCATCAAGTTGCCCTTAACTGTCAAGATAGTGACTGGTATTCCAGTGCCAATACCACAGGGAGAGAAAATTTGCATGTTGTGTCTATGGATAATTCCACACTAAAGTATTTTGGGGGCATTTTTATTGTGACAAAATGAGGTGAACTAACAAAGGTCTAGCCGCCCATTTGAAGAATCAATTCAAAATATAGATCATATTTAAAGATCGTGTTTACAGTCTCCGCAATGCTAAGATACTCCAAACACAGAGCACAATCTTAAGGGGTCTTTACATTGCCATAACTATTACTAATAGTAACACACCATTCAGGATGGCCGTGATTCTGCAGACCATCAAGGACTCTCAGTTCTTGACAGAAAGGGAAGACAGAAAGGGAATCAGCATTGGCAGGACTGGGCAAAGGAGTGGGAGAAATGGGATCGAGGCAAGGGTGAAGAGGCAAATCAATAGCTGGGAAGGGTGATTGTGGAAACAGGAGTATTGCTAATATTTGATCCCCCCCTCCTGGCCTTGATCTGCCTTTCTAGCCCTTGAACATGCTTGACTAGTTGGCGCATGCTTGACTAGACCCAGCAGGACAGTGAAGGCTTGCTTCTTGGGAAGGGAGCTATTGCTGCCTTACTCAGAGGAGACCTCTGGGGCTCCCTTCTGAAGGATTCAGTGAACAATTTGTGGCATGACTGAATTGGCAGTGGGGATTTAATTGGGCTGTCAGTTGGGATCTGACAGTAATTATGAAACTATCTTCCTTGTACTCCATACTGGCTCACAACCTGATGCTCACTATTGCAATGGAAAACATGACTTGAAACCATAAAAACCCATGGGTCATGCTGGGCCCATAACAGACCCCATTGGTGTACACAGCCAGTGATTAAATTTGGAGTCAAAGAATGCAAAACAGAAGCTTCTGCAGAGAGTTTGGTCCATGATGCACTGGCATGACACATTCTTGGTTCTTTTGGACAATATGCTATTTTTGGTGTAATATATCTATTTTTTATAGGCTGTGGGTGGCACAAGCGGTTAAGACGCTGTGTCTGTTAACCAGCAGGCCAGGGTTCGAGACCTGGGTCGGCCCCACAAGACAGGGTGAGCTCCTGTCCTTAGCCCAGCTCTGCGATGCCAACTGGATCCAATCGTATTGGCTCTGCCTTTCCATTGGACTAATTCAGTGGCGTGGAGAGGGGGGATTTGCTGCTTGGATAACAGCCTATCCTCCATAACAATCCAACCCAGGCTTTCGTGCTTTGCATGCAGCATATGCAGCGCTGAGCACGATACTTAGAATAAAAAATAAACTTCATTAAAACAAAGAATGCAGAGCAGAATACAAAACAAAACAAATAATACATAAAAAATGGAAAAGGAGGGGAAAAATGACAAAAAAAATAGTGTAGCAAGAGCAAAACCTAAAATTCTAATTGCCTCCTGCCTTTATATTACTAATCTAACCCTACAATCCAGAGAAACGACGGAGCAAGGATTCCCCGTAGTTACTCTGGATTGTGCCCTAAATTTACACCCTACGAAAGCTATGGAGCTACAAAAGTTGGAACTCCAAAAGCTCCAACAGCCCCTCTGATGACTAATCTTCAAATCCCAAACTAATTAAGTCATTACTCTCTCTTACAAAAAGTCAGCAAATGGTTTCCAGTTGTTCATAAAGTTTTCTGTTGATTTCTCTTTAAGTAAAGTTATGAGTTTATTCACTTTTTAAAATCCGTAACTTTCGTCCACCGTCTAGCAACGGTCTATCTGTCGTTTCTGACACTGCTTTGTTTTTCTGATTGCAGTAATTGCAATGTCTTTTGTCTCTCTTTTGTCTCTCTGGGTGACGACGAAGGCATCTACAATGAATGCATAATTTTAAAATAATATGCTTTGATTGTACTGTAGAGTTGGAAGAGAACAAAAAGGCCAACATCTTGCGTAGAAGTGGCTCCCCCATTTTCTCACAATAGGCTCCTCTTGTGTACTGGCAATCACAAGTTGTCAAACCTGGTAAAGAAATAAACAGGGAGGGGCTGCCTCCGTGACCCCTCCAAGGCAGCTACAACAATGTACATTGTGCTACCTGCATGGCTGTTTGGAAAATATGGACTTGTTCTCAAGATGCCTTTTTCCCCAGAAGCTGGGCAGTCATCAGTCCATCCATTAAAAATGTAAATAACCTTGTCTTCACAAATCTTCTTGCACACTGACCTAATGTGGTCAGTCTCTGACCTAACGTGGTCAGTGAAGTATATTAAGAACTGAGAAGCTACTGGAGAAGACTTGATTTTGGCAGATATTGTTGCTTCCTTTTCCCCCAAAGTCTGCAATTTCTTTCTATTACAACTAATTAGCTGCATTTAATGGATCCTAAATTTGATTCAGCAAGGCAAATATTACTCTGATCACTTATGTGTGTTATTGATTGGGGCACAGAAGAAGAGAACAACTCTTCCACACACACTTCCATGCTCACACACCTGGAGGTGAGCCACCACAGGCAATTGTGTGAGCAGCTATTGATTCACTGTCAATTTCTTTGCAACTTTTTACCCTCAAATATTTAGAGGTAGCCTTTAAGTTGGGAGACCCCAGTTGATCTGTGCCCCAAACTCTGCCACATTGATGCAGCTACATTGCTGCACTGGGAGTTGAGTAGGACTGGGCTGTGAGGAATCATTCTTCACTTGGGGAAGCTCCCCAGAGCATTGAAAACAGGGCAGTCCTAAAGTTGGCCTCAAAGGGCAGTGCAAATCAGAGCAGCTTGGTACAGTCCCAGATCCTGCCCTGAATCTTACCCTGCGTCCACAAGTGCCAGATCTGGACCGTGCTCTCCCACAGTCCCACCAGGGCAAGACACAACGTTGGTACAATGTGATGGAAACAAAAGAATTTCTGGTTGGATTACTGAGAGCTCCTGAGGAAGGATTTGTACTTATGTTCCAAGATGCTAGTTTTTTTATCTGCAGAAAAAATAGGAACTATTTGGTTAGTGGATCCATTTATGTCCATGAAAGAGTCCACAGAGGAGTCTGAGTGCAGAGAACTCTTGATCAGGCAAAATGAAAGGACAGATGAAAGTGCAAATGCTTTTAGACATGATGATCTAGCTTCTGCTGTTTCTGAGATGTGGCTATAAAGCCTATTTATTTCTCTTACCCTTCCAACCTAGGCGCAATACACTCCAATGAACATCACCAGTATACAGTATATGGGTTCTGCCTTGGTTTCCACTACATGGGAAATGCTATGCTTTTTTGAAATGCTTTAGGAGGCAAATAGGTTCAGGGGACGCCAAGTGAAATTGTCTCGCATTCCAATGTTGGAATGGCTAGCCTAAGTGCACTTCAGGATTGCGGCCAAAGTACGTAATCCTAACCACACTTTTCTGGAAGTAAGTACTATTGAACACAATGGGTCTTACTTCTGAGTAGACATGCTTAGGATTGCACTGTAGGTACATACCATCCATCCATCCATCCATCCATCCATACATACATACAATTAATAATGTGCAGTTCTGCCGGAGTCACAGAAATTTTGTCACCGGCTTGATGCCATTTGCAATAGAGGAATTAAACTCACTATTTCGACTGGATAATTCAATATTGTAAAAAAAATCCCTCAAGGTTTCAGTTGGCAAATTTGTTACATATTTCATTATACAGTATACGATTAAAATCAATGAGATTTTAAAGCATCCATCTTTGACTCATTCTAAATTTTTGTTAACAAAAATACTACATACGTTAGCATCAACTATTCAAATAAAATGTGCATACATTGTAAATGGATTGGTTATGGCTTCACTGTCTTGATTTGGATTGTTGTTATTGATGTGCATATTAATGTATATGAATATACTGAAATTTTGGAAAACTTTGTTGCAAAGCTCAGCATATCCATGATCAGTTAGCCCTTTTTAAAGTGTTTGTTACATCAGAATCCATATTTAATTATCTTGCCAGTGCATACAAATGAGTCTCCCTTACTCCATGCCATTTAAGTATCTGATATTAAACAATTCTTCATATTGGGCTCATCTTAAGAGGAAGATGAGAATTTTTCAGTTCTGTTAGTGTGCCAGTGATTAGTATGGATGATTTGAGAAATCAGGTCAGAGACTGGCACAAGAAAAGTGTCATTTACATCCCCTATGCAAAAACATTTCTCAAAAAAATTACAGAGAAACCAGAACTTTAAGGAGTATATAATCACAAAAATTCATGGAAACACCATAGGATGAGTGAATATTCATTCCGCACCATCATGCACTTTTAATGCTTCAAGTTTGATTTTTATTTCATATTTAAAATGCCAATCTGAAACAAGAAAATTTTTTGATTCTCTGCCTGGATTTATTGTGTCAATAACAACAACAAAAATAGATTCTTCTTGAACATGCTTAGTAAAACTGCTAGAAAAGAATAAAAGGTATAAGGGTAATTTTTGGGTAAAATATCCATTTAAAAATTATGCGCAGATTCCAGCCTTGGTGCACATGGGTTGAAAATTATAAAACAGTAAGGGAGCAAACCTGGCAAGTTCTCTAGTTATGAATTTAGGATGATGCAACTCCAAGGTAAGGGAACAAACATTGTCTTACTCCATGGCTGCCACCCATGTGTAGAAAGCAGCACACGCCCCACTGGCACAGCTATGCCAGTGCCAGAATGTTTACTAGGAGTTTGCTCTGAGAGTGCAGTCTTAACCAGTTTCAACCAGCAGAACTCACCTATATCCCTATTCCCACAGTGCTGTGGGGAGTCTAGCTCATGTATGTTCACTAGCCTAAACCTGCCAGGAGTGGCACATAAATATCTTATAGCACTTTGTGACACTCCCAGGCCAGCATAGGACTTGGGCCAGCCTGAGGGTTAGGATCGCACTGTCAGTTTCATTGACATCAGCGTCGTTCTTCGGTTTAACTATGGTTAGGATTACGCTGCACAGGAGAGCTGGTACCAGCTCAAGGCCCACAGAAGGAACCACAGCAGTTTGAACTACATGCTGGTGTAGAACCCATATCTGCAGTGCATATATTCCTGTTTCTACTGTGGATACTGAAAACCATGAATAGTAGCTGCAAGTGGGATGATAGTGAAAGTGACAAGAAGGCTAACAGGGAGTGGAGACCAGCATTCTTATTGACTTTCTATTTCCTCTGCAGTCTCTTTCTTGATAGTGTTCCCACTGTCACCTCCTGTAGCATTCCTCAGTCTAGCACAGCAGTTGTCAACCTGGCCTCCATAAAGGCTGCCCTATCCCTGCCTCCATAAAGGTGGGCAGGGGCGGCTTTGCAATCCCCAGCATCACACTGGCCTTTGATAGTACAATTTTAACTTGCATGGGAGAGAGAAACATATGTTCTTATGTTCGTATTTGTTGTTGTTCATTTATTCATATATAGTGGTACCTTGGTTTACAAGCATAATTCGTTCTGGAAGCATGCTTAGAATCCAAAACGCTTGTACATCAAAGCAAATTTTCTCATGAGAATCACGGACAATTCATTTCACAGCCAAAAATATTCATATAAAAATGATTCCAATACTGTAATATAATACAAAATATAACAAGATATAAAACAAATTGACTTGCACTGACACTCTCAGGTCTCTCAGGCTTCAATATGCCCCCCTTACACAGGAGTGAGCCCCACTTATTATAATAGGCTTACTTCAGAGCAGACATGCATAGGTTGATCCCTCAGTAGAGACTAAGCATGTGCTGGTGGAGTGCTAATATCACAGCCAGGACTATTTATTTGCTTATTTTTCTAGACATCACTTGCATATCAAATCAAAATTTATTAGAAATGTTTGCTTTTCTTGCAAAGCAAAACACTCTCAATCCAAGTTACTCTCAATCTGAAGTTTTACTGTATATAATATCTGTAGGTGTTCATGCTAATCCAATTGAATTGAATCCAATTTTGACTTCTCTGTGGGTGGCTCAAGGGATTAAGACACTGTGCCTGTTAACCAGCAGGCCAGGGTTTGAGACCCGGGTCGGCCCCACAGGACAGGGTGAGCTCCTGTCCTTAGCCCAGCTCTGCGACGCCACCTGGACCCAATCGTATTGGCTCTGCCTTTCCACTGGACTAATTCAGTGGCGTGGAGATGGGGGATTTGCTGCTTGGGTAACAGCATATCCTCCATAACAATCTAACCCATGCTTTTGTGCTTCGCATGCAGCGTATGCCGCGCCGAGCACGATACCATAAGACTGACGGAGGCCTGCTGTTACCTTTGTGGTACAACAATTAAGTTTAATGTTTCTTATGTTTTTAACCTAAGCCCCAGGCACACAGACCTAAATTCCAATAGTCAGACCCACTGACTCCCACTGATTCTGCAGGGAGAAATTTATGAACATGCTCAGTTATCCCACTGAAATATGTGGAATGTCATTGATGACCATTATTATTTTATTAACCATCATCATTTAACTGCTTATTGGCCTTCTTCGTTTTCTCTACTACACCTGAAACTAAGGCAAATGGACTTGAATGGGCATAATATATGCATAGTTGATTAGTGAGTTCAGGGGCTGAAATTATCTTGAACTCAGTAACCATATGCCATATTGTTTGGCCATTGGCCATATTGTTTCAAGTTGATCTCATTGAAATAAACCTCATATGGTGTCCACTGTTTTCATTAAATCATGTTGAATTGTACAGTCTTCGGTGATTCAGTAGTTTTTTTTCAAAGTTGGTACCTGTTATTTACCTTGCCTATATCCAAACCAGCCGTTAGGTGGACTAGATAAATGAATTTTAACTTTAAACTAATTGGTTCTGCTACTAATCTTGAGTAAATTATTCTAGTATGGTAGTTTATATAATGCATAGAGACTAAAAATGTCATATTTTAGAGAGATCCTTGGGCACAGGAGTTTCAATTTGTCTCTCATGGTATCTTCTTCCATAATTGTTATATTATATTGAAGAAAACTGAAGTATTTTAAGGGGCAACTGAATGAATTATTAAATCCAGTTGAACTTTCATTTTCCAATTATTGGCTATGCTGAGAGAATGGATTCATATAATGGAATTGAGTATAATGAAATTCATAATATAAGCAATTGGAATGGATAAAAAATTGATTTTTCTTCTCAAATGTATTCTCCTTTGACATCTCTTTCACTGTTTTTGCTATCTTCAATGGGATCACTAAATGCCCTGCTCAAGATGTGACTGGCATCTCTGCAAAGGAAAAAGCAATCAATTTTTTTGCTAGTGACTGCAGTGCAGGAAAAAAAACTATTTTTCCGAAACTATCCATAGCTACTAGATTTACTGGAAAGCATGACATATACACAAACATATGCAGTTGACAGAACAGGTCCTTTAGGCCTGCAACCTTAAAATAATGATTTTCCAATGGTATTCTGGATTTTTCTACTGTGGTCCCTGGAAACATTATCAGATTCCTTCATAAGAAGAATTCAGCTTTCATGGTAGGTTACTTTCCATTGCCAATGACCTCTAAAATGTGCAGTTTCAGTAAAATGCTTTGTATAAAATGGTTAGCATTTGTAATAGTGTAGCGGGGGCTGAGCAAATGATAAGCACTGCAGGTACTACAATCCACTGTGTAAACTTGCAGTTGGATGACACAATGACAGCAATTTACTGAACCAAACAGTGCCTTCTACACATTGCTTGCTACCCACAATGACTCAGAATATAAGGAGTTGCTTACACAGCACATTGTAGCACCTGCAGTACTTACCACTTCCCCCCTTCTAGCTAGCTAATGAGTTAGAATACCAAGCTAGGTAACAGGTGTGGTCTGGTTAGGGTGATCAGATCCCAAACCCAAAATTCCTGAACCCCAAGGCCAAAATTCCTACACCCCCCAAGCCAAAATTCCTACCCGCTTAAAAAAATTGCCAAAAAATGTATTTTTTGTATTTATATATTTTGTTTTACGGTTTTTTTTTGGCCATAACTTTTGATAGGAAGAAGATATCTCAAAACCGATTTTTGCATTGGATTATGCTCTTCAATATGAATTCAATGACATATGACATGATGGTGTACTGTGTACCATCGCAAAGTTAAAAAATGAAGCCAAAATGTAGAACACCCAGACAGGAGGCTAAAAATCTGGACAAATCTGGGTTTTTCCGGTCATATGGTCACCCTAAAGTGGTTGAGTGCAGGGCTGATGAAGAAAGCTAGTAGGAAAATATTTGGACAACTCCTGGATGGGAGACTAAAAGCTGATAAGCTGTCATAGTCATCAGAGCCAGGAGATGTCATAATTTACAGCTTGGCTGACCTGAAAACTCTTGCTGGAAGCTTGAAGGCATTTCTTGATACCAGGTGTAATGATGACCATACTGGATTCTACCTGGAAAAAGAAGAGTTCTATGAGCTGCCTATAGAACAACATAGACTAGCCAGCTACTCAGATATAAATAGTCTACACTTACCATCTGCTGGCCCTCACAAAGGATCTCCAAACAACATGTGAAATTAAGAAAACTGAGCTATATGTGAAATTTCAAATTCTTTTTAATAAAAAAAATTGTAAGAAAAATATTTAAATGTGTTTATTTTGGTGTGTTTATGAGAGCAAAGGGGTGGACAACTAACATGGCTATTTCACAAGAGGCCACAAATCCACAGGCTAGAAAGACCACACTTTTCACTGATGTTTTTATTCATTACCTCCTCTGTTTAAAGTCAGCATTGTAATCACCATTCCGTACATTGCAAAAACTACCATGAATAAGAAGTTCATCCATCAACAGCAAAGTGCATGTCCGAGCACACTTACAAGATCAAGGTGACAGATAACAGGTAGGCTTAAGAGTCTCATGGAAAATAATACAAAGGTAGTTGCACATTAATTATTGTAAATCATGCAGAGGTTAAGAGTAGGCTCCACAGGGCATCAGTAAATACAGAATAGGTCTGATAAGGCAAGAGGCACTTATAGCTACTTTTCTATGTTAATGCAAAATGATACATTTCTAATTACAAAAGTAAAGAGCAGGTGAAAAATCTTTAAAAGGGTAATTAATGAGCAATAACACTGAGGGTTTTTTTCCTCTATTCCTGTAACTTTTGGCCATCAAGCATGCAAATTACATTGGTGTTTTTTTAATATACTTATCCATCTGGCATTCTACTGGTATTTACCTTCAGACCCTCCAACAAAGACACCAGGCTGCACTTGGGTTTAACTTGGGCTACTTCATTAAATGCAAGTGACCAATTTTTAAGGCATAGAACTTTTAATGCATGGAACTTATTGAACCTAATGGGCTGCGGGTGGCGCAAGTGGTTAAGATACTGTGCTTGTTAACCTGAAGGCCAGGGTTCAAGACCCAGGTCGATCCCCAAAAGACAGGGTGAGCTCCTGTCCTTAGCCCAGCTCTGCAATGCGGCTGGAACCAATCATATTGGCTCTGCATTTCCATTGGACTATTTCAGTGGCGTGGAGAGAGGGGATTTGCTGCTTGAGTAACAGCCTATCTTCCATATCAATCTAACCCAGGCCTTTGTGCTTCGCATGCAGCATTGTGCAGAGCTGAGCACGATACCATAGTCTCTCAAGACTGATGGATGCCTGCACTCCCTCTGTTGAACCTACTGAATCTTAAAATCTGTCCCTTGCCAGTCTGAGGTAGGCAAAAAAACCTGCCTTGCCCAGCAAATTCATATGAAAGACAAAAAATATTCCTATCCAACCATCATGACGAGTGACGAGCTAATCTCATACCCATCATGCAGCATGAAAACTTATGAGAGTGTATTTATGGACATATGTATATTGACACAGAAAGTTGGCCAGAAAATGTGGATAACCTCACACATAGGATAAGGCATTTATATAGCTACATAAAGCCTTGCTCCTGTTCCTGTCTAAACAGAATGATTTTTTAGTCATCCTCCACCAATGAACACACACCTACTTTTGTATGCAGAAATTGCTTTTTCCCTGTTTTTCCATAGGTTTTCAGGACCACAGAATTATTTTGAACACTTGGCCTCGTTCTTAGTCCATTTTAATCATAGACTGGTATGGGGGTAAAAGTGGGCTGCCCAGTTTGGTCTATATGGCTCATTTTATAATACGTATATGAAAATGCCTTGAAGTAGACTTTTCACTTGGCACGTAATCATACTGCTAAATGTGTGCCTTTATGCATATTATGACTAATGCATGCAACCAGATAATTAATTATGTCTTAATAGTACACCAGCCAAACATCCCATAATTATATCTGGAAAGTCATTAGACCAGCTGAAAGAATAGCTGAGCTACAGTGACAGAGCAAAGCAAATGAATGGTAAGCAAGCCACAGCGATAGTAAAAGCTGTAAATTTTACACCCTTAAAAGTCACAGAGTTAAAAGTGACATTTTTACAGATTTCAAAGGGACTGGTTTTTATAATTGTGAATGGTGTGATCATACTTTTCTCCTGTGGGATTAGAACTTGGGGTACACAATGAAATTGATGGCTGCAGATTGGGGACAAACCTACCAACTTGGGGCAGGGAGTGCAACCCAGCTTCCCTGACTTCCCAATGGTTGATGTTGAGAAGCTGATTTTATTAGCTTATATATGCAGGGTGACCAGATGCTGAACCAAAAATTCCCTGCCAAGCCTCCCAAAATTCCTACCCCCAAGCCCGTAAAAAATGGTGTCTGTAAAAAATGTAGGACACCATAAAAATTTGGACAAATGTAGGACATGTTAAAATAATAATAATAATAATAATAATAATAATAATAATAATAATAATAATAATAATAATAATAATAATAAAACCTTTATTACGGTCTTAGACCAGCACAAAACAGTAAAAAACAGCTTAATGACAAGTATATCCAAAACGAAAAGAGCACAATAGAAGCATAGGAATTATCAATATAAAAGTGCAAGGGTCATAATATTTCCTAAAAGCCGGTTAGGTTAACACCTCAGGTTAACACCTCAGCCAAGATTAAACATAAAATAGTGGCCTAATAATGTACAGAAAACGATAAGAATTGGCAGTCACTTATACTGAAACATTCATTGCTGCCATCCTAATTCTCATGGCAGCAGCAAGGAATTTTGCAACAGCATACATGGAGGTTGGATTTCCGTCAATCAAGAGCATGTGCAAAAATTGACAGCTACATCTCCTGGGCAGATTAGACAGCAATGGATAAATAAGCAGAGTGCGCAGATCTTTATAAAAAGTGCAACGTAATAGAATGTGCTCCATAGTTTCAACCTCATCCTGTCCACAAGGGCAAATCCGCTCATCATAAGGGATTTTCTTATATCGTCCCTCTACGACTGCAGAGGGTAGGGCATTGAAGCGAGCTAGAGTGAAGGCCCTCCTTTAACTATATATTTCTAGATGGGTCAGGTTTAGCGCTGTGGCCTGTAGTCTAAACTTGGCTTTAACAAAAGGATCTGCAACACCTGCCAGGTCATTCTGCCATTCAATATATTGTATGCGTTGTTTGATGACTGACCTAGCCCGTTCGAGACTCAGAAGGGGCAAATCACTCATTGAGAGCCCCAACTGTGCTAGTTTTTCGTATGTTCTTTAACCAGCCATGATGTGCACCATCCCTTAAAATTAGAGTAACAATACCTTCTGAATTGAATAACAGCCTGAGCCAAAAAAAAAAGTATATTCATCCAGAACATGGCTTCAACTTTGATCTGCCCCGTCTCCAGCCGAATCATAGCATTGGAGATGTCTCTACAGACACCTAAAATCGCCCTCAAGAATTTAGATTGAACGTGCTCTAGCACTTTTATATTAGCTAGAGGGCCAAGCTGTGAGCCATATCGTAACTGGGCTAATGTTAAAATAAAGCAAAAATACTCGTACTGGTTTCCTGTACTTAATTTCAACACTTCAAAAATTGAAAACTTTTTAACATGCATGAGCCTGACAGATACATGTAAGATGCCCTCGAAGCAGTTTGCAGCAACACAAGCCACACATGCAAGTGACTTCAGCATATGTGATTCAGATCCATAAACACAAACACACACACACACATACACACAAGGACACATTCATACACTCACACAGAATGACACATTCATACACACACACAAGCACACAATCATACACACACAAGGACACACTTATACAAACACACACAAACACACGCACACAAGCACACACTCACACACACACTCACCAGAAGTGGCATGAGGCTGAGCCTCTGTCTATAGAAGTTTGGCCAGAGGGGGCAGAAGCAGCACAGAGGAGACTGGCACTGGCTATAAAGGGAGAGAGGGAGGGGTGGCCGGCGGGGCTGGGGCCACAGAGGCCCTGATGAAGGAGAGGCAGTGGGGAGGACATTCCTCCTGGTCCACCTACATGTTTGCCGGCTGAGGAAATCAAAGAGCAGCGTACTGCGGGCACATTTTAAACTCTTGCACAAGAGTTCAAAGTTCGTGTGCAAGCATTAAAAGAGCTCCTGTGTGCACACAAGTGTTTATAGGGCCATGCCCAAATCCTGGAGAGGCTGGGGGGTTTCCCTACTCCCCATGAGCTGGAAAAATGGGACATATGGTCACCCTAAACATGCAGCCTCTCCCATGCAACCTGCAGTGGTCCAGTTTAGGAAAGGCATTATGATTTAGTTCAGCTCAAATAGCCCTGGATGTGCTATTTCAATAGCCAGCTTTGCTTCTCCCCAGAAAAGCTAGTTTACACCTCCTGACATCACTTTGGGAAGTGCTGAAAAATAGTTTTGTTTGTTTTGCTAACTCAAAGTAGTACTTTCAGGAGGTCAGAGTTTTTTTTACTGAAAAGCCATTGCCGTCAACTGGTTCTCATTAATACAGCAATAAAGATAAATAAATCTTGCCGTACCTTGACATCTCATTGAGAAAAGGCAAATCAAAGAAGGAGATATCATTCTCATTTAGAGGGGACTTCATTGGATTGTGGGAAAAAGAGACTTTGGAGATTGAAACAGTTTTCAGATTTGTCCTTTTTGCTACTCAGGGATAGCGTTTCGACTTTCTCTACCGTTCGGATGGCAGCACAGTCTTCTGTGAATGTTCAGGGCATGTTGACTGTTCCACAGCAAAAGGAAAGAGCTTAATTTTCTGCTTCAGGACATAGAATTTTCACGGCCAAAGGTCATCAAATACCAACCAACTGGGCATAACAATGGAAAACAAATGCATGCAATAAGGTCTGGATAACTACCCTTTTGTGGTACAAGGGAAAGATGACGAGAATCGATAAGGAGCCAAATCTCCAACATATATTTCAGAACAGTCAAAGCATTGTGGCTTTGGGGAGTTTTGAAAGGCAAGATCTTAACCGCCTAGTGGCAAGCAGCAATCTTGACAATTATAAAAGGAAGTCTACTTCAAATAGGCCCAGTTTAAGGGGAAACGCTGCTTGAAGCTGGGCCTAAGCACCCCCTATCATTGTTATATTCCTCTTATGGGATTGTTGTATCCCCCACTTCAATTTAGAATCAGAGGAGAGGTTAGTGATGATGTTTGCACCCATCTCTGCCTCTTTGTGAGTCATCAGGAGAAGAGAAGATAGTGGTGATAGCAGCCACCTGGTGGTATCTTCAATGAGGCTCACTCCCAGGTTAGTATAGTTAGGATGGCAGCCTCAGAGTCCCCAAGTTGAGACCACCTGTGCATTACACCAACGTATTTGAATGCCTTTTTCCTTCATGTTCCCCTATGGTGCTCAGTGGTGCTGCCTGGTCTATCTCAATTTAACAAAAAGACTACATGCAGAACTTGAGTGTTTAAATAGTTTAAATATAATAATTTTATTGCTGCAGTATTAACTTATTGGTTATGGAATCATCTGCTCTGAGTTTCATTTTTTGCTCATAATAGAATTGAACTCTCTCTGATTCATACTGTGTGCATCAAATATTTTATCCTCTGTCTTCAAAACAAGCTTTTTACACTTTCCATGAAAGGCATGACTGTTTTTGGTAATGTTGACAGTGACTCCCCTCTCTCCATGGAAGCTTTCCCAATGCATCTGTTTATACTACTGTTCCATCTGTTATACTGCTCCAACAGGTGAACAGTTGCTTGAAGTTACCAGATTGGCGGATCATGCCCAAGAAAAAGCAAAACCTTTTGGACACATACCTGTTGCAATGTTTTGTGCACAACATTAAGAATTTCACTATCCCTTTAAAGAAATATTTTCAAATTGTATGAAGGAGTGGAAATCTACCTCTTCCTTTGGGAAAGATTAAAATATTCTGCAGACATCTTGTTCCAATGTGTGTTTCCTCAGATTGCCTAATGAACAGAGAATCAGAAAAGTGAGAATCTTCCTTCTTTCTCAAGGAGATGCTGTCTGTCCTGAGACTTGGTAGAAGTTATGTGATGGCCCAATCTTAATGGTGCATGGAACAGGACTTATAGCAGCACTAGGCACTTTGGGGCTGTTGCAAAAATGACGTGCCAGAAGACATGGCCCCAGTAAGTACATGTGGTGGTGGAAAGAGGGAGTGTGCACAGAATGATGCTAGCCAAGAAGGAAGGATGACTGGCACTGAGAAGGGGCTGTTTCAGTTCCAGCAGTGAACACTTCTTGATCTACCTTGATGACCTTGATCTATTCTATCTTCTAGAGTCCAGGCAGTTTTGCACAGCAATACAACTGGTGTCAGTCTGGTTAGATCTTCTGGGTCAACAGAAGCTTACCATGGGGCAAGAGAACAAATGTTCCCTTGCTTAAGGAGGCCCACAGAGGCTAACCCTACAATCCAGAGTAACTACGGGAGCACGTAAGAGACATTACGTGTACCCTTAGTTACTGCACTACCTAGTGAAAACCTATGGAAAATTCATATTGCAATCCAGAGCAAATTGTTCTTATACCGGAGCAAGGACTCCACGTAGTTACTCTGGATTGCGCCCTAAAACTCCCTGGCAGGATGCAGTAGACATTGATGAATTACATGGGAATTACGTACATTGGATTTGGCTGTCTCATTTTTTAAAAAATCATATTCTACACATTTCCTCAGATGTTTGCCAAAGAACTTCAAAATGATCCTTGAAGTGATATCTCTAAAAAAGTTTTTTTTTAATTTTTTTCATGGTCACAGATAGTCGTACATGAGAAGCCTTTTCCTGCCATGCAGGGATCATGGACTCAGGGATGTGGTCTGCATTCAAATTTGAACTGAAGATTAGAACTGCTGTAGAGTACAATATTTTTTTATTGGCAACCTTCAGTCTCGAAAGACTATGGTATTGTGCTCTGACTGGAGGTCCTGAAACAACATCTAGTGTGACTAAAGAGGCCAATGTGAGAGTGGCAATCCTTTCCACACTGAGGACAAATAAATTCCGTCCCCTGCCCAGGCCCCAGGTTTCGCTGCTTTCGGGTCTGTCTCTTTGCTTCAGCCTGCCGAACAAGTGTCTCTTCCAGTTGGAGAAGGCCATGCTGGGTCTTTTGCCTCCACGCTGAACGGTCAGAGGTCAAGGTTTCCCAGCTGTTGATGTCCATTCCCAAGGCCTTTAGATCCCTCTTGCAGATGTCCTTGTATCGCAGCTGTGGTCTCCTTCTTGGGCGCTTTCCCTGCACTAAATCTCCATATAAGAGATCTTTTGGAATCCGACCATCAGCCATTCTCACGACATGCCCAAGCCAGCGTAGACGCCGCTGTTTCAGAAGTGTGAACATGCTAGAGATTCCAGCACGTTCCAATACTGTGTCATTTGAGACTTTGTCATGCCAGGTGATTCCAAGAATACGTCGGAGACAGCGCATATGGAAGGTATTCAGCTTCCTCTCCTGCCATGCATAAAGGGTCCAAGACTCACTGCAGTACAAGAGTGTGCTCAGGACGCAAGCTCTATAGACCTGGATCTTTGTATGTTCCGTCAGCTTCTTATTAAGCCATACTCTCTTTGTAAGCCTGGAGAGTATAATATGCTGTAACACTATCAAGTGGCTGCAAGTCCCACATTCCCAGTTTTCATACTTCTTTTGTAATATCCAATTAAGAAAAAGAATATACAAGGACAAAGATGTACAAGGTCAAAGTGCAGACTGCATCTGTGTGGTTTCACAATTGATGCCCCTCATTTCTGCTGCCAGCCCTATTTTGAAAGCAGAGCTTTGGCAGGATGAAAACAATGTGGCTGTACCATATGTTCCATATGTTCTTGGTCTACTTCCTAGTTGGTAGGCTGTTGGCATTTTATGATTTTCACATTCAAAGCCTTGCCTTTGAAAAAAAGGCTTTCATTAAATTTGCTGGTAGATGGCATTTGGGTTAACGAATTATGAGCACACAGGTTCAGAGATCACTTCTCCGGAAATCTTTTCAAGTCCCAAATTAACTTTTTAAATGTTAAAACATTCATTTCACATCAAGCTTTTTTCCCCTTTGAACAGCAAGTTCCTGGCGCTTTAATAGTGCTTTGATTATTGAAGACAACACAAAAGCCTTGGTACAATGACTCAGGCTTGATTGAGTACATTTCAGACTAACTTTCCTGGACTGCTGCACAGACTCTGCTCACAGTTCTCTTAAGCAGGAGCCTCCAAGGTACAGTCCATGCGATAGATCTGGCATGCCAAGAAAATCATCTGGGGTGCAGTGGAGGCAAAAACCTTGCCACTCTGCCCACCATCTCCAATTTTCACCCCAAATTTTTATGAAGCCTTTCATCAGGCAGTTGTTTGCCCCAGGAATCTCGAGTGCAGAAACTTCTGGGATGATCAGCCATGGAAGTGGTTGCCCAGCACAAGTTTCTACAAAGTTTGGGCATAAAGATGGGGAATAGCAGAGCAGAACAGTAAGGTGTTGCCATTTCCATACCTGAGAGGACTTTCAAGGTGCACCATGAGCCACACTTTGGAAGTCTGTGTTTTAAAATATGGCCTATAAGTGGGTGTCCATTTGCTTATTGCTCATCAAATGTGATCTAAGCTGTGACACCCTTGTTGGATGGGAATCTATTTAGAGTAGCTAAGGCTGCAATCCTAAAGACACTTTCCTGGGAGTAAGACTTACTGGGAGTAAGTAAGCAATAGGGCTTACTTTTGAGTAGACGTGGTTAGGATTGTCCAGTAAGTCTTATTTAAAAATCCATCTTTGCATTTTACACCATATCATTTCATTCAGTATTCAAGACTGTTACGTTTGCATCTAGAGAGTTGGAATAGTTCTGTTGCCACCACAAAGTATTTATCTCTTTATCTTAATCAGAGAGCAGAAAAAAGGTACAAAACTGGCTCTGCAATCATTTTAAAAATGTTGATAGGTTTCACTTAAAATCCAAAATGTATTTCCAATAACAGTTTGGCAGTAAGCTTGAGGAGGCTGAAGACTATCACACAGGCTTGAGGAGACAAGATTTTCAGACACAATTGCTGGTACTGAGGTGTTTACATCCTGGATGACCGATCTGATCAAATGGACCCCAGACATTGGCAAATCTGGACATTCATGCCTGGGTCTTTTGTGGTTTGCTTTTTGCAACTTGGTCATTTGAGTCCCACTATAAATGGGCAACAAAAATTTGGTTATATATCCTAAGCCTCATAGCCCATCCCTAACCTTACCATTACCCATAACATTACTGGGGTAAGAGCTCTTAATCTAGCCATAAAATCTTTTCATTTTGAAAATAAAAAGTGCATCCAATATAAATATGCATAAACGTGATGCTTCACGTAACAAATTTAATTCGTTCTGGAGGCATGTTTGTTACATGAAACGTTCTTTACATGAAGTGGATTTTCCCATAGGAAATAATGGAAACTCAGACGATTGGTTCCACAACCCCAAAAATATTCATATAAAAATATTAACTGGATGTAAAAATGATGACAGAACACTGGGACTGAATTCAAAACATGCATTCAATGTGCATGATCTTATGAAGTCTACTTAGGCTGCAGTCCTAAAGACACTTTCCTGGGAGTACACCCCATTTAACACAAGGGGCTTACTTCTGGGTAGACATGGTTAGGAGGCTGCAATCCAAGACACCTTCAAAGTGTCTCCCCACTTTCTCCTCTCCATCCTGAGCCTCTCTCTCCCCTGCTCCCTTCTGGCCAACCCTGAGCTGCTTCCCTCTTCTCCACTGCTCTTCTCTCCCTCTGCCCAGCGGACACCCAGCCACAGGAGGAACAGCATGGAAGTGTTGCTTTCACCGTGGGCAGGTGCGCTAGGCAGCCCTGACGCTTTTTAAACAGGCTGCTGACCAGCGCATCTGCCCAACTGCCAACGAATGTGTTCTTTACGTGAAGCATTTTCTTTACCTGAAGCAGAATCCTAGAGAAATTTTTGTTTGTTATGTGAAACATACTTTACGTGAGGCGCCACTGTATTGTGTGCGACACAAATGTCTGGGACCCCCCCCCCCCAAAATGGGCACAAATATCCAATACTGGGATGCATTGAAGCAGGACACACTTGTCCAGGTCCTACTATTTCTGCTGCCATGTGTCATCCCATCCCTATTGCTATCCAGAGCTTAAAGAGCCTGGTGATGGACGGTAGTTTGAAATTCCAAACAAGCATTTGATCATTTCGTCCCAAATTCACTTGGCCATTTCAGGACACAAATGTTGTAAGCCAAATAAGTGGCTTGATTTTATAGAAGATATATTCTCAAGAGAAAATAATCAAAACTGCACTTGATGGTACAAAGATAACTCCAATTAATTTACCTGAGTGCCACTGACAATGGAAATTATAAGGGCACAGGAAAAAGAGACAGCTAACTGCCATTGTGACAATGATTGAGAATGAAGGCAAGAAGAAGAAAAGATTAACAGCTGTCCTTACAAAAAGAAAACAGACTTACAAGGCTACTGATTGCAGGAGAGGAACAGTACATAGGGAATTAAAGCCAAAGAAGTACCACTTCAAGAAGAGGGAGAGGGAAGGAAATTGAGAGCCCAATCCTATCCACACTCTCCTGCGAGTAAGCCCATTGGTTCTAATGGGACACTTCTGGGTGGACAGGCCTAGGATAGGGCTCTGAGTTAACTGTTTATGGGAATATTCATGGATGGCAGAGTCTTTGTTGGAAAGCTACAGTGCTTCAGGATGATTGGCACAAAACACCATTGTGTATATATAATGAAACCGAAGTACATGCATGTGTGATGTGTGACATGAGGTTCACACCATGTCCTGGAGAGGCATGATCTACATATTGGAAATCAGTGGGTATGTGCCCCAAATGTAAAAATGGAGTAGAGCAGAAGTAGGGTGGCCATATGTTCTGAAAACAGGGCCTGTCCTGGTTTTCGGGGATTGCATTCATACTGGCAATTTTGACAGGGGATCCTATCCTGGTTTTGTAGAATAGAATTATGGCAACCCGAAGCATAAGGAGGTGTCAGCTTTGAAGCAAATGCCTTTGGATCGATGTGGCAGTGGGTTAAAGAGGTCCATGGCACAAGTTGTAACAAATCTGTAGACTGAGTTGCCCAGGGAAGGAGGGGAAGCAGGAGCTCTCTTATTATCATTGGCTAAGTTGCTCTGATCTTATGGTCCTCCTGGCTAACCTACATGGCTTAGGAGAAGCAGACAGGCAGAAGAGAGATAAATACTGCTGGCCTCTAGGACGGAAGGGCCAGGAACCAGATGGCAAGCAACACGCGGCTGTGGTCCATACACTGATCTGAAATAAGTGGACAAATGTTTGACTGCTAGCTTCTGATCAAGACTGACGGAGGCCTGCTTTTTTTCAGCTTCTGGTATATTTTGACTGCCTTTCATTACTGTATGCTGCTTCCCTTCCTCCTCTAGTGTTCCTTCTAGTTATTACCCCCGGTCGCTGTAGCACAGGGTCATTCAAAAGACTTATAAGTAGTGGCTTTTATGTTTAAGGCATGTATTTTCTCCCCCTCCTTTGAGCTGAAATCAGGAGCTCCAGAAAAGAGATTCTGGTCTGCTATTTCACAGCATGGAGACACAACATCACAGAAAGACCAGGCAGCGCATGAAGCTTTCAAAAGGCAGGAGAATATGCAGGCTTTGAAGACCAGTGTGGAGGCAGCCACATTAACTCTCACACTGGCTGCATTTGGCATTCTAAATGGATGGTTATTTTTTCAGCCTTTCTAAGCTTGCAGCAGCTATTTCTTCCTTTCAAAAAATTTTTCCATCTTGCAGAGCTTTCTATTTTTGCTTCTTATTCTATTGCTGCTTCTATTTTCTTGAAATTCCCTTATTTTCCTTGATACCCCAAGTGAGCACCCCTTTTCCATCTGTAATCTCCCCATTAAGGGGAGCTCTAGCAGAGAGCTTTTGCATTTTAGACTGTGAGCCCTTTTGGGACAGGGACCTACTAGCAATTAATTAACTGTTAATGTTTTCATTCCCTTTGAAAACCGCTTTGAGAACTTTATGGTTGAAAAGTGGTATATAAATACTGTAGCTAGATAGATAGTACCAGATGGATCCTGTGACAAATGAAGGTGATTTATAATGAGGTTATGGACTGAAATCCCCCTTTTCCTTTCAATTTGCTCCTGATTTGAAAAATAAGTATTTGCAATGCAGACATGTCATCCCAACTTCCTTCCCTTCCACTTCGTCATTTGTAGTACCTAAATTCTTGCAGACCTGTTAAAATCATAGTTTAACTGTTAAAATCACACACACACACACACACACACACACACACACACACACACACACACAGCAGGCCTCTGTCAGTCTTGAAAGACTATGGTATCGTGCTCGGCGCTGCATATGCTGCATGCGAAGCACGAAAGCCTGGGTTGGATTGTTATGGAGGATAGGCTGTTACCCAAGCAGCAAATCCCCCCTCTCCACGCCACTGAATTCGTCCAATGGCCAATACGATTGGATCCAGCTGGCATTGCAGAGCTGAGCTAAGGACAGGAGCTCACCCTGTCTTGTGGGGCCGACCCGGGTCTCAAACCCTGACCTGCTGGTTAACAGGCACAGTGTCTTAACCGCTTGCGCCACCCACAGCCCTACACACACACACACACACACACACACACACACACACACACACACACACAAATGCTCCAAGTAGTGGTGCCAGCAGATTAATTGTTGCCTTGCCACTACAAGGGAGGAGGTCCCATGCAGGAGTGATGTGCTGACCTCCCATACTGAGTAACACAAACCCTAGTGATGCCACTCACTCTGAGTTTTATTTCAGAAATCTAATGTGTGAAACTTACCCTACAATCCAGAGTAACTACAGGAGCATGTGAGAAACATTTACATCAACGTAGTTATGGCACCACCTAATGAAATCCTAAGGGAAATTCATATTGCAACCCAGAGTCAATTATTCTTACGTTGGAGCAAGGACTCCTTGTAGTTACTCTAGATTGCACCCAAAGTCATTGTTGGCTCAAAAAAATACTCTTTGTGCCTTCAGTGCTTCCTAACATTTTTCATGTGGTACCATTACTGATCATGTGTCCCATTCTGATATTCTTCCTTCCTTTTGAGGAGTGGAGCAGATGGTCTTCCTCTCTCATCTTTTCTTTGGTAGGACAGTCTAGGTCAGGCTCATGCTCTCTGTTCTGCTTGGATGAGATCAGACAACCAAGTTGCACTGCTGAGCCACATCTCAGATAGGAATATTGGTGACATCCTTTGGTGTTAAAGCTATGCTTTGAGCAAACAAAATTTCATTGTTGCTGTGGTAGTGGATGTATTGTATTTCTGGCATTTTATAGCTCAGTAGTAAGCATTCACCAGCAATAAGGAAATCCACAAATTAAGAAATATCCAATAAACCATAAATAATTTCTAAGAAAAATGCAACTGTTTTATCATACAGTGTTTACACTAATCAGCATACTGAGGAGTACAGGATTTATGTATTGAAGAGTTCTTGAGATGATTAGGAAACAATGAATAGATTACTTTGGCAATTGTGTCAGAAAGCATGAATATTTAGTTGTGCAATAAACTTCTAATCTTGTATTTGTAGAGCTGGAAATATGGTTGGTATGATGTCCATTACACAGAATGGGGAAAATCAAATAAAGCAAGGATGTGCTGTTACGATTTATTTATAGTTGCATAGATTATAATTAGAGGTGTGAAACCTGTTCTCAGACATGGAAAATCCCCCTTCCCTACACTTCAAATCTTCCACTTTCAGAAACCTACAGAATAATTGTGCTGGAAAGGATGAGCACATCACTGAGGTAGGATTTCTCCCCACATTATCTCTTCTGAAAAGTCATCCCTATAATCTTCTAGACCACATTGCCTGGACATCGGGAGCTCTTGAGAACAAAGTTTCTCAGGCTTCCTGAAATTTGAAAAGGCTTTGGGGGCAATATTTGAGGAGGAAAGCCCCACACAATCCACCACATTGAATTAAGATCAAAGACAGGGAAAACTTCTTAAAGAAATCATGCTTTCTGCCAAGCATCACCAAGATGTGTTTATTTTCTGGGGCAGATAATTAGAAGTGTTGGCACCATGGCCATCACACTGTATCTTTTTTCCTCCCCTCAGCCTCCAGTTTGACACAATGCGTGATGTGATCATATCACAACAGCACACTGTCCAATTGTTGCCACCAGCACCCACTGCTGTAAAGCATAAGACTGTGACATCCTGTCATGTGCTATGTTGTTTAACGACAGGGAGGAACGTGGAATGGCCAGCAATAGCAGTTCTATAGCACTGGCATTGTCAGGCTTCTGTCTTTGGTGCCGTTAACTATGCACTGGATTATGGCCATAAATGAGTCTTGCAGAAATGAACTTGAACCCTGGAAGATCAATTCAGTCCACCAATTTCTGAAAAAAAATTAAGATGTTGTGTGTCAGTGGCTGAGGCACCATATCTTGCCTTAATGGCCCCCAAGAGTCATAATAAATAAAGAGTGATAAAAAACAAAAAAGTATGCAGAACAGCTCTCTGAAGTGCTAAAACTGCTCCCAGATGTGCGTAGATACTTCTTTTAATTAAATGTTTCTAAGAGTCCCCAAATGTTCAAAAACAGAATAAAACTAGGCCAGACTCTTGAAGATTTGATAGTGGATCAAAATACTGTCGCAAAGGATAAGGAAAAAAGATCTCAAAGCGAAGTCCAGAGGAATACAGAATATCTAAAAGGCGTCCATTACAAGGGACAAAAATGATCTTTCAATGTTTGTGAAAGCACTGAGGGTTTCATGATGCTTCCAAATCTCATGACTTTCAATAAACTAGTGTCAGGGGAATCTCTTGTGCTTTTAAAGAGATTTCCAGTGGTGGCATCTCTGAGAAATACTCAGGTCAAACAAGAATCAAAGTGCAACAGTCCAATGAGCAAGAATCAAAGGAGACCTCAGAATCCCATGGGGTGATGCAACTGCTGTGTCCTAAACAAAACCTTTCCATTTGTAAGCTGGTCCAGCGTTTCCTCATGGCACTCTGTTACCTGAATGGCTGTACTGCTAAGGCATTAAGCAGTACTTTGAATGCAAAGAGGAGTACTAATAGTCATCCTAAGCCAGGGTATGGGGTGCAGGAAGTGATCTCTCACTGACAACCCAGTTCACACAATCTCCCTGCACAGAAAGGCTGTGGCACCAATGTGTTACCATTACATCCTATGGAGGTTGCCAAGGGAAGTGGTGGACTCTACCTCACTGGGGATCTTCAAGCAGAGGCTTGACGAGCACCTGTTGGAGATGCTCTAGGTCTAGGAGGATTTCCTGCTATAGGCAGGGGGTTGGACTAGATGACCCACTGGGTGGTCCCTTCCAACTCTAGGATTCTATGATTCTAGGTTTTCAGTAAGGGAAAGCTCTCTGTCCTATCCTCCTGCCCAATATCTGCCCAAATGAGCTGGTACAGCAGTGGCTGTTTTCCAGTGAGGAAGATTATTTTTAATTTATTTACAATATTTCTGTGTAATATTTATATCCATCCTTCCTCTTACAGGCCCCCTCTTATAAGAATGCACTCTTCCCTATGGCTTAACTGGAATGCCTGCAAACCAGTGAGTAATTGTTCTACCAACCAAACATAACAAGATGACCTCCTACACAACAGCAGGCACTGACTTAGTAAGTGTAAACATATCAAGGAATGATATGCTCTGAAGATCTAAGGCTATTTATAGGTAAGTGGGAGGCATGGGGTAAGTGCTGTCATTTCAAAATAACAACCACCTACCAATCAGCTGTTCCTCTCTCATGCTATTGTTTCATAAGCTGCATGTATTCCCTGTGAATGTAACATGAGATATTTTGTAGGGAAGGATGGAGGGCAAAAAATGTTCAATGGAAAGCATGAGAATTTTGATTCCTGGTGCTGATTCCTAGAGAGACAAAGCGAGTGACACTTTCAAGTTCCATTCAGATTTGATTTCTTTCATTCACAGAGCCATGAAGTTTCTTCTGATAGAAAGCAGCAGGTGGCCATCAGGGTCAATCCTCTATCCTGTCATTGTTTTAAGGTCACACCTGATTATTGACCTCCAAGAGGCTTTTATTTAAAATGACATGGAAGGCTGTCTTTTCTTGTACATGTTGATCCCTGAGCTGAACTTTTCTGAAGTCACAAAAGAGGAGAGCTACACTCCACCTTAAAGGGGAGCTACACTCCATGTACAGAGAGCAGAACTTATTCTTCAATATGTGGGATGACTTTTAATTGGTTTTTTTAAACTGGTTTTGTCCTTTGATCCAACAGAGCAGAGAGTTACAGAAATAAGATAGAATTCTGTTTGCATGTCTGACGGAGACAAGCACTTCTATGGTGCTAGCTGTTGCTGACCCTGTGAAATAATACATCCCAGAGCTGGACTATGAGCATCCACCATGGTACTTACCTGAAGGCAGTGGTGGGCCTGGCCTGGCCCAACAACCGGTTCCCCGGAAGTGGGCGGGGCCAGGCTGGGTCAGGGGTGGGGCCAGGGGCCGGGGCGGAGCCAGGGTTGGGGAGGGCACATCACCCTCCCCAGTGCGCTGTGGGTGTGGGTAGGTGGGGCGAGGGATGGGGTGAGGGGCGGGCCCCAGCCCAGGCGAACTGTGTGTGCGCCAAGGTTGGCACAGGTGCAGTAGCGTCCTCCTCAGGACGCGACTGCGCAGTCGCAGCTTGAGGAAGACACGACTGCGGCTGCACCAAGCATGACGCATCTGCAGTCGCATCCCCTTCAGGACGCGAGTGCGGCTGCGTCATAGTTGAAGCAGCCGCAATGATAGGCTCCCTGAGCGGCGAACCGGTCCGCCCAGGTTTTTGGCCCGCCGCTAATGACTGGATCGCTAGCAGTGGGCCAAAAGGAGGAACAGGTTCGGGCAATCCAGCCTGAACCGGCCTGGGCCCATCACTGCCTGAAGGCAACACATGTGGCAGTCAATCACACTTCTTGCCTCTCACTCACTATTCTATCCCCCATGTGATCAGTGTTGGGCTTCAGGGGGTTCTCACAGGTTCTATAGAACCCTTTGCTAATGAGTGCCTGGTTCTGAGAACGGTTGCTAATGGGACATCGAACCTGTTGTTAATTTATTTGAATCCCACCATTCCATGTGATCCACATATGAGTAGAGTTATTTTTTTTAATGGACGGTGATAGTATTCTAAAACAAAAATGGGCTTAAAGTGGTGTTATGTTTTTATTCCAAATTAATATTTTAATCAATTTTAAAAGCATTTATCAAGTGCAATCACTGTCATATAGATAGTATATATGATTTTTTAAAAAACACTTGTGGATGTCAGCAGCAGTTAATCACAGAAATAAATCACACATTGAGCACAATCCTAATCATGTCTACTCAAAAGTAAGCCCCATTGTATAATGGGTTTTACTCCTAGAAAAGTGTCTTTGGGATTGCAGCCATAGACTAAAATCCTAAAGACATTGTGCTCTCTCTCTCTCTCTCTCTCTCTCTCTCTCTCTCTCACACACACACACACACACACACACACACACACACAAATACACACACACACAAACCCTGAAGAGCACAAAAGAAGAGCAAATCCTGACATGCACTAGGCTGGCAGAACACTTTGGTCTTCCCATTCCCAAGGTGGTGTAGGGAGTCAAGTGCATGTCTGTGCATTGGCCTAACTCTTCCCCAAGAGTGGTGCAGAAGTGTCTTACAGCACTTTTGTGACACTCCCAGGCCAGCATGGAACTTGTGTTGGGGTTTATGCTGGCCGAAGTGGGAGTTAGAATTGCAGCCAATTACTTGAATTTAAACTTTCAGATTTTAAATACTTACAAAGTTTACTGTATTTACTCTATAAACTTGCAGAGCTTAAGATTTGCCTGCTACTTGTATGAACAACTACAAAAAACCTAATGTCATTTATTTGTGCCAGATACAAATCAGTTAAGACACTGGCAAATTAAAAGCACCATAAAACACTTTTGTGCCATTCTTGGATGAGATAGATTGGCGCATCTCCATATGCTGGTCTTCCTGCACCACTGCAGGGACTGGAGAAAGGTTTAAGTTGGGATGATCCGATATGGGCTGTGGGTGGCACAAGCAGTTAAGACGGTGTGCCTGTTAATCAGCAGGCCAGGTTTTGAGACCCAGGTCGGTCCCACAAGACAGGATGAGCTCCTGTCCTTAGCCCGGCTCTGCGACGCCAGCTGGATCCAATCGTATTGGCTCTGCCTTTCCATTGGACTAATTCAGTGGCGTGGAGAGGGGGGATTTGCTGCTTGGGTAACAGCCTATCCTCCATAACAATCCAACCCTGGCTTTCGTGCTTTGCATGCAGCGTATGCAGCGCAGAGCACGATACCATAGTCTTTCAAGACTGACGGAGGCCTGCTTTTGATCCCCAGATGTGCCATAGCCAATTTAATAGGTATGTGGTGGTGATATTTTGTCAGTTGAATAGGATTTTGTGTTTTGCCATTCTATAAGCCCAGTTTCACATTATGGTGGTGTTATTTTGTAAATTATATTTTTGATTGCCCGTACACATAGGACACGTGAAGTCTCACTTCCTTGGGAATTCTTCCAGTACTCCTGAAAACTGTGTTGAGGACATTTATCTCCTTGATATCCATCTTTTGCCAGGATAGGAGTAACTACCTTGCTAGTTTGGATCCAAGGCTTCTTGGATCATTTGGGGGGAGCCTTGTCCTCTTTTGTGGTTCTGACATATGGTCACCCAGCCTGCATGTTTTATAAAATATTTGAGCCTCGCAGATTTTACAATGCTGGAATTTATTCACCTACTCCTTATGCAGGAATTCATTTTTACTGAATTTATACTATTTTTCACTGTCACCTTTTTTAGATGCCACTAAAAGGATCACAGTGCAAGAACCAGTACTTTAAGTCTGGGTTATGATAACATTACAAGCGTTCTGGCTGGTTTCTCTATAAAAGTCAGCTTATCCCTGAGTTGTGTCAATTTAAATCACTTAACAGACCCCGACCGGCTTGAATTTGATTTTGAAAAATGCCACTGGCTTTAGGGTCCCAAATCCTATGATTGCTTGTATATATATTTAACTGCAGGAGGCACAGCTGATGTTCTAAGCCCAAAATGTGTCCTACTTTAACGTGGTTACAAAAGAAAAAATTCCCCGATATCATTTATTAAGTTGCACTTTGGAAAGGCCTTCAGGTACAGAGCTGCCGCAGAAGTCTGTGCCAGTTATGTTTCAACAGAGAAGGAGAGAAAAATATGAAACAGAAGAGCTGTCAAGAAGAAGGGGGTATCCAACTGCATTGGTTAAGATTCACATCACTCTCAACCCAGATGCTTTAGGCTTTGGATCTGAAGTTGACTCTAAAGTCACTGGACTGCTCAGTGTATTCTCTGTCGAGCCAAAACAAGCACGTAGCAGTTATTTAGCTGCTGTCTGAGCATAGCAATTTTAACTATTTATGTACCATAAACAATGGTTGCTAAATGAAGTACAGGCATCCCCACTTTCTGATGATTTGTTTCTTCTCTTTCAACACCTTTCAAATATACTCAGGGCTCATTCATTCAACACATGCTTCACTCTTTCAACTCTCTCTGCAGATCTAAAGGCTAAAATTGTCTTCCCTGATATTGACTTGCATGTGACATGGTGATCAAACTTTCTGGCATTTCCTTATGACTTTCTTCAGTAAATAACCATGAATGGAATACATAAGATATTCATTGCCCAGACATGCCTTTATCGTTTTCCTGTGATTTGTTATGTATTTATGACTATGGGTGCAATCCTAACCATGTTTACTCAGAGGTAAGCACCACTGTGCTCAATGGGTCTTACTCCCAGGAAAGTGTGTTTAGGATTGTAGCCTATGTGTTAATTAATATGTTTTGTTTAGGCTTTTGTTAGTGATAGTATGCTGCAATCCAAAACACACTTTCCTGGGAGTAAGATTCATTGAACACAATGGGGCTGACTTTTGAGTAGTCATGGTTAGGACTGCGCTCTTAATGACTTAACTTTTGGCCATTTTGCATTTGCAAGCTGTAAAAAACTGGATTCCACTTTTGGACATTTTTCACTTTTGGGTGGTGCTCTGGTCCCTAACCTGGGAGGGGGATGGCTGTAATTCAAATTTTGCTGCGGAACTGGTGATTTGGTTACATTTCTAGGCACACAGAACCAAATCCTATGGAGCTTCTGCAGTAACAGACATGCAATGTAGAGACAGAAGCAGCAATAAAGGGAAGGCAGATTGTAAAGGCAGAACAAGAAACAAGGAGATGACAGAGGTAGGGCTTTGGAGGTAGAGAAAACTGCAGGTTTTGCCATAATTCTGTATGCAACTACTTTAAGGGCATGCATTGTTTTTATCTTGTCCTTCTCTTGACCTTCTCTTGACTAAATGGCCAGTCTAAGAACTGCTAGTCCAACTATATCACTTCCCCAGGAATTGTGGGTTAAAAGGGTTAGAATAGTGGGCTTCAGATACCAGGGTGCTATATGATACCTGACCACATGAAAAAGTGGTTACAGTTCTGGACCCAGGATTACCATACTTTGCTTCCCGAGATCTCTGGGTAGCTGTAGAAGGATGATACTGCTGAGATTAGCCTTCTGGTCCAAGACTGGAGTGAAACAATTCCTCACCCTGCTACAGGGCCATGCAGGAAGCTTGGAAAGGGTCACCACAGAACTTATGTTTGTCTGAATCAAACCAGAACGATTGATTAAGTTGCCACCTATTTTTACCTAAAGCCATTGTTAATTCGGAGGTTTCCACTTGAGAAAACATTTGAAATGGGATGAAAGAAGTGGTACTTGGATGAGACTAGCAAAATACACAGGGGAAATGTGAGACGTGTTTATTATTAATGACTTTAGACAAGGCCCTAACAGTAAAGCTAGCTATCATGGAAGATGGATTGCTGCCAAAGAAAGGAGCCACCTCCTCCTTGCAACCTTATAATACCAGTTCACAGGACTCTTGGTCTTACGTTTTTTTCTTCTATGATGCAATATTATTGTGCTGTGATGCTTCCTCCACCCCTGCAAATGACAACCCATGTGAGAAAGATGGGGTGAAGGGACTCACACCATGACATCAATTCTTACATTGTCTTTGAATAAACATTATGGTGGAGATGAAGGTGGAGGTGCAGGGCTCTTGATACCGGTGCTGACCTTGGCAACATCTAATTTCATCTGAAAACATTCTGGAATCCAGCATTACAACACCACAAAAACAACTTCAGAATCTTGATTGCATTAAAGGAGCCATAAAAAGCACACGGGCCAACCTGATTAAGAAAAAAAGGTGGTGGAATGTGATTGTTGCTTGTAAGCATAAGTGGTTTCTGGTACAGATTATTTCAGCAGGATGTACAAATTTTTGCATAAATAAATTTGCATAATGAGAATTCTTAGTTAGTGTCTAATCAAATTGCTCACTGTTGTCGATACTGTACTTAACAGAGCACGCTGGCAACCTAATATTCTTTTGATTTTGCATTCATTAGGGCTGTGGGTACCACTTGTACAGTTTCATTTTAGGACTAAAACAGGTCTCTTAAATAAAAATAATACATTAGCAATTTCCCTGAAAACAAACATTTATTTTTTTTTGACATTTCAGGAATATTTGTGACTGTTAACTGCACCTGCTTACCAGGTAGAACAAATCATGAAAGCCAATAATCTTTCATGATTATTGAAAGATTATGTATGATTCATAAAATACTAAAAGAATCAGTCTTTTCCTAGTTATTTCAACAAACTTTATCTATTTGACAAGTCAAGTCTGTATTTCCCTTGTGTTGCCTTCTGCAATTAAATCCCGAATCCATTCCTGAGTTCTTAAGCAAGAAAGTAAGCATGACATCTGTGGCACAGATGGCTGCCATTCACCAAGGACGCTTAAATGGCACTTTTCATTTGACCTGGTAGAAACAGGCTGTGACACCTACTTCGCTGGAGTGGGAAACTGATGTCCCAGTGCATGGCTGTGCAAGTACCCTTTGCTCTTTTTTCATGTTTTTAGAACATTTCCAAAGACAGCTAATCATAGTTGGCCTCGCTGTGTGCAGTTTGACATAACTGTTTCAAACAGAAAGCCGAAAACCAACTTAAAAAAGGAACTTGGTTAGATTAAGCAAAATGTTCAGCTCTTCGCTCTCGAAATTTAGATTGCAAACTCCTTGAGGCAGGAACCTCTGCTGGGCCAGTGTGATGTAATATGTACACTGATGGAGATAAATAATACATAATGCAATAGAAGGAAAGCACAGCTACAGAAAATGGAAATGAAAACTACCGAAAATGAAACATGCCACATTTATTTTGCTTATAGTAAATGGCCCGTCACAACTTAAGCAAATTACTAGCAGGGCTTATTTCAGTGACTCTTGAATACAGAAAGGTAATAAGGTAACATACTGTAGAAGACGATGCCATTACTACTATATATGCTACTAAATTTTTAAAATAAACAAATAGGGACAGAGGTTGGGGGCTCTTGTTTTATCGTTTTTTACTCTATATGTTTTTTAACTTTTATGTTTTAATTGTTTTTATTGAATCGATCTATTTATGTTTTTAATTATGTTTTATGTTAGCCGTCTTGAGTCGGGCTAAAGGCCTGAGAAACGCGGGATATAAATTTTTAAAATAAATGAAAAATAAATATACAATCTAGTTTCATTTTTTCTTTGAATTCAGCAAGCTTTGAAGGGAAGTTTTTATTCCTGCTAAAATGGCTTCTCTTTCCAATGCAGAGTATCATCACGTACAGATTCAGATTATTTATTTATTTGTTTGTTTGTTTGTTTGTTTGTTTATTTATTTAATTAAATTTATATCCCTCCTTTCTTCCCTAACAAAAGGGAACTCACGGTGGCTAAACAGCAATTAAAACAATAAAACACCATTAAAATTAGATAATAAATACAAATTAAAACACAGCACAAAGACCAGCAAAAACAGATAAGAACAGATAAGATCAGAAACTTGAAATACTGTGGCGCCTCACGTAACAAATTTAATTCGCTCCGGAGGCATGTTCTTTACGTGAAACATTCTTTACGTGAAGAGGATTTTTCCATAGGAAATAATGGAAACTCAGACGATTGGTTTCACAACCAACAAAATATTCATATAAAAATATTAACTGGATGTAAAAATGATGACAGGACACTAGGATTGAATTCAAAACATGCAGTCTTATGAAGTCTCTTAGACTCTTATGAAGTCTGCTTAGGTTGCAGTCTTAAAGACACTTTCCTGGGAGTAAGCCCCATTTAATACAATGGAGCTTACTTCTGGGTAGACATGGTTAGGAGGCTGCAATTCAAGACACCTTCAAAGTGTCTCCCCACTTTCTCCTTCTCTCCATCCTGAGCCTCTCTCTTCCCTCTTCCTTTTTGGCTAGCCCTGAGCTGCTTCCCTCTTCTCCACTGCTCTTCTCTCCCTCTGCCCAGCGGACACCCAGCCACAGGAGGAACAGCATGGAAGGGTTGCTTTCACTATGGGCAGGTGCGCTAGGCAGCCCTGACGCTTTTTAAACAGGGTGCCGGCCAGCGCATCTGCCCCAACTGCCAACGAATGTGTTCTTTACGTGAAGCATTTTCTTTACCTGAAGCAGAATCCTAGATAAATTTTTGTTTGTTACGTGAAACATACTTTTCATGAGGCGTCACTGTACATAAAATCACACTGGTATTAAAATAAGCCTAGGGTTTAGTCAGTTAATTGCTACTCAGATTCGACATCATGTACATATTTTCAAACTTTCAAAATTTTCAAGATTAATTTCTTGGATAATTTTTGCAACCTGTTTCAAAAGCTGCAGGATTCACATATCAAAATGACCTCACACTATGAAATTTTTTTTAAAAAATGAGTACTTTTTTTCAAGACAAGTCCAAAAATATCTGGAATAATAATAATGGACAGAGGAATAAGAAGTGAATCACAAGACACTTGGATTTCGCCCTCGCTGTCCCCTTTTCCCAACAGCGGTCCCATTTTTAGCTCTCAACAATCCTATCAACCTTGGCAACCAACTCAGATTCATCTCTGTGGGCTTCTTCAGTTCAGAAGCTGTTCCTGTGGGCTGCAGGCTCTCCTTGTAGCAAAATTTCTACATTCTTGGTATTGCAGTCCAAATCAAATGTCAACCAAAGGGGAGGGGGTTTCCATCAACTGGATAGAATTTTTTGCCAGAGAAGCTCTGTGACAACCCTCAAGCAGAGTAGGGTGCTGGTAGTTCACTGCACAAATACGCAGGCGGGGAGTCAAGTAAGATGAGTTTGAGCTCAGCCAAGGACTTTTCCTATCCAGTAAGCCACTCATCTTTTCTATGACAGGCCAGCCATACCTAAGGCAGGGACAAAATTGTTCTCAAACAACTCAGTCACAGCAAGAGACAGACAAAAACTACTTGTCAGGCATTTAACATCTTGTAACATCTCAAACAGACACACCTGCCTTGGAGCCTACATCTCATGATCCTACTAGAGCGAGCATTTTATCCAGTGGTGGGCTCCAGCAGGTTCGCACCTACTCTACAGAACCGGTTGTTAATGAGAGATAGGACATATAAAGTTTAAAAATAGCCATTTAAAAGTGGCTGCCAGATGGGCAGAGAACCGGTTGTTAATTTCTTTTGAGCCCATCACTGATTTTATCGACTAATCATTACACTGGCATATGATACTGAGGCTACAAGCCTATCCACACTTTCCTGGGAGGAAGCTCCAGCACAATCCTAACCATGTCTACTCAAGTGTAAGCCCAGTTGTATTCAATGTGTCTTACTCCCAGGAAAGTGCCTTTAGGATTGCAGCCTTACTTCTGAGTAGATAGGTTTCTGAGTAGATTGGACTCTGAGTCCTTAATGTTCAGCTAGCATCACCCTTTGCTTCATTGTGGGCACCTTTTGTGTGGCTACCTCTATGCTGCTCCTCCTGTAGTTACCTATCAACCATGATGGCTCATGATCACTGAGGAGTATCACTGAGGATTTGTGGAGTAACAGAGTGAGGATGCTGCAAGCTCTGGAGGTATAGACTCCCCTGCTTCCAAATTTCACACCAAGGAATAACTAACATGGTAGTAACAGACTAACAAGTGCAATCCAGTAATGGCTTTTATTAAGCAGTATTATTGATGCAGCAGCATCAAAAGGGTAACTAACACCCAAGTGAGATTGCCAACAATCTCCCTGAACAACTGTTGTGCTATCACATGCTATTGGATAGACAAGTAACAGGTGCCAGTGAGGTCTAGCTGTGCCTGTTGGTTCGCCGTCTGTCATGGAGTTTGCAAAGCCACAGGGGCCTGACTGGAAGAATCAGGTTGGGAACCTTGCTGAGAAGCAGCTGGGCTCACAGTGGCCACAGAACATAGCAAGGAATAGAGAACAGCATCAACCACATGCCAGTGGAGGCTGCACTGCATGCATGATGGCAGAGGGCAAATGGGCAGCTTTCAGCAAGTAAATAACGTAAAGTTAGTTTTTGCTTTCCTCCTGGTGTGATTCCAAATTGCCTACGGTTCTCCTTAGATATACGCTAGCCGTTTTGCTCATATATGTCCAAGAAGGGAAGAGGGTTGTGGAAAGTGGTGATAATTCTGGTACATGCTGGTGCCACCGAGATGAATCCCCTGCCCCTACTCACTCCCTGTCCTACTCCTTTCTAAAATCTCACCTTGTTCTCCTCATCCTTGCAACATAATGTTCCTCCATCACCAACTTACTGGCTCCAGCAGAGACCTCTGGAACTCCTCTGTGTGCGGGATGACCATATTTGTTCACCAAATGTCCTCTTTTTTAGCTTTGTGTCTGGAAAAAATTTTAATATCCAAACCCCATTTTTCTGGCAGCCCTAGGCTGTTCTGGTCTGCTTGGCTTTGCACCACCTCCTGAGATGGTGCAGATCTGTGTAGACCTATTGGGACTGCTGCTGCATTACCTGTGGTAAGGGGAAAACCTTCCCCTTGCCCCATGGTAGCATAACAGCAGCTCCAAACTTGTGCTGGATACAGTGCAGATCAACTGGCTGGCCTGTTCTAGCGCAAGTTAGGATTGAGCTATTATTCTTTCTTACCTACATCTTGATGTACAAATTGTCATCTCGTGTCTGCTACTGGCTATTTGCTGTGGCTCCCAACAAATCAACACAGTTATGTGAGTTTTATCCCCATGTAAATTGTGGGCCTGCCAGCATAAAATATGCTATAATAGAGCCAGAAGGAGTCACTATTTACAGGTTGACCAACCTGAAACTTCTGCTGCGGGAAGCTTGGAAGGCATTCCCAATGCCTAATGCAATGACCACACTATGAAGGATTCCATCTGGAAGAGTTTTATGAGCTGCCTATAGAACAATTACCTACCTTACAGGGTTGTTGTGAGGACTAAAAGATAAAAGCTATGTAAGCCGCTTTGGGCATTTGCAGGGCCAGAGGAAAGGCAGGGTATAAATCCAATGAATGAATGAATGAATGTTTTTTTTTTTAAAAAAAATTGTGTTCCTTAGTATTTATCTATCTCATATACTATTTGTTGGCATTATGGATTACAATGCATTCATTTGAGTTCACAACAGGCACAATGCTGAACTGTGTAAACCACAGCCCTTCATTCCTAATAGCTCAGTTCAGACTCACAGGATGGATCCCAGCCTGGGATTTCAGGCTGTCGGTAAGTTCTCCAGTCTCAGCTAGAGAGCAATGAGATTTTCATGAATTTCTCTGAAAGACTGAGGTTTTGTTGAGGGACGTTCTGTTACCCAGAAGTGTGTATTCCTGTGTTTTCCTACTGCTATTGCAAGCATCACTTCAGTATATAGTTGCACAAATGCAGATAGTGGTAGATGGAATATTTCAACTTTCAGTTGAACTTTCTGTTGCAACCCAGAGGAAGAAGTTCATGGTCAGGTTCGGGGGTTTTCTGGGTGCCAAGGGCCAAAGTGAAACAGCTGCAGCATTCTGAAGATCTTTCCCATAAATGAAAATCTAATTTTTGTAATAGTAAACAGTAAAACAAATGAAGCCAGAAATATCTACCCAGTTTATCATTAATATTTTTGGCAGTGCCAAGAATAACTTCCCTTGATAGCAATTTTGGGCACTTTGCAAAAATGTTTGCTTATTCATTTACAGAGCCCTTATTTGACCTCAACGATAACATCAGTAGCCAACATTTGCCTCGTGTTGTCATCCCATTCAGGGCCTGGTGTGTGGCTGAGTGCAGCAGTAGGATTACTCTGTCTTAAATTAATCTGGAAAGGGGGAAAAGAGCAGCAGCTTCGGGGAAAATAACACTGACGAAGCAGCTGCTGCAGGCACCAACGTGAAAAGCACACTGTCTTTTTGCAGTAGACAGACAAAGCAACCCCTGTGAAAATGCTTAAGAAAAATTGAGCATTATTCAGTCTGTTAGCAGAACATTGTTCTTTCCCGAAAGTAATCATTGGAAGAAAGCCAACATCCGAGCTTGAATGCTTATGAGCAAATTTGGGGTGACCATAGCCTACTTGAAACAGAGCTCCACTCCATTATTTCTGCAGCAGCAGCAGTCCAATCCCCTCCACTTACACAACATTCCCTGTCTTAAAGAAAAGGGAATATAAAGGGAATGTGCTCATATAGATAAGCAGGTCGTTTGTTCCAGGAATCCTGGTATGGTTACAGGTACCGTCTGCTGCCACCATCTGCTCTTCTATCCTCCTCTATCCCCAAGGTAGAATTTTTGATTTAGGCGGCAATCCTAAACACACTTTCCTGGGAGTAAGCACAGTGGTATCTCACTTATCAAATGCCTCACTTAACAAGTGTCTCGCTTAACAAGTGATCCACATAACAAGCAAAACTGTCTCTAGGATTCTGCCTCACATAACATGTGTTGCTTCACTTAAGAAGCACACTCGGCAGTTGGTGCAGATGTACTGGCCAGCAGCCCTTTTAAAAAGTATCAGGGTTGCCTAGCGTGCCTGCCCATAGTGAAAGCAACACTTCTGTGCTGTTCCTCCTGTGGCCGGGTGTCCGCTGGGCAGAGGGAGAGAAGAGCAGTGGAGAAGAGGGAAGCAGCTCAGGGCTAGCCAGAAGGGAGCAGGGGAGGGAGAGGCTCAGGATGGAGAGAAGGAGAAAGTGGGGAGACACTTTGAAAGTGTCTTGGATTGCAGCTTTCCTAACCATGTCTACCCAGAAGTAAGCCCCATAGGGTGAAATCCAGAGTAACTACAGGGAGTCCTTGCTCTGGAGTAAGAACAAGTTATTCTGGGTTGCAATATGAATTTCCCATAGGTTTTCACGAGGTTTCTTACGTGCTCCCATAGTTACTCTGGATTGTGCCCATTGTGTTAAATGGGTCTTAGTCCCAGGAAAGTGTCTTTAGGATTGCAGCCTAAGGGCGCAATCCAGAGTAACTATGTTGCGTCCTTGCTCCGGTGTAAGAACAATTTGCTCTGGATTGCAATATGAATTTCCCATAGGTTTTCACTAGGTAGTGCAGTAACTAAGGGTACACGTAATGTCTCTTACGTGCTCCCGTAGTTACTCTGGATTGTAGGGCCAGTAGACTTCACAGACTCATGCACACTGAATGCATGTTTTGAATTAAATTCCAGTGTTTTGTCATCATTTTTACATCCTATTAATATTTTTATATGAATATTTTTTGGGTTGTGGAACCAATTGTCTGAGTTTCCATTATTTCCTATGGGAAAATCCGCTTCACAAAGAGTATTTCACATAACAAGCATGCTTCCGGAATGAATTAAACTTGTTATGTGAGGCACTATTGTACTATTGAAACCATGGGACTTACTTCTGAGTAGACATGCTTAGGATTGCAAAGGAGGAGGTAATGGTTTTGGCCACACTCGCATAAACGTGCAGAATATCATTTCCTTCCCTGGATTCTGAGACTGAAGTCCGAGGTCCTCAGGAGGAAGACACCCAATAGCAGCCATCTTCAACTCCACTCATAGGTATTCAAGCTCCAATCATGGCTTCCTTCAAATGATCATATAGCCAAAAAATATTCATGAAATGCTTGAGAACCACTGATTCAGGGCACCCTGGGGAGAAGCACAGTCAGTAACAATTCCCATGAAAAAGAAAGGGGGAAAAATCCTGAAAAAACCAGGTTGGCTCCACAAGCAACTTGGGGATCAGCTGAAGTTAAAGAAAGAGAAGTATAGGGAGTGGAAGACTGGAAAGATCACCAGGGAGGAGTACAGGCAGATAGCCCGGTCTTGTAGGGAGGGAGTCAGGAATACTAAAGCTCAGTATGAGCTGAGGCTGGCCAGGGGAGTCAAGGATAACAAAAAGAGCTTCTTTAGATATGCCCAAAGGAACAGGAGGAGAGACGAGGGGCTGGGGTTGCTCCTGGACAAAGATGGACAGCAGGTGTCTGGAAACCAGGAGAAGGCGGAGCTGCTCAACTCCAACTTTGTGTCCGTCTATTCTCGGAAGGAGGGATTTGCAAATGCGGGTGCGGGATCATTGGCTGATGCGGGGATGTGCTTGCATCCCCAGAGAGATAATGAAAACATGGATGGTGCAGAACAGCAGATTAAGATTGACAGAGAACTGGTTCGAAACAACTTAACTGGCCTAAATGAATTCAAGTCATTTGGACCAGATGAGCTGCATCCTCGAGTTCTTAAGGAACTCGCAGATGTCCTTGCAGAGCCTCTGTCGATCATCTTTGAGAAATCCTTGAGGAGTGGAGAAGTGCCACTGAACTGGAAGAGGGCAAATGTAGTCCCAATCTTTAAGAAGGGGAAAAAAGAAGACCCGGGAAATTATAGACCAGGCAGTTTGACTTCAATCCCGGGGAAGATATTAGAGCAAATCATAAAACACACAATTTGTGCACATCTAGACAAGTACTCGGTGATCAAAACAACCCAGCATGGATTTACCAAGAATAAAACTTGCCAGACAAATCTGATCTCCTTTTTTGATCGGGTTACGAGCTTACTGGACAGTGGCAATGCTGTGGATGTCATTTATCTTGACTTCAGCAAAGCATTTGACAAAGTCCCACATGACATTTTAATTGGGAAGTTGGAAAAATATGGGCTAGACAGGGCAATCATTAGATGGATCTGCAACTGGCTCGATGGCCGCACTCAAAGGGTTTTAGTAAATGGTTCTGTGTCAACCTGGAGGTCAGTTTCAAGTGGGGTCCCCCAAGGCTCTGTCTTGGGCCTGGTTCTCTTTAATATTTTCATTAATGACTTAGAGGAAGAGATACAGGGAAGCCTGATCAAATTTGCAGATGACACCAAGCTGGGAGGAGTAGCAAACACATCAGAAGATAGGAGAAACCTCCAGGAGGATCTGGATAAACTGGAATCCTGGGCTGTAACAAACAGAATGAATTTCAACAGGGAGAAATGCAAGGTTCTGCACTTGGGCAATAAAAACCAAAAATACAGGTATAAAATGGGGGATACTTGGCTTGGCAGCACAACATGTGAGCGGGATCTTGGAGTCGCCGTGGATCACAAGCTGAACATGAGTCAGCAGTGTGATGTGTCTGCAAAGAAGGCAAATGCCATTTTAGGCTGCATTAAGAGGACTGTAGCTTCCAAGTCACGAGAAGTTCTAGTTCCTCTTTATTCAGCACTGGTCAGACCTCACCTTGAGTACTGTGTTCAGTTCTGGGCACCTCACTTTAAGAAAGATGCAGCCAAACTGGAGCAAGTCCAGAGGAGAGCAACAAGAATGATCAGTGGGATGGAAGGGAAGCCCTATGAGGAAAGGTTGGGGGAACTTGGGATGTTCAGCCTGGAGAAGAGGAGGCTGAGAGGAGACATGATTGCCCTCTTCAGGTACTTGAAGGGCTGTCATAGGGAGGAAGGGGCTCATTTGTTCATAGCTGCTTCTGAAAGCAGAACCAGAACCAATGGGTACAAACTGCAAGAAAGGAGATTCCAGTTGGATATCCGGAAAAAATTCCTGACGGTGAGGGCGGTTCGGCAGTGGAACAGATTGCCAAGGGAGGTGGTGGACTCTCCCTCACTGGGGATCTTCAAGCAGAGGCTCGACGAGCACCTGTCGGGGACGCTGTAGGGGGATTTCCTGCTGCAGGCAGGGGGGTGGACTAGATGACCTACTAGGTCCCTTCCAACTCTATGATTCTATGATTCTGTGACTAATGTCATCTATTTTAGGAGCAGCAAGGAAAAATGGGGTTTTGTTAATTGAGATAAACACCTTTCAAATTAAAGTTTGTTTTTTGGAACTGGGAACTATAATTCATACATACATTGGCATCCTTCAGTCTCGAAAGACTATGGTATCATGCTCTGAATGTCGTTTCCAGAGCATGATGGCCAGCATGAAAAATAGACTGTTACCCAAGCAGCAAATCCCCCCTCTCCACGTCACTGAAATAGTCCTATGGAATGGCGGAGCCGATACAACTGGTTCCAGTTGCATCACAGGAGTTACCAGAACATAATTGTACACAGTCATGAACTGCTTCGGGGACTCCGGCTCTGGATTTTGCCTCGAGGTTGACTCCTGAAGCCTTTCCCATTGATGGGTAGAGCTACAAGGCAATGGAGGTGGGAGTTTTCCTTCTCCAGACAGCCCACGTTCAGTGGGATTTTGGACTGGTTTAGTCTGGCTCCTCAACAAAGGCCTGTCTGGAGTCCCTGCCGGTAGCTACACTGTCGCCAGCATAGCCCTTTTGTATCACTGGAGCATACAATCCCACCACCACTAATAGGTACTGTCCATCAGTAGGACTATAATTCACCTGCAAGCTAGAGACCACTTGCTTTAAGGAAGGGGGCTACTAGCTCTTCCACCAATAAGAAATCTTGATTTTTTTTTCCCAAATTTAGCTAACTTCAATGCTATCGTTGTGATTCTTAGACCTCTCTTAGCTTGCAGAAATGGACCCTTTCTTAACAAAACCAAACTCACAGTCCTTTCTAGTTTCCCTCATTATATCACAGCAGAAAACCTGCCTACAACTCCTTGATTTGATTGCCTGGTTTTAACTTTTATTTCACACTATTCTTGAAACGTCAGGCATAAAGATGTATTTATAAGCATATAAAGGAGGTAAGTGCTTCATTTTTCTTTTTTTATTCATTAGGCTGAAAATCACTGGGCCATCCTTACGGAGAGTAACAAAACCATTCAGTTTTTATTGTCGTTTTGCAAAATATAAATGAGATGAAGCATCACAAAGGAATATTAAGTTACATATTAAGTTACATTTTGCATTCATTCAATAGATCTGATATGTCAAGGTTAGGGTAGGGTGCTAAGCCTTTATTGCTATGTCAAAACTCTGACTGGCTTATCAGCAAACTATTTTATAGTAAATAGACATGACTTGCAGCATTTAGTTCTAACGCAATTTTCCATGCACAATCCATTACACACACAGCATAGTAATATGGGTAAGGTTCAGTGGCAGGGACAGCTTTGTACTGAGTTGCTGTATGGAGTTGTTCTCACAGATCATGTGCATAGTAGAGACCTCCTTGTGCTTACCACTGATTCACAGTACACCAGGGAACTCACAATGAAAGTACAGGCTAAATATAGCCTCAATACAACAATAAGAGCCTTGGCACATCACATCATAAAAACAAAGAAAACAGAATATTTCCTTTAAGTTGAACATTTCTGGGATGATCATCAGGGTATGAGTTCACATTATACTCATCTCCCACTTTGTTCCCTTCTGAATCACTTAGAGCACAATCCAGAGCAAAGTCTCCTTGCTCTGACCTAACTACTCTGCCCTAACTATGTTATATCCTAAACACAAAGTTATGTGTGAGGCAGAGAACTTAGGTGTGCCCATAACTTAGGTCTGCCCGTAACTGCTCCGGTGCAGTGATCCACATAAGTTACTCCATCGGGCATGCTCAGAAGGCAGCCTGTAAGTGCTACATGGCCTGCAGTTACACACGAGTTGACCTGCTTCCACATCACTCAGAATCACTAGCAGCTGTCCAAACTGCTGCTCTCCTGATCACATGGGGAACCAGCTGACAAGATGGGGGGGGAGTAGCTGTCAAGCTGTCAGAGTGCCTCCCCAGCATGGTGGACAGGACAGGGCTGTCAGGGGTAGAAATGGGAAACAAGCTGCCCCCCTGCACCCCCAAACAGGCAAGGTGCCCCAGGAAAAGCCCAGGCATCAGCAGGGGCAAGATGCACAGAGGGATACATGTGTGCGTGAATTGTCAATAAAAACAACATCAACAGATAAACATGAGTGTCCTGTGGTCGTTGGCAACAGTCCGGAGGAAACATCAGCATTAAAGGTACAGCATGCCAGACGCAGGGTCCACACTCAGGTGGGCTGGGAGGAGAGGGAAGACCCCATCCAGAAGGCAGAAGGCCCAGGAAACAGACCCCCTTGCTGACTCAGGCAGGGGAGGGGCAAGGGTCCCCCAAGCAGCTGGCAGAGCAGGGGGCAAGGGGAGGCAAGGGGGCTGCCAGGGGCATCTGTGGGGAGGGAATCCTGGAAGAGGGGACAGGAGCCCACCTGGGTCTGCCAGGGAGCAAAAGCACATCTTGGGGCACAGAGGACCTGGGGCTCCCACAACAGGGCAAGGGTGTCTGATCACTTGTGGGGCCACTGCCCACCCAAATTGCGCCAACGCTATCGGCGTTTCCATTGACAGAAACGCCGTTCCGTCGGCGCAAGAGCCCTTGCGCTGACGGATTAGTTGCTATGGATTGGGCTGCCCGTCGTGCAGTTTTCCACTATACATGATACCAGCACATACTATAGATTTCCCTAAGTACACCTGATACATATCTTCTGAAAAGCACATCTGGTTACACTGTGTATGGAATGTATTGTTTGACCCCAAACTACACCGGACATCACTGGGAGATCTCAGTTATGCGACAGGTATACACTTTTCAAAAGGAGGTCATGGTCTATGGATTTGGCTCTTTGTTTCTTAGTCTTCAGGGGCTGAGCTGAAAGTAACAATAAAAGTAACCTCTCAGCATACATAATGAAGGCAAAATGAAGTATACACAACAAAACTATTTTGTTGAAGAATAGTTTCTTTCATCTATTCTTGCTTCTAATTAAAGCAGTCTTTGGTGTACTGGATCAATTGTGTGTACTTCTTAGTATTATGTATAAATTATCTTTTCCTGTGAATATATTTACACTTATGCCCACTGTGTAAAATGGTGGTTAATTTTACATGTTTTGGAGACCAGAAGCTATGAATGCTGTTTAAACACTTTCACCAGTTATTTCAGCAAATCTGTGCATGGAGTCCAGTTAAAATTGTATTTCACCGACAGAGGTACTCACTGAAGTAACTCTTTAGAGTTATTTGATAGATATAAGGGATCCTACAGCTTTTCATCCACATATGTCTCCACAACCTCCTCTCCCAAAAAAGCATAGGTTAGACTCCAAAAGTCCTTTTGAAAGTTTCTTCTTGTCTAGTTTAAGTCCAACTTCACATTATCAGTAGCAAACATGTCGTGACATATAAGAGCAACAGGTTTACAGTGTATCCATAGTACAGTATTTTATATTGTGTGGTCTTACCTTGAAAAGTGGTTTAGGACTTGCTGGAGCTGCCTGGAATAAGATGGGGGAGTTCAAGCATGCTGGAAATGAAAGCTAATGCCATCCATGGACATATGGCCATGCATATTTGTAACTATCTTGAAAATCCATATTGAATGTACATATGTGCTGTTATCTCAGAATTTGAATTTGCTTTCGAAAGAGGTTTGAACTGATCAAGTTTCCCAGAGATTGCTTATCACCTTGGAAGTAATAGAGAATAGAAAACCTTTTATGCAAGCATTAAGCAGGCCTCCGTCAGTCTTGAAAGACTATGGTATCGTGCTTGGCGCTGCATATGTTGCATGCAAAGCACAAAAGCCTGGGTTGGATTGTTATGGAGGATAGGCTGTTACCCAAGCAGCAAATCCCCCCTCTCCACACCACTGAATTAGTCCAATGGAAAGGCAGAGCCAATACGATTGGATCCAGCCTGGCATTGCAGAGCTCAGCTAAGGACAATAGGAGCTCACCCTGTCTTGTGGGGCCGACCTGTGTCTCGAACCCTGGCCTGCTGGTTAATAGGCACTGCGTCTTCACCGCTTGCGCCTATCTTGTAAATAAAGAGATTGTGCACCAGGCAGAGAGACTATACATTGTGAGGAAACTTCTCACACTGGAGCACATTCTGTGGAAATAAAATTTGAACTTCTACAGTATCTTTGGCTGCAAGCTTAAAGACTATTTCCTGTGAGTAAGACCAATTGAATACAATGGGGTTTACTTTTGAGTAGACATGGTTAGGATCATGCTCAACGTCTTTTCAGAATTTTCCTCATGATGTGATAGATAAAACCAGCAAGGTAAAGCCATTGTCATTTCCATCTGCTGGTGCCTTTTTAAGCTTTGAGTCTTCCTCCCCTCACAATGGCCACAGAAACACCCACTGCCCTGCGTGAAGGAGGAAGCCAGAACACACATTCCCACCATGCCACGCGCAACCCTCTTTTCTGTTGCAATTTCCATAGTTTGATTATTTGTAAGGCACTCTTGTCAGCTATAGGTATGATACAAACGCTTTAAAGAAGGAAATGGTATCACAACTCCTACATGACCTCTGAATGGCTGGGATCACTCAGGAACGAAAAGGAAGACCTGGGGGGCAGTCAGCAAAGCAGGAGCAGAGATGGAACAAGAGTTCTAACTTGAGAAAAGTACTCTCAGGAGTTTTATATCCTCCCCTAAAAGTCCCCCTTTGACCTCAAATATTTTCAAGGGCAAAACGTCTGCTTGGATCTATTGGATATTGTACTTGCAAGTCAGAACATAAGTGTGTCCTGGCACAGTGTGGGATTTGAAGCATATATTCACTCTACTTTTCTATAGCAGCACTTCTTTCTTATTTAAACTGCACCTTAGCTTTTCTGGGGAAAAGTACAATTGTAGAATGCCTCAACATTTCCATGATTCCCCCCTCCCATTCTTCCGCATTCATTCCACAAAGTTAAATTGTTTCCTGCTTCAGATCTGAAGAAAGCAGGCCAAGTGGGAAAACTTGCTTCTATGCTGCACTGTCAAGTACCTGCCAATCCTGTGCTCTCTGTGGTGGCTCTGCGGTGGCTCAGGAGCTGAGAACAATCAGCTCCATCATCAATGTGCCACCATGTGGTCTGAAAGTCTACATAGTTACAAAGAATATGGGCTCCTGGATAGGTTGATATACAAAAAGGGACATTTATATGCCATATCAGACATTGAAAGAGAAAGAGTAAGACTTCGTCTTACAAATGGAACATTTTTGGTATGGTCACCAGGATGTGAACATTGCTTGTGGAACCACATCTTTGGCTGCCAGCAGGACATTCCTGCTTGAAGTGTGCAACACAATGGCAACTTTAAATCCCTGGGTCAACCACAGGTACAAATCTCAACAGACTGCTTATTTCCAGTTTTCCTAGGGGTGAAAATCCACTTGTGTTTCTGCTTTTCCCTGGTTTTAGCTTTAAATGGTTTGCATGTTTTCCTACTTTTTCTCTTCTCTGCAAAACGGTTAGGCCAATCCCGCAGACCTCTGATTTCTGGCCTACCATTTCCAAGAGTTTGCTGTTCTTTCCAAATGACCCCTATAGACCTGGGTTCTTCACCAAGCCCTTGTTCTGAAAATGTTATGAGATCCCCAGGGAGCCATTATTAGAAATTTGAAAGTATGAAAGACTAAAAATATGACTGTAGGATTCATCAAGTTGTAATTTGTTTTCCTTCTGATCATTTTGTTATTAATAGGCAAGGTATACATTATGTTGACAAGAGTACTGAAGAGTATTCATGAAAAATAAACAAAACTAAGACATTATTAATGCATCTGAAATGCCTACCTTCTACCTTACTAGACTTTCTTACCTTACTAGACTTTAAATCTGGGAGGGGTGACTTTCATTTTCTGTTTTCCCAGAAGCATAAATATCAGGTTCATATTCAGTGGCTGAATATTGACTGAAGGATCAGGACTAGTGCTATAACTTCTAGCTTTTAAGCTATGGAATTATCAGAAGGAAGGAGAAGCTTTGGTATAAAGTGAGTTTCTAGTGTGGCACTGCAGAGCCTGGTCTGTGTTGACCCATGTAAGCCAGTGGCAGGGGTGGGTTATGGGCAGTTTGAGGGATGTTCAGGAAAGAGAAGAGGGGAGAGAAGGCAGGCAGTAGGCTGGAAGGGGAGGATCTTGGTAGAGGCACACACTGGAACTTATTCCCAGTTTTCTAGCCCACTCTGTCTCAACCCTTCCACCCCTTCCTCTTCATGAACTTATTATTTTATTTATTTTATTTATATCCCACCTTTCTTCCAAAAGAAAGGGTACCCAAGTACCTGGGTATGCTAGTGCATTTCAACATACATCCAAGGAGACCCATTAAGTAGCCAGAAGTCTTATTCTATGGTAAATATAATAATTTTAACTCCTATATTGCTTTTTGATTGCCCCTCAACCAGGGTTGCCATGTGTTGCGAAAAACGGACAATCCCGATTTTGGAGGATTGTGTTCACATACTGGCAAAAGGGTCCTGTCCCAATTTTGTGGAAGAAAATTATGGCAACCCTCCCCTCCCCCTACTATAGTTGCAGCACATTTTTGGTTGGTGTAGCTGACTGCCATAGCATGGTGGGTGACAGGATTAGTTAGTAGTTAAAACAGGACATTGAAGAAATTTTTTCATGTGCTTCTAAACCAACTCAATATATATTTTATTTCATTCAATACTTTAAATATATTTTATTTCAGTCCTCTTCTTGACCCTTCCTGTTGCACAGATTCACACAAGTCTGCACCACCAGCTATTAAGATAGCACAGGTCCAGGAGGATCTCACCACACCACAGAGACTTACCCCAGTGCATGTAATCAATTGTTTCTTTATCCAGAGGAGAACTCCACAGCTGCCTCCTCCATAAGATGCAGAGGTATCCAATTTATGCTACTGCAACAGTGGGGAAGGTAAGGATAGGATTTGGCAACTAAATTTTACATGAGGAGGGAGTGGCTAGTCCTCCCAGCTCCAAAGTAATAGTTATATACCGTATGTTTATCTGCAGTAGAGCAAGCTATTGTCTGAATTGAGTTACTGTGAGGAGAAACATCTCTTTACATTTACAGGGCCCACTACAACATCTGGCAAATTCTGTACTGTAATAGCAATTTTTAACTGGGCTGGATCTAACAGCCTGTCCCAAAACGACAGATCATACTAACGAACACAACCTTTTATCCTTGACTTTGGGACTTTGCACGATTCACATACGCCTCATTTAAGCTATAACAGCATAATTTACAAGGAGTTGCAAAAATACCTTTTAATAAGGCCCAATTCATGTCATACATTATCCTGGGCAGGTTTTCACGAATAAAGTGGTTGAAGTCTCAGCTGCTTACAATTTTAAATATTATTTCTTGAGGTTCTGCCTGGTTTGGACACAACACCTTTGCTTGGCCTGCTGTTTTTGCCTGCTCATCAATTTTCTCTTTAGTGAGAAAAACATGAAAACATAACATGTTACTTTTACTGCTTTAAAATGTCCTTTTTGTTTCTTAGGCATACAATCTTTCTTTGTTGTTAACTGTTAACTTCCCATGATAATTACGGTATTCCCTCATTTTTTTCTGTCCTTCTGTGCCTGCATTAAGTGTTGTCATGGGATTTGTATTTTAAAGTAGAGGTTGTTATTACTAGTCATTATCTGTTATGAAGCTCCACAGATGAGGATAAAGTATGATTAATAGTAATTCATTAGAAGCAATGGTTTTTTCCTCATTTTGAGAGCATGACTGAAATAATCTACAAAAATGAAGTGCGTGTGCAAGTGATTTCAATATTAAAAAATATATTCAAAGTGTGTATTGTAAATAACCTGTCTAGTGCAATGGCCATATTCCAACGTCACTAACAGCCCTATCCTATGCTGCACATGGTAGCAGGACTCCTGTGGTGCCAGAACATCTACCATTGGAACCTTAAGCACAACAGACAACCATGGCAGCTGCCTGCTGTTTACTCAGAGGAAGGAGATGCCCTTTCCCTTTCCTTGCGTACAAGAGCAGCCCTGCAATGGGTTACTCCTTCTTGATCTGTCTCAAGAGCCAGTGCTGGAAAGAAGCCTCCATGTAATGGCAAAATGCTCCTCACAGAGGCTTTGGATACAGAGGAGGAGATCTCCAACCTGCCTCCCTTCCTCCTCCAAGCCCCCTGACAAAAGGGAAAATTCCACACTATAACACTTGGTAGCAGCAAAGGTCATGATGATCAATGATGTTGCACACTCCAAAGTGAGCAGTGTGGAATGATGCTCACGGAAGACCTCAAGCAGTCATGGCTAGAAATAGAGCTGAACCGCTAAGAATTACAACTGGTGCACTGCTGCATTAACTGAGGATTTATGCCGACAAATCTTTATGAGTGGTCCAGAAATAACACTGGAAAAGACACTCGGGTTAATTGAAAAAATGGGGGATGCCTCTGGATATAAAATCAATATTTAAAAATCCAAATTAAATGCCACTAAGTATAGAAAATGAAAGGGAATGTGACATAAAGTTGGTTTGTACCATCTAACTGGAAAACAAATCTCCCATTAAAAATCTGGGGTTAAAGTATCAGTTCCACTAGAGGATCAGTATAAAAATAATTATCTTCCATTAGTGCATCAAATAAAAGTCAGCAGATTTAAAGCACAGACACAAGGTGGACATTTCACTACTTAGTAGAATAATATCACTTAAAACCACCTAATTGCTAATATTTCTGTTTCTTTTCAGAACACTGCATACTGTTCTTAATGGTGGATAAAAATAAGTTGATAGAAAAAAATTTTATCTGGGAGAATTTTATACTGAGAATTCTCAACAAGAGTATGTTAACAATAAACCACACAGAAGGACCCTAATGCACATATGGTATGAGTGTTATTTTACTCCAATATAATTTTTAGACATAGGCTGCAATCCTAATCTCCAGTTAGGCCAGCATATTTCCAAACATGAGACACTTCTTAAGGCACTTCTGTCCCACTCCTGAGAATGCACTTCTGTCCCACTCCTGGGAATGTTAGGCCAGTGCACAGATATGTATTGACTTCCCCATACCACCACAGGAAGTTATGTGGGCTGAGTTTGGCCGGCCTGAACTGGTCATAGTATGTTAGAAGTCTCTATTGCTGCTTTCCCTGTGAAAAGTGATCCAAATTACCAATTTTGGATTATCATAAACCAGGATAGTTTCAATGAGTGCCATCTTCTTTTCTATGGTTCTCTCCTACAATGTAATTATTAAAACAAGCACAATGTAATTATTAAAAAGCACACAGTACTTTGAAGTTGGGAATCACTTCGTCCTTTCTTACTCCTGTGGACTACGGTATTAATTTTAACTTCAACAGAACACTGGCTGACCACAAACTTTTGATAAAGTTTACAATCTGTGTTAACAATCGCCTTATTGTTCAATTAATGGAATTTTGTGTTAGGGGGGAAACCAGTGGTGGGCTCCAGCAGGTTTGCATTTACTCTATAGAACCAGTTGTTAATGAGATAGGACATATAAAGTTTAAAAATAGCCATTTAAAAGTGGCTGCCAGATGGGCACAGAACCAGTTGTTAATTTCTTTGAATCCCATCACTGGGGGAAACCCATTTCCATGCTGTCAATACTGATGACTTCAGAACTTCTATCTACATAAAAGGCTTGACCTGTGCGCAAGATTTCCGCACATTCTGTGTCAATCAAGCATGCTGAGTTTGATATTTCCATGTGTCTCTGGGGCAGAGGAAAAAATTGTCAACATTTCATCTCTCATTTCTGTCTGGGATAGATAAAAGGCAAGTCTGAGAACAGGCTACGGGCAATTGAAGAGAGGAGGAGAGAGGTGACAAAAGGGCATTTGAAGGGGGCAGTTGAGAAGAGCCATTGAGGAGAGATGATGCAAAAGAGTAACTGGATGCTACTCTTGGAAAGAGATGCTGGAAAAGGGGTGGTTTTTACTGATGAATGTTGTTACATTGTACCTCAACTAGTTTAGATATAACTGCAGAGGAACAATCCAGTCACAACCCCCCTGAATCAATTTGAGAAAATTGCCCTAATACAAAAGAGGCCCTGAGATTTTTGCATGGCATGTTACTATCGTTATAAACAACAGATTTCTTGATGAGGACAACAGAAAGGTGGTATAGATAAGAGCAACAGATAAGAGCAACACAGTCTTCAAACAGGTTTGAGAGTGGTTTAATTTAAAACCAGGTGGTTTTGTCTGACCTCTTCCTAAAGGCTGCTTGCTGCCATCAGCTTTTATTTGTTAGTTACATTCTACTCAAGAAGCTTCTTGTTACACAATAGGCATTCTGTTAAAACACTAGGTAGAAATTCATATTCTCAAGCATGCACAGGCATCCCCCACTTTTTGGTGGTTCATTTTCTGATGGTTCTGCTCTTTCAACTTCTTTCAATTATACCCGGGATTCATTCATTCAACACATGCTTCACTCTTTCAACATTTCTTTGCTGGTCTAAAGGCTAAAATTGTCTTCCCTGGTGTTGATTTACACGTTACATGGTGATCAGTCTGTTTTTGGCACTTCCTTATGACTTTCTTCAGTAAACAACCATCATTCAAATACATAAGATATTCATTGCCCACATATATCTTTAATTAACTGTAATTTGTTGTGGTTTTTTTGCTATGTGTTAATTAATAAGTGTTATTTAGGCTTTTGCGGGTAATATTTATATTTTTTGTTTGGTGGCAATTTTGCATCTGCATGCTGAAAAAGACTGGGTTCCACTTTTCAATAGTAATCAATTTCAGATGGTCCTCTGGTCCTGAATAAATGGGGGGTGCTTGCATCTGATTTGTTATCTGTGTAGCCTGTTCAGTGTGCTGAAGTTGCAGTTTCTTGCTGAAATTAGGAAAAGCGTGTCAGGATGGAAACATCCAGCCTAACTTGCTTGTTCTGCCAGGATGTTGCAAATACTCAGAATGGTTTAGTTAAAAATAGAATCACTTTATCGAGACCTGTCCATACAACAGGGACTTGAGGACAGGATCTGAACTGAAACATGCAAATCCTTTCATTTGCAATACCGGAAAACATAACCATCTGATTCTGCAGTTTGTAGAAGTAAAGTAAAAGTAATGGTGTCCCCCACAGATTGTACTGCCTATCATGAGATTCTATTGAGTAGTGCTTGCCTCCGTTCTAGGCCAAAGAGCCAGCATTGTCTAAAGACGCTTCCGCGTACATGTGGCCAGCATGACTATATGCCAAGGTGCACAGAACACTGTTACCTTCACACTGGAGTGGTACCTACTTATCTACTTGTATTTCAAACTGCTAGGTTGGCAGGAGCTGGGCTAAGGACAGGTGCTCACCCCATCTTGCAGTAATCAGGTCATGAACTGTTGACCAGCTGATCAGAATCTGGTCAAGGAGTGTTCTCATCCCATTGTTCTAACCACTGAGCCACTGCAGCCCTTGAAAAACAATTTGCAGCTATCAGATACCTACTGTACCAGTAAGCCAATGACTGTTGTGTAGTCCATCACTGATCAGAATATTGCTGAGTGACACATAGGAATGACTCCTTGGAATTTGTAGCAACTGGCACTTAATTGTCAGTGCAATCCTTACCCCTGATTTGGCTGGCACAAGTCCTGTGCAGGTTTGGGGGGTGTTGCAAAAGTGCTGTAAGGTACTTCTGCACTACTCCTAGGTGGGGTTAGGCAAATGCATAGACATGCGCTGGCATCCCCACACAGCTGTGGGAATGGGGAGGTGGGCAAATTGTGCTGGCCTAAATTGGACTGCATTCCCAGTCTGTGTTGAAAACATGACCTACATTCATATTTGCATGATATCATAATCCTCTTTTTTTCAAAACGAAAAAGTACCCAAGTTTTCTCTACTGTTTTCCATTGAAATAAAATGATAAAATATCCCCTTTGTTTACTGAACAGCATTGACTAAAATGGTTGGTCCTTTTCTGTCACTAATCACCAAATATTTTTCCAGGTTTCCTCCCAGCAACATACATATGCCACTTCTTGGTATATTTAGCAAAATTATCTTGCCAGGTATTTCCTGTCCTTAGCCATCATTTTTCAATTGTGCTGTCTTAGGCATTGCAGAAGTTCCCTAAGGTTACAATGAAGAATAATTAGCGTAGAAATTACTGTGAAGCAAGATGGCATGATGTCAGCTGTAGGCAAATACAAAGTCTAAAATCACACAAAAAAGAGAGTGAAAAAACCCAAAATTCAATTCTTGTTGCAGCAATATTTAAAAAAAAAAAGTCTGTGAGCTATCTAACCAAATGTAAGGTAATTTCACACTCTTGACTAAAGTCAAGTGCTTTTTAAATAAGCATACTGTGTTTAAAAATGCATGCAACACATATTTCTTTTGTGATCATGCTGCTCTGTGAATAAATATCAGAATTTCTGGTGAATTCAGCATGTACAACATATTGTCTGATATTTATAGGCATGTTCAGAACCTCTCTTAGAGTTGTTTTGCTAGTCCAATGAAACCCTTTTCACTTTATACAAAATTTCAGGGATGGAAAGTCCAGCATGGCTTGACTTGAGTCTAGATTCACTGCCCCCCCTCAACTTGATTAAAAAATCTAGTCATAACGGGGGCACTTTCTGAGACAGTGATTTGTGCTTTCTCAACTTTAACAGACTCAAGTGAAGTAGCCCCCTTTAAAAAGCCTGCTATGGTTCTTCAATGGGAAAAATTGAGTGCGGCCCCCTGCTCTCTCTCTCTGAGCATGTATGCATGTGTGTGAATATGGGAGAAAGAATGAGAGAAAGTTCATTTTAAACACTCCCCTGCTGCCATATCCCATTGTAAATTGCGTAGGAAGGGACGGACTGTGACAGAGTGGGCTTAGGAGCAGCAAGGAGAAGCATAGGCAGCATCTGCAAGGTTTACTATGACCCAATCCTTGGAGGCTCTACTCAGCAGTAGCCCACAGCAGCTTGTTATTCAGTGAGGCTTCCTGTTCCCAAATAACAATGAGACTATAAAATCCACAAGGTTGGAAAACTGATTGCTGCGAACTGTCTCCCCTCTGCTTCCTCACCTCCTTTTTCCTGCTCCAATCAATCCTAAGGCAGTAACCCAATGCATTTCCTCCTCCTGCCTTCCCTCAGTGAAATATTAGCACCATCCATTCCTTCCTTCCTTATCAGAAATAGGAAAGATTCACCACTTCCCATTCATTTCAAGAGGAAAACATTAACTCTTCCCTGCCTCCTTGCTGGAATTTTCCTGCTGCTTGCCCAGTCTGAATGATGGCCCCATGATGTTTTTCACACTGTGAAAGCAGTAAGCAAGCACACTCCAGACACAGGCAGACTCAAGTCTGCTTGCATAGGCGACTGCTGAGTCAAGGGAATCTTGACTCAAGTTTTCTGTCTTCCAAACAAATCAACAATTCAGAAAAAATGTGCATTTTCACAACTCAAGTCTGAGTCACTTAACTCAAATTCCCTGCCTTTTAGAATATAGTATTTCCCCCTTAATCAGAATTACAAGGCTCAGCCGAGGGCTGGATTGGAGCTTGCCATGCGCTGCGTGGAAGCCCACTGCAGGCTGCATCTGGCCCCCAGGCTGGATTTTGTACATCCTGGTCTATAAAAAGCAGTGCTTGGTTTGAATGCTGTGGTAACTATGTGGTATTGTTTGCCTGGTCTGATCTTGCAGGAAGCAGAGATGTCTGAATTAGTGATGCACCAGTGGGCAAGATATGGCTGTGCTCTATAAAGGAGGCATAGTTTGTTAGAAGGGTTCAGTACACTGGAGAGACTGAGAGACAGCAGCAGAAGCCTCACACAAGGCACACCTGTGACGCAAGGCATCCACACCTGTGCACTGCTTTTGTTTTTGGTGGCAACAGTGATTCTGTAAAAATGATAATCACAAATGGTGGTACTTGGAAAAGTGACATGTGGAAGAGGATAAAAAATACTGTATTTACAATATTTGGAGCCCTAAGCAGTTTGGGATAATGATATCTAAAAGATATGATACCCCTGGGCTGTAATAATCACCACACATGTGAAATTATTATTAGGCCCTTGTCAGATGTTGGCTGTGGCCAGTGATGGAATTCAAAGAAATTAACAACCAGTTCTATGCCCATCTGGCAGCCACTTTTAAATGGCTATTTTTAAACATTATATGTCCTGTCTCTCATTAACAACTGGTTCTATGGAGTAGGTGTAAACCTGCTGGAGCCCAGAACTGGCTGTGACCTTTTGTGTCACCGAGAAAGTAAAAAGCCCCTGACTAGCCTTTGCAGTCCACTCCTGCTCCCAAAAAGAAAAGACAGCCTGAAGTGATTCAGTCTGAAAAATAAATGCAGTAGACAAGTGTGTTTCATTCAGAAAAATAAACCAACTGCACCTGCAAAAATTAATTAAACATTAGCATGAAAATAAATATGCAAACCATATTAAGTGCTGCCAATGGAAGAGATTCTGACTTTGGCCAGAAGATTATTACAAAGCTACATTATTACACAATCTACGTTTATGGGGAGATCACAGAATTGTAGGTAGACTGTCCATTAAACAGAATTGTACAGCTTAATCTTCCAGCTACAAATGAGCAATAACCATTTCAGTTTCACAGCAGTTCATATGATGAGTATTTGTTAAAATAACTTGGCTTCTCAGAATCAAACTAGTCGCAGCAACAGAGGCGTATGAACTTCTGTCTGAATTTTTCCCCCTCAGTTAATATCTAATACAGATCAGGCTCAGAGAAAAGGACAATTGTTTTTCCTTGGAAATATTTTCTACATAAAAATTCCCATTCCCTTAAAAGAAAAAGGGGGAATGAATTAATGCTCCTTGCCCTTACCTTACTCTTAATTTGGGATGGCCTATCATGACCACAAGTTGAAAAATATTTTACTATAAAAAGATATGGTAAAGATATATTAACATAGCCTTTGTGTTAATTTGGTTTGCTTCTTGATATGACTAATCTGTATATTAAAGCAAAAGTAACGGATGAATTACAATATTTTTGATTAACCAATATGAAGGGGAACAAGATAATTCCACACATGGCAGAAGTCATTCTCATGAGTGTGCAGCTTCCTATGCATGGAAGCATCTGCATATTAGGTGCCCTTCCCCCTAGTGATACATGTGCACATGTATTGGCAGGCACATGTTTCACATCAGCACAACATACCAAGCTGTCAATGCAAGCCTGAATCTTTGTATTAACAGACTTTAGGAATAGGCCATAAATATATAAATTTCAGAGGATCACCTTCCTACATTTTGGCCATCCATGAAATGAGTAAGGAATGACTCCTGTCACTGTGTTTATGGTCTTGCATATTCTTTCCTCCTCCACATTTTTACCTAGGACCACTTCTTCCTTTTATTCTTGATTTTCTTAGCAAATAAGGCACATTGGCATGTGATTTCGTTCACATGTCTTGTGGAAGATGGGGCCAAACTAATGGAAACATTGATATCTTGTAGTTCTGTGTGCATTCAAAGCATTGCTGTTTCAAACATATTGACTTTGCTTGGGCCATTTAACAAAAGATATCAGCTGTACCCACAGCCCACAGGGGTCGTTGAGATAAATTATGAAAGTTGTTTTCCCTGCCATCGAATCCAGGAAATAAATTGCTAGTTTTGTATGAGACACACGAAAGGCGATTTCATTCAACTTCAAAATGCATGGGGAAAAAATAAATCTCTGGGGGGACAATCCTAATCCATTTAGGCTGGCATAACTCACCTGGCATACTTCCTGTGGTGGTGTGGGAAGGTCGGGGTATGCCTGTGCACTTGCCTAACCCTCCCAGAAGTGGGGTAGAAGTGCCTTATGGCACATTTGTGACACCCCCAGGTAAGCATAGGACTTATGCCAGGGCTTATGCTGGCCTAACTGGAGGTTGGCCTAACCATTCCACATAGTATTTCAAGTTTTTAGGACATGAGTCTCATGAAGCTGTTGTTAAAACACAACCCTATTCCATAAAAAGTCAATATTGAAATAATAAAATGATTTGGGGCTCAATCCAAAATAACTACGGGGAATCCTTGCTCTGACATAAGAACAATTTACTCTCTATTGCAATATGAATTTCCCATAGGTTTTTACTAGGTGGTGCCATAACAACATCAACATAAATGTATCTTACATGCTCCCGTAGTTACTCTGGATTGTAGGGTTACAGTATTAAAGTAGCTTGGTAAAAAGAAAAAAGAAACCTCACTGAAAAGTGATTAATATTCAGATTTTATTAAGCATATTGATAATACTTATTGTAAATGAGTTCAAAGATACATAGTCTATTAATCAAATTAACTACTAATATACCCTTTATAATGTGACATTAATAATGATAGTTATATCTTCCTAATCATCGACAGAACCCTTTACTGATAATTAAGCACCTCTACAAAGTAAAAAAGTACTAGTGCATGATTTCCTTGATCACCAGTTAAACTCAGGTACTCTTTAGTGCACAGCTTGAAACCAGCCCCACACAACGTTAACAAGAAAATCTGTTTCTGAATATTTGAAATATGTAGCCTCCATTTTGGCTTTTGGCAGCACAATTATGTGCCTGCCGACATGTGAAATAAAGTTATGCTAATTCATTCATTCACTTCAACAATAGGTATAGTCAGAGCAGAAAAGTATGATTAGAGAAAGCTTTTCTTGAATTTCATAGAGCTTAGCTGAACATGCTCTTAACTACCCTTTGACCAAATATATGGAGGTTTCAAAAGGGAGAAAGAGGTCATCTCCTTCTCCCTTAATCCTATATTCTTTGTGGCTTTACATAACTTATCATAATTTTTCAATATTTTCTTCTTCCTCTTCTTCACCATAGAAGCATTACTTGAAGCAGTAGGGTCATCTCTGTGACATCAAAACATTGTGTGATACTGTGTTGTCACTTTCAGATTCTGTCAGAGGAAGAGGCATCAGTACTGATGTTTTGTGATCTTACCGCAATCTTACTCCTTTTCCTTTGAAGGCTCTTAAATACAAGGAGGAAGTGGTAGTGGTAGCCACACTATGACTATGATAGCTGCATGGTTGGCACACAACCCATGTCTCCTTTTACCCTTCCTATCTCTGTTCCCTGCCTGTCTGAAACTGAGGCTATCTGCCTCCCTCTCTGGGGCTGGGGTGGTGTGACTGGTACGCATCACCAGTGATGTGACGTACCTCAGTGGGGTGTCGCTCTGTTTGTCACCCCTCTTGAGGCTGCGCAGCACCCCCAGCTGAGCGCTCCTCTGAGGAAGGAGCAGGTTGCCCGTCTTCCTCCCTTCAGAGGAGCACTGGGATGCCAGCAACCGTGCTCCTCTAAGGGACCAGTCATGACCAGCTCCTCCTTCAGAGGAGCATGCACCAGCTAGCATCAGCACTTCTCTCAGGGAGGGGCAACCAGCCCCTCCTCCAGAGGAGTGTGAGCCACCAGGTGTCAGCATTCCTCTGACAGAGGTGCGACCAGTTCACACATGCATGCTGATGTCTCTGAACTGCACATGTGCCAATCACCCTCTCACCAGGTGTTGCGCAGTGTTGTGTTGCCACTGCTCCCTCCTCTTTCTCTTGTCTTTTCTTTGGTCTATGCATGGTCCATTAAACACACAGAAAACAATCTGGAGGAGATGGGTCACTTTACTGAATGATTATTGAAATTCCTCAATAATCAATGAAACCAATTAATAATCCAGTAATAAGTGGCAGACCTTGAACTTGAACTTTAACTGGGGTTAATTTTAAGACCCCCAACACCTGCCACACGGCTATGGAGCTGACAGTTCCATATGGGCCCCCAGGCGAAAACCTGGGTTGGCGTGTACTAATTTGGGCCATACCCATTGAATCGGGTTCCGCCCCATTACCCCTCCCCCCAACCAGGGGGAGCGAGTCGGATTCGACTGTTGCCTGGCTACCCGCTCCCATCCCGCCATTGATTGAAAGTGGGCAACTTGCTGGCACAGGGGTTGTCCATCCGGCCTCGCCCCGCCGGGGACTGAAGTTGGATTTTTTGGGTACACCCTCTACCTGTGCCACAGTTGATCCTGATACGTTAAATCAAACCCATTTTCCAGACCTGTTTGCCTGCATCCCCTGCCACAAAAAGGAGGGGTCAGCCTCGCGCTTGGCCCCGCCTGACCATGTGGGCCCCCCATGCCCTGGGTCCCAGCTGCTTACCTGCTTGTTTGCCTGCCCAAAGAACAAAAGAGGGCAAGGCCGCCTCTGCATACCCCTTATGAAGCCCACCTTTGTGTTCCGCCCTTCCTGAGGGTCTCACCTGACCCTTGAGGGTAGAGCTGTGTCTTTGTTTGACCAGTGAGCCAATTCGACACCTGCCGATTGGCCTTGTGTCATCGTTCTGCCACTAATGCTTACTTTAAATTCCTTGCCCTCAGCCTTTGAGTCATAGTTTCTCCTGTGTACCTTACCTAAATTTCCCTGCCTCTTGGTCCACTTTCCTCTTGGACCACTTGATCCACCTCACCTTTCTATCTCAGACCTTCTCTCACTGCACCCACCCACCCCGTGATCTCTAGTGTTTATTTCCAGGCATAACATTTTCTGTTTTTCTTAGCAAAATGGATTTTCTGCTCATATTCAGTGAAAAGCTCTTGTTTCCCCCTCACTGGTAAACTTGCAAATATTCTCTCACTTTGCAGTTAACAGATGAGTCTTGCAAGTGGATTATAGACAAATTGAAACATTTAGGTACATATGAATGGTTCAAGCAAACATATTGCAATCCTATTCATGCTTTCTCAAGAGGAAGCCTTATCAAACTCAATAGGATTTACTTCTGATTTTACTTGCTACATAGGATTGTGCCCTGAGAGTGAAAAAACACTTACCTCAGCTTGCCTCTCCAACTTAATTTTTCTTTATCCCTCATATGATGGGATAAAGAACCTTTAGCCAAACCTTCTCACTGCAAAAGATCTGACCAATAGCACCTGTTCAGTGGAGGCCTGACATTTCAAAATGTGGTTCAGAGCAAACTGTTTGACTTAGAAACCCACTTTTTGTACATCTTTTTTGTGAAAATTTTTAGAATTGTGAGACAATGAAGACCATAATTGTCCACTGCAGTAAGAAATCAGGGCCATGCAATGTTTATTAAGCAACATAAGCCATAGTGCTACCCATCACTGTCGCTAAATGGTTCTTTTCCAGCAATAAAAAGAAAATTGTTCAGAATATTTTATTTATAGCCCATAGCAGACTATGAAAGATTGATGAGTCACCACCACCAAAACAAAAAAAAATGTTATTTCATAAACGACCTCGTAAAATATGATGAGCAAGTTATTGCTTACAAAGGAGATAACCTATAGTTCACCAACACATACAAAAATAACTTGAGAAAGGTTCCTTCCAAACAGAAGGAGGTCTACAGGGGAAAGCTAACAGACCAATCTTGAGTTCTAGCACTTCAGAGTTGTCCCAACACTACCCCATGCTGGACCAGTGCCAGTTGGCCAGCATACCTCCAGGACATTGTGAGTGGACATGGGGTGGAGGCATGAAGGGGGCATTCTATGGTGGGGGAAGGTGAGGAGGGTGGGTAGAGGGTGGGCAGCAGGCATGACAGGGGAAAAAGCAGTGTAGGATCATTAGCCTGCTATTTCATTAGCCCCGTGTCAAGCCATGTGGCCCAACTCAGGATTCCTTAATTCTCTGCCAGCTAAATAGCTAGTGCAGAGTTGAATAGCCTCATTGCAGGGATGTTTATTCAGGGAAAGGGAAAAAAGTACGGCTGCTGCCTGGGACACGATGCATCTTGGCAGCCCCATCCTCCAGGTAACTCAGGATTGGGCTGCCTGCCTACAGCTAATTAGACCAAAACTCAGTAGCTAGTCCCAATGCTCCGTTTTCCCCCCTTCAAAACAGAGATTTCTGCATGTTCACTGTAGCAGCAAATTACATAATGCTTTCTAAATTACAGTAAAGATGGCAGTTTGCTTTGGAGACATGATTTAAAGGGGGAAATGATAAGGACTGTAATCAACATCGAGCTGTGTTTGGTTAGCAGAATAACAAGTTTAGAAAAAGGAATGCAAGAACAAGAACATGAAGAACACAGCACAAATTTATTTCCAGCAACTACAACATCAAAGGCTTCATTTAAAATTTAAGAACAGATTTGTTTAATATCTGCCATATTATTTCAATATTTTCTCAAATGCTGAAGGATTTGTTTGCTTGGATGGTCAACCCTGATAGTGAGCATGGTGTACCTTTTGTATATCAGCACTGGTGATGTGGCTGGTAAATAGGTTAGAGCACAATCCTAATGCTGTCTACTCAAAAGTAAGCCCCATTGTGTTCAATGGGTCTAACTCCCAGGAAAGTGCCTTTAGGATTACAGCCTAAGGTGGGAAGCAGGGATTGGGCACACTATCAGCAGCTCAGTCCCCATTTGATCAAAAAATTGTTCACTTCAAAAGCCATGCCAGAATCAGAAACTTTATACAGGCTACATTGAGTCATCTGTTCATGTAGAACTGGAAGCAGCAACAAAACTCTCTGGCCATCCACAGTGAATAGCAGAGAAGGGTTTATTGTGTAAGTTTCCATGGTGGTACAAAAGATAAGAAATCAGAGTCCAGATGTTGGTCTACAGTTTGAAATCTAGTGCCTTACAACACCCTTTTCCAAATCGATGGGGTTGGCCAACTGGTGAGTGATCCACTGGTGGTTCATGAGCCCATGCAAAGTAAGCCCATGCAATGTGAGTCATGAGGTGAACCATTCTGGAGACATTGGGCAGCCCTAGACTATCTTTACTAGACTATCTTTAGCCCTAGACCATCTTTACTGGTCTCCATGGGCCTCAGAATGGCCTGCAGAAACCTCTGAAAACCACATCAGATTTTCAGTTTGCTGCCAAAAACTGAAAATAGCTTTCAAAGATTTTGTGAGCCATTCTGTAAAGGCCAGAAGTGGGTTCCTGGCCTGTTGTGATTCAAAAGAGCTTGATACATTTAGGAACCACTCCATAAAATATTTAAGGAAATTGCAAAGCTCTGCAGGTGCCAGATATTTACATCTGGCATGGAATGCTATCCTGCTGCTGATTTCATTGCAACCATGTCACAATTTTCTAATTAAATAGCAGCATCTCACTTTATCTTCTGCTTCTACAATACATTAATAAAGTCAAGTGAAAAGGGATGATTTTGGGGGGGATGAGGGGGTGGGGGGCTCATAAAATACCCCATGAACAGCATTGGACTAGAAAACTTCTCTATATTGTCTTATGATCCCTACTGCACAGGTTAAAATGGCAAATTAATGCTGATTGGTGAGTCAACACCAAATTTAAGATGCATTCACACAGCTGATCCAAACACCAGATCAACCAGGAGCCAAATTTGCCTGGAAACCATTTGAACATACTGGAGTACTTGGCTCCAGGGCTCTGTCTCAGTCAATCCTGCAAGCTCATCATCCTCAACAGTTTATCAACTATGGGTGCAATCCAGAGTAACTTCGGGGAGTCCTTGCTCCAGTGTAAGAACAATTTGCTCTGGATTGCAATATGAATTTCCCATAGGTTTTCACTAGGTGGTGCAGTAACTACGGGAGCACATAATGTCTCTTATGTGCTCCCGTAGTTACTCTGGATTGCAGGGTTAGAAAGCTTGTGAATAAGAGCTTGAGCATAAAATCCCCTGCAAGGGCTTGTGGATAAAATCTCTTGCTTCTACTATACCTTGGACTACAATAATATAGGGCCTCCAGAACAACATCGGTCAGGTATTATTGAATTCCTTTCAATTCATCTTGCGGATGCAGGCACGATATATGAGACTGTGTGATCAGTCACTGACATGTTTGACCCTTGCTCTTCTTGGCTGATAAAATCAATATGTTTGAGGATATGACCCTGCGGCATCTTCTAAACATCTCAATTGTGACCAGTATCATTGACCACAGTATTCCTCTGGAGTTTCTGGCAGAAATGGGTTTGGTTTGCACGGTCTATAGATGGTAGGGGCAATGAAGTTATGGAAGAGAATACATACATTGAACTCATATCCCAGGCATTAGGTTTGCAAGGTTTTCTCTTGCCTCCTATGCTGATGAATATCTGCATGAAACTGGCTAAGGGAAATTCAGGAACTTTGGCTATGGAGTCATCACTTGGCTGGTAACACTCAGCTCCCGCTCACTTTTTCATTTGGCCCTAGAGAGGTAGTGGAGACCCTCTGCTGGGATTTGGCAGCTGTGAGGAACTGGATGAGAGAGAATCATCAGAAACTCTATTCACTTGCAGTTGCCCTTGCTCAGTGTCGGTTCTCCTTGGGCATCACCCGGCATCTTACAGGTTCTCAGATTAATAGAAACAGAAGGAAGGTGTTAAAAACAGATGAGATCCATTTTCAGGCTTGTTGAGGTGTTCCTTTGTCATCAGCTCCTCTTTTTCAGCCTCTTTTGATATCTGTTATCCCGAGATATATAATCAACTCAAAATCAAAGGCTGGGCAATTGCAAAGGAGAAAATAATCCAATCTTTGATTTTATAACTGTTCTTTTCTCTCCTTTTTGAAAGTTAAAAATGTTGTATATTGGCCTTTTGGCTAAGGCTGTTGTCACAGATACTAAAAGGATTACTTTCATTTCTTCCTTTAATGTGCTGTGACCTCTAGATGTCCAACTTCTGCTGTGAAAAAAAAACAACACATCTTTTTATAGTCAGTTTTTACTGTGTACTCATGGTTTTTTCCCCAAAAAAGAATTCACAGACTCAAAACACTCGAGAACTCTCATAAGCACATCCTTCACTATAGTGGCTTTAGCAAAAAAAAACAACAACTATGTGCTGGCCAGAGCTGTTTTTGATTGTCTACCGCCAAGCAAAAAAGATTACAACTCTATCATTCCCAAAGGGGGGGGGGGAGAGAGAGAGAGAGAGAGAGAGAGAGATCTTATACTGTTTACTTTGTAAGTGGAACAAGACCAGCTCTGAGCTGGAAGTATATCCTTGAACTTGACTCTGTTTGCTGACCTTGCTAGTGGTCTTGTCCAGCAAATTGTTAAGGCTCCAAACTCCTTGGTATAATGTCAATGTCAATCCACAAAGACTTGTGCTGAGCTCATTTCAGTCTTTCATGTTTGCATTTGTTTCATCACCTCCATTTTAAATCCATAGCACTGCCATGCCGATGGCTGGTTTGTGATTGCCTCATTTCCCAGGAAACAAAAATGTTTCAGTTGCATATTATTTCATTTACAGCCCAATCCTAATTCTCATGTGGTGACACAGTGGCGCTCGTGTGCATCCCACAGGAGACTATTTACCTCCTGGAGGTCTCCTTGGGGTTAAGTCATTATTGTTCTGCTGACTTTCCTTATTCCCTGCAGTGACATGTAGCAGGGTGAACACATAGAATGGAGGACAGGGTCCTGTAGTATTGCATAGAAGAAGGAATTGAGACATGTTTAGCTCATCATAGAAGGGTTTAAAAAGCAGCACATGTTAAAGGTAAAGGCACTCTATCCTCCATTGTATATGGTCACCCTGAGTAGGAACTGGGCAGTGGTGGGATTCAAATAAATTAACAACAGGTTCTGTGTCCTAATATCCTAAATTAACAACAGGTTCTATGTCCCATTAGTAACCGGTTCTCAGAACAGGCGCTCATTAGCAAAGTGTTCTATAGAACCTGTAAGAACCCCCTGAAGCCCACCACTGGAACTGGGGCTTGTCACCACTGTGTTCATGCATTCTACCAGTGCAGCAAGCCATTAGGATTCAGCCAAAAGAAGGAAATGTATGTTGTTCATCTGGGGGTTTGAAAGAAATTGTCTAATAGTTTTATCCTGATGAATATTCTAGTCATCATGATACACTTCAAAAGACCTAAGCAAACTGCTGTTGGATCTGCTGAAGAGCATGGACTATCCCTACAAATCTCAATTCCACTTTGTGCCATTCTTGTTTTTTACTATCAACAGAATCCCCATACATAAGTATGCACCTACCAAAAGAAAAGTAACTCTTGGATAACACTGTTTAGGTATGCACATTTTAAAAGCTTAGTTAATGTTTCCATTATTTGCAGTGCACTCTGTATAAGCTTTGCCCCCAGACTTTCCATGTTAGAACAGGCTTCTAATTTACATTGTTCAATGATTAGCTGGTGTCTCATTAATTGGATTACAGATCCACACAAGTCCCTAAATGCTAAGTTCTTCATAAGGTTCATGCCATTCACTATTTGTTCAGCCACAGATAGCCAGAGATTAGTTCCTCCTTAAATTACTGCTTTTCCTGTATTTCCGTGACTCTTCTCTTGTTATTACCAGCTCCACTGAGTAAAAATGATACTAATGTCCTTGTCCCGGAATAGACAGAATTTACAATGTGTTTATAAAACTGCAAACCTCTGATAGCTAAACATCGGTTTTTAGACTAGAGCCTTTCAGACTGGCATGGCCATTTAATACTTTCAGTTTAATCTTTGGTGTAGTTGATACCTATTCCTGCTTGCCTTCCTCTAGTTTCTTTGTGATGCTTCTGTTGAATAGCTTTTTAAGTTGAGAGGGAGATTTTTTTTTAATGATCCAGAGAAAACCAAATGTGGTGAATGCTCTTTTCTACCAATCAAAAAGGAAAGGCACACTGATTTGTGTTCTCTGCCCTGCTTTTTATTCCACAAAACTCCTTCCAACAAGAGAAACTGGGAAGGAATACAGAGTGTAACGTGGATCTCACTTCATCCATTTCTCTGGCTTTGCCAATTGATGTATAACATAAGGAGAAGAGTAAATAGCAGAAAGCATCATTCCATAAGCAACACGTACAATGTCAGTAAACAAGGCAGTCTGGAACGAATGACATACAGGCTTTTATTGTCAGAGAAAATGATTAAACTATACAGGGATTTTTGTTCATCAGGTACATGTTGAGATTCAGAAAGGAGAAAATTGTCAGAAAATGAGTGCTTTGCTATTTATTTCAGAGTTGCAAGATTTCACGCTGGGTGTATGCCAGTGCTTCTATCATGGACTGTCTTTATAACACTCAGTTTTAGACATGTTCCCTTTTATTTAAAAGACTCCTAGTCAACCTCACAAAGTTTAAAGATGCATACAATAAAGATTAAAATTGCACACATGAACTGAATAAGGATGGCTTACTTATGTAGGCCAAGGTGGCCCAATGTTAGGTAGCCAGGGGACCACATAACTTGTGACCACCACCCCATCGTATAAGATTTTTCTTTTGATTATTGTGTTGCTATCTGATGACAGCTAGAGAGCATAAAGAACATTAAAGAACTGTGCCTCTACACCAGCCATTTTCAACTACAGTGCCTGTAGGTGTACGATGGTCTGTAGGTGTGCTTGCAGAAGTTAGGAGGAGGACTACTGGGGGATGCAAGCCTCTCCTATCTGTGTGATATGAATACTCAGTTGTCCAAAAACTGATGATGTACCTTGAGAATTGAATTTCTTGTTAGCATGTCATGAGATGAAAAATTTTGGAAATAGCTTTGATTTGTCTTTTATAATTAACATTGAGATTTTTTTAGAAGCGAACTTAAAAATCTTTATATGATACCAGACCAAAAAATGGGTTTGTGCCACCCACTGTTTACCTTTCCTTCGGTTCAACTATAAAAAGAGAGCTTGCTTTACTTTAATACGGTTTACTGTTAATTGGTAGTTGGCAAGAAGTAAGCGTTGTTGCCGAATTTGATGACTTATTCCTTTATTTTTAAACCAGTGGGAAGCAATGTGTGATTTTTGGATCACCCCTTTGCAACCCAGCAATTATTTATTTAGCACTGTATTACCACCTGTAGCACTGGTGGTTATTATTGCATTATCGTGGCGAGGCCCACCAGTTTGTCACTGTCTGTGGCCGAGAGATCTAGGCCAGGACAAAATGTATCCAGAGATTTAGCCATGGAACTGCAGAATTCATTTGCACGGCCTTTTGACTTTCTCGCCACCTCTTTCACCTCAGCTGCAGGGATGTGCATTTTAATTTGTCTGGAAGCAAGATGGCAGCTTGACCTTCTCTCTAAATAGCTCAGAGTCCCTGCAGAGAAGATCCATGACATCCTCAGGCTACTACTTGCTAAAAAGGCCACAGCTACCATATTCTAAAGAGAAAGGTGTCTGTTTAACTACTGGTTGATAGATATCTAGAATATTGCAGAGAGGTGCAGTATATTGCCAAGGTTGGCAATACATATTTACTCCCCCCTTCCTCCCCCTTAAGCTCAGTCTCTGGGACACTCTCTTCTACCCCCAATATATTTTTTAAACATACTGTGCTTCTGCCACTCAGAACAGGGGAGACCTCATCATAAGCCGCCTGAAGAAAATGGTTGCTCCTGATGCTTCGGAGAACCAGACGTCCTTACCCCAGTGGTGTCTTTTCTAGTGGCTGTCTGCTGGTGTCTATCTTTTCAGATTGTGACCCTTTTTGAGACAGGACCCCCTTTTCTGGGGGTACTCACTGGTACCCAGTACCAGCACCTTTTTGCCCACCAGACTACGCCTGAATAGACTTGCCTTCGAGTCTTAATGGTGAGTATTTCTAGGAAAAAATACACAGCAGGGAACCATTAGTTATTGATAAAGGCAGTCTAAAATGGTTTTATTTTTTCATGGATAGCTGTGTTATCTAAAACAGAGGGGCTGAAAGCAGTGTTACAGCAGTGTTATGTGTTTGTAACCCTTAGATGCCCATCCGGATCCAGAGTCCGGAAATGCAAATTTATGCAAATTGGGCTATTTTTAGATGGGCATCTAAGTTAATTCCAAATTAATATTTTAATCAGTTTTAAAGCATCTTTATTGAGTATTATCACTGTAATATAGTTAGTATATATTTTTAATGCCTGTAGCTGCCAACAGGTATAGCCACAGGCTTTCTCTCTCTCTCAGGTTGCAATCCTAGTCTCCAGTTAGACCCAGCACAAGTGTTGTGCTGGCCTAAGAGTGTCACAAAAGTGTGCCACTCCTGAGGGAGGGTTAGACCAGTGCGCAGATATGTGCTTGCCTTCCTACATCACCACAGGAACAGGAAGACCAATGAGTTGTTGTCTTAGGCAGCCCCTGCTATGAACCTGAGTGACTCCATCTTGAAAGTATTACCCTGTAACAGAGACATCTGGGAGGCGCCACTGGTTTCTGGAGGGCTTGGAGGAAAGGCCAGGTGTGAATAGCCTCCTTTGAAGTAAGTCAAAAATCCAAAGTGTTTGGCTGGATCTGGCAGGACGGCCAATAAAGCTTAGTGCCTTCAATTGCAAATTGAGGCTAGCTGAGTTACATCACCTCACAGACAAAGAAAATTGTAGAACCACCGAGAAGGTTCAGGAAGGCCACAAGACTGGGCCAAATCATGTGGATGCATTAGAGACCCTTGCATCCTGACTGGATCACAAAATTCAAACTGGCTTTCAGTATCTCCAACTATTATAAAAATACCTGAGGTTAAAGCCATGTGAGGATTAAGGGCACAATCCAGAGTAACTACGGGGAGTCCTTGCTCCGGTGCAAGAACAATTTACTCTGGATTGCAATATGAATTTCCCATAGGTTTTCTCTAGCTGGTGTAGTAACTACGGGTACATGTAATGTCTCTTATGTGGTCCCGTAGTTACTCTGGATTGTAGGGTAAGCCTGACAAGATTCCTTTGTGTGCAGCTGAGAGAATCATGCGCTGCAGAGAAATGAAGTGGAGCCTGTGGGACTCCCTGCACTAGGACTGAGCCTTGTTCTTTGGACTATATTCTTTTGTCATCCATGCTAAGGTAGGAATCAATGTATTGGAGTAGGAGCTAGCTTTTGTTGTTTTAACTCTGAGTTCTAATGTGCTTATGCTTTTACCTTATTTGGGGTGGTGATTGGCTCTAAAATAAACTTGGCCTTTATTTCAAAAAGCCTGTAGTTGTGTCACTACTTAAAGTAACCCAAACAACGGACCCTCTAGGGAAGCAAGTGTGGAAGTTTGACCGGGTGGACTCAGGAAGTAGTCTAAAGTCAACTTCAACTTGCATCTCCATGCCTCTGAGCAAGTGCAGAGTGCTAAGTGGTAGATTCTGGCACTTAAAGAGGCATTTTTGGGACCCCTGACTTAATAAGATGAGTATAGGGGTAACCCAGGTCTGAATTGAAATCCAATCAGACCGGCGCAGTTGTGCTGTCCTGGGTCCTAGGAAAGACACTTTCCTAGGAGTAAGACCCATTGAACACAATGGGGCTTATGTTTGAGTAGACATGGTTAGGATTGCGCCCATAATCACCATCCACCCATGCTGAAGAGCACAACTATATAGTCAACTACTTGTATTAAAATTACAGGAGCCGTTTAAGATTTTTATGCTTCTTATATGAACAACTTCAATCCACAACAAGCAGACACCGTCTCACACGGTACAAATGCTGAGAAGTTGCCTTATGCTTCTTGTATGAACAACTACATTGAACCCAATGCTGCCAAACACAAATATTCTTCTTCTTAGCATTTTCCCAACACTATGGCTGGGTCAGAGTCATCCAATCCATGTTTAGATGCAACTTTGAGGAAACTGGCTGGCCTGTTGCCAGGTTGTAACCTATTTATCTACTTGAATTTACATGCTTTTGAACTGCTAGGTTGTAGGAGCTGGGATGAGTGATGGGAGCTCACTCCATCACATTGCACTTGGGTATTGAACTGCTGACCTCCCAACCTACCATCCTTCAAGTACACAGGCTCTGGAGATGCACCGAGTACCCATAGAGGACCCGTGTTCCTTTAAGCTTTTCCCCACTGACCTCCTCCATCCAACCTGTTAGGCGTCCAGCAGCACAATCTTCCATGCATGTGACTTACAAGTTGCTAAGTCAACATAAAATATGCCTTTTCGCAACTCAACTCTGAGTCATCACACTCGAGTTCCAATCTCTGACACCCGGCACTCTGAGGAAAGATGACCACTTTATTTTTCTGGTGCAAAGTCTGTCCGTATGAAGCACATGTAAGTCAATGTGGCATCATGATTCAATAACCAATAATCTGATTAATAAAACACAGATTATTATCTGCTGATTCTGATTCCACAGATTCGCTTATCTACTTTTATCAAAGTGTCACCCACTTTGCCACACACATAGTTTCTTCGCACCCATTCACAGTCATGTGCATGTCCATTGCCTCAAATCCCATTGAAAAGACAGAAAAAAAGATTTTATTTACACGTGGCCTTAAATGAAACATCCAGACTGGTCACGAGATGTTTAAAACCGACACCAATACAAAAGGTGTAGTATTTAGCTGGTCTCCCTCCCCCTAAATTTCAAGGCAGCTATTTGTTGTCACAGAAGCACAATTCAGGATCAATTTTCCAGGATCAAAGCAATGCTAACCAGCCTTGCTGGAAGTTGTTTTCTTTGGAACCCCCATTATGTTTCCATGGCTGAAACTTCCATGAATGATGTCATTACTGTGACATCAGTAGTAATTATTATCTCATTCACTTCCAACCCTTTCTTTCCCTATAGGTTAAGCAAGACAGACAAGCAATATACAGAGATAAGAAGAGGTGTATATTAGCAGTCCCAAAGATTAGTCTAAATTAGTCCAATTACTGAATTTGGTCCACTGATGCAGAAAGACAGTGAAGTGAATTGGTTATTCTGTTTCCAAGCAAAGAAAAACTAACAGGTATGGTGTATTTCACTGAAATATTCGTTGCATTATCTTTGTTTAAAAATTGCATATAATATTATCCAAAAGTACAAAATCACACTCTTCAGAATTTTCAACTGGGGGGAATTATTTCAGAATAATTCATTCAGGCATCTTCCTTCCGCCATTCCTTTGTTTTAAAATAGTACCATAAATCCATTATTAACATAATTATTGATGATCTACACTCCATTAGTTCATAAAGCCTGACAAACTATCAAGTGTTCAACCACCATCAGCATTTTCTTGACTGCTTTACGATACAGATAGATTGAGTAGGCTGAGCCTTAATTCCAGTTTTGTAATAATGCTACTGCGTAGACGTGATCTGGCTTTCAAATTCACTGCAGCAATGCAGATGGAGAAATTAAAATGTATTTTGTTCTCAAAGATCATAAACAAATCATTTTCACTTCACACTTGTAGCATTCCATTTATTTTATATTTAACACAGACTTGTCTTCCCCCATATACATTATGTCAATTATATCATTGCAGCAGACCAGGTGTGAACACTAAGTTATGACAGATATAGCAATCTGGGTTCAACTTCCATAATTGGCCATTATGCTTACCAACAGTTGTCCTGTTATTTTTTCTTATAATGGATAAGGATAAAGAGGGATATATTGGCTCATGTAACTTATAAAATTACTGTCATAAGTTGTTCTCAGAAAAAAAAAAGACAGAAAAAAATTACCACAACTGCTGTTAGTCATATAACAATGTTGATGCACACTGCTTGCTCATAGTATGACATACATAGCATTGAAGGTGATGTAGATATAACCAGAGAGAGAGAGAGAGAGAGAGAGAGAGAGAGAGAGAGAGAGAGAGAGAGAGAGAGAGAGAGTCTTTCCCCCATAGAATATATAGCTTAAATTGCAATAGTTGTTGGAGAGCAATGAGAAAAGAGTTAAAGGAGGAACGTAAGTGATAGGCAACGAATTTGGCTATACGGAGGTGCCTTGTAAGATGAACATAATTCGTTCTGGAAGTATGTTTGTCTTACAAAGCATTCTTATACAAAGCGGATTTTTCCATAGGAAATAGTGGAAACTCAGATGTTTTGTTTCACAACCCAAAAAAATTTATATAAAAATATTAACTGTATGTAAAAATGATGACAAAATACTATACAGTGGCGCCTCACATAAAGAACGCCTCACGTAAAGTATGTTTCACATAACAAACAAAAATTTCTCTAGGATTCTGCTTCACGTAAAGAAAGTGCTTCACACAAAGAACACATTCGTTGGCAGTTGGGGCAGACGCGCTGGCCGGCAGCCTGTTTAAAAAGCGTCAGGGCTGCCTAGCGCACCTGCCCATAGTGAAAGCAACACTTCCATGCTGTTCCTCCTGTGGCTGGGTGTCCGCTGGGCAGATGGAGAGAAGAGCAGTGGAGAAGAGGGAAACAGCTCAGGACTAGCCAGAAGGGAGCAGGGGAGAGAGAGGCTCAGGATGGAGAGAAGGAGAAAGTGGGGAGACACTTTGAAGGTGTCTTGGATTGCAGCCTCCTAACCATGTCTACCCAGAAGTAAGCCCCATTGTGTTAAATGGGTCTTAATCTCAGGAAAGTGTCTTTAGGACTGCAGCCTAAGTAGACTTCATAAGATCATGCACACTGAATGCATGTTTTGAATTCAATCTCAGTGTTCTGTCATCATTTTTATATCCAGAACACATACTGGTTCTATCTTTCAAGAACCGGCTACATTCAAGATGTTATGTTCACAGCCTGGTTTTCACTACTGGCCCCCGATGTCTGGCATGCTGGCTGACAAATGTCTCCTTTGGCTCTCACACGAAAGGCAGCTGAGATAGCTTCTTCACTCTCACTGAAAAGCAGATGGAAAATCATAGCTTCAGCAGCCGCTTTTTCTAGGTCTTGCTTCGGATCCAACTTTCGGTTATCTCGATCTGGGGACCTTCAGCTCTTATCAGGCAAATGGAGGCTTTACCCTTTAGGCCAGACCTTTAAAGAAAAACCTTTATGGACAGAGATGACTAATTTTCACTAAAAGTATCACTGGTGTCTTTTTGAGCAACTTTAATGAAGAACCTCTGTAATGACACTTGGTTTTGACTCCTTTGAGGATTTCACGGAAATGTAACATTGCATTCATTGCTCTTACTGCTACAGCCTGATTTGGGTGGTGCTTTTCCACAAAATTTTGCACCATTTCCTAATGTTTACAAATCTCATTGGATGTGAGGGATAACTGTTCCTTATTCTCCTCCTCCTCTGCAGTTGAAATCCTCCATAACATCTTGCTGTTGCTCATGATCCAGATTCATCAATTGGTTTGATTACAATGAATTTTTGTTGTAAAGCTGTTTGTTTTACAAGGCACTGTTTGTCTTACAAGGCAGAATTCCTTAGAAATTTTAGTTTGTCTTACAAAGCATTTGTCTTACAAGGTACCACTTAGAAGATAAATAGTATCACTAATTAAGAAATTTTTTTTGTGTTTACAAGTTTATCGGGAAAAAAATGCACTATCTAATCCTATGTTCTGAAGTCAGTACTAAGCTGTATTACTCTGGCTTTCCGAGGAATGGAAAAAAAAATAATGAGATTTTCTCATTAGCAGAGAATCCTATTGTCTTCTTCCTGCCCTATAAATGCAGCAGCACCAAAATGGCTACTGCTACATCCTGTTTTTTTTTAGGGGTAGTTGTGGAGATTGACTTTCTTGGAAAGTGAACAATCATTCCAAACTTGCTGGTGCAGGTCCACGGGGATCTGCACTGCAGGATTAGGTCTGGGAAAGGGCTTGGGATTTGCTGCCAAGCACACCATCTTCCCTGACCTACTCATCCCATTATTGCTTTGTTCTGTTTTCCTCCTCCCCATTCTACCCTTCCTCAACCCTTCCTGCTTCTCCTGCCACCTTAACTCCATTGGCAGCTTCTTCCATCTGCTTGGAGCACCAGACTTCTTACTAATGCTCTGGCAGCCAGTGAGTTTGCATGTTTCCAGACCGCCTTTTACGGCTATTGCTGATTGCTTTACAGCAGTCAGCACCAGAGGAATGTGCTGTCACATACCCGTATTAGGATTGGGCCATAAGTAGAACAGTGTTTTTAAATTATGCTTAGTATTTCAGTGGACAGAAGTTGACAGTGCTAAAAGGAATACTTGAAAACTTGTGAAACAATTAAATAGTCCTTATCATTTTACCAGTTATTTGCTGTGAAGGATGGAGATTGGTGATAATCTGTAAATGTCAAACACTGCAGTATCTTTTCTATATTGGCTCATGGTAACAATAGCTTAAGTAAAAATGGCTGCATAAATTAGAAAACAAATTCCCTATATGTATAAGCTAAACCTTTCTTTCACAACTAAAATAACCATGAGATATCCTTGGCCTCAGCTTTCCCAATCAGAAAAAAGTTTTATGATGCCTCTACGAAATGTTCAGGCATGGATTTCTGTAAGCCTCAAGAGAATAGAGTTTGAGAGATGGGAATCGGTAGCTGAAAAATACCAAGCTGATGGTACCATGTTCTCTGTTGATCTTAGAGACTAACTTCATGCTACGTCTGTTCATGTAGAAAAGCAGTTGGTCTAACAGTAAAATCCAGAAAGCCTACTTCCCACAACTAACTTTACAAACTGGGAAGCTTGGAGTTACCTTGAAGCACTAGCTCACCACTTGCATTTCCCTGTGTTTCCCTTACCCCGCTCCCCACATGAGAAGGAGGATAAGCCCTGTCATGACTTCTGAAAGGAAAAAATAAAGCAACTCCCTCTCACCCCCAAAAAAGGACAGCTCTGGGTATCCAGAGTTCTAGATGAAGTATTATGCAGAGCTTTCCTCTTTCAAACTCCTCTGACTCCTCTGAAGCCTGGTGTCTTCAGATAGAGATGGGTGTTCAAACTTTTGTCAGGACACTGGGTTGGAGGCCAGAAAAAAAGAATTTATTTAAATTTACATAATTTACATTTACATAAATTTACATATATAAATGCATATATTGAGAGATGGGACTTATGAATTAATGAATTAAAATCAGTTCATAAACACTTTCTAAAACATAGGGGATGCGCTTCAAACTGGTTCATAAGGATTAATAACTAGAGAGAAAAGGTGTGTGCAGCCTCTCCTGCTATCAAAATACCTTCTGAAGGTGCAGGGAGCAGAGCTTCCATTGCCTCTGGAGAATAACAGGGTTTGCTTGTGAGCCACATAGAGGGGTCTTGCTGCAGTCTGCATCTGGTTTCCAAGGTTTGGACTTTCCCTACGATCCAGAGTAACTATGAGAGCACGTAAGAGTAGTTACTGCACCACCTAGTGAAAACCTAAGGGAAATTCATATTGCAATCCAGAGTAAATTGTTCTTACACCAGAGCAAGAACTCCCCGTAGTTACTCTGGATTGCGCCCTTAGAGAACTATAATCTTGACTAAAACCTAGGTCACAGTTGGCAACCCTAAAAGTGTATGGGGAGTGTGATATGTCACTGAGAAATTTGAATTCTCCCAAAAAGATGCTTCCCAAAGATGAGAGATTGATGTCATTAGGCCTGGATGACATCTGCTCAAGAGTTCTGAATGAACTCTTATGTGAAACTATTGATTTTCTGTCTAAAATATGCAATGTGTCCCTTAAGACAATCAACGTACATATGGACTGGAAGACAACTAATGTCAACTCTGCAGGTTCCAAAGCATCCATGAAGAGTTTTCCATAGGCTCTTGATTCAATGGCAACAGAAAGGTTACTGCAGAATCAGTAACTACTTGTTGTTGTGCAGCTACATTGTGCAGCTACTTACTCCCTTATGAATTTTTTTCAGCCCCAAGGTGCATTTTTCATGCACAACAAACAATTTTCAACTTTTTCATAAATAGCCTGGAGTTGAGAATAGTGAAGTAATCTTGGTAAATTTGTAGATTACACCAAACTTTTCCAAACTAGGAGAAAGAAGATTTATCAAGATGCTTTTTCCATCCTTCTCAGGAGATGCAGCATGACACAGTTGGCAGACAGATTCCCAATTGGGTGAAGGAGTGGAAATCTGACCTTGATCTTGCATTTCCGGTGGAATCTACTCCATAGGTACAGCCAGGATCTGAATTTATGTGTAGTTTTGATATAATCTGAAGTTTGGGAGGCGCACCAGATTTCCCAGAGGAAAATTGGCTCAAGTTCCAGGCATTAAAAAAAAAACCAAAAAAAAAAAAAAACCAAAACAAAACAAAACAAAAAAAAACAGGAATGAGACAGCATCAAGTTGCTGCTGGCTGAGTTTTCTCGTTTGTTTGCACATAATTTTGAAGAGAGATCACAGTGGAAGTAAAGAAAGAGAATGCAAAGTCTTCTGTTTAACTTTGCTGTTCCATAAGAAGCAGTGTTGTTTTTCTGTACCGCAAGATTTTCAAAAATAGAAATTTTTGTACACTGGATGAACATTTTTGAAAAGCTGGTGGAGAGACAAGTCAGAAGTAACACATCAAGTCTGATGAGAGGGGAGGTTGTTCCTCAGTGACTTCTTACTGAAATGATGACTCCTGTCCAGCTTTGTTGGGAGGAAAGAAATAGGTCCATGGGATGTGTCAGAAGCTGCTGGTTCAACAATGTCCCTGGTCTGTCACCTTTTCAAGCAAAGTTCTGCTGTGGTACTTGGTTGTCTTAGCAACATCTTATTACAGCTTCAAATTTCTAGCCTAAAAAGGAAACAAGTAGCAACACCATAAAAAGAGTGTGGGGTTCTGTCCATGAGTGCTTCCATGTAGAGTCCAAAATAAAGTGGCACACTGAGTTGGTAAAAGGCTACAAGTGGTGAGAAACCGACGTTAGGGAATGAAATCCCACTTGTAATGGGGGGACAACCCTCGCTCTCTCATTTTATATATTTATATGTACTAACAAAAACGTTCCCACGCTGTGAGAATAAAATTCCCCCTGTATGCCATCCCCCCACTCCACAACCCCTCATGCGCAACAACCCCCATGGGCAACACACCCCCATGCACACCAAACCCACCATGCGCACTAACCCCATGTGCACCAAGCCCCCATGTGCATGAACCCTCCATGCACATCACTCCCCATACTCCCCAACCCCCATGTGCATCATCCCACACTGTTCACTGCACACCATCCCATGTGTTCCAACCCCCCCCACTGCGGACCAACCCTTACTGTGGACCAACCCTCCATGTGCAACAATCCATGCACAACATACCTTCATGCACGCCATCCCCCTTGTGCAGCAACCACCCATGTGCAATACCCTCCCATGCACATCAACCCCTATGCACATCAACCCGCCAGCGCAATACCTCCCATGCGCACCCACAGATGCGCACCCCCTCATGCACATTCACCTCCCATGCACATCAACCCCATGAACCTCCTCCCCATTCACATCAGCCCCCATGCACGTCAACCCCCATGCGCACCCTCCCCCATGTGCACCATATGCAACACCTCCATGTGCATCATTCCCCATGTGCAACATCCCCCATGCACATCATTTCCCATGCTCTTCAATCCCCCATGTGCACTGTCCCCCATGCACACTGTCCCCCATGTGCACCACTCCCATGCACATCAACCCCCCATGTGCATCAACTCCCATGCACATTACCCCCATGCTCAGTATCCCCATGTTCATCAACCCCCCATACTCACTGTCTCTCAGGAGCACCATCTCCCCATGTGCACCATCCCTCATGCTCATCAACTGCCATGCGCACCATCCTCTCATGCACACCATCCTCCCATGTGCAACATCTCCCCATGTGCATCACTCCCCCATGTGCATCAACCCCACATGCACATTACCCCCATGTGCAGTACCCCCCATGTTCAGCAACCTCCCATGCACACCATCCCCCAGGTGCACCATCCCATGCTCATCAACCCCCCATGCACATTACCCCCATGTGCAATACCTCCAATGTTCATCAACCCCCCATACTCACCGTCCCCCAGGATCACCATCTCCCCACGTGCACCGTCCCCCATGCTCATCAACCCCCCATGTTCAACATCCTCCTATGCGTGGGTGTTGATGTCACATAAGAAACACCCTCCCTGAATTTCATCCTTGTAGGTCCAGGGGTAGAGGCAGAGCATCCTTCAGTCAGGTATTCTTCAATGTAAAGTATAGGAAAGAAAAGGTGTTGCACCCCATTTCACACCCTTCCAGTTGGAATTTCCAAAAACGGGTTCTTAGTGGGTGCCTCCATCATGGAAGAAACACCCTCCCAAAATTTCACACTTCTGGGCACCATGGTTTTGGCTGGCCATTGATGAGTCAGTGAGTCAGTGAGTGAGTGAATGACTTTTCAGTTTTATATATATATAGATATATGTGTGCATATGAGAGAAAAGGATTGAAAGCAAACGCTTTTTCTCTCCTCTCACTCTTACTCTCTCTTTCTCGCTCTCTTATATCTGTTTGCCAGTTTATTATACATCAGGAAGTTTGTTACTTTGTTGAAATGTAGGAGGGCATGCAAACAAATGATGCCTCACCTGTCCTCCAGATTTTTACTTCATAATAATGTCTCATCTTGCAAATATGTGTAAGTGGATTCAAAGAGTCTTCTGGTTTCTCTCTAATGGAATGAAACTGAAAGGCATATAGCATAATATTGGAAGGCATATAGCAAGGGACAAGGGAATAAATATTTCCTTACTCCAGGAACTAAAGCTCCCATGCGGGGTGCAAAGTGCCGCCTACATCAGCACAGGAGGAATTAGGTAGGATTGCGCTGTCAGATACATAATGCTGCAACTGAAATATTCATAATTCAAACAAATATTCACAATTATTTACCATACCTATAAGATTAAGTATGAGCAACCACAGCTACTCACAGTTGCAATTTTATTTATTCAGAATATTCACTGCTTTCCATGAATGTTATTCTTAAGTAATTGTGAACTGAATTATACCCTGGGACTTTGTTTCAGACGTAAACAAGGATTGCGTCCTGGTGTTTTAAAAACCAGACCTCTGCCAAACATTTGCAAAAATGAAATGTGACTGCAGAACAATCTGAAGTGATCCTACCAAAGAGAAGGGGGTTTGTTTGATTCAGATGAAAGTGTTGAACCCTGGCTTGTTTTTTCCTCAGGAGGAGTGAAAGGTTTAACTTGGTGGTCTCCCAACCCTGGCCAAGGAGCTAGATGTGGCCCTCAGCAAGTCTCAATGTGGCCCCCAGCAAGACCCCTCTATGCGGCCCTTTAGCAAGCCTTGTAATAAACTCCAATGCATTCTTATATGTAAATGTATTCATATTTGAAATGTAAATTAGTTTTCAGGCCCCAACACAGTGTCAGAGAGATGATGTGGCCCTCTTGCCAAAAACTTTGGAGGCCACTGATTTAACTAATGGCCCTCTAATTATCTCTGCATTGTTCTCTTGTTATCAGATCAAGCCTAACCCTGAGTGACTCACAGATAAGGTGAGGGGGTGATTTATGCTTGATTTATTGGCAGAATTTTTTTTTGTGTTGCTTTGTGAATTGTGTGAATTGTGAATTGAGTTGCACATTCCCAGTTATGTGTTATATGTTGAATATAAATTATGTGTTTTTATTTTATATAGAGCTTCTAGATTTTTTAATATGAGGCAACTTAAAGACGTGATTGATTAACCATTCTACTCATATGTTGTTTACAGTGCAATTACACTGATAGTGTTTACAAAAGGGTGTGAAGACTAGATTAAAAAGTTAACGAATAACAATGTATCTTCCAAACTTTTAATATATTAAAATAGAGACTGCATAGTTCTTCTGTAATGACTAGTAGAATTTTTCAACCTGTGATAAAATCAGTCAAAATTATAGTCAGGTAGTACTCTTATGAATGAATTTGTTTATTACGGTCATCGACCAGCAAAAGGTAGTACTCTTAAGTTTAACCACCAACTTATACAAGTTCATATTCCATGACTCTATGATTTTTGGCTCAAAAATCTGTCTTTGACCTTTTTTTGAGATCAACTTATAGGGGGACATCTTCAGCCTTTCTCAGCTCATAGCAACTGATAAGGTTGCAACTGAAAAGCTTATGATAAGCAGTTCATAAGTGACTGAATTGTCAAGGCATACAATAAGTTTTTAACCATTGAAAAGGCACTCTATGCTGCTAGTAGGGGGGCTCAAATCCCACAACTGCCCTATTAATTAAAAAACCTTCCCAAATTCTTGTGGAACATCTGTAGACCATCCATGGCACATCAGTGTGCCACGGCACAGTGGTTAAAAACTGTTGATCAACAGTATGCACAATCATAGTTTATTCGAGTATTATGAATATCCACATGAATATTCATTATGAATATTCATAAATAATGAAAACTTGTCAGAATTTTCAAATTCAGCTTTCTAATTCTGCTTATGAAATTGGGATCCAAATTTTACATTTTTACTTCCGAGTTCAAACGAGGCAAATTTTAGACACGTTCATATCTCCTCATTGCTTTTATTCCACGCTGTTCCCTGTCAAGTACTCTGATATATGCCAAATGTCATTGAATGTCAGTGACCGCATTCACCACAGAGCAGAAAGAAAATGACTGCGTGGTAACGTAACAGCTTGTTATGTAAAACAGGGAAAATGGTTACAGGATATATTATTTCCTTTCTAAATGTAATTATCAAACTACATCTTATTTAGTTCAGGTGCTTGCGACTCTGAAGCATTTTCACTGGTCATCCCAAAATATGACATATGATCCTTTGGGGATGGATGGAACTTAATGTGTATAGAAAAAGCATTTGCATTTGACAGTCTATTAAAAAAGGATGCCGTTATCCCAAATTGGTTTCTTACTGACAGATGCAGCCTTAACTTATGCCACACATACTGAATCTAATGCACAGCTTTTTCAACCAAACTCTTCAAAGTAGGGGTGCACATTAGAGTTGATGGTGCATTAGATTCAAGTAATGGGTGTGCATTGGGGTTCCTTCCCTGAGGAGGCTGAGAGAAGGAGTCAATGCTGCAATCCTATCCACAATTTCCTAAGAGTAAGCCGCACTGAATGCAATGGGACTTACATGTAAGTAGACCTGCTTAGGATTGCACTGTTGAGGTATGAACTAGGGAAGCACCAAGGCTGCATAAGGGACAGAAAAAGGTAGCAGCAGGAGGGAGAGCGGCTCCTTCTGGGGTGGTGGCAGTGGAAGAACTGGAAGCAGGAAATGGGGGCTGCAAGAAAGAAACAAGGAGCCTGGAGGAGAATTGTTCTCCATCCTTGCCTCCTCCTTTCTTGCTCTCCATCCCTGCCTCGTCCTTCCCTCCCTCTTTCCTCCTAAGGAGAAACAGGCACACTTGTAGAGCTCCCTTGCCTGCAAGCAGATCCCTGGGCTTGCTGTGGACCTGCTCACTGTGCTCCTCCTCCTCCTACAATAGTCGCTTGGTCCTTTTTACTCCGCCAGAAGGTGGGAGCCAATGAGACTCTGCTTTGTCCTTGCCCTGCCTTCTACTTGCAGGGAAAGGAGTACTGTAATGCTTCATTGAGCAGCACATTACAATTGCCAGCAAACCTTTTTCCTAATCTCTACCCTTTTAAAAAAGGGTGTGAATTAGATTAAGTGGTGCACTAAATTAGAATGGTATTTGTAACTACCTCCTAGTAGTGATATTTGTGTCCTTTCTGGGCAAGTCACCCCAAACTAGCAAGTATTTATATCCCCCTGTGAATAAGTTTATAAAGCAGCACATCAAGGGGAAAGGGGATAGCAGCTGTCAGACATGGAAACATGTAGCACTTTATTCCTCTGACACTCTTATTTGGAAAGCCCCAATTATTTGACCTTGGATCAACATTGAGCACAGACTATTAGATGTGGGTGACTCAAAAAAGAAACCGTGGATGTTACTTCATTGTTTTGTTCTGCCAAACTGAGGCACAGGAAAAACCCTCTACTCTGTGAGCTCCCCCCATTCCCAAAGCAAGCACTGGTTTTCAGAGGGAACAGACATTGCTGGTGGACAAAAGCATGGCTCTCACAGGAGTCCCTTTTCCACTCTAACCCTACAATCCAGAGTAACTACGGGAGCACGTAAGAGACATTATGTGCACCCATAGTTACTGCATCACCTAGTGAAAACTTATGGGAAATTCATATTGCAATCCAGAGCAAATTGTTCTTACACCAGAGCAAGGACTCCCCATGGTTGCTCTGGATTGCACCCTAAATCCGCATTTGTTCCCGTTTGTCACTTATAGGGGGAGGCCTTGAAAGTAGCAAATATATGAAAGTGGCCCCAAGGACTGTAAAGATTCCAACCACTTCTGTAGGGGCTAATTTCAAAAGTTATATTTCAAAAACCCACAACTGGAGGGCAGAAAGCTCCTCCTCATAAGTGGCCCTTGTGGGAACCCTCTCCTTTCCAGCAGGCACTTATCCTCATCTATTTGCTTAGGGGCTTCATGCTCTTCAAAACAGGGTAAGCTCTAGCTCAGTGTTTAACATGTGCCAGGAGGGAATTCAGTGCTGTTTGCCTCTCCTTGGAGGCAAGAATTTCAAAAGTCACAAAGCTCATTTCTAAAGTTTGCTGAATCTCTACAAATAATTATTTCACTGCATCTGAAACTATTGCTGTCAACATTCCGGGTAAAGCTCGCACTTGTCCAAATATCAAAAAGTGTGAATACTTTCCAAATTATCATATTTTCTCTTCTCTGTTCCTTGCAACTATTTAAGTAATTGGGGATTGTTGTTTTTTCCCTTCACCAAGTGTTTGCTTCACTATTCAGGCATTTTCATGACCCCATAACAAAACACAAAGAAACCAGCATGTGCACAAAGGAGTAAATTTGTTTACAAAGGAGTAAAGAGGTTTGAGGTTTTCCCTTTTTGTTTTTCAGTAAATAAATGTGCAAGAAACAAAAGAAACAAACTCCAGTGTACGCACAAATACACTCAAAGAGAAAAGGGGATAAAAGACAAAAGTGGGAAAATAGAAAATATAAATAAGATATTTCAATAATTAGAAGTGAATTTTTTTTAAAAACCCTCTGTTTTTCAGTACTGACACAGTGGTGATTTGAGTACTTCTCCTCAGAGCCATTTTGTCATACCCACATACAATTCTAGTGAGGCCATTTGAATTCAAAAGGTTTTCAACCGGGCTTCAAAGGTTCTCTATTTTGGAGAGATCCAAATTCCCCAGCAGCTGTCCAGTCCCCGTTTTTTCTTTGTCAGATGCACTGAGTCAGGTTTTCACAGTAAAAGTGACAGAAGGTGAGTGGTGTGCCATCACAGTTTCCTCGTTCTTCTTTTTGAACTGGAAGTGAATCCGTTCTCCCCACTGACCTTAACCTTTATAAAAGCCACTTGAAAAGCAGATAACACAAAGCCAGAAGAGTTCTCCTAGAAACACAGTGTCCTTGTCAGAACATACATAGATGCTGTCAAAACCAGCTTCCACTGGGATAAAATGACCCTTTGAATCAAATTCATTTATATTTCTCAATAGTCACATGAAATCAGTGTTTGTAAGGAAAGGTGATAACTATGAAGCTCTGTGTCACATACATGGATGGCAAAAGATGCAGGTGTCAGGTTGCTAAACCGAAGCACTAAATACTTGCTACATTTACATATCCCTCTCTTTTTCTGTACTCATTGCAGTTTCTGAACCCCACACAGTGGTTCACATGATTATCTTTGGCTCTTCCAACAGTGAGAGTCATGTAGAAAAGTGTGCTACCTTCCACTTCAGCTCTGTGTTAGACCTATACAGCCATTTACCATCCCATGTAGAAGAAATACACGAGGGTGCACTGTAGGGATCAGTAAGCTAAATTCAAGGTGATCATACAGAATGGAGGACAGAGTGTCTGAACCTTTAAGCATTGCATAGTAGAGGGAATTGAGGCAGGTGCTGCTTTTTAAACCCTTCTATGATGAGCTAAACCTCCCACAAATCCCTCTTCTATGCAATGCTTAAAGGTACAGGCACTCTGTCCTCCATTCTATATCGTCATCCTGGCTAGACCTGCTGCAGGGATCGATTCACAGGGCAAAATTCTCCCTGTGGTCAACGTTGGCCTCTATAGACAAACACTGAACAATAGGAGGACAAGGAATAGGAACAGAGAAATAGTTAGTGAACCTTTTCCCTATACAGCCCTTTTCACAGTCCCTCTCCGCAGCAGGGTAAAGATTCAGAGTCCTTTCATTTTCCTCTCTGTTTTTCTGCCAGAGGGGTATACAGGTGAAAGCACAGCAAGCTTTCCAAGGCCTAAAAAGAGAAGCCAGTGTACAAGCATGTTAAGGAATGGATTCAACACAAGGTTGTTTATCACCAAGATACAGTAGTATTCCCATTTCCCCCAGAAGATTCAACAAGATAGTTCTTAAGACATGAGTGTGCCCAAGCACTGATGTACAGCAGAAATGCTGCCATCTAAATAAGGGTGAGTCAAAGAGAAGGGAACTCTAACCAGGTTGGTCTTTGTACAAATAGAAGTGTCATTGGGTGAGAGGAAATGAAAAGAAATGGATTTACTTGATTGTTTATTATCTCACAGTAATGATTTTTGCCCTTCTTTCCAAAGGTTACCTTGTGAGTTTTTGAAATTACACTATTTGTTTTGATTAAAAGGACAGTACACTCTGAATGAATATTATACACTCTTCATCATTTAAGGACTGAAAGGAACAGCGCTTATTTTCCCCAGGTGATATTTATTCCTCAGACATCCAGATTAGAAGGTGAAAAATTAATTAAGGTGTGGGGAGATCACATGTAGTTATAATGCATCCAAGAAGTCTGAATCATTTGTATTTTGGAAGGGCTTATGGATGGAATAGCCAGCTCATAGATGGAATAGCCATGGCTTTAAAAGAGCAAAGTTTTAAAGGTAGCCTATCTCTGAATGTAAGATGCAAGGGATTGGTAAGATACAGTTATCTTGTCTGGTGTGATCCCAGAGGCATCTGTCTGGTGACCCACTATGAGATTCAGGAATCTACACCTGATGGGCCCTTGACCTTATCCACCCAGACTTATTGGCCTTATTCACAGCCATACATTACAACAGGGATAACCTTAGCTTTAACTAGACAGATCTTTGTCGACAAGGTGGCATCTTTACTTTTAACTAAGTTGTCTAGACCTGCGATAGCTTTTCTCCCGAGAATCATGCATATTTTAATTTCTTGGCTGCAATCACCATCTACAGAGAGCTTAGAGCCCAGAAAAATAATATCACAACTTCCATTTCTTCCCCTTCTATAGAAAGAAGCCATGATCTTATGCCACATTTTGCACTTTCTTCTTTTGCACCCTCAACAAGAGATTCCGTAGTTCCTTCTCACATTCTGTCATTAATTGTCTGCATATCTGAAGTCAATCACATAGATTAGGCAAAAATTATGAAATTTTCTATGACCCTCATAGACTCAAAAATTATGAAATTTTCTATGACTGTCATAGACCCTCATATGACTCCCCTATAGTTGGGGAGGGTAAACTTAGAGTGGTCTCTGACTTTAAAGGGGTGTCTGACTTTGAGGGGTGTCTGATTTTGGTTGAGAACATATCCTGAAAAATAACATTCTACTAATTGTTCCCTAACAACTGCACAGTATGTATTAAAATATAGTAAAATGATAATTAGTTACATTTATATTAATTAACTTCTAAAATTCTAGTCTTCACAATCTTTTTGTAAACACTTTTTAAGTGCACTGTAAACAGCACATCAGGAGAACCAATAATCAAATTCTTCTTTAAGGTGCCTGATGTGTTAAAGCACAGCCTTCATGTATAACATACAACACACAACCAGAAGTGTGAAAATCCCAGCAGAGAGATAAGTAACAAGGAACGAACAAGAGCAAGCCAGTTACACACAGTTCTTGTAATTTATTTTCCTCCGAAGTAGACTCATTGCTGTCCATGGGAGTTTCAGATAGAAATGAGGATTACATTCTGATGTTTTAAAAACCAGATCTCTGCAAACATTTGCAAACTTCTGCAGAGGTCTGCAGGTTTGCACAGCTCTGCAAACATATGTCAAACTGGAAGTGTGACATAGCATTATAATAAACATGTATCTGCTGTGCATTTACAGCCCAATCCTATCCAACATTTTAGCTCTAATGTAGCCACAAATATAAAAGAGCAAATATTCCTATAATTTGAGGAAGTCTCTGAGACAATTCTCCCATCAATGCAGGATGCATTGCATGCCCCAGTGACATAGCACTGGAAAGTTGGATACAATTGGACCCATGCAGCACAATCCAGAGCAACTAATCTGTCCACATAAGAGCCCTTGGGTTGCCCTAACTATCACTAGGGTGGAGCAACTGCAAGATGCTCCACCCCAGTTACTCTGGAAGAGGCTTAGGGCAGAGCAAGGCAATATAGGATGTCCTAAGAGAGATGGACCTGCTCTGCCCTAGCTGCTCTGCCCTAAGCAATTCAGGAGAGGCATGTTGAGGGCATGTTTAGCATTGCCTAGGGCAGAGCAGTTTGAATCCAGAGCCTGTTTCCAAGGCAGAAATGCCCTCTTCCAGCTCCTAAGAGATATACCACCTCAGGAGCAGGTATAGTAATGAGTAGACCCATAGGAGTCCATGATAAGGTCCGAGTAAGAATGGCAGGGTTGACCAAAAATGTGAGTTCATGGCCAGCCTAGCTGCCACCCCTGCCTCTCAACCTCAGGATATGGAACAAACTACGGCTGCCCACAAACCTCAGGATACAGCAGGCCACTCCAAGAAGCCCCTTGTATTCACTGTAGAATGTACTGGCATCTCATCAGGGACTCCTTATAAGGCAGGCACCCAGTGGAGTCACCAGACTGGTGCAGCTGGTACGGGCCGCATTGGGTGTCGCGCTCCATATGGGGTGATGCGCTGGAGGAGTTTGACAGTCCTTTGGCAGGCCCTGGGTGTCAGTGCGCCCATTCAGGCCTGCTCCAAAGCGAAGCAGCAACCAGAAGCTGCCACTCGTCCTCAGAGATGGCCCAAATGGCCAGCTGAGGTGCACTGCACAGAAACACACTGAGCATGCCGAACAGCTTCAGAGGAGACTTCCTTAGCGTGGAGGAAGTCCGCGCCTCTGCACGGCCATTCGGCCTCACTCAGGAGGCGGAGCGGCAGCCAAATGTCTTCAGAAGTGTACTGCACAGGCACCAACTCTGACGCCTGCACAGTCTCCTCTGAAGCCGAAAGGCTTCAGAAAAGTACTGTGCAGGCATCAGAGATAGTGCCTGTGCAGTACTCTTTCTGAAGCCAATTGGCTTCAGAAACAACTGCGTGCCAACTTTGGCGACTGTGCAGTCCAGGTAGGGGGGTGTGTGCATCCCAGGGGAGACACACAGACTTCTGTACCAGGTGATGCACAGAGTTGTGTCACCACTGTAGGCACCACAGCTGTTCGTTGTTCAGTGTGATCTGAGGGGTGTCTCCTCAGGAGCAAGTCCTCCCCATATGTCAATTACTTAGCATGCTCTGGAGCAGTTAGGGCAGCCCAGGCTTCCTGACTCTCTGGATGCAGCATAACTTTCTGCTCTGAATACAGAATAGTTAGGAGAGAGCAGTTAGGGCAGAGCAGGCTGAACTTGCTCTGGATTGTGCTCCTAATCTCCCCCACAAAACCTAAAAAAAATTTTTCCCTACTGAGACACCACAATATTCTGTGTTTCTGTAGCTACAGTTCACAAAATTGACATCTGCTGGAAGGAGTGGATTGAACATTAATATTACATCTTTTATTGCATATCGGTGGTATAGAGGATGAAATGAATGCACAGAAACAAAGAAAAGAAAATCTGTAGCAAACTGTACATTTCAGCCATCTCAGATATTACTGTAGTGCTGGTGCGTATTGATGAACACTTCAAGAAAGCAACATTAAATGTGCACATGCACCTTGGAGGGGACGGAGTGCACAGTGAGCTCTACAAAAAAAGCAACTTCTTCAGTGTTTGTACCATCTGATGATGGTGTCTGCTTGTTGTGGATTGGAGTTTCATCAATGGATGCGACATGGGCAAACTTGGCTGGCCTGTTGCAAGGACCTGTTGCCAGGATGTTGCCTTTCCCACCAAAGTGGTACCTACTCATCTACTTGCATTTACATACTTTCAAACTGCTAGGTTGGCAGGAGATGAGCTAAGGATGGGAGCTCATCCCATTTTGCAGTTCTCGGGTCTTGAACTGCTGACCTACTGAGTGGAATTCTAGTCAAGCAGTGTTCCTATCCCAGCTTTCTTAACCACTGAACCATTGCAACCCTTCTTCAGTGAGCTCTACAAAATTTGATAATAAAAATTAGGTACATGGAGCAAAGTCTCTATTGCATTTCTAATAATGTTGTAAAAGGCTCATCTACTGGGGCCATGTTTGGGTAGTGGTTACTTGAAAAGAAAATAACTGGCTTCATACAAGATTGTCTGAAGGAACAATTTTGCTGAGGTTCTCAAACTATGAACACTATCCTAACCATATCTACTCAAAAGTACGCCCCATTGTGGTCAATGGATCTTACTCCCAGGAAAATGTCTTTAGGGTTGCAGCCTACAGCTCAAAGCAGAATGTGTTAACACAAGACATTAGAATTCTGATCCACCCAGTATCTGATAGCCACTACTACCCCATAGGAACAGGCACTACGTGGGATAGTACACTAATGTGAGGCCTGAGCTTACATTGAGGGGTTCTGACTCCCCTTGCTTACAGGTTTTCTCATGAGGGTCAACAGCTCTTTCATCAATGATTCAGCTCAGCAGATGACAATCCCAAACACCATGGCAGTCACACTCCTCAACCCACAAAAAATTTCACTTGTCAGGTAAGTACCTGCTCAGTTGAAGTTGTCCTCCCGGAGAAAAAGCTAGCCTACTCTTCCAACCATCAGTTCTCTCTCTTCCTCCCAATTTCCAGACCTTCTAAGGTTTTAGATATTTATGTCACCTGTCTTAACTGTAGAGCTGCACCTTAGTTCTCCGCCGAGTCCTGGCTCCTTCTTAATCCATTTGTACTGTTGCTGTTCTCATGATGTACCTCATTCCTACACTTTTTTATCTGATCCAGAAATTCATTAATTCTTTCTTTATCTGAACATTTTTACATTTATAACAAGACAATTACAACTTACCTTCTGAAGCCAAATATGAATTCGGAGAAAGGGGAACATTCCTCGCAGCTACATTCTAAATTTTGTGGTATAATATTTTTAATCTTTCTGTGAAGGGAGTTGTATAATGATTTCTCTACCAACAATGCATGCTCTCTCTTCACAGATATTACAATCACTTGGTAAAACAGAGTACCCACTTGGACTTAATTACAGGCAATATAGGAACTGTGCTGAAAATGCATTTTACTCTGTGTAGTTAATGCTACCTTAATTTCATTAAGGCTGTGTTGATGAAAGCCATCCAAGAATCTGGCAGAAGAGTCAGAAGTGCTTGGGAACATGTTGAGTGGGCACTTATACTTGCAGAATCACATAAATTGAAATAAATTAGACACTTTCCTTTGTGACAGGGAAACCTTGGCTGTTCCCGTAAAACTTTCACGAGTGCATTGCTGCCGCTGGCAAGGACACTCACAGAATTCCATGGTTGTGTTTTCTTCTGAGAGCACCACGCAGGTGTCCAGTTTCGTTTCAATCCACCTTTTCTTGTAAAGCTGTGATACAATAGATGTGATCTCAGGTGTTCTAAAATGCACTCACTGAAAAGCTCTCGTCGTGACAGCACACTGTGGCTGCAGTCAGAAGATGTTACTTTGTATTCAGTGTGGATTTGGCATTTATAATGCAATCCAATATTGCTCCTTCACATCACAGCTGGGCCAGTGCAGGTTTATAGAGCATATTTCCCTAGGACACTCCTGAAGCCAAGTGCTAGCATTTTGACAAGACTATTCATTTGTGTGTGTATGCAACTATAGTCTATTGCTTCTCTCATCACACTTTAGAAGGAGTGTATCTGTTTTTGCTGCAGTCTTTATGCTGTATCCTCATGACATATTTAGTTCTTTTGGCAAGCTTTCCATGAGCAAACTTGGCAAATCTTCAGTCAGCAATTTCAGCATTTGTTGGCCTAGCACATTGGCAATAATTATATTGTATTTTAATAAACTTATGGGGCTAAGAACAAAATCAGTGAATTGGTCCATGACTTGGATTTCCTCCCATATTTACAAATTGATAACTAATGTCCTATTTTTTCATTTAAAGGGCAATGAAAGCCTGCTGAATACATAAACAGTGCAATCATATACATGCTTTGTAGAAGTAAGTCCCACACAAATTCAGTTGGACTTAGTTCCGTGCACTGCGTGTTTATAATTGTAGCCACAGAACATCACAGCTATGGATGTCCATTTTCGTTTTTTATGGTTAGATTCCATATACCATCACCTGTGAACTGATCATAAGGATCTTCCATAGAGTCCTATTGGCCTGTTAACAGCCATAATAGAGGGGTAGTATTGGCACAGAGAGTTCCACCCAATGCAGGACTTTATATTTTTGAGCCATAAAGAAAGTACTGTAAAAGTATTCCCCAAATCCAGAGTAACTACGGGAGCACGTAAGAGACTTTAAGTGCACCTGTAGTTACTGCACCACCTAGTGAAAACCTATGGGAAATTCATATTGGAATCCAGAGCAAGTTGTTCTTACAATGAAGCAAGGACTCCCCATAGTTATTCTGGATTTTGCCCTTTATCACCAAAGTGTGTCTAATGATAAAGCTATGTATGTCCCAAGCAAAGTCATAAGTAAACTAAGGGTGCAGTCCAGAGTAACTATGGGGAGTCCTTGCTCCGGTGTAAGAATAATTTGCTCTGGATTGCAATATGAATTTCCCATAGGTTTTCACTAGCTGGTGCAGTAACTACGGGTACACGTAATGTCTCTTACGTGCTCCCGTAGTCACTCTGGATTGCAGGGTAAATATTTTACTGTTGAACTCAAGGCTTCATACCAACCAAACAATGGAAACAACCAAACAATTTCATTCATGCTTTATGATAAGACTTTCTTCCCTCTTGGGAGGGAGAGTTAGGGACTTTAAAAGGAAAAGGGATGGTGCTAGTTAACCACCCTATTTGCTTATCAATTGATATAGCATTTGACAGCTGGTACAGCTGTCATGAAGTGCCCTGTCTAAGAAACAAGAGGATGCTACGTTAGCTGTTATAGCTCAGACCTCTCTGTACACTTTATATTAAATGGTTCCTTATGCCTCACGCATTGAACTTGATTCATTCACCAGCACAGGCACATCAGAAAATTTTCCACTGCATCACAAGATTTCCTTAGACTTTTTTTAAAGAGGATTTTTTTACCAATACCTTTAAATATAACACCTTAAGACTTGCAAAGCACTTGCTTTGGGAGATTTGAATCATTTAACATGTCCTGTGCTACTATGTCTAATATTTGTATTACAAAAGTATGTTGTAAGCTTTCTATTACATTTGCTTTTCACAGTATTCATTTTGTACTTTCGCTCTGAATATGGAATATTAGAAGAAAAAGCATGACCCAAATGGCTGGTTTTTGAAGTTCCTAGAAAAGGAGCCAACGATTTCAACAAGACACTCAAGTGCTGAATGAGACAAGCGTTCAACCTTTCATTGATGTAAGGATCTAAAGAAGTCGTTTGGGTGAAGGTTGATATTTCTGTTATAAAGTATTCCTTTATAATTCAGGATTAATCCAGAAAAATCAGGCATCCCTGTTCCTAGTGCTGACTGAGACAAATATTGTGAGTGAAGAATCTGGAGGCTTGAATTTGAGCCAAATAATTCAAAAACCTGGTAGGCAAAATTTGGCAGGACTGAACACAGAAAGCATTTGCTTTAAAATTTTGTTCTGACAGGCAGCCGTGCTGGATTGGAACTAGTCTTGGTTGTCGCAAGTCGCCCCACCACCACCTGTGAACAATGTCATCACCTAGCATCATTGCAAGGGGGTTTCTGTAATAAAAGTGGCAGCTGTCAGCAGGCCAATGAATTTTTCAATCTCCTTCCATCATCCATCAAAGTAAATAAAAAAGCTAAAAATAGCTCTGCCAATTCTTGCACAGTGAAACACTGGAGGGCTCTAGGCAGTCTTCTGTGGTACCTGCAGCTTCCTCCTGATGTCATGAGGCTCATCTCTTTACCCAGTGTTGCCCCAGAACAAATCACATACATTTATTTATTGAACATTTTGTTCCATCTATTCATGATGGAAGAGCAGGTACATCTTTTCCTCATCCATGGACATTACATGAAGTGCAGTACTCTCTCCTGATGTGCATTGTTCCCTCAGTATTACTGGGATATATTGCTACTGTTGTGAGTAACAATACTACAATTTACCGTGCAAACTAGCATGTAAATAAACAAAATAAAGAAACAGTAGCAGGAACAAATGAAGGCTTATTGTACACAAGCCTAATGAGAAAATCCTTTTCTGAAAGATGTGAGTTAGTGAGTTATTAAATGCAATCCTAACCACCTGTTAGCCCAGCATATGCCCCGGGATAAGTTCTGTGTTGACCTGGGGGTGTCACAAAGTGCCATAAGGTACTCCTATCTACAGTATTTATATACCGCTTTTCAACTTAAAAGTTCACAAAACCGTTTACAAAGAAAATGAAAAAAATTAACTAATTAATAGCTAATAGATCCCTGTCACAAAGGGCTCACAATCTAAAATGCAAAAAAGAACACCATCAGAAGCCACTAGAAAAGACTTTGCTGGGGGGTGTAGGGCCCGTTACCCTCTCCCTGCTAAATAAACGAGGAACACCCACTTGAAAGAGTGCCTCTTGTCCAGTTAGCAGGGACTACTTCTGTCTCACTCCTGGAAGTGAGGGTTAAAGCTGTGCACAGCCATATGCTGAACTCCCCACACCACCAAGGGAAGACATGCCAGGTGAGTTAGGCCCGCCTAAATTTATTAGGATTGTTCCCTTAGTGTTCCAGGTAAAATATCTGCATTATACATTACAGTATATTCATAGTGAAGGAGAAAGATATCCATCCTCTATCATATGAAGATGATCACCTAGAACCAGTCTCTGGTTCTGGCTGTTGAAATATTTTTAAGTGTACATAAAGTCTGCAAACAAAATATGTACAGAAAACTTTCTGATCAACATTTCTGTCTTCAGAGATTTACCTTTATATATTCCATTGAACATTGTCCTAGTAAGTAAAAATAGATAACCTACTTAAACCACACATGCAAACAGTTCTGGCAAACTTTGCTCATTTATTTGTCAGTAGGTTCAGCAGTGGGTAGATGGTACTTTTACTCCAAACTGGAATTCAAAATCTGCATATTTTCTCAAGCCACCAAATCACTGCCTGTCCTTAGGGCCCAGTTTTTGCTACAGTGCAGAAAAAAGTTCACACATTTGCTGTCACCCTCTTAAATAACACAGTGAACTCAACAAATATTAAGTATCAATTTAATCCTCGTAGTGTATCTGTTGTTATTTTTGGATTTTAAATTGAGTGTTCCTGGAGATACTGACTTTGGGCGCAATCCTGAGTAACTACGGGGAGTCCTTGCTCCGGTGTAAGAACAATTTGCTCTGGATTGCAATATGGATTTCCCATAGGTTTTCACTAGGTGGTGCAGTAACTACGGGTGCACGTAAAGTCTCTTACATGCTCCCGTAGTTACTCTGGATTGTAGGGATAATTTTCTTTAATGGCACATGGCTCAAAAATATTTCCTCTACTAAAAAATAAGGTGAAAATTGCATTATTAAACCATGGAAAGTAATGTTGCTATTTATCCCAGTTAATGAGACATTTTCTGTAATACACTTTACTTCAAAAAGAGGTTTCTGCACTATTCATTAAAAGTCTCACAGTTAATTACTTTAATTTTATTTTGTTTCCTAAATTCTTCCTTAACTTCACCTCTCCCATTTATTCTATGCTCCCCCTCTCTTGCATTAGGAATATATCTTGCAGTGTCCCTTTTTAATGTAGACCTATTCATACCATATTGTCTCCTACAATTACATGAACTAATGTGAAAAAGATACAGATGCACAATGTGCAGCACCTTGGAAGAAGTGGTATAGTACTGACTTGCAAATGTAAATATCAAATAAAAAATATCAAATATCAAAAGCTCTGTTTTTAATTCTATGTGTGTATGCATGCATCTATCTATCTATCTATCTATCTATCTATCTATCTATCTATCTATCTATCTATCTATCTATCTATCTATGTGTTGCACATTATCTCATTAAACGTGCAACAGGCCCTATATTCCAAAAACATGACAAGAAGACATATACTTAGCCACCACATACCATGCTGGATGGGGAGCATGGGGAAGAGGGAAGAAGTGGACAAATGCACTCTGCCATTATTTGCAATCTTATTACAATAATAGCTCTTTTGCACCATCTTCCAATCATATACAATCAACAGATGGAAGGGAAAGGGGTTGCATCTGCCTCCACACAACCATCACATTGATGGTGGAGTCCCATTTCAGATGTATGCAACTCCTCCAGCTGTGCAGAGAAAGCCAATGCATGCACAACCATAAGCACTGCACACAGAGATGACAGTCAACATGTGGGGGGACAGACATATGGCAGGTCCAGTGAGTGCAGTCTGATCTCCATCCATTCATTCATTGTACATAGCTGAAAAATGGGGTGGAAAGGGCTACTGGTGCTGATGAAACTATAACATTAAATAAGATGTCACAGCAGTATAGATGATCTAAGATAGCTAGAAATAATACCTCTGCCTTCCACATGAGCACAATGCAGACGTATTTCAATGTCAATTTATGATGAGTGAATTACAAGAAATATCTGACATAGCCTGAAGCAAAATGATCCTTCTGTTAGTTCAAGAAATGAATCATCATTTTAGGTAGCATATTCTCTATAGTTTCCTCAGGAATATATACACGCTGTGTATTTGTGCACACTAGGGATTAAATATTTTATTCATTCAAACTGTCATTTGGATGCTATTAGCAAAATTAAAATAAAAAATTGTTTCTAGAGGAGCAATAGCAGCTTGCTCACTCTATTTCCAAAAAGAGCTCTGACAAAACCATAATTTGAATGCTAGCTACAGAATTAATCTGTAGTGATCTAATGTGATCTGTAAAAGTGACCTGGTCCAATTTTCATTGAGAGGACAAAAGGCTGTTGGTAGATGGCATGTCCTTCCTTAAGTCAGAATTGAAGAGTGACGCACACGTTGGCTCCTATCCTCCATTCCAGAGGATCAGTGTTCATCCTCCCATCCTCCCCCCATCCTCCAAACACTGGTTCTGGCAGAATATGGTCCTATTACAACCGGGCAATTACCTACTCCAGGACTTCATGGAAGTCTAAATGAACAGCATGCTGCCATGCCCATAGAATACCATTTGAAAATGGGCATTCGTTCTCATTCATCCTAGCTTCCCTTTGCGATTCCCTTTTCTGACAGATGTACTGAATCATATGCATTAGTTACAGTGACATACCTTAATCTGACTAAATTCCTTTTAATACTCATTGTAAGCAATGAAGAATGACGATGCTCTTATTATTAGGATTACATTTTATTATGAGCAGGGGCAACTTCTCTATTTGCACGATTAGAAGATTTTGCATAGGAAGATAAAAAGACTTTGCTGGTTATTTTGGACATGTGACCCAAAAATAGGGCACTGAGGTAAGGTGGCATATAAAGACTTTTATTTCAGTGAAGCAAATGCAATGGTTGACTATGGGTGGTGGTAGGTGACCCCGTCACTGTGTTTTTTTCTTGTGGAATGGAGGCTCTTGATATTATTGTGTGTTTCTCTGGTAGGGCAGAAGGGGAAGTAAGCTGGATGGCCATAGCTGGAAGTTGGGGGAGATGACGGGAGCCTGCTGCTGCTGCCTAGCCAGGGCAAGGCTGCTGCGGAGCAAGGGGCCTCACTGGCGGAGGTAGGGCACACTGCACTAGGAGGAAAGTTGGGAGCTTGGGAGGCTAGCAGCTCCCCCAACCACAGATACAGTCAACTGGATTTGGGCCCCAGGGCTTCCCTTGCTGGCAGGGCATAACAGGGAGGAAGACAGGCAGCTGTAGCTGAAGGTTGGAGGAGGTGACAACTTCTCATCACCTCCTCCGACTTCCAGCTATGGCCACCTGACTTCCTCCGCCTTCTGCCCTGCCAGGGTAATAACCGTATTTATGCAAATCCAATGTGCCTGTGAATCTAATGCACACTCCTAGCCTGAATTCTGAATTTGGCTGGAAAAGGTGTGCATTAGATTAGAATAAATATAGTACCTAAATAACAGCACAATCCTAACCAATTTAGGCAGGCGTCACTCAGCTGGCATATCTTCCCATAGCGGTGTGGGGAGGTCAGCATATGCCTGTACTCATAACCCTCTCAGGAGTGGGGCAGAAGTGCCTTAGTGCACTTTTGTGACACTCCCAGGTCTGCACAGAGGTTATGCCAGGGCTTAAATGGAGGTTAGGATTGCAGCCTGAGTAGTAAGACATGTTGAGATCTTGTGGTTTAATTGTCTGTTCTGTTCATAAGGTCTAACAAGACTAGTGAAAATGTCTCCAGATTATGCTTGGCTACATTCTTCAAGACCAGAAGGAAATATTTCTTTGCTGAAGAAATTAGGTGTTTGTGTGGGCATAAACTACATAGTCCTTCAAAGTGCTCTCAATCAACCAGAGAAGGAAAAGTTGTCACTGAATGAAGCACACGGAAATAGCAGTTCTTCCAGCCACAGCCCTTGAGACATGGCCAGTGAGTTCCAGAAGAGGAAGTGCATTTCCATAGGCTGCAAACCTGCACACACTGGAATTAGATAGCATTAAATTCAGTAGGATTTATTTCTGACGTTATGCTGTTAGATTCCTTGAACAGGTAAAAGGACAAAGCACTTGGTTCAGATACTGTACATAAAAGCATCTTCACACTGTACATCTTCACACAGTGAAGTAGAAGCATTTCTCTCTGCTCTGTCATGCACATTGTAACATTATGGGCACAATCCAGAGTATCTACAGGAGCCCGTAAGAGACATAGTTACCGCACCACCTAGTGAAAACCTATGGAAAATTTATATTGCAATCCAGAGTAACTTGTTCTTACTCCAGAGCAAGGACTCTCCATAGTTACTCTGGATTTCACCCTATGTGTGAAACAGTGTATTATGGGGTCACATATAGCCACTCTCTCAAGTAAGTCTTCAAGAAAACACAGAATCAGCTGTTTATGTGGATTTCCACAAAGAGAGCCTATGTCATGTTAATTTAGGTTCATAACACAAAGAAAGAGCCAGCATAAACAACCCTGTTATGTGCCACTATCTGAGCAAGTTTCTCAACCAGACCAGAGAAGCTAGGACCAGTAAAAGATGTTTTTATGTTCATGCATTCAGTCAGCCATGGGGAAAATCAGAAGTTGAAAGAAAAATAAAAACATCATTATTGTCATCATTATTATAAAGAGTTGTTGCTTTAATCTCTTTGGAGCATTTCGTAGTCAGCCTTTGATAGATCCTTTGATCTGTCTACAATAGAGCCTTTGATCTGTCTGCAATAAATTTCATTTTTGTTCATGTCTTGCATTCTATAAAAAATGATGCTGGGCAGGTCCACATGTTGCTGGGCAGCTCTTGGAGAAAGCTGACGTTAGTGTCCACATTATACAGAGATTGTCTCTGTTGTCACGTTAGTACAATTCAACATAAAGTTTTTCCACCTGGTGTGGAAAATTGGCATGCTAGCACTTGGTAGTCCACTATAGGGAAAGGGTGCTACTGGAAAAAGATCTTGCTTTTCAGCTGAAAGGATCTGTTACAGCCCAGGAGATTGGATTAGAACACACATCACATGGATGTAGCTTTCAGTTTTCTCCCCATTATGTTGCCAGTAGAGGTAATGTGCAGATTGGTCACCAGATACTTTCTAAAATGTTATATAAATGATTGGTATCATTTGTTATTATTATAATGCTGCCCCTGTATAATAATGTAACAAAACAAAATGAAAACAGAAATCCAAATAAGACCAGAAAGCACAGTGCATACATCGTAACTCAAACCAAATATTGTCATCAAATAAATCTGACCTTCACGGTATTCAAAATCATGTAACAAATCATTCAGAATTTAAATTGCCCTATAAAGACCCATGCTGAGGATTATTGTATCAAATAATTATTGTTGATTTAAGGAATAAGCATAAACTATCAATAAAGTAAATCCGATTGTCATGATAAACAGATGCATGTGTTTGCTCTTCAGGGCTAAATCCTTTATTCTCATGTGCCACTGAGCAAGACTAAACAAAATTTTTACTGTTGCATTTAGATGAGCAATTTGTAAATGTATTGCCATATTAACCATAAAAATTATAAAAACCCAACCAAGTCCTTATAAGACAAGTCTCTTGTAGCCCAAACTAAGTGGATGCTAATGCAACGTCTGTCAAAGCCTAAGCCTAGCCTGTCCTGGCAATGCCACACTGACAGTGCCAGCACTGCATGGGCCAAATGCTAAGCCTGTCCTGGCAAAGCAATAATTGCAATGCATATCACAGTAACACTTCCAGTGACCACAGAAATAGTAAACACAGCCTGTTATCCATGAAGCAACATCCTGATGGCAGTGTGTGATCACCATGATGTTAGCAGGTTATCACTGTGACATTGGCACACCAGGTGTGTGACATCCATGTGTCATCACTATCATGTGATACAGAACGACTTCCAAGTTACATAAGCACGTAAGAGGTGGTGTATCTGATGGCAGACAGATTTCATATGTATGTATTTGTATATTTCATGTGGTGTATCTGTTGGCAGAAAAATTACATGATAGTGCTGTTGTTGCACCAACATTTGAAATATCTCAAGGCCATCTTTTTTTAAAAATCCAGTTTATCTAGTTAAAGATAACTAAAGGCTCAGAATGAAATTATGATACATCATTTTACTTATTCCACTATAAATGAATCCAAAATCTTATTTAAATATCTCATGTGATAACAGTACATTTTAAAGCTCACCAGCAAAGAACAGCTTTATCAAGGTGATGAATTTTTAAAGGCAATAAATCTATGAACTTGTTTCACAAAATGCTATTTCAGCTGAAATCATTTTTAGCATTCGATTATGCCAGATATTACCTCTTGATAATATGTTCCCCTGTATCATTTTTTCAGCCATGTGAAATATCCATCAGAATAATATACACGGGGCATCTCAAGAAAATGAACACACACTTTAGTATGTCTTATTCATTGGGACATAACTCACATATTTTCTGCATATGGTGTAGACAGAAGCAGTGGCTTGACCCAGTTAATGAATTTGTTAATGAATTACAGCTAGCAGGACAACCTGCATGGGGCACCTTCACCTTTCACCAAGTGCTCAAAATGTTCTCCATCTGAGTTTATGCATCACCAACATCATTAACTAATAACCCAGAGTGGTATGTGGCCATAAGCAGAATACTGTTGCCTTAGCAGGAACTGCTTGACTGCTATGGTGTGTTCTTGCCAGGCTCCTGCAGGATAGTCCTTTGCAGACTTGTGGGTGATGACAGATGCCCAAAGTTCCACTGGATAAGATGTGCTGTTGGAGGAGAAAGGACGGGACTGCGGTGAGGGGAGGGCAAAATTGGATAGGGGGTGGGTGAAATGAGGCAATGATGGGAGAGTGAATCAGGCCCAGGAATACCAAATACTCACTCACTTGGCTGGCACATGCTCTGCCCCACTCCTGGCAGGGGGAGTTAGACCAGTGCATAGGCATGTGCCAAGCTCCTGACACCACTAAAAAAGTCTGATTCTAAAGTCTGATTCTTTTGCATGGATCAGTGCAGACTTGCACTAGTTATTAAACTGGTTCAGGGCTGATTTGACCCTTCCTTCCTCCACTCCAACTCACAGTCTGTTCTGACTCTCGGTTTTGAAAAAAACCTACGGAAGATGGAAACCCTCAGAAAACTTTGTATAATGCATGTATTTTAAGCCTGAGCAGTAGAAATCTTGGCCTCTGCCTTTGTAATTATGCCTTGATAAAATATGACAGTGAGCAACTCTCAGGTTTTCGGATTCTCTAGAAGCAGCACGAGAACCAATTCTTTAGCACACACTGCTAATCAGACTCGGGATCCCATCTTCCACCTTTTCTTCCAGAACAAGCTTCACATTAGTGGCGTCCCATCACTGCAGGTGGCCAAGGCTGGAGCCATGGTTGCCAAAATGAGAGGCGCACCAGTGTGCCCTCCCGCTCCCTTGATTCCCCCTCCTGGGAAGTCCAAGGAGCACACAGGTCCCAGCAGGGAAGGAGCAGATTCCCCTTGTGCCCCTCAGACTGAGGGACACAGGCAGAACTCCTTCTCCCTTACCGGGTCTCTCAGTGGGGAAGCTGAAGATCACCCCATGCCTCTCAGAAGGCAAGAGAGATTCAGCACCCTCACTGGCAGATTTCCAATGGATGATGTCACCGCAGCAAGCATGTGCCATGCACCTCCATGTTACATACACATCATGATGTCATGACATGCCTTGGGTTCAGATCTCAGTATGCTCTGCTTCACTTTTAACCTTAGGCACTCCATATATTTTTACTTGCTAAAGCAGGCATCTGCATTTATGAGATGTCAATTACCACTGTTATCTGTTGCACATACATATCTGTTGCACATAGGTATTTGCTAAGCTCCAAAGATCAGACTATCTTTACCACAACTGAGCTGATAGCACAGAAATGCATAAAAGCACAGTGAAAACCTGCCACATTTCCCTTGATAACACAAATCTCTTTTTCTTGTCACATCTGAACTAAAAAAAGAGAGAGAATGAAAGTAAGAGAATGAGTGGCCACTCATTTCCCCCGTCTTGTAACAGCACTTGTCATAATTATACAATTTATCAACAAAGAACATATGATTCCTTAGTTAATCTCAAATATGAAATGAGCATTATAAAACATATTCTGGCAACTCACAAAGCTTCTGTCTATTATTGCATTGCATGATTTCCACCCCCCTCCCCAACTCAAGCTGGCATCTAGGAGCAGATTCTCCCTCTGGGCTCACCTATTCTGCAAAGCAAACAAATTAGTATGACTGTCACAAAACAGGTGTGCAATCATGTGTTTGCACCAGAGGTAGAAGCAGTGCTTTTCTCTCCTAAATGCCACCAGCTACGGGACAATCCCAGTTGGAACCAGGGTGTTCATCCTTTCCTGCACTGTTTACATTCAGAAAAATCACTCCCAAGAAGTAGCAATTTTTCCGTGAAGCAACAATTTCATCAATCGCTGCTTTGTGAGCAAATTGCAGTTTTAAGGGAGTGATTTTCAGCTTGAAAAAGGTGTGTAGGGAAGAATGAAACTCCCTCCTTGACCCAGTTTCAACTGTTCCCCCCCCCCCCACAGCTATTTTTGAGGAAAAAGAGGTGGTTCTAGTTGGGAGCAGATTTCTATTAGACAATTTATCAATCAAGAACATACTCTTTATGGTTCCTTAATATCAAATATGAAATGAGCATTATTGAAGATCCAGGTAACCCACACAGGATTCTGTCTAATAATATTATTCTGTCTAATAATGCATTGCACAGTTTCTCCGCAACCCAATATGTCAACATATTTGTTTGCACATGTTTGTGTGCATATCTAGACTGGCCCAGAGATTAATAAATTAATCAATGAAATCTCCATACAAGTGCTTGTGAAAAAAGAATGATTACAAAGGGGAAAAGTAATCTGCTTCAGATCTTGGATTATTTGAAAATTCTTTCAAGAACAGTGGTCTTCGAAGTGGGGGTTGCGACCCCCAGGTGGGTTGCAGCAGGCCCCCAGGTGGGTCTCAAAGGTTGAGGAGCCACTATCTTGGTCCCCCTTCCATCCAACCCCACTAATCCCCCAAGGTCACCAAATAAACAACCTTGAGAACATGCAGCCTTAAGACTCCCCCACCTTCCTGCAGGAGCATTCTTCAGGGCGCTGCTAAAAGGAGACCCACCAGAGCAGCAGGGAGGCTGGCTGGGGGTCCTGGCAAGGACTGTGTCTCCCTGCTTTGGAGGGAGAAGGTCCTGGTGCTCCGTTTTGGATGCCCTCTCCCTTCTCCCTCCCAAGCAGGAAGCCACAGTCCCTGCCAGGACCCCCAACCAGCCTCGCAGCTGCTCTGGTGGGGTTCCTTTCAGCTGCCCCTGGAGCTTTGCAAGGCTTCCAGCTCCAGAGAAAGGCGGGGGCAGCCCTAAGGGATGTGTGTGTTGTGTGTGTGTGTGTGTGTGAGAGAGAGAGAGAGAGAGTATGTGAGAGAGAGTGTGAGTGCATGCATGTTGTGTGTGAGTGCATGCATGCTGTGTGAGTGTGTGACAGGGAGTGAGTGTCTGAGTGCATGCATGCAGTGTGTATGAGTGTCTCAGTAAGTGAGTGAATGAGTGCATGCATGCTGTGTGAGTATGTGAGAGTGAGTGCATGCATGCATACTGTGTGAATCAGTGAGTGTGTGACTGAGCATGCATGCTGTGTGTGAGAGTGAGTGTGACAGAATGAGAGCATGCATGCTGTCTGTGGGTGAGTGCCTGGGGTGTGTGTTTCTGTGTGGGAGTAGATGGTGTGTGTGTGTATTTATGTGTGAGTGCTGTGAGTGAGTGCAGTGTGTGTGCATGTCTGTGAGTGAGTTCATGGAGTGTGTTTGTGTGTTGTGGGTGAGTGAAAGAGTGCATGGGATGAAAGTTGTATGTTTATGTATATGTGAGAGTGCATGTGGGGATTGAAGATAGTAGGGGGGTAAGAGAGGGCTGAAGGTTGGAGATAGTGGGAGAGGGAGACAGCCTGGGGTCTTGGGGAAGCAGCGTGACCATATGTCCTGTTTTCCAGGACATGTACTCTTTTTTAAGGATTGTGTCCTGGATTGGGGATAGCAAGTTGGACAGGGGTCCCAGACAGATTCAAAAGTTTGAAAGGGGATCCTGGGCCAAAATGGCTGAAGACCACTGCCCTAGAATATGGCAAGATCAGCTAATTCAGGATTGACCTAGGCTTGTTTTAAAACAGAATAGGATGTAGAATCCTTCCTCACTGAGCATGTATAGGTGAAGTGGGAGCGCATATGCTCAAGAGAGGGGACAATGTACTAAATCAGGAATCAGTCCTGGCTTTGCATTATGTTCATACTGGGACATTGCCATGCAAGAGAGAATGAATAATGCCTCTTTTTCAATATTTATTTATTTATTTATTTATTTACAAATAAAAAACAAAAATCATACTAATATTGTAGCATGAGCAGAGTAGTAGCCTAACTACTAATTTTTTCATGTATAATCTTCCATTTTTTCCCACCACATAGTAAACACCAACCAGAACAATCTTCCATTCTTCCTATGCCTCTTCTACAATATTGTATTTTAAAAAATGTATACCCCACCCACCTCTCTGATGGGTAAAACAGCCATTACATACATTTTTATTAGATATTGATATTAAAAATAACTCAGTCAGTATGAATCTGTTGCCACATTAATCAAAGCACCTTTTTTAACCAAGAGGCTGTGGGTGGCGCAAGTGGTTAAGACACTGTGCCTGTTAACCAGCAGGCCAGGGTTCAATTCCCGGGTCAGCCCCATAAGACAGGGTGAGCTCCTGTCCTTAGCCCAGCTCTGCGACACCAGCTGGATCCAATCGTATTGGCTCTGCCTTTCCATTGGACTAATTCAGTGGTGTGGAGAGGGGGGATATGCTGCTTGAGTAACAGCCTATCCTCCAGAACAATCTAATCCAGGCTTTTGTGCTTCATATGCAGTGCCAAGCACGATACCATAGTCTTTCAAGACTGACAGAGGCCTGCTTTTTTTTTTTTTTTAACCAAAAGATTTCCTCTTGATTATCTGGCTAATGAACTAAAATTTGAAGTCCCCTTGATTATTCATTTTGCAGTCAGTTCACATCCAGTAAATATTAGGATAACGACAATTCATGGCAGCACATTTTGCGTACGCGTCACATTCCACTTCACAGTAATGGAGCAATGCTGATGTTCTCTTCATTAAGCGCATCTGCATGATACAGTAGCCGAATACAGAGCTTCTCAGAATGCTGGCAATTACCTGAAATGAAGTTAAGAACAAAATTAAGACACAATTCAAGAAAGGTCAAGGGCTTCTCAGAACTCACAGAAGCATCCTGGCAAAAGAAAAATGTAGACTATACTAGTAGTATGAACTGGCATGAGATAACAGCAAGAGCCTGCATAAATTAACAGATACAGTACTTGGAAACTTTTAATGACACATTCCTAAGAGCAGTGGAGTTGCTAGGAGGGTGCAGGGGGTGCAGTTGGAACAAACTTTATGGGGGCAATGAGCTGAGCTTGACACTAGGGGCTAAAACTGTGAAAAAATTGAGTATAGAATAATACCACCTTGTTATATATCGTTGGAAAGGTAATTTAATTCAGAATGCAATGAGACAAACTGTATTGGAATATCTTTATTCTATCAAAAGGTATGGTCAATTAACTAGGAAAACACTAAAGCCCATGGAACAAAAAGTGGATTTTTTTGAAATGTTTCCCATGATACTGATTGCTCTGAGAGCCAATGAGATGTAATTCTGATACTGTATGGAACTAATAAGATATTAATATGAATCAGCTCTCATTTCTATATACATATATCATAACATAGGTACCCATGCTAACTGGGTATACAGGCACTTTTAAGTGATGCTCCTGTTATATTCATCAGGGAAAGAATAACCATTCCTCTTTGCCTCAGCACAGTTTCCCTAACCAACTAGGGACACAATTTTCATTTTTTTACTTAATCAAATTTGATTTTGTTGTTGCTGGAGGGACAACAATGACACAAATCTTCTACTCCCGATAGCAAATACGTGCTTTAGCTAAGCATCTATAAGAGCAAATGGGTGGTGAAATGCTAAGGAGGAGACAGGTTTTCCCCCAATTTTCCTTTAAAAAATATCCTTGGATGATATTACTTCTGGTTGTGACATCACTTCCAGGGCAACTTTTTGAACTTTCAACCAAGCTACATGATCATTGGCTACACCTCTGCCTCTGAGTATCTCACCAATAAACAAATGCAGGGGATGAGGGCACAAATCAAAAGATAATACTTGAATAGAGTCCTATAAAAGGGTTGCCATAATTCTCATCCACAAAATTGGGACAGGACCGTCTTTCCCATTTGCCAGCATGTGAACACAATCCCCCCAAATCAGGATTGTCCCTGTTTTTCAGGACATATGGCAACTCTATCCTATACCCCAGCATACACTTCCCCTAGTCCCACCTAATCACTGATAGGAGTGTCTCTACGATGTTCTGGAGGGTATAATGTATATGTTCAGGGTGAATACACTTATGGTATTAATAAACCAATTCTAACCTGCCCTGGAGCTTTATGGCACTTTCATGACACTGATGGGACTTGCATTAACTTGCTCAAGAAACATGCATTGGCTAAGGATGCTTTCAGGATTGTGCAGTTATTATACATGTTATCTGAAAACTACCTTTTGGCTCAGAAAGTACATTCATGCAATTTTGTGATTTCTTCCTCCTTTTCTAATTAGAGACTGGCATGTGGATTAAGCTTGCATACTATGGCCATACATGCAAAGCCTGTGAGGTGAAGAGCAATGCACAGAGATAATCTTCTATTTCTCAACCAGGAACAATGGCTTTTATGTATACCGATACAGAAAGAGTTGGGCAGTGCCTCGCCCAACAACTGGTTTACCGGATGTGTGGGTGGGGTGGGGGCGGGGGTCAGGGGGCGAGGCAAGGGGTGGGGCGAGGAGCGGGCCCCAACCCTGGTGCACTGCACATGCGCCAACCCCCTGTGCACTGCACATGCGCCAACCCCCCAGTGCGTCTCCCTGGAGGAGACGCACTGCACGCGCGCTGGGGGTTGGCGCATATGCACTGCACAAGTGCCGAGTGCCAATTCTAAGTACTGATCTTGGCACTTGCACAGTGCATCTCCTCCAGCTGGAGGAGATGCACTGTGCACGCGCCGAGGTCGGTGCGCGCGCAGTGTGTCTCTTCCCAGCATGCGAACCGGCACGCCGGGTTTTCTGCCCCCCCCCCCGCTGCTACCGGTTTGGTAGCGGCGGGGTTTTTGGAACAACCCGTTTGGTACACAGAGTAGCCCACCTAAGTGGCTCAGGTCTTAAAAAACGTGTGTAAGGGCAAAATCCAGAGTAACTACAGGGAGTCCTTGCTCCAGTGTAAGAACAATTTACTCTGGATTCCAATATGAATTTTCCATAGGTTTTCACTAGGAGGTACAGTAACTACAGGTGCATGTAATGTCTCTTACGTGCTCTGGATTTGGGTGGGTGTGTGTGTGTGTGTGTGTGTGTGTGTGTGTGTGAGAGAGAGAGAGAGAGAGAGAGAGAGAGAGAGATGGTTGTTGATTCTTAAAGAAAATAAACCTAATGAGATTTATGGATTTATGTGTAGTAATAGTGGCTTGGAGTGGATCCCAACAGTTTTGATAGGTTTAGGGATAAAGCCCTGAAGTTATGCTGTACTTGGAGAGGAGTCAAGTGCAAAAACTGTGCATTTATCCAAGGTCTATAGCTTAAAAAAACCTATGGTGGGTCAGAAGAGGGAACCACCTTTTTTCTGGTAAATGGTTCAAAAGCAAACAAGCACCACAGTTTTGCCTTTTATATCCTTGAGCCTAGGGTGAGAACATCCTCTCATCCCACCACCAAAATCATCAGCATGATGATGGTACCACAAAATAAAGTCATGACTGCTACCATGTTGGACTATTTCAAATTTTAAGCTCATTCTCTTCGTTGTCAGAAAATCTTCTGGCTGCAATCATTCCTAGGACAGTAATCTGGACACAAGAAAAGTTTGCAAATAGAATCTCTGCTTTTTTCATCTTTCTGCAATGTCGAACATCATTTGGAAGATGTCTTAAGCTAATGTCCCCTCAACTGCCAGCACATAAAATATACAGTATATTACCAATTGTGAAAGTCTTGGAATGTCACTCTTTCCTGTTGAGTTGGAGACGCATGTGATCCCTGCATGAAGGTTAATGACAATTTCTGAATCTTGCTAGATGATAGTTAATTGTTCACGATGGAATAAATTCACGGTTGACTATCTGGTATCTAAGCAACTTAAAAATAAACTCAAGCTTGTTTCCTATCTCATTCACCAGCTCATGAAACAAGGCAGGTTCCACAACGTGTCATCTCTCAGAAGTGTGGCACATTAGCTTGATAGGCTATATTAAGACTCATATGCATCTGAAGTAGTATCTCAGTGAGACGGTTTCATTTGAAGGCAATGGCCCTTAGGATCCTTGCCTGCTACTGTAAGCTCAAAAGTTTACTTGAGATGATTGCCTTAATTTCCAGTGTGGCAGGTACTATGACTACTTCATTCCCCCCCCCCAAAGTAGTAGTAAATGAAATGTAAATGTTATAACACTATTATATTTCATAAGGGTATTAAAATAAAACAAGATCAACACCTCTGGCAATTAGAAATCAGCTTAGGGGCAAATCTGATCCAATTTCCAGTGCTAATGGAAGCATGCCAAAAGGATGCACACTGCGTCGGGAGCTGTCACAGAGACCTCCTCAAGGTTAAGGGCACACTAACATAGTGCTATGGCTTTGTTCTCCTTAGGTAATGCTCCTTGTTTTGGCCTATTTGTCACAGTACTGCACTGGTGTCCAAGTGATACATGAGCCACATCAGTGAAGGGTGTTTCTGATGGTGCACCAGCTTCTACGGCAGTGTCAGAGATAGCCACATCAGTGAAGGGTGTTTCTGATGGTGCACCAGCTTCTACGGCAGTGTCAGAGATAGCCCAGCATATCTTGGAGACAGGACTGGACAATTTAGGGAGAGTCACCATCTTCAAGTATCTAAACTGAATTGTCACGTGGAATGAAGGTGAGGCTTCTCTAGGGCAAAGTTTGACAGGTAGGGAAACACTATTGGAATACGCATGAGGCAAAATTTACTAATCATAGTTGTTATCAGACTCTAGACGAGTCTGCTTAGGGGGGTTGCCCACATTGGAAATTTAGAAGCACAGGCTGGATAGCCACTTATCAGGTGTGTTGTAGTAGTTTATTTATTTCAATACAATGGGCCTTCCCTATTCACCTCCCTATTCACCTCCACCTCCCAACAACTCCAGTGTTAACACAGATGCTTGGTAACCCATGCTGGAGGACCTGATGTGAAAACCTGCCAGAGCGTTCTGAAATGCACTTCTGGTTTTTGGGGCCAGCTTCTCCACAGATATCACTAATGTTTCCCCAATGAATAACCCCAATGGAAATACAGTGAATACCAAGGCCTATGGTATTTAGTATTTGTATACTGTAGTATAATATGATGCCTGAATGGAAGGCAGCAAATGGACCTAGCATACACAGGGTGACCAGAACTCAACACTCCCCTCAAGTTCCCCAAAATTTTTGCAATCCAAGCCAAAATTCCTACCCAGTTAAAAAATTTAGGACACCCCCTAAAATCTATGACAAATATAGGAGGTGTTAAAATAAAGCTAAAAATAAAGCTACAATAAAGCACTTAATTTTTGCAGAAATCTCATTGCAATAGGCCAGACACCAACCAAAAAGCCACATGTTTAAATGATCCAGGCAGGCTTTCCTTTGCTCCCTTACACAACGTAAGCTGTTTTTACTATAATACTTTTGAGTGGACACAATTGAGCTTGGAGGCTTAAAACATAAGAAGCCAGGAGTTATCCTCACCATTCCTACCCTGAAAATGTTGACAACTTTTCACCCAGCCCCTGCTCCTCTGCTCTGAGAAAAGCTGGATGAAAGGCCCCAAAACTGAACAACTCAAGCCCTTGTGAATTACCGTATTTCCCGGCTTGTAAGACACACTATTTTTCTCCCCAAAGGGGGGGAAATGTCTGTGTGTCTCATAGAGTGATGGGGCCAATCCTGGAACACCTTACCCCATCATGTCATGTGTTGTTGGATTCGCATTGAAGAGCAGAATCCAATGTAAAAATCAGTTTTGAGATATCTCCTTCCTATCAAACGTAATGACCAAAAAAGTAAAAATCAACAATATAAAAACAAAAAAATACATTTTTCCCAATTTTTTAAGCGGGTAGGAATTTTGGCTTGGGGGAAGGAATTTTGCCCTGGGAGTAGGAATTTTGGCCTTTGGGTTCAGGAATTTTGGGTTTGGCATCTGGTCACCCTGGCACAGTTGCAATCCTAAGCAGCCTTCCATGGCTTGGAGACTTGCTCCAAAGTACACATGCACAAGACCTGGTCCCTGCTGCTCTATGCCTGTGCCTTCCTCACTCTTCCTTATCTATCTAGATCCCCTCACCTTTCCCTACCTACCTGGATTCCCCACCCCCAAAAGAACCTCCCCAACTTACCTGCCTTCCTGGACCATTTGCAATGAGATTTGTGCAAAATGTTGGTGTCTGATCATTTTCAATGAGATTTGTGCAAAAGTCACAAATCACTGACACCAGAGATGATGAGTTTTTGGGGTTATCAGAAAATTAGAAGAGTGCTTGAAGCTTAAAGTCTTTCCTCATTTGTTAATGACAGTGATAATGGTTCTTAATACCACTGTTGACTTTACATGATTGAAATATTTTTCTGCTATATTTTATTAAATATATTAGTACACCATTTGGTTCAGAATATTTTTTTATTTTTTTCTCCTCTAAACTTTGGTGCGTCTTATGGTCTGGTGCGTGTAATAAGCCGGTAAATACGGTGTATGCTTTTTGTGCAAAGTATATATTGGTGGATCCATCTACAAAGGCATAGGAGCAGAGGAGGCAGGGGTTTCTCTTGTCAGTTGGCAACCCTGATTTTAAAAAATTAGTTCTTCCCCCTCCTTTCCCTCCAAGTCAAACTCACTGCAAAATTTCAGAGCAGCAGTAGCTCTACTTGCCAGTTTCCCTCCTTCCTCTGCTATCATCTCCTCTCCAGCAGCCTCAACTGAGCTCCCTCCTTCCATCCTTTGCACAGCAAGCAGTTTCTTCCCCCAAAATCTTTTTCTCTGCAGGGACTGGGAGCTCTGCCAGGCACAGCCATTTTCACAGCCATTTGGGAATGGCTACTTAGAGGCCCATTTAGAGACCTGTTATACTGGAAAGGTAAGCTGACCAGACTGCACTGGAATAGATAAGCTGGAACAGGTAGGCTGACCAGACTGCACTGTATCTATGGAGAATTTGAGGTGGATCGTGTCCAACTTGGAGTAAGAGGATTTATATTTCCTGTTATCTTGTGTTACATGGCAGCCACCATGATGAAACTGCTTGGATCTGTGACAGCAAATTTGTTGGCACAAATCTGACCATCCTGGTGGAAGACCATTCTGCTTAGAAGTGAGGTTAGTATCTGATCTATGAGCTGGAGGCCAATCCCATCTCTATCCCAGGCCCTAACCTCTTTATGGGGTTGGTGCTGATGTGCTGAGATAGAAAAAGATCAGCTTGGAGTCACTTGTGAGCTGACTGCAAAGGAAGAGAGAATAATGATACTGTACCTCCTATTTAGCACCTTCAAGGCGGGAGCCTGCATAAAAAATGGACAAGATAATTAGATCTCTTACGATCTGCTATGGAATTTATGTTCAAGAAGTGTGAGCCAATGGTTGTCCAAATTACTCTGCCTTGAGTCTTGTTGAGATACGTAGGCAAAGAGGTTAATAACTTCCACTCAGGATCCCACGCAGCTGGCATTGAACACCTGAGCTGTTGAACACTCATTAACCTTTCAGAGCCAGATAACTCTGCAACAGGGAGTGAAGCATAGTGCTTAACTCAGACTTCATCAGCTGAGCATTATGAGTTAGCCAAATTCACAATTGTGAACTTTGGTGCCATCACTTCTTGGGATCATTACCCTGATTTTTATTCATTTCCCTTTCTTATTACTGAGTGCTATTATTCAAGAAAGCTTTTCATCTTTTGTACTCTTAGTTTTGTCCTCTGACTTTTATATGGATTATGATGATCTATTACGCACAAAAAAGTTAAAGTCTTGGGGTGGGAGTGGAACCCTAAGGTGCAATTATATATATATGACCCATTAGTAATAATCCGTTGCCACATTCCTCAGATAAATTCAGTACAGTGTTTGATTTTTCTCTAAATAGCACGCTATAGAACAAATTCTAAAGCATGCAATAAACACAGGGAAAGTCTGTTAGTTAAATGATGTATGAAGACATTCATTTATTACAGATGAAGAGGCAGTCAGTAATAAATGACAATTTATAAGCAAAGGCTGTTGATCTACAGAAAAGAAAATTAAGACATATTCCTATTCTGGGGGCGGGGGGGGGGGGGAGAATGTTCAGATTTAAACTTAGAGAACTTTGCTGACGTATGTATGTATTGGAAATGAGTTCTGAATTATTTTTAGAGGTAACTTGATGTTCAGCCCTTCTAGAGACACCAGGCAGTGGCAGCTCATAAGTAGCATCTCAGCATTGATCCTCTCAGTGCTGCCACTGCAGCTTTCACCATCAGATCTAGTTCCCTTTCATGCCTTATATTAAGATCAGCTCTGACAGAAACATGGCCAAGATGGTGCTTTTTAGTGCAATCCTAAGCATGTCTACTCAGACGTAAGTCCCATTGTGTTCAATAGTACTTACTCCCAGAAAAGCGTGGTTAGGATTGCAGCCATAGTTCCATTTAGAAAATAACTATGGGCCACAACAGGCACAGCTTGATAGGGAGTAAATCTTGCTTCCTTCTCAATGCCCATCCAGTGGGCTCTTCTAAGTATAGTGGTACCTCTCATAACAAGCGCCTCACATAAAATATGTTCCACATAGCAAGTCTAAATTTCCAAGGAATTCTGCTTCATATAACAAATCTGTTTCACATAACAAACCCCTCTGGTGCCTAATGGGCATACGCGCTATGCAGCTCTGATGCTCCATGCAGAGGCTGTTCAAAAGGGCTGCCAGCCAGCACTGCTGCCTCTGACTGCTCCCAACTTGAGGGCAGTTGCCTGGAGGCACCAGAGGCAGCTGCCCCTAAATGCCCCAAGTGCCCCCATCGGCCACCTTGAATCTCCAGCAGCAGCCCAGAAAAGCCTCCCAGGAAAGTGTCTTTGATTGCAGCCTCCTAACCATGTCTACACAGGAGTAAGCCCCACAGTGTTGAATGGGTCTTACTCCCAGGAAAGTGTCTTTAGGATTACAGCCTAAGTAGACTTCATTTACAGTGTTTTGTCATCATTTTTACACAGTTAATATCTTCATAAGAATATTTTTGGGTTGTGGAACCAATTGTCTGAGTTTCCATTATTTCCTATGGGAAAATCCACTTCACATAAAGAGCGCTTCACATAACAAGTATGCTTCCAGAATTAATTAAACTTGTTCTGTGAGGTACTACTGTATAGATTCTCTTCTCTACCTACTTTGCTCTTCCTAGTAATCTTCAGTTTGTTGACAAATAATGAACCTGGAATGCTATGCAGCATGGGTATAGATGATGCGTGAAAGGAATAACAATACAAAGAGATTCAAGAGAGGTTATTTAAAGTACAGAAATAAGTGTTCTGAAAAGCCTCAAACTATCTCAAAGCAGTGGAAACAATGGAAGATAAGCTGTTCAGCTTGCTCCAAATTTATTATGGTCCCTAAGAGAACTGGGGTGAGAAGGAAGATTATAGCTTTATATATACTTGAATATAGCTTTATATTCAAGTATATATACTTGAATATAATTCAAGTATAATACTTGAATTATACTTGAATTCAAGAAAATCAGCATTTTGAAGGTGAAAAATTGATGCTTTCAATTTTTGTTCTTGTTTTATCATAGCAAATAAAGCTTAATGTCAAATATTGGTCAAAGACTCCCAAAGTTGGAAGGTTTTGTAGTCAATTTGCTCCTTGGTTCTCCAATATATTATGAAACCACCCCAAATTTAAAAGGAGAATAAATTTTCACATTTTTCAAATATTTTAGATGCTTATAAATAGAACATTTCACATCAGAGGAAATGAAATGAAAATGTAATATTTAAACTTACAAATACTTAGGCTGCAATCCTGAAGTGCACTTGGGCTGCCCTGTCTATCACTGGGGTGCCCTAAGTCCAAGATGGGACAGCCCAGTTATAGTAGAGAAGGCTTGGGGCAGCCTATGGGCACAATCCAGAGTAACAACAGCTTGTCCTTGCTCTGACATGAGAATAATTTACTCTGGATTGCAATATGAATTTCCCATAGGTTTTCACTAGGTGGTGCCATAACTACGTTGACGTAAATGTCTCTTATGTACTCCTGTAGTTACTCTGGATTGTAGGGCTAGGCAACATAAACTGCCCCAAAACAGATGGAGCTGGACTGCCCTAACTAGGCTAGCCTAGACATCTCAGTAGAGGCATGTTGAGGGCATGTTCAGCATTGCCAAGGGCAGCTCCAGATCCTAAGGTTATGCTAGATCCAGAGCATGTTTCCTAGGCAGAACTTTCCTTTTCCAGCTCCACAGTTATACCACCTCAGGAGCAGGTATAGAAAAATGAGTAGACCCATAGGGGTCCATGATAAAGCCAAGTAAGAATGGCAGTGTTGACCAAAAAATCCAGGTGTCACTGACTTGGTGCCTACTGAGCGTGCTCTGGAGCAGTTAGGGCAGACCAGGCTTCCTGACTCTCTGGATGCAGCATAACTTTCTGCTCTGGATTCAGAATAGTTGGGGCAGCTCAGCTAGGGCTGGGCTCACTGCCCTTACTCTGGATTGCAGAGCATATCTCATGTAAAAGATATAGCAATGTCCATCAACAGTAAAGAAGCAAACAAGCAGAGCTTAGTGGGGTATTTTGTATAGCTATTGATGACAAAGAACTAACTCCTTTTTTAATTAAAAAGTAGCTTAGCTTTTCAGTCAAGTGAACAGATGCAGCAAATGGGAAAAAATTTCTATCTGTGCATGCGCAAAGATTCTTTCAATCATAGTTTGTTGCATTTTTTCCTCTTTCATTGCAATGTCACAATCTCATAAGAATCACTAATATAATTATCCTCATTTCAAACACTTTCTACCAAACTGCAAATTCCCTATCGTTCAGAATTTCATTTAGACAAAATTAGTTCTGTCTAATAATATTCTTCTTTATATATAAAAAATGCTACAGCAATTTAAAAGATTACTGTCTTGAACCAGAATGATTACATAGTGCATGCATTTATTTTTGCTCCAACAGTATTTCAGGGGGCGGGGGGGGGGGAGAGAGAGAGAGGCTGAATATAGTGAGATATTGCTAAAGAACAAACAAGACTTTGAACTGCAAGATAAACAGTATTTTTATTACTTATTCAAATGAATGTACAGTATTTTAAAATGCAATACACTAGGTGAAATTTATGCCGTAATTAAGAACTAATTGCCAGTATTATTTTTAAGTTGCTCATTTGACTGCTTCCTTACTAATTTGTGCATGTGTGGGATTAGACTGGGATAGTAAACCAAAGAAAAAAGGGATAAAAGTAACTTCACAAAACTCTCCATTTCCTTTTAATATGATGTCAAAGTGGCAGCTTTGAAGAGTTCCAAATTATGCTGCGCTACATAGAAGGGGGAGCAGACTGATTCAGTTGTGGGTTTTTATTTAAGGGTTTTGTTGGTGTCTTTGCAAAATGGTGGAGGAAATGTGGTAAGGGGATGATAAGTGTGATGCGGGTGGGGGGAGGTGATATGGGTCGAAGGGGTCGCCCCATACTCAAAAGAGCATCCTCCCCAAAATAATGCCACGGAGAAGTCGGAGGAATTTCTAACACAACACTTTTACTCTCCTCTTGATGAGGGGTCCGATTCATCTTGTCAAATATAACAGTTAAGTACTGACCGTCAGCTCAAACTCTTAACACGAGCAGCTTCTTAACACAGGTAAATATTTCTCAACTCGAACAGGTAAGTATAAAACGTTGCACCAAGCACTCCACTTCAGTTCCCGCCACCCGTCCTCTCCCGCCTCCCACTTATATATCCCTCCAAGGTCCATGTCCCCTAGGGAGCTTCCAACCCTCCTGCCTTGGAGGGGGAGGCACGTTGCTCCACCAGGCCGGTCCATGGTCCATCCCTGGCCTTCTCAAGCTACAACTGGTTGACAGTCCTCCTGGGTGCTGGTACGCTTGAGCCTTCCTTCTCCTCCAGTAACCTGCAACCATTCTTTTCCTCTCCTCCTCCATCCGCTCATCCCGTTCCACCATTGCTTGCCATTCTTCTGGAGTCATGGTGTCAGCTACAATGGCCTCCGCCTCCTTATCTTGCCTTTCCACCTCCCAAGGGGGAATGCATGGGGGAATATATCTTGTGACTGGCCCACAATGACACTCAGGGTCCCCCTCTTCCCTGGATATGTCCAGCCACATAATGTCCTCTTCTAATTCCTCCTGGGGGGGTCATCCGGCGCCCCTCACAATAAGTATCATGCATTTCTCAAAAACAAGGGCGAGATATATTGAAGGGAGACAGGCTAGACTTGAAAAACATGACATGTTTCAACAACATGTACACTATAACATGCAGTATTCACTATAACATGCAGTGCACACGTGTACACCATAACATGCAGTAGTATACTAGTATACTGAATATACCTATGAGTTTTGACTCTATTCAGAGACAAAGTTCTTGGTGACTATAGGCCAGGGTGGCCATATGTAGTCTTTTTCCAGGATATGTCCTGGGAAAAACTTCGTTTCCCTCCTTCTCCTCGTGAGCAGGAAGCTTGTAGTCATCTTGTAATTTATACCTTGCTTAATGAGCGCCTCGCTTAACAAGTGTTTCACATAACAAGCAAAAATTTCCAAGAAATCTTGCTTCACATAACAAGTTCCACTTCACTTAACAAGCAAGCGCACTATGAGCATGCATGCTACACAGCCCTGATGCTCCATGCAGAGGCTCTTTAAAAGGGCTGCCGGCCAGCGCTGCTGCCTCTAACTGCCCCCAACTTGGAGGCAGTTGCCTGTAGGTGCCAGAGGTAGCTGCCCCTAACTGCCCCCAAGTGCCCCCACCAACCACTTTGAACCTCCAGCAGCAGCCCAGGTTAGCCTCCCAGGAAAGTGTCTATGGGCGCAATCCAGAGTAACTACGGGGAGTCCTTGCTCTGTTGTAAGAACAATTTGCTCTGGATTGCAATATGAATTTCCCATAGGTTTACACTATATTCTGCAGTAACTACGTGTACACGTAATGTCTCTTACGTGCTCCCGTAGTTACTCTGGATTGCGCCCTTTGTTTGCAGTCTCCTAACTATGTCTACTCAGAAGTAAGCCCCATTATGTTAAATGGGGCTTACTCCCAGGAAATTGTCTTTGATTGCAGCCTCTTAACCATGTCTACCCAGAAGTAAGCCCTATTGTGTTAAATAGGGCTTACTCCCAGGAAGTGTCTTTAGGATTGCAGCCTAAGTAGACTTCATAGGATCATGCACATTGAATGCATGTTTTGAATTCAATTCCAATGTTTTGTCATCATTTTTCATACAGTTAATATTTTTATATGAATATTTTGTTGGTTGTGGAACCAATTGTCCGAGTTTCCGTTATTTCCCATGAGAAAATCTGCTTCACTTAAAGAGCGTTTCACTTAAAGAGCATGCCTTCGGAACAAATTAAGCTCTTTATGTGAGGCACCACTGTATCTAATTGAAAAGGCACTGACTGACTCACTCACTCACTCATTCGAAATTTGGGAAGAGTCTTCCTTCAGTGACACTAAGAAACAATTTTGGTAAATTCAAACTGGAAGGTGGTGAAATGGAGTGCAATGTGCTTTTGTCCATGTACTTTACATTGAAGAATCCCTGACTGATCAATGCCCTCCCCCAATCCCTGGATGTAGAAACATGAAATTTGGGGAGCATATTCCTTTTATGATGTGAATACCCATTAAGAACCAATTTGATGCACAGTGTTACTGGTTCCTGAGAATGGTGAACGAGGGGTTGCGTTTCACAGGGGGATGGAGTTAGTTGTGTTTTGACTATCTAGGGTTAGGCAGCTAGTTTTTATTATGTCTGTAAATTTGAGTGGCTAATTAGTAAGTTGGTAATCTGCCTTGATGGCTTATTTTGATCTTTCTTTTGTTTAATAAAGCTTTCTCTTTTGCATTTTACTCTCATAAACAAAAGGAAACAAAAAAGAGATCCAAATAAGATCAAAGTAAAGCATCAAGACAGATTGGCAACTTACTGGTATATCTCAAACTTAAAAATGTAAGAAAAACTACCTGCTTAACTCTAGACAGACAAAACACACTACTCCAGTCAAGGCAGCCCCACACAGGGTGACCATATAGAATGGATGAGAGTGCTAATAGCTCATCATAGAAGCATTTAAAAACTGATTTTGGGTGCTGATTTTAAACCCTCCTATGATGAACAATTCCTTCTTCTATGCAATGGTTAAAGGTAGCGGCACTCTGTCCTCCATTCTATATGGTCACCCTGGCCCCACACCCAAAGACTGGGTGTACAACCCTGGGACTACCAGAGCTCGGCCTAAGCCTGCTCTTAGAAGCTTCCCACCTTGTTTGCTTTTTCCCCAACTTACACCTTCAACATTCAAGCTGCAATCCTAAACCCCAGTTAGGCCAGCACAAGACCTGGCACAAGTCCTGTTCTGGCGCGTCCTGTTCTGACTGGGGGTGTCACAAAAGTGCCACTCCTGTGGGGGATAAGCCAGTGCAAACTTACTTCACTCACATCACCACAGGAAGATAAGCCAGGTGAGTTATGGTTAGGCTTGCACCCTAAGAATAATAAAGCATGTCAAGGCCAACAATGCACTTAATTTTATAAAAAATAAGGCATCAAGGAACACTCTAAATATCCTTATTGCATCCCCAAGGCATGGTAGGTTTATTTAGCCCAGCAAAAGTTCAGTTAGACTGGTCTATGTGGGTTCTAGAATGGATGTTATTTGAAACCACCTCCTTTCTCTACAAAGGAGAATAAAGCTACCTTTTTTAAATAGAAAGAACTGAACAAACCAATTTCCTGGTTTTCCTGCTATGCACAAAAACAATGAAATGTGAAATAGCGCATCATGTTCAAAAACCTTGTATCCACTTGAAAATATGCTTTGAAATCAGGAGATAAAGTAGAGAAAGTTTTCATACTTATAAATTATGAAAGCAGGTGGTTATTAAAATAATAAGTCACACATATCAAAAGCAGAAGTAAAAAGAAGAGCTCTTGAGAGAGATGTGTGTGGTACTGGTGCTCTAAAATAAAAATAATATGAAATAGTTGGAGTTCAAAGAAAAAAAAACATTGACTACAGGACTGGTTCCCGAGAAACAGAATCTTGATACAGAACAGACTTAATTAATCATTATATTTTAGAGGTTGCAAGAGAGATATGAGTGAGCAAAAAGCTTCCTGCTGAAGAGGTCAGGATAAGCAAATGAGCCATGCCATTTCCTACTCCTACAGGAGTGATGTCAAACCTATGACACACCTGTCAAAGGTGACAAAACCACTGTTTTAGGTGACACAAAAGCTTTCACCAAAACCTGAAAACAACTCAGTTTTATAATTTTTATAATTCATTTTCATACTTGACATTTCTTTTTATAATGCATAGCAATGTTTTGCCATCATTCATAGAGCTACACTGGATATCTGATAATTGTCAGAGGTTCCCACTAAATATTCAGCCTGCTTTTCAGCTGCAAATACAGAGCTCTGTTAAGGGAGAATTCCCAGAGGAATTGATGCTAGAACTTATAGACTCCTGTGATGGATTCAAGTTTGCCCTGGATTATGTTAGAAAATTCTCAAATATTTCTGTTCAGAAATATTTCTTCATTTCAAATCTCATTTTTTTTGTTTTAAATTTTAGTGCCAAATATACTGCTCGGTTCTGCCAATCATGCACAGATGGCCTCTGGTGAATCTTAACTCATACAGATAAGAATATCATTGACCCAAATTGCTTGATAATGCATTGTAATCACTGGTGGGCCCAGGCCGGTTCGGTCTGGATCTTGGGAACCAGTAGTTCTCATTTCCCCACTGCTACCGAACCGGTAGCAGCAGGGGGCCCTCAAAACAGGCCGAACCGGTTTGTTGGCGCGGGGCGCAGCAGCAGCCAGCTTAGCAACTTTTTATTTTTAAATTTGCCGCCCGTAGCGGTAGTCCGGCGAAGCACCCCAGAAGCCTCGGCGCTGTTCTTTCCCCAGCCGCTGAGGCTTCTGGGGTGCTTTGCCGGACTGCTGCTATGAGCGGCAAATTTAAAAATTAAAAGATGCCCAGCTGGCTGCTGCAGCCTCAGAGCACCATCCTGTCCAAGTCTACTCGGAAGTAAGCCGCATCCCAGTCAATGGGGCTTACTCCCAGGACAGAGTTGAAAGGACTGCAGCCTCAGAGCACCATCCTATGCAGGTCTACTCGGAAGTAAGCCACATCCCAGTCACTGGGACTTACTCTCAGGGCGGAGTGGAAAGGACTGCAGCCTCAGAGCACCATCCTATACAGGTCTACTCGGAAGTAAGCCACATCCCAGTCAATGGGGCTTACTCCAAGGGCAGTGTGGAAAGGACTGCAGTCTCAGAGCACCATCCTATGCAGGTCTACTCGGAAGTAAGCTGCATCCCAGTCAATGGGGCTTACTCCCAGGGCAGCGTGGAAAGGATTGCAGCCTCAAGCACCATCCTATGCTGGTCTACTCAGAAGTAAGCCACATGCTTAATTTTAAAAAATTTTTAAATTTTAAAAAAATTCCCCTTTAAATTCTCCTCAGCCCCGCCCCCTGACCTCGGCTCCTGCCCCTTGACCCAGCTGGGCCCCGCCCACTTCCAGAGAACCGGTTGTTAGGGCAGGCTGGGCCCATCATTGATTGTAAGGCATGTGTAGTAACTTCTAGCAGTTTCACTTTGCATATTTAAAATGCTCTTGGACCAAATAGTTTGAAGATGCTGCTGTAGGGATAGCTGGACCTATAAGGATTCTTCCACATCCTAACTATGTTCTGATACATTTCTTCTGTGGCCAAATTTGATTGGGTGTAAAATTTGGTGAGATCTCTAGCAGTAGAGAAAGAATGACTGTAAGAGCAATCATTCATCTACTGATAATAGCAACACTCTCCTTTTGACCTTGATCAAAATACTTTGGCTTCCTGTAAACATAAACAGTGGTGGGCACTTACCGGTACGGGCCTACGCGCCCGAACCGGTTCTTCCCGTTTCCCTGCCGCTAGCGTACCGCCAGCAACAGGGAAATGCAAAACATGGCGGACCGGTACGGTCCGCCATGTTTTGGCCCACCGCCGCCTACCTAGAAGCGGGCAGGCCGCTTCTAGGCAGGCTCTGCACAAGCACCGACATCGGTGCTCGGGCAGACCCTGCCTAGAAGCGGCCTGCCAGGCCAGGTTCCAGGCAGGCTCTGCGTGAGCGCCGGTGTCGGCGCTTGCGCAGAGCCTGCTTGGAAGCCGGCCTGCCAGGCCAGCCTGGCAGGCCGGCTTCTAGGCAGGCACTGCGCAGGCGCCAACGTCGCCCCACCCCTCGCCCCTCCCCAGTCCCGCCCCTCGCCCCACCCACACCCCCTGACCCCGGCTGGCCCCTCCCACTTCTGGCGTACCGGATCTTGGGATGGGGCCAGCCCATCTCTGAACATAAACCTTGAGGTAGAACATCAGTAATGCATTTGCTTTGTCCACAAAAGTCTCCTTCCATTATAAACCTTTTCTTGCCTCCTTTCATGAAAGGAGAGAAAAACATGCACTTTCTCTTTTTGTCCTACTTCTGGAATGCTTTTTGGCTGGCACACATATATTCCATTAACTTTTTCCATACAGAACGGTCTCACAAACTGCACCGTTGCTTTTAGTGTTCTTATTGTAAGAGATTATCATTCTATTCACTCAAATTATATTCAGCTTTGCTAACTACACCACTTCTTCTTAGTGTTTACTTTTAGCTTTCAGAACGGGAGTAAGCATTTGCTCTTCAAGCTTAGTTATCTTGTACAGGCCTTGATCCTTCTTCCATTTTTCTTTTCCTGTACTCTTACTGACCGCTACTGTTATACAAACAAACAAACAAAGGTATTTATATACTGCCTTTCAGGTCATCAGATTTCTCTTTTGATTTTATTCTCAAGGCAGTTTACATAGGTAGGCTTACGAACAAACACTACAAGGGCTTTACAGTTCAAAGAATGGTTCTCTATTTCAAGAACTCCTACATTCTTAGATGTTTTCTTTTATGTCCAGTCTCACATTCACTTGCTCTCTGTTATTCCTTTGGACAGACTCCACTGCCACTGCATTTCTTTCTTTACACACACTTCCACAGTCCAGTATCAACGTCCATCCGTGCACAGCTTCCAGTGTTGTCAAGACCGCAACCTTCAGCTCTTACCTTCAGGCAATTACAGCTGTTCAACCCTCTAGACCAGTGCACTTCTGGATTGTGCCCTTAAACTGCAATCCTAAGAGCACTTTCCTGGGAGTAAATCCCACTGAACTCAATGGAACTTACTTCTGGGTAGACACGAATAGGATTGCACTCTTAGGCTGCAATTCTAACCTCCAGTTCAGCATAAGTCCAGTGCAGACCTAGAGTGTCACAGAAGTGCTGTAAAGAACTTCTGCTCCACTCATGGAGGGTTATGCCAGTGCACAGGCATATGCCAACCTCCCCCTACCATACCACCACAGAAAGATAAACGTGAATTAGGCCAGCCTTAGTTTTATACACAGAGAAGATAATACGAACAAGGATTGCTTGCAAAACAAGACAGCAGACCAGGTATTAAGAAAGGTGCACATAAACAATTCTGCATCCTGTTACATCATTATCATCATCTAAGGCACAGCCACATTATTAAAGATCCAAGTTCCAGTGCAAGATGGCAATCCAGGATTGTTGGAGGAGGACACCCTCCTTCTATTTCACTATACTAACTTTTGAGTATTTAATGGTGCCCACTTCATGCATTTTCCCCATTTAAGTGTCATTTGTTTCAAGTTCAAAATATTGCAAGGCCACATAAAATGTACCAAGGGGTAAAAGAAACTATGGTTGTCAACTTACTGAAATTAGTTCAGCTGGAGTGCATATGAAGGTTGCCTTCTATTGTATCTGAACATATTCATCAAGCTTAATAACTAAAGCTTAATCAGCTAAAGTTAGACCTCCTAAATACAAGTTCTGCACCTAAACTCCTCTGGCCGTTCATTACTTGGCTATTAAAACCCTCAAAATAGAAGCAGCAATTATTTAAGAGACCGCATTATCGTTTCAGTACAATATGAACGTCAAAAGCTACTTAGCTGCATTTAAGTTATCTATGTGTCCATAACTCCCATGACTGAAATCCCTTAGTATTTGAAGCAAAGCAAAGCTAAATTATAATAAACAAATGACAATGCTTCCATTATACCCTATAGCTTAATCAGGATATTAAAAGAAAGCACACATGAGTTTATTATTATTCATGTTTATTAACATGTCGATCTGGTTATTAAATAATATGCAAAATTCATGATTAGCCTCCCTTCATGATACAGTCAGGGTGACCATATAGAATGGAGGACAGAGTGCCTTTAAGTATTGCATAGAAGCAGGAATCAAGGTTTAGCTCATCATATAAGGATTTAAAAAGTGGCACCTGCCGAAATTCCCTCTTTTATGCAATGCTTAAATGTAGAGGCACTCTTGTCCTCCATTCTATATGGTCACCCTGAATATAGAAATTGCCTTTTACTATGGCAATAAACCAATAGTATTTGAGCATTTCAGCCCAGGAGTCCCTTCTGAGAATGACAATCTGTTTGCCCCCCTTTCCGAAGTGATGTCACGGCTCGAAATGTCATTAAAAGTGTCCAGTGCCAGTTTCCAAGATTGCTGCATCCAGCTTTTCACAAGCCCCCTAAATGAAGTCTTGACCCCCGAGGTGTTCCTGACCGCACTTTGAAAACCACTGCAGTAGACCAATATGGTCTTTTCTGAGTCCAGTCAGCTGTGTTAATATGAGTTTGGGGCATTCCCAGTCTTTAATTCCAAGATCTTTTAAATGAAATAGTTGGATATCAAAATAAGACATTATGCATTAAGCGTGCATACTACCATTAATCTATGGCCTAGTCCTGTTGTACGTGATATTCTAAATCAGGGGTGTCAAACATATGGCCCCCAGGTCAGCCCCAGAAGCAATTTATCTGCCCCCCATTGCAATTGGGCTTCCTCATATCTTGAAATTATAAACAAGATTAGCACATTTTTGTGCCATTTGCAGCAAATGAATTTCTATGGAAGAACAAAGTGCTTATTAATTTCTTATTACATGTCACACATGCAGTGGCAAGTCTTCAAGAGTCATTCCTGCTGTTTTAAATAGGATGTTCATATAGGCCATGTGCAAACCAGGCCTTCAAATATGCAAATGCCACAGCCAACTTGCATCTATAAAGAGCATCCTAGACTTTTATTTTCATTAAATTTATACCCTCTACAGAGGAAAATTTAGATCAAGGGTCCCATGGGACTGTTTTGTTTTCTTCTGAAAATGCTCTCTTTACCTTTTTGTTCATTATTGAGTCTCTGGAATGCTGCTTTATTGGCACACGTAGCCTACATCTATACTATTTGCTGGTGCACCATGAAGTTATTGATTTTAAAGGAGACTCAGAAGTTGGGTTTTCTTTTCATACAGCAAGGGGTTTTGTTTATGTTTTTGCTTTTTGTTATAAATTGCCTATTAATGAAATAATATTCATAACAGCCTATGCACATTTTTTAAAAAATCATTTTGCTAACGCTTAAATGGGAAACATTGAGACTCTCTGGGTTTTTAGGAAGACTAATTCACAGGCTGACTTTTTTAATAACTGGAAGAAGGAACTAGTAGGAGACATAAATAGATAAGAAAAACATGGGGGCAATAAAATGAGGGAGTTGATCAACTTTCTTACCAAAAGAAGCTGAAAGCTATGACTTTTGAGTTTGAAAAGAAAATGATTATTGTGGGCGGACTTGACAAGAAGCTTATGAAATCACAGTGGTTGATAGAGCAAATTATTTTTACTGAAACAGCTTTTTTCAACGTCACTGAACTTTAAACATTGGGCTCCATCTGCTAACCAGCTCACAATAACAAAAAATAGACTTCCATTCATATAGAGTGCACATTTTTATTCTTTTACTATAGTTGGTATTGACTGTGCGAGAACTGCAGCACAAACTCCATTTCTCCATCTATTTCATTTATGACATACTAAAAAGAACAAAAGAAGAAAAACTAGTACAACATACCTACATACCACAAAACAGAGAATCAACTCTAATATCTATCTATCTATCTATCTATCTATCTATCTATCTATCTATCTATCTATCTATCTATCTATCTATCTATCTATTGCTTTTCAACTAAAAAGTTCACAAAGCGGTTTATAAAGAAAATGAAAAAAAAATTAATTGCTAATTAATAGTTAATGGGTCCCTGTCCCAAAAGGGCTCACAATCTAAAATGCAAAAGAACAGCAGCAGAAGTCACTACAACCAACACTGCTGGGGGTGTGTAGGGCCAGTTACTCTCCCCCTAAATAAAAGAGGAACACCTATTTGAAAAAGTGCCTCTTGCCCAGTTAGTAGGGGTTAGTAGGGACCATTTCTGGTCCATCTAGGCCAATAACTTTTCAGGCCCATTATAAGATACATGTTGCACCACTCACTTAAGGGCGCAATCCTACCCAGTTTAAGCCAGCACAACTCATCTGTCCTGCTGTTCCTGTGGTGATGTGGGAAGGCTGGTGTATGCCTGGGCACTGGCCTTAACCCTCAGGAGTGGCACAGAAGTGCCTTATGCAGGGTGACCACCAGTGATGGGCAGGCCTGGCCCTAACAACCGGTTCTCCGGAAGTGGGCGGGGCCAGGCCAGGCCAGGGGGTGGGGCTGAGGTCAGGGGTGGGGCCAGCAAGTTTTTTTTTAAAATTAAAAAAATTTAAAAAAATTAAGTATGTGGCTTACCTCTGAGTAGACCTGCATAGGATGGTGCTCTGAGGCTGCTGTCCTTTCCACACTGTCCTGGGAGTAAGCCCCATTGACTGGCATGAGGCTTACTTCTGTGTAGTCAGGTTGGGATCCAGGCTGCAGAGCCAGCCACTTTCCTGGGAGTAAGTCCCATTGCCTGTCATGGGACTTACTTCTGAGTAGACCTGCTTAGGATGGGGGTCTGAAGCTGAAGTCCTCCCCACACTGGCCTGGAAGTAAGTCCCATTGACTTTCAATTAATAAGTGATTTAAAAATTAATAAGTGATTTAGGCGGCAATCCTATACATATTTACCAGGGAGTATGCCCCATATAAAACAAAGGGGCTTACTTCTGAGTATACCTGTTTAGGATTGTGCTGATAGTGTTTAAAATCAAAATACATGAGGTTTTTTTAGGTTTTATTTTGTCATGTCCTAAATTTTTCTTGGATGTCCTGCATTTTGGGAGGCCTTGTCCTTTTCTTGGGTTATGACATATGGTCACCCTGACCTTATGGCAGTTTTATGAATCCCCCCACCCCCAGCTGGAATGGGACTTGTTCCTTTTAGGAATCCGCTTCCTAAGAAATTTGTTTTGAACTAAAGAAAAAAGTTCTGCTTGCACTTAAAAAAATGTAGAATATAGAAATCTAAATTGAAATCTAAATTTCACCCCCAAATGCACCAGACTGGAAAAATACCAGTTACCATCACTTTTCCGAGGGTCAAGAATTTTCAGGAACAGCTGCAGTAGCATCAATAATCCAATAACTTGGAGTGGGGTTGTGTGTTGGGGTGGGTGGTACTACTGATTGCCAAATGAACAGGTGGAAGCAGGGAATCACCTACACCAGGGGTCTCTGAATGCCAACCCTCATGCTAGATGCAGCCCTCAGTGAGTTTCTATTCAGCCCTTAGCAAGCCACCTCCATTCAGCCTTCAGGCAAGCCCTGTAATCCTCCAGAGGCAATGCTCCTCTGCTCTCCACACCTAGGGAGGGTGAGGGCTAAGAAGGCTTAACACCTCCTCTTTCTATGTATGAAAATTCTTATGAACAGGTTTGAAGATCACCCTCTCGCTGTGTGTTGGAAAATGTTAATGAACTGATTTGAATTCATTGATTCTAAATTCCGTCACAAATATATTCATTAATGTAAACGTATTCAAATTTGAATTGTAATTCAATTTTTTTCTGGCAGCCCCTGACATGGGATCAGAAAGATGGTGGCCTTCCTTCCAAAAAGTTTAGAGACCCCTGATCTAGCAAATATTTAAAGCAAAGGGACATCTTTGGTGGGGCACCTTCCCTCCATGCTTCTTACCGTTTGTCAGAAAAAGCTCAAGTGTTGCCACATTCAAATATAAAATCTTTCTAATTCCTGGGAATAGGACCCACTGAACACAACAGGGCTTACATTTGAGTAGACATGGTTAGGATTTTGCTCTAAGATGATTGCCGATGACATTACATGAAAGCATTTCTGCAACATCATGCTGAAATGCACAGCCTCCACTAAGTAAAATTCAGAGGTGTAAAATGGTAGGACCTGCCCAGACTTCATCTGTGTCTTTCCAAAAAGTTCAGCAGCAGTGTTTCCTGAGCTGAGTGTGTTTAGCAAAAAAACTATTTGAAATGTAGTCCTTTCACATAAGTTATCACAAAATGATGGGAAGGAGGAAAAAAAGGACACTTCTTAAAAATCAGGTGGGGAAAGCATTTGCTCATACAAAACATTTACACAGTGCCTGCAAGACATCCATTTTTTAAGTTTTAAAAGAAGATTCACCATTTTTACTTAATAGGGACAGTCCCTTCTCCTTCTCCATGCCTAACATTTCTCATTCGTATTATATCGCAGAATGTTTTAAAAGCCGCCGGCAATGTCTTACATGCCATTCTCTTGCAGCTTGGTTTTGAAGTATATAAATCTTCATTGTGGTGCCTGGAGCTGTGTGCTCCCACAATAATCCCTTACATCACTTATGCTGGAATCTAACACTCCATTTTTACTCTGTAATATGTTAACAAGAAACAGCAGCAACAACAACGGCACTGAGGACAAAATGCCATTATTGTGCCTCCACATAACTTCAGGCAAAGACAATAATGAGGAAAACAAACAAGAAACTGGAGTTATACTCAACGATGCAAGGGGAAGGGGAGTAACTACAAATATAAGTAGAGGAATTCTGAGCTAGCTTGGTTTAGGGTTTCTGAATCTGAAAACTAAATGCTTTTTTCCCCACAAGCTTACTGGGCACAAGCTTACTTTTTTACCCCTGCTTACTGGGCAAGAGACATTCAAGTGGGTATTCCTCTTTTATTTAGCAGGGGGAGAGTAACTGGCCCTACACACCCCAGCAATGTCTGTTCTAGTGGCTTCTGCTGGAGTTCTTTTTGCACTTTAGATTGTGAGCCCTTTTGGGACAGGGACCCATTAGTTATTAATTAGCTATTAATTTTTTCATTTTCTTGTAAACCGCTTTGTGAACTTTTCAGTTGAAAAGTGGTATACATATTTTCAGTTGAAAAGCGGTATATAAATACTGTGGATAGATAGATAGCTATTTTTGGCTACTTCCATGTGGTTTAGAGCCTACCCTGCCTTTCAGTTTGCCTGGCAGAAAAGTGATTTCTGGATACCAAAGAGGCAAATTCTTTCCCACTGGAAATTTTGCTTCCCGTCCCACAAATGTATCAGATAAATGAATTTTTTGACTGTACAGCTATTATAAAAAGTGTTAGAATGCTGACACGAGAAAAAAACAAACGTGGGCCCATCTGAATGTGTTTCAACCCATTCAGCACTCTGTTTTAAGGAAAATTCATATAGCTGAAATCTGGGATTGTCCTTCACCTGACTGCCCACCTTTATATGTAAAAAATTTCGGACCCGATCCAATTTCACTTTTCAGTTACATTGCAACCCCAAAGTAAGGAAACAAATATTCCATTACGTTGAGGATCCTGCCATAACAGCCCCTCAGCATAGGGCAAGACCGCACAAGACTCAAGGGATTCATGAAATTTCTCCTTTGAGAACAGTGCAGGACTTTGTTCAGAGCAGGAGCTGCAGCTAAGAGGTAAGAATAGGGCTAGTCTTTTGCTTTATGGCACGTTTTCTGAGCTGTTGTTTACCTCAGGGAGAATACATTCATATTTCTGTACTCCTCCAGCTCCACTGCAGCTCCAGTCACGGGTCTCCTGTGTTTTGGCTCTAAGAGAAAGTGTTAGGCATGAACGATATATGTAGTCAACCTGTGAAGCCAATGGAAGCTGATCTGACAGCCTTGAAGAACTGGCAGGATACTGAAGGAAATAAATGAAATCTAAGTGGGCTTCAGGAGAACTCCCAACATTTTATTTAAACTATACAGCTTTATGAATAACAAAAGGTTTCCACAAATGAACAATCACAACCATCGACTCCTTGTCCTCTTTCTGTTGATCCTATTATTATGCTGACAGTGTCAAGTGCAGGAAGTTGTTCAATCCACAGATTTCAAGATAGCGTGACCAGACTTTCTCAAATAAGTCATCTCCAGGCATACAGAATACCATTTCCTTGGAGGCTGGATTTTTTTAAAAAACCCTTTCTCAAACAGTAAACATCTCAAACAAACAAACAAACAACATCTGATGCTTCTTCCTCTAGGTGGCTGTCCTTCAACTCATTGAAGGTTGCTGGCCCAACATCAAAGTCATAGAGCACAATCCTAATCATGTCTACTCAAAAGTAAGCCCCCTTGTGTTCAATGGGACTTATTCCCAGGAGTGTCTTTAGGACTGCAGCATCAGAGTTTAATAGTGGGGAATGGTTTGCTGTTCTCCTCCTCCAAGTATATCACTTCACGCCTTCCTGAGGTTTGCAACAGCCACAGAGCAACACTTGGGGAACCTTCCAGAGATCACTCATCACCTCTTGTTATTATTATTACTAGTGAAATGTGCCTGTGTTCTGTGAGTAAAATACCTTGTGTCCCATCCCCCCATTGTGCAACACTCCCTTGCGCATCATTCTTTCATGCTCATCATCCCTCCAAGTGCAATAACCCCCAATGCGCAGTAACCAGTGGTGGGCTTCAGGGGATTATCACAGGTTCTATAGAACCCTTTACTAATGAGTGCCTGGTTCTGAGAACTGGTTACTAATGGGACATAGAACCTGTTGATCTATGAACATAGAACCTGTTGTTAATTTAGGTTATTAGGACATAGAACTGCTTGTTAATTGATTTGAATCCCACCACCGGCAGTTATCCTGAATGCGTAACATCCCTCATGCACATCAATGCTGCATGCACATCCCCCATGTGCAACATCCCCCATGCACATCAACCCCCATGAGCATTAACCCTGAATGTGCATCAACCTCCCATGCACATTAATCCCCCAAATGCAACAACCCCTCATGCACATCATTCTTCCATGTGCATCATCCTTCAATGCACACCATCCCTCCATGTGCATCAACCCTTCATGTGCAACAACCCTTCATGCGCATCAACCCTGAATATGTAACATCACTCATGCACAACCCCTCATGCATATCATCCATGCATGCACATCATCCCCCATGCATCAATCCCCGATGCGCAACTTCCCCATGCGCAACTTCCCCTTATGTGCATCAATCCCGATGTGCTTCAAACCCCATGTGCAATATCCCCTTGTGCATCATCCATCCATGTGCATCATCTCCCCATGCATCAATCCCCGATGCACAACTTCCCCAATGCGCATCAACCCCTGATGTGCATCAATCCCCATGTGCACTAACTCTCCCTGCACACCAACTCCCCCTGTGCATCAAGCTCCCTTGTGCACCAACCCCCCACGCAACATCTCCTCTCCTTTGCAACAATCCCCCATGTGCAACATCCCCTCACCCCGTGCACATCCCTCCACAATCCAGGCTAGTGCAGGATTTGGGGCTTGCAGGTGCTGATCAGTTGTATAGGCCAAAAATGTGTTGCACCACTTTTCACCCCCTTACGGGTTAAATTTCTCAATATTAGTTCTTGGTGGGTGTTGATGTCACAGAAAGATTTCCAAATTTCCCAAATTTCATGTTTCTACATCCAGGGGTTGGGCCAGAGCCGACTGGTCCCTCAGTCAGGGATTCTTCAATGTATAGGGAAGAAAACGCGTTGCACCCCTTTTCACCCTGTTCTGGTTGGAATTTCCAAAAACCGGTTCTTAATATATGCCTCCATCATGGAAGAGACACTCTCCCCAAATTTCACATTTCTAGATCTATTGGTTTTGGCTGGGCGTTGATGAGCCAGTCAGCGAGTCCTGTAAGGTGGAAGGCTCCTGATCTGCCACCAATGAATTGATGAATTGATCCAATGTATCTTTCTAAAAGTGAAGTATAATGATTGAATCCTTCCCCATCAATTGTGTAATGTATACTATTTCATACTTGCTTCCGTATGGTGCTAGCACTGCCTTCTGCTCATGAGGAGGCCACTGTCTCTTTTCTCCTGCTGCTGCTGCAACCTCACTGATCCTTGGCTGCCCTCTTGTAGCTGCAGTAAGCCTCACCCCACCCTGAGTGCATTAGCACAGAATTTGCAGATAATGAGAACAGAGTTGTGGCTAATGAGAGGTAGGTGGCAATTCCACCCCTTGCAGATAAGTGAATTCACAGATAACAAGAACTGAGTATTTTCAATCTGATACCTCAAAGATTATTCTCTCTTTTTTTAGATGAGCAATTCACCACGAGGCACACATACCACACCAGTATCATGTGGTCAGTACTTTGTGTAAAGATACCTTCATGTTTTGAGAGCTGGTCTCTCCCATCAGTGCTTACCATGTGAAAGCACATGTAAAGAGCATATTTGCCACATGTAATAACCTTGGTGGTGGTCTCTGGATCAGTGGCACCTTTGAAAATGCCCTCCACAGATAGGGGGTAAAATGTCAAGTGAAAGACATTTTATTGGATTATGGGCTTCATGTCTGACACTTCTAATTGACTATTAAAATAACCTTGTTTACTATATCAGAAAAGTATTATTTTTGGGCAGCTGGGGCTAGAAAGATTCCCTTTGCTCTAGCAGTGTGCGAGCGATTAATTACTCCTTTCACAGGAGCTACTGAATGTGAAATGAATGCTTCAGGGCCAATAATTTATTAGAATGGTTTGATATTTTTTTACCATGAACAAGTTACCATGATCAACAGCAAATAAAAAAGAACACGTTACCATGATCAACAGCATGACCAAGCCCAGGTGTTAAGATGCCAAGGTGTAAAGCTAAAAGCTTTTCAGTTACAATATACTGCATTCATACAGACTCTTCTTCAAGCAACCATGTTTGTTGAAATTATCTCCAGGAAACATAGCTGTATCCCAGAACACAATTATATATAATATGTGATCTATTAATATTCATCACATATGGCCACAGCAATCCAATAGTGACTTTGAGAGCTGTTGCTTTAAAAAGGCTTTGCCTTGATGATGAAATTGTTGTGAGAAAGCCATAAATACTTGCAGGGAAAGTACTAGTTTTCATGTTTCAAAGGTGTCTTCAATCAGCTCTTGTTTGTTGAGTTCGGATGTGAGGGTGATCTGGCTGCGACATCTGTCACCCCATTGATCGCCAGGGTTGATTCGGCTGATCTGGCTGGCTAGGCGGGTGTCCCCTTCCTCCCTCACTGCTCCATGTGTGTCCCTCCCGAAGCTGTGCGCTCGGTGGAAGAGGATCATCCCAGATAGAAGAAGTATACCGTTCTTCAGTCAAGGTTATATGGTAGTAGCACTCCCCTGCTAGAACCTCCAAACAAGCTCAAGGTCCATTTGTAGGTTTGTTGAGTTCAGATAGGGACAAAATTTTATGCCAGAATTGGATCCACCTCTGCACATATATCAATCCATCCATCATTGGCTGCTGCAGTACTCATAGCAGCCTATGTGTTCACTTAGGAGCAGTTAGGCATTTTGTAGCAACACTGGATTTACTTAACTGAATGTGTGATTCACACTGAGTTAAGATAATCTAGAAAACTAATGCAATTCTTCATTTTCCTAGGCAAACTTCTTAGGGTGCAATCCTGACCTAGGATGTCACAACTCATTGGTCTTCCCATTCCCATGGGAGGCAAGCACATGTCTGTGCACTGTCCTAAACCTGCCCCAGTAGTGGTGCAGAAGTGCCTTACCACACTTTTGTGACACCCTTAGGCCAGTATGGGACTTGTGCTGGGGCTTAGGCCAGCCTAACTAGGAGTTAGGATTTGCACCTATTGGTTCTACAAGTACTGTGGCAGTGAAATGGACTGCACTCAGAAGTGGCACACTATGGAATACAGAACCAAGTCCATTCCAAAGAAGTACATTTTCATCTCGTAGCTTATTTTTAGCAAGGGGGAGCAACAGTCCCAATTAAATCCAGTGCTGTATCATTCCCCAGAGATGTTGGCTATCTTTTTTGGAACATGGGTCCCTCTTTTGGCCACGTAACAGTTTTCTCATTTATTCAAGATGCAACGATCAGGATAGAATCCTAACCACTAACCAATTTAGGCCAGCACAACTCATCCATCTTCTTGTTCCTGCGGTGGTGTGGGGAGGCTAGCGCATGACTGTGCACTGGCCTATCCCCTCCAGGAGTACCACAGAAGTGCCTTATGGCACTTTTATGACACTCCCAGGCCAGCACTGGACTTGTGCCAGGATTTATGCCAGCCTAACTGGTGATTAGGATTTCAGCCTGGGTGCGTGCACAACTTACTTTTTAGGGGGTGAGGTGGGGAAGGAGAGTGAGACCATTGCAGGGTTGCCAAATGACAGGAAATTCCCTGAGAGAGCTGGGAATGAGACCCTGGAACCGGACGTCCTTGTAGAGGCATCTTTGTCAGGAAATTGGGGGCCTTTCCAGCCATTTCCTGGGATTTTAGGCCCTTTAGGTCTGTGTGCAGCTAGTTAAAGGAGGAGGACGGAGGGAGGGAAAAGAATTGTACTCTTTCTCCCTCCTTTCCAAGCCATCAGTGGAAGAACTACATCTCTCAGCAAGCATCCTGCTTCCTAGAGACTGGAGTGCTCCAGACTTTGAATGGCTGGAAAAATGGCTGTGGCCGGCATTCACCCGCAGTCCCTATACTTGCCAGAGAGAGACTCTGCTTGCTGTTTGCTGCAAAGGAAGGATGGATGGAAGGAAGGAGTCCGGCTGAAGCTGCTGGAGAGGAGGGCAGGGGAAGGATGGAGCCTTGTATCTGCTGCTCCTCTGAAACTGCAGTAAGTTTGGCTTGGAAGGAAAGGAGGGGGAAGCATTATTTTTTTTATAGCAGGGTTGCCAACTGACCAGAGAAACCCCAGCCTCCCCTGCTCCTATGCCTTTGTAGATGAATCCACCAACATATACTTTGCACAAAAAAGCATGTAATTCACAATAAGGGCTTGAGTTACTCAAGTTTGGAGTGTCCTACAATTTTTTAACCACGTAGGAATTTTGGCTTGGAGGACAAGAATTTTGGTGATTTGGGGGGTGGGGATTTTGGGTTTGGCATTTGGTCACCCTAGACCGTTGGTTCATCTAGTTCAGTACTGATGACTGACTGCACAATCCAGAGTAACTACGGGAGTTCTTATGTTGACATAAGAAAAATTTACTCTGGATTGCTCTATGAATTTCCCATAGTTTTCCACTAGGTGGCGCCATAACTATGTCAACGTAAATGTCTCATAAGAGTGCCTATATTTATTCTGGATTGTGCACTGAGTCAGGCAAAAGTTCTGTGGAATATTAGGCAGAAGATTTTATTCTGTTGCCCAAACAGAATATAACAGAGATGCCAAGGATACAACCATGGGCTCTATATTTCACTTGCAGTCTTCTCCTTGAGGTGATGGCAGGAAATAATTAAAGGTCTGACTGTGGGTTTGACTTGCTGTGGTGTCTTTACACATTAGTCATCACATTGCTTCTAGCTAGAGTAATAAACACACGCAGCAACTGAGAGGATGCACAGTATGAAAAGAATATACTCCCTACTTTTATCTTCATTAGAAGACCACATGCAACTCCCCCAGTAGTGCATTTTTTGCCACTAAAAGAACCTAAGAGAGGTGGACCTGCTCTGCCCTAGCAGCTCTGCCCAAGGCAGTTCAAGAGAGGCATATTGAGGGCTTGTTTAGCATTGCCTAGGGCAGAGCAATTACTCTGTATCCAAAGCAGAAATGCCCTCTTTCATTTCCTCAGAGATATACCACGTCAGGAGCAGGTATGGTAATGAGTAGACCCATAGGGGTCCATGATAAGGCCCGAGTAAGAATGGCAGCGTTGACCAAAAATCTGAGTTCTTGGCCAGCCTACCTGCAACCCCTGCCTCTCAACCTTAGGATATGGAACAAACTACGGCTGCCCACAAACCTCAGGATACAGCAGGCCATTCCAAGAAGCCCCTTGTATTCACTGTAGAACATACTGGCATCTCATCAGGGACTCCTTATAAGGCAGGCACCCAGTGGTGTCACCAGACTGGTGCAGCTGGTGTGGGCTGCATTGGGTGATGCGCTCTGTATGGGGTGATGTGCCAGAGGAGTTTGACTGTCCTTTGGCAGGCCCCAGGTGACAGCGTGCCCATTTAGGCCTGCTCCAAGGCGGAGCAGCAGCCAGAAGCTGCCACTTGTCCGCAGAGCTGGCCCAAACGGCCAGCTGAGGTGCACTGCGCTGAAACACACTAAGCATTCCCAACAGCTTCAGAGGAGACTTCCATAGAGAGGAGGAAGTCCGCGCCTATGCACAGCCATTCAACCTCACTCAGGAGGCGGAGCGGCAGCCGAATTGCTTCAGAAAAGTACTGCACAGGTGTCAGAGATGGTGCCTGTGCAGTACTCTTTCTGAAGCCAGTTGGCTTCAGAATCAACTGTGCAGGTGCCAACTTTAGTGACTGTGCAGTCCAGATAGGGGGATGCGCGCATTCCAGGGGTGACGCAGACTTCCGCACTGGGTGATGCGCAGAGTCATGTCACCACTGTAGGCACCACAGCTGTTCCTTGTTCAGTGTGATCTGAGGGGTGTCTCCTCAGGAGCAAGTCCTCCCCATGTGTCAATTACTTAGCATGCTATGCAGCAGTTAGGGAAGCCCAGGCTTCCTGACTCTGGATGTAGCATAACTTTCTGCTCTGGATACAGAATAGTTAGGAGAGAGCAGTTAGGGCAGAGCAGGCTGAACTTGCTCTGGATTGTGCCCTTAGTTAATACCTTTAGCCTATTCATCTCAATTGCTTGTTAAATCTAGACTCTCCAATTTTCCCTCACTTCTGGTCAGTTTTACTTGCTCAAAGATTCCCCCCAAAATACAATGGCCTCTTAAGATTATTCTTAAAAAAATCTAACATTTCTTGCATTATGATCAAGTGGTAAGGTCAGAAACAACAAGGAAAAGCAGTTACAGCTCAGTGATAGAGCACATGATATGCAAAAGGTCCAAGAGATCCCTTAAATCTCTTGGAACAGTTTAGGTAGGTCACTGTCTGCAATAGACAAGATTACTGAAATAGCTGGATCAAAAATCAAATTCAGTATACAAGCAGGTTCATTTACTTTCCATTGCCAGGTGGCTCTGTCCTATCTTTGGTCCCTATTTCCTCTTACTTTATATTTGGAGCTCTTGATTTGAGCACTGCTTACCAAGTCTTGGACTGTCATGACATTGTGGTTCCAGACAGTAGTCCACATACATTCTTGGCTAGTTAGAGCACAATTCTAACCATGCCTATTCAAAGGTAAGCCCCACTTCCTTCAATGGATCTTACTCCAAGGAAACTGTCTTTAGGATTGCAGTCTTACTCTTGAAACCTATTAAGCATAGTGGTTTTCATGCATGGTGAAGTCTCCCTAGGCACAACTTTGGAGGAATGGTTTCAGATGCAAGGTTGTCTCCACAAACAGAAATTTTTACTACTTTTAGATGGTACATCTCTCACTGTGTTGGCAAAGTGATCCAAGAGGAGGAGGAGGAGGAGGAGGAGGAGGACTGATGAGAACCAAGAGTTCTGGGACATTGCAGAATATTTGCTCAGTGAAGACAGCGGAACAGAAAAGATATAGACACAGGGAGACAGTTAAAAATAAGAAGCTAGCTGTACATGTTAAAAGGAAGCTGCTCTTTCAGTCAATGGTAAATAGAGCCACTGGTGATTTCTGCTCCAAATATATTTGTGTCAAGTCATGCCATTGTTCTTCTCAGGAACAGTGTACATATTATTCTTTTGATTTCAAGCACAACAGCAGATGTGCCAGCTTTAGGCAAGCAGAACCATATAATCTGCTTAAAATAGAGGAGAGCAAAGCAGTTACTCTTGAAGACTTCAGCAAGGCAGAGGGTTTTTTTGAATTTCATGTCCAATGCTCATATTGCTCTAAGCTGGAAACTAAATATTACATATCAACTATTCAGTGTGTAGTTAGGCCCTGTAGCAAAATGAAAAGATCAAGATATCCACACAGGAATGTAACCGTACTACCAATTATCTGTTTTCAGCACATAGGATTGTATTTATTATGCTTGTGGAATCCTTTCCTTCACCAGAGCTGCCATAATATTGACAGGATAAGAATGGTGTTTCCTCATTACGAATCATCAGAAGCCCATTCTTAATCACCCCACCACCACTGTCATTGCAGCTATGTTACAATGGTGAACACTCATTGCATGGGAGAGCAGGCCAAGAGGCATCCGCAGGAAGAGAGAGAGAGTTTGAAATCTCCTTATCCATGCAAAAGCCTCCCAAACTTTGAAGGCTTCATAACAGACAAGAATTCAGGCCATCAGGTCAGGGAAAGACTTATGCTCATGTGTCCCATTAGAATCTTCAAGAAACAGACTTTGGTAATGGTTTGTGACTGCATGCATAAAACTCCTGAACAATGAGACATCTTAAAAGGTCCGTGTGACATGCTCTTCTGTTTAATAAAAAGAACCAAAGTCATCTTTGATGCAGTGAGAATTACACTAGAAAAGTGTACTTGGAGGGGTGAATATGCACGCAGATTACATGTGCTGAAGTTCCCATTCTGTACAAAAAAGAAGCCTAGAAGTACACAGTAGAAAGTACATCAGGGAGAAGTAAAAAATGAACTTTTCTGTCTCTTCTGCATGCTGTTTTAACACATGCAGGAAGTTGGCCTTTTCCAGCTCAGAGTTCATATGCAGTTCATATGCATAGTTCATATTCAGAGGCACAGCAAGAGTTTTCAGCATCCAGGGCACACTGACATTACGATGCCATGCAGCACTGACATCATTATGCACATGCATTTCAACAACTTCCCCAATGGGGAAGCTTCTTAGCCACTAACACTCTCTCTACAACTGGTCAGGCAATTGCCTAACTGGCTGTGGAGGCCGCATACATGTTGCAACAACTTCTCCAGTGAAGGTGTTGGGCACATAAGCACTCCAACAACTTCCCTAGTGGGGAAGCCACAGGATCATTAGTGCTCACTCAATAACTGATTGTGCAGACTCACATGCATGTTCCAACAACTTCTGCATTCAGAAAGCCATTGGAGTGTGAGGGTGCTCTTGTGCTCACTCTCCATTTCATGCCCATGGCATGTGCTACCTTGTGCTTCAGAAGCACTATGGGTGCAATCCTAACCATGTCTACTCACAAGTAAGCCCCATTGTATTCAATGGGTCTTACACCCAGGAAACTGTCTTTAGGATTGCAGCCTCGGTCTCTATTCATATCAAAGTCATTAATGCCATTTTCATCTTCCATTCCTTTAAAACATACATTTATCAGCATTGAGATCCACAATGTTTGATAGTGCAGCCATCGTCAGGAACATGAACCACATTAGTGGTAAGCAAAGTTGGACACAGGCCAGACAGCCAAAAGACCTGGGAACCCTCAGTACAAGAGGCAATAGTGGATCCCAATGAATCATCAAAGGTAGGTGAAGGCACCATGAGACTAGCACAGAGCTTTGGCCAAGGGCTTCTATCAACCTAGCCCTGACATGCATGCCTCAAATGTGACTGTGCAAAATGGCACCCATGTGATGTGGGCTTATTTCAACCACATGAAATGGACCCACATTTCCTAGTCTCCTATTCATATACATAGCTCACCCTCTTGGGCAGATACCTGCTCAGATAATGCTGCTTATTACGCTCTTAGAGTCACTATAAAATAAAATCTTGGTTTGTGAGCATAATTTGTTCCAGAAACATTCTTGTAATTCAAAACAGGCTTAAAGGCTTATATCCTAAAGTGAAATTAAGCCCCTTGCTCTGGAGCAGTTAAGATGACTTTCCATAAAATGGGGATGACATAACTGCGTGGACCTGTAACTGCTCTTGTTTTTGCCCTTAGAGTGGCAGATGAGGGTGAACCAAACCGGGATGTCTCTCCCCTTCCTTCTCTCTGATTTGATCTTGGTCATCCTCCAGCCCCACACCCATTCCTTGCCAGCTAGCCACTCTAGTTATAGGCACACCCAGCTCCCCCCTCTCTCTGTGTCTGTATATGTTAAAATCAGATAACAGTATAATTTTTTGGGTAATTTGGGGTTCTTCGCAAAAGTTTTCTATCTAAGTAACTTCTGGTCCATGGTACACAAAGGTTGGTGGTTCCTTTTCTCAAAGTCATTGAGAATTCTGCAACTGATTTTAGCAGGAACATGATTGGGTGCTAGTTGAGTTAATATTGTCAGAGCATCGCTGCAGCATGATGGCTTCCTTGATATTCAATGTAAATGTGATTTGGACAATCAGAATAGAGTCCTTTTTCAAATATTCAGTCCCCTGCAAGATCCCCACCCACTTCAGATATTCATAAAGCAACCCTGAATAAGCCAGTCAAAATCTCATCGGCATATAAAAAAATCAATTTACAGCCAATGACATTTGAGCATTTCCTTATGACTTTCATGAAAGTAGATTTGACGCAGTATTTGCATAGCTTTGAGAGCACAATCAAGCATGGGGAATAGCCAGGAAAAGCATTGTGACCTATCAGAAATGACTATTTAAACCATGGCTGGCTTATGGATGATTGAGACTTTTTCCATTTGGGCCCTGTGCACGGTGGAGTCTTGCGCCACCTTTCCACCCACTGTTGCTTCTGAATGGCCCAAATTTGGGTCAAAAGAAGGAAAGTCAGCAGGGAAGAAGTAAGGGTCTGTACTTGCACATGGGTGGTTGAGGAAGTCCAGTGGTGTGAAGAAGTTCAGAATGTCCTGCAGTCAAAGCACACTGGACTCGACAATCACTGTCTATCTCAACAAAATACTTTCTGTCAGTTCAATTCTGGTGTTGTTTTACATGTCTTATGTAGAATCACAGCAGAACAATATCACTTCAATCACAGTCTTCTACCAATGATATTACTGACAGCAGTTGTGTATCAAACACAATATACTAGCATAGGCACCCTACACTACTGACTACCATCCAGCTCACCATCACATTCTCACCACCAGACCACTGAGTACAATGATGGGAATTAAATACAGCCCCCTCACTAATAATAAATATTTTTATTATTTGCTTGCAAATTTTTGCTTGCAAATTTTTCTCCAATTTCCAGTCATTCTCAGTGTTACGGAAAACTGTACTAAAAAAAACAGTCATGCCAAAGTGCCTTATGGCACTTTTGTGACACCCCAGGGGAAGCATGGGCTTGTGCCTGGACTTATGCTGACCTAACTGGGGTTTAGGTTTGCAGCCTTGGAGAATTATTTCAAATCAGCTGCCTTTCCCACTTCACTGGCTCATGAATAGGAGTCCAGTTGCTCTTCCAGTTTTGCATTCTTCCTCATTTTCCTCCAGCCTCTTGCTTTCTCCTCTTACCCTATTACATTTGGAACACCCTACTAATAAATTTGCTTTCCTATGACTATTCGCTTACCTTGCCCCAATCTGATTGGCAGACCTGCCTCTACTGGTCCAGTGATTTGCCTGCCTTTCCAGAAGACTCAGCCAATCACTGCCAGTGGGGTCATTAAAAAACACTACAAAATCCTATAAATTTACAATATTTCTCAATGTTTTTTCTCAGCTAAACTACTTCAGATGGTTCACCTATTGTAAGCACCACTGGAAATAATGGGCGATGACAATCACTGCCAGTTGTTTCTAGGTTTGGAGGCCAGATCTGATGAAACAAACACCAGTAAGAGGCTGAGGGTAGAGGGGTTTTTGAGTCTGGAAAAGCATGCTTTGGTGCCTCTTCCCACTGATGGTGATGTTGCGTTCCTGTTCTTATTGTCAAGTTCTGCAAATACCCCAAGATGCCACTTCACGTACATTATGGAAAATGCAAGAAGAAAAGCTGTGTGATTCCCTCATGTTAAAGCACTGCAGATAAGAAATCTTGAGGTAAACACTCCTTTTAATTATCTCCCTATTAAAGCTGTGCTTACAATACATCCTACAGGATCTGTTAATGTTCATTATCGAGTCACACACCTTTTAATTTTTAGAATAATGATGTTGTTTCCAAGTGGCTGGTCCAAAAGAACCATGAAAGTTTGGGCAGCTGGAAGAAAAATCAATATCCAGAGGGAAATGTTCATCTCAATATTGCGGTACAGTTTACTGGACTATTATGGGCTATGTCCTTGTGGTTAATGAGGTGGGATTATGAAAGCGGTACACATCTTTGCATTTATGCAGCACTACATTATACAACTTTTTAGAATACTTAAAACCAAAATGTAGCTGGCAAATGCCCAATGGCTATTTAGCAGAGACCTGTCAAGTTATTGTGTTGTTATGTTTTGAAACAGTTTACATTGCTTTTTCAGAATGCTTCACTGAATTTCATTTTATGCTTCAAATATCTGCAATGTGAACAGAACATTAAAGCAAATTGGTCTTTCTAGGGAGGTAACCTGGAATGGATGGTAACACAAAATTGTTTGCAAGGTTTGGACCTTGGAGACTTTTGCTCAAAATCACAGCTCAGTCCTTGAAATAAGATTCCCTGCTCTGGTCCCTATAGAAAAAGAAAAGGGGACAATATTTAGGGCAGAAATTTGAGGGGATCTTACTCTTTTGATCCTAGTCTCTAAGCTTCAAACTAAGGAGGAGGGGACGGACAGAGGGAAGGGATGATGGATACAGAAGTGAGAGTTTAAAGCATAGTTACCATTGCCTAACCCAAGACAGGCTCCATGCAGCCTTGTGGGAACCCCAAAAAGTGATATAAAGGCACAGGTGGTCTTTGTCTGTCCTTCAGATCACAGAGACCCTTGGGCAGATTGCCAATGTTTGTGGTGGCACATATTTGCTAGGTTGAGGCATGGCTAGATGTGGGATGGTCCCATCAGGACTGGTATCAATGTAAGCCAGGAGAGACAATAACTCTTTTCTCCTGGTACCTGGTTCCTGAAAAAGTAACTTTTCTCAAAAATAAAATTTGCCTAGCAAGAAAGTCACCATTTTACAGAACATATATTTGTCAAAACCTTATTAAAAGCCTCTATTTCCCTGGTTCTGATTCAAACCCAGACCCATGGGCATGCCTAGTGCAGAGTGACCATATGTCATAATCTAAAAAGAGGACAAGCCCCCATATGTATAGTATATAAAATACTCATATATATTTATTTTGTGGGTTAATTTAAACACTATACTACTTATTAAATTTAAAACAATTACATATAATTGAGTATCAGTGCAATCCTAAGTATGCCTACTCAGAAGTAAGTCTCACTGTGTTCAATAGTACTTACTTCCAAGAAAGTGTGGTTAGGATTGCAGCCTTTATATAATTTATTAATTACAAGAAGGCTATGTGCTGCCTGTTCACAGGAGGACAGTGAAGATTTTTTTTCCATGACACAATGCTAAAAAGGAGGACATGTCTTAGAAAAAAAAAATAATTATGGGTGCAATCCAGAGTAACTACGGGGAGTCCTTGCTCCGGTGTAAAACAATTTACTCTGGATTGCAATATGTATTTCCCATAGGTTTTCACTAGGTGGTGCCGTAACTACAGGTGCATGTAATGCCTCTCACGTGCTGCCATAGTTTCTCTGGATTGTAGGGATAGTCAACTGTTGTTGTGATATGAGTTAAGGTTTCCAGATTCTTGCAAAACCAGAATACCCACAATGTCTTGGGGCAGATATATAAAAGTAATATACTGTATATGGTTGCTATCTGTGTCCTAAACAGTTCTGTCTGTGCTGTTCATATTGCGATTCCTTGAAACAATTCACTCTGCAGTACAAGCAATGCCAGTAATACATGTGCAATTAAAAATATTTATCATGTTTATCCCTCACCTCTAGTTTTTCATACCTTTCACCTGTTTGCAGAGGAAAAACCACCATGGCTGAGGACTCTCAAATATGAGAGTGCAACATTTCTGAGAATTACCAGGTTTGAAGAGTGGGTGCTGCTGCTTCAAGTGCAGGCATTCAGCCATGCCCAATGCTGACTCAAGTCTGGAGAACAACTTGCAAAAGAAAAATATGAACATAAACTTTAGATATAGATCTAGTACAGCTATTAAATGACTTTGAAAGTGATGACACTGAACCATTCCTTGGTGAAAAAGTGACGGCAAAGTCTCATTGTGACAACAAAAAAACAGCTTACCAAAGCACAATCTGCCCCCTCCTTCTCAACATCCACAGACATTTTGTCATAAGAAAAATGAAAGAAAGGGAAGAAAAGCTTCATGCTACACTTCCGAAGAAAAGAGATTCTTTCTCAGAATTTGAAAAAGGCAACATTAAAGTCTGTGGATGCATTTGATTGGATTCTGAACACAGGGAGAGAATCCATTTTACACAGCATTTTTAAATGTTAGCATGTTTTGTTCAAAGTTTATGAGACCGTCTGGGATAAATAACACAACTGATATAAGCTTAGGATAAAGAAAAACTAATTCTACCCCAATTCATCCCCAAAAATCCACATCAGCCAGCATACAGACTGGTTATCACTGATTTGCCATAACCAGCATGTGATAGTAATAGAAAGACTGTTGAAATTGGATTCTAGGTTCAAATCTACTCTCACACTGGGTGACTAACCTGCCTTGCAGGTGGTGGTTAAGTCTAAAAGAAAGAGCCATGCACCATCCCAATCTCAGTGGTGCCACACCCTACAATCCAGAGGAACAACGGGAGCACGTAAGAGACATTACGTGTACCACCTAGTGAAAGCCTATGAGAAATTCATATTGCAATCCAGAGCAAATTGTTCTTACACCGGAGCAAGGACTCCCCGTAGTTACTCTGGATTGCGCCCACAGTTCTCAAACTCACTTGAAGGGGATTGGTATTAGTGACATGGTCTGCAGGATCATGTCTGTCAGACTTTTAAAAACTTATTCCTTGCCACAGCATTCTCCTAGGGCTCCCTACACCTCAAAATAATAAAAAATAAATGTAATTGCAACCCACTTCTCATTTATCCTCCTAACAAGTTATGGCCAAAATACTAAAAATAAAGAATATGCATTGAGCTCTGTGGGAAGGGGAAGTGCCCAATATTGCGGCTTTACTCATGAGTAGGCAAATGTGCCACTGTCCGCTGGAAAGGCCAGGCTGAGAGGAATCCAATACCTTGTCCTCCTTTTGAGGTTTGGGCATTTGGTCACCCTGGGACTTGATAATTCTACCATTTGTTTTCCTTAATGTTTCTCATTTTAGAAACAGCATATGAAGGTTACTCTATAAATATGTTTAGTGAAATGTCCAAAAACAACATTCAAATATAAATATTGACATTCCAAGGAAAAAAACAAGTGTCTTAAGCGGTAGCATATTTTGAGAATCCCCTGAAAAGGGGACTTTTACAGGCTGATATCTGAAAATCTGGGACATATTTCACGAAACTGAGCTGCGAATGCCAATATTCACTGACTGTTTTGCATTCTGAATCAGACCAAGATATGCACTCATCACTAGCAAATATTTATATTCTCCAGATTTCATGTGTTCTCTATAACATATATTATGTTCAACTTTTCTTGACTTATGGAAAGTTTTGGGATTGATGCAAGACTAGTTTTTTCCTACAGCTTGTGATAGTTCATGTCACGATTTCCATCGTATTTCATTAATCACTGAGAAAAGAGAGATGCTCATCCTGGCGACAAGAATACAACTTGGAGGCATTTGCTAAATTGGAGTGATTTACAACAATTTCTGGTTCCGACCTTTTTTTCATTTTAACTGCCTCCTGCCTACTAACATGCTAGCATTTCAATTCTGTTTGTAATACTGCTACTGAAAATAGTCTCCCACATCCTTTTCCTCCCTTCCATCTTTACACAGAGATGTAAAGATCTAGAGGAGGATCATCCTCCTTCTAAATAAAGTAGAGATCCATTTTTCCTGTGCACATCTGCATAATAGACTGCCTTCCCAGACCTGCTCTCATCTAATGGAACAATTAGGGCAATTCTCATGTCACACATTGCATGCGGAGTCTCTTGGATAGCTTAGTACATTTATATTCACATAGTTATTGTGATATCATTACCATTAAAGATGCAGAGGAGCAATTCTCTTGTTTACATCCAAGGCAGGCATTATCTCCAGGCCCATAGATAACCTAGCATACATAATGTTTTTTAAGTATCAGTTTTAAGTGCAAATCCCCAACAGTATTTGGATTGGAGTGAGAACAGAGCATTGGGGCAGATCAAAATTTACATTTTGAATGGCAGGATTTCATTTGGTGAACAGTACACAAATTACTCAAGAGACTCTGTGCGAGTGTGTGCACGCATAATGGTTATTTTGTGCTATTATTCCAATGCCTTTTTCTTTTCATCTATATATATATATAAAATTGAAAAGTCACTGACTGATTCACTCACTCACTGACTCACTCATCAATGCCCAGCCAAAACTGCAAGATCTAGAAGTGTGCAATATGGGGAGTTTGTTCCTTTCATGATGGAGGCATCCAGTAAGAACCGGTTTTAGGAAATTCCAACAGGAAGGGGGTGAAAAGAGGCATAACACGTTTTCCTCCCTATACTTTCCACTGAAGAATCCCTGGCTGATCCAAGCCCTGCGTCAACCCCTAGACCTAGGGAGGGTGTTAGTTATGGGGAGGGTGTTAGTTATGTGACATCAACACCCACCAAGAACCGATGTTGAAAAATTTAGCCCTTAAGGGGCTGAAAAGGGGTGCAACGTGTTTTTGTCCTATACTTAACATTGAAGTCCATCTGATCAACATCCGGCCAATTTTGTGCCTGGTGCGTGATGCACTGGGAGAGAGAGTACACTGGGGAGGATGGTGCGCTTGGTGGGTTGATGTGCATGGGGTGGATTGATGCACATGGGAAAATGATGCTTATGGAGGGGTGATGCACAAGGGAAAATGATGCACGGGAGGGGGTGTTGCACACAAGGGGTGTTGCACATGGGGGGTTGTTGCGCAGTCAGGGGAAGGCGTATGGGAGGAATTTTACTCCCACAATGTGAGTACATTTTCACTAATTTATTAATAATTTTGATTCTGGCCTAATTGTATATAATTAAACTATCCGAGCTGCAAAAGCTGGTCTCTTGTGCAGTAGTTGAGCTCAAAATAAAATGTATGGTCGACATTCCTTCAGAAGTGCATGTGAAATACTGGAGAATGAAACCAGTTTGGCATTCTATTCTAGACTTCTACATCACTGCTCTGAACATTTCAATGCTCTGCTTGAGATATGAATGCATCCCAAAGCCTTTTGTAGTCAAAGGGAAAGAAAATGAGTTCTCTCATGAGTTACAAGCAAAGGAAAGATGAAGTATACATTAAACTTTTTAAAAAAATGCTTGCAAAAGTCAGCAATAGTGAAGCTTGATTGGAAATAAGAATTTAATAAGAAAAAAAACTTATATAGGACAAATACTGTGAAAACAACAACAGCACTGCCAGGAGAAAATCAAATTATTTCTTCTAGTGATGACAACAGTGACACTGTAGTGACCATTACACAAGCCAGTTTGGCTGAAGAGACATACAGACAAAGAACAGATGGGTCCAACTCCAGGATGAAATGAAAGAGTTTTGTTCCAGCAGGGTTTATAAATGTGGATACATAAAACAATAACAAAAATAATTTCCCAGAATAGCCTAAAAATGAAATCAGAAAGCACTAGCCAATAGTTGAAAATTGTCACAAGTTTAATGTATATACACAATCCAAGGAAAACATCTTGCTTAAGGTGCTAGGCAACAAAGTTTACTTGATCAAATAGTATGGTAAGAGATAATTGTTAACACATGTTTTTATTAACCGGCTTAATCATGTAACTGTACAGCCTCTTGGGAGAGATTAAGGTGGAACAGGCTGTCCAGATGTCCGGAAACGCCCAGACGCCTCCGGAAATGGCAGGGGGTCTGGCACAACAAGGGAAACTCCCTGCCATGTCCAGAAATTTTAAATTGTGTGTGCACCTCAGTGCGCACATTCCTCTGTGCTTCACAGTGCAGGAAACTGGAGGTGGGCCAGGATGAGTTCCTTCTCCCGCCTCTTGATTGGCTCAGGGCTGGAAGCTCTGCCCAAGCTCCAGCTCCTCACATCCTCTGCAGCCACATGGAGCCAGCCAGGGGCACTCGTGCGGCTCCACCACGCCTCTCCAGCCTCTCCCCGGCCAGCTGGGGGGCTCAGGCACACTCGCGCAGCACCACTGCGCTGCTAGCCAACCAGGGGGGCTCAGGGGCACTTGCGCAGCACCACTGCGCCTCTCCAGTCTCTCCCAGGCCGGCCGGGGAGTTTAAAGTCACCTGCATGGTTCCTCCGTGTGGCTACAGCCTCCCCTGGCAGGCTGGGGGGGACGCTCAGAGACTCCACACAGTCCTACAGACCTCCAAACAAGGTAAGCCCCTCAGGGAGTGTTTCTTAAATGTAGGGCAAAATGTAGGATGTCCTACATTTTGTCCTACATTTTAAATTTTAATTTACATTTTAAAAATGTAGGACAACGTCCTCCAAAACTAAAGTCCGGATTTTCAGTTCTTTTGGGGACCCTTGTCCTACATTTGGAGGTCTACCATGTGGTCACCCTGAGGTGGAAATATGCTCCCAAACCTTCCCTGCTAAATGTGGCATATGGAGAAGTCAGGTATGAGCTGTAGCAACTGCATTGACAGGATTGCTGGACAACATTATGTCATATTCATATGAATGGCTGTAAGCAATGCTCATTTCTGAAGAGTACATACCAAATGATTCAAAAGGGAGAAAACCCAAGCAGATATGAAGAGTTCTGACATAATCTCACTGGGGTGGATGAATAGCAAATAGAGCCAACAGTTAACTGCTAACTGTCACATGTTTATCATCCGGAGTGTCCCAGGAACATGGCTATGTCATAGCATACAATGATACAGTGGCCCATCTCTAGGAGGAAAAAATTGGTGGTCCTGTTGAATCCTTAGAGCTGCCACTTTTTTCTTTCAAGTTACACCCTCAGAATTATGATTCATCTTAAAATACTGTGGTGACATTCCCATAACACTCTTCATGGAATGCCAGTTTGGAGAAGTCAGCTGGAGCTAGCCACCCAGTAGCCACCTCAGCACTGCAGTTAGAGAACATCTAGAGTGGTTTGTTTCTGTTGCTGAGTCTGCCGTCACTGCCTCCCTGAAGCTCTCAAGACCTTTTGACAGATGGGGAGGCATGCCAGATGTTGCCACCCTTTAGCCAGTGGAGCAAACCTCTGCTCCTCTCCCTCTGCAAAGTTCCAGCTCAACACTCACCTCCCCATTTCATCTTCCTCTCCCCTCCACTCTTTCTTCCTTTTCTATTTCAGGAAGTGGGAAGGTGGAGGGGTACTACAGGCGTCCCCCACTTTCTGATAGTTTGTTTTCTGATGGTTCCGTTCTTTCAGCATCTTTCAATTATACCCAGAACTCATTCAACAGATTACAGTAAGTTCTGGAACTTCATTTGTAAGTGGAAATGTTTGTAACTCAAACACCATTGACTTCAATGCATTTTTTTCATTGTGAGGAAAGGTCACAAGTTGAGGATCCATTCGTATGTTGAAAGTTCTTCTGTTGCAGTGACATTCATATGTTTGAAAGTTTGCAACTTGACAGGTCAGAAGTTGAGAACTTACAGTACTTCTGGCAACTAGTTGGCCTTATGGCTTGGGTGGCCATGCTCAGACATACCCCCCCCCCCAAAAAAAAAAAAATCACCAATGGGACCTGCATTTTCACTGCTTGTGAGTGAGAAAGTGAAAAATGAGGTGTTTATTTCATTCTGCTTGATCATTACATGCAGCAAATTAATTAAAAGATACCATACAATTACTGTGAGATAAACCTGACCTAGAAAGGCCATCAAGTTCTCAATAACAATTCTCAAAATGCTTCTTTTTTCTTGTGTTCATCACCAGCATGTTAATTCTATTTTATCACAAATTGAATTATCGTACAAGATCAAGACATTTAAAACTTCTCATGCACAAAGAATAGCCATACTTACTGTTCTTTAAATCCAACCTGAAATGATTACTTTAAAAATCTAATTAAAACATGGGAATCAGTAACAAATAAAGAAGATAAACACAGTATAGATTGTTGGAATTTGCCATAGTGATTAGTAGGCAGTTAGACAAATACTAAGTAATTACAGTAGCAAATCTGTCCTTCACAATGAATATTCCAAAGTGCTATAAATAAAAGTACAACAAAATGTATTGAAATAAAATGGAAAATTGGCAGAACTGACATGCAAATAGAAATAGACATGCAAACGTTTCAGTGCAGGCTTTTAAAAGAGAAAAGTACTTGAGAATTGCAGCAGAATGTTATGCTATATCTCCATTCCCTAAGGGAGATGTTCATGATCAGGGCTCCAGCCAGTAAGAAAACCTGTAGGGTGTGGTGCTCATCCCCATTTCTAAGATGAAGGGCCAGTACAGTCTGAAGACGCTGTCATGAGACAGTGCTTTCTCATGGTCATGGCCAGCCATTAAGAGGAACCTTGTAGGAGGCTCATTTAAACTTCAGATCCAGATAGGGTTGCCATATCATCTGGACCCTGAAAGGGGAAGCCAGTGCATACATGCAAGCCTGGCCCATGTGCCTTGTCTTCCCAGTGCAGAACTTGGCAAACAAGCTTGACCTGTGCTGTGGAAGACTAGGTGGGACAAGAGGAGGTCAATCAAGGACATTGTTCCAGATTGTCCTTTTCTTGTCCAATCTGGTTGTGGCGGAGGGAAAAATGGCAACCCTAGATCTAGACTAAAACTAAAATTGGGAGAAAATATTCAAAACGCAGTACATATTTGAAAACAAATCCCACATGGGGTTCATTTTCATTAACTCCCTCCCATAATCTTTTCCATTTAAGTCATGAGATCAAGCTTTAGATATCTTTGAATTTTGAATTCTGAGAGGAAGATTGTGCACAACTTTTCCAAGGTGGAGCAAATGTGTGCTTGCAAATCCCATATGGGTTGATCTGCACAGATGCAGTTTCCTATAGATATGCATGTTTAGACTGGATGGATTTACATCTTTGTTCCCCATACTCTTATAATTCCTCCATTGTTCTGTATTGTAGTTGAGGATCAGTTTTGGACCTGACTTCAGGGTTTGAACCAGAGCTTTGTGTGCTAGACAGTCAGGGGGAAACTGTAGACATGGAGAAAAGGAAAAGATTATTTTCAGCATACTGGTGCAAGAGCACCAGTTAATGAATATTAACATCACAGTCCCCATCACTTACTTACATCAGTACCCCATCAAAATACTTACAATAAGAGGGTTGAGAAGCCAACTTCTGCTCCTATACTGTCACATATTCTTGTTTGTTTCCCCCTAGCTAACACATTTGACATTTAACTCTTAAAAACCCAACCGGGTCAATCATCACCTGCCAGGAAGTTTGTGTTGTGTTTTTACTGGAATTTATTATTATTACCTGACAAGACTTTCTGACTTTTTTCCTGCTAATTAGACAGTCACAATACCAAAAGCATGAAGATTTTGAATTTACAGTTTTTCTGTAAAATCCAATTTATACAAATTGTAGTTTTATCGGTCATATTGGACCCATGTTGCCTTTTATTGGTTATTCAATATTTTGCTAGCTAAAATTGTACTAAAAATCATTGTACTAATTATAATCATAGTTATTATTCATTATATGTACATTATATGTACATTAAGTATACATTATATGAACATTGTATGTACCTAAATATAGTACAGGGTCGCATGGGTCAAAATTGGCCCGTGCAGTCTAAGGTGATAAAAATTGTACTAAAAAAATCATTTCACAATAAAAATAATTATACTAAAACTTGACTCAGCATTTATTCATTATATGTATATTATATGTACATCATATGTACATTATATGTACCTAACTATAGTACAGGGTCGTATGGGTCAAAATTCACCTATGCGGTCTTAGGCGTGAAAAAAATCCCGGGTTTTTAGGAGTTAAGCTGCAATCCTAACCCTCAGTTAGTGTTGGAGTACAAACTTTGGTTCACCTTTGAACACTGAGGTTCACTCTTGTACTAGTTGGTTCCCTGGCTGGCCTACTGTCCAGGCTCTCACCTGATGGCATGCCACAGCCAGGGCCTGCAGAGATAAAGGTTAGCCAGGCACCTTTGTTCTTTGACCTCACAATACTGTGGAACTCAGTTGGAAACCACATAACATGACTTGCTTATGCTTGCTCAGGATGTTTGCCCAGGATGTTTGATCAACACCTAAGATTGACCGTTGTTGCAGTCCCTAATAACCAGTCTCCTGCCAAGATTATATCATGACCACCTATTGCTTTGTACCACCTAATAATTAAACTGTTGGGATTCACTGTGTGTTGACTGTAACCAATAAAAGCTCTGGCCTAAGAGAGGCCAGAGAAAGATTCTTCCATCAACCACACACTGCGTGTCCTGTGTGACTTATTACAACAAGTTAGGATTGGCACAAGTGCTGTGCTAGCCTGGGGGTATCACAAAAGTGCCATAAGGCACTTCTGCCACACTCCTAGGAGAGTCTGGCCAGTGCAAAGTAATGTGCTGATCTCCCCATACCACTATCGTAATGGGGAGACTGGTGAGATTTGCTGGCCTAAATTGGTTAGGTTTGCACCCTCATCATATCAACAGCTCTCAGACATAGGCTTAACTCAGTGATTTTCAACCTTTTTCATCTCAAGGCACACTGAACAAGGCACTGAAATTGTCAAGGCACACAATCAGTTATTTTTACCTTTGACAAGGCACACCAGACTGTTCAAATTCCCCAATTTTCCTATTAATGAATGTCAATCCCCAAATTCCTGCGACACACTTGAGGTCATGGCACACTGGTTGAAAATCACTGGCTTAATCCGTAGATGCCCGCTTAGTCCAGTGGACATTTTCTGAAGTTGGTTTTGTGTTTTTTATGGAATCTATTATTATAATTTGACAACAACCTATGACCTTTTTTTTACTGCTAATTAGACAATTCAAAAGCATGAATGTTTTGAATATACAGTTTTTCTGTAAATTCAAATTGAACCATCTAAGAGCCAGCATAGTCCATTGGACTTTTCATTGGTTATTTCATAAAAAGGTCCATTGGACCTTGGCAGTCTTAGGCGAGAAAAAAACGGGATTCATAGGTTCAATATTTTGCTAGCTAAAATTATAATCATAATTCATAATTTCACAATATTAAGTATAAAATAAATATATGTACAGGATTGTACAGGATCCATTGGCCTCAAGGTCCATTGGACCTTGGTGGTCTTAGGTGATTAAAAAAAGCCGGTATAGATTCACACAGTCAACTTGGCTTGGCTTCCCATAGACTCATATTTCTCCCCAGGGTGAGAGTTGCCTGTAGAAAAGAATGGAAAAATCCAGGATTGCAGTAATGTGGTCAGTTAGTAGCAGAATATTCCTTTATCCACTGAACTGCTGTAAAAGTTAACATCAACGATTGACATTTCCCACCTCCAAGCAGCGATTCAACCATTTTCTAAGCTTATGCCCTTCGCAATCCACAAGCACGCCATCTCAATGGCTGTTTTGTTTTGTATATTTTGATATACAATTTATATACTACATATACATTCTCTTTTATGTTAAAAACTGATATATTTCTGCACTACCTTTGTTTTGGTTAGTACCATTTCATTTCCCTAACAGGCAATCTGCAACCTGAGTTCACTGGTCACATATACAGTATGATGGTGATGGAAAAAAACATGAATTTCATATTAGAAGTGAGGCCTGGTTGGCAAGACTGCATAGCAAGGCTGCCTATGTGGCAAGGCTGCCTATGTGGCAGTAGAAAGGCTACATGTTTTGTTGACTTGTTGGCAGGGTCTGAGGTGGTGGTGGGAGAAAAGCACCTGTAAGAGGCTTTCTTTTTTCAAAGTTAAATAAATAAAGGTTTTGTATTAATCAAGGATCAAAGATAAAAGTTAGGATATCCAAACATCAGAGGTGGTGCTTATCAGGTGGTCAGTCGGTCCTGACTTGATTAAGTATGATTAACTATAAAAATATGCATGAGATGACCATGAGGTGATTGTGAGCTAATGGAGAGACAATCAGGATTTAGAATAGGATGGGTGGGTTTGGGGCAACAAGGTATATAAGAATGGCTAGACAATAGTGAATTTGGACTTGATCCCAAAGCTGTACATAGGGCCTGGTTCAGAGGTGGGCTTCAGGGGGTTCCCAAAGGTTCTATAGAACCCTTTGCTAATGAGCGTCTCGTTCTGAGAAGTGGTTACTATTGGGACATAGAACCTGTTGTTAATTTATTTGAATCCCTCCACTTGCCCGATTGTCTTCTGCTGCTGACCAATAAAGCTGATGCAAGAATCTACAACTGTGTCACTTCTTGCAGACTAACCTGCCAGCTGACACAAACCTCAGGATAGGTAATTAAACATTTTATATCAACGGCAACTGAACATCACTACAGAATTTTGACTGGAAATGATGGTGTAAAGCTTGATGGGGAAGGAAGATATGTGACCTAATTTCTACCATTAGTAATGGAGAGGATCATGTTTGACCTTCCATGTTTGTAGGTAGGTTGGATTCACCTAATCCCAAATAGAGGGGATTTGAGAACAGAACTCAGAAATTACAGCGCCAGACAAGGGGACTGATGTCTGGGATTGTTTACTAAGGCTCAAATCCTAACCTCCAGTTACACTGGCCTAAGCCCTGATATAAGTCTTGTGCTGACCTGGATGTGTCACAAAAGTGCCTCACTTCTGCCCCATTCCTGGTTGGGTTAGGCCACTGCACAGGCATACACCAATCTGCCTACATCACCATGGAAAGATATGCCCAGTTAGTTAGGCTGGCCTAGATTGGACAGGACTGGGCCCTAAACCAGCAGCTTGACTGACTAGGTATAGTTTCAACAGAAGCTAGATTTAGCTGGGTTCTCATATACAACCTTTGAATGTAGTTATCAGCTCTACTTGCTGCAGCACTTTTAAGAGAAAAGTACAGTGACGCCTCACATAACGAACGCCTCATGTAGAGTATGTTCCACGTAACAAACAAAAATTTATCCAGGATTTTGCTTCACGTAACAATCTGTGCTTCACGTAAAGAACACATTCGTTGGCAGTTGGGGCAGACGCGCTGGCCGGCAGCCCTTTTAAAAAGCATCAGAGCTGCCTAGTGCGCATGCACATAGCAAAAGAAAAACTTCCGCGCTGTTCCTTCTGTGGCTGGGTGTCCACTGGGCAGAGGGAGAGAAGAGCAGTGGAGAAGAGGGAAGCAGCTCAGGGCTAGCCAGAAGGGAGCAGGGGAGAGAGAGGCTCAGGATGAAGAGGAGAGAGCTGGGAGCTTTGAAAGTGTCTTTGATTGCAGCCCCCTAACCATGTCTACCCAGAAGTAAGCCCCATTGTGTTCAATGGGACTTACTCCCAGGAAAGTGTCTTTAGGACTGCAGTCTAAGTAGACTTCATAGGATCATGCACATTGAATGCATGTTTTGAATTCAATTCCAGTGTTTTGTCATCATTTTTACATTCAGTTATGTTGCAGAAACCAGGATGTTGCAAAAATCCTGACACGGGTCGCCAAGTGGGTTACCTGCACCTCCAGCTTTAGAAACACTTTCAAACTTCCCAAGAAATAACAAAGTCCAGAGTCCAGGGATTAAAGAGTTAAGCAAGAGCTTTATTTGCTAGCAAACTTGGAGCTAGGCTGACCTTTGGTGGAATCTTTTCAAACTGGCCTAAGAACCCAGAACCCCGGAAGGGTTCAAGATTACATACCTCTAAATGACATCAGGCATAATTAAGGATTCATACATTTCATTTGCTTCTGACGTTGTCTATTACTATTATACACCAATAGCTCACATATGTTCATTAACCAACCAAAGCAGACATTACTTCACTTTACACAAGTTAGCTCTGATTTGTTCACTCAGTTCTTACCATTGACGTGGTCACCACATACTGTTTGTTGCAACTTTAGTATCATACCATCTATACTCCTATTGTTTTTTCAAGGACTAGAACCCACTAACAGTTGCATACCATGTTACTAGATACTCAATGAGCTTCTGTACAATATGCTCACTGGCAGATTCTTTTCTCACATGCTGATACTTTACCCATAATGACTTAGAACTGAAGGCCTAGCCAGAGTGTTGCTCTAAAGCAATTGCTCTCTTTACTTGTTAGTAGTATTGGGGATCAATACTATAGATTTCTGTTACACTTAATATTTTTATATGAATATTTTTGGTTTGTGGAACCAATAATCTGAGTTTCCATTATTTCCTATGGGAAAATCTGCTTCACGTAAAGAATGTTTCACATAACAAACATGCCTCTGGAACAAATTAAATTTGTTACGCGAGGCGCCACTGTATCCTGATTGCATCGTTATTGATCTAATGGCACATTGTAGCACCCAGATGCATTATTTTCTGCCTCTAGGGCAAGCAGACTAGAAAATGTCTTAGGACATATATGATCTACCAGAGAATGAGCTTAAATCCATAATATGTATTTTCATAGGCAGTGGTTTCAGATACAGCTCAGGAGCTACTAATTAGAGTGTAGTGCTGTTTCCTTTCAGGGATTCCTCAGACTTGTGCCCTATGGATTTTGCTCTAATCAGTGAGCTCCTGGGATCTGGATATCACTTCTCAGCAAGTGGAGAAACTGTCCCTAACAGAGCAATTTCCTTCATCCTGTGTCATGACAGTTTTCAGTCTGAGATCAAAGCTGCTATAATGCACTTGAAATCCATGGAACTGAAGTATCTAAAATCAAAGTATGCTGTGTTAGCTGAGCAGTGTATCATGTGATATGTGGTTGTAAATTTAAATAGTTTTGCCATATTAAATATTGAATGATTAGCACAACTGAAACATTTAACATAACTGAAGTATTATTCTGCAAACATCTCAGATGTTTCAGAAGAATTGGCTCTTACACAGAGCTTTTCTTTGGAGATGAGAACATTTAGCTCTGTGGTTCTCAATATTTCTAATGCTGTGACCCCTTTATAAGTTCCTCAGGTTGTGGGGACCCCCAACCATAAAATTATTTTCATTGCTACTACTGCAGTGCTATGCACACTTTCCTGGGAGTAAACCTCACTGAACTGAATGGGAATGACTTCTGAGTACACATGCATAGAACTGGGCTCTAAGACTGCAATCCTAGCACTTTCCTGGGAGTAAGCCCCATTCACTATCATGGGACTGACTTCTGAGGAGACCTCCATAGGGTTGGGATCTCAGGCAGCAGAGCCAGCCACTGTTTCCTGGGAGTAAGTCCCATTCACTCTCATGGGACTTCTGAGTAGACATGCATAGAACTGGGCTCTAAGGCTGCAATCCTAGCACTTTCCTAGAATTAAGTCCCATTCACTTATCATGAACAACAACATTGAGGGGGCTTACTTTTGAGTAGAGCACAAGGAGCAGGGCACAACAGTCAGTGCACAAGCGGGGCACCCACCAGACAGCCCACTGCCAGAGCTCTGGCATCACGCTCACACCACGCTCACACCTCAGCGCGCTTCACTCTCAGCCCACAGGCGCACTGAGGATCTGTGGGGAGGGGGAGGAGGAGGAGGCTGCTGTCTGTGATGAGTGTGTCAGGCACCTCCCCACCCCCAAGGCTCCACATTGGTCTCACACCAGCTCACCAGCTTCTGAGCTGCTTCTTAGCAGCTTCTTCCAGCCGCAGTGGCCCCAGCGTTTCTGCCAGGTCTTCTAAGGTGGCCCCCTGTACCATGGTTTTTAGGCGACCCCCAGGAAAGCTCCAGGCGACCCCCAAAGGGGTCCCGACCCCCACTTTGAGAAACGCTGATTTAGCTGATGAGAAGAGCACTACACTTCCTGTGTATGACATGGTGAATGAATGAATGAACAAAACGTCAGTAGTACTGAGTTGTACACATTTCTTTGTGATAGGGGTCTCTTGAGGAAGAGGAGGCCACGAAAAGAGAAATATCAATAAGTTCATACCTCTTTCTAACATGTGCAGCATGGAGCGAAGATGTAACTAGGAATGGGCTGAGCTCATAATAGGCGAGTCATGGGTAAATCATGACATACATCTGATCTCCATTCTGAAGGTCCTGCTGCCATATCAAGCTACCATGTTGGGTGCATCCTGGCGAAACCAAGAAAAGCAATTCAAGCTGTTGCTTAGTCCATGTGTCATGTTCTTTATGGTCTTTATGACATCACATGATCTTTATGACATCATAAAAATGTCATAATTGCCCCATGATCCATTTTGATCCACATCTTACATGTGATCCATATCTTTGACCTTTAAGACAAGAAACCTACCTGTTACCAAGTTACATACGTGAGTTTTCTAGAACATGTTTTTCTGTGGTTTGAACTTTGTGTCTAACTCACTTGTGTCATAGAAGCTAATTGCTGAGCAGAACTGTGTTACAGCCTTTTATTTCCACTTGTGCTGTGGGTTAGTCTTCTGATCTCTTGATTTTGTAATGTCCAGGAGTGCTCCTTTCAGATAGACTTTGCTGAACTTGACTTTCCTGACTTCCTGATCTCATTATTTAGTAGAGCTCAAAAAATGCAAATCTCTTGAAAAACTGTGATCAAATTAAGTCAAGGCACTTGTAAGTCTGGAAAGAGCCCCAAAATGGCCTGCAGAGTTAGATCCTTCAGCATTCCCTCCAGTTTGCAAGAAGCAGAACCACTCATGTATTGCAAAGGGATGGTCACTATTGGCAATAAATTGCACTGGCTCCCAGAAAGACAAGCAGGCCACGCCGAAAGCCCAGCCTGGTCAACTAGAAATTAAAATTATACTTCTGAGAAAATTGCTTCCTGGAGAGAACGTAAAGGCTGCTCGTATCATAGAGAAATCTAGGATTTTAGTAGATCAGTGATAAGATGGTACTATCTGTTTCCTGTCCAAGGAAGCAGCAAACATAGGAACCGATTCTCTTTCAAATTCAGTTTGTCGTTCCTGTTTTTAAATAGGATCAATTTTTTAAAATGGGCAGGTCAATTTTACCTACTGCACAGGCTGGGACAAATGTCTTCTTATTCTAAGGCAATATTCTGCCTGCTAAACTCCACTGCCTGATGCAGCATAGCCCATGTCAGCCACACTGCATCCCAATAGTTTAGCAGGGGAGTTTAACAGGCTGAAAGTATCCTCAGAGTAGGAGGACATTTGTAAGCCCAAACCTAGGCAATGGGTCAACCGGGACCTTCTCCAGCAATATCACAAGTGCTAGTCAGATGGCAAAATCTGAATCAATTTAGGCCAACACAAGTCACCTATTTCCCTGTTTCCACAGTGGTGTGGAAAGGCTGGTGTGTGTTAAAATCTTTTAAATTATGAGTTCCACAGTTCCAGCTAGTTCAGAAAAGCATCTATTCTATTGGGGTGGAGCACAAAATGATTTTTTTCTTACAGTCCTTAAAAATATTTGTAGAAATATTTAAAAATACTTATGGAAAATTTCTACTGAATTATTTATGACACAAGAGAATCAAAGTTATCTTTCCCATTTACATTAGCAGAATATCATCATATTCCGCTGAATACACCAATTTGTCCAGAAACATGGTTTCAAAATATATATGTAAAAAAATTGCTATGCTGTGATGTCTGATTAGGGAATCTACAACTTGGGCCCAACTTGAGCCTGATAATGGTGACAAATGAGGAACTTTAATATTTTAAAAATATTTAAACATATTTAGACTTTCTTCAAACCTTTTTTTTAATAGTGCCCATTTCTCTAGAGTGACTTAGAGTGTGGGAAGAATTGCAATAAGTAGAAACATCTCAGAACATAGTAGAATTTTCTCCCATCAAAGTCAATGTCAACCAGAAGATATCTACATGAACTAGTGGCATATGGTACACAAGTACTAAATAAGCTTACCAACGACTGGCCTTGAAAACTCTTGTTCAATTTGCAGCTTTGCAATTTGCAATTTGCAGCATTGAGTAGTTGGCATTTTAAGGATTATGTATTGTCATCAAAGAAAGAAAGAAAGAAAGAAAGAAAGAAAGAAAGAAAGAAAGAAAGAAAGAAAGAAAGAAAGAAAGAAAGACATCAATTCTCTTATTTCTGCCCAGTCCTATCCCCCACCATTGGCGTTGGTGCAGCTCTATTGGCAGAGCATTTACTATATTGTGGTGTTAGTGGTGGGACTGACCTGGAAGTCTTTAGATATAAGTAAAACTATTTAACTGATCTCTGCATAGGCTCCTGCAGCGGAATCCTATGCATGTTTACTTAGAAGTAAATCACTTTCTAATCAATAGGGCTTACTTCCAGGCAAGTGTGCATAGGATTGTAGCCCTCGTAGCTTATTTGTTTCCATGGACCCATACAATTACATCCCTGGTATAAGTCTGAAGAAACTGGCATGCCAAAAAATGGGGGATAGGAGCTAGCATAAAAAGGTAAGTAAAAACAATCGACTTATTTACACCATTGCCACCTTGTTCCCTTTTGAATCTGTGCCAGCTCTTTGGTTGGGATAAACCTGAGTGGGTCCAAAGGAGCATGTTGAGGCAAGGTTGGGGGGTGTAAAATTTTTGCACCATTGCTGATACCAATCCCCTGCCTGTCACCCCCAACCGTCACTCCTGCTTGCCTTCACCCAACTTCCAACCCAAGCAGCACTGGGTAGCTTTGCACTCATTCAAGAGTGAAACAAATCATTCCCTTCTTACCATGTTCCTTACATGCTGCTGTGAAACCTGGAAGTGCAAAATAGGGTTTTGGTTTGTTTGAGTTTTTAATGCTTTATTTTCTGCAGCAAGAAAATTTAAATAGAATACACATACCAATTATCATTAATTAGCCAGTAGCTAAAAACATAAGAGAAAATGGAATTACTGTATCAACAATCTAAATTATTGAATAAATATATCTACATGCAGTGCTTTTTGTCCCTAGAAATAAAGATGGGGGTACTCAACAGGACGATAAATGTGGGGGAGCTCACCATGAAAATGTTATTTGTAATCCTACTTGGGGAAGCCACAGAGGTGCCAATACTCACACAGAGGTGCTGATATTCATATATCATGTGTCATATTCAATACTCACACAGAGGTGCATGACTCCCCCCTCAAAAAGACATCTGTCTACATGTGTCACACAGCTTAGGATATTTTGTAGAGGAATGTCACCCAATGTTGTTACTGATGTAAATAAGCCTGAAAACTTGCAGAAAACCAGTTGTTTTGTTTTTTAAATAAAAATGCAAAGGCAATTGACCCTCAGGAGCCATTCTGGTATCAGACATATTGACCCGAAACTCATCTGTCATTTTGTTAAGCCTTTAGTATCCTTCTGCAGAGGCTGCTGTGAAGAGGGGACTAGACAAATTTCTGCAGGAAAACTCCAACATGGGTTACAAACCATGATGAGGATGTGCAACCTCTGTATTTTAGATGTAGTCAACCTCAGAATGTCAAATGCAGCGTTGGATACCAGGCCACACATCTCTTGTTGTCTTGTTAAGCATTTGGTGTGGCACTGTGAGATACAGGAAGGTGGATGTGGTGGGCCTTTGGGCTGATCCAGTGGCGCTGTTATGTTCTTAACCTTCGCTGAATACCATTGAGTCTTTTTGACCCAGCGCCAACTTTACACATGTGAATCTTCAAAACTGACCTTTCATGTATTCCTTTATTAGGACATTCTAACACTGTGACTCACTGCATTATTGTTTTTGTTATTCTGTTTATTTTTTATTAATTTCTTTCCTGTGTTGACAAACATTTTGGGTCAAAAAGACCTGATGGTACTTGTCATGTAATATTCTGCTTCTCATTCCCCTGGCTGATTGGTGGTTTTCTCATGCTCATCAATGGCAATACAAGCTACCTGAAGATGCCTGTAACGCCCCTAGCTGATTTGTGGTCTGACATGCCCATATATAACCTACATGATGCTTCTCCTGAATGTACAAGATGAATTTACTGCATGGGAAAGTACCTGAGTAAAATTTGTATGCCTAATCCAATGCATGACTACTCAGAAGTAAATCCCAGTCAATGGAGTTTCCTCCTAGGAAAGTGTGGATAGGATTGGGCTGTAAATATGACAGCAAGCTGAGCTCTTCAGCCTAATTAATAGCTAAGTGAAAATGCCTATGTATGTTTTAAGTTATTTGAAGGTTTCTAAGACAAATATGCCTCTGTTTATCAATATTTTTATATAGATTTTAAAGTATAATTTAATTTGAAGGGAAAAATGGTTTTTGCAATGGGGTCAAATAAACCCTTTGGTACCAGTGGATTTTTACAATCAGGTCAAAAAAAATCCAATGTTACTCTGGATGTGATATTTTAATCCAATGTTACTCTGGATGTACCCAGTGAGAGTTAATAGAATTGATAGTTGTTTAGAGGGAGATGATGCCTTTCTAATCTTACTTTATATCTGGACAGCACATTTTTGTTCTTTAATGGCTTTTCTGTGTCTGTAGGGATGTTTGAATGCATGTTCTGCTGTCATATGCTGTCACAAAAGTGCTGTAAAGAACCACTGTGATAGCGCAGAAAGACAGAACACCAGCAGGAAGCGCAGAGCCTTCCTAAAACAGCTCTTTAGGTGTCTGAAGTTGTCTTCCAGTCTGCTGATCATCCCTATTGCTCTCCTCTGATCTTGCTCTAGTTTCGCTGCATCTTTCTTAAACTGAGGTGCCAGAACTGGACACAGTACTCCAGGTGAGATCCAACCAGTGTAGAATAAAGAGGAACAATAACTTCTTGTGACTTGGAAGCTACAGTCAATGCAAGATAAAATTGCACTGGCCTTTTTATAAACATATATAGGATTGTGTAGGATTGAAAATGTTTCATTAGCATTTCCTAGACCTGACAAACATATACCCGAATAGCTTTAGCATTGGCTTTTACACTAAAAGCCTACATGCTCCACAGAAGTAATACTGAGTGCATTTTCTATAAATGGATTCTAAATCACTGACAACAGCCTTTTATCAACCAAAGTGGTTCAACATAGAAAAGACAGATTCAAAGAGTCCCACCAAGTGAGGGATTGATGGTTGTCACCTTCAATGCCTCCTTCATTTTACTATCACCATAAATGGTTGCAGGATCCTTTGTACCTTTTAGTAGCACCATTCCCAAATGAAAGGTACTTCATTATTTTTCCAAGCTCACAGAGGATAATTTGTTTTCATTCCCTGGCAAGGTGAAGATACGATCCAGCTTCGGATTCCACAAATATTATCTTTTAATACGCTGGGCACTTGCAGACATAGGGCACAATGCAGAGTAACTATGGGACCACATAAGAGACATTACGTGCACCTGTAGTTACTGCACCACCTAGTGAAAACCTATGGAAAATTCATATTGCAATCCAGAGCAACTTGTTCTTACTCCGGAGCAAGGACTCCCCGTAGTTACTCTGGATTTCACCCATAATCTGCAACATTTGCTACTGCATTTAGTTAATCACATGAAGCCACATTCCTAACTCTGTTTATTACTATACTATTTATTTCACTGGAGTATTTCCACAGTATTGAGAACTTTGTTCCCCTCCTCTCCAAAGTTCAGCAGTTTACAATAATAGAAGCAGAGATACAGAGCATCTAAAAATCTACAATAATAGAACATCACCAAAATCCAATATGGAGGTCATGCCAGAGTCTCACAACAGATGCAAGGCATACCCTATTCCTTGCCATAGCTGCCCATGTGATATAGCCAAATGTACCAGGCACACTGCACAGAAGAGATGAAAGGCATGCCCTATTCTTTGCCTGGTGGCTGGGCTCATGTAGGTCAGAGCCTATTAATTTCCTACCTGAAGAAGGGCACAAGGTGGCTTACCCCAGTTGAACTTCAATAATAATGTGTAGACCAAACCTTCAAAATCTCAAAGAACATTTTCTTATCTATCTGGGAGGTAGTCAATGGGTCCCTCATCATTTATCATAGATACTGCCAGTGTGCATAATTAAAGTTCCTCAGCTCTCTCCAAACAAAATCAATACTTCATTAATTCTTTATTCTCCCAATAAAATTTCATTATTTTTATTTCACAATAATTTCTTGTTACTGAAGATTTTAAAAACCAAAGAGGCATGTCTTTAGGCCCCAAAGAAAGGGTATTTACAGCATACATAAACCCCCTCTTGAATGCACATCCAAGTGTTTTAAAATCTCAAATCAAGGAAAAGGGACAACAATTTATATTTCACATTATAGTAAACCATAACCTTTCTTAAAATAAAGATTTTTAAATATTACATAGTTTCATAACTTAGTTTAATCTAGTTTTATAACATGCTTAATTCTATTAAACCCATTGATGCAGAAATCCATGCTTTAACATAAAAAGGATTATATGCATATATTCTATTCATACATTATAATGCTAACCAATAGGATCTAACCACATATCAAAAAGGAGGCAAGTTTGACATTTAAAAGAAGATCAATTATATGCACTACTTGTAGGTATAAAGCAAGTTGTAAAACTATGGATAAGAGGATTATGTCAGGAGAAAAACAGTTTTACAACAATTTAACCTGCACAGTACATGCTCCCTGTTGATGGAAAAATGGTTTGGTGCATTGTGATTACTGTAATCTGACCTCAGAGAGCTATTTCACAGGATTAGAGCCAGGTATTGAACCACCAGTGGTGAAGTAATGCAATCCAGGTGCTTCTCTAAAAAAGAAAAAAATAATTGGTGCAATCAAACCAGTTCCAACCACTGTTGCTCTATAAGACTTTTTATTTCTTTTGTGGCACTGCATGCTTATGATGATGATCTTTAAATATTTATACAGTTTATACCACAGGAGTATTTCAGAAGGAGAATTATACCAGTATTTCCGGAGGAGAATTATACTACAGCAGTATTTCGCAGAGTGGATTATGCAGGGTGACTATTTGTCCTCTTTTTCCAGGACGTGTCTTCTTTTTCAGCTTTGTGTTCTGGGAAAAATCTTCATTGTCCTCCTTTTCCTGGTGAGCAGGAATTATATGTAATAGTTTTAAATGTAACAGTAAGCAATGTCTGTTCTAGTGGCTTCTGCTTTTTGCATTGCGAGCCCTTTTGGGACAGGGACCCATTAGCTTTTAATTAGCTATTGATTTTTTCATTTTCTTTGTAAACTGCTTTCTGAACTTTTTAGTTGAAAGTGGTATATAAATACTGTAGATAGATAGATAAGTGTTATAGTGTTTAAATTAACTGCAGGAAAGTAATATATATGAGTGTTTTTAACTTTTATTTTATGTCCTACATTTTTGTTGAATGTCCTACATATGGGGGATTTGTCAATTTTTATGTTATATAGTAAAATATATTTGGTTCATATAGTAAAATAAATCAATGACCGAGGCCAGCATGTCATAACTTTAGCAGTACTGGTGGCAGAGGCTGCAGATCTCACAAGCCACTGCTCCTTGTAAATTTAGTGTACTTCGCCTTCATCATTGGACTTTGGGAATGGATTTCGCTTCCTAAGAGCTTCCTGACCTGGAACAAAAAATTGTTAATAAAAAGGGTCCCCAGTTTAAAGTATCCTCACCCATTCTGTGGCTAAATTCAATGAGGAAGCCAAACAAAAAACAAACCCAAAAAACCCCCAAACATTTGGCTTCTGAGCTCACTTCCAAATCTTAATAATCTGCATTATTATTTATTATTGTCACTATTTTTATTTTCATTTCATTTGCATGCACAGTTTTCTCAGACGTGCTTATCAGGCAGTGCAATCCTCATTTGGACTGGAACATCCAATGCAAGGATTGAGTCTGCTGCTTTGCTACCATGGAGAAAGGGAAGCTTTTCCCATTCACCAGGGTAAGGCAAGTACAGTTCTGCTAGGTCTACTTTGATCTAAGCCAACTCTGGAGATGGCTTAGATCCAAGCAGATGGAAGCAGGAAGAGGCTGTTTCTTGGTGCCCAGAAACTGAGGCTTGGATTCGCAATAACTGCTGGATCTGACCATCACTTCCTTGGTGGATCTGAGCACCACCTCCAGCATAACTGAGCATTGTCCACCCGCAGGGACTGGATCTGAGCATTGTCCACCCACAGGGACTTGCACCAGCCAGCACTCCTTTAGAACTGCTCTGTCCTCACTCAAACTAAAGCAACTATGTTAGCCAGGTGTTTCCTCGGTTGTGAAACATTTGGGGATGGATCAAATGTACCAATGGCAGTATAGAGGATATTTTTGGTTGATAAGTTTAGCTAAGTAATAAATCCTTTCATCTTCTTTAAAAAATCTGCTGATAAAAATTTATTGTATTCAGTGTATTGACTGAACGGGTATCATTATAACCTCAGCAAATGTCAGAAAGACCTTGTAAAATGTATGCATTGACTGGTTTGGCAAAAGGCTATTTAGTAATAATTGATTTGTATCCAGACTGCAGGGAGAAATAGGAAGCATTGCTTCCGTAATGGAAGCAACATGTGCATGTGTGCTATGCAGCCCTGACACTGTGCGCACATGCTAATTAAAATGGCTGCCTCGGCCAGCAAAAACTTAGCTGTGCCATGCCGCAGCTGCCTCTTAACTGCCCCAAGTGTCCCCAAGAACCCTCCCACCCCTCAGACAGCTGGACATATGTCTGTTGGACTGGACAGTCTGGACCAATAGCCCAAACCGGACATGTCCAGCCAATTCTGGTCATCCGAGAAGCCTGGATCAGAACACTGTATGTTAAAGTCAAGTTTTGATGCTGCAAAAGACTTAAAGGCCTGGATCAGAATCAGGTTTGCTCTGAGCCGCTCTTACGTCTTTGGGTGATGGGAACAGATGTTGTATATCTGGGTCTCTGGGACAAGATTGAGTCGACTTTGAGCCACTGCACATGTGCATTGTTGGTGAAAATAGCTCTTGCAAAGAGGTTTTCAATTTTAAAAGTGTTGAAATTAAGTACAGAAAAGCAATGCAAGTTTTTTGCTTCATTTTAATATGTACTACTTTTGTCCTACCTTTTTTTAATGGGGAGGAATTTTGGCTTGGTTGTTAGGAATTTGGGGGAATTTGGGGGAATTTTGGCATCTGGTCACCCTGCTCATGAATTAGGGTGCAATCCTAACCAAGTTAGGCCAGCATAACTCACAAAATACTTCCGGATGTGACCACTTCTGGGGCATTCTGAGCTTTGCATTGGGCTACATGATCATTCACTATTCCACTGACATTGTGCACTGGCCGAATACCGCACGAGTGGCACAGAAATGCCTTAGTGCACTTTTGCGACATCCCCATTCCACCATGGGACACCTGCCAGTACTTGTGCCAACCTTACAGGGGTTAGGATTTCAGTATGAGGGTGCAATCCTAACCAGTTTAGGCCAGCACAAGTCATCCATTTCCCTGTTCCTGCAGAGATGTGGGGAGGCCGACACATATCTGTAAACTGGCCACTACAACACCTCTGGCCAGCATGGGATTTGTCAATACAAGTGGTGGCCAAACCAAGGTTTAGGATTGCACTATTATGTTTTAAATATCAAACCTAAGACAAAATCCAGAGTAATGATGGGGAGCCTTGCACCAGTGTAAGAACAACTTACTCTGGATTCCAATGTGAATTTCCCATAGGTTTTCACTAGGTGGTGCAGTAACTACGGGTGCACGTAAAGTATCTTACATGCTCCCATAGTCACTCTGGATTTGGGGGCTAGTCATTGAATGGATTTTTGTATTTTTACCTATATTTTTTAAAGTAACTTGAAAAGCAACAAATAGAGAGAGAATGTTGCCGACATGACTCTTACTTTCCTCTTCATTTTCTTTCAGCTCATGCACACAGAAGGTATAGGACCTTAGGTGAGAAGGGCTTTGAAACTCTCCATTCCCAGTGGGAACTACATGCTAGGAGTCAACCAATTTCTTTTTGTCCCCTGCTACAATCAGCTACGCAGGGACTGGGAATTAGAGGCTAGCCTTTCGTTGACTGAGCAGCTACTGTTTCAATGGCTCAGTGAAATCTCAGGAAGAGATAATAAACCTCCTGGGATGATCTACCTAGTACCTACATAGTAAGACAATTACTGCTTTCCGAGGGGGATTAGCAAAAGAGAACTCGCTTACAGTCAAATGAAAATGCAGACCAAATGGACTGAGGTTTCTCTGGGAGAGACACAACTGTCCCAGAAATCCGCTCTCCAGAATAAAATTGAGCAACAGTCGCATTTCATTAGGATGAATGAATTGTCTGTGACAAGACCTGCATTTTAAATAGCCTGGGGGTTATAAATGGCAATGCCATAGGATTGCAGTCTTAATGGATTTTGTGATTTTGTGTAAACATTGAAAATGCAGCTCTGTTATTGCTTCAAGTGTGCCCAAATCTTACAGTTCACCTTAATTAAAAAGCTAGGGCACCCCTTACAACAACTGCATGGAGATGTCTTAAAATGACCTTCTCAGTGCAGGAATGCGCTGCCTATCGTTATCACATTTGGAAGTCAAAGGGCTTGATCCTATGGGTGCTCTCTACAAACAAAACTCACAAGCACAAACAAAACTACTAACAAAACTGGAAGAACCTCTCTAAGATTAAAATATGTGCAATGTATGTGCAATGCGGCCATTAGTGTGAATAGTTGGCAAATATGCACATGAGCCACTGCTGCTCCCAGCCAATACTGGAGGGGACATTTTGGCAGCAGAGGAGGGCAGTAAGAGGGGAGGGAAAAAGTGCATTTGGGGGAGGAATTGGGGCTGTACCAAGGGAGGGAGTGGATGAATCTTGTGCAGACCAGAACTTAACCTTTATTTCTCTTCTTATGCAGGCTGTCCTTTAACATAAATTGGCTATATTGGCTGGCAAAGATCCAAGGAGACCTATAGACCATCAGGAGACTTCACAAGAGAAATTTTTTTTCCTTATCCCAGACCTCCACATACCCCTTCCATAGTATGCATGTGCTTGCATAATGAAGCTGCTTCAGGTCAGGAGAGAATAGGACTGAGCATAAAAACATACCTGAGGAGGAGAGTTTTCTTTAACTAGTGAAAAGCAGGCCTCCGTCAGTCTTGAAAGACTATGGTATCGTGCTCTGCGCTGCATACGCTGCATGCGAAGCATGAAAGCCTGGGTTGGATTGTTATGGAGGATAGGCTGTTACCCAAGCAGCAAATCCCCCTCTCCACCCCACTGAATTACTCCAGTGGAAAGGCAGAGCCGATACAACTGGATCCAGCTGGCGTCGCAGAGCTGGGCTAAGGACAGGAGCTCACCCTGTCTTGTGGAGCCGACCTGGGTCTCAAACCCTGGCCTGCTGGTTAACAGGCAAAGCGCCTTAACCGCTTGCGCCACCCACAGCCCTAAAAAAAAAAAAAGCAGGCCTCCATCAGTCTTGGAAGACTATGGTATTGTGCTCTATGCTGCATATGCTGCATGCGAAGCACGAAAGCCTGGGTTGGATTGTTAGGGAGGATAGGCTGTTACCCAAGCAGCAAATCCCCCTCTCCACGCCACTGAATTAGTCCAATGGAAAGGCAGAGCCAATACGATTGGATCCAGCTGGCGTCACAGAGCTGGGCTAAGGACAGGAGCTCACCCTGTCTTGTGGGACCGACCCGGGTCTCAAACCCTGGCCTGCTGGTTAACAGGCACAGTGTCTTTGCCACTTGCGCCACCCACAGCCCTACTAACTAGTGAAAAGGTTAAAGTAAAATAGTAAAAGGTATAGTAGTAATATAAAAATATAAATAGTAATATAATAATATATAATATAATATAATATAGTAATATAAAAATAAAAAATAGAAATACTGTAGTAAAGTAAAAAAGGTAAAATGTAAAGTAAAACTGCAGGAGTAAAATACCTCCCTATACCCCATCCAGTCTGTGTCCTATCCCCACATTTGTGCAACAACCCCATGCACATCATCCATCCAAGCGCATCAACCCCTGAATGTGCAGCATCCTCCCATGTGCATCAAGCCTGAATGCACAACATATCCCCATGTGCATCAACCCTGAATGTGCATCAATGCCCCATATGCATCAAACCCCATGAGCAACATCCCCCCATGTGCAACATTCTCCATGTGCACCAAAACCCCCATGCGCAACATTCCCCATGTGCATCCATCCCTATGCACAACATTCCCCTTGTTCATCAACCCCATCATGCACATCAACTCACAATGCGCACCATTTCCCATGCGCACCATCCCTCATGTGCAACACCCCCCATGTGCACCATCTCCCCCAGTGCACCCTCCCTCCCAGTGTATCAGGCCCAAGTACCACATTGGCTAGATGTTGATCAGTTAGTTTTCAGTGTTAAGTAAAGGACAAAAACACGTTGCACCCCTTTTCAGCCTCTTAAGGGTTAAATTTCTCCATGTCAGTGCTTGGTGGGTGTTGATGTCACAGTAGGAACACCCTCCCCAAACGTCATACTTCTAGGACCAGAGGTTGGGGTAGGGCCTTGATCAGTCAGGGATTCTTGAATGTAAAGCATAGGGAGGAAAAAGCATTGCACCCCTTTTCACCCCCTTCCGGTTGGAATTTCCATAAACTGGTTCTTAGTTGGTGCCTCCATCACGGAAGGAACGTCCTCCCCAAATTTCAGGCTTCTAGGCCTGGCAGATTTGGCGGGGCATTGATGTGTCAGTCAGTGACTGAGTGAGTCCGATCAGTGTCTTTTCAATTCTTCTCTCTATATATAAAAAAGTCACTCACTGACTCACTGACTCACTGACTGACTCACTGACTCATCACCGCCCTGCCAAAACCGCTGGGCCTAGAAGTGTGAAATTCAGGGTGGGTGTTCCTTCCATGATAGAGGGGTGCACCAAGAACCGGTTTTCGGAAATTCTAATCGGAAGGGGGTGAAAAGGGGCGCAACGCGTTTTCCTCCCTATACTTTGCATTGAGAATTGCTGACTCAGCAACATTCCGCCCCAACTGCTGGGCCTGAAGCATGGAATTCTGGGAGTTCCTTCTGTCACCTGAACACCCACCAAGAACCATCTGGAGAAATTTAACCCTTCAGGGGCTGAAAAGGGAGCAACGTGTTTCTGTCCTATACTTAACATGGAAGGCAGACCAACATCCTGCCAATTTGGTCCTCGGTGCCTGGTGCACTGGGGGGGGGGGTGTTGTTCAGCGGAAGAGGTTGCACTGGTGAGGATTCTGCACATGGGGGAAGTTGCGCATGGGGAAAGTTGCGCATAGGGGATGTTGCGCATGGGGAGAAGTTGCGCATGGGGAAAGTTGCGCATAGGGGATGTTGCGCATGGGGAGAAGTTGCTCATGGGGAGAAGTTGCGCATGGGATGAATTTGTGGATAGGGAAGTTGCGCATGGGAGAAGTTGCGCATGGGAGGAAGTTGCGCATGGGGGATGATGTGCATGGGGAAAGTTGCGCATGGGGAAGTTGCGCATGGGGGGAAGTTTCACATGGGGGAAGTTGCACATGGGGGATGATGCGCATGGGGGGATGATGCGATGGGGAAAATTGCGCATGGGGGAAGTTGTGCATGGGGAAGTTGCGCATGGGGTGTTGATGTGCCATGGGGGGATGAAATATGGGGAAATGTTACTCCCGCAACGCGGGTACGCTTTTTGCTAGTTTATATATATAGCACATCCAGCACATTACCAAAAATTAGAAGGAAGCCCAAGACCTTTATCTTCTGAGAAGTAACCTGGAACCTTGTGAAATTGCAGGCTAGTTAGAATTCGAAGAAATGATAATTGAAGCTGCTTTGAACGGGGAACAATGTGCACTTAGGCTATAATAAACACTAAATGGCAAACCGACAGGTGAACAATTCCTATCCTTGCAAAAAATTATATTGCCATTGTTACAGACAATTGATCTAAATGTACATGACACTTTTCTGGAAAACCTTACAGCAAAATTTCACCTGTTCCTAGAAATGATCAGTCGGTTTCAACAATACACCTCACAAATAAGTCTGCAATTCAGTGGATACAAATCTGGGTGTGAGTTCCATTCAATCTCGTGGAACTAATTTCTGAGTAAATCTGGATAGGTGTCAAAGTAGGTGACATTTTATCTTGCCATTTTCTCCGGGGGGGGACCTAAAACCTGATGAGGCTTAACATTTTAATTGTGATCAACTGTATATCCAGCAGCTACTTTGCTCATTATAGAGTGATGACAGCAAAATACAGTATATGGTTTGCCAGGACTCCTGTGACATCCTGCTGCCTAGCTTGAATGGTTAGATGCGGATAAAATGTTTAGTCAGAAGTCCTCATTTTTGGTCACCATTTTATCTATTCCTTCTCACTTCAGCTGCTGGCTTTCTGACTCTTCTTTAAGAGTTCATATACAACACTGGTTTTCAAACTGTGAGCCATGGCTCCCCAGAGAACCATAGAAACTGGAGCCCTGGACTCGTCACAAAAACTTTCTGTCCATAACATTAAGTTAGCCCTACTGGGGAGTTGCAGTCTTAGAAATCAGAGTGCAGCTTGGATTCCTGTGTGATGCGTCTTGTCAACTGACAAAATAACTGATGGTTTGCCTTAATTTAGTGTGTTGTGAGATGGTTGAAAATTGCTGGGATCGGGTAATGCTCCCATAATGTGGACTTCTGAGCCTTATATGGGAGAGCAGAGAAATCCTGCAGATCAGCAGAGGGTGATGAATAATATATATATATATGAGGAGTTAAGATATGACCAGCACACTACATGAGCGGTGACCATAGAGGCCCAAACTATAAAAAATAAGAAGCAAACAGTTTTTAAATCTTTCTCAAGATGTCTAAACCACTTTCAATCATTCATCACCTGTTTCCTGAATCAGCTGAATAATAGCTCATACCCTTACAAACTCATCTTTCAGTACTAGGCCTAGAGAAGTAAATATCATCCTTTAACGTTTTATCATTTTGTCAGAAAGTGACATAAACACCTTGAATAGCTTCCCTTAGTGCCAACACCTGTATCCATAATTCACAGCAGGAACAAACACTGACAAGTGCAATTTACAGGTACAGAATAACAACCCATCCCACCAACAAGCCAGAGATCCCATGAAAATTTAATATAGAGTTAAACCTGAAGCAAATTTGGGAAGGGAGGCATCTGAGGCCTTTTGCAGGAAGCCAAACAAATTTAGATGCTTTGGATTTTCTTAACTAATTCCCAATCCTGTCCCCCCAGATGTTTCAATAGTGCCAAAATGTCTACTACTGCAATTTGAGATGGGGGTACTTGTGGAAGTTTCCTCTGAGCAAGAGAACAATGGTACCCTTCTGGGGGTAAACCTCCATGTCATTCAGGAGGAGATTTCCACTCAAAATTGTGCTTGCTGAACAGCTGGTGCAGGTCCATGTGGACCTGTGTTATGGGATTTGGATTTGGGAAGGATTGGGGAAACTCCTAGTGGAAAGGACCATCATAGGTTACAAGCCATGAGGTGTATATGTAGGACAACCTCCTAATGCCAGGTGCTGGGGGGCATCTGGATGAGGTGTCATATGTGCTTCCTGAAGCATCTGGTGGGCCACTGTGTGACACAGGAAGCTGGACTAGACGGGCCTTTGGCGTCTTAGTCCATAAGAGGCTCTTCTTATGTTCTTATGGAATTAGGTCTTGGTGGCTGCTGCCATCATCCAACTGCCTCCCTTCTTGGACACAGTCTGCACATCCTCTGCATCCTCACTTCCTTATTCCGGCACCCCCTCCATTGCTACTTTGTTTTGCCATCCCTCACCCCTCCCACCTCTGCCCCCACCTTTGCTAGCAGGTGACTGTGAATCTTTTGGTACTGGCAAGAGGACTGTGCTGGCACCATGCTGCTGCAGTGCCATTTACTACTGCCATTGACTGCATGACAGCACTAGTGGAAAATGTATGCCATCATCATTTGGCCAAGTGAGGATTGGGCCATTAGTTGTGTGTAGTCATTCTTGGAGCTGAATGGCTAGTAGCTGGGTTTAGAGTGCCATTTCCTTTACATCTGGAGGCAAAGGTAATTTGCCTTTGATTTCTAAAGAGTTCTGTTTTGGAATTACATTGGGAAGACAGTGGTGCACTTTACCAGCTCTTGCCAATGGCTGGGAGCAGGCTGATAATTCTCTTGATGCAGTTCTTGCTGGGTGGGGTAAAAACTCCAGCCGACCTTCTTCCCCTTAGCAGAAACTGGGGTCAGACTGTGCTACCCATTGTGCCTGCAATCACAGAGCAACAGATGTTGTGGGCTTTGTAAAAAGAAAAAGTGTCCGTCCATCTGTCCATCTGCCCATCCATCCATCCATTGGATTTACACCCTGCTTTTCCCATGCCAATGCAAACACCCAAGGTGGCTTACGAGGCTTATATTAATTCATTTCCTGCTATTCTCACAATAATCCTAAGAGGTAGGTGAAGCTGCATGAGAAAGTTGCCATGGTGTCCTTGGAAACTTCATGGCCAACGGGGGATTTGAACCTGGATCTTCCAAATCTCAGTCATAACCAGTTCAGCAACCTGGTTCTTCACTGGCTGACACATGGTCAACATGGTCAGCCTTATTTGCAATAAGGCAAAACTGCTACCTCATCATTCTATAGATATGACAATTTAAATATGACTGGGATGTTACCATGACTTGTCTCCATACCTATTGTCTACCCCAACTTATTTAAAAATAGTCTCTGTGATTTCTGCTATGCCCCACAGATGACTTGATTATGATGAATATCAACATCTTTCTTTGGAAAAGCAGAGCAGTGGAAAGAAGGGTAAATTTGTTTTATTTACAGCTAAAGTAGAATGTGCAACAAGCATGACTCTTAAAATGAGTAAAGGGTAAGCACTTTAAGTTGAAATCCCAAAGGATGATATGAGAAAGAGTTGAAGACATGCATTTGTCCCTTTGAGAAACCTAGTCGGCCACTGCAAGTGTCAACAAGGTTGGGTTGCCTCTGTTGTTTGCACTCTGAGCCTTTGAGCCACTTCACCAATTCCACAAATATTTTACGTTTTAACTTTACTCTTACTCATTTCAAAATGATACTGCATAAAATAAATACAAACATCATATATGGTCCATAGTATTTACAGTCCTTACTCAGTGAACTCTCCATGCATTGAACCTTCTCATTGCTCTGCTGTTGTAGGAGGGCTGGTGTTTGACTTCTCAAACCAGAAGGGTGACTGGAGATATTCTGCAGAAACTTGCCAATCCCTAGCAAAAATGTGTGTTACTGCTGACTGCCAGCTAAGCTCGGCAAGGACTATCAACCAGACTGTCTATAATTTTATTGACTATCAGCTTGACAAGATTCATTAACAAGGAAAAATGCCAGAATGGCCCTTTTCCACAAGCCTGACATTCAGATTCCTTTTATACTGTCTGGATAAATTTCCTATTTGCATAAAAATGCAAATATAAACAGTTTGTTTCCAATTGTCTGCATAGTACTTTGTAAATTGCTGGAAATTTGGCAGTTTTTTAATGCTGGGAAAATACTATGCCATGAAAAGTATTAATGCAATGATGGATAATCAGTTAAGGTCATTTGGTGCTTGAAGGTTTGCAATGTTGAACCAATAGCATTAAATCCAAGCTGAAACCCTTTATCTCAAGTAATATACATTTTTCAATGCAGACTTTACCCTTGCAATTTCAAACAGAAACAAAACTTAATATGACTGCTTCAATATTCATTTGGTATTGTTACATTCATTTCTGTCTGCACAATTCTGTCACATTCATTTCTGTCTGATCAGGTCTGGAAAATGGGTGGGTTTGGAAGCAGTCACCAAATCCAAACCCACTTTGCAGCCCTAAACCCCTCTCCTGGGTCTACATGGACTTGTGCCAGCAAATTTGCTGGCACAGGTTCAAATAGACCCCTATGTGACACTGGCTTAGAGGAAAACTTCAGGATTGTCCATGAGTCATTTAACGCCATTGCACGTGGGGACGGGGAGACATAGGATTGGTCTGTCAGTCATATATTATTCCCAATTTATACGTTTTCTAAATTTCATGATATTAAAAAAATACTGTTAAGTTCTAATAGAAACAAGATTACAGTACTGCAAGCTAGAGGCCTGTCAAACTTAAGTATATTTTTGTAACAGTCCAGAAGACTGTTTGGCTTGAATTAACAAGATTTTATTTCACAGTTAACTCTTCATGCAACAGCCTCTTCTTTTAACTATTGCATAGAAGAGGGAATTTTTGCAGGTTTAACTTCTGGGGTGGAGAGGTTAGGCCTGTACACAGACATGCACTGGCTTTCCCGTGCAATAGGGAGATGGGTGAGTCATGCTGACCTAAATTGGTTAGGATTGCACCCTGAATTAGCTGGTGCAGATCCAAATAGCCCCATTGGGCAGGCTTGAGGACCTAGTAAACTAGCATCTTATGCTAGATAGGATTGCTCTTTGATATGATACAACTTACCAAAACATTGCTATTCAAACTAAATGTATCAGTTCAACTGGACATGTAGAGGAACCAGTCTAACGAATGCTGCTAATAAATTGATTTAACAAAATGGGGAATTGATATTCTGGCCCTACAAACTCCAGCAATGTCTGGTGTAGTGGCTTCTGTTGGTGTTCTTTTGCATTTTAGATTGTGAGTCCTTTTGGGACAGGGATTCATTATCCATTAATTTTTTTCATTTTCTTTGTAAACTGCTTTATGAACGTTCTAGTTGAAAAGTGGTATATTAATAATGTAGATAGATAATTTTACATTGTGAGTTTTTTTTTCCAATTCACTGATGTGACTTGAAGTCTAGAATTAACAGTGAATTGATAGGCTTACTTTGTTTACTGGGAAACTGATGAATTTAAATTTGGAGTGGAATAAAAGAGGATGAACTGGAGATTGAAGACTTGATGATCTGAACTGATATAATACTTAATTGGACAACCGAATGAAAGTGAATGAACCTTTTGTGTACATGAACATAATGAAATATGATTAGTCTTTTAATTAGAATTATCAATCTTTTTTTTTTTTGCAAGGTATGATAGATATCCAGTCTGGAAAAATGGTCACATCACTAAGTGCTCTTAATTATCAATAAATCTAGATATAATTTTATTCTACTAGGTTATGTACACATCTTCACTTGAATACAATACCATGAAGCTGCAATTGATTGTTTATATTTATATTTTTCCCCTTTTCCTAAGTGTTTTGAAGGATGCCAGTGGGCAGGGGAAAATTACATGCATATGAATGAAAAATTATTTGGGGAAATGTTTTCATTATGTCATTTTTTATCCTACAGTAAGGGTGTGCTTTTGTGGACAATCTATATAATTGAAAAGTCACTGACTGACTGATCAGTGCCCAGCCAAAACCGCCAGGCCTAGAAGCATGAAATTTTGGTAAGGTTCCTTACATTATGGAGGCACCTACTAAAAACCGGTTTTCAGAAATTCCAACTGGAAGGGGATGAAAAGGGTGCAATGCGTTTTTCTCCCTATACTTTATGTTGAAGAATCCCTGACTGAGGGATGCTCTGCCCCAACCCCTGGACCTAGAATTTGGGGAGGGTGTTCCTTATGTGATCCCCCACCAAAAACTGATGTTGAGAAATTTAACCCTTAAGGGGGTAAAAAGGGGTGCAACATGTTTTTGTCCTATGCTTAACATTGAAGACTTTTTGATCAACATCCAGCCAGTTTGGTGCCTGGTGCCTAATGCCATGGAAGGCGGATGCACTGGGGAGGATGCTGTGCATGGGGGAATGTTGTGTGTGGGGGAATGTGATTCATATGGGAGATGATGTGCTGGGGGGATGATGCTCTTGGGGTGTTGACGCACAGGGTTGTTGAACATGGGGGGTCAATGTGCATGGGAGGGTAATGCACATGGGGGTTGACACGCAGGAGACTTGACACGCAGAGAGGGGTTTGAGGTGCCTGGGGGATGTTGCACATGGGAGGTTGAGCACATGTGAGGGCGTTGTGCAATGCAGGGTGTCATGCAATGGAGAATGGTGTATGAGGGGTATGTGGGTACATTTTGCTAGTAAATGAATAAATGCAGCAGATTAAAATGATAAGGAGTAGACAGCAAATTTTATTTATTTATTTCTCTATTTATTTATTTCTCTATTTATTTAGTTATGTAAACTCCACACAAGTATGCTCCTGCTTAATAAACAGACTTAAAAATATACAGCACAAGAAAATGTGCCTGGTAAAGTGTATATTTCTGTTTTAATTTGTATTGGGTACGACAGTAGCTAGGGCTGTAATGGTTCAAGTGGTTAAGACATAGTGCCTGTCAGTTGGCAGGTTGAGGTACAAGACTCAGGTCCTACAAGACGGAGTGAGGTCCTGTCCTTTGCCTACTGTCTGCCAAACCTAGCAGTTTGAAAGCATAGAAATGAAAGTAGATAAATAGGTACCACCTTGATGGGAAAGTAACAGTGTTCCTTGCACATGCTAGCCCCATGACCACACATTGACTCTTCAGTTTAGAAATGAGGATGTGCACCACAACCTATAATTGCACATGACTAGCAGTACAATTTTTGGAGGACACCTTTACCTTTTTGCTGCTGCAGCTATTCTTGTAGACATGATAAATAACTAGAGGAAGCAAACAGGTTTGAAGGGCAGTGGTATAGCACTTAGACCTCCTGCCAGCATTATAGGTAAGGTGGCAATGGGAGTGGGTTAAGAAGAAACAGAGGAAGGAGGTGAAGGGACTGAGAAGTTTGTGGATAGGGTTGGGTTGTGGGGAGGGAGGCAGTGTGGGAAAGGGAGGAGGCAGTTACAACTGGGACACATGGGCACTGTTATTTTCTGTGCCCTCCTTTCCTGCTCCTCTCTCCTTACTCAGTTTTGTATCAGGACGGCACAACATATCTGAGGATACCTATCGGGGTAGCAGGCATTTCCACCAATGTACAGAAATAAAGGTTTTCTTACCTTGAGCAGACTTCTAGACTCACTTCCTCACCCCACTGAATTGGGCACATGCTCCACTGGCACAACTGCATCAGCGGTTGAGGAGTTAGGATTCAACTCTAAGTCCCATTGAACTCAAGAAGAATTACTTCTGAGTAGACATGCAAAGGCTTACACTGTTCTTAAGAATTTTTTCAATTTACTTCAATTAAGAAATAAATTAGCATAAAGCAACTAATATTTATCTTATTAGTTGATAGTCCTAACTTTATATTCATGAAATGTCCTTTTAAGAAATTTTTTAATCCAGCCACACTTTCCCAAGTAATAAACCACACGACTCATTACTCTGCTTTTACACTTTGTTTTCAACACAGCACATCAGTTTATTTTACCAATTTCAAGTGAACAGCGTGCAGGCTTATATCCATGATATCCATGGAGGTGTATTAGGTAGAAGCCTGATAATGTTTATTTGTTTTATGCTGGCAGGGTGCTGTTGTGGTGTCTAATTTATGGGAGTTGGGGAGAGACTGTCAGGAGGCCAAGTGAGCTGCAGTCAGAATGAAGCCTTCTGGATACTTAAACCAGACATGTAATTTCCAAATGCCAAGTAATCACTTAATCCTCTCTTCTGTGGTAGCATAACACTACTTGTCTTACACACTGCAGTTTACGACAAAATGACTTAAGAACATTAGATGCATTAAAATACATTATCCCTCGCTTGAGGGTAATACAGAAGCAAACACATGTGATCAATACGACTCCACAACAAATCTGAAATTTAAAAAAGAAAGAAAGGGATACAATTCAGCTAAACAAGTTTACAATTCTGTACACACTTTCCTGGGAGGAAATCACAGTGCCAGCCCATCCATGCAGCCACCTAAAGAGGATTAAATAAACAGCAAACTAATGAAGGGTCTAAGAAGGTGGTGGAATTTCAGGGTTCCTTCCAGCTCAAGGCTTCTGCCTCCCCCCAACCTTCCACCAATGCAAGCCACATTGATCGGCTTCACAGACACTTGAGTAAAAAGCAGATTTCCCCCCTCCTCAGCATGCTATTTGCATAATGCTGTGGAACCGCAAGCATAGGACTGGTTTTATTTGCTGCCCCTGTATATAAAACCAGACGTGCCGCTCATATGGCAGTGTGCAAGGAGCATGTTGGGAGCATAAGAGTTTTTTTGTAGCACAGGATGGTGGACTCAAAACAACACCAGGCAGCCTTCTGAGTAGTACCCCACAGAATACAATGGGACTTACTTCTGAGTGGATATGCATAATATTGTGTTCTTTCAATACATACTATGCATGTCTACTTGGATGTTAGCTTTATTGAGTCGAATGGGACTTACCGTATTTACTCAAATCTAATGTGCCATTGAATCTAATGTACACCCTGTACTTACAATCAAAAGATCATATTTACTCAAATCTACTCATCTAATATAATGCACACCCTGATTTAAATTCAACTGGAAAAGGTGAGCATTAGATTTGAGTAAATACAGTATTTCCTGAAGTACAAGCCTATTAATATCTACTAAAAAATAATCCCCACCAAGTTCACTCCCATGGAAGTTTATATAGGATTGAAATCCCAATAACCTTCCAAAACTGCATATTGTTTTTACACATCTATCAAATGCGTTCAAATAATCTGATAACTTCTGATGCCGGCAAATACATTTTGTAACTTTGCCAATATATATCACCATATATTTTAGATACAAAACTAGCTTTATTACATATGCTCACCACTAGGCAAGGTGAACAGAAAACAAAGGCTGTACAAACATTTTTATAGGGCATTTTAAAGAGAGGAGGGAGGAGAGGTACAATTAATTGAGGGCAAAGCATGGATCCTGGTTTGCTAGATTTTTGTGTAAAGGTGGGATTCAGGGGATGATACAAGCAGTTGATGGGAAGGCCAGAAGGGAAACTTGCAATGTGTCCTCAACTCTTCTGAGACTGTGGGTTGTCAGGGCTCCTTGCAGTTATGGCTTAATTGCATAAGTCATGTATTTTTGCTACATTCCACCTTTATCATTTTGGCCTGAATGTTTTATGCCTGGCCTTCTATTGTTTTTCCGGCTTAGAATGGCTGGCCTTGCTATAGGGACCAGATGAGGATTGGGCCTGGGTTGTTTGGACCTAACAAGATATTAATTAAAACAGACTGTTTTATAATAACTGTCTTACTTACTCAGAAGTAAGTCCCAGGGCTGGAGGAACAGGGCTGGTGGGAGAGGTCCAAGCAAGCCTCTGCCAATCTCTGCAGAAGTAAGTCCCTTCATAGTCAGTGGGCTTACTCTCAGGAAAGATGGATGGGAAAGCAGCCTCAAATCCTAATCCTATGCATGCTGCTCAGAAGGAAATCCCATGATAGTCAATGGGAATTGCTCCCAGGAAAGTGTGGCTAGGATTGTGGCCACAGGCTGCAGTCCTCTACTATGCAGTGTGGCTTACTCCTGAGTAGTACTGGGTAGTACTGATTAGTTCTCCATGTCTAGTACTGGGCTGCAAAGGCACCCGGGGAGGCAGGCATGGCCCCCACCAAAAGCCCTGGAGGATCTCATCCTCACAACACTCAGATGCTCACCTACACTCCTACTCACCTACACCTTTCTTAGCAGCTCTGACTTCTCTATTCCCACCCAAGGACCCCTTTGTAAAGCTGTCTATCAAAGTGCCTGATTAAAAAAAAACCATCCCGAGAGGCTGCCTCATTTGCATATGAGAAACCCATCATGTTTTGCAAACTGCACAAGGAAATAACTTCTGAAAACTTGCTAGAAATAAGGTTTTTAATCAAAATAAGATGTTTAGCATAGAGATGCTTCCTGAATAGCATCAGCCAAAGTTTTAGGACATTAAGAAGCTTCTCACCCTGCCTTGAAAGTATTGAGCTTTGAGACATTTATATAGTGATCGAAAAACCCTCCCATCTCAGCAGTGAGTGTCTGAATGTGCTGTGGGATGATTGCAATGCCTTGTCTGAATGATTGTAATGGGAACAGACTGTTTGTATTTTAAAATTAAAAAATAACCTTAGGGTGGGGAAGGAGGGGGAGAGAGAGCCCCCCCTCAGAAGGGAGGAAGGGGAGGAAGGAGGAGGGAGTGGAGCTTCACCTCTGGGAAGACAGACCTAGAGACCCTTTAAGAGAAATTCAAACACAGTTGCATGCAATTCAAAGATGATGGCCCCCTCTTAGCTACCGGTTCGCTAACATCCTCCCCAAATTAACAACCGGTTCTACAAAACTGGTGAGAACCGGCTACAGCCCACCTGTGCCTGGGAGTGATCTTGTGGAGCACAGGGGCAAAGTCCTTATGTACCAACAACCTTACGGATTACATGGCACAAGGAAGCAAGTCCCCGCAATTATGTCTACTGTACAGCCTCTTAATTTTTTTTACTTCTGCTCCTTTGTAGGTTTCAGGCCATACTTTAGGCTTAAATGTTGTTGTTGTTTAAATGACTTTCTGACACATGGGTTGTTATTCCGCAGACACAGGCAGCCACAGCTTTGGATCTTCACAGTGTTGTTGCATAGAGGACATATTTATTATAAGAGGGGTTTTTAGGGGGGTCAGATTTGGGGCATTCTGCCTCAGAATCAGATAACTTGTGTCTCCATGTGTTTTTGGCTTTGTCTGTTTTTGTCTTGGCCAAGACCTAGATAGGTTCATAGTTCTTGTGTGTTTTGCCTGTATTATAGTTTTCATGTATATTTGTATTGTAAATAGTATTTTTATTATGAATAAGTTAAGTAAAATTCATTCATCTAAATTCTGTCTCTAATGCATTAATTTCTGTAAATTTATGTAGAAATGCAAATTAATTCATTCCCCCCTCCCTCAGCCCTCTACACAGTGTCACAGAGATGATGTGGCCCTTCAGCCAAAAATTTTGGAAGCCCCTGATCTAAGGGCCACTGCCCATTATCAAGGGCTACTTGAAAGACAATATGTAGTTCATGTTACATGAAGGTTACGCATATTTACCTGGGTGTAAGTCCAACACTAGACGCTGTTGGACTTATAGTTAGCTCCAGAAGACAAATCAGGCATAGGACTTCTTGATACAAATACAAAAAGATTTCTTTGTTGCAAAAAGAAGAACTAAAGCAATATACAGAACGGAGATTAATGCTACACTCTTACAGAGCCCTCTCTTTTGTTGAAAACAAATGGTGGTTTTATTCTTCTGAGATATTAGTGTTTGACTGATGTACAAAACCTCTACACATTGAGAGTGCATTTTAATGACACCCAAGTGATACCCAGCTTGAAAACGTTTGGACTTCTAAGTAAATGGTCTCAAATTTATTGGAAGCTGACAAACCCCTTGAATTTTTCTTTATTTCTCCTTTTTTGGGGCCTATTTTTCTGTATTTTTGGATAGGTTTGACTCTCCAGAAATATCTGTGCCATTCTATAGTCTAGGAGTTCCTGACATACATTTTTCACTCTGTTTTTGTCCTTTGACAAACTTTTTTCTGAGATGGCCATGTGCTAAATGTCTATTCTGGGCAATTATTCCTATGAAATGGTTTCTTGTTTCTCATTTATTTTCAGTGAAGTGTTTATGTTTGTCAATAAAAATATATTCTTTATGTGCAATAAAGACACATTACTTTGCAAGCCTTAAAAAATATGCTCAGAGGTGTCATGACATGTGTAGCATACGTTGGCAGGTAGGCGGGCAGGCTGGTGGTGAACTGAGGGGAAATTGTGACAGAAGGAGAGAGGAAGGTTGAGGAGGTTTTAAAGCTATTTTATGAAGGGAGCTGCAATAGGCATTCCACAACAAGGTATTACACGAAGCCGAACCTGTTCATTGCTGCAAGGGCTTAAAGCTGAAAGTTATGCAAGCCAGTTAATAAATGTGCCACATTTAATGAGTGATTTAAGAATGATATAAGCAAAGACTGAAAGGATAAGGGAAAAAGGAAAACCTATTCCACATATGGGTAACATTCATAAGGTGTTTTATGGATTAACAAGACGCAACACATTTCTGATCAATACCAACTGTGGCAGCATGTCATGAATAATGTACGAGAGTTTTTCAAAAAATGAGACTGGTAGAAAGAGTCTGTGGGCGTCTATGATTTATTTACAGGCAATGCAATTCAGGAATAACAGACAAACACACTCAAAATAAATTAGGGTAAATGCCCACATCATCATCCTGTGACAGAGCAAGTTAGCAAATTTGCCATTGTGAAGACAGGCTGTTAAAAAAAGCCTACTCACTGTTGTATGGCCAATTCTTCACTCCTCCCAAAACCTGGAGCTAGATGAGAGAGATCAGTGAAAAGGCTCTCATTCAGTCCTGATCTAAAATACTATTACTATGTTAGGGAAATGCAATCAAAGATGAAAAGGAATGGGATAGATCCATAGTGTGAAAGATTAAAATACCAACTAAAGAGGTTAACTATTCCGATAATTTTTGAAAGAACTTCCAAAATTTGCCATCAACTAGTATTAGCCTATTAACAGCCTGATCCAATGTTGTCCAAGCACTGGCAAAGTACCCACAGTGCCAGTGCTGCACATTGCAAATGTGTGTGAGATATGTTTATGGCACACAGAATGTAAAGCAGCACCATTAGGAGGGTCACTACTGGCGTCAGGGCTTGTGGAGAAGATAACTCAGCAACCACAGAGTGTTTCCCCTTCACTCTCCGCATGTGGGAGTCATCTTTCATTACTTTCATTACTGAAAAATGCTGGGTACTACTACAGTATCTTGGAACTTGGCACTAAGATGGCAGTGCCCACCGTCTTGCAACCTTCCTGAAATGGTGACTCCTCAAGATGGTTCTGACCGTCAGTTTGAGAACCTTTATGCTAGATGTTCTGAAACATTTGTATTGAAATTTCAATGTTTTATTAATGTTGTATAATGTTATTACATTCTGTTATTTATTCTGTTTTACAGCGGCTGCAATCCTAACCCCCCATTTAGGCTGGCATAAATCCTGGCACAAGTTCTGTACTGGCTGAGGTCCAGCCCTATTTTAGACAAAACAAATAATATAAACAAGATGCAGTAGCGAAGTTCCAGCTATAGTTATGAAGATTGAGTACCACTGATTTCAACAGGTACAGTAAAATATGTTCTTTAATATCTCCCCCATAACAAAGGATCTTGAAAAATTATTTTACCTTGACTGGCACACTGCATTGTGATTGATTACAATACATGTAAATGTGGCACACACAATGAGGACCTATGCAAAATGCTCTTGCATCACAATATAAGCAATTTGAACCTTTGTCTGCATTTAGGAGAACCTGATGAAGCTTTCAACCAATCAACGTATAAAAAGAAGCATCATTTTCCAAAACTGGTGCTTTTTGTGTTGCTTTGAAAAGAATGTGAATATTTAGCCCTTACCCACCCTCTTAGCACATAGTTGGGATGGTTATAGAGGGAAGGAAAAGTACACAGGATGATAAAGGGATGCATTTTCTACTCATTCAAAACAGGTTAGTACAGGTTAGGGACTAAAAAGCTGTACTTAAGCAGAAAAGTAAAGACCCATTAGCTATTAATTTTTTATTTTCTTTGTAAACTATTTTGTGAACTTTTTAATTGAAAAGTGCTATTAGGTAGGTAGGTAGGTAGTTGTTTCTAGCCCTGTGCTATCATGCCTGTGCAAAAAGAACCACCAAAGGCACAATCCAGAGTAACTATGGGGAGTGCTTGCTCTGGTGTAAGAATAATTTATTCTGGATTGCAATATGAATTTCTCATAGGTTTTCACTAAGTGGTGCCATAACTACGGGTGCATGTAATGTCTCTTATGTGCTCCCATAGTTACTCTGGATTGTAGGGCAAGGCTGTGGTGTTCATTACTCACAGGTCTTGCAAGACAGGGACCTTCTGTGTATGTGCAAATGAGAAAAAGAACCAACGTCTTGCAACAACAACTCTACAACTCAGAAACCATTATTGATGATGTTACAGAACAACCAGATCCTTTCCTTGTAAACACATCCACATTTCTTATTTTTTAAAATGAATCTTGAGCTTGTTCAGTTCTGACAGTGCTTGTTGGCTGCGTGAAAGGGATCCTCTGGACCTTCACCCAGAGATGTCGTAAAGGCTCCTAAGTACTGAGGGAGGATGATGCCGCTGTGCTTCTTCACTCCACTATCCTACTAATCCTACCTTCCTCCTTGGTGTATAGGGCAAGACTAGAATCTTATGAGAAAAGGATGATGAGTAGAGCAAAAGGGGCTGGTAGAGCAATCTGGCAGAAAGAATTTTGCTTGTGTTCTCCCTTGGTCTCTTGAAGCTATTAAAAGTAACAGAAACATATCTCTCGGTGATGATTTTGCAGCTTTTGGCATAGGAAGGGCTCCCAGAACTACCTTAGAGATAGAAATGGTTTCAAAAAAATTTTCTGAAGCACAAAACTGCTATTTTTCTCTTTTATAATCCAAAACTGGAGCCGAGCCAACTGGACTTGGATACACTGAATTCACCAACAATGCTGCATGGCATCTTGCAGCACGACAGGAAGCTCTTCTTCCTTCTGTGTTTAAGTTTCTCTCCACAGGAATATGCACAACAACTGCTTGGAACAAATGTTCAGGCAAGCTTGGTTTACATGCTCTCACTTGGAAGCGCATTTTTCTCAGATGGTCTTGCTGTGGGGCTTTTGTCTGGGAATTCCTGCTGATAATATATCACCTACCCCCAGCCACCCACCCACCCAATTATATGAAATTACCCTCCTGCAGGACCTCTTATTCATCTTTTCCCATTGCAATGTGTTGACATAATAGTATGTTCCAGAAAAAATAGCAGTTAGCTATACAGTCTACACAAATGAGAACCTAATTTCAGGTGACATTATATCCCATAATTGACTTATATTCAGCAGGGCAGCAGAATGTTTGGCTTCAAAGGCAAAAGGGGATTTAAACCCACTTACCCTTCTGTAAACGCTGCGGTGGGTCTCCTTGGGCCCATGCCAGTGATTACACTGGAACAAGTCTGAAGAAAAAAGAGGGAAGACCGGTGGCATAGCTGGGGGTGCAGTTGCACTGGACAAGATTTAGAAGGGCAAAGTACTAGTGGATATAATTGTGAAAGAGTATGTTTGAATGATAATTCCATCATGTTATATATCATTGGAATGGTTATTTAATGCAGAATGGAATATCTATATTCTATCAAATGTTAAGGCCAATTAACCAGAAAATGAAAACGTTAAAAAGTATTGAACAAAAAGTGGATTTTCTTAACTCAAAACTTTCCTGTGATACTGATTGCTCTGAGAACCAATGTGATGTAATTCTGATACTGTATGGAACTAATAAGGTGTTAATATGAATCAGCTCTCATTTCCATATACATATAATATAGGTACCTATGCTTAGTTGGTATACAGGCACGTCTGAGTGATGATCCTCTTATATTTAGCAGGGAAAGAATAACCATTCCTCTTTGCCCCAGCACAGTTTCTCTAACCAAAAAGGGAGACAATTTTCACTTAGTGAAAATTACACTATTGAACATAACACTATTGAACATAAGAACATAATACTATTGGAAGTGATTTTACAACTTTAATTCGGCAGCTAGTAGTGGAAAGCTAGTTCCACCAGCATGGAGTCAATAGGATTGGGCTACTTCTGTGTCCATTATCTTCATGTGGTTATAACACAAAGAACCCAGGAAGGAAGGGGCCTATGGAAAGTAATTTGTTGAAGACCCCGAGAAACCTGTAGCCAACTCTGGAGAGGCCCACTGGACTTCAGTGTGTTTGGGGCTGGGAGAAACAATTCTCCCCCATGTGATTTTGCTTTTGATGGAATGGTCCCTGTTTCACCCAGAAGGGAAGTTGCTACTGGCCCCACTAGTAGTTTTCCTCCAAAACAAATCACAACACTAGCTCTCTTGTTCCAGATGGGGCCAGCTGTCTCAGCCAACGAGTTTCCTTACTCATTGAAAAATGAAGGGAAAAATAGCTTCAAAATGCATTCAACCAATATACATTGTTTGTTCTGAAATCTGCTCACTTTTTGAATAATTCATCACCGGGTCTTAAAAAGACAGTACATATATAATACTTTGTCATTGTTTACACAGTAAAATAATTACTTTTGATAACATACTGTGTGATTCTAATTATATTGTGTTACAGCCTGATCCTATCCATAGTTTATACTTGCAGATCTCACATCCCACTAATGTTATCCCCAGATTAGCAGTGTCAAATCTGTGCTGCCATCATACACTTTGGGGCCACCTGCACAAATGGCTGGGGGCTCTGCAAATGGGGGTAGCTCATGTCATGGGAGAAATGTGGAAGGTTCAAGTAGGGTGTGGGCCAGGCAATGGGTGGGAGAGGGCTGGAGGGATAGGATATTGAAGGCATTACTGCATGCCAAGATGTTATCTTCTTTCCAACAAGACCCCTCCTTCAAAATTCCTTGGACTTATGTCAGGAAAACAGCTGACATAAGTATTAGGGGACCCATGGATTGCCAGAGAGCCTTAAAGGAAATAAGTAAGAAAATTTTTTACTTACCGCTTATGGCCGTTGGTGATACTGTTTGTAATGAGCTGGTGGGAGATGAGATTGGACAGTTACTGTAATATAGTCTGGTGCTAGAAAACATGTTTTGAGCTCAGTGTTGTCTGTAAATTGGAAGAAATAACATGAATCGCCAAGGAAATGTGTGCATTTTTGCATCAGCTATCAGGTTGTTCCCTTTTTTTCCTAAAGGCACTCTAATAAGCTCACTGTATTGCCAAGCTGCAAAGAAAGCTTGTGAATTTTAGTGCTTTCAGCCAAATAATTGCTTCTCGTTTTTTAAGCTTTTTTTGTAGATTAAAAATTCTGCTTTTGATACCCAATGATATTTTATCTGGTGGATCAAATTTTAAGACAGCAAGCAAGAATGTTTCTGTAGAGATTTGCCTTGAAATATTACACATTTATCCTCTTGATTGAAATGATTTAATAGCTGAATCAAACATTCACAGCACCAATCTGTGCCGCAGTTCAATAATTCTTTTATATGGAAACTGTAATGTCTTCCCACTCAAATCTACCACTGTACTCTAAGCAGTTTCGAGATGATTTATGCATGCATTACACATCGGTATATAGAACGTGTCCTTTCCAAGTTAATTCCTGCTGGGTAAAAAACTCAACTACTTTTAAATATTTAAATTTTTGGAACACATTGGCTGGCTCAGGAAAAATCTGGGCATGATTTAACTGTATTCATTGCATTCCTTATGCAAACACTATTATACTCATCTATCTGAGAAACAATGGAATCCAGTTTTGCCTGAAAAATATATTGCTATAGTTTATTCAGTGTTTGGTCACTAACCATTTGTCAGTGAACAACGTAGATGACAGGATTCTCTTATTCTGACTCAAAACCCATGTACAGTATATATTCTGTAGAATCAAGGCATGGCAGTGGTGCAACATGAGCAGAATTCTGCATATACTCATAAAATCAGGGGAAAGAGTACAGTCTAGCCAGAATCCAAGCAAAGAAAATTGATGTTGGACCCTTTTGGGGGATTCTGGGGACACAGATGCCAAAAAATGGCATTGGTTCTGTTCATCAGATATGCTTTTCACTATATGACATATGTGGATAAGGTATAGGAACAAGTAGCAAATGCTGGCAGGAAAATACAGTAATCATAGAGATAATAATGCCAATGATATCTCAAAAACTAGAGTTGCTAGTGCAAAAAAGATACTATTTCTGGAATCAGTGGCACAAAAATACCCAGAATCAGGTCAAACATTCCAGGTACCACAATTCTTTTTCCCCAGTGTAATGTGTGCATCCCTGATCTGAAATTTGTTAAGACAGTACTAATGAACAGACAAGAGGAGATATTTGTAGGGAATCTTTATAAATACTGTATTCCCTAATCAAAACCCCCAGCCTACTACTGCCATTTCCTCTCTACAAGTGCTCTCTCTCAGACTGCATGTACACTTTCCCATTGAGCAAAATGGGATATGAACAGGATTGTGACTGAAGAATATTTTCAATTGTGTTTCATTCCCATTATAGAGTCCAAGCTTGGAAAAAAACAAAAGTAGCTGGGGGGGGGGGGTGGTAGTCATTTGCAGGGAAGAATTTGTGAACTTGGGAAGGCTTACGCACACATCCTTTGTATTTTGATTCAAGTGACTCCCCTGCCCAGAAGAAAAACACAGGGTTGAGAGCCTGTATTTCCACTATAATGTGTATTTCTACACTCTGTGTATTCTACACTCTGTGTCTATAGTCATTTATTAAAGGTGACTTCCTGAATGGCACTAATTGATTGTTTTCACTAGTTAATGTTTTTCAGTAACTGCCTCAACATCAGTAGAAAGAATTACAGACCTGGATTGTGTATAGGCTATAAGCAAGGATCCAAGAAGCTAATTTAGATATATTCAGGGCCTCTAGTATCTTCCTCTCCCTCCACCTTTATCAAAGTGCTTTTGAAAGTCCCATCATCTCTGGAACAGATTTATCTTTCAGCATTGAGGTTTGCTGGACGGGACTGCCTTGGATACAATGTGTCCAGTAACTGGGGAGTAGTGTTTAAGAAAAAATTCTGAGGCACAAAAATGCAAGCCTATATCTTTATTGGCAGCTGTGCAACTATATGCAGTACTTATATTATTTTGAGGCACCACTATTTAGCCCAGTGATTTTAAACTATGGCAACCATTTTCAACTGGTGTGCTGCGGATAATCCTCAGGTGAGAAATGGGAATTTGGGGATTAACATGCATTAATAGGAAAATTGGGGGATTTGAACAGTCTGTTGTGCCTTGTCAGTGGTAAAAACAATTGGTGTGCCTTGACAATTTCGGTGCCTTGTTAATTGTGCCATGAGATGAAACAGTTTAAAATCACTGATCTAGCCTCTAAATAATGTCAAAGGATTATTCCAATTGATAAATATTGTATTTACTCAAAGCTAATGCTCACCTTTTCCAGCCAAATTCAGTCTCCAAAATCAGGTTAATTAGATTTGAGTAAATATAGTATTTTTATAGGGTGTATAGGGTGTGCATTATAGGGTGTGCGTTATAGGGTGTATAGGGTGTGCAAGTATAGGGTGTGCATTAGATTGGATGGTGCAGTAGATTTGAGTAAATATAATATAAAGTCCTCAAACATTAACATTAATATTCAGATAACAAATGCAATAATATCTAATAGCAAAACACCTGAAGAACCCCTGAATGATGGCTTTTACTCTTGTATTCAGAAGATAGTCTACTCCTATCTAGGATTTATACTGATGAATCTCACATTCAATAAACACAGATATATGCTTGCCTATCTACATCACTATGGGATCAGGAAGATGGATGAGTTGTGCTGGCCTAGGTTAGGATTGTACCCAATGTTACTTACTGAATTTAAAACTATTAATTACAAGAAGGCTACATGGCACCAGCTCACAGGCAAAAGGAGAACAATATAGGTTTTTTTTCTAGGAAAAGAGGTTAAAAACGAGGACATGTTGTAGAAAAAGACATATGGTCACCCTGCCTGATCAGTTGTCCTAATTGAACAGATGCTGTCTGTATGGGGGAGGCTAAGAGTGTAAAGAAAAGCCCCACTCTTTGGTCAATGCACTTCCTTCCTAAACCCTGTCCTTTGTGCAGCTTTTGAGCATAGGGATTTATTTCTGAATTGAATAATGAGTGTAGGATCTTCTTTGCATTCATATCAATCTCCTCAATCTTCATTCATCAGGTTATTTTTTTATTTCTAATCCACATGAAATCTATTTTCCTTTTTCTTTGGTTGCACCTTGATCTAAATCACTTTACCTGTTAACTTATGCATTCCGTCTCTACCCATCTTTCAAAAATATCTTTCAAGAAACCATGCATATATTTCAGTTACCGTTTCCATTATCATATTAATATCATCTCCCTTTTTTCATTTCACTTTATTCTTCCTTTAATTTAAGAAATGCTAAGAATGATTATTAAAGTTGTGCTGTTAGCAAAAGAAATATATTAGAACTTTTCAATTAAGTGCTGCAGTTGTGCATTTAACAACTTGCACTGCAACAATTACTAGATACAAACATTTGTCTGCAGATTATATATCTTTACGTATTAATTCCTGAAGATCAAACCATTATTAATATTAATGCATTAATGCAAAAACTGGCTGAAAAGTTATTATTTGTAAAAGTATTTGTCAGTGCTAGAAAAAAGGTTTATACTGTGATTTTTACACTTCTGCCTAAACTGTGCTTTAAAGACCAACTTGCAAATCCCGCTTGCAAATCTTGGGCAACTTTAGTGAAACCCACCTTAGAGAAATATGGAAATGACATGGATTCTCCACTTTCCTTTACATCCAGTAAAGTTAAGTCACTGATAATAGATAAAATTTGACTTTATTACATGAGGTGGGATTTATGTAACATCTTTAACTCACCCTATTCACTTTGGCTATGTATGTATAAATTATCTTTTGTTTTGGAGAATTATTTGATCAATCTAGCTGTCCCGTTATTATGCAAGGCGTTTACTGCTTTATGATTTCAATGTATGCCATCCGCTGTCCTTGAAGGAAGATATAAGAATATCCCCTTTAATTTAAGAACCTGTTTATGTGGATCATGCAAAGCAGAAGACATCTCACACTATTTACTAAGATGTCCCCTTTATGTTTTTCCTAGATCAAAATATTTGTCTGGTATTATTTGTGTGTTACAAGATAGATCCACCAGAGCCCAGGTTTGCTGGCTTCTAGCAGACATAGATATCGAGGTAACTTATAAAGTGGCACATTTTGCTTTAGCAGCTATGAAAATTCATGCCTAATCTTTGCTGTGTTAAGATTTTAATTGTTTCTCTCCTTCTTTGTAAAATGTTTAGCAGTGCATATGTATGTTAGTGCATAGCGTATTTCCCGGCTTATTACACGCACTGGACCATAAGACGCACCAAAGTTTAGAGGAGCAAAACAAGAAAAAAAATATTCTGAACCAAATGGTGTACTAATATATTTAATAAAATATAGCAGAATAATATTTCAACCATGTAAAGTCAACAGAGGTATTAAGAACCATTATCACTGTCATTAACAAATGAGGAAAGACTTTAAGCTTCAAGCACTCTTCTAATTTTCTGGAACCCACAAAAACTCATCATCTTTCGGGTCAGTGATGTGACTTTTGCACAAATCTCATTGAAAATGATTAGACACCAACATTTTGCACAAATCTCATGCAAATGGTCCAGGAAGGCAGGTAAGTTGGGGTGGAGGGATCCAGGTAGGTAGGGAAAGGTGAGGGGATCTAGATAGATAGGGAAGAGTGAGGGATGCACAGGCATGGAGCAGCAGGGAACAGGTCCTGTGCATATCTACTTTGGAGCAAGTCTCCAAGCCAGGGAAGGCTGCTTAGGATTGCAACTGTGCCAGGGTGACCAGATGCCAAACCCAAAATTCCTGAACCCCAAGACCAAAATTCCTACTACCCCCCCCCCCCAGGGCAAAGTTCCTACCTGCTTGAAAAATTGCCAGAACATGTAATTTTCTTTGTTTTTATATTTTTATTTTTTTGTTTTTTGGCCATAACTTTTGATAGGAAGGAGATATCTCAAAACTGTTTTTTGCATTGGATTCTGCACTTCAATACAAATCCAATGAATTATGATATGATGGGGTACTGTGCTCCAGGATTGGCCCTATCACCCTATAAGATGCACAGATATTTCCCCCCTTTGGGAAGAAAAAAGTGCGTCTTATAAGCCAGCAAATACAGTATATGTTTTATCTGTCTAAGGGCGCAATCCAGAGTAACTATGGGGAGTCCTTGCTCCAGTGTAAGAACAATTTACTCTGGATTGCAATATGAATTTCCCATAGGTTTTCACTAGGTGGTGCAGTAACTACAGGTGCATGTAATGTTTCTTACATGCACCCGTAGCTACTCTTGATTGTAGGGAATGTTACATTGTGATGACCTATGGTTAATACAATACAATAACTCTGAAATCTGTAGAAGTATTTATCAGTGCTAGACAAAAGGTTTATGTTGTAATTTTTACCTAATTGCACTACTTATACAGCAATGGGTTTATATTACATTCTAATTACAATATAGTAAACTTTTAAACTAAGGACGCAATCCAGAGCAACTATGGGGAGTCCTTGCTCCAGTGTAAGAACAATTTGCTCTGGATTGGAATATGAATTTCCCATAGGTTTTCACTAGGTGGTGCAGTAACTACAGGTACATGTAATGTCTCTTATGTGCTCCCGTAGTTACTCTGGATTGTAGGGTTAATACTGATCTATATTTATAATCAGAATAGTATTTAATTTAATGTGGAGGGTATTTCTTCTGTGATGTAGGCACTCACTAAGAACCAATTTTTAGAAATTTAACCCCTCGGGTGGTGAAAAGTGGTTCAACATGTTTTTGTCCCTATACTCAAGGGTGTCACTAGGGTGTACAGGGAGAGTGGTCCAACCAGGTGACATGTCCAGGGAAGGGTGAAGCATACTGGGCTACTGCAAAAATGCAACTTTGAGATGGTGCATAAAACCCCATCATATCATATACCACTGGGTTTGTATGGAAGAGCAGAATCCACACAACAATCCGTTTTGAAATAGCACCTGCCTATCAAAAGTAATGGCCAAAAAATTAAAAACAAAAATAGGCATTGAACTCTAAGGAAAGTGAAACCCATATTACAGCTTTACTCAAGAGTAGGCAAATGTGTCATAGTCCATTGGACAGATCAGGCTGAGTAGAATCCAAGGACACCAGAATTTGTCCTGATCCAATGAACACAGCCCCCACCACCCTAGAATGAGGCCCCATTGAAATGCACTGGAAATGAAAGTGAACTGTACAGAGGTGTTTACCAGGGAGTACAAAGCTTACAAAATGGTCCTGATCAGGGTCGTCACAAGGTTGTAAGAAAGGTGGGAACTTTGAGGTGGGGTACACCCTTAGTGACCAAAATGGCTAAAATCAGAGTTTGTAGAAATGATCCCATCATGTCATATACAGTTGGATGTGTAATTTACAGCAGAATGCAGTGAAACAAACAACTTTGAAATATCTTTATTCTGTTAAAATGTGTTGCTAAAAAACCAGTGGAGGTAGGGAAATGGCACATCACCACACTCACCATTCAGGTTGATGCCCTACCCACTGCATGGTGGTGATGCACTGGTCTCTCCTAGTGATGAACCCTAGTGATGCCCCTACCTATTCACTGAAGACTGACTGATTGATTAACACTCAGCCTCAATCCCTGCACCTAAAAGCATGAAATTTGCATGCTGTGCAGGTACAAAACCTGGATGCAAAAACCTTATTAACTGCAGGTTATGGGTTTCAAGCTATGGATTCCTGACTCATAACAAAAGCCAATATTATGATCAGAGAAAATATGTATTATAAGCATCGCTACCTCTTCATTACAAATAAATCAGTCTTTCTGATTTGGCAAGTGCTGCACAGAATTTGACTTTCTATAGAAACAAACCACTGAATTTGTAAATTTATAGTTTAAAAAGGAGTGAAAGGGTGAAAAGAGAAAATCACGTCGCAAAGAGCGCTAATAAGGATTTTGATTAATTTGCCACAGAACGATGGCACATGCCTTCCTCTCTAAACAAAGATGAAATTGAGCATATCAATTATTCAGGATATTTTCTCTGACCCAGGAGGTGTCGCTTGTAATGCACACTAATGGGGAAGCCAGCTAGGAAAATGAGAAGCCCGACTCTTCAGCTTGAAATAGATTGTACAAAGCAGCCAATTGTTTTTCTGTGAGACACACATTCTAAACACAGGTAAGTTCAGAAATAAGCAGCACAACAGAAACAACAGAAACATTTATAAAAGTCAGTCTGTTCATTTCTTAGGTATTAATACATCAGAAGGGGGTTGAGGCTGTTTATTATTGCTGCCAGTCTCTAGGGGACAAATATAAATGCTGATGTACAAGCAGTGGCATCACTATGGGTGCGAGCACCACCACTGGTCAGCATTGGAAAATCTTGATATTTTAGAATAACCATATCATGTCACAAATAATTCAATGCAGATTTTAATGTAAAATGTACTGAACAAATTGTGTTCAGATAGTTGCATTTGATCAAATGTTATGGCCAAATAACCAGAAAAGGAAACACAGCTGGCTTAATGTAACAAAAAGTAGATTTCTTTGACTTGGTAATGACCAAAGTGTCTATTGTTCAGAGAATCAGTGAGGTTAATGAGGTGTTTAGACATAGAAATAACCAATGAGGTGTTAGTATGAGTGTGCTCTCATTTTCTTATATCTGACAACTGTGTGTACAATGTGTACTAGAACATCTGTTCAGTTCTTCGAGTGAAAAATCACTCACTGACTCTCTGATGTGAATGCCCAGCCAAAACCACTGGGCCTAGAAGTGTGAAGGTTTTTTTTGGGGTGTTCCTTCCATAATGGAGGCACCTACTAAGAACCAGATTTTGGAAATTCCAACCAGAAGGGGGTGAAAAGGGCCACAATGTGTTTTTTCCCTATAATTTCCATTAAAGAATCCCTGACTGAGGGACGCTCTGCCCCAACCAATGCTCTGCCCCAATGCTCTGACCAAGAAGCATGAAATTTGGGGAGGGTGTTCCTTCTGTGATGGGAACACCCAGCTTGAACTGATTTCTAGAAATTTAACCCTTAAGAGTCTGAAAAGGGGTGCAATGCATTTTTGCCTATACTTACCATTGAAGACTGACTGTTCAACATCCAGCTGATGCACTGGGAGGGAGGGTACACAGAGGATGATGGTGCGCATGTGCTCTGTTGGGTGCTCCTTTTGGATCAAGCGCTGCTTTTCCGCCAGTGCTTTTGTGCCACTAGATGCTTTTCTCACTTTAAGCCAAGGGTGACCAACCCCAGCCCAGCAGCAGATGTGGCTCGTGGCAACCCTCAATGTGGCTCTCAGCAAGACCCCTCTATCTGACTTATGGACAAAACTTACAACCCTCCAGACTTGTCACCAATACCCTCTTATATGGAAAATTATTCAAATTTTAAAAGTAAATATTTTCCCAGCCCCAGACACACTGTCAGAGATTATGTGGCCCGCTTGCCAAAATGTTTGTACACCTTGTCCTTAATTCTTTATAAACCTGTGTGCTATTGGTATGAGATCCAGGTCCAGTCTTGTTATATACAGATTTTTTAAATGCATGGATTTGACACAACCAAAATGGCCACTGCAATTCATCGTTTTAAAAACTGCTTTTCTACTGGTGTAGATAGGTAGTCATGCAAGTAATCATTCCATTTTTTAGTCCCTGAATCAAACCTCTCCAGATTCTAATGTGTAACCCTGTTCAATAAGGCACAATAGAGAAGCGAGTAACATGGAAGTAGATCTTCAAACCTGTTTTTCCATTTCTTTTTTATTCATGGATTTTTTTTTTATCCATGGGAGTTTCCAGAATGGAACCCTAGTGGATAATGAGGAACATATGTATATGGTTTCTTTCATCCTAAAGATCAACCTTCCCTTAGGTTGATGCAGCAGTTGCTGCGCCAGTGTAAATCAAGGTTAGAATTGTACCAAAAATGACATTAGTTTTCCGTTAGGGTTACCATAAAGACATGGGCATCAGGTTCTTTACTGCTGGTGCCACCAGCCTTGACCTCCACCTCCAGTAATACTGGGTGATCTTGGAGATGACACTGTGAGCTTCCAAACTACCAGCCACATCATACAGTGGAGATTCCCTTGAAATTTTCAATTCCATGGGAGTGATTCACTATATAAGCCGAAATTATAAAATTTTATAGTGACACTGTAAGTTGAAGTAATGTTGACAAGTTAAAGCCTTAAAATTTAAACATATGTTGCATTCACTTAAAAAGATAGTGTTTCATCCAATGTCTTAGAGCACATGATGACTCTTGAGCTATCTTGTTATGGTGATAGGCTGGCAAAACCATTTCAAGGCTCTGCTTAATGGATCAGTCACCACAATTCTGTGGATTTCTAGCCTCTTCTCTTTCAAATTGGAAAATAATTACCACTCATTGATTAGCTATCCCAACTAATGAGAAAATGTAAAGTAAAATATCATGAACTGATTCCCGAAAGGATGTAATTAGGTTCTGGTGGTGATTTATTATTGAACTAGTTATACACAGATAATTTGAATGACAATCAAAAAATTAAAAGTCACTATCTAGAGAAAATCAGATGTGCCTATGCTCTCCCCTTGGAATCAATGGGCTCTATGACCCAATTTTATCTAACCTTCTTCTCACTGATACAGCCACACCAACCAAGTGTGCACTGCATTGTTGCAGTGTGTGTGTGTGTGTGTGTGTGTGTGGATCTACTTTGATCTGTACCAACCATTCAGCTAGTGCAGAACTGAGGAAAGTAAAAGACATGAAATTGGGTTAAAGAATGGGGATAGGATCTTGCCCCAGATTATTGCCACCAGGTTCCACCTTCTCCTTCCCCCATTCTGTATTCCAGCTACCTCCCTTCCCTGCACAGAAGTGCCCCTCTTTCTCCCCCTTCCATCTCTATCCATCACCGACAACCTGAAACAACTTACCTGCATCATCAGAGATCACCTGCTACAGAAGTGTCTCCAAAATGACAGTCACATGTTGCCTGTTTGCAACATCTTAAAGGCATACATAGAAATTATGTCTCACACACTCAAATACATATTCATGCATGCATGCACACATGCAGGCACATACACTGTTTTGAAATGGTGCAGGTCTGCCAAGCTGAAATCTGCAGCCTCCCTGGTACATCAAATGGGTACACTGAATCTTTCGTAAATCTCCCTCTGTATCAAAATGAGGGAGAAAGGGCTGAAAGAAGCAGGTTCAACTGAATATTAAAATGCCTGTTGATTAGGGATGTTATATGATGAAAAGGAAGAAAGAAACTGGGAAAAGATACAACTTTTTTGTTACAAGATAATATACTTCAGATTTGATTTGCATAGACTAATCAATAGTGTCACAAAAATAACCCTGTATTATTTGAGTAATCGTTCCATATAATTGCAACAATTCAGTTTCAAAGATGAGCTTCCTTGTACTGGGCATGTGGATGAAGAAACCCCTCAAACTACACTCTGTGATGATAATTAATCAGCAGTGATTCAGGACGACCATCCTGATCAATAGGGAGAAGTCTTCTAAGAAGAGATCACATGCAATTCGTATTTTATCTTCCACTCCAAAAGTAATGAGTTCTTCAAGCACAAAGGTACAATTAAGCGTGATGAGTCTCATAAGGGCTTTCTTCAAGACTAGCTACTTCTTGTCTACAGAGACACTTTTCATAATCCAACTTTCAAAGCAGAAGCAGGCAGTCATAGCAGCTGCCACAAAATCCTTCACTGAAGATATGGATTCTGCCTTTGAGGACAGGAACACTTATTTAAGTGGATGGAGCACATCTGAGAGTACCAAGGAATCATGAAGCTGTTGTTTCATTGAATCGTAAAGCATTGCAGATCAGTGAATATTCTTGCATGCCACAGTTTCGCTCCCATGCAAGAAACAGATTGGCTCCAATATCCATCAAAGGAACCATACAGTACAGAAGAATTTTGTTGGGGTTCCCTGAGAGCAGCAAATTGCCTGCAGGACAGAATTTGTTCATCCTTGGTCTAGAAATTGAGTAGAATGGTGAGGAGCATGCAAAAAAAATTCCCGACAGAGGGGGAAAATGATCTCAGAGGGTAATATTAGATGAAGGATGTAGCCAAAAAGATGAAAAATATTTAAATCAGGCTGTACAGAACCCAGTTCCCATGGCCAGACAGCTACTTGGCCACAACATACATCCTGTTTTTGCAGTCCAATGCAGGCAAGTTTATTGATCACTTGGCAGACTATCATACATGATTTGGGCTTCAGTGTGATGCACAGTACCTGGGGGTAACTCCCATTAAATCCAATGGTGCTTACTTGAAAGTAAATATATAGGACTGAGTCACATGTTATACAAACATGCTTTAAATGCAAAAGGTCTGAAACTTATAGCAGAAAGTGAAAAGAAACACCAAGGCTTGTGATGTGGACTAAAGGATCTTTTTCTGGTATTGTTGTATCCAAATATAATAAATTCTAGCATGTGAATATACAGAATAATAAATAAAGGTGTTGTTGGTGTGGATCTGCATCACCCCCAAGTTTGTAGAAACATATTGACACTGGGAAGAATGACAAAAAGCCAACAACTTAATTGTAGCCCAGACTATATCTAATAACCTCCCACATACATTCTGTCCTGACATGTGCCCAGCGTGCTCTGACATTAATTAACATTGCCAAACTGGCTCTTTGAAAAAGGGATGTGATGTACCAGGGCTATCATGGAACCTTGTAAGCTTCCCAGGTGTCCGGAACTTCTCCTTCACTTTTATTATTCCAGTAACACTGAAATGCTTTTGGAATGTGCCTTAAATGTAGCCAAGGTCATAAAGGGAGTGATAAAATCCTGATCATCCTATTGTGAGAAAAATACAGTTAAGAGGAAAACTATTGCAGCTTCACATATGGCAGATGAGCAACCTCCTGAACTGTAGAGAAAGATACTTTCAGGCTCTGAATGACTAGTACTTACTTAATAGTTTTGAAATGCCTCTAAATGGTCTCTACTAATGGTAAAATATCACAGCCTCATTGATTATATAACAATCTAGTACAACCTGAAGGGCATCCACTGGGCCTGTTTTGCCAGGTACTGTAATCCTCTGGTGTACTTCCTAACAGAGAGTACAAAAATAGTACTCTCACATCCTGACATACAGTATCTTTTCTACAAAAAAGTAGTAATTGGCACATACCTCTTACCAAAATATTTTGACACATGTAATTCCTGCCCCTTTCAATCCCAAGGGCTGGATATTCCACCCTGCCTGAGCAGAGTGCCTCAGGTGACCAGAACAGAAGCCAGGGTTTCTGATGTGGCTACCTGCTTCTTGTTGAAGGACCTATGGGGGAGCTTCTCCACAGGTCCTAAAGCAAGCTCGTTTTCCTGGGAATAAATTCATTGAACACAATGGGCCTTACTCCCAAGAAAACATGCAAAGAAGGGGGCAATCAGGTTGCATCCCATTCTTGGAAGTAAGCCTCATGGAACACAATTCTCCCAAATAATGAAGACTCTCTAGCACTACAGTGAAGTCACTTCCAGTTTGATGTCACTTCTAGTTATGACATCACTGCAAGGTTGAAGACATCACATTTCATCCCAGTCAGTTTGACAGGGGTCCCAAATAGATTATTATTCTTGAGAGAGTGTCCCGGGCTGAAATGCCTAAGTGGGATGAAGTGCTATAGAGGGATGGAGTCAAGACTAGACCAGCCTCCATCTTTATGCAAACCAACCAATCAGGGGCAGGAATGCCTGTTAAAGGCATGTAACAGTATCTTGTGAGGATGCCTTTGGTCCTTTCTCCTTTTATCCACTGAAGAACCTAGGTTGAGAACTGGCTGATGATCTACAGACTAACCTATCTGTGCTGATAAAATGATGCCATTGGCACTCCTGGCACAGTTACTGTGCACAGCAATAATACCGGAGTGGTTATTTGAATGTATAAGAAAAGCAGCAGAATAACTGAACCACACGTAAGAGTGACTTGCTAAACCAGATCAGCCATAAGATCCAGTGATGTGGCTGTTTTGAGTGGCGGGGTAGCACTGAATTTGCAGGACACCCCAAATCCACTCCTGCCTTCCATCTTGACCTGCCTGTTGCTACACACAGCTGCTTCTCTAGGCACTCCTGGTTTTCATGGGTTGCAACCAAGAGGAATATAAGAGAAGCAGATATGATTCACCATTTACTCTGATCAGGTGCTGTTTTCTGCCAATCTAGTAGACATGCTTTCCCCTTCGCCTGGCCTGCAGTAAGAGTTGAGGCATGGTCAACTAAATACAAGTAAATGTACACAAGTAGCTCAGTTTTACTTTCCATAGAATGCAATACATTTTCCTTATCAGTTTGGATGGGCTGTGCTTCTTTTTTTGTTGTTTGTTGGGGTGTATGTTCACTGGATCACAACCATTCTGGTAGTGTTACCCTTGACCTGCCCTGCAGAGTGGACTCAGGACAGTGACCTACTGACAAGTAAATGCTGCTCTAGTTTTATAGGATTCAATACATTCTCCAAGCTTAACAGATTGTCTTTGCAACCCACCAAAATTGGTTTGTGATCCCTTGTTGGGTCTCAACCCGCAGTCTAGATGCTTGGGTATTGCTTTTGACGTGCTCTCTAGCCTTGTAAAATCAGAAAGTGGGGGATGGAGTTGAGACTCAAGAAGAAGGAAGGGTGTGTTAGTTGGAGGAGCAGGGGAATGAGGAAGAAGGAAAGTAAAAGTAGAAAGAGAAGGAATGCAAACACTAATGAATTTGAATCCTCAACCCAGCAGTGTCTTTTCTTGTGGCTGTCTGCTGGTATTCTTTTGCATTTTTTTTTAGATTGTGAGACCTTTTTGGGACAGGGAGCCATTATCTCATTTTCTTTGTAAATTACTTTATGAAATTTTGTTGAAAAGCAGAATATAAATATGATTGCTGCTGATGATTTGGTGTTATTTCAGGACAGAGCCTGTTATTTTACTTGAGCTGTTATAAAATGACAATCACCAAAAAGAGTTTGTGATGGAAATATGATTTCAAGCTGAGTCCTGCCCACCATTTTGTCCACCATAGCTTACAAGAGCTGCCACTGAAACATCTAAAAAATGAAATGAGAAGCCATTTTGAGGATTTCCTGTCATACAAAATCCTGGGAAGCCAATTTAAAAAAATAATGCTAGCCAAATTCCTCAGGAGTTATGCAGACATTCCTTCCACTGGTTCTTAATATTAGATTTTTTAAATGCCAGTATTATTCATGATTTCTTTATGTAAAGCATGATTTGATTCTATTAAATAGACCATCAAGTTAGATTACAAATCAAAAGAACAATTCATTAACAAATATGTATAGAAAATACAGCAAATCCAAATACAGAGAGTGTACAGCGACTGCTGCTGCCATTAAGACTAAAGACAATGGTGTAGCAAACAAAAAGTCAAACCAACGTGCTACATTTGCATTGTCTCTAAACATTCACAAAGAAGGGCTCTCTTGATGTCACCGGAGGACATTATATAACCTGGGTGCCAAAACATTTCTCTAAAGCATGAATCACATCTTAATGTGAGGGCCATGTAACATTACAATCCAAAGTGCATTTTTCCCTCTGAAAACACAAAATTAATTCATGATGTGATTTATATACCTAACTCACACACCTCATGTGTTCCCCTCAATATGGGCATTCATGGTAGATTCCCAATGCATTCCTTGGTACCAACAGATTATGTTGTCTGTTCTTATTGGAAGCACTATTGCCTCTTAAAAGATTTTGCCATGTGGTGTCCGTGCTCATTTCCTTGGAGTGATATGGTACAACGTTGGCACCGTTTTGGGCACAGAAATATTTTTTTTTGAAGTAAGTGCTTAAAAGTTGTCAGGCTCAGCACAGATTTCTAAAAATGCCCTTCATCTGTGCATTAAAGCGCTCTTGTGTCCTGCCAGATCCTGCTGAGACAGAAGGAGTGGGGAAAAAATGAAACAAAATGCATGTCTTCAAGAGAATTGAGCAAATGTTGCTGGGCTTCCGGGGTATTTCTAGGTTAGGGTAGGCTAGTCTACGCTGATTAGACAGACAGACAGACAGACAGACAGATTCACAACCATTCAAATGCTGCCAAACCAACAAATCATTAATTCCCAACTTTCTTAAAAGAAACAAAATAAATTATGGCCCATATCCTAAAGTCAAATTAAGCCCTTTGCTCTGGAGCAGATAAGATGGCTTTCCATAAGATAACACTAGAGGGTGATGTAACTGTGTGGACCCGTAACTACTATGGATTTTGCCTTATGATGATATAGTACTAAAATGGCTCCATGAGCTCGTGATTTTCAACCAGTGTGCCATGGTACACTGCTGTGCCACGCATAGTCCTCAGGTCTGCGTGGGAGTTTGGGGAAAGTCATTTCTTAATAGGAAAATTAGGGGATTTGAATAGTCTGGTGTGCCTTGTCAATGGTAAAATGATGGTGTGCTTTGACAATTTCAGTATCTTGTTAGTGTGCCATGAGAAGACAAATGTAGAAAATCACTGAGCTAGGAAATAAACATACAAGATGGTTTTTTGTTGTCTTTTTAAAAAGTATTTGCCATGAAATTATCTTTGCAAAATCAAGATGTGAAGTTCTTTATGTACAGTATGTTTTGTTTTTTATTGATGTACATTTGTCCAGTCATATTTCCCCACCACAAATTCAGCTGTGCCAAAATGAGTGAGCTGAATTCAGAAGGCTTTGGAAGGGAAAGGAGAACTTCTCCATAAGCCTCCCACTCTGCTCTTTATTATACATAAGTCCAAGGAGAAGGAAGGGGAAGAGAAGTTGTTAAAACAGGGGATAGTATCTGGCACATACCATTGCTGTGGTATTGCCTTCCTACCCCATTTCTCCCTTTTATACCCCTCCCTGCCCTCCACATTGTGAAAAAAACATTGATGTCCTATCATTAGATGTAGATATGTGCAGGAGAGTGAGGCAATATGTGTGAGTAGAAGATGATTGAACCTTTCTATGCACCATGATCTTGAAGAAAATGAAGTCATACCCTGCAATCCAGAGTAACTGCGGGAGTAATGTATGACACATTTACGTTGACATAGTTACAGCACTACCTAGTGAAAACCTATGTGAAATTCATATTGCAATCCAGAGTAAATTGTTCTTATGTCGGAGTAAGGACTCTGTGTAGTTACTCTGGATTGCGCCCATAGCCATGAATCTGCTGTGCACATAATGGCATTTCCTCTCCTAGGGCAAAATAGAAGCTTCAACGGGCAATTGTTATAAGGCCGACTGCACAGGGAATTGAGTTAATCTCCCAGTCAGTGGTTCGAGTCACCCCATCCCACAGCCGTCTTTAAAAATATATATATTATTTTAGCATTGCATGTTTTGTCTCTAGTACAGGATTGCTGTACCAGTGCTCACCCCAGCTGTTACCCTATTTTTATTCCTAATTGTTATAGGCAGAAACTCCCTTCCAGCCAGTGAGAAAACTGCATCTCATTTTCACAGCTGCCCCTTTTGCACCAATCAACATACTGAATGATTCTCTGAACGGCTTCAGATATGGGCATGATAAGGTCAGCTAAAGTCACTGAATGCATCAGATGAGAAACTTTCTCTGGTTTCCTTTCCGCTCTTCAGACCTGTTCAAGCTCCAAACCTGCAAAAGCAGATTTAGCGATAACAATAGGTTTGGACATTGACCTTTGAATCCAATATAGAATTGCCCTTTACCTGTTAAGTTCTGATTTGCTACATTTTTTTATTAAACCTACACTGGCAAAGTTACCCTCAGGTTTCTTCTTTAGTGATAAGGGCAAGGAAAAGGCTGAAATAACTAACATTTCTGCAGGTAGTACATTATTTCCTCTAGTAAATGACATCAATCTTTTCTTTAAAAGCATCCTCCAGTACACCAAGGAGAGATCCAATCCAAAATGAATGAGGACATCTGTAACCTCAATAATTGTAACCCTTCAAGGAACATCCCTGCTGGGAGTTTTGGCTGCTTGAAATCTCCTGGGAGTAAAGGGATATTTTCCACCTGCTCTGGGTAAGACCCCAGCAGCAGCAATGGATCAGATCTACACCAGCTATCTCAGTGTTGAAAGTCTGCACTGATCCATGTTGAGGGAGGCACGGGAAGGCATTACCCAGGGTAAGGAGAACAATTCCTCTTGCCCAGGCTGAACCACTTTGGTACCAATTGGCTGTAAATAGAGATGGTTTTCAGATCTTTTGAAAATATTTGCAAAGGACTGAGTTTTTCTCTGTTTCCAACTGAATAGCATGATGATGACAGTTGTGAGGATACAAATAACAAATTAGAAGAAGCACTGGACATTAATAAAGGGCATTTTCTGACCCAATCCTATCTTGGGCTTATAGAAGTGGATCTCAATCTAACACCATGTTCTGGTGTAGCAGCAGGAAAGCCACACCACCTCCACACACTTCAGGGCCACCATCATAAACGGCCAGAGGCCCTAGGAATGCCATAGGCCCCTACTCATCTAGCCCATCTGCAGCAGATAAAGTGGTGGCAGGCAAGAGTAGTTCAGGGCAGGATTGGAATAGGGAGCTGAACCAGCTGAGCATCATCAACTAGCTGAGCATCGTCAACACTGACAAGAGATGCCCAATATCAGCCTCCGTAGGGCCCTCCATATTGGAAGGTTCGTGAAAATTGTGATCATGACCTACTATTGGTTTCATGACCCATACACCAGAAGTGCGTCATGATCACAACATTCACTGTCCCCTGTAAGCACTTAGTACTTTTTAAACTATATAGGAGAGTTTGTGAATGACTGCACATAACTGTGGCTTGGAGGCCCTCATTCTGTCTGTTTGCTATAATCAAGCAAATTACTATATACAATATATCCATTTTCCCAATACAAATGGTGACATGGAAATCTTTAGGCTTGTACATACAAGATAAACCATCCTGCAAATAAAGAATATGGTAATTCCTATGGAATTCATTTCAATTCGTCTGAACCAACCATGATTTTTCAGCAATGTTATTTTTTATTGTTTTTACAAGAGTGCATTCATGGTGAGTTTAAATTCAGAGCAATATGTTCTTCCTTCAACACAGGCAGTTATTGTAGATTTTCTTTCATATAAGTCCATAAGTGCTCTGTTGTTGCACTTCAATGCCCAATAAATGGGGGGAAAACCCAGCATGGATGTTAGCTTGGTATTTTGTGACACTATGAAAGCAACAAAAACACACATACCCTACAATCCAGAGTAACTAAGGGAGCACGTAAGAGACATTACGTGCACTCGTAGTTACTGCACCACCTAATGAAAACCTATGGGAAATTCATATTGCAATCCAGAGCAAATTGTTCTTACACCGGAGCAAGGACTCCACGTAGTTACTCTGGATTGCGCCCTGAGTGTCCTAGAAATGTTGAACATTAAAGAAAATGTGAGGTCAACAAAATAAAGCACTGAAGGGCATCCTTTCAGATCTTTAAAACACACATTAGAATAGAACCAAAGCCACATATCTTCTTTCCTGTTCATTTTCATGAGTGGCGCAAAGTGTGGTTTCTTGGGGGTAATTTTCTGAACTTAGTGAACATGCTTTGTGTTGGCACTATTTCACTCTTTTCTTCCTTTGGTTTCTTCTTTTTCTTGGGGCCATTTTTCTTCTGCTTTGCCCTTCTCATCTCTTAATCTGATTTGGTTGTGGCAGCTCTCATGATGTTGTCAATTGCATCATAATGCTATGTATGTTAAAGAGACTTTTTCTGATCTCACATGAAACCCAATGAAACATCTTCACTCTTTCAGTGTTCTTCAGTTCCACTTTATTCTTCTGAGAATTTTCATTGTACTTTGGTGTAATGCTTTCTTTATTCCCTCTCGCTTTCATAGAAACAAAAAAAAGAATAGTTCAAGAAGCAGGAGGCTATGATAATTATTAGGTGCAGCACAGTGGTGCAACTGCAAACATTTGTAAAAGCGAGAAACTATTTAAAACCTTTGTGCCTATCCAAAATCAGTGTGTTACACAAACAGATGGTATTTCAGCAGCCATCACTGGCAAAGGATCTGTTTTCCTGCCTGGATTGAATAATAGCTTTGAAATGGTTAGTGTACCAAGTCTGAAATATAACCTCCTGTCAGTGACTGCTTTAACGAAGGAGGGGTATAGCTGCACATTTATAGCCTCTGAATGCAGGATTAAAGGCACTGATGCCATTGCTAAATTGCAGGGAGATTTATACCTTCTGGGGCCTGTCGGATCTGTTGGGAGTGTATTCACAAACAGCCCCTTGACAATTGTATCCATCTACTGCACTGTTGTTGGGGGTATCCATGTTTTCAAGCTCTGGAGAAAACTGTGGAGCAATCTGAAGGGATTAAATTAAAGGCTTGTTCTCTGTATATGGACTATGAAGCCTGTAAAGAGTAAGTTGAAAGCTGCTCCCACTAGAAAGCCTGGCAAATCTTATACTGATGCAATATTAGATTTGGTTTGTATGGATCTCATCAGCCCATTCTCTGCCAGTTCAGGAGGAGCCAGTTTTGCTTGCTAGTGCAACTAGCCAACCTACCCAGAAATACTGGTTGGCAGCAAAGAGTATTAAGATATCTAAAGCAGACAATCAGTTTGTCCTTGTATCCTTGTATCTGACAGTGACTGGTGAGCTGAAGCTCATAGCTTATGTAGATGCTACCTTTGATCTGATAGTAAGACATGCCAATCTACTTCAGATATTAATGTCTTCCTTGCTGGATCCTTAATAGGATGGAAGTCAGTAGACATGTTGCTCTCTCTACTTGTGAGTCAGAATTTTCTGCACTCAGTTTAATGTGTACTGAAACAGTGTGGTATAGACAATTGATGATGGATCTTGATGTGCCAGTGTTAAAGCCTAACACTGTTAAAGAGGACAACCAGTCTGCAGTACATATGGCATTATCCATAAGTGTAAGGGGAAGATCTAAGCACACAGATATTTGAATCCAAAATGTCAAGCAGTATACAGCTGATGGATTAATAGTGCTTGAATATTGTGAATTGGACTTGAATGTGGCTGATGCATTGACAAAGGTCCAAGGAACAACAAAACATGATGTGAACTGCAAAATGATTGGACTGAAGGTGTAATACTGTTAAACCTGTGCATATGGGCAAAATCCAGAGTAACTACAGGGAGTCCTTGCTCCGGTGTAAGAACAACTTATTCTGGATTCCAATATGAATTTCCCATACGTTTTTACTAGGTGGTGCAGTAACTACGGGTTCACGTAAAGTCTCTTATGTGCTCCCATAGTTGCTCTGGATGTGGGGGTATGTGCTGCAACTCACCTGAACCAAGGAGGAGTATGTTACATTTCTGAACCTAACTATCGGTTCTGAGTGAATTGTGAACTGATTAGAACTTTCAGAATTTAAACTGACAGTTGGGTTTTGTCAGTTGGAACTGTCAGTTGGAGCTCAGCTGTCAGTTAGAGCAGAAGCATGTTGAGGAGCTCTGTAATACTGATAAGCTCTGAGGTGTTTTAGACTTAAGGACTTGATTTTACGTGTATCACCCAGATTGCCTTGAATTACTCTGATTTGTAAATACAGTTAATAGAATACTACTCTCCTGTGTACGTCTTCAGTCTTGCACCACATAGTCACAGGACATCAATCAGTCAACATCCTGACAATGAGCAAGCTAAAATAAGCAAGAGGAAATAGAGTAGCATTTGAGAGATCAAGTTAGGCCAAGAGGTCATAAAGTATATAAAGCAGGGGCATTGCCAGCCTGGTGCAACTGGTGCAAAGCACACCTGGGTGACACGCCCTGGGGTGATGCACTGAGGGAGTCTGACACTCTCCCAGTGTGTCATGGGCCCCAGTACTCCTCAAAGGAGCACTACAAGCAGACACTCCGGAGTCTTCCTCCCTGGGCACTCCCGTGAGGGAAAGGCAGGTAGCTCTTCCATCAGGGGAGCCATTGCCACTGTGCAGGTGCAAAGTTCATGCCTGCACAGTGGCATCCAGCCAAAGCGTTCCCCTGAAAGAGGAGCAGATTGCTCCTGAAATATTGAGGAAACTCTGGTAATGGGCTCTCTTCTTTGAGGTGTGGAAGGGCATGGGTATCCTTCTATAATGTTCTATATCAGAGTACAGGGTCTGCCCTTTTCAACCCAGAATGAACCTGAAAGTGAAGGTGGTTAGGTGCTGCTTCTTTCCCTATCTCTGTGTGGTTGAATCCACGCAATTACTACATAAGCACACAATGAATCAAAACCTTTTGTAATCAAATTGTTTTCTCCAGTTAGTCAATTGTAACTATGGATATCTTAATGGAATTGCTATTATTATATAATTGCATGATTGCAATCACAGTAGGACTAAAACCAAAGAGAGAATGAGAATTTGCTGGAAGGATACATCTTTTTCGAAGGTATGAGACTCACATTAGACTCATATACAGCAAATACATTTGATATGTATTATTCATGACAATTAAATCTATTTTTCATTGGTCTATATCTCTTAACTTTCCTATTGAGTGTGAAAGTATAAGCCTAATTTTTTTTACCTAGAAATGTTGTTCAGTGATCAATGCATGAGCACAACTATGAGAGAGATGATAGCAATAGATTTGCTCATACCAATAAATCCAAGGATTTTTTTCTCCTGAACGTTCATGTTGATTTGCTCTATGCTGATTAAAACACAAAATTCTTTTTTTAGACTAGCTTATTCCCTCGATGCTTAATACAAACCTGTAGTTTATATTAGCTCTCCCTGTGGACAGAAAAAAAAATCACAGAATGTGGATTATGGTAACTTATGTGGGATTCTAAAAATATTGTAAGCTCTAGAGTGCAATTCTAAATAATTTTCCAGCTCCATGATAAAGTCACTACAACCCTAACTACATATATTGCCTTACCTTGCCATATATTGGCTCTGTGACTATATTGCCTTACCTTGATGAGGCCTCTATGACTCTATGCAGGATATAGCTCTTACCCCACCGGCACAGCTATGCCACTGCTGGAATATTGGTAAAGATTACGCCTAACCATGTCATAAAATTAAATGAATTAATTTAAGACACAATCCTATCCATTTCTTCTCAGAAGTAAGCCCCATTGTGTTCAGTGGGTCTTACTCTCAGGAAAGTGTGCTTAGGATTGCAGCCTTAATGTCATAAAAATATCCTATATTCAGGATGGTTGTGAAAAATCAGTGTTAACTAACTGAATGAATACGGTAGATACTCGCCAATAAGGCTGCAATCCTGAAAACACTTTCCTGGGAGTAAGACCAACTGAACACAATGGGGCTTACCTTTGAGTAGACATGGTTAGGCTTGTGCTCTTAGTCAATTTCACAGTTAAGTCAAAGACAAGTTTTGAACTAAAGCAGGCCTCCGTCAGTCTTGAAAGACTATGGTATCGTGCTTGGCGCTGCATACGCTGCATGCAAAGCACGAAAGCCTGGGCTGAATTGTTATGGAGGATAGGCTGTTACCCAAGCAGCAAATCCCCCCTCTCCATGCCACTGAATTAGTCCAATGGAAAGGCAGAGCCAATACGATTTGATCCAGCTGGCATCGCAGAGCTGGGCTAAGGACAGGAGCTCACCCTGTCTTGTGGGGCTGACCCAGAAATCGAACCCTGGCCTGCTGGTTAACAGGCACAGCGTCTTTACCATTTGCACCACCCACAGCCCACTGAAGTTTTGAACTAAGATGGTATAATTTTCTATGACCCTCTGATACTTTAGATGTTAAAATTGGGGAGAGTGGTATTTGACTATAATTTTGTTTGATTTTACCTGACACCACATCCTGAAAAATGAGCCTCTGCATCAGGTGATGCAAACCGTGGTGGTGCCCCTAGTTGTTGGATTAACTAAGACTAGCAAAAATAGAAAGCAAACTTAATATAGTTCAGATTTTTAGCAGGGTACAGTTAACTGCAACAAAGCTGAGGTGTTGAAATATGTAACAATTTGTACTGGAGGGTAAGAGAGTTTCAGAGATAGGGTAGCCATATATCCCAAAAAACAGGGACAATCCCAAATTTTAGGGATTGTGTTCACATACTGGCAAATGGGACAAAGGATCTTGTCCCGATTTTGTGGAAGAAAATCATGGCAACCCTAGTCAGACACAATGAGGAAGAAAAATGTCTCACCTTCATTGCTGGACCTGCTGCTAAATCATAATCTGAACATTAAAATTTTATGCAAGTGTACCGGAAAGTGAAATCCATCAAATCTGATAGGACTCACTGTAGATAAAATGGGAGAATTAGATCTGCCCTAGAACTGCTGCCTGGCAATAACTCTCTACAGTGGGAGAATTAAAGCCCAAACATAATGATAGTGCCACACTGCAAGCCAGTGGGGCTGGTGCAGCTTCTGTTATATCCATTGCAGAAATAGAGGCTGCTGGAGATCTTCGCTTTACCTCAGCAATAACTTCACAAGCCTCAGCAGCCTCTATGGGACTATTTGGATCCACACCATAGATACTGCTGGCACAAATCTGCATCTACTTCCATTGGGTTTTTAGACTCAGGTGCAGGGATCGAATGGTGGAATTAGCCACAGCCATCATCACACAGCCATTATCACCAATCTCCAAGGACTAAATCATCCTCCTCAATACCCACCCTCAGCTGTAAAGCCTTTTCCTGATCCTATTTCCTCCCTACCCACTCTGGCTGCCCTGAAGAAAACCTCCTTGTTTCAGCAGAGATAAATAAGTGATGGCAGCAGGCCTGTACAAACTGCTGCAGTGTGCCTTATGACATGTTTGTGATAGCACTCATATCTCACCTGCTTGCACTTGCTGGCATAGGTTTGGGCCATTAATATGAAATATACAATTCTATTTTTTATTTTTGCGTAAACTGAATACTGTATACGTAACAAAACTCACCTTCCTCAAAATGTACGTTGGTCATATTTTGCCTCTCCATTATCTTTTTTTCTGGTGCTGCCTCTGTTGCCAGTGGGTCTCTCAACAGGTCTGATTAGACCTGCCAACATTCCTGTGCCCACCCTTATTTTTCCTTCCTTTGTTGGTGCCATGTTACCTGGGGATACTCAGAGTAAGTAGACAGTTGGTGTCCCACCTGCCAGCTCACCTTACTTCCCTTCTGCTTCACTGTCCACAGCCCACTGCCCTTTTCACTAGTGGCTGCCACAATGCTGTCTACCTCAGAAAGAGAATGATGCCCATACACCCATATGACCTGTTTCACATAAGATGCTGAGGGACTGTGCCCACGTGGCCTTCCTGTCTCAGTAAGTGAGACCAACTCAGTGAGTCAGCTATTGTGACTTCATGCTAAGGCCTACTTGGAACAGACCAGCCATGGTGACCTCAAGCTGATGCTGCTCACCTGAAGGAAAGAGAAGCACTGTCTCTGTGTCCACCTTTTGCTGACCACATACCCTTTGTACATTTTACTTGGTGGTTTTCTTTTTATGTTTTCTTACTCTCCCATCCTTTCAAATACAAGTTTCATCTCTCCTTAGGCACACCTCACTGCCCTGCTTTTTAGGTCATGGGATGACTGTCCTATAATTCCTGCTGACTGGCAATGACAGCAATTCCTCATGCTATGGTCCTTTTCAAAGATACAGTATGAGAATCACTGAAGAGTGAGTAGTTCTCAGATCATTCTTGGATGAAAATGACAGCCATCTTGAGAAGGGTTACAGACATTGCCATAAAGAGAAATGGCAAACTAAATTCTAAAATATAATATAGATTGGGGTCAGCAATCCCTGGCACTAGTGCTGAACTTGGCACTTGGATTGGTGCTTGGCGACACACTAAGGTACCCCAGCACACATAGCTAGGAGGTGTTGCCACTGCTGCTGTCCCAATTGCCTACAGGATGCTGCCCATCACCATCACTGGTGCCCAGAATGGCACAGTCTCTCCCCACCCTCACCCCTCCCTGCCACTATCAGAATGGAAGTGGTGGAGAAGAGTGTTCCATCCTCAGACCTGCACTTTTCTACTCAGAAGTAAGCCCCTTTGTAGTCAATGGAACCTATTCTGAAGATGAGGTGGAGAAAAGAACATTCTTAGAGCCCAGTCCTGAACATCTTTGCTCAGAAGAGTAAGCTTCTTTGCAAGAGGCATGGCAAGGATAGGATCAGGCTGTTCTTCAGCATCTCCAGCTCCCACAGCAACATAGTGATGGGGAAGCCTCTTGGGGGGGTGCAGAGGGAGCCACATGCTGGCTGGAGGTCAGAAAAGCCCCAGGAGATGGTCTCTACATATATATGCATATTTATTATATAAATATAATAAAAATATATATTATTTATTATAATTTTTATATATAGGGGGTGTGTGTATTTGTAATTTTATAATCATGTCAGCAAGCAGAATAACAATTTTATAATCATGTCGGCATGCAGAATAACATTGTAACATAAGTTCAGCACTACACTGCTGAAAGATTGCTGACCTCTGATATAGATGAAAACATTAATTCTTGAAAAAACCCAGAAAGTAATAAAAGTTCAATCCAAACAGTTAAATTTGAGAATACTGAATCACATTATTGTTAAAACATCCAAGGAGAGTGTAGGCTGTTTTGGGATAATCCAGAGCTATAAAGCAATGTTTGCCAGAGTCAACTTGATCTCCAGGCTATAAAGGACAATTTTTCAGCATTAATTATCTAAGTAAGGTCAGTAGGAATTTACTAGAGTTGGAGGGAATTTACTACACTGAGAGGGATGAAAAATGTGCAGTTTTGAAGGTGAGAAGGATGTCCTCAGATTTGAGTGAGTTTACCATGATGGTGGAGCCTGTTTTTGTAACCGTATATAAGTTCTTTTCTCCTGAATAAACTGGGGAGCAGTATAATGTAGAACACAGTCTAAACTTGCAGTGGTACTCATTCTGGGAGTCGCAACCTCCCGGATCATTTAAAGGTCCTTTAAGAGGCAGGGAAGAGGAAAGCAGCAATGTGATCCCCAGGATTGCACCCCTGCAGTGGAACGGGGTGCTACATTTCAACTAAACAGAGAAGCTGCAAGTGGAACTTCCAGCTTAGTCACAGTTGTGAATTCTGCTCTTTAAAGCCCTTGGGGAGCCCTGCAATTGCTCTGTGGGGCACCCTACACACTCCAGACCCTAGCAGCACCTTTGTTTAATTGACACACAGATCCCCTTTGATGGACTTCCGGTTGGCTGAAGACCGATCACGTTCAAGGTTTTCTCTTTTTAATCAAATTTTATTTATGTTTTTAAACGTTCAGCCTCTTTGTCCTTTTATTTTAATTGAGGCTTTTTATCTAAAAAGTCTGCTGCTGTATCCTGCTTGAACTGCGAAGCTTCTGTAATAGAGGTATTAACATTACTTTTGCTCCTTTATCAGCAAGCTCTCCCACACGTCTCGGTTGCTTGAAAATCTCTGGACACTGCAAAGATAGGATCTGGATGCTGCTAAGAAAGGATTTGTGAGTAAAATTAGGGGTTGAAATCTTGTGAACTCAGTGGCAGATTTACTATCTTTTAAATGGGTCGGAAACGCCAACTCTCTTCGGAGAGCCCAGATATGGGGCCCCATTCTGCCAGCCGGAAACTCTCCAAGCAGACAAAACTGGAAAATTTCTTTTCTGAATCTTCCAGGAAATCCCCTTGTGCGCCCTCCTTAGACTGCTATACTGACCTGCCAGAGACTATTGATTACTCGCGCCTTTCTCCGCTGACTAGAACTCTCATTAAAGATTTGATTGATGAGCAAGCTAGGCAACCTCCCAGCTCCAGGAATGCCATGCAGGAATGCTGTACTTCTAATTCCCTATTACAACAAGTTACTTCCACGGCTGCTGACGTAAAGCAAATCCTCAAACACTTAGAGCATATCTTCTCCCTCTTAAAGGAATGGTCTCTGAAACTTGTGGACATTAGTCCTCACCAGCAAAAATCAGACTGTTCCTTTAAATCCACAAAGACACAGAGCTTATCTTTTTCTTTACAACAACCTTCTACTCTTTTAGCTGATGTTACTCCAACAAAGCTAATATTGAATCCTAAGAGTGTGGCTCTCTTAATCTCCCAGCAACCTAGACAAGTGTTGGACTGGTCTAAAATTTGGAAGGTCAAGAAACATCTAGCAATTATTTTGAGGATGAAACCCTCAGAAATTAACTTACGCAGCATGGAGAAACTCCCCTCCTCCCCATGGCAGACGCGTGTTCTATTACATTTCCATTCTGACCGGATCCCAAATCAGATCTTTTCCCAGGCCCGACGTCTTAGAGAGATGGGAATATTGCCCCAAAGACACTTTCAAAATCAGATTATGCAAAGATTGATTTTGTCTAAAACTGCGAAGCTCCTCTAAGGAGGAGGATCCTCCTTAAAGGATCCTCCCTCAAGCTGTAAAGATAATACTTCAAACCCTGCAAACTCTGATTTTAGATCAGAGCATCCCAATGCTTCTTCTTCCAATCTTACAGAATTTGACACAAGTTTTTTGCCAACACTCTCACCCTCTCATCCTACTGGAGTACCTTTATCTCCTATTTGTGTGGTAGATCGGACTCGACAAAGCGGAGTTTTTACCCTCATTGATGCCTCAACAGACAACCCAGCTTCCATGCAGTCATCGGATTTGAAGATTTCGGAGTCCATCTCTAAGGTTACTGGAGCTTCATTAAATTGATGTATTTACAAAGGATTTACATCTTGTGCTGAGATCATAGAAACTTCTGCATGACTCGCTCATCCTGCTCACACTCACCTCCTAGGGAGGTCTACAGTACCTTCAGCCTCGGGACACATGGAGCAGTTACCTTCTTCTTTTCTTCGTTTTGGTACTTTTGGTACTTTTAACATCATCTCTTGGAACATCGCTGGGTGGACCTCCAAGGCACCGGATAAAGATTTTAGAGACTTCTGCTCCCAATTTGATATCATCACCTTACAAGAGACATGGCTAATTGGCCCAGCATCTCCGTCTATCCCTGGATACACATCATTTGGTAAACCCGCCATTAAATCTTTAGTTGGAGGAAGACCAAGCGGAGGATTGGCCATTCTTGTTTCAACATACTCTTCACCAAAAATTGTTGCTTTGGATACTCCTTTCTCCCCCTATATTCTGGCATTACACGTATCATGGCCCTCCCTTCCAAAATTTATTTTGATCACCACATATTGTCCACCTAAAGACTTATACGGCCCTGGGCCTTCTACAATGGCAGATCTCGACCAGGCAATTTCAGATCTCTCAGAGAAGTTCCCTGACGTTCCTTTTCTAATAACTGCTGATATGAATGCCAGACTGGGGAAAAACAATCAGGCCATGGGAGACATGCTGGGTTTATCACCAGAAGAGATCACCTCTTTGCCTGAGAGATTATCAATCGACAATGGGATAAACAAAGCAGGCAAAAATCTATTTAGATTGATTTATAAATATCACTTTTTCATCTGTAATGGCTCTTCCTCAGACAATGACTCTGCATCCTTCACTTTTCATGGCCCAAAAGGTAGTAGTGTCATCGACTATATGTTGATTTCCCCCACTTTATTGCCTTTTTTTTATTCATTCAAGGTCTTATGCAGGCTGGAAAGCGACCACATTCCTATACATCTAACTCTTTCAATCTTCAAATGACCAGGAAAATCAGATAGCTCCTTATGAACCTTCTCTGCCTGTATGTGAAAGAAGGCTTCCCTGGACTGAGAAACTTCAAGAGCAAGCATCTCTCCTACTTGGATCTACTAGCTTACTCTCTCTCAGAACTGCCATACTTGAATCCCAGCATATTCTGGCAAATTATAATGAAATAATGACCAAAATAAGGCCTCTTGTCGTTACCACAAAGCCCATGACACAAAACTTCTATTCAAATGACGGCTGGTTTGATCGAGAGTGCATTTCCCATAAACGCCTTTTAGCCAGAGCTCTTAGAAAGCTGAGGATCAACTATTCTATTGACAACCTCTCTGCTTATATTTCTTTAAGATGAGCCTATAAAATCCTCTTAAAAACAAAAAAGGACACCTATTTAAGAAAATCCTGGCAGGACTTGGCTTTGGCTATGACAATGAAGGACTCCTCTAAATTCTGGGCTATGATTTCTAGAGGCATGAGTCTTCAACATGGCGCTCTTGATAATCAAATTACGTCCTCTGAATGGCAAACTTACTTTTCAGAAATTTTCTCGGAAAGAGGCAGCTTTTCTCCACCAACTTTGGCCTATGAATTGGTTGTTTCTACTGCCGATCTGCTACCAGTTTGGGATCCGGTTATGCCGGAAGAAATTAAGACTCTGCTATCTTCTGTCCCAGGAAATAAAGCACCGGGCCCTGACATGATTCCTGGCAAATTCTACAAACAAAATCCAGACTGGTGGTGCCCTATTCTTGCTAAATTGTTTTCTTTTATCAATCGTACGGGTGAATTTCCCCCAGGATGGGAAGAAAGTATTGTGGTTCCTATCCATAAGAAGGGATCTAAATCAGACCATAAAAACTACAGACCAGTTTCTCTGCTTAGTACTTTGTCTAAACTGTACACTAAATTTTTACTTTGTAAACTGGAGAAATGGGCTAAGGAGAACTCAATGATCGCCGAAGAGCAAGCTGGTTTTCAACGAGGAAAATCTACATTAGATCATTGTTTTGTCATTTACCATTTAATTCATAAGTACACCCAGACCGGAAGTAAGAAGTTATATACTGCTTTTGTAGATCTCACTTCGGCTTTTGATTTGGTTAACAGAGAGCTCCTTTGGCATAAATTGGCTGAAACTAATATAGATAGGAGATTACTATTTCTAATTCAAAGACTCCACTCTGGCACCAGTTTAAGAATTAGATTGGGCTTAACAGGCCTGCTTTCTGAAAAAATCCCTACAGATAGGGTTGTTCGACAAGGATGCTTGTTAGCCCCGTTTCTTTTCAATTTCTACATAAGCCATATAGTTAAGGCATTGCAGGGTCCTGAGTTTTTTCCCCCGGCTATAGGGACAAGGAAGCTATCCATCCTTCTTTATGCAGATGACATAGTTTTATTTTCAATCACACCCGTCGGATTACGTAGATTATTGCAAAGACTAAACTCCTATTGTGCCCAAGAAAAATTTATTATTAACTACAACAAAACAAAAGTGGTGATTTTTGGAAATAAACAGAAGAGATATAAATGGTCTATTGGTGATACCCAGACTGAACAGGTTAAGGCCTTCAAATATCTGGGTATCACTTTCAACACCAATCTTTCTTGGACCCCCCATTTGAATTTGGCTAAACTCAAAGCAGACCGCTCTTCTCATTTATTACTGCATTTTATGAGATCAAAAGGTGGGAACCAAATGGCTCCTGCGACACTGGTCTTTGCTAGAAAAATTATCCCTCAGTTGATCTTTGGGACCGAAATCTGGAGTCATTCCCAAATTTCTACTATAGAGCCCATTCAAAATAATTTCATTGGCCTGCTTCTGGGTGTTCCGAAAACAACACTACCCCCCCCCCCTCATCAGAGCAGAAGTTGGATTACTTTCAATTACAGCTCATTGTCATACTGCCCTTGCTCTCTATTGGTATAAGTTATTTTGTATGGAAGATTCTCGCCTCCCCAAACTATGTTTAACTGAACAAATTTCCAACCCTGCACTCCATTCCTGGTCATCTTTAGTTAGACCTATTCTAGAGTCTTATGAAATAAGTTTGAGTGCTCTACCCTCTTATATTTCTCCTAAGGTTAAATGAGGGCTGAAAGACAAAATTCGTCTTTTTCATATGAGATATGATCTTTGTACTATCTTTAATTCACCATGTGCATACTGGATTTCACATTACAAAACAACTTTTGTTTCTGAGTACTATTTGTCCTGCCTCACCACCCCAGCGATGCGAAAGGCTTTTACTGCTTTACGCTTTCAAACCATGCAGTCCTCAATGCTGGAAGGCAGATTTAAAAGCACTCCTTATGCTCTCAGATTATGCATTTGTAACACAGGCGAAGTTGATGACATTGCACATTATCTTCTAAGATGTCCTTTGTTTGAAGCCCCCAGATTAAATTTTCTTACGAGCATTATTGCTCAGTTTTGCAATAGGTCTACTTTTGACTTTATTTGCTGGCTTTTAAGCGGTGCAGACGGTGAAATCACCTTTAAAGTCACAAAATTTGCCCTGGCAGCCAAAAACATAAGGACTCAGTTTTTGGATGGCATATGACTATATCCTATAACTATATTTTATATTGATCTTTGTATTAACAAATGAGATATGAAGCCTCTCGCTTTTGCGAATCTATTTACTTTTAACCTTGATGTTTATTTATATGTTAGCTTAGTCGAGGTATACTTTTAATGTCTAATCCAGATTTTATATTGAATTTTGACACTGTCTTGCCTTTTATTTGTAATGACTTAAAGTTAAGCAAATAAACTACTTACTTACTTAAAGGTCCTTAAGAGGCAGGGAAGAGGAAAGCAGCAATGTGATCCCCAGGATTGCACCCCTGCAGTGGAACGGGGTGCTACATTTCAACTAAACAGAGAAGCTGCAAGTGGAACTTCCAGCTTAGTCACAGTTGTGAATTCTGCTCTTTAAAGCCCTTGGGGAGCCCTGTAATTGCTCTGTGGGGCACCCTACACACTCCAGACCCTAGCAGCACCTTTGTTTAATTGACACACAGATCCCCTTGCCCCTCAGGGGCACAATGTGGGGATCACATTGCTGCCTTGTCCCTCTCCATAAAGACTTACTTTGGGAGTAAATCTCCCTAAATGTTTGAGAAACACTGAGGGACTTGGGGCATAATCCTAACCAATTTAGGCCAGCATAACTCATCCATTCTCTGTTCCCATGGGGGTGTGGGGAGGGGTCACTGGCCTAACCCCTCCAGGAGTGGCACAGAAGAGCTTTACAGCATATTATAATCATACTGAATCATACTGGAACATCTGGGCAAGTTAAATAACACAAATTTTGCTATTTTCTTTCATTGTTAAATTTCCTTATTAGTAGATAAATTTGCCTACTAATGGACTAGTATTGCATTCTAGATGCCTGCTTTCGAAAGAATTCAAAGTGATGCCTTTCAGGGGGAGCTGAGAAGTTGGACATTCATTATCACACATGCCCATTTTTTACCTAAAGTGCTTCCTTTTGACCTTGTAGCCTTAGGAAAGGGAAGTCAGCAGCATCTGTTTCAAGTACTGCAAGGATGTACTTAAGTCATTAGTGACAACTGCTTGCTCAAGGTTTATTATTAATGGCTTTGTCTTCACTTAATCACTGCCACTACACATTAACAATAATGTAGGAATGAATTATGGGAACAAAGAGAAGAGACTGTCACAAGGTCATGCTCTGAAAGATTCAAGTTGCACACAGGGCTATTTTTTAAGGTAAGGGTAGGGTTGCCATATGTTCCATAAAACTGGGACAGTCCCAGTTTCAGGGATTGCTTTCACATACCAGCAAGTTTGACAGGGAGTCCTGTCCCACTTTTGTGGAAGAGAATTATGGCAACCCTAGATAAGGGCTATGTATGAACACACAATTGTCAAAAGGAGGATATCAGATCAGTAAGTCTCAATTTCCCCCGTAATTGAATGTATGCGAACATTAGCTCTGATGCATTTAAAGAGTGACAGATTATTGCTTTTTAATGTTTATGTAGCACATCTCTGTGTTCCATTTGGTACTATTCAGATAAAAGGGTAAAAAAAGGTTAAAGTGTCCCTTATAGGTTGCCCTGCTAGTCGTGACCAATTAAAGAGGGCAATGTCCATCCCTCTCACAATGCCGAAGAGCCAATATCGTCCAAAGACATTTCTGTGGTCATGTGGCCGGTATAACTAAATGCAAAGCTTCAAGCTAAATGTCCCCTAGTTTAGAGGTTCCTTGAGCCCACAGCAAATGCATTCCACACTGAGTCCAAAAGCCATGCAGGAGAGTACAGAGACATGTTCAATGGGATCAGTTGTACTGTTTTTTAGAGCAGACAATGCCCCTCATCTCACATCATAACCTCTATTGAATTTCATCTAAATTTGAAGGGTTTCTCACAGTACAGCACGTAGATGTGCATGCAGGGACAGGGAGGCTACTCTTCAAGAAACACAAGCAGTTTGCGGAACTAGCTCTGTGGTTCTTTAAATCACAGCTCAAACATTTGGCAAAGGAAAATGCATAAGTATCATTTGTCAGCATGGGGAAGGCCAAAAGCAATCTCATGGATGTTTAGCTCTGAAGTTATTTTGGAATCATGTATTTGACTCCCTTTCTTGAAAGTTATCTTGCATAATAAGGCAAGCTTTTCAAACCTGTTTTATTGCACTGCATGGAGCCATCAGTACAGGCAGCTCAGCCCTGTTGTAGGGCTGTGACCCTGCTGTGACCCTGAACGCCACCTGATGTCACACTGTGTTTGCTAATATGCATAGACACCTATGTTTGTGAATGTACACAAACACAAGTATTTATATACTGCCTTTCAAGGTCATCAGATTTCTCCTCTGGCCTTTTTTTCAAGGCAGTTTACAAGGGCAGGCTTTCTAATCTTGAAAGGACCTTCTACATTCTTAGGTGTTTCCTTTTAATGTCTGGTCTCACTTCACTGATGTCACTATTATGCTTCTGGAGCAGACTCAGCTGCAACTGCCTTTCTTTTTTATCTTCACACACTCCCACAGACCAACATCTACAAATGAATGTACAGTGGTACCTCGATTAAAGAGTGCCTTGCATAGAGAGCGTTCCACTTAATGAGCAAAAATTTCTGTGTGGTTTCGCTTTGCTTAAAGAGCATATTTTCGCATAATTGGCTGGGCTCCCTGTCCTTCTCCCTGTCTCTCCCCAGCCTTGGATGGGCTGAGGGGGTGAGGTGGGACTTTCTCCCCCCCCCTGCAGTACATGGAAGAGACCAGCAGGGAGAGCAGAAGAGCAGAAAAGCCTCTTCATCAGGGGAACAAAGATGGCTGCTCTTCTCCTGCAGCCAGAGAACGTGATCAGCCCAGACTATGCAGCCTCCATAAGGTAGAAGGGAATACTCTCCTGCACCCCCTCTGCAGCCCCCTCAAACAGATCCCTTGCCCCCAAGGAAGCCCCCCCTGCCTGTACCCCATTACAACCACCCCTCTGCCCCCCACTACCTTCCCTGCCTGCACTTTTCCTTTCCTGTGAGTAAGCCCCAGTCTATGCAATAGGGCTTGATTCTGAGTAAACAGCTTAGAATCTTGCCCTTCTGATGTTGCTGTGCATGCAAAATGTAGCCTACACACTCTCCTGTGAGTAAGCTCCAGTGGATTTAATGGGGCTTGATTCTGAGTAAACAGCATAGGATCTGGCCCCTTTGCTGTTGTAGACTGCCTATCTAGTTTGCATAGATAGATCTCACACACAGAGAGAGGTTCCTTGTGAAAGTTGCTCAGAAAGACACCAGGTGACTCTTAGTGAAAATCAGTCATCCTTGCCCATAAAGGTTTTTCTTTTCTTTTTTACTGTACAGAATATTACAGTGTTTTATTACAGTAATTGTGGTCTGTATTATATTATAGTGTTTTGAATTCAATTCCAGTGTTTTATCATCATTTTTACATCCAGTTAATATTTTTATATGAATATTTTGGGGGTTGTGGAACCAACCATCTGAGTTTCCATTGTTTCCTACGCGTTTTGCTTAAAGAGCATGCCTCCGGAACAAATTAAGCTCTTTAAGTGAGGCACCACTGTACTTCTTCATTCCACTCCAGAAGACACTGCACCAGCAACAAAGTAAGGATGCAGATTATCTGTTTAACACTCATTTTTAGTGGTCAGAAAGTGGATCAATGCAGCTCACCTCTATAGTGACAAACATGGGATGAAGGCTTCAGGGAGTTCTCACAGGTTCTATAGAACTCTTTGCTAATGAGCGCCTGGTTCTGAGAACCGGTTACTAATGGGTCATAGGACCTGTTGTTCTATGGACACAGAATCTGTTGTTAATTTAGGTTATTTGGACATAGAACCTGTTGTAAATTTATTTGAATCCCACCACTGGATGAAGGCATCCTCATCCTGAGTGTACTGCCCTTTCACTCCTCCTCCCCATTATCTGCCTCATCTAGCCTTATGAATGGGCCACTCCTGCTCAACACTGTCCTATATTTCACCAGGAGTTGTTGCAACTGCTCTGTACTTGTCCTATCTTGAAAAAGTTTGTGTTTTACAGGATATTATTTGGGGTATAATGTCTCAAATGCAAGTAAAGAGCAATATAAATGAATGGATGCTGAAACCAATGATTGGTTTCAGCTACAAATTAATTACTAACCTAATTATCTCTTTAAATAAAAGAAAGAGAAATCGAATCCTTCTCATGTGCTCTTGAATCCAAGTCTGTTCTCTTATTTTCATTTTCAGCTGACAAATTCATTACTATTTAAGGTTAGTGAATTGAAACATTCAATACTATTTAATGTCTAACAGTTCAGTGGTGGGCCCAGCCTGCCCCAACAACCAGTTCTCTGGAAGTGGGCAGGGACAGGCTGGGTCAGAGGGTGGGGCCAGGGTCAGGGGGCGGGGCGGGGGAGGGCATGCCACCTTAACCCTTACTTTACCAAAAAAATTGTATCACTTGTGACCGCATCAATCAGTATTAAGCCCCTGAGTTCAGTGTAATTTATTCCTATGCATTACACTTTGTTGTGCTCTCAGGGGGAATGTGTGCCACAAATAAGAAAATAAAAGCATAAAAAAATCTCCACTGGATCACACCAAAGACCCATCTAGTCCAGCTTCCTGAATCACACAGCAGCCCACCAGCTGCCTCAGGGAGCACATATGACACTTGCATCCAGGTGCCTCAGTACCAGTAGACACACCACAGGTTCCACAGGTGGTGCTCATACCACTGGTTCAGAAACACTGATCTACAGTTTAGGATCAGAGTCTGTGGTGTCCCCTCTGCGGGTTGAGGTTTGCCTCTAAGCCACCATTTAAGGCTACAATCCTGTCCACACTTTCCTGTAAGTAAGCTCCATTGAATATAATAGGACTTCTGAGTAGTCAAGCAAAGGACTGAGCTCTTAGTAACCATACTTTGGCTGCAATCCTGTTCACTTTCCTGAGAGTAAGCTCCACAGACTCTAATGGGACTTACTTCTGAGTAGCCAAGAATAGGATTGGGCTCTAATGCTGCACTCCTCTGCACACTTTCCTGGGAGTAAGCTTCATAGATTGAAATGGGATTAACTTTTGAGTAGTCAGGCATAGGATTACAAGCTCTTAGAAACCAGCTTCTGGCTGCAGTCCTATACACTCTTTCCAGGGAGTAAGCTTCACGATTATAATGGAACTTACTTCTGAGTAGACAGATGATTGGGCTTTGAGGCTACACTCCTATCCTCACATGGGAGTAAAACCTACTGACTTTAATAGGATTTACTTCAGAGTAGGCAGTGGACTGGGCTCGTGGGGGGCAGGATGGGAACTGGGGCTATGGGGGGCAAAAGGACTACAGTGTGGATAGGGTTGCAGCCTGAGCCCAATCCTAACCATGTCTACTCAGAAGTAAGTACCATTCAAGTCAATGGGGCTTACTCACAGAACTGTGTGGTCAGGATTTTAACCTTACAGTCCATTCCTATGCAGGATTACTTAGAAGTAAGTCTCATTCTAGTCAGTGGGGCTTACTCCCAGATAAGTGTGGATAGGATTGCAGCCTCAGAGCCCAGTCCTAACCACATCTACTCAGAAGTAAGTCCCATTATAGTCAGTGGGCTTACTCTCAGGAAAGGAGACAGGGCTGGAGAAATGGGGCTAGAGGGAGAAATCCAAGCCTCTGCCAATCTCCTCAGAAGTAAGTCCCATTATAGTCAGTGGGCTTACTCTCAGGAAAGTGTGGATGGGAAAGCAGCCTCAAATCCTAATCCTATGCTACTCAGAAGGAAATCCCATGATAGTCAATGGGAATTGCTCCCAGGAAAGTGTGGCTAGGACTGTGGCCACAGGCTGCAGTCCTCTACTATACAGTGTGGCTTACTCCTGAGTAGTACTGGGTAGTACTAAGTAGTTCTCCATGCCTAGTACTGGGCTGCAAAGGCAGGCAGGCTTGCTGCTATTACACACCTAAGGCTCCCAGAGCTTTCTAAGCTGGCTTCTGTATTCCCGCCCAAAGACCCCTTTGTAAAGCTGTCCTTCAAAATGCCTGATTAAAAAAAAAACAGCATCCCCAGAGAGGCTGCCTCATTTGCATATGAGAAACCCATCATGCTTTGCAAACTGCACAAGGAAATAACGTCTGAAAACTTGCTAGAAATAAAGGTTTTTAATCAAAATAAGCTGTTTAGCAAAGACAGCCTTCCTGAATAGCATCATACAAAGGTTTGGGGCAAGAAGAATTTCCTCACTTTGACTTGAAAGGACTGAGTTTATAGTGATCCAAAGCCCTCCCATCTCAGCAGTCAGTGTCTGAGTGTGTGTGGAATGGTTGCAATGCCTTGTCTGAATGATGGTCCTGGAAACAGACTCTTTGTATTTTAAAATTAAAAAATGCCCTTGGAGAGGGGAAGGAGGGGGGAGAGAGCCCCCCCTCAGAGGGGGAGGGAGCGGAGCTGAACCTCTGGGAAGACAGACCTGTGTGGGGGATTGATGTGCAGTGGGGGATGGCATACGGGGAATTTTACTCCTACAATGCAGGTACACTTTTCACTAGTAATTAAATAAAACAACAATGAAAACAGGCTGTGGAGACCCATTACAAATAGAAGGCTTACAGAGGTGTAAGCTGATTTTTATCCCCTTTGACTCTGAAGCCTCTTGATTTACGTACCGTAATTGGTTACAGCACACTTTTTTGTGGTCAGACCCGTGGCGGAGGGGGGCGTGTTTCTAGAAAGAATTGAATTGGATTGGTAAATATGTCATCATTTTGTGAACATCAGTGCACATTGCATAAGTCTGGATGAAGTCCTGAAGCACTTCATTTTTTCTCTAATCCTAAGCACAGCTGAGACAAGCCAGAACGTGGATAGGAAACTAGCTGGGAGCTCAACATAAACAGCTCTAGCTGTATTGAATAAAAAAATGATATAATGCAGCAAATAAATAAAACCAGAGATATTACTTGGTTTCAAACCAGGACAGATTTTTCTTTGGTGTGTTCTCTGAATTTTAATCCTTAGTTCCTGCTAGAAAAGCTTTGTAATTAGCATTGAACATGCTAGTATTTTTGTAATCAGTCTGTGAAATACCATGCATGCCAAGAATAATTTATCTTGAAATGGAATTAAATTTAGTTATGTTGATATGTCCAATCTATGTCAAAGGTTTTTGAAAAAATATATCTGTTGGTCACAGAAGAGTTTAACAGTCTGGAACAGCCATGCCCCTGTATTTGTGGGGTTCCATTCCAGAACAATCATACTTAAGTGAATCTACAGATAACTGGGGATAACCCCCAGGCCTCCCAATGCAGGTTTTTCAAACCAGAAATAGTGTTTCTTCACTAATTTCTAACATTCTGAAGCCTGTAGAGGATGTGGGTGGTTAGACAGAGCCTCTTTGAGGCTCAGAACAGCCTCTGGGAGAAAGGGGAGCATCCTCCTTGCATCCTAAGGGGGGGGGCAGTAGTGGGAACGGGTGACTGGTTGGATTTGATCTGCAAATACTTGAAATACTTGAAACTGAAAATATTAGGTCTGTGCTTACATGGGCCCCCATATTGGTATCTTCGTGTTATGAGGCAATAATACATTCTGGAGCAGATCTCTATTAATCTCAATTTCAGACCAATAACATTAAGAAATCTACTGGTGCAAAAATGTATGCATTCTTCTTTTCTTAAAAAAAACAATTTATTTTAAATACAGCAAATCAGCTGCTATTGAGAGGCTTTGCTCATCATAAACACAACTTATAATGTGTTTCATGCATGATCTGCCCCACTTACAGACTCATTTGATAGAAACTTTTCATATGCCTTTTACCATTCAAGCATGCTAATGAAGGACCCCAGCAGATTTGCAAGTTGTCTAATAAAGCAACGGTCTATTTCCGTCGTCATTTGATGCCATCTTTCATTGGAGCCAAGTAAATGTCTGCATTTAAATTACCTTGTAACAAACGTTCAGAGTTGTGCACCCTCATGAACTGTATACAGAGCTGGGATTCATTTAAAAAATGTTGGCGAGTTTTTATATCATTATTGGCAACAGAATGCCATGAGATTCTGTCATGGTAGGAGCTTTTAGTACTCAAAAGGCTTTTGTTCTCTGCAATTAACTTGAAGCTAAACAACGATTCCACAAGGAACCATTATATTATATCACTTTATAATCCAGCACAGCCATTCCCTTTGAGCACTCAATAGCTCAATATGAGAACTGGATTACCAGATATCTTTTATATCTGTCAGTGGAACTTTCATGATTATTGCCTGTTTTTGCAAATAGCCATTGTGTGGCAAAAATCCTTGATTATCCCCTCCATGTTTTGCTTTCCCCAATTTTGATCTCAAATACATGATACAGAAGGGTCATGAGGCATCCCTGATAAAAATTATATATACTGGGTACTTCATGGCTAGACTTAAACAAAAGGATTTTGACTAAACCTCCTGCTGAGGTTGTCATGTGTCTTCTGATCAGTGAAGTCTATCTGGTTAGATAAAAGTGTGGGCTAGGATGCCATGTGGTCTCAATAAATCTAATCAAATGCTTTATGACATCAGCAACCTTCCTTTTTAATTTAACAGAGAGATGTGCTCAGGCTTCTTACTCTACCACTGATGTGTGATGTCCATGCATTTCTAAAGGACTTGCCCATTCCTCAAAAGAAGTTCAGCAACAGGCTTCTTCCCTCCCCTTTCTCCTATGCAGTGTAAGGAGTAAAGGATAGGGAAGTATCCAGCAACTTGTATTCAGTTTGGATTATTTTCGTTTCTACTTTAAGCTCCATGCCCAGTTATAAGAGAGATAGGGGGACAAAACATACTTCCAGGGTTGCCAGATGATGCCAAAAGAACTGGGAATCATGCCCTGGACCTGGAAGTCCAGGTAGAGGCCTCTTTGTCAGGAAATTGGGGGCGGGGGCTTTCTAGACACTTCCTGGGATTTTAGGTCTGTGTGCAGCTCCCTGTGGCTGTTGCAGGACCCACTAAGCTGCTGGGGCTGCTGGTTCAATAAGGCGGAGGGGGGAGGGAGGGAGGGAATTGTAGTCTTTCTTCCTCCTTCCCAAGCCATCAATTTCTACTGACGCATCCTGCTTCCCAGGGACTGATGTGCTCCAGACACTGAATGGCTGGGGAAATGGCTGTGGCTGGCATTCAGCTCCAGTCCCTGCACTTGCCAGAGAGAGACTCCGCTTGCTATTTGTTGCAAAGCAAGGAAGGAAGGAAGGAAGGAGGGAGCTCAGCTGAGGCTGCTGGAGAGGAAAGCAGGGGAAGGAGGGAACCTTGCAAGTGGAGCTGCTGCTGCTCTGAAACTTTGCAGCAAGTTTGGCTTGGTGGGGAAGAAAGGGGGAATAAATTTTTTAAAAGCAGGGTTGCCAACTGACCAGAGAAACCCCAGTGTCCCCTGCTGCTATGCCTTTGTAGATGGATCCACCAATATATACTTTGCAGAAAAAAGCATGTAATTCACAATGGCTTAAGTTGTTTGGGTTGTGGGGCCCTTCATCTAGCTGAGTAGCAGGGGCTGGGTGTAAAGTTGGCAGTCTTCTCAGGGTAGGGATGGTGGGGACAACTCCTGGCTTTTTAAGTTTCAAGCCTCCAAGCCCAATTGTGTCCATTCAAAAGTATTATAGTTGGTGGAGCTTATATTGTGTGAGGGGGCAAAGGAAAGGAGGTTGAATGACCAAGCATGTGCATGCATGCATGGATCACTTACGGTTCCAAACATTTTGTTTTTACTCGACCTCACACCTCCTGTATGTATACTCCTCCATGATACCCAATTTCTTTTCTTATGGCCCAATCCTGTCATGTTCCCTGCATAGTAATACAATGGTGCTGGTGTGATTTCCATTGTACCCCAAGGGGGAGTTTTGGCTCCTAGAGGTCTCCTTGGGGTTAGGAGATATTTGGCCCTGCGCCCCAGGATATGCCTAGTACCCAGTAAGGGTCAACTTGGAACTGTGCCAGCAGAGTGCACTGCTAATCCTGCCCCCACCCTAAATCACCCAGCCTTCCCTAATCCCACCCACTTCCTTCCCTCTTCTGCCCACACCTACCTCTCTCCAACTGCCTGTGTAGCCTTACCTCCTCCAGGGGGTTTCTATAGATCTACTAGCATGCATGGGAAGGCTTTGGTTTCCCACCAGTGCTGCAGCTGGCGAGTTCTACAGCTGCTTTTCAGCAGCTATAAATAGGTTTAATCTGCCCAATATATCAATATAAATTAAAAATAATTACAAAGTATTGTTTTCTGCCATTGCCAGGCTTTCCACTTGTCTCTTTAAGAGCTGTATTTCAAGCACTTCAGTACTTTGCTCTAGTTCTGCCTTAAGAATCAAGTTTCAAATTAATTATATTATATTCACTGAACCCCTACTACAAATTCAATATTATGTCTTCTTTTCTTGTTAGGAGCCTAATTTCTCACTCATGCAATTTGCCCAAACCATTACCTTGTATTGACATAGCTTGGCAAGCGATACTGTGCAAGATGTTTTATAACCTGAAAGTATTCAATATAATATATACTTTGCTACACTGATTTTTATATTATTTGCTTGATCAAGGCCATACCTGTATTTTCAATAATTTTGCTGTAAAGTTTGGCAGGATTAAACTGAAATGTATATATATATTTCCTTGAGCTTTTATAGCTGTTAATATGCACACCTTTTTCCACTGTGCTCCAAAAAGGCCTGGACTTAGTTCACAAAGGAGCCCTAAAATCAAACTTCCACATGATGAAATGTTTCCAGCGATTGTAGGAACTATTGATTTTGCCTTCCAGGCCTCCGTCTTAGCTTGGCTACCCACTAGCCTGCTTGCTCTCTCTGGTATCCAAGTTCTTTCAACAGAAGAGAGAAGCAAAGAATTTGCCTTGTTTTTCTGTCAAACACACATGCTGATTCATGCATGCAGCAATTGACAAAATAGACAATACCAGTTCCATAAAAGTTCAAGATCATGTGCTTTATTCTTTTCTCCAGTATATTAGCTTTTTTCAGTATACTGTATATGATGTTCATTTTCTCTGTGTGTCTTATATACAGATTTTTAGACTTCATCTCCTGCAGTCCAGAGTAACTATGGGAGCACATAAGAGACATTACGTGCACCCGTAGTTACTGCACCACTTAGTGAAAACCTATGGGAAATTCATATTGCAAACCAGAGTAAATTGTTCTTACACTGGAACAAGGACGCCCTGTAGTAACTCTGGATTTTGCCCATCTTCTTATATGTCATACTCATGACAAGTGTTCAGTGTGTTCAGTGTGTGTCAAGATGGTTTTTTTGGGTCCCAGTATCTCTTAAACTAGACGTAGGGCACAATCCAGAGTAACTACGGGGAGTCCTTGCTCCGGCATAAGAACAATTTACTCTGGATTGCGATATGAATTTCCCCTAGGTTTTCACTAGGTGGTGCCATAACAACGTCGAGGTAAATGTCTCTTATGTGCTCCCGTAGTTACTCTGGATTGTAGGGTCTCTGACTCAGTTTTGACTTTTCATCCACTACTGTGTTATTTTTGTTGCTAGTACAGGAATTGCAAGTACTTCAAAGTCTTCTTATATCTCAAAATACAAATTTTATGCACAGTAGTGGATGAAAAGTCAAAACTGAGTCAGAGACCCTACAATCCAGAGTAACTACTAGTTATGACAATTTTCATTTTCTTTAGTTAATTTGATTTGATTTTGTTCTTGCAGGGGAAAATTAATTTAAAAAAGTACTCTGGGATGACATCACTTCCGTTTGTTACATCATTTCCAGGACAACATTTTGAGCTTTGCACCGGGCTACATGATCATTAGCTATGCCACTTGTTCAGGGTTATTCTCTAGCCATATGCTTACTTTCAATTCTGAGAAAAATAAAATGTAGTCCCAGTGTCATGTGGCTAACACTTCACATATTATTGATGGGCCTGGTTCCTGTGCAATCTCAGGGCACAGGATTCCAATATGCCACCCCATATGACACCAGCACCACCCCCTAGGTATAGGTACCTTACATATAGAGCTTTGCACAGCATTCCTAAACCACCTGGGAAGGCCTTCTGAGGTTTCTTGAGTGCTCTTAAACACTACTTAAAAATACTTAAAGTAACTTAAAAGACATGTTCCTGCCCGAAGGGGCTTACCATCTAGATCAGGGGCCCAGGCCCAGATGCGGCCCTTGGAGAGCCTCAATGTGGGTCCCGGCAAGAGCACTTTATCTGGCCCTTGGGTAAGATAAAGATAGTGTAATCTAGGCTGCAATCCAGAGCAAATTTAGCCTGCTCTGACCTAACTGCACTCTCCTAACTATTCTGTATCCAGAGCAGAAAGTTATACTGAATCCAGAGAGTCAGGAAGCCTGGGCTGCCCTAACTGCTCCAGAGCATGCTAAGTAATTGACACAAGGGGAAGACTTGCTCCTGAGGAGACACCCCTCAGATCACACTGAACAAGGAACAGCTGTGGTGCCTACAGTGGTGACATGACTCTGCACATCACCTGGTGCGGAAGTCGGTGCGTCATCCCTGGGATGCGTGCCCCCCCACCTGGACTGCACAGTCACCAAAGTTGACGCCTGCGCAGTTGTTTCTGAAGCCTTTTCTGAAGACTTTTGGCTTCGGGGGAGACTGTGCAGGTGTCAGAGTTGGTGCCTGTGCAGTACTCTTTCTGAAGCCATTCGGCTGCCGCTCCGCCTCCTGAGTGAGGCCAAATGGCTGTGCAGAGGCGCAGACTTTCTCTGCTCTAAGGAAGTCTCCTCTGAAGCTGTTCGGCATGCTCAGTGTGTTTCTGCGCAGTGCATCTCAGATGGCCGTTCAGGCCAGCTCCTCAGACAAGTGGCAGCTTCTGGCTGCTGCTCCGCCTTGGAGCAGGCCTGAATGGGGGTGCTGACGCCCGAGGCCTGCCAAAGGACAGTCAAACTCCTCCGGCACATCACCCCATACGGAGCGCATCCCCAATGCAGCCCACACCAGCCGCACCAGTCTGGTGACGCCACTGGGTGCCTGCCTTATAAGGAGTCCCTGATGAGATGCCAGTACATTCTACAGTGAATACAAGGGGCTTCTTGGAGTGCCTGCTGTATCCTGAGGTTTGTGGGCAGCCGTAGTTTGTTCCATATCCTGAGGTTGAGAGGAAGAGGTTGCAGCTAGGCTGGCCAAGAACTCAGATTTTTGGTCAGCACTGCCATTCTTACTCGGGCCTTATCATGGACCCCTATGGGTCTACTCATTACTATACCTGCTCCTGAGGTGGTATATCTCTGAGGAACTGGAAGAGGGCATTTCTGCCTTGAAACAGGCTTTGGATACAGAGTAACTGCTCTGCCCTAGGCAATGCTAAACATGCCCTCAACTTGCCTCTCCTGAGCTGCTTAGGCTGCCCCAGTTAGGGCAGAGCAGGTCCACCTCTCTTAGGGCACCCTATGTTGCCTTGCTCTGCCCTAAGCCTCCTTCAGAGTAACTGGGCTGGAGCATCTTGCAGTTGTTCCAACCTAGTGTTACATAGGGCAACCTAAGGGCTCTTATGTGGACAGATTAGTTGCTCTGGATTGGGCTGCCTCTCCACTACATTCTTATATATGTAAGTTAATGTAAATGTATTCAAATTTTAAATGTAAATTAGTTACTCTGGCCCCCGACACAGTGTCAGAGATGATGTGGCCCTCCTGCTAAAAACTTTGGAAGCCCCTGATCTAGACCAGTGATTTTCAAGCTTTTTCATCTCACAGCACACCATCAGTTGTTTTAACCACTGACAAGGCACACCATGCTATTCAAATCCCCAAGTTTCCCTATTAATAAATATCCCTTCACAAATTCCCGCAGCAAACCTCAAGACTATCTGTGGCATACCAGTGGGCACACAGGCTGAAAATCACTGATCTAGATACTGACAAGAGGAGAGACCGTAGAGAAGAAAGGAGCGGAGGTAGAGGTTAACAAGAAACATCAATTGAAATCAATGGGACGTAAGCCAGGGGTGGAAAAACTGAGCCCCTTTAGGGACACTTGATTGTTAAGAACTGTATAGAAGAGAGAATTTCATCAGGTGAAGCCTTTCCTCTTGCAGATGACAAGCTTTACCTGCTGAAATTCTCTCTCCTACACAATTGTTAAAGGTGCAGTATCCCTAAATTGGCCCAGTTTGCCCACCCATTCCTAGTTTAATTCTGTTTCACTACTTTTAATGTCAAAAGACATAGGGTGCAATCCAGAGTAACTACGGGGAGTCCTTGCTCCGGTGTAAGAACAATTTGCTCTGGATTGCAATATGAATTTCCCATAGGTTTTCACTATGTGGTGCAATAACTACGGGTACACATAATGTCTCTTACGTGCTCCCGTAGTTACTCTGGATTGTAGGGTTTGTTAACTTTCATTGGGACATTTTCCTCCATACCCCTTCCCCAGGTCTTCAGTTCATTTATTTTTTAGCACCACCATCTAATTAATGGAGCTTTTAGTTTGCCACCTGCCTTTTAACCAATTTTCTGATTAACTGGTTCAAATAAAATTGTGCGCTCCTAATTCCACTGCATGGGTGCCTTTTGAGGATACTGAACAAAGTGGAACATAACATATGACCTTTAACAAAAGCTACCAATCACTGCTAAAAGAAAAGACCTTTTAAACAATTTTGTCAAAGACATCGCAAAAGCCAAATAGCTCCAAAATATAGAGTGCATCCTGAGCACCCAGCCACACTGATTACTGTTTCCCCCATTTTGATCCTACCAATTCATGAATTAATGTTTTAGTTGAATTACTAATTAAACCTTGAAAAGCTCGTTTAAAAAAGACCTAAATGCAAAAAGCTTGTGCTGCATACAGTAATTAGAACAAATAAAAGGTAACTCGGAATCAATAAATCTATTAAGGTATAAAAATAATTACTACATATAATTGTTTGCTTTAACAATAACTACATCTCCAATGGGACTTTCTTCAGTGGGACTTATTCCTAGGAAACTGAATAGAATTGATGACTTATGCGCCAACTATATGGCTTACCATTTTTCATACTTAGTCCTTCATATTTCTGCTTTTTCTTCAAGCAGCAATGTCAAATGGTACCAGGAAATGAAGGATCAAATCAACAGCTTGTGTCTTCTTCTCTAGGAGTGTAAATAAAGAATGCTTTAAGCATGGGAAAATGGAATCCAGGAACAAGGCAGTTCTTGTACGTATAAAACAGCAGTGATGACTGTGATGTCCTCCCAGTTGGCTTTGACTGCCAACTGATCCCTCCTATAATTATGAACTTCTGGGTTCAATTTTCCCAAGCAAGGATGTGAGCAAAGATCATGTTTTTATCACTGAATAATGCAAATCAAGACACCATGCGGCTAAAATTGGTTCTGAATTTTACCAAACCAAATTACTTCTCTTGGAATTTGGCCTTCCTGGGATGTTTTGAGAAAACAAACACATTCTGAAACACATGCTGATAACTTTGACTTTCGTGTTATTAGCACAACTGTTAACTCATATGTTAACCTTGAGTAGTTGTAGTTGTGTTCCCCTCCTCACAAAGAAAGGAGCACTTTTTGGCCCTGCAGCTGTAATATCTTTTACACACTTGCTACACTTCAAATATTAATGTGGAGACTTTTTAGCCAGTGTTTCCTGGCGTAATGAACAGGAGGTGGCCTTTTCATATAATATAATACCTGCAAACAAAGATCGGTACTGCAAGCACAGGGACTATGAATATAGACAATAAAGTGCAAGGATTTTCTATATCCTGTGGTTTACAAACAGCCTTATGAAGCAGATCTGTGATGCTAGCAACTAGAGTCCAACAGATGAAATCTGGTTAGGCAGAACTAGCCAGGCTGTCCAGACGTCTGGCTTTCCCCGGACACTTCCGGTATTTATTTGTCCAGGGGAGTAGGGAAATGCAAGAGTGCCTCTGGAATTTACGAGCCATGCACGCAGCTCAGATTTCCCTACCTCTCAAACTCCAGCTCTTAACCCTTTCAGTGCCTCTTAACCCTGCCTCAGCCAAAAATTCAGGCTGTGCTCCACTTCTAGACCTGCAAGATAACTCCTGCCTGGGGATACTCTGATTCCTCCTTCCCAGTCCTTTACATCCTGGTCCTTCTGACTCCCCACAGTCTGCTTTTGCACTCTGCACACCCTCAGGAGCACTGCAGATTTCTCTTGGTGGTTCCAGATCCCACCTCCCTGATGCAGAGAAGTCCTCCTTTCTATCCCCCTCCCTGCTTGATATCTTGCTTGTGTGTGTGTGCGTGTGCATGTGCGGACACTTGTGTTTGTGTGTTTGGGTCTGAACCACATACGTCGGAGTCACTGGCTTGTGTTATGCTACTACAAATGATCTCTTTAATGTCTGGGTCTGAATCATGTATTTTACAAGGTCCTCAATTTTAAAGGGTTGAAATTAAGTACAGGAAAACAATATGAGTATTTCTGCTTTATTTAAACATGTCCTACATGTGTCCTACATTTTTGCAGTGTCCTTCAATTTTTTAAGCACATAGGAATTTTAAGGATTTTAGGGGTTTAGGAATTTTGTGTTTGTCATCTGATCACCCTGTGCAAAAAACTTAATGTCTGGGCATAAAAATAAATATCTGCTTTTATTTTCCATAATGCCAAAACAAGTGCCAATTTTTCCCCAATTCATTCAAACCTGAACAGAACCTACATGAAGCTGAATGCCTCATTTGGCAAAGTTGTTTGGAAAACTTTGGGAACCCCCAAAATTGGTTCCACAACCCCCAAACCAGACTGGGATGGGGTGAGCAGAGAGTTCTTCATTTTTTGAATTTAAAATAAGTAATATAGTATAATATTATAAACAGGAAAGCAATACCAGTGTTTTTAGCTTATTTTTAGTGTTTTTATCTTATTTCAACATGTCCTACATTTTGTCCTACAGTTTCCGGGTAGGGAGTAGGAATTTTGGCCTTGCTGTTCAGGGATTTTGCATTTGGTCACCCTGGAACTAGCAGTTGTCCTACAGATCATCCAAGGACCCAAAGTCTCCAGCTCCTCTCTAACCAGGCTGCTGTACATGATGAGTCACAGGCATCATGTGTATGTCCTCTTTTTTTCAGTCACAGGTGTGTCCTCTTTTTTTCCGGGATATGTACTCTTTGTGTCCTGGAAAAAGTTATTGTCCTCCTGTTCTTTGTGATCAGGCAGCTGGTAGCCTTCTTGTAATTAACAAATTATGTGTAATAGTTTTAAATTTATATAGTGTTTGAAATAACCACATGAAAGCAAGTGTCATGTCCTACATTTTTCTTGGAAATCCTACCTTTTTTGGCAGGTTGGCATTTATTGCAGTTATGACATCTGATCACTTTGGTCATAGGAGCTTAGCCATCACCACCACTACAGTCTTACAGAAAAGAAACACAAGAAAGAAGCACAATAATGCATCACAAAGCTGGTTGCTAGACAATCGAGGCTGCAGTTAGGCCAGTTAAGCTCCAGTTAGGCCAGCCTAAGCTCCGGAATAAGTCTTGTGCAGACCTGGAGATATCACAAAAATGCCATAAGATACTTCTGAGCCACTCCTTGGGGAGGGTTAGCCTAGTGCACAGACATGCAGTTGCCTGCCAACATCACCACAGATGGGAAGACTGATGAGTTGTGCCAGCCTAGGTTAGGATTGCACCCTCACCCAATGAGGCCTAAATTTATACAGAGAATATTTTAACCTGAATTTAGGCTATTCTACGACAGCTAGCAAGCAGTTGCACACATGATTGAATGCACTTCCACATTAATCTGCAATCCTAATACTCAACTGGGCTGGTCTAAACCCTAGCATGAGTCCTGTGCTGACTTGGGGGGTGTCACAAAAGTGCTGTAAGACACTTCTACACCACTCCTGGGAGAGTGTTAGGCCAGTGCACAGACAAGAGCTTGCCTCCCTACCTCACCAGGGGAATGAGAAGACTAATGAGTTGTGCTGGCCTGGGTTAGGATGACACTCTATATCTCATGGGTATATTTCCTCAAGCATAAAAAACCAGACCCTAATTCCTGGGACACTGCTATAACTTCTAGGTGCAGGAGCATGAGAGGCAGATGTCCCTTGTTCTGCCCTTCCAAGGACTACTGAATTGGGGCTAGTAGTTAGCAGGGGGAATAGGGGGTTAAAATTATACACTAATTTAGAACTCTTGGGAAGAAGCTTTTATAGCATTCGCCCAATCATTGAATTTGTAATTGCTAGATTCATTCCCAATTCAGCCTGGGGGAGTTCACCTATCACTATCTGTAATATTAAATATATTCATTAGAGTCCAGTAATGGATTATACACCAAGGGCTTGCCATCTGTCACCTTGAATTCTTGAGAACAAAGCATATTTTTCCATCTGATTACAGTTTCATAATGACTGTTCCTTTAAGACCTGAGAGCTGTTTCATTTTAACAATACAGGCCCTTTGTTCAATGTATTCTGGCTAAGTTGCTGAAAATGGCATGATTCTTAATGAATATTACATGGATATTAATAGCAACCACCCTGAAAACCACGGGGCAAAATGGATGCTTATTTAGGACTGAACTGTTTGTCTCCAAGATAAAACACCTTATTAATCTTATGGCAGGAAAAAAAATCAATTGATTATAATTTTCTTTCAGTTTCACCTTTCAGTGGCACCTCTTTCAGTTTTCTTTCCCTATTTAGTAATTCAAGTTGAGTGTCCAAAGAACAGTGCTTAGAAAGCAGATTTTTGGTCACTTTTTGGTCATTTATGATGTGGTTATTTACAGAAATAATACCAGGTGTTTGAGTTCAAAGTTCTTGTGATTACCAACTTAATATATGTTTGGGTTAAGTGAAAATATCAAAGTGTATTTCAGGACTTCTTTGGCTCCTGTTGGCTCTTTATGACATCAAGTAGCTAAATTTGCGACTTCATTGGGGGGGGGGGGGTCACGAAAAGCTGGGTGCAGCCACTGGGAATCTGGCACTGGGCACCTTTGAAGTCACTTTCAGCCATATCACTTCTGGTGTGGGGGGTCCCAGACAGACTGTCACTCTTAGAAGGCGGTTGAGGAGCACTGTTACATGCAGTAGGGAAAGAGCAGAAACTAAGCTTGGTGAATTGTGTCCATAGTGTTCACAGAAAAGTAATACAGTGTTATTATTTAACCAGTGTTATTACTTTACCAGAAGCCCAAAAATTTATATGGCTTGGTTGGGCTCAGATAACAACAATCACAATTCCCCTGATCCCAACAAAAAATTTGACTCGATGTTGGTATTTTGTAGCTGCTCAACGGAGGTGCTTTCCCACTCAATAGTAGGTTATCAAAACAGAAACTGGATTGCCTAGAAGACAAATCAAAACAAAAATGATAAAATAATTATACTCTTAAGACAATGCAACAGGCATAAGATAAAAGCCAGCATTCATCCTGTCCTCATTGTTCTTTAGCCTTGCGTGTGTTGAAACCTGAAGTGTAACATTTGGAAAAGAATGAGAAAAGCCATCAAGCAATATTCAGATAACACAGATCTTTGCATCAAGCAGCCAGCCTCCTTTGTAAATCATAAAGAGTTGTTATGTTTGATTTCATGTCATGGAGGCACAAAATTTGAAGGCTGGTAAATAGGAGGCGGATAACAATTAACGTGACAAAGATCACATGCCGTGAATATACAAAGCAACTGCGATTCAGTATGAAACAAGTTTTGTAAGGCATGAAATATATTGAGCAGGTGCCACATCTTACATGCCAAATGTTTCTTTTGTAGTTCTTGGTATATGTTGCACACTGACAAGATTTAGGGATGCTGTTGAGATTACATGATGTATTGAGATGGGTGCCACTATAGTGAGAAGTGTCTGAAAGTGGGAGATGTCTGAAATCAGTAACCTTCCTTTGCTTATGGGGAGAGGTTCCAGCACAGAGCTTAGTTAGGATTGTGTACATTGTGTACATAGATGAATCAGGGAAATAATGGGAACAAAATACTAGCAGCCCTCTACATAGCAAACGATTTCAACCTTGTTTTGACCTTAACTGAATAGATTTCTGGAGAACTCTTCAGCCCCTTTTTTGGAATACTCGGGGTCGACAGGAGGCAAACATCTGTTCTGGAAGCTGGTGATGTCAGAAACAACCATGAAAACAGTCTCTGATTTTTTCAAGAGATTTTATTCATGAAGACATAGATATTTGCTTTGGGGCATTTGTGTAAAACTTTTAATAGAGCTATCCTGATTTAGATTTTTAATTTTTTTATAGAAGATTTCATGCTTCAGTTTTTATGGACTGTGATTGCTAGGGGTTTAATTGTCAGGTCATATCAGAAGCTAGGAGGTAGCCGTCCAATTGAATTTTCCCTGACTAATCAGTTACAAAGCAGGTATAAAACAAGCAGTGCTTCCCTGTTTGTGTCAAACATTGTGCAACAAACCTTTCCCAAAGGTATTTTTTTCAATGCACTCCAGTTATCCTGTTTGAATAAGGTTAGTACAAGTCAATAAGCATCTTTTCAGTGTCTTCTAAGCTACTGATGATAGCTATTAAAATCCAGATGCTCAAATGATTTCTCAGGAGCAGCAACAACAGGAACAAGGAACTATTTGGAGGTGTTCAGGAACCTTTGTTTTCTACCTGTTAGACTACATAACACTTTCATAATGTAACTGGATCCCAATACTGTATATATTTAACTGCCCAATCCTATTCAATAGCACTGAAAGTTGTTTGACTGAAACTTCAGTGACCTGTTGGGCCTTTCCCTTCAGATCTCTATCAGGGCCACTATCCTATGCATTGTATAGGGCAGGTTTTGTGAAATGATTTCTCAGCACCCTGGAGAGCCATGACTCACAATTTGGGAACCATTGCTATAAATCTCCTAAAGTTCCTATGTGCTCAAATTGCTTGCTGCTTCTGATCTATTTCTGATCAGGCACCCACTATAGCAAAAAATACAAAAGGTCTAAGAAGAAAGCTATTTTGACCCCTTTTATTTGTTTTTAACTACTCAAAAAGTACATCTTCTTCCCTTGTGAACAAGATCCATTTACCAGCCATATGTTTTAAATAATGTGCAGAAGTACTGAACCTAATGGCACATTTATATAATCCAGTTGTGAAAAGATGACTCAGGCCAAATTAAATGGCCATAAACCTTTTCAAAAGTGTTTGGAAAATCAAACAGAAGATTGAAACTTGGATTCTCTAAATTATCATACCGGATCTTCCATGTACAGGGGAGATTCTAGTGTTATCAAGCACACTCCCCTTCCTTCAAAGCTTGAGATCATGGCATTGCAGGGCTGCAGTGGCCAGTCAGACAGATCTCCCTGGCCAAGAGATACCACAGACTGATGTGACCCCCAATGTAGACCAAATGTTGAGATACAAGGCCTAAGCTGGGTCTAGTCTGTGTCCAGCCAACCAAAAAATATTCTGCCGCAGCCTCAACACATATATTTCTATATTAACCCTACAATCCAGAGCAACTACGGGAGCACGTAAGAGACATTATGTGTACCTCTAGTTACTGTACCACCTAATGAAAACCTATGGGAAATTCATATTGCAATCCAGAGCAAATTGTTCTTACACTGGAGCAAGGACTCCCCGTAGTTGCTCTGGATTGTGCCCATATCACTCTCTGCTGCCCTCTTGCATCCTATTTTTCTTAGCTATATCAGTTCCAGAAAAAAGGAAAATACCCATTAGATAAGGCATCAGAGGAAGTCAGAACATTTTTTAAAGACAGATGCTCTTCTCCTAGAGGTGTAGCTGGGCACAGACTAGACCCAGCTCAGGCGTTGTATCTCAACATTTGGTCTGCATTGTTCATTAGATGTGCTACCCTTGAGGAGACTTTGCCCTAGCACCCACTAGATGCAGTGGTAACTGTCCTGGCACCACTGCTCCTCTGGCACCAGGCCCCTCAGAGTTGGGCAATGTCAGGGTGTTGACTGTTTAATGTTGTGTAACTGGTACTGAGCGCAAGAGTGAAGACAAACACACACAGGAGAGTTGTTTCTATCAACTGTATTAACTAACTAACTAACCCTACAATCCAGAGTAACTACAGGAGCACGTAAGAGACTTTACATGCACCCGTAGTTACTGCACTACTTAATGAAAACCTATGGCAAATTCATATTGCAATCCAGAGCAAATTGTTCTTACACCGGAGCAAGGACTCCCCGTAGTTACTCTGGATTGCACCCATAGTCATATAGTATAGCAACCAGATCCATGTCGGAGTCCATAAATCTTTGTCAGTGTGTTGGTCCAAAGTCTCAAATATAGTGTCAAGTCAGCAGTCTAAATCACCTCAGATAAATCACCTCAGAGTATTTCACATACCACAGGGCGCCTCAGCTCACCTCAGCTCTGACTGACCAACTGCTGCTTATATTGGTGATGGCAACTACTCAGCAGCCAGTCAGAATATGACACATACTTGTCTGTGATTTGTCTGCCAAGTATAGATATTTACTCAGCCAGCCAATCAGAATATGACACATACTTGTTTGTGATTGGACACTCATGCAGAGACATTATTCTGCCAGCCAATCAGCTTGCAACTTACCTTGAACCAATAGTTAGGTCCAAAAACCTAACAGGCTGTATATCTCTAACCTGCTTATTCGGTATAGACTGGCTGCAATCCTGAAGCACACTTGGGCTACCCTATCTATTACTGGGCTGCCCCAATTCCAGGATGAGTTGGTCCAATTGCACCAGAAATGCTTGGGGCATCATAAATCAACATGGGCTGTCCCAAGACAGATGGACCTGGGCCAGCCTAGCTGTGCCAGCCTAGGTAGATCAGAAGAGGCATGTTGAGGGCATGTTCAGCATGGCCTAGAGCAGTGCAGTTAGGCTGTATCCAGAGCCTGTTTCCAGGGTGGAAATGTCCTCTTCCAGCTCCTCAGAGTTATACCACCTCAAGACCAGGAATAAATCTGAGTAGACCTATAGAGGTCCATGATAAGCCAGAGTAAAAATGGAACTGTTGACCATAAATCTTGAGTTCTTGGCCAGCCTATCTGAAACTCCTGCCTCTCAACTTCAGGATATGACACAACTACAACAGTCCACCAACCTGGTTACAGGACAAGTCCAGCTGGCCACTCCAACATCCACCCTCCACTCCAACATCCAACTCCAGTCCAACACTCCAACTCCAACTCCAACATCTACCCTCCACTACAGATACTGCAGTACAGCAGAATCATGCTGAAGCTGCTACTGATTGTCAGGGACTCCTGGACTTCCTTATAAGGCAGGCACCACAACTGTTCCTTGTTCAGTGTGATCTGAGGCAGGTCTCCTCAGGAGCAAGCCCTCCCCAGGTACCATTTACTTGGTGTGTACTGAGCATACCTGGAGAAGCAGATGTGCTGCTCCCTGCTCTGGAGCAGCTAGGGCAGCCCAAGCTTCCTGACTCTGGATTTAGCCCAACTTTCAGCTCTGGATACAGCCTACTCAGGGCAGTCAAGCTGGGCCATTCTCATTGCCCCAACTCTGGATTGCGCCCTTCATGGTTGAGCTCACTTTGTGCTTGCTAGGCTACTGAGCCCAGTTCTGAAATGGATTCACACTTGTTTTTTGTCATGACACAATTTTTCTTCTCAAAACAGGAAAGCAGGTTACTAAAGCAAGTTTCAGGAGCAAAACACCCTTTCCTCATTTCTGAAATTTATGTATAAATTAGCAGGTTTTCAGGAAGTCCCTCACTAGTACTTCCAGAAGCCATTGGGGATGAATGAAGCCTCCACAAACCTCAGAAGAGCCTATGGAGGTCACTGGAGCAGGGCAGAGCAGAAATCCAGAAGGTTCCCTTTGAGCCAAATTCATGTTCAATGGGTCTTACTCCAAGGAAAGTGTCCTTAGGATTGCAGTCTTAACCTGTACATGAAATAGCAGTACATTTAAAAAGGATATCCAGTGTTCAGAAACCATATCTAGCATGCATTCATATATAGGACTTATAACATGGATAATTACCTAGCTGCTTCTATTACTGACAGCTCTTTTTAGCCCTATCTCAGTGTTTGACAGAATAATAATTTAGAACAAAATTACTTTCACTGTAACATAAAATACTGAAGGCATGCAAGGAAAACCATGTTGTACTCAAAATATCAAAAGCTATAAGGAAAAAATCTGAACACAGACACATTTTCAGTTTAGAGACTTTATACTTAAATAAACACCAGCTTTGAAAATTCTGATGTAAAAGCCACATCTCTTAAAGTATTGCCTTTACATCAAGGGCAAACACAAAATTGACTTTCTTTGGCACATGAAAAGCTCATGAAAAATGTTGTGAAAGGGAAGAGCAGAAATAGGAAAGCAATGACAGGGAATACAATAATTGCTATTTTGCAGAGGAAAAACAATCACCCAGCTGCAAAGCATGTACTTTTAACGTAAGATTTTGCTTGACCTTCAGGGAAATAGACAATGTTGAGCTCAGTAGGCCAACTCTAGCCCAGTATAAGACATTTTCATACATCCATGGAAATTCAGCTTCCAGTGGAAGCAAAACCACTTAAGATAAAAACTCAGTCATATGTTAGTCTTTGGTTTTGTGCTGATAAAGAAACTACAACCTGGTACTATGCAATGATATATTTGGACTGTATATCAGTATGAAAGAATGGAGAAGGAAAGTAATTGCAGTCAGAGCCCAAACATTATTTTCCCTCCCCCCAACATTGCAGCAATGCCAAATTGGTGAACACTGCATCCATGTTTGGGGATAGATCAAAAGGCTTTATCAGGGAAAGCGGGGAGAGAGTCTTTTGGGATGGGGGTGGAAAGATGGCAGGCATGATGGTAGGCATGTGGGCAGCTACAGAAAACAGGGCTGAGACCCAGCACTTGTGCTGAATCCCAGGAAGCCTGTTGCAGTCCAGAGCTTTGTGGATTTACGCAGCCGAAATCAGTGGCGCAGATCTGAGTAGAGCTACTGGGGCTTGTTCTCCATTATTCAGAGTAAGGAGAAAAGTTTCTACTTACACGTTTGGAATCAGCCCCAAATGTGCTCTGGATGCCAGCCTGCCTGCTCCAGTGCAAGTTAGGATTGTGCTGTGTGTGCCAAATTTTGGTCCACTTGGGACATGAACAAAAATTAGCAAGCTGAAATTTGAGGCCTTCTCTGAGCTTGAAGCCAAGTTAAATAGTACTCCTACTTGCTTGTGTTTTCTCAAATAATCCAGTTCCTATTGCAAGAAGGAAACTCCCTTGTATGTTTGAAGGCCATCTTCTCTCCTCTGCAGTCCCAAACTGATTTGTGCATTTCTCTACACTTTTACATGCGCTCTCTCTCTCTCTCATACACACACACACACACACACACCTCCAAAGCACCCAGTGCTTTTTGTGCTTTAAATAATTAGACTTTAAATAATTAGACATTAGACTGACTGCCTATGGTTTTTTAGTTTGTTTGTTCTCATTTTTGTGTCTCTATGAAATTAATATTGACTAGCAAGGACAGAGGCATTCCTGCCTTGGGCTGCCCCTGGAGCGATTCTGGAATGGCCATACAGCAGAGTTTTGGAAGTTTGAGGATTATATACTGATTATATATTGTTCACCTAAAACCTAAGTAATCAGCTAAGTAATTATGTTCACCTTCTGGGCATTCACACTGATAAATGCAGAAACCCACCTCCCTTCACTGGTACTTTCATAAATCCAGTTAAATAAATCCATAAATTCAGCAATAACCTGCTGAAAGGTGAGAGTGTATCCTTTTCTGAAAAAAAAACACACAAAAATTGGAAGAAAACTTTATTTGTTCTAACAAGCATGAGGGCAATTAAAAATCTGGGAACCATGTAGTTCAACAAAAATATAATTTCAATGAAATTGTGAACCTCCTGGTAAAAAAAAATATAGACTGAAATTAATGAGCTTGAAGGTGCTTGGATTAAATAATGGCTGAATAATTATTTTTAGCAAACAATTATAATTGCTGGAGTTCCCAACCAAATTCATTCCAGTGAGCCTAACTTAATTACAAAGTGAGGAAGAAAAGAAAGCATGATAATATTCCTGACATTTGTAGGAGAAGAAGGTTTAATATAGTACATTTATTGTAAATCACATAGAAATGCATCACCTACTAGCTATAATGCAATTCTATACATATGTATGCAGAAGCAAGCCCAACAATGGGGCTTACTCCCAGATAAGTGTGCATTGGATTGCAGACTTGTTTTGTGAGGTAACATTGCATCTCACAGGAAGTTAACATGATATGACATGGTAATACATATTAAGTTAATGGGAGCTGACCTGCCATTAATTCAACACATTAAATCAAATTTGAGAGGTGACCTTTGTTTAACACAAGCATTTCTGCAGAAATGATACTTATGTCAGGCACCAAGGCCAGTGTTAAGTAAGCTAATTTATGGCTATTCATTCTATTGGCAATTTTTGATGGAGCAGTAGTTGCAAATTATTGGTGAGCAGGCAAAAATATTTAGCAATGTTTTCATTTGGAATGACAGGTTGCAGAGAAAATTTCCCCATGGAAATTGCTAATACACACACACATGTATAATTTGGTGCACAAAACATGTGAAACATGCATAATGAATCATGAATCCCCTTCGTCCAATAGGTGAGTTGGCCATACAGGCCCCTCTGGGAATGTAGGTGGATCAGCCAAAGCACTTGGATCTGCAGGTGACACCTCTGGATCTGGGGTAGACATTGCATGAAGGTTGTCTGCTGCCTTGGCCTTTGTTTCCTCCAAACCCCTCTGGGTCGAGCAATGCGGAGCCTTATTCTGCTGCTACTTCCACACACTAACCTATGTTTGTTCCACCTCAAAAGGTAAGAATAGTTCTAACCCCAAAGACAATAACAAGGCACAGCAGCATATTCTATACAGCCCAATAAGACTTTTCAGATGCCTGCTCATTTTTGGGCATAGCTCTGAGGAACCTGCCACAGTCATGCCAGGCTTCAGATATGGGTTTAGGATGTGGCAGACACTGTTGCCACAGCAATCCACCGCCACTCTTCTCAGTCTTTCCTGAGTCCCCTGAATCTCCATCTCCTGAGTCTCAGTTCCCTCCATTGACCAGTGGCTGGAATGCACTGAAAAGGCATGCAACTTTCAGCTGCTGTACTGGTGGCAAAGCAACAGCCACCGGTGGGGAGGCTGCCCCACAGCAGGACCCTCATTGCACTGGCATGCGTGGTGGTATATTGGTGAATCTATGGATAGGACTGGGCCATTACTCATGAAGCAAAGCTTGTGGGAGAAGAAAATGTGGTACTGTGGTTTTTGTGCCCTTACACTAAGTGATAGGAGGTGTACCCTACAATCCAGAGTAACTACGGGAGCACGTAAGAGACTTTATGTGTACCCATAGTTGCTGCACTACCTAGTGAAAATCTATGGGAAATTCATATTGCAATCCAGAGCAAATTGTTCTTACACCGGAGCAAGGACTCCACATAGTTACTCTGGATTGCACCCGTGGTTTTTGTTTTTCTTTTCTCTGCTTGAAAAGAACATGTCAGTCTTGAACATGGCCTCCCTTTATCAGGTGGAGGTCATGTGTGGCAATATTCATCTGCACAGTTCTCCTAGGGTACCAGGAGAACTGTGCAGGTGCATCCCAGCTGCACTGATGTACATGCACAGTTCCATCTGGAAATTTTTTTCCCACAGACCCGGACTATAGTCCTCAAAAGGTTGAGGATCACTGACCTACCTCATATTGCCCGTTTAGGTCTGTACCCCTTAGGTGGAGTTTGAAACATATTGTATTCACTGCAGATTTTCACACACTTTTCATTTTCTTGTAAACCACTTTGTGAACTTTTGAGTTGAAAAGTGGTATATAAATACTATAGATACAAAGATAAAAAGATAGATAAACAATTCAATAAAATTGTGAATTTATTGAAATACAAACTTTGTCTCCGAGGCATTCATTTTCCTGGATTCATGGACAAACCAAAGTGTTTCTTGACAGTCTAATTTTGTTCAGCAAATACTTTGTTTCATATTCTGTTTTTGTCTCTTCTGCTTGTAATGCAGCAAAAGTCATGGTAATGAGATTAATGTACCATGTAGGACCAAAAGTGATTTGCCTGATGAGTGGTATATTTCAATTGTTTTGCAGCATAGCTTTGTGACCCTGCTTATCAAGCTCCATCACTAAGGGTGCAATCCTATGATCACTTTTCTGGGAGGAAACCCCAAAATAAGACTGACTTCTGAATAGGCCTATGTAGGATTGGGCTGTGAGTCAATTCTACAGAGGTTAGATGCTGGTAAAAACTGTTCATCTTGCAGAAACACTGAACAGAATTTCTCTTTAGTCAGATACTCGGGCACGTAATGGATCAAACTGCTATCCCAGTGCTGAACTTTGCTATCTGGAGATGATGACTATTTCTGCTGTGTTGAGTGGAAAAGGTATGACCAAATGTAATTCCTTATAAAGGCCCAAATATATATACATACATCTGTGAAGAAGTATGACTCAGAGCATAACCCTAACCGTGTCTACTCAAAAGTAAACCCCATTGTGTTCAATGGGTCTTACTATCAGGAAATTGTTTTTAGGATTGCAGTTATTCATTCATAGACATCTGCATTATAGTGGGAGTAAAATTTCAAAACCTAAGCACAGAAAGCCAAGATATGCCAAGACCAACAAAATGGACTGTCAAGAGTACTGACAGAGGTGAAAACAACAGAAAAAAATGAGGCTAATGAAGTTCTCCATGCAAGATGAAAATAGCACTTTAAATGTACACTGATGACTTATGTTCAGTGAACTCCAGTCTTGACTGTGGTCCATTATTACAAGATACAAGCTAATTATGTCATCCGTTTCACAGATTGATGGCATGAAGGAATCAAAAAATGGGGCTCTGCACTTAAGACAGCTCAGTGCAAAGAACAGAGCTACAGAAATAAAGACTGGAGTCAGTAACTTTACAAGCCAGGTAGAATCCTACTGGCTCCTTGTGTCACCCAATTCATGTTGAATCCCTAGCCACAGTTCTACCCTCCAGAGTGCTAGCACAGAAGTGCAGAAGAAAGCAAGCTGGTGGTTCTTGCCTCTGGGAAGCAACTACAATGAAGCAGAGATCCCACTCAAATCTCACCATTGAATTCCTAGTGCAGGAGTTCCATTGGACTATTTCAGCGGCATGGAGTGGAGATTTGCTGCTTGGGTAACAGCCTATCCTCCCTTTCGAGCTACCCAGGCCTTCATGCTTCACGTGCAGTGTCGAGCACGATATCATAGTCTTTCAAGACTGATGGATGCCAAGTTTTAGCTGCCACCCACTGAGTGTAAAAACAACTGAGTGCAGAGAAATCAAGTGAAGCTTCTTTGTATATGAACCAGACCTGCATGATGTAGAAAGAGTGATCAAGAACTGAAGTTTTTCTCCCACTTTCACAATACCAGAACCATAGCTCATCCAATGAACGTAACTGGTGAGAGGTACTCTGCATCATGCTTAATTTGCTTATGAAACTCATTGTCACAAGACCTAGTGATGGCCATGACTCTACATTGCTTAAAAGAGTGTTGAACAAAATCATGGAGTTCTATCAATGGTTACTAGTCAAGATGGGTATGTTGTATGCCTCTGAAATTTGGTGGAGAGCAACAGCAAAATACCAGCAAAAAGTGTGGCTCTCTCTTCTGCTTTTAGGCATTTCTGAATTAGCTGGTGGGAGAAAAGGATGCTAGACTAGAAGAGATTGTTCTGATCCAGCAGAGTGTTTATGTTCTTATGAGTATAACTTATCCACTGGATCCTCCCAAGAGCAATTTTTTAAAAACCAGGAGCAATTGCATACCACCTCCATACACGTTACATTTATCTGCCTTTTCATTGCATTCCAAATCAAAGAGGTAATGAGAATATAATTGAGTCGATCCCTCCTGACTAAATGGAGCTGCAACAGCAATAATTATTTATATCTTCAGTCAGCATGCATAACTCTGTTTATCTTGTTTCTTCTAAGATTGGTACATGGTGCTCTTGAAATGGGAATTAGGACCCTTGAATAAATACATCAAAGCAAAGCATTATCATCAAGATTGTTTCAAGAACTGTGGCAAATTTTACAAAACTCCTTGTTTTCTGACAATAAAAATAGTATAATTATACTTCAGGCCTATATGTGAACTAAATCTCATTGGATTCAATGGGGCTTCCAGGAAAGTGTGTATAAGATGGCATACATGTTTACATGGATAGAATTGCAGTCTGAGGCTGCAATCCTACCCACACTTTCCTGGGACTAAGCCCTAATGAACACAATGTCTGTGGATGAAGTTAAGCTGCCAAAATAGTGAAATAAAAAGCCTTGAACCAGAAACAGCTTATAAATACCTGGGCATACTTCAAGCTGACAACATTAAACATGTAGAAGTCAAGAACAGGGTAGCCAAGGAATACATCAAAAGAGCCCGGAAAATTCTAAAATCAAAACTCAATGCTGACAATACCATCCAAGCCATCAATACATGGGAGACGCCAGTTGTTTGGTATACTGCTGGCATAGTTAAATGGACTCAAACTGACTTAGAGAACTTGGATAGAAAATCCCAAAAAATAATGACCATTGACCATGCAATACAAAAAGTGATGTAGATAGATTATATTTACCAAGCAAGGAAGGAGGTCAGGGCATGATTCAAGTCTACCAGTCAGTGGAAGAGGAAAAACAATACCTGGCAGAGTATTTAAGGGGAAGCCAAGAAGAACATTTAAAAGAGGCTATCTGTCTGTCTGTCTGTCTGTCTATCTATCTATCTATAGTATTTATATACCGCTTTTCAACTAAAAAGTTCACAAAGCGGTTTACAAAGAAAATGGAAAAATAATAATAGCTAATTAAAAGCTAATGGGTCTCTGTCCCAAAAGGGCTCACAATCTAAAATGCAAAAAAGAACACTAGCAGAAGCCACCAGAACAGACATTGCTGGGGTGTGTAGGGCCAGTTACTCTCCCCCTGCTAAATAAAAGAGGAGCACCAGCATGAGTGCCTCTTGCTCAGTTAGCAGGGGTTGACACAAAGAAGGCATCCTAAAGTATGATGAAAGAAACTGGGATTACAAAGTGCAGATGATTAAGAACAGAAAAGAAATAGTCACTGAAATAGTCCAATGGAATGGCAGAGCCGATACGATTGGTTCCAGCTGCGTCGCAGGAGTTACCAGAATGTGATTGTAAACAGTCATGCTTCCGGGACTCTGGCTCTGGATATTGTCTCAAGGTTGACTCCTGAAGCCTTTCCCATAGATGGGTATAGCCACAAGGCTGTGGAGGTGGGAGTTTTCCTTCTCCAGACAGCCCACGTTCAGAGGGATTTTGGACAAGTCTGGCTCCTCAACAAAGGCTGGTCTGGCACGGGAGTCCCTGCCAGTAGCTACGCCACTGCCAGCATAGCCCTTTTGTATCACTGGAGCACACAATCCCACCACCACAAAAAGGTACTGTCCATTGGTGACCCCCCCCCCGGATTGCCTTTCAGGTAATCAAAGATAATACTTTGATTTCAAGTAATCAAAGATAATGAGAATTCATTCAGCACACTGTTTTTCTTTCAACAGAGAAAAAAGATTGTAAATAAGAAAAGAGATAGTAGTCTGATACTTCCTCCTGCTGTCTGAAATGGGAAATGGTTTCCTGCTAGAGAGTGAGAGTGGTATGGTATAACCTTGGGTGAAGGGCGAGAGACTGCAGAATCAATGGACACCATCTACAGCTGCCTGCCAATGATTCAGAAATGAACAATAATGTAAGATGGATGCCCTGTGTAAATCCTCATCACCAACAGGAGCCTGTTCCTAGACACAGATAAGATACTTGATGAATTAATGTTGGCATCGCTTCTGTATCTAGCCTTTCCAACAAGGCTATTGAAAAAATGAAACATTGATTGACTGGCACAGAACTAAGGGAGTTGGGACCAACTGTTCTGCTCAAACACCAGCTGAAGAACGCTCTGTGGCACCACTTTTATACAGCTGATGGGAGTTTTTAAACCGCTTTAGTAATATAATGGGCTGATGGGAGAGCTTTTTACGGCTATGCCGTATTGTTTTCAACATTTCAGGCGACATTGTACTGCAGCAAATGATGTATCTAGGAGTACCGCAATTAAACTGCAGAGGACCAAATTCAATAAAAGCCGCCCAGTTTCTGAAATGTAGAAATTCAAACAAGCACAACAAATAAATATGTCTGCCTCGGTACATGGTAGGAACAGCATTTATGACATTTGGCTCATTGACAGCAACTACATTTTATAGCGATGGCTCTGTAAAATGCAAAGGATGCCAATTTGCAGACTGCAGGAGCAAATCCTTCAGCTATGCAACCACATGATTGTCAAAGAAGGGAAATCTAATGGGCAGAGACTGGGACTTAATATGCTGAGCAACCTAGTAGGTCCTCAGAGCTCTTTTCTTGTAAAGAATAAAATCAAGCTGTATAGTCTCTGGATTTTCCAGGCATGTGATACTTGAATCTATACTTCTAGGATCAACAGAGTAGTGCCTCCTGCCTGCACACGTGAAGCCCCAGTTTGAATCCTAGTAGCACACCAAAAATGTTCTGAATGTTCTGAATTGGGAAAACTACACAGAAGACCTACAATTCTTTATTTCTTGATGTTCTGCTGAAACCTTTACATACATGCTCTTGTGACGCATCACAAGATATTGTATGTGGAGGAAATACTTTTCAGCAGCAACCATGTGCAAGTAGATGAATTTCTGCCCTGGTTAGGCCAGACCATCCCATGCTGGCCAGGGGGTGTCACAAAAGTGCTATAATCACTCCTAGAGTGATTAGGCTAGTGTGCAGAGACATGCGTTGGCCTCCGCACAGAACAAGGAGATGGGTGAAAAGTGCTGGCCTAAATTGGTTAGGATTGCACACTTTGTGTGTTAAATCAGAATGACCAAATTGTTTGAATTGTTTCATAATGCTTTATGGAACCTGTTATACATCCGTGAATAACCATAAAAAAATCATTTCTGGCATCTGTTTGCAATTAATGGAGACGCTTTCGCAATTCACATTATCATCAGAGCTTCCCCATTATACTCAAATGGGCCAGTTGTATGGACAAAAGCACACAGGTTTTAGGCATATCAGTGCATATTGTCCTAAAGAGCCATTTTCCAAAAGAAGATGTCAATTGGGGCTATTTGGAAACGGCTCAGAAGTTCAAGTACATCCTAAAAAGGACATCTGTGTGAGAGAAGCAATCAGACTTGACAGCATTAACAAAGGCACATCACATCACATAGCTTGGGAGAATTACATTGTGTTAACAATATACACAAGTCATCTGTACCTTGGCTATTGCAAAACCTTGCAATTCTGTTAGGGAAAGAAATGAGACCAAAAGGAAAATATAATGCCATATTTAAATAGTGGGACTGAATCAAATTAAGCTGGATACTGAGGGGTGGAAGACAATTTATTTTCAAAGGATGAAGTGCTAAACACTGGATCTGTTACTAAACAATGTTTGAAAAACAAGAGCCAAGACTTTTCTGGCACAGAGACAGTATGAGCAAGCCACAGCCATGTCCACCTATCCTCAGCAGTTTATTTTAGAAATGAATTTCATAAATTTTTGGAACTATCGTATATGATTTGGCCATACAAATTGATGAAAAGTAAAGAAGTAGGAAAATGCTTGGGCTTAAAAATGGGCTATGGAGATCAGTATTGTTTTCAGTTTGTAACTTCTTTACATCAGTCATTCTCAAACATTTAGGACCGCATCAACCTCCATGCACATCAAACCCCCATTTGCATCAAACCCTCATTAACATCAACCCCCATGAGTAACATCCACCATGAGCATCAACTTCTCATGTGCATCGACCCCCCATGCGCATCAACATCCCCTGTGTGCAACATCCCCCTCATTCGCATCGTTCCTCATTTGTATCATCCCACATGTGCATCAACCCCCCCATATGCAACAACTCCCATGTGCATCAACATCCCATGTGTAATATCCCGCCAAGTGCATCCTCCCCCGTGTGCATCATCCCCATCATGCACTACAACTCCCCATGGGCAACATCTGTCCATATGCATCAAACCCTTATGCGTATCAAACCCCCATTTGCTTCATCCCCCCATGAGCATCAACCCCCCATGTGAATCATTCCCTCATGCGCATCACCCCATGCACATTGTCCCCCATGTGCAACATCCCTCCCAGTGCATCAGGCACCGGGCACCAAACTGGTTGGATGCTGATCAGTCAGTCTTCAATATTAAGTATAGGACAGAAACATGTTGCATTCCTTTTCACCCCCTTAAGGGTTAAATTTCTCAACATTGGTTCATGGTGGGTGTTCCTGTCACAGAAAGAAGACCCTCCCCAAATTTCAAGCTTCTAGGTCCAGGGGTTGGGGCAGAGCATCTGTCGGTCAGGGATTCTCAATGTAAAGTGTAGGGAGGAAAACGCGTTTTATAAATAAAAATTTGATTTTGTTGTTTCCTGGGAGTGTGTGATGATCCCCATTCCCACCTGTCTGTCCCGACCCTTTTCCAGTGACGAGAGGTCTGTTAGGGAAGGAGACTTCGTTATCTGCATCACCATCAAGCTGTAACATCTTTGAAGGTTTCAAGGAGGAAACACACACAGGTAAGTAACAGAACAGAGTTTTCTTTACTTCCAGAGGAGGCTCGCACGCATATTGGTTCCTCACAGGTCACTCTCTAGGTTACAGGTACAAAACAGTGCAACTGAGCACACAGGCTCTTTGAACAGGTAAGGCAAACAGGTGAATTAACACTTCTATATTTTCCAGGTAAGTGCAAATGAGTTTCTAATGTCTCTCTCTCGCTCTTTCTTTTAGGTCTCTCCAGGATCAACACCCTGCTCAGCACCCTCTGGCTCGGATGCTCTGGCTTCTGCCACCTCTCGCTCCGCAGCCTCGGAGTCCTGCTGCTTCTTTTTCCAAAGCAGCTCCTCCAACTGATTTTCCCGCTCTCCCTCATCGCTCAAATTTCCTGCCTGGTCTGCCCTCCCCCAATATCCAGGCGTGCTCCGCGGGAGAATGCGCACTCCTCTCCTCATATACCATCTAGGGGATGGACTTACAGTGATCCCCCTCCTGCACCCAAAGTTCCCCCGTCCCCTGTTGCGCAGTTCCACCAGGTCCTTCGCGGACCAGACCTCCACTGAGTCTGGGAAGAAGTCCATATTGAGGGGAGGGTAACTGGGACGTCGGCTCATATACAGACTCATAGAATCATAGAATCATAGAGTTGGAAGGGACCTAGTAGGTCATCTAGTCCACCCCCCTGCCTGCAGCAGGAAATCCCCCTAGGGCATCCCCAACAGGTGCTCGTCGAGCCTCTCTCTACTTGAAGATCCCCAGTGAGGGAGAGTCCACCACCTCCCCTGGCAATCTGTTCCACTGCCGAACCGCCCGAACCGTCAGGATTTTTTTCCGGATATCTAACCGGAATCTCCTCTCTTGCAGTCCCCAAAGGCTCCAAATTATATTTTTCATAGTCCTCTCTGGTGAACTCACCACAGAATGTCAAAAAGTCTTCTTTGACTCCAAATAGCAAATAGGTGCTTTAGCTATGCCACAAGCAGAGCAAATGAGTGATGAACTGCTGAGGAGGAGGCAGGTTTTTCCCCAATTTTCTTTTTAAAAACCCGGGGATTTCATCACTTCCAGTTGTGACATCATTTCCAGGGAAACATTTTGAGCTTTGCACCAGGCTACGTGACCATTAGCTACTCCACTAGTTTCTCCTCTGATTTTTCACACCCCCCCCAACCCGAACTTTCTTCAGACATATACGAACAACCTCTCATGCACATCATAGGGTGCACTGCAGCTGGTGTAGCTAGTCCTGGAGGAGGTGTCTTGATAGAATGGTAAGAGGAAAATACTCTAACATGTCTCCTGAACACCCCCTCCCATGCTTCGTGTGGCTCCATGGTGCACCTGAATTCTGTAGTTTGCCAGGGGGCAGGATTGGGCTGATGAAGAAATAAGGTTTATTTGCTATCTCCAACACTACAGTGAAACATTTCCTCTCTTCTTCAGCTTTCTTTGGTATTATTCCACACTGCATGGTTTTCTTTCTGCCAGGACATTTCTTTCCTTCTGCTAGCTTCACTGCACAAAGATCACTACCATGAAGATCTGTTTCTGTGCTCTATTCATTATGCATTGTTTCTGGACTGCAGCTACAGGCAGTGGCGTAGGCAGGGGGTGCACTTTAGGGGGGCTACAAGCTGAGCTTGACACTAGTGACTAAAGTTGTGAAAAATGGGGTCTGTCTGAATGATGATACTGTCATGTTATATATTGTTGGAAGGGTAATTTTATGCAGAATGCAATGAAATAAACTTTATTGGAAAATATGTATTCTATCAAAAGTTATGGCCAATTAACCAGAAAATAAAAATACAAAAGTGGATTTTCTTAACTCAAACTTTCCAATGTTACTCATTGCTCTGAGAGTCAATGAGATGTAATTCTTATACTGCATGGAACTAATAAGGTGTTAATATGAATCAGCTCTCAGTATATATATCATATACAGTACATATATCATAATACAGTTATCCATGCTGTCTGGGTATACAGGCACATCTAAGTGGTGCTACTCTTATATTTAGCAGAGAAAGAATAAGAATAACCATTTTTCTTTGTTCCAGCACAGTTTTTCTAACCAATAAGAGACACAATTTTCATTTTTCGTACTTCATTAAATTTGATTTTGCTGCTGCAGGGCTGGGGGCGGGGGGAGAGAAACAAAATCTTCTCCAATTCCAGATAGCAAATAGATGCTTTAGCTATGTCATTAGCAGAGCAAATGGTGGTGAACTGCTAAGGAGGTGGTGGCAGGTTTTTCCTCAATTTTCTTTTTAAAAATACCTGGCAGTGACATACTTCTAGGGCTACATTTTGAGCTTTGCACTGGGCTACATGAACATTAGCATGCCACTAGCTATAGAAGGCCTGGCTCTTTCAGGAACATTCCAAACCTCACCTTGAATGTTCAAGCTTCATTAAAACAGAGGCAGCCCAATCCAGAGCAACTAATCTGTCCACATAAGAGCCCTTAGGTTGCCCTATCTAACACTAGGTTGGAGCAATTGCAAGATGCTCCAGTCCAGTTACTCTGAAGTAGGCTTAGGGCAGAGCGAGGCAAGATAGGGTGCCCTAAGAGAGGTGGACCTGCTCTGCCCTAACTGGGGCAGCCTAAGCAGCTCAGGAGAGGCAAGTTGAGGGCATGTTTAGCATTGCCTAGGGCAGAGCAGTTACTCTGTATCCAAAGCCTGTTCCCAAGGCAGAAATGCCCTCTTCCAGCCATCAGAGTTATACCACCTCAGGAGCAGGTATAGTAATGAGTAGACCCATAGGGGTCCATGATAAGGCCCGAGTAAGAATGGCAGAGCTGACCAAACATCTGAGTTCTTGGCCAGCCTAGCTGCAACCCCTTCCTCTCAACCTCAGGATATGGAAAAAACTACGGCTGCCCACAAACCTCAGGATACAGCAGGCCACTCCAAGAAGCCCCTTGTATTCACTGTAGAATGTACTAGCATCTCATCAGGGACTCCTTATAAGGCAGGCACCCAGTGGCGTCACCAGACTGGTGCGGCTGGTGTGGGCTGCATTGGGGATGCGCTCTGTATGGGGTGATGTGCCGGAGGAGTTTGACTGTCCTTTGGCAGGCCCCGGGCATCAGCACCCCCATTCAGGCCTGCTCCAAAGCGGAGAATCAGCCAGAAGCTGACACTTGTCTGAGGAGCTGGCCTGAACGGCCATCTGAGGTGCACTGCGCAGAAACACACTGAGCATGCCGAACAGCTTCAGAGGAGACTTCCTTACAGCAGAGAAAGTCCGCGCCTCTGCACAGCCATTCGGCCTCACTCAGGAGGCGGAGCGGCAGCCGAATGGCTTCAGAAAGAGTACTGCACAGGCACCAACTCTGACGCCTGCACAGTCTCCCCCGAAGCCAAAAGGCTTCAGAAAAGTACTGTGCAGGTGTCAGAGATGGTGCCTGCACAGTACTCTTTCTGAAGCCAGTTGGCTTCAGAAACAATTGCGCAGGCGCCAACTTTGGTGACTGTGCAGTCCAGGTGGGGGGGGGGGCGCACATCCCAGGGATGACGCACAGACTTCCGCTCCAGGTGATGTGCAGAGTCATGTCACCACTGTAGGCACCACAGCTGTTCCTTGTTCAGTGTGCTCTGAGGGGTGTCTCCTCAGGAGCAAGTCTTCCCCTCAATTGCACAGGCGCCAACTTTGGTGACTGTGCAGTCCAGGTGGGGGGGGGGGGGCGCATCCCAGGGATGACACACAGACTTCCACACCAGGTGATGTGCAGAGTCATGTCACCACTGTAGGCACCACAGCTGTTCCTTGTTCAGTGTGATCTGATGGGGTGTCTCTTCAGGAGCAAGTCTTCCCCTTGTGTCAATTACTTAGCATGCTCTGGAGCAGTTAGGGCAGCCCAGGCTTCCTGACTCTCTGGATTCAGCATAACTTTCTGCTCTGGATACAGAATAGTTAGGAGAGTGCAGTTAGATCAGAGCAGGCTGAATTTGCTCTGGATTGCAGCCTTAGTCTTCTTGTGGAAGATATAAGGAAAAGCATGCTAAGCAATAATCTGTCCAACTGCTCACTTTAAATCATCTCACCCGACAATCTTAGCCACATCCTGCAAGAGTAGGATTGCTAGAATTGCTATAACAGTGGGAGTACAGTTGATTACAGTGGGTCTTACTTCTAAGTTCTCATGCATAGAATTGTGCTCCTGAACATATTAGGCTACATAAGTGATTCCAAAAGTAGTGGGTTGTGACTCACCAGTGAACCAGAAGGGCATTCCCCCTAAAGAGGAGTGGAGCTGACTCCCAGGGCTTACTCCCAGGAAAGTGTCTTTGATTGCAGCCTCTTAACCATGATTGCAGCCTCTTAACCATGTCTAGCCAGAAGCCCCATTGTGTTAAATGGGGCTTACTCCCAGGAAAGTGTCTTTAGGATTGCAGCCTCAGTAGACTTCATAGGATCATGCACATTGAATGCATGTTTTGAATTCAATTCCAGTGTTTTGTCATCATTTTTACATCCAGTTAATATTTTTATATGAATATTTTAGGGGTTGTGGAACCAATTGTCTGAGTTTCCATTATTTCCTGTGGTAAAATCTGCTTCACTTAAAGAGCGTTTCACTTAAAGGGCATACCTCCGGAACAAATTAAGCTCTTTATGTGAGGCACCACTGTACTAGCAAGTTTGACACGGGGTCCTGTCTTGGTTTTGTGGAAAAGAATTATAGCAACCCTACTCTTGCAGGATCTTAGCGGCTCAATCTCCTCCACAGTTTACAAAGCCCTCATCTCATTTAGATACAATCTTACCCTGTGTATGTTTACACAGAACTATGTCCCATTATGTCCAGTGGGCTTACTCCCACTGTAAGTGTGAGTTTCCTGTATTTTAAAGAATACAGGAAAGTGTGTATTCGTTAGCAGCTTTGTAGCCCGATCCTACCCCCCCCCCTCGCACTTGCGGCTGGAACTAACATTCTGGTAGTGAGCAGCATTCTGTGGTCAATGCATCCTAGCAATGTACTATAAAGGAACCACTGATAAAAGTAAGTCAGCAGGGGAGGCAGGATGGGGAAGGAGAGAGAGCAACAATGTGGTAATGTGGTGGGGAGGGTGGGATGGGGTGAGGTGAGGAGTGAGTGGAACGGAGCAGTGAACAGGATTGAAGAAGGACAGATTAGGTCCTGTTGCACGTTGTGACAAACAGGCAACCAGAGGTATGAGATACAGGATCTTTTATTCAACACAGAGTTGGGCTGCCCTATGGGACTCATGTCCAAAGCAAAAAGTGAACAAGATGGCTCCTGGGCCTAATCTTTTATAGTAGCAAAGTCGGTTTCAGAAAGCAAAAAGCTTGGTTATGCTTGGGAGGGGGGAGGCTTGCACCACCTCACAGTCCAGGAAGAAGATGAGATCAGCTGCCGAGTCTTAACTCCCTTTCCATAACCATATCCCGCAGCCCTGGTATTGTACCTTGCCCTCTGCATAGCATTATAAGTGTATATTTGGTCACCCTGCTATTGTCTCAGAGAGAGAGAGAGAGAGAGAGAGAGAGAGAGAGAGAGAGAGAATTGGTTAGATCATCTTCAGCAATGCCACTGCTAGTTAGACATTAGTGGACGGCATCATTTGATAACAACGGCCAGATGGCTCTGCATCATGCACCCCCTGGCTGGAGAGGTCTGGTATGCATTGCCCTTGAGAGCATCCTGTCCTCTGTGCAACTCGGCTTTCAGCTCTTGGAATTTTTTATTTTTTATTTTTTGCCTGCATGTGTAGAACAAGCTCCTGGTGGCTCTTGTGCTGAAAGCGCATTTGTCTGCCAGTGATTTGTTAGGAAAGATCAGAGCCTGGCAGCAGGTTGCCATCACAGTATCAGCACAAGAAGCTTTGCTTAAATGTGCTAATAATTTACAAGGTGTATTTCTGGGGTGAGTAATGACTTCTTGCAACCTGCTGATTCCTTTTTTAGCTGTGTAATTAGTTCTCTGATGCTTTTTACAGTAAATGATGGGATCCCATTGTGCCCTTTGGAAGAATCTCTGGTTGGTTATGTATTGCTTCTCCGTGGCTTAATTTATGAGGAGTTGGAGGTCAGTGCCATTTAAATACAGTAAAGGAACTAATTCTGTGTTTCTGTATTTTTGCATATGGGGCTTTGAAAGAATCCATATTGGCGCATATGGCTGCAATCCTCAAGACACTTTCCTGGGAGTAAGACCCATTGAACACAGTGGGGCTGACTTGGTTAGGATTGTGTTAAAGGTGTTGCAAAACAAGCTTACTCCATTAATGTACAATCATCAACTTTCTGGTTTGGCATATACTTAGTTTTATGCCAAGGAGTGTGTCTTGCCAAAGTTCTTCTCCTTCTTGGAATGCCAGTAAGATTCTGCATATGTACAATTTATGGTCACTTGGATCTGCATGCTTTGCAAACGTAGCAGTTCTTTAACATTCAATGCTGAGTCTAAATTAAACCTCTCTGAGCACCTTACTGAACATTGTGGAATTCCAGAGCCAGCTCATGTCTAGGCACAAACACAGAGGCTCTTGAGTGCTAAAGGCAGAGTCACCTGCAAGCAGTCTTATTCACCATATAAAAAGTTAATGATAAATTATCTTCTACAGTGGGGGTCTCCAAATCTCGACCTGGAGGCGAGATGCAGCCCTTGGTGAGCTGTTCCCAGTAAGTTCCCAGTAAGGAACTTAAATGCAGTTCCCAGTAAGACCCCTCTATCTGGCCCTTGGGCAAGCCTTGTAATAAACTCCAATTCATTCTTATATGTAAATTTATGTAAATTTATTCAAATTTGAAATGTAAATTAGTTTTCTTGGCCCTGACACAGTGTCAAAAAGATGATGTGGCCCTCCTGCTAAAACATTTGGAGACCCCTGTCCTACAGAAAGTCACTCCATGCAAGTGAGGCCATATCATGAAATGCAAGAGAAGTTGTCAGGCACCCCTGGGATCCTCAGGACTGTGCAAGAATGAAGAGCAGTAGAGGAAGAGAATAGATTTAGAGCCCAACCCTACAGTCTGCTGCATTTTTCCCTCAAACTAAAAGCCAAAATATATCCTCTGTCCCAGAGGGAATGTGTTCCTGATTTGCAGCCAACAAAGCAGGTGATGTCTAGCATTTATTTAGCTATTTCGTTCAAAGATCGCTTTTACACCAAATCCACAACAAACGAATAAGTGGCTCCTAAAAACAATTAACATCACGATATTTCTCAGCTTGCTTTCCATAGACTTTGACATGAATACTAGTGGTTTTGCCTCTTTCAGATTTATTTCTATTGCTTTGGTGACCAATTGCATGTGTATTTCATCCATTTATTTTCCTTTTGAAAGGTGTGCCTTGCCAACATGTTGTTAAAAATCTTCCAGGTGGTCTACAAGACATAAAATCAATAAAATTGCTCTTCAATACAATTCTGTAGATTAAAACAAAAAGCAGGAAGCATCGCTGTCATCACATGCATCTACTGCAGCAATCATATTTCCAACAACAATAAAAAAGGAAAGCTCAGAAAAGCAGTTATAATGCAATCCAAACTCCCCATTTGGGGTGAAGCAAGTTGCTTCTGCAGACCAAGGTGTCACAAGCATGTCATGAAGCATGCCTGAGACATCCAGAGTGAGGGGGAAACTGTCACAGGTAGTTATGTGCCCTGCTGGAGGCGCCCAGCTGCAGAAGTGAACCTCCAACTGGAGGTTGTGCTCCAAAAATGGATGTTGTTGGCACTGCCAAAAAAGGTTTGATGACAGCAGAATAGTGTACCACCATCATAAAGGGCTGCATAGCCCTAGTTAGGATTTATCTATAATTCTCTTCTGCATAATTGCTTCCCGCAGAATGTGATGTGCAATGGAGTATATCTATATCCTAAGGTCAAGATTTGGCAGAAGGACTTCCTGTTCATATTAGTTCATCATTAACCATTTGACCCATCTCCCTCAATCTCCTTCATCTAGGTTATTCATGCCTTCATCTCTTTCAAAACAATGGCATGTTATTTTTCATTTTCTGATTAATCAACTGTCTCTGTAAATCAATGTCTGTTGAGGGCTTTATGACCTTCACTGAAGGGTCCCCTTGTTTGCAAATAAGGGTTCGTATCAATGCCTAAGCAGATTTGTCTTGCTGTTCTTGACAAGGAGTCATAATGTAAATTAGGATACAGGGAGTGCAGATCTAATTTAAATGCATCACTAAACAGGAGCGCTTTCAGATCTACCACACTAGTGCTACAATCCTAACAACACTTTCCTAGAAGTAAGACTCATTAAAAAAAATTGGGCTTACTTTTGAATAGACATGGTTAGGATTGTTTTCAAAGTTTTTTTTAAAAATGCAACCATATGGCTTCTGAAATTCCTTAGCATTCATTGAAGAAGACCCTTTACCCATTGATCTAGTCTAGCTAGATAATTTCAGAATTGAATTTTTGACATATTTTCTATTGAAATTAAATTTAGAGGACATTTAGGTGAACCAGGAACCTTCCAGGGTGCACTAATTTTCATCTACAAACAATACCACTAAATGATGTTTCACTGCTACCTTAGTAAACCCAAGTTTAAAAGAATGCACTTGGCTAAGAAAACCTGTAGTTCCTCCTCCACCTCCACCCCCATGGGTCCTAGAAGCATGAGGAGGAAGATGCATCCAATTTGTCCATTTTACTTTTTCTTTTTTTATGGTTCAGCAATTCCAAATCAACAATAAGCCAAAATATGTAGAACACAACACACAATTATGGGTCTCCTCTAGTCAACAAAAACAACATCCAAGCAGATGTATGGGAATGTCATCACTCAGTCCTTCTGTAACTTCAGTATTCCTACTTGCCATTAGAAGCAACAGAAGCAAGTCTTATCTGATCATATAAAAACAGTTTTCTTTGCTCCAGGAGTTGCACTGATACAGTTACAAAGATGGTGTGTTGTAATTATCCAGAGATAATAAAAAAGCATGTTCCATTCAAAACGTGCTATTACTGGAAGACCTGAACACATTTTATTTTTAAAGAAAAGAGGAAATTTGTTTTTCAAAGCATTTTTTTTCTTGGCAGTCTTGTAAAGCTATGTTTGATTCCCACCTACAGAAAAAAGCAAATAATGACTACTGAGAGCTGATGTTGAAACATCTTTATTTTTCTATACAACTTCAATCAATCAAACCAACACACAGACAAACACTCTCTCACACATAAAAATATGGGACATACACTTAGGTCACTTTTATAATGTCTTTGCAAACTTATTAGGCTTCATTTCTTTCTTTCTTTTATCATAACTTGTGAAGCAAGTTACATTGACTGACATTGTAGCTATTTTTGTTTCAGCTGGCCATAGCTCTTGGCTCTTTTATATGAGTGCGTATTCAGATGGCTGTTATTTGCATTTATGCAGTACTTGAGTTTAGAGTGTTCTAAGAACTTTAACATTTTCTTGTTGCGATCCTTATAACAATTCTTACCAGAAGGTTTCTATTATCCCACCTGTATTGTAGATGGAGGATGGGGTTAAGAGACTGTCGCTTGCCAAACCTGTAAAATGTGAAGTGGAAACCTGATTCTTAATACACAGGCTCTTAGCTATTATACTGCACCAGCTCTATGACCTCAAAATATTTCTTCACACATATCATCTCCTTGTGGAAAGATTTCCATACATTTGCCCCAGTTTTTTAATGTCTGCTAAGAGCATGGCATGGATGTCGCACTTCACCGAACCAATAGTTATATACAAAATATACAGGTTTTAAGCCATGATGGGTATACACAGGCTAATGGTTGTAGAAGTTGGCTATCTTTGAATGCCAGCTGCAGTAAGAGTGGCAATAGCTGCATTGAAAATTGCAGTAGGACTTACGTATCTTGTGTGCTTCTTGAAGCATCTGGTGGGCCTTTGTGTGATGCAGCAAGCTGGACTAGATGGGCCTTTTGCTTCTTATGGAATATGTGGGCCCAAAATTCATGTTTCTGAGTACTTTAGGTGGCTGGAGCAATTGTTGTGTCTTTCCAAGTGAAATACTGTATTTCCTCGAATCTAACTCTCACCATTTTCATCCAAATTCAGCCTGCAAAATCAGGGTGCGCATTAGGTTTGATGGTTAATTAGATTCGAGTAAATACAGAGTTTTGATTATAAGTGTAGGGTGCACATTTGATTCGATGGCGCATTTGATTCTAATAAATACAGGTAATTACACCTGCACTTCACATGGAAGTAATTCAAGATTTCACAGTGACTGTAGACAGTCTACATAAGCAATTTTCAACCGTTTTTCATCCCATGGCTCACTGACAAGGTGCTAAAATAGTCAAGGCACCCCATTAGGTTTTTGATAGTTGACCAGGCATACTGCATAGCCAGCTAGGAGCTCCCATCTTCAAATGGCACATAAAGTAACACATGCCAAGAATCCAGATGAAAAAATATCCATCTCTTTATCTTCTTACAGTACTACCATTACAAAAGAATCTGCCATCAATCAGTGCTGCACAGTACACAATGCACATCTACTCATAAGTCCCATTAGGTTTCACTCTTAGGAAAGTGCATAGGATTGCAGCCCTAGATTCACAAGTAAGCACTGGTTCAGACTATGATTAAGCTTGAACTCATGCTGGTATTCTGACACCATTTTCAGTTTCGCTTCTCAATAAATTGACAATGGCTGCAATCCTAACCACACTTTCCTGGGAGTAAGTACTATTGAACACAATGGGACATTTCTGAGTAGACTTGCTTAGGATTGCACTGAATGCTCGTATTTCTTCTCCTTTTGAGTTTTATGCGGGGTGTTATGGAATGAGACAAAGAGCACAATCCTAACCATGTCTACTCAAAACTAAGCCCTACTGTGTTCAAAGGGACTTACTCCCAGGAAATTGTCTTTAGGATTGCAGCATAAAGGACAGATGAACAGGATAGCTGGTGTAGTATAGTATCAGATGAGGAGGAAAATAGTTCAAATCGCCCCTCAGCCTTAAAGTTTACTGGTTGTCCCAAGTACAAATACAACCCTACCTAAGGGCACAATCCAGAGTAACTACGGCTGCAATCCTAAAGACACTTTCCTGGGAGTAAGACCCATTGAACATAATGGGGCTTACTTATGAGTAGATATGGTTAGGATTGCACACTAAGTGGAGTCCTTGCTCCGGTGTAAGAACAATTTGCTCTGGATTGCAACATGAATTTCCCATAGGTTTTCACTAGGTAGTGCAGTAACTAAGGGTACACGTAATGTCTCTTATGTGCTCCTGTAGTTACTCTGGATTGTAGGGTAACTCTCCACATGTTGATGCAGCAACACCAACATGATATCCACTGCATTCTACAGGGTGTTGCTTGTTCCCTTCCCCTGGGGGAAGTTACTGCTGTCCCCTTGGCAAACTCGGACCTGTGCCAGCAATTTCACTGGTGAAAGTCTGCGCTGGCAGGTATGGGGGATACAATTTGAGGGGTGCCAATGCCAGCAACCATGTCCCATGTTCCCTCCTCTCCAACATGGTTGCTTACCCCTGCTCCAATCTACGCCTTCCTGATTCCTGTACCAGTGGTAGATATCTGCTGATTATCATTGTATGGACTTGCCACTTGCATGGTGGCCAGGCCATGCTTGCTAGTGCTATTCAAATTTACAACAGAAGGTAAGCTGATTTTTTTTCACCCTGGCCATATTTTAGAAGGTATTTGAAAGGAATCTTAAACAAACATTGTTTAAAAATCTAAATATTTCTAAAGAATTTCTGTCCTCTGTTCCTGTTATGTGAACCTAATCGATTTCTGACATGCACATTTTATTCATGGCATGGGATCTGCTCTTCTCTGAAGTGCCGTTCCTCCATATTATCTTTTGTTTTTATTTGAGCAAAATCAATAACGACAGATATCATAAAGCTATTCTTCTCCCAAAGCATCATAAAAATCAGCATGAAGAAGTTGTAAACAACCAAAATGTTCTGAAATGCATCTAGTTTGGTCAACAAACGAATGGAAGATATCGCAGGGGAGGTGGTGGGGGAGAAGCAACTGATGTATTTCCCAGCAGTACTCAGATTCAAGGTCTTTATCTTAAAATTAAAGTGATCACAGGGAAATAACTATGTCCATTTGAAGAAAAAGCCATGCAAGGTATCAGAGCAACTTATGCTTCAGTGTGCTGTATTGTCTGAAAGCATCATAAAAATCAGTGTGAAGAACTTGTAAACAACCAAAATGCTCTGAAATGCATCTAATTTTGTCAAAAGATGAATGACAAACATCGCAAGAATGGTGGTAAATGGGAGAATCAATGGTTGATTGACCATTAAACAATTATGGTAAGATACTAAAAGAAGACCAGCAGAATCACTGCCCACAACTATCCCTGAACACTACAGTATGGTCAATGCTGTCAAAAAGGCCAAAAGGATAATCAGGAATTTACTCTCCACTCTCCCTTCGGAGTAGGTCATCAATCTAGGTGACCAAAAAGTCCAGATAATCTCATAGAGAAAACTAGGGAGGTAAGGCACCACCAGCCACTCAACCACTTTGTTCAGAAGCAAGAGGCTTGAGATTGACCAGTAATTAGCCAACACTAACAAAAATGTACCCGCGTTGCGGGAGTAAAATTCCTCTCATACACAATCCCAATGCGCATCAAATCCCCCACTGTGCATCTATCCCCCACTGTGCATCAATCCCCACTTCACATAAACGCCCCCATACACATCATCCTAGTTTTACAAAAAAATAAGATGTGAAAGTTTGTGCCTTCTGAAGCAAGGTTGACCATACAGGGTGACCAGATGCCCAAACCTCAAAATGAGGACAAGGTCCTGGATTCCTCTCAGCCTGGCCTTTCTGGCAGACAATGGGACATTTGCTTACTCATAAGTAAAGTCATAATATTGGGCACTTTCACTTTCCCAAAGAGTTCAATGCATATGTTTTATTTTTAGTTTTTTTGGCCATAACTTTTGATAGAAAGGAGATATCTCAAAACCAACTTTTGCATTGGATTCTGCTCTTCAATACAAATCCAACGAGATATGACATGATGGGGTGCTGCACACCATCGCAAAGTTCCAAAATGAAGCCAAAATGGAGGACAATGAAGATCTTTTGGAGGATACTCAGACAGAGGGCGAAAAAAAAGGACAAATCTGGAAAAATTCATTCATATGGTCTCTCTGAGGACAGAGTGCCTCTACCTCTAAGCACTGCATAGAACGGGGAACGGAGGCAGATGCTGCTTTTAAAACCCTTCTGTGTTTAACTAAACCTACTTAAATTTTTTCTTCTATGAAATAGTTAGAGGTAAAGGCACTCTGCTCTCCATTTTATATGTTCATGCTGCTCTGAAGGCCTTAGAAAGTTTTCTGATGGTCAACAAGACCTCCCCAGCCCTCAGAACACATTCTAATATTTCCTGTGATGTGCTTCTCAGAAATTTATTCCTGTATTTTTACGTAAGCTGCTTGGGAGGCAGGAGAATAGGGGTCCATTTGAATGTGTTCTTTATTCCTGGGGTGGAATAAAGAGAAATGGTGCTTGGATAATTTCTATTTAACAGTTATATTTTCTGGCTCTCAACACTGTGTTTGATATTTGACAAGACTTTCTGGCTGCTGTTCCCCAGAGCCAAGCAGCGTTCCAGCCTTGTCGTCCACCTACCAGGCTCTGGTGAAGAGTGTGTGCTGTTGGTGGAGGGTCTGCTTGAGGGCACTAGCCCGGTGCACTTAGGTGGGGGGTTGGTGGAGGGTCCTCAGGAAGATCCTCCATCCCAGCCGCTCTGGGCATCTGATTAGCTCCTAGTTGGGGGGGAGCACCCAGCCATAGGAAGGCAGCCTGGGCTCGCGGGGGGGACACAGCTGCATGGGGGAGGCCCGGCCACAGTTTTCATTTGTGCAGCGCAACCATCTATAAACTCATTACAATAATCAGATGCAACAATTTTAGCAGAATATACTTAGAGATAAAAAATTATTATTGAACCTACCCACTTAAGCCTTCAAGAAAATAGTGGCTGGTATAGGCTGTCTAGTTCTAGATAGCTGGGGAACATGCAGTCTTAGTCATCGACAAGGTTGGCATGATGCTGGGGTTTATCTAGAGATGATCAGAAAAGAAAACCCAAAGGTTCCACAACATTCAACACCAGACAGAAGCAATTAACCTTTCGACTAACTCTCTGCAGTATGGCTGTTTCAGGTATTGTATATCAAAAATCGTGGCTGAGAAACATGGGAATAGCTATCTTAAGAAATGAACAAGCACCACTTTGCTTGATTGATCACTTAGGCTCAAAACAAGAGAAGGATTCAGCTTGGCGGGAATCTAAATTGCTTTTCAACAATGCGGTGCACTTCGACTCACTCCTAGAAGCCTCTCATAATTGTCTCCTTATGGATTTTACCCCCTCCCCAAAGGCAACCTCAATAGCCCTTCTCTGATGCTCCAAATTGGAGAAACTTACTATAATTATTGGTTTTGCTATGCTTGACTTTACTGGAGACTGGATAATAACCTATAGCGCACTGATACTGGGAAACGAAATCCATGCGCTATGCTGGCAGCATGCACGCTTTGTCAGCTGTTTGGCAAGGCAAACTTATGCAAGGAAACATGGCAGCTCAAAACCAGGCTTCACTGAAAACTGGGATACACAACAAATGCTGTGTAGAACTGAAAAGTCTCTCCCTAACCCTTCCCCATCCACTGTAGAAAACCAAATATTAGGAAAGATAATTCCTAAACCAAATCTGACCAAACACGTGAACGAAAGTCTATTTCGTCCTACTAAATTCAATGAAAGTATTTCAAACTGATGTGTGTGCCAGGTTGTTATTCTTTCTCCAGACATCATTAGTGACTGCACTTCTGAACGAGAGCAATGAAAAACAAGCTTCACATATTATACAGAAGCAGGGGAAGTAAACTTCATGACTTCTATTTATGCTCCAGAGGCTCATGGAAAACAGAATGTCATATACTTATTCTTTTGCTGCAGGTAGGGCTCCTACATTTCCCCAGCAGGGAGCATATTGTTCACAAATTATTCTTTGCATGTTGGGTTGCAGACACAAAAAGAAGGACCTGCTGTGCTGCTGTGAAAACTCCTTGGAGCAACTTTAACACCTCCCACCATTCCTAACTATGCATGGCAGTTGCAGGATCATTCTGTAGTAACAAAAATCAGGAGGGCAGTGAGATAAACCAAATAATCCCAAAAGACAAGCTAGATCTGAACAGCATTACATTGAAGCTCTTGATACGACAGGAATCATAAGACTGCAGCAGAATGTAGTAGACCCAATCTACTTAGACCCAAGTAGACCCAAGTAGACCCAATCTAGTTCCCTTACTCAGGGGAAGGGGATGAAAATCCCCTTCTTCTGAGGAGCCACCAGTGGTAGCCTGCAGTACTTTAAAACACCTAGTAGGTAGTCTTGGTTCTTTGGGCATCATAGGATTGGGCAGTAAGGCTACAATCCTATGCCCACACTTCTGGGAGTAGAGTCCATTTGGCACAATGAAGCACCTCTTAGTAGACCTGCATAGAATTTGGCTGCCAGGCACAAATTCCTCCTTTTGTAATATCAGGAACTTGGGGATGTTAATTTAATTCACCAATTATTTCAAAAACTTCATGCATGAAAATAAATTTATCACCAGGAGCTTGCAAATTAGAGGTGACTGTTCATGCAGAATTCTTATTTTTCTATAATTGTTTAATAATTTAGCTCACTTCGCTTTTGTAATCATGCAGCTCATAACTTATTTTGAGACCTGAAACATTTGAAATGCTTGCCTCTGGAATGGCTCAGAAACATCCTCAGGTGACAAAAGATGATTCACCACATCAGTCTAGTGACACATTGACATCCAAGGGAAATCAGACTTTGATCCAGAGAATATATTGCTGCCATCATTCCACTTTAAAATGCTCCATGAGGACATATTTCAAAATGCGTTGAATAAGAAAGTATCTTGGCCTAATTATGCCAAGCAATAATTCTGCGGATCAAAAGAAGCGGAAGCATTTTTTTCAAGTTAAATAGTCATCCATGTTATACCATTGCAGTGATCTCACATAGTGACAAAATGCCAAAAGTTGGTAATGCCAGTTCTTGTTTTCCATTCCTACTATTCAGTAATAATAATCGGTGATCAGTGATCAGTAATAATGATCCATGCTGCTGTGTTGTTATCTTTATCACAATCACAATAACTTTATCATTTTGGAAAGGGATGTTAATGGAAAGAGAGAAGACAGACACATGAAGTCATAGGGCAGTTATCTAGAGCCAAATCATATTCCCCTGCTGATGAATTAGGAGGCTTTTGAGGCAAAAGGGGATTTTAAGTCCTCTCACAGTTTCAAAGGTGTAATCATTTAAATCAAATGCAAGCTCAATGGCAGGCAGCACAATCTAAACTTATACTCAGGCAGCCCAGCATGCCTGCACTGTATCCAGTGCAGGTTTGGGGCTGCTGCTGTGCTATCAGAGGGGCAAGGAAAACTTTTCCCCTGGGTAGGGCTGCGCAACCCCCAATGGGTCGACTCAATTCTGTGAGGCAATGCAGAACTGAGTAGATGAAAGCAGTCAAGGGTGGTTCTGCGCTGTTTGGGTCTTGGGATTGGGATCCTGCTTCCTGCCTGCCTGTCCTCAAGATGCCATCTGGATAGCCTGCTGCCCACCTCCTTCCCATCCTCAAACCCCTGCGCTGGCCAAGATAGGCCAGTACCACTTACCATTTCCCCAGAGCCTATGTTGGTGTGAGGAGGCAGCACATGACCATGCCCCAGTCTTACTGTCTGTACTATGACACAAAAGTTATTTATGGCGTTTTGGTCACACTTTTGGGCTGGTGAAAGGGATTTCCACTGGCCCAAGACTGAGATTGCACCATGAATTATAAGAACAATTTATTTGCCTTTATCTGGTTATTAATGCCTTCAAGTCTTCAATAGCTTTCATAAAGCGTAATCCTAACCTTGTTCTCCTCCAGGGCAATTGCCTCTGTGCCAGTCTATAGTGTTGCAAACACTGGAGTAAACTACACCAGTGGGAAGGCCTGCACCATCTGATCTGCAGCAGACAGATGCTCCTTCAGGCAGGGCAATTGTGGGGGTGGATGGAACAAAGGTGGGGAAGGGGTGATTCTGGGGGGGGAAGTAGAACATGGATGGTAGAACATTGGGCTGGTGACCACACTGTTGGTACTGATCACAATAAAGAGTGAAAAAAGATATCTGGTCAAACTGATCAAAGCAAAATTGCTTATCTCCTCAATAATTCAAGTTAAGTCTAAAATAAATACAGTGCAAAAGTTCCTATACATTAACATACTGTGGCTCATTTTCAGTATAAGTTAATTGCGGAAAAGAGACATATTGTGCAATTGGACCTTTGTGCCTAGGACTATATAATCTCCATTATATGAGAAGAATTAATTACTATTTCTCAAATGCCATTATGACTAATTGCTAATAATAATTTAAATACGTATTTCATTAAGTCCTCTAGGTTCCCATTTTTTGATCCCTTGTGTAGGTTTATGTGGATATTACTGTGCTATTATTATGCGCAAGCATTCTTTGTCACACCTGGGATCACAGGCATGCTTTGTAAATGCACCCAAGAGGTGAACACTATGATCACACCCAAGCACAGAGTGTGCTCTCATTAGCAATCTCATCTCAAGTTATTCTGTCTTAGTTGGTATCTGTTTGGCAAAAAGTATGTGTAAGGCATCATGAGAGGGCTATTTACGAGAAAGGAAGAATTCACAGAACTGTACATGGTTATCAGGTACAAGATGGATCAACATCAAGGGGACAGAACCAAACAGTGGTATCCTTGCGGAAGGGTGCACAGGGGAATGAATCTCTGGCGCTTCTGCTGCAGTAGTGGTGATCTCCCTAGCAGGGGTACTCAGGTGCTGGCTTTGAGACTGTAGTCTACAATCCTACAAAAATTTTCCTGGGACTCAGCTCTGCTGAACCCAGTGGACTTCTGAGTTAACACGTAGAGGTTATTGCTCCAAGGCAAAGATCTCCATAGTCTGGCCTATGTCTGGTGCATGGTCAGATCTGTCCTCTGAGCAAACAGTGCATACCGTTCCATCAGAGAGCCTCTATTCCGTACCACTGATCTCCCCAATCAGCTGCTTCTGAGTGCCATTGCTTAAGGAGCCATTGCTCCCATATTTCCAGGCAGACACAGCTGGCCACAGCTGGAGAGATCAGCACTGTTAATTAAGCAGTGGTTTCCAGCAGAACAGTAAGCTGCTCTGTTTCCTGGCGTGAAGAATGGCATGAGGCAGTCTCCAGTTTGGAGACCACTTTCTACAGCACTATCCTAAACACATTTACTTGAGAGTTAAAACTAAACTGAACACAATGGGACTTAGTTCTGAGTAAATCTGTAAAGGATTGTGCAGTTAAGCTGTAATGCTAGGCACATTTTCCTGGAAGTGAGCCCTATTGGACACAATAGGACTTACTTCTAGATAGCCATGCCCAGGATCTTACTGCAACAAACCCCTATTATGCCCCTTTCCCTACCCAGATTTGCCCAGGGTGACCAGATGTCATAACCACCAGCGGTCAAAACACACCAAAATGAAGGATATCCAAAAACACATATGGACATGACAAAATAAAACCTACAAACACTAAACACCTGGTAAGTGTGTTTAGGTTAAGTTAATCAATATATAGGGACCTGCAAAAGCTGAGGTTATTTTTCCTGCTCTTTTTAAGCACCCCTTTGTCAGGAAAAATAACCTCACTTTTTGTAAGTCTCTATCAATTTATTTTTATTATATTTAAAACTCTCTCTCTCTCTCTCTCTCTCTCTCTCTCTCTCTCTTTATATAAAACTGGTTTTGAGACAAAAAGTGAGGTTATTTTTCCTGACAAAGGGGTGCTTAAACAGAGCAGGAAAAATAACCTCAGCTTTTGCAGGTCCCTATATATTGATTAACAGGTCCCTATATATATATATATATATATATATATATATATATATATATATATATATATATATATATATATATATATATATATATATATATATATATACACACACACACACATATATATACATACATACACACACACATATATATACACATATATATACACATATATACATTTAAATTTATAAATATTTATATATATACACACATATATACACACATATATATACATTTAAATTTATAAATATTTATATATTTATTACATAATAAGAAGCTGACGGAACTTACAAAGATCCAGGTCTATAGAGCTTGCATCCTGAGCACACTCTTGTACTGCAGCAAGTCTTGGACCCTTTATGCATGGCAGGAGACAAAAGCTGAACCCTTTATGCATTGGACCCTTTATTTATGGCTGAAGAGAAAGCTTCCATATGCGCTGTCTCTGACGTATTCTTGACATCACCTGGCGTGACAAAGTCTCAAATGACGCAGTCTTGGAACGTGCTGGAATCTCTAGCATGTTCACACTTCTGAAACAGCGGCGTCTACGCTGGCTTGGGCATGTCGTGAGAATGGCAGGAAAAGAAGGACACTTGAGTTCTTTGCCAGGACATAAGGCTAAAAGAGAGGATATGTTCTGGGAAAGGAGGACGTCTGTTTGCCCTGTGTTTTGCCCCCTCCCAGTCTCTGTACAGCTGCTCCGCTACCTGTTTCACTTCTTCCATCAGTTCACCTGCTCTGGCAAATGGGGACTCTCCCAACAGCATGGGTGGGAAGGCAGAAGCCTTCCTGACAGTGCTTCGAAAGTGTACTGACTCAAATGCTGTTGGAGGACCTTTTGGGACAGGCACTGTTTCACTGTAGTCTTTACTTTTCAGCGCGATCAGAGCACCTCAGGTGTTGAGAAAAAGATTGGACACTTGGAAAGATCCAAGTGGATTAATTTTCACTGATGAAGGGTCTCTTTGTAGCCCTCTGCCCTCCAATACAAAACTGGTTTTGAGACAGTGTAAAAATGTACCTGGCAAGAAAATCATTCTGATGGGATGGAAACCTACACAGCTGTTTGGCTGGCTGTATGCAAGTTGGAAATGTGACTTGAAATTGCTGTCTAACATTTCAGCTTCAGACTGCACACACAAAGAACAAACAAGATGAGAGGAATATATTATCCTACATCTGTACACTTCTGTTTCTCTCCCCAACTAGGAAATTATCCTCTGCAGGAGACCAAAGTACCTTCAACAATGCCAGATAATACAGGCTGTTTACTTTGGAAAGAAAACAGGGTAATTTTCACAATTGTTTTACACTTATAATACTTATTGCAATATATATGAAGTGCCATATACAGACAACTTCAGAAACATTCCATCTTATTACTACAGTACTAGTTTGAGAGACCGCAAAACTGAAGGAAGAACACTGAGCCGGATTCTGAACACTTATACTGTTTTCAGAACTTAACAGAAGTTGTGATGAATGCCATTTCCACCTTATTTTCTGCCCAATTTCCCTGATTTTTTGACACATCTAATGCCTCAAAAGCTCCTGTGAAGGTTCTGCAACCTACACAGCTGTAGGGAAGTAGCCTCAGTTTGAATCTCCAGTATCCCCCAGTCATCTATAAATATTGATTCACCCCATCTGCAGCAGCTATTCAACCTAGAGACAGCCTACCAAAAATACCCACTTGCTTTCCCTCAAGGGCAAGAGCGAGAGATTCTTGAAACAAATCTACCAGTAATTCTCTAGTACTGGGAACGATTTCTGGAAATTATTATTATTATTATTATTATGTTTAATTTGCCTGGTATTTTTATACCAAGCCTTGCCTGCTAACTTCACTGAATTTAGATGTCAGCATTTGATGGTTGGCATATATTATTTTAAATTGGTTAGCATTTGATAGTTGACATATAAATGGTATTTTTATCATATAGCACTTGACAGATAACACACAGTGTTACTTTTTAAAAAATGGAGAGCTTTTGAAATGTCATAGTGGAAGTTTGCCAAAATCAGTACTGTAAAAATGTCAATCCTGAATCCGTGGATAAGGAATGTTGTTTTGCCAACATTTGTTTCACTTGAAATCTATTTTATTTTCTGAGTATAGCATGTTGGAAGACACTGAATTTTGAACTGATAAAAACATAAACAACCATAACTAGTACATCTTGGCATCCAAGAGAAGTAATGAATAAAGGAAGATCATAGCCTTTTAAAATAAGTTCCATTTTTTGTTTGCTTTTCCTCTTTTTTATAGAATCCAAAAATTTTGTCATTTCAGCTAGTAATTTTATTTTAATAATTTCCATTCCTGCAAATAAAATGAAATGAATCAAGATGGAGGATACGTTAGAGATGTGTAATTGGCACTACAGTCCTAACTTCATTGAGCCAGCGCAACTGTCATTGCGCCAGCTCAGAGTGCTACTACTTACCAGCTCCACATCCCATCTGGCCACAAGTACGGTTGTGCTGGGCAGCATGGCATGGGGAGAAGATGGCAGGGAGAAAGCATTTGTGTGTGTGGGAGGGGGGAATGCAGAATGAGTGAAGGATTGGTCCTGGGATGTGGGCGGGATCAGCAGCAGTGCATGCCACATCCAAACTCCTTTCCCAGCCCCAGCAGACTTACATAGGGTTCCCAGATTTGTGGCTGTGATATTGATGACACAGATATGATGACCTCATGGTGGGTGAAACTTAACCCTGGAAATATAACCCCTTACTCTAAAAATATTTCCAGCCACCTGTGAAGCTACATTGGATGCAGCACTGAGTTAAAATTAGGCTCACACATTTTAAAATTAGGCTGCCTACTGCCTAAGTTTCAGGTCAAGCAGCTAGCAGCAGAGTGCAATTAGGCCATCTCAATTATTAGACCAATTAGTCCATCTCAATTATTTTTGCTGCCGTATATAGGACTTCTGTTGCTGAATTTTGGGTGAATTTGGGGGAACTTTAACAGTCTCAGATCTTTTTTAAGTAAGAGGAGATTGCCTTCCTGCTTTTGAATCCAGGAAGCATTCATCCAGGAAATATAGCCATCTTCTCATATTTTCCTCTCAGAGGAATAGAAGAAAGAACCTAATAATCAGTTGCAGGTGAGGTTACCACTGATGTCACCTGTTCTTGGAATAGGTGAAAATATGCTCTGGAAGACTCCAGATTAATTAGTCCTTTAGTGAATACTATGTTGAATGCTGAATGCTAACAAGAGTGTGACTTAAAGGTGTGAAATTTCCAGTGTGCAAAATTGTAATATGTCCAGAGAAAAAAAGCACTAATAACAGAAAGTTGTAATTGACTGACAATCAAGCCAAATGTCAATTTGGCTAAATTGAAATCATAGTTAAATTTACCATGCTAATTAAATGAAAGCTGCAAATCCCCTGAAGATTTTTGGTTTGCAATCCTTTAACTGGTCTCTTGATTATTCAGGGAGGAGGAAAAACAGCTTTTGAACATGTTTTTTTGCCAAAAGGCCAAAGACAGAAAGTTAAAAAAGAATCTCTCGAAAAAGAGTTTGCTCAAATGAGGAACATTTGTTAAAGAGATATACTGAATCTGAATTGAAGGCCTATTCTGTGCCTAGGCCTGCAGCAGTTTTGGGGATCTCTCCAGGCTGAATTTTTCCTGCAAGCTCCCTGATAGCATTCAGTACCTTAAAGCAGAGCCTAAGGAGCTCTCATCCTATCACAGGTACACAGGGCAGAAGAGGAGGTGGATTTCCACTGTAGGACATAAATACAAATCTCGCACCGTATGTGATAAGTATCTCTCAGGGACAAGGAAGGATAGGACATAGGCTCAAAGGGAAGGAATTCCTCCAAGGATGTTTTAGATTCGGTTTTATAACATTGTGGTCAATGTAACTCAGACTGACACAAATAGAAAGTCCTTAGGACATCAGTTGTCACCACCATGAAATAGCAGCAGAAGTGCAAAGGTGTTGATATAAGATAATGTAAAAAGGAGCAATATTTGGACCAGAGACTTTGCCAAGCTAGCATGTCTGAAATTAAGCCAACCAACTATACTAAAATAAAATAGTCAGCACAGGTTTAAGGTGAGGAGTTAACAGGAGACCCATACAATTTATCCTGAACTCTAGCTATAAAAAGGATTTTGCTGCTTACAAGGAAGATGGTTTCTCATGTACAGAACCGTAACCAAAAAAGAAAGGAGTTGCAGTTGGCTTAGTGGTTAAAGGTGCTATGCCTGTCAATCTGAAGATCAGCAGGTCAAGACCCAAGTGCTGCAAGATGTGAGTGAGCTCCCATCCTAAGGCCAGATCCTGCCAACCTAACAGTTCAAAAGCATGGAAATGCAAGTTAGATAAATGGATATCATGTCAGTGGGAAGATAACAGTGTTCTGTGTGCATGTGGGCCAGATGTCCATGGAGGCGTCTTCAGACAACAGTGGCGCTATGGCTCTAGAAATGGGGATAGCACCACAACTAGCAGGGCAACCTGACGGGAACCTTTAAAGGTCTTTAAAGATAAAGATCTTTAGCACACAGAAGCACAGGCACAAATAATGGCAGCACACTTCTCACATGTAGTGTCTCTATTTGAATTGTAGCTGGATTTCTTCTTGACATAAATTCAAAATTAGTCAAAAACTCCTATTGGATTTTATTATTTTAAGAAATTTCCAATTTTATTTTTGAAATGGATGCTAATGTATTCCTCCATAAAACCTAAATGTCATGCCTGCATATGAATCTTAAATCACCCTGGAAGCGGAAAGAACTCCCAAGTAGAGAGCATCAAATCTGAATTCATTCAAATCAGAAAAATCATATAAAAAAATTGAGGAGAATATTTTCCAAAATTGAGGGTACAATCTATCCACACTTTTCTGGGAGAAAGCCCTGTTGAATATAATGGGACTTATTTCTGTGTAGATATGCATAGGATTGGGCTCTCAGCTTAGCTTATTAAGGTAGCAAAAAACTTTTGTGTTCTTTTGTTCTTTGGTGTGTTTTTTTAAGCCACACATGTCATCACATCTTGAGACAACTTGCAGAAGGGTTAGCGTTCAAAATAAACAGCGGTCAATCCATTTGCCTTGTCTCTCTCACTTGTTCTCACAATCACACTCCATTTTCCATTACTTCAAGAATATCTCCAGTACTGTATCAAATAACTGGAACTCAAACCGTTTACAGCCTCCTGCTTCAATTCACATTTAGGCAAGTTCTTGACCTGCTGTCATGGTACGGTTTCTAAGTCATGACAGATTTGCTAGATTGGTCTCCAAGTCTAAAAGACAAATTCACATTGTCTTTCGCATACAGCAAGTTAACCACAAGAAAGGTGAAATGTGGCGGATGGTTTGAAGGTGAGTGTGGTTAGACTAGATTCCTACAGAGCTTATTTTCCAAAGTTAAAAAGAACAAAAAACTTGTGGTACTGTGTGACAGAAAACAAAAGTTGGGTGGGCTAACATTTCACCCGCAGTGTCCAGAGGCACTAGTGTCACAAAGGCTGCAATCTTAAGCTCCAGTTCGGCTAGCAAAAGCCTCGGCATAAGTCCTGTGCTGACCTGGGGGTGTCACAAAAGGCACTTCTGCCCCGCTCCTGGGCAGGGGGTTATTAGGCCACAGGCACATGCCATCCTTCTCACACCACCACAGGAAAGTATGTCAGATGAGTTAAGCTGGCCTAAATTAATGTAGCTAAGGAGCTGCAGAAGGTAACAACTGCACTGGGCCACAAGTTTTAACAATCTTTAACATCGAGCTTGATGCTAGTGGCCAAAATTGTGAAAACCTCACTATGTACAAATAACACCATTGTGTTGTATATCATTAGACCTTTAATTTTATGCTCAGTGCAATGAAACAAACCACTTTGGAATATCACCAAATCAGCACATTTTTTAAATTATTTATAGCTACATCTTCCCTCCTCTTCAATGGTTGGTCCTTTATTCACTTCCCTCCATCTTTCTCCTCCTCCAAAAATCTCCTGCTATCAGAATCCCCTTGGTTTTTCAGAGTAAACTTCCTAATTTCCCCATATTCTGCTCCTCCTTTTCTCCCTCCTTCATTTAGGTTCTTACATGCCCTCTTTTCCTTATAAAGTGTTTCTTCTTCTTCTGCTTGGATGCACTGAAATTTAGAACCTAGTTGTGTGAGTAATTGTTGAGAACACTACATTGTATTTTGTTCCGATTCCCCTTCCAAGGTATTGTATTTTTATCTCCTGATTGAAAGTTAGCTATTGTTGCACCTTCAACCTAATTTCTCCTTCTTCTTTTCATGCCATTCTATTCAGCCGAAGCATCAACCATTGGACTTGTGTCTTGCACACACAGTATATTTCCCCGAAGTACATATGTTGCATTTGTCTTTGCTCTTTCCATAAAGTATCTGGCACATCTCCCTAGCCCTCATACTTCACTGTAATGATGCCTGCGATCTGTGGAAGTACCTATGACAAACAATTGCAGAGTCTTTCCCAGGGTGACCACCTGTCCCCTTTTTCCTGGACATGTCCTAGATTTTAGCCTTGTGTCATAGACTAGGAGTGATGTCCTAAGCATGTCTACTCAGAAGTAAGTCACATTGTTATCAATAGTACTTACTCCCATGTAAGTGTGGTTAAGATTGCAGCCAAATTCTTCATTGTCCTCCTTTTCCTTGTGAACAGGCATGTAGCCTGCTTGAAATTATATTTAGTAAATTCTATGGAATAGTTTTTAAATTTAATAAGTAATAAGAAAGACAGATAACCAAACAAAAGCAATATCTACGAGGGTTTTTAGCAAACCTATGCATTCTGCTGAAGAAATTCAATGCATTAAGCCCAGAGTTGCCACATCTCCCTCTCTTTGCATTTGAAGTGGCAGAGTAATAATATTGGTCAGAGGCCACAGACAACAGTTCCTTGTGTGGTTTTGCCACTGTGATTAAAGGGGAAATTGTTCTGCTTGGGGAAGCACATTCCTATGCGTCTACTTAGAAATTCCATTGTGTTCAATGAGACTCCACCAAAAATGTGTACAAGATTTTAGTGTTTGTGTTCTTATACTGATTACCCATTTTCTCCATCAACCTTAAACCATCAGAGTAACAGCACAATCCAGAGTAAACACGTTGAGCTCTTATGTCGACGTAAGAGACATTTACGTCAACGTAGTTACGGCACCACCTAGTTGAAACCTATGGGAAATTCATACAGCAATCCAGAGTACTTTTTTCTTACATCGACGTTAAGAGCTCGCATAGTTACTCTGGATTGTGCTGTAAGAAGCACTCCAACTTCACCTTGAGATACAGAAAGTAAAGTGGGTGCTTATTTCAAATTACATTCTTTTAAGTCTCCAGAATTCTAGGCATGACTGGAACATTGTTGAAGAGAAGGATGTAGTTTACTTGGACATATGAGGCATGTTTCTTCACAAGGGAGACTAATGGGGGAGAACACAACCATTTCTGCCCAATGATATCCAATCTTCCAGCACTAATACAGCTGCTGGTATCCTAAGGTGTTGTCACGTGGGTTACAGCCCAATCCTATGCATGTCAATTCTATAGTTAAAAGGGCTTACTCCCAGGAAAGTGTGAATAGGATTGCATCCCTAGTCATGGAGGCCACCTCAAGGTAAAGGCAGGTTTGTTCCTTCATCTAAGGACTGCATCGCAGCTGCATGAATGTGGGAAGCTGGAAAAGGATTGGGGCCCTCATTTTTTTAAAAACATATTAAACTTATATAAGATTAACATGAGAATACAATTTAGTTGTAATCAGATTTGAACTTAAATTCCAAAACTTTTTAAATTTCAGACCCAGCAGGCAAACTTCAATTCTATTCTAACTCATAAAGTGTCCTACTTATAAAATAATACACAGTTTTGAAGTGGGTTTCAAAGTAAGTAAGAAACCCTATGCAGGGCTTACAGGGCTTCTTCTGCCATCGTGGCATTGCTTGGACAATTGTTATCAGTAGGTGATTCTACAAAATTTATGTCTATTTTGTGTTTTTCAGAATGTATTAAGGATACCTGAAGCTTTAAAGTGGATGCAATTTGTGACAATTGGGATTACAGTCATTATGCCAGAGACAGAACAGTTATTTTTGTATCTTAAATATGACTTTCTCCTAGATGAGATAGAAGGGGGGGCAACATCGCCAGTTAGGAATCATTTGTTCCAGGGAGGAAATTTGTGTCCCTGGAATCCTTTATTGAAAAAGGTCTGTGGGCTCCTTTTTGAATTATGAGTTTTTTAAAAAAGAAAACTCTACCCTGATTTTGATATTTGATGGCAAATTTGTCCAGTGTATTCCATACTACTGAACAAGTTTTTTATATCTATAATACAGTATCACACTCAGACCATATAATCTCTTATACAAAGTGATTTCTGATTGAAGAATGAATAATATTGTTTTGGAAATGCTGACTTTAACATTGAGATTATACAGCATTTGTTTATTTTAATATATGGGTAATTTAATGGATTGATTGGTCAGGAGGTCTGGTCTAGATGTAGAGCAATTAAGCCCAAAGATAACATATGAACATCTCCAGTTCAAGATCATAGGAAGCTTCCGTAAGCAGCAAGACCTTGAGAAGTGCAGATGAGATAAGCTTTTTCACTTGCTCTTAAGTGTGAGCAAATAAGTTTTCTTGGTTGCTCCTTAGTGCAGTTATCTCCAACTTTTTTGGAACCAGGGACCGGTTTCATGAAAGACAATTTTTCCACGGTCTGCAGGGAGGATTGCTGCATGGACAGAACTTATGCCTGGAGCTGCTGTTGGAGCATTCCATGCATGTAGAGGCAAGTGGTGCAAGGAGCATGGTTCGCCTGTCCCAAGTTTGCCCCTTGCCTCCCTTCTTTCTAACCACACATCCCTCCCTTCAGGCCAATTTGACCAATTTGGCCAAATCAGGCCAAATTTCTAAGGTCCCCTTGCACTAGGCCACTAGTGGACCATGACTTTAGTGTATCCCCTGCACTAGTGAATCAAGCTGGCACAAGAGTTGTGCCTGGACTGAACAAGTGCTTGCAAAGTACATGTGTCCCATCCAGTCCCAGACCCAGGACCAGTTTGACCTATAGCTGGAGGGGCCCTACATTGGGATGGTGAGAAGTGTGCCAACAGTCAGCACTTCACTCTGTAGCTGTTGCTTTGGCATGGAATCTTTCATCCCAAGATGTCATGAGGAAGGCAAAGCAAGTGGAGTGATGTTGGATGGCCCTTCAGCCCAGCCCTGGTTTTGATTGTTTGAAATAGCCTCCACATCGTTGCCTTGAAGCAGCTGGGTGATGTTACCATTGCCATCTACTTTCATGTGCTGTATTTTGCCCAGGGTGCCATTGTCCCCAGGTTTGCTACTCAGTCTTGTGAGTAGGGGAACCCGTGGGCAGAGGGCCCCAAAAAACCTTTCACATTGTGCCCTACAGCTCCAAAGACCAGCCCTGTCTGCCTCTGGCAGTACTAGACTTCTTGTACCCTGGCGGTAGAAGCAGTAAAGAAATTTTTCTGTGTACCATCTTCTGAAACTGGACCCAACTGGGAATTATGTGTGGGCACATAATGGCTAGGAACATTGAAGAAAAAAGTGATTTAGACAAATATTAAACCAAGATCTCAAAAGGTTCTGTATTTTTTTACATACTGTTTTGTTTTTTTAACATGGTTTTGGAAATTGAACTCCTGCTAAGATGAATACTTCATTACAGCACTGCAGATGAGTGAAGCATCCCCTAGCCAGTAACCAGCTCAATCACCTGACTTTCTATTAGTTTATTTTTAATCAATTGTCATTAGGAAAACAAAATTAGAAAGCACAAGGCAGCAAATCAAATGCAATACAATTTTCTTTAGAGACCTGATCATCTGAAACTCGACCGTAAATCATCTCACTGTTGAAAGATGTCTTACCCAGCTGAACAGGAAGCTAACTCAGTAAAACCCAACTTTCTTTTCTAATGAGATGCTGGAGTTCTTCATTTTTTTTGGGGGGGGGGGAGAGTCGGGCGGGCAGTTATTTGGTTTGAAACCTATGTACAAAAGTCTATAAAAAATAAAATGAATACAGTACCATGGGAACAGAAACTTCATCTACACAGAACCAGGTTTATTAAAACAGAATTCGCATCCTATATGGGCTGTCGTCATCATCTGCTCTGTTTATTGACTGGGGTTCAGCAGATGAATTTCCCAACTACTGTACATGTGTGGACCACTCTTTAGATCAAGCTTTGACAGTATTTTATTAGTGCTGGGGTATTGTATGGGTATACTGCATCTTTTGAACAAGTTTCCTGTGTATCTTATGAACAACATCCCTCTTGCCAAGACAACCAGACTGATGTTGCATCCCATTGAAGGTAATATAGGAATGAATGGTTAACAGCTACATTTGATGTGCACCTGAATGTGCACCGGTCTACACTTATTTTCAGTGGCATGCACAACCCTATGCATGGCAGCATCAGCTTCTGAAGCTTCCACTGGCCTCTTAGAGGGGAATGTGCTGGTTGTGGGTGCCACTTTGAAAATTCCCGCAGCCTCTAGAGGTCTACACTGGATTGAGAAAGACAAGACGATGTAAGCTTCAAAGTGGTGCCTGTAACCAGAGTGGATCCTTTTCTCCCAATGAACAAGGAGAAGCTTCTGAAGCATCAGCCATTTAAAGAGGTCCACACTGGTTTAGATCAATGGTTTAGTATCTGTAAATTCACTATCTTCGAACCTAACCTTAGGGATAATGAAAACTAACTGTATTTTGTTAAACAAAATATAAGTAGCAAAAACCAAGCAATAGGAGAACGGACAATGATGGGCACCAACAGACATTTAAAAAATCCAGAAAAGAATGAAAGGTGTACCCCACCCTTTGCAAAGATCACCTAGACATCCCAAAAGGAAACCTATGAAAGAAATCTGAAACCTCATAAAAATTCAGGGCTGCATTAATCTCCAAATTCTTTCTAAGAGCCTCTGAATATATATTAAAAAGAAAGTGGGTTTCTAGATATCCATAGACAGTCTCCTATTTCTTTTCTGGAATGTTTGAAGCAGAGTCATGCCTATGCAAGAACACATACCATTGCATTAATGAAATGCAGTTGCAAGTGTTAGTATCTTCTGGATATACCTTCTACGTGCAGCTCTCATTTAGGTATTAAATAAAATATGTTATTAAATAAATCACAAATTAAAATAAAATATTAAACCCTAAGGTTTGCATCACCCAAATGAAGGTGACCAATGAATCATTCCCATGATGGAGCTTCTTTCATGCAGTGTATGGAATAATATACTCAGTAGAGGGCATGATGCTGTGTATCACCCTGGTTCTGCTGATTTTTTGGCTATAACATTTGATAAAATGGAGAGATTTTAATTGGATTTATTTCATTGCATTCTGCATGAAAATCCATATCGACTGATATATAACATGTTAGTATTATTTGAAAATACCAAGATTTTAAAAACTTTGACCAATAGGGTGTCACCTGCTATGCACATCACCTGGTGCAGTCCATATCCCATGACTGTCACCATGGATTTGTTGGCACATAGATTAACCCAATGTATGAAGCATTTGCAATTGATTGGTACACAGTGGATACCCAACTTTTCCACAACTAACAGGGAATCACAGCTACTATTTATTTTATTTACAACCAGGCATTTTGTGCATAAGGGGCTCCAGTGGCTCAGTGGTAAGAGCACTGGAGTTAGAACACTGCTTGACTGGAATTCCGCTCAGCAGGCCAGCAATTCAAGACCTGAGTGCTGCCAGATGGGGGGAGCTCCCATCCTTAGCCCAGCTCCTGCCAACCCAGCAGTTTGAAAGCATGCAAATACAAGTTGATAAAAAGGTACCACTTAGGTGAGAAAGGCAACGCCCAGGCAACAGGCCCCTATGACAGGCTGGCCAGGTATCCTCATGTCACTTCTCATCATGGGTTGGAGGAAACTCCAATCCACAACAAGTGGAAACCATCAAACACGCGGTACAAACGCTGAAGAAGTTCCTTTTTTTTGCTTTTTGTCCAGAAGGTGCCGCAGACAGCTTCCAATGTACTAAAACAACAATAAAATTGTCTTTATGATCCCAGTTCTAACATTGGTCTGTACCAGTGGAATTGGCATTCAGTTGGCACACGTTGTCTCAGTAGTGCCAGAAAACCCTAGTAATATTAAAACAGTGAATCTGAACCAAACTAAAAGTAATGAGCAGTAAAGTATAACCACTTTAGAGGTTTGAGATCTTCCTTTCAGAGAAATTGATGCCACCAGAGAGAAAACCCTGTTCCTTGGTTTTTCATGGCAAAGATGCTCAGAGCAGTGTCTTGTAATATGACTTAGGGTGCAATCCTAATCTAGGCCGGCCTAGCTCATTGGTCTTCCTGTTCCCATTGTGATGTAGGGAGGCAAGTGTGTGTCTGTGTACCTTCTCCCCAGGTTTGGCACAGAAATGTCTTACGGCACTTTTTGTGACTTCCAGGTCAGCACAGAAATTATGCTGAGACTTAGGCCATCCTAAGTAGGGGTTAGGATTGCAGTCCTAGACATAAAAAAGATTAATATGGCAGAGTTCCGTGATCTTAATATGGCAGAGGAGTTCCTTACTTTCTTGATCCCTTCTCTATGCACAAGACTAATTTCTTGGGGATGATCCTATCATGTTGTTGTCATTATTATGGAAATGTGATTTCTTTTTTCTTTTTGCACAGAACCAGCTGTATATTTCTACATAATTATTCTCATATTGGTAACATATTAGTTTGTGCAGCCTGAGCTAAAATAGCAGACCTCAGAGATCTGCTCATCTCTGATAAGGGATACTGTACCATTATGTTTCATCTGATTTAGAGCTGCAGCTGCTCATATATTTGCACTTGAAATATCTCTTTCCTATTCCCTTTGGCAATCGCTCACATTCAAATGCTAACGCTTCTATTCCAGTTCTCTTGCCAATGAAAAGATTAATTCTGTATGATCATGGTCACATGAAATTCCCCCAACTCCACTCACACCCATGTGGAAATATTTTTAATTCAAACTGAGCTATTGGAACTCAGCTATTGCTGAGTTGAGTTGTTTTAACAGATTATGCAGAGGCACAATCCAAAGTAACTATGAGTAGTCCTTGCTCCGACGTAAGAACAATTTACTCTGGATTACAATATGAATTTCCCATAGGATTTCATTAGGTGGTGCCAAAACTTGCATGGCTTGTGTTGCTGCAAACTGCTCTGAGAGTGTCTTACATGTCTGGGTGAGAATCATGTTATGGTGAAGTCACTTGTACATGCTTTGCTGGCTTGTGCTGGCTTGCACATGCGTTGCTGGCTTGCATGGCTTGTGTTGCTGCAAACTGCTCATGTATGTTAAAAGGTTTTCAATTTTAAAAGCGTTGAAATTCAGTATAGGAAACCAATAGAAATATTTTTGCTTTATTTTAACATGTCCTACATTTTTGGAGGTGTCCTACTTTTTTAAAAAAAACTGGGTAGGAATTTTGGCTAGGATGTCGGGAATTTGGGGGAAGTTGGGGGAAAATTTTGGGTTTGGCATCTGGTCCAGTGGTGGGCTGAGACTGGTTCGGACCGGATCAGCCGATCTGGTAGTTACCGGGAGGCCGCCGGTCATGATCCAGTTGTTAGAGGGGCTAGCGATCCGGTTTGCCCCACTTTCTGGGTTTTTTTTTCCAGTTCTGGGGAGTTGGAGAGTGATCTGGGGGCAGTTGTGGGGGGGGGGCTGTTTACATACAGTTCCAGGGGCTGGGGGGTTCACTGGAGGTTCCCTCTGTTCAGTAGTGGCAGCCGCGGCTGAGCGCTACTGAAAAATGCTTAAAAATTAACTGCACATGTCAACGCAGCTAATTAGAAAGCAGGGAGAGTTCGTAGAGAGGACCTGCGTAGGCGGGTCCTCAGTTGAACTCTTCCGGACTTTCACTTGCTGCCGCTACTGAACAGAGGGAACCTCCAGTGACCACCCCAGCCCCCGGAACTGTATGTAAACAGCCCCCGCTGCCCACAACTGCCCCCAGGTCACCCTCCAACCCCCGCAATGCAGAACCCAATCCTGACTACTCAGAAGTAAGTCCCATGACAGGCAATGGGACTTACTCCCAGGAAAGTGGCTGGCTCTGAAGCCTGGATCCCAATCTGACTACTCAGAAGTAAGTCCCATGACAGTCAATAGGACTTACTCCCAGGAAACTGTGCCTGATTGCAGCCTGAGATCCCAACCTGACTACACAGAAGTAAGCCTCATGCCAGTCAATGGGTCTTACTCGCAGGACAGTGTGGAAAGGACAGCAGCCTCAGAGCACCATCCTATGCAGGTCTACTCAGAGGTAAGCCACATGCTTAATTTTTTTTTGAATATTTTTAATTTTAAAAAAATTCTTGCTGGCCCTGCCCCTGACCTCAGCCCCGCCCCCTGACCTGGCCCCGCCCACTTCCAGAGAACCGGTTGTTGGGGCCAGGCCTGCCCATCACTGATCTGGTCACTCTGGGAGTGGGAGTCAGGAATTTGTCTTTATAATCCAAATTCACAATTATGGCCCAATTCTAACATTGGTCTGTACCAGTGGAATTGGCATTCAGTTGGCACACGTTGTCCCAATAGTGCCATAAAGCACTTTGGGATAGTGTAAGGCCCAGAGGTGCTAGCAGGAAGTTTCTTTGTCCATTTCAGCATCTTGCTTTCCAGGGGGTGGGGGGGAGGTTCCACACTGCAATCCTAATCACACTTTCCTGGCATAAGGCCCATTGAACATAATGGGGTTTACTTTTGAATAGACATAGTTAGAATTGTGCTCCTAGATTGCACCTTTGTGGCTGGATACCATATGTGTCATGTTGTGTGTATGTTTCCTAGGGCCATTCTCCATTTCATTGCTTTGTAATGGCTGGAAATAGAGTTTGCCCCCTCCAACCATTGGCTGCTCATTGATCTTGCATCTGTTCTCACTTCCTGATTCATTCAAGTTGCTAGTGTTTTTCTCTGGTGTTGTACTCTGGTTATTTCTCTGGTGGTGTTTCCATGGATGGGCTGCACCAATGTTGCTTTGCCAGGACAGGCTTGGAATTTGGTTCTTATACCACCAGCAATATCATGCTGTCAGTATGACACTGCCAAGATGGGTTTATAATAAGATGGACCTTGTTCCAGCATCCATACCATTCTAATTCAGATACCATTGATGTGATATCTGAATCAGCACAAATCATGCACTACACATATCCTTGATGATGTCTTCTTTTCCTGCATGAATCAGGTGCAGTTTTGACTGATGTAGCTGTCTTGTGAAATACATCTGTGAGTATTCTGTGCGGATCAACCTGAAGAAATATTTTATATGTGTTATTCAAAATTACCTGCTGGGGTACATAAATCTGCAGTAGATTTTCATTAGAGAAAAAACATCCTTTTAAATCATTGACAAAACAAATTAAATTGCTGTACCAAAGTCCTCAGTTTGCGAGTTTAAGGAGGTAAGGTACTCTCTCTACACGAAAACCATTTATTTATATGGCATGACCACAATAGACGTCAGATGGACTCGAAGGGCCAGGCTTGATGAACTGGCTGTTAGAGTGATCTATGTTTTTCAGGTTGCTACTCAGCACAAGTCAGAATCTAGCAAGACTATTATTTTGTTTTCACCTGGTTCTCTAAACAACATTTTAAAAGATGTTGTTACCTTAATTCACTATGCAACAATGAAAATGTCCGCTTAATTTTGAAGTTCATTGTGGCAATTTTATTGTGTATAAAATGAGGGTTTTTCTCTGTTATGAACCCGCTAAAAGTACTATTTAGCATTTCTATGACACATTCTACTATAGAAAATGTTCTCCAGTTTGTATGTTGTTCATAAATGAACAAGGGAAACAAGTTTAGGGTGCAATCCTATCCAGGACAAATACATACACTGATGGAAAAATAATACAAGGCATGTTGTGGGAGTGTGAAGGATCATGGTGCCAGCAGCAAGGCTGAGCTAGTCTGCTGGTGCCAGTTGAAAGCCTGTACCTGCTGGACCAGGTGGGTGTTACAAGCAGTTGGAGGGTTGGAGAGAGGGCAGAATGAGGGGAGGGAGGGTGAAAGAGGGCAAGGATAGAGGAAGGAGGGGACAGATCAGGTCATAGTAGAGAGCTGGAACAGCAGCAGGGGCTACCACTGTATTTTATTCCCCTTCCATGTTTATATCATTATAAACATGATATGGAGGAACTTTGACTTGTAGTGATTACTTGGCTGGCATAGACCCTTGCAGCCCCGTGGCTTCACCAAGGGGAAACTAATGTCCCCATACCCAAGGAGTCCTCTAGACTGCTCCTTTCCTGCATTTGTAGGAGCATTTGTGAATTTGTAAGTGGCAACATTTTTATCTACATATACAGTAAGTCCATACGTTGTGTTTTTATGAAGCTCACATACATTTGCCTCTTCAGTGATGTTCATGTAATGATGTTCACACATCTTTAATGTAGAAGAGAGATTGGGCCACTCACATATTTTTCTGAACTTTCTGTTCAGAACTTGATGACTACATATGACTAGCATAATGTATTAGTGAGTTATTACAGAAATATATCCACAAACGGAAATTTCTCACTTCACCACCAACCCAAATCTTTGCATGAAGCAAGTTGACCCATTTACTTACAAGGCAGTGCTAGGTCACACATACATACATATCCTTATTGCTGTCTCTGTCATATACACTGCAGGGTTGAATTCCCTGTGCTTCCAGCCAAGATCAAGTGACTATAGAAAATGACAGGATTGTTTTGCCTTTAAAGAAGTAGGACTTCTCTTTATTAGCTCGAGTGAAGCCGAGCTTCTGCTTTTCAGCAGCATGCAAATTAAGTTGGCGAATAACTCTGCATTAATCCCTGATGACTACTCTCCAAGGCCATTTGAGTTTTAAAAGGGGGTGGGTCTTGAGCACCCGCGGAGTCTTCCTCTGGAATTTACGAACTCCCCTCAAGCACTGCTGACAGCCTGATGCATGGGTCAGCTGCGCATCAGTTTTTCTTGGTGAATTATTAAGCTATTAACGCTATAGCTTTCTGGGCTTTAAAAAGTGCACTTTTGCTGTGCATGCTGAGGATGAATAGCTGCAATAAATTCCATTAGGCTAAAGAACAATAAGAATCGCAGAGTGTTGACTTTCGGAAAATGAACACAACCCAGGGATTCTCAGCATTTTTATGGTGATTAGCGTGGTGCTCCCATTTCTTTCAGTGACTGGTTTTGGAAAGTTGCTCTTTTTCTCAGAAGGCTTATGCAATGAAGTTTCCAGTCTGAACTATACAAGCACCTGTTTAAGACGCACTAGGCAATTTCCCACTACAGGTAGGCAGTTGTAATCAATGACCTATAAGGTCTCTTACAACTCAATGAATCTGTGATTTTAACTAGGACCACAGCAATAATTTACTGAATGCAAGTCTTTGTGCAACCCAATAAAATAACTGAAAAAACCCAAAAACCTCACTGAACATGTATGTTGCTTTGGTACTCTTTGACACCATTTGATTCTGTTTTGTTTATCATTGGCGCCATTTCCCTTCCCCGTACCTTTCTTACTTCCTTGGCCTCACTGCCCTCCTTGCCATTTATTCTGATTGACTGAGGCAGCCTACATGATTGTGCAGATTATATCATAAAGGGACACCTGATGCATAATTGCAAAGGTGCCTGTAAACAAAATCATCTGGGTTATCAAAGTCAATCAGATTAAATGTCAATGAGGGCAAGTAAGGCCAAAGGCAATGGGGGCAAAGAAAAAGAAAACAATGGATCGGAGAAGGAGCAGCAATTCTGGTAATGTAAGAAGGCCAAGAAGCATCAAAACAACATGAATTCATTTATGTCAAAAATTGCTGAGAACTGGGAGTGCTTTTCAATATCCCTGAAAATACATGCAAAACTGGCAAGTGGTTTCATCTCAGCCCTAAATTTAAATGAGCAAGTAGGCAGCAATGTTCTCCATGTCACAGGTAGGGCATCGATGTATTTTTTTTTAAACTACTTGAGATGTCAAGGTCAGACATACCCAAAGGTATTTTTAATAACATACCAAGAATACAGAACAGATAGATTTTCTCCACTACAGACATCCAGAGCTGTGATCTAAAAAGTCTGGCTGAAGAGCTTTTATTATTGTATGTATTTATTTAAAATTTTTTCTAGACCATGGTCCTATATTAATTAAAGAGACAAAGCAGTTTGCAGCTGTTAAAAATACAATAATGTAAGAACAAAAAGCACCAAACCCTGGCCACTGATGCAAGTGGGAAGCAATTGCTCCCATGCAATGATGGCCCCCATCGGACACCCGGCACTAGATGGCAGAGAGGTGACAGTGGGTAGAGGATGGGAAGAATGCAGAGGGCAGAGGGGACGGATAAGAACAGGGCGGAGGCCAAGAAGGTAACAGTAATATTCTATCACGTGTTCCCATTATTGAGCTACCTAACTGGATCCATTTGGACTGGTACCAGTGAAATGATACTCGCCTATAAGCCAATCTCATGGATATGTCAAGAGAAGGAACTTTCTGGATCATGGAACTTTCTTTGACCCTTGGATAAGTCAGGGGTTTAACTTTAGGGAGTGTCAGACTATAGTTTTTTTTAACCCATGGCTAGATCCTGAAAAATAGATTTTACCCAAGGCCAGATCCTGAAAAATAACCTTCCAGTAATTGTTACCTAAGAAGTGTACAGTCTATCACTTATTAAAAATAGTAAAGTATCATAGGATATATTTTTATTCATTAACTTTTAAAATGATCTCTTAACAACATTTTTGTAAATACTCTCAGAGTAAGTGCATCTAAGCAACATACCGGTAGAACCATTAATCAAATCCTTCTTTAAAGTATCTGGTGTGTTAAGCCAGAAGTTCGACATACAGCATGCAGCACATAGCTAGGAGTGTGCAATCCAATTCACAGCAGAGAGACAACAAAAAAGGAATGAGAATGGGCAAGCACAGCTACACGTAATTACAAACTGATTTACTCAGAAGTAGACCCATTGTTTCCATGAGTATCATTCTTACGTGTGGTACATTCAATTATAGCTTGTCACTTTGAGATGGAAACAAGGATTCCTTCCTGGTGATTAAAAAACCAGACCTCTGCCAAACATTTGCAAAATGGTAAGACGGCGCAGCAGGGCCAAATGTGATCTTACCCAAAAAATGAGAATTGCTTAATTCAAATTGCAGTATTCAGTCCTGGCTTGTTTTTCTCTCAGGAGAAGTGAAAAGGTTAACTTTGGCTGCAGCCTTGAAGCCTCAATTCTCTGGAGACAAATAGCCCTCCTACTGTCACTGCATAGATTGCTGGTAAGCTGGTGCCCTATAACTGAGCTCTTAGTTTTTCAGCTTTCTTGTGTTTTTAGATATTGAACAACTTTCTCTTTTATGTAAAAAAAATCTGAAAGGACAGCAAATATTTTGGACTCTCACCTTATTGTCATCATGTTTCCTGAATGGCCCTGATCCCTGAAAAGCCTACAGAAAGGTAAGAAATAATTTACATTTGATTTATTGACAGAAATTTCTTGACTAATAGGCAGGTATCTACGGTGGCTGGTGCGGATCCAACCCATTGTTACAGCTGAGGTCTCCAGGACTTGAAATTCCCACACATCCTCCTTAATTGGCAAAGCTGCATTGGTTCCAGGGGAATTAGGTTGTAACACTTCGTTACTAGCAACAAATAACTTTTCATTATCGAGATTCTATGAAGCAAATCTCTTCAAAGATTTGGGGGTAGAAGATGCTCCTATCAAAATATAATTTCCCGTTGCTCCTTACTTAAATAAGACATTATCATCAAATGGTTTTTAGTTTGCTTGACAAAGGTTTAAAAATATATCAAAATTCAAGTAGTATATTATTTTTCAGTGCTACGTTGCCTCCCATTTATAACATCCTCCAGAACATCTCATGTGCAGGGATTACAAAAGATCCGGCACTTTAGTTCTGCTTAAAGAGATTTTTGATTTCTTCTTAAAAAATCAGTCTTAAAACTTCATCATCTGCCAGTTTATGTCACTAAGGAGTCTGGGGCAGGGGTTCAAATGAGCTCTCTGCAGGGCTCCCTTGTCCTATATAAATTTGCATTTCATGCACATCATGTTGCTGCCTTCCCTGCCCCCTGCATATATTTACGGTGGTCCTAAATTCCTGTAGGAGTTTGGGAAGCACTGTTATAAGGTGCTATATACATGGAAATCTGTTTTGCACAAGGAAATGGATCTGTGGGATCCCAACATTTGTTTATTAGAAACATTTTCTTTTGTTAATCTATTAAAGGCATTTTCAATGCATTTCACTTGAATAGAAAATAAACTTTGTTTTGGAGAAACAATTGCTCAAGGACTTTGATGACTTTCATCACCTGTATTAATTCTTGCAAAAGAACAAAAATACAACTAACAGAAAAGGGCAAATTGGTTTCATAAAATTTACAATTAAATACTATATTGCTAAAACAGTATACAGTAAGGGTATTTTGTATCAAAATTATTGCATGTTTGATAATTGCATGGATATTTTGTATCAAAATGATTATTGCATGTTTGATATTGTGTATCTGATTATTATTATGTTTGATTATTATTTCAAGCATAGTTTACTCATGTTAAATGGTATGGTCACGCTCCCATCCTCCCCCCGAGTCCCTTTTGTCTCTACTTGTGACATGTTTTCCTATAGGGAGGGAAGCTTGGGTGTCATCTTCTTCTTCTTCCACCCCATACATTTTAAAGGAAGGACAGACAGGATAAGTAGGAACGACGATTACTTTTACTCAGGTGGGCACAAAGCTTGATGGTTGCATTAATCTTAATTCTTTTCTCTTACAGGTTCCAGTTCCAATGCATAACACTCACACACAGGTAAGTCTCATCCTCTTCACCAGTCAACTTAGGCACAACTAGCCTCACCAAACATAACAGAGTCTCTTTTCTTTCAGGAGCTCACAGTCCTCCATCTCTGAGACCTCAACACTTTCCAGGCTTCCTGCCCAACTGGCTGCTTCCCACTTTTTCCTCCTTATATACATCTCCCCTCCCGTGTCCCCGACCGCCCCTTCGCCTCTCCCCATCTCCCCAGCACCTACCCATGGGGTAGGTGCTGGACTCCTCCATGTGTGTACCACCAGGGGGATGGTCCCACAGTGATTCCTCTCACTCTCAGACGGGGTCTGAAGTTCCCCCATCCTCTGTTTCTCAGCTCCACCAGGTCCTTCATCAACCAGACCTCGACAGCATCTGGAAACAGCTTTATATCAAGGGGGCACGGGGGTTGGTGATGCACATACAGGCTTTCACCCATATGCACACCCATGTTATATGTTATATGTGCTCCATGTTATGATGCGTATATGCATCCCAGTCTATCTCACAAATACCAATACCCTATCCTGAGCTGCCCAGTGCTTCAGTGGCATAGGAACAGCTGCCACAGCTTCCTGTAGACACCAGGCAGCTGCTGGGTGCTCCTCAGGACAAGGGGTGATTCGTTTTGCAGGTACATTGTAGAGGAGTTTCATATTAGGCCAGGAAGCGCATTGTGGAGCTACAGATCTTGAGGAGTAGAGCTTTGCTGGTCCTGCCTTCATCCCACCTTCCTTCCCCTTTCTGCTCATCCTCTCCTTATTCCAACCTATTCACTTAGTGCCTGATAGTTGCCCATCCTTTTCCTGACAGTGGCTTAACATGGCTTCGCACTGAGTTTGCAGCACATCTGGCCCATCAGAAAGTATTGCAATTGTGCACTACCACTGGGCTGCCATGGACACAGTAGGATCAGGGCCTCAGATCTCTGTCCTGTGATAGAAAAGGATAACTAGTCACACACAACCCCTAGTGGCCCTCCGTCAGTCTTGGAAGACTATGGTATCGTGCTCGGCGCTGCATACGCTGCATGCAAAGCACGAAAGCCTGGGTTGGATTGTTATGGAGGATAGGCTGTTACCCAAGCAGCAAATCCCCCCTCTCCACACCACTGAATTAGTCCAATGGAAAGGCAGAGCCAATACGATTGGATCCAGCTGCGTCACAGAGCTGGGCTAAGGACAGGAGCTCACCCTGTCTTGTGGGGCCAACCTGAGTCTCGAACCCTGACCTGCTGGTTAACAAGCACCGTGTCTTAGCCACTTGCGCCACCGACAGCCCTTAGGTGGGGATATATTTCTGTATTCCCATTAGAATATCATTTACAGGTGGCGAACACAGGAATTGGAGTGAAATATGGATGTGTACCCCATTGGTTCAGCACCTGTACTGGCTGTGTGCTTCCACAAGCAGATCTTTATTTTTAGAATCAGCTGATTCTCACTGTTACTGTCATTATTAGCATTCATTAATTTTTTCTTACATTTCTTAATTTTTTTCAAGTTAGTTACAAGTTATAACAATCTCAACGTCAAAAACAGCATCCCACCATCGTTCCCCTCAGCCACAAACATTTGCTGAACTACACCCATTAATTCCTGCTCAACAATTCACATTTTTGACCCCCATGTTTTGACTGCTCAGTGCATTTCTTCCTGTGTTCTGATCAGACTTTAATTCATATTACAGGAAAATATAAGAATTCACCTCATATACCCTGAAACCTGTTGACAGCTCCCTCCCCTTTCTGAAATGGTATTTTTTTTCCTTCATTGATCAAATCAGTACATCAAATACTATACAAAGACTAATGTGGACTTGCATGGAATTTCAAAACATAGGATCATTCTGATTAGGACCATCTATATTAAGCAGTGTACATTCCCTATTTTCTATAAAGACCACCAGTACTAAATATCTTCAATTCCACGGTCTATATGATTATCACTCTGGCACTGGAGGAGTCACTACCACCAGTTGCCCAACCGAATCCTTTTAATACCATCTGTATCCACTCTTTTAAAGGGAATCCATTGGAAGAATGCCACCTCAATCCTCACAGGTTTTAATAAAAGTAATATTTCCTATGTTTTTGAGCATGATCAACCCGTTGATATATTCAAAGATACAAAATACAAAAGGTCTTCCAGTAAAACTGAAAATTCATGCCCTTGAAGATATTCTTAAGGTTGGGCCTATAAATCTGTGAGCTTTCCCTATCAGCTTTCCCTATCAGCTATAAATCTGTGAGCTTTCCCTATACTGTAATAGGCAGTAAAATGCAAAATGTCACACTGTAGTCCTTTGATGAAGACTGTCTTGTTCAGCCTTTCTATTATCTTGGACACAATAATTAATTTCAAATTGTACCTGTGGGTACAGCTTTCCAGGTCTGGCCTTCAGGTATATTTCTTTGGAACCCAATGCTGGGTGATGACATCCTCAGTAGTCGGTGATGGCATTTTATTTTCATTTGTTGAAATACACATTTCAGCTTAATCAACCTTCCTATTGAATCTTCCTGCTCAGTTCCTTATCACACTCATTTTAGGCCTTAAAGCATCCTGGCCCTTTTTAGGGTTTTTGTTTCTTTGCAAACTTCTCTAAGATGGTTCATAGGGTGACCATATAGAATGGAGGACAGAATGCCTGTACCTTTAACCATTGAATAGAAGATGGAATTTAGGCAGGTTTAGCTCAACATGGAAGGATTTAAAAAGCAGCGCTTGCCAAAATTCCCTCTTCTATGCAGTGTTTAAGGGTTGAGGCACTCTTTCCTCCATTCTATATGGTCACCCTATTCATAATGATTATAAGATCAGATAACAGCTCCCTCTACTATTTTAGAGGATAGTGGCTTCCCAGCCTTGGAATAATTTGTTGCTCACAAGGTGATCTTATTGTTAAAAGTTTTCTGAAGCGTAATGATGAACTTTCATGGAAGGATTCTCCTGATGTTGTGTGTGCAAGAATAAATATAGATGTCCCTCATTATCCACTAGAGTTCTGTTCTGGAAATTCCTGTGGATAAAAAAATCATTTAAAAAGAAAACAATGGAAAAATAATTTTAAAGACCCACTTCCAGGTTTCTTGCTCCTCTATTGTACCTAATTGCATAAGATAGTGCCTAAATATCTGCAGAGGTTTGATTCTGTGACTGAAAAATGGAATGATTGCTTGCATGACTGCCTCCCTACAACAGCAGAAAAACAGTTTTTAAGGCTATGATTTGGCCATTCATTGAGTCAAATATGTGTATTAAAAATCAGTGTATAAGGTTGGAACTGTATTTTGCAAGGGGTAGGATAGGCTCTCATAGGAGCCCACCAAGCACCACCAGTCTGCTTGAAGTACTACAGAAGTCTTGAAAGATCAATGCTACTTAAACCGTGATCAGCAGACCAGTGCTGGACCACATCATCAGGCCCTGCTTCCTGCTGTAGCTCCCCCCATTTCTTGTTTCATAGCATCTCTTGAGATTTGCCACAGGTCAGATGCACACACCAAGCCTTATAAATGGCTATGAGGTAACAAAAAAGCAAAGTGGGAAAGATGAGGTAGGTTTGTGGAGAGAGAGAGAGAGAGAGAGAGAGAAAGAGAGAGAGAGAGCTCTAGTTAGCAGCACATTGGTGAAAAAAATTGTTGGTCCCACACAACATTTACTTTGAGAAGTACTGCAGTAGATGATCTCAAAAAATAATTAACTTTTTAATTTTGCATGAGACACACTTTTCTCACAAAATGTACTCAAAACAAAATATATATCTTTTTAGCCTGATGGTATGTATTAATGTGCCATGGCATTTTCCTTCTTCCTTTGTGAACTCTGGCACTAGCACTTTATGAGAGATCCTACTCACCTTTCATCCACAAAACATTTCAAGCTCCATTTGCTCCAAAATGCTGATAACTACCATTACCTGAACTAATTGAGAATCATTATCTGCTGCTCTAACTAAAGGCCTCCTGTGATCTCTAAACCTCCTTTAATGTCTTCATGAAAAACAGCACGCAGGAGATGCAATTGGTGGATAGAAGGAACTGACAGCTAAAAATACTGATGACACTCAAGGGAGTTTATTTAATTCTTCATTACAGAACAATACAATCAGGTCTTTATAGCATTGTCTTCAAAATATATGGAAACTGCAAACAAAGTCTCCAAAAGACAGGGATAGACAGTATGGGGTGAAAGCCATGGTTTTTCACTCAAAGAATCACATGCATTGCAGTCTAGTTTACACCTCTTGATGAGACACAAGACAGATTCACACATTTTTATGTTTCATTAATTTAATGGGCAGCCAAATCTTTTAATTATAGCTCCACACTATGATCCAGTTGGAATATAGGATGAAGCGGACATTTGTCACCTTACTCTAGATAAAGCCCCAAAAGCCTCTGTAGGGTTATTTGGATCCACACCAGCAATATCGCAGGTGTATGTCCGAGCCATCCCATTTCAGGTTTTCAGACTGAGGGTAAGATGGAGAGTAGGTTGCAGCATGGGCAATGGACGCTTGTTTACTGCAAATTATCAACTGCAGAAGTCCCTATGGAAGAAAGTCCTTTGTTACCGAGACATTTTTACAAGTACAGTATATGCAAAACTGCCATAAAAAGAAGACACCCCTTTAGGATTAAGTTGACACAATCTGCCATAATCCTCTCCCAGGCTCTGATATGTCTGGCATTTAGGAGGGGACTGGTTCTTGCTCAAAGATATTTTAATGAAAAAGCCAAAGCTTGAAATTGTGTTCCATCAGGGAAAGCAAAGTATATCTATCATCAGTGTCAGATAATGGTGTTGCTTGTCAAATCCCATAACAATGGTATGCTGGATTTGACAAGTAACAGGGCCCAAAGTTCCTGTGACAGAGCACATAAATATAGGGCATGCTTGCGATGAGTTCTCAGAGTGACTTCTCAATGCCTTTTTTTGAAAAAAGGGGACTTTGGAGGGAAACTGATGCTTTGTAGCACTATGCTGAATTCATCAAAAATCATAAAATCCATGATGCCTGTGAGGAAAGCAAAGCCTAAAGTGTGGTGTTAGTGTGGTGAGGGCCTAGAGGGAACGTGATGTTTAAGCAGTATTGGAACAAACGGTATGGTTTGTACATTCCTTCCTCTTGTCTGGGGATCAACTTACCATGTGGTTAGGGGACCACTGCTTCTTTGGCAGTGGGAGATGGAGATTGGATCCAATAGTTCTATGAAATTCCAAACTCCCCTTCCTGGGTAGCAGGAAAAAGTCTCTGGCTGCTTCCTTCTGCTCAGACTTAAGCCACCGCAGGTGGCCTTCTGCTCCAGAGGCAGCTTAGGTCTGAGTAGACACATTGGGGATGCTATTGCCTAACCACAGGGAATGAACTTCCCCTTCCCTGTGGTAGATCCAGCAGAGTTGTTTCAGCCTTCATGTTCTGGCACAAGTTAGGATTGTAATGCCAGGTTGCAAATCTATTATATTTAGCTGGGAGTAAGTTCCATTGACTTTAATGTGATTTTCTTCAGAGTATGGCATGGAATTGGGCTCTCAGACAATCAAAAAGGGGTTTGCATCTATAATGGTTGTGGTGTAGGGCTCTGGGCCTTCCAAATGGATGGGGGTCAAAAATCTCCTTTTGACCATCACTAAATTTACTTGTAAAAAGTGCCAGAGGGAATGCATTGTGACTCTGAAGCAATCTGTCTTTTATACCAGCATTTGAAGAATGTTGGTTTCCTTTTTTTCTTCTTCTCTCTCTAGCATATGAATTTGATCTTTGAGCTCAGTAGGTCAACAGATTAAAAAGTAAAAGATGAAAGAGGGAGTCAAAGCAGGGTAAAGGTTGAACCGATTATAGAAAGGTAATGGGGGATTTTTAAAAAAGTTTTTATTAGCTGCCTCATCTGTGCAATAAATTGTCACCACTAATCTGACACATCTCTCTTCTTCTGAAGTCTCTGGTGCAAAGATAGAATCATGGGGTCTCCAATCAAAAGTAATCTCTGGTAACAAGGCTGAGAATGGTCATGGGGAACTGGTCCCAGAGTAGAGACTGGACAAACCAGTTGTCTAACGCAGCAAAAGGCAGGTTTATCTGTCCTGTGTTCAGATATACATACCCATACATACCGAAATCAGTCCATACATAGGGCACAATCCTCACCATGTCTAAAAAGTAAGCCCCATTGTGTTCAATGGCTCTTACTCCCAGGAAAGTGTCTTTAGAATTGCAGCAATAATAAAATACAAGTTAAATGTATAAAATAGGACTTTTCCCCTATACTGAGTCCCACGATACCCTGTTGCTGCTTCAGGTTTGCTGACAGTTTCGTATCTCTGGAAATCTGGAATGTCCTCACCAGCTGAACCAATCCATACAGACACATCACGAGCCCCAGATACTAGAGATACCACAATGAATTTTCACTTCCTATCCTCTGCTAATTTCTGATCAGGTCTTTTTAAGTATACCAATGGTTAATAATAGCTTTGAGGCAACTTCTAAGCTTAGTCTCATCTGTTTCTCTGCCAGCAGCTTCTGTAGCGAGTGTGGTTCAGTTGTTGGGCCTGGAGCTGAAGGAATCTCTGCCAATCCTTTCCAGCTCAAAGAATTCACACCTCAAAATTATAGCAGCAATATGTCATCTCTCCATGTCAGTCAATGTACAGGTCTAAATGGACCCCTTGGGCATGAGGCAAACACTTCCACAAAGGGCCAGGCATTCACAGAAAATGGGATCAGCTGGAGAAAAACTGCAGCACGCTGGATGATATAGTGTGGATTGGGTAGATATAACTCATTGCTGTTTGCATATTTTACAACTGAGCTGAACATAACCATCTGTGAATGGAGATGGGTTCCAATAGGTGAGATGAAGCAACTGTCATGTGTAGGGTGGACTCACGTTAATGCTTTGGAGCACTACGGCAATATGTTGGGATGAAACAGCTGTGGCGAAGCATCTGGTCACAGTGGCTGTTTCTATTGCTGGAGTTAAGTTAAATATGAATGTTGAAAGAGAACAGGAGGATGGTTTGCTGTGCCAAACAGATAGACTGCTTGATGGATGACATGCAGAACATTTTCCTGACAGACCATCTTTGGAAAGGTCTTTGAAATGTATATTTTAATTTGGTTCCATTTATAAAGCCTTCCTGAGATATTTTGCTAATTTTATCAGTACTTCCTTTTACATCTCTCTTGTATTTTGCCTGAACCTCCAAAATCCCTTGAGCTAATCAATGTCTGGTGACAACATTGACAAGGGTTAAGCAGAACCCCATCATTTACCTTCTTGAAATGCTTGGCTTCTTCCTCAAAGTTTCTTAGCCTAAAGATGAGCCATCAAATTTGTTTTGATATCTACATCCAGCAGATGTGTGGTGGCAACTCTACATCTAATCATGTGATGGTTCCCCAAAATTACTATGGGAGATGAATTGCACATTAGTGAATTTGTTTACTTTGGCTGATTTTACTGGTAGGTAATTGACCAATTCAACTGGAGGTGCAGTGTTGTTCTAAAACACGGTAGGTCCCCTTCTCCATATCGCAGAACATATATAGCTTCCTGTGAATCTGTTGGAAAAGAAACTGGATCTAAGTATGGTCTGTTTACTTCTGTCACCTCATTCCAGATGGCCTCACCTTACAAATTCATGAAGATATTGAAAAGCATGAGAGTTTTAATTCATTTCCACTCTACCCAAGGGTTGCCGCAGAATTGAGTAGCCCCATTATAGGTCTCCTTCCCTTACCCAGGGGACGGGCACAAAAGTTCTCTTCACTCAAGAGCCCCAGAAGTTGCCCAGCAGGACTCAGAAAACCACAGTAGCCAAGTCACAAAATTATAATCCATTCCAAAAATGTAGCTTGGATTGCTTCATGAAAGTATAAAAATGACAGAAATACTGGCCTGGAACAAAATGGTATTATACATAGACTATCGTCACCTTTGCACTATTGCTAAATAATAATAGGAAGAATAAAAAGGGGGAAACCATATGAAGGTCCACAATGCATCTGGCTGATATTTATACACCCACGAATATAAAGCATTCAGAAATTCATACAGTATTCAGAGTTTCTAGTCAAAAAATATCCACAGAGCATTAGTTGTGGGAAGACCTAGAGCCTCTATTCGCATGCAATTTCCAATTATTTTACTCTGCACAGCACTATCACAAATCCATCAATATAAAATATTTCTTCAAAATTACTTTTAAAATATACAAGGTTTTTATTTTTAATCTCTATGTCATCTCTGCTTGGGGGAGTTTGACTGGGGAGTTCTCGAGAGAACTCTGCCCACCTACTCTGTGAAGCATGCAGTGCAGAATAGATGAAGTTGTCTCTTCTTAATACCAGAACAGGAATGGGAGCCGAACCATATTATTTACTTCAGTGGTCCTATTACTGCATGCCTCATTACATCAGAAGACTGAGCTCGAGTTCTGAATGCTCTGGCAACAGTGGGAACAGGAGCTTCCATGCCAGGGCATTATTACTGGTCATCATAAATAAACGGTTTTCCCAATTTTCCAATACAAGTTAAGCCATCTGTGCATGAAGGGGAGAAATACAATGAAAAGAATAAAAACAGCAAAAGGGTATCTGCAAAAAACATTCTGGATTCCCAATTACAGCCTCTGTTCCAGTGGCATCACTAGGGTTGGCATCACCTGGTGTAGTAGGCCAGCTTCCATGATGGATTTCCTCTCATGCAGTGGGTGGGACAACACTCCAGGTCTTAGGGATGGTAATGGGGGATTATTTCCGCACCCTGCTGGTTTTTTGGCTATAACTTTACAGTGATTCTCAAACTAGGGCATCGTGATATCCCAGCCAGAGAGCTCTGGGCTCTGCCCTCGTAAGGGGCAGGGAGGGGGAAGGCAGAGATGTGATCACTGGGGTCACATCACTACTGAGGGACGCAGGGACCTGCCTGAAATCACCAAAGCATGCAGCAGCCTCTCAGGGCATGGTTTGAGAACCACTAGAATAAGAATACATTAACATGGTTTATTTCATTGCATTCTTCATGAAATTATGCATCAGATGGTGTATATATAATGTGATGTGATTATTTGAAAGTACCAGCAATGGTGTCATCCCTCTCAGACCCCATCATGGCTGCAAATTGAACTTTGAACTACCCCAAAATGTATTAAAAGCATACAAACAAAAACTTCCAATACAACAGTAACTCAAAATGGCTGAATGAATAAGTCATTAGTGAATATTTTACCCAATGGTGTTCAAAGATTGAATTTTTCTATTACTTAGGATGAACAAGAAGAACTCTTAATGATTCAAAGCATAAAGTTTTGTTTTAAAAAAGGCAACTACACAAATTTATCATCGTCATCTTTATCACCACCACATCATCGCTCTAGTTAGCTAAACCTAACTAGATTTTTTCTTGCCCACTGCAACCACAGGCAGTCGGAACAACCCAAGAGGAAATGCTGGTGTTTCACCAGCAAGGTTTCAGACAGTGTAGGATGTGTGGACCACCTCTTCACCCCAGTCACTGCCCAGTGATTCCATTCACATGCATAGGGGTGACGCTAGGCAAGATAAGGTCCCACCCCCATGTTCATTGTTTGCATTGTGTTCATTGTTTGCATTGTGTTCATTGTTTCCATTGTGTTCATTGGTTGCATTGTTTGCAATCATGTTTAGGCTTGGAAAATTTGCTCAAATGGTTTTTCCCCCAAAATTCATTTCAGCACCATAGTTCTCAACATATAGTTCAAGCCTGCACATATTTACTCAGAAGATCTGAGTCCCACTAAATTCAGTGAGACTCACCCTACAATCCAGAGTAACTATGGGAGCACAACAGAGACATCACATGCACCTGTAGTTGCTGCAACACCTAGTGAAAACCTATGGGAAATTCATATTGCAATCCAGAGTAAATTTTTCTTACACCGGAGCAAGGACTCCCCATAGTTACTCTGGATTGTGCCCTTGCTCCCAGGAAAATGTGCATAAGATTGCAACTTTAAAACTACAGTACAAAAAAACAATCCAACTTGGCTTTCCATATACATAGATAATTTGGTGTTGTTCCCTGAGGCAGTTTAAGGCAAACTATTGATATTCATAAGTTTGTCTTCCACATTATCTGTCACTGAGCCGAAACAATTAGCACTCTAGGCTACTAGTTGAATTTTTTAGGCTACGTTGGTGTGTTTTGTAGAGATGCTCATATTGCTTGCAGCTCATTTACTGTTATCTATTGACTCTCATTACATTTCCTTTCAAATGTTCCCAGTTGGGACTGGGGTAGGTTATGCAGGGAGAAACGGGTCTGTCTTTGGGGATCTTTGGGCTGCATTTGTTTGTCTTATCACATAGTACTAGACAAACATTTTTCACTGAGCTGTGCCTTCACTGAGCTGGCAAAAAATGGTGCAATTATCATAACCTTTAAATTGTGATTCAGTGCTGCAAATTCACAATTCCTATGCAATGGTGTGGGAATTTGGGTGTCAGCACTAACGTCCCTGTTCTCACATATGTCCACCCTTTTTCAGTTCAGGGAAACCCCTCTGTTTTTTCTTCTACATGGCAGTGAAATTGCTACAGGATGAGCACTGTCACTACCAGTTATTAAAATCATCGCAACAGAAAACATTGAGAGGCAAATCCCCTCTGAGGAGGCAGACCGCTGAGAATCAGCCCATAAATAAACCACAACGACTTTCATTCTTATGCTAGCTTAGTGCTCTCTGTGGGGAAAGCAAAGTCCACAATAATTCAAGGAAATTGAGTATTAAAAATAACTATTTGTATAGAAAATGGATGCTCTGGGTGCATTTTCACAATAACATGCATTGCAAAACTTAGCTCTCGACAGATCTAGTTTTTCATACCAAATTACGGAGTTGAAACATCTGTGCCTTTTGGTGTTCATCACAAATCTTTGTAAAATCAATACACAACTAGATTATAATTTCTTCTCCTCTATATTGCTATAAATCAGCAAGCATCTTTAAAATTATGCCTGATATGTACTGCTTTCAGTTCTTCTACACTGATGGGAAAAAACCGTAATGAACAGGAGGTGTACTGTGGATAGAAAAATAGACTGTAGTATAAAAGGGTGGAGGAAGTATAGCATGATTTTATTCAGAGCCATAGGTGCAGGAGTGCCCAGGACTTGAAGACAAATCCATCTTCTGAGAGTCATCCCATCCAACTTTACAGAATGATGCAGCCATTCTAACAGTGTGTGCACTGAGTCCTCAGGTACTAGTGGTGGACAGTCTTGGAGACCTCCTTAAGGAAAAGGAAAATTTGTTCCCTTACCTCAAGGATTTATTATGGCTCCAACTGCATGGGAAACTTGGATGGGATTGGACCCCAAGGCTGCCATCTGATGCACAGTTAACTGGGAGCAAAGTTCATTGAACTCAATGAAATTTACATCTGACTGTATGTGCATACAACTGTGCTTTATATCAAGGCTGCAATCCCAGAAAGACTGAGGCTGCAATCCTATACACTTTCCTGGGAGCAAGACCCACTGAACACAATGGCGCTTACTTTTGAGTAGACATGGTTAGGATTGTGCTCTTATTCTCAAAGAAGTCTGAATGTAGTCAGTAGAAATTATTTCCAAGCTGAAAAGGGGGAGGAGTGGGCTACCTAGGTGCTCAGATTGCTAACTTGGTAGCCACCATGATAGACCCTGATAGCAGAGTTTGTGTTAGTCATCAGAAAATCACAATCCCAAACATGTGGTTAAGAGGTCACAGAATACACACCACCATGGGTTGGTGTGGGGCCCCACCATGCTGAAAGTAGCAACAAGCACACCCAGGCTATGTTGTCATAATAGGCGGAAATACAGTGAGTCTTAATACAAATAATCATTCTGTTTTAGGGCAAAATCCATAGCAGTTATGGGTCCACACAGTTATGTCACCCTCTAGTGTTGTCTTATGGAAAGTCATCTTAACTGCTGTGGAGCAAGGGGCTTAATTTCACTTTAGGATATAGGCCTAATCTGAATAGAACTAATTTAGGATGGATCTGATGTGTTTGGTCAATTTCTTTGTACTAAGAATTATCATGGCCCTGCTTTCTTCAGCTGTTAGGAACGGGAAGTAGAGGTTATCTTGGCCCAAAGAAGCTTTAATGAACCTGAGCTAAGAGTGTCTATCAGAACCCTGTAGGATGCCACCACAGACTTGCTCCGATGTCACCATTTCAAGGACCTTTTCCCTTTACATTCCTTTCTTCAGTGATTTGGCCATTAGCAAAGTCTTCAGCTGGAAAGATTCTCTTTGCTACTGACCTGCTTGCTGTGAGGTTTCTTGTGGGTGGAGATGCCCATTCTTTAAAAAAGGGAAAATTTCCCTTTCCGAGTTGGTTACAAACTATTGCCCGACTGATTTCTTAATTGTTAGTATAACTGGACTGAGTCGGTGTTGGTAGTCTACAGATTTCTGAAAGTTCTGAGTCAATGGGACATCTTGTTCCCTGAAGGCCTTTTATCCATTGTTCATTGCTTTAGACCTTTATCCGCTGAAAAAAATACTCTGTACAAGGGTGTAAAAATCCTCAGACTCAATGGTAATTTTGATAAGTAGGCTTAGTGCTACTAGAATATTTTACATAATATAGCAATTATGGATAGCAACAAAAATATAGAATATTTTACATAATATAAAATATTATAGAATATTTTGCATAATATAGCAAAAACAGATATTCTGCCCAGGTGGACAAAAATTATTGTAAAAATTATTGTAATTATTGTAATTATATATAAGCATAATATAGAATATTTTGCATAATATAGCAAAAACAGATATCCTGCCCAGGTGGACAAAAATTATTGTCTGCAGACACTGATAAATTTACAGTTTTGCTTAAAGAGAAATCAGCAACAACCTTTATGACCAACTGGAGATCAGTCATTCTTTTTGAGAGAAAGCAATGACTTGGAGCACAACCTTAACCATGTCTACTCAAAAGTAAGCCCCATTGTGTTCAGTTGGCCTTATTCCCAGGAAAGTGTCTTCAGGATTGTAGTCATACAGTGCAATCCTAACAGTGGGTACAGCTGGCATAAATACCGGCATAAGGCCTGTGCTGGCCTGGGTGTGTCACAAAAGCACCACAGGGACTTCTATGCCACTGCTGGGGGGTTTAGACCACACCACAGACGTGCCAGCCTTCTCATGCCACCACAGGAACAGGAAGCAAGTGAGTTTGCTGACCTAAATCGGTCATTGCAATATAAATCTGGATTGCAATATAAATTTTCCATAGGTTTTCACCAGGTAGTGCCACCCTCATTGTGTTTTGGAGAGACTGTTGGAGACATTGCTTTTCTGAGGGTGGAAATTTCAATTATTAACATAAAAGCAGTTAAGTAATTGGAATTTTTGTGTTTGCTCTTGCTACGTTGTTAGAGCTCAATTCTACCTAGTTTTCCAGCGCTGAGGCAGTCATTCCAATGGAACATAAGCTCCATTCTGTGGTGGGGAGGCAGTCACGGGCACCTCTTCAAAAGAAGGGAACATTTGTTCCCTTATCTCAGGGTTGCATCAGTGCAGGAAAAGTTGGATAGGACTAGGCCCACACAACAGCTGGAGTCCCTGCCCATGCACCAATGGCTTATCTCATGCAACACACTTTAATCATGGCCTGCAGTGTCCACTAGATTGGGGACACAAGGGGGAGAAACAAGGACCACGGGAACAAAAGAACTGCCACCAGGGTAAGTAAAAGGTTTGTTGTGGTGAAATTCTTGAAGAAAGGATGTTTCTGGATGGAAAAACAGAAAAGGTATATACTCGGTGCAATCCTAACCAATTTAGGTTGGCCTAACTCACCTTGTATATCTTCCCGTAGTGGTGTGGGAATGTTGGCGTATTTCAGTGCATTGGCCTAAACCCCTCCCCAAGGAATGGGGCAGAAGTGCCTTATGGCCCTTTTGTGACACCCCCAGGTCACTTCATGATTTATGCTGGAGCTTATGCTGGCCTAACTGGAGATTAGGATTGCTGCCTGAGTTCAGTCTCGAAAAATTTAGGGAATGTCTGTTTTGTGTGTGCTTTCAGATATTAGGGACAAGGTCACCCAGCTTTTACTTGAGATCCCAAACCAGGCATGACACATCAGATATAAAAAATGGTCCATCAGAACTTCCATAACCTTGTTCTTTCAGCCTGCCTGACAACATTGGGTAGTGTGCAGCAGGATGGCTAAGCACTTATACTGTGTTAAGATTCAAAACGTTAGCAGTTCTCAATAAAGCATCATTCAGTAATAGGTTTCTCTCCAACTGTAAAAAACTAAAGGCAATTCAAGAGGAAGTGGTGCTTCTCAACATAGTTTTAAACTAGCTAAATACACACACAATTGCGTACAGCAAGGACATTTTTGTACTCACAAAATTGTGCAACATCTTTCAGATGCAAATATACATAATTTGAATGATTTGAGGATTATAATAAGCAGCTTAATAAGTGTTCCCTTCTAAGCCGAACCTTTTCATTCACTCAAGAATCTTATCACAAATGACTTGGGAGGTAATTCTTTAAGACTTTATGAACAAATGTCAGTAATTCTTTATTAAACTCCAAAAAAAAAAAAAAATGAGAAAAGCGGCCTTTCATATTAAAGTAATGTTTACATCTTCAACATATTTTATTATTTATATACTCTTGTTTCTCATAACCACTTATTACATAGTTTATAAATCATATTCCTTCATAACTCTAAAACCTGGAAGAGTGTTATATAGTCCATAGGTATTATATATAGACTGCTAGATAGACAGTTTTGAAGAGACAGTTTTGAAGAAACTTTATTTGGGGATAGTATTGGACTACATAGTTAAGTGTACTGTATATGAAAAATCAGATTACACCTTTTGTCCTGGTGGAGGAATGGAGCTGTCAGCACATGGGCTGACCTTGAGTAGTAGCACTTAGTGGTTAGTCCACTCACTTTCTGATTACCCTCCCCCTGTTTGGGCATGTCACTGAATGAGGAACAGTCTTGGAAGACTGTACCCATTGCCACCAACCCAAAACTCTGGCTCCCTGGGCAAAACACCTCCTACCAGAAAAATGCTCAACTTAGATGTTCCTCTCAAAATCAGGGTGCAATCTGAACCAATTTAGGCCAGCACAACTCATACATCCCCCTCTTTCCACAGTGACATAGAGACAACAGACCCCCACAGATTTTTTCACATTCAAAATCCCTTTGCTCAAGAATTTGAAAATCACTGTTCTTAGGAGACACAAGACTTCCTTCGTATATATTACTCATAATGGAATTCATAATTCTATTACTACATTGTTTATTTTTTAAATACGCAAAGCAGAAATCTCTAATGGTTTACATTAGTTATGATTTCCCATTAAAGACCTCAGGTTATGTGTAAATTTTCAATATCCAACAATTTATGAAAAGTACATTTTCAAATATTTGAATACAGTTTGATTAAACTTCAAAATATGCTAACATAGAAATGAGGAAAAAAAATCTTACCAATATTAAAAAATAAGCTTTTACACACAAGGCTCATCTATGGATTTTCAATTAAGCTTTTATCTCAAAAAGCAAATTAAAGATGAAAATACATGGGACTCAGTTCTCCTAGAAGCAAGCAACTGGTGTCTCCCTACTACAAAGAAGAAGCAGACGTAATATAGCTGAGCATTATTTGATTCTATTTTTTTAATACCTTTTAATTCCCAATCCATAGTGGAAGGAAATCTAGTATTAATTGAAAGGAAATTTTCTTATTGAAAATTCTTTCCTTTGATTTATCAAGGTGACAGTGTCAAGAACAACACCTTCTTTTGGTTGGAGGATAATGACCAACATCAATGTCATCAGTGATGACCTCCTAGCATCACAGTATACAACTGTCTCAAGTGAAAGCCTCTCAACTCCTGTAAACAGGCATGGGCCCAAGCTGGTTTGGGCTGGATCACCCAAACCGGTTGTTCCCATGACCCCGCCGCTACCGAAGCGGTAGCGGCGGGGTCACCTGGAAACCTGGCATACCAGTTCGGATGCCGGGCAGAGGAGACACACTGCGCGTGCACCGACCTCAGCGCATGTGCAGTGCGTCTCCTCCAGCAGGAGGAGACGAGTGCATCTCCTACTGCGGGAGGAGATACACTGTGCATGTGCCGACCCCGGCGCGTGCGCTGTGCGTCTTCCCCACCAGGAGGAGACGCACTACAGTTGCGCCTGTGCAGTGCATCTCTTCCCGTGGGAGGAGACTCGCTACATCTCCAGCTGGAGGAGATGCACTGCGCATGAGCCAACCTCGGCGCTTGCGCAGTTTGTCTCCTGGAGGAGATGCACTGCGCATGCGTCCGGGGTTGGCGCATGTGCAGTGCGCTGGGGTTGGGGCCTGCCCTTGCCCCGCCCCTGACCCAGGCCCCGCTCCCTGACCCCGCCCCCGCCCCCTGACTTCCGGTGAACTGGTTGTTGGGGTGGCCTGGGCCCATCCCTGCCTGTAACTATACCTCAACCCTCTCCTAAAAAAAACTGGCTAACTAGAACAGCCTATTAAAGAGTGCTGTAGAATAATTAAAGGTAAGTTTGGCTCTTTTGAGCAGTGCTTCCCTACCTACCCCTATCTACTTCCCTAACACATCTTCACACATGACCCAGGTGAACGTGCCCTATTGAGTGGGCAAACAACCATTTGACCAACATGAAAAAGGGAGATTAAAGAAATTCATGGAGGGCAGATCTACCAGAGGCTGTCAGACTTGATGGCTGTATGAAAATTCCTGGTTCAGGGCAACTGAATAGTATTTCCTGGGGTCTTGACAGCTGCTTGATAACACTGATCTCAATCCTGCCAGTTCTAGCCAGAAGAGCAGCTCCTGCAGTTAGCTCTTAGATCAATGGTTCCAAAACTGTGGGTCACAATCTGATTTTTGGTAGGTCACCAAGGTTGATGGAAAAACCAGATAATTAATGGTCATAAGTCCTTGAGTCACTTGAAAAATCTGATACGATCACTAATTCACCCTGCAAAGAGCTCAGCTCCTGCAGCTTGCAAGCATGTACTTGTATGTAAGTATAAAGAGATAAAGCTTAATTTAATTAATTAATTTAAAGTTAATTAATGTAATTAATACTAGCTGGAAGAAGACCCTCAAACTCATAAAGTTTGATTGAAGTATATTAATAATAATAATTTCTTTCTTGATCTCCTATTTAAAAGCTTGTTAAAGTCTGACAAACTTAAGGCTGTTTCTGATCCATTTTCTGCTACTAGACAAGCATGGAGCAGCAGGGAAAGGGACCATTGAGCTGTCTAGTCTGATATTTTTCCTTTTCCCATTGTCCCATATGACACTACTGTACTTACACCAGCTCAGTTGTTGACTTTGACTGCAATCCTAAAGACACTTTCCTGGAACACAGTGGGGCTTACTTGGTTAGGATTATGCTGTATGTCTAGCATCATAATGGTAGTGTCTACCACTCATAGTGTCATGGGCTTTCTTGTTCCAGCAGTGATATTCCCAAGTTGCAAGATTATTTAATACAATTTTGAAGCACATATCTCTGATGTTCATCTACCCACAGAATTAGATTAGTATTTAAATCAAGAGGAAAATAAACTAACATCAGAGTATTAACACTTATGTGTTTTCACAATCCCTGCCATATTTGCTCCTCTAATATTTATACTCATGAGGTAGCAGCTTAGTTGGCAAGGTGATGAAGAGTGAAAACTGCAGTGAATAGTCAACAGTGGTTTGAAATCCCTTAAGTGTGAAGGAAGATTTATGACTTTAATAGGCAGTTCATGATTCTTGAATAGCATCGCTACATGAGGACAGCCATGACATCAACATAATAATTGTAACTGTCATACTATTAAAAATGGGCTGTGTTAATAGTATTAAAAATACTATTAAGAAGGGGCTGTGGGTGGCGCAAACGGTTAAGACGCTGTGCCTGTTAACCAGCAGGCCAGGGTTCAAGACCCGGGTCGGCCCCACAAGACAGGGTGAGCTCCTGTCCTTAGCCCAGCTCTGCAGCACCAGCTGGATCCAATCGTATTGGCTCTGCCTTTCCATTGGACTAATTCAGTGGATTGGAGAGGGGGGATTTGCTGCTTGGGTTACAGCCTATCCTCCATAACAATCCAACCCAGGCTTTCGTGAGTATGCAGCGTATGCAGAGCACGATACCATAGTCTTTCAAGACTGACAGAGGCCTGCATACTGTTAAACTGCAGTACTGGAAGAGCCTACTTATCCATGGATTTTTCATCCATGAGTTTGGTTCAACAGGGGCCCTTTAGACCCCAGCAGAGCCAGATTCAGCTCAATTTGAAGCCTCAAGAGACAGGTGTAGCTGTACTCTAGATCCTCTGGTAAAGTGGTCTTGAAGGCTTTTGATGGCCTTAAAAAGGCCTGTGAGGTTCTAGAAAGGCATTTCTGATTTTTGGCTGAAAATTGTAAGTGCCACTCTAAGACCTCCAGAGACTTTTTGAAACAAGGCTCCAGTTGTATTCAGAGCTCAGTGGGCCCCAAAATCTGGGTAATCTGATTTCACACAGAGTTTGGTACCCACAAAGATTCCAGGAACAGAATCCTACAAATAATTAGGATTCAACAAATATTTTACTGTCAAAGCATGAAAACTGCTATAATTGGTCTTACCAAGTTTAATTTATACTGTATTGTAGGAGAAATAATTGAAAAAAATGAATATTTTAAACGCCATGGAACAAAGTATAGAAAATTTTCCTTTGGCGCCAGTGTTCCTCTTTTGTTTATCAGGGGGAGAGTAGCTGGCCCTTCAGCAATGTCTTTTCTTTGGGGACACAAAACTGTTTTATGATTTTCTCTGTAAACTACTTTGGGAACTTTTAGATGAAAAGCAGTATGTAAATACTGTACATAAATTTTGCTAAATTTACTAAATAACATAATTCAGAAGAAAGAAACACAAATCAACATTTGATATAGCAATACCAAGTGACAGCCAAGTAAAGAAAAATAACTGGGAAAATGACAAAAATTAACAAAATACAATATATAGAGTTACATATAGAAATTGAAATGGCAAAAGAAGACCAAAGTATTCCAAAAGCAACATTTTGGCGCAAATGAATTCTGTCTTTAGCAAGGTATTTGAGGCATCTCAAGAAAGGCGAACAGAGTTGGACAAAATTTTTGACATTCCAAAGGTGGCTTTTAGTCAGGGTGACCAGATGCTGAAGTCAAAATCCCCCCCCCAATTTGCCAAATTCCTATCCTCCAAGCCAAAATTCCTACGTGGTATAAAAAATTGTAGGAACCCCCAAAAATGTAGGACAAATGTAGGACATGTTAAAATAAAGTTTAAAACACTCATATTGCATTCCTGTACTTAATTTTTGCATAAATTTCATTGCAATAGACCAGACACCAACCCAAAAGGCACATGTTTAGGTGATCCAAGCAGGTAGACTTTCTCAGGCAGGCATGTACAGGCTTGGTCTTTAAGCCTTCTTTCCTTTGCCCCCTTACACAATATAACGTCTACTGACTACAATACTTTTGAGTGGACATAATTGGGCTTGGAGGCTTAAAACTTAAGAAGCCAGGAGTTGTCCCCACCAGACCTACCTTGAGAAGGTTGCCAACTTTACACACAGCCCCTGCTACTCTGCTTTGACAACAGCTGGATGAAAGGCCCCACAAGCTGAGCAATTCAAGCCCCTGTGAAATACTTGCTTTTTGTGCAAAGTGCCATCTACAAAGGCATAAGAGCAGGAGAGGCTGGTGTTTCTTTGGTCAGTTGGCAAACCTTCTTTAAAAAAATTAATTCTTCCCCCTCCTTTCCCTCCAAGCCAAACTTACAGCAAAGTATCAGAGGAGCAGCAGGTCCATTGGAAGTCTCCTTCCTTCCCCTGCTCTCCTCTCTAGCAGCCTCAGCTGAGCTCCCTCGTTCCTTTCTTCCTTTGCAGCAAGCAGCCTCTGGAGGGCTTCCCCGTGTCTCTAGGGGCAGCGGAGGGGATTCCCTGTGCATGCACGTCTCCTAGCATCATTTCCTGGTTGGTGTGCGCATAGACTTTAAACACATAGAGTCTATATCCATGGTGCGTGGAGAAAGCCTCTGTTGAGGTGGGGAAACCCCCCTCCCCAATTCAGCCTACCCAGAAGTAAGCCCCAGAGTGTTCAGTGGGACTTGCCCCCTGTGTGTGTCTTTAGGATTGCAGCCCCCTGTGTGTCTTTAGGATTGCAGCCCCCTGTGTGTCTTTAGGATTGCAGCCTAAGTAGCCTTCATAGAATCATGCACACTGAATGCATGTTTTGAATTCAATTCCAGTGTTTTGTCATCAATTTTACATAGTTAATATTTTTATTTGAATATTTTTGGGGTTGTGGAACCAATCATTTGAGTTTCCATTATTTCCTATGGGAAAATCCGCTTCACGTAAAGAAAGTTTCACGTAAAGAAAATGCCTCTGGAATGAATTAATTCTGTTACGTGAGGCGCCACTGTACTCAGAAATAAACAAAAAGTAAATACCATCTTCTTCTTAGCTCTCTTTGTACATGATTTAGCCAAAAGAAAGATTCTGCCCATTGATTTTAAATGGGAGCATTAAGTACATGGTTAACCATGTTAGAGGAGAGCAGCGCAGTGTGCTTTACAGCAGTGTGAAAGCTGGGCTGCTGTTGTATGCTGCCAGGCCATTGCTGCACAAATGGATACACCACATACAGCAGTAGCTTGAGGAGGCTCTACCAACACCAGGAAGTTGGTGGGGGACAGGATGCAACTGGAGAGGGGGAGTATATTAGAGGAAGAATGAGGGGCTATTTAGGGAAGGGAAGGGTGGATTTGGCATGTCAGGACAAACCCCCATTTTTCTTTCTACTCCTCCGGTTCCACACAGATTTCATCCATAGCTGATTATGGCTGCATGTTGTAGCATGTTTGGCTATAACTTGCAACAAATGTCCCATTGAAATGAATAAAATTTAAAATTCTGCAGCAAATTTGCCATATTTATTTCAGTAGTGTCTTACAGGAAAACATATTTCTAGGACAATATGCTTACATCTCTTTAAAGCATGTTCAATAAATTAAATAAATTTAAAATTTAATATCCGATTGATCAGTCGTTAACTTTCCCACAATGCAAAAGCAAGAAAATTTTGGTTTATTCCAAAGTGCCTCCATTCTATACTATTTAAATATCTTCATTGTGTTAGTCCAAAGGGGAAAAAATGTACCTTTGATTTAAAGTAGCAATATAACAAAAGTGCATGCTATTTTCTTTTCCAGGTTCCTGAGCAGCTGACGGTGGAGTAATACAGTTTATGTTTTAAAGTCCAATGATAATTGAAAACAACCGCTTTATTGCACTTGTCGCTGAAGCAAGCAGCATGGGAAGTCAGGGACTCTTTGGAGTTTCACTTCAATGCTCTTGATAACAAATTGTTAGAAACTCCCAGCAGTCATCCCGCTGAACTTTTCTCCATGTCCCCCAGGCACAGAGTGAAGTCTCTCAGCCTTGGGAAGGTGAAAGCTGTTCTGTCTTGACATTTGAGATGATATCACTTACTTTTGTGGAAAGAGGATGAATTTCTCTTCTGGGATTGGCCTGGTGACTGTGACTGTCAGGTGAATTCACTTACTTTCTAATAGGAAGGATGTGAGGAAGAGGCACGCATTACCTTCGATTTAAACAAATGGTATTAAAGGGCATTTTAAATGTACTTCTATTGCTATCTAGAGCATTTTTTCCTGCAGATCGAGGTACAGCAGGACTTAACTTACCAGAAAACACATGTAGGATTGTGCTGTTAAAAGCCAACAGGACCTTTGACCAAAGCAGCTCAGTATGAGTCTATATTAATGACAGATTTCCAATTTGAAAGGAGAGCCTGGAGCTTCCTTCACAGATAAACTCAGCAGTGTGGGAACCACTTCCATGTATTATGACCTCTTCTACATATTAGAACATTTAGACAGACTCTTTCTGAGTTTTCTTTGTGATGCTGAAGGGGCCAGAGGGCAGCTCCTCACTATACCCACATTTTCTCTCTTCCTGTGATGTTAGCTATCGGCACAAGCTATTTCTACAGTGCTTTTGACATTATCTTTGTGGCATAGAAAGGAACTGTTCTGGAATTGAACCCATATACAAATGTAATGACAGAAAAGATTTTGAGAGTCCAATCCTACTCTCCCCCCAACTGCCGCCATCAAAACAGTAGCACCAAATTGGCTTCCATTGCATCCTGTGGGAGGAGCTGCATAGATCTCCTGTGAGTAAGGGCTTATGCCATTATTTACTCCCTTTCCAGGGTTGAGCCTCCATGGTGCAAGGGTGTCTACAAAGTATGTACTTGGTAAGTAGCTGGTGTGTGTCTGCATGGACAGATACTATGGGATTGGGGCAGGAACGGGGTTAAAATTTGGCAGCCACTAACAACCTGACAGCAGGTACGCAAAGAGGGTTCAGGAACCTGTCTCCAGAACCCCTGCTAAGCATTGTAGGAGTGGAGCTGTAGGAGGCTATAACTGTGTGAGGCTGACACTATGTGTCACAGTTGTTGCCACAACAGGTGACTCATCATCCTCACTTACAGGCTGGGTGATGAAAATCCATCAAAGAGGAGGTGATGGTGGAAGCAAAGGGCACATGTGGTGCAAATGGAGGAAGGTAGGTGTGTGTGTGTGTGTGTGTGTGTGTGTGTGTGTGTGTGTGTGTGTGAGTGAGTGTCAGAGAGAGAGAGAGAGAGAGAGAGAGAGAGAGAAAACACATGTGTATACTGAGAAGTGCTTGAGTGAGCACTTGCCCAGGGGGTGAGTCCACCTGATCTGTGTTTGTATGTAAAGGTCATTAGGATAATTTGGGGTTGTTTCTAGAGGCAGATCAGAGGCGTTTCAGGAGGCAAATCAGCAAAAGCCATCCTAGGTGGCTTCAGCTTCAGCCAATATTTGAACGAGTGGACCCCAGACCCCACCACCGATTTGCAATATACACCTCTTGTGCAACTCTTATGCTTATTCTACAGATACACATTGGCCTTCGTCATTCTGGGTCAGATAGAGGACAACGAAGTCCCATCAAACCACACAATTCTCCAGCCATGAACCTTCTAAGCAATAAAATGCTAGACAAAAAAATATTTGGATATATGGCTGTCCCTGCTGCCAACTTCCAAATGACACACTATTTTGTCATGACCAATGAAATAACACATGTCTTCCCAAAGAGGAAATCCATCACAAAAGCAAGCTAACAGTTACACACAAAAATTTATAAAGGAAATTTCTTCTCCTTCCAAAGTTGAAATTTATATTATCCCTGAAAGAGGGAAAAAAATACAACCTGCAGATAATCACATAAGAGTTTTTCTTTCCCTTCAGTAAATGCAATCATTACCATGGAGTTAGCTATCAAAACTGCTGGCAAAAGCAAGAAGGTCACACAGCCATTGTGATTATGTACTACATCCTTCATACTACTGCAATATCATGTACAGTATGGGAAAAGAATAACATTTTTTTAAAAGGCAAGAAAGCAATATCCACGGTGTTTCCAAAGTATATATAGATCCAGTCACAGTTAAGCACCTCTAAGTCAAACTGATTTCTTTGGGAAAAGAATAGCCTAACTCTCCCATTGACAACAAACTCTGCTTAACTCTCCCATTGACGACAACAGGATATAGGGCCCAGTCCTAGACCCTGAGTGTGCATTGGCACTGATGGAGAATGTTGTTTTTCCTGTTTATGAAACTTAACCTAACACAAAAGAACCTTCCAGCTCCAAAGAAGCCACAAAGCAGCCCTGCTTAAGCGGTCAGTTCAAGGCAAAGGCAGGCTTTTCCCATTATCCCAAGGAGAGCTACAGAAGCCCCAATGGGTCTACCTGGATTTGTCACCTCAAGGACATGGTGCAAATCTTCCTCAGGCTGCCTAGAAAACAGACTGGGATCCAGCATAAGTTTCTCCTGTTCATGTCCACCTTCCATCCTCCCAGCACCTAAAATGCCTTCCTGCTCCTCCCTCTTTCTCCATACCCCAAGACACCTGTGCCGGCTGATCTTGGCCAACACAAACATACCCTGTCATGGGGCCCACAACACTGGGGGAGCACATATGTGTGCTGGCCAATGTTCCCCGAGAGTGGCATGAAAATACTTTACAGCATTTTCATGACACTTTTTGGCTGGGCCAAGAAACTTGTGTTAGCACAAAGAGTGCTTTGAATTACATCCTGAGGCTGCAATCCTAAACACATATATCTGAGTAGACATGATTAGGATTGTATTTGAGTGAGCTTGTATTTGAGCTTGTTCAATGATTTAGGTTAAAGAACTGCCAGATGCAAGTCTAATCAGCTAGGGAACACAGCATTTGAACTGGTAACCTAAATTTGTGGGGTCTTAGAGCCCATTAATGGTCTCCTGAGCCAACGTTTTGCACTGCATGATGTTAACCAAGCATTAATATTATGCCTGATGCCGTTAACCACATGCTGCTCTTCCTACATTTTCAGGCAATTAATAGCGCTAATGTTTTGAGCCCTAGTCCAATACCATAAGGAGACAGCAGTAGATGAATATTATTGATAGATGACAAGCATATTAGTCTTCTTGAATTAAGCAGGATGCATTTTATTACCCAAATCACAGAGCATGCAGTCAACTAGCCTTAGGAGTCTTACAATTCCCCTGATAAAGGGCAGCCAGCTTTTCATTAAGTTATTTTGTTAGCAAGTCTCTTTAAAGTGAGTTTTAGCAAGACAGGAAGCATTTTGTGTGAGTGCATGTATTACAGTGGCATAGCTTTCAAATATGCCTGTATGCTCTTCTCCAAATTTTCTTTACAATGCAGGCTAGGAATTAGCCATTTTAAAATCCCTTTCTCCTCCAAAGCCTTACAGTCTACCATGTTTTTGGTGTGGCTGCACCGATGGAGGAGGATAACATGGAGCTTAACATACAAAAAAGCAAGCATGTTGTTTAACGTTTGAATCCCACTGGGCAGAAACGGAAAAGAACTAGAAAGAAATATTGAAGGACACAGTCTTGATCCTGCTCATAATAATAAGAGATCTTGAGTTTATTCCATCATGGTTAGACTGGTATGAGTAAGTCTAGGAAAAATAAATAAATCACATTTTTACGAGCCTCCCAGTAACAGTATGGTTTATAATGGGTCACGGTGAGAAAGATAATTTCAACTCAATTGGCCTGAAGCTCCAGTGTGGTTGAGCTTGTCAACTCTCAATGTCTTTTGAACCTCAGAAGAGCCTCAGAGAGAGCTCCAGAGTCCCAAGGGTAGCCTGAAAGTTTGTACCTGAAAGTCAAGTACTGGAGCCTAGACTGGTTCAGAGCTTGTGTAGTTAGCCTAGGAAATTTAACATCAGTTTGGGTTTGAGATCTTGATCCAACAGAGATCTTTGAGATCTTGATCTGACAGTGGTTCTTCATTTCCTCATACTTGAAATCAATGGTCGAAGCTTACTGTCCTCTGTGGTTCTTGCTCTGACCTGTGCCCAATAGACCTACCCTATATACTTGAGTATAAGCCTAGTTTTTCAGCACATTTTTTATGCTGAAAAAAGCCCTCCTTGACTTATACTCGGGTCAGCTTATACTTGTCATAAGATGGGCAAAGAAATGGATTTCTGCACAAGCAGCTCAGCTTAGGTCAGCATTTTTAAAAAGCAGGAAAGGCTGCTTTGCTTCTTTCTTTAAAAAACAAACAACCAAGTCAGCAGACTGATCTCTCTCCTCCCTGCATGTAGAAGCTTGATGGCTCAATACATTGACTGTTTTCTCCTAATTAAAACAGCAGTAGCTGCTGCATTTCCCACCCTAGATTTATACTCGAGTCAATAAGTTTTCCCAGTTTTTGAGATAAAATTAGGTGCCTTGGCTTATACTCTGATCGGCTTATACTCAAGTATATAGCTTTTTCCTGATTCAAGTCAAAGAAGACTCCTGTGGGAAGTTCTGGGCCAGAAGTGGATATAAAATCTCAATGTTCGCTGCCATTACCAAATTTCTTCCCCCCTTACCACCAAAACAAGTGTGGTCCAGTTTGCATCCCAGCCATATAGTTTGCATACCCATATAGCCAACTTACCAGCGATGAGTGAAATGGAGGAGGTTTGCAAGCTGCTGTTACGTGTTCGTGGCCTCTGACAATTTTTCCCGGCAGCCACAGTGTTGAACATTGGAGGGACTTTCCTGTTACAGGACTTACACTTATTACAGGACTTACACAGATCACAAGATCTTTCATGATAAAGCCCGAATAGGATTGGATTGCTAATATATTTAAAATTGACTGGATTGGATCCATAAAGTTTAATTCCATTTTGTAAAACTTGATAGACTAAAACTAAAACAGTAAGTAAAACTGTTACTCAAAAGACTGGTGTTCACATAAAAATGGGACACCTTGATTATGGCCCAAACCTATACTCTAATTACATCGGTGTACCACATTGCAGCAGGCCCTGCTATGGAGTGCTGTATCTGTTGCTTTTAAAAACTCTTAACTGTCATTCTGTGGCCCATAACTGTCATTCTGTAGCATCTGTGGGGATCAGAAGACTCTCTGGAGACAAGGGAAACACAGCTTCTATAAACTCTGATCGGGATGCTAAGAAGGCGGGGGTCCCACAGATAGGGTCCCTATGGTTAACCAAAACCTACAGATATGGGGCCTATGGGATCTGCCTGGTTTTGGTGGTCTATGCATGGAATGAAAGTCCCAATATTGCCAGTTAACCCCATATTTCATGAAGACCTTCCATGAGGCAAGTCATAAATAATCAGATATTAAAGACGAGGAACAGAAAAGTCATAGCACGTTAATGGAACAGTCCGCCTTATACACGTGTGGGCTCTTTCATCTTGGAGGTTTTCAAGCAGAGGCTGGATAGCCACTTTCAGAGAAACTGTAGTGCTCTCTCTCTCTCTCAATCTCTCACTCACACACATACCCACACACACACCCACACACACCTACATGTCTAGGCATGCCAAGATGATGGAAATGTTTGCCACTGCCTATTCCCAGCGTTACCGTTCTATTTAACTCTGCAGTTGAACTTAGAAAGGCTGCCAAATCACAGTCACATTTGATGAAGAATGAAGTAAAGAGAGATAAGCTCTGGCTGACATTGAATGATGGTGCCAGTCACTGCTAGAGTACCCTTAAAAATTCATACATTGAAAGCTCAGGTGGACTTGTTTTCTTAGACTGAACCTAGTCTCAAGTTGCTCTTTTCAGAAACAAACAAAAAAAACATTTTCTAGAGAAAGAATGAGGAAAACACTGGGTAGGGTTTCCACTTTTATCTGCCAAAACTAATCTCTTATGAAGGTATGCAGGCTTATCTGTAACTTGTATTAACACTTGCAATGATTGCTTCTACTCTTCTCACTTCCAAGCAGGGTAACCAGAAGCCCAAACCTCAAAAGGAGGACAAGGTCTTGGATTCCTCTCCGCCTGGCCTTTCTGTCAGACAATGGCATGTTTGCCTACTCACAAGTAAAGCTGCAATATTGGGTACTTTCACTTTCCCATAGAGCTCATTGCATTTTTTTATTTTTAGATTTTTTTTTGCCCTCTCTGCTGGGCAGAGGGAGAGAAGAGCAGTGGAGAAGAGGGAAGCAGCTCAGGGCCAGCCAGAAGGGAGCAGAGAGAGAGAGAGAGAGAGAGGCTCAGGATGAAGAGAAGGAGAAAGTGGGGAGACATTTGGAAAGTGTCTATGATTGCAGCCTCCTAACCATGTTAAATGGGGCTTACTCCCATGTTTAACTCCCATGTTAAATGGGGCTTACTCCCAGGAAAGTGTCTTTAGGATTGCAGCCTAAGTAGTCTTCATAGGATCATGCACATTGAATGCATGTTTTGAATTCAATTCCAGTGTTTTGTCATTATTTTAACATCCAGTTAATATTTTTATATGAATATTTTGGGGGTTGTGAAACCAATCGTCTGAGTTTTCATTATTTCCTATGGGAAATGCTGCTTCATATAAAGAATGTTTCACATAACAAACATGCCTCCAGAACGAATTACATTTGTTACGTGAGGTACCACTGTACTACAATATCCTGTGTTAAAAAATTAAGTACAGTAAAACCTTGCATTGAGAGTAACTTGGACTGAGAGAGTTTTGTAAGACAAACATTTCTAATAAATTTGGACTTGATATACAAGCAATGTCTTGTAAAATGAGCAGAAAAGTCCTGTCCAGGATACAGCCGGTTTCACCACTCTGCCACTGTTACTTTCCCACCAATTTATTTGCATTTGCATGCTTTTAAACTGCTAGGTTGGCAGGAGCTGGGCTAAGGACAGGAGCTCACCTCACCTTGTAGGGCCCGGATCTCAAACCCTGGCCTGCTGGTTGACAGGCACAGTGTCTCAACCACTTGTGCCATCACAGCCCAGATGATTTATAATCTTCTCTATAAATCTCTAATAAATCTTTTCTGATTACAGGCAGCCTGTGTATTCAGTATTCATTGTCCACCAAACACTTAGTGCAGACTAAAGTGAAGCCTCCAGAGGCCATACATATCTATCCACTTCATCCGCTTCAGGCTTAAGAATAAAGTGCAGAATAATATAAAGTCACATTTCAATGGGTGCGGGCTTCATTCTAAAGCCTGCAGAGGATGAAGGTGCCACTGTAGGCTTCAGAAGGACTTGAGCTCCGGTCAGGTTGGGGGACTAAAAACTTTGGGTTTGGGGAACAGAACCCCAGTGAATAATGAGGGCCATCTGTATGGTGTGGGGAGGGGGGTTGCACATGGCCCATGTCAATTCCAATTTTTGTCTCATTGATCCATCGACTCCTAAAGATTGGGAACCACTGCTCTGCCGCAGCAATTTTCAACTCACAGTACAGAGAGAAGGGATTAAATGTCAAGGAACACGATTTGTTTTTGGACAATTGATAAGGCACGCTTCACTTCCAGTGGGACTGACATTTTCCGATATCTCATGGCATCCCAAGGACCATTTGCAGCACACCAATGTGCTCCAGTGCATAGGGTGAAAAGTAGTTCTCCTAATGGAAAGGAAAAGCTCAGCAGAAAGCACCCTATGCCATGCGCATGACTTTCTGGACGGCGGCCTTTATTTTACTAGAGTTTCAGTTGAGCAATTGAACATACTTCTAAACAAATATGATTAGAAATAAGATGAAAATCTCATTGACGTCAGTGAGAATAAAAAATTATTATTTGTGAGGTTTTTTCTTTGCAGCCAAAAGTTTGCTTCATAACCAAATAATGTTTTACTGCTCATATTATCATTGCAACAGCAAGTCTATTTAGATAACAAATACCCCATGCACTTAAACATTCAATAGAGGTTATTGCTGCAGTACAAATTAAAAGGAAAAATTGATTCTCATTTCCTTTGAGTTCCCTGTGAAATTCCTACAGTTAGTTTAAAGCATGGTAAGCATGACTCTATTTTGCAGTAGCTGTAAACTAAGCAGTATGTTCGCGGGGACTCTTATGAAATGCCTTTTTTTGTTAATAAACACAGCAAGGTTACAAGGGTAGGAAGGGAGCAATAAAGGCAGCGAGTAATGAAAAGGAGGTCCCAAATCAAACTGGTAGAAAAAGAAATTAAAGGAAGCCAGAGAAGTTGTCAAGACAGCCTCCATTGAAAGTCATTGGCGCAGTTAAGTGCATGGTATTCCAGAATTCTCAATCAGTGGCATTGTCAATGGTGGGCTTCAGGGGGTTCTCACAGGTTCTATAGAACCCTTTGCTAATGAGCGCCTGGTTCTGAGAACCGGTTACTAATGGGACATAGAATCTGATGTTAATATATTTGAATCCCACCACTGGGCAATGTGATATAATAGTTAAAACAGGGGTGTCTAAATCCTGGCCTGGGTGACATATGCAGCCTGTGGGAAGCTCCCCATTCAGCCCACAGGTGAGCCCTGTAATCCTCTGAAGATGTGGAGATCTCTGATCCCATCACCTCCAAAGGATGTTCTGAGGGCTAGGAAGGCTGTACACATCCTCTCTCTCTCTCTCTCTCTCTCTCTCTCTCTCTCTCTCTCTCTCTCTCTCTCTCTCTCATTCTCTGTGTGTGTGTGTACAGCCGCGGCTGTGACCGGATTGCCAACGTCTGCCCAGGGGGAAGATCTGGTTCGGGCGAGTAGCCCCGAATCGGCATCTGCCCAACTGTGATTGGGACCCACTTTATAGAGTAACAATTTGTCGGGACACACTGGAAGTTATGTCATTAACCTGGAGGTGATGTCATAGCTGAAATTGGTATCATCGACTTAGACTGTGATCCTAACCTCCACTTATGCTGGCATAAACCTGGGCGTAAGTCCTATGCTGACCTGGGGGTGTCACAAAAGTGCTGTTAAGGAACTTCTACTCCATTCCTGAGAGGAAGGAGTTAGGCCAGTGCACAGGCATACGTCAGCCTTCCCACACCATCATGGGATGATATGCCATGTGAATTAGGCTGGCCTAAATTAGTTAGGATTGCATCCCAAGGCTTCAAACCTAAGAAATGATCAACCAAAGACTGATTACACAGCAGGCAGTTATGCTGATTACAACATTTTCTGTTATTTTGCATAGAATTCAAAGCAGAACACACAACCTTCTCTGACCTCTTCCAGCATCCAATCTTCCCATCTATTCAGGTCAAAGCAGCATCTCTCTCTTCCATTGTTATGCTCCGCAGCTCTGCTCTGTATTTTCAATTGTGCCTAAGCAAAGGGCTATATGACCCTCCTGAAATTTACTCAAAAGTTTTTTCTCTAGCTCAGAACACTAAAACATGAAATTCTGCACATAACCAAATTCAATGAGTCTTACTCCAAGGAAAGCATCTTTAGGATTGCAGCCTTATTCTCCAATAAGCAGGGATAGGGCTACAGTCTTAACAGTGCAATCCTATACACAAAGTGAATCCCATTATATTCAGTGGGGCTTCCAGGTAAATGTGTTTGGGGGTGCAAGATAAGGCTATAATCCTAAATCTATTAGTCAGGGAGTAAATTCTATTGAAGTAAGGTTGTAATCCTAACCACACTTTCCTGGGAGTAAGTACTGTTGAACACAACAGACATGCTTTGGATTGCACTATTAAGTGGAATATGTTTCTGTGTAAATATCCTTAGAATTGCATTGTAAGCAGGCCTTTGGTTGTGCTACTTCTCTGTCTGTTTTCTCAAATGTTTCTTGTAAACATTTTATGTTCCTGCTACCTCCCACACAGATTTAAATTTCTAGTTTCAGGGTCAGTTTGTTTGGAAAGGATAGATTAAAATTCAAACACTACGTCTGGTCCCAGAATTTCAGTCCACTGGGGACAATATGGTAAGAGCACAGAGAGCATAATAAGCTGGGATGGGAGGACTATCACAAAGCAAATGATCACAAAACAAATCACAAAACAAAAGAAGCTTGTAATTACTGGCGCAATTTTGAATTGAGCTATAGAAAATTCAAGGCATCACTAGAAATTTTTTTAGGTTTATTGGTAGTCAGTTAAGCATGATGCAGCTTCTATGACTAAGGTAACATATAGCACGTGGCCTGGTCTCAGTGTGACCATATGTCCTTTTTTATAGGACATGTCCTTAAAAAATTCATTGTCCAGAAGTTGATGGGCAAAATCCATAGCAGTTACGGGTCCACACAGTTACATCACCCTCTAGTGTTATCTTATGGAAAGTCATCTTAACTGCTCCAGAGCAAGGGGCTTAATTTCACTTTAGGATATAGGTCAATGTCCTCCAGGGTCAACATCCTAGACCTTGTCCTCTTTTTTTGGTTATGACATATGATCACCCTATCTGGTCTAATGGTACAGCTGCCTAATGCCCAAAGATCATCTAAGAGTTGCCTACTCATGATCACTGAAAGTGACAGTGAGAAGCTGAGTGCAACTCTTTTGGGTGGCAGTCAAAAAAACAAGTTTTGAAGCCATGTGTTGGAGGAGGCAGCCAGGTTGTCCAGAACGTGTAAGATCCACCTGGAATGTAGCCAACTTTTATTGATTGAAAAAACCTCTTCAGAGACTTACAGAAGCCTTCCCAGGTAAACGGTCTTGAGTGAAGCCAAAAGGAGCAATTTGGTAGTCAGAAAGGCTGTTTTGTTTGTTTAAGAAATTTATATCCTGCCTTTCCCATGCTAATGCCCAAAGCAGCTTACATTGTTTTTTTTTAAATTGTCACAACAACCCTGTGAGGTAGGTAACTGTTCTCACAACAACCCTATGGGCAACTCATAGTACTCTTCTTTTCCAGTTGGAATCCTTCATAGCATGGTCATCATCACATCTGGCATTAAGGATGCTTTCCAAGCTTCCAGCAGGAATAAATACCTGTTGTTGTTGTTGTTGTTGTGTACAAAAATAGTTGAGAAACTGAGGCATACATTAACAAATGATGCAAGTAGCAGTACAGTCCTATGCACACTTATCTTGGTTGTGAGCCCCACTGAACAAAATTTGGCTTGCGGTACTTCTAAGTTCTAAAATTTGGCTTACTTCTTATTACTTATTCTAAATAATGAAGCCCAAGATCACATATCAAAACTACTATCTAAATAGCTAATATGGTTTTGACAGGATTTTCTTACATCTTTAATATAGGCAACTTTGCTGACCTTTGCTTGAGCAGTGTGAATCTGAAACAGAAGTGTTTTTTGCCAAGGTCTTTGACACCCATGAGGGACACATCTTTTCAGCTTCTTGTTATCTCCTTTGGCCTTGGGCTCAAAGGAAGGGCACAAATTTTCTGATTCCTCTCTATTCACAGCAGGCCAGTGACAGCGGTTATTGTCTCTGTCCCATTAGCTCCCTGTCCCGTGTCATTTGGCAGGCCTTCACTCTGTTCATTCTGTGTCAATGTATTTTATTCTGTGTCAATGTATTTTATTCTAGTTTTCTGGAACAACCTTCTAACATTAGTAAATTCCATACACAGATTGAGGTCAGGTTAGCTAAAGAAAGATGTTAGTTTAAATGCAGTAGTGTCCAAACTTTTGGGCAGGTGCACCACATTATCTCTCTGAGACTGTGTTGTGGGCCAGAACAAAGGATAAATTTACATTTCAAATTTGAATACATTTACATAAATGAATATATTTGAGAGTGTTTTCAAATCAGTTCATAAACACTTTCTAATAAAGAGAGGGGTGATTTTCAAAGCGGTTCATAAGCATTTTATAACCACATATACAGGGGAAGTGTGTGCACTCACCTTTGGAGGGTTACAGAGTGTGCCCACTCCAAAGTCATCTCAAGTTTGCCCCAAACTCATTCTAAATACCTAATCAGGCCCCTGGGCAGTGAATTGGACACCTCTGTAGAGAATTGAGGTGCAATCCTAACCACCACTGGCATGGTTAGGGTTTAAACCAACTTTCCAGCACTGGCATGGTAGAGCACATGCTGCATCATAAAGTGGGGGGGGGGAGTCAGAGAGGCTTCCTTAAGCTAGACAATGTTTGATTCCTTTCCTTGGAGTCCTTACCCCAGAGCGGGAATATTGGTTAGGATTGTGCCTTTAGGGCCTATTAATATTCAACTTTCCAATGCCAAGGGGGATAGTGGGGATAATGCATCTTCAAAGTAAGGGAACAAACATTTCCTTACTTTGAGGAGGCCTCTTAAGGCTTCCGCTTCACTGTGGAGGATGCAGCAGATGCCTTGTTGTCACAGTTGCATCAGTACTGGAAACCTGGACAATGACATTGGAAAGAAAAAACTCATAATGTAGAGCTTAAATATCAATAATCTATATATCCACAAGATGGATATAAAGTGAACACACTATGTGGAAATGATCTGTATATCCTTGGTAGTTCCCATAAAATGCGTTTGCTGAGCCATCACTTAAGAGTATTAAATCTTTCTTTGTTGGGTTGTTGGCTAATCATGCATGGGAAGATGACATGCACAAAACATTCATAACAGAAGCTTAAAGCTTTAGCTGGCTTAATACGAAAGCTCTTCTTTGTAACCTGCTAATTTTGCTGTGAATAGCTTATGGTTTGAGTCCATTGTGTTTAAGAATTCACATGTATCAAGTAAACATTTCCAACCCTTTTTTTCAATACATCACTATTGTGAAGGCCATCACTGGCCTGCGACACATTTAATAAACACAAGCTTCCTCATTATTCTTTCCTAAAAATGGCCCTTGTAGTGAAAACCCAGATGTGTACAATTAATTTCAATGGGAAAAATTCTAACATTCCAAAGTCATCCCAAGTTTGCCCCAAACTCATCCTAAATACCTAGTACTATAACGAAGATATTGTGTGGCATGATAAAATAGAAAAACAATACTCAATAACAATGTGATACAGCATCAATAAAGTATCTTTTTCTTCTTCTTGATCCATAAATATATAAATTTGTAGAAACATAGCACAAAAACAGATACAAGCATCACCCTGTAACTGCTGCTATTAAAGAAACTATGGCTAGTAGCAGACCCTACTAAAATCACTCCCCATCATGGCTCATGACTCTCTTCGTTTGAGAATACTTCGCTAAAGGCAGATTTTTCTTCCTTTGGCTTTGGAAAATGAACCAGCAAACCTATAGGCTAGACTTAACATGGGTAGATCTGGCCTCCACTCCTATACTTAATATAGGTAAATGAGGGCTCCTTGCCACTTATCCTTTCCTGTGGGTCAATCTGGGCTCCCTGTCCAGGTTTAACATGGGTAGACCTGGTCTCTTAAGTGCTTTTTTTCTAGGAAAAAAGGTGCCGTACTCAACACAGGTCATCCTTATAAGACTAATTAATCAGGAGATGTGGTGGGGTAAAGGTGCAAAAAGGTGCTGGTACTGATTACATCTAGAAAAAAACCCTGCATATACTTACCAATTTGTAGACCTGGGCTCCTTGCCGCCTAAGTATGGGTAGACCTGGCCTCCTGGCACTTTTCCTTTTGGGTAGAACTTGTCTCTGCTCCGATACTTCACTATGTGTAGACCTGGGCTCTGTAGTGGAATGTGGAATGGTGAGCTCAGGATGGTTGCCAAGACTCCCTAACGGACATTGCAATGTTGTTACTGGGGAGTGCTGGGCAGTTAGTCCTGGGCTGCAGCTGGCCACCGCTTGGGTGGGCCTGGAAAGCAGCAGTGACCAAAGTCATCATCTTTACATATTTGGACCATATCTTTCTGTTCCACACGAGCACCACATGTAGTCCTCTTCAAAAGGGAGACAAGGATGTGCGAGAAAGTCCCATCTTCTGCCCAGGATCTCAGAAAGACATGTGACAGGACATCTGGGCAGATGCCACTGCCTAGAAGATCCCTGTCCGTTTCTGAGGAAGACTAAATGCAGCACGCTGGCAGAAGGGTAAGATTCACTTCACTAGGCCAACAGATTCATCCAAACTCCATATCTGGCCTCTGGGTCAGGGTTGAAGCAGCTGTGTGCTAGAGACACACAGGAGGATATGTCAGTGAAAATAGGAAGTAGATAGATGGGCTATAGCAGGGGTGTCCAAACTTTGGGGCAGGAGGGTCACATTATCTCCCTGACACTGTGTCAGGGGCCAGAAAAATGATTTACATTTCAAATTTGAATAAATTTACATACATTTAAATATAAGACTGTATTTGATACATGTCAAGGCTTCTCTGCAGGCCAGATGGAGGGGTCTTGCCACAGGCCACATTGAGACTTGCCAGGTGCTGCATCTAGGTGCTACATTTGGACATCCCTGGGCTATAGCAAGCATGCTAGATTCCTGCTAATGGGGGCAAGATGTACCACTACCCCAGGACCACAGGTGGGCGGAGGCCTATTTGCTCCCTTCCCCGGGAATAGGATCTTCCAAATCCCCAGCCGCTGCAGAGCCTGTAGCAGCGGCAGGGGGCTCAACCAAGGGGACCGGTACACCAGCAGTTAAAGGCTCCAGCACGGAGCGTCTTTCCTCCAGCATGGAGAGCAGCTGGCCGGAGGAGAACACAGCCTCCCCGCCCCCATTTTCTTTTTAACTCTTGCCTGCCTCCTTTCCACGATAGAGCCTCTTTCCTTAGCCTGGTGACTACAATACTAACCATGTCTACTCAAAAGAAAGCCCTATTGTGCTCAATGGGTCTTACTCCCAGGAAACGGTCTCTAGCATTCCTCCCTTCTTTCCAGGATAGATCTTCTTTTCTCAGCCTGGTGCTTACAATCCTAACCATGTCGACTTAAAAGTAAGCCCTATTGTGCTCAATGGGTCTTACTCCCAGGAAAGTATGGACAGGGTGCATCCTCAGGGAGCTAGGCTAGGCAGGTCTACTCAGAAGTAGGTCCCAATACAGTCAGTGGGTCTTAATCCCAGGAAAGTGTGGCTAGAACTGCAGCCTGAGAACCCTATCCTATGCATGCCTACTCTGAAGTAAGTCCCACGACAGTCAATGGGGCTTACTCCCAGGCAAGTGTGGCTAGAACTGCAGCCTGAGAACTCTATCCTATGCATGCCTACTCTGAAGTAAGTCCCATGACAGGAAGTCCCACTAACAAAAACTTAGATTTTTTTTTTAAATTAAATTTTTATTTTTTTTAAAAAAATTCCCCCTTTAAATTCTCCCTGGCCCCACCCCTGGCCATGCCTGGCCCCGCCCACTTCCGGGGAACCGGTTCTTGGGCCATGCTGGGCCCACCACTGCTGGCAGGACTGACCTTCCTTGCATAGATCACTTGCATAGATCACTTGCATAGATCTGAGTTAGTGCCTTGAGAATGAGGGAGTGGTGGAGGAGGTAAGTCAAAAATTTCAGTCCTTATCTCTCAGCCAGTATCTGGGCAAGGCTAGATCACTGTCCCTGCATCACTCAGATTAGGCCCTGTGTTACTTTTCTGTGTAATTTTATTGTCATAGTAGCACATCACTTTCATTATGGTGGAGTTAAGAAAGATCACTTTCATAATGGTGGAGTTAAGTATTGAGGTTTTTGGGGGGCAGGGGTTTTGTCTGGTTTTTTTTAAGTGTAATAAGGAAACAAGTGAGGTTCTTTTTTTGTTGTCTGAGCCAATACAACCTTGATGAAATGCCTGGTCATTTGTCCTTGAGCATTTTGTTTGTTTTCATAACGATCATTGAACAAGCCTTGTAACCTTGATTGTGAAAACCCTTAAAATTACTAATGGTAGAATAAGATCCATATTTTTACATCAGAGATCAGAACACAATAATGTAACAGCCTCTTGTGAACACAGGGGAAAAAAATCACTAATGGCTTAAAACCACAGCAAATTCAAAGAGACTTTTGTAACCTCTCTGATAATGGAGTATCAAACAACTGAGTCAGTGACAAATGACTTAAAACTGCGTCAGTGACAAATGACTTGCATTTATTTGTTAAGTATGTATCATGGTGTTTTATTGTCACACCCAGCCTAGCATCAGATAACCTCAAATGCAAGCACGAAGGCCACTAGTCCAAAGACAATGTAAAAATTGTGCATGTATCAAAAGCCTTTGCTTGAAAAATAATTCACCTGATGCTTTTCCTTTTAAGCTGCAGTGCTCTTCATCAGAGATATTTCATACACTGTTAGAACTCCCCCAGCACAACATATTCAGCATTATGGCAAGGGCCACAAGCGACTAGCAGAGCAGGCTCTGCAATGAGACATTATACCTGCAATCCTAAAGACACTTTCCTGGGAGGAAAACCCATTAAGAACAAAGGGGCTTACTTTTGGGTAGATTGGTTAGGATTGTGCTCTACGATGTTTATTCCTTGGTATCTCTAGACAAAAAAGGATCAGGTAGTGGGTGATGTGAAAAGCATGTAAGTGAGCCAGCATGCATGAAACCTTGGCTCACGGGCCAAATTCAGGGTCTGGAAAAAATTCTTATCTATGCTATATGGTGTATTCCATTCCTCTTTGCAGCCTTTAACTTTCAAGCAGATTTGCTCAGAAACTTGCGTAAAGCAACCAATTCTGTCCATAAATCAAGAATGGGTGATAGGAAGCAGAAGCAGCTGCTTGGTGCAAGTTTCTGAACAGATTGGCTCAAATGATAAGAGCTGTAGATTAGAAACAGTAAATACCAAATAGCATGGAAAAGGGTTTTTTCACAAAAAGAAGCATGTGCTTTGGAGATCCATGATATAAACAACACCATGTGGAATTACCAAATAAAGCAGGCCTCCGTCAGTCTTGAAAGACTATGGTATCGTGCTTGGCGCTGCATACGCTGCATGCAAAGCACGAAAGCCTGGGTTGGATTGTTATGGAGGATAGGCTGTTACCCAAGCAGCAAATCCCCCCTCTCCACGCCACTGAATTAGTCCAATGGAAAGGCAGAGCCAATACTATTGGATCCAGCTGGCGTCGCAGAGCTGGGCTAAGGACAGGAGCTCACCCTGTCTTGTGGGGCTGACCCGGGTCTCGAACCCTGGCCTGCTGGTTAACAGGCACAGCGTCTTAACCGCCTGCGCCACCCACAGCCATAGGCTAGAACAGCAATTTTTAACAAGTGTGTCATTGACCATTGGTATGCTGTGTTTGGTTTGTTGGTGTGCCAAAAGAGTTTGGGGGAAGGGTCATAGTCAGGAGGGCCAAGAGGAATGTCCGCTCCCAATCAGTAGTCCGGTGTGCTAAGTCAGTTGTCAAAAAATACTGATATTGTGCCTTGAAAATTTTAGTGCCTTGTCAATGTGCCATGGGATGAAAAAGATTGAAAATGTCTGGGCTAGAGAGTCTGACTTGATAAGGCAGCTTGTAACATTCACTCCAGCTTCTTACAATATTAGCTTGTCTGTTAACACGTTTCTGAACTCAAGCTTGAATTCTCTAAGGCTTAGGTAGAAATCAACTTCAGTACAAGAGTCGCCTTTTTTAAAAAACAGTTTTAAAGATGACTCTCTAGTATAGGGGCTGTGGGTGGATCAAGCGGTTAAGACGCTGCGCCTGTTAACCAGCAGGCCAGGGTTCAAGACCCGGGTCGGCCCCACAAGACAGGGTGAGCTCTTGTCCTTAGCCCAGCTCTGCAACGCCAGCTGGATCCAATCGTATTGGCTCTGCCTTTCCATTGGACTAATTCAATGGCATGGAGAGGGGGGATTTGCTGCTTGGGTAACAGCCTATCCTCCATAACAATCCAACCCAGGCTTTTGTGCTTCGCATGCAGCATATGCAGCGCCAAGCACGATACCATAGTCTTTCAAGACTGACAGAGGCCTGCTAGTATAGAGAATTTAGCTCTCTAAGTGGGGAACAGTGCATACACCCTAAAATTCTTCACACAGGAGTCTCATTGGTACCACAATGTGCAGGTAGTTATCGATGAGTGTGATCACGTTGACAGACACATTGTCAGCAATGAACATAGCACTACATTTTCCAGCCACCCAGACTGTGCAAGTGAGAAAGAGGATCTGTCAATGAAACCAATTTCCTCCACACAGCTGTGTTCCTGGAACGGCTGCAAGCAGAGTTTTACTCTAACAACCAGCTGGGGATAAGATATTAAATTTCAAAATGTTTTAACTTTTATGAACTTGGAAGTGCTGCTGAGATTCTTTTCCTTTAATATATAAGTTGAATTAACAACTAATGAATATCAAAATGAGGTCAGTTTGTATCAAGACAATATTGAACTGTTGAGTCATGGTAGAGCTATGATGGGAACATGGCAATTTTTAAGAAACAGTAGCTGTAAAAATGTCTAACATAGCATTCAAATATTTTTCTTCTGTATGAATATTTTAGAAAGATGTTCTAGTTGCTGCACAAGCTGATATTCACAAAGAAAATATGGTGAATTTATAATTGCCTGTCCTGATCTAATGAGGTTAAAAAAAGAGCCAGCTAATTATAAAAATCCATTTAATTAGAATAAGGGAGATCCAGAGCATTTACAGCATTCGATTGAATGGCTCAAGGCTCTTGTGCTGGCCCATGAGCATCATAAATGTGCCAGAAAACACATTATCACTTCTGTGTGAGCCCAGGAGGAAGGTGCAAGGACACATGCAAGCCTCACCATGCTGGATCTTGATCAGCAACATGAATATTTGTGCTGGCTGAGGGTGACTAGCATGGAAGGGAGGGAGGTTGGAGCGAGTGGCATTTCAGGGGCAGACAAAGATGGACTGGGCTGGGACTGAGTTGGTGACCAAAGTTGTATCCTAATTCTCATCCGACTACGTTCTAGGAAATTTGTTCAGTAATTTCTCATTGCAAAAGTCAGAGATGGCAAATAGTTTTTTGAAAGACAGCTTGCTAAGACTGAACTTTCACATCCCCCCACTTGTTCTAGAGCTAACTCTCAGTTCGGGCACAATCCAGAGTAACTACGGGGAGTCATTGCTCCGGTGTAAGAACAATTTGCTGTGGATTGCAGTATGAATTTCCCATAGGTTTTCATTAGATGGTGCAGTAACTATGGGTACACGGAATGTATCTTACGTGCTCCTGTAGTTACTCTGGATTATAGGGCCAATCTGAGACTCAACAGGCTTCTTCTTTGAATGAACTAAGTGAACATGTTGCAGTCCTTTACTACACTTAGCAATTCTGTGGCACATGTCAATGCAGAAAATTGCTTTCTTAAAGTAGAGTGTTTGAAAACCACTACTGTACTCTATTCATGCTCACTTTGCAAGTGGAACAGGGGCAATTTTGTTGTTTGTTCCCTAGTCCTATTTTTTGTGGCAATTCAATTCTTACAGCGGGAAATGGTTGGCCACTTAACTTTGAGTCTTGAAATTTACTGAACATACATCTTGCACTGTTTTGATGGCCAAATGATGTAGAGAACAGCTCCAAATTCTCTTCTGTTATAATGTATTAGGTATGAGGAAGCAAGTGTACTTATTTCTTCCATGTTGGGCATGCCTATTGAATCTAGGACTGGAATTCTTAAAGCATAGCATTCGGTATGTACTCCTTGAGAAATCCTATGTGCTCAAAAGCACGCTTGGAATCCAAACTCGGGAACTGAATATTTTTTTAAAAAATAACAAGTATATTTTGTTCAAGACCTGGAGCTGACTGCGGCTTGTATCCTAAAGTCAAATTAAGCCCTTTGTTCTGGAGCAGTTAAGGTGACTTTCCATAAGATAACATTAGAGGGTGCTGTAATTGCGTGGACCCGTAACTGCTCTGGATTTTGCCCTGTGTTTCAGATCATGAGCTTTTGGTTTCAAAATTCAAGCTCAGACTGAAAAAGTAGGAAAAACCACTAGGCCATTCAGGTATGACCAAAATCACATCCCATCTGAATAAGCAGTGGAAGTGGCAAACATGTTTAAAAGTTGGATTTGACAGAGTGCCTGAAGAACTGTGGACAGAGGCCCATAACATTGTACAGGATGTGTCAACCAAAACCAACTTAAAGGAAAAGCAATGCAAGAAAGCAAAATGGTTGTCTGAAGAAGCTTTACAAATTGTTAACAAAATAAGGGAAGCGAAATGCAAGGGAGAAAAAGCAAAGGTATACTCAGCTGAATGCAGAGTTTCAGAGAATAGCAAGGAGAAATAGGAAGACCTCCTTAAATGAGCATTGCAAGGAAATTGAAGGAAACAGCAGAAAAGGAAGGACTAGAGAGCTCTTCCAGAAAACTGGAGATTTTCTGTGGAGAACGTTCCGTGCCAAAAAAGAAAATTGGAGAACGTTCTGTGAAAGATGAGCATGATAAAGAACAAGAATGGTAAGCACCTAACAGAAGCAGACAAGATTAAGACAAGGTGGAAAGAATACATAGAGGAACTGTGCGTATACACAGAAAAGAAAGATCTAAATGGCCCTGATAACCATGATGGTGTGATCACTGAATTTGAGCTAGGCATCATGGAGAGTGAAGTCAAGTGGGCCCTAGAAAGTCACTCTAACAACAGAGCTAGTGGATGTGACAGTATTCCAGCTGAGCTCCGGAAAATCTTATAAGATGGTGTCCATTCATGACATGATGGTGTACATTCAGTCTGCCAGCAAATTCGGAAAACTCAACAGTGGCCTCAGGATTGGAAAAGATTGGTCTATGTTCCAATCCCAAAGAAAGACAATGCCCAAGAATGTTCAAATTGCCGCACAGTCGCACTCATTTCACATGCCAGCAAGGTAATGCTCAAAATCCTACAATCTCGGTTCCAGCTGTATGTGAATTGTGAACTATCAGATGTACAAGCTGGTTTCCGGAGAGGCAGAGGAATAAGAGATCAAATTGTCAATATTTGCTGGATTATGTAGAAAGCAAAGGAAGTTCCAGAAAAACATTTATGTACATTTGCTTCACTGACTAAGCTAAAGCCTTTGATTATGTAGATCACAAAAAACTGTGGCAAGTTCTGAAAGAGATGGGACTCCCAGATCATGTTATTGATCTCCTGAGAAACTTGTGTGTGGGCCAAGAAGAAACAGTCAGAAACAAATATGGAACAAAAGAGCGGTTTAAAATTGGGAAAGGAGTGTGACAAGGCTCTATATTTTCACCTAGTTTATTTAATTTATATGGATAGTACATTATGAGAAAAGCTGGGCTGAATGAATAACAAGCCGGAATTAAGATAGCTGGGAGAAATATCAATAACCTCAGATACACAGACGACACTACTCTAAAGGCAGAATGTGAGGAGGAACTAAGGAACTTCTTGATGAGGGTGAAAGTAGAAAGTGTAAAATATGGTTTAAATCTAAATATTAAAAATCCAATATCGTGGCATCTGGTCCCAACAATTTGTGGCAAATAGAAGGGGAAAAATGGAATTTGTGACAGAGTTTGTTTTTCTGGGCTCTAAGATTTCTGTAGGTGGTGAATGCAGCCAAGAAATCAAAAGACACCTGCTTCTGGGGAGGAAAGCTATGGCAACCAATGATCAACAACAATAATTCAAATTTTAAATGTCTTCACTCCACTTTTTTCATCTCCTGCTGCTTATTTCCACTTTGAAATGTATTATAATCTGCATAAAGATCCCGGTCATTCATACCAAACAAACTAGGTTGCAACAGTTTAAAACAGTGTTTCCCAGACTGTGGGTCAGGACTCACCAGTGGGTCATAATCTGATTGTTGGTGGATCTTGAAACCAGGGTGACCATATGCCATAATCAAAAAGGGGACAAGGCCCCCCAAAATGTAGGACATCCAAGCAAAATGTAGGATGTGACAAAATAAAAACTGAAAACACTCATATACAATATATTGTCTTCATGTGGCTAATTAAACAAGATATTATTTATTATTAAATTTAAAACTATGACATAAAATTTATTATATAAAATTTATTAATTACAAAAAGGCAATAATGCTGCCCACTTCCAAGGAAAAGGAGGGCGACGAAGATTTTTTTCCAGGACACATGCCCTGGGAAAAAGGAACAAATGGTCACTCTGCCTGTGTCAAGCCTTATGAAAAATGAAATGGAGCCATGTGTATGCATTTACTCTCAAGTAGGCAAACATGCCTCAGCTCTTATCAAAGACCAGGTGAAGGAAAACACAAAGCCACTAGAATGGTCCCAAGCCAATGAACCAGGAGCTCAACAAAGAAGGATCCTTCCCCTATGGTAAATTTATATTTTTATTTATGATAGGCTTTGAGTGAATTGAGTAAAGCGAATTTTTTTAAGCTCATAAATCTACATGGGTCCCAACTCGGCTTCATTTTAAAAAGTAGGTTCCAGTGTCAAAAGGTGTTTGGGAACCAATGGAAACAAATGAATAAAACTGATTTTTCAAAAATCCAAGATAAATACCAGTATATAAGGCATATCAGACCACAGTCCTACATGCAGTTTCTTGGAAGTAAGTTCCAAAGAACTTTCAACTTATTTCTGTGTAGTTAAGCATAGAATTTCTCTGAAAGAATGCAAGTTTATGCATGTTATCCAAAGAATTTTCAACGGTGTTTCTTAGGAAGGATTCACAGATCAATCATTCTCCCAATGGTTGCCTGGGAGGACTGCCTGGGAGACTACATACTGTCTCCCAGGCAATCCTTGGGGAAAAAAATGACTTCCTATGCACTAATATATGCTCTTATGGAAATTATTCAGTTTACTCAGTATTCTGTTTAGTCAAATGCTTAAAATACTTTTGGTAACATTTCAGAAGCAGCTCCTGTGCATCGGGAATACTCATTGATCCTGCAATAAGAAATGTCTCAGAGCTCCGGTACCCCTTGTGTTAGATTCAGTGAAATCTAAGGAAGAGATTTAGTGAAAACTGTTTTTGTAAAAACCTTCACATTATAGGAAGACAATGCAACTGAATGCACAATCCAGAGTAACTACAGGAGCTCTTAAAAGACATTACGTCGATGTAGCTACAGTGCCACCTAGTGGAAACCTATGGGAAATTCATAGAGCAATCCACGGTAAATTTTTCTTACGTCGACGTAAGGGTTCCCGTAGTTACTCTGGATTGTGCAGTGAGAAGGCTTGCATACTACCCATACATTTTAGAAACACTTTGATCACTTAAAATACGACTGTTACTGATATAAAAATATGTGGATGCCTAGGCACATTCTCAATGTACTTAGATACTTTTCCTTATTCATAAGCCATTATGAGTATTCCCATATGCTTCATCTTTTGATTGCTTCGTGTGAATGTCAAACTGCTCATCTCAACAACGACGATAAAAAAATTTCCATGCATTTACATAGCCAATGCTATTTATGATCTGTTTTTATCATCAGGTACATTCAGCACTTGCGAAGGGGGAGTTGTTTATCTGAGGAAGAGCACATTCTGTTTGTCATTAAAAAATTGGACATCAATAAAAGTCACTATGGGCTTATCAATGGAAATGTGGCATTAGATGCAATTAGGAAGCTTCAGCCCCAGGGCACATCCAAGAACTCCTGAAAACAGGTGGAAAGCCAGATAGTGACACCCCCTTACCCACTGTACACGCTCCTCTCCCACTACTGCTTACTTCTTATAGGGCAAGTGAGTTCTCAGTGTGATACAAGACACAGACTTACATACCTCTTGTTGTCTTAAAAGTTAGACCTATTCTTGGCTATATTTGGATGCTAAATCAAAAAATGACATTGTTTTCACCTAATTTGTTCACGTTTTTGTGGTATGATATGGCATAGTCACCTGATAAGCTGATTCAAGCAGGTTCCTTGTAAGGTGCTATATCTTACTCCTAGAACTAGAACTAAAGCCAACCAATAAAACTATGGTCTCTAGGATTTCACCATAGAACTAGGGCAAAATGAATGCCATTTTTGGATTTAGAACCCAAAAAATACCCTAAATTCATTCAAACAATTTTCTTTTTGTAGGCCTGTAGTATACATCCTCAACGTCCTTCCCATAGTAAGTAGGGTAAATTACCACATGTTCATTATGTCCCCCCTATAACTTCTCTTGAGGTATGTGATGAGAAAGCAATATGTGAATGAAATGAAAACTGAGAACTCCATGTTTGCCACAAAACTTCTAATATTTCCCCCTTTTGTCAAGTTTTCTTTTTCTGTCTATTCTTTTTTTAATAAAAATTATTTTTTAAAGGGATTTAAGTCACATTGTTCAATGAGACCTACTCCCAGGAAAGTATGGACTGCATCTCTTGAGTGTCCCATTCCAAGATGTTGGTGTCTAGGGTCAAATTCCAAGTTGGTGACACCAAGATTTTCGCAGCCCCCTGAAATAAAGTTGCAACCTCCCAAGGGGTCTCTACCCCCACTTTCCATACCAGTGATATAGACACTACCACTTTCCTGAAGCAGTCTCTTGCTTTGTTCTGCAGGAAACACTGACAAGAGAATATAGGTGTGTGCTGCAGTGTGCACAAGAGTAGCACTCTCTCATAGTTTGAAATTGTCTTGTGGCATATACACTTGCCAAAAAATATTGGCTCCCACTGGAATAGAACAATAGTTAATTAAACAGCCTCTCAGGAGAGAAAGTAGCCAAACTAATTATGTGTATACCAGGTTGACAGTCCGGCAATGTCCAGAGGCAAGCAAAACAATATTTTTGGTGTCCTGAGATAACAGAACAACCACTCGCCCTGATCCATTTCCAGTATTGTGAAAACACATTAGGGACTCAGTCCTATCCTTTCCTGTACCTGTTGTTGCAGCTCTGCCACCTGAGTGCATGCAGCATCCTGAGGACATGGAGCCATAGAGGCATCACTAGGGTTCACGACACCCAGTATAGGAGGCCTGAGTGTCACCCCATATATTAGGCAGGGCAACAATATGAATGGTGGATGTGGTTATGTGCCATTGCTGCGCCTCCACTGTTTTTTTTTTTAATTTTACACATAAAGATGTTTCAAAGTGATTTGTTTCACTGCATTCTGCTGCAAATTACACATTCAAAGGTGTATAACATGATCCCCATGCGCATGGGGGATGTTGCATTTGGAGGCATGTTGCACATGGGGGGATGTTGTGCATGGGGTTTTATGTGCATGGGGGGTGCTGTGCATGGGGTTATGTGCGTGGGGAACGTTGAGCACGGGGCATTGATTGCATGGGGTTTTGATGCGCATGGAGGGATGATGTGCATAGGGTGATGATATGCATGGGGGGACAATGAGCACAGGGGGATGATGCACATGGGGTTGTTGCGCAGTGGGTGTCTGGCATAAGAGGGAATTTTACTCCTGCAATGTGGGTATGTTTTTGCTAGTATAATAATATAGTGGACTCTATGTGAACTCTGATCAGAAACCAGAAAAGTGGGCTTCAATTACCATTCAGAACACAATGAGGTTTGCAGAGGGGGCTTTGAGCCTTCCAGACTCTTTTAGAGGCCAGCGCAGCCTCCCAGGGAAATGTCCCTGGGTCACGTTGGTGCCAGGATTACTGCAGTGCCATTGGGCATCCACTCCCAGACAGACAAATGCAACAGACTCTGCACAGGATTGAGCTGCAGAACGTATCATGTTAGGCTAAACATATTACACATCTATTTCAAATCAGTGGCGGATATAAAAAGTTCCCCACCGATGGACAGTACCTTTTCATGTTGGTGGGACTGTGTGCTCCAGTGATACAAAGGGCTACGCTGGCAGTAGTGGAGCTACTGACAGGGACTCCCATGCCAGACAGACCTTTGTTGAGGAGCCAGACTAAAACTGTCCAAAATACCACTGAACCTGGGTTGTCTGGAGAAGGAAAATTCCCACCTCAACCTCCACTGCCTTGTGGCTATACCCATCTATGGAAAAGGCTTCAGGAGTCAACCTCAAGGCAAAATCCAGAGCCGAAGTCCTGGAACATGCCAATCATGTTCTGAAGGCATATTTTGCCTTAGGATTTTCATAGAAACCAAGGAAACGGAATCACTTTTTACTCTTTATTACTCACAAATACAGAGATGTTTTTCATTATTCATAAGAAAGCTAAAATTATCCACAGTATTTTTTTAAATGTTCATATGTGGATTTGTTTTGGCAGAAACCAAATTGACCCAGTGTGATGCATCAGTTGCTTCTTTGAAATATAAAACTCTTGCTGACAATCTCATGTGATGTTGGAAATGAAGGAGTGTCACATTGGGGCAAATAACATCCTTTTGATAAATGTCAGTTTTATTTAGACAATTTGTGGACTTTCTTCTTTGCAGTGAAGCAAACTTGAAATTGTACTTTTGTTGTTTATATTGTGCCATTTATCCCACTGTGCCAGCTTTTACTTCACTTACAGCCTTTCCGTTGACTAGTGGCTGAATACAGCAGCAGCTGCAACTCTTCATGAGTCCAAATATGTTTATTCCTGTGGATGCACTACCAGGGACAAAAATATGTCTTACATTTGTTCATTTGTCTTTGACACTTAGAAATTGTATTCTGAGCACTTGGATGCCCACTCTACAGAAAAAACTAACACAAAGTCTATTTTTTTACTATCTTTCCCACTTATCAGCAGTAGGAGATGTTTATTTACACAGTTGTATCAATCCCCTGAAAGGTAGCATTCATCATCGCTTTCTCTTGTTTACCTGTTGAAGCTATTTTTCGGATGAGCCATGTGTGTTTACTTAAGAGTAGATATACCATAGTACAGTGAATCTCAAATGTTTTTGCAGCAGGAAGCACTTTAGGGAATGTCTGAATGACCATCTGTCAGGATCTACTAGCAGTGATGTCATCAACCAGAAACTGATGTCATGGCTGAAAGTGACATCTTCCCCTTAGCGATTTCCCACTGGTGTGACATCTTTGGATCTTGGAATACCAAATTGTTTGATCCTCCCCCTCTTCAGGGCGCAGGCTACCTATAGACATGTCTTTATTAACAACAGTGTCCTGCCATCTCTGTTTTGGTCACCCATGTGGCTACTGGCTGCTGGCAACAGGGTGCTGCTCGGAGAATATACCTACGCCAGCAAAGCCGGCTGTCTCCCTTCAATTATTGATGGAACACCCATTTGCTGATGGATTGATAACATGCTCAAGTAAAAAAATACCCAGTGTCCAGAGTACTGTACACATTTCCATGGCATGTAGATGACTTCCTGCACCCAATGCTTTTGCCCAACATTCAGTGCCATAAAATGCTACAAGGCAGACAATTGTCTTATAGTTCTTGGATTTAAGACAAGTTGGAGTTTGTTTGTCACATAATACACTTGTAAGTTCTCACCACCACATTCTTGCTCCAGAGTTCATGTCCAGAAATGACATCATCAAGCAGAAATATTTTAACACTCCCCACATGACAAAACATCAAGAGGCAGAATTCAGCTTTTTATTATTAAAATTATCCTATAAGTCCAATCTACCCTACAGAGTTGTTGTCAGAGGGGGTTCAAGACATCCTGGCATCTGAAGTAGTGTGCCAAATGCTACCCCCTGAGTTAGTGTTAAGCTAAACCTCACTTTTCCCCTCTTCATGGATTGGAAAAGGTAGAGAGGAATGGCTCAGAAGCTAAAGTCAGAGGAGGGTAATGGACTATAGTATTATTGCTGGCAGTGTGTGTGTGTGTTTTAAATATGTAATGTGCATTAAGAATCATATCATGTGCAGAGATCATGGCACAGCTATACAAAACAGCAGGGAAAGGGAACTGGAGGTGAAGGACTTATTTTAATGTCAGAAAGAAATACTCAAAACAGAAAAAATTCAAAAATACTAAAAAAGAAATTCAATTTTTTTTAAAAAAAAGCTGAAAAAATACTACCTGGTGGTTTAATCTAGACAGGGGAATTTGTGGCTGACATGCATTATGAAGCCTTGGGGAAACAGAAGGACAAGGGACAAAAGAGAGGAGAAGACAGAAGTCCAAACAGCCATTTTCAGCCATTGTTCTGTGGCAAACTGGTGTGCCATGAAGGGTCCATAGGTGTACCATGGAAATTCATTTTTTAATAAGGTCATTTGGGAGACTCTCCACCAGCAGCATGGTGTGCCTTTTTCATTGTCCCAAAAACCAATGTAAGGCCTTGACCATTTTAGTACTTTGTCAGTATGCTGTGAGACAAAAAAGGCTGAAAATCACTGCCTAAAAAGGAAAGCAAAAAGAGGGGGGATGTGGAAAGATAAGGGACAGAGGAAGATAAGAAGGACTTCTCAGTGGAACATGGGAAAAGAAAGTAAGTGGAGGTTTTGGGGTATCTGGAAGGAGGAAGGAAGATGGAAAATGGGAGAGACTCAGTGATGGGATTCAAAGAAATTAACAACCAGTTCTATTCCCATCTGGCAGCCACTTTTAAATGACTATTTTTAAACTTCATATGTCCTATATCTTGCTAACAACTGGTTCTATAGGTGCGAGTAGGTGCGAACCTGCTGGAGCCCGCCATTGGAGAGACTGATGGGAAAGAATGGAAGAGGGTTCCTATAGTTCAGACAGCCCTTCATTGATTTCTCAGCCCAGAGTCAACGTGGAGTCATCCAACCATTCAGACCTTTCCCTCTTTCCTTTCTGAACTGTTTATTTCCCAATCCATGTACCTCTTTATCAGAAATCGCTCAGTGTCTTCTCAGATGCCCTTTGTCCCTTCATCTTAACACCGTTTCATTTTCTCTTTAGCTGTTTCATGTTACCTGCTTTGAACTCGAGTTAATCTTGTTCTCTCTCAGTATCACTAGCATTTACATATATTCTTCACGTAGGAAATCCAATATTGCATTGGATAAATGCAGTTCCATTTTTCATTTTAATCTTGCTTCATCTTACTTTCCACAAACTTTTTTTTTTACAGCTCTACATATGGACAACTACACCAATAGAAGTGTTAATGATTCACACTCCTATAATGCCATTTTATTATCACCCTACTGCAAGTCTACTCATACTAGGAACTTGTAAAACATTTTATATCCACTGCCAAATTCTGTGTTCATTATGATTGATGCATCTAGCTCTTCTAATATTACATTATTAATCATTTCTATTATGGAGCAAACCAAGTATATTTAAAAATATATTAGCCTTTGTATCTAAGTTCTACTTCAAAGCTTTTCTGCTAATGTTTAATGACAAAGTCATGCATTATATAAAGCCAAGGTCAAAATGGCAAGAAGAGTTTTCACAGGGCTAAAATGTTTAGATTCCCTTTTCCAGCTACAGAAGAAATATATACATCTTGAACCAGATTAACTATTTAATTTTTAATCTATATATAGTGGTGTCTTGATTTACTAGCATGATTTATTCCAGAAGCATGCTTGTAATTCAAAATACTTGTAACACAAAGCAAATCTTCCCATAGGAAGTAATGGATACTTCGATGATTGGTTCCACAACCCAAAAATATTCAGGTTCAGCTCAACAAGGGTTTAAAAAGTAGCACCTGCCAAAAAATCCTCTTCTATACAATGCTTAAAAGCAGAAGCAGGGGCATCACTAGGGGGTGTAGGGTCACCCAGTGCGGGAGGACAGCACATCACCCTCATGCAGTGAACAGGGCAACACATTGATGGTGGGCATAATTATGTGCCATTGCCGTACCTCCACTGCCCTACCTCCTAGCCACATATTTTAATAGAATAAAGATATTTCAGAGTGGTTTCTTTCACTGCATTCTGCTGTAAATTATGCATCCAAAAGTATGTAATATGATGGGATTTTTTCTGCTAACCATGATTTTAGCCATTTTGGTCAGTGGGGTATCACCCCCCTCAATGGTGCCAACTTTTTGACAGCTGCCCTTTCCTATGAACTATGGCAAGTTTGGCTTCTTGGGAGACAAGCTGTGATAGTGGTCATTTTCACTTTCCATAGAGTTCAATGCATATTTTTGGCCATAACATTTGGTAGGAAGGTGCTATTTCATAACAGATTGTTGCATTGGATTCTGCTCTTCAATATGAATCCAATGGTATATGACATGATGGGTTTTCTACACCATCACAATGTTTCATTTTTTGGGTCCCCCAGTGCATGTCATCCCCTGGGTGAATCACCTGGTGTGGACCACACCTCCTAGCAACACCCCTGGTGATCTCCTTTTGAGTAGACATGGTTATGATTGTGCTCAATGTTGCTCTGGTCATGACATAGTTCCTGTGGGGCCTGACAGATTTTTGTGGATCCCAGTGCTAAGAGTTTGAGAACCACTGAGCTAGATGATATGTGGGAGTAGAGCATGTTATGTACTTATGAAATAAACTCAGTTACTGTTACATACTGCGATCTTGAATATGTTTTCCCATGTCTATTTTGAAAGGCACAAGTGCAAATTCTGCATCTTTGATACAAATAAATGTTCAAAAAAGGGGAGCAATTTTTTGACACTGCTGTCATCAAATAATACGAGACAAACGTTATACTGACAAACTGACAAACAAGACAAACATTGAACATTATACTAGACAAAAACACGGAGAGAGTAGTTTCTGCATGGTGATGGGAAATTTAGACTGATCCTTGGGTATTCAATCTATCTAAAAAAACTGAACGTTACGAGTTTATTGACCTCCGAACTTACTGCACATGTTCACTAGCTTCATCTGAGGTAAAGTATTTGTGTTTGAAATGCATTGAAGAATTTGGAAGCTGCCTGTGACCAAACGTGTCGTATACCAATCAATTTTGCTATATTTCAGTCTGTTTTCCTCACATCCAACACACACTGTGACATTCGCCTGAAACACATTATCTTGGAAATTTGCTGAAGAAAACTTGTGATATCCCTAAATATAAACTATCCAACTTGTCCCTTTTTTCTGAGTGTAGTTTTATTTTTTTACTAGAGTATTATTTTACTAGAGTAAAATAATAGAGTATTTTACTAGAATTTTATTTTTTTACTAGAGTATTTTTTTACTATTTTTACTAGAGTATTTTACTAGAGTATTTATCTGTTATAAAACTCGTGTGAAGTGCTCACATATCCCTCTATAAACAATGAAAGAGAGGGCTTATTTTGAACTTTAAAAAAACCAATTAGTAAAAATAAATCAGATATTTGACCATCCAAAAGATGATCATGTAACTTTTCCATATTCCCTATGTCTGTTTTATTTAATTTTGTCACTAGTATGTTTTTCAGCCTGTCCCTGCTTTCTCTTCAGTGGTCCCTTATTTTCACTTTTCTTGTGTCCACAGTCATTCAGGAACAGCTCAACCCTCCATTGCACCGGACCGTTAAATGCTGCACAGTGATGCAGCAGGACCAAGGGGACAAGCAGCTTTGTCATAGGGGAATTTCAGGCCACAGGTGTTTCCTTGAGATTAGGAACATTTTTTCCTTGTCCTGGCCATATCTACTGGGACTGGCACCAGAGAAATTACTGATACAAATCTTAGTGGATCTGGCTCAGGGGATTGAGGCTACTGGCTGCACCACTGCCACTGATACTACTCCCTGGCCTTGATATGCCCTATATTCTGTATTGTCCACTACTGAATATGTAGCACCCGGAGAAAGATTAGTTTTATTAGAGTGTTTGGTAGAATGATAGCCTTAAATGACAATCTGTTTTCCACAAGCAGGTATATATACTCATGCACCATTAATAAGCTGCAATCGCATCCAGAACAATGTTGTAATTAGAACTAAATCTGTGCAGATAAATGCTATGCTCCTGTTAGACAAATAAAATGAACTATGAAATGTGCAGCCTCACAATAATTTAACCCTCCCAGGCAAAACTGTTTTTTACCATCTTATCCATATTTTAACCATCAAAAACATCAGATAATCATGGATATAAAAAAATCTATATACTGTGGTGCCTTGTAAGACAAACTTAATTCATTCCGGAAGCATGTTTGTCTTACAAAGCATTCTTCTTATAAAGCAGATTTTCCCAAAAGTGCCATAAGGCACTACTGCTCAGGGGTGTCACTAGGCTTCGCTTCCCCATGCAGTGGGCAGAGCAACACTAGGAATGGTGGGTGTGCCATTGACCCTCCTCCAACCCTCCGTCAGGCGAAGCTGTCTGACTCCCACGGTTGGGCAAAGTGCGCAAAAAATGCCACTGTCAGAAAACTGTCATAAGCACCTAATTAACTCAATTGTAACACTCTTAAAAGTGTTAAGTAACATTCATTAGGATGTACAAAGAGACAATAATCGAAATCTGATTCAAAAATCCTCATTTATTAATCATACAGCAAATACACTATAATATACAGAACACAATTATTGTAATATAATACTGTAATGTACTGTACAGTTAAACAGAAAAGAAAAATCTTTATGGCCAAGGATGACTTTCACTGAGTCACTGGTGTCTTTTTGAGCATCTTTAACAAGGAAACTGTGTGTTAGACAGTTTGCAGCAGGAGCAGCAGCAAATGTTTGTGCCTGGATACCACATAGGCGAGATCCTCTGTTGTCTACTCAGAAAAAGTCCCATTGTATCCACTGGGGGCTTATTCACAGGAAAGTGGTGTGGAGTGGGGTCCAGGCAGGGAAGGTGGTGGGGGAAGAGGGCTGGTTGTGGTGGGGTCCAGGCAGGGAGGGAGTTTCTATTGAGGGGGTCCAGAGTGGGTTCCAGGAGGGGTTTCCCTGCTACCTGACAGTGGCTTGAGGCCACATGCTGGCTGGGGAGGCTCAGGCAACTGAGGCTCCTGCCTGTGCATCCCTCTGCTGGTTGGTACTGGTACTGCAGGCAGGCTGAGAGAGGACAAACAGAATTCCAAGAGAAATTTTACAAGACCTAACTTACAAGACAGAATTCCAGAGAAATTTTAGTTCGTCTTACAAAGCATTTGTCTTACAAGGTACCACTGTAATTTGTTTCACTGCGTTCTGCTGTAAATTACGCATCCAGCATTATGTAACATGATGGGATTATTTCTACAAACCATGATTTTAGCCATTTTGGTCACTAGGGGTGACACCTCACACAAGGGTGACACCTTCCTAAAATCCTAGTGATATTCCTGATTGTGATCATTTTGGAAGCCTTGCATTCCCCTGGACTGACCTTTCACAGCAGCCAAGGCATGTACGCTTACTCACTTGTAAACACAGCGATGCAGTTCACTTGCATTTTCAATGAATTTCAGTGCAATCAACAGTGAACTCCTTCTAGGTGATTTGTGGGTGCTGTTCGTTGGATCAGGACATTTCTGCTGTTCTTGGATTCCTCTCAGACTGCCTTATCCAATGAACCATGGCACATTTGCCTACTTGCAAGTAAAGCTGCAATGTGGGTCACTTTCATTTTCCATAGAGTTCAATGCTATTTTTTTAGTTTTTTGGCCATAGCCTTTGATAGGAATGTGCTATTTCAAAACAGATTTTTGCGTTGGATTCTGATCTTCAGTACAAATCCAAATGTATATGACATGATGGGGTTTTCCACACCACCGTGAAGTTGCATTTTTGGGGTCCACAGTGTGCATCACCCTTCTGGGTGCGTCACCTGGTGTGGGCTGCACCCCCCTAGTAACATCCCTGCTTCTGCGTCACTCTTGGGGGAGGGTTGCACTAGCCTCCCAGACATGCGCTAGCCTCCCTACATCACCACAGGAACAAGAAAACTGATGATTTGTGCTGGCCTAGATTAGGATTGTACTCTCACAGCCTGATCCTCAGCTGCTTACTGCAACTCCAGCACCAGTGGCAATGTCGCAAACATGCCATAAGTCATGTTAGTGCTATCTGCTTGGTCATTCTGTTGACACTGTTGCACAATCTCTGGGTGCCAGTAGTGATGAGGTATGTCCTAAGTGGCACATGGGCTTGGGGAAGGTTGAGGAAGGGTCTGGGGGCATTGTGGAACAAAGACAATGTGGAATGGGAGCCCAGGAGAGGGATGGGAAGCCTTTCTCAGCTGATTTTTATGCCCCTGCTTCTGCTCAGAAGCTTGACGTGGGGCTTGTTAAATCTGCACCTGCTAAACAAATGTCCTCTTCCCCCAAGGAACCTTTAAGCCTGCTTGTTTCCTGCACAGGATACAGTGGTGGGTGTTTAGCACCTGCTGTGCCTATGTAGATAAAATTGATCTCTTGAAACCTAAAGTCCCCACTTTATTGGCATGAGGGGAGCAAACAAATATTATAAGTAAATTATTGAAAGCAGTTAAGATCATGGCAGTTAAAGTGGCAGTAGAAACTTGGGATTGAAGAAAGAAAACAGAAATATCCCATTTTCTCTCTTATAGCATTGTTCAGATTTCTTTTTTTTTTAAAAGACAGAAAGAACAGACAATCTTCTTTAAATAAAAAAGTCTAAACCCAGATCTGAACCAAATTTCTTCTCCTACATCTGGACTGTTTTCTTTTTTCTTTTAATTAATTCTTTTTTATTATCTTCAAACTCACTGAAACATAATCAGGCCAACCAAATGGCTCATGTAGATCCCTGGAAGAAAGTGTGGGTGTAGAGTGGGTGTGATACATGAGAGTGTACTGGATTCATTTATGTACCTCAGTAAGAGCACAATCCTAACCATGTCTACTCAAAAGTAAGCCCCACTGTGTTCGATGGATCTTACTCCCAGGAAAGTGTCTTTAGGATTGCAGGTTAGTTAGCACTGATAAGTTATGACTACACACTTCAGTTAGTTACAACTATAACCCCTTGCTGACTGTCTTCTACTTTATGATCTTCTACTGCAATTAGATAAATTGGCTTGGGCAAGTTGCAATAACAAATTCAATTTTTAAAGGTACACATGAATCACAGACGTTCCCCAAAAGGGTGTGATTGGTTTCTTGTCAATAACATGTATTGTTTATAAATTGCAATGTCTGACCTGCCTGGGCAAAAAAATAAAATAAAATAAAAAATTCACTGAAGTATTGGATTGCAAACATTCTAAAAAGATAGAAGAATGAAACAGTGGTAGGAGAAAATTGCAGTACAGATAAGCACCACAAACTCTTTTTGAGCTTCTTAACATTATACTGATCCAAAACTGTGACACATGAAAGACTTCCATGTACTGCATCTTTCCCTCACTGCATGAGGACATGGCTACTGCCCTTAGCCTTACCAATCCAACAGTCACATCTTAAGTAGCTAAAAGCCTACCAATTGGCAGGCTTAAAAAGAATACAGGGGAGGGTCAAAATTGCCCACCCTGGGCCTGGGGGTCCAGACCATGAAAAAACAAACTAGCAGTGGGATCTTGTTATCCACTGATTTGGCAACCACTGATATGAGGATTCACCTTTAAATGCCCTGTAACAAAAAGATGAATATCCAATTTCCTGCTGTATTGGTTGCAAGATTTCTGGAGATAAAAATACAGGTGTTTAATGCTTATCAGACAGGTTAGGAACTGGAGTCCCTAACCATGGAAACCATGAAAAGTGGAAATGGTTGAAAAGTGGAACCTGGTCTTTTTTGTTGTTGTTTACAAATATTGCTTCCAATTTTTTTTAGCTAGCAAATTGCAAATTCCCTTTTTCTCTTGTAAATCCCTGCGGTAACCCAAAGATTTTGTCAAATGGACTTTCATTAACTCCTTTAGCAATAGGAATAGACCAGTAGCTAAACTGGTCATGCATGCTCTCTCTCTCTCTCTCTCTCTCTCTCTCCACACAAACACACACACACACACACACACACACACAAAGAGAGAGAGAGAAACACACAAACACCTCAAAAACATTCTAAATCATATCATGACATGAAGGGCAATTTTAACCTTTAGAACAGCAGAGAGAGGTTGAAAAACTAAAATATGCACTGAATAGTTTCTAGGTACAATTGAAAAGTAGTATAGGATCAGATAATCAGAAAACAAACTGTCAAAAAGCAGGGGATACCTGTGGCTTTAAAGACCCACTTCTGGGTTCTTGTTCTCCCACTATCCAGAATACATCAGTTTAGAGCAAAAACCCAGAAGTGAGTCTAAAAAGTGAGTCTAAAAAAGCTATTTTTCACTTCACTGATTTTAATCTGCTGGTGTTTCTGGAGTAGAACTTCGCCAATTAAGTATAACACAAATTATTACAAAATAAAGCTGGGTACCTCAAGTCACTGCCAGTTTTCTGTTTCCACCACTTTCAATGCACATCTACACTGTTTCCTGAAAATAAAACCTACTCCCAAGACTAGCTCCCTAGTCCCTAGAGTGAAGAGTCTCTTTCCTAGCTCCAGAACGGAACCATTACCAAACTTTTTAATGTTGCAGTTCCCCATTTTCTCATTTGAGTGACTAATCTGAATTATGGATTATTAAGACCCACACCAAAAATAAGACATAGTTCTGATCATAGCCAGGGCTGGTGGTAGCAGTGGCATAGCTAGTGGAGGGCAATGGGACAGGGGATCCTTCCATTCCAGCCAGTTGCAAAGATTGCTGAACCTCAGGAGCAATTCTCACCTCATTAACAGCTACCTTTTCACTCCACTTTACAAGCTTCAGCTCTCCCTGAAAAAGTTTCAAAGTCCAAGGAACAAAGCTTCCTTGCAGAGGGAAACACATGGTTGCCCCAGCCAGCACCTGAGAAAGGATCACAAAGAACCATTTTCCTGGGAGAAGTCCCATTGGATATAATGGTGCTTGCTCCTGTGTAGGCATCCATAGGATCAGGCTCTCTGAGGCTGGAATCCTATCCTCACTTTCTTGGGAGTATGACAGGATTGTTGTACACAAATAAGTGTGGATTATTGTACATTAAAAAATAAGACATCTACAGAAAATAAGACCTAGTGTGTTTTGGGAGCAAAAAATATAAGACAATGTCTTATTTTGGGGGAAACTTGGTATTAGCCCCAATACATTGAAGAAGAGGGGCAATCAGTCATTTTTGCCCAGGGCCCAATGCCAGCTCTCAGCAGCCAGACCAATTCATTGTTTGTGAACAGTTAAATTCCCCTTTCTCAGACTTGCACCAGCAACATAGCCAGTAGAGGTCCAAGGAGTCCTACTGTGGTGTGGGAGGCTTAGACAGGGGTATGAGTAAGTACTTTCCCTCTTGAAGTCTCCTGATTCACCCCTCCTCCACTGCTGGATCCTCCTTTTTGGCATGGCTGAACCAGCAAGGGGCAAAAGGATATGACCAAGGTCTTAATCTGGATTTGTTGAAAAGAATATTATACATTAACATCTGATCATTAAACTAGCTGTTGTCATGTTGCAAGTACCAGCTGAAACCTGAAATTTTCAGATTAAACAGATGTTAGTGTTCAGAATGCAGGACGTTAAAGTCAATAGGCATGATCCAACTCAATACATGCACTCCAATCCCACTGCGAAGAAAGTACAGCATGATTCTATGCATTTTTACTCAGAGGTCCCACTGAGATCAATGGAGCCATAAGCATAATTTAACCCACTTGGGGAAGGGAAGCTATAAAATGTTTTACTTTGACTGGATCATGCCCAATATTCCCTGTAATTTGCCAGATTTATTAGCATTCTGTCTACATGCATCACATTTAATGGGGGCAGTTTACATCTCTTTCATCCTGTTAATATTGACAAATAGATGTCTTTAAGCTGTTCGGCAATATTTCAAAAATAACAACATTAGCCAAATGCCTTGATTACACACAGCTGCTACCTGAGTTATTGTGGGAAAACTGATGGGGAAGTAGGCTGATTCAGTAACCACCCAAATGCTGTCTTCCACTATTAATAATATCTGGGAAAGCCATCAGTTCTACTATTGAGACAATTTCTCTTAGATTTAGTGTCAACTATGGGTTAGGAGAAGATTGTACCCCAATTTGTAGTTTATCATTGTAATGTAAGAGCTGCTTGTATTTGGTCAAGTCAGAGCTAACTCAACCTCTACTGATGTCCTTGATGAAAATAAGTTTGCTTTTCCTCAACCTGCACTTGCTGTATGCAGGATATGATATTAACATTTATTTCTCAGACACTTGTTTGAAATTCTGATGCCTCAGGAAGCTGCCTGTAGGCACAATCCTAACAACTTTAGGCCAGCAACTCATCAGCCACCCCGTTCTCAGGAAGGTGTGGGAGGGCTGGTGCACATCCATGTGTCAGCTTAAGGAAGTCTGTAAACTGGCCTAACCCCACTAGGGGTGGTGTAGAAGAGCCTTAGAGCACAATCCTAACCATGTCTACTCAAAAGTAAGCTCCATTGTGTTTAATGGGTCTTACTCCCAGGAAAGTGTCTTTAGGATTTCAACCTTACTGTACTTTTGCAACAATTTTGCCGGGATTTGTGGTGGCCTAACTGGGGAATAGGATTGTGTGCAGTCATAAAGCTGACTTTATTCTTGACATTTTGGGGGGAGGGGGAAGCAACTGGAAGAAAAACCACGTTGTGTTGCTATATAAAACATGCATAAATCATGTTTAGCTTTCCAACTTTCATTATTCATAATTACCGACCCATCGGCAAAATTCAGAAGAATAATTTCACACTTGACTCTCTTCAGAGCAAGCTCAATACACAAAACTAATAAACACAATTGTCATATGAAAAAAATTGTATATTCTTACATAATGGTCATGCATCTGTTAATTAACAAATTGATAAACAAACTGATATAATAAGAGTGCCTTGCATCACTGTCACAGTGTCACACTTATTTTGGAAGTGAAATGAAGCTAGCATAATTCCTAAATAAGTTGTTAATTTAGGACCTTCTCTAATAGACATTTAAGCCTTTCCCCCTTTTGGTGTGAGATATAGTCAATTTCATATGAACAAATGCATTCCTCATTTTAGAGCAATTTCTTGATTCCTTTTGAAAACAAAAGCTAACGTGCATTTCAAAGAAGGAAAAGGTAAACGTGTCCTCTGCAGGTTGCCCTGCAATAGTGTACTTATCCCGTTTACAAGACCAAAGAGCCAGTGATGCCTGAAGATGTCTCCATGTCATGTGGCCAGTAGGACTACACTCCAAAGTCACATGGAATACTGGTTCCCACCAGAGTGGTACCTATTTATCTAACATTGGTTAACTCTGAATAGGATCTGTATCCAACAGATGTCCAGGTGTCCTGTAAGTACCACCAGACATGACCTCAAGTAACAACAGTGATACCTATAACCAGTGGTTGAGAAACACTGGTCTATATGGCATGCCACATCACACATATAAACAGAGAGACAAAGGCTGCAATCCTAACCCACTTTCCTGAGAATAAATACTATTGAACACAAAAGGACTTCTGAATAGACATATTTAGGATTGCACTGAAATGTCCTATTTCTGATTCTTATCACTACTCTGCACATCTCACACAAGTAGCAACAGAGGAAGCATGGTTTGCACTCCTGTCACATATTTCCAGATACTTTGCAAAGATAGAGTGTATAAAAATTGAGAATATACACATTTCTAACTTCCATCACAACATCTGAAGAATGTGTGATGGAACCTCACATGCCAGAGATTGCTAGCTGCAATAGTATTCCTAGATGCAGCCTAAGTACCAATATAGTGCTTTTGCTTACTCCAGGAACACTCCACTTTAGTTAACTTGCACAACTGGTTTCCACCGCCCAATTATGCCATTGCATTATTGTTCTTTTGCATTCACTTGTTGAGTTAATGCGACAGCAAACCATGACAAATGATGTAATTTGTAAGTGAGGTTCCATTAGCTCCCTAGTCCCAAGAGTGAAGGGTCCCTTTCCTTGCTCCAGTATGGAACCATTACCAAACTTTTTAATGTTGCAGTTCCCCATTTTCTCATTTGAGCGACTAATCTGAATTATGAGTTATTTGTGCTATACTGAGGTAATAGGATCTTCATTGAGAGCCCAATAAATATGAGAAGTAACAAATGGGAAGCAAAACTCCTCCCTCAGGAGCTGCAAGCATTAGCAGTTTAGAATGGAAGCAGTGAAAAATGTCTAACAAAAATATTTCTGAGCTCGGATTTGAAGGAAGTTTAAACTCTTGGTGCATACATTAATCTCTCTCAGGAAATGTCTTTTATGGCAATTCATTTGTTATTTTCAGCTGTGTTTTCACACAAACTATTTCCCTACTGAACATAAAAAGAAGCCATAATTTACAAGAGTTACTGCTTTGGAATATGAAAAATACATACACAATGTTGAAACAAAAATGAATGGCATCTGAGTGACTTCAGTTTAATTTGTATTATAAGGGGATCAACTTGCTTCAAATTCAAACCTGAATCCAGCAACTGGTTTGTTATTTTTTGAGGGAGCCACAGCTGTATCAAGCTGGCTGGTATCAAGGTGGGGGAAAAATCACACTCAGATTTGGTGTCATTATTTGAATTCAAGGTATAGAGAAATCCAAAAACACAAGCATGATTCAGCTGTCACCTTGAACCACCTTTAATCGTGTTTAGACCAGTGGCTCATAAACCTTTCTGCATCAGGCCCCCCCTTAAAAAAAGTTTGACTTTACCAGCTGCTCAAGCCTCTGTGGCTATAATGGTGATTGGGCAGCTGTGCTCCCCACTCCCTCAAGGAGCAGATTGCTTAATCATTAATGCACATATCCTAATCTGTCTGTTTCATGAATCAGACCCATAATTTGAGAACCGCTAGATTTAGCATAAAATTATCATGAATGTTAAGCTCACCATGTTCTCTTTTTTCTTCAACCCCCGTTTCCTACCTTAGTTTGTTTGCAAAAGTATGGTTAGATGAAGCCAGGGTTTTCTGGATTGATGTGTCATGACAAATCCTTCCTGGTCAGGGTGACCAGATGCCAAATGCAAAATCCCTGAACGGCAAGGCCAAAATTCCTGATTCCAAAATTTCTCCCTGTCCAAGCCAAAATTCCCGAGAAAATTCCTGCAATTAAAAAAGTTGCAGGACACCCCAAAAATGTAGGAAAAAATGTAGGACTTGTTAAAATAAGCTAAAAACGCTGGTATTGTTTTCCTGTACTTAATTTCAACACTATATTACCTTTGGTAATGCACACACACACACACTCTCTCTCTCTTGGGGGAGTGGATGCATGCAGGGCTGGTGGGGGATTTCCTTGGGGTTGTGGGCACAGGGAGGAACTCGGGGGCTTGTGGGGGTGGCTGAGGGTAGTGGTGCTGCAGGCAGCAGGGATGGCTGGTGGGGGATTTCTGGGGGAGGGAGAGATTTGTCTGGGGGAAATGGGGGTTGCAATCCTATCCACATTTTACCTGGGATAAGCCCCACTGCCTTTGATGAGGCTTACTTCTGAGGAGTCATGCATAGGATCGGCCTCTCAGGCTACAATCCTAACCACATTTTACCTGGGAGTAAGTCCCATTGTTGGTGGCGGGTGGATTGGCAGGTGGCTGTGGCAATGGGCAGCAGGCCCCTCCGCAGCTGAGACTGCACTGTAGGTGCCTTGCGGTGGCTGTGGACTAGCAGCAATGGGGCAGGCAGCTGTTTCTCTGCTCGTGACGGGCGGGTGGGCAGGCAAGCAGGCAGGCAGCCACTTGCCAAGGCGGGAACCCGGCACTCTACAGCAGGGATGGCTCTTCCCCCTCCCTTCCTCGCTGTTGCTTTGCCTGCTCTGAGTGGCTGCGAGGCAAGGATGGGGTGGAGCCAGACCCAGCATGTGAAACTTGAATGTGGCGGCCACCACAAACTTGTTTTTCAGTGGCGGCCAACATTTTTCCCCCACCCCAGAGGCGGGGCTGGTTTTCAGGTGGGCACCGGCATATTCCAGTGTTCTGGCTACCCTATTCCTGGTTTCAAATGTGGAGAAGAACTAAAATTCCTCCTTTTGCACACTATCACCCCTTTCCCGAGAACACCCTCAAATGACAGCATTTTGTGTATATACTGAGGCTGATCAAGGAAGCAGCCTATTACATTTTCTGTTCTGATTAGTGTTCTGTGTCCCTTACTAAAAATAGCCTACCTCTTTCAGATGCAAATTGGTGTTTCATGACTGCCAGGAATTGCCAGGAAAAATAGCCTTGACCAAAACATAACTCACTCATGGTCATTGGTATGGATGCTAACCTGATTTCATGGCAGATACAATGCCATTTGCAGGACACCAGGGGGCAGTGTATTGTCCAGGAGGTACAATGGTGCCTTGTAAGATGAACATAATTATTTCTGGAAGCATGTTTGTCTTACAAAGCATTCTTTATATAAAGCGGGATTTCCCCATAGGAAACAATGGAAACTCAGACAATTGGTTCCACAACCCAAAAATATTCAAATAAAAATATTAACTGTATGGGAAAATGATGACAAAACACTGTTATTGAATTCAAAACACCGTAAAATAATACAAAACACAATTACTGTAATATTAATTTAAAAACACTGTAATATACTGTACAGTAAAACAAAAGAAAAACCTTTATGGCCAAGGATGACTAATTTTCACTAAACGTTTCACTGGTGTCTTTTTGAGCAACTTTAACAAGGAACCTATCTAATGACGCTTGTCTCCTTTATTTCACGTAAATGTGGCATCACACTGTCTTTAAACAGATTCATTGCTCGCACTGCTACAGCCTTATTTGGGTGGTGCTTTTCTATAAAATTTTGCACAATTCTCCAATGTTTACAAATGTCCTTAATCTCATTTAATGTGAGGAATTCCTCCTCCTTATTTACTCCTCCTTTGCAGATGAGATCTCCTCCATAACCTCTTGCTGTTGCTCATGATGCAAATCCATCAATTTGTTTGTTTTACAATGAATTTTTGTTGTAAAACTGTTTGTCTTACAAGGCACTGTTTGTCTTACAAGGCAAAGTTGTATTCCTTTTCAAAGTTGTCTAACTAGGTAGCACTGTATATGACTTGGAGGCTACCTGTCTCAGGCTATAATCCTATCCACACTTTTCTGGGAGTCAGTCCCATTGACCACAATAAGACTTACTTCTGATTACACATGCATAGGATTGTGCCCTCGGACTTTTACTTTTGCCGTTTATAACCTATGAAAATGTGTTCCTTCCTTCATCCTTCTATCAAGTATACATCCTTTTTGGCTCCTGGGCTTTCTTTTGAGTCTGGGTCTGGTGACTCTATGTCATAACAAAAAAGAGGACAAGGCCCCCTTCAACATGTAGGAAACCCAAGAAAAATGTAGGACATGAGAAAAAAAAGCCAAAAACACTCACATATATTACTTTCATGTGGTTATTATTAAATTTAAAGCTATTACCTATAATTTATTACATAAAAAATTGGAAGAAGGCTACATGCTTTCTGCTCATAAAGAAAAAGGGGGAATGAAGATTTTTCTCAGGACATGAGGCTAAAAAGAGGACATGGCCTGGAAAAAGAGGGCATATGGTCACCCTGGCCTGGTTCCAAGCACAATTTACCCTCTGTACCCCTTCACATGGGCCCTGTCAGCAAAATACACAGCTAATTAACAATATCAAATTCAAAGAGTATCTACACCTAATAATTCTAACTGCTTTTTGTCCAATCCAGGGACAGGCTTGCTTTGGAATTAGTGCTATTTATTCTCTAAACAGCCACTGCACCGCTTGACTCAGTAGGGGAGCAATTTCAAATACCAGAGGGATTTTCTGCTACATTTTCTGGTACATCTTTCCAAGACTTTCAAAACAAGAAAGCCCAATTGAATGTAGAAGAAATGCCATGCCGTTTGCCTCTGGGATTTGACCTTGTGAACAAAAGATGCCAACAAGTTAAGAAGGCATTCTCCACCACCCAGACCTTCCAAAAACACTCTCAACAACTATTAAAAGTTTAGGGATATTTTTAGCTTCATTACAATTCAAATACATTTTACCTAGAGTCCTATTCACATCTTGTTCTGTTTAGTGTACATAATAATCCAAAATGACCAAGCAGTCCAGTCCTACCTAAATCTCCAGGCAGCAATGCAGTGATGTTGGTGTGGGCTACACTGTGTCCAGCAAGGTATCTGCAGCTGCTGGAAAGTCCTCTTGTTCTTAGGAAACTCCAAAAATTGCAATGAGCCAAATTGGACCTGCGCAAAAGATATCCCTGGCACAAGTCTTTGTTGATCCATTGCAGGCAGCTCAGGCCTGAGGGTTGGATACAGCATGCATTAGTAGGATCAAGTGGTAGCCGTCTTTTTCAGGAGTATACTTGGTGTGCCCAATCTTATTCGTCTTGCAACTCTAGACTTAGAATTAGGAATCCACCTACCTTCCACAATAGCATGGTCCATAACATTTAAATTCTGGCTTTGACTGCACTTAAACCTCCCACCCAATTCTCTCTTGAACGACCTATTAAGAGACCCGTTCTGGTCCACCTGGTTCCAAAAAATCATCTCTAAACTCGATTCTTTAGGTCTTTCACTAGAATCTTTTGTGGATCTTGAGCTTGGCAAAGCCTTTAAGCTAATCCAAGACAGACTGTAGGAAACAGAATTTGCTGCTCTTTCTGTTAGTTTAAATCCAGTATGCTCCCCTCTGTCCTTCGGTCATTGTCCAGTTCAAGGTCAACCCCCTAAATATTTTTTCACTCTGCAAAATCCCTTCCTCCGAAGAGCGTTTATGCTGGCATGCCTTAACATCTTTCTCTCCTCGCTCCATCGTGGTAGGTTTTCCCGTACTCCCCGGAATCTAAGATTGTGCCCCTTTTGCCTACTTGAACCCGATTCTCTTGAGCACATCCTGATCCGATGTCCATCACATTGCTCGCTCCATATACAGTACTTGGATCCCATTTTGTGGTCCCCTCCTGGCCCATTCATCGACCCCACTTTTGCTTTACTGAGCGATAATTCGCCAGAAATTACAACTGCTGTTGCTAGCTTTTTAAATCAAATTATTAAACTATCCTTTCCAACTAGTTCCCTCCCCTCCCTATCTTTTATCCCTCCTTTGAATTAACTTCCCCTTTTTCTCCCTTCCATACTCCAACCCCTTCCCTACAATATTGTTCTTCTTTTTTGATGTTTTTGTTCTGTTGTAATCTTAATGCCAATAAAGGTATTCACATTCGCATGCATTAGTACAGCTGATCCCACCCCCTCGTTGACCTAATCCACCCTCCTGGAGCCACCATGTCCCCCAGTCTTGGATAGGATTAGGACCCAGATGAGGTCTCCTTCAGGCTGGTGACATTTGAATGAGATCACAATGGTCAGTCCTCTTTAGGCAAAGTACATCAATCTGAGGTCACAATGGCCAGAAGGTCTCCTTCAACCAGGCAAGCTGCCCAGCCTGTCAATTGGGTAACATCAGCCTGAATGCAAAATATCTAATCTTTCTCCTTTGAGCAGACTACATGAAGTAATCTCTTTAAGGAGTTGAGTAATAATAGCAGTCTCGGACAGCGGCCACCACTGTCTCTCACTGAATTTAGGAACTGGATAAATATAGGCTCTATACAAACGTCGTATTAATTTTGTACAGATGTACACTATTATAGGCTTTGTATAGGCTTTGTTGCACAATCCAGAGCAACTAATCTGTCCACATAAGAGCCCTTGGGTTGCCCTATCTATCACTAGGGTGGAGCAACTGCAAGATGCTCCACCCCAGTTACTCTGAAGGAGGCTTAGGGCAGAGCAAGGCAAGATAGGGTGCCCTAAGAGAGGTGGACCTGCTCTGCCCTAACTGGGGCAGCCTAAGCAGCTCAGGAGAGGCAAGTTGAGGGCATGTTTAGCACTGCTTAGGGCAGAGCAGTTACTCTGTATCCAGAGCCTGTTTCCAAGGCAGAAATGCCCTCTTCCAGCTCCTCAGAGATATACCACCTCAGGAGCAGGTATAGTAATGAGTAGACCCATAGGGGTCCATGATAAGGCCCGAGTAAGAATGGCAGTGTTGACCAAAAATCTGAGTTCTTGACCAGCCTAGCTGCAACCCCTGCCTCTCAATCTCAGGATATGGAACAAACTACGGCTGCCCACAAACCTCAGAATACAGCAGGCCACTCCAAGAAGCCCCTTGTATTCACTGTAGAATGTACTGGCATCTCATCAGGGACTCCTTATAAGGCAGGCTCCCAGTGGTGTCACCAGACTGGTGCAGGCCACATTGGGTGATGTGCTCTGTGATGCACCTGAGGGGTGATGCACAAGAGGAGTTTACTGTCCTTTGGCAGGCTTCAGTTGTCAGCGCACCCATTCAGGCCTGTTCCATGGCGGAGCAGCAGCCAGAAGCTGCCAGTTGTCCTCGGAGCTGGCACGAATGACCAGCTGAGGTGCACTGCGCAGAAATACACTGAGCATGCTGAACAGCTTCAGAGGAGACTTCTTTAGAGTGGAGGAAGTCCACACCTCTGCACGGCCATTCGGCCTCACTCATGTGGTGGAGCAGCAGTCAAATGACTTCAGAAAGAGTACTGCACAGGCACCAACTGTGATGCCTGCACAGTCTCCTTTGAAGCCAAAATTCTTCAGAAAAGTACTGTGCAAGTATCAGAGATGGTGCCTGCGCAGTACTCTTTCTGATGCTAGTTGGCTTCAGAAACAACTGCACAGGCGCCAACTTTGGCAACTGTGCAGTCCAGGTAGGGGTGCATGCATCCCAGGGGTGATGCACAGACTTCCGCACCGAGTGATGCGCAGAGTCGTGTCACCACTGTAGACACCACAGCTGTTCCTTGTTCAGTGTGATCTGAGGGGTGTCTCCTCAGGAGCATATCCTCCTGATATGCTCCTGATAACTTAGCGTGTCAATTACTTAGCATGCTCTGGAGCAGTTAGGGCAGCCCAGGCTTCCTGACTCTGGATGCAGCATAACTTTCTGCTCTGGATATAGAATAGTTAGGAGAGAGCAGTTAGGGCAGAGCAGGCTGAACTTGCTCTGGATTGTGCCCTAAATTCAGATTTCTTGCTCATGTTTCCAACAAAGCAGGAAGTGAGGGAAAAAGTTGGAGAGGGTGAATGAAGGAGAAGGGACATTTGAAACTGAAAGGATTGTCCTGATGGCCAAAAAGTGGCTTGGCTAAGAAACCTAAACCAGGATATGTTCCATAGCACTATTGTTTGCCCCAATTACCAGTAATACAATGTACTGAACTATTTCTGCTGGGCCAGTTTCCTGAAACAGATAATAGTCACAGATGAATACTTCTTCAACATCAGAATTGGATTCCAATTGCGCAACCATAATAAATTACAAACTGTTCATAGCAGGAATGCAGTCACATTCAATGATGAATAATCATATCCATAATAAGCATTCTGATTTGCAAAAATGAAGCTCTCTCTCTCTGCCTTTCAATGTAACATTTCTATTTTGACAGTTCAAACAAAATACCAAGCACGTTTTCATAAATACTTGCGAAAATGATCCAGTTAGTGTTTCAAAATTATCCAAGGATGGGTGGCAAGTTCAAGCTCATGAGTTGTGTGCTTTGCTCCTTTACCACATCACTGTCCAATGGGTCATGACACACACACACACTCAGACTATTGCATAATTATATAAACTTACAACTACACTATTTAACAAAAAATGACCAGAAGAAATGTTAAAAATAAAATGACATGGTGCTATAACTATGGCAGTTGGTCTCCCATCCTCCAGTGGAAATGGGCAAGCTTGTTCCCTTTGGTGGGGGTAGAAACTTGGGCTACAATCGTCACTCCCAGTTAGTCTAGCCTAAGTTCTGGCACAGTCCTGTGCTGGCTTGGGGGTGTCACAAAAGTGCCATTAGGCACTTCTGTGCCACTCCTATTGGTGGGGGTGGGTGGGTTAGGCCAGGGCACAGATTTAGGAGCAGGTGAGTTGTGCTAGCCTAAATTGGTTAGGATTGTTCCCTCGGTTTCATTTCGGCCAAATGGCTTTGGAGTCTCATGGCATTCTCTCCCCCCCCCCCCCCCCCCCGCCCCAGTTTTTAAAAAGGAAAGTCAGAGGAAGGGAGAAAAAGGAAAAAATCAATGCGTGTGATATTCAACTCTGCTTTTCTCAAGGATCAGGTATAAAGAAATTAGTTCATGAAAGCATTCTTAATTTTTTTAACAAATGTAAGAACTTAAATATAAGTTTCAGCTTAAAATTTTTCAAGGTAATTTCTTGAAGCACGCAATTTGATTCATACTTAAGAGATAATCCAAAAATATAGATAATTTAGTAATCATATAGATCAGTAACGAATATGAAAAACTTTACTGATTTGCTAAAGAAAGGGAATCACAAAGTGATCATGTAACCAAAAACATTTTAATTAGTAGTAGTAGTATTGTATTTATATAATATCCTATAATATTGTATAATATCCTAAGAACTTGTATAATTGTATAATATCCTAAGAAATTGTATAATATACACTTGTATATTATCCTAAGAAAATCAGGATAATTTTGTTTAAGTGTAGTCTTCAGTATTAGCTCCCCATATCAGAATAATATGTCAATGGGATTGTTCCTCTTATTAGCATCATCTTAACAGTTCACCTGTATAGTACTGTGGGAAGCTACATGTGCTGGTTCGGCACCCGCAGGTTAAATGCAGGTGCTGACCTGTACCGGACAGTTTCACATGACCTTCTGAATGCAACATAAAGTCTTTTCAGGATACCTCTGAGAGGTGTTCTGAGGTGTGAGAAGACTCTTCTGGTTGTGTCCAGGAGGTCCTTTGAGGACTTTCTATGTATTTAATTTTTAATGTATATCCATGGGGGAAGGGTTTCCTGAAACAGCTCCTCCATGGAAACCAAAAGCTCACCATACCTAGATGGAAATTCCCTTAAACTCCTGTCCTATGCTTGTATTATGCGGGTCTGTATTATTTACATATTAAATGGATTTCCACCCTACATTTCCTCCGCTAACGTGTCAATTCCTTTTTCTCCTGCAGACTGAGAAAAGTCTAAGAATGTTTCACTTTATCAAAGAATTTACAGAACAATCTTATGCATGTATACTAAGAAGAAAGCCCCATTAAATGTAATGGGTTTTACTCCAAGGTAAGTGTGTACAGGATTGAACGCAAACTCACATGGCTTTGATCTTCCATACTCCTGACTCTTCCAAACAGTCAGAACAATGAATTCATGATCTTCACAGAGTCCTATCATCTGCGACAATTTACTCCTTTCTGCTGTGTACACACCCTAGCCAAGATTTCTATATCCTGCACAGCCATTTCTTCTGAAATCTCAAAGCCTTAGATGGGAACAAGACACAGAGCATCCTCTTCTGCTACTATGGAAAGGTTAAGGCTGCAATCATAAAGACATTTCCTGGGAGAAAGACCCATTGAGTACAATGGAAATTTTGAGTAGAACTTTTGTTAGGATTGTTAATGTCATGTAGATTTTTTGTTTTTAAATGCTATTGCTCTTTATTGCCACAACAGCATGTGGTGAGCTGGTCTTGGCAAGATAAAAAGTGTAAAATTTCTTTCCCCCAGGATCTGGACTCATTACTGTTTTAGCTGTGGCATTCTGTGCTGCCCTCACAGCGCATATCAAGGAAGGAAGACGGCCCTTGTTTGGTCATGCAGCCAGAGGACTGTGTAAAATAGCTCACCTTTCTTTTATGCAAAGTTCATGCAGCATGAGAGCCATAGAAGTTCCCTTTGAGACCCAACTTGCATAAGAGACAGAGCAAAGCAATTTGAAAGTCGTTCAAGAAATCTACTGTTAACCTCAGTACTCATCTATGAAGTGTAGAAGAAAGAGGCTTTGTGGGGGACCAATTTAAATGGAAAAATGCATTGGTACCATAATTATATTTGAGAGCTAAAACAGGAATTTTGATTCTATTCCTATCTGTAGTTCTTCCTTTCCTAATCCCCTCAATCCCAGCTACTCCTGCAGAATTCTAAGTGCATTTTTGCCTTGAGGGATCTGGTTTTCTTTCTTTCTTTCTTTCTTTCTTTCTTTCTTTCTTTCTTTCTTTCTTTCTTTCTTTCTTTCTAAACATTGACTTAAAGGTTTGTTCATATATATAATGTTCCTTCACTGATTACGCCTTCCACAAAGCAGAGGCAATTTCTGCAGTTCTCATTCTATCCCCAGTTTAAATAATTGAGTGTAAGAGCTGTTTACCTTCTTTCATTTCATCTGGAAATGCAATAGCATTGCAAGCACACTGTAAATTAGACTGCAGTCATTAAAAGGACAGGCTGAAAGATAGATTGGCCATAAAATCAAAACATATAGTCACATCACAGTAATAATAGAGGTATTAGGACTGTCTGACACAATATAATTAATACCAGTTTTGGCTTATAGGGTTTTATGTGGCTGGTGTTAACACCATCAAACAACAACAATATCAAGAATTAAGTGATGGACTGCCCCTGCAATGCCTGAAATTTAATTTCTGGGAGGCTACAGGTTATGAAACTCCACCAGCTATCTAGAAATGGAATGCCATCTGCAGTTCAGCAGCCTTCTCATTATGACCTTCTCACCATTACTCTAGATATGGGTTTAGTCATCCCTTTCCTATTCCTTAACTGAAAGCTTATAAACAAGAAACTTGCTCATGATAGCTATATTTCCAGTGTTGCCTTAAGAACTCTTTTGGTCTATGCTGTTAAATACTTGAAATATTTAGGAATTGTTTGGTTAAGGCACATGTCTGTGCAGTATTGCATTTATCACGTTTGTGTCACGCACAACCTTCAAGGAGCCTAAGGCAGCATATGTCAGAGCTTACCTATTTAGATCCCAACAAACAATCCAGCAGCTGAAAAATAGCACCTGGCTCAAGGTGATTCAACTAGCTATCATTTTCTTTTGTTTTTTGACAATATACCTTCAATAATTGGTTACTTCTGCATCATTGCCAGACACATTAGAACAGTTTGCAGAGAGTTAAAAAAATACTCTGTGCAGAAGAAAAATAGCACAAATAGGACCAGGGACCATTCACTTTAACAGGACACTTGAAGCGTTTCAGGCATTGCGGTTGGCAGAATCTAATCTTTATAGTGCTTAGCAGTGGACCATCATATCTTGTGACTACAAAGAGCAGGTTACAGACCAAACAAAACAGCCATCAAGTGGATACGGTAACTCTCTTTCAGCTACACATATACATGGCAGTCTATGTACCATTAACATAATGTATATCTAAAGCAGAGATGTGAAACATAAGCAACACAGCCTATATATCCCCTGAAGTGATTTATCTGCCATTCAGGCTCACTCAGCACCACCATCAGTTCCTCACGTGCTGAGGTGTCATGGTTGAAAGGGCAATGCATATGAAAATTGGACTCTTCCATATCTTGAAAATATGTTAAAGATTTTCTTCTGTTATTTGCAGCATGAATTTGTGAGAAAAAAAGTATTTATTTTCAGTCACTAACTGCTTAATGATATCACTTCCTGCTTCATGGCATCACTTCCAGTCCCCAGCAAGAGTCATGGATATGATCCAGCCTGCTGAATGAAATGAGTTTGATGCCCCCCAAGAGCATTAGGGTATTAGCCTGGAAATTACTGTAAGCCAAAGCACTATTGTATTGTAGCCTAGAAGTCATTGTAAGGCTGCAATCCTAAACACACTTTCCTGGAAATAAGATCCATTTAACTTAATGGGGTATACTTTTGAGTAGACATGATTAGGATTGTGCTGTTATGGCATGACTTCCTTTCCATGAACCTGGTCCTACCACTGCCTTTTCATTAACAAGGAGACACAACTAACAAAAGGGAAGGGCATAGTAGGGAATCTAAAGAGAAGGGGATGAAAACTTATCACAGTCCCTTGGATTTGCTTACAGTGGATGAGATCTTTCTGATTTGAGGGGAGGTAGAACTTAAATAACTTCTTGGTGAGTTGGAAGCAAGCTCTGCGAAATTTGCCCACCTTGAACTACAACTATTGTAAAAGAACAGTTTGACAAGGTGATCTGGATTAACACTTCACCCTGTGTTGACTTCCGGTTGAAAATTCCCCTTGACGCTTGATTATCAGAGATATATCCGAGGCATCAATAGAAGTAATGTAGAGAAATACGATAAAAACTGAACAATAAACCACAAATTAGCTCCCTTCCAATTCACATTTTTAACATATAACGTAAATTTTTAACATGTAAGAATACTTTATTTTGGAATGGAGGGACAATCTAGAAATCCAACTCATTCTTTGGAGAGAGAGGTCGGCTAGAGAAAATGGAAAAACCTTCATGTGTGTTGGTGGAATTTCAAAGGATGTTATCATAGGCAGGCAAGCAGGCAGACAGGCATCTTTAGTTCACAGATATTAATCAATGAAGAAAAGAGCATCAAAGACCAGCGACAAGCAGCAAATCAACCATCACACATCACAAGGACTGCAGACTACAATTGTAAGACACTTACAGCTTCCTTGTCAGAAAAGCCCTGGGGAAACAAAAAATACCTGATCACCTCAGGAGTCTCTCTTTCTCAAAAAAAGAAGGCCTCTCCTTCTCAGACCTTCACAGCAAGAGTCCAATAATCCAACCACTTTGATTTGACATGAGGTGGAAACCATGCAGGCCAAATTGATCGACTGTCAGGCTTTCAGGAGGCTTTTTTCTGAGAGTTTAACATTCTGTCCCCATACATTATTAAAGACATATCAGGGAAAATCCACAGAAATAATATCAATATTGGCTCATCAGCCACCTCCTACTGACTGTGCCAGACTAGTCTCTGAAATAATAATTTTCAGTAAATATCAAACTCATGTTTTTAATATCTCATTAGTTTCTTTCTTGAGCTAAGCCTCATTTCCTCCAATTATATCATATGTCTCCTGAAACACCAAAACCATTCTTGCAGTCTCAGCTATTTTGATCTGTACAAAAAAACAGAATTAGTCAAGGGTTTCTTTTCTTCTCTATATAGTGTTTCTTTTACAATCACCCACTTCATTGAATGCTTCATTTTACTTACTGCTCCATAACTGTTTCAGCCACTGGTATCTTTTCCCTTTTCCTTGCTGAGGAAAAAGGATGTTTGCAAGGAGCAGCCATGAAGATACATGAGAACAGCTCTGCTTTTTAAATGCTGTTAATAGTTCTTAAAAAGGTAGATTAAACAGTGGATTTGAATGATTTTTAAAATCAGGATCCAATTGAATAAAAGCTTGGTTTCAGCTGGTGAGCAAATCCCCTGATCAAGCATTTAAAGGTGGAGAATTTGCCATACCAACCATTGGCAGTTGATAGTTGGATCCTGAGCTGTAACAGACTGTCCCAGCAACCAAAACAGTAATGTCACAACATCATATTCTCCCCAGCGGGTACTTGTTGCGGCTGTTTTGCACACTCTGATATTTCTCCTCTGGAGTCTTTATTGGAGAAGGAACAGGGCACATGAATCCACCAGTGCCTCCTCAATAACTAGGTTGGAGCCTGGGTATAGCCACACTTCCCTGCTTGATCAAATTCTAACCTTTCAGACTGTGCTTGGTTAATTTGGATGCTGATCTTATGATTTCACAGTCCAGCATACTTGGTTAACACAGGGCAAAATCCATAGTAGTTACGGGTCCACGCAGTTACCTCACCCTCTAGTGTTATCTTATGGAATGTCAACTTAACTGCTCCGGAGCAAGGGGCTTAATTTCACTTTAGGATATAGGCCATAGCCTTAGAGCTTTCAGCATCCAACAGCGGCACAATTTTCCCCAATTTCCTCTTTATTCAGAAGCTTATGACAGCATTGCAGTTGCAGAAAGAGATATTTCAATGATATCACCAATCCCTAAAGATTCATCAGCAATTGCAGATGAGAATTCAGCTGTGAATGATGCCTTGGCAGTTGGTATCTGCAATAGAGCAACTACCAACATAGCAGTAGAGGGTGTTGCATATGGATGGTACAAGCTAGCACTGCAAAAGGCTTCGTTTCCACCAGTAGTTAGAGACTGGGGGTTTTCCCCCTTTTGTTCTATACAAAATAGTACAACTGATTTGTCAAAAGGAATTTTTATCAGTGAAGATATACGAGGATATCCCTCATACAAGGGATCAACAACTGCTTGTCCACTATAGGACTGCTGAACATGGATGCTACCCATTTCCTGATGGCGCATCTTCTGGCCTGCAACTCTGACCTAGAAAGGATGGGAGAGACTTTGCTGGTAGGAGGAGGTGATAAAAAGAAGGTATCAGGAGTGAGTGAGTTTACAGCTTTAGGGCTCTTGGAGAGCTAGTGAAGGACCAGAAAGGAACTGAATTTGAAGATCCTTATTTACAAAGAAGGAAAACTCATTCAAGATCAGGTGTTCTATTTTTGTAAAATTTATTTTAGTAAATACATAAAAATGTATTTACCCAAACTTTATTTTGGTAAAATTTTATTTATTTTGCTGTTTGATGTAAGGCTAGCAGAGATACATTTAAATATGTGTACTTGGTGCCAGATCTCTGGAGAACAAAGGACCAGGTCAACACTGTGGCTACTAGAAGAATTGTTGGCAAGAGTCCAAAATTTTACAAACGAAAAGACCACACTTGTGATTAAATGTCCATGTAATAACTCCTCCCCCCATCTGTATGAGCACTGGGGAATTCAGTGCTCAAGATTTGGATGGAACTTGTTTACTGCTTTAATTTTAAATTCATTTACATGCCTCCAAAATGGAATTGGAGCACTTTAGCACTAAATCTTGCTGGAACAGCGTTTGAAGATCTATGACTGTAGCACACCTCTAATGGTCCCTACCAACCTCATCATGAAGCTTAATTTGTGAAATGATTCAAGAGCCCCCAACCAGCTATTGCCCCATCAGCTGGGTGGTGGGACCAAGAAAAACCCACTAGGCATTCCTTTCTAACAATAGAGAACTTCCTGATTCATGCCATTTAAAAATCCCTCAGGATTCTGTGGGGCAAAATCCGGATTTAGAACTAATTCTTTAGTTCATGTTCATTCTTGATCCTGCCTGCCTTGATGTTGATTTATTGTGCATTACCGATTTACTGTGGATCAGTCTTAATTAACCTACTGCTAAGTTACCACCATTCCTGCATCCATTAATCACTATACCAACTGGTACCCTGGAGAGTAACATCCTGCACCCCCTCTCTTTTCTGGCTTCTTTCCTTTATCCCAAAATATTACCGAATGACTAAAGCCAGTGCAAGTTGATCTCTCAAACCACCACTACCTCCTTTCTTCCTCCTTGGTATAACAAGTCATTATAGTACTCATTAAAAGAAAGTAAAGTAACTTCTCTTTTCTCCCCTGGTATAAACGTATTCTTAGACACAGACCTTGTACTTGTCCTAGTCAGCAAAAAACTCTCCAAAGACAAAAGTAGTTTAGTGAAGAGTGAGTTCTACTTTAGCAATCTGTGGTCCAACTCTGGTCTCCAGCAGGTACAGTAATCCTCAATAACCCGTGAAATTGTTTCTTTCTCTGCTGTTCAGCAAAACTTAGGCTGGGTAGCACTGTCCTGTCTAGTCTTTTCCAGGACATGGCTCCACAAAGGGCAGGGCAGATCTACTACCATGTTTTTGTGCAGACTCCTTGTCATCCTGCTCCAGATCTTACTCTTTTAGATTGCACAGGGAGAAGCCGGTGGTGTGGCTGTGTGAGTGAAGCAGCCGGAGAAGACAGGGGAATGCTGCCTGCCTGCAGCACCTAGCTGGGACTGAGGATTGTGCTTCAGAGCTGTGTGCAGCTCTCCCCAGCCTGCAGTCCCATCTCCAGACTCCCCCTCCAACCTGGATCTTTGACCTCAGTGGCAGGCCAGCATCAGTGCGCTGTGGAGGGACACACATGGCTGCCACCGGGAGCACCAACCTCCCCACTTCTCCTGGTGAGCCCTAACTGCCTGCCTGCCTGCCTAGATGCTGGGTGCGCTGCCACACTGGGCACCAGCATCTTGGAATCTGGTACTAAGGTGCCATTGCTAGATTCCACGATGGTGGATTCAAATTCTTTGGGACCCTCCTGCCATGGGTTAGTGGATCCCACCCCCCTTCAAAGACCACTGCATTATAGTAAATAAACGATTGAGCTGGAACAAATTAGTGCACTTATGTGGTCAGTCAGAGACATGACAGCTCTTTCTTTTTTCAAAGAGAAAATATCTCTTTGATGAAACACAGACTTCTGGGTATATATTTACCTGTTGAAAATGTGGATTGTCAAAAAATGGACGGTCAGAAAACAGAGGACACCTGTAGATAAAAAGGTATCACTATTGGTGTCACTAAGTACCATAGTGGGAAGGTAACGGTGTTACAACATAAGAACATAAGAAGAGACTTCACTGGATCAGAACAAAGGCCCATCTAGTCCAGCTTCCTGTATTACACAGCGACCCACCAGATGCTTCAGGGAGCTCATGTGATACCTGCATCGAGGTACCCTCCCGGGCATATGGCATTTGGAGTTTGTCCACCTCTGTGCAAACACCTCATGGCTTGTAACTTGTGATGGTCCTTTCCTCTAGGAATTTGTCCAAACCCTTCTTAAAGGCATTGACTGCTATTGCTAACTGCTATTGATTTTGCCCATAGTACTCTAAATCTGGCCTCACTATAGATTTGTACAATGGCATCATAATTTTTGCCATCTTGTTCTCAGTCCCTTTCCTAATGACACCAAGCATGGAATTTGCTTTCTTCACTGCTGTCGCACATTGGGGTGACACTTTCATTGAGCTATCCACTAGAACACCCAGAACTGAGATAGCTCAGAGCCCATTTACCTGTATGTCAAGTTAGGATTCTTTGCCCCAATGTGCATAACTTTACATTTACTTACATTAAAATGCATCTGCCATTTCATTGCCCGTTCTTCCGGTATGGAGAGATCACTCTGGAGCTCTTTGCAGTCTCTTTTGGTCTTCACCATTCGGAATAGTTTGGTGTTATCCGCAAACTTGTCTACCTTGCTGCTTAACCCTGTTTCTAGGTCATTTATTAATAGGTTGAAAAGCACCGGTTCCAGGACAGACCCCTGGGGCAACCCACTTTTCACCTCTCTCCATTGTGAAAATTGCCCATTGACACCCACCCTCTGTGTCCTGCCCCTCAACCAGTTCCCAATTCATGAGTGGACCTGTCCTATAATTCCCTGACTATAGAGTTTCCTCAGAAGTCTTTGGTGTTCCATGAGCTTTGATGTTTAATGGTGCCAGCCACATGACCACAAAGCAGGGTGTCCAGATGACCGGAAATTCCCGGACTCCTCTGGAAAAGGTGGGAGAAAGGGGAAAAAAAGACCTACCTCTCTGGATTTCCATACCTTTCATGCATAACGTCATCAAATGATGTCATTTCAAAGATTTTTCATACCTCTCATGCATACTGTCCTCAACTGTTCCCCACAGCCAGCCCTGCCTCTCCTCTACAGGTGAGCAGATCATAGATGATGGGCACAATCCAGAGTAACTACGGGGAGTCCTTGCTCCGGTGTAAGAACAATTTGCTGTGGATTGCAGTATGAATTTCCCATAGTTTTTCATTAGATGGTGCAGTAACTACGGGTACACGTAATGTCTCTTACGTGCTCCCATAGTTACTCTGGACTGTAGGGGATGTGTATCAGTGTGTGTGTGTGTGTGCATGGCTTGACAGTGTGTGTGTATGTGTGTGAGTGTGCTAGCTTGTGTTATGCTACTACAAACTGTCTTTCAATAGCTTGTGTTATGGTACTACAAACTGTCTCTTAATGGCTTGTGTTGTGCTACTGCAAACTGTCGCTTAAATGTCTGGGTCTAAATCATGCATTTTACAAGGTTTTCAATTAATTTCAATGAAATTAAGTACAGGAAAGCAATGAGTATTTTTGCTTTATTTTAACATGTCCTACATATGTTCTACATTTTTGGGGTGCCCTATGATTTTTTTAAGTGGGTAGGAATTTTGGCTTGTGGCAGTAGGAATTTCTGCAAAGGAGGTAGGAATTCTGGACTTGGGATTAAGGAATTTTGGTTTTGGCATCTGGTAACCCTGCCACAAAGGTGTCTTTGGACAATGCTGCCTGTTTGGACTTGTAAGCGGGATAAGCACCGCTCCCTCAAGTTGGTTACAATTAGCAGGGCAACCTGTGGGTATACTTTTACCTTTTTATCAACTCCATGGGTTATCTGACTGATAGAAAACTGTTATTTATGATCATGGTCAAAAAAGTTTGAGAAATCTGTCCTAGAAGTTAAGTATTGATTACTTGGCACTACTTGAATACCTGAGGAACTAGACAACACCTTAGGAAGACAAAGAAGCTGAAAGCAGTATTTTTAAGCAAGTTATCTCCCCAGGCCTGTGTCAAATAAATCAATAAAAAACGGTGTGGCTTTTTCGAATGGATGCACAAAGAAAACATAGAATGTAATGGGAAATGCTCACCAGTGTTGTCAGAACTGGCTTTTAGCAATGACACTGTTAGCAGGCAAACCAGTTGGTTAAATGCAGAAAAGAAAGAGCATAGTATCACATGAAGATTATATATTTGTCATTCCATTTCTAAAAACAACTTCATGGCATGGAAGATAAAATATGGAATACATCATTCACCTATGCAAAATAGTACAGATTAAAAAGAAAAGGAAATAATCGCCTTCCCATTTTGCCTAAGTCTGGCTTTTAGAAAGCTGTCTTAGAGAACCAATATTCCAAATCACCAAATCCAGTTATATTCCTTAAAAATGTCAAAAAGCTAAAACTTTTTTTAAAGGATATGTAATAATGTGCATAAATTAGAAAGGTTTAGAAAACACCTTAAACAAAGTTTAGCAGTAAGCTACAAAAAGGAAACTAATTCCAGAGGAAAAAAATACTTGGGCAAAAAGAGTACAAGTGATAAGTGAAACAGGGGAGACAGCAGCCCAAGCATATAAATAATCACATTAAGAAATACAGATAAAAGCAAGCCAAGGAATGGAATACAAACACAAGCTGAAGGCAAGCTAAACTAATCAGCATTTCTAGAAATGAAGGCCAGTATCCATGAAACATCTAAATTGTGTTGACTTCTAAAGGTAATGAATGCCTATGCAGACACTTGAAAGGCCAAGCTTCACAAAGAGGAACCTGGCATTTTAATGCAAGTCAGGGCTGTGAGTGCTGAATCGGAGAGTCTGACTTGTAGACCCATCCTATCCCCTACCAGTCCATTGCATATAGCATCACTCATGAAACTCTCCCAGCATATTATGATGGAGTGGGAGGTCAATCAGACAGCCTGGGGGAATCTGATTTTTTTGACTTACTTCACCCTTGGCCCTCCAATTCAGTCTGGTCACCAGTGTGTCTCCTTGGACCTACCTAGGTTTCAGAGTCTTATGTTGTTCATTCTCCCTTCTGTTGTGACATTATAAAGTTTTTTGTGTACCTAGGCCAGTGGTTCTCAAACTTTCAGAGAGCTTTACTTCTTAAATCTAGCACAGTAACATGATGTCCCTAGGATTATGTAACTTTGGGAAAATAGGGAACCATTTTGAAATGTACCAGAGGTGCTGCCAGGGACTGAGGGGTGTATGGAGCCCTAAGGATCACTTGCAAGGTTCCCCAAAGCTTAAAAAGGATGGACTTTGCAGCTGTGAATAAACCCAGTGTTGAGTTTGCTATTATAGCTCCCTGGGAAGGACCTGTCTAAGGTTTCCAGAGGGCCTTAAAAAGATACTTCTGGTTTTTGGCCAAAAACTGGAATTGATGTTTTAAGGCCCTCTGGAGATCTCTGAAGGCCTGGAAGACTGCTTGCTTACTTCCACCTCTCCTAAACTTTCTACAAGTCTTTAAACATCACTTCTGGCTTTTTAAGAAGCTCTCTGGAAGCATTAGAAGTCCTCCTAAGGGCCAGGAATCTGGTGTGCAGCCTCTCTGGCCCTTAGATGACCTCTAAGAAGAGACAGCAAGTGCAGGCACCATGGCTGTGGAGGTGGTAGTGGCCCCCAGCCATTCCTCTTGGGGTCATTTGTGTCCCTGAAACCTCCCTAGGTATGCCACTGAAAGGCATAACTGAATAGCTTGCATTAGTCTTTGATGTGCCCTTGTTTTAATTCCAGACCATCAGCAATTTTCAAATTTATTTTAGTCCAAAGGGGCAAGTAAGATTCCATACAGAAGCAAAAGGAGAGTCTAATCCACAGAGACTGTACCACCTATGCGGCATTCACCATGGTATGCCTGGAAAAGAGAAGAGGATTAGCTGCTCAATTTTTCAAGTCAGTCTTAAAAACCCAGTGAGGTTTTTTTTTTTAAAAAAAAACTTCAACTTGAACAGTCCATCACCTGAACTGATTTATGGGCTGAACATGTGGGTGCTCACCTGTGCCTGTAATTAATTACACAATTTTCAAACTAAACTATCGCTGTACCATCCAAAGAGAAGGGTAGCTCCATTAGAAACAGGGAAATCATTCCTACTTCTCTTGCAATTTAATGGCAGGCTTTAAGGAAGCTTTCTCCTAGGAGCCCCTTGAAGCACATGGATGCCCACAACTGCGTAAATAAATTTAAATCTCTTCTTTCAGTCATGCAGCAATTCTCAGTTTTGCACTATTTCGAAGCAATTTGGGGAATATGGGCTGTCATAAGATATAAAAGAAAATCTAAATGAGAGTTGAAGGATACATGAAAGTATAGCTTAAAAACAACCCAGAAGAAACTATCATCTTCCCAAGGGACAAAAAATGGGTCAGGAGGTGATGAGAACACTACTTGAGCCCAGAGGTCCAAAGAAACCCAGCCTGAACTGCAAGTCTGTTACTGGGAATGAAAAAAATGAGAGGGAAATACAGATCATGCATTATATTTAGGCAAAATCTATTTCACTGCATCTATGTTTCTTCTTAGATTGGTTGGTGACAAATGCTGCATTCTGAAGTGAGCTGCTAGTCCAGGATGTGCACTTGTACAGAAAACATGAGCAGCTGCAGTTCTGCACTTTCCCTGCCATAGTATGTGCTGCAGTCATGCCAAAATAGACTGCAATGTATGCTATGGGTTGGGGGACAGAGTGGGGAGGCTTCAGAAAGGAAAGGGAAAATATTTTCTCCTACTTCATAAGCCTCCCAATTGTCAGTGAATCCTCCTGGACTTGCTCCAGCTCTTTAGCTGGCACTTCCAAGGCAACAAAGGGGACGTGCTAGTTGGAAGGTATAGCATGCAGTGCATTTCACCTGCAAGTCACATCCCCGACAATCCCCATTCCACTCTTCTGCTACTCCATTCTCTTCTCCTTACCACTTACCTAACCCACTCAGGTACAAGAAGTATACAGCTCCACACACTTTAGAGAATGTGTTTTATGACACTTTAGGCAGTGGCCCACCTTATTAGGCTTGAGCCTTCAATTTTTTTGACTGAAAGATAGAAATGTGTATGTTTCCCTATGTGACATGCTATCTCACGTTCTACAAATCCCAGAAGTTCATAGTTCCTGTAAAATGCTCTTACATAGGGCATGGTAGCCAAGAGGCAGCAGTGCTTATCCTTCCCTGGGGCTTTGGAACTGTTCCTAAGATCAAACAGAATGGCAAAATGTGGTTTCCTTCCAGAATTTTCAAAAAAAAAATTAATGTCAGTAAGGAGAAGGAAAGTGCTGTTTCAATTACACATTGTACACATATGTCTTGAGCAAATACACAATGTACACATATGTCTTGAGCAACTACAGAGACATTGATTTGCAGAGCTAGTAGTAAACAGTGCAGCTAATATGATTTACAGGTTCCAGAATATACAAGAGCAAGAGTTTTTGGAGTGCAATGAATTGACACTCAATTCCAGAAACAGGCCAGAGTGCCTAAGGCTGCAATCCTGAAATGCACTTAGGCCAGCCTGTCTGGCACTTGGGCCAGCCTAAAGCCAGAAAGGCCAGTCTAGCTCCACCAGAAAAGGCTTGGGCCAGCAGAAATCCACTTAGGCTGGCCCAAGATAGGTGGACCGGCTTAGCAATTGGCTAGCCTAGGCATCAAAGCAGGGGCATGTTGAGCATGGCCTAGAACAGCACAGTTAGGCCCTATCCAGAGCCTGTTTCCAGAGCAGACTTGCTCCTCATAGCTCATTACAGGCCACCTCAGGAGCAGGCATAAATCTGAATAGACTCATAGAGGTCCATGATAAGCCAGAGTAAAAATGGAAGCAAATAAAAAGTTCCAAGTCTTAGGCCAGCCTAAACACAACTCCTGCCTCTCAACCTCAGGATATGGTACAACTTAACATACCCTATCTCAGGATATGGCATAACTCCTGCAGCCCAGTGAGCATATACTGTTGCCTCTTCAGCAGCAGTTAGGCCAGTCTAGAGGCCTTCTAGCCAAACGGCTAGAAGTGGTTTTGGCCAAACGGTCAGCTTTGGATATGACATACCTTAGGCCATCTTAGCTGGACCATTCTCTCTGGCCTAAGATTGCACCCTAAGAGATATTTATCACTTTTATTTAGTATAAATACATTCCGTACTGCCATACAAATCACTGACAAATTTAAACAAAGGGATTTAAACTAAAAGCTAAAAAGACAGCAGTCAATTTTTTCCATTCTTTCAAAACAGAGAAGGTCTTTCATGGGATGAAGGGGGAGTGTGTTATAGATTTGTAGGGCCAAGAGAAACAAAGTTTGGCATAATTTTATAATTTTAAATTGAGCTTTTTTAAAAAAGTTACTTTTCAGTGAAATGGCAACCATTTCAAGTTCACAATAACAGAATTCCTTCAATCTCTGAAGGAAAGTGAACATGGGAAAATAATCAGATTGAATGTATAAAAATTCATCTTTTTGGTATATGTGGCTATTGTTCGTGAGTCATACTGTTAAGAAAATGAAAAGGGAACAGAAAGAGGGCAACAGGGTGCCTAAGGGTGTATTTTCTTTCACATGCCAATCTCAAGAAAAATAGTTACAATTGGCATGCTCTACCTTTAGATTACCATTACCTCTCTCACTTCTAGGTTGCATATGGCTAGGCTAGATATGTGGCAGATAAATTATAAGGTTGCCAGCAGTGTTTCCTCTATTAATTTTTTTGGGGGTGGTGGTGGAGGGAGGGATATGTGGAGCCATATTATGGTTGTTTGGTTATTGTTATCCAGAATGCTCAATATCACTGCCAAGCTCAGGAGTGCTGAGGAGGAGAAGCTGATAAATGCCACTACCACTTACACAATTTGGGCTGGCCAAGTCCAAATTCAAGAGCTGCCAGCCATGGAGTTGGCATGCCTGTCCTGACAGAAACCTTTTCCTTCTTCACAGGGCTTGCACGCAGCTTATGAGGAAGGCTGGTTGCTAGTTTGCCCTAAAGGACCCTATTTCTGCAGCATCTATGATTTAAATCATCTTTGCACACAAAGATTTGCACACAAAGATTTAAGGTCATAGTTTGCTGGTAGAGTGCATGCTGTACATGCTGAAGGTCCCAGGTTCAATTCTGGGTATTGCCAGAGTAGGCAGAGAGAAAAAAATGTGTCTCAAACCCTGAAGAGGTACTGCCAGTTACCATCACCAGTACTGAGCTAGATGGACCACTTGTCTGGCTCAGTAGATGAAAGCTTCTTATATAAAGATGAAATGTAGATTATTTGGAGGCTGTGATTGGATTCTGCTGCTTCACCACTGAAAAACTGAAACAGTTCCAGCTCCACCCTCCCAATTTTTCAAGGACTGGAATTGTGAGCTTGATGTCCCCTTACTCAGAGGAGACCTTCTGGGACCCCCCCCCCCCCCCACAACAACCATAAGATGCATTATTCAACATCTTGAAACGGTAATACCTGGAACTGAACCTGGGACCTTCAGCATGTACAGCACATTGCTGCATGGGGTAATGGATTGGATTTGGATTCCTCTGTCAATCTACTATTAATAATATATTAATCTGCCTTATTAAATAGAAATCCTGAAATAGATCTGACAGCCACAATAAGAGGATATTGTGCATACTGCGTTTTGCCATTTATTTTTAACCAAATGGTATATTGCAAATTCCACCTTTATGGTTATTAACTTCATCTTCCTCTTTAAGGTGTAAATTGATTCCAACAGTATGGATAATTTTTTTCTAATGGTGATTGGCCACACTCATATTTGAAACCAATGGCTGAATTTGCGAATTTAAATTGAAGGAAAATACATTTTGTCCTTCAGTTCCATTGCACACACAGAAGTCTGGTTCTGTAAATTTTAAAGTTAAAACAATATGATTTATATACTATGTGGTCTTTAAAATAATAAACGAAAGCAATTATTGGGAGGAAATAAATCTTGCCTTAATGACAAAACCAGTAATGCAATTTGTAATAAATGGCCTGGAAATGCTTCCAGTGATATGTTGCATGGTAGTTTCCAGCAAAATATTCAATCTTGCTGAAATTATATTCTTCTAACACTGTAATAATCTTTGTAGATTAGCTTGATGGGTGGAGGTATTTCATAATGTCTGCTATATACAACAGAGAGCCATGTATACCTATTCCCCATTTAAAAAGAAAGATTACATTATTCCAAATATCAAACAATAACACCACTTGCTCATCAATTATTACCGCTGTACCATTTTGTCCAGTTACACTTTGCCTTGGAATTTCATATTACAGCATAATTTACTTATCAAGAGAAACATCAACTAAAGGTCTTTCTGAAAATAACAGTATCAGTATTTTAATGATGGATCTGTAGCACTATAATTAAAGCTTTTCAAATATAACAAATCCAGTAGAATATTAATCAGAGGCTCTAAATAAAATGATGGGAAAATACCAAATATAATTAACAACTTGGGAGTCGAATACTACTTTCATATAGCAAAATAAAACTAACAGGATAGCAAACATATAAAATGTTATCATTTAAAAACTTACCTATAAGCATTCATCTACCATATAACCTAACTTCCAGATTCAAATTTATGCAATTAAGGCTGCAATCCTAATCATGTTTTCCTGGAAGTACTATTGAACAAAATGTTGCTTACTTCTGAGTAGACAGGCTTTGGATTGCACTGTTCGACTGCAATCCTAACCTCCAGTTAGGCTCCTCCTCCTCTGTCCACTATTCTGGATTAGAATTGCCATTTTTTGATCCTGGCCTGGGGTGTCATAAAATTGCTATAAGACATTCTTGCACCACTCTTGGGGGAGGGTTAGGCCTATGCACAGACATGCCTCATAGAATCATAGAGTTGGAAGGGACCTAGTAGGTCATCTAGTCCAACCCCCTGCCTGCAGCAGGAAATCCCCCTAGAGCATCCCCGACAGGTGCTCGTCAAGCCTCTGCTTGAAGATCCCCAGTGAGGGAGAGTCCACCACCTCCCTTGGCAATCTGTTCCACTGCCGAACCGCCCTCGCCGCCAGGAATTTTTTCCGGATATCCAACCGGAATCTCCTCTCTTGCAGTCTGTACCCATTGGTCCTAGTTCTGCTTTCAGAAGCAGCTATGAACAAATGAGCCCCTTCCTCCTTATGACAGCCCTTCAGGTATCTGAAGAGAGCAATCATGTCTCCTCTCAGCCTCCTCTTCTCCAGGCTGAACATCCCAAGTTCCCCCAACCTTTCCTCGTAGGGCTTCCCTTCCATCCCACTGATCATTCTTGTCGCTCTCCTCTGGACTTGCTCCAGCTTGGCTGCATCTTTCTTAAAGTGAGGTGCCCAGAACTGAACACAGTACTCAAGGTGAGGTCTGACCAATGCTGAATAAAGAGGAACTAGAACTTCCCGCGACTTGGAAGCTACAGGCCTCTTAATGCAACCTAAAATGGCATTTGCCTTCTTTGCAGACACATCACACTGCTGACTCATGTTCAACTTGTGATCCACGGTGACTCCAAGATCCCGCTCACATGTTGTGCTGCCAAGCCAAGTATTCCCCATTTTATACCTGTATTTTTGGTTTTTATTGCCCAAGTGCAGAACCTTGCACTTCTCCCTGTTGAAATTCATTCTATTTGTTACAGCCCAGAATTCTAGTTTATCCAGATCCTCCTGGAGGTTTCTCCTGTCTTCTGTTGTGTTTGCTACTCCTCCCAGCTTGGTGTCATCCGCAAATTTGATCAGGCTCCCCCATATCCCTTCCTCTAAGTCATTAATGAAAATGTTAAAGAGGACTGGGCCCAAGACAGAGCCCTGGGGTACCCCATTTGAAACCGATCTCCAGGTTGATGCATACCCATTTACTGAAACCCTTTGAGTGCGGTCGTCGAGCCAGTTGCAGATCCACCTAACAATTGCCTCGTCGAGCCCATATTTTTCCAACTTCCCAATTAAAATGTCATGTGGGACCTTGTCAAATGCTTTGCTGAAGTCAAGATAAATGACATCCACAGCATTGCCACTGTCCAGTAAGCTCGTAACCCAGTCAAAAAAGGAGATCAGATTTGTCTGGCAAGATTTATTCTTGGTAAATCCATGCTGGGTTGTTTTGATCACCGAGTACTTGTCTAGATGTGCACAAATTGTGTGTTTTATGATTTGCTCTAATATCTTCCCCGGGATTTTCCCCTTCTTAAAGATTGGGACTACATTTGCCCTCTTCCAGTCCAGTGGCATTTCTCCACACCTCAAGGATTTCTCAAAGATGATCGACAGAGGCTCTGCAAGGACATCTGCGAGTTCCTTAAGAACTCGAGGATGCAGCTCATCTGGTCCAAATGACTTGAATTCATTTAGGCCAGCTAAGTGGTTATGAACCAGTTCTCTGTCAATCTTAATCTGCTGTTCTGCACCATCCATGTTTTCATTACCTCTTTGTGGATGCAAGCACATTCCCGCATCGGCCAATGATCCCGCACTCCCATTTGCAAAGCCCTCCTTCCGAGAATAGACGGACGCAAAGTAGGAGTTGAGCAGCTCTGCCTTCTCCTGGTTTCCAGACACCTGCTGTCCACCTTTGTCCAGGAGCAGCCCCAGCCCTTCATCTCTCCTCCTGTTCCTTTGGGCATATCTAAAGAAGCTCTTTTTGTTATCCTTGACTTCCCTGGCCAGCCTCAGCTCATACTGAGCTTTAGGCTGCAATCCTCAAGACACTTTCCTGGGAGTAAGACCCATAGAACACAATGGGGCTTACTTTTGAGTAGACATGATTAGGATTGTGCTCTTAGCATTCCTGACCCCCTCTCTACAAGACCGGGCTATCTGCCTGTACTCCTCCCTGGTGATCTTTCCAGTCTTCCACTCCCTATACTTCTCTTTCTTTAACTTCAGCTGATCCCCAAGTTGCTTATGGAGCCAACCTGGTTTTTTCAGATTTTTCCCCACTTTCTTTTTTATGGGAATTGTTTCCGACTGAGCTTGTAAAAGCTGCCTCTTAAGGAGCTCCCACCCATCTTGGGCCCCTTTCCCCATTAGATCTTCAACCCATGGGATTCCGCCTATGTCTCCTCTAAGCCTGTAGAAATCAGCTTTCCTGAAATCCAATGTATAAGTTTCACTCTGCACTCTTTTTATTTCCCACATTTTTCTAAATTCCAGCAGCTCATGATCGCTTTCCCCTAAAGTTCCCGCCACGTTGACCTGGTCTATCAGTTCATCACAATTAGTTAAGATCAGGTCAAAGATGGCCCCTCTCCTTGTTGCTTCCTCCACCTTTTGGACCATGAAGTTATCTTCCAGGCCCTTCAGGAATCTACTGGAGCTTCCATGTTTGGCTGAGTTTGTCTTCCAGCAAATGTCTGGATAGTTAAAGTCCCCCATTACTACTACCTCATATTTCCTTGCAACGCCTGCCAGTTGCTCCAAGAAGACATCGTCTACTCCTTCTCCTTGGCCTGGCGGTCTATAGTAGATGCCTACCACAATGCTTTGTTTCTTGTTTTTCCCCCTAACCTTTACCCAAACACACTCCACGGGGTATCCTGACCAGTTTACTGGATTTCAGAGCAGGTATATACGTTCTTGACATATAATGCTACTCCGCCTCCCCTTTTGCCACTTCTGTTCCTCCAGAACAGCTGATAGCCTTCCAATTCTGCGTTCCAGTCATGGGGGGAGTCCCACCAAGTTTCAGTTATTCCTATCAAATCAAACTTCCCTTCACTTGCTAAAAGCTCCAGCTCATCTTGTTTATTTCCCAGGCTCTGTGCATTTGTGTAGATGCAACGTAAGCCCTGAAGGTTGTAACTCAATGCATTTCCCTCCGTTTTTGTAAGGCCAGGCCCCTCTAAAGATTTTTGACTTCAAGCCATGCCCTGGCAATTTCCATCCAGAGCATTTTCCTTATTCCTAGGTTCCCTTTGGACGTAACCCACCCCCTTCTTATTTAGTTTAAAGCCCTCCTGATAAGGTTGGCCATCTCCCATCTGAAGACACTCTTCCCCCAACCCGTAAGATGTAGTCCATCCTTTGCTAGGAGTCCTTCCTCGAGGAAGTTCATCCTGTGATCCCAGAATCCAAATCCTTCTCGATGACACCATTTTCGAAGCCAGTTATTGACCTGTAAAATCTTGCCATCTCTGAGGACCTTTGCCGATTACTGGGAGGATGGATGAGAATACTACTTGGGTATCCCCCAGGTCCTTAATCTTCCTCCCCAAAGCTTTATAATCCCCAACTATCTTTTGGAAAGTTTCCCGAGCAGTATCGTTTGTTCCGACGTGACTGAGTAAGAACGGGTGGCGATCAGCAGGCGTGATCATCCTCGGTAGCGTCTCCGTGATGTCCCATATCCTGGCACCAGGGAGGCAGCACACCTCACGGGAAAACGGGTCTGGTAGGCATACAGCTTCCATGCCCCTCAGGAGAGAATCTCCAATCACCACCACCCTCCTCCCTGTTCTCCTTCTGTGTCTAGCTTCCCCCACACTAACTGGTTGTGGCTGCTGTCTATGAGGGGGATCTGTAGGCATGCCAGTATGGGCAATGCCAGGATCCGGTGTAGGTGTGTTAGCAAGAGGAACTTCTGCCAGCATGGTGGAATCTGAGAGACTCTGGAAACGGTTATATAGCTCCAGTGGTTCTCGACTGCTCCTGCCCTTTTTTCTCCTGTCACGTGTCTCCACGAAGAGCCATCGTTGCTGGGGTTCCCGCTGGTGTCATCCCTCTGGAGAAGTTCCGTGTGCGTTGCATTGAGGAACTCCTCAGATGCCTTAATTTGACGAAGGGTGGTAACTTCACCCTCCAATGCTGCCACCTTCTCCTCCAACAGTGCAACCAGTTTGCACTTGCAGCATCGATAATCCCCGGGGTCCTTGGGCAAGAAGACAAACATGGCACATGTGGTGCATGTCACGACAACTGCGCCCTTCCCTTCCATCTCCTGTCAACTTCACAAGTCTTCCTTGCTCACAGGCTCCGGTCCACAGGATCGCGCCTCAGCCTTGATGCTGCCCTACAAAGCTCCTCCCACCAGGCAACTAGCCAAAGAACAGCCTCCCTACATCACCCCCAGAATGGGAAGACAAGAATTTGACTCAACACAAATGGCTTCTGCAAATCACAGTTCTTAAAAACTGCTTTTCTAATGTTGTCGATAGGTAGTCATGCAAGCAGTCATTCCATTTTTCAGTCCTAGAATCGAATGGTAACCCCAGCAGACATTAAGGCACTACCTTATTCAGTTAGGCACAATGGTGGAGCAGGAAACCTGGAAGTAGGTCTTTAAACCTATTTTTCCCATTGTTTTCTTTATACATTGATTTTTTTTTATCCATGAGAGGTTCTGAAATGGAACGCTAGTGCGTAATGAGGGATAGCTGTGTACTGCTTTTCTAAAACTGAAAGTAGTGTTCAACAAAGAAATAGAACATGCAGAGGATAAAACATCTAAATAATATTATTAAAATGACAGCAATTAAAACAAAATTGCAAGAGCAGATTAAAATATAAACCACCCTTCTCCTCCTCCTCTTCCATATGCTATTCTGGATTAGAATTGCCATTTTTTGATCCTGATGTAAGCAGATGACTTTATCCAATCCATGTTTGACACGACATTGAGGAAACCACTCAGTCTGTAGTAGAGGCCTGTTGCTAGGTAATTATTCTACAGCTGCTCCTAGAACCCTTTTCTTCCAGATGGAGTCCTTTATGACATGTTAGTCACATCTGATACCATCTGAACTTCTAGTGGGGGTAGATTCAGGTCAGCCAAGCTGTAAAAAATGACACCTCCTGGCTCTGTTTGCCTTATGACAACTTTTCCAGCTTTCAGTCTCCCAACCAAAATTTACATAGGTCGGTTCCTGATTAGCATTTTTCTTGCAGCCTTCTGCTCAACCACCAGGCCATTCCTGCTGCCTAAGATATAAACCAGCAATCACATAAGGTAGAAACCGGAGTCAGCAGGATTCACAGGAAAGTGGATGCAGACACTGCTTTCCAACGTGAATAAAAGCTCAATTCTAAACTTTGCTATCACTGACAGAGTAGTCACCGCATTGGTACAAGTGATCTCAAATGTGCTTTAAAGAACATTTGTGGCAGCATGAGTAGGCAGCACTGGTGTCCTGTGCTGTTCTGCCAGCAGTGTATCTAGCTGGATGGACTTCAAAGCAGGTGCTGCACCAGGACATGAAGGGCAGAGGAGGGTGATGAGCGGACAGAAAGGAGGCAGGCACAGCAGAGCAGGCCTTAACCATATGCTTCCCACTCCCAAGCCTAAAAGCCCTATGCAACGCTACTTGTCATGCCAGCAATTTAGCTGGTTCAGATCCAAATAGTCCCATTCAAGCAGAATGAGATTTAACATGGGGTGTCCCCTCCAAAGCTAAATAGGATTGGGCTGTTACTGCTTCAGAACTACAAAGTATCTACTAACTCTCACCATATACCATCCACTAGTATATTAGTAATTCTTCATTTGTAACATCAAAAAGAAAATGACTGCAATTTTGCACAAATTACATTTCTTCAATCTAAAATCTCATTGATGTCAGTAAAATTTCAGCAGCCTAATCATGCTCAGGGAGAATGAAACATACCATACAATAAATCAGAACTAGAGTTCATTGTCAAGGAAATGTCATCTTTAATATTTTCTTACCTTTCTTTTTTTATTGTACATCCAAAGCTGAAATAACCCTAAAGCAATAACAGATGCCTTAGCTCTCAGCTCCACTGATTAAAATTGCTCCCTATAGAAAACCTAAAGCTTTAGTTTACCTACCATTTAAATGGATGACAGCTTGAAACTCTACTGTACAGGTTATATCTCATGAGGATTCCTTTTCAGGACCTCCATGGATGCTTAACATCATGTTAAAATTAATTTAAAAAAAGAACATGTCCCTTTAGGCAGTGGTTTGAAAATGGCCTGCTTACCATGGAAATATGGTTGGCAGTCAATCAAATGGTCTCTCTCCCTTTCTCTCCAGGGATCAGAACAGCTTCATTTCAGCTGGGAGGCAGACCTCTCCCTTTCTCCAGAACAACAAATGAAGGCAAAGTGATGATCATTTCTGAATTGCTTTGCATTATTTTGCTGCTCCAGGGGGAAGAGAGGGGTCTGACTACCACCTGAAACAAAGCTGTTCTAAGCCCTGAAGAGGGGGACCAATTGATTGCCCGCCTCCCTACCCCATTAGCATGGTAAGCCGGCTATTTTTAAACTGCTTAAGGGGCATTTATCTTTTAATTGCATTTTCTTTGGGAAGGAGTGTTTTGTGGTGAAGCAGTAACCAACCTATCAACCTTTAATGACAGTTTTTTTTCTACTGTAATTGCGGAAGCAGTGATTTTCAACCACTGTGCCACAGCACACTGGTGTGCTGCAAGTCGTCTGCAGGTGTGCCATGGGTGTTTGAACAATTTCTTTATTTATTAAATAAACATAATTTATTAACAGAGCAGTTGAGGAATTGTGCCCCCACAAGCAGCATTGTGTGCTTTGTCAATTGTCCAAAGATTGATGTTGTGCCTTGACAATTTTCACACCTGCTTGGTGTGTCATGAGATGAAAAATGTTGAAAATCACTGCCCTAGAGAGATGGAAGTGCTCTGATGAGTTCTTTCAGCAGATTATACTCTCAAATCAAGAGTGATAACTATGCTCTAAGCCAGCATTTCTCAAACTGTGTGTCAAGACCCACTAAGTTGCTTGCATGCCAGTTTCAGGTGGATCCCCATTCATTCTGATATGTATTTTATTTTTAAATATATTAGACAATGCTATAATGGTATGTCACTGCATTTGTGGAAAATGTTACTAATCTGTACTTTTAATAGGCTTCTACCTATATGCTTTTAGTAATGATATTCAGTGTGGCTGACTCCTGGGTAAATGTGCATAGGACTGCAAGTTTGGGATGTTTGGGGAATATTTTTTAAACAGATCAGCAACTGCTTTAAATGGTTAAGTGTTTCTTTTATTTTCATTAATTTTTTAAACCTATCTAAAGTTTTAATTTAATTGATTTGATTGTGTTGTATGGGGTATTAAAACTTTTCCCGCTTGATGATGTCACTTCTGGCCATGGTATCATTTCCCAGTTAATGACATCACTTCTAATCCCAACAGAAAGTCCTTCTAAAGAGTGGGTCCTGGTACTAAAAGGTTTGAGAAGATTGTTCTCATGATGAGAACAAACAAAAAAGATTGTTCTGAGCTGTTAGAACCTCTGATCCTAATTTGTTACTCCGTCATCATGTCTGATTCTTCATGACACAATGGACTGCAGCACAACAGACCACAATCTTTCACTAGCTCCTGAAGTTTGTCCAAATTCAAGTTCATTGCTTCAGTGACAATATCTAACCATCATATTCTCTGCCATTCCCTTCCTCTTTTGCCTTCAATTTTTCTCAATATTAGGATCTTTTCTAAGGAGTCCTCCCTTCTCATGTGGTGGCTAAAGTGTTTACGCTCCTTCCATAGAAAAGTGAGAGTGTATGTTTGACTGAAGTGATCTCCTTTCAGTCCAACCAGATGTTATATGAATATACTGAATTTAAAATAAAGTATGTTTCATTTGTTTGATTTTTTTATCTTACTGTTGCTCTTCTGCAATCTTTCTTCCTGCTTCTTCTTAAATATGTGATCCTGCCCAAATAGGGGGCATACAGTGAACAGCATGATGACATGACAAACTGTGCATAGCCAGATTTGCTGACCCAATGACATGCTGAAATGCACATTTCTTGCTTCTTTTCCCAGTCACAATAAGCTTTCCACTATATGTAAAAAGCAGAGGAATAAGCATACTCAAAGTAGAGGAATAAGGATATTCAAACCTACAAATTATGCAGCATGAACTAGAATTAAAATTAGAATGCTATTTCTAATCAGAACAAATATATTCCTAATGTATTCCCTTCTGCATTAAAAGGAATGGGAGCATTTTACAAGACATCATTTATATAAAATTTGCCTCAATTCTCCAGTGCCTATCCTGTAATTAAACTTGTTACCGAAATATTATGACAAGTTTTTTTAAAATGCAGTTTATTGTTTTTAGGGTTTTTTGTAACAAATTAACTATGTCAGTTTTGCCCTACTTTGAGATGAATCTTGTTCCATCAATTATTCTTTCTAAGAGGTCTACATCTGTTAAGTGTCAAAACAAAGCCTAGCAACTGTAGTATAATTTATTTGCCATTTATAATATATTTTATTAAAATAAAACTGTTTTGCCAGTTCTGTTAACCAGATGAATAAGAAGTGATTGCTTCAGAACTCATTTCTTTGATGAAGTCCACATATTCCTTCAGGATAATTTGATGTTAGAATTTAATATTTCCATGGTATATGCATTTTCAAGCCCAACTATTTTGTAACAAATACAGCAAAATTTATCACCTTTCCATTTTATTCAGGAAAAATAATAGTTTTCTCATTGAAGGTAGAGTGAATTATACATATTTTTGCACAGGACTGCAGTAATTGGAATCAGGGTTTGGTTATGGTCAAGTGCACGACTCATTCCCTCTGCAGACTATCTACATACAGTAATGAGCAGAAGGCCAGGTTACTTATAAAATGAAAAAGGATTACTCATAGATATTGTTAGATGGACTCAAAACAGAGTTATCTTAACAGTGTTCAACAAAAAAGCAGACCTCCGTCAGTCTTGAAAGACTATAGTATCGTGCTCGGCGCTGCATACGCTGCATGCGAAGCACAAAAGCCTGGGTTGGATTGTTATGGAGGATAGGCTGTTACCCAAGCAGCAAATCCCCCCTCTCCACGCCACTGAATTAGTCCAATGGAAAGGCAGAGCCAATACGATTGGATCCAGCTGGCGCTGCAGAGCTGGGCTAAGGACAGGAGCTCACCCTGTCTTGTGGGGTCGACTCGGGTCTCGAACCCTGGCCTGCTGGTTAACAGGCACAGCGTCTTAACTGCTTGCGCCACCCACAGCCCTTCAAACATTAGCAATTTCATCATAGCAGTTGCATCTGGGGAAACATCCAAAACTAAGGAAAGTTTTGCTCAGTGAAGAAAAGGAAGAGTAGCCTTAGAACTACAGAGATGGCAAGTATGGACAAATTTATGCATGATCATCTATGGATCTCCTTAGATCCCTGCCAGGTATTTTGCTGGCATTAAGGATATGTGTAGCTGCATTCTTACCAGCATGTGGGCTTGACTTCAAAGTGATTCAAATGAGCCTTGTTCTTACCCTCCTGAATAGTTGCTTGGCTTCAGGATGACTCAAATGAGGCTTGGTCAGTGGAACCATCCTTTTATATGCCTCTATGTGTGCAGAAAGGGTAGGACTCTGCACAAAGAATGGAAGTGGAGATTCTACTTTTAGTGGGCCATGTGCAGAAGCTTGTGGGCTGTCTCCAAAGTTTAGTGCCATGTTCCGAGCCTGCCTGGCTATTAAAGAATAGCTCATCTCAGCAGAGAGGAGTTGCATACGCAGAGACCTCCAGCCTGCTTGAGAACCAAGCTGAGAGTGATCCTTTCTGTAGCTGCTGCTTAGCCAGGTGACAGGTACAGCAAGCTTGGGAACTGATTGTCTAACTTTACTGAATTAAATATTTCATGCCACCTAACTTGGCTTCCTAAATTCATTCTCAACACATTGGTCGATCTGCTTTTAACACCAGGAAACTCATACCAAACTTGTATATAACAAGAATCGGATGGGTTTTGAAATTCTGCATTCAAGAACCCACAAAGAATCTAAACTTATAGATTGAGAATTGAAAAAACTGGAGAAGGGTACTTTGATGTACCTTGGCAAAAAAAAAAACTCTCAGATATTTCACAAATAAGAAAATTTGGGATTTTCTTTCAGGAAATTCATTCTAAATTTTAGGAAATTTCCTGAATTCAGGAAATTCAGCAGTGAAACAAACAGGACAATCCAGAGCAACTAATCTGTCCACATAAGAGCCCTTAGGTTGCCCTATCTAACACTAGGTTGGAGCAACTGCAAGATGCTCCAGCCCAGTTACTCTAGAAGAAGCTTAGGGCAGAGCAAGGCAAGATAGGGTGCCCTAAGAGAGGTGGACCTGCTCTGCCCTAGCTGGGGCAGCCTAAGCAGCTCAGGAAAGGCAAGTTGAGGGCATCTTTAGCATTGCCTAGGGCAGAGCAGTTACTCTGTATCCAGAGCCTGTTTCCAAGGCAGAAATGCCCTCTTCCAGCCCTCAGAGTTATACCTCAGGAGCAGGTATAGTAATGAGTAGACCCATAGGGGTCCATGATAAGGCCCGAGTAAGAATGGCAGTGCTGACCAAAAATCTGAGTTCTTGGCCAGCCTAGCTGCAACCCCTTCCTCTCAACCTCAGGATATGGAAAAAACTACGGCTGCCCACAAACCTCAGGATACAGCAGGCCATTCCAAGAAGCCCCTTGTATTCACTGTAGAATGTACTGGCATCTCATCAGGGACTCCTTACAAGGCAGGCACCCAGTGGCATCACCAGACTGGTGCGGCTGGTGTGGGCTGCATTGGGTGATGTGCTCCGTATGGGGTGATGTGCCGGAGGAGTTTGACTGTCCTTTGGCAGGCCCCGGGCGTCAGCACCCCCATTCAGGCCTGCTCCAAGGCGGAGAATCAGCCAGAAGCTGCCACTTGTCTGAGGAGCTGGCTTGAACGGCCATCTGAGGTACACTGTGCAGAAACATACTGAGCGTGCCAAACAGCTTCAGAGGAGACTTCCTTAGAGCAGAGAAAGTCCGCGCCTCTGCACAGCCATTCGGCCTCACTCAGGAGGCGGAGCGGCAGCCGAATGGCTTCAGAAAGAGTACTGCACAGGCACCAACTCTGACGCCTGCACAGTCTCCCCCGAAGCCAAAAGGCTTCAGAAACAACTGCGCAGGCGCCAACTTTGGTGACTGCGCAGTCCAGGTAGGGGGGGCGCGCATCCCAGGGATGACGCACAGACTTCCGCACCAGGTGATGTGCAGAGTCATGTCACCACTGTAGGCACCACAGCTGTTCCTTGTTCAGTGTGATCTGAGGGGTGTCTCCTCAGGAGCAAGTCTTCCCCTTGTGTCAATTACTTAGCATGCTCTGGAGCAGTTAGGGCAGCCCAGGCTTCCTGACTCTCTGGATTCAGCATAACTTTCTGCTCTGGATACAGAATAGTTAGGAGAGTGCAGTTAGGTCAGAGCTGAATTTGCTCTGGATTGTGTCCATATTCTTCTTCCATATGGCGTGACATTTTCACATGGTTTGGCGCATGTTTGACTGAAGCCTAAGGCTGCAATCCTAAACACACTTCCCTGGGAATAATACCCATTGAACAGAATGAGGCTTACTTCTGAGTAGACATGTTTAGGATTGTACTCTAAGGTAGGGAAAAGAAGACAGCTATCAAATACCAAAAGTTCTGCTATGAATATCAAAGTAATCAACAAGCTGAATAGAACAAGACCTGCTTCTACATACCACTGAAGCTCAACTGGCACCAAGCAATAACCCTGCTCCCCACTAGCCAGGCAAGGTTAATCTGGGGAAGTGGCAGGATTCCTACTCCCCTTGGAGGTCTTCAAACCAAGAAGAGGAGATTCCTACACGCTAAACAGAACCAACCTAGAGTCACTTTGGAGGGGAATACATAAATTTCTCCAATTTCCACAATAGTATATAGAAGCTCCAGCCTACAAGTCATCTTTCATTACTTCTTCTCACATCAGCCTCAGCAGCTTTATTTGGGGACAGTGCAATGATATGGAAAGAAACATGAGCAAGGTGGCCTGATGTGATCAGAGCATTCATGTGTTACCAGGAGCCAGAAACAGGAAAGCGTTTTTCAATTGTAGCCAAATTATCTCAGTAATATGCAGGTTGGACCAGAGGTTACTATAAACTCACTGTCAAAAAACATGAATTTAAAACTGAGGAGGAAGTTATTTCCTATGGCAATTATACATCTAATTATATTAGCTCACTTTACATTTTTCACAATGGATGCTATAATTATTCTATGGCTATCTCAAAATGTCTGCATTGGTTCTTATAATCTGAGCCCCATGCATAATGTTCCATTTGTTTTCATGGATTCAGAGATTAGTTCACAATCCAATTTTTTCTAAACCATGAATAAGATATTGGACAAAAAGATTTCCCTATAAAGTTTAATGCTAGTTATTAATTGTGATGTAAATCATAAACATCAATGATGAGATTGATAATCGCTAAAAATTACTGGATATATCTTTCTGAGCAGCTACAGCAACACTTTATCTGGATACATTATGAATAATTATTCTGAAATTGAATGCTGGCTGACATGGTATGATGGCATATACTGACGGCCTACTACACAATTGTGTAATTCCTTTACTACTGTATGGGTGTTTTACTACACTAATCTATGTACAATTGCCAAAGAAATAATCTTGCTATTAGAATGTCAATTTTTACATGTTAACTGGCTCCTAGTCAGCCTATCAGAGCACAGACATTGCTATTAAGAAACATGGTTACCATTTTCTCAGTCACTGAGCTGTAAACGTGCAGAGCAATTTGCTCAGTTTTAATATTACAATTCTCTGTAATACAATATTACAATGGCTCTCAAATCTTCAAAATGCCATAATAGTCACCTTTAATGAAGGCCATTCTCCAGAAATTAGTTCTATTCTACTTATTAATTCTTGGCTCACATCCCCAACACAAACCAAATAAGCTGCATTTGTGCAATAGCTGTATTTGCTACAATGACAAGAACAGACTATTTAGTGTAAGTATTTATATGCACTCTTAAATTTCACAGTTCCAGAGTACTGAAACAAAATTAGCACAATAAAATAAATGCAAATCTCTTGTTTTTCACTGTAATCAACATAACCCACATAAAGACCCACAGGGACTGTCAGAACACATATACTGTATAAGAAGAGATCAATTGCTTTAAAGGCTTATTTCAATTTCAATTTTAAATTAAACATAATTTTAAAATGGGATTGACTGCCTTTCTTACAGAGCAACTGTAAGACTGGTTAATTTCTCTCAGAACAGAGTTCTGTAAAAGTTCTGTACAGTTCTGTAACTGTAAAACTGGTTACTTTCAGAAAAGAGTTCCACAAATTGGAGCCACCATGAAGAAGGCATTGTTCTAGCTAACCACAATTTCATCACCTTTGGTAGTAGAAAATATGTGGTAGAGCTTCAGTACTAGATCTTGCTAGAGCAGCATTTCTCAAAGTGGGGGGTCAGGACCCCTTTCTCAAAGTGGGGGTCAGGACCTCTGGAACTTTCCTTGGGGTCGCCTAAATACCCCTGGTGCAGGGGGTCAGGTGGGAAGACACGGCAGAAATGCTGGAGCTGCTGCAGCTGGAAGAAGCCACAGAGAAGTGGCTCAGAAGGAGCCTCTGAGCTGCTGTGAGAGCAGTGTGTACCCTTGGGGATGGGGAGGCACCCAACACACTCACCACGGACAGCAACCTTTTCCTCCTCCCCCCTTCCCGCAGATCCTCAGAGCACCTGCCGGCTGAGAGTGTTAAGCGCGCTGAGGTGTGAGAGTGGTGTGAGCATGGTGCCAGAGCTCTGGCAGGTTGGCTGTCTGGTGGGCGCCCCACTTGTGCACCGACTGTTGTGCCCTGCTCCTTGTGCTGTACTCAAAAGTAAACTCCCTCAATGTTCTTGTTGTTCATGATAAGTGAATGGGACTTACTCCCAGGGAAGTGCTAGGATTGCAGCCTTAGAGCCCAGTTCTATGCATGTCTACTCGGAAGTCAGTCCCATGATAGTGAATGGGACTACTCCCAAGGAACTGTGGCTGGCTTTGCTGCCTGAGATCCCAATCCTATGGCGGTCTCCTCAGAAATCAGTCCCAAGTTAGTGAATGGGGCTTACTCCCAGGAAAGTGTTAGGATTGCAAACTTAGAGCCCAATTCTATGCATGTGTACTCAGAAGTCATTCCCATTGAGTTCAGTGAGGTTTACTCCCAGGAAAGTGTGCATAGCAGTCTGCAGCAGTAGCAATGAAAATAATTTTATGGTTGGGGGTCCCCACAACATGAGGAACTTATAAAGGGGTCATGGCATTAGGAAGATTGAGAACCACTTACTAGAGATTGTCTTCTCCCATGTGGACCCCAATCTATATAGTAAGATCTACAGTACTGTATATAGTAAATATCCCAGATTTAGGGTGAAATCCAGAGTAATTCAGAGAAATCCAGAAATCCAGAGAGTCCTTGCTCCGGAGTAAGAACAAGTTACTCTGGATTGCAATATGAATTTCTCATAGGTATTCAGTAGGTTGTGAACTACGGGTAACTACAGGTACATTTTATGTCTCTTACATGCTCTGGTAGTTAGTCTGGATTATGTCCTTAGGAAATTTAAAGTTCCAAAACAGCACCTTAAATTTAGCATATACCCAAACTAATTCAAAGCCAGTAAAACTCTTGTACACTTGGGATAATGTGCATTTGGAGAATATCTGCAGCAGAGCAAATGGGCCATGGCTTTCACAGGCTGACCAAATAACCTTCAAGGGCATGAGTCAAGCTACAATACTTGGGAATGTCCTTATCGTGCAGACAGGGGTGCAGTGGCCATTAGTTAATCTTTAATTCATACAAATAAGACCCACACATGTATCTAATACAGAACTTGTATCCAATCCAAACACGTATCCAATCCAAAACCCAACACAGAACTTTACAGATGCATGAACTATTTAGTTACTATTCTGTAGTGACAGAAGAGGGGTTTGTTCAATAATTCGGAATTATAGTTATGGTTTTCACATCAGTACGCAAATTAATGACTGTTAAGAATGCTTATCACATTCCTGCTGAGAGCAGGACTGTTCATTTTTAAAAAGACAGAGATAAAATGCTTTGATGTTACTACTGTGGAAGAATAACTCTAGAGCAGTCAACTTCAAATAATTTTTTCATATGCACATTTCATATATCATCCTTTATACTATTTAAAAACCACATAATAAATGAGTTTATGTATAACAACAGAAGCTGAACACTGTGCAAAGCAGTTATCAGGGCCAAGGTGGCTCAAATAAGCCCAGTGCTAAATACAGAGTTAAATAAGCCCTGTCCCAACCAGGCAGAGTGCTTGCAGGATAGGTATCATCTGGGAAAATCACCTATCACAGCACAAGCAGAAAACAGTTCACAGACAGCTAGTCAAATAGGGTGCTAAGTGATCCAGGATTATTTCCAGTAATAGGAATACTTGAGTACAGCCACAGCTGTACCAATTTTCTGGCAATATGCTTCACTGAATAGTGTTGGTATTTCTGAAAAGCCATGCATATGATTGTACTGTAACATAGTCATCTTCTGAAAGCTTTGCATTACTGTTAGCAATGAATACTCCTAACCTTCTCTTTAACTCCTTAGTAAATTTCAAACGTTAACTGGATGACTGATAACTTTATGCAGCTGAGACAAGCTAAAAGCTGTGAACTTGGATGTTATCATTGAAATCCAAAACTGCCCCATATGCCTTTTGTTAAATCTTCTGGATCAGAAAGATACAAATCTATGTCATCAGAGAAAGAAAAGTATTATGTTTCTGTTTTTCTCCATTTTTCCCATTCTCCATATCTTCATTTTCTCCATTCAAGTCTATCACAAGGCCCAGCTGCTTTCATTAATGACTTAAGAGGGAGGGCAAAGAGGAGCAGGCGTGTCTCACAGGATACTGGAAAATCTGCAGACCTATAACCATTTACTTTTGTGTGGGAGAAAAGCATGGCACACAAAGCTTCAGTCACTCCAAGAAACCCATCTTGAAAATGCATCTTACACCACAGTGCAAAAAAATTGCCTCCCACTAATCAACCTAAGGTCTTGTCAGCTTCAAGAGTTACGAGTAAAATTAACAACAAAAGATTTTATTCTATAGAGGTGGACTACAACAAGCATCTTCCTAATATTATTCTATATCTGCCTATTAGGAATAAAGCATTTTTAACATTTTTAACAAACTCCAATCAAGGAATCGAGTCTCAGCTTGATTCAACAGCAAGATAAGTAGATAAGACTCAACTTTGTTATGATCCTTGTCAGCCTTATGGATCACTACTACTACAACCTTTCTCCAAATCTCAGAAATTCTGTTATTCTTTTTTTGATGCTGCATTGAAAATTGTCACAAAGTCCATCTCTCCCAGGAATCCTACCTTTATAAAGATTTATTTTTATTGTGTACTTAACCTTTTCATCCCAAAACAGTTTCGTGTTCCCAAGATAGAATTGTAGATAGGATCTCTGAGATGGGATGCAGCAGGTACATCGTACCTGGTACTCAAAGTCAAAAAGAGGGCCAGGGGGGAATTTACATTTGAAGGGTGAAGGGAAGGGGCCCCCTAAAAACTTTATATCCTAGATAAAATTCCTCTTAGTGTTTCTGATTAGATGTAGTTTACCGTGAAAAAAATATCAATTTGCTCATCTCCTAATCTTTACACTATGGGGGCAGCTTCACCTTGAGGTGGTTGTGTAAGACTCTGGGTGTACCCAAGAAATAGCAAAATTCCTCAATTGATCTGCCAGGTTTTATTGCTTTTGCTGTTAAAGTTATTTTGCTTTGCATAAGAATGAATCTTCTTTACAAGAAAAAGTTGTAAATTTTCACATTTTTATGTGACTCTACATATTAATCAAAGTAACTACCAATCAAAGATGCCAAATGTGAAGGTGTCACTATATAAATTCAGTTCATTTGAAACAGATGTAACTTGGATTAGATCAAGTGAAATCCTCCAATACAAAACAATCTTTCTTTCATACCCTTCTACTTCAAGGAATACCTGCATCGGAACATCTAGCTGATGAGTAAAAAGTGCATACATATTTCACAGGGTTAGAGATGACCAAATCTACCAATTAACTTTACAAAATGAAAGCACTCTCTAAGATATTCTTTCATAGTTTAAACCTGAAAAAGAAAGCAGCATGATAGCAATATCAGTACTTCTTCTGTCTTTGATAACCCTTGGGCTACAAATTGATTGCTGAGCCATTCAGATTATAGAAGAGGGTACAGCTTCACTTTTTGTTGCATCTCCTGAAACTGAATAGTATCCAGCTGCTCCTTTCATAACCCCTGATCACCTTAATCTGATTGGATTGGGGATACTTTAAGTGCTGCAGACATTTCAGGGAAGTTTATATTTTCTATAGAGCCCAGTCCTGTCATGCCACCCCACAGCATGAAGCAGAGCAGACAGAGCATTATGATGGGGTGAGTAGTCCAGGGGCATTTAAGTACAGGGGTGTCACTAGGGTTATGTCACTTGGTGCAGAGGGCAGGGCAACAACCTGATTGGTGAGCGTGGTTATGTGCCATTGCCATGTCTCCACATTTTAATAGAATAAAGCTGTTTCAAAGTGGTTTGTTTCACTGCATTCTGCTGTAAATTATGCATTCAAAGGTGCATAACATGATGGGATTATTTCTACAAACCATGATTTTAGCCATTTAGGTCATAACGGCTGCTACTCCCCTTCAAGGCTGCCACCTTTCTAATGCCCTAGTAACATCCCTGATTAGGATCATTTTGGAAGCCTTGCATTCCCCAGGACTGACCTTCCACTTCAGCCAAGGCATGCTTGCTTACTCACCAGTAAATTCAGCTGTGCAGTTCACATTCATTTTCAATGAATTTCAAGGCAATAATCAGGGACCTCCTACTGGGGTGATTTGTGGGGGCTGCATTCATTGGATCAAGAAAATTCTGGTGTCTTTAGATTCATCTTAGCCTGCCCTTTCTAATGAACTATGGCATGTTTGCCTACTCAGAAGTAAAGCTGTGATATGGGTCACTTTTACTTTACATAGAGTTCAATGCATTTTTTGTTTTTGGCCATACCATTTGATAGGAAGCTGCTATTTCTGAACTGATTGTTGCATTGGATTCTGCTCTTCCGTATGAATGCAATGGTATATGAAATGTTTGATGTACCATCACATCATTTTTAGGTCCCCCAGTGCACATCACCTTGGTTGTGTCACCTAGTGCAGTCTGCACAACCCTAGTGATGCCACTGCCCAGGAGTGTCAAAAGTTCATGGGCCAGTTAAGGCATACAGAAGCTCCTTGAGTGGTCCCCAAGACAAATGGGCTCACCTAGCACCACTCTCAACTACTCTCAACTGCTCAGCTACAAACACCTTGGCAGAAGTGGCACTGCTGAAAGGGTGACCTGTGTGATAACTGGGCTCCCCATTTTTTTAAACTTTGATCCAAGTTTGCATATTTTCTCTTCTTATTTGCTGCTTATTATTTTCTATGTGAGAAAAAAACATGCTAATTTCTAGTTATTCAGTTACCACCTTTTCTGTTTTGTACATGGGCTCAAGGTAGTTTACAGGCAGGATAGCCATAAACCACTTCTTTTCAAGTGGGTTTTTTTTTTTACAGATATTGCACTGTGAGATACAGAACCCTCAGTTCAGTAAGTGTTTCCATCCAAGTGAGCAGCCAATATCCTGGATGTTCAGGGTCCTTCCAGTTTCAAAGCAGCTGCAGCTCGTCCTTGATTGCACTGTGCTCAAGATGACATATATGTCTAGCTGTTTGCATTCCACACCATCTCACAGTGCTTTTGTGAGGTCAGCAACTTCTGGCCTGCCATCCAAGGCAAGAACCTGTGATGTTTCAGCTTACCTTCTTCTGGCAGGTCACCAATTCATCCCCCAGATCACACCTCCTGCTTCCATACCACACTTCCTGATCACCACCTGCCCAAGGAGGAGGAGAAAGGAGGTTGGGAACATAAAGTTTTACAGCAATCACAATTTCCATCTTCATGACTCTTATGAGTTTTGTTGTGACTTGAGAAGAAGCTTCACTGAATGACAGGCACAAATGGGACGACTTCTGAATAGAATTGCATAAGATTGGGTGGTACTGGTAAGCATCATAGCTGATGCATGTGACCCTCATTTCTCTTGTCAATTCTGTCCCTACTCTCACACAGTCTATCCCACTTCCTATAGGGTGACAATATGACTGGAAATTTCCAGATTTGTCCTCTTTTTAAGCCTCCTGTCTGGGTGTCCTCCAAAAAAGGTTTTGTTGTCCTCCATTTTGGCTTCATTTTGGAACTTTGCAATGGTCTGCAGTACCTCATCTTGTTAAATGTTGTTGGATTCATATTGAAGAGCCGAATCCACTGCAAAAGTCCATTTTGAAATATCTACTTCCTATAAAACATTATGGCCAAAAAACTAAAAATAAAAAATATGCATTGAGCTCTATGGGAAAGTAAGTCCCCAATATCATGGCTCTGCTCATGAATAGGCAAACGTGTCAGGCTGAGAGGAATCCAAATTGTTGTCCTCCTTTTGAGGTTTGGGCATCTGGCCACACTGACTTCCCACCACCTTGGTTATAGATGGGATGGGACATCAGGGGAGTATTAAAGTATACTTTAATATTATACTTTTCAATTAAGAGGAGTTTCCAAGTAATTTCTGTTTTGGGTTGGAAGAGGTAGTCTGCTTCAAAAATCCCACTTGGTGTGGCCCTCATGGGTACCTAAAAGATAACTTTGAGTCCCAACCAGACAGGAGAATCCAAAGCATTTATGTCAAGCTTTTAATGCTACATCACAAACATTCAAATTTGTTCCACTCTATTAACACAATCACCTTTGTTGCAGCAGGAGGAGAGGCTGAAGTGCCATTTAAGTTCAGCCCCAAGGTTGCAAAACAGCGAGGCAGGAAGAGAGGCCACAGATTTATAGGAAATGTCAAATCAAGTGTCATTACTATAGAAGCAGTAACAGAGATAATATACAGCCTGAGGACTAGAAAGTGGAGAAACATGTCAGTCAGAAAGGAAGCACACAGGTCCTGTTTAGATTATAAATTTGATCACCTCCAGGGAAAAGAGAACATTTTCCATGTGACATCCTTTGCGGGATCAGTCCCTGAAAAGAGACTGGTTCATATAATATGTTTCATCCTCTTCTTCTCTTTTGGTTTCATTTTACTTCACAAATCTAAGCCAGGGGAAGTTCTGTGTGTCTGACAAATATAGCCCAGTGTCCAATGCATGCCAGACAGATTCAATAATCTACAGGTAACTGTTAATAATATTAACATAAACACTAACCCTACAATCCAGAGTAACTACGGGAGTACGTAAGAAACATTTAAGTTGATGTAGTTACAGCACCACCTAGTGAAAACCTATGAGAAATTCATATTGCAAGCCAGAGTAAATTGTTCTTACATCAGAGCAAAGATTCCCCATAGTTACTCTGGATTGCGCCCTAAGGCTGCAATCCTAAAGACACCTTCCTGGGTGTAAGACTCATTGAACACAATGGGGCTTACTTTTGCATAGACATGGCTAGGATTGTGCTGTAAGATTTTCACAGCCAACATTCATAAAATTGTTTCTAAAACTATTCAGATTCAGATTTATAGGCTCCGTTCAAATAAAACCACTTCTGATGTTTTTCCTACCACGGAAGGCATTTTCAAAGACTACCCCTCAGAAACTGAGAGACAGGAATAAAAGCTATTCACACAACTATGACTTTTAAGCAATAACTACCAATAGTAGATGACTGCTTGATTGAGCAAAATTTCTATCACAAACTTGATTTCCCAGAACCAACCATTTCATCATAAGAAGGCAATAGTTCCCATACGGCAGAAGATCAGAGATGAATTTATTACTTCATTAAAGATATGTTATTTGTATTTCACAAAAAAACTGGATCTATCACCTCTGCTACTTCCATGGTTTGGCCCAAGGTATGAGCAGAAGGGCAACAGGATCTTGAATTACCACAGCGACCTTGGCATTTTACATGGTGGTGGTCAGTTTAAGTTTACTGTTGACTAATCCTACAATCCAGAGTAACTACGAGAGCACGTAAGAGACATTATGTGTACCCAGAGTTACTGTACCACCTAGTGAAAACCTATGGGAAATTTATATTGCAATCCAGAGCAAATTGTTCTTACACCAGAGCAAGGACTCCCCATAGTTACTCTGGATTGCGCCCTAAGGCAGCAATCCTAAAGTCACTTTCCTGAGAGTAAGACCATTGAACACAATGGCTCTTACTTTAGAGTAGACATGATTAGGATTGTGCTCTAAGTTGATAGCCGTAAAATAACCAGAGAAACCAATCACTCATACACTATAATTAAATACAATGAAGTATGGTGTTAATCTGCTGAAAAATAACAAGAGATGCAACAAGTTCATCTCCTGGCCAAGGAGACCCTATATAAAGACCCTATATCCAAGGCCAGTTAACACAACAAACAATACAGCCAGGTGTCTGTAAGCAAGATAATTCCAATACTTCAGGCTATTTTGGACAATCCTCATGTTTACATCATCCCAGACACTTCAGACAACATGATCTGAGCTGTGAGAATATTTATCCTCTCATTTTACCAAATTGCAGCCTTTCTGCATCTAGTCTACAAAAGTAAATGAAGCAAAAGTAGCAGCATTTTTCTCTACTCGTATAATATAAAACAAAGATAATGTGCTAGGAAGGGGTAGGTAAAAGAAAGAGAAAACATAATCATCTTCATCTCTCAGTGCAAGACTGTGGGAGCAAAGCTAATGTTTTGCACAGTATGGAAAAATGAATTGAGCCAGCCCTACTCACAATATTTTCTGCTAAAGAAAGCACTCTCAGCAGAAATTCATAAGAAATATGGCTTTTTTTAGAGAACAGTGAAACATTTTTATAAATCAGACCTTTTGGTGATGGGCTACTGTTTCTGTGATTTTTAAGTAATTTGGCTTTTAATGGGGGCGGGAGAATTTCAGCATAGGGTATAGGTTCCTGATGCTATTGTGAATACCTGAAACAGTGAATAGCAGTGATCCCTATACTTATGAGAGTGCATAGACTGTTTGCATACAATGCTAACAAGAAAGTGGTTCACAAATTTCACCACATTGTGCAGAGGTGGACCAAGAGGGCTTCACATCCCATGACATGCAGACGTCACGATGCCCCACCACCTCTGTCAATCTGCCAGTGGAGGGGGAGACGTGAGCCTCTCCCAGCCTCTTGCCATCTGACAGGCTGGAGAACAGACCTCTCCCTCTCCTCACTGGAATTTCTCCCAGTGAGGAGAGGGGGCATCTTCGTACCCCAGTCTGTAAGGAGCCCTTACATTCCCTGGGGAATGGCTTTCTCCCTCTCCTTGCTGGGAGACCCTTCCAGCATGGAGAGGAAGCCCTCTAATACCCCATTTGTTGGATTCCTCAACAGGCTTAGGAGCAGATCTCTCCCTCTTCTTGTCGACCCTTCCAGTGAAGTGAGGGGTGCCTCCATTCCCCAGTCCATGGGAAGCCCAGCAGGCAGTGGGACAGAGACATGTGCTCTGGAGCTGGCTGAGCATCTTTGTCCAAGTGGCTCCAGAGTGCCCCAGTGCTGTCAACAGATGGCTGGGGAAACCTCCAGCTGGCTGAAGACAGCACATGTGTGCCCCAGCAGGGGCACACGCACCCTCTTCATTCAGCCGGCTGGCTACAGAGGGTGCCCTGAGCACTCCCTGGACTTCCCCAGGTGGGGTAGTTAAGGAAGAGGGTGTGCGCACTCATGCCCACTCTCTGGGCAGTGCTCATGGCTTGAGCCATTGTTGCCTGCATAGGCCATATACCACTGTAAATAACAAAATATTTTAAGTGTTGAGATATTTGAAGTTAATCTGTGCAATGATGACTTTGGGGTGAGAATGTTAGTCCCAGTGCTTAGTTCTTTGTGGGGGTCTCGGTTTGGCAAATTATTAGAAATGCATCCTTGAGGAAGAATATAAATTTAATAAAAGACTGGGATCTGTAGACATGGTGAGATTTTTTAAGTACCGGTATACTAGACTAAGATGTCCAGCTGGCAAGAAAAACATCTCAGTAGAATGCAATTTCAGGTCTCAAGTGATGCTGCTGGTACCTGAATGGACACAATCTACTGGTACGCTGAAAGACCAGAATTTTTTCATATATATTCAATGTAACATTCTTGAAGTTCTTCATGATATTAGTACTACAGTGCATTGCAGAGAATTAGTGCATAAAAGGTAAATGCCATCCATGAACCATGAACCTTTCTTTCCTTCATTAATAAAACCAATAGTTGGAAAACATCAGTTCTGCACACTGAATTTGGAAGGCCCTGTGGCCAACCAAAATAGAAATTAAGAGTATATCCCACTTTATGGGAAACTCTTCTAACTGAAAATAACTTCTCACTTAGGGCGCAATCCAGAGTAACTACAGGGGGAGTCCTTGCTCCGGTTTAAGAACAATTTGCTCTGGATTGCAATATGAATTTCCCATAGGTTTTCACTAGGTGGTGCAGTAATTACAGGTGCACGTAATGTCTCTTACGTGCTCCGTAGTTACTCTGGATTGTAGGGTTAATCCATTTTGTGGGGTTCAGACCATGGCTATGACAAGAAACAAAAATTTTTCAAAAAAGTCATTATATCTCAATTACATCAATTAGGAATAACCTCAGCACTTCATATGAAGTGATCATTGCATTATGTTTTCTCATTAAGCCAACCACAAAAATCAGATTTTGTTCATATTGAACATTTTTCCCATGATGAACAGTTACTGACACATATCTTAGCTCATTTGCTGAGCAGTCCTACCATTTAGGCTGGCCTTAGCCCTGGCATAAATCCTGTGCTTACCTAGAGGTATCGCCAAAGTGCCATAAGGCATTTCTGCCCCACTCCTGGGCAGTGGGTTAGGCCAGTGCGCAGGCATGCACCAACTTCCCCACAACACCATGGGAAGATATGCAAGGTGAACCCTCTGTCCTGAGCTTAAGTGGTTAAATTACCCACAGAGGCAGAAACAATGTCCCCTGTGCTGGGATACTTTTTCAATTTTTTATCCTGCCTTATTAAATAAATTATCATGTAGCATAATAATGAAATACATCTGCTTAAATAGATTTAAAGTCACAGTGTACTAAAATCATAGCCTATGTAAAATACAAGTTAAAATCTTTAAAGAGACTTCACATACCACCAGAAAGTAAGTAATGTCAGCATTAGGCAAACATCACTCAGAACAGTGTTCCATAATGCAGGATAACTCAGGCTTAGCCTATGCTGATGGACAGTAACATCACCAGTGTATCACAAGGTGTGCTGGATGACAGCTGCTCTTTCCATCTCTATTGTGATGCCATAAGTATAAAGGCATAAGGCCACATGGTGGCAGTCTGTCTGCCACCTGTCTGCCTACCTGTCAAAGGTGATATCAGTCTTTCTGGGTAGGCTTGTGTTGAACTGGGGTAAATCAGGGTTGGATGTGTTGGGTTGAATTGGGGTAAATCAGGTTGTTGGCAGCAGCGTCCACGTATTCCAAACCCTATCCTGGGCCTAATAGCCCACTGGGCTGATCCCTTCAGCTCACTGGGCTGCTCTACACCAGTAAAAAGCTGCTCTACACCAGTAAAAGAGCCCTTGGGGGTCCATAGAGTGACCAGAGAAGTAATGTTTTTTACTTCCCTCTCCTGGGTCCCCGCCTCTACCCTACCCTGCCCACTATGTCACTCTACCCTACCCTGCCCACTATGAACTCAACCAGGGGGTGATCTGAAGCCCAAGGAGGCCAATTTTGTGGTGTTTTACATAGTGAATTATCATGTTATCCAATTTGGCATATTATCCAACCACCCAACCGGTAGGGTAAAAGCAGCTAAAAGGCACAGTGTAGGGGCTTGGAAGATAGAATAATGAAAGTCAAAGTAAACAATATAACCACAATAAAAGAAATACTTTGCAGTAAATTCCAATTTACACTCAGATTAAAAAATTTTTTTCAAGAGATGGAAAGAGAAAAGGATACAATAAATAGCAAGAAACAAGAATGCGCGCGCGCGCGCACACACACACACAGAGCCCCAATCATTTGCTTATCTACTCAGAAGTAGGTCTCATTATAGTCAATGGAGCTTACTCCCAGGAAAGTGTGAATAGGGTTGCAGCCTGAGGAGAAGCAAGGGCTTTCTGCACACTTACCCTCTCAACTATCAGATTCTAACCTTCACTGGTCAATTGTCTGTTTCCAACTGCCAAAGAGCTAACTGCCATTCTCTTGCCTCTGACTGACAGTTCTTCACAACACTACTCAAGGCAAGTCATCTCCACCTTTTGACTCACATGTTGACAGGGGTGGGCAGGGCCTGGCCCAAGAACCAGTTCTCCAGAAGTGGGTGGGGCCAGGGGCAGGGCCAGGGGCAGGACCAGGGAGGTTTTTAATTAAAAAATTAAATTACTTACTTCTGAGTAGACCTGCATAGGATGGGGCTCTGAGGCTGCAGTCCTCTCCACACTTTCCTGTGAGTAACCCCCATTGACTATACTGGGACTTACTTCTGAGTAGACCTGCATAGGCTGGGGCTCTGAAGCTGCACTCCTCTCCACACTTTCCTGGGAGTAAGACCCATTCAGCACAATAGGGCTTACTTTTGAGTAGACATGGTTAGGATTGTAATCACCAGGCTGAGAAAAGAAGATCTATCCTACTCTACTTCAGAGTAGTCATGCATAGGATTGGCTTGGGCTCTCAGGCTGCAGGCCCAGCCACACTTGCCTGGGAGTAAGCCCCATTGACTATCATGGGACTTACTTTTGAGTAGTCATGCATAGGATTGGGCTCTCAGGCTGCAGTCCCAGCCACACTTTCCTGGGAGTCAGCAGTTAAAGGGTGCAGCTGGGAGCACTTTGCTCCAAGCATAGAAAGGAAAGGACTCCGGGGCTTGTGGGGAGCTTGCTGGGCTGCCTCTTGGAGCGGCAAATGTAAAAGTGCTCCCAGCTGCACCCTTTAACTGCCTCTCCAGCAGCTGAAGGAACCGGTTCGTTGGTTATCCCCCTCCCCACAGCACAGCTACCGGATCGCCACCGTCAGGAAATTTTAACAGGTTCTATAGAGTAGGTGCGAACCTGCTGGTGCCCCACCCTGCAACAGTCATTTGGAAAGAAACTTCTCTACCAGAATCTTTCCTTTTTTAACCTCTTAACAGCTCTTTCTTTTCCTTACAACTGCTTTCCCTTTAGGAATCTGACAAAAATGCAATTTCTCTGTGCTTCATTTCCCATCAGGTTCCCTTGCCTTGCACTCTATGATGAACAAACTAATCTGTGCAAGATTCCCATTGGGATCCTTTTGAATCACGACCTAACATCATATGGTGGCAATGAGGTAAGTTAACACAACTTTTTTCTCAAGCTAGAGCAGTGTTTCTCAAACTTTTATAGAGATTTATACTCTAAGTCTTTGCGGGGAAGGGCAAGGGCAGCAACACAATCCCCAAGATTGGATCACTAAGGGAGGAAAGAGGAAGGGTGCTTTCATTTACCGTTAATTACCAAGGGGAGCAGAAGTAGATGCAGTGGCATGTGAGGGTTTCCTCAGACCTACCTATGGTTCTACTCAAACCTCTGGAGGTGGTCTAATTTTTGTGCCCCCCAAAATTTTGTGCCCAGGGCAATCATCCCTCAGACCCCCTCTAGGCTATCCCACCACCTGTAGTCAAGTACCTAAACTTTTGCAATCAAATGCTCTTCTAGGAAATCAATCTGCAGCAGGAGCCTAAGATTGTTTACTCAAAAGAAAGTCCCATTAAACTCAGTGGGACTTACTCTGGGGTAACTGTGCATCGCATTGCATTGCTGCCCTAGGCTGCAATCCTAGCCACACTTTCCTGGGAGTAAGTACTATTAAACACAATGGGTCTTACTTCTAAGTAGACATGCTCAGGATTGCACTGGTAATCTCCCTACATCCATTCTTCTCATCTGTCCTACTTGGTCTGCCATCTTAGCCCTTTTAAGGACTTCTTTCACTCTTTTCCTCCTGACAACAGTTTAAATATATTCAGTTGATTGTGAATAGTTAAACTTTTCTTGGTCCAATCATAGGATTGAGCGAGCAAGTTTAGTGGGGCCAATTTTTATTCCTTTGTATGAATCGTTTGAATGAACCACAAGTTAAACAATTTTTTTTAAAAAAACCAAACACTGGTGGTAGCAAAAGACTGCTTTAAAAAATTCAAATTATTGCCATGCAAAATGAATTTTAAAAACTCTATTAAATTTTAAATTAATTAAGCATTAACTTATCCAAGTTCCAAAATGTTATCTGTGCAACCTAATTAAGGGTGTTGCTAAAAGCCAGATTTCACTATCACAATGAAACAGAAAGTCTCAACTAAAAGAAACAGGAACATATTGTGCCTTGCTGTGAATTTACAAATCAGACACTGGCTGATAAAAATACATTCCTGCATTGCTGGCTGTTGTGTAAGCCAGCAGTTCCCAAACTGATGGGTCAAAACACACCAGCATGGGAAGCCAGTGGGTCTGTGCCCTTTTAGAGGTGAGAAAAGGGGGAAGACAGTGATGCAACCCCCAGAAAGTGGTTTTTGATCACTATTTTTAGTAAATTGGAGGCTTGGGGAGCCGTGTGGAGGGCTTCTCAGGGCACCACACACCCCTGGAAGCTGCCAAACCTGCTGGTTAGTAAATTCCTCCTACTGCCCCAGTAGCAGCATGATCCTCAGCTGCAGCCCTGCCCCTGCAAAGTCTCCAGTGGTTCCTTCCTCTCATGAACAACTTTGGGAACCATTGGTGTAAGCAGACTATGTTTCAAATTTTGAAACCAGTTTTTAATTTCCACCTGAACTATAGACTTATCCCAATCCTATCCATTGCAGTTCTGTGGTGGACAGTGAAGTCTTCCAGCATTCTGCATGTTGGTGTGATAGCCTCTCTGTTATTCTGTGGTGAGCTGCTGCTGGAGCCAAGGCTGAGAAGCTATGCACTTGCAGCAGCACTATGAAGACTGATTGTTGGAGTAGATGTGGTGGACGTGGGGATGGATTGGGGTGAGGGCTGATCCTGGAAAGGACATGGTGAATCTTGGCAGCAGCAATGTCCACCAGATCTGTTATCCTTTTCCTAACACCTTCCTAAGGACTTGCTTGGTTACATGCTAGCAAATGGGGGGATGAGTGCTATGGAAGAAGGAGTGTTAAAGCCCCCATAATCTGCCCAAACTATGTTTCTGTACCTTTGCACGGATGGGTCAAGTACACCCTTCACACTGATGTAATTACACTGATGCCCAAGTGGTCTTACCAAAATCATTGGAGTTAGGATTTGTGTGCAAGTTCCAATGATTTCAGAAGATGACTTAAGAAGGTGCTTAATTATAACAATTATCAGGAATTGCAGCCCAACAGTAACCAGCAGGAATTTTACTACCATATATACTCGCATATAAGCCAACCCGCATATAAGCCGAGGCACCTAATTTTACCACAAAAACTGGGAAAACTTATTGACTTGCATATAAGCCGAGGGTGGGAAATGCAGCTGCTACTGGTACATTTCAAAATACCGTAAAAATAGATACCAATAAAATAACATTTACTGAGGCATTAGTAGGTTACTGGTAAATGTAAAGATTTTTTTCCTAGGACACAAGAGTGAAAAGAGGACACATCCTGCAGAAAATGTGCTCCTGGGAAAAAATAAAATTTATGAGAAGGCTGCATGCTGCCTGCTTATAAGGAAAAGGAGGACAATGAAGATTTTTTCCCAGGCAGAAGAGTGAAAAGAGGACATGTCCTGGGTAAAATGTGCTCCTAGGAAAAAATAAAATTCATGAGAAGGCTGCATGCTGCCAGCTCATAAGGAAAAGGAGGACAATGATGACTTTTTCCCAGGCACAAGAGTGAAAAGAGGACATGTCCTGGGAATATTGTGGTCCTGGAAAAAAGTATGGATGATAAGACTTCATGTTGCCTGCTCATAAGGAAAAGAAGGAAAGTGAAGATTTTTTCCCAGGACACGAGTAAAAAGAGGACCTGTCCTGGGAAAAGAGGACATATGGTCACAGTAATTTCCTGGTAGTAAGTCCATTGACCATGATGGCTCAATGCTGGCAGCTGACAAGGAAAAGCAGGACAATGTATTTTTTCAACACCAAGATACAAGGCTAAAAAAAGAGGACCTGTCCTGGGAAAAGAGGACATATGGTCACTCAGTACTTGCTTCTGAGCAGGCGTGTAGAGGATTTGGGCTTTGAGGCCCCCAGTGAATGGAGACAGAAGAGCAGCCACTCAAAGTTTCTCCCACCTCAGGAATTTTTAGTAGAGGGACACAATGGGAGGAAAAAGAAGGGCTCATTTGCATAGACCCACCTTTGCAAATATGCAAAAACAAGAAAATACTTCCTCAAAACTTGCTAGAAATAAGGTTTTTAAGCAAAATAAGATGTTTAGCAGAGAGGGGCTTCCTTCCAAGCCATCAAAGCAGAAATTGTTTCTCACCCTGAATGGAAAGTATACAGCTGTTTTAGACAACCACTTACTTAGGCTTGGGAGAATTTAGGCTTGAGATAGCCTGGAAGGACTATGAGTGGTATAATATGGAGCCTATGGGGGTGTACATGGGTGAGAGCCTCTATGTTCACAGACGTCCTCATTACCCTCCCTTGGTCATTGATTTGTTTCCTGATGCAGTAGAAGTATGGTCCATAAAGGATTTTGTGGAACTACAGAACCGGGGGAGGGGTGGAAACAGGCGAAGAAAGGGAATCACCATGGGTCCCTCTCCTCGCTGGTATGCGAAGGGAGGAGTAAAATTCATCCCGCGTTCTACGCTCGGCTATTGGGGTAGGGCAGATAAGGTGGGAGATTTGAAGGAGAGAGAGACGCTGGAGGAGCAGTTAGAGACCCTGCTGTGGAAGAGGGAGGATGTAGGTGGAGAGTCGGTGGAGGAAGACGAAGCATTGAGACTGGAAGGGCTGTTGTTGGCCGTGGAAGACTCTGAAAGAGGAAATGAGACTGATTAAAGCCACCTTCTAATCCCTACCCCCTGAGGGTCAAGAAGGAAAGACTCTTTGTAATCTGTTTTACTTACCTGTTGAACATTATCATTTAGTTGATTTAGGGAAGGATCTGCGTACCCTGAGTTAAGGTTGAACCTGTAACAAAGAAGTACCTTTAAGAAACCAATACTCTACTGCACCGCAAATTTTGCAGTAAAGAGAACTTGTTAGATTTACCTGTGCAAGCCTCTTCCTTTGAAGTATTCATGATGAGCAATTTTGAGGATGATGATAGAGACACTGAGATCTCCTTCCCCCATGGCATCCCGGGGGGGAAGGATGGGACAAGGCGACCCAGGGATAATGGGAGGCATGACAAGGCTCTTAATGGGAGCCTGTTTGAATAATGGCCTTTGCATGTGGTTAGCAAAGTGATTAGGAGGGGGAGGAGGGAGAGGAATGAGAGGGATGTAGAGAAACCTGTGCCTGCCAGGGAACTCCTGGCTACTTGACCCGCATATAAGCCAAGGAAGCTTTTTAAGCTCCAAAAAAGGGTTAAAAAAACTCGGCTTATATGCGGGTATATACGGTATATTCTAAATTATTTAAAAGAAACTGTCAAACAGTTGAATCTGATTTCCTATGCATTTCATTACTAATGCAAATTTACAAAATAAAATTTTTCAAAATCCGAATTTCCAAAATAAAAAAGAGCTATAGTGATAAATAAAGTAGGTGCTTTGATCTTGGTTCTCCTTTACTATAACCATCTCTAATCAACTGTCCAGGCAGAAAATACCAAGATTGAAAACAGTCAGCGTACTGGACTGTCATCTATTTCAGAATGTCTAACAACTCAGAGATTGAATTAATCCTTTAAGAAGCAAGGTTATCATACACCTGTTATCACCCCCTTCTGAAGAGATCAAATCAGTTTTGTGTTACAGTCTGTCAAAGCAGTCCTAAATACAAACCACTGTTGATATTAATAGAAATTATTTCCAGGTAAATTTTTGCTTAGGATTACAATCTTCCAGCCCATTCCAAAACACTTTTTCACAAATAAATCCCGTTTATTGCAACCTTATTTATTCCCAGAGAAAAATAAATTCAGCTTCTTGAGATGGATAAGTACTGCTTCATCAGGAATAGTAGCTATTATATCAGGTACTAGCGAAAACGTACCTGTGTTGCAGGAGTAAAATCCACCCTGTACGCCATTCCCCCACTGCACAACAACCCACCATTTGCAACAACCCCCATGTGCATTATCCCCCCCATGCGCAACACCCCCGTACAACATTCCCCCATGCGTACCACCACCCCATGTACTCCACTCCCCATATGCACCATCCCCCATGCTCACCATCCCCCCTGCACATCATCCACCACCAACATGCAACATCCCCCATGCACAACACTCCCCATGCGCATCAAACCCTTCATGAGCAACATCCCCCCATGAGCAACATCCCACTACACGCAGCCTCCTTCCCTGTGCATCAGGCAAAAAATTGGTGGATGTTAATCAATCTTCAATGTTAACTATAGGACAGAAACTTGTTGCACCCCTTTTCAGCCCCTTAAGGGTTGTCACAGAAGGAATACCCTCTCCAAATTTCATGCTTCTAGGTCCTGGGATTGGGACAGGGCCCGGATTAGTCAGGGATTCTTCAATATAAAGTATAGGGAGGAAAATGCATTGTGCCCCTTTTCACCCCCTTCTAGCTGGAATTTCCAAAAACCGGTTCTTCATCATGGAAATAATACTGTCCCCAAATTTCAGACTGCCAGCCAGCCAGTCAGTGACCTCAGTTATACATTTAGGCTTTTTTTACATGAAATTGTTTTAGCAACATGAGTGCCACATGAGTATCAATTATGTGCAATGTGCAAAGTCATTTATTCCAAACTGATTTTCTAGATATATGCATTCTCTGACCCTGCAGCAACCAGCAATTTGGAAATATCAAATGAAATTGCTAGAACTGAATTAAATTGCATTTCTAGAATTAAACTCCCAGAATTAAAATTGATCCACTAGTATCTTATTTTATGCTTCACTCCTGTGCGAGTTGCCAGCTTCTGATAGACTGCAATATTTCTTCCACATTTATTAATACACATGGAATTCATAGAACACTAATAAGGACTTTGAAACTGCATGTAGTGCCTTGTTTATTATAACATAGGAAATCATATAATGGAGGAAACCAAAGGACTGGGCTGTTTGTAACTTATAAAGATAGCCCAGTCTTATGGTTTCCTCCATTATAGCAGGCAGTCGTGGCAAAATGGGCTGTTCTGCATGCTATGATGGGAGAAGGCTGATCAGGAAGCTTTGGAGGTGAAAGAAAAAAATATTCTCCCTCACTTCTATATATGCCTCCCAATTGCCAATGGGTCTCTGGTTTTGTACTGAATGGCTTTTCCATTCACCTCTTTAACTGACCTAGATACCCAGTATGCATGTTTTGTGTGGTCTTGCAAGCACTAACGTTATCCAGCTGAGTGAGCTTTATGTTCAAGTCTTTCCCCAGGCATCTGAACAAACCAGATCACTATTTTTGCAAAGCTCAGAGTAATCACTGGCAGCAAACATTCAGAAACTTTTTGGAAGCTGAGAAAATAATGGCTTCCTCTTAGAGGAATATGGGTAGAATAAGGCCTCTAGATGTGTCTCCTGCTCCACTCTTTCTTGCCCATGGTCCTCTGCCCACCCACTTCAGCCCCAGAATGCCCCCTTACATCTCCTCCTCATCCTCTCCAATCCCACTCTAAATCCCTCCAAGGCCTCCAAATGCCAGCGCAACACACCCTCCATCCCAATTCCATGGTGGCACAGGCCAAGGAAGATCAGACCATGTCCTTGTACCAATCTAACCTCCCCAACTGTAGCAAGTGACTTACAGCAAGTTTGGGACATTGTTATTTGGCACAAGGGACTTGTACAGGGTGACCATATGACCAGAAATTTCTGGATTTGTCCTCTTTTTTAGCCTTCTTTCCAGGTGTCCCCCAAAAGAGCATTATTGTTCTCCATTTTGGCTTCATTTTGGAACTTTGCAATAGTGTGCAGTACACCATCATGTCACATGGCGTTGGATTCATATTGAAGAGCAGAATCCAATGCAAAAATCGTTTTTGAAATATCTCCTTCCTATCAAAAGTTATGGCCAAAAAACTAAAAATAAAAAATATGCATTGAGCTCCATTGGAAAATGAAAGTGCCCAATATATTGGCTTTACTTGTGAGTAGGCAAATGTGCCACTGTCTGTTGGAAAGGCCAGGCTGAGAGGAATCTAAGACCTTGTCCTCCTTTTGAGGTTTGGGCATTTGGTCACCCTGGGTCATATGCGCCAACATAAGTGCACTCATGATTGTGACCTGAGGCAGTTACACATCAGGACAGACTTCTAAATATCATAGGGCCATTCTGGAAAGGATGGAAAGGTTCATTTCTTCCATCCATCTCAGAGTTTGGCCCATCTCCAACTACAGTCATTAAAAAGTACTCTTTGTACTTTTACAAAGTACATTGATCTTCAAGGCCAGAAACACAGGAGAGAACAGGGAGGTGAAGAAATAATCTTGGAAACCTTTGACAGAGACAGTACTGCATTTACGTATGAGCTAAATAAGCTGTTGCTTAGGGCCCCACTCTCTAGCGGGCCCTCAAAAAATTTAACGAAAAAACTGGATGTATATTTCCAAAATATAAGATAAAAAACAAATAAAATAAAACCTACATACAGCAACAGTGTTTTGTGTTGTGTTGGGCTACAATCCAGAGTAACTACAGGACCGTTTCCACCGACGTAGTTATGGTGCCGCCTATGGGAAATGCATACAGCAATCCACAGTAAGTGCCTCTTATGTCTTCCTGTAGTTACTCTGGATTGTAGGGTAGGTCCATAAATTAGGTCCATAAATTACCATATAGCATATATTCAACACAACAGCAACAATTTCTTGTTGGCAAAGGACAGCTGGACATATAAAGGGCCCCATTACCTTCAGTAGCTTAGGGTCTTACCAAACCTAAATACAGCCTGGACAGAGAGGATCTGAAGTCTTGCCAAGGCAGAAGTCAAATATGAACCTGACATGCATGTACAACATGCAGGATTGCAGCATATATGATTGCATCAATCTGGTAGCATATATTTATCTGAGGTGATTCCTCTCAGTTTACAAACATGCAGTTACTATGAGATTTTGTCATCTCAAATGTGCTGCAAGTCAATCCAAAACTTTAGTAATTCTTCATATTGTTGTTACAGTGTTCTCAACTGCAGCATATTCCACCTAATGCTTTATGGTGTTGCACCAATATAGTACTTATTGCTTGTGTATTTTTGCTAGTGTCACAAGTTTTAAGATGCTTCCTTTAAGATACAGATTTTTAATATACTTGTATGGAATGAGCACAGTGGGGAAAAATTGGAATCTTAAAAGCTATATTAAAATGCATTGAAATGAAGATACAATTTGCCTTCAGACACGACCTCTGGCCACAGATGGAAGTGTATGAAAGTAAAATATGACCCATTTCAAGACTAGTTAAAATGTATTGAATGTTTAAAGTGTTGTCAAAACACATCTAAACTGTGCATTTCTTTAGGGTCACAGAAGAAATGGCAAGGTTTCAGCTAAGACTAGAAACTCATTTCAAAAAGTTATCTCAAGAGAAGTGATGAAACTTTAGGATAGTATTAACTAGTGTGTAGGTTATATACAAGGATCCAAATTCAGAGAAATGCATTACTCCTATTTTACTCATATTTACTTCAAAGAAAACACTAGTGAATTTAATGGAGTTTGCATTCATGAAGTGAGGACGTAAATAAAGACTTCTACACAGGATTGCACTCTTTATCATATTTGTTCCCTTTAGTTCAGTTGGACCTGGACAAGAAAGTCCCAACTTATATGAACCCCATTAATTTCAATAGGACTTAAGTACAATACACTTTATCTTTATTAAGGTCATGGCTTGCTATAAATATTGCAAGGTAAGACACATTCTAAAGTTTTTTTTTCTGTCTAAAATATATTTTACCATTTTCATATGTTAACAGGTTCCAGAATATACAAGAGCAAGAGTTTTCAGAGTGTAAAGAATTGAAACTCAATTCCAGAAACAGGCAAGAGTGTCTAAGGCTGCAGTCCTGAAGTGCACTTAGGCCAGCCTAATGCCAGATAGGCCAGCCCCACTCCAACAGAAAAGGCTTGGGCCAGTATAAGTCTACTTAGGGAACAATCAAGAATTTGGTTACCCTATCTTTCACTGAGGTGACAACTGCAAGATACTCCACCCTAGTTACTCTGGAAAAGTCTTGGGGCAGCCTAAAGCAATGTAGGCTGCCCCAAGACCGGTGGACCTGGGCTGCCCTAACTGAGCCAGCCTAGGCAGTTCAAGAGAGGCATGTTGAGGGCATGTTTAGCATTGCCTAGGGCAGAGCATTTACTCTGTATCCAGAGCCTGTTTCCAGGGCAGAAATGCCCTCTTCCAGCTCCTCAGAGTTATACCACCTCAGGAGCAGGTATAGTAATGAGTAGACCCATAGGAGTCCATGATTAGGCAGAGTAAGAATGGCAGTGTTGACCAAAAAAAAAAAAATCTGAGTTCTTGGCCAGCCTATCTGCAACCCCTGATTCTGAACCTCAGGATATGGAACAACTATGGAAGCCCTTTAAGCTGGGGATACAGCAGGCCACTCCAACAAGCCCCTTGCATTCATCCTACTGTAGCTGTAATTGATTGTCAGGAACTTCTGGGCTTCCTTAAAAGGCAGGCAGCACAGCCTGTTCCTTGTTCAGTGTGATCGGAGGGAGGGTCTCCTCAGGAACAAGCTCTCCCCAGGTGTCGCTTACTTGATGCCTACTGAGCATCTACTGGAGCAGTTAGGACAGCCCAGGTTTCCTGACGCTCTGGATCCAGCATAACTTTCTGCTCTGGATTCAGAATAGCTGGGGCAGCCCAGCTAGGGCTCTCTTCACTGCCCTCTCTCTGTATAGTGCCCTAAGTAAAATAATAAAAATTGCACCCCTTATTGGTTAGGGCAGTTATTTTCATCCAGTGTGCCATGGCCTTATGACCATATGGGTGATAATCGCCATGGCTAGTCCTCAGGTGTGCCATGGGAATTAGGAGATTGACATAATAGGAAAATTGGGGGATTTGAACAGCCTGGTGTGCCTCGTCAATGGTAAAAACAGTTGTTGGTGTGCCTTGAAAATTTCAGTGCCTTGTTAGTATGCCATAAGATGAAAAAGGTTGAAAATCACTGGGTTAAAGAAACTGCAGATGCAAAGAGGAATGGTTATTCTTTCCCTGCTAAATGTAAGAGGAGCACCACATAGAAGTGCCTATATATATTTTTTTTAATTAAGAAAATCCACTTTTTGTTCCGTCGGTTTTTGTGTTTTCATTTTCTGGTTAATTGGCCATAATCTTTGATAGAATATAGATGTTCCAGTGCAGTTTGTTTCATTACATTCTACATCAAATTATATTTCCCATGATATATAACTTGATGGTAGTATCTTTCATATATTCTCAATTTTTCACAATTTTAGCCACTCGTGTCAAGTTCAGCTTGTGGCCCCCCTAAAGCTTGTAGCTCTGAACAACTGCACCCCCTAAGCCCCCCTAGCTGTACCACTGTGTGAGGGGACATATCTGCTCTGGAAACTGGCTCTGGATACAGCCTTACTGCACTGTTCAAGGCCATGTTCAACATGCCTTTCCTGAACTTCCCAGACTAGCACTGCTAGGCTGGCCCAGGTCCATTTGTCGTGGGCCAGCCTAAGTTGACTTACACCAGCTCTAGTTTTTCTGGTGTAATTGGGCTGGCCTATCTTGAAATTAGGCTTGCCCAGTAATAGATATGCTAGCCCAAGAGCACTTTAGGATTACAGCCATACCCAACCCAGAAATCAATAGACATGAGCAAACATTTTGTGTTGGATTTTTCCATTAGTTTTTAGGCTTTAACATATTGTTACAGTTGATTACAAATATCAGTTGATTTTCAAATAAAAGCTCACAAGCCACTTTTTAACCTAGCAAAAATTTCCATGATTTCTCACTATTTCACATCTTTTTCTACTTTGAAAAAACTCTGAATGCCTGTACCCACTGAGAAAATTTTGCTTCACTTGCCTGATTTTTTCTTAATCTAATTACCCTACCACCAAATTCCTTAATACTGAATATGTTGGCGCTTTTATTAAAAATCTAATTTTTGTCATCATTAGGGCAAGAAAATATTTTCCTACTACAAACTCCAGCTCTGTCATCATTAATCAATTATAAACTGTAGATGCACACTTTATTAATGCTGCCATTGTGAAAGCACTTGTTAGTACTACCCTAAATATTTATAGATACAGACAGTCTCAAAGCATTTACAGTTCTTGCTAATTTAAATTAGCTTAATTTGACAGGTATTAAACTGGGATGCAAAAGGGTCACTCTGCTGAAAATGGTTTGGAAACCAAGAATGATATTCAGAATTGCATTTATGGTTCAGTAGATTTGCAATGACAAATTGGTGGTTTTAGGAATTTTTGATGGTTCAAATCCATGTCTTCGGAGGTCAGGAAGCCTAGCAAAGAGGTAACAGCAACACTTCTAATAAAGCAAAGAGGCATCATACAGAGAGGGAAAACAAGGCACTAGGAGCTCTAAGTCCAGTAAGCTTGTCTGAGCAAATGCTTAGTCAGTTTCACAGCAGGGAAGGAAAAGAGTTGAAACTTCATGAACTATTTTTAAACAGAAACACTTTCTCAAGATTATAATCTTACAATCCTGTTAATAGGATAGGAACTAGTGCTCTACCTTATAGCAGTTCCAAGCACCTCTTCAGCAGCATGTGAAGCTGTGTAGGGCTGAAATGGTGACAGAGAAGCCAGAACAACCCCATCCATGATGACAAATCAGAGAAGGCCCACTGACCCAAATTAAGCTGGTGGAGAAGGAAGAATGGGACACTGATTTTGCAATGGGGTACAGGTTGGTCTGTGACGGGCCCAGCCTGGCGCAAGAACTGGTTCCCCGGAAGTGGGCGGGGCCAGGATGGGTCAGGGGCAGGGCTGGAGTCAGCGTTAGGGGCCGGGGAAAAATTAAATTAATTTTTTTAAAAAAAAATTAAAAATTAAAAAAATTAAAATTGACTCATGGGACTTACCTCTGAGTAGTCAGGTTGGGCTCTGAGACTGCAGTGCCAGCCACTTTCCTGGGAGTAAGTCCCATTGACTATCATGGGACTTACTTCTGAGTAGTCATGATTAGGATGGGTGACTGAAGAGCCCTGAAGGACAGCCTACTCAGAATGGCAGAAGGAAGGAGGTGGTAGAATAGCTAGAGGGGAGCACAGGAGCAGCAGTGAGTGGTGAGGGGGAGCAGGGGGCTTGGAAGGGAGGAGGTAGTAGCATAGCTAGATGGGGCACAGGAGCAGTAGGGAGTGGACTCTAGGACTCTCCCAGGCAACTAATTTGCTGCGTTGTCATGCGCAATGATTTTTCAATATATTCCAGCAGCAGCTAGCCGGCTAGCCGCTGCTGATCCTAGGAACCCCCAGTGCCCCCAGTCACTCTCCCACCCCCCGGAACTGCCTTTCAAGAGCCCCCACTTCCCCCCAGGAAACCCTTCTGTACCGGTCCCCCCTGTTTTCGCTCCCCCGCTTCACAGCCGGATCGCCAGCGCCGCCAAATTCCAAAAACAGGCACTGGCGATCAGGAGCGAACCCCCTACTGCCCACTTGTGGGCAGACCCCATGCCTCATTACCTGCACTAATGATAAAGACTGACTTCACAAGATGATTGTAAGTAATAGTAAGTATTTTGAAGTATAAAGTGCTCCATAAATGAAATTTCCATAAAGTTTGTGCTCTAAACCAGGGATGTCAAAACATTTTGGCAGGAGGGCCACATGCAAGTGTGAGAAGACAGTTATGAGCTAGATGGGCCAATGATTTACCATTCATTTAAAACAGTACCAGTAGGCAGACATACACCAATTGCAACTGAAAGCTATTTTGTTGCTATCCACAAATATGCTAGTGAGTCCTACAGATGAAAAGCAAGTGCACATTTGACATAAAAAAAATCAAATGGTGGGTCTGGAGGGGAGCAGCATGGGAAATGCCCCAAATTTGTGTCCATGCAACATTATGGAGTATGCGGGAAGCCTTCTAAGGCTTCTGACATGGTCTTAAACAGTTTCTCAGAAGTACTATTTAAAGACAATGGGTGTTAGATATGTAGGATTGAAATCCTGCTGACTGATAGGCCGTTTTATGGTCCACTAATCAGCAGCAGGATCGTAATCCTGGCAGCCAACTGGCCAAGTGAAAAAGCCTGCCAATCAGGAATTTAGAGAGACAATTTGAAACAACCTATCACAGGGGAATTGAGCCAGGGGATTTAAAAGTAAGAGGAGCTGCTCATGTGTTCTGTTCAGCAAAACAGATCAGAAAGGGTAATAAAAGTGTTGAACTGATTTTGCCATGTTTTTGTTTTAATCGGATGGGACCCACTAAATAATAATGGGAAATAATAATAGCCTGGAACATGAGATATAATGTTATAATATTATTATAATCATAGTCTAGAACAGTGGTTCTCAATCTTCCTAACGCCGTGACCCCTATATAAGTTCCTCATGTTGTGGGGACCCCCAACCATAAAATTATTTTTGTTGCTACTTTATAACTGTAATTTTGCTACTGTTATGAATCGTAATGAAATATCTGATATGCAGGATGTATTTTCATTGTTACAAATGAAATGTGTGTTCTATGCACTCATTGAACACAATGGGATTTATTTCAGAGAAGGCATGCATAAGATTGGGCCCTGAGGCTGTCAGCCCCAGTGTGCATGCAGCTACAGCCGGAGGTCTGGAAAGCCTGACCTGGCCCCCTGCACCAGGGGTCTTTAGGCAACTCCCAGGAAAGCTCTAAGCAACTCCCAAAGGGGTCCCGACCCACACTTTGAGAAACGCTGGTCTAGAACATCTAGAACACTGTACAAGTCTCCATTGTATTAGGTAAGGTGGTTTAATGCTGGGGGGACCTTTGCCCTAGAGCGCTTTCAAGGGCAGATCTGTTACTGTCATGGTTTTAGCCAGTTATAGCCACAACATTTAGTTGTGGAATATTATTTTTCTGTGATGCCAACTAGAAGGTCCTGAGGCAAATAGAGACAATTGAAACAGTGCCTAAATCAACAAGGCTGTGTTACAAATCATGCATTTTCAATTAGAGACTCACATTCAGGCTGGAAGTGAGCTTAGATGGGCCAATGTATCAGCTGCATCAACAGAAATATTTATCATCATTATCATGTTCATCTGTCAGAAATTAGGAGCAGATGTTGTGGAACCTTTCCACATTTATACTCCAGTTCCACATCATCCACTGAATAACAAATAGAAAAACATAATATCTATAAAAGCAAAAGGCAACTTCAGCATTTGTCCTGTGTGGTGATGAGGTCCACTTGTTGTGGATGAGTCATCCAATCCATGAAGGACATGACATGGGGAAGCCTGGCTAGCCTGTTACAGGGGCCTGTTGCCAGGATGTTGCCTTTCCCACTAAGTGGTACCTATTTATCTACTTGCATTTACATGCTTTCAAACTGCTAGGTTGGCAGGAGCTGGGCTAAAGATGGGAGCTCACCTTAGTACTCAGGTCTTGAACTGCTAAACTGCTGATTGAAATTCCAGAACCCTGTGTTCAAACCCCAGCATTATAACCACTGAGCCACTAGGTATGAAACAATCCCATATACTTACTGGCAATATAGCCTTTGGGTCTACAAAACCCAGGCATATTGCAATTCCTCCCTCTGAAGGAACAGCTCTGCAATTTGGGGGTACTCCTGGATTCGCAGCTGCTCCTGGAGTCCCAGGTGATGGCTGCAGCCAGGGGAGCCTTTGCTCAGCTTTGGCTGATTCACCAACTGCAACCATACCTGAGTCATTCAGATCTGGCCATGGTGACCCATGCCCTACTGGCATCTAGATTGGATTATTCTAATGTGCTCTAGGTGGGGCTGGCTCTGAAGATGGTCCGGAAACTGTGCAGAATGCGGCGGCTCGTGTGATTGCTGGGGTTCGTCGGTTTGACTCCATCAGGCCACTGTTTCAGAAGCTACACTGGCTGCCCACTCGTTTCCGGGTAGAATTCAAAGTGCTGATCTTGAACTTTAAAGCCCTCTATGGCTTGGGTCCAGGGTATCTGAGGGACCGCTTTTGTCCATACAATCCAACCCGTCACCTAAGATCATCTGATGGGGGGCTCTGTTGACCATACTGCTATTAAAAGAGGTGAGAGGTGTGGCGGGTAGGAGCAGGGCCTTCTCAGTGGTTGTACTCCAGCTCTGGAACTCCCTTCCCCTTGACCTAAGGACTGCTCTCTCCTTGTATAGTTTTCTGTGAGGCCTAAAAACATTCTTATGGACAAAGGCTTTTTAATTCATTTTGGGGGCTGGGGGAGAGGTGCTGTTTTTCATATTGTTTAAGCTGGTTTTTTATTGTAAATTTTTAGGAGGGATGTTTTAACATTTTGTTTAATCTGTATTTTAACTGTACTGTATTTTAATTATGTTTTAATCTGTATTTATTATCTATTTTTAATGGTGTTTTATTGTTGTTTTAATTGTTGTTAGCCGTCTTGGGTTTCCTTTTATTAGAGAATAATAATATAGCCTTTCAGTCTACAAAACTGTGAAGCTGGTTCTGGCAAAGTAGATTTATAGATGTGAGTTACTTAAAATGTATGAGCTCCCATATCAGTTGGACTGCTGAAGACTGATCCATTACTAAAAGTGCACTTGAAAAGTTCCAGCTTCCATAATGATTGCTTAGTGAATTTTCACTATTCAAATACAGTGGTACCTTGAATAAAGAGCGTCTTGAATAAAGAGTGTTTTGTATAAAGAGCAAAATTTTCCTCAGAAATTTTGACTTGCTTAAAGAGCACTGTCTTGAATAAAGAACACTTCTGAGGAAGTTTGGAACAGGCTTCCATGGCAAGGGAACTCACAGGCGGGACGAAGAAACTAGCTTGAGCTACAGTGGGGCCCTGGACAAAGTTTGGAATAGGCTTCCATTGCCAGGGAACTCATGGGACGTTCGAGGGGAGCAGCCTGAGTCAGGTCTGTATGCGGGATCTGTGTGTGGCAGTGTGGAAAGTGTGTCTTATCAATGTTCTAGTGCTGCTCCCCGTCAGCAGCTTGGGAATGTTAAAGTTGCACAAAAAGACAATAGATTCCATTGAGCTAATGGATAGCAGTGACTCCATTAGTGGTTGTGAAAGCGCACAATCCTAACCATGTCTACTCAGATGTAAGCCCCATTGTGTCCAATGGGTCTTACTCCCAGGAAAGTGTCTTTAGGATTGCAGCCAAAGTCATCCCCTCTCTGTAACCCTCACACCAGCCATGAAGGTTTTTAAAGGTAAAATACAGTTCAGTACTGTACAGTATTTTCTTTATTGCAGTGTTGTGTGTTACTGTATATTACAGTGCTTTGAACAGTGTTATATTGCAGGGTTTTGTAATCATTTTTATAAACAGTTAATATTTTATATGAATATTTTTTGGGTTGTGGAACCAATCTTCTGAGTTTCAGTTATTTCCTATGGGAAAATCTGCTTCACTTAAAGAGCATTTCACTTAAAGAGCATGTCTCTGGAACGAATTAAGCTCTTTAAGTGAGGCCCACTGTATCTTGTTTCTGCTGATGGCGGAACAGAAAACAGAGAAACTGAGATTGGCTTAAACATGACAGATTGCAACCTAAACCAGTCTGCTCACTAGAGGCTGTGCTGGCTGTAAACAAGAATTTGTATTGAAGTTATGAGCCATAAACTGACTTCCATTCTGTACATATGGAAAAATATGTAGGTGCTAATTTCCCAGAAAGCTATATGGACTGCCACACTTGAAAATGGTTAAGTCATGTTAAAAACTACACACACACCCAAATTACTATTGACTTGAATCTAATGTGTATCCCTAGTTTAAAAGGCGTGAGATTTAAAAAAAAAATGTTTACTGGCAATTGTAATGCACAGCTGTAAAGCAGGTACAAAATTAAATTTTACTGCATATAATGTTATACGATAATAATAAAATGGTAATGTGTTTATGTTATGATGTTTACCTAATTGCACTACTTTATTCAACAATGGGTTTATGTTACATTTTAATCACAATATAGTAAACTGTTAAACTAAATACTGACCATTGCCTATAAAAATACCTGCATTTACTTGAATCTAATGCACCATCAGATCTAATGCACACCTCAATTTTTGAGACTAAATTTGGCTGGAAAAGGTGAGAATAAAAGTCAATAAAACACTGACAGGATTTTCCCTAAGGTGAGTGTTCAGCAGCTTTAGTGACAGTGCAGAAAAAGGCCTTGTGGTCCATGGAGAATGGGGCAAAAAAATGTGAGGAGGAGGCATGGTAAAGGGAACGAGCAGGGCAGGGGGCAGAACTTCAAGCACCTGATGGGGATGCTCTAGGAGGATTTCCTGCCACAGGCAGGGGGTTGGACTAGATGACCTACTAGGTCCCTTCCAACTCTAGGATTCTGTGATGGAGCTCAGCTCTGCCAGATCTAGAACTCCATGTTGCATCTTATGTCCCAGCATTAGGCTTGTTGGTTCAGTGCCAGCTAAATAGCCCCATTGCAGGGCTGCTTGTCTTACTTGGGGAAAGAGGACAAATGTCTTCTTCTCCTGAGGAACTGCCACTGGATGCCCAGTGTACCTAGAATGCTGTGGAAGCCATTTTGGCACTGTGGCAGCCCCACGTATCACGTAACCCAGGCTTGGACTGCTCAATTCTTTAAGGATTTTCTTCTTTTTTTGCAGCAACTGCAGCAGATTTGCATGGCTTGGCCCATGTAAATCCATTGCTGCCACCATGGCAAATCCATACAAATACATCATTGAATATGCCACAACTGCACTGCAACCATTCTAGATTCCATTCTGATTAAGCTGTAGCATTAGGAGCCTAAAGCTTTGCAATTTAGAATAATTGCATGCATATTAACAACAGCTACTAGGACATTTGTCTTATGGGAATTGGGTAATTACAAGGGCTGCTGACCAATTATAATGTTTAGTTAATTAACTTTGTTGCTTTTAATCAATTAAATGACCAATTAATGTATTAAGTACTCAGATACTACAACATTCACCAATGTTGTGTTGCATGTAAATTTGTTTAACTTTCCAGTTTTAAACGGATTATTTAATTCTATCCCATTTTCAACTGCAGGTGTGATATACAGCCATAACTTTGACATTTCAATCAACATGTAACAAAATTCTACTCTGTCAACAAAATCTACAATACCTTTTAATATGCTGGAGATGATTTCATATAAACAAAACTGTGACAAATGTGGACAATGCAGTCATTCTTTAGGGTGATGGGGAAAAGTTATAATTTGCATGTGCTAATTGACTTAAATATAACAATCTATAAATGGCTCAGCAACTAAGGACCAGTCTGGACTGGAGGAAATGGCTAGCAGAAGGGGCTTCAGTGTGAATAACAAATTATATCATTACTAGAAATCCTCAGCCCAGTTCTAGCCAGGATTGGGTCACCCATCTGGGGGAGGAATTTATAACAGAAGACTATGATAAAATGGCTGCCACATTCCAGGTTTGTCATTGGTTCCTGTTGCACTGACAGTGCAGTCTGGGTGGCCGCATCCAATTTCACGAAGAATTTTTTGCCCCCATATAAACTATTGGAAATGTATGTTGAATCTGATCAACCATTTTGTGGCCCTTTTATCAAGTAATGCAATACGCAAAGACCATTCTGTTCAGCCCAGTAAAAGTATCATATAATAGAAGTATCAGACTAATGACTGTTGATATCGTATGGTGGTTGGGATGATAAGGTAAGCAACCATTTCAAACTAAATGATCTCACAGTGCTGTTGAAATGATTCCTTAGATAACACTTCTGAGATGCTTAGAATAATTCAAAATGTTAGATGAATGCTGAATATTATGAATGGCATAGTCATCAGTGCTGTTAATAATGTCCTTAGTATGCAAAGTCCTCTGGTGGTACAAGTGGTTAAGACACTGTTCCTGTTAACCAGCAGGCCAGGGTTCAAGACTCAGGTCCCCACAAGACGAGGATCTACAGGCAGGTAGTTGGACTAGATGATCCACTGGGTCCCTTCCAACTCTATGGCTGCAATCCTAAAGACACTTTCCAGGGAGTATGTCCCATTGAACACAATGGGGCTTACTTTTGAGTAGACATGGTTAGGATTGTGCCCAATGAGTCTATCATCTATGATCAAATTATTTCATGAGCAAGCATTTCAAGCCAGTGTGCTGTGAATATTGCCAGAGAATCATCATAGGAAAGCTGAAATCACAGCAAAAACTATGAGAAAGTGAGAAAACAAAAAAAAAAAATCAAATGCACCCCCAATTATCATGTGGATTCTTTCGGCATTTCGTCATGACCTCTATTAAATATTTAATGCCTGACCATTATTCCATAAGATGAGATCACCATCATGGCTCTATTGCAGTGATTTTCAACCGTTTTCATCTCACGGCAACTGACACCATCAGTTGTTTTCACCATTGACAAGACACACCAGGCTGTTCAAATCCCCCAATTTTCCTATTAATTAATGTCAGTCTCCAAATTCTCATATCACACCTCCAAATTCCCATAGCTCTACAGCACACTGGTTGAAAATCACTGCTCTATTGAAACAGCTTACTGCCTTCACAAAGAATTTACAGGTTGATAGTGGCTAAGGCCCATATCCTAAAGTCAAATTAAACCCTTTGCTCCAGAGCAGTTAAGGTGACTTTCCATAAGATGACACTAGAGGGTGATGTAACTACGTGGACCCGTAACTGCTCTGGATTTTGCCCTTAGTTTCAAATGTTCCCAGTCATTAGCTTATGAATGGAAGGTCACTGTTCTGTTTAAGAAGTGTAGTATCTTTCCTGGTCATGCAATTGTGGACCCATATAAAGTTATATTTTTCCCTATACAGAGTTACTGGAATATAATTAAATGTGTGTGAGAGCACCTAGACCTTCATCTCTACAATGTCAAAGATAGTCTCATGTATAACACATCACAGCAATCAAGGAAATATGTAATTAAAACACAGATAATGAAGACAACCCCTTTCTAAGAGAGAAGGCAGCTGGTGGACCACCCAATTTTTTTAAAGTACTCTGCGGTATATACATCTCTTGGGCATTTAGAAGTAATGCTGGATTTAAGATCACATGCCTCACCAACTTTAATAGTTACAGTTCTTTAATAGATACAGTTCCTTCCAGTTGAATATTAACTCCATTGTCAGTTATATCATCAACCAATACTTCCATCTTCTTTAGATTCAACTTCTGTTTGTTGGCTCCCTTTATTGACATCAGATAAGCATCCAGTGACACTGTAATGTGCATCATTGCTTACAACAAGCCCCAAACATCTACAACTTTCCCCAATGGTTTTATGTACATGTTGGACTGAGCCTAATACATCAACTCCCAAATCAACTGTCATCATGATGACCTTTTTTGCAGCAACCTCTTTAATTTGCACACAATCTAGGATGATCACATCTTGAAGATCACAAGGGACATCCCACAGCACCCCAATGTGTCTCATAGCATCCTTAGGCACCACAGTGCATTGTTTGGGAACTACTGGCCTAATGGAAACATAAAGAATGTGTCACAGTTGCCAAGCAATGATACACCTTCTGAAACTGCCCTTAAGGTATAAGTAGAGAACCTGATCTAATGCCCATGAGTGATTCAAAGAAAGCATATTGAAAATTGCTGAGGAGTTTAGAAAAACTGGCAATGTTGGATTCCCCTATCAATCTCTTGTGCCCCATTGGTCACTCCATCTCATCTTGATGTTGACAGACAGGGTTACCATGAAAGGCACCTCTCAAAGAATCTGTTAGTATCTTCAGGCTGCAATATGGAAACTGAGCCAAAGAACATCCTGCACATGTTGCTATATGAGATACAAGCTTCTACCAAGCCCTTTCTGATGGCTAGTTTTGTGTGCCTTTTGACTCAACTGAAGACAGTGTCCTGCCTTACTCCCTGCCATACAATCCAAGTGGCTCAACTGGCAACTTTAGGTTTTCTGAAGCCTTCCTGTAAATACTGCATATTTTTAATTTGCATCAGTGGTGTCGCATGGGGACAATTGGAACAGGACATGTTGGCTGCAGCACTCTAGGGGATGGCAAGCACAGGACAACAGTCAAACAGTCTGAGTCGCCCCTGTTGTGCCTGTGATCAGATCTCAACAATGCATTTGGTGGTGGAAGGCCATCCCATCTGAAGTTGCCTCCAACTGACTGGAAATTGTGACAAACCAGAAGAAATTGGTGATGATACAATGATCCAGTGATATCACCATGTCATCACCAACCACTTCACACTACCTACACAATCTACATTTCACACTTCGTGCTTGTCTGCCAGGTACCATGGATCTCTGACCCGCTGCTGCCAGCTGCACATACTTATTATAAGTGGGGGTGTCGTGCAGTGCGGAGATTGTGTAACCCCTTTTATCACAAGCCCCAGACATAAAATGCATGTGCAACACCACAGTACTACAGTGTCTCCTGGCAGGTCTTAGGTGTGGCAAGAGCTTGGTAGCTGACCAGCTATGATTTGTAGCTTCAGAAATTGGTCTTGGCCTTTTATCGCAATTGGCCTGCAAGCGAAAGAGAGAAGAAAAAGGAAACTAATAAAACGTACACTGGCAACTAGGAAATAATTCAGCATTGGTGAATTACACCCTCATCTTTTTCAGTGACTGAGGAAGCTCATTATAACCAAGTTTGAGAAATCTGATCTGTGCTAGTTAAACATCCAACTGAGAATCAGACTGTGAACATCTAATAAAAATAAACTTTTAACAGATATTTCACTGGGACTGCAGAATCAAATCCATAATTATTACATTTCATTAATTCAGTGTGGCATTACTTTTGGCATGGGATTCAGTATATATATGAAAAAAGGAATACACCCAATTCTGTTGCTTTATGCTTTACCTCATTGGGAATTAAATACATGTTTGTGATTAGAGGCATAAGCACACTCGTACTAGGCCTTTACCCAGCCTGATAAATGATATGGTGTTTTTTTTTAAAAAAAATCAATTGAGACAAGTCAGGTGACAAATGATTTCCATTAGCCTCAGCAGAATTGAAACAAAACAGATCAATACAAATGATTTGCAGTGAGTTTAGATCATGAATTTTCTTTTGCCTAGTCCTATCATTTTAAAATGGAAACATTTTCCATATTGTGCAGGGGAAGATATTCATTAGATATTTGATCATTTTCCATTAGCATTTAACTGCTCACTGTTCTAGTCTGCTACAGTTTTAGAAGTTAATTTTTCCTCAAAGGATTAACATTATTATTTTGAAAAGAAGAGAAACGGCAAATGAGGGGCAAAAAAAAAAAATCATACTTCTCTAGAAATATTGATTTAATTATAGGTAAGAACAATTTTTAAAGTTCATATTTTATATTCTTATTTTCTTAAGAACTGCCATACTGAAACAGACCAAAAGATAATTCTTATATCATAAAACTTTCTTTTAAAACTTTCTGTTTGGCTGTAATAAAACTGACAGCCAAATCCAAACAAAATTCTTCCATGCTGATGCAGTGAACATAAGAACATAAGAAGAACCCTGCTGGATCAGACTGAAGGCTCATTGTAGTTCAGCTTCCTTTATTTCACAGTGGCCCCCAAATCCTTCAGGGATTACACAACAAGAAGCCTGCATCCTAGTGCTCTCGCCTACATTTGGTATTCTGTGATGGCCCATACCTAAAATGAGGTTGTACTTGCCCATCATGACTTATAACTCATGATGGATGTTTACTCCAGAAATTTGTCCAATACCTGGCTTCCCATTTAGCTGGAATTGGCCAGACATGTCCAGCTTTCACTTATTGGACCGGACTGTCCAGTCCAATAAGGGATTGGTCCAGTCCAATGGGGTGGGAGGGAGCTTTGGGGCACTTACTTAGGGGCTGCCTGGCCTGCGTGGCGAGACTCTTGGCCACCCGGCCAGCAGCCATCTTTAAAGGGACATTCCTGCGCATGCGCGAAGGTCCTCAGAAGATGCCAGCTGTGGGTGGAGCATCCACTCCATGGACAGAGGCATGTGTTTCCACTTCCTCTCTGCCTGCTGGCAGCCTGGATAAGGATTTGTGGCTGCCAGCGGCGGAGATCGGAGGCTGCCACTGCCCGCCTCCCTTTGCCCACCTGCCCTGGGTATCTTCTCTGCCTGTCTGCTGTCTGCGCCCAAGGTGCAGTCAGCCTCTCTGGACCCAGACCTGGGTCCTCCTCCATCCTGGGCCTGCTCCACCTATCCCTGCCCCCTTTCCTCTGCTTCACTGCTCAGCATGCTTACCTAATCTTCATTGGTGGGATACTTTAAACCGCCTGTGTTTTCACAACATATAAGGACATACATGGGAATCCTGATGTAGGGCTGTGTCCCATGGATCCTAGCAACCTTGTACTGCCACTAACATGAACCACTGAGTTCAAACAGAATTCTTCCCAAATCCGTATGCATAGAATTGGGGGTCACATTCACTTAGGTAGACAATGAATCACATTGCCATGCTTTAGCTAACTATTGCCTTGTCAAATCTGTTGTAAGTTGCTTTCCCAGTTAATGGGCTGACATAGGATGACTTCTTATTTGCACAGAGCAAAAAACATAATCACTCTTGTAACGAACGATCTCTGTGATTCACTGGAAGCACAAACAGCACTACAAGCTACTTACATATTTATTAAGCATTACAGCAAGAGGCATGAAAACAAGTCTGCAACAGCCTCTCCAGCATATTGAGTGACACCAAAATTGTTCCCTTGCATAGCTATTTCCAGATTAATTAAATGTAAGTACACCAGTGTAGCACCCTGTTCCTAGACACTTAACAAAAAAGTCAGGGAATATAAAAGCCTGGAGATTTAATTAATCCTGCAGTGAAAGTACTTTTTAGCTGTTGTATTAATACATTGCATAACTGTTGGAACTATTTGGCTTCCTTAAAAGTTAATAATAAACACACAAAGCCTGAGTCATGCCTTGTCTGCAACCATATTTTTTTACAGTGGCACCTGAAGTACATTGCAGCAATGTTTACATGCATTTCAGAGACCAATATCACCAATCATCCCAGCTAGCCATGCAAAGAGACATTTTGAGTAGAGACTTCCATTAACAGAGAGCACAATTCTTACTATATCTACTCAAAAGTAAGCCCCACTGTATTCAATGGGTCTTACTCCCAGGAAAGTGTCTTTAGGATTGCAGTCTAAAGCAGTGATTTTCAATCTATGGAAGAGATTTTCTATGGTGTGCCACAGACTGATTCGTTTTGTACTCTACCTTTCTTCCCAAAGACACCCAAGTTGGCAGGTCTCGCAGATGGTCTGCAGGTGTGAGGTAGGACTTTGGAAAGTGTCATTTATTAGTGGGCCGAGATGGGTGTGGGTGTGTGTAAGCCCTACCACCAGCATGGTGTGTCTTGTCAATGGTAAAAGAACTGATGGTGTGCCATGACAATTTTAGAACAGTGTGCCCTGAGATGAAAATAAAGAAAATAACTGCTTTAGAGTAAGATCAATTCATCCCTCCATAGTGTCTTTTTCAGGGGCTGGTAACTTTTTTCTTTTTTTGCAACATTTAAAAGATTGGAAGCCCTCTGGGCAGGGAACTGTTTTCTAATTCATATTGCTATAGGAATTTTTTGTCCCAATCCAAATGGGGACGTATGCTGCCGAAACTAGCATTCTGGCAGCAACAATCTTTTATAGTTGTTACAAAACCACAAGATGCCATTCAGTCTCATGCCACAAGCAGTTGGTGTCCACAGCAAGGTGCTCGTGGCTGGAGAAAGGGTCCCAGTGCAAGTCATTGTGGGGGGGAGGGATGTGTGAGATGGGCAGAATGGGTGGGCAGTGGGGGCAAAAATGGAGTGGAAGCCAGGACAGGGAGGAAGTGGATCAAAACCAGGGACTGGTTAGATTAAGGTTAGGAGTGGCACTGCTATATCCTCTCCTCCTTTCTAGCCTAGCCCTACAATCCAGAGTAACTACAGAAGCACATAAGAGACATTTACGTCAACGTAGTTACGGCACCACCTAGTGAAAACCTATGGGAAATTCATATTGCACTCCAGAGTAAATTGTTCTTACATCGGAGCAAAGACTCCCTGTAGTCACTCTGGATTGCACCCTAAATCTGCTTTCCCAAGTCCATCCACTCACACTTGCACCAGCAAAGTAGTTGGAACAGTCCTGCATTAGACCCTTTCAGGTAGTGAAGGCTCAATTCCAGACATGGAAGAAGCAAATGCTCCTTTACCAGGATGAGGCCTCTGGGACCTGAAACTCCCCCATGAGAAATTGTGCACACTTTGGTGATGTGGATGCATCCACTGGAGGGGGGGCATGTAGGTAAGACTGCAGAGTGGTAAACAAAAGCTGTATGTAATTAAATCCCTGATTTTTTCCCCTATTATCTATTCTGTTTTAACCCCCAGAGATGTCTGTGATACCTCAGTATGAGACATCTTTCTGCAGTAGAGAATGTGGGTTTGCTGTCATGACAAGAGTACCCCAGAATCTTTCCCAGCTCTCACTACCATTTTAGTTTTTATGTAAGTGGGAATCCCACAGATACTGGGAACTAGATAGATAGAGGATAGATATTTCTAAGGTGTCTTCTCTATGAACACAATCTTAACCATGTCTACTCAAAAATAAGCCCCATTGTATTCAGTGGGTCTTATTCCCAGGAAAGTGTCTTTAGGATTGCAGCCTATGCTTGTCTGACTTTCCCTGTTTTGGTGATTGCAGTGGAAATCTACCAAATCTCCCTTCCAGATCCAACCAATGATAGAGGGATGGATTACTTAGTGGTGGTAGTTAACCAGAAATATTATATTTATCAGTTATTCATTATTTCAATAAAGTTTTCCCTACTGTATTTGGAAGAGCCCTTCCCTTCTAATATGGGAAGAGCATGATAATGGAAGTAAATCTGCTTTTATGAAAGCTGATGGATGGAACAAGCAACATGGATCAACCTCATGTGCATATACTATTTGCATATCAGCTCTGAATGTTAATCCCTGACTTGGATCACAATCCTAACTATGGGCGCAGTCCAGAGTAACTACAGGGAGTCCTTGCTCCGGTGTAAGAACAATTTACTCTGGATTGCAATATGAATTTCCCATAGGTTTTCACTAGGTGGTGCAGTAACTACAGGTGCATGTAATGTCTCTTAAGTGCTCCCTTAGTTACTCTGGATTGTAGGGTATGTCTACTCAAAAATAAGCTCCATTGTGTTCAGTGGGTCTTATGCCCAGGAAAGTGTCTTGATGATTGCAGTCTTGATTTGAAATGGCTTCATTTGGAACTATCAATATAAAAACTGAAGCAAGTTTTTAATTTACTTGTTTTCTGCATTCAAATGTTATATCCCTGTAAAAATGAAGTAAAATAGATTTTCAGGAGAATACCTACCCAATGTTCTGCTGAAGTGTCATCAAAATTATTGATGCATATTCTCACCCATCACTGCTTGAATTAAAATGAAATCCCAAACACACAACCTCTTGCTTTGCCTCTATCAAGTTAACTATATGGAGTTGAATTTTTTCACCAACATGAACACAACAGAATATTGTGACATCACAATTGACTCCACCAACTGTCTTTCCAGCTAACTTAAACATCTAACTTAAAATTCTACCCTTGACAACATGTAAGGACTCTCTTAGACTTTGATGGAGAACCATAGCACTACTAGATCACTGTGCTTGAATAAACTATTGTGTCCATCTTTCTTCTGCCCACCCTGAGACTCCCTGAACCATAACAAAACAGACTGTAGAGGAAAGATTAACTGGAGTTTCCTTTATTGGCAGCTGCCCATTGTTGGGTGACTTGATCACAAAAGAATCTGAATAAAGTGCCATCCAATTTTAATCCAGGAGGAAAAAAGAACTTTAACAGGGGCCTTTTAACATCAATTGTGCAATGTGATGTACAATTACATGTAACTAAAGTCAGATACCTTCCTTTCCTGGGGACAAACAGGGGAGACAAACAAAAATAAGGACGGAAAAATGGAGTGAAGGTGGTAGGGGACAGGGATGCTTAACATTTCCCTCCCTGTGATTTTTCTACTCCCCTCTCCAGGCTACTCCTCCCCAGAGATGTTCCAAACTATTTGGAATCCTATTGTGGGAAGAATAGTTTCAGAGGCATAACGGAAGTGAGACTAAGGATCCTAAAGTGAAATTAATCCTATATCCTAAAGTGAAATTAAGCCCCTTGCTCTGGAGCAGTTAAGATGACATTCCATAAAATAACACTAAAGGGTGATGTAACTGCATGGATCCGTAACTGCTATGGATTTTGCCCTAAGAGAACAATCCTAATCATGTCTCCTTAAAAGTCCGCACTTTGTGTTCAATGAGTCTTACTCCCAGGAAAGTGTTTTTAGAATTGCAGCCTTAATGTGGTCAGTGAACTTTAATAGAAGAGCATTTGTCATCAGAGTCTGGATTGCACCCTTTTTCAATAAGGAGGTCCACAGGAATAAAAGTTTTACATTTTAATAAACTGTTTGCAGGGCAGGAGATCTGCAGAATTAAAAGTTGAACAGTCCTTTGAGATACCAACATTTATCATGTCATATGGGAGCTGCATTTGAGAGTGCTTTCAAATACAGTGAGTTAACAGTACTTCACACCTCAAACCCAAAACAGAAAATCCTTCATGAAATTGTTTTCTGGTAATATAATGGGTGAAGAGTATACAATTGCTCTTGGGTGTTCATTTCGGCTTGGACGTTGATGGCTTGTTGAATATTCTTGTGAGGCCGAATCAGAGTATGGATTAAACATATCTTGTATGAAAACTTCGAAGAGATTGATTATTTTTCAAAAGCTATCTGGATTCCACAAGAAATTAAGATGTACAGAAATAAAGGGCCCTCTTTGACTTATACCACTATTGGCAGCTTGTCTATTATAGTGCAATCCTAACGTGCTGGAACAGGCTACGGCCAGTTGTGTATCCAGAGCAAGTTTGGGGATAGCTGCTGTGCTTCCCTGGGTAAGGAGGTAAATCATTTCTCCTTACCCCGGGTTGTGTTGCAGCAGCCCCAGTGAGACAATTCAGAGTTGTACCACCAATTTCAGTGGCAAACCTCTGAGAAGACCTCCGTGCTGCTTAGGAATGGGGCTTGGATCCAGCATAAGTGCAGGAGTGTCAGCGCAACTCCTGCTCTGGCATCCCCTATTCACCATGTGTTGCAGATGTGCCTTTCAACATACAGTGATGCCTAACATAAAGAGCTTAATTTGTTCTGGAGGCATGCTCTTTTAAGTGAAATGCTCTTTAAGTGAAGCAGATTTTTCCATAGGAAATAATGAAAACTCAGATGATTGGTTCCACAACCCCCAAAATATTCATATAAAATATTGACTGGATGTAAAAATGATGACAAAACACTGTAACTGAATGCAAAACATGCATTCAATGTGCATGATTCTATGAAGTCTACTTAGGCTGCAATCCTCAAGAAACTTTCATGGGAGTAAGCCCCATTTAACACAATGGGGCTTACTTCTGCTTAGACATATTTAGGAGACTGCAATCAAAGACGCTTTCCTGGGAGGCTTATCTGGGATGCTGCTGGAGGTTCAAGGTGGCCAGTGGGTGCACTTGGGGGCAGTTAGGAGCAGCTGCCCCTGGCACCTCCAGGCAACTGCTCCCAAGTTGGGGGCAGTTAGAGGTAGCAGCGCTGGCCAGCAGCCCTTTTAAAGAGCCTCCATGTGGAGCGTCAGGGCTGCATAGCACATGTACCCATAGTGTACTTGATTGTTAAGTGAAGTGGAACTTGTTTTGTGAAGCAAGATTTCTTGGAAATTTTTGCTTGTTATATGAAACGCTTGTTAAGCAAGGTACTTGTTAAGCAAGGTACCACTGTACTTGTGACACCCTTGGCTGGGCTTTTTTCCTGGTGCCCTGAAGGATCCATTGATGACTGAGTAAATTCCTTTTGTTAGAAAAGAGTGGTGAATTTATTGTTTGTAAAATGATACAGTAGGTGTCAATCTTATATTTTTAAATGCCACTATTCAACTGCTTCTCCCTCTGCTACTGGATTTCTACACCTGAAAATAATGGAAATAAGCCCATGCCATCTCCAGAGTGTGTCTCTAAGAGCTAAATGATTTGACGGTCAGTGAAAGTGGCACATTGGTTTGGACTTCATTTTTCACAATGCAGGGAAACAAAATTATATTCTTTGTTTAGCAGGAGATAGAAAACAACCTTAAATTCTATCTTGCTACCAATAATGCAGCATAAATTGCTTTTTCCTTAAGTGTTAGCTATTCCCAGAAAAACTATGTTATCAATTTGGAATATGCACAGTTTAGAAACAATCAAGTCAGGTTTAGAAGTGACTAATATCTGCAGAATTATAATGCAGTTCCCCAAAAGCCTACTTTCAACATGGAAAATAGTGTATAAATACTATTATATAGTTAGCAGGGAAATAGCTGCTGCTAACTGGACAAGAGGCACTCTTTCAAGTGGGTGTTCCTCTTTTATTTAGTAAGGGGAGAGTAACTGGCCCTACACACCCCCAGCAATGCCCTACACATTAGTGGCTTCTGCTAGTGTTCTTTTGCATTTTAGATTCTGAGCTCTTTTGGAGCCCATTAACTATTAATTAGATAGGAATTTTTTAATTGTTTTGTAAACCGCTTTGTGAACTTTTTAGTTGGAAAGCAGTATATAAATACTCAACGTAGATTGATTAGATAAAGATAGATCGATAAGGATGGATGGACAGACAGATAGATGGTAAAAGATATCATGGATTTCCCACAATACTCAACCATATTCACAGAGCTGATTATCTGACCTCCTTCAGTATTATCCAGTATATTAAAATGTTTCGTTTTCAAATATAGTTAGAATTCTTGGCTTTCCGATAGTGAAAAGGGGGAAAGAGCTTATCTGTAGAGCCCTATGAATTTTGTAACATGCTAAGTGTGGGGGTCTTTAACTTGGCCCACATAAACGTTATTGGCTTTTTATCTGTGCAGAACTCACTTTACAATCTAATAAGCAAGCTGGAACTATAACACCTTTAATGATGTAATGGTATCATGTGGTTCATCCCCAGGCTCAATCCAATGTTGAGCACTGTTGAACTAGGCTTACTCTGGCATCTATCCTTCATCTTTAGGCCTAATGGGCAATCTGAGCAATATGTCTGAAAGTCAAGCAGATTCACTCCACTGGTTTTGGATCCTAATTATAGCATTACCTTTGGTCCTCTGTATGTTTTACTCACTATTAAGCTAGGCCAGTCACTCACTCAAAGACCCTAATGGACTATTAAGTCCAAAGGCAGCTATAATGGGTGGGGAGATCACACCTCTTGAAAGCAGAGAACCCAGCAGTATGTCAGAATCTTCCCACCTTTGCTCCACATGATGGGAGGGCCAGCCATTCCCCCAAATGAAATGGCAGTGGTGGAGCAACCCAACAACTGGCACATATCCTATGCAAAATTATAGGCTATTTATTGCCACATGATCCGTTGAAAAACTGAGGACTCAATTCTATCCATTCCAAGCTGATAGCTGATGTTACTTATGCTTCATGCTGTGGGGGCACAAACAGATGGTCTGGGCAAATTATAATCTGCCTATTTAGTTACCTCCTCATGTGCTGTCTGGCCTCAAATCCAGTGCAGCTAGTAGTTAACATAAGTCCAAGGAGAGTTAGGGGGAATGTTAAGACTGGGAAACAAGGGAAAGGATATTAGTGTGCACTGCAGCTATTGCTGAGATCCTTCCCTGTCCACCCCAAACTGCCCCTGGCTTAAATTTTCCACAATCACCCACAATTCTGTACCTCTATTGACTTACTGGCAGAAGTATGAGGAAGTTCAGTGGACTATTGTCACACTTGCACAGCCTCTGGCTGCTTGCCTAAGTGGCTGTGATCCAAAGAACGATGGAACAACTTTCACATCATCATTCTAAGACTTGCACCGATGGATCAGAAGATCTATTAGTACAAGCGCTGGAAAGGAGTGATACTGTGCTGGCCAAAATTTTTAAAATTTTTATATTTCTGAATACCAGCATGTTATATATTATTCAATGTGTAATTTCATGCAGAATGCTGCAAAACACAGTTAAAGTGTTTCAGTAAAGAGATAAAGTTATCTCTATTTTTTCAAAGTTACAGCCCCAATAAAGCAAGGACAGGGCAATGGTGCATCAACCATAGATGGGAAGAATTGGGGTGACATCATGGCTTCCCATATGGACGACACAAACTCTAGTAATGCCATTACACACCAGTGCCCCTGCTTTCTATGGGCCAGCTGAGAATAGGATTAGGCTACTCAAAGTTTAAATCGGATTTTAGTGTTATCAAAACAGATTAGTCCTATGATGTTTGTTGTTGACAGTTTTGCTTAGAGATTGAATTTCCAAATGAAAGTTTTTCAAAGGAAAAGTGCTGGCTATTTGAGTTTTACTTGTAATGAAAGTCAAAGTTGACAGGTATTAGAAAAAGGCTCCTAGCGCTAATCAGACCATTTACTTCTGCAGGAAAAAAATAAACTTTTCAATTGTATTGGTGAGATACTCCTGCAACAGTGCACTCTAAAAATATATCTGACAGTGTTTATATATCTTAGCAGAAATGTGGTACAGAAGCATATTTTTAAATGCACCATGGTTTAAATGCATAATAGCCACTGGGCATGATTTCTGAAAACAGAAATCTTTGTAGCTACTGTGCACATCTCTGGCAACTACAGTTTTCATTTTGAGTTACCATTTTTTCCCTGATGCTACTTATGTGCATGTAGTAGCAGCACCCTATCACACATATTTAGCAGGTGCCATTTTTATGCCATAGGTCCTGTCTATCTTATAGCTGCTAATGGCACAGAGAATCCTTTTGGGAATGCAAAGGAAGATGGCAACTCTAGCGATACTGTTACTCCCTCGATCAGATCAGTTCCCCAGACTATAGAGATAATTTTTCTTTACAGCTTCAGGAAATTGGTTTCTTTTATCACCTATTATTTAGTAATGTTTGTGTTATAGACTTTCATTCACAGGAAGGAACCAACTTTGCATAAGGGCAATTTCCACCAATCTTCCCCTTCACTCTCTAGCCCTCATGTCCCCCCCCCCCCCCCAAAAAAAAAAAATTGGTTCCTGACCTCAGGGAAAATTACAGCTCTTCCCTTTCCACAAATGAACTACTTCTGCAAACAGAACAGGTTCTTTGCACACCATGTTATGACTAACCATTCTGAACGAGATCTAAGTATGTCTCCAGGTAGGAGGCATTTTTATGGCTACTCAGCCATATATTTAACCAAACTATAAATTGAACTGATTGCTTAGATTAATTTAAATCTCAGCCAAAGTAAGGAATGAGACTGCATTCAGCAAACCTTATCCATTCAGATATTGTGTTTTTATTCATTGCTCGTATATAACCAGTGCATGATTACGCCCTCTAAAGAGAAATCTTGATATTTCCAGTTCATTTCAGTTATGACTCTCTTGCTCAATTTTCACCATTTCAACAAATAAAAACATACATATTCAAAAGAAGGCTGTGCTATATTTGGCACCCCAAAATCTTGGGTTGCACCTCAGTAGACAAGTACGGTAGCAGATTCAGCTATTTTGTTTCTGGAGATTATCATGAGTGATGCACTTTCCTAGTTATTTTACACACACAAGCACAATACTGCAGAAATAGCAGTTGTAGCAACAGGAAGCAGTCACAAGGAATTAAGTACGAGACAGTGTGTGCTGGGAAGAAGTGGCTGTTCTGAATGAAAATTCAGATTCAGAAAACCCCAATCATCCTAATCTGCGTCCCAGTCAAAGCCAAGGGACAGAACTACGCCTTAAGAACCCAGAACTGTTATTGGAAATGCTAATCTGATGTTATGTCCAATGTTTCCCTTTTTATAAAACCAAGCTGAATTTACACCATGTTTTACCATCACTGTATTATATATTAATATATTCCCCACCGATGTTTAAACTACTGTATACCATTGGCTTCTACTGCTAGGGGGAGAAAATGCACCTTGCAATTATATCAGGACCAAGCAAGTAGATATTACAGAGCTGGAGGGTGAAATTCTACTTGGGGTAGCAAGTAGTTCTGCCCTATAGAAATTTCCATGCCTCCTACCCAACAGAATTGGGTTGTTAATCTCCCCAGCCTCTTTTCTGCTCCCTATCTGTCACTGCATCCTAGACTGTTCTTATAGAGATACTCTGTCTTGTTCTGGAAGCAATATATTCCCCCTGAAAAATCTCAGTGTGGTAGCACATTCCATCACCAGCCCCATTCACACAGCCAGATCCTTGAAACTAAATGTGATGATAGATAGAAGTAATTACAGTGTAACACTGCTCACACTATATTTAAGCCTGTGTTTGCACTTTCTTTGTTTTAACAGGCTTGTAAAGCTCGGTGAGACCAAATAGGACACAATGACTAATATAACTTGAGAGAAAAAATACCCCTCTGGATGGGTAACATGGCTATTCAGTGACAACACTGTAGATTGGAAACCTGTTACTCTGCTAAAGAACAGTGTTTGTCTGCACAGCTCTGATTTCATCAACACAAACATTTGTCGGTTTCACAGTTAAAGCACAGATTTTAAGTTCAAGTGCTGCTATGTCCTTTTATTTATAGCTAGTGAAATATAGCAGTAGAAATAAAAGGATTTATTACAATTGTTGGTGACTGATCACAATTCAAAATGGAGAGCTTCTTCAGCAGCAGCCATAGGGGTGTTTGCCTGGAAGTAAGCCTACTGAAGACAGTGAGAAGTGCATCTGAGTAAATGTGCATAGGATTGCACTGTTAAAGTGGTATAGTGTTCTACAATACCTGGCAGTTTTAGAATATATACAACTTTAGGATCTCCCATTGGACTCAATGGGATAGATTTTGGGATATGCCTGTGCAGTCCTCATCCACTGGTAAAATCAAAAAGGTATTTCAATTATCAGGAGTAATACATCAACTCTCAGGGATGCATTTAGAAGCTTAATACAAAAGTATTACATGTCTTGAAGCTCACCCAGACAAATCACAGATTATAATATCCAGCTGCAATTGCAATCTACAGTAGGTGTTGCATGGAATGACACTGGATCTATGAAGCTTGACAGCAATGAAAATCTCATGATGTAGTATGCCACAAGCACAGTAGAATGATCTCAGTGTGCAACATCAAGGCTACCAGGACCATGGTTCAGCATGGTTGTGCACAGTGTGTGCTGGGAAGAAGTGGCTGTTCTGAATGAAAATTCAGATTCAAAAAACCCCAATCATCCTAATCTGCGTCCCAGTCAAAGCCAAGGGACAGAACTACGCCTTAAGAACCCAGAACTGTTATTGGAAATGCTAATCTGATGTTATGTCCAATGTTTTCCTTTTTATAAAACCATCAAAATTCAGGGCTTTTGCCGGAAGCAAAAGAGGGTGATTTTTGAAGAATGACTTCAGATGCACTTTGAAAATGCATGTGGATTTTCAGTGACAATACAAAATGTGCAGTCCTTCAAATTATTTTGGAAATGGGAGTTTCTCCTGCATGGTTTGTACATGCTTGCTCTTAATACAGGGGCGTCACTATGGTTTGCATCACCCAGTGCAGGAGACCAGTATGTCACCCCCACGCAGTGGGCAGGGTAGCACTGGATGGTGGGTGTGCTTATGTGCCATTGCCCTGCCTCCATTTGTTTTTGGCCACACATTTTGATAGAATAAAGATATTTCAAAGTGGTTTGTTCCATTACATTCTACTGTAAATTACTCACCCAACGGTATGTAACATGATAGGATTATTTCTAAAAATCATTATTTTAGCCATTTTGTTCACTAGTGGTATCACCCTGATCTCCTACTTGTGAGCAGGAACTCAATAGAGCTCAATGCATATTTTTGATTTTTAGTTTCTTGACCCTGACTTTTGATAAGAAGGAGCCATTTCAAAATGCATTTTTGCATTGGATTCTCCTCTTCAATAAAAGTCCAACAACATAATGAAGTACTGTGCACCATCGCAAAGTTGCTTTTGGGGCATGCCACAGCCATTGATGGGCTTCAAAGAAATTAACAACCGGTTCTGTGCCCATCTGGCAGCCACATTTAAATGGCTATTTTTAAACTTTATATGTCCTATCTCTTGTTAACAACCGGTTCTATAGAGTAGGTGCGAACCTGCTGGTGCCCACCACTGGCCACAGTCCCCCACACACCCCAGATGCATCACCTGGTGCAGGCTGCACCCCCCCCCCCCCCGCTTGTGATGGCCCTGTTTTAATATAGGCTGCAATCTTGGACTGCTGTTCTTATGCCTTCATAAACCCTGTATCTATTCACCACTGCAACTAAATGTAAAAGCATGTAAACTGAAATAATACATTGTTTATCTTTCTCCTCCTCTGTGGCTTCTGTAATGTTAATTTCTAGATTGCTGGTTCCTCAAGATGGGGATCTGTCCTTGTATTCCTTTAAAGTACTGTATACATGCATGGCATAACAATGCCAGCAAAGATATGTTGTGCTTCATGGAAGGTTTTTTTGTCTCTAGCAAAAGGCAAATAATGGGTAATTAGTAAGAAATTGAACACTTTCAATTGCCAACTGGGAGAGAATAAAATGTGGTGGAGGAAGTATTTCATCAAACAGTTAGCTGTGGCTAGTTTCAGGGACCCAAGACAAATGTAGTTTGGTGCAGAGGTGGGAAATGAGGTACACTCAGACCAATTACCTCCTTAGCCTTAAAGAAGGTAGAACAGGGGTAGATCAGGCCAGTGGTGGGATTCAAATAAATTAACAATAGGTCCTATTAACCTAAATTAACAACAGGTTCTATGTCCCATTAGTAACAGCTTCTCAGAACCAGGCACTCATTAGCAAAGGCTTTTATAGAACCTTTGGGAAACCCCTGCAGCCCACAACTGGATCAGGCCCCTCTGGGATTTGCGGGCAGGGCTTCTTGGTCAAGCTGGTGGTCTGGAAGCCAAAGGATGCAACTGGACAAACAGAAACAGGCAATCCAATCAATTGAACCATATGGTCAAATGATATTCCTCAGACTATGAGGATCACAATGTGCAAGGCTCTGATATGGAGGGAAGTTTTAAATAACAGCCATGGGATGACTGAATTGGACTGCAGGAGGCAGTTTTCCAGACCACGTAAGATGCTTTCCAGACCTCCTTTGCACCTGTTTCCTCAGATGATCTTTGTACACTGCCTTCTTGCATTTTCACTTTCTATCTGAAGTCTGCTACTAGAAGGATGCAGGCAGTTCAAAACAGCTGGAAGTTTGTTTCCCATATTAGGTAACATTCATAGATCGTCATCTGTCTCTCTGATGTTTCAAGGAAACTTTTTCTAGGTCTTTATAGATAGGCTGAGGCCTTGGGGAGAAGTCATATCATATTTGTCACTCAAGCGCAAAAAGAATTTCATGGTTCTAAAAAGCAATCTTTTGAGTTTTCTTACTACAAAGCTTTCTTTTACTGAAATCGTCACAAGCTTGATTTTTCTTTCACACCACAGGATGACCCTATTAATATCAATGGAGTTACAATGATGAACTACTGTGTTTATAAAAGAAACCTGTGTATATAAAGGAAACCAGGGCTAATGTGTTTAAGTGCCGTCCCTGAAAACATACTCCCCCACCCACCTACCCCTTCATACACACAGAGCAACTACAAAGGAGAACAAAGCCTGTTTGAACAAAAGTACAAACCATTCCACATAATACCCTTTTACCTCGGGAAACAAAACCACAAAAGTGACAACCTGAGATAAAATAGCCTTCTTCTCAGTCTGTACATCCAATGAAAAACTGCTGCCTTGTCCCACTAGAAGGGATATGGCAAAGACATGGAGACCAGATGCCAAACCCAAAATTCCTGAACCCCAAGTCTGAAATTCCTAACTCCCAGGCTGAAATTCCTACCCCAAAGCCAAAATTCCTACCTGCTTAAAAATTGTAGGACACATGTAGGACATGTTAAAATAAAGCAAAAATACTCATATTGCTTTCCTGTACTTAATTTCAACACTTTTAAAATTGAAAACCTTGTAAAATGCATGATTCGGACCCAGACATTAAAGAGACAGTTTGTAGTAGCATAACACAAGTCAGTGACTCCATTGTATGTGTTTCAGACCCAGACAATCACACAAACACACACACACACAAAAAGCAGGCCTCCGTCAGTCTTGAAAGACTATGGTATCGTGCTCGGCGCTGCATACGCTGCATGCGAAGCACAAAAGCCTGGGTTAGATTGTTATGGAGGATAGGCTGTTACCCAAGCAGCAAATCCCCCCTCTCCACGCCACTGAGTTAGTCCAATGGAAAGGCAGAGCCAATCTTTGTACACGATTGGATCCAGCTGGCGTCGCAGAGCTGGGCTAAGGACTGGAGCTCACCCTGTCTTGTGGGGCCGACACAGGAATCGAACCCTGGCCTGCTGGTTAACAGGCACAGTGACTTAGCCACTTGCACCACCCACAGCCCTTACAAGCACAAACACAAGCACACACTCATATACACATAAGCAAGATATCAAGCAGGGAGGAGGATAGAAAGAACGACATCTCTGCATCAGGGAGGTGGGATCCAGAACCACCAAGAGAAATCAGCAGTGCCCCTGAGGGAGTGCAGAGTGCAAAAGCAGACTGTAGGGAGCCAGAACAATCAGGATGTAATGGACTGGGAAGGAGGAAGCAGAGTAAAACCAGGATCCCCAGGCAGGGATTTACCTTGCAGGTCTGGAAGTGGAGCAGAGCCTGAATTGTTGGGCTGAGGCATTCAGAACAGCTGCTCTTCCCTTGCAATTTCTGCCCAGATTGAGGCACTGAAAGGATTAAGGAGGTTTAAAGGGTTTGGGGAAACCTGAGCTGCTTGCATGGCTCACAACAGTTTAAAGGGCTATTTAAATTCCAAAGGCACTCCAAGGTTTTCCCATTCCCCCGGATAGGGTAGGAAAGCCCAGACAAGTGCAGGGAAAGCCGGACGTCTAAACACCTTGGGCAAAGATCACCACCTCATACCACTTTCAGGCAGGAGGCAACTGTCCACAGATGCCTCTGACTAGGAGGAAAAAGGGTAAGTTTCACCTAAATGCTCCCTTTTCCCCAAATTTATTTCGTTTGGTCCATTCCTCTTCTGGGAACAGGACCAGCAGCTCATTGATATATCTAAGTTGTAGCAAACCAAGGCACTTGCCCTGGGTACCACTGAAGGAGGTGGCAAGCATGGACCTATTCAGGCAATGAGTAATGGCAACAGTGCACTGCTCATTTGTGAAAGTCCAGAATGTTCCCTCTTTTCTGCAAAGGGGAGTATGCTTACCATTGATGGGCCTTCCAGGTCACAAGACAAGACAGGGTGAGCTCCTCTCCTTAGCCCAGCTCTGCGACGCAGCTGGAACCAAACATATCGGCTGTGCCGTTCCATTGGACTAATTCAGTGGCATGGAGAGGGGGGATTTGCTGCTTGGATAACAGCCTATCCTCCGTAACAATCCAACCCAGGCGTATGCAGCGTATGCAGCGCCAAGCACGATACCATAGTCTTTCAAGACTGACGGAGGCCTGATGGGCCTTCTCAATGGTCCTTTTGGCTCTGAACTTCTGAAAGTATATCACTCAGGAACAGGGCCAGGTGATGATGAAGGGGAAATGACATTGATGTGTCATCACATTACCATGCCATGCTATCTTAGACACCACTTGGCCCGGGATGTGGCTGCAACATCTACCTTTTTTGGGTGTCGCCTCACTCTTCTTTTTATATAGGGGTCAGAAGCCCATACTCTCTTGTTAAAGGAAAAATAAATAGTTTCTTATGTGGTTTCCCACTCTTATGGTTGCCCTTATTTAGAAACTCATTATCTGCAAATGACAAAAGAAGAAAATCTGCAAATCTTGTTCATATTTTCAAGATATGAGAGAACCTAATTATCACTCTAGGAGAGCCCAGTTATAACAGGGGACAAGAAAAATTGTTTCTGGGGGGCTACAATTGGCCTATGGGTCTTATGTTTGATAAGCCTGACTTAGAACACCATAATCCAGCTTTGCTTTCAACTGTTGCATTTGTGTTGCAATGCACTCCCCATGTGATTTATATAGGAAGAACTTTAAAGTTCTGGTATCTGATACCAGATACCAGATACCAGATGGGGGGCAATAATGGCGAGATCTTTCCTCACATCCCACCACTGGTTTCTATATCCTTATCAGCACAAAATTAAGTCATGGGGAAGTGGCAACTAAACCTCTCCCATAATATATCATTTACACTAAGGCTGCAATCCTCAAGACACTTTCCTGGGAGTTAGACTCATTGAACAGAATGGGGTTTACTTTTGAGTAGACATGGTTAGGATTGCAGTCTCAGTGAATGTTGGAGGAGAACTATCACATGTTGTACTGCTAACATCATGCACCATGATGTTACATAACAGTCAAACATTGTTCAGGGATTTCAGACAGTGCAATCATGGTGAACCAAGGCATAAGCTTTTTATCTGCTTTGATGTGAATCTGCTAATATATTTCCCAAAGAGGCACTGGTTACTAAATCACTTAAGACAAAGTCCTTATCTAACTGATCCTAAGGTTATCCTATTTCCCTTTGAAATGCAGAAGCCAAATGAAATCTTTTCTACAGCTTTGAGCCTATTTGCCGATTGATTCTATCATCTTGATACTTTGCATTGTCTAAATGTAAGAATCTCTTTGCCACAAAGCTCCATGAATCACAGCACGCCTAAGGAAGAATAATTTTTGCCTTCTCTATGAACACTTTCCAAAGAACAAAAAAGCCAACTCTGAAATATGGCTGACATTAATAAACCATAATGGGATATTATTTTATTTACTTCAAGAATTTCTGTTCTGCCCACCCATGAAAAGCTGTTTTAGGGAGGAAGATGAACACATTCATCAGTTTAAAACATAGTAAAAACAATTACAAATGCCTGTACTGGCACCAGTAGAGCTCTCCAGGTAAAGTAGGTGTGAGATGAAAAAATTAGTGCCCCAAGCACTAATTGTGCTAATTTGTGTTGTAATTTAAACACAAGAAGATGGCCACTATGTTCCAAGGCCAGGGATCCCAGAAAGCTGGAATTGACAGGATTTGTCCGGCCTTCTGGGAGGGTGGTAGCATGCTTTAGGGCACTGGGGGGCTGTTAGAACCAGCTGTGGCTTGGTGCGGCTAAATCCAGCTAAAATATTAGAAAAAAATGGTCTACGCATGTATGCGCAGCTTCTCCTTTCCTCAAAAGCATTCCAAGTGTGCTTATGCATGGGTGGAGACCTCCCCTGACCTCGTCGGCACTTTCACTTCCTAATTGGAGGCACATGCTGGTGAGATCAGGGGAGGTCTCCACCTGCACAGAAGCGCTTTAGGAATGTTTTTGAGGAAACAAGAAGCTGCGTGTACATGCGCAGACCATTTTCTCTAATATTTAGCCAGATGTAGCTGCACCAAGCAGCAGCTGGCTCTAACGGCCCCAGTGCACAAGCTAAGTAGCACCAGGTGCTTACTCAGGTGTTAGCCCATTAAGTCAATGGAGCTTACTCCTTTTTTTTTTAAAAGACTCACCAAGACTCACCATTTCAGGCTGCAATCCTAAGCCCCAGTTAGGCCAGCATAAATCCCAGCACAAGTCCCATCCTGGCTTGGGGGCATCACAAAAGTGTCAGAAGGCCCTTCCTTGACACTTCTCGGAAGTGAGTGAGTTGTGCTAGTCTAAATTGATTGGGATAATGCCCCCAGTGATATAATTACCGTATCTACCTAGAAAAAATAGTAGATGCAGTTTCCAGTCAGAACTTTAACAATTTAAGACACAAAATGGTAATATTAATGATCACTACACTGAATACAACTTTTCCTATACAAAACTTTTTTCTTAAATTTTAAAAAGAAGCATTTTGTGGCAATTTGTCTAGAGCAGGGGTGATCAAACTTTCAACTTTAGGGCTTGTGATTAATGAGATGACAAGCTGCACCTACTGAAATTCCTTTTGTTAAAGGTCTAAGACCCCTGAAGTTGAAAGTTTAAACAACCCTAGTCAAGAGGGATTTGCCGGAAATCTTAGAAAAGACAATCCTAGACTGCCAAATCTCCCTGAGTTCTCCTCCCACCTCAAATGCATTTCTTATGCAGAAGTTAACTTCATCACTGGAACCTACAGTATTTGCAAGAGCCATACTCCAGAAGTATTCTACATCATCAGCAGGAGTGCTCAGGTGCTGCCTTTGAAACTTTTTGCCCCTGCAATAGTCTTTCAAGTAGAAGCATTACACTAAAAAAGGAGCAAAAAGGGAAATTTGCCTGGGGAAAATATATTAATGTCTAGGTCAGACATTCCCAATTTTTTTTCAGTTTGTGGCACCTTACTGTCTCAGTAAATTTTTCCACAGTGCCCAGAGGCCAAAAGAAATACCTAACAGCTGTTTTTCCCTCAAAAAATTTAAAATATTCTATTACACCAGTAAGTTCACTACAGAGTTCTGAGATGTTTCAGCACAGTTTTAGTACTACAGCCTAGACCAGGGGTAGGCACCCCTGGCACTGGTGTAGAGCTCAGCACTCAGAATGGTGCTTGGTGGCACAGACAGCTAGGAGGCGTTGTCACTGCTGCTATCCCAATTGCCCACAGGCAGCTGCCCATCACCATCGCTGGTGTCCAGAATGGCACAGTCTCACCCACCCTGCCACTATCAGAATGGAAAGGGTGGAGAAGAGTGTTCTATCCTCAATCCTGTACTTTTTGAATCAGATGTAAGCCCCTTTGCAGACAATGGAGCCAACACTCAAGAAGGGGTGGAGCAGATGGCATTCTTGGAGCCCAATCCTGAACAGCTTTGCTCAGAAGTAAACCTCTTTGCAAGAGGCATAGCAAGAATAGGATCAGGATGTTCTTCTCCTTATATTTTGTTTTCCCACCCCTAAAATTACACTTTAATACCCTGTTCTGTTAAAATTAATATTTTAATGCCTTGCTTGATGTTTTTACTTATTGTGATATTTTGTACTTGATTCTAAAGCTTTAATGGTACGCTGGATGTTTGTATTAGCTTGGGAAAGGCAGAGTGGATGGATAGATAGATTGTAGTCTCTTTCCAAAAGTCTCATTTAGAAGAAAGACACCGACACCAGACTCATCCATGCATGCAGGTCTATCTCTGATCCCATTCACATGAACCAAAGCCTACACTGTCCTCAGGCTGAGTATAGACAGCAGTAAATGTACTTATAAAAACAAGGACTCAGACATCTAGCTCTTTTTAATGGTGATCTGCTTCCAGAGCCGGAATGGGGAAAATGGTGGTCTCATCAGAGTTGGAGAGCCTTCAAGTCATAAAGGAGGAAGGTTTTCCACTCCTTCATGATTAAAGGAATGTATTTAATGGTTTGAACCCTGAGATTAGACAAATTTGCATTTCCTTAACTTTTACTAGGTTTCTCACTAACATCATTGGACCAGAACATGCTATCTATAAAAAAATACCCTTCTCACAATCATCCCTTTTGATTAGGATCACTTGGTATGCTGATGCAAGTGAAACCACTTAAAACAGATTCATCCTTATTAAGATACATTAGTGACTATGGATAATGCATCCGAACCACTCTTGGGAACATGCTGCAAAATGGTTTTACATTACTAAGCAAAGATGAAGTTTTCAAGAACAAAATCGCATAAATTGCATGACTATCATGCAGGCCAGTATCCTTTTATGCATTCTGTCTGTTGTGTAGGTGTCATGCCCACCCTCCAGTGTGTGACTGATAATATAGCAAGCAGGGTGACCAAATAGAATGGAGGACAGAATGCCTCTACCTTTAACCATTGCATAGAAGAGGGAATTGAGGCAGGTTTGGCTCATCATAGAAGGATTTAAAAAGCAGCACCTGCCTCAATTCCCTTTTGTATGCAATGGTTAAAGGTAGATGCATTCTGTCCTCCATTCTATATGGTCATCCTGATGGCAAGGCATTCTATACATGGTGTATATTGGCATCTCTTGGGCAACTCTGAAGATCCAGCCAATTATTGGATCTGCTCTCTGAAGAAGGAGCTTTCAGCCTGGTGAGGAATGCAGATAGCCAAGCAGAACAGAGAGTGAACAAGATACTTGGTGGTGGTGCATTCTCTAACAAACTGAGCGTTAAAGTTCTTCTACACGTAAGGTATTTGCAGAAGTAATTCTGCTCTCGTCTCCTCACCTTCAGGTATTGCAATAAATATAGCAATTATTTACAGTACATTGTTGTCTTGTTTTTCACCTAGGGTTTGATCAATAGAAGCCAACAGAAGCCTGAGCATGAAAGGAATACATGATAGGGTGAAGGAAAGACAGAAGCGAACATTAGCCTCACATCATTCCATACCTGATCTCATAAAAAGGATGTTGACTGTCCTCAGTCCTGACTGAGTTTGTCTGCAGCTCTGGCAGAATTGTTCTGATTTCTCTTGCGGCTGCTCCACAAGATCAATGTGGGACATGTTAGGGTGCAGAAAATATTTTGACGTGCCAGACAAATTGTTACAAACTCTACCTGCAGTAAATAATACTATATTTACTCAAATAGTACTTTTTCAGCCAAATTCAGTCTCCAAAATCAGCATGTGCATTAGATTGGACATTAGAATTGAGTAAGAACCCCTTAGAACACTTAGAACCCCTAAGTGCAGTTTTTTTGTTATAAGTATAGGCTGTGCATTATATTCAATGGCGTATTATATTTGAGTAAATACAGTAGATTGAAGGAGTGTATTATTTATTGGAAGAATTAGGCTGCAATCCAAAAGACACTTTCCCAGGAGTAAGACCCATTGAACACAATGGGGCTTATTTTTGAGTAGACATGGTTAGGATTTTGCTCTTAGTATCCCACCTTTCACCTGGTAAGGGCAATCAACTTTGCTCTGAAGTTCTTCTGTCTCATTGTAAGGTCCTGTCAGGACAGTAGGAGAGCAGAGCAAAGAAGGGATTTGGAGTGGCTTGTGAGGAAGTGTTTCAATGTGGAGAGAAGTGAAGGAGTATGGGGAGAAGACTTGGTGGTGTGGGATCAGGGAGAGAGGATGCGGGACCAGCAGAGCTCAGCTCCACTGGATATTGAGCCCTACAAACTGGGCTGCTGTTAGGCCTGACATGGACTCTGATTCTACGCCACCTCCAGAGCTGCCAGAGAATTGAATTGCCCCATTGCAGGGCTGTTTTCCTTACTCAAATGAAGCACGTCTTGGGCGTGCTGGATGTAGGGAGGCCATTTTTGGTGCTGGAGCAGCTGCACATTCAGGATTGAGCTGCCTATTTCTTGTGGTTAGATTGTGGCAGTTTTATGTTAACTTCAAGAGTCTAACCCCAATATGTCCATATGTCCCCACTACTACAACTGGCTTGAGAATTTCCATGTTGGTAGTTTTTATAACTTGCAATAGCTGTTACAGCATTGTTCAGAGTTACTTTGGAAATGTATGGAAATCAAAATATGCTTCGGTTAGACTGACTTCAGTTAGATATGTATAATTAAAACATACCATGGTGAATTTTTTAACCTCATCCCTATGCTGACGTTCTTTACAGCCAATACTGATTTGATTCTGATTCTGTGTGGATTTTTTTTTAATCCTCTCTGTTTCTTATTACTTCCTCCCCCCCCCCCCCCAATCAAAATTTAATTTAGATTTTAAGCAGTTTAGGCCAGTGATCTTTCTGTTTTTGCTTTTGTTACCTGCAAAGCATAATGAATATGGATGACACTTTGTAAACTAACAACAGTCCCTCATCTGCAAATCCTTCTGTCTGCTCATCTTCTTTTCTTGCATCTCTTTTCAAGGTCAGGCAAGAGGGATACTTTCTGCAAGCTGAGAGGAAGTAGACTGTCCTAGGCAAAACGGAACCTTTCTCCTTGGAGAAAGGCCCCATATGTCCCTTTGTCCTAGCAATGGGATGACAATTACTGCTTTTCCCTGGTTCAGGTACTTCTCTATGCCTCTGTTCGAGTAAGCTCATCTCAGACCTATTTCCAAAAGCCTACAAGCTGATACACTTTACACTAAGGAAAAAGGTATACTATGTTCACTGATACTCGGAATTAATATTCAGGGGTAGGGAAAGAAAAGAAGGGAAAAAATTACTGGTAACCTGGTGGTATTCTTTCTCACATACTTATGCATACACATACTCACACCTATGCACATAATCTTGCTCAACTTCCAATTAAATAATGCCCAATCCTATTGGTGGGCTCCACCAGTACTGCAATTATGGTGTTGTCAGTGTGTGTCATAAAAGCACAGTAAAGCACTTTCTGGCACACAAAGGGCCACTGGGCTACCCTGCATCACCCGGCAGGCACCACATTTCACTCCTCTGGGGCAGGTAGGTCTTGTGCCAGGTGATGGTGAGTGGCGGGAAGTCTTTCCAGAGGTGGGGGATTTTCTGGATCTGAGTAACCCAATAGGTTAGTATTGGGTTAGTATTGCTATTGGATACTATTGCTATTGGATAGTATTGCTATTGGATAAGGGAATACTATTGGATAGTATTCCCTTATCCCAAGGAAACCTCCTGCTTGATGTAATCCTACTGGATAAAGCATAGCCCCAGCAATCCTACAGCACCAGTATTGAATAGAGTTGGAATATAGTTATCCAGTGCTTCAGTCAATAAAAATGGGCTCAATGTCACCAGCCTCTAATAGGCTCGATACACAACCATAATGAATGCTGATCACTGTTTTGCCATTATTTATAGGCTGTTGCTCACCATAGTGTTTAGAGTTATAGTAAGTCTTTGCCATTGTCCTCTGGGGAATCATTTCCTATGGTCATGAAAGGTTTTTGAGGCACTCTTGTATGGATGCTATAACTGTGTGTATCACTGCTACCTCAAAACCTAGCACCATAGGCAAGAACACCAGCATAGTGTTGACAGTCTCATAGTAAAGCTAACCAAGAGTACATCATAGGATGTAAGAATAACACCAATCCAACAGTAGTCTCCAAATCCTGCTGAGGGTCAATGTGGCCTGCTGCAAACATTTAGACTGCAATCCTAAAGACTCTTTCCTGGGAGTACCCACCGAACACAATGGGGCTTGCTTTTGAGTAGACATGGTTAGGATTGCACCCTTAATAACTGGCTCATGGTGAGCCTCTGGTCCCCTAAGAGCCTCTGACTCCATTGGCCAAACATGACTGGAGGTCTGATGGAGGAGTGGGAAATGGGCATCCATTTAAGTATGTGCTTTATTTCTATGCTGTGTGTTGGTGCTTGCAGAAATCCTGGAAACGTGAACCCATTTATTCAGTGATGTAAGTTCCATCTCTAATGTATTTATTAAATTTTATATTTATAATCTTTTTCTGGCCCTCAAAACTGTGCCAGATATTTGATGCAACCCTTTGCCTGAAAGTATTGGAGAGCCTACACTACACCAGTGATTTTCATCCACTGTGCCATGGCACATTGGTGTGTCACAAATGATCCTCAGATGTGTTGTGGGAGTTTGGAAGATGATCATTTTTTAGTTGGTCAACTGAAGTATGTGAGCTTCTCCAAGTTACAAAAAAAACTGATGGTGTGCCTTGACAAATTTAGCATGCATGCCTTGAGATTAAATAAACTGATGGCCGTTAACAACTTGGCATTCATCAGTCTTGAAATACTATGGTATCGACACTGTATGTGAAGCACGAAGGCCTGGATAGATTGATATGGAGGATAGGCTGTTACTCAAGCAGCAAATCCCCCCTCTTCATGCCACTGAAATAGTCCAATGGAATGGCAGAGCCAATACGATTGGTTCCAGCTGCATCACAGAGCTGGGCTAAGGACAGGAGCTCACCCTGTCTTGTGGGGACCTGGGTCTCAAACCCTGGCCTTCTGGTTAACAGGCACAGTGTCTTAACCACTTGCGCCACCGATAGCCCACCGGCTATTAACAGATTAACCGCCATTAACGGATCTCTTCATATACATAATTTAAGTTACATAAAAAATGTCTAAGATACACTGGTGTTATTGTATATTGTATCAGAAATGAAACCAGTAGCATTAATGTGATTTTAATGAATATTCTCCCCATTCCTTCAGCCGTGTAAATCTGAACTCTAAACTATGAGCAGCCTCGAGATAAGGGTATAAATATGTCTCCTTGTTCATTTCAACCATGGTGCTTTGGGGAAAAATATACTAGCATGTAACTTACAGAAAGCTTTTCTGTGTTCACTGCATCACCTATGCTCTTAGCTATGAAAGACCAGTGCCACCCTCTGGTACCTAATAAGCTATAGATTTTTTTCCCTAGACTAAGAAGTCATTGCTTATTTCATTTGAGGATGGGTGGGGTAGAAGGAAGAAGACAGAAAAAGAGAGAAATTCTGAAAAATCAAAGCAGTAAGCTTCCTCCCCCATCCCACAGTCAAATCTTCAAGACAGCAGTTTTTAAATGAAGCCAATATGTAAAAACATGATAACAAAATAGAGATGTATGAAGCTGGGAAGATTAATGGAGTAAAAATAAGCAACTGAGGTGCTGTCAAAGGGAAAAGATAAAACGTGGCTGCCAGAGACTTCAGAGTAAAACATGTAAACTTTGTATTCATAATTATTTCCAAAAGTAACTTTCAGGAGGAAAGCGTTGTACAGAGGAACCTGTTACAAATCCGTTAAACAAGATATTAATTTTCTGATAAGTCCTGCATATTCTTTAAGACATAGCCCTATAGGGTGCTCAAATTTGTGTTCCCTACTTTCGCATAATGAATACTGATATAATTTCAGGATTACCCAGCAGATACATGGACATATTTCTTAAGCCCTTCAAAGCCATATTAACTGCTCTGATTTTCCTAGAGGATAACTTGTATACTTGTAAAGGCACACCTTTACATTTCCTTTTTTGTTGCACATCCACGGATACTTTGGGTTTACAATTTTACACATTCTTATTGAGCATGTGAAGTATTCACTGAGTCAGGCTGCACCTAGGCTAGGAAGGAGTGTGATAACAGTACCAAGCCCAGCTGTTGTAACAGCAGAATGATGGTGAGGCCCCATTAGGAACAGCAAAAACAGACTTCACAGATCTGCATTATAATGACCTTTCATAGGGGTTTCTTTTCAGATTATAACAATTACCTGTACATACATTTTTTAGGCATTGGATTAAAAGCCAAATGTGAGCTTAGTGAGGGTAGCTGGCGAGACAGGAGGCATTGTTGCAGCTTCTCATTATCTTTTCCATGTGGTCCAACACAAAATGCACAAATATGCCACTGAAAATGCAATCCTAACAAAATTGGGCCAACCTAACTTACCTGGCATATCTTCCTGTGGTGATGAGAGGATGTGGGGGATTCCTCCTGACTCCCACCCTCTTTGCAGGGTCTTTGGATCATCTCTTCCACCCTCCATCCTCAGGCACTTCCAGACATCAGACATACCACACAGACAGGTGAGTAAGGTAATTATTCTTCTTTCCTTCCTCAAATTAAGTATATGCTTTTCTTCTGTCTCCACAGGTTCCACCACTTAAAAGGTTACAGCAACAGGTCAATAGACCAACAAAACAGGTACCATCCCCTTCCTTCCCTTTTGTCCATAACTGAGTTCATACACTACAGCACTTGGTCCTTTTTGTGAGGTGTCCTGTGCACTCCTTGGAGCATTATCTCCTGCTCCTCTGCAGGAAAAAAAGAAATGTCTCTCTCATCCCACTTCCCATCAACTGACTCCTGACCTCCCTCCCTCCCCCCCCCCCACTATTCCAGGGGAGGGGAAGGGATGGGTATTTAGGTAGATATGCCTCCAGGCCCAGCCCATACATCAGTGCCCATGTTGGCCTTACCCACCAGAGCACAGAATTATGGGAATGCCCTGGGTGTCTTCCTTCACTGCCTTTTGCTTCTTTCTGGTGTCCTCATCTGGGGAGCTATCCAAACACAGGGAGAAGAGTGCATTCAGGTCGGCTCCACCACAGGGGAGGTTGTTGTATATCTGTGTACTGGCCTAACACCACTACGAATGGGGCAGAAGTGCCTTAAGGCAGTGGTCCTCAACCTTCTGAGGACCACAGTGTTGGACCCCGGGGGCATGGGCAGCCCAGTCGCCTAACTGTCAGCTAAGCTGGGCCATTCTCTCTGGCCTAAGTCAAGATTGCACCCAAGGAAAGCTAGAAAAGTAAACTGTGGCAGTAAATCCAGGTGCCAGGAACAAAGGCTAAATTAGAGGAACTTGTGTGAACAAACTGTGTTAATTGTAGATGTTTTAGGGCCCAATACTATTGGCCATGGTGCCAGCACTCTGCCAGCACCACTGATGCATCTGCCCTCATAAATACCACAAGGCACTTTTTCATCAGCAACACTGATCCATCATCAGCACTGAACCAGAATCAGTTAGTGCTGGCCCTCCCTCAGCACCTGATAATGACCACTGAGAGCTATCGGCAGGAAGGATGGCCACTGGCCAGCAGCAGGGTTTTTGGTATGGGAAGAGGGTAGTAAGGAGAGGCAAAACTGGGCAAGGGATGGTGGGGAGGGCAGGAGTGGGCTGGAGTCAGGTTTTGCCATTATATCCTGACCTTTGGCCTTAGGCTAGGAAAACCAGCACAGGTCTTCTTGCTTCTGTGCCAGTTCAATAGCTGGCACAGACCTGAGGTTACCCAGTTGAGCCATCTTGGTTTTACATGGAGTAAGGGTTTATCCCATTAACTTGTGTAGACCTGACGCTGCTTCCCTGCTCCAAAGGATTCAGAAGTTGCCATTCTGGCATCAGTATAGCTCTGGATGCTAGGGAAGCTTAGGACTGGGCTACTAATACAGTTCAGCTAAGAATGAATATAGAACAAATTGCCACTGACATAGGAGTTGAGAACTTTAATGTTTCTCAAGGTAGATTTATCATGCTGCTGGGAAGCTATATGGATTAACACATTATCATAGCTCAGATACATGATGTTGCTATGCTTTTGTGGAGAGAAAATCATCAGAGCCATATCCTGAGAAAAACATCATCATCAACACAGATAAGGTGTCATAATGAATGATATTCCAGTGTCTAGAGATCAAAGTGGAGCAAAAATGTTAAAAAAGGTGATTCCAGATGGACATCAGGAAGAAATTCTTAATGGTAAGGCAGTTTAAAAATACAACAAATTACCAAGGGAAGCAGGGATAGATCCAGGGATCATGGATGCATGCCCCCCCCCCCCCAAAACCACCAAAACAAAAACATTGCCAGCAGAGGAAGGGTGCCTGCCATGATGGGAAGCTGCCCCAACACAACCAAAAAGCTCAGGTCTACCTGCTTGGAAAAAGTGGTTTGTTAGCCCATTTCTACCTGGCAGGTAGATCTTTTCTCCAAATCCAGGTGGGAGCTCAAATCTACCTACCATGCAAACTAGCTAAAGAGACCAGTTCAACCAGGAGCCTAGGTCTACCAGCCAGGAAGAGACAGCTCCAGAAGACAGTCCTTGCTGTGGAAGCAAGTCTTGGTGGAAGCCCAGGTCTTCCCACCTGACTGATCTGGGCTCTGAAATTAAGGCAGTGCTCATGCCGCCTCCAAACACTGAATCTGCCCCGAAGGGAAATGGTGGATTCTCCCTGTCACTATTTCTGTTCTGCTCCCAGATCAAGGGTGGAAGGGATGTCAAATGGAGTACCTTATCATGGTCTCTACCCTGGACTCAGGGTAGAAGAGAAGATGAGTCATGGGTAACTTCTTTATGGCTTAATTTACAGGTTGCAACAGTGAATAACAACACTCTGAGGGTAGAGCAAAGAGGCTCTCTCCTTGGCATGTTTAGAGCATATTCCTGCACAGCTGGGGCTGGCCCCTGATCCCCAGCCTGCTTCTCTTTACTTTCCTGCTGCCCTGCCCCATCTGCCTCTTCTAACTGATCTTAACTGCCATTCTACATGTTCTTTCCCAACTGTCACTCCACCACACTAAATTCTCAGTTCTTAGAATGTTTTCCTATCTTTTCTCAGTACCTTGGCTGCTTGATCCACTGTTGCTGGGCAGATTATGCCCCATATGGCCAAAGCCAAGGTGTGTAGGTCTGGTCTCCACCACATTGTTGGGTTTTCTCCACTGCACTCCCTACTGGAGATCTGCAAGCAGAAGATTGAAGATCTTCCAACGGACCATGCCGATCCAGATGTTTTGAGTGGTGTTTTAAAGCAAAAGGAGAACAAAAGATGAGAAAGTAGATTGATAACATGCTATTCACACAGACATGGTTGTTTTTGACAAAAATCAATGCTAATTATAGATTCATGTAGGTGTACATCAATGACAAGAGAAAAGAAAAAGTGGAAGAAGATTTTCTTAAGCATTAACGCAATTGCACTGTGATACGAAAAAATAGTTACAGCCACTACTCACTTCTGCCAATTGATATTTCAGGGATGAACCAAGGAAGATATTGGATACATGGATTTGCAGAGGTAAGCAGTTTTACTGTGGACACATGTACTGCACTTCCTGTGTACATTGTACTGCACTTCCAGTACATGAACACATGTACTGTGCTTCCTACACCAAAGTGACACACTGAGTTAAAGACGTATGGGTTATTGTGCCCTTGGCAGTAATTGTTAATAGAGTCATCAAGGCTGAGATTAGATCAGCCAACAGCACAAAAGATGCTGTTGGCATCCTGCTCCTACAGAGGTCTTTTCACCCGTTTTCTGCTATCATCCATTTAGACAATGCAAATGAAGTATCTGATGTGTTCTCTGATAATTTAAATCACTTTTGAAGCTCTATTATTAAACTGCATTCTACTTACTGTACTTTCTATAAATGAATACTGAGTTTAAAAAGACTATTTTTATTAGTGAATTTCTATTACTAAAATGTATTTTGCTTAGTGTTATCAAACATATGGTAAATGTATATTGAATAACTAGGATTGAATAGCAAACCATTTTTAATGAATGAAAAAGTAATTTTCAAAATTACAATCCTAAATAAATTTACCTGGGAATACGTTCCACTAAACTGGGGCTTACTTCTGAATAGACATGCATAAGATTGTACTGTGGGTTTTTTTTTAACAATGATAATCAATTACAGCTGAGTTAATCAGCTTTATTTGGCTTCATCTTGCAATTAGCATCATGTTCTCTCTCATTTTTCAGTCACATCTAGCATTTGGCATTGTCAGATACTCAGGGTTCCCAGATGACTGGACTTCCCCGGAGAAACTAGGAAAAAGGGGGTGTTTACTGGAAAGGAGGAAAACCCCCTTCCTCCAGGATTTCCCCTGGCCATTTAAATTTATGGCATGTACAGCTGTAGCTGCACATGGCTCTGGGGTTTCCCAGAGTGGAAACTCCACTCTGGGTTGAGTGGGGTTGATGAGGGTCGAGACCAGGACAAAGGAGGACTCATGCACAGTAGCAACAGTGCACCTCTGCTGCTGCTTCTCTGGGGGCTGCACAGCACCTGCGGCACCCTCTGCGCCCCCTTCCCCGCAGCCACGCCAGCCAGCCCTGACTCTCCCATGGCAGGGGCGCACCATGCCACCTAAGCTGCTTCTCTGGCTGGACTGGGTCTCCTGTGGCTGGCCACACCACCACTGGAGCATCTCTGGCTGGCCAGTCTCCCGCCTGCTCCAGAAAGGTGAGACCTGTGCAGCCTGTGTGTGTGAGTGAGCGAGTGCATGCATGGGGGGTGTGAGGGTGCAGGTAAGAGAGCAGGTATTTGGGGGCTGGGGTCTCTGGGACAAGATCATGTCTGCTTTGAGCCACTTCACTTGTGCATAATGGGTGAAAACGACTCTTACAATATGGTTTTCAATTTTAAAAGTGTTGAAATTAAGTACAGGAAAGCAATAAGAGTATTTTTGCTTTATTTTAACATGTTCTACATTTGTCCTACATTTTTGGGATGTCCTACAATTTTTTAACCAGGTAGTAATTTTGGCTTGGTGGAAGGGAATTCTGGGGTTGTTGGGGGGAATTTTGGGTTTGGCATCTGGTCACCCTGCATACACCAAGGGATTAAAAAAGGTACATTTGGCCCACCTTACCTTTCCCTTCAAAGCATGTTCCCCCAGTTTGTGCTGGGCCAGTACCATCCATTAAAGGTGCCCTTATCCTACTACAAAAAAAGGTTTTCCAAGAGAAATGGTGTAAATCCTTCAATCAGACTTCAATAAGCCTTTTGGGGATTGTTTCTGGTCATTAGCTAATTGCTCAGTGATATGGAAGAAAAACAGTACTGGTTTGGGTGAGCCAAGACATTTAATTTGTTTTGACATGAAGCATAATATTTCCACATGAGTCCAGCTTGTTTCTGCTGTGGTGAAGAAGAAAAGAAAATTAAGATGAAATGTACAACAGCATTCAGTTGACGGAGAGGCTTTACTCCCCTAATCTCTCCTGTATCCTTGTTGTACACATTGGCTACTTACTTGTTAAGACTCCCTCTCCATCAACCTCAAGTTTTAAAGGAGTGATGAGACAATTTCAATCCACTTTTAATTTAATTATATTGATGGAGCCTTGCAGTGAGAATAACAATGGGCATCAATCACATTTACCTGAATCTGAGCTTTGTACTCGGAAAGCACTTTTCTTCACTCTCATAGCACTGACATTTCCTTTTATGCAATCAATCAAACCTTTCTCATACACAAGATGACAGGCTAAAGATGCCATTTGTATCTTTATTCTTTTTATTTGTGAAAACAAATTAATGAGGCTTTGTGGTAAAGAGGTGTGCTTTGTAGCTTTTAAAGTAGTGCTTTTACAAGAAAATTACATTAACGATCATGATCTTGGTATGCACTCTAGAAAAATGAATAAAAACCAAAGAATAGACCAGGGAAGAAAACAGAATTGAGTGGTTTGAGAAGAAAAAATGCAAGAAGCTACTGCTTACAATCTAAATATAGACTATGATATAAAACAATTAGCACATGTGCGCACACACAACAGTGGTAGTTACAGAACTTGCCACCTGATCACTTACCGGTACAGTCAAGCACTCACCGTTTTCCAGTAGCTGAATTTAGTAATCTAAGGCACCCCCAGATTTGTTCCAGACTCCATCTTAAACAAAAGGGGCTGCAATTGTGGACTTACTGGGTCAATGTGATTTCATATAATAAATTTCATATAATATAAGCCCCTGGTATCAGAGGATGTAATGCATGAAATGGGGTTGTTTGTCCTGGCCTTGAATGCTTGAGACCTCCTGCAACTGCAGGGAAATGGAAGGTGAGGTTACTGGGAGGGCTTTGAGAGGGTTCTAAAAGCACCAGCAACATGGGAACCACATTGCATGAAGGAACTGAAGCCTGTTCTTCCCACTGGAATAGTCTGAGCTTTACTGGTTGCCAGTAGGGTTGGGTAGGAATTTTTTTGCTTCCCATCATGATTGGTCATTGGTGCATAGTTTTTTTTTTTTCCTGGAAAGGGTTGGGGTGGTTTTCTTCAGGCCAACTAATATCAGTCACTTTATACTACAGGTGATGTGAGTTGGAAGGCATGCAGATGGCCTTTTGGTGTGCACCTTGGGGTAGCAGAAGGGCAGAACCCAATTCTGGTCCTCCTGGGCCCAGCAGAACAATGGCTGGGATGAGAGATGTGGCAAGGACTGTGGGGTTTCCTCAAAGTTTTAGCGGCGTGAGGTTGTGTTTTCCAGTCTGGCTGCCTCAGTCCTTAACAGGGTTGACACCGTGCAGTGGTGGGCTTCAGGGGGTTTTCACAGGTTCTAAAAAACCCTTTGCTAATGAGCACCTGGTTCCTAATGAGACATAGAACCTGTTGTTAATTTAGGTTATTAGGACATAGAACCTGTTGTTAATTTATTTGACAACCAGCCACCACTGGTTGACAGGTATAAGCTGTACCTCCTGAGAGTTGCTGCTTGCCTGCCCAGCATTCCAGATGTGTTTCTTTGCTGCTTAATGATCCAGCTTTCACACCACAACTGGTGCAAGTCTCTATATTTTATTTTAGTTTTATTTTTTATTATTTATTTTATTTTATTTTTTATTTATTTTAGTCTTTATTTTATTTCTTTTAACTTCTAATATAGTGGCCCTTTGTCCCATGCAGTATTTACTGTCCAGTGTATAAACAAATATTTTTGCACAAGATTTATTTTTTAAACTTCTGTCCAGTCTGGCACTGCAGAACTTTCTTGGCAGAATACCACAAAGAAGTAAATCTGCCTATCAGTTTGGTTCTTAAAGTAGAAAACCCCAGGAAAGAGCACAAAATTAGTACACAATGCACAAATAATACCATTGCAAATGGGAAAAAGGTGTATTAAACTCACAAAAGAGCAGCCACGGGTATCAATATAATCCAGTAAAATAATAAAATAACTTTTAAGATCACAAAAAACATTGAATGTGGGAGCAAATAAACAAGATATCACCCGGTAATAAAGAGACATCAAGGTTTGAGCCAGCCAAGCCTCTTTAGGTAGAGTGTTCTACTACACAGAAGGCATCACAACCACGGAAATCATTTCCCTGTTCAACGCCTCTCGAACTTCAGATGGCACAGGATCTCACAGAAGAGCTCATTTTTGGCAAGCTTGTGTGGTGGAATGTGCCAAAATTTCAGGAGTATCCAGTCTGTTCAAAAACATCCCTAAGATCCTAACCTAATTCTCAAGGGGATGATATCTCTTCCAAAACACTTTGTATATGTGCCTCTAGGTTGGTTTATCTGTCATTGTCCACTAGTACCTCTATCATTTATATGGAGAGTACATGTACAAAAGACTGGGCTAGATGAATCACAAGCCAGAATTAAGATCATAGGGTGAAATAACATACCACTCTGTGGCAGAAAGTGAGGAAGAACTGAGGAACCTCTTGGTGAGCGCAAAAGAAGAAAGAGCAAAATGTGGTTTGAATCTAGAAAATGTGGTCAGATATTATCACCGAAGCAATGAACATGAATTTGGGCAAACCTTCGGAAGCTAGTGGAGGATAGGGTAGTCTGGCACGCTGCAATCCATACAGTAATGAAGAGTTGGACACCACTTAATGACTAAACAAAACAACAACTTCCTTCTTGTCTAGAATTACCATAAGTTTCCATTTCTTTGTCTATATTCTGACTTCAGACACTGGTGCAGAGTTCCCATCTCCCTTGGATCTGATGAAAAGAGCATATAGAATTGGAGAGCATATAGAATCTCCAGCAGTGAACTGATGTAGCTGTTAATAGCTTTGGAGACAATACTTGGGAAATTGCATAAGTCAAAGGCCATGAATGATCCTGGATGGTCAAAGGCCTGGATGGTAAGTCTCATTAGATTGGTCATAGACTCCTATAACCTTGTGAAGTATACCTATTTTAGATGTCAAGTGCAGGGGAAGTGCACAATGTCTTGTGTGTACCCTGTGGCATCTAGAGAACCACTGTGAAACACAGGAAGCTGGACTAGATGGTCCTTTGGATTCTTCTTGCGTTCTCATAATTTCAGAACTCTGTCAGTGTACCATGAACCAAAAAACACTGAAAACCAATTCTGTAGCTGAATCATACTCATATCTTGTGGTTGTAAGGACTGCATTTTCTTCTCAAGTAAGAATGATGTTCACAGATGGTTGCTTTTTGCTTTATATTCCTCTCAAATAACACGCTGAGCAAGAACAAAGATGGAGGTCATCAGGGTTGTGAGTCTAGAAGCAGACAACCATCAGAAGAATAACACATTAAATCCAAAAATAGTGTTCATTATATCACACATGTGAGAACAATGTAATTGTTGAAGGCTGGGACATTTTGAAGTGTGATCATCTTTCTAATTAGAACTTCATAAAAACTGCCTTAGGGAGATCGCAGTGCATTGAATGGCCAAGTAGTTTAGATTTAAATTTAGAGGTTGATTTCCCTTTTTAAAGTGTGTTCTAACTGATAAAGTGAAATGTAGCAGTATGATTACCAAACTCTCTCTCTCTCTCTCTCTCTCTCTCTCTCTCTCTCTCTCACACACACACACACACACACACACACACACAGAGAGAGAGAGAGAGAGAGAGAGAGAGAGAGAGAGAGAGAGAGATTTAAGTGGTTGTAGAAGATGGAATACATCCAGTTAAATTCTGAGACTTGGCTGTTTGACTGGCAGGCTTTGTTACTAAACATTACTTAAAACTGATCCGGATGAAGGTTTTTACAGATGATGATCCTAGCCTTGTGTTTCTTCTTTGCTACAGTGGGCAACCTCAACATCTGGTCCAATTTTAATAAATTGCTGTATTGGAAGAACATGCATTTAACAGTCCAATCTAGTCCAAGACTGGACTGGATATATAGGATTTTACCACAACAGAACACAGTTGTACTATTATCAAATGGCTTATGATGGTGTGTGCAATGTGTACCAGGAGCTTTTGAGAGCACACTGCCACAGCTGGAGGCAGTATAAAAGGTCTATGGACCAGTAAATGTAAGTCAGATGGCAACAAGGCTGAACAGGACAAGGAAGAAGAGGAACAGGAATGTTCCCAAGCAGGGCAAGATTGGTGCACAAATTCTAGCCTATTCCTGGCAACATTACATCTCTTGGAGGTAAACCTGAAAGATAGTAGATGCAGCGGCATCACTAGGGTGGTGCGGTTCACACTGGATGATGCGCCCAAGGGGGTGGCGTATACTGCAGAACTTAAAAATTGTAACTTCGTGATGGAGCATCAAACCCCATTATGTCATATACCATTGGATTCATACTGAAAAGCAGAATCCAATGCAAAAATCCATTTTGAAATAGCACCTTCCTAGCAGATGTTATTGCCAAAAACTAAAAAAAAACTAAAGTATGCATTGAACTCTATGGAAAGTGAAAGTGACCCACATCACGGCTTTACTCATGGGTAGGCTAACATGCCAATGTTCACTGGAAAGGGCAGGCTGAGAGGAATCCTACAACACAAGAACTGTCCTGATCCAATGAACACAGCCCCCAGAAGGAGATCCCTGATAATTGCATTGAAATTCATTGAAAATGGATGTGAACTGCACAGCTGTGTTTACTGGCGAGTAAGCAAGCATGCCTTGGCTGGCGTGGAAGGTCAGTCCAGGAGAATACAAGACTTCCAAAATGGTCCTGATCAGGGACATTATTATGGCATTAGAAAGGAGGCACCCTTGAATGGGGTGGCAGCCCTTGTGACCTTGTAAATGGCTAAAATCATGATTTGTAGAAATAATCCCATCATGTTATACTCCTTTGAATGTATAATTTACAGCAGAATGCAGTGAAACAAACCACTTTGAAATATCTTTATTCTATTAAAATGTATGGCTAAAAAAACCAGTGGAGGTGGGGCAATGTCACATAACCACACCCGCTATTCATATTGTTGCCCTGCCCTTGTATGGGGATGATGCACTGGTCTCCCGCACCAGGTGACATGAACCCTAATGATGTACCTGAGTAGATGTAGGTATGAGGAGTCCTACAGTGGCAGTGGAGGTTTTTCCCAAGATTAATAAGCAATCACTTATTTTAATGAGACCACTCCAGCTGTTCACCCTCCAAGGATACATTGTGCATGTCATTGTTATACTATTTTATACTTAGAAGCCCCCTGTATCCTCAGGCTCTGTTTCTATGATATCTGCAGTTCACAGATTCCCCCAATCATGCTCATCTCATCCTTTAGTTTTGTTTGCCAATTTGCAGCCCTCCAGACTTCTTCCTCTTCACACTTTCTTGTTAGCTCTTGACCTCCAAGTAGGAGGAGGAAGCAGTTGGAAGGGCTTGCATGGAACACCAGGAAGTATAGGGTTTGCCATTATCCATAATTTTGGATATCTGTGCTAACAGCAGCAATGGGTCCTGCAAAATAGTAAGACAACAGTACTGTTGGTTTCAGTTATGTTGTTATCCTTGTCAGAAATTATCATGGAGAAGTGATGAAATACAGTATATCTTAAATGCACTTAAAATTCTTATACAGACTTAATTATAAAGTGAGTATATTCAGATCCTAACAATACAGAAAATATACTATTGAGAGTTACAATCATTGAGAGTTACAATTATTAGTTACAAGTAGAAATCTGAGTGGAGATTTCTTGAAAACTCATTCACATACTATATTTTCCTGTAATTTTCCTTCTTTCTGTATGAATGCATTTTCCATTCTCATAAAATAAAAATAGAATCTTATAAAATAAGAATGGAATACTTCCTTGATTGTACACTTTAATGGATAAATATTGGAACTGTGAAATCAGAAGTCTTATAATTTCTTTCCTACTGCAGAAAATATTCAATTCAAATGATATAAATGGGAAACTAGATAATGTAATACTAATGGACACCTAGACTGAAACATAAATTGATATTATCAAACTTTTCAATCAGTTTCAAGAAATAATGTTGTTTGCCGAATGTCTTGGTATCATTGTAAGAATAAGATTTTCTTATGTCTGTGTTTTTCTTCTTATGGCCTATGCATTCCAAGTTCTTTTAGCATGTTCCACCATATCATATGATATCCTCAATAAGGCCACTTCCACCTAAAACAGAAATTATTCCAGCTCCTCTCATTATCTAATGAGAGCAATTAACTTGGAAGACTTACCCTATCTCATGTTTTATATTGCGATTATTCAGCAGGAGCAGATTGGTTATTCTGAAGTCCACAACATATGCTCTTAAAATCCATTCTTTTGCTTGCACTTGAATATATCAGAGCAGGATTTCACCCTGCTCTGAATCTTGCCATCAAATACACACTAAAATCTCACTCTCTTGCAAATTACAACCTTGGTCTTTCCAGGTAGTATCCCTGCTACCTTTTGGGTTTAGCTGTATGATCTAAAAAATGCAAGTATTCAAGTGCACATTTATTCTGTTCACTGTTCCCCCCGTGCTCCCCTATGTGATGTACAGAATAAATACTGAGTACATCTGGAAAAATGCCAAAAGATGACATGCATCACTTGAGCAAAAACTGATTACAGAAAAATACCCACTTTGTGTAGAGAGATGACACAAATGGTACATACACTAGATTAAACATCCCCTCATTTATTCAGTCCAAGGCAGAGAAAATGATACTGTGCTATGTAAGAATAGGTTTATATTTCAAATCTTTCAGAGTTATGACTACTCAGTCACCTAAGCTTCCTGCCTCAAAACCAATCCTCCTTGTAACAAATTTTCACAGAACTAGACAACACAATATTTTATCTTTTTTCTACAGTTATTTCCTGACTTATAATTTGGTTCCATCCTGACATTGTTGCTTATACCAATGACTTGCTGCCATTTTCTTTGTCTTCAAATATCATGTTCTCAGTGATTGCCTAGCTGGAAAACCGGAATTTTCCAAGGACTCTTAAACAGGACATGTCATATCAAGCTTCCCTGAGGCTTGACATCTAAACCTAATTGTTGAACAGTATGCCCTCTTGATCTTAAAGGTACTTTTAAAAAAAAGTTGATTCTTTGCATCTGTAAGGGTTCCATTATAGGGCCCTCCGTGAATGCCAATTTTCATGTTAAACAAAAGCAATTAAATATTAGGCAGACATTTTTAAATAGCAATGGCAGGCAGGCAATAAACTTCCCTCTCAAGGGTTTAGGAGAGCTTTAGTTGGAAGTTAAACCCCTATCCAGCAATGAAAAATGTAATCACTTCCCAATAGCTTTGCGTTTTATCTTGTGCTTCAGGAGGGAGGGAGGAGGCTGCCCCTTCTAAGCCCCAGAAACATGATCAATTGCCTGCATCCTGCATTCCCATAGAAGGCTAGCAATTTCATTTTATTCTGCTAGAGGGTTATTTAAATGGCCAAATTTATTCATACTGAGATAAAAACCTAGGGTTACCAGATTATTCCTGAACCCCAGGGCCAAAATTCCTGAACCACAGGGGCAAAATTCCTAATCCCAAGCCAAAATTCCTACCCGCTTAAAAAAATTGCCAAAAATGTATTTTTTTTTTGTTTTCCAGTTTTTTGACCATAACCTTTGATAGGAAGCAGATATCTTCCTATCTGATGCAAAAAAAATGCATCAATCCAAAAAATGCAAAATGCATCAATGCAAAAAAAACCTGATTTTTGCATTGGATTCTGCTCTTCAATACAAATCCAACGACATATGGATACTGTGGATATGGATATATGGATACATATGGGCACTGTGCACTATCACAAAGTTTCAAAATGAAGCCAAAATGTAGGACAATGAAGCCAAAATGTAGGACACCCAGACAGGAGGCTAAAAATCCAGACCAATCCGGGTTTTTCTGGTCATATGGTCACCCTGGATAAAACCATAGGTGGAAAATCCAGATAATTAAATCATACCTGTATATACAGAATTACAGTTGAAGCCAAGAGGGCAGGGAGAAATTCTTCAAACTTTCCCATGGAATAAAGAGGAGTAAACAGAGGCAAAGAAATAGATTATCTACTGTATTAGAAAGGGATCTCGGGAAAAGGGAATTGCAAGAGACTAAAAGGGGAAATAGTCACACGTGGTTGCATCTTCATTTACATCTCAGAGACAACAAAAAGAAGGAAATGAAAAGCCAAAGACAAATGAATAAAGATGTCATTGAACACTTACGTCTGAGTTCAGGAGTTTAACATTTCAGGAGATCACAATACTTGTCTCAGATATATGAGGGCATTATTACAACATCTACAACATTTTCATCCAAGCTATAGAAAATACATACATATCCATGATACTGTACTTCCAACATACCCATGAAACCTCCCTCCCACAACTTCAAGTATACTTACCAGCAGTACACTAGCAGATAGGAACAGGAGAGGGAGTGGAGGTCTCTCTCCTTTCTTCAGCAAGTTTGCAAACATCTTTGAGAAAAAGTGTTTTTGAAAATGGTATTCCTATTTTGATCGTGCATATTTATATATAGCTCATTTCAACAGAACATAACTTACAACAGAGTTTACATAATAAATAAATAAATGGTAGCTTTTGGTTTAGGGATAGGCCTGCATTTCCCAGGAGTGCTGCATCAGCCACCAACATCAAAGGTCAATTATGGAAAACTGCCCTGGTCATTTACACGATAATCATATCAGCCTGCACATTTGATAAGTCTTTTTGAGAGAAAGACACTACCAGACCCAAACCAGCAGAGAAACTATAGGAAAGTAATGGTAAAATCACTATTGAAGGAGGAGGGAAGATTTGGTGCTGTAGAGGAGAGGTATTAATGTCTCTGTAAGCCTCCCTCCTTCTACAATGAAGCCCAGAAACTCTGGAGAGCCCTCACTTCTTGTTTCTGACTGTGGTTCTTGGAATCTGTAACATTTGTGGAGTAGGGATACAGTGCAACTGCTAAGAGTATATAGGAATCAATGCAGATAGTTCCTTTCTCAGTAGCAGATGATCCATAAGGTAGGCAAACCACAATTTGTGACAGGGAAGGGCAAGCAGCAGATTAGCTCCCACACCTGCGAGTGTTGGGAATATTATTATATTTATTTTACCATCATCATAACCTTTATTGGCATAAAATACACTAAAGAGGGAAATAAAACCAGGATTAAAAATATCCTAAGATTGATCTTGGTTAACAATAATAATACAATTTAAAAACATAGCTACTTTGTGTAGCAAATTAGTATTATCAGCATCCAGAAATCCTTTGAGAACACTCAGTTCCACGGAAACAGGGGATTGAAGTGAGCAATGCGAGAAGAGTTCCTTTCTGGCACCATCAAATCTGGGACAGTGAAAAAAAAAGTGCTCCAAAGTTTCTGGAACAGACTGTAAGCAGACACATAATCTATCAGATAAGGGGGTTCCCTTAAATCTCCCTTTGAGGACGGCCGACGGGAGGATGTTACAGCAGGCCAAGGTTAGCGCTCTCCTGAGGTGGGGGTAGTTATTAATGATAGATATGATAGTAACTTCCTGGTTCTCGGCCTTTTGGCTAAGATCAAGTGTAGTGTAGTATCTTATTATATTTATTTAAAACAATTGTATTCTGATTTTCCAAATTTGCCCGAGGCAATTACCAATAATAATAGAAAGAAATCACACGTAAAAAAATCAGTGTTGATAGAACAGCAGGATAAAATCAGCCTCTTTATATTTAGAACAGGCTAGCTTCTCTCCACCAACATTATAGCCTAAGGCCTTAATAAAAGAAACACAATGTCCTCAGCCGAAGGAAAAAGGGGCCCAGATGAATCTCTTGAGGGAAGCTGTTTTGCAGAAGAGAGCAGCCGCTGAAACATCTCTGCTTGGTGTCTCCAAACAAAGAGAACCTCGAGCAGAGCGCTCCGTTATGAGCTGAACGAGCTCATACAGGGAGAGATGGTCTATGACATTAGTGAGCTCCAGGCTGTGAAAGGCTTCAAAGGGTAACAAAAACTTTGAATTCTACAGCCAATCACGTTGACACAGAACTGGCTGTATATGTGTCTGCCTATCTATTCCCACCAACACTTAGGCTACAGCATGTTGTATTCGGTGGGATTTCAACTACAGCCACACATACAGGTACAAGACATAGATAACTGTTATAAAAGTCCTTTCAATCAGTGTCCAGGCGTCTCCCCCATTCTGATGGTTCATTTTCAGATGGTTCCACTCTATCAACATTTTTCAGTTAAACCAGGACTCATTTATTCAACACATGCTTCACTCTTTCAACCTCTCTCTGCTGGTCTAAAGGCTAAAATTGTCTTTCTTGATGTTGATTTGCATGTGACATGGTGATCAAACTGTTTTTGGCATTTCCTTGTGACCTGCTTCAGTAAACAACCATCATTCAAATACATAAGAGATTCATTGCCCACACATGCCTTTGTTCATTTTACTGTAATTTGTTGTGTATTTTGGCTATATGTTAATAAATATGTGTTATTTAGACTTTTGCAAGTGGCATTTATGTCATTTTTTGGTGGACATTTTGTATTTGAAAGTTGAAAACAACTGGGTTCCACTTTTTAATGGTTTTCACTTTTGGAGATTGCTCCAGCCCCTAACCCATCCAATAAGTGAGGGATGCTGTATGTGTTCAGTTAGCCAATGAGGTGTGGCCAATCAAACACACATATGGCTGCCACTGCCACCATAGTGACATAGCTAGCAGGGGGCAGTTTGTCACAGATGGTGGTAGGTTCCTTGGGGGTTGACAACATTAGTAAATAAAGTCATGTTTGATAGGAAAAATATCATCATCAAATACTGTGGTATATGTTAAATTACCACTGGATATGTAATTTATACTGGATGTGTACCACTGGATGTGTAATTTACAGCAGAATGCTGTAAAAAGAGGGAAATATCTCAATTCTATTAAGTTGTGCACAAAAGTCCAGAAAACAAAACAACTGTCATATGTAATAAAAAATTTCTTTAACTCAGAATGGACCAATATGAGTGTTTACTAGAAAAGCCAATAAGATATTATGATGACATAGAATCACAGAGTTGGAAGAGACCTATTAGGTCATCTAGTCCAACTCCCTGCCTATAGCAGGAAATCCTCCTAGAGCATCCCTGACAGGTGCTCGTCGAGCCTCTGCTTGAAGATCCCCAGTGAGGGAGACTCCACCACCTCCCTTGGCAGTCTGTTCCACTGCCGAACCACCCAAACCGTTAGGAATTTTTTCCGCATATCCAACCGGAACAGTGATGGGATTCAAAGAAATTAACAACCGGTTCTATGCCCATCTGGCAGCCACTTTTAAATGGCTATTTTTAAACTTTACATGTCCTATCTCTTGTTAACAACCAGTTCTGTAGAGTAGGTGAGAACCTGCTGGAGCCCACCACCAGAATCTCCTTTCTTGCAGTTTTTACCCATTGGTTCTAGTTCTGCTTTCAGAGGCAGCTAAGAACAAATGAGCCCCTTCCTCCATATGACAGCCCTTTAGGTATCTGAAGAGGGCAGTCATGTCTCCCCTCAGCCTCCTCTTCTCCAGGCTGAACATCCCAAGTTCCCCCAACCTTTCCTTGTAGGGCTTCCCTTCCATCCCACTGATCATTCTTGTCGCTCTCCTCTGGACTTGCTCCAGTTTGGCTGCATCTTTCTTAAAGTGAGGTGCCCAGAACTGAACATAGTACTCAAGGTGAGGTCTAGCCAATGCTTGTATTGGTGGGGGGCCTATGCATTACCTTAACTCCAGATGAAGGTCAACCAAGTGGGGAGACTTGGGCCTATATCCTAAAGTGAAATTAAGCCCCTTGCTCGGGAGCAGTTAAGATGACTTTCCATAAGATAACACTAGAGGGTGATGTAACTGCATGGACCCGAAACTGCTATGGATTTTGTCCTTGGGCTCCTGCCCAGATTTGAAGCCCAATTCTACCTTCCGGATAGACCCACGCTCCCATTCTGAAACCACCCTCTGGTTTCAGACCTAGGCTCCCAGGTGGGCAGACCTAGGCTCCCATGTGGACATGAAGTCTAGATCTACCTGCCTGGTAGACCTCAGCTCCAGTTCTGAGACTGCCCTCTAGCATTCCCTCTAGCATTGCCCTCTAGCATTGTCACTGTAGATTGAGGCTGCAGAAAACAGGGACAGTATGTCAATGAGTACTATGTGAACAGGAGCGATAGCAGGTGAGGGTACATTCATACACTGCTTGTGGTGAAATATTCATTGCATTTATCTTACCGCCATTATTAATATTCATTTCACGTCATGACCATTACTATCTCTCAGCCTCTTCTACCTGACAGGATTGTTGTGAGGACAAAAGAATGGAACCATTCACCCCACCTTGAGCTCCTTATAAAAAATAAAAATATTAGTTATATTTTTATTGATTTAATTAATTTAATAATTATAATTTAATAATTTTGCGTGAGTGTCAAAATTTTTGACATTGAGGGGTCAAATGCCCAAAGTTGATGCCACTGTGCCACCAAAATATTCAGGAGAAACAACTGTAGTCAGCACACTCTTTACACCCATGTGCTATTTGTTACAAAAGTCTACAAAATGGCTGATAAGCTGCTGTATGTTGGTTTCTGCATGTGCTACATGTTCCCTTAAGGCTTTAAAAAAAATTTAAAAAACTTTTTTTAAAAAACAACCATAAAAATAAGTCAGCTCTTTAATTACAACATAATCCTAAATTTCAGTAAACCATCCTTTAAGCCTGCTGTAGTTGGCTTTTCCATATTCAAGCAAACATATCAGATTCTATATGAAATGAAGTGCATAGGAAAAACCTGGCATAAAAGCTATTCCTCAAGGTCACCTTGCAGGAGGAGTTAAGTTTACTGAAGACAACTAAAGAATCCTATTTCTTTCAACAAGAAATGGCTCACTTAAAAGTAAAGAGGAGCCATACCACTCAGTATGGCCAGGGAATCTGCAAAAGAAGAAGCACTTACACCAGAACTCAGATATTGCTCAGCTCAGCAGTACATTTATTCATCATTCCTGCTGATCGGCAGAGCAGTGTAGCTTTTTCTGATTTTATTTTTATTTCCTTTATATCCCTCTAGGGCTCCCCAGTCAAACACACCAAGGTCAAGGCATGGAGCATGAGTTCATGTGGCACATATCGCTGGCCTAACAGGGAGCCTCAGGCAGTACCTTTACCAATGAGAGTCAAAGACAAAGATGCTCTTTGATCAGAAGCTAATATGCTTCCAAGTAGCTGTAGAACATCTCGACACAGGAAACCAAACCCAAGAGGAATAAAAATAACAGAGAACCAGTCTCAAAAGGCTATCTGTCTCAGGGATGTGGGCTGATGATATCCCAAGCTTGAATTGCAATGTCTACCTCAAGGCTCCCTGGCTTGAGGTACGTGATACAATTTGGCCTCCTTGACCCACACTTCCAAGGATTGCTATTGAAAACTCAGGGTCACCAAGAAGTGACCTCAGGTTGGAGCCAGGGTGTTTTGTCCAAAGAGGAAGTGACACCTGTGGTTGTCTCCTCTAGCCCGCACTTAAGGGGCAAGGAACTTGTGTAATAAGATCTGGGGAAGTTTTAAATTGACCAATTATAGATGATAAACATGACCCATTTTACTTCAAATCACATGGTGTTGTTTGGTGAGTACATGGGTAAACAGCTGGAAAAAACGGTGAAGAAAGAGAGTGAGAAAGGTTAAGCAACACCCATCAATTTGCTACCTTCTCCCTATGCTGCTTTTGGTAATTTGAAGAAGATACACACAAGTGCACAGGACATGGGCAGCCCAATCCTGTAGTGGATGAGCACTGGCGCAGTAGCCAGATTGACAGTACTGGGTATCATCAAAGCGTTTCAGACAGAGAGTAAGTGGCACAGATGCAAATTCCTGTGCCATCCTATGGGAGCCACATCTCACCCAACAGCCACTGAGACAGATTAGCGCTGGTGGCAGGGGGAGGGTGGAATTGTAGTGGAGAGGAGGTGTTTGGATGGTGGTGGACAGGAAGGGATCAGTTTTGACCTAGGAGATGGAGCGGTTGTGGAAGATGCTTTCAACCATATTCTAACCCGTCCCAGGCCTGAATGCCCTATACTAAGTTACTCAGTTCTACATCTGGGATTTATTTAATTAAGGGATTTATAACTGCATTTTCCATGCCAAAACAAGTGCCTAAGGCAGCTTACAAAGCTTAAGTTCCTTCTATCCTGCTGCTGTTACATCAGCCCTGTGAGGTAGATTAAGCTGAAAGTGACTGACCCAAGGTCACCCAGGAAGCTTTATGGACAAGGAAGGATTTGAACCTGTATCTTCCAGGTCTCAGTTCAACTACATCATCGTGGCTCATGTGTGGCTCATGTTTAACTGAGTAGCTCCATTCAGCCTGCTAGGGCTCTCAACAAGGTAAGGGAACAAATATCCCTAAACTCAAGAGGACCTCAATTTCAGTGCTGGTTATGGCTTAGAATAGGATTATCATGCAACTCTGCTTCCACAACATTGAATAGGGTTAGGCTGTTAGTTTGGCTCATCCACAAAGCTGAAGAAAGTGATATACTTGCTCAGAAACACTGTATCATCAAATGCTTGCAAAGTGCCACAGAAAGCATGTCCATGTCTTGTTAAGTGTAAAATTAATTAAAGAGTGACATATAAGCCATTTCTGTCTTTACAAAAAAAAGTTGAATTATTCAAATTCCAGTAAGCTTCTTACTTTTGTGTCATTCTTACTCTGAGGCTGTTTGCAGAAGTCTTCAGGTAGGTTTAAGGATGTTATAGGTGTCATAAGACAATGTGATTATGTAAGCGGCCTGCATAATTCAACACGTCATCCTCAAAACTTTGCTGTAAGTCTAGTTACTCTGACAGAAGCCGAGGTACTTTAGTTAAACCAGTGAAACAGACAATTATTCTAGGCTACTGGCCTCGACAAATACAATTACAGACCGGCAAACAGACAAATGGTACTAATATGATTTTGCTATAAAAATGACAGCAGTGAGAGCCATGAGTTACTTTAAGTGCACTCATGGAACAGAATTGATTTGTAACCCATCAGAGAGATCAGGCCCATGAGCCACAAATACACTCGGATGAAGGAGGTATGAGGCTTTTTGGGAAGTCAAGCTCTGTTGTTGATCTACTGGCAGAAAAGCTAAAAATACAGCCTGTGAAATGTTTGGATCATGTCTGCACAAACTGAAGAGGAGAAAGTAAGAAGACTGGAGACCAACAGAAGCCTTAACTTTGCCTTCTTTTTTCATGGACTTCTCCCTGTAAGGTTAATAGTGACCAGGAAAAGTTGCCATTCATATTCATGCTAGAGAACTCTTCAATCATTCAAAAATATGGCAGCCCCTCCTAATTCTATGCTGGAAGTTGAGGTAGTAAAAGGAACACTTGTTATTGGAGTAACTAATAAAACATTCATTAACTGAACACCACAATTAAGGTTCACAAATTATTCATTAAAGTCAGGAGTTAAAGCCATGCCATTCCTTGACATCTCCCAGCAAATAAAATATGAACTGCAATAATTCACAAAGGAATTATTGCAGGAATCTTCTGTTCTATATGCTTGTTGGACACTTGCCTTTTGGAGTAGGAGGTCTTTTTAGGTTCACAGTTCAAACCACAGTACAGGCAGTGTCGGCTGGTGAAACAAGGCAGGGGATAGAAAAGAACTGACAGTGGCCTCTCTTGCTACCTTGCCTGCAACTGATCTGACACCTTTAGACTTCTTTGGAGTTTTTACACTGTCCCTACTACAAGTCCAACCTTGTTACCCACAGATATTTTTTTATACACAGATTTGACTCAGCACAAATGGCCACTGAAAATCAAAGTTCTAAAAACTGCTTTTCTACTGATGCAGGGAGGCAATCATACTAACAATCATTCCATTTTTCAGCTGAGCCAGGCAAAGGAAGGGTTGCCATAATTCTCATCCACAAAATCCACACAGGTCCTTCTGTCTCATTTGCAAGTATGTAAACCCAATCCCCCAAAATTGGGATTGTCCCTGTTTTTCAGGACACATGGCAATCCTAGGCAAAGGCAAGGGGTCGTCTGCATTTCTAATTGATGACTGCCTATCTACAAAAATAAGAAAAGCTGTTTTTAAACAATTATAAAGGGACACACTTTTTATTTTATTTTTTAATTGCTTTTATTTAACACATACAGAGTGAGCCAAAAATACATAGGCTTATACTTAATAGGCATGCACTTTACATTTTTTAAAAACCTTTTTTTAACATTTACAGTGGCACCTCACATAACAAATTTAATTCGTTCCGGAGGCATGTTCTTTACGTGAAACATTCTTTACGTGAAGTGGATTTTCCTATAGGAAATAATCGAAACTCAGACGATTGGTTCCATAACCCAAAAAATATTCATATAAAAATATTAACTGGATGTAAAAATGATGACAGAACACTGGGATTGAATTCAAAACATGCATTCAATGTGCATGATCTTATGAAGTCTACTTAGGCTGCAGTCCTAAAGACACTTTCCTGGGAGTAAGACCCATTGAACAAAATGGGGCTTACTTCTGGGTAGACATGGTTGGGAGGCTGCAATCCAAGACACCTTCAAAGTGTCTCTCCACTTTCTCCTTCTCTCCATCCTGAGCCTCTCTCTCCCCTGCTCCCTCCTGGCTAGCCCTGAGCTGCTTCCCTCTTCTCCACTGCTCTTCTCTCCCTCTGCCCAGTGGACACCCAGCCACAGGAGGAACAGCATGGAAGTGTTGCTTTCACTATGGGCAAGTGCGGTAGGCAGCCCTGACACTTTTAAAACAGGCTGCCGGCCAGCGCATCTGCCCCAACTGCCAACGAATGTGTCCTTTACTTGAAGCATGTTCTTTACGTGAAGCAGAATCCTAGAGAAAATTTTGTTTGTTATGTGAAACATACTTTACGTGAGGTGTTCTTTACGTGAGGCGCCACTGTATATGTATTTGTTACAAACTTGTTCAATACTTTTTATGTACATTTCCAGAACATAGCTAAGGGACACAGAATACTGGTTTGGAATTATTGTTTGGAAAAATTAGATCTAAAACGTGAAACCAACAGTGAAACAACTGTAAGCCTTCTCTCGGCCCACTATGTATATGGAATCAACAGGAAGTCCCAGAATCAAAGCCCTGCAGATAGCGAGGCAAAACCTTATTCCATTAGGCATAATGGAAGAACGAAAAACCTGGAAGTGGGACTTAAAGACTGTTAGGCTGGCCTTTTAGGCTGGCCTAAGCCCTGGCTCAAGTCACACCTGGGTGTCACAAAAGTACCAAAAGAAACTTCTGTGCCACTCCTGGGGGAGTGGCACAGACATGCGCTTGCCTCCATACATCACCATGGGTACAGGAAGACCAATGAGTTGTGCCAGCCTAAGTTAGGATTGCACCCTATATCTATTTTTCCACTGATTTTTCATCCACAGGAGGTTCCAGAATGGAACACTGGTGGATAATGATATATATGTGTATATGCTTTGCTTGCCTCCTGTTTCTGCTGTTACTCCATCCTTCGCCTTCCATTGTCATGGTTTCCTCTTTGCATCTGTTAATCAAAATGTTGCCAAATGTCACATCTCATCTAGATTGCTGCAACCTCCTGCTTGGCCTTCCCTCATCACTTCATTCCTTGTCATACAATCCTTGAACTATCAAAATGATGAGACCAATCCTTTTAAGTTACACAATTTGGCCTTGTTAAAGAGGCTGCTACATGCTAATACTGTGATCCGGACTCTGTAAACTCTATCACAATAGTTTAATAGCTCGATACTATTCCCCACTAGTGTATAGCAGTCATAAGCATTGCCAGAGTATGCAGTATATAATGGTGGATGCCACAGCTTAGGAGAGATAAGTAAGACTTTTTCTTACCTCTGTATAGGCCACTGGGCCTCTAACTGTTTTGCTGGTGTGTGTCCAAGGAGAATCACAGCCCAATCATAAGGTCCTCCCACGAGTGCACTGCTGGCACTGCGTGCCGCAAATGTGCTATAAGGCATATTTGCAGTCCCTAGCACCAGTCCAGGGCCAGCGGAACATCAGCATCAGTGCTCCACCACAGTGGGGCTTCTTGATTCTGTGGCAACACATCAAGAGCCTCCATGAAGCTGAATGCCACAAGTCCTGCCTCCCTCCCACTTCACTCCTCCCCCACCACACCTCTTTCTTGTACTCTCTCAGGCTCCTGGAACTTCTCCCACCTTCCCCCGTACCTAATTCATGTTTGCGCCACCTCGTGGTCCAGGCAACCACTGAGCAGTGGAGCACTGGTGCAATACTAATGTTAGTGCAACAACCTCCAGTTGGTGCTGAAGTTCTGCTGGCACTAGCTGGTGCTGGGGTCCACAAGCATTCTTTATGGGACATTTGTGACACTCAACTCTGGCAGTGCTCTGCAAGATCCATAGCCTCTACATTCTTATAGATCTCTGGAAACAGGCCTGCTGCCATGCTCCATTCCAACTGTTCCTCTAGTCCATTTTGTTGTATGCATGACTAGGGCCCTGCCACCAATGTATCCTGTACAGAACACAGAAAGGCCTTGATGAGCTAATGAGATGCTAGAGTAAAGGAAAGCCCACATTACTCCAAAAGCACACTATAATTTTAACTAATCAAAGCATTAAGCATTGCTGGGGTTTCTCAGATTTTTTTTCTCAGATGTGTTAACACATAAGTTCACTTTTGAAGTGCCTTGGAATAAAATGCCAACTGCATTTCAAAACACCACTTATACGGTAATAGTTGGAAACCTAATTACCTCCACAACAGAGGGATCTCTTTGAATTATTCCTGAATCAATCACCCAATTTAACTATTCTGAAGTCAACACATATATTATTTATTACAGTTATTTTTCACCTTTCCTTTCAGGAGCCCATGGCAGTCTAGACAGGATTCCAATATAATTTCCCTTTCGGGTTCTGTCTTGACCAGGTCTGAAACAATGGAAGAGGAGAAAGTAAGAAGATCAGAGACCAACAGGACCCTTAACTCCAATATTGTGGTTGCATAATGTGCCTTCAGACTTCAGTTTCTTACTGAATGAATATCGGGTTTTGTGGTGCAACACTCAGGCTTTAGCTAGGCCTTCTCTTTGTATTAGGATCAAACTACACAAACTAACCCACAGAGTGGGTTAACATCCCTTCCTTACCCCAACACACACACACATTTCCCCCACCGAATATAGGATATTTGCCCCTTGGATTTGCAGCCAATGCCCAGGAACAAATAGCTGCTTCAAAGTGCTCACACACAGTGACATAGGGCAAAATCCAGAGTAATTACGGGGAGTCCTTGCTCCGGTGTAAGAACAACTTACTCTGGATTCCAATATGAATTTCCCATAGGTTTTCACTAGGTAGGGCAGTAACTATGGGTGCACATAAAGTCTCTTACATGCTCCCGTAGTTACTCTGGATTTGGGGGATAGCTAATGTTCATGTAGCCTGGTGCAAAGCGAAAAATGTTGCCCCAGAAGTGATGTCATAACCAGAAGTGATGTCATCCCCGCTTACTGTATTTACTTGAATCTAACGCTCACCATTTTCAGCCAAATTTAGTCTCCAAAATCAGGGTGCACATTAGATTTGATAGTTAATTAGGTTAGAGTAAATAGGGTATTTTGATTATAAGTAAAGGGTGCGCATTACGTTCGATGAAGCATTAAAATTGAGAAAATACGGTATTTTTAAAAAGAAAGTTGGGCAAAAACTTGGCACCTCTTCCTTAGCAGTTTGCCACTCATTTCCTCTGAAAGTTGTATAGCTAAAGAACTTACTTGCTACCTGGAGTCAAAGATACTGTTGCTCCTCCTCCTCAAAAACAAAATCAAATTTAAAAAAATGAAAATTGTGTCCCATATTGGTTAGGGAAACTGTACTGGGGGGAAAGAGGAATTGTTATTCCTTCCTTGCTAAATATAAGAGGAATTGCTTTAGAAGTGCCTGTATACCGAGCATGGGTAACTGTATTATGATATATGTACTGTATATGATATATGTACTGAGAGCTGATTCATATTAATACCTTATGAGTTTCATTCAGGATCAGAATTACATCTCATTGGCTCTCAGAGCAATCAGTATCATGGGAAAGTTAAGAAAATCCACTTTTTGTTCCCTAGGCTTATGTGATTTCATTTTCTGGTTAATTAACCATACCTGCTGCTAGAATATAGATATTTCAATGCAGTTTGTTTCATTGCATTCTGCATTAAATTACCTTTCCAATGATATATAATAGAATGGTATTATCATTCATACATACCCGTTTTTCACAGTGTTTAGTCACTAGTGCCAAGCTCAGCTTGTAACCTGGTGTAACTTTATCCCCTGCACCCTCCGTACCTACGCCACTGTTCACACACACTCCATGGCCACAATGTGCACGGTGGAGTGTCCTTCCTCCTACATGCTGTGAATGAAAAAAGAGATCATTTTTAGGGAACAGTTTAATGTAACATATAATCTGGCCTTATAAGGTACTCCTAGACCAGAGGTTATTCCCAGACCGCAGGCTATTGCGTGTGTGGGGGGGAGGGGGTTGGGGGTTGGGGGGGTTGGGGGGAGAGAGATCAACACTCAGCTGCAGGCTGGGGTTTCTCAGAGAAAAGAGAAAGCATCCTCCTTTGGGTGCTGTTGAGGTCTGCCTTTATTCTGAACAGCCTCCTTCCATCCAGCTCCCTCTGGTAAGACCATTTCATTGCTCCTGTATCAGGGTGATCATATCCCATAATCATAAAAGAGAATCCCAAAATGTAGGACACTCAAGAAAAATGTAGGACATGACAAAATTAAAGCTAAAAACGCTGACCTATGTGGCTTTCATGTGAATAATTAAAACACTATGAGCACAGTCCTAACCATGACTACTCAAAAGTGAGCCCCATTGTATTAAATGGGTCTTATTCTGAGGAAAGTGTCTTTAGGATTGCAGCCTATATGTACTTACTACATTTACAACAATTACATATGATTTATTAATTACAAGAAGGCTACATGCCACCACACTTTCCTGGAAGGAACCCCCCCTGACTGTAATGGGCATTAATTCTGAGGAGGAATGCCTAGGATTGGGATCTGTGGCTGCATCTTCTCCACACTTTCCTGGAAGGAAACCCCACTGACTGTAATGGTCTGCTGCTCAATAGAAAGGCACAGGATTGGGCTCTGAGGCTGCAATCCTATTCACATTTTCCTGGGAAGCCCAATAACTACAATGGGTCTTACTTCTGAGTAAACTTGAATAGATTGGGCTCTCTTCCCCACTCCAGTTGAATCCTGCACTTGTTTCAATCATTTGCAGGATCTTGTCCTCTTTTTTTATTATGGTCACCCTGACCCCCACATTTCTCCAATATACAGTGACCATATGTCATAACCACAAAAAGAGGACAAGCCCCCCAAAATATAAGACATCCAAGAAAAATGGAGGACATTTTTAAAAGCTAAAAACCCTTATATATATATATATATATATATAGTTTTCATGTGGTTAACTTAAACACTGTATTAGGTATTAATACTGTATGTTTAAAACTATTACATATTACATATAATTTATGAATTCCAAGAAAGCTACATGCTGCCTGCTCACAAGGAAAAAGAGGACAATGAAGATTTTTTTTCCAGGACACAAGGCTAAAACAGAGGAAATGTCCTGGGAAAACAGACCATATGGTCATCCTGTCCAATCCAACACTATTTTATCCCCTACTTCAAACTTTTCTTCTAGCTCCCCAGAAGCCACATATTTGAATTCAAATAATTAATGATATATTTTTTCCTTCCTTTCAAATCAAGGGGGTAACGTCCACATACCTAAATATATTTTGGGGTAAGAGGCAAAAATGTTCCCCAACCCGTCCTAGACTCGCCACTGGTGGTTACAATGGGTCTGGTTCTGTTTTGCATTGACTAACAAAGGCTATATTGCTGCCCACAGCAGGATAGTGCCATATGGTGCCTGTTGCCCACCAGTGGCCACCAGTGTCCGGTGCCCACCACTGCTCAGTGCCAGTGCCTGCTATCCACTGATGCCCCCTGCCATCTGATGCCCAGTGCCTGCCGGTGGTGCCTGCTGTTGCCCATTGCCCAGTGGTGCCTGGTGGTGTGTGGAGCCTTATGCCCTCTGGTAGATTCCTGCTGCAAGTTGCAAGTTGCCACCAATGCCCACTCCCCCTGGTGCTGGTGCCCTCCAGTGTCTGGTGCTTGTCAGTGGCTTGTGTTGCCTAGTGTATACCAGTGGCCACCAGTACCCAGTGTCCATCTGCTACCCAGCTATGCCTGGTGGCCACTGGCCTTGGCGCTTGTTGGTGGCTACCAGTGTCTGCTGTCCTCTGGTTTCCACTAGTGCCTGGTGCCTAGTGTCCAGTGGTGGCCACTAGTGTTTAGTGGCACTTACCAGTGCCAGGTGCCAGTGTCTGTGCCCAGTGCCCAGCCTTTCCTGGTGCCCACAAATATTGTTTGTATTTTACTTTGACACTGATCAGTAAATTCAGCTAGTTTTTTTTAATATAAATGAATAATAAATTATGCATTTGAAAAAGAAGAACTCAGGTATCAAAACTGAAACTTTTCAAAACATCTGTCCACAGATCATCTGAGGTATTCTCTAAGCAGCAGTCAAGTCTGATCAAAGCTTCACCTTTCTAGACCTCCATGTCAAGTTATTCCAGCCATCCTCAATAATTTTCAATACAAAAAAGGATGGAAATTCAGACATCTGAAGACCTTCATGGAAAATAAATACCCAGAAAATCATACAAAATTAATGTGAATAAAGGCTGTTCAGTGAAATGGCTGTGAGTGGATCAACATTAAAGAGAAACAGGTGCCACTCCATAGCATGTGGCTGCATTACTGGAGTACATTCTACATGCTGTGGTGGTAGGGTGATAAGACAACCTCCCAGTAGACCACACAATTACATCTGAGTCTCTTTGGATCCTTATCACTATTTTTGCTGGCAAACATCCAAGGAGACGAAATAAAAATGGCAGTTTGAAAAATTTGGGATATGATCCATTGGCCACTTTTGTCATCAAGAACCTCTCCTTTCCCCCTTTCCCTGTTTCAGCTGTTTTCCCTGTCCTACATCTTCCTTCTTGAGGGGCTTCAGATTTAAAAGGGGGACAACGGAAGGCCTGGACAGATTGGGGCCTGGGAAGGAAAATCTCCAGGACTTAGGAAAGTCCAGATTAGGCAAGACCAATAGAACCCCTTTGATAAGCAGAGGGAAAGATGCCAGGAAGAGCCACAGGAAGAATTAGGACAGAAGTGGGTCAGAAATCTGCTACTGTAACCATGAAATATAAAACAAAAATCACTTGTAGAAAATTCAGAGATATATCAGAAGCAACAGAACAAATAACAGGTGATGATCCTGTTCTATCTAATACAAACATTCATATTCTGGGTGCTAAATAGCAGGAGAAGGAACTTTAGTCAGGTGACTGGCATTTGAGTTGCAATAATGCATATTTTTCACTCACTCAAGGATTTGAGAGTTACATGTGTAGAAGACGTGGAAAAAACACACAATTCCAGGGCCCCCCATTCCTGACTCATTAGAGTAAGAAGACAAGATGCATGCCAACAGACATGGCTTGCACCACATCTGTCTCACCCAAAAAATCTCTTGCATTAATCCAGGAAACCATTTTCTGCATGCACAACAACCAGCAGCAGGGTATACAACAGATTGGCTGGGGTGTGTTTGGAGCAAAACGGTCAACTTTTTGTGTATGGGGGTAAAAAAATTGGCCAAGTGCAGCACTGACCTACTGCAGGTTTTGTTGTTTTTTGTTTGTATTTTGTTGTTATTTTGGAAAAGTACGCTTTTGAGCTAGATGCTACAAATTAAATCCAGACAGCGAGGTTCCTATAGCATCCTTCTCTGCATACACTGGACAGACAGGAAGTCTCTCTAGGAGAAGTTGGGGGAAAGGGCAGGAGAATTCTGTTTTTTCCCCACAGAATAAGTGGATTTTGCAATTGCTGCTGAAGCTCCAAAACTACCATGAAGGAAAGAAAAAAAAACTCCCAAAAGATTGTAATATAGTGCAACGTAAGCCAGATGGTCCCCTTGAAAAAGTGTCTACTTCAATTTTATGCCACCATCTTCTAATCAGAGCAAGAGGAAGGAAATATTGGAAGGCTCCATATCGTCAGTCACCCTTGGAACCATGAGAACAGGAATGCAACTAGGAAGAGGAAATACAGAAGGTCTTATCGAAGACGTATGGTGTCAGGAAGTGAAAGACAGCCAACAGGGAGGGGAGAAGGTGGGCCAGATGGTGTATGCATGTGTGGGACTCACAGAGAACGGGTCTATGTGGTAGACTGTCAACCCAGATGTTAGAATAAGACCCATTTTTCACCTTGACAGCCAAGTAATTTTCTTGACGCTTCTCACTATTAATGACTTCAAGTTAAGACAGATATCTGTATTTAAACTGTGGATCATCCAGACTCTTGTATGTCCTGGGAAAAAAAATCAAATGTCATTATTGATTTTCCTAAGTAGCAATAATTCACCAGTGGCACCACAAAGATGCTTTTAAAGCTCAATGGGTAATAGCGTTTTATCTTTCTGGAACATTTTGTGAAGCAAAAATTAATGCAGCTATCTTCAGTGATATTTTTACCCTCTCTCTTGCACAACATGAGAATGAATGGTTTTGTTCCAGGAGGATTAGCTTGGAACTGTAATTTAGCTGAACATCCAACTCCCACTCATTCTTTGAACAGAGGAAAATTGGCTGAAGCAAGCATGAGAAGGTGGAAGTCTCCAAGGCGGAGAGAGGGAGAAGCTAGATAGAGAGTGAGAGTGAGAGAGAGGGGGGCAAACACCATTGATTTGATTCAGAATATGAGGTAAATGTTCAAATGGAGTGTGGATACTACATGTGACATTGCTCACTACTGGATTTCACATACTAGTCTTATTACTCAGAAAAATAACGATAAACCAAGGATAGTGAGACTGTGAAAGATTAGATTTCCATCAGTCTTAGGTAGTTTTTTCCCCTAAATTTAAACAAACTGAAATGCCTCTCATAAGGCTACTTTTCCTCTCTACCACTGTTTAATCCCTGAAAGGCCTTGTATACAATGGATGTCTTCTGTACTGATTTCCATGACCATCTGCAGGATGGAACATTTGAGTTACATCCCATATAACACAGGAGGAGCACAACAGCACATTCAACACCCAATTTCAGTGCAGCATGCCTGCTTTTCAAGGGACAGCTGCTACATTTATTCTGTGGTAGCAAGTGTTTGGCAACAACACCCTAGAGCTGTAAATCTCAAGATGTCCTGGAATTTTTCATAACTTTGTTGCTGCAACCCAGTTCTGTCAAGTTCACTGAGAAATTTCATTTATTATTTTATCTCAATTTTCCTTCAGGATATTCCAATGTAAGCAGAACAGCTTAAATAGCATTACACAAAATCTTTCATTCAGATATGGGCCCAAGCTTAGAATGGCTCGGCTTTGAAAACAACACGGGGTGCCCTCAGACTACATCGTTCTCCAAAAAGAAGCCAAAAGAAAGAAAGGGTAAGTCACATTAATGCAGGACCTAATCCTATCCAACTTTCCAACCACAATGCAGCTCTGAGATAACAGAACATATATTTCCTTCCCTTGAGAAGGTCTCTGTGACTGCTTCCCCCACTAGAGGAGGCACTGCACACCCCATTGGCACAGCTGCATTAATGTTGGAAAGTTGGATAGGATTAGGCTCTCAGTCTCCTCACAGATAACACAGCAGTTAAGTTTCAACAAAACAGTGTGCTGTCATCAGAGAGAACAGTCTCAGTTCTGACATTTTGTTTTAGATCATGCATTGACGTTTTCAACCATATGATGTTGTCTGGAATGGATCTTCCAACTTCATTACAATATTTTCACTATTTTCAAGCCCTCTGAAGGGGTCCCCAAGGCTCCCAACATCCCCCAGACCGTGGCAGCACATCAGTTAGATTTACAAATATCCCTCTTTCCTTGGAGGTGCGTGATCCTGGGGATTGTGTTCCTGCTTTCCCTCTTTACTCATCCCTTAAAGGGAGCAGACCATTCCTTGAACAGGGAGGGTCACACACACCCCATTTTGAGTAGCACAGGCATAGATAATGCAGGTCAGCCAACTGCTAAAAAACCTGTCCAGTTTCATCATTGATTTATAGTAGTGAGAAAAATGGAGAAACAGAAACTTGCTTGTACCAGTTTAGTGAGGTATTATGCTAGTGCGCCATGAGTGCACCCCACATTGCACAAAAGTGTGAACTAAATCACGGGTCTCCAAACTTCAGCCTGGGGGTCCTCAACAAGCCTCAATATGGCCACTGCTAAGACCCCTCTATCCGGCCCTTGGGCAAGCTTTGTACTCCAATACATTTGTTTACATTGTTATATGTAAATTCATGTAAATTTATTCAAATTTGAAATGTAAATTAGTTTTTCAGCCCCCGATACCATGTCAGAGAGATGATGGGGCCTTCCTACCAAAACGTTTGGATGAACTAAATGACTAGCAACAGTTGGCAGCCAGTCTACATTGAAGAATTGGCAACTGGCAACAGCTGGCAGCCAGACATCACTGTAGAATTCCTGGCTCTCAAAATACATGGCAATGGAAAATCGTTATAGCATTGGCATCCATCAGTCTCAAAAGACTATGGTATCATGCTCAATGCTGCATGCGAAGCACAAAGACCTGGGTAGATTAATATGGAGGATAGGCTGTTAATTAATATGGAAGATAGACAAGCAGCAAATCCCCCCTCTTACGCCACTGAAATAGTCCAATGGAACAGCAGAGCCAATACAATTGGTTCCAGCTGTGTCGGAGAGCTGGGCTAAGGACAGGAGCTCACCCTGTCTTGGGGGGACCCAGGTCTCGAACCCTGGCCTTTTGGTTAACAGGCACAGTGTCTTAACCGTTTGCGCCACCCACAGCCCCATAATGGAAAAACAGCCATATTCTAAACAACCAATTTAGAGCACAACCCTAACCATTCTACTCAGAAGTAAGCCCCACTGTTTCAATGGGTCTTACTCCCAGGAAAGTTTAGGATTGCAGACTGGTTTCTGCTCCAGTTATAGTTCCAGCTATATTTCTGTTTTTTTAAAGAACAAATTTCTAAAGTATGCTACAGAACAAATTTTTAACAAGTACTCATTAAAATTCCTTACATCTATTTCATTTGTGTTTCTTATACCCTTCTTCGTTTCTAAAGGCACAATACAAAACAAGACATTCAATCAAAAGCAAACCCTTTTCAATAATACCATGTCTCCAGTCTATACCAAACATGTGGGTCACTGAAAGCCTTTGCTTTTGCTTATGTGTTTGCAATATTGTTACAACTTTCTCAGATTGTGATGTTCCACAGAGCTGTGTTTTTTAGCATGGTAGTGTAGATGCGTTCCATGCAGATATCAGATTTTAATCTTGGGAGTCTCAATGAAGGACTGAGAAATATCTTTCTCAGTTCTGGATAGTCACTGCTAGTCAGGGCTGACAATTCTGAGCAGGACGTCTGACTTAGTATAAGGCAATTTCTGATGTAACGTAGGTAGCATGGTGTTTCTTACTGGGCCGTCTATACTGAGATGGGGAGGGAAGCAGGGAAGAGGACAGTGATGGTACAGCAGCTGTCACAGGTCTGACACCATCAAGGGGCTTGTCACCTGAGGAGCAGAGCTGGCCACTTGCAAGATCATGGAGACTGCAGCCCCCTCCGAGGCTCTTCAAGACTGTGTGAACGGTCCTTGCCTACAATCAGGAGTATACAGAATGGAGGACAGAGCGCCTCTACTTTTTAGTATTGCATAGAAGAGAGAATTTAGGCAGGTTTAACTCAGCATAGAAGTATTTAAAAAGGAACACCTGCCAAAATTCCCTTTTCTATACAATGCTTAAAGATAAGGGACTCTGTCCTCCCTTCTATATGGCCACTCTGAAAACTAGCCCTTGGTCAAAATGGGCTGTGATTTTGCATTACCATCACTGCCAGTGGGGCAGGGCCACTTCCCTTAAGGGAAAATTACCCTGTTTCCAGTTCCCAAAAAGATGGGTCATGACCCCTCACTTTGGGAACTGCTGCCTTAACATATTGCAATACTTAGCTGAACATGCAGCTGTAGGAAATTATATGAAAGTGACCTTATTAGTTGAATACGACAGGGCAGGGTGAGATGACAAGGAAAATGTGGAAACCAATTGGGAAGATAAAAATTTGTTTCAGACAGAACAGAATCAAATATGGGACAAAAAATTCTTAAGCAAATTCTTTTAGCTTCATTCTGCTTGCCCAAATTCCAGTTCCTGGACTCCTAACTTACCTTCCCCCCAATATTCCCAGAGATCCTATTGATTTAGAAATTTTAGGTGGTGGAAAGAAGCAAAAGTATTGAAAAGGAAAAATATTTCTAAGGAAAATACCTTGGGTGATACAAGAACTTATGTTAGCCTGGCATTATTGGTTTTTGTTAGTTTTGTTATTACTGTTTCACTCTTGTATTGCCTCAATACAAAGTGCAAATTTCCCCTCCCTAATTCCAAAAAATATTTGCTGCACAGTTTGGGAGAAGGGGAAATGCTGTTTGGGCAAAAGAATGTGAAATGCCCCTCAGCTCACAGAATAAGTTTCGTGGTTCTTCAGGCATTGACTACTGGTCCTACTACCAGAAAAATCCTCATCACATGTTAAGTTTTGTGAAAACATTCTTCAAAGAAAACAAAAACTGAAGATGTTCCAAAGTCAAGAAACAGAATTCAAGTTCTGGAAAATTTGGTTTCCTCCGTGGCTAATGACAGAAAATACTGAGGTCATTGGTTTGTGGGTAGGATGCACTTATGGGGCTGCATCGATCAGCTTCTTCTGTTTTGAAGCAGGTCCTGGAGGAAGTAGCAGAAATGGAAGGAAGAGGATACAGGGCACAAATGCACACATATGTTTTTTAAAAGGAAAATGGTGGGAAATTTGAGTCCTGTTTCAGCTTGGGCCATACCTGGATATAGTAAGAAATGCAGGTAACTCTACTTAGAGAGAGACATGGCAAAAGACAAAGAAACAAAACACTATGGAAAAGTATCATGAAAGACATGCTATACAACAATATTATCAACTAAACAGAATTCATTTGACCAAATGTCAGAGCAGAAGCAGAGTGAAGATCACAGAAGCAGGGCACAATTTTTTTATAATATAAGAAGCAAAATGTTTCTCACTATGAACCTCCAGGCTGTACCAGATATGCACTTATATCAAAACAACGGCCCTCTCGGTGTTACAGTGCAGTATCTTTTTTCTTTTATGAAATAGACTTTGAAATATTTCACCAAAATTGCTCTGTCAAGGAAATATAGACCTTTTCTATATTTATACCTATACTAAACATTGACCAGGAGACTGAACTACGATTCAGTCAGTGCAGAAGACTAATCTGAAAATAACTCCACTTCGGAGCTGTTTAAAGTTGCGGGACCAAGCAGCAAAACACAATATATTTAAAGTTAAGTCTGACACATTGTATTTGGAGACTGTAAAGAAAACCTGGCAGCTTTGGTAAAGAATAGATACTTTTAGTTCTCAGAACTGACTTGTTGGGGCAGGGGAAAGGGAGTTCCTTAAATTCAGAATGGTTGAAAGACCCAACTCTTCAATACATTCAATGTGTTAGAATCTAATGCAGTGCACCCTTCTAATGCAGAAGGGTGGTGGAGAACCATAGTTGGTGACCTCATTGTTTTCTAGAAATAAACATGATCAGGGTGCTGTGGGAAGAAGCCATGGGAAGTGGTTCCCACATCACTGTTTGCTACATGAATCACCTCCAAGAAGAAAGTGTAAAAGTCCCTATTTGCCTGTTTCTGAGAAACAAGCCAGCACACATTTGGAAGAAATGGTTATATATTAAAAGGGATATTGGTCACCTGAAGCTAACCACTCACTTTCCTGGATCTCAGCTCTTTACTGAACAGTTTATCAATAACAATGACTAACTCTGGAATTGGCTGTAAAATTCATGATACAGGCTCTTCATTCTGTTCAGTTCTTCCTTCATTTGTGTCCTGGGAAAATGAAAATCTTCAAAGAGAGAAAGCTTTTAAAGGAACACATTGTCCTTTTCTGAGTTTGCCTCCAGTTACTGCAATGAATCAACCACAATGCTATATTATTATCCAAGTCCCATTACTGAAAAATGAAAAAAATGGGTGTTATTTCTACCATTGTCTCTTTTGTGTTATTTCTTTTGCTGTATTTCACATGTGTCAACATTAACTGGGAGAACTGAAAAGAGTAACGCTAAACCAAAGGAACTTAAACCAGTGAGAGCCAACTTTGTTTCTAGTCCCAGCATACAGTTCCATTCGATCATTTTCATCGCTATCTACAGTTGGTAAGTTCCCAACTTGTTTCTATTTACAAAACATTTATGTACCTTACCAACAATGCCCCAACTTAATAATTGTAATATTCTCTTTGAGCTTCCCTTCATTGTAGCATCAGCTCAGATGTTTGTGCTTCATATAACTTGCATCACGTTGTGTACAATCCTCCATCACTTTATTAGCGTTAGGATTTTCCTAAGCACATTTTCCTGGAAGGAAGTTGTCATAAAACTATTGTTTTGTGTAGGATCTAGTTATCTCCTGCATTGATATTAGTTAGTAAAGAATCCTCATGTGTAAGAGCTTCAGGTGAGGGTGGTTGGCCTCAATAGTGGGAAGATAAAATCCTAACAAGAATGCCTTTCCTTGTGGACCCCCTTTCAAATTTAAAAATCTGTCCAGGTCCCCCTGACAAACCTACTGGTATGTTCTTTCATGTCTACCTAGAAATAAGTCTCATTGTGTTCAATGAGATCTTCTCCCAGGAAAGCCCAGTGACAGATTTCAAGATGGTGGATCTTGAAGACCCACCACTTAGAAGACCACTGGTATGAGGGAAGGGGTACCCCCCCTCAAAGAAATTCTGATAGATAGTCCCCATTAGACTTACTTCTGAGTAAACATGTTTAAGATCAGGTTGACAGAAACAAAGCTTTATGCTGTAGGAAATTATCCCATTGCAATGAATAAAACTGAACAAAAATATCCTAGTGGAACTGAAGGGAGGACAAAATTGAAGGTGATTAGATGCTATGAACAGCAACCATAATAATTTCACAAAATATTAATTGAAGATTGCACTTCTCATGTAATTTGTATCTTGTTTAAGTTTCACAGAAAATTTGTGGCTTTTGCTGTTGATATTAAGGAAGAACAGGTTATAGAGTTCGTTCTCTGTGTCAGTCATGAGCCAGTAGACACAGCCAATGGCCTGCATCCAAAACAAGTAAGTCATGAAATAACTCTTTAAGGGGGCTTGAGTTAGAGTTAGAAATAACTCTTTAATGAGACTTCAAAATTTGGGTTACAGCCTGATTCCCCCCCCCCTTCCACTGCTGGCAGAAAGCTCATTCCACTGGTGGAAGAAAAAGATGCTGATGGAACATCATTCCCACTGGCAAGTGTGGCAAGGCTGCGCATGCAGTGATGACTGGATAAATTAACGGGGAAGAATATCCACTCATACAGGATGAATGGTGGGAGGCAGGTCTTGAAATGAGCAGGAGTGAGTAAAGAATTAGGGTGTTTCTGGGCAGGGTAGGGAGAGCTGTAAAATAGGGAAGGAAAGGATGGGACTCAATCAGAATCTATCCATCTCCCTTTTTGCTGCTGTTACTCCTTGGTTATACCACCATTATATCCCTTGGTTTTGAACCAGCAAAATACAGCTCAAGACCAAGGAAGTATATAGAGAGGTTTGAGGTTTTCCTCCTAAGGCATGGGAACCAAAGTCCCCCCCTCCCGAGAATAGCGCTGCTACTGCCACCATTCCTAGGATGCAGTGTGTAGTCAATTAGTGTGTCTGCATCCGCAGGGAGTTGGTTAGGTAGAACTGGGGTGTAAAATATGTCAATGAAACTTAAGGAGCAATCCAGAGTAACTACAGGGAGTCTTTGCTCCAGTGTAAGAACAATTTACTGTAGATTGCAATATGAATTTTCCATAGGTTTTCAGTAGGTGGTGCAGTAACTACAGGTGCACGTAATGTCTCCTACATGCTCTCGTAGTTACTCTGGATTGTAAGGTTAGTCATAACTAAATCTGAAATCCTATAAACACTTAACAACGGAGTGCATTTCTCTGAAATACGGCAATTCTTATTGAAATAAAGTACAGTGGTACCTTGAATAAAGAGCGCCTTGAATAAAGAGCATTTTGTATAAAGAGCAAAATTTTCTCAGAAATTTTGACTTGATTAAAGAGCACTGTCTTGAATAAAGAGCACTTCTGAGGAAGTTTGGAACAGGCTTCAATTGCAAGGGAATTCACAGGCAGGATGCCCTGGGCAAAGTTTGGAATAGGCTTCCATTACCAGGGAACTCGTGGGACATCCGGGGGGAGCAGCCTGAGTCAGGTCTGATTGCGGGATCTGTGTGTGGCAGCGTGGAAGGTGTGCCTTATCAATGTTCTAGTGCTGCTCCCCGTCAACAGCTTGGGAATGTTAATGGCCTTTCAGTTGCTACTGAATTCAATATACAATTCAAAATAAAAATGTGTTTCTAGCCATAGCTGTACTGCTTGTGTGTAGCAGGAATACCTCCAGTACAATCTAGTCCTTTTGGACAATCATGAATGGAACATTTTTCTAATATGACTGGAAATCACCACTGCTGGAACAATATTTCTCAGTAAAGTAATAAGCAAAATGATGTTCACAGCTTTGATCACTTATGATTACTTTCAAGGTGCAGTGGCACATAAATTTATATATTGAGATCATTTTTTATACCTCCTATGATATTCCAGCCAATATACCTTTCACCAATATGGCTGTTAGTGGGATAAAAGAAGTTTGAAATGACTCAGAAATGCAATCTGAGACATCTGACTGACAAAACTAATTAATCATTAGAAAGAAATCTACATGGACAAAGTAACACCTGCCAGACACTGAGGAAAACACAAGCCAACTATGCATTTTAATCTTCCAAGCAGCTCTCAACCAAAAGCCATAGTAACGAACATCAATATTCACTGCAAAAAAATCCAGAAACTAGTCCGTTGTCATTCTGATGAAAGAGCAGAGAAGTTTTCAAAAGAAGGACATTTTTTTTTCTGTTATAGTAATATTAGACCTCACAGTGGTGTAGCTACTGATCATGTAGCCCGGTGCAAAACTGAAAAATGTTGCCTCGGAGGTGATATTACAACTGTATGTGACATCATGTCCAGGCTTTTGAAAAACAAATTCATATTGAATTAAGTAATTAATAGTGTATCGCTTATGGGTTAGAGATACAGTGCTGAGGCAAAGAAGATGGTTAATTTAGCCCTGCTAAATATAAGAGAAGCACCACTTCAAAGTGCTTCTTTACATAATTAGCATGGGTAACTGTTGTATTATATGAGTGGCAATAGGAGCTGACTGAGAGCCAGACGAATATAAGTCCAAAATGGAGGGTTTTCAGATTATTACCATTTTGCATGTATAATCTGATTCTGCATCAAACTATTTAAGCATTAAGGAGAACGTTAAGGAGAATGCTTAACAGACTTGGGTTGTTATGGTTTGATGCAGAATCAGATTATACATGCAAAATGGTAATAATCTGAAAACCCTCCATTTTGGACTTACGTTCTGGCTCTGAGGTACAGTATTAACACCTTATGATTTCCATTTTGTATCACATTTATATCCCTTTGGCTCTCAGAGCAATAGGTCTTTTTGTAGGTTTTGATCAACTTACCAACTCAACTCAGCCAAATCAACTTGGTTGCTTACCCAACCAGAGGCTTCATTCATGTGCGTAGAGGGGGATGTGCCAATCTGGTTCTGGCTGGAACACCTCTGGTCACTGTCAGTGCTGTTACTTCACAGCCTCTTTCTTCCCCACTCTGCTGGCAGCCCCTGTTCATCACAGGACTTGCCATTTTGAAAGGTAACCTTCCCTCCCCTTCCTCCAATCTGTGTCCTTCAAAACGCTTCCCTAGGACTCTACTCCCCTCCTCCTTGCCCTACCCTGTTCTCTCCCTGGTGCCTGGTGCTCCTCCTTCTGCACTGGTTTCCCGCCCCCCACCCGGGCCAGCATCAACCCCCTAAATAGCTACAGTGACCCTATGGATACTCGGTGGGTTGGCTGGGGACTGCTCGTCCATGCAACCACCTGCAACTAGCTCACCCCTCACCCTGCTCTGGAAGGGGGAACGCTGCTTCCCTGAACCGTCCTGTGGCCCAAACCCATTGCTGCCTTTCACCCCATGGTAATGGGGCTGTGGACGCTGCACCCCATCACCCTCCCAATGTGGTAAGTCAGTGCTCCATGAGGGAGGGGGGTCCTGCCATTAGGCTAGACATAAATATCTCGGTAATGAATTATAATCCTAAACAGACAGTTAACTTGACAGATTCAAGCATCCAAAATACAAGAAAAACTTAATCCTGTGGATCATGATTCACATTACTTCCATATGCAGAAAGTCATTCCTGGCATATGTGAGAGGCTTTCTCAATACAGAGCATCTCTCTAATTAATGGTTAATGGATTCATCATTATATCTAATAGCCTTTGCTTTTACAAGTTACAAATTCAAATATTTTCACATAACTTATTCTGCTTTTCAATTTTATTGTTTTTGTGATGTTCATTATATATATTTGGTCTTTGGGGTCAGGTGATATGAATCACTTACTCAAGGCTTTTCCCGGCACTTTCACCAGGATTTTCATCATCACTCTTGTTAATTTTTTTATACACATTTAATAAAACCATTGTAATAACAACAACAAAAACTATTGCAAGAATTTTTTTTTTTTTTGCTATTTGAACAAACCAGGGACTGAAGAGACACAAGAATACATTGCATAACCTCAGGGATCCAATCTAAAAGAGGCACATAAGAAGTACCAAGCTTAAAAGATGCAAAAGCAAAATTGCCAGGAAAAAAGTGGCCTAAATATGTTGAGACTCCTCTAGTGCATAACAACATGCATTGCCAATTTAGAGATCCCCTTGATATATTTCCAGCAACATGGAGACTCCAGCATGTTAGCTAAAGTTCTGTCATGCAGAGCTGATGTGTATTTTTATTCTGAATGTTTAAATGTGACTATAATTCTCTTCATGCATAATGAATATTTTATTTCCATGAACAAGAATAAAAGCAATGACTGTATATCTCATAAAAACAAAAATGAAGTACAGCACAACATCAGTTCACAATAAGATGGTCAAATGACTGAAAGGACAACATCAGCTACCATGTAATTTGTTGCTGTGACATCAGCAGTTATCGGGCCAATCCCCTCCTTCTACACTCTCTTTTCTTTGCTCAAAGTAAAAAAAATACATTCTGCAAAATTCATACATTTTCTTCGCAGTATGTCATCTTGCAACCCACTTCTTTTCACTTTTTCCTTTGAAAATCTGGGGAAGAAACGGCATTTGTAACTTCCTGAATGTTGCACATATCCAGAAAATTAAACCAAAAACAGAAGGGGAGAGATAGAGGATGGATATGTAAAATACACCAGATATAACCTGTCTGACATCCATTAATTAAAGATGCATGATTTTACAGCATAGTGTTTTACTGCTCGACAAAATGTTTGATTGCTCTATAAAATATCACATTAAAAGGGAGTGTTCACATTATAGCCCTTTAATACTGTATCTGGAAGGGGGAAAATAATGTTCAAAGAATGCCCACAAAGCATCTGAGAGTGCAGGGAGCATGAAATCTATGAAATCCAAATTTGCACTGTAAAACCATTCACAGAAAAGGCACAAAGCATACTAGGGCAAGGAGCAAAGGGGACTGGGAGGCACCTGAGCTCAGCAAAACAGGTGAGGGTGGGACAGAAACAGATACATAAATAGCAAGCAGGTCAAGGATCATGCACAGCAGTTAGGAAGCTTTCCACTACAACTGCTATTGCAGCTATGTTCAGTAATCCTATCACAGCCAATCTTTCAGTGAGCTCCCTGGAGCCAGGTGTTTCTCTTCAAAGGCTAGGAACTATGTCCCTGCATTCTCCCATCACTTGTCAAGGAAAAAGACCTTCATCTGATAATCACTGATTTCTTCAGAGATGGTGCGGTGAATTTACATGGGACAACTACCAGAAATGCAATTTGGAACCTTTGGGGACTTATATGGGAGAGAGTCTATATGTGAGTCGACGCCCTAGGTACCCCCCACCCCGATATAGACTTCTTCCCCGACTTGGTGGAGGTCTGGTCTATGAAGGACATAGTAGAACTGCAACATAGAGGAGGGGGAAAATTTGGATGCAGAAGGGGGATTATTGTGGGGCCGTCCCTTCAGTAGTATGCAAGGGGAGGAGTGCGCATCTCCCGCGGAGTACACCCAGATATTGGGGGAGGGCGGACCAGGTGAGAAATTTGAGCAAGGAAGAAGAGCTGGAAGGGCAGTTGGAGGAGTTGCCCTGAAAAGAGAGGCAGCAGGACTCCGAGGCTGCGGAGCGAGAGGCAGTGGAAGACGAACCTTCCAAGCCAGAGGATGCTGAGCTTGGATTCACTTCCAAGCCAGTGAATCCTGGAGAGACCTGAAAGAGAATAGAAGGACATTAGAGACTCATTTGCACTTGTTTGAGAAGTATAGAAGTGTTGATTTACCTGTTTACCTTACCTGTTCAAAGAGCATGCATGCTCAGTTGCACTATTTCATACCTGTAACCAAGAGAGAGACCTGTGAGAAACTAATGCGCTTATGAACCTCCTCTGGAAGTAAAGCAAGCTTCTGTTCTGTTACTTCCGTGTGTGTTTCCTCCTTTGATGCCTTCCAAGATGCAAGAGGTTGACAGTGAGGCAGATACTGGTTTCCTTCCATCACAGACCCTTGCTATGGAAAGGGGGTCAAGACAGGCGGGATGGAATGGAGGACATCACAGATGGACAAGAAGTAAGAAGGGACACTCCAGCCTTCCTCCCCTCCCAAATTCTGTGTGATGCAAAATAAAACATTCCCTAACTCCTGGCTGAAATGTCCCTGCTAATTGTCCATACTCCAGCTCCACAAAATCTGGATTGCTGAGGGTACAATCCAGAGTTAGGGCAGTGAGGAGTGGCCTGGCTGGGCTGCCCCAATTATTCTGAATCAAGTGCAGAAAGTTATGCTGCACCCAGGAAGCCTGGGCTGCCCTCACTGCTCCAGAGCATGCTCAGTAGGCACTGTCAGTGACACATGAGGAGGGCCTGCTCCTGAGGAGCTCCCACTCAGATCACACTGAGCAAGGAACAGCTGTGGTGCCTGCCTTATAGAGTCCCTGATGAGATGCCAGTACGGTCTATAGTGAATACAAGGGGCTTCCTGGAGTGGCTTGCTGTATCCCCAGATTAGTGGGCTGCAATAGTTGTGCCATATCCTGAGGTTGAGAGGCATGAGTTGCAAATAGGCTGGCCAAGAACTCAGTTTTTTTTGTCAACACTCCCACTCTTTCTCTGTCTAATCCCCTATGGGTCTACTCATTACTATATCTGCTCCTGAGGTGGTATAACTCTGAGGAGCTGGAAGAGGGTATTTCTACCCTGGAAACAAGGCTCTGGATACAGAGTAACTGCTCTGCCCTAGGCAATGCTAAACATGCCCTCAACATGCCTCTCCTGAACAGCCTAGGCTGCCCCAACTAGGACAACCAAGCTCCATCTGTCTTGGGGGCTGGGGCATTACTGGGGGTGCAGGTGGTGCGGTCCACACCAGATGACAGGCCTGGGGGTGACATACACTGGGTGACCCCCCCAAATGCAACTTTGCAGTGGTGCATCAAACACCATTATGTTATATACTGTTGGATTTGTATTGAAGAGCAGAATCCAATGCAAAAATCTGTGTTGAAATAGCACATTTTTTTCAAAAGTTATGGCCAAGAAACGAGAAAAAATGCATTGAACTCTATGGAAAGTGAAAGTGACCCATATTGCGGCTTTACTGATGAGTAGGCAAACATGCCATAGTTCATTGGAAAGGGCAGGCTGAGAGGAATCCAACGACACTGTCCTGATCCTGATCCAGTGAAAACAGCCCCTACAGTTCACCCTAGAAGAAGATCCCTGATTATTGCATTGAAATTCATTGAAAATGAAAGTGAACTGCACAGCTGTGTTTACTAGCGAGTAAGCAAGCATTCATTGGCTGGAGTGGAAGGTCAGACGAGAGGAGTGCAAGGTTTCAAAAATGGTCATTAGAGTGTCAGAAAGGTGGCTGCCTTGAGGTAGATGATAGCCTTTGTGACCTAAATGGCTAAAATTATGGTTTGTAGAAATAATCCCATCATATTATATACCTTTGGGTGCATAATTTGCAGCAGAATGCATTGAAACAAACCACTTTGAAATATCTTTATTATATTAAAATATGTGGCTAACAAAGCCATTGGAGATGGAGCAATGGCATACACCCATGCCCACCATTCAAATTGTTGCCCCACCCACTGCATGGGGTGATGTGCTGGCCTCCCAAGAACCATAGTGACACCCCTGCAAGGGGCAGACTATGCCATATATCCTAAAGTGAAATTAAGCCCCTTGTTCCAGAGCAGTTAAGATGACTTTCCATAAAGTCTTTCCATAAAGACTAGAGGGTGACGTAACTGCTGTGGATTTTCCCAAGTTGCCTTAAGCTGCCCCAAGCTTATTTCCAAATCACTGGCTTCAGACTCGAGTCAGTGCTGGTGTCACTGACACCTATGACTTGAGTGTATACAAGTCAGCAAACAACACAGGTTTTTGCAAAAACATGGTTTTTTGAACTTTGGGTGAAGGATTTATGTGACAATGTTTGTGAAACTTAGCTTGCTCTGGATAGAATTGCAATTGCCCTTAAGCTTTGTTGGTGGACCTCAGATTACTGCCCAATGCCACCTTAGATCATCGCCTCTACAAAATCCTCACACTGTTTCTCAGTTGTGGAAATGCAGGAATTCTGGTTTTATTCTGCTTGGACAACCCAAGCAGAAATGTAGATATAAATAATGGATAGGTGATGATGCTGTGCAGATGAATGGATGGAAGAAGTTGGTAAGACGTAATCATGCTTCCCAGGGACAGAAGGAGGGATAAGGTTGGATGAGGGGTCACAGAGACACAGGTGTAAATTGTTGTAAATTGGAGTATTGCTTTCAAATATATCTTTTTTGTTTATTTGGGGGCTGTGGGTGGCGCAAATGGTTAAAACACTGTGCCTGTTAACCAGCAGGCCGGGGTCGGCCCCACAAGACAGGGTGAGCCCGGGTCCTTAGTCTTCGAGACCCGGGTTGGCCCCACAAGACAGGATGAGCTCCTGTCCTTAGCCCAGCTCTGCGACGCCAGCTGGATTCAATCGTATTGGCTCTGCCTTTCCATTGGACTATTTCAGTGGCGTGGAGAGGGGGGATTTGCTGCTTGGGTAACAGCATATCCTCCATAACAATCTAACCCAGGCTTTCGTGCTTCGCATGCAGCGTATGCAGTGCAGAGTACGATACCATAGTCTTTCAAGACTGATGAAGGCCTGCTTTTATTTTGGATTTTTTAAAAAAAATCTCTTTTCAATTTTTATGCAGTACAGTAGAGTTTCATATTACTGCGAACTATTCCAAGAATATTACATAAATATTCTTTATTTAAAATACTGTCCTAAATATTTCAAAGAAGAAATAAGTATCAAGAAAATACTAATAAAGCAATATTATTTTTTTGTTGTCATGGGACATGACTATGCAGACTTGCCCTACAATCCAGAATAACTACGGGAGCACATAAGAGACATTATGTGTACCCGTAGTTACTGCACCACTTTGTGAAAATCTATGGGAAATTTATATTGCAATCCAGAGCAAATTGTTCTTGCACCGGAGCAAGGACTCCCTGTAGTTACTCTGGATTGCGCCCTAGGCTATGGTGACCAATGTGCCCTTTCTAAAGGCAAATATATCTCTTGCAGTAGCAACTTCCATCAAATGAATCATCTAATTTGCTTTTTTCAGGAATTTGAACACCCAAAAGCATTTGTAGCAGAGTTTATCTTCGCTGATTAATTCTTCTTTATTGGAGAGATAAGGCTTCTGGGCTTATTACTTGGCCTCCATGTTAATTAGATTATTTTAAATCTATTTCCTGTGTATATGGAGTATTTATTCTTCCTTTGTGCCTCAGATCAAAAACTGACACTAATTGTAGGTTGTGCTGTAGATTAAAACTGATCTGTCACAAACTGCCAAGAATGCAGCTGTAGTCTTGGTGTTCAGATTAGCTGGATACTTATCAGTAAAAATGACTTTATTCTTTCCCTGAGCTCTTTCTTAACCTAATTAGTTAATATTTCTGCCAGCCCCACCTTAAGTAAACCTCTTTGCAACAATCTATTCAATACAGCTATGGAGTTTCTTTGTTGCTTCTTAATGCTTATCTATTGCTGTTTAATGACCTAATTACTTATTGCCAGCAGTTATTTCACTTTGGTTGGGCACATCGATTTCCTTCATCTGAGAATCTACTGAAAGCATGCTTTCCCCAACTCACAATTAGTGTATAGTTGTGTTCACACTGTCAGAAGTGCTGCAGCGAAACAGAGACAAAAACCAGAAGACAAACTTTTATTTAACCTGAAAATAAAAAGGAAATGTATTTCAAAGGCTTGTAGAAATCAAACAGGTGGACAATAAGAATCATTCAGTTGTAAGGAGAAACCTCATTTAAAGACAACCCATTACCTACATGTAGAATTCATTCACACATGCATGTTTCACATGTAGCAATGCAGCAGCAAGTGGTGACATCCATGTGTGAACAAGCTATCTATATCTATCAACACTGATAGGAATTTCATACCTCTTAATATAGTACTGTTCATTGGGGTCCATTCACATTCTGTCTCTCCCTTCATACCATTAAGATTTTTAGAATCATGGAAGAAAACATATACCCGATCCTTAAGAGCTGCAAACCTGCTTCAGTTTTCATTCACTATGTGGTCTTGAATAACTTAATGGCTTGGATTCAACAAACAGATCCAGAGAGTTATCTGTGGAGTTTCCCACTAGATCATGCCCTCACTGAGTACCACATTCTCCCATCACATCATTTCTTTCACTGGTGGCTGATCCAAAGCATTTCCTAATTCAACCAGTTTCTGATCATTTAAAAGGAAATGCAATGCCCACAGCAAGATACCAGAAGTGAGCAGCCTTTGTCTGTCTTGAACAAATGGTACCAGTGGAAAATGCAGGTTTTGGTATGCTGATTGCTGGCTTTCTTAATATTCTGTATACTCATTCAGAGAGTGAATATAGATTTCTTTTCCCCCATGGAGAATGTTGCTCGCTGACAGATAATAAATAGAGCAGGTAGTTCACTGGATTTATCCCTAATGGCTTCCACTGAACCAATATGTATCATTTGCTATAATGAGTTAAGACACAAGAAAGTTATAAAATTTAGAACAACAACATGAAAGATGCCTTCACCTTGCATATTTTTGCTCATGTCCTCCTTGTTACTTTTTCCCAAGTTCAGCATTTGCATAACAAGCAACTGAAATGGTGTCTTACAAGACTGTAATTAATTTCAAATTATCTTGTTTCACTCAGATGTAGATTCCTGTGAATAACATAATGATTTCAGCACAGAGCTCTTTTCAACTCTTCCAGTGATATGCAAAGACTCTGGGCCAAATGATTTTCAATTAAAGTAACAAGTCTTTGGATCATACATTTTGATGAATGAAAATGTTTCAGAACCCGTGATCTCTAGGAAGATTAATAGATTTAGGACACAATCCAGAGCAAATTCAGCCTGCTGTGACCTAACTGCACTCTCCTAACTATTCTGTATCCAAAGCAGAAGGTTATGCTGAATCCAGAGAGTCAGGAAGCCTGGGCTGCCCTAACTGCTCCAGAGCATGCCAAGTAATTGACACAAGGGGAAGACTTGCTCCTGAGGAGACACCCCTCAGATCACACTGAACAAGGAACAGCTGTGGTGCCTACAGTGGTGACATGACTCTGCACATCACCTGGTGCGGAAGTCTGTGCGTCATCCCTGGGATGCGCGCCCCCCCTACCTGGACTACGCAGTCACTAAAGTTGGCACCTGCGCAGTTGTTTCTGAAGCCAACTGGCTTCAGAAAGAGTACTGCGCAGGCACCATCTCTGACACCTGCGCAGTACTTTTCTGAAGCCTTTTGGCTTTGGGGGAGACTATGCAGGCGTCAGAGTTGGTGCCTGTGCGGTACTCTTTCTGAAGCCATTCGGCTGCCGCTCCGCCTCTTGAGTGAGGCCGAATGGCTGTGCAGAGGCGCGGACTCTCTCTGCTCTAAGGAAGTCTCCTCTGAAGCTGTTCGGCATGCTCAGTCTGTTTCTGCGCAGTGCAACTCAGATGGCTGTTCAGGCCAGCTCCTCAAGTGGCAGCTTCTGGCTGCTGCTACGCCTTGGAGCAGGCCAGAATGGGGGTGCTGATGCCCAGGGCCTGCCAAAAGACAGTCAAACTCCTCCGGCACATCACCCCATACGGAGCGCATCACCCAATGCAGCCCACACCAGCCGCACCAGTCTGGTGACACCACTGGGTGCCTGCCTTATAAGGAGTCCCTGATGAGATGCCAGTACATTCTACAGTGAATACAAGGGGCTTCTTGGAGTGGCCTACTGTATCCTGAGGTTTGTGGGCAGCCGTAGTTTGTTCCATATCCTGAGGTTGAGAGGAAGGGGTTGCAGCTAGGCTGGCCAAGAACTCAGATTTTTGGTCAACACTGCCATTCTTACTCGGGCCTTATCATTGACCCCTATGGGTCTACTCATTACGATACCTGCTCCTGAGGTGGTATAACTCTGAGGGCTGGAAGAGGGCATTTCTGCCTTGGAAACAGGCTCTGGATACAGAGTAACTGCTCTGCCCTAGGCAATGCTAAAGATGCCCTCAACTTGCCTCTCCTGAGCTGCTTAGGCTGCCCCAGTTAGGGCAGAGCAGGTCCACCTCTCTTAGGGCACCCTATCTTGCCTTGCTCTGCCCTAAGCCTCTTCCAGAGTAACTGGGCTGGAGCATCTTGCAGTTGCTCCAACCTAGTGTTAGATAGGGCAACCTAAGGGCTCTTATGTGGACAGATTAGTTGCTCTGGATTGTCCTGTAAGTCATTTTGGGAATGAAGGAGATAGAAAGGGCATCCAACTGATAGAAGAAGAGCAAAATAGAAAAATTAATTGATAAAAGAAAAACAGCAGCTTTAGCAGACAGACAATGCATGAGCTAATGAGGGCATTGGATTTGAATATTGAAATTATTCATCAGATAATCTGGGTAAATCACCATCTCTCAGACTATCCAATTGCATAAAATTGTTGGGTACATAAAATAAGATAAAGAACACTGGGAAAAACGAGTAAACTAAAATAAAGGGAATGCACACTGCCTGCTCAGTAAGGAAATAAATCTAAATAATAATTTGTTCAATATGTCAAAGTGTTCTGCATTGTGTGCAACACAATGGGGTAGATGGTGCCTGATCATTATTACATTTATCATAGCAATTTTGTATTTAGCAAACACACAAAAAGGCAAGGGAGGACTTTCAGAACTGTTTCCCAAAAGCCCACTTATCTGATCTTAAAATGCCTTTTTGGATGCTAATTTAGTGGCCTTACTGGATGCTAACCTAGTGGCTAACTTTTGGCCTTGTGGTGCTTATTGGTAGCACTGGTAGTCCCAATGACACTGAATGACAGATCTAGGTGCTTCTGCCTGGATCCTGCCACTTCCACCCATAAAACATGTGTTCCACTGGCAACCTTATTGGTTAAGGTTGGGCTATTAGTATGTTCTGACTCCTTCCTATGGGATGATGTCCCTGCGCTAGTGTTGTCAGAGAGGGAATCAATGATTCACTGGACATTCCGACTCCAACAAGAACAACACGGGGATGAATTACAGATGCTTAATTTTTTAAAAATGCTTCAGCTCCTCTTGCAGCACACCATTTGGGAATCATGGCATTTGGCTAATATCCAGTGCTTTTTTCTGGGGAAAATGGTGCTGGTACTCACCATAGTGGTGTAGCTAGGTCATCCCCATATGACTAATTATTTATTTGATTATTAGCCGCTGGGAGTGAGGCAGGTGGAAAAGGGTGCCAGTACTAAGTACCAGTGAGTTCTTCCAGGAACAAAGCCATGTCTAGATCCAACAAAATACCAAACTCTTACATCACAGTGATAATGTTAAGTAACACACTTTAAATTTGATTGATTATACATGCCATGATTGACATGCCATGTGAAGAAAGAATTCTAAAATATTACAAAAAGATTCAGTGCTGAACTGGTTAAAAAATGAAGCTTTCCAACAAACATGACAAAAATATTATTTTCCTGCTCACTCAAAATCTTTGTACTGATTCTTTAAAAAAACGTTTCCCATTCTTTTCTTTTGTGGGAACCTTCCAATTTTCTTCCCTTGGAAGTCTTTGCAATAAATGGTATTTATAATATTTTGCAGGATAATTCAGACAGCAAAATTATTCTGTTGGCTCTTCTTTTCACAAATACAAATCAATAGAGTATGATTAGTGAAAGAAGGCTTCTGTGGAGTGACAGAGAGCACTGCTACATTCCTCTATAATGCAAAGATTGCCCTTTACAGATGTAAGGGGATGGCTTGCCCCGGAGGTTTTGCAGCAGGAGCACTCTATTGTTTAGTTTATATCAAACCTCAATTAGTAATAGAAAGCATGGGGGAAAAATATCTCCCAATGATGTTTGATATCAGAGTCTGCAGGCAAATGTTTTAGCATGAATCACTATTGGAAAGCCTAAGCACTGCTAAAGACTATCATCATCTGCTGTCTATCCAAGGCAGACCTTGAATACAAAATTATGAGCATTGTTCCACATGCTTCACTGAAGACAAGGTAATAATAAAAGAATCTCTCACTCATTAAGACTTCTGGAACTCTCTGTAACTTAACTGATGAATCTGAAAGGGGGAGCATTTTAGAATCTGCCATTGCCTTGATCTGAACATGAACCTGATGTACAGCTGGATGCCAAAAGAGCCAGAGCAGCCAGGTCTCCTGAAAGTCAGACCAGCCCAAAAATGAAGGTTGCTGCCTAGCAGAGCAGGAGCTAGAACCTATTGTGGTAAAGGTAGGGGCACAACCCCTACTGGTATGTGGTGGAGGAAAGCACATGTTGAAAATGCTATAGGAACATTCCAGAGTAGCAATCACAGGTAGAAACTCACACAGACAAACACTGAACACATAGTGGACAGGAGGCAAGGTTAGGCATGTTTGGCAGAGCTAGAGTGTCATGATTACCCAATGCATTCTTTCCCACAGAACTGAAAATAGCTGAGGAGGGCTTGAGAATACTTAAATTCTGAACATTCAGTTGAATCTAGTGATAAGTTCTTCCAGTCATTATTGAACTTGATAGATGTGTCTGTTGACACAGAAGGAGATGCACATTCCCATTTGAGACTGCTAGTCATGCTTAGTTTGCACATGTAGAGATGGATCAAGATCTTTAAGTTACAGTGGAACCCAAGATAGATGATAGATGGAACTGGATAGATGATAACACAACTGCTGATTTTTTAAAATTTTCCTTGGTTACCCCTTCTTCATAGGCATTGTAGGACTGCATCCAACAAAATGCTCTGCCATCATGAGTAACCCAGTCCTACCTAAACTTCTCCATGCCAATGCAATGGTGCCAGCATGGGTCAAGCTATATCCCACAAGGGAATTTAAGGGATAATTTGTTCACTTGCCATGGTTTAGACCCAACCTCACTATGGGTCAACCCAGATCCATGCCAACTATATAGCTGGCAAAGTCTACTTTGATCCATCTTGGTAGATCTGTCCTGGGAGTAAACCTTAATGAAAACAACAGGACTTACCTCTGAATCGACATGGGTAGGACTGTGCTGTAAATATATGAACAGAGGTTTCTCTTAAGCATAATCTGAGGCAACAGGCATCTAAGGGGAAGGGGGCAGTACAAATTTGAACAAAGGCTGCAATCCTGACTTCAGGAAAGAAAAATGGCCCAGCTAAGCTAGTCTAAGTAGGCCATATCCAGAGCTGTCATGTTAGACCAAATCCACAGGACTATAAGGCCTCTGGCAGGCCCAACTGCCGCTGAAGAGGCAGCAGCACAAGGGTAGCATGGGCTGGTGTAGTTGTGCTGTATCCTGAGTTGGGCTGGTGCAGTTGTGCTATATCCTGAGCTTGGGAGGCAGACTCAGAACCTTTTGTCATCACTTTCAATTTTACTCATGCTTATCATTGACCCCTATGGGTTTAATCAGATTTGTTCCTGCACCTTAGGTGTTCTAACTCAAAGGAGCTGTGAGGGGCACATCTAGGCAGCAATAGGCTCTGGATGCAGCCTAACTGCACTGGTCTAGGTCATGCTGAACATGCCAACGTGCTTCTCCTGAACTTCCTAGGCTGGCAAAGCTAAGCCGGCCCAGATCCATCTGTCTTGGGCCAGCCTAAGTTGATTTACGCCAGCCCAAGCCTTTCTGGTGTAACTGGGCTGGCCCATCTTAGAACTGTGCCAGCCTAGTGATAGACAGGCTAGCCCAAGAGCACTTCAGGATTTCAGCCTAAGGCTCCCTCTTAGACGCATCCCACTAGGCTTTCCATCACACAATTAAGAAAGAATTCTCAATAGCCTACTAATATCTTCTGGTACTGACTTTGCTAGCTTCTGCATTTCCTCAGAAGTCAGGATACCACAAAGAATCAGTTACGTTTTTAAGCCACAAATTCATGAATCATGAATCAGAACCTTCTGAACTTAAAAACAAATTTTAACGTTACCTAACTCACTTTTGAAAGCCTAACATTGGAATAAGAAGATTCATCAGGTAGTTTTTCAGCATTGGTTTCCATTACCGGTCCCTATATGGAAATCATTTTCATCATGTTTTGTCCCTAAATTAGTGGATTGCCTGCATCACACTGCAGAAAGACCCTGTCTTTTTAGAAAGAAAGAAAAAGTTTGAAAAACTGGAGGAACTAGCAATGCCCTTTAGGGCACAATCTTGAACTGCCAATGGGCTGGTTCAAGTACTTGTGCCTAACTAAGAATGTTGTGAGCATGCCATAAAGCTACTGCAGAGAGAGGAGGGAATGTATACATAATTTTTGAATTTTTATAAAGTTTCAGTGTTGCATTCAATTACTTGAACTAGAAATGACAGAAGACAAAATTTTATGCAAACATGTTAGTTTCAGAAACATCACCTTTTCTTGGTTTTTGGAGAACTTGGGTTGTGTATTATTTATAGCAAAAGCTGAATGTTACTATGTTGAGCTGCCAGTCAGTAATAAATGCCCTGCTATAGCAGTCATTCTATTAATACTCAAAGTTCTCATATAGACATGTACATTAATCATGCTGGTTCTTTCACCTTCAAGCTCTTCTATATTCCATTTGTTTCCCCAAGACACACCAGAGTAACTGCATCATATGCTGTTTAAAACATGATAAATTTGTATAGTGAATTTTCCTGTATGCTTTATTCTTTCAGACAGCAAGGAATATATAAGACTATCCATTATACAATATTTCATATGCAAGACTTAAGACATTGATCAATCACCAGGGCGTGCTTATGTGCATGTGGCTTCATTCATTAATCACAGGATAAAATATGAGATTGCCATTTTATTTTAATCAGAACTGTCTTCTAAAAGTGTGTGTGGCATCAACAGCATTTCTGAAGACAGCAATATAATTTCCAAAAGAGTAAACTCATTCGATTATGGAAAAGTAATACATTTATTAAATAGCCCTGCAAATACCATCTTACTGAGATATAGTTATTTTCATTTTAACTTGTTGATTTAAGAAAATGATTCATCCAAAATAAATCCATCAGATGACACTGACAACAAATACCTTCAACATGATCCAAACCAACAAACAATTCCCATTCACTTCAATATTGAAATATTCTCATCCTCCTCCAATTTTGGGAAAACTGTATGTGTGATTTTCCTTTCTATAAATGCCGTCTCATCAAATCTGAAACAAGGTTCAAAATGTGCCATTTCCCCTCCTATTTCACCACTTAAATCCAAGGACTTATTCTTAACTTTGGCAGGCATCCAATTTGTAATGGCATAAACTGTCAAATATCAAATACTATTACAGGTCATTTTTCAAATGCTAAATGCTTTTGTCTGCCAACTACCACATATCAAATACAAAATGCTACCGCATATTCGCTCTCAGCTCAAACTCAGCAAAATTCATTTGTGGTCTATGCTCTGCAAACTTCCCTGCCAGATGGATTTGAGATTCTAAGAGCTTGGATTGTCAACCCCAGTGGCGTCATTAGGGTGGAGCAGCTGGTGCAATCCACACCAAGTGACAAGGGAGGGGTGATGCACTCAGCACCCCATAAATCTTCAGCAGAGTTGCTGAGTTGTGGGGATGAGCTGTGACCAAGGCTTCTGCCTACTCCATTCTTCTGGCATTGCATTCTCTCTATTGGCTACTCTGCAGCCCTGCCTGCTTGGTATCTAAGCACAGCCCCTCAGGCTGCTTTCCTGCTGGCCTACTTAGCTGCTTCTCCCTCCTTCTCCCATCCAGCTCTCTTTGCAAGCAAAGGTTTAGCAGAGAGAGGTGTGGGCATTTACTTGAGGTTGCAAAAGTCAGTACTATGTGTTTGTGCATTGATTTTTGAAGGAAGGTTTGAATGGGGAGTTACCTTGTTTAATAATGTTTATTAACATATTTAGTAAATTAATGTGTATCAATATTCTGATGTAATGTGGAGAGGCATAGCTAATGGTTGCAATGATTAGGGGAACTACGGGCTAGAAATGTTTAAGAACAACTGTCTTGCGTATTGGCTGATGACTGTTTTTCAGGGAGCTGTACTGCTGTGAAAAACTTCAACAGATTCATTTAGGGGTTTGGCATAAGGCTGGTCCCTGTGGCATTACTAGGGGAGTGCACCGTGCACTGGGTGATGCTCACAGGAGTGACACCACTACTGTCCTACACTGTTATCTTGAGTTTTTTGAATAAAATCAAGTTCTATATCAATTGATATGCAATTTCATGCAGAATGCAATGACAGTGCTGAAATATCTATTCTTTCAAAAGTTGTAGCCGAATGCTAGGGGTGGGGTAGGGAAGGGATACCCATCATCTGGGACATCTATCTATCTACAGTATTTATATACTGCTTTTCAACTGAAAAGTTCACAAAGCGGTTTACAAGAAAATGAAAAAAATTAATAGCTAATTAATAGCTAATGGGTCCCTGTCCCAAAAGGGCTCACAATCTAGTGCAAAAAGAACACCAGCAAAAGCCACTAGAACAGACATTGCTGGGATGTGTTGGACCAGTTACTCTCCCGTTGCTAAATAAAAGAGGAACCCCCCCACTTGAAAGAGTGTCTCTTGCCCAGTAAGCAGGGGTCACACCCTGCTTTGTCACACCCACTGCATAAGACACGGTCCATCATAGGGGTGCCATGCTGGCCTCCAGCACCAAGTTATGTGAACCCTAGTGATGCCACTTGTCAACCCCATAACACCTTAGGCACAAGCCAGTTTAAATTATGCACTGTTACATCTCATTTCTTTCAACATAAGAGATGTAATGATGCATTTATAACACCCATTGGAATCAGTGGGATTTGAAGGTGCTTAACTTGGTGTCATCACATTCCAGGCATTTTAAAAGTGTGCACAACAATATATTATGAACCATCATTTGTGAACAAATGAAAAAGTAAACTGAATAAAGAGATCTCCAAATGTTGATTATGATGAGACTCATTTAAACCTGAACCCTACTGACTGATATGATGAAAAACAGGGTGGGATCTTTCTTACAGTTTTTTGTGAATTAAGTCAAAGCTTTGTAATATAAACTGTGTCTTATAAGTCCATCGGAATAATTAACCTGTGCTAAAAGGTATTATAGTAGTGCTAAGATATTCATGGTCCAGAGATAGGGTTGATTTTGCCATTAGTATTGACTAAACATTTATGCTGCAACCCCAAGATGTTTAACCTCTCTTTAATTATAAAGCATTTCCATAGGATTTCAGCAAAACTATTCTCGGGAAGGTTAGTGGATCATTTGCAAAGTAAGGTTGCATTCTGCACAGATTATTCAGAATAATTTGTATTGTGAGGAAGATTATATAGAATAAATAAATGCATATCAACATTGCTAATATATTCTTGACATTCAAAAACCAGTATCACAATCCTAAGTAGACAGACATTGGATTAAGTACCATTGGGATGAGTATGACACACATTTTTTTCCACCTCTTTTGCCAGCCCAATTCTTTTCCCCATCTTTGCATACAACCATGCCAAAACAGATGTGCTACATGCTACAATGGAAGTGGCCCAACTTAAAGACTTGGGAAGGGTAAGAGTAAATATTTCCTCTTACTGCTCTATAGGCCTCTTAAATGCCTCTCTATAAGCCTCTCAAATGCCACTTGGACCTGTGTCAACACTTTCCTTGGTGAAAACGTGACGAGATAAAGGGGACAGACTGTGGTGCAAGTGACCTGCAGCAGGTGTCAGTCCCTCCTGCCTCCAACACACCTCCAGACCTCCCCCTATTCTGCCCCAATTCTCCCCTCTCCACAGATTTACCTGCAACAGGCACCTCTTTGCCACTATAACTACTGTAGATGTAGATGTAGATCCCAGTGGCAGAGAACACCTGAAGTTGCTGAGGAGACCAGATCTACACAGCTTTGGCCTTGGCCCTATGGGGCATAATCTGCCCAGCAACAGTGGACCAGATAGCCAAAGCACTGTGAGAGAAGATAGGATAACATTCTAAGAATTCAGAATTTTGTGTGACAGTTGGGGAAAAGCAGTTAGAATGGCAGTTAAGAGCAGTTAGGAGAGGCAGTTAGGGGAGGGCAATGGCATAAATAATGGGATAAAGAACCTTCTTTCAAAGAGGTTTATAGTTGGGAACCAGATTTGTCCTTCTGAAAAGCTACAAACCATTTCAATCTGAAATTTGTTTTTCAAAACTTATTTTTGCCCACAACCGATTGCTTCTTCCAGTGTAAGTGCTGGATTAAATTTAACTGCATCATTTAGAGCTGAGCATAATTGAGATGAGGTGGCATCAGGCAGTGGATGCAACTGGGCCAGCACCGGATAGCAGTGATGTGTGTACCAGATTTTGTGTTCTACACGAATTAAACCCCTGCCAGTGCTGCAGCAATGCCAAAGAAGCACATGCTGTATCCTGTAGTGAAGGGAAAGTTGCAGAGTTCTTATGTTACTTTACTAGGCAAACATGCACCACTCCAATAGTGACTCTGTGCCAGCACTTTTGCTCATGGAAAACCAAGGAAGTGTAAGGGGGAAGGGGAAATGAACTGGGTTAGGATCCAGTGCATACTAGTTCTGCACACCAGTTCCATCCCTAGCCATTCTTGCCTGTTGAAGGCACCTAGCAGTGACAGCAGACCTCTGGCATTGCCTGTTTGACAGTGGTCTTTAAAAGGCTGGCAGCAGCATGCTGTACACATCACCATGAAGCTATTTACAACATGAGAACAGTCATAATAATCAGTCCTACTTAGGATTGGCATGTTTGATTTATGCAAATGTCTTGAGGGCTCAATCCAAAGAAACTTTCCAGAACCAAGGTAAAGATAACCAGTACTTTTTCTAGAAATAAGGGTGGGGTACTCACTATGAAGATGTCATAAATGTGTGGTACTCACCATGAAGATGTTATTTGTAATCATAGACTTGTCTACTTAGGATGGGGTGCCACACAGGTGCCACAGAGGTGCTGGTACTCAGTACCAGTGAGTAACCCCTCAAAAAGACCCCTGAAGATAACACAGCTACAAAGTAAGGGAACAAATCCTTACCTTGAGGAGGCCTTTGTTTCTGCCACCTAATTGCAGGACGCCTCATTGGCTACAGCTGTGTCAGTGGTTGGTTAGCATTGGGGCCTAAGGTGGGTTGCAAAGCTGGGGTCACATCAGAAAAAGACCTGCACAAGTACTGTGAAATGTTGTGTCTGTTTTCATCTGAAAATGTGTTAGATGGGATGGAATTTGACAAACCTGGCCATTTTTTCCCATTTTCTTTCTAGAATCTGTGAAAACAGTTTCCAAAAATAAAAAGACAACTTCTTCAGCATTTGTACCGTGTGAAACAGTGTCTGCTTGTAGATTGGAGTTTCCTCCAATCCATGATGGACGCAACATGGGGAAACTTGGCTGGCCTGTTGCCAGGACGTTGCCTTTCTCACTGAAGTAGTACCTATTTATTTACTTGCATTTGCATGCTTTTGAATTGATAGGTTGGCAGGAATTTTTTGTGAAAACTGTTTCCACTGCACCAAATATAGATTGGATTCAAATTTCTTTATTGGATTCAAACATCTTTATTCAATTTCTCTTGTTCAATGCTTTCGTAAATTGCGGCAATTTATGCAATTTATGAACTGCCCAACCATGTTTACATGGGTCAATATTTTGGTTCTGTTACTCAAAAACCTAGCATATACCGCAGTACTAGGTAAATTTCATCACGAAACATTTATAGGATTAATTTAGGGCACAATCCAGAGTAACTACGGGGACTACTTGCTCCGGTGTAAGAACAATTTGCTCTGGATTGCAATATGAATTCCCCATAGGTTTTCATTAGATGGTACAGTAACTACGGGTGCACGTAATGTCTCTTATGTGCTCCCGTAGTTACTCTGGATTGTAGGGCTAATCTCTTTCCTTTTTTCGCAGAAAGTCCACAAACATTGATTTTGTCAGATTAATTCATTATTCAAATGTTAATGTAAACAGTTTATTCTCCAACCTGCACAAGATGAGCTGTTTAGTTATATAAATCACATTGAAATATTTCTAATTCTCTAACAGCACAGAAACAACTCTCTTAAGCTTTCCACTATGAATCCATAATCCAGTCTGATTGTTATTGAATATAATTTACCTGATCTAGGGGTGACTGATATAATTTCAATAATTCCACTTGCATTTGGATCAAATATTCTAACATTAATACTGATTTTAAATTTATTACTCTGCTTATGTTAAGACATTCGTACATAGTATGTCAATTTTTACAACTAAATCATGACAGTTACTAGGCAAGTATGTGATGACTTGGTTTCAAAATGCTAATCAAAATCTTTCCTGAGAAAGAGGGTGATGGATGGACGTTAAATTTTTTCCCAACAACATTCCCTGTGCAGCAACGCGGTGACACCAAAATTGTGTCCACTGCATCCTGTGGGGGATTTTGCATGCTGAGGTCTCCTTGAGAGAATGAAACTTTTGTGCTGCCATGGGTCAACTCATGCTCAGGCTTTCTTTGTTGACCAGTGAAGGCTGTTTGGACCCAGTAAGGGGATTTTCCTTAAGCCAATCTATCCTCTTCCTCACAACCTCCTGATTCTCCTAGGACCAATAGGGAACACGCAGAAGTCTGTGGTGGCCAGAAGTCATGGAAGGCTCCTCAGTGCACCTTGCGATAAGCCTACCTTGGAATAAGCTTACCTTGGGATAAGCTTCCTCTTAGTGGGAGTCTTTACCTTTACCTAGAGTTAGGGTTGGGGTTAGCTTTACCTTTCCAACGGTAAGTCCATTGACTGTCATGGGGTTGAGTGCTGGGTAGACATGCATAGGATTGGATTTATGGGTGCAATCCAGAGTAACGACAGGGAGTCCTTACTCTGACGTAAGAACAATTTACTCTGGACTGCAATATGAATTTCCCAGAGGTTTTCATTAGGTGCTGCTGTAACTATATCGACATAAATACCTCTTACGTGCTCCTGTAGTTACTCTGGATTGTAGGGTAAGATAGAGAAGGAGGAAGGGAGGGAACAGGGAAAGCATCCTGACGTAAGTCATTGCTTTTGGTATACACCAACCCTCTCACCCAGAAACTCCTCCATTTCTCCCTGTGTGTGCTGTTGCTATCTCCACCAGACTCCTGCAGAAGTAGGAGTAGGACTACTTCTGTCAGCTTTTATGAGAAGGTGGTAATTGCCTGTCTGCTGAGCTGAGGTGAAATGGAGGGAGATGCTCTGATTGGCAGGGAGGCGTCTCTCGTTCCTGAGGTGAAATTTACCTCAGAAACTGTTCCGCCTCAGTGCGACTTAAAATCACTTCAGGGAAGGGTGTGAGTTTAGTCTCCTCAAGAAAGGAGTTGAGACCTCCCCTTAGCTCTATTTTATTATAACATGCTATGAGTAGTGATTTGTGTGGATTTGACCAACGGACTGGATATACCTCTCATAACAAACGCCTCACATAACAAATGTTTCACATAACAAGTATAAATTTCCAAGAAATCTCATTTCATATAACAGGTTTTGCTTCACTTAACAAGCAAGTGCGCTATAGGCACGCATGCTATGCAGCCCTGACACTCTGCGCGGAGGCTCTTTAAAAGGGCTGCCAGCCAGCACTGCTGCCTCTAACTGCCCCCAACTTGTGGAAAGTTGCCCCTAACTGCCCCCAAATCCCCCACCAGCCACCTTGAACCTTCAACAGCAGTCCAGGTAAGCCTCTCAGGAAAGTGTCTTTGATTGCAGCCTCCTAACCATGTCTACTCAGAAGTAAGCCCCATTGTGTTAAATGGGGCTTACTCCCAGGAAAGTATCTTTGACTGCAGCCTCCTAACCATGTCTACCCAGAAGTAAGCCCCATTGAACACAATGGGGCTTACTCGCAGGAAAGTGTCTTTAGGATTGCAGCCTAAATAGACTTCATACGATCATGCACATTGAATGCATGTTTTGAATTCAATTCCAGTGTTTTGTCATCATTTTTACATCCAGTTAATATTTTTCTATGAATATTGTGGAACCAATCGTCTGAGTTTCCATTATTTCCTATGGGAAAATTCGCTTTACTTAAAGAGCATTTCACTTAAAGAGCATGCCTCTGGAACGAATTAAGCTCTTTATGTGAGGCACTACTGTGTATGTATATCCTGACAACTTCAGTTTGAAATGGCTCAGAAATAACCATCATTTACAGCAGCTAAAAATCTAGTTCACTGTCATAAATGTAAGTTGGGATTGGCTGAAATTCTGTATTGGCTGTAAGTCTTCCAGAGGTTTTAGAGTTTGATAATTAGATGACTACAATTTAAATTAAAAGGTACACAAATTTCTTCTTGTAGAGACAAGAGCAAGTGACACAGAAACTGTGGGACAAACTAAAATATGTTATTTGATACCAACAACTATGCCAATTTTTAATATGGATCAGGTGAGTTGGTTTGTATGTCTGATATACTGCTCTTTAGATTTACCTAATTGAGCAAAATACATGATTAGAATCCTTGGCACAGTTATAAGTTTGAATAAGCTCTTTTGAGCACAGCAGTACCCTTTTCAGCGGTGGAATAGTTACATGATTTACTAAGTCCAGTCCTAACCTACGCCGGCATAACTCATTAATCTTTCTGTTCCTGTTATGATGTAGGGAGGCATGTGCATGTCTGTGTACTGGCCAAACCCTCCTCCCAGGAGTGGTGCAGAAGTGTCTTGCAGTTATTTTGTGACACTCCCTGGTCAGCACAGGACTTGTGCTTAGGCTGGCCTAACTGAAGATTAGGATTACAGCCTAAAACTGAGAAACTAGACAAGGATTAGTGGGTTTGGAATTTAGCACCAGTCAAAGGTTTCTCTTACTATACACAGATTAATGATAACCTTTCTAATTTCATTCCTGCTGTGGTCTGATCTCAGTACTTTCTTCAGCAGAGGTAATACATAAGTGCTAATTCAATATTAACCTACTCTTTAACTATATGGGGATATTCCAAGTTGCAGGCTGTGCTGTTGTCCATAATGATGCCTATAACTCCTACCTCAGTATCTAATTAAACTCTTTGACACTCCATTAGTCTCTGGGTGGTATTTGCTGCAGCTGCATGGGAAATCTTTTTTTTTTTTTTGGACTACAAAACTCACAGATTAGTAGAGGAAAAAAACAAATTATAGCATACTCTGCTTTCAGAATGTAAGATTGTTTCCCAGAAAAAATATCAACTTGATCAATTTTCCATTAAGGGTGACTTGCAGAGGCAGAGAAAATGCATTTGTGACCTTTTCTTAGTGCTTTCTGATCAGTAACAAAGGCATTTTATAAAATCCAGATGTTGACTTCTCTCCATAAAATATTTGCAGTCCACAATGGATTATTTTGACGTACAAAGTACTATATAGTTTTCATTTTGTGTACCCTGGAAACAAATCTGTGGCAGTTAGCAATGGAATATAAAGTCCCTTGCCCTGACCGAGGATGGATGGGTGGCCTGATGCAGATGGCAGGAGCTGACTGGTAATAATACCACCATGTTATATATTGTTGGAAAGGTAATTTACACAGAATGCAATGAAACAATATTGTTGCATTGGAATATCTATATTTTGTCAAATGTTATGGCTAATTAGCAAAAAAATTAAAACACAAAAGCTTATGGAACACAAGTAGGTTTTCTTCACTCAAACTTTCACAAGATACTGATGGCTCTGAGAGCCAATGAGATGTAATTCTGATACTGTAGGGAACTAATAAAGTGTTAATATGAATCAGCTCTCAGTATATATATATATATATATATATATATATATATATATATATATATATATATATATATATGTGTGTGTGTGTGTGTGTGTGTGTGTGTGTGTGTGTGTGTGTGTATATATATATATATATATATATATACATATATATATATATATATATATATATATATATATATATATATATATATATATATATATATAAGCTCTCAGTATATTATATATATAATCATAATACAGTTACCTATGCTAACTGGGTATAGAGGCACTTCTAAGAGGTGCTCCTCTTATATATATATTACAGAAAGAATAACCATTCCTCTTTGCCCCAGCACAGTTTCCCTAACCAATAAGGGACCCAATTTTTTTTACTTAATTAAATTTAATTTTGTTGTTGCATGGAGGGAGGGCAACAAAATCTGCTTTGACTCCAGATAGGAAATAGGTGCTTTAGCTATGCCACTAGCAGACCAAAAGGGTGGTGAACTGCTGTGAAGAAGGAGGCAGGTTTTTCCCCAATTTTCTTTTTAAAAATACCTGGGTATGATATCACTTCCAATTGTGACATTTTGTGCTTTGCACTGAGCTACATGATCATTAGCTATGCCACTGATTGGACTTTTTTCTTACTACAGCTACCCCCACCCCTTCCTGATGTCTCATTGCATATCCACTCTTTCAACACCTTTCAATTACACTCAGAGTGCATTCATTCATTCAATGCATAATCCTCTCTTTCAACCTCTCTCTGCTCTTCTAAAGGCTAAAATTGCTCTCCCCCATGATGTAGCTTCTTGTCTAATCCCATTCCTAAAAGAGATAATGAGAATGCAGAAATCTTTGTTTGGAAGCAGGAATTTGCAAAATAAAACAGGCATTTGTAATTTACTAGCTGAAAAAGCACTGAAAGCAATATTTATTAACTAAAAAATGGGTTCCATTTTTCAATAGTTTTCACTTTTGGGTGGTGGTCCAGTCCCTAACATATCCATCAAGTGGGGGATGCATGTACCATTTTCAGTGGTTATTTTTAAAATTTTGTTTTGTTTTAATATCCTTTCAGTTGCTGCTGATTTTTAAATGTTGGGTTGTGCTACAATTGTGGCATTTATTTCACTGGGTGCATTTTTTACTATTTTGACTCTGTATATTTGACTCTATATTTACTACTTTTTTATTTTTTATTTATTACTGATATGTTTAGTTAACCACCTTGCTTGTTGTTGGGGAAAAACAGGGAGGAAATCTGTAAAATAAATAAAATACATCAGTGGGTAGGGTTGCCATAATTCTCTTCCACAAAACCAGGACAGGACTCCCTGTAAACTTGCCAGTATATGAATGCAATCCCCCCAAACCAGGACTGTCTCCATTTTCTGAGACATATGACAACCCTATTTATGGGTGGACTGGACTCCTGAGGGTGAGGGATTTCGCTACACAGATCAAAGTAGCCCTACTGAAGTGGTTGGCATTACTTAGGGTAAAGAGATGTAAGCAATTTATGCACTTTTCACCTTGTAACCTATGCTGGATATGGTGCAGGACAGTTTGCTGCCTATTCCAGCAAAGTGTAGGATTGGCCTGTTAGTCTATTTACAGAATGTATGGAAAAGCAATTACCATATCTGACATTCTACCAAAGTTTAAGTAATTTTGCCCTAGTTTTGGATAGTTTGATGTGCACTAACCCTACAATCCAGAGTAACTATGGGAGCACGTAAGGGACATTACGTGTACCCGTAGTTACTGCACCATCTAGTGAAAACCTATGGGAAATTCATATTGCAATCCAGAGCAAATTGTTCTTACACCGGAGCAAGGACTCCCCGTAGTTACTCTGGATTGTGCCCTAAGAATGCATTCTCATTTAGAAGTAAGCCCTATCAGGTACAGTAGGTCTTGACCCCAAGTAAATGTTCATAAAATTGGAGGCATAGTGCTACTACTGCCATATAAAGAATAGGATGAACAGCCGACCCTCATATTTGTCTGACTAAAGAGTCAGGTGAAATACCTCAATTCACAGGAAAGCTGTTTTGCAAAAGAAGGTTTATTACAATGTTCAGTTCAATTGCTATGCAATTTGCTCTAGACTTCCCCAAATGTAGATAGTACTGTAGCAAAGGCAGACATCACTGGGTAATGATGTGAGAAAAGGGCATTCTCCACTGCTCATTTTGCAAATAACTTGGGAAATGGACAATGGCAAAAATAAACAAGAAAATTTTGTTTCTTTTTCTGTCATCTTTTCAGCGAATCCACAATCCAAATCCTCCATTACAACGAAAATATCTCTGCAAAGAGAAAACGAGTGTATCAATGAGAACATTCATCTGGAACTCTTCTCTGAGATAATTTTCAGTGTGTAGGGATATGTTTTTGCACGTATTAGCATGGAAAAAGAAGATACAAGTGTCCCCCACTTGTTGAACGGTTAGCACCGACCAAAAGTGCAAACCAATGAAAAGTGGAACCCAGTCTTTTTAGCTTGTAAAAGCAAAAGGCCAAAAAGACATAAATATAAAAAAGACTTAAAAGCCTAAATAACACTTTTTTATTAACATACCCAAAATACATACCAAATTATTCTAAATAAACAATTCAGAGTAACTACGGGAGCATGTAAGAGACATTACAGGTACCCGTAGTTACTGCACCACCTAGTAACCTATGGGAAATTCATATTGCAATCCAGAGCAAATTGTTCTTACACCGGAGCAAGGACTCCCCGTAGTTACTCTGGATTGCGCCCAAAGGCATATGTTGCAAATTACACTTTTAAAAAAAACACGCAGATGAATCAGTGAGTCCCCCTGATGAAAAACAGACTTCTGGGTATATTTTAAAAGTGATGAAAGAATGAAACAACAGGGTAGCAGAAAATTCACAGAAGCCCCAGTGCATCAATAAACAAGGGATATGACATTTTGACTTGGAGTGAAAAAAGCAAACAAAACAAACAAAGGCCTCAGTCCTATCTAGTTTTCTAGGGCTGATGCAGTCACCATCAGGCTGTCCAGACATCTGGCTTCGGTATTTATTACCTTGTCCAGGGGAGTAGGGAAACGCAAGAGTGCCTTTGGAATTTACAAGCCATGCATGCAGCTCAGATTTCCCTAATCCTAAAACCCTTTCAGTGCCTCTTAACCCTGCCTCAGCCAACAATTCAGGCTGTGCTCCATTTCTAGACCTACAAGGTAAATCTGCCAGGGGATACTCTGATTCCTCCTTCCCAGTCCTTTACATCCTGGTCCTTCTGGCTCCCCACAGTCTGCTTTTGCACTTTGCACACCCTCAGGGGCACTGCAGATTTCTCTTGGTGGTTCCAGATCCTACCTCCCAGATGCAGAGAAGTCCTCCTTTCTATCCCCCTCCCTGCTTGATATCTTGCTTGTGTGTGTGTGTGTGTGTGTGTGTGTGTGTGTGTGTGTGTGCTTGTGTTTGTGTGTTTGGGTCTGAACCACATACGTTGAAGTCACTGGCTTGTGTTATGCTACTACAGACAATCTCTTTAATGTCTGTGTCTGAATCATGCATTTTACAAGGTTTTCAATTTTAAAGGGTTGAAATTAAGTACAGGAAAACAATATGAGTATTGTTTTTTGAGTATGAGTATCCTACATTTTTGCGGTGTCCTTGAGGAGACCTCAGTGATGGCACAGCTCCACCCCTCTACCACAGGAAGCAGCGCACACCCGGCTGGCACAGCTCCTTCAGTACTGGAATGTTGGATGGGATTGGGCCCTGTCCTAAATGCATCTAGCTAGAATACTGTCCATACTGTGTGCTGTTTATATTGTCCCAGGAAACTCAGTCCCCAAACTTGCTGGAGAGTAAGTGGTGTGTCTTCCTCAAACCATTACTAGATTGCACAGCAGATCAAGCTGCCCAATTTTATAGGTGCATGCAGTGGCATCTCTAGGGGGATGTGAGCTGCACCAGGTGGTACACTCAGGGGAAGGGTGATGCAATGAGGTGATGCAATGACCAGGTAACACAAACTGTAGTTACATCTGTGAGTGCATGCCAGTCTCAGTAGGACGATTCGCTACTCCAGATGTGAAGACTCAAATCCACATTAGCATATGGCATATGGCATTGAAAACAATGCCTGCAGGAAAAACTAAGCAGTCATCACACACTTTAAAATGATACAATTCAGAAACAGATTTACTTCTCAGCCATTTATCAGAATTAGGCCTTAAAAGTTTCTGTGTAAACTATTTGAAATACATGTTGGCTCCCTCAATTATTTTTTTCCATATTCACATGAAACTGTCTTTACAGGACATCACAAAAAATTAGCTGTGGGAAGATTAGAACCGTGGCCCAGTCCTATCCTGCCCCATCACTGGAGCAGTCATGCCCCCCCCAAAAGTGCACTATATCCAAAGGGAGGAGACAAATTGCGATGTGAGAAGACCTACCACTCTGCAATGGGTCTCAACCTGTAGTAACCATTTCACTACTCCAAGAAAAGGAGCAGGGAAGATTCAGGACAGGGGAAATTAGCTCACACCATTACTGCTTGATCCACTCCTCTTCCAAAGCCTCCTCACACCACTAAGCAGCCTCCCCACCCAATTTTGCCCCTCTGCCCTGTTCTGCTCACTCTACCTCTCCTGCCTCTCGTATTGACTTATCTGTTGTGCTTGGGTGAGAGCCAACATCTTGTCAATATCCTTAGCAGCATACCACTCATCTTTTATTCCTAGTGTTTATAAACTGCCATATGACTACCATTTTATGGCAGTCAGCAGCAGTTGAAGATGTGCACCAGGATCATGACCAAAAAATGAGTTTTTTATCTGGCAAGTTATTAATCTGTGGAACTCCTTATCACATCCAACCTTGTGGATGGATTGGATTGTGGATAGATTGGAGACTGGATTGGTTTATAGAGAAAAAGTTCATCAGAGGTTACAGTTCATGATGACTGTGTGCAACCTCTAGGTTTTAGAAGTAGCTCTGAATGCCAAGAACAACAGAGTAGCAACAGGCTTGTAACAATCTTGAGAGGCATTTGGTGGGCAAATGTGAGATACAAGAAGCCAACCCCCCTTGGCCTGATCCAGAAGGGCTCTTTTTACGCCTCACTGCATCACCTTATTGCATCACCCTTCCCCTGAGTGCACAATTTTCAAATTTTTGTTTAGAAAGCACCAGTTTGAGGGTCATGTATTCCTTATTTGCAGCCTAAATATGTATCAGCCTAAATATTTATGAGTTTTACCTTGCAGTTAATTTACTCCTCTATTTTATCCCTCCATCAAAACCTATTAACTGAAATCACCAGAACAATTCCTTCATAATTAAATACTTTGTTTTCCTAACACTGCAGAAATAAGGTAAACACCATTTTCAGAGGTAATCTGTGGTTATGAATTAAATGACTTATGTAAAGAGTCGATTTTAATAATGGATATTTTTTCTGCAAACCAATATTACAATGCTGTGCAGATAATAAAAATGTGACATTGGGTAAGTATATATAATGCACATATGCTTACATATGTAGGCGTGCATGCACATGCGCGTGCGTGTACACAAACACACATAAAGCACAATCCTAAATTGCACAGAGGAGTCAAGCTGATATGACTGTGCTACACCGAGTGCTTTATTTGGGCTGCTGCTGCACTACCATGGGAGATTTTTCTCCTTCCCCAGAGTAGGGCTGCAACAACCCCAATGGGTCTATTTGGTTCTGTGCTGTCTGAAGATGGTGCAGAACTGACTAGGCATGAGCAGCCAAAGGCTTGTCTGTGGAAGTTGAGGACCACAGTTGGGATCTGGCATATCAACAGGTCCCAGGCCTGCCTCCCACTTCCTACCTGCCCACCTTGAGACCACCCTTCATTTCTATAGCATTTATGGCTGTTATAACATTTATAGCTGCTACAAATATTACATTCAAATATTTTCCTGAACTATTTTGAGGAATGGTTTTGTCCTCATGAATCCAGTTACAAATCATCATATATGGACATGATACAGTAAAACTTATCTATCTATAGATATAAAAGAGAAAAGTCACTCACTCACTGACTCATCAACACTCTGCCAGAACCGCTGGGGTGTTCCTTCTGTGACGGAGGAGTGCACTAAGGACCGGTTTTCAGAAATTCCAACTGGAAAGGAGTGAGAAGGGGCGCATATCCCCCTTGATACGTGATGTTACCCCCACCAAACCCTGCATCCATCCCTTGCTTCCTCTATATTTCCCAAGGTATATTTCCTCCCTATACTTTGCATTGGAGAATTGATGACTCATCAATATTCCACCCCAACTGCTGGGCCTGAAGCATGGAATTCTGGGAGGGATCCTTCTGTCACCTGAACACCCACCAAGAACCAGGTGGAGAAATTTAACCCTTGAGGAGCTGAAAAGGGGGCAACGTGTTTTTGTCCTATACTTAACATGGGAGACTGACCAACATCCAGCCAATTTGGTGCTCAGTGCCTGGTGCACTGGGGGATGTTGTTAGGAGGAATAGGTAGCACTGTGGAGGATGTTGCGCATGGGGGGTTGGTGCGCATGGGGGAAAGTTGCGCATGGGAGGTTGATGTGCAGGGGAAGTTGTGCATGGTGGGAGGTTGCACATGGGGGACGTTGCACATGGGGGGTTGATGCGGATGGGGGAAGTTGTGCATCAGGGGTTGATGCGGATGGGGGAAGTTGTGCATCAGGGATTGATGCAGATGGGGGAAGTTGCACATGGGGGGTGGATGTGCATGGGTGGGTTGATGTGCATGCGGAGATGTTGCGCATGGGGGGATTGATGCGGTGTGAATTTTACTCCCCCAACACGGGAGTGTTTCACTAGTGCAGGGGTCAGGGAACTTTTTTACTTTTTACCCCAAAATATATTTAGATATGCTGATGTTACCCCCTTGATACGCGATGTTACCCCCACCAAACCCTGCATCCATCCCTTGCTTCCCCTATATTGTCCCTTGGTTTATAGTGTCTTGCTTCCCCTATATTGTTCCATTACCCCCCAGGAATTTCATTTTTACCCCATTTGGGGTAATTTACCCCTGTTCCCTGACCACTGCGCTAGTGCATCTATAAATCTTACCACAAATCCAGAACTGGATTGAACTTCATGCTATTAACAAGCAGCAGTGGATTGCAGTTCGAGCATATAAGAACAATATATAATATATACCTAATATTTTGTAGCCTAATGTGCATTTCTAGGAAATCTATTTAAGGGGAAACTGGGAGAAGAGAACTGCTCTAATCTTCAGTGGCACTATTGAAAAATAATTATTTTTAAAAATGCTTATCTGTTAAAAAGCTGGCAAGCAACCAGGATCTTGATTGCTGTGAGCTGTTTTACAACTGCCTTTTGTAGATAAATTTACGAATGAGAAATTAATGTCAGGCACATAATAAGTTTCATCTTCACACCACATTGAAGTTCCTGCTGCTGGTACTATAGAGTTTTGTGCAAGAACAAAGAAATACAGATAAAAAGAATGAATTCACTAGGATTTTACAAAAGTTGCAGAAAGGTCCACATCTGAGCAATGAATTTCTCCATATGGTCTTCTTTCTCAGTATCTTTTTCTGTAACTAGAATACAGTCACTTTTTCTGTCAAGTCATTCACTAGGAAACCTTAACACATGGTTCAAACTGCAGGAAGAGGCAAACATTTGCAGACACCAGCCATGGAGTGAGTGTTGTTGGAACCCCTATCCCTACCCATACACACACACACAGAGCGAGAGCGAGAGAGAGAGAGAGAGAGAGAGTTCCTCCTACATAACAAGACAAATTTTTAAAGCTATACAAGGTCACTACTTTCCACTCCACATCATCATCATCACCTCTCTCTCTCTCTCTATCTCTCTCTCTCTCTAATGATCGAGCCAATTTCCACAATCTATTCAAAGGGAAACGGCGAAAACTGTACGAGTTTTACTATTGACTTCAGTACTTTCATGATGATACCATAAGACTTTCTAACTTCTCATCATCACTGAATACTCTAGAATATACTGTATGTTCATTTAAAGCAACTGGCAGCGCAATCCTAACATGTGCTGGAAACAGGCAGGATGGCATGCCGCTGCTGCAGTACCCTGTGAAGGTGAGGCTTCTCCCCTACCCTAGTGTAAAGCTGCTGCAGCCTCTGTAGGTATACTTGGACTTAGGCAACCTCTTTAGGTGGCATAAGACTGAGAAGACTGGGACAGCAATCCTCCACTCCCATCTGCCCCCTACATCATGTCCTGGCCCTGCACCCTGCTCACCCGATAGGGAATTGCGCCAGCCTAAAAGGAGCCTGGGAATCGCTCCAACATTGAACAACTCACATCTCACAAATTCCCTAGTCAACAAAAGATGGTTCTTCTTTTAGCTCAGCATTTCAAAAGGAAGATGGGGTGTGGCTGGATTGCTATCAATATAGCCATGAATGAACAGGATGCATTAAAATGATGAATTAAAATTTTGTGCATTCTTTGTTCTGGTGTGGTTTTCTATTACCTTCATTTTACATAATTAACTAGACATTGTTCTGTTCCATGCAGACTTTCTTGCCTGGTCTTCTGCAAAGTCTTCTGAAATTATCAGCACCAATATGAAGAGAGCAAGTTGACAGTGCCAATCATAAAATTGAATGGGTGATCAATGATGTAAATTCTATATATATAAAAGAGAAAAGTCACTCACTGACTGACTCATCACCGTCCTACCAAAACCGGTGGGCCTAGAAGCGTGAAATTAGGGGTGGGTGTTCCTTCCGTGACTGAGGGGTGCACTAAGAACCGGTTTTCGGAAATTCCAACCAGAAGGGGGTGAAAAGGGGCACAATGTGTTTTCCTTCCTATACTTTGCATTGAGAATTGCTGACTCATCAACATTCCTCCCCAACTGCTGGGCCTGAAGCATGGAATTCTGGGAGTTCCTTCTGTCACCTGAACACCCACCAAGAACCATCTGTAGAAATTTAACCCTTCAGGGGCTGAAAAGGGGGCAATGTGTTTTTGTCCTATACTTAACATGGAAGACTGACCAACCTCCAGCCAATTTGGTCCTCTTTGCCTGGTGCACTGGGGGGGACATTGTTCGGAGGAAGAGGTTGCACTGGCGAGGATGCTGAGCATGGGGGGAAGTTGCACATGAAAGGATGATGCACATGGGGGAAGTTGCGCATGGGGAGAAGTTGCGTATGGGGGGATGATGCGCATTGGGGGAAGTTGCACATGGGGAAGTTGTGCATGGGGGAAGTCGCACCTGGGGGGAAGTCGCGCATGGGGGGAAGTCGCGCATGGGGGGAATAAAGTACTGCATGGCCAATTCCTTGCCAAGATCGAAGGAAAAGTGGATCAGGATAAGACTTGGTTGTGGCTCACGAGTGGAACATTGAAGAAGGAGACGGAAGGCCTGATACTTGCTGCCCAAGAACAGGCAATCAGGACAAATGCCATCAAGGTCAGAATTGAAAAATCAGCCGATGACCCAAAATGCCAGCTCTGCAAAGAAGTGGATGAAACCATTGACCACATTCTAAGTGGCTGCAAAAGAGATCGCACAGACTGACTACAAACTGAGGCACAACTCTGTTGCCCAGATGATCCACTGGAATCTATGTCAAAAGTATCATCTGCCAGTGGCAAAAAACTGGTGGGACCACAAGCCTGAAAAAGTGGTTGCAAATGAGCAGGTCAAGCTTCTGTGGGACTTCAGGATACAAACTGACAAGGTCTTGGAACACAATACTCAAGATATCACCATCATAGAAAGCAGTAAGGTGTGGCTTGTTGACATCACCATACCAGGTGACAGCAGAATTGAGGAGAAACAACTGGAAAAGATCTCCCTCTACCAGGACCTAAGGATCAAATTACAGCATATCTGGTGTAAGGCAGTGCAGGTGGTTCCAGTGATATTTGGCACACTGGGTGCAGTGCCCAAAGACCTTGGCAGGCACCTGAAAACTATCAACATTGACAAAATATTACTTTGCCAACTGCAGAGAACATCTCTTCTGGGATCAGCACAAATTATATGCCGCTACGTCACACAGACCTAGACTCTTGGGAAGGGTCCGACTGGTGATGTGAATGAAACCAGCACAAAATTGTTTACTGTGCATTTATGATGATGATGATGATGATAATGATGATGATGATGATGATGATAATAATAATAATAATAATAATAATAATACAAGCATTTATATACTGCTTTTCTTGTCTTTTTTGGATTGCTCCTCAGACTTTATTCAAAGCACTTTACATAGGCAGGCAAATCTAAATCTCCAAAGGTATTTTTACAAACACAGATTGGTTCTATCTTTCAAGAACCAGCTACATTCAAGATGTTACATTCATAGTCTGGTTAACAATACTGGCCCCGATGTCTGAGATGCTGGCTGACAAACATTTCCTTCGGCTCTCACAGGAAGGGCAGCTGAGATAGCTTCTACACTCCCACTGAAAAGCAGATGGAAAATCTCAGCTACAGAGGCCACTTTTCAAGTCTTGCTTCAGATCCAGGTTCTGGTTGTCTTGATCTGGCACCCTTCAGTTCTTATCTTCAGGCAAACAGAGCCTCTACCCTCTAGACCAGACCACTTGCCCTCCTCCTATTTTACTTGTAGTGTCCTGCATTCACTCACTTTAATAATCCTCTGTAGCTGAGCCTTTGGCCTCATTAAGCACATGTTCATTCATCCCTTTTCTTTCTTCCATCCCCTCTTCAGGTGACTAATTATTCCTAGCTGTGTCCATTAATAGCCTGAAGTGCATCTTCTGCAAAACATTCTAGCATAGAATGGATGTGAGGACCATTGCTTGGCATGCCTAAAGATAGTTTGATAGTGATTAACACTGGATACCAGAGTACATGTCATCAACAGTGTTGCTGTGGTGGCCAGCATCCAGTGTGGAGCTTACCATGTAGAAGTAAATGTTCCTGAAGATTGGAAGGTGTATGATGATGATGTTGTCTGTCATTGTACCACTCACTTCAAGAATGTCTTGTTTTTGAGCCAATCAGGCAGGGGTAGCAGAAGGGCCTTTCTGTGTGCAGAAACATCTGAGCATGGAACTTGCTCCTGTGAAGCTTCACTTGCTGCCCTGGGCCTCATCACCAACTGATGAGGGCCAAAGATGGGTGGTGATTATGTGTGGTGCTACATAGGACAGGTCACAACAATAGCCTGCCTGGTTCAGCACAAGTTAGGATTGCGCTGCCCATATCTTTAATCCAGAAGAATGGATCCATGGATTGTGCCAGGATTGTGCTGTCAACCTGTAGCTGCATAATAATTCGTAGCAAGCAAAACCATGACTTTTCTCTCAGCTTATTTTATTAACTTTTAAAGAATCTCTATTAGTCTGTGGTAGCAGAGATGGGAAATCAGCAGCACTGCAACAATTTATTTCTTTTTTAAAATCCTGTCCTACCTTCTGCATCACTGATCCGAGGCAGCTTTATAACAAAATTGAGGTAGCCAATTTTTCCTACAGTGTTCTGAAAACATTCCTTGTCAGGGGCATTGTTTGAAAAAGTTGTGGTTGGTGACTGTGAATATCAGCTCCACCACTGTCATGATAAGTCCCCTTCTAGAAATCTGGTTCAATTTTACTAGAGGGAATTTTTACAGAAGGCTCCTTTAAGCCCTGATACTGAAAATAAGCATGCATTTTATAGCTACAGAAAGCCTTATGGGCTGGACTACATACTTTTTCCCAGAGATTTTCAAAACCCATTGAAAATTAAGAATTCTTAAACAGCAGGATTGGGCCTTGGGAATTGAGCTGCGTGTATAATCAAATACATAATAAACATTTTTTACATTATAGCTTTCAGTGATCTAGGTCAGCACCATGCAGGGAGTATTTTTTCATTCATGCAGCATTCTTAAATCAACTTTGAATATGTATTGAGCAAATGTCCCTGTGGGTTGAAATTAGCAATTTTGAGCCGGTTTCTTTAAGTAGAAGATAGATTGTTGAAACCTGTAACATGAGAAAAAAATTATTCAGTGCTCTCGCTGTTTATCAACTAAAGCAAATCACTAATATTGACCCAAATTGATAATTTCCACAAAAAATAATTTCCTTACTGTTTAGGGAAAGTATTTTTCTACTTGAACTAGAGCAGAATAAATGAAGTGCCTCAGACTCAGACATTAATGAATAAGTAATGCCACACGTATTGCATATTTTGTAACAATATATGCAAGTACTATTGCAAATCACTGATGCTGTTCATTTTCTTGCCTACGCAAGTGAAGGCAGCATAACCAAAATTAAAAATAGGGTGAAAAGCCCTTCAGCTCCAGAATTTATGGCACAATGAAAAAGTTGCTCTGGGTTGCATTTAATGGCTTTTTCTACATAACTATACTAGCTAAGTGTGAAAAGTTGACTCCACTGACATGAATGCCTGAGTATGTATTGATTTCAAAAGGAATTGACATCTTGAATTATATCTTGAATAGCGCTTAGTTACAATTCCCTTGGTGTTTCATGTGATAAAATAATACTTTTCTTTCAAACTCTCCCACTGTAATGGCTCCCATCAGATGACATTTTGGAGCTCCATACTAAAGAAAGCAGAGCTTATTCTCTACCTTAGCATATGAGTATTTGGAGAGATTTTTTGTTTTGTTTTTATTTCACAAAGCAGCATGTGCCCCAGTGGCACAGCTATATTAGTGCTGGAAAATTGATTACTATATTTCCTGGCTTAAAACATGCACTGGACTATAACACGCACCTAGATTTACAGTCTGGTGCAGTTATAATCCATTGCGGCCAGCTCTGAGAGGCTTGGGCGCACTGGAGGAGGCAGTGCTCTGGCCGTGCGAGGCTGGGAGAGGTTGCGCGATAACTTCCCAAGCCTCACGCGACCAGTGCTGCTCCTTCCACAGCATCCAACCCTCACAGAGGGCTGGATGCTCTGGAGGGAACAGTACTGGTCGTGCGAGACTCCCAAGCCTCGTGCGACCAGTGTTGCCCCTTCCAGAGCATCCAACCCTCTAAGAGGGCTGGACGAGCAAGACTCCCAAGCTTCACATGACCAGCGCTGCCCCTTCCAGAGCATCCAACCTTCACAGAAGCTTAGACAGAGGCTCTGCCCTAGCAGCGTGAGGCTTGGGAGCATCTTGTGCAACTTCTCCCAGCCCAGCCTCGAGACCACATGAGACCTCTCCCAGCCTCAGGCGACCAGAACACCACCTCCTCCAGCGCACCCAAGCCTCTCAGAGGCTTGGGCGTGTTGGAGGAGGTGGCATTGTGGCCGCGCCAGACATGGGGTGAAAGCCATATATACGGCTTATAAAATGCAGATTTTTACACCCTTTTGGGGGGGGGGGTTAAAAAAACCTGCATCTTATAAGCTGAGAAATACGGTAGGATTGCTCCCTTAAACCTTCTTTCTGAAGTCATTTAAATTTACTACAAAAATGAAATAATATATTAATAACAAAAACAAAACTATTCTGGAGTACAACTTCCTTTTTTGACATACAAGTTTAGCAATTAAACAGAAAGTAAAATGTTAATCTAGATTATATAGAATAAGAAAGGCAAATGCTGCCAATTATTTTTAAATTACACTGCTCCTTTGCATTTGCATAGTTGCCTCCATGATTTGAAAACAAAGGTAACACTTTCTAGCATCTACTGTCCGGTGCTGAAATATTGATAGTTTATTGTGTTCCTTGTATAATCTGAAGCCTGCCATTATGTAGGAAGGACTCATTCATATATTGAGTAGGTACAGATGTCTTGAGACAGTATGTAAAAGAAACATAGAAGGATCCAAGAATCTTTGACATTTCCATGAGTCTCAGTATGGCAGCTAATAAGGTGTTCTTTCAGAAATTTGTGACAGAAATCTGGGATGTGATGGGATATAAAGAACACTGCAAAATCCACTGCACTTGATTATTTTTTAAGCTTCTTTCTTCCAAATACAACGTCATGACCCTGAACAGCTAGTCTTTGGGGCTGCAGAACCCTCCAGAGCAAGGTTCCAGGAGTCAAAGACTTTGGAAAGAAAAACTGACAGCCACGGATGGACTTTGCATATGCAAAGAACACTCTTTAACACAAAGCTATGTATTAATGATGGCATGACCAAACAGTAGCAAGTTTAAGGTTAAGCTTTTAACTTGTCAGTCCTGAGTAGTTTGCTCCAGATAATCCTGTGCTTCCAGCTCTTTTTCACAAGGATAAGGGCAACAAACATTAATCTCATTTGAGGTGTGGTCTCTGCCCTGGAACCAGAATTTTCCCCCTTCCATTTCTCAATGTGATTTTACCAAACTGTCACAGAACCACCAGAGTTTTGGGTGCATCCAAACGTAGCAGCTCTAAAGTGTAGGTTTCAGATTTATTCAACCTAATACTCAAGGGTTTAATAAATGACAATCCTTAAATAGAGTGGGGGAAAGGAGCACTTTTTCCCACTTAGGGCACAATCCAGAGTAACTACGGGGAGTCCTTGCGCCGGTGTAAGAACAATTTGCTCTGGATTGCAATATGAATTTCCCATAGGTTTTCACTAGATGGTGCAGTAACTATGAGTACACATAATGTCTCTTATATGCTCCCGTAGTTACTCTGGAGTGTAGGGTTGGTCTATTATGACATATTACCAAGATACCTTCAATACTGTGACACATTATTAATAAAATTGATATAATTATCACATATAATGCTTGATATTTGTTATTAAATGTCTGCCTTATAGTTGGGTTGCATTCTGGTAACTATTCTACTTTTAAAACTACTTTTAAAAATAGCCACTACTGTATTTCTATGTTACTCCTGGATTTGGCAGATAACATCAGCCATAGATGGTGTCGCAGCAGGGTTTCTCTGATCTGCTCCTGAGACCTCTGACAGATCCATCTCCAGAACAACATTCTGCCACAGCTAACAAGAAGTGGACTCTAATTTGCAGTGTGTGAACAAATACTGTATGAAGCTGTTTTCAAGGGTATTTGACATACAGCCTGAGCAGCCATTGACAATGGCTTTTCAAATGCTTGTCACACGGAGAGAGCCAGTCCAGTGTATAGTCAGAGTGCTAAACTGTGATTTAAATTCCTGCTTCACACATTAAGTTCACTGTTGCAACCATGACATGACACCACCACAATCTGCTAGGAGTCAGTGCCAATGCCAGTCCACTGCCATTGAACACAGACACAACCCTCTGAGCTAGTAAACAAGAGCAAGGTACAAGCTCGTAAGAGCTCTTGGTGGTAAGAGCTTCAGGAGTGGAGGGGGGGGGAGAGGCATTCCAGGGTGGGTGGAGGAAGAACCATGGAGGGAAGTGGTGGACCATCTGAGCTCTTCACTGGATCCTGAACTTCCATTCTTCTTGGTTTTTGCTATGTGAATCTAAACTAGCTTCCATTGGCTGGTTCCCTTAGATTCCCTTTTTAATTGCACTCTCAACCAAGTGTCAACACTCATTGTTGAGAAACTGTATGAAGCTGAATACCACGGGGTAGTTTCCAACTTAAATAAAATATGCTCTCCAAGCTATTTTGGTATCTTTCCTTCTTTTAGAAATGATTATTCTTATTTTCAGTCTTTAATCAACCCTATAGCGAGAAGAGCTTTTATGCTTGCCAGACTAAATATCTTCCCATCCGAAGTACTGAAAGGTCGGTATTCTAGGACACCATTTCATCAAAGGATCTGTACCCGCTGCAGTACTGAGCCCGATTCTATTGCCCATATCCTTTGCTCTTGCCCTGCACTCAGCAAAATCCGCTGTCTCCTCCTAGGACCCACCCTCTCTAATTACTGTGGTCCTCCCCACCTTTTAGTAGGATTCCTTTTAAACGATTTTGTACACGGAACAACAGCCCTTGTTGCTGAGTTTTTAGTAAGGGTTCTTACCCCCTCTTTTAATCTGTAATAGCTGTTTAGTATATAACCTGTTCTAAGTACTTGTCTTTTGTTTTGTCCTTTTGTGGCTGTATTTGTAACATTTTGGTTTGTTTTAACTTATTATATGCCAATAAAGGTTCTTGAAATTGAATTGAACTCCATGTTGGGCCAGAATGGCCAACACAGAGTCTCTCAAGTCTCTCAGAATAGCCAGTGCATACTTCAGAAGAACAATTGTGAGGCTTGGGGCTTTCCCTGGGGAAAGGGGATTAAGGCTGCAATCCTAAAAACACTTTCCTGGGAATAGGACCCATTGAACACAATGGGGCTTACTTTTCCATAGACATTGCTAGGATTGTGCTCTAAATGAGACATTTTCACACATGTGCACTGGCATCTCTGAACTGTGCATGCGCCAAGATGCACAACAGGGGTGATGCATTCATTCCCTGTAACAGCTGATGCACAGGGTCATGTCACCACTGGGAAAGGCTACAGCGTTTGGTGCTCTTCAATCTACAAAAGAAGCGCTTGAGAGGAGACATGATTGAGACATACTAAATTATGCAAGGGATGCATAGAGTGGATAGAGAGATATTCTTTTCCCTTTGATATAACACCAGAATGAGGGGGCATCCACTAAAATTGAAAGTTGGGAGGTTTAGGATGGACAAGAGAAAATATTTCTTTACCCAATGTGTGGTTGGTCTGTGGAACTCCCTGTCACAGGATGTGGTGGTGCCATCTAGTCTGAATGTCTTTGAGAAGGGTTTGGACAAATTCCTGGAGGAAAGGACCATCACAGGTTACAAGCCATGAGGGGTACGTGCAGAGGTGGAGAACCTCAAAATGCCAGATGCAAGGGAGGGCACCTGGATGCATGTGTCATATGAGCTTCCTGAAGCATGTGGTGGGCCGCTGTATTACAGGAAGCTGGACTAGATGAGCCTTTGGTGTGATCCAGTGAAGGCTCTTTTTATGTTCTTATGTACCTGTGTCCTTGAGGAGGAAAAAAACCTTGAGCTAGGACTGCTTGTTTTTTCTGGCTGCCTTTTAAAGTCTGTCATCTTTGTCAAAAGCAGGATTTGAAGCACCTGATCGCTTTATGTTTTTGCTCATACATCTGTTATAACAGGGGAGGGAATTTTTATCTGCTCCATCCAATAAAGTTTATGGCCTCTCCTATAGGAGGGTAGGAGGGATTTATTATGGGCTTCTGCAAACTAAACTACACAGAGTGCCCTATGGAGCTGTGAAAGACCATCTACAAGCTTGATAAAACTGTACAAATGACATACGAAGCCATAGAAATAGCACCATATATACCATAACTCCACCTTTGAGCTGACAGTTGGGACAAGATACAGTGCTATGTGTATGGACTTAAGGGTCTTAACAACATATGTGTGTCTTATTACAGATTGACCATGAATAAATGTAAACTTTTTAGCAAGGGTGAGCAGGATCAGGAACACTCACCTATTGCATGGCATCACTGATGACAGACCTCACAATTTGGTAACCTTGCAAATTGAATACTACAGCAAGTGACATACTCTTGATGATAGTGTGTAAACTATAGCTAGTATAGGCTGCCACTGCATGTGTTGCTTTGTGCAGAGCATACGCAGCACTGTATATCAATTCTGACTGTCAGTTTGTTTCAAAATATGATTCAACATTATAATGATGATGTATAAAAAATGATATTACTGGTGAGAGCCAGGATGGTGTAATGGTGTGGGAGTTGGACTTAGATCTTGAACAGGGGTCTCTAAACATTTTCTCAGGAGGTCCACATCATCTTTCTGACATTGCATCGGAGGCTGAAAAAAGAATTGATTTACATTTCAAATTTGAATAAATTTACATAAATAAATATATTAATGACAGAACGTGTGAATGAACGAATTCAAATAAAGTTCATAAACACTTTCCAACACACACAGAGAGGGTACTCTTCAAACCAGTTCATAAGCACTTTCATACCTGGAGAGAGGAGGTGTGTGTAGCCTCCCCAGCCCTCAAAATATCCCCCCCCCCTCAAGAAGTGCAGAGCAAAGCTCCCCTCACTTCTGGAGGATGACAGGGATTGCCAGAGAGCGAGATGGAGGGGGTTTCCTGAGGCCAGATGATGGCTTGCCACGGGCCACATCTGACCCCAGGTCTGGGGTTTGGAGTCCCCTGACCTACAAGGTACTAATTCAAATCTTTGCTCAATCATAAAGCTTCCTGGGCGACCTTAGACCAGTCACTTTCTCTCACTGATTCATAGGGTTGTTGAGAAGACAAAAGGAGAGGACCAAATATTGATGGAGGAAGAGTCATATAGAAATGTGAAAAACAAAATCAAAATACAGTGAGCATATCCACAGATGTACACAACTCCTGTTCCCCTCCGGAGGGTCTTCTGAATCTCACAGAGGCTGCATGTGTCTGGCTTCAGATTGGTTGTTTAGGCAAAAAAAAATCATTTCTGGTGTTTTTTTATAAGACCAGAATTCTTTAAAGTCTTTAAAAGGCACAACATTAAAAAAGGCACAAACACTTCTGGTATTACAAAAACAACCTGGAAATGACATTTGTCATCCTAAATGGCCATTCTGTGAGGCCCTGATGACCACCCTATCACCCCACCCCCACCGCAGGTCAAATGGCGTGCAGCTCTCCTCACCTCTTGAGGGTGGGTTGGGGGCATCCCCAGTTTCATTTAACCACCAGGGTGTTCCAGAACAGAATTCCCACAAATACTGGGGCACAACTGTATAAAGCTCTAATGCTCCAACATCAAAATTCCTTTAATGTGCCATCTCCTAAGTTTTATAGATGAGGGTCAATTCCAACTTCCCATTTAAGGGAAGTTAGATCAGTGAATGCTTGGAGCAGGACCATTTTCAGTAGCAGCACTGCAGTTTTGGAATTCATCTCAAAGCTCAGGCTCAGCTTCTGCCAAGTCAGCAGGGACTGCCTCTGGAGTGAGGCAGTACTGGGTAGCTAAGCAGGTTCCCGTTGGTGTTCAGATGACACCTTTGCAGCTGACCTGCTCAAGACTCTAATACTGGCTCCTTTCCAAACAGTTGAGTCTATCCTTTAGGATAACACTATAGTATTACTTGCCAAATTAATATATTTCCATTTCACCAGAATGCTGGATTTGAGATCCAACACAGATGAAGGAGTCAAGTTTATATATTGTTTCCTATCCCTGTTTTGCATTGTTCTGTGATGTTACTTGTTTTGGCTTTGTTTTGCTTTTTAATAGATTATTGCTGATGTCTTACCAATGTTGCAAACCACTTTTGAGTGTCATCTTAGATGAAAAGGCACTACAAAGATTTAAAGAAACGAGTAGAATAATAAACCACCTGCCACATGCAAGTGTCATTTTGACAGCCTTACATAATATGTGCTTGTGATATATTGCTCTTTAACAGACAATCCTTTTGGGGTTTATATGCCTGTACTTTTTCATAAGATTTATTTGGCTCAACTCAAGGAAATAGTAGATAATTTAATTATGGAGATGCAGAAGGTTAAAGCTCTCATGCAATAGTAAAAATACTGAAAGCTTGATATCTAACAGATGGTTAATTGAATAGTTGGCAATCATTAAAAAGGAAGTTTGGTGGGCAATTATAGATATTTATAAAAACCAGGCAATGCCAACCTACCCAAACTATTACAAAAGAGAAACAAGTTCACCTCTATTAATCCATGACGTTGACAATCATGCCTACGCTCAGGGAGCCCTATCAGCATTCTTTCTTAGGAAGTGGTTTCTGTCAAACATTTAAGTGACAGATTGGTCCTTTCTGTCAGGCTTATTTAGCTGAAGGTTAAGATCCTTTAAAAAATACAATCCAAGAATTTATATTTGAAGTCTGGCTTCCAGTTTCAGAATATTTTCAAAGGCAAAAAGCTTGGTTAGGTGCTCACACCATATTGATTTCCAAGAATGCTCATGGCCTGTGTATTTCCTGCAATGTTTACTGATTTGCTCATTATTGTGCAATGGCACATCCACGCCAGCTGCCTAAATGTGTTATTGTATAAACCAACACAGAGGATATCATCAAAAGCAACAGTAAAGAAAGAGATCACTAAAGGCAGAAGAACCCATTTGCAGTAAAAATAGCCTTTTGATACTGAAGTCTGTCAATACAACCATGCAATTCTGGAGAGTCCCTTGGACTGCAAGGATATCAAATCAATCAATCCTGATTTTGAAATCAAACCTAACTGTTCATTGAAAGGACAGATACCAAAGCTGAAGCTCTGATACTTTGGCCACTTCATGATAAGGGAAGACTCTTTAGAAAAGACCCTGATGTTAGAAAAAACTGAAGGCAAAAGGAAAAGGGAATAGCTGAAAATGAGGTGGTTAGATAGTGTCACTAAAGCGAAGAATATGAATTTTGACAAGCTTCAGAAGTTAGTGGAAGACAGGACAGCATGGCATGCTACAGTCCATGGGGTCATGAAGAGTCAGATACAACTCAACCACTAAACAACAACAACAATTTATACAGCAATGGCTGTAGTGGCTCAGTAGTTAAAGATGCTGTGCTTATTGACCTGAAAGTCAGAAGGTCGTTCGAGACCGAACATCTGCAAGACGGAATGAGTTCCTGTCTCTTGTTGAAGTATTGCCAGACTAGCAATCCAAAAGCATCTAAATGCAAGTAGAGAAATAAGAACATAAAAAGCTTCACTGGATCAGGCCAAAAACCCATCTAGACCAGTATCCAGTATTCCTGTACCTCACAATGGCCCACCAGCTGCCTCAGGGAGCACACAAGACCTGCATCTGGCATTTTGAGGTTGCCTACATCAAATAATACACACACACTGATACCCATCATGGCTTGTAACCTGTGATGGTCTTTTCCTATGGTAAGGTATTCCACAAATTAGAATCATAGAATCATAGAAACATAGAGTTGGAAGGGATCTAGTAGGTCATCTAGTCCAGCCCCCTGCCTGCAGAAGGAAATCCCCCTAGAGCAGTGGTTCTCAATCTTCTTAACACCGTGACCCCTTTATAAGTTCCTCATGTTGTGGGGACCCCCAACCATAAAATTATTTTTGTTGCTACTTTATAACTGTAATTTTGCTGCTGTTATGAATCGTAATGTAAATATCCGATATGCAGGATGTATTTTCATTGTTACAAATGAAATGTGTGTTCTATGCATACATTGAACACAATGGGAATTATTTCGGAGTAGGCATGCATAGGATTGGGCCCTGAGGCTGCAGTCCTATCCACATTTACACGGGAGTAAAGGCCCCCCTGACTATAATGGGATTTATTTCAGAGTAGGCATACATAGGATTGGGCCCTGAGGCTGTCAGTCAGCCCCAGTGCATGCGCAGCTACAGTCGGAGGTCTGGTAAGCCTGACCTGGTCCCCTGCACCAGGGGTCTTTAGGCGACCCCCAAAGGGGTCCTGACCCCCACTTTGAGAAACACTGTCCTAGCGCTTGAAGATCCCCAGTGAGGGAGAGTCCACCACCTCCCTTGGCAATATGTTCCACTGCTGAACCGCCCTCACCGTCAGGAATTTTTTCCAGATATCCAACCGGAATCTCCTCTCTTGCAGTTTGTACCCATTGGTCCTAGTTCTGCTTTCAGAAGCAGTTATGAACAAATGAGCCCCTTTCTCCCTATGACAGCCCTTCAGGTATCTGAAGACAGCAATCATGTCTCCTCTCAGCCTCCTCTTCTCCAGGCTGAATATCCCAAGTTCCCCCAACCTTTCCTCATAGGGCTTCCCTTCCATCCCCCTGATCATTCTTGTCGCTCTCCTCTGGACTTGCTCCAGCTTGGCTGCATCTTTCTTAAAGTGAGGTGCCCAGAACTGAACACAGTACTCAAGGTGAGGTCTCACCAATGCTGAATAAAGAGGAACTAGAACTTCTCGCGACTTGGAAGCTACAGTCCTCTTCATGCAGCCTAAAATGGCATTTGTCTTCTTTGCAGACACATCACACTGCTGACTCATGTTCAGCTTGTGATCCACGGTGACTCCAAGATCCCGCTCACATGTTGTGCTGCCAAGCCAAGTATCCCCAATTTTATACCTGTTTTTGGTTTTTATTTTCTACATGCAGAACCTTGCACTTAGGAAATAAAGGAACCTTTCTTGTGGAGAGCTGAGAAGGAGCTCAGAGTCCCAGGTGAGTGGAGGAGGAGCTGCTTAGCTGGGGGTTAATTGCTGCTAGGTGTTCATTGGCTGGTTGCCTGGTGGGAGGAGCTTTGTAGGGCTGCATCAAGGCCTGAGGCGCGATCCTGTGGACCGGAGCCTGTGAGCAAGGAGGACTTGTGAAGTTGACAGGAGATGGAAGGGAAGGGCGCAGTTGTCGTGACATGCACCACGTGTGCCATGTTTGTCTTCTTGCCCAAGGACCCCGGGGATTATCGATGCTGCAAGTGCAAACTGGTTGCACTGTTGGAGGAGAAAGTGGCAGCATTGGAGGGTGAAGTTTCCACCCTTCGTCAAATTAAGGCATCTGAGGAGTTCCTCGATGCAACGCACACGGAACTTCTCCAGAGGGATGACACCAGTGGGGACCCCAGCAATGATGTCTCTTCGTGGAGACATGTGACAGTCAGGAGAAAAAAGGGCAGGAGCGGTCAAGAACCACTGGAGCTATACAACCATTTCCAGAGTCTCTCAGATTCCACCATGCTGGCAGAAGTTCCTCTTGCTAGCACACCTACACCGGATCCTGGCATTGCCCATACTGGCATGCCTACAGATCCCCCTCATAGAGCGTGCTAGGTAAAGAAATATTTTCTTTTGTCTGTCCTAATCCTCCCAGCATTCAATTTTTGTGGATACCCCATAGTTCTGGTGTTATTTGAGAAAGAAAAGAGCTCTTTATCCACTCTGTCTATCCCCTGCATAATTTTGTATAAAGTACCTTCCCACTTCAATGGGAAGGTAACAGCATTCCATGCACCTTTAGTTTAGTGTCATAACCTACACATAACCACAGAGATGTCTTCGGGCAAGCTCTTTGGCCTTGTAATGGGAATGAACACCTTTCTCTAGAGTTGGTCATGACTAGAAGGGCAATCTGTTGGAGACACCTTTACTGATATAGACATGGGAAGCAGAAACAAAAGCAGCTGAAGGCATTGATTTTTGTGTTCAGGATTGCAGCCTTGTGAAGGAAAAATAAGCAGGATAGCCTTATTGAAAAAGGCAAACGTTTTGAAGATTAGATCCATAGATGAAGAAAAGTACTACACAACCATCATACCTGCATATCAGTACTGTAGATATGGTCCCTGGAACAGTGCAGTGACATTGAGCAGAATCCTAATCATGTCTACTCAAAAGTAAGCCCCATTGTGTTCAATGGGTCTTAATCCCAGAAAAGTGTCTTTAGGATTGCAGCCATTGAGATGTCATTTTCAAGTTCTTCCAGAAGAGAAGGAGGTGGCACAGTCTGGTCATACTTCCCCCTTATTTAATACCAGCAAAATAGCTGGTGTGGGTTACAGGAGATACATATGTGACCAGGTGGACTATTGTTTTTACATACCTTTTAGTGGATATCTGGTCCTCACTCTTTGCAACATAGCATGCAGTGTGCACCCAATTAGCATGGCTGCATATTATAGACTGGTGGCAGATAGCACTGAGCAATAAGTTATTTTAAAACAGAACTTGACCAACAATGCATGTAATGAAAGAAACATAAAGCTTGCAATCAATTGAAAATCCTATTTTTTTTAAAAAAAATCCTATTCAAAGAAAGGAAGGATTATGTTAGCAAAGGATTAGGTTTCATCAGCACTCATCAGTGGATGCTTGTTAAAATTTCTATCATGAAGCTTTATTTCAAAGTCAACATAATGCTGTATAACTTTCTGCCACATTTAAATAAATCCCTTCAAATAGATAATACACATTCCTTCTTGATTTTTGCTATTCTTTTGGAATTAGAACATTGTAAAGGTGCAATACATCCAAGTACCACATATACTCAAGTATAAGCCAAGTATTTTGGACTCAAAAAATGGGCCCAAAAAGCCCCCTCAACTTATACTTGGGTGAACTGAAAAGTTGTGGGATCAAATCTCATCATGTCATATACCGTTGGATTAATATTGAAGAGCAGAATCCAATGCAAAAATCAGTTTTGAGATATCTCCTTCCTATCAAACATTATGGCCAAAAAACCAAAAAATATAAAAATAAAAAAAAAATACATTTTTGGCAATTTTTTTAAGCAGGAAGGAATTTTGGCCTGAGGTTAGGAATTTTGGGTTTGGCATCTGGTCACCCTGTCCTATGCATGTCTACTCTAAAGTAAGCCCCACTAAGTTCAATGAGGCTTACTCCCAGGAAAGTGTGCTTAGGATTGCAGCCTATGAGTTCCAAGAAGGCTACAAGGAAAAGGACTAGTACCAGTACCTGCTGCATTTCCCACCCTAGGCTTATACTCAAGTCAATAAATTTTCCCAGTTTTTTGTGGTAAAATTAGGTGCCTTGGCTTATACTTGAGTCAGCTTATACACGGGTATATACGGTATGCCTATATTAATTTCAGGTGCATAGCCTGCTAAACTTGTCTATAACTTTGTGGTGACAAGTAATAGGGCCATGCACCTAAAATTACAGAGAGGTTATAGAGGTTTATAGAAAAACTTCTTTTGAAGTTATAAAAGGCCATGCATCTGAACAGCCCAATCCCACTGAAACCTCCCTCACCCACAAATGCAACAGTGAACATGCTGTCCAAATCATGTGCTTGGAGTGCTTTGTAAGGAAAAACTAAAGGCTTGGGACTTTGTTACATGAGGCTGTGGTCAGGGATGGCTCAGTCATAAGACTGATGGTAGTAACCACTTCAAAGGATGAGTTGGGAGAGCAAAGAACTTCACTCTCAACCTGCCTGGTCCCCCAGCCTGCTGCACCGAGCTGTATGAATAGAGTCTATGGTCCTCTTCTTGCCCAGGGAGAGAAACAGGATCAGTGCAGTGGCATGTATCATGGTGGCAAGAAGGAACAGCACAGCAAACTTTTTTGATCAATTGTTTTCATGTGATTAGAAAAAGATTGCTCATGATCTCCTCCTCCCTCACCCAGTCAAGAGGCAAAAAATTTAGACTTTAAGAACACATACATACTAGTATAAATGGAGATAATAAAGTATTTGGGAAAAAAATGATTTGAAATTAAATTCATACAAAGATATAATTGTGAAGTAAGAACTACTGTTTAATCCATCATTAGTAATATGTTTAACTTAACTAGGAACTAACATGATGTAACTACCATGACTGAAAATAAACTACCATAATCACTGGCATAATGATACAACTGAATTTGCGGCATTGCGGTTAAGAAACACTCAAACTATTACAAACACTAGACATTGAAGGATGAACACATAAATCACTGAATAGATTGATGCTACAATCATGTTACAATAGCTCATGTTAACAATAGCCATTAAACCAAATGATCCTTTTTACGCCAAATGTATTTGCCAAATGTTGAATTCACATGTCTAGAACAATGAAATGCAGTCCTAACCAACAGACTGTAATCCATCCATTCTACAGTTTTCTCATTCCTCCTTTAGGCAATCATTATATATGGTAAGAAAGGAAATGAGAATGGTTGCTGATTCCTGTTCCCCTTGATTAATCTTTAATTAATCTTCGATTAATCTTTAATACATTTTAATTTATATTCTTTAATTCTGCCTTTATTTTCTTGGGAAGACTAAAGCACTACTGGGTAAAACAAAGTTTCAGCTCTTTTTAAGTGGATGCCCTTTGATTAAAATTGTTTTGCAAAAGAAATGCATTCTGGGTAAATTAAAGTTTTTTCCCCATTCCATTCTTTTTATAATGAATGAAAACCTTGATATGGGCTGGATCCTATAGGATGCCCAAACCCTGTCCAGATGGCCAGATGTGGCCTATGGCAAGCTTCCATGTAGCCTGCAACAAGTCCCCTTATCCCCTCACCTCTGGAGTGGGTTCTGAGGGCCAGAGAGATGCCATGTACCTCCCCTCTGTCTGTGTGAAAGTGTTTATGAACTGGTTTGAAGATCACCCCCTCTCCTTGTGAAAGTGCTTATTTGAATTCATTCATTCATACTGCATTAAGTCCCATCTTTAATATATTTATGTAAATTTATTCAAATTTGAAATGTAAATGAATTCCTTGGCTCTCCGCATAATATCAGAGAGAGGATGTAGCCCTCCTGCCAAACAGTTTGGACACTCCTTCTGTAGGGTAATGTAGAATGGCCTATAGTCATACATCTCTTTGTATTTCTGTTGCTTGTTTGACAAAGAAGAATAAATAAGAAATAAAAAATGCTAAGGCAAAAATGAAGCATTAACCATCCAACTCATTTGTATTGATGCTGGGCTCCTGAACCACTATTTTACATACAAGTTTCTTTTAGTAATCAGCCCCCTCAACTGTAAAACATTTGGAAAACAAGAAGGCTTCTCCTTACTGAGTTTTTTTAAAGCAACTGTTCTAGACCTTGGTTATTATTTCAAATAAAAATGGGGTCAAGTACTCAACAGCTCAAAATAAGTAACACTCTGATACTAGAACCTGGTAAAACATCGCCTTTTGGGTTGTGAACAAGCAACAAATAACTGAGCATCAAACCACTATATAAAACAACAAAATACACTGCCTGAACTCCTCTGTAGTCCAGTGACAGAATGATGAACAGCTACCCATATACCAGAGCTGTGATCTCAAAAAACCCACTTGCTTGAATTGGAGCTGGGCCAACAGTTATTCATGTGAGTCCAATATACCAGTCAGTAGGAAGGTATTTCAAACTTTCCCCCTCACTTTTAATGTTGTTTTCATAGAAAGCATAGTGGGATTGGTGAGAGAAAGAGGGCTAAATGTTCTGTGGAGAACAGGCTTTTAAAGATTCCTTCCCTGCCCCACATTCACTGCCTTTGTACTCGTAGGTACCTATATATATGGGAATAAATATTATTTCCATATATCAATATGGATTGATTATCAATCATATCAATTTCCCTCAGTCTAATCCCACTGTGGAATTTGAGCAATTTGTGAGCAAGTTTTATCCCAGGTGAGATCAAACCACAGGTGGGCAGCAGCCAGTTCGCACCGAACCGGTTAATTGCATGCAACTGTGTTTGAATTTCTCTTAAAGAGTCTCTGGGTCTGTCTTCCCAGAGCTGAAGCTTCACTCCGGCCTCCTTCCTCACCTTCTGAACCTCCCAAACCCTTCTGAGGGGGGCTCTCTCCTCCCCCCCCCAAGGTTATTTTTTAATTTTAAAATACAAACAGTCTGTTCCCATTACCACCATTCAGACAAGGCACTGCAGTCATTCCACAGCACATCAGACACTCACTGCTGAGATGGGAGGGGTTTGGATCACTATATAAATGTCTCAAATCTCAATACTTTCAAGTCAGGGTGAAGAACTTCTTAATGTCCTAAAACTTTGTATGATGCTATTCAGGAAGGCTGTCTTTGCTAAACATCTTATTTTGATTAAAAACCCTATTTTTAGTTTTCAGAAGTTATTTCCTTGTGCAGCTCGCAAAGCATGATGGGTTTTTCATATGCAAATGAGGCAGCCTCGGATCAGGCACTTTGATTGACAGCTTTACAAAGGGGTCCTTGGGCGGGAATACAGAAGCCACAGTTGCTAAGAAAGCTCTGGGAGCCTGTAGGAGCAGCATCTGAGTGTTGTTAGGATGAGATCATCCAGTGCTTTTGTCCCCTGGTCCTCCAGCCCTGTCTACTTTCCTGAGAGTAAGCCAACTGTCTATAATGGGACTTTCTTCTGAGTAGACATGGTTAGGACTGGGCTCTGAGGCTGCAATATTATTCACACTTTCCTGGGGTAAGCCCCATTGGCTATAATAGGGCTTAATTCTGAGTAGACCTGCACGGGTCTGGGCTATGAGGATGCTGAAACCCCATCCGCTCTGAAGATCCTCTCCCAGTCTCCCCAGTGCCAAACAGGTCTCCCCAGCAGGTCTTCCCAGTGCTAAGCATCCCCCCACCTCTGGGGCGCCTGGGTCCTCTTTTCCCAGGACATGTCCTCTGGAGATCCTCTCCCAGTCTCCCCAGTGCCAAGCAGGTCTCCTCAGCATGTCTCCCCAGTGCCAAGCAGCCCCCAGCTCTGGGGTGCCTGGGTCTTCTTTTCCCAGGATATGTTCTCTGGGGATCTTCTCCCCATGTCAAACTGCCAGCCCAGTACCAAGCACCCCTCTCCTTCCCCCACCTCCAGGGGTGGGCACCAAGAGCCCCAAAAACCGGCTCGCCGGAAGTCAGGGGGCGGAGCCGGGGTCAAGGGGCGGAGTCAGGGTCAGGGGGCAAGGCCGGGGTGGGGCTATGGGTGGACCCCAACCCCGGCACATGCGCAGTGCATCTCCTCCAGCTGGGGGTCTCCCAAATCTGAAGCTCCACTCCCTCCTCCTTCCTCCCCTTCTGAACCTCGGGGTCAGGGGGCGGGGCCGGCGTGGGGCTAGGGGCGGACCCCAACCCCGGCACATGCGCAGTGCGTCTCCTCCTCCCTGGGGGTCGGCGCTTGCACAGTACGTCTCCTCCAGCTGGGTCGGCGGCCTCGGCGCATGCGTAGTACGTCTCCTCCAGCAGGAGGTCGACCTCGGGGGTCGGCATGCACCGAGACGTATTCCTCCAGCAGAATGAAATGCAGTGCACTGCTTAAAAAGATGGCGGCCCAGCCCGAACCGGCCCGCCCTCTTTTTTACTTTCCCTGCTGCTGGCAGTTCGCCAGCGTCAGGGAAAAGGGAAGATGCGGTTCGGCCAAGTAGGCCCAAACCGGCATCTGCCCTCCTTTGCCCACCTCCAACTGCAGATATGGGGGATACCTGTATAGCCCACCAGCCAACCATTAATTAATTAAACCATTATTAATTGATTAAACCATTAATTAAATCATTATTTAATTAAACCATTATTAATTAAACAATTATTAACTGAATTATTAACCATTATTCATTGAACCATTAATAGGATCCTATCTTGTATTGCTTGCTTCCATTCGGATTGAGGGTTAAAAGAATCAAGCAGAATAGAGCCCCACATATCCCTAGCTTCAGCTTGTCTTCTCCATCACTACATAGCAAGGGGCTAGGTAGTCTCTCCCCATCTCAAGCTGCCAGCCCAGTGCTAAGCTCTCCCCTCCATCCCCCCCCATTCCCAACCAGCAGCAGCCAGCAGGGACCATGTTTAATCAGCCCAGTGCTGTGGTGCTGCTGCTTCTGCTGCTAGTGATGCTGCCGATGACTGCCTTCAGTGCAGGGACAGAATGCACTCTTACAGCAAATACTGATGATACACGTACTGCTGGCTGGCTGGCTGATCAATCTCCTGTGGCAGGGAGTTCCATAGACCCTCCATTGCAGGCTCCAGTGTGTGTTCTGGTATGAGGCTCTGGAAAGAGTTCTCTTTCTCCGCCTGTGTCTTCCCATCTCCTGTGGCAAGGAGTTCCATAGACCCTCCACTGCAGGCTGTGGTGTGTGTTCTGGTGTGAGGCTCTGGAAAGAGTTCTCTTTCTCCGCCTGCAAGTGTCTTCCCATCTCCTTTGGCAAAGAGTTCCATAGACCCTCCACTGCAGACTGTGGTGTGTGTTCTGGTGTGAGGCTCTGGAAAGAGTTCTCCTTCTCCGCCTGCAAGTGTCTTCCCATCTCCTGCGGCAAGGAGTTCCATAGACCCTCCATAGCAGGCTGGAATGTGGAACCTGCATAGGATGGTGCTTTGAGGCTGCAGTCCTTTCAGGCCTTGCAGTCCAAGATAAGCTGGAAAGTGGCTGGAACTGCAGCCTGAGAGCCCAACCTGACTACTCAGAGGTAAGTCCCATGCTAGTCAATGGGGCTTACTCCCAGGGCGGAGTGGAAAGGACTGCAGCTTCAGAGCCCCATCCTATGCAGGTCTACTCAGAAGAAAGCTGCATGCCAGTCAACAGGGCTTACTCCCAGGGCTGTATGGAAAGGACTGCAGCCTCAGAGCACCATCCTATGCGGGTCTACTCAGAAGTAAGCCACACGCTTAATTAAAAAAAATAAATTAAAAAAATTCCCTTTAAATTCTCCCCGGCCCCACCCCTGACCTCATCCCCGCCCCCTGAGCCAGCCTGGCCCCGCCCACTTCCGGAGAACTGGTTGTTAGGGGAGGCTGGGCCCATCACTGGTTCAAACCAAACACCCCTGACATGACGTCCAATTTTTCCACCCATTTATTTATAGAAAACATCTGGTCTGAAGCCCCTCTTGCTTCCACCTCCACCACTATCTCCAGCATTCACCAGGCCACTTCAGTAGTACAGTCTGGACAGGTGCATGCAGGGACACAACTTCTCTTCCAGCATTCCTCCACCAGCCTGTTTGGAAGAAGTGGACAGACAGGCACATACAGAGATGAACTTACAGTATTTCAGTTGCTGTCATTAGATCTCAACTTTCTTCTGCACTGTTTCACTCACAGCAGCAGGGCTGGAAGGATAGATGGTTCACTGCCACTCCTTGCTCTGAGCACAGAACAGAGGGACAGCAGGGTACAGTGGCCAGGTGGGTGGTTGCTTCATCAGATTTCATGGGGAGGAGGAACCCTATTTTTCCCTATAACTGCCACACTCATGTTTTCTGTTAAGGATGTTCATAAACTCTGGAGAGGGTCTGATTCAACCTTTGGGACCACTCTGGCTCCCTAGTCAAGGACTGTTAGCTAAGGACATCTTGTTTTGTCATGCTTTACCCTTTCCTTCCATGTTGCTTTATTATTATTGGTTTTAATATTGTTTTTAAGAATTGTGACATTATTAATTTAGTTTTATGAATGTATTATTTAAAATTATTATTAGCTACCTTGATTTTGCTAAAAAGGCAAGTCACACATTTCAAACTAACAAAATTAACTGTAAAAGTATAGGCGTGCCTGAGCAGGTTTTTCTGAAAAGTGGTTTCCATAACTGACAAATGACACCTCCCCAAATCCCTAACCCTTAAACAAAATAAAAGCTATCTCTGGTTTCCCTAGAGCAGGGGTGTCCAAATGTTTTGGCAGGAGGGCCACATCATCTTTCTGACACTGTCGGGCACCAGAAAACTAATTTACATATCAAATTTGAATAAATTTACCTAAATTTACTTATAAAAATGTTTTAGAGGGATTACAGTACAAGGTTTATCCAAAGGCTGGATAGAGAGGTCTTTCTGCAGGCCGCTTTGAGGCTTGCTGTTGGCCACATCTGGCCCCTGGGCCAGGATTTGAACATTCCTGCCCTAGAATGCAGTGACTTATTTAACAGTGGACTGAAGGTGTTGCCCAGAGGATCCCCCTGTATTCTTGGTTCACTGAAACACTGTTTACTGAAACCCTGGATTCAGGGTCTGCAGATAGGCTGCCCTCCCCCCTGTATTTTCCTGGTTCATTAATTAAACCATCTTATATTTAAGTCACCATCACTTTAATACAAAATCTGTTTCCTGCTGTTGAGTGAATCGTTACACTTTATTTAAGACTCAGGCCTCAAAAAACATAAAACTTTGCCTAATTAGCAAAATGACATTAAATTTAAAGGCGGCTTGTTTTATTAACATGGCAGATGTTTGCAGTGGGAAAACATATGAGATGTTGAATTGCTACAGGTTTAACATCATGAAACATAATGATAATAAATTGTCCTTAAATAATGTTTATTAAAACCAACAGACAAAAATGCTGCACATCAATACATTCACTTGTTCATGAGAAATAAAAGCCAAGCAGAGATGTTTTTAAAAGAAATGGCCTTTTTCTACAAGCTCATCTCGCAGTTTTCCATTTCAATATACACCATAATCTTAAACAACTAACTCCAAAATAATTTCATTCAGTTCAATGGAAATATTCTGGAATGCTTGCTTTAAGACTGCGGCCTTGTCATCTGGTTCACAGTTTATCATCATAAAATATATACAGTAGCCCTGATTCATTATGTGCTACATAAGCGGCACTGGCTTAATATTTTAACAGGGTGACCAGATGCCGAACCCAAAATTTCCCCCCAAAGCTCCCCATAATTCTTGTCCCCCAAGCCAAAATTCCTACCCTTTAAAAAAAGATATGTTGGACACCCCCAAAAAATGTAGGAAAAATTCAGGACATGTTAAACCAGGTGGCACAAATAGGTTAAAATAAAAGGACTGAGGGTGGAGCAAGTGGTTAAGACACTGTGACTGTTAACCAGCAGGCCAGGGTTCAAGACCCCGGTCCCCAGAAGACAGGGTGACCTCCTGTCCTTAGCTCAGCTCTGTGATGCAGCTGGAACCAATCGTATTGGCTCTGCCATTCCATTTGACTATTTCAGTGGCATGGAGAGGGGGGATTGCTGCTTGGGTAACAGCCAATCCTCCATATCAGTCTACCAGGTCTTCGTGCTTCACATGCAGCGTCGAGCACAATACCATAGTCTTTCAAGACTGATGGATGCCGAATTAAAATTAAGTAAAAATACTTGTATCGTTTTCCTGTTCTTAATTTCAACTCTTTTTAAATTGAAAACCTTTTAACATGCATGATTCTGACCCAGACATGTAAGATGTCCTCAAAGAAGTTTGCAGAAACACAACCCTCGCAAGTGACTTCAACGTGCATGACTCTGACCCAGACATGTAGGATGCCCTCAAAGCAGTTGGCAGCAACACAAGCCATGAAAGTGGGGGGGGGGGAAGGAAATTGGGAGAGGTAAGTAGGTAAGGATGGGGCTGCATAGGGAAGGACGCCCTCCCTGACTCAGGAGTAAGCTCCATTGACTTAATGGGCTTACTTCTGAATAGACATGGATAGATTTGGGCTTACCTAGGGAGGCTGCTGGTGGCTGGTGGGAGGGCCCTCTTGGGGAGGGTTAAGGGCTACCCTGGGTCATCAAGGCTTAGTAATGGCCAACTGGGCAATAGTGTGGCTGTGCAGGCACGCACAGCTCTAATCAGGAAGCAGAGCTTCCTTAAGGCGCGATCCAGGTGTGAGCTGAGCATCCGCCCAGGGATCAGGCTGCACACGCCTCCACTTTCACTCTTCCAGAGGCACGCATAGCCAGAACATGGATTGTGCCTTCCTGATTAAGCTGCAGGCGCCGGCGCAGCCACACTATTGAAGGAAGTATACATGCATTAGTCAGGGAGGATTTGGATTGGACTGAGCTGTTAGAAATGCCATTACGAGCACAATCCTAACCATGTCTACTCAAAAGTAAGCCCCATTGTGTTCAATGGGTCTTACTCCCATGAAAGTGTCTTTAGGATTGCAGCCTACATCAGTCTTATAAATATTTACTTCAAGATCAAATTATGTTTAACTGATTGAGCTAACACTCAAGTAAGTGCATCTTGGATTTCAACATAAACATTTTACATAGATCATTTGGGCAAACAATTATTCCATCTCTTCATTCTGAGCTCCTGCTGTAATTAAGCTGCCATTATATTTCCCCTGCCTCTTAATTTCCATGTTAAGCATATTTAGTGCCCCTTCAGCCTACCTCTCACAGAAAGCACAATCCTAACCATGTCTACTCAAAAGTAAGCCCTATTCTGTTCAATGGGATTTACTCCCAGGAAAGTGTCTTTAGGATTGCAGCAGAGTCTATCTTTTAGGCCTTCACCCATCTTTCACAGCAATCCTTTGAATCCACTCCAAACTCATCATAATGAAGCTTGTGATTACCTTCGAATGATTCTGGATATCCTCCAGCACATCAAACACATTTCAAATTAAGATTCCTATATGAAATGAGATCAGCACAAATATGAGGCCTCTGTGAAACATGAGATTACCTCAAATCTCATTCAATTACACAGAATGTAAAGATGTCATTGGTATGGGATTCCAAATCATGGGGTTAATGGTGGCATATATCACCAGCTGGAAATTAGCTTGGAAAAGAGAATCAAAGGTGAACAGGGAAATCTTATAACAAAACTAAGCATGAGTACAATGAAGCAGCCTACAAAGGAAAGAATTTGGTGTCTGAGATTTGATGTTCAGGATGCAAATTTGTCTTTCAATATGATACCCACATTTGTGCCAAGATTACCTTGGCAGGGTTGCACCTTTCCTTTCATAATGAAATCCAATCTGTGTCTGGCCCTGATCTTCCTGGATCTTTCATATAACAACAAATCAAAGCTAACTAGAGCATGCTGGTGATAGATTAGTTGCTAAACTGAATAGTGTTGGGACAAAAAAAAAGGTCCAGGAGCAGACTCAGTATAATTAAAAGAGCTGCAGTCAGCCAGCGCAACTCACAGACCGTATTGGATGTTATTTGTTTTGATACCAGTCAGAATGGTGACACGTACCTAGCTTCACCAGCACTGTTAATTTCCTGATTCCAGAGGGTTAGATGTGCAATCATGGGTGGCACAACATTCCAGAAGGGCAGATGTCACTGCTTTGGCAAAATGGAGTTCTGTAATAAACAACTCTCTTTTTTCCATTAGGCGGCTTTGGAAATAATTTTTAATGCCTCTTCTTCTGTGCCGTTAAATACCGTATTTACTTGAATCTAATGTGCCATTGAATCTTATGCACCATCAAATCTAATGTGCACCCCTAATTTAAAAGGTTTGAGATTTTAAAAAGGTTTACTGGCAATTGTAATGAGCAGCTGCAAAGCAGGTACAAAATTTAATTTTACTGCATATAATAATGAGTTATATGCTATGGATAACAATGGGCATACGTTATGATTTTCACCTATTTGCACTACTTTGTACAACAATGGGTTTATGTTATATTTTTAATTACAATGTAGTAAACTGTTTAAAAACTGCCCTATATGTATAATCAAAATACCCCTATTTACTTGAATCTAATGTGCCATCGAATCTAATGTGTACCTCAATTTTGGAGACTAAATTCAGCTGGAAAAGATGAGTGTTAGATTCGAGTAAATAGGGGACCTTCTGGAGGTATTTTGACAGCAACGAAAAACCAGAGAAACAATCCTATGCATCTCTATTATGAAATAAGTCCTTTGTGTTCATTAGGACTACTGGTTAAGCCTGTACAGGACTGCAGCCAAAGTCACTGATGACCATTTTGGTAATCCACATATTAGTATCACCAGCTCAAAATTATGACTCTATTTTTTGTTAGACTAGAGGCAAAATGTCAACATAATCATAAGGCTTTCATATCCCCTTGATGTTTCTTTAATTCATTAACCCACTGGGGTACAAATAGAAATGGTGGATGTTGAAAAAACCACACAGATGTTTTTCAACCACTCAGATTTATGAAAGCATGGCATGAACTATGCCTGCTTTCTGGGGGTTTCCACTCCTTTTCATGCAACCTCAAGGAAGCGGATTCTACCCTTAAACTTTTAGTATCAGCTTTAAAAATCATTCAAGCAGAATGTGAGTCCTGCTTTGCTAGTGCTGTACTAGACCAAGGTAGGGATGGCAGATACATTTTATAACATCCATACAATCCATACAACCAACATCATTTGAGGGATGAGACAAAAAGTGTCACAAAACTGAACAGTGTCACACTCAGTGGTGGGCTCCAGCAGGTTCGCACCTACTCTATAGAACCGATTGTTAACAAGAGTTAGGACATATAAAGTTTAAAAATGGCCATTTAAAAGTGGCTGCCAGATGGGCATAGAACCGGTTGTTAATTTCTTTGAATCCCGTCACTGGTCACACTGTAAGATATTAAGAACAAAACCAGGTAGCCTACCCTCAACTTTAAAAGAAAAGAGAATTTAAAGCTTTAGGTAAGTGCCAGCTTCCTAAACTTATCACTATATTCCTATTAAAATAAATTGGGAAGAGGACAGATAGTGTTATCCCTAATCCAGTCAACCTTCTGTCAGTAGAGCCATATTTAATGTATTAGATTAGCTATAAAAACAGCAGCTGCTCATTCAGATTTGTGGCAAGAGAAACTGAAGAGCTCTTGGCTTAGATAGGAGAAGCCCTTAAATAAAGCTCTCTTGGAGGTGAATTTGGGAAAGGTTTCACACCTGTGAATTTACTTTCTGCAAATTTATCCATGCTGTTTCACTGGAAAGTGCCAGGATAACAAGGTGTTGTTTCCAAGTGTCCATGGTATAAATCAAAAGTTTAAATGAGGAGGCTTTATATTAAATAGCACTCACTGGGGACATGCTGCTGTCCAAGCAAACAGAATGCAGAGGTTCTAGTTTTTATTTAATTTTCATATCCTCCTGCTTTGTTCTTTGCCTCTCTTTTTAATAAGCATAACATCTGTTTGTTTTGGCACAGATGGTAATGGCAAATTGACAGCTCTGCTGCTGCAGACTGTCGTAAATGTGCCGGAATGAACATTGCAATGGCACACCATCTCAGCGCACCCATGCAAGAAGAAGATTGCTGGGAAAGGGAAGCTCTGAGCTTAACAGCAGAGAGGCAGAATGACATGGGGGAGGGTGGCCAGATTGGGCAGGGAAAACATAGGATTCGGGTCACTAGCACATGCTGTGTCCTGTGCCTGATCTGCCAATCCAAGGCAACACTGACTAGTAAGTGATTTTGTTGCCCTATACCCAAGTAACCCCCTTGTGGCTGATGGGTCTTACCCCGCAGAAATCACTAGCAGCCAAAATTCTCGTACAGAATGTAGCACAACCCACACGAGCATGGCTGTAGCACCACATGAGAACTTAGGTAAGATTCCTCCCTGTTTATTTGTTACACAGCTGTGATTAACTCTTTTCACACATTTTTTATCTAACAAATATTGAATAACCAACTTGTGCTGGTATTTATGCTGACATAACTGGGATTAGGATTGCAGCCTCAGAAAGAAAAACACACAGGTGCTCATATGTATATATATCCTCTCTGCACTAGTGACAGCTGGAAGGGGGATCTGTATTAGTATATGGGATTGGGGGAAAGGAATTAAAGTAATATTGTTACTTGCATGATTTGGTCCCATCATTGGCAGCACTAGAGTTTGAACCACTCAAGCAGGAGACCAGAGTGTCACTCCATAATGGACTTTCTCCACTGCAATGTGAGAGACAATGCCCAAGGCAATGGATGGTGATGCAATATCACTGCCCCATTCCATGGATTTTTTTAGCTATCATGTTTGATAGAATAGAGATTTCAGTAGTTTATTTTCATTGTATTCTGCTGTAAATTATGCACCAAATATGACATGATGGTGTTATTCAAAAGTACCTAGATTTTTAGAAATTTCCACCCCATGCATATCACCTGGTACAGCCTGCACCCCCTATAAATATACCACATGTTCCAATCCAAATGAGAGATTTTCATGACTTCTTTTTCAAGCCCAGGAGTCCCTGACAACCAGTTAACAGCTGCAGCATGAGAATGCAGTACTTGTAGTGGAGGGTGGATGCAAGGGGATGGTTGGAATGGCCTGCTGGAGCTGTGCTATATGCTGAGGTAGGTGGGCTGTTGTAATTGTGTCATATCCTGAAGTTGAGAGGCAGGGGATGCAGTTAGGCTGGCCAAGAACTCAGATTTTTTGTCAGTATTGCCATTCTTACTCTGGCTTATCAGGGATCCAATGGATCTATTCAGATTTATTCCAGCTCCTGAGGCGGTATAACTGAGAACGGGCATATCTGCCCTCAAAACTGGCTCTGGATACAGACTAACTGCACTATTTTAGGCAATGCTCAACATACCTTCAACACACCCCTTCTGAGCTGCACAGGCTAGCCCTGCCAGACCAGCCCAGGTCCATATGCCTTGTGCCAACATAAGTTGACGTAAGTTGACTTACACCAACCTAAGTTGACTTATGCTGGCCTATGTCTTTTCTTAGACTGGCATATTCATAGAATCATAGAATCCTAGAGTTGAAAGGGACCTAGTAGGTCATCTAGTCCAACCCCCTGCCTGCAGCAGGAAATCCTCCTAGATCATCCCTGACAGATGCTTGTCAAGCCTCTGCTTGAAGACCCCCAGTGAGGGAGAGTCCACCACCGCCCTTGGCAGTCTGTTCCACTGCCGAATCGCCCGAACCGTCAGAAATTTTTTCCGGATATCCAACTGGAATCTCCTTTCTTGCAGTTTGTACCCATTGGTCCTAGTTCTGCTTTCAGAAGCAGCTATGAACAAATGAGTCCCTTCCTCCATATGACAGCCCTTCAGGTATCTGAAGAGGGCAATCATGTCTCCCCTCAGCCTCCTTTTCTCCAGGCTGAACATCCCAATTTCCCCCAACCTTTCCTCGTAAGACTTTCCTTTCATCCCACTGATCATTCTTGTCGCTCTCCTCTGGACTTGCTCCAGTTTGACTGCATCATTTCTTAAAGTGAGGTGCCCAGAACTGAACACAGTACTCAAGGTTAAGCTGAGTACTTAAGCTGGCCCAGTGGTAGATAGGCTGGCCCAAGTACACTTCAGGATTGCACCCATTGGGAATTCCATCATCTACTGGAGTTGCTGGCAGAGTCAACTGGAAGGGAAGGAAATTAAGAGGTACAGGCTAGGCATGTGTTTTCCATTTCTGTGTTCTCCATCCTTTGACATCTGGCATCAGTGCACTCTCTGAAGGCAAAAGGAGAAGGGGACAGCAGAGGACAAGGTGGTTAGATAGGGTCACCAAGGCAATGAGCATGAATTTGGACAAACATTAGAGGCTAGTGGTCTGGACGTTGGACAAACAATAGAGGATAGGCTGGTCTGGTGTTCTGCAGTTTGTGGGATCACCAAGAGTTGGACACTTACTTAACAACTAAACAGTAACAACAACCACTACCAGTGCACTCTGCTCTTGTGGGCAAAAGAATAATGGAGTATAGAGCAATCTGATGTAAATACTGAAGTTTCATTCAGCATAGCATCTAAACCTAAAGCCATCATCTGTCAGATAGTTTCAGTCTATATTAACCAAGAGTCCCTGACTGTGTTTCACAAGTTCATAGAAGACTGTACTACTGGTACATGATGCTGCTCTGAAAAAAAAATGAAGGAAAGATGCATCACAACGATTCAGGAAAATCCACATCATAGTTCTTGGCAAAATTGCTTATGGCTTGGAGCAATGGAAGTGTGCAAACCCTCCTTATTCCATTAAGCTTTCTGTTCAGAACTACTCTATCAGTTATGTTCATTACCTATACACAGCACACAACTAATGAACCCAATCTATTTCCCCCTGAATGAAAAATTAAACCAAGACCTCTATAATCAATGATTCCTTTGCGCCTCAGTGCACCTCAAAACCAAATCAGATCCTTAGCAAAAAACTGAACGTGGATGCTGAAGTATGTATAGTAAGAAACACAGAATCTGTTTTGTGGGTGGGGATAAAGTTTATACTATAAATACTCGATGGCTGGGGATGAGAGCAAATGAAATTGATTAACAGCTTTTAGAAACAAAATGGCAAGCACAGCTGGTGCTTAGATATTACAGTGCTTGGCTTGAAATAAATGTAGGCAGTCTGGGATCTTTTCAAACTCTAGGAAAAGGTATGTGTGCCAACAGATAACACTGTGGTTTTAAAAAAAATTATAGTGAGGTATGCCCAAAGCAAGTGAAGTCAATTAACCTTTCCCTGGCACTTTAAATTTCAAAAGATTTAAAGGAATAAATATATTCCTTTTACCATATAAAATCTCTGCCATGCAAAAATATATAGTACATATGCAACAAGTTTTAGCTCAATGAAATTTTTATAGTCAGAGCTTTAGAGCCTTGAAAATATAGGTTTACTAGAGAAATGCTGACACAACTGTTAAGTGTAATGGAGTGAGCCACACTGCCATAATTTCTGATACAATCTTATTGATATGGCTAGTCACAAGACGAAAGTTAACACAAATCATGTGTGAGTGTGTGTCTGTGGATAAACTTTTTATTATGCTGATGTGAGATGAAACTATGAGATGAAATTCTCATTTGCCTCTCTTTCACCGCTTTCATTTCATGCAAAGAAAAAAATTGTGTGAAAAATTATATATACAGTATATGCATCACTGCTAATGGTATCCTCCTGACCAAGGATAGCAGCAGTAATAACAACAAAAACTAACAACAATGCAATACATTCTATGTTACAAACCAAGCAGAAACAAGTGATAAAATCCTCCTCAGATCATATTTCTTTCAAACATGCTCTGAGCACATGCCAGGATTCAATTGGAAGTGAACTTATTAAATTTAAAGATGGTCTCAAGACTATGGGCTCAGGTTCAGTTTTATATTCATGAAAATATTTAAAAAGTAAATAAAAAAATCCACAAATTACCCAGAGAGTTTCTGTAGTGCGGGATTTTTTATTTTCTCTCCTTTTAAGCATCAGAGTTTCAGCTGGCTCTGGGCAATCTTGGTCAGCAACCTCTGAATTAAGCTTGGTCTTGAAACTTGGCTATCATTGTTCCTTTCTTCAGGCAAAATCAGAAAATTGCCTGTGATCTTCAAACTGCTCAGAATTAAGTCTCTGACCACAAGATTGGGTCCCTTTCTTACCTACATCTAAATTGTCAAGACTAATTCATTTACACTCTTCTCTCTAATCAAAAGTTGCATGGTCATTAGCCAATGAAATGGCACACCTCCCATTACCATGCATGTTTAATATTTAAACAATATATCTTAAAAGAGACAATAGCTTAAAAAAGAAGTTCAGTTATGAACTAACCTAGGGCCCAAAACTAAAGCCAGCAATGCCCAGAGCTTCAGAGGTACCAATATGGTGAGTGCTGCAGCTACTGCTAAAGACTCCTTGGTGAAAAAAGCATTCACTCCTTTTTCCCAGTGTGCCAACAGCAATGGGACTCCTTGTCTATGGGCACAGAATCAACAAGGCCTGAGCTGGGCATCTAGCTCGCAAGTGGGTTCAGGATGTGGCAGTAGAGGGCTGCCACCCTTACCACCTGCTTGTGGTCCCAATACTTCCCTCCTATGCCCAGTTCTACTCTTCCATACCTTCCAGTCTTGCTTATATCACTTGATGGCATGCACTTCATAACACTGAGGCTCAGCTTTGACTGGCACTGGCCCAACGCTGGTACTCATTCCTTTCCAGGCACTTTACAGCACACTTGACATGCCCAAAGCCAGTGCTTATGTTCAGTGCTGGTTTCAGGATTGGGTACTTACAGCTCCATCCTAACCAACACTATTGCAGTGAGGTTAGTGCTTCATAAGGTATTCAGGGACACTGAAGAGAAGCCTATAGATAGTTACCTAAGGGCTGCTCAGTTTCAGAAAGTTACATAAGGGCTGCTAGCTGGGCAAAGCGCAGGGAGGGAGTCTGAACTCTGTGAACACAGCTGAACTCTGTGGCCTGGCTGGCATCCCAGTTGTTTGGCCAGAATGGCCCTTTCCTGTTTCTACCTCTCTTCCTCATGGACTACGAAGGACTCAGACACCAGCAGAGTCCATCCCTCTGGCAGCAGCCTTGCTTGGACAAGAGGGCAAGGGAGCTTAACAAGTGATTGATTTCAAGGTAACATTTCCCAAGCTCTATACAGTATATGAATAAGAACTAGGATGCGAGCCTTCAAAATAAGCTTTAGGCCATCCTGGAACATTAATCCATAACAATTTCCAATGTATGCAATCCAAAACTTTCTTTTTTAACATACCGTCAATGATGCTGTTTCCAAGTCAGCTAAAAAAATTGTATCTCCAAATATGAATAGGCCAAAAACATTTTGCTACCAAAACAAATTTCTTACATGCACTTATTCATGAATAAATCAGTTATTCACATTTACATGTTCACAATCTTGGACATACAGAATTAGATACAGAATTAACAAAGACTCAAACAAGTCTTCATTCATGGTCGTATTGAACCTAGTTGGTCCAGAAGCACATACAAACTTCACAATCTTTTACATATATATGCCCTTACTCATTACTATGCATGTGCATACACATGCTTCCTGAAACATTTCGGCAACTAATCCAGAATTATTACCAGTCACTTTCCTCAAGCACTAACGTTTGACCCAAAACTTACACATCAAAATTCAGTTTTTTCTACAATTGCTTGTCCTGGAAGAGGTATACTAGACAGCAACATTCCCCACAAATTTCAAGCTTGCCAAGAGACTGAAATATAGTTGGATGGTTATGGCTACCTGGTGCTTTACGTTTCAGATGCTTCACTTCCTTCTCTGTTCATAACTGCTTGAATTTCCTAGCAGCTTGCCAACATAATTTTGCACGTTATTTGCATGAGAGCTCTCCTGGGAGCCTTGTGTTGCTGCTCCTTGTAAATCCTCACTTTTGTTTTGTTCCACTTTGTTTAAAAAAATCTATATATAGCCCAATTTACATATTGTATTCAGCAATGAGAGCAACACATTTAGCAAAAATTGAACCTGAAGAGAAATAATAGGCAGATGTTTGTAGAGCTTTCATTAAAATATAGAAGATTTCATTACCAATATTACTGGAGCATAGAAATCCACCTATACTGTTTTCTCAGGAACTGGGAATGTCTACACTGATTTTTAAAAAGGCTTTATTTAATCAATGTGTGTTGAATATTAATTATGAAGCCTGCTACTGTTATATGCCCCCAAACCCATCAGGTTACACAACACATATTACATATTCTCAGCACCAGATTCAAAGTAACGGAGGTCAATAAATGATGATAATTATATATACTGATGGCGGCTGTACCTTCTCCATCGGAAAAATGTATCAGGAGAATATAAGGAGTATCTCTGTACTCAGTGATTCACAATAGTTCTTCAAAGGTCAAACATCTTTCCCAAACCTGAGATTCTGCATCGAGAATACCCATTAAAATCTTCCATTTGAGATGGAATTCAAGTGGCTTTTCCTTTTAGCATCTCCAAACATTAGCCCTTTCCAGAAATTCTCATTATCACAGAATGAGAATTGGCTGTGGGGGAGGATTATTCTCAAAGTAGACTTATCAACCTGGTTTATATAAAAGACAGAGTCATCTATTTAATAGAAAAACTACGGATGAACTGAATTGTAGTAGCCTCCTTATCAACTAAATATGGGGTCAGCCATTCTCAGTTAGCCCTGAAAAAAACAGATATTTGAAACATGGGAAAATCCAGGCTGGATTTGGATGGCACAACTAGTTGTGATGTCAGAATTGTGTGTTTGACTCTCCTAAGGACAATAAATACAAGGGAAGGAGCAAATCCAATCTGGATCACAGCCCTAAGATGAGAGTAAGACTCTAATTCTTGGGAAACTAATTCTTGTATCTTTTTCCCAATGCAAATCATTTGCTGAAACTGCCATTTGCCCAAAAAAGAAACATATGAACATGTGAGGCTGCCTTATACCAAGCCAGATCACTGGTCCATCTAGCTCAGTATTTCCTACACTGACAACAACATCCTTTCCCTATTTGTTCCTACCTGGAGATGTTAGGGCATGAACCCAAAACCTGATCCATCCAATAGTGATCTGTCTGCCACTGATCTATGGCTGTTCTTTGTATGTGACCTGCATTATTTCCTGATAGGATAGACCTCCCATGTCATATATCTTAGCTATTCATTCAAACCAATTGTCCAGCTGCCTGTCACTATGAAAGAAAGATTAGTGCACAATCCTATCCATGTCTACTCAAAAGTAAGCACCATAGTGTTCAATAGGTCTTACTCCCAGGAAAGTGTCTTTAGGATTGCAGCCTAAATATTGGCAAGAGAGCCCTTCCCTCCAGAGCCAGGGGGTCGCTAAACTTCTTAGCAGGTGGACCACATCATCTCTCTGAAACTCTGTCAGAGTTTCAGCTGGAAAACTTATCAGCTCTGTCAGCTGCTGGAAAACTAATTTCTATTTCAAATTTGAATAAATTTACATATAAAAATATATTGGAGTGGATTACAAGGGTTGCCCAAGGGCTAGATAGAGGGGTCTTGCCGAGGGCCACATCTGGCCCCCAGGCAAGAGTTTGGAGACCCCTGTTCTAGAGGAAGGGTACAGAGATCAAAGCAGATGCTCTCAAAGTATGGATGTGTCTTCTGCCTATCTCAGTACCTGCAAGAGCTGCTGGATCAAAACTGTTTTCACTGGCAACCTGTGCTTATGTCACTACTACATTCCTACATACTGCATGCAGAGTACTTGCTTCCAACCCCATAGGATAGATATTTGGAGAGGGGGTAGAAAGGGAATGCATATAAAATCCTTTGTGAAGTCTGAAGGTAAAGCAGCCTTCCTACTGGGGAAGGCTGAAAGCACTTAGCCTGTGGCAATGTTCTTGTTTCTGCATCTGTCAAAAAGACTTCTGAGGGTGAAATGTTTAATGGGAGAAATTTCTTTGGGGTTTACTTCTTTTACGGCATTTTTTCACCATGGGAATATATTAGCATGACTGGATCTATGGTTCTGTGTAAATATGTTTACATGCGATAAATATAACTTTGGCTGATTGGTTCCTACAAATTAGTTAACACAAACACTTAAAATATGAGAGTACTATAGCTGTGGTTTGGAGTTTGCCAAACATTTGTCTAGGTTTTCGGTTGCTGACAGTGGTAGAGAGGGGGGAAACACTAAGTTTTGTCAGAAGCAGTGATATCTGTGAAAAAGCAACCCCAACCAAGCTTTTACTTTCAAAGCTGCAGTTGGCTCTGAAGAAAAGATGGAGGGGTGCTTTACACAGGTGGTGGTGCTCATTGAAAAACCTCAGTGTTTTGCTCCTTTTCCTGTAATGTGCTGCTATTTGAATATAAGAAGCAGCAATTTGAAAAGAAACTGAATAGCCAGAAAAATAAAACACTTCATGGATAACACCTGAAAAAAAATTGAAGGAAAAAGTGATTAAACCTTGTGGGCATGGCTGAATCTGTGTACCATCAAGAAAGAAACTGAAGGTCTGAACTTTGCTGCACAATAAGCACTTTAAACAGATGCCATGAAGGTAAAAACCTGAAAATAGGTAAAAAACCTAAGTACAGACTATGCAAAGATGAAACTGTGTCTCACCTAATTTGCAAATGCAATAAGATTGCACAGAAGGATTACAAAGTCAGACATACCCTACAATCCAGAGTAACAACGAAAGCACGTAAGAGGGATTAAATGCACCTGTAGTTACAGCACCACCTAATGAAAAACTATGGGAAATTCATATTGCAATCCAGAATAAATTGTTCTTTCACCAGAGCAAGGACTCCCTGTATTTACTCTGGATTGCACCCATAACAGAGCTGCAAAAGTAAACCATTGGTTGTTATGTAAATTTATTTATTATAAAAAGTATAAAAAGTATAATTTGTTGTCATCAAAATATATTTGGGAACAATAGTTTACAATAGTTTACAATAGAAACAATGGGCTGTGGGTGGCGCACGTGGTTAAGACACTGTGCCTGTTAACTAGAAGGCCAGGGTTTGAGACTTGGGTTCCCACAAGACAGGGTGAGCTCCTGTCCTTAGCCCAGCTCTGCAATGACACTGGAACCAATCATCTGTTGTTCCATTGGACTATTTCAGTGGCGTGGAGAGGGATGATTTGCTGCTTGGGTAACAGCCTATCCTCCACATCAGTCTACCCAGGCCTTCGTGCTTTGCATGCAGCATCGAGCATGATACCATAGTCTTTCAAGACTGATGGATAGCAAGGTTATAAAGAAAACAAACAAGTCAAGATCCTATGAGACTTTAAAATTCAGACTAACTCAAACATAATACAAAAGATGTAACACTAATAGAAAATAAAAATGTCTTGCTAATTAATGTCACAATTAATTGCGACAAAACACAATAAAAAAGTGTTCAAGATTGTTCCAAGTGCCCTGATGACAACGGAGACCATCTCTTAGTGTGTTATAGTCAGGTGATTTCAATGACCAGGTAATGACAAAATACCTGGTCATTGAAATCACTTGGAACAACCTTGAACACTTTTTTGAATTACTTTAAATAACTGCAGCTGACTGCAATAGCACCAAGAAATCTGCAAAAAATTGTGCTTTTAGGAACATCATACATACCACACTGATACTTTGGCTGCAAGTCCTGAGCTGGCCTGGGGTGTCACAAAAATGCTGTAAGGCGCTTCTGTGCCACTCCTTAGGGGAGGGTTCAGCCCGTGCACAAACACATGCTTGCCTCCCTACATCACTATGGGAAGGGGAAAAACAAAGAATTGTTCCAGCCTAGGTTAGGATTGCAACCTTAGTTGTTACTTAGGCTGAGACTTGTATCAATTGCTCAACATCAGTTTTATAACTGAGTTTCATGTAATAGTAATAAATATTGCCATCTTGCCAGCTGGTTCCCCATGTGTTCAGGAGAGCAGCAGTTTGGACAGCTGCTAGTGATTCTGAGTGATGTGGAAGCAGGTCAACTCGTGTGTAACTGCAGGCCATGTAGCACTTACAGGCCGCCTTCTGAGCATGCCCGATGGAGTAACTTATGTGGATCACTGCACCGGAGCAGTTACGGGCAGACCTAAGTTATGGGCACTCCTAAGTTCTCTGCCTCACACATAACTTTGTGTTTAGGATATAGCATAGTTAGGACAGCATAGTTAGGTCAGAGCAAGGAGAAGTTGCTCTGGATTGCGCTCTAAGTCTGGAATTGAGTAGGACAGAAAAGTGTCTACTAGGGACACTGCATAAAATGTTTGCCATTTCATTTTGTTCTTTTGCCATTTACAAATTCTTGGCCAAATTCATGAAACTCTTATAGCAGTTTAAACATTAAAATCCATAATAATGTCTTGAGGGGACTGGCTAAACCTTCCTTGCTCTGGAGCTAAATAAACACTGGCCCAGCCACAATCCGGTTAGGAAACTGTCCTGAGTAAATATCGTATCTGCTCTTCTGAGGTTCTTCCAAGAAGGTTGAGATTCAAATGAAACCAATAAATTAAAAAAAATAAAGCATCCATTTGAATTTGAACAAGAACCTTTTCAGATAATTGAATTTGGTCTCCTGCTATGAATTTTACATAATGGATTTGATCAATATTCTGTTTCCTCTTCCTGCAAAAGAGCAAAAAGTGTAATTTGCAAAAATTTTCTCTTCTTTTCAGCCTTTTGCACCACATAACATCTTAGAAGGTGGCAGACCCAACCCCCTTCAGTCCCTCAAGGGGAGTGTTGTGCCTGCCTTGCATCCAGCACATGTTTGGGAGGCTGCTGCTGCTCTACCTGGGAAAGGGAGACTTTTCCCCTACCCTAAAGTTAGGCTGCGGCAGCCTCTATGTTTACTTGCATTTAGGCTACCTCTGGATGTGGCCTAAATTTGAGTTGATCAGAGTGGCCATAGGACACTTCAGTCTCCCCTGGAAATGGGAACAGGATAAAACATAATGTTCCCAGATCATGCTCCCTGCTTTTCTTCCTCTCTCTTAGACCACCCTCCTCCCAACCCAGAATGCCCCCACCACCTCCTCCCTATGTTTATTCTATGGTTTCTTGCATTAACTAAAAAATACAGATCTGCTTATAAATATGTTAATTTGCTCCAATACTAGACAAATTCTGCTATCCAGGCCTTCCACATACTGCTGTATGAATGCTTTCCTTTTGAGTGGAGGTATTTAATCTGGACACACTATTCCAAAATAAGGCATCACTGATTAGATCACAGCAGCTCCATAGGTCCTGGCTGCACACACATCTGGGAGAGTAAAAGTGGAGGTGTGCACAGCCCGATCCCAGGGGTGGATGCTCTGCCTGGATCGTGCGTTAAGGAAGTGCTGCTTTCTGATTAGAGCTGCGCATACCTGCACAGCCATACTGTTGAAGGAAGTGGTTGCTTGGTCAGCCATTACTAAGCCTTGCAGACCCAGGGCAGCCCCTAAGCCCCCAGAGTGCCCTCCCATCCCTCCATTTTCCAGAGGAGCAGGTCCCCATCCTTGTCCCCTGCTCCAGAAAAAACCAGATGTCTGGGAACCCTGGTTATGTAACAACTTTAACATCAACACACAGTGGAAAGCTAAATGGGCAGCTGAATGTCCAGATACAGGCACTTACATAGAGGACCCTACATGAAAGATGTCAGGTTTTGACCTATCTCACCAGCATTGGTCAACTCTGAACAGGATCTGTACCCAAAACAGTGTCTGCCAGGACTTACTGTTTAAGTGGGGTCTTGTATCTACCCTCACTGTGACTGTAGTGCTGCTTGACAAAATATTCATCATGTTGCATCTGAATGTCCTTTAAGAGCTTATACCGGCCCAGTGTCAGATTTTTTCAATATAGACCACTCTGTCCTTGAATGGCTGGGTGGGCTGAACATTAACATCTGATTTACCATAAGTCCATATATTTGCCATACACTAAATAAACAAACCGGTGCCTTGTACAATGATGTGAATACTTTCATATCTGCATTAAGAACAGCCTTGCCAAGAATTACATTTACCTTTTTGGCAACTTCAACATATCTTTTGAGACTTAAAAAAAGTAAACTTAGAAAAAGACAAATATTCAAGAAGCACATTTTTTAGTAACAAGTGGTTTCCTTTCTACTTGACCCTACAGCTTTTCAACTTTGCTGAGATTTCAAAGTCTCTCGTTATCTTGGCTTTGCAGGCAGTGTAGTGTGCCTTAGGCAGAGAAGAACCACCTACTTCATTTTTGCCATTTTTATTAAAATCTTATCTCATCAGAATGTAACTGTGTAATATCTATTCTGCAAGACACACAGTAAGAAACACTGTCAATTTCTCCTTGGAAACTGAATGACAAAAACCCAATGTTTTTACAGGAGGAAAGAGGATTGGTAGCTAAGCTCTACATTTCCCCATGTCTATTTTTAGTTCTTTTATTTTCATTTGCTTAGTGTGGACTGTAGGTTTATCCTAAGAAACATAAAAAGTTTCTACAAAAATAAATAAGCTGCTAAGAATTTATATTTTTCGTTTCTGTTGTTTTAATCTCTACATTAGTGGTCTGAGACCAAACTCACTGAGACACAGTTCTGTCACATACTTTTTCTTTCTTTTTGTAAATTATGTTGTCATTGGAAAAAGAAAGATTTTATACCATTTTTGTAAAAAAAATCAATGAATGACACACATAAGGAAAAAAACTTACACTGCAATTCTGTGGGTCTCTATTCAAAAGTATATTATATTGAATTGGGACTTACTCCTAGGTAAGTGTACACACAGTCTCCAACATATGTTGTTTCATCCTGGAGATCCACCTAAAAGTTAGAAATACATACCTATAAACAATTGACTTTTGCCAGCCCAACATTATAACATCTAAACAAAAATACCACAACAGAAATACAGGTGGATCCTTTTTATTTGTAGGTTTTGAACCAAAGATTTGAATCACCATGGGTTATGAATTTATGCTGGAAGGCCCACCTAACCTTTTGGATATGGCTTTATGGGCACAATCCAGAGCAAGTTCAGCCTGCTCTGCCTTAACTGCTCTCTCCTAACTATTCTGTATCCAGAGCAGAAAGTTATGCTGAATCCAGAGAGTCCGGAAGGCTGGGCTGCCCTAACTGCTCCAGAGCATGCTAAGTAATTGACACATGGGGAGGACTTGCTCCTGAGGAGATACCCCTCAGATCACACTGAACAAGGAACAGATGTTGTGCCTACAGTGGTGACACAACTCTGCGCATCACCTGGTGCGGAATTCTGTGCGTCACCCCTGGGATGTGCTCGCCCCCCTACCTGGACTGCGCAGTTGCCAAAGTTTGCGCCTGCGCAGTTGTTTCAGAAGCCAACTGGCTTCAGAAAGAGTACTGCACAGGCATCATCTCTGACACCTGCACAGTACTTTTCTGAAGCCATTTGGCTACCTCTCCACCTCCTGAGTGAGGCCGAATGGCCGTGCAGAGGCGCGGACTTCCTCCGCTCTACGGATGTCTCCTCTGAAGCTGTTCGGCATGCTCAGTCTGTTTCTGCGCAGTGCACCTCAGATGGCCACTTAGGCCAGCTCCGAGGACGAGTGGCAGCTTCTGCCTGCTACTCCGCCTTGGAGCAGGCCTGAATGGGCGTGCTGATGCCCAGGACCTGCCAAAGGACAGTCAAACTCCTCTGGCGCATCACCCCATATGGAGCACATCACCCAATGCAGCCCACACCAGCCACACCAGTCTGGTGATGCCACTGGATGCCTGCCTAATAAGGAATCCCTGATGAGACGCCAGTACATTCTACAGTTAATACAAGGGCTTCTTGGAATGGCCTGCTGTATCCTGAGATTTGTGGGCAGCCGTACTTGTTTCATATCCTGAGGTTGAGAGGCAGGGGTTGCAACTAGGCTGGCCAAGAACTCAGATTTTTGGTCAACCCTGCCATTCTTACTCAGGCCTTATCATGGACCCCTATGGGTCTACTCATTACTGTACCTGCTCCTGAGGTGGTATATCTCTTAGGAACTGGAAGAGGGCATTTCTGCCTTGGAAACAGGCTCTGGATACAGAGTAACTGCTCTGCCCTAGGCAATGCTAAACATGCCCTCAACATGCCTCTCCTGAACTGCCTAGGGCAGAGCAGCTAGGGCAGAGCAGGGCCACCTCTCTTAGGGCATCCTATGTTGCCTTGCTCTGCCCTAAGCCTCTTCCAGAGTAACTGGGGTGGAGCATCTTGCAGTTGCTCCACCCTAGTGATAGATAGGGCAACCCAAGGGCTCATATGTGGACAGATTAATTGCTCTGGATTGTGCTGTAAGTGCCTTTTCATCCTTTTGGAATGGTTTCTGAGGTCCAGGAAGGCAGTGTGTAGCCTCTCCATGCCTCAGAACATCTCCAGATATCACCAGAAGGTGCTTTCAGTTGTGTCCAGGGGTCCTTTGATGGCTCACCAGCAGATTCCAGTATTCATATGTTTTATTATCAATGAGGTCCTAAGAATTGATCCCACGTGGATATTTAGGGCCAGGTATACTGTGTCTGCAAAAAACCACCAATACAGTCACCCGTAAATCAAAAGTGTGTATGCTGGATGTCTGTAACTCATGGATCCTGTGAATAGCTGCATACATAACAGGAAGGATAAAATTCAACACAAAATTATAGTGGTCTTAGTTTGGGAAATATATCAAACGGTGGATTATTGCTTTGAAATATCACAAGCTCCTGACATTTTACAGGTTAAAACAAATCTTTATTTAAAGAGGTATGGATATATACAAGTCATGAGACCAGCAACAATAATAACAAATATTTCACTTATGCATGCCAAGATCCATGGGAAATGAATCTATCACACAGTCGCAATCTGTCTAACAGTGAAGCTGGGATCAGCCTAGCAAGTAACTCCACAAACTGGTATTGGCCATGAGAGAGCTAAATTGTTAAATAAGCAACCAAAGGACAAGACCTTATAACAAGAGTCTGGATTAGCCTGGCATTTGGACAGATGTATTTCATATGTATGTTTTTCCGACATAGTTGATCCACTAGATCTTATATCACAAAAGGTACAATCCTGATTTTAGCCCAAGAGACCAGCTAAGCTGGCCTAAGTAGGCCATATCCTGAGCTGGCAGCCCAAATCCACAGGGCTAAGAGGATTCAGGATGTCCTAACTGCTGTTGAAGAGGCAGCAGCACAAGGGCAGCATGCTCACTAGGCTGGTGTAGTTGTGCCATATTCTTCCTGAAATGGGCAGTCATAGTTGCGCTCTATACTAAGGTTGAGAGGCAGGAGTGGTGTTAAGATTTAGAACTTATTCTTTTGCTTCCATTTTAACTCCGGCTTATCATGGACCCCTATGGGTCTACTCAGATTTATTCCCGCTCCTAAGGTGCCTAAGTCAGAGGTGCTATGAGGAGGCAAGTCTGCCCTGGAAACAGGCTCTGGATACAGCCTAACTGCACTGTTGTAGGCCATGCTGAACATGCCCTCAACCTAGCCCTGTTGAACTGCCTAGGTCAGCTGCTAGGCCAGCCCAAATCCATCTGTCTTGGGCCAGCCCAACTAGCTGGCTCAAGGCTTTCTGGTGTAGCTAGGCTGGCCTATTTTGGAATTAGGTCAGCCCAATGTTAGATAGGCTAGTTCAGGTTTGCACTTCAGGTTTGCAGCATTAACGTTTAAAAATAAAATAAATTAGACCTCCAATTACATATTACTTCTAATCTGGCAGCCATTAGAATCTTTCTGTAGGAAATTCCCAAGTTAATCATTAAAGAGCAACAGAACAGACGGTTTAGATTCAGGTGACCAATTATCAAGGATATTTTGACATTTTTCATAATTTTAAAAGACTGATATCTCAAACTTTCTTCAAAGATTCATAGAACAGCAGAGTACCCATGGGAAAAAATCAATAACATCACCAGATCAAAGCGAGAATATCATACACTGTCAAAAAAAACCAATTCTAAACAAAAAAAAAAAAACAATTCTAGGGGAAACATAATACATGCAAATCCCCTGATCATGCAATGGCTTTAGTAGTCATTGTTGCTAATGTACATATTTATGTTTTTATTTTTTTTTACATCTCAGTCTAGAATCTCAAAGCAGTTCACAATCTGATAAGAACTAAAATACATCAATAAAATAATTGGACTGGAGATTTTTCAAGTGGTTCTCCTCTTATACCTAGCAGGGGAAGAGTAAATTTCCTTCTTTACTCCACAGGGTATATTCTAATGGCTGTTGATGTTGTTTCATCTTCATCTTTTTAGACTGTGAACCATTTTGAGACAAGAAACTAGTTATTTTATTTTCTCTGTAATCCATTTTGTGCAGTTTTGTGTTGATATTCTTCATAATATTTTGTTGATATTCTTAATAATAATATTTTTACATATAAATGCGACTCCTGAGAATGCCTCTTTATATCATTCGAAAGTAGTGCCAAAAGCCATGTGTTAGTGACTTTCATCTTTGCTTTCACCCATGAGCAGAAACATTCTGGTTTTTCTTTTTTTCATCGATGTTGTTGGATCATTATGATGTCAACAAAGTTTATGATATGATATCACCATGATAACATTTCAGAAACCAAAGCTGCAAAACTAAGGAACTGGACTCAGGCATTCACGATCTTCAGAGACCAATAAATGATGAAAATCCATAGTTAGAAGTTGTCAAAATCATGAAAATGACTGATCTAATTGCACTCTAATTTTGTGTTCCTTCTGCACTTTTTTTTAAAGCTTGGAAGCCATTTAATAACTGGATTTTGTCTGTAAACTTTTTGTGAATTTTTTAGTGGCATGTGTTATATAGAAACTACTGCCGCTGCTTCTAAATAAATTGCAAATATAAAACTATATAAAAACAATATAATACTTTATTATAAAATCCAAATCATAAGAACAGGCTTCATAACAAACCATTAGTAAATTAAAATCACTCATATGGTATCCATTTTTTAAAAAACAATGGGTGGCATCCAGAGGTGGATTCACACAATAGTGTCGGCACAAGCTACCTTTGTTGCCTACTCCTCCCACAGCAGCCTATGGGAGGATTGTGTAGTGAGGGATCAGTCCCTGAAAAGCCACTCCTGAATAGTCTTTAGAAACTGTGATTCTGGTGTTGGGTGCATTTTGTTTAAGCTCTGCGGCCTACTGTGTTGAGTGTGGCTGATCTGTCTGTGAACACAGGCTGACAGGCATTCCACCACCTGAATGCTGTTCCAGAAGGAATACTTCTGCTGTATTAGAGGGAAGACTTTCTTCTTAAGGCTTGCTGTGTTTCCATCAAAGGAGGCACCAGCAAAGCAGTTGGTCCCATCTGAGAGCCTTACATCTGTGACTTTGGCCTCGCTCAAGAGCTTGATCCTTGATAATATATGCACTTCTGTTATGCTACTATTTATCTCAGTCAATTGCCAATTTATTATTTTCTAAGCTGTTTCAATAAATTTATCATTTACCGGGTAAGTATAAACTCACCTTGCTTTTTTCTTGGTCTTCAATCTCTTTGATACTGTCTGTGGGGAACTTGGGAAGGCAAGTTTCATCTGGGATTACATCTGGCACATGATGGATCCCGACCCTTGCACAGCCTCCTCAAGCCTACCTGGTTACTCCTGCTCCCCATTTCTGTTCCACTCTCCCTCCATCACCTCTGACCTCTTCCATCATCTTACCTGCTCCAGCAAGTGGTGATGTTGGCGGTGATGCGGGAAGAGAGGTACAGGTCTGCTGCCTGTGCTCCCAGCAGTGCACTAACTTGCCTGCTGTTGGAGCACCTTTTGCTACAGACATTGACTGTTTTATGGGAGTCAGCATTGTTGCAGGAGCCTCACCACTATCTGACAGCAGTGAAGACTGATCTGTAAGGGAGGTTCTAGCTGTGCCTGCAGGAGGGTTCTGCCAGACTAACCCTACAATCCAGAGTAACTACCGGAGCACATAAGAGACATTATATGTACCCGTAGTTACTGCACCACCTAGTGAAAACCTATGGAAAATTCATATTGCAATCCAGAGCAAATTGTTCAGAGCAAAGACTCCCCGTAGTTACTCTGGATTGCACCGTAAATACCTCCAAATCAGTACCATTTAGCATCACTTAAGCAGGCATTGGGCACTATCCATGAAAAAATTGGTGCACTCACATAACAAAGTATGGTGCAAAGCATAACACTGATGCAAAGCATAACAAAGTAGTTCTGGATTTAATCAATAGATTCACTACTATCTTGTATAAACGCTAAAAGTAATGACATACTGGTATATTCCAAACATTTCAGAAAAAGGGAGAATAAAGTGGTGGTCTAGTTGGTTGATTAGCAAATCACATGGATGGAAACAGAAAAAGGAACACAATATATCTATGCAATTTCCTCAGCTCACCAAATACTAACCATATCGAACAAGTTTTTCAATTCACCTAAGCATAGAAAGAAGTTCATATAAAAGGCTTCTTCAAATATAAACTAACATTTACCCTACCCTCGATTCTTGTCTTCTCAGCACAGCTCAAATGACACATTTATCCTTGTTTGTCTAACAGGCCTAAGAGGCTGCCAGACTTTCACTCATGAACCTTGAGTTAGATACGTTTGCAAACAATACATTATACAGAGCAGAAGATTAAGCAGAGACGAAGGCAGGCTTCTCTCCATAAATCTATATCGTTCCAGGAGTGCAGTGCTTGATTTATACAAAGTTCTCACCTAGTAAAGAAAGGATTTTTTTGTAGCAAGATGGAAAGGAAAAGGAAAGCAACATGAGATGCTTTCTTCTAGCGCATATTGCAATCATTTTCCATTATCATCTGAATAGGCAAAGTTTAATGCTCATTTTTACCTTACACACTTTATCTATACTGTACTACTAATACCAAGGAAAGGAATTTCTCTGAAACATATAGATTAATACCCCAAAATGTCAAAGTTAAAAGTATCAAGCAGTCTCTTTCTAGCAATGATCAAATTGCTATACCGTAAATTATACCAGGAAAGTGTGTAAATTATACCAGTGATTCTCAATCTTTTTAGTAATGTGACCCACTTTGTTAGCTGCGTTGGTCTGGTAGTGCCCCAAGACGTTTTGTGGTGGCTGGCTAGCACCCCAGAGTGCCTAGAATAACTTTTTTGAAACCCACCAAAAATCAGCCTTCAGCCCATAGTTTTGGGAATGATTGAATTACAGACTCAAACAAACAGAATAATATATAATAAAGGTGATCCGTCCAGGTCTCTACACACACCTTTTCCCATAGCTGTCCCTCATACCGAGTTGCTCCTTGTTCATACATGGGAAAATACTTTTATGCATCATTACCAACTCAGGAAACTTATTGTGCTAGGTCAGTTCCATGACACATGAAATTGCCTTTTGATGAAGAGCAAGAATTATCAAGATAACCTGACATATAATTGACCTTTCTCACCATTTGTTTGATCCATTGCGTTCCTGGAAAACAGTGTAAGCATTCCCTAGACATGGTGTATTTTGCAAAAGAGGTCAGGTCATGTTGCCTATCTATCCTGAGCCTTGATTTTATGAGCCTCTTGAATGCACTCCAATTTGTACATTAGGGAATAATAAATAAATATGTTACAGCTTATAAAACCTATTACAAAACTCATTAGAAAAATATTCTTTTTCTCTGTCAAAGGGCCCTGCTGGTACAGCTGTGCACAAAAGGAATTTAAATCCATTTGCACCTGTGTAAGTGTCTCGCACCACAATGGGCCTTCTTGGATCTGCATCAGCACTTTAGCTGGAGCAAATTGAAGGAAAAGAAGGGGACGGAGAGGCTACAAAACCCCATAAAAGGCACGAAATATTAGCAAGAGAATTTATTCTTCTGTTTTAGAAAGTATGGCCATAAATGAGCAGTTTGGACTAAATTTGATTCAAGCAGCTTAAATTCTGAATTATATTTCCAAGAGGACAGCGGGTCCAGCCATGAAGCAGGTTGATGTGATTTGTGGCAGAAGCAGATGGCAGAGAGAAAGGAAGCATACTTCTGCTCCAAGTATGCTGCTCTCTCTCTCCAACCTGCCACACAAGCCACACTAATCTGCTTTACCCTAATTATTAGTGAATGGAAAGTGGATGGCCCAATTCAATGTGCTGGTCTTGGCAAAAGCAGTCTCTTGTCATTTCCTAACCCTCATGCTGGAAGCCCTACACGTGATTTATCTGACATGTAACAGCAGATCTAAGTAGCCCCACTGAGAAGGCCAGGGGTCAATACAAGGTAAGCAGACACTCTGAGGAGACCGTCGGCCTACTCATTATCAGCTCTGGATACAGCAATGGATTTTATGGGCTCCAGCGCTACATAGGATTTGGCTGATAGGTTCAAATGCCAAGAACATTCTTTTAGCTTAGCTAGTTTAACTTTCAATGCTCTTTAATGATGAGCACAATCCTAACCATGTCTACGCGAAAGTAAGCCCCATTGTGTTCAATGGGTCTTACTCCCAGAAAAGTGTCTTTAGGATTGCAGCCGATGTTGTTTTTCTCCCTCGTTGGTCAGATCATGATCAGCCTAGCTGGGCATCCTGGCACTTTCGTAGGATGAAGCAATACAAGAAATGCTTGCCTTTTGGGTCACTAGCTGCTGCTGGATGCCATTTTCCCCCCACAAATCGTTATCAGGCACAGATACAATAATTAAAACAATGTAAACAATGAAAAGTAATTCATAACCAATAATCAGCAAATCAAAAATTGTGTCTACAGAAAGGAAAACATGGCAAAGCAGCATCATGGAATTTATTATTCCAATGATTAATGAATACATATTTTGAGAACAGATTTACATCATTTTTCTGTGGGTTATTACAATACAGGGTTTTCATCATAAAGGCTGTAGACATCATACAGTTCAAACTATCTGAAATAGTTTTTATTCTTTAATATGTATGTTTATTCTAAAAAGCAAACATTCTATACATTACAAGATTTCAAGATAATACTTTATGCTACTTGGAGACTCATGTCCACATCAGCCATCTATTGTTTCCTTCTATCCCCCGAATATTATCCATTACTCTGCTTTCTGCTCCCTCAGCATCTCTGCTGAAACATGTCCCTTAAATCATACCTATGAATTAAACTACAAAGAAAAGTGAAACTGTCTGCACTTTAAAAATTATCTTCAGAGCTTTGCTAAGAAAGTGTATCCAAAGTGTTACATGACTACACAGCTCTATGATTCATGAACACAGTCAGGCTCTTAAATTAATTCTTAATGGTATTTGCTAAATTGAAAGGCAGTTCCATTACCGTCGTCTATAACCTAAATCGTACTATGCAAAAATGACTTCACAAGCATTTGAGAATGAAGCAAAAGGAAAAAAGGTAACAAGGGAACTGAAAGATGCGCTAAGAAAGCTTTTAATTTAAAATCTAACAAATCTAATCTATATATATATAACTGAAAAGTCACTCACTCACTCAACGCCCAGCCAAAACCGCTGGGTCTAGAAGCATGAAATTTGGGGAGGGTGTTCTTTCTGTGATGGAGGGAGTCACTAAGAACTGATTTTTGGAAATTCCAAGCAGAAGGGGATGAAAAGGGGTGCAACACATTTTTGGCCGTGCCCCAACCCCCCAGACTGAGAAGTGTGAAATTCCAAGTGTGAAAACCCACCAAGAATCTATGTTGAGAAATTTAACCCTTAAGGAGCTGAAAAAGGATGTTTCTCTCCTATACTTGAAGACTGACTGCTCAACATCCAGCTGATGTTGGGTGCACATGACGTTGAGGGAGGGTGCACTGGGTGGATGTTATGCAGGGAGGGCTGGTTTGCATAGGGGGGCTGGTGTGCATGGGGAGTTGGTGCGCATGGGGGATTGGTTGCACATGGGAAGGTGATGCGCATGGGGACTGGTGCACATGGAAGGGTGATGCATGTGGGAGGGTGATGCACATGGGAGGGTGGTACACATGGGGGATTGGTGCGCATGTGGGAATTGGTGAGCATGGGGCTTGATACTCATTAGAGGGTGATGCGCATGTTGATGCACATGGGGGATTCTGCACATGGGGGGTTGATGTGCACTGGGGGTTGGTGCTCAGGGGAGGGTGATGCGCATGGAGGGTTGGTGCGCTTTGGGAGTCGGTATGCATGAAAGGGTGGTGCGCATGGGAGGGTGGTGCACATGGGGGATTTTGCGCAAGGGGATGTTGCACATGGGAGATTGATGTGCATGGGGCATTGATGCGCATGGGGGATGTTGCTACATATGGGTGGTTAATGCGCATGGGAAGGTGTTGCACAATTGGGGATGGTGTATGTGTGGGTATTTTACTCCCGCAATATGGGTACATTTTGCTAGTCACTCATATAACAGACAAGTAGTCATACATACACGTAATGTAATCTAGAAACTATGCATAATGGATGTAAAAAGAAAGATAAGCATCACACACAATGGTAAAAAAATCCATGCACCTTTCCATATAATTACTGGTGCATAGGCAAAGTAGGTGCCTCCAAAGCACTAATTTTCATAAATGTCACATATGGCATTGAAGTTCTACTTTAAGGGCCAGATCTGGAATTTGGATGAACCCATCTGCCTGGTGAGCAAACCATTCCTTTCCACCCCAGATGACTCATAGTCTGTGGCCTGTTGCCCAGGTCTACCCAGAACTGATGGGGGCACAACAGAAAGCTCAGCCTGAACCAGTCTTCATCCCAGGTACATAGCGGTATGGATGCTGTTGAACTATAGGATAACCTGAATGTGAGCTGTTGTTTCATATACACCTCATTGATTCTGAAGTCTCCAGATCTTCTTCACTAGCAGGCTTGATAAATTGTGATATGAGCTGTGAGGTTGTACATGTACATGCCCTCAATTATTTATATAAACTTTCTAACTTGCCTCTCCATAAAAGCTAAGAAAGTCATCCACCATTATTAACAGACCTCAAAATCAAGACTAAAGCAATCAGACTTACAAGTTCATCATTACAATGGCAATAATATTTGTTGACTGGATGTAGGCAAAGAAGCTGAAATTAAATCCTGATATGATAGAGGTTCTCCTGGTCTGGAAATCCACAACCTTTACTGGACTATTGTCCTCCTCTGAACAGGGCTGCACTTCCTCTGAAGGAGCAGGTTCACAACAGATTTTTGACTGAACCTACACAGTTCAGGACTAGGATATTTGTGGGACTGACTTTATCCATATAATCCCACCGATCCTCTCAGGTCATCTGAGGGAACCCATCTGAGTGTGCATCCACGAGTAGAGCTGAGGAAGGTGGAGGCCAGGAATGGGGCCTTCTTGGTGATTGTGCCCCATTTACGGAATTCCCTTCCCCTGGAATTAAGAACAGCTCCCTCGTGGGAAAGCTTTTGGCAGAGCCTTAAGACCTTATTCATTAAAGCTTTTAATTAATACTAGGGTCTGGCATTTTTAAATGATTTTTTAATTTTTGTGATTCTAGGTGATTTATTTTGTTTTTATTTTTCATGCTGTTAGCTGCTTTTGGTGGCGGAAAAAGGTAGGAGAAAAATACTATAAGTAAATACCCCAACAATCCAAGAAAATTCACTCAATTAAGCACTGTGTGGATAATCACACCCCACTCAAGGACCCACAGTGCCACAGAAATTTTCACATTAACAACAGCAATATAAAAATATTAAACTGAGGAAATCCAGATAGAGCCATATCAATAAAAACAGCCAAGCAGCAAAAATAAATTATCAAAAGAAGTCAGCTGTAAATGATGACAGTAAAAAAGGAATTTTCACCCCTTGTAACTTCCCACCCACACTCAAAATGTCAGTCTAAATAAAAACATATTCAGTTTCGACAGCTCCTATACATGTAAATCTCACCCATATAGAGTTCAGTTGTCCATTCTTATGTTTACACTTTCGCTCATTAAAAATTCCACAAAATACTGCTTGTGATATTTTGTTCCTACAGCAGCAATATCTGTAGAATCCAGATTTTTTTAAAAAAAATTCAAGTACCACTGTACATACTTGTTTATTTGGACCAATACCTTGTATTAATGTACACAGTGGTTTTTTTTTTTTTCCTTGGTATCACTGTTCTCCAAGTGGACAAATCTGGAAATATCAACAGAATCAGAATAATTTCTCATTTTCCTAATCTTTATGAAGATGCACTTGCTGAAAGATTATGTTTGAATCTATCTACTGTATCTATTTACAGTATTTATATACCACTTTTCAACTGAAAAGTTCACAAAGTGGTTTACAAGAAAATGAAAAAATGGGATGGCAATGATGTTGTCACCACCAGGCATTCCACCACCAGGCATCCCCACCAGGCATTCCAGTAGTTTGTTTGTTGGTTTATTCATTCATATGACAGTTACAATTGCTGGGAGATCCTATGTCAGGTCCAGGAGCTGATATGTGTAGACTATTTATGCCTGGAGTGCAGGCTAGTGTATATATTGTTCTATGAGCAAATCCTTTATACTGCATTGTCATCACACATCTGGCATCAGGGAATGCCTTCCAAGCATTCAGCAGTAGCTTTTTTCACACAAGCCAAGTTGTAAACAGTTACCCCTCTGGCTTTATTTCATGACAGCTTTATCAGCTTTCAGTCTCCCATCCAAGAGTTATCCAGGTCCAGTTGTTCCTGCATAGATTTCTTCAGCAGCCTTTTACCATACCACACCTGCTGCCAGTGGTACTTCAAATGGTACACCATGACCATGTGAAGTGGTACAATGGAGGACAAACATGATGGGTGCAATCCTAAGAGCAGTTTCCTGGGAGTGGGTTCCATGAATACAATAGGACTTACTTCTGAGTAGATATGCTAAGGATTGCACTGTCAGAGGGATATCATATATGCCATACATGATACCTGAGGAAAATATACTATAGTATTTTTATACTACTTTGCTTCCTGGCAGAGTTGGGGATGGCTTTCTCCTGTCCCACACACTGGATAAGGTTTGAGCCTAGGTAAATTCCTACACTTCCCAGAGCTCTTGCTACGTCAGATGCTGCTTTTCCAGCATCACAGGAAAGTGATATATGTTGTCAATTATACATTAATGTTGCCAATCTCGATGAACTGTTGTGAATGTCTGAAAAAGATATAAAAGGCTGCAACACTATTTCCTTAGAGTAATCCTCTTTATCACAAAAGAATTTAGCATAATTTACCCATCATTGCGAGAGTAAAACTTCAAGAATATTTGTGGGCCTCAAGCATGGGTTGGCACCAATGTGCACTGCTGGGCACTGGTGGGCATGGAGTCACCTGTACTGGCACCTAGCAGTGGGCATTGAGCAGTAAGCACTGGGCACCGCTGGGTATTGCCAGGCACTGGGCACCTGGCATCAGGATGTGTGTGTGTGATCTGAAGATGCAGTGGGCAGTGGGCACTGTCAGGCACCATGAGCAGTGGGCAGCGCTGGGCAACAGGCTCCACCAGGCAGCGGGCACCACCAGACACCGCCGGTGGGCCCCAGGTATCCATACTATGCACTAGGCATCCCTACCAGGCACCAGGCTTACCAGGCACTAGGCATCACCAGGCACTACCATGTAGTGGGCACCACCAGGCACTGGGAACCAATGGACAGTGGGCACCACTTGGCACCAACAGGCAGTGGGTTCCACTAGGCACTGGGCACAGCTGGGCACAAGGCATCACCAGGCATTCCTACTGTGCATCAGGCTCCACTGCATAGCACCAGGCATCTCTGCTGGGCATGAGGCACAAGGCACCAGGCACGGGGTGCCAGGCAGGGAGCACCAGGCACCACTAGGTGCCATGCATCCCTTTCGGGAACTGGGCACCATCAGGTGGCCACAGGCACCACTGGGCATCACCACCTATGGAGTACCAGGCATCTCTGCTTGACACCAGGTACCAGAGGGCACCAGGCACCAGCAAATAACACAAGGCAGCAAGCACCACTGGGCACCAAATGGATTCCTAGTGGCAACTTATATCACAAAAGAAATATGCTCCCAAAATTTCATGCTTCTAGGTCCAGGAGTTGGGGCTGGACATCAATGAGTCAGCAGTTCATCAATGTTAAACATAGGGACGAAAACATATTGCACCCCTTTTCACCCACTCAGTGAGTCAGTCAGAATCAAATAACCCTTCAATTTTCTATAAATAGAATAAACATGAATAGGATTACCTAAATGAGATTATCAGCATTCACATGTACATTCAAACATCAACCAATATTTGATGGCCCACCAATATATGAGCCAATATTTAGATGGAGTTGAAACTGAGAGAGACCGAGGGGGGGGGGGGTGTGTTTCATGCATATGGATCCCCTTTCATGCATTTGGATTAAGGACTTTCAGATTTGGATTGACTGATTCTAATAAATTCTAATAAAAATTCTGATAAAACAAAATTAAAGAAATAAAGCAGAGGGAAAAAATATATCAGGACACAGAGTTTGGCAGAAATACAGCTGGCAAGTTGAACCCCAATGGCTTACACCTAGAATCATAGAATCATGGAAGGGATCCAGTAGGTCATCTAGTCCAATTCCCTGCCTGTAGAGAAGCAATTCATTTTAAAGATTTCCATGGCTGAGTGGAAGGTTTTAAAATGCAGCATGCTCTGTTTCAAAAAACTCAGTTTCCAGACAGACACTTTAAAATCCCCTGCCATGCCAGCCAGATGAGTAGTCCCAATGTTTTTTTCAATGCCTCTCCAGGATGGTAATGCTTTCCATGTAGCTGCCTTTTCATCTATATAGTTTTTCATCCATTTTACATTTCAAAATGTAACATTTCTTTTTTCTTCTTTTTTCTTTTCTGACATGTTAGAGTACTCCCCCAGTTCTGCGCAAGTGAGTTCTGAGGATTACCAAAAGTCATTTATGGGTAAAAAGAGAAGCCGAACCTACAAAGAGGTATTAATAAGGTGCTAAAGTCTGAATAATTAGGAGTAATAAAGCATGGAGTTATTTCTTTAATGAGTGCTTGCTAATTTAAATTATATTCAGGAACATGATTATGCAAAGGGATAGGTTTAATGTAGAAAGCTGTTGATATCAGACGGTTCACTGTCAGAATGAAAGCTACATGTTAAACGCAGAGCAGAGAATCCAACAAAAATAGTAAAGATTTAAATTGTAATCAACAAGTATGGTATGCTGTCAAGTCCTATTCTGGGCTGGCATCAGCTATCAGCCAAGTAGGAGACATGTCGAGACTTTGAATCCAGCAGATAATCCAGCAAGCTGAATACCTAAATATCAGTGTCAGCATCAAATGTAATTTTTGGGCACCAAGGCCTGTGGTCCAGAGCTCCAGCAATTGGCACTGTACCAAACCTGTAAATGACATCTCATTTCTACTGGATTGTATCCATTGTTGTTGTTGTTTTTTAAGTTGATGAGCAGTCTTTAAAAGGAATTAAGAATATCTCAACAAAAAGATGCCAAAAAAGAGGTTTTTTGTACTACATAACTCTTTACAATTACAGAATCAACTGGATCCCATTTGTTACTCTAACAAACACATTTTGATATCACTCAAAAACCACTAAGGCAATGACAATCTGCTGCAATTATGTTCTCCAATCTCACTTTAGTGTAATTGTTTGATATGAGCAAAGCAGAGTTATATGTCGGATGTTGGAAAGTATTATGAAAAACCACCTAGCATGTGAAATTGACAGGTGGCCCCTAGGTAGCTCATCAGGCTATATTGGTTTTTAATATTTTCCCCTCCATATTCTGCAGCTACATTTAAAATATTATTTTGAAGCTTTCCAATTGCCTCATCTGTCATAGAGTTTATTGGAAGATCATTTTGAGCCAGCAAGCATAGATTCGCTATATCATAATTATGCTGTCAAATAAGAGGAATTCCAACAAAATGAATAAAAATTCAATTAAGCTAAAATAAGAGGACTGGGTGATGAGAACTTCTGATGAGCACTTTTTCTCTTAAAATTTGCACATCTCTTTGGATGTTACAACTTCATATTGTATTATACACTACCTGTATAATACTCTTGTGTGAGCTCCATGAGAATGTGCAATAAGCAACAATGATCTGACTGATCATAACCAACTTTCCAGCACTGGCATAGCTGTGCCAGTGAGGAATGTGCTGCATCCTGCAACTGAGGGGCAGTCACAGAGTGCTCCTCAATGTAAGGCAATGTTAGATCCCTTACTTTGGAGTTGCACATTAATGCCAAAATAAGGCACATTTTTTGTTTTTTGCTTAAATTTAGATTGAAACTAACTACATAGAATCATAGAGTTGGAAGGGACCCAGTGGATCTTCTAGTCTGCATTTTAGATTGTGAGCCCTTTTGGGACAGGGATCCAATAGCTATTAATTAGCTATTATTATTTTTCCATTTTCTTTGTAAACAGCTTTGTGAACTTGTTAATTGAAAAGCGGTATATAAATACTGTAGATATTATATTATATTATATTATATTATATTAGACAGACAGACAGACAGACAGACAGACAGACAGACAGACAGATAGATAGATAGATAGATAGATAGATAGATAGATAGATAGATAGATAGATAGATAGATAGATAGATAGATAGATAGTCCAATCCCCTGCCTGTAGCAGAGGGAGAGAAGAGCAGTGGAGAAGAGGGAAGCAGCTCAGGGCTAGCCAGAAGGGAGCAGGGGAGAGAGAGGCTCAGGATAAAGAGAAGGAGAAAGTGGGAAGACACTTCGAAAGCGTCTTGGATTACAAAAGAAAGTATCTTTGATTGCAGCCTCCTAATCATGGGGCAGAAGTAATCACGACTTACTCCCATGAAAGTGTCTTTAGGACTGCCGCCTAAGTAGACTTCATAGGATCATGCACATTGAATGCATGTTTTTAATTCAATTCCAGTATTTGTCATCATTTTTACATATCATCATTTTTACATCCAGTTAGTATTTTTAATATTTTATATGAATATTTTTTTTGTTCTGGAACCAGTTGTCTGAGTTTCCATTATTTCCTATGGGAAAATCCGCTTCACATAATAAGCATGCTTCTGGAATGAATTAAATGAATGTAATTAATTAGCTAATTAATTAGCTGGATGCCATATGCTCAATCTCCAATAAATGCTTTCTAATTTGTTCTTGGAAACAGTCAAACAAAATAATCCTAAAAGTCCCCTGGCAGCTTCTTTCAGTGTATATGGATACAGTAAATAAGTGGTTGCCAAACTGTGGGTCACAGACCCACCAGTGGGTTGTTATCTAATTTGAGACAGTTCTCAAAACTGACAGGGCAGATCAGGCTATGCGCATCAAGAGTTAAATAAGATGCTGCTGCTGTGGGAAGCACTGCTGTCCAATTACCATAATAGCCACACTCTTTGGCATTTATAAATCAGGCAGCAGCTTCCAGGCCCTCTAAAAAAAATTTCAAGGATCTAGATCAGGGGTGTCCAACCTTTCAACTTCAGGGCTCCAGGACCTTTAACAAGTATGCAGAGAAGGAAATTTCAGCAGGTGCAGCTTTTCATCCCACAGTTCACAAGCTACACCTGCTGAAATCCCCTCTTTTACAAGCTTGTTAAAGGTCCGGGAGACATGAAGTTAAAAGATTGGACACCACCGATCTAGATCAAGGAGGATCACTGGCAAATGTCATGTTACCCAGGTTCAACCTTGTTATACACAGATTTGACTAAATGCAAATGCCCACTGCAAATTGAAATTTTAAAAACTGCTTTTCTACTGGGTGGAGAAAGTCAGTCGTGAAAGTCATGCTGATTTTTAAACAACTGTAAAGGGACACACTTTGTAATTTTTAAAATTGCTTTAACTCATTTTTTAAATATTGGCAGCCTAAATGAGCAATGAAGGATCAAGAAACCTGGAAATAGATCTTCAAATCTAATTTTCCCACTACTTTTTTTTATCCAGAGGAGATTCTGGAATGGAACTCTAGTGGATAATAAGGAACACCAGTAAAAAAATACACATCACTTTTCAGCATTGGTTGAAGCAGTACATTCATCATGTGCAGTAAAAACTTTAGCATCTATAGGTGAAAGCATTACTGGAACCGCAATCAACCTGTAGCCTGGAAGGATGTCACATCTTGCTGATGAGTCACCTTTCTTTTTCAGCTGTCATAGTGCAGTATTCACTGTTGCAATGTGTTGGGTCGTGTATCTTTCTTGCATAGTATGAATCTGTCTTAATATTCCATCTTGATACATTGATACAGTGTTGCCATTAGTGTTTTAATCTCAGCCATCTCTTTTTCTTGGCTATCAGGATTTTAGCTTTTATGCCACTTTGGTTTGTTTTTAATACAACATTTAAAAAAGCTGTATCTTCTCTCAAATGACAAATATTTCTTCTGGAAGATGAACAATACCCACACTAGGAGATGCTTAAAATTTAAATTATTTATCTGGATGATCACAAGTACTATCTGAAAGTTATGCCACATTGCATTCTGCCTCAAGCCTGTAATATTACTTTATCATAATGGGGCAGAAAATAAAGAGCATCAATGCAAGACTTCCTGATATGACTTTTTATTGTAACATAGATGTAATCTATAAGCTGCTAATCTAACCATAAAATATTTTATTTTCAATATGCATGGCCAGGATTCACCAAACACATACTCAAGATCTAGATATGTCCAATGGTTTGGTGTTTTTTTTTTTGTTGTTGTTTAAACAAATAAGAAGCCATCATGCCTGCCATATCAGAAACTGCTATGAAAGACCCCTTGACTTCACAATTTCCATATAGCTCTTCTCTACAGCTATAACCAAAATATAATCAGAGCATAAAACCATTAAAAATCAATCACAAAATACAAAAACTGTAGCTCCCAAGGAGAAATTCAGCAGACAAAAAATTGAAATGTCTGGCCAAACAGAAATATTTTCATGATATATCCAAAAGCTAAAAGTTGAGGGTGTTAGGCAGGCTGGGTAACAGAGGCTGAGTAACAGGCTGAGTAACAGAGGCAGGGACCTGCAGTGTAAGAGATTCCGTCCCACATCATATCCAACTACACTTCTGCTTGGAGTGGTTGGTAAGCTGAGCACTTGAGTTGACTGAGAATAAAGCAAATGTTTATTGAAGCACAGTCATGGTAGACTTCACAAATCACGATTATAATTTTTGAAAACAGTGTGGAGGTATTATTGGCAAGGGTACCTTCTTGGGGCCAAACTAATGCTCCTAACCTGGAAGACTTTCAAATGCTAAGAAAACTCCACAGAACAGAATAGAGGATCAGTCTCTGAGCACAATTTGCCACTGGTGTAAAAACTAAGGTGGTTCTAAGGTAGCTGAGACAGGGAAGGCAAGAAAGAGAAAGGAAGTCAACTCGAGCAGAATGTCTGACAAAAGTTCTCACCACAACAGGATAAAATGCATAGAAGAAGGTGCATTTGATGCTTCACACTCTTCATTTCCTAGTCCTACAGACAAGGCAGAGAAATCCATGGAGCACTGTATCTGCTAAAAGGATATCAGGCAATTTGGGAAGCATCAACCTTTCCATTATCTTACCCCTTTAGGAACAAACCTCTTGAAAAAGAGGTTCACAAATCATTGAGTACCTTTGGGTGAAATAAAGATGTATTTTTTATTACTAAAGAAACCTAAACAACGCAAGTTTTCCCATTTAGACTTTTATGTAACTTGAAGTTCCGATCATAAAATGTTAACCTAACAACTGCAAGTTATACTACTAACTGAGGAAAAAAAATGTATGTGAGACCTCCATAAAACAAAGAGGCATTTAAGGGTACTTGACCTGAACAGTGCAGCATTCCCTTTAGCCACTATTTATAAAAGGAAACATGAAATTTTTAAAACCGAAAAGAAAACAACATATGAAAAAAATATCACTCAGAGAACAACATGCCCTACAATCCAGAGTAACTACAGAAGCACGAAAGAGACATTATGTGCACCCGTAGTTACTACACCACCCAGTGAAAACCTATGGAAAATTCATATTGGAATCCAGAGTAAGTTGTTCTTACACCAGAGCAAGGACTCCCTGTAGTTACTCTGGATAGCACCCTTAATGGCTTTACTTTGAGCACAATCTACTCAAAAGTTAGCCCCATTGTGTTCAATGGGTCTTAATCCCAGGAAAGTGTCTTTAGGATTGCAGCCTCAGAGAACCTGGACAGAAAAACACCAAAAAATAATGACCATCAACATTGTACTACACACAGGAAGTGATGTAGACAGATTATATTTACCTCATAAGGAAGGACAACGGGGCATGATTCAAGTCCGACAGTCAGTGGAAGAGGAAAAACGATGCAAGTCAAGAAGAACACTTAAAAGAGGCTCACAAAGAAGGCATCCTAAGGTGTGATGAAACAAAGTGGGATTACAATGTGCAGATGGTTAAGAGACAGGTGGCAAAATAAAGCAATGCATGGGCAATAACCGAAAAACATTCAAGAGAATATTAATACTGATAACAAAGCAACATGGCAATGGCTGAGGAAAGGAACATGAAAGAAACAGAAGGCTTGATACTAGCAGCCCAAGCATAAGCACTGCAAACAAATGCAATAAAGGCCAAAATAGACAAGAACCAGAAAGACAGCAAGTGCCAGCTATGCAAGGAGGCTGAAGAAACAGTGGAACACGTCATCTGTGGCTGCAGAAAAATCACCCAAATGGACTATCTGGAAAGACACAATAAAGTGGCCACCATGATACATTGGATACATCTGTGCCAAAAGTACAACCTAGTCACAACCAAGAACTTATTCCAATAATAACAGGTGCTCTTGGAGTGATTCCATTAAGTTTCCAGGAACATCTAAACTTAATGGGCCTCCAGAAGATCACAACTGCCCAGTTACAAAAAGCAGCACTCTGGGGAACTTCACACATATTGAGATGATATCTTTGTGATTTCTAGTTCCTTGTATAACAACCAAATCACAATAGAGCCAATTCTTGTCAAACACCTGGTGACTATGATATAAAACATAATGATGGTAGAATGTGTTCTATTTGTGTTCAAACAGATGAACTTCTGCTCTTGTGAAGCTCTTACCAGAATTGTATCCTCAGTTTTAATTACTTACAGTTTATCAGCTGAAATGGCATTTTATTATTTACTAGCAAAACCCACCTGCATTGCGGGAGTAAAACTTCAAGAATATTTGCAACAGGCCCCCTGTGCAACATCCCCCTATGCAATGCACCACCGTGCAACACCCCCATGCAGTGGTGGTCCCATATCGCCCTGTGCATGACACACCCCAATGCAACATTGCCCATGCACACCATCCCTTATGCGCACCCTCCCTCCCTCTCTGTACACCTTCCCCCGATGCACACCACCCCCCTCTGCGCACCATCCACCATGCGCTCCATCCCCCATGCGTACCATCCCCCAGTGTGCAGCATCTCCATGCGCAACATCTCCCAATGTGCAATATCTTCCATGCATATCATCCCCCTGTGTGCACCTTCCCTCAATGCACACCATCCCCCAATGAGCACCATCTCCCATGCGCACCATGCCCAATATGCACACCATCCCCATGTGTGCACCTTCCCCCTGTGTGCACCGTCCCTAATGTGCACCATCCCTGTGCACACCATCCCTTCTCATATCCGGGTCTCCCCATCAAACCAGGACACAATACAAACATACATGAAAACTTTCATTACTGAACACCAAGTCTGTGCCCCCTACAAATATGGGGAATATGGCTGAATAAATAGCTGGCTTTCTGGGTGGAGAGGGACTGATTACTCAATGCCTATGTAAATTCTTAAGGAAGAGTCTTGATTTTTATTGTGCTTATTATTTTTATTAGAGTACTATAACAAGCACCAGTCATTTTGAAGAAATGTGTTCTATAATATCATGTTCAGAGTGTTTGTGAAAACTTATTTGCATTCAAGGACAGGAGACAAATAAAAGCCTCAGAGTTTGGCATGTCACAGTGTCATCACCATCCACCTACATATCACATCCATAAGAAAGAACAGCGATTTGCTTGGCATGATAAAAGGTTTGCAGCAGTTATACCAATGCTTACTGCAAAAAAAGCACATGGAATCTGGAAGATGCATGACCTTATCTCTGACACTTTTCATATTATTTTTATCTTTTTACACCTCCCTTCTTTCCAGAAGCTCAGGGTGATGGAATAGTTCCTTCTGTCCTTTTGTCCTCACAACAACCCTGTGAGATAGCTGAGGCTGAGAGATAGTGACAGGCCCAAGGTCACCCAGGAAGCTTTATGGTTCAGTGGGGATTTGAACCCCAGCCTTCCAACCCTCAAAACAACTACACCAGCAGTCTCCAAACTATAAGATGCTGCTCCTCCAAAAAGCTATTATCAGAATCAGCTGGAACTTACCATTTGTACTACTCCATGGAGCAGCTTGTTATTTCTGCTGCTAACTGCCCCAAACATTGCAATTTGCTATACCATCTGCCTGGAAATCTGGGCACCAAGTATGTTGGGTCACCAGAATGCAGAAGCAGCCTCTCAGGGAGAAACTTGAAGGTGACTAACAATGGAGATGCAAACTTTCCTCCATACAATGCAATCAGATTTAATTAATACTAGATAGATTCAATAGAAGATAGATTGGACAGATAAGTTACGCTGCAATCCCAACCTCCACTCAGGCTGGCTCAAGCTCCAGCACAATTCCCGTGCTGCCCTGGGAATGTCACAAAAGTAAGGCACTGCTTACTGCATTACTTACTGCACTTCTTACATGGCTTAAAAGTAATGCAGTAAGGACTTCTGCGCCACTCCTGGGGGAGTGTTAGGCCAATGCACAGACATGCTCTTGTCTTCCTACATCACCACGAGAATAGGAAGATCTATGAGCTGTGCCAGCATTGTGCCCTGGATTGGAGGTATTAAGTTTGACGGGGGGGGGGGGGGGGGCGTCCAAAGTCATATTATAAAGATGGGGGTCCCAGATCAAAATGGCCAAACACCACGACTTTAATCCATCAACAGCTATTCAAAGGATGGTTATATTTCAATTTAAAGAGCCATCCTCATTCTCAGAACCTCATGTTCTGAGAAAAAATATCACATATAAATAAATTGTATATAATTAGGTTACACCTGTAATCATTAAAGTTTGCCTATACTTTGGAAAGTAACTAGCACATGCCAATTTGGGAAATCCAGTTCCATACTCTTGGGGAGTGCAGTCCACCTTCTGTGTGCATGCTTGAAATGTACATGCCTTCTGTCTGCCAGTACAGAGCAAAATCAACCTTTCACAGCAGGTATCTTAAATAAAGTTCAGATCCATTTATACACCCTCAAAGACTAATTTTTAAATGTCTAAAAGGGACTGAAAATATATCTTCTTCCCTGGAGTGAACCTGTTGAGTATCCAAAAGGGAGGGATGTAGTGATATTCTGATTTGTTGCATCCTCAGCATTTTACTGTACTAATAATTAAAAATCCATTACATCCCACTTATTCCTATATATTTCTAAGCAAAACATTTTATATTACATTTCAGTGCTGTATTCACTTTTGTAGAAAGGACACACTTCTGCAAGGTAAATGGCAAAAGGTAACAAAAAAGATAACAGTATAGGCAGGGTTGCTTCAAAATTACTGATTATATTTTAAGTAAAAATATCACTGATTTACAACTACACAAGTATAGCTTACTGACTAGAGGTACATCTGTCTAGTGATCATCTGGAGGAATAAAGACTGCAGCTGGTCACTGTGCAAGTGACCTTCCTCCATTGAAATCAGTAGAAAAAGATGGGAAGAATGTCACTTGTGCATCAAAATATTCATACCCAAGAGTACAGTGTTCCCTAGACTGGGCAAGCAAACATGTTGAACCTTAGTTGTGGCACATGAGGATAGATGCTGATTCACAGCTACAAAGCTTTATGATTTACCAGCAACTCTATCAAAAAACCGTAACTTCCGTAATTTAACTGCAATAGACAACTAATATTTGTACTTGATGGTACAAGATCATTTCAAGATGGTACAGATCATTTCAAGATCTGACCATAATTTCTGAATCTTATGTGTCAATTAACTTCCTAATATCTTTATTTTTGCTCTATCCATAAAAAACACCACAGATAGCATGAGAGAAGAAAGGATTTCCACCAAATGCAAACAAGTGCCCAAATTCATGCAAATTGTGCCATTTATATGTAAATAATATATGGAAACTAACTGGGTCCTTCCACATCACATATTTCCAAGGTGGCGTTTTCTGCAGGACAAATCACCTGCTCTAGTTTTGTATGAATGGTAGTATATCTAAAATACATCTGAATTCCCTTCTATCTGAATTTTTAAAATCCCATTAGTAGTAGATGATGCATTTCATCCATCACCCTCATAATGATAAATATCGTATTTTCCTTTGTGCCCCTCCCTTAACTTATTCAGTAAATTTCCCAGCTAACATACCCTCAATTTGAAGTCATTCATTAGCCTTATTCATATAACAAGATTTTAAAATTGTCAAAAATAGTTGGATAAAAGTATCTTACAGCTACTATCATTTCTTCCTGCAATAATAATTGATGTAACAATATTATTTCATGATGACCGGTACTATGATTTATCTCAGTAAAGTTTCTGATCAGCACTTTCCAGCTTTGGTCTCAGTTTCATAAAGCTTTCTTTGTAGTCTCTCTCTTTGGTCAAGGTAACCTCTTCCTATTATAACTATAAAAAACTTACACTAACCATTTATTGCTGTATCATAATAATTGCATACTTTTTCAGAAATTCCAGTGTCTTCAATGAGGAATTAAATATATCACCTTGTGTTAGCAACAGCAAGGGTTTTTCCTTGGTTTGAGTGAAGCGAAAATGCCCAATGAGATGAGGGACAAGATTAACGATTAACCACATTTATTTTTATCATTAGAATGTAGTAATAATTCTAATTATCAATCTAGTTATTTATTATTATTAATCTAATTATTAATCTAATTATTAATCTAATAAATCTAATCTAGTATTAAAATAGGGTTATAATAAAATAGAAAAAGAAACAATGCTTTCCAGAATGACCCAAACATTGGCAGCCCTACTCAGTAGTCAGACTTCAGCTGATCATTCAGTGAGGGTTCCTCCTCCAAGAACAACGGAGCTCACACAGCAACCAGCCACGTGGACGAACGCACATGGAAACCTCCTCCCTGGAGGAATCATAAGCTTCTACAGTGGCTTCTACAGTGAATCATAAGATAAGAACCTCCTTCAGCTCTTCCTCCTGCCCTCTTTCAACCAAGGAAAATATGAGAACAATAGTTTTTTCCAATGATAATCATTTCTTCCTTTCTTCCTATTAGAAATGGGCAAGAGGCCATTCCCTCTTCCAGAAGCACACATTAACCTTTTGCTGCCTTCAAGCTGGAATTTCCTGTGGCTTGTGTAGTCTGAATAACTGCTTTAAGATGTTTTCATAAGCCCATAAGCAAACATATCCAGACATAGGAGACTCAACTCGTCTGACTCGAACACAAGACTCAATTCAGGGAGACCATTACTCCAGAGTTTTTCAGTTTTCCATGCATGCGACTCACAAGTCACTATGTTAGTGAAAAACACATTTTTGCAGCTCAAGTCAAAGTTGCCTGACTTACCCTACAATCCAGAGTAACTACGGGAGCACGTAAGAGATATTACGTGCACCTGTAGTTACTGCACTACCTAGTGAAAACCTATGGGAAATTCATATTGCATTCCAGAGTAAATTTTTTTTACTCCGGAGCAAGGACTCCCCGTAGTTACTCTGGATTGTGCCCTTAGTTTCCATCTTTGGCTTTGCTATCTTTTAAATAAGAAGCTGCTAATTTGGATGGATCATTTGGAAGTGTAGCTTTGATAATAGGAGAGGTTTCATTAGAGCAATTTCTTGTCTAGCTGGAGCAGGTTCATTAAGCTAAAAACATCCTTGAGTCAGGCATCTGTTTAACAAATGCTCATGGCAAAACTAATTAGATTTGCCAGGTTGGTAAGAATCAACAGAACTCCTGTGAGATTCAAGTGATATCATTGCTTACGATAAGACAGGCCGTGTTTACAGTTGAATTACCGTGTATTAATTGTTGGAAGTAAGACTGCAATAGATTTTTTCCAAGTGTAATTTATTCATGCAGTGACTTAGAACAATTAGACATGTGCTTTATAAAAGTGTAGCTAAAGCCCTCTCTAAGCACCGCAGAGCCCTCTCTTTTGTGATTAGCCTCATTTTGAACTTTCAGAATTAGCTTTCCAATTTGTTCTTTCTAGATAAATAAAGCTATTTCAACATACTGGAAGAAATGCAAAGAATCCTGTGGTGGGGTTGTTATGAACATTAACTGTGAGAAACCCAAGTTTTTGACTTCTGGGGAAGGATGCTATAAGGTGTCCAACACATTTGCATTTTCTGCATATTAATGATCTGATGTCACTAGGATTTGTGTCATCCTGTGTGGAGGCCAGTGTCTCATCCACATAATGGGCTTTGCCTGGGGTGATACACCATTGGTGATACACCATTGCTCCAGTTGGAGTCAAATTCCCCCATTGGCCTACAAATAAAGTCACATGGCTCACCTGCACACCAGTCTGCCACAGCACAGTGGTTGAAAATCACAGTTGCAGGATAACAACAAAGGTTGTATTAAATGTAAAAATACATTTTAAAATACTTCTTTATGCTAACATTTTACATTTTACCTTCCCCAGTACCACCTCTAACATTTTACAACATGCTAACAAAGAGGAAGGAGGAAAAGTCATGTCCTGCAACACATCATGTCCTGCCGAAAGAGCCGTTCAGACTACTGTTGGATCCCTATGTGTATCAGAAAGATTATAAAAATATAAATCCATGAAAATTCCACTGTCTTTTACAAATAGTGTTTGTTGTCCCATATATCATACGTAGTAGCTGGAAGCGAAGCAGAGGCTCCAGGACAAACCACAGGATCTCTGCTACAGGATGAGCTGGCCAGAGATCTGGACAATAATCACTCAGCCTCACTCCCTCCCTTCTGCAAGCAACTGGGCTTCTCTTCTACCAGCTGCTCACTGCCCTGCCAAGTGTTCCTGCAGCTAGGCATGGCTTTCTCTTTGGGCTGGCGGGGACTCAGAGAGGCAAATCTTTGAGGCTGCAGTGGCATCCTGAGATTGTGCACACCAGCAACCTTGGGGAATCAGTGGGGAGGAGGGCAACCAAGAAGGTAATGCCTAAAACGGCACTGTGACTGGCCAACCTCCACCTTGAGCACTACTGGAATATATAATTATTTCATCTCCCTGAACTGAATACATTCCACTCTGCTCATATTTGTGCTGAATTTTGCACTACATCAGGACTTTTGCATTTTATGGAATGGGCCTTTTTGCCCATCTTTGCCCTCTAATGATGTCTTCTAGTTTTATTTACCACTGATGTTTGATTTTCATGTCATTTTCAAAGTAGCCCTTTGGTGGTAGCCTTTTCCCTGCTGATTTATATTTCCTTTATAATGGTTTTTCCTCTTGTTCTCCATCATCGATCTACTGTAGTGAGCCAGGAAGCATATTTTTCAACCACAATGTTTTATTTTTCTGATCAAAAGATGGCTTTTTAATGCTTTGCCTCATTGATTTACACTCTTTTTGTCAGAAGAGAACTGATGAAGGCTTTCTTTGGATAAGTCAGGCAAATTTTGTGGGTCAGTTGTGCTCTTTACTGTTTGTTTAAAGAGTATGATCATTCATTCTGCAAAATATCAGGTGTTCCTCTTAAAGCAGTATTTCATTCATTGGGAAAAAAACCCCAACTTTCAGTTTAACTTAGTATTGATAGACTTTGGAAAGTTATTGGCATATAAATAATTCTCGAGAGGAACTGAAATGAAATGCCTTAGAATATGGGGATTTTGGTTTATTTTGATTGATTTGTTGTATGATTTTTATTTATTTATTAGAAAAGCTAAATATAATAATGCCAACATAGGGGAAATTTGGAGAGTATTTCAACTGATTTTTACAGCCCAATCCTATGAGTTGTTTATGCCACTGAAACAAGAGTTCTGATACCATTAATGACTGTCACAAATGTAACCATGCCTGCAAGTGGCAGGGTCCATGCAATGGACACCAGTCTCCTGCCGCCAATTATAGACTATGCAAACGCTGGAAAAAAGATCACGCCTGGGAAGGGGGGTGGGTTTGGTGACAGCACTACCCACCAGAGATGCAGCTAAGGTGAGTACAGGAGAAGCTGCTGCACCAGGCAACAAACTGACCTTGACACTAGTGGTCAAAATTGTGAAAAAGGAGTATATATGAATAGTAATAATACCATCTTGGTATATATCACTGAAAAGGTAATTTAATGAAGAATGCAATGAAACAAAATCCACTGAAATTTCTATTCTCAAAGCAGATGGCCAATTAACAAGAAAATGAATATACCAACTGTGGAACAAAAAGTGGATTTCCACAATTCAAAACTGAACTCACAGCATAATCCAGAGTAACTACAGGAGCTCTTACGTCAACATTAGAGACATTTATGTTGGCATAGTTACAGCGCCTCCTAGTGGAAACCTATGGGAAATGCGTAGAGCAATCCAGAGTAAATTTTTCTTATGCTGACATGAGACCTCCTGTAGTTACTCTGGATTGTGCTGTTAGAGAAAGATTGCTCTGAGAGCCATTATGAGATTATATGAGAGAAGCCAATAAGGTGTTGTTATGAATCAGCTCCCATTTCCAGAAACAGTGGTACCCCGCATAACGAGTGCCTTGAATAACTAAAGTTCCATATAACAAGTTAAAATTTGTGTGGGCTTCTGCCTCTCATAACAAGCATGATTTGCATAATGAGTGCCCATTGGCTGGGCTCCCTCTCCTCCTGCCTGCATTGGCTGGGCACTGAGGCGGGACTTTCTCCTCCTGCCTGCAGAATATGAAGAGGCCAGCAGAGGGAGCTCAGGAGCCTCTTCAGTGGTGCAACACAGAAGGCTGCCTCCTGCAGCCAGCAAACATGTGGCTAGCCCAGCCTGTGCACTGCAGCCTCCATCAGATAGGCAGGAAAATTCCTCCTGCATCTCCCGCTACAGCCCCCCTGAAATAAAACCCTTCCATCCAAGGAAGCCCCCCCTGCCTGGGTCCAACTACAACCACCCTCTTCCCCCCCCCCCACCAACTTCCCTGCTGGTACTTTTCCTTTCCTGTGAGTAAGCACCAGTGGATTCAATGGGGATTGATTCTGAGTAGACAGTATAGGATCTGGCCCCTCTGCTGTTGCGGGCTGCTTCTCTAGTTTGCATAGATAGATCTCACCCAGAGAGAGGTTCTTTGTTAACGATGCTCCAAAGGACACCAGGGACTCTTTTAGTGAAAATTAGTCATCCTTGGCCATAAAGGTTTTTCTTTTCTTTTTTACTGAACAGAATATTACAGAAGCCTTCTCTTCTCCAAGCCAAACCTCCCAAGTTCCCCCAACCTTTCCTTGTAGGGCTTCCCTTTCATCCTACTCATCATTCTTGGCTCTCCTGTGCACTTGCTCCAGTTTGGCCACATCTTTTTTAAACTGAGATGCCCAGAACTGAACATAGTACTCATGGTGAGGACTAACCAATGCAGAATAAAGAGGAACTGGAACTTCATGTGACTCACTACAGTCCCCTTAATGCATCCTAAAATGGCATTTGCCTTCTTTGCAGACACTTCACATTGCTGTCTCATGTTCAGCTTGTGATCCACAGTGACTCCAAGATCCCGCTCACATATTGTGCTGCCAAACCAAGTATCTCCCATTTTATACCAGTGTTTTTGGTTTTTATTTCCTAAGTGCAGAACCTTGCACTTGCAATGAAATAGAAATTCATTCTGTTTGTTATAGCCCAGTATTCCAGTTTGTCCAGATCCTCCTGGAGGTTTTTTCCTGTCATCTGTTGTGTTTGCTACTCCTCCCAGCTTGGTGTCATCTGCAAATTTGATCAGGCTCCCCCATATCCCTTCCTCCAAGTCGCTGATGAAGATATTAAAGAGAACCAGGCCCAAGATAGAGCCATGGGGCACCCCACTTGAAACTGACCTCCAGGATGATGCAGAACCCCATTTGCACAGCCCTTCTTCTGAGAATAGATGGACGCAAAGTAGGAGTTGAGCAGCTTTTCTTGGTTTCCAGACATCTGTCATCCATCTTTGTCCCGGAGCAGCCCCACCCTCTCGATTCTCCTCCTGTTTCTTTACTCTATGCTTGTAGAAGCTGCCTCTTAAGTAGCTCCCACGCATCTTGGGCCCCTTTTCCCGTTAGTTAATCAATCCAGCGGATCCCACCTATGATTCCCCTAATCCTGTTGAAATCAGCCTTCTGGAAATCCAGTGTATAGATTTCACTGTGTGTATTTCCCATAATATTCTAAATTCTAGCAGTTCATGATTGCTTTCTCCTAACGTTCTCACTACACTGACCTGATCAATCAGTTCTTCACGTTTTGTTAAGATCAGGTCAAGGATGGCCCCTCCCCTCATCGCTTCCTTCACTTTCTGTACCATGGTGGTATTTTCCAGGCCCATAAGGAATTTATTGGAGCTTCCATTCTTGGCTGAGTTTGTCTCCCAACAAATGTCTGGATAGTTGAACTCCCCCATTATTACTATCTCATATTTCCTTGCAATGTCTGCCAATTGCTTCAAGAAGACATCATCCACTTCTTCTCCTTGGCCTGGCGGTCTATAGTAGACACCCACCACAATGTTTTGTTTTTTTGTTTTCCCCCCTAATCTTTACCCAAACGCACTCCACAGGAATATCTGGACCAGTTTGTTGGATTTCAGAGCAGGTATATACATTCTTGACATATAATGCTACTCTGTCTCCTCTTTTGCCAGTTCTGTTCCTCCTGAACAGCTGATAGCCTTCCATTCATGCATTCCATTCATTGGAGTCATCCCACCAAGTTTCAGTTATTCCTATCACGCTAAATTTCTCTTCTCTTGCTAGAAGTTCAAGCTCATCTTGTTTATTTCCCAGGCTCTGTGCATTTGTGTAAATGCTACCTAAGCCCTGGAGGTTGCAATTCACTGCGGGTTCCCCCCTATCGTAAAGGCCAGGCTCCTCAAAGAATTCTCCAGTTACAGCAATGCCCTGACAATTCCCACTGAGAGCATTTTCTTGATTTTTAGTTTTCCTTTTGATGTGTCCTACCCCCTTCTTATTTAGTTTAAAGCTCTCCTGATCTGGTTAGCCACATTCTGTCGGAAGATACTCCTCCCCCTACCCATAAGATGTAGTCCATCTTCTGCCAGGAGTCCATCTCCTGGGAAGCTCATGGGGAAGTGAGGAAAAGCGGCTGAACCAAGTGGGTAGCAAGCTGCTGGAAGAAGACAGGTTTTCCCCTATTCTATTTTTCCCCATCAGCAGTAAGATAGTATATTGCAAGGTAAATAAAAATACTTTTACGTTCTTCCTGCTGGCTGTCCACCCCTACTATTGGATGCAGCTTGTGCTCCATGAACACAGCTGCAGTGGCACCAATAGTGAGAGAGAATTGGACACTGAGGACCCAATTCTATCCAACTTGCCCAGACCATCACAGGATGCAGTGCACGCTCTATTAATACAACTGTATCACTTCTGGAAATGTGGATAGGATTGGCCCTTAATTAACTATGGGTGCATTCCTGACCTAGGCAGCCACAACTCAGTGGTCTTTCCATTCCTGAGATGATGCAGGGAGACAAGCACATGTCTGTGCACTGGCCTAACTCTATAGCACTTTTTGTGACACTTCCAGGTCAGCACAGGACTTATGCTGGGGCTTAGGGCAGCCTCACTGCCTCCTCATAGTCAGTGAATGAGCCCCTCTACAAGGGGCTGCATCAGTGCTTCAAAATCGGATAGGATTGGACCCCAAATCACTGAGATGCTGCCAACCTGGTAAACTTGGTATTTTCTTTCACAGAATAACAAAGGAAGTTACAAAGGCCCACTCAGAATACTGGTTTGTGTTTGCCAACAAAACACAAAAAAACCATTCAAACTTCAGTAAGAAAGCATACTTACAGATAAATAATTCAGTGTTGATTCAGCTGCTTCTTCCCAGTTTCTCAAATTTCTGAGCCTTATAGAGCTCTTTAACCTCAGTGAAAATTGTGATGGCATTTTAGTTTTCCCAAGAGGATTTTTTTTATTCCCTTGGAGTGAAGTGCCTTAATAAAACAAAAATGGCCATTACATGTCAAACTAAATAAAGAATGATGGAGGCATAAAAAAGGTGCGTTAGTAGCAAGGACCTTCCAATTTTTTTCTATGCTCTCTCTCACTAATATTTTTATCTCAAAATCCCCATTAAAAAAAACCACTCAGATTACCACTAATTACCATGAGTGCGAAGTCACAGGGGACTAATAATACAGAAAGAAGTCACTGTTTATTGCTTAATTAGTTTGGGCTCTTCCTTTGTTCATTTCTGAAATGAAATGTTCAGCAAGTGTTATATGAAAAGAAGGACTTTCATACCAGCTGACTTTTTTTTCATGTAGAAAGGTTGTTAGAAATATAACGCACTGAATATTCATTTGGGATCTGATCCCTTAAATGTTCCCTTTCTGTGGTTAGTTCACTCCTTGGTGCCCTACCTGTTAAATGGAGGCAATACACTATAAACTGATCAACTAAATTTACTACATCTGTAATATTCCTATCTTCATGTGCAATTCTATAGTAATAATAGCCTTCTGTAATGGCTTATCCCATTGGCTTATCCCTATAAACATTTCTGAATGGCCAAGAAATCTGCATTCATTCAGCATTTCCCCTTTTTTGTGAACAGTAAGGTTTAATGCTGGTGCTGGCATTTTAGTGGTGACAGATAGTGGGATCTTCTAGAAGATGCTGCATTTAAATGCTTTGCACTTTATTTTTGTTCCTTCTGTTGTTCCTTCGTAGTCTTCCTAATTCTAACCGGTTGGGTGCATGATGGGAGAAACAGTTGAAAACTCATTAAGGCTGCAGTCCTATCCATACATTCCTTAGAGTAAGCCCCATTGACTATAATGAGAACCCACTTCTGACATGTATAGACATTGGGCTCTGAATCATTTAAAATCACAAAATTCACATCGTATAACATTTTCCAGACCAACATTGGGACAACTCTTATTGCTGCATTGTGGGTTCCACACGACTGAAATGCAGACATGAAAGTTCAGCACAATACATTTTATACACTTCTCCAGAACAGTTAAAAGCATGAGCAACTTCCTTTACTTACATCCCCAAATATTCCCAAGTTCCCACAGTTGGTTCTTTCAAATCCATTTCTAAACTCCTTATCGGTTAACTACTTAACTGGGCCAATTGGATGACAGGATCTACAATCCTGCCAGGCTGTCCTAAAACTTAAAGCAAACTGGTCTTCAAGTGCTTTGGGTAAGGGAACGTTCATTCCCTTCCCTGGAGGGATAAACCTCTGCAGTGTGAAGGAATCTGTCTACATAGTTTTGTGCTGGCAAATTCATTTGCGCAGGACCGCATGAAATCCATGGGATGGGATCAGTTTTGAGAAATGGATTGGGATTAGGAGAGGCCACAGAACCTTTTTGCTTCTTAGACATAGACCTTCTTAGATCTCCAGTTATGCCAGCCTATTCCTGCAGAGCGGGGCCCACCAAGGTTCTCGGACTTACAATCAGGAGGATGTAGGATTCTTTTATCGATCACCTGCACAAGAGGGCTGACAATCACAAGCGTCTAGCCAGCAAATGCTTATATTTTAAAGCCTGATGTGGACTAAGCATCCTCAGTTGCTCCCAGGAACTACAGAATAGCTTCTGCTTGAGCCTTTAACAACTCATAAACTGAAATAATGCATTTTTAAAAAAAAATCCTGATGTGAGAAGAACCTTAGAATGTGGGACAAGGAAACTGGCCTGACTGCGCCATCCTGGAGGAACACTTGTTCGAGAATAATTGCAATGTTGTGTCCATGATCATTCATTAACCTGTGATCCTTAGCAAATATATTCACTCAGAAGTAGTTCCACTACATTGATCTTATAGAAAGATCTTATAGAATTCTAGAAAGTGCTTGGGATTTTAGTCACAACTTGTAGATTCATCAGAGAAGCGGGCTGAAAAATAAAGACTTCACATTTAGAACACGATGGCTGCAATCCTAAAGACACTTTCCTGGGAGTAAGACCCATTGAACACCTTGACCCTAGAAGCATGAAATCTGGGGAGCATATTCTTTCCATGATGGGAGCACCACCAATAACTGATTTCTAGAAATTTAAACCCTAAAGGTCTGAAAAGGGGTGCAACACATTTTCTGCCTATACTTAACATTGAAGACAGACTGATCAACATCCAGCTGATGCACTAGGATGGAGGTTACACAGAGGGTGTTGGTGCACATGGATGTGTGCGCATGGGGGGTATTGTGCATGGGAGTTGATGTGCAAGGGGGTTGATGCACAGTGGGGGGATGTTACACATGGCAGTTTGTGGTGCATTGGGGGGCTGTCGCACAGCGGCGGGTTGTTGCACAGGGGGTTGTTGCCCAGTGCAGGGATGGTGTACGGGGGGGAATTTTACCTCACAATGTGGGTACGTTTTCGCTAATACATAATAAATTATGTAGTTCCTATTTGTTTTCTCTCTCTTTTCAAATAGTCAATAAAGGCAGAAGCCATCTCTAAAGAGAAAATTATCAAACCCAACCAGATCACTGGCCATCCATACTCCCCCAGCACTATCTACTCTGGATGTCAACAGCTCCTCCAGGCTTAGGTTTCCAAAGGATTTCCAATCTCAAGAGCATACTAGCTGGAAATACCAGAGTGTGAACATGTTATCTCTTACATGTATACTATGTGTTGTGCTGCTATGGGTGCAATCCTATCCACACTTTCCTGGGAGTGAGCTTCCATTGATTGTTGTGAGTCTTACTTCTAAGTAGACAGGCACAGGGTTGGGTTCTATGGGTGCAATCCAGAGTAATTACAGGGAGTCCTTGCTCTGGAGTAAGAACAAGTTACTCTGGACTGCAATATGAATTTCCCATAGGTTTTCGCTAAGTGGTGCAGTAACTACGGGTGCACATAATGTCTCTTATATGCTCCCATTGTTACTCTGGATTGTAGCCTATGTATTCTTCCCAATACTGCTTGGAAAAGCAATTACTTACCGTTGACTGAATAAACATAATAATGACAACTGTTACTATTGATGTGCCTCATCTTTATTTGAAGTTGGTGAAAGCCTGAGTCCTGTTTCTTATTAGCTTTAGTCGCTGAGATCATGTTACCATGGTGAAGATGCAGACACCATAATCTTTGTTCACATCATAATGATTCCAGGACTACCATAAAAAAAAAATCCGGATTGTTTATGGTCATGAGTAAGAGCAAGGATGAACGTCAGCAGCAGATTGTTTTGGGCACGACATTAGATTACCAGAAAGAGGCATCATCAGTAGTTGCATTCATTTTAAAAAATAATATTAATATTTGTCAACAAATAAGCTGACAAAGTGGTTTGCAGGGAAAATCATATAACTAAATAGCTCCCTCTTCCAAAATGGTTCACAATCTTAAAATATGCAGAAGAACCCCAGCAAAGAGCCACTGAAATACTGTGCTGGAGTGAATAGGGTGGTAACTCTCTCCCTAACAAGAACACCACTTGAAAAAGTGCCTCTTTGCCCACCTAGTGAGGGTTATGTCATGCTTGTTGCTGATGTGTCATCCCGATCACTGCCACTGGCTAAACAAATGACTTGTATATATTCCATAAGTTGTATAATCCAAACTAATTGTGATTGGCAGGCCCTGGATGAGCAATCGTTTCTTAGATTGCAAGTATTAGGTCTGAATGAGTGCTTCAGATCTTTCCCTCTTAACAGATGTCCCCTGCAGGTTGCCTAACTCTAGTTTCATCCCTGTTTCTACAGCCACTGAACCAGTATTGTCTGAAGATGCCTCTATGAATATGTGGCTCGAATACACATGGAACACTGTTACCTTCCCACTGAAGTAGTACCTATTTATTTACTTGCATTTCCATTCTTTCAAACTGCAAAGTTGGCAGGAACTGGGCTAAGGATGGAAGTTCATCCCATCTTGCAGGACAACACAGCGCCTTTAACCACAAAGCCAACTGCAACCTTCTTACCCCCCCCACCCCACCCCAAACCAAAGCCATGGAACCTTCAGGAGAACCTCAGGCTGGAAATTTGTTATATTGTAATTATCATTTAACTCTTAAACATGTATTTGGTGATTATGGTTCAGCAGGAGCATTCTGACATATGCTGTATTTTAATTTCTAATATTTTACAATTTAAAATTAAATACAGTGGTACCTTGCTTAACAAGCATTTCACATAACAAGCAAAAATTTCTAAGAAATCTTGCTACACATAACAAGTTCCGCTTCACTTACCAAGCAATCGCGCTATGGGCACATATGCTATGCAGCCCTGATGCGCCACATGGAGGCTCTTTAAAAACACTGCCGGCCAGCGCTGCTGCCTCTAACGGACCCCAACTTGGGGGCAGTTGCATGGAGGTGCCAGAGGCAGCTGCCCCTAACTGCCCCCACCAACCACCTTCAACCTCCAGCAGCAGCCCAGGAAAGCGTCTTTGATTGCAGTCTCCTAATTATGTCTAGCCAGAAGTAAGCCCCATTGTGTTAAATGAGGCTTACTCCCAGGAAAGTGTCTTTAGGATTGCAGCCTCAGTAGACTTCATAGGATCATGCACACTGAATGCATGTTTTGAATTCAATTCCAGTGTTTTGTCATCATTTTTACATTCAGTTAATATTTTTATATGGATATTTTGGGGGTTGTGGAACCAGTCGTCTGAGTTTCCATTATTTCCTATGGAAAAATCTGCTTCACTTAAAGAGCATTTCAAAAAGCAGGCCTCCAGAACAAATTAAGCTCTTTATGTGAGGCACATAAAGATATACATTTTGAAACAAAAGGATGTTGTTTCAGGATGTTGTTTCATGTTGTTTCACAGGATGTTGTTTCATCTTGAAACAATAGGATGATCAAAATATTTAGGATGAAATTTGACCACTTAAAAAACCTTTGTACTTACCTCTCCATACACCACCTGATTTCCAATGGGTCTCCTCATTGTACTAGCTTCTCATTACACCGGCTCTTTAGGTGGAGTAAGTCTGAGGAGTCTCCTGGGGGCAGAACTGGGCCAGGAAGAGGGGATAAGAAATTGATGTGTATAGTTGTGGCAGAAATCCTCCCCCTCCGACCCCTGGTTCAGATCACTGTCCCAATCCTCTCCCTGAACTGACTCTAAACCACTCCCTTCAGTTGTTTCCACTTGCTCCAGCAGAGCATCCAGGTACTGCTGATAAGACAATAGAGCCTCTTACTTAATGCTCCTAAGCACAAGGTGATGCTGCTGCTTTGGCTTTACTGCACTGGGACTTATGGGGGAAGAGGGAGATATGAGTTCTGTAAGAGTCCTATTGGTTTGGACTACCAGTATATTAGGAATTGAAAAAAGAAAGCTCAAAAATCTGTAATAATTCAGAACTCTTCCTACTATCTTTTAAAAAGAAAATGTCTTTTTTATTTCAGTTATTTACTGATGGAAAATTTTTCAGCTGACTGAAAATGAGTACTTAGAGTGTATTGCTTATGTCGCTGGAGATATAGTTCTGAATTCCCACTTATCTCTCCTTGGTTTCATTGCTTTCTTGATGTGCATTTAAACCTGCCCCTGAGTTAGGTTACTGTCACTAGTGTTATCTGTACTTTTTGAATAGCTGTTGTGATATTCTCAGACTGCATTGATCAAGGAATGTCTGGGCTTCAACATCGTTACACTAAGATAGATAATGATTGTAATGGAGCAGAGAGCTTCTTGCTTTAGACATTTCTGTACTTCTTTTCTACCAATCCTTGTGTATAGAAAAGCCTCAGAAACTTTCTCCCATAAAGTGAAGATTATTTTTTAAGCTGAACAACTGCAGCAAGTAAGAAGGGAGGAATAATCTTTTAACAAATAAATTAAATGCAGACTACATATTAATTCATCTTGAAATAATCATTAATTCATTAATGATTAATTCATTCATTCATCTTGAAATAATTCATCTTGTTACATCAGGAGCCAAGAAAAACTTGGAGTAAATCCTAACCAGTTTTCCACCACCAGGGAAAGGGCAATGCAAGTCAAATGTAAGGGAACAAACATTGCCTTAATTTGAGGAAGCTCCTGTGACTGAACTGAAGCACGGGCCGCAGTGGCACAGTTATACCAGTGCTGGAAAGGTGGATAGGATTGCAATAAGGCCACAATCTTGAACCAGTTTACAAGAAGCCTATTGAAAAACATGAGTGGAAATTGTTTCTAAGGTCTGTTAGGCAGGACCCAAATCCTATTCAATTTTCCAGCGCTGGTACAGTTATGCCAGGACTGTATGTGCTACATCCTGTGGTGGAGGTACAGTCACTCAAGTATGGGAACAAGTGTTCCCTTTGGGGTTACATTGTGGCTACACTGGAGCTGGAAAGTTGGCTAGGATTGGACCCTAAGTTGCTTGTTTCATTCTTAGCAAATACTTTAAATAAATATCCCCATCATAGCATCCTTAGCCCAGGAAAACTATTTGGTCTGTCATTACATTGGTAAAAGGAAAAACACCTTCAAATGGATGTGTTCTCCTTTCCACTACCATGGCCAGTCCAATCTCCAGTGCAATCTCTTCTCTTACCATTATTTTGCAGATGGAATTGGCTATGAATGAAAGGATAGAAGCTCTACACAGGTGTCACTGCTCTTTAAAAAAAATTAGTGTTTTGCCCCCTTTTCAGGAGCTCCCAGCCATACAGCAACCAAAAAACAAAGATCACAAAAAGCAGCAAGCCTACCAATAGCTATTCTATCAGTCCAATCCTAGCAAACCCACCAATACATGTGGGCTTTTCTTATGTTATTAGTTGTGCCACCAGAGTTCATGTAGCATTCCATAGGAGCTACTATTTCTTTCCTACAGGGAAGGCGGCCTTTCCCAACATATTAGCAGTCCCTTTCCTAACACCTCCCTTTCCCAACTTAGTAGCAGTCTCTAAACTTGTGCTGGATACAGCACAGGCATGCCAGCCAGCCTGTCCCAGGATAGGTAAGGATTGCTCTGACACAGTGATTTTCAACCTTTTTCTTCTCAAGGCACACTTAACAAGCCACTGAAATTGTCAAGGGACACCATCAATTGTCCTGACACCATTGACAAGGCACACCAAACTGTTCAAATCTCCCAAGTTTCCTATTAATGAATGTCAATCCCCAGATTTCCGCGGCACACCTGAGGACGATCCACGGCACACCAGTGTGCCATGGCACAGTGGTTGAAAATCACTGCTCTGACAGTTTGTAACAGCTGTTCCAGAAGTGCAAAGGCCCATAGGATTGGGTAATGAGTTAGAGTAAGCACTAAAAACAATTAATTAGTAACTAATTAGTAACAGTGAGTTAGCACTAAAACAATTAGTGCTTTATATCCAGGCCGAACCCATGAAATAGTACTTTATCGATACTCCAACTCAGTAGAGATACTTCACAGCTCAGATATCATAGTCCTCTTGTACATTTCCTTCCTTTCTTTGGTAGTTAAAATGAGAGCAGCCCCACAATGCCTGCTTACATTGGCCTCTAGAGTGAAAAATGAGAATAGATTTTTTCTTATAGTGTTTTAATATCAGAACAGATTTGGAATATAACTCATGCCAATGTCTGATATGGATGTGTCATGTATAACTAAGCCACATCCACATTTGTATCCTACTACCCTAAAGTCATGACACACCTCAGTGGCTTAAATAATTCAATCATGGTAGAAGAAATACTGTAATCTTTCCTTCCATATACCCCTTAGCAGCATAAGGACAATAACTGTCTACTTGCAAGCAATAATGGAATGATTCATTCACATACTCTGAAAATAAAAGCACTTAAAGATATTCGAAGGCAATACTTATGGCATATTGAAGGGAGAGGGATTTCAAGGGGAATTAACCAAAGTATGGGGTGCTTTCCTGTGTCAGAGTTAATGTAATTTGGAAATCCTGCTAGGACATTAATATTGTACTAGGTATGGAAAATATCACATAACACACCCTGGGATTTTTTTTCTTTTTGCATACCCTATGTTAATGGTCATAATTATTCAAAGCTGTTCCACAAAATGTGGAATTAGCCTTCAGATAAAATAAAATGGCACTTAAACTTTATTTTGCTGTTTGAGATTTCAGAAGTTAAGGTGTGAGGAAATACCTGCCAAAAACACAAGGTCAGAAGTCCACTGTGGATCATGAAGTCTTTTAATAGGAGTTCGTTTCTCCTCCATAAATTTCTTGATTATCTTTCAACAAGGGGGAATACTTTAAAGGACACTCAGCCTTTAGGCTCTAAGGCAGCAATCCTAAAGACATTTTCCTGGGAGTAAGATCAACTGAGCACAATGGGGCTTACTTTTGTGCTGTCAAAAGTACATGGTTAGGATTGTGCTCTAACATGCACACAATACAATCCTGACTTTAGGAAAGAAAAATGGCCCAGCTAAGCTGGCCTAAGTAAGCCACATTCTGAGCTGACAGGGCTAAGAGGCCTCTAGGATGACAGGCTAAATACACAGAGAAAGAAGGCTTCTGGCTGGGCTAACTGCTGCTGAAGCAACAGCAGCACAAGGGCCACATGTTCACTGGGCTGGTGTAGTTCATGCCATATCTTAAGGTGGGCTGGTACAGTGGTGTGTGTGTATATATATGTACACACACACACACACACACCACACACACACACACACACACACACACACACACACACACACACATATATATATATATATATATATATATATATATATATATATATATATATATATATATATATATATATATATATATATATATATATATATATATATAAAATAGTGGTGCTGTATCCTGAGGCTGAGGCAGGGAGTTGGCCTAGGACTCAGAATTTTTTGCCATCACTCCCAGTTTTACTCTGGCTTATCAGTGACAGCACAGTGACAGCACAAGTGACCAGGGACAGCACAAGGGACACAGTGACCAGTGACAGCACAAGGGATACAGTGACCAGTGACAGCACAAGGGACAGAGTCTGTCCTCTACGTTGTTCAAAACCGGACTGAGCTGGCTGGAAGGCAGTGCCCCCATGGCCCCATCAGCCAACTGACTGTGCAGCCCATGCCAGGCTCTTCATGACTGGGATGGGGGCTCTGAGGGGTTGCAAACCTGTCAGTGTGCAATGTACACAAACACCATTCTAAAGAACCTATTTTAATTTCATCTTTAGTTACAGGGAGAACACACAACTGCTACTATGATGAAAGGACCCTGACTGCTTGCATTCATCGTTCACTGTGTTTCAAACTGTGTTCCAGGAATCATGGGGTTCCTTCAAAGCTTCTCAGTCTTGCTGCAATGAGAAAACCAGTAATGGCAGACAAACGCTACCGAACATTTTCCACCACTAGTAAGTGCCTCAAAAATAAAATGATGGTTGTGCTCTAAAATGCACATGGCCACTGCCCTACATGAACAAAGGATGCTCTATCAAACAGTTCAGAAAGTTCAATTGCTGACATTCAGCATTTCCAACTAACAAGCCAATATGGAAAGACTTCCCTGAGGCTAGAAAGTTTGAAAACTACTGATCTATGCACTAATGAGAGCCCCAAAAAGAACACTTACATGATATGTGGGTTTCTGAAAACAGCTAGGTCCCTCATATAAGAACAAATCTCAACATACTAAGTTCCTCTGTGCAGTTTGTCATCTGAAGAGACTAGATATTATTACAAGGGCTTGTGATCTCCATTGTCATATACAGAATTCTTCAGCACAGAATGTTTATGTTGTATAGTTTTCAGCAATAAGACCACATCTCAGATATAGACTGAAATTTAGTTCCAGTTTCTATGTGCCAGTCACAACATCTGTCCAGAGGGTAGGATGGAAAACATGCGAGCAAATTTCCCCTTTCTGTATTCTTTGCTTGCGTCCTTGACAAAATCTGGAGAACACAGGCACATTAGATAATAAAGTACTATAGTTTTAAAATTTTTTAAAATTATGAGCTTTGAAAAGACTGAGCCAGAGCATGGTATTAGATTAACCTATCAGTAAACTAGCATCACATCACAGAAGTTGGTTGCTGTACCATCTTCAAAGTCAGATATGCCAATGTGTATACTTAAGATTGCTATGCTGGTCTTATAGTATTTGGACCACTTTTTGTAGATAATGTTATTGTGATTAAACCCTGAAGCCTTTCACATTACTGTATAATCTTTAAAATATGAGATATTGAAAGTAGTTTTACCATTTCATAAGACTGCCTAACCTCTCAATTTATCTTATTCTATACTAAAGAGCTTTCAGAAAAAACTATCCAGAGAGAACTAGAATCTTTTGATTTTTTTATGCTCTGGAAGGCAGCTTTGGGTCTTTGTTACATCAAAGTGTCACAGCCACCTGCATCCCTACGAACCAAGTTGTTCCTCCACTAGTTTTCCACAAGCCAATACTTGGATGAGAGAAGAGGAAGCAATCCTGCTGAGCATTGAAGTAAAGCAGCAATTTTCTCAAAATATCAAGGCACACTATCAGTATTTTTACTATTGACAAGGGTGCTGGGATTCCTGTATTAATAAATGACACTTCCTAAAGTTCCACAGCACACCTGTGGATCATCCATAGCATACCAGTGTGCCATGGCACAGTGACTGAAAATCACTGGTTTAGAGAGATTCATGGTGGCACCTTTCCTATTAGCATCCATCAGCTTGGCTTTAATGAAATATCTTACTGAGCTCAGAGAATGATCTCAAGGCACACAAATATTTTACTGATGTATAGGGGTGTGTGTGTGTGCGTGTGTGTGTGTGTGTATACACCCAAGCAGAGCAACACAGCTGTATTAAATTTTGAAGATTTCAAAAACAGTGACGTTTACATGCAAAGTCCTATTCAGAAATTTCATCTAAATAGTTCTGCTTAAATCTCTACTACTTTGAAATGTAGTTCTTCTTTGAAATGTGGATACTTCTTGGAAATGTGATTGTACACAAGCTTAAATTTAACATATTAATCATAATACTTCAAAAAAGAATATTTACAGATGCTTTACACAAGCAGGAACCTTCCACTTCACTTAGACAAAAATCAGTGATAACTTTATTATGGTTATAAAGAGCGCAAGCGGTTAAGACGCTGTGCCTGTTAACCAGCTAGGCCAGGGTTTGAGACCCAGGTCAGCCCCACAAGACAGGGTGAGCTCCTGTCCTTAGCCCAGCTCTGCGACGCCAGCTGGATCCAATCGTATTGGCTCTGCCTTTCCATTGGACTAATTCAGTGGCGTGGAGAGGGGGGGATTTGCTGCTTGGGTAACAGCCTATCCTCCATAACAATCCAACCCAGGCTTTCGTGCTTTGCATGCAGCGTATGCAGCGCAGAGCACGATACCATAGTCTTTCAAGACTGACGGAGGCCTGCTTTTTAAAGAGAACTAAGGATTCTCCAAACAAGTACAGAAATGGAAGGCACACAATTCTCTCAGCTGTGCTCTCCCCTGTTGAGAGCCACTCACATGCTGATTTCCTGCCAAGCACTTCTGTGCCAGTGCTCAGCTTGGTCTATTGGAAGCTTCTAGCCAGAACAGCCAGAGTTCAACTGCCATTTTCAGAACTAATATATCTGTTCACAAGTTGATGGGATTTAACAATAATATATCTGTTCACAAGATGATGGACACCATCAGCATGACCTGCTAAGGATCCCTCAGCAATCTGTCAGACTTCTCTCAGTGGACAGATTGATAGATAAGAGTAACATCACATGAGGAATCCATTCCAAAAGGTCAAGTGCTGTGTGAATCAGCACTACTGGAGATGGCATTCAAGTTAAAGCAAGAAAGTGGCCACTTCCAGTTAGGTAGAAGAGCTGTCAAAATCGATAGGACAAACAACATTACAATGACTCCATGGAAAAGGAAGCAAATTTTCTGAAAAAAGGAAGCAAAATTTCTGGGAAGTAACACTGTAATTGAGCATAATATGGCACGTATGTACTTATGGGACACCACTGGGAGTTTTTGTGTAAACAAAAAAACACAAAAACCCCTATAAAAATCAATTAAGAATACGTGTTACCCATTTGTGGCCTTTTATTATCACAGTACAGCCTTATACAATAAGCATCAGCGTATATGTACTCTGCTCCATTCTCCTATCTTAATCATATTCACTTTCATTTTTAATACAGATTTATTACCAGCAGTTCACCAGGTATTCAGAGCCTGGGGAAAGAAATAATTTCTTAGCAAACACACTTTAGCTTCCAATGTAATTCTGGAGCCTGAAATGCTGATGTTTGGGGTCCTGCTGCTTCCCTATTAAACATTCATGGCGAACACGGCAGGGCTGAGAACACAGATGCTCCAGCACAATTACTGGAGGCATGCACAATCCCCTCCTTTAATTGTTTGTCTTTCTGGACCAGAACTGTAAATTAGGTATCCCTAAGAATACCTGTCCACAGACAAATAGAAATCACTTATAAGTAACAGTGGCGTCAAAGACATCCCCTCCGGACTTCAGACTACAGTAGAAGCAATGAGGATGGGTTAATCTAGCAAAAACAGCAAAGGGTCTTGTAGCGCTTTAAAGTCTCACACATTAACCTTAGCTGTTTTTCAGCATGCTCCAGGACAAGCATACACACACAGGAGACAAAGCACACTCATTTTAACCTTTTGAAATTCATTTGTGGCATAATAGAAATTGGCAGAGAAGAAGGAACAAGAGACACAGAACTGTAGGTGCAGATACAACATTTATAAAAGGGATAAATGAATATGCAAGAGGGAAGTGAATTGAAGGAAAATTGATCTTAATATTTCAACAGCAAGTAAGTGTTATAGAGGGCAAGAACCAGTATGGGGAGATTTGCTATAGCCTGAACAAGTGACATATAGACCAGGCTTGTCCAACAAGAGGCTTGAGGGTCGCATTTGGCTTAGAAAGCCCATAGATGCGGCCCTTGGGGCCCCAGGTTGGACAAGCCTGATATAGACCACGCTGAGAACCTACTCAACAGGCTGTCAAGTACTCACTCACTTGCAAGAAAGAAGTTAGCTTTAACCACCATATTGTATGTAATCCCCCACACACCATGGTGTGCATCCATGGGGTCTCACCTTGAGAGTTCAGAAACCTCTGGACAGATCAGAAAGAGAATATAAATTCACTTTCTCAATGGACTGCAGATGGATGAACTGAGAAGACAGACAGGGCTTTGCATCCAAGGATATCTCTCCATATGTGCCATGATGGCACCTTAGGAATTAGAGTGAGACAGGAGACAGGTGTTTTTGTCAGCTCCTGGTAGGGAAGCGGAGCCCAGGAAAGGAACGTCCCTCTTAGCATGCACTTATGACCACACAAATATATTTGTTAAACATTTCAGGTAACATAGTTTAAATAGAAGTGTTTGAAAACTGTTATTTTACACAGAGGTAAGTCCACGGTGGGTGCAATCCTAACAATTTTCCAGTTCCAGGGTAAGTACAATGCAACTCTTTGGTAAGGGAACAACAATTCTCTTACCTTGAGGAGGCCTTTGTGGCTGTATGCAGCACATGCTCTACTGGCACAACTACACCAGTGCTGGAAAGTTGGTGTGGATTGTGCTCTGTGTTTAGTAAAACTTAGGCTGTGATACTGGTTCCAGCCAGGGTATGAAGCAGTGATGGGCCCAGGCCGGTTCTGTCTGGTTCTGCCAAACTGGATGTTCCTGTTCCCCTGCCACTGGCAATCCAGTAGCGGCAGGGGGGGCGTGATAACCGGGCAGACCAGTTCGCGTTCTGGTGGAGGCTGGAGGCTCCAACTGGGCTGGCTGGCCACTGGAGCACAGGCATCCTGGCCGGCACTTTTAAATTTGCCGCTCCCAGCGGCAGCCCGTCGAGGCTGGGGCTTGTGGGGCACCTCGGGGCACCAAGCGTGGGGCTTGTGGGGCACCTCAGCAGGCTGCCACAGGGAGTGGCAAATTTAAAAGTGCCGGCCGGGGTGCCTGCACTCCAGTGGCCAGCCAGCCCAGCTGCAGCCTGAAAGCCCATTCCTATGCATGACTGCTCAGAAGTAAGTCCCATGACAGTCAATGGGACTTGCTCCCAAGAAAGTGTGGCTGGGACTGCAGCCTGGGAGCCCAACCTAACTACTCAGAAGTAAGTCCCATGACAGTCAATGGGACTTACTCCCAGGAAAGTGTGGCTGGCACTGCAGCCTGAGAGCCCAACCTGACTACTCAGAGGTAAGTCCCATGACATTTTTAATTTTTTTAAATTTTTTAAAATTTTTTTAATTTAATTTTTCCCTGGCCCTGCCCCCTGACCCCAGCCCCACCCCCTGACCCAGCCTGGCCCCGCCCACTTCTGGGGAACCAGTTGTTGGGTCAGGCTGGGCCCATCACTGGTATGAAGGCTTTTCAGCCTACAACTGCCACAATAAAACTTCAAATGATGACACTCATTCAACCGTGCCAGGTGAATGATTTGAATGGAGTGTAGCCTTACACTTTGCCAGTATGCAGTTTAGGCTCTTTTCACACTACTGCTTTTTAACCCCAGCTCATCAAATTCAAATTTGGCCCAATGGTACTTAAAAGACTAACCTATAGTTCAAGTTCTAAATTTGTCAGTCATTCTCATACACACAGCTGGAGATTTTAAAGATACGACTTCTGGATACTTTTTTTTCCTTTCAGCTTCTTAGTATTTCATCTACTTTCCGTTTGAAGGCTAGTGCCCTCTTTTTATTCTTCTATGAAAGGTGTTATAAATGATGAAATTGACTACAGAGATGTGAACATTCAGCCATTCATTAAATGAAGAACTCAATGAACAGTCATTTGACTCCCAGGTGGACCGAACAACTGAAGAAGATTTTAAGAGTTGCACTTCCATTTACTTGTTAAGAAGCCGTAAGGCTGAAAGGCAGGCTGAGCTGAAGTAAATGGGAGATTTAGCACTAGTTCTGGCAGCATAAGGCTGGACTGTCAATTTACACCATTCCTATTTGCATTTACCATCATGTCAATCCTTTCCCTGTCCGTTCACTTGAGCCATTGCAGAATTAATTTCTAAGTCAACTAGATAGGTTCAAGTCTGTTTATATTCTGAACACTATTTTGTGTCCCTATTTGGCATAAGATAATATAAATATGAGTGTTATAAAGAGTTTGTACTATGAGTGATGCACAGAATCCAGTGGCACCTATAGCAGTGTATTGGTTATAAGGACGACCCAAAGAAGAATGTTGTAAGTGGTATAAAAATAAGCAATTATATACCCAGTCTTCTGAGCAGTATGCTTTGCCAGTCCTCTTTGACAGTAAACGAAATGTTTCACCACAGATCAGTCTAATTTGTCTTGACTGATGCTTCACTATTAAATTACGTACTCTTTAGGAAATGGCTGAGTGGCTGTCTCACTAAGATTAAATTAAGCAAAGGCTTATCATTTGAGCATGATGGCAAACTAAGGGGAAAAGAGAAATTTCTCTTGTCAGATGCCTCAAATGCCTCAAATACCATATTAGAGTGAAAGTAGATACCTGAAATTTTGTAGGGGGGGAGAGCGAACATTAAAAATCTATCAGATCAATAGAACTGCCCAGTTAACTTTAGAGGCACATCTGATTGATCTGTATAAATTTGTTTTTATACAGATCAGATGGATTCAGTGCTTTATTATGTGCAGGCATCACATTTTTAATGTAGAAAGGACCCAAATTTCTCCATACAGCCTGCCATGCAACTTACTGGTATTCTTCAAGGGATAGTGGTTTTGAATCATTTCCTGCATGCTTAACAAGACCCACGCACAAATTTACCATGTTATCAGCTGGCAGTGATAATGTTCACTGTGGAACATTTCAAGAGGCTCTTGAAATTACACCTTTTCTTTCCTTTTTTTACAATTCACAATGCTTGCTCATGCCTGACATCACCATTAAAATATCATGAATATAAGAATGCTTGTCCAATTAACATGCTAATGATTCCCTAAATGTGAGTTTGCCATGCCAATGCCAAGGGGACAATTTCTCTACATCCAGAAATTCAAAATCTTCTGGAAGTTTCAATCAAAGATTTAAACCTGGGTCTTTTTCTCTTCTTGCCACCAATACTTCTCCATGCTCTGCCAAATTTATTTTTTGGCAAATATAAAAGCTTTACATACAAATTCAGTTTTTAGCATTGCAATATCACTGTCTAGCATGACCACTCAGGAGAATGACCGGGGAGGCTTGATTCTAAATGGGCTGCTTCCGACAATACTACAACCTGCTTTACTAATCACACAAGGGAGAGTGTGGATACTTCATCTTCCTCCATAAAGCATATCATTACTTAATTGCACAGGGGATTGATGAACTGCCCTTCAACATGCATCTTTTTCAGTACTACAGTAGCATTTAAAGCATGTGATAAGAGTCAGTACACTCTGTCAGGACTGTGGCTGTTACAGGCGGATAAAATTGTTTACCACAGATTTGCAGAGAATCTTAGAAGATTCTAGAATACTGCCATCTGTTGCAAAAGTAACTTGATTAGCTGGAAAACCAGTAGTAACACAATGTATCAGAACTGAAGTAAAGGTGTCAGCATCTGATAAGCTTATGAAAGAATATGTGTTACCCACCTGTCTGCCAAACCCTAAGGACAGGTGAAGGAATATATTTTCTAGAAGGATCCTTGATACCCAGGAGTGGGGCAGTGTCTTACTGCACTTTTCTGACACCCCAACGGTTCTAGAACCTCATCAAAGTCAGTATAGAGCTCTGACTAATTAGTAGCAATTAATTGGCTCCATCAGTGTTGAACCACTCACAAAGAAAATTCACTAAGCAAATCTAGATCTCTGCAAAAGACAAGCACATGAAGAAGGCACCATTCATTCTTTTTCTGTGTCTTTAGCTAGAAAGGCTGCAATTCTAAATACACTTTCCTGGGAGTAAGAATCATTGAACACAATGCGGCTCACTTCTGAGTAGACATACCCTACAATCCAGAGTAACTACAGGAGCATGTAAGAGACATTACGTGTACCCGTAGTTACTTCACCATCTAATGAAAACCTATGGGAAATCCATACTGCAATCCACAGCAAATTGTTCTTACACCGGAGCAAGGACTCCCCGTAGTTACTCTGGATTGTGCCCATAGTTAGGATTGCACCCTGAGTCTCATTACCATGCCAAAGAGACATTATAGTTAGGAATTCTTATGACATTGGGTCATGTCCTAACTTCAGTAGTTCACACCAGTGACGCCAGATAATACTCCAGAACAATTAACTACTTTGTGTAGGGCTTGGCAAGGTCAGAAAATCACATAAGTTCCACTTAACGATGTTCTGGCCAATGCCCTATGGATTTTGATTGTTGTTTTCTTAATGCAAGAATATAATGTTCTTAAGAAAGTCAATAATCTCACATTGGATGTAAATTTTACATTGGATGGCATTGTTATTTCTCCAGCACCACCCCTGAGCAATCCAAAACTGTCAGCAAAATGAGTGTTAGGTTGTAATTCAAGAATTTTCAGTGATTCCAATGGCAGTTAAACTACGTACAGGGGGTTATTTGAAGACTGTAGACCCATTACGTCAGACTTCTCCAAACTTCGGCCCAGGGGGCAAGATGTGGCCCATGGCCAGCCTCTGGTTCCCTAACAGCCTCTAATATAGTTGAAAAACACAACTGAAGCTGTTATGGTGTGGTAGGGGAATGGGGGTCCTATTAAGTATGTGCTTTATTTCCATGCTATGTGTTGCTGCTTGCAGAAATCCTAGAAATTTGAACCCATTTATTCATTAATCTATCTCTAATGTCTTTAAATTTTATATTTAAAATATTTTATCTGGCCCTTAACACTATGCCAGATATCTGATGTGCCCCTTTGGCTGAAATCTTTAGGGACCCCTGCATTAGAGCCAAATTTCAGTCCCAGACTCTCTTCATATAGCTGCTTTGAAACAGCCATAAGTAATATTGGTTGACTAATAGATATGTCATTTAGAACATGTCTGCTAAATGTGCCGGTATATATGAAGAGCACAACTCTTCTGCAAATAAGTTGTGGGAAGTCTTTGTGCTGTACATCAAATCAAAAGAATAAAAGAGCATTCAGCTAGGCTGGCATGCCAAGTTTGGACTGAGCTGAAAGAATATTTTAACACCATTGTGAGTCTAGATCCAGGAACGTGGCTAAGGGGGTCCCAGTAGGAGTTTGTCCCCCTCTGAGCCAGCAGCCTGCTCCTCCTAGCATTTTTAACAGACCTATTGTGGTTTTTTTCAGTTTCTTATCTTTCAGCCTCTTATCAGGGATGAACCTAAGTGTTCACCACACTGCAGGCAGTCTGTTCCAATCAGGTCAGGTCAAGGATTGCCAAGGGGCCATCAGCAATCCCCTTTTGCATCACAAGGGGAAGAACTAAGCCTGCTGGCTGCTCTGTCTGTCCAAGGAGAGGCAAGGAAATTCATGCCCAACCCACTGCAGGGTCCTTCTCATCTCTGGTCTTTTGGCATCAGGTTGCATAAGAATATTCTATTCTGGATCATGCAAATTATTACCAAGCTATTGATGTTGGGGTGGAGTGGGGTGGGGAGAACTGTTTCTCTTTGGAGATATCCTGGGTGGGTTTCTGCTTTCAGATATATTTTTTAAAATATAATGCTTGCTTGGGGGGCAGGGGAATCCTTATCCTTGTCCTGAAAGGCCACATGGGGGGCTTGGCTTTTAGAGTTCATTGAATGCAGAACATCTGTGTTGGGGCATGAAAAATCCTTATATATAGCGTACCACATGGAATCATCTGGCGCCTTTTCATGGCTTTTGTAGTTTTGTAGGGATGCAGGCCTATGTATTGTGTTGGTGTGCAAAATGAAAAAAAAAAAGTTGAACGCAATTCTATGTAAACAAATGCATACTAAATACAGAGATGCATTTATTCTATGCAAATTATTGTTATATTGGAGGGGTTGGCAACCCCCGGCATGCGTGCCACCCTGCAATGCTACCCTGACTAGCACGCTGACACTACCCTGGTTGCAAGCGAGCAGCTCCCTGCCAGGCTGAAGAACAACCCTTAGAAAGAATGAAACACCTCTTTATTAAAGTTCCACCCCCTTGGAATTGGAAAAGCAGATGGGGTGGCCAGAGAGCAAGGGAAGGAGGAGGCCCGCTTCTGCAGAAGGCACACTGGAAAGGAGGAGGTGAGCATGCAGCTCTTTCCTCCATCCATGCCTCCCTGCAACTAGCTGGTGAGACTGGTGAGACTCTGATGTGCCCTGTGCCTTTATCATCTACTCAGCAGGTATCACACTTGTCTGGGAGTAAGCTCATTGAGTGTAATGGAGCTTCCTTCTGAGGACAAATGCCTAGTACAGGGACTCTCTGAGCGCCAGGGTTGGAGAGAGAGGGGGGCACAATCCTGGTGTGGCTCTGAGACTGCAGTCCGTTCCACACTTGCATGGGAGAAAGCTCCATTATGTGTAGTGGGGGCTACTTCCAAAGAGGCACACTTTGTCCAAGAGCCCTGTTCTAGTACGGGGATCTTCCAGATCTCAGTCTAATTCTCTAACCACTAAATCATCCTAGATCTTTTATGTTGCCAACAGCCAAATAAATACGGTACATTTTATAGTTTAAAATACAACACAATTACACAAAAGACCATGAAGCTATTTTAAAACAAAACAAAAATTTTTTAAAGCATTAAGAAAACTAGCTCTTTATGACATTACCGCATACAAAATAGCATATGCAACAAAGTATGAGTCAAAAAGAGTTTGCATTTTCTATTATAGATTCATCAAAAAAATGTACTTGGCATTTTAAGAGAGTACTTTGATATATTTTAATCAATTACCGACAATGCAGAGGGGAAGGAAGAAAGATTTTCCATATTTTCCTTCCTCACATTTAAGTTGTATTTTCTACACACTGAATGAGAACACTTTCTCCTTCATGTATCTTTGAACTACAAGGTATTTCAAACAAAACGTGCACAATATTTTTAGTATTAAGCAGGCCTCTGTCAGTCTTGAAAGACTATGGTATCGTGCTCAGCGCTGCATACGCTGCATGCGAAGCACGAAAGCCTGAGTTAAATTGTTATGGAGGATTGGCTGTTACCCAAGCAGCAAATCCCCCCTCTCCGCGCCACTGAATTAGTCCAATGGAAAGGCAGAGCCGATACGACTGGATCCAGCTGGCGTTGCAGAGCTGGGCTAAGGACAGGAGCTCACTCTGTCTTGTGGGGCTGACCTGGGTCTCGAACCCTGGCCTGCTGGTTAACAGGCACAGTGTCTTAGCCACCTGCGCCACCCACAGCCACAGTATTAGTATTAAGATTACAGTTATCACCCCTAAATGACAATTATCTATGGAAAGAAAACAAAATAACCACATGAGTATTTATTCAAGAATATGTACATATTTCATATACTTATTTCACTGAACAATTACCTGTTCTATACTTGGAAATATCTCCATCTAAAGCAGCACCATGACCATCCACCTGCCAATAAATATTCCACTGATGCTAGAAAAATGTTTGGATGTCATTTACATGCAGGCACCACTCTACTTGTGAAGTGACCAAAATGATGAGGAGATGGGGTGACGTAGGAAGAGCAAGGAGGAGTTGACGCATACCATATCAAAACCCTTTCAGATTATGTACATGTCATTTCCTCAAGGAAACATTACACTATATTTAACAATGTATATAAAAAGTTTGCTTTATAGAAACCTAATGTTATATATATGTACTAGCAAAATGTACCCACATTGCAGGAGTAAAATTTCAAGAATATTTGTAACCTAACCCCTCCACCCAGTGCAACATCCCCTAGTGCAACACCTTCCTATGCAACACAAACCCTGTGCAGTGGTGGTCCCCCAAACTCCCCATGCAATAAAAACCCCTGTGCATCAACCCTGCAACACCCCCCATGCACCATCCCCACTGGCTGTGCATCCTCAATAATGGACAGGTACAGGATTTGGGGCTGGGCTTTGTCAGTCTTTCATGTTAAGTATAGGATGAAAATGCATTGCACCGCTTTTCAACCCCTTTAGGGTTAAATTTCTAAACATTGGTGCATAGTAGGTGCTCACATCAATTTCATGGTTCTAGGGGTTGGGGAAGGGCATTGATCAGTCATTGATTCTTCATGTAATGTATAGTGAGGAAAAGCATTGTGCCTTTCATCCGGTTGGAATTTTCCAAAACTGGTTCTTAGTGGGTGCCTCCATCACGGAAGGAGATATTTCATCCCTCCCCATATTTCACATTTCTAGGTCCAGTTATTTTGGCTGGATGTTGATGCATAAGGTGTGAATTTTTCTCCATATTTTCCCTTGCCTGTGTGTTTTTAAGCAGAAACAGACCTCTTTAAAACTAAAATAAAATTACATGGTGTCCACAATCCTAATCAATTTTGGCCAGCTTAACTCACACATCTAACCATTCCTATGGTGGTGTGAGGAGGCTGACATATCTGTGTACTAGTCTAATCTCCCCTTTCCTGAAGGGGCACAAAACTTCCTTATGGCAGTTTTGAAACACCCCCAGCCAGCACAGGATTTGTGCCAGGACTTGTGCCATCCTAACCAATGGTTAGAATTGCATTGTTTTGTCATGCAACACTTTCATTTCATACAAAGAGGTGGGAAACTTGCATGCTGTTTTTACAGTTATTTGGGGGGGGGGGAATTCTCAAGAGTTTAGATGGCATTTCTTTTATGTTCATAGAGTATAATATTTTACTTACCGTACATGTGCCCTTGACGATTAAGATGAACATTTTTGGAGGAGGTCTGTGTTTTATTAGTTGGCTGGGCTGAGAAGGGAGCTTCATGCACATTCACACCACAGCTCAAAATACACTAAGGGCTAGGGATGCCTGAGGATCCCAGAGAGTCAATATGATACTATTGGCTGATTTAAAGCTCCTCTAATGTTGGCTTTCCTCTGATTCAGTGACCTGATCCCAAGAGGATACCAGTTCCTTGGTATCACCAAATGACTGTCCTTCAGCATGTCTGTTTGCCACTTTGGGGCCTGAGCACCCACTCCTCATACTTGACATTTTGAAAGAAAATCAAATCCTCCTCTTGAGTAGAAGTTTGCTCTGCTCTTCCCTATGGCAGTTTGTTTCTCTGGTAACATTCTGTTCTCCAGGAACAACATTCTATAGAACTGCCTACAAACTTCTAGATGTCCAAATGGTTTGCAAAGTGCAACTTTTCACCCACAATGGATTACTTAAAAGGCCTTAAAAGGTCAATCTGCTTTAAGAAAATGGAAACCTCATTTAAAAAACAATTGTCTTAAATGTGATATCACTTCAAGAAAATTACTCTCCAAAACACGATGGGAAGATGTGGAGGTACAGGTTTGGGTAACCATACATCATATCAGCTCTTATCTATTTCTGACTCACTGAAGAGATTTGATGAAACAATATTGATTTGCTAACAGTTTGTTTCTGGAAAACAGGTTTTCAAAAGATACATAACAGAACTATACCAGCAAAAGAACTGGTATAAATCTGAGTAGGCCTCAGAGTGGTCAGATTAGTATGTGAAAATCATCTTTCCTTTCCTGGTCAGTCTGATTCCTAGTTGGCCCACCAAGATCCAGTGGCTGCTACTTCAGCAGTCCTGCATTATGTAGGCCTGCTCAGGATAGGCTTGGGCTATTAGGATTATTCACTTTCCACCTAAAATATATTCTTTGAATGACAGGAGGTTAAATAGCGCTATCAGGGGCAAGACATTCTCTGGCCAGTAGAACAGGAAGCTATTTAATTAGGCAGAATCTATCATAATTCTAATTTCTGTGACAGTAATCATAATCCCTTCTCTTGTAACTCTTTAATTCAAGATTGAACAAGCTGTTAAAATACCATTATTTCTCTGTATGGTTACTTCAAAATCAATTTATTCAGAATCTATTTTAAATGCATTGTAATGTAATCGTATTTTATGTTCTGATGTTCAGGAAAAAAATGCATTAAAATTCATTCCTGATCTTGGTTTATTACTTGGAGACACGTGCTGCAATCCCATATACACTTACCTAGGAGTAATTTCCATGAGATTTAATTGGATCAGCTCCTGAGTAGACATGCATAGGATTGTGGTGAGACTGAGATGTACTATCTCCAATGCAAATACATAAGATTCTGGAGCGAATGAATTGAGATAGTACCATGAAAATTAAGACTGCATAAATGTGGGCTGGTTGGAGTGATTCTTTTCCTTATTCACAATATCTTTGCGTTTCATAGAGCTTCTGCTACATATCTCTTCTGACGTACAGTGCCAATTGGATCTTTCTGGGGGTACCCAGCATCTGCTCTCCTTATGAAGAGAGGTCCACCTGATTGGGGGCTTAGATGCCTTATTCCTTAGTTCTATATAATATTTCTCAATCTTTTGAACTTCTGCCTAAAATTCCCTTTTAAGGAGGGACTCTGAGGCTAAATCTAAACTGGAATATTTCTTGAAGAAGTTTGCATAGCACAGGGTTTTTTTTTTAATTTTTTGAGTGACAGGACATAATTTGCACAAAATTATTTCCACAATATCTATACTCATCATTTTAACCTCAAGTAGCTATAATGTTATCAAGAACATCTATATCTATATCTATATAAAATTGAGAGTCACTGACTATCTGACTTACTCACTAACGAACACCCACCCAAAACCACTGGGCCTAGAAGCATGAAATTTTGGGAGGGAATCCTTCCATGATGAAGGCACTACTAAGAACCACATTAGAAATTTAAACTGGAACGGGGTGAAAAGGGGTGCACTGTATTTTTGTCTCTATTCCTGCTAGTCCCTGGTGCCCAGTAGGGATGCACAATGTCCAATGGTCCCTGATACCTGCCACCCCATGCCCATTGGTGCCCAGTAGGGGTGACCGGTGCTGCCCACTGAGAAGTGGTGCCAGTAGGAATGCCCGGTGGCATTCCCAGTGGTGCTCACTCCCTGCTGCTGTCCAGTGCTGACTGCTGCCTGATAGTCCCAGTGGTGCCTGGGAAGGACGCCCGGTGCCCAGCTGCCCATTATCTGCTGTCCAATGGTGCCTGCTGCCCACTACCTGCTGTCCACTGGTGCCCACTGTCCAGTAAGGATGGCTGGTGCCCGTTAGGGATGGTACCCTCCAGTCCTGTGGTACCCTCCAGTACCTGGTGCCTACTGGTGCCCTGTGGTTCCCTCCAGTGCTTGGTGCCTAATGGTGTCCAGTGCTGGGCAGTATCCGCAAACCGGTGGCCCCTGCCTGGTGCTCAGCAATGCCCACCAGTGCCCAGCCATGCCCAAAGCCCACAAATATTTTAATAATAATAATAATAATAATAATAATAATAATAATAATAATAATAATAATAATAATAAGTGGCTGCAAGAAGATCATGCAGACTGACTACAAACTGAGGCACAACTCTGTTGCCCAGATGATCCACTGGAATCTATGCCAAAAGTATCATCTGCCAGTGGCAAAAAACTGGTGGGACTACAAGCCTGAAAAAGTGGTTGCAAATGAGCAGGTCAAGCTTCTGTGGGACTTCAGGATACAGACGGACAAGGTCTTGGAACACAATACTCCAGATATCACCATCATAGAAAGCAGTAAGGTGTGGCTTGTTGACATCACCGTACCAGGTGACAGCAGAATTGAGGAGAAACAACTGGAAAAGATCTCCCGCTACCAAGACCTAAGAATCGAATTACAGCGTATCTGGTGTAAGCCAGTGCAGGTGGTTCCAGTGGTAATTGGCACACTCAGTGCAGTGCCCAAAGACCTTGGCAGGCACCTGAAAACTATTGGCATTGACAAAATATCACTCTGCCAACTGCAGAAAGCCGCTCTTCTGGGATTAGCACAAATTATACGCCGCTACATCACACAGTCCTAGACTCTTGGGAAGGGTCCAACTGGTGATGTGAATGAAACCAGCATGAAACTGTTTGCTGTGTATTTATGATGATGATGATGATGATGATGATGATGATGATGATGATGATGATGATGATGATAATAATAATAATAATAATAATAATAATAATAATTTATTGGCACTGTTTACAAGTATACAACCAAATTCAGGTGCACTTTTAAAGATACAGACTCAGCCAATCACTGGACTGCTGAGCCCAAGCTTTATCAGCTTTCAGTCTCCCATCCTTTATTCTCCCATCCAAAATTCTTAAAATTTTATTTCCACAACAGGTTAATTCTGCTAGTATAAAATATAGATATATATTAAAAATAAAATTTATAATTTTATTCACTTACTGTCAAATTTTTAAAAATCCATTATTATTGCTATTCCACTACATCAAAACAATGTAAACTAATGGAAAAATTCAAAGTTTGTTAGAGGGTATAATGAATGATGCAGAAAGAATGTTTTTCTACAAGAAAAAGGTTCTACAATGTCAATTGCCAACTTTCACCTTCCTGAGCTAACACACAAATATCGTCGAAAACTGTCTCTTGATCTGACTGAATATTTTTCACACAGTTAAAGATGATAACAAAACTACTATGAGCTGGAATTTGAACAATATTTATGCCCTCTGCATTGTGATGTGCACAAAGCTGAAAGCCACATTTTGGTAAGCATCTTTAGCATTTCATTGATCGATTCAACCTTCAACCATACTTCCTTGTTTTCAAATATATTCATTCACTGTACCCTCTTTCTAAGCAGTTGGCCTGACACGTACCATATATTATCAGAGCAAAGACATGACAGAGGTCCAAGAATAGATAGTCCCGTGCATTTCTATGGGAAAGTGAGTTCTCCACAATTGGGTAGCTCCTTCCCCAGAGCTTCAGATGGACTTCCTCTGCTTTCCCAGAATGACCTTGCCTGTAAAGCAGCGATTTTCAATCACAGTGCCATGGCACACTGATGAGCCACTGATGATCCGCAGGTGTGCTTCAGGAGTTTTGGAGCATCATTAATTAGGATTAATTAATGACCAACTGATGACCAAACAGCCTAGGGCAGGAAATACAACAGCAAATGGGCACCCAATTGGAACAGGTAAGGTGGCAATGGGGAAGGCTCGTGGGTGGAAAAGGTTAGGGAGTGGACCCAGCAAGGGGCAGTTCAAGAGTAGGAAGTAGAACCAACTGACTTGAACTGTCACGCTTGATGGCAGTAGCACCTGTCAAGATCCCATCCTTTCCCAGCTCAACATGTATCTTGAGGCTCCTTGGACTTATACGAGCTAAATAGCTGGCATAGGTCTGAAAAGTATGCAAGCCTACAGGCAGTTAAGTAAAGACCATTTTTACCTACACCCTCTCATGTGCATCACCCTCCAAGGCACACCATTCCCCATGCACAACACTCCCATGTGCATCATCCCCCGTGTGCACCATCCCCCCATGCACTCCAACCCCCCATGCACACCACCCTCCCATGTGCAACATCCCCCATGCACAACACCCTCCATGCTAAACCCCCATATGTACACCAAGCGCAACACCCTCCATGCTAAACCCCCATATGTACACCATCCCCCATGCACACCCCATGTGCATCACACTCCCATGTGCACCAACCCCCCATGCGCAACACCCCTATGGGCACCATCCTCCATGCGCAAAACCCCTACTGCACATCAACCTCCATGCGCACCAACCCCTATGCGCACCAGCCCCCCATGTGCATCCACCCCATGTGCAACATCCCCCATCTTCACCATCTTTCCATGTGCACCATCCCCCATGCGCACCAAACCCCCATGCGCAACACCCCTACTGCACATAAACCTCCATGAGCATCATTCACCCCCTGTGCATCAACCCCCCAAGCACATCATTCCCCATGTGCAACCCTCCACGCACATAACCCCCCTGTACAACATTCCCCATGCTCACCATTCCCCCCAGTGTACCCTCCCTCCCAGTACACCAGGTACCAAATTGGCTAGATGTTAAATTTCTCAACATTGGTTCTTGGTGTGAGCTCACATGACATAAGGAACACCCTCCTCGAATTTCATGCTTCTAGGTCCAGGGATTGGGGCAGAGCGTCCCTAAGTCAGGGAATCTTCAGTGTAAGTATAGGGAGGAAAACATGTAGTGCTCCTTTTCACCCCTTCCGGTTGAATTTTCTGAAAACTGTTTCTTAATACGTGCCTCCACCACAGAAGGAACACCCTCTCCAGATTTCACCCCTCTAAGCCCAACGGTTTTGGCCGGGTGTTGATGAATGAGTGAGTGAGTCCGTGAGTCAAGTCTGTGACTTTTCAGTTCTATATATATTGATAATAAATATATCCTCTTCTCATGTCAATCATTCTTTATTCACTGCTTTGGAGTGTTACATGGGGACATCCAGGTTGTATATCCAAGTTGAACCCTCTAACAGCAGCCAATAATTTTTAGGGTTGATGAGAGCGAGCATGTGAAGTCAGAATCTCTGTGCTAACTGCCATGTGACAGTAATAATTTGTCCCCAGCATATAAGATTTTCCTTTCGTAAATAGCAGCCATTGGGTGGGAGAAGCTGAACTAGATCATGGATGGGGCCCAAACTCTTTGCAGTCCTGATCAAAATGCCTTGCTCCACAGTTTCTCTTTACAAAAGAAAAAACAAGCATGACGGAGCCAAATATGTTATTAACGTAACATGTAGTTTGACCATGAGCACATCATAGTGATTATCCCAGCAGAAACACTGAACTGTCAGTGACACAGCAGATACGGGAGGCTCAGATTCTACCAAAAGTTGCCTTGCTTCGAAGTATGCCATTGTCAAAGCCTCCATGTATCAAATAAAAAAATGACAGAGTTATGAATGAAGATCATGAGAGTCAATGTAAGTGGATAGTTCAAGTGACAGCTGAGAAAGTAAGGGGGTGAAAAGGCTGTATGGTATTTTTCTTTTAGCAAAAAATGTGTAATCTCATTTTTAAAGATGAGCAGGAAAAGTATTTCTAGCTCTAAATATATTCATTGAATACATCTTGATTTAGAACTCGAACTGCTTGGATTGCTATGTGTCAGCTCCATGTTGTCAATCAATGTTGCTTTATAGAACTGGGTTATATGATTGATAGAGCTTGAAGGGAAAGCTTCAAAATTGCAAAAAGTAAATAAAGCTTGGGGTATTTTTTTAACTGAAAAAGGTGCATGATGATTATTATAGAAGTTAAACTCAACTTTTTTCCCCACTTAGCAGAGAATGGAAAAGTTGAATTAGAAAAGAATGAAAATGAAATTGGAGCCAAGAAAAGTTCAGTATAAATTATTATGACTGTTCAGGTTAATAACAGATCCAATTTCATCTCCTTCAATGCATCCACAAATGTGAAAAAGGGCTTTACACCAAAGAAGAATAAATAATGATCTAGGGATCAGCAGCTAGAGACTATTTAGGCCAAACGTAGCCTCCTACAATCCTATGCGTGATTATGGAAAGGTAAGACTGAAATCCTATCTACACTTATCTGTAAGCTCTATTTTCTATTAAAGGGCTGAGATGCATGATAGTCCACAGAGGTCATAGGCAGACATACAGAGCTCCAGTCCCCTTCTGGACTAAATCTACCAGCTAAAAACGGTAGATTTGTTTATCCACAATTTTCTGTATCTGTAGGGGGTAGAGCTGATCCCTAATGGAAACCAAGGCATCACCTTTGTTAGTCCCATCTTAGGCTGGATATGCCAAGTGAGACCATTCTTGAGACATTTGGACCGTGCAACAGCAACCCACATGGTATTTTCAAGGCTGCACTGCTGCAATGCTCACTATCTGGTGCTACCCACTAAAACAATTAGGAAACTGTCATTAATGCAGAATGCAATAGTGTGAGTGGTTACAGGTGCAGGGTGACCCTATGCCATAACCAAAAAAAGAGGACAAGACTTTCCTCATGATGTAGGACACTCAAGAAAAACACAGGACATGACAAAATAAAAGCTAAAGCCGCTCATATGGATTGCTTTCATGTCATTAATTTAAACACTATATTGCTTATTATCAAATTTTAAACTATTACATATGGGCTGCCATCCTAAAGATATTTTCCTGGGAGTAAGACCCATTGAACACAATTGGGTTTACTTTTGAATGGACATGGTTAGGATTGTGCTCATGATTACAAAAAAGCTACATCCTGCCTGCTCACAAGGAAAAGGGGGACAAAAGTTTTTTTTTCAAGGACATAAGCTGGAAAAAGAGGGCAGATGGTCGCCCTGTTACAGGGGCCAGTTTATATGACTCAGCTGGAGCACTGCTACAACAGCTGCACCTACTGCCCATATCCAGTCCATGGTGCTAGTTCTAACCTTTAAGGCAGGTTTGTCCAACATGAGGCTCAAGGGCCACATTTGGCTTAGTATGCGGCCATAGATGTGGCCCTCGGGGCCCCCTGTTAGACAAGCCTGCTTTAAGGCTTTTCATGATCTGGTTCCAACCTACCTGAAAGAATGTGTTCTTCTAAACATTCCCAACTCTTCCACAAGTGCTGCATTTTTTCCAAGTGAGAGGTATAGAAGCTTTCAGAGCAAAACTTATCTATAATAGTGCCACAACTATGGAATTTCCTCCTAAGGGAATTGAGAACTACTCCCTTTCTCATGGCTTTTTGGTGAGGGACAAAACATATCTGTTCTGGCTTTTGACTGTTGAGTGAATAGTTACCATTTATGTCTCTAAAATCGTTCTGTAATTGACTACTTCTTGAACATAGGGCGCAATCCAGAGTAACTACGGGGAGTCCTTGCTCAGACGTAAGAACAATTTACTCAGGATTGCAATATGACTTTCCCGTAGGTTTTCACTAGGTGGTGCCATAACTACGTTGACATAAATGTCTCTTACATGCTCCCGTAGTTACTCTGGATTGTAGGGTTACTCTAATGGTTCCCCCCCCTCCATTTTGGTTACATTCCCACTATAAAATGTGAAAATTTAAGTTGCTAATGATGGCTTATTTTGATGTTCCTACTTTTTGCTGTACTTTGTACTCATGTAGAAGCTTTGTTGGTTACCTTGTACATTTACTTTAGCATGGGAAAAGTGGGATATAAATTCCTTAAATAAATACCGGTAAATAAAATTAATTTGTTACTTTCTCTCTCTCTCTCTCTCTCTCTCTCCACCCTTTCACCTTTACCCACCCAACCCCCGCACTTTTCCAAGACATTATATTTTCTTGGGTTTAGGCAAATATCTGGTATGTTAGAATCTTGCACAACTTGGGAACTGAAGCACCTGCTGTGAGTGAAACTGACAGCAACCAGGTGGCTCATTCCCATCACAGCAGGTGTTCAAAGAAAAGTAAGGTGAGAGCCCAGTGCTTCTCCTCACTTTTCAGCCTTTGGAGCCACTTTCTGACAGACAACCACCCACTAAAAGCCAAAGCAAAAGGTACTTAGTTCCTAACTGACTTAAAAGCAACTCTGGGCTGGGGCACAACCTCAAGCAACACAGATGGAGCTCAGTATGCTGTTTTGGAACAATTTAAACATTTCACTGCTTATACATCCAAAATGTCTGGGAATGGCCCATTCAACTCAAGTCATTCTGATTTCACTCAAGAAGGATAAACTATACAAAAGTAGAACAAGGTGCGCATGCATATAAGCGTGCACACAGAGAGTGCTTATCAATATAACAACTTCATACAACTTCAGAACAACTACCAAAATAGTAACCATTTGCCCCTTATTATTTGAATACAATCCACCAAAAATGTCTTAAATTGAATGGGAATAATTCAAGAAAAATGGTTCTTCCCTTCTGTTATTGCGCTGTGCTTATTCACTGTAATGCATTTGAAGTAAAAACAGTACAGTCTACAGTATTAACCACTTGCAATATCACCTTCCTCAAAATCAGGATATTTTTGTCATGATGACCAAGTCAGAAGAGATGACAGATATGATTTCTGAATAGGCCCACAGCATGTAATATGCCTTTTTGCCCAGTTTAATCAAAAGCTATTCATCCAATTAGCCCTTTATGGTATTGCCACATCAATGTCTATTTTCTCATCTCATAGCTTCGGTGTTGACTACAACAGTATTGAAATTAAGTCTAATTAAGTAGACTTATGGATTCACACTAATGGTTATGTATAAGCACATGTTCCCCATAGCTATTTGTTGAAGGCAGTCTTCATATCATTTAACTCACTTCAATTATGCATATTATAGCTTGCCTACTGATGCTTTCGCATAATTATTTTTTAAATATGAGTAAATGTGACCTACGGAATTTTTAATATTAACTTAAGATCCTGTGCTTATTTGTTTGACTTGCAATTTTGTTTCCTTTTCACAGGAACTCCCATTTGAAATTTAATTTAAGTATGTGTGATTGGCCAGCATCAGAAAGCTGATAATGTGATATGAGAGACAGTTATTGCTAGTGTTATATATGAAGCCAAAGTATTATGCTGTACAACATTTTGAGAACTTATTTTAAAGAAACAGCATCTAATAGGCTTAATGAAAATACCTTGTCACATTGATTATCTATCTATATAAAGGTAAGTCTATGTGGCAGAATCAGGTAGGCAGGTTGTTGTGGGTATAGAGAGTATCCAAGCTTCCCACAAAACAGCCAACAGCTGGAAGAGGAACCTTCACATAACCTTTGCAAAGATGCAGGGGTACTTTTGAAAGAATTGCATCTGTGTCTGAAATTGCAAGAAAATGCTAAGTCAGAAATCTAAACCAAAAATCTGTTCATAGTCACCATTTTTTTCCTCTTGATAACGACACAGAGACTAACAGCTCAATGATAAACATTCAGCAGTGTGTGGCCAAAATCCCTTATTTCCCTGTTTGTTTTTTAAAAAGAGATTTGTACAATGCCTCAGCATCATAAAAGCAGTTAGTCTTCCTGAAGCAAGTCTGTTCTTTTTTTAAGCCAGTGCCAGAAGGACCACAGAGCATTCCAGGCAAGTCTTATTTGGTTTCCTTGTCTTTATGCCCAAGTTTACCAGAGACAACAATCACAACAGGAGGGTTGACTCACTGATTGGGCATCCAGCCCCACCAGGTTAGGGTAAACCATCCTATACATCCTTACCTGAGAGTAAGCCCTGTGAAGGAAATGTGTCAAATCAGCTTACTGTGGTTACCCCAATGGAAAAACCATCTTAAATTGGGTTAACAAAAGCCAGCGTTGGTGCAGAGGAATTTGTAGACTATGCTGTGTTCCATCTCTCACCCATCATGGTTGGAGCAACACCAGCTTTTCATGGACTGGAGCTTGTAAGTTGCCTGCTGCAGAACGTATCTTATGTGGCTGATGAGAATGCTTTCTGATATGAGTTAAAGCAGTTTAGATCTAGGAGATTAGCTCTCTTGTTGTATTTTGGGATTTATCATGCATATCTGTTCTTTCGTGCCTTAACCTGTATTTATTATACACGGCAATCCTAAATACACTTTTCTGGGAGTAAAACACACTGAACACAATGGGGCTTATCACTGAGTAGACATGATTAGGTTTGTGGTTTAAGTCTTAATAAATTTTCAATTTTATAAGAGTGTTGTTGTTGATTCTCTATTTATGGACACTGAGGAAGCAGGAGTGCTACCACCTATTTGATGTGTTCTATCTAAGGCTTGAACTGTCTGAAGGCACAGAAGTTCACTTTTAAACTGGCAGTGGTCAGTTAAGATCTAAGGGACAGGAATCCTGTTCAGGCAAGCAATGGCAGACTAACCCTACAATCCAGAGTAACTATGGGAGCACGTAAGAGACTTTACGTGCACCCGTAGTTACTGCACCACCTAATGAAAACCTATGGGAAATTCATATTGCAATCCAGAGCAAATTGTTTTTACACCGGAGCAAGGACTTCCCGTAGTTACTCTGGATTGCGCCCTAAGTTTCAGTCCAGCTGTATATCTGAAAGGGTTGGAATCCTGGTGTTTCCCCCTAAACAGTCTTTGGGTTTGGTGGCTAGAAGGTGACACGAGGCCCCTGGAGTAAAGCAAAGACCCTAATATGGTGGGCAGTGGTGGACTAGGAAAGCCTCCAATCCTTGAGTAAAACCTCCCTACCTTGACAAGCCCCATTGAATATAATGAGACTTTTGAATAAGCATTCAAAGGATTAAGCAGTAAGTAAAGGGGGTGGGATGGGATGCCTAATTAGCCCTTACTCACCTGATTCTATGAGTTGATTCTTTGATTCTGGTTGATTCTAAGATACTGACACACTCATTTTTTAAAAAAAATTCATGTGCAAGGATGATTTTGGTTTTTGCCTCTCTTTGGTCCTTTTGGTTTTTTTATTTGCCTTGTTTTATCCTAAAGTGCCTAACTACATTTTCCCAAGCTGCCCAGTTGTTGCAACTCTTACTTTGGTTTTTATATATATATATATAAAAACCAAAGTAAGAGTTGCAACAACTGGGCAGCTTGGGAAAATGTATATATATATGGGTTTTTGTGTAACTTCCCCAATTTGGGGGAGACCTTTAAGGATCAGAGATGGTGGTTTCCAATGTCACCTCTCCCTGCCTAGGTTTTTCCATCTTGGTGGGGGGGAAAAAAGATTTTACCATGATGGTGGCAGCAGAGATCACCCAAATCCCCCCCCCCCGAACTCTGGGTGATGGGTGAAAGATGAGAGGGAGAGTAAGGGAGAGGAGGGCAGTTGTTAACTGCTCAGTTGTGCATCAGTTTTGCCTTCTGTCCACATAGCTCTTTCCACTATAAGCAGAAAAGGGACTCTTTCACTGCTTATACCAGAAAAGCTGTTGAATTTTTGCCTCCTGTACTATTATTAAAACTCATACGGCCTCTAAAATATGACAGTCGTAAAACCACAAAACTGGATTATACCACACAAGAAGAGACAATAAGGAGTTATTTCTTGCAAGGTAATTTCCTGAAGAAGAGTCTTGTAGAGTCAAATGCATGGGGAATGGAAAAACACTGGTGGGTCTCCAGTTTGCCTTTACTGCCTTCTTTGCATTAACCTTTGGGCTGATGTATCAGTTTTCTCATCCTCTTTCTCTGAGACAGGCAGACATCACTATTTTAAAAGCAGACGGATAAGCAGCCATGGCTAGAAGCATTCGCAGAATAGTAATTAGACCAAAACTTATTCTTTTTAGCAAAATAATGGTTCTGAACTGCAGGTCAGTTCTATTAATAAAACTGACTTCTGAAGATTAAACTTGCTGCCCCTGAAAGAAGCACTTTGTCATGCAATGCAGAAAAGGTTTAGCCCTTCAGCCTCTTATACACATTTGCACCAGTAGAGTTTGTCAGAAACTCTGTCAGAACAAACACTGACTGATCAACATCCAGCCAATTTGGTGCCTGGTGCGCATGGGGAGGATGGGTGCACATGGGGAGAATGGTAAGCACAGGAGGTGGTCATTGGGTGTGTGTAACATGGAGGGGTGTTACAGGGATTAGGGGATGAGCACTGCACAGGGGGTGTGTTGCATGGGGTAAAGCAAAGACCCTAATACAGTGGGCAGCGGTGGACTAGGAAAGCCTCCAAGCCTTGAGTAAAAGCCTTACACAGGGGTTTTGCACAGGACGGTGTTGCACAATGGTTAGGTTAGAAATGCTATGTTCTTGAAATTTTACTCCAGCAACACAGGTACATTTCACTAGTTAATTATAAAAGTTCCCGCCAACACCAAACCGGTAGAAATTTCTCATGCACAGCAGACATAAAATACATCTTGTGCAGAAAAGGAAACCTTGCTGTTTATAAACCTTCAACTGCAGAAAAACACTGCATACCAGTGAAGACACTGGGGAGTTCAGCTACCTTTAGCAGTAAACAACAGACACTCCACTCCAGTTGCTGCTAGTTATGGCCAAACACTTTTCACAGGGTCATAGCTAATAGTGAGTGCAACCCAAATTTCACTGCAACTCCTTATAATTGGAGAGGAGATTGCTGTCTTAATGACTGCACTAATGGGCACCAACAACTGTAGAAACACTTCAACTGCTATCTTAAAGGAAGATTTAAATACTAGTTAATTACATTGTGGTAAAAGTAGGTTTTTAATAACAACTTTGAAGTAGCTAAACTATCGTTACAATCCAGAATAACTACAGGACCTTTTACACTGACATAGTTAAGATGCCCCCCAAGGGAAACCTATGGGAAATGCATAGTGCAATCTAGAATAAGTGCCTCTGATGTCTTCCCATAGTTATTCTGGATTGTAGGGTATGGGCGCAATCCAGAATAACTACAGGGAGTCCTTGCTTTGATGTAAGAACAATTTATTCTGGATTGCAATATGAATTTACCATAGGTTTTCACTACGTGGTGCCGTAACTACTGGTGCACATAATGTCTCTTACATGTTCCTGTAGTTACTCTGGATTGTAGGATATATCAACTATTTTTTCATAACTATTTCCCCTTTTCTTGTTTTGTTGATAGGTCAACCATTAGTGACTTCAGACATTTACTTTGTTCAAATCTTTACTGGATGCTTGAGTTCAGGAATTACTCAAAGCAGGGCTTTCAACTGCAAGTTCTTTCTATCCCTTCCCAGCCCTGCAGTGCAACAGCTCTTGTCCTGGATCAGATATAACCACCAGACTATTCGTAAGACCAGCCAACGAAGACCAAATTTTGCACAATGAATAAGAGTCCTACTGACTAGCTGTTGTAACTGCATGCATTCCTGTCCCCAACTTTGTGGCCCTATTTGGTTTCTTTACTGATATTTATATAGTTTATAAGGAATTTATACTGCGTCTTTCCCAAGACAGATGACAAAGCTTTAGTTCCTCCCCTCCATTTGTCCTCACAACCCTGTAAGTTAGGCAAGGCTAAACGGTGAGTATCTGGCCCAAGGTGAATAACTGGCACAAGGAAGCTTCATGGTCAAGTAGGGATTTGAAATCATATTCCAATTCTTAGTCCAGCTTCCTAACAACTATACCTACATTGCTTTCAATATACTGATAAACACATTAATACTATTATTGTTAGTAATTAAATTATAGTAGTGTGAACATCAAGGTCCCAAGAGACCTCAGTTTTCTTGGCCTTAAACATGGAGAATCAGGTAATTAGCAGTTCCCCAAATTCCTTCTCACACCAAGGCTTTCTTTCAGCCATACCCTTTTCCAGAAGCAAGACCAATTGTTGTTAGTCCTCCTTAGGCCATTCCCCTGAATGATGGAGGCAAACATCCATTATCCATGTAGCAATGACTATCATTTGACTGTCACCTCATAACACAAACAACAAACAAAGTCTAAGCAATCACCAACAGAAAGACAAATCCTTTATGGTGCCTGTACAGTGTTTTGTTTTGTTTTTAAATTTTCCTGTGCCTCTGAAGACTGTATGACAGACCACAATTCAATAGGTGTATCCTGCATGGTGTGGAGAGATGCATCTATTTCAGTCTGAGATGCAATTTTCATAGGCATATTATAGAAGCCATATGTCTTAATGATGCTGTTACAACCTCTTCCACCATAGAAATCTTTAAAAATATATTAGAAATTAAAATATTTTCCTTCATTCCCTTATACCATCTACTGCAATCAATTTTTGCTAAAAAGAAAAAATAAGCATATACATAACACTATAGCGGATAAATACTCTGAAATATGTACTTAAATTAGGATGAGCTAATTAATATATCTAACAAATAAGCGCCACTGATCATAGAAATCATTCCTTTTAAATGGATTGTCTTCATTGTACATCCATAGTTAGATTTTTTCTAAGTCAAAACTTTTGAAGACATTCTATTATCATTGGAGCAGGAGACACACTGCATAGAAGATGCTGATATACATACTGATGAATTCATGTTACTTTAAGTTTATTTTTTTTTACTTGTCCATCCTAATTCAATTATTTTCACACAGCCTAACTCAATTATTTTAACTTACAATTACAGGCCATGTCCATTTATATAGTACTTAATATAAACCAACAATATTTGTCAGAATCTAATGATGTTCAACAACTCTCAGTCAACAAGAGTTAGACGGTCCCATCTGCCCTTGTCACTCACCTCAACTGCCTTCAGGTGTAGGCTCATATAAAGGAAAGAGGTGAGTATCATCCCTCATCACATCCCATCAACACTAAGGTGTGCCCTGAACACTGTTCCTAGAGCATGTGAATGAACAACTGAGGCGCATCATCTGTCTTCTAACTTCTCCTGGGCCACTGCTGATGTCACAATAACTCAAACAAGGGAGGAGGAATAAATGGGATAGAAACCAAAAGGCACTAGTAATCAACCACATAGGTTGGATTAAAGGGGACTGGGCAAATAAATAGCTGCCATGTGATAACAAAAGTTCTATAATATAGTCTATGTCACTGTGGTCTTCAAAATAGGGGTTGGAACCCCCTTGGGGGGTTGCAACGTTATTTCAGGGGGATCATAAAGAGCTGGGTACAGCCATCTTGGAATCTGGCACTGGGTACATTAGTCACATCCAACCATGACATCACTTCCAGGAAGTCCCAGCCAGATTGTTATTCTGAGTATGGGGTCCTGGGCTGAAATACCACTGAAATACCACTGAGTGCCACTGGTTAAGAGACTATTGTTGGAAAAGCCTTTTTCCCAGAGCAACCTGCAATCTCTGCTTGGTTGACATCAACAGTTGTTGATGTTGGTCGTTGAGAATAAAATAGGAACAGAGGCAACAAGAAAAGTTTCTGAAAAAATACTTCAATCACATACTTTCCCGCTTATGGTTTGATTCTGTCTAGAATAGGGTGATATTATGGGATTGTTCAGTCATAGCCATGCCAATTCACAGATTGGTGCCTTCTTTGGTGGTACATGCAGACACCATTAATGTGCCATGCTATGTTTGCTGAGCAGTATTGTGCCATGAAAGCTATCACACTGAGTGGGCTGCAACTACAATATGTCAATGTTTTTCTGGCAGTAGCTGTTTTGAGACCATATGATTGCTTTGTATGTTTTGTCAACAACTGTTCATTCAGCACAGCAGGCTAAATTTTAAAAGCTAACCCAAAGCTTGAGTGCTACTTAGAAATATGAAAAGCCTTGGGTGCCTTCTAACCATTAGCAGGCATCTTCCCTACAAAAAAAAAACACAACAAACAAACAAAAAACCTCAAAATGCTTAAGGTTCCCCTCTTTAAGCTCTTCTTCCACAGCCACCCCATTTAAAAGATACTAGAACTGAATTGCTCCACTTTAAGCAGCAGCATGAGGAATGCAGCTGAACAGGCATGCCACTCCGATGCCGCCACCTTCACATCAAAAAGGTGCAACAGTTAAGAATGGTCAAGTGTCATCTTTAGAAACAGATGAACAGATATTCCATTCCTGGGTATTTTCTATAGAGGGCTGAAAAATGAGGGGAAGAATGTATGTATGCACTTTATAAATATAGCACAAGGAGACAAGAAGCCTTCTTTTCAAAGCTTTCTTTCATTCATTCCTTTCAAAGCTTTCCATTCTGCACTTTATGAAATAGAGGACTGGGCCACCATATGTGCCTTTCAGTGGCTCTTCAGTACAAATTCAACACACCTGCTCAATCATTTGCAGGAAGAGCTAGGCCAACAGCCAGAAGTCAATCGAGTGGCCCTTGTGCTCAATATACCCTACTCACTCACAGTGTTGCTTGACTCAATTCATGAGTTCCCCCCCCCCTTTAACCTCACTCAAAAATGAGTCCTAGTGAGTGGACTTTCTGAGATAGAGCATTTCAAGATTCTAAAAGGCAGTCCAGAGTCTTTTCCATTAAAACTCAGACATGACTCCACAGGAAAAAAAATGGAGCTGCTGCCGGGGGATTTGTGTGTGTCAGTCTTCTCTTTGAAGACTTCCCTTATGTTCCTGCCCATCCCAACAGTAAACAAAAGCCACAATGTTTTTCAAGTGGGCCAGTGCAAATATGCTAATCAGGTTCTTCCATATGTTCCTCAGCTATGACAAAATGCACCTCCTCATATCACATGCATTAGTTACTTCTGCAACCAAATACTCTTAAACTTAAAAAAGACAAAAATTCACCATTTCTCTTCATCCACTCCCCAGCCCAACTCTGAGTACAATCCTAACCATGTCTACTCAAAACTAAGCCCCATTGTGTTCAATTGGTCTTACTCTCAGAAAAGTGTCTTTAGGATTGCAGCCTAGGTCTCCTAACTGAACATAAATCCTGCTGCTGGTTGCTGCTGAATGTCCAGCTTCTGGATCACCACACTAGTTCTTTAGGGTGACACACAAGCAGTGCAACATCAGCATACACAAGCAAGCTGTGTTTGGACAACTCAAGCTATCCAAATCCATGGCACATACAGAATCAGTAGCCCCAGACTCAAGTGTTTGCCCAAGTCTTTGACATATGTGACTCTGGTCCACACCTGACAGCAGAAAATGCATGTTTTCACAACTCTGACTCGGCTTCCCATCCCTGCCAGTATGTATACACACACAAACATGTGTGTTACAAAATAACACCATTCATACAAGGCTCAAATTTCTTCAGTGCATAACAGCATGAGTATTTGGAGACCAGATTTTGAAAAGAATGCAGTGCTCTTTAAGCAAATATAATAACGCATTGAGATTTATGAAATTACTCCACCTCCAACAGTTCTTCAAATCTGGCCAGTGTCTTAATGCCTCATTGGAGAACCAAACTATTCTGGAAATCTGTTTTGAAGTGCCCAATAAATACAAAAAACAACTAAACTATCTGGAAGGGAAGCAACATTAAAATGAATTGAAAAGTTCAGAACAGATGTACACAGAGCGCAAATTAGCTGGTGTTAAAAATTAAGTAAAGAAAAGTCAAGGGAGGAAGAAAGAAGACTGCATGATCCAAACGTGAGCAAAGGAAGTAAATGTGAATCAAATCACTCTAATGTCTATCTCTCAAAGTACACACCTGTTCTCTCCACCCACCCCTGCTGAGTACATGAAAAAACCAATTTCAAAAGACTGTAGTGAATGTGAAAATTACAGGCCCATCCATCACCATTATTCCCTCTATAGAAACAACTGCTGAAAAGGGAACAGAATAAACGCAATAAACCTTTCTTTATGATATGAAAAGACAAATTTTCTATAGATTCTGGCTGTGTGCTGAATCATCTAGGCTAGGGCAACGATAACTTGGAACTGGCAAGTAATGCTTTACCGAGTTTGCACGGGGGAGTATTATACATTTTATATGGCTTAGGAATCTGTCCAGAACTATACAGCAGAGGAATCTTCTTGCTCTGTGTGCCTTGCTGAAGACCTAGCACCCACAGTAGAAGCAACACTCTTGGGAACTGCTGAAGGTTTTTTTTTAAGCAACTCACTGATGATCTGTATGCTCAGGACAGCACAAAGTTCCCAACTAACCTTTGTGCTTGACATGAGGTGTTTAACTTGTGAAACCTGTTTGAAGAAAGATCAAGAGGTGTGGGCCCATAAAACAGATACAGATCATGTGGACACCATCTCCTTCTCCATTAGCAGCTGGAGTAGTTAAAGAACACCAGCAAGGTCAACAGGAAGCTCTCACTCATGTTCCTTTCTGGTTGCAAAGTAAGTTTTTTGTTTAACAGGCGCACAGGGGTACAGAGGAATTTGCCTCCACCACCTGCAAAGCCATCCACGCTCCCATTACATTGTTTTAAATAATTAACTGGGATGAAAATTGGCTAAATTTTCAGCCTTTTTTTAAAAAAAAAAGTGTTCAGGGAGCCATGTTGGGGAGCCATGGTGGTAGAGAGATGCATCCGCAGACACTCCAGTATCCACAGGGGAGCACATAACAGAACCCCTGAACCCCTGTATTGCATTCATTTCCCAATTATATTCATAACATCCCTGGGGCTAAATGATACCAATACTACAGGTCAAGTCTTGGCATCCATGAGGGGTCTTTTCCCAGAATCTCCATAGCAGCTGATTTTCATGTTAAATAAAATCCATCGAATCAATTCACATATTTCAAAATCATGTGAAACAAAATTTATGTGTCTTTTGGCAGCAGTTTAAGAAACGCCTATCTACCATGCTTATTAGGCAGAGTCTCTCTCTCTCTCTCTCTCTCTCTCTCTCTCTCTCTCTCTCTCTCTCTCTCTCTTAGAAGAGCTTTGTTTCAGCTTGGAGGCAGATTCCTCCATTCCCCCAGGGCAGCAACACAATGCAAAGTGTTGCAACACAATGCAAAGTGAGAATCACTTCCCCTATGCCATGCAGGGGGAGGAAAGTGTCTGGCTCCCAGCTGAAACAAAGGTGTTCTAAGCACAGGTGAGGGAGGGCTGGGGAGCTGAAACTAAGAAGGAAGGGTTTGTGAACCTAGGCTGCAATCATACACACACTTTCCTGAGCGTAAGCTCCACTGAACATAATGGAACTGAGTTGGCATACATCTGATAATGCTGCTAGGGAGCACATGGCAGGAGTGGGATTCAGTCTGGAGTCCCTTGCTCTGGTCAAAAGGTGTCGCAAAAGTGCCATCAAGCACTTCTGGGCTGTTGGAGGAGGCATTAGTCTGCCAGCAGAACGGAGAGCTTGCACTGGCAGACAGGTGCCAGCACAAGCTCTCCTGAGGGTGGGAAGAAGGCCAGGGAAGGATGAGGATCAGGTGGAAGAGGACATTATGGAGTAGGGTTGGGAGATCAGAAGGCAGGAGGAAAGAGAGCAGGAGGTGGGGCCTGGATCTGCCTTTCTGTCACTGCTATCCTGACCGGAGAGAGCGGCGCATTGCCACTCTAGTCTGTTTGAACTTAGGCCACCTGAGGTATTTCCAGAGGTACCCTAAGTCCGAGTAGGCCTATAAATGCTGCTGCATCCTTACCTTGGGAAGGGGAGAAGCCTCCCCTTTCCTGGGTATTGGCAGCAGAAGCCTGTCTAACTTGTGCTGAATTTACTCTCTCTCTCGGCATCCATCAGTCTTAAAAGACTATGGTATCATATCCAACGCTGCATGTGAAGCACGAAGGCCTGGGTAGATTGATATGGAGGATAGGCTGTTACTCAAGCAGCAAATCCCCACTCTCCATGCCACCGAAATGGTCCAATGGAACGGCAAAGCCGATACGACTGGATCCAGCTGTCACAGAGCTGGACTAAGGACAGGAGCTCATGCTGTCTTGTGGACCCAGGTCTCGGACCCTGGCCTGCTGGTTAACAGGCACAGTGTCTTAACCACTTGCGCCACCCACAGCCCTACAGCACATGCGATTCAGGCTGCCTGCTTCAGTGCAAGTTATGATTGTACTGTCAGATCAGGAAGGTCCTGATTAAACTGTCTCTTAGCAACAACAAAACACCATCTCCCATAAGATGTTTCTTAATGCACAACTCAGTACAATATTCCCTAAAACACAGTACAGTGGCGCCTCACGTAACAAATTTAATTCGTTCCAGAGGCATGTTCTTTATGTGAAACACTCTTTATGTGAAGCGGATTTTCCCATACAAAATAATGGCAACTCAGATGATTGGTTCCACAACCCCCAAAATATTCATATAAAAATATTAACTGGATGTAAAAATGATGACAGAACACTGGGATTGAATTCAAAACATGCATTCAATGTGCATGATCTTATGAAGTCTATTTAGGCTGCAGTCCTAAAGACACTTTCTTGGGAGTAAGACCCATTTAACACAGTGGGGCTTACTTCTGGATAGACATGGTTAGGAGGCTGCAATCCAGGACACCTTCAAAGTGTCTCCCCACTTTCTCCTTCTCTCCATCCTGAGCCTCTCTCTCCCGTTCCCTTCTGGCTAGCCCTGAGCTGCTTCTCTCTTCTCCACTGCTCTTCTCTCTCTATGCCCAGCAGACACCCGGCCACAGGAGGAACAGCATGGAAGTGATGCTTTCACTATGGGCAGGTGCGCAAGGCAGCCCTGACGCTTTTTAAACAGGCTGCCGGCCAGCGCGTCTGCCCCAACTGCCAACAAATGTTTTCTTTATGTGAAGCATGTTCTTTACGTTTGTTTGTTACGTGAAACATACTTTACGTGAGGCATTCTTTACGTGAGGCACCACTGTATATCCCTCTTCCCCTGCAAAGGGAAAAGCAATATCACAGAACGGGGATGTTGGGCATGTTCTAGGATACAATGTCAGTTCACAAGAGACAACAGCACAGCCTACCATGTGCTATGATTTTGCTCAGATACATGCCTCAGAAGCCTCTCCTATACACCGGGAATGCATGGAAGGAACAAGTGTAGGCTCACTTAAATTCTGCATGGTAATACTTCAGTACAGCTGCTTCAACCAGCTGGAAAATGAAGGAAAGTAATAAAATATTGCAGGCAGCCTAAATGTGAAGTGAGAGTTTAGCTTATTTCCAAGTTAACACTTCATTGATTCTCTATATAAGTCAAGTAACTGGATTCCTTTCAACTTTAGGGATCCGCACCTTTAACAAATGTATAGAATTTCAGCAGTTGCAACTCTTCATCTCACAGAAGACAAACTGCACCTGCTGAAATTCTTTCCTATACAATTGTTAAAGGTCCAGAATCCATAGTTTATTTTATTTATTGTTTTTAATTAGTTCTCATTGTTTCAAATGAGTGAGAATCTACAAAAATCTACCTTACTTAATAAGGTAAGTGGTTCTTGAATCTGCCAGCCCAAGAAGGCTTGTCTCTGTTCCGTTAACTTAAGGGGTGATGTGGGAGATTGTGACAGCACAATCACCAGGAGCACACCATGACTGTGAATGTCACGGGGCCGCCTCCTCCTGCCTTCCCCCCCTTTCTCCTGTGGGGTCTGGTCCTCCAGGATGACTGAGATCTGAGTCTCGTCCTCGTCTCCCTCCCAAGCATACATGTCATACGCGGACACAAGCAAGGTAAGTTTAAACCAAGTTTACTCCGTTTTCTCCTCTCCAGCTTAAACAGTCATTAACAGGCTTTCTTCTTTCACAGGTTATTAACTTGACAAACTATCTCCATAACAGAACCCCACCACCATGACCAGGTAAGTGTACCCTTTTAACTCTTAGTCCACTCAACACCATGCCATAATTGACATCTCACTTTTCTTCTTCTTTGCAGATGCGTTCTTCCGTCTCCAGGTCTCTGTCTCCTTCTCCCTTGACAGGCTCGCTCTGGTTTGAATCAGGACGGGGTCTCAGACACTCATGCTTGATCCCAAGCTGCTGCTCTTACGCTCTCAGGGTTAGGGTCTCTAGGGACAAGTTCGTAGGGTTTTCTTCCCATGCCTTGTAGGTGCTCCTCTCTCACCAAGGCACCTCTTCCCGCCACAGGACCTCCTCCACCTCCCCTTCTCGCTCTCTTATATCCTCTACTCCCCCGCCCATCTCTTCCCGCCATATTCCTGCCAATGAGGGTACACCCCCGTGAGCGTACCATCGGGTGGACAGTCCCACCGTGATACCTCTCTTCTTCAGACCTCCCCTCCCTCCAGTCCTCCATAACTCGACCATGTACTTCATGGACCACACCTCCACCGCATCAGGGAAGTCATTTATGTCCAGGGGGGGTAGTTTGGTCTTCTCCAGACTCGGAGGCTCTCTCCCATATATACCCCCATTGGTTCCACGTTGAAGCACTGATAAGCATCCCAATCCACCTCACAGTGAACATGGGATTTTTTTTATTTTACTCATCTCTCTCTGTGCTGACCTTTTGGGGGTGCAGGGACCCTTCAGAACACTGAAAAAAGCAGTTGTGACACACTTCTGAGTTGTGATTGCCAAGACAGAAAAGTGTTGCGATCACATTTTTTTCCAGTGTTCTGAGGCGTGATAAGTGAAACTCTGATAAGTGTTTGCATGATAAGTCACTCTGTCCTCGGCAGCGCAATCCTGACAATTCTGCTGCCATTATCCTCATCCCTTCTTTATTGTGATTTATTGTGAGTCTCAAATCCCAGAGAGTTTGAGAACCACTGCCTTACTTCTATAGTAGCATGAAGACAGATGGCAGCTTTCTTAAAGTAAGAATCACAAAACTATGATCTGCGCCCAAACCTTTAGGGCCATAAAAACCACAGAATGAATTGCCCTGTCATGGGATATGGAAAACTGCTGGAGAAATAAATTATTCACATGTAAATCAAGCTGGTGAGGTTGAGACAGACAATATATTTCTCTACAAACATTGTTAAAGTTTTACCAACCAATTTGTGGCCTGCAGGGTATGCCTTTAGTATTCTCACTTTAATGAACGTGCACTAAATAAACTCTCTCTCTCTCTCTCTCTCTCTCTCTCTCTCTCTCTGTGTGTGTGTGTGTGTGTGTGTGTGTTTGTGTGTGTACAGAACTTGCACGCACGACAGAATGACAGAATGCCACTGAATTTATACAGGTACAGGCTAAAATTAATGTGAAATTAATCATGCAGCGCAATGTAGTTCTGCTACAGAAGGTCTGAGATTTCCTGTTCTTAACTAAATTCTAATATTAAAAAACAAAGGTTTTTCAGCTCCTGGAAAACAAGCCAACATTAAACATTCAGGAAATGACTGCCAAATCTGCTGGAGACAGTGTAGACAGCTAAAGGCTGTCAGTGGGGAATATTGTCATAACACTAAGAATAATGTGTTATCTGGTGCCTAACACTGAACATTGTGTAAACAATTAATCATGGGATAGAAACCGCAGAAAATCAAGCAGGTTTGAGTTGCATTTACAGCCTTTCACTGATCAAAAACAATTCTGTTGCTCACTGCTTATGATGAATGAATCTTGTTAACCTTTGTTGACACAACATGTCATTCTCTGAAATGCAGGCATCTCGTATTGGCATTCTTTGCAGCTGTCTTTAGGAACAGGTTGAATGCAAATACCTATAGAGGGAGAAAAGAGAACAAGTGGCAGGGAGATGAAAGGACCTGGAAACTACTCCGGAAGTTATCAAAACAGATGACTTGGGTAGAGATGCATGCAAAGTTATACCTCAGTGTTCAACTACTATGAACTTCGATGCTACTAACTTGGTCCAGGGGGCAGGAAGGAGAGGAATGGGGCAGTAGGAGGGATGGAGGCAGTTTGGGGAGGAAGAGGGTGATTCATGGCAGCACCAATACATACCAACATCCTATCTATCCTTGTCTCCATTATTCTTCTTGGACGTACACTAATTTCTAGTCAGAAGCAGGGTGACCAGATGCCAATACCTCAAAAGGAGGACAAGGTTTTGGATTCCTCTCAGCCTAGCCTTTTTGGCAGACAAAGGCACTTTTTCCTTTTCATGAGTAAAACCACAATATTGGGCACTTTCACGTTCCTATAGAGCTCAATGCATATTTTTTATTTTTAGTTTTTTGGCCATAACGTTTGATAGGAAGGAGCTATTTCAAAACTGATTTTTGCATTGAATTCTGCTCTTCAGTATAAATCCAACAACACATAACATGATGGGGTACTGCACACCATTGCAAAGCACCAAAATGAAGCCAAAATTGAGGACAATGAAGCCCTTTTGGAAGACACTCGGACAGGAGTAAAAAAAGAGGACAAATCCAGAAATTTCCAGTCATACAATCACCCTGGTCAGAAGACCTACTGGGTTTGCAAGGGCTTCATCTGGGCTAAGGATAAAAGTTCCCTTGCCTTCAGGTCAGGTCTCACATATTGTCCCACTCTGTGGAATGCAGAAGGTACAAAGGGTAAAAACAGAACAGAGGGAGGGTAAAAGGGAACAGCAATTAGGAAGGGAGGGCAGATCCTTATGTTGCCAGAATGCTCATACTCACAACAAAAGACACTGATAGGATTGGGTAGTTAGTAACTACTTCACCAATAAAGTCTTATTGTAATGGATAGGCTTGAAATGGTACCAGTTTCCCATGCTGGTTTCATGCCATTTTCCAAAATGAGGCCATAATCCCATGATCCCTATCATCCCCTATGCCTCTAAGCAGCCCACACCCCATTACCCACCCAATATGGCTCACGTTTGGAACCACTGCTCCAAGTGCATCTCATTAACAATCTGTAACTGTACATAGTGTGCACTGTCATTCAGGAAGTACCTAAATTTTGGCAGGAGAAGAGAAACAAAGGAAGACAGCAAGAACATTAGAGGCATGATCCTAGCACATTTAGGCCAGCCTAACTCACCTGGCATATCTTCCTATGGAGGTGCGGCGAGGTCAGCATATTCCTGTGCAGTGGTCTAACTCATACAGGAGTGGAGCAGAAGTGCCTTATGACACTTTTGTGACACCCCCCAAGTCATCATAGGAATGATGACTAAATGAAGGTTAGTCTTGCAGCCTAGATCACTCCCCTCAGATTAATTAATTTGCCAGTAGCTGACAAAAGTATTTTTGAAACAGCTATTGCTGTCCAAGAATTAATTGGAGACTTATCTTTCTTCCTTTTGAGAACATTTCAGCCAAAACTAAAATTGGTTCAACTTCATTATAGACTTCACAGCCAAATCCTACCTAAATCCCTATCCAGGAATTCAGTAGCATCAGTGTGGGTTATGATGCACCCAACAAGGGATTTCTGAATGCTAGAGGTCTATTCAGCTGCAATGGGTCAACTCTGACCCACATCAGTGACACTACTGGTGCAGGTTTCGTTGGCCCACACATGTTGATCAGGCCTGGGAAGAGGATCCAGATTTGGCACACACTGCCACCAGCAAATCTATTCCTCTTCTGGGCCCAATCTGTCCATCCCTTTTGCTCCCCATCCTTATCCCCATGTAGTCTAATCTGTTTTGTGAGATGAACATCCTACCAAAAATTGGGTTAAGACCCACGGTTTTGGAAATGACAGCTCTAGTGTCCTTTATTAGTCCATAAGTTCCATAAGAGCATAAAACCTATGTTGTATCATACTAGGGGTCCATCTACTCCTTCATTCTGTTCCTAACCATGACAAGCTAGAGGCTTTTTGGAAGTCAACAAGAAAAGCATGGACAATGTCCCTTAATGTTTGCTTTGCTTTTTGACCTTGGAATTTCTGCTGAGTTATCATTACTAGTAGCTATGCCTTTTATATACCATAAACTGACAGACTGAAGCCATGGTGTATGTTTTCTTAATTTACTATAGCAGATTTTCACCAAGCTAAGCTAGTTGTTTTGGGGAATTTTGAAAGTCACTGGAGGGAGAGCAGTGATCCAGCCATTTTCTCTGCTGTGCACTGGCAACGGTTAAATCTCCTTCTCTGTTAGGAAATTGTAGTTATTTGGGAGGCTGAATTGGAGCCATCTCTTTCCTTCCAAATAAATTAGATCTGTTGGCTTTTCTTATTCTCTCTGCTTTTAATGTTGATGTGTTTGGAGTCAGCACTATCCTGTTTGATGCCTGTTGTTGACAATGCAAATGTTCTGACTTCTCAAGAGACGGAGCAGCATCAGCAAACTCCAGGGCTTTGCCTGTGATATGCGCACAGCAGGAGAAGAGAGCAAGAGTACCTTTAAGCACAGATCACAAGTAGGCTGCCTTCTGCACCTGGCTATTTACTTTTTTCTGGATCTGCAACAAGGTTTATGTCAATCACATTCTACAACCGAAAAAGAGGAGAATTGCTTTATTGTTTGATGTTTCTAGTACTGTATTTCTGCTGCACTCTCCAACAAAAGCTGTAGACCATGCACACACAACCTAAGACATCTGAGGCTGGAATCCTAACCTCTGTTTCAGCCGGCATAAGCCCTAGCACAAGTCCCATGCTGGCCTGAGAATGTCAAAAAAAGTGTGGTAAAACACTTATGTGCCATTCGTGGATGTGGGTTAAGCCAGTGCACAGACATACACTTACCCCCCTACATCACCACAGGAATGGGAAGATCAATGAGTTGTGACTCCCTAGGTTAGAATTGTACCCTAAATGTAGGAGTTCTGCACACAGCAACAACTCCAACTTTTAGATGGCAGCAAAATTATGATATCCCTCTGGGCAGCCTCTTCTTTTTCACTGAAGGGCTTTCTTTAAAAACAATGATTTAATCAGCTGCAATTATTCACTTTGTATCTAAGACAAGTTGTGTTGCATTACCTCGAGCAGGAGAGGGTTTTTTTCCTGTTTATCCTCTCCTGAAAAATCTTTAAACTACCACTGAAATGCATATAGTATTATAACATGTGTTCTATGCAGATTTAGCAGAGAAAGTCCCTGCTGTTTGATATCTGCCTGATAAATCAAAAACCTGTTCTGCACTCTGAGATCTTGGGTACATCTTGTTAAAAATTGTTCTTGTGTGTACCTCTGCATAGTACAACATTTCAGTTTCTTCTGAGGGAGGGGAGGTTCTGCAGTTAAACTTCCAGGCAAAAGACACATCTTGATTTCAGATCACATATTGATAATATCCAGCTCTGTCCCTCCTCTCCATTGAATACTGAGGAGGCTGCTTACTGCTGTGTGTTTAACGTTTCTCCTGCCATTTTATATTTTTTCAATCCTTTTGCTGCAGTTAATGCTGTGTACTGTTTTATGGTCCTTTGTTATCCGAGTGGTCTTACTGCTGTTTTTGTTGCTGCTGTTTTTACTGATATCACATTCTGTTTTTATATTTATATATTAATTTAATATTGCCTGATGTTCATTATTTTATAAGTAGTTTTATTGTTCTATTATGTATATTTTATGCTAGCCGTCTTGAGCATATATGGTAGTAGGGGAAGACCAGGGTGACCAGATGCCGAACCCAAAAAAAGGAAATTCCTGACATCCAAGCAAAATTCTTGACATGTTAAAAAGAAAGTGTAAGACACCCAAAAAATGTAGGACATGTTAAAATAAATGCTAAAAACACTTGTATTGCTTTCCCGTACTTAATTTCAACATTATAGTACTTCTTTTTTATATTGAACACCTCTTTGCAAGACCTTTTTCACCAACAATGCACATAAAAAGGGACTCAAAGAAGACATGATCCTTCTGCAAAGCACCTCAATAAGACTCTCTGGCACCCAGTCACGTAAAAGGGGCTCAAGCATCTCCTTTCCTGTTTCTTTTACTCCCATTGATGTGGCTGCAAGTGTGCAGAGGAATCCCCAGAGCTCCAAGCAGAGGAACTCCAGTCAGGCCATCTGGCCTGTTCCTGCAATTTCAGCTTGGCCACCAGGGGGCAGTGGTGCTGCAATCTTCCTTTTTTTCCAGGTGTGCGCTCACGTCTGCCACCTGGTGGCCAAGCCAACAATTGCAGGTGGCAGATTTAAAATTTTTAAAGCGCTTTAAAAAGTTTAGTTGGGGGCTTTTTCAACTCTAAAGAAGACATGTCCAGCCATTTCCAGCTTTCTGGGAACCCTGGGGAAGGCAGAATTAGAACAGTATAGATATATACGCAACTATATTTATAGCACTAAAGCTCCATCTAGGATACAGGTTATCATTCCACAAGTTGCGGTGGGGTGAATATGTCAAACTTTTATGCAAAACATATTACAGGGCAACTGTGATTCTTCAGGTCAATCATTACTCCAATGATCTGCGCTTCAAAAATCACATACATAACATGGAGCAGTTTGTGACTCAAGGTGATTTTCCTTGGATGATTACATCTATGGTCAAACTTGCTGGCCCAACTATATAGTGATCTTATACAATTTACATGCAGGGAGTGAGGAGGTATGGGAAGCCCTTTTCCTAGGTTCTGCCACTCACTCCGATTCACAACTGACGCAAGCCACAGTGATCTGCATTTGGCTCACTTCATCAGGAAGCAGACCACCTACCTCCTTAGCATGCTTGTGTTGTTTTTGCAAATGCAGAAGTACAGCATTAATATGTTTTTTTCACAGGGGCCATGCTTACAAAGGAGCTCCTTAGTTCACTTCATTCTTTTAAATGAAACTCACCTATCTCCCCTATGAGGGTGTCTGTTCACTGGCCTCCCCCGCCCAAGAGTGTCATAAGGGTGCCTTATGACACCCCCAGGCCAGCACAGGACTTGTGCAAGGAGTTGTGCTAGCCTCACCAGGGGTTAGGATTGCACTGTCAAAGTGCTAGACTTCCATGTTTCTGAAAACCACACAAGGAGGGGTCAGAGAACCACTCCATGAGAGGTGTGTATAGGTAGAGGTGGACAATCTCAAAATGCCAGATGCAGGGGGGACACCTGGATGTAGGTGTCATATGTGTTGCCTGAAGCATCTGGTGGGCTGCTGTATGATATAGGAAGCTGGACTAGGTAGGCCTTTGGCCTGATTCAGTGAAGGGTCTTCTTATGTTCTTATAACCAAGGTAAGTGGCTTTTTCAGTTAACATGCCGTTAGTGGCAGTGGTGGCAGTGGTGGCCGTTAGTGGCAGTGGGTGGCATCAAAGGTCACACCATCCCTTATTCAAAAATTGTTTAGTGGTTCTAACCAGACCTAGGCTACAAACCAGAGTAACTACAGGAGCATGTAAGAGAGACATTACGTGCACCCGTAGTTACTGCAACCACCTAGTGAAAACCTATGAGAAATTCATATTGCAATCCAAAGTAACTTGTTCTTACTCCAGAGCAAGGACTCCCTGAAGTTGCTCTGGATTGCACCCCTAGGCTACTCTTAGACATTTTAAAAAATGATATTTTCCTTCTTTACTCACAGATGGTTGGTTATTCAGCATGAGGGAGACATGTATTTTATGCTTTCAAAGGCTTGTTCTTTTGCCCCTTTCTTTAGCAAACTTATGACAAAGGAAACAGAGGGAAACCTTAGCCTATTCATCTGCACATCAACATATGGGCAATGCTCAAAGCAATCTGTTCATTATTATTTTCTTATGTTATTCAGAAACACATCAAATTGTCATGATGATAGCCACCCCTATGCAAAATATGAAAGATTGAGATTAAAGGTACAGATGACAACCAAGTTAACAATGGGCTGCTGCATAAGATTCAATGAGTATGTATCAATCTAAAATAAACATCTACTGTTGATAAAGAGTTATCAAAGAGTGCGAAGGGTTTCCCTATGCCAGTATCAAAATTGGTTTTACTGGCAAAAGGAAAATTTCCTGACACTGTGGTGATCTGAAAAATATTTTACATAAATAAAATGGACACATGCTAGGCTATGTTGAGTGTTGCTTGGGACTGTTCCTGGTCATTGGGAAAGCAAAGCAAAGACTGAGGAGCAACTAAGACGACAGCTCAATTTTTTTTAAAATCAGTACTAATCATAAGAATCAGTCAGAGACAGAAGGGAGGAAGGAAAGGATGGGAGGACCTACCTGAGTTCCCAGAACTTGTTTAATGTACCAGTGCTGCTACCCTGCTTGTTCAGCAGGTTGTATGGTGTGAGCCATGTGTCTTAAAGGATAATTGAAACCTATCCAGCCAGGCATATACACAGTAGCAACAATTCTTAAGAATGTGTACAACATGCACATGCAAAATCCCAAGTGCAGCAGGTTAAGATGGTTTCAGAGTTGGTCAATGGGTAGCTGGGAGTGGATCAAGGTGGGAAGAGGATCCCGCACTGAGGATCGTCAAGGAGAGGCTCGACAAGCACCTGTTGGGGATGATCTAGGAGGATTTCCTGCTGCAGGCAGGGGTTGGACTAGATGACCACCTAGGTCCCTTCCAACTCTAGGATTCTATGATTCTAGGGGGAACTTCAGTGCTGGGGATTTTAGCAGCAGCAACATATACCAAGATCCAATCCCCCTATTCTTGGGCTGATCTTCCCCCAGCAACTTTCCTCAGTTGATTAAATAGATGGCATAAGGGCTACCTTACCTGGAAATGCCCATGACTGACACCGTATGCAAAGCTTGTGTTCTGCCACAACCTTTCCCCAAACTCCCCACTTGTGCAGTAACTCTTCTTCACAGAGAAACTATTCCATACAGACCCAGAGCACAATCCTAACCATGTCTATTCAATAGTAAGCCCCATACTGTTCAATAGTACTCCCAGGAACCTGTCTTAAGGATTGCAGCCATACAGTGCACATATATGTGGGTAAACATGCACAATTTGTATATAATTGTGTTATATTTAGAACAGGAGCAAATGAGAGTAACAGCGATGGGCCCATGTGCTCAATATACTCACTTTGGCCACAAAAGCCATGTTTCAACAGTGTGCGGTGGCACACTGGTGTACTATGAGTGTGTCATGGGAATTTGGGACAAAGACATTTATTGGGCAAATAGAAGATGTGAGCCCCTCCTCTGGCAGTATGGTGTGCCATTATCAAAAAATGCAGGTTTGCCTTGACAATTTTAGTGCCATAAGATGAAAAAGATTGAAAATCACTGGACTAACATGTAGAGAAAAGTCTCCAAAGGAAACATCGGAAAAATAATTAGATAATACTAGAACAAATGATATAATACTCTAAACTAAGGCAACCACAATAAAGGGATAGCCAAGCTCTGCAATTAATAATGTCAATATTTTTATCTTATTTAATTACTGGGAGTGGGAACAAGGCTAGCAGATATCTCTAGAATGTTTAAGAAAGGAGGACCAATTTAAAAGTAGACAAAAGGAAGACCAGTAGAAGAAAATGTGAGCAGCGCCTGAACAGAAATTGTGTTGACTGCACATCCATTGAATCCTTATTGCCTTAGTGTAGTGTTTCTCAAACTGTGGATCAAGTTTGAGGATCAAGACTTTGTGTCAAGAAAATTGGTCAAAAAACCAATTTCTGGTGAATTTCCAAATTCCTTATATGATTTTATTTTTAATAGCTTAGACTTGATGATACCATAGTATCATGTCCTTTAAAATGCTAATATTCAGTTCTGTTTTCCTGGGGGAAAAGGTGCCGGTAGTCACCTTTGAGTAACCCCAGATAAAAAGCCCTGGTAATATGTACAAGGTGTGACAATAATGAAACGAGACTTTTCTCAAAATGGTTTTATTACAAAGCCTACAGAGAAATTACGCATTGTCTCCTTCAAAGTAATCCCCCCAGAGTTAATGCACTTTTGCATTCGCTTCCACCACCCATGGAAGCACTCTGCAAAGTCCTCCTCCTTGAGGGCCCTTAGCTCCCTCATCACAGTGACCAGGAATTTCAAATTGATTCTCTGCTCCATGTTTGTGTCACCTCCAGTTGCGTGATTAAGGCATAACAGCAGTGTGATACACGACAGCCTGAAACAGAAGCACAGAGTGAGCGAGGTGAATAATATTACAGCAGAATAGTGGGGAGATGTTGCACAACTCAATGACATAAGCGGTTAGCCAATTGGCACTGAGGCATGAGTGCAGCTTCCACAGTCTCATTTCGTAGGCCTATTTGCTTTTAACAGTGATAGTAAACAGGAGATACTCCCAGTTGAGTATGGGTATGATTGTGACCCAGTTCTTAAAATTTTTTACTGCTTGCAGATATCTCTTGATATCACATCCCGTGGATCCTGACAGATGCTCACTCTAAAATAAAAGTGGGTCCCTGTGTTAAAAGTTTAAGAATGGCTGTTTTAATGTGTGTGTTTTCTTGCTTACATGTCACACCGCCATCTTCCTTTTCCTGTGAATTTTTTGCTCATGGAATCACAACTTGGGCTCTAAATGACTTGGATTTGCAACTCAAAAGACTTGACTTTTTTTTCCAAATCAAGCCGTGACTGGTGCATGCTAAAGGTCAAGTGGTTGGAGGTTGAGAGGTTAATGGCTTGTGAATCCTGTGTTGAGCTCAATGACTTAAGAGAGCAATCCTAAGATTGCACTGGGTCAACTCAAGTCCCTTGCGCTTGCACAGGTGGTTTACAAATGTGCTGTAAAACACGTTTGCACCTTCCTCTGAGAAAGCTTTGCTGGTGCTTAGATACTGTATGCTGTAAAACACGTTTGTGCTGTAAAATATGTGGCACCTTCCTCTGAGAAAGCCATACTGGCACAGTGGTACATTAACCTGCAGAGACTGAATCCAGCCTCTGTGGCAGCTTGGAGGAAGATACCCATGCCAACAAAAATCAGCCAACATAAGAGGTCTGAGGAAAGCAGGGAGAGGGCAGAGAGGAGGTGGGAAGGGGCATATAAGGAGAGGAGGGCAACCATGTCTACTAAAAAGTAAGCCCCATTGCGTTCAATGGGTCTAACTCCCAGGAAAGTGTCTTTAGGATTGCCGTCTTAGTCCCATTGACTATTATTGTTAAAAAGATCTATAGTAACCTGTTAAAAGTATAAATCTGTAACATTGTTCCAAATATAGTCACTTACCATGGGTGCATCAAGCCTAATATTAAATACACATTGAAATGAATGGGGACCAACCAGAAATAGGTTCATGACCCACCAAATGGATTCCAACCCACAATGTGAGAACCATTGCCGAAGTAAATTCTCAACCAGCTTTATGAAGCTACTCATCTCTTTGCCAGCTATTTAGCTAGAGGAAGTCCAAGAGGCCCATGTAGGGCTGCCTGGGCCAGGAAGAGTGTTATGATGTTCTAGCAGAACTAGAACCAATGGGTACAAACTGCAAGAAAGGAGATTCCGGCTGGAAATCCGGAAAAAATTCCTGACGGTGAGGGCGGTTCGGCAGTGGAACAGATTGCCAAGGGAGGTGGTGGACTCTCCCTCACTGGGGATCTTCAAGCAGAGGCTCAATGAGTACCTGTTGGAGATGCTCTAGGGGGATTTCCTGCTGCAGGCAGGGGGTTGGACTAGATGACCTACGAGGTCCCTTCCAACTCTATGATTCTATGATTCTATGGAGGAACAGGCTGTCCAGAAAGCCAGAACTGGCCAAACAAGTCTGGCTTTTAGCCATTGGACTGGACTGTCTGGTCCAATAGGCCAGTGTCCAGCCTTCTGGGGGTAGAGGGTGGGAGAGTGCTTGGCCTTCTGCCCCCCTTGTGTGATGATTCGTAGTCACCCTTAAGGCATGTTTGCAACACCTTTCACTGGCATGGCAGTTTCTGTGCCAGCCCAGTGAACAGTTTAGATTCCTTTGTTACATTTATTGTCTCCTTTCAAAAATAAGGCTGACACAATTCTTCTGTCCCACACAATACAACAGATCCTTGAGCCCCCTGTAATTGGATATCTAAAATTGTATAAAGAACCTTCCTCCTCTGAAATACATCGCTGCTCCCCTGCATAAGATTGGCAGTTTTGTTTTTCAACAGATGAGGCAAATGCAAGAACTGATCAAGGTTATACAGCATGAACCATATTTGAGTAGTTCTACATGAACTACTCATGAAGGCACCTTCAAATGGCAATTACGCATCCATACCTGAGAGCACAGCATAACAGGAATGCATAAATGGCTGGGGTCATGAACATTCTTAATAATAAACATATGGGAACATTTTGCAGGTTTGTGCCATAGTTTCCACACTTCAACTAATTCTTTTTGTGCGCCATCTGTTTTCAACCCATACTCACAGGTGGTTGGATCTCTGACAATCAACTACTCCATTTTCAAAAATGAGCTCTGTGTTAACAAATGTTATCTTAATTATGTACGGTTGTGTTTTAGAAGGCAGGTGATCACCAGAGGAAAGATAATTGAGGATGCAATCCTTCACTCAAACTTTCCTGGAAGTAAGCCATTCTGAACACAATGGGACTTACTTGTGAGTAGACATATAGGACTGTAGCCTAAGCCTCATTAACCATCCAGGTAACACTATCAATATGCCTTACAGGAAATCAACCTCATTTGCCACTGTATTCTGCATGAGAATAGTAGATTCGCAGCACAATCCAGAGCAACTAATCTGTCCACATAAGAGCCCTTGGGTTGCCCTATCTATCACTAGGGTGGAGCAACTGCAAGATGCTCCAGCCCAGTTACTCTGAAGGAGGCTTAGGGCAGAGCAAGGCAAGATAGGGTGCCCTAAGAGAGGTGGACCTGCTCTGCCCTAACTGGGGCAGCCTAAGCAGCTCAGGAGAGGCATGTTGAGGGCATGTTTAGCATTGCCTAGGGCAGAGCAGTTACTCTGTATCCAAAGCCTGTTTCAAGGCAGAAATGCCCTCTTCCAGTTCCTCAGAGATATACCACCCCAGGAGCAGGTATAGTAATGAGTAGACCCATCGGGGTCCATGATAAGGCCTGAGTAAGAATGATAGTGTTGACCAAAAATCTGAGTTCTTGGCCAGCCTAGCTGCAACCCCTGCCTCTCAACCTCAGGATATGGCACAACTACAGCTGCCCACTAACCTCAGGATACAGCAGGCCACTCCAAGCATCCATCTTGCACTAGAAGAACTGCAGCTGTAACTGGTTGTCAGGAACTTCTGGGCTTCCTTATAATGTAGGCACCACAGCTGTTCCTTCTTCAGTGTGATCTGAGGGGGGTCTACTCAGGAGCAAGCCCTCCCCAGCTGTCACTGACTTAGCATGCTCTGGAGCAGTTAGGGCAGCCCAGGCTTCCTGACTCTCTGGATGCAGCATAACTTTATGTTCTGGATACAGAATAGTTAGGAGAGAGCAGTTAGGGCAGAGCAGGTTGAACTTGCTCTGGATTGTGCCCTCGAAGTTTCTCATGATGTGGGACATAAGACAAACCAATAGTCTGGCAGGCAGATTTTTTATTGCAGTGGGGGACCTAGAGAGGGCCAGAGGGACAAAAATCCGAGACACTGCCCCTCAGGGCAGAAAAATCCCTCCTGGGGAAGGAGCAGGCAACAAGCTGCTGCCTCTCCAGCAGTGATTCAGCCCTGGACTGGACTACCCCATTCTTATTTAAAGGAGGTTAAGAGAGGGTAACCTAAAGCAGTGATACTTAAAATGGGGGGGGGGGGTTAGGCCTCCTCTTGGGGAGTCACAACCTCAAGTCAGGAGGGTCATGAGAGGACGGAATCCATCCTCTTGGAATCTGGCACTGGACTTTCCTGGGAGTAAGTCTCATTGAACACAATGGGACATAGGGCACAATCCAGAGTAACTACAGGGAGTCCTTGCTCTGGTGTAAGAACAATTTGCTCTGGATTGCAATATGAATTTCCCATAGGTTTTCACTGGGTGGTGCAGTAACTATGGGTACCCGTAATGTCTGTTGTGTGCTCCCGTAGTTACTCTGGATTGTAGGGATACTTTCAAGAAGACATGGAGGAGCTCTGGCATCATAGTGTTGTCACATCCTGGTAAGTTTGACAGGATGTCGCAGGCAGTTTTTTAAGTTTAAAAAGAGGGTCCCAGGCAGAAATGCCGGGCCTAGAGAGACAGCATGCTGGGAATCTCGGCCACCTCTTTCTATATGGAAGCCTAGAAAGTCAGTACACCATGAGTCGCTTGCAACTCCTAGAGCACTGAGTTCCTATGCCATGCTCTCGTCATCTTCTGTAAAGGAGGATTGAGCAGTCTAGTCCAGTGCTATATCCTTGCCACCTGGAGTGAGACTACCAGTGCAATCCTAAGCCTGTCTACTCAGAAGTGTCCCATTGTGTTCAATATTATTTACTCCCAGGAAAGTGTGGTTAGGATTGCATCCTACATTACTTTAAACTGTGTTTTTTCTCTCCTTGGAGAACAGGAGATGGTAGACCAAAGTGGTGCAGAATTGTGCAGGGAGTAGGCTTTTTCTTCTGGCAAAATTCTGGAAATAATTGCAGGGACAAGATTATTTCACTGCAATAATGTACTGATCAGGGGAGGAGGGTGGCAAAAACATGATGCGACTGTCTTGCAAAACTGTCTTGCTAAAAAAATGCATACTGTTTGATCACAACAAAACACACATTTTCTAGTTGTCAGTGAAGGCACCAACATTCTTGTTGCAGTTATAAAAATTTACTATAACATGGAAGCAGCAATCTGCAAAACATTTGTGCCTGAAAATACCTGTGGTTTCAATGGTAGAATGGCATGTCAGAAGCATTTCACATAAGACTGAAACTTACATCGCCTCCAGGAGGATCCAGGCCCAATGATGGCCAAAATCCTACTCTAGATCATATGGAGGCATCATTTGTATGAACAGGTGTTGCCACACAAGAAGTATACCTGTTGTATCTCAATCTCATGATGGCAGAGACTCTAAGAACTGCTGCTCCAGAAATCAGAGCTGCTGATGAAATAACCCTTGAATTCAAAACAAATAGCACACATGACCTCAGGAGGCCCACAAAGGCCCTGTAAGGGCCATGGTGGTGATCAAATGGTGGTTGCCACCAAATCAGTATTAGCCTAAGCGGAAGTGGAAATCAGTTGGACAAGTTAGGATTGCAGCCTAGAGAAGCTGAAACATATTTTATTATACCTATTGTTTTAAAGGCTCTTCAACCACACACTAGACACATGCCAACATGTTACTTGTTGTGTATCGCCCCTGAAATCGGGCATACATTATATACATTGTCCCTTTAGACCCCAATACAGCATGTTCTTGGCTTCATATTTGCAGATACACTTAAATCCTTGCACTGGTGCCAAGCAAGATATGGTCAAAAAAGTGCAGAAAAGTCCAAGACAGAAGAAAAAGAATCATTTATACATTGCATGTATAGAGTAGTAGAAAGAACTACCAATGCCATTTCCAAAATAAAATTGTTTCATTATATAGTGAATGTCTGTGAAAAATGGGACCTGTTCTGGAAGTTTGTTCTGGGCTGGTATAATGTTGCTCAGAGAGTGGTGAAAGATATCATTTTACCTACTCTGTGTGTAATAAGAGATCTGTCAGAGTATGACATACAGGATTAGACTTTCTGCTGTGATTAATCAAGTCCTGTCAGAGGAGTTATGCCACCATCTCCCAGTATTGCATGAAACCAGTAGGATGCAATATATTCATGAGAAAAGCATTTGGAGACTGCAATGGAAGCTGTTATCTTATAAGGCATTTTGCCTGTGGAAGACATCTTGCAACCGCTAGCATTTTTAAACCAATATTAAAAAGCAGAACTCTGTACCCAAATCAAACAATTTATAACTTTCTGCAGATTGAAAGAGGCAGAAGGGCTAAAAGTACTTGCCAGATACGGTTTTCATTCAATCATCTATCTTCTGTTTCTTAAGATATTTAAAAGCCCTGTCAATAAAACAGCAAATACAATCTTACCACGAGTATGAGAGGAAAGGATAGCAGAATTAGCCACTTTTCCTCATTATCATACAAATAGATTGCCCTCCCCATTCCATCGGCCATGCTTTTTAAAAGGGGGCATTTATGTGTGGATGGAGTGTGGCTGAATGAACTTGCTATTAAAAAGACTGCAGTACATAAACATTTTAAATCCAATAGTCAAATTAAATCCATCGTTCCCGACCCAGCAAGTGAACAGGAAGCCTGGAGTGTGACTGTGGCTGCTGAAAGTGTGTACTGACACTTTCCTGGGAATAAGACCCACTAAACACAATCGGGCTTACTTTTGAATAGACATGGTTAGTATTGTGCTCTGTGTATATATGTGCACACATGCGAGTGTGTATACATGCATATGGATCTTTAAGATAGGAAGCTGTCTTACACTGTTGTATGTCATTTGTCCATCTACCATACCCTACAATCCAGAGTAACTACAGAAAAATGTAAGAGGCACTTACTCTGGATTGCTCTTTGCATTTCCCATAAGTGACACCGTAACTACGGCAGTGTAAAAGGTCCCGTGGTTACTCTGGATTGTAGCCTTGGTGTAATTAGCATGGCTTTCCAGTTTTTTAGGCAAGGCAGGCTTGGCGGAAAGGGAAACAGCACCCTTGAAGCAACCTTCCACTACTGCCAATTCCTGCTGTCATCCCTATGTGAGGGGCTCATGTGCAGATCTATAACTCTTCCCCTATTTATAACTCTTCCTTTGCTTTACTTTAAGAGGTGCAGAGACAACAATGGTAGCACCTGCCCATGAAGAAAATGGTAGTACCAATGCAACTCACTTAACTACAGACTCTCCACCTCCTCCGTGGGTTAGGCCCAGCGTATCTGTTTGCTCCATAGGAGCTGTTTTGAAACAGCAGAGCACAGCAGGACAAAACAAGGATAATTCTCCCTGTTTTCTTGTTCTGTGATATTTCAAAATAGGGCGATGGAAGAGAATGGGGTGATGACACTGCAGAAAAGAAAATGGGCAAAATGGAAGAGGGGGAGTAGCTAATGGCATGGAAGTCACTTGGAAACAGGAAGGTGTGGGTGCTGTTCCATTATGATTCCTTTGCATGAACAGCAGCTACAAGCACATGGTTCAGCCATTTCAGTCATAAATCCTCTTTTCCTTAAAATGCCATAACTCATGAAAATCTTTTCAGACTGCGTACAATGCAGGCAAACACATCACATTTGATGGAAGCACTCAAAAACTACAAGGCCGTCTACTTTTAGGATTACATTGATTTCATAAGACATGGCAGCTGAACTCTGCTGCAAGTTTAGGCATGGGGAAATAGTTCAGCTTAGTTCTAGGATAAAGTGCATACACTATTCTGGGGACTTGGCCAAAAAGAAAAGGAAAAATACAGAGTTAAGAAATATGAACAAATGAAAATATCTACTCAAAAGAAAATGAAACCCCAAATGCACCTTGCTTTCAGCAGCCACATCTTTGCGCCTTCTGACCTCTCTATCAAGTGCAGGTCAGTTCCAGCATATACATTTGCTCCATTTGGACTTAAAACTGACTTTGTGTCCTGCTTGGTGGGTTAGGTTTAATTTGCTGGGTTGCAAGGTGTACTAGGCTTTTTTAATGTTCACATAAGGAAAGGATTCTATTGCAGTGAGGACATGGAAAATGCTGTTCCTTGTCTGTATTGCAGTTTAGGGCCAAATGACTGCAGGGTTTCTCATACTGGGATTGGGAATGTGGTAGAAGAAAGGAGTTAATTCCGTGTGTCATCTGCTGTAAGGGACTACATGGAAGCTTCTTACAGAAAAATACACACACAATAGGAGGTGAAAATACAGTACTGCACATGTTTAAAATCATGTCTACTGTAGTCTGGCCATAAACAGTAATTTGCCCATAAAGAGTAATTTGACCTGGAAGAGAAGCTTGCACTGATATCAAGGGGAACTTCCCTCCATTCAGGAAAGGGGGCCATTGAGGGTCCCCAATTCAGTTCAGAACCACAGTAGGAAAAAAACTTAGGGCAAAATCCATAGCAGTTACAGGTCCACACAGTTACATCACCCTCTAGTATTATCTTACAGAAAGTCATCTTAACTGTCCCGGAGCAAGGGGCTTAATTTCACTTTAGGATACAGGCCATAATCTCTTTACTCCACAATGCAGTCTTGATCCTGATGAGAAATGTGGGGCTGCTAAACCTGGAAGACCGAATGTATGTTTGAAATTACATCTAGTTTGCATCTTTATTGAAATATGTTGAGGTTGGTGTAAATTGTAAACCTGGGTAAAACCAAGTAAAAACCAGTTTAAAAAAAACCTATGGAAGACTGAATACATATTTAAAGGGCACTGAATCACCTCAAAGCAGGTGTTGAATCTTCTCTGGAGGTGGCCTAAATCCAATCAGATAGGAGCAACTAGAGGCTACTATCAGGTGTTGAGGACTAAGGCTTGGATTCGCCATAAATGCCAGTCCAAGCACCTCCCTTTCACTCCCCAACTGCCCATCCACAGTCCCACTGTCCACTCATGCCCTTCCCCATCTCCTCCCAGTACATCTCACATTATTGCATTACCAAGAGTGACAGAGGGAGACCTACGCAACTTCCTCCTCTCTGGGTGGTGCAGCTGTGCCTTACAGCGTATTGGAAACACCCTGGGCCAGCACCAGTCACTTTGCATTGGCCATAAGGAGTGCCCAAGACTGCATTCTCAGGTCCCAACAGTGTCCTCTCCAGAACACAAGGAAGGGAAGGCACATTATGCTTTTGTGGACCAGGTGGCTATATAGGTTCATCTCACAATCAAAAGTTAAAGTGCTGATGGATGGAAGGAGTAGCAACACCGCTGGGATTCTCCTTGTTGAGGATGTCTCTGAAGTCATGGAGAAACCAGAGGAAGTGTAGGTTCTCTTAATGGGTGCTGGAGCCTGGGTCTGTGGGTATTGCTGAGTTATTTGCAAGGCCTAACTTTCCCCTGCCACCTCATAACTATCAGGAAAGAAATTGCATAACCCAGGAATGCGGCTTCTGTCTTAACCACAGCTGCATGGGAAAGGCACAGATCTGTTCAAACATTCTTCAACTTTTTGTCATCCTGAAGGTCACAGTAAATCAATATGTAGAAATCCTTCTTTATTAGTATTGAATTTCTCTGATATATTTCTCTTTGGAATTCATGCCTGGAAAGAAGCACCGATCCGTGCATTTATTACCATTATTTTGAATTACTGAAGTGCAGTTTTGAATTCACCCATACTGTGAAGCTGGATGACTGCAAGACACCCGCACAAAGATTTCAGTCGAGTGGAGACTTGGCAGGGATCTCCTATGAAGAGCACCACTGCTGAGAGCTTATTTCAGTGGTATAAACTTAACTAACTTTATCCCTCACCTATACATAACATGCAGGCAAAACAACAGTGTGTGAACTGAATGCTATGGTGGGGAGAGCAATCAGATGACCAACAAGAAGTAAATTTAACTTTTACTTAATTCCCAATTAGCTACCAATGGGTCTACTCAGATTCACACCAGCTATTTTGCTGGCATACATCTAAAGAGAGGTATCAGAGAGAGAGAGAGTTTACATCTGGACTAGAAAATGACTGGAAAAATCATTGTGTGCAACTGATGCTGAGATCCTCCCCTCACATTACCCCACCCAACCCCTGCTCTACTCTCCTCCCATCCCAGACCTCCCCCAAATCACCCACACCCCATCTGCATATGTGATGAAGAACCCTGCAAATCACACAGATGAACCTCATTATCATTCCTTTTATTTTTATTTATATATTTATACAGCATGTGTTCCTTTTTATTTTTATTTATATATTTGCTTTGCTTTGGAAAATTTGTTTCCACTGGCACCTGGGATAATGGAAGTATCTACCATAAACCTGCTTACCTGGGAGTAGGTCCCAATGAATTCATTGACACTTACCAGTAGACATGCACAGGTTTACAATGTAGAGTAGACATGCACAGGTTTACAATGCTACTATATTAGGCTTACACAAAACTCTTTAAATATATCCATATTTACTTGAATCTAATCCGCCATCAAATCTAATGCACACACCTATTTTAAAAGACAAGATTAACATTTTTTTACTACCTATTGTAAGATGCAGCTGCAAAGTGGTTTCAAAATTTAGTTTTACTGCATAAAATAATTCATAATTTGATAGTAATACGACAATGGGATTATGTTGTGATTTTTACCTAATTGCACTACTTTATACAACAGTGGCTTTACGTTACATTTTTAATTACAATATAGTAAACTGTTAAAATACTGATCTATAGTTATAATCAGTATATTCTAATTACTAAAAGTGAATGTGCCATTGTCTCTAATGTGCATCCTGATTTTGGAGACATGGTGCGCAATCCAGAGTAACTACGGGGAGTCCTTGCTCCGGTGTAAGAACAATTTTCTCTGGATTGCAATATTAATTTTCCATAGCTTTTCACTAGGTGGTGCATTAATTACGGGTGCACATAATGTCTTTTACGTGCTCCCGTAGTTACTCTGGATTGTAGGGTAAATTCAGTTGAAAAAGGTGAGTGCTAGATTTGAGTAAAAATGATATTTTACAAATTGTCAAAGAGCACAATCCTAACCATGTCTACTCAAAAGTAAGCCCCATTGTGTTCAATGGGTCTTACTCCCAGGAAAGTGTTTTTAGGATTGCAGCCATAGACGGCAAGTAAGGCTGCAATTCTAACCACACTTTCCTGGGAGTAAGTACTATTGAACAAAATAGGACTTACTTCAGAGTAGACATGGTTAGAAGTGCACTGTTAAGTATTTTAGAACACAATCCTAACCATGTCTACTCCAAATTAACTCCATTGTGTTCAGTAGTACTTACTCCCAGGAAAGTACTTAATCCCAGGAAAGTGTCTTTAGAATTGCTGCCTTACTTTCAGAAGCCTGAGAAGACACTTTGGCCTATTATTTTCACTAAACAGACACAATGAAGAAGGGATAATTGCACTCAAAAACAGGAAAATTGGAAAGGTATTGCATTTGCCTGAAATGATTTGATATAATTATTCAGCATAAAACTAAAACTCATCTTTTTTTTTGTCTTTCATCCATTTATATTTTTTTTAATTGTACTTCCACATGGATAGCTTGTTATTTTAATACACTTTGATGTTTGGAAGCTTTGAAATATTACATTCAAATTTGTATGTAAATTTCTACTTTCAATTACATTCTCATTAGCTCTTCTAGAACTTCTTAATATTTGCAAAAAGATTATAAACTTCCTTAAGCAATTTTTTTTCAGTTGCTCAACAATGACATTTAATACGTATCCAAACAAATAAATGAAAACTGAACGCAGATGCTGTCTTAAAAACATTTTATTTTGAAAATTGTTATACCTGAACATCTCAAAATTCACTTAATTATCCACTCATCAGCTCTCTGAAATGCTTAAAAGAGCATTCTTAAAAGAAATGCTTCCATGCAACTAAAGCACTACTCAGGATTGCTTGTGCTACCTAGGGCAAAATCCAGAGAAACTATGAGGAGTTGTTGCTCCAGTGTAAGAAAAACTTACTCTGGATTCCAATATGAATTTCTCATAGGTTTTCACTATGTGATGGAGTAACTACGGGTGCATGTAAAGTCTTTTACGTGCTCCCATAGTTACTCTGGATTTGGGGTTTAGTCATCTTTTGACAGTGCTGTGCGTACTCCGCACTAGAAAGTTCAGCACACACACAATCCAAATTCTACATCAAGGACAGTTAGATTCTGCAGCCAGAATAAATTTTGTAAATTTAAAGGCCTTTCCAGTAATCATAGTTGTGTAGTTCTACTATATGAACTGGTAAGATGTATGAACCAGCACTAAATCAGCAAAATGGTTGCATTGATAAAGATGAGGAAGTCTCGACTAAGGTCAGTGTGGCTGTGGTTTGCTACTAAATGCCTTGTGACCCATATGCCAGACTCTCAATTCCAAAAGCACACAAATTTAAATTATGTTCATGACTCATGTCCGCTAATTCCACTTGCTGCAGTGGAAATCAACATAATTGATCTGAACATATTTTGTACCCTATTAAGACCTATGAGGCCCTATTAGTGCCAGAAGAGGCATTTGGGTGACCTTATGCTCTACAATTATCATAAAATGGATCTACTCCATCTCAACCCCACTATTAGTCGATTGAAGACCTTTTGACTTTACCACCTTTTGGATTACTGATGGACTTTTGGAGTACTGATATATCCAACTGGATATATTTATGGTTATCTGGAAGCATCTCTCTCTCTCTCTCTCTCTCAGTTAAGAAAACTCTCTCTCTCTCTCTCTCTCTCTCTCTCAGTTAAGCAAACTGCTTAACACTACAAATTGCTTAAAATATATTTGTTCCCTTTTTTCTCTCTTCTTAATTTTCACCTCTTAAAAAAATCTATATCTTTGTTTCTCCTGGTAAATGTCTTGAAAACATATATATCCGTTTCTGTCTCCAGTTGTTTTGCACATATTTATACTTCTTTTAAATTTATTTTTCTTCACAAAAAACTGAAAAAGTGAGAAAGGGGGGCTGGAAGGAGGCAGGGATATGGTGAAATGCAGAAGGGATGAAGAGGAACAGGGCACCAAGGGGGCAGACAGGAAGACAAATTGGAGCCAGGAAAGGGGCAGTATCAGTGACAAAGATCCCTGCCAATATCCTAACCCATCAACATCCGGTCCAGAATGAAGCTAACTCTATCAGATTACCCTCACTGTGAAAGAAGGAAATTTTTTGGTCCTTTTACAGTACAGAGGAAAATAATGGTTAACTTGAATCTTTTATTAAAAGCATTCCCTTCCCCTTTGGTTCAACCTTAGCTAAATATCATCATTAGTTATTGTAAGCTAGGGCACTTTAATGATGCTATTAATAGAAATATATTAATCACAGTCTGCAGACTTGCATGTTAAATAAAAACACAAGACAAAATGGAAGAAAACTTAGGGCAAAATCCATAGTAACTACGGGGAGTCCTTGGTCCGGTGTAAGAACAACTTACTCTGGATTCCAATATGAATTTCCCATAGGTTTTCACTAGGTGGTGCAGTAACTACGGGTGCACGTAAAGTCTCTTACGTGCTCCCGTAGTTACTCTGTATTTGGGGGTTAAAATGAATATGAAAAACTTTAAAAACTAAGAAGTGGCATCTGTCTTACTGCATCCCAAACATCCCAAATCCTTTGCAGGATTTCCCCAGTCACAAAATGCATGCGAGTGTCCATGTTGTTCATTGCCAGAGATGCCTACACCCACCAGAACAGGTAAGGCAACAGCAGTGAAAAGGAGGAGAGGAATGAGGTGAAAAGGCTATTCCTTCTTTTGGCATCCTCCCTTCTCTCTTCAGTCTTGCGTGTGCTCGTTTCCAAGGAAAGCTACTGCAGAGTAGAAACATTAAAGAAGGGCATGAAAAATTAAATCCCCTTCCCTTTCTAAAGCCATCTGATCTGCCCACTTTGTGGGCCACTATGTGCTTGTTTTCAGTACAGCTGCACGTACGGGAGATCGAATCTGGCTCTAAATACATAATATACTTTCTCTGTTGTTGTTCTTGTGCCTCTTTTAGACTGAGAGCCCCATGGGGTCAAGATTGTAAAGCAACATGCATACTGATGAAGCTATATGAATATTAAATGATAATGAAATAGAGTAAAAGCAAGTATATTCAAAAGTTAACATAATCAATTTGCATTTGTCATGATGAGTAAAAAATCATGCCAACATAAAACTAGCTACTTTGTGAAATTAATTTATTCCAAATTTTGTTTGTCCTAACACAGTGGTCCTCAACCTTTTTTGCCCCAGTGACCAGTTCTGTGGGGGCGGGGGGGGGGAATTTCCAGGGACCAGCCCAGGGGTGGGGGGAAGAGTTCTGCCCAGGGCGACCATATGACCAGAAAAACCCGGATTTGTCCGGATTTTTAGCCTCCTGTCCGGGTGTCCTACATTTTGGCTTCATTGTCCTGCATTTTGGCTTTGTTTTGGAACTTTGTGATAGTGCACAGCACCCCATCATGCCATATGTTGTTGGATTTGTATTGAAGAGCAGAATCCAATGCAAAAATCAGTTTTGAGATATCTCCTTCCTATCAAAAGTTATGGCCAAAAAACTGAAAAACAAAAACTATAAAAACAAAAAAATACATTTTTTGGCAATTTTTTTAGCAGGTAGGAATTTTGGCTTGGGGGGTAGGAATTTTGCCCTGGGGGTAGGAATTTTGGCCTTGGGGTTCAGGAATTTTGGGTTTAGCATCTGGTCACCCTGGTTCTGCCTCTGGCAACCAGGAGGGAGGGAGGGCTTTCCCAACTAGAGCATAGCACAACTGCCTATTATAATTAATAGAGCTATTGCTTGGTTACTATGGGTAGGATTGCAGGTAAGAGCCCAATGTCTCAATGCATGTCTACTCAGAGCAGGGATTTTTAACCTGTTCCAGTGTAGGATGCATTAAAAATGCACAAAGCCATCCTAGTCACTCTTATTGGAGAGTAAGCATCATTGACCATAATGGGACTTATTTCTGAGTAGACAGGCATAGGATTGGCTCTTATGCTGCAATCCTCCGACAGAGCCATCCTGCTGTGAGGAAGGGAAGATGCACTTAGAGACGTCCTCTTGTGGACTGGTCAGGCAGCTGCCAAGGACCACCAGTGGTCCCCAGACCAGGAGCTGAGAAACCCTGTATTAACATGTCATCTTCAGATGACAATAAGCAGCTATTTTCTAAACTGGAGCATCTGACAGATAGAGATAATTTCAATAGGGAAAGACTACCATGTATACTGAATAAAGATGTTTCATGCAAAAAAGGAACAAATTGGTAGCTTCAGGCCTAAGGCAAAGTCAAGATCCATTAATAGTTTAAGTGCACCAGTTTTGGGTGAAAACATAATTGGCTTGAATGAAGTTCAAATATATCTGATCTTTTACCCATTAAACATTGGATGAGCTTAATTGGTGACTTATGCATGATTTCATGGTTTATCAGACTCAAGGGATAACAGGAATTTTAAATGCTTTACACATCATCCCAACTTACCTAATTAGTTTTCAAAATACTCTTGAAAGCAACGAAGGCTATCTGCATTAAGAAAGTGCATAAAGTGAATGGCAAACTTTCTGAAGGGTTGCCTGCCCTTCAGTTCCCTGAACCAAAATGAAAAGTATATCAAGCAATGGAAGCATGATCCTGAATGGGGAGAAGCAAACACTTACCACTTTCTCTTTTGGCCATGCAGGGTATTCATTTGTAAAGAGTGTTGGTATGGTATTGGTATGATGCTGTAACATCAATCTATATCATCATGTCCTATACCATCATGTCACTGGTGGCAAGGCAGTTAAAAACCAAAAAACTGATTCCTATCTAAAAAGCATCCTGGTCACATCCATCTGTTCTCTTGGAAGATAACATTGCAGTTTGGCAGACGGTGAACTATTTCTATCCTAATGAGGGAGCTCATAGGATCCAGCTATCATTTGCCAAGACTGCCAGAAGAACAGAGCAAAAGCTTCCCCAGCAGCAACCAGTCTAGACAGATGAAGATGACTTCTTGAACTACAGGCAAGGTTGGAACTGCTATATGCACGTCATGTACCAGTTGTAGGCCAAGCTATAAGTAATAGATATTATATCCATGGTTGGACTTTTTTCATAGAAAAACCAGCTGAGAGGGTAGAGCTGGATGTGAGCTGTAGTGGGGATCACTTTGAACTGCAGTGCTCCTGACCTGGATCTGGCCCGCCATGACTGCTATTTTCACTAGAAAAGCAAGCACAAGGGCCAAACGAGACATTTAGGCTGCTATCCAAAAGTGCACTCGGGCTGCCCTATCTCTCACTGGGCTGACCCAACTGCAAGATGGGCCACGCCAGTTATTCTGGAAAAGGCTCAAGGCAACCTAAAGCAACATAGGCTGCAACCCTAAAGACACTTTCCTGGGAGTAAGACCTATTGAACACAATGAGACTTACTTTTGAGTAGACATTGTTAGGATTGTGCTCATAGACTGTCCCAAGACTGTGGACCTGGGCTGCCCTAGCTGGGCCAGTGTAGGCAGTTCAGGAGAGGCATATTGACGGTATGTATAGCATTGCCTAGGGCAGAGTAGTTACTCTGTACCCAGAGCCTGTTTCCAGAGCAGAAATGCCGTCTTGCAGCTCCTCAGAGTTATACCACCTTAGGAGCAGGTATAGTCATGAGTAGACCCATACGAGTCCATGATTAGGCAGAGTAAGAATGGCAGTGTTGACAAAAAACTGAGTTCTCAGCCTGTCTATTTGCAACCCCTGCCTCTCATCTTCAGGATATGGCACAACTAAAGCAGCCCACTAACCTGGGGATTCAGCTGGCCATTCCAACAAGCCCCTTGCATATATACTCCACTAGAGGTATTGCTGTACTGGAGTCTTATGCTGCAGCTGTTACTGGTTGTCAGAAACCTCTAGGATTCCTTATAAGGCAGGCACCACAGCTGTTCCTTGTCCAGTGTGAGGGGGTCTCTACAGGAGCAAGCCCTCCTCAGGTGTCACTTATTTGGTGCTGCTGAGCATGCTGTGGAGCAGCTAGGGCAGCCCAGGCTTCCTGATGTTGCTCTCTGGATTCAGCATAACTCTCTGCTTTGAATTCAGAATAGTTGAGGCAGTCCAGCTCAGGCACATCTCACTGCCCTCACTCTGGATTATGCCCTAGGTTCATGTGGAATTTGGTTCTGTTCTTTTCTTTCTATATGGGGTTATATAATCTGGGTGTTTTTAAAGGTAAGACAATTTATATATAGGGTTGCCATAATTCTCTTCCACACAATTGGGACAGGACCTTCTGTCCCCTTTGATAATATGTGGACACAATCCTCTCAAATTGAGTTTGTCCCTGTTTTTTGGGACATATGGCAACCCTTATACCAATAAGCATAACATTATACATGCTCACATACACACAGGCATGCCCCATATCTGTGGGGGTTCAATTCTGGAACATCATCCTGTTCCAGGATGACCAGGATGATGTTTAGACATGAATCCACAGATAAGGAGAGAAGCTTTTGGATATTTTTTCTAAGCTCAGCATAGATTGTGTGTCCATCAGTGGCTTCTGCTGAGCTCTGAATGACTGTAAGAAAAAAAAATGTCACTTTAATTTTTTCTGGCAAAACTGGGAGTGATTTCCCCGCATATCTAGAAGAGGCTCCATGGATCCCTGATCCGTAGATATGTGAAACCACTATTGTATGAGGTCTAATATTGTTACCTGAACATTCTTAGAAATACAACTATTTTATAAAATCCTGCAGTACTCCCTATGTGGCTTATTGGGTTTATATAGCTAGTTAGTCAAATTACAGTAAGTACTTTGAAGATCATGTTAAATGTATGTAAATGACCAACTTTTGCTGGCCACAATGAACATTCGGACTTTGATAAGCTGATTTCTATTACGTGGCACTAACAAAAACCTCATTACATTAGTAGTCACATTCATTACTCTCATCCTTCAGCAAGTCCTTGGTGGCCGCTATCTCCTCTCCTTGATGCTATGCCACGCTCATGCTCTTTGCGCCTCTTCAGAGGCCACAAGGCAAAGCTTACTTTTATCTGATTTTTACCTAATTGTATGATCATGTCTTTTTATTTTAATCCCAATAAAGGTATGATTTGATTTGAAATATATGTCAATCCAATTCAAAATACACAAGAGGTTCCTCCCCAAGCTTAAATGAAACCAATTTATACGGTCAGTCCATCCAGCCCAATCCTGTCTGACTTGCACTGAATACTTAATACCCAGAGTCACATGTACAGTTGGCTGGAAACTATGGCATACAAAGGTCATTTGGCACCCAGGGCTGTTTAATTTTTGATACCACCATACAACAAAATCATTATTAAGAGCGTCATGCAAGGGAAGGGGGATAGTTTTTGACAAAAATGTCTTAGGGCGCAATCCAGAGTAACTACGGGGAGCCCTTGCTCCGGTGTAAGAACAATTTGCTCTGGATTGCAATATGAATTTCCCATAGGTTTTAACTAGGTGGTGCAGTAACTCCGGGTACACATAATGTCTCTTACGTGCTCCCGTAGTTACTCTAGATTGTAGGGTAACTGTACTTGAACTCTCAATGTTTTACTTTAGTGACTCTGAAACTAGCTGCAACAGAAGGATCTAGTAGTTCACTAATAAAGTAGTTAGCTATCAGATGTGCTTAGAGTCAGAGATATTCCTTGCTTAAAATGTTATCCACAACCCTGCTTCTCATCTATATTTAAAGAACAATAGAAGGCAAAGGCTTAGCTGTGCCACTAAGTCAACTACTTCACAAAAATGAATAGAAAGAGATTCTCTGAATTTAAGAATGGGTATACTTATCGTTGTTATAGTAATTAAATATTGACCCACCGAAGTCCCCCTGATACCTCAGGTCCTCCCCTTCAGCTCACTCTGTTTTCTTATCCTTCACAAGAATTCAGTTGCCAGTTAGCTCATCCGCAGCGTCTCCTGTCCCCCAGCCATGTGTGAGCTAACAACCTCCACATGATGGATGCTATTACTTCAACTCTCATAAGACCTTGCCACCCAAGCTCACGCACAATGGTGCCTGCCAATGTCTCAGTAATTCTGTCATACCCACTACCATATCTCTTTCCCCACAGTAATCCCTGTTCTTTTCATATACTACCCCTATGACAAAAGAAGCATAATTGACACTTGGACAGTCAAGGCAGCACTTGAACCTGATAATCGACTTTCCAGGGTGTTGCCAGGGGTCAGGGAACTTTTTTACCTTTTACCTCAATATATATATAGATACTCGGTTGTTACCCCCTTAACTGAAAATTGAAAATCCAGACTTTTTAAAAAATGTAGGACATCCTACGTTTTGTCCTACGTTTTTAAAATCGGGAGTAAACATAAAGTAAGTTGTTTACTTCTGAGTAAACGTAAAGAGAATGGCTTACTTACCTTGGCTGAGGAAGGTGTTTGGTTACACTGGGGGGCAGTTTCAGGCTGTTGCAGCTCGGTGCGGCTAAGTCCAGCCAGCCGCAGCAACCATTTTAAAAAACATTACCATGCACATGCACACGCACTCTTCCCCTTCCGAAAGCTCCGATGCAGAGTGCTAGCGCTTCTCCATGGCGGAAGCAGTAGCGCTCTCCGTTGGAGCTTTCAGAAGGGGAAGAGTGTGCGCACCAGTGTGACCGTCCATTACCCCCCGGAATTTCATTTTTACCCCATTCAGGGTAATTTACCCCTGTTCCCAGACCACTGTGCTAGAGGGTGCATGGGATGCAACCCACACGTGGTGAAGCACCCGGGGAATGATGCAAATTGGGGGAGCTATAGCATCCCAAAATTGGAACTTCATTTTGGTGCACACTACACATTATGTCATATATCGTTGGACGTGCACTGAAGAGAAGAATCCAAAGCAAAAATTTAATTTGAAATGTTTCCTTCCTATCAAAGAGTTGTGGCCAAAAAAATAAAAATCAAAAATATGCATTGAGCTCTATGGGAAACTGAAAGTGCCCTGTATCATGGCTTTACTCATGAGTAGGAGAACCTGCCATAGAGGCAAGGCTGGAGAGAGGTCAATCCAAGGACACCAAAATGGTCCTGATCCAAGGAATGGATCCTAAAATCCATTCCCAAAATCACCCCAGAAAGTAGCACCTGATAATTGCACTAACATCCATGGAAAGTGAAATTGAGCCATATTGTCCCTTTACTTGTGACTTAGCAATCTTGCCACTGATCATTGGACAGGGCAGGCTGAGAGGAATCTGGTCCTGATCCAGTGAATGCAGCCCCCACAAGTCCCTCACAAAGAAGCCTATCTTCCAAGCTCCACTGCATTTTTGAAAGTGAAATTGCACATGTTTACTCATGAGTCAGCAAGCATGCCTTGACTGTCATGGAAGGTCAGTCCAGGGGAGTGCAAGGCTTCCAGAATGGTCCTGATCATGTGCACCTGCTCCACAAACCCGCCTCCCCACCACCTGGACTAGCTACATCAGAGAAAAGGTGAATATGAATTTAGCTGAAAGTCCAAACTCCTCTTCCCCCTCTCCCCCCACAGGCTAATTTCCTTTCTCATGGGTTTCTGCTTGGAGGAGCCTTTTTTAGGTGTCAGCCTAGCCCAAATAAAACATGGTGGATTTAAAACTGATTTAATACTAAATCACACTGAACTGGACATTAGATAGTACTAAAAATCTTACTGATTTTTTTGGTAGGGGGGTTTAAGTTATTCAGTTGGTTTATTTTAATGTATTTACGTATATTTATTTTAATTTGCTAGATGATGTGACTTCCAGCCATGATATAACTTCTGGTGGGCCCTGGCCAGATTGTCTTTCAAAAAGTGGATCCCAAGCTAAAGTTTGGGAATAACTGGAATAAGGTGATAGAAAGGTGGCACCCTTCAAGGGGGTGCACCATTAGTGACCAAAATGGCTAAAACTGTGGTTTTTTTGTAATAATATCATCATGTTATATACCGCTGGATGCATAATTTACAGCAGAATGCAATGAAACAAACCACTTTGAAATACCTTTATTCTGTCAAAATGTGTGACCAAAAACAAGCGGAGGTAGGGCAATGGCACATAAACATACCCACCACCCAGATTGTTGCCCAGCCCACTGCATGAGGGTAATGTGCTGGCCTCCCACACCAGTTGACATGAACCCTAGTGACACCACTGTGTTAGAAGCCTAACAGCAGAACTAGGGAGCCTCATTCCAACTTACCATTTCTGACTTGAAAGGGAACGGATTCATCCTCTTTCTCCTGACTTTGATATTTCTCTTTATATCTGCCAAGATACGTTTGGTGATGTTTCTACAGAAAACTTCATTTATATTTTATAGATACTTGTATTGCATTCATATGAGAATATGAACTACATTTCTATACACTGGAATATGGAATATGGGATGATGCTTTCTAATCTGGGGTACTTTTTTCTAATCCTGGGGCTGTTTGCCTAGTGAAAGAGATAATACACTTGGTCTCAGTAACTTTTCTCTACATTTTTCACATGTCTCCTCAGCCAATGCTGGGACTAAGAACTTATTCAAATTACAGATGTAGTCTTATTATATGTGAATTATTTAAATGTGATTTTTGTCTCAAAGTGACTTGATTCTTTAAATTGAAAGATAAGCTTCCCTCCTTAGAGCAGTTAATGGTTTAAAGACAGCTTGCTCACACTGGCAGCTTTTCTTAAAAGTTCAAGCTAACACCTTTTAGGGCACAATCCAGAAGTGCACTTGGGCTGCCCTAGCTATATCAGGGTGGCCCAAGTCCAAGATGGGGCAGCCCAGCTATGCTAGAGAAGGCTTGGGGTGGCCTAAGGCAACATAGGCTGCCCTAAGACAGATGGAGCTAGGCTGCCCTAGCTGGGCCAGCCTAGGCAGTTCAGGAGAGGCATGTTGAGGGCATCTTTAGCATTGCCTAGGGCAGAGCAGTTGCTCTGTATCCAGAGCCTGCTTCCAGGGCAGAAATGCCCTCTTCCAGCTCCTCAGTTATACCACCTCAGGAGCAGGTGTAGTAATGAGTAGACCCATACGGGTCCATGCTAAGGCTGAGTAAGAATGACAGTGTTGACCAAAAGTCTGAGTTCTTGGCCAGCCTAGCCGCAACCCTTGCCTCTCAACCTCAGGATATGGCACAACTGCGGCAGTCCACTAGCCTGGGTACAGCGGGCCACTCCAACAAGCCTCTTGTATTCACTGTAGACTGCACAGGCATCTCATCAGGGACTCTACAAGGCAGGCACCACAGCTGTTCCTTGTTCACTGTGACCTGAAGGGGGTCTCCTCAGGACCAAGCCCTCCCCAGGTGCCACTTGGTGCCTACTGAGCATGCTATGGAGCAGTTAGGGCAGCCCGGACTTCCTGATTCTCTGGATGCAGCATAACTTTCTGCTCGGGATACAGAATAGTTGGGAGGGCTCTCCTCACTGCCGTCACTCTGGATTGTGCCCTTAGTTTTTTTTCTGTTCAGCTGGAAGGGGAACCTCTCCCTTCCCCTCATTGCTCTGAACTGATATTTGAAAACCGGTTGCAAACTTCTTGCAAGACTGTTGCAAGAGATCTTTGCTGAGTTAGCAGTTTGCTGAGTTAGCAGCCACTTCATAGGGAACTTGATCATTGTTACCACAGTAAATAATTGCCTTTGTACAACACAAAAATAGTTAATCAACCTGTTTCAGGGGACCAAATGTCGCAAATGGGTTCAACCTGTAATCTTTAAAGACCATGAAACCCAGTGGAGGTACAACCTACCACACCAACTGATGCGATGTTGGATCTGCAGCCTCTTTACTACCAAGGGAAAAACCTCCAAAACATGAACTCACACCTCCCAAATCCCCAAACATTGCCATTCCTGTAATAAACAGAGAACTCCCACACTTGATTTTATGACAGTGCATCAGGAGCATCATAAGGATTTTAGATGCATTCCCCTCACAAGTATGAAGCTTCTTATGTCCCTAACACAGGCCTGAATCTTACAAATGTACTATCAGGTTTATAATCTCAATTTTTCTGAGAGCACAGCTGACTTGCATTCCTTCCCCCCCCCCCCTTTTGTGGATGAACAATCATTCCTTAATTGGATTTTCCTCAGGATCCTTCTTTTCTCTGAATTTTAAAGAATTTGTATTCATATTCTGTGTGTGTGTGTGTAAGTTTTAAAAAGGCAATTTTATCATAAGTCAGCCAGTATCATATCCCACTAGCAACATATATTTCCAAAAAGTTATTGGATAGGCAAGAAAGGAAGTGTATTCCCCCTTGACATTGTTTTTATAAGTTCATTGCAGTTTTATATTAGTTTTAAGTTAAACATAAATTTAAATTCAAATAATCGGGATCTTTACAGTTCATTATAAAATAAACTTTTTGAAAATCCTACTTAATTCATGATTTTATCATTTTGAGATTGTAATTTAAATAAAAGCAGTAATAATAAATGGCATGGAAACAAACAGTACTTCAGAGCACTTTCACATACGAGGACAGTATTTACACTTTTGCAGAGATCCTTATTATAATAAATGTAATTCATGACTTCAAAAGCTTTATATTCCAACTTACGCATTAGGTCCCGTATTCCTTGAAGTGTTTGCAAAAAGATGCTTGATAAGAAGAAGAAACCGATATAAATAGTTGTTTTGGATTTATACCCTTCTATTCTAAACCATATTTTGAAAACCATTATTAGTTTTCAAAAACCGCAATAAGTACCTGTGGATGAAAAGTATTCCTTTGAAAAGTACTTCTGTTAATGGCATATAATCTAGAGTGGTTTATTTTTTCTCTTTTACTGGATTTCAGCTGGGAAAATCATCAACTATAGAGCTGGGTTCTAGCCATAATAATAGAATGTAAAAATAAGATGGAGGTATGTTGCCAACAAATGTTGCCTAACACATCTATGTACCATGTCCACAAGGCACTAACGGACAGATGGACTGAAATGTCCAGGGTTTTATCCAAGCACCAGTACACACTACAGAAATAAAGCACTTACTCAAATGTGTGCACTCAAAGCACACACTCATTTCCCCACCTCCCATGCAGCTTACTTTAAAATACAGGACTATATATAGGTTGAACCTCACCATCTGCATTGTTTGGTTCCAGGAACTTCAGTGGATACTCATTTTCGCATTATACAAAAGCAATTGTTTACAATGGTAAGAAGGCAGGCAATGAATCAATATGAATTGTTCCCTTTAAAACAGTTTAGTTTCCTCTCAAAAGCAGAAGCTTTCCCTTGTAAAGCAATTCAGAAGTGTTTATCACTTTGTACTGATGTGATAATCACATGGGGGGAAGCGGGGGTCTCCCTCCCAGCTGAAAAAAAATCAAACTTAACCCTGTGTTCTTGCAAAGATGGGAATCCCCAGAAAATTTTTGTATATAAGACACTTTAAACTCAAGAGGTATAAGGAAAGTAGTCTACTTTGAGCAAAATCCTAACTGTGTCTACCCAAAAGTAAGCCCCATTGTGTTCAACGGGTCTGACCCCCAAATCCAGAGTAACTATGGGAGCACATAAGAGACTTTACATGCACCCGTAGCTACTGCACCACCTAGTGAAAACCCATGGGAAATTCATATTGGAATCCAGAGTATGTTGTTCTTACACCGGAGCAAGGACTCCCCGTAGTTGCTCTGGATTTTGCCCTTACTCCCATGGAAATGTCTTTAGGATTGCAGTCTTTATTATTCTATAGCTGATTACCATGACAAAGAGCAAAGAAAGCACTTTTAGAACTTTAGAACTTTTAGAACTTTATTTACATCAGTTTAACTCCACCTTACAGACATTAACATAATTTCTACCTCTTTAGATTGCACTAAACAAGATTGGATAATGTCTCATTAATAATCATGGCTAGGAGTGAATTAAAAGCATCAGATTACTATTAGTTTACAGCATAATACTATTAGATTATAGCATAGTAATAAGCAGATAGAACAGCCTAAAATTGGTTAGGTTATCATGGGTACAAACCATTTCTGGTCAACTTCTTTCAGACTATTTTTGTCCACCAGGTTTGATACCAGTCCACAAAAGTTGCAAGAAGAGAACAAACATATACCACCTTTTCAGGACATCAGATTTTTCTTTTGACTTTATTCTCAAGGCGGCTTACTAACCCTAGAAGGGGTTTACAATTCAAAGAAAGGTTCTCTATTTCAAAGAACTCCTATATTCTTAGATGATTCCTTTTATGTCTTGTCTCACATTCACTGGCTCACTGTTATGCCTTTGGACAGACTCCATCACAACTGCATTTCTTACTTTACACACTCCCACAGTCCAGCATCAACATCTATCCGTGTTGTCAAGCCGGCAATCTTCAGACCTTCAGGCAACTTACAGTGGCTCAACCCTCTAGACCAGACCTTCTGGTCTGTTTTATCTGTCTAGCTCCGAGCTACACAGACTCCCAAATTCAAGGTTGTCTTTTGTAATTGTTCTACAAACTGAGTCCAAGTTTGCTTTGTGATTTCTGCAGCAACACATGCTATATACTGATTAGTATGGCCACTCAATTTTAAGCTTATCAATGCTTAATTGCCTGCCTCATTACCACATGTCATGCCCCCGGTCCCCCCCAGCTCACCCTGACTCTCTCTCAGTCACATAGCTTCTCCCAGGGACAAAGAGTTGGGTCATATCCTCTTCCAAGTCAGACATCTTGGGTTCACCGAAGAAGGACACACTCTCAGGTAAGTAACAAACACAGTTACTGTTACTTCAGGAGGAGGCACACAAGCATAACGGTTTCTCAGGTCTTTTCTTTATTACAGGTTCAGCACTTCAACAAACGGAACACGCAGGCTCTCCAACAGGTAAGGTACATAAACTAGGCAGAAGTCCTTTCAACTACTGAAGGCAGAAAGTCCAAAGTTCCTAACACTTTCTCCTTTCTCTTTCAGGCATCTCCTGCACCAGCATCCTTCCTCTTCCACGGCAACTCCTCCAACTGTCCAGTTTCCTGCGCCTCTTCGTCACTCAAATTTCCCACCTGGTCCGCCCTCTCCCAAGTCCCTTCCATGCTCCAAGGGAGGAACCTCACTCCTCCTCTCGCATACCAGCGGGGGGACGGACCCACAGTGATCCCCCTCCGGTGTCCAAAGTTCCCCCTCCCTCTGTTTCGCAGCTCCATGAGGTCCTTCATGGACCATACCTCCACAGCGTCCAGGAAGAGATCCATATCCAAGCGGGGGGTATCTTGGGCGATGGTACACATATAAACTTTCCCTCATGTGAACCCCCATGGGCTCCATGTTGTACCTCTCGTTGTCCTCCTAGGGGATCTCACCACACCACAGAAAGCAGGCTGCTTTTAAGCCATTAACCACTACTTAAGTAATGTTTATCTTTTTAATTTAGTGAGCCAACTTCATTTGTGTTGATACAAAATCAATGATAAATAAAACACTGATAAATAAGTTATATCTGTACTTCAGAATTAGAACCAATGGGTACAAACTGCAAGAAAGGAGATTCCAGTTGGATATCTGGAAAAAAATTCCTCACGGTGAGGGCGGTTCGGCATGGAACAAATTGCCAAGGGAGGTGGTGGATTCTCCTTCACTGGGGATCTTCAAGCAGAGGCTCGACGAGCACCTGTCGGGGATGCTCTAGGGGGAATTCCTGCTGCAGACAGGGGGTTGGACTAGATTACCTACTAGGTCCCTTCCAACTCTGATATGAAGTGATGTTTTAGGCCCTCAGAAAACCCTCCAGATGTGATTAGAACACAGCTCTGGTCAGCTTGGTCAAGTGGCCAGTGTATCAGGGAACCAGAGGTTGGCAGCTTGCCAGATAGAGGTTTATAATGAGGTGGATCTGGCCCCTAGCCAGAGTCTGGAGACCTATACAGCAATTGCTGCCTCACTGGCTGGCCATATCTTTGGAAATTTCATGCCACACATACCCTGCTTTGTCAGCAAATTCAACTCTAAACAAGGCCATGTCCTTGAAATAAGCAAAATCACTCATGATCACAAAATAAGTCCCTTCAAACCTGACTACCTCCACCACTGCAAATTCAATCATGAGTCATAGTAGGAACACAGCTATCACAAAGCTCTGTGCCTCACCAACCCCAGCATTTCCTTCTCAAACTAGGCATGGACCATCATCACACAAAGAAATGGTCCTTGAATAGCTCAATCCCACAACTGTCTATTTGTTGTCCCGAATTCCCCCACCTCATTATTTTAAACACAGGCCACTATCTTCCTCTGGCAGGAGAAAGAGAGGACAGAGTTTCCTTTGGGTTCCTTTTACAGAATTCTGCAGGTTTTTTTAGTCCACAGATATGGTTGAGATGAGTTCAAAAGTAAATCTGCAATAATCTATATATACGTATAAATCTGAAATGTCACTAACAGACACATTCATCAATGCCCAGCCAAAACCATCAGACCAAGAAGCGTGAAATTTGGAGAGGGTTTCCTTCTGTGATGCAGCACCCACTAAAGAACTGGTTTTTGGAAATTCAAACAGGAAGAGGTTGAAAAGGGGCACAATGCATTTTTATCCCTATACTTTACATTGAAGAATCGCTAACTGGGCAGAACATCCACTGGACCCAGAACCTTGAAATTTGGGGAGAGTATTCCTTATGTGACATGAGCACTCACTAAGACCCAATTTTTAGAAATTTAACCCCTAAGGGGTGAAAAGGAGTGCAACACATTTTCATCCTATACTTAACATTGCACACTGATAAACACCCAGTCCCAAATGCTGCACCTGCCTAGTAGGGGTGCTCACGGTTGTGGGGGAGGTAGTGCATGGGAAGGAATGGTGCACATGGAGGGATGTTTCATGGAGAGAGATGGTTCAAGGAGGGGGATGGTGTATGAGGGGATATTGCACAGGGGAAGGTGCACGGGGAGAAGGTGCACAGAGGAGAAGGGTATGTTGCTTGAGGTGGAATGTTGCACAGATGGGGATGTTGCAGGAGATGGAGGTGGTCCACAGGGGGATGGTGCATGGGGGGAGTGAACAGGTGACGAAGTCTATTTTACTCCCTCAATGGTGGCTAAATTTCACTAGTTTAAAGTAATAAAAAAGATATAGTTGAATGGAAACTCAGAAAGCAATTATTTGTTTCTTACAAATCCCATTACATTGTGAGATTTTGTACCTTTCCTTGGTAGAATCCAGCGCTCCTTAAAGTGTGTGCCCCATGAGGTGTTAGTCATGTGGTGTGTTACTCATGTTTCTTTTAATGGCAGAGCCAACATACCCCACATTCTGTGCCATATCACCAACTGTTTAAAACAAAACAAAAAGCCCAGCCATTTTTATTTTCAGGCATCATCTACAAATGATAGGTCAGTTGTCCATTAAAGCTCACGTACATTTTGTACCCAGGTGATAAAAGTAAAATGAGATTGACTCTTTCTCTTAATAAGATCATCTGAGAGCTTAGCTCAATAAAAGCCATATAATCTGTCAGATAAACCACCATACCACTGAAAGATTGTTCATACATGCACAATTTGCATTGATTTTGGGGATCGTTCTTCATTCATCAAAATCCCTATATTGCAAAGCATTTAACGACATACCTATATTTATATTTAAATGTGTGCTTAATCCCTACAAAGTAATTAATTACTTCTATGCTTAAAGACCTTCTGAACTAAGTGTTTTGGGGCATGATATTTATGGGCTTGCCAACAGAAAGCCTTCATTAGAGAAATCACATCCAGGGTTTTTCTTTCTTACTACACAATGTCAAATAAAATTTCTCTTTACTTCAGCTTTATTAAGAGCACTGAAAAAAGCTTCCAAGCAAGCATTTACATTTAAGTGTTCAATGTGGCATGCCTATCTTCTTATTTCCTTATAGCAATATGTCACAATCTACAGAAATTAAAATTATAGGATCAAACAATTAAATTATGAGACACTGTGAGCTTGTGAAATGTACCACGGAATCCATATTCTTTCATTAGTCTATACTGGTGATTAATAAGAAGGGACTTTTGGAGACTGGAGCAGTGCTGACTTTTATTCCTCTCATACCAAAATATCCAACTGCCCTCCTCCTCTTCCTCCTCCTCTGTATCACCTCTTCACAGATTTTATGAGTTCAAAAATTTTTGAACTTGCGTCATGTAACTCTATTAGCCAGCATCAAAAATAAATAGCTGCTTATCCCAGTGCTATCCGATTCCCCCAGCAATCCTCTTTCCTTTCTTCCAAACCATTTCCTTTTCTCTGTCTTTATGCCTTAGCAGATCTCAAAAACATGAAACCAACTTGCTGTGTCTTGTGCTGATCTATTACAATCTTTTAGAAGATCCCCATTGAGACCTCACAGTAATCACTGAAGGCAAATCTTAATTAAGCAATCTTGAATTGCATTTTCATAAAGGAATATTCTGCATTTATATATATCAGAAATTTGTACATAGAAGTATGTTTCTTTTATCTTTTGCAGATAATTCAGCTTTTTATCCAGGATATTCAATTGGTATGCATACAGACAGGGGATATGGCTTCTTTCTTTGGTTCAAATACATCAAAATATTCTTCAGATAAAAATAACATTTCTTGGGGCTTTTTACTTTGTGTCTTTGTGCCCAGATGTCACAAGCAGAATTAATATAAAATATTTCTAAAATAAAATTTTCAAAAGTTTTAATGGAGTAGCTTTTCTTTTCTGAACTTGGTGCAATGTATTTATTTTCACTTATTTTAAAAAATGCCCCCAAAGTTTTCTTGCTCATCTAATGAAGTCAAAATACTATTTTCATATCCCACTCAGGGGGAAAAAAACTCATAAAGGGGAAAGATATGCTATGATCAGCATCCCTGAAGGATTATCTTCTTTGTGAAAGGATCTCTCAAAATCGAAAGGAAAATGGAACAGATACAGGAAATCTAGCACTGGGAATATGCTAATAATATTCACAGGGAACAAAGTTTAACATTTCTATCATTCCCATAAGAAGCTAACTCACAGATTGGCTCCTGTATTCAGAATGACAACACAAGCTTCATGAATTATATTTAGGACATGTTGATTTTGACTGCAAATATTTATCTTGATTCTATGATCATGAAGTAATTAACAGCCCTATCCTAACCAAAAACCTGTGAAGTGGTGCAGGGCAGCAGTGGAACAGTGCAGGAATTAGGAATTCCTACATGCAGGAAATAGGGCTTCTGGAGGTCTCTTCAGGGTAAAGGAAACTTTCCTTACCTAAGTAAAACCCAAAATCCATGCAACTCTTCAGCTGGTGCAACTCTAGGCTGCCGTGTTATACTTTTAGGCTCAGTAGGAGAAAGTATATGGCAGAGGAGGTATACTCCACCACCCTTCCACCCAGTGCCCACTGGTGCCCTTCCTCCACTTCCAGTGCCTGGTGTTCAGTGGTGCCTACCAGTGCCCAGCTGTGCCTGGGGCCCACAAATATTCTTAAAATTTTACTTCAGCAATGATGGGTAAATCCCACTACTACCTGATAATTTGTTTTATATTTCATTTCAAAAATTGGCCAGCCACTGTATAAAGTTACAGTATCATTCATTATTTGATGTATTCAATTTGTCAGGATAAAATAAAATATATAGAAAAGATAACCATAAAGGTAGACGTGCTAGAATAGGGAAAGGGTAAAATTATTAAGAATTAGAATGCAAAGATAGGCAAGCTTGAATAAAAATGAAGAATCATCTATGGGCTCTGCAGAACTGACTGTAACATTTGATTCTTGAGCAGCCCAGTTCAAAGCTGGGCTTATACTTACAGATCTTGCAAACTGTCCGGATGCATCCCATTCTAGTGGTGTAAGACCCATGCTGCCATTGGGTGCTTCAGACCCATTGGCACAATCTGGGGACAGAAGGGAGAGGATCTCAGTGACAGTGGCACATGCCAAGACCTTATCCCCCTTTTCCTAGGTCAACAAACCCCTTGATTCTCCTTGAACTAACACCAGTTAAATAGCTGTCATTGGTCTAAGTAGATATTTGAAAAATATCACCCTGGCTGACTGGCCTACCCCTTCCACTATAGCGTGGAGCATACACTCAGTTGATGGTGTGCCATTTAGGGGGCTATCAGGAGATAGGTCTTGTTCTAAATCTCCTTTTAATAACAGAAATGAAGGGATCTAAAGATTAAAAAATGAATTGATCGTCATGAGAATCAACTAAAAAATAATTGCAAAAAAATAGAATCTCAGTTTGTTATTAGGTATAAGGATTTGGATACTCAGTTAAACTGGACATCCAGGGAACTGGATAGAATAAATAGCAGAATATCAAGAAGCTATTAATAATCTGAAATAACTGCAAATTCTTAAGCAAAAAGACATAGAAGTTCTGAAGTGAAGCTGAAGAAAGGGAAAAACAGGAGTTTGAAAGAAGTGGAAGCTAAGTTATGATGTGCAAGCTGAAATATATAATTTAAAGTTCAGGGAATCTTTGAAAAAAACAAAAGACAGAGACTTCAAGTCCAATCATATCATTGAAATATGCAAGTACATTCTCATGTGACTGTGTAATGACAGTCTCAGCACTGCAGAAGTCTGCCTGATACCAAAGGTGCCACAGATGCCAGCATCCAGAGAAAAATGCCATCCCAAACTAGCTCAAATATCATTCAGACACCATCTACAAGGGGTCCACAAGGCCAACACAAGGGGAATATCAATCAAATCAGTCAATCAATCAACAGTATTCATATAGCGCTTTTGAGCAAAAAGTTCACAAAGTGCTTTACAGAGAAAATGAAAAGGCTTTTTTTATTAGAATGGGCTTGGGAGGGACATAGGAGAAATGTCCAAGTGGTGAGGAAATAATCATATACTATATCTTACACCCACACCCACTTCAAACAATGGGCACCTCTGATGCTATAAGTAAAAATGCTATGCCCAGAGCAGAGCTGGTATAGGAAAGGATGCCCCATAGGGAACAATGGGTAAATAAAGTAAAAAACTGCACTTCCTGCCAACCCCATCCCAGCTATTTTCCTCCAAGATGGAACCTACAGCACAGACTACATATGGTAGCCAGTCACAACACACCAACCCCTGCACTAAATCCCACAACACAGAGGCACTACAGCTCAGATAATCAGGCATGCAGCACGGGACTATTCTTCTCAGGTCTGTCAACATTTACTGATAGGAACCACATAGTTAAGAGGTAGTTGGTGCACAAAGATGACCCTTTCACAAACAACTTCTTGTCCCTTACAAGATGTATATGTAGCAATGTATTCTCTCTCTCTCTCTCTCTCTCTCTCTCTCTCTCTCTCGCTCTCTCGCTCGCTCGCTCGCTCGCGCGCTCTCTCTCTCACACACACACACACACCTGAATCCCATGGTAATCACATGCTGCCTAACCATTCTTTTTTGAGCAGTGTCCACATCTTTTCTGGCAAATGCCAGGGGTACCAACCATTGGCACAGAAGGCCAGGTGCTCATCTGAAAAATTATCACCAGGAAGTATTTGAACATTCAACCATCAGGCATTATAATCTCCATGATTTAATAAGCAAATTGTTACCATTCCCAGGATTGCTTTGCTAAGTGTTTTTGTATATTTGCTGACATACTAATTGACATGTGTGGATGTAGAATATACTCAATATTTTCAACAGCAGTCGTTGGTATTACTTTATGCCAAAAAGCCTCTGGAAGACGAGTATGTGTTGGATTTTGTATTTGATGGAAAATAAATCTAAACCCACTGCAATAATTGCTGGGTTTTGATACATCGGAACAATGTAGTCACCATTGAAAGGCATCCATTTTGCTTGGAGATTGGAGGACAAATTATTACTGCAGTTATAAAAGGAACTCATCTAAGGGCAAATTCTATTAAAAAGGGTTCTGTGTATTGCTTAAGAATTGTATGGAAGACAACAAAGTGGTGGGAGTAGTTCTAGGAAACTATTGACATACTATTTCCCCAGAAAACATTTTACCCAGAATCATGTTTTTCTTCAGTCTACACAGGGACAAAATAGAATTAAGAAAACTTTGTTCAAGGAAACAGTGCCTAAGGCTGAATTTCTGTGCTACAAGAAGGTCGTAAAAGATCAAGGCATTGAAAGGGAATAATTTTTTTCACCTGCAAAAGCTGCTGAAATTTTGTTCAAAAAAACTGCTTTTAGAGTTAACTTGTAATTACCTCAAACCAGTTACACTGACCTTCTAAAGTGCTAAGCTTTAAATCACCCAAATAAATCCCTCCAAGGACTTTCAACTGGCTCTTTGCTGATTTTCCCTGCATGGCTTGGTTTAGGGCTAGGCCTTTTCTTCAGGAATGCATTTACTAGTATATCAGAAGCCACAGGAATTTGATATGTGTAGTGCATGTTCTTACTACAGGCGGCAGGGTTTTTGCATACATATATGAAGGACAAGGTCCTGTGATTTCTGGTAACATGCTAACATGCAAGACACCAACACTTTTTAAAAGAATAGATATCTCCCTTTCAAGGTAATTTAAGACACATTTCAAAAAAAAATTTAAAGCTTTCATATATCTTCAAATTTTAAAGCCTCCGTGGATGGAGGTCTTAAAAAAAAAGCAGGCCTCTGTCAGTCTTGAAAGACTATGGTATCGTGCTTGGCGCTGCATACGCTGCATGCGAAGCACGAAAGCCTGGGTTAGATTGTTATGGAGGATAGGCTGTTACCCAAGCAGCAAATCCCCCCTCTCCACGCCACTGAATTAGTCCAATGGAAAGGCAGAGCCAATACGATTGGATCCAGCTGGCGTTGCAGAGCTGGGCTGAGGACAGGAGCTCACCCTGTCTTGTGGGGCCGATCCGGGAATCGAACTCTGGCCTGCTGGTTAACAGGCACAGTGTCTTAGCCACTTGCGCCACCCACAGCAACTGAACTGGCATGGCCATGACAAGTATCACTTCCTCAGGACAATCTACATATGAATGAAAAAAGAATGACTACACAAATGATCACTGGAAAGTTGTGCCTTTAGCCTGGTTACAAAGGAATTACTTCTTCAGTTCATCTGGGGAATACGATGGCTGTCAGACTTGGGGGATGTCATGCCTGGCCAAAAACTGCTGCACAAGTTGTACTGAATGGGCAGGTGCGCTGTCATTGTGCAATTGCCTCTCACTGGATGCATGCAATTCTGGCCTTTTCCAATTAATAGCATCCCATAAATGCCGCAACACATAACAGTAGTACTCCTTGTTTACTGTCTGACCATGTGGAGCATACTTATGATTAACAATCCCCTTGTAGTAGAAGAAAATAGTCAACAGTGTCTTCACATTGCTTCGACTCATTTCGTGCTTCAGTCTCTGAGAGGTTAGCGTCTTCCACTGCAAAGACTGAGCCTTGGACTGAGCCTTGGTCACTGCAGAGACCCACAATTCATCGCCCATTATGACCATTTTCAATTGTTCTTGACACAATCAAGGAAATCTTTCGCAACTGAAACCCGAGTTTCTTTTTGGTCAGCTGAAAGCCGTTTTGGCACAAACTTGGCAGACATGAGTCTCATACCCAAAACTTCAGTGAAAATGGAAAGAAATGAACCATAACTATGAGATCTGCACATCCTCCGATAACTCACAGATGGTGATTTGACAATTTCCCAACAGCTGCACACACATCTGCGATGTTTATGTCTGCTGGTTGCAGGTCTCCCAGAACATTCGTCACTGTTGACATTTTGTCAGCCATCTTGGAAACATCTGAACCACTCATACACTCATGTGCAACTCAAACACTCTTCTCCATACACTTTCTGCAACTTTAAGTAGGTTTCTGCGCGGGTATCGCCAAGCTTTTAGCAAAATTTGATGCAGATTCTCCGCTCAACTTTCTCTGTCATGGTCAATGCGAAGACCAAATGTTCCTTTCAAGCATTGCTATAAAGAGAGGAGTGAGCTAGGATGTTAAAACTTAGTGTGCACATATGGTTGGGGTCAAGGTCAATCTGTGCCAAGTGGCTTCACTCTGCATATTTTAGCTCCTTTACTATGGCAGCAGATCTGATACTCATTGATCACAATAGTACAATTCCACACTGGCTTAGATGACAAACCAGGAAGCCACAACAGAACAACAGCAGATACTGAAAATCCCCCCACAGTCTGAATCCAAAGCCCATTGTTCATCTCACACTCATATCTACATACAACTCTCCTGAAAATATTCTGAAAAATAGTATGGGTGTTCTAAGATATTCAAGCCACGTTTAGCTAGTCCAAGAATTCTCTGAGGTATGTTTCTATATTGATTCCAAATTAAGAATGGGGAAAGGCTATTGGGGAGTGATATAGTGAGCAGGCATTCTATAGTCTAGATCGAGGTGTCCAAATTTTTTGGCAGGGGGGCCACAAAATCTCTCCGACACTGCTTTGTGTACCAGAAAATGGTTTATATATTTCAAATTTGAATAAATTTATATATAAGAATGTAGTAGAGACAGATCCAGAGGACTGCAAAGCGTGCCCGCAGGCCGAATGGGGGTCTTGCCAGGGACTGCACTGAAGTTCACTGGAGCTGCATCAGGCCCTGGGGACGGGGGTTTGGACAGCCCTAGTCTAGATGATGACAGGATCTCCTGCCAACTTTTGAGTCTGCGGATATTCTCGTGCAACTGCTGAAACCCACTTTGATAATGGGGAATGGTATTGTGCTAATAAAGAAGCCACAGGTTCAAAGAGAACAAATCATTCCATAGTTCTTAGAACATAAACATATCAAAAATTACACAGACTAATTAGGTAAAAGAGGTCGTGAAAATCTTTTTTTTTTTAGAATAATGATTAACAGAAAGAAGTGAAATGATGAGTTGTGCCATTATGACCTTATAATGACAATGTTTGGGTTTTAGGAAAAGGAACATCTTGACACTCTAGGGCTACCAATGAAGTGCAAAAAAGAAAAAAAGAAAAATACATTAGCTTTAAAGCCTGAAGCATAGTTGCTAGTATTTTACAAATTATGTGCTTCATTTATATACTGTTGCCAGTAGCCAAATATATTAAATTCACCTCATTAGACTTTAAGTCAATGGAGTTAAAAATTAGATGAAAAGGACTTGTTTCAGTGTATGTCAAGGTTACTTATAGAATATTGAATGCCAAAGTCTCCCCTAATTACATATTTTAGACATGACATCAGAACGCAGTTATATAGGACTAGTGAAATGTACCCGCATTGCGGGAGTTAAAATTCAGGAATATTTGTGTGCATGGGCATACCCTTAATCTCCCCATGCCAGTGGTATAGATAAGGGCGTACAGGGGGAATAGTTGCAGCAGGCTACAAGCTTTAGAAGGGCAACAAGCTGAGCTTGACACTAGTGGCTAAAATTGTGAAAAACAGTGCATAAATAATAGTACCAATAGGTTATAATCTGATATTGTATGGAACCAATAAGGTGTTAATATGAATCAGCACTCATTTTCATAAACATATACTGTATCATAATATATGTAGTTATCTATGCTTACTGGGTATATAGGGACTTCTAAGTAGTGTGTCTCTTATATTTAGCAGGGAAAGAAAAGTCATTCCTCTTTGCCCCAGCACAGTTTCCAAACCAAGAAGGGACACATTTTCATTTTTTACTTAATTAAATTTGATTTTGTTGTTTCAGTGGGGAGGGCAACACAAGCTTTTTTGACTCCAGATAGCAAATAGGTACTTTAGCTATGCCACTCGCAGAGCAAATAGGTGGTGAACTGCTGAGGATGAGGAGGGTCACAACCCACCTCCATGCACGCCCCAACCTTGTGCTGCACCCCAAATCCATATAGCAACACTCTCCTGTGCTGCACCCCAACACTCCATGCCACACACCCCCACCGTGTCACATACCCTTGCACTACACCCTCCCTCTGTGCAACAGTCCCTCCCCCTATGCAGCATCCCCCCATGCAGCACCCTCCCATGCCAGACCCCAGCTGTGCAACACCCCCACCCTCTTTGCTGTGGGCACCCATACCAGGCAGGTGCAGGGTTTGAAGCTGGGTTTTATCAGTCTTCAAAGTATAGGACGAAAATGGTTAGCACCTCTTTTCAGCCTCTTAAGGGTTAAATTTCTAAACATTGGTTCTTATTGGTTGCTCATCTCACAGAAGAAACAGCCTTCCCAAATTTCAGGCTTCTAGGTCCAGTTGGGACACAGTGTTGATCAGTCAGCAATGCTTCAAATGCAAAATACAGTGGTACGTTATAAAACAAACGCTTTATAAGACAAACTAAAATTCCTACAGAATTCTGCTTTGTAAGACAAACAGTGCCTTGTAAGACAGTGCCCTGTGCAACAGTCCCCCCCCCATATAGCATATGTATAAAATTAAAAAGTCACTGACTGACACTAACTCACTCATCAACACCCAGCCAAAACCGCCTGACCTAGCAATGTGAAATTTGGGGAGGGTGTTCATTCCGTGTGGGATACACCCGCTAAGAACCAGTTTTTGGAAATTCCAACCAGAAGGGGGTGAAAAGGGGTGTAACATGTCTTCATCCCTATAAAGTCGTGCTTTGTAAGAAGATAATTTGTTCTGAAAGCATGTTTGTCTTATAAAGTGTTCTTCTTACAAAATGGATTTTTCCATAGGTAATAATGGAAACTCAGACGATTGGTCCCACAACCCAAAAATATTCATATAAAAATATTAACTGTATGTAAAAATGATGACAGAACACTGTAATTGAATTCAAAACATAGTAATATAATAAAGAACACAATCACTGTAATAATAGAAACACTGTAATATACTGTACAATAAAACAGAAAAGAAAAATCTTTATGGACAAGGACAACTAATTTTCATTAAAAGTCACTGGAGTCTTTTTGAGCTACTTTAACAAGAAACCTTCTAATGACACTTTCTTTTGTCTCCTTTTGAGGATTTCATGGAAATGTGACATTGCATTGTCATTAAGCAGATTCATCACTCGCACTGCTACAGCTTTATTTGGGTGGTGCTTTTCTAAAAAATTTTGCACAATTTCCCAATGTTTACAAAGGTCCTTAATCTCATGTGAGGGATTCCTCCCACTCATTCTCCTCCTCCTCTGCAGATGAGATTCCTCCACAACCTCTTGCTGTTGCTCACAATTCAGATCCACAATTTTTGTTTTACAACAAATTTTTCTTATAAAACCGTTTGCCAAACTCTGCCAAACTCTGCCAAACAGGGGTAAGTGGGGCAAAAAAATTTTTTTAATTTTTCCTGAGAGCCTGGCTTGTTAAGTGAACAAGTTATTAATTAAGCTCGAACAAGAAAATTAAGCTCGTTAAGTGAATCCCTCGTTAAGAGGGGCACTCTTTGAGCGAGGTACCACTGTATATAGATTAACTATGTGGCCAAATTCCATTAAAACATTACCCAGCAAGCATGGGATGGTTGTGTTGTTTATTAGACTGCACAGTGAAAAATCAACACATGCAGACAGATCTCATGTTTCCTTTGTGGCAAGTGTTGCCTAATATGTGTGTACAGACATATACGTAATGGTAGGTGCACCCCAGGTGAGTGTAGCCCAGGCCACTCACATGTTGCTTGTGTTCATTCAGGGGTCTTCAACCTTTTTGTCACCAGAGAATTGTTTTTACATGGACCAGCAAGGCCATAGGGAGGGTTTTGGGATGATTCAAGCACATTACATTTATTTCTTCACACCACTTATTATGCTGCATCAATGCCGATGCCACATCGATGCCAATCCACCATGCCAACATAGTGCCAATGCCATTCCAACAACTTGCCAATTCCACACAAAAGCCATTCCAACACTGCACCAATACTAATCCAGGGAATGCCAATGCATTCCTTGCCCTCCTTGCTAGCTGGATCAGTGGGGTGGCAGTGGGTGGCAAGTGCTGGAGGAGACAAATGATGTGCCACTGCTCCACCAATGTTGCACCAATGCCATGACAAAGCTGATCAGGCAAAGGCCCATCTATTCCAGCATCTTGCATCCCACAGTAGCCTACAAAATGCTTCAGGGAGCACACAACACAACAGGAGAACTGCATCCTGGTGCCCTCCCCTGTGTCTGGGATTCTGAGGCAGCTTACATCCAAAATAAGGAAGATGCAAATACCCATCATGATTTGTATGACTTTTCTACCCATCATGGCTAGAACAGTGGTCTTTGGCCATTTCAACCTGAGACCCCCTTTCAATCTTTGGAATCTGTCCAGGATCCCGTCAAACTTGCTACCCCCAATTTGGAGAACATGGCTAAAAAAGATGAACTGTCCTGGAAAAAGAGGACATATGGTCACTCTGCCCCCAAGTCCCCATGCTCTCTCCCACCCCACTGCCACCAACCTCCACATGCACTCTCAAACACACACACACACACACACATATGCACGCACCTTTCATCCCATGTACTCATTTGGACACATTTGTACTGTACTGACCTTCTACACCAGTCAAAGTGGTTGCTTACTCATGAGTAAACACAGCTGTGCAGTGAGGAGAAACATCCTTCTGGGGTGATTTTGGGGGGGCTGCGCTCATTGGATCAGGACTGTTCTGGTATCCTTGGATTGCCCTCAGCCTCCTTTTCCACTCGACTATGGCATGTTTCCTTACTTGTGAGTAAAGCTGCTGTATAAATCACTTTAATTTCCCATACCTTTTCTATGCATATTTTTGCTTTTCAGTTTTTGGGCCGTAACTTTTGATAGGAAGGAGCTATTTCAAAACAGATTGTTGCTTTGGATCAAGGCAAATCCAATGACAATCCATATGACATGATGGGATAATGCACACCATTGCAAAGTTGATTTTTGGGGGTCTCCAGGATCAAGATGATGGTTCCTCAATGTTTCCAAACCCACTGTGGGTGGCCGTGACCCCCACTTTGAAGACCACTGATCTAGAAATTTAGTTAGAAGAAAATGTTGAGTTAAATGGACAACAGTTTGACACTGTACTGTATCAGGATTTTTGAAGACGTTAATATACAAAAATGCAAAGGAAATCTCTCATGCCCTTTTCCCATTTATGGACGAGATCTGCAGCTAGAGCATTGGTTATATATCAAATGAAGTTATGGAGGAAGAAGTGACAGTTTCTACAGAAGAAATATTGTCCTTGCTTCATATAAATAAACTGCTTGCTCAGTACACCAGGATACACTTTTCTCAGAACAGGTTTCCACTCATGTTTTCTCCACAAATATTGCCACATTTTGCTGACACTTATCTTTTGTCCTTGCAGGTCAATACTACACAAGATGGTATATAACGATTTTGATTGTCAGTTAAATGTTACTGACGTGTTTGGCAAGTCATCCATCACTGAGCTTAGCGGGTGTAGTACAAATGCCTGCTTCCCATTGGTGATAACAGCAGAGACTGTGTGAACAACACACTCAACAAACTTTTTTATATATCTCCAAGAGCAAAATACAATGGCGCCTCACGTAAAGAACGCCTCACATAAAGTATGTTTCACGTTACAAACAAAAATTTCTCTAGGATTCTGCTTCATGTAAAGAAAATGCTTCATGTAAAGAACACATTCGTTGGCAGTTGGGGCAGACGTGCTGGCCGGCAGCCTGTTTAAAAAGCATCAGGGCTGCCTAGTGCTCCTGCCCATAGTGAAAGCAACAATTCCATGCTGTTCCTTCTGTGGCTGGATGTCCGCTGGGCAGAGGGAGAGAAGAGCAGTGGAGAAGAAGGAAGCAGCTCAGGGCTAGCCAGAAGGAAGCAGGGGAGAGAGAGGCTCAGGATGGAGAGAAGGAGAAAGTGGGGAGACACTTTGAAGGTGTCTTGGATTGCAGCCTCCTAACCATGCCTACCCAGAAGTAAGCCCCATTGTGTTAAATGGGTCTTACTCCCAGGAAAGTGTCTTTAGGACTGCAGCCTAAGTAGACTTCATAAGATCATTCACATTGAATGCATGTTTTGAATTCAATCTCAATGTTCTGTCATCATTTTTACATCCAGTTAATATTTTTATATGAATATTTTTGGGGTTGTGGAACCAATCATCTGAGTTGCCATTATTTCCTATGGGAAAATCCGCTTCACATAAAGAACGTTTCACATAAAGAACATGCCTCCAGAATGAATTAAATTTGTTGCGTGAGGCACCACTGTAGATCTAACTGTTTGCATTGGTTAGAAATAACTCCATTCTTTCTGTGCAATTTCTATACAGTTCTTTACAATTTCTTTCTGTACTATTTCTATACCAAGTTTTTATTCTCTGACTTTGTTCTTGTTTTTCATTTTACTGTGAACTGGTGGCAAATTTTAGAAAAATGCTCTGAATTTTTTCAATGATCATGAATGACCTCACACCCCAGGACCACGTACATAACTAGAGTGGCCACGATACTGTATGTTTGTAGCATTGTATATTGTATAACAAAGCTAGAAATCACACTGAGGGTAGCTTTCCTTTTGAGAAACACTGGTTCTTTGTGCAAGAGCAGAAAAAAGCCGGGGCCAGGCTTCAAGGAGGAGGCATGATGGACTCTTGCAAGGGCAAATGATAGAGCTTGGGGGAAACATGGCAATCTAGGAGTAGCTTCAGGACTGATGGATTATTTAAAGAGTGAGTCTGATACCAGAGTGCAACATCATAGCTAGTTCATTTGACATTCGAGCCCATAAATTTTTGACACCCCAATATGACAAAATTATCTTATACAAAATATTACTGGCAATTAATTGATTTTCATATTTTTATACCACCCTTCCTCTAAGGAGCTCTGGGTGGTATGCATGATTCCTCCCCTTCTTTTGTCTTCAGAACAACCCTGTGGTAGGTGAGGCTGAGAGATAGTAATAATTATGATATGAAATGAATTATAATAGCCAGAAAATAAATGCAGCACATTTCCCCACAAGCAATGGATGAACTTCAGTTCCCCACCCCCCACTACTGCTCCATGCATGTAGTATCCAGTGACATACTATGGACATAGGGGCCTGCTGTGCAACTGAGTAGCAGTGGTTCTCGAATATTTCTACCTTCTGAGGATGGAAATCTGTCCAGGACCCTGATGTCATCACCTAGAAGTGTTGTCATGGCTGGAAATGACATCACTATGATGCCAGAGCTCCTCCATGTCTACTCAGAAATAAGTCCCATTGTGTTCAATAATACTTACTCCCAGGAAGTTATGGACTGCACCCTGAGTACCCTGTTCCAAAATTGTACCAGATTCCAAAATGACAGTATCCTGATTTTCCCAACCCCCCTATAATGAAGTTGCAATCTCCCCAAGGAACCTAACCTCCCACTTTGAGAACCAGTGCCCTAGAGGCTGCTGCCTGATTTATAAACAGGGGTGTGGCAGTAATGATGATTGGGATCCCCCCAACATCGGCAACTTGTTTAACCCTTGATAACTCTGTGACTCGAACAGTTAGTTTTGGGACTGACAGTTTAAGTATCTGTTTCAGAGTTTTTTTCTGGTCAGATCATAAGATGGGCTTTATGGGGATAATGCTTTTGATCTGATACTTCTTAGAATTCGTTTTTACAGAGGATTTTGTTTTCCTCTAAAAACCCTAATTTCTTACCCTAACATTAGAAAATGGTGCTCATACCATTGCCTGAAGCTTGTCACCTTTGATTATACCAAGTGAGACCATAAATGTATCTAGCCTAGTGTAATCTGACTGGAAAGGGCTGTGCAGAATCTTAAGCAAAGGACCTCATGTGGCTCTACTTTTTAAAAATGTAGATAATTGAACTTGGGTTCTTATGCATGCATAGCACGTGCCCCACCACTGAGCTCTGGTTTACCTCCATAGTCCAGTCATTTATTGTGTGATGTCTTTGCAGACCTGCCCTAACAAGTTCATGAGGCATTTCATCCAAGACTATAATTCAACAGCTCACACAGTAAGACTAGTTAAACAAATCCATGCATGGATGACTGGAAGACCCTGCAAGAGACATGATTAAAAAGGTTAACTTTGTATTAACACACACAGAACAAATGCTAATTTTGGTATTCTCTAAGAGGCCATGATGGAATCGATTTTACATCATTCCCTAAGTGAAATAATTCTGGCATACCACATAGGTATTTTAACACATTAGCATTTTTGTCAGTTGATGAGAAAGCATTTCATACAAAAACTCATATGATCAGCAAAAACATGAACACTGCTAACTTATTGCCTGTCTGATTTTCATTTTCTATTCAAAGCTCTGAATTATTAATCTCCTTCTAAGACAACTGATGTAATTTCTTTCTAGAGGAAAACAAAATGCTTTGCAAAAAAGAATTCTAGAGGACTTTCAGAGATCAAAAGCGTCAAATCTAGTCATCAGACCCATTTTAAAAAAAGGTTGGCAGAGGACCAAAATGATGTACCCTTGTTTATAATGAACTGTCACTCAAAGCAAGAAACAGAGATTGTGAGAGATGGTCCCAACTAACAGCTATGGCCACTGAAGAACAGTAAAAGGCTGTGTATAATAAATGGGACAAGAGGTTTGTTAGATCAGACAAAAGATTCATCCAATCTTTTCCGATTCCAGTAATGACCATGCATGACATGAAAGCATTTCTTCATTAGCCCCATTGTTAGACAGAATAGTCAAGTATTCATAACTTTTGTGAGCAAATCTGATGGGAAATATCTGAAAATATGAAGTTGTCTTATACAGTCAGATCTGTGCAATAGCTCTAGAACAGTAGTTCCCAATCTTCAGAAACCCTCAGACCATGAGGCAAAAATTGGAATCATCATGGATCAAACACAACCCTCAACCTCCGCTGCACACAAAAAATACAATCAACTTTGTTATAATTACAGAAGATTTATTGGAGATTTATTTGTGTTATTTTTAGAGATTTGTTAGTTCCTGCTTTCACTGTCAGCTGCACAGGCAGTGCATTCACTGCCCTCTCTAGTGGACATGTGGCTCTCTGATGGTTTATGGAGAAGCAAGCATCCCCCTACCTTCCTACCAGAGAGGGTGGAGAAAAGAATGGACCACCCATAACTGTAGCTGCTATTTTAGTGCTGACTTTCAGCAGTCAACTCTCTATCCTATCTGCTGGTCCATGGGGGAGCATTCAGGAAGACCCCCACTTTGAAGATCACTGTTCTAGGAAATGTGTCTCACATTGGGGTCTGCAATAGACAAGAGGTGTTATATATTATATGTCCTTTTTCATTCCCTTATCAAGGAAGGATGAAAGTTGTGTAAGAAACGACAGTTGTTTTAAATATTGGGGTGTTTTTTCCGTTACGGCTGCTTCAGAATACATCAGCAAATTTAGGGCCCAATCCTGTCCAACTTTGAAGTGCCAATGCAACTGCTACATAACCTCAAGTTTAAAAAAACCCCAAATATTCCCTTCTCTTGGGTAGGGTTCTATGACTGCCCTCCCACCCCAGGAATGCAGTACAACTGCATCACTGCAGGAAAGTTGGATAGGATTAGGGCATGTTCGTCTGCAATGGTTTACATGAGTTCTCTGCCATAGTGTGCTACAGAATACCACAGTTTGGGCTCACATTTTGCCACTTGTGGTATCAGCATTGAAAAGAGTTGTGGCAATTCACTGTGTGTGTCAACCTGAAGGTCAGCAGGTCAGCACTTTGAGACTGAGCTCCCATTACTTGCCCAGTTCCTGTAAACCTAGCAGTTCAGAAGCATGTGAATACGTAATCACATGGCATGAAAAATATAGAAAAGTTTAACAGAAAAATAGCAGTAAAACTCAAACTATCAAGGAAGCGCAGCCAGCCATAAGATCACTGCTCAGTTTCAGCACCACAGCAGACTAAGGGCGCAATCCAGAGTAACTACAGGGAGTCCTTGCTCCGGTATAAGAACAATTTACTCTGAATTGCAATATGAATTTCCCATAGGTTTTCACTAGGTGGTGCAGTAACTACAGGTGCATGTAACGTCTCTTACGTGCTCCCGTAGTTACTCTGGATTGTAGCCCAATACACGTTTCAAAATAATATGAAAATACTGCTAAAAGAATATAGATCACTATTGATCCCCACATCAATAGTGTCCCCACGAAAAGCAAAGGAATTCAGCTAGGCCAAGAACAACATTTAAAAATACTTTGATATAGTCCAAAAGATTTAACCCAAGCATTCAATATAATTGCATGTTGACAGCATTCCAGATTGAACTTTTTCATAACTTTTTATGTTGTATGTGCTATGAACAATTTAAAACACTGTTTTATAGAAACAATACAATAGAACGTTTCATTCAATGTTTATTAATGACTAGCAAAAAGTACCCACGTTGCAGGAGTAAAATAAACCCATAAACCATCCCCTCTTGTGCATTATACCCCCTTGTGCAACATCCCCCCCCCCATGCACAACATCCCTGATGCGTAACATCCCCCCCCATGCACAACATCTAACCTACCCAGTACAGCATCCCTTCACCAACATGGGCACCCTTACTGGGCAGGTGCAGGATATGGGGCTGGGTGTTGATTAGACTTCAATGTCAAGTATAGGTCAAAAATGCATTGCACCCTAAAGGGTTAAATTTCTAGAAATCGGTTCTTGGTGGGAGCTCCCATCACATAAGGAACACTCTCCCTGAATTTCATACTTCTAGGTTCAGGGATTGAGGCAGAGCAATCATCGGTCAAGGATTATTCAATTTAAAGTATAGGGAGGAATATGCATGGTGCTCCTTTTCACCCCTTGCAGCAGGAATTTCCAAAACTGATTCTTAGAGGATGCCTCCATCATGGAAGGAACACCCTCCTCAAATTTCACACTTCTGGGCCCAGCAGTTTTGCCTTGGTACTGATAAATCAGTCAGTTAGTCGGTGAATGAGTGAGTCAGTCAGTGACTCTTCAATTTTATATATTATATTATGTTTTATGGTCATGCTAAACTAGATCAGAATATTGGGAACTGGCTTTGAAAGAGAAAAACACTAATTCCCAACTCTTGAGAATCCAGAATGGTTTGCACCTGGTTTCCACACAAAGGTATTTCGTTTAATTAGCAGAAATGTGCCATATGCATCCACACATGTCCCAGTCAGAGTATATTTTCACCAGTCTCCCCAAAGATTTGACACTCACTCACTCATACACCTGTGAACACTAAAAGTCATTGCCTATGTAAAGAAATAGAAGTAAATTATTTCTTCCATGAGGAGGCAATTATACAATTCACCCCCAAAAAAACCCCAAACAAATTTGAACTGTGTGATTAAAACCATGCAGAGTATGAAGTGTGCCCTTTAAATACCAACTCCTAATTGCAATGATGTGAATATGTATGTTTATGAATTAGACATTTCATTAAAGTTGCCTTGATGTAAATAGCACAATCAAGTCTCTTATCGAGACTGATCGTCAATTTCCATTCTAGTATATGTTAATAATAACTGACAAAAAAAAAGACACTCTCCATGGCTATAAGCATCTTGATAATGGCATTTTGGCAAATATATATTAAATACTTGGAAGCTAAGCTCCAGATTATTGATGACAAATTAATGTCTAGTCTAACAAAAATAAAAATAGGCCATTTAGTAGGCAGTAGGGAGTATAATATTTATTATGCCCAAAAGGTAGTGAAATACAATTTAATTACTTGACACAGATGAAGCATTTGCCCTGTTGCTTTCCTAGCAATTCTCTAGCTATAGTCAACTATTAATTTCATAGTAAGATGAGATCAGACAGTAAATTCAACAAGAATCAAAAATGTCATCATTTGGGTCAACTAGAATTGTTGCAGTTACAAGAAACCTCAGGTATTAATATCTCTCAGCAAGTTTTTTTTAGTGTACAGTATGCTAATTTTCTCTTCTTAAAATACAGAGAAGGCAAAATACAAGACAAAAATGTCTTGTTAAATAAATCCATTCTTTTAGACTTGAGTGCAATGAGAGGGTGACACTGTCTCCAGAAGGAGTTAATCAATTTTCATACACAATCCAGGCCATACCTTTCCTCCCACAGCATCACGCAACATCCAGGTAGATCCTCTGGCAACAACTATGAAGAGCTACAGCAGGAAGAAGATAGAAAAGCCCCAGTGGGTGCAATCTAAGCTATTGTCTTAACCACTGTCCTGTTAACATTAAAGAGACCACAATATATATGATCATTAATATCAAAAGGTGTCAAAATGCAACCCACAGACCAGATTCAGCACCCACTACAGTCCTTCTCCTGGGTGAATGGAACTTACTGTTCCACCCAAGGTCTTTCTGTTCTGCTGTAGATCACGCCTAACCTTTGCATCAGCCAGCCACACATTCCTGGATATCTAGGCACAAAGCCTGCTGGAGTGAAAGACTTCAGAAGAGACTGATGAGCATAAATGTCAGGGGCACCTGCAGCCTCCAGGTGGAACAGTAAATTCTGTCTGTGCTGGAAACATCTTTACCAGAATGCAGCAGTCTCCACTTTGGAGAACAGGATCTAGGTCAATCAATGAAATAATATAAACCTGAAAAACCTACTAAAAAAATCAAATAAACTTGGAAAATCTACTGAACGCATAGGTTTTCATCATTTACACCCATGCCATAGTAAACACTGCCTTGTGTGTCGGTGTATGATAGAGGTTATTTGGTCACTTACCAAAGGTACACAGTCGGTTTTGAGTTTCACTGGTAAAAAGTAAGATTTTTTTCCATATGGTTTCCAGTGGGTTCCTAAAAAAATAAGCATCAATAAACATCAACATTCCCAGACTTTCTGACATACTACATTCATATGTAGTTATCAATATTCTCATGAGAACAGGCTTTGTTTGTGAATGTCCAAAAACAGATGTGTAACCTATGCTTATGATGCAGTGATTCTGGATACAGTATTTTCATGTACATTTCCAAGACCACCAAATTCTTTCTGTAGACCATGTCTATAATAACTTGGGTTTTGAAAGCACAAGAAAGGGAACACACGACTTTTGAAAAAAAAATTGAAAAAGTCTTGTTATTGGAACAGCTGATACTTGTCTGCAAAAATCTGAATTTAATTTTGGTCAGTGGAATGTTTGCTTGGCCAAAATGAGGTTTTTATGACCCTTGTGTATATTCTGGAATCTGTTTTATGTTTTTGTATTGTTCTGTGTAATGTTTTAGGATTTTCAGTCCAATTCAAAGTACCTATAATGCCAGAAGAGGTTTTGATAGCAATGGATGCCACAAAAGCACCGTAAAGCCACACCAGCAATATTACTGGCACAAGTCCAAGTTGATCCACAGCTGCTACTAGAGTTCAGCATGAGGCAAGGGATTGGTAACAGGAATGGGAGGTTACTTACAGGGGACCACCATAAGGTCCAGGTGTTGTTGAGAGCCCCACGCAGCCCTCCATGGGGCTCCCCAAGTCTTAGAATACTGAAAATATTTTAGTGGCTTCCTATTGCTTATTTTCAGCAATCTAAGATTTGGGGAGCCTGGTGAGGGGCTGTGTGGGGCTCCTTGCAGTTCCTTAACGCTGTGGCCCCACTGTAAGTAATCCCCTTTGGTCCCATTAACAACATGATTTTGAGGATTGTGTCACTGTCTTCCTCCACTCCTTAAGAACCTGAGGCTGAGGCTTTCAAGCAGGGGCTTTGGAAAATCCCAATTTGAGAATCTTAGCCTTACTCCCAAGGAGACCTCCAGAAGCTGAAAATCCCCCACAGGATGTAGCACAGACCATTCTGGTGCTGCTGCATCAATACACAGGGATTCAGGTTAGATTTGGTTGTTAGATTAGGCTGGATTAGGCTGGATTGGCACTTTTCCCGCTTTTAAAAAATTTAAGAAGTTCATGAGTTTGTGTATGTGTGCATATGTAATCCTCTCAGTAACCTTTCAGCCATTTCAAAAGGACATTCTTTTATTACTTTGAAACAGTAAAATTCCTGATCTACTCCTACCAAACTTTATGCTCTGCTGAGTTCACCAACAACAACTGAACTTTGTATCGATCAGTGATGGAAAAATCAGTAAGGGCAATGAGAAACATCCATTGTCTTTTATACAAGATAATGGAGTTCACTTTTTCTTTACTTCTTCTATACAAAAATCTATGAAAATCAGACCTGAAAGAATGAAACCATGCTGAACAAACCATTAGTTTTGCCTTTACACATATAACCTAGTATACTGTTTAGCGGACACTGTAGATATGGGATCTACCCTGTATTCACTTCTCCAATGATAGTGAGAGGAATGTTTGCAGAGAGTTAATGAGAGAAACTAAGGCTGCAATCCTAAGGACACTTTCCTGGGAGTAAGACCCATTGAACACAATGGGGCTTATTTTTGAGTAGACATGGTTAGGATTGTGCTCTAACTAAACTAAGGGTGCAATCCTAAGGAATTTAGTTGGCCTAACTCACCTGGCCTATCTTTCTGTGATGGTGTGGCATGGTCGGCGTGTGGTGTATGCCTGTGTATTGGCCTAACCCCCCTAGAAGTGGGGCAGAAGTGTCTCACTGCACTTTTGTGATACCCCCAGTGAGCACAGAACTTATGCCGGAGCTTAGGTCAGCCTAAGTGGAGGTTAGGATAGCAGCCAAAACCTATATTGCCAAGATGTTTACTTGATATAACTTGCTTCTGTCCTTAAAAGAACAAAGCTACATGCGAGGAGAGTCAATAAACAATATTCTGGGCTAGTCTTTCTTTGAATTTAGACAGCAAAAACTTCTTCATCTACAGATCCCCATTTGTATCAGTGTCTTATCCTACTAGGGGGTGGCATTTCACAGATTCTGATCAAACTTCTCCAAAAAATTTTCAGTATAATTTCTTTTAATCCTGAAATTGCCAACTGAAATGCTAATATGTTTGTTCTTGGACAGAGACTATTTCTATTCATTAGTAATAGAAACTTATTAGCATATGTTTTCCAGATTGGTATTTCTATGGGCCCTAAAAAAAAAAAAGCAGGCCTCCGTCAGTCTTGAAAGACTATGGTATCGTGCTCTGCGCTGCATACGCTGCATGCGAAGCATGAAAGCCTGGGTTGGATTGTTATGGAGGATAGGCTGTTACCCAAGCAGCAAATCCCCCCTCCCCATCCCACTGAATTAGTCCAATGGAAAAGCAGAGCCAATACGATTGGATTCAGCTGGCGTCGCAGAGCTGGGCTAAGGACAGGAGCTCACCCTGTCTTGTGGGGCCGACCCTGGCCTGCTGGTTAATAGGCACAGCGTCTTTACCGCTTGCGCCACCCACAGCCCTTAATGGGCCCTACTACTTGATAATATATCAAGATATTGAATGACTTAAGTTACCACAAGGAATGCACATATCCAATCTTGATGAGTTTAGGGTGATTCCCTCCCCCATTCCCTTACTGATTCTACTTTCTGACGCCTACATAATTAGAAGTAGAATTGCTTCAGAACCCAGAGCATGTGTGTTCAATGCTATCTCAGCCACATTCAAAAGGCTAATGTTTCTGGAGCAAATAAAAAAATACCTAACACATGATGTGTGCTGACAGATATATAACAAAAGTTTGCCTTTTACCAAGATTTCATCATCATCATCACTGGCATCCTTCAGTCTCGAAAGACTATGGTATCATGCTCTGATTGGAGGTCCTGAAACAACATCTAGTGTGGCTAAAAAGGCCAATTCGAGAGTGGCAATCCCTTCCACACTGAGGACAAATAAATTCCGTCTCCTGCCCAGGCCCCAGGTTTTGCTGCTTTCGGGTCTGTCTCTTTGCTTCAGCCTGCCAAACAAGTGTCTCTTCCAGTTGGAGAAGGCCATGCTGGGTCTTTTGCCTCCACGCTGAACGATTGGAGGTCAAGGTTTCCCAGCTGTTGATGTCCATTCCCAAGGCCTTCAGATCCCTCCTGCAGATGTCTTTGTATCGCAGCTGTGGTCTCCCTCTAGGGCGCTTTCCCTGCACTAATTCTCCATATAGGAGATCTTTTGGAATCCAACCATCAGCCATTCTCATGACATGCCCAAGCCAGCGTAGACGCCGCTGTTTCAGAAGTGTGAACATGCTAGAGATTCCAGCACGTTCCAAAACTGCATCATTTGAGACTTCGTCACGCCAGGTGAGGCCAAGAATATGTCGGAGACAGCGCATATGGAAGGTGTTCAGCTTTCTCTCCTGCCATGCATAAAGGGTCCAAGACTCGCTGCAGTACAAGAGTGTGCTCAGGACGCAAGCTCTATAGACCTGGATCTTTGTATGTTCCGTCAGCTTCTTATTAAGCCGTACTCTCTTTGCAAGCTTGGAGAACGTGGTAGCCGCTTTACCAATACGTTTATTCAGCTCAGTATCTAAGGAAAGAGTGTCAGAGATAGTTGAGCCAACGTACACAAAGTCATGGACAACTCCAGTTCATGTTCAGAGATTGTGATACAGGGAGGTGGATCCACACCCTGACCCATGACTTGTGTTTTCTTCAAGCTGATTGTAAGTCCAAAGTCTTGGCAGGCTTTGCTAAAACGGTCCATAAGTCGTTGAAGGTCTTCATCAGAGTGAGCAGTAACAGCAGCGTCATTGGCGAAGAGGAACTCACGCAAGCATTTCAGCTGGACTTTGGACTTTGCTCTTAGTCTGGAAGGATTGTAGAGTTTTCCGTCTGATCTGGTCCGGAGATAGATTTCCTCTGTTGCATTTCCAAAAGCATGCTTCAGCATGACTGCAAAAAAGATCCCAGATAAAGTTGGTGCGAGGACGCAGCCCTGCCTCACTCCACTTCGGATGTGAAAGGAGTCTGATGTTAGGCCATCAAAAACTACAGTGCCCTTCATGTCCTCGTGAAAGGACCTGATGATGTTTAGGAGCTTAGGTGGGCATCCAATCTTGGGGAGGATTTTAAAAAGGCCATCCCTACTAACCAAATCAAAAGCCTTTGTAAGGTCTATGAAGTCTACAAAGAGTGCTGTCTTTGTTCCCTACATTTCTCTTGCAACTGTCGAAGGGAAAATACCATATCACTGGTGGACCTGTTGGCTCAAAATCCACACTGTGATAAAGGATAGATCCTCTCTGCAAGCACCTGAAGCCTCTTCAGTATGACACGGGCAAGCAGCTTCCCTACAACACTAAGAAGAGAGATGCCACGATAGTTGTTGCAGTCACCCCGTTGCCTTTGTTCTTGTACAGTGTGACAATATTAGCATCCTTCATGTCCTGTGGTACTCCACCTTCCCTCCAACAAAGGCAGAATATCTTGTACAGTTCAGTGGAAATGGTCCCTCTACAGCACCTCAGAACTTCAGTAGGGATGTTATCTTTCCCGGGTGCCTTGCCAAAAGCAAGGGAATCCAGGGCTTCGTTTAATCCAGGGCTTCAAACCAACAAGTGAAAGTTGGTTCACTGTCGAGCTCCTCCAAGACAAGCAGGCACTCAATGTTGTTTAATGCTTCTTTAGTTACTGCATTTTCTCTGGAGTATAGCTCAGAGTAGTGCTGCACCCAGCGTGCCATCTGCTGTGCTCGGTCCTGGATGACCTCACCTGTAGCAGACTTAAGTGGGGCAGATTTCCTCACTGTTGGACTTAAGGCCTGCTTGATGCCATCATACATCCCCTTGATGTTGCCTGTGTCAGCTGCTCCCTGGATCTGAGAGCAAAGCTGCAGCCAATAATTGTTAGCACATCTCCTGGCAATCTGTTGGACCTTGCTACAGGCGGCTCGCAGGGCTTGAAGGTTGCGCTCACTAGAACAGGCTTTATATGCTATTAGAGCTCTCCTCTTTTCCTCAAGGGCTGGTGTCAGCTCCTCCGAGTGGGCTTCAAACCAATCTGCTGTCTTTCTAACCTGCTTACCAAAAACTGACAAGGCGGTAGTATAAACAGCATCCTTGAAATGTTCCCATCGTTCAGAAGCGTTTGCCTCAGCCAGGCCCGGGAAAATTTCCTCGAGTGCTTGGTCAAATTCCAACACTTTTTCCAGACTGCGGGTCTTGCTGATATTGATTTGTGGTCTTCCTTCCTTCTTTGAGTGATGCAGCCTTTTGTTTGTAATTTTACTCTGCTGCGCACCAAGGAGTGGTCTGTATCGCAATCAGCACTCTGATAGCTACGTGTGAGCTTAATGCTGGGAAGGCTGGAGCGCCTGGTGAGGATCAAGTCAAGCTGATGCCAATGCTTCGATCTTGGGTGTCGCCAAGACACTCTGTGTTGAGGCTTTGTGTTGAAGAACGTATTGCTAACGCAAAAATCACAATAGCAGCAAAACTCCAGCAAGCGTTGGCCATTTTCATTCATCTTCCCAATGCCAAAGTGACTTAGACAAGAAGGCCAAGAACTATGGTCAGATCCAACTCTTGCATTAAAATCACCAAGGATAAACAATGGTTCTTTCTCAGGGATTTTCTTGATAGTGGCAGCCAGATCATCATAGAATTTGTCTTTGGATTCTGCTGAAGATGATAGTGTTGGTGCATATGTACTAATAAGAGTGACCAGCCCTACTGATGTCTGTAGCTGCAGAGACAGAATTCTTTCACTTCCTCCAGTAGGTGGGATAATGGATCCAAGTAGGGTGTTTCTAACTGCAAAGCCAACATTCCCTAGTCTCACTTGATGGCTTTCCCTGCCAGAAGAATGAGAAATTTCTCTCCTTGATAGATCCTGAGTCTGACAGCCTTGTCTCTTGAAGGGCAACTATGTCCATCTCCAGTCTGCTCAGCTCCATTTCAATGACAGCTGTCTTACGTGCGTCATCCAGTTCTCACAAATCGTCAGAAAAGCTGGGGGTCATTGTCTGAACGTTCCAGGTGCCCAACTTAAGGGCTGAAGTTTTCTTATGTTTGTTGCATGGTGCTAAGTTGTCGATCTGATTGTCGGTTTTCACCCTAAACCCCACGCACCCAGTGAGGTTAACAGACCATGGCGAGGCAGCATCTTCCTATCCCCCATAATAACCTACCCAGGGCTTCGTGCTCTGGAGAGGAACTCCAGCCTCGCGTACAGCGTGGAAACAACATGGGAAGTGGCAGTTACCGGTTATAAGTTGTTGCTCGATTGGCAAAGAGCATGATGCCAGGGGCTACTTCCGACGGTGGGAGAGGTCATCGTGCCTCATTGGGCAGCTATCGCCCGCCTTAAGCTGGGCAGCCCCCAAGGTTTAGAACCAAGATATTCCTTTTCTGTTTTGAATTCTGAGTGTATTGATTACACAGAAATCATTACACTGATTTTACTGCAAATTCACACAGAATTAACCATTGACCTATTGATGCTTTCTGATACAGAAGTGTTCGCTTACACACAGATTAACCAGCTAACCTGTGCTGAGGAAAATGAACCAGACAAGCCAAGGATCATTGGCAGAAATGCTGGATTGCTTTTTGCTGTTAGCAATTGTCTTTTACAACAGTTCTTCATTATCTTGGTTATCTCAGTTGTTTGAGGGTGGTGGTGGTGAGGGGAATGGGTTACCATGTTGGTGGTCAAGTTGGGAAAGTATTTGGAATACCATAATCCAGTGTGTAGTAAGTAGTGGGAGGTGTGCCAGCAAGCACAGGGCAAGCTGTTACAAGGGATGAGATGCAAAATATTCAAGGCTGGAATCTTCTTCCAGTTCTTCCCTTGCTAGAACTATCATGATTTCTTTGCAATAGTCCTCAAGTTTGCTGCTTACGCCATTTCTGCCCATGTTGCATATGCACAACAGAAATCAAATGTGTACACCTGTGGGCTGGACAGAAATGCGTTAATACCAGTTCAGTGAGCAATAAAGCCAGTGTCAATCAATGGTACAATCCTAGGTGAACTAACTGATCTAGCGTGTGTAACCAGAGTGCTGAGTGACTTTCAAGGAAGTTAATCCAGCTTTGCCCACCAGGTATTCTAATTTAGTAGCAAGCAAGGTTTGAGGGATAGAGAGAAGGAGGTGTAATAATCTATGAATAATCCAATCTGCTGCTCAAGTACCTTTGTTCAGCAATCACCTCATGTTGAGTGCTTGTTGGTGACTTAAACAGAGTGCAGCTCTAAGACTAAAGCTGCAAACCTATACTCACTTTCCTGGGAGTAAGCCACATTAAACTCAACAGGACTTACTTCTAAGATGACATGGGTAGGATTGTGCCCAGTGAGGTGGGTATACACCCACCTCACTGCTCAAGTCTCCCTTCCTTGGCTACTGAAAGGCAGCACTGACCTTCCCCAGCCTTATAGTTCAACATCATGCCAAGGCCCCTACCATGTGCCAACTCAGGAACCCATGGCCACCATAGGAACTGTGGACCTATCTCCAATAATCTGGAACATACTCTGGATCCTGACTTTAACTGAGTAAGGAAGAGACAACATAGTAGAATTTGATAATCACCTGAACAGTCCCTCCAATTATGGTGTTTAATGGCAATTCCCATATACCTCGTATTTTTCTTTTTGTTGCGATTTCACCTTTAAGGTGTTCACAGTCTCTGCACATGAGAGAGAATGATTAATAGCTACTATTGATCTTTTTCCCCTCCAGATTGAGAAAGTATACAGTAACATGAAGCAGAAAAGAGTGAATTCAGCTACCTCCAAATGGTTTTTCTTCAGGAAAGGTAGTTGGGGATGGTTGGCTCTCTCAGAATGTCAGTGAGTTTGCAAATATTAACAATCTCTACACTCGTTTCCCTCTAAAGGTGACAAATGTTTCCACTTCCATTTTTGCTTGCTGCACAAGTTAGAGCACATTCACTTGGAAATTGATCAAACCCAGCAGAAAAAAAGGGACAGATCAGTTTATTTTTCCTTCTCTATATACATAATATGAGACATCAAATTTCAAGAAATAATAGTGCAGATACACAGCTCATTTTTCAAAGACATGATAATTAGAAGTCAATTCATGCTCCTCCAATGGAGTATTTTTCACTAAACATGTCCCAGTAAAGTTTTAAATGGCCATTAATTAATGCTTAACTGGTTCTTAATGGAAATGAGGTCTTCTGATGCTGACACTTTCACATTAAAATTAGTCTGACACTTGCTCCGTGGAACGGAAAGAAACATTGTTGACGTGGCAAGATCATTAATTAAATCTGGTGTCTTAATTCAGCTACATTGGAGGGCAGCAGAGTGAGTTACCATCATCTGTTTGAGGAAGAGGTATGTCTGTTTAGCAGATGTGTATCAGAAAGAAAGTTGATGACAAATTAAAAACTGAGGAACAGCTGAATTCATCTTGTAAGTAGGAACAAAGATAGTCATACTGCTAAAGCTAGATTGTGCGAGTTCCTAATGTTTGTTTTATCATTCTGGAAGTTTGCAGGACCAACCCAATAAAATAACAAATGAAGTATTTGAGCAAAGTGCTGAACCTAGAAGAAGGCTAGACATCTTGCTATTGAATTCCTACTATTTCAGCTGGCCCTTGGTGATGACTAACCACTATTTTCTGCCAGGGAGAAATTAAAACAACTGCAGTCTTAGTTCATTTCTCCTTTTATGAAACAGCTTCTTCTAAGACTTTAGGATAAGAAAGCTAAGGCTGCAATCCTAGCCTCCTGTTAAGCCAGACTAAGCAGTGGCATAAGTTTTGTGCTGACCAAAGGGTGTCACAAAAGTGCTGTAAGACACCTTTGCACCATTCTTGGGGGAGAGGGTTAGGCCAGTCCACAGAACCGGGTTTGCCTCCTTACATCACCACAGGAACAGGAAAACCAATAAGTTGTTCCAACCTAGGTTAGGATTGCACCCTAAATCCTAGATCCCTCACATTCTTTGTTCATTCATAGTTCCCCATGCATAGGTCTCTCGTTTATCCATGAAAGCTGCAACAAGCACACCCAACTGGTCCAAAACCAAGGACCTCTCTCTGGCCAGTCTCCACAACAGGTATCAGACTACTCTCCTTTTCAGCTTTTCCTCACTTCTCCACCCTGAGCACAACCACTATGCACTGCTTCAGAACTGAGCAGCTATTCTTTTGTATGGCTCACAACTCACTCGTTTCCTCACAATTCACTCCTTTCCTCAGAGAAGCACTTTCACAGTTCCCTTTGCCTTGCTTCCCCTCCTTGAGACTGACTTGTACAGCCGTCCTGGGATTGTTTTTCGAGCACATTCTGGTTAGTCCCACTTTGAATCAGGAAGTCGCTTGGTTCCAGCAACCTAAGGGGTGCAATCATAACCTAGGCTCACAACACTCATTGGTCTTCCCATTCCTGTGGTAATGTAGGGAGGCATAGCAGTGGTGGAAAAACTGCTTGTGATGATGTAGCATACCAGATAAAAACATATTACAGAAAAAGGGGAGCACCTTATGAGGAGGTGCTGTTTTCACTGGCCATCCAAGGTCTGCTCCAATGTGAAGTTTGGCATTCATTGTCTTGAAATATGGCTGATTAGAGGGAGCATTTTTGGCAGAAGGGTAGGGCAGAAAAATAAATAAAAAAGTAGGGTAAAAAAGTCAGCTAGAATTTTAAGTTAAAAAATACAATATACATTTTACTGGAAAATCTTTCAAAACATAACTAGACCAAGTCTGCCCTCTAGAGAGCAATGCATTTCCAAACTCACACTCACATTCTATATCCAGCTGAGAGACTGAAAGCTATTATGAGCTTTTCCCTGAATAAACTTCAAAAGCAGACCTATAGTATAAGACCTTTATACTGAAAACAGAAAACTGATTAGCAAACTTCTCCAAAGGGCCAAAATCTTATTGTTGAGTGTAAGGCACACTAACCTTCCCTGAAAATACATCTGCTCCTCGTACAGTGGTGCCTTGCAAGAAGAACATAATTTGTTCCAGAAGCATCTTTGTCTTACAAAGCAGTCTTCTTACAAAGAGGATTTTCCCATAGGAAATAATGGAAATAGTGGAAATTCAGATGATTGGTTCCACAACCCAAAAATATCCATATAAAAATGTTAACTGTATGTAAAAATGACAAAACACAGTTGAAAAATAAGTCTCCTGAAAGTCTATGGTATCATGCTCGGTGCTGCATACGCTGCATGTGAAGCACGAAAGCCTGGGGAGGATGGAGGATAGGCTGTTATGGAGGATATGGCTGTTACCCAAGCAGCAAATCCCCCCTCTCCACGCCACTGAATTAGTCCAATGGAAAGGCAGAGACGATACAATTGGTTCCAGCTGCATCGCAGAGCTGGGCTAAGGACAGGAGCTCACCCTGTCTTGTGGGGCCGACCCGGGTCTCGAACCCTGGCCTGCTGGTTAACAGGCACAGTGTCTTAACCACTTGCGCCACCCACAGCCCATGACAAAACACAGTAATCAAATTCAAAACACAGTAATGTAATACAGAACACAATTAATGTAATAAAACACTGTAATATTCTGTATGATAAAACAGAAAAGAAAAACCTTTATGGCCAAAGATGACTAATTTTCACTAAAAAGAGTCTTTCACTGCTGTCTTTTTGAGCAACTTTCACAAGGAACCTTCTAATGACACTTGCTTTTGTCTCCTTTTGAGCATTTCATGGAAATGTGACATTGCATTGTCATTCAACAGGTTCATCGCTTGCACTACTACAACCTTATTTGGGTAGTACTTTTCTACAAAATTTAGCACAGTTTCCCAATGTCTACAGATGTCCTTAATCTCTTATTTTCCTCCCTCTCTGCTGATGAGATCTCCTCCAGAACCTCTTGCTGCTGCTCAAGATGCAGATCCATCAATTTGTTCATTGTACAACAAATTTTCCTTGTAAAACTATTTTTCAAACTCTGCCAAAACTGTTTGTCTTATATGGCACTGTTTGTCTTACAAAGCAGATTTCCTTAGAAATTTTAGTTTGTATTACAAAGTGTACTTCTTACAAAGCATTTGTCTTAGAAGGTATCACTGAATATGAAATTGAAAAGTCACTAACTGACTCACTCACTGACTCATCAACGCCCAGCCAAAACCAATGGGCCTAGAAGCATGAAATTGGGGGGGGGGGGTGTTCCTTCCATGATGGAGGCACCCACTAAGAACCGATTTTTGGAAATTCCAACAGGAAGTGGGTGAAAAAGGGCGCAATGCATTTTCTTCCCTATACTTTACACTGAAGAATCCATGACTGAGGGATGTCCTGCCCCAAGCCCCTGAACTAAAAGCATGAAATTTGGGGTGTTCCTTCTGTGACATCAACACCCATCAAGGTCAATGTTGAGAAATTTTACCCACAAGGGGCTGAAAAGGGGTGCAACATGCTTTTGTCCTACACTTAATATTGAAGGCTGATAAACATCCAACTGATGCACTGGGAGGGAGAGTGCACAGGGGATGATGGTGTGCATGGGGGGATGATGCACATGGGGAGTGTTGCACATGGTGGGTGTTGCACATGGACAAAGCGCATGGGGGAATGTTATGCATGGGGATGGTGCGTATGGGGGATAGTGTGCATGGGACACAGTGTACATGAAGGGTTGATGAGCATGGGGATATTGCACATGGGGGATGTTGTGCAGGGGGTTGATGCATATAAGGGTGTTGCACAAGGGGGATAGTGTGCATGGGGGGAATGGAGGTTATGGGGGATGTTGAACAGGGGCATTGCACATGGAGGAAAGGTGCGCATGGGCTGTTGCACATGGGGAGATGATGCGCATGGGGGTTTTGCATATGGTGCGCATGGGGGATGATGCTCATGGGGGAACGGTGTGCATGGGGGGACGGTGCGCATGGGGAAGTTGATGAGCATGGGGGATGCTGCACATGGGAGCTGTTGCACATGCAGGGATGATGCACATGTGGGGATGATGTGCATGGGGAATGTTGTATGGGGGTAATTTCAGAACAGCCTGAAACAGGTTTAAAACCAGGAAAAAGGAAACTGATTCACTCCAACTCATTGGTTACCATGGTAAATTCGGTAATTGCTTTTGTATAACATGAAAATAGCTATCCATGGGGATTCTCTGAACCAAATGTCGCAACTGGGGAATCTTAACCTGTAATGTTATGGTGAATATGACAAACACATCCTTCAAATACATGTAAGCATGAAGGGATGTCTTCTAAAATAACATACCTAATCACTAATTTGTTTGTGCTTTTTCAAAAATGACTAGAAATTAGTTTACGTCACTCACCCACCTTTGAATTTTACTTTAGGTGAAATTTGGTGGCGACTTCATGATAGGCACCATCAACTTCCTTTGAGAAACATCATAGCTTAAAACAAATTCTTCTACATTTATTTGGAAATCTGTTTTGCCTAAAAAGGGATCCTCCAAATCTGCTTCAGGTTCTATTTGACAGTTTCAACTCATCAGCAGGATTCTTGACCAGGGGTGCAATCCTAAACACATTTCCCTGTGAGTAAGACCCATTGAACACAATGTGGTTTACTTCTGAGTAGACACGGTTAGGATTATGCTCCATCTCACCATCTGCAGTTTGCCTTGCCTTCAAAACATGTTGTGAAGCAGACGCCCTGGGGTGTCATTCCTGGTTGCAGTAGCAGGGGGAAGGCAAATAAATGGTGGCGGTGGGGATAAAAAGATTCATAGTTAGGTTGAAAGGCTCACTCTTTAATATATTCAAAATTAAATTGTAAGATAGCAGCACATTTTATGAGCAGTAGTTGCAATTATTTTTAGAAAAATGAGAGATGTGGGTGTTCCTGAGGAATAATCATGTATTTGGAAACACAGAGTTGACTACACCACCCACTCATTTTAAATGATGCCTCTGGCTAAAAGATTTTTGACATATAATTATGTCAAAATACTGCAGTGGAAAAATTTTCAGATTCTTTAAGGCAAAGTACCACACTAGACTTCCACAATATTGCAGGAAATTCTTAATTTCCATGCCTTTTAACTCTGTATTGAATTAGGCTGTGCACCTGCATTATGGACAGAAGTTAAAATCAACAACATGTACAGGAAGTTCATTTGCATTAAAGTTTTTGGGGGCCTTTCTTTAGTTTTCATTTATGTCACTTTGCTGAAAAGACCACAATGTAAGTCGCCTTATTTCCACAATCTCAAACAATAAGGCACAGTAACATGACAACAAAAACATGTTATGTTCATCTGATTCTCATTTTTTCCATCACCCTTGGATTTAAAAGCCAGGCATTTAACAGCACAGAGGCATTGTATGCTAAAGTAAATGTGCTTCCAGCTTTTATAGCTTTGTACCTTACTGAGCAAGTTTTACTTTCTCATGTTCTGGTTTCGATTGAGTGCATCACCCCAAATGCAGTTCCCAGTTATCGCATGCAATTTTTTTTTAAAAAAACTACTTTCACCTTACAAACAACAAGAAGCATGAGAAACAAGAACAAGAGATTTGGAAATGGTGATGGAGGAATGAAGCTATAATGGGTTTGGGAGAAGGATGAATGGGGCAGCAAGAGGGTCGGAGAAGGATGAATGGGGTAGAAAGACAGGTAGAGTCTGGGAATGGGTTCAGTGTCAGTAGTGACCACCAAACTGTAATACTATTTCTCCCCGCTACAAAGGATACAACGGTATTGTTTTGGAAGTGCTGCATGCATCAGTGGGAACGGGGGAGAATCAGATTGGACACTGATTCCCTGCTTCAATTTATGCTAGAAGGAGGAAGGAATGTTACTTACCAGCACCACTAATAGCTCAACCTTATCCCAAGCCAGCCTGAAAGTTACAAGCCCCCACTACCCTGCAGGTTGGATGGGAAACCAACCAGAAGGAAGAAAAAAGTAAAATAAAATTTTAAAGAAAAATAGTCGCCATGGGCCTGTTCAAAACTACGCCAGTTTTTTTGCTCTCATAGGGCAAAATCCAGAGCAACTATGAGGAGTCCTTGCTCTGGTGTAAGAACAACTTACTCTGGATTGCAATATGAATTTCCCATAGGTTTTCACTAGGTGGTGCAGTATATATGGGTGTACGTAAAGTCTTTTATGTGTTCCCGAAGTTACTCTGGATTTGGGGGATAGTTGTTTTAGGCCACAGGAGTACACACGGCTCATGGCAACAAGCAAGGCCACTCCAAAGAGCAATGGAGAGGATGCCACAATAGTGAACCACTTAGTACACTGATCTTAGGATCTGCCAGCATATCATACACATAGGATTAGAACATTAATCAATGGTAGTCAGAACCATTTTCAAGAACACTGAAGCTGAAGCTCAAATATTTTTGTCACATCATGAGAAGGGAGAATTTCTTAGAAAAGACCCTGATGCTGAGAAAAACTGAAGATAAAAGAAAACGGGGATGGGAAAGGATGAGGTGGTTAGATATTGTCAATATGTAACAATATCAATAAACCAAGGAAATAAACCTTGGCAAGGTTTAAACCAAGGCAATAAGCATGAATTTGGACAACCTTCAGAAGCTAGTAGAGCAGTGATTTTCAATCTTTTTCATCTCATGGCACACTAACAAGGCACACTAACAAGGAGCACCATCAGTTGTTTTTACCATTGACAAGGCACACCAGGCTGTTCAAATCCCCCAATTTTCCTATTAATTAATGACAATTCCCAAATTCTCGCAGCACACCTGAGGATTATCTATGGCACACCAGTGTGCCACGACACACTGGTTGAAAATCACTGTAGTAGAGAATAAGGTGGTCTGGTGTGCTGCAGTTCATAGGGTCACGAAGAGTAGGATATGACTGAACAACTAAACAACAACAACAATAACCATGTTCAATACTTCAAGAGAAACGTCCTCCCCACTGAGACAGGTGAATCGTACAACATTTTGGTTTGCTCTGATCTCCTTCCCAAGAAAAGGGAAGGCATTGCAAGTATTGAAAGTCAGCAGGAATACATCTTGCTGCTGTGGTTGGCATTCACAGAGTTTGGGCAAGAATGTTTTTTAAGCATTAATTAATCCAGATACTCAGGAGAAGTGCGACACAAAATAACAAGCAGGAAGCCCACATCTCTCATACCAGTTATCAGAAAGACTTCCGGAAATTGATTTGTGGTTTTCCTTTCATGGTTGGCATCATTTACTGCCAAAATTAATTATACATGGATAAAATGATTTATAATTTAAAAAAATTCAGTGTGATGCAGAGATAAACCGTGTGTAACAGAACATGCTGAGCTTCCACAGAGAACCACTTCAAACATGGCATTCTTTTCCACTTGCACAACTTCCCAATGCAGGTGCACTCAGGCTATAAAACAGTCATGTCTTTCATGCTCTTTTGCCAAGCTTTGTGGGAGACAAAAATCAAGTGCAGTGTTTGCATATTTATTATAGTTAATTAATTCCCTCTGTACATAATCTCTTTGATCTCAAGGGTTGTGATACAGTGATGAAAGTGTCATATAGAATAGTGTGTATTTGAGTAAAAGTCAAGTTGGACCAGATAGCGGATTTAGAGGAAGACGATAAACTACCCTTCACCAGCTATTTTCTCCTTGTCTCTTAGCTGATGAATTTACCTATTTTTTAAACCATCAAGTGTTACTTCTGTCCTAAGTAGAACAAAATTGCTGCCAATCACTCCAGCAATTTACAATGCTCCCTTAATATAATGAACACACCTCACTATCTGAATTTATGATTGTGCCAGTTCTGCTTTCTGACATGCAGTCAAGACAAACACAAGCCTTTGTACCTCATTATGAATCTTGGCACTGAAGGCTAATTTATACATGATGGCAGAGGTGTCACAGCCTAGAATGCCACCTGATGCCTTCTCAGGCCGTCTACCTCTCTCAGTGGCATGGCGAAGAGGGTGCAGGGACAGGAATGTTTGTGGACAACAAGTTGAGTTTGACAGTAGTGGCCAAAACTGTGAACACCTTGGTGTATATTAACAATACCATTATGTTATATATCATTGGAAAGGTAATTTAATGCTGAAATCAGTAAAATGAATCACATGGGAATACCTGTATTCTATCAAAAGTTATGAACAATTAACCATAAAATGTTTATTTACTTAACAAATCAAAATTTGATTTTGTTATTGGGTGGCTACAAAATCTTCATGGACCCCAACAGCAGACCCCAACAGCACTTCACTTTTTTAGAATTCTGGGCATTTTCAGGGCATCATTTTGCACTTGGCACTGGGCAATGCCTTCATTAGGTACATCACTGATGTTTATAATACCAAAAAAACCCCAAAATTCTTACCATGTTTCCCATGTGCTGATGTCAAGCCTGGTAGTGCCTAGCTTTAAGCTTTATCGATGGGGACAATGCATATGTGACCTATAGCACACAAGGAACACAGGATGATCCCATCTGAGAGTGGGTAGCAGATAATTGTGGCTTGCTTTGGTGCTGGGTTGGACAGAGTTAGAAGTGACAGACTTGAAGTGAAAGGAACTCTAAGCTTAGGCTACAATCCAGAGTAACGACAGGACCTTTTACACCGACATAGTTATGGTGCCACCTATGGGAAACTTATGGGAAATGCCTAGAGTTATCCAGAGTAAGTGTCTCTTACGACCTCCTGTAGTTACTCTGGATTGTAGGCAGTGGTGGGATTCAAATAAATTAACAACAGGTTTTATGTCCCATTGGTAACCGGTTCTCAGAACCAGGCGCTCATTAGCAAAGGGTTCTATAGAACCTGTGAGAACCCCCTGAAGCCAACCACTGATTGTAGGGTAATCAGTGAGCTCAAGGCAGGAGCTCACCCTGTCTTGTGGGGCCGAACCGGGTCTCGAACCCTGGCCTGCTGGTTAACAGGCACAGTGTCTTAACCACCTGCGCCACCCACAGCCCATGACAAAACACAGTAATCAAATTCAAAACACAGTAATGTAATACAGAACACAATTAATGTAATAAAACACTGTAATATGCTGGTACAGTAAAACAGAAAAGAAAAACCTTTATTGCCAAGGATGACTAATTTTCACTAAAAAGAGTCTTTCACTGCTATCTTTTTGAGCTCCTGTCCTTAGCCCAGTTCTGTGACACAGCTGGATCCAATTGTATAGGCTCTGCCTTTCCATTGGACTAATTCAGTGGCATGGAGAGGAGGGATTTGCTGCTTGGGTAACAGCCTATCCTCCATAACAATCTAACCCAGGCTTTCGTGCTTCACATGCAGCGTATGCAGCGCCGAGCAAGATACAATAGTCTTTCAAGACTAACAAGAGGCCTGCGATGCAATACATGCAACTATATCACGGTAGAGAGTTTCTTCCACCAAGGCTCAGGCCTTCTCTGGAAGATTCAGGCTTTCACTAGGCTTCTACGCCTCACACTGAGCCATACAGGACAGACTGGCCAAAGTGCACACAGAGCCTGCACTGAACTAAGGGCAAAATCCAGAGCAATTATGGGTCCACGCAGTTACGTCGCCTCTAGTGTTATCTTATGAAAAGTCACCTTAACTGTTCCAGAGCAAAGGGCTTAATTTGACTTTAGGATATGGGCCTAAATTTCCTAACTCTTTTATTCTGTTCCTCACATGATCACTTTTAGCCAATCATTGCAGAAACTTGAGATGCACAGAATTATGCTGCATGCATTTAGTTCATGCTGTAAAAATACCAAGTACCAGTTTCTATCATGTCTGAGATAGGTGTTATTAATTCTTGGCAACAGAACGCTAACTCACGGCTTTTTGCCCTGACTCCCTTCCCTCCCACAGCCCATGGATAAGAAGTGACAACAACTACTTGTACTCTCACTATGGCTTATCAGCTGCATAGGTCCCTCATCCAAAACATGATCAGGGTTGCTCCCACAGCTTTTTTGGGCAGGCAGCAGCACATCCTCCAGCCCACACCTTCACAGCTGTTCCAAATTTCTAACCTTTCACAATTTTTTTATTTTGTCACACTACAGACATACCCATAGAGGCTCTAGCAATTTAGCTAACAGAAGCTTTGAGAGCTGTGATCTCCCATTCACATGTCTAAAGTGGTCGAATCCCAGACCTACACATATCTTTGTGTAGAAGATTCATGAGACCACAAGATGACCAGCAACCACAAGATGTTTCTAATACATCACCTTTGTAAACTTCTAATGTCTTTTTGGTGTGCATACAATATATACTGACCAGCAATTTTATCAATTTATTTTCTTCCAAATTATTTAAGACAGGAAGTTTTCTCTAAATCGAAAAAGAGTGAACTTGATATATTAAAATAATCATATAACTACCCTGAGTAAGACATCACAAAAGTGGAAAAGGAATAAGATAGGTTTAGATAACAGACTGTAAAGAAAAAGAAATAATTTTCCATTTGCTTCTCATACTTCAGATACCTGGTTGCTGGGCCTTCAACTGTGTATTTCATGATGCATATTTTTTTTTCCCATCCATCATCTGCAAATAGGAACTGAGCTGAAATTGAGAAAGTTGTTGTCATCACATCTGCCATCAAGAGATCTATCAAAAATCTGTCTTGTAGGACAAAAAAGACTGTCTTCGGTAGGAGGTAGGAAGGAGAATAAAGATCAGCAACAAAATGCCACCTTCCCTTATTGCTCAAAGGAAACTATGGATGGACACACTGTTAAAGTTCTGAAACTCCTGGCATGCTGATGATATCATAGTCAAATGATTGCATCATTTAACTGCCTGTCATACTGACCATTCTAAGCATACTGGGCTGACCAAGTCGCTACATTTTTAAATTCAAACACCCTGGGAGTAAGCTGGGAGTAACTTCCACTGACTATAATGGGACCTCCTCCTGAGTAGACTGTAGGATTTGGCTCTGATTTAAACATGCTTACAAAAATAAGAGAGGTGGTGGTTTGAAATAGGGCCCCTTTGCTTTCTTCTCTTTGATAACCAGTGTGCTCTAAAAACATTTCTGTTTCACAGAGTCTTGTAATTTTAGTCACTTGCACCTGACTACTGCTGATTTTATTAATGCTTTTGTAATTTATTGATTATTATATTTTATGTTTGTGAGATCATCCATTATACCTGTAATTGCTCATTTTTCATAACATTTTATGATTTATTTTAGATGCATAAGTAGGCTAAAGTTAAATTGTTGAGAGAAATGTCAGATAAGAAATTAAATAGGCAAGTAAATAAAAAAACACAATTCCATTTTTAATTCATATAACTTATGGCTCAATACTAACTGCTGTTGGCACCAGGAGAACCCATCCTATGCTCCATCCCTCTCTACGCACATTCTAGCCATACACAAGTGCGGCACGGATTGCTGTATGAAAGCACAATCATGGGCATGTCTACACAGATGTAAGTCCCTTTAGAGTCAATAGGGCTTACTTCCAGGAAAGGATGGATGGATAGGATGGCAGCCTAACATAAGGCTTACTTATAAGGTAAGATAAGGCTTACTCATAAATAAGTCCCATTGTGTTCAATGGTGTTTACTCCCAGAAAAGTAAAGTGTACTAGCCCAAGATTGCAGTCATACCCTACAATTCAGAGTAACTATGGGTAGACATAAGATGCACTTACTCTGGATTGCTCTATGCATTTCCCTTAGGTGGCACTGTAACTATATCGGTGAAAAAGGTCCCATAGTTACTCTGTATTGTAGCCATATTCGCACTACCCTGGAGTAAATCTCATTGACTTTAATGTGACATTCTTCTGAACAGACATTCATGGAGTTGGGCTCCCAGGATCCAAGCCTATCCAACTTTCTAGCTCTGATGTAGTCACGATGCAACCCCAAGGGAAAAGGAATACAACGTCCCATACCTTGAAATAGCCCTCTATCACAGGATGCAGCTGTACCAGCACTGGAAAACTGGATAATTAAAAAAATGAAGTTAACTGGGCTAAATTTTAAGGTCAGAACACATGGAATTATATAGAAACAGACTGATAATGTATGAATGCTTATACAGTGGGACCTCACATAATGAGTTTAATTGGTTCCAGAGGCCTGCTCATTATGTGAAATGCTCGTTATGTGAGGCAGAGTTCCTCTGCCACAGGGAATAACGGAAACTCAGACAATTGGTTCCACAACAACAAAAAATTATTTTAAAAAATTGCCCCCACTTACCCTTGGCTGCGGCTGGCGGGGGCAGTTTTGGGTGGACTGGGCTACTCTGCCCCCCCTCACGGCGCATCCACTGCCTCTGGGGGCTCAGGAGAAGCCATGGAGGGCTCCTGGTGAGTACGGGGCTTGCCTTGTGGCCGCTGCCGCTTCAGAGCGGAACCACTTTAGCTGGAGGTTGCAGCAGGAAGAATGACTGCTCTGCCTCTGATTGGCTGGGAAGAATCCCCATTGAAAGCTCCATCCCCGCTGGGATCTGTACGGCTAAATGGTGCTGAAAGTCCCATGTATTGTTTCCTGAATGGGGGACTTTCAGCACCATTAAGTATACAGTTCCCAGTGAGGATGGAGCTTTCAATGCAGGTTTCAAAGCCCTCCATGGCCACTCCTGAGTCCCCGGAGGTGGTGGATGTGCCACGAGGGGGGCCAGGGCAGCCCAGTCTGCCACAACTGCCTCCTTCAGTTACAGCCAGGAGTAAGTTTAAACTCCCCCCCCAATCCCTGAGAATCTTGCTCATTAAGTGGAGCAAGGCTCGCTATGCGAGTCAGACTCTCAGGGATTTTTTTCCTTGCTAAGTGAATCCCTCGTTACGAGGGACGCTCGCTAAGCGAGGTACCACTGTAATATATTTTAATTAAATCAATCATGATTTCATCATATGGAGGTACAAAAAATAGTTGGTCCCTAAGTGCCAAATGATGTCGCTACAGCACTGAATACCGGCACCCTTTTCCCCCAGAAAAAAACCTTGTAACTACTAAGCAAGTAACAGTTAAGGATTAAAGTGGGCATAATGTGATTTCTACTGGCTTTTCAAACGCCAGTATTGGTTATAAGACAAAACAGAATTTCATCCAATGCACCACTAAAAAAGTGGTATCCAATAACTCTGGATAGAGCTCATTTTCATCCAAAGCCATCAAGCTGAAATTCCTGTTCTACATCTCTAGAGGCACCATATACAGTGGTGCCTCGCTTAACAAGTGTTTCACACAACAAGCAAAAATTTCCAAGAAATCTTGCTTCATATAACAAGTTCTGCTTCACTTAACAAGCAAGCGTGCTATGGACATGCGTGCTATGCAACCCTGAGACTCTGCATGGAAGCTCTTTAAAAGGGCTGCTGGCCAGCACTGCTGCCTCTAACTGCCCCCAACTTGCCCAAGTGCCCCCACCAACCACCTTGAACCTCCAGCAGCAGCCCAGGTAAGCCTCCCAGGAAAGTGTCTTTGATTGCAGTCTCCTAACTATGTCTACTCAGAAGTAAGCTCCATTGTGTTAAATGGGGCTTACTCCCAGGAAAGTGTCTTTAGGATTGCAGCCTAAGTAGACTTCATAGGATCATGCACATTGAATGCATGTTTTGAATTCAATTCCAGTGTTTTATCATCATTTTAACATTTTACAGTTATTATTTTATATGAATATTTTTGGGATTGTGGAACCTATTGTCTGAGTTTCCATGATTTCCTATGGGAAAATCTGCTTCACTTAAAGATTGTTTCACTTAAAGAGCAGGCCTCCGCAACAAATTAAACTCTTTATGTGAGGCACCACTGTATTGGTTTTTACTGCCACTCAAAGCATGAGCTATAGAGGAGACATGGAATCAGGCAAATTCTGTGCACAGCATCAGTCTATGCCCCCCAGATAGAGGATGTCCACTGAAGTCATAAAATTTAATAAAGGAACTTGTAAAGTAGAAAACTTGATAAGTTTCTCAGAATTAAATTTTAAAATATGCAGTGTTCAAACAGTAAGTGACATTTTGTCAAAAAGCCAATTTGTCAATGTCTTCCACATTACTTTTGTATCATAATCCAACAGCCTGACTTTTACTTTTTTTCTTATTTCATATTTCCATGAATAAAACATGCCCTTTGCCACTAATAAAGCTGACTTTTGGCCATCCATCCTGCACCTTGCATCCCTGTGAGACGGGTTTCCTTCAAAGTTTAAATGACAGCGCTGTAGAACTCTTTATTGATTTCAGATCACACAACTACCACTATGGGACTGGCTTATCTTCAAAGACAAAATCCCAGTCTTTCAATGAGAACTTGGGATGAGCAATGCCATGGCACCGTAATGCTAGTGTCATCATCCTGTACTGGATCCTACCCTTGCAGACTTGTGCTGGCTGTGCAGCTAATTGGGCAGAGCATTCTGCTAAGATATGTTGTTGTGCAGACTGAAAACAAGAGATGCCTGCAAAAGGGGACTTCCAGCAAATCTTATACTGTTCAAGCTTCTTTTTTAAGACTGCACACTTATAGGCAAATAAATAAATAAGGATAGAAATAAATAAATAAATAAAGATAGAAAGAAATAAAGATAGAAAGAAATCTATATATATATAAAAGAAAAGTCACTGACTGACTCATTCACTGACCCACTGACTCATCAATGTCCTGCCAAAACCGCCGGGCCTAGAAGCGTGAAATTTGGGGTGGGTGTTCCTTCCGTGACCAAGGGGTACACTAAGAACCAGTTTTTTGAAATTCCAACTGGAAGGGGGTAAAAAAAGGCGCAACGCGTTTTCCTCCCTATACTTTGCATTGAAGAATTGATGACTCATCAACATTCCGCCCCAACCCCCGGACCTAGAAACATGAAATTTGGGGAGGGAGTTCCTTCTGTCACATGAACATCCACCAAGAACCCATGTGGAGAAATTTAACCCTTAAGGGGCTGAAAACAGATGCAACGTGTTTTTGTCCTATACTTAACATGGAAGACTGACCAACCTCCAGCCAATTTGGTGCTCGGTGCCTGGTGCACGGGGGTGGGGGGGGTGTTGTTCGGAGGAAGAGATTGCACTGGGGAAGATGTTGTGCATGGGGGATGATGCGCATGGCAGGAAGTTGCACATGGGGGACTGATGTGCATGGGTGGATGTTGTGCATGGGGGTTGATGCACATGAGGAGATGTTGTGCATGGGGAGATGTTGTGCATGGGAGGATGATGCGCATGGGGGAAAGTTGTGCATAGGGGACTGATGTGCAGAGGGGGATGATGCACATGGGGGGTTGATGTGCATGGGGGAAGTTGTGCATGGGGGAATGATGTGCCAGGGAGACTGATGTGCATGGGGGAAGTTGCGCATGGGGGTCTGATGCACATGGGGGTTGTTGCGCATGGGGGACTGATGCACATGGGAGATGTTGCGCCCGGGGGTAAGGTGTATGGGGGAATTTTACTCCCGCAATGTGGGTACACTTTTTGTAAGTAAGTAAGTAAGTAAGTAAGTAAGTAAGTAAGTAAGTAAGTAAATAAATAAATAAATAAATAAATAAATGTTCAGGCACAATGGCTTGGCAGAATGGTAAGGCTCCACCACCACCTCCAATGATTATTCTGGTGGACAGCAGGCTGTGGTATGGCAGCCCCAATCTACTTGACTGGCATAGCAATATACTGAGGGCACTATCCTAACTGACTTTCCAGTATTGAAATAAGAGCACTGCAACCCCAAAGTAAGAAAACATTACCTTATCTTGAGGAGACATCCACAACTCCCCCCACCCCAACTGCAGGCTGTAGCACATGTCCAACTGTCAGAGTAATGCCAGTGCTGGAAAGTTGATTAGGATTGCATCCTGAGGTTTCTTTTTTAAATTATTTATGTATTAGGACACTGAGGCTGCAATCCTAAGCACACTTCCTGGGTGTACGACTTGTTAAAAACAATGGTGCTTACTTCTGAGTAGACATGGAAAGGATTGTGCCCTAAAATTTCTTCTGCATGGCTCTTGAGAAACTGGAGTGGGTGAGAGATAGAGTAGCATATTTTCTTTGGATAACAGAGTATCTATGTAACTGGTACAATTAAGACTGAGAATTACATTCATTCAAGTTATTCCTGTGGAAATGCAGCTATTCAAAATCTTACCAGAAAGATCCACCTGTAAATGAAGTACACTAATTATAATTTCTTTTTAAAAAATTAGAGACCCAATCATACAGTGATCTTGCACTGACCATTTCACTACCCATCACTTTCAGGGCTCTGCCTCCATTGTTTGAGCTTGGACAATGCAGGAGCAATGCAGGAAGAAGGAAGTCCCACACCAGCAACAACAGTGCATTGCTGAACCTACACCACAGCAGACAGGTTGGCAGCAGGATGGATTATGGAGATGGAGCAGGATGGAGAAGAATTATGACAGGTTGGGGGACCAAGGGCTAAAGGGGGGACTAGGCAGTTGCAGCACACACAGGTATCGTATCCCCCTTTTCCCAAATATGTTCCCTTGATTCTTCTTGGACTAATGTCAGCTAAATAGCTGGTATGGGTTCAAGGAGACTCATTGGAGGTCAGGTGGCCTATAAAGAGAAAACGTCTACATAAACATGATTAGAAACTCGGAATTCAGAAAGAAAGATTTACTAGACAACATACATTTTGGGGAAGTGGTACAACTTTATAGACTTACAGCTAGAGAGGTGTTTGTTTCTGGAGTGTAAGATAGGATTACAGTCTTACTGAACACAATGGTATTACTTCTATGTAAAAGAAATAACACTTTCAAACACCTCTATTTATAACCTGCTATATTATTCTGATGATAGATGGCTTGTTCATGGCTGATAAGGCTGATAACATATTTTCAATTAATTCAAGTGCTCTGAAATTTTAGACTTCATCACTAATAATGTTCCAGTTAAATCAAAAGCTTGATATCAACTTGTATTTCTATTTCTATTAGAAATATCTATTTGTAGATGTTTGTAGATATCTATTTGTATTTCTATTATTGTTTTACCATTTCCATGCAGGTACATAAAGTGGCTTTTGAGAAAAACACAGTACCAGCCAAATCCAGAGTAACTACGTGAGCATGGAAGAGACATTAAGGGCACCTGTAGTTACTGCACCACCTAGTGAAAACCTATGGGAAAATCATACTGCACTCCAGAGTAAATTGTTCTTACACCAGAGCAAGGACTCCCCGTAGTTACTTGGGATTTCGCCCTAAATTAAAAAAAGGACAACTAGAGCCTTCAAGACATTCTATAAACATCATGCATAGTGTTTTTATATAAAAACAGAAAAAGGTCATGATGAGAACTAATGAGCCATGTTGCCAAACATTTAACAGCTCAAAAAATAAGAAAAATACTTGAGAGAAATCTATAATGAAGATGGTAATATTATCCTTCCTGGGAGTAACCCTGATGAAGAGTGTAGGATCTGCTTCACAGTAAACGTGAGGAGGGTAGATCCCCTTTTATAGCATATCCAAGCCTAACGTTTCTCAAAGTGTGCTCCTAGGTGCTTTGAGGCTTCCCCGAAAAAAAATGAATTTACATTTCAAATTTGAATAAATTCACACAAATGCATTCAAGATGTAACTTTTATGAGAGAAAGAATTTTACTGACCTTATTTACAGTATAATAAATGTAAGAAATATAATACAGGCATGCAGAACCACAGGACATTTTTGAACTATTTGCCACACACCTCTTGTGCAGCAAAACTTTCCAACTAAATCAGAAACACATGGAAACATAAGTTGTTCAGAGGTATTTGTGGGGTTAAAATGATGTTAAGGAAAAGAGCAGAAAATACACATAGACATGAACTGATACACTTGGAACTATTATGCATGTTGTGACAGGTTGTTACAGGCCAGTGTAGGCTTCAACAGTCTCCGATGGATGAGAGACTCATTGGAGATTGGGGGCTCCCTTGGGCCAAATTGGGGGCCCCAACAGCCACAATGACACAATGAGGTCTGCCCAACCCTGGATTAGATGCTAGTTCACAGGCCTTGGTAAACACATATTTTTATTCAATACTAATTTTGAGGAAATTAATTTTAGGTAACACATTGCTCCCAGATCTGGAACATAATATACACCATTTGCCAGGGAAGACACAGGGAGGCCGGCTGAGAGTAGTAGTACATAGCAAACATGCACTGACTCCTTCCTTGCTCTCTGCTTTCCTTTTACTGGACCAGTATGACCCCCCCACACACACACACCGGAAGTCTTGAACCCCACTTTGAGAACCAATGGACTAGACAAGCAAAGAGTTAAAAAAGTAACTAGTTTATTTAAAACAAAAAAAATTAAACCAAATTGGGACAAGGAGTAAAGCACAAGCAGGCTGTTGGGAATGCCTAACCTTGGCTTGTTCAAAGAAATTCCTGATCAAATAGATACAATAAGTAGTAAAACCCAAATAGAGCTTGGATTCTATTCAATGCATACTCTAAGTCTGCTTACAGAAAGTGAACCCAGCAGCTGTGTAGGATGCTGAATCTGCACAGGAGTTTCAAGAGGGTGGGGGTTACTGAAATGTCTAAAAATAAGGAAAAATAGGCAAAAAATAAGAGGGAACAGGGCATTCATCATAATGAAAGTAGAAGTCCCACTTGCTACAATATATTTCCTCCTGAAAAAGTATTTGTGTGTATATGTTGTGTGGCTGTCTTTGTATATGTGCACATGTAGAAGCTTGACAAGCATCTTTTTGGAAATGATCTAGGGATGATTTTATTTCTTATTTTTTTCAAGCAGGATGCTGGACTAGAAGGTCTTGAGGGCTCCGCCAGCTCTATGATTATACTAAAAATCCACAAAGTAATTTGAAACCATAAAATTGCTTTTAGAACAAATTAATGGACAATGCTAAAATATCATATAGAACATTAAGGGAGCACATTAGTGTAAGGTAACCATGAGGATGCTCATAGTTTGATTGCATTAGTTCCATTATTAGTTCTATTGCTGGCAGAATCCTTTAAATTCCCTGAGGCCTTCCAATAGCAAAATTAAAATCAACACACAACTCTGAATATAAGTTCATGGCTGTTTTGATTTAAGGGGGAGTTCAGATATCACTCCGTTGGTCCCTTACTTTTAAACATAGGACTGTGATAACCTTTCTTGCTATGACAGGTGCCAAACTTAAGATGTTTATCTCACCCAAGTTCTGATATAAGGCTCTAAATTAATGCTTGCTGGTTGAGTTGCAAAATTATATGATTGCCTCAGTATTCTCAGTTTGATTTTACATTGGCTCTGTAAGGCTGCAAGCCTAAAGACACTTTCCTGTGAGTAAGACCCCTTGACCATAAACTATTGGTATAGTGTTCTAGTACATAATATGGTCAGGGACAACCAAGTTGGAAACCAAAATCCTGCCAAGGATGTTTTTCTGCCATTTTAATTTGTTTTCTTATCTATAATCTCAAGTACTTTGCAAGTACTTGCAAAAATTTAGAAGTGAAAATAAATACAAGCTAACACCAAGAGACTGAGGCTTTGGTACATTAAACATAAATAGAAATCTGTCCTTCTGGTCTCAGTTCAGGGAATGCAGATCAAGACTTCTGTAAATGCTATTAGATCTCACACATAGATAGTGATTCATGTCAACATGTCCAGCTATCTCAAGAAGTTTATTTTTAATCGAATAAGTACTTCAGATAGCACAAAATATTAAATGCCAGGCCAACAAGATAAAGAAGATTGTCAGATTATAATGAAAGAAAGACAGGTGGTAGACCAGATTTTTTGTGAATTTTTCCATCAGTGCTTCTCCCATTTAAAAAAAATCTACGCGTTGAGTTGATAAAAGTTTTGATGCATCTCTCTATTCACATGGTGCTACCCAAGTTGCTATATCATTTAATGAAATGGAAAGTTGAAAGTAGCCTCCACATTTTGGCCCTTAGCGGTTATCAGTGACTGACATAATCAAATGACATTATCACACAATGAAGACTGTGCCTGCCTGCCATTTATGGCCTCTCAAACTCTCTGAAGCAAATCTCAATGTAGAAGAAAACCTGTAGCAAAGACACACTCAGGAATTTAATCAATGCTTCCCCTTCCTCATCCGCCCCCCCCCCAACTCCAAGAATCATTTCCCCTTCAGACAGCCATAGAGGTAAAAGCAACACATAGGATCCTTTATGATCAGTTCACTAACAATACAACAAAATGATCATTTGAGAAACTGAGACTGACATACTGGTAGTTTGAATCTAAACAGAGAAAATACAAGTTAACTCAATCTGGATAGTCAGTCAAGTTCTTCATAAACTTTCCAACAAAGAAATTACATATTATTCCTCCAAGCACATTTTTCAGATGACATTCACTTTCATAGACTTGCTGCTTTAACATGGGTGCATGTTATATACTGTATACATACAGGGATATATCCTCACAAGGATACATAATGTGGGCACAATCCAGAGTAACTATGGGGAGTCCTTGCTCTGGTGTAAGAACAATTTACTCTGGATTGCAATAGGAATTTCCCATAGGTTTTCACTAGGTGGTGCAGTAATTACGGGAGCACGTAATGTCTCTTACGTGCTCCTGCAGTTACTCTGGATTGTAGGGCGTATCTCACAAATGCTGCAACTAGACAACATATATCAGAAATGCTACCACTATGCATTATGTTATGCAATAACATAATACAAAAGGTTATTCAAACCTTTTGAATAGCCTCTTTTATTCACAGGGAAGCACGAATGGTTAAGCAGCTCACCTGGACATGTAGGGACTTAATTCACCTTATTTTGCTTCTTCTCTGAAGATCCATGACTAATTACTGGCCTGAGCTGTGACCCCTGTAAACAGCATCCGCCATGTTAATAAAGCAGAAGTAATTTCATGTCTAATCTGCTCTCAAGTGTTGGCTTAAATTTTATTTATTCGTTCATTTTATTTATTCAATTCATACCTTGCCTGTCTTCCTAAAATGAAGGATATTCAAACCAGAATTCATCGATATTATAAAGGGGCTGCAATGCAAATTCTAGAAAACAAAGTAAACAGTTGTCTACTGCAATAACCTCTGAATTATCACACAAGTCAGAACACTCCAGAGTACAACTCTGGCAGTAGATAGTTCTTAGATGTCTCTGCTTCCCTTTCCAGATGTCCTTTCCATCTGGTATAAGTGATACAGTAGAACTAGCTTCTGTCTCACCCCAGTAAAACGGAAGCACACCTTCAGAAAAATATTGTAGTCACATATATGATGGCATATATGTGACTACAATGTTTTTCTAGACGTGTGCTTCTATTTTATTGGGGGAGAGACAGAAGCCAGTTCTACTGTTTTACTGAAACAGGATATCAGTGGGGTCTGTACAATTATTAGATCCCACAATCATATCATGTCAATTTTTCTCCTGATTTCAGACAGCTCTAGAAAACAATAAATAGTTGATTGTCAACTGTTCTAGTTGATTTTCTAATCAGGAAAAGAACTGTAATTTCATGTAAATCACTCCCTCACACACATGACCATGCTCATGTTATTTATACCTGTCTCTTACCGCTTGCCACTGCTACTCAAATAATTCTAAACTTCAAAACAACTGTGGTGCTCTCTTCTCAGAGGCTTAACATTATTTGCCTACAGATTAGGTAAATTGCTACTTTATCCAGGAAGTTAAATCACATAAATCACATAAATCACATAAAGACAGGTGTGTTTATTGAACAACCTGTCCAACCAAATGAAAGGATTAGTTGACAGACTGTGAAATCCTACCTTACTATTTTCCCACTTTGATCTAACCAAATGCAGAAGCCAGCCACAAGCGTGAAGGAACATGCCAATTGGCAAATCCCACAGCCCTTGTAAAAGAGGCATGATGCGTGAATTCCCGTACAGCATCCAGTTGTTCTCAAATTGGGGGTCAAGACCCCCTGGGAGGTTGTGATTTCATTTCAGGAGGGTTGTGAAGAGCTGGACACCAGCATCTTGGAATCTGACGCTAGGCATTGCCATCTTGAAATGGGCACTTAGGGGGCTTTGCAGGGAGTAAGTCTAATTGAACACAATGGGGCTTACTTCAGAGAAGACATGAAGGAACTGGCATCATAGTGATGGCACTTCCTATTCATGATATCACATCCTAAGCAGATTGTCATTCTCAGAAAGGGTCCCAAATTGAAATTCTTGAGAACGCCTGGCATACATCATTCTTAAATCTTGAGTCATGATTGTGATGAGACTAGGGGATTGAGGCATCACTCAGTGGTCTTATACTTGTTTTACATACAGAAAAACCAGTGTTCAAACCCTGACATGTCCAGGTAAGACTTAGAAATCCACTTTCATTCCAAGACAGCCTCCCACACTTAAACAAGAGGAAAAGATTTGGTCAAATAGAAGAGCTGGAAGAGGACTGCACAACTTGTGAGTCCCCAATCCAAACAAAGCCATCTGCAGCAGTACATTAGCCCCTTGAAAAAGTAGTCTTCACTTTCTCCCTGTGTCAGCTCCTGTTCATCTGCCTCAGAAGGGCAGTTCTGCATTAGTGGGGCTTATACAGGCCATGCACACATGGAGAGAGGTCATATGGATACTTTTCACTGAAGAGGGTTTTCCTGTTAGAGTCCAGCATCATCACAGAGAAAGTATCAACTGAAGAGGGTTACAAAAACATTTACTTATTTAGCATATGGCAAATACAAAGACTTGTAATAAATCAAATGTTAATGTCCAGACCACTCATCCACTCAAGGACAGAGTGGTCTATATTGGAAAAATGAGTCACTTGGCTTTTGTAAGCTCTCGAAAAACAAAAATTGCAGGGAACTGGCTGGCCCCCCCTTTGGGTTATGTCACTCTTGACAGTCCAAACAATCTTGGTTCTTCAGTTATACTGAAGGCTAGTATTCCAGGCTCCCCACCCCAGTTCCTGCCCCTGCCATCTACCCACTTGCCACAACTGAGTTCTCAGGCCACTGTCACCTGACCACTACTACTCTAGCAGCAACCAGGTTGTGTTTTATGGTGCATTGTGTTTTGCAACCCCATAAAGAGCATTGCACTGCCAGATCACGTTCCGATGATGCAGCAGACCCACAGAATTACACAATGAGTGTTTTTAGTATCTGCTTCTGCAGAAAACAAAAATGTTATCTAGGATCATCTGTACCTATTCTGGAGTCCCAAATCTGGTCATGAGAGGGGACTTCAGGATAAGTCTTCTGCATGTCATCTAATTGGAAGGCCAGTTAGCGGGGGTGGGAGGGTGGACTATGAGAGGGACAAATGTAGAAAGAAGAGACCATATTTGACAGGAAGGCATTAAGTGTGAACTGAGAGATGGCAAGTGTTTCTGAGAGGCAAAATAAAGATTAGTATTGGAATGACACAATGTTCTCTGGAGCAGTAACTGTAGAAAGCATTGGTGACTAAATACATGCTAAGTTGCTTTGGCTCTTAGCAGCCATGCCTAGGAGTGACAGGGCAACCTAATTAATTGCATTTAAAATGCATAAAGACTGGGGGTTTAAAAAGTCAAGTGAAAATCTTTTAGAACGCAGAAGGAAAGGAATCTGGCCAAGACTGGCTGATTAACCTTCTACAATTTCCGCCAAAGTGAAAAGGGACAACCACTGGTTTTACTCTGCCCTAACAAGTGTAAAGACCTGCTCGTCCCCATCACTGATCCAAGGATAAAATGAATGCACTTGCTACAGAGATTTAATCCTTCAAAGGAACAATATAAGGAGACTGGAGACAGATTTTCTTCCTGAAAATGGTATAAGAAAGACTTCTATGGCCATACTATGAACATTTATTCCCCCTCCTTTTATTAATAAGTGGCAATAACTAAGTTATAGGTGTTAAAAACATTGTTAGAATAACCATGTTGTGAATACTGTACTTCATTTGTTAAATCTATTGTTATACCAGTAGTTGCCAAATAAGGCTTCTCCTTTTACTGCCTTTGCTCCCATCTTTTTTCATTCTCTTCCTGTGCGCCCATCTTCTACTTTCTTGGACAGATGTTAAGTTATTTAATAATTAAGCTGGCTTTTTGTGACCTCATGGACTGAAGCATGGCAGGCCATTCTGTCCTCCACTATCTTCAAAATTTGTCCAAATTCATGTTCACCATGAGTTTTGAAGCATCACTATGCAATATTTTGACTTTTGTGGCATACTACGTCTGCAATTCCCTGGTAATGTTGGCTCATGAACCTGCCAAAAGACAGTCCAGATCTGTTTCAAGACAGTCCTATTCAATGTTCCAGCACTGATACAGCTGTGCAAATGGGTTGTGTGCTGCCTCCTGCAATGGGAAAGCAGTCGTGAAGTTTTCCTCAAGGTAAGGGAATGTTCTTCCTTACCTTCACTGTGGTTGTGTTGTGTGTTGCAGGTGCATCAAAACTGGAAAGTTAGATAGGGCTGGGTATTTTGATGGGCAGTTTGAAGGGCTGCCTGAGGGCCAGTACCTGAAGAAAGTTACTTAAAATGATTTATGTACAAGATTTTAAGGCATACATATTCAAACCACTGGTTGCATAACATGCATATTACCAGTACATGTTCCCACAAATATCTGCTTGTGGAAGTAAGGGTTCAAAGAAGCTCCATGGCGTGAAGTGGAACTGGGTAATACAGAAGGACATTGTGGCTCACACACTTTGAGGGGGAATATATTATGAAGTTTTTTTAAAAATTATCTCTGCAATTAACTTGAAAAATCAGGCCTGTGAATTATGTCCTCAGACCACTTTATAATTGACAAAACATTTATCCTTTTTAAAAATTAGAACAAAACCACAGGCTTTCAATCCAGAAAACTGTAAGAGCTAAAAAGCAATAATGTGGAACAAAAGGCATACAACCCTTTGCACCTTTATTCTTGTGATAATTCACTTCAGCAAACACAGCCAGTGAAAATGACTGTGTACAGACTAGACCTTAGATGGTTGGTGAGGCTGAGAAAGGTGATAATCTGAGAAGGAAAACAAAACTCGGCCACGGTACAATATAAAACTCTGAGGCTGCAATCTTAACCCCTGTTAGTTTAGAAAAATCTTGGCACTTCCCATCCTGGCTGGGAGATGACTCAAAAGTGCTGTAAGGCACTTCTGCCCCACTCCTGGGGAAGGGGAATTAGACCTATGGATAGACATACATCAGCCTCCCCATACCATCAGCCTCCCCCCACAGGAATGGGAAAATGAGTGAGTTGTGCAGATCTAAATTGATTAGGATTGTGCCCTGAATTTCCAGCATTTAGCAAAAATCCATATTAGCACAAGTGAGGAGTGGTTGTCTATATAGCGCATTACACTTACTTTTACTGCCCCCTTCTTGTACAAAATTAACAAGCACAGCACAGCATCCAAGCACAATACTCAGGTCACATTCCAGGTGCTTGCATTTTGCATGCTGTAAAGGTTCCTACAAAATGCTTTATGAATACCAAGTAGTTTTTCCCCTTTGTATGTTGGAAAACACCATTAAATAATCATAGTAGAGCTGGAATAATGATTCAGGCCAAATATTTTGTTTCTGGGATATTAATGGCTGTTCGTACTTAATGGCCCTTGGTTTCACTTCAGACCATCAATTCTCAAAGCTATCATTAATCCCCAGGAAAAAAAAAATTGAGCTTTGATCATTATTGCTTAATTACATGGAAAAACAGACAGATTGTTAATATTAACTTGAATTACACAACTGGTCAAGTGGGAAGTTTGCCAAGGTATTCATATCAGAAACCATTGCCACTGTGTGTTCAATATGGCTATGAGGGGGGAAGGAATGGTTTTTTTAAAAAAAAATTGGTTTAGAGTAGCAGCCTGAGATTGTAAAATCTCACCCTGCAAAGTCATTATTGCACCACAGAAACACTCATTTTAGCACCCACTGCTAGTTTCTTTATAAAAGCGATCTTATTTTTTAAAAAAGAATTTAGTTTTACAATCCTATTGCTATATATAGTCAATCCTTGGTGGGGGGAATGGTTCATCCAAGCCATTCCTCTGCACACACTTCTGAACCTATGTTAATACTGTATTTAAACCTACAGTATTTTAAAATTCAGGCAAACTATCCCCTTGCACAATTAAGGAAAATATCCCTGAACTCTCGAGGAAGGGAGAGGAAGAACCAGGATATGAAAGCACATTTCTCCACCTGTGGGGCTTTAGTTAGGGGGCATCATTCAGTGGCAGGACACAATCAAGTATTAAAATTCAATCCCTGACCTTTCTCATTAAATGATCCTCAATAACAATGCTATAACGGCCTGAAGCCTGAGCATCTGCCCATCAGAGTTGCAATGCAGAGTGAGATTAACTAATATTAAGACAGCTATATGTCCAAACTCATTGACTTAATGGAATGCCAGAAATGTACTACTAAAATTCTCTTTATGGGAACAATTATGATCAGACTACAAAATAACCTCTGAAGTCAGTGTAAGAAAGGCATTGGAATAGCAAATGAAAATGGAATAGCAAATGAAGCAGCCAAGACAAGCCTTCAGTTGGGTTAATAGAGGGAGGAGTGTTGGCGTTATAGGCAAAGTCTTTCCCAGCCTTACCTGCAGAATATACTCCAAACCTCAGTCTATCTGCATAAAGAACATGCTTCACTTCCAAGTTATGACTCAATAAGCCTCAAAATAGGTAAACCTCACATCACTGTCATCTTCCACCAGTAGTCCCAAGCAGTAGACTAGCATGTCAATGGAATCAGGCATTATGAGGAGTGGTTGCCATGGAGGTTGTGCCACCCACACCTAGGGCTGTGGGTGGCACAAGTGGTTAAGTCATTGTGCCTGTTAACCAGCAGGCCAGGGTTCAAGACCCGGGTCGGCCCCACAAGACAGGGTGAGCTCCTGTCCTTAGCCCAGCTCTGCGACGCCAGCTGGATCCAATCGTATTGGCTCTGCCTTTCCATTGGACTGATTCAGTGGTGTGGAGAGGGAGGATTTGCTGCTTGGGTAACAGCTTATCCTCCATAACAATCCAACCCAGGCTTTCGTGCTTCACATGCAGCATATGCAGCGCTGAGCACGATACCATAGTTTCTCAAGACTGACAGAGGCCTGCTTTGTCACTGAGGTTAGAAGGCACCTCAACAGCACCAACTGGTTTTTGCCAACCCTCTTTGCCTTCTGCTCAGTTGATCATGTGGATCTCAGTTTGTGTACAGAATATTTTGCCCCCTTTACCTCTTCAATTCATATTTTTGCAACTTCATGGTGAGCCTTGTCTCTTATGTTATAAGGCAGAGGGTAGTGTCTCTGCTTATTATTATTATTATTATTATTATTATTATTATTATTATTATTATTATTATTTATGATTAGCAAAAGTTTGGAATTGGCTCTTGGATTTACTGAGCCCTGCAATTTGGCATATTCTGATTATGTCCACAATCTGTCTTGTCCTTTTGACCTGGAAAGGCCCATTTTGCTTTTCCATTGCCAGGTATTTTGAGAGCCCAGAATTCTAAAATGATGTTGCCAACTGCCAATTCTCTAATGTACTCTGGATGCCAACTGTTGCCAGGCGTTTAGTTCACATTTTTGTGCTATCCGGGTGCACCACAAGGAGGCAAACTAGAGTCACAAACTAGAATTTCCCATAGGTTTTCAATAGGTGGTGCAGTAACTACGGGTGCACGTAATGTCTCCTTCTTGAACCCATGGTTACTCTGGATTGTAGGGTAAGAGTGCCAGTAGAAGCAACATTGGCCAAGAAATTAATTCCTGTTTTCTATTGGACGTGGAGACCAGGGATACAAGAAACATAGTTGGTTTTGCAACAGGGCTGTGGGTGACACAAGCGGTTAAGACGCTGTGCCTGTTAACCAGCAGGCCAGGGTTCAAGACAGTCCAGGTTGGCCCCACAAAACAGGATGAGCTCCTATCCTTAGCCCAGCTCTGTGACGCAGCTGGATCCAATCATATTGGCTCTGCCTTTCCATTGGACTAATTCAGTGGCGTGGAGAGGGGGGATTTGCTGCTTGCGTAACAGCCTGTCCTCCATAACAATCCAACCCAGGCTTTCGTGCTTCACATGCAGCGTATGCAGCGCCAAGCACAATACCATAGTCTTTCAAGACTGACAGAGGCCTGCTTAGTTGGTTTTGCACAGAACTCTACTTTGCCTCGCTGAAAATCTTATACTTCTACCCACATGCTCCCTTCCCACTTCCCTGAAACTTCACAGCAAATGCGCACAACTCCCTACATCTCTCAATACAAGGAGTGCTACTGATCTCCACATACAGGAATCAGCCAATTGGGACCCTTATATTAAACTGCTTATTTTCATCAGTACTTAACTCCAAAGATTTTAGCAACAGAGTTCAAACCTACATTTTTGGAATGCTGCCAAACACCAATTAATCCCAATACTATATTCAGAACGATTTTCTGATGAAATTTCCTTTATAAAATTTATAGTAAAACAGAAACACTGAACAGGTGATTAGCAACAGGCTAGAAGGACGACTTAGGGAATACAGCAAAATAAATCATATACTTACACTGCATGAACTTACACCACATGCCAGAGTAGCTCACCCAACATTTACCTACATCTGTGCATTTGAAAGACACTATTTGTAATGATTGGTTGATTGCCTTTTACGAATGCTTGTCTACTTACTGACCTCCTTGCTGATTAATCCAAAATATGAATCTAAGGAACCCCAGAATTCCTGGGATATAACATTATATTTACATAACAAATATAACCCCAGAATTCCCAGGAACTCCATTTGAAAACTATTACACCATGGTTCTAATGAATAAGATGTTGTTGCAGTGGTAATTAGCCCAACGTAAGCAGTTTGTGTTTCCTCAGAATAAGTCTTCTGACCCTGAAATTCCTTGATTTCCCAAACTCCTTAGTTCAGTCTAGGGATTATCTAGATCCCTTTCAATCTGGCTTCAGGCCTAGCTTTGGGACGGAGACAGCCTTGGTCGCCTTGGTGGATGATCTATGCCGAAGTCTGAACAGAGAGAGAGAGCATCCTTGCTAGTCCTCTTGGATCTCTCAGTGGCTTTCAACACCATTGACCATGGTGTCTTCCTGGGAAGGTTGGCTGAGTTGGGGATTGGGGCACGGTGCTACAATGGTTCTGCTCCTTCTTGACCAGCCAATCCCAGATGGTGGTTCTGGGGGATTCCTGTTTGGCACCATGGCCCTTGGGGTGTGGGGTGCAAAGGGCTCTATACTGACCTCTATGTTGTTCAACATCTACATGAAACCACTCGGAGAAGTAATCCAGGGATTTGGAGTTGGGTGTCATTAGTATGCTGATGATACTCAGCATTATCTCTCCTTTCCACCAAATACCAGGGAGGCTATCTCTGTCTTGGAGCGTTGCACGGAGGCTGAATCTGGGTGAGGGCAAACAAGCTAAAATTAAATCCTGACAAGACAGAGGTCCTCCTGGTTCAGAAATCCTTGATGCATGTACTGGATTATCACCCTACTTTGCATGGGGTTGCACTCCCCCTGAAAGAGCAGGTTCACAGCTTTGGGGTGATTCTGGATTTGCAGCTGCTTCTGGATGCCCAGGTATCAGCTGTGGTAAGGAGCACCTTTACCCAGCTTCAGCTAGTGCACCAGCTGTGGCCATACCTGTCTCGGTCGGATCTGACCACAGTGGTCCATGCCACAGTGAAATCAAGACTAGACTACTGCAACGCGCTCTACGTGGGGTTGCCCTTGAAGACAGTCCAGAAGTTACAACTAGTGCAGAATGCGGCAGTTTGTGTGGTTGCTGGTAGTCAGCGGTTTAACTCTTGTCATGCCATTGCTCCGGTAATTACACTGGCTGCCCTTTTGTTTCTGGGCCCAATTCAAGGTGTTGAATATGATTTATAAAGCTCTAAATGGCCTAGGACCAGCATATTTGAGAGACTGCCTGCTTCCATATAATCCAGTCTGCTCTCTAAGGTCATCAGAGGGGGCCCTGTTGATTGTGCCGCCACTGAAAGAAGTAAGAGGGATGGTGGCCAGAAACAGAGCGAAGCCTTAAAACCTTTTTATTTAAACAGGCATTTGATGGCTTCTAGGGCCATCAAATATTATTGTATTGTTATATTATTGTATACAATAATATTATTGTAATATTATTGTATTGTTACCTGCCTGTTTTTAACCTGGGTTTTATTGTGTTTTTTACAGTTTTTTTATACTTTAATTGTATTTTAATTGTATTTATTATCTATTTTTAATGGTATCTTATTGTGGTTTCTAAATGTTGTTAGCTGCCTTGGGTTTTGTTAAGGAAGAAAGGTGGGATATAAATCAAATAAATAAATAAATAAACACAGTAAGAAAGCAGCATTTTGAATTATTCATGGCTTGATGTTCCTGGTTTCAGAATGATCACATACCTGTCCTCTTCTCCTACACTAACTTGAAGGCAAGTTGTATTCATCTAGCAAAGGGAAACAAAACAATATGGCTCTAGAGACTCCGCTCATTTAATTCAGGTCAGATATACGTGAGACTTTGAAGTATGTGTGAATGATTTTTGTGACATGAAAAGTAATGAAAAACTGACAAGCTGGAATGAAAACCCCTCACTATTGCAAGTTGGGCTTACAAGTACTTGGGTCACATTGTCTGGCACAGCTGGATTGTGCAGAAACAGAAAACTACTTGTCAGTTGAAGAGGAAAACCTCTTTTTTGCCGTCTCAACCAAGATTCCCTCCTCCCCAGAAAAATAATCCCCAAAGTAAATAGCAAATATTCCTCCAATTTCTGGCATTCAAGAATATTTACACAGTCAAAATGTGAAGAAAATTCCATCTGACTTTGAATCTATAAAATGACATCAGGTGCAATCCAGAGTAACTATGGGGAGTCCTTGCTCTGACATAAGAACAATTTATTCTGGATTGCAATATGAATTTCCCATAGGTTTTCACTAGGTGGTGCCATAACTACATCAACATAAATGTCTCTTACGAGCTCCTGTAGTTACTCCGGGTTATAGGGATCGTGTACATCATTTGGATATAAGAGGTTTTGAAGAGAAATACTTAAACGAAATGAAATCAGAAGACAAACTGCATCCCCACTGAATCCTCTGAGCTCACTCAATAGCTGGTACTGAATTTCAAGAAACCTCCTGGAATTGCATGGGATGTGGTACAGGAGATAAGTTGTCAGGAATCCAGTGGGCCTTGAATAAGTGCAAGATATTAAATGATGATAAGAATTCTTGTACATATCAAGGAAATTGCTATCATAAAAGGCACTCAAACAAACTGAGTGTAAACTGGCATGTAGATTCTAAAGTTAGACAAAAATTCAGAACATATCAACAATCAATATATAGTAAGAAAGTAAACACTAGCCATTCCATACTTTACTCAAAATTAAGGGAACCACTAAGTACTTGCAGGGCTGTTACAGCGGGTAGCAACTCGGCAGTGGCAGCACTTTCAGGCTTGCACTGCTGCTGCTAAGTAAAAGAGAAGGTTTCAGACTTACCTGATGATGATGAGAACCTAAGTTTTGCACCCATATCTAGCTGCTGCTGCCTTGCAGTCAATCCTAAAAACCTTTTTTTACTTAGCACCAGCACAAACTCAGAAGTGCCATCATCACCATCTTGGTATTCTGTCTCCCAGCTATAGCTCCTCCTCATAATCACTCATGACATCAGAATGGAGTAATGGATCTGGAGCTGGCCACACAATGGCATAGGATGAGCTACTGGTTGGTCAACATCACACAAACACCCCCAAACAAGGGATACTCACCAATACGCACAGGGCCTTGCATGACACTCTGCCAGACTTAAGAAGCCTATGAGATTCTCTTAACTTGTTCTTCTGGTTTCCTGATGAATCCAGAAATACTCTTTGAGAGTCCTGCCCCCTCCCAAGCTATCACTGTATGACTGAAACCCAACTGAGCACAGAGCTACCAGTAGGTACAATTCTTAGCAACTTGGAAAAGAACACCATTATGCCATACTAGCCAAAGTATGTCATTTATTTTGCAGAACATGAGGCTTTCACAATATTTGGTGGAGAAAGGTGTTTACATTTCAAAGTTCATGTTCATGTTGCTTTGCTTCAAAGTTTTTTTCCCTGAAGTCATTTGAGAAAGGAATTATGATCTCCTTTTCCTCCATTTAAATATCAGATTTATTATTCCAAAATATGAAACTTGGTGGATATTTTTTTTCTTCTCAGATCATTTTTGACCTTTAAACAATACATCTTTTCATATTAGTCATAGTTGTAAATGAAAGTTGTTCTTAGCAGCTAGCTGAGAAGAAATTAACTGCTGACATCTTGAGTCTTGATCTGAAGGCCTATCTATCCATGCACTATAGGTTCCTGAAAGTGACAACGGATGATTTGCTCTAGAAGAAACATATATTGAGAAAGGCAATGAGCAGTAAAGCAGATGATTACTCAGGCTGAAACCAGGCTAGATGACCGATCTTTGGGTTACCAGTAAGTCACACTATTGCTGCATACTACCCTGACTATACATTAGTTTTTCACCCCAAATAAATAATGATCTCAACAATATAAAAGGAGTAACATTCTGGTCTGCTATACTTCAAAAGCTCACTTTGGTAGGTTCAGAATGCAAAAATAATTCACCACACGGTTCGTTGGCTGCCAACAGTTCAACTGCTCTAATCTAACTTTATATGCAGGAAAATTTCTTGTTGCATTTAATTTTGTTTTACAAGAGAAAACATTCAAATATATGAATTTACCAACAGGCAGCCTGGAGTCCAGAATCCTTTTACAGTCCAAAATCTGACCTGCTGCTCAACCTCAGTCTACCACCTTGAAATTTGAAACATAAAACAGTCACAAAAAATGTGTCCTACTGATTTCACCAGAATTAAAGAACATTACTAGTCTCCTCTGCATTTGGGATGATATCTTGGGCAAAATCCAGAGTAACTACGGGGAGTCCTTGCTCCAGTGTAAGAACAACTTACTCTGGATTGCAAAATGAATTTCTCATAGGTTTTCACTAGATGGTGCAGTAACTACGGGTGCACGTAAAGCCTCTTACGTGCTCCCGTGGTTACTCTGGATTTCAGGACTTGTCTATGTCATCTCAAACCCTGACCAATCCATGGGTTAAGAGAGTACAGACTTAAAAATGGCTCTTTACAGCATTTCAGTGTCTAATTTCAATCTCTGCTGTCATTACCTTTGGGGTCGCATGAAATGTGTTTCACAAAGTCTTCAAACCAATTCATCCATGGAAGTAGACAAGTAAAATATTTGTTTGTGTCACCTTTTGAAAGCAAAGTCCAAGTTGAAAATGAGGAAACCAAGAGAAAGTACTGCTAAAAAGAAAAGGCTGCTGAACATTTCAGGAAGGGCTAGTTACAGAGTTGCTCAAAAAATATAGCCTCAATTTGGTGCTAACAAAACAGCCCCATTATACTAAATCTTTCCCCCTATGGAAAGAACTTCATGTTATGAAGCTGTCAAGAAAAATCTCCATCATACACATATCGACAAAATACAGAGTAATATAAAACTAACGGAGAACAGGAAAAATAAATGAACTCTTGGGTAACTCTAACATGGCAAAAGGGTCAGGAGAAATCTTCAAGTCATTTCATGACACATTTCTATTTTCTTCCAGATCCAATGGCACATGGGAAACCATCAATAAATGTCTGTAGATGTTTTATTGGGCAGCTCCCCTCAGCCCATTTCAATTTAAACCAACTCGCTGAAAAATAAAGCAAACTACAGTCTGCTATCTCAGTGGCAAAAGATTCTTCTGAAAACATTCCTTTCAAGAATACAGCTTGAGTACCTCTCAAATATAAGATTTGATTCATTTTATGCATATGTCAGTACAAATGTTACTATAAAATGCATTACAATAAATGCAAATCTATATTTTTCTCAAAAGCATCTCAGACTTTTTTTCTTCTGTGAAATAACATGCAAATACACAAAACGCTGAATTAAGTTTGATTTGTAATATGCGGTATAATCTGTGCTTCATTTATTACTGTAATTGATTTTGTTTCTACCCAGTTACCAGTTCATGCTGAAGGACACCATTCACACCATTCCTCCACCATTTCAGAGCTTCTTCCAGAGGAATAAATAAATAAGACTCAACTAAAACATAATTCAGTAACTTAGAGCACAATCCTAACCATGTCTACTCAAAAGTAAGCCCCATTATGTTCAATGGGTCTTACTACCAGGAAAGTGTTCTTGGGATTGTAGCCTTAGGCACTGATCCTACAAAACACCTTCCATCACATTATTAAAAAGGAAATCTGTTTTCAACCATGACCTTTCCACACAACTATTTTAGTACTATATCGCTAAACCAAAAGTATGCAAGGCTGACCTACCAATGGGACATCAAACAGGGTAGCAGGTCAGGAAACAGAAATGGGCAGTTCTCGTCATTGCCTTTTTCCATCTCCAACCTGCATTATACCTGCCAAAAAAGCAGCGCAAGATAGAGAAGAAGCTGAAGAAAAGGCCACCACCAGAACTACCATTACAAGAGCGGCAACCAAGGTCACCCAGCCACAAAACTGGATGAAAGGTTTGCCTCAAGCAGTAGAACGGGCCGGACTGAGCTACTGGGAGGTGCCTCTTATTCTGCATTGGCCTGCCATCCCCTCTGCCAACTGAAAACAAAGACATTGCCCTCAACAATGCTTCACTCTTGGTGCATACCATCAATTCTTCCAAAGTGTGCAAAAACTGCCTAACCACCATTACTATTTGTATCATAATATGATACTGGCTGGGAAAGGAGAATAGCCCTACAATCCAGAGTAATTACGGGAGCACGTAAGAGACATTACATGCACCTGTAGTTACAGCACTACCTAGTGAAAACCTATGGGTAATTCATATTGCAATCCAGAGTAAGTTGTTCTTACACTGGAGCAAGGACTCCCCATAGTTACTCTGGATTGCGCCCTAGGCGGTTTTCTAATTCTGTAGTTATCAGCACAGAGAACTAAATGATTCCAGATTAGCTTCCAGGTCTACACTCCTAGTACTTAAGCAATCCTCCATCTGAAATAACCTTTAGAGTATTAACTAAGAAAGAGCTATCTGTAAACTAGCAGCCTTTCATGTTTGCAATCAGAATGAGGTAGCATGCTAGGAAATTCATAAACCAACTTGTTAACCAGTTGAGTCACGAATATCCCAATTTCCACCCCTCCAAACCAGCTAAACACATTCACTTAAGCTTATTTCTTTATTGGAATGCATTCACAGCCAATTTTTTTCTAATGCTCATTCAAACCAAATTCAAAACCTCTTTAAAGGACCTATAATCATAGAGTTGGAAAGGACCCAGTGGATTATCTAGTCCAACCCGCTGCCTATAGCAGGAAATCCTCGTCTTGTGGGGGCCCGGGTCTCAAACCCTGGCCTGCTGGTTAACAGGCACAATGTCTTAACCACTTGTGCCTGAATTTTCATCACTTGTCACAGTAGGTAGCAAATAGAGTTAACAAGCAGTTAGCTTTTTCTGCCTGATCCTTTGCAAGATGAATGAACATCTATAAAGTCTACCACTGCGAAATACTGAACAATGATGCTACCAACCATGTGCAAAAATCCTGATGATCTTCACAATTACAAAATGAATAGTTTATACAGTATAAAACAAATTGCTAACTATTCATTTCAAATGATCCCATCATTTCTGGTCACAACAAACGTTTCAGACAGTTTTAATATTTCAGTGATATGGAATGTTCACATTGTCTACTTGACTAAGCATGGTAATTGTACATCTTTTAGCAACCCACCGCTACCCAATGTGATGCTTCTTCTGAAGCAGTTCCTCAAAGACCGTTGATTCAGAAACTGATACCAAGGTTTAATCCTAGAGGTTTGCCAAGGGCAAGTAGGGAGAACTGGTGCAGAAAACCCCTCTGGTGCAGAGGGGAAGAAAATCTAACCAATTTAGGCTTACCCGCACTATGACCACCACTTAGCTTCAGATACTAATGATCATGCCCAGAGGGATTAAACCCTTTGGGAGAGGAGAGGCAGATCGCTAGCTAATGTCTCTATGGGAACTGGAACACTGATGGAGAGGCTAACTAAAATATAATCCAGGGATTATTTCAAATTAAAAATAAGCTGCTCTACCATGTTGCTGGAGATCTTTGCCTTCTGAGCTTCTGTGGGAGATGACGGGAGATCAAGCAGGATTGACTCCCAGGTAGTCTGAGAAAAAGGAGTCCTTCCTGCTCTGTGAAGGTCCTTATACATTCCCACATAAGATGGGTCCTGCAGAACCTGACCAGCTATCTAGGATTCTCCAGGTATCATGCCTGAAGAAGAGAAGCAGGAAATTTGTATGGCCATACAGGATAGACTTTTCAGGTCTTAAAGGCAAAATATCAGGAACAACTAAATTTAAGAAATATTCTCATAAAGCCCATATTCATACACCTGATAACAATTCTAACTACAAAAGCCAAGGTTCCTATGACAATCAAAATACCTTCATCAGACAGCTACAAGTCTCTTGTTTTCCACTCAGGATTGACCAACACCTCTGTCTTAAAGCAAGATTAAGGGCTACATTAAACTTTAAATTCTATATGGATCATATATTTCTTGGGGGCATGCAGCATTTAGCAAGGGTTGGTATATGTCCTTCTGAGCAACCTCCACGGATGGAAGAGTCCAGCACAGCTTCACTCAAGTCGAAAGTCTCTGTGCCCCTCACAATTCAACTTGAAAACAAGTCCTAACCAGCAGACTTTGAGTCACCATGAGTCCCTTTTAAAAGCCAGCCATGACTCCATGGAAAAAAGAAAAACAGCTGCTGTGTACATGAGTGTGTGCATGTGGTGCAAGAGAGAAAAAGAGTTATCTTTAAACATTCCCCTGATGTCCCATCCCATCTGTAAACAAGGTGAAATGTCCCATCCCATTTCCCCACTTTCTTTTTCCTCCTCCAGCCTATCTCAAGGCAAGAACCCCATTAGGCTCCTCCTTTGCTATTCCTTATCTAAGGGAAAAAAAATAAGAACTCTTATTCATCATCCAATCACCATTGGTTCCTTCAGAGATGGACAAGGGAGCTTGCTCCTACCCAAAGGCATAGCTAGCGAGGGTGGAGGAAGCACTCTGCCCCAATTACCACCCATGAGGGGTGGCATTCTTGGGGCCCGAGTATCAGATCACTGAGCTACGCCACCGCTGATGCCTGTCTGCCTCCCCCTGCCCACTCCATGCAAAAGCAATTTAACCCATCCTGTCCTACTGGATGGAACCTCCCTGCTGCTTGCTGAATCTGAATTGTGGCCCCACAAGGTCTTTCACCCCACAAAAAAGCAAGGAAGAACACCTAGAGCACAATCCAAAGTATGTCTACTCAAAAGTAAGCCCTATTGTGTTCAATGAGTCTTATCCCCAGGGAAGTGTCTTTAGGATTGCAGCCCGAGAAACAGCCAGACTTGAGAATGTATACCTGGGACTGAGTCCAAGTCAGTGGCCTCAGTCTTTCAGGGCTGGAGTCATCAGTACAAGTGACTCAAGCATACACAGGTTAGCAAAAAAAGTTTGCGACCTGAGTCATCTGACTCAAGTTTCCATCCATGGCAACCTCTTGCTCTTCCCCAACTAGTACCACTAATCTCCCCATTTATTCTCCACGTGAATATAGTTATTGGAAGGTTGTTTTATTTCACTTACTCCACTCCCTCTTATTGTATTAATTCCTCTCCATAAAATTTTTACTATTGTTTACTTTTGATGGCTCCCTCTTTCCACATGGTTTTCCCTCTCCATGGTACCAAACCAAATTGTGCGGTGTGTCCATCATGGCCAAACATCAAAGTTCCCTGAAGATGCATGTTTTAGTTGGAGGGATATATGGTTATATTTGAAAATCCAATATAGAAATATTGTTGTAAGCTGTGGAAGGAAAGCATATTTGATCTTCCTAGTAATACATTTGCTCAGTTATAAACCTAATTCTGAGCACAAATGCTTCCACTAAACCTAGGACCCTTTTTCTCCGTTCACATAATTCTCTTTCCAGAGGCTCACAAGAAGTATTATGTCTGATTTTGTTTTCGACAGTCATAATAGCCTCTTTTTAAATATTACTCTTGAATAGCCACAGCCCACCTGCTGATTAATTATTGCTACTATATATAGGTATATATGCCAATTATAAACATTGAGCACAATTATCTTATGAGAGGATCTTTATATCTTTATATAGAGAGAGGAGGTGCTGGGCCTGGCAGACTGATGAACTTGCCTGGAGGGAGGACAGCTGTGCTTCACCCCCTGCGTGGCTCCACCCTTCTCCTCAGGTACAAACAGCCCCTGGGCACTGGAGGGAGAGAGTGCTGGGCCTGGCAGACTGAAGAACTTGCCTGGAGGGAGGACAGCTGTGCTTCACCCCCTGTGTGGCTCCACCCTTCTCCTCAGGTACAAACAGCCCCTGGGCACTGGAGGGAGAGAGTGCTGGGCCTGGCAGGCTGAAGAACTTGCATGGGAGGAAGACAGCTGCACTTCATTTCCTGGGCCACTGGACCAGGCTGAGGACTTCTGCCATTGCCAGTAAACTGTCTGCCTCCCTACTGAGGGAAAAATACCAGTAAAACCTGCCCCCAGCTGCTTGGCTCCGCCTGTTGCTCTGCCATACTGTGTTTACCATCTGGAGGGAGCTCAGGGGAGGGAAAGTCGGCTGGGAGTGCTGCCACCATTAGTAGAGTGACGGGTCATGGAAGATATGGTGGGAGGGGTCGTGCAGGCTGTAACAGGAGAAGGAGGGTCAGTCGTAGACAGACTGTCCCTCTTTCTGGCCCTCCCCTCAACCCTCTGACCTTAGGCAGCCTGAGCAGCAGCCCCCTGAGTCTGAACCTGCTGCTCCTTAATGCCAGGTCAGTAAACAATAAGACCTGCCTGGTCCAGGATTTGATTCTGGACCAGAAAGCTGACCTGGCCTGCATTACGGAGACCTGGTTGGATGAGGCCGGAGGTGTGGGCCTCTCCCAGATCTGTCCACCAGGTTTCCGGGTGCTGCAGCAGCCAAGACTTCAGGGGCGGGGAGGTGGGGTTGCGATAGTCTACCGTGATTCTATCCCTCTCACCAGGTCCCCTGTCCAGAGGTTCACAGGGTTTGAGTGCCTCCGTGTTGTGCTGGAGGGGCGAGACAGAATAGGGATTCTGTTGGTGTACCGCCCGCCGTGCTGCCCAACAGTCTCCCTGCCTGAGCTGACCGGGGTGATCTTGAGCGTGGCGTTGGAGTGCCCTCGCCTCCTAGTGCTGGGGGACTTCAATGTCCATGCCGAGGCACCCCAAACATCTGCAGCTCAGGATTTCATGGCCTCCATGGCAACCATGGGTCTGTCTCAAAGAATATCTGCCCCTACTCATGATGCGGGGCACACACTGGACCTGGTGTTCACTGCTGGGCAGGTTGATGGTGATCTGGATGTGAAGGACATCTCCATCACCCCATTACCATGGACAGATCACTACCAGGTGGGATTTAGGCTTATCGCAGCCGGTAGCCTCTGCACAGGTGGGGGACCGCATTCCATGGTCCGCCCCCGGAGACTGATGGATCCAAATGGTTTCCTGATGGCTCTGGGGGATTTTCCTGCTGCCAGAGCTGGCGACTCACCCGGCTCCTTGGTCAAGCTCTGGAACACGGAGATGACCAGGGCCCTGGATGAGATCGCTCCTGAGCGACCTCGACCCTGCCATAGATCAAACGCAGCTCCTTGGTTTTCTGGGTGGGGAGCTGTGGGCTTTGAAACAGCAAGGTCGACGTTTAGAGCGATGGTGGCGAAAGACTCGTGTCGTTTCTGATCAGGCAGAGGCCAGGGCTCACTGGCGAGCCTACTCTGCAGCGGTGGTGGTGGCTAAAAAGGAATACTTTGCTACCACCATCGCATCCGCAGAAAACCGTCCAGCGGAGCTCTTCCGTGTGGTCCAGGGCCTAATCCATCTGGCCCCCCTCGCTGATGTGGTAGAGCACACGGAGCCTCGCTGTGGTGAGTTCGCGCAACACTTTGCGGACAAGGTCGACCAGATCCAGCATGACTTGGACACCACTTTAACAACATCCAATGATGTCCCTGGGGCACCTGTCTTATCCATCTTTTTGGATTCTTTTCAGCTTGTAGAACCTGAGGATGTGGACAGGATTCTCTGTAGTGTGAGACCATCTGCTTGCCCGCTCGACCCTTGCCCAGCCTGGCTAATCAGACTGGCCCAGGATGGACTGGCCGAATGGACAGGGAAGGTGGTGAACTCCTCTCTGAGGGAGGGGGTGTTGCCGCCTGCATTAAAGCAGGCGGTGGTTCACCCTCTCCTGAAGAAACCCTCCCTGGACCCTAAAAATTTAAACTATTATCGGCCAGTCTCAAACATCCCATTTCTGGGTAAAGAGGTCGAGCGGGTGGTAGCGTCTCAGCTTCAGAGGGTCCTGGATGAAGCTGATTTATCGGGATCCCTTCCAATCTGGTTTCAGACCGGAGTTTGGGACAGAGACTGCCTTGGTCGCCTTGGTGAATGACCTATGCCGGGGAATGGACAGGGGGAGTGCTTCCCTGTTGGTCCTGCTGGACCTCTCAGCGGCCTTCGACACCATCAACCATGGTGTCCTTCTGGGTCGGTTGGCCAGGTTGGGGATTGGAGGCACTGTTTTGCAGTGGTTCTGCTCCTTCCTGGCTGACCAGTCCCAGAAGGTGGTGCTGGGGGATGCTTGTTCGGCACCCTGGCCTCTTCGGTGCGGGGTGCCACAAGGTTCCATTCTATCCCCCATGCTATTTAACATCTACATGAAGCCGCTGGGAGAAGTCATCCGGAGGTTTGGAGTGAGGTGTCACCAGTACGCTGATGACACCCAGCTCTATCTCTCCTTTCCTCCTGAGTCCAAGGAGGCAGTTGAAGTCCTGAATCGTTGTCTGGAGGCAGTGGGGGACTGGATGAGGGTGAACAAGCTGAGATTAAATCCTGATAAGACAGAGGTTCTCCTGGTCTGGATGTCCTCGACTAGGGTATTGGAATATCATCCCGTTCTGGATGGGGTTGCACTCCCTCTGAAGGAGCAGGTTCGCAGCTTGGGGGTTTTCCTGGATTCGCAGCTGCTCCTGGAGTCCCAGGTGGCGGCTGTGGCCAGGGGAGCCTTTGCTCAGCTTCGGCTGAGCCGCCAGCTGCAACCATACCTGCGTCGCTTGGATCTGGCCACAGTGACCCATGCCCTAGTGACATCGAGACTAGATTATTGCAACGCACTCTACGTGGGGCTGCCTCTGAAGACGGTTCGGAAACTTCAACTAGTCCAGAATGCGGCGGCCCGTGTGGTTGCTGGGGCTCGTCGGTTCGATTCTGTCGGGCCACTGCTTCAGCGACTACACTGGCTACCCATTCGTTTCCGGGCTGAATTCAAAGTGCTGGTCCTGACCTTTAAAGCCCTAAACGGCTTGGGTCCAGGGTATCTGAGGGACCGCCTTCTTCCGTACAATCTGACCCGTCACTTAAGGTCATCTGAGGGGGCCCTTCTGACTGTGCCGCCACTAAGAGACGTGAGAGGTGTGGCGGCCAGAGATAGGGCCTTCTCGGTGGTGGCACCCCGGCTTTGGAACTCCCTCCCCTTAGAACTGAGGAAAGCTCCCTCACTACAGAGCTTCAGGCGGAGCCTTAAAAACTTTTATTTTAAAAAAAGCTTTTTTAAATGGGGGCAGAGATTGGGGGGCTTTTATCTTTTTTATCTTTTCTGTTTTATCATTTTTAGTCAACGTTTTTAGCTTTAATCTAATTGTATTTTAATTACATTTTAATGTGTTTTTATCTCTATTTATTACCATATGTAATTTTAGTGGTGTTTTATTGTTTTTTAATTGTTTGGCCGCCTTGAGTTCCCCCCTGTGGGGGAAGAAAGGCGGGATAAAAATTACTTAAATAAATAAATAAATTATATTGAATTTTTTTAGCATTGAAAACTGTAAATTACCATACTCTAAATTTCAAAAAGTGGTAAATAGTAGGTAAAAATATGCATTTGCTGCTATGATTGTTGTTTTGCTATATATCTTAGGCGGGATCACTTGTTCCTTTGATGCCTTAGCAACTAAAGCATGCAGAGTCAACACTTTCATCTGAGAAGAAAGAAAACCAAAATAGCAGTAGCACCAACTCCATATTCGTGCTAGAAAGACGAAAATGAGTAAACAAATCTGGTGAAAATAAATCACATTAACAAAGCACCAGGCAGCAAAGACAGTAAGGTCCCAAACTCTAATCCTCTTCTTGCTATAACTGCCTCCTCATTGTTCTACGCACACCGCAAATTTCATTTTGAAACTTCCCAAGTACCAATAAAGAAATACAGGGAGATTCAGAGTGAAAAGCCACAGCCTTCTATCTTTATCCTAAATAATAATGTGGTTGAGAACAAAGCTAGCTTGTCCCCGTGCTTTCAAGCTTCACACTTTTTTCCTTTTCTTTACCAGCTCTTTGCTAAGCTTTTTGTCCTGAAAGACCCATTCTTCAAAAGGAGTGCACCCCATAATATCCTGAGAGCAGAAAGAGAGGTTTTGCAAACCATACCCTACAATCCAGAGTAACTACGGGAGCACATAAGAGACATTACATGCACCCATAGTTACTGAACCACCTAGTGAAAAGCTATGGGAAATTCATACTGCAATCCAGAGCAAATTGTTCTTACACCGGAGCAAGGACTCCCCGTAGTTACTCTGCATTGCACCCATAATGTCTGTCATCAAGTGGTAGCATTCACCACCTATGCAAAATATTACCCTGAAGTCCGATTCCAGAGGAGGTCTGGCACAGTTCCAGGTTTTAAGGCCCAAGCCATAACAAAAAATATAAATATAACATATGGAAACAAAATGAGGCCTCCTCAAAGAGTAAGAGATAACTTGATCATTTATGCCTTTACCAAATCACATCTCTTATTGGCTTAAGTTTAAATAAAATCTCAGTGTGGGTGTCACATTTTGGTTTGATAGAGATGCACATTTAAAAGTTGCAAAAAGTATCAAATATTAAAAACATAACAAAAACTTAACATTTTTAATGTCAAACTTAACATTAAAAATGTCAAACCACAAATGTGTAGAAATGTGAAATGTTCTCTGAGTTTGAGGCCGAGGCCACAGAGCCGTTATGCCATTCTTCTCCACTAACCAAGGACTATGCCTTATGTGACTTGGATAGGCTCAGTCTACAGATTAATTGTATTAGCAGTCCCTATGCGTTGCCAACATTAGCAGTCCCTTTTGCGGTTGCCAACATCGTTTGTCACTTGGACTAACCCAGGGCTAGAACATCCAAAGGGCCAATGGAAGTGGTCAGGCAGCAGATTGGTGAGGGGATGCAAACCATCTTGGTTTGTATTTTTGTGTATACTACTCCTCCTCCTCCCCCTCCCCCCCAGGATAAGGGGGACAGAGAGAAAAAGCAAATGGGGACATAATGCAATGAGCTAGAACAGGGGTCTCCAAACCCCACCCCAGCGGCCAGATGCAGTCCTTGGCAAGCCTCAGTGTGGCCCTTGGCAAGATCTGTCCCATGGGCAAGCCTTGTAATCCACACCAATATATTCTTTTCTGTAAATATATTCAAATTTGAAATGTAAATTAATTTGCCAGCCCCCAACACAGTGTCAGAGAGATGATGTGGCCCTCCTGCTATAAACATTGAAGGACCCTGAGCTAGAACATTGGAGAGCAGGAAGAACCAAACCGCAGCAGTTGCAGCACATTAATGGGTAAGCAGGGTACCATCTAGCATGCCACATCAGGAGGTCTCGGGCTGTCTCTAGTCATATCAGCCACGACCTGCAATTCAAAAATAACAATTTGCCCCAAGGTTTGGTTCTAATAGAGGGAATTGCCAGTTCCCCTACATCTATTACATTACTAACAGGTGTTTTATTTTTGCAGATAATTCTCTGACAAAATAGCAACTGGATTTCTGTCATTTAGAAGTTGTTAGATAGACCTGTACTGAGATAAAGGTGACAGAAAGCCAAGGAAAAAAACAATTTCCAGTCTTCTAACTTGATAAAAGGCCAGTAATAGTGATATCTGCATGGACACAAACTCTAATGACTCTGAGCTCAGCTGATCAAAAAGGCTATAACTTGACTTTCAACAGGTTATCCTTTGAAAAGAGGAAAAGCAATCCACTGTAAAATCTGTAGGTCTATCATTTAGTGGATGATAGAAAACAAAAGTAACTGTCTAAAAGCCCTAACCATGTCTTTTCCTGGTATGTATGTATAATAAGGATGAAGCTAACTGGCTTCTAGGTGGAGGTAGGTAAGCCAACCCAATGTGTACAGTGGTACAAGTGGTTTACAGGCGTAATTTGTTCCGGAAGCATGCTTGTAATTCAAAACACATATATCAAGGCAAATTTTCTCACAATAATTGGTTCTACAATCCAAAATTATGCATATAAAAATGATTACAATAGCGTAATATAAAATAATAAAGAAAATACAAAATATAAAGAAAAATAAAACAAATTAATCTGCACTTGGGATCCAGTTCTCTTAGGCTGCAATCTGCCCCCCTTACACAGGAGGGAGTCCCAAAAGCAGGCCTCTGTCAGTCTTGAAAGACTATGGTATCGTGCTTGGCGCTGCACACGCTGCATGTGAAGCACGAAAGCCTGGGTTGGATTGTTATGGAGGATAGGCTGTTACCCAAGCAGCAAATCCCCCCTCTCCACGCCACTGAATTAGTCCAATGGAAAGGCAGAGCCAATACGATTGGATCCAGCTGGCGTGGCAGAGCTGGGCTAAGGTCAGGAGCTCACCCTGTCCTGTGGGGCTGACCTGGGTCTCGAACCCTGGCCTGCTGGTTAACAGGCACAGCGTCTTAACCGCTTGCACCACCCACAGCCCTTCACTGAATATAATAGGGTGTATTTTAGAGTAAACGTGCTTTATCCATGACAGGGCTTCTTGTTGCTGGTGCAGGGCGCAAGAGTGATGACAAACAAGTGCAACTTGTTTGCATAAATTGCAAACAGCAATACAAACCGTGATAGTCAAGGCAGTCTGGGTCTTACACACAAAGGCAGTCAGCACAGCAACCAGTATCCAAATCAGTGTGCCAAAAGAATAGTCAGAGAAGCAGTCCAAGGTTCTCCAGTTCATTAAGCAGTCCGACAAAGTCTCTCGCAGAACTCCTCCAACCAACCCACAAGTGAGATACTCTGCAGGTGCTGCTGATAAGGAAATCAGGATCCCTCAACAGCCAATGTCTCCACGGCCTGAGTGGCAGCAGGCATACCTGGACATGTTTAGCAGGTTGCAGACATGCCCAAGCAAGAACTTTCAGAAGCTACATGTACTTGGAAACTAGCCAACAACCAACAGTTAGCAATACAGACCTTTTTCCAGTACCTAATACAGAAAGCTAACAAACTTAGCACAATTTTTAAAAAAGCCCCCACCCCTCTGGTGAAAATTTGTGGCTATCAACACCTATCTACATAACTGTGGAAATTACTAAATGATGGCTGTAATCCTAAGCTCCATTTAAGCCGGCTTAAACCCTGGCAAAAGTCCTATGCTGACAAAGGGGTGTCAAAAAGTGCAGTGAAACACTTCTGCCCCACTCAGGGAAGTGGGGAGGGCTTGTGCAGAGGCATATGCTGACCTCACCACAACATCACAGAAAGATAGGCCAGGTGAGTTAGGCCAGCCTAAATTTCTTAGGATTGCACCAATGACTTTTCAATTGGATTACAGCCCAATCCTACATAAATTTAACTGTGCTGATGCAGCAGCATTGATACATGTAAATCGCTATCAGGCAGTAAGTTTCCTCAGGTCGTGGGGACCTTTGTCCTCTTGCCTCAGGGTACGTTTTAGCCAGTGCTATGGGTTGACTTGGACCCATACCAGTGATATCACTGACACAAGTCTGAGTTGATCCAGGCCAGTGGATCAGAGCCTGATAAAGCGGATAGGATATGGTTCAAACTAGCGCTGCCAATCCTACTGCTTCTTGGGCCCAAAAATCCCCTCCTACTCTGTCCCAATTAGCTCTCCCACCTCCATTAAAAGAAATTATTTAAGTCCTTTGTTTTACAAAGCATTTTCACTACCTCTGTGTTGGCAGCAATAAGAGCTTCACAGTGCAAGATATTGGCAGCTTTGCCGCTGCTGCTACCACCCAGTTCCCGGCCTCAATCTGCCCTCCTGCTTGCAGTCAGAGGGGGCCTGGCATCTGCAGTAGTGATGTCACAATGTCACATGATGTCATCAATTGCATTTGTCTTAGCCAAAAGGCTGAGAAACAAAATCATGACTTCATTTCCAGGTTTTTCTTAAAGTGTGGGCACCATCCTTTTCCCATTGGTGGCTCCTAGTTTGGCTGCAATACAGTGGCGCTCACATAAAGTATGTTCCACACAAGACTAAATTTCCAAGGAATCCTGCTTCACGTAACAAATCTGCTTCACATAACAAACCCCTCTGGCGCCTGTTGGGCACATGCACTATGCAGCCCTGATGCTCCATGAGGAGGCTGTTTAAAAGAGCTACTGGCCAGCGCTGCTGCCTCTAACTGCTCCCAACTTGGGGGCAGTTGCTTTGGGGTGCCAGAGGCAGCTGCCCCTAACTGCCCCCAAGTCCCCCCCCCCGTCACCTTGAACCTCCAGCAGCAGCCCAAGTAAGCCTCCCAGGAAAGTGTCTTTGATTGCAGCCTCCTAACCGTGTCTACCCAGAAGTAAGCCCCATTGTGTTCAATGGGGCTTACTCCCAGGAAAGTGTCTTTAGGATTGCAACCTAAGTAGGCTTCAATTATAGTGCTTTGTCATCATTTTTACATACAGAATATTTTTATATGAATATTTTTTTGGGTTGTGGAACCAATCGTCTGAGTTTCCATTATTTCCTATGGGAAAGTCCGCTTCATATTAAAGAACGTTTCACGTAATAACCATGCCTCCGGAATGAATTAAATTTGTTACGTGAGGCGCCACTGTACTACTATGAGCACCCCACCTTCATGGGAAAATCCAGAGGTGACTATCTTGCACACAACTGCAGAGCTGACTGCCTTGCTGCTGCTGCTGCATCACACATTCCAAAGGGATGGCATGTGAAAGCACAACAGTGAGTACCCCACCATCTAAGAAAACCTGGCAGCGACTACCTCCAAGGCACTCACTTCTGAGTTATAAAACCTGGAGCGTGGGGCACTGCATTGCAGGCAGTCACTTCTGGGTCCTCCCAGAGTGTGAGGCAGTGCTGCAGTTTCACAAACTCTCCTTTACTCTTTGGAGGCTCCCAACGATCAAAGGAAAAGTGACTGGGAAGACAAAGTTGGAGCAGCAAACAACCTCATCCTCCAGGGAGAACCCAGGTTCCAAGTGGAGCCATGGGGAAGTTATGCCCCCTTCCCCAGTCATGGCAATCAAGGCACATGCCTTTCAGCCCCTGCCCCAGATAACCTCTGGTTGCAGTGGCAGCCTGGCTGCGCAAAACAGCATATCACATTTTACAATAACCATAAATGACCTTTTGTAGCCAGAGCACTCATTCTGGCCAGTAGATAGCTAATGATCATGTAGCCTGTTGCAAAGATCAAAATGTTGCCCTGGAAGTGATGCTTAATTGGCCAGAGCTTTTAATAGAATAGATATTCCAATGCAATTTGTTTCATTGCATTCTGCATTAACTTTCTTTCCAACAATATATAACATGATGGTATTGTCATTCATACATTTCCCGTTTTTCACAATTTTAGCCACAAGTATCAAGCTCATCTTGTTGCCCAGTGCAACTGCACCCCTTGCACCACCCAGCTACACGACTTTTGGCAGCATAACACCATGTTAGGATTGGGCCATTATTCATTCTATGGTCTTGTATGTTATGCTTTGTAGTGGTAACAAAAATGTTACAATTCACTTCACATTTTAAAGATCAATCTAATCCAACCCTATCAAATTAAACTACAGCTGCTAAAAACTCAAAGGAGGAACATAGTTAAGTTCCATTTCCCTTTAGAAATAAGAAAATTAACATCTACTGTTTACTGAATTCTGTCTCAAGACAAATTTGGAGACTAACAGATTTCCTTTTATTTTAATGTCTCACAATATTTGCTTCCTTGGAAAATTAAATAAGCTGCACAGATTTCTCCATCTTATATCACTCACACACTTTCTAAACTACTGTCTATTAGCTATTGTTTCTTCAGAGCCATTAGGACATGAGAAGAATGTTTTCAGAAATAGCCAGTGTCACATGGAACTCTCTGACTGAATTCACACACTTCTGGCCTTAAACACTCCCAGTGATGTTCCCAATTTAATTCTGCTAAAATGTATGTTCCCAATTTAATACTGGTATATCCAATCATCTCAAGGGAATGAACTACAGGGTACAATTCCCAGGCAAAACCCCAAATGCTGAGTACAGGTTGTGTTTGTTCACTGGCCAAACATATCAAACATAGAATCATAGAATCAGAGTTGGAAGGGACCTAGTAGGTCATCTAGTCCAACCCCCTGCCTGCAGCAGGAAATCCCCCTAGACATACATGTAGACATACAAATCCTCAGGGCAACTGGCCTCCAATAGCCACCTTCAAAACATCCACTCTTCTAGCTAACAGAAGCTGGAGACTTATAGGCCAACTCTCCAACTCTTGTAAGCACTAAGCTACCCTAAACACCAGGGAATCAAGCTTTAAGACTTTGGGCACAATCCTAACCATGTCTACTCAAAACTAAGCTCCATTGTGTTCAATGGGTCTGACTCCCAGGAAAGTGTCTTTAGGATTGCAGCCTTTGATTCATTCCAGTAGCAGACTGAGGACACAATCCTAATCAATTTAGGCCAGCACAACTCACCCATTTCCCCGTTTCCATGGTGGTGTAGGAAGGCTGGTGCATGCCTGAGTACTGGCCTAATTCTTCCAAACGTGGTGCAGAAATGCCTTACAGCACTTTTGTGATACCCCAAACCAGCATGGGACTTGTGCCAGGGCTTGTGCCGGCCTAACTAAGGATTAAGATGGCAGCCTGAGTGGCAAGACCAGACTTAGATAAATCCCAATTCCTTTGTACTAACACAGATAGACGCCTGCAATAACAAAATGGTTTATTTAAAGAATAGAATTAGGATTCATTTAGGTATTTCATATAATAAATATGACACAATGCTAAAATAATTAAGCTAAGCTCTTTTGTCCCTAATGCTCACTGGAACTTTTCAACTTCTGTGCATGAGCAAAGAGCAAAAATATCTATCATACCTCAGCTGATACAAGCAGACGTCCATAACAGAATAACAAACTGCAATTCATCTTTTCCCAGCTACAGGGTTTTTTTAATACCTTAAACTTATCTCTTGGCCAGGGATTCAGACCAGCCAAAACTTCTGGAAGACAATCTCATCTCCTGAGGGTACTTAGTCACTCACGCTGAGTCACTCACTCTGACGCCCCTCCCAAGCTGGAGAATCACAGCTGCATCCAATGACCAAGACTTTGAGGTCCAGCAAGTGGTGGGCTTCAGGGGGTTCTCACAGGTACTATAGAACCCTTTGCTAATGAGTGCCTAGTTCTGGAAACTGGTTACTAATGGGACATAGAAGCTGTTGTTAATTTATTTGAATCCCACCTCTGGATCCAGCCCATTATCAAACTTCTCACCCAGAGCTAGTGTAAGTCAAGATAAGACCAGGAAACTAGTTCTTTTCTAACAGCTACTGGAAAAATGTCTGCAGGTTTACAAAATGGAGGCAGACCCAAGTCAGTGATTTTAATCTGTTCTTCAGTTGTTTTGCATGTGATGTGTTAATGCTGGAGTTTTCAAACTTTCTAGATCCAAGACCAGACATATTAAAAATACTTATACTCTGCTTTACAACCTAAAGTCATCAACACTTTATTTGGCCAAAGAAATGTACATATATATGGCACACTTTCCCCCAAAGGATTCACAATCTAATACAAAAGCAGCATTGGCAACAGCCAATGAAAGCAATATCTTGCTTGTGTGAAAAGGATCAAGGAATGAAAAGGATAAATGGGACTCATTTTTTCACTTTTTATGCTCATCCTCTATTTTTCGCCTTGAACTTTTCTCCTTTCATGTTTTTGTTTATTTTCAAAGTATTTTTAGAAGTATTAAAAAATTTAAAATACAGATACTGAAATAAATACAGGAAATTGTTCTTTTGCCACATATATAAACAGTTCTTGTTAGTTTTCTGCCCAGGCACTGCCAGGCCTGTTTGACTAACGATTGGTTCAAGGCGACTTTAGGGCTGGAGTAATATCTCTGCCTAGGTGTCCAATCTCAGGTGAGCAAACGTGACATTGTGATTGGCTGCTGAATGGCTCCTATCTCAGCAATACTTGGGTAATCTAAACTCTGAGGTGTTTGAAAGTGGTTGACTTCAAACCACTGGAGATATTGCTGGACTTAACACTGAACTTGAGACTGTAGACTGACCTACTGACTTAGATTTCTGGACTCTGACTTGGTTTTGGTTGCTGTGCTATGTGACCTTTCATGTATGACCTGGACTACCTTGGATTACCCTGTTTGTGTATTAATACAGTTGATACATACAACTCTGATGTTTTTGTCTCCTCTCTTACGCCCCATAACTACCAGTTACAGGATACCTACCATTTTTTATCCCTAACAGTTCTCTCCTCCATTTTGAGTAACATGAACTGTGTCACTGTTTAATCAAATCAGACCTCCGTTTCTCCCTGGCTCAAATGACTGCTCTATGAGGAGTTAGAAATACACTTCATAGCTTTCCATTGATCACCTGAAATAATTAAATAAATTATTATTGAACTTTCTTGTAAATCACCTGGATTGTACAAGGATGCTTGAGGAATTTACACTCTGAAATTGAGAAATGAAGAAATAAATCACAAGGACAAATTCTGCTTGAGGGTTTGAAAACTCTGCTGACCACTAGTAAATGAAAGCCTTGGATATGAAAGCATAGAGAAAGGGTACCTGAGTTTGGCACGACAAACTTAAGGCTAGAAGCATGTCTGCTAAGATGATTGCGGGGAGGGTGAGTTCTGTGACCCCAATCTTCAGGGTGACAATATGGTAGATCTCCAAATGTAGGACAAGGGTCCCCAATAGTCCAGATTTTCAGTTGGATTTTTAGTTTTCATTAGGATGACATTATTTTCATTTCCAAACCACAGGGAGAGAAGAGAAACAGTACAAGGTTTGAAGAAAAAAGACATATTTTCCCTTCTTTTCTTTATTAAATTCAAATCATGCCACGAATAATAGCTGGAAGTACTTTAGCAACCAAGCACATTCTGTACTACTGCTCAGTTCAATTACTTGTTTCATGCATCTTCATCACACAATCCATTATTGCATAAGGTCTTGGTGTTGCTGAAAACAGTTTCAAATAACAAATGGGCTCTTACTTTGGTGGAAGTCAACATTGAAAGGATTCAATTCCTTTTTATTTAGCACTACCTGGTACCTTTGTTACCCATTACCCCCACCACCCAAAAAAGTGGCTCTGGATTGCTGGGCGAAAAAGGATAAACATTCCTCTCAGTTCTCCAAAACTCAACAGGTGAATCTAATATTAAATTGAATTTGTCTTGTTTCATCCGTTCGCATGAAGATACTAACAAAGTCTACTCTGTTCTGCAGAAGGCAATTATATGGGCATAAATTGTTGGCCACAAATCCATGGATGGCCCATTCCTGAAATTACATGATATGAATTGCACCAGCAGTGGATTGTGGAAGAGAAAGGGAGGCAGATTCAGGATACCTTCACCCCATCTACCACTGCCTCCCTCCATGCATCCAAGATGTGATCCACATTAACCTGCTTTCTGCCCACTAAATGTGACTAGGAAAAAGAGTCACTGCATCATTGCCTTTCTCCTGGTGCAGACAAAACATCTCTTGGTGCAACTTATTGCCGTTCTCCTGGTGCAACTTACTCGCAAAATGGAACTGCAAAAGTCCTGGTTTGATTTACAGAGATGGTGCAATTGAAGCAGCACCTTCATTTGTCAAGTTCCTTTAAATCAAATTGGAAGTTCTGCACTTCCATTTTTGAAGAAACCATTCAAGCAAAGTAAGGCCTCTTAGTGCAAAGGTGGCAACAGCAGACCCAACTCAGCAATAGGTAGCAGTCTCCATTATGCCTTCCTTGCACAATTAGAATTTCCAGCAACTTTCCCTTTAAAACTTCAGTCAGCAAATTCATTTTCTGATTTTAGCAGATCTCATTCTGTGAGAATATTTGTGACAGCAGCTTCAGGATACATCTTGGTCAGATTCTCAGTCCTTCAGGCAGGGTTGCCATATGTCCCGAAAACAGGGACTATCCCAATTTTGGGGGGTTGTGTTCACATACTGGCAAATGAGACAGATGGTCCTGTCCTGATTTTGTGGAAGAGAATTATGGCAACCCTACCCCACACCAAAGTGGGCACCGGGCAGAAGGTAAATTGCACTTGCTGATGTCGGCCAGCACAGGGGTGTGGAGGGAGAAGGGGAAAGCAGAAGGAGGTGGGGTCTTCCTTCAAAATTAGCTTACTCTATGTAGCACCCATTCATATGTCATGGACAAGAACTCATTTGTATAACAAAGTGATGAGATTAACAAATACTAAACAAAAAATTATGTTTGGGTTATGCTTTGCTATGCTTCCAAACCCAAACAATTGTCGTAAGCTTTGTGAATCCATGGTCTCCAATCAAGAACATTAGTTGAAATCTATGCTACAATTCAAAGGAGAAAATGGTTAAAAGTAATAGGGTCTAATATGAAACATCAGTGTTTGCTCATTTCCTGGTTATGTTCAGATCTCTGTACAGTGTCCATCTATATAAGATTTTGGGACAGCATACTATGATCAGTGTTAACGTGAGATGGAAAAATGTATGTACCAGGTTCATATTCATTTTATCTTTTTTGTAAGGAGGCCTGAGCCAATATCATCAGCAAGAGCCATTCAGTCTAGCTAAGTAAATTGGAGGGCTGAGATTTAAGCTCTCGACAAACCAGGAACAATTCACACCTGTCAAGATTCAGCCCAGTGTTTCATTCTGAGGTTATAACGGCAATGCTGGACATATGATGAAGTCACAATAGCAGAAAAAATGATAATTCACCCATCCAAAATTATCAGCTGCAGAAGCATATGTAATGGTATATAATAAGATGCTCATGCTCACAAAGATGCTCACAAAGCCTGAGCTAATGGAGTACTTTGCAGGGAAGAAGCTGTCACCATGCTGCTCATTTTCTTCATAGTTTCCGTGGGAAGGCCAGTGCTAAAATAATCTTGCATGTCATCAGTGCCACAGGGAGAACTGCTACTTAACACCACATCTTTTTTCCACAAGATACAGATGTTTTGGTGCTTTCAGTTCCTGTCCTCAAATGTATTTGTTTTAGGGCCTGCTGGTGAATCAAATAGTTCAATATCCCTCAGGGATGTCTTCCTACCTATCAAACTACTAAAAGTTGTTGCACTGTCAGATTTTCATACTCTCACATGATGTAATACAATAGATAGGCTGCTGGAAATGCTAAATTGTCTTACTGGGAGGCATTTGATTCTGCTCCAGAGAGCTTTTACCTTTCTGAAACAACTACAAATCACAGCTGAAGGCATTGATACTGTCAGAGATGCACTGGAAGTATTTGAACACCAACACTATTATACTGGTAGAACCTCACTAGTGGATGTTAAAGAAGCAAGCACAGGGAGAATATTACACCTGTATAAGGGTAGACTTTTTTCTGCTTCCAATAAGTAAGGAAAAACTATATAGTGATGAAGTGGCCCTGAGATGACAAAGTACCCACCACACTAGCTGAATATCTATTCTATTGTCTGTTCTAATATGAACAACTGCATGATCTGTAGAAAATGAAAAAAAGGATTCTGTGATCATTTATTTGCAGCTATTTGGCGTATTTGGAAAACTTAAAATAGTAGAGAAGAAATAAAACCAGTATTTGTAAAACTTCTGCTTTGTACATGCTGTAGAAAGTGGGGAAAGTGGGGAGAACAGCTAGTTATAAACCAGGGATTCTCCCTATAGCTTTAAGTCCACTTTGCAACCAGGAGATGAAGATGCTAAAGCATCTCTAAAGCATCCTGATCCTTTGCCTTTTCTCAGCATTGCCGTTGTGTGCAAGACTCCTGTTTTGTGTTCCACTAAAGGAGAGAGATCAGAGACAGAATGACTGGATCAGGATAAAATAGAAACCATGGCTCCCTCATCTCCTAGTTTAATAGTTAATGTAAAGGTAAAATGAAATATTGGGTTTGCAGTCTAACAACCATAAGGGTTGATAACTCCAAACAACTCCCATGCCAGTGCACCTCTTCCTGTAGTACTAATTGATAAACTCAATCAGTGCCAATTGTAAAAGGCACACTGGCAGCACCTTAAGAGGCGAGTTGCCAGGAACAGGAGCTTTCTTATCAGTAGTTATAGACTGAGCCTTCTACCACTGAGGGAAAAGTGGTTGGGGAGTGAAAAGGAGGAGCTGGGATAAAAAGATATGGCAACAGGAGCAGAGGAAGGTGAAACAGGGCAGTGATAGGGCAGGGATGGTTAGATTAGGTTTAGGAAGGGATGGTGCTGGCACTACCAGTAGCCTTTGAATCATAACTCTAACCCCCTTCCCAGACCTATTCCCATGATATTAATACATGCAGACCTATGCTGGTGCAGATTCACTAGACCTATGCTAGTGCAGATTCAAGAAGACCTCCTCCATACTTATCCCTCAGTAAGGAAACAATGGTTCCATTACCCAGAAAAGCAGGCATCCGTCAGTCTTGAAAGACTATGGTATCGTGCTCAGCGCTGCATATGCTGCATGCGAAGCGTGAAGGCCTGGGTTAGATTGATATGGAGGATCGGCTGTTACCCAAGCAGCAAATCCCCCCTCTCCACGCCAGTGAAATAGTCCAGTGGAAAGGCAGAGCCAATATGATTGGTTCCAGCTGCGTCACAGAGCGGGGCTAAAGACAGGCGTTCACCCTGTCTTGTGGGGACTGACCCGGGTCTCGAACCCTGGCCTGCTGGTTGACAGGCACGCCCATTGTAAGGTGCAATGGTAACTATTTTGATGCCACGTTATTGGTGGTAGGGGTGGAAAAAAAGATTTGGCTCTAAATGTAGGTGTATTGGTAGCAGCCAAAATAAATACTGCTTGCCCAATGGAGTTCCTCAAAATATAGGGTAGAAAAGAGGTCTGAATTTTGTAAGTGTTCCTAGGGCATAAGTGTAAGCATTTTGCAGTTAGGATTGGAGAAGGAAGGAACCACCAATATCAACTTTCAAGCAAATGCTAAGAAATAGTATTTGACATCTATAAGTAATTTCTTTCAACCAAGATTGGTAAGATCAAAATGTGTTTCATATTTGATTTCAGTATTTGATAGAATGTAATGGAATTCCTGTTTTCACACCCCACATTACTCTCCACCCTCTCATCTGCCCTAACTTGGAGAACTGTTTGGCTAACTAAAGACAAAAATTAATAAGCTGCAGTTGGGCTGTTTCAGGGTATTAAGCTTCAGGCTGGCATAACATCCTGAGATCAGTGCAACAATCATATCCTCCTGGCTTTTACAAAACGAAAAGAAACTAGCTCTGAAGGTGTCCACAGTTGAAACATGGTCCTTATGAAAATGATCACCAGAAATTTGGCCTCTTCAGTGCTCACCAATTACTTCATCATAAGCAAGGAAACTCAGACACAGTATGAAAATTGCCCATCTACAACAGACCAGCTCTTCATTGCAAGGAAGACAGAAAGTGGTGGGAAAACTATCTGTTTAGAGATATTGGGATAGTGGTGGGCAAGGTATCTGTTCAGAGAAATGGGTCCACCATTACAGATCTTCCCATGACTCATCTCCCCATTTAAGAACTCCAGATAAGACACTTTGGAACATGACTTGAAAATCACTGATCTAAAGCATGCAAAGAATTCAGCACATTTCCTTCGCATCTGCTGGCTACCAAGAAAAGGAGTTTACTGTTCTGAGAAAATATACATAATTACTCATCTACTTTATATTATTTCCTACCACAACTGTTAATTTTGTATTTAACTCATGCCAGGGAAAAAGAAATCCATGCTACTGGCAAATCAACAATTTTCTTTAATAAGCTCACCCCCCATCACTAGATCAACATTGCTGTTTGTCAAACCTATTAGAGGAAGGGGAAAAAAGATTGTGTCATTTACAACAGTTTTCATTTTGTGTCACCCTAAACACAAGCAGCTGGATTGAGATTGCTTTTTCATAGTTCACAAGGGACATTTACAGCTGTCGGATCTAAGCAAGTCTTAAAAACCATTTCTCAAAGCAAGATTTATTTGAGGGCTAGCATCTGGTGACAAATGCTGGTAGAATAGAAAAACACCTTGTACAGTGGGTGCCGTGACCTCCTGCCTGTTTATTAATGTTCATCTTTCCTCATAACTCAAAACAAAGCATTGGCCTGTGCTTAATGCTTCCTGTTGTGAACCAAAATATATATACAGCATCTCCCATGGCCTCTTCACATGACCAAAACTAGTTCGTTAACAAGTTAACCCAGCAGTCACCAATGAATTGTTGAGGTGTTTTTCCTTTTCTTCATGCAGAGCGGAGAAAATGATACTGAGCCAACTAGCTTGAAATATTATAAGATTTCAAGCTCATGCAGGGCAAGCTATAGCTGTGTCACAAGACTGGTACAGAAACAGAAAATGAAGACAGGTAAGTTGGTGGTTACACCTGATTGAAATGGGGAGGGGGCTATATAACAAGGAGTTGTCCATGGATACAATTTTAAATTCAGAAAGATAAAATCCAAATCCTATCTCCTGCCATGCTATGATGTGCAGCCACATCAACTGAGCACACCCCACATGCTATGATGACCAGAAGGTAATGCAGAGGTAATTAAGATATTTAGTCCTCAGTAAGGGTTTTCAATGTGTTTCATTGGACCTACACCAACTATATAGCTAGCATACATTCAATAGGAAAAAAGGAGCAGGTCAGGCTGAAATGTCAGGAATAGGAGACTGGCACAAGTCACTGAAATCCAGCCCCTTCCCACCCACAATCTGCCCTTCACCTCCTCCAGTGCAGCATGCCAGTATAAAGTACTCCAGTGGGCATGTCAACAGGTGGCCTGTTGACAAGCACAGGGAGCCTGCAGCTCTTTCTGCTGCTAGTTCCCTCATGCTCAGTAATGGCATACCATCTGCAGCAATCCTGCACCATTTACAGCAGAGGAAGGCTACTTCTACTGCCATAAGGAACCATAGGATTGGGATATAAGCCTTCCTAATAGTTCTCAATCCAATGTGGTAGGATGCCAGTGGAAGGAAGGATCAGTAGATACAACAAGCAACTACAACATTTCACTTTTTGGTTCTTGGCCCTGTAATCTGCCATTCAGTATTGAAATCTAAACTTGACATCAATATGTAAGTGACTGACAGTTTGGAATTTTTGTCTCTTGTCCAAAAGGATTTTTCCTGTCTCATCATTGATATTGGTAAATTAATTCTAAAATAAATAATTAATTTGAATTATCTGTCCATTTTGTGGATGTTATCTGCAAGACAACAGAAAGGGATCTTTGAGTTCCATCAGGCCAATCATTAGGGCCCATCCTTTAGTCCTACTGCCAGAAATAGCATTAGCAGTAGAGTGCATCACAAATGCTGCTTTGGAAATGCACATAGCCAAGTGCTTCTGGACCACCACTGAAAATGGTGGACCACCACCACAACATCAGTCTTGGCAGGGTGAAAGGAACAGGGTAGAGGGGTGGAGTGGGGCGGGAAGTGGGTGTCAGAGACAGAAGGGAGTGTATCCTGGCACAAGCAATGTGTACAAGATGCTATCCTGACACAACCCACTTTATGTCCTCAGACTTGCATCAGCTATCGAGATGGAACAGGTCCAAGGAGACCCATTGGTGGCTGTGGGTCTTATGCAGTGCTGGGATTCAAATAAATTAACAACAGGTTCAATGTCCCATAATAGTAACCGTTTCTCAGAATGAGACACTCATTAGCAAAGGGTTGAATAGAACCTGTGAGAACCCCCTGAAGACCACCACTGAGTAAGACCCACTGAACAGAGTGGGGCTTACTTCTGGGTAGACATGGTTAGGAGGATGCAATCCTAAAGATACTTTCCTGGGAGTAAGACCAGTGGTGGGATTCAAATAAATTAACATGTTCTATGCAGTGGTGGGCTCCAGCAGGTTTGCACCTACTCTATAGAACTGGTTGTTAATGAGAGATAGGACATATAAAGTTTAAAAACAGCCATTTAAAAGTGGCTGCCAGATGGGCATAAAACCGGTTGTTAATTTCTTTGACTCCCATCATTGGTTCTTTGTCCCATTAGTAACCTGTCCTCAGAACCAGGCACTCATCAGCAAAGAGTTCTATAGAACTTGTGAGAACCCCCTGAAGCCCAAAACTCAGTAAGACCCATTGAACAGAGTGGGGTTTATTTCTGGGGAGACATGGTAAGGAGGCTGAAATCCTAAAGACACTTTCCTGGGAGTAAGACCCATTGAACACAGTGGGGCTTACTTCTGAGTAGACATGCTTAGGAGGCTGCATTCCTAAAGACACTTTCCTGGGAGTAAAACCAGTGGTGGGATTCAAATAAATTAACAACAATTTCTATGTCCCATTAGTAACCCGTTCTCAGAACCAGGTGCTCTTTAGCAACAGGTTCTATAGAACTTATGAGAACCCCCCTGAAGCCCACCACTGGATTTATGGCAGGGTACAGAAAAAAAATTCCCGTGCCCTTCCTTGACCTTCAAACTTTCCCTTATGCAGCACAACCATGTTGCAGCATGCTATGGTGGAGAATAGGATAGGTTGTGTATCATACTGAAGCATTGAAAAGATAGATGCTCCCCTATTATTCTTTAATCGATGTATAAGGAAAACCTTATAGGTAATCAGCATTCAGACATAAGGCTTATAGAAGGCACCTCCTTCCATGGCACAGCCATGGAAATAGGGACATGTTCTTGGATATTTGGAGCAAACCAGTGGTGGGCTTCAGGGGATTATCGCAGGTTCTATAGAACCTTTTGCTAATGAGTGCCTGGTTCTGAGAAGGTTACCTGTTCTGAATTTAGGTTATTAGGACATAGAACCTGTTGTTAATTTGATCTCACACCTCACAGAGGTGTTTGCAGGCATCCTGTATCTTCTACGAAGCAATTCTGACCACCAGTAAGTGTTTACAGTTTAAAAATAGAACTTTCCCTCCAGCAGTGACAGAACTTCCTGGGCTGAGGTGTTGCAGCAGCTTAGTTTGAGAACCTCTGGACTTAAGGAACATTCATTTTCTTGCTCCTTGTAAGCCCAGCACCAGCAAAATAGCAGGCACAAACCTGAGCAGCCTCATGTTAGTCCCATAAACTGTAATAGGATACGGCAGGCCTCTGCTTCCATTCCTGCCTGACCCAGGAGTGATCCATCCTCCCTCTGTAGTGTTACACTTCTTCCCTGGCTCCATTCCACCCATCCGCCTCCAGCTAATCGAGACTTTATATTCTCTGGAAGGTACAGGTCGTGAACTTATGTCAGAACACTAGCACAGACCTTTACACTGCCACAGTGCCCTAATTCCTTGATTGGGTTGTGTCATTAGACTGTTTTTATGTGACTTTTCCTCAGCTATCTTTCAAGAAAAGTCACTTGACTACAGCGTCTTCCTTGCCACTGGGAGAAGCTCTGGGGCACATTGAAAGAGATTCACTGCAATTCTGGAAATCGGACTACCAGAGGATTTGGCCCCTGTAAAAAGTACGATACCCATGGAAAATGTAGAACATGACAAAATAACAGCAAAAACACTCATATAAATTATTTTCATGTGGTTGGTTTAAGTACTGTATTGCCTATTATTATATCTAACACTGTTACATATAATTTAGTACATATAATTACCAAATGTTTCATGGTGCCTGCTCACAAGGAAAAGAACAACAAAGATTTTTTTCTAGAAAAACATCTCTGCATGTGATCATGTTTAGATCCTGTATTGCAGACTATAACCAGCCCAACATAGGTTGTGATGAAGTAAAATAATAACAACTCCATACAGATATTTTCATTTCATTGTTAATAGATACACCGTACATTAGTTCTGGATAGAAAATGTACATCCTGTCAATAAAAATCATAATTCAAATGGGCACATTTTTACCTCCTTGGGATTTGTGGAAAGTGCATACATAAACACACCACTCTGCACTTATAATTCATAAATCTTGATACATCAAGCATTTTAAAATGCCTTTTCTTTTGCAGGTTGATCTTTCTTTCTTGTTTGATAAGCAGCCTCCTGTCTTTTCCACTGGACCCTGAAGAAATGGTGGGATGTCAGGAAGAGTAATGCCTTAATTTATGGGCCATTAATATTTATTGTGTGCCAGTTGCTGGCATTTTGAACACGGCAGCTGTAAAGAAGTTAATAAAAGTGGAGGGGAGGGAAGCTATATATTTAACAGAGCTGTGTAAAATAATTTATAGTGAATAATTCACTTGATGAATTTATCACTTTCTTCTGTTGACAAAATTTGTTGTTAGCAGCTGACAGTTTGTTGAATTTTATTTTTCAGGATTTGCTGAGTAAATTACTATAAATAAATAAGGCTATCCTCACCTTATTGGCAACACATGCACTTCCAGATCTCAACCAGTCACCTCTCACAGAATTCCAAGTAAGCCAAGAGTCACCATTTATGCCATCAGCGCCACCTTCTCTTGACCATCTTAGCGTATATTTCTGAGAGCCCAATCTTCTGGTAATTCAGAAGACCTTCTGCTAATGTCACATGGATGCTGATGTTACCTCCATAATATCCTAATACCATCCCTGCAACACCAAACCATACATGGGCGAAATGTCAAGCCTGGCCCGGCAAAGTCAGACTGCACAGCCCTTCCCAGTAACACCTCTAGTAGCCATGGAAATACTAACAAAGCCTGTTATCCACAAAGCAGCATCCTTACATCAGTATGTTATCATTGTGAGTTCAGTCCATGTGCCACCCAAGTGTCATTGCCATAGTTGACACATCAACCATATGACATGTGCCCCAATATTTGCATTATATACAATCACCGGTTACTCTATATCAGTGATTTTCAACCAGTGTGCCATGGGTGTGCCATGAGTGGTCCACTGGTGTGCCGTAAGAGACTGGATAATTTATATATTTATTAAATAAACATAATTTATTAATAATAATTTATTAATACTGCTACTGATGAATTGAACCCTCCCACCAGAAGGATGGTGTGCCTTGTCAATTGTCCAAAGATCAATGGTGTGCCTTGACAATATTGGTGCCTAGTTGGTGTGCCATGAACTGAAAAAGGTTGCAAATCACTACTCTATATCAAAAACATGGAAGTCACTGCAACCAGAGAGTGCTAGTAGGTTGAACTGAGATGAGGGGGTGAGGCAGGGCCAATGAATGGCTGATGCTGACAGCCAGATACGAGGAATGGATAAAATGGCAGCAGGAACCTCCTTGACCATGGTGAGATCCCCTACACATGACATGACACAAGGATGCTGCAGCAGCCCCACCTGCAAACAGACGTACAATGGCATCAGTAGCAAAGGGAGTCCCTGCATGTCATTCCAGCCATATAAACACATATTTTTCATATGTGCCAATAAGGTGAGGGGCTTTGTCAACCTGGAAGGAGATAGTTGGATACTGGGTGAAGAAGCAAAGGGAGAAGTCAACATCAGACCATGGCGCTAGGACTGAAAGAACTGGATAGCATGAAGTGAGCTGGAGGAGCACTAGTAGACAGTTTGCATGCTCTCAGCTCCCCAAACTCGTCTGATCCAGGTAAAGGCTGTGAAGCAAGGGGAAATGAGGCACCCACCTCTCACTCAAACCATTCAGGAGCACACTGTTTTCTTTGGCAAGAGGTGTTGATTTTCTAGGGATGGTTTGTTTAGAGCTGGAGAAAAATTCCTGGCTCTGAATAGAAAAGTTTCCAGCAATACTCCACCTCACTCCTGCCTGGCTATAAAACGAATGGTACCTTTTTAGGGCAAAAGGAAGCAAAACTTCTATTCAATGGAACAAAGAGGCATATTTCTAGGAAGTACTGACACAGAGCTGTCTAGTTCCCCTCAACAAAAGAAAACACACTTGTGCTAGCCAAAAACAGCACTGAAGCCTGATTGTCTGTCTTTAAAGAAGGAGTGAGAGAAGGTCAGCCATGACCAGGAAGGAATGCTTCATGAGGCCCTTCTCTTTTGATGGAGAGCAGCTCCGCCACTTTGAAAGACCTAATTAGTTGAGAGAACTTTTCCATTTTCTACCCTGTCCAATGTGTCAGTGAGAAAGTTCCCAGTCAGGTAATTAGAAAAGGAAGAGAATGGAAAATCTAAACACTTCCATCAAAAGAGAAATAAATCCTTTCTTGGTGTCATCATACAAAATCTACAGAATGTTAACTAGGAAATTGAAGATCCACTCAGTTGAATTTACCAAGTTCAGTGCCTTTTCTCAGTCCCTTGCTCAATTAATTTTTTTTTTCTTAACATTTTTATCCTTTCAAGCATACTTTTGTAAAGTAGCTGATGTTCTTTTCAGGAATAATCCTGCTGATATCAAAGAGTTGGAACCAGTTTATGAGGTTTTTGAAAGGACTCAATAAAATTGTCAGAAAACTGAGTCAATGAAAATAGAGCAGGGCACCAGAATAATACATAATCCTTCCAAGAAAACTATAAAAAACGCTACATTCTACAGCTATCACTAATACTTTCAACTTATTCTACACCTTACGTTGAAAGAATTAACTGAGCTAACTAGACATGAATACAATGGGTTTCCTCTGTCTTGTTTTTACTGTTTAACCTTAAAACATGAAACAAGTTATCTTCAAGCCATTCAACTATGGCTGAATTTGCATGTACTCTATAGCATCCTGTGTTTTCTTAGTAACTCCATTTGTTTCGAGTCAGGCATCCAAATCCAACACAACTCCCCATGAAGAAATGCAACAGGTTTAGGGTTCCCATAATTCTCTTCCACAAAATTGGGACAGGACCCTCTGTCCCATTTGCCAGTATGTTAACACAATCCTATAAAATCAGGACTATCCCTGTTTTGGGGGGACACATGGCAATCCTATACAGGTCCCCTCTGCTCCATCCAGCAGAGAAGTATTGGAAGAAGAAAACACTTCTTCTTTTGCCTTTGAGTTAGCCCCTATTGTCCTCATGGGTCTACTCAGATCTGAACCAGTGATACAGAAGGTGCAAGTCCAAGCGGACCCATAAAGATCCATGCTATGCTCCAGAAAATGCTGAAAGAAACCAGGCTTCCATGCAAAAAAATCTTCTGCCTATTAAAACAGGAAATGCATTCAATGGCAAGTCAATCAGGGCTAGTTCAGTACAGGCTTTTGGGAGCTAAAGGCTGCAATCCTCTAGACACTTTCCTGGGAGTAAGATCTATTGAACACAATGGGTCTTACTTTTGAGTAGACATGGTTAGGATTGTGTTCTAAGTAAACTTTAAATGTTGTATCTGATTTGGACTGTAGCTCAAGAATGCTTATGCTGAAACAGTGGCATCACTAGGATTTGCATCACCCACTGTGGGAGGCTAGTGTGTCACTCCCATAATGACCTTGTGCCATGAAGTGAGCGGGCAATGCCCCAGGAGGTGAGTGTGGTGATGCACCAATGCCCTACCTTACTGATTTTTGGCTGTAACATTTGATAGAATATATTTCAACCTGAAATTACGCATTAAATGATATACAGCGGTACCTCGCTTAATGAGTGACTCGCATAGAGAGTGTTTCACTTAAAGAGCAAAAATTTCGGTGTGATTTTGCTTCGCTTAAAGAGCTTTTCTTGCATAATGAGTGCCCATTGACTGGGCTCCCTGTCCTTCATCCTGTCTCTCCCAGCATTGGCTGGGCTGAGGAAATGAGGCAGGACTTTCTCCCCCCCCCCCCCCGCAGTACCTCTTTGGTAGAACAAACATGGCTGCCTTCTACAGCCAGAAAGTGTGCTCAGCCAAGCCTCTGAAGACTCCATCAGGTAGGAGGAAATACTCCTCCTGCACTCCCTCTGCAGCCCCCCTCAAACAGACCCCTTCCCCCCAGGAAGCCCCCCTGCCTGGACCCCACTACAACCACCCTCTTCTCCCCACCACACCTTCCCTGCTTGCAGTTTTCCTTTCCTGTGAGTAAGCCCCAGTGCCTTTAATGGGGCTTGATTTTGAGTAGAACCTTCTGTGCCCTTCTCTTTGCAAACTTGCAAAGAGTAGGACTTGTTCCTCTTCATGCAAACTTGCAGAGAGTAAGGCTGCATGACTGACAAAGACTCTTCTACACTCTTTCCTGTGAGTAAGACCCAGTGCATTTAATGGGGCTTGATTCTAAGTAGACAGCATAGGATCTGGCCCCTTTGCTGTTGCAGACTGACTATCTAGTTTGCATAGATAGATCTCACACACAAAGAGGTTCCTTGTTAAAGATGCTCCAAAAGACACCAGAGACTCTTTTAGGGAAACTTAGTCATCCTTGGCCATAAAGGTTTTTCCTTTTCTTTTTTACTGTACAGAATATTACAGTGTTTTATTACAGTAGTTGTGGTCTGTATTATATTATAGTATTTTGAATTCAATTCCAGTGTTTTGTCATCATTTTTACGTACAGTTAATATTTTTATATGAATATTTTGGGGGTTGTGGAACCAATCATCTGAGTTTCCATTGTTTCCTATGGGAAAATCCACTTCACTTAAAGAGCGTTTCACTTAAAGAGCATGCCTCAAGAATGAATTAAGCTCTTTAAGTGAGGCACCACTGTAAAATTATGGTATTATTCAAAGGTACATGGATTTAAATTTTTTTAGCCAGTAGTAATGTCACACACACGCAAACCCATTTACATCATCTGGTGTATAGCAGTGTGCTTAAATGAATTGAGTAAGCTTTAAGGGATGACAAGACATTTGTTTTTTACTGCAGCAGACATATATGTCTTTAAATTCCTCCTAGAAATTTTTACCGATTAACAATTGTAATTCTTACCAATTACAGACTGAGAAAACTTTAGTCAGTCTCCAGTCAATTGTCTGCCATAAAGTTCAGCTTTATGCATATTCTTTGTTTTGTCTTTAATACATGCTTAGAGATGCCATCTGAAGAAATATGAGTATGCAATCCCAGACCTACTTTGATTGGATTTGCAAGATCCCAGAGTATGACTCCAAAGGATGAAGGGAGTTAAGAATGATAGGGGCGAGGGGATTTCTAAGTCAAGGGAAAAGCCTCAATTTACTTTGCCTGGATTTCAGAATGTTGACAGTTATGTACTGACAATAGCACAAAGCTCACGGGAGTACACTTGTCAAGATAGTCTAAAAATCCCCAAATACCTTGTGAAAATCTGTTTTGCATGCTCTTACAAACAGACTTTTAATCATTCTCCGCAACACACAATGGAACATGTGTTAGAGAAAATGACAGGTCTGATGGGATAGTGAGCCTCAAAGAAAGCACAAACCTGGTAAAGTTAGCAGATGTCATCTAACTCTTCCAGGCATTTTGCTAGACATTACACAAAATCAGATTTACATTGCATTTTATGAACAGATGTTATGCACTACCACAGTTTCAACCTGCTCATGTTTTGAGTCAGCCTTTGGCTGAGAAAGGCAGGGTATAAATTATTTAAATAAATAAATAAATTTTGCTCAGCCTGAGAAGTTCTCTCTTAAGGCTGGAAAAGCACCCTTCCCTATATATGTCACTATGGATCTGTCCTAAATTTTTTTACACAGGAAATCAGATCATAATCTATAAGCAGCAAACCCGTCTCAGATGTTTGCCCTACTTTTGAGGAACTTCTCCCTGGAAGTACAATCCTGCAAGAGTTTGGCACCTCCACAAAAGGGTAATACTTGTTTCCAAGAGTCCTTACCGGCTGTAGTTGGTCAGGTGCTCAGGTTTTCAATTCTCCTTCAGCTTAACCACCAAATCCAAAGGAGATTCTGGAACATTGTATTCCAGAGAGAGTGTCTGATTTTTTTTATATTAAAAACGTATGAATATTTATTTAAAACGTTGATAGTGAATATTGATAAAGCATAGTAAAACAGACACTAAATCCATGTGCTCATTATCTATTCTTGGATTACTAACTGTTTTACGACTCAATCCGATCCAAACAATGCAGCTCTGCCAGTGGGGTATGTGCTTCATTCTGCAGTGGAAAACCAATTACAGAGGCCTCCTCAAGATAAGGGGATTGTCTGTTCTCTTACCAATGGGCTCCATTGAGGCTACACCAGCACTAGTAACATGGTTAACATTAGGTCCTTACTCCTCTCTCAACCACTTCAGATCTTCCATTCTTTCTCTTTCAACTGCCACAGAACTCTCACTGACAGCACAATTCTAACCTGCACTGGGAACAGGCCGGCTGGTGTGCCTGTGCTGTAAGTGCTGTAAGTTATAGAGGTTGCTGTTGCCCTTCTATGGGGAAGGGGGGCTTCTTCTCTACCCCAGTGTAAGGCTGTAGCAACCTCTGTATGTCTACTCAAATTTAGGCCACTTCTGGAGGTTGCTTAAGTCCAAGCAGAGAGAAATGCCAGTGCACTACTCTTCCATGCCCTCCCTCCACCCTTCCCTGCTCTCCCCCACCCTCAAGGCTTGTTGCATTGTCTCTATGACACTGCATTGTCAATATGACAATGCTGCATTGTCATATGCGCAAGACTCATTGGCTGGCACAATCCAGGCAAATAAGGCCAATGCATGTCAGGCCACCAGTCTAACTGGTATGTTGTCCATTCCTCCCCGAAAGCGCACTCCCTCACTCTCCTAACACTCTTGAAAAGTTCAAACATAAACACTTGAATGCTTGCTCTTTTTCAAATCCCCGTTCAAATTTTAGCTTCTGTGCAGACAGGCAAAGGAAAACTGAAACTGGATCAGGAGGATTTACACTCTTTCTTTCTTTCTTTCTTTCTTTCTTTCTTTCTTTCTTTCTTTCTTTCTTTCTTGTTCGACCATTTGAACTAAGTTTTGTTTTCATTTCTGTGTGTGCACGTGCGTGTAAGTAAAAACGATGCCATGGGGGTCATGCAACCAACAATGGTAAGGCATACTACAAAATGTAGATTCTGCAGTCTTTTATGCAAATGCTGAACAAAAATGAACACTGTTTAAAATTAAGATCAATTGATAGTTGTTTTTGTAATCAGTCATGCTTTTCACTAACTCTCCAGGTCCTTGAAAAGGTAATGACTTAAGAGTTAGGAGAATTTAAGCATATCCCTAGGCAATGAATTTGTTAAAGCATTTTTTGGTACCTCTCATCATTCAGAGGTACTCAGCAAAAGCAGAGGTGCCCAGCATTATAGGTTAATGGAACTTCTAAGAAATAAAGACTGAGCACTGAATTCTGAGCACTGATGCTGCAATCCTAGTTAGGCTGGCCCAGTTAGTCCCAGAACAAGTCCCATGCTGGGAGTGTCACAAAAGTGGCGTAAGGCACTTTTGTGCCACTCATGGGGTGTTAGACCAGTGCACAGACATGTGCCAACCTCTCCATACCACAATGAGAATGAGGACTACGTTATGCCTGCCTAAATTGGCTAGGATTATGCCCTGAAATTTTTTGGGGGGGTGATGGGGGGATTGCAAAGGCCCATAAACCCATGGACTAACTAGCGAAATTTACTCATTATTGCAGGAGTAATATTTTAAGAATATTTATGGGCCCTGGCCACAGGTGGGTACCAGCAGGTACCGCTGGACACCAGGCACCAGCACCGTGTGGAGGGGACCAAACAGCAGGCACTGGTCACTGGAGAGTACTGGAGGCAGTGGTGGGCAGCAGCAGGAAACATCAGCAGTGGGCATCCCTTCCCACCTGACCCTAGGCACCACAAGGCATCATGCATCCCTACCGGGGCACCAATAAATCTGCATTAGAATAAAAGGAGTAAGCATTGCAATCCCCCCCCCTTTAAAAAATAATAAGTCAAAAGTTGGGCAATGAAAGGACTGCCCATTGCTATATTAAGCAGAACTGTTCTGAATCAGGGTGTGGCAGCTCCAGACTAAGCCCATATATATTTACTCAGAATTAAGGTCTGCTGAGTTCAGTGGAGAGCTGCTGAGATTATGTCTGTTCCCAACCTAGGAAGGAAGATCAAACATGCAGTTATTCTGTGGGGAAATACATTGGTGAGTTTCAATCCCTGTGAGATTTGCAACTACATGGTCACTGTAACCCATGCTAGTTTCTCCTCCAGCACTGTCAGCCACTTGACTACCTTTATCTGCCTGTATCCAAATCAGTACTGGCCAGGCAAAAGACGTAGGGTTTACTGAGATTTTGCCCTTTTGTGTGGACTTGTTTCTGAATGGGCATGCCTGAGATGATGTCACTGAATGTATGGCATGGAGATAAGGTTGCCATAATTCCCCACCTCAAGACCAGATAAGACAAGAAGGGAAAGCCAGGACACGCTCTGAGGGGCAACTAGGACACAATCCTATGCAGGTCTACTCAGAAGCAAGCCACATTTAATCATGGGTTTACTCCCAGGAAACTACGGGTCAGATTACAAACTAAGAGCCCAAACCTAGGCATATTTACTCAGCAGTAAGCCTCATTATAGCAATGGGACTTACTCCCAGGAAAGTGTGGATAGGATGATGGCCTGAGGCTGCAATCCTATCTATCCTTACTTGGGAGTAAGTGTTTTTGACTAACATGAGGCTTTCTTCTGAGTAGGTATGCACAGGATAGGGATCTTACTCTCCTGGGCAGCCCTATGAGAAAGGAGCAGTCCCAGGGAAGGGATTGGACCAGTCAGGTCTCCATCCCTCACCACTGTGGCACATTACCTCCTGCAATTGGAGGTCCATCTGATCTGAGGCTCCTGCCGCTCTGGCCACATCCAGACATTATTGCACACAACCCTGGCACTGGCCACATTAGAGCAAGGCCAGCAACTGAAGCTGTGTGCTCTCCAAGGGCTCTCCGGAGACCACCTTGCTCCCTCCCAAACCCAGCTCAGCACCAGAGCTGCAGCACCAGCAGCATCCCACAAGAGTGGAGCTGACCTCACTCTGTTGTACCCAGTGCCAGGCGTGTGCACAATCATGGTGGCCAACATGGGGGCAGGAGCCTCAGATTAGTGGACATCCAGGTAATGCACCACCATGGCAGGGGCTGGAGATGCAACCCTGGGAGCATTCTTTGCCATTCCTTCATCCCGGGTCCTGGTCAGGTCATGACCTTGGCTGCGACATGACCCTTGAACTTGGTATGGAAATCCAAGGGAATGGTAACCTACATGGAGTGACACCTAGACTCATAAACTTGTAGAGTTGGAAGGGACCTAATAGGTCATACAGAGATTAATGGGACCAACCCCCTGCCTGTAGCTCTCTCTGCCACGCCTCTCTCTATAAATCAGATGGGAATCTGATGGAGAGTAGGGGGAAAGCTCCTACTCCATCCATCTGAGACAGTTAAGAGCAAGCAAGAAATTGATTGGGAGAGCAGCAGCCAGGATAAAACAAAACCTGCTTCTATTCTGTGCTTCTAATACCTTCCTATTGAAAACTATGGAACTTACTACTCACTGGCACTGGGAATTATCAGTGTGAAGGAAGATGGCTACCATCCTTCCACTACTGAAAGCCTTGTAAAATATTTTATACCTCAAGCTGTTAACCAATAACTTCTAGTCATGTAGGCAGTGGGTAAAAATTTGCCTAATGTTAACTTCCAACCACCTTAGTATACAACCAGCCAGTCACATGCACATGATGAATGCACAAGAACACAGGATTCAGTTCTTGTCACATCACTGTAAAAGATAAATCTCTGCAGTTGCTGCTTCCAGCTCAGGTATCACTGCCATTTCTTCTGACCTTCCTACCTAAGAAAAACCTTCTGACCTAAGTAAGGCTATTACACACAGCTACATATAGCACTAGACATGGAGATGAAGAGCACAATCCATGTCTACTCAAAAATAAGCGCCATTGTGTTCAATGGGTTTTACTCCCAGGAAAGTGTCTTTAGGATTGCAGCCGAAGTCAAATTCCTTCATCATCAAATTCCTCTAGACAAATCTGACTGAATGCTTTAAAAAAGTTTAAAAAATTTTGCTGCCATTTACTGTGGAGCTTGAGGAGAAGAAAAGTATCCACAAAGGATAGTACGGGAACATTTTCCCAGTTGCAGTGTGCTAATGGCTTGGAAAAGTAGGGACAGGATGAATATTTAATCAATATTTTATTATTCTGAAATCTCACACAGACATGCACAACTCAGTTGGGAAGCTAGAGGTATTGCTATAGAGAGTTTGCCAAACCATTAGAAAAGACATATTTCAAACATGAAGCCATATATAACAAAATGTTTTAATAGAAACAGGTAGAGTTATTTAAATGTCTCCAAGTTTTAATGTTTCTTCCACACTACCAGAGTCAGGTTAATGGGTTCATTTTCAAGTGTGCATATCCAATAAGTACTAGACATTTGCTTTTCTGCACAAGCTTTTTAACATCATTTGGCCAGCCTGCTATTACCAGAGCCACTAAGCAAGTTAGAGGCGTTCTCAATTGGCACATATAAGGCAAAAGGAGCAATATATCCTGTTTTTCATTGTTTACAGCATTATAGAGGGAATTTCCGAGAGCCAGATGTGTTCTAACATTAGTAGAGCCATAACATAGAAATTGTCCATATCTGAGTGTACGGTGATATCTGAGTGTACGGTGTACCTGATATCTGAGTGTACGGTGGTACACTCACTCAGGTGAGTGTACCTGATATCTGAGTGTACGGTGGTGCCTCACATAAAGAGCTTAACTGGTTCCGGAGGAAAGCTCTTTAAGTGAAACGCTCTTTAAGTAAGCAGATTTTTCCATAGGAAATAATGGAAACTCAGACAATTGGTTCCACAACCCTGAAAATATTCATTTAAAATATTAACTGGATGTAAAAATGATGACAAAACACTGGAATTGAATTCAAAACATGCATCAATGTACATGATCCTATGAAGTCTACCTAAGCTGCAATCCTAAAGACACTTTCCTGGGAGTAAGCCCCATCAAACACAATGGGGCTTACTTCTGGGTAGACATGGTTAAGAGGCGCAATCAAAGACACTTTCCTGGGAGGCTTACCTGGGCTGCTGCTGGAGGTTCAAGGTGGTTGGTGGGGGCAGTTAGGGGCAGCAGCGCTGGCCGGCAGCCCTTTTAAAGAGCCTCCGTGTGGAGCATCAGGGCTGCATAGCACGCATGCCCATAGTGCGCTTGCTTGTTAAGTGAAGTGGAACTTGTTATATGAAGCAAGATTTCTTGGAAATTTTTGCTTGTTATGTGAAATGCTTGTTAAGCGAGGTACCACTGTATTCTAATCACAGTTTTGAGCAAGCTAGAATATCAAACCAAGATGATACTAGGAGGTTTGCAATACTAGCCAGGCCACAGCAAATGCTCTATTCCTGCAACAACAAATGCCACAAAACAGGGTTCAATATCCCTTGAAGTATGTCTTGATCAGGACCAATATTATCATGTTGATCAGTGTTGTTAATTTTATTTTTTTAATGTATCAGTTTTCATTTAAGAAAATGTTTCATTTCAGCTAAATCGGTACACCAATTAAGTTTTCATTCCATACAGGTTTTTACCCTAAGCTCAACGGATTACCTGTCATGTTACCCTAGCCAACCACAATAGCACTCCTAGGACACAACCTAGAGAAAATAAGAGATATCATCCAAAACTGAATGCTCTTGCAAAAATGTCCTCTGACATTAATAAGCTACTGATTTGCAAAATGAGGCCTTTAGAAACCTTCCTACATGCTATCCTATTCCTCCAAGTTTAATTAGTTGAAGCTGACAGATCGTAGCTGAGGAAGTGAAGATAGGACAATTTCTTCCAGCTCATTTAACCACAGTACTTAGCAATCAAGGTGGTCTCAAACAAAGCAAAGCAAAAAGATTGAGAGGGGAGACTGAGAAGCAACTCCAAACTGGAATTAAAAAAATAAATAAAATGAGGAATTTAATTACAGTGGAGACTGATGACAAAGAACTGCAACTGCTCTTGACCAAAGCTGTAATCTTTGCACTTGCCCTCTCTGTCCACATGTGGATGGTTTGCGATAACTGGCTTTCAAGAGAGGAAAAGCATCCGCATGCATGCAACAGTCATCTGAGTCATCTTTAGGAGACAGCTGCACTTCCCTAAAACAAAGTTCCAAATACAGTAAAACCTTTGATTCAGTGTGTTTTGCAAGACAAGCAAACACTTCTAATAAATTTTAACTTAATATACAAGTGAAGTCTTGATAAACAAGCAAAAAGATTAGTCCCAGCCAGGATACAGCCCATTTCAGCAATCAGGCCAGCACCTGCTCAGCCTCTCTGAGAGATTAGCCTGTGCATGTCTACTCTGAAGTAAGACTATTGCTGTCACTGGGGCTCACTCCTATGTGGGGGGGAGCAATGAAAAGGAGCCTGAGAGACCTAGCCTTACATGTCTACTCTAAAGTAAGTGGAGCACACTCCTGTGTAAGGGAAGCGATGGAATGGAGCCTGAGAGACTAAGAGCACAATCCTAAACATGTCTACTCAGAAGTAAACCCCATTGTGTTCAAAGGTCTTACTCCCAGGAAAGTGTGTTTAAAATTGCAGCCCTAGCCTTGCAGGTCTACTCTAAAGTAAGCTATATTCTATTTACCATAACTTTTGATAAAATATAAATGTTCCAATGTAGTTTGTTTCATTGCATTCTGCATAAAATTACCTTTCCAATTATATATAACATGATGGTATTATCCGTCATATATACCCCATTTTTCACAATTTTAGCCACTAGTCTCAAGGTCAGCTTGTACCTGCCCCCGCCAAGCTTGTAGCCTAGTGCAACTACACCCTCTGCACTCTCCCTAGCTATGCCACTGAACCACCCTGTGCACCACTTTACTGCACCAGTGGAGCATCTGGGATATTCTGGTGCATGCACACACAACCAGCCATTTCTACCAGCAGCTCCATAGCATGTGATGGTGATACGATGTTGGCACTGTTGCTAATTGACTTGTAGCAATGGATCACTAGATCTGCCACCATAAATGGCCCACAGGATTGCTGTAAGTTAGCCTAAGCTTTGCCACTGCGTGTCCTTCAGAAGAAAAATGTTAAAAATGTGTATATTAAAAAAAATTAAAGTGTGTCTCTAAACAAGCGTGTATCTAAAAAATTAATGTGAGAAGAGATCCTTAAACAGGAGGGAAATTGTTTATCCAGACCGTACAGATTATGGGATGCGTTTTGCTTGGTGGTTCCCAAACTAAAACCCAATTGTTTATCTATGTATTTTTGCATTTAGAAAACTCTCCACATATTTGTGGATATTCAAAATGAAATGTGGGTTGAGTTATAACCAACTCCTCCCACTCACTCATCAATTCTCCAAAATCTCCAACAGTCAATGCTACTTGATGGATGACCTTAAGGAAAATTGCTGCAATTTATCTTAAGAGTTGTCTCCAACGAAGTGAAGCTCTTAAAAACTTGGATCTGGCTACAAATGTGGGGGTAGAATATTCTCCTGCTTACAAATAGTCTTTCTCCTAACAAATAGTCTCAGAATGGAAATACTTTTCAAAATGAACTGGTAATTATATTTACAATGTCACTAACATAGCAATGCAAGATTACTGACCTCTAGTCCATGATTAACAGCTGCATTAAACTGGAAATAGGATTTCTTGTAAGACTTCCAAGCCCTGCTGAATGAGAGAAGAAGCATGAATCACCATTTTAAATGAAATGCAAATATCTAGCGTTCTTAGCAAACGTGCTTTCTGGAGATTTCAGACAGTGAGGTTGACTAGATTCTTTTGCAATGAATAATTTAAAAATAAAAAAGAAACTCATATTTAAAAATCTCAGCTGCTATATTAATCATATAGAACCAACAGTATGACAAAAACTGGAGAAATAATTTCATCCAATCTAACCAACTGTTTGGCCCCAATTTAATCAACTTTATTTCAGTCATAGAGATTTTTTCTGAGGTGGATCAAAGCAGCAGTTTTTCCAGTCCAAGTCTGTTTTAGCCAGGCCCCAGTTCCAATCCTATCCAATTTGCCAGTGTCAGATAAGTCATGCTAACAGGAGGTACGCTGCATCCTGTGGTGGAGAAATAGTCACAGAGACCTCCTCAAGGTATGGGAACATCTGTCCCCTTACCTCAGGACTGCATTGACGCTGCATGAACACTTTAAAGTTGGTTAGGTGTGGGCCCACAGAGCGCAATCCTAAAAATTATTTAGGCCAGTGCAAGTACCTTGCACAGGTCTGAAGATGTCATAAAAGTACCATAAGGTGCACACACACACTGTAGACATAGGCCAGTGCACAGACAGGTACTGGCCTCTCTGCATCACAACTACACAGCAATGGACACACAGCAACTACACAGCAATGGCATGGACTGTGAGTGGCGCTGTCCTTTTCAGGGATAGGACTTTTTGAGGGACAGGTTTTTCTGGGATGAGGGAGGGAGATCCTGATTCTGCCTAAGTCAGAAAGAATTCTGATTCTGCCCAATTCAATAAAAGAAACTATTTTAGAAACAAATAAATAAATCACTCAAGGAAATGCTTAATTTTGAGCTTTGTTGTATTAATGACACTTTTCAATGCAAGCCCCATGCAGAATGTGTTGCAACAGTCTAAGCTGAATGCAACCAAGACCTGGATGACACTGGTGCATTAGCCAGAGCTGCACAAAATCACTCACAGCCTGATCCTCCTGAATGTACAAGAGCAAAACTGAGTCCTAGAGCATTCCCATGGATCACAAGTTTCAACAATCTCATGGCTTCGTGAAAGCACTAAACAAAATGCTCACACTATTGGCAAACAGATAAAACCTGGAGCAATGGCATAGCTAGCAGGGACTACACTGTCCTAATTCCACACTGGAGTATCATCTGAGAGTGTGCACATAAGGCAGTGGTGGGATTCAAATAAATTAACAAGTTCTATATCCTAATAACCTAAATTAACAACAGGTTCTATGTCCCATTAGTAACCCATTCTCAGAACCAGGCGCACATTAGTAAAGGGTTCTATAGAACTTGTAAGAAGCCCCTGAAGCCCACCACTAACATAAGGCCTAGCTGAGATGATAGTGGCCATAAGTCTTTCAGTCTCAATGGGGAACACATAGGCTGCAATCCTAAAGACACTTTCTAGGGAGTAAGACCCACTGAACATAACGGGGCTTACTTTTGAGTAGATATGGTTAGGATTGTGCACATAGAAAGATTAAGGGGAGGCTGGCACAAAGCAAAGTGGACTAGAGGGCACAAGAAGAAAAGGTGTGGTGGCCAGATTACCCTGCCACTTCCTTACTCCACCTTTCTTGCCACCCCACCTTCCTCATGCAGTGCTTTGGTGCTGCAGTTAGAATCCGAACACCAAAGTACTAAGTTCAACAAAATTTATACTGAAGTTAATTAAATTGAAGTTAAGCCAGGGTGACCTTTTAGAATGGAGGACAGAATGCCTCTACCTTTAACCATTGCATAGAAGAAGGAATTGAAGCAGGTTTAACTCATTTTAGAAGGGGTTAAAAAACAGCATGTGCCTGAATTCCCTATTCTATGCAAAGGTTAAAGGTACAGGCACTCTGTCCTCCATTCTATATGGTCACCCTGAGTTAAGCTTAGCTTGAATTGAAGCCTCATATACTAAGAACAACCAGAGAGATGCCTTGAGATGCTTCTCCTGCTAAGAATTTCCAAACTATTTACATATTCAAAATTTAGAATTGCCAAGATACGACTGCTTATTACCAGTATCGGAAATGACATGCAAACAACTTTGATTTGGATCCAAGTCAAACATAATTCGTTTAGTGTAAATTGCCAACATTTTACGATTTACTATTCAGCTTGAGTATAAAATGAATAAAACCTATACTCAAAAATGAGAGGAAGGCCAGCTGTAAAAACAGAACATCGCACATCTGTAAATAGGAGCATATGGACCTTGATTTAATTGGCAAGGTTATTTAGGCACAGTGAAAAAGTTTGCAGTAACAAAGAGATGAGAAATTCTTTTTCTATCACCCACAGTAGAACACAGAAAGAATATTTTCAGCACAAGGTCAAGGAAATCGTACTGTATGCCTTCTGGATGCTAAGAAACAAAAACAATTTAGATCAGCTGCAAAGAGTGTTTTCAGAGGAACTTGGTAAGAGTCATTGCAGCACACCATGATGTGAGATCCAGACTGTGGCCATCACATTTTACAGCTAACCCAGAAAATACCTCTGGGTTGTCAACCTGAATCAGGCCAGTCATCTTTTGAAGAAAAATACTGTTATGCTCAGGTGAGCCTTACTAGCAGCATGATAGCCATTTTGGTCCACTTACTATGAAAAAGGGATCTTTTCAGAATATTTTTGCCTTCCTCTGGAAACAGAATGAAGTTTGGCAACCAGAAAATTTTCCTGGGAAGTCCAGCTTGGTATGTGATATGGACAAATCTTAGGAAATAAGACATTATTAACTTAAAATCTAAGGACATAAAACCCAAGATATGTCTAGAACTACATTTATGTAGTACAATTAAAAACATATCAGAATTAAAGCATTCATAATTCAAAAAATTGTGAACCTCTACACTCATTTTAGCCTCACCTCCATTCTGTCATTTTCTCAAACACCATTTTTAAGCCCTTGTACTCAATAATCAACTTGCTCCTTTGCCAATGTTTTCAAGCAGCAATTCAGGTGGATAAACCAAAAGATATATTATGTATACTACTTAAGCACAGCCATACTGTATTTTAACCAGCATGACTTATCAGCATGCCACTAAGGTAATAAGCTGTGTGGATTTGCCAATCTGACACAAGCAACACTGGCCTGGCAAGCAGATAAATGCAGGCAATCAGTCCATTTGGCTGCTTTTCTGTATATATAAAATAAAAAAGTCACTGCCTCGCCCACTCACTGACTCATTAATGCCCAGCCAAAAGGCAAGTTTGGACTGTGTGGTGTACACAAAGCGTTTGTACTGTGTGGCGATGGTGTCCGCTTGTTGTGGACTGAAGTTTCATCCAGTTCATGATGGATGTGACGGAAGCATGAAATTTGGGGAGGGTATTCTTTCCACGATGCAGGCACCCACTAAAAACTGGTTTTGAGTGATTTTGAGTGGAAATGGTGCACACAATCATTCACAAACATTTGCAATTGAAATGCAATTTGCAATTTGAATTTTGAAATGTTAGTGCACACCGTGTACCAAGATAGCTTTCAACCTTTGACAAGCACAGAAGAGTAGAAGGCTGTCCTTGGATGGTTCAGCCTTACTGACAAATCTTTCTGGGCTGAAGCTTTCCAGGCATTCGTTAAATGCTGAGATAAGAAATGCTGGGATAAATGCTGTAGCAGGGGTCTATTTCGAAAAATAAATGTATTCTACAATCCTAAAGACAGTTTCCTGGGAGTGAGACACATTGAACACAATTGACATGGTTAGGATTGTGCTCATAGTCACACAGTTTTAAAGATTTTGGAACAGCGTACATGCAGTCCTAGTTATTGGAAACCTAAGAGCAACTAAAATGTTTCAGAGGTAAAAAGGAAACAAAACAGGACTTGATGAGATCATATCACAGAATATGGACAGTCCACTGAGAAGCCCTTCTGTACAAATCCCATGGAAATGAATGGTAACTGGAAAAGGAGCTACATTGAGCTTTTCTGTTGCTCATTTCAGAGGTGACTGCCTGAAAAACTTTGTTTTACTGTTCAGAAACAGTACTGAAGCAGTTTATGTGATTGATGTTGCTATTCTGGTGACTCATACATCAGACATGGCTATAAATGTACAACATGAAGTCAGATTTCCACCACACCCATTTTTCTGCGGCTACTTCTCACAACATATTTTGCTCCACAGATATTCTATACAATCAAAGTCTGTTTTAAAACATTATACTGTACATCCAATGGCTATCACCTGTTCATGTTAATTTTACCAGGCTGTCTACCAAGGGTGCTCTTCTTCAGTGAATACTAACAAGACCACCCAAATCCAAGGGCATCTTCATTTAGCCTGACAGTTATATTGACAGTCCAAATATACAAAATGAATCACAGGTGATGCTCCAAGTATCTAAGGAAAGAAAGAAGCCTGAAATGTCTTTTTAAGGGGGAAAACTGTCATGTTAAACTCTCTCTCTCTCTCTCTCTCTCTCTCTCTCTCTCTCTCTCTCTCTCAGGTGTTTGTGTTTTTCAACCTTGGATCCTGTGAAATCTTTTGTAGGATGATCTAATCATCCCTAATGGACCTTTGTTTCATGATGGTCCTTATTGGGGGCCAAGCTGAGATTGCCGTAGCTATCAGGCAGTCTGTTGGCCACTGGCATAGCTTAGGGGATGCACTGGGTAGCAAGCATTAGGGGCAACATGCTGAGTTTACACTAGTGGTCAAAATTACGAAAATTCTGGTATGATTGAATAATAATACCATCATGTTATATCAATTGAAATGTAATTTAATGCAGAATACAGTGAAACAAAGGCTGCAATCCTAAAGACACTTTCCTGTAATCCTAAAGACACTTTTGTAATTCATTGAACACAATGGAGTTTACTTTTGAGTAGACAAGATTTGGACTGTGCTCAAACTGCATTAGAATATTTATATTCTATCCAAGGTTACGGCCAATTAACAAGAAAACGAAAATACCAACTGCTTATGAAAGAAAAAGTAGATTTTCTTAACTCAAAAATGACATATGAGGCTGATGGAAGGCAAGTTGCTGGGGAGAAACTTTCCCCAAATTTCCTTTTTTTAAAGCTCAGGCATGACATCACTTCTGGTTGTGACATCACTTCCAGGGCAACATTTTGGGCTTTGCACATGGCTGCATGATCATTAGCTATGCCACTGCTGTTGGCTGTGTCTCACTGATTTAATTTAGCATGGAGTTGGCAAGGTAGTGCCAACTTTCATTGCATTCAAACCAGTCTTGCATTTGGGAGGATGATTGCTTTGATTAGTCAAAACTGGGCCATCTTTTTGCTTGTGAATCTGAGGCCTGTTTGCCATCATTTCTGGAGGTAGCATTAAGTTACTGACTTGGGCAATGCTTTCTTAGTAGACATCCAGCATCATGTACATATGTGCAAAAGTGTAATTTCCCTGAATGCCTCAAAATTACAGAAATAAAAGCTTTCAGGCAACAAAAACTTTAAAGCAGTTCCACTATTATTGATTATATTCAAGATTATGAAGACAACTGGAATGCTTGTTTTATAATGTGTTCCCTTATTTGGCATATGCCCACAATACCTATGGGAGCAATACGTATGCTCCACTTGTCACTTTTTCCTTATACAGGCACCCCCCACTTTCTGTGGATTTATTTTCTGACACTTCTGCTCTTTTAACACTTTTCAGAACTCATTCATTTAACACATTCTTCACTTTTTCAATCTGCCTCTGCTGGTCTGAAGGCTAAAATTGCCCTCTGCTATGTTGATTTTCATATGACATGATGATTTGGTATCCATGTATGTGAGAGAGATAGCATGCATGGCCACTTTAGCTCCAGATCAATTCTCATTCCTGAAGGCAATACTGAAAGTCAATTTGCAAAAATTTTTGTGCCATAGCAATAATTTTCAAGATAAAAAGGCATTTACAATTTGCTAGGTAAACAAGCAACAGAAGCAACATTTATAAACTTAAAAATGACCTTGTTCCACTTTTCAACCAGCGTTCCACTTTTCTCCACGGCTCCAGTTCCTAACCTGTCAAATGAGTGGGGAACACCTGTACTGATACCAGATGTTCCTGATACCAGATGTGATGTAATGGATTCCATGTGGAAAGAGAATAGTTCTATGAGCTGGCCTTAGAACAACTACTTACCTCACAGGGTTGCCGCGATGGCACATGTACATGCAGTGGCTCAGCAGTCCAGTGTTCAGTTTAGTCTGCATTCTGAAAAGGGCACCTAAAAGTTTTGTTGTATACTTGTGTACAATAACAATAAAAAGTTTTATTGTTATTTTGTACTATTTCACAGTCACCAAGTGTTTGACTGTGGTGACTAGCAATAGTCACCAATATGACTATTGGTGACTATTGCAATATTGTAATATTGTAATACTGTAATTCAGTTTCTACCTAAGAAACTAGGTAGAAACTAGTTTCTTAGTTTCTACTAAGAAACTAAGTAGATTGTTTCTACTTAGAAACAATCTAAGTATTGATTGTTTATCAATCAATAGCAATATTGTAATATTGCTATTATTACAATAATAATAATATTGCAATATTGTAATTCAGTATTACATGAATTATTGTAATTCAGGTTTAGCAATATTGTAATTCAGTTTCTGCCTAAGGAACTAAGAATCACAAAGGTATTGTCTCAATATGTGTGAAGTTCCCAGGAGTGCTGCTTTTTGTAACTGGGCAGTTCTGATCTTCTGGAGGCCTATTAAGTTTAGATGTTCCTGGAGACTTAGAATGCAATCCTAAAGACACTTTCCTGGGAGAAAGACCTGTGATGAGGTGGACTGGGAGGACTATACCAGATATAATATGGAGCCTATGGGGTCCACCTAGGCGAAAGCCTATATGTGCACCGCCAACCATTGTATTATTATTGGAACCACAGTGGCTTTTTTTTCCCAGATTGTCTGAATTTCTATCTGTAGGTCCTTATACCGTGTGATCTTCTCATGTTCTTTCTCTTGAAGTCAACCATCTCTGGGTATTGCCAACTATCTCTGAGTATTATTATTATCATCATCATCATCATCATCCATAAATACACAGCGAACAATTTCGTGCTGGTTTCATTCATATCACCAGTCGGACCCTTCCCAAGAGTCTAGGACTGTGTGATGTAGCGGCGTATAATTCATGCTGATCCCAGACGAGCAGCTTTCTGCAGTTGGCAGAGTGATATTTTGTCAATGCCAATAGTTTTCAGGTGCCTGCCAAGGTCTTTGGGCACTGCACCGAGTGTGCCAATTACCACTGGAACCACCTGCACTGGCTTAACACCAGATACGCTGTAATTCGATTCTTAGGTCTTGGTAGCGGGAGATCTTTTCCAGTTGTTTCTCCTGAATTCTGCTGTCACCTGGTATGGCGATGTCAACTAGCCACACCTTACTGCTTTCTATGATGGGGATATCTGGAGTATTGTGTTCCAAGACCTTGTCCGTCTATATCCTGAAGTCCCACAGAAGCTTGACCTGCTCGTTTGCAACCACTGTTTCAGGCTTGTGGTCCCACCAGTTTTTTTTGCCACTGGCAGATGAAACTTTTGGCATAGATTCCAGTGGATCATCATCATCATCATCATCATCATCATCATCATCATCATCATCATCATCATCATCATTATTATGTGCATTTAAATTACTCTAAAACGCTTTTTACTATCAGAGAACAAAGGTTGTATCTCTCTTTACCACTAAGAGTTGTTTTAAATCACCATTTAAATCACCATTCTGTGACCCAAACAAGATGCAAATAGGTCACTTTGGAGGCAATAGCGACAATTCTTTCATGACAGGACTCCTGAGCAACACAAAAAATGTGGAGATGTGTTATGTAGAATGCTTTCACATGTCACATTTATTTCATTGTACTAGTAACCAGTGTGGTGCCATTAATGGTACAGTTTTGAGAACATTTTCTCTGCATTACCTACCTGTAGGTAATATTTTACAGATATTGTCTCTCTGTGGATAATTTTCTAGATAGGCTCTGAAAAAGGATGGATTGTTTCTCCACAAAATTGTGAGGTAAATTTATCCTCATTGAAGTGGCCATCCAAAAACAAGTGTGCTACATCCAGCAGTGGGTTGTGCAATGCAGATTGGGAGGCTTTGGAGGAGAAATTGAATTATTATCCATGTTTTATTGCTTGCAGATTGTAGTATGAGATTGTACTTTTATTCAGCTTCAGCATTTCAATCGGTTTCAAACAAAGACTGCTGCTTAAATGAGCACTTCATAGAAAAGGTGCAATTTGAAGAAAGAAGGGGTGACACCACAGTTTTTCTGGGAGGGAGTTTTAGGTTTTCAGATTCACCATTCAAACCTTTCAGCATTCTAAGGTGTTGACTCCATAACTGCAAGCATTGAAGACCCATGGCCACTTTATATCCTGAAAGGTAGGTGGAGGGGCCCATTTTTCCATCACCATCTCCTCTGAACAAAGAACAAATGGCAAATTTGAAGAAACATTGCAGTGGCAAACCCAACAATATGAGTGCTGTAGAAAAAACAATTCTGTGGCTAATGAGTGATGTGCTGGTGATCTGAAACTCTCCAGTCTGGCCTTCTGCTTTTTATCATCTTGTCAGAAAGCTGGGAAAAGAACATCAAAAGCAAGATTCCATTATAGCTGAGAGCTTGTTGCTAGAAAGTGAAATGTATGCAATTACTTTCCTTCCCTGCCGCAAAGTTCTGCTAATGAGACATTGCATACACAGCAGAGGGAAGAGATGGGAACAGCTCCCCCGAGCAATGTTTGTAAAGACAAACAAACCAACCTGTACATTGTTCCCATTTCAACATGTCTGCTTTGCACACAGATCCATTTTCTAGCCATGCATCATATAGACTTCCATCCCCTCTGTCAAGTGTCAAGCACAGAGTGATGCTAAACCACGGATGTTTTTGTTGTGGTTTTTCTAAGTGTATAAATACTTTTCACAGTGGAATGTGCCAAATCTTTTCAGCGTAATACATTTTCTTAAGCCTTGCTGAATAAATCTGGTTGTGGCACCAGTTAGAAACACATAAGTACAAATAAGTCATTAGTGTGCCTAAAACTTTGCAAGATGCAGCTCAGAGCACATAAATATTTATTTGCAGAGGATTACCCTTGGGGATATTTATCTAGCGTGGAAATCTCAGGGAATTGACCAAGCTAAGGAGCAGGCATTTGAGAGAAGTATTGAAGAATGATCAAAGGGGAAGGAGTCTGCTGGTTTCTGACCCCATGACATGAGAAGTGAGGTTTGATGTAACAAGGGAATAAAAAATGTCAACTCTAGGCTGTAGAGTATGCAGGGGAGATAAGCTTACCTAACGGATTTAGCACCAGTGGTGGCAGCACACTGAAGAAGATCCATAGGGGAGTCTATGCAATCCAGGCAAACTGAGATCTGAGCTGAGCAGTCTGGAAGAGAACTGAACCAGAGTACCAAAAGGGAGAAAGCGGATAGGAAGGCAGATGTTAATCTTTGTCTTGATCATGTTCAATATTTTCATACAAAACTACCATAGCAATCCTATGTATGCTTGCTCAGAAGTCATGCTTACTCTTAAATAAGTGTGTGTCAGACTGCAGACAGCCTAGACCCGGTTCTAAAACTTTCCCACTGACATAATTTGTGTAGTTCACATTTATATGTGCCCAGGAGACAGGACTGTCTCTCTACTTCAATTGTCATTCTGAATGGAGCTTGGCAGCAGCAAGAAATGTTAAAATCCCTGATGTCTTTTTCATGGTTTTTCCACAAGGGACCATCCCTTCTGGCAATCCCCCTCCAAAAAAAAAATATTCCAAAGACAAAGCCTAGGGATAAACTTTCACTCATCATATGTTTCAGACTAGGCACTTAAGACAGTTTATGCCAGCATATTATCAGATCTTAGAACCATATTTGCATAATTAAACATTTTATCTCCTATACATCTGTCATTCTTTTCTATGAGACATGCCAATCAATCCCATATTTGTACTCTGGATTCATATTTTAGCAAGAGTGCTCATCTAAGGATAACTTATCTCATGGAATTATATTTATTTAGCTCCATTTGATAAACGAAGGAAGAAATGGATGGAAATTAGAGTGTCCAGGCAGAGATGTACAAGGTAACAACAAAATGTGAGTGTGCATTTTTATACACACATACAAAATATTCCCTACCTGTTCCATTACCTTCCCTAACCTCTCCACTTAGTTCCAACTAATTATTGCTCAAAAACTGGCTCTCCATGGAAATGGAGCAATGGAGACCTCAGATGACAGGAGCAAAGAGGAGGTGGCATCTCAGGAGTCAGAAATGGCAGCATTTCGAATTCTCCAAACTAGACAAACCAGGAAATGAGTGAGTTCACCAACGCTACAATCCTAACCACACTTTCCTACAATCCTAACCACACTTTCCTACAATCCTAACCACACTTTCCACACTACTGAACACAATGGGAGTTACTTCTGAGTAGATGTGCTTCGGATTGCACTGCAAGTCCCTTAAATATTTCTAAGACAGAGAAACATGCAACCCATGTTTGGAATGGGTAGAGGCTAGCCAGGAGCAAGTCTAAAATGGGTATATAATGTGACTTTTAGACTTGAAGCACTGAGGCAACCATGGTCCCAGGACATTAGGATGCTCATTGGAGCTGTTGAAGGATCACAGCACATGATGAGTCCCTCCAGAGAGAGGCAGAACATTGTGGTAGAGGTTTACCTGTCGAGATAGCTTCCACAAGCTAGGAGGGGGGGAAGAAGAACTCAGAGAGGTTACATGATTTATTGTTTTCCCCATTTTCCTCCCTTTGCATCCCTGTAATCCCGAACAACTCCCTTCATTTTCCACTCATCCCATTAATGTCTCCGTGGCGGAACCAGTTGTCTCTAGTGGAACCAGTTGGTGCTGGGGACTGCACATGTTTGTAACATGTTTGCCAGGGGTGGGCAGGGCCTGGCCCAAGAACCGGTTCTCCGGAAGTGGGCAGGGCCAGGGCGAGGGGGCGGAAAGGTTTTTAATTTAAAAAATTTTTTAAATTTTTTTTAAAATTAAATTACTTACTTCTGAGTAGACCTGCATAGGATGGGGCTCTGAAGCTGCAATCCTCTCCACACTTTCCTGGGAGTAAGACCCATTAAGCACAATAGGGCTTACTTTTGAGTAGACATGGTTAGGATTTTAATCACCAGGCTGAGAAAAGAAGATCTATCCTAATCTACTTCAGAGTAGTCATGCATAGGATTGGCTTGGGCTCTCAGGCTGCAGTCCCAGCCACACTTGCCTGGGAGTAAGCCCCATTGACTATCATGGGTCTTACTTTTGAGTAGTCATGCATAGGATTGGGCTCTCAGGCTGCAGTCCCAGCCACACTTTCCTGGGAGTCAGCAGTTAAAGGGTGCAGCTGGGAGCACTTTGCTCCAAGCATAGAAAGGAAAGGACTCCAGGGCTTGTGGGGAGCTTGCTGGGCTACCTCTTGGAGCAGAAAATGTAAAAGTGCTCCCAGCTGCATCCTTTAACTGCCTCTCCAGCAGCTGAAGGAACCGGTTCGTTGGTTATCCCCCTCCCCACAGCTACCGGATCGCCATCCTCAGGAAATTTTAACAACAGGTTCTATTGAGTAGGTGTGAACCTGCTGGTGCCCACCTGTAATGTTTGCGATGCTCAGCAGTGATGGTGTACCAGCGGTAGGCAGTGGGCTGAATCACAGCTTTTGCCATGAAGAATCCCCCAGATTGTACATGTGGTCACAATTTCCATGTGGAATTGTGACTACACAAGGATGTGACTCAAGGATGCATTTTGCCATGGAATAACTACAGGTTTGTTCTGGACCTAAGATTACAGAGTGGAATCACTGTATTTCTTATTTCTTTAAAACATTTATTGTATGGGCAAGCTTTTTAGCCAAACTTGATTACAATTGGGCAGGGCCAGTAGGGACCAAATAACATTGCTCCAAGAGCCAGAAACAGAAAATGCGATGCCTGGTAGCAATTTGGCTATCGCCTCTGAGCCATGATGCACAGACATGCACCTGCTGTTGTGGATAATGTCTCAGATTACTGCTGAAAATCTTGCATGAAACCTTACACGTAAGGAATATGTTCTATCTAATCAACTCTGTTAATTTCATTCCAGCACAAGCAAATTATTTTTGACATATACACGAGGTGCTTGAGGGAGTGCACCAAAACCCTCTCCATTAAGTGGATCAGATGACAAGAACAAAACAGCAGTGCTTTCAGGGACAGCTGGCAGCCGGCTACCAAATCAGGCAAGAGTTTTCCTGAGGCTCCCGTCCCCCAAACCAGAGACTATTTATCATTTTCATTTGAATATTGGAACAACAAAGCATACATATGTCAGTGCAATGCTTGAGCATGTCATTTGAAAAAGGCCCTAATTATTCACCACCAGTTCCCCCCTCAGGTAATTTTGAAGTGTTTTCTCACAGAATAGTCCAAACTTCTCAATTTTTGGAATAAAGTCTGCAATCCTAAGCTCCAGTTAGGCCTAACCTGGCGTAAGAACTTTTCTGCATCCACTCTGGGCATAGGGTTAGGGCAGTGCACAGGACATGCGCTTGTCTCCCTACATCACCACACAAACAGGAAGACCAATGAGTCCATGTCTACTCAGAGGTAAGCCACATTGTGCTCAATAATCTTACTCCCAGGAAAGTATGTTTAGGCTTGTAGCATAGGAGACCCAAACCTTATCACTCTGCTATTAGTTCCCCAACACCACCCACCTTTTTCTGTAAGGAAGGAGCTTGCCTATCTCACAATAAATTAGTGAATATTATGTCACTCTTTTTCCTTCATCTGACCCAAAAAATGCACATTTCCTCACTAGAACTAGAATAGAAACAGGAACATGGTAGGCAGTGTGGTTGAAAAGGTCCCACGCATCCAGGAGAATGAAGATTGCTTCCTGATTTGTTCATCAACCAGAGGACTATGTAACCACCTGTGATGGAATAATAGACTTCATTACACTTGAGGCTGCATCTGAACTTTAAAGTAGCTTTTTATCCCAATCCAAGGCTTCAAAGATACGCCATCACCTTCCATGAGTGCCACCTTTTATCCTTCAGCTTCCTTTGCTCACCTTTCCTTTAAGTGATCTACATTCCTCCCTCCCTCCACTATTGCGTTTTTGCTTTTCCCTGATCCTGGGATCCTCTGTCCCCTTTGGTCTGCCTTGATTCTTCTTCTAACATACTCCTTGAGGCTTAAACATTTCTCTTATTTCACGTTATTTAATGTTTTCTGAGAAATTTTTCCTATAAAGTGTGAACAAAGAAAGCTTTCTTCAGCTTTACCATGGGAGATGTGTGTGTGTGTGTGTGTGTGTGTGTGTGTGTGTGTGTAGCATATTCTTATTCCCCTTTCTCTTTTTATGATCTCCTTTCACGAAAACAATATGCACCACGTTAACAGGGATACTTCCCCAAACCACACTGTTATGTGGATTAGGTCATTAGGTCAACATTCAGCCCAATCTGTTGCCTTTGCTGTGTAAACAGACACTCCTAGCCTTAGGCTAGCTCACTGCACAGGCTGTTGGAAATAGATTGTCTCTTGATTGAATTAAGAGCCTTTTCGCTGTGTAAACAGACACACAGCTACAGACTATCAAAGACTTGACTATTTTATTAAGAGGCTCTTTGTGGTGCTTTGATTACCATTGTACTGTATTTACTTGAATATAACGTGCCATCGAATCTAATGCACATCTTATATTTATAATCAAAATACAGAATTCACTCTCAATTTGGAGACTGAATTCAGCTGAAAAAGGTGAGTGTTGTATTTTAGTAAATATAGTATATGCAGTGTGTCACTAAGTGAATGGTTGTTAAGTGGCACAAATGACACAATATTTAGATTTTTAAGGGTGCAGTTCTAACCTAGGCCAGCACATTGTTCTTCCTGTTCCCATAGTGATATAGGAATGTGTTGGGGGTGCCCCCCTTACCCTTCATGGCGCCTCCTTCCTATGGGGGATGACCACCCAGGGCAGGGGGAGCTGAGATCAGCATTCCAGGGAGAAGCCGAGGTGCTCCCTGGACTGCTAGGCTGGCTGGTGGGCCGCCCATGAGAGGTGCAGGGAGGCCAGGCCCCCACTACGCACCCGAGCGGCTGGGCGGCCATTGGCCATCTTGACCCGCCCAGCTGTGTCTGCACAGTCACGCAGTACCAGTGCAGGGGAAGCTGGCAGAGGCGCCTGCAGGGTCCCAGTGCCTGCCATGTCCCTGGCTTTGTGAGAAGCCAGGGACAGAAATGAGCCAGGTGGGAGCACAGGGGGCCTTAGGGGCAGGACAAGGGAAGCCCCTAGATCCTAGAGGGACCCCAGAGAAAGGGGAGAGGTCGTACCAGAGGGAAGGGATGGGATCTGCTTGGGGAGGGGGAACCTGGGTGATCACCAGGGGTGGCAAAGGTTAAGGGAGGTCTGGATGGCTGGGAAGGTCCACCTATAGAGAGAAAAGGCAATAAAAAGGGGGACAATAACGCCAAGGATAAGATGGAGCAAGCAAGGACAGACGTCTGAGTTGGTGGCGTGTTGATAAAAGCTCCAGGAGAGGAAGAATAGGGTGGTGTAACCCCCTCCCACCCAATATAATTGAGGCGTAACATCCCCTGGGTTGCAGACCCCTCCTGGGTGGACCATAGAGGGGGGGCCGGACCAGTAAGAAGATGGGAGGCATGCACGGGGCCGGCCGGCCAACACCACTGCCTCCACAGGATGTAAATGCATGTCTGTGCACTGGCCTCCTCCCCCCCCCCCCCCCCCAGGAATGGTGCAGAAGTGTCTTTTGGCACTTTTGTGACAACGTCTGGTTAGCCTAGAACTTATGCCAGGGCTTAGGCCGGCCTAACTGGAGGTTAAGATTGCAGCATAAGCTTAATCATTATCTTGAAAACAAACCAATCTGCCAGGCCATATAGCTCTCAGGATTGCCACTCATTTCTAGAAAATAAGAAGTTATAATCTGAAATCTCACTAATATAAAAGAAAGTAGGCCTCCGTCAGTCTTGAAAGACTGTCTTGAAAGCTCGGCGCTGCATATGCTGCATGCGAAACATGAAAGCTTGGCTTGGATTGTTGTGGAGGATTGGCTGTTACCCAAGCAGCAAATCCCCCCTCTCCACGCCACTGAATTAGTCCAATGGAAAGGCAGAGCCAATACGACTGGATCCAGCTGGCGTCGCAGAGCTGGGCTAAGGACAGGAGCTCACCCTGTCTTGTGGGGCCAAATAGAAGCACTATAAAAGAAAGACCAGCAAAACACTTGTACAAGCAGGGAGCATACAAGGAGAGGCACAAAGTGTCTTGCAAGATTTTGCAAGCTTGATCAGTTTTTTTTAAAGTTTGTTTTATTGCAGTATGGGTCTACAATTCACTGAAAAATATATGTACTTGAAAGATTAGGTAGATAGAACTTAACTAAATTAAGTCAAATATTCTAATTTTACCCATCGTTGTTTGAGCAGAGAGTAAACATTGCTACAAAATAGCATATAAGCAATGGGTTAAAAACAATGGGATGAAAGCATGTGCAGAATCATCAGCTAATAAATCACCAAAATCACCAGTTTAGTAAAGTACATTATGTTCTCAATTTTATGAATTTTTGTACACCACACATCTACCATCATACTGGATAAGAAGTGGAAATTTTGCTTGGGAGCATAGACTGCACTTTTTGTTTGATTCTGTGCTGTAAAGGTCAGTGCACATCACACTTCATCTGACAACTAATTATGCCAGTAAAACTGTTTGAACTAATAAATGCCAACTTATTTAAATAGCATACAACAAGTATTTGTCCCTGGTGCTCATGAACCAAACACCTAAAGGCAAAAAAAGGGCAGCACTGTAATTCATAGACTCACAATCCAGAAGTGCACTTCAGTTACCCTACCTATCACTGGGCAGACCCAACTGCAAGCTGGACCACCCTAGTTATTCTGGAAAGGGCTTGGGGCAGCCTAAGGCAACATAGGTTGCCCCAGGACTGGTGGACCTGGACTGCCCTGTTCAGGAGAGGCATGTTGAGGGCATGTTTAGCATTGCCTAGGGCAGAGCAGTTACTCTGTATCCAGAGTCTGTTTCCAGGGCAGAAATGCCCAATGAGTAGACCCATAGGGGTCTGTGATAAGGCTGAGTAAGACTGGCAGTGCTGACCAAAAATCTGAGTTCTTGGCCAGCCTATCTGCAACATCTGCCTCTCAACCTCAGGATATGGCACAACTACAGCAGCCGACTAACCTGGGGATACAGCAGGACACCCCAAGAAGCCCCTTGTATTCACTGTAGACTATACTAGAATCTCATCAGGGACTCCTTATAAGGCAGGCACCACAGCTGTTCCTTGGTCAGTGTGAACTGAGGGGGGGTCTCCTCGGGAGCAAGCCCTCCCTAGGTGTCTCTGACTGGTGCCTACTGAGCAAGCTAGGGCAGCCCAAGCTTCCTGACTCACTGGATCCAGCATAACTTTCTGCTCTGGATTCAGAATAGTTGGGGCAGCCCAGCTAGGGCTCTCCTCACTGCCCTAACTCTGGATTATGCCCTTCCTTCCTTCCTTCCTTCCTTCCTTCCTTCCTTCCTGTAAGTAAGTAAGTAAGTAAGTAAGTAAGTAACCTCCTTACACACACACACACACACACACACACATCTTGGTGGCAGTCTCTATACTGTCCCAAATTGTCCCAGTCATTATAGAGTTTTGAGTCACTAATGGTTGAAACCATCCTGAAATTGTCTCACAATAAGAATATAAGAAGAACCCCACTGGATCAGACCAAAAGGCCCCTCTCATCCAGTGGCCCACCAGATGCTTCAGGGTGCCCTCCACACAAGATACCTGCCTCCTGTTGCCACTCATAGACTCACAATCTCACAAACCTGGCACAGTCTCATAGACTCACAAACCTGGCATTCTGAGGTAGCCTACTAAAGTGGTACCTCTACCATCTATCATACAGAAGAAACTCAAGCACTAAGCCCTGTTACTTTCCAAGGCAAATGGATAATAAATATGATTTAGGCTGCATTCCTAACCACACTTTCCTGGGAGTAAGTACTACTGAACACAATGGGACATACTTCTAAGTAGACATGCTAAGGATTGCACTGTTATAAGGAAGAAAATACCAAAAGATACACAAATCATCAATGGTGAAGCCAAGGAAACATTTTCCACAAAATAACGGAAAACCATATCCTCTAGAAATTCCATTCATTAGATGTCCTCACCTGCTAATTCCATACAAGGAGTGGCAAAACATGCACAATGTAAGAGCCACAGAAAATAAATTTCAGATGTTTATGAGCCACATTATGTAGGAAGCCATTAAAACTATATATAAAACTGAAAAGTCACTGGCTGGCTGGCTCACTGATTCACTCACTCACTCATCAATGCCAAATCCATTGTGATGCAATAGCAGGGTGACCAGATTATTCCTGAACCCCAGGGCCAAAATTCCTCAACCCCAGGGCCAAAATTCCTAATCCCAGGCCAAAAATCCTACCCGCTTTTTAAAAATTGCCAAAAGTGTATTTTTTTGTTTTTGTTTTTCGGGTTTTTTACCATAACTTTTGATAGGAAGGAGATAGCTCCAAACTGATTTTTGCATTGGATTCTGCTCTTCAATATGAATCCAATGACATTTGGCATGATGGAGTACTGTGCACTATCATGAAGTTTCAAAATGAAGCCAAAATGTAGGACAATGAAGCCAAAATGTAGGACACCCGGATAGGAGGCTAAAAATCTGGGCAAATCCAGGTTTTTGGTCATATGGTCACTCTGTGCAATAAGAAGCTCCACCAACAAATTTCAAAGAGCCACATGTTATATGTCAAAGAGAGGCAAGTGGCTCACAAGCCATGGTTTGGCCACCTCAACTCCATGCTTTTTCTCATGCCAACCTTCTTGTCCCCATCAGCTCAACTGCCACATCACAGCACGGTTTGAACAACCTTCCATGAGTTTGGCTCATTTTCCAAGGTGGGTCCTCATTGGCCAGAAGGAACATTCCTACATGGAAGGCTCAGCAAAACAATGACATAAGAAACTGCCACAGACCATTAACCTCATGCTGGTGCCAAACTCCGGTTGGCCTGGATAATTAGCAAAGCAAAATAAAAAGGCATTAACTTTTTTCATATCCTATGATAAACTTGAGCAGCAAGAGATGAGCTTCAGCCTCAAGTGAGTTGAACGCAGACAGCATTATTGCTGTAGTATCAAGTTAGGCCTTTAAACCATGTTCAGAGAATAAAAGAGGTACTTAAATATGACAAAAGATCACTTTCATTTGATCTGAGGTCCTTTTCTCAGACACTGGATGATAATGCATCGTTTCAGTAGCTTGAGATATATTAACTGTGAAAGATTTTATGTTGGTACTGTATTTCTCTATTTTTGTTTAAGGAAAATGCTTTGTTATCCTTGTGCATTTTATATTTTATGCTTTTTCCTGTTTACATGGCATGACATTGTATGTCTTATATAACATTATGGCTACATTTTTTCCAGATAACCTGCTAAAGGCATTAAAAGTGGTCTCAAATGTACTTCTGTGTAAATCTTTAAAAATGAAGGCTGCAATCCCAAAGACACTTTCCTGAGAGTAAGACCAACTGAACACAATGAGACTTCCTTTTGAGTAGACATGGTTAGGATTGTGCTCGGAGTTCATGTAATGTACTCGGAAGGCAGTTCCCTCCAAAATAGAAATGGCTTTCCTGGCTATCCTCAGTGCTTCTTTGTTGTCTTCAGCTCACAGACCACATTTTCTAAGAGAGTCCTTTAAAAGGTGAATGCATTTAATAGCCACCTGACAAGTCAGGCATAAGATCAGCATTCACTAAGGCTGCAATCCTAAAGACACGTTCCTGGGGTTAGGACTGATTGAATAGTGCTTACTTTTGAGTAGACATGGTGAGGATTGTGCTCTTTGCCCTTCTGTGCTGAGGTCAAGAACATCTTGCCCTCCTAAACTATTTTGTCTTGACAGGCAGAGACTGAAAAAATTGTTCTTAATGTTATCCTAGTTAGCTGACACTGGAGCCATCATACAGATCAGATGGTGTTGCACTGATTTCACAATGCACTTTCTTAACAGGATGCTGTGAAAAAATCTGGAGTGACCTCACACTACTGAGCAAAGCACAGTGTAGTGGTGTAGCAGCTAGATCTGGCTGACCTATTGTCTAAGAACTTTATTATTTCCATTTCAGACCCTGTCAGGAGAGGACATTTCCTGCTGTGTTTCAGTCGCATAAAGAAACGCTCAGAGGGAAACCTTGAAAGCAAGAAACAATCTGAAATTCAGAGGATTGTGTGGCTCCATAGTGTTCATAAAGCATTTGGACTGATTCTCAAGAAGCTGGGCAGTAAAATAATTTTTCACGACTACTTGCTGCAGGGAGTATGCTGTAGGGAGTATGCTGAAGGGAGTATGGTGGCTCAAGGATCAAAGACACTGTATATAACTGAAGGATAGTAGGGTGGCAGGTTAGCAATTCAAGACCCAAATGCCATACGATGGAGTGAGCTCCCATCACTCATCCCAGCTCCTGCCAACCTAGCAGTTTGAAAGCATAAAAACGCAGATAGATAAATAGGTTACAATTCCGCAACAGGCCACCGTGACAAGGTGATAGATTTCCTCAATGTCACATCTAAACATGGATCAGATGACTCACGTCCAGAAAAGCAGACCCTGCCATAGTGTGTGGAAAAAACATCAGGAAGAAAGACTGGTTGAGCCATTCTGGTCCTAAGGGGCGAAGGCTATGGTTCTGATCCTAGAGGACAAGTATTAAGCAGCAGGCCAATGACCGTGAGAAAGTTGAATGTAATTTGGATGCCAACTGAACTCCCACGCAAGTCCATTGGAGGAGAGGTCAAAACAGGAAGATATTGTGGCATAACAAGGAAGGGGAGAGCAAGGAGGAGTCAGTGTATCCTATCCCCCACTTCAGAAAGCAGACATGCCACAGAAGCCAGAAAAATGCCATGTCAACAAGCTGGCAGGTAGGAGTAACCCCATAAAGGCAAAAATTACAGCTCTTGTCACCTCCCATTCTTCCCATTTTCCTATGATAGTTATATATAGAGCTGCCAGTCACAGCATATCCATTACTAATGCCTCTGCCAAATAGACAACAGGTCAGATGAGAGAATTTACAGCATAGAACTACATATTTCTTGTCCCTTTTTTGCAAACAGGATCCCTTTCCCCACACCATTGTTCCTTGCCTCAACTGATAATGTTCAATTATCATTCTTCCATTATGATATTTAAGAATTATTAAGCCTCCTGTACTCCTAGGTAATATGCACCTATTAAAGTTGCAAATACAACACCAAACAGTACAGCTGAATCCTAATCTAGGATAATGCAAGCAAGAATAAAAGTAAGTAATTCTCCATCTTCAGCTCAAATAAAGGCTGAAAAGACCCCAAAACTGCCTTTTTTTGTAGTATCTGTGGTTGTTTTTTTTCTGAGCCCACTGAAGATTGCTGTGGGACTCTCTTAATACAACAGATTGCTCCACACCTGCTGGGGTAGAAATGTTTGAATCAAATCTCAGCCAGTCAATTACATTAAAGTGTGAAAGAACAGCCTCTCTTTCCTACAGAAATATATGGGACTTATTTTAATTTCAAAAAAAAATCACCAAGGCATGAATTTACTGCATAGATCATCACATGATAGCTTGCGCACTCATCTTTTTTTCTGAACATCCCAGTTTTCATGTTTAAAAATAGAGAAAAAGAGAAGAGCTTTTTATCTTTCATGGCTGCGGAGAGGAGCTTTAAAGGCAGTTTCTGCAAAAGCAGGCCTGCATAGCTGGTGACCCAGAAATTCAACAATCAGCCCCAGGCCCACCAAGGAGAGAGCTCTATCTACGGCCACATGTTGTGTCCTGCCAGGTACTTGACCATGGACCAATGTTCTCCTATTTGCAATTCCATGCAGGCAGAAAACAAAAACATAGATCAAGCTCCCAGTGGGCTCCCATACAAATAACTGACAGGCTATGTTAAGCTTGGTGTGTTACCTGTCAAATATGTTTGTGTTAGAAGCACCAAGACCAGCAGGACATGGGAAAAGTTTATGTCAGGGTAATTGAGCATTGGTATTTCTCAGAATGGCTCAACCTACAAAGGCAGAATAGGATGGACAGCACAATTTAAAGACATAGCCCAAAGGCCAAATACAGCATGCAGATTTGCTTTCTTGCTAGGGATGAGTCTCTAGAAATCGGTATCAGTATCCACAAAACTCTGAAAATGCCAGAGATTTTAATGTCTTTGACTCATAGACATTACATCATGTTGGGTACAAAATTCTCCAGAAACAGCTTCAGGCCTAGATGGCAAGCCTATCTCTTGGATACAGTGTAAGTGTCCAGAATCTTCTTCAATGATGCAGGGTGTTTTTAAGGTCTCAAAAGGGTTTCCTGAGATTGACTGTCCCACTTAAGCGGCTAAAGCATTTGAAACACTGCTTTGTGAATTTTTTCTCTCTCTTCTGAACCTTTTATACCCTCTACTTGGGAAATCCCAAACTTCTTATTTCTTTCTCTATCCATGAGTACAGGTTAGGTTCCAGGTTTCTGTACTCAAGTCAAACATACATATTTAAGTCATCTAGTCCTTGCCAGCCCAGAACTGTTGTGTTTGCACAAAAGCTACTTCAAATGTTGCACCATATCTATATGAGACAAAGAATTTGGTCCTTAGGCTCCTTTGGGAATCAGCAATGATATCATTGATTCAATAAAAGGCACAATCCTAACCAATTTAGGCCAGCACAAATCACCCATCTCCCTGTTACTGGAGTGGTGTAGAGAGGCTGGTGCATATCTGTGCACTATCTATGCACTGGCCTACACCCCCCAGGAGTAGCATACACACTACCAGGACAGCATGGGATTTGTGCCAGCCTTACCAGGGGTTAGGATCATACTATGATTTTGCTAATGAAGATCTACAACAAGAGAGACCTGTCAGATGAAACATGCACTTTCCAGAGTATGTGATGTGCACAGCAAAAATAACAGGTTTAAAACCCACTGGTGAGCCATTCCAAAATCCAGCTTATCTGCCGTCACTTTAAAATATCTGAAAAATGGTAAACAAATGCAATTAGCCTTTGAGAAGTATTTAATTCCAAGCAATATATTTAAGTACTTTTCTATGGCATTTTAATTGGAAAACACTCTTCCAATTACATTTATTGCACAGTGGAAGCCAAACCTACCAAAATAATATATTAAACATGTCACATTGGGAACAACCATCTTGCAATGCCAGAGAGACAAGGTTCAGAAATCTAGTCCCCCTCAACTCACCTGCTAAATGCCAGATGCACACCTAACCATGGGAGTTCTCTGTACCTGTATCACCCCAATTATTTCCTAATCAAACTCTGCATTTGGCATCCATTCTTCCAGATGATGATCCTGTGATTATATTTTCCATATTCCTCTCTATTGCTCACATTTGCAGATATTCTGACTGTTATGTTCAGCATAAAAAAGGAACAATTGGCATTAATTTCAACAACAGTCCTGTGTCCAGTGAGGAATACCAGTCAGATAACTGGCAGCCCAATCCTAAGCATTCCCATTATAGTCAATGGTGCTTACTGCCAAGAAGTGGGGATAGGATTGCATCCTTAATGCATCAGCATTTGCAATATTTTTCCAGACATGCCTGTGAATTTATTGCATTCAGTGTGGTTCTCCAGTGTGGAAAAACCAGAGATAAAAAGGATGCATCTGTTGTGAACATAGTGAACATTAATTGTGAACATCTCACTACAGACTATTTGGATGTCAATGATACAACAACACGCTCTTTACCATCTACACAAATCCACTGGGGAAAGTAATCTAAAGGATCTCGGCTTCAGTATCATCAGTATGCTGAGGAAACCAAGCTCTGCTTCCATTTTTACATATGAGTCAGGTAGGGTGATGAAAGTCAGGTAGGACACCATAAAATCATTTAATTTGTCAGCAATGAGCTGGATGAGGGCCAGCAAAATGAAGGTCAATCATAATAAGACAGAAGTCCTGAGGCTTGCTAGTTCTCTTGTTCAGAATGATAGTCCTTTCTCGACAGGACTACTATACCCATCAAGGAACATTCACAATTTTGAGGGTGCGGGCCCATATCTGCCACCTTCCAGTAGGACTTTGTGGGTCCTTTTAAAGAAATTTTCATTGGCAACAGCTTCCATGTCAACCTGCACAGGAGCCTCCACAGCTCTGGTCTTGCAGGCAGACCCTTCAGGAGAAGCCAGGCTCAGAACTGCAAAATAGAAAGAATGTTCATCCCTTAAAACGGGTCTCCATACCCCGGCCCTCAGCGAGCCTTAATGTGGCCACCAGCAAGCCCTTGGGCAAGACTTGTAATCCACTCCAAAACATACTTTTATGTAAATTTATGTAAATTTATTCAAATTTAAAATGTAAATTAGATATCTTGCTCTGGACATAGTGTCATAGATAGGAAGTGGCCCTCCTGCCAAAATGTTTGGGGATCCCTGCCTTAAAAAAACAGTTTACTTATGTTTACTTTTGGTATCATTCTGGGTGATACATGTATGCAAATAGTAACACCACCTAGTCCAGTTTTGCTGGATTTATTTCTCGTGAACCAAGTTCAGGGGATAGCAAGACTTCAGTGTCAGAGAGTTAACCCATCCATCTTCCTCTCTGTTTCATGTTCAAAAGTTGACAGGAATTAGCTGCCTTATCCCTTGAAATGAAATAGTTTTGGGCTCCATTTATTTGTGTCTTTAGGTTACAAACAGCAATCCTAGTTAGAACAGAAAATTCCACCAGCTTAATGTTGAAATCCCCTAGAACAACATAGAGAGCCAAAGGTAGCATGGCCAAGCAGCAGCATATCACCTCTTCAGTAATATCAAGAGCAGACAAGCAAATAAATGACATAGCTCCCTGATATATTCCAGATCATGGCATTGCCTTATCTATTGTGTGTTAATACAAAAAGGGATGCCTTTCTGTTGACTAGAAACTGTACTCTTTTCATTGTATCCTGATTTTGCCTGTGCTGTTCTAACAAGTATGTTGTTTCTTCCCTGGATTTTTGATCAGTCTCCAAGCATCAGTCCATAAATTTCTTCTTTACCATAAGTTATGCCCAGGTAATAGCGCATAGAATTGTAGTCAGTTTTTTTAAAAAATAAACTGTACACAACAAAATCATCTCTTGTGTTGCTCTTAGGTATTAAACATCAAAGTATCACAATGCAGAATTTTAACTGAGAGATTAAATTCCGATATATTTTTGCATCCATCCCACAGATTACATTAGGAAGTGACTACATTCAATAAATATTGTTGACATTATGTTAAAAGGATAAACATTGACTAAAAGGAAAAATGGAGAAAACATTCTGCAGAAATGAGCAATGGCACCATAAAGTCATTTAAATTGGAAACATATTACTCTATTCCTAACAAGATGGCCAAGTCTTTAAAAAGGAAAACTGGATGCCAGACTAAAAAGAGTCATACAGGGATAACAAAGTTTGCAGTATTCAAGTCCATCAATAAGAACCAGCATTTTCCTTAATATTTTATTTCTTTCTGCCACTTGCAGGACTTCCAGGAAATGTTCTGCTATAACCCTTTTCCATTTTGGAGTCCATCACAGGTTTGCCACAAAAGCTGAATTGTCCACAAAATCTAGAGGAATTTGCATCCACTGCATTACTGAATGATTTTTGGTAGGTCACCAGAATGTAGGGTGTGACCCTGCAAAGCAGAAAAGGGTAAAACAGATCGGGAGACAAGCAGATCTCAAAACAAAGACAAGGGTAGAATCCACACAGACGTTCTCCTGCACAAGTGACTTTGGGAAAAAAATCTGTTTCAATGAGGCTGGTCCAGGTGTATCTTTCCCAAATTCATATGGAGTTTCTACTATGTTAGATTACAACATCATTACTCCAAGACACAATATCAGAACAAGCAATTTTATTTTTGCAGCCAGAAATAGGACGTCAACAGTCACTTAGAGGGGAAAACTGACTTGCCGTTAGGTTGCAAAAAATGCAAAAATAGGTTGCAAAAAATAGGTTGCAAAAAATGCTAATCCCTAAGGCTGTCACAAATACACATAAGGCATGTTTGTGCCATGGTGATGGGGGTTTTTCCACCAACCCTCACTTCCACTGTATCGGAACAGACCTGTGCTGGCCTTTCCAGGCCAGTGGAGGGTCTGGGAAGGGGGGGAGGAATGTGGGAGAAAGTGGAAAGGGGTATTCCGGGGCAGAAGGAGAGCAGGACCATGGACAGGGAGTGGGAGGCAGGGCTTGGATTTGGCAGTTATGCCGGGTCCAAGCCTTACCTCCTGGGCAGCTGGGAGTAGCCTCTGGTTGCTCCCATCTGCCCAGTCTTAGGTCACCTCCAGATGTTGCCTGAGAAGACCCATTGGGGCTGCTACAACCCTACCATAGGGAAGGGGATTAGCTCTCCTTTCCCATAGTAGTGTGGCAGCATTCCCAATGCTTGCACTGGATTCATTGCTGGCAAGCCAACCTTCCTAGCCCAGTGCAATTAAAGAATTGCGCTGTTAAAGCACACAGTATTTCCCAAATATTTTACATCTTGCCTAATAGTACTAAAACTAGTATTCACTGTTAAATAAACTTTTCCATTTCCTTGCAGCATGACATTCCATCACACTATCAGCTCATTTTACTGATACCCAAACACACACTTTTTTTACACACACCCCTAAAGCCTGGTTTGTATGCTATGTTTTGCCATTTTGTTTCTTTCAGCCTGTTCTGGAAAGCAGAGAATGCATAACAGTCTCTTGGGCTCAGATGTCATTATGTTCATAATGTCCTATAATGATAGAGAAACTGAGCCAGTTCATAGACTACTTCTAACAGTTTTATGTCAGTGCCTTGTCATAAAATCAAAATCATGAAAGGAAAGAAGGAAAGGAAAACAGGAGTTGAACAGGGAGAAACGGACGACCAGCTCTGGTGATTACAGTCTTTATTCAGTGTTTTCATTTCAAGTGAGCAGATGTTTCACATCACACTGACTCCAAGTTTCAGGGTCCCTCGGCAAACTGCCTTCCATATACCCCATCCTACTTCGCCCTCGACATTAAGTTCATGGTAGGAATTGCCACATGACATGGAACGAAGAGTCAACAATGGAGCAACTCCCTTGGCCACGCAAGCCATATCATAATTTCACAAAGGCTGGCATTGCTGCCCTCAACATTAGTCTCCAGTCAACTACTAACAGCAAACCTGGATGTTTTAACAGGACCTTCAGGAATTTCCAACATCACATCATGGTGGGAAAAAAGATTTCCAGTATCTTGCAGGATCTCTTATTTCAGTCAGAGTTTAAACCATAGCAATGGTTATGGACACTCAGGTATTAAGAATTGGCCCATCTAAGCCCATCTAGGAGCTCTTGGATCTCGACAACCACCCTAAGATGCTGATCTCTGGTACAGGGCAAGCTTTAATTAGAGAAATTGATCCTTACTGGGCCCACTGCTGAAGTAAAAATAAAATTTTGGCTGCAGGCCCGACCACACTTTCCTGGGAGTAACTACTATTTAACACAATGGGACTTATTTCTGAGTAGACATGCTTAGGACTGCACTGTTTGTGTTTTTTAATTTTATTTATAAATAAAATAAAAATTATTTTTACTAAATCATTTTAAAGTCACTAAAGTGGTTTTGTCACCATTTACTTTTCAAAGGTATGTTAAACATTTTGTTTACTTGTAGGCTTATATGAACGCAATTTTAGATTAAAATGTGCTTAGATCCATTTGGTCCATTAATTCAGATGCACTTCTAAAGCACACATTTTGATTGGTTTCCATTCCAATGTAGAATTATAGAGCCCATAATGAATTTTATGTGCATGTCTACAATTCTACAGGCTTCGGCTGTGAACCTGGGGCTCTTCAAAAAATGTTTCCAATTATCCCCACAACACCGAAGGCCAACATACACACTACCCAATACATTTCTCATCTGTAGAATCTGAACATTTGCAAAACTTGAAATGCCACCGCATCATTAACATCAGTTTTGTGTCTTGCAATCATAAAACTCAAATCACTAGAGCCTAACTTAAAAACATTAAAACAGTCAGCAGCACATTTCTATCTTTACATACAGTAGTTTTACATGCGTGACACCTTCTGTCTAGTAGATCTTTAGATATTTCCTGCCATCTAGAGCCCAGAAGTGAGTACTGCATGAAGTATATTCAGTACAGTTCCTACCCAAACACTACTGCACTTTCTTATTACTACAGTGATGCCTCACGTAACAAATTTAATTCGTTCTGGAGGCATATTTGTTACATGAAACAAATGTAACAAATGTTATTTACGTGAAGCGGATTTTCCCATAGGAAATAATGGAAACTCAGACGATTGGTTCCACAACCCCAAAAATATTCATATAAAAATATTAACTGGATGTAAAAATGATGACAGAACACTGGGATTCAATTCAAAACATGCATTCAATGTGCATGATCTTATGAAGTCTATTTAGGCTGCAGTCCTAAAGACACTTTCCTGGGAGTAAGACCCATGTAACACAATGGGGCTTACTTCTGGGTAGACATGGTTAGGAGGCTGCAATCCAAGACACCTTCAAAGTGTCTCCCCACTTTTTCCTTCTCTCCATCCTGAGCCTCTCTCTCCCCTGCTCCCTTCTGGCTAGCTCTGAGCTGCTTCCCTCTTCTCCACTGCTTTCTCTCCCTCTGCCCAGCGGACACCCGGCCACAGGAGGAACAGCACAGAAGTGTTGCTTTCGCTATGGGCAGGTGCGCTAGGCAGCCCTGACGCTTTTTAAACAGGCTGCCGGCCAGCGCTTCTGCCCCAACTGCCAATGAATGTGTTCTTTACGTGAAGCACAGTTTGTTACATGAAGCAGAATCCTAGAGAAATTTTTGTTTGTTACATAAAACATACTTTACGTGAGGCATTCTTTACGTGAGGCGTCACTGTACTAAGCAATTCCAATTCTGACAAAATCATGTCTTTTAAAATCAAAGCACTATGTACGTGTCATGATATATAGTAAGTTGCAGAGAGTCAAATTATATTAAGAATTTTTATGAGGGGCTATATGGGCTTCCTACTTAATAATAATTCATTGCGATATTGAAGATAGTTGCAAAATGACAGCCATCAGTTGCCACACAGCTGCCACAATAAATATAGACTGGCACAAATATAAGCAAAGTTCAACTGAAATACTTTGTACTCACAAAGAAATGGAACTTAGGGAACTGAGAAGTAAAGTTAGCGTTGCCTTATGTCCCCAAAACAGGGACAATCCTTGTTTGGGGGGGGATTGTGTTCACATGTTGGCAAATGGGACAGAGAGTCCTGTCCTGATTTTGTGGAAGATAATTATAGCAACCCTAAGAGAAGTGGGCTGATTGAAAACATCTTTTCTCCATTGTTTCCATTTAACATTTCACTAATACTGTACATTTCACTAGTAAATAAATAAAATTACCCCTACAATCCAAAGTAACTACAGGAGCACGTAAGAGACATTACGTGTACCCATAGTTACTGCACCACCTAGTGAAAACCTATGGGTAATTCATATTGCAGTCCAGAGCAAATTGTTCTTGCACCAGAGCAAGGCCTCCCTGTAGTTACTCTGGATTGCGCCCTACATCTCTTTCCTTCAAGAGGCAAGGCCTTATTGGTGAAACACACACTTGACGAGAGTGTGGATTGCCAAGAAACAGACTGTCAGAAAATGGGAGACACCTGTATTTTATGGTGTTTGGATTACACGTTAACAGAATGTGAACATTTTGAAGGCCTCTTAGGAGGCAGAAAGGAAAATATAACTCCCAGTTACTTAAAATAACAACTCACCAAGAAAGATTTATAAATTTTCACAGAGCAGTTTCTAAATCCCATACACTGGGATGCATCCAACACAATTTTCCAGTGTTTTAACACAATTTCCCACTCCTATTTTATAGGCAGAATTCTGCACCGAAGGGCTTAATTGCACTTGTGCAGCCATTGATTCAAATTCAAACCAGCGCTGATTACTGAATAGAGGTCTGACTCCAACTTGCAAAAGCAGTGGGAGAATTTTCTCTCCGATGGAGTGGCTTCCCTGATGGGAGGAAAGTAAAGGGGAATCAGGATGAATTATGATGAAGAGTACAAATCAAAATGCCTCACATGGAGACTGCAAGTTTTTTTCAGTCTCTGTGTTGTGAAATAAGTATGGTAGCTAGCAAGGAACTTAGGGATGAGACCTTGCACCAGTTGATCTTGCAGGAAAAGACAAAAAGCCAAATTCAAAAGAGGGAACTTTCTAAAGCAAGGGTCTCTAAACTTTTCAGCCAAATGGCAGCATCAAATACCTGGCGGTATTCGACACCTAACCCTGGTGTCAAGGGCCAGAAAATAAATGTAAATATAAAATTTAAATAAATAGGGAAAAATGTTGGTGAATGAATGTAGTCAATAATGAATGTGCTAAAATTTCCAGAATTTTTCCAGACACCAACACACATCACAGAAATGAAGCACATATTCAAATTCCAAAGCACATATTCAGTTCAAGCTCCCAAGGCCCTTTCTAAGGCCTTCAGAGGACATAAGAAGTTATTCCTGTCTTTGGGGAAAACTAGGAAGTGACTTATTTTGGTCCTCAGAACTCTCTCCAGACCAAACCTGAGCACAGCTCTAGTTGCAGGAGTCCAGAGGTTGACTTTGAGTAGAAATGGTTAGGATTGTGCTCTTAGACAAGTTCACCCACTTGTGAGTAAATATGTATCCTTTACTTGTTTGAGCCTGTGTGCAATGGCTGCATTAGGGTGGATGTTTTCACCAAAGAGGAAGAGGAGAATGGCCAATAAACACAGAACATCATACTTAGGCAGACAGGCTCATCCAGGCTCTGTTTTTCCTTTCCTCCTGCTGCTCTTCTTTAGCCCTCAGCCAATATCTTTACACCAGTGTTTCTCAAGCATTTCAGCTGGGACTCCCTTCTGAGAATCACAATCTCTCCTGGATCTCTAGATGTGATGTCATGGCTGGAATACAATACAAATACATCCAATACAAAGTTACGTCACTGAGGTGCCAGAGTTTCTCCATGTCTACTTGGAAGTAATTCCTAATGTTTTCAATCAGACTTATTCCCAGGAAAGCTGCTTGAGGGCCCCATTCCAAGATGGTAGTGCCAGGGTGACCATACAGAATGGAGGGCAGAGTGCTTTTACCTTTTATCCACTGCACAGAAGAGAAAATTGAGGCAGTTGTAGCCTCAATTCATAGAAGGGTTAAAAAGCAGCACCTGTGTAAATTCCCTCCTAATCAACAGTTAAAAGTAGAGGCTATTTGTCCTCCATTCTATATGGTCCCTCTGGATGGTGCCCAGTACCAGATTCCAAGATGGCGGTACCCAGCTTTTCACAACCCCACTGAAATAAAGTCGCAACCCCCTCAATGAGGCCAGCAGTTCTGACTAGGAAGCCACTTCACTGACTCCCACTTTTATATTTCAGAACCAACCAGCTTTGTGTCTTCTCGTTATCTTCTCCTTTGTTAGGCTCTGTCCCTTTAGCAGGTTCTGTTGTTTTCTGCCATGAATGTTGTTTATCTCTGCCTGCCCAGCTGGGCTGTGGTTGCCTGGGGCTAATGTGACCCCAGCACCACCTTTCTTTATGATGCTAAGCAGGTTTTCTTTCAAAGATTTTATGGGATTGCTCCCTTGATGCAAAGTTGCCATGTCCATTTCAAACATTCCTGACATAAATATTACACTCATTAAAAGTCTCCACTACACTTTTCTAAAGGGAACAAAAACTGTGATCTGGCAATCTGCCATGCAACAGTCCATACTATGTCTAAAGTAAATATACTCATGGGTTCATACTGGAAACCTTTAAAAATACAGTCAGTTCTCATTATCCACTATGCTTAGGTTCCTAGAAAACCTAGTGGATACCAAATTAATGGATATTGAATAACTTAGGCTTTAATCCTAACCCGACATAAGCCCTGGCATAAGTCCTGTGCTGACCTGGGGGTGTTACAAAAGTGCTGTAAGGCACTTCTGCCCCACTCTTTGTGGGGTTAGGCCAGGGTTTCTCAACCCCCAGTCTGTGGACCCCTGGAGGTCCTTGGCAGCTGCCTGACCAATCCGCGAGAGGATTCCTCTAAGTGCATCTTCCCCTCCTCTCCTCTATCAGAGGATTGCAGCCTCAGAGTCCAATCCTATGCCTGTCTACTCAGAAATAAGTTCCATAGTAGTCAGTGGAGCTTACTCCCAGGAAAGTGTGATCAGGATTGCAGCTTCAGAGCCCAATCCTATGCAAGTTCACTCAGAAATGCCCATTATAGTCAATGAGGCTTACTCTCCAATATGAGTGACTAGGATGACTTTGTGCATTTGCAATGCATCCTGCACTGAAGAAAGTTCTAAATTTTGCAATCCATGAAATACTGTATAGAACACAGATTAAACCAAGAGATGGAAAGAGCAAAGAAATAAAAATATAAGAGGCATTTTGATCATCACCAATATTAATCTGGGGAATGCAATGTTGTGTGGATTTGCCTGCTCTTCCTTCCATCCCCTCTGCTGAAATCTACAAAGAGAGCTTGTTTCTGAAGCAACCATTTAGGGTAAGCCGGCAAAAAGTATCTTTGCCAATTTGGTGGCCAGTGTGATGGGTATCTGACCACTTGCCATCTTAATCTGGAGAGGCCAAACAGTAGACTGCTAAGCTATGATTCTGACAAGGTAGCAGATGGCTTCTTGGATATTTCAGAATACAAACTCATCTACAAATTTAGAACAAACCTAAATACAATATTTTGTATTATACAAAATACAATATGCTTCATGCATCCTCAGATAAAAATCTTTTAACATTCATCCTTCTGGTGTTTGCTCAAATAACCTTTCAACCCAAAGGTTATGGAAATGCAATTTAGGAAACTGGGGTTTTAATCCTAACATCCACTTAGGCCAGCATAAGCCCTGGCATAACAGTGGTGTACCTAGGTCATTTGGTTATTCGAGGCCCACAAATTTTTTGACACCTCCACAATTATTTAATTCATTATTTAATTAATTATTATCAGTATTTGTTAAATTAGATATTGATTAATATTTTCATGTTTAAAAATCACTTTAGAAGCTTCTGTTTTTTATTCTTTTTTGGGAGGGGGTAAGGCTGCTTTCTGTAGCACTTGTTGAGCTCCACTTTCAATGGATTGGGACCCTTCTGGTGGCCTTGCATTCCTCTGTGCCTGATCTGAACATGAGCCAAGACATGTTTGCATATACATGAGTAAACATAGCTGTGTAGCTCAGTCCCACTTTCCACAGGACTTAAGGCTGGGTTAATTTGTTGGGGCTGCTTTCCACTGACCATTCTGGGCATCCATTGACCATTCTGGGGTCAATGGATTCCTCAGTCTACCCATTCCAACAGAGGCACATATGTCTACTCACAAGTAAAGGTGCAATACAGCTCATTTTCACTTTCCATAGGGCGCAATGCATTTTTAGTTTTTAGTTTTTTGGCCAGAACTTTTGATTGGAAGGAGATATTTCAAAGCTGTTTTTTGCATTGGATTCTGCTGGAAAATACACATTCAGTGGAATATGACACGGAGTTATTCAGAAAGGTTTTAGTGAATTTAGCAATTTAATTATTTTTGTCACCCTTAATATGTCACCCTTCTGAAGGTGGTACCTGGGGCCAGGATGCTACTGCTGGCATAAGTCCAATGCTGACTTGGGGGTGTCACAAAAGTGCCATAAGCCGCTCATGGCCACCACACAGGCATATGCCAACCGTCCAACACCACCACAGGAAGATATGCCAGGTGAGTTTTGCTGGCCTAATCTGGTAAGGATTGTGCCCTAGGAGACGTTCCTACCTCTCCCATCAATGTTCATCTAATTTCATGCTAGAGATTTGCCATTCCAGCATTTAATAACTGATCATTTGGTTGACATGCTTTTCAGTGAAACTTCCTTTTTTAATGAGATGATACAGCTTTTTAAACAAGGTGGGTCCAGTGATGGGCTTCAAAAAATTTAAGAACCAGTTCTCTGCCCATCTGGCAGCCACTTTTAAATGGCTATTTTTAAACTTTATATGTCCTATCTCTTGTTAAGAACCGCTTCTATAGAGTAGGTGCGAACCTGCTGGAGCCCACCACTGGGTGGGTCCTTTACTACCAATGATACATATGTTGACTGAGAACCCAATCAATACTCAGAAGGAACTTCTGAGCTAGCTTACTCCTAGAAAAGTACAGAAAATATTGCCGCCTGAGATTGGTAGTTGTTTATTATACCAGTCTCTCAAGACTCAGGCAGAGGAGGAAATCAATACAGATCATCCAGAAATGTCGAACCTAACCTTGCCACATGATTTACTCAGAAATCTTGTTTTCCATAAGCCTGAATGCTATGTATTTTTGAGAAAGAGAGCTGTTTCCTATCTCATGCTAGGCTGAGGGAGGGGATTCCTGCATCTACTGTAACTTGAGGAAGGGGTTGTTCATAACACTTCAGACCAGACTAAATTGAATCAGCTGATTCCTTCTAATAAGACTGGTGACTAAAGGGAATAAAATCATTTTCCCATGGAGTCTGCACTGAAAGGAACTGAGGCCGAGTCATTAGAATCAAAAACAAAATTGTCAAATCAGCAAACAACTCAAAAGCAATTGCTTAAAAAAGAGCTCATCTAATTCTGACAACTCAGCTTAAAAGCTGCAGGCATTCATTTTAAAAATCAAAGTTCATCAATTTAAAAATGTATTAATGTTCATGGACTGGATTGCTACTTTTGAGTCCAAGAAGATGCTTTCCCTCCCCCTTCCCCTTTACACAATACCAAGGTATGAAAATCTGGAGAAAGAATAAGCTCCCCTCAATACACTGAACTCTTGAATGTGAGGTTATGGGCGCAATCCAGAGTAACTACGTGGAGTCTTTGCTCTGGTGTAAGAAAAATTTGCTCTGGATTGCAATATGAATTTCCCATAAGTTTTCACTAGGTAGTGCAGTAACTACAGGTACACATAATGTTTTCTTACGTGCTCCCGTAGTTACTCTGGATTGTAGGGCCTGTTTTCTCCTTTAAAATGATCTCAGCTTGCAGTGCATGACCAATTTTTGAAACCAGGACAAGGCAGAAAAAGTCCTATCCTCCTTCCTTCAAAATCTCATACAAATGACGAAATACAACCTCTCAGGGACACGGACCATTAATTTCACTGTTAGCCTGTTAACTTACAAGGAAACCTGAAAGAGAATTTCTCTTTTACAGCCAGTTTCTTCTTCCACATTAATTGGGCAAATTGTGTCCTACACATGATTTACTCCTCCTGCAACTTGTACTTGTTCTGCAGCATGTTAGGATTGCCTTGTCAGGGATTAAAGAACAATAGTCATAATGTTTCCACACCATTTTTAAAGGTGAACTTAGTGTACTATAAGCAGTAAAGTACAGCAGTAAAGTACTCAGTAATAACTTCCCTGCACTCCTTTCCTAGGCCCTCACTAGGATATCACCACAGCTTCCCTATAAATTTGCTTTACCACTTCTTTATTTTCCTTCTGGTAAGGGAAGGATTTAGAATCATAGAATCATAGAGTTGGAAGGGACCTAGTAGGTCATCTAGTCCAACCCCCTGCCTGCAGCAGGAATTCCCCCTAGAGCATCTCCAACAGGTGCTCATCGAGCCTCTGCTTGAAGATCCCCAGTGAGGGAGAGTCCACCACCTCCCTTGGCAATCTGTTCCACTGCCGAACCGCCCTCACCGTCAGGAATTTTTTCCGGATTTCCAGCCGGAATCTCCTCTCTTGCAGTTTGTACCCATTGGTTCTGGTTCTGCTTTCAGAAGCAGCTATGAACAAATGAGCCCCTTCCTCCATATGACAGCCCTTCAGGTATCTGAAGAGGGCAATCATGTCTCCCCTCAGCCTCCTCTTCTCCAGGCTGAACATCCCAAGTTCCCCCAACCTTTCCTCGTAGGGCTTCCCTTCCATCCCACTGATCATTCTTGTCGCTCTCCTCTGGACTTGCTCCAGTTTGGCAGCATCTTTCTTAAAGTGAGGTGCCCAGAACTGAACACAGTACTCAAGGTGAGGTCTCACCAATACAGAATAAAGAGGAACTATAACTTCTCGTGACTTGGAAGTTACAGTCTTCTTAATGCAACCTAAAATGGCATTTGCCTTCTTTGCAGACACATCACACTGCTGACTCATGTTCAGCTTGTGATCCACGGCGACTCCAAGATCCCGCTCACATGTTGTGCTGCCAAGCCAAGTATCCCCCATTTTATACCTATGTTTTTGGTTTTTATTGCCTAAGTGCAGAACCTTGCACTTCTCCCTGTTGAAATTCATTCTGTTTGTTACAGCCCAGGATTCCAGTTTACCCAGATCCTCCTGGAGGTTTCTCCTATCTTCTGATGTGTTTGCTGCTACTCCCAGTTTGGTGTCATCTGCAAATTTGATCAGGCTCCCCCGTATCCCTTCCTCCAAGTCATTGATGAAAATGTTAAAGAGAACCGGTCCCAAGACAGAGCCTTGGGGTACCCCACTAGAAACGGACCTCCAGGTTGACACAGAACCATTTACTAAAACCCTTTGAGTGCGGCCATCGAGCCAGTTGCAGATCCACCTAACAATTGCCCGGTCTAGCCCATATTTTTCCAACTTCCTAATTAAAATGTCATGTGGGACTTTGTCAAATGCTTTGCTGAAGTCAAGAAAAATGACATCCACAGCATTGCCACTGTCCAGTAAGCTCGTAACCTGATCAAAAAAGGAGATCAGATTTGTCTGGCAAGATTTATTCTTGGTAAATCCATGTGGGGTTGTTTTGATCACCGAGTACTTGTCTAGATGTGCACAAATTGTGTGTTTTATGATTTGCTCTAATATCTTCCCTGGGATTGAAGTCAAACTGACTGGTCTATAATTTCCCGGGTCTTCTTTTTTCCCCTTCTTAAAGATTGGGACTACATTTGCCCTCTTCCAGTCCAGTGGCACTTCTCCACTCCTCAAGGATTTCTCAAAGATGATCGACAGAGGCTCTGCAAGGACATCTGCGAGTTCCTTAAGAACTCGAGGATGCAGCTCATCTGGTCCAAATGACTTGAATTCATTTAGGCCAGTTAAGTGGTTTCGAATCAGTTCTCTGTCAATCTTAATCTGCTCTTCTGCACCATCCATGTTTTCATTACCTCTTAGGGGATGTAAACACATCCCCGAATCAGTCAATGATCCCGCACCCCCATTTGCACAGCCCTCCTTCTGTGAATAGACGGATGCAAAGTAGGAGTTGAGCAGCTCCGCCTTCTGCTGGTTTCCAGACACCTGTTGTCCATCCTTGTCCAAGAGCAGCCCCACCCCCTCGTCTCTCCTCCTGTTCCTTTGGGAATATCTAAAGAAGCTCTTCTTGTTATCCTTGACTCCCCTGGCCAGCCTCAGCTCATACTGAGCTTTAGCATCCCTGACCCCCTCCCTACAGGACTGGGCTATCTGCCTGTACTCCTCTCTGGTGATCTTTCCAGTCTTCCACTCCCCATACGTCTCTTTCTTTAACTTCAGCTGATCCCCAAGTTGCCTGTGGAGCCAACCTTGTTTTTTCAGCATTTTCCCCCCTTTCTTTTTTATTGGAATTGTTTCTGACTGTGCTTGTAGAAGCTGCCTCTTAAGGAGCTCCCACCCATCTTGGGCCCCTTCCCCCATTAGATCATCAACCCATGGGATCCCACCTATGACTCCTCTAAGCCTGTTGAAATCAGCTTTCCTGAAATCCAACATATAAGTTTCACTCTGCACTCTTTTTATTTCCCACATTATTCTAAATTCCAGCAGCTCATGATCGCTTTCCCCTAAAGTTCCCACTATGTTGACCTGATCAACCAGTTCTTCACGATTTGTTAAGATCAGGTCAAGGATGGCCCCTCCCCTTGTCGTTTCCTCCACCTTCTGGACCATGAAGTTATCTTCCAGGCCCATCAGGAATCTACTGGAGCTTCCATGTTTGGCTGAGTTTGTCTCCCAGCAAATGTCTGGGTAGTTAAAGTCCCCCATTACTACTACCTCATATTTCCTTGCAATGCCTGCCAGTTGCTCCAAGAAGACATTGTCTACTCTTTCTCCTTGGCCTGGTGGTCTATAGTAGACGCCCACCACAATGTTTTGTTTCTTATTTTCCCCCCTTACTTTTACCCAAACACACTCCACAGGGATATCCGGACCACTCTCCTGGATTTCAGAGCAAGTATATATGTTCTTGACATATAATGCTACTCCACCTCCCCTTTTGCCACTTCTGTTCCTCCGGAACAGCTGATAGCCTTCCAATTGTGTGTTCCAGTCATGGGAGTCGTCCCACCAAGTTTCAGTTATTCCTATCAAATCAAATTTCCCTTCACTTGCTAAAAGCTCCAGCTCATCTTGTTTATTTCCCAGGCTCTGTGCATTGGTGTAAATGCAACTTAAGCCCTGGAGGTTGCAACTCAATGCATTTCCCTCCTTTTTTGTAAGGCCAGGCCCCTCTAAAGATTTTTGAGTTACAGCTGTGCCCTGGCAGTTTCCATCCAGAGCATTTTCCTTATTCCTAGGTTCCCTTTGGACGTAACCCACCCCCTTCTTATTTAGTTTAAAGCCCTCCTGATAAGGTTGGCCATCTCCTGTCTGAAGACACTCTTCCCCCAACCCGTAAGATGTAGTCCATCCTTTGCTAGGAGTCCTTCTTCAAGGAAGTTCATCCTGTGATCCCAGAATCCAAATCCTTCCCGATGACACCATTTTCGAAGCCAGCTATTGACCTGAAAAATCTTGCTATCTCTCTGAGGACCTTTGCCAGTTACTGGGAGGATGGATGAGAATACCACCTGGGTATCCCCCAGGTCCTTAATCTTCCTCCCCAGAGCTTCATAATCCCCAACTATCTTTTGGAAAGTTTCCCGAGCAGTATCGTTTGTTCCTACGTGGATGAGTAAGAACGGGTGACGATCAGCAGGTGTGATCATCCTCGGTAGCCTCTCCGTGATATCCCGTATCCTGGCACCAGGGAGGCAGCACACCTCACGGGAAAAAGGGTCTGGTCGGCATACAGCTTCCATGCCCCTCAGGAGAGAATCTCCAATCACCACCACCCTCCTCCGTGTTCTCCTTCTGTGTCTAGCTTCCCCCACACTAACTGGTTGTGGCTGCTGTCTATGAGGGGGATCTGTAGGCATGCCAGTATGGGCAATGCCAGGATCCGGTGTAGGTGTGCTAGCAAGAGGAACTTCTGCCAGCATGGTGGAATCTGAGAGACTCTGGAAACGGTTATATAGCTCCAGTGGTTCTCGACTGCTCCTGCCCCTTTTTCTCCTGACTGTCACATGTCTCCATGAAGAGACATCATTGCTGGGGTCCCCACTGTTGTCATCCCTCTGGAGACGTTCCGTGTGTGTTGTATCAAGGAACTCCTCAGATGCCTTAATTTGACGAAGGGTGGAAACTTCACCCTCCAATGCTGCCACCTTCTCCTCCAACAGTGCAACCAGTTTGCACTTGCAGCATTGATAATCCCCGGGGTCCTTGGGCAAGAAGACAAACATGGCACGACATGCATGTCACGACAACTGCGCCCTTCCCTTCCATCTCCTGTCAACTTCACAAGTCCTCCTTGCTCACAGGCTCCGGTCCACAGGATCGCGCCTCAGGCCCTGAAGCTGCCCTTGAAAGCTCCTCCCACCAGGCAACCAGCCAATGAACACCTAGCAGCAATTAAGCACTCAGCTAAGCAGCCCCCTCCTCCACTCACCTGAGACTCTGTGTTCCTTCTCACCTCTCCTCAGATTTTTAGGAAATCCTAAAGGAAATACCAGAAGGAAAGGAAAAAGGATTTTTATACAGCTATAAAATACCATATATTGCAACCATGATGGGAAAAGTCCTGCAGGGCTTGACTAGAGTCACCATCCCCTGCAACTCAACTTAAGAATGCATCATGACAGGAGCAGTTTCAAGTCAAGTCACCCCATTACTATTCAATGAAACTAAGCCAAGGCTTCATGGAGAGAAATGGGGCTGGTGCTGCTACCAGGTGGTGCATGTGATTGTAGGTTCCCTTTCAACTCTCCCCACCATGTACACCTACACCGATGACTGTCAGCAGCACAGAACTCACCAAACCCTTCCCTTCCAACAATCCTGCAAAAGAAGCATGTTATTGGTCTGGTCCAGCACCTAACAAGTCCATGAGTTTGTGTGTCTCCTGTACACCTTCAATTAAAATACTATATTCGTAAAAATATTTCAATAAAATATTGACTATGTAACACTGAAGTGACTTACAAAATGATAAAAGTGTTCTGACACAGTGTAGTTAAAATATTCAAGTGTCAAGCCTATTTCACTTAGAGCACAATCCTATGTCTACTCAAAGGTAAGCCCCATGATGTTCAATGGTCTTACTCCCAGGAAAGTGTCTTTAGGATTGCAGCCTTAAAGTATCACATTTAGGGGACAGAATGTCTGACTCAGACCAGAAAGATCCAAATTCAAATTTCCACTGGGCCATGTAAACTGGTTAGCAATCACAGATTTCTTATATCTCACTGCATGAGGTTGGTCTGCAGATTTGGGGAAGAAGGGTATCTGTACACTTCTCGTAGCCTTTGCGGGAAAGGATAGAGTTAAAATACAATAAATATACAAGCTCTTACAAAAACCAAATCACAACGCTCACATGAAACAAATTGCCAGATGCAGGGGAGGGCAACTGGATGCAGGTGTCTCGTGTGCTTCTGGAGGGCATCTGGTGAGCTTCTGTGTGATACAGGAAGCTGGACTATATGGTCCTTTGGCCTGATCCCATGGAGGCTCTTCTTATGTTCTTAATTTAAAATATTTAACATCCCTTGTAAAAATGGGAGCAATATAAAAATATTTCATGGTTGTTATATAAACTGTCTGAAACAGTTGATCGCTGCTGTCAGTTTACTGTCAAATTTAGAATGGGATCCAGCTCTCTTAATAACCAGCAGCCAATTTACAGCTTTCAGGAAATAACAGCTTAATCAATTACATATGCAAATGAACTTTATTGCATTTTCTGTATTACTATACATCAATTTTCATGTTTTCTGAATTCATCTATTCCAATTTGCGAGTACTGTAAACTTGATTAACTACAGAAATCTTTGCGTTGATACTAGTATCTTATTGTAAATAAAAAGGTAGTGAAGTCCCTTGAGAGACAATTTAAAATGATAAATACTTAATGATGTATGATCTATAAGCTGTGGAAAAGTAATTGCTTAAAGTCAGATCTGTTTGTAAACTCAACATTATTTAATCAAATTTAATTAGATTCTTTGTAACTGAAACATTCGATGGTTTAATCAGTCCTATTAAACTGATTAAGAACACCTGCAATGTGTAATTAATTCTTCCAACACCAAACTTAGGTTTAATTCTTAAATACATCCTGCCAATTAAATTCTGTCCTAGTTGGTTGATTACCAATATTCATTGTAATCTAAAAGTGAAGTTTACATGGAATTTTATACACTACATTACAGAAAGCAGAGATTGAGCTTATCTTATCATGGAAATGAACTAGCATGTATGTTAGCCAAATGTTTTCTAAGTACTGTTATGTCTATCACTGGAGATATGGAAAGCCAGTGCTATGGATGGATGAAAACTCAATTTCTCTGGAAGGCGCATCTTAGTTTTGTCACCCTCTGCAAACCCTACATATCAGAAGCAGATTTTCAACAGAGACAAAAATATCAGCATTTTGGTCAGTGGAAGAGTCAGAGTGCTCTTTATAAATGCTCTTGAGTTTTCTTCATCATAAATCGTAGGTGACCTGACAAGCAGAATAAAACTTTTGCCCTAAAACATTTAGACCAAATACCTTTGGACCTGTAGCAATTAAATTCATGTCCACCAGCTAGCTAGAAAGAGCAAGCCACAAAGACCATTCAAAAATAACTTTTACGTTTGGCTCATAACAAAACACAGTGGCATGTCCTTCTTCCTGTAAGACCCACTAGACTTAGGGCACAATCCTAATCATGTCTACTCAAAAGTAAGCCCCATTGTTTACTTTTGTAACAATGTAAACAGTAACAACAAAATTGAAACTGAACATCCCGTCCTGTACACTTAGCCAGAACTACTTATTCATAACAACATCTCTCCAGTAATTCAGATTTTTTTTCTCTCTGTAGCACTTAGCTTGAGAAAAGTGGCTGAGGAAGAGGAAGAGCCCCATAGAAGAAGAAGAGGGGGGAAAGTTGGGGAAGGACATAGGGAGAATAGATGAGCTTCCCAGAGGAACCTAAGAGAAGGATGCGGAGGTTTTGCAATATAGAGGGCCCTTGCTATCTGCGAGGGAGACATACCTCACTGTCATCCACTCTCTCAGGCATGCATAAAGGATGTGAACTCTTGACATTGCTGGGGACGTTTTTCTGTTATAAGCTGCCACAAGTTCACACTCTTGTCATCTCTATTGGGTTCTACTGGTATTTGCTTTACCTTGGCGACATGTTGTCAGTTGCTGGTTCTGTGGTATGGTGGGTGTAATAGGTAGGCCATCCCCCTTGGACAGGGACTGCAACAAGAAGCACATCGACATGGCTGATGTCATCATCCCCTCTAAATGCCACTTTGAGAAAAGAGGCCATGACAGAGGCCAGAGAATGTAAGCACCAGAAGTACACCCTTGACAGACAAAGGTGGAGGTGCAAAGTCTCCATCCACGCTTTTCTCATTGGGGCCTGCCTGGCTGGACCCCTGAGAAAAAGCTCCCACTGAGAGCTTGTGGTGTGGGCAAATACTATGCCATGCTCATGAGCAAGCTGCAGAAGACACCATCTGGAGATTAAAAGACAGCGTCCCACTGATTTCAGGAGTGCTGGGGGTAATCCATATTGCAGGTGGACCTCCCCTGCCCCCACACATCCAAGTGGGCCAAGAAACTGAAGCCAAGAAACAGCTCAGGGGTCCTGGAGGCATACTTCCTACCCCACACAGCATAGAAGTGGGCCCTGCCAACTTCCATCCCTGGACTAAGTGCCACCTGAGCAACACTGCTCAGCACTGCACATGTTGTCAGAGGACAAACATACCCCATCTTTTGCTTTTTCCCCCTCCACCACTCCTATGATTTGTCTTGTGCCTCATTGGTTTCCTGCTATACCACTTCCATCTTCCACTGAAAATATCACTGGAAGTAACTGCTAAACCCCAGTTACTTCTAAGTTGGAAGACCAGATACACCAGTAAGGGTGGAGGGGAAGTATGCAAAAAACACACATTGGAGTTCTACCTGCTGAGTCAAGCCACCTACTACATTTACTGCATTGGCTACTAAAGATGCAAGACTACTACATCTGGAATGATGCTGCCAATACTGCTCTCCCCTATTGTGGCATTCTGCCTGGATCCAGCGGCAGGCCTTCTCCACCACCACTGTTTGCAGCAGTGGTCCTACGAAGGTCACCAGAGGCATGCTGTGTCACCAGTAGTCTTTTTCCAACAGCAAAACCGCTCTTCCGCCAGGATGATACATGGAAACACCTGGGCCCCGTGTCAGAGCCCGTCTGGGTCTCCTGCCAGCACGCACATTGGCCCAGTATCCTTCGTCCCAATATTTAGTGTCCATCCACTCGCTCAGAGGTGGTCTATCCTCTACCTCTTCCATTCTCTTGGCAGTGAAGCCTGACAAGGGATGGGAAACTTCCTCACACACTGTCTTAGGAAATCCTGCCACACTGTTCTAATCCTGGATGGGACTGAGCCATTAATGACTCCCACATCAAGAAACAAAAATAGCCTTTTGAATGTCAAGAGAGTTGTGCAGAGGAACTTGAAGAATATTTTTTAAAAGAAGGGGGTAAAAAGGGTAGGAGAGGGGACCCGGGAAACTATAGGCCAGTCAGTCTAACGTCAGTTCCAGGTAAGATGGTGGAAAGTCTCATTAAAGATAAAATTTTGAAACACATAGAAAAGCAGGCCTTGTTCAGGGCATATCAGCCTGAGTTCTGTAAAGGTAAATCTTGCCTCACAAATTTCTGAGAGTTCTTTGAAAAGGTCAACAGGCATGTGGATGCCAGAAAACCTGTGGACATCATATATCTGGACTTTCAGAGAGTGTTTGACATGATCCCTCAACAAAGACTTCTGAGAAAACTCCGGTCAGGGAATTAGGGAATTGGATTGGGAACTGGTTGAGGGTCAGGATACAGAAAGTGGGTGTCAAGGGGAAATTTTCACAATAGAGAGAGGTAATAAGGGGGAAATTTTCACAATGGAGAGAGGTGATAAGGGGGGCTCAGGGGTCTGTCCTGGGACTAGTACTTTTCAACCTGTTCATAAATGACCTACAAACAGGGTTAAGCAGCAAGGTAGTCAAGTTTGCGGATGACACCAAACTATTCTGAGTGGTGAAGACCAGAAGACACTGAGAAGAGCTCCAGAGTGATCTCTCCATACTGGAAGAATGGGCAACAAAAATGGCAGGTGCATTTTAACATATGTAGTTGGGCAAAGTATCCTAACTTCACATATAGGCTCTATCTGTGACAGATAGAGATCCAAGGGTGCTAGTGGATAGTTCAATGAAGGTGTCAACCCAATGTGTTGCAGCAGTGAAGGCAAATTCCATGCTTAGGAATTTCTAATTCCTCTATATCCTTTTGAGACGTGGTGACCAGGACAAATATGGCCTCGCTCCAAATATGGCCTCACCATCAACTTGTACAATGGCATCATAATTTTTGCTGTTTTATTCTCAATCCCCTTTCTTATAAATTTGGAGTTCTGTGTCCTGATTGCCACATTTCAGAAAGATATAGAGGAAATGGAGAAAGTTCAGAGAAGAGCGACCAAAATGATTGATGGTCTGGGGAGGAAGGGCTGTGGCATTTGGGGCTCTTCAGTCTAGAAAAGAGGCATCATTTTCCAGCCAGTAATATAATTTTTCTGTGCTCACAGCTGGGTACTTTCTCTTTGGTTTTTACATTGGTTGTTTTATGCAGTGTTGTATACTCTTGTTGTTTTGTCCCTACCTAGGTAGGTATTCACAGAGGTTGAAGGTAGTCTAATAGACTGCATTTTAGATAGTTATAAATTTTAAGAGTGTCAAAGGAGGATAACTTCAGAAATTAAGAAAATACTAGAGTTTCGCATTGAAAATTCAAACAAACGTTGTTTATTATCCATTTTCAACAATGGGCAAAACAACTTCAAAGAAATATAAAATAACAGTGAACATGTGAACTACTTCATTTGGCAAGTTCACAGAGAATTGTCTTAGCAACTTGATTTCAAATGAGCAATAATTTTTATATTTTACATTGTATTTTATTACAAAAATATAATTTTATAAAGTATTCCATAACAGAAAGGACAACCAACAAAATTGATATTTATCTTTTGTCTCCCTGCTATTTAAACATGATTTTTAAATGAAAGTAATGAAGTATCATTTCTGTCAAATGCTCACAAAAATGGAGTACAAGAAAGAAAGGGCTCTATAGTCTGATTTAGTCCTGCAAAATCAGGATATTAAAATACATTCATTACAGATACTATTTCTGCAACAGCAAGAGTTATTTCAGCTGGAAATTTGGAAGGGTTGCTGTCCTTACAGCTTGCTTTTAAAATATGACCTTGACATCCCAGGCTGTAAATGAACATCTCTGTCAGCTGAATCTTTGCCAGGCAACAAGTGATTTGACAGGTTGACAGCAGTCTGCTTGAATTCTGGAAACTGTAGTTGGGGCTTTCTAAAGGCAGTTTTTTGACAAATACCATTTTAACCCTCAGGGTTCTGTCCATAAATAAAAGAGCCAAATGAAAAGAAACACCCATAGCACAATGATGTCATTTTGTTCAAATACTCTTGTCCCCTGGAGCAGGACCGAACAAATTATGAGCATTTGCTAGCTCGGTTTTGCAAACACTTGTGCAAGAGGTTGCAGAAGATTTCATGTAGTACTATCCCAAGTGGATTCTCCAGCAATTCTCACACTTTTTGCACAAGTAGAAGAACATCTTTGGATTTCATTTCATTGCTCCTAGATGTGCCGGGGCAGCAAACGTATAATAGCCCTTCCATGAAAGGGACACATCTTTCATAAATGGAAAGCCACCTTCGGATCTAATCCATAACCATATGCACCACTGATCATTCATGATGACAATATTGCGTATTTAAACTAAAACCTCTAACTGCATATTCCTACAGCATGTGAACTTCAACACAAATGTATTCATACCTCAAATAAAAACTACATTATAACAATAGTCTGTAGAAACCCCAGCAAAAGGTCTTTATAAATACTGTGGAACATTCAAAAGATATGAATATAAAAATATTGGCATCATGCATCATTCATAGAAATTACAAAATATAGCACCCAGAACAGTCCAGGCTGACCTGCATCTTTGAAATCACAGCCAACAAAGAGATGCTTCAGTTAACGTTTATACATTTTTTGCTTAAGTATCAACAGTGATTGCAACAGAAATTCTCAATATTATCTTGCCATAAGTGTTAAACTAATCAATACAGGATTGTTCCATGTGCTACTACAAAATTTTTCAGAATTTGGTATTTAAAATTTGCTACAGTATCCAGAGAGCAGGATTTTAAGACACATGTTTAGCCTCTTCAGGTTTCTTCGTGACTTTTTGCATCTTTTTTCCATTTTCCAATTTAATAAAAAATTAATCCAGCATACTGGAAAACCCTGTAATACTTTTGAGTGTTTCAGTGCAGTAATCTTGATGGTGCCCCATCTTAACAGAAGCACTATTTCAAAAGACACTTCATCAGGACTTTTTTCTCAACGTTAATCTTTTTCTTCTAACTGAATTACCTATTAAACAGATGGGAAAAAATCATTAAAATGATTTAATAACTTATTCATCCAATGACCTGTTTCTTAGGCTTATGGAAAATGAGGATTTTGATCTTGGTTTTTACAACAACTGAGTAATTTTTTAACCCTTCTAATTTCAGACAAGTACAACTGTTGCCAGTTCTTCCAACTGGTTTAAGGACTTAAAAAGCTATTAGACTGTTTTTGCCACAGCAAGTACAGATAGTTTACTAATTATATTTACAGTCAAACTTCTGCACTGACCAACTTTTAAAAATTACTGCTTACATAATATAATATTTTAAATATTCTTCACAAAGATGAGTCTTCACTTTCAGTTACTATATTTAAGAGAAACTATTGACAGATGTTCATTAAGAGCACAGTCTTAACCATGTCTACTTAATGTTCCATTATGTTCAATGGGACTTACTCCCAGGTAAGTGTCTTTAGATTGCAGCCTTAATATTTGACCAAGGCCGACATAAGCCCTGGCATAAGTTTTTTACTGACCTGGGAATGTCACAAAAGTGCCACACAGCGCTTCTTCCCTACTCATGGGTGGGTTAGGCCACTGCACAGGCTTATGCCAACCACACCACAATGGAAAGATATGCCATGTGAGTTAGGCTGGCCTAAATTTGTTAGGACTGTTCACTAGATACAGAAGTTAGGCTGTGGTGGTGCAAGTGGTTAAGACACTGTGTCTGATAACCAGCAGGCCAGGGTTTGAGACCTGGGTCCTACAAGGTAAGGTAAGCTCCCATCCTTAGCCCAGCTCTTGCCAACCTAGCAGTTCAAAAGCATGTAAATGCGAATAGGTAAATAGGTACCAACTCGGTGGGAAGACAAAACAGCCTTCTGTGTACCTTCGGCAGTCATGACCGGCCCCATGACCACGAATGTGACTTTGGACAACACTGACTTAGTAACAGGGCTGAGCACCACACCCTACAGTTGGTCATGACTAGCTGTAAATGCTGCCGGGGACACCTTGAACATTAGCTATATAAATTGTTTCTTAAAATTTTTTTAAAAATTCTTTTTACTCTGCCTTTTTGTTTTTAAGCATTTGGTAGACGGGAGTCTGCAGGTCTTCGATGGTCTCTTCGATTGGCTTGTTGAGAGTTTCTGGGAGAAGAAGAGTCAGGAAGCCAGCCAAAAATGCACTGATTCCAAAGACCGTGAATGGTATAGAAGGACCAAGAGATTTCTAGAACAAACAACAAAAACGAAATTCTTACTACTGGATAGCCAAACCTGAAATGGTTAAATGCATTACTCAACAACATATACAAATTCAGCATTCAGTCGGGGGAATTTTTGTTCTGCCTTTCTCCCTCAAAGAAACCCAAAATGGTTAACAAACAATTAAAATACATGGTTATTTAAAATACATGGACCAGTAAAAGAGATAAAACACATAAAATACAAATAAAACTATAAAACAGATATCAAAAGCCAACCTGCAGAAAGCAAAAGCAATAAAAACCATAAATTAAAACATTACGGCTGCAATCTTAACCTCCAGTTAGGATGCATAAGCCCTGGCATAAGTTTTGTGCTAACTTGGGCATCACAAAAGTGCCATAAGACACTTCTGTGCCACTCTGGGGGGAGATTAGGCCAGCGCACAGGCATGTGTGTGCCTCCCTATACCATCACAGGAACAGGAAGACCAAAGTGGGTGAGCATTCCTAAAGATTTCCCATTGGCAAATGCTTGTGCCATGTTGCTACAGTCCTGGTGGAAACCTTGTATGGACCCCCCTAAAATAATCCCACATACCCCAGTAATAAATTGATTACTATCATGGCAACCAAGGGTTCAGAAACAAGTGTAGTTAAGTGGGCTCTGTGATGGGCAGGAGGAATCCCTCCACCAAATGTCTATTAACTGCACGATCTACTTTGTGTTTCGATTTAAATATGATTGAAGGTTTATTCAAACTAAAGTTTCACTGCTGCTAAGAACTGACTATATGAAAATAATTTTTTTTTGGACATAATCCTAAGGATCACTCATGGAAATAAAAAAGCAGGCCTCCGTCAGTCTTGGAAGACTATGGTATCGTGCTCAGCGCTGCATACACTGCATGCGAAGCACGAAAACCTGAGTTGGATTGTTATGGAGGATAGGCTGTTAACCAAGCAGCAAATCCCCCCTCTCCACGCCACTGAATTAGTCCAATGGACCAATGGAAAGGCAGAGCCAATACGATTGGATCCAGCTGGTGTCGCAGAGCTGGGCTAAGGACAGGAGCTCACCCTGTCTTGTGGGGCCGACCCAGGTCTCGAACCCTGGCCTGCTGGTTAACAGGCACAGCGTCTTAGCCACTTGTGCCACCCACAGCCCTTTATTTCCATTATTCCTTTATTTCCATTATTCATGGAAATAAGGTGAAACATTTTGCACTCTTCCACATGCAGTTGTGCAAGCACATGTGAAAGAAATGATACAACAAGGTGTTGATAATTCTGGTTGTGACACCTGCAATTTCTTATGGAACACGTTGCAAACAGAACAAGCACAAGGCCACATCAAGATCTATTAAGATTTCTGTGCTAAAGAATTTCACATCTCTTCCGCATGCACAAACCCCTTTCAATAAAATCCTATGTGTTATTTAAAGGAAGCCCCTGAGCTCAAAAGGACTTTCTTTCAAATGAGTATTCATTAGTCTGCAGAACACAATCTTCTGACTATAAAAAGCAAAGCAAATTTTGCAAGGCAAGTTTGTGGGGGTGAACAGATCAGATCAAATATGGTCACCAAAAACAGTAACTACAACCCAAAAGCATTTATTTTAAGGTGAACTAAGGTGAACTAACCATTATTTAGTTATATCAGTGGTTCTCAAACTTTTAACGCCTGAACCCACATTTCAGAATGAGAATGTTAGTACCCACTGAGTGATGTCTTAACGAAGTGACATCATGAAGCAATAAAATTTTTAGCAATCCTAGGTTGCACACTACTCAGGAGTAAAGTCTCATTTACTATCATTGCTAAAAGCTTATGCTTAAAGGTGTACATCTGTTATATTTCCCCAAATGCATATAGTAAAGTCTATTAAAAATAAAATATTGAAATGAGTTTGGTTCTACCTGAAATTGCTTGCAACCCACCTAGGGGGACCTGACACATAGTTTGAGAAACACTGAGTTAGATATTAGATCAGTGATTTTCAACATTTTTCATCTCATGGCACACTGAACAAATGCTAAAACTGTCAAGGCATACCATCAGATTTTGAAAAACTGAAAAAGTGTGCCACACTGCCATTTGGGGACTCATATCCTCCAATGACCCCATTAATACACTAACCTCCCAAAAGCCCACAGGATACCTGTGGACCAGTGCCATGGTACAGCTATAACTCAATTATGTGATATTTCTTTTCTTTAAAAGTTAAAAAAAACCCTCTGCCATTTTTCAAAAGGGGAAAGGCAAACACTTACCAAAGAAGGAACAAATGGCGCCAACATACCACCAAATCTGCAAATCATTGAACAAATACCTAAGCCAGCATTTCTGTTTTAAAAAGAGACATTGTTAAACATATCTGCAAAATACATTTTCAACAGAAAAAGACTGACAGCTTTAAATTTTCTGTTAAAAGCTACCATAATGTATATTGTCACCAAATACACCAATTAGTTTATTTGGAAAATACACCCACTAGTAGCTGTCAATGAATCCAGTTTTTTTTTCAGGGACCCTACACACAGACTTCAATTGCAGGCACACTTCAGAGGAAGTAAGCTCAATGAAATCAATGACACTTACTTCTGAGTAGTGATGCAAAGGATTGGGCTATGTGTCATCCCTGACCTGGTTGCCACTTTTGCTTCATAATTCATACAATTCATATGCAGAAAACTGCCAATCAGCTATAAAGTTCCAAAGCAGACACTGCCAAATTACTACTGGAAGCCACTAACTACTACTTCATAGAATCTGTGATTGATAAGCATATATCTGTTGAAATATCCATTTTAAATAAACGAAGGCAGTCATGTTACCTTTAATATTTGTGTTACAAAAAACTAGTACTTCATCAACAGATAAGGAGACACACTTGTGTGTGTGTGTGTATATATATGTGTTTTTATCAAATGCTAAATACAATTAGAAAGAACGAGATAGCTTTATTGCTCTAATCACATACTGAATGAAATGAAATATAGGGCAAAATCCAGAGTAACTACGGGGAGTCCTTGCTCCAGTGTAAGATCAATTTACTCTGGATTGCAATATGAATTTCCCATAGGTTTCCACGAGGTTGTGCAGTAACTACGGGTGCACATAAAGTCTCTTACGGGCTCCCGTAGTTACTCTGGATTTAGGTGATATTTTGTTTCAGGAGAATCCAATTCTGCCATTAAAAAACCCAACAATAAATTTTGTTACAGACTCTGCAGTTCAGTACTTCTTGCTTTCTACTGGCTGTTCTTTGGAGAAAAGATAGAATGTTAATATAATAAATTAATATAGGGCGCAATCCTAACCTAGGCCAGCACAACTCATTGTTCTTTCCATTCCCATGGTGATGTAGGGAAACAAGCACATGCCTGTGCACTGGCCTAACCCTTCCCCAGGAGTGGCGCAGAAGTGCTTTGCAACACTTTTGTGACACCCCCAGGTCAGCACAGGACTTATGCCAGGGCATAGGCTGGCCTAACTGGAGTTTAGGAGTGCAGCCACTGTTTCTAGATAATAGTTCCTGTTGAAATTTTTTTCCACGGAGTAATGCAATGTAAACTGGAGAAGACATAGGAAACTCTGCAAAACAGCATATCACCGCTAGATGGTGATAAAACACTATCCATAAATTATTCTAAATTTTGTTGTCAATCTTTGCTTTATTATTAAGAATATTTTATAGTGCTTTTAAACAAATAAAAAACAAAAGAATATAGTGCTTTTAAACAAAATGTAATCTTATAAAGCAGTTAACTTAGCAAAATATATAAATAAATGGTTCCCTTCATAAAGCTGTTTATAAATTAAATTTTCTCAGAGACAAGAAGGTCTGTGGCACAGAGAAGATGACGGGGTGGGGGAAAGGATCAGCACAAATTCCCCCCTGTTTATAACTGGAAGTCTATTCCCAGAAGATAGGATGGCTATAATCAACGCTTTGTTAATGCATTAAAGCACAATATATTATTTCAAATGAACTGTATACTCAAATATAAGTCACAAAAAAATTTCAATGCATAATTCATAAGCACTATATAATAATTTTATTTTCTAAATATCCATTTACATTTCCAAGCTTTAGTTTTCAACTGTTTTATGACTGGCAGAAAATATGCATACCATAAAACAATTCTTAGAGACAAGGGATACCAGGTATAGTCTGCATTACTATATCAGCGGTTCTCAAACTTCTTACTTTCACAGTCATCAAGCTACAAGGCAATTTGGGATAGAAACCAGAAGCTGCTTCCACACTGTGATAGCCTGCAATGTGCATCTTTGGCTTTGTCATGCTGTGACATATCCCAGGATGCCTTGCAATAAACATTCTGGGGTGTCATGCAGTGCAACTTATGTCACAGTTTGAGGGCTGACATGACCTGGACACAGTTTCTAACTGTGGGAGGCCCACAGTTGGGTTGTGACCCAACAGTGAGCAATAACCCTGTTTGCAAAATCACTGCGATAGTTCATGCTTGGACAGCATGTACTGAATCAGCTTTCAGTACTTGACAAAAGGATCAAAATGTTCTCTATTACAACTACAACTAACATGAAACAGTGGTGCAGGATTGCACATCTTCACCTAATGGTTTTTTTGCCAACAGAGTTGCTTAAGAGATTGTTTAATACCACTCCCTTCTGTCCCTCTGACAATGCAGCTCAAGTCCTAAATGAGACACTCTTCAGCATAACAACACTTGCACAAATGCAAGAACTGATAAAGATAAATCTGGCTTCACTGTGTTGTGCATTATTACTGTTATTATTTGAGAAGCTTATGTGATTGGAATGAAGCATACAAACTACCATTTACCTCACTACTGTTGGGTAGAGTTCTGAAGAATAAATATATATGACGTTGAAGGCAGCACTTACAGTCAATTTCCCGCATAAGGCTAAGAGAGTAGAACTAAAGAAAAATCCTAAAAACAGAGCACAGAAGAAATAAATAGACAACCACTTGAAAAAATGACAAAGCCACCCTGCTCTGAGCAAAGTCCTCCCAAGCAGCTCCCCTGCAAACTCTCGAAAGTTTATTTTAGACATTTCTGTGCCAGCCCCAACCATAATTGAGAAGACTCCCCCAGAATGGTGGAGGGGTGCCAGGATGTGCATATATCACTCTTTCATCATGTCAAGCGCTAGGAGCATTATCTGACCCAGGCCCTCAAAGCACTCCAAGCATTATCTTCTCAAAACACAAATCATGTGTGAACAGAAAAGGCTGCATTTAGAAGAATCTTAATACTCACCACCACTATTTTCTGGCATAAACAGAGTTAACATACAGGCAAGGCTTGCAAATATCAAAAAAGCAGCTGTACTTTTTCGTCTTCCTGACCTAAGAAGAAAAGTGGCAAAAGCAGACTAAAAAATTTTGCAAATATGTACAATTTTGAAATTGTTTTACTTTATATAGTTTTAAAGGGCCAAACAGATAAGCCATGCAAGCAGTCATTCCATTCTTTAGTCCCAGAATCAAACCCTGCAGATAGAGGCACTACCTTATTCCTTTAGGCACAATAGAAAAGCACAAAATCTGGAAGTGGGTCTTTAAATCTATTTTTCCTTTGTTTTCTTTATACAGTGATTTTTTCTATCCACAGGAGGTTCCAGAATGTTACCCTAGTGAATTATCGGACACACCTGTATTGATCTTCCATGAGTTAAATCAAGAAGACAATCTAACATACAATCTAAAGGTACTGTCCATTAAAGAGTGCTGAGATGTGGTGTTTTGGTCGCCCCAAACTGATATATTTTGGAGAAACTGGAGAAATTCAATAACCATTGCTGGACTTCAAAGGCAGATTTAGAAACTCTCAGAGATAGATAGGACTATGAACCAGAACAAACATAAGTTTAGGAAAAGTTTTTCAGCAGTGTTATCTATCATAGACCAGTATAAATATAGAGAACTGGCAAGTCTTACCATGACTTTTCAATAAGGAACATACAGAGTGGAAATGCTGGAACTTCTACTAGGCCATAAAGAGCCACGTTTAGATATAAATTCCCTCCTAAATCACCAGCATTCAAAGTTAAGCCATAATACACAAAACTGCAGACAAACCTAAAAAAATCAGTGAAAGATTTATAAATCAAAGGTGATCAGAATCAGCCAGGGGTTTACATAATGTTAAAAACACTTCCATATACAAGTTAAAAAGTACATTCAGATCACTGCAAAAATCACAAGAGAATTCCACCAGTTATGCTTAGTTGATAGATTCCTTCAGAAGGAAGGGGCACAATCTTCAAGCTCACTATCCCCATTTCTATTTGTAGTACAATTCCCATGGAGAATTGGAATTCAAATACTATATATTTGTTATATGGGCTATAAATAATGGATCTACTCATCTGAATCTTTTTAATTCAACTAGATGCTGAAAGGTTCAGAAAGATACCAGAATGTGATATCCAACTCCAACACTGTTCTCTCCCTAACAACCCATGTTGAAATTGGTAGGGACTCACCACTGAAATGTTCCCCAGCAAAGGTGTGATGGATGACTTATTTGTCATAGCTCTATGACACATGACTATGACACAGACTCTTCTATGCCATAGAATAGTTGTCAGATCATAGCTCCTCCCCAGGAGAAGAAAGGATATGGAGAAGGAAATGTCTTAACCTGCTGAGTCCCCAGGTAAAAAAACAAAACAGGTGTTTTTTTTTCTCACCACCTTCTTCTTCTCAATTATAGTAGAAAGGTCAGGCAGAAAAAAATACATGGTGCCATAATTACAAGTACCTATTTTTGTTTTCTGGCTCCCATTTATCTATGGGGATCTTTTACATACTGCATGTTTTAGGAGTGCAGGAAGATGTCTACAAGGAAACAAAGCTGTAGTAGTGTGCTTTGCCATGTGTGGTACTATCGTTTATTCAAATGGAATCTAAGTGGGAAAAGTTCAAGAAAATCCAGGACCATCCCTCATGACTCAGTAAGAAAAAGTGATCAGGTAATCCAGTTCTCTCAAACTATATATTAGTCTTTGAAATACCAGTTTATATTGAATTGTATTCCTAAGAATTAGGGCTGTGGGTGGTGCAAGCAGTTAAGGCGCTGTGCCTGTTAACCAGCAGGCCAGGGTTCGAGACCCGGGTCGGCCCCACAAGAAAGGGTGAGCTCCTGTCCTTAGCCCAGCTCTGCAACGCCAGCTGGATCCAATCGTATTGGCTCTGCCTTTCCATGTGACTAATTCAGTGGCGTGGAGAGGGGGAGATTTGCTGCTTGGGTAACAGCCTCTCCTCCATAACGATCCAACCCAGACTTTCATGCTTTGCATGCAGCATATGCAGCGCCAAGCACGATACCATAGTCTTTCAAGACTGACAGAGTCCTGCTTTATTCCTAAGAAAGCTAGTTATGACAAAGGTCCATGGAAATTAATGAGATAAGTTAATCATAACTCCCTGAGGTCCTTTACATTTTAACAGAACTTAAGATTCTTAACTTTCTTAGGAGACAGCCCATTAAATCTACTGTTCTAGTGCAACAGCAGCATAAAAAAGTCTCAGGTAACCTAGGACTCCAAATCAAAGCCTGCCTCTCTCATGCTTGACTAATTCATGCACTTTTAGAAACTCTTTTTATTAATTACCAGATATACATCAAGATGACAGTACGCCATCGAAGGACAGGATTTTTAAGTAGATTCAGGACCCCAGGTGCAGAATCATCCTTTTTTATTGCTCCAGTGTGCTGTTTTAGCTTCACAGATACTTTCTCTTTTCCATTACTAAGGGCTATGTATTGCAGAACTTTCTCAGCTTCTGCAGTTCTGCCTTGGGAGTATAACCATCTTGGTGATTCTGGAAGCATACTGTAATCAAAACAATAGAAGAGTCACATTCATACCCACATACTCTAACAATCCTTTTGGAAATCTGCATATTGGCACAACCATATTTATTAGGTGATGATATATGTTTTTCAAAGCTACCCAGCAAGCATGTAAAAATACAGAGCATGTAAAAATATAGATACATTTCCACAAACCACTGAGAAAATGGAGTCAGGGCGTAATCCCCAAATTACTCTGGGTTCCTCGTGTCAGCTAAAAGGCACCACAAAACTACTGTAAAGCTCTTTTACACTGTTTAGGGAGGTGGTGGGGAGGAGTGGGAGAGGGCATTCCAAAGCAGGGGTGGTTGGGGGGAGGGAAGAGAGATAGCTGAGCAAAGGGAGGGAGGGGAGCAGGTGAGGGGCAAGATCCAATTTATGTTGGATCCTGACCCTATTTAGCAGATAGGCAGGAACAGTGTACCACAACTCTGATATGCTCAGACTTAGGCCACCTCCAGAGGTGGCCTAAATCTGAGTAGATCCATAAAAGCTGCTGGAGCCTTACACAAGCCTCCCCTCTCCAAGGTAGTAAAGCAAAAGCCTCTATAGCAGTGATCAGAAAACAGTCTAATCTAATTATCCAATCTAATTTTTCTCCTTATTGCATTATTTCATATTATCACTCAGAGTGGTGAGTACAAAACTAAAGAGAGCATATCACACTTCCAAATGGCAAATGTGTGTTTAGGTATCCCACAATACTATTCACTTTTAATTACCATTAGCTGGTGTAAAAGACAGACTAAACAAACTGTTTTATTCAATGTGAGAAGAGAAGAGACAAACCTACAGGAACCAACACATCATAATTGCTTGTAACATAAGAACCATAGCCAATTTAACTATTGAAGTAGTATTATTTCATGCAATATATGTCACAGACAGCAAAATGCAAAAGAGAAACGTCTCTTTGCCTCACTTTAGTTCTAATTAATTTTTCCCGATAGAATTTCTCTTCTCAAACTCATTATCTGTCATTGTTCCATCTGCTACTCTTAATAACCATGTCTTCTACACATGGCTTCTAATAATGCAAAGGATGTTCTTACTCAATAATCAAGTGCAGATGTTTAAGAGATTGGGACCAGGCCACAACTAACATGCCCATATGTCATCCCTTCCCCTTTTATTGTTGAATTGCAGGTGTCTCTTTACATCGGCATTCAGATCTCTGAGGACCAAAGTCTGTACCAGAATTTAAGTTTCTGCTTTTCAAAAAGACCGTAAGATACGGCAAGCATAACACCTGAAACCAAATCTCTTGAAGTATTTAATACAATAACAAAAATTTACTTGGACAAGAAGACTTTCAAAGGTCTGAACTACCGTATCTTTATTGCTCTCTCCAATAATAGTAATACATTTTTGGCTGAAAAGTTTTACATGTAAAATCATTACTTACAAAGAAAGAAGAAAAAAGAAAACTCCTGGAGTATTTGATATGAAGGCAAGGAAACGCCATTCCCTTATGAAGTATCCCAGTAAGGCAAAAACTGCTATGCCAACCGCAAATGTCAGATTTGTTAGCGAGCCTGAAAACATAATTTTTAAAAGTTGGCATATAGCTTCTCTCAGCAATTTGCATATGTTAAGACCATAATTCTAAAACCCAGTTCAGATGCATGGAAAATTCAAATTACTTCAGTCAAATGCTTCATATACACACAGAATATAGTTAATAAGATTCCAAAAGACCTGAAATACTGTATTTACTTGAATCTAACACTCACCTTTTTCAGCTGAATTTAGTCTCCAAAATCAGGGTGTGCATTAGATTCAATGGTTAATTAGATTTGAGTAAATGTGGTAGTTTAGGGTGTGCATTAGATTTGTTGGCACATTAGATTCGAGTAAATACAGTATCTTTTTGGAATTGGCAATTCAATTGGCAACAGATTTGAAACAACTTACCACAAAACAATTCACCTATCGTGCTTTAATCATATTCTTACCCAGTTCAGACACAATGGAAAGCCAAGGTTTCTTTCTGTATAAATGAGCCTAAAGAAGGGGGGAAGCATTACTTCCGCTCTAAAGTAATACACCGTTATGGAACAAACCAGTATCTGAAAACAGTTTGATCCCTCATTCAGGGTGGCCAGATGCCAAACCCAAAATTCCTAAACCCCAGGGCCAAAATTCCTACCCACTTAAAAAATTGCCAAAAAATGTATTTTTTGTTTTTATATTTTTTTGTTTTTTGGCCATAACCTTTGATAGGAAGGAGATATCTCAAAACCAATTTTTGCATTGATTGTGCTCTTCAATACAAATCCAACAACATATTTCATGATGGTGTACTGTGCACCATCGCAAAGTTCAAAAATGAAGTCAAAATGTAGAACACCCAGACAGGAGGCTAAAATCCAGACAAATCCGGGTTTATGGTCATATGGTCACCCTGTCCCTCACTGCAGTTTGATCCCTTTTTCTTCCCTTATTGCAGTTTGCAGTAAAAGTTTTTCTTCATCTTTCTTTCACGTATGAAAGATGTAAGGGGTAGGAAGTACACAAACCCACCATTAAAATACTTACACCAACAGTGTGCAACCTTGAATGCCACTTGATACTGCTGGAGTCCACCACTGTTAATTTAATAAAACAGCAACTACTATGAGCCTCACACTGCTTCCTCAGTTATGTAAGTGCATGTTTCATATTTTATTTACCAAAAGAAGTGCACATATGAAGGAAACAGAGCAAACCAGATGTCCTGTGCTTCTGCATTTGAAGGAACTTCAGGAAAAACAGGTAAAGATGTGGATGATCCACTTTCAGCTTTCTTTTAACAGGTGAAAAGCGGATTGGCCGTGGCTGTATTAAAGGCAAACTGGAGGTAAGCAATAGCAGCAGCAGACTTATGGTGAAGGGCGTCCCAAATTTGCTATCCGTTCATATACCCACCTATTTGCTGCTAATGCAGCCTATAGGAATATTCCACCCCAGATTACTCATAGAAGGAAACCCTTGTTTCCCATAAGCCCAAATTGGGCCAATGTTTTAAATGATTCTGCTACATGTTCTAATTTTGAACAGCTAATATAGTGCAATAAGGTTGTTAAGGAATGTACTGAATTCCAATTATTTAAGACTGTTGTGGTTTTTTTAAAGTTTAAATAAAGAAACATAGAATCATAGGATCATAGAATCACAGAGTTGAAAGGGACCTAGTAGGTCATCTAGTCCAACCCCCGGCCTGCAGCAGGAAATCCTCCTAGAGCGTCCCTGATAGGTGCTCGTTGAGTCTCTGCTTGAAGATCCCCAGTGAGGGAGAGTCCGCCACCGCCCTTGGCAGTCTGTTCCACTGCCAAACCGCCCTCACCGTCAAGAATTTTTTCCGGATATCCAACCGGAATCTCCTTTCTTGCAGTTTGTACCCACTGCTTCTAGTTCTGCTTTCAGTAGCAGCTATGAACAAATGAGCCCCTTTCTCCCTATGACAGCCCTTCAGGTATCTGAAGAAGGGCAATCATGTCTCCCCTCAGCCTCCTCTTCTCCAGGCTGAACATCCCAAGTTCCCCCAACCTTTCCTCGTAGAATTTCCCTTCCATCCCACTGATCATTCTTGTTGCTCTTCTCTGGACTTGCTCCAGTTTGGCTGCATCTCTCTTAAAGAGAGGTGCCCAGAACTGAACACAGTACTCAAGGTGAGGTCTGACCAATGCTGAATAAAGAGGAACTAGAACTTCTCGCGACTTGGAAGCTACAGTCCTCTGAATGCAGCCTAAAATGGCATTTGCCTTCTTTGCAGACACATCACACTGCTGACTCATGTTCAGCTTGTGTTCCACGGCTACTCCAAGATCCCGCTCACATGTTGTGCTGCCAAGCCAAGTATCCCCCATTTTATACCTGTATTTTTGGTTTAGGCTTAATGACATGTTAGTCATTAAGCTGGAAAACATAAATGAAGCAAAAAAAGTATTTTTGCTTATATAAAACATGATCCAGATCAGGAAAGAAAGCTAAAGAACCTATAGGAAGCTCTAAGCAGAATGCCTTTTCAAAATCTGCACTTCAACCCCACATGCATTTATCTGGAAGAAAACCTCACTATAACTCTTAGGTCAATATTAATAGGACTGCAGCATTAACTGTTTCTTAAGAAGTTAGCAGCCCAATCCTAAAGGCTTACTACCAGTGTTCCACCACTGCTGCGTGTCACAATCATGCCGTAAAACATATTTGCATTTCCCAGTATCAGTCCAGTGTCATTGGTGCATCAGCACCAGCCTGTGCTGTGCTACCTCCCAATTCTGCACTAGTGCTTCTCTGCTAGCGGTCGCTTGAGTAGTCATGCAGTGGAGCAGCAAATGGTGGCATAGGGGAAGGTGGCATTCTGGGTGGGGAAGAAGGGGAGAGAACAGGTCAGAAGGAGGGTGGGGTCAGAAGACCTCAGCTCTGACAGATCCTGAACTTCTATGTGGCACCTGCACATGCTATACAGACATCCTTGATTCTGTTCAGCTTTAGAGAATCTGGTAGCCTTGTTGTGGAATACTTGGGAAAAGAGGATAATGTTTATTGGTTGTTTTTAATGAATGCATGTTGTGAGGTGTCTTGAGATCTTGAAAAGGTGGTATAAAATGTGCTCTGTGCTTGAGGGTTGCCAAAATTCTCTCACACAAAATCTGGACAGGGCACCCTGTCAAACTTGCCACTATGTGAATGCAGTCCCTAAAAACTGGGTCTGTCCCAGTTTTCCAAGACATATGGCAACCCTATAATTTGCTGAAAATTTCCACAATTTGCTGAAAAGCATCAATCAATGAAATTATGGAAGAATCACCGGTGCTTTTTAACCAGTGGTGGTAGTACCACTAATGGTACTTCACAATATGACAGTGATGCTTGGTTCTTTTGGCATGGCACCTTTTCCCAGTCCCACTCAATGTGGATTTAACCGGAGCAGTAGTGCACTAGTGAAAAAGATATGGCTGTGTAGCTTCCTGGCTCTTCAAAAGAAAGCACAATGTGGGAAGGAGGCTATAGGAAGGAGGGTGTAGAGAACCCAAACTGTGGGATGAGCCTGTGCACAGCTGCCATTTCAAACATTTGTTATTTTCCAATGCTGCAAAACAATTGCATTTGCAAAGAAAAACAAAAAGTTTGAATTAGTTTACATTAGCAATGGTCTATGAGGTCTCCATCACTATTATAACTACAAATACATCCACATTTCATTGTGAAAGGCAACAGTGAGCGGCTCCCTGTTCTTGCTAAATGTTAATTAACTGCCTCGGCCTGCACAATGGCTGAGAGAAACCAAACCAAGAGTACCTGAAATGGCAGATTCGGAGTGGAGCACCTTGTCAACCTCTCAAGGACCTGCTCTACCAGAAAATGATACAGACACTGAACAGGTGGGACAAGCCATACAGGGGAAAGCAGACAGAGCAGCATGTAGGGAAGCAGCAAAAGACCAACAGGAAAGAACATTTAGCGAGAAGAAAAATCAACAAGAGAACGATAACACGCAACTACTCATTCCATTGCCTAAAAAGTAAAAAGAACACACATTGTAGAAAATTAGCTCAGAACTGGCCTCGTCATGATTTTATTTACAGCTAATGTAAAATATCCTCACTGAAAGCTCCCCCAAACCCAGAAAATAAATGGCCAGCCCTCTCTGTGGGTAACTTATACTAACTGCCATTGCTTAATTTTTCACTACGTCATAACTCATAGCTGAACTGTATGAAGTCCACTGAAAGGCATATTTCCTACAGCAAGCTTTGTCTGTAGTATTTGATCCAGCACCTGAAATGGTTCATCCACAAGCTGTCACTTAACAATGCTGTGATACATATACATTAAGTAAACAAGCCCTCTGAAAATCTGTTTGCTCAGCAGTGTTCACTTGAGGGACATGAGTTTAGCCTAAGTCTTCATGCCAGGGGACAGTAAATTCCGCAAAATGTCCAATTTCAGTTCAGAGAAGAAAAAATCATGTAGGTTTCCTAAATATTCTACAGTTGAGTTGCTAGAAACCAAAAAAAGAGTGTTGTTCTGTCATCCTGGCAGCCAATGACAAAACACCAAGCTGTTCACACTGTTCTGATCAGAAAGGTAAAACACACTGGGAAGGAAGGCCTCTTTCAGAATTTGAGAACCTAACAGTTCAAAAGCATGCAGATGCAATAAATAGGTACCACTTTGGGAAGGCCCCTGCAATAGGCCAGCCAGGTTTCTCCATGTCATGGCCATTGTGAACTGGATGAAACTCAACCAGCAGACACTGTCACTATGCAGTACAAACACCAAGAAGTTGCCTAGTGTTATCAAAAGGGAAGAACAGGTACAAAGAAACTATGGAAGAACATTCAGTGGGTCCAATCATTCTCTAAACTTGCTGAGCACAGATTTAGGAATGAGTTTTAGGAACAAGGGCCTGCAAAGTAAGGCACCTATTTCTACAAAACTCAGCTAGCAAATTATTTGGTGGCTAGAAAAACCACCAAAAAGCGGTGAAAAGAAAGTGAAACCTAGACTGAAAATAGAGACTCATTCTAAATTTTTAATACCAATGAACATAGAAAACTTTAAGTTTGCAAAACTGTTAAGAATTATGTTTACAGATTTGTGCCACGTTCTCACCTGTCAGTGCCCAGAATGACTTTCCCACATATTCTTGGGTCAAAACAAAAGATACCAAAGCCATACCACCATTTGTCATCCCCACAAAAATGCGTGACATTGCAAAAATTTCATAGTTTGGTGCAAATGCTGAGACATAGCCAAAAATGACCTCAAGAAAGAGACCTACAAGAAATATAAACAGAATTAAAATAAAATAGCTTCATCTCAAGTAAGGAAAAATTACAGGGAAAGAGAAAAAAACTACCTATAGATTGCACATTGGATGAAACCTTTGCTCTACTGAAGTAAATCTATATATATAAAACTGAAAAGTCACTGACTGACTGAGTCTGACTGAGTGACTCACTCATCAATGCCCAGCCAAAACCACTGGACCAAGAAGTGTGAAATTTGGGGAGGGTGTTCCTTCCATGATGGAGGCACCCACTACAAACTGGTTTTTGGAAATTCAAATGGGAAGGGGGTGGAAAAGGGTGCAACATGTTTTTGTCCCTATACTCAACACTGAAAAATCCCTGACTGATAGTCACTCTGCCCCAACCTCTGGACCTATCCAGCTCTAAATCCTTCACCAGCCCAGTAGGGGTGCCTATGAGGGGATGGTGCAAGGGGGGATGCTGGACAGGGGGGATGGTGGACAGGGGAAATTGCACCTGGATGGGGGGGAAGTTGCAACTGGATGGGGGAAGTTGGGAGGGGGAAGGTGCCACGGGAGGATGGCACACTTTTACTAGGGTATTTTACTCCCACAAAGCGGGTACATTTCGCTAGTCATAATATAATTATTTTAATAACATCAAAATAAAAACATGTTAGGTGTTTAACACCATTCAAGTTAAAAACCTAGGAAAAACATGTGCTGTGTAATTTTGTGCACTATCCTAACCAGTTGTCCAGGTCTGGGTAAGGGTGATGCTACTCCAAGATAAGGGAACAAACACTGCTTTATCTTGAGGATGCCTCTGTGACTGCAAGATGCAGTACATGCCCCTCTGGCACAGCTATGACAGTGCCAGAAAGTTGGTCAGAATTGCACCCTTTGTTAATCTTCATTTATTCAAAAAGTGGCCATTTTCCTAGGGCTATAAATATTAGGTCTGCCTCCGAAGCCTTCAGCCACAAGATTGGGCTGTTGAAGACTCTGCCTAGATATTTCTTTAGTGCTCACTGTTGTTTATCACATGCTGTGAGAAAGAAAAAGCAGCAGCAGGCAGGGGTCGCTCCAACATCTGCCAACAGAGAAGTAACCCTTAAAGATTGTAATTGTGAACCACTTTGGATTACCTTGGCCTGAAAGGCAGCATACAAGTAAATAATCAAAACATACAGAAAATGCAAATGATGCAATCAAGATCATTTGGGTGTCATACATATATGTTGACATTAACCCCTAAAATGAGACTGTTGGCGACAAGTTATTAAACATATCACATTTACAACAGGATGCACATTACCTTAACTTAAACCAGAGGTGGTAATCCTTAGTTATATTAAAAGAATATAGATGTCAATAAGTTGGAGATAAGAAAAACCATTCCTAACTTTAAAATGTTGTTTCTAGTTGAACTCTATGAATGCTACTTCTATAATAATTTAAGTTATGTAAAGAATATTATTCTGTAGTAACAACTTGAAATGGGCTATTTGAGAAATAGAATATACATATCAGTGGTCCTCAACCTTTTGAGGACCATGGCCCGTGTCTGTGGGAAAAAAATTCCCACAATCCGGGGAGGATGAATAGCCTGGGAGAACTGCACAGGCGCAGCTGAACACCAGGCCACACTTGCACAGTTCTCCCAGGCTACCAGGAGAACTATGCAAGCACAGCTGAACCCAACCCAATAGCTTGGGAGAACTGCACAGGCACAGCCCAGTGCTCGGCTGCACCTGCACAGTTCTCCCAAGCTATCAGGAGAACTGCCTGCTGCCCGGCAGCTGAGTCACCGCAGACCAGTATTGGGCCGTGGACTGGGGTTGAGGACCCCTGATATATATGACTAGAAATTTAGATTATAATGATACAAAGTTATAAGAAATTAGAATATTCAACTTCAATCAGGCTACATTTTTAGCGACCCTTATCTGAATTTTTATGTATTTTCACTCTTTTTCTCATTTTGTTATTTTTCTCATATTGTCTTTCTTTTTTCTCTTTTTTATTATAAAGATATGAAATCAGATATGAAAGGCTGAAATCCTAACCACACTTTCCTGGGAGTAAGTAGTATTGAACACAATGGGACTTACTTCTGAGTAGACATACTTAGGATTGCACTGTAAGATATAATATGCGGCTAAAGTGGTTCTAGAGGGGAGATATATCAGTCTGTAGCAGTGAACACAACAAGCAGTATATAATACCTTAAAGAATAATGGGCTAATGATATGATAACAAATGTTCTTAATGATAGCTTTCTTCTATATGGGGTTTACCCATAAGACATACCTCAAGCTATATCAGGTTACCTTGTATCAAGCTATATCAGGTTACCATGTATTCGCATGCAATATTAACTTTTAACAACAATTTTGACTGAAGTTATTCTGACAATATATAATGTTAAAACTCTGCAGTTTAATTAGTGAATTTTCAGTTTTACAATTCCATAAGGTTCATGCAAATATATGTAGATGTGAACACTGATTGGCTGGTTTAATCTATTCACCAACAATCAAGAAGGAAGCAGGAGTAAAAATTTCCCAGGTATTCTATATTTTCCATATAAAATCTTACCTGATATATACACAGGCTTCCTGCCCAGTTTATCAGAAAATGGGCCAAATATGATGTTTCCAAGAAGTAGGCCTGCAAAGTACAAGGATGATGCCAGGCTTACCTTATATGCTTCATGCATAATTAAATACCACTGTTGAAAACAAAAAAGAAGTTAAAGTTTAGCATTCAAAACACAGTAACACAACCCAGTGATAACTTAGGTGATCTCAACATTTTGAAAGGCAAACCAGATGTTTTACTTTATTCATTAGAATCAGACCTCTAGCAATTTCCAACTCAGCAAATTGGGAAGGTGATCAGGAAGGGAACATTATTAGGCTACATTTCTAATATACCGGTAGGCCTATATTTCAGAATATCCTATATTTCCTCTGTAACCCCAAATCTACTCATCTGTTTTTGTTCTCTCAATGGGGGTCCAGAACCAGCCCCCATTCTGGAAGATAACTACAGGGGAGAAAAAAATTTGAGGCAGGAAGCAAACTGAGCAGCAGAGGTTTCCTCTGCTCTCCTCCTGCCCATCCATATTGCATTTTAAATTGTCCCTCTTTTCAAGAAAATAGGTATAACCCAAATTTTGGTCATGTCAGTTGTGCCTTTTCTGTGTCTCAGAAAAGCCTAAGGAGTTGAGGGAAGAATAGCTCCTCTTGCCTTAGGGGCTTCAGGACAGGGGGAAAGGGATGTGAAGCAGCTGCCATCACATATGCTGCGCAACATTCACCTGTATTTTGGTTTTTCTATGTTACGCTAGTTGGGTAAGATCCAAAGCACACACAACGGCAAAAGATCTGGCTGTAAATGAAAGCAGGCCATCCTAAATATAACGGGAAAGAAGTTGGGTCACCACAATATCTTGTTTTCTACACCACAAAAGCCTGCTTATCTTAGAATATCAGAGACACAGAAAAGCTCTCTGGTCTGGAATACATTTCGGAGTTTTGCGTAGGTAAGAACTGCACTGACATTGGTTACTATGGTAACCAGCAAAATGTCAAGCTGAATTCATAACAGCTACATGTTTAAACAGCTGGACCTCATATTTCACTCCAGTTCTCGGAAGCTACAGATTTGGAGCCTCTGATGAAGTCCTTGATATGTAGGTTAACCATCAGTACAAAAAACAAACAATGCTACATGTCGGAGCCCAGATCCAAAAAGGGGACAGAGAAGATGAGCTGCAGAAACCACTTTTGTGAGAAACTTAACTGTAAGAGAAGACCATCTTTGTAGGATGAATCTAAGAAAATATCAATCTCTATGATTTAGTATTTTAGCCACTACCCCGTACACTTAACAAATATGGTCCCTGTACGTAAGTTGTTCACAACCTGGGCTAAATGTACCCCCCTGGGATACTTGGCAGGACCCTTGGGGGTACTTGAAAAAAGAATGGAATAATAATGGTGGAAAAGGACAGGTCTGTATTAGAATGCATCACAGAGCTAATACAAGGGGTAAAAGTTATGGAACTGGTGGACAAAGGGGTACCCAAGTGAAAAAAATGTTGGGAACCAATGCTATAGGTCATTAATAATATGCAATTATTACCACGAAAACTGCAGGTTTTCTGTGGCTTTTTCATTCAAAAAAGTAGCTTTTCTACTGAAAACTATATTGTTGGAAATATTGAGGGGAAGTGGAGTCAGAAGTTGCCAAAAATATTACATGTGCCAAAACACTAAAGATTATGTCTCAGAGGCTGAAAAGCAAACAGTGTTAATTTTGACTAGTTTTATCACACTAACTTTTGAAGCAGCTTTGAGATACATTTACAATGCAAAAGCAACTAACCCACATTATAATTTTTCACATTTCTGGTTATCTCATTGTACATTCAGGTCTTTGGCAAGTTCTTGGACCATATATTGTAAACATTTTGACACGTCCAAGATAATTCAGTTATGAATAATAAATTTGTAATTATCAGTGTCATGTACAGAACATGATTTTCCATGGCGGTGGGGTTGGGGAAAGCAGAGCTGCAGTGTTCCAAACAATCCTGAACACTTCCATGCATACAACTGCAGGAGCAAAAATTTTATTATACTATAAATCACTAAACAACTCTTACTCCCACTATCCCCCAGCTTCAGAATACTTAGTACACTAAATACAAGCTATAGCAAAAGAGCATAGATGGATTATAAAAGTAACAGTATATACTGAAAAGGAAAGAAGAAAAGAACCAAATGATGCTTGCATCTGCTTGCATCATTGCTTGCAAAAAAAAAAAACCAAATGATGCTTGCATCATAGTTGTGAGCTAAGTACTCACGCCTCAGAAGATTAACCTGCTAGACTGGAAAATGCTAACAGTACTATATTTCTTTTGATGCTAGCTTTGGCCAAATTTAAACAAAATACCAGGTACTTACAAAGGATTTTACTGTGAAGGAGCCTACAAAGGCTCACACCATTTTCAACAGGCTCATATCATGTATACTGAACCCTAAAGATCAGTGGTCCTCTACCTTTTTGGCCCCAGGAAAAAATTTCCAGGGATGAGCCCCAGGGTTGGGGGAGAGTCCTGCCTCTGGCAACCTGGAGGGAAGGCTTCCCCACCTAGAGCACAGCTGCCTCCAGCTGTAAATCCCATTATAATAAATAGAGCTATTGCTTGGTTACTGTGGATAGGATTGCAGGTGAGAACGCAATGTCTCAATGCATGTCTACTCAGACTGGCAGGGATTTTCAACCTTTTTCAGTGCAGGATGTATTGAAGATGAACAAAGCCATCCTAATCACTCTTATTGGAGAGTAAACCTCATGCGACATTACTTAGTAGACAGGCATTGGATTGGACTGGACTCTGGGGCTGCAATCTTATCTGTGCTTTCCTGGGAGTAAGCTCCACTGACTACAATGGGACTTATTCAGTGATGGGATTCAAAGAAATTAACAACCGGTTCTCTGCCCATCTGGCAGCCACTTTTAAATGGCTATTTTTAAACTTTATATGTCCGACCTCTTGTTAACAACCGGTTCTATAGAGTAGGTGCGAACCTGCTGGAGCCCACCACTGGACTTATTTCTGAGTAGACAGGTATAGGATGGGCTCTGAGGCTGCAATCCTCCGACAAAGCCCTCCTGCTATGACGAGGGGAAGATGCACTTAGAGAAGCCCTCTTGTGGACTGATCAGGCAGCTGCCAAGGACCTCCAGTGATCCCCACGCAGCAGGTTAAGAAACCCTGCTTTAGGGCAATTTACGAGAAAGAGCCAGAATTTTCATTCACTTATTAAACATCAAGCGCATGGAATCCTGCATGAGTAAATACTTTCAAACTCCCAGCTGTATGCTAGTCATTCTATGCAGTTAAAGCCCAGAACATTTGGGTCTCAATTAAAGCACCTGCCCACCAACCCCCAACAGTCTTGGACTTTTAGAAAAACACAGGATCAAATTATACCTTTCATATAACAGAGTTTAGCTCTTGGTCTAAAAAAAAGTGATGCTAAAATTATGAGACATTTCTTTAGACTACAGATGAGCATACTAGCAACTTTTCCTTTATCAGCAAATTTCACGACCTCATTTAAGAACTGCAAAACACACACGAGTCCAACGTAAGCATTTTTTGTTCCAAGATTTTAAGAGGAAGCATCCTACATTAAAGCCATATGGATGAAAGAAGAAATCTGAAAAGCAGGAAAACAGCAAGGAACATCAATACTGTAATAGTAACCTAATGTACTTGCCTCTGTTGCTATGGATGTGAAGTTACTGGAAAACTTGACATGTTTTGCAAAATCTTCCCTACTCAGTGGAATCTTTTCTTGATCAAGGTGATATTCCGGCACAGCTCCCACTAGCACAAGAAGCATAGACTGGCAGGCCACAAACACCTCGAAAGTTCCAGAAAAAAGAAAATATTTAGAACATATGAAGAGATAATTATATTTATAAAACTTTTCAATTTTTATTACAATAGAATGAAATGTGAGTGTCTTTCAACAATGTAACAAAAATGGTGTCCACTGTTCATTGGACTAGGCTGTAATCCTCTATATTTTAACTAGGGAGAAATCCTGCTAAATTCAGAAGAAATGTACTGTATTTTAAATAAATACAACTTTTATTGCAAGGAGTTCCACAGATTAATTACACATGGAAAAAATATTTCTATTTGTCAACTGATTCTCTCCTGTAAGTCAATTTTAGAGGATGTCTCTGGTTCTGGTGTTGTGAGGGGAAAAAAGACCTCCCTTCTGTCCACTTTATCCATCCCATGCATATGTTTCAAAAATGTCCATGCACTTTCTTTCCTAGAATGAAGAGCCCCAAACCTCATAAAAGTTTTCTTGGAAGGAAAGCACCCAAGCCAACTAATCATTTTGGTTGTCCTTTCCTGCATCTTTTCCAGTTCCATTATATCATTGTTAAGGGATGTGACCTTACCATTGATGGAGAGATCTAGCCCCTTCCCCATCTTTGCAAAGCACTACCATTGCTTAAGTTCCTATTGTTCACATCACATCATGAATGACCTTTGAAATCTCTACAGCAAGACAAAATCTACCATACTAACCCTTCCTTTTGGATAAACTGCCTCAAGCATTGTTTGGGCCTGATGGATTACTTTTAGTTACAGAAGGCTGGATTTTGAGCTCTACTTTGCCAGCGTGTTCATTGATGTAACCTTTCGTTTCCTTGATTCAACTGCTGATAAATCAATGTTTTGTACAGTACTTAAGAAGTCACCTTAATTTTACCGGCTGGTAAGACATTCAAGATAAATTTCTGATAAGTTTTTTTTTACCTTAATAACCTCAAATACAGAAACAGAAATCAGAAACAGTAATATAATAGTGCCTCTACTTAACTTTCAAGATCATATTTCATTTTCTCAAAACTGATTTTTGTAAACCTGACAAACTGTGTAAATCAAAATGATCTTAACCTAGCATACACACACTGATCAGAACCCATTCTATGATAATGACCAATTTGTGTGATATAATGGAATCCTAAAGGTCTATAAATGTCTAAAGGTCTATAAATTATACTGAAAAGTATTCGTAATGTCAATGGCATTTAGAGAGGTTATTGGTGTTTTATGTTAACGTAAAAAACAAGATTTGTGGATATTGGTGAATGGACATTTAAAGAGAATATGGAAAAGGTATAGTGGAGTTGTCCACTTGTCAGTCATGTGTCCTTAACACTCTGTGTTAGGCACAATTAGAGATCTCCTCGATTCAGCTGCATTGGCCTGACAGTTCCCCAGTTAGAAAACTGTCATTAGCACCAAATTAACTTAATTCTAATGCTCTAAAAGTGATCAGTGACTCTCAGTAGGACGTACAGAGAATATTCAAAATCTGATTAAAAAAAACCTCATTTATTAACCTTAAACAAGTACTTTGATATAAGTACTTTGATATTTGTCAGGCACAGTCAGGAGCAACTGGCCTGAGCGGCTATATACAAACCTATGAAGTCCGCAAATATCGAGTTCAGGCGCAACAGGCCTAAGAGGCCAGGGGGTCCCTACAGTAGGAAAACTGACTAGGGAGGTTTCGAACAGCACTTAGAGATAGGAAGGTACCAGGAGGGACAGGCCTCTTGGCCACCTTGGTGAAGAGAGGGAGCAAAACCAAAAATTTCAAGACCTATTAGGCAGTTGTACCTGACACAGAGTTTAATCATCCCATCACTTCTTTGCTTCAGAGCTTTGGTGAGGAGAATATTAATGAGCTACCTAATTCCTCCTCATTCAGCTTACCTGGGATAGCTTCCACCTTTTTCTCTGGGAAGGCAAGATGAAAGAAGTTTCCAGCCTCAGTTCCTTGCTGGTCTCATTGGCCAGCAACAAGGTTTTTAAAACCTGCAAAGCCTGGTACACATTTCCCCTAGGTTCCCCTCCATACCTCTGTGATACCTGGACCAGTCATGGCAACAGGGATTCTATGTTGGGCAACTGCAAACCATATATGTTGTTCCTGTGAAGCTTTCACAAGTCCCCCTGCTGACAATATACAGGGTGATTGAAAAGTAACTCCCTATATTGTAATTTATAGTTATTTTAAAATAGGGAGTTACTTTTCAATCGCTCTGTATAATCATTTGGCCAAAGAGAACCTACTGCTTCCTCTCAGTTGAGTCTAGTCAAGAACATCAAAGTCATCGCTGTGGTCTGTAACACTATAACTGGTGCAACGGATGGGAGTCAAACATGGCAAAATCAAGACATGCAATATGGACACAAGCAGTATGGACTTCAGAGCTGATCATGATCCCCATGACTACAAGGATGTTGTGTGGATAACAACTGAAGACCTGGCCTCCCTTTTTGCATATTGAGTAGGGCTGGGAACACTATCCACCATTGTTATGTGTATAACAGTGTATTTGGAATAACTCAATTCTCAATAAGAGCCAGGATTTTTTGACTCCCGATAACAGAAGTCAGAATCTATGGCCTGACAGGGGCACAATAATCTCATTTACAAATTTTCTCTTTGTAGGATGTTCAGTCAAGGGGAGAAGCCCAATGACTGCAGCCTGGGGACTGATTTCGTAAGTAAGACTTCTTCCTGGCCTGCTCACCTACAATCACCACTTCTGGCAGATGCACTAGTGTCAGAGTTTCAGTATTGAAGTTACTGTGCCGATGCAAAGATCTAAGAATACTCTTGCAATATTTTCCCATATTTTTAGGGAAATGCCCAGGACTAGCTGTTTGTCCTCCATGATACTTTTGGCACTTGCTGAATGCCTTTTGGCATACTTTCTCAACAGTTCTCCAAAGATAATGTAAGTACCATATGTCCCATCTGCTTTGAGGGAGATGGTGGTGGTGATTAAGTCAAAACAATGAAAAGTGGCACTGACATAATAATTGTGCAGGAATGAGAATAATAATTCACAGAGAGAAACTGAGATGGAGTTGTTGGCTTGTGGAGAACCTTTCTACAGTGGATGAAAGTGTCCATAACTTAAGACCAGAAATGAAAACAGATGTCATGCCCACTAAAAACAGGCAGGGTTAACTAATCTATTAAGTATTCTAAGAAATAAAATTGTTTTTAAATCTTTTTGTAAAAACCAACCATGTGTTTCTTGAAGGATGTGAAGTGTTCCTGATGTTGCTGCTTGGATGGTGGATGAAAAAGAAATGAGACTTGTGTTCTGCTTGTGCCCAAGCCATACAACTATGTGTACAGGTCCCTCCCTCAAATTTGGGTTAGGAAACCCATGATGACATTGTGGTTAGGGAGTTGGACTGAGATCTGAACATCCAAGATCATCCCTCCATGGCATGGCAAATGGATAAATAAAGCTTAGGAAGATTTCAACACTGCATATGTGTTGACCTTGTGTGACTTCAGAGTCAATGAGGAAAAATGAAAAAAAATCCAGTTAATTATCCAAAGATGTTACTTCAAATTTAATGTTTTACTGACTTTGGTAATCACACAAAGAAGCCAGACAGGTACAGACATTTTGAGTATATACCAGAGGTTCCCAAAGTCCTATTCAGTGTCAGGACCACTGAGTGGTTGTGGGGTGGGTCAAAAGCAGCACAATGGCCTTGACAGTAATGCAGCAATTGTGGTGCTGCAGAGAACCAGGGACATCCATATGAGCCTGGGACACCCTGATTGCGGACCAGAAGTGAGTTCTGAAAGCAAATCAGAGCTCACTGCAGTCATGTGGAGGGTGGTGGACATGGCTGCAAGCCTCCAGGAGGATTCCCAAGGAGGCTACAGAATTCCCTCAGGGGGTCAGGGTTATGGGACACATTCCTGGACCATTTTCATTAACAGTTTTTCAGTTTTTGCTGAAGTTAACCACTTCCTGTTCAGCATTAGATCAAGTTTTGAGAAACACTGGGAGGTCAGCGGTGTGCTTCTGTCATACTGTAATCTGTTAAAACACTGTTCCCAGCAAAGCTTTTAAAGCACACCAAGAGGGCTGCAGTGGCTCAGTGGTTAAAAATGCTGTTCTTGTTAAGCTGAAAGTCATCAGTTTGGGTCCCAAGTACCACATGATGGAGGGAGCTGCTGCTAACGTAGCACTTCAAAAGCATGTAAATGCAAGAAGATAAAGAGGTACACATTGGTGCGAAAGTCAAAGCATTCCGTATGTCTTTTGCATTAAGTCATGTTGGCCACTTGTCCAGAGGCTTTTTCATACAGCATAGGATTTTTGGCCTTGTAATGGAGGATGAGGACTGCCTTTAGAGTCAGTCATGGCTAGCAGGGAAACTTGTGGGGGACAACTTGCCAGTTGTCCAACTGCAAATATGGGATCTGCTGATACTAGAGACCACTTCACATTTTGAATAACATATGCTCTCTCAGTTTATAAATTACCTATAGTAATTTAGTATTTAGTTACAGTAACTAATTCAGTGGCATGGAGAGGGGGGATCTGCTCCTTGGGTAACAGCCTATCCTCCATAACATTCCAACCCAGGCTTTCGTGCTTCGCATGCAGCATATGCAGCGCCAAGCACGATACCATAGTCTTCCAAGACTGACAGAGGCCTGCTTTTTTAAATTTAGTGTTGATATGATAATAACTATTCATCCCGTACCAAAAAGAAAAGGCTTCAAAGTCTCCAAAAATGTAACGTGTCTAGTTATAAATGAAATTCAAGCCCTCCTTGCTCTGTTGGGTCTTTCGTGGGCACAAACTTACATAGCTTGGCACAGTATGTAACGACTTTTGTGGTAGCCACTGACAAAGTTTCACCGAATTGCCACTTTGTGGAGTCACCTTTTCTCAAAAAGATTAAACACCCAATTTCACCCAATAAATGCCTGGTGTTCTGCTGGGGGTGGGGGTGGGGGAAATCAAGGTCCTTTCAGCCTAACGTATCTGAAAAAGCTGATGAGAAGACACGCTGTACAAGACTGTAACGTTTCTCTTGCAAAGGTCTCTTAATTCATAATCAAGATGTCCTTGATTAACCAGGCAGCAAACGTGTTTAAAACTGTTTGTTATTTTTAACACAGACGGCATACATTTTAGAAAAAAAACACACACACGGATGGATGGATATGATTAATTGATGGATGGATGGAGATAAATAGATACGAACAGACAGACATACATGGAGGGAGGGAGGTAAGTAGACAGACAGACATACCCTCAGAGAGAGGTGCCCATCAGTGGTGAGATTCAAATGAATTAACAACCGGTTCTATGTCCCATGAGTAACCTGATCTCAGAACCAGGTGCTCATCAGCAAAGGGTTCCATAGAGCCTGTGAGGACCCCCTGAGGCCCACCACTGGTGCCCATGATGGAGTACCCAGTGTATGCCAGTGTATTCCTGTGCCAGGCCTCTCTGGCAGGCAGGACTTCTCCAGGGGAAGGAAGTGGGTGAGGAGGAGGTGAGGTGAGATCCCTGCAGCTGCTACCACTCAGCTGCACTGCAGGTGGCTCATCCTGTGACCCCAGAAGCTCCCTCTCCTCCCTCCCCCCAAAGGGACCACCCCTGAGCAGGCTCCCTCCTCAGCCAAGCCCCGCCCCTTCGGTCCACGTAGCGCGTGCCCTGGCCGTCGCTCTCTCGCTCGTCCTCCAACCCCCTCCCATCGGTTGGCGCGCGCCAGCCACAGCCTGGCGACCGTTGAGGAGGACCGTTACAAGCGGGGAGGGGGAGGGGCCAGACTGGGCGGGCGGGGGGAGCGGGCTTGAGGGAAGGGCTGTCCCACCTGCAGCAGCACCAAGAAGGCAGTGAGGCGCCTCTGCCCAGGGCCGAACTCCCCGACCAGCCCGAAAGCTTCGTCCAGGTCCATGGCTCTGCTCAGACGGGCCCCCCCGCAGCATCCCCGGAGCTAGCCCAGGGGCCTCCAGTGGAGCGCCGTGTCGGCAGGGTCAGGAACCGTTGCGCTCACGCGCGCCCCCTCACGGTGACTAGAAGAACTACAGGGAAACATGTTGGGGCGGGGCTTGGCCACTGTCACTCAAAATCCCTTCAGGCTCCGTCTCCGCCGCAAGGGCTTCTGGGACAGAAGACTCAACAAGGGTCTCACTGCGCATGCGCAGGACTTCTATTGTCTTCTGTACTCATGTTTACAGGGGAGTTCATGGTGTTGGGACAAGTCCTCTTTTTTCCAGGACTGGTCCTCCTTTTTTAGCCTTGTGTCCTGGGGGGAAAAGTCTTCATTGTCTTCCTTTTCCTTGTGAACATGCAGCCTGTAAAATTGATAAATTATATAATTATAAATAGTTTTTGGCTGCAATCCTAAAGACACTTTCCTGGGAGTAAGATCCATTGAAAACAATGGGGCTTACTTTTGAGTAGACATGGTTAGGATTGTGCTCCTAATTATCATTCTAATTATTCTATATTCTAAATATTCCAATTAATAAATTAATTCTTGTACATTTTCTTATTTTCTTCCTGTAATCTTGTAACAAGAAATTGTAGTTTCTTCTTGTAATTAATAAATTAATTCTCGCAAGTAATAAATTTAGATAAAAGACTTTTAAGGTTAGATTAAATTTTATTTATTGGCCAAGTATGAATACCACACTCGGAATTTGGTTCCGAGTATACTCAGAATACCATACTCGGAATTACTCGATGGCTGCGTACATAGTAGCTCTAACTCATCAACAATAAACAGTGAATACAGCAAAAGAACAGATAAGGATATTCAATTCAAGTTAGAACACTGCCTTGATAAGTACTCAAAAGTCATCTTAATTATGAGTATACTACAATTTAATGGTACAAGGAGAAAAAACTGTCCTTGTGCCTAGATGTGCTAGTGTACAGAGTCCTATATCTGCGTCCAGAAGGAAGAAGATCAAACAAATTGTATCTGTGGTGTAGAGCGTCTGCAGCAATTAAAATAAGCAATTATAAGTAATAGTGTTTAAGAGCACAAGCCTAACCATATCTACACACAAGGATGCCCCATTGTGTTCAAGGCGTCTAACTCCTAGGAAAGTGTCTTTAGGATTGCAGCCTAGTTTAACCACATGAAATCAATATATAGAAGTGTTTTTAACTTTTATTTGGTCATGCCATATATTTTTTTTCTTGGGTGTCCTGCATTTTGGGGGTCCTTGTCCTCTTTTTGCTGTTATGCCACATGGTCACCCTGTATTGGGAACACTGTACAAAACCAGGCTCTCCCTGAGATGGTCACAAGTTCCAATGGTGGGCTTCAGGGGGTTCTCACAGGTTCTCTAGAACCCTTTGCTAATAAGCACCTGGTTCTAAGAACCAGTTACTAGTGGGCCATCAAACATGTTAATTTAGGTTATTAGGATATAGAATCTGTTGTTAATTTATTTGAATCCCACCACTGGTCGCAACCTAATGTAAACAGATCAAAACTCCAGGTTAGGACTTGTTGGTTAGAAAATGCTTAGGGTACAGTCCTTTGTACCCAGGGTGACCATATATCATAAGCAGAAAAGATTTTAAAGCCCCCCCAAATTGTATGACATCCAAGAAAAATGTAGGACATGACAAAGTAGTAGCTAAGAACATTCATATATTGCTTTCATGTGGTTAATTTAAACACTATATTATTACTAAATTCAGAACTATTACATATAATTTATTGCCTATATTAATTACAAGAAGGCTACATTCTGCTTGCTCACAAAGAAGGCTTTGAAGATTTTTTTCCAGGACACAAGGCTAAAAAATAGGACATATCCTGGAAAAGGACATGGTCACCCTGTCCTAGCCACACTTTTCTGGGAGGAATTCTCATAGAACACAATGGGACTTACTTCTGAGTAGACACATACAATTGGGCTGCAAACCTGGTCAGGAATGATATACTGTACAGTAGAGCTTAACTTACTGCAAGGTTGTTCAAAATTTCACTGAGGCTGCGATCCTAAAGACATTTTCCTGAGAGTCAGACTAATGGAACACAATGGGGCTTACTTTTGAGTAGACATAGTTAGGATTGTGCTCTGAGTTCTGGTCTGCTCACAAGCAAGTCCCATTCCCTCCATGGAGCCTACATTCTGGAAAGTATGCATAGAATTTAAGCCTTATGATGTATGGGTCGTATGTATGACTCTTAAGAGGAACTGTAGCCTCCCTCTGTGTAAAAGAAGGCTGACTGCTTCTCCTTTGCACTTCAAGGACCTCTGCTCCTCTGCCTATGGCCCTGCATGGAGACCTGTATCAGTGCTAAAAAAACCAAATTAAGAGTTGTAAGGCTGTGCAGAATACCTGCACATGCTGAATACTTCTTTCTTGTCCCTTCCCAATTTCTGCTATTGTGACTGAGTCTTTCCTCCTATTTTTCTGAAAGCAAAAGGCCAGGTGGAAGAAGTATGGCAGTAGTAGCTGCTGCTACTGTTGTGGAATAAAACAAAATATGCAAAAACAGCATTTTAAATGGTCACTGTTTGCAGAGGGAAAACATGCATCTTTCAAGAAATAACCAACACCTGCTCTGTAACCATTACCAACTTCCTTTGAGAAAATGTGAAGTGTCATCAGTGCAGTCCTGGCACTCAAGTCCAGAATACATTCTAAAAGCTTGTGGAGTTGTGGATGGAGGCTACTTTCACAGTAAAATACACAGACCACACATAGGATTTTCAAAGGAAGTACATACTCTCAGAAGGGAAGTTTAAATTCTCAAAATACAGAAGATAACACAGGTTTTGTATCTAAAAGCTTTTTTTCTTTTGCCTTGGACTCAGCCACGCCTGGTTATATTGTATACTATCAGCCCAGATTCTAATGCTAATTAAATGAATACCTCTCATTAATTTTTTCTTAAGCCAGTACTTGAAATATAGAAAATTAAAGTAAAATAGTATTGAAAGCAGAGACTATGTAATATATGCCTACTGAGCATATATGTCATATTGCAAGTTTATGTAGTTCACATGCAGATGGATAGCTAAGGCCAATTTGCAAGGACAAGAGTGCAGTAGGAAAAATGATATTCTCATATCCAAAGGGTCCTCAAAGTCTATATAAAATAGAGCAGAGGATGACCACCTGGGGTGGAAAGGACCAATTAAACTCATGATTAGAATTGAAGTGATATTTTAGTGAAATCTATTAAGCTTAATACAGAAAATGTACGGTATTTTGAATGGTAATCCAGAGCAATTTCACATACAGTTGTGTTCAGGTTTTTAAGCTATTTTTTATTTTTGCATGTAGAGGGAAGTAACATGAATGGAACTGAAGACTAGAATTCAAAAGCCGAGCCCCAGATGAGTCTCTGCAATTGCATTTTGGAGACAAAATGGGAGGAATAAACAAGCTTTCTCCCCACTCTTTGGGCCTCAAACCTCCTGGAAGCAATAGCGGATTAGAGGAGACCCTCAGCAAATTGGCAAGAGTCCATCTTTATGGGGTCCCCTTGCCACTGACAAAGGACTTTGCAGAGGGAGATGGGGGAAAAAAATCTGTCTTCTCACATCTACCTTCTCCATCACAAGTTTCTTGTGCTCCCACAGTTGGTTTTTTTTTTAACTTATCATTTCCCCCTTACCTCAGGCAACATCACAACAGTCCCAACAGAGCAACGAGGACTTGTGCCACAGAAATTGGTGATGAAAATCTAAGCAGCCCAGGACTGCCCAGGTTAGGAATGAGGCTGACCAGAAATGGGGCTAGGATCTGGCATAAATTGCCCACTTTATGGGTTCTGGCCCATTCCACACCCATCCACCCACAATTGCACCCACTGTTCACCCTCCCCCCAACCCAGAATGCCTCCATTCCACCTTCTCCCTACCTTCCCCATGCCTTCTCATATACCCTGCACTGGCCAAGCTTGGTCAGCACAACTAAAGCCTTCCCAAGGCCCACAGCAACATGAGGAGATCAGCACAACTCCTTGAGCTGACCTCCCTTCCTCTCTGGATAGCACAAATGTGCTTTATGACACGTTGCGACACTTGGGCCAATTCAAGGGACTTGTACTGACCTAAAAGGTACTTGAGGATTGTGCCCATAGTCTTAAAATGATACACTTTAACACAAAACAATTTGTAAAATTCAATTACATCTGATGTCACATATTTTTAAGAGTAAATAAGATATTTGAGCTAGAACTACAAAGGTTTTATTATACGTACATTTTAAAATCTGAGACATGCCATGTATGATTTGTAACCCCAAATGACTGTTTTTTTGTTCACTAATTCAAATGAGAGAAACAAGTTAAAATATTTTAGGACAGTTTCAACAGAATTAATCCACCTAAGTTTTTTAATATAAATTTTAAACATGAATATTTCTCATTCTTAAGTTTTAAACTTGTATATTAGAAAAATGGCGTAATTAAGTGCAGGATACTAAATAAGGGGGGCTATAGGAATTTATATTATGCTGTCAACTGAAATAAAGAGACTGAACATTCACTCCAGTATTGGACTATGTGTACTTTGAAGATTATTGTTTGATCCCTTCCCAATAATCCTCTTTACAGCACTGTTGCAGATTTTGTTATTTTTATACATGAGTTCTGATAATGAATCAGACAGAAGACCTGCTATAAAAGAAGAGGCCAAAAGTGCTATCTGATTGAATACCACTGGCATATAATTAGACAAATTGAAAATAATTTGCACAGCTTTCCCAGCTCAGAAATACCTTTTAATGGAAAACATAAGCCCATAGTTACTTCCAAGCGAGCAAGGTAATCAATACACTATAATCTTTTTTCTTTCCTTCATGCAAACATTTTTTCATACCGAATGTAGACAAGAACGCATGGTGGGTGTGTGGAGAACTACAACATTTATGTATGTAGGCAGTACTCACTAGCTGATCACTTACTGTGACAAATGTCTGGCTTATACTAACAAAAGTCAGGAAATGACTAGATAGCCAATGGATGAAAAAGCTGTTTTCATTTAGCCTAGTCTGACTGTGTCTCAAGAAACATATGGTGGAAAACAGTATCTTTTTTGTATCATCTGGCTTGCCTGATAAGAGGCTAAGCTAGCAGTAGACCAGCTGGTGATGCTTAGGTATTAACAGGAAGGGTTTCAGAAAATTCATGCATATATTACTTTCTTTAATATGTCTAAATATTTGTAAACATTAGAAATTAATTTGAGGACACTGCATAGATGAAATGCACATAAGCCCCTTGACTGACCCCACTTCCCTTTTTCTTTGGACAGTCTCCTTGAGGTACCCTTTTAATAACTTAGATGCTACGTCAATGATGCTTATGATAGAATCTCTGGATTTGTGACCTTGTGAATTTTTCCAAAAAGTTCTCAGGTATCTGACATCTCCCTGACAGGTGTACTGATTATCCTCTAGAGCAGGGTTTTCCTAATGTTTGCAGGACCCCACTCTACTTCCATGGAAAAAATTTTTCCACAGACCAGGCAGGGGCTGCGCACACGCAGTTTGCTCTGTGCAGGAACGATCTGGCCACACGCAGCCCAGCACCCCATCTGCACCACCTCAGTTTGCTCCAGATAGGAGTGAATTGAGGAGACACAGCCTGGGTGCCAGGTGGCACATGCCTGAATCACTTCTGCCTCGATCTTTGATGCATCTTTGATGTATCATCTAAGCTCTTAATAGAATACATCAAGGAGGTTGTCCAAAGATAAAGGGAAGTGGGGTCAATCAAGGGGCTGATATGCATTTCATCTAGTTCAGCAACTAGACTGTGCATGCCCACTTCATTCCTGGCCAGGAGCGAACTCCCAGAAACAGCAGGGCTTTGTCTTCTGGTCCTGGTGTGGCATAGCCGACAAGGCACTGTGGACTGGCAGTGGGCCATGGACCCGAGATTGAGGACCTCTGAACTAGAGCAGTAGTTCCTAACTTTTTCACTTGCGTACCCCTTGGCAGCCCATTACCATTAATTATACTCCTCATATTAGCAAAATGTTTGTAATTAAAATAGTTGCTGATATTTCAAATATTCAACTATTGGTAACATTCAACATTCAACAATATTCAACTATTGGTAACAGTTGGTTAGGGTTTTGCAGCTAGCTTGCTACCTGCCTGTCTTCCTACCTACCTTGCCAGCCCTGCAAGACATTCTACCATATTCATTGTATGACACATCCATTACAGTTTGTCACAAGTACTGTAATGTTGTGTGTGCACTTACGTGAAAAGACTTCCCATGTAAGAACTGTGTGTTAATTACATTATAACTGGTTCCCATCTATGGTTGATGGAGATCACAGGTGGTCCATGATACCTTGAAAAGTGGTGCGTGAGAGTGGTGTGTGGCTGGCGGTGGTCTGTTCTCCATCCTCTCTGGTAGTCGGGGGTGGATGTTTGCTTGGGAAACACCTCTCCATGGATTATGACAAAAGGATGAGAATGGACCATGCACAGCTGCATCCAGCACAAGAAGAGCAACCCACAAATCTCTGAAAATTAATTTCTAATTACTACAAATTTAATTGTACTATTTGTATATGGGACGGTGGAGTTTCATGTGGTCCACAACAGTTTTTGCCCCAGTGATCCAGTTGGGAACCACTGCATTATAATACTGAAAGCCGCAGATGGGGTGAACACTGGCAGAAACAGCTTAGTTTGTGATCTGGTTCAGTCTTAATATTTAGATATAGGCAGATTTTATTTTTATTGGGATTTATGTATGGGTCAATCTTAAAGTTTAGATATAGACAGATTCTTATTTTTATGTGGTTTTCAATATATTTATCTTAAGTCTTTGAGTCTTAAGTGTGTGGTTAACTCTTAAAGTAAAATGAATTCTGGTTGTAAAGAAATAGACTCCACTTTTTTAGTGGCTGCTCAGTTGGTATATTTCCACTGTTTTTCTTGGTTCTTATAAAACAGGATGTGAGAATTGTTTCCATGAAGCAACCCCCTACTTAAAAAAACAACACCTTGGCTGGAGTGTTTGGGATTGTTATGTTTTAGTGACTTCTTTGGGGAAGTTCTCATATATCTTACTCTACATGAGTCTTCACAAGACATTCCAAGATGTATTCCTCCCCATCAATATGCATACAGAGAATGAGCACTACATGACTGTTTCTCTTGGCATCCTTTATTAAAATTCACATTAGGAATGCTTGTGCCAAAATAAATTCAATTTGTTCTTAAGCAAAAAATGGCAAGAATATCTTCTTGGTAGGCCGGCCACTAAGTTACATTCTCAAAAGCTGTTTGGCTGCCAGCCATGGACTATGGCCTAAGGCCTAAGGCATGAGTCAGAGCTTTAGCAGTGAGTTTCAGCATGAAGTTTCAGCAGTGACTTTCAGTATGAAGTATGATTGTCTGCAGAGGAGGAGGAGAATAAGGAGTCCCTGAAGTCAAACAAGATTAAGGACCTTTTAATCATTTAAAGGACCTTTTTCCCAAAACATTGGGAAAATGTTTCCCAACAAGATTAAGGACATTTTTCCCAAAACATTGGGAAATTGTGCAAAATTTTTTAGAAAAGCACCACCCAAATAAGGCTGTAGCAGTGCAAGTGATGAATCTGTGAAATCCTCAAAAGGAGACAAAAGCAAGTCTCATTAGGAGGTTTCTTGTGCAAGATGCAAAAAAAAGACAGCAGTGAAAGACTGTTTTGGTGAAAATTAGTCATCCTTGGCCATAAAGGTTTTTCTTTTCTGTTTTACTATACAGTATATTACAGTGTTTTTAATTAGTATTACAGTAATAGTGTTCTGTATTATATTACAGTGTTTTGAATTCAGTTACAGTGTTTAGTCTTCATTTTTGCGTACAGTACAGTTAATATTTTTATATGAATATTTTTGGGTTGTGGAACCAATCGTCTGTGTCTCCATTATTTCCTATGGGAAAATCCGCTTTGTAAGAAGAACATTTTGTTAGACAAACATGCTTCTGGTATGAATTATGTTCTTCTTACAAGGCTCCACTGTATATGGCAACAGAACATGCCAGTAGGTTTTAATTTGTATTTTTATATCCTGCACTTTGTCCAAGGAGCGCAAGATGGATGTAGATGTTCCCCTTTTATTTTTATAATGCAGTGATATAAATAAAGCTGAACAGTGACAGACTCAAGACTGACTTGAGGAGCAGTTTTGTAGGATGACTTTCACTATCCTTAACAGAGTCACTGCTATTCATTGGTTTGATGGACTCTGATTTTTTGTGCAGCTTTGATGGGGAGCAGCATGGGAACATTGATGCAGTCACACCTTCCACAGTGCCACATACAGATCCCACACACAGATCCCCCAGATCCCCTCCATGTGCTCCCTGGCCATGGAAGCCTGTTCCAAACTTCCTCAGAAGTGCTCTTCTTTCAAGACAGTGCTCTTAAATCAAGTCAAAATTTCTGAGGAAAATTTTGCTCTTAATACAAAACGGTCTTAATTCAAGTAACTCTTAAATCATGATACCACTATACTTTCTACTGCACCCTCTTCTAATCTAAAGGCTGGAAAGCCAGAGGCAGGGGAGAGAGACTTGTAGGCTGAAGAAACAGCCTATTGGAAGATAATGAGGCAGAGAAGCAAGCAGTTTGGGGCACACCAAATATACCTCTCCAGTGATATAGTGTTCAACCAACAATTTTTAAAATTTCAGCCATTTCTTTTTAACCCAGAACCAGTTAGGCTGCATAAACAATGTTTTATCTAAGGGGGCATTTCCTTACAGACTGGTCAAAGTGTGTGATACAGGGTATCAAGACTATGAGGACTGCAGAGCCTGGTCAGTTGAACATCAATAACGGAAATTAGTTAGATCTGCTCAACTCTGCAAATCAATATTGCAAAATGGTACGGTCTTACTCGTGTAAGCCCCTTTCTCGATGGTATTCATGGTGGAGTCAGTCCTGTAAACTGGGAAGCACCTCTTCCTCAGGCAGGTGTGTCAGCTGGAATTTTTCCTGAGGGGCTCCCAGAACGGCCAAGCATCAACATGGCCCATCCTCAGAGTACTGATACCACAACACACTGAGGAAGTAGCCTGTATCTGTGCCTTGAAATTCTCTACTAACTGGGAAAAAAAACTTAACATACTTCATGAGGTGTGAATTAAGAAACAAACTTAACTGAGAGGCAATCAAGGACAAAAAACCCAACTCCCTTTTGACTGTCTGCAATAAACTATTCAACAGTGTCTCCTTACTAATTGACTGTCTGACTTCTTTTCCTTTTTTTGTTTACACAGTTCTAGCTGCCTGACCTGCTTGCCTGACCCCACTACAGATACTACCGAGGAGGCTTACACAAGTAAAACCAAATAACTCCGTTCTCTGGTGGTTCATCCATGGTAGAGTCAGTCCTGTGAACTGGAAATTGCCCACAACTGAGCAAAGTAGCACTCTGTAGAACACACCTAGCAAAGATGCTTCAGCAAGGGAATCTCTGCTGTTCCTATTCCTCAACTTCTCTTTTGCAAGAGCTGTCAAAATTTAACTTTAGCATATAGTACACTAACAAGCTATATGGGCGCAATCCAGAGTAACTACAGGGAGTCCTTGCTCCGGTGTAAGAACAATTTACTCTGGATTGCAATATGAATTTCCCATAGGTTTTCACTGGGTGATGCAGTAACTACGGGTGCACGTAGTTACGTGCACCTGTAGTTATTCTGGATTGTGGGGTATGTTGCTCCCAAGCATGTCTACTCAGAAGTAAATCCCATTGTGTTCAATAGTACTTACTCCTAGGAAAGTGTGGTTAGGACTGCAGCCTAACTTAAATGATTGGTAAGAGCACAAACGTAACTTTGGGATAGGCCAACAAATATCCACTACATCAGTCTATGAGTGTCACAAATGTACCATAAAGCACATTTGCAATGTCTCAGCAGTTGGGTAGACCAGAGCCAGAATGCATGCCAGCCGCCCAGTGCTGGATCTACACCAGCCAAAAGTACTTTTGCACCAGTAGTAGGGTGGTGGGACAAAGGTTTGGTGAGGGAATTTTGTGGGTGTTATAGGGTGGAGGTATTAAAATGGTGGATGGGCAAGCTCGGGAGAAGGGGTGTTAGCAGGATCCTTCACTTAAGCTAGATCTTGGTTCCCTCCCCTAGACAGCCTGGCCTTACACTGGTGGTGGAAATTCAAGTTGCTCCATGACACAGGGTAAGGGGAATTAATCCCCCTTAGTCCAAGTTGTGCTGTAACCCATCCCAGCCCTGGATGCAATGCAGGCCTGCCTACCACAGTGCAGGTTAGGTTTGGGCTGCCCCATTGTTACATATAAATTTAATGAAAGGGTCTAAATAGTGTTCTTTTTGCACCTTCTAAGTTTCATGGTAGAATCAGTATAATGCAACTCACAAAAAGAATCTATAAACTAAACAATTTAAACTAAAATAGTTTAAATTCTGTTTAGAGATCTTAACTAGCTGTAATCCAACTCAGCTCACAGCTATAAATCAGCTTCCTTAGAACAAACTCCCCAGTGTCAAAAGACTATTTACTGTAAGGCATTAGTAGAAGCTAAAAATTTACTAATCTCTGGCAAAATATACAGACCACCTAAAGTGTAAAATGTTGCACATGGAGAATTGAGGGAGGTAGAGTGAGCAACCAACTCACTTGATTCAAAGACATTTAGTCTTCAGCAAAATTGCACATTTTGCATCCCAGTGGAGAAAAGAAAAGGTTGTCACACAAGTGTTTCCAATCAAAAACTCCTACCTATATTACCAGCAGTGCTTTCATGGATTGGCAGAAAACATCAGCAATAGCACATAAGACAGAAACAGAAGTGTTGATCTTCTCTTTTAGGTTTGTTAGCAGTTTATTCTACATTTTGGGAAGTGGTCATTGAATATTATTAATAACAAAATGTATAAATTTATTTTTATAACATGGACACCAGAATACAATCAGAATCCAAAAGGACCATGAAAACCCCTTTCTGCCTAGCTCACAGGCATACATATTTGGTCCCTGTTATGCATATGAAACACATGGGAAGAAATGGCTTTAAGTTAAGCTAAGAAGGCTTGATACTTGGTTTTCCTTGGAGTGGAAGACATCCATGCTTCATGCAGATGACTTTTAAGAGAAGTCAAAATGAAGACATCAGAGCTGGGCTGGTAAAAATCAACATCTCTACAGGGACAGCACAACAAATTCGCAAGGTTAAATGCTCTATTTACTCAAATATAATGCTCACCCTTTTCAGCCGAATTTAGTCTCCAAAATCAAGGTGCACATTAGATTCAATGGCGCATTTGATTCAAGTAGATTCAGGTACCGTATTTTTATTATAAGTCAGTATTTAGTTTAACAGTTTACTATACTGTGATTAAAATGTAACATAAACCCATCGTATAAAGTAGTGCAATTAGGTAAAAATCATAGCATAAATCCATTGCCATTTTATTGTTATCAAATAACTCATTATTATATGCAGTAAAATTACATTTTGCACCTGCTTTACAGCTTACAATTGCCAGTAAACTTAAAAAAAATCTCAAGCCTTTTGAAATAGGGATGTGCTTAAGAATCGATGGTGCATTAGATTTGCATAAATGCAATGCCTCCTCAGATTCTAGCCAATGACTGCAGCTATTCTTGATAATTTGGTTCTGAAAAGACCCCAAGCATTTTACTTATTGCCTGAATGAGAGTTGCCTGAGGGCCCACTTAGTTCAGAGTTTTCCCAAGTATGAAATCTGAGGTTAGCACAAGTTGCCCAAGAAGAAAACCCAGATACTGGTTTCTTCTTGAACCACAGAACTACTAAAAATGTAGACTTCTGATATCATGAAACCAAGCAACAGTGAAAAATATGGGCTAGCTTTGCTGATGAGGTAGCTGGAGAAAATTAGGTATAATTGATACTTTAAAAAATGATACTGAAAACTAGGGGCAAATTGTGTCCAACACTGTGTATAGCTCATGTGCTGTAACTGGTCAATACAAACACATAAAATGGAATTTGTTGTTTAGTTATTGTATCCGACTGTTCATGACCCTGTAAATATGGGGCACACAATAAATGCTGTGAATGAATAAAAGAGTGTCTACTCACAGACTGAAAATTGGTGATGTTTATTTTTTGTTTTTTCTCCCATTATTAAATAGCCTTTGTTTTTAAGATTTAGGATAGCTTTTTCTTACAAGATTTTCAAATTCTCCAATACTAAACTTGTACTGCATTTGTATGATACAAGTTGATGTAAACATTTCAATGATACAAGAAATGATACAAGAAACGATACATTTCAATGATACAAGAACTCAATATATTGAGTTTATTAATTTTATTATGCATTATGTTTTAGAAAAAAATTCATAAGAGCTATTGCATTTTCAAAAATTGCATTTACAAAAAGTACAGAAATATCAGTACAAAATGCTAGAAAGATTCCCCTCCATACTACAGATATGTAAACAAGTTGACAGATATTACAAACAGGAAAAGGTTAAACTTATAGGGTAACACCAAGAATATATACATACACAAGATGTATGAAGATAAGTCACTTTCCCTGCACCATCCCAGTTTCCCAGCCCTCCAAACCACCACTGATAAGAGTCTGTGCTAAGATGACTCTGCTTTTGGTTCCCCGGCAGCTTCTAGATGCATCCCATAGCCCACCTCATGAAGTTAATGAAGGTCCCCCAATTCTCAATAATGACTGCATTTTGGGACTCACAGGGTACCATTTGTTCTCCTGTTTTTCTACAATATGTCCTCTTTTTTGAGTTTCTGTTGATGAAAGGCTTGGACAAATTTGGAAACAAATGAGTCTGTTAACAGCTTAAATGTAATGAAGAGTATATCATTTTGAAACTGTTTCTTATTATAATTGCTTTGAAATTACCAGTTTCATCTGTTGCAGAAATGAAGGATACTAACTTGGGAGAATGATTTAATATGTATGTGGAAAATGTATGCAAAAATCATCCCAAATATGGAACACTAGGGTACTCTAAAACTGAATTCTGCTAATATGCAGATAAAACTTGTTTTGTTTTTTGTTTTTGTCAAATCCTTGATTAATTGTATTAAGCTAAGTGTTTTCAGACCAGGAAGGCTTGTGGAAGATGATAGTAGAACCATAGCTCATGACTGTACTCCACTGATCCTTGGCATAGGTTTCTGTCCCTGGACTCAGCAAAACTACAATAGAACTTACAAATAAATGTAGAAAAACTTTTTTCCTATGCTTTATTCCTGCGGCCAAGTCCCCAAAAGCTCAATTCCTCCAGCGACAGCAGGACCCTAGGGTTATCTGGCTTTGCTACAATCTCAGTCTTTTACCCCACCATGAGATGCAGAAAAAGACATGTGCATGCCTCAGGCAGCCAAAATGACTACCAGACCAGCTCCATGGAGAGCAGAACCTGGGAGGAAAGTGGTTGTGAAGAAGGGCAGCACAGTGCTGAGGAGAGAGTAACCCAGAGTCTCTTGCAAGGAAGGCAAGGGGGCTTTGTGTCCCATGGGGAAAAACCCAGAGGGATGGACAGTCTAGCTGCCCAGCAGCACTGAGAAGCCCAACCCATCCTTCTGTCTAGAGAAGTCAGTCTAGAGCAGCAGTCAGTCTAGTCTAGCAGCAGTCGGGCCAGTCAGTCTAGAGCAGTGGGGAAGTCCAACCCCTCAGTATTTGTCCTTACCTGCCTTCTTGAGAGGGAGGAACTACCCATCTGTGAAGACTGAGGGCACAATCCAGAGTTAGGACACTGAGGAGTGCCCTAGCTGGGCTGCCCCAACTATTCTAAATCCAGAGCAGAAGGTTATGCTGCATCCAGAGAGTTAGGAAGCCTGGGCTGCCCTAGCTACTCCAGAGCATGCTCAGTAGGCACCAAGTCAGTGGCACCTGGGAGGGCTTGATCCTGAGGAGACCCCCTTCAGATCACACTGAACAAGTAACAGCTGTGCTGCCTGCATTATAAGGAGTCTCTGACAACCAGTAACAGCTGCAGCAAGAGACTGCCAATACAGTCTACAGTGAATAAAAGGGGCTGCTTGGAGTGGCCTGCTTTATCCCCAGGTTAGTGGGCTGTCGTAGCTGTGCCATATCCTGAAGTTGAGAGGTGGGGTTGCAAATAGGCTGACCAAGAACTCAGGTTTTTGGTCAACACTGCCATTCTTACTCGGCCTTATCATGGACCCCTATGGGTCTACTCATTACTATGCCTGTTGCCTTAGGCTGCTATGTTGCCTCAGGCTACCCCAAGCCTTTTCCAGAATAAACAGGGTGGCTCATCTTGCAGTTGGGTCAGCCCAGTAATAGATAGAGTAACCCAAGTGCACTTCCAGATTGTGCCCTAATTCTGCCATGAGAGCCCAATAGAGAAAAACATTCCTATAGGGCATAATGTGTTCTGTTCAACTTTATAAATGTTGAAATGAGGTGAAAACTTTCCTTGCAGCAAGAAGTATATATTCCTTTGGAATTGCCTCGGGTTAAAGCTTAGTACCAATTCAAACAACAGCAGCAATGTTTTCAAGTGTTCAGCTTAAAAAGTTCCAGCACTTACAGACAAGAAAATCAGTTTTGAAATGTGAATTTCATGATTTCTTGAATACTATTAAATGACTGCCTGACACAAATTATGACACTCAGATTTCAGAATACTAAAATCCTTGGTGTCCCAGCAGAAAGGAGACTCTCTTGACTAGAAAGGGCAAGTTACCCTTCAGAAATATAGCAAGTAGTAATGTTCTTGTGAGATAACATTTAAATAATTAACACTTAAGCATCCTTCAGAATCTGAAAGCTTCCAAGTGCTGCTCTGAATCAAAGGACATCATGTTAATACAAGCTTTACAGATTATGCTGGTTTTACATAGATATGTACATTAGTCCAACGGTCCAATTATTCCACATTCCTAATATGGCTTTTAGTTTTGAGCATTGCTTCAACATTACACTTTCAGCAACACTGTACAAGTTTAAAGATGATACATATAAAGAAAAACCACACAACACACAGAGATCAAATCAATGTTAGAAAGTGGCAGGACTTTAAACCACAGAAAAAGCAAGAACGTTTAACATGTGCGTGTGTTTGGTGTTCAACTTATACTTGCATTCCTTTATAAGCATGTAAAATTGAAACTGATTTGTAGTCAAAGCCAAAAGCACTTGACCCAACTTACTTCCTTGCATCCTTTCACATGCACTAATTTGCCCATAGGATATTAAAAAAACGCAAAGATTGCAGTCATTCCTTGGAGAAAACATCACTGGAAAAAAGCCACTAGAACTTATTATATTACAAAATGAGTGCATCTGTGTGTGCAGAAGGAGAGGGCAAAGTACTGAGTCATCAGCAGGGCTCTGCGCCCAAGCCACAGTCAAAACATTAGTTACAGGACAAATAGACAGGCCGGGATCCAAAAAAACTAAACATCTAGTTTTGCAAATTTAAGGGGTTTTACCAGTGGTGGGCTCCAGCAGGTTCACACCTACTCTATAGAACTGGTTGTTAACAAGTGATAGGACATATAAAGTTTTAAAATAGCCATTTAAAAGTGGCTGCCAGATGGGCATAGAACCGATTATTAATTTCTTTGAATCCCATCACTGGGTCTTACACTTCTTGTTTGAGCAGCAGGCTCCTCCGATCACATGAGAAGAGTTTTAGAACTAACCAAACGTATTAGCCACAGGAATCCAGCTGCTTGTTGGAATGGGAGGGAAGTGCCACACGTTTCTCTGGGTTGCAGAAATCTCTGCATGATTCATAGTAGCTCTTGGATCCAAGCAACAGAATTTTAAAAAAGTTAAGAGGATAAGCTACAAACTCCTGTTTCTTTCACACACGCATCTCTTACATTTTAGGAATCAAGAATTAAAATTCAAGTATAAGCTTCCCAAATATAGTAAGAAAATGCTGGAGGTATGCAATTTTCATTAAGAGTTGGACACCGAACAACCACTTAAATGCTCATCCATGAGAGCCACAATTATGTGTCTCTAAGAGTCAATCATTGAATTCTTTCATTTATATAAAAATACAAAAGCCCAAAGTGCAACCTACCCATATTCAGCAATTAGTTTAAAGAAGATCAAACAGTAAAAATATTGTACTCCACTCTTTAAAGCAATAAATTCTCACCACCATATCTGCATGTTTGGTATATATAAATTTGAACACAGTGGCTGTTAACACACTCATGCAGAGCTATGCGCATGTGAGGTTTTTCTCATTCTCCTCAATCAGCAAGGAAAAACTTTGCACTTGCGATGGAGAATCCGCGTGTATGCCATTTCCCCTCAGAGAATGGGAAAGCCCTACATACAAAGCCCAGATCCACAATGGGCCTGCAGGAAGCAACCACTATAGCAGTTTGATTTAAACCAGGTCTTGAAGATCACTTAGAAGTATACTTGTGGTCTTCTTTTCACCTTATACTTGAGTGAGCCATACCGCATCTGAAATGGGGAAAAAATGTGGAAAATTTTAGGATCTCCGTAACAAAATGCTCTCTAATGCAACAAGTCCTGAACAGATTATTTTCTACTACAGACAGGCCTAACATCCAGCACAGACACAGAATTGAAAGGATAAATCCAAATATTGTACAATAAAAGCGGCCTGAGACAATTAACATCATAAAATGTCAATTATACAATTACCCAAAATTCATCCCAAATGTTCACCATGTATACAAAAGTGGAAGAAGGCTTCTACAAAATATAGGCAGCTTTGCAACTCATGCAAGCTGCTCCCTGACTTGAATCAATTCAGAATAGGACCACAACAACACAAGCAAATAGCAGGTGCCAAACTGACATCCTAAGCACAGCTAAGGAAGGTTTCCACCCACAGGAAACACTCTAGGAATGCTTTCTAAGCAACGAAAGGCAGCACGTGCATGCACAGACCATTTTTTCATTTAATGTCAGCCCTGACTGGCCAAACTTAGCTGTGCCAAGCTGGGGCTGATTCTAAGAGCTCCCAAAAAGGCCAGACAGGAGCTATTGGGCCGGACCAGTCTGGTCCAATGCCAAAATTTGGATCTGTCCAGCCAATTCTGGCTTTCTGGGAACACTGGTCCTAGGCCAACCCACCTCTCAACCTTAGGATACAGCACAACTACACCAGCCCATCTCAGGATATAGCATAATTACATCAAGCTATCTTGGGATACAGCACACCAGCCTAGTGAGCATGCTGCCCTTGTGCTGCTGCCTTTTCAGCAGCAGTTGGGCCAGCCAGAGGCCTTCTAGCCCTGTGAATTTTGGCCTAGCTTGACAGCTTAGGATATGGCCCTACTTAAGCCAGCTTAGCTGGGCATTTTTCTGGCCTAAAGTCAGGACTGCATGGTAAACCATGATTTGGTGTTACATGAAGAAATGACAAGGAGCTTTGGTCTTGCACACTTCCTCCCTGCACTTCATGCACACTGGGATTCCTTTCTTCAGACAATAGTTTCCGGAGAAGCACAAACCACCATTTGCTTGTTTAAATGAAAGCACATAGGTTGAGTCTCTGTATCTGCAAGAACTTCCATGGATGCCAATTTTTGCATAAAGCAAAAGCAATGGCAAGCAGGCTATAAATCACTCCCTCCTTCCTTTTCAGGGCTTAGAAGATCTTCATTTCAGCTGGGAGACATACAGTCCATCCATAACAATACAGTAGGGAATGGGAACCTAGTTACCTTTCTACAGAGCTTTACACTATCAAGGAAGATATTTACTTGCCTCTTTTCGGCCTTTGATAGTTTTTACAGATTTCATGCTTTGTGTTCGTCGGAGGCCTCTTTGAACAAACATCTCATCATCTGAATAGGTCCCTTCCCTTTCTTCATCTGTTTTATCATCTTCAGATTCCCTTTTCATTGGAATACCATAACCTAAGAAATCGCAAGACTAAAATTTAACATGATGCCATTTGTATCAACCATTTATAATGATCTATCACTTATAATGATAATGATATAATGCTATCACTTACAATAATCTAGCAAGGCAAAAAATGCAAATATTTAAAGTCTCTAGAAAATAGCTTCTGCTTCTTAATAGTCCTATTAAAGAGAGTTGTAGGAAAATAGAAAAGTAATATTTTTCAGCTCAATAAGGAAATTGTAAAAACTTGCATTTGGAACAAATTACCAAAATTCAACGCCTTTGAAGCCATTCAATCTCAAATGAGTTCTATACTGAGCTGCAAACCCAGCCAGTTCCTTAACATTCAAGCACAGTACAAACACTCCTTTCTTAAATCCCTGACTTTGCAAAAAAACCCAACCATCCTCATCTTGCACAGGTGCCACTGCCATTTTCCCAGAAAGATATATTGCAAGCTCATTTGGGTTATTTGCTCATTTCCTACACTACAAAATGTATCAATGCATCGAAATGTATCCAAGTGAAAGGAGCTGCCTTGAAAGGAGCTGCCAAGTTCCAAACTTGTTATACACGGATTTGACTCAACATGATTGGCCACTGCAAATCATGGTTTAAAAAACTGAATTTCTACTGCTCCTGCAAGAAATCATTCCATTCTTCAGGTGAACCAGGCAAAGGCAAGAGGTCCTTTGCATTTCTGTTTGCTGAACTGCCTTTCTAAAAAATTAGGAAGAACTGTTTTAAAAAAAAAACAACAGTACAGGGACACCCTTTTTATTTTTAAAACTATTTTAAACCTCTCATAACAAGCGCCTCACATAAAAGCGTTTCACATAACAAGTATAAATTTCCAAGTAATCTTGCTTCACATAACAAGTTCCGCTTCACTTAACAAGCAAGAGCACTATGGGCACGCACACTATGTAGCCCTGACACTCCACACAGAGGCTCTTTAAAAGGGCTGCCGAGTAGCGCTGCTGCCTCTAACTGCCCCCAACTTGGGGGCAGTTGCCTGGGGGGTGCCAGGAGCAGCTGCCCCCAAGCTCCCCCACCAGCCATCTTGAACCTCCAGCAGCAGCCCAGGTAAGCCTCCCAGAAAATTGTCTTTGATTGCAGCCTCCTAACCATGTCTACCCAGAAGTAAGCCCCACTGTGTTAAATGGGGCTTCCTCCCAGAAAAGTATCTTTAGGATTGCAGCCTAAGTAGATGTCATAGGATTATGCACATTGAATGCATGTTTTGAATTTAATTATATTGTTTTGTCATCTTTTTACATACAGTTAATATTTTTATATGAATATTTTGGGGGTTGTGGAACCAATCATCTGAGTTTCCATTATTTCCTATGGGAAAATCCATTTCACTTAAAGAGCGTGCCTCTGGAACGAATTAAGCTCTTTATGTGAGGCACCACTGTACTTTTATTTAACACATTATTTAGAATCAGCAAGATGTCCCAGAATCAAACACCTGCCAATATTGAGGCATGATCTTATTCCATTGGGAGCAAATACCAGAAAGTGGGCCTTGAAACATATTTTACACTTTTTTTTATCCACTGATTTTTTTTTAACCATGGGGGTTCCAGAATAGAACCCTAGGGATAATGAGGGACATCTGTACAGTGAACCTTGTTATTAAAATCCATCATAAAAGTAATCTCATAAAGTAATCTCATAGTATGCTAAACTACCCGAAAACCAACTACTACTTTGGCTCGTACAGATGAAAGTAGACAGGATTCCCAACTTTTTTAAGACATGGTGGCAGGGGCAGATTGAGCAAGCTATTCAATAATGCAATGTATACATAAGTTCTAGGAAACCCCAAACCATATCCTGATCAATTTGCGGAAATGTGGCTCCCTATTCAGGGAAATAAAGGTTTTAGTTTTATATCACACCTTGTTTTATTAAAAAAATGTAGAGCTTTAAAAATGTACAAACCTAAAGATTCATTGGTGGAGCCTTTGCCTCTCTTTTTGGTATCAGGTAAAGTTTGGTAGTGTCTCTGACCCACTGGTTCATCACCTTGAATAGCTGTTAAATCTTGCATGCTGAAACTCCGCAATTTTTCTGTTATTGCACCCTGACTCTGAAAAATAAAAAATGGGGAAATAAAACCTTCATGTGGGAGGAGTACCTTTGGGACCATTTTCTTCCAAATTGGTTTGTAATGGCTAGATGCACGAAGTTCTGCATGCAGTCTCTGCATTTGTTTTCAACAATTACATTTCCATATTTTCGGAGGTAGTACTGTGCTTAGTTTTATTCTTTTAACTATTCAAAATCCCAAAGAGGGTGCACAACAGAACATGTCAATAGGATAATAAGAGAATTTAATCTGTCAGAGGGAAGTTAAGTGCTATTTACTTATCCAATTAAAGTAGTCTCACAGTGAGCTCAAAGGGTAATCTGAAAAGAAAGACTCAAGTTATAAACACTATAGATATTAAGCCTACATTGGTTAGCTATACACTTACAGAGGTAGGATTTTATTTTCAAAATCAGGTAAACTCCAAAACAAGCTCAAGCTCCAAAACTAAGTTTATAAGACTAAAAGCTTAATCAAAAGCTACTGAGGGTGTGCCTCCTATGCCTGCAGGCCTCCCAGTATCTCAAAACAGCTCCCTGATACAATTACAACCCATTTCTGGTTTTCATCTGACATTTTACAGGCCTTTTCAGAGAACAGCATTTGTGTCCCAAGTAGTGAAGCGAAGCTCTGTGCATCTTAGAGCTTGGCTGAACAGAAAGTTAACAATATGATGTCAATACTGAATGATGGAAGATATTGTTGTACCACTCTGCAGAAATCAATGGCCCTTATATAAAACCTCTGTATAAATACTGTATACTTTAACTCAGACATCGTATCTGTGTTTCATACAACCATTTTGTCTGTGACTATGGCTCTGGCTAAAGAATTCCAAATTTTATTAGAAGGCAAATACTAAATTTAACATGCAAGTTGATGTTTATTCAAGTTTCATTTGCCAAATTTATCCTTAGCATGTACTACTGAATTTTCATGCTGAATTGTGCCATATTAAGAACCTGTCCCTCATTAACTCACTTGCTTCTTTGTACTAGTTATCTTTTCAACCATATTTGGAAAGACACTTAATTTATCAAAGGGCAGTAGTAATTGCTGAATAGGTAGCAGATACATGAATTCTAGAATGTCAAATTAGGACTAATATTCTTTTAGAAGTATACAGTGATCAGCCCAAAAAGTCTGCGCCAGGATTTTTTAAAAGCCTGAATGTACATAAATATTTGTCAGCAAGACAATTACTATACAAGCTAATATTAGCCAAAGAGTATCATAAGTCTCTAGATAAACTAGCAGAGAAAACATCTCAAATACATTTGGAAATGTAATGGTTTTCACCAATAGCTCTTAAAAATAAGAACATGGTAGACAAAATATTTGATACTATGCAAGCAACAAAAATAAACTGTTTTGGATACATCAGGAGTTTTATGTTGTCTGAAATCAAGTACATGAATACTACACAAGGCATGCACAGCAATACTAGAAGCCATATACAAGTCACACAATGTCAAAGCCAACCTCCCCCACCCAGCAATCAAGATGCAGGACTTGCAGAAATAGCCTTCCTTGATAATGAGCATGTTAGAATCCTTGCCTGAGCCCTAGATATGCGGCTTGTATTTCTTAAGAACACTGTGGTAATATCTTTACCATTCCATCTTTAGGCAGTGTAATACCAAGTGTCTTTAAAAAGGTACTGCAAAATCAGTTATGTGCAACTTAGGAAGCAGATTTGGCTGTGTTTCCTCCCTAGAAGCAGTAGCTGGTGCTTGAGCCCTAGAGGGTTTTAGTCCTAAGGCAGAAGAGAAGGAAATAGTTCGGTGCTCAATTGTCAATGAGCAATAGCAGGAAAGTCAAGGCAGGGCAGGGTTGCCAGATGACAGGAAATTCCCTGACAGAACTGGAAATGAAGCCCTGGAACCGGACGTCAGGGTTGAGGCCTGTTTGTCAGGACATTAGGGGCCTTTCCAGCTATTTCCTGGGATTTTAGGCCTTTTAGGCCTGTGTGCAACTCCCTGAGGCTGCTGCAGGGCCCAATGAGCCTCTTAAGAGCACAATCCTAACCATGTCTACTCAAAAGTAAGCCCCATTGTGTTCAATGGGTCTTACTCCCAGGAAAGTGTCTTTAGGATTGCAGCCTTATGTTGCAAGTTAAAGGAGGGGGAGGGAGGGGAGGGAATCTTTTTCTCCCTTCAACAGTGGAAGAACTACATCTCCTAGCATGCATGCTGCTTCCCAGGGACTGAAGTGCTCCAGACATTGAATGGCTGTGAAAATAGTTGTGGAGCATTAAGCTCCAGTCCCTGCATGTGCCAGAAAGAGTCTCCACTTGCTGTTTGCTGCAAAGGAAGGAAGGAGGGAGCTCAGCTGAGGCTGCTGGATAGGAGAGGGGAGCAGGGGAAGGAGGGAGCCTTGTAAGTGGAGCTGCTCTAAAGCTTTGCAGTGAGTTTGGCTTGGAGGGAAAGGAGGGGGAAGAATTAATTTTTTTAAAGCAGGGTTGCCAACTGACCAGAGAAACACCAGGCTCTCCTGCTTCTATGCCCTTGTAGATGGATCTACCAATATATACTTTGCACAAAAAAGCATGTACTCCACAACAAGGGCTTGAGTTGCTCAGATTGTGGGGCCTTTCACCTAGCTGTTGTCAAAGCAGGGGCTGAGTATAAAGTTGGCAACATGCTTAGGGTAGGTATGGTAGGGACAACTCCTGCCTTCTTAAATTTTAAGCCTCCAAGCCAAATTGTGTCCACTCAAAAGCATTACAGTCAATGGAGCTTATATTGTGTAAGGGGGCAAAGGAAAGGAGGCTGAGAGATCAAGCATGTGCATACCTGCCTGCCTAAGTATCACTTAAACATGTGCTACTATCTTCATTGTTTATGCAATAACTGTTTCAGGAATCAAAAAACAAGTGCAAGTAATTTTCCCTTTGTTTCCTTTAATTTCCCCTCCCCCCCAACAGTGTGGAGCACTGGAGGCTATGTATCATTGTAACCTTCAAATGGGAATGGAGAGAGTGACCACAAGGCAGTGAGGCACTGCTGATGCATTACAATTAAGATGAGTAGTTAGCCTGTAATACAGGCATATTAAAGAACTATGTAAACTATATGCAGTTTGCTTTTTTAAATAAAACATTAACAGAACTCTGAAAACATAGTTCCTATTCCCATTGCATTGCAAAATACAGTGGATTGTATTTCATAGATCCATTATTTCACTACCCATAGATGCTGGAGTTTGTTTTTACAGTGTTTTAAAAGTCACAATAGGTCAGAAAACAGCCTTTCCTATCATACTGCTATCCTGTCCTTCCTATCATGACCACCATCATGGCACTCAATAGTGCTCTGTAAGCCACTTCTGAGAGGGTATATGAATTGGAAGTGGCTTTGGGAAGGCTACTTCAAATGGTGCACTTTTGCAGTGCCGACGTTGGAAAGGCTATTTTTTATGACACTGACTTAAAAAAAATATTTTTAAAGGCATATCCCACTATCCATAGATCTTTGAATCCTCAAGGACGTAAAACCAACTCACCCATATATACCAAGGGCTGACTATATAACACAGTGGTATTCACAGTGGTATTCACTGGAGAGAGGAGTGGTGGTGTGTTGCAAAGACTGTCCTGGAGACCCCCCAAAATCAACTTCGCAATGGTGTGCACTACCCCATCATGTCATATATCGTTGGATTTGACTTGAAGCGCTGAATCCAATGCATCAATCTGTTTTGAAATAGCTCCTTCCTATCAAAAATTATGGCCAAAAATCCAAAAAGCAAAAATATGCATAGAAAATACATGGGGAAATGAAAGTGATTTATATTGCGGCTTTACTTGTGAGTAGGGAAACATGCCATAGTGGAAAGGTCTTTCTAGTGGAAAGGTCAGGCTGAGAGCAATGAGCACAGACCCCAAAGGAGGAAGTTCCAGCCTCCAAGCTTCCCCTTTACACTGAGCTAAAGTAAACTGCACAGCCACGTTTACTCACAAGTAAGCAAACACTTTGGCTGGTGTGGAAGGTCTCCAGCACAGCCCTGGGGTTGTGCAAGGCCTCTTGCACAGGGGGTGCAAGGCCTCCAGCACAGCCCTGATCCTAGGCATCTGGAGCTTACAGGTGCTCCATAAGTCAGATCCCTTCCCAACACTGAAAATTAGAGAAACTGGCTCTACAGGTAAAGTGAATTTTAAAAAAAACATATTTGTAAAAATAGTCCAAACTCTTCTTCCCCCCTCTCCCAAGCTTAATTTCTGTCCCTATCCCTCTGGGGTTTTAATGCATTTAGGGGTGCTTAATGCTGTTTTTATTCTTTTTTAATCAGTTGTCCTCTTTTTGCAGGACACATCCTCTTTTAATCCATGTATCCTGGATTGGCCTCCATGTATCCTTCATTGTCCTCCTTTTCCTTGTGAGCAGGCAGCTTATAGCCTGCTTGAAATTAATAAATTATATGTAATAAATTGTATATGTAATATTTTGAAATGTAGGATTCAGTAATATAATGTTTAAATTAAGCACATGAAAGCAATATACACATGAGCTTTTATTTTGTTTTGTTCTACACTTTTCTTGGGTGTCCTTCATTTTGAAGGGGGGCTGTTCTCAGAAAGAAGGGGACAGCCAGGCTTGGGGAGGGGAAGGAGTGCATCAAAACAGAGCACCAGAAGCTCCCAAGCCCATCTCCCTGTTGCTCCGCAAGGGCTTCTTGCTGCAGGTGATGCCTGAGCCCTGACAAGTGCCTTCTTAGCCTGCCTTCTCCCAGTGTATGTGTGTGTGGTGCGAGTGCATGGGTTTTGTGTGTGTGAGTGTGCATCCATGGGTTTTGTGTGTGAGAAGATGCGGTGGATATGTGTATTGTGGGTGTGTGAATGAGTCCATGGGATGAAAGGGGTGTGTGTGTGTGTGTGTGTGTGTGTGTGTGTGTGTGTGTGTGTGTGTGTGTGTGTGAGAGAGAGAGAGAGAGAGAGAGAGAGAGAGAGAGAGAGTGCATGTGGAGGTTGGGGCAGTGGGGTGGGAGAGAGCATGGGGACTTGGGGGGCAGAGTGACCTATGTCCTTTTTTTCTAGGACATAGCCTCTTTTTAGCCTTGTGTCCTGGATGGGGGGGGGGTAGCAAGTTTGACAGGGGGTCCTGGACAGTTTCCAAAGATTGAAAGGGGTCCTGGGCTAAAATGGCCAAAGATCACTGGTATAACATTTTTAAGTCATGTATGAAGACTGTTCACTACAAGTTTTTATTTTTGTACAGCACAGATTTTTGTACAGCAAAGCACAGATGTTTATAAAATACAGCAGTATAGCACACACTGCAATGAGCAAGTATTTGGAGTAATTCATAGAGAAAACTAGAACTTCAAGCATGCCAACAGATTTTTACAAAAAAGTAATTCCTTTTTGTGTCATACCTCTAATACTTAGGCTAATACAGTTTCGCAACTCTAGGATGATTTGTTATCAGCAGTTATTGTTTACAGCACATTCCAATTCATGTCTATTCAGAAGTAAGTCCCATTGTATTCAATTAGATTCACAGCCCTATTCTATCCTTCCTCCTCAATCAGTGCATAAGGACTAAAATGAAGTACCATAGCTTGCCATTTTGGTATTTCCATGACAGATCGGGGGCAATCTAGCCTTTGCACAGAGAGACCTACTTGGACTTGCACTAGCCACAGAAAGCTGGTGAAGATCCATGTATATTCTCTGTGCTATGTAGGCTTACTCCTAATAAGGGGAAATTGTGCAGAATGGGATCTGGGAAAGGGATTAGAATTTGGTAGATATTCCTGCTGATGAACTGCCCCTTCTCAGACTTGATCCACCCACCACTAGTAATATCCAGGTTTAGCCTATCAATTTTCATCAAGATATATGATCAGAGGTATACAGGTTTTCTTTCTACATTTACAGTTACTGTATAAATGAAAATTTCAATAATGTTCCATAGATACACGACTCGATTATAGTGATGGTTCCTATCAAAAGTACCTTCAAGTCTAAATGAAACAGAACAGCTAAACGTCTGATTCTAGCATATTATAAACTGCAAGCAAGAGCAGTAATGATTCAAATTCAAGAGATAATGAATAGCTTATTCTTAGTAATGAGTTTAGTAGGGATTTGTGTTCATTTCCCACTCATATGTACAGCAGAATTATTTCATGCCTTATTTTCCATGAGCAATTACCTCAACTTGATTGAAGGAACACAGCAGAAAGAGGCCAGAAATCCTATGAAGTGTGATTACCAGCAAGAAGAGGCAACAAGAGAGAAAGAAAGGGTCATCTTCACTATTAAAACAGTCAGAATGCAACCAGTGTTAATGAGAGAACATACTTTTAGAATGAATTATATCCAGTTCCTTTGAGCACAGACATAAACAAACTATATTTTTGTCTAATAAGCAATATTGATTTACCTTTACAGCTGCAGTCACTGCAGCAGTAGCAGCGAAATTTAAGCCTTGTTTTCCAAAGTTAACCATTGTTTCATAGCCACGTTCTTTGGCTTGCACAATATATTCATCAATCTCCTAAATGGAGGCAAGGAGCAGAGAAAAAGCACACAAACCATAGTAATAACATTAATGTAATTTGACATCTGCAGTCTGTAACATTTCCTTTTTTAGTGTTATAGTTTGCACGTTAGCGATTCAATTCCCTCTCTCCCCCCTTTCACCATCACACATCTCTGATCCATGCACATTTAAATATATTTCCATATTAAAATAAATGACCATTTAAAAGCCAATGCTGAGGAAAAGTCTCACCCTTTCTTTTGAAGAAAGAAGAGGATGAAGGAACTTCCTATATATTAAACTTGCTCCTCTAGTATAAGGAGAGAGCAACCAGATAACAAATGCAATCTTCAATTCATAGTATAGTGGAAACCTGCAAAATATAAATTCAAATCCAAAATTGAGTTATGCTTTTAGGAATAAGTGTCTTTCTAATACACTTACTCATGAAAACTCCATTAACATGCTATTTCTTTTTCTGGTTCAGCCTCTTGCAGAAATTATTCTGTTTTATAGAAGTTCATTTTCTTACGAACAGTTTTATGAAGTAGTAAGTGCATAAATATACAAGATGATATGGTAAAAATATTGACTCAAATTATCAGTTCAAATCTAATAAGTCTTAATTGCTACATAATATAAACCCAGCAGCCTAACTTGAATTGACTGGACTTTTAATATAGTTTTAATTGCATGTGTTGAACTGCCCAAAAAGAAAAATTGGTCACATTTCTGCATACAGATACTCATATTTTCCTTTTCCTTATCTACATGAGGTGACAATTTTTTAAAGACCGAAATTCATTTTCCACAATCAATAAATTTTTTTTCAGAATTTTGAAATTAATATTCTTTTTAAGCATAATCCAGTGTGCATTGCAACTTCTCTGGAGAAGGTATATTCTTCATTTATCAGTGTGCTGGTGGATCAGACCAGGGAGGAGGCAGGATCAGCAGCACTGGAGCTGGCCACATCCAGCCACCTTCCTAGGCCTGATCTTCTGAGGATGAGGCAATGAAAACCTGCATCAGTGATTGAGCTTAAGCAGGTGGAAGCAGCCCGTTATGGCTGTGGCTGCTTTACTCCACAACAAAGAAAATAATATCCTTTTAGCGCAGGTGACCTCCAGCAGCCTATATTCCTATACAGTATACAGGACAGACCATGCAGTGGAAGTTATGCTGGATTGGGTAGCCTGTAGCGTATCAAATGGCTTTTGAACGCCCACTTTCTGTTGTGCAGTAAAATAAAATCCTATAAATTTAGTTTTTTCTTTTATTGATATTACGTGCCCAAACCCATCTTCCTCCATTAATGATACCCTCTTGGGGCAAACAGATATATTGGTCTTTTCCAATGACCTGATTGGGCATCATCAACATATTTATTTCACCTCTATCTGCATTTTTTTGGTACTATTTTTAGAAATCAAATAACTGTACTATATTTTATATCCCCACCCATGGCAGATCTTATATAGAATAATTTTCTCAATTATCTATTTTGTACATAATAATATATCAAAGCACAGTTGCAATAACTTTTCCACTCCTCTTACCAAGAGATCAATAGATCAGTTAGTGTTTCAGTAGCAGTATACAAGGCAAATACAATCCAATACATCATCCACCGCACCTGAAAATAAAAACCAGACTAATAAAAAAGCAATTTAAATTAAAATAAAGTATAACAGGAACATATCATTATGCAACACAAGACATCATGCAACACAAGACAAACTTATTTTTTAGTTGGCTCCTAGACCCTTAACTTAGGAAAAATTGTTTAAACTTTATAGAGTTCTTTGTTTTAATGCAGGTCAAAAAATCTCATAGGCCAACAGTGAATGAGTTGTATAAATTGGATATCACATATAAACAAACTTTTAAAAGTGTATGCCCAACCCCTGTGGGCTTAGGAAAACATAAGAAATGTGAATGAAACAGCAAGGAGATCTAAAAGCTTCGATCCAAATGTAAACAACACCTGAAGAGATGGAGGAGTCTGTAAGTCCTTCTCATAGCACAATTACTACAAAAACCCCACTGAAAAATGGTGGCTTAAGTTTCACCTGGGACTGTGGGTGGTGCAAGTGGTTTAAGACACTGTGCCTGTTAACCAGAAGGCCAGGGTTCGATACCTGGGTCCCCACAAGACAGGGTGAGCTCCTGTCCTTAGCCCAGCTCTGTGACGCCAGCTGGAACCAATCGTATCGGCTCTGCCTTTTCATTGGACTATTTCAGTGGCATGGAGAGGGGGGATTTGCTGCTTGGGTAACAGCCTATCCTCCATATCAATCTACCCAGGCCTTTGTGCTTTGCATGCAGCGTCAAGCATGATACCATAGTCTTTCGAGACTGATGGATGCCAAGAGAGAACCAAGAGAGAAGTTTCACCTGCCAATGTAAACTGCCATACCTGCCTTGGAGGTGTGCAAGAATGTAAAATTATATGTTTTTGAAAGGAAAAATAATTGAAATTTAGGGAAAACTGAAACAAATTCAAAGTTTTCCAGTTAAGCCTAAACTTATTTATTGCTTTAGCAGCATAAAATGCATCATTTACAACTGATTCAGTGAATAAATTGTAATATTTGGCATATTTAAGAAATCTGAAATTATAAATATCTGTTTTTAAATGAAAATTTGTAAATATGCTCACATATACTGCTGCACCCTATGCAGCCTAAAGATATGAATCTGTTTTTGCAATGTGAAAAGAATAAATATCCACCTGTGGAAAGGTCGCACAGTCCATAAAGAACTGTGCTCTTTACTATAACGTACACAATATACTGTAATGGACTGTATTCTGTACTGTACATTTAATGGTTCCAGAAAGTAATTAAAGAACAAACTCAAAATTAAAGGTAACAAAATTCAAATCCCAATTATTTTAAGTCACTGAAATATGAAGTGTTCTCCATCATAAAGGATACATGACACTGTGGGCACAATCCTAACCATGTCTACTCAAAAGTAAGCCCCACTGTGTTCAATATATCTTACTCCCAAGAAAGTGTCTTTAGGATTGCAGCCTGTATCTTTTTCATCAATGGTCTCCTAAACCTGGACCTGGGGGCCAGATGTGGCCTACTGCAAGCCTCTATATGGCCCTTATCCAGCCTCTGGTACACTGAGAACTTTTGTCCCACTCAACAGAACACAACCAGAGCTGCGCTGAGGATCTCAGAATTAGAGTTCCATCTCTATTTAAATTTTATATTTAATTTTTTTTGCCTTCTATACTGTGCCAGATATTTGATGCGGCCCTTTGCCCAAAATGCTTGGAGACCCCTTGCTTTATATTATCTAAGCAATGCTATTGGTGTTCCTGGGAGACTAGATTTTAAATAAAAGTGGCAGAAATAATTTTCTGTTTATTAAAAATAGTATGCAAGTCAGAAATGTATAACATCATCCCTGAATGTGCAACACCCCTCATGCGCACCATCCCCCTTGCGCACCACCCCGTACAACATCCCCCATACGCACCATCTCCTTGTGCAATACCCTGGCATGTGCACTGTCCCCCATGGGCAATATCCCATACCACATCCTACCATGTGCACCCTCCCCCCATGCGCACCATATGCACAGGCTGTCCAGGTCCAGGGAGTTTTATTACTTTGTCCGGGGGAGTAGGAAAACACAAGAGTGCCTCCTTACGGAATTTATGAGCCATGCACAGCAGGTCAGATTTCCCTAGCCCTAAACGTCCAGCTCTTAACCCTTTCAGTGCTCTTTAAACTGTTGCTAACGATGCAGTTTCCGAGCCCTATAAATCTCCAGCGCCTCTTAACCCTTCTTCTGCCAACAATTCAGCTCTGCTCCACTTCTAGTCCTGCAAGGTAAATCCTGCCTGGGGATACTCTGCTTCCTCCTTCCCAGTCCTTTACATCCTGGTCTTTCTGGCTCCCTACAGTCTGCTTTTGCACTCTGCACATCCTTAAGGGCACTGCAGATTTCTCTTGGTGGTTCCAGATCCCACCTTCCTGATGCAGAGATGTCCTCCTTTCTATCCCCCTCCCTTGTGTATGTGCTTGTGTGTGCATGTGTGTGCTTGTGTTTGTGTCTGAACCACATATGTTGGAGTCACTGGCTTGTGTTATGCTACTACAAACGGTATCTTTAATGTCTGGGTCTGAATCATGTATTTTACAAGGTTTTCAATTTTAAAGTGTTGAAATTAAGTACAGGAAAACAATATGAGTTTTCCGCTTTATTTTAACATGTCCTACATTTTTTACTGTGTCCTTCAATTTTTTAAGCACATAGAAATTTTGTCTTCGGGGTGGGTAAACTGGCCTTGGGGTTCAGGGATTTTCCATTTGCCCTGTGCAAAAGCCTAAATCTATATATATAAAAGAGAAAAGTCACTGACTGACTGATTCACTCACTGACTTACTCATCAACTCCCTGCCAAAACTGCTGGGCCTAGAAGCGTGAAATTTGGGGTGGATGTTCCTTCCATGACCGAGGGGTGCACTAAGAACTGGTTTTCAGAAATTCCAACCGGAAGGGGCTGAAAAGGGGCGTAACGCATTTTCCTCCTTATACTTTGCATTGAAAATTGATGACTCTTCAACATTCTGCTCCTACTTCTGCGCCTAGAAGCATGGAATTCTGGGAGGGATTCCTTCTGTCACCTGAACACCCACCAAGAACCCCTGTGGAGAAATTTAACCCTTCAGGGGCTGAAAAGGGGTCAACACGTTTCTATCCTACACTTAACATGGGAGACTGACCAACCCTCCAGCCAATTTGGTGCTCTCTGCCTGGTGCATTGGAGGGATGGGTTGCACTGGGGAGGATGCTGCGCATGGGGGGAAGTTTTGCATGGGGGTTGATGCGCATGAAGGAAGTTGTGCTTGGGGGGAAGTTGCGCTTGGGGGGGAAGTTGCGCTTGGGGGGGAAGTTGTGCATTGGGGGAAGTTGTGCATGGGGATTGATTTGCATGGGGAGAAGTTGTGCATAGGGGTTGATGCGCATGGGGGAAGTTGGCACTTGGGGGGAAGCTGCGCATGGGGGAAGTTGCACTTGGGGGGTTGATGCGCATAGGGGAAGTTCCGCAAGGGGATGGATGCGCACGGGGGAAGTTGCACACGGGGGTTGATGAGCATAGGGGGAAGTTGTGCATGGGGGTTTGATGCGCATGGGGGAAGTTGTGCATGGGGGTTTGATGCGCATTGGGAGGAACCCCAATGGGGGTTGATGCACATGGGGGTTGATGCACATGGGGAAAGTTGCGCATGGGGGAAAGTTGCGCATACAGGTTGATGCACATGGGGACGTTTCAATGTAAAGTAATGTAAAGTATAGGGAGGAAAACACTTTGCTCCCCTATCACCCCACTGGAATTTCCAAAAATAGGTGCCTCCATCACAGAAGGAACCCCAAATTTCATGCTTCTAGGCCCACCCAGCGGTTTTGGCTGGCCAATGATGGGTGAATGAGTCAGGCAATCTTCAGTTTTATATTTATATATATAAATACAGTGGTGCCTTGTAAAACAAACTTAATTCATTCTGGAACCATGTTTATCTTATAAAGCATTCTTCTTACAAAGCGTATTTTTGTCTTACAAAGCTGAATCCCGTAGAAATTTTTATTCGTCTTTCACAGCATTCGTCTTACAGGGCATTCATCTTGCAAGGTACCACCATGAATAGAAATACATTTCTATCAAATAAAGCTGCAATCCTAACCACTTTCATGGGAGTAAATCCTACTGAACACAATGGGACTTACTTCTGAGTAGACATGATTATGATTGCACTGTAAAGCTTTCACCAATTAATTGGTGGGTGAATTTTACTCAGTAGGATCAAGATTCAGCTGTGGAGGGGCAAGTTAAGGGCACATTTCTAAGATATTTTAATTTGGTGTGCTAGTACAATAAGTAATAAGAAAAAATGTTTTCCCTCAAATCATGAATTGCAGCTTTTTTCTAGTAAAGTTTCAACCACCATTTCAAAAAATGCTTGTATTGAAGATTTGGTAATATGCAGGCTTACTTGCTTAATAAGGTGAATATGCTTATGATCACTTCAAATTTCTCTCATCTGTTAACAGCCTAACTTCTTAAATCAATTTTAAAACAGCAACATACAACTCATAGTTGCAGGTTATGTCTTAAAATACGCCTACTTGAAATTCTTTGGGTTTGGACAGACGTCTTAGTATTTCAGATTGAACAGAAAGCTGGTCATGTGATGATATCCTAAGCTTAACTCTCAAAGGAATTAAAGGGTATTTTAAGCTTGAGTGAACAGAGTTAAATTAGTGTACATGCCAGCTAAAGTTACTACACTGATGGGTTGTCTTATCTGAAAAAGTGACCTTCATGTGAACTTTCACAGACTGAACACAAGGCTTTAATGCCAAGGGAAAGAGGGGATGGAGTATTAGTTTTGTATCATACATTAAGTATAGTTTGGCCAGCACGGGCATGGAATCATAGTTAGTGGGATACAAATATTAAACATAAATTTGTTTTTTACAATACTGAAACCAAGTAAGGGCAAAATCCAGAGTAACTATGGGGAGTCCTTGCTCTGGTGTAAGAACTTACTCTGGATTCCAATATGAATTTCCCTTATATTTTCACTAGGTGGTGATTTGGGGGTAATTCTGTTTAAGAGAGATGGGAGGAAGGAGAAATCTACAGTATATATATAAAACTGAAAAGTCACTCACTGACTGACTCACTCACTCACCAACGCCCAGGCAAAACTGCTGGCCTAGAAGCGTGAAATTTAGGGAGGGTGTTCCTTCAGTGACATCAACACCCACCAAGAACCCATGTTGAGAAATTTTACCCTTAAGGGACTGAAAAGGGGTGCAACGTATTTCTGTCCTATATGTAACATGGAAGGCTGACCAACATCCAGCCAATTTGGTGCTCAGTGCCCTGGTGCACTGGGGGGGGATGTGGTTCAGTGGGAGGGGTTGCACTAGGGAGGATGCTCTGCATGGGGGAGGTGATGCACATATGGGGGAATTTTACTCCCGCAATGTGGGTACATTTTTGCTAGTAAACAATATTTGGCCATTTAGGGCAACAAACTGGTGTTTTGTACAATCAGTACCTATGTGAGGGTTAGTTAGTCCTCTGATGTCCGTGATTATAAGAGAAAACCACATTTAGTCAAAACTATCTTAAATTTGAAAAATAGAAATTTGAAATGAACTTAAATTTGAAAAAATAAAACTGATTAAAGGCAGGACTCTTCAAATGAGTCATGTTTGGGGTCTGGAAAAAGATTACCACCTCATGTGTGGCACTTACTGTTTTACATCCCTTTGCCAAGATAAGCTTGAAAGAACATTGGCTCCATGGCATATACCATAATTCTGCAATTGTAGTGCACAACCTTTTCTGCCTGGATGACTCTCCTAAATAGGGGTGCATACTGCAATCGGTGGCACATTGTAGTCACCATCAATCTGCCCTGCCTGCTGAAGAAAAGAGTGCAATATCGCTGCTGCTTCCAGGGTGTAGCGCTGCACATAGCTATGTTTCCTGCCCCTTCATCCCAAGGACGACGCAGAGGCTCTTCTGAGACAGGCAGGAGGAGCGATGCTGCTCTCCCTCTCCGGGAATGACTGCTCTCCTACCAGTCTGCGTCTCTCCCCCTTCACCCATCTCAAGGATGAAGCCACACTTTGTCACCGTGACATGCAGAAGGAGAGGAGCATCCTCCACCCTGTCCTGTGAACAAGTCCCACTGGATAAAGTGGGACTTGATTCTGAGTATACAGCAAAGGATAATCCTCTTTTTGCATCCACAGCTGCCTTCCCATCCAGAGTAAGCCTCTGAAGCTGCTCTTGCTCCTTTTAGTTTGCATAGATCACATTGGAAAACACACGTACACACATCATCCACACTTTCCTGGCAGTAAGCCCCATTGGATACAAAGGGCCTTGATTCTTGGATTCTTTTTGCTGCCAGAGCGGCCTTCCCAGGTAGAGTTGGAAGCCTCTGCTGCTGTTGCTGTTCCAAGCTGCTTTTGCCGTTTTCAGAGATCTTATTGGAAACACACACAGAGTGCTTTCAGGTTGGCATCCTACACACTTTCCTGAGAGTAAGCCAGATTGACTATAATGGGGCTTACTTCTGAGTAGACAGGTGCAAGACAATGCTCTGCTCCCAGAGCTAGTCTAGTTTTCTGTTGTCTTGCCCTGAACATTTGGCAGGAGGAAATTATGGTAATCCTAACTGCGCTCAAATAACAGGGTTTCTGTGTGTGTGTTTCTGTGTGTCCTGCACCATCCATGCTTCTTGAACTTTAAACACCTCCAAACAATAGAAAGCAGTGCCTGGAGCTCATTGTTTTAGGTAGTAAAATAAAATTTTGACTTGCTTTGCAGCTGCGCATTACAATCACTAGCACACTACTTTTTCCTAACATGCATTCAAAGTGCATAATCTTATTAAGTCTACTTAGGATGCAATCCTAAAGACATTTTCCTGGGAGTAAGCCCCATTTAACACAATGGGGCTTACTTCTGGGGGGACATGGTTAGGAGACTGCAATCAAAGCCACTTTCCTGGGAGGTTTACCCGGGCCGGTGGGGGCACTTGGGGGCAGTTAGGGGAAGCTGGCTCTGCCACCCCCAGGCAGCTGCCCCCCAAGTATAGTGAACATACAGGCTGGCCAGGGTTTGAGACCTGGGTCAGCCCCACAAGACAGGGTGAGCTCCTGTCCTTAGCCCAGCTCTGCGACGCCAGCTGGATCCAATCGTATTGGCTCTGCCTTTCCATTGGACTAATTCAGTGGCGTGGAGAGGGGGGATTTGCTGCTTGGGTAACAGCCTATCCTCCATAACAATCCAACCCAGGCTTCCATGCTTCGCATGCAGCGCTGAGCACAGTACCATAGTCTTCCAAGACTGATGGAGGCCTGCTTTTTTTTTTTAATGCTGCCAGTGACCACTCTAAAATCTACTACACATGAAGGTATTTCAGCAAAAAAAGGGAAAAATGTTGCCAGAAAATCCCAAAGGAGCAAAGAATGGACAATCCATCCAGCTCAGCTTTGCCCTAGTGATTATCTAGTGCGTAGGGTCTGCTTACTTGGATGCCTTTCTCCACTTGGTCTGATCAAAGGCATCTTCAGGGTGACATTAACACACCAAATGTCTTCAATTACTCAGCTAATCTGTTTTATTTTTTAAGAACAGCAACAATGCCAAAAGCCTTACCAGAAATGCATTCATGGATGCATCCAATTTCAACTTTTAAAGGAATATCATCCTTTGTATGTGATTTAATCTACTTTCTATGTGTAAATATACTTTAAAACTGATTGTGTCTATGAAGGAATGGGAGAGTGGCTAAGAATAACAAGCAAGAAGTTACCTTAGTATTCAAGGTATAACTGTTTAAACACAAAAAGCCGCTAGGGAAAGGGTATTTCTGGAGGAGACATCTATTATAAACAGAGACATGTTTTCTTAAAAGAGCACTGATTTAATAATTTACTATTTCAAGAGTTGCTGCTTGAGGCATTTATAAGCCCAGCATTCTGGATGACAGGCTTGTTAATTCATACTTGAGGAACTAAAGTTCACCTAAAAGTAAATGATAATTCAGTGTGACTTAGGACCCAGAACTATCCAACTTTCCCATGTGGATGTATCCATGCCCCAAGACTTTGATTGCATCAGGAGGCAAGAATCACACAGGCCTCCTCAAGATAAGAGAACACTGGAAAGTAAAATAAGATTGGGCTGTCCCACTTAAATAGACAGGTCCAGAGGCATGGAAGTGTAAAAAGGATACAATACTGTATTTTTGCTTGTGTACATCCAAAGGCAAGTGGTAGGCCTCTATGATAAGCTGAACTAGATGGGCCTTTGGCCTGATCCAGCAGAACTCTTGTAAGCACATCTCATTATGAATTCTCCCACAATCATACAATGTTGCCAGTTTGTGAAATCCGGTACTGTATGTTTATTTCACAGGAAATGCATTTTTTCTCAGAAAAAAATGTATTATTCTCCAATCCATATTCTGTTAATCATGCACTCTCTGTAAGACTATCAAAATAGCATTTATAAATCAAGACTACTAGTTTGTTGATTCAAGCATTTTCCAAAATATAATTTAAAACTTTCCTCCCAGCACAATTTTGACTATCTCCCAAATCCAGCCATCTTTTCGTTGGCTGTTGTCAGTTTTCCTCTGTTCCCTCTCTCCATTTTTTTCACATGTCTGAACTACTTCAGCATTGTGTTCCAATAATCAGTCACTATTTGATGTATCAATAATTGCAGCTTGTGTTTTTACCAATTCTCAGTACATTATGCAGGCAATATGAAATTACAAAACCATTTCAGGTTGGCAAGTGCTGAGACTCAACCAGGATCTTGTTTCATATGTAGTGGCCTATATCATGAAAATATTAGCTGAAAATTAAATTTACAACAGAGAAGATACTGTTGATTAGATTAGCTTTAGACCCCTATTGTTTCTATTGTTACACAAGATTACAAGAGAATAAACTGAATTTAAACTGAATTTAAATATAAATTTGTAAGGAAATATAAATTTGTTTTTAAAAGGTTAAGAACAAGACAACAGAAATGAATTGTAAGGAAAAAATGTTTTGAATATGCTTTAATATTTAAAAAAACTAATTACATTAGCATAAGAAGGCAAGAAAAATAAATTTTCATATTTCCAATGTAAATATTTCCTTTAATCTATATGCAGTATATAACTGAAAAGTGACTGACTCACTTATATAACTGAAAAGTGAATGACACTCACTCACCTACCCACTCACCAACAGCCAGCCAAAACCACTGGGCCCAGAAGCATGAACCCACTAAGAACCAGTTTTTGGAAATCCAACAGAAGGGGGGGATTTACTTATACTTTACATCAGTGGTTCTCAATATTGTGAAGACCACAGCCTGGCACAGTGGGGAAAAAATTCCCACAGCCCAGGTAGGATGCGCAAGTGCACTTCCGCTCGGAACTGTGCAGGTGCAGTTTGTCCAGGCCCCAGGACAAACTGCACAGGCGCAGCCCTATGCCAAGCTGTGCCTGCGCAATTCGCCCTTGTTCCCCTCCTCCTAAGGAGACTTTTTTCCTGCTTTCCTGGTAAGGCTACATTCACTCTGCACTTTATGGTAGGCAGGCTGCATCCTGCCCAACCAGCCCATTACTAGTATTTACATGACTGTAATGAACCAGCAAATCTAATGCACAGGCTGATTTTGGAGACCAAAATCAGATGAAAAAGGAGCACATTAGATTCAGGTAAATACAGTATTTTGATTTTGCCCCACAAAACTGTTTCTCCCCCCCCCCCCCAAACTTCAAAATGCTCAGTGTTTTTCTTTATGTTCTCTTTCTGTATCAGGGTTACTCATTTATACAAGCTAAATACAATTACTTTTCCAGTCTTCCTATCCTCCAGAATGTGTGTTCTTTTCTATTGCAATACAGACTAATTGCAAGGGCTGTATCAAGACTGAAAGACGACATGTTACTAAACAGAATTTGGTCCTAAGAATGTCAGCAAAAGATGAAGGTATCTTCAAATATGTGTACATCCCATATCTAATCTTCAATCCTCAATTATAATGGACAGGAACACAAAGTGTGTTATTGCCTCTGCTCCCAGATTCCTATCTTCTAAAGCATATAAAGACCAATAGTTGAACTTCTATTAGTAATTAACAGATTAAGTTGTCAAAAGGCAGGAACAACATTCCACTTTTAGAATTTTTTTTTTAAAACACAAAAACACATGGGTACTGGAGAACAGCTCAAATGAGCTGCAGAGTAAGGTTTTTTCCTCTTTTTTATTTTTAAGGGAGAACAGTCACAATTCTTTAAGTTTTACGGTTCTAATCCTTTAAAGACAGTCACAAGAACCAGCAATCTAATCTCCATAGGCTGAAGATTTGTCTGCTACCTTGGATAAAGCTGACCGTGTATTGACTCTCCTATATATAATAGTCAAGGGCTGAAAAGGGCAGCTCCAGGGTCATTCCTGTGAAACCACATCTTAAGAACACAAAAAGCTGCCTTGGTATAAGGTAGACCACTGATCCACCAAACTCCACGTTACCCTACACTGACTGGAAGTAACTAGCATTTATGGCAGGGACTGAACTTGAGACCTTCTACATGCAAACAATGTGCTTTACCCCTAAGCTATGGTAAACTGTCTAATAGTTTCAAGGACATAATCTGCTGCACCTTGAATTCCTGGCGAAATGGTAATCCTATTACTTCGAGTCCACAAGTTATCTGGACAAGATCATATCTAAAAAGCAACTTCTTACTATGTCTCATTTTTGAACATGTTCTCAATGTTACTTCACCCAATAAAGGGTTAAACAGCTACTGCTTTGCTAATAGGTCAGATTTTTAAAATAACCACGGCCTGATTGTCTGTGACATGTTAAGTTACCTGCTATCAAGCATGAATAGCATAAAATGAAACACTCAACACTGCATTTGAGTGTTTTCAGCATATGAGTGTTTTCAGATTTTATTTTGTCATGCCATACATTCTTCTTGGATGTCCTACATTGTGGTGGGCCTTGTCCTCTTTTTCTGGCTATGGCATATGGCTGAGGATCATGTTTGCTTTGAGCCACTTTCATGTGCATTGTTGCTGAAAACAGGTCTTGCAAAGAGGTTTTCAATTTAAAAAGTAGTAATATAGTGTTGAAATTAAATACAGTGGTACCGCCTGTAACTAACTTAATTTGTTCCGGAGGCACGTTTGTTATGTGAAATGTTCTTTACGTGAAGCGGATTTTCCCATAGGAAATAATGGAAATTGGTTCCACAACCCCCAAAATATTCATATAAAAATATTAACTGGATGTAAAAATGATGACAAAACACTGGAATTGAATTCAAAACATGCGTTCAATGTGCATGATCCTATGAAGTCTACTTAGGCCAATATCCTAAAGACACTTTCCTGGGAGTAAGCTCCATTTAACACAATGGGGCTTACTTCTTAGGTACACGTGGTTAGGAGGCTGCAATCGAAGACACTTTCCTGGGAGTAAGACACATTGAACACAATGGGGCTTACCTCCGGGTAGACATAGTTAGGAGGCTGCAATCAAAGACACTTTCTTCTGCAATCAAAGACTATTTCAAAGCTCCCAATTGTCTCCTTCTCTTCATCCTGAGCCTCTCTCTCCCCTGCTCTTTTCTGACTAGCCCTGAGCTGCTTCCCTCTTCTCCACTGCTGTTGTCTCCCTCTGCCCAGCGGATACCCGACCACAGGAGGAACAGCGCGGAAGCGTTGCTTTCGCTATGGGCAGGCACGCTAGGCAGCCCTGACACTTTTTAAAAGGGCTGCTGGCCAGCGCATCTGCCCCAACTGCCAACAAGTGTGCTTGTTAAGTGAAGCAGCACTTGTTATGTGAGGCAGAATCCTAGAGAAATTTTTGCTTGTTATGTGAATCACTTGTTAAGAGGTACCACTATACAGGAAAGCAATACAAGTGTTTTTCAACTTTATTTTATTATGTCCCACATTTTATTGGATGTCCTAAATTTTAAAAAACATGTCAGGAATTTTGCTTGGATGTCACAAATATTGGAGGACCTTGTCCTCTTTTTAGGGTTCGGGCATCTGGTCACCCTTCCAGTTTTATACCTAAACTAGCCCACTAACGTATTGAGAACTTAGTGCAAAATTCTGGTTTGGGTTCCCAGCATGAAATGCTTCTACGTACAAACTGGAGTTCCCACGGCTTCTGATTACCGGTATGTGGTGTGATAGGCCTACTGAAATGTTACATTTAATTCAGAACTGTAATAACATTAAAAAGAAACTTACATATTCCTTCACATTTTTTGTCTTTACAGCTTTGTATGAATAATAAGCAGGATACAGCATCCCAAACACCAACCTGTTGGAAAAATAAGATTAATAATTAAAATAAATATAGAATTATTCCTTATTTCAATATTTCCTTATTTCAACAGAGCAGTGGAGCAGCAAAAAACCTGGAAGTGGGACTTTTAAGTCTGCATTTCCATTTTTTAGCCACAGATTTTTTTAAAATTCATGGGGAGTTCCAGAATGGAACCCTGGTAGATAATGATGGACATCAATGTAAACCAAACCTATTCATTTATCTCTTTACATATGGTGCAAATAGATAATTTATCTCTTCACATATTAGGTCAGAAGGACATTTCTTCTCTATTTGCCTGCATGTCCTTTTAGATTCTTATGAGAAAGTAGTGGGTTGATGGATTTCATTACACTGTTAAATTCAGCATTGCACATTCACCAGTTATTCAAACATTCTTGGATTTTTTTCCTTCATTTGACAATTTTATTTTTAATCTTTGTATCTCATGGATTGAAAGTAGCTTATGGTACAGAGTTCTACATGTTAGTAGTCCTGTTCCCAAGGAGCTCGCAATCTTTGACAAATCTGGGAGAATCAAAAGAGGCCTAAAGATACTCATAGTGACATTGTAAATATCCTAACTTTTTTGGTCCACACTTGGATATAAACAGCAGCACAATCTTACACTTATTTACTTAAATGTGTACCTCACTGACTTCAAAAGCAAATGTGCATAGGACTACAGCCTAACAAAGCCACATTATTTATACAAGGATAACACAGGAAGAAATATTATAGGCATATTAAGAGTAACTATTGGGTGCACTGCAACTCTGGGATGATTTATGAAATCAGGTCCACTCAGGACAACAGCACTGTAAATAACTAAGAAGCTACAAAACAAAAAATAAAATGCATGTTCTGTTGCAACACACACTGCAAAGGTCACTTGTCTTTAGCATTCTTTCATAGCTGGATGAACTGAAGGTTGCCCAAGGACAAAACCTACTTAATTCTTATGTTTCAGGCCAAACTACACATGACGTTACCAACACACTTTTTTCAGTCAATAGCAGGCAGATCTGCACACATCCCCTATCACAACCCTGGGCAAAGTAAAGCCATCACTGCCCCCAATCAGAGAGCTTTCTAATCCAGCCAGGCAGATCAACTGATTGAAGAACAACATTATTAAAGCTAGTGACATTTTAAATGTTGATTGGTACAGTCCTAAAATATATTCTGAATCAGCATTTTTTAATCAGGACATTAGTCAGATGGAGGAAGAATCACGTTAAACTCATTTCAGCCAATTCTGATTTTATGAATAGCCTTACTAACGAATGCATTATTATTAAATGAATAGCTGATTGTTTCAGATTAATAAAATATAGCATTTTGTTTGTAAAATGGACAAAAAAGCAGGCCTCCATCAGTCTTGAAAGACTATGGTATCGTGCTCAGCGCTGCATACGCTGCATACGAAGCACGAAAGCCTGGATTAGATTGTTATGGAGGATAGGCTGTTACCCAAGCAGCAAATCCCCCCTCTCCACGCCACTGAATTAGTCCAATGGAAAGGCAGAGCCAATACGATTGGATCCAGCTGGCGTCGCAGAGCTGGGCTAAGGACAGGAGCTCACCCTGTCTTGTGGGGCCGACCCAGGTCTCAAACCCTGGCCAGCCTGTATGTTCACTATATGACAGGGGTGTTGAACTCATTTCATAGAAGGCCAAATTAGCATTAATGGTGTCTCCAAAAGGCCACAATCCAATTTTTTACATGTCTACTCAGAGATGTCCCATATAGTCAGTGGGGCTTACTCCCAGGAAAGTACTGGGTACAGAAAGTACTCTTTTTCTAGGACATGTCCTAGAAAAACCTATTTGCCCTCCCTTTCCTTGTAAGCAGGCAGCATGTAGCCTTCTTGGAATTAATCAATTAGATGTAATAAAATACATGTAATAGTTTTAAATTTAAACTTGTTTAAAATTAACCACATGACTATACATTAAATGTAAATATGAGTGTTTTTAGCTTTTATTTTGTTATGTCCTACAAGAGGACCTTGTCCTCTTTTTCAGTTATGACATATGGTCCCCTTGCACCAGATGGTTGTTCCATTATAGTCAGTTATAGTCCATTATAGCTTAGGAAAGTAGATAGGGCTGGAGGAACAGGGCTGGAGGGAGAGATCCAAGCCTCTGCCAGTCTCCTCAAAAGTCCCATTATAGTCAGTGGGCTTACTCCCAGGAAAGTGTGAATGGGAAAGCAGCCTCAAACCCTAATCCTATGCATGCTACTCCTATGCAATCCTAGATAATCCTTGCAGGTGGGAGACCCTGGATGGCCCCAGATGCTCCCTCCCCACAGAGCTGGCCTGCAAGGTTGCAGAGAGGGAACAGAGGGCTCTGCAGAGGCCATGGTTCCAAAGAAGCAGAAGCAGCTTCTTTTTCCTGGGCTCTTTCTCCCACTCTAGGAAGCTGCTGCTGCTGCTGCGTGTCCTTCCTCCTGGGCTCTTTCTCCTGCTCTGGGAAGCTGCTGCTGCTGCGCATGAGCCCTCCTTCCTTCTGGTCTCTTTCTCTTGCTCTGGGAAGCTGCTGCTGCGCATGAACCCTCCTTCCTCCTGGGCTCTTTCTTCAGCACAAAATCAAGTGTGCTGCCACAACAGAGCTGCTTCGAGATCACTTGAGGGCTGCAGGTGTGCCTGCAAAGGGTCATATGCAGCCCTCGGGCCACCAACATGCTTGCTATATGCATTGCATTTTTCTTAGGTGTGGTAAGGTGGGATGTTCTCACCTCCAGCCTACCCAGCGCCCATGCTGCTTCTGAAAGCCTTCAAGGCCAGCCACACTGGTACTCAATGGAGAGTGCCAACATCATAATGCCCAGCCCATCCAAACATTGTTGGACCTGGGATCAGCCACTGTATCTGGAAGCCTCAGAATGCCCAAGGTCACATGGATAAGTCAGCTCAGGTTTTCTGGGTAGATTTTAAGACTCAAAATGAGTCACAATATGGCTTGACTTATGCCCAAGTATCTATTGTAAATATAAACATAACTTTTTTACAATTGGAAATGACGCTGTTCAACAAATATCTGGTGGGAAAGCTACTTAACCAGCCATCACATAATTCAGTATTTCATAAACTGTATCTGCATTACTGTTCACAATACTTATATATTTTATTTGTTTATATCACTTTTCCTTGTGAACAGGCAGCATGTAGCATTCTTGTAATTATTATATGCAAGAAATCAAATGTAATAGTTTTAAATTTAGTAAGTAATAGAGTGTTAAAATTAACCACATGAAAGCAATATATATTAGTGGTTTTATCATATCCTCATTTTGGGGGGACCTTGTCCTCCTTTTGCAGTTGACATTTGGTTGCCCTGTATATACCCATACCTATGTGGGTTCTATTCTTACATTAAAAACTGTGGATCTGGAGAATACCTCCTCCCCACCTTCCTAAATTGAAGAGAATCTTGCCAAGGGAACTTTGAGCCCAGCAGATGCTGTGGACAAATATTTGAGGTCTCTTCCAGATTCAGACTGAGTCCTTCAATTAAAAAAACACATTGAAAAATAAGCCTTTGGGGTTTTTTCCCAGGCTTCATAAGGCGTTTAAGCATCACTTCCGGTTCCACAGGGAAGTCGCAGTTTTTTTCACTGAAAAGCTCAGTCTAAGCTTGGCAGAAGATGCAGACAGATGGCTACAGCCTGTGCTGAATGCAAAGAACCCTCAGGAACAAGGGGAGCAGAGCTGATCTGCAGATAAGTGAATCCACAGATATGGTTCCTACATACTATCAACATAAAAAGTTCTCAAAGTATTTATATAGCAAAGGAAATAGACACTTACCTGTAAGGGTGTGATATTAGACTGGCAAGTAAGCACAAATGTCATATACACTGGTTGTATATTTTATATTCTAATAATTTTATATCTACTAATTACCTGATATCTCTAACTGGCTCAGAATTAATACTGCAATTTCAAATATCAAAAAAATATGAAAAACTTGTTTAATGACAAAGGAAAATGGACAAATTAAAACAGAAAAATGGAAAGAAGCAACAATCAAATGTCTTTGAGTAAAAGTGGAAAAAGTGAAACAAAGCAGAACATATGATGGAATGCCTGACTATAGGAATGAAGCTACACCAGTGTTTTTTTATGGCTATTGCAACAAAGGTGTGTCCCTGTTCCAAAACCACTTGCAGATGCATGAATCTGTGATACAGAGAAGCACTTCCTCCTAAGTTTTTGCTCTGCACCTCTTCTCTACAGACGATCTTCTAAAAGAGGGACATATAATCACTCTCATTCAACTGAACAAAACACTTCTTGGTGGTTTAAAAATACACAGTAACTAAGGCCATTAGGGCAGACACAAAATATATACACACTTTATTATTTTAAAATGGGGGAAATATCCAGTTTACAATACTCCATGGAATGGGTTCCAAAAATTTGGAGACAAACTTGCTAGTAATATTATTTTAGCTTGTGCACTTCATCAACATGTTCAGAATTATGGAGAGTCACATTCTTTCAATGAGGATTTTTTCCTAAACTCAAATAGCTAGCTTTTGCAGTATTTAATACTTTGTTGCCATGGCAGCCTGGTGAACCATGCTTTAAATCACCAGATGGCTGTTCTCAATTCAGAACAGGTACTGGCAGCACGCCAGTTCTTTCAAGTATTTTCTGAGGTCTCCATGTCTGCAGAGAATAGTTCTATTGCAAAATAGATACAATACTTTCCTAGAGGTAGATTGCACATAATGAAGCATACACACAGCACATTTACATTCATTTCAGACATGTTCTGACAACTGGCCCCACCTACATTATCCACCTAAAAGTGCTACTAATGAGTTAAAGGGTTCCAAACAGCTTACATGTATGATGCAATTTACCATGTCAAGAGAATACATCCTCCAGAGCAGCTGCCTGACCTCAGGAGGATTAGAGGGCTGCCAAGACCAGAGCATTTCATTATCTGCGAATCTCATTGTCTGAACAGGAGGTCCTAAAATGGAAATCTGGCATAGTGAATGACACCTCATATTAACAACATTTTCTGAATATAAGTGTATAACCTGAACGATTCACTATCAAACTAGAAGCACAAGTCAGAGTGGTATTAGTTCTAATGTCTTGTCTGTGATTCAAGGAATTAAAACAGGAAGCTCGGTTCTCAAGGCAGCAACCTAGCTTAGTGATCTTGTGCTTAAATCACAGTTATGTCTTCAGGGAGAGAAAAGCAATAGGAGCACGTACCATCAGTCCTGAAATTTACAGAAAAAGGTGAACTCTCTGGAGTGATCACTAGGAGTGATCTGAAGCACTAGGAGGTATGCCTTCAACTTTTGTCGGAGCACAGACATCCAAAACCTTGACTAGATTTGCTGAATCTGCTGGCTTTCTTCACCTGAATTAGTCATATGCATTTTCTTCTTGTGAGTTATTGCAAAAGTACAAATCATTATAAGACTCAATTAGGAATGACTAAGGAGGAATTTGAGTTTTCTCAAATATAGGAAAACTCAGTCACCTTCCTGGAAGAGTCTAATTATCACCTGGCTGTCTTTTCATAAGCAGTACTTCCACCAAGGTGTCTTTGCCACTCAGCAATCAAAAAGAGCTGCACACATGGTATTTGGGATACCCCCACACCTCCCTCTCTCGCCCTCTGGTTTGCGTCATCCCGTAATCTTCTGAGGGATCCTTTCATCTCTCTCTCCCAAAGCCTTGGCAAAAGTAGCATTGCTGAAAGAGTGGTGTTGGGAAGATCCCATTTTCACCTGAACCCATGAGATTCCAAGGGCTAAATCCAGCCTTATGTATGGGCCTTCTGTATGACATTCCTATGCTTTCTCCAGGCCTCCAGAAAGAACACTTGTGCACAAATTGTTCATTTTCCAGGTTGGCACTTTATTTTTTTTAAAGGAAAAGGGTAAGTGTATACCTCTAAATTAATACAATACTATTAGCTGCATTTTTATTGCTAATTTTTACCACATTTGCTCAGGTGCACCACAACTGTTTTGATGAATAAATTTAGCCAATGTGACAGATTATTTAATGGATAAATTTAGCCAAAATAGTGACAGATTATTTTAAAATGGCAGATTATTGGCATTATAGGGTACAGATTTTACAACTCAAATAATAGTGAGCAACTATCACATTTTAAAAAGGGTGTGTTTCCATTCATATCTTCCTTGCACTATGCAAGACACTATCTTATGCACCTTATAGCTTTAAAAAATCTCTTTATTTTCAGTCTTTACATGAAGGTTTTTTTTAAATAGCATCTCCATCCCCAATATCAGAAAGACAGATGTGCCATTGTCCAGACAACATTCTCTGCCTGGCACTCTTGAACAATCACTTGACAGACAGCCAAAGTCATTATCTGACAGCCTCTATAACAAAGTGCAACTGTAAACAACTTCATAGGCAAAAAGATAAAAGCCAATGTTATAATAATCAGAAGATTAACATTTTTAAGCACGCATAACAACGATGAAGGGCTGGTGACAAGAACTACTTGCTATTCCTTGTTACTCTGTGCCAGCCAGACAGCAAACAGAACTGTAATATTTCCCTCAGCAATACACATAGGAAATTGTTCTGTTACACAAAGAAAATTGGATAAGCATCAGTTGGAAATAAAAGAGCAAAATGCCTCTCTTTTGTGGCCCCAGGAGATACCCTGAATCTATTGTTCTGTATAGCATTTGAGCTCAAGAATGCACATATACTGCAGGTACCTCCATACAGTACACATCACAAATGAATCTGTTATGTAAAAAGTGTAAGCTAGCCTGTAGTTTTTCATCTTCAGTTTGGGACAAGAACACTGCAGCTTGGTGTGCACATGCAAGTAGATTCTGGTCTAAGTTGACTAATGTTAATAAAAATGGTTTCCCTCTGTATTTTCTAAACAATGGTTGTTACTTCTACACCAGCTTCAGCAGAAAATTACTTCATGCTTGACTGTCCTCACCATCATGTCAGATTAGAATGGGCTGCTACTTTTCCTCTCTCCCTTGTCCAATCTGAGAAGCAAAGTATTTACTAGTCCAAGGATAGGCAACCCCAACATCCTCCCCAAATTTCATACTTCTAGGTCCAGGGGTTGGGGCAGGGCAGTGATCAGTCAGCAATTCTTCAATTTAAAGTATAGGGAGGAAAAGGCACTGCGCCTCTTTTCACCTCCTTCCAACTGAAATGTCCAAAACCCAGTTTCTCCCTCCATCATGGAAGGAACACCCTCTGCAAATTTCACACTTCTAGGTTGGTTGGTTTTGGCTGAGAGTTGATGAATGAGTCTTCAGTTTTATATACAGTGGTACCTCGCTTAACAAGCACCTCGCTTTACAAGCGTTTCACATAAAGAGCAAAAATTTCCGAGAAATCTTTCTTCACATAACAAGTTCCGCTTCACTTAACAAGCAAGCACGCTATGTGCACGCATGCTATGCATCCTTGATGCTCTGCATGGAGGCTCTTTAAAAGGGCTGCCAGCCAGCACTGATTCCTCTAACTGCCCCCAACTTAGGGGCAATTGCCCAGAGGTGCCAGAGGCAGCTGCCGCTAACTGCCCCCAAGTGCCCCCACCTACCACCTTGAACCTCCACCAGCAGCCCAGGTAAGCCTCCCAGGAAAGAGTCTTTGATTGCAGTCTCCTAGCTATGTTTACTCAGAAGTAAGCCCCATTGTGTTAAATGGGGTTTACTCCCAGGAAAGTGTCTTTAGGATTGCAGCCTAAGTAGACTTCATAGGATCATGCACATTGAATGCATGTTTTGAATTCAAGTCCAGTGTTTTGTCATCATTTTTACATTCAGTTAATATTTTATATGAATATTTGGGGGGTTGTGGAACCAATCATCTGAGTTTCCATTATTTCCTATGTAAAAATCCGCTTCATTTTCCAGTGATGGACCATCTCCCCATGTGCAACACCCCCCATGCGCAGCATCCTCCCCAGTGCAACCCCTCCCTCCAAATAACATCCCCCCAGTGCACCAGGCACCAAATTGGCTGGATGTTGCTCAGTCTTCCATGTTAAGTATAGGACAAAAACACATTGCACCCCTTTTCAGCCCCTTAAGGGTTAAATTTCTCAATATCATTTCTTGGTGGGTGTTGATGTTACAGAAGAACACCCTCCCTGAATTTCATGCTTCTAGGTCCGGGGGTTGAGACAGGGCAGAAATCAGTCAGGGATTCTCAGTGGAAAGTACTGTGGTGCCTCACATAAACAGCTTAATTCGTTCTGGAGGCATGCTCTTTAAGTGAAACGCTCTTTAAGTGAAGCAGATTTTTCCATTAGAAGTAATGGAAACTTAGACATTGGTTCCACAACCCCCAAAATATTCATATAAAATAGTAAAAATGACAAACACTGGAACTGAATTCAAAACATGCATTCAATGTGTATGATCCTATGAAGTCTACTTAGGCTGCAATCCTAAATTTAACACAATGGGGCTTATTTCTGCTTTCATACCCCTGCTTACTGGGCAAGAGACACTCTTTCAAGTGGGTGTTCCTCTTTTATTTAGCAGGGGGAGATTAACGGGCCCCACACACCCCAGCAATGTCTTTTCTAGTGGCTTCTGCTGGTGTTCTTTTTGATTGTGAGCCCTTTTGGGACAGGGACCCATTAGGTACTAATTTTTCATGTTCTTGTAAACCACTTTGTGAACTCTTCAGTTGAAAAGTGGTATATAAATACTGTAGACAGAGACAGACAGAGACAGATTTCTGGGGAGACATGGTTAGGAGGCTGCAATCAAAGACACTTTCCTGGGAGGCTTACCTGGGCTGCTGCTGGAGGTTCAAGGTGGCCTGTGGGGGGCACTTAGGGGCAGATGCCTCTGGCACTGCCAGGCAGCTGCCCCCAAGTTGGGGGCAGTTAGAGGCAGCAGTGTTGGCCGGCAGCCCTTTTAAAGAGCCTCCATGTGGAGCATCAGGGCTGCATAGCACGCATGCCCATAGCACGCTTGCTTGTTAAGTGAAGCAGAACTTGTTATGTGAAGCAAGATTTCTTGGAAATTTTTGCTTATTATGTGAAATGCTTGTTAAGCGAGATAAGGAGGAAAATGCGTTGCACCTCATTTCACCCTGGCTGGAATTTCCAAAAACCAGTTCTTAGGGGCTCCCTCTGTCATGGAAGGAACACTCACCCCAAATTTCATGCTTCTAGGCCCAGCGGTTTTAGCTGGATGTTGATGAGTCAGTGCATCAATGAGTGCAGTATATAGAAGATGTCTATATACCAGTGTGGCTCATCCCCAAATTTTGTTGTAATCTGGGTAGAGTTCTCTTGTTCTTCATCCTAACCAGAGCTTAAATACACTCACCCACACCACAATATTTGTTAATACATCTGGGTATCCCACTGATAGTGGGGAGTTGCTTTCTGGCCCCTATATTGACAGAGGAAGTGCAACATACAGCTTTTCCTTTTCACCAAACAATAAGGAAGATGGGGAGGATTTACAGGAACTATAGACTTTGAGAACTACTTCCACTGCAATATCCTTCATAAAGAATATAGCTTCATGGGCTCTTTGTCTTTCTTTCTGTTTGGAAAAGAGAGAGGGGAACCTTGCATCACAGATAAAAATTGCTGCTGCCTCTGTCAATATGGAACAATACAAGGAGCCCCACTCTTGCTAGTACATGAGGGGTGTGCTAAGATGTAGAAGGCTGATGGGAATGCTGCTTGGGGGTTGGGAAAACTAGCAGTGTTTACAACACATCAAAATGACTTGGTAAATGATCCAATCTTTTCACAATTTTCTGAATAATTTTGAGGTGAACCTCAACCACCTCACTCTTCTCCATCAGTTGCACACACTGCTGAATACAAAAAGGGAGAAACGGAGCAGGAGAGATGATGCACTTAACTATCTTGACATGGCATATCCCCAAATTACGTAGACTTTAAAATGCAATAGTATAAAGCAATATTTCCCTATATCTTCTTCTAGTTTAATAGTAAGATTCATTTAATATTTGGAAACCTCTTCATATTGAAGTTGTTTAAGCTGAACGTTTCCTTCTCAATGATCATACGAGACTAGAATTTTGGTATATATTTGCAACTCAAAATGTTTACTATCAACAGGAAGTCACATTTTTCATTCATTATATGTATGTTTGCCTTTAAATGTGATTTGCACACAACACAAGACACATTAAAATCATTTTCTTCTTTTATATATTAATGAAAGCAGCCTTTGTCAAAGAGTATACATAAAGACTTCAAGGCCTTTACAGTGGCAAACTTTCCTAGTGTGGTCAACATGCCAGAATCCTGCAGGATGTTTAGCAAAAGAATGTTCCTGACACATGCCATAGAATTTGCAGCATTTGGCAGAGGCAAGTCAACTGGCTGAACAAGCATCTCTTTAGTACACAACACAGCCCTTCAATGGCCTGAAACCATATTACATAGGCAATTGTGGGACAACATAAGGATATCACAATTTTCTATTCGAGCTATAATGTTTTTCTTCACTTCTGGTAGAAGTACAACATGTTGGATGAGAAAAAAACCTATGGCTGAAAAACGTATGGCTGAGGTAACCAGAGCTGTTCATCCGCTCCTGTTGCTCAGCAAGAATTTGCAAGCCTTGGTGCCAAAAATATTATTCAGAACATCCCTTGAAAATGCAAGACCACAACACATTCAACCTACCAAGGATTAGAATATTTTTCATGGCTCAGTGACACAATTTGCTTTGGCAACAAAAGATGATTTATGTTTAAAGAGATATAAACACCAAGGTTGTTTTTAAGGGCTAACTTTAGAGGGATTCCTCCTTATGCCATTGAGTTACTTATCAAGAATTTTTAAAAAAACTGCACTTTTTAAAATATCACTTTTGTTTCAGTAGTTCATGCTATAGAATACATACTGTACAAACATGGTAGCAGTCCCCTTCATAGTAAATAAAGGTGCAAGAGGAAAAATGTTATTATTTTAAGACCAATTTTAAAATATTCCTTCATTAAACAGAACTTTAAAAAGCTGGATGTGCATGAGTGCCTTTTTTGTACTGGAAATAATGTTTTGCTGCCAAGGAACACTTATTGAAAACATTACACCATTTGAAATACAGAATAGATGTGTCTTTAATCCAGCCTACACACAGTTCTCCAAAGGCCACCCACTCTACCACAGAATCTAAAAACAAGGAAAGTTCCATTCAGTTATTATCCACAGCCTTTCCATCTCTCATTTCACCAACTCTTCCTCAGGACCTCTTTTCTTCAGACATGCTTATTTTGCAGAATTGTCCCTTATTATCAAGCACTGTCTACTGTTCCTCCCTGCCACCATTTCCTAGGACTCTGCCTGCACAAAGAATAGCCCTCCTAATTTTCCATTTCTCAACCAGTGGTACAGATACCACTGTATTTGATGTGGTGTCAGGTGGGACTCCCAGGTCCCCTGAAACCATGCTGCACAAGAGGAATGCTATACAAACAGCAGTAGAGGGCTCCACTTGATGGGCAGAAGTCCAAAGCTTACTTTTCAACTCTCAAAAAAGCCCTCCCATCCAACCTGAGTTTTATTACTAGTGTTTATTACATTGCATCTGGCTCCCAGTCTGAAAATAACCAATGATATCATTGCCATTTACTTCCAGTGGTACTTTGTGCAAAACAGAGGAGAAATCTCAAGAAACATTACCCTAGATTAAGCCAGCCCATCTAGACCAGCAGACTGTCTGGACAGCAAATACAATAGCCAGCAATATGCCTCCCAAAGGTATGTCAACATTATACAAAGGCAAAGGTTTGTTGTAGGCTGCATCTGGCCCGCTTAGTTACCTAAGAGCCTCTGACCCTGTTGACCAAACACAACTGTGATCAGCTGTGGGAGCTGTGATGGTGGAGTGAGAAAATGGAGGTCCATTTGTGCTTTATATCTATCTATAGTATTTATATACCACTTTTCAACTAAAAGGTTCACAAAGCAATTTACAAAAAAAATGAAAAAATGAATGGCTAATGGGTTCCTGTCCCAACACGGATCATAATCTAAAATGTAAAAGAACACCAGCAGAAGCCACTATAACATGGCTGGGCTGAGGAGGGCCAGTTACTCTTCCCCTACTAAATAAAAGAGGAAGAACCACCTGAAAGAGTGCCTCTTGCTGTGCTGTGTGTTGGTACTTGCAGAAATCCTGGAAATTTGAGCCATTCTGGTTTCGTCATGATCAATTCTGGTTTCATCATGATCACTACTTTCATTATTTCCAAGCTGTAGGGAACACTGCAAACACTCTGCACAGCTCCCCACATCCCCTCAGTCTCTACCAGCACTTCTGATCTCTCACAGGAGCAATATCCTGGTGATCGCCTCACTGCCCTAGCCCTCCCCTGCAAAGATTTATGGTACTTAAGGAGTAAAACTCCCTGGTAAAGACCACTGGCCTAAATTATCTCAAAATAGTTGCAAGGATTTAGTGGGGCAGCCTCATACGTTGCAGAATGAGCCTCATACGTTGCGGGGGGGGGGGGGGTGAGAGGACAAAAATTACAAGTTGAGTCTTACCATCCACAAGTGTTCTGTTCAGGAACCTCTGTGGATAGTGATTTTCAAGTTAAAGAAGAGCAATTAACAGATAAACATTCCTATACCCCGCAGTTTTTAAAAGCCTGCTTCCATAGTAATGCAGCAGGGAGGCAATCCATCTCCCACTTTACAACTTAGAACAGCTTCTCTTCTCCTGGAAGGCAGACCCCTCCCTTCTCCCTGCAGCAGCAAAGGAATGAAAGGCGATACTTCCTGATTGCTGTGCTTTCTTTCGCTACAAGGGGAAGAGAGGAGTCCATCTCCCAGCTGAAACAAATCCATTCTAAGACCCAGAGAGGGAGACTGTCCAATTGCCTATTTTCATATTATCTATCTACAGTATTTATATACCACTTTTCAACTAAAAAGTTCACAAAGGTAATGAAAAAATTAATAGCTAATACCGGTAAATAGCTAATGGGTCCCTGCTCCCAAAGGGCTCACAAAATGCAAAAGAACACCAGCAAAATGCAAAAGTAAACCAGCAGAAGCCACGAGGACAGACATTGCTGGGCTGAGGAGGCCCAGTTACTCAACCCCTACTAAATAAAAAGAGGAACACCCATTTGAAGAAGTGCCTCTTGCCCAGTTAAGCAGGCTATTTCTAAATTTAAACAGAAGTTTATCTTTTAATTTAATCACTCGTATGGAGGTGATACAATATCAGTAGTATTATTGATAATTATCAATCCAAAATCTAGCTACACCACTCACCTGACCTTGGTTCCATTGTCCACACTCCTCCAGCCTCCAAGGTTTCCATCTACCCCAGCACACTGCATTGTACACATTTGCACAACGTCCAAAGTTAACACTTCAAGAAATCACAGCAGTTTAGCCATCAACTGGTCTGATGGGTGCATAATCACAGAAACACATTTTAGCTTATTTTAAACGTTATATACCTATATGCTTTGGATTAATGTCAGGTACCAGTATCTGCCAACACCGAGCCACTTGACTGCCCTCTGTTTAGAACTGTGCAGTTTTCAGAGACAGTTCACTAGTAATAACCGTAAATAGAACTTGTGGACAACAACATTTTGGGATATTGATGAAACTATAGTTTAAATTTGTGTTTGGAACAGGATCAAACTGAGAAGTCTCTGGACTGTATATCCAAAGGGTCATTATGGCTAGAAACAACTATAGTACATTTATCTTCTTAGTGGGATACAGCTAGTTTTTCTGCACTCTAACCTAAAGATGTTGGAAATTGAACCTTGAAAATCTTGTGCTCACATACTAGGACTATTATGGTTACACACTAAGGGTGCAAACTCTGGGGTAAAGTTCTCCCCAAGTTTCAAATTACCCAAATACAACCAAGGACATGCATATTTTAGTGAAAAGTTGGCTTGGTGAAGGTTTTAAAAAGGTGCACCTGCCAAAATGCCCTCTTCTACACAGTGGTTCAAGGTGGAGGCACTTTTGTATATGGTATCCTGCCCAGAAGTACTTTGTTTCTTTGAAATGTAATAAAGCAACTCATTCTGTACTTAAAGCATAACCTCTGAAAATAATGCATCCACAGAGGACATCTTGATCAGCGTGATCTCTCTTTTCCTGTCAAAAACTGTTCCTTGATTGCAGTAACCATTTCAGAGATAGTAACTTCTAACAAATACCAACAAATACTAACTTCTGAGTGTCATTTTGGGATAGGCAAATGACATCAGTACTTCCTTTGTGCCATCCAGTCAGGATTGGGAAACTCAAAACAATTCTAGAAAGAGACACTTTCAGTTTTACGTTCATCTTTGAAAGATTCATTTGCTAATAGGTGAGCTTTTAGTTTGACCCAGAGTTGAACTTTAAAATACTGACCCTCTTAATTGTGTATTATCAGCAGAGGCACTTGCAGCTTAATACTACCCCAACGTATGAAAATATGACCACTGTCACTACTGTAGCCACAGACTTGCTAGTGCAGATGTGCATGCATCACACCTACTGACGCGATGCCAGAAAAATAAACACCAACATAGCCCAAACGCTGGAACAGTTCCACTGGAGAAGAAACCACAAAAGGAGAGAGATTGTGCCATAACTGGAGAGAAACCTATGTACAATGTATCATAACCTTTGTGTTTAGATAAGACACACAACTCCACACAAGAAACCCACTATACTGACAAGAGTTGACATAGTTAGAAGCAAACCTACAGGTAACAATGGGGAAGGTAAATACCAGAAATTGTACCTGCATCCCCTGAATCACCCCCTCTATCCTACAATGATTCATAAAAGGTATTTGTTTCTGGTAAGACATGATTACAACTTAAGTCTTCCTGAACACAATGAATTTGTGAGTAAAAGTTCAGAGTAAAGCAAATAGTAAATTGTTTTCAAATCCTATGCATAGCATACAAATTACAAGACACACCACACCAACCACAGCATATGCCTGTGTTATGTAAGCTCCCTGTTAAGAGACTATGGTTGCTATCCTATACCCTTCTGCTCTGAAGTCACTGAGTTCAATGGGGCTTACTCTTAGGATTGCAGCCTATATCTCAGATGTGCAGGGTGACCAGATGACTGGAAAAACCTGGATTTGTCCGGATTTTTAGCCTTCTGTCCGGGTGTCCTACATTTTGGCTTCATTGTCCTACATTTTGGCTTCATTTTGAAACTTCGCGATAGTGCACAGTACCCCATCATGCCATATGTCGTTGGATTCGTATTGAAGAGCAGAATCCAATGCAAAAATCAGTTTTGAGATAACTCCTTCCTATCAAATATTATGGTCAAAAAACAGAAAAATAAAAACAAGAAAAATACATTTTTTGGCATTTTTTTCAGCGGGTAGGAATTTTGGCCTGGGATTAGGAATTTTGGCCTTGGGTTCAGGAATTTTGGGTTTGGCATCTGGTCACCCTGTCAGATGTGTGGCACAGGGCTATACCTTTCTGGTTCTCAAAGGGTAATTTGGGAGATGGGACAATGGCAAAAAAGGTATTGATTCATTAATTCAATTTTATCCGACCTTTCTTCCTTGCATAAGGAAACCCAAGGAGGCTAACAACATTTAAAAACAATACACAAAACTGATAAAAAACAATACATACAATTAAAACACAATTAAACTATGTCAAGACATTAAATACCCAAGTTAAAAATAACGTATTTATTCAATAATTACTTATTCAATAAATAAATAAAATAAATAATTTTCAAAATTCAATAAATACATCTTATTCAATAAATTTATTTAGCACATAAGGAGAACACTGCATAGGCATCCTCTTCTTTACAATATAATGGTAAGATATTTGATTAACTAGTACTGTATATTACCGATAATTATTTTCTTTTCATAATTTTTATTGAAAGTATTCTGAACCAGGAGGACTTCATATGCAAACTCCAAACTGGAACCTCTACTTCATCACTCCAAGAGGTGAAGCAAGCACAATGCAGACCACTCCAGCAGGCGCAGAGTCCATGTTGAAATGTAAAGGATGAGCCTACTTATCCTCAATTTTTGGTTCTCTACCAAGACAGGTTCAGCCCAACCAGAAGCCTCTACAGGCAACTGGGAGCTGTATGCCAATTACTTCCAGATATTCTTCTGAGGCTGCACAGCTTTCAGAGACCTCAGGAGGGCTTCCAGAGGTCCCAGAAGGGCACATCTAGTTTTCAACCAATTCTCTACCTTAGAACAGCTCTGGACACAACTCTCCAGTTGCATCCAAAGCCATTCAGAGGCCCATAGAGGCTGCGTGCATCCTTTACAGGCCTCAGAATGGCCTCTGGAGTAAAAGGGCACTTCTGGTTTTTGGCCAAAAACCAGAAGTGCCCTTCTAAATACGCTGAAGTCTTTCTAAGGCTCTAGTTGCATTTGGAACTCAGTGGTGCCTGAAATCCATGTGATTTAATTTCACATGAGGCATCCAGAAACAGAACCTTCATAGATAACAATGGTCCATTTGTACTGATGCTGCATCTCTATTTCATGTCTGTACCCCTGCCTCCTGACTTCACATATAGGTTGATGGGTTTGAGTTGTATGTGACAGCTCAATAGAAAGAGATCTTAGGATGCTGGTGGACATTTCAATGAAGGTGTCAAGCCTTCAATTCTATGCATACTTTTCCAAGTATAAGCTCTAATGAAGCCAATGACTATTTACAGAAGCCATAGATTGAGGCATAAATCTCTAGGTCCCTGCAAGTGGCCAGCTCTACCCCAAAGAAATAATTATTTGTTGCTATTATTTATTTACTGGATTATTTATTTACTGGATTTGTATCCCACCTTTCTCAGCAAAGCCAACTTAAGGTGGCTAACATCAACAACAATGTACATAAAAACATTTAACACAATAAGCCCTTTGAGAGTGGAAAATTGCAATCTCTGCAGCATTGTCTCTGCCATTGGAGAGACATTTCCCCTTAAGGTTTCACTCGCTGCCATTCCCCCTTAAGGTTTCACACACAGGAGGATATCAACCCATTCTTCTGGTTTCACTAGGAGGTATCAACCCACCAGTTTGGGAACCACTGCTGTAGGAAGTCCATGTACTACATCTTACCAGGTGTGTCCGTTTCCAGTAATGCAAGCGGTTAAATTTACTCCAACCCAGTGTCCTACTGTGATAAAGCTGTTTTGTTGAGTAGCTAGTGTGTTCTCTATACCTGCCACTCTCTTTTGTCCTTTTCATGGGTGTTTCTGGCACATACTGCAATAGCTGAGGGCCTTGCTGGTTCTGGCAAGTCCCTTGTCTTGGCTCAAATCCATCTTGCTTGGCTCCCAGCAAGAGTGAGTATATCTTTGTGCAGTGAGCTACAAGGAACCTGCTTTGTCCAAGTGCTGCTGAGGGTCCCCCTGCAACCTGCTCCTGTCCATTTTCTGGTGAAAGTCTTAGTGTATACCATGACAGGAGCTCAAACTCTTGCTCTGGAGAGATTTGAGTGAGTTTCATATGACTGTCATCTTTTGAGGTCGCTATTCATCTACCATGGCTCTGCTCAAAAAAAGTATTACAACTACTGTAACTGTCCACTATTGTAGATGGTCTGATAATGCAATCTGAAAATGCAATTTGAGGGGCTAAAGGACAAATATTAAAATCCCATCTTGGAAAACATTACTCAAACCATTCAAAACCAAGGACATATTTAACTGACACTCTGGAAAAATTGAAAAGCCTCAAAAACACTTTTTGCTCCCAACTACTGCACCTCCAGCCCTAAGTATCCAATCATGTTGATTCTCAGATCAAAATAATAAAAAATTATAAAAACATTTTAACCTTACAGCAGTATTCCAGCAGCAAAACTATCATGCTTAAATGATCATTTGCTATTTCATTTAGTGAATTCCAGTGCAGCCAGACTTAAGTTTAAAACCTGATTTGGAATCAGTTTAAATAGAGCATATTCTGAAATGAACCCCACACCTTTTATATAAGAGATATTTAGTAATCTTAAATATAAATAGTATTGTACTGCCAGTGTTTTATAGAACTAGCTAGCTAATTATAAGGCAAAAACTCCCAAGTTGCAGACATTTATATTTACTCACTCATTTGCCAAGTGCAGTACATTGCAAAAATGCAAATAAGGGCACAATCCAGAGCAACGACAGGGAGTCTATGCTCCGGTGTAAGAACAATTTGCTCTGGATTGCAATATGAATTTCCCATAGGTTTTCATTAAGTGATACAATAACTACAGATACACATAATGTCTCTTACGTGCTCCCATAGTTGCTCTGGATTGTAGGGTAAGTATGATTTCAAGAGGTATTGTAATAAACAGTTCATCACTAAAACAAGGCACCACCCTTAAAATTTGACTACAAGTAAAAATAGTCTTGAAGGTTAAGAATACGACCGTATTCAGAGCATGGATAGCAGTAGAACACAAAGATCCTTTTACATTCACATATTAAAGGTGTGGCCCAATCCTATTAAAATGCACATGCATAAAATAGATCAAAATTTATTAATTTATGCATCCTGTCTACAAATATGCCAAAGCAATAACATCAGCGATACATCAAAGATCAAGAACCTTTATCTGCCTTGAGCAAACAACTTGCAATATTGATCATTCACTGTATTGTAACAAATGTGGATTGGCAGATGCATGGATCATGTTGTATGCAGGCTATTAAATTTATTCTAAATAAATTTATTTAGGGTGATGTGCCACTGGGAGGTGACGTGCTGGAGGAGTTGGACACTCCTCAGGCCAGCCCCAGGCAGCAACGCACTCATTCAGGTCTGCTCCAAGGCACACCCATTTGGGTTATGCTCCCACTGCGCATGTCCAGAGGCCTGAACACGCACAGTCCATGCCTCTGCCCGGCCATTTGGACTTGCTTCAGAAACAGACTCCAAAACAACCCTGAATTGGCCGGGCAGAGGCATAGACTTCCTCCGCTCTAAGAAGGAGCAGGCTGCTCCTCCTTCAGAATGGAGGAAGTCTCCTGTGATGCTGACTGTCTTCCGAGGAGTACTGCGCAGATGTCAGAGTTGACGCCTGCACAGTACTCGTGGGCATCAGAAGTGGCTGCGCAGGCAACAACTTTGGCACCTGCATAGTACTGGAAGGGGGTGCACGCATCCTGGGCATGACGCACTCAGCCACCGCACCAGATGACATGCACAGTCGCATCACCCCCGAATAGCCCTGTGTGTTATACGTACTTTATCAGTATCAGTAAATAAACCTATAGTTTAGTAATCTATAGCACTTTGCAAACACAAACCCATGCCAAAGACAAATTTATGACTGATGCTTTTTCGGATATAGCTACGCCTGCTCTGAAATTTTTAGAACTGTTTCTTGGACAGCTGTTTGATTTTTACCATACTCATAGAGAATTCAAAACAACTCAAAACATGCCTACTGCTTGACGAAGTATATATAAGAATAATTGCTTGCTCACGTGGCACAGACATGCGGAATGCTCTACTCATCCCACAATAAGTTAACTCACTTGAAGGATAGGTCCCTGAGGTTACTTAGCATCAACTCACATTTTATATTGTAAAAATATTTAGTAAAGCAGGGGTCCTCAACCCATAGTCCACGGCCCAGTGCCAGCCCTTTGCCCACCGGGCCATGTCACCACTGGGCCCTGTACCGGAAGCCAGAGCCCTGGGAGCACTCAGCCCCAATCTGGCCCTAACTAGGCACATGCAGCCCAGTTGCCTTACAGCTGGGGTGAACTACACAAGTGCAGCCCACCTGCAGGAGACAAGAGGCCGCATGTGCACAGTTAACCCCACAGCCAGAGTGAACTGCATAGGCACAGCCCATCCGTGCTGATGCATATGTGCAGTTCCATAGGATCATGGGAAATTTTTTCTCATAGTCCCAGGCCAAGGTCTTCAAAAGGTTGAGGACTACTGGGGTAAAGCATTGAGTAAAAAGTAATAGAGTTTAAGAAATACACACATCTACCAACTGTAAATAAAGTATCAATCTACTTATATGGCCACATTTTTCTGCAATATAAGGTCTAATCCCTTTCCTGTCTTGAGTATTTGTGTGTCGTGTAGTTAACAGCTTGGTGGATGTTTTTTGCCATTTAAACTCTTGATTTTGAATACAAAAATATACTTCAAAAAAGTATATTACAAATGAGCTCTCAGAAAATAACTATTTTTAACCAGCTTAAAATTCTGATTATCAGGTGTTTATAGAGTACTAGTTGACATTTATTTGGCTTCTGGAACAGACTCATTCTTCTTTACTATTTTACCCTATAACAGAAGTAATATTCCAACAATTTAACTCTCCAAGCGAGCAGAAGGCATGCATATGAGAACAAATGACATATCTTGAGGATCAGATCCTCAAACAAAGCATTTTATAAACAGGTCATCCTCAATTTCACCCTCCAGTGAATCCCCAAATACTTCTACACAAGACGTTAAGCACAACAACAAACTCAGGAGTTTGAGAACACAGTTACAGAATGGAAGACTAAGCACCACAGGATTCTCAATAAGTTAGTTATTATATTGGACTATTAAATCCCTTATTTGTCAAAAAGCTGAGTGTTCAAGCAGGTATTGTGCTTCTAGAGCATATCACTTGCAGCATTTCACTGGACAACATCTACTTATGCTCCAGTGTTCACAACATCCCACAGGAAATGCTCAATTTAAGGCTGAGCTTGCTAAAGTGGCACTCAATGCCACTGGAATTGTTCACTAGAACAATAAGGTGGCAGTGCCTTTGAATGTACACATGAGACATTTAGCTGTCAAACCCAAATAACCACAGTAATGGGTAAAGGATGAAATAAAGGGACAATTTCCCAAATCACAAGGGTATCTAAACCAAAGGCTAATATGGAACACTCTGACCACCTCCAACACATCCTTTTCCCTGGCACCATCTTGCAGTACCACTGCACTTTAGTGGTCAGCAGTTAAGACCTTTTCCAACAAAACACAGCAGCAAAATCCCCCTGGCATCAGTCTGGTCATGCCTAGTGGATTCTTGATATGTTCAGTTATGGTTTTAATGACTGTAAACATGGGTTCCATCATTTTCATTCTTTGGGTTTACCAAAATCTGTTTCAATTGCACACCTAGAAGCACTAGCCCAGCAGGGATCTGAAGAGCTCCTCTCACAGCACTCTAAAGTTGCAATCCTATCCATGCTTTCCTGGGAGTATGTCTCATTGAACACAATGGAGCTTACTTCTGAGCAAACAGGCTTAGGATTGGGTTGTAAGAGAAATCCTACTGACTATACGGGGACTTCTGAGTATATATGCATAGGCTTGGTCTGTAAGGCCAATCCCATCCATACTACAACCCCATCCACACTTGCCTAGGAGTAAACATCATTGCCTATAAGGGAACTTCTGAGTATACACATGTAGGATTGGACTGTAAAAATGCGATGCTATCCACAGTTACCTAAAAGTAAGCCCCATTAAGGAGACTTGCTTCTGACTATACAGTAAGCTTGGGATGTGGGGCTCAACTCTATCCACACTTCCATAAGAGTAAGCCCCACTGACTAGAAGAAGAGTTACTTCGGAGTGGACTGTGTAGGGTTGGGCTGTGGGGCACTTACCTTAGAGTAAGCCCCACTGACTAGAAGGAGACTTATTTCTGAGTAGACATGAAGGCTTGGGGTGTGGGGCATTGGGATGTGGGGCACTTACCTAAGAGTAAGCCCCATTGACTAGGAGACTTACTTCTGAGTAGACATGAAGGCTTGGGGTGTGAGGCACTTACCTAAGAGTAAGCCCCACTGATTAGAAGGAGACTTATTTCTGAGTAGACATGAAGGCTTGGGGTGTGGGGCACTGGGATGTGGGGCACTTACCTAAGAGTAAGCCCCACTGACTAGAAGACTTACTTCTGAATAGACATGAAGGCTTGGGGTGTGGGGCACTTACCTAAGAGTAAGCCCCACTGACTAGAAGGAGACTTATTTCTGAGTAGACATGAAGGCTTGGGGTGTGGGGCACTTACCTAAGAGTAAGCCCCAATGACTAGAAGGAGACTTACTTCTGAGTAGACCTTGCATGGAACTGGGCTCCACAGCGCCCCAGGAGGACCAGCGGCTGCGCCCCCACCCTGACTAGTGAGTGATGCGCTGGCGCAGCCAGCCAGGTAAACACAGCGGGAGGGCCCAGGCAACGCACTCCGCGATCCCCCCCCCCGCATCGAACGTTGGGGGAGCGAACGTTCTGAGGTAGCTTGAGTGAGGAACGGTCACCGGTGACGGTTAAAAAGCCGTTGGCGGCTCAGGTGCCGCGCCCTCCTCCCCCCCCCCACTCCACTTACACAACGCCTCTAGAGATGATACAGGACACCATGTTGCCGCTGTGGCGGTGCTGCTGCCTCCTTCTGCCGCAGCTCCCAGGCAGACCAGCCCTCTCCAAGGCCGCCTTGAGCTCTTCTCTGGCCGGCGAGCAGCACTCCTCGGACAAGTGGAGCTCAGGCCCCCTCACAGAGAACTGCGGAGCTCCGCCCTCACAATGGGCGAACACACGCCCCTCCCCCGCACTCCTTGGCTTGGCTGGGCTCTGGGATGGGCTCGCACAGGCTCCGCCGGCTTCGCTCTTCTCTGCCTTGCTCCGACGCGCAGGCTCTGAGGCTCTGCGCATGCGCACTTGCCTCCCTGGCTGCCTTGTGGTGTTTATATTGTGCAGATGTCCTCCTGAGAGAGATGTGAGATTTGCAGCCCAATCCTGTGCCTGTCTACTCAGAAGTAAACTTCATTGTACTCAATGGGGCTTACTCCCAGGAAAGTGTGGATGGGATGCCCAGTCCTGTGCCTGTCTACTCAGAAGTAAACCTCATTGTACTCAATGGGGCTTACTCCCAGGAAAGTGTGGATGGGATGCCCAGTCCTGTGCCTGTCTACTCAGAAGTAAACCTCATTGTACTCAGTGTGGTAGGATGCCCAATCCTGTGCCTGTCTACTCAGAAGTAAGCCCCATTGTACTGTGGAGCCTACACCCAGGAAAGTGTGTGTGGCTATCCACACTTTTACTGGAAATAGACTGCAAAGGGCCTTACTTCTGAGTAGATAGGAAGAGGAATAGTATATTCCCTTGCAATCTTATCTACTTACCTGAGAGTAGACATGCATAGGATTGGGCTGCAATCCACACTTTTCTAGAAGTCTCATTGTCTATAATAGGACTTCTAAGTACACAGGCATAGGATTAGGATCACAGTCTGCCATCCTATCCACGCTATCCTGGGAGTAAGCCCCATTAACTAGAAAGAGACTTCGGAATTGACATGCATAGAATTGGGCTTTTAGGCTGCTATCCTATTGGGTGCCCTTTGGGGAGAAAAGGAGTACAAATCTAATAAATAAATAAAATCCTATACATATTTCCTGGGAGTAAGCCCCATGACTATAAAGAGACTTACCGTATTTCTGAGTATACATGCTTAGCTTGGGTATAAGGAATCTTAGACATGCACAGGGGTGGGTTTGTTTGTTTGCTTACTGGTTTGTTGATAGAGGCTCTTTTGACTGGTACTAGATGCAGAGTGGCATATTTCTTTCATTGAATTTGGACTACCCTACTCAGAATCTATATAATAAGAATGAGGGTGGAAAAAAACACCCTGTTGGTTTTTGTGCAAGGCTCCTAATGGCTTTCCAGCCTGGCTTAATTTTTCCCCTGGAAAACCAGGGTGGTGTCCTTGGGAAACAGACTTACAATTTGGGAAGCCAACTTATACCAGCACAAGGCAAATAGACCTGGGCCGGCCAAGCAAGGCTAGCCTAGGTAGCTCAGCAGGGGTGTGTTGAAAGTATGGCTACAATCCAGAGTAACTACGGAAACTTTTACACCAACATAGTTACTGTGCCACCTATGGGAGATGTATAGAGCAATCCAGAGTAAGTGCCTCTTATGTCTTCCCATAGTTACTCTGGATTGTAGGGTATGTTGAGTATTGCCTAGAACAGTGCAGTTAGGCTGTATCCAGAGCCAGTATTCAGGGCAGAAATGCCCTTCCTAGCTCCTCAAAGTTTGACTACCTCAGGAGCAGTCATAAATCTGAGTAGACCCATAGGGGTCCATGATAAGCCAGAGTAAGAATGGCAATGTTGACAAAAAAAAATCTGCATTTGTGGCCAGCCTACCTGCAGCCCCTACCGCTCATCCTCAGGATACAACTCCAGCAGGCCACTCCAACAATCCCCTTGCATCCACTCTCCACTAGAAGTACTGCTGTATTGCATTCTCATGCTGCAGCAGTTACTGGTTGTTAGAACTCATGGGCTTCCTTATAAGCAGGCACCACAGCTGTTCCTTGTTCAGTATGATCAGAGGCAATTCTCGGAATTGAACCTTCGCCAGGTGCCACATACTTGGTGCTCAACAGCCTCCTAGCTTTGTGAATTTGGCCCAGCATTCTACTCTGGAGATCCTAGGTATCAAGGTATCCTAGACAGCCTCACAATCAATTATCATCTTAAATCTAAGATCTACCAGATTGTTGTCATCAGGCCAGTTGCACTTTATGGAGCTGAACACTGGCCAGCAACAAAAGAAACTGAACGTCGCCTTAATACCATGGAGACAAAGATGCTGCTGTGGATCAGTGGTGTCACTCGCTTTGACCACATCTGCAACAGTGGCATCCGGCAGCTATAAGGCGTTGCTCCAATCATTGCTAAGACGGGAGAAGCTCGTCTCCAGTGGTACAGCCACGTTCTGCATGCTAACAGCAACACCATAGGGCCTGCAGTTGGAATTCAGCGACAAACAATCAATGGGTCAACCAAAACAGCGCTGGCTTGATGCATTGCATGGTGACCTGAAAACCACCCACCTGCATCCAGACCAAGTCCACAACCGGGAGAAATGGCGCCAGAGATCCAGAGCAGCGGACCCCCTCACTGTGTAGGATAAAAACACTAAAGAAAAAGAAGCCTCACCATTTGTTTTGTATTATTGTTTTTAATAAATTGGTGGCATATATTTGCAACTGGATTTGAGCAATAGTTGCGGTGAAAGTGCTAGAAAAGAATTAAGGTATGGCATTATAGAAATGGATTTACAGGATAATATGGAATGGGAAAGACAGAGCTGTATGATAGGTGATGGAGAAAGTTTTTGCCTCCCACAAAATTGCCCCTTTCCTCTTTCTGCAAAGCTCCAGGACAGGTTAAAACCTGCATAATTTTATTTGCTGCTGCCTGTTTTTTATCAGATACTGTAGTTATGTAGTGCAATACTATACAAAATATGCCTTCTCAGTCTTTTTCTCTGCTCTCCCAGTCAAGACTGCATCTCTTCTGAGAGTTCATGTAAAGTTTATGTTAATGTGAAATAGACCTTTAACCACCCTTTATTTGGAATAACAGAAATAAAGTGTTTATAATTAAACTTGAACTTCCAGTGTAGGAAATGAACTTCTTGGAAGCTTATAAATATGCAAGAAAATTCAGTTTGCCTATAGGAAGCAAATTCTGTTTTTGGAAACAACCCCTGCTTTGTCCCCCCAATCCTATCCAAAGGAGAGTAAAAGGTTAAAACACATGGACCCTAGCAATGGAACTTCCAAAGGCTGTGGAATCACTATGTGATCTTGCATGCAGTGTGTTTGTCATGTAAACCTATATCTGCTGTTAACTATTATGAAATTTCAACCATCTTCCTAATATGAAAATGCATTATAAGCACTACTTCATAAAAGCCTATATAGAATGTGACACGTTTGCTTTGGATCTATGGACCAGCCCCAAAATTTAGGAGATGGGTGAATTTTTCAGCTTTCAGGGTTTTCTGTGTTAGCATTATACAGTATTTACATTTTGGTCAAGCAAGAAAGCTTATCCTTCTTCTGGCAGCTGACTTGATCTCCCACAGTGCCACAGCTTTCTGGCAGTTGTCACTCCATCTTGCCTTCAGGGTACCACGTGCCATTAGTGGTCAACATCAACAAATCCCAGGGCAGGATACAGAGAATGAAAAGCTGTTTACTAGGCAAAGTGTGAATTCTTGGTGCCACTGCCAAACACATGGTTCCAGAGAGCAACAGAATTAAGGAAGGGAACTGCTTGAGATTGGAAATAATGGGCAGGTGAGGAAGGCAAGGAGCTACCTAGGGGATTTCTTATTGGCAAAAGTAGTATGTACAGTACCTCAATAAAATTTGTAGGCTCCATGATATCATGCTGCCTACAGTTTATTGAACCATATCTGTAAGGCATCCATCATCTGTCTCTGGTGGAAGTACCTTCACAATTCTGGTGTATGCCCCCTTTGAAGCAAGACATGTACAACAGTACCCATTGCAGATGTTTCTAGCAAAGTGTCTTGGCATGGTATTTCTAGTTTGTGGACAAGTACTCTAATCGTCTTGCCGTCCTTTCCTATAGTATGTCAACCCCCAAATGTCTCTCGCATCTATGATAGATTAGATTAGTTTAAATATTTCATTGGTTTTCCGTGACAAGCTAATTGGTATTGCCAATGCTTTGAGGCAAAAGTGTGTATGTGATTCAAAGCAAAGTGGATTAGCAGCACCCACACTGATTTCCGATTCTGTGTGTAATACCTGTACAAATTGTAAAGTCACTAATTACAATGTTACAGTTTGTTGCTTCAATGATTCAGCAAATTGCCTGCCTGCTTGCATTCCATTATGTTATGCCATTTTAAATAGTTTGAGGATTACTGTATACTGCTTGTAGGGTTGTCTCTTTGCCCCAAATGTCTTTTAATATCCTAGATCCTACTGTTAGGCCACTCAACTCTGCTATCAGGTAATTTTGGAGGAGGGGGTAGAGCCCCACCAGGACCAGCTTACTCTGTTCACTGATGGAAAAAGCCCTCCCCTCTGTCAGCTCTCAGAGGGTAGGATAGTCTCTAATCTAGCCATTTTCAGTGTTTTCTGTCTTTTACATTGGGGGCTCCTGTCTCCCAATGACCCTCTCTCAAACTCCTGTGGCACGCCTGGGGACCAGTGGTGGGCTTCACGGGGTTCTAACAGGTTCTATAGAACCTTTTGCTAATGAACGCTTGGTACTGAGAACTGGTTACTAATGGGACATAGAACCTGTTGTTCTATGGATATAGAACATGTAGGTTATTAGGACATAGTAGGTTATTAGGACATAGAACCTGTTGTTAATTTATCTGAATCCCATATGTGGTACACTAATGTACCATGGCACAGTGGTTGAAAATCCCTGCTCAAATCCCTATGAGCTCATCTTCCTGCTGGGGCAACCATTTCCCTGCCTACCATCCTGGAAATTAGGGGCTTCTTTCCACCTCTCCTTGGTCTTTCTCTTGGGCTTCTGTCTCCCTTTTCAGTTCTTTCCATTTCACCTTTCCTTTTGTCCTTCTAGTGTTTTCAGCATTTTCTTTTGACCACTTTTGCGAGCATTCCCCCCTCATTCTGCCCTTCCTCAGCTTTCACTTTGTCATCACTGGACCACTGGAATGTGAAAAATAGAATCTGAATTCAATTACACATTAGTATATTTATATAGGGCTTATCAAACAAATTTAAAATTTATTTTCAAAATGAATCTTGTAAAAATTAAGCAATTTTCAAATCTGCAGTATCTTCAGCTAAATCAGTTCTTTTCCACAGCACATTTTTGTGTTTATCAAGCTAGTGCGTATTCTCTCCATGACATGCTCCCAGGACTGGTGGGGTGAGGGCATGAGCAGAAAATCTGTGTAACACTAATAACATTTGAAAAAGTTTGTCTCTGTGGCTGCAATCCTAAACTTCACTTAGGCTGGCATAAACCCTGGCATGAGACTTGTGCTGTCCTGGGAGTGTAACAAAAGTGCCATAAGAAACTTCTGCCTTTTTCCTGGGGATGTTAGGCAAGTACTCAGGCATACGCTAACATCCTGCACACCAGGGGAAGATATGCCAAATGAGTTATGCTGGCCTAAATTGGTTAGGATTGTGCTCTGTGTCTCCCATACTTTTCATAAATGATAATCCTAATTTGTGGGAATATCTACCTTTATTGAAAAACTCTTGTTTTGGTTTTTTAACCCCTTATAGCACATCCTTGTTCCCTAAATACTTTGAATTATTATGCTCGTGGTGCTGATTTTGGAAATACCACAGAATTTGCCATCCCACAGGACACTTGGATAAAAAGATTACTGCTGAGGCAAAAGCCCAATCGTAGAAGTAGCTTCCTCTCTAGAACAAAAACACTTTTTGATGTTAAATTTGGCAATACATCTGTTGAAAGAATAATAGTTTTGTTGATGTTGAATGGTTTAAGGAACTGTAGATATGATATGAAATCAACATAAGCAACATTTTAAACAGGAGACTATAAGCACAATCCTAACCATGTCTACTCAAAAGTAAATCCCATTGTGTTTAATGTGTCTTACTCCCAGGAAAGTGTCTTTAGGATTGCAGCCTAAGGATCAGTTCAACACAGCTGCATCTCTAGGACTGTCAGGAAAAAAAGCCAGCCTGTGCAAATTTCCAGCCAGTTCTCCAAAACAGAAATGAAATTCTGCAAGCACTACCAAAGGCTAACATCCTACACACCTCAGATTTAGTTCTTGCATTAAGAATATAAAACTAGCCCTCCTGCTGGATGAGACCAAAAGCTCATCAAGTCCCGTATTCTGCCTGCTTAATGCCTCCAGAAAGTCCACAAGCAGATAATAATACCCATCACCCTTTTGTTTAGCTCCAAATTTTAGTATTCCTCTGAAGTTTATTACTACAGTTTTAATAGCTTTGCTATTGTCCTTCTTGACTTGATTAGGAACACGTATGATTCTGTTTTATTCATTTCAAATAACTTGCTCAGAATCTATCCAGAATATGGTGGCAGGGAGAACAGAAACCCAGTTTTTTCAGTCTCTAGTATTCTGGGTTAACATCTTTTCTCTTTTTAATTTTTTTATCAAGCATTTTTACGAAAAGAACCTCAAAGTAGCAATAACAGGCGTAACCATCTGGAATTGCAGTTTTAGACTGAAACATTTTCATTAACCCCAGATTAAACTATCTTGATTGCACCACAGAGAAATGCAAAGAGCTATTTTTGAACCCATAGAAAAGAGTGATCATTTTGCACGAGAAACACCAACACATTTATTCCAACTTGCATTTTTTAAGAATCCAAAAATGCTGAATGATTAATCCATTTTTTGTTAATTTAGTTGCTGTACTTGTGCCTGAGTCCCCCGCTATGTAGTACTCTCCTTATTTATTTTGAAAGCTTTTCAACATTTTAAGGCGGTGAGGGAGTTAAGTACCTTTCCCCGTTTCTAAGCTGAGCTGGAAGAAAAAGCTTCCTGAGTTCCATTTTCTAAAGGAAACATGATCCAGAAAGGAAGGGGAGAGTTCAGCATGGCTCAGTTTCAGGACTGTAGCTATGGCAGCAGAGTCTTATGGCTATACTGGTTTATTGCTTCCATTTGGTGTTATTGGAGCCTTAAAAAATGTAACCCCTATGAATGGGGGCTACAGAAAGCGGAAACACTGCTCTCCTTTCTTCTGTGTTGACAGCCTGTTAAGATTACTGCTTTGTTAGGACCTTCTTCTCGGCTAAAAAACAAAAGTTTTAAGATTTGAGAATGTGCAGTTTCCCATTTTTCTCCATTTCCATCCCTACCCCAACAAGAGACAAGGATCTCCTCACAGTGAGAGGGCAAGGGCTGATGAGGCAAGTTCCAAGGTCATGAACAGAAGGATCAGATTTTGTGAAGGGAAGGAAGGGAATTAAATAGTCCCGTTGTAATGAATGCAGCCTAAATTCCTTAGCTACACATAGAAATTGCAGAACAGCCTGAATCTGGCAGTGTGCGTTGCCCATATTATTTTACAGGTGACAAAGGCTGGTTAGCTTATTGGACAGAGAGAACCAATATGGTGCACCAAGCTGAGCTTAGATAGGGAAATTGCATGTTCATATTCCTACTCATGAAACATATCTTGAACATCCACTACCTTTCAGACACTTGGGAAGCCATCTTCTGGCTTTCTAGGGTTTCAGGCAAGAACTTTCTAGGGTTTCACGCAGGAACTCTGCCTTACCTTGAGTTGTCAAGGAATGAACCCAAGATCTTCTGCTAGCAAAGCACATGCTCTTCAGTCCTAAGGTTGCAAATACCGTACTCACAGTACCATTACAATATGTACTCATGTACCATTGCTCCAGATCCTCTATCTCCACCCAAGTTCTTCTGTGTAACCCATCTCACTTTGTCAGAACCAAGACAAGGTGTTCCAAAGCTCTGTCCATTTTGCATTACGTGACAACAGGCTTGTTCACACATCAGTTGGAAATGTATAGTTCATTATTTTATTGCTCAACACTTGATAAACACAACTGAATGTATGGATAGCTTCTGCTGAAAGGCATCATGGTTGAGGTGCATATCATTTCTTGATATGATCTTCATATGTGTGAACATGAACAGAGTCTATATCACCATTCCATGTGACTTTATGATATCTTCTTAGTTGTTTGCTGGCAATGGGGGAGAGGGTCATTCTCTCAACCGATACACTACTATAGGTGCTGCTGGATTCCGTGCATCATTCATAATATGTTTCCATTCTTTGCAACTGATGACAATGTTTTTAGCCTCATGAATGGTCAGATACTGTTTCTTTAGATCTTGCTCACCCAGTTTGAGCCACAAATTTTTCAGTGTTGCTCTTTGAACTCTCCAATGGACAGGTAGCTCTTGCCAGAGGAGCTTATGTGGCAGCCAGTTGGTATTCATCCTGCAGATATTGCCAGACCATCTCAGTAGGTATTTTTGGATTCGTTCTTTGATGATTGCACCTTTCCCGTATTTTCTCATAACTCATAATGTATGACATAACTCATGCAAGGCACAGTAGTTTACAAAGAGCACAAGAGGGAACTATGATGATCCATTTAGTATAAAGTATAACTAAAGAGGGCTGCAGTTGGCTTAGGGTACAATCCTGAGCCCCATCCTTAGCATAGCTCCTGCCAACCTAGCAGTTCAAAAGCATGGAAATGCAAGTACTGTAGATAAATAGATACCACCTCAGTGAGAAGGTTACAGCATAAAGTCATGTCAGCCACATGATCATGAAAGTGTCTTAGGAGAACGCTGGCTCTTTGGCTTGGAAATGGAGATGAGCATTGCATCCTAGAATCGGTCACAACCAGCAACCTGCTTTGGACTTTTAACTTGGCATCCATCAGTCTTGAAAGACTATGGTATCGTGCTCGATGCTGCATGCGAAGCACAAAGACCTGGGTAGATTGAAATGGAGGATAGGCTGTTACCCAAGCATCAAATCTCCCCTCTCTGCTTTGGACACCTTTAACTTATAGACCCCAAATCTCAATTTGTCAAGAGCACAACTGTTCATGAAGTTTTGAAGGAAGACAATTTAACAGCAAGGTAGAAAAGCATTATTTTTTGGAGGAGCCTTATGTTTACTCAGTAACTTACTGTTTACTCAATAATTCCCTACAGTAGTTGCAACTGAAAAGATGGATTTTCTTCTTTTTCTTTGAGTTGTTTCTGTTCCATCTCAAAGAAAGTTTCATCAAAGGTAGTAGACCTTGCAGTGGAAAAGAAAAGTTTCCAGTTGCAGAAACCCATCTCTCATCAAACCTATTGTTTTTCACTGGGGACAGAATGCTAGGAAGATTGTGTGGTATTAATGTGGAAGAAGAGAATTAAAAATGGACATGTCACTGGAAGGCAAAATAATAATATTTAGGGCACAATCCAGAGTAACTACGGGAGCACATAAGAGACATTACATGCACCCGTAGTTACTGCACCACCTAGTGAAAACCTATGAGAAATTCATATTGCAATCCAGAGTAACTTGTTGTTACACTGGAGCAAGGACTCCCTGTAGTTACTCAGGATTTCACCTTTAGACTTATAGTGCAGTCCAAAGCATGTCTACTCAAAAGTCAGTCCCGTTGTGTTCAATAGCACTTACTCCCAGAAAAGCGTGGTTAGGATTTCAGCCTTAGTTTCTTCAGCCATGTCATGCATTCAAAATCATTTGAGAAAGGCATTGTCCTTGGATGATCCGTGGCAAAAACAAGGAGGATGCCAAAGAACATGTTGGCTTCATATAGGTTAGGATTGCACCCATAGATGTATTTGCCTACTTATGAGTAAACATGAATGTGTGGTTCAGTTTCACTTTCCATGGGGCTTGACACATTTTCCTTGTCAGCTGGAAGGGGGCTTTATTCTTGAGTTTGTTTGGGTCCTCATTCATTGAACTGGGGTCATTCTGGGGACACTGAATTACCCTCAGCCTGAACTTCAAAGTGGACTGAGGCACATTTCATCAATTCATTAGTAAACGCACAAGTGCAGTTCTGTTTAGGTTTCCATAGGGGACAATCAGTTTTCCTTGTCAGCTATGTCAGTTTTGTGACCCATCAAAGATTGATGGGTTGGATGGCAACCCACTGGTGGAGCCACTGGGTCTTGGATCCACTGGATTTTAGAACCACAAAGTTCGGGAGTTGGGTAAACATGGCAGTAACTGATAATAATCCATTATCAGATAATGATCCTCCAATGAATGGTGGAAAAGGAAGACAATGGTTTAAAAATTTTTGTCATCTACGAGTCAAAAATAAAAGGCATGGTAAATGTAAATAAACAATGTCACTAATAACCCAATCATTATGTGTCTTTTATTGGAAGTAGTCTCATGGAACTAATCTCACAAATCAATTCAACTGGCTGGAAGATGTATTCCATTCATTTAAATGGTAACTCTATAAAACTCTACTCTTATTAATAGGAACTCGCTATGACTGTAAGAAAAAAGCAGTGTGTAATGATTGTATCTTTCAGTTGATAAAGATTTACTTGACAGGTAATGAGGCATTCAAACTAATTTATGTGTATTTTTTATTTGAGTAAAACTTGACAATGATCTACTGCAGTGTATCACAGACTGTGGGTTGGGACACATTAGGTGGGTCACAGACTAATTTTCGGTGGGTCACCATTCATTAATGAGTCCACTGCAGAAATCTTTGTGTGACAGCAAAAATTTGAACTGATCCAACCCCACCCCCTGCTTGAGTCACCCTGGAGTTGCTTCTCAGGCCACTAGCATTAGAGCGGGAAAGATCATAGTGATTGGTTCCTTGCATGTTGCATTGATGTAAAACCAATGTTGGGGCACCATTGGCCTGACAATAGGCCACTAACCTATGACTGGTGGCTGTTTCAGGGTTTCCATGGATCCTAGCAGACTTACATGGAAGGTTGCACCAGCATGGCATTGTCCAGACTCTTGTTTTTCCCTTCCTCTTTGCACTGGATGGGCTTAGCCTAAGGGGCAACAATGGTGCAACGTCAGCATTCAGTTGCTTTGCCAGTGATATATTCACTGGTTCCTCAAGTTATGAATGTCCAAATTACAGATAGTTGCACTGGGGTTTCCATGTAGGTGCAGTATATCCTTTGGTGATGTTTTCACAAAGACTTAGGCTGCAATCCTCAAGACACTTTCCTGGGAGTAAAACCCATTGAACACAATGGGGCTTACTTTTTAGTAGACATGGTTAGGATTGTGCTCATAATAGTGCTAGACTGGATGTTTTAAGACTGGATGTTTTAAGCTATGCACCACTGGAACCATTACTATACTTACAGCCCAATCCTTTTCCTATTACCCAGGAGTAATTATCATCAAGTTCAGTTGGGCTTACTCTCAAGTTGTGTGGGTAGAACTGCAGCCTCAGCTTACAGGTTTAGATTGTAAGCCTGAGGGCAAGATTTTGGTTCATATTAATTCTGTGTTTTAGACTCTACCACACCTTGCTCTCTTTAGGCACTGAAGAAATAATACATGTTATTATATAGTATATCACTTTATAATTGTAACTGCCTGTTAGCTGAAATGCTTTGCACTACCACATAGATTCTAGGATGGAATTACAAACACAATTAAATTACTGAATTATATCTCCCTTCATTCACATAATAATCTTGTAATGCAGATAATTATTATTTCCCTTTGTTATTATAGACAAATATGGCTTAGTGATTTGTCCAAGACTGCCTAATTAAATCTAGGGCTGAACAGAATCTGTCTGCCAGAAATTCAGCATTCTTTCTGCACATTTTTTCTGTGGAATATATGTATGTTCATTATTCTGTTGTAATGTACATTGTATTCAAGACTGCATCATTGTAGGGCTATCACAGTTCCTCTCACTACTCAAATTGCAGTTCTTTGTACCTGGAAAAATGCAATGCCTTTCTTTATTATTTCATTCATTGCTTTTATGATTGGCATTTGAGATTCAGTTTTGTGCTTGGATATGGTATACGCTTGTGGATATGGTGTGTGTGTATGTACACACACACACACACACACACCATATCCACATTCATATATATATATAGCATTAGTGACAAGTTGCAGGGCTTCTACCTGCTCAGTGTCTTACATCTCTGTGGGTTATTTTTTTAAAAACTAGCAAAATATCATCAAGATCTGTGTATCAATGCGGAATGATAAAATTCGTTACTGGAATGATCGTAGATGGGTGAGATCATATAAACAATTTGTTCTGCTTCTTGAAATCTTTTGATAAAGTGGGAGGGACAGCAACCATGGCTTCTTCTCTCTGTTCTATCCTTTTCTCCTACCTGCTGTAGGAGAACATGGAGTTCTGCTCGCTACTGCACACGTGGAGTTCTGCTCACTACTGCAGACAACAAAGCGTTGACAAAAGCAGTAAGAACCCAGAACCAATGGGTGATGTGGCTGCAGCATCTCCTGCTTAATCACCAGCTTTAAAGGAATAGAGCAAATCTTCAGGTTGCAACCTGGCAACACTGACCCTACCATGTCATTGGCCAAATTGGACCTGAGTTTGAGAGAGTAGCCTGCTTATGTACAAATGTACTGTATAGTGCTCATTGATTATTTGGGAAGGCCCTGTCAGGTGCTCTGTTTGCTAGCCCACACAGGTTGTTCGGTGACAGCTGTATGGAATATTTCTTTTTTTTCAGACTAAGCTGGGACTTTGAGGCTTACAGTGTAATAGTACAGCCCTCATCCAGTGCTGATTAAAAGGCATTTTGCATACACAGTGTGCTAGCAGTGACTGTCTGTGTCCCCAACAATGGATTTGTTGCTAAGATTTAGCCAAGGGGATGCATGGAACTCCACTGTACCTGAAAAAAAAAATCACCTGTCAGGGCAGGAGGAAATATTTGTGCCTGGCTGTTCTTTCCAAAGAGAACGAAATAAGCTCAGTTCATCTCTGTGCCTGCCCCGGGCTGATGCAGTCCTTCCAACTGCAGCAGGATAAGCAGACACAGCAGCATCACCACAGCGCAGTAACCATGGGAAGACTCTGCTCGGTGCACAAACATTACTCTGGATAGGTAGAATTTTCCCTGGGTGGGTGTTTCATTCAGCAAGAGAGACGGTGACCTCAGCCACTGTGAGTCATCCTGCAGAGATGTGAGGGGGGAAAGAAAGCAATGAAGACAAAACAAAATCCCAGACCAGCCCCTGTACAGCTAACTGAGGAACTGGCAGGGTCTGGAATGGCAAGCAAGGGAGGGATAGCAGATGGGCAACAGCAGGGGTGGGTGGGCTGTTCCATCTCCAAAAGCCTAACTGGGCTAAGAGGTTGCAACAACAGCAGATCAAAACCCAACTCCTAAAGCAAAACCCTATGAAAAAAGAAAGGGGGAAAAGAATCCCCCCAACCAATCAAACACTGAACTGTTGCTGAGCCCTGATTCCTGCTCATTGAAGGCATGCTTTCAAGAATGGTTTTGATGTACTCCCCCAGCACAAGCCAAACGTGTACATAGGCATTGGTTGGCTTTATTTCTCACTAGAAACCAACCCTCCCACCCCCAAAAAATCAACTGGCTGGTATTCCAGCTGCTGGCTTCCAGTGGCGCCAGAAGGGCTCAAGGCGTGCGAGGAAGGAAAGGAGGTGGGAGAGATCAGGCAAGAGGAAGTAAGACGCTCAGAGTGAAACAAGGGTGGGGGGCACCATGAGAGACCCTCACCCACACACTCACTCCCGGTCCCCCCCCCCCCGGGTTTGAATGCAAACATCACCACCACTGCTAAGCTGAGACAAACATCCTTCACTTGGCAGATCCCAGCCCGCCCCCTTCTCAGCAATAGGGTGATGACAGCTGAAGTTGTCCAGCCAACCCCCCCCCCCCCCAACACACAGAGGCCAATTGGGCAGTGGAGCAACTAGAGGAAGGTTGAGGAGTCTGACTTGGAAGGGAGACTCCCCCCTTCAGTGGCATTGCTAGAGGGGGGCTGAGGAGTCAGACTTCCCCCTTCAGTGGCATAGTTAGAGGGGGCCTGAGGAGTCAGACTTCCCCCCCCCCTTCAGTGGCAAAGTTAGAGGAGGGCTGAGGAGTCAGACTTGGAAGGGAGACTCCCCCATTCAGTGGCATAACTAGAGGGGACCTGAGGAGTCAGACTCCCCCCCCCTTCAGTGGCAAAGTTAGAGGGGGGCTGAGGAGTCAGACTTCCCCTCAGTGGCAAAGTTAGAGGAGGGCTGAGGAGTCAGACTTGGAGGGAGCCCACCTTCAGTGGCATAACTAGAGGGGACCTGAGGAGTCAGACTTCCCCCCCTTCAGTGGCAAAGTTAGTGGGGGGCTGAGGAGTCAGACTTGGAGGGAGCCCACCTTCAGTGGCATAGCTAGAGGGGGGCTGAGGGGTCACACTCCCCCTCAGTGGCCTAGTTATGGGGGCAGAGCTTCCCCCTGACTCCTCAACCCCTCTGGCGACGCCACTGAAGGGCTGATGGTCCCCCAGGAGTGTGTCCTGCCCCTCTAGCTAGCCAGAGCCGTTGTGGGTCCTGCTGTGGAGGGGGTTGGGGGTGGTGTAGGGTCCCTGAGCCTGCCCTGCCTGCCTGCCTCCCTCCCTCCCGTGGCGCGTGGCGGGGAAGGGGGGCGCGTTGTGCCGGTCTCCATGGCAGTGGCTGGTGTGGGCGGAGTGGTCGGGGCCGCAGCGGGGGGCGGGCGGGCGAGGGAGGGAGCGGGGCTGGCTGTGCCTGTGAGGGAAGCGCCTGCGAGAGGCTCCTCCGCCCTCCGCTCTCCCTCCCTTCCCTCTGTTTGTGTCAGGCTGGTCGCGGCGGCGGCGGCTGCTGCTGGCCCGGGTCTCCCGGCTCAGAGCAGCCGGGAAGGGAAGGGAGGGCAACCCTCAGGCGCCAACCGCCATCGACGCCGGTGCTCGGGGCATGGGCGACCCTTAGCGGGCGAGGGACGGACGGCGGAGGGAGGGGGCTCGGGGCTGGCTGGGGCTGCTGCGGTCTGTGCTGCGCCCGCCATGGCGGTGGTGGTGGAGTCGCGGCCGGAGCTGGTGGGGAAGCGGTTCCTGTGCCTGGTGGCCTCGGGGGGCCAAGACCCGCCGGAGAAGGGACGCTGGAGAGCCGGAGTCATCCGCACCGTCTCCCATCGGGACTCCCACACCCCGGAGCTGTCGGTAAGAGAGGCTTGCAGTGGAGGGGCTCCCCTCTCAGACCCATTGTAGTCAGTGGAAAGGAGGGGGTCTTCCTCACTACCCTGCCCTCCCTCCCGGGCGGTGGGGGACACATGGGGAGGGTCTCCTCTCGTCAGCTCCATCCCTGGAAGAGAGGGCTGTGAGGTGAGGTGTTCCCTTCCCTCTATGGGGTATGTTTTGGGGATGTGATTTGAGGGGCTCCCTCTATAGGGTGTGTATTGGGGGGACGTGATTTGAGGGGTTCCCCCTCCCCCTATGGTGTATGTATGTGATTTGAGGGGCTTCCCTTTCCCCTATGGGGTGTGTAGTGGGGGACATGATTTGAGGGGCTCCCCCTCCTCCTATGGTGTATGTGATTTGAGGTGCTCTCCCTTCCCCTATGGGGTGTGTAGTGGGGGACATGATGTGAGGGGCTCCCCCTCCTATGGTGTATGATTTGAGGGGCTCTCCCTTCCCCTATGGGGTGTATAGTGGGGGACATGATTTGAGGGGCTCCCCCTCCTCCTATGGTGTATGTGATTTGAGGGGCTCCCCCTTCCCCTATGGGGTGTGTATTGGGGACGTGTGTGGTGATTTGAGGGGCGCCCTGTTCCCCTATGGGGTGTGTATTCGGGGTATGTGAGGTGTTTTGAGGGGCTCCCCTTTCCCCTATGGGGTGTGTATTGGGGGAATGGTGGGAACAGGACACCCCCCTTCCAGAACTGGTGGGGGAGAGAAGGCGAGGAGGGAGTTTAAACATGACACATCCGCTCTCATTTCCCCTTTCCTAGGCCCCGGAGAGGGAGAGGGGAAGGGGCTTATGGTGCTACTCAGCAGCTGCAGCAGCACCAGCAGTCTCTCCCTCTTTCTCTCCCCCCTTTCCACCCATTTGGCTGAGAAGGGAAGAGCTGCTTTCCCGTCCCCTCTTCTCTCGCTAGCTCCATGTTTTGTTTTGTTTTACAAACATACACAAAGGGGGGAATGTCTGCTGTGGAACCAGGTTGACGTGGATTCAACTGAACGTAGAGAGGATCCTCAGTACAGCAACAGCCGCCAACTGTTGGTGATTTGCAGAGAGGAGTTGTAAGGAAAGACTGGAGCGTGTGGTAGTAACGCACACGCAGAGGCTGCAATCCCATCCATGCGTTCCGGGAGTAAGCCTCCCCCCTCACAAACACACACACAGTAGCTGCAATCCTATCTACACTTTCCTAGGAAAGCCCTAGGAGTAAGCGCACACACACACACACACACACACACACACACACACAAGCTGCAATCCTATCCATGCTTTCCTGGGAGTAAACCGCTCCTCCCTCGCGCGCGCGCGCGCGCACACACACATACACACAAAAGTTACAATCCTATTCACGCTTTCCTGAGAGTAAGCCGACACCCTTCACAGACACAAGGTAGCTGCAATCCTCCACACTTTCCTAGGAATAAGCCTAGGAAAGCCCTCCTCTCCTCTCCACAAAAACACAAACACTCATAGAAAGGTTGTAATCCTTTCCTTTTAGTAAGTCTCCTCCCACCACAAATGCACACAAACACAGAGGTTGTAATCCCCCCCCACACACATACACGCTGCAATCTTATGGACACTTTCCTCGGAGTAAGCCCCCCTCCCCATACACACAGAGGCTGCAATCCTAATCCTAGCCACACTTTCCTGATAGTAAGCCTCTTCCCACCACACATGCACACACAGAGGCTGTAATCCTAGCCACATCCCCCCCCCCCACAGGAACACAGACTGCAATCCATATCCCCTCTTTCCTGGGAATAAACCTCACTATAATGGGATGTACTCCTGTGCAGACACATCTAGGATTGGGCTGACAGGCTACTTACTGCTGCTGACTCGCCTCTCTTCATATTAATGTGGGGAACTGTGTATGTGTCTAGCATATGTGATAAGGAAAGCAGCCATAAGGCGTAGGTTGACACACTGATTCATTTTGCTCTTGTGAAATAAGCAATTGTTGTTTTTGGCCACCCCCCCCCCCAAACCATCCCATTGTAAAGCAGGCTCTGTCATCTGGAGAATCTAATGGCACACAAATCTGATGTGTATTCTGCTCTTTAAAAAATTTTTTTTGTCATAGCTTGAACATTTATAGTTGTTTGTGAATTTTTTTTTGCAAATGATTACAGGAGTCATGGCTCTCTGTACAACTTGTGTCTTGCTGCCAATGTTTTCCTTATGGGTGTAGGAATGTGCATGGAGAGAGAAAGAGAGCTAGAATATATTCAGTGGTGGGGGAAGAGAAGGAAATAATGACCCAGATTTTACTGGTCCTGATATTAATCTATAAATGACATTTTAGTATCTTAAATATTTTATTCACTTTGGTATTTTTAATACTTCTTTCAGAATCTGGTTCTGTGGAATATGCTACTATTTGTACAATTTGCATATTTTTTGGAATGGTGTGCTTATAAAAACTTGTTCTTAGTCATCCAGTGGTCTCTAAATTGACTTTCTGATAGATTTATGTAGGCTGTAGGCACTGTTAGGGACAAGCTGTTCAATTTTTTCCCCTGAACAAATTAAATTTAAAAAGAAAGAAATTGACAATTGGATATTTGCTTCAGTTACTAGTGCTCTGTTCCTGATTTTTCCACTGTAATGATGTGTGTCTCTTTGTCTTTTAAAATTTGTAATGCGTTCATATAAGGTAGTCGTGTTTTCTCCTTGGATGCTTGCTTTATATTCTGTGGAATATTTAGACTTCAGTTAAAAGTATGTAATATATGTTTATAAATTAATTTAACTATTAATATACATTATTTATAATTAATAATATATTTATAATTAATTTAAAATTAAAACCACAGTAAAAAGAGGTATATTTTGACAATGATCTAAAAAGAATTAGGAAAAAATTCCTGTCCTCTAATTAACTAGCTTTTTTCTAGCAGTTGAAGTCCAGGGACAAATATAAGAAAAATAGATGGATTTTTTTTCATAATTTTACCATGTTCCTTTAGAAAATATTATTTCTGTTTTCTCTTAGTGTATACAGGTGTCCCTCGTTATCCAGTGGGGTTCTATTGAGACCTACTGTGGATAAAAAATCAGTGTATAAAAAAGTAGTATAAAAATAAAGAACCACTTGCAGGTTTCTTGATCATAAATTGTGCTTAACAGAATTCGGTTGTGCCTTACTGTGTGCAGGGGTTTGTTCTGAGACTCAAAAATATATTTAAATAAAAGCAGTTTAAAAAATAAAAAGGTGTTCCTTTGCAGTTGTTTAAAAACAGCTTTTTTACTGTTGTAAATAGGCGGTTGGCAGTTAGAAATGTAAATGACCCCTTGCCTTTGCCTGGCTTGGCAAAAGGGAATGACTGCTTGCATGACTGGGTCTCTACAATAGTAGAAAGCTGTTTTAAAAACTGTGATTTGCAGTGGCCGATATTCTGTGATATTTTGTGAGTCAACTCTGTGTTTATAAAAAAAATCCGTGTACAACAAGGTTGAACCTGTACTCATACAAGTTCCAGTATGTCAGTTGTGCAATCATTTTTCCCTGTGGGGTGGATGAATGGAGGTTAGGGTTTTTGTAAGGGAACATGTTCCTGTATATTTAATGTTTAAAAACAAAAATTGAGTTAGTATGCATTAGAGATGCTTTTAAGAATGCAATAAAAACAATAAAAAGCAAAAATTAAAATCTTGGGCTATTGCTGTGGAAATGGGACCTTGTTGGTGTTCATCATTTAAGGATGCAAAACTAACCTGCAGATCGATTAGTGCAGGTCCCTTGAATTGGTCCATCATTGTGAAAGTGCCATAAAGTACTTTCACGTTAACAACAGTGTAGTGTTCCTGTGCTGATGTGGGCCCCAGGAAGAGTAAATTTGTGCTGGCATGAGTTTGGGGTGAGTTTGGCTGGCGTGGGGGTCAAGGCACATGGTGAGGTGGGGATGGTGGGTGGCAGAGAGACTGTGGGTGGGCAAGTGGAAAATGAGAGGTGAGGCCAGGATTTGTCACTTGTACAGGATCTTAACTCCATTCCCAGGTAGCTCAGGGCAGACCCAGGTTTGTACTCAGATTGTAGCACTTGAATTTGTACTGCAGATAGAGGTGGCACAAATCCAAGTAGCTCTTTTTGGACTGCAGTGGCTCTGCTGGGGTAAGAGGACAAGTTTCCCCTTGCTTTGGGGTTGAACCACAGGCTGCCTGAACTTGTGCTGGATCCAACGCAGGCATCTTGGCCTTCATGATCCAGCGCAAGTTAGGATTGCACCTTCAATTTTTTAAAATGGCTCGAGTTTTCCCACTCTTTTGAATATGGGGTTTATTTTTTAAACTCTCTTTAAAAAATGAAAAAAATTAACCATAGAAGACACACAGGTTACACAGATATGGAGTTGTCATAGATGCTGTTGTTTAGGTACTGTTAACACTCCTGCAGTCAAATTTGTCACATTAGTTATGGTTTTAGTGGTTGTGCTAATGTGCTAATGTGCACATTAGTTATGTGTAGTGGTTGTGGGGAAAGAATCCTATTTTCTTGGACCGAAATGCTGGAGTTCATGTGCTTGGAAAAAGGTAATACCCTCGTAACAGATGACATTACCATGAGGGGAATAGTCTCACTGCTTTGCAGCTAGTAAGTAACTTAATTTGTTTAGAAAAGTACCCTCAGGAAATACTTGTAATGTTGGAATTCTGTGTATTCTTACCTGGGAATAAACACTTTCTGGGACCTATGTCTGAATAAACATATGTGGGGTCTGGCTGTCCAAAATTGGGATTGTTCACAAATCAATAAAGTGCAAGGTTTAAAAAAGCAGACAATTCAAAGTTCTGCAATTTATTCCCTTACTAAACTGTTTATTCCGTTACTGGTTGAAGAATGATTAGATTTTAAGTTTCCAGATGGTTGGAATAGCGATTTCCATTAACAGTCTCATAGACACAGTTAATGTTCTTGAAAGAGCTCTATTTCAGTTTCTGGAATGTAGAAGGGAGTTTCTTGGTCATTGTTGGCTTCTCTACTATTTGACTGCTGTTGTGGGTGGAGAATTTTTGTTAATCCTTCCAGGCTTCCATTCTTAGGTTGTTTCTATGAATAGTTTCAGAGTCTGTTGATAATCTGAGTGAAATTCGTTTCTTAAAAAATGGAAATAAAAAAAAAGATATTCCTTTATATAGGAGTTGGATAGCAGTTGAGAAACTGTCGCATCTTGTCAATTTCACTCTATTCCATTGACTCTACTCGTAAATCAAAATAATGAAAACCATCTGGGACAGTTATTCTAAAATATTTAGTGTGGACCATGACCATTCTTCTGGTTTGCTTTACAGGTCACTACATTTTCTGTATTACAGTTTCAAAAGACCATTTCAGATGTATTGTGGAACATTGTCTATCCAGAGTTTGAGTGTTATACGAGTAATTCCTTTAATAAATATATACATATTTCACGTCTTCCATTTTCTGGTTTTTATCAGTGGGACCAAGTGGATGACCAAACCAGGTGGCAATAATTATTCTGTTGCTGGACTCCATTGTCTGGGAAATGTGTGTGTTGTCTTTGCATTGCATACAACTTTCTCTGATTTGCAAGCTTTGGTCAGCTTTAGTAGTACAGTATTTCAATTTGTACTCTATTGTTGCAAGTAAAGTATAGTATGCTTATATAATTAATTGCTACCTAAATCTAGGCATATTGCACTCTGTGAGCTTTAGGAAGGAATAGTGCAGGAGCACTTTGTGCCAGAACTTCAGTTCAGAGCCTTTCAGACTAATTTAAGATTTTTCTTTTTAAAAAACAACTTTGTGGTCACTCTTGGACCCTAGAAACTGGAAATAGCCTTGCCATCTTGAAGGGGCACATTCAGTTTGCAGGACTCATTTTATCTGTGTTTTGTCTTGGTGTAAATTGTTGATAATACCTTGTTGCACATGGTGGTCACCCACTTTTTATGCCATGCAAATAGTGTCTGTTCTTTCTCCTTACCAGATTAAGAGCTGATAGCGTCTTCTGTGTGTTTCTTTCTCTGTTGTGGGTGGCTGATTTTTTTCAAATATGGCCTTATACATTTGCTTTGGAATTGAGACGGAAGAATGAAAATACATGTTTGCTTTGGAATTATTATGTGAAAGAATTCAATAGGGTTATCTTTTATGTTCAGTACAAAATTTTGTCAAGGAAGGTTATTATGCTTAGATAAACTCTAGAAATAACTTTAGTAATATAAATGCAATTTTGATCTTTCTTAAGCAAAATGAATTGCATAATTTGCTGAATTAACACATTAGCATCTGAAACTCAGACTTCACAACTTATAGGCATAAGGTTCCTTATAAGATTGAATTTAGATAACATGCTTTAGGAACAAGAGATATGCTTAAACACATGTGATAGGTGTTTGAACTTCCAAGTAAACAAAATTCTTTTAGGCTGCAATTCTAAAGACACTTGAACACAATGGGGGTTACTTTTGAATAGACATGGGGTGCAGTCCAGAGTAACTACGGGAAGACCTTGCTCCAGTGTAAGAACAATTTGCTCTGGATTGCAATATGAATTTTCCATAGGTTTTCACTAGGTAGTGCAGTAACTCTGGGTGCATGTAATGTCTCTTACATGCTCCCATAGTTACTCTGGATTGTAGGGATGGTTAGATTTGTGCTCTAAGTTATGCATTGTATAGTTTGATTTGATAAAACTCAGAAATACTTATGCATCACTAACTGGTTCCACAATAGCTACAAAGGCAGTTTGTGAATATTGAGCTCTTTGGTGGTTCTTTTGGGTTTTGGTTGTATGCAACGAAAAGCATATTTAATACTACATATGCTACCATGTACAAACTTTGGGAACCAGCTTACAATTGTGTCTTCCAAATCTGTGTATGTGCAGTCACATAGGCATATGTACAATTGGTAAAATACGTCTGAAGTGATGCTCAGTGGGTATTCTCAGCTTCTAGCTTTCATCAGAAGGTTAGTTGAGGGCGTACCAAAGCCTGTTAACCACTTGAGGTAATTAGTGATTTTTTTGCTACCCTACAATTGGATATGTGTGCATATGTTAAGTGTCCCCTGCAGATTGTTCTGCTGTTTCTGACCAACTTTGAGCAGTGCTTACGGTATCCCCATTACAAGGCTGAAGAGCAAGCGTTGTTCGAAGATGAATCCAGGATCATGTGGCTGTCATGTCTAAAATCCACGGGTGCACAGAACACTCTCACCTTCCCACTGAAGTGGTACCTGTTTATTTACTTGCTTTTACATGTTCTAAAAGTCCACATTAGTAGGAGCTGGGCAGGTAATGGGAACTCAACTCTCTTTTTCAGTATTCAAACTGCCAATGTGCTAACCTTCAGGCTGGCAGGCACAACGTCTTTTACCACCAAGTCATCACAGCCCCATGTGTCTAGTATTAATTTAGTATCAAAAGGAGATGAGAATAAAGCCAATCTGGAATATTCTGGACGGTGGTGGGTTATGACACACATCTAAATTTGACTTGGCAATAAGGTAGCATGTGAAAAAGTATAATCTTCCATTGGTCACCAAAAAAAGATATAAATATTACTTGCAAGAGTCTAAGTAACACATATTTATTAACACAGGTAAAATACATAACTAATTACAGTAAAATGAACAAAGTCATACGTGGGCAATGAAAACAAATTCAAATACATGATAGTTATTTGCTGAAGAAAGTCACAAGGAAATGCCAAAAAGAGTTTGATCACCTTGTCGCATGCAAACCAACATCAGGGAACACCATTTTAGCCTTTAGACTAGCGGAGAGAGGTTGAAAGAATGGAGCATGTGAAGAATGAATAAGTTCTTGGTAGAATTGCAAAGTGCTATAACAGTGGAACCGTCAGAAAACGAACCGTCAGAAAGTGGGGGATGCCTGTATTTGCAATTCTGTCACTGGAAGGCTCTTCTAAGTACCTTCAGAAATTGTTCCCATTGTGTGTGTTGATACCTAATTAAAATATAGTTTTTATGACTTTGGGGGAATTCTCACAACTTTCAAGAGGCTGCCTTATATTCTTCTAAGTAGGCTGGGCTAGTTTGCCTATTGACCAGGGAAGAGAAGAAAACTCTTGAGTTAGTAGAAACTAGGTTTATAGAATGCCACTTGAAGGTGGTGGCAGCTATTGAGAACTTGAGAGTTGTGATGCATGTTGTTCAGTAGTATATCACTTGAGCAGTTAGCGTTGGATCTGTTGCTTTCTTGTTATTGCCAAATCCATCTTACTTAAGGGATCATATATCCTGTTTACATGGAATTTTTTTGTTTTTCTTCCCCTTGATTTTGGATATGTCCTTGGAAAATGGCTCAGATACCTTTGATTTTTTGTGCAACTTGGGTTCATTTAAGATTTTAACCCCTAATCTCCCAAAACAATTATGTAAACTGGTACTATAGCACTGAACTACTACATACATGCTACTGATATATGAAACTGTATGTGTGATATTACTGGTGGTTTTACAGTTGCTATTCCATTTTGCTGCCTTGATATGGGAATGTGTCTGTGGTTTCAGAGGGCATAAAGAGTAATGCTTTGTGTAGAATCATAGAATCCTAGAGTTGGAAGGACCCAGTAGGTCATCTAGTACCAAGCCTGTAGCAGGAAATCCTCCTAGAGCATCGACAAGTGCTCTTCAAGCCTCTGCTTTAAGATCCCCAGTAAGGGAGAGTCCACCACCTCCCTTGGCAACTTGTTCCACTGCAGAACCACCCTCACCATCAGGAATTTTTTCCTGATATCCAACCAGAAACTCCTTTCTTGCAGTTTACCCATTGGTTCTCGTTCTGCTTTCTACTCTGCAAAGCATCCGTTCTTTGTACAAGATTTTATTTATTTATTTATGTTGCATATTATACAGGCAAAACCTGTACAAGTATTCTGTTTCAGGATCCCTACTGTTATGTGAAACTGTGGAGCTCTGCTCCCCTTGCCTCCAGAGGGTCCACTCTGCCTAGCTGAGGCCACAGACAAATATCCACGGTCTCTGCTAGGCTCAGACTGACCCCACCTGTTAAAAGAACACACTGGTCTCCTGTAAAGTCAGAAGTGATATTTTAACAGACAGTTAAAAAGACTTGAGCAAGGTTAACATGAAGTGGAAGGTAATTGCTTCCTGTTAAACTCAGGGCACAATCCAGAAGTACACTTGGGCTACCCTATTATTGGGCTGGCCCAATTGAATGGGCCACCCTAGTTATTTTGGAAAAGGCTTGGGACAACCTAAGGCAGCGTTTCTCAAAGTGGGGGTCAGGCCCCCTTTGGGGGTCGCCTGGAGCTTTCCTGGAGGTTGCCTAAAGAATCCTGGTGCAGGGGGCCATGTGGGAAGACCTGGCAGAAACGCTGGAGCCACTGTGGCTGGAAGAAGCTGAGAAGAAGCAGCTCAGAAGGAGCCTCTGAGCAGCTGTGAGACAATATGGAGCCCTGGGTGCGGGGAGGATTGCAGCCTTAGAGCCCAGTTCTATACATGTCTACTCAGAAGTCAGTCCCATGATAGTGAATGGGACTTACTCCTAGGAAACAGTGGCTGGCTCTGCTGCCTGAGATCCCAATCCTATGGAGGCCTCCTCTCACTCAGGTACTTACCTTCCCATTCCTCCCTCCCCTTCCTTCATTCCTTCCTTCCTTCCTTTCTCTCTCTCTCTCTCTCTCCCTCCCTCCCTCCCAGTCACCCCTTCTTAGCTATGCCATATCTATCTATCTATCTATCTATCTATCTATCTATCTATCTATCTATCTATCTATCTATCTATCTATCATTACGTATTGTTTTTATGATTAATCACTATGCTTTAATTATGTTCAATTTGTAACAATGAAAATACATCCTGCATATCAGATATTTGCATTACTATTCATGACAATAGCAAAATTACAGTTATGAAGTAGCAATGAAAATAATTTTATGGTTGGGGGTCCCCACAACATGAGGAACTGTATTAAGGGGTCACGGCATTAGGAAGTTTGAAAACCACTGACCTAAGGTAACATAGGCTGCCCCAAGACAGGTGGAGCTGGGCTGCCCTAGCTGGGGCAACCTAGGCAGTTCAGGAGAGGCATATTGAGGGCATGTTTAGCATTGTCTAGGGAGGAGCAGTTACTCTGTATCCAGATCCTGTTTCCAGGGCAGAAATTTACTCTTCCAGCTCCTCAGAGTTATACCACCTCAAGAGCAGGTATAGAAATGAGTAGACTCATAGGGGTCCATGGTAAGGCTAAGTAAGAATGGCAGTGTTGACCAAAAATCTGAGTTTTTGACCAGCCTAGCTGCAACCCCTGCCTCTCAACTTCAGGATATGGCACAACTACAGCAGCCCACTAATCTGAGGATACAGCAGGCCACTCCAAGCAATCCCTTTGCATCCACTGTTCACTAGATGTACTGCTGTATTGCATTCTCATTCTGCAGCTTTTACTGGTTGTCAGGAACTTCTGGGCTTCCTTAGAAGGGAGGCACAACATCTGCTCATTGTTCAGTGTGATCTGAGGGGGGCTTCCTCGGGAGCAAGCCCTCCCCAGGTGTCACTTGGTGCCTACTGAGTATGCTCTGGAGCAGCCAGGGCAGCCCAAGCTTCCTGACTCTCTGGATGTAGCATAACTTTCTGCTCTGGATTCAGAATAGTTGGGGCAGCCCAGTTAGGGCACTTCTCACTGCCCTAACTCTGGATTGTGCCCTTTGTCTATTTTTTTCGAATACAGTGGCGCCTCATGTTCTGGAGGCATGTTTATTACGTGAAATATTCTTTATCTGAAGCAGATTTTCCCATAGGAAATAATGGAAACACAGACAATTGGTTCCACAACCCCAAAATATTCATATAAAAGTATTAACTGGGTGCAAAAATGATGAGAAAACACTGGAATTGAATTCAAAACATGCATTCAGTGTGCATGATCCTATGAAGTCTACTTAGGTTACAGTCCTAAAGACACTTTCCTGGGAGTAAGCCCCATTTAACACAATGGGGCTTACTTCTGGGTAGACATGGTTAGGAGGTTGCAATCAAAGACACTTTCAAAGTGTCTCCCCGCTTTCTCCTTCTCTTCATCCTGTGTCTCTCTTTCCCCTGCTCCCCTCTGGCTAGCCCTGAGCTGCTTCCCTCTTCTCCAGTGCTCTTCTCTCCCTCTGCCTGGTGGATGCCCGGCCACAGTGGAGCGTGGAAGTGTTGCTTTTGCTACAGGCAGGTGCGCTACAGAGCCCTGACGCTTTTTAAAAGGGCTGCTGGCCAGTGCATTTGCCCCAACTACCAATGAGTTTGTTTGTTACGTGAAGCACAGTTTGTTACATGAAGTAGAATCCTGGAGAAATTTTTGTTTGTTACATGAAACATACTTTACGTGAGGCGTTTGTTACGTGAAGTGCCACTGTACTTCATCTACTAGGAGGCAGCCTGCACATCATTGTGATCTTGTATGCTTATAACAACCTGTAGAGCAAGAATATTTTCATTATGGTAACATCATCTTCATCTTCATCTATATATATAAAAGAGAAAAGTCACTGACTGACTCACTGACTGACTCAGTAACTCACTCATCAACGCCCTGCCAAAACCGCTGGACTTTGTTAATGTTGAAAGCATGGAATTTGGAGTGGGTGTTCCTTCTGTGACCGGTTTTCCGGTCTAAGAACTCTAAGAACTGTTTTTGCGAAATTCCAACCGGAAGTGGGTGAAAAGGGGCATAACGCGTTTTCTTCCCTATACTTTGTATTGAAGAATTGATGACTCATCAACATTCCGCCCCAATCCCTGGACCTAGAAGCGTGAAATTTGGGGAGGGAGTTCCTTCTGTGACATGAACACTCACCAAGAAGTGATGTGGAGAAATTTAACCCTTAAGGGGCTGAAAAGGGGTGCAACGTGTTTTTGTCCTATACTTAACATGGAATATTGACCAACCTCCAGCCAATTTGGTGCTCGGACCCTGGTGCATTGGGGAGAATATTGTTCGGAGGAAGAGGTTGCGCTGGAGAGGATCCTGTGCATGGGAGGGGTTGCACATAGGGGGTTGATGAACATGGGGGGTTGTTGCGCATGAGGGGTTTGATGCGCACGGGGGTTATGTTGCGCACGGGGGGATGTTGCGCATGGGGGTTGATGCGCACGGGGGGACTGATGGGCACGGGGGGACTGATGGGCATGGGGGATGTTGCACGTGGGGGTTTGATGCACGTGGGGAAATGGTGCACATGTGGTTTAATGTACATGGGAGACTAACACGCATGGGGGACTGAGGCACATGGGGGGATTTTGTGCATGGGGGGATGTTGCACATGGGGAATTGATTTGCGTGAGGGATTGATGCGCCATGGGGGGATGGTATATGGGGGAATTTTACTCCTGCAATTCGGGTAGGCTTTTCGCTATACTATGCACTATATAAAACTGAAAACAAACTCTAACTCATTCATCCATGTCCAGTTAAACACTGGATCTCGAAGTGTGAAATTTGGGGAGGGTGTTCGTTCTGTGATGAAGGAATCCACTAAGAACCTGTTTTGGGAAATTCAAACTGGTAAGGGGCGAAAGGGGACACCGCGTTTTCCTCCCTTTACTTTCCATTGAAGAATTGCTGACTGATCAACGCCTTGTCCCAACCCCTGGACATTGAATCATGAAATTTTGGGAGGGTGATATGATGTGAACACCCACCAAGAAATGATTTTGAGAAATTTAACCCTTAAGGGGGCTGAAGGGGTGCAACGTGTTTTTGTCCTATGCTTAACATTGAAGAGTGACTGAACAACATCCAGTCAATTTGGTGGCCGGTGCACTGGGAGTAGTGATGGCATGGGGGGGAATGGTGTGAAGGGGGGAATGGTTGGGGTGCAGGTGGGGATATTGCACAGGGAGCAACACTTGTAGAAATGAGTTAGGGCAAAATCCAGAGCAGTTACGGGTCCACGCAGTTATGTCACCCTCTAATGTTATCTTATGGAAAGTCACCTTAACTTCTCCGGAGCAAAGGGTTTAATTTGACTTTATGATATGGGCCATAATCTCAATATATTTTCTATCCCTATCTGGAGAAGCTAGATGTACGGAAAGTTTCTCCTCTTCAGTAGCAAATGTTTTCAGTAGCATCTTTTATTTTTACTTCCCACTTTGATACCTTTGACTGTGGCCTTAAATCTTGAAATTAATATCTCTACATCAACATCTACAGTATTTATATACCGCTTTTCAACTGAAAAGTTCACAAAGCGGTTTACAAGAAAATGAAAAAATTAATAGCTAATTAATAGCTAATGGGTCCCTGTCCCAAAAGGGCTCACAATCTAAAGTGCAAAAAGAACACCAGCAGAAGCCACTAGAACAGACATTGCTGGGGTGTGGACTGCCTCCTTTGTGGATTCTGGGGTCCCCAAAAGTGTGTTAAAAAGTCAATATAAGTCAGAAAATAGCCCTTCCTACCATAGCACTGCAAAATGATGCAATTTGCATGCCAACAAATGGAATTGTGGAAACCACTTCCAGGTTGTACTGAGTACTGCAAGACAGGGTAAGCTGCTGTCCTTAGCCCAGCTCCTGCCAACCTAGTAGTTTAAAAGCATGTAAATGCAAGTAGATAAAAGGGTACTACCTCGGTGGGACAGTAAACAGCATTCCAAGCACCTTGGTGTATACTCATACTGGCCAAATGACCATGGAAGCGTCTTTGGACAATGCTGGCTCTGCATCGGGAATGAACACCGCACTCCAACAGCAAAGTTGCTGGTGCCTCAATAGCTGCGTTTTTCAAAGTGGGGGTCGGGAGCCCTTTGGGGGTCGCCTATTGCTTTCCTGGAGGTCACCTAAAGACCGCTGGTGCAGGGGGCCAGGTCAGGCTTGCCAGACCTCCAGCTGTAGCTGTGTGCACACTGCAGCTGACTGACAGTCTCAGGGCCCAATCCTATGCATGCCTACTCTGAAATAAATCCTATTATAAGTCAGGGGGGCCTTTACTCCCATATAAATGTGGATAGGATTGCAGCCTCAGGGCCCAATCCTATGCATGCCTACTCTGAAATAAATCCCATTGTGTTCCATATGTGCATAGAACACACATTTCACTTGCAACAATGACAATACATCCTGCATATCGGATATTTACATTATGATTCATAACAGTAGCAAAATTACAGTTATAAAGTAGCAACGAAAATAATTTTATGGTTGGGGGTCCCCACGACATGAGGAACTTATAAATGGGTCACGGTGTTAGGAAGATTGAGAACCACTGCTCTATAGGCAGCAAGAAACCTTCAGCCAGTCTCGGCTTATTACTTTACATATTTGGCTGTTGAATTAATAATTCCAGCTTCCTTTATCTATCTATCGATCTATCTATCAATTGTTCTATCGATCGATAGATATAGATATATATAGATATCTACATATATAAAAGAGAAAAGTAAGTGACTGACTGACTCACTCACTCACTCATCACCGCCCTGCCAAAACTGCTGGGCCTAGAAGCGTGAAATTTGGGGTGGGTGTTCCTTCCGTGACGGAGGGATGCACTAAGAACCGGTTTTAGGAAATTCCAACCAGAAGGGGGTGAAAAGGGGCGCAACGCGTTTTCCTCCCTATACTTTGCATTGGAGAATTGATGACTCATCAACATTCCGCCCAAACTGCTGGGCCTAGAAGCATGGAATTCTGGGAGGTATCCTTCTGTCACCTGAACACCCACCAAGAACCCAGGTGGAGAAATTTCACCCTTCAGGGGCTGAAAAGGGGGCAACGTGTTTTTGTCCTATACTTAATATGGGAGACTGACCAACATCCAGCCAATTTGGAGCTCAGTGCCTGGTGCGATGGGAATGTTGTTCGGAGGAAGAGGTTGCACTGGTGAGGATGCTGCGCATGGGGGGAAGTTGTGCATGGGGGGATGATGCGCCTGGGGGGATGATGCGCCTGGGGGAAAGTTGCGCCTGGGGGATGGTGCGCCTGGGGGGATGATGCACCTTGGGGAAAGTTGTGCATGGGAAATGATGCGCATGGGGGATGATGCGTATGGGGGATGATGCGCATGGGAAAAGTTGTGCATGGGGTGTTATGCGCTGGGGGGATGTCGTATGGGGAAATGCTACTCCTGCAACGCGGGTACGCTTTTTGCTAGTGTGTATATATATATATATAGAAGCGTGAAATTTGGGGTGTTTCTTTGGTGACATAGGCACCCACTAGGAACTGGTTTTTGGAAATTCCAACAGGAATGGGGTGAAAAGGCGCGCAAAGCGTTTTCCTCCCTATACAGTACTTTCCAATGAGAATTCCTGACTGAGGGATGCTATGCCCCAAATCCTGGACCTAGAAGCATGAAATTTGGGGAGGGTGTTTCTTCTCCCACCATGAACCGATGTTGAGAAATTTAACCCTTCAGGGGCAGAAAAAGCTATACAATGTGTTTTTGTCCTGTATTTAACATTGAAGACTGACTGATCAACATCCAACTGATGCACTGGGAGGAAGCATGTACAGGGGGTGATGGTGCATATGGGGTAATGGTGTGCATATGAGGTGTTGCACATGGGGGAACGGCATGCTTTGGGGGATGGCACACATGGGGGGATGGTGCGCATTGGGGACGGCATGCATTGGGGGTATTGAGCATGGGGGGATGACACTCATGGGAGGATGTTGTACAGGGTTTATAGTGCATGGGGGACGATGCACTGTGGGGACGATGTGCAGTGGGGGGATGGCATATGGGGGGAATTTTACTCCTGCAACATGGGTACGTTTTCGCTAGTGGAATATATTCTGAGCCAATTCAAGATACAATTCCAGAGCAAATTCAAATACAACAAACAAAATGCACAAAAAGTCATTTTTAAAGATCTTGATAGTATAGTATACCATGTCATGTAACTAACATACAGCTAAACATTTTTTTTGTAAATCTTACTACTGTTGCTGCATTTGGTAGGTTACCTTAGAAACCACTGTTACCTCAGAGATTACAGAATAGTCGTTCACAATGGCATTTTTAAGAGTTGGAATCTGTTGGTTTGAGATGGTACAACCCCGATATAGTAGTCTGTCCATTCCACTGCAGGAGCTTCATTGAAGAAGCTTATAGAGTTTGTGACATCTATATTAAAGACAGCATTTTAAGGTAGTTGTCATAACTACAGTATGTCTGAGTAAGTCTGCTATTACTGTTTTACATAGGCAGTAGATCATATATCTAAAAAAGATTGAAATGTGATAGGTATACATACCTATTTGTATACCTATGTATAAAAAAGCAGGCCTCCTTCAGTCTTGAAAGACTATGGTATCGTGCTTGGCGCTGCATACGCTGCATACGAAGCATGAAAGCCTGGGTTGGATTTTTTTATGGAGGATATGCTGTTACCCAAGCAGCAAATCCCCCCTCTCCATGCCACTGAATTAGTCCAATGGAAAGGCAGAGCCAATACGATTGGATCCAGCTGGTGTCACAGAGCTGGGCTAAGGACAGCAGTTCACCCTGTCTTGTGGGGCTGACCTGGGCATCGAACTCTGGCCTGCTGGTTAACAGGCACAGCATCTTTACTGCTTGCGCCACCCACAGTATATATAATTTGCAAAAACATACCTGTGTTGTAAAATTTTCCCGTACGCCATCCCTGCATTGTGCATCGTCCCTCCCGTGCACACCACCCCATGCGCTGTGTCCCCCCTGCACACCATGTGCACTGTCTCCCCATGTGCACCATCCCCCCAAGCGCAACCCTCTCCACATGCATCAACTCTCCATGCTCAGCAACTCCTCATGTGTACCGTCCCCCCATGTGCAACACTTCCATGCACACCATCACCCCGTGTGTGCCCTCCCTCTCAGTGCATCAGGTGGATGTTGATCAGTCAGTTTTCAACGTTAAGTATAGGATAAAAACACATTGCACCACTTTTCAGCCCCTTAAGGGTTAAATTTTTCAACATTGGTTCTTTGTGGGTGTTCATACCACAGAAGGAACACCCTCCCAGAATTTCATGCTTTTAGGTCCAGGGATTGGGGGCAGGGCAGTGGTCAGTCAAGGATTCTTCAGTGTAAAGTATAGGGAGGAAAATGTGTTGCACCCCCTTTCACCCCCTTCCAGATGGAATTTTCAAAAACTGGTTTTTAGCGGGTGCCTCCATCATGGAAGGAACATCCTTCCCAAATTTCACACTTCTAGGCCCAGGTGTTTTGGCGGTGCATTGATGAGTGAGTCAGTCAGTCAGTGACTATTCAGTTATATATACAGTAGTACCTTGAGTAAGGAGCAGCTTGAATAGAGTGTTTTGTGTAAAGATAAAAATTTTCTCAGAAATTTTGACTTGCGTAAAGAGCACTGTCTTGAGTAAAGAGCACTTCTGAGGAAGTTTGGAACAGTCTTCCATGGCAAGGGAACCCACAGGGGGGACGAGGAGACTAGCTTGAGCTATAGTGGAGCCCTCGGCAAAGTTTGGAAAAGACTTCCATGGCCAAGGAACTCATTGGGGGTGGGTTGTTTGTGGGATCTGTGTGTGGCAGCGTGGAAGGTGTGCCATATCAATATTCTAGTGCTGCTTCCCATCAGCAGCTTGGGAATGTTAAAGTTGCACAAAAAGACAAAGATTCCATTGAGCCAATGGATAGCAGTGATTCCATTAGTGATTGTGAAAGAGCACAATCCTAACTATGAGCGCAATCCAGAGCAACTTTTGCTTGCTCTGCCCTAACTGCTCTGTCCTAACTATGCTATATCCTAAACACAGAGTTATGTGTGAGGCAGAGAACTTAGGTCTGCCCGTAACTTAGGTCTGCCCGTAACTGCTCTGGTGCCGTGATCCACATAAGTTAGTTACTCCATTGGGTATGCTCAGAAGGCAGCCTGTAAGTGCTACATGGCCTGCAGTTACACACGAGCTGACATGCTTCCACATCACTCAGAATCACTAGCAGTTGTCCAAACTGCTGCCCCTCCTGATCACATGGGGAACCAGCTGGCAAAATTGGGGGGTGGGGGTGGAGTCGCTGTCAAGCTGTCAGAGTGCCTCCCCAGCATAGTGGACAGGACAGGGCTATCAGGGGTAGAAATGGGAAACAAGCTGGCCCCCTGCACCCCCAAACAGGCAAGGTGCCTCAGGAAAAGCCCAGGCTTCAGCAGGGGCAAGATGCACAGAGGGATACATATGTGTGTGTTTTGTCAATAAAAACAACATCAACAGATAAACATGAGTGTCCCGTGGTCGTTGGCAACAGTCCGGAGGAAACATCATAGAATCATAGAATTATAGAGTTGGAAGGGACCTAGTAGGTCATCTAGTCCAACCCCCTGCCTGCAGCAGGAATTCCCCCTAGAGCATCTCCAACAGGTGCTCATCGAGCCTCTGCCTGAAGATCCCCAGTGAGGGAGAGTCCACCACCTCCCTTGGCAATCTGTTCCACTGCCAAACCGCCCTCACCGTCAGGAATTTTTTCCGGATATCCAACTGGAATCTCCTTTCTTGCAGTTTGTACTCATTGGTTCTGGTTCTGCTTTCAGAAGCAGCTATGAACAAATGAGCCCCTTCCTCCATATGACAGCCCTTCAGGTATCTGAAGAGGGCAATCATGTCTCCCCTCAGCCTCCTCTTCTCCAGGCTGAACATCCCAAGTTCCCCCAACCTTTCCTCGTAGGGCTTCCCTTCCATCCCACTGATCATTCTTGTCGCTCTCCTCTGGACTTGCTCCAGTTTGGCTGCATCTTTCTTAAAGTGAGGTGCCCAGAACTGAACACAGCACTCAAGGTGAGGTCTCACCAATGCAGAATAAAGAGGAACTAGAACTTCTCAAGACTTGGAAGCTACAGTCCTCTTCATGCAGCCTAAAATGGCATTTGCCTTCTTTGCAGACACTTCACACTGCTGACTCATGTTCAGCTTGTGATCCACGGCGACTCCAAGATCCCGCTCACATGTTGTGCTGCCAAGCCAAGTATCCCCCATTTTATACCTATGTTTTTGGTTTTTATTGCCTAAGTGCAGAACCTTGCACTTCTCCCTGTTGAAATTCATTCTGTTTGTTACAGCCCAGGATTCCAGTTTATCCAGATCCTCCTGGAGGTTTCTCCTATCTTCTGATGTGTTTGCTGCTACTCCCAGTTTGGTGTCATCTGCAAATTTGATCAGGCTCCCCCGTATCCCTTCCTCCAAGTCATTGATGAAAATGTTAAAGAGAACTGGTCCCAAGACAGAGCCTTGGGGGACCCCACTAGAAACAGACCTCCAGGTTGACACAGAACCATTTACTAAAACCCTTTGAGTGCGACCATCGAGCCAGTTGCAGATCCACCTAACAACTGCCCTGTCTAGCCCATATTTTTCCAACTTCCTAATTAAAATGTCATGTGGGACTTTGTCAAATGCTTTGCTGAAGTCAAGAAAAATGACATCCACAGCATTGCCACTGTCCAGTAAGCTTGTAACCCGATCAAAAAAGGAGATCAGATTTGTCTGGCAAGATTTATTCTTGGTAAATCCATGCTGGGTTGTTTTGATCACCGAGTACTTGTCTAGATGTGCACAAATTGTGTGTTTTATGATTTGCTCTAATATCTTCCCCGGGATTGAAGTCAAACTGACTGGTCTATAATTTCCTGGGTCTTCTTTTTTCCCCTTCTTAAAGATTGGGACTACATTTGCCCTCTTCCAGTCCAGTGGCACTTCTCCACTCCTCAAGGATTTCTCAAAGATGATCGACAGAGGCTCTGCAAGGACATCTGCCAGTTCCTTAAGAACTCGAGGATGCAGCTCATCTGGTCCAAATGACTTGAATTCATTTAGGCCAGTTAAGTGGTTTCGAACCAGTTCTCTGTCAATCTTAATCTGCTCTTCTGCACCATCCATGTTTTCATTACCTCTTAGGGGATGTAAACACATCCCCGAATCAGTCAATGATCCCGCACCCCCATTTGCACAGCCCTCCTTCTGTGAATAGACGGATGCAAAGTAGGAGTTGAGCAGCTCTGCCTTCTGCTGGTTTCCAGACACCTGTTGTCCATCCTTGTCCAAGAGCAGCCCCAGCCCCTCGTCTCTCCTCCTGTTCCTTTGGGCATATCTAAAGAAGCTCTTTTTGTTATCTTTGACTCCCCTGGCCAGCCTCAGCTCATACTGAGCTTTAGCATCCCTGACCCCCTCCCTATAGGACTGGGCTACCTGCCTGTACTCCTCTCTGGTGATCTTTCCAGTCTTCCACTCCCCATACGTCTCTTTCTTTAACTTCAGCTGATCCCCAAGTTGCCTGTGGAGCCAACCTGGTTTTTTCAGCATTTTCCCCCCTTTCTTTTTTATTGGAATTGTTTCTGACTGTGCTTGTAGAAACTGTCTCTTAAGGAGCTCCCACCCATCTTGGGCCCCTTTCCCCATTAGATCATCAACCCATGGGATCCCACCTATGACTCCTCTAAGCCTGTTGAAATCAGCTTTCCTGAAATCCAACATATAAGTTTCACTCTGCACTCTTTTTATTTCCCACATTATTCTAAATTCCAGCAGCTCATGATCGCTTTCCCCTAAAGTTCCCACTATGTTGACCTGATCAACTAGTTCTTCACGATTTGTTAAGATCAGGTCAAGGATGGCCCCTCCCCTTGTCGTTTCCTCCACCTTCTGGACCATGAAGTTATCTTCCAGGCCCATCAGGAATGTACTGGAGCTTCCATGTTTGGCTGAGTTTGTCTCCCAGCAAATGTCTGGGTAGTTAAAGTCCCCCATTACTACTACCTCATATTTCCTTGCAATGCCTGCCAGTTGCTCCAAGAAGACATTGTCTACTCTTTCTCCTTGGCCTGGCGGTCTATAGTAGACGCCCACCACAATGTTTTGTTTCTTATTTTCCCCCCTTACTTTTACCCAAACACACTCCACAGGGATATCCGGACCACTCTCCTGGATTTCAGAGCAAGTATATATGTTCTTGACATATAATGCTACTCCACTTTTGCCACTTCTGTTCCTCCGGAACAGCTGATAGCCTTCCAATTGTGTGTTCCAGTCATGGGAGTCGTCCCACCAAGTTTCAGTTATTCCTATCAAATCAAATTTCCCTTCACTTGCTAAAAGCTCCAGCTCATCTTGTTTATTTCCCAGGCTCTGTGCATTTGTGTAAATGCAACTTAAGCCCTGGAGGTTGCAACTCAATGCATTTCCCTCCTTTTTTTGTAAGGCCAGGCCCCTCTAAAGATTTTTGAGTTACAGCTGTGCCCTGGCAATTTCCATCCAGAGCATTTTCCTTATTCCTAGGTTCCCTTTGGACGTAACCCATCTCCTTCTTATTTAGTTTAAAGCCCTCCTGATAAGGTTGGCCATCTCCCGTCTGAAGACACTCTTCCCCCAACCCGTAAGATTTAGTCCATCCTTTGCTAGGAGTCCTTCCTCAAGGAAGTTCATCCTGTGATCCCAGAATCCAAATCCTTCCCGATGACACCATTTTCGAAGCCAGCTATTGACCTGAAAAATCTTGCTATCTCTCTGAGGACCTTTGCCAGTTACTGGGAGGATGGATGAGAATACCACCTGGGCATCCCCCAGGTCCTTAATCTTCCTCCCCAGAGCTTCATAATCCCCAACTATCTTTTGGACATCAGCTTTAAAGGTACAGCACACCAGATGCAGGGTGGGCTGGGAGGAGAGGGAAGACCCCATCCAGAGGGCAGAAGGCCCAGGAAAAAGATCCCCTTGCTGGCTCAGGCAAGGGAGGGGCAAGGGTCCCCCAAGCAGCTGGCAGAGCAGGGGGTAAGGGGAGGCAAGGGGGCTGCCAGGGGCATCTGTGGGGAGGGAATCCTGGAAGAGGGGACAGGAGCAAAAGCACAGGGGACCTGGGGCTCCCACAACAGGGCAAGGGTGTCTGATCACTTGTGGGGCCACTGCCCACCCAAAACCTCTCACTTCACAAGCCTAAGGGGTGGCGTCAGGCCCCAGGTGGCATCACTGCCCACCCAAAACCTCTCACTTCACAAGCCTAAGGGGTGGCATCAGGCTTATTCACAGGAAAGGAAAAGTGCAAGCAGGGAAGGTGATGGGTAGGAAGAGGGTGGTTGTAGTGAGATCCAGGCAGGGGGTGCTTCCTTGGGGGGTCTGTTGGAGCGGGGGGCTCTAGAGGGGGATGCAGGAGTTTTCCCTCCTACCTGATGGAGGCTGCAGTGCAGAGGCTGGGCTTGCCACATGTTTGCTGGCTGCAGGAGGCAGCCTTCTGTGTTGCACCACTGAAGAGGTCTCTGCTGGCATCTTTATGTACTGCAGGTCGGGGTGGGGGGGGGGGGAGAAAGTCCTGCCTCATTGCTACAGCCCAACCAATGGAGACAGGTTGAGAGGGAGCCCAGCCAATGGGCACTCATTATGTGAATCATGCTCGTTATGTGAGGAAAAATCCCACACAAATTTTAACTTGTTATGTGGAACACTCTCTATCTGAGGCAGTCGTTAAGCGAGGTACCACTGTATTTTATTTCTTTGTAGTATGTGACATTGATGAAAATCTATTAACATTTTTTAACGGAGCATTGAAGGAGAATCAAATTTCATATTGATAGATTTTAAAAAAAATTCATGTCACCACATTGTGTGTTCTAGCTTGAGAACTGTATATACTTATGACTACAACTCTTTTGGTCTGGAGCAATATGAATAGGTCTGTTTTGAAGTAAATTGTATATGTTGCTCATTTTCCTGTTGTTGAGAATGTAGAAGTGTAAAAAGCATTGTCACTGTGGCTGGTGGTAGCTTACCATATATTTGCCTAGTTTAACTTTAAGGCGCAAAAAAAAAGGTTTTGGTCACATATTTGTTTGTATGCCATGAAGATATTGCATTCTGCAACACAGCTCAGCATAATGGATGTTCCCCTTTTTTCAAATTTATATATGTGGGAAAGCAATGGCACTCTCACTGTCCAACATTCCTTCAGAATGGCTTGGATTGAATTCATTCTTTTCAGGCATGCTGGCCTTTTTTATGAAGTGAATTACTTGTCTCAAGTTCTGAACCCTTATTACTAAGGGGATACTTAACACATCTATTTTTCAAACTTTTCTGGTAAACCTAAGTGTCTAAATATGTGTGCCAGATGACAGACTGTGGTCTGGAAATGCATTAAAGTATTTGGGTGTGTGTGTGTTTGACTATATGATGTGTGTCCTAAGATTCTCTTTTGCAAACAAAAGATGATTCTGTTTGTGGAAAGGGGGTATTTTGGCCCATCTCCTCTTAATGTTGCAATCCTTTGTGCCCTGTGAAGACCTGGGTAGTGGCATACCTGGGGATGCAAGTGTGCAAGTCCCTAGCTGCAAGTGATCATAGCCCCCACGGGGTGCTAGCACTCATCCTGACAGAGGCATTCTTAGGGCTGAAGAGTCCTATTAGGCCTCCTCTTCTGAGTGCTTGAGGGGGCCTTTAAACACAACAAAATTACAATTTTCAGCTGAAAGATAAAAGTGATATTGTAAGATCCTGCATAGGTCTTAGAAGGAAGCACCTCTATGCCCCCAGGCACTAAAGTTGCTGGAATTGCCACTGGTTTAGGGATTCAATCAGTGGTAGGCTCCAGCAGGTTCGCACCTACTCTATAGAACCGGTTGTTAATGAGAGATAGGACATATAATGTTTAAAAATAGCCATTTAAAAGTGGCTGCCAGATGGGCATAGAACAGGTTGTTAATTTCTTTGAATCCCCTCACTGGATCCAATGGAATAGTTTTTCAGGGATCACAGAGGGCTGCTGTGTTTGAAAGTTTCCTTCAATAATCCTTTTGTGTGAGCTGTTTAGGATACAAATCTCTTCTTGCTGTTTGTGGAAGTGATGCACAGATGCACTATTCTTAAACTTTTCTATGCCTGAAGTAGGAATATATGAATTAGGCCATTTGTGAATCAGTTGCTCTCTAGCTAGTATGAAAGTTAACTTACGGTAACTCATAAAGGAGAAGCGCATTCTCCCGTCAGCTATGTGATGACTATGAATGGTGGTAACTGTATAATGAAACGCTCTTTCCTTGCAGTTTTATTTTTCATTGCTAGTTGAAGACCTGGTTTTTGTCAGGCCTTCACAGATGTTTTTTATAATTTTGCTTTCTATATAGTTCTCCACTGTATTGACAGTTTCTGTTCCATTTATTTGTGTTTGAGGCTTTTTAAAAGCTACTCTATTGTTAAGGAGAGTGAAAAAGATTTTAAAAGTAACTAGTAAATCTGCAATTTAGCAATAATTACATTTTGGGTTTTGAGAAGCTAGATACAAGTACCCCTCCCCCCAGTTCAAATTATTTTTATAAATAGTGTGTCTTGGGCCATCTGTGATTCGCTTTCAATGTTCCAACTTGTCAGAAAATATTCTACAAGGCTAACCTTGTATCTTTAGATCCCATATTTGTGAAGTCATTTATCCATAGATAATTTTAGGTTTGGTAATTAAAGTTCAACTAATTGAACTGACATGGATGCTGATTTTTTTTCTACTTGAGACTAGCTACATCATTTGGACAACAAAATCTGGGATCTCTGCTTCTGGGAGAGCCTTCTATTCTTGATGCCAGCCTTGCTATTGGGCCCCATAATGATACCCTTGTGATACTATGTCGGGAATCAGAATGTTTCGGGGGAATTGAAATGGTGTTTCCAGGTTCACAGGTACTGAGAGAAGTGCCATCAATACCTGGTTGTTTCACTTCTAATTAACATAGCTAGAAAGTTTCACACTTATAATCAAAATACTGTGTTTACTCGAATCTAAAGCACTATTGAATCTAATGTGCACCCTGATTTTGGAGACTGAATTTGGCTGGAAAAGGTGAGCATTAGATTTGAATAAATACAGTGTTTAGGGATACGGATATTAAACAGTGGTGGGCATTTTCAGCAAGCAGTGCTTATATCAGATTTTGAGACATTTGAGGGAATTAAAATGACCCCTCTAGTTGTCCCAAAGCTGAGCAGTGCTGCTTTCATCATTGTGGCTGCCACAGCAGCATAATAGTAGCAATCTCTTCCCTGACTTGTTACCCTGAAATGAGTCTGCAGAGGTATACCCTAATGGAGGGACAAGACATTGGAAGCCTTGAAAGGGCAGTTTGAATTAAAGCCAATTGAATTCCAGAGCTGTCCTACTTACCACCACGCTATAGCAGTCTGACATTATGATAATTCTGTTGAAGGAAGCTATTAAGGAGGAACTGTGAGTCTTCCCTAGACTTCATTAACATTACTTAACTACAGTATATTCAGTATGTAAAAGAAATATCCACATCATGAAAGTGCAAGCCTGATAAATGATCATGCAAATAATATGTAATTTGATTTTGGGAAGAAAAACTTTGTGGCTAGGAGTAAACGTTTTTAGGCCATCCATCCAGGGAAATACCTAAGGGAAAGTATACAAAAAATTGAAAAAAAATGTTTTTAGCAGCTTTAACCTGGTTGATGAAATAAAATGCTGAATATTATTATTTTGAATATTTTTATACTGCTTTTCAACAAAACTGTAATGTGGTTTATATAACCCAGCAAATAAGGCACTACATTGTTCTAAAAATAAAGGTTTTTAAAAAAATTGTCTATTTGAACCAACAGCTATTCCAATCCTTAACTACTGAAGTAACTGCAGAGTGTCACTGATCTTTATGGCAGGCTCCTCCTGCACACACACTCTCTCTCTCGAGTGGGGACAAAAATATAGTTTCCTTGTCTGCTGTGGATAGTTTCTGGTCCAAAAGAACCTGGCCTTGTGAGAGGCATAAATTGTGTGGATGTAGCAGGTGTTGCATCACCTGAACCAGCTATTATTATCCAGCTGTCCCTCCACCTTTGGTGCCCAAGTACCCTCCTCCATTTTTGAACTGAGGAGACATCCACCAAATCCTGGCACTATGGCATCAACCTAGCACCTCCATAAAAATATCCAGGAACATTGTCCTGGATTCCACTGCTACCTGAAAAACTATGGATAGAAATGGGAGGAAACTGCAATAAAACTGGAGCTGTTTGTTATGCCTTGAACCAAAGGTTGCAAGCAAGAGGAGTGCCCATGGATATGCAATCAATGTACTTAGACCACAGGCTGTGGTTGAGCTCATTTCCTCTATTTAATTAATGCTCTTGACTGATATCTTAAGTACCATCATTTGCTGAAGTGGCTTGTGGAGACTATCTTTTGACTTGAGGGATTGGTTAAGGGAGTCTGTTTGGGAAAGGAGGCCTGAGGCTTATCTTGGGCTTCCAACAGATGGGTACAAAAATGTTTCACAGTCTGAGTTGTTATAGCAGTCAAGTGACCAGGAGATATGCTGTCTGCAGAAGAACATCCTATCACATGTCACAACATGTACCCCTAATATGCAGATGGTTGTGGGATCTTTGCTTCCCTCCCATGCAAAAAGATAAAAATATAAAATTGGTGCATGTGGAATGTATATTTTTCACGAGTTCCTTCCTTTGGCCACATTCTCCATTGAGATGTTTCCCAATTCTTGTTCTTTATTGCTTGCAAAGATACCCAAAAGCTCCTATCCCTAGTACTGAATGGGAAAACTGCCCTGGAGACCACCTTATCTGTCCAAAAATGTAATCTATAATTTCAGTGAATGTGTGACTACAAATTCCACATGGGCTGCAATCCATGGATGTATATTTTCCATGGAATAGGTGCATGTTATCAGAGTCTGCATTCTCCCTGTTACCATAATTCTAGGTTTCTAGGTATAATTCTAGGTTTCTGCCCAATGTAGTGTTACATCTAGAATGAATGATGCATGGGCGGTTAGAGAACCACCAAGTTGCAAGGTGGTCCCTGCTGAGCAATAATGCCTTCTATGAGTACCCTGTGCTCGATGCTGCCCCCGATACCCTCTGATACCCAGTGCTTGTTGGTGCCTAGTAGTGTCCATTGCTCACCAGTGGCCACTGCCTGCCACCCCAGCAGTGCCCAGGCCCACAAATGTTTTTGCAGTTTTACTCCTGCACCGGTGGGTAAATTTCATTAGAGCAAAATCAAGTTGTCTCTATCATACTATAAAAGAAAAAACATCCACACACTTGATCATTGTTGAAATTTCTTTACAGAATTTTCAAGTATATACAGCATGGGTTCTAGTACTGTTGTGGGGAAAAGGTTAATGTGGACTTATTAGTTCATGGTTCTTTTTCCTAGACTACTCAGTAATTTTACTTTATCCATAGCATTTCCATAGCAGCTGTCTTGAATAGTGCAAGGGTGGGTGAAGGCTCAGAAGATAATATTTTTAGGATTGTAATCCTATCCCCATAATTTATGGCTAGTCACAGCCTTACACAAATTTTTAAATATCTAGAGATGAGCTAGTCGTACTGCTTATGTTTTCATCTTATGCTTTCATCTTATTTTTTTCCTTAACATTTGTACTGGCATTGTGTGTAACATGCTATAGAATGAGTTTTTAAACTAGATAATCTTGGATAATAAGATTTTTTAAACTAGGTAACTGTCATTTTGTAATTATCTAAAGCGGATAAATATAAAATCAGTAACATCCATTAGTGAAAATGTGACTTTAAAAAACAAACATAAGAGTGAATAAAATTCCAGGCAATATGTATAATTTATCACAGTATGTGGTGAGCCATGTTATAAAACCATATACTGAGCTCCTCATGACAGTGGTACTTGCTGCCACTGGTATTGAATATTCAGGGATTGGCCCAGCCAGCGGAGTTCTTTAATGGTTGTTGATTCTTGTTTGTACCTATTGCTATCTCCAGTCACCGAGCTCCCTGTCCTTTGCCCAGCACCTGTTTGCTTCTGGGCCAGAGCCTTCTGTTGAGTTAGAGAAGGAAGTGCTCAGGTATTGTTTTGCTGTCAAAACATTGGAGAAAAGGAACTGGCATTTCAACAGCTTGGCAAAGGAGTATTTATCTGAGCCTTGCATTCTTTTATTTCCAAAGCAACTTGGAGGATATCAAAGAATGGGAGAGAATTGGCAGATAGAAACATCCTGGAGGAGGTCAATGCTGTGGCCAGAACGGTTTTTAGTATAGAAAATTCTCTAAAATTCTTCCTGATGCATTCTCCACATGCCCCATTCAATTTTTCTGTGGGCCTAGGGCTAGTGCATGTGCACTGCTCAAGTGTTGTTGGAGATATTTCCTGGTGTGTTTGTGTGTGTGTGCATACATGCAGAACACACAACTTGTATCTGGATTAGGTTTAAGGAAGGAGATAACCCTTCATTGTCTTCTGCAGGAATAGAAGTTTGTCTGCTATTCGATAGAGATCCTTTCACCTTATCCTAGTCTTGCCCCTGATCTGTTTTATGTGCTTGGAAGGTCCACATTTGGACATCACACGTAACTAATTCACCTTTCATCTGCGTGGGCATTTCAGCTTGTGAATTATAGCCCAATTCTATGCATGTCTGCTCAGAAGTCACATTGTGTTCAGTGGGGCTTACTTTCAGGGTTGCAGCCTTGATTTTCCTCCTCTTTTCCTTTTATTGAACTATATATTGAATTTGAATACCATTACTGCAATTTTTATATATGCATCCTTGCATTTATTGTATTATGAAATGTGCTGTTCTTGCAAATAAATTTGGAAGGGAAACTGAAAAAGTTTTTAAATCAATATGCAATAGAGGGAGTAACTACTGATTTCTGTAGTGCTCAACCCCAATCAGTGCACCACACTTCTTGTTATGTGTATTGATAATTTAGTGGAATTATGATGGTGGTGATGCTCAGATATGCATTCTAAGCAATTGCTGAGACAGTTCACTGGCTCCCACTAGTCAGCTGTTTGAGGCAGGCACCTTAGTCATCCTCATGGATGGACTAGCCTTATACATAACACATTCAATTTCATTGAACCATTTTTTCCCTGAATTATTCCTGTTAGCTATTTTACATTGTCCAGCTTGACACAGTGAGAGGAAAAATAGGTAGAAAAGTAAAAGTTAGCTTTGAAATGTCTCTTGATGTTTAATTTGATAATAATTGCGAGGTCTGCTTCATATCTATCCTGTATATTGCATACATATTCCCTGTACCAGTAGTGTTCTTCATAATGTAAAGGAGCTGTTCGTTTGTGTTCGTTCTCTCTCTCTCTCTCTCTCTCTCTCTCTCTCTCTCTCTCTCTTTCCCTCTCTCTCCCCCCCCCCCTCAATTTTGATTCTTGGGGAATATTAGAAACTATAAATGATCTTGATTTTCCAAATGCAGTCATGTAGTCAGAAAATAATTTGTAAGCATCTTGTGAAGAATTTTGCAGGTACATGTGACATTTTGTTTACATTTGAGCAAATAACATATGCAGTGTGGATGTGTATTTACTATGTATATGTGGCGTGGAATGAAAGTAGAATGGCCTTGCATGATTTGAAGGTCTTTCGGTCTCATCCATCTTTGGTTCTATGACTTCAGAACAGGAAACAGATGCAGATTTTCCCTAGTGTTATAGGCATGTTTGCTTACTTGTGAGTAAATGTGAAGTGATAGGTTTTCACTTTGTATAGGGCTCCATGCATTTATCAGCTTAGAAGGGAGCATTTCTCATGTTTTTGAAGAGGGACTGTGATTAGGAACATTCTGTCATTTGATCCCTCTCAGTTTGCTCTTTCCAATGGGCTACAACAATTTTGCCTACTCATGAGTAAATGTTTAATATGGCTCATTTTCACTTCCCATTCAGCTCCATGCATTTTTGATTTCTAGTTTTTTAGCCATAACCTTTGATAGAATAGAGAGATTTCACCCCCGTTTTTAAAATTGCATTCTTCTGTAAAATACACATCCAACAGTATAGCATGATGGGGTTATTCCTAACTCTCATGATTCCACCCACCCTAGCCAGGCCTTCTAGCAGGAAGGGGTGGTTGTGTGGTCACATGTGAAGGCCTTCTGTGGATTAAGAAACATGTCAGAAATCCTTCTGTGGATTAAGAAACATGTCACTTATGTCATTAGTGACATAAAAATATGATGATTAAAATTATGGTACTGTATAAAAATCATGCTCTTTTAGAGTTATAATTCATTAGATTCAGACTCTTTAGAGTCAGATACCTTTATTGGCATTTCAAACAATGCAACCTTGATCATATTGGCTCCAGGGTATCTGAGGGACCACTGCTATACATACTATCCAACCTGTCACCTAAGATAATTGGTGGGGGGACTCTGCTGACCATGTTGACATCAGGAGAGCAGTGTGGTGGCCAGGAGCAAGGCCTTTTCGGTGGCTGCTCCCCAACTGTAGAATTCCCTTCCCCTGGATCTGAGAACTCCCTCTTGGCAGGGCCTTAATATGTTCTTATTTTAAAAAGCTGTCAATTAATGCCAGGCCAATATTTTATTGTGATTTTAATCAAAATGTGTTTTTTAATGTAATTTAGATTATTGCCCAGTTTTTAAACGTTTTAATGGTGTTTTTTAAATTTTAATTTAGCCATTTTTATTATACTCATTTTTTCTATAGGCCGCCTCGAGTCCCACTCCCAGGAGAAAGGCATGGTAAAAATTCATTAAATAATAATAATACTGGACCACAGGCTCATTAGAATTACAGTGCAGCTTGTCCTTCCCTGATAAAAGGTAACTCATCACCTGTACCTCTGACCTGTAAGCAGAGAGGAGGATTTGATTAAGTAATGCTTGCATAATTCATTGTCCCATTTGCATCTTAGGAATATCTGGGGAAGGGTTTCTATATCAGATGTATTGCACCCGCACATTCAGGCTTAAATTCCTTTCCTTCAGTCTCCAGAATTTAAGTCTGAGTAGATGTGCCTTGATCCTTGCATCCATACTTGTTATCACATCATATACTGTAAATACTAAAATAAGGTACAAGTGTCCCTTTATGTTATCCACTCGGATTCGGTTCTGGAACCTCCTGTGGATAAAAAAATCAGTGTATAAAGAAAACAGTGGAAAAATAGGTTTAAAGTCCTACTTCCGAGTTTCTTGCTCCTCTACTGTGCTTAATTGATTAAGGTAGTGCCTTAGTATCTACAGGGGTTTGATTCTGGGACTGATAATGGAATGGTTGCTTGCATAACTGTGTCTATAGAACAGTAGAAAAGCAGTTTTTAAAACTGTGATTTGCAGTGGCCGTGTATAAAAAAATCAGTGTATAACAAAGTTTGACCTGTATCTGCACATCTGCACATGTAGGTTTGCCTATCCTCTAGGCTTGGAGTCTCCAGGAATGGCATCCTTCTTTATGAGACAACTGAAAACAATCTTGGAGAGTTTAGCAGAGCTTAATTAGCTCCTTGGCATTGCATCATGTTGGGGGGGGGGGGTGCAAAAACTGCTTTATTAAACAGATTAAGACATAGAATAGATAAGGATCTTTGAAGAGTCCTATGAGTCCCATGAGTCTTATTTTTATACCTCTGCAAAAGAGGTTTGAGTTGTTTTTTATGTATTTAAAGCACTGTGCAGGATTTTAGAAATGTATTCATTCTGATAATACCTTTTGAACTGATGTCTTAACGGTTTTCTTTTAGTTTGTAAACAAAAGCATTTTAAAAACATCACTTTGAAAACATCACCATCCATTTGATAACTCATTGAATTTGTGCTATTGTTAGAAATGACATGGGAAGAGATGGGTCATAAATTAATTGTTTGACAGAAATGGAAATGGAGAGGTGAGGAGGCTCTATAGAATGAGTTGAAACACAGTAAAAGTACTAATTCTGTTTAAATGCTAGGATGCTTCTTCAAAATGAGGACACAGTGGTAACAAACAGACCAAAAAAAGCATTTAAGTGGCTTGTGGGCATGGGGCTTTTTGACCTTATAGTAGAGCTTTGTATAGAAAGTGGCTTATTAAAGCAGAAGTTTGAATGGTAAATCATCTTCTGTAACCTTTTTGTTTTGGAGCCAGCAGTTAGATTACAAAGCACAATATTGTCTCAAGCTGTGACACACAATTGGGAAAATGAATGAAAGGGAGCTGGAACTACCAGGCTCTGAGATGAAAGACGGTGTGTAGTCCTATCATTCATCCTTGAAAGTAGAAATTTTTTTTAAGGTTTGTGTTTTTGCAGCATAATCATGTTCTTAAGTTACACCTGTGCAATAATATTATTGCATTGGTGGGATATTGCCATCATAAAGGGTGAAAATGTACACAGCAGGAGTCATGGCAGGAAAAGACTACATGCAATTTGGTATCATATGGTTGTTTAGAAACTAGTTCCACCTCAATGATAGCATAATATTACACCTGCAAAAGAGTAAAAACAGTCTGTTGGAGTCAAAAACCTTAGATCACTGATCCCTGCCTACCTCCACCACCCTTAGGTGCATTGGAGGGTAAAAGTTCTGACTAGCTTGGCAGCCAATTATGGAAAGCCATTGGGAATGTATAAGATCCATCACAGAAGTGTAACTTGGATGTCAAAATGTACAACTACATCATTTTACCCTTGGATTTAGCCAAGGATTTACCCCTGGAGAGCCAGGATGATATAGTGGTTAAGGAGTTTGATAAAGTCCTAAAAGATCCATCAAATCCCTCCTTGGCCATGAAGATTTTGATGACCTTAAGCCAGTCTCTCACTCAGCCTCATCTACCTCACAAGCAGGAACTAAAGCTTTGTAAGCCACCTTAGTCATAACAAATGTAGGAAAAGCACATGTATATTACTGTTATAAGACACTAGATTTAAATGCTACCAGAAACTTTCACTTTTGGAGTTGTTAGAAGAAGGCATCTGAAACACATAAGCAAGAAGAAAGACATACCGGTACTAGGGAGACAGAGGCTGCAATCCTAACCATGTCTACTCAGAAGTAAGCCCCTTTGTGTTCAATGGGTTTTACTCCTAGGAAAGTGCGTTTATGATTGCAGCCAGACTGTCTCAAACCAAACAGTCTCCATACCTGCAAAATATACCTTTTCCTCAATAGTGAACCTTCTATCGAAGAAATGAGGAGTGCAATAAGATACTTGAAGACTGGAAAGTGGATGAAGTCGCTGCTGAAATGATCAAAGCCAGAGGAGATATCCTTCTGCAACGGCTTTTTCTCCTGACACGCATCTGGTACTTGGAACACATTCCATCGGCATGGAATAAAGCCATCATTGTGCCAATTCTAAGGAAAGGCAATAGCTGAGAATGCAAGAACTCCCGCAGCATCAGCCTTCTCTCAGTCGTTGGCAAGGTGTTCATGAAGATCATACCACATTGCACGCATTGCCCAATCTAGACAAGACCAAAGTTATCACCATGGATGGACCACAGGCCATTGTCCACTTGGATGGAGTCCAAATTCAGCAGCTCCAAAAATTCAAATATCCTGGGGTTGCTGGTGCAGGAGAAGAAAGTGGCATCTACTGCCAAAATCAACAGCAGGATTGGCCAGGCAACAGTAGCATTGGCCTCACTCAAATGATGCATTTGGAAGAAGGCAAATATCTTCACCAACACCAAAATTCGCCTCTTCCGAACACTAATCCTGCCAACTGTGTGGGTCAGAAACAATGGACTCTGTTAAAATTAGATATGAACAATCTTGAGGCCTTCCAAATGCGATGCCTGAGACAGATCCTGAATGTCTCCCTTCATGATTGCAACCATAACGAGACAATATGGGAAAGATGTGACCATCCACCGTCAGTCAAAGAACTAATACAAAAACGCAGACTGAGATGGTTTGGCCACATCTGCAGAATGAACACCAATCGGCTGCCACATAAACTCCTCTGGCAAGAGTGACCTGGGCACTGGAGAGTGCAGTGAGCTGCACTGACGAAGACATAGCTGAAGCTGGTTGAGTGATACCTAAAGAACCAGCAACTGACCACTGAAAAGGCTAAAAACATCACCATCGATCGCCAAGAGTGGAAGTGGATCGTGAAAGATACACAAAATCCAGCAACATCGATAGCAGGGTATTGGTTGAGAGGACAACCCCCTCCCCAATCGCCGGAGGAGAAGAAGATGTCGTCGTTATAGTGGTAGTAGTAGAGACTACTCTAACATTAATGGGCCAAGATTATACCATCAGCCCCTGCAATATGGGAAAATCATCTAATGGTGTAACTGCCATCTTGTCACAGGTTGTAGCACTGTCTCCAACAAATGAGATACAGAAATAATTTGAAGTTTGAGTGAAGGGGGACATATGTTGGCCACAAGCCCTGAAAGTAACAGAGGACACAATCCTAACAAATTTAGGCTGGCACAATTTATCTGCTCCCCATTCCCACAGTGGTGTGGGTAGGCTGGCACATGTCTGTGCACTGGCCTAACACCCAGGAGTACCTTATAGCACTTTTGAAACACCCCCAGGCCAGTGTGGGATTTGTGCCAGGATTTAGGCCAGCCTAATTAGGGATTACTATCTGCACTTAATTGCAATTTCCAGAGTCTTCAGGGGTCACACTGATGTAGCATGTGTTATCATGTTTTGATGTCACCAAAGTATGGGCCACTGTGATTAAGTCTGATCAACTCAAGTATTGTTCCAACTGGCTTAAAAGCCTAAACTGGGCAAAGGTCCCCCAGGCCTCTTAGCAACCTGGTAATCCAGGTGCAACAATAAGTCCAAGAGGCCCTTTAGGCTGCAAGCCTGTTTTTTGGCAGAAAGGGTGCCACCCTATTCAGAACAGATTGATGATCCAGCAGCTGTCACAGCTGTCATGAATTTCTGACCAAGAGGACATCTGTTTTGTCTGGATTTAATTTCAGCTAGTTAATCCACATCCATCAACTCTCCATCTTCATATAGCACTCCAGTATTTCAACAAGTTCTCAAACATTAGTAAAGGGAGGTAAAGAACTAGGTATCATCCACACATTGATGGCACCAGCTCCAACCCTCAGATGACATCTCCCAGTTGTTTTACATAAACCAAGAGTGTGCAGACTTGGCAGAAGGTCCATTATCATCTCTCTGACACTGTTAAGGGCTGGACAAAAAATAATTTACATTTCAAATTTGAATAAATATAAATAATGACTATATTAGAGACAGAACTTACATGAATGAACAAATGAATTCTCTAGTCAGTACATAAACACTTTTCAACACAAAGTGGGGGGGGGCAGTGATCTCCATTTCTTAAGCACTTTCACACACAGAGAGGAAATGTATGCAGCCTTCCAGGCTCTCAAAATCCTTGAAGGGAGCAAAGCTTCTTCATCTACAGGCCAGATGGAGAGGGCTTGCTGTGGGCTGCATGGAGGCTCACTGCAAACCACATCTGGCCTCCAGGGCAGGGTTTGGGCATTAAAGCTCCTGTATTTCTATGGGAGTATCTGTTAACATTACATTACTGTATGTTTTGTTTCTGTTGTTCTTGCACTCTTAGCAGCAAATTTTAAAGCAGAGCGTTGTAGCTACATAACATTGGTATATTGGACATCTGGTTTAGTAAGTACGTAGGATCAACTATATTTATGCGGTGCAAACAAAATTATGAATAGTCTTCTGCTGTGGCTGAAAAACAGCATAGAAATGCAGGTACAGTAGTTGTACAAATCAGTAAAATAAATACAATTATCTCCCTGAAATGTATGCTCCATGATCACCAGGCTTTTTGTTGTTGTAAAATGGTTCTTACCGCAGATTTGATCTAAATAGTATTCGATGCATTTTAAAACTTGCATTTTTACATTTTATAAGTTACTGTATGCATTTGTATTAGCTGGAGAGTAACACAAGAATAGATTGAGTCTGTTTATCTGTGGATAAACATGGCTTATGTGTCCAGGGGACCTATGTTGAGCTACACATGGCTCAATCTGGATCTTTTCCCGTTGCCTATTCTGGAGGGTTGTCTGAGGGCACACAGCTTCCCTGATGCCCAAAAGCCCTTCTAAGACCCCTGGCCTTCTAAGTCATATTCAGTTTTAAAACAAAAACCGGAAGTGATATTTTAATAGGTGATATTTTCATATTTTAAATACGGTAGTGTTATTTTAATATCCATTTTTTTTAAAAATGGATTTTAAAATTTAATTGAATTTTAAAACTTTTTTTTCAGATTACACCCATTGTGCTGTACATCATGTGTAAGTGCCTTAAACGAACTTTAACATGAGACCACTCCCAGTTCTATATTCCATCCATTGCCTGTGTTACAGGATAAGTATCATTAGCATGCTATTCTTTGATAAAATTTAGACATCTTTTTCTGAGAGTTTAAAAATTAAAAAGTATTCAATAAACTGCATAGGATAATTAAATATGACAGTTTTAAAAAAATGAGATAGAAAAATATTAACTGATGATTTGACACTAAATGACTCCGCCCTTACTATTAAGAATTTGTTTTGTCTGTTGGCCAACTTCATCCTGGATGAGCATGCAGACTTGGCTTGAATGACTGAAGCTGGGCAAGTTGGTGTGATGGCAATTTTCGGTTATGGTATGTCTGTCGTGTCAGTGGTGTTGCATCATAGAGCCAATACAGGAGGGTTGCTATTGTAGTCTATCATGACATTACCAGATGTTCTGGCTAGCAATCCTCCATATTTGAGTTTATGAACCTACTGTAGATATTTGCCCATAAGGCAAGTATCCTTTTACAAATAAATTTTACAAATAAATAAAGTGGAAATAAATAAATTTATTTTATTTAGCCTCTTCTTCCCTAGGCTTAGCAGATCCCTCTGCACATTTGGTCCATTTTGTAACTGTTTGGAAGAGATTGGTTTTTTTTAAACACCTCGATGTAATCCTCTTTTCCATCACAAAGTGCAATGCTACAGTTCAGTACCCCATTATTTAAGAATGAAACCAGTGGAAAGCAATGGATCTACTTCTGAGTAAAATAGGGTTGCAACTATGTGCTGCTGTAAATTGAATTGTAAATTTCCAGTTATGTTACAAGTTTTACGTACAACTTGTAGAGCCTCTGGCTTAACATATTAGTCACATTAACGAAGGGTTCTACGGGCATGTTTAAAATGCACATACTCTGGTAGTGTTTACAAAAAGGTTGTGATGACCAGAATTTAAAATGTTAATGAATAAAAATATATGATCTTTTGCTTCTTTAAAAAAGAAATTAGAGATTGTATAGTTCTTGGGCAACAATGATTTTCCAGGATCTGGCCTGGGGTAAAATCAGATAAAACTATGGTCAGATTTCCCCCTTAAGTTTAACCCCTGACCTATCCAGGGGTTATAGCAAATTCTGTGATTTTTTCTTTCTCTTCAAGACTGCCCTTGAGTTATCTGTGAGTTAGAATTAAACCTGAGTATCTAGACAGTTTTGGAAGTTTATGCTAACTAACGCTTATAGTGTTAGCTACCTGATCAGATTTTTTTAGGGATCTTGTCAGGCGTATTTCAGTGGCCTTGTTAAAATAGCAGGCATCCATTAGTCTTGAAAGACTATGGTATCATGCTCGGCGCTGGATACGCTGCATGGGAAGCACGAAGGCCTGGGTTAGATTGATATGGAAGATAGGCTTTACCCATGCAGCAAATCCCCTCTCCACGCCACTGAAATAGTCCAGTGGAAAGGCAGAGCCAATACAATTGGTTCCAGCTGTGTCGCAGAGCTGGACTAAGGACAGGAGCTCACCCTGTCTTGTGGGGACCAACCCAGGTCTCGAACCCTGGCCTGCTGGTTAACAGGCACCGTGTCTTAACCACTTGCGCCACCCACAGCCCTTGTTGAAGTACACAATTACAATTTATGTTCAGCCAAAAGAAGGCTAACAAAGCTTTAGCCTACTTTAGTAGAATCATAGTTTTGAAATTGCAAGAAACTGTGGTGTAATTTCCACTAGTCAGACCTCTCCTGGAGTACTATGTCCATTTCTGGTGACCTCACTGATGAAAGATGAAGCCAAACTAGGGCAGGTTCAGAGAAGAGAAATGTGATCAGAGGACTGGAGAACAAGCCGCACAAGGGGAACCAAGGGGAACTTCATGTATTTAGCCTACAGAAGAGAACGCTGAGAGGGGATATGATAGAGCTCTTTAAATACGTGAAGGGCTTTCTTATGGAAGAAGACATAAACTTATTCTCAGCTGCCTCTGAGAGTAGAACTAGATCAAATGGGTACAAACTGCAAGAGAGGAGATTCCAGTTAAATATCAGAAATTCTTAATGGTTCAGCAGTGGAATATATTGCCAAGGTGGTAGGGTCTCCCTCCCTGGCAATCATCAAAGGCTCAACAGGAACCTGCTATAAGAAGCTCTGGGAGGGTTTCCTGCTACAGGCAGGAGGGTGGGGTGGGGTTATATTAGATAACTTATGTGTCCCAACTCTGATTCTACATCTAGTCCCATGCATTTTTGTGTTTTGTGCTGGAGGGATTGAAAGTAATTTAGGGCAATGCTTCTCAGACTTGGCTTGGATCCACAGGACACATTCCAAGCCAGTTTCAGGTGGATTGTGTAGCACCTAGCTCAGTAACTACTGAAAATATTGAGTTGAATGGTGCTTTACCTTAAATAGGTGGGAAGATGAGTTGCTGGAAAGTTTGAATTCTAAGCTGTGCAAAATATTATTAGCACACTGTGTAATAGGCCTTTTGGCTCATTGCAGCTTAGGTTTGAAGCCTAAATTGATTGTGTCACTTCTGGTCATGACATCACTTCCAGATTAAGGATGTCATTTCCAGTGGGTTCCAAAAGACTGTCATTGTAAAAAGTTGGTTCCCAGTGCTAAAAAGGAGAACCACTCATCTAGGGAATGGAGCAATTGATAAACATCTCAGGTTATAGATAGGTACTTACCTAGATCTTGATTAATATAGATCATTACCTAGCCCCTCAGGGGTCGGGATCCTTTTCTTATGACTTTGGGGGACTTATCCTGCTAATTCTGCCAATGTTTTGGTCTGTCTCTGAATTACAGAGGTGATCTTGAGTGAATGGCATAATGACTTTTCAGTGGTGTCTCTGCCCCCAACGCCAGCAGAATACTTAAGGCTTCTTGGTTCTCTATTTAGCTGGGGCAATTAAACTGAATGAAAGATAGCCAAAGTGATGGTGGAGGAAAATCTGTCACAATTAAATTAAGGGTAAAAAGAAGGCATTTTAGGGCCTACACTATGGCAGTATGATTTTAGTTTTTTATTACCATTGCATCTGCTCGGTAGAGTTGTTTCAACTGGTTATTGTTTACATTGAGAAACTTACTACAGCCTCTCAGAAGGTAAACACTTAGTTGCCTACTGCCATGAGTATGCAAAACACTCATTTTCATTCATATTCTGATATAGAAACCAATTGTTTGTTGGTGGCTACTATGTTTTTTAAAAATTTTCCTGGAGAGAAATGGAAAAGGAAGGAGAACATTCATTTAAGTTATTAGGGCTTAGTAGATGATGTACCTGGTGATAACCAGGAAGAAAGCAGTGCTGTTGATTCTGATGAGCCCCCACCCACCTCCCCCCTCTTGTCATGCAATTCCTTCAACCATTGTGTGACTGGCCCAACAGATAATAGTAAAAGCTGCTGGCCATCAGGTAATAGTAAAGCTGTGCTTACTGTGTAAACCACCTATAGCAAAAATAAAGCACAATAAAAATGCAGTTGAATATGTAGATGTCCTATACATATTAATATTCAGTAATATCATTTTTAGAATGATATATAAAAAGCCATTTTTCTTTGGAGCTGCTTGTAGTGCTAACAGTTGTGTAGTTGCATTGATTGGTTCCATACAGGCGAAACCTGACCTTTAGCCGATGTTTGGGAAACTGCCAATGCTCAGTAAGATCAGTAGACTAGACATTTTTTCCTTCATGCTGTCAGAGAAACATGAGGTTTCTCAGAGAAAAAAATTTGTAAAATTTTTATTTTACTTTATTTAGGACTAGTTTAGTCCTTGTTACTTGGTTCTCAGATGCTTTTATAAATTAGAACACTTAAAGCAAACATATATACCAAATAATTTGGCTCAAATTATTATTATATTTTTGAGAAGAAGCAGAAAACTGAACCTTTTTCCTGGGGGTGGGTGATGGGGTGCGTGCTTGTGGAGAGTTCCACCGAGTGAAACAGCCCATCTGGAACTATTGGCTAAGAACTGGATGTTGCATGGATCTCTCTGTAAAGGCTGCTTTTCTAGCAGCATTTTGTAGCGAAGACTCAGTGCTTAGTTGTGGAAGTTTAAGAAAACAGAGCTTCTACTGTTCATTTTGAATTCTACTGGTTAGGCTTTAGGAAAATGTGAGATCACCAGCTCCCAAGCTGGATATTATCTTGCAGGTGCTGTTGCTGAAGGTCTTTAGGAATGCTTTTGAGTGAACTGAATTTAAGATTTTAAAATTGTTGACATTGAGATAGAATTACAAGAGTAGCGTTCCTGTCACATATACACAATAAGCATAGAATAATGTACTATGCTTGTTTACTACATAAAAAAAATTCTGATGTAAAACAGATTGGAGCTTCGAAGAGGCAAACGGGAAAGGAAACTTTTAGTGTTTGTGTTAGGGTGGATCTTGTAAATTATTCTTAAACTGACACTTGCTAACCTGACTGTTTAAGCACCTTGGTGTCACACAACTACTGTCATTTCCTGGCATTAAACTTCAAAAGAAAATCCATTTGGTTGCTCATCTTCATTTTCAGTGCTTCTGTTAATCAGCTTCAAGGTGTTATGTCTCTCTTTGCTGGAACAAGCCTATGAATGTATTTTTTGTCAAACACAATTCTTAAATAATTTGTAAATTTGAGTGGGTTCTGATCATGATTAGGAAAGGTTTAACTTTTATTATAATTCAAAGGCACTATTTACCACAGGTCCTCTAGGCCTTTTTAACTTGTTTGAATAATTTTGAATTCAGCTGAGCCTGATTTAAGAAACAGTTAATTTATTACACATTTGTGCTTTATAATAGTCCAGGCAATCAAAAGCCAACTATAATTGAATCATTTGAAAACCAGTAGAAAATCCCTTTATTCTGAAATAAATTTGCACTTGCTGGCAATTCCCAATTTATACTATATTCAAGGGGTAATTGTAATAAGGTTAGTCTTATTTTACCAGTGATTATAGAATTGTAAGGGGGAAGAAGTAGGTGAGACTTCTACAGTAAGATTGTAGTTTGTTATAGGATAGGAATGAAAGTGAGAATGGAAGAATTAGTAACCCTTGAAACATGTTATTGTTCCTACTTTTTACATTTCAGCATCTCATTTCTCTTTTTTTCCCAGGAAATAATCAGATCTGAGCATGTACCTTTTGATGCTGAACTTAGGCGGTAAACATCTCTTCCAGTTTTTTTTCTTAGCTTAGGGCTGTTTTGGGGCTTTTAATAAAGAAATGTCTAAATAATAATAGTAATAGTAATAGTAGTGCCGTTCAAATACATGACACATTAGAACAGCGTTTCTCAAAGTTGGGGTCGGGACCCCTTTCGGGGTCGCCTAGAGGTTTCCTGGGGGTCGCCTAAAGACCCCTGGTGCAGGGGGCTAGGTCAGGCTTGCCAGACCTCCGGCTGTAGCTGCACATGCACTGGGGCTGATGGCCTCAGGGCCCAATTCAATGCATGCCTACTCTGAAATAAATCCCATTATTGTCAGGGGGCCTTTACTCCCATGTAAATGTGGATAGGATTGCAGCCTCAGGGCCCAATCCAATGCCCAATCCTCTGAAATAACTCCCATTGTGTTCAGTGTGTGCATAGAACACACATTTCATTTGTAACAATGAAAATACATCCTGCATATTGGGATATGCATTACGATTCATAACAGTAGCAAAATTACAGTTATAAAGTCGCAATGAAAATAATATTATGGTTGGGGGTCCCCACAACATGAGGAACTTATAAAGGGGTCACGGCGTTAGGAAGATTGAGAACCACTGCATTAGAATTAGAAGGTGCACATCTCTCTCACCAGGCTTGCTGTCTAAAATTGACACATAAGAGACAACAGGAAAAGAAGGAAAGTGAATTGGGGAGGATTACGTATTCACATCCACGTACTGAAGCTTAGTCAGTGTATGATACTTGGTAGTATAATCCAGTAGAATCCAAATTCAAGCTACTGCTCACCATGGCAACTCAGAATTGCCTAATGACATCTAAGAATGGCAGCAAGCCTGAGGCCGCCTTGTTGTAAAGCGCAGTACTCACTGTCTGGGTTGTGGGAGCAGTTGTCCTTCCATGTCTGAGTGCCTGCAGGGAGAGGCTGTAGCAGCAGCAGTGAGAGCAGCTGGACTCGGGAAGGCACGGGATGAGCTGTACCAAGAAGAATGGGGGGAGGAAGGAGGGAAGACTTGGACTTCTTTCATGTAGAAAGGCCCTTTTCTCTGAGGCTGTGTGCAGCTCTCTCTCTCTTTGCTGCAGCCCCTGCGCCAATCCAGAAAGAATGAAAAGGGATAGGGGAAGAGTAGTGGGAGTAGTTGTGGAGCGCATGGCTACTCAGACATAAACCTATTAATTCAATTCTTTTTATTCCTAAGTAAGTGTGGGGTTACAGCCTTGGTGTCATTAAATCAAATGTAAAAAGGTTTCTTGATGTATCTTTATTTTTGGATCTCAATCTTTCTAATTCTTTGCCAGGTTTTCCTGACACTGCAGGAGTTGGAAATGTGTTTTTAAAAACTTGTTTATATGGATAAAACTAATTTATATCAGTTTTTGGTAGCTGAGATTGGGGGGCAGTGTTATAAAACACTAAAAATTGAAAAATCATTCTGGCTCCTCAATTTTTGGGCTAGCTCCTAGATCTGAAGCTGATTGTTGAATCCTAGTTTGTTGTAGTTGATTGATGAGGCTTATTTTTTTGCACTTGGCTTTTGTTAAAATTATTTTGGTTCTAGTATATTGGTATATTTGGGAATTTAAAAGACAGTTCTGTAGAGAGACCTTTCTTCCCTGATAATCTTTATTAAAATTATAAATTGTATCATATAAATATTTCAAATAGGTTATTAGATTTTGATAATGTGCAAATTGTACTAGTATTTAAACAACTAGAAAATAAAGAATTACTTATTTTTAAATTATTTATTTATTTTTTGACTGGGAGCCCGTTGGTGTGTATCGTTGGTGTCTGGATTATGCCCTTGGTGTTTGGATTAACTAAATTCTGATTTCACTTGGGAACAAAAAATTTTTTGTGGTGCCTGGAGTATTTAACCTGATTCTGGTTATTTTTGTGCCACTGATTCTAGAAATAGTATCCTTTGTACTCTAGCAGCTCTAGTTTTTGAGATATCATTGGCATTGTTACCTATGTTTTCAGTATTATCAATTATCAATTATCAATTAATAATTATCGATATTATTACTATAGTTTCCCCACCAGCATTTGCTACCTGTTCCTATACGTTATTTCCATATATCATATTGTGAGAAGCTGATGTAATAGACAAGGCTTCCAATCCTAACCATGTCTACTGAAAAGTAAGTCCCATTATGCTCAATGGGTCTTACTCCCAGGAAAGTATCTTTAGCAGCCATAAACTAATGGCATTTTTGGCATTTGTGACCAATGTCATGGGCACCAAAAGTTGTGTTCCCCAGTGACAAGATTTGATTGTATTTCAGGATTCCAGTAGAGCTCCCATGCTTTTTAAATCCTTGCACTTGAGTAGTGAGATTCTCTTTCAGTTCTCTCTGTGTTGGAGTTTTATTGAATCAGATGAAGAATATATTCTCCATGGGATCAGAATATTGATACTGGGTCTGAAATGTTAAAAATCTTAAGCATCCTAATGCTGGACAATGTGTGAGATACTTAGAGGGATTTGTCAAAATTGTATATTCTGAAAAGATGCTTCCTTTTGACCCTAGTCTCCCACTTAGTTGCAGATTTTGGCCAGTTTTCTTTTCTATTTTCAGCTAATTTTTTACATTTATTTTATTCATTTATAATCTTGAGGGCTTACCACAAAGAATAGTAAAAATATATTTAAAAACAAACATAGCAATAAATTAAATTAAAAATTAAAACAACTAAATAAACCAAATCACGAATAAACCAAACAAGAAAAATAAAACCAAACAAGAAAAAATGTTTTCACTGGTCTATTAGATATACAGTGGTACCTTGTAAGACGAACATAATTTGTTCCAGAAGCATGTTTGTCTTACAAAGCGGATTTCCCCATAAATAATGGAAACTCAGGCAATTGGTTCCACAACCCAAAAATATTCATATTAAAAATATGAACTAATGATGACAAAACACTTTAATCAAATTCAAAACACTGCAGTATAATACAGAACACAATTACTGTAATATTATTTAAAAAACATACTGTACAATAAAAGCAGGCCTCCATCAGTCTTGAAAGACTATGGTATCGTGCTCGGCGCTGTATATGCTGCATGCAAAGCATTAAAGCCTGGGTTGGATTGTTATGGAGGATAGGCTGTTACCCAAGCAGCAAAACCCCCCTCTCCACGCCACTGAATTAGTCCAATGGAAAGACAGAGCCGATACGATTGGATCCAACTGGCGTTGCAGAGCTGGGCTAAGACAGGAGCTCACCCTGTCTTGTGGGGCCGACCCAGGTCTCGAACCCTGGCCTGCTGGTTAACAGGCAAAGCATCTTAACTGCTTGCGCCACCCACAGCCCACACAATAAAACAGAAAAGAAAACCTTTACGGCCAAGGATGACTAATTTTCACTAGAAGAGTCACTGGTGTCTTTTTGAGCAACTTTAACAAGGAACCTACCTAATGACACTTGCTGTTGTCTCCTTTGAGGATTTCATGGAAATGTGACAATTGCATTTCATTGTTGCTCACCCTGCTGCAACCTTATTTAGGTAGTGCTTTTCTATAAAATTTTGCACAATTTCCCAATGTTTACAAATGTCCTTAATCTCATTTGATGTGAGAGATTCCTCCTTCTTATACTCCTCCTCCTCTGCAGATGAGATCTGTTGCTGTTGCTTATGATGCAGATCCATAAATTCGTTTGTTTTACCACGAATTTTTGTTGTAAAACTTATAAGGCAGTGTTTCTTAGAAATTATAGTTTGTCTCACAAAGCATTTTTGGCTTGAGACAATGCTGAACTCCATGCATGTGCTACTATTTTCTTCAAAGAAATTATCCTGGGGTGAAGTATCTCAGTTTAAGGCAAAAATTAATGCATTTATTGCATTTTAATGCAAACATGTTTGGCTTCCATAGTTGGATCAAAAGAGGATCTCTTGAGCCAGATGCAGATTTTTGATCCAAAGATGTAAACTATTTTGATAAGATGTTCTTTAAAAACATGGACACAATTGATTTACAGACTATCTTCTGATAACCTTTTCCGCATGATCTATTATTTTCAGGAATCCAGATACTTTATAGGAGATTCTCGTGTGCATTAGTTCAAGTGCTAAGAGCATCCTGGACTTCATTATTGTCAAGCAGGAACTATTTGACCTTAAATGCACTCAAAACTGCCCACAACTGCACAGTGTACAGAAAGCAATAGTGATAGGCAGTCTGTCTTTCTCTTTGCCATTGCTGATTGATTTATTTGGAAATGAGAAATCCCAGACAGACTTTCAGATGATTCCTCTGTAATCTGGAATGCAGTTTGAAAGTCATTTTCCCATGGGATCTTTCCTATGTCCAAGGAAAGAAAAAGGGGGGATGGAGCAGACATGAAAATCTGGGGAAAACCTCTTATCTCAGTTTCAGACATATTTTCCCTTTGAAGGAGGGATGGCACTTGTTGGCACTTCCCTTTGAAGGAGGGATGGCACTTGTTGCTGCATACGGTTGCCCACCCCGCACCAAGAAGCAAGCCAGACTTAGAGCGCAATCCTATGCAGGCCTACTGAGAAGTAAGTTTCATTATAGACAATGAGGCTTACTCTTAGTATGGATAGGATTTCGGCCTTAGACTTCTCCTTCAAGGAGGGCACCTCCTAGACCCAGTCCAGTCCTGCCTCACTGGAAGCAGGTCACATCTCTGAGGAACTCTCTGCCCCACTTCTCCTTTATCTTCTCTGCATGTTGGATGCATCTTTATCTTCTCTGCGTCTTGGAACTGCAGGGTTGGATAGAGTTTGAAGCTTGGCCTGGATCTGACTGCTGTGGTGTCTTTTCTGACCCATACATGAAAGATGGCTGGATCATACAAAGGAAAGAGGAAAAGAAACTTTGTCTGGTTTTCCAGATTATAGTGTGAACCTTCATTGATTCTATGTTGCCTCCCAAAGCAATGACAACCAAGAGTTGTCTGGTCCAAGGAAATCTAATGTGATTGTCTCCCAGTTACCTGTGTTTTAGTTACCATCTAGACTAGTTCAAAATGCTATATGAACATGTGCCTTTGAAATACTGTACATTCTTTTAAAGAATAAACTGTCAACTTGACTAAAACATGGTGTTCAACACAATCCACAGGGATACATTACTTGGAGAGATGCAGGGGCTTGCAGACATTCACCAGATGCTATAGCAGCCTCTGAAATGTGGGGAGCCATGTGCCAGCAGCTTCAGGGCTCCCTACACCGTGGAGACGGTAAACATCACAACTGTGACCTCTTCAGGTTTTGTGAATGCAAAATTGGAAGTGATTGAGATTTTGAACATCACTACAAAGTGATTTAAGGCGCTGTGCCTGTCAGTCTGAAGATTGGCAGGTCAGCGGTTCCAGAGCCAAGATGGGGTGAGCTTTGTCCTTAGCCGAGCTCCTTCCAACCTAGCAATTTGAAAGCATGCAAATGTAAGTAGATAAATAGGTAGTACCTTCCCTTAGTGGGAAGGTAACTGTGCCCTCACTACATGACCATGGAAGTGTCTGGACAACGCTGGCTCTTCAGCTTAGAAACGGGGATGAACACTGAACCTAGAGTTGGTCACTACTAGCAGGGAAACCTGCAGGAGAGGGGAACACCTTTACCTTTTTACAGTATGGGAAACCCTGCTGAGGCTGGTGTGCAGCTCCCCACATTCCTGGAAATCTGCAGCAGCATCTAAGTGGTATCAAGCCTCTGAGTCCCTTCAAAGCAGTGCAATCCTGGGGATCATATTGTTCCATTCCCCCTGTCCCCCCCTTCAGGTCAAGCACTAAGAGTAGGGCTTGAAATACTGGGGAGTTTGAGAATGGCTGCCTGGTAATCAAGAATTTCATTTGTGGGAATGAAAATGGAAACATTTACTTTTCACAGTCAATTATTCAAATTTGCTAGACACTGGAATTTCATTTTAGGCTTTAGTTGAAAGTTGCTGAACTGAACTAACACTTTGAAAAAGGTGCTGTCCTAAATGGCAAGCATCACTCAGGTTCTATACCTGCACAGAAACCTAAGTCTTGCTGAAGACCAGAACAAGAAGAAATGTAAAGAAATGCACTTTTTGGTTTGTTTTGGAGGTAATGTGAGGAATTTTTGTATCTGCTTTGTAATTTATATTGGTGTGAGGCTGTAGATATCTGGCTCAAGAATGTAACTAAGTTTTATATGTGTTGTTTTAATTGTGGGTGGTGCAAGTTGGCTAAGACGCTGTGCCTGTTAACCAGCAGGCCAGGGTTTGAGACCCAGGTTGGTCCCCACAAGACTGGGTGAGGAGCTGTCCTTAGCCCAGTTCTGTGACGCAGCTGGATCAATCGTATTGGCTCTGTCCTTCCATTGGAGTATTTCAGTGGCGTGGAGAGGGGGGATTTGCTGCTTGGGTAACAGCCTATTCTCCATATTAATCTACCCAGGTTTTAATGCTTCGCATACAGCATATGCAGTGCCAAGCATGATACCATAGTCTTTCAAGACTGTTGGATTGCCAAGGTTTTAACTTGGCTTTTTCTTCAACTTGTGTATTTTACTACTGAATATATTTGAGCAATTATTTGTTTTGGAAAAAGAATATGCTACTTGAAAGCATCAAATGTAAACAGAAGAGCAGATTTTATGGTTTATGGTCACATTGCTTTTCTGGATAATTATACTGTCATATTTGGTGTTCACTGTTTTGGGTGATTCTTACTGTTTTCAGTCTATTGTATTTTACTTGGCAAAAATTTTGAAAACTCTATAAGGTGCTTTCAGGGTTTTTTTCTGTAAAATGTAGTAGAAATGCATAAAATAAAGGTTGAATCTACTTTTTCACAGATTTTGGACCTGTGGATTTGGCTTAATGCAGGTCCTCTGTATCTTGTTGAGCCATAGTCAGCCCAACTACTCACAGCCTCCACAGGCCTCAGAAAGATCTTTGGAGGTCTTAGAAAGGCACTTCCAATTTTTGGCTAGCCTCCATAGGCGTTAGAAGGCATCCAGACACGTTCAGAGCTCAGTACTGCCCCAAAACCTCAATTTCATGTGGAATTCAGTATTTGTGATGGGTCCAGGAACAGAATCCCATAAGTCAACCTGAAAATAGCATATTTTACAAAATCTGAAAAGAGTTCTGCTTAGAAGTAGTCCAGTTCAAGGATATATAATGTATTTCTGTCTCTGGTGATATGTTCTTCATGCCACTCTAATAATATGCCTCAACTAATTTATTTTACAGGTATATGTGGAATTTGATGACCTGGAATGGGAAAAACGAGAATGGGTTAAAGTTTATGAAGATTTTGCAGCCTTCTTGGTGGAGTACCAGCTGGTCTGGGCAAAGAGAAAGGATCCTGGTCAGACTCAGGGATCAAAGATTAAGCATATTCAGTGGCCTGCATTGGTAAGATATATAATTTCTTTTTATGAAAACTATTGAAAAGTGTTATATAAATACTGTATACTGAGAAATTTAAGGAAGTAGAATAATGTTATTTTACAACTTGCAGTTTTTAAATTTATGTGTTCCGATCCTTTTATTAATTCTTCTGGCAATGGAGTAAGTTTAAATTAGAGAGGGTATGCATGCAGCTAGCTTCCCTTTTCTTTTCAGTTGTAAAATTATATAGGTACCTCTTGATTTATGTTAGGTTTGCATTATTATAAATTGAGTGTATGTTAAGGAGATAAGAAGAGTTTCTACTGGATCAGGCAAAAGGCTTATCTAGTCCAGCTTCCTGTACTGTACAGCGGTCCACCAGATGCTTCAGGGAGCAGATATGACACCCGCATCCCCCTTGTATGTGGCATTTGGACGTTATCCAAGTCTACACACATTCCTTGTGGCTTGTCACCCATGATAGTCCTTTCCTCTAGAAATTTGTCCAAACCCTTCTTAAAGGCATTGAGGCATCCTGTTGCAGAGAGTTCCACAGACCAACTACATGGTAGGCAAAGAAATATTCTCTCTTATCCATCCCAACCCTCTCAACATTCAATTTTAGTGGATGTCCTCGAGTTCTGGTGTTATGTGAAAGGGCATCTCCCTATCCACTCTATCCTTTCCTTGCCTAATTTTATACATCTCAGTTATGTGCCCCCTCCGGCGCCTCTTTTCTAGACTGAAGAGCCCCAAACCCTGTAGCCTTTCCCATACGGAAGGTTTCCCAAACCATCAATCATTTTGGTCACTCTCCTCTGAACCTTCTCCATTTCCTGTTGTAAATTCATAAATTAAAACTACACTTTCCATTGGTAACAATGTAAGTTCTGTGGGTTAGGGGAAAAATAGATGTACAATCATGCTGATGACTGGTGCCTTCTGCTTGCCCAGGATGGTTTAGGTAGAGGTGAGAGGAGGGAGGCTACTGGTAGTAGAAACAGCTTATGATTTCTGACTGGTGACTCTATCATTTAATAATTTTTATCCTTTCTAATCCCTTTGATTTTTGCATCAAGAAAGAAGATAGTTGAACATCAGTTATACTGAACTGGCTTCTTTTTCACTTGCTTGCATAGTAAAGGCTAGTGTTGAAAATTGTTAAGTCAAAACTTTGTCAAATTCTTCCCCGTATGCTAAAAATCTAAATGTCTTTGTTACACTGTGAGCATTGTTCTCAATTATTATGAGGCCCTATGTGGCATCCATAAGCACTTTAGCCAGCTCTCGGGCTCTCTCTGTGCCACCATCCATTGCTGTTGGCTGCTGTGTCTTGAACTGAGCTGTGCTGTGTTGAGTGTCATGCAGAAAGGCCAGCCTGCATGATAACTGGGCTCTCCTTTATCTTCAAAATATGATGATTTGCAGATTTTCTGTCATTTGAAGTTAATGAGTTCCTAAGTGAGAAAAAAGTGCTTATTTCTTGTCACGACCTGCTTGGGTCCTTAGCTGACATAATCAGTGCTGTTTGTACCACTGTATGAAATGAGTTTGAAACCCTTGGTCTAAGCAAGGAGTGTCCAAACTTTTAGGCATAAGGGCCACATCATCCCTCTGACACTGTCAGGGGCCAGAAAAAAGAATTATGTTTTAAATTTTAATAAATTTACATACACGTATTAGAGATGAACTTATATGTATGAAAGAACAAATTCAAATATGTTTATAAATATTTTCTAAAACATATAGGGGCAGCGTAGGCTTCAGGGAGTCTTTAAGTGTGCCGGATCCCCGCAGGGGATATCATGTCCTATGGGAGGCTGAATAGAGACCCCCTGGGGCCCGGATCTGACCTGTGGGCTGGGGTTTGGACACCCATGTTCTAAGGGAATACAGCTTGCAGGATTTTAATAGAAAAATATGAATGGTGACTTTAGTCCGTATATTAATACCGTATATTAATCTATACATATTTTTGGAGAATTTAATAATACTGCTTTCATACTTTAAAAAGGAAAAGCTATTTTTCTAGATTAGCAGTTCTGATTCCAACCCCAGAAGAGGATAAATTGCCATAACATTCAGCTGGCAGATTGTTTCACTTGGAGATTTAGAATGTTTCATGAGATTCTCTTGTTTTAAATGGTATATTCTTCTATGCAAGAGGCATTGTACTGTTTCAGAGAAATTGAATATTTCTTATTCATCCACTCAAAATACCTACCACTTTGCCAGATATTTCATAGTATGAGATTTCTTTTATAAAACTGTCCTTTCAACTAAATAATATTGTTGTGCCTTTTCCATTCCCCCTCCCAAATCTTCAAAAAGCATCTTAGCTATACTTCCAGATCTTTATTTATCCAGTTTCTTTTACCTGAGCTTTTATCTCTCACCTGCATTGGTCTTATTGTGTATCTATTACTTATACTGTTATTTGTGCCCTTAATAAATGCACTTGGAAAGGTAGTGTGGCTCACATGTAGGTTCAGCTCACAGTTTGCCTCATTTGAGGCATGCATACTCTCTTGCATATTCTGATACTCTTCATGCCTTGCTGGTTCAGGCAAATCATTGTTTACGTTTTTTGTCTAAATAAGTAAATTATGGTATTCATGTGGACTGCAAACCAAAACTAAAGATACTGGTTTGAAGTGGCTTTCTAATTTTGTTATGGAGAGGAAAACCATAATTAGTTGATTTTGACAAAATGGCAGACTATGACATCAACACATCAGGGAGAAAATCTGAGATGGGGAACAAACAGGAGGAATAAGAAGAAGTGCATTTAACCTTGAGGATGGTAAAATCACATTTTAGAGTTGCATTTGAAATGAGCAAACAATTTAGTTTGCTGGACTTCTAGTAGTTACTAGTGTTGTGAAAGAGTTCAGGAACTGGAAATCTTATCCAAAATATTTTTGGTAGTTATGAATTTGAGTTAAATGTAATTTAAGGGTGTACTAATAAATCTGTGGAATTCTGTCTTGTAACCCTCCCCTATGGTTAAATGAAACCACAGATAGAGTGAACACCCCATCCTCTGGAGGCAAGGGGAATGAGTCCAGGACAGGATGTATGTGACTACTCATGACCTCTGCCAGGCTCTCAGAACACTTCCCAGAGACTCAAAATTGGAAGTGACATTTTTATGCCTTTAAAAAGCATTAGAAGGACTAGGGAAACCTTCCATTAAAAGGCATTAAGATCATGAATATGGTTCCGCCATATACTGTATATATGTGACCACAAGTCCATTCCCTGGTTACGTACCTAGAAAGTCTACATGAATGAATTTTTGGGAATAGGTACATGCATCACGTACCACAAGCAGTGGATCTCAAAGCTGGGGTCGTGACTTAATTTCAGGGGGGTTGTGAAATGCTGGATGCTGCCATCTTGGAATCTGGCACTGGGTACCACAATCTTGGAACTGGACATTCAGGGTACACTCCATACTTTCCTAGGAATAAGTCTTGTTGAACACAATGAGATTTAATACCAAGAAGTTGTGGAGGATCTCTGGTATCATAGTGATAGCACTTCCTGTTTAATGTATCTTCTGGCCATGACATCACTTCCAGAAGTCCCTGACTGTCATTCTTAGGAGGAGGTCCTAGACTGAAATACTTGAGAACCACTGCCCTAAGGCATGTCCTTATCTATATATAGGGTGAAACAAAAATAGGTGGACAGTATTGAACACAAACCCTATTCCACCTACTGTCCACCTACTTTTGTTTCACCTAGTATATACAACTGAAAAGTCACTGACTCACTCACTGACTCATCAACGTCCAACCAAAACCGCCAGGCCTTGAAGCGTGAAATTTGGGGAGGGTGTTCCTTCCATGATGGAGGCACCCACTAAGAATTGCTTTTTTGAAATTCCAACCGGAAGGGGGCGAAAAGGGACGCAACGCATTTTCCTCCCTGTACTTTCCACTGAAGAATCCCTGACAGTTGGATGCTCAGCCCTAACCCCTGGACCTAGAAGCATGAAATTTGGGGAGCATATTCTTTCCATGATGTGAGCACCCACCATGATGTGATTTCTAGAAATTTAACCCTGAATTGGGGGCTGAAAGGGGGTGAATTGGGGGCTGAAAAACACATTTTCGGCCTATACTAAACATTGAAGACTAATCAACTCCCAGCCCCAAATTTTGCACCTGCCTAGTGGATCGTGCACAGGTTGAGGGCATGTTGCACATGGAAGAGTGTTGCACATGGGGGTTGATGTGCATGGGGGTGTTGCACAAAGGGGGGATGACGTACGAGGGTATTTTCACATTTTGCTAGTGTTGAAATGAAAACATAAATCTGCCAGAAGTAGTTTCGTTTAGTAAAGAAATGAAGTTTCCAAGCATTTTGGGAGTTTCTGGTTTCAATTCATTGGCATCCCTCAATCTCGAAAGACTATGGTATCGTGCTCAGTGCTGTATACGAAGCATGAAGACCTGGGTAGATTAATTTGAAGGATAGGCTGTTACCCAAGCAGCAAATCCCCCTTCTCCATTCCACTGAAATAGTCCAATGTAATGGCAGAGCCAATATGAATGGTTCCAGTTGCGTCACAGAGCTTGGGTTAAGGACAGGCGCTCACCCTGACTTGTGGGGACCTGGATCTTGAACCCTGGCCTACTAGTTATCAGGCACAATGTCTTAACCACTTGCACCACCCACAGCCAGTGGTGGGCTGAAGCCAGTTTGGGCCAGATTGCCTGAACCAGTTGTTATTTCTGACCCTCTGCTACCGATCTGGTGCACGCGCTTTGCATTGGGGTTGGGGCCCACACCTCGCCCCGCCCACCCACACCTGCAGCTCACTGGGGTGGGTGGTGTGCCCTCCCCAGCCCCACCCCTGACCCTGCCCCCTGACCCCAGCCTGGCCCACCCACTTCCGGCGATCCGGTTGTTGGGCCATGCCGGGCCCACCACTGCCCACTGCCCATGGTTTCAACTAATCAAATAGGATTCTTAAAGTGTGTTCAGCTCTTTGCATTCTGATTTGTGTACTGGTACAGAGCCACCCAGAGTTTTCATGCTCTGACTAGTTAGAACATGTATAACCAAAGAAACTCTGGTGCTTCAAGTTCTAAAGTATTTATTATTGTATTTATTTTCCTAATTTATACCCCGCCTTTCCTCCCCTACAAGAGGGAGCCCAATGCGGCTAACATTGAAGAATAAAACACCATTAAAATTGCCAATAAATACAGATTAAAATGGATTAGAATTAGTATGGATTAGAATGTAACTGAAGGGACTGACATGGTTTTACTGTTTGGAATGTGTAGTGACGGATTTCAGGCTTTTTAGGTAATGTATACAGAGTGGGGACCTCTACCCACAGGTTCAGAATCCATAGATTAGACTGGGATGGGCTATAAACCCCTGGTAGAGACTGTCTTGGGAGCTCGCTGAAGGTGCTTCCAATTGTATCCAGACGTAAGTTGAGCACCAGACTGGTGCTATTTGCAGTTTTTGGCATCTGCATGGGTTCCGGAAATGGAACTTCTGCAATTACTGAGGGGCAGCTCAGTAATTATGAATCCTATAAATCATGATCTGCTAGACTAGGTGTGTGGCTGCAGAAGGATATGGCAAAGCAAATGGAGGCCTTTTAGTACTCCCTACATTTCATCCATTTCTGTAAGCATTAGTCCTGGTATGCAAGTTACTTGTGTCTGGAATTCTTTGAGTCTAGCTAAAATTAAGAGCTAGGATAGGGCAACCTGATGTATAACAGTTTGGCTATGATTTTTATTAGGTCCTCTGTGTCCTCAAGAAGTTTGGTTTAGTGTGCAAGTATTGATCTGTGGTTGGAGCCAGATTCTGCACAGAACATTTATAAACAAACCTTTTTTAAAAGGATATAAAATAGTAAGAGAATAGAAATGTGAAAAATGTGTTTTTGTACTATCATTTATAAAGTGGAAAACAAAATAGGAAAAAACATCTTAAAATCAAATTCTACCGACTGTACTTTGTACTTAAACTGAATTATTGTATTCTTTACTAGAACAAACTAATTTGGATCTTATGTTTGGAAAACACAATTGGAAGTGGTCTTAAAAGGCCTCTGGGATGTTAGCCTTGGAAGGTCAGCATCCTTCAGCACGGCCCCTGACATCTTTGGAGGATTACATGACCTCCTAAACCTGCTGATTCCATTATCTGTAGGGTTTTTTCCTATTATCTGTCATAACCCATTTTAAATTAGCCATGAGGTCTATATCCTTTCCTGTTCTGGTATTTGTAGTTTGAGTAGAGGAATCACAAATTTTGCCCCTGCCTTTTCCTTTCTCTTCTTCAATTAAAAGTCTTTTTTGGTCCTAACAGATTCACAATGAATAAATGTTAGATTGTTGAGATAGCAAGCTAAGTGGTGATTTCAGGAAATCATACTTTTAAGTAGGCTGGCAGATGATTGCCAAAAATTATTAAGAACATAAACTTTTATGATCAGGATGTTACAGTGGTTCAGGAGTTAGAGTTGCAAGATCCAAGCACAAATCCCCTTCTGAAGCTTCCTGGGTGACATTGGGCAACTACTGTCTCTGAGCTTCACTTATCTCACAGGGTTGTTGAAAGGACAAAAGAGGAGAGAAACCATGTATACCACCTTGAGCTCTTATTTATATTTATGAAATAAATAAGCTGAGTAGCCATGGAGCTCTATAGCAGTTAAACGAATAAGATTATAATCTACACCTTTTGGAGTATACTTTTGTTTTAAGGGGCCTTTCAATACCTAAAATTCTATTCAGACTAACTTTTCATCTATATATATAAAAGAGAAAAGTCACTGACTGACTGACTGACTGACTGACTCACTCACTCACTCACTCACTCATCACCGCCCTGCCAAAATTGCTGGGTCTAGAAGCGTGAAATTCGGGCTGGGTGTTCCTTCCATGATGGAGGGATGCACTAAGAACCGGTTTTCAGAAATTCCAACTGGAAGGGGGTGAAAAGGGGCGCAACACGTTTTCCTCCCTATACTTTGCATTGAGAATTGCTGACTCAGCAACATTCCTCCCCAACTGCTGGGCCTGAAGCATGGAATTCTGGGAGTTCCTTCTGTCACCTGAACACCCACCAAGAACCATCTGGAGAAATTTAACCCTTAAGGGGCTGAAAAGGGGGCAACGTGTTTTTGTCCTATACTTAACATGGGAGACTGAACAACATCAGCCAATTTGGTGCTCAGACCCTGGTGCACTGGGGGAATGTTTTTCGGAGGAAGAGGTTGCACTGGCGAGGATGCTGCGCATGGGGGGAAGTTGTGCATGTTGGAAAGTTGCACATGGGAGGATGATGCGCATGGGGGGAAGTTGTGCATGGGGGGAAGTTACGCATGGGGGAAGTTACGCATCGGCGGATGATGGCCATGGGTGGAAGTTGCGCATGGGTGGAAGTTGCGCATGGGGGAAAGTTGTGCATGGGGATGATGCGCATGAGGGGATGATGCGCATGGGGGGGAGTTGCGCATGGGGGGGAGTTGCGCATGGGGGGAAGTTGCACATCGGCGAATGATGCGCATGGGGAAAGTTGCACATGAGAGGATGATGCGCATGGGCGAAAGTTGCACATGGGCGAAAGTTGCGCATTGGCGGATGATGCTCATGAGGGAAAGTTGTGCAGGGGGGGAAGTTGCGCAGGAGGGGAAGTTGCGCAGGGGGGGAAGTTATGCATGTTGGAAAGTTGCACATGGGAGGATGATGCGCATGGGGGGAAGTTGTGCATGGGGGGAAGTTACGCATGGGGGAAGTTACGCATCGGCGGATGATGGCCATGGGTGGAAGTTGCACATGGGTGGAAGTTGCGCATGGGGGAAAGTTGCACATGGGGGAAAGTTGTGCATGGGGATGATGCGCATGAGGGGATGATGCGCATGGGGGGGAGTTGCGCATGGGGGGAAGTTGCACATCGGCGGATGATGCGCATGGGGAAAGTTGCACATGAGAGGATGATGCGCATGGGCGAAAGTTGCACATGGGCGAAAGTTGCGCATTGGCGGATGATGCTCATGAGGGAAAGTTGCGCAGGGGGGGAAGTTGCGCAGGAGGGGAAGTTGCGCAGGGGGGAAGTTGCGCATGGGGGAAAGTTGCGCATCGGTGGATGATGCGCATCAGCGGATGATGCGCATCGGCGGATGATGCGCATGGGGGATGATGCGCATGGGGAAAGTTGTGCATGAGGGGATGATGCGCATGGGGGGATGATGTGCATGGGGGAAAGTTGCGCATGGGGAAGTTGCGCATAGGGGGAAGTTGCACATGGGGAAGTTGCGCATCGATGGATGATGCGCATGGGGGAAAGTTGCGCATGGGGGAAAGTTGCGCATCGGCAGATGATGCGCATGGGGAAAAATTGCGCATGGGGAAAAGTTGTGTATGGGGTAAAGTTGCGCATCGACGGATGATGCGCATGGGGAAAAGTTACACATGGGTGGAAGTTGCGCATGGGGGAAGGTTGCGCGTGGGGGAAAAGTTGCGCGTGGGGGAAAAGTTGCGCATCGGCGGATGATGCGCATGGGGGAAAGTTGCGCATGGGGAAGTTGCACATGGGCTAAAGTTGCACATCGGCAGATGATGCGCATGGGGAAAGTTGCGCATCGGCGGATGATGCGCATGGGGAAAGTTACACATGGCTGGAAGTTGCACATGGGGGAACGTTGCGCATGGATGTTGATGTGCATGAGAGAAAGTTGCGCATGGGGAAAAGTTGCGCATGGGGGAAAGTTGTGCACGGGGAAAGTTGTGCATGGGGAAAGTTGCGCATCGGCGGATGATGCGCATGGGGGAAAGTTGCTCATCAGCAGATGATGAGCATGGGGGAAAGTTGCGCATCGGTGGATGATGCGCATGGGAGAAAGTTGTGCATGAGGGGATGTTGCACATGGGGGATGGTGTGCATGGGGGGATGATGTGCATGGGGGGATAATGCGCATGGGGGAAATGGCACATGGGGTGTTTCTGTGCCATGAGGGGATGGCATAGGGGAAAATGTTACACCCGCAACGCGGGTACGCTTTTTGCTAGTATGTAATATTTTTAACTACTACTTTAATGAAAAGATTGACAATTGTAGAGGCAGTTTATTTTTTCATAGATAATGGTGTTATTTTAAAACAAAAAGAGAGGAAAACAGTTTTATAGTATTATGTGTTTTCATTCTGAATTAATATATTAATTTAAAACATTTCTGTCAAGTGCAATCATTGTCATATAGGTAGTATATACAGTGGCGCCTCATGTAACAAATTTAATTTGTTCCGGAGGCATGTTTGTTATGTGAAACGTTCTTTACACGAAGCGGATTTTCCCATAGAAATTAATGGAATCTCAGACAACTGGTTCCACAATCCAAAAAAATTCATATAAAGATATTAACTGGATGTAAAAATGATGGCAAAACACTGGAATTGAATTCAAAACGTGCATGATCCTATGAAGTCTACTTAGGCTGCAATTCTAAAGACACTTTCCTGGGAGTAAGCCCTATTTAACACAATGGGGCTTACTTCTGGATAGACATGGTTAGGAGGCTGCAATCCAAGACACTTTCAAAGTGTCTCCCCACTTTCCCCTTCTCTTCATCCTGTGCCTCTCTCTCACCTGCCCCCTTCTGGCTAGCCCTGAGCTGCTTCCCTCTTCTCCACTGCTCTTCCCTCCCTCTGCCCAGCAGACGCCCAGCCACAGGAGGAACAGCGCGGAAGTCTTTCTTTCGCTAGGCAGCCCTGACGCTTTTTAAAAGGGTTGCAGGCCAGCGCATCTGCCCCAACTGCCAACGAGTTTCTTTGTTATGTGAAGCACAGTTGTTACGTGAAGCAGAATCCTAGAGAAATTTTTGTTTGTCACATGGAACACACTTTATGTGAGGCATTTGTTACGTGAAGGCACCACTGTACTTATATTTTAGCAGGCATAGCCACAGGATTAAATCAGATACAAACACACAACTCCTGAAGAGCACAAGTAGTCCACTAATTGAATTAAAAATTTACAGGAGCTGTTTAAGATTTGCATGCTACTTGTATGATCAATTATAATTAACCTGATGCTACAAACACAAACCAGTTGAGATGTTGCCAAATTAACACATTGATAATATAACAGTTTGTACCAACAGAATTGATCATAGCTTTGAGTTGCTATGGAAACAAACTGCTTTCATGTGCAGGGAAAAAACGCCCCAACATAGTAGCAGGAAGAATTAAACATTTCCTAACTTGGGAGTAAATGCAACCATGTAGCTTAATTTTGTTTTCCATAGGGTTGAATACATTTATCAGCTTGGAGGGAGAAACTCAAGTGTTTTGGGACCCTGTGTTCATCAAATTGGGACAGTTTTGGTTGTGTTCCTCTCGGCCTGCCCTTCCACAGTCACCTACGTATCAGTAAACATGTGGCTCAGTTTCACTTTCCTTAGGGCTCCATGCATTCTCTGGAGGAGTCGGAAAGGGGCCACTCATAACACATGGGTTTGCCCCGCCTCCTGTCAGTCAGGGCCGGACAGGTCTTTGATCCCCTTCCGGTGCGGGGCATCCCTTCCCCAGTCCGGCTCTGACTCCTTCAGAGTAGGGTCGTGGTCTACTGTGCTCCAGAGAGCACAGCTATCTCCTTCATCTCTCTCTCTCTCTATCCTCCTTTTCTGTCCCTTATTCTCCCTCTCTACTGCCCTCCTCAGCAGGATCAGTGGCCGGGACCCTCTTTTCCCCTAGGAGTTTTCATCCACAGGGGTGACTTGGTCGGGGGGATCCTTTAAGGGCCTCTCCTTCCTTCCTCGCCGCTTCTGCAGCAGTCAGGCATAGCTTGGGCCGCCTGTCGGTTAAGCCCTCTCGGACTGCCTGCTCTCCGCCGCCCGTGAGGACCACGCTGGTCGGGGACACCTGCGGGAGTTGTCCCCCTCTCTCCATGGTGCTTCACCATCACCGGGGCCGGGTGCAGGCAGGACCCGCTCTGCCTGCTCCAGCCGATCCGGCCGGCAGCCTCAGCACACCCGCTAACCTCGGAGAGCAGCAGCTTCCGCCCTCGCCGCTACAGCACCAGCGGCTCCGCGGGCTCTCCCTCCTGGCCGCACGGCATCCTGCGGCTTCTCCACGCCCTGCAGGCTCCGTCTTGGTCGGCTGGCCTCCTCCCTCCATGGCTGACGCCTGTCGGAGGCTGGAGAGCTCTCTACTCCTGGCGGCCGCCATTTTGGACGTCGCCTTTTCGCGCCCTTTGACGGCGACGCCATTTTGTGTCCCTGCACACCTCCTACAGCGCAGTGAGTAGCAAGGCCAGCCTTGCAGGGAGAGGGGGCTTGATTTTGTAAGGAGAGAGTGTTGTGTTCCTTTAAAAAAAAAACAAAAAAAACCAGGATTTTATTACACTGTTGTTTTGAAGGCTTCTGCAGGTTAATGGCACAAGAGGGAGTAGATAGGGCAGTGGAGGCAGGGCAAGGGGTCTCTAACCTGGCAGGTACTGGAACCCCACAGGCTGCTATGCCCACATTGGCCCAGGGCCTGGATCCTGTTATTGCTTCCCTAAAGGATGCATTAGACTCGGCCGTTTCAGTCAACCTTCCGGCCTTAGTCAAGTCAGCAGTCCTGGAGGCCACCTCGGGCAGAAGTTATTCCCGTCAGCGGAAGGCACGCTCGCCCAGCCCGACTACTCCTGGATCGTCCCTGTCTGAGGGTTCGGTGCAGTCTTCTCCACGTAAAAAGGTGCGGAAGACAAGGCATTTGGAGCCACCCAAACGCAGGCACAAGGCATCCAAGAGTCATCATAAGCGGCGTCGTTTTTCCTCATCATCTTCGGCATCCTCACCTTCGGTTTCTTCTGGTTCAGAAGAAGATCAGGGGGCAGGCACAGAGACAGAAGAACCTCGCAAGAGTGCTCGCCTTTTCCCTTCAGAGCTTCTTGACCCTGTAGTGGATAGATCTGCCAGATGTCTCACCTTGCGCAGATCAGCCCCCATAGATTCTGATTCGGAGCAGGACAGGGCCGAGGCCTTCCCCAAGTCCGAGGCCCAACAAACGGTCATCCCATTCCCTAAAGCATTCGAATCTGTCTTTTCTCAGGAATGGAGGGTGCACTCCAAGGGTTCTGGTTCCCGTGTTGCGGATAAGTTCTACACGCTGCCGGAGAAACAGATGGAATTGCTCAAGGTCCCTGTGGTGGATCCGCCGGTGGCAGCGTTAGCCTCTTCCTCGGTCCCCGTCGATGGGGATATCCTTCCAAAAAATCCGACTGATCGTCGTATGGAGACGCTACTCAAGCGTAATTTTGAGTTCTCCTCTTTCTCGTTCAGGGCTGCCTCTTCAAATTCCGTGATGGCCCGTGCTGCATTCATTTGGGCTCAAAAGGTGGCCAGAAACAAGAGACTCCCCAAGGAGTTTAGGAGTACCTTAAAGAACATTGCCTTAGCGTCGGCCTTTGCAGCGGATTCTTCGCTGGACGTGATGCGTTTCTCCGTGTGTGCCATGTCCTCCAACGTCTCTACTCACAGAGCACTTTGGTTGCGAACCTGGTTGGGTGAGGCTGGATCCCATTCCAAATTGATAAATCTGCCCTTTGAGGGCAAGAAGCTCTTTGGCAAAGCTCTTGAGCCAATTTTGGTTGAATCTAAGGATAAGCGAAAGATCCTTCCGCCAGGCAAGAAGGATGTCCCGAAACAGAGGCAGCCTTCCTTTCGTGCTTCCAGGCCTCGCTTCCGAGAATCCTCGGGGAACCAGTTTAGATCTCGGTGGACCAACGCAAGTGTGCTCCCGAGGTCCAAGCCCAATGCATACAGCCAACCTAACAAGGGACAATTCCCCCGCAAGGGTGGCAAAAACCCTAGAACGGCCTGACGCCAGGCTCGGGCCAGGGCACAGCGCTATTGGGGCTCGTCTCCTGGCATTCGCTCCCTGCTGGCGGGGATCCACTTCAGATACCTGGGTCCTCAATACTGTGTCTCGAGGGTATGCAATAGAATTCCGGCGGCGCCCTCCAAATCGTTTCTGGCGGGTTCCAGTCTCGAGGGACCGGCAAAAACATCATCAGAAACTCCTGGCCATTCAACATCTCCTAAACATTCAGGCCATAGAGCGAGTACCCTCCTCCCAAAGGGGAAAAGGGGTATACTCCATTGTGTTCCTTGTTCCGAAGCGCAATGGGGAGATGCGGATGATCCTAGACTTAAAGTGGCTGAACCTATTCACCTTGAAGAAACGGTTCAAGATGGAGACGTGGCGGACCATAACAGCGGCCCTGGACAGAGGGGACTTCATGACCTCTATAGACTTGTCGGAAGCTTACCTTCATGTCCCGATACGACCGTCTCACCGGAAGTTTCTTCGATTCACCTACGGGGTACACCATTACCAATATCGGGCCATGCCATTCGGTCTCTCCACAGCCCCGAGAGTATTCACGAAGCTGCTTCTGGTTCTGATAGCCAAGCTCAGGACTCAGGGCATCCGCGTCTTCCCATATTTAGACGATATCCTCATTGCCGCTTCATCCTTTGCTCAAGCCTGCGAGGATCTTCGCAGAGTGATCGAGGTCTTAGAAAACCACGGTTTTGTGATCAACAGATCCAAGAGCGTCCTGGTCCTGACCCAGTCTTTGATCCATCTAGGACTGCTCATCCGAACAGACATTTTCCAGCTTTTTCTTTCGTTGGAGCGCAGAGAGAAACTCATCTCAGCTCTATTGCAGGTCAAGGACTCGCCCTCTGTCCCACTGATGAAGCTAGCGTCCCTCTTGGGGATCATGGTCTCCTGTCAGGATGTTGTGGCCTGGTCCAGTTTTCATCTCAGATCCCTTCAGGCCCTGCTCCGTCCCTTTGCGTACCAGATAGAACGCAAGACTCACAGGATGGTGAACATTCCGCTCTCCGTGACACAGTCCCTGGAATGGTGGCTGGAACCAGCCAGGTTGGACTCGGGTGCCTCGCTCGATCCTCCGGAATGTCAGATATTAACAACAGACGCCAGTCTGTCAGGGTGGGGAGCCCATTTCCAATCCCACCTGGCACAGGGGACCTGGTCTTCCCAAGAACAACTTTTTTCGATCAACAGGCTGGAGCTCAGAGCAATTCGTCTGACACTACTTCAGTTCCAGGATCTTCTGCTCGGGGCACATATTCTTATCCAGACGGACAATGTCTCTGCCAAAGCCTTCGTGAACCGGCAGGGAGGGACCAGGTCGATGGGCATGATGGAAGAAGCGTCTCTTCTGTTTGCGTGGGCAGAGAACAACCTAGCCTCGCTGAAAGCGGAGCATCTTCCGGGGGTCTTGAATGCAGAAGTGGATTGGCTAAGCAGACAGTCTTTGGACGAGGGCGAATGGAGACTGCACCCCCAAGTATTTTCAACCACCACCTCGCTGCTGGGGAGACCGGAAATAGACTTGTTTGCTTCCCACACGAATGCGCAGGTGCCAGCCTTCGTTTCCAGGGTTCCACACCCCGCAGCTGTGGGGGTAAACGCCTTGGTGTTTCCGTGGCCAGCAGTTCTTCTATATGCTTTTCCACCTTTTCCCTTGATCCCGGCGGTCCTTCAGAGGCTGAAAAAATTCAAGGCAAATCTGATTCTGATAGCTCCAGACTGGCCAAGGAGGCCGTGGTATCCGACTCTGGTCACCCTGTCAGTGGCACCTCCCATCAGGCTCCCCCCTCGGCCCGACATCCTGATGTAAGGCCCTCTTCTTCATCCCAACCCAGGTCTGTTCAAATTGACAGCCTGGCGTTTAAGCGGCTTAGCCTCCAGAGGAAAGGATATTCCGATAGAGTTTTAACCACGCTTTTGGCTTCTCGTCGTTCTTCAACCAACCGTATCTATGCTAGCACCTGGCGAAGGTTCGTGTTATGGTGTTCTGACAAAAAGGTTTCTATTCGAAATCCAAAAATCCGTCACATTTTGGAGTTTTTGCAGGATGGTGTGGACAAGGGGTTGAGCACGAATACCATCAAAAGACAGCTGGCCACCATCAGTTCCGTTTTGGGGCCGAGGAAATTTGGGTCTCTCTCATCTCACCCAGATCTCAAGCGCTTCCTCAAAGGTTTGAAGCTAATCAACCCCCAGGTGATACATCGCTTCCCTACCTGGGATCTCCACCTTGTCCTCAAGGCCTTGATGGGGGCACCCTTTGAGCCTCTGGGTTCCGTTCCTGTCAGGTTCATGACCTTTAAAGTAATCTTTTTAGTTGCCATCACGTCTGCTAGACGGGTGTCCGAACTTGGTTCTTTGTCCACTAACTCTAATCTTTGTGTTTTTCAGGAGGACAGGGTAGTCCTTAGATTGGATCCTTCTTTTCTACCAAAGGTGAACTCTGTCTTCCATAGGAGCCAGGAGTTGGTGCTACCAACGCTCTGCCCAAATCCTAAATCATCTCGGGACAGGGCATGGCACTCTCTTGATGTTAAGAGAGCTTTAAGTTATTATTTGGACAGGACCAGGGACTTCTGCAGGTCTGAGGCACTATTCGTCCTTTTTGGGGGAAGTTAAAAGGGAAAGCGGGCATCGGTGTCTTCCTTGTCCCGATGGCTCAAAATGGCTATTATCGAGGCATATAAAGCTGTTGGTAGGGACGTCCCTGAGGGTATAACTCTACCAGGGGAGCAGCAGCTTCCGCAGCCTTTGAGGGAACAGCTTCCCTTGAGGCGATCTGTAGGGCAGCAGTATGGTCCTTGGCGGACACATTTATTCGGCATTACAAGGTGGACCAGGCAGCTTCGGCTGAGGCCGCGTTTGGTCGCCGGGTACTGCAATCTGTGGTTTCTAAAAGAGATTGACTGCGTTTCTCCCACCCGGTGTGAGGGGTTCTGGTATATCCCATGTGTTATGAGTGGCCCTTTTCCGACTCCTCCAGAGAAAGCAGGAATTTACTTACCAGAAAATGTCCTTTTCTGTGAGGAGAGGAAAAGGGCCACTCAGGCCCACCGCATCAGAAACGCAGTTTTTCTCAAATTACTATCTTCAGTTTATTGGGTGGTATTTTTAGGATGTTTAGGACAAGCCAGTTGGTTCTGTTTACTAGAGGAGTGGCTGTTCTTCTATTCATCTGGTTCTGTCGCAAATCTAAGTTTGTGTGTTAGTTCTGTTCTTCTGGTTCGTTTCTGTCCTGTGGAGCTTCTGTCCGTACTAGTACTGCCTGATACGTGTAAGGACGGGGTGTCGACTTCCTCTTCGGACTCTGGTATCCACACTGGGGAAGGGATGCCCCGCACCGGAAGGGGATCAAAGACCTGTCCGGCCCTGACTGACAGGAGGCAGGGCAAACCCATGTGTTATGAGTGGCCCTTTTCCTCTCCTCGCAGAAAAGGACATTTTCTGGTAAGTAAATTCCTGCCTTTTCTTTGGCAGCTTTTCAGCATGGTCAGAAGATTCTACAGCCAGTGAAAGCAACAGAGATCTGAGGGAATTATGGACTTAGAAACAGTCAGAAGCACTCAGAATGACCCACAGATGCTCCACACCACTTTAATAGGTACATGGTGGTATTTTGTTAATTGAGCAGGATTTTGTGTTTTGTCATTTTATAAGTCCAATTTTGTGTTATGAAGATATTACTTTGCAAATACCATTTTAAACTCCCCCTCGTTACTGTATTTGTCTCATATTGGAGAAGGCTGATTTCAATTCATATTATAATTCTTTGGTATAATCAGAAAATTATATGCTTGTTCACTTGATACATTTAGTATTTGATTATAAGTGCATTTTTTTGCCTCAGTGGATAGAAACCAGGGTTTGGTTTTATTCTGGGAATAGAATTGGATCCTGGTCTAAAGATCCTGAATATTAACATGTGAAGATCTGTGCATATACACCCACTTAGCAGATGGTTGGTGCTGTCAGTTTTGTTTGACAGTTTGTTGCATGTTGTGGTGAAGGAGGAGAGCATGCAGAGTTTAGTTTCTCCTCTCCCTAAACAGGTGGTGGACATTCTGAGAACTGACATTGCCAACCATCTGTTTGGTGCACAAAAATTGCAGTGCAATTTTTCCCAGTCCGTCAACTGAAACCAGTAACACAGTCCCCAGCACACTGAATTAGCCACTAGAACTTTTCAGGCGATGCCCTTGCTACACATGATGTTGCCTGTCTTGATGGGGGTTCAAACAAAGATTCTTCCTTCTGTACACAGTTCTCCGGGGAAGGAAGAGTGTCAGTCTTGATTCCTATGATACTCTCCAGAATGAAGCATGATCCTGAAACAAAGGCTCCTCCTTAGGGGTACTTTTCCCCCCAGACTGTCCTGCCTTCAGTTAAGGACTGGCAGTTATGCTAGATCCAAACCTCCTCCGTTCCTCAACAGCTGGGAGCAGTTCTGGCTGCTCCATCTGCTCAGAGTTAGGCCACTTCCAGAGCTTGCCAAAGTCCAAATATTCCTATTGGAGCTGCTGCAGCCGTATCCTTGTGAAGGGGAAAAAAATCCCATCCTCATGGTAATGCAGTAGCATTCCCAGTCCTTGTGCTGGATACAATACAGGCTCTTTGCATTTGCAGTATGAATCCCATAAATAGGTAAATAGTGCATTATGTCTCTCTCAGTTCAAACTGGAATGTCACAGTAGAATGTGACGATATTCACAAAGCAAAAGGTCAGTGAGGACAAAGGATAATGGCTATTAAATTTTTCACTTTCTGGACCTAACTATTGGTTCAAGGTAAGTTGTAAGCTGATTGGCTGGCAGAATAATGTCTCTGCCTGAGTGTCCAATCACAGACAAGTATGTGTCATATTTTGATTGGTTGCTTGAGAAATATATGTCATATTCTGATTGGCTGGCTGAGTAATGTCCATACTTGGGTGACCAGTCACAGACAAGTATGTGTCACATTCTGATTGGCTGCTGAGTGGTTGCCGTCACCTATATACTTAAGCAGCGGTTGGTCAATCAGCTCTGAGGCGAGCTGAGAAGTACTCTGTGGTGATCTAACTGAAGTGATTTGGACTGCTGGAGTTGACACTATATTTGAGACCTTGGACTGACTTACTGACAAAGGTTTATGAACTCTGACTTGGCTCTGGTTCCTGTACTATATGACTTAATATGTATGACCTGGACTGTCTTGGATTATCCTGTTAGTTAATACAGTTGATAGAAACTACTCTGCTGTATTTGTCTTCAATCTTAAGACCAGTACCAGTTACAGGACATCAAACAGTCAACACCCTGACACTTTTTCTAGGATCTGTGACACTTTTTCTATGATTTTTTCTCACACTCACAATTTGATTTCAAATGGATCTTGATTGGGAACTGCTAGAACTTTGATTTAATTAGCATTTTCTAAGGGTGATCTTTCTGTCTTAAATCCAGATTCATATTGTTAACTCTTTATTGCTCCCTGAACAGAGAATTGGTTTCTACTTAAGGCTTACAAGGTTTCCCAAATATGAAAAACATATTTTTAATAGAAATATATAGTGACACATTAAAAGGGCTGTGGGTGGCGCAAGCGGTTAAGTTGCTGTGCCTGTTAACCAGCAGGCCAGGGTTCGAGACCCGAGTCGGCCCCACAAGACAGGGTGAGCTCCTGTCCTAATCCAGCTCTGCGTCGCCAGCTGGATCCAATCGTATTGGCTCTGCCTTTCCATTGGACTAATTCAGTGGCATGGAGAGGGGGGATCTGCTGTTTGGGTAACAGCCTATCCTCCATAACAATCCAACCCAGGCTTTCGTGCTTCGCATGCTGCGTATGCAGCGAGCACGATACCATAGTCTCTCAAGACTGACGGAGGCCTACTATAGTGACGCATTACCCATATTAGTACTGCTGTCACAATTCTGTCATAATTGGTAGGCATTTTGAAAAAGTGGATAAGATTTAGAATTTTTTAAAAGCTTCTTGGATGCACGAATCTTTAATGTTCCTAATTAGAGGCTAGAAATGAGGGAAAGAGGAAAAGCTGACAGTTCTATTAGTCTTGGGTCTCAGAAAACACATCGGGAAGATGTGATTCAGCAATATATATGGAATCAGACCATTGGTCCACTTGACACTGACTGGTTCAAGTCACTGGTTCTTAATTTTCCCAGCAGAAATGTTTCTGAGCTGCTGGGGATTTAACACGGAATTTTCTGCATATCAATCAGATGCTCTTCCACTGAGTTGCAATAAACTGTGAATGCTGTTATGAAAGATTTTGGACTAACAATCAGCTTGAAGAAAACACAAGTCATGGGTCAGGGTGTGGATCCACCTCCCTGTATCACAATCTCTGAACATGAACTGGAGTTGTCCATGACTTTGTGTACCTCGGCTCAACTATCTCCGACACTCTCTCCTTAGATACTGAGCTGAATAAACGTATTGGTAAAGCGGCTACCACGTTCTCCAAGCTTACAGAGAGAGTATGGCTTAATAAGAAGCTGACGGAACATACAAAGATCCAGGTCTATAGAACTTGCGTCCTGAGCACACTCTTGTACTGCAGCGAGTCTTGGAACCTTTATGCATGGCAGGAGAGAAAGCTGAACCCTTTATGCACTGGACCCTTTATGGCTGAAGAGAAAGCTTCCATATGCGCTGTCTCCGACGTATTCTTGACATCACCTGGCGTGACAAAGTTTCAAATGACGCAGTCTTGGAACGTGCTGGAATCTCTAGCATATTCACACTTCTGAAACAGCGGCGTCTACACTGGCTTGGGCACGTCTTGAGAATGGCTGATGGTCGGATTCCAAAAGATCTCTATATGGAGAATTAGTGCAGGGAAAGCGCCCTAGAGGGAGACCACAGCTGCGATACAAAGACATCTGCAGGAGGGATCTAAAGGCCTTGGGAATGGACATCAACAGATGGGAAACCTTGACCTCTGATCGTTCAGCGTGGAGTCAAAAGACCAAGCATGGCCTTCTCCAACTGGAAGAGACACTTGTTCGGCAGGCTGAAGCAAAGACACAGACCCGAAAGCAGCGAAACCTGGGGCCTGGGCAGGGGACGGAATTTATTTGTCCTCAGTGTGGAAGGGATTGCCACTCTCGAATTGGCCTTTTTAGCCACACTAGATGTTGTTTCAGGACCTCCAATCAGAGCACGATACCATAGTCTTTCGAGACTGAAGGATGCCAATGATGCTGTTATGAAGAAGATTGTTGGTTTGGGTGGAAGGTTTCAAATAGCAATGGCTGGATATAATCTTGAAGGGGTCTGTTCTTTCCCAGTAGTGTATAAGTTAGGAAACCTATCCATATCTATTACAGAATGTTTAACTCCATCTTCTAATGTTAAAAGATGGAGTTAATCTGCACATAATCATATGTGCAGGTTGAAGTATTTGTATTCTGAACTAGTGGAATTTACCCATTGTTGCATGATTAAAATTTCAAGAATATTTGTGGGCTCTGGGCACTGGTGGGCACCACTGGGCATCAGGCATTGACACTGGACAGTGGGCACCAGCAGCTGCCGGACATCCCGACCAGGAACTGGGCATTCCTATTGGAACTGGGTATTCCTACTGGGGATCATTAGGGATCTGGCATCATCGGGCAGTAGGCATCCCCATCACGCACCACCAGGCATCCCCACGCATTGAACACCTCTACCAGGTACCACTAGGCAGCGGACCCAGAGTACCAATGGGCACTGGGCAGAAGCAGGCAAGTGGCACCAGTGGGCAGCACAGGGTAGTAGGACCACCAGGCACCAATATGGTTCTTAGTCGGTCCTTACATCACAGAAGGAATATACCCCCCTGTGAGGCTTCTTCAACGTACCCGTTTTTGTGCTCAATCCTGTGAGGATCATAATGGTCTTACAGGCATCTCATAGAACTTCTCTTCAAGGTGGAATCCTTCACAGTGTGGTCATCACATCTGGCATCAGGGAATGCCTTCCAAGCTTCTAGCCGGAGTTTTCAGATCAGCCAAGCTGTAAACAGCAACTCATCTGGCACTGTTGTCTCATGACAACTTTGTCAACTTTCAGGTCTCTCATCCAAGAGTTATCCAGGTCTATCTTCGGCAGCCCTTAACTCAACCATCACACCACACTTGCTGCTATGGGTGAGCACTTTAAGGGTGTTCCAAGACCCAGTAGGGCTGCATGCACCCCCTTTCTCTGTGAAAGTGTTTATGTACGGTTTGAAGATCACATCCTCTCCCTCTGTGTTAGAAATTGCATTTGAACTGATTTGAATTCATTCATACATATTAATGACGCCAATATATTCATTTGTATAAATTCATTATTTAATGTAAATTAATTCTATTTTACTGGCCCAAGACACATTGTAAGAGCGATAATGTGTCCCTCCTGCCAAAAAGATTTTTATCCCCTGTATTATATAAATCACTTTATTTAGTATTTAAGTATGTTTAACTGAAAGTTTAAGAAAATGTAGACCCCAATCCTGAGCCTTGTGTGCTGGCTTAACCCTATTGCACATTGTCACAAATGTTCTGTAAGGTACATTTGTAAGCCCTTCCCACTGGCTCAGTGCCAGAGATGGCCAGATCTGCATTCCATCCTGGCAGTCACCTGTACCACTGGATGGTGGAGAAGTAGATGGGGTTGTGGGGAAGGGGGTCAAAGGTGTTATGGGGTGGAAGGAGGTGGGAAAAGGCAAGAAAGAGGCATGGTATTGGGAGGTAATGGAGCAGGAGGGGGCAGGACTGGTGTGGACAGCTCACTTCTGCCAAATTCTGAGCTCTGTGTGGGCCTCACAGCTCAAGATGGTATTCTTCGATTCTGTACTGGCTCCAGAGATGTCACAGAATTGAGTAGCCCCACTGCAGTGCTACTTTCCTTACTAGGGGAAGGAGATAAAAATACCCTTCTTCTGAGGAGGCAGCAGTGGCTAATTGGGACATGCAGCCATTTTTGTGCCGTGGCAGTCCCATATTCCAGGCCACTCAGGACTGGGCTATTACTGTTGAGTTCAACCATCTCAAACAACATCTCAACCTGAAGTTTAAGTTTTTTGAGGTTTAAATTTTCTGTGCTGTGTCACTGTCTGCTGTTGTGATAATCCAATGAATTTGCTGTACAGTATGTGCTTGTTAGTCAAGTTATTAATTAGACTGAGATTGCATTACTGCTTTACTGTCAGAAAGCTTATAAATATTACCGGTAACTGTTCTTTAACAACTGATTTACTGTAGTTATCTTGTTTTTCTTTAAGGACAACATAAATGCCTGGATTTCAAAGTATTTTCTATGAAGTACATTGCCCCAAAGAAATCCAGATGTTTACCTCATTATCAAGAGTATTTGGTCTTGATATCTGAAAATTGCCTTGAAGCATATAGTGAACAAATATTCTTGTGTTACAAGTTATAAAGCACACAGAATTTGTGAAAGTAAATGAAACATTTAAAAACATTTTCAGTGCTGTAGAACATAACGTCTCTGTAAATGGAATTGTTTTGATTTTGTCAACCAAGAAATAAGACACAGGATTTGTCTACATCTGAGTATTCTTTTGCTTTGTCCTAGATACAATAACATAAAAGAAATATTATTTCCTAGAAATGGAGATGAGATTCTCCACACACTTAAATAAGCAATCTGCGTATTCCATGATATCTTTATTTTGTGACAGCACACATTCAAAGTGAAATGAGGGTGCTGTGACTCAAAACTTTTTTGTTTCTTTTTAGTATATAAAATCCTTGATAATATTTGCAAACTACCTTAGAGGAATATTGTTGACCCCATATCTGCGGATTCTGTTATCTGTGGATTATCCCAGTGTCGCTACATGCCCATTAAATTATCTCAGATGTAAAGCAGAAGCACTTGCAGTGCAATTATTCTTGTTTAATAATATTCTTGCTGAACTAAAAAACAAAAAGTGCAAGCAATCAGCCTCCACAATAGAGAATGACTAACAGGAAGTATTTACAGGAATGTTCTTATTTAACATTCTTGCAGAACTAGTGTTGAAAGTGCAGGTAACTAGCCTGCATGCTCCAGACAGACTAACAGGAAGAACGAACTCCTGCTACTCCTATTTAGCATGGGTCAGTGCTACTCAAAAGGGGGGCCACAACCTCTGTTTGTAAAGGTGCCCGATCCATTGAAAGGGCAGGGGATGGGAGAAAAGCAGCAGCACAATAATCAAGATTGCACCCATGCAGAGATATCTCTTGCCATTTTTCCTTAATGTGCCAAACAAACTCCAGATATCCAAGACCTCCCAGACCCTGGCACATCCTGGCAGGAACCTTGGGAAGGTGGAAAATCATTTCCCATTCTATTGCAGGGTTGTGATCCGTAAGATCACATCACATAGCCAGCTCCTCTTTCACAAAAATGTAGGGACAGAGTAAATATTTCCCTAAGTTTGAGAACCACTGACTGAGGTAATGGTTTGTGAGGGTGGCTGCCGGCTGTGTCTCTGCATACTCAGTTTCCACTATCTGCAAGGGGGAGCAACAAAATTTATTACAATCAGTTATAAGCCTTAATGCCTTTGAGAGAAGGGATTGGACAAAGCCCTAGAGCAGGGATCTCCAAACCTCGGTTTGGGGGCCAGATGCGGCCCTCACGAGCCTTGATGTGGTCCCTGGCCAAACCGCTCTAGCTGGCCCTTGGGCAAGCTTTGTAATGCACACAAATACATTATAGTGGTACCTCACTTAACAAGTGCCTCACGTAACCCTTAGAATACCAACCTTAGAATACCAACCCTTAGAATACCATTAGACCCGGTATGCAAATATATGCAAATTAGGCTATTTTTAGATGGTACAAGTGATCCACATAACAAACAAAAATTTATCTAGGATTCTGCCTCATATAACAAATGTTGCTTCACTTAACAAGCACACTCGTTAGCAATTGGGGCAGATGCATTGGCCAGCAACCCTTTTAAAAAGCATCAGGGCTGCCTAGAGCACCTGCCCATAGCGAAAGCAACACTTCTGCACTGTTCCTCCTGTGGCCGGGCGTCTGCTGGGCAGAGGGAGAGAACAGCAGCGGAGAAGAGGGAAGCAGCTCAGGGCTAGCCAGAAGGGAGCAGGGGAAAGAGAGGTTCAGGAAGAGAAGGAGAAAGTGGGGATTGTTAAATGTTAAATGTTAAAGTCTTTGATTGCAGCCTCATGACCATGTCTACACCCAGAAGTAAGCCTCATTGTGTTAAATGGAGCTTACTCCCAGGAGTCTTGGATTGCAGCCTAAGTAGACTTCATAGGATCATGCACATTGAATGCATGTTTTGAATTCAATTCCAGTGTTTTGTCATCATTTTTACATCCAGTTAATATTTTTATATTAATATTTTTGGGGTTGTGGAACAAGTTGTCTGAGTTTCCATTATTTCCTATGGGAAAATCCGCTTCTCATAAAGAGCGTTTCACATAACAAGCATGCTTCTGGAACGAATTAAACTTGTTCTGTGAGGCACCACTGTATTATATTTAAATGAATGTAAATGTTTTCAAATTTGAAATGTAAATTAGTTTTCCGTCCCCTGACACAGTGTCAGAGAGATGATGTGGCCCTCTTGCCAAAATCTTTGGAGGCCCCTATCCTAGAGGAAAGGACCTTCACTGGTTACAAGACATGAGGGGTGTTTTTGACTATGTGGACATAGATAATGTAGATATGGGCAACCTCAAAATGCCATATGCAGGGGAGGGCACCTAGTTGCAGATGTCTTGTGTGCTTCCTGAGGCATCTGATAGTCCACTGTATGATATAGGAATCTGGACTAAAAGGGCCTTTGGCCTGATCCAGTGGAGGTTCTTCTTGTGTCAGTTGATTACAACAATAGTCTTCATTGCTTTTGAACCCACACTACAACACGAACCTATTTTTTTTCTTCATGTTCTTATTTTTAAAAGCCAGAAATGATAGTAGATTGCTTTAATATGTACTTATACTGAAAAGGTGACTTTTGGCACTTGTATTTTATCAAACAGTGCCAAGAGGTTATACGAAATTTCCCTCTTAACAGAAAATGATCTTTCCATTTGCATTTGGACTTTGTATTTTAAAATCTGCTGTGTCGTGCCTTAGATTCTTGGATCCAGAATTCTGACCTTCCTGTTGAACAAGTAGAGGATTCCTAGAAGCCTAATGTTTTAAATGCTACATGTGAAACATTGTTAATTAAGTTAGAGTTAGGCACTTTTGGCTGAAATGATATTTTCTATTGTGTTGTTTAAGGGGTTCTACAAGTTCTGTGCAGCTACAGAGATGAAATGTGATAAGATCTCCCTGGAGAGTTGATGTATCGTATCCCCCACTTTCTGATGGTTCATTTTCTGGCGATCCACTCTTTCAAAACCTTTCAATTATACCCAGAACTCCTTCATTCAATGCATTTTCTGCTCTTTCAATATCTCTCCTTTGTTCTAAAGGCCAAAATTGCCCTTCCCCATGTTGCAGCCCCTGATCTAATCCCATTCCCAAAGAAATTAATGAGAATCCATTTGCAGACATCTTTTGTGTGGCAACAGGAATTTGTAAGATTAAAGGGGCATTTGCAATTTGATAGCTAAAAAAGCACTGGAAGCAATATTTATGAACCAAAGAAGATTTGGTTTCACTTTTCAATGGTTTTCACTTTTGGATGCTACAGTCCCTAACCCAACCAATAAGTGGGGATACCTGTAGTTGTCCATCACTGCCTTTCCAAATGAGAAAGTGACTGAGCAACACAACACCTTCTAGAGTAGACAGTGGCACATCTGTAGAACTTCTGGATAAGGCTTTGTGGTCTTTGACAGAATTGGCTTTACCCGATGAGTTAATATTGGGTTTTAGGTTGTTTAAGTTATTGCTCTTGATAATTCTGTTGTATGCTGTGGACTTCTACATGTTTGTTTTATTGTATCTAATATCTGCTGAAGAAGTGAGGATTGGAATTCTGTTGGTGTACTCCCCACTCTGATGCCCAAAAGTCTCCCTGCCTGAGCTGGCTGGAGTAATCACTGATATGTTGGCATGGGCTGGTGACTCATCTGATGCCATTGCTGACCTTTGGAATAGAGAAACAACCAGGATTATGGATGATGTCCTGAGCAAGTGAGGTCTGAAACAACCTCAGAAGAAGCAGTTCTTTGGTTTTCTGAAATGGCTGGGCAAAAGTTTAGGGTGATGGTGGCTTAAACTCATAATGATTCCAACTGAACATGGGTTAGAGCCCATCTGGCACCCTATTCCATGGTGATTATGGCAGCAAAAAGAGCTTTTTTCTCTTTTGCTGTTTCCTCTGCCAGTTGTCCAACTGAACTAGTCTAGATTATTCTGGTCCTGCTTTATTTGGGAAAGGATAAGAACAGGTTGTTGATAATGCTTAACAATATAGTGAATGATCAAAACAGAATTGTTAAGGGTGCAATGCAGGTAAACTATTATTGTAAACCTTTATGTCCCAAATTTATTGCCTATTTTGATTGCTCTTTACAAGTCATAGTACCCCAGAACTGTTTAAGATCCTCATCTTCCATTTCTTAAAAGTAACACATGGTTTTTAGCACACTTAAGAATAGTGAAGGTGTGAAAACAAGTTAAGCTCTCATCAGTTTTTAGGTGGAGACAGGCCATTCCTCACTAGTGGGGACAATCCCATCCCATAGACGGGTCTAGATGAAAAGCCCAGGGGACGGAACTCCCTTCATGCAGGGTAAAGACCCAGTTCATTGAATCTGATTCCCAACTATGAGGAGCCAAACCAGTAGCAGGTTTCCATTTTACATGTATGTTTGCAAAACCTGCGACTCCATTTCATTTAAAATCATCTGGAGGCCAGAATTTAGTTAAAGAGTACTATATTATCCAATTCTCTTTGATAGTATTTACTGTGTAATTAAAACAGAAGGAGTGGTACAGTGGTACCTCACTCAACAAGCGTTTCACATAACAAGCAAAAATTTCCAAGAAATCTTGCTTCTCATAACAAGTTCTGCTTCACTTAACAAGCAAGCACACTATGGGCATGCATGCTATGCAGCCCTGACGCTCCGCATGGAGGCTTTTTAAAAGGGCTGCTGGCCAGCACTTCTGCCCCTAATTGCCCCCAAGTTGGGGGCAGTTGCCTGGGGGTGCCAGAGGCAGCTGCCCCTAACTGCCCCCAAGTGCCCTCACCGACCACCTAGAACCTCCAGCAGCAGCCCAGATAAGCCTCCCAGAAAAATGTCTTTGATTGCAACCTCCTAACCATGTCTCCTCAGAAGTAAGCCCCATTGTGTTAAATGGGGCTTACTCCCAGGAAAGTGTCTTTAGGATTGCAGCCTAAGTAGACTTCATAGGATCATGCACATTGAATGCATGTTTTGAATTCCATTCTAGTGTTTTGTCATCATTTTTACATCCAGTTAATATTTTTATATGAATATTTGGGGGTTGTGGAACCAATCGTCTGAGTTTCCATTATTTCCTATGGGAAAATCTGCTTCACTTAAAAGAGCGTTTCACTTAAAGAGCATGCCTCCAGAACGAATTAAGCTCTTTATGTGAATCACCACTGTATATAGATTTTTGTATGATAACTGTAAACATTTTTTTAAAATAAAATGAAAATAAGAAGTAGTGATTTTAAGTACTTTTGGAAGCCTGACATTTTATATGCTGACTCTGGGATCTAGGAGATAAACTAAAAATGAATTCAAAAGTCAATGTCCTATTTACTGTTTCACCACAATGAAGGGCAGGAAAGGAGACAAAAATAGGCTATGAAGTGAGGCAATTATTAGATGATGATATAGATCTGTACACCTCAAGAACTTTATAATTTCCATAAAATACTCTATACTACAAGCCTTGTTTCCGGCATTTTAGTAATGAAATATCTCAAGATAATCAAGAATGGAATATCTAGTTTCAGCAATGAACTATGAAGATATATGTGGGTGTTCTTCTTTTTGCATTTGGGATTGAATTGTCACTGGGATTGAAGAATCACTGATTAAATATGCATTTGGGATTGAAGAATCACTGTATTTTCAAAAGTTATGCTTTTGCTGCAAGAAACAGGATTCCCCCCATCTCCTAGAAAGCTGGCACTTGGTAAGAGTTGTAAATGGAGTATGAATTATAACTTTGTGAATATGAGACAACAGTTGGCTGGGTGCCTAGGATGTCACTAGGAGGAGAAATGAAATTCTTATTACGTGTGTTCCATTTTTTAAAAAAGGGGGGAGAGAAAGCTCAGTTCTCTCTCTGGAAATGGGCGGTGGACAGTCATGATTATCCCAAAGAGCAAACATAAAGAATGATTTATGTATGTTTTATTTATGTTAGCAAACTTAAATGAAAAAGTGGGTTTTCTCTTTTGTTTCTTTTCTAAAAAGTAGCAACAATTATAGTAGTGTTTGCAGCAGTTAAAAGGGCTGCAGTGGCTCAGTGGTTAGAATGCTGGAGTTAGAACACTGCTTGACTGGAATTCCACTCAGCAGGCCAGCAGTTCAGTATGAGGGAATGCCTACCCCACCACCCCCTGGAAACTTCTGTGGTCCCCCTAACACTTTATAAGTTATTAAAATGTCACTTCAGGTTTTACAAAAAAATGGAAGTGACATTTTTTCCCTCTAAGGCTCAGAGAACACTCTGGAGGCAAAGTGAGTAGCACTTCCCTCACAATATTCCGTGGTACTTGGAGGGAGCCTGCATACCTGATCTGTGAATAAGTGAAACCTTGGATATGGGATCCATTGATATGGAGGACTTCTTGATCCTTTCTTACCACCTATTGGACAGTGCCCATTGCCCATTTTAAGATTGCAGTGACTATGGACTGTAATCATGCAATCCAAACTGTTCCTCATAGCGAGGACAAATTAGAGGGAGGGAACATTGTGTGACATTATGGTGTCCTTGCAGAAATGGGTTGATGTGTTGAGTTTTTATTGTTAAGATACCAAACATAGAGCATTATTTCCGCACCATATTCTCATCATGTCATTGACTCTCTAAGTGTGAGGCCACTACCATTTCACCCAGAAGCAAAAGTGTTAAAATTGTTTTATTGGAATCAGTATATTTTAAACCTATTCTAACTCCGCACAAAATAACTTCAAAATCCATAAGTCAAACTCCATAGCTGAAGAAAGCAGCCTAAAGACATTTATAGGAAGTGGTTGGTTAAGTAGGGTGGGGGGGAATTAACTGAAAGAAAAGAGAACAAGGATGGAAGACAAATGGAAAGGAAGGGGTAAAGCAGGCAAATGGAAAGGAAGGGGTAAAGTCTGGGACCAAAGATGTTCAGGGTTGATGAGGAAGAAAATGGTAGCATGGAATGAAAGATGAGGAAGAAGTGGTAGCTTGGAATGAAGCTTCATTTTGAGTCCCAGAAAGTCCCCAGTTTTCTGTAGACAACCACATGCCAGCAAATCTTGCAGCATATCTAGCCTTTCCCTCCACAGTTCTAGTCCGTATCCTCTTTTTGAGAACCAGATATTATGCTCCTGTTTTATGAAATCAGGCTAAAGCTTGTTCAGCATTAACAGTACTTTTATGCAGACTATAGAAAAGTCCTTGGTTTTACCAATGTATCTTGATATGTTTTTCATAATATCTTGAAAATGAAGTGTCTGCTTTGTTTATGATTTTCTTAATTGTTCACAACCGTCGTGTGGACCATGTGCTTGTTGGACATATAGCATATTTTAATCAGCAATTTTATCTCAGGGTGAATGAGGTTAGCCCTTTAATTTAAAAGATAAACATTCTTTTTACAGCAGTTAGAAACAGCCTGCTTCGTTTCAGCTGGAATGCAGTCTCCTCTCTTCCCCCCCTTCCACAGCCTGAATAAGAAGGCACAGTACTTTTCAATTGCTTTGCTCAGTTGCTTTGCAAGTTGCTTCTATCTCTGAGCTGAAACTAAGCTGTTTTAAGACCCAGGGAAAGGGGAATTGATTAATTGCCTGCCTCATTACCATGGTAAACAATTGTTTCTGTGTAACCCGAAAATGGATATCCATGAAGGTTCCTGGTTCTAAATCTCATGGATGCTGAAGTTCAACCTGTATAAAGCTTACTTAAACTATAGTTTAAAACCTATATAGATAGCACTATTGTTTGTTGCTTTCCATTTACATGCTCATTTTTGAAACACCATGATTAAAAAATTAATACTGAAAGTGTGATTTGTGTGAGCACAAATACAGGCGTGTGTCTTCTTCCTCCCCCCATCTGCAGATTTGGTATCAGTGTTTTCAACTCTCCATGGTTCATTAACTTCTTCACAGACAAGCATGTTTCCTGCTTTTAGAAAGGCTATAAAAGATCCAGGCAGGCAGGGACACTGTTGGAGCACTAACAGAAGCAGGAACATTCCTTTGTGCCTCATTAGCACTGTAGTGGCAAACCCTTTCCTGGGGCCATTTGCAGTCCTCAAAGACCCCAAATTTGGCCTTTAGGAAGCTCTCCGTCTTCAGTGAGCCTCTGGCCCATTGGAGTCTGAGTCCACACTGGCCCTTGGCCAGTACAATTACATCTGTAATTGTCCCACATGCATCAGTTCATGTCTGCTTTTCTCTGGGCATTATTTTAAACATCTCCTTACTTCTGAACAACTTATGTCTCAATTTGTCTGTTTTGGTCTGTATGTTTTTCACTGTGCAAAAAGGTGTTGACAAACAGTTCATAGTTATCATGTTTTTTTCCAAATGAGGTGGGACTTGGACCCATGACCCCTGGAGCCCTACATGGGTTCTTAGGAGAGGCAACCAACATGGCAGAAGATTACAAACAAGGACCACAATACAAGTACACAATTAAATGTGTACACACAAGTTCCACCTCCAAAGTGAACAACCAACAAAAACTCTGCAAGCATTTTTATAGGGCATTTTCAGTAGGGGAGGGGGTACAAAGTGCATGGAGTAGGTTTAGGCAATTCGTTCACAATGTGGTTCTACTTGTCTAATAATAAATAACGTTAGTAAAATTCATTCATATAAGTTCATTCGTGTAAACTTATTGAAATTTGAAATATAAATTAATTCCTTTCCCTGCCTCCTGGCCCCTTACACAATCTCAGAGAGATAATGTGGCCTTCTGCCAAAATGTTTGCCCACCCCTGCTCTAAAATACTGTGTGTGTAATATTGTGTTTGCAGTATAAGGTTCAGGTTTCCAGATTCCCTGTAAATAGAGAAGTGGGGGTTACCTGAATCTTGGTTAGGATTAGTGTGAGGATCACATTAACAGCTTCCTGTGAAACATGGCCAATGGATTGATGACTGGCCACTGTTACTTACTTTGAGGTACAAGGGGGAATCACTTTAAAGTGCGTCAGAGAGAAAAGGTGAACTTTTGACCAACACAATCCATTCCAGTCTTGTTTGTTTGGCAGACGGGCTGGAATGGAGTGTGGAATGGACCCTGCCTGCCTGTAGGTTTCTGCTGGTGTAATCCATTCCAGGAACAGTCCATACCTTCCTGCTTACCTCCAGCCAGAGAAGACTGGAAAGAAAAACTTTGCCTGGAATGGATCACATTGGCTAGACATTCGCAACCAGGTAGAGTCCATTCCATGCTGCTTGCTTTCTGGCCAGACAAAGCGGGGGAGGGAGAGGGAGAGGGGAGAGGAGGGACCTCACAAGATGCAGAAAGAAGATGCAGCTGCAGGAAAGGCAGCCCTTGCGGCCAGAGGGCTGGGTCAGGTCCCTCCAGGATTCAACTAGTGAGCATGGGAAGTTTCATAGATTTGAGAAGCCATGGAGGGAGGAGTAGGAGGATTTGAGAGAACTCATTCTTGGGTTTAAAAATGCACACAAACCCCCATAGCACTGAACTTGATCACCCAGTATAGTGAGCCATTAGCATCACTGGCTCCCAGTATTCATAATTGCCATTTATCAAAGTGTTCAAATACAAGTGTTCTAACCCAGGCCCATCTTATTATTTCCTGTTACTATTTAACTGCATAAATACGATACTGATCACTGAGTTAATAAAGAGGACTTGGATGCATCTGGATTTTTTTTCTTTGAGTGTCTGACACAAAACTGAGAGAATATTCATGTTAAAGCATTCTAAGATGACAACCCGCTAGCTGTGGCTGATTAGAGTGGTCCTGTTCTCATATGTGTTCCCATCTGGCATTCTGAGGTTGCCTGCATCATAGAAAAAAAACAACAACCCAGGAGTTGCACATACACAATGTGGCTTGAAACCTGTGATGATCTTTTCCTCCAGAAATTTGTTGAATCCCTTGTTAAAGGCTTTGAGACTGGATGCCATCACTGCATTCTGTGGCAAGGAGTTCCACAGTTTAATTACATGCTGGGTAAATAAATGTTTTCCTTTGTCTGTCCTAACTCTTACCAACATTCAATTTTAGTGAAGGTCCCCTAGTTCTGGTGTTATGTGAGAGAGAAAAGAGCACCCAAATGTGGCCTTACCATCAATTTATAAAATGGCATTATAACAGCCGTTTTATTTTCAATACATTTTCTAATGATCTCAAGCATGGAATTAGCCTTCTTCAGCAGTGTGAACAAATTATACATAAGATCAGCTTTCCAGCGTGCATTTCTTTGTGTTTATCTGTTGCAATTTTATATAAAATTGTGACCGTATTTAGCAGAATTTTAATATTGTAGTCCATCTCCATTATAACAACTATTAACTAAATTTTGCCTGATGTTTAATATGTGTAATTATTGATATCCTATATTAAAAAAATAATCTTGAACTAGAGATTTTGGAAGTGTGCATTTTCATTTTTCCTTTTCTCCTGATGTTCTCTTGGCCTGTTGTGCTATTAGCCTTCCAGAAGTGACTCACATTTTCAATGCTGGCTGTCAGCCAACTTGCAGATAAAAGCCCTCCAGCTGGCTATCTATCTTGCTGTACACTTCAGCAAAGGAGCTGCAGTGAAGCATTGATGTTGGCAGCACATAGTGGCTCCCCTAGCAGAGTTAGATATATATATTTTTCAGTTTCTGTAGAGGTGAACAAATGAACGATAGAATATGTGAGTAGCATTTTTTTGAGAGAACTCAAAAGAGTAATGTGAAAGGGAAAATTTTGTTTATCTGGCTTGGATTTGCAGTGGTTAAAGCTACCAAATTAAATCTGTTTTTCATTCTTTTGCTTCGTGCTTTAAACGTGCTCTTAAAAGAACTGTGACCATTACTTTTCATTCTCAAATGAAGGAATCTGAACATATGTCTTCAGTGTATCAAAGAGATGTTTAGTAGTAGTTCAAATGAAGACCAGTATTTTTTAAAATAAAGGAAAATTGGGCTTTTCTTATTTGTTTTCAAGCTGCATTGAAAAACTTTTCTGTAAAATAGGGCACACTGTTTGCAGCAATACACCAGTTCTGTGGCAGGAAGCCAAGACAGTAATTGAAGGTCATGGATTGTTTGCTAAGTGCAGTTCTCTGTGCTGTTTTGGTCTATAGGGGGACTGGCAATGCCAAGAAACAAAGAAAGCTCTGTTTCTATTTTTTTAAAGGTTATGGTATGGATTGCTTGACAGTTAATGCCTGATTGTGAGATGAAGCAAATGGTGGCTTAATAAAATAGCGTAGGGGATTTCTGCAACTGTAAATGAAATTTATTAATTGTAAAAGTTTGCCTCAACACTTGGATTGCAATGCTTCATTCAGTAATAAATCACCGATGTGCATTATGCGGTCACTCTCATTCTTTATTGTTCTGTTGTTTCTTGTTCAGATTTTCTTCCTTTATTCAGTTGATTATTGTAAAACTATTGCTGTAAGTTATGGGAATAGAATTGCCGTAATCCAACTCTGAGTTTGGGTAGCACATGTTGATGGGTTTAAAATAGGCATAGCTAGCTTTATATTTATAACAGTTCAGATCTGGCATTGGTATTGTTGGCCAGTGCAGATGTAATCCTTCCTGCTAAGAAGTTGGATTGTAGGATTGCTTGCCTCCTCGCCTTTTTAAATTCACAAATCTTCTCCCATCATGTCAGTTACTAGCTCTTAAACACTGATAAATTATTAACAATTGCTAATGCAAACCAGGTTTTACTTAACAGCCAGAATTTGCAACTAACAGTAAACCTAATTTCAAACCCTGGTTAGGGATGCTGGTTAGTTTACACATAAGAAGGATGAGCTGAAAAGGAGAGCATAATCCAGTGGCCTGTTCCCAATTCCCTAGCTATGGTTAAGATGTGGATAGTGTTGCATATGTATTGGCCTGCCTGCCTTCATCCCTGGCAAAGCAGTTAAAATAGTGAAGGTACAATTCAGTAAAATAATTCAATTCAATTTCTTAACAGTCCCATTGAGATTATTTGAATATATTCCCAGAAAAGTGTATAAAGGATTGCAGTTGCAATTGGTTAAAGACACTGTGCCTGTCAATCTGATGATCAACAGGTCAGCAGTTTGAGACCTGAATACTGCAAGATGGAGGAAGCTCCTGTCCTTAACCTAGCTTCTATCAACCTAGCAGTTCGAGAGCATGGAAATGCAAGTAGATAGAAAGGTACCACCTTGGTGGGAAGATAACAGCATTCTGTGCGTGTGCGGCCCACAAGTCCATGGAAGTGTCTTCAGACAACACTGGCTCTATGGCTTTAGAAACGGGATGAGCACCGCACCCTAGAATCAGTCACAACCAACAGGACAACCAATGGGGGACACCTTTGCCTTTAAATATTTGTAGGATTATGCTGTTAAAATATTTGCTACTTACAGTAATTTTCTGATACATACTTTGGTCTCTGTATTTTTTAAAAAAATATACTGCTATAACCCCTGGAATTGCTGTAATTTACAAGCAGTTAATAAGTCATAAAAATAAATGGAAAGAGACTGCAGGCCTCCGTCAGTCTTGAAAGACTATGGTATCTTGCTTGGTGCTGCATACGCTGCATGCGAAGCACGAAAGCCTGGGTTGGATTGTTATGGAGGATAGGCTGTTACCCAAGCAGCAAATCCCCCCTCTCCATGCCACTGAATTAGTCCAATGGAAAGGCAGAGCCAATATGATTGGATCCAGCTGGCGTCGCAGAGCTGGACTAAGGACAAGAGCTCACCCTGTCTTGTGGGGCCGACCCGGGTCTCAAACCCTGGCCTGCTGGTTAACAGGCACAGTGATTTAACTGCTTGCGCCACCCACTGAAGGATGTGAATAAGGAGTGACTTCACTGTTGCTGCTGTTTTCTGTCAGAATATGGGTATATGTCAGCATGGACCTATGGATTTATCATAGTTGAATAAAGTAGACAACGTTGAAATTGTTCTGATAGTAAAAAAGGGAGTGTACCCACATTCTGGTATTTCCTGCTGTATAAAATTTGGATGGTTGTTTCAGAAGAAAACCTTGAAGCAGAAGCTCTGATATTAGGGCAAAGGTTATTGAAATTCAAACAAAACCAATTACTACTAGTATTATAGCAGATAATAATATTATGTGTTGAACACTGTTTATTAGGTTTTCTGGATATGTGGACATTGCCTGCTTTCTTTGAGTCTTGTGATTTAGTTTTGCATACATGATGTTTGGGATTTTAGAAAAATTTACTACCTTGTAACAGGTGTTTTGAGCAGCAAGGAAATTGAAGTACTACTGCAAAATTATTATTTTATCTTATTACGGTAGTGATTTTAAAATGCTGCATTAGTGATGTTTTTGAAAGGTGATGGAGAAGAAAATAAAAAAATATTGATTTGGTGTTTTTGGTATTTTCATATTACAAATTATTAGCTGCCTTGAGTCTCTCTTGTTGTAGGAGAAAGGTGCAATGCAAACTAAATAAATAAATAAATTTTGTACCGGTATATCCTAATTATCAGCATTTTATTTACCAGCGATTTTTGTCTGAACACTAATCAGGTTGGCTCTTTAAATTAAAAGATAAATCTACAGTATTTAGTATTTAGTAGGGCTGCAGTGGCTCAGTGGCTAGAACATGGCTTGACCAGAATTCCATTCAGCAGGCCCGCAGTTCAAGACCTGAGTGTTGCCAGATGGGGTGAGCTCCCATCCTTAGCCCAGCTCCTGCCAACCTAGCAGTTTGAAAGGATGCAAACGCAAGTAGATAAATAGGTACCACTTCGGTGGGAAAGGCAATGTCCTGGTGACAGGCCCCTGTGACAGGCTGGCCATGTTGTGTCCATCATGGATTGAAGGAAACTCCAATCCACCACAAGCAGGCACAGTCTCACGCGGTATAAATGCTGAAGAAGTTTCCCTTCTCATTATTTATATACCGCTTTTCAATAAAAAGTTTACAAAGCCGTTTACAAAAAAAATTAAAAAATTAAAAAAAATTTGGGTCCCTGCCCCCAAAGTGCTCACAATCTAAAATGCAAGAATACCAGCATAAGCCACTATAACAGACATTGCTGGGGGTAAAGAGGGCCAGTTACTCTTCCCCCTGCTAAATAAAAGAGGAACACCTACTTGAAAGAGTGCCTCTTGCCCTGTTAGCAAGGGTTACTGGGCAACAACCCTTAAGCAACAGTTAATGGCTTAAAAACAGCCTGCTTTCCAACGTAATGTGGAAGGCAGTTAAGCTTGCCTGAGACAAGGGTTAAAGGGTTCATAAAGGGTTAAATTTGATTTCTGATTCAGCTGAGATGGAGAAGCCTCCCTTTCTCCATGTGATTATCACATCTATACAAAGTGATAATCACTTCTGAATTGCTTTGCAAGGAAAAATATCTGTGTCTGTGTCTGAGCCTGAAACTAAGGTGTTTTAAAGGGAAATTGATTCATTGCCTTCCTGGTTACATGACTAACAATTAAATGGGAATTCATGGAGGTTTCTGAAACTAAGGCTGCAATCCAGAGCAAATTCAGCCTGCTCTGACCTAACTGCACTCTCTTAACTATTCTGTATCCAGAGCAGAAAGTTATGCTGAATCCAGAGAGTCAGGAAGCCTGGGCTGCCCTAACTGCTCCAGAGCATGCTAAGTAATTGACACAAGGGGAAGACTTGCTCCTGAGGAGACACCCCTCAGATCACACTGAACAAGGAACAGCTGTGGTGCCTACAGTGGTGACATGACTCTGCACATCACCTGGTGCGGAAGTCTGTGCGTCATCCCTGGGATGCACGCCCCCCCCCCCCAACCTGGACTGCGCAGTCACCAAAGTTGGCTCCTATGCAGTTGTTTCTGAAGCCAACTGGCTTCAGAAAGAGTACTGTGCAGGCACCATCTCTGACACCTGCGCAGTACTTTTCTGAAGCCTTTTGGCTTTGGGGGAGACTGTGCAGGCGTCAGAGTTGGTGCCTGTGCAGTACTCTTTCTGAAGCCATTCGGCTGCCGCTCTGCCTCCTGAGTGAGGCCAAATGGCTGTGCAGAGGCGCGGACTTTCTCTGCTCTAAGGAAGTCTCCTCTGAAGCTGTCCAGCATGCTCAGTGTGTTTCTGCGCAGTGCATCTCAGATGGCCGTTCAGGCCAGCTCCTCAGACAAGTGTCAGCTTCTGGCTGATTCTCCGCCTTGGAGCAGGCCTGAATGGGTGTGCTGACGCCCGGGGCCTGCCAAAGGACAGTCAAACTCCTCCGGCACATCACCCCATACAGAGCGCAGCCCACACCAGCCGCACCAGTCTGGTGATGCCAGGAGTCCCTGATGAGATGCCAGTACATTCTACAGTGAATACAAGGGGCTTCTTGGAGTGGCCTGCTGTATCCTGAGGTTTGTGGGCAGCTGTAGTTTGTTCCATATCCTGAGGTTGAGAGGAAGGGGTTGCAGCTAGGATGGCCAAGAACTCAGATTTTTGGTCAACATTGCCATTCTTACTCGGGCCTTATCATGGACCCCTATGGGTCTACTCATTACTATACCTGCTCCTGAGATGGTATAACTCTGAGGGCTGGAAGAGGGCATTTCTGCCTTGGAAACAGGCTTTGGATACAGATTAACTGCTCTGCCCTAAGCAATGCTAAACATGCCCTCAACTTGCCTCTCCTGAGCTGCTTAGGCTGCCCCAGCTAGGGCAGAGCAGGTCCACCTCTCTTAGGTCACCCTATGTTGCCTTGCTCTGCCCTAAGCCTCCTTCAGAGTAACTGGGCTGGAGCATCTTGCAGTTGCTCCAACCTAGTGTTAGATAGGGCAACCTAAGGGCTCTTATGTGGACAGATTAGTTGCTCTGGATTGGGCTGTAAATGTCATGTTCAGGTTCAATCTATATCCCTCTTTGTCTCTCATTTCTAAGTAGCTATGCTTCTAATTGGGAAAGGAGTGGGATAATGCTGTATATTGTCACCTTGTTTGTTTAATTTATATGAAGAGTATATTATGAGAAAGGCTGGTCTGGATGAATCACAAGATGAAATTAAGATAGTTGGGAGAAATATCAATAACCTCAGATACATAGATGATACCACTCTAATGGCAGAAAATGAGGAGGAACTAAGGAACCTTTTGATGAGGGTGATTGAAGAAAGTGCAAAATGTGGCTTAAAAGTAAACATTAAAAAAAACTTCTGGTCCCATCAATCCATGGCAAATACAAGGGGAAGAAATGGAAGTTGTGACAGAGTTTCTTTTTCTGGGCTATAAGATCTCTGCAGGCAGTGATTGCAGTCAAGAAATCAAAAGACACCGGCTTCTGGGGAGGAAAGCTATGACAAGACTAGACAATTAAAAGCCCGAGGTGTCACATTGCTGACAAAGATCTGTCTAGTTAAAGCTATGGTTTAACCTGTAATGTATGGCTGTGAGAGCTGGACCATAAAAAAGGCTGACCGCTGAAAGTTAGATGCATTTGAATTATGATGCTGGAGAAAATTCTTGAGAGACACTTGGACTGTAAGGAGATCGAATCAGTCCATTCTGCAGGAAACCAACCCTGACTGTTCACTGGAAGGATAAATACTGAAGCTGAAGCTCAGATATTTTGGCCACATCATGAGAAGGGAGGACTCCTTAGAAAAGAACCTGATGCTTGGAAAAACTGAAGGCAAAAGGAAAAGGGGACTGCCAAGGATGAGGTGGTTAGTTCGTGTCACCAAGGCTATGAACATGAATTTGGATAGACTTCAAAAGCTGGTGGAGGATGGGGGCGTACTGCAGACCATGGGGTCATGAAGAGTCGGACATGACTGAACAACTACATGACAAAAGATGCTTTTAATTTTATGTTAAAGGCACATAAAATCACATTTCTAACAAAACTAAAGTTAGCTGCACTGAAAGTAACCTCCAAACCTGAAGGATTATTCAAGCAACAAAGGGAATTATGATTAAGAAGTGATCAGCATTTGTCTTATTCTCTGAGCGTGGTTTCTGCTTCACATTGCTTTCTGTTATACTGTAACAAAACTTAACCCTGCTGACTCTGAAAATTATGGATGAGTTATTTAGGTACAGTATGATGCAACATATGCAGTTGTGCTTTTGTGTAACAAAAGCCTCACGTAAAGTATGTTCCAAGTAACAAACAAAAATTTCTCTAGGATTCTGCTTCACGTAACAAACAGTGCTTCATGTAACAAACAAACTTGTTGGCAGTTGGGGCAGACGCATTGGCCAGCAGCCCTTTTAAAAAGCATTAGGGCTGCCTAGCACGCCTGCCCATAGTGAAAGCAACACTTACTCGCTGTTCCTCCTGTGGCTGGGCGTCTGCTGGGCAGAGGAAGAGAACAGCAGTGGAGAAGACGGAAGCAGCTCAGGGCTAGCCAGAAGGGAGCAGGGGAGAGATGCTCAGGATGGAGAGAAGGAGAAAGTGGGAAGACACTTTGAAAGTGTCTTTGGATTTCTGCCTCCTAACCATATCTACACCCAGAAGTAAGCCCCATTGTGTTAAATGGGTCTTACTCCCAGGAAAGTGTCTTTAGGACTGCAGCCTATGTAGACTTCATAGGATCATGCACATTGAATGCATGTTTTGAATTCAATTCCAGTGTTTTGTCATCATTTTTACATCCAGTTAATATTTTTATGGGCTGTGGGTGGTAAGTGGTTAAGACACTGTACCTGTTAACCGACAGGCCAAGGTACAAGACCCGAGTCGGTCCCCACAAGACAGGGTTAGCTCCTGTCCTTAGCCCAGCTCTGCGACGCAGCTGAAACCAATTGTATTGGCTCTGCCCTTCCATTGGACTATTTCAGTGGCATGGAGAGGTGGGTTTTGCTGCTTGGGTAACAGCCTATCCTCCATAATCTAACCCAGGCCTTCGTGCTTCGCATGCAGCGTAAGCAACGAGCATGATACCATAGTCTCTCGACTGACGGGTGCCTGCAGTATTTTTATATGAATATTTTTTGGGTTGTGGAACCAATCGTCTGAGTTTCCATTATTTCCTATGGGAAAATCTACTTCACGTAAAGAACATTTCATGTAACAAACATGCCTCCGGAACTAATTAAATTTATTACGTGAGGCACAACTGTATATCGATTTGCTAATGTCAGTGTTTTGCAGGATGAGTCTTGAAAGCAGATTTTCTTATAGCAATTCAGCCCCTTCTTTTCTCAAATGGGAGGTTTTTTCTAATTGTTGACAGTAAGTAGGAAGATTTATTTCAACACAAATTTGCAGACTAGTGAGAAATCCCAAAGGCCTCTACTTACACCTTCATTCTGAACAGGCTCCATATAGGGAATACTAATCTGATTCTATTAATACCTTTTTATATTGTATTTCTGTCTTTTGTCTGCTTAATCTCTTATTAAGGTATTAAGTAATTCATCCCTGATATTTTTAAATTTAATTTTTTTCAAGTATAAACTAGCCTCATTTTGCCATGAATTCACTAGAACAGAATGCTAGAGTATATCACATCATGTCCACATTATATCTACGTACAATTAAATTGTATTCCAGTGTATTCCTCAGAACTGAACCACTGGCTTTAAAAAAAATTCTTGATTTTAGCATGTAATGCTCTATTACTCTTCTGTAGTAAAATAGTACTTTGGTTTACAAGCGTAATTCATTCTGGAAGCATGCTTGTAATCAAAAACACTTGTATATTGAACCAAATTTTCCCATACTGTAATAGTGGTGACTTGATTTACAAGCATAATTTGTTCCAGAAGCATGCTTGTAATTCAAAACGCTTGTAATCCAAAGCAGATTTTCCATAATTGGAAATTATGGAAACTCAGACAACTGGTTCCACAACCCCAAAAATATTAATATAAAAATATTAACTGAATGTAAAAAAGATGACAAAACACTGGAATTGAATTCAAAACATGCATTCAATACACATGATCCTATGAAGTCTACTTGGGCTGCAGTCCAAGACTCCTGGGAGTGAACTCCATTTAACACAATGGGGCTTACTTCCACGTGTAGACATGGTTAGGAGGCAGCAATCAAAGACACTTTCTTCTGTAATCCAAGACACTTTCAAAATGTCTCCCCACTTTCTCCTTCTCTCCATCCTGAGCCTCTCTCTCTCCTGCTCTCTTCTGGCTATTCCTGAGCTGCTTCCCTCTTCTCCACTGTTGTTCTTTTCCTCTGCCCAGCTGATGCCTGGCCACAGGATGAACAGCTCGGAAGTGTTGCTTTCACTATGGGCAGGCGCGGTAGGCAGCCCTGACGCTTTTTAAAAGGGCTGCTGGCCAGCGCGTCTTCCCCAACTGCCAACCAGTGTGCTTATTAAGTCAAACAAGGCTTGTTATGTGGGGCAGAATCCTAGAGAAATCATTGCTTGTTATGTGGATCACTTGCTAAGCGAGGTACATATTAAGCGAGGTACCACTGTACTGTACAGTACTAAACTGTACTGCAGCTTTGAAAACTTTCATGGCTGGTGTGAGGGAGACAAGAGAAAAGAGGGTTATTTTTCAGTATCACTAATGGAGTCACTGCTAACCATTGGCTCAATTGAATTATTCCAACATAGCAACATTTTTAATATTCAGTGTTATATTAGCCAAGTTAGGATTGCAGACTTCCATTTTTTCACCCTCTGAGTTTTTGCTGTTTAAAAACCATGTCCAAAATTGGGTCCTTTCTAGTTATTTGCTACATTTTGATTCCTCAAATGGTCACCAAGACATTTTAAGAATGTGCCAGATGATTTGTGGTAAGCCATATTGCTTTCTGTAGAAATATGGAATATCTCACTTTGTACTAATATAGTACAAAACTCAGCAAAAACTCAGAAATATGTAGAATATGTAAAAACTGTAGAAATATGAACCACCAAATCTTCTGTAAGGCACTTCCTTAGATTGATGAAATAATGTTTTATTAATCTATCTTCAATTTTTCCTGCCAACCTACCAGTATAAAAGTATGCAAATGCAAGTCCTGTAGATAAATAGGCACCATTTCGGTGGCAAGGCAATGTTCTGGAGACAGTCCGCCCAGATTTCCCCAATGTCACATCAACCATAGTTTGGATTATTCCAATCCAGAAATGGCCTATTTCCCATAAATCTATAATCCACTCAGTGTGTCAAGAAAGCTAGTTAGCCCTATTAGTTACCCTTTTGTCTGTGTATACATCATCATCATCATCATCATCATCATAATGGATAATAATAATAATAAACATCTAATGGGCCTCCAGAAGATCACAACTGCCCAGTTACAAAAAGCAGCGCTGCTGGGAACTTCACACATATTGAGACAAAACCTTTGTAATTCCTGGTTTCTTGGATAGGATCCGAATCACAATAAAGCCAGTTCCAGTCAAAACACCTGGCAACTGTGAAATAGTTCATCATCATCATCATCATCATCCATCATCCATCATCACTGCAGTACTTTAAAAGTCTTGTGGTCTAATAATAGCCATGTGCATCTGCATTTAGCTAAAATTTTATCCACAGTTATAAAAGGGAAAGTAACTAACCCAGTACCTTTTTTAAAATAACATGTTGGATAAGATGCCACCAGCATACAAAAATGTTATTTTTATAATGCTGGTTTTCTGCACTTGGAAGTGTTCCTACCACACCTCATTCCACATGTACTTTGGAGCCATGCAGTATGACTTTGCAGTACATGTCAGGGAAATAATACTAAATCAGTCTCTCACAATAGACTTTGTTTCATGGGGCAAAGACTGCCTGGCTGGCTACTGCATTTAAAACATAATACTTTTTAAAAGGTGGGGAACAAATATTTTGCAACTCTGCACCCTGTTTTATGCATTTTCTCCTGCAATACCAGTCTGCAGTATAAGAGAGAAATACACTATTTTTTAATATCTACTTTTAAATTTGATTGTTTTATTTAAGACTCCCCCCCCCCCCGCAAAGTGGAATAACATTTTCTCATCCTAGATTTCCAGTGTCACCTAAAAACTTGTAAACCATTGGTTTTCATAGAGGGTGTTAGGCCCCCTTGGGCAGGATAACCATATTTCCTCTTTTTCCAGGACATGTCCTCTTTTTTATCCTTGTGTCTTGGAAAAAATCATTGTCCTCCTTTTCCTTGTGAACAGACAGCATAAGCCTTCTTGTAACTAATAAATTAAATGTAATTATATTGAATAAATTTAAATTTAATAAGAAGCAATATACATGTTTTAAGCTTTTATTTTGTCATGTCCTATTTTGTTTTGGATGCCCTACATTTTGGGAGAGCCTTATCCTCTTTTATGGTTATGAAATAATGGCCACCCATGGGGGGGAGTGTTGAAAATTCATCTTGGGGGGTGTTGCGCAAAGCAGGGCACCACCATCTTGGAATCTGGCACTGGGCGCTGCCATTTTGGAAGGGGGCCATCAGACTGCAATCCCATACCTTCCTGCATGTAAGCCTCATTGAGCACAATGGGAATAACTTCTGAGTAGACATGGATGAGCTCTAGCATCTAGTAAAGTCACTTTCTGTTTGATGTCACATCTGGCCATGATATTGCTTCCAGTTTGATAACATCACTTCTGGGGGTTCCCAGATAGATCATCATTCTCAGAAAGGGTACCATGCTGAAATGCTCAAGAACCACTGTTTTAAGCTATATTAAACCAATATAAAGTTGATTTGTTTCCAGTTGCAAGATGGAATGACCATGTGTCCCTTCTCTAGTTGTTTCTTAGGTCTTAGCTTTTTTTGAACGTTATTTGTAGGCTATCCATTGTGTGTGTGTGTCCAAACTGCTTTGCTGCTTTTATAGCTTTTTGTTTGCCTTGGTTAATTTGGATTTATTATTTTGCATTATCTTTCCTAAGTACACTGGTGCCTTATAAGGCAAATATAAACCGTTCCGGGCGCATGTTTGTCTTCTTTATACAAAGCAGATTTTTCCATAGGAAATAATGGAAACTCAGACGATTGGTACCACAACCCAAAAATATTCATATAAAAATATTAACTGTATGTAAAAATGATGACAAAACACTGTAATCAAATTTAAAACACAGTAATATAATGAAGAACACAATTTCTGTAATATTAATAAAAAGCACTGTAATATTATATACTGTACAATAAAACAGAAAAGAAAAACCTTTATGGCCAAGGATGACTAATTTTTCACTAAAATGATCACTGGTGTCTTTTGAGCTACTTTAATAAGGAACCTATCTAATGACACTTGCTTTTGTCTTCTTTTGAGGATTTCTCAGACATGTGACATTGCATTGTCATTAAAAAGATTCATCACTTGCACTTATAATTCATGCATAGGAAAGATGGTGTAAAATTTCCCAAATAAATAAACAGTACTGTATTCTGGTCCGTCTTGGAGCTCAGAGTATCATTTGACTGCAGTGCAGTTTAAAATACAGATTGACAACCACCAAATTACACGACTGTTCATAAAACTTGAAGGTTTAACTGATTCCATATTTTCTAAATAGCAGGTCCTCAAATTATATTTCAATAATATGTGTGTTTATGTGTTTTGTTTTGTTTTCTTCTAATGTAAGTTCCTGTTTTCATTTGGGCGGAAGAAGGAAACTAACCTAGTGTTCTTATTCTCAGTTCTGAGCACATTTGCTTAGGAGCAAGACTAGCTGAAATCAGCAACTTATTTCTGAATAGACTGTGTAGGATTCATAGGTTCGTCTGTAAGTAATTCAGGAAAGTGGAAACCTGATACGGGCCTTTTCTGTAAAGGGGTATTAAATTTGAGCTGCCTGTCTCTCCTCTAGTCTGGCTTTGTCTGTAGTTAAAATTATGAGCCATACTCTCTGGCTAGCCCAGCCAAATGAGTAATCAGTAATGCGACTCGTGCTGGAAGTGACTCCATCACCACCTGTGACGGGGGATTAGTTACAGTTTGCAAAGCGCCGCCTCTTCCCTTCTTTCAACATGTCGTAAGCAGAGGGCCAGCTTCTCCTTTTCGTGTCTGCTCGGCTGTCTGTAAGCCAGTGTGGTTGCAGGCGAAGAAAAGTATCCTTCTTTCCAGACATTTTCTCTCTGGATTGCTGGCTGATGGCTTTTTTTTACGTTTGAAGACTGCTTGGTTATGTAAGCAACCTTGGCAGAAAATATCATGACCCAGATCTGGGAAGGCTGTAAGTGCTTCAGTTGCAGGATTTCTTAGCTGTTAACACGTACTGCTGATGACAAAGAGAGTTGTAATCTGCTCAGCCGAGCTGTGGGGAGGAGGGAGGTTCTCATTTGTGAAATGGTTAGTTTACAGGTTGGACTTCATTTCCTTTTACTATTCGGGAATTGATTTGAATTTGGTTGCTGCCTCTTGAAAACTACAGAGGAGAACCAGGAGAAAATAAGGCTGGAATTTTATTAGCTGTGTTACTGATGACTTGGCAAACATCTGAAAATGACTGAAAGGAACTTTGAAGTAAAATAAGGTTTGTTCTATTGTTCTTTTTCTCAAGCTTTCATTTTTAAAACACCATTTGGCAGCTCTGTAATCAGTCTAAGCAGTATGCATTTAATTTTGTCTAATTGCCTTTCATCAGACATATGAAATAGAATACAGAAAATTTTAGGCCAAACCCTTGTCCTTGATATAACTATGTTGGCTGATTTTTTTAAGGTTGTTTTAGTTTGATAGGGTAATTCCGGTATGTTTGTTTTCTCATGTTCTTAGTGAGACTTCTTGGATTTTAGTCTGCTTTGAGTAATAAAAAATGAAATGTAAATATTGGAATCATTTCCAAGATTTTTAGAAATGTATTTAATAAAATTAGTGTGATATTCAAAGGATATTTCTGAAATAATCAGATCATACAATTCAGTGTGTTTCCCATATAAATATATTTCTGTTATAGACAGGAAATTGAAATGGTGTACAACTGGCATTCTGTGTGCGTGTGTGTTGCAAGTGGGGGTTGGGAGTGGGAGGAGGGATTGAGCAGCTGAACTCTGTGTTAAGAACTGTGGCTGATTTATTTTAAAAATGCCTTTCAGGGAAAGATCATCTGGTCTGTTTTTTCTCATGTGAATGGAATTTAGTGCTGCATGGAGACCCAAACAAGACACAGTTGTTCTTAGTATAAAAAGAAGGCCATAATAGTAATGTAGACATCACCATATACTACTGGCAGTTTATTTTATCTTATGTGATTTGTATGTGGTGTCTTTTCTTCTTTTGTAGAGAAATTTGAGCCATAATTGTGCCTGCTTTTTTGTTTTGACTTAGCATTTACAGCAATAAAATACTATATAGTAAGATTGTAATCAGAGTCATGGTACTGAGTGACTTCGGCAATGATTTCTAGGACTATAGGAGTACCTTGAAGTTTTTAAACATCATTAGTGTCTTTCTATATTGATGTATTTTTTGGGAATTTTTCAAGGCTAGGAAAAATTTGCTGAATTGCAGAAAGGAGGCCTTGCTGAATGTAAAGAAAAATATGTTAGAATTTGGTTTGCTTTGAAGTGGGTACGTTACACTTAGGATGCAATCCTATGTGTGTCTACTCAGGAATAAGTCTCATTATATTCAGTGGGGCTTACTCCCAGGAAAGTGTGTTCAGGATTGCAGCCTTAGTGCAGTATTCACTGTAAATGAAAAGTGAACATGCAGAGTACGGCTTGAAACCATTGATTTCTGATGTGGAACATGGTTATGCTTAAATTATAAAATACAGGTAATTGCTGAAATACTGCTATTGCATAATTTGGTGCTATGAATAAAATTGTTTATGTATTTTGAAATGTTTTAATAAGTACTCTGCTTTCAGTTTAAAGCATAATTTGTTACTTTCAGTGCATTCCTAAGCCTGTGTACTCAGAAGTAAGTCTTACTGTATTCAATAGTGCCTACTCCCAGGAAAGTGTTTAGATTGCACCCTTTGTCTGATTTGGGATTTAAACCAGTCTACTGGTTTATATACCAATTGTCTGATTTGGGATTTAAACCAGTCTATTATATACCAGTATATAATCATTGGAAGTCCATTCTTACAGTTAACAACAAATTATGAGAACATTTAAAAGACAACTCATGGTACAGGAGGTTGTTGGACAAATAATCTTGCTTAATTATGTCTAAAACTTCAGTAACTTTAAATTCTTCTTTAACCAGTACTACCAGTTGTTTAACATTGCTCTCAAAACCCTTTGACCTTTACAGAAGAAAAGGGTGAAGGAGGTCATGTCTTTTAAAGGATGTGTTTTTCCCATTAGAAAATGGCTTAACCTATGGAAAAGCAAATTGCCATATTCCTTTGTCTAATAGTCATATTAAAATGAAAGGAGCAAGTTTATTTTTGAAACATTTATTTTTTGTACATTATTTCTTATTTCCCTATTCCCGGCATATATCTCTCAAAAGAAACAGCTGTGTACAAGTTCAATGATTAAGGTGCAATCCTTACAAATTTAAGCTGGCCTAATGCACATGGCATAACTTTCTGTGGTGGTTTGGGGAGGTCGGTGTATGATCTTACTCACCCACAAGTAGGGCAGAAATGCCTTACTGCACTTTTGTGTCACCCCAGGTCAGCACAGGACCTATGTCAGGTTTATGCCAGCCTAAATGGAGATTAGGATTGGAACCTAAGTGTTCTAGAATATTGTATTTGCAATCTACTTGCTGCAGGTCACCTGAAATATGTTTTAAACTGTATGGTTTAATTAATAATTTAAACATCTTAGAAAACGATATAATGTTACTTTTTGAGAAACAGAAGATTAAAGTGTCATGTTTAATTTTTAACCCAATAATAAGAGTTTGAAAATTATCACACTCCACTTATTTGACCTACTCATTCCATGACTTGCTGAGCAATTTTGATGACAATGAATATCCAGGAGGGTTTATTCTGACAGGAGAAAAGAATCTTTTAAAAGTGCAATTTGTGTAGGTAATTTTTTCCTGAGGAAATCCTTGCAAAAGCTCTTGAGACAGGAATGGCTGATATTAGCAGAAATGGAATGGACAGGTGAAGGACTTTAGAGGCTGAGAGAATAAACCATAGAATTAATAGGGGGAGAGGTCAGTGAGAATAGGTATGTAATTGTGGGAGGTGGCTTGAATTTCACATACAGTACTAACTTGAATTAAACCAGTCAGTTCTTTAGTCACAGCTCTCAAGTTGTTCTGTATTTGGCACACAAGCTTTCCATTAACAAAATTCTTTATGATGATTGCCAAGTTTATTTCAGGCAAAAGGGCATATGAATAAAGAAAGTACACCATATCAGAAAAATATATTTGAAATGAAGTCAGCTTCAGGCAGTTAAATTCAATGTGTACTTAAGAAAGATAAAATAGTGGTATTATAGATTTTATTTATACAGTGCAGCACCAGGGTGTCCTGAGATTATTTCTAATGGAAACTATATCTCATATTTACATGGCAAATTTTCAGATACCTACGGAATGTGTTTTGGGGGAAAACCCAACAAAGGTTGCAATCCTAACCACAGTTTCCTAGGAGTAAGTACTATTGAACACAGTGGGACTTCTGAGTAGACATGCTTAGGATTGAACTGAAAGTGTGCTGAGTTAAAGAGTATAATAGCTAATGATACCCATTTTATTTTCTGTCAGCAGTCTTTTCTTGCGTCTTAGGAAACCTGTTCAGAAATAATTATGGAAAGAATTAAATGTTTTGGCAAATTGGGATGTTAGATATAGAAATTGTTGGAACAGCTGGGGCAAGCCTCTATTTAATGTTGTAACATGGAATTCTTATTTGGAGATTTTGGTGCTTCCTTGCTGTGTTTGCTTCGGGTTGTCTGACTTTTTAGGTGGCTGTCTACTGAGAATAGAAGCTCCTCGCCCAAAGCGGTCTGAGGAGTTTTATTTGGCTTGCTGCCCACCAATTTACGTCCTGGTGGAGTTTCCATGGTAACAGTTCAAAATTGTTACCTTTTATCTTTATACTCATCCTGTGTCTCTGAAGCTGGCCGGAGTCTTAGGAGGTGAAAAACCAAACCTTAGAGCCAAATTCTTTCACTGCCAGGTTGGCACTCTGTTCTTTGACAATTCATTTGCAAGCCAAGAGGCCTACTCACCTGTCTTAAACTGGCACCTCATTGACTATGTAAGAGTTATGTTTAAAAAAAATTACTTGTTTTCACTGTGGAATCCCAAAATGGGTTCACTTAGCCAGCTAAGAAACTGACAATGCTCAGACCCTTTCTTTTTTTGGTGGAAAATGTATTATATTTATTCAAACTTTAAGAAACTTCTAGGGAATTGCCAATTAAAGGATTTAGGGAAAGCAAACTGGCAGCTACCAAGTTATTCTTACGTGAAGAACCACAGCCTTATAAACTGTGTAATGCTTCACCAACATGAGCAATGGATTGACCATTATCAATCCATACACAAAGTGCTAGAAGACTTATGATGCAGTCCTAACTTAGGCCAGCACAACTCATTGGTCTTCCCATTCCCATGGTGATGTAGGGAGGCAAGCACATCTCTATGCATTACCAGTTGCGCAGAAGTGTCTTATGGCACTTTTATGACACTGCCAGGTCTGCACAGGACTTATGCCTGGTTAACCCTAACAACTGGCCTAATTGGAGGTTTGGATTGCAGCCTTGATCTATGAGTTGCAATATACTGCTGCCAGACAGCATGTGCCTTGTCCAGTCATGTTTCAAATTCCCTGTCCTTCAAGAAATTCTTGCGCTTAGGTTTCTTAACATAAGCAAAATCTGGTGAGGTGTTTCTATATTCACACACTGCCTTTTCATAATTCAAACCAGTTCATGTAGCCATTTGTTGTGATGTAGTTGTTGTCCAGTGATTTCACAGTGTTGACTAGATTAGCAATCTTCGAGATGTACGGTAAACAGAGTGTAGACAGTGCAAATCTCTCATGATACAGACAGAAGCTGATTATAAATTCTTGTTTGATGTAAGTAGCATAACTTGCATTCAACTACCTTCAAAGACTAGACTAGAGTTTGTAATCCCTTTATTCTAGTCTTTTATGACTTGCTAATTTTGTTCCTTATACTGTATGACATTACACTTCCATGCAGACATGTATCAATGAGTTTGGAGGCTTTTTAATGTATAAAAAATAAGGTTGGGAGCGATATGTTTGTATATTAAGAACTATCCTTAGCCCATTCTATTTGAACCCAAAGGAAAATGGATAAGTAGTCCAGGAATTTATTCTTTCTGTCAGTCAAGGCCATCATGAAAAGGTCTGTTTACCGTATTTGCTGGCTTAAAAGACGCACTTCCCCCCCAAAAGGGGGGAAAATGTCTTTGCGTCTTATGGAGTGAAGGGGCCAATCCTGGAGTACCTTCTGCAGCTGTTCTCTGAGCCCCTGGGCAGGGCAGGCCTATTGGAAGGCGAGGGCAAGTTGCGGAGGAGGGACAGAGGCTTCCCCACAGGCTCCTCCCCCAAAGAAACAAATGGAGCCCAGAGGAATAGCAGAGCATGGAGGCAGGCAAAAACAAGGGAGCACTGGTAGGAAGGCGGAGGAGGAAGCAGCCCAGGAGGGAGAAGTCCCTGTTGCTGCAATCCTATGCATCCTTTCCAGGGGTGGGGGAGGCTTGCAGTTGAGGCTTGCAAATGCACAGAATTTGGCTGGTAGAGGTTGCAAATGACAGAATTTGGTTTGCTAGAGCTTTCAAATGCATAGAATTTGGTTTGTTAGAGTTGCAAATGCATAAAATTTGGTTTGCTAGTGCTTGCAAATGATGAGTTCTTGGGGTTTCTAGAAAATTAGAAAAGTGCTTGAACCTTAAATCTCTCCTCATTTTTTAATGACAGTGATGATGGTTCTTAATACCACTGTTGACTTTACATGGTTGTAATATTTTATATTATTTAATATTTTATTAAATATATTAGTACACCATTCGGTTCAGAATATTTTTTCTTGTTTTGCTCCTCTAAACTTTGGTGCATCTTATGATCCAGTGAGTGTAATAAGCTGGGAAATACGGTACTTGCTTTCTGTGGTGGCAGCAGCAGGTCCCAAGGCCCTGTCACTGACTATCCTAGGAGAATTGTCTCAAGCTCTGCATATGATGTCACTTAAAAATTGGACCCACAGCCACAAGAAAAGAAGGTGGAGCCATGGAGGTACTGAGAAAGTTGGGGCCTATGTATAAGATATCTTATATAAGCCCAACCTTGTTATACATGGATTTGACTCAGCATGAATGTTTACTGCAAATCACATTTCAAAAAAAAACCCTGCTTTTCTATTGTTGTCGTCATGCAAGCAGTCATTCCATTCTTCAGCTGAGCCAGGCAAAGACATGGGGGTCCTTACATTTCTAATTGGATTTCTAAACCTCTGCATTTACTGAGACATAGACCACAATCCTTACCATGTCTACTCAAAAGTAAGCCCCATTGTTTTCAATGGTTCTTACTCCCAGGAAAGTGTCTCTAGGATTGCAGCCATAACCTTATTCCATTAGGAGCAAGAAACCTGGAAGTGCGTCTTTAAATCTGTGTTTCCACTTTCTAAAATAGCCACTGATTTTTTTTATCCACAGCAGGTTATCCATAGCTGGATAAGAGAACCTGTATCTTTACTGAAAACCAGGGATGTGTCAAAACCAAATCCCTGAGCCCCAAGTTGAATGTCCACCCCTTAAATCGAGACATAACAGTGGCTGTCATGACTCATCCAGAGCTGTTTCTTGTATCATTTTGTCTCCAGTCCAGTAGGTCTCGGGCATTTCAGCCCAGAACCTCCTTTTGCGAATGAGTCTGTCCAGGACACCCCTCCTCTCCTCTCGAAGTGATGTCATGGCTAGAGCAGGAAATGCCATCATTGTGATTCCATGTCTAATCAGAAGTCAAATTATCAGCACAATCCAGAGCAACTAACCTGTCCACATAAGAGCCCTTGGGTTGCCCTATCTATCACTAGGGTGGAGCAACTGCAAGAGGCAGTTGGAAGAGGCTTAGGGCAGAGCAAGGCAACATAGGGTGCCTTAAGAGAGGTGGACCTGCTCTGCCCTAACTGCTCTGCCCTAAGCAGTTCAGGAGAAGCATGTTGAAGGCATGTTTAGCATTGCCTAGGGCAGAGCAGTTACTCTGTATCCAGAGCCTGTTTCCAAGGCAGAAATGCCCTCTTCCAGCCCTCAGAGTTATACCACCTCAGGAGCAGGAATAGTAATGAGTAGATCCATAGGGGTCCATGATAAGGCCTGAGTAAGAATGGCAGTGCTGATCAAAAATCTGAGTTCTTGGCCAGCCTAGCTGCAACCCCTGCCTCTCAACCTCAGACTATGGCACAACTATGGCAGCCCACTAACCTGGGGATACAGCAGGCCACTCCAAACATCCACCCTCCACTAGAGGAACTGCAGCTGTAACTGGTTGTCGGGAACTTCTGGGCTTTCTTATAAGGCAGACACCACAGCTGTTCCTTGTTCAGTGTGATCTGAGGGGTGTCTCCTCAGGAGCAAGTCCTCCCCATGTGTCAATTACTTAGCATGTAGTTAGTTAGGGCAGCCCAGGCTTCCTGACTCTCTGGATGCAGCATAACTTTATGCTCTGGATACAGAATAGTTAGGAGAAAGCAGTTAGGGCAGAGCAGGCTGAACTTGCTCTGGATTGCGCCCTTCGTTCAATGAGAGTTTCTCTCAAGAAAACAGCCTGAATGCACCATTCCAAGATTGCAGCACCCCGTGCCCGATTACAAGAAGATGGCACCCAGCTTTTTGTGTTCTCTTATAATGAAGTTGTGACCTTCCAAGGGGTCCTGACCCCCACTTAGAGAACCACTGCTCTTGTTTTTTTTATAAACAAGGTGAGTCACAGATGTGGCAAAAAGCAAGCAAGCCCACAAAAAAGATCATAAGTTCTTACAAAAAAAGAAGTCTTAATTCTATTTGAATCTGCATTTTAAAGGTAAAACCCAAAGTCAGTGCCCAAGGTTTTTGCATGTATGATTCAAATAAATATGAGTTGCAAAAAACTAGAATTATCACTTCCTGCTTACTTTGAACCAGTTTGGTGGTCTTGTAAATGAATAAATTTATGGTGGGGAAGCTTATTGTCATTTTTTCACTCTGGATGTAACATTTTTACAATTTCCTTTGTGTTGAAAAGTCAGAGGCTATCAGTCCTTGCACTTCGTTGGCACAGTGAAGAAGGCACATTATGGCAGCATCTGGGGAAAATGATAGAAGAAGAGCAAGTTCATGGCAAGGAAAAGATAAGATATTATAAGAAGGAAATCTTCAGATTTGCTGATCAGAATTATCTTCAGCAATATCTCTTGTGTGTCATTACCAGTACATTAGCCAGTCATGTTTTTGACCCTTACTGATTGTGTTGACTGATCCAGATAAACAATACATTATTTAGGCTTATCATAACTTTTCCCCAGTGGACATGTTATCTCCCTATAAAGGATGATGTGATCATCCTTTATAGTAAGCAACAATTTTCCTCTGTAATTGAACAATATACAATGGGTACCTTGGTTTATGAGCAAGTTCTGGAAGTATGCTTGTGATCCCAAATACTTGTGTATGAAAGCAAAATTCCCATAAAAATAATGAAAACTCAGATAATTTGTTCCCCAACCCAAAAATATTCATATAAAAATGATTACAATATAATACAAAATAATAAAGAATATACAAAATATAAAGAAAAATAAAACAAATTAACCTGCACTTAGGCTGCAATCCTAAAGACACTTTCCTGGGAGTAAGACCCTTTGAACACAGTGGGGCTTACTTTTGAGTAGACTCAGTTAGGATTGTGCTCTTAGTCTCTCAGGTCTCTCAGGCTACAGTCTGCCCCCCCCCTTAGGATTTTAGTAGGGCTTTTATTTTAGTAGGGCTTACTTTAGAGTAGACATGCAAGGCTGGGAGCACAGTACTAACCATGCTCCTTTGTAACCATTGTGATCAATGGGTCTTACTCCCAGGAAAGTGTGTTTAGGATTGCAGCCTAGGTCTCTCAGGCTCCTTTCCTTGGCCCTCTCATAGGCATCAACACCATTGACTATAATGGGGTTACCTCAGAGTAGACATGCATAGGATGGTTTGAGCAGATGCTGATGGAGCACCAAAACTAGCCATATCCTAGCTGAGACTACATTTTTTAAGCTTGTATTGCAAGAGAAAATTTATTAGAAATGTTTGCTTGACTTGCAAAATGCTGTCAATCCAAGGTTTACTGTATTTTAAAAAATGCTATGCTGGGATGTCAATACAGCATAGTGTTATTTTACATTTAACTTTGAATAACTTAATTAAATCTTTCGTTCTGTTTTATCTTCAGACCTTCAAACCGTTGGTTGGGAAAAGTGTGTACAATTCTATCACTGCAGTTGAATATCTTGTGGACAAACAGCTGGATTTTGTAACTGAAGATAGTGCCTTTCAGCCCTATCAGGTAAGAACTACAGATGTATCTAGCCACAAAGAAGTCCCTATAGTGTTCATAAGATAATGTTCAAATTCTCCTTTGCTGAGTGGATATTGAGCACCAGTTTATGGTAATTCAGTAAGAGTGAAAGGATCTTCTTCCCTTAGAAACTGATGGCTGTTTTCAGAGGAGAACAGTAGAGATGTACTATAAAGAATTCAGAGTGCAATCCTAACCCCGGTTAGGCAGGCACAAGCTCCTTGATGACTTGGAGGTGTTGCAGAAGCGCTGTAAGGTACTTCTTCTCTACACCAAGTGGGTTAGGGCAGTGCTTAGACATGTGCTGGTCTTCTATGTCATCACAGGAGCAGAGAGATGGGTAAGTTGTATAAGCCTAAATTAGTTAGGCTTGTACCCTGAGTTGCACCTATATTTTAAATAATTTGTATTTTAGTGTTCTAAAAGTAATCTGTAATCATTAACGTGACTTTACAACTGAGACTTAGGCTGCAATCCTAAACTCCAGTTAGGCCAGCATAAGCCCTGGCATAAGTCCTGTGCCACAAAAGCACCATAAGGCACTTCTGGGGGATTCATAAGGCTACTAATCTGGGGGATTAGGCCAGTGCAAAGGCATACGCTGACTTCTCCACACCACCACAGAAAGATATGCCAGGCGAGTTATGCCAGCCTAAATTGCTTATGATTGTTATTGTTGTTGAGCAATTCATAACTGATGGAGTACTGTCTGTGTCTGATTGCTACCATGGGTGTGCTGCTTACCTGGAAAAAGGAAAAAAAAAACCAGTGCCAGATGTCTTAACCATTCACTATGTCATTCATTACCAATGTGTGGTTGCAAAAGACCTCAATGATCACCTGTACAAGTCATTACATGCTATCATTGCTACAGTGAATAAAATTAAGTTCCATGCACTTAGTGCTTGACTATTCCAGGAACTTTATGTTTAAAATGATGAATTTGAATGTTTGTTGCGTCATACTTAAGTTTGTTGGCTATCAAACTGCAAAATACGCTTTTGCAACCTTTTTTGGCACTATTGTGGAGTTTTTTTAAAGATACAGGTGATTTGCTGAGTCATGCACTCAGATCAGGCATGACATTGTTTATTAATCAGAATTATTTTCTTAGTTCAGTGAAATGAATATTCAGTTGCAAGAAAATGAGATCAACCTTAAGGCTAAATCTTATTTCTTTTCAAGTACAATATAGACCAGTGGTTCTCAATCTTCCTAAAGCTGCGACCCCTTAATACAGTTCCTCATGTTGTGGGGACCCCCAACCATAAATTATTTTTGTTGCTACTTTATAACTGTAATTTTGCTACTGTTATGAATCGTAATGTAAATATCCAATATGCAGGACGTATTTTCATTGTTACAAATGAAATGTGTGCTCTATGCACACATTGAACACAATGAGATTTATTTCAGAGTAAGCATGCATAGGATTGGGCCCCACCTGCATTTACATGGGAGTAAAGGCCATCCTGACTATAATGGGATTTATTTCAGAGTAGGCATGCATAGGATTGGGCCCTGAGGCTGTCATTCAGCCCCAGTGTGCGCGCAGCTACAGCTGGAGGTCTGGCAAGCCTGACCTGGCCCCCTGCACCAGGGTCTTTAGGCGACCCCCATGAAAGCTCTAGGTGACCCCCAAAGGGGTCCCGACCCCCACTTTGAGAAACACTGGTATAGACCATCTTGAGTTGTATCAATTTACAACCCTATTTGAGCTAGATAAGAAAGATGGGATAAAAGATCACTGCTGGAATCACTTGATCACCTGAATAAATTCAGCTAAAATTTTAATTGGATTTTGAATAAATTTACAATTAATTGTTACTGTTTTGAATTTTTTTTGTTATTTTCCTCAGTGGGTAATGCAAACTGCTAAATGGAATACTGCTTATTGCTTTAGCAAACTGCTAAATGGAAAAGGCCCTTAGTGTCTGCAAGGGTTCTGTTTCTGGAACCCATGTGAATGCTGAAATCACAGCACATTCACCCTAGCCCTTTGGAGGCAACAGGAGCACAAAGGGTACAAGTTGGACACACACCATGAGTTTAGAATCTGCAGATGATCCCAAATCATCCATGGGTCCCAAATCAGTGGGCTGCCAGTAATGCTTTTTATATAAGATAGGGGGCACTTGGGATGATTTTATGGAAAAGAGGGAATGGTTGCCCAAAGACATTTGTGAACAACTGATCTAAAGTATGCCAGTCTTATTCCCTGAGCTGGACTGGGTAAGGGCCAAGGAAAGGAAAGCATTCTTCTGATCTGTGAAACTTGGAGTTAAAGTTAGGGTTCAATCTTTTACCATGAGCCTGAAGTGTTCAGTTGCTGAAGTTCTACAGAGTTATAGCATGGTCAACTTTATCAGCTTTGATTATGCACTGTATCTTAGCCACAAGGTCAGACTAAGCCACAGTGGCCCCTGAAACAGCTTGCATGTTCCCTTGTGCCCTCCAAAACATGCATGCATATCCTTCCTTAGAGTCAGAGTTTTAGATCAACTTCTTCAGCATTTGTACTATGTAAGATTGTGTCTGCTTGTTGTGGATTGGAGTTTCCTTCAATCCATGATGGACACGACCAGCCAATTGCTGGGCCCTGTTGCGAGGACATTGCCTTTTTCACTGAAGTGGTACCTTTTTATCTACTTACATTTACATGCTTTTGAACTGCTAGGTTGGCAGGAGCTGAGCTAAGCTCGCCCCATCTGGCAGCACTCGGGTCTTGAACTGCTGGCCTTCTGAGCGGAATTTCTGTACCAGTCATTTGTGTATGTGTTAGGTTTCCTCAGTATCAATTGTGAATTGTTGCCAAGATTGTTGCTCATCATCATCACTAATAGTTAACTCATTAGTTAACATTAGTCATCATTAATATTAACATTAATAAAGAGGACTGACATCGTTGCTCATCATAATAAATATTAGTATTAAGAGGACTGACATACTGCTTTTCAGCTAAATGTTCACAAAGCAGTTTACAGAAAATGAAATAACTCATGGCTCCCTATTTCAAAAGGGCTTACAGTAAAAAGAAAACCAGCAGAAGCCACTAGAAAATACATTGCTGTGGTAAGGAGGGCCAGTTAATCTCCTCCTGCTAAATAAAAGAAGATAACCCAGTTTTTTAAAAAGTTACGGTATTTTGTGTGCTCCCTCAGGCGTTTGATGGGCTGCTATGATTTACAGGAACCTGGAACTAGATGGGTCTTTGGCCTTATCCAGCAGAGGCTCTTCTTATGTTCTTATGACCAGGAATTACTATGAATGGAAATATATTCCAGGACATTTAAGTTCATTTATGTTAAACTAGCCGGGCACCTAACACCACCAGACAGCAGGGACCACTGGGCACCAACACCACAGGACACCAAATTGGTCCTTAGTTGGTCCTTATATCACAGAAGGAATACTCTCCCCAAATTTCATACTGCTAGGTCCAGGGGTTGGGGCTGGACGTTGATGACTCAGTGATTCTTCAACGATATGTATAGGGACAAAAAACACGTTGTGCCCCCTTTCCCCCTCTTCTGGTTTGAATTTCTGAAAATTGATTCTTAGTGAGTGTCTAAATTATGGAAGGAAGACCCTCCACAAATTTTATGCTTTTAAGTTCAGTGGTTTTGGCTGGGGGTTGATGAACGAGTCAGTGACCTTTCAATTTTATACATATAGTCTAGCGAAATGTACCCACGTTGCAGGAGTAAAATTTCAAGAATATTTCTAACCTAATCCCCTGTGCAACAGGGGGTCTGTGCAGTACTGGTCCCCTAATCCGTGCAGCAACCCTTAGGAAACACACACATGCACCCTCCCGTCACGTGCACCACCCCTGCCATGAGCACCACCACCCAATTCATACACTGCCATGCGCACCAGGCACCAAATTGGCTGGATGTTGATTACTCAATCTTCAATGTTAAGTATCGGAGAAAAACATGTTGCAACCCTTTTCACCCCCTCAAAATAGTTTCTTTGTAGATGCTCATGTCACAAAACAAACACCCTCCCCAAATTTCATGCTTCTTGGTCCAGGGGTTAGGGCAAGGTGTGGATCTGTCAGGGATTCTTCAATGTAAAGTATAGGGAGGAAAGTCATCTTAACTGCTCTGGAGCAAAGGGCTTAATTTCACTTTAGGATAGGCCAAAATAAGATATGTAGGTCAAACCAATTGTGTATCTGGAAGTTATAACAATATTTTCACATTCTGTCTGAACCCAACCAATTTTGTTCTTTTGGTGATTTCATGTAAACATCATCTGTCAAAGGGGAAGCAACAACTTGACTCTGCTCCAGGACTTAACTATGAGAAGGTTTAAACATGTGTTTGTTATCCAGAAATTTGTGATCCTAAACTTACCTAAAAGTAAAAATTGGTAGAAAGAATTAACAGAAATCTGCTGCAAATTTAGCAACAGGACCATCTAAAAAGGAGGCATTATTTTTACTGTTTGTGAAAAGGCTTTAGAACTTTCACTCAAAACTCAGAATGTGCAAGCATAATTTTTTTTAACTCTGTGGTTTTATGAAATGTTTCTGTAATTTGGGCCATGGAGTTTGAAATGTTCCAGTAGATCATTTTGTCCACTGCTTTCCTAAAACAGAGATACAGATAGCTAAAGATACCATGCACTTCCATGCTTCTTGAATGCCAGTTTTCCTAACATTAAGGGTACACTTACTGTTGATCACTGTATTTATCATGAATGCCCTCTTTCAATAAGACAGGGAAAAGAAAAGCAGAATTTAAACTTCTGCTTTATTGAGAAGACACTGTTTTGAGAAGTTTTCTTTTCTAAAAAGTTTATTTTCCATTATATATTAGAATTTTGTGTGAAATAATGAGTAAATGAACATTTTGTGTTACATTTCCTGAGTATTTAATATAGAAAAGAGAGCTCTTGAAAGCAGTGTCTAGAATTATTTGTTTTGGTAAGAGAGAAGTGTACTGCTGGCAACAAATACTGTTGAAAAGATAAGAGGTTAGAAGAACAGATAACTGCATGAGAACTTTGTGTGCATGTACAAGTATGCCTATGCATCCTTTAAAAAATGGATAGTTTTAAAAAATATATCCTGGATTTTGTGAAGTGATTTTATTAACTGTTTTTGGTGGGTTATGAGAACAAAGAGCTGTGTAGGGCCCTTAAACTTCTAGAAACGCTATTCACCTCAGCACTACCCAAGCATGTTCAAGCTGATAAATCTGAAGTTTTCTGTCTGTTAGATACAATCCTAGAGACCAATTTGCTTCTAGTGATATCTTTTTGATTTGCTTTTGTATACGGTAATTGTCATACAAAATACAAAAGGACATTCCAGATAAATGATTGACCTGACAATGTCAGGAATCCAGACATGCTAGCAAAGTATTCATGGGAAGAGGTAGGATGTTTTAGCTTTTTCAGCACATATTATTTCACTTTATTATTATTTCATATTATTTCACATATTATTTCAGCACAGGTTAGTAATACAGTAACTTACTGTGGTCAGTCTACATGTATTTAGTCAATATTGCAGATTAGATTCATTAAGAGCCAACGTGTTCTTAAACTGTGGTGTGTGATGTAAATTCAGTTTTTTCAGCTGTAAGATTTCAGGACTACCATAGATACTCACCAAGAGGGCAAGAAATTTCTGCCAATAAATGATGTGTAAATCACTCCTTGCCTTATCTCCTGGTCTCCCAGAGGTCATGGCTATTCAAGTAGCAAGAGGACAATGCAGAGATATTGTAATTAGAGAGGCATTTATCTCCTTGCAATCCCAGGCAAGCCCAGCCAAAGTTAACTTCTCCCCTCTTTCTGAGAAAGCAAGCTACTTCCTTTAGAAATCAAGCAAGTCTCCTTCTCCTTAGCAAACCTTTTTTAAGTCTCATTCTATTTTGTTAATGTTTGCAGAGTGTGGCTTTTAAAACACCATGATGCAATCCTCCTTACATCTGAAACAAACTCCCAGTATACAATTCAGTGCACCAATGCTTAAGAATTACACTTATGGAAAGCCATCGGTCTGCTTCTGGGCCTGCAAATGCTGTACAGGTTTGCAAATGTTTTCAGAGATCTGATTTTAAAACACCAGCCTAAAACCCTCCTTTCCGTCTGAAATAAATCCCTGGCCACAATTCAATGCACCCTTGCTTAAGAATAACAGCAGTGGAAAGCAGTGGGTGTGCTTTTGAGTAATTCATGATGTAGCTATGTGTAGCTGTGCTTGTTCATGCATTTCCTTGTCTCTCTATTGTGAATTGAAGTGCATGCTCCCGGTGAAGTGTTATATTTTGTACGTAAGGTGTAGAGCCTTGAGCTTAACGTTCTAGTTACATTAAATAAGGATTGTCTAGTGGATCTACTGCTGTTTACAGTACACTTTCTTTGACACAGAAAGTTTGTGAAGACCAGAATTTTAAAAGTTAATGAATAAAAATTGAAATTTAATATATTTAACTATATTTCTTAAATGAATTAGAGACAATAGAGTTCTTAGGTAACAATCAGTGGTAAGATATTTTCCAGATTCTGGCAAAATCAGTACAAAACAGATAAAATTGGGTAAAATCAGACAAAACTATAGTCAGTTACACCCTTAAATTTAACACTGACTTATCCAAGAGTTATAGAAAATTCCAAGATTTTTGGTTCAAAACTTGCTTTGTCTTATCTGTGATATTCTTGAGTATCGATAGTACAATGAATTTACACCCAATTATGGAGCTTAGTGTTTAGAAATGCCTTCGTTAGTATTTGCATATTTTCTAAGGCGCAGTCTAAGTATGTCTTGATTGTGTGGTCACAGCAAACTGTGACAAGTATTTAAAGAGTTGGGAGTCCCAGATCATCTTCTTGGTCTCCTGAGAAACTTGTATGTGGTCAGAACTGTTCCAAGCATGGAACAACAGAGTCGTTTAAAATTGGGAAAGGAGTGCAATGAGGCTGTATATTGTCACCTTGTTTATTTAATTTATATGGAAAGTTTATTATGAGAAAGGCTGGGCTGGATGAATCACAAGCCGCTGGGAGATCTAGCAATAACCTCAGATAGCAGATAATACCAAATACCAGATAATACTAAAAAAGTTAGGAGGAACTAAGGAACTTTCTGATGAGGGTGAATGAAGAAAGTGCAAAATGTGGCTTAAAACTAAACATTAAAAAACCCAAGATCATGGCTTCTAGTCCCATCAATCCATGGCAAACAGAAGGGGAAGAAATGAACTCGTGACAGAGTTTATTTTTCTGGGCTATAAGATCTCTGTAGTCGGTGATTGCAGCAAAGAAATCAAAAGATACCTGCTTCTGGGGAGGAAAGCTATGACAGGGCTAAACAACTTAATTAAAAATTGAGGCATCACCTTGCCAACAAAGATCTGTCTAGTTAAAGCTATGGTTTTCCCTGTGGTAATAAAGAAGGTTGACTACCTATGAATAGATGCCTTTGAATTATAGTACTGGAGAAAACTCTTGAGAGTCCCTTGGACTGCATGGAAATCAAATCAGTCCATCCTCCAGGAAATCAACCCTGGCTGTTCACTGGAAGAACAGATACTGAAGCTGAAGGTCAAATATTTTGGCCAAATCATAAGGGAAGAGTCCTTAGAAAAGAGCCTGATGCTGGGAAAAACTGAAGGTACAAGGAGAAAGGGACGGCAGAGGATAAGGTGTTTAGATAGCGTCACCGAAGCAATGAACATGAATTGACTTTGGAAGCTGGTGAAGGATGGGGAGGCCTGGCATGCTGCAGTCTATGGGGTCTCAAAGATTTGGATGCGACTGAACAACTAAGCAAAAACAATATGCATTGTTTGATACAGAATTGTTCCTATTCTTCTTCTCACAGGTAGCTGGTCAGAGGAACATTTGGAAGGAATGCAGGGCTGTAGGATATGTATGCAGCCCTCTTTGAGGAATTGTGAGAGAGTCTTAGCTTCCCCTTTTTCAAAGTGACTCCTCACCAAAACTGATCACTAAGCAGAAAAGTATACAGTCAGTTATAACTTCCACTGTCAATGTCTGTGGTTAGCATCACTGTCATGCCTTTACATGAGTTATTTCCATTGTCTAAAGTAGTTAGAACTTGGGAGGAGACAGGCAAGCATGATAATTTTCTATATTACCTTGCATTATTTATAAGTTGTGTAGCAATTTCTGCTTGTTTTAACTGGAAGGTTTACATCAGGAGTGACTCTAGAGGTGTGATCTCTCCAACTCAGTAATTAGATTATTTAAGACTCATTTCAACCAAATTTGTGTAACATATAACATTGCTCAAATTCATATTACTTAGGGGAACATAGAGAAGCACTGAGATAGTATAGTTCCTATAAAATGGAATCTTTCCACCGTAACCCATGCCTTGGTTGTGTTAATGCTGGGTTACTGCAGTGTATGTGCAGGGCTGCTTATAAAAACTTGTTCAGAAACTTGTTGTGTTGATCATATTTTGCTGGTGTTGAAAGAGCAGCAGCGGCTACCTGTTGGTTTCTGGAACAATTCAAAATACAATAAAACCTTGGATTGAGTGTTTTGCAAGACAAGCAAACATAAATAAATCTTGATTTGATAAACAAGCAAAAAATAGTCCTAGTTGGGATATGGCCAGTTTCAGCACTCCTCTGCACCTACTCAGCCTCTCTTGAGAGACCAGCCTATGCATATCTATTCTGAAGTAAGCCTATTACAGTCAGCGGTGCTCGTTCCTATGTAATGGGGGCAATGGAAAGGTGCTTAAGAGACCTAGCCTTGCATGTCTACTCTAAAGTAAGCCCTATTATAATCAGTGGGTCTTAATCCTTTAGGGCATATTGCAGCCTGAGAGACTTAAGTGCAAGCTAAATTGTCTTATTTTTCTTTATATTTTGTATTTTCTTTATATTTTTATTATATTACAGTATAGGAATCATTTTCATATGAATAGTTTTGTGTTGTGGAACAATCACTCTGATTATTTCTTATGAATAATGGAACAATCGCTCCATTATTTCTTATGGGAAAATTTGTTTTGATATACAAGCGTTTTGGATGACAAGCATGGTTCTAGAACAAATTATGCTTGTAAACCAAGATACCACTGTACTGGGTTTTTATCTGTCAAGCTGTGAACATCCTGCGCCAGGTGTCCTTTATGGCCACTTTCTCCTGTATGAACTTCTTTATGTACTGATATTTTAAACTGAGTTCTTTCTCTGATTACTCCTACCTTTCATGTTTCAAGGATGAATACTCATCTCAGATTTTTTTATCATGCAGATGTTTTTTGTTATTAAATACTGTTCCTGTATCTATACATATGGAAACAGTTTTGCTATTCTGTAAAGCAGGAATCTCCATACCCCAATCCTCGGGCCAGATGAGTTCTTTGGAAAGCCTCCATCCAGCCCTCCGCAAGCCCCCTCCAGGATGACTAATTTTCACTAAAAGAGTTACGGGTGTCTTTTTGAGCAACTGTAACATGGAACCTCTCTAATGACATTTGCTTTTGTTTCCTTTTGAGGATTTCATGGAAATGTGACATTGCCTTGTCATGAAACAGATTCATCGCTTGCACTGCTACAGCCTTCTATGGGTGGTGCTTTTCTACCAAATTTTGTACAATTTCCCAATGTACAAAATGTTTATGAATGTCCTTAATCTCATTTGATGTGAGTGATTCCTCCTCCTTATTCTTCTCTTCTGCATATAGATGAGGTCTCCTCCAGAACCTCTTGCTGTTACTCATGATGCAGATTCATCAATTCTTTTTTTTACAAAACTGTTTGTCTTACAACGCGGAATTCCTTAGAAATTTTAGTTTGTCTTACAAGCATTCTTCTTACAAGTTGTTTGTCTTACAAGGTACCACTGTATAGTGTTTAGGATGTGTGGCAGAGTGGAAAGCAGAGGAATGTTTGTCTTGAGGGCAGAGAAATCCTGTTCCTGTTCTTTAACTTTAATATTTGTATAGGGAATTTCTTAACATAATAATGAAGTTTCTGAATTTCGTTGTTCTAAATAAGTAAGCCCAAAAAAGGTATTTTCAGTAACCATAAAATAGTTTGCTTTGTAAAGAAAAGTTTAGGTTGATTTTCATCTCAGAGTTTAATGAGGGTATGCTTGTGAGTTATTTTTTTAAAGATTCTGGGGGATTATAACTTAAGGAAATATCTGCTGGAAGGTGCTTCTTCTGTGCAGAATTGCCACCTATTCAGCTTACAGCACTACATAAAAATGCATCATGATTTGGATTGTTAAATTGACTAAAAATATTTTCTGTTGAGCTTGGGTCTCCCACTGTATTATTGGTGCTATCCCTTATTTAGTGAGAAAATCCTTAATGGTTGGGCTATGAATTGAATAATTTCTATTAGAACACAGTTCTTTTGCCTTAAGCAAAGGAGACGAGTTTCTGCTTAACTTGGCAGAGACTGCTAATGAGCTGGTGTGGCATAGTAACTAAGAATGTGGGCTGTGATCCAGGAGTTTCCAACCTTGCCTTAGTAGTTATGAATTCAGGAACAGCTTTATTAAGCCAGTTCTTTTCAGCATTCTCCCTCCCTTTCCATGATGATGATGATGATGATAGATCGATCGATCGATCGATCGATCGATTGATAAAATCTCCATTTGCAATTAGGGGAAAGTTGCTAACCCTACAATCCAGAGTAACTATGGGAAGACGTAAGAGGCTTCTTACGTCTTAGACGTCTTAGGCTTGCAATCCTGAGAACACTTTCCTGGGAGTAAACCCCCTTGCAAGACCCCCTTTCCGGCCCTTGGGCTAGCCTTATAATCCACTGAAGTATATTCTTATATGTGCATTTATGTAAATTTATTCAAATTTGAAGTGTAAATTAGTTTTCTGGCCCCCAGTACCATATCAGAGAGATGATATGGCCCTCCTCCCAAAATGTTTGGAGATCCCTATTATATAACATTGTGATCTTATTTTTAATACATATCCTGTTTTTCACAATTTTAGCTACTAGTGTCATGCTCGGCTTGTTGTTGCCCCCTAAAGCTTGCTACCTGGTGCAGCTGCTACCCCTCCACTCTCTCTTATGCCACTGATAGTATCTAGCTTACAGTGAAATCCAGAGTAACTACGTGACAACGTAAGAGACATTACATGCACCCGTAGTTACTACACCACTGAGTGAAAACCTATGGGAAATTCAAATTGCAATCCAGAGTAAATTGTTCTTACACCGGAGCAAGGACTCCCCATAGTTACTCTGGATTTCACCCATAGCCACCACTGAAGATAGAGGTGACTCATTATCCACTGGGGTTCTGTTCTGGAACCTCCCGTGGATAAAAAGATCAGTGTATAAAGAAAACAATATAAAAATAGATTTACAGACCCACTTCCAGGTTTCTTGCGCCTCTATTGTGACTAATTGAATAAGGTAGTTCCTCAACAGCTGCAGGAGTTTGATTCTGGGACAGATTTTTGAATGATTTTTTGAATGAATGAATGAACAAATTGAACGATTTCTTCCACAACTGCCACTCTACAACAGAAAAAAACCAGTTTTTTAAACTGTGATTTGCAGTTGTCATTTGTGTTGAGTCAAATCCATGTATAACAAGGTTGACCTGTACAGAGGGTACAGACAAAGTAAGAGAGAGACGTCGTACTTTGCTCTGAATAAATGGGAAGAGTTCCAAGTCTGCATTCTGCTTTGTCTTCTAACTGGTCATAATGACTCAGAGACTGAGCTGTGAATGAGGATTTCCCCAGTTCAAACCTTGCCTCTTGTTAATTCTCAATAGGTGCCTTAGGCAAGCCCCACCTTTCCAACAGCGTCCCAGCTGTACTATGGGGATAATAAATCCCTTCACAGGGTTGTTTTAAGGACAGCATCAAGATAATACATGTGAAGTGCTTTGTAACTCTGAAAATGTAAAAATACAAGAGCATAGAATCACTGTTAAAACACAGAATAATTAAAACCTGTTAACAATTGAGATCATAACAGCAATAAAACAATTAATACAATAAAATATAAGGGGAGCAGTCACCGCCAGCTTATATAAAACACCACACTGACAGATATTATAAAAAGCAGGGTACCATATATACTCGACTATAAGCTGACCCAAGTATAAGCCGAGGCACCTAATTTTACCACAAAAGCTGGGAAAACTTACTGACTCAAGTATAAGCCTAGAGTGGGAAATGCAGCAGCTACTGCTATTTTAATGAGGAGAAAACAGCCAATGTGGTGAGCCATCAAGCTCCTACATGCAGCGAGGAGAGTGATTAATCTGCTGACTTTTTTTTAAGAAGGAAGCAAAGCAGCCTTTCCTGCTTTTTAAAAAGGCTGACCTAAGCTGAGCTGCTTGTGCAGAAATCCAGTTCTTTGCCCATCTTAAAACAAGTAGAAGCTGACCCGAGTAGAAGCCAAGGATAAAAATATGTGCTGCATAAAAATATGTGCTGGAAAACTACTTATACTCAAGTATAGAGGGTAATTAAAATTGATGATTTTTTAAAATTGTGTTTTTTAAAATTTAAATGATTTTTTTTTATTTTTATCAAATTTATTTGAATAAAGTGCTTTTAGAGTAAAACATCTATCTAAAATATTTTTCTATTTAAGATACATTAATAATTTAGTTTATTGAGCATGAAATGGAGTTTAGTTATGTAGCATGAGGCTGTATATTCTGCAATATTTACATTTTGTTTATGCACTTCAGTTACTAAATATTGATGTTTAAGCAAATACATGAATATGTAATATAATTTTATTGTTTTAATTAAATAAAAGAATTTGAGTAGTTCTCCAACTATGTGTGATTAACCTACTAACCTAAAATTGGTTTTGATATTACTGTTTTACTAACATGACAGCTTATTATTCTAAATAGGAAACCTTCATTTTGTTTGCAGATAATAATAATAAAAGATTCTAACTACCAGCAAGAATGAGACCTTACTTTTAAAGAGCACCTGTCATTTCAGATCCATCATGGCAGTGCCTATTAGCAGCCATCCACTCACCTGCTGCCCGCCACGTCCCTCAACTTGTTGTGTCACTGCTGCATCACCAGCTGTCCCATTAAAGTGAATGAGACTGTCGGTGAGTCGACAGTGGGTCAGAGGAGGAGCCAGTACAGGACAGAGATGACAGTCACTCTTTAAAAATTATGATTTAAATCAAGCCTTTTTACTAGTGATTTAAATCATGATTTAAATTGACTTGATTTAAATCAAATCCACCCTATTAAAAAGCTGATGTGGCTTCCTCTTTGTCCTCCATCCATTTGGTGGACTGCTACCCAATGGGGAGAGCAGGAGGCTTCCCTTTCAGCAAACGCTCCAGGCACTCAGGGCCTCCTGCATACAGCAGAGGGTTCACCCATGCTGGCAAGGAGGTTGCTGTGACAGCCCAAAGAAGGTCCTGGCACAAGGCAAGAGCAGCCATCCTCAACAAGTCCTAGGAGTAAGTCTCATTGAATACAGTGGGATTTATTTCTGAGTAAACATGGAGGAGCTCTGGCATCACAGTGATGTCAGTTAGACATATTGTAATTCTCAGATGGAAGTGCTGATCTGAAGTGCGCAAGGACCGCTGAACTGGAGTATGAGACATTAACTGGTATCTTAAGAAGAACAAAACCATCTCTGATTTAAATGATCTGACATATTACCATTAAAATTCTGACTCTTCTTTGTCCTAGTGATAATCCCACATAAGAACAGAATTCACTTGAAAAATCCTGATTAAAATTAAAGTTAAAATCCTGATTGAATTGCCAAATTCACAGTTTCTCTACAACAAACATTCTGTATTAAGATGTATATTTGATTATTGTTCTGTGTCAGACCATTTAAGGAATTATGTGAGTTTTGTATTCGTTCTTATTTTGTTACATGTCTTAAGTCATCCATCTCTGAGCAGCTAGTGGGAGCTGTAGTTAATTAAAGCACAGATGGCAGGGACATGTTTTGTTGACCTCCATGAGTACTGCAAAATCTTCTTTGACTATATTTTTGCAAGATTGCGGCTGAAAAAATGCTTAAACCTGCATGCCCTGTATGCATTAAAGACAATAGGATGGCTGTAACCAAAGACGTACAGATAATAGTGATTTATAAAGTATATGAAAGATCTGTGACAGGTCTGCAGCTCTGAAATTCTTAATGCTTTGTTTGGATTCCAAATTTTGGTTCTGTTTTACATTAGTGAGTTTCAGGATAGGGCTGCATGCCACTCTGCACAAAATGAACAAATCAACATTCTGTGGTAGAATAAATCTTTATACCAGTTGAATTTTCATTTATTTATTCATCATTTTCTTCCAGAATTTAAGTTTATAAAGAAATGTAGATATATTGGTAAGGATTCACCTCTTAGGGGCAAGGAGTATGGGGCAAAGATAAGAGTAGAGGGTAAAAATGAAACTGAAATGAAACTATATCATATAGTGTACAACAAACAGATTGAATGAGAGATACCATAGTTTGCTTTGAAAGACAATGGCCATACAAATAAATAACTTTCCTCCAAACTCCCAGGGCACAATGCAGACCATTCACAACACACCAATGTGCCTCAACATACAGGCTGAAAATTGCTGTGCTAGACAATACAGATGAACAGGAGCTGGAAACTCACTTATTGTGAAGACTTCACATAAAGGAAATCTTTTCAACTGGGGCTAGGAGCACCTGGTGAAACTGGCACACTCAGGTGATTGCAGAGGGGAGAACAGCATGTTTCCAGATCGGCCTCAGAAAGCAGAGCCTCCCCACTTAGATACATACTTCTCCAGACACCCTTTGCTTTGAGAAATGCCTCCCCCCTTCACAGATGCTCCTAGTTTGGGTAGCCGCTTCCTTCTCCTCTGGAGAGAATTGCAGCCACCCCCATTGGGTTCTTGCATGCCCAGACATCCTCCAGACTTTGCTGGCTGCTCGAGAAGAGACACAGCAGCCTCACGGGCAGGAGAAGTAGCCACCACAAGCTGCTTCTTTGACTGGTTGCTTCTTCTGCTGCTGCCTTTCACCTTGCCCTGTCCCACTTACCACAGCACACCTGAGCACACCATTGTACCGGGGTGCACTGGTTGAAAACCCCTGCTCTAGGGTTACAGGCAAATTGCAGTGTATGTTTCCCATTTCTTTATAGGAGAAATGGATGACCCTGAACTAGGATGGTGCTGTGGTTAGGGAGTTGGGCAGAGACCTGGAAGATACAAGTTCAAATCCCTTCTTGGCCATGAAGTTTTCTGGGTGATTTCATTCTCAGCCTCGCCTACATCATAGGGTTGTTGTGAGGATAGCAGGAGGGGAAGAACTAAAACTTTGTAAGCTGCCTTGGACATTTGTGTTGCCATGGGAAACGCAGGGTATAAATCCCTTAAATAAATTTCCCATTTCTTCACTTTCGCTGAATTACAGCACTAACTTGAAAGTATGTGTGTATTGGCTCCAAACTTCACATGGTAGTTGAATGAGCACAAATCTACTTCCAAAAATGACTGTAAATGCATACCATAATGAAAAGTTGTGTATCATGATGAAATAGACTAAGGGAAAAATCCAGAGTAACTATGGGGAGTCCTTGCTCCGGTGTAAGAATAACTTACTCTGGATTCCAATATGAATTTCCCATAGGTTTTCAGTAGGTGGTGCAATGGTGCATGTAAAGTCTCTTATGTGCTCCCATAGTTACTCTGGATTTGGGGGTAAATAACATTCATACCATAAAGTGTTAAAAATTGACTGAAAATTTCAGATGTTTTAGCAAATTTAATGAGGTTTAGCATCTCAATGTTTAGTATCAAGCTATAAGTAGCTTTTTATTTATCTTAATTTTCCCCTTTTCTCATTTTCTGTTTTGTAGGAAGCATATTTACACTATTTTGTAGAAATATAGTCCAAAAATAGATAAACTGTAAAAGTGAATGTGTCATGCACATGTCCTAAAAGTGTGGCAGTACCATCGGGCTGTAGATCTAACATAAAGAGCGCTGCTTCCCAAGTCATGCTCAGTTCTCCCCTAAAAGCACCTCTCATGAAACCTTCAGAAGTATACCCAAGAAAGGTGGCATTTTGGGACCTCTGTCCTATGAGGGCAGAAACCCAAGAGTTTGATCCAACCTCCTGGTATGCTTTCTTGGGCACAGAAGGCAAATGTATCCTCTTCTCTGTCTCTGGAACTCACAGCGCAGTGGAGTTGTACCCATTGGTTAAAATGGGAAGACCTTCCCTCCATTAGATATCTGGTCTTCTCCAACCTCCAATGATTCCTGGACCTTTTATGAAAAATGTTGGTACAGATAAAGAGAAATGGTCTTAATATGTGCCGTGTGTACAGGATGGAAGTCCACGAATACCAATTTTTACCTTGAGTAAAGTAATTGTTTACCATGGTAATGATGCAGGCAGTGAATCAATTTCCCTTTTCAGGGCTTAAAATAACTTCCTCTTAGGTCTTCAACTTGGAGGCAGATACTTATCTTCCCCTGGAACTGAACATAAAGCAATTGGGAAATGATTATCACTTGGTATTCATGCCAGGCGGAAGGGAGTGGACTTGCCTCCCAGCTGAAAGGAAACTGAAGCTGTTTCTGAAGCTGTTCTCAGCCCCAAAGAGTAATTGCCTGCCACTTTACAATGGTAAGCTGGCTGTTTTTCAACCAATAACTGCTGTTTAAAGTGTTATTATTGTCTAAATTAAAGGGCCAACCTTACTCACGTTGAGATAAAATTGTGGGTTTTAAAAAGCTGATTATTTGTTTATATCTGTATAAGTGAAAATCTGTCTACCAGTAGTCCAGGTGCTCCTTATTATCCAGTAGGGTTCTGTTCCTGAACCTCCTGTGGATAAAAAAAGTGTATAAAGAAAACAATTGAAAAATAGAGTTAAAGACCCACTTTCAGGTTTCTTGCTCCTCTGTGCACCTAATTGAATAAGATGGTGCCTCAATATCTGCAGTGATTTGATTCCAAGACAGAAAAATGGAATATTGCTTTCATGACTCCCTCTCTAAAGCAGTAGAAAAGCAGAGTTTAGGAGCTAAAATCCCCATTCCTCCTGCCAGTTTTGGGCTTTTTCATACTATCCCATGCTATTTTAAAGAAACAAAAATAAAACCAGCTATTGACTTCTCTGCAATGTATAGCTTAATAAGCTGTGTTTGAAAACAGCTCAGAAGCAGCAGTTAGTGGTGGAATGGAAATGCCACAAGGATTTTGATTGGAGCCAGAAAGCTAGACTGTATTACTCTGACTCTCCACCTTGTACACTAGTACATGGTTTGTTTCTGGGATTAATTCAAAGTGGGAGGGGTTTGATTTTGAATATGTTGGAAGCTAAATGTGTGAAAAATGGCCTCATATGTACCTGTCCAAGTACAATACATTTTGGAAACTCTTCAGAGTCTCCCCCCCCCCCCACTGGTCACTAGATGCATGGTAGGTGGGCACAAGAGACAGGAATTTTTTGTTGTGGCACCTTGTTTACCTGGTTCCAGACATGTTTACCTGGTTCCAGAACCAAGCCATCCATAGGACTAATTGAAGTGGTTGGTGGGCGAGGATGCCCATTTTTTACCCCTCTTTTCCTTTGGTGATCCTCCTCCTTACACTCCAGAATTAGAAAAGGAAGGGGGGACAGAAAGGATGCATGTTTGAGGAGTGGGAAGCACAGCGACTGGCACATCATCAGGTTTGGGTGGCAGTATTTGGCATGCAGTCTCAGGCGTCAGGCGATCTAATGCTGGCCCGTTAAAGTCAGTTTCTGTTTATTTTTTATTAGTCACTAAAGATGGTATTCTTTCAGTCAGCTTTGTCCAGATTTTGTTTTTAAATATGATCTCACTATTGCTTTTCTGGTTTATTTTTATTGCTTTTAAATTACTGTATTTATACTGTTTTTATTCTTTTGCTGTTATATTCATTATCTGGTTTTGTTTGCCAATTAGAATTATTCATTTAGAAAGGAAGGTATAAATACTGGAAATAAATGACTTACTACAGGTAGTATAGAACACTGAAGAACAACTTGTTTTGCTTTCTTTAATTTATGAAGCTCAGGAGACCATTATAGCCTTATCAGTTTAATGCCTTTCGGTAGGTCTTACATGAATGAATTTAATTGGCCATCAAAGAAGATAATGTGATATGCCAAAGTGATTCATTCATAACTTGGACAACTTTATATAAATTTTAAGTCTGAATATCCTCTTGGACAATGAGCCCCATGTTCCAGGCTTTTCTCAGTTCTTTGCTGGCATTATTTGTTTCTAGTGGGAATAAATGCACTCATCTTATGCTCTAGGAATTCTGTAGGAATTAAATTAGTTGAAGAATACTATTACTGTTGCATCACTTAGGAGCAAACTTTACAAAAGCAGTATTGACTGGGATTTAAAGATAAACTGTTTTCATGCACAGATCTTGATCAGACCACATAATTTTTTTGATGCTGTTGGACAGCTGATCCTCATGTCATATACTGCTTTTGAAATTCTCCTCGTTTCAAAAACAAGTTTACAAGATGATAATTTGTTGTTCAAAAAATACAAGACTAAAGCCGCCACTTTGTTCTGAGTTCTGGCTGTTTTGATTTACAGCAAGTTAGAATTCATGAAGCATATGGGAAGAGTTTTCCGTGGCCTTTCATAACATTGATATAGTCATCAGTATATATAAAACTGAAAACTCACTCATCAATGTCGAGTCAAAACTACCGGGCCTAGAAGTATGAAATTTGGGGAGGTTGTGCCTTCCATGATGGAGCACCCACCAAGAACTGATTTCTAGAAATTTAACTCTAAAGAGTATGAAAAGGGGTACAACGCATTTTCAGCCTATACTTAACATTGAAGACTGATCATGCCCAGCCCCAAATCCTGCATTCCAGCCCCAATCCCTAGAGAAAATCCAGGCCCAGAATCTGCTGAGGCAATGAAGGGGTGGGACTCAAATAGTTGTGGCATCCTAAAGATATATAACTTTTAATCTTCCCCCATAATTAAGTTTTTTTATCAGCTCATTGAATTTCAGAATTATTTTTCACAAAAAATCCAATGCATGTAACACAGATTTCTTAATTTCTGCTTTAGGACGACGTAGACAGTTTAAACCCAGTTCTCAGGGACAACCCACAGCTTCAGGAGGAAGTAAAAATCTGGGTGAAGGAACAAAAGGTGCAAGAGATTTTTATGCAAGGTAACTGTGAGAAAAAATTATTTTATTCAAGTAATTGAAAATTGTGTATTATGATTGGATTAAAATGATTCATGGTCTAAATTTACTCCATTGGTGTAGTTTTGAATCTGTAGTTTAGACAATAGCTCTGCAATTTCCATTCAATCTATTAATCTTCCAGTTTATACTGGAGAGATTTAAATTTCAGATGTAATTACACTAATCATGAACGAACAATGAGAGTCTTTTTCTCTTTGTGAGTGCAGGTTGAGTCTCAGCATCCACGAGGATTTCATTCCAGAAACCTCAAGGTTTCAGATTTTTCTATTAAAGAAAGGCAATTAAAACATTAACCAGCCCTTTAAGAATAGCCTGCCTACCAGGCAGGCTATCAACCTCCTGCTCCCTCTCTCCAGTTTCTTTTCAGTTGGGAGGCAGACCCCTTCCTTCCCCCTGGAGTTCAAAAGAATGCAGAATGATTACTAGATCATAAGCAGGCCTCCGTCAGTCTTGAAAGACTATGGTATCGTGCTCTGTGCTGCACACGCTGCATGCGAAGCACAAAAGCCTGGGTAGATTGTTATGGAGGATAGGCTGTTACCCAAGCAGCAAATCCCCCCTCTCCACGCCACTGAATTAGTCCAATGGAAAGGCAGAGCCGATACGATTGGATCCAGCTGGCGTCGCAGAGCTGGGCTAAGGACAGGAGCTCACCCTGTCTTGTGGGGCCGACCCGGGTCTTGAACTCTGGCCTGCTGGTTAACAGGCACAGCGTCTTAACCGCTTGTGCCTTGCATTCTGCCAAAGGGGAAGGGAGGGGTCTGTTTCCCAGCTAAAACTAAACCCTGGAGAGGGAGTCTAATTGATTGCCTGCCTTCCTGCCTGCCTGCCCATTACCATCGTAAGCAGACTATTTTTAAACCTAAAAGGACATTTATCTTTTAATTTAATGGGCCAATCTCATTTGTGTTGAGATAAAACTGCAGGTGAAAAAAAATCCACTGATACTTAGGTAATACCTGTACTGTATATTAAAATGTAACTTGCAGTTTGGCACTGGTAACTGTTGTACTGAAAAAGGAAAACAACAAATATACATGAGTACTGGAGTTTCTCTGAACTGCTGACAAGTTTATGCTCTAAATGAATACAGCTTTATATATTATAGATAAGGAGACACTACTGGGTTAATAAGGTGTGTTGATGTAGCACATTTCGAAGAGCTGAAAGTGCTTTTTCCAGAAGTTTTCTACAATAAGAGCATCTTTCTGGATCCAGACCAAAGGCCCATCTAGCCCAGCATTCTGGGCCAAGGGTGCCAACCTTATCACACTTTCCTGAGAATACTATTGAACACAGTAGGAGTTAATTTGGAGTAGACATGCATAGGATTGCACTGCACTGTAAGTAACTACAATTAGTAAAATAGCAAATTACCCATAAGCATTCTTGAACCATACTAGAGATTGCTTACTCACCTGTGTAAAACAAAGAGTACAGATCAGAAAAAATTCATCAAACATGGTAACAACACATACACTCCCTAAACATATACACTCCCTAAACCCATTTATATATGAAAGTGTTTAAGCTAAAAAAGTCTTAAATAATAATTTGGTCAGAAACACTGTAGATATGAGCCTTTAAGGCAACCAATTTCTGCAAATCAATCAGATTTAACTCTGTGAGGTCACTCAGGGGTCAGGGCTTTTGTGGCAGTAGAGATAATGACATGGCAATCACTCTTCATGGTGACCAGACTTCTAAGGCAAGTTAACCTTAGATTCCATGGTGGGGTCAGTCCTCTGATTTGTGTAGCTCCTCCTCTCCACCATGGAATACCACTGAGGAGGGGGCTTACACAGGTAAGACCAAATTCCCTGTTTTCACTGCTCTTGAACAAAAAGTGTAAGCCAGGGCTCCATTTAAATCAAGGAAGGTTCCCTCTCCTTATCAGACCCTTTTTCAGCCTCATTCCATTGTGCAAATATTTGGCAGAATTCTGGTTTTTAAAATACCAAAATGTAACCTTCTTTCCCATCACAAAGTCCCAGGCTTATAATTACGTGCTGTGTGCATGGGGTCTTTAGTCTGTTGGGTGAGGAGGCATCACTCCCCTACCCCACAGACCAAAGGCTGCACATACAGGTTCTTCAAATCCGTGAGATAAGGAGGCATTGTCCCCCACCCACAGACTGGAAGATCTGCAACGTGGGGAGTTTTCCAGTCTGTGGAGTGGGGAGGCATCCCTCCAACCTACAAACTGGAGGATCCCCACTGTACACACTGATCTCCCTATTTTTTTTTTTTTTTTGGGGGGGGGGGAGCAGAGGGAGCAGAGTGTCTTTTTACTGAGAGGTTCCCAGTCTCTGGAGTCAAGGAGACAGCCATCCCCTTGCCCCCAGAGACTATCACTCCCCACTTCAGAGGGTAGAAGTCTAGTGTATGCCAGCCTTTCACGCTCTGAAGAGAGGAAGTAGGCTTAGAATCATTAGCGCAAGAAACCCACCTGTGCTGGGTTCCATGGTAGTCTCAGAGGGGTGGTTTTGTTGGACTTACAAACAAAACAAACTTACAAACAAGCTCCTGGAAAGGAACTTTTTTGTAAGTGGCAGACTTCCTGTGTTAACTATTACATTAACGATTACATTGATATTTATAAAAACGCCTTTGTGAATTCGAAATCAAATGTGCTGTAGCTTTAAAGGTATGTGAGACATTGTGTGTTACCTGTGTTGTTAAACCTAATATGGAATTGCATTTTTAATACAGTAATTTTCAAAAGCACTTTTACCTTTTATTTTCTTTCTTTAGGTCCATATTCCTTAAATGGCTATAGGGTGAGAGTGTACAGACAAGACTCTGCCACCCAGTGGTTCACTGGTATAATTACTCACCATGATTTGTTTACTCGCACTATGATTGTTATGAATGATCAGGTAACTACTTCTTCTATTTTTGAAAATACAGTGTCTTTCTAAAGAGACATATGTGCTAAGATTTATAGTTGTTAAGCCTAAAAAACTATAAATTATAAACAAAGTTAAATATCATTGTAAGTGAAACAAGAATATATTTTTTCAATACATATTTTCCTTATTTCTTTACAATGATGTTTAACTTGATTGATAATAGCTTTTGTAATGAAATAGCTATAGAATATACTTTGCATTTTAAAAATGTATTTTTTGGTCATTACCTGACAAATATATTTTGAATAATCTTTTCTGTGTTTTTCTAAGCGTGCTATAAATGCTGCTTTTGAGTCAAGAGAACTAGTATGCATATTTCAAGGATTTTTAATTTAAGGAATGAGAACACCATCCCTGTTCTAAAAACTGAACATAAAAGAAAAGAATGCCTTTTCTGCATTCCACTGAAAATTCTTGTGTAAAAATCTTCTTTCTATACATTGTATCTAACTGACCTATCAGACACTAGAACATAAATTCTTCTGTTTACAACTGGCACTCATATGAAAGATATATAATGGAAATTGATTGAAGGTTTTCTTTTTTCCTAATAAACCAGGTGTTAGAACCACAAAACGTTGATCCTTCTATGGTTCAGATGACCTTTCTAGATGATGTTGTTCACTCTTTGTTGAAAGGCGAAAATATTGGCATTACATCGCGGCGCAGGTCTCGTTCCAACCAGAACAGCAACACGGCCCACGTAGATACATTTTAATTTTAAATTATATTACTTTCATTGTTTATCTATGTTTAATTAGACTGTGAAAGATGTTTAAATGTTTTCATCTAGGGCCACTATACTCGTGCACAAGCTAATAGTCCCAGGCCAGCAATGAATTCCCAGAATGCAGCACCAAAACAAAATTCTCACCATCAGCAACGGAATACTCGTCCGAACAAAAGAAAAGGCTCTGATAGTAGTGTACCAGATGAAGAGAAGAGCAAAGAGGAAAAATATGACTGCATGGGTCAAGGAGGTAAAATCATTTTGACAGTGATAGGAGAATTATTATCCCTCAAAATTGGTCTTAACTAATTTTTTTTCCTCTCCAGAAAATCCCAAGAGTAAGAATAGACTCTTTCTTTCCAAAAGAAGAAAACCTGAAGACAGTGAAAAGAAACTGTGTTTGAAGAGACAGCGTACCGACAACACCTCTGATTACTCTGAGAGCAGTGACTCAGAAAATTCAAACAAAAGATTGACAGACTCTTCTTCAGAGCAGAATTCAGAAAATGAATTGAAAAGCAGGAATACTTCAAAGATAAATGGGAAAGAAGGAAAATCCCATAGCAGTGGTGTGGTAGAGGAACAAACACTAGTAGACAGCCAGCCTCCCTGGCATGAAATCCAGGAAGATAAAACAATTTCAGAGGTAGAAAGACCAGAGTCAACAGACTTAGAGCTGCAAGAAATCTCACTCCATCAAGCTGAACAGCTGACAATTTATGATCGGACTGCCAGTGATGTGCACATTCAGGAGAGCTGTATAGAAAAGCAACACCCCAGTGAGCTCTTGCCAGTTGAACAGTTTGTGTCCAGCTGCCCTACACCAAAAAGTCGTGTGGATTTAAACATTGAAAACAATTCAACTCATGAAAACCAGGGAAAAATATTAAATGCTTTTAGTTTGCAAACCTGTAAGAAAATGGAACCTCATAGCAGTGATCCAAAACATCTGTTTACAAGTACAAACTTTACAGAAGTAAAAAAATTGGAACCTGAGGAGAACTGGACTACTAATGTCAGCAGAATGGATTTGATGCAACAAAAACTTTTGAAAAATGCATCATCTAGTGAACATCTAAATTCTGAAAAAGAAAAAGTTGCTTATGGCTCTTTAACAGTCATTTCAGCAGCAGAAGAAGTTAGGGTGCAGAAACAAAGTCCAGTTCCTGATGCTATGAAGTCAAAACCTGTTCCTTTGATTGACAGTCCTAAAGTCAAGTCAAATTCCTCACCTGAAGTTAAATATAAACACACACTGTCTCCTGATACTGTGAAGTCTAAGGTTCTTAACCAGAACAATCATGTTACTGGTGTAACAAGGTCAGCAATTAAAACTGAGCATGATTTGCCTAGGTCTAGCTTCCATCCAGTTCCAGCTAGAGTTAGTTCATTAGAAGCTACTAAAAGTCCTCTTATCATTGACAAGAATGAACATTTCACAGTTTACAGAGATCCCGCTCTTATTGGACAAGAAACGGGAACTAACCATATATCTCCATATATACATCAGCATAACTATCCTCCTCATTCCACTTCCCATAGAACTTGTTTAAATCCAAACACTCATCATCCTGCATTAACTGGTGCATCCCATTTATTAGCTGGATCCTCAAACCAAGCTCCTTTATCTGCTATTAATACTCATCCTCTTAGTGGTGCATCTCACCATTCTGTTCATCATCCACATCTACTTCCTGCAGTGCTACCTGGAGTGCCTACAGCCTCTTTGTTGGGAGGCCATCCACGACTAGAGACTGCTCACGCTAGCAGCTTAAGCCATTTGGCATTAGCACACCAGCAACAGCAACAGATGCTTCAGCACCAATCACCACATCTTCTTGGGCAAGCTCACCCTTCTGCTTCGTATAATCATCTTGGACTTTATCCGATTATTTGGCAGTATCCAAATGGAACACATGCTTATTCAGGACTTGGAATACCTTCATCTAAATGGGTCCATCCTGAACCCTCGGTTAATACTGAAACTCCTCTGAGAAGAGTAAGTCATGCTGAATTTCAAATTATTACACAGAGAGATCATGTTGTATTATATATTTGCAGTGCTTATATACAGCAAAACTGCAAATTGCTTTAATGCATGATGACACACACTAAATAATTTATGTTATTTAATCCAGATTTTGAGATCAGTTGATAGCATTGTATTATTTTATATACCTTTTACTTGTGGTGCAGCTTTGATGTAAATATACAATATTTTTGAAAATCTGTTTAAATTCAGTTTAAAGATGGGAACTTGGGAGCTCTTGACTCAGGTTTTTTAATTAGTTCTTTGGGTGTGCACACATCTGTTTCAATGAAACAGTGAGAGGTTGGGTATTTATTTTTTAAAGTAGAACTTTAGCTCTGCCATTTTTATAAAAGTTCATAGTGTTCTGGGACATTTTTTTAATCAGAGTCTTTTAATCTTGAAGTTCAAGATTTAAACTCTAATTTTCTTTACCTTACCAAAGGGGTTTTCCAACTATTACTGATGTTTTGTAGCAGTAGAATGCAATATTTATAGGATGATGGATACCAAGTGCATATGCCATATTATCAATATGCCTACCAGTGGTATTGCTAGGGGGTGCATCAGGTGATACACAGAGAAGGGTGACAACACAACTGACCATATTTTTAACATCACACAAATTTTTAACATCTCGGTACTTTTGAATAATAAAATCATAGTGAGTGTAATTCAGTACATAATTATACATATAATTAAATGAAACAAACCACTTGGAAATATCTCAATTCTTTCAAAAGTTATGGCCAAAAATCCAGGGGGGATGTACATCACCATTCCTACCGTCCAGGATGTTGCCCTGTATGGGAGGAGGTCTATTATGGGAGTGACATGCTGAGTCCCTACCCTAACACCCTAACACATACCCTAATGATGCCACTGATGCTTCCCATGGATAGCAAGTGGAAGAATGCCAGGGGTGTGAAGCTACACAATATCTCTGGCACATACCCCACCCAAAATTTTTTCCAGCTTATGATTCCTTAGCCTACGCAGGGTTATGGAGTCAAAGTCAGAAGCAGTTTTGGGTGGGGTCACTATTGGAGATCTTGTACTTGTTCCACAGCCCTGACAAATGCCAGTGTCTCTCTTCTCCCTGTAAAACGTCCCTCCTTCCTTAATTAGTGTTAACTTATGTCCAGTGTTAAATCTGCACCAGTGCTACTATCTGCTGACTTTTCAACCAGGATTAATTTTATTGAACCTTCTGGCTGGCACCAGCATTGACTTAATACTACACCATCGTTGTCCTTGGAAAAAGATTGGGAGGTTGTGGTTGGTGGAAAGCATGTGGTAAATCTCCATAATCTAATTTTGGTCATAATAAAACTTGCTTTACATTTGCATGAGGCCTGACTGGCTATGTATCCAGTCTATCAAAGAATATTATTTCTGGTGCTATCTCATTTTGTGTTGTAATATGAATCCAACAATTCTTTTTCACATGTCAGATAGGTAATATTAGCCCAAGCTGAAATATCAGGTTATTTTAAAAGAAGCATATACTTAGACATCCTCCTGTATCCACTGACCTGTTACCTGTGATTTCATTTATTTGTACCCGTTACCTTCATTTTTATTCTTACTGGTAGCACCAAGAATTGCTTTTACAGGACTCTACACATGATGCTTATAAGTTTCCTGTTCAGTGAAAGGTCCCCTGAGACATCCCCTCTAATATCCTGTTTGTTGTCTATTAATCTCATGCTTATAGTATTCTGTAAAAGCAAATCATTCTCAGTATTACTAGTAAGAAGAAAAATCAAAGTAATGGATGTGTAGATAGGGTTTCCTGTACCTGCAGTTTCTGTATCTGGAAGGGGCAGTCTGAAAAACATGGATATAAGGGGGACTGTGCAATGCTGCATTTTCTCTCCTCCTAGTCAATTATAAAGTAAAATTTTCAATAAATTGTATTCTGTGACATTTAAAAAATTATTTTAAAAATATTTATTCTATTAGTTACATCTCAGCCATTGTTAAAATAGAAACACACTTTCTGTTTGCTAATCAGAGTTTTTAGTAAGATGGCGTGTTGATGTTGCCTGGGTATCAGTCATAATTATGAAGTCTGATTTTGTTGCTGTTAACAGAATACTCCTAGTCCTTGGTTACATCAACCCACACCTGTGACCTCAACTGACAGTCTTGGGTTACTGAGTCACATACCAGTAAGACCATCCAGTGCAGAGCCACATCGGCCACTCAAATTGACGACACACTCTAGCCCTCCGTTGTCAAAAAGTGTAGTGGATCATCATAAAGAGTAAGTGTGCATTGTTTAAATGAGTAAACACAAAAGTAATAAATGCTGAATTTCAGGAAATGCTGAAATTAAGAATCATGTTTTATGTCATCACTTTTCGCTATGCATCCCATTATAACAATAATCTGAAAAGTATACTAATATGGAAAATACTGGCATTATATATTTTGTGTATAACATTGGAAGGAAATATTTTTTAAAAAATTGTGCTTAATATGCAATTCAAAAATTCAAGACAAAATTGAGTACTATTTTTTATATTTTTGTACAGAGACTTAGAAAAGAAAGCAATTTTTGAACCTTTACTTTCGGTTGCAACTACTCCAGCAAAGTCTGATGTAGAACACAACAGAACACAGCCTGCAAAGGAGGGCCATTTGCAAAGACACTTTGTAGACCACCCATTGCAAAGATCACTTCAAGAGACAGGAGAGAGGCTAAGCAAATATAAAGAAGAACACAGACGGATACTTCAAGAAAGTATTGAGGTTGCTCCTTTTACAGCTAAAATCAAGGGACTTGAGAGTGAGACTTATTCCAGAATAATGCCATTATCTTCTTCTAGCCCCAAAAGCCATGGAGTAAAACATGACAAAGATTCAGAACTCTATAAAATGAAACATTCAGTGCCACAGAGCTTGCCTCAAAGTAACTATTTTACCACCTTGTCTAACAGTGTAGTGAATGAACCACCAAGAACATACTCATCCAAAGAAGTTTCAGGTATGGGTGCTGATAAACAGAGCAGTTGTCCTTCAACAACAGCTACTGCTCAGTCACACACTTCCTTCACTTCATCTCTTTCAAAACCCCCGCCTTTGATTAAGCACCAGCCAGAGAGTGAAAGTTCAGTAAGCAAGATAACAGACCAGCTTTCACAGCAGGTATCCTCTCATTCAGTAAATTCTTTTAGAAATGACTCCAGAAGTCCTACCCAATTGTCGGTTTCGTCCTCGAGTACACTCCGAACTATGCCTGCGTTGCACAGAGCACCAGTGTTTCATCCTCCTGTTCATCACAGTCTGGAGAGAAAGGAAGGCAGTTACAATCTTTCTCCGCCAACCCTAACTCCAGTGCAGCCAGTTCATTCTGGTGGAAAAATCCATGAACTGCAGAAGCCACCAACTTTAGTACCTGAACCCAAGGAAGCGCAAAATATCTTCAAAAGTGCCTTGGAGCAAAAATTTTCAGATATATGGAAAAGTAATAATATTTCAAATGATAAAATGGAATGGCATGTGGAGAGAATGAATAGAAAATCACCTTCTGCCACAGCTTCTGTTATTGTACGCCCACCTTCAAGTACAAAGTATGATACTGTGTCCGTAGTGCAGTCAGCTCCTAAGGAACGAATTACAGAAAGATCACTATCAGGGACAAACCAAACAGATTGCCTGAAACCTCTGGAAGCCAGAGCGACTGGAAGGATCATTCTGCCAAATATTAGCTCGGATGCAATTCATGCTCAGTATGAAAAGAACTTTCCAGCTGCTTCCCAAAGCAGTGGTCCCAGTTCTGTCACTACTACCACCACCACTACTACTACGGCTGTGGTCTGCAGTACCAAAACAGATGGAATCACATCTGTGGCCACTACTGATGTTCCAAGCATGGAAAGTTCAGAAGTGACTTACTGTCTGTCAAATGCAACATTGACCTGTACCCCAGTAGAGAGTCCTGTCTCTCGACCCATAAACCAGGAAGTTGCACATGTACAAGAATGCTGTGTCAGCACAACAGCTCCAGTTACAGTAACCTGCAGCAAAACGGAAAATAATCTTCAGGCCCAGTCTGGATTTTCTGGACCATCTGATTTTATTCACTTGAAAAAGCACAAGGCAGCATTGGCTGCAGCTCAGTTGAAAAGTAGCAGTGCCAGCGATACAGAGTCTAATGCTGTGAAAAATCCGATATATCCAGCCTCTGTTTCCCTAGACAGTACTGTCATCTCTAGTACAATAAACAAAGCAAATACTGTAGGCAATGGGCAGGTTTCCCAGACAAGTCAAGCAAACTATCACACAAAACTGAAAAAAGCTTGGCTCACAAGACATTCGGAAGAAGATAAAAACACTAATAAAAAAGAGAATTCAGGGAACAGTATATCAGAAATTATTAAGCCATGTACTGTTAACTTAATAGCTTCAACTTCAAATGATTTGCAGAATAATTTAGATGGTAAAATTCTGGGGGAGAAGCCTGTGAAAGAGGAGAAACACACAAGGAGAAGATCAAAAAGGGCTTATGAATCTGGCTCTGACAGTGGAGATTCTGATGAAAGTGAAAGCAAATTGGAGCAAAGGACTAAACGGCAGCCTAAGCCAACATACAAAAAGAAGCAGAATGATTTGCAAAAGAAAAAGGGGGATGCAGAAGAAGAAATAAAACCAAATGGTGTTATCAGTAGGAGTGCCAAAGAAAAGAGTAAACTTAAGTTACAGAGCAGCAGTAATAATAGTAAGTATTTATATTTACCAATTGGAACAGATAAAATAGTTGTTTCTTTATATTCAGGATTCTATACATTAAAAAAAATACCTGCAAAACTTTGTGCAGCCAAAACCTGAATTTTGTACCCTGTATAAATATGCAAATGTAAATATGTAGTGCACAATTCAGTTTCTGCTAGTCATTGGGAAGAGCAAGATGTTGTGCACCATACCAGAGCATCTTCGCTGCCAGATATCTGAGTGTCCACCAACCCTTCTTTTCCTCTTTCTAAGTCACAAGGAATAGAAACTTGCCTTTGAAAAAAAATTAGAGCGGAGTTTATCAGTATTCTGAATTCTGCTGTTGCACAGTACGATTGTAGAATCAGATAATGTATTCTTATTAGATGTTTCTTTAGTGTCTGAACACACTATATTAGTTTTGAAGGTTGGCTTGGTATTGATGGCCCAATTAAAAAAACCAGCTTTAAATTAAAGATTGGCAACTTAAGACTGAACTTTATTGGAGAGTATGTAAAATGTTTTTTGCTTCTACTGCACAAAACTAAGACATTGGGTGCAATCCAGAGTAACTACGGGGAGTCCTTGCTCCGGAGTAAGAACACTTTACTCTGGATTGCAATATGAATTTCCCATAGGTTTTCACTAGGTGGTGCGGTAACTATTGGCTGCACGTAATGTCTCTTACGTGCTCCCGTAGTTACCCTGGATTGCAGCCATAGTCTTGATTCAGAAGTAACATCTAATGTTACTTGATGCTATTTTGTGTTCATCTTGCTGTCCTCATGTACTCCAATGCCAAAATATAGCAGTTTCATCTGAACTGAGCAGCAGACTATGGTTTTTGCAAGCCAGAACTGCAAACCACAGTTTCAGATATTCTGTAACTTGCCAGATTTGTATATAATAGCAGATTGTAGTTTTCCACTAAGCCAGAAGGAAAGGCATCTGAGCATGTGGGGAACGGAAGTGTCTAAGCAAAAGGCTTTCATGTCTGAAACTATACATTTTCTGTAGTTTAATTTGGAAGATATACTCTTGCATAGCGTATTCACAAGTAATAATATTTAGGCCAGTGATTTACAACAGATTAAATGATATCTGTTAAAAAAGACATTTTTGCAGTTGTTCTTTTGTGCGTACAGATATATTAGGCAGATTGGTGTTTTGAATACACATACAGTTTTGTGGCACATTTATCAAGGGAAATTATACACATAACTACTCCATAAATCTGCTCAACAGAACTGAGAGCTACAGTAAACTAAATCTGCACCATGCAGGTCTATGAAGGAGTTACGCATGTAATACCTTGTGACATTACTATCAAAATGTGTTGGGAATGCCAGCCTTTTATTTCTGTATGCTTCTGCATTGCTTTTCAGCTGGATTTGATCTCACTTTGGTTTATTAATATTGGTCATTATTGAATGCCATAATTGGACATTTATTTTAAACAAACCATGGAAATTTTTATTGTTGTCATATGTTATCCCATGCTTTTAGTTGTTCTAGTGAAATATTCACATTCTTTTTTGGCTTATCAGTTTCTGCTGTAATAAGCTGCACTATTCCAATCTACAATCCACTTTTGCGGGCTTGATCCAACAGCCTTGAAAACAGCCTTAATGTCCTCCCCCATAGGAACAGCACTTATTATTCCATGGGGGATCTGTGACAAAACATATCTGTCTGCTCCCCAATCATCGAGTCCAGGCACTTCTGCCCAGAAATCCAGATGCAAAGTCTGACACGGTCTTGTTTAGTGTAGCACTTCTGGTCTTTCACAGTTGGAGGTGAAAGTCAGAGCTCCCCCATGGAACATAAGCACCGTCTATGCCAGATGAACCTTTGTGGAAGCATAGACCTAGAATTCACCATGTAATATGATCCAAGATGTTTCTGCCTATGTGTTAGATAAATTTTTCCGTATACAGTGACGCCTCATGTAAAGAATGCCTCACATAAAGTATGTTTCACGTAACAAACAAAAATTTCTCTAGGATTCTGCTTCACGTAAAGAAAATGCTTCACGTAAAGCATTTGTTGGCAGTTGGGGCAGACGCGCTGGCCGGCAGCCTGTTTAAAAAGCGTCAGGGCTGCCTAGCGCACCTGCCCATAGTGAAAGCAACACTTCCATGCTGTTCCTCCTGTGGCTGGGTGTCCACTGGGCAGAGGGAGAGAAGAGCAGTGGAGAAGAGGGAAGAAGCTCAGGGCTAGCCAGAAGGGAGCAGGGGAGAGAGAGGCTCAGGATGGAGAGAAGGAGAAAGTGGGGTGACACTTTAAAGGTGTCTTGGATTGCAGCCTCCTAACCATGTCTACCCAGAAGTAAGCCCCATTGTGTTAAATGGAGCATACTCCCAGGAAAGTGTCTTTAGGACTGCAGCCTAAGTAGACTTCATAAGATCATGCACATTGAATGCATGTTTTGAATTCAATCCCAGTGTTCTGTCATCATTTTTACATCCAGTTAATATTTTTATATGAATATTTTTGGGGTTGTGGAACCAATCGTCTGAGTTTACATTATTTCCTATGGGAAAATCCGCTTCATGTAAAGAATGTTTCACGTAAAGAACATGCCTCCAGAACGAATTAAATTTGTTATGTGAGGCGCCACTGTATTCATATTGCATTTGGTTAGGAGCTAAGAGATGAGCAGGAGGGCTGTGCTTCCTTTGCGCTCATTTCATTTATATATTTGAAAATGTAAATTATTTCTTGGGATCCCTCAAGTATGTTTGCTGCCTGCCTGTACATGACCTTGTGATTTTCATGAATGAGTAGGTAGCAATTTCTTGTGGGTGCTTTTCAAAGGACTGTTTCATTTAAATTGTACATTATTGTTCTCATGTAGCATATAGGTAATATGGCCATATAATAGAGGCCAGTTATCGTGTTTAGGGCACAATCCAGAAGTGCGCAATCCTGCCTATCACTGGGCTGACCCAACTGCAAGATGGCCCACCCTTGTTGTTCTGGAAAAGGCTTGGGGCAGCCTAAGGCAACATAGGCTGTCCCAAGACAGGTGGACCTGGGCTACCTTAGCTGGAGCAGCCCAGGCAGTTCAGGAGAGGCATGTTGAGGGCATGTTTAGCATTGCCTAGGGCAGAGCAGTTACTCTGTATCCAGAGCCTGTTTCCAGAAATGCCCTCTTACAGCTCCTCAGAGTTATACCACCACAGGAGCAGGTATAGTAATGAGTAGACTCACAAGGGTCCATGATAAGGCAGAAAAGAAAGTTGACCAAAAATCTGAGTTCTTGGCCAGCCAAGCTCCAACCCCTGCCTCTCAACTTCAGGATATGGCACAACTATGGCAGCCCACTAACCTTGGGGGTACAGCAAGCCACTCCATGATGCCACTTGTATTCACTGTACACTGTACTGGCAGTCTCATCAGGACTTCTTATAAGGCATGCACCACAGCTGTTTCTTGTACAGTGTGATCTGAGGGGGGTCTCCTCAGGAGCAAGCCCTCCCTAGGTGTCACTGACTTGGTGCCTACTGAGCATGCTCTGGAGCAGTTAGGGCACCCAGGCTTTCTGACTCTCTGGATGCAGCATAACTTTCTGCTCTGGTTTCAGAATAGTTGGAGCAGCCCAGTGAGGGCACCCCTCACTGCCCTAACTCTGGATTGTGCCCTTAATGTGTGTGCTTCTTTTGTGTTGAAGGCTTTCAAAGGGGGGAGCATCAGTAATTTTATTTTAATCTTGTTTTGGGAATGCACTTTTTCAAGTATCTGAAAACAAACCTACGCATACTTCGTATATTTATCTCATTTACAAGTAATTCTTTCAATTGTTATAATTCTTTCTTATGATAGTACATAGTAGAATCATGGGAAGGGTGTTCTTGAAAGTATATTTAGAATGGTGCTGACTTTTTCAGTTCAATTTCGACAACGTTGTCATTATTTCTAGAACACATTACAATAGGTCACATTGACTGCAGTATGAAAGTTGCTAGAAAATATAAATGGAGAATTTCTCCATCCGTTTTTTTAGGTGTTTACATTATTCATGCATAGGTTATCTTTCAAAATGATGTACTCTTGTGGACTTAATATTGTCTATTATTGATATGTCGTTTGCTTTTGCTAAAAAATGTCATTCTTTCAGCTGGTATACCTCGTTCAGTATTAAAGGACTGGCGTAAAGTAAAGAAGTTGAAGCAAACTGGAGAATCCTTTTTGCAGGATGATGCCTGCTATGAAATAGGGCCCAACTTGCAAAAATGCAGAGAATGTAGACTGATTAGAAATAAAAAAGGTGAAGAACCTGCTCATTCACCAGTATTTTGTAGATTCTACTATTTTCGCCGGTAAGTGGGGCAGGGGAAATGAAGTATCCAGTGTTATCACTTAACCTCTGTCTTGTAGTGACATCCTCCTGTTTAAAGAAGTTTGTGTTAGCAGTTCACTACTATAATGCTGCTCTGTAAAACCTTGAAGTGTGTTTGAAATTAAGAACAGTTGCTCCCTAATTTGGTTAGGACTTTGATGAGATTGGAGAACGGTTTCTTTTTCAGACCATTGCCATTGACACTTTTGCCACATTTGTGCACAGATTTCCCTTTTTGGTGAAAACCAGTTTAGAATTTCCCTCATACAAATATGGAAGCAATAATTTTTATTTTAATGAAATCCCAGTGAAGATGATTGGTTCTACAGTGGTTTAAATCTAAGTTCTTAACTGGTTTGTGACGAACTTCAAGTATCTTTAATCTTCAGCATTATTTTTAACAATAATTTTCAGTAGCATGCTCTATATCAGGGGTGGGCAAACTCTGACTAACCCTACAATCCAGAGTAGCTACGGGAGCACGTAAGAGACTTTACATGCACCCATAGTTACTGCACCAGCTAGTGAAAACCTATGGTGAAAATTCAACTTATAGTGAAAATTCATATTGCAATCCAGAGCAAATTGTTCTTACACCGGAGCAAGGACTCCCCATAGTTACTCAGGATTGCGCCCATAATCTCTCTGACATCTCTCTGACACCTTGTTGGGAGCTTGTGAAAAACAATTAATTTATATTCAAATTTGAATAAATTTATATAAATGAATGCAATAGTATAAGTATGAATATATATGAATGAATCGATTTTACTAAACTTATAACATATGAGTACTACATCACACCCCTCTTCCTCAATGAAAACATACAGACCAAGTCAAAACACCTGGAGACATAAGTTGTTCAGAAGTAGGGGGTTTAAAGTAATGTCCAGGGAAAAGGAGAAAACACATTGAGACTTGAACTGATGGATGTAGTGACTTGTATTTGTGGCTATTTGGAACTCCAACATTCCTCCGGCAATCTTCAGTTGACCAGAGGCCAAACTGGGGGTTATTGGGGGCCACAAATGGCCCCTGTGCTGGGGTTTGCCCTTCCCTATATAATAATGGTTCCCGTTAATGTAACTTCCAGTGCAATCCTAAACATGTCTACTCAGAAGTAAGTCCTATTTTGTTCAACAGTACTTACTCCCTGGAAAGTGTGGTTAGAATTGAGGCCTTAATGTCCTTGCCCTGCCTAACTATTTGTCAGTGGAGATAACTGGGGAACATTTGCACCCTTTCAGGGGAGACGTTACAAATTACTCATTCCCCCTAGAAACTGCAGTGGGGAATGCAACTTTCTTTGTCAGAAGCTATTATACTATATTATACTATATAATATATAATATATTAGTATAGTATAATATTTTAATATAATATTAATATTATTAATAGTATAATATAGTATAATATTAGTATAGTATAATAGAAGCTATTATACTATACTATTATATCAGACACCATTGGGCAGTAGGTGCCACTTTTCAAGGGACAGCAGGCACCAGTGGACACTGAGCATCTTTATTGAGCGCCAGGCATCCTTACTGGACACCACTGGGCACCACTAGGCAGTAGGCACCAGTGGCCATAAGGCAGCAGGAACACTCCCCATTGCAGGGTGCACACGCAAATATCGTGGGAAGTGATGGGAAGTCCTTTCCACAGCGGGTGGGGTTTGTGTGTGTGACGTTCTAAGGGGATTCCTCTGGCACTTCACCCCCCTCTGGTGCATCAGGATGGCAGCACAAGCCAAGCTACTATCTCAATCCAAGCTTTACTGTCTGTATACAGCCACAACAATGGTTATATATTTGAGGCAGCTAAATTGTTCATTAATTGTTCAGTTTGTTTATTATTGTGGACCACATCTAAGACACTTGCTTGTTTTTATAGGCTTTCTTTTAGTAAGAATGGAGTTGTTAGGATTGATGGCTTCTCTACTCCTGATCAATATGATGATGAAGCAATGAGTTTATGGACGCATGAAAATTATGATGATGAAGAAATGGACTTGGAAACATGTAAATATATTTTAGAGCACATAGGTGACAAATTTTGTCATTTGGTGACATCTGAGAAAACAGCAATGTCCTGGGTCAAAAAAGATGGTAAGTTTATCCAGCTTTTGTCTGTTTCATACTACTATTGCATTCTCATCTTAGTGAACTCAGTTTATTGTATGGCCCAAATTTCATGTTCTTCCTTTGAACACCTCAGTTTGTCCTGAAATATTTTCTCATTGAATTGGATCCAGTCTAAGCAGCTCAATTTGTAGACAGCATGTCTGACTTTTGCCAATTCCCCTTTCATCTGTAGCTCTCTTGTGCTTCATCTGCACTTTCCTTATAAGTCCTCTTGCATTCAGATGCAACTTTTGGAGGGATCTCTAATCTGGGTTACAGGCATGTTTTCTGAAGGACTTTCTGAGGGTTCTGTAGGATTTTCTTCCTATAAAAATTCATCGCATCTGAATCCCTGATCTTCTTTTCTAAAATGAGGAAATGACCATGTTTACAATAAGCAGTTAACAGTAAATAATAAATCACATTAACAGTTTGAGATTCAATTTGAACAAAACAGATGTCCTCCTAACTTGGAAATCTGCACTGGAACTATTGGATTACAAATCTGTTTTAAATGGGGTTGCATTCCCTTTGCTGGGGCAGATCTGCAATGGGGAGGGAGTGACTGATTGTCCTGGATTCTCCACTTCTTTTAATTGGTCAGGTGGCAATGGTGACTGTGCATTGTTTACCAAATTTAGGCTGTTGCTCTGGGTAAAATAGTCCTACTCTAACTGGTTGAATAGATCCAATCAGCAGCCTATGCCTTGATAATTGGACTTAACTACTACGGTGCATGGGCTGTGGTGGTGCAAGTGGTTAAGACACTGTGCCTGTTAACCAGCAGACCAGGGTTCGAGACCTAGGTCCTACAAGACAGGGTGAGCTAGCAGTAAACAAATGCAGTAGACAAATGCAAGTAGATAAATAGTTACCATCTTGGTGGGAAGGTAACGGTGTTCCGTGCGCATGTGGTCCACATGTCAGACAACACTGACTCTGTGGCTTCAGAAAAAGGGATGAGCACCACACCCTACAGTCAATCACAACTAGCAGTATAACCTGAGGGGGAAACTTTACCTTACTACAATGCACTTTATGTGGGGCAATCCATAAAGACTATCCAAAAGTTACAGTTTATGCAGAATTTTGTAGCCTGTGTAGTTCAGGGGCTGGATGATTTGACTCAGCCCAACTTCTATTGCTATACTGGCTGCCAATCTTTTTTTTGTTCAATTCAAGGTTCTGATTTTAACCCATAAAGCCCTTTTCAGGACCAGAATATTTGGGGAATTGCCTTCTCCTGTATGAACAAATCTATTCCCTTGGGCTTGGCCCACTATGCATGCTGGCCCTGGTGAAGGCTAGGTAGAAAGCAACAAGAAGCAGGTTCTTCTTCATGGTAATGACTTTGTTATGGAACTCACTCTCAGTAGATTAAGAACTAACCTCTCTCTGTTATTCTTCTGGCATTCTCCTGCCTGGTCTTTTATCTGTAATTAGTTGCTTGGAGGTTTGCGGTTGTAATTTCTTTTAATGTTTTTATTATTATTGCACTTTACCTTTATTCCTATTTGCCAATTATTTTTTTCTCCATTTATTTGGAGGGAAAGCCTGGACACATCCGTTCAGTTGAAAAATACAAATGAGGTTTTATGGGAAACGGGACATTAAATTTTTGTTCAGGGGTGGCTTTAGTTAGATTTCAACATGTAAATTTTTTATCCATTGCAAAAATGCAACACATATGTTGCATTATACACAATTATACAACAAACAAAACAAACTTAGGTTGTTTTGGCATGAAATGACTCAGATGCTTCCTTTTTTCAAAAGTATTCTTAAAATACACCTTATTCACAAGGTTTTCAATATTTTGATGCAGTCTTCATTTAATATTGTGATCACTAGGCAAGACCAGGGTTAGGGCGCAATCCAGAGAAACTACGGAGAGTCCGTACTCCAACATAAGAACAATTTACTCTGGATTGCAATATGAATTTTCCATAGGTTTTCACTTGGTGGTGCCGTAAGTATATTGACGTAAATGTCTCTTATGTGCTCCTGAGGTTACTCTGGATTGTAGCGATAGTCTCTTATTGAACAAAGTCATCTTGCCTAATAGAGTTGGAAGAAGGTTATATTTTTTAAAGTAAAGCCAGTTATGTGTTTGACCACATAAAAACCTTTACCTAGGGCCTCACCATATCCAGTTTTTTGTGTTGCTGCAGCCATGCCAATCAGTTATTGTTGGGGGAGCAGTTATGGAGGACTTCTCAGTGTAAGGAGATGCTTGTTTCCTTACCTTTAGACTACATTGCAGTTGCATCAGGACTGAAACCTTGTGTAGGAATGGGACCCTACATATCCTCATCTAAGGATTCTAGCTATTGAGCCATGAATTTAGCTAATATTCTCAACATAGAGACTCTGCTTCCCTCTTTTTATATGCGTCTGCTTCCTTGTTTGAGACAAGTTACCAGAAGATAAAGGTTTTATGAATAATTTACAAGAAGGTAGTTTTGAGTTGGGCTGTGGGTGGCACAAGCGGTTAAGACGCTGTGTCTGTTAACCAGCAGACCAGGATTCGAGACCCATGTCGGCCCCACAAGACAGGGTGAGCTCCTGTCCTTAGCCCAGCTCTGCGACGCCAGCTGGATCCAATCAAACTGGCTCTGCCCTTCCATTGGACGAATTCAGTGGCATGGAGAGGGGGGATTTGCTGCTTGGGTAACAGCCTATCCTCCATAACAATCCAACCCAGGCTTTCGTGCTTTGTATGCAGCGCCGAGCATGATACCATAGTCTTTCAAGACTGACGGAGGCCTGCTAGTTTTGAGTTCAGTACAGTTGAGTCTAAAACAAGAGTTCAGTACATATTCTGTTTCCATAAGGTCTGAACCAAGAAAAATTTCCATGAAAGCATAAAACATGTTTTTTGTTCAATGTACAGTAAAGTGAGGTATTGTAAATCCTAGAAATAAGACTGTTTGTAACCACTGGGTGGTTTCAGACAGCATTTCCTGAGTACTTGATGGTTATAAATTAGAACAATTTAACAATCCCCCTCAATCCATCCATTCCTCCAAAAAAAGCTTATGTTTGTTGTCAAAAAATTTTCCCAGTTGCTTGGAAAGAAATAATGACTGGTCTGTTTGGCTGAAATTTCATTTCTGTGCTATAGCTTTACAGATGTTTGTCTTTAAATTTCAGTGCTTGGTTTTCTGTTTACTCTGTATTCCAGCCAAAATTGCTTGGAAGAGAGCAGTCAGAGGAGTCCGAGAAATGTGTGATGCATGTGAAGCCACTCTGTTTAACATCCATTGGGTCTGCCAAAAATGTGGGTTTGTGGTCTGCTTAGATTGCTACAAAGCTAAGGAAAGAAAAAGCTCTAGAGGTTAGTATACTGTTGTAAGAACAAAAGCATGCATAGGAATTTTAGAACTGCTTGTTTCAAGCTTTAGCTTGGTTTCTATTCAACTAACAGAAATATTATGCAAAGTAGAATTGCCATTGAAGTTTATTCATCTTTGTCTTGTTAAGCAAACTTCATTACCCATTTTGTTTTTAATTCTGCACAATGTCTTTAATAGCCAAAACCTCAGCTGTATTTTTAGAACAGTGATTGTATAAAAATGTATAAAACTTAGTGATCTGAACCATTAACATTCTTACAGATAAAGAACTATATGCCTGGATGAAATGTGTAAAAGGACAGCCTCATGATCACAAACATTTAATGCCAACTCAGATTATTCCTGGATCTGGTAAGATGACAAAAAACATGGGAGAGAAGTTAGGTTTTTTCCGAGTGTAAAATTTGCAATAGAGGTTTGGTTAACCGTCATTTTACGTTTTATATCAATTAATTGTGGTATTATGTATTTTGGAATTATGTAAATTTGGAATTGACATTAGGAGATTTAAACGAGAACAAAAGACAAAGTTTAGAGACAAGTGATGTCTTTTCCCCTTTGTGACAAGATATTTCACAACTGTGTACAAGTAATACTTTTGTGTTTCCTGAAGCAAATATGTAAAGGATCAGTGATTTATCTAAAATTAATTTGAAAGCTTTTAGGAATAGGATAAATATGTTTCTTTTCAGTTTTTATGGTCCAGAGCAGGGTTGTCCAAATCCAGCCCTGGGGCCAAATGTGGTCCTTAGCAAGCCTCAATGTGGCTCTCATCAAGACCCCTCCATCTGGCCAAGGGCAAGCCTTGTAATGTCCCTTTTATATGTAAATTTATTCAAATTTGAAATGTAAATCATTTTTTACAGTCCCCAATCGTGCTTCACATGCAGCGAATGCAGTGTCGAGCATGATACCATAGTCTTTCAAGACTGACTGAAGCCTGCTTTTAATTCAGTGTCAGAGAGATGATGTGGCTGTCCTGCCAAAACGTTTGGACACCTGGGTCTAGAATAATGATACTCAAAGGGGGGGTCAGGCCCCTCTTGGGGGGTTGTGACCTTGGGTCAGGGGAGTCGCGAGAGGGCGGGATCCACCATGGTGAAATGGGTGAAAAGGGGTGAAATGCTTTTTTGTCCTATACTTAACATTGGAGACTGATAAAACCCAGACCCAAACCCTGCACCTACCCAGTAAAGGGGCCCATAGGGGTGGGGGGGTTGGACTGGGGGGAGTTGAACAGGGGAATTTATATCAAGCCTTTTGGTCCTGAGACTTTTTTACCCTGAATTATAAGTGTGTGTTGGCTCAGGTTAACCTGTCTCCAAGTGCAGTCTCAAGAATTTCTCCATTTGTTTATAGATTTAATTTCAAGCTCTCTATGTCAAGATACAGTATGTTTCCATTGTGCATGGAAAAACAATTCATTTTTTTTCTTATTCACATCTTGTAGTTCTAATGGAACTTCTTGAAGCAATGCATATTCTTAGAGAGAAGCATGAGATTAAATCTTATTGTCAATGTATCAGCAAGCAGAATTTACAAGTTGGCAAGTTTCCTTCAATGAATGGAGTGTCTCAGGTATGGCCTTTTATGTAATAGAATTATTTAATTAATTCTATCCCTCCTTTCCTCTGCTGAAGCAGGTGCTCAAGGCAGCTTACAATTTATAGATTAAAAATCTACAATATACAATAGAATAAAAATTCAAAAAACAATAGAAAATTAATTGTAAATACAATAGGGGAAAAATTGGAGGAGGGCAAAAGGTATTTAACAAAAAAAAACTGCTTCAGAGGCACAGGTGGCAGATGACCCAAATGCAAAATGAATCAAAAATTGAAACACCTCATTGAAACACAATGTGGGAGGGAGAGGATTTTAATACCTCACAATAGGGAGTTCCATAATTGTGGCATCACTGCCAAGAAGGCTTGCTCCAAAATTGCCATCCTCCTAATATGGTGATGGCTTTTTGCTACAGCACCTTGATTTGGACTCAGAAACAAATGGACAGCCGTTCTTTCACTGTTGGCCCAAGCAGTGGGCCAACAGCATTAAACTGTCTAGCCCCCAGTATCTACAGAGTTAATCAGCACTATAGTGTTGCCTTTGGGCTGTGGGTGGCGCAAGTGGGTAAGACACTGTGCCTGTTAACCAGCATGCCAGGGTTTGAGACCCATGTCGGCCCCACAAGACAGGGTGAGCTCCTGTCCTTAGCCCAGCTAGATCCAATCGTATTGGCTCTGCCTTTCTATTGGACTAATTCAGAGGCGTGGAGAGGGGGGGATTTGCTGCTTGGGTAACAGCCTATCCTCTATAACAATCTAACCCAGGCTTTTGTGCTTCGCATGCAGCGTATGCATCGCTGAGCACAATACCATAGTGCTGACGGAGGCCTGCTTTAGTGTTGCCTTTAAAATAATGTTTACACTGCGATTAATGAACTGTTCATTCCTTACAGATTTTACAGAATGTTCTTAATCACAGTAATAAAATTTCTCTGTGCATACCTGAGACCCAGCAACAGAAGACACCTCAGAAATCTGAAACAAATGGCAGTACAAGCCCAGGCAGCGATGTCAGCACGGACAGCAAGTTAACACCACCTGAATCCCAGTCACCATTGCATTGGTTGGCAGATCTAGCAGAACAAAAGGCTAGAGAAGAAAAAAAAGGTAAATAATGAGAGATGTTCATTTAAAAAGTAGATTTTGTGTATTGATTTATCTATGTGAGAAATATCCAGCTCAGTGGATGCTTATTTACTGTTGCAACGTTTAGTGTTAATTCTTAATTATTTAATAGACCAACATGAAATAGTATGAATTTACCTTACTGGCAAATCTCAAGATGTGCTCTCTGTCTGGCTAATGACCATGTTTATCCAGGGTGGCCATATGTCTTCTTTTTCCAGGATGTGTCCTCTTTTTTTAGCCTCATATCCTGGAAAAATTGCATTGTCCTCCTTTTTTGTGAGCAAGGCAGCATGTAGCTTTCTTGTACAGTAAATAATTATATATTATAGTTTTAAATTTAATAAGTAAAATAGGGTGCAATCCTTAGAAATTTAGGCTGGCCTAACTCACCTGGCCTATCTTTTCATGATGGTGTGGAGAGTGGGGCAGAAGGAGCTGATGGCACTTTTGTAACACTTTTGTAACTTTTTTGGTCAGCACAGGACTTATGCCAGGGATTAGGCTGGCCTAAGTGGAGGTTAGGATTGCAGCCTTATGGTGAAATCCTGAGCATGTCTACTCAGAAGTGAGTCCCATTGTGTTCTGTGGGATTTATTGTCAGGAAAGCCTTAGTGTTTAAACAAACCCTATGAAACCAGTACATATGAGTGTTTTATGCTTTTGTCGTGTCCTACATTTTTACTGGGTATCCTACATTTTTGGGGCCTTGCCTTTGGGGTCTTGGGGCCAGTTTTGGGGCCTTTGGGGCCTTGTGGTTATGACACAATATCTAATGTGTATTGTGGCACAGTTGTTCAGTAAGCATTACTGTAGGCTGCCAGTTTGCCTAATGTTTTTGTATCATGACATTGTTATGCGAGATGAATCCATTTTGTTTTAGAAAATAAAGACTCTCCTATTGGAAAGCATGCAAAGGAAGAGCAGGACCAAGACAGTTCAGAATCTCTTAACTACAAGCTATCAACTTTGTCTCAAAATAACGAGCAGGGTTCAACATTACGAGACTTGCTTACCACCACTGCTGGCAAACTACGCCTTGGCTCTACAGATGCTGGCATTGCATTTGCTCCCGTTTATTCTTCAGGAACTGCAGTGAGTTTGTTACCAGTTGTCTTGCTGTGAGTGGACTTGAATGAGGCTCCATCGCTTAGCAGTTAAATGCAGCAATATTCACGGGTAGATTTTTTTGCAGACCAGAATCCAAAGATATACTTTAACAAATCCAAAGACTTTGGCAGGCCAAATGCAGTATTTTACATTGCCATATGTAAAAATAGGGCAGGGAGTGGTAGGTGGGGCTAGGACTTAGCTATTATGCCATATCCTGGCCCTGTTCCTGGGCAGCCTTTGACAGTCCCGGGCTGCTCAGATTTGCACCATCTCCTGAGGAGATACAGAATCTGAGTGGCCCCATTGGGGCTGCTGCAGTGTTACCTGAAATAAGGGGGAAATTTCTCCTTGCCTTAGGCTGGTGCAGCAGCAGCCTGTAACTTGTGCTGGATACAGCGCAGGCACACCAGTCTGTTCCAGGGCAGGCTAGAATTGCTGTTAATTGTGTAGAGTTGCAGGCATCCGTCAGTCTTGAAAGATTATGGTATCATGCTTGGCACTGCATACGCTGCATGCGAAGCACGAAGACCTGGGTTAGATTGATATGGAGGATAGGCTGTTACCCAAGCAGCAAAACCATGCCGCTGAAAATAGTCCAATGGAAAGGCAGAGCCAGTACAATTGGTTCCAGCTGCATCGTAGAGCTGGGCTAAGGACAGGAACTCACCCTGTCTTGCGGGGACTGACCCGGGTCTCGAACCCTGGCTTGCTGGTTAACAGGCACAGTGTCTTAACCACTTGCGCCCCCCACAGAGTGGGTTAGAATTACTCATAGAGTTACTCATACACTTATTTGGGTACATGCAAATATATGGAGCAGGCAAGTGTATGCATTTTTCTGAAAGGAATTAACTAGATAGTTTGAATGATTGAATTTTGAAAAGCTGTATATGTGTGTAAGATCATAATCCTAACCATGTCTACTCAATGGATCTTACTCCCTGGAAAATGTTTTAGAATTGAAGCCTAAAGAAAACATTCTTGGGTAATTCACTGAACCATTGTTGCACCATTGTCATTTCAGTATTACTGCATGTATCATATTCAGTCAGATTATGCTGGTTTAAAAACTTTTCAAATAGTTTGTATATAATGGATTATTCCACTGTTGTTCATCTGACATCCATCTGTACTTACCCGGTGGTTAAATCACTACCTTTATTTATGGGCAAAATGATGTTAATGACAGAGGCAGTGACAGAAACAGGTGATCCTGTAATACTGCTATTCTGTACACCTGCCCAGAGTGAATAGACCATAAACGAAACAGGAAGAGTAACGTGGGATCAGTCTGCTATGTCACAAAAAAATTAATCTTGTTTGCCATATAGAAGGAATGTTGCATTTCTGTTTGGCATGTCAGTCATTGAGAAGTGCCCTAGGTGATGAAAAATCCTGCATGGTAATGAAATTTTAATGAAATGTTTCCTTCTGAAGAAAATGGCTTAACTCCTAATTTTATTTTTCTAATAGGGTAGCAAAGGTGGAAGAACTATGCCAAACATTCTTGATGACATAATTGCTTCAGTTGTAGAAAACAAGATTCCACCAAACAGAACACCTAAGATAAATGCAAAACTTGAAGTTAAGGATGAATCAAAGGATGATCAAAAAGTGATTACAGATGATTGTAGCACACTGTACAGTGATGTTCCACATTCTTGGATCTGTGATAAGCATGTTTTGTGGCTTAAAGATAATAAAAACAGCAACAACTGGAAACTTTTCAAAGACAGTTGGAAACAAGGGAAAGTATGTATCCACTCACACTTCTTTTCTTTGAAAGGGCTGGAAATTTGATGTACTTCAATTTCAGATCTCCAGTTTTGAAAGATATGTCTTTAATCAGGGTTCAATAGGAATCCAGCATCCCATGGGTCAGTTTGGCCCTAGTATTGTCACTACCAGACATGCAATTAAGAGTTCTTCAACACCATAAGATGTGCCTTGGGAGAAACCTAAAAAGCCTTTCACTGGTGTGAAAGTTATTTCGGATGAAGTTGGGGAGAGGAAGAAAGATCAAGATTTATGGAATAGTTTTCATATTATTGTTCAGTATCTTAACTTCATATATTTCAAATTATGGTGTTCAGTATCACAATATTGTTAAGCATTATAATGACAGAGAAGAATCTTTCTCTTTCCCCTTCTGATAGTACCATCGAAAGACTCTTGCTCTGTATTGATAGTTTTGACCACCCACTGTTACATTTTAAGATGCTTTGTATGAGTTGAAACTTTAGAATATCACACATTGATACAGTTTAATTGGTCTGCACTTAATGTTGAATAAACAGAAGAATGGTAAATGATCTTTATTCAAATCCTTTGCTAGGCCATTGTGGATAATGCTTATATTCCACTTCTCAGCCAAGTTTTGCAATATAGTCTATTGCAAAAAAAAAAATCCAAAAAGCAAAAAAAAAAAAAGATTTGGTGAAAAACAAATCTTACCCTTTCAACAAAAATGTGCCAATATTTTTGTAAGTGTGCTTTTGAGCTACCAGTTTGAGAGAGCACTGTTTTCAAATGGATGAAGGGGACATTCATTGGCAATAGGTTTGCCTGTATTGTTAGGAGGTAGGGTCGATAAAGTCAACTGGCCTCCCAGATAGCAGTGAGCTTCCTGTTTCCCAGTTTTGACCCTGTCTCACTAGGAAAAGGTCACAAGTCATCTTTGCTCCATTGGATCTAGTTTCTCTAGTCTTTTCTGACCCCCATTTTCTGATCTCCATTTCTCTAGTCTTTTCTGACCCCCATTTTCAGTTGTTTTTTCCTTATCTTATTTTATACTTTTTTTAAAAAAGCCCATAATAGAGGGATTTAACGTGGGTTGATTTGTGCTGGAGTCAGAGAGGGCTTTTATCCTTCCTCCTCTTCTTTCTGCCTTTTTTCTCTGCTCCTTCTCCCCACTTTTTTCTTTCTCTTTTCATTTGCTTCTGCCTTCCATGGGAGGCTTTTGGGCAGCAAGCTGCTGGACAGCCAGAAAATCACACAATTCACACATCTTGTGGTCAGTGCAAGCAGGAGCTGGGGAATAACATAGTGAATTATTTGTGTGGGTGAATTATTTATCTGATTATGCAGATAATGCTTGTCAATAAAATCCATACTTCTTCATCAGAAGACGAATAGGTGTTGTATTTTGTTTTCCTCAGTGGCTTATAGGGTGAGCTAAATGCTTTAAAAATCAAAGAGAGATTATCTTATTTTGACGTGTAGTTTTAAAAACATTTTTTCTCATATCTAAATGGAGTGTTCATGAGACTGAAATATTTCTTGATCTAACTTTCATAATATTTATTAATGTAAATAATAAAAATGACGCATAAAATCAATGTAATGTTTTTGCCAATTCCACATTTTTGTTTCACTTTGCAGCCTGTATTAATATCTGGAATGCACAAGAAACTGAATTCCAATTTGTGGAAGGCAGATTTTATTAGTTCCGATTTTGGGGATCTCAGGGCTGATCTGTTGAATTGCAAAGACAGCATTACTTCAAGTGGCAGTATCAAGGAATTCTGGGATGGTTTTGAAGAAGTTTCAAGTAGGTTATATAAGACTACAGAATTTTGAACTAAATAATTGTAAACTGAAAATTTGAACATCAAGTTGTGTATACATACACCCTTCATATTTCATGCATTTTGTTCAGTTGGCAACTTTCCTGGAAAATCAGATTTTGGAGTTTGTTTATTTATTTGTTTACTTTGATAGCAATTTTTAATAGAGCAGAAAGCAATAGAGGAAAGGGGAAACCAGCAAAGGGAATCACCCTAGCATGAATGGAAGATATTCTTAGGCTGTGACCCATTAATATTTTTGAAACAGTGTGAACTCCTGTTTACATTTGACATAGGCTCATGTCTTGACATGAGTCTGTGGGCATTCTCCTCAACATTGTATAAAAACAGAGTAGAAAAAACAGTAGGAGACAATGATGACTTCTGCTGAAAGGGTGGGTGCTGAATCAGGCTGAATTTTGCTATACATTGGTACCTTTATGAGCACAATCCATTCCAGAAACATGCTCACAATCCAAAATGCTCTTATATCAAAGCAAGTTTTCCCATAAGCAATAATGAAACTTCAAATAATTTGTTCCTCAAACCTACAGCAGGTGCTGGAATGATGTGGACCCAATCGTCCCAGGAACGGGATGATGGTGGGTTGCCTCTATCAGCGTCCCCAGTCCTAGAATGCTGTCTGGCTGAGTTCCTGGGTTGGAGATGTAGATCTGCACCCTGGATGTCTTGCTCATTTTGCAAGACATCACTCACAAACTGAGCAAAGATTTCTTAGAAATCTTTGTTCATCTTGTGAAATACAATCCAAGGTACCCATAAACCAAGGCACCGCTATATCTCAAGATGCAGGCTTGCCTCTGTGTCTGTGAGGACTCTGTACCGGAACCACTATGAACAACTGAATTCACAAATATGAGGGGATGCCCCTCATTCTCCAGAGGGGAGGGCATAGCTCTCCTCACCTCGGTGGACACTAATGTGCCCTGAAGAGGCTGCACACAACTGTCTGAGGGCTTCAGAATGAATGTTAGATTGAAAAAACCATTATTTCAAGTTTTATTATAAAAGATATTATATTATATTAAAAGATATTATATTATTATAAAAGATATTATATTATAAAAGATATTATGCCCTGTAAATAATCCCCCATATCTTGTGATTTAGCAAAATTACCATACAGTATTGAGACAGATGCATCCAAGTTCATGTCAAGATATGAGTATTATAATAAAACCAGAAATAACAGTTTTTCAATCCAACAGTCATTCCCACAGTGGGGGTGGGAAGGCTCAAAAAACCCTCAAACTTTTTGGCTGCATGAAATCTTGGGGGCTGGAAGGAAAAAAAGAACCAATTTACATTTCAAATTTGCACAAATTTGCATAAATGAATATATTAGATAGAACTTATGAATGAATGAATTCAAATCAGTTTATAATTACCTAATACAGATTGAAGGATGATCTTCAAACCAGTTCATAAGTACTTTCATGTGCAGAGAGAGGAGGTGCACGTAGCCTCCTCATCCCTCAGAATATTCTCTGAAGGTTTAGGGAGCAGAGTGTCCTTTACCTCCAGAGGTTTATAGTGCTTGCCCAAAGGCCAGATGGAGGGAGCTTGCTATGAGTCACATCTGGCTCCTGAGCTGGGGTTTGGACACCCATGCTCAAGAGGCAAAAGTATATGAACAGCTTCCCTCAACTCCTGAGGAAGTGTGCAGGAGGCACAGATCCATCCACAAATAACTGAAACCAAAGATTTGGGGATCTGTGGATACAGGGTGCCCCTTTGACTTTGTTTTCTCAGGAAAAAAAATTGATTCTAGGCATTCTGTTGTTGAGAGGTCAACAGCAAACTAGATGTGTTAATATTTTTTCTGTCTTATGGTTTTTATACATGTCTAAATGTTTAATCTGTTTTTGTGGCTCACAGTTTTAATAGGAAACTGATTTACATTTCAGTGCAATATTAATCGATAGAACACTACTAAAACAGTGTTAAAGCCATAAATGTAAGGTAACTAATTTTTCCACTGGGGCTTTAGCAACCTTTATATTTTAAATAGCAACCTTTATATTTTAAATGATCAAAAAGATGGACTGTCTTTTATAGGTGGTTGTTCAAAGCTCCTATTTTTCTTCCTCTGACATAAATTGCTTAACACATATACTGATCTGTGTGTTGACAGAGCGACAAAAAATTAAAAATGGGGAAACAATTGTACTTAAGTTGAAAGATATGCCTTCAGGTGAAGATTTCAAGACCATGATGCCTGCCAGGTATGTGTTTTTATTTTGTTCTTTGTCTCCACTCTTTATGTGTGTGTTGTCTTAAGTGTTATTAATTTTGCTACTACAATCTTTATTTTCTCAGATATGAAGACTTACTAAAAAGTTTACCATTGCCTGAGTATTGTAACCCTGATGGAAAACTTAATTTGGCTTCATACTTGCCAAGCTTTTTTGTACGTCCAGACCTAGGGCCCAGATTATGCAGTGCATATGGTAGGTGAAATAGATTATTTGTTGTTTTGTAGAATTATGTATTTTTAAAGAACCTGGTTTAGCCTTTGATAGGTAATTGAGATTGCCAAAGACCCAAAAGTGATATTAAGCATTAAGAAGAATATAAGGATGGAAAAATGTGAAAGATCAACCTGTGACCTCAATGACAAAATAGCTGAATAAATAAAATTTGAATTTTATTTTTAGGCCAGTAAAAGTTTCTGGGTCTTAAGTTTTATCAGAACAGTGCCTTAGAAAGTCAAATTTTTATCAAATCTCAGCCATTACTTTATAAGTAAATCTTGTATTGAACAATTGGCAAGGACCAGTTATCTCACAGGGAATGTTTTTCATCAATTCCTAAGTTGCAGATTATTTCTATAAACAAATTGATTCTGTATACAAGAAACAAGTATCTAAACTTTTTGCTCACTCTGGCAAAATAAGCAGGATTGTTTGTCAGGTTTTTTTTAAAATTTTGCACATGCATTTTTAATCTTACTTGACAGTAGATGTCTGTGCTTTCATTGACTGATTCAATCCTTTTTCCCTTTTAATCTGATTTTTTAAATCTAACTTGTAAACGTAAGATTTCACAAGAAAACTTCATGAAGCCCTTAAACGTCTTTCAATATAATTATTGTCAAAGGTGGATGGCATTCAGACTAGCAGTAAGACATAGGAACTCATTTCACAAACAGAGGCTTCCTCCATGAATCAGAGCATCCCATTCATGGAGGAACCTTTTTTTTTGCAGAGGGAGCTTCCAATACTCAAAAACCTAATTGGATGCCATCCAGAATTCACATACTGCATTTAACTACAACAAAAACTTTATATATTAATTTTGAAAAGGTGTAGCTGCTGCCAGAGACCATGACATAGGAACTACAAATCTCCATATTGAAGTGTCTGACATTGTGAACATCCTTGTCAGCGTTGGCATTGCAAAAGGGAATGGTGTTCTCTCAAAATCAGGTAAATTGGAAAATTTTATTAAGTGGAAATGTATGAAATTGAACCAGCAGTAATAGTGTGCTTTTAAAACTAGCACAGTGCAGTTCCGGTTCCAATAAGATGACATCCAATGGCTTGTACAATAAAAACATGTTACAGAGAGCTTTTGGGCTTTTGTGTTTCTCATCCCTTTTCCACACCTGAGGAGAAGGAAAAGTTTAAAACTATTTGACGTTTTCCACAAGCCATGGTTCCCCATTTGCTCTGAATATGAGGAGTTAGTTAATAAACTAGGATGTGAAATCACATTCAGATCTTGATGTGTTAACAAATTGTACATAGTTTGTACAGACCACATTTGTATATATATATAGCCATAATGGAACAATGCAGTTTGGGGGCAGTCACAGAGCCCTCAAAGGAAGGCAGTCCTTACCTTGGAGTTGCATTGCCCTTGCTCTGGAGTTGGAAAATTGGTTAGGATTGTGCCCTGGGGTTGTTTTCTACATGGGTAATTGTGATTGTAACTAAAGAACCCAGAAGGTGGTAACCGTTATACAGGACAACATGTTTACTGTGGAAGGAAGGGGCATTGGGCCAGAGTCAGAAGGATGCTGGATGGAGTTGCAGCTGTTTGGAGTGGGAGATGAATGGAAGAGGGGGAGGACCAAGGCAGGTGATGGTGGAATCAACGGAGGCCTCCTCCACCAGATTCTATCTTCCATGTCATGCTGAAAAATCCAATATGGCCAGTGCTTTTTTCCTTGAAATAAGATGTTTCCTTACCATGAAGATGTTATTTGTAATCATAGTCATGACCACTTGGGGGACCACAGAGGTGATGGTACTTACCACAGAGGTGTTGGTACTCAGTACTGTTGAGTACCCCCTCAAAAAGATCCCTGAATATGGCGATTCTCAGGTCTGTATTGGCAAAACAACTGAGTCAGACATGAGTAGCCTCATTGTGGGGCCTGCACCACATTTTCCCCTTCCCCACTGGGACTTCTAATAGCTACCATGGGGCTGCTGCATGCAGTAGTAGCCATTTTGGTGCTGCTGTACCTGATAGCCCCAGGAAAGATAGGATCGGTCTTCCCAAACTTGGCAATGACAGGTGTGAGAAGTTTCAAAATAAATCCTTAATTTGACATAGTTGAAATTAACTTTCCTAGTTTTGAGCCAGAATTACCTGACCCTTATTTTAAATATTTGTGAAAATTTCTCTTCTGTTTTATTTTCTTAATTTGCTTGCCTTCATCCAATTCTCCTTTTTGTTGTTAGAGCTGATACATCGGTGGGGCGGTGGGGAGGGGGCTGGTTTTGATTTTCCAGCAAGCATAGGCTTGTTGGTTGTGAATGAGCTGACAAGCCTGCAGGTGTCCACCTCACCTTTTATCTCCCCTAAAATACCAAATTGCATCCAACACTTCTTGATTTCTTACAGCAATTTCCCATAACATCCAAACTGTTTTATTTTAGCAAACCCTACACACCAAGATCAAGATGAGGCTTGATATTCTTACATACCAAGACAAAGATGTGTCTGGTGGGATGTCTTAAACCACAGAGTCCCAGTTTGGATGTTACTTTCTGGTTTATTTTCACTGTTTTTTTGTATCAAATGTAGTTGACCCCTGAGAGAAGGATGAGGCATGTATGATCCATCAAGACAATGGCAACATAACATTAACTCAATAATCCGAGTTATGCCAGAGCTCAGAGCACTTACATACACAATGCCAGATATAAATTGTGTCTTCTTCAGCTATGAAATATAATTTTATTTGTAAATTCTCAGGGGTATTAAAGAAGTTTGAAGAAGAGGATTTGGATGATCTTCTAAGAAAAAGACTGAAAGACTCAAGTGAATTGCCTGGTGCTTTGTGGCACATTTATTCTGACAAGGATGCTGACAAGATAAAGGAGTTTCTACGGAAGGTTAGCTATAAAATTGGATGTAATATTAATTATGTGGAATTGAACTTTCAAAATTAATATTCATTATGCATTCATTCAGAGCACAAGATCCAGGAGAATCTCTCCAAATCAAAAATAATGAAGCTGTGGATATTGGTTTAATGGTTAAAGCTTGATTTAATGGTTAAAAAAATTGCTTGTATCCTGCCACATAGGAGCATTGCTGTAAAAGATAAAATGTGCAGATATAGCTAGAAACCAAGTGGATGGTGGATTCATCAAGCGTTTTCATCCTGTGAGATAAACATGATGGAGTACATACAGAAAACATAGTTTGGTATCTAGACTTTTATGAAGCAGTTCTTAATGTTTTGAGTTTGTTTATAGAAAGTCCTTTTTGGATTTAGGGTCATTCAACTAGTAAAGCTTAATGATTCTCTAGTTATTGAAGAAATATATTTAAAAAAATTTTAACTTGCAAAAAATACTTGTCTTAATTTTCAAAATTTTATAAAATAGCATGTTAGTGATACATTTCAACAGGAAGTGATTACCTGTTGAGTTTTACATATTTTTTTCATTATAGTAGGTTCACATTGGTGCTTATTTGGTTATATTTCTGGCTATCAGTTTACTTGGTATTTTTGTTTGTATTTTAATATATACATAAATTCCATCCTCCCGTCTCTTTGAAGATGACGTTTGCCTTTTAGGTTTCATTTTTATTTGGTCTATGAGCCCAATCCTAACCATGTCTACTCAAAAGTAAGCTCCATTGTGTTCAATGGGACGTACTCCCAGGAAAGTGTCTTTAGGATTGCACCCTATTTTTTTTTTAATGATTGTGAGTAGGATATAATGTGTGTTTATTATGTTCCAAGCAGTCTGACTTGACAAGAGAAAGATAGCTCACTATTATTTTTTTCTTACTTTTCCAAAGGTTTTGAAATTTATCTCATTAAACTTTAGAACTTTTATGCAATAAAGTTTAAATTACAGTAGTAAAGTATTTTAAAAGGAGACCAATGTTTTTCTATAATGATACCTGTACATCAAGGGTCAGGGAACTTTTTTACCTTTTACCTCAAAAATATTTAGATACTCTGATGTTACCCTCTTGATTTGAAAGGAAGGAAATAATATATTATTAATTATTTGAATTCAAAATTTTATTGAATCTATTCAAAATTTCTTTGAAAGCTTCAACTTCAAAACTTCAGGTTTTAGAGAAATGATGTGTGTGTTACAAATTTTGTACCACACATAATAGTACAACTCTATTAAAATTTTAACTCTATTGAAATTTGTACCACAGCCAGCCATACGTGGTAATCATCGTCATCATCATCATTAGTGGCTTCCAGGCTGTGTGTGGTATAGCCATTGATAATGTCACGTCTAGGCAACTATTAGTGTTAGTATTTCAAGATGTTATAGTGACAGTCTGTGCAAATTTTTCCCCTAGACTAGAGTTGGGTATACCTTGACAGGAGCCTATAACAAGGCAAAGAAACTCGGCACCACAGCTGCAGTACAGACTGCGCACTGCCAAGATGGCGCAGTCATCTCCACTCCACTCCACTGTACTCCACTCTACTGAAGAAGCGGGTGGACTTGGAGGTGGGGTTCAGGGCATCAAGCAGGGAAACATGATATACACAAGGGCCTGACACACTCAGGGTAACCAGATCCTACACTCAAAATGTAGGATATGGTCACCCAAAAGATTTGCAACTGAAAATCTGGACTTTTTAAAAAAATGTAGGACAAAATGTAGGATAAGTAGACACCTGGGAATGGATGTTTGCTTTGGCTGGAGAGGCTTCTGGAGAGGCTCACGCTGCAGTTGGGGGCAGCTGAGAATGAGTTCAGCCGTCCGGGCAGGCACTGCAGGCGTCCATCTTGAAAAGAATGACCGCGCAAGTGCATAGCCTTTCCATGCCTCCCTGCCTAAAGATTCCCATAGAGAGGCTTCTCCATGGGCAGAGTGTCCTCTCCTGACCTCACCAGCACACGCCTCCAATTAGGAAAGGGAAAGTGCCGGTGAGGTCAGGAGAGGACACTCCGCCCATGGAAAAGCCTCTCCATGACAACCTTTAGGCAGGGAAGGCTGCACATGAAATGAAATTCCTCGTTTTTATGGATGGTCGCGCTGCCGAGACACAGTTGTGCATGCATATAGATTCATATGCATGCCTGGCTGTGTCTTGGCAGTGCAACTGTTCGTTAACCCCAGGAATTTCATTTTTACCCCATTTGGGGTAATTTACCCCACTTCCCTGACCACTGCTGTACATAGTTCTTTTTTGCATATCAAAAAGTATTATAACTGTATTATAGATGGCAAAAGAACAAGGCTTGGATGTTTTACCAGAGCATGATCCAGTACGTGACCAGAGTTGGTATGTAAACAAAAAACTTCGTCAAAGGCTTTTTGAAGAATATGGAGTGAAAACCTGTACTCTGATCCAGTTCCTTGGCGATGCTATTGTTTTACCAGCTGGAGCACTTCACCAGGTAGAAAAGCTTCTCCCTGATAACTCTGTTCTAGGCCCCCTAGAGCAGGGGTGTCCAAACATTTTGGCAGGAGGGCACATCATCTCACTGACACAGTGTCAGGGACCCAATAACAAAAAGATATATTCACATTTCCAATTTGAATAAATTTACATCAATGAATATATTAGAAATGGAACTTAAGAATGAATTGATTCAAATAAGTTCATAAAAACTTTCTTATGTATAAAGAGAGCAATCTTTAAACTAGTTCATAAGCATTTTCATACACACAGTGAGAAGTTGCCCTTGGCAAGCTTCCAAGCAGCATGCAGCAAGCCTCCTCCATCCGGCCCTTGGCAAGCCTTGTAATTATCTGGAAGTGAGGGAAACTTTGCTCCCCTCACATTCAGAGGTATTCTGAGGGCTGGAGAGGTTGTTCACACCATCTGGTCCCTGAACTGGGTTTTGGACGCTCCTGCCCTAGAAGATAAAAACTGTTAGCAAACATATCTTCCTGAAGCGTCACTGTTTTCAATGTGTTAAATCTAGACTTTGTATGCAATAATCCCTCAGTTTCTATATGAGTTTGATTCCCACCTATTCCCACACACATAGACACCAATATCAATAAATACAGGAACCCCTTTTAAAAAATTTTAGAAAGGAAAAATCAGTAAGAAGATAGCCTTCCCTATTTCTCTACAGAATTGTGCCAGCTATATGGCAGTCTTCTGTGCTCCTGTAATCAACACTTCCTTCACCTTTTAGCCCTTGCTTACATCATGTGTCCCACTTACAGGAGCAAGGAACCTATATTGGCCCTTTTTACTTTTAAAAATGTTTTTGAAAAAGGATTCCTGCATTCATGGCTACATAATCCATTGATGCTGGGCCTCCGGATAAGGTGGATTCAAGTACAAAGTAAACCTTGGATTACAAGTAATTTGTTCTCTGAGTGTTCTGTAGAACGAACAAACATTTCTAATAAATTTTAACTTGATAAATGAGCAATGTTCTGCAGTATAAGTAGAAGGTGATGCCAAATGTCACATGATCACAACTGAGCCAATGGATCACTCCAGTCTCCTCCCTGTCTCTTCTGCCTCAGTCTCTCCACCTTCTCCTTTGCAAATGGCACTTTGCCAGTCAAATAGCCTCTGATCTGCTTTCCCCCCCCTCTCTCTCTCTCTCTCTCTCACACACACACACACTCTTTTGATTACTTGTTTCTGGAACAAGTTATGCTCACAAACCAAGGTTTTCACTGTAAAAGGCTTCATAGTATTTTTCTCTATGTGGTATGTTCTTCATCCTTATACAGTCAAATCTTGGTGCATGAAAAATGTTCCTATTTTGAAATTTAGAGTCACAGTATATTTGGTTTTGCTCATCAAAATCTGCATTACCATTTAGATGTTACGAGTCTGTAGACTCTTGGTTACAATTAAACAGAGTATCAGTAATTTGAAGACTCTCATTGATCTGGATGTTGCCTATCCTTTGTCTATCAAGAATTTAGAATTGTTGCTTTTGTGGTTTTTTTTTTACACAGGTACAAAATTTCCATAGCTGTATTCAAGTAACTGAAGACTTTGTGTCTCCAGAGCACCTTGAGCAATCATTTCACTTAACACAAGAATTGAGATTGTCAAAAGAAGAAATAAATTATGATGATAAGCTGCAGGTAACAAATGAGTCCTTGTCATAATTCCATATGTGTTTTATTAATTGGAATGAGTGTCAATGAATACGTGCCAGATGGAATTCCTTTCAGGTGTGATTATTTCACAGTGAACAACTTGTTCAGAGCATTTCTGTACCCCGAATAAGAAGCAGATATATCTTGGGTTTTGGGTTGTTCTCCTTTTCAAATGCCACTCTTTCCAAAATGGGAAAACTCATCCTATAAGCCACTCATCAGTGGAATCTCCTGCTGAACTACTTTCTACACCCTCTTTCAATCTCAGCATTGATAGTGCCATATTGTACTAGTGCTTTCTAAAGTGCATGTACAAGCTGAAAAACGGTGTGTCTTTCATGCTCAGTACAAACATGCTTATGTCAACTAGGCCAGTGTCTTATTTTGGCAGTGTCTGCCACCACACAATGTGCCTTTTGCTACTTTGGGAAGTGCTGTGGTCGTCACTCATTTCACTGAATTTATTTTTACAGATTAAAAATATCTTATATCATACAGCTAAGGAAATGGTGAGAGCCTTGAAGATACATGAACATGAAATAGAAGATACAGAAGAAAACTGATTGTGTACATTCTTCCCCTCTAAAGGGGGGTCAAAAGATTTCTTTTCCACAATGAAGACTCTGTTCACTATTATAAGCTGCACGAACCATCAGTGCCAAGAAAATATGTTCATTGTATTTACTTGCTACTGACACTGCAACAGTAAAGCTTCTCATCACAGCTGATGTGATTGGAACTTGTAGGGTTTTAGAAAACCCTTAGCAGCACCCTGCTGCTGTGTATTATAATGTAAAGGAAATTTGCAAAATGTCAGAGATATAAGATGTATTTATTTTTGGAAAAAAGAATTCTATGCTCTATTGTTGATCAAATGTAAATGTGATTTGTACAGTTTGGTTAAAATAACTTGGATATTTTTCACTACATTTGAGACAGTTACTGTGAGAGTAGGACACAAACACCAGCTATTGCCTGCATTTGGGATATTGCTGAATCCGCACAGCAGTCATGTCATGATCTGAAAAATTACTGCCAAATAACTGTAAACTTTGTACAATATAAAGTATATAAAATAGATATTACAGACACTTCAGTATTTTATTGAAGCTATTCAGTGTACAATGAACATTTTCAAAAAGGTGTAATTTATTTAAAATTTGTCTCATTTTGGTAAAATTTATGTGAACTTTTAAAGCTAAATATTAAACTTAATATGCTATGTAAATATATACATATATACATTCAATGATGTATTTTTTTAAAACATTGGCTTGCTTTAATTTGTTAAAAGTGAAAGTGTTACACATGCTTTGTACATTGAAAGTTGAAAGGGGTTTTACATTTTCCATTAAAAGGATTTTATCAAATGTTGTCTCATTGTGTTTTTCGTGTTTGTGGCACATTTTGTTAAAGATGCACCTGTCTTGAGTCATTCATTCATTCCCAGTGGTTACAGATGTGTCTCTGTAATGTTGACTATTGTAAAAGACTAGATTGTTGTGTGTCTGATCAGTGTTGATCGTTCTGCCCTCTCCAGATTTCATACAAAACTTCTAACGTGCTAAAGCACAGTTCGACTGGCTGAGCCAAAGAAAGTTTTATCTAATGAAGAATAAAAATAATTAAATACTGCCTTGCTATGTACTGTCTTTAATTTACAGTTCTTTTTAAAAACATGAGCTATAGAATATAAAAACCATAATTGTATGTTAGAGCATAAAAGGAACATTCCTTTTGGCAGAGCTCAAAATTACAACATAAGACTTCTAAGGCTGCAATCCTAAACACACTTTCCTGGGAGTAAGACCCACTGAACACAGTGGGGTTTACTTCTGAGTAGACATGGTTAGGATTGTGCTCTAACATAGTTTCATAAAAAAGCAGTGAGTAGAAGCTCACATTACATATAAATAAGAGCTGCTTCAGCGTTTGTACCATATGGTGATGGTCTCAGCTTATTGAGAATTGGCATTTCAACCAATCCATGATGGAGTAACTTGGGGAGGCCTGGCTGGCCTGTCACAGGGGCCTGTCACTAGGACATTGCCTTTCCCACCGAAGGGTTACCTTTTTATCTACTTGTGTTTGCGTGCTTTCAAACTGTTAGGTTGGCAGGAGCTGGGCTAGGGATGGGAGCTCACCCCATCTTGCAGCACTTGGGTCTTGAACAGCTGGCCTGCAGAGAGGAATTCTGACCACTGAGCCTCGCAGCCCTACATATAAAGAAAAGCTTAACTTTTCATTATTAAACGACATGGGAATTGATGGTATTTTTCTAAAGCACAATTCATACTTCATATGTGGAATACTGTGACAGCACATACGGAAATAAATAATAATGGCCTTATTCCATTTATACACAAAATGTGTATGTCACATAATTCTGATCTGTGTTAATACTTAGAAGCTACTTGCTTTAAAATATTGTACTGTAATCTCATGGATTAAATTATTGTCTACATTTAATAGTTATTCACTAGAGATGTTTTCTAAAGTTATTTGATTGAAAAGTCCTTTGAATAACTGTCTCAGTTATAGTACTTAGGGTGCAGTCCAGATAGGTCCTTGCACTGACCCAGAAGTTGTAATGAGCAGGCTGTGCTGGCCTTGGAGGCCAAAACCTGAGTGACCCAGTCTTGGGGGGTGGGGGTGCAACCAGTCTCTGCCACTTAGGCCTGTTCCCAGCCCCTCTCCTAACTTGCCCAGCATTACACCAGGCTGCTCAGATTTACATCTACAATTTCACTAGTGCAGATCTGAGTATCGCCACTGAAGTGCCTGACCTGCAACACAAGGTAAGGGGATAAATGTCCCCTTGGAATTGTACAGCAAATTTCTCCTGCACTGGATACAGCACAGGCCACATAACCTGCCTGTTCCAACACAGGTTAGGATTGGGCTACCCATCAATAGCTAATGGCTCCAGCACTGCCACAATAACTTAAGTTTTCATAAAGATGTACATTAGAATCTGGCCATTATGACTTTAATGACTTGCTGTTAATCACTTTACTGAGCAACTGCTACAATTACTGTTACGGAGCTGGACTTTCATGGTGTCTCTGGATGGACCTGCCCGTCACCTTACCAAATCATGACTACACTGCAAGCCCTTAAAGGAGGAGAAGATTGTCATCTTTAGGTATGTAGAAGATGGGGTCATGAAGGAACGTTCTGCACCTCCTTTCTGCCTTCAAATTCTAAGGATGTGTTATGGATGTAGGTGGACATTCAGAAAGGGCAGAGGGTGTCCATCTGGATCAGAGTGAAAGATCAGGGAGGTTGTGTAGGCAAAACTACAACTTGGGTTGGACAAGTTGTTTTTTGTTTTTGATTTAACAAAAAAAATTTTAATGGGGGAGCACAATCAGCACTAAGCATGCGTATGAACTCGTGGCTCTTTTTCACACTGAAATCAAACCAGGAAGGTTGTTTCTGGACTGTGAGTAGGATGTTTTGGTGTTGTATTCTACGGCTGAGAATATTCTCCAAGTAGATATCAAATACGCACATATTCTCTTGCTGGACAGCCAGCTTCTGGAGGCAGAGGTTCTGTCTATCACTCCCCCCTGATCCCAATCATACACCCATTTTTTTCTGGACAGATCAGAGATCACTACATAGTGGGATCTTGTGTGGCCCCTTCCCTCCTGCTTTTTGAATGTAATATATCCACACACACTGGTAGCAAATTTACTACTGGGAAGAGATGAGCGGTATGATGTGAGCAGGCACAATAAAACGTTATTAAAGATGCTGGGAATGTATTTTCTTGCAACATACAGAAATTCTTTGTACAATAAGGTAGTACAGAATGTTTTGCAAAATGGGTACATTAGGTACAATTATTGAATGCCACACTCAAATCAGCACACCTGTGAAGCGAGATTGTGGCGAGTTCATGTATTTTACATGCTCTTAACATAAAATGGTTTGGTGAAGCATTAGCCGTGTCACTAAGCTTGCCCTATAAGAATAGCAACATTGTTCCCATAGTAACTAATGCATTACAGCTGGAAAAGCAAATATCAGTACCACGTAGAAGATAAAATCTGATGCTAGGAAGCTTTTTTCTCATTACTCTGGGATGCGGCAGCATTATTTATGGTTTTGCATATTTGCAGCCCTAAGGAATTGCCAACATGATCAGGTTAAAAAAGAAATCTGTAATTAAATCCCAAATTTGTTTTAAAACCCACTCCAGTCACCCAGTGGCTGCAATCTTCTTCTGGATTCATTGAGTACACCCACGTGGACACCTCGTATCCTCCCATCTAAACGTTCCTCAGAAGATTCACAGAATAATCCCTGCAGGCAGTTTTAAGGCTCTTCTGATGAGACAAACCTGAACAGTCCTGACCTCTGCAGACAAAACAAGGTGTCAAATCTACACTTTTATGTATTGGGGAAAAAAATTCCCTTATTGTCAAATATCTATGGCAGTGATTTTCAGCCAGTGTGCTGTGGCACATTGGTGTGCCGTGGATAGTCCTCGGGTATGCCACTGGAATTGGGGGATTGACATTAATAGGAAAATTGGGGAATTTGAACAGCCCGGTATGCCTTGTCAATGGTAAAAACAATTGATGGTGTGCCTTGACTATTTCAGTGGCTTGTTCTGTGTGCCTGTGAGATGAAAAAGGCTGCAAGTCACTGATCTATGGAAACAAGGGGAAACAGCATATCGGGCATCTGCTTGCTATAAGCCCATCAATAAAGACTCATCAATGAGTTACTTGTTCTTCCCTTACTAAACCCTTCTTCCTCTGACATCCTTGAATAACAAAAAACTCAGCTTTCAAGATCATGATTGGATCTTTCTTTCCATACTGCCTCTCTCTCTCAACCATCTTTTGGAACAACACAGAAATTAAGACACATGGATTGTGTTGTAGTAGATAAAAATCCAAAACTCATCCTCCTGTGAAAAGACTGGCTGAGTGTGTTCTGTTCTCAAGTAAATATCCTCAATTGTTCCTTGTTTTTCTCTGGTAGTATGACTCATGCGTTGGCAAAGTGTTTGCTATATTCGTCAAAATTATTTCAGTTTTGCAATACAAGTGGTAATGTTGAGAAATAAATGTCTGATCCCATGTTTTAATGTAATTTGCTGAGACTTTTCATATAAAATAGGAGATATGAGAATTATTGACTAGTGCTATTTTACTATTTTAACTATTTGAAATAATACTATTTTATTAGATTGGAGTGCCATTTTTAGTGTGTGGAGAGGTCAAAAACATCAGTGCACTAGAACAGGAAACGAGTTAAAATTTCTTAAGTGGTTTGACTCCAAGTAAAGGAGCAAATCATAGCAGTGCAGGTGGTGCTTTGCTTGGCACCAAACTGGTATGTCCGATCATCCAGAAGAGTCTTCAGCAGGTGAGGCAAGAAACTGAAGCAGGCAGCAACCTGAGGTCAGGCGGGTTGTAAGCACTGCCACCAGTGTTTTTTCTCTCTCCCCCCCCCCCCATTCATATTGGCAACAGCCAGGGCTCTCAAATGAGTCAACTCCACTAAGATGTTGGTGGAGCCATGCTCCCCAAGGTTCAGCAGGCCCTCTGAATCGGTCATTCATCTACCTTTTCCTCCTCATTTGTCCCGCCTCCCCTTCATTTCAAAATCAAGTATGCTATGTCTTCTTCCTTGGCCTGGAAGAAAGGGAAGTTGAATTACACAGCAGCTCCTCTTCACATTAACTTGCTGCCACCAGGTAGTAAAGGAACTGTGGCATTACAAGCTGGAATTTAAGGTAGGTCTCGGCTCTTGATCTGTTGACCATTGCATTAAGAAAAATTGCTCTAGTTGTAGATTGTAGTGTTATCAAGAACATCACTTAGCACCAGTTAAACTGCAGGAAAAACACAACATTTCAATAGAAGAGATAATAATGGGCTATTAGTGATGTAATGTTCCTAGATGTTTTGCTGTATATCCAGAGAACATAATGTTTTAGACTTGTGACGTGTTAAAAACTTGCAAATTGTGCCTTTCAGTTTAAAGCACTGCCATGTATTCCAGAAAGATGTTTTCCAGCAGATGGCACTCTTGTAGTACCTAAATGAGATATATAGTGACAAAGTTTAATTAGCCACAAGTATCAAACTCAGGACGCCAGCGTGGGATACAAGTATATCAGATATATATAATCAGGTATATACCCTATACCAGATTTCTTATCCTCAGTTTTCTATATCTTTCCTTCCTTAGGCTATGTTATTTTTATCTTATCCTTATCTTTAGTTAAATGGCATGCCTGCATGTGGAGGGGCAAAAGAGGGTTCTTTCCCACAAACAGGGAATTCCAATGAAATCTCCCCTGCCCCCCCCCCCAGAGAATATCATTGAAAAAAGGGAGTAGTGTGAAGGTCCAAACCTTCATCCAGCCAATAAATGAGATATTAGAGAATAAATAAAAATAGCAGCAAGAGACAACAGCATTGTTTGTATGTAAGTAGCTATGTAAAGTAGATAAAAATCCTGCTTGGTATAACTGAGTTCCTAAAGTTGGGAAGTAGAGAAGTTTATGGGGCAAAGAAGCAGGTTTGCACCCTTTATTTCCAGTTCACAACTAGAGGTACATGTGAGGCTTTGCTATGTACAGGGATTCTCTTCTCCAGAAAAGACAAATTTTATTGGACCATTGCATGGCCTTTCATATTAGTCAAAGGAAGGATATAGGACTACTGCCCCATTGGGCAAAAATATCACCAGCCTCAGAACTGTGCTATATAGTACTATAGGTGATAAGACCTGAGATATTTTTTGAACAAAATGAACAATTTAACACTTATTACTATGGTACTAAAACTCAAACCAAAAGAACTTTTTTTCTGGGCCAACAGCAGTCATGTTCTTGTTTCTGACTGTAGGTAAATATCTAATAAGTCATATTGTTGAAGTATGCCCAAACCTTGCTACCCTCTCCCCCCTTTACTCAGTAATAATTAAGAACTACAGGGTGATTGGTAACTCCCTATATTGTTCGAGTGCAAAGATGGACCAGGAATTAGACAAGCCGAAAATGGTTAGGATTGTGCTCACAGAGCTTACATTAACTGCATGAAAGCAATATTATTTTGCACTCGAACAACAGATTTCCAAATTTCATAACGTCCACTAGCTGGGCATGTTCCTGCAGGGTAAGGCGTCCAGCCATGTTTGTAGGGCTTCCAATTTCCAAACAAAATAATCAATCTGAAACACAGATACAAACAGATTACATTCTCATACATTAAAGATCAAACACAAAAAAATTTGAGATAAAAATTACAATAAATAATTTATAAGTATTTTAAAATAGGGAGTTACTTTTCAATCACCTGTAGAAATCAGAATAGTTTTGTCACCTTCACTACTCATTACTTTCCTCAGTGTGTTAAGCAGTGGGACGGCAGAACTATTCTGGAAACATTGTTTAGTTAGTGCAGATGTACATTCCAGCTTCAGTCTCTGCTATCTCCAGTTAAATGGATTTTTAACATCAGGCCTCAAAGAAACTACTGCCTTGGGCCTGCAAGCACCACTGCCAGTCAGAATTGACTGGAGCTGATTAGTGAAGCCATGATTTGACAGTAGAAGGCAGCTTCATATGTTCCAGCAAACAAGGAAAAGGATTCCAAACAGACCTGAAATATTTTATTTTCAATCAAGTTCTGGCAACTACCATTACTTCCATTCATGCACCAAGGGTTGCTCATCCTTGTGTATTTGTTTAAAGGATGTCTAGTAGTTTCTTATACAGAAAAACACATTATGAAGCACCCTGATTATGTAAACAAATAAAAAATTAACTAAATTGGTTCCTTCAAAAATATGGACATATAGTGTTTCTCCAGATTGGCTGATATTACATTTTAAGTCAGGAGTGCAGAGTGTGGCACATAGATTCATCGTGTAGCAGAACAGAGGCAACATCCACTTATTGTTGAGTTTTTGTGCAGAATTAAATCAAATACCAGTTTAATGCATGATAGAAAGTGTCCTCCAGTGCCAAAATCATCACCCTAAGCCTTACCACTTAGGATTTGCATTATTTTATGGCATTAAAGAGACTTAGACATAGCCTACTTAAGAGCCCTGCAGGATTGTGTTACTTGAAGGTTTCCCATCAGTCATTTGGCTTGGAAAAAAATTAGGACACGAGCCTAGCTTTTACCAACGATGGTAAACTAGGCTCTGTTCAACCAATCCAGTATCATGCGCTTATTTCAAAATTACGAAGTAAGATACTCTCCCTTAGTAGGACTGTAGTTGATGCTGCTGCCCTTGAACCACAGCTGTGCTGGTGGCTTTCCCTTTTTCCATTTTGTTGGACTACAGAAGAACATATAGTGTGGCCTCCACTTAGCTGTTCATGAGTCCCTTCAGTATATCTTCTGAGAGCTCCAAGAGAGGGAGTTCAGGGGAGGGAATGTCTAGGGGAGGAAGGCTGGGGATTGGAATGTCCTTTGCCTTCCCTGCGTTGGTTGTAAATTTCTGCCAAGTTGAGGCAGAGGAAGCAGAAGCTTCTGAATGCTGCGGGAGGCCCCACAGCTCTGACTTCTCCACAAAGTCAGCATCTACATCCAGCTCCTTCTCGAGGGGTGATTTTAGGAGCCTGGCCCTTTCAGCTTTGAGTTGTTTGTTTTCTCGCTTCAGTCTCTCATTTTCAGCTAAAAGGATTTCCACATGTCGCTCCAGATTGTCAATTTTGGTGGCTTGCTCCTCTATTTTTGTCTTGTCATCCTTGGGAGTTTTGCTCCCAACATATACCTGTAGTGGTTCCTTTTTTTTCTGAAGCAGAAACAGTAATGTATCTGGGTCCCGATCCAAGACACCATGGATTGCCTGTGTGTCCTTCACTGGAGAGGGGTTATACCTTAAACTAGCAGGAGCTGCCAGATTTTGGTCATCAGATTCCTCTGCTAGTGGTTTAGAAGAAGCCTGTAGGTGTATAGCACCCTCCTTGTCCAGACTCTGAAGGGTTTTGAGCCTCTCTTCCCTCTTTGCTCTTTTTGCTCGCTCTTGGATTAGTAGCAACTGTTTCAGGTGACTCTCTCTCTGCAATGCCAACGATAACTGGGCCTGTGCAAAAAAGAAAAGAGAGCTTCAACTCTTCCTTGATAGTTCAGATCCTAAAAATAGAAAAATGGTTGTGCTTTCAAATATTTTTCTCACAACACACCCAACTACAAGCCTTATTCTAGTTTGTGCAAAATCAAAAAACACAGAAAAAAATCACTATTTAAGTTCTGTATTGCTACAATCAGCATGTTTGAAATTTAAACCTACTGTTACCACTGTTGTTTGTGTTACTTACACAACAGATACAGAACAGAAATTAGCCTTTGGTGCTAAGGAAGCAAAAAGGTTCTCCATTACAGTTACCTTAGGACTGATGTTTCAAGGTTGCCTAAAAATAAGCATTTGACTCATTTAAGGAAGCTGTATATATGTTATCAGCAGTGTGTGAATCTAGAGCCAGAGAGGGGGTCCCACAAGGGGTGCTCTCTGGCTGATGCTCTCTGTCATCTGTCAAGAGAGGCACCCAGTTCTCCTGACTGGCATTAGGGAGCATCACCCAGGGAGCCCCCTTTCCAGGTCCCCACAAGAGGAGTTCCCTGGCCATAGTGCTCTGTTGCCACCCACTCCTGGCTAGCAACAGGGAGCAATACCGTGGGAGCCCCCTATGCAGAGACTCATAGGGAGGGCTCTCCAGCCAATGCACTCCACCTTCAGCAGGAAGAGGCACACACCTCCCTGGTGAAGGGCAGCAACCTGGAGAGGAGGGCGAAGAGCTCTATAAGGATAAGCTCTCCTTCTGGTGACCTGGAGGAGATTCTCAGGCTGAAGCACAGCCACCTCTAAGCCAGGAGAGGCGTGGATCTTGCCTGGCTGGAGGCAGCTGCGCTTCAGTGTTGTAGCCCAGCCCTTAAGGCTCAGCAGTGGGTTGAGGACCCCTGATATACATTGCCTAGAATGTTTGGGGAATGCACAAAATAAGTTCTCTTCTGTCTTAGTCAATATATTTCCCGTAGGGATTCTAACAATGCCTTGGTATTCAATAGAATGTCTACCAAGTACTCTACAATATATCTTAGTTTTACACAATACTCATAACTACTTCAGGGTCCAGTGCTAAGCTTCCCCGGTGTCTAGAGGAGCATCAGCACCAAAACAGCTGCCGCTATAAACCAAGGGGCCAGGGAAGCTACCCAAGATCTCTTCAGGGCAAGAGAACAGCAATTTTCTTAACCTATATTGTTCCCTGGGAGTCCCAAGGGGTCTATTTGAATCTGCAACTACTATTTAGTGGGCAGTCATTAGCAGGTGCAGAACTGATAAGGTTTGTACTGGGAGGAACAGCTTCGGTAGGGGCAAAGGATGCAGAGACAGTCTGCTGCTGTCTCCATCCCTGCCCCCTTCTTGGCCCAATTCTCCCCTTATTACACCTTTTCTCTGCACTGTTCCGCCCAACTCCCCATGTTCCCTCGGCCCTCCCCTCACCCCCACTGCTAGGTGAGTAAAACTACCTAACATTTGAGAACCAGTGGATTAAAGAGAAGGAGGTTGTACATTTTGTGCAGCTCTCGCAAAGGCAAGGCACTAAAGAGTCTCGTGGTCAGAACAAAACTGTCTGTTATAGTACTCTTATCAAGTCTGGCTCTAGAAAATAGTTGCATGGTTTAATCATTTGTTTTTTCCCCACAATGTACATATTTATTTTGGAAATATGAACATGAATTTGGACAAACTTTGAGTTAATGGATGATAGGGTGGCCTGGCATGCTGCAATCCGTGGGGTCATGAAGAGTCAGACATGACCTAACGACTAAACAACAAATTTATTAAATGCTCTGCTATTACCACCTATAGCAATTGCCACCTATTTCAGATCTAGACTGTGGATCTCAGGATGGTTAGGGATACATAGGTACTCCTTCTACTCTCCTACTGTATGCCTCTATGTTAATATTCTTGTTTGTTCTTCTCCTATAGCATTTTGCCTTTTCAGAACTTAAGCCTGCAGGCAGAGTTCCTAGTTGACCATTATGGTTATGTATTGACTCATTCTTAGAGGCAATATCACTGCAATTTAAATAGCAAAATTTCACCTGATCAGATTCTGTCAGCTTCATGGCCTCCGAAAGATATGCTGTGTAAAATGCAAAATTGAAAATGTTTAGGATGGTCATAGAGAAGCCCAACAAAAGCCTGGTTGCAGCTTCATCTGTACATAAATCCCCAGGCTCAATACATAGCCCCACTACATGTGTATCTAATTGGAAGCCTGCACCTATAATAAACGTGAATAGCCATAAATCAAGACAGGACACTGATTATTGCCAGCTGACTGGAAAAATACTCTCTTATTTATACCAGCTTCTTAAAGCCTGCAATTCTACAAACACGGTTCCAATTCCATTAGTCACTGAGCCACCTTTGCAAAAGGGCCTTCCTGCTCTGAAGAATGCCTTCAGGGAACAAACTCCATTAGGTCCCCAAGTCTGGAGTGACTACAGCCCACACGACCATGGTGGGCATTCAGAATGATGCTCGTGTAATCAGTTTTAGAGGTGACAGTGGAAATATTCTGCAATATTGCCAACTGCTAGCAAGACAGGAATTTGCACAAAGTTTTGCATTCACCAGGTATTACATGTTGTGCAGCATCTTCTATTAGCGGAGGAACTATTAGCAGAAGAGGTAATATTTACCACATACTAACAACATCCTTCTGCTCACAAAAGAATTTTTTCCCATTAGGGACTGCCTATATATTTTACTTCTTCATATACAGTACAGACTATAACTTCGTTATCTTAAATACTTGTGATGGGTCCCAAGATGACAGGCTTTTGCTTCAGGTACTATTGCCATCAGCCCAGCAACATTCCCTGTAATGGATTCTTAAGGGCCAGTGTGCGGACTATTCTGGCAGCTGCAAGGTCTTGCAATACCATCCCCAGACAGTCAGTGATGATGCCATGGCCCACCGTATGAGTTGCCAAGCTCAGTGCTGACAAACAAACCTTATCTGCTTCTACTATGGACATCTCCAATGATGACTATCTAGGAATACATTCAGAGTATGTGCCACATATAGTAGCTAGCCTGGCTGTTATCTACTCACCTGCTGCCTTCTTGTGACAAGAAATTGCTTCTTCGTATTTTCCAGCAGCCAGCAAGCGGTCTGCTTTTCTGCTCTGCTGATGAGCCTTCAAAGAAAAAAATGTTCATTAATAGTTTGTTCAAACATCTCAACTTATTTCAAACTTTTTCATGACACCAACATAAAGTATGATAGACAACAGAAATCACAAGTTTGTATCAGGTTTAATGAAGGCACAGTTACACAAACACAGAGAATCATAGCTGATCATTGTGAAGTTTGCATCATGGCAACTGGGGATTCAGCTCAGTTTTGCAAAACAAAAACCAGACTATTAATGCTTTTAAAAAATTAACATACAGTATGCAAGACATTACTTCATGTCAGCTGAGTGTACCACCTATCTGCTGCTTCCTCCAAGCTCACATTGTGACTCTGCTATTGTTACTGCACAAAAGCACCACATCTGATTCACTGCACAAAACCTGACACTGTCACATGAAACTTTGATATCAGTACTGCAACAACTTAGGGGGCCAGTATAGCAAAAACATACATGTCCACTTTGAATTCAAAGGCTTTTTAAAATAACAGTATAGTGACCCGTTTAGGCTTTTGATGGCTCTATTAAGGATTCTTCCATCACATATAATTCCACCCCTGAAGTGATTATTTGAACCAGCTGATGCTGCAGTTTGTTCTTCCTCCATTTGATTCTTCCTCTTTCAATAGAAAATTCAATTATTCCTCTTTTTTAGTGTAAACTAAGAATCAATGGGTTTTGACATAAAAAGCTAGTAACAAAAATGCTACAAATTCCATGAAAGGAGAGATGCCTTGCACAACCATGAGGCTTGCAGCTTCCTGATGACAACGAGCAAATGGGACACTAATAAGGGGAAAACACTTTCCATTGACGTCTTCAGTAGCTAATCAAAGTTAGATTTGCTCACTCCATCCTTTCTCAGCTGTGAGAATCACAGAAAATGTTCCTCTTCCAGTCGAGAAACTGGGGGGCTTTGTCCATTTGCTGAAGACATTTGCAATTACCAACTAACAGGTAGTGGTCAGTTTCTTCCTCCCCCACTCCAAGCCACGAGAGATCAAGATAGGCTACAAGAACAAGTTAACTTTTGTTGGAAGTTATAATTTATAACTTCATAATTTAACTTTTGTTGGAAGAAAGGAATAGGTTATTCCAAAGTGTCACTGGAGAGACAAGCCCTGCCTCCAATTTGTACACTTGTTTTGTTCTACTTGTCACATAACTTGTTGGGGAATTCCTGGCAGTGTAAACAGGACTTAGATGTTGGCAGATTCCAGAAGCAGAAAGTAGCTGCCTTGCCAAGGTTGAGCCAGCCACCCCAGTGAAAGCACACAAAGACTGTCACAGCTGTTCTGAGTATAGGAACTAAAACCTAACAGCGCAATCCTAATCCCTGTTTAGGCTGGCACGTCCCATGCTAACCTGGGGAGTGTCACAAAAGTGTCATAAGGCACTTCTTGCATCATTCCTGTGAGAGGCTAGATCAGTGCATAGACATGTGCTGGCCTTCCCACATCATTACATGAAAGGCGAGATGAGTGTGTTGTGCTGTCCTAAATTGGTTATGATTACAATCTCAGTTGCTTAGTCTTGCTCTTATGGTGAGCCGGAACAGGTAAATATAAACTGCTTTAGCATTTGTCATATGGTAGGGTCTGCTATGTTGCATCAGAGAGATCCAATCCATGTTTTGATGCGACACTGAAGAAAGTGACCGGCCTATTACAGAAGCCGGGTTACCTTCCCGCTGAAGCAGTACCTATTTATCTACTTGCATTTGCACACTTTTGAACTGCTAGGTTGGCAAGAGCTGAACAAGTGACAAGAGCTCACTTCATTGTGAAGCTCTCAGGTATCGAACCATTGACATACCCACTTTCAAGTCAACAGGCATGGTTTCTTTAACCATTGAGCCTCTGCAATCAATAATAGAAAAATGTATAATGACCTAAAAATGACAGAAAATGACAGAAAAATGTATAATGACCTAAATTTCTTAGGACTGTGTCCAACATCACTTCCTGCTTAATTAAGGCCACAGTCGAGAGTAACTAAAGGGAGCCCTTGCTCCGACGTAAGAACAATTTACTCTGGATTGCAATATTAATTTCCCATAGGTGGTGCCATAACTATGTCGATGTAAATGTTTCTTACGTGCTCCCATAGTTACTCTGGATTGTAGGGTATGTCACTTTTGATCCTCAACAGGAGCCATACATGCTATGTAGGCTGCTATATAAAATGAGTTTGACATCCCTGGCCTAAAGTAAGTGTATACTGTAATTCAGGTTGGGCCTCCCATATCCACTGCTTGGAAACAGAAGTGCTTTGAATTTTTCCATAATTCAGTTACTTGCATAAACATAATGGGAGATCTTGGGGACAGGGTTCTAAACACAAAACTCTTTTAATATATATCTTAAACACTATGTAAAATTTTTATACAATATTTTAAATGATTTGGTGCATGAAACAATTCATAATTTTAGGCAAATATTTTTAAGCTAGCGAAATGTTACCAGCGTTGTGGGAGTAAAATACCTCCCTTATGCTATCCCCCCATTGTTCATCACCCCCATTCACATCAACCTCCCATGAGCAACAGACACACCCATGTGCAAAACCCTTCCCAATGCATCGGGCACCGGGCACCAAAACGGCTGGATATCAATCAGCCAGTCTTTCCTGTTAAGTATGGGACAAAATCATGTTGCATCCCTTTTGACCCCCTTAAGGGTTAAATTTCTCAACATCAGTTCTTGGTGGGTGTTCATGTCACAGAAGGAACACTTTCCCCAAATTTCATGCTTCTAGATCAGGGAAGGGCCTGTATAGGGAGGAAAACACGTTGTGCCCCTTCTCACCCCCTTCCCATTGGAATTTCTGAAAACCTGTTCTTAGTGGGTGCCTCTGTCATGGAAGGTACTCCCTCCCCAAATTTCATGTTTCTAGGCCCAGTGGTTTTGGATGGGCATTGAGTGAGTCAGTGACTTTTCAGTTTTTTATACAAAGAAGTCATGTTGGCCCTCAAAAAAGCTTTGTATCTTGGATTAATCCATATTTTAGAATTCCAGGTAAGGGATATTCAACTTGTAATAAATTGACACCTGGGGCCTTGTGTTCCAAGTGGTTAACATTAAGCTTTATTATTTTTCCACCAGTTTTTCCAAACATGTTTTCTGTTTTGAAGGCACTTTGTTAGGACATGAATACTTAATGCATGCATTAATCATGGGTGGTTGCCTTCATTCCATTGTTACTTCCTGGTTTTTTCTAAGACAACAGTCATCTTCACAAAATGGTTTGCATTCTAACCTGCCTGTTGACTTTGCCAGACAGAAGCCGTCCTTCATTATCCAAAAGAGAGCATGTAATCAATCATTTTTTCTATAAAGATTTCACAATTCTATTTATTCACACAAACTTGATTAAATGCTTTTACTCATTTATTTTGATTCATATGTTAACCTTGCAAGACTCCTAGCTATCCAGTTCTAAATCAGGTAGAGTAAAAATCCTGAAGGTTCACTGTTTGCTTTTCTTGAATTCAGAATAGTTCTACTACCCCTTCTGCATGACTGCTACTTTTTCTCACCTATCTGCATATTGTCATTCATATCTTAAACCTAAGAAGAGATACAGGACCCTGGATTGGTCTCCAGCTAAAATATTTGGTCTTATTGGTCTCCAGCTAAAATATTTGTGTAATATGCCAGACAATTATACGTGCCATAGAACATCATAGTCACCTCTAAAAGTAAATGTGCTTTGCTACAGCATCAAGTTAACTGACAAATATCTTTTTTACTTTAGGCTCTATCCATAAAATTAGTAAGTTGGGGCAGCACTGTAGGTCAGCCATGTAAGTTACTGGTCAAGGGTCCACACTCATCAATAGTGCTGACCAGCCAGAGACTGAACCCTTAACCCTTAGGACCAGTGAAAGTGTCCAAGTATTACCAGTGACAGTGTCCAAAAATTGGGTGAGGTTACTGTAGCATTAAGTAGAGGGCTTTGCTTCAGAGTCCCCAGCATCAGCACTATATTCATCACTAATATCTAAATGTTATAAATTACTGGTAGATATTACTAGTCATCTTTTTTTACCAGTCATTCTCCAGCTATGAATCTAGCTATGAATCAGTGGCCTTAAGCAAATTACTATAAACCTCTATCATATGGCAAAAATTATACTGAGCTGCCTTATTTCACAGGGTTGTTGCAAGAGTGCTGAGAATATGTGAAGTACCTTGAATGCTCTCAGTGGTTCTCAAGGTTTGTCCTCTGCTGTTCCACTTCCCATGGTCCACCTATTCAAAGTATCACTGGAAGTAACTGGCAATGGCATAATCACCAGCTACTTCTGGGTTGGAAAGCCAAATGCAACGAGAAAAAGGCTAGTAACATGCTCAGAGGGGACGGAAAGACTTCTTGGAGTGCTAAAAAAGCATGCTTTGGAGCTCTGCCCAAAAAGTCAAGCCTCCTACAACTGCTTTGTTGTGTCTAGGGTGACAGCACCTGGTAGCAGGCACCTGAGATCTTAGCAAGTGAGCCTCCTCAGGCTGATTCAGTGTGGCCTTCTGGCAAAATCAGAAGAGCGCTGGAGCTGCATCCAATCCAGACGATGACTTCAGGGAGGCAACAACTCTCCCACACAGTGTACCCTCCTAGGGGTTCCTGACACAGAGGGTCTGTGGCGGAGCTGACCAGCAATTGTGTGCAAAAGCACTGGGAGGCCACTGTGGCCTCAGAAGAACAGGTGGAGCAAGGTGTGTTTCCTCCCCTCTGAAATCCCAATCCTAGGCATGGGACTTATTTCTAAGTATAAACATATAGATTGTGTTCTTAGCCTACAAGCCTATCCACATTTACCTGGAAGTAAGTACCACTGACTGTGGGCCAAATCCTAGGCATCCCTACTCAGGAGTAAGTCCTGAGTCAATAGGGCTTACTCCCTGGAAAGTGTGGAAGGAAGACCCATTATAGTTAATGCAGAGTGACCATTTATGAAAACCCCAAAAGAGGAAAAGGCCACTTCAAAGTGTAGGATATGACAAAACAAAAGCTAAGAATACTCATGTGTATTGCTTTCCAGTGGTTAATTTAAGCACTATTTTATTTAATAAAAAATAGAATTGGCGGTAAGCAAGGTAACTGTAAGCAAGATTGATTGTAAGATCATCATCATCACTGGTTTATAAAGTAAAAGTATAAGAAGCTAAAGAGAAATTTTACCAGAAGAACCTTGTGTGTTGTACCTGTTGTTACCCAAACCCTTGTTGTCTCCCACACTTTCCCTTTTCCTGTGTCTGAAATTAATAAAACTTTTTTCCAAAAAAATAGAAAACTATGAGATGATTTATGAATTCCAAGAAGGCTCACTTGGAAAAGAAGGACAATGAAGGTGTTTTCTTTTCTTTTCCAGGACACAAGGTTGAAAAAAGAGGGAAAAGAGGACAAGCGCTCACAAAAAGAGGACACACACACAAAAAGGAGGACAAGGAAGATTTTTCCCAGTGTGGAAAAAAGGAGGTGCCCTGGAAAAAAGAGGACATGGGGGTTTAATGAGTGAATGGGAGTGACTGACTCCAGGTCGGTGTGGAGCTGTCTACTCAGAAGTAAGTGCCATGGTGTGCAATGGGAGTTACTCCCAGGAGAGGGGCTCCTGCAAAGGGTGGTGCGTTCCCCAGAGGCAATGGAGGGGGGAGGCCGGTGGGGGTGGCTGGGGCGGGGCAGGGCCTCCCTCCCGGGTCAGCTGAGGCTGTGCTGGGAAGGAGGAGCGCCTGAGGCCACGTCAGCTCCGAGCCCCCTGGGAGACTCACCAGGTTGAGCGGCCCCTCCATCACCTCCATGGGCGGCTGGGGGCACATGGGCGGGGGCGGGCAGCCTCTTCGCCGCGCTGGCTGGCTGGCTGGCTGGGCTCTGCTCGTCCCGGCCTGGCTCCAGCCGCCGTCAACCGCCCCACTCCCAGGCGCTTCCGCCCCACGCCAACTGGCCCCCTCACGTCATCGCCACGCCCGCCAATCGCCGCAGCGCCACAAGCACCGCCTCCCACCGCCTCTCACTTCCGCCCTCCAAACAGCAACCAAAAAAATGGTCACCGGAAGAGGCGGTGCCTCCGTGTCGCTCACATACCCCCTCCCCTACCCCCCCGCGCGAGAGAAGCGGTTCACGCGGCAACCTCAACGGTCGCGTCTCGAGGCGTTGGCAGCCGTTGGCCACGCCCCCTATAAACAGGCCTCCCTCTAGCCCCGCCCCCAAACACTGACCTTCGCCTATCGGGTTGGAGTGGGCGGGGCTTGTGGGAGAGATGACGGTTAGGACGGTTAACCGCCCGCTCGAATGTGGGGGGGGAGGGGTTTCCCGCTTTGGCTCGCCTCGGCGTGACGTCACTCAGTTCATGTAGGAGGGCGCGCTAGAATCCTGAAGGGTGGCTGTGAAGGCTGCCCCTCAAGGGTTCTGCTCACCTCAGAGATCGTGGGAGTAAGCCCCATTTGACACAATGGCACTTACTTCTGAGTAGACACACATAAGGTTGTGCTCTTAGCCTGCCATCCTATCCACATTGACCTGGGAGTAAGTAAGCCCATTGATTTTAATGGAACTTCTGAGTTGACATGCATAGGATTGGGCTCTGTCATTCTATCCACACTTACCTAGGAGTAAGCCCCATTTAATACAGTGAAACCTGCTTCTGAGTAGACGTGCATAGGATTGTGCTGAAACTGCCATCCTATACACATTGACTTGGGAGTAACTTAGGCTGCAATCCTAAAGACACTTTCCTGGGAGTAAGACCCACTGAACACAATGGGGCTTACTTCTGAGTTGACATGCTTAGGATTGCACCCTAGGGGGCTTAATTCTGAGTAGACACGCATGGGATTGGGCTCTTAGAGCACAACCCCTAACGATGTCAACTCAAAAGAAAGCACATTGTGTTCAATGGATCTTACTCTCAGGAAAGTGTCCTACACTTTCCTGGGAGTAGGCCCCATTGAATACAGTAGGACTTACTTTTGAGTAGACCAGTTTAGGATTGCACTGTTAGAGCTTTCCTTAGGGTTCTTAAAGCCTCCTAGAGCTCAATCCTATGTGTGTCTACTCAGAAATGTTCTATTAAAGTCAAGGGGGCTTACTCCCAGGAAAGCATGACTAGGATTACAGCCTAACAAAGAGGAGGAATACCTGCTTAACCCTTCTGCCCTTTCAACATTTTCCCATTCTAACCACTATGCCAACTGGGTTTCTTCCCATATAGGGCAAAAAAAAGTTCTTCAACTGCTTTGCATTGGCATCCATCTACATTTTGTATATGAAGCATCCACTTGGGATATGCATATTCATTGCATATCCATATATGCACTGGCATATCCATATGAATATCCATTTGATATATGCTATTTCTGTATACACAGAACGAATATAAGAAGTTGAGAATTGTTGATGAAGCACTCCAGGCAGGCAAGAGACCATCATTGATGAGTTTCATCCCATGTAGTTTGTTATCCTGTCCTCTAGGTGTCTTCAGTGACCAGCATTCTTCAGACTGAGATTACAGTACATGTAAAACTAACTCCACTGTCCTAACTGCCTCCTAGTTTACTACTGGCTTGCAATTCAGTTAAGATAAACCAAGATCTTTGCTTTAAACTTTTTTAGGTTCAGACATCTGGTTCAGGGTGACCATATGATCGGATTTTTCCAGATTTGTCCTCTTCTTTAGTCTTCTGTTCGTATGTCCTCTGATAGGACTTCATTGTCCTCCATTTTGGCTTCATTTTTGAACTTTGCAATGATGTGCAGTAACCCATCATGTCATATGTCGTTGGATTCGTATGGAAGAGCAGAATCCAATGTAAAAACAGGTTTTTAAATATCCTTCCTATCAAAAGTTATGGCCAAAAAACTTAAACTAAAAAAATATGCATTGAGCTCTATGGGAAAGTGAAAGTGCCCAATATCGCTGCTTTACTTGAGAGTAGTCAATCATGCCATTGTCTGCCGGAAAGACCAGTCTGAGAGGAATCCAAGACCTTGTCCTCCTTTTTAGCTTCAGACATCTGGTCACCATGGCTTAGTCGGGGTTATATATAACCTTATCCTGGGATTTACAGTCCTCAGCTGCATTCTTAACAAACAAAAAACCAAAAAAGTGTCTTGGAGCCAGAGATGCCAATAGGGTTTATATGACCCAATACAAGAATTCATTACATCACCATTACATACATTACATCATGAGGGATCTCCTCCCTTACCAGACTGTGACGGAGAAGACCCAAAGGTGCTGAGGAGAACAGACCATTGGTCCTGGCCATATGGGTTGTAATCTGTCTAGCAACAGTGGAGCAGATGGCAATGACACTGTGAGAGAAGATAGGAAAACACTCAAAGAATTGAGAATTTTTATGGTGGAATGGCAGTTGGGGAAAAGCAGAAGAAGCAGGCAGAGCAGTGGGAACAGCAACAGTTGGAGGCAGTTGGAGTTGGAAGAGGGAGATCCAGCATGGAAGGAGGGAAGCAGGGTGGAGAATCCGTTGTGCAGGATTTTGCCCTAACGCATGCCTAGGAGAGCCACCTCAATCTCCCCTCAGAGTGTTATTATTGAAACTTTTAAAATAAAGCAATAAAAAAGTTATTCAGCTATGACTCACAGTTTCTTCATTTGTCCTGAGTCCATCAACACCATGAATGGAGGTTTTCCCTTTTACATCTCCCTCCTTTCTTGGTCTGAGAGCAGAACCGAAAACAATGACACAGACCATACAGAATCAATCCGTATATATTATGCGCACAGTCTAGATACAGTGACATAACTAGGGTTGGTGTAATTCTCATCAACTTTATTTACTAACTAGTAGTTCACCTACTTGCTTTGCCTGTGTGCCTCTCCAGCTTGAGTGCAAGAAGAAAAGAACGCATGTTTTATGGACTTCATTCATTATGGAGGACAGTCAGGAGACTTGTGTTCTGGGGGGGAGCCTGAGCACTATTTTCCTCAGTAGCAAGCAACATAAAATGGCTGACCTTAAGTTATGCTTAAAACAGTCCTTAACCACACCATTATCCGGTGGGATGTCAGGAGGTGTGGCTATTCCTCCAAAATAGGTGGGGGGACAGTCAGGGTTTGGGGGTTTTCTGAGGGGGGAGCCAAGCACTTTTTCCCTCAGTAGCAAGCAACAAAAATGGGCAGCCATTAAATTATGATGAAAACAGACTCACCCACAGTTCTTAACCACACCAAAATTGGTTAAGGGAGGGATGGGGGCACTCAGGCAGTGTGGGTCACCCCTGGTTAGGTGGGAGGTCACCCAAAGTGACCTGTCATGGGGGTGACAGAAATTCTTAACCACAGGTAAAGTTGCAAACAAACCCACAGACTGAATTTTGATTTTGTATATATAGATACAGAACCCACAAAACACTAGTGGCCAACTTAATGACACTCACAGCTGAACACAGGGAACATAGCTTGTGGCACCTAAAGACTAGGGCTGATTTATTCCAGCATAAAATTTTGTGGATTGCATCTGTTAAAGTGGAATGTGGTCCACAAAGAAACTTACACTGAATTATATTGGGGGTCCATAAAGATTTGCCAAGATTCATTGCTACAACAGATTAATCTGACTACATACCTGAAAGTTGTTTCTTAAACAAACAAGTACAATGTACTGCCCCTCTTAAATCAAATTATTTCTTGGGATAGGAAGAAGGTGGAAAACCTAGCTCTTGCCACAAATTATGAAGCCACATCAAAAGGTGCTTCTTTTGGAAGTGATTCAGCTTTCCAGATAGGTTTGTAGATTCTGCCTCTTTGGTAAATTAAGAACTGGATGATCTCTATCCTAAGGTACCATTGAACACCATACAGTGAATCTAGGCCACTTTTTAATGACAGATTATTGCAGGCATGAGAGCCCTACTCAGGGCTTCTTTTGTAACAGTGAATTGGCTGGTGCAGATCTGAGTAGCCCCTTTAGGCAGACTGGAGCATTACCTGGGAAAGAGAGAACATTCCCTTACCCCAGGAGCCTCCAGCCTGCTCCCAACATGTGCTAGATAAATGGGGGGCCCTGCTGCACCACTGCTAGTTAGGATGACATAACAAGCTTCTTACAAGTAGTCCCTATTTTCTGTTTTGTATCCTAACTGTTCAGCTTGGTGTACACTTGGGCTCTGCACATTCTACTTTCTTAACATAGCTCTGTGACATTCTTTGGTTGTTGAGATGTTTGATGAATTGTGTTCGCATTGACTGAAGTCTGTTCTTTTCATGAGTGCTGCTTTTCATGTATCCGGCCACATATTTTACGGATTGAGATCTGACTCACTCAACTAATTAAGCGACATACCGGTATCTTGATGACCCATAGCTATGATGCACTTACTAATACAGCTGCAGACTGATAATCTAGATAAATTCAACGTAGGCTGGATTGTTAGATACAATGGCAGTCAAATTGCATACTATCAAGCCACTTACATTTTCCTCAGCTTTATTAGCTGTCTTCTGTTCCTTGCTGACTAAACTACAGATTTTAGTTTGTTCTGGAACTAACAGATGACCTTGCTGCAATTCAAAACTGTATTGGCACATAACTGGAAGTAGGCTTTTTTTGAAATAGATGAAATAATTAATTTGAAAATAAATTACTATATTATTAATTGGATATATTGTATAGAAATTAAGCAGCTGTTCTTCAGAATGTATCTTTTCTCTCTGGCCCATGGAAATATTGAGATATATATTATCCCAATTCATATTATCGTATTACAGTCTTCTGAAGCAGTAGCTATGTTAATCTGACACAAAGATGGTGACTCCTGCTTTCTTATCAGGTCCACCTATAAATATGTGTGAAGTTGTGTGATGTTCCCTTAATGAAGGTGTGGGCAGACATTTTGGCAGGAAGGCCTCCTCTTTCTGACACTCTGTTCGGGGCTGGGAAAAAATTTACATTCAAATCTGAATAAATTTACATTTGAAGAAGTTTGAATAAATTATTTTAACTTGATGTATTTTTAGATGGAGATGTAAGATTGTATCAGCTACTTTTATTCTGGTCTGAGACCATAATGAAGATTGATTGAATAAATTAACATGCAGAATACTTAGAGACAGAACTTATATAAATGAATGAATTTTACTGATATAAATACTGATTTATAATAGATATGAGAACTATAATATTGGAATCTAGAACCTACAGGAGAACTATGAATTGTGTGCCACATACCTCTCATACATTGAAAACACACAGATCAAGCCAGAAACACATGGAGACATAGGTTGTTTAGAGGCATTAAAATACCTCGTATCACATGCACTCAATGCCAACTCAAACAGTCTTTGATGGGCCAAGACTCATTGGAAACTGGGGGCTCCAATTGTAGGTCTTCAAGGGCCACAAATGGCCAGTGGGCTGGGGTTTGCCCACCCCTGTCTGAATGCATCAAAAAGGGTCCAATTGGACATTATGCTGAAGATGAGCCAAAAAATTTTCACTCAACATGCAGTTTCAGCACCCAACTTGGAGCCATGGTTTCATTAACATGAAGACTGCATTTTGTTTGCATTTTTAATATGCAGTTGAAATATCTTGGGGGTTTTCTAAAGAAGAAAAACATAAAAAACCTCCAAAGCTTTTAGTTTATCAAATATGTCGAAAAGGGATGAAGTAAAAACTAGACCAGGGTTCTCCCAGATCTTCTCTTATCTATGAACAAATAAGATTCAATGCCCCAACATTTGGAATATCAGAGCAAGGAAATGAACTAATTGAACTAATGGAATTAGTTTTATAGATATATCTTAAAACAAACTCTTTAAATGTGTGACCTGGAGGAGAAAAACCACACAGGATTTCAGGCATTTATTATGTGAGTATTGATACAAAAATATAGTTGAAATTTATTATAGTTCATTTGTAATTGAATTGAATTTAAATTCATTTGTAAATGAACAAATTTTGGGTTAATCCATCACTGAAGCCTAATTTTGAACTGTGAGAGCAAATTTTACTTGGTAGGGCTACAAGTGTCAAACACAGATTACTAGTTGTTTGTTTGAGGCTACTTTAGTTGTTGTAATATTAGAGAATGAGAAGATACTGATGGCCTTTCCTGATCATGAATTATAGCTTTTGTTTCCTACATTGTAAGCTTTCTTAACTATCTTTCAGCATCTCAGAAAAGGCCCAATACAAGGTTCAGTAAAATGTTAATTGATAAATCAGTTCAAAGGCCAACAATCAATAATCTGAAATATCCTTTAAAATAACTTTCGTTAAGAAAATATTTGTCCCTGTTAGATTTGTTGTTTTTCCTAAGAATTCTGTCAAAACTGTCCTGTCATTTTAGTCAAAGGGGCCAGGATTTTTTTTCTTTTAGATTACAACTCTAGGAGGTCCCCATCATCTTGAAGCTTCCTGAATTCCCAGTTGTTGTCATAGTGGAATGTTAGAGTAGGAGGGAAGTGTTTTAACTGCTATTTTACCTGTTGAAAGTATCTTTTGACATCCATGATGAGCCAGCGCTGTTTGACTGTTGCCTCCTCAAGTGGCAGAATTCTTCAGCCCACACTTTGTCGGGCATTGACTACTTCTTTATTTACTCTTTGTGCCTTTGAATTTTGCCTGGACTGAGCAGTTTCTGTTAAGCACCAGCTGAAGACAACCGCCTCAGTTGCGGCATTGTAGAAAAGCCCACATAGCCTCCCACACAGTGCCTTCCTCAAAGAGAAAATGGGGATGACTTTTTCTTTGAAGAAGCACTTTTTAAACAAAAGGGATTTCGTATGTGCTGATAAGCTTACTCATCTTTCTTTCCATTGTCATGGGTCCCTGTTATGTTGGTGTATCCTGTTTGATTTTGAAAACAATATATATATATAAGTGTGTGTATTTGTAGCTTGGGAGATCATATAACATCTTTGAATGTACACAGGTTTCCTTTTGTGAGTGGCATGTCTGTTAGAAGTTAATCTCCTGATCCATTCTGGTAATGCTGGCAGGACTAGGTTTGACATGCACTTTAAGACCAGATGATGTGCCAAAAAGTAGCCTTTGGATTGGATATCTGACCTCAATGTTTTGAAATTCTTTATAATAATTGTAGGGATGCACTTCTGGGAACATGAGTTTAGGGATGCTACTGTGCATTTTTGGTGTGATAACCAAGTTGTGACCTTGTTATCTGCCTGCAAACATCCAGATAGCAAACAAGTAATACATTTATATATGATCAAATATTTTTCTGGCCAGCTATAATCCACAATTGTGTATTTATTTCTGGGTTTTCTAGCCACAGAAAATATTGATTTTTAGAGCCTAATGTTTCACCACTTCTTTTTGGTGGTATTACCAAAGGCAAAAAAAATATTGTAAAAGTGTACACAGGAAAACAGAGATTTTCTATTTGTACCTAATGTTAAAACAGTTAGGAAAGTTAAAAAAAGTTAAACAGTTAGGGACAGTTTGGAACTATCAGTTGAGTGATAAAAGGTTGCTCCTGTTCTTAAATAAACATAAAGATTAAAATGAAGATTTCCCATCTTCTGTACTATCAGTCGTTTCTTGTTGAATCTGATTCTTGCTAGAAGATATTTAAAGCAATGGGAACCAACATCCATTCAGTCCTACAGCCTCTCCTTTTTGATTGATGTTATCCTGATGTTTATAAATTTCAGTTGCCTCTAACTGGAGTCTTTGATGGTATTGAAGAGCGGTGGATAGTAGATCTGTACATTCAAACCATATTTTATTTCCAGTTTGATTATATGTTCAGTTAAAGCTGATTTCTCAGGTTGTAACAAACAGCAATTTCTTTCATGTTCTTTAACTCCAGTAGCAACTGAATGCTTAGTGATACCTATATAATCTATGTTACAGCTGCATGGTATGTGATACACTCTTGGATGGCCACTGGCCAGCACAGAGATTTTTGCAGTGGAAGGAGGGCAGTCAGAGGGATGATCCAGTGACTCTTCCAGAGCAGCTCCATCTGACACAGGCCTCTCCGCAGTTCTGAACCTGCTCAATAGTGCATGTAGAAGAAGCTCATTGGTGGCAGCAGAGGGAACATTTGTTCCAGCAGCTGTTCTGGCTCCACAGGATACAGTGGCCGCCATTTTGGCACCACTGTTTCTTGAAATAGCCCTAGACCTTAGGTTTGGAATGCAACTCATACATCTTGACACTGTTGAGTAGAAATAACTAGGCTTGCCCTGTCAAAATATGTTTGCGATATTTATTTTATTATTTTTCCTATGATTCTACCACTCTTCCTCCAAGGAGCCCAGGATGGTGTACACAGTTCCTTCCAGGGATGAGAACTTGTGTACACTTGAGTCAGGCATGTCACGGACTTGAGCACTAACTCAGGTTTGAGCCACTGACTCAGCAATGAATCCCCACATGTGCAAGCTTGAGTTTGTGTCTGGGTGTGCTTCTTTACTTTCTTCTCTACATGAAACACTGTGTGGGGCCATATTTGAGACTGGACAAGCAGCAGCAAGAAAGTTCCAAGTAGGAAGCAGGGAATGGCTAACAATATGTATTGGACAGGAGATGGGAGGGAGAAAGGAGCGGGCTCTCTCGTCCATCTCTGAAGAAACCAATGATAATTGGCTAAAGGATGGGTAATCTATTTTTCCTTTGGACAAGGGAGGGCTGAAGAAGGAGCCCTTAGGAATGGCTAGATGAGATATTGTCCATCCCACCCCTTCCCACCTTGCTGAGCTGGGACCTCCCAGCTCCCTTTTCGTTCGTTCTCTGGCATATCTTATCCAAAATCCACTGATTCAAGTCAAAATGACTTGAGAATTTTTGGGGTGGGAAGGGGGAGAGTGAATCAGCAATGACACTCATTAAGACTTGTGCACATGTCAAGTTGCCAAGGTGGCGGCTCAGGACTTGACCTGAGTCTTGCTGCAGTTCCAAGTTCCCATCCCTGATTCCTTCCCTCCTTTTGTTCTCACAACAACCCTGTGAGGTAGGGCTGAGGGATAGTGACCCAGAATGTTTTATGACTGAGTGGGGATTTGAACAAGTGCAGGTCCTGAATCTCTAAACCATCCTGAATTATAGGAACTACTAGAACTAACCATAGCTTTTCTTAGCATCTTTGGTGACAAACTACCTAACTGCAGCTGAGAGGGACAGAAATAATTTTCTCCGCAGAGGGTAGGGAATACAGAGAGGAGCAGACTTTCCTGAAGTTGATTCCTTGCCTAAAAGAAAGCCAGGATTATGTCTATAGTGGCATGAGGAGTAACTTCAGACATTATGTATCTAGGACAAAAGATTTTAGTCAATTTAAGTAATTAACAAAACTGTTAAATCACAGACTAAAAGTTTTGTTCAGCAGGTAGTCCCAAGCTAGTACTTAAAGAGTAGCAGTTTTGGTGTTAGGCATGGCTATAATAGCCAGGCTTACCAGATGGCAGGAAATTCCCTAGCAGAACTGGGAATGAGACCCTGGAACTGGAAGCCTTGGTAGAGGCATCTTTGTCAGGAAATTGGGGGCCTTTCCAGCCATTTCCTGGGATTTTAGGCACTTTAAGCCTCTTTGCTTCTCCTTGTGGCTGCGTTAGGGCCCACTGAGCCTCTAAGGCTGCTAGATAAAGGAGGGGGGAGGGAGGGAGGGGGGAGGGAAGGGAATTGTACTCTTTCCCCCTCCTCCCCATGCTAAAGCCCCTTTCCAAGCCATCAGTGGAAGAGCATGCTTCGCGCCAGGTTTTGCATCCTGCTTCCCAGAGACTAAAGTGCTCCAGATATGGCTGTGGTCCTGACGTGCTCCATAATGGCTGTGGCTGGCATTCAGCTATAGTCCCTGCACTTGCCATTGAGAGAGAGAGAGAGAGAGAGAGAGAGAGAGAGAGAGAGAGAGAGAGACTCTGCTTGCTGTTTGTTGCGAAGAAGGGAAGGAGGGAGCTGAGGCTGCTGGAGCGCAGAGAAAGGAGGGAGACTTGCAAGTGGAGCTGCTCTGAAACCTTGTAGTGCATTTGACTTTGTAGAGAAAGGGAGAAGGAAGAATTAATTTTTTTAAGCAGGGTAGCCAACTGACCAGAGAAACCCAAGACTCCCCTGTTCCTATGCCTTTGTAGATGGATACTTTGCACAAAAAAGCATGTATTACATAGCAAGGGCTTGAGTTGCTCAGATTGTGGGGCCTTTCATCTAGCTGTTGACGAAGCAGAGTAACAAGGACTGTGTGTAAAGTTGGCAACCTTCAGGGTAGGTATGGTGGGACAACTTCTGGCTTCTTAATTTTTAAGCCTCCAAGCCCAATTGTTTCCATTCAAAAGCATTATAGCATTAATGGAGGTTATATTGTGTAAGGGGGTAATGGAAAGGAGGCTGAAAGACCAAGCCTGTGCATCCCTGCCTGAGAAAGGATGGCTGCCTGTATCACTTAAACATTTGCATTTTTGGTTGGTGTCTGGTCTATTGCAATGAGATTTGTGCAAAGATTAACTACAGGAATGTCCTACATTTGTCCTACATTTTTGGGGTTATCCTACGTTTTTTAAACGGGAGCAATTTTGGCTTGGAGGACAGGAATTTTGAGGAATTGGGGGGGGGAATTTTGGGTTTGGCATCTGGTCACCCTGGTAATAGCAGGAATTTTATTGAACTGTCCAAAGTAAGCAGCATAAGGGGATAAAATGTATTCTCTCTTTCCGCTACATAAATGAATGTAATTCTCCACTATGAAAAATAAGAGAAGTGAAAGAGACCCCATAAAAATCATTAGCACAGCAATTCACATGGATGCATCATCCAGTTTTGGGCAATAGAGAAAAACAAATAGTGAAAAAGGTCTCTTTCCGTGGAACCTTTTTCTACTCAATCTGTAACTCTCCATTGTGTGTGTGTTTTCCCTCCTCTAACCAGCACTACAACAGCATTGCAATATTGCCTCATCAGTCATGATTTACTTAATGTTTTCTGAATTTAGTAATTTTTGATTAAAATTTAATGTGAACATATCATATCATACGCCACATATATTATTGCACTCATTAATCAAGAAACCTTATTAATGAAATGTCGGAAGGCTGGGTGAAAAAGAAGTTGAAAGCTTGATATATGTTTGGCATAGTTCTGTGAATGATTACCAGAGGGAAAAACTGAAGCCAATTGTACAGAGCTTCATTAATATACATTTACCATCTTCTGTGTATTGTATCATCAGATATTTTAACCTTAGTTAAGTGTGATCCTTAATTTGCTGAAAGACACTAAATATTAATAATCATGAAAAATATGAAATATAAGGTTGATCCACATAATGCCAGAATGATTCATACTGTATCTTAATGCCTTTGTAACAAAAAATGTACCAAGAATGTTGTCAGAGTTAATGGATCATGGTTTTCTTCTTTTCGATTTGGGTCGGCTAGCAAATGTTTTATGCATGCCTCTCTAAATTCCAAATTAAAATAAATTAACATGCTTTTTTATTTTAAAGAGTTAACAAAGGCTTTGGTAAGCCTCATCAAAACAATTTTACATGTTATAAGAAACACAGGACTGTCACCAAATGGGGCATCCTCCTATCGTTTGTCCTTTTCCTGTGTTAGTTAACTAAACCTTATGTCCTACTCTCCTTACTTTGTATGTTTTCTTCCTCCTCCTCCCACAGCCTTAGCTCTATATCACTGGCTGGAAGGGAGAAGCATGAAAACTCTCAGTGTGATGAGAGCTATCTTCCTGGCCCTATGGGACAGAGTGGCAGCTATTTTGACACTGCTGTACTGCAAGATTAGGCAATAAGTTAGTTATGCACCATATTTTGGAAGGGGAGAAAATGTGATAGGATTGCTGTTTTTGACTGAAGCCCCAAGTGGCCCAACATGGAGCATCATGCCCTGACAATGCATAATGTGCTGCAGAAGTGGGCAAGCAGGAAACATATAATTTCAGCTTATGTCAGTAACAGGCTGACAACAAGAAACTCAATTACTTGGGTGTTGTGCACTTCAAATGTGCCGCTACCTCAGACACCTTGCAGTCCACTGTTGATGCAATCTGTTTCATCTTGTCCCACATATACAATATTCTGAACTACCCTGCTTTAGAACACCATGCAGAAAATGATTTAAAGTTATATTAACGTGCCTGTTACCCAAGAGATATGCTATTTGCTATTAAGCAAAAATGTATATTTATGAACCCAGGAGAGGTTTTAAGCAGGTGCTTTAGTAGACTCTGAGCCCAAACCAAGGCAGGCCACATTAGCCCAGTGCCAGTGCATATTGTTGCAAACATGCCATAAGGCAAGCTACACCTTACTGCCATAAGGTGAGTCTACACCGGTTTGGCACTACATCATGCTCTGCGCAAGCAAGTGCTGAGCAAGCACTAGATGCAGGATGGCAGACTGCAGTTGGATGCAACAATAGCCATTTTGACACCACTGCAGCCATGAGTGCTAGCAGCATAGGACTGGGATGTCAATCTATCTGGAGATGTGGTTGTTTAAAAATGGAGGAAGTGGTTTGAAAGTAATCAGAGCTGTCAAGGATGCCATGCCTTGGACTATGTTTATCTGAATGAGCTCCTCCACAGTTGGCCAAGGTTTCTTCTGCCTTTTTGGAACACTGTAGCTTTCTTTGACTTTGCAATCAGGCTTGGGACTCTTGGACTGCAATCCTAACCACACTTTCCTGAGAGTAAGTTCAATTGAACACAATAGGACTTACTTCTGAATAGGATTGTGCCTTTGGTTGATAAAATAATTCAGTGTTGTACTCCATTATGTATATACTAGCAAAAAGCGTACCTGCGTTGCAGGAGTAAAATTCCCCCATACCCCATACCCCCACTGAGCATCAATTGCCCACGCACATCAACCCCCCATGTGCATCCACCCCATGTGCAACATTCCCCCTCTGCACATCCACCACCCATGCTCATCAACCCCCATACGCAAATCCCCCATGCACAACAACCCCCATGTGCAACATTCCCCATGTTCATCTGCCCACGCGCAACATTCCGCATGTGCAAGTTCTCCCCATGCACATCATTCCCCCATGCACATCATTCCCCCATGCACATCATTCCCCATGTGCAACATCCCCCAGGCACATCATCTCCCCATGCGCATCATCTCCCTTGCGCTTCAGTTCCCCATGTGCATCTGTCCCCCATGTGCATCAAGCCCCATGCGCATCATCTCCACATGCATCCATTATGTATATACTAGCAAAAAGCGTACCTGCGTTGCGGGAGTAAAATTCCCCCATACCCCATACCCCCACTGAGCATCAATTGCCCACGCACATCAACCCCCCATGTGCATCCACCCCATGTGCAACATCCCCCATGTTCATCCACCCCATGCACATCATTCCCCCTCTGCACATCAACCACCCATGCTCATCAACCCCCCATACGCAAATCCCCCATGCACAACAACCCCCATGTGCAACATTCCCCATGTTCATCTGCCCACGCGCAACATTCCGCATGTGCAAGTTCTCCCCATGCATATCAATGCCCCATGCACATCATTCCCCCATGCATATCATTCCCCCATGCACATCATTCCCCATGTGCAACATCCCCCATGCACATCATCTCCCCATGCGCATCATCTCCCATGCGCTTCAGTTCCCCATGTGCATCATCTCCACATGCATATCAGCCTCCATGCACAACATCTCCCCATGCGCATCATCTCCCCATGCGCATCATCTCCCCATGCGCATCATCTCCCCATGCACATCATCTCCCAAGCGCAACATCCCCCCAAGCGCAACATCCCACAAGTGTATTATCTCCCATGCACATCATCCCACCATGTGCATCATCTCCCCATGCGCAACAACCCCCCATGCGCAACATCTCCCCTTGCACATCAACCCCCATGCGTATCAACCCCCTTGCGCAACATCGCCCAGGCGCATCAAACCCCCATGCACATTATTCCCTCATGCACATCATTCCCCCATGCACATCATTCCTCCAATTGCAACATCCCCGATGCACAACATCTCCCATGTGCAACATCTCCCCATGCGCAACAACCCCCCATGCGCATCAACCCCATGCACATCAACCCACCAAGCATCTTCCCATGTGCAACCCCTCCATGCGCAGCATCCAACCCAGTGCAACCTCTTCTTCCGAACAATATCCCCCACCAGTGCACTAGGCACTGAGCACCAAATTGGCTGGATGTTGGTCAGTCTTCCATGTTAAGTATAGGACAAAAACACGTTGACCCCTTTTCATCCCCTTAAGGGTTAAATTTCTCTACATCGGTTCTTGGTGGGTGTTCATGTGACCGAAGGAACACCCTCCCCAATTTTCATGCTTCTAGGTCCAGGGGTTGGGGTGGAATGTTGATGAGTTATCAATTCTTCAATGTAAAGCATAGGGAGGAAAATGTGTTGCGCCCCTTTTCACCCCCTTCGGTTTGGAATTTCCAAAAACCAGTTCTTAGTGCACTCCTCGGTCACAGAAGGAACACCCACTCCAAATTTCACGTTTCTAGGCCCAGCGGTTTTGGCAGGGCGTTGATGAGTGAGTCAGTGAGTCAATGAGTGACTTCTCTTTTAAATATATAGAAGAAGAAGATAGGCAGGGCATCTGTGCCCTAATGCAATTTGAAAGAGATGTAAAATTAATAGAAAGAGGTGCAACCTACAATGAATGATATTGCATTTTGATTGACTGGCTGAAGATTTTTGTCAATTAGTTAACATGGCCCTGTCTAGAAAAAGACAATATTTTAGGCTCATGAATGAAAGAGTTTCGTTTGTTCATAATTTAGATGCTTAATATTGTGACTCAAATATTATTTGTATGTCAGAACATAATACTTGGCTGCCTGCCTACGGTAGCTTGCCACAAGACCGTACTAGCAGTTACAACAGAATGAGAAAGATGTTGCACTTTGGAGTCTCCTTATTACAGTACCTGAAAATTTGTATGGCAAAGGAATCTTTCTTGCCAAACAGCTCACTTTTTGGCAAATTGCTAATTCAAGGCCTGTGGGAGGTGTGTAGGAACACCAAAACCTCTGCAGTTGTTATCAAATAGCTATTCATGGGAAGATCTTCCCAGAGTTTGCTACACACAAAGCACATCCCACACATTATCATTATTCATTCTTTGGCTGAAGAGGCTTGTTTTTCCACAGATGTGCTCTTCCTGTTTGGCATTTGTAACTGTGGACTGTTGTTCAGTTGAAGAAAATAACATCTTCTATATATGAACTGAGATTTTCAGCTGATTCATGAACACCTTTTGTAGCAGAAGGGGGGGAAGCAATGAAGGCTGATGTAGAGATTCCTGCTGTATTTCTTAACTATGTCCCATACAGTGCAGCCAATGAAGGGAAGAATTCAGATATGATCCCATGCCTACCCAGCCTTAAAGAAAAATAATAGAGCAACAGGACAGCAGAGGTAATTATTATTACATAGATGATATAAATGTGTGTGTGTTTGTGTGCGTGTGTGCTTATTTTGCACTTTTTATAGCAAAATCTACTGTGCCTAAGAGAATGTTCCTATTTTGGAGTAAAGTTTTATTTCCAATAGTTTGCTTGTCTTTAAAAAAAGGAGTGGAGAAAAAGTACAGAATGAAATGGGTCAAGAAAAGTGATAGTCCTCAGTGAAATATTGTTTAGGAATAATTTGCTTGAAGAATTTCATTACTACTACTACTACTACTGCTACTACTACTACTACTACTACTATGCAATATTTGGAATACTAGATATAGCTCCTTATGGATATTCATGATAATTCATGAACATCCTTCAGCAGTGCTGAATAAAGCTGCTCTTCTATGAGCTGTGGAGGATGTCTTGCATTATCCGAATGCTGAACTCACCCCTGAGTTCCTTCCTCTTTCCTCCATCCCTATGGCTTTTCTTCAGCCATAGGGGGCATCAATCAGTCTGTAATGATGTGATTCAAGAGCACGGTCATCCCTGTGCTCAAATTCTTGTGTGTCTTCCATAGATATATTAAGCACAGATTAATACTTAACAAACAAATACTTAACATACAATATTTGTTAAGAAGTGGATAAGCTGCAAACAAACAAAAAAGCTTTATCAACGAGGTTTTTGAGTGGGGTGGGGGGTTGTTATAGGATCTTTGGAGTTTTTGTTCTGAATTGATGTAGCAACTGAAAGATCCAGTTCTTTGAGTTGCCACATGAGCCTAAGTTGTTTAAAACCAATTAGATTGTTCCTTGGTAGATTGCGACCAGTCATTAAAGTTCAGCTTTGGTGGTGATGGTGGCGGTGGGAGGAAGCGGGATTGATACCATAATAATGGTAAGCAAGCAAACTTTGGATTCAGAGTGTTTTGGAGAACTTGGGCCAAGATCCATCGTATTTGTACTGGCAACCATTGTAGAGGGAGAAGCAAAGAGTGAATTTTGGGTGAAAAAGAGCCATCAAGAAAAGCTTTGAATGCCTCCTCTGCTCAAAAGCACAGGATTTCAATGTTTTTTTTTAATTAGGAAAAGAAAAGCTTAATCTTCATTGTGTTGTGTTTGGGCATAACCATTCTACCTTTCATACAGTGTAAGGATAGACAACCCTCATGCATATAATTTCTTCAGTCTGAGTTTCCTGAACATACTTTGTGATGTGTTTTTCCTTTGCAATCACCTTCCATGATTGCACCTTCCATGCCATGCAGGTTGATGTCAACACTGGACCATTCCTGTGCTCTTCCCCCACTTCAGTAAATCAGTAGCTCTATTCCTAGTAGACTTTCCTTGTTTTTCCCCCCGACAGCCAATAAGAGACTCTGCTTTGCCAACGGTACAAAATATGACAATATTAGCTACATGTAATTGAATAGGAAACTGCCTTACACTGTTAGACCATTGATTCGCTTAGCTGAAATTTGTGACAGGATCTGACAGCATCACTATGGTTTAAGACAAGAATTTTTCTTTGCCCTATCTGGTGGTGCCAGAACATGAATGTATGTAATGCTTGTGGGAATGAATGTATGACATGCTTTCTACATGTAAAAACTGTCAACCACTGAGCTGCAATCCACTACATCTCACCCCATCACATCTCATGCCAGCCAGTCTCTTGCTGCAGTGGGGAAATTCAGAGTAAAATTGAGGTAACCCATTAGCAACCTTAAATGTATGGTAACTAATCTTACAGACTTATTGCAAATGTATATACCTGAAAGAAAGTCCCATTGTCTTCAGGGAAACTTAGGAAGAAACTACATGATACATTAAATATGTAATTTGGTCTGCTTGAATGTACATGTATGCCAGTATGTGCACTTGGGCCAAGGTTATATGCCCCCTTCCTATGACCCTGCTGCCTGATCTTATATAAATATAATTTTAAATTATATATATAATACAGTATATAATTTTAATTATACAGTATATAAAATAAATAAACCTTGATTCAGAATCTTGTATCTGTTGTTAACTTTAAAAATAAACCATCGTTTAAAATAAGCTGCATTCTCTAAATACCTACACTTACAGCATACTCTTAGGCAACTCTACTCCAAAGTAAGCCCCACTGAGCTCAATGGGACTTAGGGCACAATCCTAACCATGTCTACATAAAAGTAAGCCCAATTATGTTCAATGGGGCTTATTCCCAGGAAAGTGTCTTTAGAATTGCAGCCATAGGGCACACTCCAGAGTAACTATAGGGAGACCTTGCTTTGACACACGAACAATTTACTCTGGATTGCAATATGAATTTCCCATAGGTTTTCACTAGGTGGTGCCATAACCAGTGGTGGAATTCAAATAAATTAACAATAGGTTCTATGTCCTAATAACCTAAATTAACAACAGCTTCTATGTCCATAGAACAACAGGTTCTATGTCCCATTAGTAACTGGTTCTCAGAACCAGGCATTCGTTAGCAAAGGGTTCTTTAGAACCTGTGAAAACCCCCTGAAGCCCACCACTGGCCATAACTACCTTGGCGTAAATGTCTCTTTCGTGCTCCCATAGTTACTTTGGATTGTAAGGTTATTCTTAAGTAAGCACATAAGTTTGCAGCTCCCGCACTGTCACCTTCAAACACTTCTCTTAGTATCCTCATAATATGCTCTTTTTTTGCACTTTCCTACATTGTCTAAAACTTGCAACACAGATATGACATATTTCTTGTGACATGTGAGCACAGACCATATCAGCTAGATGACCTCTGTTATGCTTTTATATTCTTGCTCGCTCCCCAGTTTGGAGGAATAGAATCAAAAGCTATGCCAGGACACTGAAGACAACATATGATGAACTATGGTGTACACTGGAATTGTACCAGCTTGTATGTAGGACTTGATTTATGGCACATGTCCAAAAAGGGAAGCCACTGCTGCATCAAATTTGCACATTCTCTACATCCATTTCCAAAAGTTTGGGATATTTTTCTGAGCTGATGAAGAAGAAACATTTAAAAAGCCTTAAATGAATATTTGCATATTCAAAGCAGGGCTTTTTTCCTTGCAACAGATTGTGACCAATTGTAAAGTTTCAAAAATCTGTTTAATATATTTTAATATCCCTGCATTAGAAATGAATGATTGCTTTTTAATATTACTTGTAACCACCTTTCGCCTACTGTATAGATACATTTCTTGGGTGATTTTATTATATGCTTAATAATAGTACCAATAAGCTCAGATTTCCTTGGAATAAAAATGATTGGAAACAATATCTACCCTAAAGCATCTTTAATGTCATTACAGAAGGGTAGGAGTAAATTAAGCGGTATTTAGCCACCAAAGTCTTTAATTTCATTGCATTTGAGTGGGTGTGAGACATTATGAGGTCCAATTTGAAAAGTCACTAATGTTTTTACATCTGAGTAGGAGTAAATTAAACAAAATCACTCCTGAACTGCTAATATCATTTTAATTGAATGTCATTCAGTTTCAAGCTGCTGCTATAAAACTAAAGACAATGAGATGGACATGGCAAAACAATGGCAGCCCATGTACCATGGCTACTAGAGATGCAATCATAACTATAAGACATGCTAGAAGTTGACCAGTTGGTCACAAAGGTAACATTGGCAAAAAAACCAAACAACTATATGTTGAACTGTTTAAAATATCAATCATCCAAGATCTAATCTCACAAAGTGACAAGCCCAATCATTATTTCAAATGTTCTCTAGAGGGTGTTATATCCAAAAACCATGCTAAAATTAATACGTAAGCCAAATTAGCTTGATCAGGTAACCTAGGCCGACACAACTCATTGGTCTTCCCATTCGCATGGTGACATAAGGAGGCAAGCGCATGTCTATGCACTAGCCTAACCCTCCCCCAGGAGTGGTGCAGAAGTGTATCATGGCACTTTTGTAACACTCCTAGGCAGTGATGGGATTCAAAGAAATTAACAACCAGTTCTATGCCCATCTGGCAGCCACTTTTAAATGGCTATTTTTAAACTTTATGTGTCCTGTCTCTCATTAACAACCAGCTCTATAGAGTAGGTGCGAACCTGCTGGATCTCATCACTGCTCCTAGGCCAGCATGGGTCTTGTCTTGGGGCTTATGCCAGGCTAACTAGGGTTTAGGATTGCAGCCTTGGTTTTATATCTGCAAAAAAGAACAAGGCCTCCCCAAAATTTAGAAAACCCAAGAAAAATGTAGGACATAAATTTAAAAACCACATATATAATGCTTTAATGTGGTTAAACACTATATTACTTATTACTAAATTTAAAACTATTACATGAAGGTTGCAATCCTAATCACAGTTTCCTAGGTGTAAGTAGTATTGATCTCAAAGGAACTTACTTCTAAGTAAACATACTTAGGATTGCACTGTCTAATTTATTACATTAATAATTTATTAATTGCAAGAGCTATATGATGTCTGCTCACAAGGACAAAAAGAACAATGAAGTTTTTCGGATACATACAAGGCTATAAAAGAGGGCATCTGGTCACAAGATAGGTCAAGATTATGATTCCCAGTTTGCAGATGGAGGCAATTCGAAGCAGAAGAAATAGTCACTTCATTGTATATCAAGGGCTGATAGCTCACAATTTTCACCACTAGGTAACACCTATAGGATAAAATGGAATACATCTAAGTTATGATATGACTTTATTATGAAGAACTATGATATTCTACAGGATTTAAATTGTGTGTGTGTGTGTGTGTGTGTGAGAGAGAGAGAGAGAGAGAGGCAAAATACAATTTTAGTGCTGGTATTAGAAATATCAGTGGATACCCCTGGGAAACAAAGGACTAAGTGGCCATTACAAATTTTATTCAGAAGTATGTTACCAAGTATAAATAGGGACTTGTATACTAAAGAGAGGGTTGCAGCCATTTGCGACTCTTGGACAAAATATACCTATTACGACATGCTTTTTGGGGGCTGTGGGTGATAGTGAGTGGCTTTACGTACACGTAAAAACTGCAGCTTATTGAGAGCACAGTCCTGAACTCATGTGCATATATTTTAGGATTCTTCAGTGGGCTTTGTGGTAGATTGTATCAAAGAACAGTAACTTGGTTTTGATTCGATAAGTTTATCCATTCATCTGGGTGAATGACAAGATTCCCTTGGCTAATGATCCTTGGATATGAATTCATTTGATTTTCTCTAGTGCTGTGGTTTAATACATATCTATCACATCTAATTCCTGCAACTTTCCTCTAACAATGCTTATAATTCTGTAGGGAGTTAATGGAGTCTTAAATAAAAGCTGACAGTTTTACTAAACACTGAGGACACATCTACATTGCTGCATATCTACTAACTGGTTTAATAGTCATTCTGCCTTCTCAGGGGAACGCCTGGAACTGTGGTTCTGGGAGGAAACTTAGCAAAATCCAAAGGAAAATGGTGGACCAATAAGGCCTTTTAGTGTCATCCCACTCTCATGCTCTCAACTGATGGGTCCCACATTCCCCACACCCCCTAGTGAGACCACCATCTCCCAGTCTTTGGGCACAATCCAGAGCAACTACGGGGAGTCCTTATTCTAACGTAAGAACCATTTACTCTGGACTGCAATATGAATTTTCCATAGGTTTTCACTAGGTTTCCATAACTACATCGACGTAAATGTCTCTTACGTGCTCCTGTAGTTACTCTGGATTGTAGTTACTCTGGTTATTTGTACTGTCATGGAGAGTTAATTCAAGATGATTCAGAACTTGAGCGCTAAATACATACAGGTGTAACCTAATTGTCAACATTTTATTTATCAGCTATTTTTTCAACACAAATGACTTTAGATCTTTAAGTTAAAAGATAAGCATCCCTTCAGTAGCAGTTAATGGCTTTAAAGCAGCCTGCTTACCATGGTAACATGGCAGGTAATTAAGCTTGCCTTTAAAAGGGTTCATAAAGGGCTAAGTTCATAAAGGGTTAACTTCATAAAGGGTTAAGTTTTTTTCAGCTGGGAAGGAACCCCTCCCTTCCCCATGTGATTAATTCAATACATCAATACAAAGCGATAATCAAGCAATACAAATAATCAATACAAAGTGACAATCACTTCTGAATTGCTTTGCAAGGGGAAGCTCTGCCTCTGACCTAAAACTAAACTGTTTTAAGCCTGGGAAATGGGAAATTGATTCATATGGATTCATTGCCTGCATGTAAACCATGGTAAATAATTGCTTTTGTATAACATAAAAATTGCAGAGGTTTCTAGGTTCCTGGAACAAAATGTTGCAGATTTGGAGCTTCAATCTGTATTTGTTGGTATGGAGAACCTAAAACACTGGTTCAGTTTTATTTCTTCTTATGCTGGGTATAGACTTATGAGACTCTTAAGAGCATGTTGCCTTATGGGATATAGACCTAAATAATCTGTATACTCCTGAGGCAAGAAGACATTGGTCTTTTTAACATGTGTAGGATTAACAGAACCACGGTTTTAAAAAAAATAAACTGGAACCTTCTAATATAAAGTAACTTCAGTTGTGCTTTAACATTATCCTGACAAGTAATATGAACAGAAGCTAAATGGAATGAAGCTCTGATGTGTCAAAGCTGGTCAATAAGACCCATAAGCAACTGCAGTTCCTTGTTTCTCCATCTCATTTACTACACGGCTATCTCTCATAGTGTGTGAGACCTGAAATCTCTTAAGTCGACCTAGTCCAAAAACAAAATCAATACCAAGGAAATCCTTTTGTCGTTTCTGAAGGCATAACATGTAAAGAAAGTTAAGTCAATATGCCTTTTAATAATGTTTCATGGAAATGCCTAGATTTCCCTTGTTGTGATATAATTAATTGAGCTATCCACCACCCACAAGGTATAGTTTTCCTCTTATACAATTCTCCTTTAGCTTAATTGCTGTTCACTTTTTCGTTCGATTTGTCTTGAGCTATTTCTTTCCCTCTCCCCCCATTTTTTATAGTTCTGGACGTGCTTTGTACGTAGTTTTATCTTTCAGCACTTTGGCTTCTAAATGTCAGCATAATTTTTCTGCCTTATAATATTGGCGATGTTATAACCATCAATCAGTCCAAAGGAAGAGCAGAAGTGATTAGATACCATTTGTCTGTATTGGTTGCTCATTGTAATGACCTGGTGGACAACATGAACAGATAATCTGTTGCTTTGATGGAAACTAATTAGTCTTAAGAGTGACAGCTTTGGAATAGCTTTTGTGACATTGTTTTTTAAAATGATGGCTACCATGCCATTACCACTGTTGATCTGCAGCTTGGTCGTGTTCTTCAATGATTTCCCTATACAAGTGACCCAAACATGGCCTCTTTTTGTTCTTTTTCGAGTGTGTGTGTGTGTGCAGCATTTGTGTGTCAAGAGCAAACCTTGGCTGTCAAGAGCAAAAATTCATAGCAAGTTTGAAATAGATTGAATTTAATGTTACTTCTGAAATTACACAATAGCTTTTTTTGTTTCAGGTATGATTCTCCTGTTTTCCTAGGAGATTTGTTTATTTATTTAAAAATATGCATGCACACCTTTTCATCCAGAAGGGACAGTCCAGATAGCTTCCAATTCAAATAACAGAATATAATAACATTCAAATTAGCAGTACAGGTAAGTCATATATTCAGAATAGCAGACCCCATCACGATGCAGGATAAACATTAAAAGAAAAAGAAGAGAAGGAAGAGTACAATTAAGTCGTATGACTCATACTTAGAGCACAATCTTAACCATGTCTACTCAAATGTTAGTCCCATTGATTTCAATGGGACTTACTCACAGGAAAGTGTCTTTCGGATTGCAGCCTGAGTCATATTAATAGGGAGTCTCTTTGTTTGGACACTGTAGGTATTTCAAATTGGCTCTGAAAGGTGAGGGGGGAAAATAGTGTGAAATTCCAGTGAGCTCTGCCTCATCTTAAAGGCATGCCCAAGTCCTACTTGAGTGAAGTATGTCCAATATCCAGACTTGGGAATATAGTATTGGATGTGAAAAGGAAGGCCTAGGAAATCAGGCCCAGGAAATGTGGCCCATTGAATAGGATCTGGCTCTTTCCCCTCTACTATTTCAAGGCTTCTGTTCTTCATTCTCTAATTTCAGCTGAATTCCTCTACCATGAACCCATTCGCTTTCCCTCTCACGTTCCTCTTTCTCTAGATCTACCATCATTGTACATACTTCCTTATAATCTGTATGTTCACAATATGGAAAAACTGAAAATAACTTCACAAACTGAAAATAATTTTCAGTTATACATACCATGCAAGCTAAGATATTTCTTTATATGAATCAGGCTCCTTGTTTATACAGTCCAAGATATAGTGTTCCCTCTAATTTCATCCCTATGTGTGCAGAGATTTAGTGTGGCTGTACTCATGTTGCTCCAGAGTCCCGTCCTTCTCTGTGCTCCATCACAAGAGATGCCTGCAGGATTCTGCTCGTCTAAGTCCAAGTGCATAGCAACATTTTTCTTCCGCATAGGGCTTCTGCTACAGCCACACAGCAGCACAAGGAAGACTGGTCTAAGAAGTGACAGGATTGTTGCTATGTTCTTAACATGTTCAGGCACGATGGGTAAATTACTTTTGTGAGTAATGGGAAATTCATCAGTTATATCAACAGACGTCAATAACACAAAAATGGGTAGAAGGTCTCTCTGGAGTGACATGTAGGTCCAATGATGACTTCCCTAAAGTTACTCCCGATCCCTTACCTCCACAGTCAAGGTTTTTTTCTTGCATCTTCTCCAGCTGTAAAGAGAAACCCAGGTTCAGATCTCAGCCCACACTAAGTTTTGTGCTAGTTTTCAAGGTTCATGCATTATACACTTCTTTTTCTGCTTAAATGCCGCTGTGGAGGCTAGATGTAGCCTCAGTGGGTTGGCTAACATGTGTACTTGTATGACATATCCCAGGCCACCAAAGGGGACTTGTGGCAGCCCAGTGCAATCTCCGGATTGTATTGTCAGTTGACAGAAGCTGCAATCCGGCAAGGAGAACCACACCAACTCGGTAAGTCTAGGGTGATTGTGTGTAGGTGAGAATTTCATCTGAAAGGTCAGACCATAATTACACATCTCAGTTGAGTTAAAATCCCACAATTGTGTACAGTGGTGACTTGGTTTACGAGCACAATTCATTCTGGAAGCATGCTTGTAATCCAAAATGCTTGTAATCCAAAGCGGGTTTTCCCATAGGAGGTAGTGGAAACTCAGATGATTGGTTCCATAGTCCAAAAATATTTATATAAAAAATTTAATGTTTAGAAAAATTATTACAAAACACTGTAACTTAATACAAAACATTATAATAAAGAAAATACAGTAAAGAACTGTATTGTACCCTTAAAAACCTTCATGGCTGGTGTGAGGGAGACAAGAGAGAGGAGGGATGACTCATTTTGTAGGATGACTTTCACTATCACTGCCAGACCCACTACAATCCATTGGCTCAATGGAATCTTTTTTTTTTGGTGCAACTTTAACATTCCCATACTGATAAGGCACACCTTCCAGATTGCCACACACAGCTCCCACACACATTCCTGGCTCAGGCTGCTCTCCCCCCTGGTGAATTCCCTGTTCCAAACTTCCTCAGAAGTGCTTGTCTTCCAAGACAGTGCTTTTAAACCAAGCCAAATTTTCTGAGGAAAATTTTGCGTTTAATCCAAGTCACTTGTAAACCAAGGTACCGCTGTACATTGTTAAGGTTCCCATAGTGATTGCATCTTTTTCAAAAATTAAAAAGCAACAAATGAGCCATTTCTTACATATGCTGTTTTTCATCTGCCTAAAGTCTTACTTCACTTACCCCTTAAAAGGAAAAATTGCTGTTAAGGATTGCAAAAGTTGATGATTAGTCAAAACTGTCTGGACTTCATCCACAGGACATCTTGTAGCACAATCAAGTGGTGCTTTGTCATGATCTACAACAGGGACCTCATCCACTTTTCTTAATGGCAACCAGGCATACAAGGATGAAGACGGAATGCCTCGCAGCTAATTAGACATGGCAGCTTACAAGGCGAGTACATGCATAGTTAAAAAGGCCAGAGCACTGGAAATGTCAGGCAAATCCTTCTCCCTTTTTGAGTGATTTGCAGCCAACTCTGTACCTGGTTGAACATTAACACCAGAGTTTGCTGATTTCCACCAATATTCTGCCACATGCAGAGCTCAGACTGCAAGGAAGTGCTTATTTTTTTGCAAAGGTGCATTATCCAAAAAGGCATCAATCTTGAATCTATTGTTTAAAAAAGGAAGAAGCAGCACAAGATGGTCTTAGTACTTGGAAGAGGAATTGCCCTGTTTGTCCTTTACTGGATTGATTCCACACATCTTCTGTCTTTAGAGTATTTGTTTTCATCACAGTTTTTGACAAGAGGCTGTAACAGAAGTAATGAAGAAAATAACAATATGCTGAAGCAACAAGTATAAAGTTCAGCTGAAATCCTAAAGACACTTTCTTGGGAATAAGACCCATTGAACACAATGTGGCTTACTTTTGAGCAGACATGTGCTTACTTTTGAGCAGACAGGATTGTGCTCATAGTCTCTTATGCTTTATTCAAATTCTTTTTTCTTTTCTCTCTCTTTTAAACAATAATTGGTATTGTTTATGCTAAAATATGTTCTTTGGCTGGAATCAGGGCTGTAGCCAGGATTGTAGAAGTGGGGAGGCAATTGTGCCAAGTATCTATACTGGTGTATATCTATAATGGTGAATATCTATACATTATAACAATAACTATACATATTATACATCTCTGTGTATAATATGTATTTGTTTACATAGAAATAACATGCAACTTTTTTTCATTTTGCACACCAACAGATAGGCCTCCATCCCTATAAAAGTACAAAAGCCAAGAAAAGGCACCATATCTAATGTGGTATCCTATATGAAAGGATCCGAACCATAACCCCATATCCCATGTGGTCCCCTATATGTTAGGATTTTTCACCCCATCCCCCACCCAGAACAGATGTTCTGCATTCAATGAACTCTAAAAGGCACCAGATGGTCCCTCTACAGGTAAAGGATTCCCCTGTCACTTCAAGCAAGCATTAAATTTAAAAATATATCTGAAAGTAAAAATCCATCTAGGGTTTCTCCAAAGAGAAACATTTCTCCCCACTCACTCCACCCCCCAAAATTTGTAAAAATTTATGTGCATGATCCAGAAATTATAGAATATTCTCTAACTCATGCCAACTGATGTCAGAAGACCTGAGATGAGGGTAGGCTCTAGGACCCTGCAGTGGGCTGGGCATGATCCTTCTTGCCCCAACTTGGAAAGACAGAGCAGCCAGCAGTCTTAGTTCTCCCATTGTAATGCAAAAGGGGATTGCTGATGGCTCCTTGGCCTTGAACTGACCTGATTGGACCAGACACGCTGTAAAGGGGGGGGGGGGTGAACACACAGGGAAAAAACCCAAAAGGACATCCATTGGGAGGATGAGAGGCTGAAAAAACCAGGACAGGTCTGTGAAAAATGCTAGGAGGGGTAGGCTCCCCAGCTACAGCCCTGGTTGTAATTCTATACATATTTCCATGAGCTAAGACTTACTGAAGACAATAGGAATTCCTTCTGAGCAGACAACCATAAAAATGTATTGTCACCTATAGTATATTAAAAATGTAAAATAATAAATACTCAAAGGAAACACTTGTCAGTGTTTCAGAATCTGGTCATACCACCTCAAATGGCAGAAATCTGTGCTACTGATAGAACAGATATTCCCATGAGTGTTGCACAATCAGTTCTTTGTACATTATCATGCAATGGAAAGGAATACAGGGAGAGGGAAAAATCTCATCTGACTGGCAGCCCAATCCTATCACCTGTCAGTCCATAGGAAGCAGAATTGCTGTTGGAAGATGAATTACATTCTATGGGGAGGGAGGAACCAACAGCCTGGAAGAGGTAGTTTGGACTATACGTCTATTGCCTGACTAGCAAAATTTACTCACCGTTGCAGAAGTGAAATTCAAGAATATTTGTGGGCCTGGGGATGTCTAGGCATTGCTGGGTACCAGGCAGCAGGCAATGGGCACTGCTGGGCACCAATAGGCACTGGGCATCAGAGGGTATCAGGAGGTAGTGGCAGGCAGCAGCGAACACCAGGCATTCATACTCTGCCAGCGTGGAGGCCAGTTTGGGTGGTTGCTACACCTTCTTGCCAGGTTGAGACTTGAGAGGCCCTTAAAACCAAAGCTGGTGAGTTTGCTGCCAAGTTGTGTGGAGAACTCCTGAATGGAGGAAGTGGTGGAAAGACATGAAGGGGAAAAACAGGTTGCGAAAGGGAGATGGAGAGGGAATGGTGGCTCTAGAATACCACTTAAAAGTCTGAGGATTTTGAGTGATTGCCTTTAGGTGCAATCCTAACCAATTTTCCAGCTTCAGGTTAAGGAAACAAACACTGCCTTACCAGAGGAGGCTTCTCTGGCTGCCTCCAAGTGCCGGATGCAGCACATTCCCCACTGGCACAGCTATGCTAATGCGGCAAATTTGGTTAGGATTGCGTCCTTCATGGTATTGACTACAACAGTGGTTCTTGAGCTTTTGAGCAAGGGACCCCCTTCTGAAAATGATTGGGTGCCTCATTCCAAGATGGTGGCATCCAGTGCCAGATTCCAAGTTAGTGGCACTCAGCTTTTCATGGCCCACCTGAAATGAAGTTGCAACCCCCCAGGGGATCCCGAGCCCCACTTTGAGAACACTGGTCTAGAACTTGCTGCCCTTCATTATATTATTTTCTATCATCAGGGTGCAATCCTAACCAATTTAGGCAGTGGTGGGATTCAAATAAATTAACAACAGGTTCTATGTCCCATTAGTAACCGGTTCTCAGAAGCAGGCGCTCATTAGCAAAAGGTTCTATAGAACTTGTGAGAACCCCCTGAAGCCCACCACTGATTAGGCCAGCACAACTCACCCGTCTCCCTCTTCCCATGGTGGTGTGGGGAGGCCAGCACATGTCTGGGCTCTGACCTAACCCCTTCCCCAGGAATGGTGCAGAACTGCCTTACAGAACTTTTGTGACACCGCAAAAAGGAGTTGTGCCTGTATAACTGGGGGGTAGGATTGTCTTGTAAAAATATGCTGCTAGAAAGGAAGATTTCAAGGATTCCAGGCATCCATCAGTAGATACTGTGATGCTGCTGAGTCCTTAGTACATATTAGTTTTGCTTTTGGCTTGTTTATAGTGGTTATCAATAAATAATTTAATTACAATCACAATTAGGTTGATTGAGACACATGGCTAGAGTTGCCTTTAAAAACTGTTCAATCTTTGGGATGGGGTGTTAGCATGTCAATTAGCTTTAAACTGGGAGGATGGGCTGCTCACATGACAAAGACTACAATAAATTATATTAGTACTGCATACGAATAGCCTAGCACATGTGTAAGCATATTTTAAAGGAAAAAATACCTACTGGTATGTGGAATATCTAGTCCAAGCAATTCTGCCACTTTAAAATTGGGTCCCACTAGTTCATATTATTTATCAATAATTTTAACATGATACAGTTGCTTGGAAAGCACATGTGGCAGGTATTGGCAGGTTTAGGTCCAAAGAGACCCATGGGCAGGCTGACCATATGTCCTCTTTTTCCAGGCCATGTCCTCTTTTCCAATCTTGTGTCCTGGAAAAAAAGCTTCATTGTCCTTTTTCTTGTGAGCAAGCAGCATGTAACATTTTGGGAATTAATAAATTATATTGAATTGTTTTATGTGGAATTGTTTTAAATTTAATAAGTAATCTACTTAAATCTACATGAAAGCAAAATACAGTGGAACCTTGTAAGACGAATGCTTTGTAAAATGAAGTAAAATTTATGTGCGATTCTGCTTTGTAAGATGTATGTGCTTTGTAAGATGAGCGCCCATTGGCTTGGCTCCAGTGGCTGAGGTGGGACCTCTCCTCCTACATGCAGTACCAGCACTGCCCAGCAGAGGAATGCACAGTCAGCAGCCTTGTCTGGGCTTCCCAGCCAGCATGTCTGAGCCTCCTGGAGCCACCAAGCCACCATCAGGTAGGAGGGAAACCTCCTCCTGGACTCCCTCAATAGAAAAAAATATTTTTATATACAGTTAATATTTTTATATGAATACTTTTTCCTATAGGAAAATCCGCTTTGTAAGAAGAATGCTTTGTAAGACAAACATGCTTCTAGAACGAATTAAGTTTGTCTTACAAGGCACCACTGAAAATGAGTGTTTTTAGCTTTTATTTTGTCATGTTCTCCATTTTATTGGATGTCCTACATTTTGGTCTGCTTAGGGTGTGGCTTGGGCAAGGAGGACAGCCATTAAGATTAAGACAAGATGGACAGTACCTTTTCATGGTAGTGGGATTGTGTGCTTCAGTCATACAAAGGGCTATGCTGGCAATAGCGTAGCTACTGGCAGGGACTCCCATGCCGGACTGGCCTTTGTTGAAGAGCCAGACTAAACCTGTCCAAAATTCCCAAATATCCCAAATACCTCCTATGGACCAACAGGCCTAGTGAGTGGCAACTGGCTCTCCAGTATAGATTGAAGGCGGAGACCATTGGTTGGAATGGCTTCAGAAGAACAGCACACAGTATAGTGGTAGCCACTTGAACATGTGCACAGCGGTGTAGAAAGCAAAGGGAAGACTACCACACTATATATTTCCCAGGAAAATCATATTAATGGCAGCAAAACCTAACAATGGCCCCAAGAATGGCCAACCCTTAAATGGGGCAGGGGTTAAACATGATTGCCAACATGATCGCCAACATCCACTGATGGATATGGCACAAGAAGAAGAAGAAGCCCTACATTTTGGAGGGGACTTGTCCTCTGTTGTGGTTATGACGTATGGTCACCCAGCCCATGGGTAATTGGGCAGCACACTGGAAGATAAGTAAAAATGTTTTTACTTACGGTACCGCCTGCTGGCTCTCTGATGGTTGTATCACTGCTGAATGCAGCAGCTTCCTGCTTGATGGGGGGCTTGTTTACTGTTCTTCCACCAGGAGATGTGAAGGATGTGGCGTCCAGGAGCAGGACCTTTTCAGTGGCCACTTCCCAACTGTGGAATTCCCTTCCCCTGGAGTTGAGACCTCCTCCTTCTTTACAGCGCTTTCAACAAGACCTTAAAATGTTCTTATTTTAAAAAACTTTTGATTAATGCTAGGCTGATGTTCTATTGTGATTTTAATATGTGTTTTTATGTAATTGATAACATTATTTTAAAAATGCTTTTAAATGTTTTTATTGTATTTTTAATTTTAATGTAGTTATTTTTATTTGTACCCATTTTTCTGTTTGCCACCTTGAGTCCCGCTCACAGGAGAAAGGCAGAGTAAGAATTCATTAAATGAATATATATATAACTCATTAATGCCCAGCCGAAACCGCTGGACCTAAAAGCATGAATTTTGGGGAGGGTCTTCCTTCTGTGATGAATTTTTGGAAATTCAAACCAGAAGGGAGTGAAAGGGGGTGCAACTCATTTTTGACCCTATACTTTACATTGAAGAAATGCTGACTAATCAACACCCTACTCCAATCCCTGGAACCTAGAAGCATGCAACTTGGGAAAGGTGTTCCTTACGTGATGTGAGCGTCCACTAAGAACTGATTTTCAGAAATTTAATTTCTTTTCAGAAATTGAAAAGATGTCCCAAATTCCGTCTTTTCGTCCCTATATTTAATGTTGATGACTGACTGATCAACATCCAGCCCCAACCCCTGCACCTAGAAGCATGAAATTTGGGAAGCGTATTCCATCTATGATGTAGAGACCTACTGAGAAATTATTTGGTGCCTGGTGGTGCCGGTGCGCAATGGTACTTGATGTATTATATTGCCCACTGGTGCCAAGTGCCCAGTGATACTTGGTGCCTGGTGCTTGGCAGGGATGCCTGGTGCTTAGTAGGGCTGCCTAATAAGGATGTCTGGCCTGGTGCTAGGTAGGAATGCCCAGTGCCCACTGATGCCTGGTGGTGCAAGCTGTTGGATAGTGCTTCCTAATGGTGTTTGCTTCCTAATGGTGCCTAGTGCCCGCTAGGGGTACCTAGTGCCCAGTGGTGCCTGCTGATGCCAACTGCCTGCTGGTGCCTGCTGTCCACTAGTGCTGCTGCCCACTGCACTGTGGTTTACTCTCGCAATGTTGGGTTCATTCTGTTAGTAACATATATTAATTAACAAACTGCCAAAATTTGGCTATTTGTTCACAAATTACACAAATTATAAATAACAATAAAATGAACCACAAATTACAAATTACAGCAGAATGAACAAAGACAATGGATATCTTATGTACTTTATTTGAATGATGGTTGTTTACTGAAGTCATAAGGAAATGCCAAAAACAGTTTGATTACCATGTGACATGCAAATCAACCTCAGGGAAGATAATTTTAGCCTTTAGACCAGCAGAGAGAGGTTGAAAGAGTGGAGCATTTGTTGAATGAAAGAGTCCTGCATGTAACTGAAAGGTGTCAAAGCAGAACCATCAGAAAATGAACCATCAGAAAGTGGGGGACTCCTGTACTTCAGCACCAAAGGTGGGAGATATAATTGGGCAGCAAAGTTTCCATTTTAAAGCTGAAATGTGTGCTACACCAATAACAGACAACACCAGTGAGAACTTGGGCAGTGAAAATACTGAGGAATGGCTTGTATTTGTGGATATACACCAATTCCAAGCACTGAAGAAACATAGAAAAATGTCATTCATTGTGTCACATTGTCTTTTTTTCTGAGATTGCCTGTGAACAAAACTTGGGCCAACTATAGAATCTGCTTCAGCAAACTTTTTTATCCCATTTCTTTCAAATGTTTTTCAAGTTACTAAATTCCTGCCTGAAGAAATTGCCCCTCGGGGGCAAGAAGATACTGAACAGACTGAAAAATTAGCGAAAGCTTCTTCCATGTTGCTAATGACTTGGTCAATTGAGAATGTGTAATAAAGCTCATTTTGGTTTGTTGTCGAACATAACTTGCTTGATTCCTTCGTGTAGAAATATATGAGCTTTTGATATCACTGTTTAGAATAATTGACTCATCAGAGCCCCGTTTGAACCCCGTGATTCATCGCTTCTCAAATTAGTAGGGACATAGTTAGGCTAATCTGTGGATATAATCAACAAAGTCTTTGTGGTGCCTTTCACAATAATGGATTAAGCTGTCATTTACAGTATCTCTTATTTCAGTTATGATCGGCCATGGAAGTCCAATTAAAAATTCTCATTAGCAGATTTTCTTTCAGAGCTTGCTCTCAGGTTTTTTGTTTTGTTTTGGATAATTGAAGTGTGTCAACTTGATGGGTGCTGCATTCTGTGTAGTTTTACCTTAGTAGTCCTGTTTAAGATACTTAAGTGTCAAGCTTTTGCAGGGTCATCCATCTTCTTTGGCCATTCCACCCACCCGTGCTAGGATCACACGCACCCGCTGCTCAGTCCCCAACTCTACTTTCTTTTTGTCATTATTTTGTTGTCAGTTCTTCACTTTATTCAGTGATTAATCATCATTTGGACGGTTCTGCTGGGAGGAAACAGAAAAGGGGCTATTCCTGCAGGTGGTTTCTCTCTGATTAGTCAAAGTGATAATGGGCTTGCTGCTGAGGCTTTGTTTACCATTTTTCTGAAGACTGCAGGACTTGATCCTTACCAGGATTTAACTGCCATCCTAAGCATGCTTTCTTGAGAGTAGTTCATTGAGCCAAGTTGGATGTTTTCCTAATAAACTTGCTGAGGATCAGGTTACAAGAAAGAAAAAGTGGATCAGTTCTGAGGATCTGATCAGATATGAGGATTAGTTCTTAATCTGACGGCCAATTTCCCTTTAATGGAATATACATATTAATACATTTCTGTATTTATACAGTTTATGGATGACAATACAGTGGTGGGCACCAGCAGGTTCGCACCTACTCTATAGAACCGGTTCTTAACAAGAGATAGTACATATAAAGTTTAAAAATAGCCATTTAAAAGTGGCTGCCAGATGGACAGAGAACCGGTTCTTAATTTCTTTGAAGCCCATCACTGATGACAAACCAATAATTTTGTTCTATTCGGTTAACATGTCATTTGTGTGTATATTTCTTACATATTAACGACCTTGAATTAATAAGATCATAAAGATATTTGCCATCTTTGAAAGGGAGGACTCAAATCAAGCAAATAATGTATGATAAAATTATTTAGCAAACTGGCCTGTTCATCTTTTGCTTTTCAGAAATATATAAATATTCAAATATGAACAATGCATTTATGGGGACATCTCTCTGCATATGAGTTCCCACTTTTTCAGAGCAGCAGAAACTTTGGATTTATATTTCTTTTTCTTCTTTTTTGTGGTTTAATATTAGTATGTGATTTTGTATTTTCTCCATTCAATAATTTTAATGTAATACATTTAAAATTTAAACAATTCACTTTTAAAGCTCTGTTTAGAGCAAAATAGATTCTATTTAGTAAACATGGAGTCTCCTATCCCCCCCCCCCCAGTCACACATATTCTCCTCATGTGAAAGGCAATGGAGCATTCACAGTTTGGAGACTGTTTCTGAACACTTTCCACAGCCATTGATTTTCCCTAGCATATGCTCCCTGTAGTAGATTTTTAAAGTTATCTCTTCTCCAGCTTGGTTCTAGAATGAAATATGAGCCCATCTGGGACAATCAGCCTAAGAAGAGGGATTTTTAATGAGATAATTGGTTGGGTCTGGAGGAGCTCATGTATCTGCTCATGTATCACCCTTGAAAGTATTTCTTCCCCCACTGTCTTGGCAGACACATGATTGGGAACTCACATTTACAGAAGATATCTACTTTTCCTTTCACTTTCCTCTACAAAGGGTGCCATCCTATGCATCAATGGTTTTTAATCTTTTTCATTTCCTGGCACACTGGCAAGGTTTTTAAATTGTCAGGTCACACCATCAGTTTTTTGACAATTGACAAGGCAGACCATACATGATGCAGGGTTCACGTCCCCAGTGGCCCTACTCACTGACTCTCCACCAAGGGCTACTGTGCACGCTTATCTGGAAGTATGGCTGCAATCCTAAAGATACTTTCCTAGGAATGAGGCCCATTGAACCCAATGGAGCTTTCTATTAAGTAGACATGGTTAGGATTGTGTTCTATGGTAACAATCCAGAATAACTAAGGGACCTTTTACACCGATGTAATTATGGTGCCACCTATGGGAAATGCATAGAGAATTCCAGAGTAACCTTACAATCCAGAGAACCTATTGGAGCACGTAAGGGATGTTTATGTCAACATAGTTATGGCATCACCTAGAGAAAATCTTTGGGAAATTCATTGCAATCCAGAGTAAATTATTCTTATGTCAGAGCAAGGATTCCCCGTAGTTACTTTGGATTGTGCCTTAAGTGCCTCTTACGTCTTCCCATAGTTACTCTGGATTGTAGGGTATCTCACTGAACTCAGTTATTGTTAAGTAAATGTGCTGGAAGAACCCAAAATTTGGGTTAGTGTGTGCAGGGGGACTGACACTGAATAGTGTGTGTGTGTGTGTGTGTGTGTGTGTGTGTGGAGAGAGACATAACAAGACTTCCTTGGTGGTCATCTTGGTTTTGAGAATTATTTGCCCAAGAGTTCCACTGAAAAATGATCTTTTTCTGAAAGAGGCACAAGGAGTTGTTTCAGGAGGAATTCTTCAGAAAACATTTATGAACTACAGTTATCTCTGCTACCCTCTCTGTTTTATTCCCTTATTGCTGATCAATTTGTGGTTAGTGATGGTTAAGGTATTTTGACTGTATGTTGTTTCTATGGATTTCATGGTCCAAACTGCATGTTCAAAAGCAGACTTCTTCACACATAAGCAGTGGCGTAGCTAGTGGGGTGCAGTTGTTTTGGAGGGCTTTGGGGGGCTACAAGCAGAACTTGACACTATTGACTAAAACTGTGAAAAACAGCAGGCATACGAAGGATAATCCCATCAAGTTATATATCATATGTATAACTGTTACCCAGTTTGAGTGCAGAGTGCTTGATTCCTCTCTCTCCAGGTCCGATAAATGTTATTGTCGTTCTTTTTCATACGACACCAAAGAGACATGGTATCTTCGTAAGGAACGATCCAAAGTGGATGGTTGGCTCTTAAATAAATGTTAAATAAAATTGAAATAGTGATACAGTACTTTGAAAATGGTCACTTTCATTGCTCTTTAAAATTCAACAAGGGAGTGAGAACATCCAAATGATTTGGCAGTTATCCAAGGAAATATTTATTTAATGGAAAAATTGAAAGCAATGCCTCTTGATATGAATGATCACATAACCTTGTGCCTTTTAGGATTAAGCCTGTGGGAACCTTCTTAAGCTATAATTTGTCCTTTGCTATCCATAATACGTAAACCTCCTTTGTTGTTGTGGAATTTTTTTAATCAATATTTTACTTACTCCCATCTGGCTTTCTTTTGGGCTGTTCTCTGCTTGCTTTTTAACAACACCTTTTATGAGCATATAAAGAAAACAACCCAAGATCTCGAGTGATCTCATTAGTTTATCCTAGGATTTGTCAACAGAAAATAGCTCCTATCTTTATGGAAGACAAAGTAACATGGTAGTAGAAAATCATTGAATTCCATGAGGGTAGTAACAAACTTACCCTCATTGCACCCTGAGACAGGTTTGCAGTATGCTACCCACTCCATTTTGCTACCTCCCAGGATTCTCTCTGAGGCTCCCAGAACCTTGCATGATATTCGTTACCACTCAAAAAGGCTCCTGAGGCTTCTCATATGGTTTAACCAGTAGCGTAAGGTCCCTACGGCACAAGGTAACTCGTGCCCTGGGCGTTTACATGGTCAGGGGCATGATCGTGCCCATGTCTCCCCTTCCCCACACCCGTCTTTCCCATGCTGGCCACCCGTTCTCCCATGCTTCCCATTCTCTGACCACCTGCACTCTGTGCAGGCATGGCTCCACTGACTGCCTGTAATCTGCGCAGGTGCAACTTGGGTGTGTATGGTCACATGTGACATCATGATGTCACACAATATCATGACATCATGTGTGCCATGGGGCACAGAACATCCTTGATACTCCCTGGTTTTGATAGCCAAACTGATTGATTGATAGATTGACTGATTTCCCCAAGTATGAATACCAATTCAGCTAAGGGCTACATAAGTACTACAATAGTAAAAGTATGTTACAGGGCACAAGCCAAGGCTGCCATTCACGGCGCCATTTTAGGTGGGAAAAGAAGTATTAACCAATATTTCTTGATTCTCCAAGAAAACCAGTATTGCTTAAGACCAAGCAAGAAGCCTCAGCAAGCTTTCCACATGCGAGCACCACATGGGGATTTGTCTGTTCATGGGATGGCTCTGACAGGCAAGCAGGGCAGTAAGCGGGCAGAAGTGGCAATAGTGGTGGTGTTGTGAGTGAGGCACTATAGGCTTTTTTCCCCTGCTCCCACCCCTGATCTGCCATTGTTTGAGGGAGTTCAGCATCTCTGGATAATCCATTCATTGATTCTAATGACCTCAAAAGTACTGGCATAGCAATCACAAGTTCATATTCCCTTCTGATGAAATACGTTTTCCAATGAAACATCCATAGGAAACTTGAACATTGAAGGAAAATGTAGTTGTCAGTTTGAAAATCTAGACCTGTTAAATAGAGATAGCGTGTGTGTGTTTATACACAAATATTTCTGTTAAAATGTCTTTAAAATACAGGAGGATAAAAAGGCATATCTTATGCCTTATCCTATTTTCTTATCCTAATATGGAAAGGAAATATGGTATTCTCACTTGCAAATTTTACACTATAACCAATAGATTTGCAGTTTGTCAACAAAGTGTTTTAATATTCTCCGTTCTTTTACTGCATTGTTCTTGTGTTGTTATATCAGACTACAGTCATAAGCCACTTTGTAAGTAAGAAAAGTGAGGTATAAACATTTTAAATATATAAGTTTTAAAGGTTGTAATTGTCCTGAGTGTGGATGGCATGTTTGAAGAGACCTGGAAGGGATTTTACAGCCCAGTCCTAAACCGTGGTGCTGCCGTGAAGTACTTCAGCACCAAAATAGATGCCATTGAATCCCAGTTGGCCAGAGCAGCCGTAAGTTTCTTTAAGGTAAGTGCACATTTACTCTCTTATCCTGGGAGAGCACAAAGATGTCTCCTCAGATCTGTGCCTGCTATTTAGTAGGCGCTGAAGTAAGGAGAACTGTGTTTGATGGCTTGGCCTGGGAGGGCGCAAAGGATTCAGCGGCAACCTCTGCCACAGTCACTGCCCCCCTCCAAGGCCTGTCCTACTCACCAGCCCTTCCTCCTTCCGCTCAGTTCCTGCTCAGTTGTGACATGAACATGCTTTTCAGAGGATAAAAACTCTACAGTGAATTATGTTGTGTACGGCTACAATCCAGAGTAACTACGGGAGCACGTAAGAGACATTACGTGCACCTGTAGTTACTGCACCACCTAGTGAAAACCTATGGGAAATTCATATTGCAATCCAGAGTAACTTGTTCTTACTCTGGAGCAAGGACTCCCCGTAGTTACTCTGGATTGCACCCTAAGTCAGTGGTCAGTAGGGAGGCTGCCCCACCTAGAGCGCAGCACAGCTGCCTCCAGCTGTAAATCCCATTATAATTAATAGAGATATTGCTAGGTTGTGGATAGGATTGCAGGTGAGAACCCAATTCCTCAATGCATGTCTACTCGGAGCAGGGATTTTCAACCTTTTTCAGTGCAGGATGCATTGAAAATGCACAAAGCCATCCTAGTCGGTCCTATTGGAGAGTAAGCCTGCAATCCAGAGTAACTACGGGAGCACGTAAGAGACATTACGTGCACCCGTAGTTACTACAACACCTAGAGAAAACTTATGGGAAATTCATACTGCAGTCCAGAGTAACTTGTTCTTACTCCGGAGCAAGTTTCTCAGGATTGGGCCCTAAGCCTCATTGACTGTAATGGGACTTATTTCTGGGTAGACAGGCATTGGATTGGACTCTGAGGCTGCAATCCTTTTAAAAAGCCCTCCTGCTGTGAGGAGGGGAAGATGCACTTAGAGGAGTCCTGGTCAAGCAGTTGCCAAAGACCTCCAGTGGTCTCCAGCCCGCAGGTTGAGAAACCCTGGTGTAAGTGACTGAGGGCTCAGTCCTAACCAATTTAGGCTGGCCTAATTCAGCCTTATGGCACTGTTTCGACATTCGCAGGTCCACTAACCCAACTGAAGGTTAGGATTGCAGCTAACTGGCTATTTTCCTTAATAAAGGCCTCCAATCCTAAGCTCCTGTTAGGATGGCATAAGCCCTGGCAAAGTCCTGTGGTGACCGAGGGTAGGCAACTGCACAGGCATAAACCAACCTCCCCACACCACCATGGGAAGGTATGACAGGTGAGTTAGGCTAGCCTAAATTGGTTAGGATTGTGCCCATAGTCTCCAGTTGTGTGATGATTTTTCCAAAAAAGTTGTTCGTATCCTGCTTTCTGTTTCTTTGAAGTCTTCTGAAAAGAAAGCAAGAAGTAAAAGTTAAACTGAAAAGCTGATTGGTAAACATGTTCTATGAAATATGAAGAATCATGGGACCAACTGACCACTGCAGTGATTATGGAAATGGTAAACTATTTAAAGGCGAGTATCCATTGCTGTTCTTCATTAGGATCTGATTACCTGAACCATTAACATTTGGCTTTTATTATGATGATTGTGAAATACCGTCCACATTAATGGACAAAGAACATTGACGTGGTTATCTTGATTAACCCATCAATAATAATCTGGAATAATTTTTCTTCATATGCTGTATGGAACATCCGCATGTCCTGTAATAATGGATATTGTGGTCTCTGTAAATGAGTATTCATATTATCCACCTCTGGGAGAATGATTGTACTTCAAAGCTTTGTATGTTTGAGAAAGACAGAGTGAGAGAGAAAGAGAAGCTAAATATGAAATGTTCTTTTGAAAGAATTGGTATTATATTAAGGAATTGTCTTCTTTGTAGCTTGGCATTAGGCATTGTAACTTCATTAGAACATATAATCCTCAAATTCAATCTTTGTGCAAACTCTGATTTCAATGAAAATCTGATGCCCATATAGCTTACCTCTTTGTATAAACCCCCAGCATTACACCTTATATAACACTGGCTGCAATCCTAACCACACTTTCCTGGGAGTAAGTACTATTGAACACAATAGGAATTACTTTTGAGTAGACATGTGTAGGATTGCACTGATATGCTCTCTTCCAACAACAGGGTGACCATATAGAATGGAGGACAGAGTGCCTCTGCCTCAGGCATAAGAGAGGGATTTGAGGCAAGTTTAACTCAACATAGAAGGGTTTAAAAAGCAGCACCTGCCAAAATATGGCCATTCTATATGTTCACCCTGTCCAACAAGATATATCCACATACATTCGTAGATTTATTGAAGTGCAGATACAACTCAAGACTTGCTCCATTTTCTACATTGTACTATTTTGCATCCCTCTCTTCTTGAAAACAGTTTTGGGGGCTGGCTCATATTTGAATTTCAAATGAAGAATTGAGTTTTCAACATATATACCAAATTTTGTTCCAAAATTTAATTTTGTTCCAAAATTTAATCCTACAGGGATATATATGATCTTGCAAGCACACAAGAAAATGTTCAGAGGTTAGCTAAATGAAATAATTCCGTCAAAAGCAACATATAATGTATAGTCCAATCCTATCCAGGATTGGGCTGTTGAGTTCTGCTATCACCAGATGGTTGCTGACAGGACACAGAGTGTTCTGTTGATGGCCATTTTGTGTGTACTGCTGAGGGAAGGGATGGATTTTGCAAGTGATACTGAGGCACACTGGATCCTCTCCCCTATTGTCCAGCCTCCCTGTCCCCTCCTTCTCCTTGGACCTTGAGGTAGTACATGAGGCTTACAGAGGGGTAATGAGAAATAATTTCCCTTTCCCCCCTGGAGTCTCCAATTCTTACAAGCACACTTTTTTGGCTCAGCTTCATAGGTGGCTGGGGGGAGGGGAGAATGGATAGGGTTTGGCTTATATTCTCATTAAATTAAAAGAGCTTCACAAGTTGGTCTGCTCTCTGTTTACTTCTGCAAGTGATACTTTTTCGGTAAGATTTGAAGCACGCAAGCATCTGATTCAGTGGTGGGCTCCAGTAGGTTCGCACCTACTCTATAGAACCAGTTGTTAATGAGAGATAGGACATATAAAGTTTAAAAATAGCCATTTAAAAGTGGCTGCCAGATGGGCATAGAACCGGTTGTTAATTTCTTTGAATCCCATCACTGATCTTATTCCACTGTTGTATTTGCTATTCAATTTTTAACATGCTGTCCCCTTGACTCCAGAGCTGCTAATTTCTTACAGTCCATAATGTTCATCCTCATGAGGAAAAACAACCAGATGTTCTAAATACAGTGTATGTTAACTAAATGGATAACGGTTTCTCAGAGCAATAACCGTAATAAAACTGTCAGAACTTCCTTCTTTCTCCTCATATGGCACTTGAAACATCCCTGGGATCTGCTATCTGTTGTGATGGGTAGAACAGAGCCACAATGAATAGTTACTGCAATTATCAACGTCTTCATGCATCACCAAGTACACTTATCCCTTAAACTTCCAAAAATGTTCTCTTTAGGGAATTTTAAAGTGGGGGGAGATAGGCCACACTTGCAAAGAAAACTATGTTGACTGTCTGTAATCCATCAGGAGCAAACTAGCAATGAAGGGAGGGGTTCTGTAGGAAAATAATACTCCCACTAGTTTGGAAAGCATTGCCTTAGGCTAGGGGTCTCCAAATCCTAGCCAAGGGGTTAAATGCAGCCCATTGTAAGCCCCTATCCAGCCCTATCTGGCCCACTTTATTAAACACGACTAGAAAATAGCCTCGCCGACACACAGAAAGCTTTCTAAAAGCTTAAAAACATCACAAATTGGTTCTCCTGAAAAATTTAATGTTTTGTGCCTATTGAAGGCTTTCTTAGGATTGAGCCCTCAGAATATACGCCGGTTGTTTCCTTTGATGTGCTGATTCGAAGGTGTTTACTTAAGTATTTAAGTATACTGCTTGGGCAGTAGAGGGTGTGTGCTTTATTTCTGGGGTGTGTGCTTTTGAGTGTGTGGCATTTGAGTGTATGCTTTATTTCTGTGGTGGGTGTTGGTGTTTGGAAAAATTCTGAAAATTTGAGCCCATTCACTCATTCATTTATTCATTCATCTAAGTACCACCTCAAATACACTAACATTTTATATTTAATTTTTTTTCTTAGCCCTCAACATTGTGCCAGATATTTGATGCAGCCCTCTTGACCAAAAAGTTTGGAGACCCCTTCCTTAGGCCACATTAACTTTTGCTTTAATTTTCTCTAATGGTGATAAATTCAAATTCTCCTGTTATCAAGATCATTTTGTATCTTTCTCTTAAATTGGTATAGGTTCTAAGTATGTTCACTAATATTGATTGCAAGATCTCTTACAATTTTGTTTTGTCCATTTCAACTTACTCATTCACCTGTCTACAAGTTGATTTTTCTTTTCCACACTCTCCACTCTTTCACTCTTTACTCTTTCTTTTAAATTCATTTACTTTCCAGCAGGTGCCCACTGGTGCCCAGAACAGGAAAAATATACAGGGCATCACCGGGCACCAGCAGGATAAGTTTTTGCAGGGCAGGGTGAAAAGCTGCAAGGCAGTCCCCAGATTGTGCCTCTGCAGGGCAAGAGGGGCCTTTTTGGATCCAGCTCCTGGCATCTGAGGGGGTTTGATGAGCAGATACAGACACCTCACCTGTATCTTAAATAAAATTTCCAAAGGACTTCATGATTGATTTTCATATCTTTAGAAATTTCTTGTCCTGAGAACTGTTGATTTATTTTAGTCTCAAGTGCATTTCAATACTGTATGTAATGTGCTCTTTCTACAGCAAACATCAACAGGTGTCAAACATCTGTCTCAAGCCCATTTAGCAAAGCTATGAGGGACCCTTCTCTGCGTGACACCAGGCTTAAAGAGCTGTGACAAAACCAATCTAGATGGGCCTGTGGCTTGACTAACTCCAAGGCATCTTTTTGTATGCTTGTATATGATTTTAGGATTGCAAACTCTGCCTGAAGCATTTACTGTATTGTATTGAATGTAGTGTATTAACTCAACAGTTAATACACATATTATGTAGTGTATTGAGTCAGAGGCTCTGTTAAAATCTCCAACGTTGTTTTCATTATTGACCTGGAGAGTCCTGGAGGTAGCTAGGAGAAGGTAGATAGCTGGAGTCCTGGAGGCACTTGGAGAAGATAGGTAGCCCTCAATGTGGGTGTGAATATAAAAGTTTGGACTTATGTACTCAAGTGTCTTCAGGAAACACACAATTTTCAGACTTACTTCTGAGATACTTTCTTACACATGATTTCCCCCCTGAGGCAGACACAAGTATATCAGACCCATTTTCACAATTTTTCAGACATCAGCAAGCAATATGAAAAGCACTTCTCAGTAAGCAAATTATGTTAGCCATGGTGATTTCCTTGTATTGCAGGATAAAAATCCTATTCTGTGTTACAGGAGTTGGGCTAATAACATTTAACTGACTTAAATAATTTGTTAAGTTGAGTACAGGAGTGTGTGTTTAAATTTGTTGCTGAATTTTCAGAGATAAGATAGTGGTTTTGGGAAACTCAGCCATTAAGTAAATGCCAAGTGATCCAACTTTACTATAGTTTCCAGGGTGGATCAAGCTTTGTCATAAAATGCAAAGCTTTAAATAGCTATTATGGGGCTCACAAAACCTGAATGCGCAGTCTTCAATTATGTATAGTTTGTGACCATTAATAATTGAAGACATTTAATCCGTGCTATGAAAGTTGTCTCCAATTCCCACTTAAATCTTGTTAGCTGAAAGCAAAACCCTTAATATTGCTGCTTTATGGATTAATTTATATTGCCTCACCTCTTTGCCTTTTCACACCATTCTAAATAAGGTTCCTCACAACAAATTAAGAAAATAAATCCTTTTCCCAGTTTAGATGGTGTCAGTGAGTCTTCATTCTAAACACGTTTAAGTACCAAACTAGGTGTTGCTTTCAATGCAGTGTCTAGTCCTATTAATTTCCTAAAATAAAATTTAATGAAATCAAAGAAAAGCAAGGGGAACGCAATATGGAATGGTAACATGCCATCCCCATTCCCCAATGGGGAGAGAGATTTAACCCTTCCATCACAGTCTTCATTCAAATTGGAAGGCATCATTTTTAGGGCCAGTGTCATGTTTGAAGCAGTAGTGGGCTAAGACCAGTTTGGGCCAGATTGCCTGAACCAGTTGTTAATTCTGGCCCCCCGCTTCTGATCTGATAGCTGGGGGGGGGGGGCAGAAAACTGGGAGTGCCGAACCGGTTGTAGGGGAAGCCCTCCACTGTGTGTGTGCCAAGCTTGACGCAAGTGCAGTGCATCTCCTAAAGTGAGCTTCAGGAGACACACTGTGCGTGTGCCAAGCTTGGCACATGCACAGTGCACTGGGGTTGGAGCCCGCCCCTTACCCCACTCCTCACCCCGCCCCCGACCCTCCCCCTGGCCCTGCCCCCTGACCCCGGCCTGGCTCACCCACTTCCGGTGAGCCAGTTGTTGGGCCAGGCTGGGCCCACCACTGGTTTGAAGTCACATTTAGTAAGAGGGTTAGAGCACAATCCAAAGTTTCAGTTAGTCCAGCCCAGGAGTGTCATGAATGTTCCATAAAGCACATTTGTGTCCCCTCTAGATCTGACTGGCCAGTGCAGAGGCTCATGACAGTCCACAAACACCAGATATGTACCTAAATGCGGTAAGCTTGTGCTGGCCCAGATAGTCTGGAGCTGCGAGTGGGAGAGAATGGCAGGAGAAAAATCCAGAGTGAGGAGATGTGCTTCTGGGCAGGGACAGGGCAAAGTGGCCAGTGGATTGGGCCCAAGAGGGGTCAGAGTCTGGCCAAGGCAGCACAACTTGTATCCTAACCCACATTCCTAGGATGATCAACCTTAGCTGCTCAGATCTGTGCTGATTTTGCTAGTGTAGATCTGAGCAGCCCCATGGGATGAGTATCTGAATGATGGTGATTTACAGAATTTATAGAATGATGGTGATTTACAGAAGACAGTAATAAGGAAATAATTGAATTAAATAAATATCAGCCTTCATAATTCAATGAATAAACTCGGGTCTTAAACCTCTATTATCTGGCTGATCCTCTACGTAATCTGGTCTTGAATCTACAAATTTCAAAGTTTTTCTGTAACACCAATTAGGCTGTTTACTTAAGGAGTTTAATTAAACAAGTTTAATCTATAAGTGGAGGAACTTGCAGCTTCTGTAGCTTTGCCAGCCTCTCAGATGCCTTATAAATACAGATCGGCATAATCTAAGGAAAGGGAAACTTCTGGCACTCAGACTTCCTGAACTGACAGTGCAATCTTATTCATTTCTACTCAGAAGTAAGTTCCATTGAGTTCAATGGGGCTTACTCCCAGGAAAGTGCTTTTAGGATCACAGCCTGAGTTTATTCAAGTCAACGGGCATGTGTTGGAGTCAGTGGAGCGCTGGGTGCACAACTGTGCCATCTAGTGGTCAGTTGGATAAATTACATCTGAGTACAGAGTTCTGGATATAGTTTGAGAGTGACGAAAAAGTGAAATGAAAGAAAACGGGGTGGCAGAAAGTGGGGGGCACCTGTACTTATTGAATTGCACTGGATACAGCACAAGCCACTCCAGTACAGTTAGGATTGGGTTATTAGTAAAACTCCTGTTATTCTGGTCTGTCCTATGTTGCAACACAGTGCTGAAGCAAAATAGAGAGAGTTACTTTTTGTTTTGTTTTTTAATGTAGCAGTGTAAAATAAGGCTGAAATGAGGTGTTACAGAGTTTGTCTGTTTGTTGCCAATAACCAACTCATGAATCCCTCTTAGAGCACAATCCCAACCATGTCTACTCAAAAGTAAGTCCCATTGTGTTCAGTGGGTCTTACTCCCAGGAAAGTCTGTTTAGGATTGCAGTCTAAGTAACATTTGTTATTAAAATGTGGTGCTTGACATTTTGTGATGTGTTTCCCATCGGAGCAGGCATCAACGAAATGAATGCAAGGAGGTTGGGGAAACAGTGAGGATATGTGCCATATCATGGCAGAGGAAGAGAATCAGGGTCACTCCTTTGGGTGGCAAATGCAAAATATCTGGAATGCCTAGTTTAGCCCTACAATCCAGAGTAACTATGGGAGCACGTAAGAGACATTACGTGCACCCGTCGTTACTGCACCACCCAGTGAAAACCTATGGGAAACTCATATTGCAATCCAGAGCAAATTGCTCTTACACCGGAGCAAGGACTCCCCATAGTTACTCTGGATTGCGCCCTAAATCTACTATAACTGGAGATATAGTGTGGAGTGTGCAGAGTGAAGTGCCTTAGAGTGCAAGGAGATTTCTCACTGAGCAATAACATTGCATTGTAACTTTCCAAAGCCTATGCGTTCCCACAGATGTTATATTCACTTTCATTTTAAAGCACTTTGGCCTCCTCAATTTTATTTCATGCAGTCTAAATATTCCATTAGAAGAGTTTTGTTTTGGCCCAGAAAGATACGTGCCATAACTACTAAAAAAAATAGGTACATGCTAATTTTAAAGGAAAAAAATTTCACAAAATGGTTTTCTTTACTATTACTTATTAATTATTTAAATATTTAAATGTTTATTATTTAATTAAATGTCTAAATATTTTAAAAATAATGTAAATAATATTAAAAATTTTAAATATTTCTTAGCAACTTACATGAATATTACAGGGCAAAATATATGTCAGACATAAATACATGTGGTATGTGACAAAAATACATGTGACAAAGGCACAAGTTTTTTAAAAATAAAAGGGAATTCAAAAGGATTTGGTTTTGAGCACAATGTTCTGATTTCTCCATGCTTTTCCTCAGGAAAAAAAATTATAAAAAGTCAAAGCCTCTTGAAATGTGCTTTCTAAATGAAGCTTAATCTTTGTGACTTATCCTACAATCCAGAGTAACTACGGAAGCACATAAGAGACATTTACGTCGACATAGTTACGGCACCACCTAGTGAAAACCTATGGGAAAATCATATTGCAATCCAGAATAAATTGTACATCAGAGCAAGGTCTCCCCGTAGTTACTCTGGATTGCACCCTATAGCTGCAATCCTAAAGAAATTTTCCTGGGAGTTAGACCCATTAAACACAATGGGGCTTACTTTTGAGTAGACATGGTTAGGATTGTAATCTGTGACTGTTACTTTTTGTGTAACAGGTAGTTTGCCATCCTAGAGGTTCTTCATCCTAGCTCTTGATTAGGAAGTGTCTGGAATGAGAATGATTTTGAAATATAGCAAAACTCAAGTATTCGGAGCAATGTTAGTTACTGCCTTGTGAAGCGGCACAGAAGGTGAAAGGGAAAAGACCCTCATCTTCATCTGTATAGCAAGAAGTGAACTTTGTGGGTGGATGGCTGACAGAGCTGCATTATACTTTATGACCATATCTGACATGCAGCTTAAATGGACAGGGTGACTCATTGTAGTTAGGTAATGACCCATTTTGGATCCACACTTTCGGTCAATATAAAATGGCTGCAGCTGTATATAAACTAATGGTCTTTCCCTTTTCCTAGGACAGCATACAAACTACTTACACAGTTTTGGTGACTTGAATCTTCAGACATCCAATTATAAAAACAGAGCCCATGAGGGTCTTTGTAAGGCACTGCAAATCAAGGGAGCGTTTTTTTAGGACAGGCATATGCCAGCAATTCAAATCAATGATGCTGGCACTATTGGAGAATGGAAAGATCCTTTGGTTCAGTTGGCCCCTCTGGTATTCTGGTTTGGTTTGTACACTTATTTCTTTGTAACCTACCTCACTTGAACACTGAGATAGTGTAATGAAATTTTGGTGTGTGTGTTCTGGACACAGTTCTAGATTTCAAGTTCTAGATTTCAAGCCCACTAGCTCAACCCTCAAAACTAGTTTGCATAATGGGGGGATGACCTGCCTCAAAAATTGAGATGTACGAAGAATGAAATATGATATTCACATCCTCAAAACCAATCTGCATTTGAACTGAAATACCGATTGGATCCTCATATCCTTTTATTGGCAAGATGGCCTAGAAAGATGAGAAATCATATTGCACACTGAAAGATCACAATGAAACATGTATAATTTCTCAGTTAGTTTAAAATCCCAATAGCAGTTCAACCCTCACAGCTCTTAATAGAAGCTGAATACATTGTAATGTAAATCTAAAAAGCAGCTTCAGTATTTTTGTGATTTGACAACCATGGCTTAGACAATGGACATAAATTTATCCAGTCCATGGAATAGTAGAATCCTGTATTAACTCCCAGTTTACTCATTTTTTCTAAGTGTCAAGCTATATTTTGGAAGTGTGTGACTGATGCTTATGTGCTTGCTTTTGGATCAGCCCTCTCCGCAGGTGGTGGGCAGTGATAGGTGACAGCAGCAAGTGGAAGCTTCTCCCACTTTTCCAGTCAGTGAATGGGGGAATTTACAGCAACTACTGATAACTGGTACTGGGGATGTAGAGATTAAAGGGTTGTTCTGGGTTGTTCTGTAGAGATTAAAGGGTTGTTCTTAAAGGGTTGTTCTGGGGGCTTCTAGTGGCTTCTTCTTAGGGCACAATCCAGAGTAACTATGGGGAGTCTTTGCTCCAGTCTTTGCAATCCAGTTACTCTGGATTGCAATATGAATTTCCCATAGTTTTTCACTAGGTGGTGCAGTAACCATGGGTGCATGTAATGTCTCTTATGTGCTCCCATAGTTACTCTGGATTGTAGCAACCAATACCTGATATGGGTGACTTACGTTGCCTTCCCTTGATATGGGGGTTTCAATCTGGACTGGCACTACAGTTGAAGATAGGGTTGAATTTCCTTTCCTCCCCCGACATGGGCCTAATCCACAAACGGCCCCAATGTGAATGCAGTTTACAAAGGGGGGAAAACACTACTGAAGTACCTACCAATCATATGTTTTTTGTAATAATTAGTTTGACCTTTCATTATATCAGATCCAAAACTATTGGATTATATAGATCCAAAACTATTGTGCTATTTGTAAGAAATCACTGGCTCAAAGATACTTTTTCAGAAGGAAAAATAAGCTTTTTCACCCATTTCTAAATAGGTAGAGGCTGAATTGTATTCTGTAGAGGCTGTCCTGATATAAGATATTACAATTTAGCTAAATGTGTTGTATGTTGTTGCACTGATGTTGGCAAAATTAGTGTTAAAAAAAATTAAAATTTCACATATTGTTTGAATGTGTCTTTCACGGAGGGATGTCAAATGCGGAACACACTAGGAGGGAAGTTTCCTGTTTTCTCCTGCCCTGCTCGATTTTCACAGATCAAAAGGTTGCACCAAGTCACTTGATTAATTGCCATGCACCAGAATCCTTTGCCTAGTATGTGTGATACAAGTCAGTAAAGACAAAAGGATCCTTTGGAGGATGGTAACTGTGTGGGTGTAGGGTGCAGATCTAAAAAAACTAAGAAAGGAATGGTCCCTCCTCGCAGGGCTGGTAACCAAACTATACCATGAAAGAAAATGAGGTCTTACCTCTGATCCCTGGAATGGATCTTACCTCTTATTTCCTGTACAAAAAAGGACATACAAGATGGGAATTGGTAAACACTCTCCTGGGAATTCACTCCTCCAATTTGTCCAATTAAATCCAGAGATTTAAATATCTTTCTATACTGTTTTTATTTAGATAAAATACTTATATTTGGCCTTGTGAATAGCAGAAATATCCTCAAGGCAGCTAACGACAGTCAAAACATGATGCACAATTTAACAGCAATAATACGCAAGACAAAGCATTGAAAAGTGTGTGCTTTTAAAACACACCTTATTATTACAGTATGTCAGACCAAGTTCTGCAAGGGAAATTAACCCTGGCCTGAAATTCTTTTGGTGCAGATGTTTTTATAACATTGTTCATGATAGTTAGACCTTTTGAAGACAGATTCATGTTCCTGCAAATGTGATTGGCAATGGAGAAGAAAAAAGGAGGAGTAGAGCGAAATATAATTCCCTGCGTTTTACTTAAGTTTATTGGGAGCTGTGCCATATGTGACAAGGCTACAATTAATATCGCTCATAAACCAGGAGGCTCGTTCCATTGATTTCATTACGACAGTTCAGGCTCTGATAATGTTGAAAGGGATTCCCCCATTATCCATGTCTGCCACATAATTTCTCATCAACCTGGCCAATTCTGCTTTGTCAAAGAGCTGCCACACAAATAGAAGCAGCATTTTTTCTAGCTGGAGCTATTAGTGTAAAAAATATGGCATGCGTTTATAGGCACCAACTTTTGTCCCACAATGGCCGTTAATTGAGGTGTTTCCTCTTTTATTCTAAATATGGGTTTTGCTGCCAGTCACTACTAAGGAATTGTGTGGGATATTTCATTGTTCTTTAGATTGCTAACCAAAATTGTGACAACGAGTAATGATAATAGAATGATAATAAGCTGAAATTAAATCTGGACAAGACAGAAGTTCTGGTTCAGAATCCTTGACGCAGGTTGTCCGCACTGAATGGGGTTGCACTTCTCCTGATGGAGCACATCCACAGCTTTGGATGTCCACCAAGACTCTCAGCTTCTCCTGGATTCCCAGGTGGCAGATGTGGGCAGGGAAGTCTTTCCTCAGTGTCGGCTGGCATGCCAGCTGCAGCTGTACTTGGATTGTGCAGACTTGGCCATGGTGATCTATGCCATGTTGACATCAAACTCAAGACTGTAACACACTGTAGGTAGGACTGTCCTGTCCAGAAACAGTGCAGAAATGCAGCAGCCTTTGTGGTTACTGGAGGTAGGCCAGGTTGATCACATAGAATGGAGGACAAAGTGCTTCTACCTTTAACCATTGCATAGAAGAGGGAATTGAGGCAGGTGCTGCTTTTTAAACCCTTCTATGGTGTGCTAAGCCTAATGACCAATCCTATGCCAGTTGGTGCTGGTGAAACTGGCACATGTGCTGTCACAATTGTATTATAAGGCATGTTGTGGGAGCTGTGCTGTCACTCAGAAACCTATAACTGCCAGAAAAGGTCTTTTTTCAGTAGTGAGGGGCAGAGGGAGGGTGAAACAGAGGAAGGGGAGATGTTACAAGGTGGGATAGGGCAGAGAGAGGCAATTCAGATCTGGGAAGGATGAGGGGATGGCAGGGGCAGCTACTTAGTCCTGAATGCCCTACATAGGAAGGCTTAGATTTGTGCCAGTGAGATTGTTGATGCAGATCCAAGTAGCCCCTAAAAGGTAATTGGCAGTAGCATAGCATGGATTGCCAGTGCCTGAGGCAAGGCAAGTACTGCACTAACTCTAACCCATAGAAGGTTGAGATTAAGGCTACAATCCTAAAGACACTTTCCTGGGAGTAAGACCCATTCAACACAATGGGGCTTTTGAATAGACATTATTAGGACTGTGCTCTAAATGAATTTAATTCCAGTATGCAAATTTATTTAAAAATTGCCTGGTTTTAATTTGGGCTAATTTTTCAATAACATTATTTTCCCTTCCTGTTGTTCTAGAGAGATCTGCTGCATCCCTTTGAGATTCTCCTGGGTTTGCAACTCAAGTGCATGTTATCACAAGTCTGCAAGAACCAAAAGAAAGGAGGCAGGGAACAGAAAGAGAGGAAACCCATTTTGGAAAAGAGCTATTTTGTATTTATTACATTTTTCTTTTGAAATTTTGTGCCCCTAAGAATTTTGCACCCAGAGAAACCACCCTTGTGACTCCCCAAACTAGCTGCTGACTCCTTAGCCTGTACTCAGAATAAGAGAATACTGTAAATATCTACTTCTCCTAAGGAGACCTCCAGCACCTCCAGTCCTGTACTTTTATTAGGATTGGGCTATAAGACATTGTCGGCTCAACAGCCTTTTGGGTGGGCTCTGTACCAAAGAAAGGGGAAATATCCAAAAAGTTAAGGGAACCCAGGATGGTAGTTGGTAGAAAAAAGATAATAGAGATGCAGAATATTGTACACTGTGCCAAACTGTGAAAACATGAATGAGATGAAAATATGAAGGAAGCTCAAGAAAGGATAGATAAGTTGTTAATGATTTCTTTTTAAAAACATAGAAGAAAGGCCAGCTGCATATTTGTGGAAGGGAGTTCCATGTATAAAGAACAGCAAGGAAAAAGGAATGAACACAAGAAAGAACACAAAGGAGTGGTTGCTTAACAAGGGACCCCACATCATTTCATGTTCCATATATTGTGGCACATAAGTGACAATGTCAGTCATTAGAGACAATAACTTTATTACTGCCATTCAATTTCTGTTCTTAAGTGTTACATGTACAATAAATGGATTCATTATTTGATCCGGCAGCCCTTCACCATCAAAAAGAGAGCATTTTCCTTTATTCCTCTGAATGACCAGCCTCACTGCTGCTTTCTTACTGGCCGTCCGCCTGAACTCCAGTGCGATCAAATGTACGAGGAAACTCTTTTTTGTTAGTGGCAAAACCTTATGAAACCACAGATCAAAAGAAATCTGCTATCTTCGACAGACTGTGGTTCTATTCATGGGAGTAAAATGGGCTGTCAAAAAGTAATCAAACAGTTGCTTGTTGTTACTGAGAAAAGCTGCAGCTGGTTTCTACAAAGCCATCAGAAGGAGGTACATGTGTTGGGCACCCACCTCCTAAGTGCGTCTTTGGTTTTGAATTGATCAAAATATTCTGGCCACATTGACACCAACCTCTTGGCTGTCTTGCCTCACCATTGATTGTGTTCTTTGAACCTCATAGATTAGGGTGTCCAAACTTTTTATCAGGAGGGCCACATCATCTCTCTGACACTATGTCAGGGGAAAGGGAAAATTATATATAATTTATATAATTTTACATAAATGAATATATGAGAGACAGAACTTGAATGAGGAATGAATTCAAATAAGTTCTTAAACACTTTTTAACACACACAGAGAAGATGATCTTCAAATCAGATCATAAGCACTTTCATACACACAGAGAGGAGGTGCATACAGCCTTCCCAGCCCCCAGAATACCCTCTGTAGCAGGGGCGTCCAAACTCTGGCCTAGGGGTCAGATGCGGCCCATCATGAGCCTCAATGTGGCCCACAGCAAGACGCTTTCATCAGACCCTTGGGTAGGGCTGTCATAATAATTCTCTTCCACAAAATTGGGACAGGACATTCTATCATATCTGCCAGTATATGAACCCAATCCCCCAAAATTGAGACTCTCCCTGTTATTTGGGACATATGGCAACCTTGTCCTTGGGCAAGCCTTGTAATCCTCTGGATCTGTCTCGAATACACTCTTGTATTAGTTTATGAAAATTTGTAAGTTTATAAAAATTTATTCAAATTTGAACTGTAAATCATTTTTCTGGCCCCCGACACAGTGTCGGAGAGATAATATGCCAAAATATTTGGACACCCCAGTTCTGGGGGATTATAGGCTTGTCTGCAGACCATATGGAGGGGTCTTGTCACAGGTTGCATGGAGGCTTGCTGCAGGCTGCATCTGGTTCCTGGTCCAGGTTTTGGACACCCTTGTCATATACTGATCCTCACATGCTCCCACAGTGCACAGAATATGAGGACAGTTTATTTCTTTCATTTGAATCCAGGATACAGGGTATTCCAGTAAGGTCTGTGCCTTCCCCAAGGTGAGGCACTTGAGGCAGTGTTCAACTGGCCCCATGGATAGGCCAGGCCTGCTAGAGATGTTGGAGACTGAACCTGGCACCTGCTCCACAGAAATGCTCTACTACTACCACTCCACATGCTCTACTACTGAGCTACAGCAGGATTGCACTGTTTGAGAGTGACCATATGATCAGAAAAACCTGGATTTGTCTGGATTTTTAGCCTCCTGTCCAGGTGTCCTACATTTTGGCTTCATTGTCCTACATTTTGGCTTCATTTTGAAACTTCGCGATAGTGCACAGCACCCCATCATGCCATATGTCGTTGGAATCGTATATAAGAGCAGAATCCAATGAAAAAATCAGTTTGAAGATATCTTCTTCCTATCAAAAGTTATGGTCAAAAAATTGAAAAACAAAAACAATACATTTTTTGGCAATTTTTTAAGCAGGTAGGAATTTTTGCTTCGGATTAGGAATTTTGGCCCTGGGGTTCAGGAATAATCTGGTCACCCTGTCCGAGACCTGCTCTTGCTGACTACAGACTACTTTTGTTTCCCTTCCTCTGTTACATCAGAGCCAAGGCTGAAGCTGCAATCCTATCCATCCTTACCTTAGGAGTCAACTCCATTGACTATAATGAGATTTACTTCTGAGCAGACATGCCTAAGACTGGGCTGTTTGTGGGATCTGGGCCTGGGGAAGCTGACGCAGGGTTTGGAGAGGCATGCCATTTAAGAGACTTTGTGGACAATAAGAGTGATATAGCAGAGCAATTTTTAGACATGTTAAGATGGAAGAAAGGAAAAACAGGTTGGGAGCTCTTGAAATGTTATGCGCTGATAAGCCCTAATGGTGCAAGGAGCCCTGCCAATAGTGCTGGTAAAGGATTCCCCGCACTGATGTTACAGCCCACCGAGGAACAAGTTGCCTATATGGCCTTTGATTTTTTTGTTAAGCTGATCAGTATGTTCCACTACTAATGTTATCAGGTACCATCAATGTTCCGTCCAGTGTACTTCATGTTTGCTTGCATTTTAAAATCTGAATTCCTTCTAACCTTGCCAATCTTGTTACACTATGCTTACTGCAAAAGCCGCAGCAATTTGAAAACACGTCAGACCAAATAAGATTGCTTAAAGTAAATTAAGGCATGTACGTAGTTACTAGTGAAGGAAAGCTCTAGTCAGAATTGCATGAGAACAATGTATAATAATTTCATACAGTGCAAACCTGTGCATTTAGACATATGTTTGACCAGAATCTAACACAATGCACACCTATTGAAAAAGTCCCATTCAACTGATTGAGACATTCTCTCAGATAGTTATGCATAGGACTGCAGCCTAATCAATCAATTACTTATTTTCATAATCATAACTCACCATTAAAATACCATTAAAATACACACAAATATCTTCAATATTATTTTATCTTTATAATGTAATATCAATAAACACAACACAAGCACACATGCACACCAGAAACTATGCAACACAATTCTCAGTTGTCTCTATTGCTGTTAGGAGCCCTTCTAATAATGTCCAATTACTGACATAATTTTGCTGCCAAAAATTTATTTATTTTATGAATTTACACCCTGCCTTTCTCCTGGAATGGGATTCAAGGCGGCTAACAGTAGAAATGGACAAAATGAAAATTAACTACATTAACATTAAAATGCCAATAAAAACATTTAAAACATTTAACATTTCCTCAAAAGGAAACTGAGCAACATTTTTTCCTGTTGACCCAACTATAATTGCTCAGTTTTGTATTGATTGGAACAATTATTGAATCTGATTAGAAACATAGCCAGATTGTTCTATTTTGGTTTTTCATACACAAGAAAGTAAAATAATAGATGAAGAAAATTGCAGGCATAGTGATACACTCAGGTTGTGGTCCTTCTAAAAGCTAACTGAGCATGCAATCCTAAGCATGTTTACTCAAAAGTCAGTCCCATTCTGTTCTATGGGACTAAGGGCACAATCCAGAGTGACTATGGCAGCACGTAAGAGACATTACGTGCACCTGTAGTTACTGCACCACCTAGTGAAAACCTATGGGAAATTCATATTGCAATTCAGAGTAACTTGTTCTTACTTCAGAGCAAGGACTCCCCATAATTACTCTGGATTGCACCCTTACTCTCAGAAAAGTGTCTTTAGGATTGCAGCCTGTCACACAGTCCGTAGAATCCTACAATCTTAAGCACAGCACTTTTATGTAAATATGCATAGGATTGGGCTGCCTAAGGTGATCGCTGTAAAGACACAATTACATCATATAACTTCACAATTACATTACATAACTTTGCTTCATGTGACACAAGCTTTCTACAATTCAAAAATTTCACTCATATTTATTGCTAGTTCAAATGGGGTGGGGTGGGGTAAAGAATGAATTCCCATTTGTTTCTGATCCTTATGGAGTAAAAGTAGAGAACAAAGTTCTTTGTGACAGATTTGGTATACTTGAAAGGCAACGGGTAAGCATCCAGGCATCGTCTTTTGTAGCGGAAATGTGTGGGATGTTGGCTGCTGGCCAACAGCTGCTGACATCTCTGTGTCATTGGAATGCCTCTGAATGAAGTGGGTGAGGATGCAAAAGGGATCATGAAGAGCAACCTGGATGACCAGGAAAGCCAACCAGGTGAAACAGGGGAAACAGAACATAGAGATAAGCAGCTCTCGATTAGCTTGCACCTGGGGGACAACTTGATCTAAGGCAACTTCTAATAGAGCCTTCTATTTGCTTATCAGGCCTGCTAATTCTTTGGGGATAAAAAAAAATGTACCATCAGCCCTGATTGACTTTAACCATCTCTAATCTGTAATCTCTATTTAAAACATAAAAACTGCACTCCAGCAGCTTGTGCACCACAAAGCACAGTTTTCTTTCAACCACTGACCTGAGTGCGGTTGATCCTTCCTGATCCTCGCAACTCCCACATGCATCCTGTGTAATATGTGTGTAATGCATCCTGCAGTGGGGCAGAGTCAGGGAGGCCTACTCTAGATAAGGACACCTTCATTCTCTTATCTTGGGGCTCTGAATTGTGGCTGCATCAGTGCCAGAAAGTTGGATTGGGCCTTTAGTCTTCAACACAATTGGGCCATAACATAACAACACGTATAGCATCCATCATTGTCAGGGTGACAGTATAGAAAAGAGGACAGAGTGCCTCTATCTTTAATCATTGTATAGAAGAGGGAATTTTGGCAGGTGCTGCTTTTCAAACCCTTCTATGGGCACAATCCAGAGTAACTACAGGGAGTCCTTGCTCCGGTATAAGAACAATTTGCTCTGGATTCCAATATGAATTTCCCATAGGTTTTCACTAGGTAGTGCAGAAACTACGGGTACACTTAACGTCTCTTACCTGCTCCCATAGTTACTCTGGATTGTAGGGTTAAATCCAGAATTAAATCTGAATTAAATCTGCCCAAATTCCCTCTTCTATGCTATACATAGAAGATAGAGGAACTCTGTCTTCCATTCTATATGGTCTGTCTGATCATTGGTCAAACATGTCTAAAGTTGACATCAAATAAGAGAAAAAGAAGTTTGAGCATATTTGAAGGCCAACCTACACCTTCAAGACAGCATTTGATAATGAAAAAACCGACAAATATTGTGAACAGCAACAACAATTAAAGTTGAATTAGTCTGTAACTAAAGATTCTGTGACACTTATAGTATAAGTAGATTCTGGTAGTCAGATGTTGACTTTCAATAATCCATTCTCCAAATATTATACCAAACATGGCATCATATATAATAGTTACCTTGTCAAAATGTTGTTTGGTGCAAATTAAATTATTGACAGCAATATAATTTTCTATTCACTTTATTATTTTGATTCATTTCATCTGTCAGAGCACACAGTGGCTTTTCACCAGTTTAGAACCTGTAAAAAATGTTTACAGTTTAGAGACTGAAATATTTATTCCCTATTCTTTTTATTTCTCCCCCCCCCCCAGTGTGCAATAATTCTTCAACTAATAGTGCAATCCTAAGCATGTCTACTCAGAAGAAAGTTCCATTGTGTTCAATAGTACTTACTCCCAGGAAAGTGTGGTTAGAATTGCATTATATGACAGCTGTTCAGTGTGATCTGAGGCAGGTCTCTTCAGGAGCAAGTCCTCCCCATGGGCTACTTCTAGAATTTAGACCAGCCTTAGAGAACTCCTAGTCTTGTGGATTTCGTTGAAGTGTCAGCTCAGGATATGGCCTATCTAGGCCAGCTTAGCTGGGACATTCTCTCTGGCCTAAAGTCAGGATTGCACCCACCGGTGGGCAGAGGCCTATTTGCTCCGGTCCCCACGAATAGGATCTTCCAAATCCCCTGCCGCTGGCGAGTAGGTAGCAGCAGGGGAGGGAGAAGTGGGCGGACCGGTTTGGGGTCCTAACCCACGCGGCACAACCGCACTCCCTGCAGCATCTCCCAGCTGGCTGGGGGGCTGGGAGCCACCCACGGGGCAGCATCGCGCTCCCTGCAGCCTCTCCCAGTCGGCTGGGGGGCTGGGAGCCACCCACGGGGCAGCATCCTCTCCATGAGCCCAATCCTCTCCATGCCTGCTCAGAAGTAATCCTATCCTAGTCAATGCAGCTTACTCCCAGGTAGGTGTGGAGAGGATGGCAGCCTCAGAGCCCAATCCTCTCCATGCCTGCTCAGAAGTAATCCCATCCTAGTCAATAGAGCTTACTCCCAGGTAGATGTGGAGAGGATGGCAGCCTCAGAGCCCAATCCTCTCCATGCCTGCTCAGAAGTAATCCCATCCTAGTCAATGGAGCTTACTCCCAGGTAGGTGTGGAGAGGATGGCAGCCTCAGAGCCCAATCCTCTCCATGTCTGCTTAGAAGTAATCCCGTCCTAGTCAATGGAGTTTACTCCCAGGTAGGTGTGGAGAGGATGGCAGCCTCAGAGCCCAATCCTCTCCATACCTCCTCAGAAGTAATCCCATCCTAGTCAATGGAGTTTACTCCCAGGTGGGTGTGGAGAGGATGGCAGCCTCAGAGCACCATCCTATGCAGGTCCATTCTGAAGTAAGTCCCAGTATAGTCAATGGGGCTTACTCCCAGGAAACTGTGGAGAGGATTGCAGCCTCAGAGCACCATCCTATGCAGGTCTACTCTGAAGTAAGTAATTTTAAAATTAAAAACCACCCCTGGCTCTGCCCCTTGACCCTGGCCCCACCCACTTCCGGAGAACCGGTTCTTGGGCCAGGCTGTGCCCGCCCCTGATTGCACCCTAAGTCAATTGTGCTTGTAAGTCAAGACACCATTATTCTGAGCTGATAATGACTGTGCACCCCAGAAAACATCTCCAGAATTATTCCTATCATCTAAATAACCACTGCTGTTACACAATACTGGATTACACAATATGCAACATGCTGCGCTAACAAATTTTGAGAAGTAGACAATCCACATCTGGATCTATCTGGCCTCCCAACATATCATGTCCTGATAATCGGAAAACCCTGTTAGTACAAATTGGAGTTACCAAGGATGTACTTTGGGAGGGTTGAGCTGCTTCGATCAGTTTCCAGGGCAGTCAGTTGCAGCCTATTGCCAGTTAATACAGTGGGGGAACGAAGGCAAAAGAAAGGGGGATCATCCTAAAAAATCTTTAATATCTATTCATTACCAGTTTGTACCTATGACTCCAGAATATGTAGAATCCTTAAATTTGTGTTCAGCCTGAAGATGAGATAATAAGTCTGATTATTTTTTAAAAAATGTATTGAAGTCTTTGTTTAAAAAGCACAGTCATTGAATACTCAATATTGCCTATGCTTACATACAAGTTGCTGTATTTGTGATATCACAGTGATAGCTGAGCATGACATCAGTATGACAGTGATTATGACATCATAAATAATATGACATGTTCTGGACACAAAAGGTTTCTGTATCAAGTGAAGATGGACTGTTAAGGAGACAAATCTATAAAAGCAAAAGCCACAAAAGAGGAGAGGCATGTAAGTGGATCACAGTCTGTTGGTGAGACTGTGCAACTGTCAAGATTCACAGAATTATTCTCAAATAACATGAAATACTTGGAGAATGCTGAGAAAGCCCAATAGATGTTCTTGTACCGGAAATAATGGTGAATTTTGCTTATCAAATTCATTAATTTTGCTTGATTTAAGGGGGGAGAGAAAATTAATATTTTGAAACCGATCTGATGTGTTCTTTATTTGGCCAAAGGCAATCAAAAGTAGTTTAACATACAGGCATTTTAAACAAAGGATTTTGCATGGAGGATCTTAAGATAGGGTATGAGTCACACTAAGAGAGCAAACCAAATACATTTACTAGGGCATAAGGCAAATGAATCCAATAAGATGTATTTCTTTGTGTATTGAAGGGCACTGTAACTGTGTGAGCAAGTGCGTAACTGAAGGACATGGAAGAGTTAAAATCATTTTACAATCAAGCCTGTTAATTTTACAAGTTCTTTCTGATGCTCACCCAGTCACCAATTTCTGCTGTAGCTGGTTTTGTGCCACACAACTTGCCTTGGAAATAATTGTGATGGCATATGTTATCAAGGCAGAAATTACTACAGGATTGTACAACTGGATACTTTCCTTTCTGTTGTTCCTTTCAGGTGACAGAGAATACAGTTTGGTACCCCCTTCCTATACACACACACACACACACTTTCTCCAATGCAACACTATGAGAAGTGGATCAAGTTATTCATGCTGTGAATATCTGTGGCAAAAGAATAAATTCAGCTCTTCAGTGAACATCCCATTTGGTGTTACAGGCAAACACTCTTTTCAGTATATATTGGCTGATGAAAAACAGTGGGAGTATGACTGTTCTTACAGTGTTGTCAAAGAAAGGAACAGCTTGTTCCAATATTATTCCAAATACATAACTAGATAGAAGGAAAAGCTATTAGTGAGGGGGAGGCAAATGAAAGGACAAAAAACACAAATACACATCAGAGTGGGGGTGTTGAAGACACAGAAGTATGAAGTAGTCCACGATTCCCAACTCCGAAATGAGTATAGTATTTTAAACATTTTGGGGAATATCAAGGAATTCTTGAGCTTTGAATTATTGGAAAGTAGTAGTTCCTAGTTGTGATTTCAAGGATCACAGTTGTAGGAAGGATAAATGACTGTGAATTGCACTTTCAAACCACACTTCATTTGGATTGCTCAGACACAACATACTTGTTTTGTGGTCTGCACGGGTCCACTCGGTGGAAAGAATCCTTTCAGAATGACTATAGATTTGTGGCCACATGCAACCCCTTTCAGAAAACCACATCATGAACCACTGTTGACATTTTGCTCTTTATTGTGCACAGCAAAAGCAGAAGCCCTTTAAATAATAATTGGCCGGGCACTGGTTTTTAATTCATTACGTTGCTGCCTATGGAAGGTCATAGCAGCAGCGTCAAGGCATTGCTTTATTACAGTTTTAGTATAATTTTTGAAGAGGAAAAATGCTGGGGAGGAACGAGATGGCAGAAAGTCAGATACTGTACATCATAAAGAATTACGGTTGGCTTTTGTGTTTCAGTATGATACATCAGGTGAGATTTGATGTAGAAAAAATAAAAAATTGACAGCTATTAGTTTAAGATTGTTGTGCCACACAGCCACACATACCCTATAATCCAGAGTAACTACGGGAGAACGTAAGAGACATTACGTGCACCCATAGTTACAGCACCACCTACTGAAAACCTATGGGAAATTCATATTGCAATCCAGAGCAAATTGTTCTTACACCGGAGCAAGGACTCCCTGTAGTTACTCTGGATTGCACCCATAGTTTTATTATACATTGGGAAGAAAAAGAAATCTACTTGAGACAACCCACACAAAAGTGATGGTGTTGCTGTTATTCAATCATGTCTGACTCTTTGTGACCCCATGATCAAAGTTTGTCCAAATTCATGTTCATTGATTTGGTGACACTATCTTACCATCTCATACTCTGCTGCCCTTTCTCCTTTTTTCCCCCAGCATCAGAATCTTTTCTAATGAGTTCTCTCTTCTCATGATGTGGCCAAAGTATTTGAGTTTCAGCTTTGTAATCTGTCCTTCCAATGAACAGTTAGGGTTGATTTCCTGTAAGATTGACTGATCTGATCTCCTTGCAGTCCAAGGGACTCTTCCTCAACACCATAATTCAAAGGCACTCATGTTTTTATCTGTAACAGGTTAGGTGTTGTTATGAAGACAGATAATACTTCATCTGGAGCAGAAAATACTTCATCTGGAGCAAAAGTCTTAGGAAGTCCGCCTGCATTTAAAGTTCTCTTTACATGAGTGGGAATGACATAAGACTATACAGTAGTGATTTCAATACTAGGCATGAATAGGAGAATTTCACCACTCAGTCATAAAACTCACTGAATTTCTCAGTCCAGCCAAACAGAATACTAGTGAGGATACCCTGCCTTGAACTTCTTGGAAGAAGGGCAGGATAGAAATGTTAACATAAAATAACCAATCATAATTTCCCAGTAGACTGTACTATTAGATTGTTACAGTAATTGGTAGCTTGTCAAACACTGATTCAGAATAATGGATTTTTAACTGGGGGTCAAGGTTGCCATGATGTCACCATTATAAAAAAATATGCTCCAAACTACAACCACGTTTACTAGGCATTGTTTCTCAAATAATAAACATGTATGTTGCTGATTTATGAACTGGGCCTAATTCTCATGGATGTGGAAAACCTGTGCGCGACCTGTTCCTCTTCACATTGCATGTGATGATGGCTTGTGTGATGGAAAATTCCTCTATAATTATATAAACGGTATTTTTGAAAACATTTAAATAATAAAGAAAGAATCATAGAAGTTTAGGGTTTGATTGAGTTGTTACTCTTTACACAGCACATCCCCAGCTAGTTTCTAATGCTACAATGGGCATGTTTAGCATGGTCATGGTTATTCTGCTTGATTTGTTCTGATTAGAAAATCAAGAAAATCAAGAAAAATGTGGGGAAAGAATGATGGCTAGGAGAGAAAGTCAATAGGGCAGATGCTTATCTAGTAAACTTCATACCACTGTTGGGTCATTTGGTTATCTAAGAAGGTCAGTATTGGTAGAGTGCTAAGAGGAGAGGACAAAGCTATAGAAGGGGGGCTGAGCCATGCAGTGCAGAAATGGTCACTGAGATCAGCAAAGTTCAGGTGGTCCAGCCAGGTGGAGATATCTTCAAGAAAATCATCCACAAAGATATTCTGGCTTAAATCCGAACCATGCCTACTCAAAAGTAAGCCCCATTGTGTTCAGTGGGTCTAACTCCCAGGACTTTAGGACTGCAGCTTCAGACTAAGATCTTCTCAGAGGATAAGTTGGTGGCAGGCAGAGTGGGGTTGGGTATAAGGTGGGCAATTGAACCCACCTTATAAGGACCTTGGAATGAGTCCTGCTAGACTGGACCAAAGGTCCACATAGGCCACCTCATCAGCAGTTAGCCATGTATCTTTGGGAAACCCCAAATAAGCAACACTACTCCTATGTTTCTTGCTCTGCAGCTTCTGGCACATGGAGACTCTGGTTAGCTATTCTAGCTGCTAGAAGAGAGATTTTCAACAAGTGTGCCATGGATGGTCTACAGTTGTTCTCAGTACTTTGGGTCATCTCTTAATAGGAAATTTGGGGGATTTGATCCCCATTCCAGCAGCATGATGGTGGTAAAAAAACCTGATGGTGTACCTTGATAATTTTAGTTCTTTATCAATGTTTAGTTCCTTATCAATGAGATGAAAAGGGTTGAAAATTTCTGTCCTTGAAACTTGTTTGTGTGAAGGAGCATTCATCCCTTCCCCACTTGCAATCTGAAATGGTATCAGCCGGAACAAGCATACATCTCCAAGAGCAGCAAAAGTGGTTGCTTTAGTCATCTTCCTTTTTCACTTTATGAGGGTTTTCCTTTTCAGGCCTATTTATGGGTTGAAATCAAATAGAAACCAAAAGTATTTTACCTTGATTGAGTAAAAGTTTCTCTAATTTTTAGTCTGAACTATATAAAAACCCAATTAAGGAATTTAAATAACACTCAGGCTTGTATTCACTATGTGATGCCCAGAACATGCCACAGAAGGTGATATTACAAGAAGAGCAGCTTACTGCATGAAAGTAATGTGTCACCACCACATTCAGTGAGTTTCCGTCTAAAAAGCAGTTGTGAGGAATGGTCCAGTCAAATGACAGGGATCTAGTGACGTTCCTGCCACCTTGTCTCATGAATGTATTTACGTGCTCAAAAAACTTCATGTGCAACAGTCCTATAGATGGTGTCACACAAAGGAAGGCTGCAATCCTAAGCCCCAATTAGGCCACCTTAAGCCCCAGCACAAGTCCCACGCTGACCTGAGAGTGTCACAAAAGTGCTGTAAGGTACTTCTGCACCACTGCTGGGGAAGGGTTAGGCTCGTGCACACACATGCGCTTGCCTCCCTACATCAGCACTGAAATGGGAAGATTGATAACGTTACGCTGACCTACGTTAGGATTGCACCCAAAATAACACGGGTGCCAGAACCATCATGTTGGCAGATGCTGGTTCTTGGCAGAGAGTTGTGTGTGTGCATGGTGCCATCTTTTTGAGCTGCCTCACTCATGTGAATCACTGACCGAAGGTGGCACCCGTCAGAGCTGTTGAACTAGCATGTTATTCTCTCCAGACAGCAGCATCTACAGGGCCACTCCATAAAGAGGATTTTAAACTGGCCCTCAGAGATTGTGCTGTTTCAGGTCTATTTCTTTATATCCCACACACTCATGACTCCTTCACAGATAGTTAAAGCAGCCAGAAGAGGCAGAGAATAATTTGGAAAAGTTATATACAGATATGTAGAACTGTATTATTACAATGCCAGGATGGTGGAGTGGTTAGGGAGTTGGACTGAGACCTGGAAGATATAGATGTTTCAAATCTCTCCTTGGCCATGATAGCTTCCTGAGTGATTGTGGGCCAATCACTCACATTCAGCCTCATTTATTCCATATCACATTTATTTCATATTACTCCCCTCCTACTGTGAGGACAGTAGGAGGGGAGGAACTAAAGCTTTGTAAACTGCCTAGTTTGCTTGACACGGAAAAGGTGGGGGATAAATCCTATGAATGTATGAAGCTAAATTCACTCTAATATAACCAAAATATGTCAATATATATGAAAAGGAATTCAACTCTACCTCTCTGAAAAAAAAAATCACATGTGTCTGAAAAAAAGAATTCAACAAAAGAGATTTTTTGCTTATGTGTATGTAATTATACACACACACACACCCCAGAGGTGTTGTGTATGTGTGTGTGTTATGTATACACACCTACCTCTGGTAACTGGGCAAAGAGGCACTTTTTTCAATAAATGCTTTTTATATTTAGCCGGGGGAGAGTAACTGTCCCTGTTCACCCCATCACAGTGTCTTTTCCACTGGTTGCTGATATTATTTAGATTGTGAGCTGATTTTCGGCAGGGAATCATTTATTTGATTTTCCTCTGTGAGCTTTTGTCACAAAGCAGTATATGAATATTCTTAATAATAATTATGATGGTTATGATTATTGCTTTTGGAATGGTACATGTCTGACTTAAAACTTTTATTATTTTGCTTGTAATTAACATTTTTACCACAAGGTGGCACTTGGTCAGGTGAGAAAAAAGTTTAAATAGTAACAAAGCACAGTACATGAATAAGGTTCTGCTTGGATTTTTGGTTGAAAAAATCTGTATTTTCCTAATCCTTCATAATTATAAACAAATGGAAAAAATACAAGGCATAATAAAAATGTTAGCAATGGGCTCCCTTGTATTTATTGATGGAAGACGGGATAAAAACGATTGTTTTTCAATGCAGTAGAAGCAAGAGATTGAAAGTGGGGAAAGAGAAACCATAACATGAGATCCTTGGCTGAATATCATTCCCTTGTGTTTGGTCTGGGGTCAGATGGGGAACCAACCTCTGATGCCCTATACTTAGTGGTCCTGACAAAAACTAACAAGAATATTGTGGCATCTTAAAGAGGAACATGTCCTTTGCAGTGGAAGCCTTCATGGAGTAGCTTCCATCACGTTGATGCACTGGAGCGTGTTTTTAAAATCAATATGGTTGAGCAATATTTGACAGCAAAATTTATCAGGCTTGGACTTGGCTTGATCTATCTGATCTCATCAATTGAAGCAGTTTGCTCATTTAAAAAAATGAATGAAAATACAAATAGGCTTTATAATTCTCCTTTAAAACCATGTGGAACATGGTCATTGCCTTGTTTATTGGGTTAGGTTCCAAACATGTCAGTTTGCCACCACCTTCAGCCCAACACTCAAAAGAGCCTCATCACTGGGCTAGCCTGGTACAACAACAGTTGCTTACTATAATGTTTAATAACATGCAGATAAGCCCCGTTGTCTTAGCCAGCCAAGACAGATCCAGCCAACATGCAAGTCTCCTCTTCCTCCAGCACTGCTACCACAAATAACCACAGCAGTGGGAGGGGAAAAATAACCCATGGGGTTACAGTGATTGTTTTCTGATTGATCTGCCTCCTTGTCTGCCTGCCCAGCCATGCAGGCATGAAGGCTGTAAGAGTTGCCTGCCACCTTACCAGTGATGGGCTTCAAAGAAATTAAGAACCGGTTCTCTGTCCATCTGGCAGCCACTTTTAAATGGCTATTTTTAAACTTTATATGTACTATCTCTTGTTACAAACCGGTTCTATAGAGTAGGTGCGAACCTGCTGGTGCCCACCACTGCACCTTACCATTACCAGCTTGTTCCCACAAGAGCCCTTGTCGTTGCCCTATATGTTCTGACCGCTCCCCAACCTGTTGGTTTGAAGAAATACTGGTTGGGAATAGCCATGTGATGGAGGTAAAGAGGCAGGATCCTGTGCTGTCCCTACCTCATCCAACTGGTGGCTTCTTTAAAAAGGCTGAAGGTGTGCGCTCAGAATTCAGCCTCCTTTTTAAAAGGAGTGATGGTCATGGGGCACAAATAATTTTTTTAAGTGGGTTGAAAATTAGGGGACTGTGGGCGCAATCCGGAGTAACTATGGGGAGTCCTTGCTCTGACGTAAGAAAAATTTACTCTGGATTGCAATATGAATTTCCCATAAGTTTTCACTAGGTGATGCAGTAACTACGGGTGCACGTAATGTCTCTTACGTGCTCCCATAATTATTCTGGATTGTAGGGTGTGTCAGATTATGTCCTAGGATAATATTCATTGGGCAGAATCTACTGAGCATTTCAGACTGAGAATGACAGACTGTTAGGGACCTCCTTCCCCCAGAATTGATGCCACCAACCTGGAAGTGATATGAAATAAGTCACCATTGTGACGCCAGAGTTCCCCTAGGTCTACTTGAAGTAAATCCCATTGTATTCAATGATACTTACTCCAGGAAATATGGATTGCAGCCTGAGTGCCCTATTTCAAGATAACAGCACCCAGTTCCAGATTGCGAGATGGCAACACCCAGCTTTTTGCAACTCCCCTAAAATGAAGTTGAGACCCCTGCAAAAAAGGGTCCTGACTCCCACTTTGAGAATGACTGGACTAATGAAACTTAGAGCACAATTCTAACCATGTCTACTCAAAAGTAAGCCCCATTTTGTTCAATGTTCCACTTACTCCCAGGAAAGTGTCTTTAGGATTGCAGCCATATTCTCCTTGTTTTCAACAGCAACCGCTACAGAAAGCCTTTATTAAAAAGCATTCCCACTATGCAATGACTCCCAGAGATGGCACAAAGCTTATAGGTGACACTCTATAAGCTGTCCCTCGCCATTGGAACCACTCCAGGAGCAAAGTGGATGAACAGCACTGTCATTATGATGAATTGGCAGTTAAAGCAGGCATCCGTCAGTCTTGAAAGACTATGGTATTGTGTTCGACGCTGCATACACTGCATGCGAATCACGAAGGCCTGGGTTAGATTGATATGGAGGATAGGCTGTTACCCAAGCAGCAAATCCCCCCTCTCCATGCCACTGAAATAGTCCAATGGAAAGGCAGAGCCAATACAATTGGTTCTAGCTGCATCACAGAGCTGAGCTAAGGACAGGAGCTCACTCTTGTCTTGTGGGGACTGAGCCAGGTCTCGAGCCCTGGCCTGCTGATTAACAGGCACAGTGTCTTAACCACTTGCGCCACCCACAGCCCTCGAATTTGCAGCTATGTCATAGCTAATTTCAGAGTAAATCTTTGGAACAGTTGTTCAACATTATTACTCTGGTTCAGTTCCATTACTGAAGTCCCTGGAATTTGAATCCAGGGGTTGGACACCTGTTATATGCTTAATAAGAACGTGCTACACATACCTATTCCATAGGATCTTTCAGTTCTGTGATGCTCACACTAAGGAGACTGAGGCTGGCCTACAATGAAGGCTAATGGGAAAAATGAGATTTCTAACCCACAAGCTGGCATAGGCTTGGCCACTGCCTTGTCAGCATGACCAGTTCTCCTCCACAGTGTTCACTGCCTTGTTGGGGAGGGAAAGGGGGTAACATTGTGACAACAGCAGCAGTGGCAGGAAAACTTGCAGCCCATGAGGAAGTCCCCCCCTCTTATTTCATCTCTTTCCAAGGGATGTGCATTTTCCCAAGCTAGCTTGCGGTTGCCATTTTGCAATCATATTTGACTTGGCAGGGCTGATTGTGGAAGGAGTAGGCCCTGTTAGGGTATTTTGTGCGAGTAACCAATTTCTTATTGGTTTCAATTGGTTTCTTCAATTTTCCACCACAGAGAAAGGGGCAATGCAGCTCTGAGGTAAGGTAAAGTGAGGTAATATTATCATACCTTGAGGAGGCATCTGTGACTGCTCCTCAAGTGCAGGATGCAGCCCATGCCACACTGGCATAGCAATGCCAGTGCTAGAAGGTTGGTTAGGATTGCACTCTATGTGCAAGGGCTTGTATTTATGCAAATCTAACACATCATCCAATCTAATGCACACCTCTACTTTAAAATACTTGATATTTTAAAAAAAGTTTACTAGCGATTATAATGCACTGCAAAGCAAGTGCAAAATTTAATTTTACTGCATACAACAATAAGTTTTATGACAACAATAATATGACAATGGGTTTATGTTATGATTTTCACCTAATTATACTACTTTATACAATGGTTTGTTACATTTTTTTATTACTGTTAAACTGAATACTGACCTAGAGCACAATTCTAATCATGTCTACTCAAAAGTAAACTCCATTGTGTTCAATGGATCTTACTTCTAGGAAAGTGTCTTTAGGATTGCAGTCCACTTATAATCAAAATACAACATTTACTCAAATCTAATACACCATCAAATCTAATGTGCACCCTGATTTTGGAAACTAAAGTCAGCTGGAAAGGGTGATTGTTAGATTCAAGTAAATATGGTATTACAGGAGGTAAAATGGTAATTGTAACTGTGTCACTGTACTGTAATTGTAGGAATTGACTTACTGTCAATGCCTAATTTTGATGTTTCCGCATGCAGTTATGTGTTAGTACTGTTTATATTCTTTTGATGGGAAAAATGGGATTTAATAAATGAGTAAGTAAGTAAATTTTATAAGCTGCCTTGCATGCCTCTTGGGTGGGAAAGAGGGGTAAAAATTCAATAAAGCAAAAACTATCAGCAGCACTTGATCCAAGCCTCAGCCCGACCTGTTCTTGCTGCCAAAGCCCAACTTGTAAAAAGTAGCCTCAGTGTTAGTGAGCATGTGAAGAGTGCCTGTCTTTCACCCCTCAGAAACTGCAACCCAACTGATAAGAGACTCATCATCAGGGATGGAGGAGCACTTGCAGTACAGAAAGAGTGCCTTTTCCAGATTGGGAACACTTCTCCATGTAGCAAGAAGCCAGGTACAGGAGGGATCACATGGAACCTTTCCATGGTGTTGGGAGTCATTAAGGCAATGATTTTCAGCTAGTGTGATTTTCACACTGTGTGTAATATTCAGTGCGATTTTTCAACCACTGTGCTACGGCACACTGGTGTGCCACGACTGGTTTGAAGGTGTACCGCAGAAATTTTGGGGCTCATTTATTAGTAGGGCCTGTGGGGGAGGCGTGAGCCCCCATTAGCAGCAAGGTGTGCCTTATCAGTGGTTTGAAAGGCACACACAGATGGTGTGCCTTGAAGATTTTCACATCTTGCCAATGTGCCCTGAGATGAAAAAGATTGAAAATCACAGCATTAGGAGGTGGCATCTCGACAAGATCATTAGGATCTTGTCATGCGCTTTTGGAAGCATTGAAAAAAGTGGTCCTAAATGAGAGCATCAGGAAGAGCCTGGACTTTTTGTAGCAGCCACACTGGAGCTGCTCGCCCATCCTGGATGGAAATCTAGGCAGACTGCTCTTGTGGCTACTGGAAGAGTGAGGAGCTGTGGTCTGAGAGCCATTCAAATCTGCTGCTACTGAGTCGCAGGAGATGGATCCGGAGTGATGAAGCCTGGTGGAGTCCGCATCGCCCACACCAACTTTCTCAGCGGATGAGGAGGAGGAGGAGGAAGAGAGCGCTGGCCAGGACCAGGCTCAACAGTCCAGCGCATTTCCTTCCCCATGTCCTTTTCCATGACCCTGGAAACTTGAGTTTCCCTGCAAGCCCCATTCATTCATTCATTCATTCAGTGCGACAGGGGGAGGGAGGGACTCTGTGGGGCTGGTCCATTCCCAGGATTGGGACATATGTCCTCTTTTCCCTCTGAGCAGGCAGTATTCTTGTAATTCATTATTTAGATGCAATAAATTATAAATTGTATATAATAATTTTAAATTTAATATAGAGTTCAAAAGAAACACATGAAAACAATATGGATGTTTTTTTTTAGTTTTTATATTGCCATGTGCCTCATTTTTCTTGGGTGTCCTCCATTTGGGGGTCCTTGTCCTCTTTTTCTGGTGATGGCATATGGCTTCCCATTCCCTCTTCCCCCTGCCAAGCAAGTGGGGGTGGTGCCTGGGGGTGGTGGGTGGTTGGCCTGCCTGCCTCCTTTTTCTTTCCGAAGTTGTAGCACTTTCCGGAAAGACTCCCAAAAAGGCAGCAAGAGAGGAGGAGGAGGAGCCCGGAGGCTCCGGATGCTCGCCTTTTTTGGAGTGAGGCTCTGCAACCGGAATAGCCCTCTCTCTTTTTCTCTGTGGGATGCTCCCTGCAGTGCTCCCCAAAAATCACCACCTCCCTTCTGGATCCCTGGGAACAGGCACGGTGCAGTGATGCACCTGGGAACAGGCATGGTGCAAGCAAAGGGACCAGATGTGATCACTGGAAAAAGAGGACAAGGGCCCCTGAAATGTAGGACACTCAAGAAAAAATGTAGGACATGACAAAATAAAAGCTAAAACACTGATATAGGATATTAAAGTACTGTACTCACATACACTGATAAAACACACACACACACACACACACACACACACACACACACACACACAGAGTGCAATCCTAAGCATGTGTACTCAGAAATAAGTCCCAGTGTGTTCAACAGAGCTTACTCCCAGGAGAGTGTGGTTAGGATTGCAGCCATCTGCTCATGCACACACAGAGAGTATATATATAAGTGTTTAAGAATGAGATAGTGTTTGAATTAACCACATGGAAGCTCCTCTCTCTCTCTCTTTCACCACACACACACACACACACACACACACACACACACACACAGAGAGAGAGAGAGAGAGAGAGAGAGAGAGCATTTACTTGAATCAAATGTGCCATTGAATCTAAAGCGCACCCTATACTTATAATCAAAATATCACATTTACTTGAATCTAATTAACCATCAAATCTAATGCGCGCCCTGATTTTGGAGACTAAATTTGTCTGGGGAAGGTGAGTGTTAGATTCGAGTAAATACAGTACATGCATCTGTGTGTATGTGTACACATACACTGTATATAACTTCCACGTGGTCAATTTAAATACTATCAGTGGTGGGCAGCAGCAGGTTCGCACCTACTCTATAGAACCGGTTCTTAACAAGAGATAGTACATATAAAGTTTAAAAATAGCCATTTAAAAGTGGCTGCCAAATGGACAGAGAACCGGTTCTTAATTTCTTTGAAGCCCATCACTGAATACTATCTTATACTTTCTTACTTAAACACTCTTTTATACTAACTTTTATACTCACTATACTTAAGTACTATCTTTTATATTTGAAAGGGGTGTGTGTGTGTGTGTGCCACTTGGTTAATTTAAACACTATATTATTATTAAATTTGAAAATCTTAACATCTAATTTATTAATTACAAGAAGGCTACAAGCTCCCTGCTCATCAGGAAATGGAGGACAACAAAAAATTTTTTCCAGGATTCCAAGCCAAAAAAGAGGACATGTCCAGGAAAGGAGGAGACCTGGTCCCCCGCCCTGCTGTGCTGTGGGTTCCCCATGCAGGGTGTCTGTGCAGCAGCCGAACGCAGGAGATACAGCCAATCAGGGCCAGGTATGCAAATGAGACATGTGACGAGCCTCCCGGGCCGCCTTCCCTGTTCCTCAGTCCTTATATGGGCAGTGACGTCGCGGGCATTCACGGCTTCCCAATAAATACTTTAGAGCAAGACTTTTCCATCTGGCTGGCGAGAGCAGCTATTGATTAAAAGGGCTCTGCAAGAGACACCGACTGTGACAACAACAACATCCTCCTCCTCATTAGCCACTCTTGGGGATCCAGTCCCAGAGGGGGAGACAGGAGGCTTCCTTGCTATAGATATAGATATATAGATATATATGTATAGATACATATATCTGAAAGTTTTCCATACTGGAGGACAGGCACCCCCTCTCCGTCTCCCTGCGTAGCCACTACTCCACAGGCCAGGCAGGGCTCTTCTCAGTGGTAACCGTGGAGCAAATGATGACTGCCAAGACTATAGACAAAATCCCGGTCAGTCTCGGTGGGTTTGTGCACCAGCTCCCCGAAAGCATCTACTCGGTGGAGGACATCGCCCCCCCGCTGCCCGCCCCTCTCATCAACTTCCCCAATGCTGACTTGGGGGGACCTTTCGACCAGCTCAGCGCTGTGACAGCAGGTAAGTCGCCTCCCCCACACCTGATCTCCTTTGGGGGGTGGTGGTGGGGGTGACACGGGGGCTCCTTGAAATGGGGCGGGGGTGGAGATCCTACGCCTGTCTACTCAGAAGTAAATCCCATCAGACTAAATTGAACTTACTCCCAGGAAAGGGTGGATAGAACTGTAGCCTTAGCCCAATCCTATGCCTGTCTACTCAGAAGAGTCATTGGAACTTACTCCCAGAAAAGGGTGGATAGGATTCTAGCCTTAGTTCCCAAACCTAACCCTGTCTACTCAGAAGTAAATCCCATTACAGTCAAATGAACCTACTTCCAGGGAAGGGTGGAAAGGATTCAAGCCTTAGTCCAAGCCTATGCCTGTCAACTCAGAAGTAAATCCCAGTAGAGCCATTGGAACTTACTCCCAGGGAAGGGTGGATAGAATTGTAGAATCCCAAACCTAACCCTGTCTACTCACAAGTAAATCCCATTACAGTCAATTGAACTTACTCCCAGGAAGAGTGGATAGAATTGTGGCCTCAGTTCCCAATCCTAACCCTGTCTAACTCAAGAAGTAAACCCCATTAGAATCAATGGAACTTACTCCTAGGGAAGGGTGGACAGAATTGTAGCTCTGGAGCACAAGACTAGGACTGTCTACTCTGAAGTAAATCCCATTAGAGCCAATGGAGCTTACTCCTCGGAAACTGTACCTAGGATTGCAGCTTCAGTGGATATGCGTGTGTTTTTTGTGGCAACCTGTTAAAAATCACAGTTGCTCCTACTTGCATTTAAGAGACGGGGCAACTAAAAGCCGGCTCTGCCCCGGTTTTAAGTGGGAGTAAAAAGAAAGCGGAGTTTTAGAAGTACAACCCAAACAAACCCTGAGAGGAGTCCCCATTGCTCCCCTTGCCATTTACTAGGGGGAGTAGCCCTACTACTGACTTCAGTTCACAGAACCTCTCCGAGGCAAGCATGTCCCACTGTGCGAAGTGCGGGAGGAAGCGCGATCCTTTGCCTCTCTACTCAGAAGTAAGTCCCGTTGTAGCCAATGGGGCTTACTTCCAGGAAAGTGTGGATCGGACTGGAGCCAAAGTGTTTTGGGGTCTCCTCTTTCATCTCAGTGCAATTTCCCAGAGTTTGTGGGATGCGGAGAAAGTGAAGAGAGTGATCAAAACTGAACTTGGGTGGTGGAAGAGTAGAGGGTTCCCATTTGTGTTACTTGTCAGAGCACAATCCTTTGCATGTTTACTCAGAAGTAAGTCCCAATGCGTGTAATGGGACTTACTCATAGGAAAACCTGTTTAGGATTGCAACCGGCAAAAGTTGGGAGCTAATCCAACCTTACTCGCTCGCTACTCACACACCCCTGCTACCTGAGCTGCTGGGAAGACGCCCCCTTCCTTCCCCCACTGCTGGTAGAGAACCACTGTCCTGGGAGTAAGCCTCATTGACTCTAGTGGGACTTACTTCTGAGTAGGCACGCATAGGATTGGGCACCTAAGTTGCAATCCTATCCACTTTCCTGAGAATAAGCCCCATTGACTCCAATGGCACTTACTTCTGAGTAGGCACATATAGGATTGGGCACATGGGTTGCGATCACTTTCCTACGAGTAAGCCCCATTGACTGTAACGGGACTTACTTGCGAGTAGGCAGGCCCTGGAGTGGTGGGCAGGTGAGGGTGTCTTGCGGGGGACGAGCTCCGACTGACGCTGACTCTCCCTGGCAGGGAGAAGAGGCTGCTGCTGCTGCCGCCCTTGAGAAGAGCCCCTGCCCGGCCCGGCCCGGCCCGGCCCGGCCGCCCCCTCGATGCCGATGCTGACCCGCCTTTCTCTCCCCTCCACCCTCCAGATGGCCTGATCGGCGTGGACATGAGCGACAAGCGGTCCCTGGAGCTGCCTTACACCTGTAGTAGCGGCGGCGGAGGCGGCGGAGGGAACTTCGGGGCGCCCCCTCGGGGCCAGCCTTTCACCTACATGGGCAAGTTCTCCATCGACCCGCAGTACTCCGGGGGGCCTGCCTGCTACCCACCGGACGGCATCCTCAACCTGGTGAGCGCAGGCATCCTGCAAGGGGTGGCCGCCCCGACCTCCTCCTCATCTTCCTCCTCCATCATCACCTCGTCCTCCTCCTCCTCCACCGCCGCCCCTGCAGGGGGCTCCCCCAACACCCTGGGCTGCCCCACCGTCGGGGATCTGGAGCATCTCTACTCCCCGCCGCCCTACTCCGCCTGCGGGGAGCTCTTCCAGCAGCAGCAGCAGCAGCAGCCCCGCGATGCCGCCTTCCTGTCCGCCCCGTCGGGGGGCTTCCCTCCGCCGCCTTCCTACCACCCCTCCCCGAAGGCCGAGCTCTTCCCCGGCATCCCGGACTACGCGGGCTTCTTCCCGCCTCCGCCTCCGCCCTCGCAGTGCAGCCAGGCGGCCGTCGAGCGCAAGCCCTTCCCCTGCGCGCTGGATCCCTCCCGCGTCCCTCCTCCGCTCACGCCTCTCTCCACCATCCGCAACTTCACCCTCGGCGGGGCTCCCCCTGCGGGCTTCGCGGAGGCGTCCGCCCCGTCGGGTCCCGTCCGCCTGCCCCCGGGGGCTTACGGGAGCCCCGCGCACCTCCCCTTGCGCCCCATCCTGAGGCCGCGCAAGTACCCCAACCGCCCCAGCAAGACCCCCGTCCACGAACGCCCCTATCCTTGCCCCGCAGAGGGCTGCGACCGCCGCTTCTCCCGCTCCGACGAGCTGACCCGACACATCCGCATCCACACCGGGCACAAGCCCTTCCAGTGCCGCATCTGCATGCGCAACTTCAGCCGCAGCGACCACCTCACCACCCACATCCGCACCCACACCGGGGAGAAGCCCTTCGCCTGCGACTTCTGCGGGCGCAAGTTTGCGCGCAGCGACGAGAGGAAGCGCCACACCAAGATCCACCTGCGCCAGAAGGAGCGCAAGGGAGCCTCCTCCTCCTCCTCCGCCGCCTCCTCCGCCTCCGCGCCCCCTCCAGGCTCCCTCTGCCCCGGGGGCTCAGCCTCGCTGGCCTCCTGCGCCTCCAGGACCCGCACGCCCTGAGTCGCCCCGTCCAGTCCAGGCTGCTGTGGCTGCGCACGGAGACCGTCCAGGCACCCAGGACAACCCCTTCCCTCCACACCGCCTCGCGTGTTCTCTTGCACAGACACGTGTCTGCCCCCGACGGCTCTCCAAGGAGCAGCAGGTGCGGATCAGAGGGAAGGACTGAGCACTTTAGAGCCTCGTTCACACAACCCACAAAAAACCAACACACACACGTCGTGGGGGACCGTCCAGCACTTGCAACATCCATCCCTTTCTCAATGCAGCTGGGAAACAGCCCTCCAAGAGTCCAGCTTGCCTGCTCAGAAGTAAGCCCCGTGGGAATCAATGGGGTTTACTCCCAGGAAAGCGTGCGTCGGACGACATCCCCTCCAAACTAAGCACCTGGAGATGATGATCTTTGCTGATGACAACTCCTGTGGAAATACAGTGCACGTGTTCTGGATTGAGGAAATCAATCAGCCAATCAATGAATCAATCAGTATTTATATACCACTTTTCAACAGGGAAAAAAAAAGTTTCGAGGGGAAATCAAACAACTCCCAAAAGGGCTCACAATCTTAAAAAAGGAAAACCAGCAGAAGCCACTAGAAAAGACATTGCTGGGGTGTGAGGAGGACCAGTTACGCTCCCCCTGCTAAATAAAAGAGGATCACCCACTTGAGAAAAAAGTGGCTCTCTCTTGCCCTCTTAGCAGGGGTTAATAAATAAATCAAGTGCAATGAGTACAGGTCAAGACAACAGGCTTGGCAATATTTGCCTCCCCCTTCTTCCCCCCCTCCAAGATTCCAGTTTTTAAATGGCTACAGTGTATATTTCCCCTACCTGTATTTTATTTTGTGTACTCTTTATAAGACATGTGCACTGTTCTTAGCCTCCCCTAACAGAGAGGAGGGTTAGCATCAAGTGGACGGATGGGGAAGGTATAACTTATTATTTAAACTAAAGGAGGGTGTATATAATCCCCTGATGCCTGGGTGCATGCAATGGTGGTGAACTGTCCTTGGTGCCTTTTATTGACGTAGACAATGTTTCAGTGGCTTCATGTAAATTGGCTGCCTTATTAATTATAATGGGGGTGGGGGAACCACAACAGCAGCGGCAACAACAAAAGTTTCCAACTCTCTTGATTTTATGACCGCTGTACATTTCTGCCAATTAATATTTGGAATTTTTTTTTCTAGAAACTCTATTTTTGTATGCACTGTTTTTTGTGACTTACCATGTGTTGCTTTTTGTAGTAATAATAATAATTAAAAAAATCAGAAGATAATGTAAATAATCTTTTGAGGGCTAACTAAGAAGTTGTTGGCTCTGCACAAGAGTTGAAAGAGAAATGTTTATTCTAATAAGGCACAACCACTAACTGGAGCCATCCCCAAGAAAGGTGGTTTTGTCACAATTATTGTGTAAATAAATGTTTTGAGATAAAAGGGGAAAAAATCTTGTTTTGTTGTAACATTCTGATCACCAGTATAGCTCTCCCCTGAATACTGGAATAAAGACAAACCATAGACCATAGAATGGATCTTCATACAAACAATATATTGAGTAGGGCAAGCAGATAGTTTGAGCATCCCTTTTAAGCTGCATTTATCATATATATCTTAGGGTACTTTCACATGAGATATTTAGTTCCCGACTGACATATTTTGTTCACACATACTTAATGGGGGTTTCACATGTTGTCACCCATCCACTGCCTTGTACTTTTAAATCATCACACTTAATGGAGAAGATTCACTCATAATGAAAAAGTGGTACAGCAGTACAATCATTACTTGTGCATTGAAGTTGTTGTTGGGAGGTGTATGCCCAGATACAACATAAAACAGGAAGATGGAGGAGGAAGATCCATTTGCTTTGCTCCCACCCCCCATATGCACTCTTTACTGCTGTATGGAAGAGATACTGCAATTTCCAGTGGTGGGCTCCAGCAGCTTCGCACTGACTCTATAGAATCAGTTGTTAACAAGAGATAGGACATATAAAGTTTAAAAATAGCCATTTAAAAGTGGCTTCCAGATGGGCATAGAACCGGTTGCTAATTTCTTTGAATCCCATCACTGAATTTCACATGTGGCTACACGCAGGAATACAACTGGCTGGTGTAACAAGGAGCCCATGCAAAAGCACTCTCAGACTCCCAAGACTTATTTTTTATTGTGATTTCAAAGACCTAGGCTGTGATACTTGACTGGAGTTTGCTATCTCTTTTGTTAAGCACTAAACTGAGAGTGACTTGCTATAGTGCGCTTCACAGCCAAGTGGAGATTTGAACTTTGATTTTCCCTATCATCCTCCAATACAGTCTCCACTGTGTTAATATCTCATCAAACAACACAGATGGAATAGTTTTTAGAAGTTGTGGTTTGATCAAAATGTTAGCATCCAGCCTGGGCACTCTGGAACTGGGTTTTTTTTTATAAGGGATGCTCATGCTATTCCACAAGGAAGGGAGATTTGGAAGATCTGTCCTTTTAAAATAAGTTATTGGAATCTGTTCCCTTGAAAATATACAGCCCAATCTATGCATGTGTACTCATGATGTAAGTTTGTTAGTGGGTCCTACTCCCAGGAAAATATGGTTAGGATTGTAGCCTGAGAGTGATCCTAACCAACTTTCCAGTTCTGAGGTAAGGGTAATTCAAGAGAACAAACACTGCCTTGAAGAGGCTTCCATGACTGTCCCCAATCAGTCTGCGTTACTGGCACAGGGTCACAGGTGAATACAGTAGTTTACTTTGGCTTCAATCCTAACCTCCAATTACCCCAGCATAAGCCCTGATGTAAGTCCTGTACTGGCCTGGGGTGTTGCAAGAGTGCTGTAAGGCACTTTTGACCACTCCTGGGGGAGTTATGCCTGTGCACAGACATGCGCCAGCCTCCCCACACCACCATGAGAATAGGGAGCGAGTGAATTGTGCTGGCCTAAATTGGTTAGGTTTCATCCTCAAGCTTCAATCCTATCCCTATCAACCCTAACCCTATTCTCACTTATCTAGGAGTAAGCTCCATTCACTGTAATGGTTCTTATACCTAGAAGACATGCATAGGATCAAATGTAGTGTATACAGACTACAGTTGAACAATGTGCTCCTATACAATCTGCTTAGAAACTGATCCTGTGGAGTTCAGTAGAGCTTGCTCACAAGTATGCACAAGTTTTTCCTCAAACAACAGCCTTCCATGCAACGTGGCAAACTGCTTTTGAAATTGCAGGTATGACACAGCACTGGTGAATTCAAACAGGCTAGCAGAAAGATTTTGCCTGGCCTTATGGTGCAATCCAGTGTAACTATGGGGAGTCCTTACTCCGACATAAGAACAACTTACTCTGGATTGCAATATGACTTTCCCATAGGTTTTCACTAAGCAGGCCTCCATCAGTCTTGGAAGACTATAGTATCGTGCTTGGAAGCACGAAAGCCTGGGTTGGATTGTTATGGAGTACATGGTGCCATAACTACGTCGATGTAAATGTCTCTTACATTCTCCCATAGTTACTCTGGATTGTAGGGTTAGGCAGTTCTTTGGATTTCAGGTCAATTGCAGATTGAGTATGCAATGCAGTTCTTTGCTTACTTAATGCAAATGAGATCTGAGGTTGCAAGACACCCTGAAATTACAAAAATCTGCCTGGCCAAATTGGGTAAAAGCTTCCTCCGCTAGTTTGCAAAGAATTGCCTAGACTCAATCCCTGAATCTTGCAGCAGTTGAGCATAGGGGACTTCCCAGATGAGTAATAAATAGAAATGTTAATGCAAATTAAGGCATTTTGACTCATTACTGTTCCATGATTTCTGGCAAGCTAATTGAAGCAGGCTCAGGAAATAAATACCACACCAATCACCCAAAGGCCCACTCGGAGAGAGCGACTCTTAGTGTTGGGATGGGCAAGGAGAGGTGTCTGTGGCTTCATGAAAGACTTCTGAAAAACATCATTGTGCTAACTGAGTTCCAATTCTGCTAACCAACAAGCCAACCACAGCAAACGGTTCCCTTTGGTTTAAATGCCTTTCACTCCATCAGATCTCTCTGAAAATAGATATAGGAAAACTGAGCATTGTTTTAGTGGAAACAGTGATAACTCTTCAGACTTATTTTCTGTTTAGATCAGTCTTTCAAAAAAAAATCCACAGATGTTTCTCACTCTGCAAGCATATTTTACTTACCCATCTGCTCGCAACATAGCTCTAATAGTCATGTGTGGCTTAAAAGAAAAACACCCTTTTTCATAGCCACAGGTATAAGCAAGTTGATTCTCACAAGTCTGGCTTACACATGTATTTCAGAGTTCCATACTGGTGCTGTTATGCTTGTACGTTTATTATGACCAATAGCATTGTAGGCATACAGTGATGTGGGATTGTCCACATATGCCTTTACATTGTTTGAATGTTTCTGTACATTGATGGTTGTCAGATGAATATGTTGACTGACTGCTATTGAAAAGCCCTTTCTTCAAGGCTTTGAATTGTACTGGGAAGGCTCACTTTGCACTGCTGGATCTGCAATGGCACTTTCAAGACACATCATCACACTGCAGTCATAACTGTATTATGTATGTTCTGTATTATGGCAGTCCAGCCTATAGGTTTGACCAAGAGTGCTTAGCATCAAAAGTTATTTAAGTTTGACAAAAGTAATGGGAGCTAACAGGGTATAATAAAGAATAGACAGTGGGGGGCAGTAAGAAGCAAGGTCTCTATAGGATGAGATTTGGGACCAGTGGGTTTTTTAAAAACTTATTAATGAAAGATCTAGAACAGTGTTTGTCAAGGTGTTTCAAAAGGCAAAGGCAGTTCAGTGCCAATATGTGGGGGGAGGGAGAAAAGCCCTACTTCACACACAGTATATGCTGAGGTGGTTTGAGCCAAGGGTCAGTTGTCCAGGAAAGAAATCCAGGAGTTGTGATGATTAGCTTAATGAGAGTGTCATCCCAATGTGAGGCAGTAGTGAAAAAGCTAATTCCATGCTCTCAGCTGTTCGGAAAAAGCTTGAGAATAAGTATGCCAATACTATGTCACTTGGATGTATGATCTATAGTGCAGTCACATTTGGTATACCAAGTACATTTCTGGTCATCACCTCTCAATAGAGATGGAAAGGACTCAAAACAGGACAACCAAAATTATCAGAAGAGCATTTTCCTATTGATGTAGGTGTCTCTAGTTTCAACTTGGGGTTCCTGGATCTTAACAATTGTGCAGAGGAGGGAATTTCAGCAGGTGCAGCTTGTGATCTGCAAGATGAAAAGCTGGACCTGCTGAAATTTCCTCTTCTGCACAATTGTTAAAGATCCAGGAGCCCTGAAATTGAAAGTTTGGAGATCTCTTGAAACCCTACAATATTTGGGGCTGAAAAGGCAATTAAAAGATGGATGTGACTGTCTTATCTCACTACGGTCACATTTTGCTTAAAGCCCCAGTCCTATACTCTGGCTGCACAATACAGCAGTAGCAAAACACCACTGATGTATCCTTTGAGGCATTAGCGGTAGCTGGAGGTCTCCTCAGGGTAAATAAACCTTGGTTCCCTTACCCCATGTAGAACTTTAGCTGCCCTGATGGACTTTGCCAGGATCCTTATCAGCCACTTACCTGGTGCAGAACCAAGGAGACCCATGTCAGACTCTATAGCTTGGGAGTGGGATAAGATTCAGCAGAAGTGTCTCTTCACTTTCCCCACCATGTCCTGAAACATCAGTGGGGATACATAACACGGGGATTCTTCTCCAGCATCCCACTGGTATGGAGAACCAGTGCTAATTTGCACCACATATTTGCCCACTGGCAGCAAAGTGCCTTACATCATGTGCAAGGACCACCAGCACTGCCCTAGTGTAGACTGGGCTGTCCATCTTTATCAAGTGGTATGTTAATACACAATTCCTGTATCAATTGGTTCCCCCTTCCACACTTCATTCTCACTTTGTATTACTTGACAATGCAGCTCTGGTTGACTACAAGTGGGGCCTATTTACCTGTGGATTTGGCATTCAAGGATTTGCCCCTGTGAATCACCACCCCCCCACAGATGCAGATGCAACCAACACCTCGCCCAAAAAATGCTTCACAGCTTTTAAGTTTTTGGGTAATTTCTGGTTTTGCCCAGTTTTAAAATCTCCAAGTGCCATACAGAGCTTTCAACATCTCTGGTCATTTTTGAAGCAAAGGTGAGCTCCAAAATCTCAGATTTTGTTAATCTGCAGCAGATCTGGGAATGGAACCTCTGCAGATAAAGAAACTGAACATGTATATAGAGCAGCTAAGCTTGGTTAAGGCTTCTATGTCATAATACTAAGAAAACTGTTAGAAAGACTGATTGCAACTAATGGAGGAAGAGTATCAGAAATGAAAAGCAGAAACTAAGCAGATGCTTGCAGGTCACCTTGAGAAAGCCATTTATAAGTAGTCATGCAATGCCCTCAGAGAGGGCTCTCTTACCAAGTTTATGATGTCACTTTTTGTCTATGACCTGTCTATGACCTTTGATAGGTAATGATCAAAATCTGAAGTACTAAAGTACATTTGAAGCACATATGTAAGAACCTCAACAATACCACCTGCACACCTTATATTAGCCATTAATTCAGCAAATGTGCAAAAGAATTACAGAAAGGTTGGCATGTTATTAAGAGCAAAAAGAACAGTGCTCTGGGCTGGTATAGGCCCCCTTTGCTGGTCCACAACTGTTGCACAGGTGCCATCAGGTCTGTGCCAGCTCAGAAAAGCCAGATATGGACCCTATAATGGCCTGACAAGTATTGAATTAAGTATTGGCAGCCTGGCTGTTCCATCACAGATTAGGGCTATTAATTCAATAGTATTAAAATGTACCAGTGCCAAAACCAATATCTAGACCCTAGTTGGGGAATGTATATTAAGTTCTATAGCACAATGAAGTTTTCCTGTAAAATGCATCCAACCATCATTCCAGTACTATCACACTCAGGCAACTGGAAGGGACTGCTCAATACTAATGAGCAGAGCAAATCCATTTTCTCATTTAATATAAATTCTACAAAGTAATTCTATAAATAGTAAAAAGGAAGATTACTTCAGTAAAACAACTGTTTACACACAGGTGTATGTATATCTGTTTGGAGAGAGAGAAAAAGAGAGTCTACATGCAAATATAAAATGTTTATCTTCCATTCTATACAAGACTTGAGCCAGAGCTGAGACTTTACCATCAACTGTGAAAACAACACTGTTCATATGCTGCATGAACTTTCCACATCCAAGACATGAACTCTGCAGCAGTATCAATCAGAAAATAGTCAAAATGATACAAACAGATCATTGGAAACTGTCATATCCAAAATGCATTATCTTAACATATCAATAAGTTCCCCTCTATACTGGCAGCACCCATATGGGATGACACCGTAATGGAAATTAGGTACCAAACTGCTCCCTCCTCCAAGTAATTCAGTATCTTATTTCTCCCAAATATATCCTTGAGGGCAGGGAAAAGATAAACAAGCCCATCTGTTGCAAAAACAAATATGGGAACTGCCAAAAAATGATTTGGACCTTTACAGGGCATTTAACTAGCCAGCCTCAGAGAAAATTCTTATTGCCTTTATTCTTTCCACAGAGCCACAAAAAAGGAAAAAAGTGAAAGTTCACAAATCAACATGTTTTTCTGAATTAAGCCAAGTCGTGCCTTTTGGGGCAGGAACATACAGGTGCTGGAAACTTTAAATGTCATTGTTCTTCCTGATCTTTTCATCAGTCTGTAGGAATAAATACAATGGCACCCGACTGCTTTGCACCCATGGAATTGGAGAGGTAGCCTCTGATTTTGTAGCTTCTCTTCAGGAAAGGATGTGGGATACAATCTGTGCCCTGAGTGGATGATGCAGTTCCTCCGAAAGCCACACATTTGAGACACGACTGCCACAAAAAGCAACTCAAAGTCCACCATTCTGGCAGGAAGGGGCAAGGACCTGCTTAGTGTTCTAAGTTCAGATGTAATTACTGGTTTGCTGTGCTACGGAGGGGAAGGCTGGGCATCAGAATTTACTTCAGGGGAAGGAAAACAACAAACCAAACTGGTGTGCGCACCATTTGAAATAGAGATTTCAGGTAGGTGGTGAAAGGCCTGTTTGCCTCCCATCACCGATCCATTAATGCAGATACAACGTCTGTCTGTGCCCACCTCTCCTGCCACAGATTTCGCTTCTTGATACAGTCAAAGCCCCAAGAAGCAAAGTAGAGAAGAAGCAGCAACGCCCAGCATGGTGAGACGCCCTTGAGAAAGACCAGCATGCTGCATGATCAGTGGTGGGGTGCAAGTAACAGACGGCATCTATTATACTTATTATTACTACTCAACAAGCGCGGAGCCCAGGAGATGACAGGCCACCTGCGGCTTGGCGTCAAGGCCCGAGGGTGCCGTCTCCTGGCGGTGGGCTTGAGTGAGTCCCCAGAGGCGATGCCAGCAGACCCCCTTTCAAGGGGACACCCGAGGGCCTGGGTAGGGCTCGCTGCCGCACCAGAAGTCGGGGGTCTGGGAGGTCTCCTGCAGCCAGACCTCCTGGGGCAGGGCGGCCTGGGGGTCCGGGAGCCCGTCCTGCAGGAGGTAGTAGTGACAGTCCCGGCCGTGCTCGGGGTCGTAGGGGGGAGCGAGGATGTCCAGGAAGGCGGCGGGGCCGTCGACGGCGTCGATCTGGTGGAGGTTGTCTGTGTGAGGGGAGAGGAGGCAGGGGGCCGAGGCGGGGGTGTACTGCTGGTGGGAGCGGAGCAGGGCGCGGAGGCGGCGGCCGTGGCCGGGGGAGGCCTGCTGAGGCGAGGCCGAGGCGCCCCCTTGCCCGGCCTCCCCGTCGAGGCGGACGTCGAAGCAGGCGATGCTGAGGGTCCCGTAGAGGACCTTGAGGAGGCCGTTCATCCCCGGGTGGTCGTGGAGGGGGATGCGGGCGCCGGCGCGGAGCACGAAGACCCCCATGCTGAAGCTTTCCGTCTCGCAGATGTGCATGTAGCTCACGGGGGGCTGAACCGGGCCCGGCACCGCCGAAGGACCCCGCGGAGCCAGGCGAAGGTCCTCCGCCCGCACCTCCCCCAACAGCTGCCGCAGCCGCTGCAGGTTCTCCCCGAACCGAGGCCCTCCCTCCTCCCCGCTCCCCACCCCCGAGCCCCGGAACGTCAGGCGGGCCTGCCGGGCCACCCGCTGGACCAGCGACGCCATGTTGTCGCGGGGCATCGTGCCGCCACCACCGACGACGCTGCGACCGCCCTCAGGGAAGCTACCGCGCAGGCGCAGCTTCGTCGCCTTTTCACCTCTCATCCGCCCCTCCCAGAGCATCATGGGGGATATAGTTCACCGCGCTCGCCTCAGCAGCGCTTGTCAGTCACGTGAACTCCGGTGGGGCCGCCGAGCCAGAGACCGTTTGGAACGTTGACAGGAGCGCGCGACAGAGTGACAGTTGGGAACCTTAACGGCTGGCGGTTGGCGCAGCCGCGAGAGCGTTTGGAACGTTCGCGGCGCCAACGTTCCAAACGTTCTGAGGTGCTACAATCCCTACAATGCGCCTTTTCCAAATACACCTCCCCCCACCGGAGCAAACCCCGTTAAACAGAATGGGATTTACTTCTGAGTAGACCCAGTTAGGGTTGGGCTGTTAAGGAGCGCAAGCCACATGTGGTTTAAATCCTGTGCACGCTGCACATAGTCCGGTGTGCACACAGCTGTCCTATGCACACCGAAGTGGGACCATTAGTCAGAATGGGACTTACTTCTGAGTAGACCCAGTTAGGGTTGAGGTGAACTGCAAAAGTTCAGGGAGTGCATCAGTGCAAGCAAGATGTGGTGCAAATCCTGTGCACAATGCACAAAGTCCTATGCACGATGCATACTGTTGTCCTATGCACACTGACCTGGGACTGAAAGAATGGGACCTACTTCTGAGTAGACAAGTTAGACCTCCATGCAAGTGGACAATCTGAGCTGCAAGTCACTGCAAGAAAGTTACTGTTCCCATGAGGTTGAAGCCACCTCCTTAGGATCCAATCCCATCCACCTCTGCAGCAGTGATGCAGCCAGGTTTAGGGTGACTGTACATATATACATAGGGGCACCCCCAGGCAACTACCCCCAAGTCCCATACATGAAGCAAGATTTCTTGGAAATTTATGCTTGTTATGTGAAATGCTTGTTATGAGAGGTACCACTCTACATATATACCGGCAGTCCCATACATACATATACGTGTCTATTTGTGTCCTATATATATATGTCCCAAATTTTTCTTGGGTGTCCTACATTTTGGGAGGCCTTGTCCTCTTTTTGAGTTATGACATATAGTCACTCTGTACTCATGCCACAGCCATGCATCCTGAGGTGGAGCAGTAGACAGGGAGTTCTCCACATGTATACACAAAGATGTTTGCTCCCTATGCTCAGGGCTACTTTGCAGCTGCACCAGCCCAGGAAAATTGGATAGGATTGGGCCGGAAGGCTACAATCCTAAAGATACTTTCCTAGGAGTAAGACCCACTGAACAGAATGGGCTTACTTTTGAGTAGACATGGTTAGGATTGTGCTCATAAAAGTTAAAATCTTGCTGTGTAGGCACCTGCCTGAAGTCACAAGCAGCTATGCTCTCCTGTTGATTGCTTACAGCTGAGGGAAGCTGTAATTGGGAAGCTGAGGGAATGTGCTCATTAGAGCACATTCAAGAAACCAGTGTTGAGATAAGGGGTGACCAACCTAGGCTTAAAGAGAGAGGTTTTCTTGCAGAGGGGCTAATGGCCCAATCTGTTCTGAAAATACTGACTCATTCAGGCAGGAAGGGGGATCATCCATTATGAGTAAGGTGTCTGGTTGCATGTAGCCTTCTGGAACATTCTGTGAGCAGAACTTGGATGAGGCCAGAGGACCTTAGGTGAAGATGTCTATGCTCACGGCTGGCTAGCAAGTTCTTGGGGGCTCTTTGGCCCTCTAAAGCTGCAATCCTAAATACAGTTTCCTGAAAGCAGGCACAATTTAATACAGTAAGGCTTACTTCTGAGTAGACATGCTTAGGATTCCACTGCAAGACTGCGAACATCTGATGGTCTAGCTGAGGGGCTGACTATTTTGATTTATGCCCTGAGATCTTTGGCGAGTGTTGGGAAATATAGATTCAGGCTAGCTTAGTTTTCTTTTACTTATTGTTGTGCTTGTAATTTCTTTTTGTTAACTTTCTGTAGTATTTCATAAGTGTCTTTTATTCTGTAATTGTTTTGTTTTTCAATAAATCTTTCTTCACCTTCAGTGATCTGTTCTTTGAACAAGGGAATGAGGTGAACAAGGGAATGCCTGATGCCTGGTGTTGCCCGCTGGTGCCTGGTGCCTAGCAAGGATGCCCAGTGCTTGGTAGGGATACCCTATGCCCACTGCAACCCAGTGGTGCCTGCTGGTGCCTGAATGCTGGTGACCAGTGTTGCTGACAGCCTGCTGATACCCAGCACCTGGTGGTATCTGCTGCCCAATTGGGATGCCCAGTTGTGCCAATGCCCAGTGGTGTCCATTGCCCACTGCATGGTGGTGCCTGTAGCACAGTGGTGCCTGGTAACAATCTCTGGTGCCCACTGCGCAGTGGTGCCTGGCAACACTCGCTGCCCAATGGTGAGCAGTGTCCGGTGGTGCCTGGTGGTGCATGTTGGTGCCTGCTGCCCACTGGAACCCACTGCCTACTACACGATGATGCCCGCTGTCTGGTAGGTGTGCCTGGTGACTGATATGATGTCTGTAGCCCACTGGTGCCCGCTGCTACCTGCCACTGCCCTCTGGTATGCTCTAGTGCCCAGTGACCACCGCCTAGTGCCACATCAGTGCTCACCAGAGTCCGCCAGTGCCCAGAAGTACCTGCTTGTGCCCAGTTATATCCAGGGCCCACAAATATTATTGAAGTTCTACTCCCGCAATGATGTGTTAATTCCACTATTTATTAATAAGAAAACTACATGCTGTCAGCTCAGAAGGAAAAGGGGGACAATGAAGACTTTTTCCAGGCTTAAAAAGAGGACATGTCCTCAAAAAGATCGTATTGTCACCCTGTGTCCATAAAAGTATCTCCTTTAAACCTTGTATCTAAGGTGGAATGCCTTCTATTTGGGGAGCCTTGTTTAAGCATGAAATGGGGACTCTTGATCACATGGCTTACAGTGCAACTCTATGTATATCTACTCAGAAATAACACCCATTGTGTTCAATGTTACTTTCTCTGTAGTCAGGATTGCAGCCTAATAGCACAGTCTTAATCATGTTTACTCAGACATAAGTCCCATTGTTTTCAATAGGTCTTACTCACAGGAAAGTGTCTTTAGGATTGCAGCCTGAGGGCAAAATCCAGAGTAACTACGGGGAGTCCTTGCTCTGGTGTAGGAACAACTTACTCTGGATTCCAGTATGAATTTCCCATAGGTTTTCACTGGGTGATGCAGTAACTACGGGTGCACATAAAGTCTCTTATGTGCTCCCATAGTTACTCTGGATTTGGAGGTATGTCAGTATAATAAAGCTATTAGGCAAGCTACAATCCTAACAACACTTTCCTGAGACTATGTACTACTGAACTCAATGGGACTTACTTCTGAGTAAACATGTTTAGGGCTGCACTGGAAGTTTAATGGTCTGACGTGAAAAGTTTGGAGATGGAAGATACTGCTTGGACACAGCCTGTTACAAAGGGGATATGTTTCTCCTTACCTCAAGTAGTTTCCCAGCTGCAGTATGTCTAAGCAACCAAGTATAATACCAGATTGCCTGGGAAAGGACGGGGATTATTAGCCCCTGCTTACTGAGCAAGAGACACTCTTTCAAGTGGGTGTTCCTCTTTTATTTAGCAGGGGGAGAGTAACTGGCCCTACACACCCCAGCAATGTCTGTTCTAGTGGCTTCTGCTGGTGTTCTTTTTGCACTTTAGATTGTGAGCCCTTTTGGGACAGGGACCCATTAGCTATTAATTAGCTATTAATTTTTTCATCTTCTTGTAAACCGCTTTGTGAACTTTTCAGTTGAAAAGCAGTAGATAGATAGATAGATAGATAGATAGATAGATAGATAGATAGATAGATAGATAGCTAGATAGGACATGATAGAAGTCTGCTCCTCTAATCCTGCCTCCTAGTACAAGGGGTGCTGTGCAAGTGAAACTGGTTTTGGATTGCACTCTGAGTTAAATAAGACTGTGTTCAGATTAAGTACTTACTGTATAGGATTGTAGTTTTAGATTAAGGTGTGTGTGAGATTCTTTTCTGTAGTTATTTGCTTCCTATGTCAGTGAGAATCACTGAGAAAAATGTCACTTATTCATAGGAGAATTTGCATATTGTTTTGAGTGCAGAATTCTTAAGGACAGAGTCTACATCCCCAGAGTAATGTTAGTAAAATAAAAAGTACCTCTGGGGGATATACCAAAACTTCAAAGATATCTTTGTAAACATGACATCTCCCACACATCCATGTTAGTATCTTACTCTGACATATTTTATGCTACTGTATACCACTAAGTATGCAATTTACACTTTGTTACATTCATCATTCATTGTGGACTTTAGATGAAAGGCAAAAGTAGGCAAAGGTAAACTATTAAATTTAATAAATTATATTAAAAACATCAGTAAGAGGTGTTATTCTGGCAATCTGGACAGTACATGTTAGAAAATAAGCTGATGGGGCCAATTCAGATGATAAATATTTTGCCCAGTCTCACACATTTAAACAATGCATGTTCCGGGCTTTGGGTGGTGCAAGTGGTTAAGACGCTGTGCCTGTTAACCAGCAGGCCAGGGTTCAAGATCCGGGTCGGCCCCACAAGACAGGGTGAGCTCCTGTCCTTAGCCCAGCTCTGCAACGCAGCTGGATCCAATCGTATCAGCTCTGCCGTTCCATTGGACTAATTCAGTGGCGTGGAGAGGGGGGATTTGCTGCTTGGGTAACAGCCTATCCTCCATAACAATCCAACCCAGGCTTTCATGCTTCACGTGCAGTGTATGCAGCACCGAGCATGATACCATAGTCTTTCAAGACTGATGGAGGCCTGCTTTTTTTTTTTTGTTCCTGACATGCACACTTTCTGTCCTTTCTCTTTCATTTGGGTTACATACATAGGAGTGTCGGCATGTGTGAAGGAGCAATTTAAATGAATTCTCCCCCATGTGATTAAGAAAATGTATGTGAATATTTACAAGAAATCTCAGGCAGATTCAAGGCTTTTGGACATTCAGGATTAAACTGGAAAAAGAAGATTTGTTATGGTTGCTTTTTTAATAAGCTGTACAGGACAGCCTTTACCATCCTCAACAATTTAATACACATACCTAACGCTTTAAACATGCTATTTAAATGTTTGTTTAAAAAAACTGATGTGTAGAAACAGTCTGTTGGCCTAATGCATAACTTTCTGTCTTGTTGGTGGAGAAGGGCTTCTGGGAGAAAGGCATGGTAATAAACAAGCAAGCAAGCAAGCAAGCAAGTAAGCAAGCAAATACATACATACATACATACATACATACATACATACATACTAACTCTCCTCTGCTATCTCAAAATAATGCTCTTGCTACTAATCAATTAAGGTTATCTGTCAGGACACAACCCAGAGTTAGGGCAGTGAGGAGAGCCCTAGCTGGGCTGCTCCAACTAGTCTGAATCCAAAGTTATGCTGCATCCAGAGAGTCAGGAAGCCTGGGCAGCCCTAACTGCTCCAGAACATGCTAAGTAGGCACCAGTCAGTGACACCTGGGGATGGCTTGCTCCTGAGGAGTCACCCCTCAGATCACACTGAACAAGTGACAGCTGTGGTGACTATCTTACAAGGAGTCCCTGATGAGATGCCAGTACAGTCTACAGTGAATACAAGGGGCTTCTTGGAGTGGCCTGCTGTATTCCAGGTTATTGGGCTGCCATAGTTGTGCCAGATCCTGAAGTTGAGAGGCAGGGGTTGCGGATAGGCTGGCCAAGAACTCAGACTTTTGGTCAACACTGCCCCTCTTACTTGGTCTTATCATGGACCCCTATGGGGCTACTCATTACTGTACCTGCTCCTGAAGTGGTATAACCCTGAGGAGCTGGAAGAGGGCATTTCTGCCCTGGAAACAGGCTCTGGATATAGAATAACTGCTCTGCCCTAGGCAATGCCCTCAATATGCCTCTCCTGAAATGCCTAGGCTGCCCCAGCTAAGGCAGCCCAAGTCCACCTGTCGTGGGGCAGTTGTTGCCTTAGACTGCCCCAAGCCTTTTCCAGAGTAACTAGATGAACTAGATGATCAAGAGTGCTAGATTTACGTATAAGCTAAACAATCTATAGCTTAGGGCCGCACTGTCTTGGGGCCCCCCCCCCAAATTTAAAGGGAAAAAAAACTGGATGTACATTTCCAAAATATAAGATAAAAAACAAATAAAATAAAACCTAAATTCTGCAACAGTGTTTTGTGTTGTGTAGGCTCCTATGATGTAGGTAAGTAATAGGCCCTGCCTGCTAGCCTGCTCCCTAAAATATTACTGGTTTGCTCCTATAAAGGGCCCCATTACTTTCAATAGCTTAGGGCCTCATCAAAACTAAATCTGGCCCTGGGCATCAAGCACTACCAGGCAACATGGGGCACTGTACAGTGGGTACCACTAGATACCAGAGACAACCAGGCACCAAATTGGTTCTAAGTGGGTCCTTACATCACAGAAGGAAAAAACTCCCCAAGTTTCATGATTCTAGGTCAAGGGGTTGGGACGGGGTGTTGATCAAGTCAGTCTTCAATGTATAGGGACAAAAATATGTTGCACCCCCTTTCACACTCTGGTTTGAATATCCAAAAATACATTCTTACTGGGTTCCTACATCATGGAAGGAAAACTCTCCCCAATTTTCATGCTTCCAGGTCTGTTGATATTTGCATCGATGAGTGAGTCAGTGAGTCAGTCAGTGACTTTTCAATTTTAGATATTATCTATTTTATAGGGTTGGGAAATGTTGAATTTTGCTTTTATGAAGTTGTTCAGCATGTCAGCTGGGAAGTTCCTGATTGAAATTTCTTAAAAATCAGCAAGCTCTCACAATAATATTGGCCAACTTTACTGATCTGGGGCAATGGTGGTGAAGTGCTGAGATCATAAGAATTGGTCAGTCAGATTAGTCCAAATGGGCTTTTTTAGTCTAACATTTTTTCTGACCATGGCCAATCAGATGCCTATAGGAAACCCACAAACATGGTGTGAAGTCAAGAGGGCTCCCCTACTGATGTGTCCCCAGCACCTGGTATTTGGAACTATATTGCCTCTAAAATTGTTTTTAATTCATGACTAACAGCCAATCAAATTTTGAAATGCATCATAATCACGTAATGGCTAAATGAAATTCTATTCAGAAACAAGTCCTATTGTGACTAATGGTTCTTAACCAGGAAAGTGTATATAAAATGCAACCTAAGGATGCAATCCTGTAACAATTTCCTGGGAGTAAGCTCCACTGAATGCAATGGGACTTACTTCTGAGTAGGTATGCTTAGGTTTGCCCTGTAAGTCAGCTCCCATTTCCTTATATGATCTCTGCGTCTTCTTCATGTGTGTCTAAACAGATAAATATATTTAAGAAGAGAATAGGAAACAGAGAAAGAAAAAACCAGCCACTCTGGACATTGTCAGCCTGTCATCATCAGCTCAGAAGTTAGTGTTTTGCTTTCAGAGAGTTGATCAGTAATTACAAGGCAAGGCAAGGTAAGGCAAACAGATACTGAGACCTACAATGGTGGTGATGAGTTGACATCTCCCAGAGCAAGTGTGAAAGCTGAGGGTGGTGCCCAAATCTAAGACAGACTATAGTTTTTTATCCCATGCAAAACTATAATTCTGCATGTCTCCTACAAAAAGAGGCTTGGATGTGCATGAAACAGCAAATCTTTTCATAGCATGTCTCTTTCTAAAATGCTTGAGTGGAACACCCTGTTCCTGCTGCAGATGTGTTCCTCACCCAGGATAAGAAGAATGTGGAAGGTAGGCATTTGTAGGGGGAACTCCTAAGGTAAAAAGAGAAGACCCATCCTTATCCCATCCCACATTATCCCCTAAAAATGCTTTGCCCTCCACTTTGTCTTGCCTTCCCAGCCATGTTTACTTTGTCTCTATAAAACAAGGGTTAAAAATATCCTATGGGATGGGAGAAGGAGAGGCTGGAAAAGAGCTGTTGTTGCAGAATGGTAAAATATTATCCTCCCACCCACTGATTCTTCCCCAAAATGCTCCCCAGTCTTGGGACATAGATTGGAGGACCTATACATGTCTCATGTCTCACAACGTGTAGTTTTGCCCTTCAGCTTACTTTTTTTTCTTTTGAAAGATAGCCTTCAGATCTCAAGCAGTCTATACATTTCCCATGTCAGTTGAATAAAAGATATACAGTACTTATATCTTTCAGATCTGGGGGACTCCTGGAGCATAAAAACTATGATTAGAATTCCAGTTTTGGGAAGAGCATTAAAACCCATTTATGCCTAGCGTTCCATTAGTGTTCCATTTTTTTGCAATTCAAAAAATTGCAACCTCAGGCATAAATGGATTGAAATTGAAACCTGTATGCAGAGTGCGGCCTCCAGAATGCGGGGGCATTTCCCATTAACCCATTTATGTCTCAGTTACCCATTTTGCAATTTTTTGAATTGCAAAAATGGAACACTAGGCATAAATGGGTTAACTATCAGGCTCTGTGGATGACTCAGAACAAGCCTGCACGGCCATGTGCTGGTTTTTGAGTGGAGCATACCATACCACAGTTTTGGGAGAAGGAACAGAAAAAGAAGAAAGTCATGGATATTGAAATGGAGTGGTACTGATTCCTGACCGGTGTCAAAAAGACAGTCTGGTTTACTCCACTACCATCCCACAGAAATAAGTTGTGCCTTTGCTTTCTTCCTACAATGTTACTATTCAATGGGCTGGAAAGATTTTTTAAAAATTATTCAATACCATTCAATACAGCATTCTTCAGGAGTGCAGTCTTATAAGCAGTACTCCCCGCCCCCAGAAATAAAGGTAGTGGTACTCACCATGAAGTTATAAAGGTGGAGGTAGTCATCATGAAGTTGTTATTTGTAATCATAGGCATGTCTACCTGAGGGCCACAGAGCTGCCACTACTCATCACAGAGGTGCCGATACTCAGTACTGGTGAGTACCCCTTCAGAAAGACCTCTGCTTATAAAGATTTTTCAAAGATTTATAATAATAATGCAGATTCCCCACTCCCTGAATTTGTAGTTGGTGTAGGAAGAGAAATAAAACAGTATGAAGGTGTGTCTGGAACCAGTCTGGGATGAGAATCCCACTGAGCACGTCCTGGTCTTTTTGAATGAACCTCTTAGAGCTGTGGATCCAAACTGTGGGACCAGCTTTTGGAGGATTATGGAGCTTATGAGCTGCTAGATGGCAATGAAAATGTAGATGAGATGAGGTGCGTATGAGTAGGCATGAGTATGTACATTTATTCAAATTTGAAATGTAAATTAATTCAGTTCCCCAACACAGTGTCAGAGAGATGACGTGGACCTCCTGTCAAAAAGTTTTTGCATCCTGCTCTTATTGAAGGCCAGGCAAATGGGAATGCAAGGCCACTGCAACGGTCTCATGAATATGGAGCTCAACCAACATCACAAAGTCAGCTCCTTTGCGATGGGGGTAGGTTGCACATGGGGAGATGTTGTGCTTGAGGGGTTGATGCGCCTGGGGGATTGATGCAAATGGAAGTAAGTTACACATGGGGAGATGTAGTGCATGGGGTTTCATGAGCATGGGGGGGGTTGACGTGCATGGGGAAATATTGTGCAGTAGAGGCTGATGCGCCTGGGGGTTTTATGCACATGGGGGGATTGATGTGCATGGGCACAAGTTGCACATGGGCACAAGTTGTGCAGGGGCGGTTGATGCACATGAGGGTTGTTGAGCATTGGGGTGTTATATGCAATGGGGGGATGGCGTACAGGGGATATTTTAATCCTGCAACATGGGCACATTTCACTAGTTTATATTTATTTATTTACTTATTTACTTACTTAATGCAATTACTTGGTATATACTCTGCCTTTCCAACAAAGTATCCAGAATCTTAGCAATTCTAGAATCTTTGTAATTCTTCCACATCAACATATTTGTACATGCTTTGTAGTTTCTAATATCCTGGAAGAAAACAACCTAATTCATTACCCATTGTTCTGAGAAATGTCCCCTTCAGCTTTCAGCAGCCTCCCGTAAATGCAGCTTTATTTCAGAAATAGGAGTTGCTTGCAGAGGACTGCAAACAATGGCTTCCTTTTGCCATTTGTATGGAGATGTGAAACGGTGATATCACTTCATAACTAGGAACATGATGAATGGTTTCCTTGAGGTTTATGAATCACATCTTTGGCAGTGACCTCCATAATAGACTGTACATACCAAATGTCAACCCCAAAAAATAACACTTTCAATTGTTATAATTACTCAGAGGCAAACTTACTTGGTACAGTTTTATTAGCTTACAATGCACATTTAGCAAAAAGGAATTGAAGTGGTGAGGACACCATGGCTCACTCCACACATCCGACACACAGATCTTTCAAGATTTAATTCTTTGTATTGTGCCTGTCCAATGGTTGTCTCAGAATCCAGTTCTGTGTGCTCTGAGCACTGGTGCTAGGTGTTGTAAGTATGCCATAAGGCATGTCTGTAACACCCAGGTAGGTTTGTGTGTGTGTGTGTGTGTGTGTGTGTGTGTGTGTGTGTGTGTGTGAGAGAGAGAGAGAGAGAGAGAGAGAGAGAGAGAGAGAGAGAGAGAGACTTGTGAAGTCTCTGGTGAGGTATTGCACATAAAACCTGGATTTGCCAATGAATACATGATCACAGGAAGTGGCAACCAATCTGTTCATAAGTGGTCCTGTGTGTGTATGTGGCATTTGTGCATTTTTAGGCATGCAGACTCAGACTACTTCTTTGGGTTATCTCCTATAAATGTCCACTGCAGTGACAGTCCCAGAAAAGACCACAACTGGGTGACAGATGTGTAGGCATTTAACCAGCTTGGCAGCTCAAGATATGCAATGAAAACTTAGGGTAATTTTGACAAACCTTGTGGTAAACACCCTTGGCTTGTAGGCAACTGTCGGCTCAGTTTATATTTGGATGAGATTTTTGGGTGACTGCTACCGTTACGAGCTTCATTTGTGATTTGGACATTAGAATCAATACTGATTCCGTGGCTGTCAAAGTCAGCAAAAACACACATCTAACTTATCTACCCAGTTCGGACTTCAGATTACTCTTTCATTTGGATGTGTGCATTTTCAGGCTGAGCTAAATTGTTCTAAAATGAATATTTTGAGACGAAGAAGGAAATTTGCAAGGCAGAAGATTTCACAAAGCCTCTTCCTGTTGACCTTGTTTGGCCTTTTATTACTGTCAACTTAGAGGCTTCCACTTATAGCAGCCATTATGATTCTTGCTGCTTCTCAGCCCCATTTTTCCCCTACTCTGGTTGTTTCAGAGTTGCAGTATTTGGCTTTGTGACATCATCATGTAGAAGATTTTAGTATGTGACATCACAAAGTCAGCTCAGAATGAGGCAAATGCTTTGCCACTTTCTCTAGCACTCTGCAGCCAATGGAAGACAGTGGTGCTATTACAAATCAAAGGGTATTGACTGCCACTGGCCACATGATGGTGAATACTTTGTATGTAAAAAGGTTGCTGAAAAGTTATTTTCAAGCTGGCATATAGGGCGTGAAGTTGGATGGCTTGACAGGAAAGACAAAAAAATGTCATTCCAAGTATAACCAGCAAAAGAGAAACTAGTTTCGGTTTGCTGGCAAGAAGCTTTGGAGGTTTGCACTGGCATACAGTTGTGTTTGGGGAATTGAAGTGTTTCAAGATTAGCACTGCCAGTCGGGGTGCATTTATTTCACTTCCGCAACTGCAAGAAGTGGTTGATAAGAGGACATAGGAAGGTGTGACAAAAGTTTAAGCAAATTCAATGTAACATTTGGTATAAATTCTATTTATGTTTTTAATTATGTTTTATTTCATCTGCCTTGAGTAGGGCTAATGGCCCGAGAAAGGTGGGATATAAATTTTTAAAATAAATAAATAAATAATGCATAGAAAGGATATTGCAGTGATCCCAATACTGCTCTGATGTATATTCATGAGGAATTGTATTGACATATGTACTGAAAGTTGTTTTTTTTTGGCTTAACATATTTTGCAGAGGAAGAGATCTGAGAAAATATTAGGGAAGTGGAGTGTTGGATAATACCTATCTTCTCAGTGGAGACAGATAATGTCACAGATGTTATGTCCCCAGTGGAGGACATAACTGTCTCAGTGGAGACAGATAATGTCACAGATGTTATGTCCCCAAATCATCTTTCTGATACTGTGTTAGGGCCCAGAAGAAAAAGAATTGATTTATATTTTAAATTTGAATAAATTTACACAAAAGAATATACAGTAGTACCTCAGATGATGAGTGACTCAGTTTGCGAGTATTTCACAATATGAGACCAGAAATCTTTGCTTGGTTTGCAACAATGTCTTGAATCAGGATCAAGGCATTGCTGGTAATCTGGGCATTTTCATACAGCCCCCAGACAGGTGGAAGAGTGGTGCTAAATTGGGTGCTGATGAGGTGCTCAATTGGGACAGCTGTCCCAATCTAAAGATTGGAAACCACTGTCTTAAAGACAAAATACCCATTCAACTCATTGATTTCTCCAAATTCAGATACCCACGCTCTGTATCCTTTCTGCTATGTCTTGCTTCCAGTCCAAGCTTCAGGTGTAATCAGTGCTGGTACATGAATAATAATAATAAACTTTATTACGGTCTGCAGACCAGCCACAAATAATAATCGAAATGTATAAAAACATACAGATATAGGGAATATACAGCAAAATTATGATCCCGCATAAAAAACAACTTTAAAATTACCATCAGCATCAACGAAACATCAGCAACAAAGCATCTCCCCTTGATCATTACCAACATTACCAAAATGACTAGTGGACTATGCTCTAACTACCAGAATCGACTGCTTTTAAGATTCTTTTCCTAATGCCCATAGCGACTGTAAGAAATTTGGCAACACTGAGCGTTATCCTGGGGTTGTAATCCGACAACAACACATACATACATTGTTGCTCTGTACAACTGGGGAATTGGCTAATCCAAGGGGAAACAAGCTCCTCATGTACTCCCTTGTAATAAGAACACCTCAGCAGAACATGTTTGGTGGCTTCTATTTGTTCCATACCACATGGGCAAAAACGTTCTGTCCAGGGGATCTTTTTATACCGTCCCTCCTGGACTGCTGAGGGTAGTGCATTAAGCCGGGCCAAGGTAAATGATCTTCTATATCTAGGCTGCTCCAGCTGAGTGAAATAGGGTGCTGCTATAACTATATAACCTATCCACCCTTAGATAAAATCCTGAGACATTGCTTAAATCAATTTGTCTCTCAGTAACCTTGATATGCTGCCTGATGATTTTTTTTGCCTGTTCCAGTCCCATAGTTAACAAAATTGACCTAGAAAGACCCAGGGAGGCTACTTTTTGTTCAATTTGGTGAACCCATTTCGACTTGAAGGTGTCTAGCAAGATCAAAGGTACAAGACCATTAGTGAGATAAATCAGTCTGAGTCAATACACCAAAATTGCAATCCATATTCTGGATTCGATTTTAATTTGGCCGGTTTCCAATCTTAGTTTTACATTGGCTACATCTCTAGGGACTCCCAATAGGGCTCTCAAAAATTTACTTTGTACCCGTTCAAGGGTTGCGATGTTTGGGAAGGGTCCCAATTGAGCGCCATACAATAGCTGGGCAATTGCTTTAGCATGAAACAGCTTAATGGCTGAGGGTATAAAATGCCCTCCCTTTGTTCTCATAAATTGCAATATTGCAGAAGAGCTTCTCTGGGCATTTAAAGCCACATAATCGACATGTGCTTGCCTGGAGCCATTAGATTGAAAGACAACACCTAAGTACTTGAATTGGTGGATCTGCTCAATTTTATGCTGATTTATCATCCATGTATGCATTACTGGCCTTTTATCAAAAGACATGATTTTAGTTTTTTGGAAGTTTATTGTCAAATCTTCCTGTTCGCAATATAAAGACAGCCTTTTCAATGCTCTTCTAAGCCCAATAGGGGTCCTGGAAATAATAGCTGCTTCATCAGCATACAGTAGTGTTGTTATCTGTTTCCCCGCTATTTTGGGGGGATGGAAATCAATATCTCTTAACTGGTCCACCATGGAATTGATGTAAAAATTAAACAGAAGTGGAGCCAGGAGGCAACCTTGTTTGACTCCTTTTTGGGTTTGAATGGCCTTAGTAAGATGTCCATGAGCACTACATCTTACCTTTAGAGAGGTATTTCTGTAAAGAGTTTGAATAAGATAAAGCAAATGCCTTTCAATATTAGAAGCCTCCAATTTCTTCCATAATTTAACCCTTGAAATGGAATCAAAGGCTGCGCTGGTACATGTTTTTTGGTACAAAAACCTGATAATGGTACAAAGTCTTATACTGAGCCACCTTTGGGCTACTGCTGCTAACACATTGGTCATAGTGATAGTGCATCACCTCCCTGACATCACATTGGGCATTATGCCATCACTAGCACTGTTCAAAGGTTGACTTGGATTGGTAGGCATGACTTTTGATAAGTGTGACCTGACCTGGCTAACTTGAAGCTGCCCCTGAATGTTATCCTTTTTCTTTGCTTGAAGACAGGCAGCCATCCAATCCCCAAGTTGTTTTCCATTTGGTCATTCCCAGGTAGTAGGCATCTGTATCAAAGTCACCTGTTTTTAATTTATTTGCATAAGTCTTTCCTCACTCTACAGCCTAATTCTGCATGGAGTCAGGTATGTCTAAGCACACTAAAGGTTAAGTGTGGATCAGGAGCCCTGCTGAAGAGGAGAAAGCACATTGGGGTGATGATGTGATTTTGAGCACAATTGGCATGCAAAATAAATATTAAGCACCTCTTTTCCTCCTCTCTGCTGCTCTAAACTGGAAGCTTACAATCTGCTTTTCATTTTTAAAAATGTTGAGATATCAGGTGCAATTTAAACCTCTTTAGGCCAGCATAACTCACCTGGCATAACTCCCTGGGGTGATGTGGGGAGGCTGGTGCATGTCTATGTCCTGGCCTAACCTCCCCCCCACAGGAGTGGGGCGGAGCATGCACTAGCCACACCACCAGACGGAGTTATAGCAGGTGAGTTGCCGGACTAACTGGGTTAGGATTGCATCTATCATTATATGCATTTGTTGGACAAATGCTGTCCCTCCTTTATGGCAGCAGCTCCTGCAATCCACTGCATAAATCCTTCCACAATCATGGACAAGGCATGCCACTAGTACCAACTAGGCTAGCGATGCCACTGCCTGTAAAAGTCAATAGGAAAACTACTCAACAGAATTGGACACACTTCTAATTAATTCTGTTTTGTGTGTGCGTGTTGGTTGGGGGAATCTATATTTACTTTGTACAGAAAATAGCTGTAGGCATTAGTGCCCTGGAAGGAGACCTCTGACTGATGTGTGCTGGAATCTACACTCCCCCATTTCCTACTCCCTTTCTGCATTCAAGCTCTTCTCCTCTTCTCCATTTTCTGTAAATTTGGTGTATTATTTTTGAATTATGTCGTGAATGGGCTTGCACAAATGGATGTTTAAAAGCACTGTATGTTGTCTTGGTTGTTTTCTTTCCAACATCAATCAAACTTTGTGTTCTGATTACAATTCTAGTTGAGCCCCAGGAATAGCTTTAGGATTGCTAAGTGTCTGGAGGGTGTTGACTATAGAGACATGTTTTCTAAGCAGGCCATAATAGTTTCTTCAGCTGTTAACTGTTCCAAGAAGAATGATAGCATTATTCGTCTTGTGTTTAAAATGTGCATGACTTACATTGCACAGAAGTCAGATTGGGAGAATGTCAGGATTTTCTTTTTCTTTTCTTTTTTTTCTGAAATGTGGCCAGGAAAATCTTCAATAACTAGTGAAATTCTTTTCAATCAACATGCGGTGCATTGTGTTGTTGTAATTGCTCCGACCTCGCCATGAAAGTTGTCTTTGTATGTGTGGATGTACAGTCTGTACTGTTTTGTTTTTTATTTATTTGGCATTCTTTATTCTAATGTGTATTCCTTTTTTCTTCCAGACCAGAAAGATGGTTATTGAGCTCCTCACAAAGCTGAAATAATGCTGTGTGTTAAAAAATGTGAACAATTTGAAAAAGTTATAAAAATTTATAAGTTGGCTCAGGACTAGGGAAATGTCTGCATATTTTAATATAAATAGGTAATGCAAATATTTGTTCTTTGCATTCAGAGATGCTCTCTGTTTTCTGAACGTACTTGTATTTAATTCTGATTGTGATAAAACGATTACAATTTCTCTTTTTGTTTTGGGGGCTGAAATGAATTATGGATATGGTTAACTCTGTAAAGTGCTGCACTGAAACGCAAGCTGGGAATAGTGGTCCATATTCATCTGATCCTGTGCACCTAATATGAGATACCATCAGGATGGCCATAAGCACGTGCACCTAATATGAGAGACCATAAGGGTGACCATATACAATGGAAAACAGAGTGTCTCTACTTTTAGGGATTGTATAAAAGAGGGAATTTAGTCAGGTGCTGCTTTTTAAACTTTTCCATGTTTGTGCTGAACCTGCCTAAATTCCTTCTTCTATACAATGCATTCATTCTGTCCTCCATTTTATCTGATTACCCTGGATCCCAATGAAGTGAGGACTAGCCCAAAGTGTATAGGCTGACAGGTCAACCGCAGAGTAATACAGTTAAAATTATGTCCACTGTATTTGGTCGCTATCCGAACCAAGAGCACATCTCAAAGTCCTCAACGGCATCATCTGGAGCCCACTCTGTATATAGGATACTCTTGTCCTTTTCTGCCTAGGAAGTTCAATGTTTATGAACTGGCTCTTGCTTAAGTAATAGCATCCCAAAATTGTAGACACAGTGTTTTTCATTGTAATGATTTCACATGTCATTCTGTGGACATCTCAGAGGAATCAATATATAGACATGTTATGTATGTATGACTCAACCCTTTATCAACATTTATTATAATTTTTATTTATTTAACAGATTTCTATTCTGCCTTTCTCCGCTTTTAAAGCAAATTCAAGCAGAATTCAAAACATGGTCAATAAAATAAGTTAAAAGCATTTAAAACATTTTAAACATTCATAAGTAATAAAACACAGCCACCCCCACCTCTGCTTCTGTTAAAAGCTCTACATAGGAATGTTTTTAGACCCTGCTGGAAGCTCTGGAAGCAGGGAGCTTTCCTTAGTTCCAGAGTTGGGATGCAACCACCAAAAGGCCCTGTTTCTATCTGCCACACCCCTCACTTAACTCAGTGGTGGTACAGTCAACAGGGCCCCCTCAGATTATCTTAGGTGATGGGTCTGATTTATGGAAGAAAGTGGGGGCATCACAAATACCCTAGATCAGAACCATATGGGCTTTAACGGTAAAGACCTGCATTTTGAATTCAGCCCAGAAATGAATGGGCAGCCAGTGTAGTTGCTGAAGTAATGGCCTGACCAAGTAAAACCAACAAGCTCCAGCAACCATATGAGCTTCTGCATTCTGAACTAGGGCACAATCCAAAGTAACTACAGGGAGTCCTTGCTCTGGTGTAAGAACAATTTACTCTGGATTGCAATATGAATTTCCCATAGGTTTTCACTGGATGGTGCCATAACTACGGGTGCACATAATGTCTCTTACATGCTCCCATAGTTACTCTGGATTTTAGGGCTAGTTGGAGTTTCTAAACTGTCTTCAGAGACAGCCCCATGTAGAATGTGTTACAGTAGTCTAATCTAGATGTCACTAAGGCAGTAATACTCAAGCATTTCAACCCGGGACCCCCTTCTAAGAAAAAATAATCTGTCTTGGACCCCTTGGAAATGATGTCAGGGCTGGAAGTGACATTAAAGGTCCCAGTGCCAGATTCCAAGATGGCTGCACCCCGCTTTTCATGACCCGGCTTTTCATGACCCTGAAATGTAGTTGTGACTCCCTAAAGGGGGTCCCAACCCCCACTTTGAAGACCACTGCACTAAAGAATGGGTCACCATGGCCAGATCTGCCACCATGGTTGATTGTTCCTACGGTTGCTGAAGGTCCAGCAAGACCAACATGTAGACACTCCCTTGTCCATTTCCCAGCATAGGTCATTAAGGTGACCAAGACAGTCTCTGTCCCAAAATCTTGCCTGAAGCCAGATTGAAAAGGATCCAGATAATCAGTTTCATCCAGGAACTTCTGAAGGTGGGATGCCACAACCTGCTTGACCACTTTGCCCAGGAATGATATATTTAAGACGGACTGAAAGTTGCTGAAGTTTGTGGGATCCAGGGAGGGTTATGCCTGCCTAAATTGGTGAGTTGTGCTGGCCTGAATTGATTAGGATTGCACCTAATGGCACTATCTTAACCAATTTACTTCAGCCTAATTCAGCTATGGTGGTGAGGGGAAGTCGTTGTATGCCTGCTTATTGGCCCAACTTGCCCAAGAGTTGGGCAGAACTACTTTATGGCAATTTTGTGACATCCCCAGATTAGTAAAGGACTTATGCCGGGGCTTAGGCCAGAGTAACTGGAAGTTAGGATTGCAGCCTAATTGGATAAGAAACACGTTTTCAAGTGGATGCTCCTCTTTTATTTAGGAGGGGAAGAGTAACTGGCCCTCCTTATCACAGCAGTGTCATTTCTAGTGGCAGTCTTGCATTTTTTAAAAGTTTGTGAGTCATTTTAGAATAGCGATTTCATTTTCTCTGTGAACTTTTAGTTGAAAAGCAGTACATAAATACTGTTGATAAGAAAAGCTGCAGAAGCAGAGTTGATCTTGGATCAATAAATCTCTGAGCCATTCTGTAAATAGAATCCAAATGACTTAGATCTGGAAGGTCAGAAAATTTGTGACATAACATATACCCATTTTATTTGCTGTAGTAGGAATATGTAGCTTTTTTGCCTCTTCCCGCTTCATCACTAATGTGTGCGTACTTCCTTCCCCCACCACCTGATACTGCTCTTTTTTTCCTGCTAGCTGTATTTATTTGTTGAGGTTTCAGCCCTATGTAATTTCCTGTACTGAATTAGTGATTGAGTGGGCTGCTTGCAAGTTGCCGGTCTTGTGGCTGGAGAAGTTTGGCACATTTCTGAAATGGAAAGAGAGTCTGTTATAGAAACATAAAAGAGAACTCCTCTCAAGTGGTGGAAAGGAGAAGGAAATGATTACTGAGTTTATAGTAATATATTTTCAAGACTGGCTCTCCTTGGCTGTGCAATGTCAGTTGTTCTTCAAGCCCGTCTAAGTGTACAGGTTGTACAATGTGATGATGTTGCATCTCCATTTTGACTTAATAAAAGGATCAAGTTGACTTAGGGCACAATCCAGAGTAACTACAGGAGCACATAAGAGACATAACATGCACCTGTAGTTACTGTACCACCTAGTGAAAAACTATGGGAAATTCATATTGCAATCCAGAGTAACTTGTTCTTACTCCAGAGCAAGGACTCCCCATAGTTACTCTGGATTTCACCTTTAGACACTGGGGGTTGTTGTACTTGCTAAAGCAGTGGTTCTCAAAGTGGGAGTCACAAGTTGGAGGGCATCACAAGTTCGTTCCAGGAGAGGTGATAAAACGGGGTGCTTCCATTTGGAAACTGGCACTGGGTGCCACCGTCTTGGAATGGAGCACTCAGGCTGCCTTCCTGGATGTAAGTCTCTTTGAACACAATATGCCTTGCTTCCGAGTAAACACAGAGGGGCTCTGGCATCATATTAATGTCACTTCCTATCTATCTACAGTATTTATATGCAGTGGCACCTCACGTAAAGAACGCCTCACGTAAAGTATGTTTCACGTAACAAACAAAAATTTCTCTAGATGCTGCTTCACGTAACAAACTGTGCTTCACATAAAGAACACATTTGTTGGCAGTTGGGGCATACGTGCTGGCTGGCAGCCTGTTTAAAAAGCGTCAGGGCTGCCTAGTGCACCTGCCCATAGTGAAAGCAACACTTCCATGCTGTTCCTCCTGTGGCCAGGTGTCCGCTGGGCAGAGGGAGAGAAAGCAGTGGAGAAGAGGGAAGCAGCTCAGGGTTAGCCAGAAGGGAACGGGAGAGAGAGGCTCAGGATGGAGAGAAGGAGCAAGTGGGGAGACACTTTGAAGGTGTCTTGGACTGCAGCCTCCTAATCATGTCTACCCAGAAGTAAGCCCCATTGTGTTAAATGGGTCTTACTCCCAGGAAAGTGTCTTTAGGACTGCAGCCTAAGTAGACTTCATAAGATCACGCACATTGAATGCATGTTTTGAATTCAATCCCAGTGTTCTGTCATCATTTTTACATCCAGTTAATATTTTTATATGAATATTTTTGGGGTTGTGGAACCAATCGTCTGAGTTTCCATTATTTCCTATGGGAAAATCCGCTTCACGTAAAGAACGTTTCATGTAAGAAACATGCCTCCAGAACGAATTAAATTTCTTATGAGAGGCATCACTGTACTGCTTTTCAACTTAAAAGTTCACAAAGTGGTTTACAAAGAAAATGAAAAAAAAATTAATGTCCTGCCCCAATCTCTGCCATTGGAGTAATATTGTCATCTGTGTGATAATCCAGCTACATCAGCATAGCATTTTTCCAATGTCATGCTAGCATCCATGGTTGCTTGCATCCACTTCTACACTGGTGGAGCTATCACAAGAGATAAACATACTAAAAATAAAACATCTAAATAAAAGCATTTAAATAAAATGAATTTCAAATTAATTTTTAAAAGATAAGCAGTTTAAAATGTATAACAGTATGCAGTATTTCATAATGTGGTAGAAGATAAAAGGGCATGGCATAAAAAGCGTGGTTTATTCAGGGAAGTGCAACTAGAGAACTATGTTGTGTCCTCTGCATAAGTCATTGACATAGTAAGGATGACTGGAAAACACCAACCAAGTAATCAGCTGTCTATTTTGGTAAGGAGGGACTTTCCCTTTCTTTTATTTTTTCTTGGTGCTCTAGCTGGATAGACACTCTTATAAAATATAAAACAAAATTAGTTAATATGTTACAATAGAAAAAGCCTCTTGTTATGCTGTATGGACATTTCCTATTTAAGCCCCCTTACTGTTCACCCTGTGTCAAAACAGAAAGTTTAACATGGCTTATGCCAAAGACTTTCCCTCCATGCTGCCCTTTAGTTGTCTTCACAGGAAACAGATGTGGGTAAACAAAAGCAGCAAACCAGTGGGATGGAAATAAACCTGTTCATTGCTCTGGAAACACCAGCAGCAATGGGAAATCAAGCTGGTTTTCAACTGCTTTAGCCCCTTGGAAGATTGTGGAAGGCTTTGCCACAGGACCTTGGACAACATGATGCAAACACTGCTCGTGATAAAAACGTTGGTGTTATCGTTACACTTGGGACAGGGACTAAATTGTGTGGGGGCATTTGCCCCTGAAAGGCAGGATTTGGGCTTTTGATAAGCATACCCTACAATCCATAGTAACTACGGGAAGAAGTAAGAGGTACTTACTCTGGATAGCTCCAAAGCATTTCCCATAGGAGCATTTCCCATAGGAATTTCCCAAACCTATGCATTTCCCATATGTTTCCCATACGTGGCACAGTAACTATGTTGGTGTAAAAGGTCCCGTAGTTACTCTGGATTGTAGCCATGATGAATTAGTACATATATTCGTGTGTCCAGGGGTAGAGAAGCAAAAGGAAACACCAGGCACCTACCATCAGCTCAGGGAAGGGAACATCTAGACAGGGAACATCTGGGCAGCCCAATCCTATGGCCCATACTAGAAAAATAGCTGTACCAAAATGGCCACTGTATCCTATTGGACTGGAGCAGGTGTTGGAGTTTCCTAGAGATAAAGGAACATTTGTTCCCTTATGCTGGGTAATGTCGCCAAGACCCCAACATGTCTTTTTTGGAGCCATAACAGCTGTTTTGCTAGCATGGAACAGACAGAAGGTGGCCAATGTTGAAACACAATCTGCTCCTTTGCTTTCCATTCTCCTCTTTGGTCACTTGATTATAAGAGAAGAGAGAGAAAAGTGTTCAGACAAGTTGCTCAGGGTTGTTTTGACACCAAGAATAGACCTAGGTTCCTTCTTCTACGTTCCCACAACAAATGATTAATGCTTATGTGATTGAGTAGCAACCAACTGATTGGCTTGCTAGTGCCTGCAAGTTCTCAGAATTAGAATCACTTTCTATCATGAGCCAAACAAGCCCCAAAGAAAGCTTGTGATTATGGTCGGTGATGTTAACATGCAAGGGTAGTAACCTACTGTCTTCCATATGGTATCAGTTACTGAGACACTTCTTCAGCCTGAAGTGACTGCAGCAATGCGAGAGCATCCTTCAAACACAGCATAGAATTTCAGATTTGATGTCACGTGCTCATTGTGCATTCGTGTATACCACCTATGCCTGTGGTACACTGCCTCTGTGCTCTGACCTCACTGCCTTCAGGGGGTTCTAGAGGTGTCTTATGCTGTAAAGGGACTTGCTCAGAACTAAAGGTGGTTTAGGATTGCCCTGTAAGAAGCTAAACCCCAATCAGAGGCATTGCTAGCCCTCCTGGTATCTGGGGCTACCTCCCCTGCCATCCCCCAATTTCAGGGCCCCATGCTGTCCCCCAAGGGTATGCCTCTGTGTGCTTGTTCTCCAGTCCACCCCTCCATACCTGGGGAGGGCACAGGGGAAGGAAGCATTTTGGCACTTCCAAGCTGTGGTACCCTTGGTTCCTGGTTCCCCTGGACTGCTCTAAGCCAAATGCAGGTCTAAGCTTGATGCAGGACACCTTGATGGAGGACACCTTGATGCCTCTCCCTGAGGCATCTGGTGGGCCACTGAGAGACACATCAAGCTGGACTAGGTGGGCTGAATCCGATCTATGTGTGTCTTATATTGCTCTTCTTGGCTGGGTCTTCTTATATTCTTTACGGGTTGTGTTGCCATAATTCTCTTCCACAAAATTGGGACAGGACCCTCTGTCACATTTGCCAGTATGCAGACACAATCCCCCAAAATCGGGATTGTCCCTGATCTTCAGGACATATGACAATCCTATCTACAGGATACCACTGTTGACAATCAAGACTTCTTTGCTTCAGATCTCATCTTTGCCATTAATTCTCAAAAAGTAGCCTTTGGCATGCTGTTCTGTCCAATTTAATTGGGTAATAGTATTTAACTTACAGAGCTGTTGTACAGTTTGCATCAAGTCAATAGGGTTGTCATCGTATATATATCATGGTGATCATATATCCTCTTCCGGTCTTCCTTTTCCTTGTGAGCTGGCAGCATGTAGACCTTATAATTAATAAATTATCAGTAATAAATTCTATCAGATAATAGTTCTAAATTTAATAAAAAGTAATTTAGTGTTTAAATAATCCACATGAAAGCATATATAGGTATTTTTTTAGCTTTTATTTGGTCATGTCCTACATTTTCCTTGGTTGTCCTACATTTTGGGAGGGCCTTGTCCTCTTTTTCTGTTATGACATCTGGTCACCCTGTATGTACATGTTTTAAATACAACAATGAGATCCAGCAGGGCTTCTCTTATTGGGGTTGTAGAACCAGAGGTTGAGTGTAATGCTGAGGATGGAAGCAAGAGTTTGTGAAAACATCCCATACCTCTCGGATTCCTAAACTGGGATTAGTTTAGCCCTACAATCCAGAGTATCTACGGGAGCATGTAAGAGATATTTACATCAACATAGTTACGACACCACCTAGTGAAAACCTATGGGAAATTCATATTGCAATCCAGAGTAAATTGTTCTTATGTTGGAACAAGGACTCCCTGTATTTACTCTGGATTGTGCCCTAGCTCACTTTCCTATTACTTTGAAGCAATTGAATCAAGCTAACTAACAGGCTGATACCAAATCTACTGTTCAAGGCATTCTGTGTGGCATTTCTTTGGATTGTGAGAAATTTTGCCTCCTGATTTTTCTGTCATCTTTTCTGTTGACAAGGGATGTAAAGGTGATCTCTCAAAGGGTTGTAAAGATGATCTCTCAAAGGGGCAGAGTAGTATTAAATTCAACTCAAAATTCATCTTAGAATAGAAGACATGACTACCAGAGCACCGTTACTTGGAAGCAAGTCCCACCCAAATCTGTCAGACCCACTTCTGACTAAACATGAAGAGATGTGTTCTATATTCATTCTTAGAGTATTGTGCGCTCTCTCTAAATAAGCTGCAGCTCTGTCTGCATCATTGTCAGGGCAGGAAGTGGGTGGAGAGGTATTTTCCTCCTGCTCTGAAAGTTCAAATAGAACTGTGCTGATGAGACTGTACTGGGCTTGTGAGCCCCGGAGTTCAGAAATCATGAGTCAGGCCTCAAAACTGCCGGGTGAAACATTTGTTCTCAGTAAGAAAATCTTGTTGTTGTAGACAATGCATCAGATTTGGATCAGGGATCGGATGCTCAGTTAGCTAAGGTTACCAACTTGTGATTTTAATAATGCAGGTTGGATCTCACTATTCAATTCCTGGGACCCCCAGCTGATGCCCTCCAGTGCCCATAGGCATGGAACCACAAGTATTCTTGAAATATGCAGAAATGAAGATGCAGAAAATCATGGATAAAAAAGTCCAGTCTGACCTGTTTTCTGAGGCTCAGGGAGATTGTACTCTGAGTTTTGCAATCAGGGATCCCCTTCTAAGAATGATAATCTGTCTGGGACACCCCCCCCCCCAAAGAAGTGATGTCACAACTGGAACAGGAAGTGCCATCACTGTGATGCCAGAGTTCTTCCATGTCTACTTAAGTCCCATTGCATTCAATGAGACTTACTCCCTGGAAAGCAGCTTGAATGCCCCATTCTAAGATGCCTGTACCCAGTGCCAGTGCCATATAGTAGTCACTTTAACTGCCAGGTGACCGATCTGGTTCCAAGATTGCTATACCCAGCTTTTCATGACCCCTCTGGAAAGAACCCCCCCCCCCCGTGAACCCCCTCACTTCAAGAACCACTGGTATACAAAACCTCCCCCAGCTTGAAGACTTCCTAGACTCACTCACTAGGAGTCCTCAGTGGGCTCTCCTCCAAGTGTGGGTTTAGATTTGTAGTGGTCAAATTCATGGGTTCCAAATTTGAGGGTAAGGAAGGAAGACCCATTATATGTGGTTGATGGGTGGAGTTAGTGTTAGGAGGGGTGGATCCAGGATAGATTTTGACTGGTCATGGGACAGAATGAGGTTGATATGGGGCAGGTCAGAGACTGAGGCTGGTAGAATTTTGCATGTCAGTGCATTGGGAAGAAGCTGTTGAATCAGGGAGTGACGCAAGTAGGAAAAAATTATACATACACAAAAATGCTCCAGTGTTCTAGCTGAGCACACTTCTCCCCTCCACATTTCCTCTTCCTCTCTGCCCCCCTAAAATCATATTCCATTCTAGGGAGTAGAAGGTGATGAGCAGCAGCAGAGGCAAGTGCATGGAAGTGAGAGATCAGCCCCCCTCCAGCAATTTACTGCCCAAGGTGACCACTACCTGACAGCCCAATCCCAAGGGCTTACTCTTGGCTGGTGTTGTTTATATTTGCAGTCCCCAGTGCCAATCAAGCACTTGTGGCGCATCAATGCTAGTCAGCATTGTGCTAGTGCTGGTTCTGCACCAGCGCTCCACTACATGGTAGTCACCTTAACTGCCAGGTGACAGATTGGTGAATGAGGATGTGGGAGGAGGTGGAGAGATGGTGTTCCAAGATGGGTGGAGGTGTGGAGAGGGTGGGGAGAAGTCAAGTGAAGGGAGCAAATCAGGAGGGGGCAGAAGCTCTGTGTAAGGACTTCTGATGTTACTTGGAGGCTCTTGATGCTACTGCAACCAGGTTGCCGTAGAATCAAGTACCGGTAGCTACTTCCTTAACTCGGGTGAATGTGACAAGTCGTCTCCCAACAAGCCACCAGCAGTAGCCTGCAGCTCTCAGGATATTCCAGCAGCCGTTTGGTGCCACTGTAAATCTGATGCATGTGCCATAGGACTGGGCTGCCCATCATCCTCATGGATGGGCTGGGCCAGCATGGCAGGCTTGAGACTGTCCATAAGTCAAGAAAACGGTGTAGCTGATGCCTGTTGTTGACCTCACCACCAAAAACATCATTGGCTTAAGCCAGCCCACACCTTCCATCTCATCCACAAAGTAACCATGCTTGTGGATCAGGACTGAAATAGGAACTTAAAAAAGAACATGCAGTATTGTCCAGACTTCTCTCAGCTTTTTCAGGAGCTGAACAACTCTTCAAGCCTAATGTTCTTTAATTGTCCATGGCAGGCTGACAGAAACTGAAAGTAAGCCTGTAAATGGGCTAAAAGCAGAACAAATCATCTAAGGGTCTGCCCCCCCCCAGACATTTTTTACCCAAAGAATCACGACGTTCTCCCCTTGACAGCTCATTTTTAAAATGTGTAATAATAAGCATGACAGATATGTACATGCATATACATAACTTATTTTAGGCTGGTGTATTGTAAAAAACATCTGTATAAATGACAGCTGCCAAAAAACAATTAATTAAAAAAAATAATAGACAGCCTTAAAAGCATATGAGATGCCAAATCCAACTGCTTTCTTCCGAAAGTGACAAGAGTTGTTTTTTTTTCCCAAACCAGGTAGCAAAATCATACCAACAAGGACTGAAATGCAGGAGTTGTGTACATACATCTTGTCATTTGGATACATCTTCTCATTTCAAACCACATTAAACTTCATTTCAAACTTCATTAAAACATGAAGAGACCATTTGAAACATATGAGGAAGAAGATGGGGGAATATTTCAGACAGGCTTTTTGCCTTTTGTTCTGAGCAAACTTATAAGAGTGGTTTTACCTGAAAGCTAAAGATTATAAATACACAAACAAATGTGTATTTAGGATTCTTTTGGGTCCACCTAGCTAAAAATGTCCACCCACCTAATGTATTTAGGTTTTTTTGTCCACCTAGCTGTAAAAAAATAAAGAAAACAAGGCCCTCCCAAAATGTAGGACAACCAAAAAATCTAGGGATGAGGGGGAAGAGGAATATCTGTGACATCAATACTGGTCAACACACTGCTTCCATGCTTACACTTGGGATGTGAGCACACTGGAAATTTTCATGACTTTAAAAAAAGATTCTGGTATATTGAATATGATGGCGTTTTCAAGGTGCTGTCCAGTTTGCTCTAAAAATGAACATCTGTCTTCACCTTAGTATGCTATGAATACTATACTATGTAATGTACTTATCCAGTTATAACCCAGAACAGTAGTAGGTGGTTGTTGAGACTGTCAGATGAAACTTTTGAAGTGACCTTTAGATGGGTTGTTTGAACTGTTAGCCTATCAACCTCCAGTTTCCTGATACGGCTATCACTTAAGTAAAAATGAAAGAAGACAAATTCTTGATATGGAAAGCCTTGTAGGAGGAAGGTCACTAGCATTGTAATGACATATTTGTACACTTAGACCTTTTTACATTTAAATCATATAGTAAAGCACCCATAATAATCAGACAATCAAATAAAGCTTTAATTTTAGGATAGTTTTTGTCCCTGGTTAATTGTTTTGGGTGAGATAAACAAAAACTCTGGATTCTTGTTGAAGAATCCACAGAGATACCAACCAGCAGTTATCACAAAAAAATCCACACAGCTACTGTGGTCCCTTGTCACCGGGAGGAGATTCACCAGGCTGCCTTTATTTGTTTATTTGTTTGTTTTGTTTTGTTTGTTTGTTTGAATCCAGACTTACTCTATAGAACAGTGGTCTTCAAAGTGGGGGTCATGACCCCCAGGGGATGTAGAACCCACACGGAGGGGTTGCAAAGACTGAGGGACCTATTGGTCCTGGAGACCCCCAAAAATCAACTGTGCAATGGTGCGCACTACCCCATCATGTCATATGCTGTTGGACTCGTCTTGAAGAGCTCCTTCCTGTCAAACGTTATGGGCAAAAAACAGAAAAGCAAAAATATGCATAGAAAATGCATGTGAAAATTAAAGTAATTTATATCACGGCTGTACTTGTGAATAGGAAAATGTGCCATAGTCCAGTGGAGAGGGCAGGCTGAAAGGAATCCAAGGACATCAAAAGGGTCCTGATCCAATGAACGCAGCCCCCAAAATCATCCCAGAAAACTTCTCACTGCACAGCAGTGTTTACTCACGAGTAAGCAAACACTTTTGCTGGTGTGGAAGGTCAGCCCAGGGGGTGCAAGGCTTTCAGCTACAGGTAATGTGAAATTTAAAAAAATTATTTGTAAAATAGTCCAAACTCCTCTTCCCCCTCTCCCCAAGCCTAATTTCCTATCCTTATCCCTCTGGGGTTTTAATGCTTTTGAGGGGTGGGGGGTGTTTAAGGCTGTTTTTATTTATTTATTTTTTAATCCGATACCTTCTTTCTCCAGGGCATGTCCTCTTTTCAACCCTGTATCCTGAAAAAAAAATCTTCTCCTTGTGAGCAAACAGCCTATAGCCTGCTTGGAATTAATAAATTATATGTAATAAACTGTATATGTAATAATTTTAAATGTAAGATTCAGTAATATATGCTACAATCCAGAGAAACGACGGGAGCACGTAAGAGATTTTACGTGCACCCGTAGTTACAGCACCACCTAGTGAAAACCTATGGGAAATTCATACTGCAGTCCAGAGTAAATTGTTCTTACACCAGAGCAAGGACTCCCCGTTGTTACTCTGGATTGCGCCCATAGTGTTTAAATTAAGCACATGAAAACAATATACCCAAGGGTTTTGAGCTTTTATTTTATGTTCTAATCTACACTTTTCCTAGGTGCCCTACATTTTGAGGGGGGGCTGCTCTCAAAAAAAGGGGGCAGCCAGGCTTGAGGAGGGGAGGGAGTGCATCAAAACAGAGCACCAGGAGCTCCCAAGCCAACCTCTCTGTCCCTCCGCAAGGGACTCTTGCTGCAGGCACTGCCTTGGGCCTGACAAGAGCCTTCAGGTAGCCCAATCCAGAGCAACTAATCTGTCCACATAAGAGCCCTTAGGTTGCCCTATCTAACACTAGGTTGGAGCAACTGCAAGATGCTCCAGCCCAGTTACTCTGAAGGAGGCTTAGGGCAGAGCAAGGCAAGATAGGGTGCCCTAAGAGGGTGGACCTGCTCTGCCCTAACTGGGGCAGCCTAAGCAGCTCAGGAGAGGCAAGTTGAGGGCATGTTTAGCATTGCCTAGGGCAGAGCAGTTACTCTGTATCCAAAGCCTGTTTCCAAGACAGAAATGCCCTCTTCCAGCCCTCAGAGTTATACCACCTCAGGAGCAGGTATAGTAATGAGTAGACCCATAGGGGTCCATGATAAGGCCCGAGTAAGAATGGCAGTGCTAACCAAAAATCTGAGTTCTTGGCCAGCCTAGCTGCAACCCCTTCCTTTCAACCTCAGGATATGGAACAAACTACGGCTGCCCACAAACCTCAGGATATAGCAGGCACTCCAAGAAGCCCCTTGTATTCACTGTAGAATGTACTGGCATCTCATCAGGGACTCCTTATAAGGCAGGCACCCAGTGGCGTCACCAGACTGGTGCGGCTGGTGTGGGCTGCATTGGGGATGTGCTCCATATGGGGTGATGTGCCGGAGGAGTTTGACTGTCCTTTGGCAGGCCTTGGGTGTCAGCAGCCCCATTCAGGCCTGCTCCAAGGCGGAGAATCAGCCAGAAGCTGACATTTGTCTGAGGAGCTGGCCTGAACGGCCATCTGAGATGCACTGCGCAGAAACACACTGAGCATGCCGAACAGCTTCAGAGGAGACTTCCTTAGAGCAGAGAAAGTCCGCGCCTCTGCACAGCCATTCGGCCTCACTCAGGAGGCGGAGTGGCAGCCGAATGGCTTCAGAAAGAGTACTGCACAGGCACCAACTCTGACGCCTGCACAGCCTCCCCCGAAGCCAAAAGGCTTCAGAAAAGTACTGCGCAGGTGTCAGAGATGGTGCCTGTGCAGTACTCTTTCTGAAGCCAGTTGGCTTCAGAAACAACTGCGCAGGCGCCAACTTTGGTGACTGTGCAGTCCAGGTGGGGGGGGGGGGGCGCATCCCAGGGATGACGCACAGACTTCCGCACCAGGTGATGTGCAGAGTCATGTCACCACTGTAGGCACCACAACTGTTCCTTGTTCAGTGTGATCTGAGGGGTGTCTCCTCAGGAGCAAGTCTTCCCCTTGTGTCAGTTACTTAGCATGCTCTGGAGCAGTTAGGGCAGCCCAGGCTTCCTGACTCTCTGGATTCAGCATAACTTTCTGCTCTGGATACAGAATAGTTAGGAGAGTGCAGTTAGGTCAGAGCAGGCTGAATTTGCTCTGGATTGCAGCCTAAGTCCACCTTCTCCCAGGAGCATGGGGTATATGTGTGTGTGAGTGCATGGGTTGTGTGCGTATTCATGTGAGTGTGTGAGTGCATGGGGTGGGTATGTGTATTGTGGGTACTGTTTAAATTTAACAATATTTAACAATATTTAAAAAGCCCAGGACCTCAGAAGCCCTTTCTTAAAAGAAATATCTTCAGGCCTTGTGGGAAGGTTTCTAGGGAAGGAGTAATTTTTAAGTCACGAATCCACTGCACCCCTTTTCACTGCACCCTTGTGAATGCTCTGAAGCCTCAAAAAAAAAAAAAGAAAAAAAGAAATGGTAATCTTGGTCATTGGTACAGCCTTACCAAAGACCCACCAACCCCTTTTATATTTCCATGGTATTGTTTTTTGTTAGTCGCACTGATTAGAACCCAATCTATTTCTGCACTGCACTGCATCTTATGGTGAGGAAGTGACCAAAGAGCAAACAGAAGGAAACTTTCACTTACCTCTGCTTAGGCCCTGGCCCACCTATGGATCTTTTTGGACATATGCCATCTTTTTGGCTTTCCTTCTCTGATTGTGAGTTTTGTATGGGGTATGTGGGCTGAATAGATTTTTTTCACCATTTTTGGTGGAGACTTGAGATTAGTCTCAGGCCTTCTTCCTGAAACCACTTTAGGTCCACCAAGGAAACCCAAACAAGAAGACTCTCCCTTCTCCATTGTGTGGGTTATTGGTTAAGAATGACTAGCTTCTCCACTATACTCCACTACTTTTAAGTCATATCCGGGGGCTCACATCTTGCCTGCAGTCCTGGTTAAGGCTTCAAAGAATTGGTCTCTAGCCATGGTCTTTTGCTGTGATCAAACCACAAGAATTCTCTCCCCCATTAATTCTCAGCAGTAGGAAGGGAGAACGCTCCTAACCAATGGGTGCAGTCAATGGATAACCAAAGGGGAATCTGGTCCCAAAGACACCTGTGATAGGAAAGTGGAGAACGTGCTCAAACGTAATTTTGAGTGTGGTTCTCAAGCCTTCCGAGTGGCAGTGGCCAGCACAATTTTTTCCAGGGCAGCCTATGGCTGGGCTGAGGAGTTGGCGGAGGAGGACAAGAAGCTCTCACGCAGGGCCAAGAGCACCTTGAAGAAGATCGCTTTGGCATCTGCATCGGCAGCTGACTGTGCCTATGATTCCCTCCAGCTCTTGGCCAGGTCTATGGCTCAAGGAGTGCTGGCCAGGTGTAATATTTGGCTTCGCCAGTGGGAGGTGGACGCAGACTCTTCCTCCAGAATCGTTAACATCCCATTTAAGGGGGGCAACCTTTTTGGGGAGGCCTTAGAACCTCTCCTTGTGGAGAACAAGGACAAGCAGAAGGTTCTGCCTACTTCCAAGAAAGCAGCACAAAAGAAGCCTAGCTCCTTTCGTCTCTCTCACACTAGTTACAGATCCCGCAGTGAGAGACGGGCCAAGCCAAGCCAAGGTGGGACAGGGAAAAAGCCACATTCAAGTCCAAGAAATCTGGCTCCTCGCAGTCCAGCCCGGGAAGTCCTCCAAGGACGGCACCTCAGCATGACTCTTCGTGCCACCTGGAGTCCCTTCCTGTGGGGGCCCGCCTCCTGCCCTTTGCGGAGCGCTGGGGTCTGATAACCTCGGACTCTTGGGCTCTGCAGACTGCCCACCCTTCCTGTAGATGGATACTGCTTGGCTGTATCCCATTGGTTAGGAGCGTTCTCCCTTCCTACTGCCGAGAAAAGTGGAGTTCTTACTTGTGACACTCCTATTCTCGGTGGAGGAAGGGAGAACGCTCTGCCCGCCTCAAATTAGATCCTCACCTCCTTCTGGGGTGTCTCCTGATTCCGTTGGTGGGGTTCTGGTGCCAGAAGCGGGGATACTGTTTTTCTCCTCTGGTGTTTTTCTTTCGCTAACCTTTGTCCTCTCAGCTTGGCTCTCAAAGAAGCTGTCTGCAAAGGTGGAGGGTGTCTTGCTCCAGGTCTACTCGGCTTTTATAGACTGGGAAGCTCCTGGGTGCCCTCCCAGGAAGGAGAACTTGGACAAAGTCCGGCCTCCAGGGAGGACTGCATCCATTGGTTAGGAGCGTTCTCCCTTCCTCCACCAAGAATAGGAGTATCACAGGTAAGAACTCCACCTTTTTTCCAGTGCTTCCTCTTTTCTTTCCTTCTCTGCACCCCAGATCCTTGTTTCCATTTCCTGGGCTCCTCCTGGAAACTCACTAAATTTCCCTATATCTTTTCTCCTTCCTCATTCCCTTTCTTGCTCAGCCTCTTTTCCTTTTGCTTCTCTTCCCTTCCCTTCATGACTTTCCTCTGCATAAGCCTCTGTATTGAGTGAATGATAGATAATGATTTCATTAAGGTGCAAGTGAGTAAGTTTATTTAGGTCCTGTTTTTGAATCATCTTTTTCCCAGTAACTTGCTAAAATAAATTATTTGTTGCACTCTCACTTTCACCTCCTTTCCTTTTCCTTCTCAGTTACACAGAATCCCTGCATGTACCTGTTTTCCCCAGTGTTTACATATTAAAGGTAAAGCTGTCTCCAACAGGTTGCCCTGCTAGTAATGACTGATTTTAGGGTGCAGTGCTCACCTCTGTTTTTAAGCCAAAGAGCCAATGCTCTTGGCTTCTGTGGTCACTTCCGTGGTCATGAGGCCGGCATGATTATACACCGAGGTACACAGAATGCTCTTATCTTTCCACTGAGGTGTAACCTATCTATCTACTTGCATTTGCATGCTTGAACTGCTAGGTTGGCTGGAGTTGGGCAATAGATGGGAGCTCACTCTGTCTTGCAGTACTTGGGTTTCAAACTGATGACCTGCCTGTACCACAAGTGTGTGATTCACAGGCCCTAAAAATAACTTTCAAAATATATTTGATATTAACCCCGTCTGAAGAACACTGACCCCATAAAAAACATTCTCTAACGTCCCTGTGTCTTCATCAAAAATTGAGGTAGAGTTTTAGAAAATGAAACTTGACATTTTCACTGAACTGCAACGTTTGTTAAAATATTTTAGCCAGTTTATGTTGTTTGCTCATTTCATTCCTTCCAGTTCTTCCTTCCTCAAGTGAAAGGGGTCAGCTGTTGAAAACCTACTCAGTGAAATTATTTATCAAAGAATAAATAACCAACAGTCAAATGTATATATTTCAAAGCAGGTTTGAGAAAGCAGTGGGCACTCTATAGAGCATACTTGTGCAACTTCTATGCAGTTGATGGTGGGCTTTGAAAGAGTGCATCCTGATCCTCCTGTACCTTTGACGTTTTAAACAGAAAGTCCCCTAAAGATCACTTTACGTCTCATACTGTGCGTAAAGGTTTAAGTTTACAACATCCTACTTATCAAATTCTGACTTTGAATTGACCCCTTTGGCTTTTTGCTAGTTGATGTTCAAAAGTGATTCTCTGCCACTTTTCCTGTGCAGGACAGTTAATTCTGAGTGGTAGATAGAGATCAATAGTCATAGCTTGAAATTGACATTTTTGGAGGAAAAATATGTTGTGTGGCAGTAACACAGACATGATAGTGCTTCAGTTAAGAAAATGGTGTACTCTTTCATTATTGTTTTTCAATGACAGTATCCAGAGTGTTATTTCATTCTTTGAGCGAGAGTCTGACAGTCTCTTGCAATATCTTATCTATCAGAGCGTTTTCATTCCTATCCTTTCATGCTTGGCTTCTCGTGTGGAACTTTATTTACAAGGCCTGTGGAATTAGAAAGGATGGCTTATGCTATCAGCCTTGGTCGCAAAGAAATAAAACGCATCACTTCGAAAACTCAACTTTTGCTTCTCCGGGCTCCAAAGTTGGATGCTGAAGGCCAAACTGAACGTTTGATGAAGGTCCCGGGCCAAGAATGTGCACCTTCACTGAAGAGCTGCAAAAGACAAGCAGGACAGGAGACAAGCAGACAGGCATTTAGGCCAGCAATAAGTGTGCAATTTTCCCCTAACCACCAGTTTGAACCTGAAGTACCTTCTTCTGGGCCTTTTGTTCCCACATCAGCTGTCTTCTTTCATTGAAAAAGAAAACAGAGTGGAAGGGGGTTAATGGTATGGAAACACACTATGGCAGGGAAGGGTTTACCAAAGTAGATAACATTTTCTCTCTTCAGGCATTAAGATCAACCATGAGCTCCAAAAAGTATGAAGTTGACTATAAGAGGGATATGTTACTCCTGTAGGTTCTAGCTGGAGTAATAGCAGGACATACCAAAAACTGAAGAAAGTTTCTCCTAAACACGTAAATTGCCTTTTCTAGTGATTAAAAAAGGACACATGCTACATAGAATCATAACACAACAGACAATTTCAAGAAACTTATAGTGCAATCTTATGCACCTGTACTTAGTAGTCAGTTCTGCTATGTTCAGTGCTGCGTACTCTCAGGAATATGGGTGTATACGATTGCAGCCTTACAACCCAATCCTATCCAGGATTTCTGCTGACAGAAGAAATGTACAAAGTTCTTTTACTTTTACATACCATGACATGCCTGCCAACCCATGACTTGAAGCAGTGGCATAGCCAGAGGGGGGCGGGGGTGCAGTTGCACCGGGCTACAACCTTTGGGGTGGGGGCTAAAGGTTGACACTAGTGGCTAAAATTGTGAAAATGGGATATGTATGAAAGATAATACCACCATGTTATATATGGATGGAAAGATAATTTTATGCAGAATGCAATGAAACAATCTGCTTTGGAATATCTATATTTTATCAAAGGATATGGCCAATTAACCAGAAAATGAAAATACAAAAGCCTATGGAACAAAAAGTGGATTTTAAAAAAATCAAATGTTCCCATGATACTGAGGGCCAATGAGATGTAATTCTGATACTGTATGGAACTAATAAGATGTTAATATGAATCAGCTCTCATTTCCATGTACATATATTTCCATATATTACTGGGTGTAATCCATGCTAACTGGGTATACAGGCACTTCTTAGTGATGCTCCTTTTATATTTAGCAGGGAAAGAAAAACAATTCCTCTTTCCCCCAGCATAGTTTCCCTAACCAATATGGGATACAATTTTCATTTTTTTATTTAATTAAATTTGATTTTGTTCTTGCAGGGGAAAATTAATTTTTTTTAGAAAAGTACCCCAGATGACATCACTTCCAGTTGTGACATCACTTCTGAGCAACATTGTGAGCTTTGCACAGGACTATATGATCATTAGCTATGCCACTGAATGGCACCACTACACACTACGGGCCAGCCAAGGATATATGGAATATATGGTTTATTAGAAGAATATATGATTTATTACAATATATTCAATGAAGCATAGCTAAAGTATTGTTAAAGCATTTCTAAGGAATGTTGTGCCAGTCATAGCCTAAAAACAAAGATTTAAAACTGCCTCAATCAGAGGAGTGAAATTGTACCCACATGGATATCATCATAGTTACATTATTCCAACCTGCCTACTGAGGGCACTCAATCATATTTTTTAAAAAATAAGATTTCTCAAGGAAAGCCAAAATTAAAATGTTGCTCAACCACATTCCAAAACCCGTTCCTAAGTTTTCAAGACCAAAGATGATATTTGTATCTTCTACTTTGATCTAAAATTAGGTTTATTTTTGACGTCTTGGATCTCGATACTTCCAACCACTTTCTTCACACACAAAATTATTCTTCTCCAGACAATCTTCTACCGCCTGTGCCTGCCTCCAAAACATTGTTTAATCCCAGAAAGATACAAGAAAAAAATCCACTTGTTTTCTGATTGAGTCAATTTACTCTTTGTTTTTCTCTAGTAGAGAGAGAACCTTAAAATGGAAAGCTGAATCAAAGTGAAAAGGGAAGGGGCTGAATCAAGCTCATTTCTTCAGAAAGCAATTTTTTCCTCTAAGCCATGACTGTTTGGCCTTTAGCTACCTCAATGGCCTCACCACCATCTTTATTGCACATTTATTTTCTGCCAAGCAGTAGCTTAGCTATTGGGGTCGGGGGGCTACCCTGGGTACCACCTTGGCATCACATGCGTGGATGCCCACATGAGGCCTGTCAAGATGGTGGCTAGAAAGCAGCATCCACCGGGACGCTACAAACCTCTGAGCATAGCATTGCTTGGTGGTTTGCAGAAACTACACAGAAGCAAAAAAATGACACAAAAGCAGAATTGCTGCTCTTCTTTCCATCACTACAGCAACCACACTTCTCCTCCCATCCAGAAGTGAAATCTTTATGTTGCATGATGTCACACTGTTACTACCCCAGGGGGTGGAGGGCCTGGCTACACAGTTGCTGCCAATAGTGTTCAAAGTACTACTGTATATTCAGCATGACAATTGGAAATGGAAGCTTTGTGTCTCAAATACATGTACCATATATACAGTACAGCTGTAACCTAATTATATACAATTTATTTCTACACAATTATCGTCTCACAGTGAATTAACTTGGCATCCATCAGTCTTGAAAGACTATGCACGAAGGCCTGGGTAGATATATATTGAGGATAGGCTGTTACCCAAGCAGCAAATCCCCCTCTTCATGCCACTGAAATAGTCCAATGGAAAGGCAGAGCCAATACGGTTGGTTCCAGCTGTGTTGTAGAGCTGGGCTAAGGACAGGAGCTCACCCTGTCTTGTGAGGACCCGGGTCTCGAACCCTGGCCTTCTGGTTAACAGGCACAGTGTCTTAATCCCTTGTGCCATCCACAGTGAATGAGGGTGGCTCATTCGGATCATTTGCTATGATATGAGTAATGTTTTTGAGGTTTTTGGGAATGTGATAGGTGAATTGGAACCAGCTGCCAGAAGGTTTGAGGACTGCATCCTCAGTACAGTAGATGGTTTACAGTGAGGTTTGATGACCTATCTGTTTTTCCTGGCCTTTGGGGAGGGAAGGCACTCCCTAGGGAATCCTTCTTAACTTGTATACTGCTTTACATTTTTATGCTAATCTGCTCTTTTATTTTTGTTTAAATTCCTTTAATTGTTTTTATGCTCTTTGTTTTTTATGCTCTTTGTATTTTAACCTGATGAATTTATTTCTGTGTTGGTCTTGTGCACCGGTTTTTTTTTTAAAAAGTGGTATAATTAAATAAATAAAATAATAAATAAACTATTCCCTTGATATCACATCAAGGGCTGTATGTATGACTGTGCTGTTGTTGGTATGCCTTGAAGTTATGCCCTCAAGAGTGGTTGGTGTTCCTTAATGACCAGTAGAATATTATTTGTGGAAATCACAATATAGCCCCTGGGCACATTGCCTTCTCCAAAAGAGAAAGTAACTGGATACATCCCATTCATTCCTACCCCCTAAGTTTAGAAGTGGGTCGGGAAAAAGAACCATGAACTGAAACCAAGCCATTTCATGAGTTACATGATGGTGATCTTGGGAACTCTCATGTATGTTTGAAGATCTGCTGCCAGCTTTCTCCATTTATGCTCTTTTAGCATATTTGAAAATAAAAAACATTTTCCTAGGGCCATGATTCTGTGGACATTTTCCTACTTAACACAGTGGGATTTACTTCTAAGGAAACAGACACTGGCTGCAATCCTAAAGACACTTTCCTGGGAATGAGACCCATTGAAGACAATGGGGCTCACATTTGAGTGGTTAGGATTGTGCTCATAGTATTATTGAGTTGTAAGTTAGCATCAATCTCTTGTGCCAGCTCTTAATCTCATCCAAGAGAACTCAAACTCTAGAAGACTGGTCCAGACAATCCACCCCTCTAAGGAGGGGAGGGGGAAAGGTTAGAGGGACCATCACAAATGAATCAGCACAGAATCTTGCAGGCTCTTATTCACTTCCTCACCATAGCCTTTTACCCCATTTTGTCCTCCAGGATGCCCTCAAATTAATATTAAGACAATGAGCTCCATATAAGGCTCTCTTTCAATATTACTTTTCCTACCTTGCAGTACAGTCAGTCTGTCACAGCAGAAGACAGGTGACAAGTACTCACTGGGGGAGCTATGAAGATTAGATTGGTTCTTGCTTCTGGGGATGTACTCATGAGATGTTGTGTAATGGGCCTTGCGAGAAATTCCTGCTAGTTATATAAAAATGGCTATTAATAGCATACATTATTTTAGTGAGGAAACTTGACATACTGTTAACTATCGCAATGATAATGATGTGGTGGCAGTTGACTACATTGCATAATGTTCATTTGCTGCTCGCATAGCTTCCTGTGGAGGTTTGGGGGATATGCTTGAAATTTCAGATATCTGCATATACAGGCATGCACACTTATACCTGGAGGTTCCGTTCTGGAACGCCCACATATAGTTGAAACCATGGATATGGGCAAACACTTGTCCCTGTGGTTGGGGGGAGGGGGTCCTCGGCCTCCTAATACCTTATAAAGCTTTGAAAATTCACTTCTGGTTTCTCCCTGAAAGTCACAATGTTTTTAGTTCTGAAGCTCAGTCTGAGCCTGGCAGAGGCTTGGGACAAACATCCTTGGCTCGGAAGCCCCTCTGGAAGGGACATGCAAAGGAGCCTGTACCTGCTCCATAGACAACTGAATCCATGGATATGGGATTGGTGGAGATGCATCCCCCTCCCCAAAAAAGCATGTCTCTAGATTAAAACCTGGACCATTTTTACAGGATAAATGAGGGTTCCAATTGCAAACACAGAAGGAAGTCAATCATACAATGTTTAGTAGCAAACTTCTGATAATGGGCAGAGAGACTCTTGCCAGCACAATCATGTGCAGATCTACTTGGAACAAAGTAAGTCCCATTATGTTCTGTGGGGCTTTCCTGGGTGTAAGACCCTTTGAACGAGGTGTGGCTTTTGAGTAGACATGTACAGGCTTGCACTGTAAGACTCCTGCAGCTTGCTTTATTTGGGATGGCCTGTGAGGAGTATTTGGAAAAGGTTGCCATACTATCTGATGGCCGGGGGTGAAGGTTAATTTAGGGTATTAGTCCAGTTTTGTATGATTTGCACTGCCTCCTGATTTAAGCCCAATTCAAGGTGGCAGTTATGTTGTTTGAAAGTCTAAATCAGTGGTTCCCAAAACCTCCCATAGAGGAAAAGAGAAAGGGGCAGTGATGGCACTACCCTCCAGTTGAAGAATTAAAAAAGGTTTCTATGGGTCTCTGGAGGGTGTGGGGAGCCCACCATACCCTTGATGAGCCTCTTTGTGCCTCAAACATTTCCAAGAGCTCCAAGAACAGCTCCAGAAAGGCAACCGCAACCCTATTCCTGTTTTCCAACCCACTATCAGTTGTTGGTAGGGCACAATCACGGAGGTCCTGTTTTTAATGTTGCAATCACCACACAACCTTTAGAGGAAGAGCTTTCCTGCTGGGTGTCATGATGCCCCATTTTGGGAACCTCTGGTATAGATGGTTTGGGCCTAGGGTTCATGAAGGGCCAACCTAAATCCGTTAAATTGGTCTGTCTCCTGGTGTGAATCAGGGTTGCCCTGCTGAGTCTGGTTGATACTGGGAGCAGGGCTTTCTTGGCTACTACACCCAGGCTATGGAACGCCTTTCCCCATCATACCCTCATTCTGGCTGAAATCCTATACATCAGTGGTTCTGAAAATATGGCATCACAAAGCCCCAGAAGGAGAAGCTCCATCTGTATCCCTTTAAAGGGATGCTGTGTTGGGGAATGCAATGAAGTGAAATTGCCATTTTGCAGGGGATTTCAGGAGCATTTTTACTCTTACCTGTGCTCATACTGTCCTCCAGGCAAGAAGAACATGAGTCCAATGGATGTCATCACAGGATTTTCCAAGTCTCATAAAATCTAAAAATCAAAATCACAACCCAGGAAAGTGGGTGAGCTCAGGTAAGCGTAAAAATTCCCCTGAAAGCTCTGTAGTGTCACAATAATCTTGATTGCTTCATTTTCCCCTTATCCTGCAAAGCCTTAGAACACATCCCTAACTCCAGGAGAGTTTGGGAACTGCCGTTATACATGGAGTCAGTCCCATTAAACTCAATGGGACTTGATTCTGAGTCTATATATAGGGTGCTGCTGTGAGCCTTTGCTTTCAGAAAGTGAGGGATAAAAATAAGTCCTCATTTTGTCATTTAGCTTACAACTTAGCTTAAAGATTCTTCTTGATTCATCCAGAACTGGCCTATTTATGAGGCAAATTTAGGGGTTTCTCAGGTAGCAGAATGCTGAGGGGTTGCCACCGCCACTGTTCCCTCCTTAGGGTGACCACATGTCCTCTTCTTTGAGGACATATCCTGGATTTTAGCCTTCTGTCCTGGAAAAAACTCCCCGCAACGCCCTCCTTTCCTTTATATGTAATAAATTAAATCATCATCATCTTATTCCCATCTTATTAGGTTATTCCCACCTAGGCAGGCTCTACTTGTTTGGCTAAACATAGGGCACAAGAAGTTTAGTCCAGCCTAACTCACCTAGCCTATCTTTCTGTGGTTGTGTGGGGAGGTTGGCATATGCCTATGCATTGACCTAACACCCCTCCCCCAGGAGTAGGGCAGAAGTATCTTACTGCACTTTTGTGATACCCCCAAGTTAGCACAGGACTTATTCTGGGGCTTAGGCTGGCCTAAGTGGAAGTTAGGATTGCAGCCATAGCCATTCACACAGATATAATTTAACCAATGTGTAACTCCATCTGTTGTTGAAGGCATTTTATACCTACTGCCAAGTACCTATTCATTTACTCACATTTACATGCTTTCAAACTGTTAGGTTGACAGGAGTTGGGTAAGAGCCTTTCTCCATCTTGTGGTATTCAGGGGTCTTGAACTCAGGTTTTAAACAGCCAACCTGTGAACATTTTGACATACACAGTGTTCTAATCACTGAGCCACTGCAGCCCTTTTTAAATTTAATAATAATAATAATAATAATAATAATAATAATAATAATAATAATAATAATAATAATAATAATAATACAATGTTTAAATTAAGAAATATATGAGAGTATTTTTAGCTTTTATTTAGTCATGTCCTACATTTTTCTTGGGTGCCCTCCATTTTTGGGGGTCCTTGTCCTCTTTTGCAGTTATGTCATATGTTTACCCTGTCCTCCCTCCACTCCTTGGGTTGGAAAAAGGAGAGACAGACAGAGTGGAAGCGAGGAGGATTGGTTGCTGCTCTTGTCTTCTTCTTGTGAAGGTAGTTTTTAAAGTTAATAATGGTTTAGTATTTCAACTTTTGCTGTGCAACACCTCGAATTTAGTAGAAGGTAGTAGAAATGCAAACAAATGCAACTACTGACTTAACTGCTGTTTGCAAGCCGATGGAATGTATTCTTTTGCTAGAAAAAGTGTCATTTCACCCTTAGGCTGTTTTCTGTCTGCACCAAAATGTTAAAGAAACCTATAAATATACATAGGTAGAAAGCTTTTCAAATGTAACAATTTTTAATCTTCCCAGTTGTAGAAGCTGGAAATCCAGCCATTCTGACAGAAGCTCTAAAGTTCCAGTACTTGTTCATTTCCATAATTGTGCTCCCATATTTTGTGATATTATAAAACTTGCTTCCATATCAAGTGTACACATATTTGATCCAGTGGCTAATTTCCCTTGTCCATTAAGAATGACAGCAGCCACCAACCACTGTTTAATCATTTGGCCATTGGTGCATGGTGACCATATGACCTCTTTTTCCATAATGACCCTTCCAGGCAAGGGGGAGCAAAACGGGACTGACTACTCCAACCCACTTTAGCTATGCCACCAGGCAGCCCCTTTGTCGGTTGGGCTGAAGATCCTCTTCCCCTCTCCCCTGCCCAGGATCGCCCAGTATGTACCTGATTTAAATGCACCTGTGAATCTAATGTGCACTCCCAATCTCAACACATGCTTACCTGAGAGTTAAGTCCCACTGGATTTGGTGGGACTTAACATCTGAGTATTGTATTAGATTGGTTCACATAGCTGCAACTCTCTGGGACGTCAGATGAGCAGAATTCAAATATAGTACAGTGTTAGTTGGTCTTCTTTTTTACACACTTATTATCCTTTCTTATCAATGGAGACAATGGAGATAGCATAGGAATGTTACTTTTAAAAAAAGAAGATGCCGTTACTGATTAAAGTACCGGTACCTATGGCGCCAACATTAAGAGTGTCATAAAAACAAAGAGTATAACTACAGTGGGAGATTGAACATTGGGATGGAACTGCGGTGTCTCAGTGGTTAAAGGCACTGTGGCTGCACTCCTAAAGACAGTTTCCTGGAAGTAAGACCCATTGAACACAATGGGGATTACTTTTGAGTAGACATGGTTAGGATTGTGCTCTTTGTTTCTTAATCTGAAAATCAACATGTCAGTGGCTCGAGATCCGAGTGCTGCATGATCCGAGTGCTCTTGCCAACCTAGCAGTTTGAAAGCATGCAAATCCAGTAGATAAATATGTACCACTTTGGAAGGCAATGTCTTGGCAATAGGCCCCTGAAGCATTCCAGCCAGGTATCCCCAATGTTGTGTCAATCATGATTTGGATGACTCCAATCCAGAACTAGCAAGATTGGACCTTAGAACTTTTTCTTGATTTTGTTGCTGCTTGTATTGACCACACACACACAGAGAAAAATCAATTGGAATTTACATTTTTTTCTTTTTAAATTGACATACTTAAAGCACAATTCTAACTTCTTGTTAGGTCTGACACAAGTTCCATGGCCTGGGGGATGTTGCAAAAGTGCCACGAGGCACTTCTGCATCATTCCTGGAAGGTTTAAATAGTTCACAGACATGCGCCAGCCTCCCTACATGGAGATGAGAATGGGGAGGCAGGTGAGAAGTTCTGGATTAAATTGATTAAATTGGTTAGAATTGTGCCCTGAGTAGCACAACTGATACTGACACTGTGGAACGGCAATGCCCTAGAATCTCCCAAAGGGTCTGCTACAATTTGTTTGTGGGCCTTCTAAGCCACTGTCTTGAAAAACAGAACATGAGCACTGGATCAAGTGATGCACCAAGTGTCCCAAAACATTCAATTTCCTCCGTTACTACTTGTGCCTTCTTAAGGAGGAAAACTACTGCAAACTTATTATTCCTAAAGCTATGTGGTCTCTGGATAATTTTTTTATTATTTCAATGGGGTATCATACTTAAGAAGCCACAGAAACAAAAATACCGACACCTGTTGCTCTCATAACTAGCTTGGATCAGAGTATTGATCAGCCTGGTATATATTGTTTTCCAGGGAGAGGATGAGGTAGAGAGTCTAATCCATTACATACAACCATTTCTCACTGGAAAGCAATAGCACTAATGATACAGATTTCCAATACCTGATTTATATTATCTGGAAGCAAATAAAAGCTTACGGCTTTGTCATGGCATCATTTAAAGGCTATGTGATCTGGGCTGACACATTCCAATTCAGATCATCTCAAGCATAGTCAACTTATTTTTCAAGGAAAATCTATCAAAAATGTATCAGCAACATCTGCCATTATATATATATATATATATATATATATATATATATATATATATACACACACACACACACACACACACACACACACACACACACACACACACACACACACACACAAGCCAATGGAAGCTTTTTAATCTTGTTATCCTGCTTCCCGACTTTAGTTGGGCCATTTCACAGGGCCTCTCCTACTTGGTAAAGAAAATGTAAAGCAAACACAAGCTCATGCAGCTTCATACCATATAGTTGGCCCTAAGGTTGAGCTAAGCCTTCAGTTTACTTGTGAAACTGGGCATGCTCTGGTGGTTGAGTGCAGGGCAGCTGACGATAGCTAAGCAGGAAAGGACAGCACCTGGATGGGAGTTTGCAAGCTATTAAAGATGCCATGGGTCATCAGAACCAGAAGGGGTTGCATTTACATCTTGGGTGACTTGAAAACTCCTATTGGAAGATTGGAAAGCATTTCCTGATACCAGAAGTGATAACCATCCCATGAAAGATCCCACTGGGAAAGATAAAGAGCTATCCAAGCTGCCCATAGAACAATTACCTACATCACAGGGTTATTGTGAGGACAAAAAAGGGGGTACATGGAAGGTGCCTCAAAAGACGAATGTAGAAATGACATTCCCAGTAGTTGAGCATACCCCAGGCGACACTGAAAGTACCCCAGTGGCTAAATTCTTCCACCACCAAAATCCAAAAGAAATTTGGATTAATAATAAATTGGTTACTAGTGGTATGACTGGGACTGGCTATTCCCTACAATGCAATTTACTCCCACCAAGGTTAATTGCAAACTTTACATTTGGATTGACACTGGGATTTCATGCTTCAAGGTATTTGGTTTTAGAGTATTGGTTTCAGAATATACTTTTGTTTAGAGCAGTGATTTACAACATTTTTATCTCATGGCACACTAAAAAGGTTTTGAAATTGTCAAGGCCACACCATCACTTGTTTTTATGATGGACAAGGCACACCATGTTGTTTAAATTCCCCAATTTTCCTACTCTCATTTCCTGCCCCAAACTATCACAGCACACCTGAGGACTATCCATGCCTCACCAGTGGCACACTGGTTGAAAATCACTGGTTTAGTTTATAATGTGACGGTTTTAGAGGAGAGCAAGTATTTGCACAAGTTTTATCTGAAGACACATTAGGAAAAAAGACCCTGTAAGTTAGGTAGCCAAAGGAAGATTGACTGAGGAAGCGAGAGAAAGAAAGAGAGAAAACTATGGAGAGAACACAAACTTGAATAGAAACTGGTTAATACAGAATCAGAAGAGTCTAAAATTTTGCACAAAATATTCTTCCAAAATTCACAGAAAGCTAATCTATATATATAAATGAAAAGTCACTGACTCACTCATTGACTCACTCACTGACTCATCAATGCTCATTCAAAAAACTGCTGGGCCTAGAAGCGTGAAAATTGGGGTGGGTGTTCCTTCCGTGACTGAGGGGTGCACTAAGAACTGGTTTTTGGAAATTCCAACCGGAAGGGGGTGGAATGGGGTGCTAAGTGTTTTCCTCCCTTTATTGTACTTTGCATTGAAGAATTGGTGACTGAGGGATGCTGTGCCCCAACCCCTGGACCTAGAAGCTTGAAATTCTGGGAAGGTCTTTCTTCTGTGACGTGAACACCCACCAAGAACCGATGTGGAGAAATTTAACCCTTAAGGGGCTGAAAAGGGGTGCAATGTGTTTTTGTGCTATACTTAACATGGAAGACTGACCAACATCCAGCCAGTTTGGTGCTCAGTGCCTGGTGCAGTGGGGGGATGTTGTTCAGAGGGAGGGGTTGCACTGGGGAGGATGCTGTGCATGGGGGAGTTGCACATGGGGGGGTTGCGCATGGAGCTTGATGCTCATCATGGGGGAGATGATGCACATGGGGGAGATGATGCACATGGGGTTGTCACGCATGGGGAGATGTTGTGCATGGGGGAATGATGCGCATGGGGGAATGATGCGCATGGGGGAATGATGCGCATGGGGGAATGATGTGCATGGGGGTTGTCACGCATGGGGGTTTGTCACGCATAGGGGTTTGTCATGCATGGGGATTGTCGTGCATGGGGTGTTGATGCGCATGGGGTACTGATGCGCATGGCGGTATGATGCGCATGGGGGTTGTCGCACATGGGGTATTGTCGCGCATGGGGGACTGATGCGCATGTGGTGATGTTGTGCATGGGAGATGTTGTGCATGGGAGGATGTTGCGCTTGGGGGGATGTTGCACCGTGGGGGGATTGATGCGCCATGGGGGGATCGCATATGGGGGAACTTTACTCCTGCAACGCGGGTACGCTTTTCACTAGTCATAAATAAATTCAATTGTTCAATAAAATAGCATAGCTGCCTATTTAATAGCATATAGAAAGGTACACATTCTGTGGGGAAATCAGAAACTGATTCAAAAAGAAAGGGACATTGTGATGATCTCCACTACCCCCAGTCCGTCCGGACCCTCTTTCAGTGATAAGATTCCTATTAGAGAAGGAGACTTCAGTGTCTGCATCACTGTCAACTTCCAACATCTTTGAAGATCCCCAAAGGATAGACGTGCACAGGTAAGTAAGGAACACAAGATCACTTTACTGCATATGAGGTGCACAAGCTTAGCAGTTTCTTAAGGTACTTCTTTCTTACAGGTATAATCTGACTGGAGCATGCAGGCTCCCTCAACCAGGTAAGTCCAACAAACAAAGTCAACGAGTGTGTCCAACCAATATGTCCAACAGGTAAGTCTAATAGTCAACAAAATGTCTCTTTCCTAACAGAATAGGATCCTAACAGCTTTCTTCCTCTGTTGCAGGTGCATCCACGGCCAGTGACAACCCCTCCAAGTTCGGGACCTCGCCTTCCTCTGCAGCCTCCTGCTGTGCGTCCTCCCTCTTCCAGGGCAGCACCTCCAACTGCCTTTCCTGCTCACCCTCATCGCTTAAATTTCCTGCCTGGTCCGCCCTCCCCCAATAGCCGGGCATACTCCGTGGAAGGATCTTTACTCCCCATTGCGCATACCACTGGGGAGACTGATCCACTGTAATCCCCCTCCTGCGTCTGAAGTTCCCCCATCCTCTATTCCACAGTTCCATCAAGTCCTTTACAGACCATACCTCCACAGCATCTGGAAATAGGTCCATATCAAGGGGAGGGGGTATCTGGGTCGCCAGCTCACAAACAGACTTTCCCCCATGTATATAACCATGGGTTCCATATTATATTTCTCATAGTCCTCCCATGTGAGGTCATCATAGACATACCCAGCTAGTTTCCATAATCAGAGATATAAATTTAAGTTTTAACTGAGCAAGAATATGGTTTGTCAGATGAGTTACTTTTTGCCCTGGCTGTCATACAGTTTTTTTTGTTTCCTTGATGAAATTTAGGAATTTAGAGGAAGCAGAGGCGGTCATGCTCTGTCTCCTCTGAGGAGTGGGACCAGTGAAAAAAAGTCTGGATATATTGGACAACACTAGAAATCTTCATTCATGACGAGCTCAGGAGATTTTTAAAGTCATGTAGTAACAATAGCATGCCCTACCTATACAATAGTAAGAGTGCAGCTGTTTTCATTTTGGATAGAAACTTCTGATCTGGATCTGATTTGAATTTACTGGAGCTTAGCTGAGAACTGTTTGGCCAACTTGACACATCAGTTGCTTAGCATGATGTCTGTCTGGGGAACACTTTGCGGATTTACTAAACTCAGAGATCTACAAATTTTGGCTAATCTTACGATTTGTGGTTGCCCCCACAAAGAGGAGTTCTGGGGGTTGGGAAGGAAGGTCAATGTTCCAGCTGAGGCTGGGATTTTCAGACACATAGAAACAATAAGAATAATCCCACTTTCTCAAAAAATGGCACATAGTAAGGAAATTACCCTGTTCCATATCCACCCTTCTAAATCCTCTGGAATATGGCAAAAAGTGGGATTACTTGATCATGTCATGCTCTTAAAACTTTCTAAAGCAGAAATAGGGACTCTTGAACTTCCAAGCAGCTTCATTTTCGGCCCTTGCCTTCTAGACCAGCACCAACAAATCTCTCCTCCCTGCAGTATGCAGAACATTTGTGGAGTCTCTCATGTCATGCTGGGGTTAGGTAAGAGCTCAGCAGGAGATTCATGGTTGCAGGTGGCAGTCTGAATTTGTGAAAATCTGTTAGAGTGAAGAAGTATGTATTTTTTTTAACACAGCACAACCCATGTGGCAATGTGATGGTGCCTCTTTAAGGTAAGGGAACATTTGTGCCTCTGATCCATCTGCCTCCCTATCTCTTTTCCACCCCATTCCTCTCCTACCTGCCTTCCTCTCATCCCTGCACTGACTTCCTGGTGCCGGGAGGCCTTGATCCACTGAGAACATGGCATGAGAACATAGCAATTCATGCTTGCATGCTAAATGGTGTCCTGTTTTTGTGAGAGTCATAAAGAGTCTTGCATCGCCAGAGCTCTCTTTCCAGTGGCTTAGAGTCCAAATAAAACTTGGCCTCTTGCGATTGGTGTGGATGCATTCAATTTTGATGCACTTGGAATTTGCACTACAAAAAATGTGCATTTAATCTCAGGGGTGTCACTAGGGTTCGCGTCACCCAGTGTGGGAGACCAGCGCATCACCCCCATGCACTAGACGGGGCAACAGTATGAATGGTGGGCGTGGTTATGTGCCATAGTCCTGCCTCCATTGGTGTTATAGCCACACATTTTAATACAATAAAGATATTTCAAAGTGGTTTGTATCACTGGATTCTGCTGTAAATTATGCATCCAAAGGTGATGGATAACATGATGGGATTAGTTCTACAAACCATTTAGCCATTTAGGTCACAAGGGGTGTCACTCCACTCCTCAAGGGTGTCACCTTGCTGACAACTATTGATGTCCCTGATCAGGAACATTTTGGAGGCCTTGCACTACCATGGACTGACCTTCCATTCCAGCCAAGGCACACTTCCTTTCTTGCCAGTAAACACAGCTGTGTAGTTCACATCCATTTTCAATGCATTTCAATGCAACCTCCTTCTGGGGTGATTTATGGGGTTCAGGGTTCATTGGTTCAGGACAATTCTGGTGTCCTTGGATTCCTCTCAGCCTGCCCTTTCCAAGGAAAGGGTGTCATTAGAGTTCAGTGCATATTTTAGTTTTAGTTTTTTGGCAATAACTTTTCATAGGAAAGGTGCTATTTCAATACTGAATTTTGCATTGGATTCTGTTCTTCAATATGAATCCAACGGTATATGACATGTTGGGGTTTCATGCATCATCGCAAAGTTGCAATTGGGGATCCCCCAGTGCGTGTCACCTCCGACCCAAGGTGTATCACCTGGTGTGGACTGCACCACCTGCACCTCCCTAGCAATGCCTGTTTATAATGTTATAGCAGCAATTTGCAAGAAGTAGTCTCCAAACTAAGCTGTCATGCATCATCCACCCCTCCTTCTGGCCCTTTATATACATGGAGCCCAAATTTGGCATTTAGGTGGAGAAAGTGGTAGAAATTTAAAATAACAAGATTTCCAAGAGTTACACCATAAAGGAATGAGTGTTTGCGGGAAAGGGGGAGCCTTAAAGTTACAGTGACCCCCCTCCACCATTTTCAGTTCAATAAAGTATATGAGCTTGCAGTGGCTGCCGAGAATCCTTTGACTGAAGCATCCATTAATTAAGAACCCCCAAATTAGGTGTTTAAATGATAAACTGTAATAGCTCCAGTGCAGCTGTTATAAACCGCCAAGTAAATTATACCCAGCTGAAAGAGCCCATAATTAGGTATTTATGTAACAGATTTAAAGGACTTTGAAAGATAACAGATTTTCTTCTGTCTACACTTTTAAAAAAGCAAAGTGGCAATAATAGAGCCATGAAAGCAACAACAATCAGAGCTAACGTAGAAAACCATGATTTTTTTAGTCATTTATTTACAGCCCAGTTTCACTGAGCATTGCACGGAGGGCACAGATTGCACAGAGCCTTTTGCGACATCAGAGGGTACTTTTGTTGTCACAAAATGGCTGCTGTGGAAGGTAGTAGTGCTCCAGGACTACTGTCAGAGCTGCATGTATACGATGGAACTAGGGTGACCATATGCCATAACCAAAAAGAGGACAAGCTTCTAATATGTAGGACACCCAAGAAATGTAGGTCTTATCTTGCCAGGACACTTCCTCAGTTTGATCATCCTTCCATATTTGCTGTTGTTGCTGGAGACATTCTCTCATCAGCTCATCTTTGATGCCATCTCACTGATGTATTCCTGGATATTCTGAGTTTCATCCAGGATAGTAGTTTTAACGCTCATCAGACCCCGGCCGCCCTCTATCCGACTAGTGTGTCGTCTCTGGATGCTAGATTTGGGGTGGAAACCCCCATACATTGTGAGGAGCTTCAGAGTTTTCACAACGGCCACCTCCATTTCTTTCTGTGGCCAACTCACTATACCAGCAGGGTATCTGATGACTGGCAGTGTATACGTATTGATGGCATGTAACTTATTTTTCCCATTGAGCTGGCTTTTCAGGATCTGCCGTATCCTTTGATGGTACTTAGATATTGCTGTCTTCCTTGCCTCTTCTTCATGATTTCCGTGGGATTGTAGGATACCTGGGTACTTATAGCTGGTCTCAATGTCTGTTACGTACCCTGTTGGTAGTTCTACCCCACTGGTCTTAACCACTTATCCTCTCTTTACTATCATTCGGCTGCACTTATCCAGGCCGAATGACATCCCAATATCCTGGCTGTGTGCCAAGCAGTATGCCAAGAATGAATGAGACATCGACATATTGCTTTCATGTGGATAATTTATACACTAGATTACTAAATATTAAATTTAAAACTATTACATATAATTTATTAATTATAAGAAAGCTGCATGCTGTCTGCTTTCAAGGGAAAAAAGGACACTGAAGTTTTTACAGGCAAAAATCCAGGATATGTCCTGGAAAAAGAGGACATATGGTCACCCTGGCTGGAACAGAAGGTACCAGAGCAGGAAGAATTTGAAATGAAGTGGGAAGGGGCATGACAGGGGCAGGGAGGCTGCAAGGAGTGGATCCTATTCCCTTCAGCTGCAGCCTCCTTGCGCACTTTCTTTCCTCAGATTTCCATTAGTGAAATAATTGCTAGTCTAGATCTGAGAAGACCCATTGTGTGTTGGGGAGGCTTATGCAAGAGTAAGGGGTTGTAAATCCCCTTTCCCTGCTTAACCCTCTCAATCATCCCCCTCTCGCTCAATACAGCATGCCCAAATTTGACATGGCTGCACCAATGGGCAGGGGAGAGATAAAATTGGGCATTTAGGTTTGAACATCAAGATCAACTTTCCTGGAAGTAACTTGCATCAAATTCAATAAGACCTACTTCTCAGTAATCATGATGAGGATTTCACTCTTAGGGCAAAATCCAGAGTAACTATGGGGAGTCATTGCTCTGGTGTAAGAACAAGTTACTCTGGATTGCAATATGAATTTCCCATAGGTTTTCATGAGATGGTGCAGTAACTACGGGTGCATGTAAAGTCTCTTACATGCTCCCATAGTTGCTCTGGATTTGGGGATTAGTCTAGCAAAGTATTACAGTCCAACAACATTTCACAACGATGCACATTCCAACCATTCAACAGACAAGAAGGATGTTAGCAGCACTGTTCTAATCCCCTTCCTGGACTTGACTCAATGATCTTGGTCCATGTGGACCAGCACCAACCTTGTTGCTGACACATGTCAAAGTAGATTTTTCGGTTCTGTGGATGTTTATCCCTGGGTAAAAGATCAAAAGTTCCCTTACCCAAAGGGCTCCACATCTACCCCACCCCACAGGATCCAGCACCTTCTGTTTTGGCATGGCTGCCCCAGCAATGGGCGGGGGAGCATAGAATTGGGCTGTTTTAAATTTGTCTAAAGAGTGCTACATACAAAGAAAAAATCAGTACTGCATCCAAAAGCACAAACATTTTTTATCCATACCAAGTACTATTTTCTTATTCATGCAGAGGGCAACACCAGGAAGACTAAGGTCCCAGTTAAGGGCCAAGCTTTGACCAGGGAGCTTGTCCCAGCTAAGTGCCAAGACTTGACTGACTGGAACATGAACCCACAAAGAATATGTATGAACACACATAACACCTTAAAAATATCAAGAAGAAAAAAAGAAGTAAGAGGGTTCACATGAACATTAAAGACTGTTCTATATGGATGAAATTTTGGGGTTTAATTCAGATGATAGATGCACACAGGTGCAGGGATCCCAAGATACAACTGTCACAGGAAACATGTTCCAGGTAGGTTGTCTGTATGCTTTTGGGGCTTTTCAAAAGCATTCCTTCTCTTATAAGGAGCAGCTATGATGTCATAGGAGACATATTGATCCCAACAACCACATTTCCCCCTCACACCTCTGACCTCTCCATACGTACAAAGTATTCAATGTTTGCCTATCCTCTGTAAACCGCTGCTTGTGAATTGGAGCATGGGAGGAGAAATGCTGAACATGGTGGTGTCACAGGTTTCTTTTACTAATAGTTACCAGGAAGCAAAGCCTTATGGCAGCCACATGCCTATTATAACAGCGACCTGGTCCCAAAGTGGTGTATTCCTTGGAAGCTCGATCCCAAAGCTATGCTATCCAACAATGTCGCAAAGTGAAACTTTTTTGGGTTATCATTGCATGTTTTAGGTTAAGGAACTGCAATGTTTCATTGATTAAAGACTCTCTGCCTGTCGGTTTCAAGATCAATAGGTTGGTGGTTTGAGACCCTAGTGCCACAAAAAGGAGTGAGTTCCCTTCACGCAGTGGTGGGATTCAAATCAACAGGTTCTATGTCCCATTAGTAACCGGTTCTCAGAACAGGCGCTCATTAGCAAAGTGTTCTATAGAACCTGTGAGAACCCCCTGAAACCCAACACTGCCTTCTCTTGTCCCAGTTCCTGCCAACCTAATGATTCAAAAGCATGCAAATACAATTAAATAGCTTCTACTTTGGTGGAAGATAACCATCAAAGCTGTAATGGACAACTTTCATCTAAAATACAATAGTAGACCCTGCCAGCACACAGGACATATGACTTTTTCTGCATGCATATTTTAGGCCACCAATGGCTTAGTAAGAACTTCAATGGACAGGACTCCCCCCAGTTAGGTGTTCAGCTGTTATATACTTTATATGTACGCATATGTTAATGGTAGTTTTTATATTGTGTTTAATTGATTCTGAGACATTTGATGGTTTTGTTGTCAAAAAGCTGCATAAATAAATTTGTTCACATACTGTGCTTAAAGCATGGCTGATTCACTTTGCTACTGCCATTCAAAATCCTGGGATGGTTTTATATGTCTTTCGATACACGTGATTTCTGCTGTGTTTAAGCATTTCATGGGGATCACAAGTCATTAATTAGAAATGGCTCAGATGTATAGCAAGCTTTTATTTTCCTTTAAGCAAGCCAGCCTCATGCGTGAAGAGATGTTAATTGGTATGCAGATTGCTCTCCTGCACCAAGGAGTGGCTTCTTGTCTCTGTGGCAAAAGGTACTCGGACATCAAGGGTGGGGTAGTGAGTAGGAAGGCGCCCTTCAGGGGGCTTTCAAGCTTTGTGGAAAATAGTGATGTATGAGACAGGGATTCTTTTAGAGCCTGAAGAGTACATGACAGTTAGAATAATATGGGGGCCAAACACTGTCTTCACAATTGAGACAGATGGGCTCATCTTGTCTCACTGTGATTGTGAGCGGCCCAAGCTGAGACGAGCTTTCTTACGAAGGATGTCATTTGGTGGCAGGTAATGTATGTTGGACACGCTGTCCCTTGGTGGGAGCTTTCCATCCAAGGGGCAAGCTGTTGACAGGAGCTGAAGCACCCTTTGTGGAGGGAGGCCTTCATCATCACAGCCAAAAATGTTTTTATGGCATTGAGATGCACACACGTCAGGAATCGGCCTTTCTCTCCACTCTGCATTCTGGCCTCCAACATTGGCTTCCCTAGCACTTCATAACCATTTTCTAACTTTACTTCATTTGTCACGTGAATTTTATTTTTTAAAAAAAGTTTCGTTGCACTGCTCTGTGTGGGAAGGCAAAGTGCTGGAACCCCAAAAAAACGACTATAACAAAGCCAATGGGAGCCAGTTCATTAACACACTGCAAAGATGCAGTATTTACAGCAACAGTGTACATCTTAAGATTTACACTGTGTCAGGCTTTCAGTCCATCTTAGCAAACTCTTCTTTAGGAGCATTTCAACAGGAGCATATTACAGGTTTTCAGCCAAAGAAATTATAGGAAATACCAAAACAGATTTCAAATGCACATGAGCTTGCTATCTGGTTCAAAAAAGGGAATTGCCATTGATGTTATGCTGAAGAACTAGAATTCTCTTAAGTCCACCTTCCCCTTTTAGAAGGAAGTTTGTAAGTGAAAATTGTTTTGTGCAGCCCACTTGTCAATGTATGTCAGATAGCTTGTGCTCTGCTCCATCTTTGTCATCTGCATTTGGTCAGCTCTGCCTGTGCAGGAGAGAAACATTGAAGAATGCAATCCGAAAGACACTTTCCTGGGAGTGAAACCCATTGAACACAATGGGGGTTATCTTTTGAGTAGACATAGTTAGGATCGTGCTTGAAATCTGTCTGTGAAAACTATGAAATAGCCAGAAGTTCTGTTGTGTTGAGACCAAAAACCGAATGTCTGTTTTTAGTAGGATAACCAGCTACAAAGAAAGGGAGGTCTCCTATGCTTTTAAGTGTTCTTTAATGAAGAGTTTCCTTAACGATTGCTTTCCCCCCTACCTTCCAGCCTACATCAAATTCTGGGTTCCCTTGTTGATTGAGATGCTGCAAAGGAACATAAAGGCAGGATCTTCTCAGTTATGGCATCTACAGGTTCAACTTGTTATACACAATGGACTTGACTCAAAATGAATGGTTGCTGCAAATGAGGAGGAATGTACTGATTCCTAGAGAAGGGAAAAAAAGTCCCTTTAAAAACACAGGTTTAAAAACTGCTTTTCTTCCTGTTGTAAAGAGGCAGTCATGCAAGTAATCATTCCATTCTTCAGCTGAGCCCTGCAAAGGCAGGGGATCCTTTGCTTTTCTAATGGCTGAAAAGCAGTTTTTAAACAACTGAAAAGGGGCACCCTTTTATTTTTAAAAAAATGCTTTTATTTGGTATAAATATTTAAGAATAAATTTAGTACACTTTTTTGTATCAGTGGGGAGACCAAGAATCAAACCTCTGTGGATGATGAGGCACAACTTTATTCTATTAGAAGCGATGGAGGAGCAAGAAAACTGCAAGTGAGTTTGAAAATCTATTTTTCTACTGTTTTTTAATCCACAATATTTTTATCCACTGGAGGTTCTGGAGCAGAACCCTTTATCACCTGTACACGATAAATTACAGGAAACAGCAGAGAGCAAATAAGCACATGAGAAGAACGTTGCAAGGAATAGGGCTAATGTCCTCCCCCCAGTGCTTTGCAATCATGATCTAGATAGAGTCTCCTGTGACTATTTATCAAAAAAAGGATTACTTCTGTGCCAGCTACTGATGGCCTTAACATGTAGTTAACATTGAATAATTGAATGAATGAGTTTTTACCCTGCCTTTCTCCCAGGAATGGGACTCAAGGCGGCTAACAGAGAAAATGGGAACAACAAAAACATGGCCTCTTTCTTTCTTCTTTCTTCTTTCTTCTTTCTTCTTTCTTCTAAAAAGTTCACAAAGCGGTTTACAAAATAATGAAAAATTACTAGCTAATTAATAGCTAATGTGTCCCTGTCCCAAAAGGGCTCACAATCTAAAATTCAAAAGAACACCTACAGAAGCCACTTTCTCCATTTTCTTCCTCAACAGGTAAATGAAGATGGCGTTTTTTAAGTAAAATTATCAATAGGAAGTGCCAATTGCTGTGAAGGCTCCTAGAGCCAGAAATAAGAAAACTATGTACCAATGGGTACAAACTGCAAGAGAGGAGATTCCAGCTGGATATCTGGAAAAAATTCCTGACGGTTCGGGCGGTTCGGCAGTGGAACAGATTGCCAAGGGAGGTGGTGGACTCTCCCTCAATGGGGATCTTCAAGCAGAGGCTCCACGAGCACCTGTCGGGGATGCTCTAAGGGGATTTCCTGCTGCAGGCAGTGGGTTGGACTAGATGACCTACTAGGTCCCTTCCAACTCTAGGATTCTATGATTCTATATGCAGTGGGGTACAGGGAGAACAAAGCAGCTGACTTTACTCCTCCACTGGGGTTCATCTGGCTTAATCATAACCAAAAGTCTATACAGTAGCACCTCGTGTAAAGAACGCCTCACGTAAAGTATGTTTCACGTAACAAACAAAAATTTCTCTAGGATTCTGCTTCATGTAAAGAAAGTGCTTCATGTAAAGAACACATTCGTTGGCAGTTGGGGCAGACGCGCTGGCCGGCAGCCTGTTTAAAAAGCGTCAGGGCTGCCTAGCGCACCTGCCCATAGTGAAAGCAACACTTCCACGCTGTTCCTCCTGTGGCCGGATGTCCGCTGGGCAGAGGGAGAGAAGAGCAGTGGAGAAGAGGGAAGCAGCTCAGAGCTAGCCAGAAGGGAGCAGGGGAGAGAGAGGCTCAGGATGGAGAGAAGGAGAAAGTGGGGAGACACTTTGGAGGTGTCTTTGATTGCAGCCTCCTAACCATGTCTATCCAGAAGTAAGCCCCATTGTGTTCAATAGGTCTTACTCCCAGGAAAGTGTCTTTAGGACTGCAGCCTAAGTAGACTTCGTAAGATCATGCACATTGAATGCATGTTTTGAATTCAATCCCAGTGTTCTGTCATCATTTTTGCATCCAGTTAATATTTTTATATGAATATTTTTGGGGTTTGTGGAACCAATCATCTGAGTTCCCATTATTTCCCATGGGAAAATCCGCTTCACGTAAAGAATGTTTCACGTATAGAACATGCCTCCGGAACGAATTAAATTTGTTACGTGAGGCGCCACTGTACTTCTCTTTATTAAATGAGGAAACAACACAAGGCTTTGAATTGTAGTGTTTCAACTACAACTGAATGAATAGTGTAGAAATAGTCCTACATTGTATCCTATCTCTATAGCCAAAGTTTTGGGAACTGTTCGTTATAAGCAGACTTCAGTATTTAAGGGCCAGACTACCATTGCTTTGAAAACACATTTTAATTATAAGCATAATTATAATGGGATAAAATAACTTGATATAAACTGCCCACTTCCTCAGGTTGTGCAAATCTACTTTTTTAAAATTAATGCTTTATGTATCCAAATATGCCCAGGCAAAGGTTTCAGTTTCTGCATGTGAAACTACACTGATTTGGGAGTTTTGCTTCAGCGTATTGCTAGAAACAACTGAGGCTGAAATCCTATACACACTTTCCTGAGAGTAAGTTCCAATTAAGACAACAAGGCTTCAGAGTAGAATACAGGTTTGTGCCCTAAAAATTCTTGGGCAATTTTAACAAGTATTCTACAGCACATTTGGATGTTGTCATACATAGAGTGTGACAGATTTTACTGAAAAGTCAGACTATCTCTCATGCCGAAAAAGGGTCCAGGAACAAAGTGTTCAAATGAACCCCACAATGTCTACCTTGTTTGGGTTCCATGCCAAACTAGAAATCCCTAAATCCAATTAAATAAAGGGGTTAGGCACCTCTAACTTTGGCTAGGATTGGGTTGACCAACTTCACTCATAGGAAAATGAGTCATGGTAGTAAAAAGCCACACACACTTTTCAGTGTTTTATGTTTCTGTTTATGGTGTGATGGATCATATGAGTATGATGTATAGAGCTGGGAAGACACGGTTTACAGTGGTTTAACCAGATGAACTCTCACTCTGTGTTGGGCACTTTCTAGAGTCTGAAAATATGACTGCTATAAGGACTGTTCAGTGGTGCCAAAATGCTTTGATGAAAACACCACCAAACATTTGTAAACACATGTGACATAGTATTGGCATGGAAAGAGAGGGTTAAAAAGGGTGAGAAAAAAATTTGAGGATTGTCAGTGCAGTGGACCTAGTTAGGCTGCCACAGGTCCAACAGAAGTATCAATGGGTGTCCAAAAATGCCACAAAGCACTTCTGTACCACTCATGGGGGTTCCTCTGGTTCTGCCCTACCCTAAAAATAACTATCCCTCTGTCCTATACTTAACTCTGAGTTTCATGTGATGATCTCATACCTTTGATGTTTTGGTAGGAGCGCCACATCATCTCTCTGACACTGTGTCGGGGGCTGGAAAATATTGATTTACATTTTCATGTAATACTTTCTAAAACAGAGAGGTGATCTCCAAACCAGTTCATAAGCACTTTCAGGCACACAGAGGGAAGGAGCGTTCAACCTCCCGAGGCCTCAGAATAGGGCTTCTCTGTGAACCAATGGAGGGGACTTGCCATTAACGACATGGGGCTTGCCACAGGGTGCAACTGCCCCCCAGGCTGGGGTTTGGGCATCCCTTTTCCTTGATCAAGCAATGCCCCAAACAGATTGACCACCTGATGCCACTTAACCACCATATGTGTACAAGGTTGCCAAACTTGTGCTGCACTTCATTGTCATGTAACACTTTCTCAAAAACAGGAAATGCAGGACTTCCTGTTTTATTTAAAGGGACTGCATGAGGAAGGAGCAAGGCAAGGAAAGTGACGTTCGGCTTCCCACTTACTTTTAGTGTAGGGGAAGCAGATCAGTGTTGCTCCATCTGTGCCAGACTGGAGGGAGATGATGGCAGATTGGTGTTCCCCTGTCATCTGCCACTGTAACTAAGCTATACCTGCCATGACCATTGAAACCTTCTCTTCCCTTGTCATACATACCTCAACCCTCTCACTGTAGCCAGATGTCTGCTGCCAAAGCCAGTTACATCTTTCATAATGCACGCAATCCAACATCTAGGTGCAAACGTCTACAATGATTACTTAGCTCATTCTAGATAAACAAATTTGTCCTTCCCATTTATTTGCACTGGCTTTTCTATGCACCCTCCCTTCGCATCTTGTTATTTCATGGCCATGGTCTTTGCTGCTCCAACTCTCCCATCCACAGCCAGCCACCCAGAGGAAACTTCACTCCATATTCCATATGCTGGGAAGCCTCTTCCAGAAAACATACATAGTGCCCTGTATAGACACACTTCCCCCAAAAGCTCACTTTGCTTTGACAAATCTGGTCTAGCTCCCTGACTTCTCACTCCCAAAAGCAGGGATGGGTAAGCTGAAGCTGAAATCCTTGATCTTTAACAATTATATAGAAGAGAGAGTTTCAGCAGGTGTCTGAAATTGTGTCATCTCATAGATAACATGCTGCACCTGTTGAAATTCCCTTTTCTATGCAATTGTTAAAGGTCCAGGACCCCTACAGTGGCCCAACATGACCCTCCCCTCTCCACCCATAAGCAATGGCTTTTTCATTACATGAAGTTAGTTATTAGCCAGTGGTGGTCAGGATGTCTGTACCCTCTCCTTTCTTTTACACTTGTTTAAATAAATTATCTGACAGTGATTCTGGTCTCTTATGTAAGTCTGTAAAACCACAACACTTAAGATTGTGGTGTGTGTTTACTGAATGCACAAAATAGTCTTCTCTGTTTCATTTCCCAATCAGTCAAATTCAGCTGATCACATTCTGGACATCCCCCATGCCAGAAGAAGATGCCTTCAAGTCAATTCCGTGTCCATTGACTTATTTTTCCCCTAAACATTCCTTGGAGTAATTTCACAATAGTGTTGCACCATACATTATCATAAGACTGGAGAGCAAAGGACAAGTGACTAATTTTAGGTACAACAGAGAAGCATTTGTACTTATTTGGGAGCAAGCCCCACCGACTACAGTGAGATTACTTCTGACATTGGGCTGTAATTTTGTTCAGTAAAGCATTTGTTGTTCCTTTCATTGGTAGTTGATATGCCTGTGTGATGTTTTGCCCCCCCCAAAAGACAAGATGTTTTATGTGTACACATCTGTGGGTGTTTACAAAGAGAGGAAATGCTCTTTATTGTTCTCTGATCTGATTGACAATATATGAAAATGTTTAGCTAGAACTGCTGGAAACTCTGCTATTGGTTGAAATGGCTGTCTATAACTTCTGTAGTTTGTCCAAAAGCTATTTCTTTACATGTCTGTTGACCTGAGTTGCTATATCCATGAATTGTGGCTTACCCTCCCATTCTTTTTAATTACTTGAGTTATAATTTGTTTCATTGTGTATCTACATTCTTATCCACTTGAATTGTTCATTCATCACACAAGGCATCAATTAAACAAATGATCAATTATTTGAATGATCAGCCAATATTCTACTGATTAACATGTTGAGTTTTTTATCTGATTGATGGTGGTCTGTTTAATGGACTAAATTAGTAAGTTGACAACTAATCAAACACCAATTATGTCTAGATTTAGGATATTGTATTGCACAGTGAAATGGTCAAAATCAGGAAGTATACAGATAAGAAAAGACAGCTCCCATATTGTTGTGATTATTGTTTCAGGATTTAAGAGGGTTTCTGAGGTGAAAATCCCCACTCAACTATGAAGTTCACTGGGTGATCTTATGTGAACATATGTCCTTTTCTGTCCTCCTTTTTTAGCCTTGTGTTCTGGAAAAAAGTCATCATTCTCCTTTTCCTTGTGAGCAGATGTCAAGCCCCTTACTGTCATGCCCGATTGACATGTCTATCTCCGAGCGGTCATCTCGGCCCTCTGCCATTCTTACTTGAGACTGGACCTCCCCCAGAACGACACACACCACGCTACCAGGTAAGAGTAATAACGAAGCCTTCTTTATCAAAACTCTGGGTGGGGGGTGGGGAGGTAACACACCAGATAGGAGACGGGACGTACAGACAGCTTGGGGAAAAGTCCGTTAGAAGGAGGGGAAATAGGCTCTTACAAGTCCTTAGAGTCCGGTTAGGTGGGGCAGCTGCTCCACCTCTCTCTCTCTTTTCCTTCTAACCTCTTTCTGTTCTTTTGCAGGTCTCCGATGACTTGTCTCAGACAGGTGAGTAGTTCTCTTGGAAACAGGTCAACAATATCAGGTAAGTCAAACTCGTCTTGAACGATTGAACCAACAAACTAACGTCCTTTTCTTTTCTCCTTCTAGGTAAGCTGCTGGGTTTGTGGCTGGACAGCGCCAGCGCTGGATAGTCCTCCTTCACCTCTTACTCTTCCAGCCCCCCCTTGGTGCAGCCCCTGCTCTTATATACAGCACCCACTGCCCCTCCCTCTTCGGTCCTCTCCCCGCCCCCTCAACGGCCCGAAAGAGCGGGAGACTCCAGGATTGGCCCGGGAGGCTATAGGGCACCCTGGGTAAACCCCAGTACACCCTGCGCAATACAGGCACAGGAGGTCCCACCAAGAGTCAGACCAATACACCCGGTCAGCTGCGGTTGATTCCAACACTTTGTCCCATGGGGGCCTTGGCCTCACTGACACTCCAGCCATTCCTTCTTCTGAGGGTGGGGCTTCCCCGCCACAGCAGACATCATGGAACCTTCTTGTAACTAATAAATTATATGTAATTGTGTATAATAGTTTTAAATTTAATAATACTGTTTAAATTAACCACATTATATATTGTTTTCTCACCCTCCATGGGTAGTGAATGTATGTTATCCTCAATCTCAGGTCCTCTACCTCTGACCCCTGCCTTTTGTTTACTCACCAATTGCTTACTCACAGGAATTAGGTAAGCAAGATACTCAGTAGTGGGCCAAAGCCGGTTCGGACCGGATCGCCTGAACTGGTTGTTGTTTGTGCCCCCTCCCCCGCTACCAATCCGGTAGCTACGGGAGGGGGGGCACAAAACCGTGCACACCTGTTCGGCATGCCTGGGGAAGCCCTATACTGCACGTGTGTCAAGCATAGCTTGATGCACACACAGTGCATCTCCTGAAGCCTGTTTCAGGAGTGCGCCAGGGTTGGGGCCCGCCCCTGACCCTGCCCACTCGCACCCGCAGCATGCTGGGGTGGGTGGCGTGCCCTCCCAGGCCCCTTCCCGCCCCACCCCTGACCCTCCCCTGCCCCTGCCCCCGCCCCTGGCACCGCCCCTGACCCCAGCCTGGCCCAACCACTTCCAGCGATCCAGTTGTTGGGCCAGGCCGGGCCCACCATTGAAGATACTGACAAAGGTTTTATCGGGGTCCACCAGCACAACCATGGCTGAGAGTCTTGGTGGTGGCAAAAATTCAGAATACAATCCAGGGATCTAATACCTGCATATAATCTATCTCCATATATTTTACAATGCTTGTTTCATCACCACAAGAGTATAAGACTGTAATGGGTGGGTGTATTACACTATTGTAAAAATAATAATAATAAATAACATTTATTATTGTTGCTACACCATTGTTGCCCTACTGTCTAGCCATTAGAAACAGGGGACCAGCACATCCAAAACTACATCATGGGGTGGGGTCTGAGCACATGATTTTAGCATAGGTAGCATGATGCTAAACACATGTGTAATCATTTTCCAAGAGGAGATACAGCTGAGTCAAAGATGCATGGTAGAAGCCCAGCAGCAAAGCTGCATCTGTAAGTACTCCCCAGCTACAAATGACATGTGCTGTGTGCTTTGCCTGGATTTCACTATCCACTGAATTAACTGCTAATTGTTTGATTTTATTATTTTAATGATGATTTATAAAGTGATTTCTTGGTGTTCAAAATATATCTTGATGTCCTTTCAAAAACTCTGTAAACTAGTGTTGTTGTTAAATTCCTAGAGGAAACGACCATCACAGGTTACAAGCCAGGAGGGTGTGGATAGACGTGGACAACCTCAAAATGCCAAGTGCAGGAGGGGCACCTGGCTGCAGGTGTCATATGTGCTCCCTGAAGCATCAGGTGGGCTGCTGGATGAGATGGGCCTTTGGCTTGATCCAGTGGAGGCTCTTTTTATGTTCTTATTCCCATATTGCAGGTGGGACCCTTTGGCTGAAAGGGAGCTACGTACTTGCCTAAGCAACTTACCTACCTGACTTGAAAGGGAGACTACCTGCTAAGTTCATAAAAAAGTCAAGATTTGAACCATGGAAATTCTGATCAGTCCGAAGAATTCAGGCTGCAATCGTATACACACTTTGCTAAGAGAAGGTCCACTTAACACAATGAGATCTACTTCTAAGTAGACATGCATAGGATTGCACTGTTACACTGTTAATCCCCAGTTAGATTGGCACAAATCCTGGCAGAAAGCTGATGGGTTTTGCAAAAGAGCACTCCTGGGAGGCCATTGCACAGCTGCTCTCCACACCACCATGGGAATGGGGAGATGGGTGAGTTGCTGGCTTACATTGGTTAGGATTGTGACCTCTGTCTCTTAATCCTGGGCTTGCCAAAATTCTCTTCCACAAAATTGGGACGGGACCCTCTTCCACAAAATTGGGACGGGTAACAATCGGTTACCTGTATGTGAATGCAATCTCCCAAAATTGGGACTGTCCATGTTTTTTAGGTCATATGCAGTGGTGGGCTCCAGCAGGTTCGCACCTACTCTATGGAACCGATTGTTAACGAGAGATAGAACATATAAAGTTTTAAAATAGTCATTTAAGAGTGGCTGCCAGATGGGCATAGAACCAGTTGTTAATTTTTTTGAATCCCATCACTGGTCATATGGCAACACTACTTAAGCCCAAGCCTGCAGAAGAGCAGATCTGGAAGGCTCCTCAGGTTAAGGGAACACTTAAGAGCAGTGGTGGGCTTCAGGGGGTTCTCTCAGGTTCTATAGAACCAGTGGTGGGCACCAGCAGGTTCGCACCTACTCTATAGAACCGGTTCGTAACAAGAGATAGTACATATAAAATTTAAAAATAGCCATTTAAAAGTGGCTGCCAGATGGACAGAGAACCGGTTCTTAATTTCTTTGAAGCCCATCACTGTATAGAACCCTATGCTAATGAGCGCCTGGTTCTTTCTGCTTACTAATGGGACATAGAGCACAATCCTAACCATGTCTACTCAAAAGTAAGCCCCATTGTGTTCAATGGGACTTACTCCCAGGAAAGTGTCTTTAGGATTGCAGCCTTAGAACCTGTTGTTAATTTTGGTTATTAGGAACCTGTTGTTAATTTATTTGAATCCCACCACTGCTTAGGAGTAAGCCTTTGTTGTCTCAGATTTGAGATAGCAAAATCATTTGTGCATTTGGGCATGTGAGAACTTGATCTGTGAGACTGGGTCTGGGAAAAGAGGCTGGGATTTTGTGGCTGCTGCTGTTGCTGAGTGTACCCTCCTCCCAGACTTGATCTGTCCCTATTTCAACTTGCAGAATCTCCCCTTCCCTAAGTTTCCCCCTTAAAAACCTTTCCTGGGTTTTCAGCTTGGCAGCTTCAGACTGCCAAGGTCTCTTGACAATAATGTAATAGCTTTGAACCCAAACCTATAGTGCAGGTAACCGCTTGAAGCCATTGTTGCTTGCTAAATTAAATCGCTTACTTGGAATTTCCTACTGCAAGGCCATTTTGGGAAGGAAAGCATAAATATTTTGTTTCACAATTCAAGCATTGTTTCAGGCCACAGAAGTAGCTGTATTCTGTGAGCCAGTGGCATGCAAACTATGAGTAATTAAGGCATCTGTTTTCCAATAAGAAGAAGTTCATGGGTTAGTTTTCTACTTTTTCTGTTGCTAGCCTTTTCCAAAAGCCCTAAGCTAACAAGCAGGTTCATTTAATGACAGGCCCTGGATTGTAAAAGTATTATTGGACTAGGCATGTGCCTTCACGGTGAACATCAGTCCTGTAGGAGCATAATGTGTTCCTTAAGCCAGCTTGAAGATCAAATTCATATTTCTTGTCCCATGTTTATATTTTAAGGGAACAGCACCCTCTTATGGCAAACTGTAAGAATAACTAGCCACTAAGATTGATCTGAATTTGTGGCACACACCTGGCACCAATATTCATCTTTTTCCACGCAGGTCAGTGGAGAACTTTCCTGTGTTGATGGTTCAGCGTGTATGTGTCAAACCAGGAATGCAGGAAAGAAATCCCTGCAAATATATCCTGAGTGGGTACAAGAAGCCATCTCTCCACACAGGCTGCACCATTGGTGCTGATCAAGCTTGGACAAATTTGGTTTTTGAAAATATCAGCTCCTTTGGTTGAGTGCAGCTGAGCTTATGCAGAGTGCTTTTTCCTGAATAGGGCCAGAGGACCTAAAGGCAAGTTGCTTCTGATCATGTGTCAAATGCCTTTTTCTTCTGCTACAAAGCTTTTTTCATAGGGAAACCAAAATTTCAGTTTAAGGAAATAGAGCATTTAAGCATGTGCAGAATATGTCCTCCCCCTCCCAAAGAGCATCCATTTTATGCATTTTATAGAAAGTAGGAAAATTAAAACAACAAATCAAAACATTTCATACAAGTTGGAATTATGGTCAGGCTAATAATTCTGGCTGGGTAGCAATTCTGCTGTGAGATTTCCTTACTGACCAGTCTGCTATTTACAGCCAAACAGTCTTCAATTTAAAGAGGACAGGCAGAGATAAATATATTTGTGAGTGACAGGACTCCAAAATCCTAAAACTGATATTTGCCATGTCAATGTTATAGTGGAACAGAAAGGCAAAAGCCCATGCAAGGACATGTTAGATAGACACTCACCATCACAGCATCCTTGATCAACTAGGCAGCCCTTCAGTGAGACAACAGCTCCTTTTCCAATGCCGTTCAAAATGCTGGTTTGGTTGATGTTTAATTTGGGTTTCTTACCAACTCTAAATCAGACATTCAGAATAGGTAACATAGGAATCTGTGGTGGTAAGACAAGTTCCTGGAAAATAATAGGGCCAGCCCCAAGACCTCTTGACATCTGATACAGATTACCTTTACCCAACGATGCAATCAGTCTCTGCTCCTCTCAGTTCCAATGTTCTAATTCAGCCCTCTCTTCCTCCCATATTTTTCTTTGACCCCTTCTTCCATTTCTAAACCAATTCCATTCCTTTTCCAATCTATGTCTGCTTTTAAAAATTTTTATGTTGTCCAAGATCAGCAGACATTTCACATCCTAATTTGGCACACAATCTAGAGGTGCTGGTACCATTTGTAAAGATGTCCGTGGTCAAGGAAAACCAAAACAAACATTCCTTTAATTCTTTGGTTTTGTTCTGCAGATATTGGTGGTTCTCCATAGCTATGTTTGCAGAAGAGAGGAGGGAAGGTCAGCTGACCACTTGAGTTGGAAAAAAAAAATTAGAGCCGGTTCACATGCATGTGGCCATCATTTAATGAAACATTCAGTGATGTACGGTTGTCTGGTTAAATTGCACTGCTGAGAAACATTGTGTTTGAAGTTCTAGAAGTTCTGAGGAACTAGAAGTTCTGAATATGGTATATGATCCATGAAAGATCATAGCTGCAAAACCTCGATGTTGAGTCATCAGCATGCATGAGAGCAGAAGGCCGTCGTGCTGCTTTACAGTTTGTGGGCATGCAGTGGAAGTGATGTTGGGTGGCACATTTTAATGAGAAGGTATAAATGCCTCTTAGAAATAAAAGTTCAAAGAAAGCACTTTCTCCCTCATACCACATGGAGACATTAAACATGGAAGGATGGATTGTGCTTTCCAATCACTAACTCTATTAAATTTGGCTTTTATTAAAATTAAAATTAAGCTCTGACTTTTTCTATATAAGGATTATTTATCTATCTTATCTATTATTTATTTATGCTTTTCTACTAAAAAGCTCACAAAGCGGTTTACAAAGAAAATGAAAAAATTAATAGCTAATTAATAGGTAATGGATCCCTGTCCCAAAAGGAATCACAATCTAAACTGCAAAAGAAAATCAACAGAAACCACTAGAACAATTACTGGGGTTGTGTAGGGCCAGTTACTCTCCCCCTACTAAATAAAAGAGGAACACCCACTTGAAAGAGTGCCTCTTGCCCAGTTAGCAGGAACTATTGCTTTCTCTTCACTTTCCTTCTCTACATTTCAAACGATGTGTGTTTTCTGCTTAGTGCTGGAGAAAGAACTGAGAAACTACAAGATTTTACATTTTAAAAAAATGGAGGAATAACCATTTTTGCTTCTTTGTTCCAGTAGCACTTGGTGCAAGATGTTGGACACCTACAGTAGCCAGACTAATCTAGTCCATGGCCTAATAAAATGGGCCATTTATGACAGCGTATCAAAATGTGTATTGCATTGCTATTGCTTGCAACAGATACGCTGGCAAAAGTGACTGGCTATTGTGCACATGTGCCAGATGTGTCTGAACACTCAGTCCAGGTAATGTGGAGGAGGGAGAGTTCAGGGAGGGAAGGAGATTGGGAATTAGCTGGAGGGAGCAGATCTTGGTGGCAGAAGCATACTCCTATCCCCAGTTTTCCAATCCATGCTGCTCCCCTCTTCTCCTCAGACTTATGTACTGGAATGGGTCCAAGGAGACCCAGATGTGATTATGTAGCCTACCAGAAGGTAAGGTTTTTACATACCTCTCTCTCTCTCTCTCTCTCTCTCTCTCTCTCTCTCTCTGATCCTCCCAAAGCCTGCTGCATGTGGTCCATAAACATAGCTGCAAGGGGAAAAAAGTTGGTGGGGGATCAGGTTTGGTCTGCAAAGACCCAATCCTGTCCAACTTTCCAATTCTGATGCAGCCATGCCAATGGTGCATGCATTGCATCCTGCTGCATGGTGAGGAGGTGGGGCACTTAGAGAGACCTCCTCAAAGAAAGGGAACATTTATTCCCTTACTTAGGGGCTGTACTGCAGCTGGAAGGTTGGATAGGAATGGGTTCTAAGCAGTGGTGGGATTCAAATAAATTAACAACAGGTTCTATGTCTTAATAACCTAAATTAACAACAGGTTCTATGTCCCATTATTAACCTTTTCTCAGAACCAGGCACTCATTAGCATAGGGTTCTATAGAACCTGTGAGAACCCCCTGAAGCCCACCTAAGTCATACCCACACTCTATCAAACTGCTAACCACTGCAGAGAAATGAAAGGCTTTTCCAATCTACTCACCTTTTCTTCTCTCCTCCCCGCAGGGTCCCACTCCACAGTACTATGCTTTTCAACCAGTCTGAACATAGGTTCTGGAGAACTCAAAAGTCTTCTGCTCACTGTTTTGTGACTCTCATACTGCAATCCTAAATACACTTTCCCGGGAGTAAAACTCATTCAACACAGAGGGCTTACCTTTGAGTAGACATGGTTAGAATGGCGTTCTCAATTTGTGATTTTTTAAAGCATTATTGGCTTTTGAATTTTCCACATGTAAAACTACACAACTGTAACTACAAATTGCAGAACTACCCACTCTGCATGTTTCAGTTTCTGCTTTTAATTGTCTCCATATAATCCACTTTGGTTTGCTGGCTTCTTCCAGATAAAAACCAGAAAAGGCGTCTCCCACTGGTTTCTTTCCTCCAGTATGGCATGGTGTGAGGCCCAGGCTTGTGTGTTCCTCATTACAAAGTACCTGTCATGAGTATTCTTCAAAGAAAGAATACTTTCCCAGGTCTTTAAGTGGGGTTATTACATTAACCTGGCAAAATGGAAATCATTGAAGCGCTGCTATCTCTCACTTTAATAGAAGACCCCAGCTAATAGGGAGGAGCCCTTGCGCCTGCCATCTTTATCTTGGGTTACACTAACATGAGGAGGAAGTACAGCATTCCTCATTGTAATTATATTATTGTGGCAATGTGGGGAATAGCAACTCCCACACATCTGTGGTAATGTCAGAATCCACTGCAGTATTTCATCTTCTATACTGCTGCACTTGGCCTTTTTTAAAGGGAGCGGGGAGAAATCACAGGATATGGTGTTGCTGGTGGGAAGTGTGCTGATTTGAGACATGAACAGAAACCCAAAAGCAGTGGATCCAAGCACATGTTCTCACAAAAGCCAAACTCGGATGGCCATAAGTGGGAGATTTGGCTGCTCAAGCAATGCAGGGCCTTGTCCAAAACCTGATGAAAGGAGCACTCAGAGATGCGAGCACAAAAAGTCCTCTGCTAGAACTCAAGGGTGTGGGAGGGGGAGGTCACTAAACAGGAACACTTCTGTGAGTTAAAAAACATATTCTTTCTTTTTTTGGTAAAAAGAGCAAATATTGTTCCTTCCAAGTCTTAGTAAAAGAACCGGCAAGGAGCAGAATCGTTTTGCTGTGTAGACCCGGTCATATTGTAGGCAGGCAGGGATAGAAGAGGTTAAGCCGCACAGTAAGCAGGGACAAAAATCTTGTAGTGCTGTAAAAGAAAACTGTGTATGCCATACAAAATACAAGGTGGCCCAAAAAATGTATACACACTTCAACACGGGAAAAATGTGCATAAAAATGTATTACAAAATTTATAGAAGCATCAAAGGGTAGCTGTAAGTCATGTTTGAATTATGCAGTCACATAAGGTGCTCAAATTATCATCTAGACACTTTTGATTTCAGTGAATTAGCAGGGCAGGTTGCAGCGACCATTCTGGGATGGCTGAGGAGAATGCGGTGTGCCTTCCCACTCTGTCACCGCACAGGGTAAGGGAGGAGTACGGGCGGCTAATGACATTGTTAGAGGAAACATACTACTACACATGCTGCCATAATTCAATTCGAGTTTTTAAAAAGGGCATAGATATCAACTGTGTGTATAAATTTTAAATTACTATTTATAGTTTGCAAGATAGTGATGGGGAATATGCTATATATAAAATTGAAGGGTCACTGACTGATTCATCAATGTTCACCCAAAACAGCTGGATCTCAAGCCTGCTTTAAGTCATTCTTCTTGAGTAGACCTCTGCTTCATATTTGTGCTCCAGAAACCAGCTCACCTTTAAGGCATTCAGTGCCATACCCAGGGTCTTTCCAGGACTAGCTAAACAGCATCTACAGCTCACTCGACCGCACAAATTACAGTGATGATAACCTTTCACAGTCTATTACTGTTTTAGTGTATGTCCCTCTGACAGTCTTGGCTGAAGTGCAGCAAGCAAAATTCATTAAAAGTGCATAAATACAAGCTCACCAGAATTTAACCTGTAAATTCTAGAACTATTGGCCGGAAAGCAACATTAAGGTGCAGACTGATATTTCTCTTGTGGTATGTAATCTGTAAGTTTATCCATTGCCATCTTGGTTCTTCCATTTACAAATCGAAATGCCTCTCATTTCCATTTTCCCTCCAGAATATTGAGTCATAATCCAAGTGCTTTTATATCTCAACATTTCCGCAGAGTTCTATATGACCTTAATTATTCTTTTGTGACTGAATAAGCCAAGTGCAAATGTAAATGTGAAAGGATTTGCAGAGACCCTGTTTCTCCAATCGTTCAGAGCAGTACATTCAGTATTCTCAAAGATGTAACTGTAATTTTATGCCATTCTCTGCTAATTGGGATTCTCAATTATTTAAACCCCCTAGAGCAAAACTTTTAAGTTCTGTAATAAGGGTAACTACTTTACCCAATAAATCCCCATTTTTCTTCTCCTTTTTTTGCAAGAATTTATATTCCTTGTCCAGAAGTGACCATAACAAGAGATGTTTTACTGTATGCTTTTCATAATTTTTTCTGCTAATGAAGGGCCACACAATATTGAAATTGCCCAATTGCTTTTCACATCAGAGTCTGGGGATAGTTAGCCTCATTATGATCCTTACGCAAAGCAAACCTTCTTGTACAAAGCCAGAACATGTATAAACAGATATTAGGCCATGCATGTTATGAAGTTCATTGTGCTAAAATATTAAGCCAGGGAGACATTGCACTTCTTCTGAATCCAATTCTATTGACTTCTCTTCTTTCTTTGTCCTGAAAAAATAATAAGGAAAGGTTTCTTTTCTGAATTTTAGGCTGCAATCAGAAACGCATTTTCCTGGGAGAAGGCCCCACTGAATATAAAAGGACTTACTTCTGAGTAGACAAGCATATGATTGCACCATAAGTCTCCTCAATGTCTATTCTAATTTGCCTGTTTTCTCTTTGCAGACTTCTAAGAGTGTGAGAGAGTGAGAGCATGTCTATTTGCCCACTTCACAGCCTCATATTGGATGTCATGTTTTAAAGGGCTATCATGTTCAGAGGTCAATCTGCATAAGCTCTGTCCTTATAACAATCTTTCTCTAGTGTTGAACAGATCTGAATGAATCAGAACAATGCACTGTACAGACATTAGATGAGGCTGGTCCCCGGGGGGAGTGGGGGGCAGATAGGCAAGAACTATTCAGGAATTATTCAGGAACTATTCATTCTTAACATGAATACCCTACACTTGGAAGTTCAGGTGGGTAAATAGGACAGGTCCAACTTTATTATGCACAGATTTTTTTAATACATGAATTTGACTCAACATGAATGGCCATTGCAAGTCACAGTTTTAAAAAACTGCGTTTCTGCTGTTGTAGAGAAGCAGTCATGCAAGCGACATTCCATTCTTCAAGCTAAGCCAGGCAAAAACAGGGTTCATTTTGCCTTTCTAATTACTTTTGTCTCTCTGCAACAGTAAGAAAAACTATTTTTATAACATTGGTCGCACTTTTAATTTTTTAACTGATTTTATCATGTTTTTAGGTTTTAGCAGGGAGTCCCAGAATCAAATCCTGCAGCTACTGAGATACAACCTCATTCTATTAGGAGCAATGGAGGAGCAAGAAACATGGAAGTGGGTCTTTACATCTATTTTTCCACTGTTTTTTATCCACTGAATTTTTTTAATCCACAGGAGATTCCAGAACAGAACCCTCGTGGATAATGAGGGACATGTGTTTCAGTAAATGGCAATGTATACTGCAGTGGTAATATTTGAGCTACTGAGATGCTGTGCTTACAGTCCAGATTTTTGTTTCTGATACACTCAGATTGTTTGCCCCACCTGGGATGGTGTGAGAGGAAACTAACATAGGATGTTCCAACTAAAAATCAACTTGGGTAGAAGTGCTGGTACTCACACAGAGGTGCCAGTACTCTGTATGGGTGCGTTCCCCCACAAAAACACCCCTAGGTATATAGCGCATCAAATACTGCTAGTGTATCTCAGTTAGCTACCTGTTTGCTTCTGGGTGCATTGACACTTAGTGCTGGGCCCACTGACTAGTAGTGCTACTGACTTTTGAAGATCTTAGCAATCTGGGACCAGGAAGTCTGAAGGACTACTGGGTTCCCATCTCAACATGTGCATTAGATCCAAATTTAGATCTGCATAAGGGGCCCTGTTTAGTGTTTCCATTTGAGGTTAGATAGGTGATAGCAAGAGACAGAGCCTCAGAGATGAGATCATCTACATCTTTTCCATTTGGGGGTCCTAAACACACTCATGACAAATCCTCATGGTTGCTTTTTTTTGTGAACACCACTGATTATTGTATTTAAAAAAACTCTGTTAACAGATTCATACCCTGCTGCTTCCTTGTAATTTAATGTGTATGGTGATTTTTTACTGTCTTTTCATTGTGAATTATTGTTTCAGGATTGTTTTCATTATAACCATCTTGATGTTTGGAGGATGAAATTGTGGGATACAATTATCTGTACCGAAGTGTTCTTCAGAATGCCTTATTATGGTGGTTCTTGAGCATTTCAGCCCAGACCCCTTTTCTAGACTGACAGCCTGAACCCCTGCCACACCTGCATGCACCACCTGGCACACCTGTATGCATCCGTACACACACCTGTGTACACACACCTGGCACACCTGCACACATCTGGGCCAGTGCAAACGTGCTTTATGGCATGTTTGTGACCATTCCAGGCCAGCTCAATGGCCAGCAATATTTAAGATTGAGCTGTCAATGTCCATCTGGCATGTTGAGCTTTGAAAGCTAAGAAACCAGCTGAGGGCACCAATTTAGGAAGCTGGAAGACACATGAACACATGCCTAATTGTTTCCTATTTTACTGTGTGCTGTGAAGGGAAATGCTGTCCCACTAGGATAAATTTCAGACGTGACAGGAAGAAACAATTCTTGAGTTTCTTGCATGTAGAGTAGTCCTAATGGCACACATGGAACATTCAGGCTTCTCCCACTGACTGAAGAGAAAGCTCAGGCAGTGTGCATGCTTTTCAAATAGCACAAGCTGACCTATCCTTGGCTCCTGCATCTCATGTGAACAGCATCGCATGGGTAATCGACTGCAGCTGTTTTCCTTCTCATTTCCACCCTCAGTGTAAGCACTGGCAATTAGTGTGCAAACTGACTAGACTTTGGGCTAAGCTAGACAGCTCCTTAGAACAGAAAGTCGTCTTCAGAGTCTCTAAACATCTTGTTTTTCTTTTCTTTCCACACCCCAGCCTCATTCCTTCTCCTCAGTAAGTCTAGTAAGAAGAAAATCCTGACCGTGTGTCGTGCTTCCCCGGTTTCCTTTTTTTCTCTCTGTGTGACATGCCTCTCTAGGTCTCTGATAACTGAATCTCATTTTCCTCTTCAACCTCTGACATGCTTACAGAAGTGCCGAAACAGGTAAGTGTAAGAACAAGGTTTCTTTCCTTAAGGCTCAATATGCTTGACGGTTAGTTAATATGCTTCTTTCTTTCTTTCTTTCTTTCTTTCTTTCTTTCTTTCTTTCTTTCTTTCTTTCTTTCTTTCTTTCTTTCTTTCTTTCTTTCTTTCAGGTACATCAGTGTCAACAGGTTACAAACTACTTAACAGGTAAGTATAACAGTTCACATAGGCTCCCTTCAACTTGAGCCTCCAAGACTAACAATGTCTCTTTACTTACAGGTTCCTTCGACAGCCGTCCAGTTCACTTGTCAGAGTCCACTCCTCTCGCCACTTCCCATGCGCCCACTCTTCCCGTGCTTTCTTCTCTTATATACCCATGTCCCCAACCGCCCCTTCTCCTTTCTCTAATCCAGGGCAAGCGCTGCACCCCTTCATGGGCGTACCACTTTGGGGAGGGACCGACAGTAATCCCCCTGCGGGGTTCGAAATGTCCTCATCCTCTGTTTCTCAGTTCCAATATCTCTTTCATGGACCATACCTCCACCACATTAGGGAACAAATTTATATCCGGGGGGAGGGGGTATGGTGGGTGGTGATGGATGTAAAGACTCGCCCATGTGCACCCTCATCAGCTCCATATTATAATTAGTGTAGCTGTCCCAGTCAATCTCACACCATACTTCAAGTCAGGCCCTCTATACCCTGTAGTGATGTCTGAAGTGGTGTCTCATGATATGTGTGGAACACCTGGACCTCTGGCACTTGCAAGGAGACCAGAAACGGCAGGAGGCTTGGCTCAGCAGACAGAGCTGCAGCAAGCACTTTTCATTTGATCATGAAAGCCCTCCATTTTGTCCTAAGCTTCCTATCAGTGTTTTTTTGCCTTGCATAAGGCCTCCCAATTAGGCTGTAACTGGTGATGACATCATGCCCAGTTACTTCTGGTTATATTTCCAACAGGTGGAAGTGGTAAAGCAAATATTGAGAAATGATTTTTTTTGGACATATGGCAACCCTAAACCATGACTATAGCCTAACTGGATGGAGGCAACTCTACCTGCTGCCTCCCCAGAAATTGATGACATAAGCATCCTTCCTATTTTTCATTGGAAGTCAGGCATGATTGCAATCAGTCAGCTGTTCATTATTTTCCTGTGTTTTATAATGTGTGTTAAACTCTGCTTAACTCATTGACTATACTGGAGAAGAACAGAGCAACGTAGAAAGGCAAAGAACTTTTTCTTTTCACTTGTTGGGTACTTATGGTTTTTTAAAACTTATGTCTTTCTGTTATTTTTTTTACTTGTTGGGCCTGGTGAGGCAGCCTCCCCTGACAGCACATAATTTTATACTGTGGCTTGCCAGGTGCTTAGCCCCCTATCTCCTGTTTGCTTTTTTTGCAATCAGCAAAAGCAGGAACTCCAATTCCTAGTGGATTGCTGTGCATTGGATTGGTCTACGTTGTGCAGGTCTGCTTTAATTATATTATTCAGTTATCTTAAATTATTTATATATTTTTCTCTTGATTTATTTCTCTCTATTCCATGTTGCCTCATTGCTAAAGGCTACCACACTGTTTCTGCTACAGGTGTAGGCTCCATGGGAGAAAAAATGTTCAGCAGAAAAAGTGCCATAATAATTGCAAATTGATTGGAATGAATTATTCAGAATCTTGGGTGGGTTCACACATGCACAGTGACTTGCAGCATTCAGTGGTGACTTGTGAATTAACCATCACAGATCCCACACACTTATACAACTTTTCTATTGCCTCACACCATGTTAGAGCCAAACTACACATTATGTTAAACGTGGCTCTGGATCCGAGAGGCTCCAATGTTCTTTGGTAAATAGCAGGGAGAGAGGAGAGAGATCAGCATTGGGGCTGCCTCAGGGATAGGGCTAAATCCGATTTCTTTCCCCAAAATCCATGAGGTTCCTACCTGCTTGCTAGTTACGGTACTAAGGAAATTTAAGCATGCTAGGGCCAAGATGCAGTTACAATCCCATGCAGCTTGGCCCTTAGAGACAATGTTTTTGAGGGGTGTGACATTCATACTTCAGGTGCAAGTCATCTACTGTGAATGATCAAGGATTGATGATGTGGGGTGGTACAACAGCCATTTGAACCAAGGATGCTGCTCTTGATATGTACTATCAAAGAAAAGGGTCTAGAAAGCACAAGGGAAGGAGTAAGAGGTGGACTGAGAATGAGGGCCCTCTCACCCCAATTCCAATTCATCAATCCACAAAATTATAGGCCCAGTGTTTTGTAATTATCACTGTATGATTTATATGAATTCTAGTTTTCTACCATTAGTATATATTTTAACCTGAGCAAGAATATTATTGGAAAAGCCAACCGCTATTCCAAGGGTTACTGATGTAGTGGGCTGTATATCTCCCCTTCCAGATGATGAACACATGTTTTGAGTTCGTTTCAACAGGCTGAGTCATCACGGAATGTGTCTGTTAATTATTTTGGTCCCTCTCAAAGATGTAAAAATTTGTGTCTGGCCAAAGGAAAAAAAATTGTTAAAACATGAATAGACCCTGATCCTGCAGATACCTGTTGTTGGTTTTACATTGTCTTAACATTTAAGGGCACAATTCTAACCAATTTAGGCCAGCATAACTCACCTGGTTTCCCATGGTGGTGTGGAGAGGTTGGCATATGCCTGTGCACTGGTTTAACCCCTTCCAAATTAATTTATGCATGATAACCATTTCAAATATATGTTCTGTAATATGAGAAGTATCTATTACATAAGGGAAAAAAACTATAAATGTATTATAGATTTGATGAGTAGATATATATTAGATAACATTTACTGTTTCTCTTTTGGAATTTTTAATTAACTGTTTTTGGCCTATACCCTAAAGTGAAATTAAGCCCCTTACTCCAGAGTAGTAATTAAGTAATTAAGTAATTAAGTAGTAATTAAGCCCCGGAGTAGTGAAGATGACTTTCCATAAGATAACACTAGAGAGTGAAGTAAATGCTTGGACCCGTAACTGCTATGGATTTTGCCCTAGGACTTCTACATTGTCGGAATTGGCATGAGAGTAAAGAAATGCAAATTTTGAATTCTGCATTTGCCACTTAGGCTGCAATCCAGAGCAAATTCAGCCTGCTCTGACCTAACTGCACTCTCCTAACTATTCTGTATCCAGAGCAGAAAGTTATGCTGAATCCAGAGAGTCAGGAAGCCTGGGCTGCCCTAACTGCTCCAGAGCATGCTAAGTAATTGACACAAGGGGAAGACTTGCTCCTGAGGAGACACCCCTCAGATCACACTGAACAAGGAACAGCTGTGGTGCCTACAGTGGTGACATGACTCTGCACATCACCTGGTGCGGAAGTCTGTGCGTCATCCCTGGGATGCGCCCCCCCCTCACCTGGACTGCACAGTCACCAAAGTTGGCGCCTGCGCAGTTGTTTCTGAAGCCAACTGGCTTCAGAAAGAGTACTGCGCAGGCACCATCTCTGACACCTGCGCAGTACTTTTCTGAAGCCTTTTGGCTTTGGGGGAGACTGTGCAGGCGTCAGAGTTGGTGCCTGTGCAGTACTCTTTCTGAAGCCATTCGGCTGCCGCTCCGCCTCCTGAGTGAGGCTGAATGGCTGTGCAGAGGCGCGGACTTTCTCTGCTCTAAGGAAGTCTCCTCTGAAGCTGTTCGGCATGCTCAGTGTGTTTCTGCGCAGTGCATCTCAGATGGCCGTTCAGGCCAGCTCCTCAGACAAGTGGCAGCTTCTGGCTGCTGCTCCGCCTTGGAGCAGGCCTGAATGGGTGTGCTGATGCCCGGGGCCTGCCAAAGGACAGTCAAACTCCTCCGGCACATCACCCCATACGGAGCGCATCCCCAATGCAGCCCATACCAGCCGCACCAGTCTGGTGACGCCACTGGGTGCCTGCCTTATAAGGAGTCCCTGATGAGATGCCAGTACATTCTACAGTGAATACAAGGGGCTTCTTGGAGTGGCCTGCTGTATCCTGAGGTTTGTGGGCAGCCGTAGTTTGTTCCATATCCTGAGGTTGAGAGGAAGGGGTTGCAGCTAGGCTGGCCAAGAACTCAGATTTTTGGTCAGCACTGCCATTCTTACTCGGGCCTTATCATGGACCCCTATGGGTCTACTCATTACTATACCTGCTCCTGAGGTGGTATAACTCTGAGGGCTGGAAGAGGGCATTTCTGCCTTGGAAACAGGCTTTGGATACAGAGTAACTGCTCTGCTCTAGGCAATGCTCAACATGCCCTCAACTTGCCTCTCCTGAGCTGCTTAGGCTGCCCCAGTTAGAGCAGAGCAGGTCCACCTCTCTTAGGGCACCCTATCTTGCCTTGCTCTGCCCTAAGCCTCCTCCAGAGTAACTGGGCTGGAGCATCTTGCAGTTGCTCCAACCTAGTGTTAAGATAGGGCAACCTAAGGGCTCTTATGTGGACAGATTAGTTGCTCTAGATTGGGCTGCCTATTGCTGATAATTTTAATCTAAGTTGTTCTTTTCTTGTCTTTCATACTTTGATTTTTAAAAACTTTTTATAAAATCAATAAAAATTTGAAAGTCATAAGAAAAAGGAAAAAAAAAACTATATTAGAATTTTCCCTGTCTTGCCAAGGCCCAAAATGCTAACAAATGTAGTCTGATACTTTAAAAATCACTTGAATATTCAGTCTTTTTCATCTCATGGCACACCATCAGTTGTTTTTACCATTGACAAAGCACCCTAACCCTAACCCAAGCCACAGCATCCATGGAATAACCTTTGCTGAGTCAAATTAAAAACTCTCCTAAACATAAATGTTTTTACTGGTGTTCCTAAAAATCATTTAGTGGGCTAGTCATCGGTCAGGCTCTGGGACTGCTTGCCTTCAGCACCAATGGGCTCTCCTTCACTGGAGGTTTTCAAACAGAATCTGGACAGTACTGACCAGGGATGTTGGAATAGTTGCCAGCAATAAGATGCAGTATGGCCTGTGCAGTATCCAAATTACATTTCTTCTTGCTTTCTGTTATGCTCAGACTATTGTTCATTTTAAAGGAGGGAAACTATTCAGTCTGTTTGATTATTTTAAGAAGGAAGGGAGAAGATGGAAATTTGCTGAGCAGCCAATCATGCCTTGATTATATATTGCCTTGATTATATATTTTCCCTAGCAATAAAAGAAACTTAAAATCCAGAGGATGATGTTTCTGAAACTGATAGTCTAGTCACAAAAGGGGCTTTCCTAACTTCCTGTCTGTTTTTCCACAGGGTGTTTGTTTGTATTAATGTCTGAATTGGTTTTTGGATGCTGACCTTGGGATGTTTCTCTGACTTAAGTCTTCCTGAAGCAAAGTCTCTTTCAAAGTGACGAAGGGGGTGGGAGAGAAAAAGAGTTTGAATTGGTTGTTAACGTCACACTGAGACTAAACTCAGAGAGAAAGTTTTTCACACCAGAGCCAAGACAGATGTGGTATGCTGTACATGGTGGGCTAGTCAGAGGCTGAGTTCATCTTGGAAGACACCCTGATGTGCTGACTCTGTGGCTTGGAAAAGACACTTTGGGTGGAGAGGAGAACACAATGGTGAGAAGCTCAGGGTAGCCTCTTCTAGTCTGGAGAGCAGCAGCCAGAGTGCTGGCATCAAATGATAATAGGGAATCTTTGCAGGCTTTCTAACATACAGGCAAAGGCATTAAACTTTTTGATTGCTTTTCGTATTAAAGGAACTTTTAATCAGAGCTTTTCAGTCATAACAGTTCTGTTTGCAACTCAGTGTCATAGCTAGGGGTGCAGGAAGTCATAGGAACATAAGAAGAACCTCCTCTGAATCAGGCCAAAGGCCCATCTAGTTCCTTTATCTCACAGCAGCCCACCAGATGTGTCAGGGAGCACACAAGACACCTGCATCCAGATGCCCTTCCCTGCATCTACATCTGTCTATACACACACATAGGGTTGCCATAATTCTCTTCCACAAAACTTGCTGGGATGTGAATGTGATGTCACCAACCTGGCACTGGCAGTGATGTCATTACTTGAAGTGACTTCATGTTGCATCCCAGTAAATTTGACAGTGACAGAGCCACCTCCATGTCTACTCTGATGTAAATCCCATTGTAGTCAATGAGACTGACTCCCGGGAAAGTAAGGTTGCAATCCTAGCCATACGCTCCTGGGAGCAAGATACATTGACTATAATGGCGAGTACTTCAGAGTAGAGATGGTCTCCAGCTGCAATCTCTCCTGCCGCCCCTTAAACTGGAGTGAGTCCCACTGGTTAAAATGGGCTTTCTTCACAGTAGACATGCATTGGCTGATCTCTCAGGAGAGGCTGAGGAGACTCTGGCAGGCACTCACCCTCTTTGCTGCTGCTCCTTACTCCCTGCTACTTCGTTCTCTGTCTGCCGGACAGGACCCAAAACCGTAAATTGCCCAGTTTTTCTGAATGTATGGCAACCCTACACACACATACTTTCACATACTTCTAATTTATGGGCCCCAGGTGGCCTGGCTATACTACTCTTGCATTTCTTGGTGCAAGGGCAAATATGCATTTAAAACCATTTGGAGAAGAAAAGAGCTTGGAAGGGAGTTTTGAGTGGAACAACAGCCAGTAAGGCGAGGGTTGAATGCACCCTCTTTGTCCCCATTTTTCCCCACTCCAAATCTTAGCCTCCTGAAGCTGCTTTCCAGTTAAGGGAGAGATTGCCAGGGTTTTGTGTAGTTTGCCACTCAGGCAGATCATGTTCCACTTCACAAACGAGAGATTTCTCTGAACAGTAAATGGTTTGCCCGCCTTCAGTCACCAAAGCTGTTACCATTGCTAAATATATTCAGAAGTAGTACCCATATTGTGGTTCGGCAGGGCTGTAATTGATGAATCAGTTAAGAGCCAGGCAGCTAAGTAAAAACAGGCTGGAGGGAAGAGCCCGAACTAGAGGTATGAGAGGGGGAAGCATAGCTGGCCTTTGGTCTCATCTTGGGCTAAGCATAGATCTTCTGACTACAAGGCCAGCTCTGAGGTTTACTGTTGTGAAGAAAAATTCCAGACAGAAGACTCAGCTCTGGCGAAGTCTGTTGACCTGCTGTTGGATACAGAGAGAAACAGATCCGCAGCCAAAACACCAGACTTCAGCGCACAGAATATTGGTGGTTTTGCTGCCAGCTTTCTCATTTGAAGAGGCTAAAAATAATGTACTGCTCTTTTACCCTTGGAATTGCCAACTAGCAACTGGTGTGACAATGCAGAGAGTCTGTATACATGGATAACATCCATGTATTTATTTAATTACATTTTTAAAATCCTGCCCTTCCCCCAAGGAGTGAAGACACCATATACGCTTCCCCCACCCACTGGTAAGAGAAACTGAGTGGGATATACGTTTTAACTTACCACTCAGTCATAACACTTCCTTGGTGATCTTAAGACTCTAGTCATTATCCCAGCCTGGATTCAATACTTTTGCCACAAACCCACACTGGATCTTATGTATTCCACTTGAGCTCCTTGTAGGAAGGGTATTACGCAGACAGGATTGCCATGCCACAACCCAGACAATATGCATGTGCTTTTAACTTTCCGGATGGAAACAGAGATATGGCAGTGGTGGTTTTTCCTGACCATGGTCCTGTTGCTCACTAGTTGGGATCCAGCCTTTGGGCTATATAATACACATGGCTGTAGGTTTACTCTGGGTTGGTTCACAAATTCATGTTCCTCATTTAATGTCTGCAACATCTAATGATGTCTTGAATGCGCAAATATATGTATGTATTTGTGAATGCGCAGTGCATTTATATATGTATATCATATAGATACATAAATAAATGTACATACGTGCAATTCTATCTCCATTCACATAACATTTATGTCACCGTGGGAGCGATTTTAAGCGGTGTCGTCCTCCGGTCAGCTGTCAGTCTTCAAGTACTGAGAACATGATGAGAATTCAAGAGATGTACATGGGTACATGTGAACATGCCCCCAGTTAATAGTATCAAATCATAGTAACTAGTATGTAGTAACTAGTAACATAGTATGTAAACTATGGAAGAGCCTCCTTCCATAGTTTACATACAAAACACACAAATACTGTCACTTGCATCAGAAAGATTTCTGTCTTTGCCCTTTGTTTCCATGGAAACAATTTGGGTGACAAATATAAGTACAAGGAATGTATCAAATAGGAAAAAATCCAGCCTGTTCCTCTGTTCGATCCATTTCTGATACCATTTATAGTCAATATATTCAGAAGCTGAATCATATTTACTCCTCTTCAGATAGAGGAACATATTCCTGTTCCCTCCAAACTTTAACCCGTCACTTGTTGAGCTCTTGAATAGCTCTATAGGTGTGTGCTGGTCTATTGACCGTAATAAAGGTTTATTATTGTTAGCTCTATAGGTGAGAGAATTTTGCCAGATGCAGCTTATCACGTGTATACTGTAGGTGAAAAGCTGCGCCAGGCTAAATTCCCTTGTCTACTAACAAAGATACAGGAGCTTGGTTTTCTTTTACACCTAGACACCTTGTTCATGATTGCTTTCCAACCTGACAAGAATCATAGACACTAACAATGCAGTCCTAAACTTGCTTGTTGTCATCATATTTGTATCTCTAAATAAAGCACTTTTCAACAAAAAAAGTTCAAAGATGGTTTACAGACTCACAATCCTACAATCCAGAGTAACTATGGGAGCATGCATCAGAAAGAGGCATATGTACCACTCATATGTAAGAGACATCGGCACAATCCAAACCATGTCTACTCAAAAGTAAGCCCCATTGCATTCTATGGTTCTTATTCCCAGGAAAGTGTCTTTAGCATTGCAGCCTATGTGTACCTGTAGTTAATGCACTACCTAGAGAAAACCTGTGGGAAATTCATTTTGCAATCCAGAGCAAATTGTTCTTACACCGGAGCAAGGACTCCCCGTAGTTACACTGGATTGTGGCCATAATCCAGCGAGCGTGTGACCAAGGTATCACGAACATTTTCCAGTGGTATAGAAGTCTTTTTTCCCTCTAGGCTTATTCCCAGCATCTCTAGTGCTTAAAGGACTGTAACTACATGCAGTGGCGTAGCTAGAGGGGGACAGAGGGGGCATTCTGCCCCAGTTAACACTTATATGGTGGGGTGACATTCTGGGAGGTGACCAATATCATATTGACATAAAGGAACGGAGCAGCCCCATCATGTCACACATCACTGAACTACATATATCACCCCAAGTGGTGGTATTAAAAAGTGTATAAAAATATGAAAATATGAATATTCTATTAAGTACAGTAATTGATACTGATAATAATTAATTAAATTTTGTCATAAGGTGGTGTAAAAATATATATGGGCCCCGGGTGTCAGATGACCTAGCTATGCCACTGACTACATGTGCAGTGCTGATCACATAGGTCTTTTCAGTGGGGTGCCAGTACTGAGGGAAAGAGTGTCCCTACAATCCAGAATATGGGAAGACGTAAGAGGTACTTACTCTGGATTGCTCTATGCATTTCCCATAGGTTTTCCATAGGTGGCATCATAACTATATCGGTGTAAAAGGTCCCATACTTACTCTGGATTGTAGCCTATGTGTAATTAAGCCCACTCCACATGGCGATGGTATATTGAATCTTGATGTGGCAACAAGAGTCTAAGCTGTGGAAAAACACCTCCCACCGAAGAGCTATAACATAGAAAGTTTATCCACCTGAATTCTGAATTTTTCACACATTTCATACTGTGTGTCGCTTTATGAACTGAGAGACAGAGAACTCAGAGCACATGGATAGCTACTTTAAGCTTCTGTCATGAACTGAGAGTCAAAACAGGAATTGGAAAGAAAACCGTCAAAGTTGGGTATGGTAGAAAAATACAATACACTGGGCAGAGACTACAGGAGAATGAGTCAAAGAAGTTTCTTGATAAAATTTGGTTATAACAGATTGTATGATCCCACCATTTGTTGCCACCAGTTTTCAGGAGCCAGGTGGAACACACTCAGGCCACAATTTTACTCAGATTCCATGCCCAGCACATAATGAACAACTGTCACATCCAAAACCTGTCCAACACAAAGCGGGAGAAAATACACCAATGGCCAGGCAATACCATACTGAAGTAGCCCACCTAGTAATGCCACCCAAAATTCACGGAAACCCCAATATAGCATGGCAGCAGAACCAAAACACTATTACAAAAGCACAGAGGAAAGTTCAATCCAAAATCCAAATACCAGATGAAACAAGTGTATAGTATATTAACAGATGAATATGGTATATAGTATACCAGATGAATACCAGATGAATATGGTGTATAGTATACTAGTTCCTCCTCCTATCCTTACCTTTCCCTTGCTTTTTACCCCAATCTTCTCCTCTTCACTAGTGATGTTACACTGGTATCCAAAGCTGATCTGCTTTTATCAGACTGCTGCTCTGGTGGGACTATCTGTTCAGTGGCATTTACCATCCTGACTGGCACATCTTGGGGATAGGATTGGCTTAAATTCTAAGCACATGTACCTGTGAGTGAGCAGAACAAAATAGCTCACTGAGGCTGCAATCCAGAGCAAATTCAGCCTGCTCTGACCTAACTGCACTCTCCTAACTATTCTGTATCCAGAGCAGAAAGTTATGCTGAATCCAGAGAGTCAGGAAGCCTGGGCTGCCCTAACTGCTCCAGAGCATGCTAAGTAATTGACACAAGGGGAAGACTTGCTCCTGAGGAGACACCCCTCAGATCACACTGAACAAGGAACAGCTGTGGTGCCTACAGTGGTGACATGACTCTGCACATCACCTGGTGCAGAAGTCTGTGCGTCATCCCTGGGATGTGCCCCCCCCCCACCTGGACTGCACAGTCACCAAAGTTGGCGCCTGCGCAGTTGTTTCTGAAGCCAACTGGCTTCAGAAAGAATACTGTGCAGGCACCATCTCTGACACCTGCGCAGTACTTTTCTGAAGCCTTTTGGCTTCGGGGGAGACTGTGCAGGCGTCAGAGTTGATGCCTGTGCAGTACTCTTTCTGAAGCCATTCGGCTGCCGCTCCGCCTCCTGAGTGAGGCCGAATGGCTGTGCAGAGGCACGGACTTTCTCTGCTCTAAGGAAGTCTCCTCTGAAGCTGTTCAGCATGCTCAGTGTGTTTCTGCGCAGTGCATCTCAGATGGCCGTTCAGGCCAGCTCCTCAGACAAGTGTCAGCTTCTGGCTGATTCTCCGCCTTGGAGCAGGCCTGAATGGGTGTGCTGACGCCCGGGGCCTGCCAAAGGACAGTCAAACTCCTCCGGCACATCACCCCATACGGAGCGGATCCCCAATGCAGCCCACACCAGCCGCACCAGTCTGGTGACGCCACTGGGTGCCTGCCTTATAAGGAGTCCCTGATGAGATGCCAGTACATTCTACAGTGAATACAAGGGGCTTCTTGGAGTGGCCTGCTGTATCCTGAGGTTTGTGGGCAGCCGTAGTTTGTTCCATATCCTGAGGTTGAGAGGCAGGGGTTGCAGCTAGGCTGGCCAAGAACTCAGATTTTTGGTCAACACTGCCATTCTTACTCGGGCCTTATCATGGACCCCTATGGGTCTACTCATTACTATACCTGCTCCTGAGGTGGTATAACGCTGACGGCTGGAAGAGGGCATTTCTGCCTTGGAAACAGGCTTTGGATACAGAGTAACTGCTCTGCCCTAGGCAATGCTAAACATGCCCTCAACTTGCCTCTCCTGAGCTGCTTAGGCTGCCCCAGTTAGGGCAGAGCAGGTCCACCTCTCTTAGGGCACCCTATCTTGCCTTGCTCTGCCCTAAGCCTCCTTCAGAGTAACTAGGCTGGAGCATCTTGCAGTTGCTCCAACCTAGTGTTAGATAGGGCAACCTAAGGGCTCTTATGTGGACAGATTAGTTGCTCTGGATTGGGCTGTGACTTAAGCGTTCATATGATAGTAAATAGCAGGCCTCCGTCAGTCTTGGAAGACTATGGTATCATGCTCGGCGCTGCATGCGAAGCACAAAAGCCTGGGTTAGATTGTTATGGAGGATAGGCTGTTACCCAAGCAGCAAATCCCCCCTCTCCATGCCACTGAATTAGTCCAACGGAAAGGCAGAGCCAATACAATTGGATCCAGCTGGCGTCGCAGAGCTGGGCTAAGGACAGGAGCTCACCCCGTCTTGTGGGGCTGACCCGGGTCTCGAACCCTGGCCTGCTAGTTAACAGGCACAGTGTCTTACCCTACAATCCAGAGTAACTACGGGAGCACGTAAGAGACTTTACGTGCACCCGTAGTTACTGCACCACCCAGTGAAAACCTATGGGAAATTCATATTGCAATCCAGAGCAAATTGTTCTTACACCGGAGCAAGGACTCCCCGTAGTTACTCAGGATTGCACCCTTAGCCACTTGCGCCACCCACAGCCCTTATGATAGTATAAGGTAATGATATGATAGTAATGTACTAGTAAAAAATATTTTAAAGCCATAAAGCAAAATAAGGGCACCTTTTCCTTTGCTCTTCCTACAGAAGTGGAGGGGCAGGACTATGTGATCTCTGCAAGGATTGTTGCCATGTTACATTGCCCTGAGAACAGCAAGCTTCCTTTATAAGATAGAACAATGGAATGATGTCATCATGTGACATCATTCCTTTGTCACATCAGCCCTGAAATCTAAGAGCAGCATCTTCAAGTCTTTGAAGTTCCAGAATATTGCACAGTGTTGCATATTGCTAGCGACACTGATCACCTTGATGATGCTTCCAAAGGAATACTGTAGTGTGCTCCTTTGTTTTAATCTGACCCATGGTTTAGGATTTTTGCACATAAGGCTTTTTGCTTCATAAATCTGTGTGCTGGTCTAATCCTATGGGCCTCAGTGCTGGCACTCTGCTGTATAGCACTCTGGTGCTGAGCCCAGCGTCAGTTGGTGCCAGGCTTCCATGCTCGAAGATGGCCACCAAGAACTTCAACAGTAAGGATGGCCACCAGCCAGTGACAGGGCTTCTCAGGACAGGGGGCGGATGGGAAGGGGGCAGAACTGGGCAAGAGGAGGGGAAGAGAGGTCTGCAGTTCTGCCACCTCTGCAGCATCTGCCACCTGAGTTGCTTTGCCAACTCAATAGCTTGAGCAGATCTGAGGAGATCCATTGGATCCAGCTGGGTGTTAAATGGGGAAAGGGAATATGAGTGTTAAACGGGGTAAAGTCAACCTGAGGAGACCTGGTGCTGCTTCCCTGTCCCACAGTATATAGCAGCCAGCATTTTGGATGCTGGGGAAGTCTAGGGTTGGGTTGTTAAAGTCATACACAAATTCATTTTTAAAATGTTTTCTTCTTCATTGTTTTGTTATATGTCTGTTATGTTGAACGATTTAAAAATTTCATAAATCCAAAAATGCAAAATACTTGCCCGGCACCCAAAAACATTTCCTCTCATGTAATTATGAATTATTCAGTTTGAAATTCAGTTTGAGAAGGGGGAGTTAAAATATAGCATGCTGCTCAGGGGAAGAGGTGCAACTATAATATACAGGGCATCGCATTACTAACAAAGTTGTATGAGAAATAGGCCTAGATGGAATATGCAGTAGATGTTTCTTATGCAGTTGAATTCTGTAGTTAATACAGCCCGGGTTGTCTCCCTGTAGAAACAGCCATATATATCAGTTATGATATCTTCTTGTACTTTCTCAGTTATTCATGAATTTTAAAATGTTCACTTAAGTGAAAAGAACTATTGTCAGAGTCATTCAGTATTTCTATACACATACAATAGCCCTAAAATGTGATTTGTCAAACCACAGTGACTTTGGCCAGACTGGCAGAAATAATAACGAAAGAGAACTCTATTATAAGACTAACAATCTATCGTTTTATAAGAACTGGAAATTGCCTTGACAAGAACAGAGATAATGAAGTGAACAGACCAAAACTTGGCTGAAATGGGGTTAATAGGATATTCACTGGCAGAAAGTGAAAATTTTCAAGTAATTTGAACAAAGTCTAATGAACAACGAAATTAATAATTATCAAAATTACAGCTTTCTGTACGCAGTGGACTGACTCAAACTTGGATCCAAATGAATGGTAATTCACCAATATAAAGAGACCAATTAAGGATATTAGAAATAGTTTTTATGGATAATCAGATCTGCAATTTCTAGAAATAAGCTGAGGAGCTTATCAAAAGTGCTTCAGTTCAAATGGATCTAATGCAACAAACTTTCTGAATCTGGGGCATTCATGGAGTTTTTTAGAAAGGTGAATTAGACAAATTCATGGAAGATAAATCTACCTATGGATATTAGCCATAGCAAGTTGAGCCTCCATGATGAATGGCAGTATATCTCTGGATTGATTCTGGGTTAGATGGATTATTTACCTGGTACCAAAAGGCAATTACTATTATTATGTCTTCAGCAGCCCAACTCTTTGAATTGCCCCACCAGTTGGGCACATGTTCTGCTTGCCGAAGCACCCAGATCCAGACACAGTCACCTGAATCCCAAATGCATTGTGCACATTATCATGATGCTCACAAGTGCAGTGAGACCATCACCAGAATTGCTGATGGCCACAGTCATGAGCCAGGTATGTGCTACTGTCCAGTTTTTCATCTGAAAGCGCCTCTCAAAATGAGCTTGATTGTGCATACCTACATGTCTTTTAGAAATAATGTGACGGTGCAGCTAGAGATAGCGTCTCCACTGAAATCTTGTCTAAAGCAGTTTCAAAATCCCATTGAAAGTGATTAGTGCTGTTGATTTCTGTGGGTCTCAGGCCTGCTTCACAGGTTGCCCACTAAATAAAGGAATTTGCGAACAAGTACATACATTCAGTACAAGTGGCTGTCACCTGGAGAGTCCGGGGCGGCCTCCTCCTTGCTCTGTGCTCTGCAAAAGTCCTGGAAAGGTGAATGTCCCTATCTCGACTGCACATTGAACATCATAGGTGCACTTTCCTTTTCTTTGCCAGGGTGAAGAAGGAAATTGTTGCCTTTGATGTTCATCAGTAGTGTAACTAGTGGGGGGCAAAATGGGAAGTACTGCATATGCCACAGTGTGCTATGTAAGCAGCCCTTACCACTCATCATTGGAGTAATTCCAGGTAGAGATAAGAATGTGCAGGAGGCCCTATTTGGTGAGATCCTGTGCACTTCCATTGCTGTCTGGAATGGCTCTGATAGCAAGTGAGAAGGGAAGCTTACACTGCATATCGAAGTACTTGTAGTATTTACTGCCTTGCCCTCCACCCCATTGATACTACTCCTGTTGATTTCCTTCTTCCCTTATATGGAAAGTGCTCTTGTATTCTCTCCATCTGGAAACATGAAAAATGCCTATTCATGAACATAACGCTGAAGAAACAACATGGTTTGAAGTTTTTTTTAAAGCTTTGCCACATAAATGGCACTTAACACTAACTAATGACGTGCCTGCTGTTCAACTGGCAACACTCGATAGCTTTCAGTTCTGTTTAAATATATATGACTTGAATTCCTACAATAATAAATGCCTTCTATAGACCTCCAGCAAGTGGCAATATGATCTATAATTCACACAGACAGGATTTACAGACATGCCCAACGTATGAAAATAGGTATTCCTGTGTTATATGAGAACTGTCTGTTGGGTTTGCCACTTATATTTTCAGTAGGGTGGAACAAAGACTGATGGGGGATCAAGTGTATGTCTAAAAAGGGGCTGTGGGGAAGGACACGTCAGGTCAACAAAAATCTTGGAAATGCTGTTATAAATGTTACATTTATGACAAGAGGCAAATGAGAAACTGCTGGCAGACAGAAAACCACTAATGATGTCTTGAAACAAGCTATAGAATAGTGCTTTGGTGAAAAACAACACCTTTATGGTACCAGGCGGGCATTTGAGCCATGGCCAAGTGTTTCCCAGCCAGTACGTCCTGATTTATTACTGGGAAACAAATCACTCAGCAAGAAACCTCATGTTATCATAAGCCTTTATGCTTAAAAAATAAAAAGTACATTTAATGTAAATATGCATATATTGGAACACAAATTTCTGGGATGGAAATTTCTGGAACAAAAATAATTGATATATTATAAATCATATAGATCAGATACATTATTATCATTTCCTCTTGCCACTTTTGCCTGACCAAAAGTTCTGGGAATTTACAAATTTTTAACAACACCAGACGAACTAGTTAATGCTCTGTCCTGACCTGTAATCCATACACCAAGCACAACTGATTTTTCAGATGACTTGTGTAAGCCTAGCACACAGGTCATCACACTTCCTGATGAATACATGAGGACATGGTAATAGAACATAGTGAATTTCCTTAAATTTCAGTAGACATGAACCTGCATAGTGGTTGTTCAGATGTCATGGTCATCCTCTGCCTATTAAGAGTAATATATTTACGTGTATTCTTGGATAATCCCAATGTTCCTCATGGACTAGGCTGATTTCAGTTAATATATGCTTCCTGTATCCTATTGATCCAGACTTTCCTAGTCAATTGACCTATATGGTCTCCATCAGTGGTCTTCAAAGTGGGGGTTGGGACTCCCTTGGGGGGGTCACAACCTCAGGTCATGGGAGGTCATAAGACGATGGAATCCACCATTTTGAAATCTGGCACAGGGCTTTCCTGGGAGTAACCCTACAATCTAGAGTAACTACGGGAGCATGTAAGAGACATTTACATCAATCTCGTTATGGCACCACCTAGTGAAAACCTATGGGACATTCATATTGCAATCCAGAGTAAATTGTTCTTAAGTCAGAGCAAGGACTCCCTGTAGTTACTCTGGATTGCACCCTAAGTTTCATTGAACACAATGGGACTTACTTACTTCTGAGTAGACATGGAGGAACATCCCAGTGAGTTTGACAGGTGGTCCCAGACAGATTTTTAAATTTGAAAGGGTTCCTGTGCTGAAATGCCTGAATACCACTGATCTAGATGCCTTCTCTGAAATTGCAGTTGTGTCCCAAGGTGCTATATATTCCATTTACCGTTTATAATCATTACTTTAAAAATATGTCTGCAACACTAAATTGTTGTAAATAATTAGGTAAACATTTCTTCTCAATATTTGTTCCTTTGAGAACATCTTGTATTTTAATAGAAAGGGAAAAACTAACTTTAAGGAGAAGCAAAAGGTATGGACATTTATATTGCAGAAAATATTTTGCAATGGAAATGTTTTCAGACACAAGAAGAAGAAGGTAGTTGAAGAAAGACCGCTAGAAGCCAACACTTATATGGGCTGGCTGTTGTGTCCACCCTTGGTGTGGAAGAAAAATATTTAGGCATGCCGTCTGTTAGGAATTGATGGGGTCAGAGATAAACCCACAGTTCAGAGTAGATGTTATCATTTCCTCTTCTGAACAGATTGGGTACAGAAATGAATCTGGTGGCCTTAAGGAAGTTGGATCCAGTTTGGCCCTTTCCAAACCCTCTTCCAATATAAATCCTGGTATATGCTTGAAATGAGTCCCTGAAACCAAACTTCAGCAGAAATCTGAAGTAAGAGTAATTTGGTGTTGACCAATATTATTGCTCATGTAACCCCCAATAACGACATAAGATACAAGATTGCTTGGAACAGAAATTTTGCCACTTTTATAGAAAGCCAATCACTTATTTAAGCAACCCTACAACAGGCCCAACCTCACAACGTTTCTCCCCTTGGTGTGGGCATCTAACCTAGAAGAGACGGCAAACCACCGTCTATATCCCTTTTGGGCTTTCCCTCCCTGAATCAAAGCCATCAATGGCCCAGTTTTCTTCGTGCCAACCCAAAAAAGTTGGGGAAGCTGAGTTGCACTGCTTCCCACAAGCTGGAAAGCCTTAGAGGCTGACTTTACAAAACAAGTCGGAGGACTCCCAAGCCACCCTCCCTGAGCCAAACAGGAATCAGGAATCAGAAACTTGGGGTGCACACAAAATTCCCCACTTCACAATTTTGGCCACTAGTTTCTTGCTCCCTAAAACTTGTTGCTTGGTGAAATTGCTTCTCCTGAACCCCTTAGTTATGCCACTGACTCCAAATAAATAGGGTTAAAGAAAAGAAGCCACAATGATGTGTGTGTTAGTTAACTACTCTACCTCAGTACATTTAATCCCAAAGTACACTCTATTCCACGCCATCGAACATTTGCCAACATTGCAAGAGTCAATAAGAATGAATTGTCTCCAGAAACAGGGAGATTTCGATTAAACAAGCTAAACTCTCCTCCCTTGTTCCAAAATACATGGCTCAGTCATACTCCATGCTGGAACCGCCATGTGCCTTGTTTCTCCAGCTTGTATTTATCTAACTTAAATGCTTCCACCCACTGGATCTTTCTTATTTTTATGCCTAATTGGATCATGTTATGTCATTTCATATAGAATAGTCATGAAAAGAAAAATACACAGATTAAAGCCAACTTTTCAATGACAGCCCATAAAACATTTCATCACATATGGTATAAATGTGTCATCCACTTTCATCATCTTTTGAAAACAGCAATTAACTTCAGTGTTCCATTAATTTCCTTTAACTGTTGTCATCCCTTTTCTTCTATATCTCCATTGTCTGCTCTATCAATCCCATTTACCACTCTAGCGCTGACTCTTTATTTTCACGCTACTCATCGCACATTTTCCAAAGACGGCCAAAATAATAACAGTGTTTATACAGTTGAATATTGTCTGTGCATTTTTCACAGATATTTTAATACTAATAGTCTTGATTGCGGCCAGTGGTGGGATTCAAATAAATTAACAACAGATTCTACATTCTAATAACCTAAATTAACAACAGGTTCTATGTCCCATTAGTAACCGGTTCTCAGAACCAGGTGCTCATTAGCAAAGGGTTCTATTGAAGAACGTGTGAGAACCCCCTGAAGCCCACCACTGAGTGGCCATGTATTAGGAGGGAAGAAGATACACTTCTGGGGCTCCGTAACTCTAGGCAAGGTCTTTTGATACATATTCTAACTTGATTAATCTTTGAGGATAAGGCTATCTGAAACCCCTGAAGTTGGTGTGCCTCAGCAGCTCCCCAAGCTCCGAAAAGGCTACAGTTACATTGTGCATAATCACTAATTTGTCCCTACAGCATAAATGAAAGTAACATGGATTATTTTCCATGGATTCTGAGCTCTGTCAGTGAGATGTGTTATCACTCATTTCACTCACTGCTTAACTTTCAGCATAGCAAACAATTCTGAATATGTGATTTTAAAGAGTAATAGGTCATTGCAATGTATAGGTAATCTCTGCTTATTTATATTGACAGTGCAATCTTGCGCTGGATCAGGCAGGATGTAGTAGCTTGCGCTGAATCCAGTTCAAGTTTAAGGACTGCTGCTGTGCTACCATGGGGAAGTGGAGGCTTGTCCCCTTCGCTGCGGTAGGGCTGCAGCACCCCAATGGGTCTACCCAGACTAGGGGTCCAAAGGTGGCCAAGATCTGAGCAGATGGGAGAGATGAGGCTCAGATCTGGAATAACTGATCCAAGCTCAGATCCGAGCTCCACCTCATGTTTCCCAGATCCGAGCTCTACCTCATGTTTCCTGCCCTCCATCCCAAGGCCTGCCTTCCACCTACCCTGGATCACCCTTCCCACCTGCTCCCCACACTCCCCCACCACTCATCTGGCCCACTGTGCTTGCCCAGGGATGGCCATCACAGATCCCACTCTGCAGTGTCCCCACAGAGTACACAGGGTGGCACAGAGAGTACACCAACCTAAACTCCCCCATTGAGGCACAGACATACCTTACAACACATTTGTGTCATTTTTAGGCTGGTGTATGGGACTTCTTGCTGTCTCAGTACAGTAAGGGATAGAATTGGGGCATCACCCATATACTTTTTAAAAAGATATATCAAACAAAGTGTACCACTGGTCGTGTTTTTCAATCCTTTGATGCAATAGGCTTCCAAATCTTGTTGCTGACTCTCACATCTATGACAATGTCATTATATTTTTAATTTCAAATATATTTTATATTTATTTCTCTATTCTTTAAACGGATCTTCAGCTCATTTTCTTGGAAGCTGTGCTTCCACCAAAACAGATGGGCGTCCCCTGCCACACCATCCTGGCCACTCCAAGTTGGCAGTTAGTTTTTGGCACCTGAAATCCAACTTAATGTGAAGTATTTGACAAAAAAGCGCCATGTTCTCTATATATGTCTTAACTCGATGATCAAGACCACACTTGTAAATTCATCATTGTCCTTTGTCAGCATCTACTGTACACCACAATTGCATCAAGTTATTACAACCAGCTTTTGGATTACTTGCATAGTTCATAGAATCATAGAGTTGGAAGGGACCTAGTAGGTCATCTAGTCCAACCCCCTGCCTGCAGCAGGAAATCCCCCTAGAGCATCCCCAACAGGTGCTCCTTGAGCCTCTGCTTGAAGATCCCCAGTGAGGGAGAGTCCACCACCTCCCTTGGCAAGCTGTTCCACTGCCGAACCGCCCGAACCGTCAGAAATTTTTTCCGGATATCCAACCGGAATCTCCTCTCTTGCAGTTTGTACTCATTGGTTCTAGTTCTGCTTTCAGAAGCAGCTATGAACAAATGAGCCCCTTCCTCCCTATGACAGTCCTTCAGGTATCTGAAGAGGGCAATCATGTCTCCCCTCAGCCTCCTCTTCTCCAGGCTGAACATCCCAAGTTCCCCCAACCTTTCCTCGTAGGGCTTCCCTTCCATCCCACTGATCATTCTTGTCGCTCTCCTCTGGACTTGCTCCAGTTTGGCTGCATCTTTCTTAAAGTGAGGTGCCCAGAAGTGAACACAGTACTCAAGGTGAGGTCTGACCAGTGCTGAATAAAGAGGAACTAGAACTTCTCAAGACTTGGAAGCTACAGTCCTCTTAATGCAGCCTAAAATGGCATTTGCCTTCTTTGCAGACACATCACACTGCTGACTCATGTTCAGCTTGTGATCCACGGTGACACCAAGATCCCGCTCACATGTTGTGCTGCCAAGCCAAGTATCCCCCATTTTATACCTGTGTTTTTGGTTTTTGTTGCCTAAGTGCAGAACTTTGCACTTCTCCCTGTTGAAGTTCATTCTATTTTTTACAGCCCAGGATTCCAGTTTATCCAGATCCTCATGGAGGTTTATCCTGTCTTTTGTTGTGTTTGCTACTCCTCCCAGCTTGGTATCATCTGCAAATTTGATCAGGCTCCCCCGTACCCCTTCCTCTAAGTCATTGATGAAAATGTTAAAGAGGACTGGGTCCAAGATAGAGCCTTGGGGCACCCCACTCAAAACCAATCTCCAGGTTGATCCAGAACCATTTACTAAAACCCTTTGAGTTCCAGTCATCCCATCCAGCAGCGAGAATTTCATATCTGAAATTTTACTTTAGCAATATACACTTGCACTGAGGGTTTTTTCATGAAACAAAACCGTTATTTTTTGCTTCAGTGGAAACTGTTAAATTTTACCATTATGACTAAATCAAATTTATTTATTTGCCATCTTTAGGGTCTTGAGAGCATTATATATAGCTGAGTACAGTTCTGACTCTGAAACTATGGATTGGACCATCAGTGACTTTAGTAGATATCAAGGTGCAATGGAGCAACAGTCCTTTCCACATTTGGAGAACGTTACTCACTTCATTATCAATAAATAGTTGAAATTGGTGGAAGTAAGCCCATTGCCCAAAAAGATGGAAAGGGTCAATGCTTTAATCGCTCAGTACTATGCACAACTAATCAGAAATGAGCTCTATTGAGTTCAGTGAGGGTTAGAGCACAGTCCTACATATATCTACTCAGGTGTAAGTCCCATTTTGCTCAATGAGATTTACTCCCAGGAAAGTGTGTATGAGTCTTCCTACGTTGGAGGAAAGCAAGGTCAGTTTCATCTGGAGAAACTGCTTCCCCTCCTAACTGGTAAGAGGCACTTTTTCAAATGGGTGCTGCACTTTTATTTAGCAGAGGGAAAGTAATTTGCCTTCTTTACCCCAGCAGTGTCTTTTTTTAGTGGCTTCTGTTGGTTTTCTTTTGCATCTTTTTAGATTGTGAGCCCTTTTGGGACAGAAAGCTATTAGTTGTTTGATTTTCTGTGCAATCCTTTTTGTGAACTTTTGGTTGAAAAGAGGTATATAAATGTTGTTGTTGTTGATTATGATGATGGATGGTCATGATGATGTTAGAAGTTAGGCTTTGATGACATGGCCACATTCTGTATTCTGATGACAGTACACCTGCACATTTTGGAGGTCAATGGCAAAGGACCAAAGATATGCTGCAAATGACCAAGTAGATATGCTGCATGGTGACATGAAAATCACTCAGGTGGATCCACTCAGGTGACTCTCAACATTTAAAATGCAGAGCACAACCAGAAGAACATTTCATTTTGCAAAAGTAATGTCAGGGTTAGGGGAGGCATCATCCTGTGCCGACATTGAAATATGAGGCCTTTCAGAAAATAGTGAAGTAGTCTGAGGAGGCAGGAGCAGAATGGGGTAAGGGTAGTGATCCTTTCATTGCATTGACAAGAAGCCCTGGTCAGATCTGGTTCATATGGTGTATTAATGCTGATCGAAAGCAGGTGACAGCCACCCAAATAACTCTTAATAAATACATATAGCTCTTCATTACAGACAATCTGATTAGACATTTCTTATTTATGGAACTTTGATTTAATGGCACAGTGATGAGATTTATCTTACATATTGATTTCAGTTGCTAATTTTTTCTTTCACCATCCATTGACATTTAGTTATCACACATTAACTATCTTATTAAAACCAAATTAAATGCTATTCTGGTTTTAATTGTATTAAAATAAATGTTGGCAATGCTAATGAAATGCAAATAACACTTTTAATTATGATGTCGCTTCACTAAGTTCTCTTATCAAATGTGGGGGGTGGGGGGGTGGGCATCACATGGGCTGAGCCAGGAGGCAGAACATGGACTCAGGGACAGGAATTTAGGACAGGTGACTTGAGTCACAGGGACAGGTGACTTGAGTCTGAGTCTTAAAAACACATTTTTTGTGTACCCTTGAGTCACATCTGTTGTGTGATGTCAAGTATGAGGCCATACTTGACATCAAGTATGATGTGATGTCAAGTGATGTCAAGTGATGTCAAGTGATCAAGTGATGTCAAGTATGAGGCCATTGACTTGGAACGGTTCCTCATGTGTGCACACACACGTCTGGATGTGCTTGCTTACTTTCTCACAATGTGACAGACCTTGTGAGACCATCATTCAGACCTGGTGAGCAGCAGGAAAGTTCCAGCCAGGATACAGGGAAGGTTATGCTGTTCACCTACTTCTTTTGTCACTCATGTGTCCACACAGAGCCACCTTATAGCAATGATGTAGGAAATGGGCCGATGCCAGTATTTAAGATTAGGATACCAAAGCCATGGGTTGGAATAGATAAACTTTTTATGTAGACTGGGGTGTCCAAACATTTTGACAGTACGGCCACATCATCTCTGACACTGTATCTGGGGGCCAGAAAAATGATTTACATTTCAAATTTAAATAAATTTTACATATATTTTTTTATAAGAGTGTAGTAGAGACAAATATGGAAGATTACTAGGCTTGTCTGCAGGCTGGATGGGGGAACTTGCCATGGGCTGCACTGAAGCTCACTGCAGACCACATCTGGTCTCTGTGCTGAGGTTTGGACACCCCTGATGTAGGGAAACCACAATACAGTGTGTCACTAGCATAGTATAGGAATGAGTTAAGTGCTCCTGCCTAGGAAAGCCCACATGGTCCAAGGAGTATTCAGAGTGAATTCCTTGCTGAGTCATAAAACTTTATTTTCAAAATCGTTAATGAAAAAATGTTTTCTTCATTCAGTCCATTGGTAATCATTCACTTTGTTCTTTGACCAGAAGACTTCTGCTGTCTTAGAAGTTCTGTGCATTCCCAATTTGTTAATTGCACTGCATGGCCAAGTCACCATAAAGATGTTGAAGTGTGAAGTGCCCAATTAATTGGGCACATGTTTGAATGCAGAAACATGCAAAAACTGATCACTATTCAGTATACCCATTTTGCAGTGACTAATTTCAGCTGCAATGTGTGCAGCTTGTTACAAATATCAACAGTAGACCTTCTAGGACATGGAACTGCACTGGGTTGGGATAGGCTGAAATGGTCAAGGGTCAAAGACAGAGGCAGTTAGGAACCAAAAGTCAGATTTAAAACAAGGCTCAGATAAACAGCAACAGCGTTACACCAACATTGTTTGCCAGCATGTTTGCTTCAGTGCAGTGATGTGATTCAAAGAAATTAACAACCGGTTCTGTGCCCATCTGACAGCCACTTTTAAAGGGCTATTTTTAAACTTTATATGTCCTATCTCTTGTTAACAACCAGTTCTATAGAGTAGGTGTGAACCTGTGGAGCCCACCACTGCTTTAATGGCCATTTTACATGTGCTGCTGCAACTGGAGCCAGCAAAAGAGAGCCACTGCTGGACTGGCAAAGGTAGATCCAACAATGGTGGAGTGGAACAGCACAGAAATGGGGAGGAATGAGAAATATATCAACCACTTTCAGCTGCATTCCCAAGCAACCCAGACTCTGAGAAGATCCCCCGTATTTGATGTGTGAGCAATTTGGCTGTGACATCCATCCCTGTATTGATTGTCTTGGCTGATTTCCTGAAAAAAAAATTCAACGATTGCACATGATGGGTATGTGAAACCTGTGTTTCTTTATTTTTAGATGTAGGCAACCTCAGACTTCCAGTTGCAGGGGAGGGTACCAGGATGCAGGTCCCTTGTTCTCTTGTGTGCCCCCTGAGGGCAGTGTGCCCCAGTGTGAGCTACAGGAAGCTGGACCAGATAGGCCTTTGGCCAGATCCAGTGGGCTCTTCTTATGTTCTTATGATTTGGGAGAATAAGTGGTGTCCCCTTCATCCTTCACTCTTCCCTGCATGTCGCTCCATCAGTGGAAGAAGATGACCACCATAGGACTGAGTGGAAGGCGAGATGGACTGGGGTGACACTGGCAGCATTTGCATGCTCTGGTATCCTACAACTATTTCATGTCTCAGAACCCAATTCTCCAACTTTCCAAATATTCCCTTACCTTGAGGAGGCCTCCCTGATTGCACCCTCCCTGTACAATTGGCTGCATTGGCCCTGGAAAGCTGGATAGGATTGGGCTTCTCATGCCTACCAAATAGGTGTAGATCCAAGATCATGTGGTGGAGAATTTCCCCAGTGTGAGTTATGGACTCACTCTATGGACTCTTGTTGCCAAGAGATGTGTGCTTTTACCCATGTCATATAGTATATGCATTTGGACTGGTTTCATTGGGTAAATTCTTTACTATAACTGAAAGTTAGCTGAGCTCTGTAATTATGCCTAGACCAGTACTATCGATTACATGGCTTTCATTTTGCTTTGTTTTCTAATAGAAAAATAATAATGAAAATTACATAATATCCTTTTTGCTTATTCTAATTTAATTGCAGAGATGAGTGAAATACATCATTGATAACAACTGAAGTTAATAAGCTGTAAATTACATTTTTGCAAAATTATGTTCAATGAAAAATTACTACTAGGTAATTAACAGTCAATATAAATATTAGTATGAGATTTAAAACTCTGGTATATGATATTCATGCTATGGTTATTTGTCATGTAGAAGACAAATTCAGGACCATGGATGAACACTGCCCTAGATTCTGCTTGAATGAAGAGGAGCCTTGTTTTGATGTGAGGGATAAATTCAGCAGCTCCAGCTTCTTTGCATTCTTCCTTTTAAATGTAAGCAAGCATTGCTTGATCACTGTGACATATGTAGAAAGCCCTGCTAACTGAGCAAGAGGCACTCTTTCAAGTGGGTGCTCCTCTTTTATTTAGCAGGGGGAGAGTAACTGGCCCTATACACCCCAGCAATGTCTGTTCTAGTGGCTTCTGCTGGTGTTCTTTTTTGCATTTCAGATTGTGAGCCCTTTTGGGACAGGGACCCATTAGCTTTTAATTAGTTATTATTATGTTTCCGTTTTCTTTGTAAACCGTTTTGTGAACTTTTCAGCTGAAAAGCGGCATATAAATACTGTAGATAGATAGATAGATAGATAGATAGATAGATAGATAGATAGATAGATAGAAAGAAAGAAAGAAAGAAAGAAAGAAAGAAAGAAAGAAAGAAAGAAAGAAAGAAAGAAAGAAAGAAAGAAAGAAAGAAAATAAATATTTTTAGGTACCTTGGACAGACCTCGTTATTATTCTCAGTGGATGGGTATAGGATTAGGCCAGTCATTGAACTAGCCTATGCTGATGCTGTGGCTCAAGAGAAGAAGGGAGGCAGAAAAACCAACTGAAAGAGATGTGGGATGTTCTTACCAAAGCAAGTAAGCATTTGGAGGAACTTGGATCTAATGTTATAAAACAGAACATTTTTCTTCTTCTTGATGTTTTGGGGGGTTAAGTGATTTACATGATTAACCCACATTTCCCAATGGCTCAGAACGAGTTACAAAACATGTTCCAGCCACTTACATGGAGCCAAATATAGATCCTGCCCTCAACAGACATGTCGATATGCAACTTAATTGATCTGGCATTCACATGAATTTTTTTGTTTCCTTTGCTAGGTTGTTTTTTTTCTCCTTAATTCTCAATGTACGTCTTGATCATTCTTTGCTGTGCAGTTGGTACATAAACAAGGCTGCTGTTGTCATGGGGAAAATGAGCCTGAAGTAGTTCTCTGAGAAGCTCTGAGTTTCTGTTCTTTGCTATTTTAAAATTTCCCCAGACAAGTGTAAAGTACTCTCCATACATTGCAAAGTACTCAGTGGCCATTTTGACTGACTAGCGGTGAGTGTCAACATAATTTCATTCAGTGGGTGACTGAAGCACAAGCCATCTAAAAGGGGGTATCGTACCTGAACAACAATCAGAGGAAGAATTACAAGTTCAGTGTTCCCTGTATATCAAAGATACTTTTCCCCCTTACATAATTTATTTTGCAGAATAGTGACACAAAATTGATTACTCATGCAGAAGCTCTTGAATTCAAAGCCATAGTGCCTATCATAAATCCTGTCATAAACTAGGGTTGCCATATGTCCGGAAAAACAGGGACAATCCTGATTTTTGTGGATTGTGTTCACATACTGGCAAATGGGCAGAGAGTCCTGTCTCAGTTTTGTTGGAAAGTATCATGGCAATCCTATCTTAAACCCTTTAGGGTTGTTGTCACTCAGTATCCAGGTTGAGGAGAGGGAAAACTTCCATCTGAAACCTTACAGCAGTGTATGTAGTAGCTGGACTTGAAGCAACCCCAATGATAGCATCCTTCCTGAGCTATTAACAGCTTTTGGGGATGATTTTCATTGTGACTGTTGCACATGGGAAGTTAAATATTGTTCCATCACAACCCCTATTTTAAAACCATTTGTATGTAGCTTGATTTGCAGGGTTAGTTCTCATGAGATTTACTATACTCTGTTATAAGTGCAAAATAGGTTGCAAACATGCATTCCGCTTGAAAGGTGCAAGCAAGCGGGGCACATCCATGGTTGGCCACTGCTTCTTGCTTAAAACGTAACTGCATTAAAATATTTATACAAGACATTATATGAAACCAGCTGCTCTTGCCCTGCTGAATCTTCTCTTTGTCCTGAAATTTAAACCGGAAACCCTTATGAGAATAAATTGAATTCAGATTAAATTTACTTTTACTACAGAAATGGTATAAAAATGAGTTAAATAAAATATTTCAATTAAAAGTCACAAGAAAAGCCTTAGGAAATTCACAAAAAGAAGGAGAAAGATTATCTAAATTCTGAAACAGTTCATTATGTTTTATCATCCCCTAGTGGGAAAAGGAGATATAGAACTAAGTAAATTTGCTCTTTCCTTCTATTACAACTAATGTTGTAGAAGTATTTTTTAAACCTGAATTTCCTAATATAATATTTACAACTTGTCATAGTATATTGGATAAGTTAAGAAGGTAGGCACTCTTCATAACCAAACATTATTGGATCTGTTAAAGTGTTTTACATGCGCCCGTTGGCTGAACTGTGCTCAGAAAAGTAACAGCCCAATCCTATCCTTGGCTGTACCCACAACTCCACCAGTACCAAATTGGCAACAGCTGGATCCAGTGGGTGCTGGAAGGATTGCCATAGTTTGCTTCCACAAAATTGGGACATGACTCTCTATCCCATTTGCGAGTATGTTAACACAATCCCAAAATTTGGTATTGTCCCTGTTTTTTGGTGCCTTTGGCAACCCTGGGTGCTACTTGCTCCCTTATCATGGGTAATGCAGCCATGGTGCCAATGGGTCTCCCTGGATCTGTGTCTTTTTTTGAGTATGCATACACGCATGGATGCCCTGTTGGGCTGCCAGGCCACGAGAGATGTTGGGATATAGTGGCAGAGTGTAGAACCCTTCTCTCCAATAGCTACTTTTCCTGAGGCTTTTTTTATAGGTGGGTTCTGCCTCCAACTATAGTCTGAAGTGATGCGATCCAGGCTTTTATTAATATATTTCCAGTTCCTGTGAGCTTTCTTCCTGCTCCACTTTCCCGCTACAAGCGATTGAGGACACCACTTTCCATTGACATGGAGTCATGTGTCTTGCAGCAGATATGGATACTTTGTGGGCATAAACACAAATATTAGAATCAGGTTAAATTAGGTTAACATATCCACATTTATTTGTTTTGGAAAATATGCAGGAGCTTAGTTCATTTTCAAAACAGTGCAATCTCATGAGATGAGTGGTCAAAAAGTAGGGCATGGGCACATGTAACATGAGAGAAGTAGGGATGCTGCATTGTTACTTGAAGAATCTAGAGCACTTTACTGATCTAAAATACACTCAAATATTGGGGATGGGGGAAAACAGAAAAATCCATGTAGACTTTATCTATGTAAGTTCTATCCTCTCCTTAAGTTTCTTGCTGGCACCATCAATATCAATAAAAGCACAAGTAGCTCTTACTAGGAAATAAGTGTGTCATGTTCAGGTTAGGTGAGTTTAGTCAAATCATGTAGAACTGAGATTCTGAAACTTTTTGTCTCATGAACCTCCAGGAAAAATTTTGAACTGCCTTTGACTCTTTTAGTCTGGTTTGTTTCATCGCAATGAAGATGTACAGCAAACACTGCAACTTCAAAAACCAACATTAAAACTTATTTTATCTCAGGGAAAAAATTGTTTCCTTCATAGACTCACAAGACATTTTTAAAAAATCACAAAATTAATCAATGAGAAAGCTAAAAGCAATATATATTATGGCCAATAGGAAACTATATTACTGGTTTTTGTTGGCCCATTCGTCCAGGCTGATCAGATGACTGGAAATGGCCAGACCCCCCAGGAAAAAGGGTGGCTATGTGGAAAGGGGAAAAACGCCCCCCTCTCTGGAATTGTGTGTGTGTGAGTGAGTGCATGGTTGGTGTTTGTGTGTGTGTGTGAGAGAGAGAGTGAGTGCATGCTACATGTGTGTGTGAGTGCATGGGATGTGTGTGTGAATTCGAGAGAGAAAGAGAGTGCATGGGGTGTGTATGAGAGAGTGCATGCTGTGTGTGTGTGTGTGTGTGTGTGTGTGTGAGTGAGTGCATGTCAGAATCATGTATGTTGAAGTCACTCGCGTGTGTTGTGTTGCTGCAAGGGTATCTTTAAGGGCATCTTACATGCCTGGGTCAGACTAATGTATTTTGAAGTCACTTGCATGTGTTGTGTTGCTGCAAACTGTTTTGAGGGCATTTTACATGTATGTGTCAGAATCATGAATGTTAAAAGGTTTTCCATTTTAAAAGTGATGAAATTAAGTAAAGGAAACCAATATGAGTCTTTTTGCTTTATTTTAAAATTTCCTACATTAACATTTTTGGGTTGTCCTACATTTTTTTAACCCGGTAGGAATTTTGGCTTGGGACAGGAATTTTTGGATGCTTGGTGGGAATTTTGGGTTCAGCATCTGGTCATCCTGCCATTAGTACTCAGGATGAAATGAAAATCAATTTCATCCATTTAAAAGGTAATTCTTGTATAGTCCAAAAATTATGTTTCAAGAGAAAAAAATCTTAATTCTGGAAATATTATCCCTTTAAATGACCCCTTAGGGTACAGGCACCTTAAACTAAGAACTTGTCTAGAAGCTAGTGCTGTAGTGATTGCAACTGTTAATTCACGTAGGCTCCAATCCTAAAGACACTTTCCTGGGAGTAGGACCCATTGAACACAATGGGGCTTACTTTTGAGTAGACATGGTTCGGAATGTGCTCTTTATTAGAACTAGTTAGTTACTAACTAGTTAGTCAGAACTGGATAGATTTGGTAGTTTCTCGTCCTCATGAATGTGGGGCAACTTTCGCATGGAAGGAGAGAAAGCAGCTTTTTTGCAAAAACTCTCAAAGCAGGAAAGGATGTGGGTGAATTTTCCAGTGACTAAGGACACTGCACAACCTAATTCATTGCTTTATTTCAAAAAAATGTCCTGTCTTTGCTGTATTTTGTCAGGAAATGAAAGGGTGTGATTCAGGACTTAATTTGTGCCTGGCCTCACCAGTGCACAGCTCTGTACTTGCTTTCAGTGCAAAGGTGCCAACCTAGAAGAGATTAAAAGTCCCTTGACCAGGATCATACATTTCTTTAACTAGAGAACCACTATGTATTAGGGTGTCTAGAAGTTATTTCCAGATCAGAACTTTTTTTCCATATACAGTACCTGGATCACTTTTTCTAGAATTTCAATAAAGCACTGGCTTTTCAAGCAAAAATTGACAAGTGCGGCTTTCCATAATATGATAAATTCTGCCTATCATGAAGCCATTAAAGGCGTGGAGCTTTTTTGGGGGAAAAGATGGCAATCCTGAAAAAGAAGACCCAATTTACAAGACACTTAAGGGGTAAGTGGAAGTGTTGGATTAGCACTGAAATTTGAACATTTTGTTCATATCATAACAATAACCTATAAGCACAAGTGGGCAGCAGCAGGTTCTCACCGGTTCTATAGAACCGGTTGTTAATTTGGGGAGGACGTTAGCGAACCGGTTGTTAAGAGGGGGCTGTCATCTTTGAATTGCATGCGAGTGTGTTTGAATTTCTCTTAAAGGGTCTCTGGGTCTGTCTTCCCAGAGCTGAACCTCCACTCCCTCCTCCCCTTCTGAACCTCTCTCCCCCCTTCCCCTCCCTAAGGTTATTTTTAAATTTTAAAATACAAATAGACTGTTCCCGTTACCATCATTCAAACAAGGCATCGCAGTCATTTCACAGCACAGACACTGCACTGCTAAGCTGGGAGGGTGTTTGGATCACTATAAGCTCAATACTTTCAAGTCAGGGTGAAGAGCTTCTTAATGCCCCATACCTTTGTATGATGCTATTCAGGAAGGCTGTCTGCAAAATATCTTATTTTGATTAAAAACCTTATTTTTAACAAGTTTTCAGAAGTTATTTCCTTGTGCAGTTGGCAAAGCATGATGGGTTTCTCATATGCAAATGAAGCAGCCTCTCTGGGATGGTGTTTTTGTTTTGGATCAGGCACTGTGATAGGCAGCTTTACAAAGTGGTCCTTGGGCGGAAATACAGAAGCCACACACAGCTGCTAAGAAGGCTCTGGGAGCCTGTAGGAGCAGCATCTGAGTGTTTTATGATGAGATACCCCAGGGCTTTTGTCCCCTGTTCCTCCAGCCCTGTCTACTTTCCTGAGAGTAAGCCCACTGTCTATAATGGGACTTTGTTCTGAGTAGACATGGTTAGGACTGGGCTCTGAGGCTGCAATCCTATCCACACTTTCCTGGGGGTAAGCCCCATTGGCTATAATAGGGCTTAATTCTGAGTAGTCTTGCACAGGCCTGGGCTATGAGAATGCTGAAACCATATCCACACTTTCCTTTTTTTAACATAGAAATTCTTGTAGAAAGACAAATAGACTCTTATAGGCAGTGATGGGCCCAGCCTGGACCAACAACCAGTTCCCTGGAAATGGGTGGGGCCAGGTTGGGTCAGGGGGAGGGGCTGGGTCAGGGGGTGGGGCCGGGGAAAAATTAAATTTAAAAAATTTAAATTGGCACTGCAGCCTGAGAGCCCAACCTGACTACTCAGAAGTAAGTCCCATGATAGTCAATGGGACTTACTCCCAGGAAATTGGCTTGAACTGCAGCCTGAGAGCCCAACCTGACTACTCAGAGGTAAGTCCCATGATAGGCAATGGAACTTACTCCCAGGAAAGTGGCTGGAACTAGAGCCTGAGAGCCCAACCTGACTACTCAGAAGTCCCATTTTAATTTTAATTTTTTAAAAACAGTCAATTTTAATTTTTTTTAATTTTTTTTAATTTTTTAATTTTTAAAAATTTTTTAAATTTAATTTTTTCCCAACCCCACCCCCTGACCCAGCCCCTCCCCCTGACCCAACCTGGCCCCGCCTTCTTCCAGGGAACCGGTTGTTGGTCCAGGCTGGGCCCATCATTTCCTATAAGAGTCTATTTGTCTTTCTACAAGAATTTCTATATTAAAAAACCCACCACCATCACAGCCTATAGGCTAAAATAAATACTAATCCAGGTACTGGAGACAGGAAGTTCCAAAATAATCAGCGCCAGACTGATGTGAAAACAAATAAGAGTCAATATTTGATGAGGCCAAACAAAGGGATAAATGAGAAGCCTCCAACTTGAGTAGACTCAAGGAGTTCACTGCTGCAGAGTGGATGATTATAGCAGCAAAATGGGTAATTTGATAGAACATTGTAAGAGCTCTTATTATGGTCCATTTCCTTCACTTGAAATATCTGGGTTCTGTTTCTGATATAACATTGTACGTTAATTTTTCTTCTTGTTGTAAACTGTCCACAGATCTTTCTAAATATCAGCAATGCTGATTTATCCTCATGGTCATTGCTAGTTTATGACCAAGGTCAAAAACCATACCAATACACAAGTTAATGCTTAATACTTTTGTTTTCAGCAGTGGTGTACCATGTATATAGCACAAGGTGTTTTGGTAACATGGGTGCATGTGCCACACCTGGCATCAGTGTGTCTGCCTGCCCCCCCCTCCCCTATTCCCCACAGCCTTCATAACTTGCCAGGGAAGCCATGAAGGGCACATGTGCAGCTTCAGCTACTAGTGCATTGGACTATATAAATACGAAATCTGTGATTTCAATGTAAAATTTTCATTTTCAAATATACAGCTGAATTCTTGGGGACGATATGTGTGCCATGCCTGGCATGATATCAGAAGGATGCTAAACACAAATATACAGGAACAGAAATCTCCAAATTGCAGAATTTGCCAAGATCTGTAACTAAGATCCATGAAATAATCAATAGCATTATCTGGCTTATCCTTGCTTTCATGCCCTTTTCTCTCTCACACACTCTCTCAAGTCTATTTTTAGACTGTGGGCCAAAGACCAGGGATATGTTTTCTCTGACTTTGTAAATGTAAAGCATTGTGCAATAGATGTGTGTCATCATAAACCAAATAAATGCAGTATTCAATCTACGATATTTCTTTTTTTAAAAAAACCTTGCAGCAATAGTGTTAAGTGCAGTACTTGGATTTTTCATACTAGTGCCAGCAAACAAAGGAAAGGGTGTACATTTTCTGTACGTGGTGGGCAGAAAGAGTAGCAAATCTACTGACAGCACAAACCTCACTTGCACTGGAACAGGCAGACTGGCTTGCCTGTGCTATATTAAGTGTCAGGGTTGCTACTGCTGTGGGGAAGGGGACACTTTCCCCCTTCCCTGGGATAATGTAAGCACAGCTCTTTGTGCTAATGGGTTTACTCAGATCTAAGACACCTCTGGAGGTGGTTTAGATCTGAGCATATGGGAGCAGCCACATGCTGCTCTTGGGAGTCCAGGCACTGAGACTTGGATCCAGCATAACTGCTGGATCCGAGCCCTGTCTCCTGTTCCCTGCCCGGTCCAGGACTGCCCTCTATCTGCACTTTTCCCACCCCAGAACGCCAGCCCAGTACAGTTTCAAGATTGCTGGCTCCTCCTAACCTGCCTCTTGCTGCTCAGTAACCCAAGTTGCACCACACAGGATATTTGACTCAGCTGCACCTCAAGATGCCACCAGAGAAGGAATAGACCATTGCTAAGGGGCAAGATCGGAGGTTAATAAATCAGCAAGGATAGCGGTCTTTCTCCATTGTCACTGGAATATTGCAGCATTAGCCTGCTGTGTTGCAGAGAAGGTAGCAAATGTTATGCGAGGGTATGTGTCATCAGTCTTCCTAAAAACTGGGCTACATAGAAGCATTACATAATTCACCCATACAATGATTGAGAAATATAATCTTTATTAGGTTTTATTTTTTAAAATAGTCGTCTAAAATTTCTTTTTCCTGGGGTTACAGTGTATTCAGACTGCTTTGTAACTGATTGATTCAGCACATGATGACTTGAGCAATTCAAGACCTAGGTAAAAATGATCCATGCAACCTCAGCACTTTTACTTAACAACAGCAACTTAAAATGAAATGCAAAACCAATTTTAGCCATATGCAATTGTTGTCTTCTCTGTGTCTTGAGAGACTCATGGCCATTACAAAGTGTAGCTGACCTATTTAAGAAGGCAAAGATCACCTCAGTCTTGGCTGAGTACAGAACTGACTTACTACTATATTTTAAGATAAACAACATGTTATAAACAAAATGCTGCCAAAATTTGAAAATGCTGTTTCAAAATTCACCCTCCCTTTCTGTAAACAAACAACCATATATAGCTTTTCTATAGCACTTGCAGGTGCTCACAGTGCTCCAAATTCACTATCATGTTGTAATCCTTACAACAACCTTAAAGGGTAGGTTATATTATATTAACCTTATATTGCAGGCAAGAGCAGAAGGTAAGAGTCTGTGCTTGCTTAAAGACCATCTCCAGTGAATTCATAGGAGATTTGACACTGGAACTTTGTGATATATGGCCCAGTCTTATCCTATGCTTACAGTGGTGGATCTTGTGATCCTGGACCAGCAGAGTGGTAACTACACCCACAGGCTATGTGGGCAACAGTGACCTCTGGCAATCTCTGCTGCTGCCGATAAACAGTAGAGGGGACGTTCAAGGGAGAATTTGCAGGTAGTTTGTGACCACCCAATTTTCCCTTGGACCAAAAGTTTAGGTGTAAATACAAGGAGGCCGACTGGAAGCCAAATTGCCTCAGGGAACGTACTGCATTTTCCTCACCTGGGCCAGCTGGGAACACCCCAATAGTGTGTAGCGTTGCGATCTATATGCTGGCAGGTGGCAGGAGTAGATTGCCAGCTAGTGTGTTGCAATTCACATATTAAAATGTATCTGAGTGTATCTCTGTACTTGGAGAGAGTCATAGTTAGACTGCATCTGGGCACAGCTATTGATGTATTTCATTCACTGCAGGTACAATGTCCACAGAGTGTGGTTGAACCATAAAAATAAACCCAGATACAGTCATTCACATCAAGGAAATGTGTGCCTAGGTACAGACACTCTGTACCTGGTCATAACATGTGAAGAATCCTTATGTTTACACAATCTCATGTGATTAGACTGTACATGCATTCACTCTCTCCATGTGGAACAGAGGTACAGAGATACATGTTCTGATGGTTTCCAGATATGCAGTAAGTCAAACTAGGCATAAAGAATAGGGAAGGGTGAACTCAGAAGAGCTGCCATGGGAAGGGCAACACTCTTGGGTTCTTTGGAACATGTCTTGCCACCCTTCACTTTCTTTGACAATCTTCCAATATTAAAATGTGGGCTGCGATTCCCCCTACAGCACCTTTGACATAAGCTGGTTATGTGCAAAGTAGGGGAGAAAGATAATTTGTGGTTGTTTGGATTGCAGATGAAATCACCTATCACATAGCAGCTGACAAAATAAAAACATGCAAGACATTTCTCTTCCTCAGCACACAATGTGTAACACAGCAGAATAAAAAAATGGGATACCTCAATGGATACTAAAATTCTATTACAACTTTTGGCTGGTTCACAGATACATGCACATCACTTGATTTCTTTATAGTTTACTACAGGCCACCGAGGGCAGAACTACAATACAAGGCCAAAAGTGGCAGCCTTGTGTTGGGATACAAAGATCGTTGTACAATATCTTATGGAAATAGAGGCAGAAATCAACATAGGGCTGGCATTTTCACTGGCCGCTTGGTATGCCTTATAATGTGCAGTTCCACTTTCAACATTTAAACTGTTTCCACTGGCAAGCATTGGTATGGAGCTGGTGTGAAGTGAGCTGGTGTGAGGTTTATCTGCAACTTCCAATCCATACGTGCAAGTCATCATCTGACAGCAGAGTCATCAAATGATAGAAACAAGTATATATGAACCAGCCTTCATCTGACAGCAGAGTCATCAAATGATAGAAACAAGTATATATGAACCAGCCTTTAAATATAAGACTATCAACTGAAACAGCATTGTGAAAATTGGCCATAGAGATACGTTGTTTCACATACATTACATAAATAAAATAATAATTTAATAGATTGATTAATCATCATATTCCATCTGGAGTTATTTATTTATACAACAGCAAATTCTCTTACAGTACCTGTTTTTTTATTTCTGTTAAATATATTGTAAACCCTGTTTATTGCCACAACCATAAATATTTTTTTTAAATCAAAAGTTCACTGTCGTAAAAAAACAATTACATTTTCCACAAGTCTTAAATACACTTACTGTAAAACCACCTTACATAAAAACATTTTACACCTCTGTAAAGGAGCATTTAAAAATAAATTACATATAGACTTGGCTCAGCTATTTTTTTTCCTTTCTCTGAAGAAAACTAGTTTTGCCTGTAACATCACTGGGTTGTTAGATACCTGTAAACTGGATGTTAAGATCACCATGCAAAACATATCTGCCAAAAGGAATGGAAGGGAACATGGAAATAAAGTAGTATTTTGGTAGCTGGCACAACTCAGTGGAACATTAAAGCCTGACATCAACATAAATCCCATTGGTCTTTCTAAGCCAATAAAATATTTGCTCAGATGTGCTGTGATACAATTTGGTTTGAATTGGATCAGTTGATAAAGTAAACTCTTTCCAGATCAGGGATGGACAATGAGTAACTTAGATTCAGCAGCCAGTACTCGCCCTAATTTCTTTCTACCACATCACAGTTCTTCACACCACAGTAGGACACCCAGTGGCAGCCTATTAATTGGGCTGGTGACGTTTCTCACAGCACAATCCAAAGATTGTGTTGGACTGTCACAAGGGCCATATCTTCCATCCTGGTGGAAGCCATGTTATCTCCACATTGGCATACACCAGGACCTCCATGCCAGTCAAGTTGGCCAACATAGAGATTTGAGGGAGTAGGGGGAAGCAGGCAGGGGCAGAGGGTGAGAGACTGTGCTTGCTTTAAGGCCATCTCCAGTGAATTCATTGCAAGGGTGAGATTTGACACGGACTTTATGATATATAGTCTAGTCTCTTTTCCTATGCTTAACGTTGATGCATCTTGTGATCTTGGGAGGATTGGGAAGAGGCAGAGAATGTTCCAGGACAGGGAAGGGTGGTCCTGGCGGTGAGCAGGTAGGGAGCAGTAGTCGGAGCTGGGACCCAATGATATGCCAGATCCCATCCCTGGTCCCCAAGTGACATATCTCTCATCTACTCAGTTCTACTCTCTAGATTAAGCAATGCATAACTGAGTAGACTCACTGGAGCTGCTGTAGCCCTTCTTGGGCAAAGGAGAAAATTTTTCTTTGTTCCATGGTAGCACAGCAGCAGCCCCAATGAAGTACTGGATGTACTGCAGGCATGCCAGCCTGCCTGCTCCAGCATTTCTCAGAATGGCACTGTCCAGGTAAGACGCTGTATATAAACTTCTCCAGGCCCCATGTCCTACCTTGCAGAAACTCTTCCTCGTCAATCAAACTACTGGGATGCAATGGTGGAAGTGGATGAATCATAAGCATAATTGCTAGGGAGAACAACCCCTCTCCCATGTAACTCAAGAAGTTAGCCATCCCTAGTTTATATCACTATAACTGCAGTTAATGTACTTTAGAAGCAGTACATGACTAGCAACCTGAGTCTGTACCTCAATGGTCAAAAAGTTGCTTTGGATGTAGAAGGCCCAGGTTCTAATCCCTGACAACTGGGGGAAGGGGCTGGGAAAGTCTCCTTGTTTGAATCTCTGGAGGGTAAGTGGGGACAATACTGACCCACTGCTCTGAATCAGGTGAAGGCAGCTTTTTATGTCCTTTGGGTGATAATGGGAGCAAAGGGGATAATGGAGAAGGGACATAATTAGTGCAAAACAGCAAAAACATAAAACAGTCCATATTATTTTAGAATCTGAAAACTTTAAAAATAAACTCTAAAAATGTAGCATGTCAAACTTGCTGAACCCAAGAAAGATCCAAAAGACATTAATTTCACTCCATAAAAATAGCAATCCATAAACTGAGCAGTATTTCTGCAAGAGGCTCAAGAACAAAAATTCTTACTGGGGTCAGCTTGGTGTACCAAGCCAATGAGAAGAGCCATTGGCAACTGGGAGGCTTATGGGGGTATAGGAAGATATTTTCCCTTATTGCACATAGGGCTGCAATCCTAACCTCTAGTCAGGCTGGCATAAGCCCCAGCGTAAGTCCCATAAATCATAAGGCATTTATGCCTTCCTCCTAGGGGGTTAGGTCAGTACACAAGCATATGCTGATCTCCCCACACCACCATGGGAATATGTGCCAGGTGAGTAAGGCCAGCCTAAATTGGTTCGGATTGCACCCTAGTTCTAGCAGTTGGCCTCCCCCACCTCCTGAAATCTACAGATAGAAAATGGCAGCATTTGAAATGGCATTTGACTCATAAGTTCCCCCTTACCTTGAAAACAATATAGAATCTTATTAGGATTGCAAGCTTTAAGCAGGTAAATTGGTAGATTAGCTGACACAAGCTTTAACTGATTTATAAACACGGTTAACTTTAAAAGGAGAGGGCAAACTTTTATTAGTTTAGCTGATGATTAAGGACACACGTGCTTTTCTTTTTGAGGCTGCTTTGGTTCTGGTGCATTACAGTCACAGGAAAATAATCAAAGACGGTAGACGTGATTCATCCAACAAAGAAGTGGCTTTTTTCTTAATTGTAAGCTTTCTCACATTTCCATCAATATCACAAAAAACAGGCCTATACTGAGGTTTTAGTAATATGAACATTTATGTCCATTTAATGAACTATTGGTTAGAAGGCAGTTGACAGCCCAGCTTATTATTAACTTCCTTCTACTGCATGTTGCAAAAACCAGAAGAAGGCTTTGAAATATGATTTCAAGTCTCAGGATTGTATTCAGGGCTGCTTGCTGAAATTTAGGATCTTCTGCCATCTGTTCTTGAGCAGAGATGAAATATTCTTTTAGGAAGGGATCATTCTTTAGCTATGATCAATCTCATACCTTTAAAAAAGCCCACTAAATTTTGTGGCTATTCTCAACATCAAAACCTAAAGTCACTGATCAAATCAATGAGCAATAAACTTAGTACAATAACACCAAATGCAGATGCCACCAGGGAGAGAATGGATCACAGATCTTGTTCTCACTTTACCTTTTAAACAGGTCCTAATCCATAGGGTGGGTGAGGAAGGACACTTCCTCTGATTTGCTGCCTTGAAGAGAGGACAATCACATTAGATAACTCCAGAATTAGCATGCCTGGTTTATGAGATCTGCTACTGAGGCCTGTTGGCAGAATGGCTGGGATTAACAACCAGCAGGGTGCTATAGACCTGTAGTTGCAAACACAATCCTTTAAGGGCATGGAAAGGGGACCAGATGGGATCCTAAAGCTAGGTTTGCCATATGTTCCCCCCAAAAGGGACAATCCAAATTTTGGGGGATTGTGTTCACATACTGGCAAATGGGACAGAGGGTCCTGTCCCAATTTTGTGGAAGAGAATTACGGCAACCCTACCTATAGCAGATTTTTGAGAGACAGAATAAGAAATAGCAATGCTTCCCTGCAACTCCTAATATCTCATGGGAGTTGCTGAAGTCTGATTATGCATGGGTGGGATATTAGGCTATTTATAGGTACAGCAGTAACAACACTGGGGAGTAATAAGATTCTCATGACAGAAGAATGCCAACGTAGCAGCAAAGGTGATGAGATGGCCTATTCAGTGTCAGTCATACTGCTGAAGAAGTCACTCCTACATACAACCTCTTTGCTTGTGGCCTTTATGTTTTAAAACATTCTTGTTTTGTGAAGTCTTCCCAACACTTAGAAGTGAAATTCTGTTTTCACTGCCTTTTTACTGTTGCCACTGTAGACATTATGATAGTTTAATGCCTTGTTGTTTTCAAATTATTATTTTTTCCTCATTTTGATTTTTCTGAAAAATGTTTAAAACATTTTGTAAACAAATATAAACCCTGATAAATGCTGGATGCAGGGCATGCTTCTCCCTGTGATTGGAACCTTGAACATCATTCCTTGTATCTGTTCTTCCTTCAGGAGTCTAAAAACAGCTTATGTGAGACTCCAGGCACTGTGTAGACAGTCCTGATTTGCTTTAACAGGGTCACAGCATCATAATCGTGTACCCTGAGACCATTCCTTTGTGCAATATAATACAGAATTGGATGCAAAGGTAGGCAAACCTATGGCAGCCTGGGGAAAAAAGTGCGTTCTGCAAAGCGAGCACATGGGCTTGGGGTTAGAATAGCAAAATGGCAACTTAGGAGCAGCTCAAGGGTGTAGAGAGAGACTGACTGCAATCGTAACCTCCAGTTAGGCTGGAACAAATCCTGTAGTGGCCTGGGCGTGTCACAGAAGTGCCATATGGCACTTCTGCGCCACTCCTGGAGGGTTAGGACATTACACAGACATATGCCAGCCTCCCCATGCCACCATAGGAACAGGGAGTGGGTGTCAGCCTAAATTGGTGTACCTGGACTTAAACTCAACCCATATGCAGACGTCTGTCTCCTGTAGTGGGAATCCTTGGGACTGTGACACTTAGCCCTGCCCAGGGTTTGTCTATAAAGGCAAATGCTGAATGCAGAAAGAAGTTCAACATATGATTGACCCTCAAGACATTCCAGGGTTCCAATCACAGGGAGACTTCTTCCCATGCAGATTTTTCTCCTACAGACACATGCTGATCACAGGAAAAGGACAGTGAGGTGTGTAGCCAACGATCGCGTAGCCCAGTGCAAGGACAAAATGATGCCCAAAAGTGATATGACAACCAGAGGTGATATCACACCTGGGCTTTTAAGCAAATAAAAATTGGGGGGAAACCTGCCTCCTCCCCCCAACAGCTGGACATCCACTTGCTCTGCTGCTTCCCCACAACCAGTGACATAGCTAAGGCATCTATCTGCTACCTGAAGGCACAGAAGACTTTGCACCCCAATGAAAAAAATCATATTTAATTAATCAAGTAAATAATTATTTTAAAAATATGCCATTTAATGATTAGAGATACTGTGCTGGGATGAAGAGGGACTATTATTCACCCCATACTAAATATACAAGGAGCACCTCTTGAAAAAAGGGCCTCTTTACCCAGTTAGCGGGATAACTATATTATGATGTAAGGAAATGGGATACATTAATATCTTATTGGTTTCATTCTGTATCATAATATTTCATTGGTTCTCAGGTCAGTCTCATTGGTCAGTTTTGAGTTAAGAAAATGTTCCATAGACTATTGTGGTTACATAGTTAAAGGGCTATAATGTTTGATAGAATACAAATAGTCCAGTGCAGTTTGCTTCATTGCATTCGGCACTAAATTACCACTCCAATGATGTTGGACATGACAGTATTACTTGTACATAGCAAGCGTCTTCCAATTTTGGCCATTTTGTTAAGCTTAGCTTGTTGTCCTCCTAATGCTTGTTTCCTGGTGTAATTGCTACCCCTGCAACCCAATAGCTTTGCAACTGAGGAAGGGACAATATACTGGCCTTTGGTGGGAGGTAAGCTGTGTATTCTGGTGGAGTTTAAACTTCCCACTCAGTTGTGAAACTCCCCGGTTCCATTCGGGTCTATGTCTCTTGGGCCCAACCTAGAGGAGTAACACAGGAAATCCCTTGTACATTGCCTTAGGCTGCTTGGGGGGTGGTGGGACATAAATGGAAAATACACAGCTGCATTTGCACTGGCCCTCAAGCAGAAGGAACAACAGGGTCAGCCAGGTTGGATGCTAGCTAGGAGCCTTCACCTATCAGATAACTAATCTCCTCTAAATGACCTCTGAACCCTCAATACCAGTGACACTGGCAGTACCCAATGCACTATCACCAAGTGAGTAGGAGGTCCAGGGGGACTTAGTGCAAAACATTGCCCCAAGGCCACCATCATCCTGACACTGGCACCATCCTCAAGGCACAGAAATAGTTACCTCACAGTGCAATCCTAACCCCTAGTTAGGCCAGCACAAGTACTTTGCACCAGCTTGGGTGCACCAGCACTTCTGTGCAACTCCTGGGAGGTTAGGCTTGTGCATGGATGCACGCTGGCCTCCCCACACACTGCGAGTTCTTTGGCAACCCAATTCTATGCTTCCCCCTCCCCTGCCAATGCATGCAGATGTGTCAAACATGCTTGTACTGCATCATATAGGAGGAGTCCTGGAGGTCTTCCCAGTTTCTTTTCTCCTCTGAACATTTGTTCCCTTACTGGTGGGGGGAGGGTAAGCCTCTATCATGCAGACCCATGTCAGAGAAATTGCTGACACATATCCAAATTGACCTGTGTTGTGGGATTGGATCAAGGCAGGGGACTGGATTTGACAGCCACCACGGCCACCAAACCTACCCTGTTTCTGGATCCAATCCACCTTCTCCTGCCTTGTTACTGCATCCCCAACAATCTTTAAAAAAGCAGGTCTCTGTCAGTCTTGAAAGACTATGGTATTGTGCTCGGCGCTGCATACGCTGCATACGCTGCATGCGAAGCACGAAAGCCTGGGTTAGATTGTTATGGAGGATAGGCTGTTACCCAAGCAGCAAATCCCCCCTCTCCGTGCCACTGTATTAGTCCAATGGAAAGACAGAGCCAATACAATTGGATCCAGCTGGCGTCGCTGAGCTGGGCTAAGGACAGGAGCTCACCCTGCCTTGTGGGGCCGACCCGGGCCTCGAACCCTGGTCTGCTTGTTAACAGGCACAGTGTCTTAACCACTCGTGCCACCCACAGCCCATCACCAGTTTGTCATACGAGGGGCTCCTCCAGCTCTGCTGCCAGAAGGCTATACACAATGGCCTTATAATACTCCGTTTGTCAGAACACTAGCAGCACAATCTAGAGCAGGGGTGTCCAACACGAGGCCCGGGGGCCGCATGCGGCCCAGGACGAGGGTGGATGCGGCCCTCCTGCAAAGCTGGCCACCACCATTTGAAAAAACGGCTTTGTGGCAGCAGCCGTTTTCAAATTTCGCATGCTTCTCAGTGCACTGCACTGGGCGGCCACCATAAAGCTGGTCTAGGCTGCTTGGCTCCTCCCCCTACCTGCCTCTTGGCACTCAGAGTGCTTCAGGCCCCTGCAGACCTTGCAGCACTCGCCCACCAGCATCCCCCCAAAGCAGCCTCAGCCTCTATCCCAGTTGCTGACTGCTGCCCTTGAGACCTACTCAGAAGTAAGCTCCGTTAAAGTCAATGAGGCATACGCCCAAGTTGCAGTCTGAGCGCCCAATGATGCATAGGATGGGCTGTGATCCTCTCCAAGCTTAACCTTGGAGATATGCTGCAACCCTAACCATATCTACTCAGAAGGCCCATTGTGCCCAGTGGGTCTTACTCCCAGGAAAGTGTGTTTAGGATTGCAGCATATCTCCAAGGTTAAGCTTGGAGAGGATCACAGCCCATCCTATGCATTATGCCTCTTCAGAAGGAAGCCCCACTAAAGTCAATGAGACTTACTCCCAAGTTGCAGTCTGAGAGCCCAATCCTATGCATGGCTACTGAGCAGAAAACCCCATTATAATCAATGAGACTTACTCCAAGGTTTAGCTTGGAGGATTGCTGCCCATCCTACGCATCATGCCTACTCAGAAGTAAGCCCCATTAAAATCAATGAGACTTATTCCAAAGTTTAAAAATGTAGGACAAAATATAGGACATCCTACATTTTGTCCTACTTTTAAAAAAAGTTTAGTGTTTATGTGCGGCCTAAACCAACTCATCTTCTTTCATTGCGGCCTAGGGAAGCTAAAAAGTAGGACACCCCTGATCTAGAGTAACTACAGGAGCTCTTACATCGACATAAAGACATTTACATCAACGTAGTTACGGCGCCACCTGGTGGAAACCTATGGGAAATTCACAGAGCACTCCAGAGTAAATTTTTCTTATGCTGGCGTAAGAGCTCCTGTAGTTACTCTGTATTGTGCTGTAGTTCTGGCAGTAGGGATAGGATTTAGGATTGGATTCCTAAAATATTCATAACTTCATTCCTCTAATCATTCCCAGTACAACAAAGTGAAGTTAATTTCTCAAGGTGCCAATAGAAGAAATTCTCTGGATTTAAGCACCAACTTGACTTAAGATGAAACCAGTATCCAAACTAAGGTTTGTGGTTATATTACAGGTACAGTTTTTTAAATAGTGATATGCTAGACTCAACTAAAATATGTTATTGCAAAAATAAAGTGCCATCTCACATTTACAACAAAACTCCTGGAAATGAGGCAGTTAAATTTGCTTTCTATATTTAGGTATTTATATCATATACATATATATCTTTCAAGTCATTCCCCAAATGAACAGGGAAAGAGAAAGTGATTAAGCAACGTATGCAATTTCATATCTATTTTGTCACAGCCCAAAGCCAGCTCTTGCTCTATGTGTTTCTGTATGATTAGATAGATACTATATTCTATATTGATTCTTAATAAAGCTGTTTGCTTTTTTTACTGATCTTTGATTTCGAGTTAACTTTTCGGGCAGCGTTAGGAGTTTCCCCTTTCTTTGGCGGTCTCCAAAGGTCCCTTGAGCAGTCAACAGGTTCATAAAATAATTTAACTGGATGAGCACCGACTTTGTCCTCCTTGGCTTTCTTGAGATGCATCCGTCCTTTCTGGAGTGAATGAGGTTTTGGATCAGGGGTGTTATAAAAAACATGTTGATTTCCTCGCCTGAAAGAGAGGGGGGGGGGGAGAGAGAGAGAGAGAGAGAGAGAGAGAGAGAGAGAGAAAAGAAGGGTTGGTGAGGTCCTACAGAAATTGCTATAAAGAGAACATAAAATGACACAAAATGTTAGCAGCTGCCCAATATCTTGTTCCAAACTAATGATGCTGCCTGATAAAGCTGGTGGAACAGGCTCTGTGGAACCCCCCCCCCCCCCAAAGGACAAACATGCTTATCAATTTGATAACCTGCATTGCCTCAGCAAGATGTCTAGAAAGAAGCAACAGCTGTTTGAGGCAGAAGAGAGAAGCTCCATTGCTTGGCTGACAGGGACACTTTTCCTTTTATATCAACACCAAGTCATATGATGAGAGGTGGTAGGAGCAGGAATGAAGTTGGAACAACCAGAACAGGAACCGGCTGAGGACTCACATTCTTCAGAGGGTCAACCTCTCCAGGCTAACCCAAGAAACCTCAGGTTAGAAAAGGCCAAGATACCACCACTGACAAGGGATACCTCAAGGGACCCCAGTGATCTGGTACTGGCTCTACGCAGATCTATTTCCAAGCCTGCCTGCTAGGGGCTGGCATTTAAAGTCAGCCAGGCTAGAGACCAGAGAGATTCACTGAGAAGTAGGAGAACTTAGAAGAGAAGGGTGTGGGTGGCACAAGTGGTTAAGACACTGTGCCTGTTAAACAGCAGGCCAGGGTTCGAGACCCGGGTTGGTCCCCAAAAGAAAGGGTGAGCTCCTGTCCTTAGCCCGGCTCTGCGATGCTAGCTGGATCCAATCGTACTGGCTCTGCCCTTCCATTGGACTAATTCAGTGGCATGGAGAGTGGGGTTTTGCTGCTTGGGTAACAGCCTATCCTCCATATCAATCTAACCCAGGCCTTCGTGCTTTGCATGCAGTGTATGCAGTGCTGAGCACGATACCATAGTCTCTCAAGACTGACGGAGGCCTGCTTTTTAGAAGAGAAAGTCCTATGCCTGTCTACTTGGAAGTAAATCCTGTAATATTTAATGGAGCGTACTCCCATGAAAATGTGTTTCGGATTGCAGCCAAAGGCCCTGGGTACACTTTCTCTTCTCTCTGCCTGAGGCTTTGAAAAAAGACAGATGCTTTCTAGTGAACCCCTTAGTTGCCCCATTAATACACTATTAGAATTATTTTATATTAGGGATACAAAATGACATACATACAGGCATCTGGATTTCTTACTGGATGAGATGTCTGTAAACTGAAAAGAAAAAGTTTACAAATTATTCAAATTGATGAGGAAAAAAAGCGAAGCTTCTACAGTAGTCTCTAAGGACAGTATTTTTTAAAATATGTTTAATGTATGTATTCATTTTGATTTATACACTTCTTTTCAACTACATTTCTAAGGTTGCAGTCCTTACCAACTTTTCAGCACTGGCATAGCTGTGCCAATGGGGCAGGTGCTGTGTCCTGCAGATGGAGGGGGGGGAGCAGTCACAGAGGCCTCCTCAAGGTAAGGCAAATTTGATCCGTTATCTCAGAGTTTCATTGCCTTTACCCTGGAGCTGGAAAATTGGTTAGGATTGTGCCCTGAAGGTAGAATTTATTGATAAAACTGAAAACACAGCACTATTTCATAATATTAAACAGTAGTTAAAATCAATAGGTTGTAAATTAAAGCCTTATAAGCCAAATTAGCTAATTATTAACTAATTAAGAGCACAATCCTAACCATGTCTACTCAAAAGTAAGCCCCATTATGTTCAATGGGACTTACTCCCAGGATATTGGCTTTAGGACTGCAGCCTTAATAAGCCAAATTCTGGAGATTTCCAAGATCCACATTCCTTTATGTACCCAGACCTACCTTGACTTAGTAATTGGCCATTTAATGGTGTTTTCATACACTTAGGATGCAATCCTTAACCATTTAGGCTGGCATAACTCACCTGGTATTTCATCCCATGGTGGTGTGTGGAGTCTGGCACATGTCTGTGCTCTGGCCTAACCTCCCTAGGAGTGGGGCAGAGGTCCCTCACAACCCCTCACAGCCCCTCATAGCAATTTTGTGACACCCTCAGGTCAGCATGGGACTTATGCCAAGATTTATGCTGGCCTAACTAGGGATTAGGATTGCAGCCTCAAATCCTAAACCCAAACTGTCTCAAACTAAATGCTGCCCACAGTGTGCAACAGAACCACAGTAGCATGGGCACTGGTGCATCCCCCAGGTAGCCAGAGATTATGCAAGGGTGGAGAGGGAACATTACCTTTCTCAAATAGGTCTACTCAAACATGTCCCACCTTACTTTCTCCAATGGGTCTGTTCAAACATCTGTGACCAATTTAGCTTGTGCAGGTTTGTGTAGGGGTTAAATGCTGGCAGAGCTCTCCTTTCAAAACCTATCCCTCCCTGCCCATTTATCCTCCATCCAGTTTCATCTCCTCTTCACCCCGTTCCCTTTGCTCTCACCAGTGGCTTATCTGTACTGGTGGGTGAAGCAGGGTGCAGTGTGCATCTTCTGACTCTGTCACCTTTTGAGGCAGCCCATGGAAAATAGCCACTGGCATCACACAGCCGGCAAAAAGCATTATCTGACAAAATAAGTGGCTGGCTCCACATGCTATTCCAATTCAAGTTAGGGCTGGACCGTAAGAGTCCCATCCTCTTTGCAAAGGATGCTTTTGGATTGTAAGGTCAATCAGTTTATTGCAATCTGCCAGCAGAGCAGCCACCGTTCTACAGAGAGTGGCTGCAAGTGCCAAGCATGGGAGGCTACGCACTAGTTGCCGTGCTGCACAGACTGGCCAGTGGCATAGTGCTGATGGGAGAGGATCAGGAGTGGATTGCGATGAGGATTTGAGGATGGGCAGATCTTGGTGGCAGTGACATCTGCCAGATCTGAAACTCAGTCCCGGACGTGACACATTTTGCTTTAAATGAAAACAAAAGTCCTCATTACACACGATGAGTTCTAATTAGCCTTGATGGGCTCAGTTTTTCATAGTTAGAGCTCTCCTACCAGCCACCAACTACCCTCTAGTTGTGCTCTGACTCTGCAGGGGCCCATATCTGGCTATGCTTTTTTTATGCCAAACTGCTGTAGCACAATATTAAAATAGAAAATATGTGGACTGGCTGTGAATGTCAAACTGTTGCACCTTAAGTTCTCTTAATTACCTCCAGTTCTTTATCTACACAAGGTCATGAATTTTAATTTTCCAACTTGTTTTGTAAAATTGTTGTACAGCTAAGACAATAAAAGGTATCACCTTTCTTATTTGAAACAACAGTTTTCAGAGCATTAAGTGCTGACAAGCTTTTCATTTGCTCTTTTGCATTTCCCGAACAAATTAGCAGTCATGGCTCATTTGGAGCTTTGCAACTAAAGAAAGCGGAACAGTTCTGTACCCTCAGTTATCACATTTCTTTGTTTATTCTTGTTTATTGTTACATGTCTCTTAAAAGGGGCACTCAGTGTTTCAAATGACATTCAAGCTGTGAGCCCTTAGTTGTTCAGACTTAAAAATAGGGATGATGAGAATTATTGTGGTCACTTTGTTCCTCCAGATTACTTAGTACTCAAAGAGACCAAGTAATCAACACATACAGTAAAATTATTACCTCATTGTTGAAAACACCATAACCATTTTATAGTCGGGGAGTGCTTTTTTCTGGGGAAAAAGGTGCTGATAGGTTATCCCTATATGATTAATAGCTGCTGGGGGGCGGGGGCAGGTGGAAAAAAGTGCCGGTACTGAGTACTGGTGAGTACCCCCAGAAAAAGGCCCAGTCAGGGGTGTTATCAGTTGTTTTATCAGGTCTGTTTACAGTCAGGTATGTTATCAGCCAGGCTGGCTATTTGCAAAAGGTTTCACCTATTTGAGAGTCAGGCTGACATCAAAACTGGTAGATATTGTTTTGCAAAAAGCACAGTCAAGAGGTGGGCAGAGATGCAGGGCTTTGCCCCAAGCCCCTACCATCAAAACTGAATATAACCATTCTTAACAGCAATGCTGTCCCAAAAAAACAACAGCACCAGCTTCCCCAAAGTTAGTCCCCATTTCCAGTAGAGATGCAAATAGAGAATGCATTATGTAACAAAATGTCTTCACCTGGCATCAGAGAGGCCATCAGGTAATTTCTCTCTACTCCTCCAGAGAGCTTCAGAGAGTGAATTACATAATAGGAAAAAGTCCTGCCCCTTTCCACTGATCATGTCATTGGATTAAAAGATACAACCCAGAGCAGGATCTCACCTGTTGAACCTGTTGCAAGGTCACCACCATGATAAAAGTGGAGTGAGTGGAGAGAGCACCACATACTCCATTGAGCTTCTTGGAGAAAAAAAATGACTCAATATTTCCTTATTAAATTGCTGAGGTTATAGCTACAACCCCTGCTTACGCAGAAAAAAATTAAGGTCATATATGAAAGCACACTTTTTTTGTTTATGTGCCTGCCACAATGGTCCAGAATAGTGGCTCTCTAAGGGAGATTTACTCCCTCTGTATGTTTTTGAAGGAGAAGGCAGTGTCATAATCCATAGGTCGCTTCACTGAGGAGGAAGAGAGGGGGGTGCTTTTACTTACTTTCACTTGCAGAGGCCCTAGGAGGTGGGGAGAAAATCCCCACACAGCCTTCTGCAGGATTTGAATTCTCAGACAAGGGTTAGAACCTTGAGCAACCTCAAAGCACTTCCAGTTTGCTTTGTTTCAACATTCTAAGTCTTGTCTGAAGATTCCTATCATTTGTTCAAAGATTCCAAGTCCTGCAGAGGACCATGCAATGTTTCCGCAGCTCCTGGAGCCTCTGCAAGTGAAAGTAATGTAAAAGCACTCCCTTTTCTTCCCCTTTAGTGACATGATCCTGGGGATCACATCATTGTCCTCACCCTTTCTCTATTCCTTAAAGGGTCCATAGGATCTTTACATGAACCGGGGGTTGCAACCTCCCAGACTAAGTACCAATGGTTTGGAGAAACCCTCTGTGCGCCCATACACATTCAAATTCATTTGCTTCTTTTCTGGGACAGTGAAGACAAATGAGATAACCGTGTTGTTTGCTTACCACATGTTCGTTGGCATTACTGTAGTTGCTCATTATCTGCTGATTCTGATAATATTCTAACTGTTTTTCAGCCAGATCGACTCGCTGCAGCAGATTCTCAATGAAGTGCTGGAGCCTGACTTTGCCGCGCACCTCCTTCTCAGCAGCCTCCTCCAGAAAGTGATTAAACGTAACAACTTCTCTGCAAAGACAGAAATGCTGCTCAGTTGGAACTGCCACTGTGAAGAACACTGGGTTTCCCTTATGTTGTTTAATGAGCAGCAGAAAAGAATGAGAGCAAGATTTACGCTGTGACATCACCTTGCCTGGTACTACTGATACTATGCACTGCTGCATCAGTAACCTTGTCAGCTTCACATATGATAACCAAATAGCCCTGATGTAGCTTGTCCTTCATCAGACAGGAATATGCCTCTAGAAATAAAAATCAAAGGGCTTTCTCTGGTGAAAATGCTGACTTTTCTCCTTTGTGCCATGCAGTTCTTGCACGGACAGAATTCAATTCCACCCTCTGTGCTGGGTTGGAGCCAAACTTCCTACAGATAGGATTAGCCTTCCAGAGTCAAAATAGCTATTTTATTCTTTTAAAACAGAAACAATATACTGAGAGAGGAGAAGACCACATTTAGACCATTCGCATCCCAGAGAAAGTTATGCCATTAAACCAAGGTTGGTCAAAATCATGCACCAAATGCCACCTCCATCTTGAGATGTGCCACTCTCTCATCTTCCCATTCCTTGAACTGGAGAAGAAATAGGAGGCAGAGGAAGTGAGATCGAGAGCAGAACAGGGGGCAAGAACATCTCAGTGTCCGCTGGTCAGCTCTCTAGCGTCTCAAGTAAAGATAGCTCTTTCCCAGCCCTGCCATTCGTGATCCTTTCCCTTAGAACAGCTGCCAGAAATGGAACCTGGGACTATAAAGATGCAAAACGTATCATTTTGAAATTGCAAAGAAAAATAAATGTGTTTATAATGAATTCATTTCAGATAAGATCATGACACTGACAGTCTTAACCTGGGAATCTTCTGAGCTGCGCACAGGTACCTCTGATGGCAAGACATTCCCAGCTGCAGTAAGTGGTTCACAGCACTAAGACCCTATATTACATTAACTTGTCCAATTACTTTCAATGGGACTTATGACTAATTTTAGCTGGATTGATGTATTTTTAAAATGTGCGAGTGTAATTTGTACTGGTTGTGTCTGGTTTACAGTGCAACCCTATACACGCCCACTGAGAAGTAAGTTCCACTGAGTTCCATGGTTTGGGATTGCAGCCTCAACCATCTAATAGTCAACCAAAGAGGAATTTTAAAATCTAGTTTTCCTTCATGAAACACATAACACTAGTTTATATTGCTGCAACTGTAAATAACAGAAGCAAATTTTATTCTTCTGGAAAAGCTCTCTTGAGAACGGAATAGGAGTTCCTTTGTGAGAGGAAAGTCTTTGTTCCATTCCAAAACAACAAAAAGTTTTGTTATAATTTATATTTATTGATTCATTTATTGCACTTTATATTTATTGATTCATTTATGACACTGAATAAATAAACTTCAATGTCTTAAGCCCATGAATGCTTAGGCTATAACAAATTTGACAGACTTCAAGATTTAAGACACTTTTGCTTTCTGTTGCAACAGACTAACACTGGAATTTGTAACTTATAGAAAATATTAACAGTAAGTACCCAGAACGAGTTCCGTTCTAGATCCTTGTTTGTAAGTTAAAATGTTCATAAATCTAACACCACTGACTTCAATGCATTTTTTCACATTTTGAAAAAACTGAAAAAGATCATGTCTTGCAGGGAAGTTTGTATCTAAGAAAGTTTGCATCTTGAAAGGTCGTAAGTCAAGGGCTTACTGTACAGTAATGCATCACTTAAAAAAAGACCTCATATATGACAGCAGTCAAAGTGCAACAAAGCAGCTCTTAGGCTGCAATCACAAAGACACTTTCCTGGAAGTAAGACCTATTGAACACAATGGGGCTTACTTATGAGTAGATATGGTTAGGATTGTGCTCTTAGGGCAAAATCCATAGCAGTTATGGGTCTATGGTTACGTCACCCTCTAATGTTATTTTATAGAAAGTCATCTTAACTGCTCTGGAGCAAGGGGCTTAATTTCACTTTAGGATATAGGTCTTCGTGAGGCAATCAGTTCTTCCATAGCCTAATTTGAGTTTATTGAACAAAGAAGCTCTTAATGCAAAAAAGAGTCAATCACACTCTGCGCAGACAGCAGCTGTCTGGCAGGGAGTGTCTGTTTACACAACAAAGGCACTAGTTTGGGTGAAATTTTCACTTAATGACCTAATCACATAACAATGGGGATTGGGGAAAGTTTCTGGTCACTAAGTGATGCACACTGTATTTATTTTTCACATTTTTGTTCCTGCAAGGAGCTCAGGGTTGTGGACATAGTTCCTTCCCTCCCTTTGACCTCACAATAACCTTTGTGAAGAAGACAGTGCCCAAGATCAGCCAAGATGATTCAGAGCAGAGCAGGGATCTGAAGTGTAACACCTTACACTGACAAGAGAACCTGCCTTATATGGCCCAGCTTAGCCAATCTGTTGGCAGTTTTCTTCATTTGCATTGTATCTATGCACTTACCATTTCTTTTGTGATTAGTTTCATCTCTCTCTATTTAAGCTTGCAGCTGAGCAATAGTTTCCAGCTTTAGATTACAATGCATTCTGGGGCATCATATGTGAACAACAAGCACTTATTAGCAGAGCTGGGTTCTCCATAGAATTCTTCAGAGGCCAGTCCCTAAACACTTGTGCAATGCTAGGCAAGCACAAGGTAGCTAACCAAATGCCAAAGGGAATAAGCAATATTTATAGTGCATAGAACATGTTTAACTGTACGTTGTTCAGTGCATAGAACATGTTCAACTGTACATTGTTCAAGAGTACATTGTTTGGACTCTACAATGTAACCTGGAAAAATGGTGACCTGTTCTCATGGGTCTTGAGAGGACCAGTATTAAAAACATGGCAATCCTATTCCTCAGATCCAAACACATCTACTCCATGTAGTCTTTGATTGGGGTTGCCTGGAAAATGGAAGACAACTTCAGCATAAGGCAAATACCAGGATGCTTAAAGGTGTGGTGGTGGCCACAGACCTGGGTTGTTTTCTGGAGGAGTCAACAAGCCAGCTCCAGAAAGAACTCATGCCAGGATTGGCAGGACCAAGGCAGCCATGCAACCATTAACTTCTGAGTCAGATTACTCAGCACTGCCAGCCACACTAACACTAACTAGTAGGGAGTGACTTCCTAAGATGCCAGGGACTGAACTAGAAAGGTTCACGCAAAGCAGATCATTACCACTGAGCTATAATTAATTAATTAATAATTAATTATTTTGTGTCAAAACATGCAAGTCCTATAACCCTCAAATAAGTCCTCCTGAACAGAATCTTCCCACTTTGAAGATGGCGCCTTGTTGCTCCATAAGCAAGCAGAGTAAAATTCCTTTAGCAACAAAAAAGATGCCAAGCTTCACCAAAGAGACTCTTAAGCAGCAGTGTTCAGGAGTAGCCAAAGAGCAACATTGTCCCCTTGTCCAGTCATGTCACTGTTCACTGGAAAATGGTGTCACTGTTCACTGGGAGTGTCACTGTTCACTGGGAAATGGTGGATTCTGCTTTCTTTAAGGCTATCACTGTGCTACAAATGACTACGATGGCAACTTAGGGGCAGGAGGACCAGAAGAAGCTTGCATAGTCTAGTTAGCAAGACTGCATACGAGGTCACTACTACTCTGGCAATGCTGAGTGATCTAGTTCCAGTTCCTGCTTCTTGTCATGTGCAAAGTATTTATACAGCATATGCTGGGGGCAACAGTCAAATCACCAGTCTGGAAGCTAGCACCTGATCCCAGTTTTAGGTGAAGGATCCCAACTATGCCCTTTCACCATTGATGAGATCTTATTTCAATGGGATTCACTCTAAGCTAACTCCGTACAGGATTGCAGCCATACTTTCTAGTCAGTATGTTCAGGATTGCAACCCAAAATTTAGGAGATGCTGCAGTAGCCAATGTTTAGGAGCAGCTACACCATACTTCTAATAAAAATATGCTGGAGTATTATGAACTTAGTATCACAAACTGAAGAATACCAGGACTGTAATTCTACTCCAGATTTCTTCCACTGATTTCAATGGGAATACCAGGAAGCAGGCAGCCTTAAGTAGTTCACGGATAAATAATGTATCAAAAATTACTACATTTTTAATGACTACAACATGAAGGTATTTTTAGATGGGTTGGAATAGCCAATATGAGTTTGGAACATCCTACGGATGCCTGCAGGAAACCAAATTATGATTCTTTCCTAGATATCATGATCCTTGCAGTTTTAGGTTTAACATGCACCTTTGCCTTGCTACTGAATTAAGGAAGAAGACAGGAGTATTCTGAGGCAACAGCTTTTACCACAGTAGTCTATCGCAGTTGTTCCCAGATTGGTGGGTTATGACCCACCAGCCTGGGAGGCACTTGGTACTGGGTTGGAAGGCAGTGATATGATCCCAAGTACTGCAATATGATCAGGGCCTGGGAGGGTTTTTGTTATCTTACTCCTGCTGGCATCTACCTACCCAAGGTTTAGAAGTTCAAAATAATGATCAATAATGATCAGTTTCTTCATTTGATTAAAAATAATTTTAACTTTTTCTAAGGCTTGGGGAGCCCTCCAAAGGTGTCTCCTGTGGAATCACACTGCCTTCTCCCTGTCCCTACAAGGACTTTGTGCTTCTGAGAAGTTTGGGAACCACTGCCAGAACACAAAAAGCTCAACCTTTACTTACAGTGAATAACTTTTCTTTACAAATAATTGCACTGCATGTCATTGACTAGGGCAAAAAAAATTTCATTCTTATTAAAAGGTTCCTAAAGGTACTAGTAATGTGATTGCTGACTGCATGGCACTGCATGATGCCTGACACTGAATTGGTGTATTCAAACACACGCCTTCTTCTCTAAGAAAGTCAATGAATTTGTACCAGAAGATAGAAACTGTATACTTCCAGACGTATAGATACACTCTGCATGACTGCAATACAGAAGGAAAAGAAGGCAGGTGTAAAAAAGGAGAAAACTGATGATAAAAAACAGTCAGTGGGAGACAGTTACACAGCTGAATAGGCAATGTCTGTACATACTCAATATGAGCCACAGTTCAAAGAGGCTTGGACCTCCCAATGCCAATGGCCAGTCTCTGTCTCTTTGACATCAAAGAATGTTCTACTCACAGGATGACATGAGATCACAATTGAGCACATCAAACATTCTGCATGTCACAGAACATTCTGTGAATCAACACAGCCAGACCTTGTGTGTGAAGAGCTCTGAGCACACAGGGACTTCTTAATTCCCATGTCCACATGGACTACATACGTATACATCTGTGTACCATTTTTAGTTCATTTTATTCCTGTTGCAATATTTGGTGGTTTTCAAAATTCAGGATGTTTTTGAAAGGAAGGAAAGAGAAGATATGACCTATGGAAGATGGAGAGGGAGAGAGGATAGGAATAGAAAGGAACAATTAAAAGACATTGGAAAGGAAAATTTGGGGAATCTTCTAGCTACTGGCTGATAACAGAACATTAATTTTTAAAATCTTTCTCTGGACTCATGAAAACTACACACTTGACATTCTATGAACCCAAAGCTAAGATTTGTCAGGTTTTTCTAATTTCAGAACTTGTGAGATTCTATGGAAAGCCTGAGTTAAACATCAGGTATTTTACTGGTCCCCAGTGTTAGTAGGATGAGTTGTACATTGGGAGCAGCAGTGAAAAGTATGTTATCAATCCAATCAAAAGCATGAAAAAGTGCTACTCTAGTACATGGATAGAGCCACATTTGTCGTCCTATAATGAGATGGAGAAATAGGTAGGAGCAATGATCTGACTCTGTTACACACCCAGGCCAATAAGTCTTCCATCGTTTCTCTAAACAAGCTGGAAATTTCTACTGCATTCAAGAAAAAATATTGTTTTCTGACGTCTACCACCTTTCCATTGAAGGAAAAAAATCAGATATTATTATCTGATGTCTACCATCTTTCCACTTACTCTTCCTTCTTGTGAAGCTCTTCCTCCGACTCGGTAAGCCGTTGCTTCAGAACCGCGATCATCTCAACGGCAACATCCACTTGCCTATTTAGGGTCCTCTCTCGCCTCTGAACTTCCTGCTTCTTCTGAGAAAGCTGCACAAAAGCTGCTCGAACTTCTAAGAGTTCGGCAGTCTTTTGGGCCAGCTCTCTGGTAAGTTTATCGATCCTCTTCTCTATTGTTTTATCGACAGCTTCGACCATTCTGTTAAACTTCTCTCTCACGTGGGCCTCGAATGAGCCCTTGGAGTCTGTGGTTGCCAACCCTGGTTTAGAAATGGGCTCATCGAACGAGTCTCCTGATGCATAATTGGATCCAAAAGATGTAGGCCTTTCAGCTTCCACTTCCAATGACTTCCTGTTCTTTGTATTTTCATGTGCCGTGTCACAGAAATTTAAGTAGGATGGCATTGGTTTCATGACATTAGTGCTATCCCCAAGCATTCCCCGTGTCAGGGGTTTGGAAGAAGCTATCAGGTCTCCATCTCTGAGGGACGAAAACAGGTTGCATTTTGTCAGAAGGCTTCTTTCTTCGTAACTGTGGTTGTATTCGAGATGGGCTCTCAGGGAAGACAGCGTCCTGAATCTAGTGTGGTCCCCACACCGGGGGCAACGAAACGGCATGCAGACATTGACATTTTCAAATGACTCTTGCCAGGGGTATCTGCTTTCTTCAAAAGTGTTCTGTTGCATTACTTTCCAAATCCTAGAAGAAAGGAAACAAATCATGGATGTTAGGTCCGTTTTAAAAAGTGATCCAATGAGAAACATGTCCCTTAAAAGCTTTTATACAGGTGTACATCAAGTATGGCTTTAAGATCAAAGGATGATGCCTGACTGCCTGACCTATCACCATCAGAAAAATGGCTGGTAAGAAGACCAGAAATGAATATTTCCACTATAGCACTTGGGCTATGAAATTACCTCCCTCACATTTGCACGCCCCCTCCTTATGAGCCCTAAAGAACAGTACATTTCTTCAGTGGGTCCTAAAGTATAGTAAGACTCCTAAGTAAGAGTCTTAAAGTATGGAACATTTCTTCAGTGGGCCTTTGAAAAAGCTGGCCTTTGAATTGCTATCCTCTTTTAGCTTTTTAAACCTAGTATTTTTTTAAAAAAAAACTGCAGTATTTTTTTTTAAAATATTTTAAAATTTTTGTAAGGTTAGCCATTTTTGAAATAACAGAGAAGGATAAGCTATGGAAGGATATTTATAGAAGGATATTTATATTTCAAATAATTAAGTGTATTCCTGGCCAAGCAGTTTAGATTTTTCCATTACACATTTCTGAGTTCTGCTGCCAGAAAATTCAGATTCTACGATAGACATCAGTTTTGTAGATCAATAATATTTGTATGCATTTCCCCCTCCCTACTAATTTGTATGTTCTTTCCCCCTCCCTACTAATGTAACTCAGTAACAAGACGTTTTAAGGATTCAAGGATTAGAATTAGGGTTGTCAGGGGGAAGAGGGTGCAGTATCTGGGAAAAGGCAAAAAGAGACATGCTCAGCATATTCAGTCCTTGATATGACTAGTAAAAAAGGATTCCAGGTAGCAAAGCACAAGAGATCCATGTCTGTCACCTGACAAATAAAACAATAGTGGGAAGTGGACTACAGCCACACAAGAGTGTAAGCCCCACTGAACAGGGTGCAATCCTAACCTACGCCAGCACAACTCACTGGTCTTCCCATTCCCTGGTGATGTAGGGAGGAAAGTACTTTTCTGTGCACTAGCCTTACCACCCCAAGAGTGGCACAAAAGTGTCTTATGGAACTTTTGTGACACCTCCAGGTCAGCACAAGACTTATGCTAGGGCTTAGGACTTAGGCCAGCCTAACAAGCTTGGGATTGCAGCCTTTGTACATGTGTAAAGGGTTGGGGCATAATTGTCAGGGAAGCTTCATATATTCATTGTAACAACATTTATGTAACAACATTATGCATGTAACAACATTTACAGGGTTTTTTTTAATGCTCAACAACTGAAGGTCAGAAAGAATGGAAAGGAACAAATAGATTAGTGAAGCTGCATGTTCTACATGCGGCTGGACTGGAGCTAAATCAGTATCAGAGAGGAATACCGGCAAGAAATGCCTCCTAACCCTTGCAGAAAGTCTTCCTAGTTTCTTAGCAACGTATTGCCTTTTGCAGGTCTTCTCTACAGTAACAAGCACTAAAGACATTTTCACTTTTCAAAAGGACATCTGGGCCTAGAGAACTGCCTGTGGCTACAGAGTGCTATTATATTGTTGAACTTAAGCAGGCTTCAGCCTGGTCAGTGCATGAAAACATCACATAAGCTCATACAGTGGTACCTCGCTTAACAAGTGCCTCGCTTAACAAGTGATCCACATAACAAGCCAAAATTTCTCTAGGATTCTGCGTCACATAACAAGTGTTGCTTCATGTAACAAGCATACTTGTTGGCAGTTGGGGCAGACGTGCTGGCCGGCAGCCCTTTAAAAAAGCGTCAGGGCTGCCTAGCGTGCCTGCCCATAGCAAAAGCAACACTTCCGTGTTGTTCCTCCTGTGGCTGGGCATCTGCTGGGCAGAGGGAGAGAAGAGCAGTGGAGAAGAGGGAAGCAGCTCAGGCTACTAAGGAGGGAGCAGTGGAGAGAGAGGCTCAGGAGGAAGAGAAGGAGAAAGTGGGGAGACACTGAAAGTGTCTTTGATTGCAGCCTCCTAATCATGTCTACCCAGAAGTAAGCCCCATTGTGTTCAAAGGGGCTTACTCCCAGGAAAGTGTCTTTAGGATTGCAGCCTAATTAGACTTCATAGGATCATGCACATTGAAAGCATGTTCTGAATTCAATTCCAGTGTTTTGTCATCATTTTTACATGCAGTCAATATTTTTATATGAATATTTTTGGGGTTGTGGAACCAATCATCTGAATTTCCATTATTTCCTATAGGGAAATCCACTTCACTTAAAGAGTGTTTCACACAACAAGCATGCTTCCAAAACAAATTAAATTTGTTATGTGAGGCACCACTGTATGTGCTTTCCAAAAATATAGCAGAATACTGGTTTATTGAAAACTAATAAAGGTGGTTCTCCAGATTCTGCACAATCCACCACATTTCAAAGACAGTTTTTGTTCTTTCAGGATATATAACAATAGGATTGCTATTGTTAGCCAATCTGAGTTTTGCAAGGGTAGGGGGCACATATATCACTTAAATAATAATAGTGATTTCATGCTAGAAAAGTCAGTCATGGCAATTGTGCAATTAGGGATTTTGTTTTAGGAATTGAGGCATGACTCAGCCAAAGTGAAAAGCACTTTTCCCCCCACTGATTTCAGGGGGAGTGTTGAGCATGCCCTTACTCCAACTCACTGAAATCAATCAGGCTCAAAAGTGCATCAGGTTAGCTTGCACCCCAGTGCCCTTGATGAGTTGGCTTGCTTGTATTTTTGCAAATGCAAATCAAGTGTCATGGGAATGATGGGAAAATCCAAATCAAGCAATTGGCAAGTGTCTGATGAATTCTGGAAATTAAGGGTCCCATCCTGTCTGCCGTTCCAGGACTGATGCAGCGGCAACATAGTCCAAAGGAAAGGGAGCAAATGTTCCTCTACCTTGAGGAGGCCTCTAACTGTTCTCCACTACAAGATGCAGCCTGTGTCCCATTGCCACAGATGCATCAGTGCTGAAAAGCTGGATAAGATTGGGCTCTAAGTTGGATGACCATTTCAATCAGATTTCAGCATCATGGTCCCAAACCTGTGAGGATATTACTGCAAGTCCCTTGGGGGAAGGGTGCCAAGTTCCTAAGCCACAAAACCTATTCATTCAAGCTAATAATATTTATTGAACACCTAGAAAGGAGACAGTTTACATAATAACTGAAGGCAAGGCAGACCAAAAAAGAGGCTTCAAATCTAGCCACACATCCCCACTTGAAGGCATCAGAGGTTTCCTTAGCTTCAAATTAATGACATCCGGGTCAACCAGGACCACAGATATCTTAGGCTGCAATCCTATCAACGCTTTTCTGGGAATAAGCTCAACTGACTATAATGGGGCTTACTTCTGAGCAGACAGGTACAGGAATGGGCTCTTAGGGTGCAATCCCAACCAGTTTAGACCAGCATAACTCACCTGGCATATCTTCCCAAAGTGGTGTGGGGATATATGCCTGTGCACCGGCCCCAGGAGTGGGGCAGAAAGGTGTTATTTGGCACTTTTGTGACACCCCTCAGTCAGCATAGGACTTATGCTGAGAGTTATGCCGCTTAACTGGAGCCTAATATTACAACCTCACTCAAGTTCAGAGAGCAGCATCAGCCAATGAGAGAGGCTCTCCCACCCCACACCCCCAATCCACTCACCTACCCTTCATGTGGATGCCAAATCAAGACCATGCACTGAGATAGGACAGAGTAAAGCAAGGTGAAAAAGGGAAGTGGATCAGCAGATGGTGGGAAGGAAAGAGGGGACAACTCTGAGCGGGTGACCATGTCATAACTGCAAAAAGAGGACAAATACTGCCAAAATGTAGGACATCCAAGAAAAATGTAGGGCATGACCAAATAAAAGCTAAAAACACTCATATGTATTGCTTTCATGTGCTTAATTTAAACACTACAATTTAAAATTGCTACATCGAATTAATTACATAGAATTCCAAAAAGGCTACATGCTGCCTGCTCACAAGGAAAAGGAGGACAATGAAGATTTTTTCCCCCCAAAAAAACCAGATTAAAAAAAGAGGACATGTCCTGGAAAAGAGGACATGTGCTCACCCTGTTACTCGGTGGCCTTTCTCCCCCTGCAAGACTTAAAGGATGATGCGGGTTGTGGAGGATCAGGAAAGAGGGAAGAGGCTGACATTGGTGGAGGATGCTGGATGCAGGCAGAGGTTGGGGACCAGCATCCCTGCAGCAGCAGCAGCGCACTGCATCTGGCCAGGGATTCTGCAGCCTGCATCCTTCCCTGTGCAAGGAGAGCCTCCTCCTCCTCCTCCTCCTCCTCCTCTGCTCTGGCTGGTCTCCCCAATGCATCAAGAGCCACCCCCCACCCAGCCGCCTCCTGCACCCCAGAAGAAGCCCCACGATCCGTCCACCCAGCCCTTCCCTCCAGGTAGTGGCTCTTACCTGACTTGTTGCTGTGGTCCCTGCTCCTGCCTGCTGATGCTGATGATGCTGCAGGGAAAGCAGTTTTCAGCAGAGCCGTAAATCAGGCTGAACACCCTGGATCACGTCCCCCCCCCCACGCCCACTCATGCACACCCACTAGGGCGGGGAGCACAGGCAGGAGTGGCCAGTGCTGGCCTTGCAGCAGCCACTAAAGCACTGGCAGAAGCCTCCACTGGGAGGAGGGAGAGGCAGGCAGAGCCTGGAAAGAGATAGCAGGGGGAACAGCTCTCCTCTTTTGCCAGGACGTGTCCTGGATCTTAGCCTTGTGTCCTGCCAAAAACAAAAAAAACAAAACAACAACAACAAACAAACACAAACTTCACTATTTTTCTTTTCCTTGTGAGCAGGCAGTGTAATAGCTTTAAATTTAGTAATAAGCAATAGTGTTTAAATTAACCATATGAAAAATTTATATTTCATAAATATAAATATATATGTATATTTATATAGAACATTTATAGAGTTTACATACAACATATATGCAACACACACACACACACACACACACATAACCAGTATATATATTTCACAATCATAACCATGTCTACTCAAAAGTAAGCCCTGTTGTGTTATAAGCATTAGTACTGAAATTAACCATGTGAAAGCTAGAAATATATAAATCTCACAGTCGTAACCATGTCTACTCAAAAATAAGCCCCATTGTGTTCAATGGTTCTTATTCCTAGGAAAGTTTCTTTAGGATTGCAATCATAGTGTCTCTATGCGTATATGGTTAGGATGGTGAGATTTAGGGCGCAATCCAGAGTAACTACGAGGAGTCCTTGCTCTGGTGTAAGAACAATTTGCTCTGGATTGCAATATGAATTTCCCATAGGTTTTCACTAGGCGGTGCAGTAACTACGGGTACATGTAATGTCTCTTATGTGCGCCCGTAGTTACTCTGGATTGTAGGGTTATATATGGATCTTCTTAGTGCCCAATCCTATCCAACTTTCAAGCACCAACACAGCCACTAGATATAATAAACTTCCTAGAGGAGGAAGTCTCCTTTCCATGATTGTTAACCCACCTTTTGCAGGCAACAGTATCCACACCGGAAATTTTGATGCAATTTATGGCCCAATCCCAATCAATTTTCCAGCTACAGGGTAAGGGCACTGCAACTCTAAGGGAAGGGAACAAACACTGCCTGAGTCTGACCCTTGAGGCAGAATGACCATATGTCAAAAGAGTACCAATCCCCTCAAATATTTATTTATTTATTTATTTATTTATTTATTTATTTATTTATTTATATCCCGCCTTTCTTCCTTAAGAAAAGGAAGCCTAAGACAGCCATCAACATTTAAAACAGTAAAATACTATAAAAACTAGAAAACAGTAAATACAATTAAAATACTATTAAACTATACAAAAACAATAAAACCCAGGTTAAAAACAAACTGGCAACAATACAATAACAATGATAAATATAGCAAACCCAAAAAATATAGGTCACCTAATGTAGGATTTGACAAAAAAGCTAAGAACTCTCTCTGTGTATGTATGTGTGCGCTTGTGTGTGTGTGTATAGCATAGCTCGGGGGTGCAGTTGCACCATGCTACAACCTTTAGGGGGTCACAAGTTAACACCCACTTGAAAGAGTGCCTTTTGCTCAGTTAACTAGGGGTAACTTCAAACTATGGTGGTTCCCAGTAATGATAGCTTGTCTGTTTTGAAAGTAATTGCCAAACCATGGTTAGAGCAAACCAAAGGGAAAGGGGAGGAAATCTCTTCATATAGATGGAAAAGGAGACCTGCTTATTGCCAATGCAGTAAATATTAACTCTTTCAGTAAGAACTGCTTAAAACCACAACTCTACAACATTAGGAAACAAATGTATGGTCATTTTTGAGTATTGCCACAGAGGGCCAAATCACACATTACCTGAAATACATATTTTGGCCTGATTGCTTCTTGTTGTGTTTTAAATTATGGTAGAGGAGCATGGAATTTGGCAAAAATGTGGAAGGTGTAGGGTGCGGCTTTTGAACTTTGTTGCCATTATGGTTTTTATCCCAGTCACTCCTAATTTGAATAGAAGAAAAGCTTTCAATGTAAGCCTACAATGGAGGAAGAAATCACAACTGGAACAATGGTAGGCAAAATCCTAAAGCTCCCAAACTGTAGTTCCTTCTTGTTTTGTAACTCCCTCTATTATGCAACAGACCCCAAAAAAGAAAATCCAGCCAAGCTAAGGCACACATTTCTGGGCATATGTGATTAGGCCCTTAGAGCACAATCCTAACCATGTCTACTCAAAAGTAAGCCCCATTATGTTCACTGGAACATGTTTTAAGGATTGCAGCCTTAGGGCAAAATCCAGAGTAACTACGGGGAGTCCTTGCTCTGGTGTAAGAACAACTTACTCTGGATTCCAATATGAATTTCCCATAGGTTTTTACTAGGTGGTGCAGTAACTACAGGTGCACGTAAAGTCCTTTATGTGCTCCTGTAGTTACTCTGGATTTGGGGATATGGATTTGGATATGTTTCATAGGGTTAACATAGTGAAGTAACTCTATTCAAGGTCAATCATTAGGCTCAGTTGCTCTGAGATTATATACTGCTTTACGTCATTATGAGTAAGAAAGCTATTGAAAAGTTTGTAGTTCCTCTCTAGAAAGACTAAAGTATGTAGGCATAACTCCCTGGAAAAAAGGGAGATGCTGATAAAAGTGCCTTTGATGTGATTAAGTCTACCCCCATTAAATGATTCACCAGAAAACTACATCAAAGGAAGTGGCTGCACTGCATCTTAGAACTTCCTCTAATCCCTAAAGTGTAGGAAGCTACAAGCCATGCTTCCAGTTTTAGTGGAAGAAATGCATCCTCCGTGGTGCTTACCCACCCCCAATTTGACAGTGAAACATTCAGGAAAGGGACAGAGAAAAAAGATGATGAGATTTGATTATGGGTTTCACAATTACATTTCCATAAGTAGGTTGAAAATACTGTCTTTGGTACAGCACCTGTATTTGGGACTTGCCTTTATTGGCATGATTCCAAAATATGTTAGGTTTGCTTGCCTAAATGTCTTTTTAGAGAAGCAAGAATATGGTAGAAGTCACCAGAGGAGCATTTCCAACACTGCCATTTGTAGCTGTTTCCCTGGGTACAGCAAGTTTGGTGGTGGGCTACCAAAATGTTACCTTGATGTTGGTGAGCCCAGATTTCTTTTCTGTTCATTTGTGGATCATAACTTACATGAACCTTCAGTAGAACAGAGATCGCCACTAGACCCTTTGAGGTCCTGGACTTCAACTTCAGGGCTCCTGGATCCTTAACAGTTGAATGGAGGAGGGACTTTCAGCAGCTGCAGCTTGTGATTTGAGATGAAAAGCTGCACCTGCTGAAATTTCCTTCTCTGCACACTTGTTAAAGGTCCTGGAGCCCTGAACATGAAAGTTTAGAGCCCCTTGCAGTAGAAAGTGGTGTGCTCACACTATGACTGCTATAGCCAGTAGGTTATAACATGTACAGTACATATCGTGACCTCTGTGAGCACACAGAAATCTCAGCTATCTCAGTTCTTATGATCATAAAAACACAAGAAGAGCCCTACTGGATTGGACCAAAGGCCCATCTAGTCCAATTTCCTCTTGTCTCACCAGATTCCTCAGGGACCAAATAAGTCATCCTGTGTCCCAGTGTCTTCCCTTAAGGAGGATCACTGATTTCCAACCTTATTCATCTCATACACACTGACAAGGCACTAAAATTGTCAAGGCACATCATCCATGTTTTTCACAATTGACAAGGGATGCCACGCTTATGGCAAGAGGGCTCACATCCCCCAATGGCCCTACTATCTGCAGACCGTTCAAGGCCGACAATATGCCATGAAAAATCACAGATGTTCTGTTTCTGTGTTGATCAATCAATAGTATTTGTCTTCCAAAAAAGTTCACAAGTTGCTAAATCAAATTCTATCCCATAAATCTTCAGTAACACCCCCCAGTGACAAACACAAATTTTCATAACAAGGTAGTCTGTGATTGAAAGTTCCTTCCTTGTAATAGAAAGAGATTGTGGTCATGGAGCATTTCTGGAGAAACACCAAGTATCAATTTTGTGTTTATGATCCAAAGCTTTATTTAACCTTTACATACTACGTGCTAAAAACAAAGCCTCCCCTGGAGTGAAGGGTTGCCAGATTTTGTAATTTTCTAAAAACTAAAAAAAAACTTCAGCATAATAACACTTAACAAAGTTACTTCTTACCACTCAATACAGTTTCTCCCAGTCACTTGGAGAGCCCAGAGCCTCTCTGAATAGTTCCTGAGTGCTGCTTGTTAATAGTGAAATATAATGGGCCTTTTAGGCAATTTTCAGTTAATACAGCTTTCTGTACCATCAAGAGCCAGAGATAGCAGCTTTTACTGAATTTTGCTCTGAGAAACTTCTTCATGCAGAGAATCAGAGGCTTCTGACCATTAGGTGGAAATAAGTTTCATTTAAGTTGAAGGGCCATACAATGGCTACAATCCAGCAACAGGCTTAAGAAAGTCACTTTGAGCCCAATCCTATGGATGTCTACTCAAAAGTAAGTCCCATTTTAGCCAATGGGCTTACTCCCAGGAAACTGTGGATAGGATTGTAGTCATAATAACTGTGATCTTATAATACTTACCTGGGAGTAAGTCCCACTGAACTAGTGAGGCTGACTACTGAGCATTGAGCTGATTCATGCTTGTAGTACACACTCCTAGCCTGTCTACTGAATTTCAGTAGATAGTTTGTTTTACTGTTTGTTTTACTGTTGTTTTACTTAAAAAAGTTTGTTTTACTGTTTTTAACAAATGTTTTTCGTCTGCATGTTTTTATTCAATCTAATTGTATTTTAATTATATTTTAACGGTGCTTTAATCTTTATTTATGATCTATTTTAAAGATGTATTATTTCCCTGATGTTAGCTGCCTTGAGTTCCCTCTTGCAAGGGAGGAAAGGCGGGATACAAATTAATTAAATAAATAAATTCAAGTGAACCTCATAAGGGGTCTGTAGAATTGGACAAAAGGACCATCCAGTCCAGCATTCTGCTTTCCATAGTAAACAACCATTTACCCTTAGGAAGCTCATAGTGACTTGAAGGCAGTAGACTTCCCTGGTATCCCTTCATAGCAACTGATATACTGCCTTTGAACATGGAGGTTCCACATAGGCATCATGCCTGACAGTCACTGACAGACTTACATTTCATGAATTTGCCTAATCCTGTTTTAAAGACATACAGTGCAATCCTATGCATGTCTACTCCAAAGTAAATTCAATTATGTTCATTGGGACTTAATTCCCAGGAAAATGTGTATAGGATTGGAGCCATAATCTACTTTTGATCTACTTTCTATAAGTAAGTAAATAAGGTGTAAGTAAATTCCTGCTGAAATTCCCTCTTCTATACAATTGTTAAAGGTCCAAGAGCCTTAAAGGCCCCTTAAAGGTCCAGGATGGCCCCGTTTGCCATTCCCTGCTCCAGAAGCACAAAGAAAATAATGCATAATGAAAATAATGAAAAATAGGAGCCAATGAGTTATTTGAAGTTTCTAGCACTTGCTGAAGAGACAATTTGAAATGAACTGAAAAGCTATTTGTAGAGTTTCATCGGGGATCTGTCTTCATTCTGGAAGACCAATTCCAGAATCCTTAGAACCAGTGGCAGTGGAAGTGCCCAGCACACCATCAAGGAACAGATCCTGGAGATCATGAGGGACCCTAGTAAAGTGGCACCAGTTTGCTTCATCAGCAGTGTAATGAACTGTTTCCTCGCTGGGTACGCAGTTCTTCCTCTTGCATGCATACTGGTTTTTAGGCGAAACCAGCTGGGTATGGATGGGCACCCTTAAGCTTTGTTTCAGGACTGCCCTGAGTTAGGCTGGGATTGCCCTTTAAAACATTTAGGGGAACCATGCGGAGAGCCACTTCCCCAACTTAGACCCGCACGGCTTTTAGCACAGTCCCTGTTTTTTATGATGTTAAATAGTTTAATAAAGTGGCCCTTTCTACCAACACTTTGGTCTCATTATTCTGTCTGTCGGGGCAAGAGGGATACAGTGGGATACTAGTCTTTCTCATACCAGGTTTAAAAGAGATAACACTGGGCCTTGAATACCTAGAGAATTGATTTGTATGTATTGGATCCATCATGCTTCTTAGGGCTGTTTGGCCAAACATGGCCTGTTTGCATTTTTAAAAGAGATAAAAATATTGGGTACTCACAATGTTAAAAAGCTTCTATCTCACAATTTTCAAGCCAATTTACTAAAATTATAAGGGGGGGGGGGAGGAAGCTTTTTTGAATTGCTTCTGTTGTCAAGACAACAAAGAGGTAGCGCATAAAAAACATTATTAATCCAGCAGCATTTTGTCAGCCCAAGTACGTCAGCAGCAGCATCCAGCCCTTCTGTGCACACTAGGAATAGCAACTACCCTTTCCTATAGCTTATTATTTGCACTACTAAGCCGCCTTTTAAATGAAATCTGTATTGGGGGAACGTGTGAAGAATGAGCCAGATATAAGAGCTTGTTTTCGTGTTACTGTTACCACTTGAGACTAACCTGATGGTACTGGATCCAGGTAGTTTGGAAGCAGTGGTTCTCAAAGGGAGGGTTGGTACCCCTTTAAGGGGGTCACAACAATTCAGGGGGATCACGAAAAACTGGGCACCACCATATTGGAATTGGAATGCGGCATGCATGCTGCAAACCATACTTTCCTGGGCACAATCCAGAGTAACCACGGGAGCATGTAAGAGACATTATGTGCACCCATAGTTACTGCACCACCTAGTGAAAATCTATGGGAACTTCATATCACAATCCAGAGTAACTTGGATTACTCTGGACTAAGTGATGGGCACAGCCTGGCCCAACAACAGTTCTCCGGAAGTGGGCGGGGCCAGGCCAAGTCAGGGGGCAGGGCCGGGGTCAGGGGGCAGGGCCGGGGAAAAATTAAATTAAAAAAAATTAAAAAAATTAAGTCATGGGACTTACCTCTGAGTAGTCAGGTTGGGCTCTCAGGCTGCAGTGCCAGCCACACTTTCCTGGGAGTAAGTCCCATTGACTGTCATGGGACTTACTTCTGAGTAGTCAGGTTGGGCTCTCAGGCTGCAGTGCCAGCCACACTTTCCTGGGAGTGAGTCCCATTGACTGTCATGGGACTTACTTCTGAGTAGTCATGCATAGGAATGGGCTCAGACTACAGCTGTGCTGGCCGCTGGAGCGCAGTTACAGAGGGCACCCCGGCCGGCACTTTTAAATTTGCCGCTCCCAGCGGCAGCCCACCAAGATGCCCCACAAGCCCCAGCAGGCGGGGAAAGGATGCTCCAGCGCTGGGGCTTGCGGGGCGCCTCGGCAGGCTGCCGCCGGGAGCGGCAAATTTAAAAGTGCCGGCTGGGGTGCCCTCTGTAACTGCACTTCAGTGGCCAGCCCAGCTGCAGTCTCCAGTGCCGAGCGCGATCGCCAGCGGCGGGGGGAAAGGTACATCTGGTTCTGTGGAACCGGACAGAACCGGTCTGCGCCCACCACTGTCTGAACTCCCCGCAAGGACTCCCCGTAGTTACTCTGGATTTCACCCTAAGTCTCATTGAACACAATGGGACTTACTTCCAAGGATACATGGAGGAGCTCTGGCATCACAGTGATGTTATTTTCTGTTTGATGCAATTCCTCTGTTACAATTCACAAGAAGAAAGAGCAACAACAGCAGAGCCAGCTTTGATGGTTTCTGTCAACTAGGTAAAATGTGACACTGGGGGCACAATCCTAACCAATTTAGGCCAGCACAACCACTTGCTTCTCATTCCTGTAGTGATGTGGGGAGGCCAGCATATGTCTGTGCACTGGCCTAACACCCCAGGACTGCAACTTGCCCCCGTGTGCAAGATGCCCCGATGTGCACTTCCTCCCATACAACATCCCTTTGTGCACCATCAACTTCCCGTACACCTTCCCCCACGTGCACCATACCCCACTCCAACTGTACACCATTCCCCACAACCCTGGGCACCCCTACCGGGCAGGTGCATAGTTTGGGGCTGGGCGTTGATCAATGTTAAGTATAGGCCTAAAATGTATTGCATCCTTTTTCAGCCCCTTTGGGGTTAAATTTCTAAACCTCAGTTATTAGTGGGTGCTCATGTCACGTAAGGAATTTGTTCCCTGAATAATTTCATGCTTCTCAGTCCAGGGTTTGGGGCAGGGCATTGATCAGTCAAGGATTCTTCAATGTATAGGGACAGAAACATCTTGGATCCCTTTTCACCCCCTTCCAGTTTGAATTTCTAAAAACCTGTTCTTAGTGGATGCCTCCATCATGGAAGGAACACTGTCTCCAAATTTCATGCTTCTGGGTCTGGCAGTTTTGGCTGGGTGTTGATGAGTCAGTCAGTCAGTGAGTAACTTTTCAGTTACACAGTATAGAAGAGTTACAACACTGTTTTTTTGTATTTTCCCTTTCTATCAAACTCAGGGTGACCATGTGTCCTCTTTTTCAGGGACACATCCAAATTTTTAGCTTTAGGGAAAAAAATCTTCATTGTCTTCCTTTTTCTTGTGAGCAAGCAGCATGTAGCCTTCTTGTAATACAATAAATTATATGTAATAGTTTTAAACATAATAATAATATATAGTGCAATGCTATTCTTGTCTACTCAGAAATAAGTTCCACTGAATTTAATGGAGCTTGCTCTCAGGAAAAGTGCTCTTAGGATTGCAGCCATAGTGTTTAAATTAACCACATGAGAGCGCTATCTCTCTCTTTCCCTCCGTGTTTGTGTGTGTGTGCATGCGTGCATGCGCACATTCTCTACAGGTAATCCATTGAATGAGATCTTTCATTCTTTCTCTTCTTCCATGAAATTAGGACCATATTTGTGATGAACAAAGATTATTGCAGAATGAATCAATACAATTGGTGGGCACTAGAATGAAATTTCCTTCTCTCTGGAGCAAGGGAGTCAAGAAAAGGTCCACATACACAACTTAAATCTGAGGGAAACCTTCTCTGAAAAGCTTCAAGGGGAACTAAAGAGCCTGCCATTGATTCTCAGCACTGAGAGAAATTTCATCCAATTACCCTTTGAACAATATTTCTTTTTGACAGCTGGTTCCTGTATCTTTTTTTCCATGCAGACTTGCCATATTCAGGCAGATCTCTGATCCCAGTAGGACTGCTGATGTAAAGAAGATTTCAGTGACTCAACATGAGAACTAAATTCCATGTGGGTGAGAACCGTTACCCACAGAGAAGAATTTGCTAGACTGCTTTATTTCAGGACATCCTAGACACATCTACTCAGAAGTATATCCCAGTGAGTTCAAAAGAGCTTCCTGTTAAGTTTACATAACAAACTCCCTGATAGGTTTATGGAGGATTTCATCCTTCATCATACCCTGATTTTCAATCATTATACAAAATAAGTTCACCTCAATAGCTTAACATGTACTACACACAACTATTTCTCTGCACAATGCACTTTCACTGCAGTGGTGGCTTTCATTAAGTTGCCTCCGTCTGACATCTGCTTTGCTGCTGTTTGATCCAATTCATTTTTTACAGTTTTGTGTGAAAATATATCCTGGGAAAACATCAGCAGATTCTATCACTGGCATCTTCCCTTCCTCTGTTAACATGCAAAGCAAATTCCTTTCCAAAAAAGGTTCAAAGACATGGAGATGCATTCTTGCTTAGAAAAGCGTGGGGAGGCAATTAAATATTAAAGACTTGAAATACCATCAAAAACATGAGACTTTCTCAGGCCCGCATGTGGGTAAACTATTGCATCAGCAAATTAAATTACTATAATAGGAATTTCTAAAGCAATCTGTGTTCTGAGCGAGAACAATCATTTCAATCTTCACTGTCCAGTGAGGCCGCAGAATCTTCTGGACGATCAAGTCCATATGTAGCCAGATTTATTTTCATAATAAACAGACTTGCTTTGGCAACTAACTTCCATCTCCCTTGTAGTGTGCCAGAAAAACTTTCAAAGGAAGGCATGTTTGATTAGCCACATCTGGCTACTTATGAGACTTTGTAGACTGTTAAGAACTCAATATTCTCAATGGTCTGCTAGTTTGGCACTCCCTAACTTTCTCATGTATTTCCTTGCAGCTAGCTTGTTGCCTTTAATATGATTTGGTCTCCCTGGAGAACAAAGTGTATGTGTGGGGTGGGGGGGAGTAAACAAACAAAAAGCGATTGCATCAAAATATGCTTTACTCTCATGGCCATGTCAGTAATAAATGACAAACTCCCACATCCACAATTCAGCCAATCTTGGATTTAATCCAAAATTGTGATCAGACACAGGCGGAGAGATGACATAGCTAGTCTAGCATCCTACCACTAGCATCCCGTTCAAAACAGTTTACAGTGGTTATGTCCCAACCAGCAGCATTTCTCTATGAATACCAATTTTCCTACCTAATAAGAGACCAGAAACATAACCAGGGTGGGACTTGTTGGGCAGATGTCCCACAACAATAACAGGAGTGCAAAAATAATAAAGGGCAAATGGGCCAAGCATATAAATCCCAGAGTCAATTCCCACTCTTTGACAACTGGCTCCATTTATAATTTTTTGTTTGTTTGCATAGGATAAGTTGCAACTAGCTGATTCATATCCAAAGAGTCAATTTAAGGCTATATAAAGACCTGCTCACCTCTTGAGACTTTCAGTTTTCTTCGCAGTGAGAGTCATTTGTAGGTCTGATCACATAAAATGGACACATTTTGCACACAAATGAGATATCCCTGTAATAAATGAAAGAAGCATGAGAAAAATCATTTCCCCAATCACAAAACAGCAAACAACTTTTGCTATAAAAATTAAATATGTGTTTCTAAATATGCAATTCAACAACTATAGAGGTTTGGCCTCAGCACCCATGATACTAAATTTCTGGAATCCCCACAGATACTGTAAACCATGGATAATGAAATCCACAGTCCAACCTTTTTCTGAGTTGTCAGAAGGCCCTGTGTGATTTTTAATGAACTTTTAAAACGGAACAACTTAAAATGACTTTAAGTGAAGACTTGCTGTAGTAGGGTAAACAGAAGTGATACATTTCAGATTTGCGGACACAGTGACCCATCTTAAGTATTTATATCATTGTAGTAAATAAAATCATAGAATGTTAGAGTATGAAGGGATTTTGGAAGTTATCTAGGCCAACTGTCTGCTCAGTGGAGGTGACCATCCCAGAAAAGTATCTATCCAGCCTCTGCTGAAATTGCAGTTATTTAGCCGAAATCTACTTTCCTGTAATTCTAACCTACTAGTTCTGGTTCCACCCCCAGGAACCAGAAAGTGGATCCTCCATGTCTTCTGTATGACACCCTTTGATATATGGCTATGATATATGGCTGTCATATCTTTCCTTAGGTCACAATCCAGAGTTAGGGCAGTGAGGAGAGCCCTAGCTGGGCTGAATCCAGAGCAGAAAGATATGCTGCAACCAGAGAGTTAGGAAATCTGGGCTGCCCTACCTGCTCCAGAGCATACTCAGTAGGCACCAGGTCAGTGACACCTAGGGAGGGATTGCTCCTCAGGAGACCCCCTCAGATCACACTGAACAAGGAACAGCTGTGGTGCTTGCCTTAGAAGAAATCCCTAAGAGATGCCAGTACAGTCTACAGTGAATACAAGGGTCTTCTTGGAGTGGCCTGCTGTATTGCCAGGTTAGTGGCTGCCATAGTTGTGCCAGATCCTGAAGTTGAGAGGCAGGGGTTGCAGATAACAGGCTTCCCAGAAAGCCAGAATCTGCCAGACAAGTCCAGCTTTTGGCCACTGGACCAGACTGTCCAGTCCAATAGGCCACTGTCTGGCTTGGGGGCACTAGGGGAGAGATAGAGCTAGCTGCAGCTTGGCGTGGCTAAGTCCGGCCAGCTCGGGCATCCATTTTTTAAAAAGTTACTATGCGCATGCATGCCCAGTCTTTCCCTACCTAAAGGCTCCAACGGAGAGCACTTCTCTGTGGGCAGAGTATCCTCTCCTGACCTTGCTGGCACTTTCACTTTCCTAATTGGAGGCGTGTGCCAGCAAGGTCAGGAGAGGATACTCTGCCCATGGAGAAGCGCTCGCCGTCTGAGCATTTAGGTAGGGAAAGACTGCACGTGCATGTGCACAGTAATTTTTTTAAATGGATGACCATAGTGCCTGGACGGATACAGTGCCCGCCCTCTGAGCCTTCCACTTCTCCAACTCTGGTAAGGCAGCGCTTTGCACCTGCACAGAAGCACTCTCGACTCCGCCCCGGCACTGCCATGGGGGTTGACCTCAAAGTGGCAGCCTCACCACTCTTACCAGCGAGTCAGCCTCATTGACTAGTATGAGGTTTACTTTGAGTAGTCATGCACAGGATTGGGCTCTTAGGATGCTGGCTGATGGGAAGTCACACTGGTTATAAGGGAATTTACTTCTTAGTAGACATGCACTGGAGCTTCCTCCTGATTTTTAAAAAATGTAGGACAAAATGTAGGACATCTTACATTTTGTTCTACTTTTTTTAAAGTCCGGATTTTCAGTTGAAAATCCAGACTTTTCGGTGATCCATGTTCTACTTTTTGGGTTTAGTATCTGGTCACCCTGAGATAGACTGGACAAGAACTCAGATTTTTTATTAGCACTGCCATTCTTACTCTGTCTTCTCATGGACCCCTATGGGTCTACTCATTTCTATACCTGCTCCTGTGGTGGTATGACTCTGAGGAGCAGGAAGAGGGCATTTCTGCCCTGGAAACAAGCTCTGGATAAGAGTAACTCCTCTGCCGTAGGCAACACTAAAAATGCATCTCCTGAATATGCCTCTCCTGAACTGCCTAGGCTTCACCAGTTAAGGGCAGCCCAGGTCCAACTGTCTTGGGGCAGCCTATCTTGCCTTAGGCTGTCCCAAGCCTTTTCCAGAGTAACCAGTTACAAGGGTGGCCCATCTTGCAGTTGGGTCAGCCCAGTGATGGATAGGGTAACCCAAGTGCACTTCTGGATTGTGCCCCAAACCTTTTCTCCAGGATAAACAAACCAAACTCCTAGAACTGCTATTCCTGGGACTTGATTTCCAGATCCCTCATCATCTCTTTTGAACCTACTCCAGCTTATCAACAGCTGGTCAGTAGAGACAATACTGAGCTAGATGAGCCAGTGATCTTGCGAAGAAGACAGAAATATTAAATAATATGCATTTATTTATAGCCCTGGCACAGCAATACACAGTAAAACGTTGTACAGGGACTTTGGCAGGTGGGAATAAGGTAGAATGGAATCCTGCAAGGCTACAGTGGAGGTACATCAACTGGGGCTGTCTTTGGCCCAATATACAATTTTTAGACTGGATATGAGACTACGAGCACAATCCTAACCATGTCTACTCAAAAGCAAGCCCCATTGTGTTCAATGGGTCTTACTCCCAGGAAAGTGTCTTTAGGATTGCAGCCTACATTTTATGTGTAAATATTAAGCTAAAATTTCAGTAGCTAAAAAAAAGACCTGTGGAAATGCCAGCTTTCTTAAAGGATAAAAGCTTGATACTAAATCAGTTTCCTTCGAAGTAAGTCCTACTGACATCAAAAGAGTATACTTCTAAGTAACAGCTGGCTTTGAAGGTTCGTTTTGAGTCTGCATTTTTAGTGCTTCCCCCCATGCGGAGAAGGGAATGTGCAGTACCTTTACAACACATATCAGTCTATAGCCACAGAAAAATAATGGTTCTGTGGTACTGTACTTAAATTTAACACAAAGCAAAACCAGAACAAAAACTAAAGCTTTTCAGGTTAAAAATAAATTGTAAATTTTAATACTTTGCATGCGTGTGTTTAACATTTTTCACTTTACTATTCCTATCCTCTGACAGCTTCTCAGTCTCCTCCATATAAATATACCCTGGGGAAAAACACAAAGCAATATGCACTTGCCTGATTGAGTACTGAAAGATTAATAATGAGAAAATAAATTTCTATGTACGTATAACTGTCATGACCATTAAAAAAGTCTTTAGTAATGATGTATGATCTCTCTGACAAATTTACTATCACACCCACACATTTATGCTTGTCTTTTTCTTCCATTTAAAATGGTTGGTATTTTGTAACCTGTTCTCAAAAGACTGCAGAGTCTTACCAATTTCATAATGCAACCAGTCCAGCATTACTAGTAAGTACAGCTAATGAGCTTAATCATAAGCTCATTTTTTTCAGAAGAAGTTAAAATGTAATTATATCTATGGGATGTCGGAAGGATTGGCTCAAGATGTGGGTGTCATGGGGGGTGCAATTAGTGCAGTGGCTGTGGGTAGCACAAGTGGTTAAGACACTGTGCCTGTAAACCAGTAGGCAGGGTTCGAGACCCAGGTCCCCACAAGACAGGGTGAGCTCCTGTCCTTAGCCCAACTCTGTGACGCTGCTGGAACCCATCGTTTTGGCTCTGCTGTTCCATTGGACTATTTCAGTAGCATGGAGAGGGAGGATTTGCTGCTTGGGTAACAGCCTATCCTCCATATTAATCTACCCAGGCCTTTGTGCTTCACATGCAGCATTGAGCACAATACCATAGTTTTTCAAGACTGATGGATGCCAAGTTTTTTGCCAAGTTGGTGCAGTCCACACCAGGTGATGAGATGGGAAGAGGTGATGCACTTACCACCAATCTTCTTACTAATCTCTGCAACTGCACAAAGTTTGGACACCCTTTTCAACTTTATGGCCCCTGGACCTTTAACAAGTGTGTGGAAGAGGGAATTTCAGCAGATGCAGCTTGTGATATGTGAGATGAGAAGCTGCACCTGGTGAAATTCCCTCTTTTACACACTTGCTAAAGATCCAGGAGCCCTGAAGTTACAAGTTTAGACACCCTTGTCCTAGAGGATTGAAGAGGGTCTCCACACATTGCCTGTCCATCTCGCCCACCTTGACTGCTGAACTGCATTTCAGCAAGCCTCTTTTTCCCTTAAACTATTTTGTTTTCCCCACCTTTCTTCTGTCCCGCCTTTGTCTTCACTCCTGCTGTTTACAAGTCATACAATCAGGGCAGTGTTGGGCTTCAAAGAAATTAAGAACCGGTTCTCTGTCCATCTGGCAGCCACTTTTAAATGGCTATTTTTAAACTTTATATGTACTATCTCTTGTTAAGAACCGGTTCTATAGAGTAGGTGCGAACCTGCTGGAGCCCACCACTGAATCAGGGAAAGTAATTAGGAAAACAATCAGCAGCAGAGAGCTTGAATATGATCATTGCATTTCTCCAAAGCAGAGAGTGGAGCTGAACCAACTCTCAGAATCCTCCCACTTCTTTTAACAATGAAATTCTTCCTGACAGCCTGACTTCTGTGAATCAAGAGAAACATGGTCAATTAACAGCCCTCAGATCAAATTAATGAGGGCTTATACCAGCTGAGTGATGCCCTTTCCCTTCAAAGGTGTGAAAGTGGAAATACTCCCACCAAATGTTTCAGAATCAGATGAAAAATTGCATACTCATCAATGCCCAGCCCAAACCCCTGGACATAGAAGCATGATATTGAGGGTAGTATTTCTTCTGTGACATGAGTAAGGATGGGTGGTGCCTGGTGGTGCCATGTGCCCATTGGTGCTCAGTGGTCCCCGATGCCCAATAGTGGACCCAGTGATGCCCAGTGTTGCCCACTGATGCCCGGTGGTGCCCACTATGTGGTGATGCCTGTAAGGTTGCCCTGTGCTTGGTAGGGATGCCCAGTGCCTACTGCCCAGTGATGCCATCTGGTGCCCAGTAGGGATGCCGTTGCCCATTGGTGCCAGTTGCCAGGTGGTACCCATTGCACTGTGGTACCCAATGGTACCTGCTGCCTGATTGTTGCTGATACCCCCTGATACCACAGTGATACCCAGTGTTGCAAATCAGTGCCCATCAGTGTTCAGCTGTGCCCAAGGCCCAGAAATAGTCTTGAAATTTTACTTCAATGATGAGTAAATTATACTAGTTAACATAAGTTAACATATTCAGGGGTCTTTAAATTTTCTACTTCAGGTTTTCAGGATCTTTAACAATTGTGTATAGGAGGAAATTTCAGCAGGTGCAGCTTTTCATCTCACAGATCACAGCTGCACCTGCTAAAATTTCCTGCTATACACAGTTGTTAAATTTCCAGGAGCCCCAAAGTTGAAAATTTGGAGACCCCTGACTTGTATGAAGTAAAAATCTAGGTGTATCAATATTCTGATGTTAGAACAAATCATATAACAAACAATTTGTGCACATCTAGAGAAGTACTCGGTGATCAAAAGAACCCAGCATGGATTTACCAAGAATAAATCTTGCCAGACAAATCTGATCTCCTTTTTTGATCAGGTTACGAGCTTACTGTACAGTGGCAATGCTGTGGATGTCATTTATCTTGACTTTAGCAAAGCATCTGACAAGGTCCCACATGACATTTTAATTAGGAAGTTGGAAAAATATGGGCTAGATGAGGTAATTGTTAGGTGGATCTGTAATTGGCTGGATGGACTAAAAGAGTTTTAGTAAATGGTTCTGTGTCTACCTGGAGGTCGGTTTCAAGTGGGGTGCCCCAGGACTCTGTCTTGGGCCTGGATCTCTTTAATGACTTGGAGGAAGGAGTATGGGGTAAGGCCTGATCAAATTTGCGGATGACACCAAGCTGGGAGAAGTAGCAAACACAACAAAAGACAGATAAACCTCCATGAGGATCTGGATAAACTGGAATCCTGGGCTATAACAAATAGAATAAACTTCAACAGGGAGAAGTGCAAAGTTCTGCACTTAGGCAACAAAAACCAAAAACACAGGTATAAAATGGGGGATACTTGGCTTGGCAGCACAACATGTGTGCAGGATCTTAGAGTAACCGTGGATCACAAGCTGAACATGAGTCAGCAGTGTGATGTGTCTGCAAAGAAGGAAAATGCCATTTTAGCCTGCATTCAGAGGACTGTAGCTTCCAAGTCGCGAGAAGTTCTAGTTCCTCTTTATTCAGCATTGGTGAGACCTCACCTTGAGTACTGTGTTCACTTCTGGGCACCTCTCTTTAAGAAAGATGCTGCCAAACTGGAGCAAGTCCAGAGGAGAGCGACAAGAATGATCAGTGGGACGGAAGGGAAGCCCTACGAGGAAAGGTTGGGGGAACTTGGGATGTTCAGCCTGGAGAAGAGGAGGCTGAGGGGAGACATGATTGCCCTCTTCAGATACCTGAAGGGCTGTCATAGGGAGGAAGGGGCTCATTTGTTCATAGCTGCTTCTGAAAGCAGAACCAGAACCAATGGGTACAAACTGCAAGAAAGGAGATTCCAGTTGGATATCCGGAAAAAATTCCTGACGGTTCGGGCGGTTCAGCAGTGGAACAGATTGCCAAGGGAGGTGGTGGACTCTCCCTCACTGGAGATCTTCAAGCAGAGGCTCGATGAGCACCTGTTGGAGATGCTCTAGGGGGAATTCCTGCTGCAGGCAGGGGGTTGGACTAGATGACCTACTAGGTTTTTTCCAACTCTAGGTTTGTATTATATGATAGAACAATTACATATAGGCTGCAATCCTAAAGACACTTTCCTGGGAGTAAGAGCATTGAACACAATGGGACTTTTGAGTAGACATGGCCAAGACCTGTGCTCATAATTTATTCCATAAAAGTTTATTGATTCCAAGTCAAGAAGGATACATGTTGTCTGCTCACAACCTAGCAGGAGGTTGTGAAGGGAGGAAAATGAAGAATTTTTTCCCCAGAAAAAGAGGACATGTCCTAGTAAAATAGGACAAATGGTCACCCTGCCTTAGGAGTGCACCCTGAGTAGGACAGGTGCCTGAACATAAGCCTCAGTGTCTCCTCAGGAGTAAGTCCCATTCTAGCCAATGGGTCCTCCTACTCCCAGGAAAGTGTGGATGAGAATGGCAGCCTGTGATCCCAATGCTCAGTGTGTCTCCTCAGGAGTAAGTCCCACTCTGGCCAATGGGTCTTACTCCCAGGAAAGCGCGTCTAGGAGGGCGAGCAGGCTCAGGGAGTCCATCTCCAGCCACTGCCGAGGACGCCTGTAGGGGGAGGCTGAGCTGGGAGCCTGGAGGCGGAGCGGGAAGTTTGAACTGAGGCCAGAGACAGCGGAGGCTGGAGGAGCAGAGACAAGCCGGGCCAAGATGAGGCGTTGCGGGGCTAGGGAGTCGGTGAGCGGTGGAGGAGGAGGGTCGCGTCCCCTTCCCCAGGGGTGCTTCTGCTGCTGCCCCCCATAGCTGGTCCTCGTGCACACACCAGGCCTCCCCTTCTCTCTCCCCCCACTTTGTGGCAGCCTCAGAGCCCAAGAGGTGGGAGGGATGGAGGGGCAGCCCCTCTTTGTGCTCAGCTTGGCGCGCAAGGCCGTCTCTTCAGGGGTCGTGCTGGTCTGGCTGCCCCCCTTGGCCAGCCCTCTCTTGGGGGGCAACTTGTCCCTTTCCTGGGCTCTTCAGGGGACCCCCTTCTTTCTTCTCTCTCACACTCCTTATGGGGGTCAAAGAGATGGCCTGCGCAGGTTGGGGGTATCTCTCTCTTCATGTCTACTCAGAAGTAAGTCCCATTAGAGTCAGTGGGGCTTACCTCTATGCAGACGTGGAGAGGGCTGCAGGTTTAGACCTTAATCCTGTCTATATCTATATCCTGTCTATATCATCAGGGTCAATAGGGCTTACTCTTGTGTAAATGTGGAAAGGACTGCAGGTTGAGACCTTAAACCTGTCCATGTAAAATCAGAAGTAAGTCCTATCAGAGTCAATGGGGCTTACTCCTGTGTAAATGTGGAAAGGACTGCAGGTTGAGACCTTAATCCTGTTTGTATCTACTCAGAAGTAAGTCCCATCAGGGTCAATGTGGCTTACTCCTGTGCAAATGTGGAGAGGACTGCAGCCTGATGGTCCAATCACATGCATATCTACTCAGAAGTAAGTCCCATCAGAATCAATAGGGCTTATTCTTATGCAGTTGAGGAGAGGATTGGGCTGTCAAGTCTGCTCCACCATCTCCAGAACTTCATTTAACTGCAGGTGTAGACTAGGCTTAGCAATGATTCAAGTCCTAACCTATTCATTTTACCCGGCACTTTCCCGTCCTGTTAGATCCATGAGCATGACTGGAAAGGTTGGAAAACAACCCTGATGTGAATTCACATTCACATCACATTTTTTTGCTGTTTGACCATCCTGATGTGAATTCAGCTGCATTCTTAAACAAAAATAACAAATAACAGCTCTTTGTTGTGATATTTGCCCAAGAATTCAAAATATATCATTTTGCAGCAATTCACACTGTTTTACATACAGACTGTAACTAAACTGGAAAGTATAGTTGTAATTACGTAATCATTTGGTAACTGATATTGTAGGTATGCACATTTTCCACTTTACACCACATTATGCAATATAGATGTGTAAAGATGCTGTGTAGATCTTCCAATCAGGGCCTAAAGGAAAATAAGTTGCCTTATCTGTGTACTTTGTATAATGGTAGTCCTTTAATTCTTTAATTTTTAATTATTTTTTTAATAATTTAATTTTAATTTTTTAATTCATAGCCGCCTTGAGTTCCCTTTTCTAACTGCTTTGAGTTTCTTTTTCTAGGGAAGAAAGCAGGCCTCCGTCAGTCTTGGAAGACTATGGTATCGTGTTCTGCGCTGCATACGCTGCATGCAAAGCACGAAAGCCTGGTTTGGATTGTTATGGAGGATAGGCTGTTACCCAAGCAGCAAATCCCCCCTCTCCACGCCACTGAATTAGTCCAATGGAAAGGCAGAGCCGAAACGATTGGATCCAGCTGGCATCGCAGAGCTGGGCTAAGGACAGGAGCTCACCCTGTCTTGTGGGGCCGATCCGGGTCTCGAACCCTGGCCTGCTGGTTAACAGGCACAGCGTCTTAACCTCTTGTTCCACCCACAGCCACAGGGAAGAAAGACAGGATATAAATAAACAAAATAAATAAATACAACCCTTTTTAAGGTTAACAAAGAAAATAATTGAAAGCCCGTTATAGGTAATCACTGTTCATTATAATGTTAAGACTGTGGCCCCATATTATGTCCCACAAGCTGAAAAGTGGGAAGAGCTTTCCAAATCAACCTGCTTGTTCTCATATAAGCTTATAAAGGCCACTTCAGATGTGATTTTGTTTTGTTTTTTAAAATATAATAGCTGGAGAAGAAAATATGCACATACTCACTTGGAAAGTCAGGTGGATGTAGGCTGTACTTTTTCTATGAAAGTATGCTTTATGAGGTTGATTACTTCAATGTAGGAACATATTATGGAGGAAGTGGTTTCAGGGTTGTATCTGAGGACTCTCTGCTGCTGTGTTTCTCCCTCGCACAGCATGGAGGAAACTGACAGGTGGCTTTTTTGAGTAACACTCTCAGTTCCTTTTTTTTAAACTGAGGAGATGTGTAAATGGCATCTAAACTAATTGTAATAAACTTAAAAACCTTCAAGATATAATGTTCATTACTAAAATAGCCACATTGAAAAATACAGATTTGGGAGTTGCACTGCTACTTTTAATAGAATGCATCAGTTTTTTCCTCACACAACAAACTAGTGTTTCTGTTTAACTATTTACTATCGTTTTAATCATTCTTCATTTTGAACATGATCTAATAATGAATGTGTCTTGACATCTAGGACAGCTTTCAAGAAAAAATTGACTTTGAAATACGAATGCGAGAAGGAATTTGCAAACTGCTTGCTGTGAGCACTCAGAAAGACCAAACATTGCATGCTGTTAAAAACCTAATGGTTTGTAATGCTCGCATATTGGCCTATAGGAAGGAGTTACAGCGAGAGATTGGAGACAAGGCTGAGAACGGAACACCTTGGAGGTCAGTAAGAAACTTGGCGTTTTCTTGTAAGCAGACTTTGGGTGTTAAATATTAAATTATGTAATGTCATAAACGTAAGAAAGTTTAATCTGCTTGTTATGATTTCACAGAATAGTATAATAAATGGTATAAATTCTGAGAGCAACAGGCACGTCATCAAATTTTGAGAAACGGTGCAATTTATGTGAGAGAAGAAAGTAATCTGGTCTAGTTAACATTATTCAAGGCTGAAGGACAGTATAAGCTATGTCCTGTTGGTGGGGAAAAGGGTAGAGAGTCAAGGGGCTTAAACAACCATGTGAAGGGGATCAGTGGGCATGTAATACTTTCAGAGGTGGATCCTGAAACATAAGAGTCTGGTGTTCAGGGCAGAGTCCCCTATAGATGAAGGGCTGGACCTTGTCTGTGTCACAGATTGGTGCAGATAAAAAAATACATAAAATGATCTTTCAGCAGGCAATCACTTGGTATATTAAGATAACAACCAGGGATAGGTACTCATGCTCCCCAATCCTTTTTGACTGTTGCAATTTTGAAGAGGGATAAACGTTACTACATCAAAATGTTGCAACTCATTTCTGTGTCTCATGGCCCTAAAAGTGAAGTTTTCTGTTTATTGATTTTTTCCTGTTCACAATTGTGATTGTCCAATGCAATGCATTTTCTTGATAGTTGTCAGTATGTTCACCGATATTTGTGTCCTGTGACAGTTTAGGTGTCGCAAGAGAGAAGACAGACACAGTGGAGTAGATTAACTATTTACTGTATATACAAGTTTAGAGTAGTCTTAACACAATCCGGGTCATACACATGAATTAAGTCCTTCAGTCTATTTCTCCTCAGAGCTAATCAGTATGCTTCTGCTCTGATGAACAGCTGAGCTCCAACTGCCAAACAGTTCTCCAACTGTCACACCCAACTGGCAGATATTCAAATCTTGAGCATTCTAACCATCTCAGCTTACCTGTGACCAACTGTTAGACGGAGAATTCTAACAATAGTCCTAAGTAGGCCATGAGACTCTCTATGCAAAAGATATATTTTGCATCTTAAATAACGGCATCATTGCAGATGCAGTGTTTTATCTCAACACAAATGATGTTAACCCTTTAACAGAAAAACATCCCCTTAGGCTGAAAAAGAAGCCTATCTGCCATGTTACAGTGGTAGGCAGGCAGTCAATCAGCTTCACTCTCCATGGCTTGGAATCCTTGTGGATGCCGCATCTCAACCTTTAGTCATACATAACGAAGGTCAACTGGATTATTCTGAGTTACTCAACACATAGAGATAAAGGGACCCTAAGTATGCAAAATAGCTTTTCCCTCGGTGACTCTTTTGCAGAGTGAGTAAAGTTTAAATGACAAACGGGGCAGTTGACAAGGGAGCCTGCACTGTTGACTCATTTAAACCTTACCCTAATTGCCAGGGGGCTAGTCAGGAAAGCTGTTCCTGCATAGGTAGAGCAAAATAGTACCCAATATAAGCTTCAAATGTAGAGGAGGTATCACTAGTAGGAACACATTTGCCTCAAGCCATGGGAACAAATGTTGCAGCCCACAAAAATGAAGTAAGCTCAAGACTGCCTACAGTGTTTGGACTATTGCATTTTACATTGTTGTTGTTTTTACAGATGTTGCATTTGGTATGAGAAAAGGTAGAAAATCTTGAGCATGTATTGAGAATCTCACCTGTAGTACTCAAGTTTTTCTTCTTAACATTAAAAAAAATGATTTATTGGTGCCATCTGCTGGTTATATTGGTTATTGACATCAACTTAGGCCCAAATGGAGGCAGGCTGATTTTGGTGATTGCATTGTGGTCACTGCTTTGATAATTTAAAAAATAAAGCCCCATTGTGGGGCTGCTTGCTTAAGGGGGAAGGGGAACAATATCCTTTTTCTCAAGGAGGCACAGGCAGTAGACTGCTCACCTTCAGGATCCTACAGCAGCCATTTAGCTGCTGTGGGAGTTCTGTTGCTGGCAGGCAGCTCAGGATTGTGCTGTAAAATTGTAATCACCTTAATTATTTCAGACTTACAGTCTTACCTGAGAGTAGTTCTAATGTACTCACTAGGATTGATTCCTAGATATGCATAGGATTGCACTGTAAGAGGCTAAACAGCATCTTAACCAATCCTGTCCAACTTTCCAGTGCCAATGCAGCCATGCCTACGTGGTCAGGCTGCAATGCATCTTACTGTGATGGACCAGTTATGGAGGATTCCTCAAGTTAAGAGAATGTTTCTTCCCTTACCTACAGGTTGCATTGTGGCTGCATTGGTGCTGGAAAGTTGAATGGGATCAGGCTCTTAGTCTATAGTTCTAATGTAAGGTTCATTTCCTTGGGACTAAAGCAACTTGACATTGAACTTGGTGAGACATTTCAGTAAATATGGTAAGGACTGTGTTGTGCTGACCTCAGTCATGCAGAGAAACCCACCCAAGGCATAATCTTTCACATACCACTTAAGCGCAAATGTCACTGAAAGTAGAAGTCGGAAAGAGCTTGACTGGATGAGGTTGTGTGTATGTTTGTTGTTTTTAATTTTTAAGTAGAATTGCAGTATTTTTAGAAGACTTACAACAGAACACACTGATGAAAGCCCATTAAACTGATCTCAGACAAACCTATCTGGGTGAGGAAGAGTAGACAGAAATTCATTATGTTTGTCTAATGGGAATGTTGTCATTTTCCAGGTGTTCAGATTTTGCAGCTAAAGACCGTGTCGCTTGTAGAGGCAAAATTGCCATATCAGGTATACTTGTTTTATGAAATAAATACAGACGGAAAGCTTAGATGTGCTAAAAACAACATGTTGCAACAGTACAAATTGTAATTTAGTACCTTTTCACTAAAATACATGCTCCATGTTACTGATTCTGTAAAATTCCTGAATTTCATTAATTCTGTGCTCCAGTCAATTCTAAAGGAAATGCAAATAACACTCAAAGCATCATTAAGCAAAATGTGTGATTCTGCTCCACCTGAAGGTCTTTTGTACTCTTAAATAAGTCTCCCTTTCTGCCCTGATTGTCTGAAATTCCCTCCCAGTATAGCTGCCCTCCCAGTATAGCTGCCCTTCTAAAATCTCACATCTTACATGAAGTCTTTAGCTTAACACCTTAGATTCAAATAAAATTAAGTTTGTTGCTGCATCTGGACAAACTTAAAGATAGACAATTGGATTTTTACCTTTTGTTAGGCAACTTCCCCCTGACCAGTTTTAGACTGCAGGCTTACAGGGGGAGGGACCTGTCTTTTCATGCTTCTAAAACGCTTATGAAATTGTCTCTTAAACAGGAGACTGAAAGGTCATGGGGCTGTTGGTGCTAGTTTCTTGTTCCTATTGTTAGAGATGAGATAGCAAAATCAGCTGGATGACAGAGTAATTTACCATCCCTGCCCCCTTCCTGCCCTTCCCTCATTTCTTCAACAAGCATCACAGCTGAGATTTCATAGGAATGGGTGCTGCTGATATTGGCATGGTTGAAGATCCTTGTTTATAGTGGCAGCAGGAATATATATGTAGTATAGGCTCCTTGCACAGGCTCCTTTGACATGTTTTTGCTAAGCCACAATACTGCTGGAATAGCAAGAGCTGGCTCTTTCAAGGTTCCAACTTTCTGACTTCTGGACAGACCAGCCTATTCCTAATGGCACTGCTTATGCCACAATACCGTGGCAATGAAACAGCCACTGCTGTATCTTGTGTGGCTCAGTATTTGCCTGCCTGTTAGTGCATGTTTATGATTTGATTGGTATGTCTCACAAGTGATTTTCTGCCAAAGTCCTGAAGAAAAGAGCCAACAATCTTTTTATAAAAATAACTAAACCTCCCATAATTGCCAGCTTTTATCTGCTTGGTATAAATTCCACTTTAATCTTACCTCAACTTGGGGTTTTTCTTACATTTTTGTGACTTCAAGAAAAGGATAATCTATTGTCCAATTAAACACTAAGAAAGCTTTCAAGAAAATCCCATGGGAAGATACATACACCAATCTCTTTATGAACCTTCATCCGCAAACTAGATTTTTACTTTTAACAGGAAATAAACAACTAAACTGCGGTTCAAATTTTTAATAAGCAGTATAAAACATAACTTCTCAACTCTTTCTAGGATTACTGAAACGTCTTTTCATTTTGAAGCCAGATCTATCCTAATCTTTTCCAAATGTGTTAGAGGGGGGAGAAACCAGGCCTCTTAATGTCTCCTTATATCTTCTTTCTGTGGTGCTCTTATTAGAAGGTAAAACTAAATATTCCGCATATAATTCTCCTTTAGTTTTCTAAAAAGTGGGGAGTATTTTCCTTGAAGATAGCAGGAGAGTTCCCTCTTAATGTTTTGTGCTGCTGTGTGGACCCTTTCTGTGGCTTGGTGCCACCATCATCACTGACTTCTGGAAAGCTGATCTGTGAGCTACACAAGACTTGGTTCAGAGCTGCGTGCCTTTGCAGGGACACTGGATAGCAGGAGCTTCTACATAAAACATCAAATTTTGGCTGGTGTTGGTGTCAGTGACCTGACCCTCTTCTATACAGGAGGCAGAAGGAGGGGTCTTGCGGTGATGTTACTCTGAGTTTCAGAAGCTTTCCAATACATCCAAGAACTAGTGCAGTTTTGGACCAAACTACTGTACTACTTTCTATTTCTTGCAAAGTCTAAAAAAAAGTCTCCAGTTCTCCAGATATGCCAGATCCTTTGCTGGGTTGTGAGCCTTGCCTCTAAATGTTCTCAAGCCAAAGTACAGTGGTGCCTCATGTAACAAATTTAATCTGTTCCGGAGGCATGTTTGTTTTGTGAAACATTCTTTACATGAAGCGGATTTTCCCATGGGAAAGAATGGAAACTCAGATAATTGGTTCCACAACCCCCAAAATATTCATATAAAAATATTAACTGTATGTAAAAATGATGACAAAACACTGGAATTGAGTTCAAAACATGCATTCAGTGTGCATGATACCTATGAAGTCTACTTAGGCTGCAGTCCCAAAGGCACAATCCTAAAGACACTTAGGAGGCTGCAATCTTTCCTGGGAGTAAGACCTATTGAACACAATAGAGCTTACTTTTGAGGCGGCATGGTTAGGAATCTGCAATCCTAGACACTTTCCTTGGAGTAAGACCTATTGAACACAATAGGGCTTACTTTTGAGTAGGCATGGTTAGGAATCTGCAATCCTAGACACTTTCCTGAGAGTAAGATCTATTGAACACAATGGGGCTTACTTCTGAGTAGGCATGCTTAGGAATCTTCAATCCTACACACTTTCCTGGGAGTAAGATCTATTGAACACAATGGGGCTTGCTTCAGAGTAGGCATGGCTAGGAATCTGCAGGCCTAGACACTTTCCTGGGAGTAAGCCCCATGGGGGCTTGAATGCCAGGCTCCCTGCATCCCCTCTTCCAGCCTCTTCAAAAGCTCCGCAGGGAGCCTGTATATACCCCCAATGTCCCCAAACATGCACCCACCCCCCAGTAGATGCACTCTCCCACCCCCTCAGAGGGATGGACTGCTATTACAGGCTGGCAGCTCTTTAAACTTTAAAGAGCTGCCTGCCGGCGTTCGTTACCCGAATCAAGCCTAGCTACCGGAGGCAGAGGCCCCTGGGAACAGTATGTTCTTTACCTGGAACATATTTTACCCGGGGCATTTGTTACCTGAGGTCCCACTGTAGCACTATTATGTTGTCCCAATAATGGATCAACTCGAACATATTGAAGTCAGTTTCTTCTGAATAAAGTGTTTCTATGAGAGATTCCAAAAATCTCTTGATCTAAACAGTATCTCTTCATTTGATACTAATGTAAATATGCCAAAAGATACTTTGTAATTTATGCTGATTGTTTAGCTTTTTGTGTGCCCAATCTAATGCCAGATGTAGAATAAAAACAAAGCAGTTGTTGATTGGACCTAACCTACAATATAATATCTCCTAAATTAGTTTTTTATTTGTTTCAGATCTGCGAATTCCATTGATGTGGAAAGACTCTGATCACTTCAACAACAAAGATAGTATGTTGGTTTGTTGCATCTATCTATCTACAGTATTTATATCCCGCTTTTCAACTGAAAAGTTCACAAAGCGGTTTACAAGAAAATGAAAAAAATTAATAGCTAATGGGTGCCTGTCCCAAAAGGGCTCTCAATCTAAAATGCAAAAAGAACACCAGCAGAAGCCACTAGAGCAGACATTGCTGGGGTGTGTAGGGCCAGTTACTCTTCCCCTGCTAAATAAAAGAGGAACACCCACTTGAAAGAGTGTCTCTTGTCCAGTTAGCAGGGGTTAATGTCAGTTAAATAATTGCATAGTACTTAAGCCCAGGAACTTCATCTTTTATTATTAGTGAATCAACAAATGTCTTGTGCTCTCAGCTGGTGCATCATGCAATCTCACAACTGACTTAGGGCGCAATCCAGAGTAACTACGGGGAGTCCTTGCTCCGGTGTAAGAACAATTTATTCTGGATTGCAATATGAATTTCCCATAGGTTTTCATTAGGTGGTGTAGTAACTATGGGTGCATGTAATGTTTCTTATGTGCTCCCGTAGTTACTCTGGATTGTAGGATTAGTTTATCTTGATATCTATGGCTAAAAGCAGGCCTCCGTCAGTCTTGAAAGACTATGGTATCGTGCTCTGTGCTGCATACAAAGCACGAAAGCCTGGGTTGGATTGTTATGGAGGATAGGCTGTTACCCAAGCAGCAAATCCCCCCTCTCCACGCCACTGAAGTAGTCCAATGGAAAGGCAGAGCCAATACGATTGGATCCAGCTGGCGTCGCAGAACTGGGCTAAGGACAGGAGCTCACCCTGTCTTGTGGGGCCGACCCGGGAATCGAACCCTGGCCTGCTGGTTAACAGGCACAGCGTCTTTACCACTTGCTCCATCCACAGCCATATGGCCATATGGCTATAGCTACATGAAATAAGATGGGTAGAAAGCTATAATTCTTATAATGTGGTGTTTAAGTGCTGAATTGTGGAGCATGTAATTCCAGTTTGTGCACAAGTGTGTTGAAATGTCAAAGCATTATTTTGATGTAGGTCTGTAAGGCTGCAATCCTAAAGACAGTTTCCTGGGAGTAAGACCCATTGAACAAAATGTGGCTTACTTTTGAGTAGATAGGGTTAGGATTGTGCTCTAAGGAAATAAGTACAGTGGCGCTTCACATAACAAGTTTAATTCGTTCCGGAGGCATGTTCTTTACGTGAAACATTCTTTACGTGAAGCGGATTTTCCCATAGGAAATAATGGAAAGTCAGACGATTGGTTCCACAACCCCAAAAATATTCATATAAAAGTATTAACTGGATGTAAAAATGATGACAGAACACTGGGATTGAATTCAAAACATGCATTCAATGTGCATTGAACACATTGAACACAATGGGGCTTACTTCTGGGTAGACATGGTTAGGAAGCTGCAATCCAAGTGTCTCCCCACTTTCTCCTTCTCTCCATCCTGAGCCTCTCTCTCCCCTGCTCCCTTCTGGCTAGCCCTGAGCTGCTTCCCTCTTCTCCACTGCTCTTCTCTCCCTCTGCCCAGCAGACACCCGGCCACAGGAGGAACAGCATGGAAGTGTTGCTTTCATTATGGGCAGGTGCGCTAGGCAGCCCTGACGCTTTTTAAACAGGCTGCCGGCCAGCGCGTCTGCCCCAACTGCCAACGAATGTGTTCTTTACGTGAAGCACATTTTGTTATGTGAAGCAGAATCCTAGAGAAACTTTAGTTTGTTACGTGAAACATACTTTATATGAGGCATTCTTTACGTGAGGTGTCGCTGTATTATTATTATCCTTGCATTGCAGTTCGAGGGCTAAGGTTGAAAGGGAATAGCTTCCCTAAGGCCACCTTGTGAGACTCAAACCAGGGAAGTCTTTTTGGGCAGCTCAGTTTCTTAGCCACTGTATTGGACCACCTGTTAGAAAACCATTTTATTCTGAAAACTGAGGTGCTAAAATGAAATGTAAAATGTTATTTTGAGGGCTTTTTCTTGCCAAAAATGGTATCTAACTGAAACTTCTCTCTTTCTGTTGAATGGCTTGTCTTTATTAATGCATGCTGTTTGCTGTGTCACAGAGATTAACCCCAAGCCTTTTCTAACTGTCTTCCATCATTGATTTCACTTTGAATTTCTGTAGGGTCAGAGAGGCTAAGTATGACAAAATACACTAATCTTTCACTGTTCATTCATACTGCATGTTTAATGGTTTTCTCTCTTTAAAAATATAACCTGGTTGAGTTGAAGGTACTATTGTGGGTTTTGAAGATGCAAGTAATATATTCCTAAATATAAAAGTTGCTGAAGTATGGAGTTCACATTTTCCTTCTGGAAATTATACTATACCATGTAACCACTTAAAAGTCTATTCAGTTTTCATGTTTTACTAGGTTTATGTCCTCTTGTGTGGTGCAACACCTTCAAACTAAAGTATTTCTTTTGGATTTTTCCCCTTAGGAACTCATCGTTACTCAGTTTTTTGCTTACTCAAAGTAGGATCTGAGGTTTTTGATACAGACATGCTTATTGTGGATAAAGCAATCACAGACATATGTTTCGAAGGTGTAACTGTGTTGTAAGTATCCTAAGGTCAATGCATACTTGCAAAGTCTCACTAAGAGCACAATCCTAACCATCTCTACTCAAAAGTAAGCCCCATTGTGTCCAATGAGTCTTACTCTCAGGAAAGTGTCTTTAGGATTGCAGCCTAAGATACAATTTTTTTAAAAAATATTCATGAGTGATCTTGACTCAAAAAATTCTCACTAAACACCCTTGTATTACCCTGTAGACAAGATGCACAAATTTAGAACATTTACCTTTATAAATGTCACATTTGAAAAGGTTAAGATTCTATGAATGCTTCTTGGGACATAGGAGAGTAATATATAAGTAACATATACACTGATGGTACTGTATTATGCTAGAAATCAAGTGTGTGCCCCGAAGGGTTCATGGTCTGAAAATAGACACAAGAGTCAATAAAGGAAGAGGAGTGGTTCCAGGGCAAGCGGGAACGAATTTGCAATTGTTTAACATGCATGTACTTAAGCAAAATTATAGTAAGGTCTAGGGGCTGGAAAATAATACCAAACTTTCATAAAACATATTACTTTTAAGGAGGGATTTGAAGGAAGAGGGTGGATTCTCTGCTGGTGATCTGGGAAAATGTTCAAGCCATAAGGGGTAGCAAACAGAAAGATGGAGCCATTTGAAGGACCTGAGATTGGTGGACACACAAGAACAGAAATCATAGGTGGCAATGTAATGAGATAAGTGATCAGAGACGTAAGGAGGGACAAGGCCTTGAATGTCTTTGAAGGTAAGAATGTGAGATCTAGGAAAGAACCAGAAACCTATATAGAGGGGCATAGCATGATCAGAGCAATGAGATGGATGGATGCTTTTGGCCTGAGAATCTCGGAGAAGGTGATGGAGCTGAGCATGATAACAGAGGAAAACCAGAAGAGAAAGTTGTGGTAATCAAGGTGAAAGATGGTCAGGGCATGAACTATAATACTGTGTTCGCTGATGATATCCTTTATTTTGTTGAATGAGAGGATGAAATTGTTCTGAGGGGCAAAAATTAGGCTTCAGATCTTGGAGACAGTGGCTGCAATCCTAAAGATACTTTCCTGGGAGTAAAACCTATTGAATACAATGGGGCTTACATTTGAGTAGACATGGTTAGGATTGTGCCCCGTATATCTATTCTGTTTACTGTTGATACTGACCTTAAATGAACTAGTTGTTTGAGGATTCATTCATATTCTATTCCTGACATCCAATGTGCAATTTTGTGTTGAAGCTTGTAAGTTGTGCATATACTTGAAATTTATGTATAAAGAAGTTTGAGATTCCTCTCTGCATTGAGACATAAATATAACACATATTTATGAAAATTAGTACTCTAATAAGTTAGTAATATCACAGGTTCAGCATCCTGATTCCGTGTGTTTTTCATCATCCTGATTCAGATACACAAGAATCCTATAGTTGTTTTTTTAACAGTTTAACAAATTTAAAGATTGCATTTCTACCAAAACTGTGAAACCATTATTTCTAGTGAGCAAGCTGGTCCAGACTTTCAGCTAAAGGTGGAAGTATATAGCTGCTGTTTTAATGAAGATTCTTTGGCTATAACAAACACTCCCAAGAAGCTAGTTAAGAAGCTGAAAACCTCAATTGGCAAAGCTACAGGGAAGAAGCTCAGCTCTACAGTGGATGAGGGCAATCTTGAAGCCTTATTGTTCACAGATGCAGTTGACCTGTAAGTGAATTATTATTTATAATAATTATTACTGTTAGATTGACTGGCAAGTCTTTATTAAAACAGAGGTGAAGACTTTCTCAATTTATTGGATTGATATGTTTAACTTTTACTGTTAATCAAAATCCTACACTTATTTCTGTATGGGGAAAGAAGATACACAGATTTTTTTAAAAATCTTTTTTGGGCCCCCTGAGCACCTTTTTTAGACAACAGCAGGAAGGAAATTAGATGGAAGGCTTCATAACTTGAAGACAGTATGAGCACAATCCTGATCATGTCTACTCAAAAGTAAGCCCCATAGTGTTCAATGGGTCTTACTTCTAGGAAAGTGTCTTTAGGATTGCAGCCTCGATCTGTTCTTTTCACTGATACTATTCAGTTACTATTCTGCTTAGATAGTCTCACGCAGTCAGTAGCAAGCAAAAAATTGTAACACTCAAAAACAACATCTCCAGAGAACAAAAACAACAACTTCAGAGAATTGCCCTGATGAGGGAATTATTATGAAAAATAGCTTTTCAGGCCTGGTGCATTTCGGTAATCACCACATTCAAAGGTATAAAAAGAGATATTTAATGGTATATAAACTTTGATTTGTGAGATCTACTGGAATAATCCCAGTTATCATAAAATACTGCTATTAAAAATTGTCTCCTTTCCCAAGATTAGACCAGAAATAATAACGGATTTAACAGTTTACTTCTCTTTCAGCCTGGGCTGAAGAGGGCTGTAGAGAGGTAGGAGAGATCTGCTATTGCATTTGCCTTTTCCAGCAGAACAGGGAAAATGCCAGAGACAGATTACTTGGAATGGCTGCACCTTGTCTTGGTCACCAGGAGGAGGCAGCAGAATGCCTGCTTCCAGTAGCAAGGACAAATGGTACCTATTTTTTTCTAGGAAGCAGACATGGCTTGATCCCTGTTGCTGCTTGTCTTTTTTTTCTTTCCATGACCAGGACATAGGTTTGGGAGTGAGATATAGATGTTTTAATGGAAAAATAGGGACTAATGATACCAAAGAACAGTTGGAGTTTTAATTCTATGTCATTTATAATAGACACTGATCACGATAATATGCTTATAGTATTATTTTGTGCTAGATGTACAGAATACCTGCTACAATTTATAGTAATTTGCCTACTCAAAGGTTTTTTCCTGCTTGCTGATCACTTTTGGAAATGTTTTGGAGATGTTTTCACTTTCTGTTTTGACATTTGCTTTGCTATGATTTGACTGGTCATGTCAACCTGAGATTTTTGCAATGGCATCCTTCTGTGAGACATTCTGTAATTTTGTTGCAATGCCAGCCTTATATCATGTGTCTCTCATGGAATATAACCAGGGATATGTGATTCATGGACTGTGATGAGCCAGAATTGTCCCATTGTAGTCCATGGTAGAGCACTGCAGCCGTCCCATCCACTTATTCCAAAGAGACTCCTTACACTCAAGAAAAGAGATGTATGGATAGCCTCCTTGTGTGTAAGCAGGTGGGGTTCCTTTTGTGCTTTACCCACAGACAATGGTGGGGCAGTTCTGCCTTACTCCACACTGCACCTTCCTGATTATACCCTATGAAGCCAATCTGTACGTTCAAGAGTAGTATTAATATTTTAAATTAATTTTTAAAGCATTAAAATTAAATTTTAAAAGCATTAAAATTAAAATTAAATAAGCATTAAAAATTAAATTTAAAGCAGAATATTTTAAAATTAGGCAAACATAGGTGAAATGAATTGGTTATAAATATCAAGACAATGCACATGTACAATGTTGAGGGAGTATTCCAAAATACCGTAGTTCTTTTTACTGTAATAGGAATAATGATATGCTACTCACCCTACAAGTGAGCTTTGGATGGTATTTGATAAAAAGTCTAAGTTGGTTGGGTCATTGTATCAAGAAAGTTGAAAAAATATACAGTCAAACTTCTCATGAGCCAGGGAGAGAGTGTGAATGTTAATGTATAGTTAGGACAAAGTTTTGAAAACATCTTTTAGAAAGAGCCATGGAACTGCAAAATTCTATTTCAGTGCTAGCAAGACTGTTGGGCTTCTTCCTATAAAGATGTTTCCTTTTAAGGCAATATAATTCAAACATCCAGGCAAAATTTTGCTACCAATGCTAATTAGCCTGTTACATTTGAAAACTGATAATGGTTTGAAATATGGAGAAATTGGCAACTGATAACAGTTTCTGGAATGAGATACTGAAAGGCAAAAAAGGAGAAAATCTCATGTTTTATAAGGAAAATGTTACTGTGAAGCATATTTCATTAGTGAAGTAGTCTGTTTTCTTTGGCAAGTGTTGCACTATAAATAGTAAGGATCTTTAAAACTAATGAACATCAAGCATAAAAAGATTTTCATCTGTAAAAAAGAAACTGTTATTTAAAATGGAACAAAACTGTTCAATCACAGATGACTTTTATGTGTTTGTCTAGTGACTGAAAATCTTTTGGTTGGAAGCCATTTATAACAAGCAACACGCTCAGCTGTACAAAAGATTTTCCCCTTAATGTGCTAATGGAAATTGCACAGCAGTGGTTTTTATCCTATGTAATAAGTGAAACAAATATAATTGTTACTTTATAATGATGGCTCTCAGCATGTGTTGAAGTGAGAAACTCACTATTGCTGAAGCGAAAATAAAAATTACTGGGCTGTTTAGAGAAATTGAATCTTGTTCAGATGTTGTGCTAATGCTGGGTCAAAATGCTTTAACAGTGCGATTCTATGCACATCTACCCTGAAGTGAGTTGACTTGTTTAGTGGACCTCAGATTGTAATCCTGAACATGCTAGACAACATCAGCTATTTTTAACCAGTGTGCCAAACATGATCTGTGGGTGTGCCATGGGCAAAAGGAGAAGGGGACTGCAGAGATGAGGTGGTTAGATAGTGTCACCGAGGCAATGAACATGAATTTGGACAGACTTTGGAAGCTAGTGTAGGATAGGGGGGCCTGGTGTGCTTCAGTCCATGGGCTATTGGGGACATGAGCCTACCGTGGGCAATGCTGTGTGCCTTGTCAATTGTAAAAAAACTGATAGTGTGCCTCGAGCATTTTAGCATCTTGTCAGTGTGCTATGAAATGAAAAAGGTTGAAAATCACTGTACTAGACAATACCACTGAATTTAATCACATTTTTCAATAAACATAGGATTGGGCTGTAAAACTTGTAACATCTATGAAAATCCATAGAAGAAGCTAGGAAATCCAGTGTTTAAATTATCAAATAGTTAAATGACAACTATAATTTTTTAAAATTTCAACATTACTTGTTAAAAATATCATAGGAATAATCAAAGTGTTTTTGAATTAACTGAGCATTAACATTGAACCTACTATACACAGCGTACTACTGAAACATAATGCTTTCTTTTAACTAGTGGTACAAAATACAGTTTGCTGGCACAAACAACTTTGGGGCTGGAGAGTGTTGAAGATAGTTTCAAGACCCACAGTCTAACTGTTGTAGGAAATGGTAAGTTCAAATTTAATTAAGTTACAGAATGAATGGGTAGAAGATTAGATTACAATGTGGTGATTAGTTTTTCTTCAGTTTCTGCCAAACCCTAAGAGAGATTGAATGAAACTTCCAACTCTTAGTTGTGTATGTTAACTCAGAAGAAGTTCCACTTTGATCGGGGCGTTTGTAGTAAGAGAGCAACTGAGGAGGATGGGCACAATATGCTCCTGATCATTGGAGTGCTTGAGTTATAGTAAAGTCAGAAGTCACCAAGTGTTGAATGTTATCTACATTTGGCTCAGTCAAGATACGTGACTTTCTTGTATGCACAGGATTGCCATATGTCCCCCAAAAAACAGTGACAACCCCGATTTTTGCGGATTGTGTTCACACACTGGCAAATGGGACAGAGGGTCCTGTCCCAATTTTGTGGAAGAGAATTATAAAAAAAAGCAGGCCTCCGTCAGTCTTGGAAGACTATGATATCGTGCTCGGCACTGCATACACTGCATGCGAAGCACGAAAGCCTGGGTTGGATTGTTATGGAGGATAGGCTGTTACTCAAGCAGCAAATCCCCCCTCTCCACGCCACTGAAGTAGTCCAATGGAAAGGCAGAGCCAATACGATTGGATCCAGCTGGCATCACAGAGCTGGGCTAAGGACAGGAGCTCACCCTGTCTTGTGGGGCTGACCTGGGCCTCGAACCCTGGCCTGCTAGTTAACAGGCACAGCGTCTTAACTGCTTGCACCACCCACAGCCACAGAGAATTATAGCAACCTATTAAAACTACCATCATAATAATGACCATATGGGACAGGGCTGTAGTTCTGTGAAAAACACACATGCAGAAGATCCCAGGCTCCATTCTGGCATCTGTTGATAGGGCTGGGGGGAAGACCTATGTCTGATATAATGGAGAGACACTAGCAGCATTAACAGATCTGCCTAGGTAGACCTGCTTCTGTCTAAAGACTATGCTCAATGGCAAATATAACCATGTGCAATGGTAATGGCTTTCTTTTCAGAGGAGTCATCATTTTGGCTTCCCTTGTATGGCAGCATGTGTTGTCGTTTGATTGCTCAGCCGTCCTGCATGACCAGCGACATGATGATGGGATTTCTGAATCAACGGGTAAAAAAAAGTCTTGAGAGATTTCAGTATTTTTGGTTGATTTCAAATAAGCATTGGCAATTTTGGGGTGGTGGCATGACATTTTCTTCTGAAGTTGGGAAGTTGTTTTTGCTTGGTTATCATTGTATGGCAACACATACAGGCAACGCTCTATAGGTGTAAATCTAGGATGTTAGTAAATCATGAACCTATGGGACTATAGCCATGCACTTGTATAATCACTATATAATATTTCACAAACTTCAAGAAGCACAACGCCAGTGTAAGTAGCACAAAAGCCAAGAAAGAAAATGTAGAATTTTACACTGTTGGCCACCATGTCAATCTTTAAATCTTTCAGTGTGAGATAGTAAAAAGCTCTATAAAATTTAGGATGCTGACCTCAAGAGTCATGTGGGAAGCTTGAAAATGTCCATGTAATGCTTGTACATTTAAGTCTGAATCTGATTATAAAATCTATACAACTAGTATGGTGTGGAGCAGAGAGAACGGAATGCTTTATTAATATAATCCAGGTTTGCAAATAAGTATACAAATTTTACCAAATCATAAATAGGTTTAGCCTGTGTGTGCTGTATGAAAATGGCTTACGGTTTAAAAACAATTAAGCAGTTAAGGAGAGTGACAGCAACTAGTCTCATGCTAGACATTGACCACACATCCTAAGTGTGGGATGACTCTTAGTCATCCTAAGAGTGACAGCAACTAGTCTCATGCTAGACACTGACCACACATTGACCACACATCCTACTACACATCCTAAGGGGCCCTACGATATCATGTGCTTGTGTATTCAGAAGTAAGTCCATCTGAGTTAAAAGAGATTTATTCCCAAGTGTGTCTAGTATCGCAGTCTTAGTGAGGTATGTAGAAAAGATGTGTTTTACATTATTATATAGAAAATGATAGTTTTTAAATTAATTTTTTTGAAAATTAATAAGCAGCTTGAAAATGCAGACCCGCAAAGTTTAATTTGGAACAAACAATTCCTTCTATCTCCAGCTTAAACTCAGGCATAATAAACTGTTTTTTGAGACAAAAGATTTCTCTGCACATCATTTTATGACGATTGACAAAATTACACTCCATTCTGCAGTGTGCACATTTTTTTCCAAGCACAGTGAAAATCTAATCTGTATACTCTTAACTTACTGTTAAATAAAAAAGCTAATACAGTACCAAGGTTCCCTATGTGATGCACAGAAATATTATTAGTTCTCTAGGCAGTTTTATGTATTTATTTTTTACTTGCAGAATTTACCCCTCACTGCAGGAGTAAAATTTCAAGAAATTTTTTTGAGCCCCAGGCATGGCTGGGCACCAGCAGGCACTGCTGGGTACTGGCAGGCACTGAGAGGCACCAGGCATCGGAAGGTACTAAGGGGCAGTGGTGGGCGACAGTGTGTGCCAGGCATCCCTCAAAGTGACTCTTTGATTTTATATAAATAGATTGCAAAGAAACACTGGAAGCCAAGACAGAGAGATTTTTCTCTGATCTTAATAATCAGAACTTACAGGCTTGGAACTGAAGTATGAATGGCATGCAAACAAACCAACTGTTTTAATTTTCGAGTTAAATTTTGTCATTAAAAGCCCATAACTTTGTTATGGAGGAAACTCTGTGGTTACATATGGTATACTAGTGAAATGTACCTGCACTGCAGGAGTAAAATACCCCCTACATGCCACCCCCCATGCACCTCAAGCACCCCATGTGCCTCAACTCCACATGCGCAACATCAACCATGTGCATCAACCCTGCATGTGTATCAACCCCCTATGCTCAATATGCTCCAGCCAGTGCAAATCCCCTCACCACGTGCATCATCCCCCCACAACCGTGGGCACCCCTACCAAACAGGTGCAGAATTGGGAGTTGAAGATTTGTCTTCGGTGTTAACTATAGGTGAAAATGCATTGCACCCCTTTTCAGCCCCTAAGGGGTTAAATTTCTCAACATCAGTTCTTGGTGGGTGTTGATGTCACAGAAGGAACACCCTCCCCAAAAGTTATGCTTCTCGGTCCAGGGGTTGGGGCAGGGCAGTGATCAGCCAGGGATTCTTCAATGTATAGTGAGGAAAACACATTGCGCCCCTTTTCCCCCCCTTCTGGCTGAAATTTCCAAAAACCGGTTCTTAGTGTGTGCCGCCACCTCGGAAGGAACACCTTCCCCAAATTTCACACTTCTAGGCCTGGCGGTTTTGTTGGGGCATTGATGAGTCAGTCAGTTAGTCAGTGACTTTTCAATTATATAGATTATTTCATTTGCTGAGCAGGTACTTTCTTATGCATGTGTTATTTACTGGATTTATTTTATAGTGACCTCATTTTTTGCAAATAACAAAAGTTAAAATGATTATTTGTGTCAATAACTGATAATCTGTCTTGTTATAGCAAACAGTAGGGGATGTGACTAGCTGGAGGAACCTATACTGTGTGCTAAGAGGTGGCACCCTCCTCTGTTACAATTCACCAGAAGAAAGAGCAACAAAGGTAGAGCCTGCTTTGACAGTTCCTGTCAACAAGGTAAAATGTGATACTGAATTTCAATGCTCCTGTTACATAGTGTTGCTTGTAATAGTAAACCTGTTTTGTTAATTACTGTATATCCATAAGGATATATACCTGTGGATGCAGATGTTGGGGGCTCTTCCATGGAGACTGAGGTGATCATTTCATGGTCAATATCTGGATCCTACTTGGAATTAAAGTAGCTACTGAATTAAAGTAGCTTTTATTGGTGTGGGCACTTGGTCAATGTTTGAATGGTTGCACAAAGAACCGTTTGCATGAAATGGTATAAATAAGCTTCATGACAAGCAAAGTATGTGTGAAATTACTATGCAAGAGCAGATATAGGTCCATGCCTCCCCAATCTCATCCACCCAAGTTTCCAGCCTGATGCTTTAAGGCAAGGGTCTCTGGACCCTAGCTTATGGGCCACATCCGGCCCTTGAGAGTTTATCTAGCCCTTAAAAATAGCTCAAAAGACACCCTTCCAGGTCTTCCAGCATGGGTTTTTGACATTGAGCCACTATAATAGAAAGAAATTCCTTTACACTGCATTATATTCAGAACTTCTAATGGCATTCAGCTGTATACAGATGCTGGGAAACCTGAAAAATAAAGATTAGGTCTCTGTTAAACCTATATGGAGCAGAAATGGAGACAAAAAGGTTTATGCTTTCGACTGAAAAAGCTTGATGCTTTTTCAAAATCAATTTCCCCACTTCCTGTGCAAGTCAATTTTGTCCTCTGCTCTCCTCACCTGTTCACCCCCTACCCACTTAGGCTGCAGTCCTGACCTCCATTTAGACTGGCCTAAATTTGGGCATAAGACCTATGAGGCCCTGTGAGTGTCACAAAACACCAGACACTTCTGCACCTCTTCTAGGGGATGGTTAGGCCCCAAACATGGTGTTTGCCTCCCTGCTCACCACGGGAACGGGAAGACTGATGAGTTGTGCCGCCCTAGGTTAGGACTGCCCCCTTATTGTATTAAATTTAACACACTTTGTTTTTCTATGTATTATGTCTTCACTGCATGACTCTCAATACTGTGTCAGATACGCAAAGCAGCCATTATGCTGAAAAGAACAGGCAGACCCCTGTACTAAGACTAGATAACACTTAAGTGGAACGTAAAATTGTTCTACAGAGTGTATGCTTGGGGGAATTGCCTCATATAAAAGGGAAAGACTTGAAATATTATTGCTTCAAAATGTAAGACCAATGCAAATTGTTTCTCTGTATCCCATGGGAAACCCTAGTAAATAATCTAGGATGCGTAATGATGATGCTTGAAAATACACTTGGAACAATTGCCTTGAGATTTTACAAGGAAAAAAAATATTGTTTTAAAATCTGTCCTTGAAGATAAGACTACTTAATGACCTGACATTTAAAAGATTTTTCTGTTGTTGTGCAACTCTTTTCCGTCGATATACCCACAGCTTGTTGTAAATTACAATAAACTCATTCTTTTTAATGTGATCTGTGATTGGATCTAGATTATTAAACTATTGCATCAGCCAAAGGCCAGAGCAGAAAATAAAAATACCACAATGCATAACAAAACAACCAATCATATGGTTAAAACAACCAATCATATCAATTGGATTACAGCTGGCAGAAATTATGGCAATCAGAATCTAGTTCTCTTTACCATTCGTTACAGCTCTTTTTGAATGTTTAGCATTGTCGCTAAGGCAAAAGTATTGTTACTGATTAATTATTTTTAGTTATTCTGCACGATCTATTTGACCAGGAGAGGAACATTTTTTCCCCTTCTTTTTACAGCGATCTCTAGAAATATAATTTAAAGAACTGCATATAGAGGCCAACACAATTTATTGCTACCTTTAGGCCCAGTGTGTATACTCGGCAACAGTCCTGGAAGGTTGCTGTTCTGAAGCTGTTCTTACAACATAGAGAAGAGCTATGCAGTTGGCCTCACACGTGCAAATCCTTCTTCTAAGTAGTGTGGGAATAAATTGTAGGAAGAGGTTTCTACCATTAAGTGTGAGTAGGTTCTGAAATTAGCTACTTTCCCGTCCTCAGGATGGCATTGACAAAAACATTTAGACCATAAAGTCTGATTGGAAGAGAACTGTAAATTGGGGCAGGTAATTTACGCAAACAGAAATTTTTTTAAAATGTGTACTCTAAGCGGGGGAATAAGAATAAATTTATGTCCCTTAGCCTAGCCTTATTAAAAGGCTGAATATCTAAATGTCCTTCAATATTTGATCTGAGAGACATCAAAGTGATTAAGGCTGTAGTCCTAATCTCCAGTTAGACTGGCCTGAGACATGGCATACATCCTGTTTTGACCGAGATGGGGGGTGTCACAAAAGTGCCATAAGACACTTCTGCAGCACTCCTGGGGAGGGTTAAGGCAGTATGCAGACATACACTTGCCGTCCTACACTGCGGGAATGAGAAGACTGATGTGTTATGCCAACATAGATTAGGATTGCACCCTTAGGGCACAATCTTAACCATGGCTACTCAGAAGTGAGCTCCATTTTGTTCAGTGGGTCTTACTTCCAGGAAAGTGTGTTTAGGATTGCAGCCTTAGCCCAAAGATCAGGATAGAATTGGGTGGTATCTTAAAATGTACATGGCAATTAGGTTTTATTTTGTGCTGTTCCCTGTGTAGTTTTACAAATATGTGCAGAAGAGATTGCTTGACAAATTTGTGAATCTTGTGCAGCATGTTGCAAAAAATGTACATGTTTATACATGCGCAACACTCGAGTTAATGTGGATTTTGGAATGACCTTGTACTGTGCACATTGAGTTGTATATAACGTTAAGTTATGATATAACCAAGGGTGTCAAAGTTCTGGAAAGGAGTCTTGTTTGGCTACCTACTTCTTGACATCACATTTAAGCCTGTGTGCTATATTGAAGAGGTTAGGGACATTTTAAATAGCTTACTTAATATGCAGTTTCTTGGATACATTCCATCTGTTGCATAATGTATTATTGCTTCAGGAGTCTGTGCTTTATTACTGCTGAAAAGTTAGCATCTTCTATAAAATAATCATATGAGGTATAACCTGCCTTTTACATTAGATTCTTTTTTGTTCTTATAAATGGATTTGCAGCAGAAGCTACATAGCATAAATGAACTTATGTCACTGAGTTGCTCGAAGATCTAACCTGTCAAATGTAAATCTATTTGACTTAATTTTATTCGGGTCTCTATGGTTACCTGCATTAGTAGGACCAAGCATTTATGGATGAATTACTTAATCTCCTATTTTTAGAATGAAAAATTTAAATGAGCAAATTCATCAGATATGCTACAAACAGCTGTGTTTGTATTTCAGACAGCTCCTCCAGTAATGCCTTTTTAAAAATGTACCCTCTCAAGAATGTTTTGCAGATTTTCAAAGACTGTCAGCCCTAGGGTTTTTTTCCCCCTCGACAATATATGTAACTTGATTTTAATAGTTACATATTTAATCTTTGCTGGTGTGAGCTGACATGTAATAACAAATGGTATATGTCTTTGAAGCAAAATGGGATTCAAAAAGAACAGAGAAGACTCCTATCAATATTACTTGAGGCTTTGGGTTTGTGGTAGAGATGGGTTTAATGACACTCTTTCCATAGTGAACCAGAGGGTGGCTTACTTTTAGATGTGAAATTGTTATATGAGGTGAAGTATCATATTTTGGTATGTGTATCTGGTAAGAATTAGGTAGTGGTTCTGCTCAGTTTAAAATACACTGCTTTATGTTCATATCAGTGGGATGCTGGTCACGTGTAACTATCACTGAATTTTTAGGTTTATAAGTGTGCATCACTTTCAGATTAATCCTATTCATGTCTATGGACAAATAAGTTCTATTGTGAACAGTGGGACTTACTCCCAAGAAAATACAAACAGGATTGGAACCTAAATAGCTGGAGTTAAACATTAGATCTGCTTTTTTCCCCACGTGAGCAGAGCTGCTTATACAGGACTCTCCTCAATCCCCATTTTTGCCAGCCCTTTTTCTTCTGGAGCCTCCTGAATTGTTCCAAAGAGTTTCTTAACTCTTCGGAGCTGTTGGGGGAGGGGATTATGTGAGTAAAATTGCTTGTGATTTTTCGGAATCCTCCCTAATCCTCTATATGTTGTTTTCTATTTTATATATAATTATTTTCTCTATGTAGTCTCTATAGTCGTTTTTCTCTATATTAATAGACTACTGTATACTTATTCTGAGTTTTTATGATCAGATGTTGGTGATATAAAGTAAAAGGCACTAATCCATTAAAAAACTGTGTTGTTGGAATCACAAAGAATTTGGATACCCCAGTTAAATTTGATTAATCTGAAGGACAACATTTGAGGTTAGTTCAGAATAGGAAATTTATTTCAGTCCTCTGGGGTGGGGGAGTGAAAAAATCTAGCAACTGAGGCTGCAATTCTAATTCCCAGGTAGGCCAGCATAAGTCCAAGTCCTGTGCTGGCCTGAGGGTGTTGCAAAAGTGGTGTAAGGCACTTGTGAAGCCACTTCTGGGAGGGTTAGGCCAGTAACAGGTATGCGCCAGACCCCCCAGGGGAACGGGGAGATGGGTGAGCTGTGCTGGCCTAAATTGGTTAGGATTGCACTCTGAGTATAAGAACATACCAGTGAGCTGATGGTGAAATATTTGATTTCTCTTGAAACTTTGCCCATGATATAATATATCATGGTATATTGTCATGATATAATAAATTGAACAACAGGTTGTGAATGAATTAGCTTAAATGAAAAGTACCTCTCTTGTAAATCTAAGTAGCAATCCTGCTTGGTGGCATCTAAACATTTTTTTCCATTTCTGTCATTTGAACAAGTAATGCAAACTCATTATAATAAGCTATGTTTCACATTTTTACTGTAATATCTTTGGTTTTTAAATTCTGCATGGCAGAATAATGACAATAAAAGATTATCTTGAAAAGAACTGTCTTTAGACTGGCTAACTACCTCACTGGCAATTGCCAAAGAGCTGCTGATTTTTCTCTTTGAATAAAACTTTATTGATTTTATGTGCAAAACAACTGATTATAATTTTAATCCCTATTATATATAACATTTAGGAAACCAGAATTCATGCAGTGGATAATAATACTGAGACAAAAATGATCAACTTTTCTGTTATCAATACTGAAGTTGGGGAAGTTGTGACTCAAGTTTTTGCATTGGAAAGTCGGAGAGACCTGTATAAGTGGATGGAAGCTTTCTGGCAGCACTTCTATGATTTCAGTAAGTAGTTGCATTTGCTCTTGCCCTGTGGCACCAGTGTAAGTTCAAAGAACTATGCATGTGGAACCAATTTTGCATAAAAATCACTTACAAGGAGGAAAAACAAGCCTCCTCAGTACTTAGCCACTATATTCTGCAGAAGGAGGTCAGAATTTGAGTCTTAAAGAGCAATCCTAACCTCTGATTAGTCCAGCACCAGTTCTGTGCTGACCTGGAGATGTCACAAAAGTGCCATAAATCACTTCTGCACCACTCCTGGGGAGGGGTTTAGGCCTGTGCACAGACAGGCAGTGGCCTCCCCACACAACCACAGTAGCAGGGAGATGTGTGAGTTGTGCTGGCCTAAATTGATTATGATTGTGCCCTTAATTGCTTAGACCAGAATGGGAACACATTTCAACAGGAGGTCCACATACCTTTCTGACATTGTGTCAGGGGTCTGGAGAAAAAAAAGAATTCACATTTTTGTGAATGCAGGCCCTAAAAACATTCAAGAAGGAAACACCTCCCTCCAAGCTGATAAATGCATTAAATCTTACGGAAAGTAAAACTGAGCTACATATATCCAATTACTTGTGTGTGAGCAAGTTTTTAATGCTCAGTTTGTGTTTTTTTTTTCTTTTCTAGAAGTTTAAAACCAGTTTGTCTCCATAGTAATTCAATGCTATATTCAATTCTGTTGGTCCAAGTTGCTATCTTCTCGATGTTTAATTTGGCACTATCTTAATTTGTTGTGTTTGGCAGCATTGGGTTCGTTGTTCTTGATCATACAGGTAGCATACAGGAATTTTTAAAAAAGATTTGTAATTTTAATTCAAGTAGTTGACTATTTAGTTGTGCACATGTGTGGTGTTTTAAGTCCTGTTTTATTTCTGTGGCTACGCCTGCTGGTGATCTCAGGCATATATACCTACCTACCTATATGACAGCGAGTACATTTGATTAAAAAAAGCTTAAAAATTTATTAAAATATTAATTAGGAATCAAAACACATAACACCACTATAACATCACTTTTAGCCCCGTTTTTAAAGGAGAACACTGCCATCCATGAAAAAATAAAACAATTTTAGGCTGCATCTACTAATCAGTTCTTGTTCAGTGCTGCTTAGTAAAAAATTTAAGTTATGCTGCCTTATCTCCAAGTTGCTGGCAGTCATTGGCAATAAAGTAAATGAATATATTTGTCAAAACGCAGATGTGAGGCACAATGGAGGTGAGATACAGTATTTGTGAAACAATTGCCTATTATTGGGCCTTCTTGGTGTGAACTGCATGTAATTCTGGTATTTTAAAAGTGGAGTTTTTTTTCTGCTCATTACTTTCTGATTTCCTTTCAGGTCAGTGGAAACACTGTTGTGATGAATTCATGAAAATTGAAATTATGTCACCACGGAAACCACCGTTGTTCTTAACAAAAGAGGCCACTTCAGTCTACCAAGATATGAGTAAGTGGGGAATGCAAGACACTGAAAGCAACACTAGACACCAACCAGCCAGATATCTTTTATCTCCGTGGAAGCTAATCAGTTTCTTCTCTAGCATCATTCCCATTGTTTCCAACAAGGTCTGTGCAGGATTAGTGCCATTGTCTGTGTACAAATATCTTTTTGTTGTCACTGCAAGAAACAGTGAGTGAATTTAGAATGATTGACTAAAAACTGATTGGGAGCATCTTGGAAACTTTACTACAATTGTTTCTTTTGTCGGTGGTTACCAGATAAGTAGTTCAGAGTTGATGAACTGAAAATACACCACCGTGCAATTGTAACTTAGACTGCCACAACTCACTGGTCTTCCCATTCCCATGGTGACATAGGGAAGCAAGTACATGTCTGTGCACTGGCCTATCCCTCCCCCTGGAGTGGCACAGAAGTGTCTTATGGAACTTTTGTGACGCCGCCCCCCAAGTCAGCATAGGACTTATGCCATGGCTCAGGCCAGCCTAACTGGAGGTTAGGATTGCAGCCAAAGGCTCTAGTTATAACATTGACTAATTATAAAAATGCTATCAGAATAGACCTAGAACCACAAGTGGAAATTAAGCAAGATTATACAGAGAATTCCTGGAAGTGTACAGCTGTGGACCAAAGTGAAGAAATCTCATTGTCAATTATCTTTTGTATTTAAAACAAACAAAAAACCACTACTTAGAGAGCCCAATATTGAACTTGTACAGCCGGCACATTGCCAGCGGTGGATGCTGCAAACATGTAATAAAGCTTGTTTAGGAGCCCCAGTCTAGATCCAGGCCTGCTGGATCCAGCCAAGAGCTAGCCAGTGCTGTGCTAATGCCTGGCCAGCGCTGGTGCGCTATTGTTCGGTGGTCACATTGACTGCCAGGCAGGAGAAAGAACTATAAGGGGCCTTTGGCCCAATCCAATTGCTAGAGGTGCTTTTAAGATTCTAAAAATATTTCAAAATTGAGTTGTCTTCCTATAGACAAGCACAGTTGGCCTGCTATGGTGTTTCCCAAATTGGGTGGTGGGATAAATGAGTGTATTACCAAAGAACAGCTAATGAATCTTCAGAAATAACTTAAAGCTTTTGAGTCCACAAAAGGAATTGCCTGCTACATCCATGCATGACTTCCAAATCTAGCTTTGCCTCTTTTCTGTCAGCCTTTTTGGAGGGAGGGGAGGATGCTAATTTTAAATCATTACACACTATAAAAAATCAAGTATTGCCTTTCCTTTGGTGATGTCATTAAGTGCATGAATCAGTACAGTTGCTAAGTATCAGTTTATGTTGTCTTCCAAATATTATAGGTATTGATTCTCCCATAAAATGTGAAAGAGTAATGGATATAGTTCAACAAAGAATTGAAGAAACCAATGGAGAGTTTCTGGCCAGCCAACAAGAAGAACGTGCACCCTCTTTATGGGCTGCAATGTTTAATGGCTCTTCCCCGATGCTTGTACAGAAAAACATGCTTCCAGAAGCTAATGTAGAGATGGCAGCCCCTGGTGAAGGGAAAGGCAAGAAAAGAAGAGCACCTCTTCCACCATCCCATAAGCCTCCATTTGCCTCCAGAGCACAGACCCCAACAAATGAACCGGGCAAGGAAAACACCTGGAATAACTCTCCTATTGCATCTAGGCATTGTTCTGATTCCACGTTGTCTTCTGTACCTCATTTACAGAGACCTGCTGCAGCTCCTCATAAACCAGGTTCTTGTCAAAAAGGTACCATCACGAGCAATGAAAGCCTTGTCCCTCCAGCTACAAAGTCTGCTTGTGGTGAGAAGCCTGTTCCTGCTCCTAGACAGAAATCAGTCAATAGATTGCTTGATCCTAGAGCCTGTTTGCAGTCACAAGTGTAGCACTGGCATTTGATTTTCCTCCAAAAAATAGAGAGAAACATGAACCATGTTTACAATTCTGACCGAAGTCTTTCACTACAATTCATGAGGTATTGGGAAATATGTATAAAATACCTATAAATTTTGCATATGTGTAGTCCTGCAGTCATTTAGAAACACTTTTAGAATTTTGTTTTTAGCATGCTGAACAAAACAGCTGATTACTTATTTTTATAAGAAACTTTTAGTTTCCTGGTTTCATTTGTCCAAGAGGAACTATGAGTATACAATAGCTATACATATACATGTGGAGTCAATAAGCAATCCTTGGCCCATAAGAAGGCTTTTCAGGACAGCAGATGATGTTTTCTGCTTTCTTAGAGGTCATGACCTCCAGGTTGGGAAACACTGTTCTAGATAATGCAGGAGCACCCCATTCACCCTTATAAAGCCTTGGACATATTTGGTTATAGAAACAAATTTTGCATTGTAAAGACGAAAAGTATAATGCAGAAAATGTACACACATTCTCAAACAAAATTGAAATGTCATTAGAACAATAAACCTAATATTGGATATTGTCAGTTTAAGTTAGTTTAACTAGGAAAGTCTTTTTCTTTAAAGGCCTTCTCCTCAAATATTGAAACCGTTAAAATCCCTCTTGCAGAGTTTGAATTATAATGAGGAAATGGCTGCTAGTTAACTCTAGAAAGAATGTATTGTAAGTATGGCTCATTAGAATACAAGATGTACTGGATGTGATAATGAAATATGATCAGGTACTGTGTTAACCTATGTACTGGTTTCTTATGTTGTCAAGTTCTATGTGTAAGATGTGTGGTAGAGTGTGTGAGATCTATAATCTCATGTTCATGGTTTGTTTTATTTTAAGAGGAAAAGAATAAAGATAATGTAGCAGAGGGTTAGTATGACATTAATGTTCTCTAATCCCTTAATGAGTATAGTAGAATCCTTCTAATTGGCATATTTCTGTTAGCAGTAGGGAGTGCCAATTAAGCAATCTTCTCAATTTTAAGACTCTCAGGAATATGCTGAGCTTATTGATATTTGCTTTTATTCAATGCCTTGAACTACAGATTAGCAATGTGCAAAGCATTCCAAATTTCCTGCATTTGTATTTGATTAGTAAGCCGCAACAGCACAGAAAAGCTCAATGAAGTCCATCCACAGAGGAAGCCTTCCTTTAACAAATGCAGTTCTAAAGCACTGGCAACTGTGACTGAGCTTGCAAGGCAGCTCTTAGCCACAGAGCTTATTCTCTGAAGTTAATTATATTGTATTTTAATCGACATAGACTGTTGTACCCTTCGTATCAGGGGGCCTATTTATGTGTGCTCTATAGCAGAAATAGAACAGAATTCTTTAGGGAAAAAGAATCCTCTTCCTTTAGTTTCTTAATATATTGCCAGCTATATTTTGACATTCTGGATGGGAAACAAAGAGAAGCCGGCGTGGTGTTCTCATTGGCTATTGAACATGCGCTCATGCGTCCTACCTCCCCAGATTCTTCATTTATGTGATAAGATGTTAAAGAAGGCTACTTAGGGCACTTACCACAATCTGGTGTGGTATGGCACAAAATGATCTGAAAACAGCAGAGACCCTAGAGATACTCTCCAGTACAAAATGTTGCCCATGATGTTGGCCAGTCCCTGTCCGTAAGCATTGTTTGCCCTAGTCCCATGTAAAGAGGGATGCAATATAAAGAGGCAAAAGTGTGGGTGGTCCTGAGCCCTGCCCCACCTGACTGTCTTCTCTTGTTAGTTGAGTTGCTGCTTTTTTCTGAAACTGGATTCCCATACCAAAAATGAGCCCAGTTGGGAGAAAAATGTCTTGAAATATGGGAAAGGGTTAAAGGGCAGGAGAGAGGGAAGAGAAGAGTTTAGCATCACTTACATATTCCTTTGGCACTGTAAACTTTTCCTATTTAGTTGTTATGCAGGGTGCTTGTAAGACAAAGATCTGCCATCATTATGTGTTGTTTGCCCCTTGTGTATTAATAAAGGCTAAGGCTTGGCTACTAGAAGTCTTGCACACAATACTGTACAATAAAATGAGATCAATTATACAATCTAATAATGTATTGTACAGTAGCAAATGTTCCTAGACTTCCTTCCTCCTGATGTGACTTTGACTGGATTACGCATGCACTTCACTCACCATCTCATTGCTCAATGCTTCTTGTTTTATGAATTGGGGAACTACCATTATTTTAAAAATACAGCAATCTGATGGTGCTCCGAAGAGACAAATATGCATATGTTAACTTTCCTTTAACTGTGAGAGCAACTAGAATTGGTGGAGAGGACTGCAGAATGGGACTTTTGCCTAGTAATGAAGTAATATCTGGGTTTTTCCTTAGTAGCTGTGACCTTGCATGCCTTAGGTACTGTGTGTTAATTTTGAGGTTGAATTGATATTTTTGTGTGGATTTTTTTTACCTTAGTCTAATGTTTACATTTTAATATTCTATTGCTGGCCATTTAATATAATTTCACTTATTGCTGTCTGGATGTCTGTATTTGAAACTGCTATTAATTTAGTAGGTGTGTGCATTAAACATATTTTGCTGGTACAATACATATTGTCATTTTCTAGGGATGAAATACCTTGCAATAAGGTTTAAAATATTGTATTGTTTGAGTCTTAATAGGCTGCTCATGACATGACATGAATGAATACTATACTGTTTTCAAAGATAGAAGAGGTGGGAGTATCCATAATGGTGACCTTCACTGGGAATAACCACTTTGGTAACTCATAGCTTTCTAGTTGATTGAAGTTTTTTGTTAATACAGTTGGCTCACTAAAGATTGTTTTGGCATGTACATTATCTACCCAAATTAGTAATAAAAAGTACAATTTTAGAATTACAATATCATGCTTCTCTCACCTTTGTGAAATAATATTTTTAAGCTTTGTTAACTTCTTAAAAGTTGTACGATCTGCACTGTATATTCCCTGGGTTAGAAATGAAGTCAGTCTGTTGGCCTTGCTTTAGCAAAAAGGCAGAAGAGATAAAGCTATGCAATAGTGAATGTTAATTACAGTCCTAAATGACTGACTATAACCATTATGGTGGTAGGAAAAAAAGAAATATTCATAACAGTAACTGGGCACATTATATAAACTGACATTCTTCTCACTTTACCATATATACTTCAGTGAGCACAATATTCTCTGACTGTTCTCTGTTTCTAAATTCTCCAAGGTATGTAAAGGGGCACTAAACAAATAAGCATTTCATATAATTTAGCCATTTAATGTTGCTACAACTGAATGGTTAAGTAATTTGACTGTGCATAAATCCCTGGAGATGATAGGTTTGGGTCATGGTAGTTCTTGCACTGAGAAGACTGAACTGTGATAATTTGGGATACCTAATCTTTGGAGGACTGAGAAGCAGAAAAGTAACTGAGGTATAATAGTAACTACAATACTTTATTGTGTACACTGGTTTATCTTGGGCCAGCTACACATAGCAAGCAGGAATGCTGTTTATAAGGGAAGTGGGAAGGGGGCTATTCAGAAAGTCACCTCAGGTAGGCCAGTGTCACAAACCTGCCATAAGGATGAGGATTAGGGGTAAGTTGTGTTGTCCTTCCCAGGCTAGCACAAGGGATTGGAGAAGGTGAGGCTGAGTGGGAGTGGAAGGGCAGTGCAGCTCCAAGGTAAGGAAACAAATATTCCCTTGTGGCCTCCATGACTGCCACCCAACTGTGCAATGCCGCACATGCTCCACTGGCACAGCTATGTTAGTGCTGGAAAGTTGGTTAGGATTGGGGCCTGAGTTGCCTAACCATCCCTTCCTTTTGCAACAGCTAAAACTGAGGAGTGTACTCCCTTTGGAGGAATGAGAGGGACTCCATCCATTGGTACTGCTGGCCACACATTTGTCTGAATCCTGTTTTCCAGGTCTGTACCATTGTCACAATAGGTTGAACATTAGTCCTCTGCAGAGTTCCAATGCAGCACCCAACATGGATGAAGGACATGAACTCTGGGTACAGGAACTGGGTTGCTGCTTGATGCCTGTGGAAGGTGGGAGTGCTGTGGTGCGTATATTTGTGCATCACCCATGCCTAGTTCCTATTGCTCCTTTCTATTAGCTGGCAGGGGGTGTGTTTCTCCAGCATTGGGCCCGCAATATGGCTGCCCCTTCTCAGTCCACCTCAGTGGTTTTTCTCTGGGCACCAGTGTTGGCGATGACTTGGACATCACACCAACGATCCAACATATCACAAGGATTGATGTCATGGTGATGACACATGAATGTCACACCGATGATGGGCCAATGTCAGGACACTGCTCCTTAGGTAGTGGACTGTGTTGATGTTTCCATGGATGCTGGGGTGTTACTGGGAAGGGCTGCCAATATTATTTTGTCAGAAGAGTCTGTTGATATGCTGTCAGTTCAGCATCTGAATAGGACAGTGCTATAAATGTGCACAGATGTTAAAGGTATGTGTGGACTACGTCTTTCATATCTACTGCAGAAAATATAGAAAATATATTTGCTATATAGAGTATGGGCACCAGCTCAATGAACCACAATATTAAAGATAGGGGCCTTGATTATATATGTAATTTTCAGTAGGAAACTTCTTAAGCATCCTGTATTTTCTTGGACTCTTGGAAAAGAGGAAAGAGTGCTTTTTCCTGAATGAAATACTACAAATATTTTCTCTCTTTTAATGCCAAAGATCAGCATAGTATAGTTTTGTTCAATAATCATCACTGAACTGTAATAAACTTACAAGAAGCTTGGCAGATACTTCAATCTTGGGGTGTATGATTGATTTATGAGTTTATGAAGAATGTTGAAGTCTGATGGATTGATTTTTTTGGGTGGGAGACACTCTGAAAGGCTTCGCAGATGAATGATTTAATGAAAATCACATTGCAGTCCAAGTTGCAGTAGTTTGCTTCGAGGGATTATACTGAAACAAGATAGGATAATATCTTATTACAACCACTACCAAAAGTTATATTGAGGTCTCCCGTATGTGTCATATAAATGCACATGAAAATATGTCTTCAAAAACATCAAAATAAATTGGTTTTACTCCATGAAAAACAATCTTTAGAAAATTTTATATTGAGAAGTTTCAAAATGTTTGTTTCTTAACACAAGATAAAAAAATCCCAAAACAATATCAATTAGAGCAATATGCCCACTTTTGAAAGCTGATTTTTGCTATTGACCTGATAGATTGTGGGTTTTTCATTTTAATATGTTTTTCATAGCTATTATTTTCTGACTTTGTGGGATGTGCTAGAAAACTGAATAAGGGCCGCTTCACACTTTATAGCTGGTTGCATCTCTTTTCCAAATGTGGTGTTTCCTGTTATTGCCCCACAATGTGTTGTAATTGGAAGGGAAAGAAGAGGCTTCCAAGGACAACCTGCAGTGCCTCCTCAAGAGAAATATTTAGACATTTCAGGGAGGTGGAATATCACTTTTCACCTGAGAAGCTACCAATGATTTCTAAAATAATAGCAATCCAGAGAGAGAGAATTTGGGGCATGGGCAGAAGGTCTATTAATTTTAAGTTCAATTCACTGAACTGAGTCCCTGCAGTCTCTATACTATTGACACTAATTATATAGGACTAAAGAGGACATTGCCTAAAAGTGGGGCTATTTCACTGTGTAGTTGTTCAATTTTTTAAAACAAATGACTTTAATTTCTAATTTAACCATTTAACAACAATATAATAGAGCTCTGTCTACACAGACATCAAATCAAAACCTGAATCAGATGCAACTTTTAGACCATGACTTGAATTTTATGTCTTGGAGACAGACTTGAGAATTGCATTTTTTTATTTTTTGAGATTTTCATTTGAGAAAAGCATTTTTTCAGCTGCTTGAAATGACGGGACTGAGCATTTTTCAAAGATATAACTTGGAGCAAGTACAGCTCAAGCATCTTTAGAGGTATCGGATTTCTTCTTAATGTTTCAATATGAGTTGAAATGAGGTAGTGTACAGTAAGGGGAGGATGTGGCGGTTCCTGTACTTCTTCCTTCCCAAATTGTCACAATGGTTTATGGTTTTATTTTTAAAACTATTATAGACAAAGCCTCTTGACTTTTATTTTGCATGTGTACATGTAGATTTCGTTAGCGTCCTGCCCGTAGGAAAACATGCTAAAATGGAATATTGAATTGGTTATGAATTTGGCTGTTCATTGAGTCTGGCAAAGCTTAACAATAAACGTGTTCATGGGAGCACAGCTGCCTGTTGATATCACCTTCGATTAAATACCTTCTCCCTACTTGCTAGATCAATCCTCATCTCGTGCTGGTTTGGCAACTTCATTTAGCCTGAGAAATACAGAAAGTACAAGTCACTCTACAATGCATAGATCAGCCTCAAGGCTCTCAAAGGAGAAAATTAGCCTTTTTTGCAGGCCATAGCAAAACTCTTAATTTCAAAGACGTCCCTAAATTTCAATGTGGGGACACATTATCATATTGATATCCCTTGTCTTTCAATATTGTTTATGTGTTGTGCCTCTAAATAAATAAATGAAAAAGCAGTATGTCTCATATGTGTAAGAAAAAGCACTTTGCCTTCTTGCACCAAAGTAGATTACAGTATAGTCAAGGTAGCACATACTCTTCAGCACAGAATTTCTCTTCTGTCATTTTCAGCTTTTGAGCTCCACATGCAGATCATTACAGAGGTGTAGAAACATGTCGGTCCATCCTTTGGTAAACATAACTTTGGTTATCATCACTTTGGTAAACAAATTTTACAATATTCTAGCAACTACCTTTAATTAGCTGATCCTCTGTTCAGTGTTTATGACAAGCTACCTATTCAAAACACTTTCTGCCAGGAACCCCAGGAGTAATATCTCCACCTAATTGTTACTAAAACTCTTTTTAGATGAAGCACTGAGTGGTTTTTATAAACACCGAGCTTTACAACACCCTTATGGATTAATTATTTCTACTAGGGGGAAGCCAATGCCCCAGAGGTTATATGTGTAAAATTTCTTTTCTTCCTTAGAGGGATTTTGTTTGCAGTTCTGTTGAGATGTGCCTTATTCTTGCACTTAATAAACTTTTCATTGTTCTGGTAATCAGCCATTTTTTTAAAAAAAAGCAAATGTTTATATTTTAGCAAATGTAAAACTTCAGAAACTGGCTATAAAGAAACTGGCTTGTTCTTATTGCTATGATGCTGACATTTGTATCGACCTGGGGTTTGGTTCCATATTGTGTCAAACATGTTTAGCTTGTTCTTCAATATTTTCTTGAGATCACCGAAGCACTTAAGGAGGATCTGATTGATTACAGTGGCTGAAACACAGAAATACCAGATGAAAATGTCATAAGACCTGGCATGGAGGAGAAAAACCAATCCTTTCCTTTAATTGCACACACTGGCCAGTAGATGAATTAATTGACATGAAACCATATGTTCCTAAAGCATACCAGAAAGTGAAAAGAATATTTTAAAGACTTGTTAAAGGAAATTTAAAATTATTACTTTATAACACAAAGGCTGCAATTTAAGACACTTTCCTGGGTTACTCCCAGGAAAGTGGATATAGGCATGCAGCCTTGGTCATGAAATAATCTATGAATAATAGTTTATGGAAATAATCACAAATCATACTGTCTTCTTGGTCAATTGTAAAACACAGGCCCCTTTGAACTTCATCTTGACTGTCCTGCCTACTCCAGCCCTTCAGCGTCTCTGTAACAAGAATGTGAATTGGTGCTCGTCGAATCAAGTGTCATTTGCAAGGCTCGAGAGTGGGCTGTTTGCCATCGCTGGATATCTCAGGCTTCCTCCCCACTTCTGTCCAAGGGCTTAGTCCTCCTGCTTTTAAGATGAAAGATACATTGATTGTCAATGTGATCTATTTAGTGCCACGTGAGGCTCAAGTTAGCACATGACTTCTTGAGTATAAGTAGGGCTTTCCATGTAAGCTGATATTTTCTGGTAAAAGCCTGTCAAAAATTAATGTCAAGATTTATGGGGAAGCTGTAAGCCCTGAAAGCCTGAAATTTTATCTGTCGGGTCCTAGTTGTTTGCTTTGCTGGTTTCACGGTAAGAAATAGGGCACAGCAGCTGGACAAAAACGCAGCTCTTCAGTTCAGTGTTTATGTTCCAGAGATCTCTTGGATATGGCCAGTAAATAACAGAGGAGGCCAACATGCAGTTTTTGATGAATACATGTTATGTAGTTCACAAAGAGTCCATTAACTTGATCGTTGGCTGAATAATACAACTTATTCTCCACTCCGTAACACCAGCCCCAGGACTTGCTTGAGCGGTCTCGCTCTCTCGAAAAAAGGCCACAGCAAAACAGCAGCCCTAGAACAGTCCCTGCTGAGGGAAAATACTGTATGAGTTTTGCACAGAAATGTTATTCATTCCTATGTCAAAGGAGGCTCTCCAGCAATAATGTAGTTGTAGCAGTTCAGTTTATAAATGAGTTTTTACTCTCAGTTTTAGTATTAATGTTGGAGGAGAACTATTTCAGTAGAATATTAATCACAATAAAGTTCCCTTGTGTGACAGGAACTTTTCCCTCTTACACATCCTGGCTGTTTGATAAATTTCAGGTGCACACAAAAATTAGGCTTAGACTAGAATCAAGATTCAGGAATATTCATGTCGATTCATATTTACAGCTTCTAGTTTTGACCAGAGTTCCTATCGCTTCAACAGACCAGAAGTCCGAAGCAGCTCCTGCTTGCATGGAGGTCTGAGAGAAAGTGACTGTCAGTTGTTCCAACTGGCAATTCCAACTGTCATGGCTGGAACACTATATGGGCATTCAGAGATGTTCTGCTGCCCCCTTCTGACTCATGCAAGTCGCTGTTTTCATTTTCTAACAATTACTACACAACAAAATATGAGATGGAGTGGATGGGTGCTGCCCTCAGCGGTGTAGCTAATGATCATGTAGCCCAGCGCACACCTCAAAATGTTGTTCTAGGAGTGATGTCACAACTGAAAGTGATGTCTTTCCCAGGTTTTGTTTTTAAAAAGAAAATTAGGGGAAAACCTACCTCATTCTCCCCAACTCTCCAGCCATTTGCTTTGCTGCCTCCACCAGCTTAGTGGCATAGATAGCTTAGGCATCTATCTTCTATTTGGGGTAAAAGAAGATTTTGTAGTTCTTTTTGTAGTTCCACCAAAATCAAATTTAACTAAGTAATTAAAAGTGTGCCCCTTATTGGTCGAGAAACTGCTGAGGCGAAGAGGAATGGTTATTCTCTCCCTGCTAAATATAAGAGGAGCACCAAACTATATTGTGATGTATGGAAGTGTGAGCTGACTCATATTAACACCTAACATATTTGGAGCAGTTTTGAATTAAGAAATTCCACTTTTTCTTCCTTAAGCAGTTGGTATTTTTATTTTCTGGTTAATCAGTCATAGATTTTGATAGAATACAGATATTCCAGAGCAAATTATTTCATTGGATTCTGCATTAAATTGCCTTTCCATTGATATATAACATGATGGTATAATTATTGATATCCCGTTTCTCACAATTTTGACCATAAGTGTCAAGCCTTGTTGCCCCCCCCCCCAATGCTTGCTATGCAGTGCAACTGCTATCCTTGCATCCCCTCTTAGCTACACACTGGCAGCCCCTTTACCTAAGCCTCTGCTCCTCCAACTCTCCCTCCTCCCACCTAAGTCCACTCTATTTCCCTCATCTTTTTCCAATCCAGAGATTAGACTGAGAAGGAAGGACAGTGGACAAATGTAGGTGGGCAGAGGTCAGTATCACCCTACCATTTTGATATCTGAGGCAACCCCTGAAGGCAATCCCCTCATGAGTGGGGCAGTCCTGGTTATGCAGTCCTAGTGCATGTTTTTAATGGGATTTATACCTCTCCTTTCTCATGCAAAGGCAAATGCCCATGGCAACTTAACAAAACTTTTTTCCTCACGCCAACCCTGTGAGGTAGAAGAGGCTGAGAGGGTATGACTAGCCCAAAGTCACCTAGGCAGCTTCATGGCTGAGGGGGGATTTGAACCTGGCTTTTCCGTGTCTCAGTCCAACTCCCTGCTACAACCTCAGTGGTTCTCAAACTGTGTCATGAGACCTGAAGGCACCACAGTCCCCCCTGAGGGGGCACTATATGTTGCTGTTTGCAGACTCTTCTTGGGTGTCATGTGTGCTGACAACTTGAATTGCATGTTCCAAGATGGCGGTGCCTGAGAAAGCCGGCAAGAGGTCTCTTCAAAAGAAAGGCACCATGACCACAGTAGGTTTGGAGACCACTGCGGTACAAAACTCTGGCTCATCCTGGCATTTTGGTGCTCAAAACTCTATTGCATAATGTCACCCATGCAAGGTCACCATTCATTTCCTGTATACTTAAGCTGGTCTAGGTGGGAAAGGAGAAAAGCCCAATGGGAATAGAAAAACCTGCTGTTATTACTTGAAGAAATCATACGAGGCAGTGGCGTCACCAGGGTGGTGCGGGTAGTGCGGTCTGCAGTCAGTGACGTGCCCATCATGTTATATACCTTTGAATGTGTAATTTACAGCAGAATGCAGTGAAACAAACCACTCTGAAATATCTTTATTCTATTAAAATGTATGTCTAAAAAAATCCAGTGGAGGCAGGGCAATGGCACATAACCATGCCCACCATTCATGTTATTGCCCCGCCCACTGCATGCGGTGATGCGCTGGCCTCCCACACCAAGTGACACAAACCTTAGTGACGCCCCTCATACTAAGGTCATTGTAGAAGGGATGTATATAAAGCAGGAGCTCATGCCATAAATACAGAATTGATATATGAAGTAGCAATGCCTCCCCTCCCCCTGAAATGCTTGCCTCCTCAAAAAAAAACTGCAAAATCAGTTGTAGACCAGTTGTAGACCAACCAACTAAATGGTTTTCATACTTTGAAAGTTAATCAATATTTGAAATGCTATTTGAAATGCACCGGGAAAGCTGTTATGTTTCTGAGAGGAAAATCAAGGTAGATTCTCACTGATCCAGAGCTATACGTGGTTCTGACAGCCAGATCCAGCTGCGGACAACAACTTGCATGTATCACTTGCCATATCAGTCTGGGCTGAATAAACATTGCGTTACAGCTGGAGAGCTACTGAGCTGAGGGGTGAATCAAGAAATATTCGGAAAAGAATTGCTGGATCACAAAAGAAATTAAAAAAAAAAAGTCTCACAGAACAAAAAATGCATATATTGCCATCTTGTGGCCAAATATTTGTACCTACATTTTAGAAAGGAAGCCAAACCATTCTGCATGAAAGTAAAGCATGTCAGGCTGGGCCACTCTGCTGGAATAGTCAAAACAGCCGGCAGCACAAGGAGGTACATTTAAGTACACAGTTGTCCATAGGCTTTTGATGGTTGTCGACATGCAGTATACATAATAATATAGACTTAGAAACTAGCAAGCCTAATGCTTTTGATTGTCTCCAAGCAGGCCTCTGTCAGTCTTGAAAGACTATGGTATCGTGCTCAGCGCTGCATACGCTGCATGCAAAGCACGAAAGCCTGGGTTGGATTGTTATGGAGGATAGGCTGTTACCCAAGCAGGAAATCCCCCCTCTCCACCCCACTGAATTAGGCCAATGGAAAGGCAGAGCCGTTGCAGAGCTGGGCTAAGGACAGGAGCTCACCCTGTCTTGTGGGGCCGACCCAGGAATCGAACCCTGGCCTGCTGGTTAACAGGCACAGTGTCTTAGCCACTTGTGCCACCCACAGCCCTGATTGTCTCCAGTACTGGAGTTTTAGCCTTCCTTGCTTGTCTTACACTTTCTTTTAGGTTTACCTTATTAAAGAGTTGAGAACAGAGGGAACACAAACATTTTCAAAGCCAGTCATGGGTGCCAATCATTAAAATAAATTAAACGTCAATCATGGGTGCTATCAGTCAATCATGGGTGCTATCTGTACTCAAAGTTGGAGTAAAATGGCTATTCCCTCCACTCTGCCCTCAAAAAGTCATGCTACCATATATACTCGAGTATAAGCCAAGTTTTTTGGGCCCCAAAAATGGGCCCCAAAAGCCCTCTCGGCTTATACGTGGGTGAACTGAAAAGTGGCAGGATCAAACCACATCATGTTATATACCGTTGGATTTGTATTGAAGAGCAGAATCCTATGCAAAAATCGATTTTGAGATATCTCCTTCCTGTCAAACGTTATGACAAAAAAACAAAAACTATAAAAATAAAAAAATATATTTTTGGCAATTTTTTTAAAGCGTATAGGACTTTTGACGTGGGGTTCAGGAATTTTGGGTTTGGCATCTGGTCACCCTGTCCTATGCATGTCTATTCTGAAGTAAGCCCCACTAAGTTCAGTGAGGCTTACTCCCAGGAAAGTGTGCTTAGGATTGCAGTCTATGAGTTCTAAGAAGGCTACAAGGAAAAGGACCAGTACCAGTACCTGCTGCATTTCCCACCTAGGCTTATACTCGAGTCAATAAGTTTTCCCAGTTTTTTGTGGTAAAATTAGGTGCCTCGGCTTATACTCGGGTCGGCTTATACTTGAGTATATACGGTGTATAGTTTTGTGAAACACAGGCCAACTTAACACTCTGTATTGTGTAGAAACTTGAGTACGGCTAAAGATGTGAGATGTAAAATACTGTATATATGAGATGTATGTATATTCCTGCATTATGGAACTCCCTCCCCTTTGAATTAAGATCCGCCTCCTCTCTTTTCACCTTCCGGAGGGGCCCAAAGACCTTTTTATTAAAAAATAAACTTTTGAGGCCACATAAAGTTTTTTATCTGACTTCATTCATCTCTAATCTGCTTTTTGCTGCTGTTTAGTTGTTCTTTTTTATATTGATTTTAATTGTATTTTATTGGGTTAATTGTATTTTATTGTCATTGTTTTTATCGATTGTTAGCTGCCTTAGGTGCTCTTTGGGGAGAAAGGCAGAATACAAATTGAATTAATAATAATAATAATAATAATAATAATAATAATAATAATAATAATAATAATAATAATAAAAGAATACATACAACGGGTTAGAAAAATTTTGAAGAGCAAATTGAATAGCGGCAACATTATAAAGGCTATAAATACCTGGGCCATACCTGTAGTAAGGTATACCACTGGCATTGTGAACTGGACACAAAAGGAACTGGATGACTTGGACAGGAAAACAAGGAAATTAATGCTTTACATCCACGTAGTGATGTTGACAGACTGTACCTGCCTAGAAGATCAGGGGGCAGAGGACTTTTGCAAGTGAAGCAGTCGGTTGAAGAAGAAAAACATGCCCTAGCAGATTATGTGCGAGAGAGCCAGGAATCTGCTTTGACTGAAGTCAGCAAGAGAAAGTTGCTGAAAGTGCAGCAGACCAAATATGAATATCGCAATAGTGCAATTCAGGCTCGGACTGCCAGTTGGTAGAATAAAGTATTGCATGGCCAATTCCTTGCCAAGATTGAAGGAAAGGTTGATCAGGATAAGAACTGGTTGTGGTTCACGAGTGGAACACTGAAGAAGGAGACGGAAGGCCTGATACTTGCTGCCCAAGAACAGGCAATCAGGACAAATGCCATCAAGGTCAGAACTGAAAAATCAGCTGATGACCCAAAATGCCGACTCTGCAAAGAACTGGATGAAACCATCGACCACATTCTAAGTGGCTGCAAGAAGATCGCGCAGACTGACTACAAACTGAGACACAACTCTGTTGCCCAGATGATCCACTGGAATCTATGCCAAAAGTATCATCTGCCAGTGGCAAAAAACTGGTGGGACCACAAAAAAGTGGCAAAAAACTGGTGGGACCACAAAAAAGTGGTTGCAAATGAGCAGGTCAAGCTTCTGTGGGACTTCAGGATACAGACGGACAAGGTCTTGGAACACAATACTCCAGATATCCCCATCATAGAAAGCAGTAAGGTGTGGCTTGTTGACATCGCCATATCAGGTGACAGCAGAATTGAGGAGAAACAACTGGAAAAGATCTCCCGCTACCAAGACCTAAGAATTGAATTACAGCGTATCTGGTGTAAGGCAGTGCAGGTGGTTCCAGTGGTATTTGTCACACTTGGTGCAGTGCCCAAAGACCTTGGCAGGCACCTGAAAACTATTGGCATTGACAAAATATCACTCTGCCAACTGCAGAAAGCCGCTCTTCTGGGATCAGCACAAATTATACGCCGCTACATCACACAGTCCTAGACTCTTGGGAAGGGTCCGACTGGTGATGTGAATGAAACCAGCATGAAATTGTTTGCTGTGTTTTTATGATAATAATAATATTAATAATATTAATAATAATAATATTAATAATAATAATATGTGAGATGTATGTATAGGAGGATTTTGGGGTAGTTGTTAGTTACAGTTAGGCATAACTACCACTGGTATAAAACACAGTGACTGCTTGTTGCCAAAATGAAATGCAACACAACCCTCCAACCATAAAGAAGAAGATTAGACAATTCTAGGCTGATGTGTGATCAGCTGTCGGGCATAGAAGTGTGAAACCGTTGGGCCTAGAAGTGTGAAATTTGGGGTGGGTGTTCCTTCTGTGCGCATGGGGGGGTTAATGTGCTTGGGGGTGGAAAAACATGGGGGTTGATGCGCATGGGAGACTGATGCACATGTGGGGATGATGCGCATGGGGGAATGATGCACATGGGATGGATGAACATGGGGGATGTTGTGCATGGGGGTGGATGCGCAGTGGAGGAATGACATACGGGGGATTTTACTCCCGCAATGCGGGTATGTTTTGCTAGTATAGACTGATGTGCATGTGGGGATGTTGTGCATGGGGATTTGAAGCACATGGGGGAATGATGCGCATGGGGTATGATGCACATGGGGGGATGATGCGCATGGGGGGATGATGTGCATGGGGAAAGAGCAGAAAGCTGTTCTTTCTGTGATACATACCATGAAAAGGATGCTCCATCATGCCAGAACATGAACATCAAGTGGTGGCCTGAATGGCAATTATGGTCAGAGAATTAACATAAAGAACTGTATAATTCAACAATGAAAGAAAAACAGAAACAAGGGTGAAGGTGCATGGAGGTTTACTGTAGTCCTCAAAAACAGAAAAAAGGGGTTTAAACTTGCCTTCCCCTACAATCCAGAGTAACTACAGGATCACTTAGTTATGGCACCACCTACTGAACACCTATGGGAAATTCATATTGCAATCCAGAATAAATTGTTCTTATGTCAGAGCAAGGACTCCCCATAGTTACCCTGGATTGTGCCCTAAGTGTCCACTCATATCCAACTTCCCAATGCTGATGTAGCTGCAATTCAGCCCTGAAGTAAAGGGACAAACATTGACATGCTTTCAAACTGCTAGGTTGGCAGGAGCTGGGCAAGGGATGGGAGCTCACTCTGTCTTGTGGCACCCGGGTCACCAACCCTGGCATGCTAGTTGACAGTCATGGCATCTTAACTACTGCGCCTCTTGACTGTTTTTCTCCTATACAATTCTTTCTCCTTTCTCTCCCAGCACAGATTATCTTCTTGTTTAATGCTCCCAACATATTCAAATATTTACAAATGGGACCTTGGCATCTACTGATTTGACTCCCCACTGATACCGAGGTTCCTGCCTTCTAACAAGGGAGGGAAGTTGCAATATCCCATTTCCTTCTTTCACATGGCTAAACTGCACTGGTTGCAAGCTCCTTGGGGTTAAAGAGAGCTTTAAAGAGCCACTTCGGGGTTGCTTGCTTCACCATTATCTTCTCAGAAAGTATCAGTTGAGGTTCCATTCAGCCACTTGATGGAGGGAATAATGGAATATAATGGGATATATAAATAATTTTATTCCATTGTATTCCGTTATTCACCCCATGTAGTAGCTGAATGCAGTATAGCATTTATAACAATGCATTCCAGGGTGACAGAGAAGGAGAAAGAAATCTAGAAGTGAGTCTTTAAAGCTACTTTTTATGAGACTTGATTATCCACTGATTTTTTAAAAATCCACTGGGGTTCCATTACTGTTTTACTTGTATTTCTTAATTCTCTTCAGTGAATTTTTTTCCCTGTGGCACCTTTTTGACTTCCTTAGCCTCTTTCTTAGGATTTCTCTTTTTTCTCTGCTGAGAAGTTGCTTCTATTCATGTGACTCTTTTTCCTTTTGATTTGCTATCTCTCCTTTCAATTCCCTCTTTTTATTCTGTTACTTTTCACCCATAACTACATGTCATTTCATCTATCTTTTAAGGCTACCCTATGATCCTCTGAGCCCATTTCTTCACTTCTTGGAATTTCTTCTGTGTCACTCACAGCCCAATCCTATGCATATTTACTCAGAAGTAAGTCCCATTGTGTTCAATGAGACATAGGCTGCAATCCTAAAGACACTTTCCTGGGAGTAAGACCCACTGAACACAATGAGGCTTACTTTTGAGACACGGTTAGGATTGTGCCCGTACTCCCAAGTATATTTTTCAATGTGTCACCTTCCTATGCTTAATTTTTTTAACTAGGTTGGGCTCAGTTACCTGTCCCCTCATACCAAAGACAACTACGGTCCAAACTACATTTGTCCTTTCTTTGTCCCTGTTTTTACCTGTTGAGTTGTAAATCTGCAAAGGGCATGTTTTGAAAAGTGTTTAAGCAATGATGATGATTATAGTACTAATTCTAATAAAAATAATTCATAGGGCTGATGGTAATACTGTAACTACTTCTAGTAATAAGAATAATTCATAAGGCTGTTTTGGCAGGTCTTGAAGAAGCCATTGAGTGTAGCTGTGTCAATCCTGCCTATCATCTCTCCTGCCACTACTTCCTTTAAAAAACTTTCTTGGTCCTGCCATTCTCCCTGTCTAACCAGTTTAAAGACATGGCACTGAAGGCAACCGTTTCCTTCTCCTTCAACGTCACCACTGGAGCAAGTCAGCCACCATCCTTCTTTTACAAGAGCACTAGAAAAGAAGGGGTAGCAGCGAGGTGGAGTGACTGGGAAGATGGTGGGATTGGACACAGCACTAATCTACCTTCCCCAGCCTGTTTTTCAAGTAACCATTTCAGTCAGCCTCAACTGATTAATTCTTTGAAAATGTATATGAAAATCCATCTTTTATATTGCCATGAAAGTAACATTCCATTGTGTATGTTCTTTTGATTGCATCTTACTGCTGTTGTACTGATTTTTATATGCAAGCGGGTGATGGATTTTTTTTAAAGCACTTAATAGCATTTTATTTTTTGTTAAAGCCTTTGATCAAGACAATACAGATTTAATTTGAGCCTTTTATCAGACAAGGTGTTGTCAGAGCAGTCAATATGTTTTGTGTCGTTTATTGATCTGATAATGATACGCTAATGTTCTGTTTTCCTAGAAGCTTGTTTTGTCCTTGGTGAATGAAGGTTACTTAGACTTCAGTATTACTGACCGTACAAAGAATTGCCACATTATTTCAGATCCTCAGATGGAAGACATTACATAAGCATGAAGCATCATTAGTATTTCAAAAGGCTGGCCTAATACCAACATGTTGCTGCATGACAGATGCAGGGAAATTGTATTGCCAGCAATTGGCAACTCTGCCAGGGAACCTCTGACCCATTAGAAGTCCACTCTATAGTGTATATGAAGGTCTTCATAAATGTTACTTGTTTGGTTTTAAAACTAATGAGGTCAATTGCTCCCGTTATTCTTCATAATTTAATTCTCCAGTGGTGTGAGATGCTCTTCTGTTTCTCAGTGGAGAGTAACTTCTTATAACCATAACTTCTTAAGGATACTGTGTATGTACATTTCCATGCGCCACTTTGCCAGCTTCAACCCCTGCAACTCTGTGTGGACGTGAGCAAAATAATGCTGTGAAACACAAAGGAATGAAAAAGCCACTTTTCATTGCCACAAGGAATTGCCTCTTAAGCATAATTTTTTTTAAAATCACATCCTAAGGCACACACCCATGGGGTGTGTATGCTGAGATTCTGCAGAAGATCAGAATGTGGCATTGACCACAAAAATCAGTTTCCGAAGAATGTGATAATTCAACAAGAGGTCCTTAGGAGTCCTCGCAGATGCAAAGATATGCTTGAAAATGTATGGGAACTACCTGAAGAGGAATCCCTATAGCCTGAGGGGGGTTGCAGAACACTATTTTAGGACTGAGCTTTCTGCCTGCATAGCTTCTTACACACACACACACACACACACACACACAGCAAAAATATAGATTATGGAAAATAATCCCCTAAATCCAGAGTAATTACAGGAGCACATAAGAGACTTTACGTGCACCCGTAGTTACCACACCACCTAATGAAAACCTACGGGAAATTCATTTTGCAATCCATAGTAAGTTGTTCTTGCACAAGAGCAAGGACTCCCTGTAGTTACGCTGGATTTTGCCCAATATGTATTTGCACTATTCATACTAGTTGCAGACTTCTTTTTGCTCACAGAATTTGAGTTGCTCCAAGTGTTTTTTTTTTTTTTTTTTTTTTGTGGTTGAATATTGTACCCAGCTCTGACACCTCCATTCTTCCATCTGAGAAATTGCCCATGAGTAAGCAAACAAACTGTACTTGGAAAGTTGCATTTCTTTCATCTCCTGGCATTTGGGGCGGGGGAGGGGGGGTAGAAGGTTGGCTTTTCTTCAGAGAATCTGCCTTTGAGGGGCTAAAAGATTAATGGAGCAACCTATAATTCCTTGTATGACATGAACAGTTTACAGATGTATTAATCAAACACAAAAGGAACAGATAGTAACATTTTTTATTAAATATTACAGTGGATCAAAAAGTACAAAATATCTTTTGCTTGCTATGTGATTGGGAAACTATTGGCACATAATACAGTATCAAAAGCATTAATACGTACAATTTGGAAAACATACAAAAATTGAGTGTTTATAGTTGGCTCAGCTTCTCTTTCTTTCTGTCTGGTAGTGTTTAAACTTAATGTGAAAGGTTACTCAATAACCCTTTAATTTTTTTTTAAAAATGGGAAACTATATAATATCACTGGGCCATTTTTTTCTATATACAAATAATCACCTTACAGAGCATATAAGCTACAATAACTTGAATCACAAGAATGTTTACACTATTTACAACAAAAGAACGTTTAAAACAAAGTATAAACAGCTAGTACATTATGCTGCCTTTGTTAGACCATATTTAAAACTATGTTGTGTGGGGGAGTACATGTAAAATATCAAATACATTTACAGCAAACACCAGTTAAGTGCTCATGATGATAGTTTCAATACTGCGGACCTCATGTTAGTGAAATATTTTCTCATATAAGCATTATGAATTGTGAAATAAGGCCAAATGTGACTGTGCTCCCTATCACACAATCTGGCCAGGTGGAAAAATGAGTGAATAGAAACCAACCTCTCCCTTTAAAGGCACACACCACACAAATATTCCCATAGCCATCTATTTGCTTTGATTAGTCTCAACGGCATTGGACAGAGTGTGAGTTTATGGGCAATATCTAAGAGAAGTTAAATGTAACTTTACAATGTTGCTTGCTGGTTCCTCCATGGCGTCTCTTCTGTTACTCCAGGTAACCTCCACCCACATAGTTATGACTTATTATGTATAATCATGGCAATGCCCCCCCCACTAGTAGGGTGCAGTTGCTAGCCATGTGGCTGGGTGTTTCCCATGGGTGCTTCCAGAGGTGCTTCCATGTTTCAAGCATTAGTAACTTAACCTGACCTATCGAGGAAACATCCAAATGGAACCAAAGTAATAATTTTGTTTACAAAGATTCAGGCACAGCTTGAAGAATTATGAAATTACAGCTATCATGTTACTTGAAGTATAATGTACAAAATAGGACCTCAAACTGTAGCTACATTTTGTTGGCTGTGCCCTGCCTGTTTCATGCAGCAATTATTCAAGCTAGGAAGCAACCATTCTTAGCTTTATTTCTGGGCTCAAATTCAAATGGCCAATTTTATATGTTGTGATCAATAAAGTGACAATACAGTTGCAAGAGGATGCACCGGGGGATTTTTTTAATCTCTTAAAACCCAGGATTGTTTTTCTTCTCTGAAAGTCAACTGCTTCTTTATATGAAAAAATGTTTCTTTGTCTTTCAGTTCACCAGCCTACAGAATCTTGAATAAATCCTGTAACAGAATGCGTTGGAATTGCAACATTCCTTGGAACCAGTTCTGGGTAAATAGATTTATTACTCTCTTTCCAATTAGATTCTGCTGTTTCCTTTACCAACCTACCCATAACAATGACTTGATTACACAAAGAAAAACTTGTGCAATTTCATTCAATAATAAGGCCCCTTGAACTCAAACAAAGCAAACAAAGACCCATTTAAGATGCCAAGAGTAGTTCTCTGCCAGTGGAAAATTTAATACTTCATAGAAATAATGGATTTTTAGACAGTTCTTAAACAATACTCGCCCCTTACTAAGGATTATGCCCCTCATTACTCTTCATTTGCCCTTATTTGGGACAGCATATCATGAGCTTTTCTTAACACAAATCAGTCTTCCTATAGAAAGGGGGAAAATCAATTAACCCTGAAATATGATGTTTTAGAATGGTCTGAACAAAATCCAGAACAATGTGATAAACCTGAAATTGGAGACATGTAAAATAAATACATGAGGTGAAGACGTCACAGATAGGATTGCCAGATCAATCTTTCAAAAATAAGTATAATTTGAGGGGATAGGATGAGTAATCATGTGCCCTGCTGTGCACATTGAGCTCCAGAGCACAAGGGCTGTCTCATTCTATTCAATAGCAGGGGCAGCATCACATACACAGAAGACTGTGGGAAGTGAAAGGCAAAATAATTCTGGGCCATGTACCACTTGCAGTCAAGTGAAGCTGCCAATGCCTGCACAAAATCACTTGACAAAAGTAAATAGATTTTATACAGCGGTGCTGTTCCAAAACAAGGGACCATCCTTCAAAAACAAGGACCTTCCCTTAACATAATAGCTATCAGGCAATCATACATGGAGATTATCTTGAACAAATGCATTGCATTCCCTGGATTACAACACTGGACACATGGTTCTGACAATGCTCTTTGCAGACTTGTACAATCCTGCCAGCTCTTTCCCTCTCCCCCTTCACCTCAATTATGATATTAGTCAGGTTTAGTGCAATTTAACTAACAATGCCCTCTATGGCATCTGATCAACTGAGACGGTGATTGTTTTTTAATGTTTGGAGCACAGTACAAAAAAGTCTCCCAAAACCCTGCATTGACACATTTGTGTTCTAAATTCTACTAGCCTGCTTATGCATTATCAGTTAAATATAGTTTTCCACAAGAACATAAAAGCATATAATTGAATATAACATTGATCTTTAACAGTAGATGTCTATTATTCTGGTTTTTCCACCACTGTATATTAAATAGGTTATATAATATATTGCAATTGGCTTCATATCACAGGAAATTTTAATATAGGATGTCTGGCATGCATGCACAGCGTTGCTTAAGTAGTTTCCACTAGTTTCCAGTAGTTTTATGGTTTCTGCATTTGAATTGCTATCTGGGATGGGTTCCGATCATTACGTTTTCACATTGTAAAAATGCTTCCAAAATTCTGACTCTCTGTGTAGCTGTCCATGTTTTCAAGGCCCACAGCAGAGAAGCCCCATGCAAAGGAATCCACACCATTGTAAGAGGACTGTTTTCTGTGGGAAAAAGCTGCCAGTTCCACTAATGGGTTGTTCATTCTTAAAAAAAGATTCCCTGGGAAATGTGGCTATACCTCAACCTCACACAGAGACTCCCAAAACTAAAGCCACAACTCAATGAGCTGCCCTGGCCATGCTGTGTTATTTGGCAGTAGGCAGTGATGTGTGAGGATGGGAGTTGGCCAGTATATGGCTGTCTTGGATACTTCTTGAATGGGCAGTGGAAATTCAGTAAGTTGGTGAGAGAGACCTGAACCTCCAAAGATGTAGCTATGCTTGTTTACTGCTGATTTCCATCAGTGCAAATCAGCCATGTCTCTCTGACCTGAACTAAATCAGCTACATTACAGGCTGTACCTTACATGCTAATACATGTTATAAGGCAGGGACTGGTGACATCCTCTGACCCTGAGCGTATTACCTGATTCCAGGACCTTTCCTTCCATTATGAACCTCAAACACTCACACCCAAGTTTAAGTACAAGGGAGTACTTTATAACAGTGTCCCTCTCACACAGAGGACAAACAAGATCCCCATTAGTGTGCCCTCAGCAGCTCACTCAAAGAGAGGCAACTCTGAGTCCCTTTCTTAACTTGTGAACTGCAACCCAGGCCACCAGATATCTCCTTTTGCACTTCTGAGTTCACTCCTCATGCCTAAGGCAAGACAGAATCAAATGAGAGCAAGGGCCTAATTTTTCTTGCTGGGACACCATTTGTACATGTGTGCACATTATGCAAATCAGGACCGTAGTGGTGGAGCCCATGGGCACTATTTGATAAGAAAAAAGGCTCCCGTCGATGGATGGGGTACATTTGTGCACATTCCCACCAGATTGGAAGCTGGTGGAGGCAAAAGGTTAAATATCCCTTTTAGCACAGTCCCAATTTGTACTGCTTCCCCTTGCAGCTGCTTTTATTTTTTAAGGAAAATTTAAGCCCATCAGTCCTAATGATAGGTATTACATAATGTGTGTAAGTTTTGAGTGGTCAGTTAAGGTTCATAAGGAAAAGACTATTACTTTTGCTCTTTAGATGGAGGTGGAGAGAGATGAAGGTGGTGGACAGTGCATAGAAGAAAAGCCCCTTATTCATGGCTAAGCATGGGTTGATAAGAAAGTGAATAATGATGAGACGGTTAAGTCCTTAGCTGTGCAAGAAGAAGCCAGTAAGAAAAGGCCCTTCTTCTCAATTCAGATCAGGTCTCCTTTTAAATTAGCTGCTGAGCCCTTTGTGATATGGTCCAAATCCTAAATAAATTAGAGCATTCTAGTGGCTGTTCCAGCAAAATATTTCAACACTTTTTCAGTAGAAAGATGCTTTCATTAGAATTGGAAACAGGATGCCCAGACTCAAAAGTTCCACTGATCTGGAACTTGTGTTCAATAGGTCTTAAAGCAATGTTTCTCAATTTTGTCCTTTGTCATACCACTTAACTTGGTCCACCAACCACTGGAAGTAACTGGTAATGATGTCAACAAAAGTTACATCTGGATTGGGATGCCAGATGCAATGTGACAAACTCCAGTTAAGAGGGTAAGTATAAAGGACAGGGTTTTTCCGAGCATGAAAAAGCATGCTTTGAAGTGTTGCCCGCTAACTGAGCCTCCTACCACTGTTTGTTATGTTGCATTCCCAGGCTTGCTGCCAGGCAGCAAGTGTCCAGGAGTCCTGTGAGTACCAGACAAGTACCCCTGGTGGTACCCATACCACTGGTTGAGAAGTCAAGTACTCTTACTTATGGCTTGTAGATGAAGCTGCCATTATGATAATGTTGAAAAGCATGTCTATTTTGCTGGAACATGGTGGAATGTTTTGTGGCACTAACTGCTAGAGAGCCCTAATGGGCTGGAAGGAACCTACATGGACAGAAGGCTACTGTTCAAAGCCATACCTCCTTCTCATATGAAGGACCCCCAAACTGCTGCTAGTCATGGTCCTTCTGTCTGGAAGGCCATCCAACCTCACCAATCTTCTCTTCAACAACACAGAACCAGGCTAACTTAAACCGAGGCTACAATCCAGTGTAACTATAGGACCTTTTGCATTGACGTAGTTACAGTGCCACCTATGGGAAATGCATAGAGCAATCCAGAGTAAGTGCCTTTTGCATTTTCCCATAGTTACTCTGGATTGTAGCCTCAGTCTAATTTTTCCTTTCTCCTTTAATGGCTAAAATTCTTGAAATAGTTTCACAGCCCACAAGAAAGATCCTCTAGACTCCAATGTTACTTAGTAACTTGTTGCCAGTGCAGTCCTGAGTATGTTCCCTCTCTGGTATGTAGGACAGTTTCACAGCCTTGATAAGATTAAGTACAATTCTGAAAAAATTCACAGACCATGATAAAGGAAAGCAAAATCTCAGTGACTATGAAAAGAGCAACATGCAAACATCAGAACCATCCTGGAGGGTGAGGGGAGAGCTGAGCACCTTTCATGATCAGGTCGTTGGAGAAGGAACTCAAGTTTGAACTCATGGCACCATTGTGTGATCTACAGTACACTTCTCTCCATTTGAAGGTTCATTGAAAATGGATGCTTTTGTTTTGTAAACAATGATAAGATCACCTCAAAAAAGCTGCTCTAAAAAAAGTATAAGTGGAGGAAGGAAAAGAAAAATAGACATAGCAAGAAAAAAATGAAGCAGCCCACAACAGCTACAGCCTTTTTTTCTTTCACAGAAACAGTTGCAGATTAAAAGAGACCATTTAATTTAAAAAACAAACAGATCACAGGATAAGTTGCAAAAGAACTTACATAAATTATACAAGTGAACTCGACACTGGTAATGTTTGTATTTGAAGTGGATATGTACAGTCCAATTTAACAGTGTTCACTTTTTTCTGGTTGAATAGTGTTAAGATGAAACTCTATGCAGTTTTACTATACATTGCATTGATTTAACTCTGAAAAGTCAGGAAACAAAATGGTACCCAAAGGAACAACCTCCACAGATGATCTGCATTCCCTTCCTTCTCTTTCAATTGGACCTGCCTCTTTTTCTGTTTGAAATACTCCATAATCCCCTACTCCCTCTGGAAACCACACACCAACCAAGACCTTTTCTTCTGAGACCAGGCACAAAGCCCAATTTGCCACCTGGTTTTGTCTGCTTGGATGTCCTGTTTGCAGCCAGATTTAGATCCATCGGGAACCCTCTCATGCAAAGTGAAGAAACCCCTGAAAAGGAGTAGATGTGGGAGTCAGAGCTGGAAAAGAAGGCCCTACTGAACCACAGTTTTGTCTCAATCAAATCTGAAGCATTCAGCAATGTGGGATGAAACTGCTTATCGGTTAACACAAATATCGATTTCTTTTTTGTTTTCAAAATTTGCAAGACATCACAGGCTAAAGGAATGTAGTTTTGTTTTGTTCTTTGTGTGAAAGAGGGGATTTACAGTTTTGTGCTCGGATGTACAGAAGATAGCTGAGAAGGTGGGAAAGCAGCCTGAGGATTGATAGCAGCCAAAGGATATATGTTGTTGTGCAAAAGGTCACCATATGAGCTTCCTACGGGGCCCGCAGCCGCCGCCAAGTGCCTGTAAAGTTGCTGCTGTGAATTTCCAGGGGAAGCAAGGAATTGTCTTTGCACCATGAATGAGTGGAGAGCCAAAGGCTGCATGAGTGGAGAAAGCACTGTCTGATTTTTCAAGTACTGCAGAGGATGAGAGTACCCAGCAGGGATGCGGTTGCTCAGGCCGCTGCACAGAGTCCCTGGGTATAAGCCTGTGAAGATGGGGTTGGAGAGGGGAAATTTGTGTCCCTCCAGCATGCTGCTGGAAGGCAGGCCATGCACTGATTTGCTGCCCTCAGGCTCCGGCTCTAGACTTTTGTCTTTTACAGGTGCTTCCTTTGGTAAGCGCAAGGGTGAGACAGCGCGGATCTTTTTTTCTGAAATGGCTTTGTCCAAATCCTCCAGGCTCCGCTTCAAAGGCCGAGCCGCCCCAACAGTTTGAGTGTTGGTTTTGTGACTTAGGATAGGGTGGACCATACCTTCCATCTTCCTCAGGTTGTGTTTGCTAGGCCTGAGGAGGGTCTCGCCGTGCTTTTTGGGGGCTGAGACAGTCATTGGAGAAACACGGCAAGCTTTGGGATTACAGCCCATGCTCAGAGGCTGGCTGCCGGAGCCTTGAAACTGGGAAATGCTTTTACTCTCCTGCTGTCCAGCCGAAGCATGCACGAGACCAGACCCCACAGCTTTCGTAGTCTGTTTGTGAGCTGCTTTTGGAAGACTCAGATCAGTTGGCTGATCATCTGATGAGACTTCCAGGGGGGTCTTTTTCTCATGCTGATGCAAAGGGGGGTGGTAGCTTAGGTTCCTCTTGTCTTGGTGCTTGTGCTGAGAGAACATTGAAAGGTTTTCTGAGTCTCTGTACATGTCCCGATGGAGATACTTGGACACCTGTTCATTATTAAGGTGATGTTCTGTGTGCCTGTAAAGGCTGTGCAGGTGAGGAGATGAGTAAAAGTCTGCCAAGAAAGGGGGCATATGGGAGTGGTGCAGGGCCCTTTTTTCATTCATTCTGTCTTTCATGTCCTGGATGTCTGACTTTAGCGCATAGGATTCAGCCAGTGTACTTAGGTGTTGCTTAGTAAAATCACAACACTCAGAATCTGGTCGTTTTAACAGTGAGTCGTGCCTATATGTTTCATTGACAGACTTCCTTTCCTCTGAATTCTTGGGCTTAAAACTCTGCACGTGCTGGATCACAGAAGGCCTGCTAATGGCTGTAACCTCTGGCGGAGAAGCATGAGAAGTCTGTGACATGCTTGATGGTAGTTCATCCCTGCTGTTTAACTTCTTCTTGCTGATCAAAGGTGGGGGTGAGCCATAAGGATAGGTACATGAGAGGGCTGCCCCACTAACCTGCGACAGGAGCTTCTTCTTTGCCAGAGGTGACATGATGCCTGGGTTGCCTTTAGAGTAGATCAGTGGTGTGTAAGTGAAAGCAGGATCTCCATTAATAGAACCTGGCAGTTCTTTTTCTTTGAACATATCAAAATTCTGTACTACAAGGACTTTGGGACTCTGTTTCAGTGCATTGTGTATGTCCTCATTTCCCAACTGATCCACTTTAACTGTGCAGTTGGCAATATAGTCCGCCATTTCTGGAAGTTTATCGTCCTCCATCTCATTTTGACTTGGCAACTGTATTTGGATGGCGGGAAAGTTAGCAAATGGAATTTCTTGGGCCTCACTTTCCAGATTGTCTGCAAAGCTGTGCACTCTTGGTTCCTGCTTTGGCTCCTCTCCATCTTCTGAAGGACTGGGTATTTTCCTAATGGTGGAATCTAAGACAACATCTTCTTCTGGAGCCACCAAAGCACTTGAAAAAGAGCCCTCAGCTGTCATCTCTTCCTTGATTTCCTCAGTGTTTGAGGTGGTTTCCTTCATATCAGTCTTTTCCAGAGATATCGAAACAGATGTTGCATCTGATGGCAGAATCTGGGGACCTTCTACAGATATCTTCATCTCATCAGTTACAGTTAGTTCAGATAAACTTTTGTGGTCTTGACATTCTTGGTCTTTCTCTTGTTCTGATGAAACCTAATAAAATATAGTAAATTAGAACTGTGAGAAAACACTAAAGGGCAAAAGACAAAAGCCATCCAAAATCCAACAAAGGATACTACTTGGAAACTACTTCATCAATCACTGTTTTGCTATCTAAATGCTTTAGTAGCCTTTAGCAGATTTAGCACCTACATTTAAGGATATAGCAGATTTAAACATACATAAAATTATAGAAATTTTAAGAAAAACTGTTCAGTGTTGTATTAAGTCTTCTTTATTCTGTAAATTTGTCCTTAGGCTGCTTAAAAAAAAGTTCCCCTGCTGGACTGTATTTGTGCAGAGGTCACCTATTGGTTAAGGGGACAACTGTGGTGTTCACGATGCAATCTAGAAATTTATAAAGCAGCTCTCAATATTTAATCACACATTACACCCACAAACCCAAACAAGGTTGGTTTGACTTCATTTATCTCTATTTTTAATCTCTTGGCACTATTAAAACCAGTGCTTACAAAAATGAATCATTCCCATTATAATTTTTCGTAAACACTTGTGGGACAAAAAAGCAGGTTATCACTGATTAATTCTGAAGAATTGATGTTGTGGCTCAACTAGGGCCTCTTTTCTTCAGAGATTAGAAGGAAGTTGTCCACATGCAGAGAGAGCATTTTGCCATCTGAGCTTTTCTCAGTTATAGCCACCAAGACTACAGCTCTTTATGCTTCTTCATTAATAAAGCTTGTGCACGCAATTCGTGCTATTCATTCCATTATGTAGACGAATGAACTGTGACCTGGGAGGTCATTATAATGCTCCGTCCATGATGCAGCTGACTGACAAGCCTTTTCAAAATTATTATCATCCTGCTCTGTTCTGACTTGGTAGAAGGCAGTCATAAAGCAGCAATGTTGTCTGAGCCCTTCTATTATTATTCTAACAGCCCCCCTCACACAGATATACTTCTTTCTTTCTTTGCTGGAAAAAAAGAAGGCATCAGAAAAGTTATTATCTAAATGTTGCATTAGAGGGCACTGCGTGAGAAATGGATGTAAGGCGGCCAATGAATCACAATCCTCTCCAAGATTTATGTCATTGTAGCTACTTTTAAATTTTCCCATGTGTTGAGTTTTCCTATTTCCTATTATTTAAAGTGTCTGTTACTCATTGTGACTGCTTTAATTTTTTTTTCTTCGTGAGGAAACATAACCTAAAAGATGCCTTTTGCAGTCCAAATACCATCATTAGCCCTTTTGCAAAAATTCTATCATCGGCCTCTGGAGCTTATACAATTACAGGAAAATACCAGACAGATGAGCAAAGCAGAGAGAGAAAACTCATATTTAATAACTAGATGCCCTGTTCTTTTTTCTGTTGGGAAACACTTTGATTAGAGTTTTTAACTGAGTGAGAGCAGCATTTATGGCAAGACTAATAATGTGTCACCTTGTGTTCAATTACTGTCGCAATCACAAAACCAAGTGAAATAAAACCTCAAAACTGAACTGTGGGCAATTAAAAATCCTATTCACACAACTGATTTTGAGGAAGAAGAGCTATCCGGAGATGGCTGTTTCTCTCAATGTTTGCACTAAAAATGCAAGTTGCTTGAAAAAACTTTACAAAGCATATACAGTATTTCTTGGGATCTGTCAAAGTAAAAATCAGACTACTTGGGGAGTATTTTGACAATTTGATAAGAAAATGATGCCCATGTCTGCAGAAATTTCATTTCAAAATCAACTCCAAATCACAACAAATGAAATGTGGAGTTTACCAGTTTGTTATCACCTCACCAGGACAATCACATGCTGGAATCTGCAAACTGCAAAGAACGAATTGCACCTATCGGGCAGTATTCAGTTAAAGGTAACTGCAGTGTGGAGTTATCCCAGTGTGGAAAGATCCCCCTTGCTGCCAAGACAAGCTGCGGAGCTTATTTCACTCCTCTGCATAGAAGAAACGTAGCTACTCTGCTTGTGGGGGGGAGGGGCAAAGGAGGTGTGAACAAGATTGCAGCTTGGCAAGGGTGGGCAGCGGAGGCTGGAACCAATTGCCTGTGGTTCAATTATTTTTATGAGAATGCTTGTTTTGATATACAAGCAAGCTTCAGGAAAGGATTATGCTCGTAAACTAAGTACCTACTGTACTGCTTTTCAATAAAACTTCACAAAGTGGTTTACAGATAAAAATAATCAGAAATAATGGCACTAGCCAATGGTACAAAATAATAAAATAATGGCACTAATAACGCTTGCCACAGAGACACGTATGCATATATGTCTGTGTCTTCTGCCTTCTGCTTTGCAGATAAGACCCAACCACTGCAAGAAAAATTTAGCTGGGAATGTCACAGTTTCCCCTAACTATATGGAGCATACACTCTTGTATAAATGGATATGGTTTGATCAACTGCAGGGAAGTCAACACAGCCCACCTATCCTTCCTAAAATTCTAAATTTTATTATTAGATCACAAGGTTTAAAATTCTTTTAGTTGTGAGAATTCCACTTTAAGACCTAAAAGATACAATTGTCCCAAGTTCCAGTGCTGTCAATAGTGGTGTGAGCTGCATCCTGCAGTGGGGGTGGTGTTCACAGAGACCATCTCAAGGCAGGGATGGTTTTTTTCCCCTTACCTCACAAGCTGCATTGAGGCTGCAGCATCAGAAATTTGTATAGGACTTTGCCTTATGGAAATTAATTCATTTTTACATACTTTTTTATATTTTTCAATGTTATAAAAATTGAGATTTTCCTAAAATTTAGCAATGAGAGATTTAAAGCAGCTGAAAAGCTTTGTCAAGTTCTTGATAGATTTACAAGAGCTTGATATTAAAAACATATACATTACAATCTGACAGGAGAAAATAATTCCACTGCTGTGTTCTTAACAGAGGGAAACACACATAATTGCATTTTGTATTATGCACTTTCTACTCTCAGCCTAAGAAGTTGACCTGTGACTCACATAAAATAATAACTGCAGTTTAAGAAGCAGGAAATTTGAGATGCCAAACAACAAAAGCAAGGAAATTCAAAGTTTAGAGTGACACTCCATGGCTAGCTTGTTAGGTTGCACTAAGCTATTGAAGCACATATGGTATGTAACATAACTCGCTGATCCAACCCCCCTGCAATAAATAACAAGGCACAAAGGGATGAACAAGGAATGGAATGCTAGTCTTAACTTTGAATTTCCTTGCTTTGGGCAATTTGTGTTGCAATCGTGCCATTGCTTAAGCAGATCTCTGTGTCCTCTTTTATGTATATTTTAATCAAGACATGGCCTTTTCAAAACATGTCTGGTTTACGATTAAATTAAAAAGAAAAACCTTTGCAGATTCTATTGCAAATATTGTGCTAATCACAGCAATGTAAGTTATATGTTCCAAGTCGGGCATTCTCATTATAATACATCTCAACAATCTTGCATTTTTTTCCGACAATGCCCCCATATACAACCATGTCTGTATCCCAATCCTTATTTTTGTAGCTATGACCAATTAAATCACAGTTTGCTTCTACGAGATTGGGTGTCCTTTTGGACATGACTCCTACAAAGCAAACTGCAGATTCTATTCGCCTGAGTGCAGCACACCAGCAATGTGGTAATTTGCAGTATTAACACATGGGGGCAGACTCTCCTGAATACCTTTCTATACAATGATGAGTAAAACATACAAGTGTGTAAGTGGTTCCTGACATATTTATTTTCACTTGTGTACTAGATAGCCCACTTCCACAAACTGTACCCTTCCTATAAGCTAAATATTTATAAGTAATGCAGTTGCTGCTACAGGTTATTTCTTGCTTTCTGGTGGCTCAGAGTACAGAACTTATTTAAAATGGTCAGTGTGCTTATGGAGCATATGAGCCAAGCTGTGCAATCTGGGCATGGAGATTTTTCAACCCTTTCAACCTTTTTCATCTCAGAGCACACTCACAAGGTGCTAAAATTGTCAAGGTACACTATCAGCTTTTTGATAATTGACAAGGCATGCCATGCTGCTGGTGGGGGACAGCTCTCACCCCCCCAATGATCTCAATGATTATAAATGAACCTTCCCAAAATTCCCACAGTACACCTGCTGCTATGGTGCACTGGCTTCTATGGTATAATCATAGCTGTCGCGGGCCACTAAGGAAGATAGCACAGACCACATGATACCCCCAAGCCTCCCTATGTATACCATTGTTATTGACTCTTGAACACTTTGTACAGGAATAGCTCATTGTCAAATGCACTCAGTATAGTAGGTTTTTATACAGGCTTCCTAATCATAGAGGTCAAAATATCATCAGTTCCACTCAGAACTTCTGTGTAAACTGAGGATCAGATTGTTACTTCTTTAAATGCATAATATATATAAATTTAACTTCCAAATTAATAATTGCAAATCATCAGATGAATACCAAACAGGTTTTGTATGTACTGGTGCGTGTACACAGTGATCCACATATGCAACTACTCTTGTAGCCCTTTCCGCATCTAAAACTCATATTAAACAAAATAAACATGGAACATTCACTCTCAGATCTCCAACTCAAATTATATATTTGGTTTCTGGACAGATTCTGATCAAAGCAGTTCTGTAAAAATGGAGTATAATAAATGATAATAAATGACAGGAAGATTAAACTAACCTCTGGTGCTTCTTGAGGTTTCTGTGTACTCTCTTTTTCCTTCTTGTTCTTTTGGTTTTCATTTTTGATGCGTTTTGTACCAGACAATTTTGTCTTACTTTCTCCCTCCTGGGTGATGTTATCTTGTTTTCGAGGTTTCACAGGAGGCAGAGGCTTATCTTCTTCTCCTTTAATAAATCTTTCATAGGGCAGGATTAATCTAAAGAACAAATAATTGATCAGTTCTAGAAGCTCTCACCAATAAAGTGAAGAAAAAGTATTGCCTAGAAGAAATTGTTAAAAAAAAACCTTCTTGTAAAATCTCAGGAATAAATGATGAAAAGAACAGGTGGTCAGTGTGAGGCAGGGATCTGATCAGAAGGCCAGATTTTCCAATGTGCTATTTAACTGAATTAGTGAGTGTGTCTCACAGTGGGCTGTTTCACACATCATGCAGCAATGAGGGTTCGCCACTAAGTGTACATCTGACAGAGCTGTAGTCAATACTGGTTCTCTGATTAGTGTTTTTTACAATATGATGGGCTGCAGTGGCTTAGTGGTTAAAAGCGCTATGCCAGTCTAAATATCAGCAGGTCAGTGGTTCGAGACCCAAATACTGCAAGACTGAGTGAGCTCCGGTCCTTAGCCCAGCTCCTGCCAACCTACCAGTCCTAAAGCATACAAATGCAAATGCTAATTTTCCATTGATTCTTGATAGTTATGGAACAGACCCCCAGTGGATAACAAGGCATGAATGGTACATCTAAAAATATACTGCTCAGAAGAAAGCTGTTGTGACTAACTACCATAAAATGGCTTTTGGTGGTCATTTTAAGTATAGTGTTGCAATTGGTGGCAGTGTGGAAAGTTGGCTCAGCACCCAGATGGCTCAGCACCCAGACAGCAGTGGAAGGTCTGTAGGACACAGAGGAATGAGGGCTGGGAGGAGCAGTATCAATGGCAGCACCACTAATCCCCTATCCTGTTTGATGCACTTTCCTGGGTTCATTTAGACTAGTACCATTTACTTACTTACTGGCTTATGAAACATTTTCTGATTGGGTGACTTTCAGGAATACCCCCGCCCACCCCCCCAAAGATACAGTGTTTCCTCTGGTGGCATTATCTGCATTGGTGGGGAAGAAATGGTTAGGATTGGGATATTATTGCAATTTGGAACCATTAGTAGAATTATTCACCTGGCGTGTCTTGTCCACCTTCCCCACCTTTTATTGCTAAAGGCTAGGGTGGGTAGAAAAGAGGTGCATGTAATCCAAGGTGCATTGAGGTTGGGCTTCTGTTGCTTCTGCAATTATGTCATGAATTGTGGTTTGCTCAGAATGTCCAGTATGCAGTACATTACTTAACTGGAAGGCGGTGGGGGGAGGGAGGAGGAGAATATGTGTTTGTCATATACAAATATTATTTCCATTGGAATGCTCTCCAGTAATTAGTTTTATTGTCCTATAAATGGGTCATCATGAATCAGCCTTCAGAATCCAGTGGATGATTTTGTCAAGCAAAGAATAATGGGCATGGAACCTTTATGGCCTCTCTTTGGAGAACGGAAGGTGCTGATGGGAATATTTGTGAATAAGACAACTGAATTTTCTTAAGGAACAGAGGGGGTGCCAGAGATATTCAGGACAAGGGACATGGCATAGGAGTTGTTTTTTTTTTTTTAAAAATCAACACATTTTATTTGCAGAGTGCTGCCTTTCAGAGTGCACAAAATTACTTTAGAAAAGGCATCAGTGTTGCAATCTGCATGTTTTCTCTCCAATGTGGCTCTTCCAAAAGGAAAAACAACCCATGTTATTAAAAGGGATAGATTGTCTTACAAGCTAGGTTTCAACTTCAGTGATTAAAGTTTCTATAATGCATTCAACATGATTAATGAATGACTCATAGCTGGATTAATGAAAGACACAGGCTTTTAAAAATATGGACTTTAATATTGCAAACATAGTGTGTGTATTTTTAAATAGAAAGGTATCTGTGAAGAAATGTACTTTGTTTTTAAAACAGCATTAATCTGCTCAAATATCAGACTGCCTTAATTATAGCTTAATCTAAGAGTTCAAGGCAGACAATTTTTTTGTTCAGACACAGATTTTTTTGTGTTATTCCAGAATCAGCTCCGAGCCATGCAGTTTTGATTTAGATACTTTAGATGTTCAAATACAGTTTGGCTTCAAGAGGGTTGGGGATTAGCTCGCTCGTGATGATAGTATTTCACATTTTAATAAAATACAACATAAATTATGTTAAAATACAAACCTAATTTATGCCATATTAGAAGCAAAATTCATTAACTGAGCATGCTCTGGCATGGGTATGTGCAGAGAGGCGTGAATAATACTTTCGAGCCCTGAATTTGGCAGCCGTCCAGTAATGAAGCTAAGCAATGCCCACGGGGAATATTGGTCTTCAGATCCCATTACAAACTGAGTTTAAACATGTTACAGCTGCTAAAACTGAAAACGGCTCTCTCTATGCAGGCTTAGCAAAATAATATGTACTTTGCCAAATACTTGCTTCCCACTGTAACATTACAGTTAATGTTTATGTAATAAAAAAGAAGCATAACAAGGTAGAAGCAGGGGGAGAAATATAATCTTGTTCCTACTTGAGGCTGCTAAATATCATCAGTAACAAGCACAAAATATTCAAGCAACACTTGAACATCTTCCTTTGCTTGGGACTTTCGGCAGAGGAGGTGAGGTTGGGTTTCATCAAGAGCAATATTTATATCTTTTCCGACCGTGTGTTAAATATTTAAAGAATCAGATTTAACCAAAATACATTTTTTTCATGGCAATAGTTTTTAGCATTACAGAAAGGATTGTTTGACTTTGTTTGGTTGCCATGGGAATGCAGCCAGTTTGAAATCTACATATTCCATCCGTAAATGTTTCAAAAGCTGCTCATAGCTTTAAATTAGATGATGATACTAAACCACTACCACTAGACCTCTTAATAAAATATTCTGTCTGATTCCCCACCCCATTAAAGCAGGAATGGAAACAAGGCCAGACTTGACAAAGTTAATCACGGTTAGCTCTCTTTCGGAGGAACCTGGTATGACAATTTTAAATTTTGACCACCAGGGAAAAAAAGCATTTTGCCTCTTTGTTATTATATACATCCCTAAAACAAATTAGGTCAAGTGATAATGAGGAACAACGATTGAGGAGAGTTCAACACTGGAAGTACATTTCCATTTTAGTGATTTTTTTTTTCACTGAGCTCAGCAGTTGGCAGGAGGACAGAAATAAAAATACATTTCACAGAGCTGGTCAAAGGCCTAGCGCCAACAGCAGGAAATCTGGAATTAAATGTTTCTTGTATTTGGAGAGAACCATGACTAAGGTAAAAACTGAATCAAAAAACAAAAGATGGCTTGTTAGTACAGTAGCTTCTCTTCCTTTTACATAAATGTGAATGCAAAGCTCTTTCTCTACTGCAGCAATTTTGGTTTCTTTTACAGCCAAATAAACATGCACCAGTATAATGTGTATACTGGTATAAAGTGTATAAAGTGTAATGGATCAACATGAAGCCAAAGAAGTATCCTTTTGCTCAAGTTTTCACGGTGTGTTTTTTCTTCTTTACTTAATGCTGTCGTGCTAAAACACAGTTACTCAAAAGAGGCGATCTTATCATTTGATTATTAGAAGCTGTTATAGTACAATAAAAACTTGTGGAACATTCAGCTAATGTGCCATTAAAGCATCTATCTGTCTCACCCACACACATACACAGTCATTCATTCTGTTTTGCCAACTGTAGGTCAATATTGCCCAAGACAGGAAGAATGTGGTTCTCTGCTTTAGAAATAGCTACGCAGAATGTAACATGCCTAGAATTAGTACCTTGTTTTTGGCTTCAGTAGCTGTCACTCAGCAGACAATTTACCTTTGTGAGAAATAAAAGGGTGCATTTCCTAAACACTAACTGGAGATGGCCTAGAACATAAATGAGCTCATATCCCACAAGATATTAAATTGGTTAAACAATTTCAAAGCTATGTTTGTAGAAAGAGCAGCCCATGAAGAAATAATTTTGCTGAAAGGGGTTGCCCTTGTGTGGATTTTTTTGTTGTTATTGCTGCTGCTACTATTATTAATAGTAGCATCATGTATGCAGCCCTTTATGGAACTGGGCTTGTAGTGTCAGGTCCCTGAATCCAAGGCGCTTACAATCAAAATTTCAGTAAGGGGGAAAAAGAACATCAAGGGTATTCATTTCCAAGAAACCCAGGGTGGGGTTTTCTTGCAATCTTGCAAGCCTTTATCATAATAGTAATTCATACATTCAGATTAATAAAATGCATTATTTATGGCATAATTAGCATAACTAGAATGTGTAAGCAGTAGTTATTAAAGAACAATCCTTCTGTAGGCAGCAGATTTCTGAACAGCACGGAGCTATATTTTCCCCTGGAATAATACAAGAATAACATTTTCCAGCCCAGAGCAGAAACAGTAGGGAAGTCTTTGCTATCAACCAAGCTCCTGATTAAATTCAGTGACTATGAAAAGCAAGATTATCCTTTAAAAATAATGAAGGCAACTTAAAAATCAATACAAGTTGGATGAACAAATCAGTGTTGTATAAGTCCCGACTTTGTACAATCAGCAATATATTACATTTAATTATGGTTATTTTTCTTTCTCTTTCAAGGAAAAAACACACAATTTAGCTTGGCTTAATTTTGAATTAAATAATGATGTCTACTACTATGACTTTTTAGATTCCTGCATCCTCTAAGGTTATGAAAAATTCAATGTACTTCTCTGCAGCAGAAGTCAAAGGTCATGAAATCTATTACAGTAATGTAAGTAATCTGGCTTTCTGCCAGCCATTTAAAAAGAAGCGGGGCATAGAGACAGATAATTTTATATTTACAAATTCTAAAGTCCTCTAGGGACTTTGTCTCATCTCCAACAAAAGGCAGAAACTTCACATTAGAAAAATGTATTTCACAGCATGCCAAACATGTCTTCATCATTAGTATTTCATAAAAGACATTAAGAGAGAGAGAAAAAATTATTCTCCTTCATTAGCCAATATTCTTCCCACACGCCATGAGAAAAATGTAACTCAAATTTTTTTAAGTGATAAGTACTAATGTTTTGCATTCTGATTTATGACTCTGCCAAATAAATAGTTTTTAAAGCCAAACTCCCTTGCACAGGAAATAGTCAACCACATTCATTTATAGTACTAAAAGTAAAAGCAGTTTCAAGAATGTCACTGGAAACAAAAATACAGAAAAGAAGAGGTTAAGGCTGCCAGCACCATTTTCAACTCTTTACACAGTGTACACAATCCTACACCAGGACCCATTTCTTAGAAGGACAATTTGTCAGGACCCACCAGAGGTGGTGTCGTTAATGTGGAAGTGATGTTATGCTTGGAAGCTTCAAACCCAACCCACAATCAGCCAAACGTCCCATTACAAAGCACACCTGACCTATTATTTTACACTGCTCAGATTCCAACTCTCCAGCTCAGAAGTTAAAACAGAAAACTGAGTTGGATCCTTCTTCAACCACACAGTCCCCCGTTCCCAACATCCCATCTTCCCACCTATTTGGGACAAAGCTCCCTGTCAATTAAGTTAGTTGATGTAAACTTGCAAAGCAACCAAAGTCTCAAATTATGAGTCATTCCACTGGCTTCGACATTAATCTCATGTTGAAAAATACAAATAAAATTACTAGTTTTACAGATCTCAGTACTTTTGTTTTCTGTTTTTCTCAGAACATGCAAGTTTACTGCTATGATTGTGGCAAAAACATTTCTCCTTAAACATGTGATCCAAATTAGTGGCACATGGATCCCAGGGCTATGAACACTGACACACAATAATGTGCTCAGACCAATAGTCATGGTTGAAGCCTTTAGTATTAGCCTTAAGGGCCCCAATTGTTTTCCATGGACAGAGCATGACTTTCTTATAAGTTTTGGACTTAAGGGAGCAGCACAACTGTATTTCATAGCAGAGGCGTAGATAATGATCATGTAGCCCGGTCAAAGATCAAAATGTAGCAAGTGATGTAGCCCTGGCAGTGACATCATTCCCAGATATTTTTAAAAGGAAATTTGGGGGAAAAGCTGCATCCTCCTCCTCAGCACTTCACCACCATTTGCTCTGCTAGTGGCACAGCTAAATCACCTATCTGGTATCTGGAGTTGAAGAAGATTTTGCAGCTCCCTCCCATGGAAAAAAAATCAAATTTAATTAAGTAAAAAAAATGAACATTGTGTCACTTGTTGGTTTGGGAAACTGTGCTGTGACAAAGAAGAATGGTTATTCTTTCCCTGCTAAATAGAAGAGGAACACCACTTAGAATTGCCTGTTTACCCAGTAAGCATGAATAACTGCTTTATGTATGTACTGTAAGTGATATAGACAAGAGAGCTGACTAATATTAACACCTTATTAGTTCCACACAGTATCAGAATTCTATCTCATTGGCTCTCAGAACTGTCAGTAACATGGGAAAGTTTGAGTTAAGAAAATCCACTTTTGTTCCATAGGTACTTGTGTTTTTATTTTCTGATTAACTGGCCATAATGTTTGATAGAATATAGATATTTCAGTGCAGTTTGTTTCACTGCATTCTGCATAAAATTACCTTTCCAACGATATATAACATGATGGTATTATTATTCACACATACCCCATTTTTCACAATTTTAATCACTCGTGTCAAGCTCAGCTTGTAGCTCCCCTAAAGTTTGTAACCCGGTACAATTGCACCCCCTGCACTCCCTAGCTATGCCACTGTTTCACAGGAATGATTCAATTGTCACAACATCTTACATTCCATACAGTAGATTGAATTGTTAAACATAGATTAGGAAGAAAGGGTAGAAAAATGAAATTAATCAGACCCAGTAGAGTAGTAGGTAGGACTAGGTTGTTTGAGGAGTAAAATTCACAAGCTATCCTATCCAGCTTACATGTTTTAAACTTTATATAAAGTTTATATAAAGTTTAAATCTTATATAATGCATGTTATCCCCAATGTGTGCAAACTGAAGGCAAACCGATGTGTGCTTAATCTTGCTGTCCTGTGTATAATGAGGGTACATGAGACCTGGGCCTCCATGCTTATTTTTTGGCTATACTGTGCCCACTATTGCTTGCAAAGTGTCATTCACCAGTTCTTATAAAATACAAAACATAAATTATTTTTAACATGTTTACAGCAAAAGCAAAGTTGAACATAAATACTTTGTCTCCTTCAGGAGTCTGAATCTACCTTAACCTTACTCATAACTTTGATACTTTCTCTCAAAACAAAACTATTCAAGGACACATTTTAAAAGACTGGTGCTTATCATTATTCCCCAAATCTTAAAGGCAAGTAAATCAATAAACAGCCCATTCACAAGAAAAACTTGAACTAGTTTGAAGTAGAGCTGGAATGCATGAGTTCAGTTCTTCTGATCTCCTTTTCACAAAGCAACTTCTGAGCATTTACTAAGGATAAATATCAAACTATAGCTGTCCTGTTTTTAAAAAAAACAAAACAATTTCTACGGAGAGATTTTTCTCTTAAACATTTTGTAGAACATGCTGATATATATGCAGTCCTTATCCTCTGAAGATATTCTTCAGCCCTTAGATGGTATTCTGAGGGCTGGAGGTTGGGTGGCTTCCCCGGCCTTCAGAATGACACTCTGACCCACAGGTGTCAAACACAAAGCCTGCAGACCAAATCCATCCCACCTTGCAATTTCATCTGACCGCAAGGGTTCCTCAGGCTACACTTTCCTGAGAGTAAACCACACTGACTATAATGGGACTCACTTCTGAGTAGACATGCATAAGATTGGATTCCGGACCTTGGAAGACACCGTTAATGCTAACTTCGCAACTCTGTATGAAATGAGTTTAATACCCCTGGAAAGTCTATACTATTAGCAGCAGACTGAGTGCCACAGAGGGGAACAATGTGGGGGGAGTAGATGGTAGCTCAGCACCATCTTTCTAAGCCTGGCGCTCAGCGCATTTGACTTTCTAACTCCACCTTAGGAACGCACTGAATCAAAAGACATCAAAACATAACGTAACATTTAGCTGCAGTGAAGGCTGTGAGGAAAAATGATAGCAATTGAAACAAAAAAATTTTTTTTACAAGATGCGTTGAAAAAAATAGATGAAAGGAAGGTGTTTTGCAGTACAGCATGCCTGCATCTTATTTGAGGGTCACATTCCAGAGTCAGCACCTACAGCTAAAATTGTGTATACTCAAAATTTCCATAAAATCCATGACATCTGAAAAATGCACATTGTCTTTTTAAAAACTATGAAAGGCTCATGGGAATAGAGACTAGCAGAGGGAACAGCAGGTTCATTCTTCCATGTTAAGTTCACTCCAGGATATACAGCTGTGTCAGGCATGAGGTTGTCCGAAGCACAGAAAGAGTTCATACTCCTTTTAAATGCACTCAAACACACATACACCATACAAGTGCACACATGCACATGTGTGGGTGCATATGCACGCACAAACACTAAAAGGCAGATTTTATGCACCTCCCGCTACTCACTTTCATATCATCTCCACAACTGCAAAAGAAGCTGTGAACAAGTAAAGCACTTGCCCCCCGCCACCCCCCACAGCCTTTGGGAAGCCCTCCATCTCTCCCCATCTGCAGGGGAGAGGCTGGCCTGAAGACCAGAGAGTGCCAGAGAGGTTCTCCTTGCAAGGAACAGAACCAGACAGGAGGCAGGCAGCGCTCCAGCCCCAGGTCCCACCGTGGCCCAGTCTCTAACACCTTGCAGCCTGGCAGTGATCCAGGGTCCGGCAGTTGACAACCCCTGTTCTAAGCTATTCCAACCATAGAATTAAGAATCTGCTTTAAGGGGTAAACAATTACATTCTTCTGTTACTTGATACTTCAATTTGAATATTTTTTGGTTAGAGGGGGGAAGAAGAGAAACATGCTTTTCAGACTATTCAATAGCTCTTTTGTTAAAGCATCCATTACTCACATAATTGAAAAGATGTTTGTTCAGTGGCATGCTTGAGAGTACAGTTATTTAATCTTAATGATAAAGCCCTGAAGACAGAAATATAAGTAGAAACCCTCTTGTTATTTATCAAAAAAGGAAAAAATGCCAAGACAAATAATTGATCCCCAAACTCTTGCTTGATGGAAAACAAGTAATATAATTCACAAAATAAAAAGGTTTCTTAGAGACAGGCCCTGGCTGTTGCCTTACATTCTGCATTTTGGATTGTGAGGTTCACAACCCAATTCTAACCTGAGCTGGCACAACTGGGCTGCATCCAGTAAAGTTTAGGAGGAGGCTGGAGGTTTATTCAGGGTAAGGGTACATGGGATAAAGACCCAGGTGGCTCAGTGAGGCTTCTCAGATCTGCACCAACAATATTGCTGGCACAAATCCAGGAAGCCCTGTGTGATGCCTACAGGTCCTGGAATGGGATTCAGGATATGGTCTTCTCTGCTGATCTCACACCTTCCTTCACCAGTCCTACCTCCGCTCTAGCTTCTCCCCAAATGCCCCTTCCTTGCCTCTGAAAAGCATTGCATGCTTTTTACGCTGGTTTGCAACACTCTCTAGACCAGTAGATCAGCTACTGCACCAGCACAAGAATTTGTTAGGATTGCATGGTCAAGATCTGTGATTTTAATATGTTTCTATTATCTGTTTTTTATTACCTGTGCATACAGATGGTCACTATGAGAACAGTGAGATAGATGGTTTCAGTGATTTGTAAACTTAAAGTCTTTTTAGTGTTTTTGGGCACATGTTTGTGCACATTTTCGGGATGGTAGTGCTTAAATCAGAAAAAAATCTGTCTTGGGGCATATTGACCAGTTCCTGTGATGTCAATAGACTTTTCTTTCTCTAATTCTGGTGCACATTTTCCAATACATTTAAATAAAATGGGGAGAGTGTCAAGATTATTGTATAAACAAACATTTGTTCTCTGAAAAATAATAATAATAAAGATCTGCCTAAAACAGGGAAGAGGGGTGAGAGCTATACTAGCAATCAGTGTGCTGATGTGCACTTCTGTTATACAAACTACAAAGCAGGGAGGAAGCAGGAATTAAAAAAGAGGGAAGACCCTCTCATGAACTCTCTCTCTCTCTCTCTCTAAACTACACTTTTCTTTGCCTTTAGTACAATACAGTACAGTGGTGTAGCTAATGATCATGTAGGCTGGTGCAAAATTCAAAATGTTGCCCTGGAAGTGCTGTCACAACTGGAAGTGATGTCATCGCTGGGTATTTCTTAAAAAAAATTAAAAAATAAAATAATTTTAATGAGAATTTTTTAAATACACAAATTAAAAGAAATCTTTAAAAAGAAAAGAAGTAAGAAAAAACTTATCTCTTCCTCCTCAGCAGTTCTCCACCATTTGCTCTGCTAGTTGCACAGCTAAAACACTCATTTGCTATCTGGAGTCAAATATTTTATTAAAATCAAATTTAATTTAAGTAAAATAATGAAAAGTGTGTCCCTTATTATTGGTTAGGGAAACTTGCCTGGGCAAATAGGAATGGTTATTCTTTCCCTGCTAAATACAAAAGGAGCACCACTTAGAAGAGCTCGCATACCCAGTTAGCATGGGTAACTGTTTTATGCTATATTTATATATGATATATGTACTGAGAAATTATTTTTATTAATACAGTACCTTATTAGTTTCAAACAGTATCAGAATTACATCTCATTGGCTCTTAGAGTTAGTTGAGTTAGGCTGCAATCCTAAAGACACTTTCCTGGGAATAAGACCCATCGAACACAATGGGGCTTACTTTTGAGTAGACATGGTTAGGATTGTAAATTAAGTAAATCCTGTAAGTAAATCTCTTAAGTAAATCCCATTTTAGTTCCATAGGCTTTTGAGTTTTCATTTCTTTAGTTAATTAGCCATAATTTTTGATAGAATACAGATATGTCCATGATGTTTATTTCATTGCATTCTGCATTAAATTACCTTTCAAACGATATATAACATGATGGTATTATCATTCATATGAACCCCATATTTCACAATTTTAACCACTAGTGTCAAGCTCAGCTTGTAGCCCTCCTAAAGCTCGTAGCCCAGTGCAACTGCACTCCCTGAACTCCCGCTAGCTACGCCAATGGTATAATATATGACTATGTGGTTTCCAGTTGTAATAAACACAACAGCAGTTATTGTGTAACAGTATATACTTTTGAACTAGTTTTGTTCTGTAAATGGTTTATGCCTATGAACTTCACTCAAGTTAGGTACAGCCAAAACAAATAAATGTACTTACTAGAGGCAGTTGAAGGACATAAAACAGAGAAAACAGCAGAAGCAACAATGCAACAAAGCATGACAAAAAATAATCTACTGTTGGGAGTTTTTTTGGTCAAACAAAGCACTAGTTGTAGTTTAGGGCATGGAATAACAGTGGATTAATTTTAGCCTCAGGGCATTTTCACACTCAACAGTGCAAACCCCAAACTTCCTATTAATTATAACTTGTAGTAAAGATAACCGTAAGAATTTTTATAAAGATGTTATAATAGGCTACCCTGTTTCCCCTTCCAGGAGACCGGCTGTTCACACTAACAGATGCCTCCTGAAATGCACATACTTTTACAAAGTTATCTCTAAAAGCTTTAAGCAAACCAAACAACTTTTCAACAGGAATACGAGACTCCCTTGTGTATTAAATTACATCACAACATAAGAAAATGTCTTTACAGCTGTTGCAGAAACCCATTTCCAAGGCCTTATTTTGACCTAACTCGGTTTGTGGGTAAAAATAGATTTTGCTTTTCATTTCACGATAAAAGAGTAGATATTTTACTGGCATTTTAATTGGATATGCTTTATCTTTTTTAAAAAAAATCTTTTGTTCTTCAAAATCCCGGATTTGAACTCTTGAGATACATAACAAATGAATGGACTGAAACCAAAACAGATTAGTTGAACATTTTTTATTTCAGCGTCCATAGTTAAAAAGAGTATGAAGATCCAGCCATAAGGCTGCAAAGAGGCCTCAAACTTGTTCTCCCAGGTATCATGTTACCTCAAAAAATATAATAAGCCTCTTGCTGTTCTGCCTGTGGAAGGAGGCCCTTTAAACCAAGAAATCAGTGTAACCAATAAAAAGGACCATCTGTCCGGGTATGTGGGAGTCCATAACAATAGCTTTGAGGTGTCAAGTGCCCCATTCATTTCAATAGACCCTGATCCAGATACCTATATTTTAAATGTCAACAATGTTAAAGGGCAATTGCTGCTTATTAGAGCAAGTAAGAAAAGAAAATAACCACCCCAATATGGAATAACTCAAAGTGGATGGAACTCCACAATATACCAGAAAGATTAAGTAGAGGAAAGTTTTGATAGCATAGAAAAAATAATATTCAGAGAGAGGTTCAGTATCAACTTTTAACATTATAAAGGAAGGTTGCATGGGGTGAGATTATTATTATTAATTATTTATGTATTTGATTTATATCCTGCCTTTCTTCCTCAGGAAGGATAACCAAGGCAGCTAACAGCAGTCAATCAACAAGATAAAAAACATTTAAAAACTAAATAAAAACAATAAAATGCCAAACAATAAAAACTGATTAAAAGCAATAAAAAGCCAGGTTTTTCCCAGTTTATTCCACTGGCTGATAAAGTAAGGTATAGCAGCAAAGACACTGCCAGTTGTGGGATGCTTACAGAAAAACCAGAATGCCTTGAATAGAACAGATAAAATAATTTAGAATCTCTCCTAGATGATGGGGGGTGAGAGGAAGAAAGCTAATCAGGGCCTTATATGAGCTGAAATTAAACTGTCTGTGTCTGGGTATGCTTGCATGGCTGGTGGGAAAGGGAAACCACACTGAAGGACCTACTGCAAAGGGAGAACTGAGTAGGGCTGCCAAGAATTTGATCATCCTGGTACACCTTACAGCTATTACTTATGATCCTCCTCTTTTTTGTTGTTCTTTCCTTACTGTTTCACAGTCCCCACACCCACCCATCCTGCCCCGTTTACAAATGGGATGGGGAAGCAGAGGTGGAATTATACTCCAACACAGACAGCCTGGCAGCATCCCTGTCTTCCCCCCATGGATGGCTTTTTTAAAGGTGGAGGTGATTCAACTCGACTCTTAAGAGTTGCAAGGGGGTGACTTGAGGACTCGTAAAGTGATTCTTTTTGTAATTGAGTTGCAAGATAGCCATGACTCAAATTGCACTGGATTTCCCCATCCTTTGTACTTAGCATCTGATACCTGGCATGCAATAGTATTTAATATTTGTGTTTCACAGTTGTTCTGCAGTGGCGCCTGATATTTGACAGTATTTGATATCTGGCATGTAATGGTATTTAGCATCTGACAGTCTTTGACAGTTTCTGTGCATGAGATTTCCTATCTGGCGCCTGCCAAGTGAAATCAAGAGATGCTAATAAGAATAAAGTGTTTGAATTTTGAAGGGAAATCTGAATTTCTAAGACAAAAGTGACCAATCCATTTTTAAAAATAAAATGAATGATTGATGCTGTTCTCATTCATTTACCCAAGCAAGTTTCAGCAAGGTATTTTGGACAGCGGAGGAAGGGAGATCAGATTTCCATTCAACCAAATCCAACTTCTGCAATTCATAAGTGCTGAGCACTTAGGACATTTCTTGTTTGTTCCAGCACATTCACATCACACAGTACTATTTATGCAAGTGCTTATGTACCTACTATTCATCACTTTAGGTTAACTCCCTGAGAAAGCATGCATAATATTGCAGCCATAATGTATTATGATGAGATCAAATCAAAGATTTGATCAAATACCTTTCACTGAATCAGCTTGAAAATCGTGTAAATTCTTGCTACCCTTCCCATTATAGAACTGAAACAAAATAATCCAAATAAAACAATGGCATATACAAAAGTTAATTTTCGCCTACAGCTATAAATCTTGTAGGTTAACACAGTAAATGTTGCTAAAGTATTAGGCAGAAAGCAAAGAATGCCACAAGGCATTGCTTTCATTAAAGATTCAGTTAAATGTATGATGGCCGCTTAATATTTATTTATTTAAAGTTCTTAATATTCAATTCAAAGTCAATTCAATACTGAGTGGTGGAGTTATAAAATTCAGCCCTCAGGTTAAAATTGTGCCCCATATGACAGTACTAGATGTGATTGGTACAGATTTCCTTGGCTTCTCCTATCTGCTTGTTTTAATCTTTGTTTGTTTGTTGTTTGTTGTATCTCCATACGATAGACCAAATAATTTTATACCTTGTTTTTAGATACTTTTGTTGGAGACTAGAAAGAATACATTCACGGCAACTTTATATTAAATGGTTGAATACATTACACAGAAATATTGGTTTAATCAAGTAGAATATATATTTACAGTATGTGTGAGCATACATACAAGTTACGAACAGTGTGCATTCTGCTAGTGGAGATATGTTTCGGGTTTTCACTGGGAATTCCCCCTTTCCACAGTTGGAGGAAGTACATGAACTCCTACATCCTTCCATTCTGTGACTTTTGTGGTTTGTTTCATTTTTCAAACTTATATCCCTGACTGTCATTATAAATTGCCTATTCAAATACTGGTCCAAAAGTAGGAAGATGGAATTTACATCCCATGCCTTACTCGCTGCTCAGGTGAGAGCTGCTATTATGTCACAGTTGTTGCACAAAAGATATACTCCATGTGCCATGCGTTATGTATACCAAATTTCTACCCTATGTCTGTTATTCAAGAAAATTATACTGATACCAATGTTAGCATCAGAAAAGTTAGGGTACTTCCACAGCAAAAAAGACATTTTATACAATTAGCTCCACTGATTCTAATTACTAGAAAGGTCTAAAAACTGTGTAGAACCGTTTCAGGGGCAAACAGCAAAGGGAATTCTTAGAGCAAAAATGGCACAAGGAGCAAGAATGCTTTCCTCTTGCCAGGCCTGGATATGATTTCCACTGTCACCAGATTTTTGACATAAAAGGACTGCTTTTGGTCTAGTCCTATATTTGATTTACAATGACATAAAGGCTAGTGGCCACTTGGGGTGGCCTGGCTGGGAGCTACAGAGCCACCAGTGCAAACAGTCAGCAGATTCGCCACCAATAGACCTGGCCAAAGCCAAACAAGGTAAGGTAGATAAGAGGGGTCTGTTGGTGGCAGATCAGGCAGAAAGAACAAGGTGCAGGCTGGAAGGTGTAGTTCTTGGTGGCAAAAGCATATGCTGGATGTATCCCTGATTTTCCAATCTGCCCCACCTCTTTTCTCTCCCTGACTTTATCCAGCAAAGTATCTGAAGACCCAAGTGGTTAGACAGCCTACTGGGAGGTAAATTTAATTTTTTTAAACTTATATCTTGGTGCTTGTGTCACATATGCATTGCATATGCAGTGGCTGCCTGGTGGAAAGTGAGAAGGGATAGGACTAGGCTGTTAGTGAAATCAGTGACAAATATCAGTGACATCAGTGACAACACTATCAAAACTGTGATTAGCTTAACAACATGCATAATTAGGCCTTAATTGTTCAGGGACGGAAGAAGTAGAGAATTTATAGTATGTGTCTGTGCTTATATTTAATATCGTATTTATAAATATAGCTTCCAAAAATATTCCTAAAGTATTTTGAGGCTTTCCTATAGTTGATCTTAATACTATGTTAGGATTATAGCTCTTCTGATTTACTTTTCTAGAAGGATATACAACCCAAATGAAAGGGAGGGGGAAACCTGCATGGACAGCTGTGATAAGAAATTTATGGAAGGGCACTTGACCTTTTTTCTTCCTGTACAGTATATTGTTTAGCTCTCAGATACACCACAAATTATTGTACATCCTTGTAATGTGTAGGTGTGATTTTTTTAAAAAAAAGTTGCTTAGAAAAATAGCAGCATCCTGTTCATCTACAGATTTATGCCTGTTTACTCAGGGAAATTAAACCTTTCCACAACTCATATTACAGAGGTAAAAAAAGTTTAAATGAAAACCACATCTGATTCAATATCATTTTCCTTACACTACCCTGCAGAGAACAGTGTTCTAATAGAAAACCAGTCATACCTCAAGCTTTCTTATCCTTGATGATAAAAAATAAAGTGGCAGCAAGGCAATAAGAATTTCAGAAATGTAAATGTGTGGCTGGAGTATGAAAGGCTCCACTTGAACCATTGCTGTTGTAATATGAGACTGCCCTTTACTCTTTTTACTTGATGCAATCATCCAAGGTAAGTACAGTGCAGAATTAAAGACTCACGACCAAAATAACAATTTGTGTATGTGTTGACTCATGCACATAGCAACAGTTCCACAATGGGGAAAACATTAATGCTTTTTATTTGGTAATCATCTGTAACATGAGCAATTAAGTACAGTACTAATGGACTATGGCTAAGAGCTGGTTCTAATATTAAAAACTGACAGAGATGAATAGGTTTGGGAAACAAAATGGGGCTGACAAAGACATTTTTATGTAGTGGTTGGACTGATTTGACTTAAACCAATCAGCGAGGCAGGTAAAGACCAGTCAGCCCTACAGCGACAATAATGCATTCATGGGCATTATACAATTCCTGTTATGCTTTAAATAAAAACATCCATTGATTTGACTCAAAGCAACCTGTGCTTGCATTATTGCACTCATTAATAAGGCAAAGGAAAGCCGATAATGTATATCCAAAATTACACTCGTTGAGCCCACTGGCAGCATTACCTGGTTTTAAAAATGAAAATGTTTCCTGGAAATGAGCCAGATACAATTAAAAACAAATATGTTGATAAAGCAATAAAATGTTTGTTTTATTTTGTTTTTGAGAGATAATACATCCTGCTTCAACAATAAAAAATATATTTTATGTGTAATTTAGAGATCAGTGTGGGGGGCAGTTCAACTTTTATTGTTAGACTATCTTTAGCTCAATGCTGTCACTTGACTGGCAGCACTTCTTTCCTGTCTCAGACAGAAGTTCTTCCTAGCCCTGATACTTGAGATCCATTTGTTGAAGATAATAGGGATTAAATCCAGGACTTGGCATGCTGCAAAGCATGTGTGAGCTGCAGTACTTTTCCTTCCTACTTCTAATCATTAGTTACACATAATTCAAAGGGTCAGAAAGTTCTGTGTACTGTACAACCACTGCTAATGCAGTTGGAGATACCATGGAGGTTTGGGATGGGGTATCTGCCAATTCTACTTATTATAACTCTCACTTGACAAAGCGGTTCTACAGCCTAATCTGGAAGCTTCCCAAATGGATTGAATACACCCAGCCTCCTGTTTCAAAGAACATATTGCAAAGTATCATCCAACCAGGGCTTCCTGAAAACACTCAACCAACTTTCAGTTAAAGGGTAGTGTCAGGCCAATGGCAAAGGCATGATGCCATTTCTTTTGACAACTGCCTTCAAATGGTTAACTCAAAACTAATTTACAAAGTATACCTAATATTGCTTTAAAAAGCCATGTAAACCACAGGTTGTTCTTTCACTGTTTTAAGAAAAACATGGTAAAATAACAAACTGATGCTGAGGAGAAGCAAAAGCACTATAGCAGCAAGACACTGGGTGACAAGACACTTTTTCAACCCAATCCAAAAGTCAAGACCTCTTTCAGAGAACCAGGAGTATAGCAGGCAGCAGAAAGTCCCCACTTTTTCATATGTAGTTTTCACAAATAGAAACATGCAACCTTGATCAGCACTCCAAACTATGAAGTGGGCCGTGAAGAGGGTTTCCTGGAGATTATCAGACAGCCATGGAAAACTCAAGACAGCATCAATCATCTGTTTTTAAGCATGGGGAAGGAATGTTCAGAGCAAGCACTGCTTTTTGCTTTTCCTGCCTCATCCAGCTACCTATGAGGACACTGATAGGTCCTTCTTTCAAAAGCTCTCACACTCTGAATTTCCTTTTTGAGACATTAAAACTGCCTTTCGTACACTGGTAATGGCTGCAGAAGCAACCTGATGACTATGTATCTTCCCATTGCTGGATCAAGGTGATTCAGTGTCTTTATGATAGTTGAGTCCTGTTGAAATTAATTAAGCAAGTGACTGTTTACTTAAGTTCCATTGATTCCAAAGGGATGGGAATAAATCCACACTTGCTTAACAACGTCCACTGGCTATGATTTCTTTATTCATATTCACAGAAGACAGTGGGAGTAATTGCATACTGAGTCCATACCAGTGTAGAGCTGCCTCATCATCTACATACCCCTGTTTCTCAAACTGTGTATAGGGACCTACTAAGTGTGTTGTGAACCAAATTCAAGTGGGTTCCCATTCATTTCAGTATTTTAATTTAGTAAATTAGACTTGATATTATCATGGTATGTGACTGCATTTGGGGAAATGTTACAAACATTATGTTGTACAGTAGCCTGCATGGCAGGCTACTATGTATATGCTTGTAACAATGATAGTAAGTGGGACTTACTCCTGGGGTAAGGGTGAGTAGGATTGCAGTATAGGTTTGTTAAAAAATTTCCTGCTTGATGATGTCTCTTTTAGTCATGACTTCTGGTGGGTCCTGAAAGCTGTTGTTCTTAAAAGTGAGTCCCCATGCTGCAAATTTGAGAATCACTTATCTACACAGCTCCACTCCAGCATCTGTTTTTTGACTATGAATTCTATTTTAGGATTGCAGTGGAAGCAACTCATAGTTTACCAATAGATTACTAATAATATTTTATTCTGGATAACCATGACCCTATATTGTACATGGCACCTTGCTTCTAAATGTTTGGTTGATGGCTTCAGAAAATGCATGTCTGCCTAATGTATGTTGAAAAACACAGTGTTATAAGATGGTAATAAACAAACACTTCCTTGGTCCCTACAGGCAACTAGTTAGTGATCTGGAGCATGAGATAATATTGTTCATTTCAGAGCTTGAAAGCACACATATTTTATTAATGGCTGTATTTTCTCAAAATTCTTTTAAGGAAGCATCACAACCATATCATGTTATCTGATGTATGTTGGGATACCTAGGGTTTGGAAACTATTATTAACTCAGAAAGGGTAAAAAAATCAATGCTTATAAAACAGTAAGTCTGTTGCACTTTAGAAAGATAAATGGTTGTCAGCTGCAGGAAAGAAGGAAAGAACAAAACATTAAAGGGAGAGGGAAGAATTGTTTTTGTATTGCTTATAATGGGAATATACTTCTAATTTGAAGATAACCAGAGTTTGCTTTATCTGCATATAACCAAAAAGGTTCTTAAAAAACTGCAGCCAATCCAGGTAGTTATTCTTGCTTCTTCTATCCTCAAAGTACTGTCTGCTTTGCTCATTTGCTAGAGCTTCTTTATTAGAGAAGCTTTGGTAAAATGGAGGTATGAAGCTGAAAGAAATCAGATGCCCGATCTGTTTGCTTTGCCATTGGAGACATACACTCTGGTTTAAATTACAGCGTATTATAGATCTAAGCTGGTGATGGAATATTTACTGTTCGTTTGTAAGTGGCCTCGTCACTTGGTATCCCCCACATTCTTTACAAAAGGCTTTGAAGGTCCTCCAAATTAATTTCTTCCTTTTATTAAACAAGCATTTCATATTTGTTATCTTACCTTTCATAATGTCTACGCGTACATGTAGCTGCACTTGTGCTTCCAGGATTACCACCTAATTCATCATAAATATGTTTCCATTGTCGACGAGCTGTTATCTGTAAAAGTGGCAATGGAAAATTTAATCTTGCATCTTTACAGATTTTTTTTTCCAGTGTACGAGTTCACAGCAACAAATGTATATGTGACACATTTAGAACAGCATGTACTACAGGCACTATTCAAGCCCCTGAAGAACAGACTGAACACACATCAATGGCTCTCTTTTCACAAGAGATGACATTCTACACATTTATTTCATACAATTTTTTGTACAATTGAGTTTCTCTGCTGTCTCATTATCAAGCAATTTTGTTATTTTGTGTGTGCAGTTTCTTGAAAAAGAACTTCAATCAATTGAGGGCCATTAACCGTCAAAATGTATGCAGACAAATCCCTTGGTAAATTATGAAAATGAACCTCAAACTAAGCACAAATAATAATTACATAGTTATTTTAACTGAGTTAGTGAAAATGAATCCATTGCAAACCCTTAATCCATCATAGCCCCTTTCAAATCTACACAGAAACATGGCCTGTAACTCTATATGTTACAAGCTGTTTATTTTCATCCGTCTGTGTCAGTAAAATATACAGATCAAATGGTAATGAAATCTAAACACTCTCCAATGTTAATATTTGAGCTATGTCTTATATTTGGCTAAATGGAAGAAAATAAACATATTGCAAAGGATTAAGTTGCAAGCTATGGTTCGGGGGATGGGGCAGGTTTCTGTGCAGAAATTAAGAATAATTGAGGGAAGAGCTGGCAGCAGAACAATTCTGAATGTCACTTCATTATTTTACATAGTCAGCCAAATTTAAAAAACAGGAAGGAAAATAAGGATTGGAGAAATAAAGCATGACAGCACTTCACCCTCATTGCATGCATTTCATAAAAGTGGGTGCAGGAAGATTAGTGAAAAATTGTAGTAAAGGGATTTTTTTAAATTGTGGGGGAATTTTTGTCATTTTTGTGGAATGCCATGGTGCTTAATATACTCAGACCCACAGGCTTCTTTGCAGTTACCCACAGTGCTGCCGATGGAGTTCACCAAGGAGCCAAAGGCAGCAATCAAAAGAAAACAAATATCAAAACTTGCAATCTAAGGGCCTGTAATTTTAATCTAAAAAAATGGAGATGAATGAAGCGGTTAAATATTTTAGGGTAAATAGTGCTTTTCTTGCACTGCATAGAGATAAAACATTTCCTTCGCAGCAGCCAGGCTTCAAAAGCAAAAGACATACTATTTGGTAATGTTATAATTTCAGAGAAACCTCCTTGAAGCTTATCTTCGTTTTGTTCTCATTAGACATAACCACCACCTACTTCTAGCTGCTGATTAAATCAAAATACTTATTTCTTCATCAGTTACATGAAATATCTAAAACTTTGACTCACAACCAGCCTTTACATCACCCTTTACTTAAAGGGGAGTAACTGAGTTACTGTAGATTCTATGAACCTCCTCTCTGCTCCATTGGGACATAGGCCTCTATCCTAAAGTGAAATTAAGCCCCTTGCTCTGGAGCAGTTAAGATAACTTTCCATAAGATAACACTAGAGGGTGACGTAACTGCGTGGACCAGTAACTGCTATGGATTTTGCCCTATGAGTACATAATAGCTTTTCCTCACATACAACGGCTTATTAGATCTACAACTTATGAAACACAATGGCAAGTCCACTAAACTGCTTCCCATATCTGGAATTGCATGCAATATATGCATGTGCAAATCTACAGCTCCATTTATGCAGATGCAACACATTGCATGTGCAGAAATTATCACTATTGCCCTATTATGCCTTCCAACCAGCCTCTTCCTCCTCAAAGCTTAGGATGTCAGTATCAAAAGATTGCAGCAATCTGCCATGTATGAAGCCCAACCCAGAATCAGATCATATATGAATGGTTTAACATTGGGTTCCCCACAAATCTGCACTGCTTTATAGATGGTCGGCTCCTTTCCAGCCATGCTTAAAAATATCAGTGTAAAATTAGTGTAATCAGTGGACAGAAGTATCTCAAAATTAAACCTGTGGAGTAAAATATATTTTCTAAATGAAGCTAAACACATGCTTAATAGAGATTAATCCATACTGATTTCACTGTGAAATGCAGTAAACATTCACTTCTGTGCTATAATTTAGCATTTTTGGAGCATCTATAGCTTGAAGGTGGCCCTAACTATATGGTCTACCTGTCATCGTAGACAGGTATAAATGAAGCCTGTGAGCCAGATGTAATGTGCCTTTTTCCTGTATCTCCCCCCTGATTATTATGAGTAAAAGCTTGAACAGGAGTAAATATGCTAATTTATCCAAAGCTGCTCAACTCTAAAAACCAGATCACATCCAGGGTCCAAGATCAACTCTACAGAAACCTCAAAGTCCTTAGAGTGTGACCCAGAATACAGACTGTTACTGCCTTGGATCCATTTACAATGCTCCTTGCATGGTTTCTTCAGCTGCAGAAGTACAGAGCATCTAATTTGATTTATAAGGATCGTGCAAATGAAGAACATCCTTTGTTCGTTCATTCCCAAACTCTTGCACTTCCATATTTGAAGAAATTGTACTTGGATCAAGGTAAGGAGGAGGAGAGCGACGCTCTGCTCATTTTCAACAGGCAAAAAGTGCAGGTGACTCTGGATGCAATCCTAACCATGTCTACTCAAAAGTAAATCTCATTGTGTTCAATAGGTCATTCCCAGGAAAGTGTCTTTAGGATTGCAGTCATTTGCTGCATTCTGGAGGAAGGCAATGACAATCTCTGACTCTAAATTTGCTCTCCTCTCATTCCTCCCCACACACAATCTGCCACTGAGGCAACCTCACCAAATGGATAAACAACCCTGCATAAAGAGAAGCACTTTGGAGTTACACCACCAGTCTTATTTATTCTTGTCTAGCCAGAGAGAAAGTATGCTTGCTGTAATCATGCCAGGTATCCTGCATAGGAGCATCCTTTCTAAACAGTTTTATATCTCTCCTTCTGCTAAGGGGGTAAGTTCAAATGTATGTAGGATGAGGCTTTGATCAGTTCTGATTATTATACATCTTCTGTGTAAATATACAGGTATAATGTAAATATCAACTGATTTTTCATCTGTGATTTTATCTCAACACAAAGGAAGTTGGCTCTTTAAATTAAAAGATAAACCCAATAAAGCATATGCTCACCAAAGTAAAGCAGCAAGCAAGCAATCAACCTACCTCTCCGGAGCTGAGAAGAGCACTGGGAGGCAGACCCCTCCATTCCCTGGGAGCAGCCAAAGATTGCAAAGCAATTTAGAAGTTGTAATCACTTTGCATTCTTTTGTTTCTGCAGGGGAAAGGGAGGGATCAGCTACCTGGCTGAAACAAAGCTCTTTAATGTCCTGGAGAGGGAGGTTGACTTATCACCTGCCTACTTCATTACCCTGGCAAGTAGACTATCTTTATGTCGGAAGCAGCCCCCTCTCCTTACCCCTTCTGATGGAGTCCAGGGGCCGGGATGTGTCGCAGCGGCAGAGGAGGAACCGGGGAAAGCCCCCAGGAGGTGGATGGAGAGCAGGCAGGAGCATCCTCCCCACTAGTAGCATGCCCCTGAGAGGTGCAGGGAGCTCCAGCCCCCACTGGGTGCCAGAGCAGTTGAGCAAGCAGCCCTCCCTCCTATGGCTACTGAGGCATCTTCTACCCCTGGTTGCTGGCCCTTCCCAGGTGGGGCCCATGTGGGCTTCCCAATAGGGGAAGGTGTAGGCAGGGGAGGTGGCAAGGCACAGGTACCCCACAAACCCCACACTTTAAATGGCTGCCTAATCTTTTGTTTTTAAAAAATCCTCGAAGATGCCAAGTCTCAACTTGTAGGGTATGTGAGAAACATATAGGATCTTCTAATAGACTCAAGCTTGCTATGAATGGTTTACCTAATTCTCTCACTGATAATACATGGGGAAAGGCAACTCTTTGTGTTTAGAGACTGTATGTAGAGCCAAACAAAATAGGAAGAGAAGCATTTTCGTGCTCTGCTTGTAAGCTTCCACTGACACTTGGCCATCCACTGGGGAACAGAATGCTCAACAAGATGGACCTCGTTCTCATCAAATTTGGGAGCAATCACTGTTTTTTGAAATGGTGACAGAGCAGAATTTGGGACTTCAGAATAACTTTCCATTGTGAAGTCCTCAAATACAGCGATGGCCCTTAATCTTAAATAAGCAACATCATAGGCATTCTGAATAAAATGTACACATGATACAATGCTGTCCAGCCCAAATCAGTAGTAAGTTCTCATGTAGGATTTGAGTTAAAATACATCTGTACTTGTGTAAATCCACAAGTATGTAAACGTAAATGTACTTGTGTAAATCCACAAGTATGTAAATGTAAAAGATGTAAATACATCTGTACTTGTGAAAATCCATTTTCATCAGATGCACTTAGATCCAACCCTTGTAATCAGTACTGTTCTTGGGCTGGAATCCAAAGGTCAGTTAATGGTCGTGGGTCCTTCCACTGCCTTTTCAAACCACAGCTCCTTATAGCCCCTTGAAAAGCCATTCCTGTGGTACTTGGATCCCAGTCCAAATTTTAGTGACATCTGGATGACAATGTCTATCAAGAAGAGAAATAAATTTTCTCATGTTCCTACTTTGACTGAACTGCGTTCAACACATGAGGTATTGGTTTTGCAGACAGACGTTCAGTCAAAGCAGTGAAAGCTGAACTCAAAACTGTTAACTCCTGCACATTATGAAATCTCCATTTGTTAGGTTCACTGTATTGGAAAAGAATAATATCGCAGCTGTTGTTACACAGTGTAAAAATACAACAAATGTGGCTCTTTTAAGTTAAATGTTGTCTGGAAGTGAGTGATTTAAAAATGTATTTTAGCAATTAAAAAAAATAGATTGCTAGAAAACCTTCAGGGCTACCTTTACTTTACCATGACACTGCCCAGTATCAAATGTACTTTGCTGCTGTTTTGTTTTGTAAATTGTACACTTATTTGACTACTAGACACTGAACAATGTGAGTGGAGTATCTGGATGTGGTATCATTAACCTAATGGCTCTGACTTAAACACTTGTTTAATTTCACTTGCTAATTGCATCTCAATAGTCCCAGCACATTCTTGCATAAATATTGGAAGCTGAAAATGCATTCAGCTTGATATCATATAACTCTGCCAAGTAATATGAGGACAGCATCTCTTTCACAATGTGCTCATATTCAGAAAAAAAATGTCAGCAGCAGGGTTATTTTGGATGTGAAAAGGAGTTTAGGGAAGCAATTTCAAGAAAATGATTAATGCAGATTAAGGCAGCACAACAGGTAGACAAGAAACATTCCTTTGGGGGGAGAATGTGCTGGATGTGATGCATGCTATATCCACTGCAGGGTCCAATCCCAGGTTTATAAAGGGCTCAAAGCTGTCACTCCTTGCCTGACCAGCCAGGCATATACTATTTGCCTGACCAGTGTGCTTAACCTGTCCAAACATCCCTGCTTTCATTTCACATGGATTCCCCTCAAGTTTCAGGAAGACCTTGGTATGGAGTTAGGCTATTTTTTCCCTTCCATGCAATGGATTGATGTCAGCCAGGGCATGGATGTTGCGCTGGCATAGGCCCCTTTACTGCTGTGGTAAGAAAACCCTCATAGATAAGCACAGTGTACCCGCTGGCATGGATGCCACAGGGGCTTTCTTCACACTGTTGGACCTATGGGCACCTGCTGGAAGAGGTGAGCCTATGCAGGGAGCTGAATGGGACAGGGGTGGCAGAAGGGGGAAGGGGGATTGGATTGGGCCATGAGACAATCATAGGATTGTGATCTTTATGGGTAGCAACAAAATTATCTGAATGAAAATAACCTGCTAATAATCAAATTTTGTCATTATTGTCAGCTATTTTCATTACAGTCTAGTCTTTGTCTTCACCATGGAAAATCAGAAGGTGCAAGAAGGGAAAAAAGAAAGAGAATGTGGTCAATAGGAGTTGTAAGACAACTCTCGTCATAGTCACGTAAGTTGTTACATTACAACAGCTGCTGCTTTAGGGTAATACAGTTACACAGCAAGGTACAAATGCCAGTGAATTGATAAGAGGTATTCTTCTGCTAAAAGTATTCCTCATGCTCCCGGCCTGAGATGCCTATTCCAGTTGTTCTGCAGTCATCAATATCAGCTGGAAGAATGGATTTCCAAGCCTATAAATCTGCCATTTTGCAACTAAGGCTGCAAATCTGTCCTCCATGTAGGTTGGCCTAAGCCATGGCATACGTCCTGTGCTGATCTGGGTGGGGTGTCACCAATGTGCAGTAAAACACTTCTATCTAACTTCTGGGCATTTAGGCCAATGCACAGGTCAAGGACTATTCATTTTTGCATGTGTACGAAATAAAGCTTGTCCCTTGCTTGCAAGAAATAACTGCAACCAAATTTGGTTAAAACAAACTTCTAGGCAATATGGAAAGTCCTGCTCAGCCAAAACAAGTTATTTGTACTAAAACGAACTTCTTACAAAAAATCCAAAAATATTTAACATCATAATAAAAAAGATTATCGATCAAAATATATACCAATTACATTTAAAGCAATCTAATATGTTTTTCATTAAAATTGGTCTTGTAGAAATTTATACTTTAAAAGCTTTTTCAAACTGAAAGATCAATTTAATTTTCATCCTGAAAACTAACCAGATTGGGTATAAGCCAGCATTGTTATAGAGGGAATTTATTAAAATAGAGGAACAGCCATGCTGGTAGTCCCACTAGGTGGCAACATTTCTCTGAAGGAAGGGGGGGTGGACCTCAACAAAGGCCTCCCCTGCTGAACTTGCTGAACTTTACTTATAACTTTTGCCAGTCTTTAGTCTCCCCTGAATAACAGATGCTGGTATTTACTGCACTGCCCACTTAAGAAGAAGAAAAAAGTTGCCACGTCTCTTCCACCTGACCACACAGACCCTTGCTAAACCATGGTTTGCACTAACAAAAATTAAGAAACCAAATCATGATTTGAGTTCCAAACATATAAATGAGCAAACCACAGTTTAGAGTTGTCTGTCCTCTTGCAATTTCCATCTTCTCGGCCCTTCATTCCTCACTCCATTGTGCATCAGCCTCTAAAAGTGACATGATAGCCATAATTCTGGTTCACCATGGAAATCACACCAAATCATGGTTTGCAAACACACTTTAAATTGTGGTGGTTTTTTTTAAATTCTAGTTTGTTGGCCAGTCACACACCATAGTTTGCCAAACCACTGTTCAGCTCCTTTAACTATTATTTGGTATGATGACCAAAGTGAGTTTATTGATCTTTCCAACTTTCCTAAGCTGTAGGTTCCTACAATAAGGCTGCAACCTATACATGCCTAAGTTGGATGAAAAGCCATGAAATATTAATGAAACAATGTAAGGATTTATGGGTTAAAAGATTAAAATTTACACTAAATGTGAGCATTAAAGAGAATTTTTATAAAATGATGTATAGATAAAATTTAACACCGGTCAAATTAGCGAAAATGTATAAGAAGTCCTCAGATAAGGTGACATTCCAGAGTAACTACAGGACCTTTTACACCGATGTAGTTACGGTGCCACCTATGGGAAACTTATGGGAAATGCATACAGCAATCCAGAGTAAGTGCCTCTTACAACCTCCCTTAGTTACTCTGGATTGTAGGGTATGTGTTGGAAGTGTAAGAAACATGAAGGTTTATTTTATCATATGTGGTGGACTTGTTCTAAGGTAAAAAAAATTTGGGTTTTGATTCATCAACAATTACACTTAATATTCACAGTTAATAATTACAGTTAATATTCAAATGAAACCAGAAGCTTTTCTATTGGGAATATTAGATAATTTAATCCATAAAAATTTTGAAAGTATGTTTTTATACATGGCAGCAGCTGCAAGGATTTGCCATGCTAAATACTGGCAAGTTCCAGAAATACCTTCAGTTGAAGAATGGTGGATTAAGCTATTGGACTTTGCTGAAATGGACAAACTTACAACTTTTCTTGAAGAGAACACAATAAATACTTTCAAGGACTTTCTGTGCAAAAAGGGTATGATGGGTAAAATTAATTATGGATTTGATGAATAGATTTTTATCTCCCTTTTTGATGTCTGTTGGAACTGCTAAGTAACCTTATAGTTAAAGAAATTTTTTTAAAGTAGTATAATTTAATAGAAATAATTGATGTTATTTTAGATTTATTATTATTAATAGACTTCAATTATTATTTAGACTTTAGTTATTAAAGAAAGGCAGATTAGGTCATCTGTGCTGTCCATATATTCTGATAAAAACATTTGTTTATTTTTTCTGTTTTCTTTCATTCTTTATTGTTCCCCTTTTTGAAAAATAAATAAAAAAATATTTTTTAAAAAGCCCACTTAATTGTCATGTAAAAATCAAGCGCTTCCAAATACCAAAAGTCAGCTAAAGGATGTGCTAATGAATTCTTGTCTGTGATCACTATTGCCTTATTATCACAAAAATATCTCAACCACAGTTATGTTAATTGACAGCACAAGTACAATACAGAGAAGACAGAACAATAGTTCTTGTTGTATGGGATGAATGCCAGGGTAACTTTAATTTCAGCTTTTGTGTTCTCCTTTGTTCGTTCATTATAGCATAAATGTAACCCAGATTTATACTTGATGAACAAAGCAAAAAATAAATAAATCTGTATCTCTATATTTCTCGCATTCGACTATAGCAGGAAACATACAACTTAATCTGACCATCACAGGCAAGAAAAATAATTCCAGTGACGATCGTCTTATGTCAGATGGGTTTTATTACAGATGCCAACTCCCTGTGCCATATTAAGGAAGCTCTTTATTCTCATTTCAAGATCTTAATCACAGTATGTTGCTCCAATATTTTATTGGTTTGGAATACATGCTGTAAAATCCACAGCCATCAAATTTCCCCGTGAGCTAAAAATAAAGTGGCCATGTCAGATATGGTTAGTTGATAAAAAGCGTCAGGAGTGCTTCCCCCTTCCCCCAACTTTATCCTTTGGATAGCTTCCTGTTTATGTGGCACTGACCCTTGTCTAATAAAGATATTTCACCATTCACAACAAGGAAAGATACCACACCATACTATTGCTTAATGGACAACACTGATTAGTTTTGAAAGCATTTAATACATTTCCCATATTCAGCATGAACAGATGTCAGGGACTATGCCAAGTGAAATTCTGTTTTATACAATCTTGGCTTGTTGAACAAGAATAGCCCTTTCTCAACATGGGAAAAAATTACAGACCCAACCAATTTCCTTGACAGGGAAGAGTTACATATGTTTTCCACTTGGAGTTTTCTTTTTTCTTTCTTTTTTTTAAAGGACAAGTTTACAGTTTTGCCAAACCTGGAACTAATTGGAGCCATTTACCCAAAAAGCCCAATAAGCCTACAGTCCATGTATTTGTACTACATGGTTGTTTCCTTTTTGTGTGTGTTTTTAAAATAATAACAATAATTTAAAAAAACACAGGGGAAAGTTAGATTGCACAATTTTTGAAATCAAAGTTACTTAAACACTTACTGTTTCATATCCTCCCAGTTTTTGAGCAGCTTGAAACATAGTCCAAAGGTTAACTGTTAGAGGGACAATAAGTATTTAGATAAGCATTGCATTAACCAACTTTTCAAAGAAATGCAAATTAAACAGTTTTTCTTTTACAAGGAAGCAAAAAAGATAATGATCACATCTGCAAAAAATAGAAAAGCAGAAAGTCTTCACGAGAGATTTACATAATTCAAAGAGTAAACACTGACTTTCAAAATGCACATATATCATTCCTGTCTAAAAATAACAAGGTAAACAGTCTATTGAAATGCAGTTTCAGGTACAAAATAAATGATTACTGAGCTTGTTCACTTCCAGAATAAGAATGAAAGAGCATTTCTTTTCTTTTTAAAACCCATCCTTAAAAAGCTTTGTTTTATATGTTCCTATATAAACCGAAAATTAGTTATTAGGAAAAGTATTCTTTACAAAAGGGGGGAGATTCTAGTTAATGTAGCAGTAAACTGGAGTGCATACAAAGCAGTCATTGATTAAACAAGTATTTACTGCTACTCAGATAAGAGATTTTGGCCAGGATCCAGAGATCCTCTTTCGTATGAGAAAACAAGCTTCTACATGTGGAGCAGCTATTTTTCTTATTGCACGCAGCCTGAAGTATGAGGAAAATTAAGACTCATGAGGGTTTTTTTCCACAAGGGCTGGCTGTACTGGGTGTTCTGACAACTGCATGCCTGCATTTAAGCTACCGCAATAGCACACAATCTCAAGTCATGCACAGAACCACTTTGTGAGCTTTTAAGTTGAAAAGCGGTATATAGATACTGTAGATAGATAGATCTCAGATCATGCACTCCTTTCATTGGTGCCTTGAAATAATATTGCTTAACCAGAGGAGATGCTTGTGCTGAATGGCTGGCCCTGCATGCACATGTTGAAGCTTGTATTTCACACATAGTTGTCAGTGGTGGGCTTCAGCAGGTTCACACCTACTCTATAGAACCGGTTGTTATTGAGATATAAGCTATATAAAGTTTAAAAATAGCCATTTAAAAATGGGTGCTGGCCAGGCATAGGTTGTTAATTTCTTTGAATCCCATCACTGGTTGTGCATTCTAGTTGAGGAAGGGCACAAGTGTTAGGGCGCAATCCAGAGTAACTCCGGGGAGTCCTTGCTCCGACATAAGAACAATTTACTCAGGATTGCAATATGAATTTCCCATAGGTTTTCACTAGGTGGTGCCGTAACTACGGTGACGGAAATGTCTCTTACGTGCTCCTGAAGTTACTCTGGATTGTAGGGCTACTCTTTCACATAATAACACACTATTTGGCCAAAGTGTTGTCTGATAGCTATGTGATAATACTATGGAGACTGGAACGAGCAAATATCACTAATATGTTTCCAAGGTAGAACATCATGGATATAGTTTGATTGGCTTTGGCCAAAAGCAAACTTTTTGCCACTTTCAAGAGATTTTGAGAACTAAATCTTGAAAGGCAAAAATATAAACTGAGACTATCGTTGAGGCATCATAGCTGCCTTGCACCATAACTTGAACTCTTGCTTCAAGAATGAAACTTGGTGTCTCAATCAGCTGTTTTACCATTTGTCTTTTCTCAAAAGTAGACATTTCTAATCTCATTGTTATAGAAATAAATTTTACAAAGAAATAGGAATGTGTGCAAGAGCCTTGAAGCTAGAGAGACTGGACTGGGATACAGAGGAAGGACATTTATAGCTCTCATATTCTTTTTTCATATCTTCTGGCAATAGCTGTCCTGACATCCCACCATCATTAGTGCTTTCCCTCCTTTTCTCCTAATATTGCCTGGGTGACATGATGGCATGATACGCTCTCATGACAAGGACACCACTTCCACTTCAGTGACTACCTAGTGAGGAAATGTGGCCAATATTAGAATGGATGGCTTGTAGAATTCATGTACACAACATAAAGTGGCAACTCACACCAACAGTTATAAGTAGCTATTGCAAGCTGGTTGATCATGGATAAGATATTTCATAAATATATATGTTGTCCTTTCATGCCAATTTGAAGTTATTTGTTGACGACTGGAAGCTTCTGTGATTAGAAAATTTTCACCACCAAAGATCTAACAAGTAGATAGAGATGGATCTTTGATGCAATTATACCTTTTGGTAAACTTACAGTTTTTGGTTTTGTACGCCTGTATTTCACTTAACTTAGGGCGCAATCCACAGTAATTATGGGGAGTCCTTGCTCCAGTGTAAGAACAAGTTGCTCTGGATTTCAATATGAATTTCCCATAGGTTTTCACTAGGTAGCGCAATAACTACGGGTGCATGTAATGTCTCTTACGTGCTCCCGTAGTTACTCTGGATTGTATGGTTAGATGGTCTTTCTAAAATTAAGTTACAAATAAAATAGGGAGAGGTGTCAGTCTTCAAAACCCTGTTATTTTTTCTGTACTGAGAAGTCTTAAGAAAGAGTAAAAATAGGTTCACCGCCATCTTTCCTTGCTATGTTAATATTCCACAGGCTGAAGGAAGAGCTTTTCCTAGTTGCTCTGCATGGATTGTTTCCATAATATTATAAATATTGTGAGTGTTTCCCAATGCGTAATACTTTTTATTGAACTAGAGTGATCTCACTGTACTTATTTAGCAACAGAGAGTTAGTAAACTGGTTCTCCTATTCCAATGTATTCAGATGTTTACATCTGTCAGACGCTGTGAATAATCTTGGTCCTCATATGAGCAATTCAGTTACTCTTGAGTAATGTTGCTGAAGCGTGCAAGTAGCACTTAAATACTTGTAGAACTGGGTACATGTGGGACACAGCTGAATATTAAACAACCCAGGGTATTTTAGCTGCATGTGGCAGAATGATCTCATCCCAGTACTGGATAATTGTGATCCAATAGACTTTGTCTTTTCTTTTTCATTTTATCTCTTTATTAGGGACTTGAGAATAAACAAAACACCAACATTTGAGGGGAAAAAACCCCAACATCTTTTCTTCATCACAAAGCATATTAAACAAAAAGCCTCACTGAACCTTGTACTCTCCCTGAGCTATCAAGAGCTTTGCTCAGGCCTTGATTTAATCGGAATCAAATGCATAATGCAACAAAGCTGTTCATAGTACATTAATTTTACTTCTATTTCAAGCAGCCGGTTTTTCAGGCAAACATTGTAATCATTTTGGAGTTATATAAGTTTCTAATGGCTGCTAGAGGTCTGTTGCAATCAGTGTCAATTGCTATTGCTATTAGGTATGTAAAATTGCTATTAGGTATGTAAATTGTTATGTAAAACATACAGGTTTGACATTCTGCATCAAAATAACATATGGCTTTAATCTGGGGAGATGGGCTGGGGTGTGTAATATTTCCAACCTCCCTTTAGAATAATTTAGATACCTTGTAGACTACATTTGAGAAAATATAAAAACATCTTTTGTGGTTTGTGATGTTCACTCTTCTATATTATAGAACGTTTATGCAGATTTTAATTACAACTGCATGTTCTCTATTAATTATTGCTTCTTAAATGGTGACATCCACAAGCATTTATTCCACAGCAGTACTTAGCAAGGTGTTCTGCTTTTAAACAGAACCAGTCTATTTTTATATGTTCAGTTAATTATGATCTCTAAACCCTGTGACCTCCCTCATCTATTCTCTGACCATTTTTAATGTCTTCCTTTAATATTTGTGGAATTTTTTTTCCTCTCAAGGAACATCTGGGTACAATAAAAGTACACCATATTATTCATTCAAAGCAAGACTATTGGCTGCAGTTTTACCAAAGAGAGAATGAAGGAACGTTTTAAACATATGTATTGCTAGTCGGCATTGATGTATCTGAAAACAATAAACATCCAGCAACAATCGCCCAGAGCCGTAAATCTTAAATGAAGAGACACTAAAAAGACCTGACATGGAAAATGTGGAGGTGGATATAAACACAGTGACAAGAATGATACTTTGTGTGTGTGTGTGTGTGTGTGTGTGTGTGTGTGTGTGTGTGTGTGTGTGCGTGTGCGTGTGTGTGCGTGTGTGCGTGTGTTCTTTTCGGTGGGATAGATCACTTTGGAAAAAGAGGGGACTTGACAATGGTAATTTATTTTATGGTACAAGGGGTCTCCTTGTCTCAAAAGAAACAAATAATGAAGAAGCCAACATGGCATGTTCAAGCTCATGGGCATGCTGAAATAGTTTCTTTGGTAGCCTGACTGTTGATTTTATACAAGGGTATAATGCAAAAAGAGAGAAAGAAAATCAGCCCCCAATGTTCCCCATTCCATGAAGTCAGTCAAACCCACAAGTCAAACTTATCAAAACTATTCACAAAAATACAATGAAAATTCTACTTACTCTGCTTAAAACCTAGATAGGGTATTCGTTCAATTGGTGTTTTCCTTTCTTTCATATATTTATAAAGTGCCACAAGGAATGCCTGTTCATCCGCTCTACATTCGCCTACGGAAACCTTTGATTTATTCTCACTTGAGCCCTTTTTGCAGTTGCTGTTGTTATTTTTGGTTTTGGACAAAGGTGACTTAGCCTCATATTTTACCTGGAAGAAAAGAGGAGATGCCAAATTAGATATTGAAAACTGATTCTTCACTTTTAAGAGATGCTGTCTTTTGCCTTATCATAGCCTCTCTTAGTTTGACCTCTTAGGTCAAACTGCACTGCTCTTGTATTTAACATCAAACTCTGCTCTATCTTTTACTAACAATATGTTACATATTTTTGGCTAGACCGCACACACACAAAACACACACAAACTCCTTGCCATGTTGTGGATGCACCATTCATTAAATTTCATCATGCTCTACATCATGCTCTAAAATAAAACTAGGAATGAGAATGCAGGTTTGGTTTATGCCAATAGGAATATGAATGATTCTCAATAGCTGGGTCTCCAGAAACTGATTTAGTACATGTACAAAAACACACAAACATTATAGTGCTGCTATATTTTCTTCCATAGAACTGAACAGTTTTGAGGGAGAGAAAGACAAATACTGCACATAGGACATATCATAGCGCACACTATAGGATTGAAAATAGGGCATGGCCAATGGTGCTAGCTCTCTTAGTTATTAATACACTCCATGCACTCAGAATGCCAGATATTTAGCAAGTCAATACATAAGCCAGTTTTCGTGTTTTCATCAAAGTCTCACTCCAAGAGGTGTTAGGACACCATAGATAGGGTCTTCCTGCATTCTTAATAACTCAATGGGTATCGATGTAAAGAAGAAAAACCTCCCATATGTCCCAGCTAGGTTCACTGGGACAAGAGGCACATCTCACTGATGTCATTTTATCTCATGTAAATGAATTACTGCTTTTCATTTTAAAGGAGGGAGTTTTATATGCTTGGGAACACAGCTAAAGGGCAAAACTTGCACACCCCAAAGCTGTGCACTACATGGACACTTTCTGTATCCCTAACCCACTTCAGAGACAGCAATTTTGTCAAGTGTATATGAATCAGTTATCAACTTCAGCATTACCCTCTGTCACAAACAAGAAATGGTGTAGTATACATCTGTAGCTTAACTAAAATCTCAGTGCTTCCACTGAGCTCCCCAGACACTGAATGAAGTCAAGAAAACTATTGGAAAAAGGGCAGCAGGCCTCCTTCAGTCTTGGAAGACTATGGTATCATGCTCGGCGCTGCATACACTGCATGTGAAGCACGAAAGCCTGGGTTGGATTGTTATGGAGGATAAGCTGTTACCCAAGCAGCAAATCCCCCCTCTCCACACCACTGAATTAGTCCAATGGAACGGCAGAGCTGATACGATTGGATCCAGCTGGCATCTCAGAGCTGGGCTAAGAACAGGAGTTCACCCTGTCTTGTGGGGCCAACCCGGGTCTCGAACCCTGCCCTGCTGGTTAACAGGCACAGTGTCTTAGCCACTTGCGCCACCCACAGCCATTCCAGATCTTTTGAAAATGGGGTTTCTCTGGGACAGAGGGCAAGTTTAATTCCAATCCCCAAAATATTTCTGAATTTATCTGTTTGTGTTACCAAAACACTGTATTTGGAGACAGTGTTTAAGTAGGAGCAAAATCCCTGCACCACCTCAATATTGGAGGGTCACATATTCACCAGTGGGGGCCCCATGGATGGATGCGCTTCGGTTCCTATAGTAATCCACATGCCCTCCCTTGCTAATTCTCAACAGCAGATGAAGAGGCAATAGACAAAAGGGAACATCTGTTCCCACGGCTGCTGCAGTAAAATACAGCTCTGGTCTCATTTACATCAACAAACATTTAGTGGAATATGGAGGATTGAAACAACAACTGCATTTGTTCCAAAGGATGGTTGATCTCATTTCATCAGAATTCTCTGGCCAGCTCATTAAAAAAATTGTGATACAATTTCAATGGATGGACACTGACTGGACATGATATAGGTGTGCTGTACCACCAGTTAAGGAAATAAAATGGAATCATGTTACTTCCGCCACTTTCTAAAAAGGATATACAATATGTTGCATGATCTTGTAACATCCTTCTATATACAAACCTTCCAACAAATCAAACTAATTGAATGTCAAGGTTCTGTTATGTATCACGAATGCTAAAATTTTAAATAAATTTATTCACTGGCAATATTTTTCCCTAACACACAATCAATAATATTCATGTGATTACTGGTAATAAAACACTCTTGTTAGAGGATATGGTTACATGATCTATTTTGGATACCTACTTAAAAAAAACTCATTGCTATGTAAAAGAGACCTTTGATGAATGCAAAACCATACCGGAAAACTTCCTTCATATACTCAAAACCGGAGCAGCAATTTCATAAACAAAGTATTGGTTTCAGTGTCTTGGGTGTGGCATGAATAGCTAGAGACGGAGATGGTGATATATTAACAAAAGTCAATATGGGCATTTTAAAAAATCTGCATTACTGAAATCATGACGTATTTGGCAAAATATTGTTTTCTTTAGATTTACTATTTAATGTAAATCTAGATTTAGATTTAAATTTACTATTTAATGTAAATCTAGATTTAGATTTAATGTCTAGTCATCATAATTTTAAAAAACCATGAAAATGTCTCAGACATGATGTTGCTAAAAGATTTACAAAGTGAAGGGGAGACTCCCTGGGGCTCCTGCTATCCAAGAATGTATGGCCCACTGTAAATACATGTGAAAATAGTATCATAGATATTCGCCTATAAAGGGAGAAATTTCTGCCAATAAATCAAGCTTAGATCATCCCCTCACCTTATCTGCAAGGTCACTCAGGGCTGTGTAGACAAATTGGGGGCAATGCAGAGAAAATTAGAAAGCAAACCCTCCCTGGCAAGGTGCAGTCAAAAACTTAACCTTTTCACTGCTCCAGAGAGAAAACATAAGCCAGGCAGGGCTCAAGGCTTCTATTTAAATCAAGCAAACCTTTAGCAGACCTTTCTGTACCTCCATTTCATTCTGCAAATATTCAGCAAAGGTCTGATTTTTAGAATACCAGGATTCAATCCTCATTTCCATCTGGAACAAAGCTACAATTCTGTGCACAATTACTTCAAAATGGAAGTAATGGGTGTTTAAAATAAATAGAAAATGGGTGTTTCATGGAAAAAAATGGAAAAAATGGGTGTTTTCGGTAAATAGATTGAAACTGCGTATAGCAGCAATTGCTCATGCTCCTTGCTTGTTGCATAACTATCTGCACACTCTCAATTTAGGCTGCAATCCTAATCCCCAGTTAGGCTGGCCTAAACCCCAGCACAAGTCCTATGCAGATCGGGGAGAGACACAAAAGTCTTGTAAGGCTCTTCTGGACCACTCCTGTGGGAGGGTTAGGCCAGTGCACAGGTATACAGTTGCCTCCCTATATCAACATGGACCAAGGAGTTCTGCCAGCCTAGGTTAGGACCCTATGAGCGCAATCCAGAGTAGCTACGGGGAGTCCTTGCTCTGGTGTAAGAACAATTTACTCTGGACTGCAATATAAATTTCCTATCGGATTTTGCTAGGTGGTGCACTAACGTAATGTATATCACGTGCTCCTGTAGTTACTCTGGATTGTAGGGCTAGCGATATATGTTGTATATTGAGTCTCTTGTTTAACACACCTTAAAAAAGGATTTGATTAATGGTTCTAGTGTTACATTGTCTGCAGTGCACTTACTCTGATAGTGTCTACAAAAGGTTGTGAAGACCAGAATTCAAAAAGTCAATGAATAAAATGTATCTTGTGATCTTTTACTATATTTTTATAGGTTAGAGACTGTACAGTTCTTAGGTAATAATTATTGGTAGGTTATTTTTCAGTCCAAGGCCCCCCTGCTATTACTTTGATTTTAAGAAGGTAAGAAGGTAAAGCTGAGGCACATGGCTACCCAACTCCCTTCTATCTATTGATAGTGGGGGGATTTGAACACAAGTTTCTCACTTCAGGAGCGAGAGAAAGATAGGGAGGATTGGCATGTTGCAGTCCATGGGGTCATGAAGAGTCAGACATGATTTAGGCTGTAATCCTAGACACTTCCCTGGGAGTAAGACCCATTGAACACAATGGGGCTAACTTTTGAGTAGACATGGTTTGAATTGTGCTCTTACTGATTAAATAACAACTTCCACATTTAGCATTCAATCCTAAAATGTTTACAGGAAAGCAGGTAAAATGGAAGAACTTAATTTTATACAGAAAAATTGGATTATGGTGCAAGGCCAACATTACAGGAACTTTTTTACTTTATTACAAATTATATCCTGTCCAATACTCACTTAAATCCTATATGCACTTACTCTGAAGTAAGTTCCACTGAAACAGAATACATATAAGATTGCACTGTTGGTATTTATACAGATGGTTTTACATAGTTCCTTAGCACTTTTCATATGATATTAAGAAAAATATTTCTCTTGTGGCTAAAGAGTCATTAAATTTTTTAAAAGGTCAGTGGTATTGTCCATCACACAAATGTCCTACTGAACTGCATTTGTATTTTAATTTAATAATCCCACCTCCCACAACAGACACTTTCAGGAGGGTTGCTCATACTGTTATCTGGAACATTATTTAAAACTGTTTTCCATTTGTAGTTTGTATTCCATTGAACTTTTGATGCCAGACAAAAAGCTGCTTCCAACACATGCGTTTTGACATCTATACTTTATGATTTTTCCTTCCTGCCAAAAGAACTTTGGAACAATATTCCTTGATCTGGGATTGTTCTTGTTACACAAACAATATCCTGACTTGACTATGCAAAGCCTTGTTTTCTAGGCAGTTCTGTAAAAGCATACATGGATAGATTGACTATACCAGGTCAATCATATTAAAGAAACATATATGAAAGCAGATTAATGTCAAGGAAGGTTATTCTATATGATGGATGAGGGAATCACTGAAACAGAATATATGAAAACAAAATTATGCTCAGTTCTTCCTCCTTAATAGCAGTGATGTCAATGTGTCCAAGAACATTAAATGGCTACTGGAATACCATAACCTATGCACACTTATGTAATGAGTTCAGTTTACTAATGAGTTCAATCCTAATGAGTTCAGTTTACTTCTGAGTAAACACGCATAAAATCAGACTGCATCTTTTTTGTTGTTGTTCTGAAGACTTCTTTATTTTAACCAAAACAGATATCGGAAATCATTTTATTTCTAGTATTTCTGGAGGCAAGCCTTATTTGCAGAAATTCACCACCGTGGGAAAGACAATAGGGAACTGCCACTGTGACCAATGAATAACTTGGACTTGGGTTGCCGGAGGGGGTGGGGAAGCAATTGGTTTTGGTTTGGATTACGCTAGTAAATGTTCTGCATACATGCACTAATACAAACTTGTTGACAATTTACACCAATGATCAGAACGTATCCCAGATTTCTTATACAATCTTCTTGGAATCAGATCAATAGGGATTTAGCATGGTTTGGGCTATTTGGGTTTTATGGTAGCCAGAAGGCATAAAGAGATGGACAAAAGCACTGAGCATGGAAATTGAGAAGGCCCCTTCTTGGCCACATTTTCTACAAAGCAGGCAGCGCAATACATCTTGCTAGTGGTTGCCAAAAACAGACCTCATTCTCCTTAGGAATTAGTTTCATTTCAGAATTAAGTTAGCTGAGTGGTGGATTCACACAAAATTTCTCCTCCATGAAGTGACCCTTATGTTGCTACCTTGCTCTAATGGTCTGTGCACAGTCCAGCTTTTTAAATTGCCGGACACTTATGTAAGATCCTGGCATGACACAAATTTGGTAAGGCTACCTTACACTTACATACCCCTAACCCAATATGTTCCATATTGTATTCTCACAGGCATAACCCAAGGATGTCATGGGAAGAGCAAAGCTCATCGATAAAAGCAACAAATTTGCCTTTTAAGTGTCTGGGATTTCCAAGCACTGCTCTTGAGCTTTGGGATAATAAAATACAGCACTATAATTCAGTTACTTAAAAAGCTACCCCAGCTGGAATTTATTCAGAGCTATTGAAACCAAACGAAATGCCTTTGTATGCTAGGTAATAAAGTCCACACAACTATTTGCTCATAGATAAAAGTAAACAAGCTGAATGAAACTGGAGTTCTGATTGCTAAGAAAGCTTTTCACTCAGTGAGTTTCAAATCTAATATTTAGCATCCGAGCAAGGCCTATGCAGGATGGATTGCCAGATTCCCATCAGGTCCTCTTGCAGTGCCCAAAGATTTTGAGCACAATCCTAACCATGTCTACTCAAAAGTAAGCCCCACTGTGATCACTGTCTTTAGGATTGCAGCCTTTCATTCTTTGCTTTCTCTTCCTCCTCATTTCACCCACTGGACTGGTGGAAAGCTGGTGGGCTGTTTGTTTCTGTATCACAGGTTTTTAAGGTCTCATCACCCCAAGATCTGAACTTCCCTGCAGGCTTATGCTGGTGCTAACAAACATTACCTGTTGGAAGAACTACTGAGCGAATGCTTCAAGTAAGAGCTATCAGTCACATGCAGGTAAATTTAGATAATTCATAACATCTCTACCTCCCTACAGTAATGAGGAAAATATATAATGATACTTTATTCACAAACTGGTGCAAAGTCATTATTACACAATTTCCATGTGCCTGAAGATGCTGAATTTTTGGTTTTGCCTCCAGAGCGAGAATAAAATGAATCTCTAAAATTCATTCAGCTGGAGAAATCACATGATACACTTTTTCTCTCTTGAGTAGTCTCCAGAATGAATGAAACCCTCTTTGAGAAGACCACGTTGGCATTATTCTTTTTTGAGGGGCGATACTGTATTCTTGCAGAGAGGTCCAGGTTACATCAGAGGCTCTACTACTTTCCAGACTCTGTCAGGCACTCTCACAACAGGTCTACTCCACATTGTAGGCTATCTGCACTTCCTCTCCCATGGTCGTTCAGCATCACTCCTGTCTGAATGAATTAACTAAAGCACTGAGGCTGACTGTCACATGATTATGGGTCAAGAACGAGATGCAAGTTTATTCAATCAAAGGTGTAAGCAACATTTTCAATATCTTAGCAAGGCTAATAAATGATATGATCTTTATGTATTTATTCATTCAGATTTTATTCTTCCTTTTCTCTTATTGAGTTTATTGGAGGCAGGTGACAACATACTAAATAAAAAGCTATGAAACAGCAATAAAACCAACACAAATACATAACACACACAATAAAGCCAGCACTATAAAATACTTTCTCACATGGTTCAACAAGCCTCTTGAAACCAAACAGACTTGCGTTCCTATAATATTGAAGGGAATGAGCATGACAGACTTTGGCGCTGGAGAAGTTCTACAAACATGCCATTACCACTGCTAAGAACCTTGCTCCAAGGTGTAACCACCCTCATGTCTGATGAGAGGGTATTACATAGAACAAGGACCTCCAGATTAGAAGATCATAGCTGACAAGGAGGGAGAAGTGGAAGCACATCTGCTTCAGGCATCATCCAGCACTCTGGACACCTCCCAATGGTCCATGCCTTATCAGAAGGCCCCCTTGCTAGTCCAACCTTGAAACTTCAGTACCAGTACAGATGAAAATAGGAATGAATAGAGCAAACACCTAAGTATAAATTCTTAATACTGTACTATCAAAACAAAACATTTTAAAAATAGGTTACTGGTATGCAGATGAATCTTTGATTAAAATATGCTGCATTTTTTCATGTTCAGTCATAGATGACACATAGTAATCTTTATTCTGAATAGTTTGAAGAATTCAAGGAAAGGAGAGCATCTGCACAGCAGGCTCCCGGAGCATCCATCAGCAATCGAAATCTGAGAAAGCCTTATAACATTTTATAGAGTTTGCAAAACCTTCAAACATCAAAAATCAGTTTTTTTTTAACCAACATCTCTCTACAACATGATACTAGCAGATCATATTACAGGCAATTAATAGGCACATTGCAGACCTAATAAAACTGAGCAATGCAAAATTAATGACAAACCTTGACTACTTTAACTTTAGAGTACAGTTTCTGTCATCCCATTGAGTCAATATATTAAGATATAAGCAAAACATAAAGGAAGAGACCATTATTGGAAGTATGCCATGGTAAAAATTTAAAATTTTAACCTGTTTAGCACTGTAAATATTAAAAGAATATAATATAGTCACTGACCTCTTTAAAAATATCAAATCCTTTCAAGGAATTCAATGTAAATAACACCACTACCAACAACAACACAAACCCCTCTAAACAATAGCGCTCAGAATTTTCTGTGTTATCTGCAACAATGGGAAATCATTCCAGTCAAAGCATATGACATGGAACTTTTCCTGGCAGGGTTTTCTGACCCAGTCAGGTTCTCATTTGTCTTTTCCAAACTGTATCATAGAGAGTTGCCAAGTTTTTTTGGCAGAACTCCTGTGCCTTTAAAACAGTTGAATGACAAAACAACAAACTATTTTTTTTCCTCTTAGAGCAGAGAAATTGTGATGGAAAAACCTTGATCAACTTATTTCTGCACATCTAGCAGCTTCTTAAAGGTCAGATGCTTTGCCTGAAAGCAAAGTTGGCAACCACAGGTCTGACAGTTTAGACAAGACAACAATGGATGAGTAAATTGTTTTTAAAATTGTAATACCTACCTAAGGAAGATAGGAAACAGAGATATGATATTACTGAAAACAACCCTGAAAAATCTAAGTACAGTACTTTAGTAAGTTAAATATGTATAGGTTTCATGCTCACCAAGATGCCATGTGGGATTAAGTTTCAGTGGGACTTGGGAAGGTGACTACACATTACAAACTATTATGAATGGGGATGTGCAGAATCACTGCTCAGTGAAGATACATAGTACATTCATGGCCAAATCCATATTAAAGGTTGAACCAGCGTTTCACTGGTGCTGGCTTCCACAAAAACACCATAAATGGGGCAGGACAGGGCAGAACAAGAAGGAGATGGAGAAGGGTTGGGTGGTTCGGGTCTGAGATTGGTGGTGGCACATGAACCTTCCCACTCCTGATCTGCCTGCACAGATCTACATGGGCTACAATCCAGAGTAACTATGGAACTTTTACACTGACGTAGTTATGGTGCCACCTATGGGAAATGCATAGAGCAATCCAGAGTAAGTGCCTCTTATGTCTTCCCATAGTTAGTCTGGATTGTAGGGATAGACTTGCACTAGAGTTATAGCTGGTGCAGGCCTGAATTGCCTGTTGCCCTATTGAAGCTGCTGGGCTTAACGTGGGGAAGGGGACAAATATTCCCTTGCATGAAGGAAACTTCCAGCAGCCATAAATTCCTCACAGGATGCAGTGTACCTGTGCCTGCACTGTTGCATCACCATTCATAAATTTACATTGATTCTGCTATTTGATGACTAGAACTAGAATGTGTGAACCAAGAACTGCATTACAAAATTGCAAACCCAGAAGGATTTGGACTTTCAGAAGGTATGCTGCTCATATGGAAATATCCTTCACCAACCATCATAATTAAATGATGCTATACATTGCAAATACAATAGGGTAAAATCATTACATGGACATTACTTTTCACACAGTCCCTGATATCATAATGAATATGGCTATTAGTATAATATGATGTACATGTTTTCAGGTATCAGTACAGATGCAGATATTTTTGAGTTCAAGTAAACCCATGGACTAGATCCGTAAAAATAAAGGACAGATTATGTTTACTGCTGTATGTGATGTACTGCACTGAAGATAACAAATGCAAAATAGCATACTTGTGCATCAATCAACAATTTGCATAGACTGTTCTGACTGCACATGCACATAACCTAATGGGTAAATGAATAGCCTTAATATGTGCTCCTCAAAAATATTTCCCAGGAAATATTCCCTATGGAAGAACCATATATGTGAAATTTGTGATGATTCATTCACAGATATAAATCACCTGTTAATGCTGCAGTCATCAGGTGATTAACATGTGTGGATGAACTAGCATTTAATAGATCCTACAGTGTTATTATAAGCTTCTGGGATATCTCTAAATCTAGAGTTGTTAAGCCCATCCTTAGACCGGCTCCTGCCAACCTAGCAGTTTGAAAGCATGGAAATGCAAATAGATGGGAAGGTAACAGAATTCTGGGCACATGTGAGCCACATGTCGGACAATGCTGGCTCTATGGCTCTAGAAACGAGGATGAGCACCACACCCTATAGTCGGTCACGACTACCAGTATAACTTGCAGGGGATACCTTTACCTTTAAAGTTGTTTATGTATGCTTGTTAGAATGCATGACTTATAGTGCAGTTGACGTGGAGCATCCCAGTTATTACTTGAGGAGATTCAAGGGTTGTCCAGGTGACTATCCATGGACCCAGTGTCTGACTCAGCCAACCACTAATATCAATCCTGGGTGTATATGGTCATATGCAGATTATATTTGGAAAATAGGTGAGAAAAGCTTTGAGCGGTTTATTAATTTTTTTCCTGTGCATAGGTTGTGTGAAACTATGGCTGTGTGTTCATACTACACATTGTCTGATGCTTTAAATCAAGACCCATTTGCCAATGTGCTTATACAGACTGATCAACTGATGGAGCTTACTGAGGTATCACTGAGGTAGTCTAATGCAGGGGGCGTTTAAATTGCAATTATGTGGAATCTTTATTTTTGATACAATAAACACCAAAAAGTCCTCCTTTGAAATGCTGTCTTGGGAAAAAAAATAACTTTATCTGAGATGACGTTTGTGGAAAAGTGGCTTACCTTGGCAACAGTTCTGCTTTCACAATTATTATTGGAATCTTTAATGCCATTGAATGAATCTCTCCTCTGTGGGCATGGCTTCTTTTTGCGTGGTCTGCCTTTAAGATTTGGCGCTGAAAACAAACAGGCAACAATTTCAGAATGATTTCTTACAAAAGAATTTACTGTTGAAGTAATATCCTATAAACAACTAGATGAAATCCACACATCTCCCCTATAATACATAAGGTTGCTATCCCCAGTGGTTGTGCTGTTTCTAGGTCACATATTTATAGATTATAACCCCCCCCCCAGCTAATCTACTGCTGTTTACATCTAACAAGGACCCAAAAGACTACTGAGAAAGCACAAATTGCTCTCCTGCAAGACACAAAGCACAAAACAGCAGATTGGCGAACATCTTTATACAGATCTGTGTTTTGTTTTGTATAGATGCAAGCATTAACTGAATCCCTCTTCTGGCAATTTCCTCAGCATATAAGGTATTTGATTAAGCAATGTTTATTTGCATCAAAGATTTTCTAAGTCGCAAAACCACGTTGTATTTCCAGATATAGAACAAGAAATGAAAGAATGATTTGTCCTTCCAGGCAATAAGTACAGTTCAATGTGTCAGGCAGGATGAAAAGGGAATTAAAACCCTCACTTCACCGGATCACGGTTTCAAGGCAACACGTCAACTATTTTTTTTAACAGATTTCCAACAGAGCACAGCAGAATATTTAGTCATTCTTAGTCTTGTTTTGAAAACTGATGTGTAAATGGGTCATATAAAAGAAACTCAAACTTGGGTGTCATTTAATGCCAATTATGAGAAACCAATGGGAAAAAGAATAACGTAGGTTTTTTTAAAGACAAAAAAGCGACTTATAAATACTTTCAAATTAAGATCATTTAAAAAAATTCAGTGCTGCCAGATTACAAAGACATAAGAAATGATAATAATTAACCTGTGATTACAGCAGATACATCACGGTGTAAACCCCTTCCTCAACCCCCCCTTTTTAAAAAAAAAGTAACCATTGTTTTTGTTACTTCGAGGGACGATTATAATAACGCCAGGAATCTAAACACCACAAACCTCTTGAGTGGCTTCTAATTGTTTCTAATCTTACATTTGTCACACAAGTGGTTTCAGGACATTTTACATTTTAATTAGCTCTTGGATGCAAGGCTGCTACAATTTGATACTGATGCTCTGAAATAACAGTTTCCTACTGGCGATGGTTCAACTGGAGGATGAAAACAAAACAAACCCACCACCCTCTGTTGAAAAGCAAAAGTCTTACAGTATCTGCCTCTTGCCTTCCCCCCCCCCCCACCACCCCAAAATGTTTCATGCTTCGGCAGTGTTGTTAAGTGTTATAGAAAGCAACTCTGAGGTTGTTATCGGAGGCTAGCACGCGCACACACAATCACACACACACACTCACAGGAACTTAAAAAGTAAAAAAATTATTACCCATTCCAGTCCACGAACATCTGTTTGATTGATCTCTCTATTCATGAATGCTCCAGCATGTGACCACGCGTACACCGCATCCCTGGAAGTCTCGACTCAGTGTGCATGTCAGTCTTACACAGAATGAGCACTTGGAGTATTTGCTCAGCGCTTACAAATCCCCTCCCCCAGCCACTCTGTTACTCATATAAACACAGATGAGTGACTCGAGCAGAAGAGAGTGGGATGTGCTCTCAGGACTCTCACAGCTGACACACTGCCAAGAAGCCTGCTCCCTGGTTTACAAATGTAGCTCATGATTTCATCCTACTTGTTTTGTTGCTCATGACCTCCTTGTTCAACACCAGTTGGAAAGCACACCAAGTTCCATAAACTCAGGACCATATTTAAGGCCGGCAAAAAAAAGGGCAACTGGAATAGCTCCCTTTACAAGCTATTGTGGGAGACCCAAAGCTCTCTCCCAATTTATTACAGCCTGATGCAAACACTAAAATTTAATGACTGCCGTAGAGTAAATGGGGCAATTTTACCTCTGGCAAATCCTTCTGAAGTTGCTCAAATGACAAGGATTAATTCCAGCCCAGGATCTCCGTTTCATTACGATTGCTTATTTTATGGAAGCCCAGCTTCCATGAAGCACAGCTAGTTCTCAGCGTGGCATTTTATAGAAATAAAAGGTCATTCCTAAGTTTGAGAGACACATAAGATTTTGTTTTGCGCAAAAAGAAAACACACACACCCCACCACTCTACTATGGTAAACTTTAATTAATCGACTGAAAAGCTTCAAAAGGCAGGACAAATTCCTGAAATAACATGTTTGGCTATACATTCTGATGTATATGTACTAAGAGATGGTGGCAATATTATAGAATTTCTTGTGTCATCAGTTGCTGAGAAATTTGGATAGGAAATGACTCGTCCTAGAATATTCTAAGATTACCCCATGTATCACAAAATATGACATATCAAATGTGCAATTAAAATGAAAACATATCTATGACTCACTGGTGACTGATATTTCATAACACAGCATGAGACAGCTGGACATTAAAGAACATCATTCTGTTTATTTTCATACACAAAAGATATATGAATCCTAAACCTAAACCACCCCAGGTACTGCATGTATACACTATGCCACTGCATACCCCTATAGGGAGGAGAAAAGATTTTCTTTCTCCTTTTCTTTATTCCCTTCTGTTCTATAGCAACTGCTTACTTTTCAGACCTAGATACATGTGAATGGCTAAGAAACATTGAATTTTGATTCCCTTGAACTTTATGGAAGGGGAATTAATCAGCTTAATTATTTTTACCTAGCCCACAAGCATACACATTTGATCCCTGTTGCGTATATGCAATGTTGACAGCAGGCCTCCGTCAGTCTTGAAAGACTATGGTATTGTGCTCGGCGCTGCATATGAAGCACGAAAGCCTGGGTTGGATTGTTATGGAGGATAGGCTGTTACCCAAGCAGCAAATCCCCCCTCTCCACGCCACTGAATTAGTCCAATGGAAAGGCAGAGCCAATACGACTGGATCCAGCTGGCGTGGCAGAGCTGGGCTAAGGACAGGAGCCCACCCTGTCTTGTGGGGCCGACCCGGGTCTCGAACCCTGGCCTGCTCGAACCCAACAGCGCCTTAACCGCTTGCGCCACCCACAGCCCCAATGTTGACAGACATGGCTAAATAATGAAAGGTTTTGTTGATTAATAGATTAATAGGTGAGTGCAAATTTTATTCAGTAACATAAACACTTGTCTATATTTGAAGCTATTTTATAACGTAAGGAAACGAAAACTATTACAGTGCTCTTTTTAACAATGAATGTTAAATTTTCAGCCCAATCCTATCTGGGTTTTCCAACAATAGAACAGCATTTCTATTGCTTAAGTAGGTGCAGGAGGCGGGTGGTGGGAGCAATGGGGCAGAGACCACATACACCAAGAATTGGGATGTAATTATGTACCGCAGTCCTACCAGCAATGAAGGTTACATTCTGGGCAACCTTTGGTCCCAAAAGGTGTCTTGGTTTATATCTAACTTTCTTAGGGTGCAATTCTAACATAGATTGGCACAACTCATCAGTCTTCCCGTTCCTGCAATGTTTTAGGGAGGCAAGCGCACGTGTGTGCACTGGAGTGGTGCAGGAGTGTCTCATGGCACTTTTGTTACACTCACAGGCCAGCATGAGACTTGTGACGGGGCTTATACCGGACTAATTTGGGGTCAGGATTGCAGCCTCTGTTTCCATTCTTGCCGCTCTCATATCAAATCCTATGTCTGCACGTCTTCCAGGAAACAGCCAGCAACTACTTTCCTGACTGAAACACCTGACTACATCAGTCAGGCATGAGGTAGTTTCATTCTATTACACTTTAGTTGTTCTTCTTACACAGATGTACAGACCTATAAGGATTCTACTGGAAGATCCTCCCATTCAAGGTTCTTCCTCGGCAATCTTTTAATCCTCTTTTGGTGGTTCTAAGTGAAGTGGCTGAATGCTGACTCAGGTCCTGGCTGTAGAGCCATGACTCTCCTTCAAACCACTAACAGTGCTTGAGATACTATACCTGCCACCCTGATACATCACCAGACATTAACACCATTGTGGTTGACCCCAATAGCCTGACTGGATAAAAAAAGATGTGTGACTTTCATAATTTTCCCTTTCTTCCTATTATGTCCCTAACCCTGACCTTAAGACACGATTTCTGTGGGAGGAGTATAATAAAATGAACAGGAACTAAAAAATTGAGGGCGAGAAATCTGCATTTCAAAATATGTGCAATAGCAACAACAACGAAGAAGGAAATACAGCTAATTATAGGCAAAAAATTGCTCTTGATACAATAAAAAATGATTTATTTTCTATCTATTTACTTCCTGGTGTTAACAGAAGTCTGGTATTCCAGGTGAGGTGAAATGGTGTGAATGGAAATTTCGCAAATATCAAGAACCAAACAAGCTCTAGCTGACAATCTGAGCTTAACAACTCTTTCCAATTTTGACAGAAAGTCTTAACGCTGTTCACAGCTATTAATTCCCAAGAGATCGATCTTTCTTTCTTTCTTTCTTTCTTTCTTTCTTTCTTTCTTTCTTTCTTTCTTTCTTTCTTTCTTTCTTTAATAGGAGCTACAGCAGTATGAAAAATTCACAATGTTAAACAGAATAACAGCGCCACGTGGTGTTTCACAGGACTGTCATAGTTTAAAGGAAATAGAAAGCAATTAACTCATGCTATCTTTATTTTTTGCCACAGGGCTGATGAGAAAAAAAACACAATTCTGCCAACTAAGCTTTGTGCCTTAGATTTTTCAGTGCCCAAAGATGGATATTAACATCTTTTAAATTCAGTTAATTCTCCAGTCACCAGCTACATCTGGAACTTATTGGCTTTAGTGCAGATGTACCAGCTTACACAGCTTGTGGACTATCTGCCTTTGGGTCTAATTTCCATTTGACCTTTTGTACTTAAGTATGCATACCTGAGTTCAAAATACACACACACAAATATGTTGAATGCAAACATAATTTAAAATATATATTATTATAATATACAAACTGAATTAACCAGTTGTTGTGGGAGTACGATTTAAAGAATATTTGTGGACACCAGCAAGAACTGTTGGGCACCGGGCACCACCAGGTGGCAGCATGTAGTGGGCATCACCCAGGCAGCACCAGCAGCATTGGGCATCACCAGGCACGCCTGAACACTGGACACCACTGGGCATCAGGCATTTCTACTGGGCACCACCAGTGATGGGATTCAAAGAAATTAACAACAGGTTCTATGCCCATCTGGCAGCCACTTTTAAATGGCTATTTTAAAATTTTTTATGTCCTTTCTCTTGTTAACAATTGGTTCTATAGAGTAGGTGCGAACCTGCTAGAGCCCACCAATGGGCACCACTATGCAACAGGCATCCCTGCAAGGGCCCACCAGGCAACACATGGCACCATGCAGTAGGTACTACTGGGGATCTGGCACCACCAATCACCAAATCAGTTGTTAGAGGGTTTTTGCATCACAAAAAGGAATATGCTCCCCAAATTTCATGCTTCTAGGTCCAGAGGTTGGGGATGGATGTTACTCAGTATTCAAAGTTAAGAAGAGGTACACAACCATGCTGCACCCATTTTCACCCCCTTAGGGGCTAAATTTCTAAAAACTGGTTCCGAGTGGTGCCTACATCACAGAAAGAATACCCTCCCCAAATTTCACGCCTCTATACCCAGTGGTTTTTGCTAGGCATTGATGAGTCAGTCCGTCAGTCAGTCAGTCAGTGACTCAGTTATACAGAAAATTCCAACTTTTGATTAGAAAGATCAAATTAGAAAAAGACATTATTTCCATGTGAAAAAATGAAGTTACACCGTCAAGACTGAACATGCACCATCACAGGTCTTTTTCACATACGGTATTCCCTCAAAGAACAGTTTGGAAGATCATGAATGATGCAGTCCTAACAATCTGTCCAGCACTGAAATATGAGAAAAAACATTCCCTTGCCTTGAGGATGCCTCCATAAAGGCCACCCAACCGCAAGATGTAGCATATGCCTAATTAGCACAGATGTGTCAGTGTGGGAAGGTTGGCTGGGATTGGGGCCTTAATTCTTTCCTGTGTGAATGAAACCAGTTTGGCATTGTCTCAACCCGCAAACTAGCTTGAGAGATCTCTATAAACCAGGATGTAAACAATTGTACTTACAAATACAAAGTATATAGAGATGGCTATGTGGTGAAGGAGCAGGGTGAACAGATAGGGAAGAGTAGCTGTGTCAATTCCAATTTCCTACCCTTTTAATTTACTCAGTTGGGTTGTTGTTGTTTTTTAAACAAAACAGGATGTGTGTAATGCCCTGTGCATTCTGCATTTCTTGATTTACAGTATTTAAAAGGACTGCAAAAGAGCAAAATGAAGCAGCAGGAAGCTGGACCACTATGGCCGATATCCTAAAGTGAAATTAAGCCCCTTACTCTGGAGCAGTTAAGATACATTAGAGGGTGACGTAACTGCATGGACCTGTAACTGCTATGGATTTTGCCCTATGTTTCAATCTGCTTTCTGCTTGCTTTCAGCAAGTGGGAAGGGGATTGGAGCTGCTTTGTCCATAGTGGGGTGCAGGTAGGAAGCAGCACATGTGACATGAAAAAGCACTGGGGCTGCGCACATCTGTGTGCTGGTTTAACTGCCTGAACTGTGTGGCAAAAGTGCTTTACAGTCCTTTTGCAAACACTCCTGTGCCAGCACAAGGAACTTGCGCCAGCCTGAATGCATCTCAGGATTGCACCCTGATTTCCTGCTCCCAACAACCAAGCTGCATAAAACGTGCCAGCTCTGCATGCACTCCCTTACATCATGTATAAGAAAAGATGGAAAACTTGGTGGGAAAAATTTCTAATTCTAAATCATACACCCATCTGTAAACCAATTAATCACAAACTAAACAGTATATTTACCAGTACAGTAGTTCTGAAAGCCTGGCCTAGACATATTTCTAAGCAGTTAGAAATAGTTCTGAAAACTGGCTAAGCAAGCACCAATTGTTGGTGATGCACTTTGATTCTCCAGCGCCATCATGAAAGGAGGCAATGGAAATACTGGGAAGTGGAACACTGCTTTGAAATGTTTACAGCTTGCTGAAGAAGCAGTTTTGTTTTACAGTTGAAATTAATTTTCCATGCACTCTTGGAGCTTTGGGACTGTGGTCAAAAGAGGGCATGTCTAGCAGCTACGTTTTGCTTCAGAAGGCTTTCCCATCTGCACATATCATATCATAAGAAAATATCATCACCCCAGCTGCAGCCCATGCACCTGCATCACCTGAACGTGTCCCAAATGCCACCAGCATGCCTTGTTCTTTCAAGGGAAACAGAAGCTGTGTTGAGCAGAGAGGTTGAGTGCCTGATAAGGAGACAGAGGGGAAGGGGGTCTCCCTGCCCACTACATGCTTCCTAAGTTCTGCTTGAACAGGGATGAGTGATTTGGTTCTATGGCAGCTTTCATTTCTTTCCTCTTTTGTGGGAGGGAGAAGAAGGCTTAGAGCCTCCTCCAACCTTAGAGCCTTGTTCCCAGCAAGTCAGAAGTGGAGTGAAGAACTCTATGGAGCAGCAGGTTTATTAGGTCAGTGGACAGACCAGCTAGGTGCTCACCAATTTCCCCCTCTTCCAACTATAGTATGCTGCTTCATGCAATAATTTAACAAGTCACTTCATCGGAAGACTAGTCCTGGGTACCCAGGGTGACCAGATGCCAAACCCAAAATTCCTGAACCCCAAGTCCAGAATTCCTACCCCCAAGCCAAAATTCCTACCCACTGAAAAAACTGTAGGACCCCCCCAAAATGTAGGATAAATGTAGGACATGTTAAAATAATGCAAAAATACCTGTATTGCTTTCCTGTACTTAATTTCAACACTTTTAAAACTGAAAAACTTCTAACATGCATGATTCAGACCCAAACATGTAAGAAGCTTTCAAAGCAGTTTAAAGCTACACAAGTGACTTCAACATTATTTTTTCCAAATGTGCTCATTTGGGGACAGTATGCATGAGAGGTATGGAAATTATTTTTTCCTCAAATGTGCTCATTTGAGGCCAGTACGCATGAGAGAGCTGTAGCAGGAATCCCAGATGGGGCTCTGGGGTCCCCCTGGAGAGAGGGGGGTTTCAGGAGGCCTCCAAGGAAATCCGGAGGTCTGGTCACCTCGTGGTACCCCACAGAGGGTAACTAAGCCAGGAAAAATGCCCCTCCTATACCACTGAGGAGTCACTTCTTCTACTGTGATATTGGCTCTACAGTGGCTCTACTGTGGTCATTGGCTCTGCTCTCTAATGTTGGTTCTACTGTGACTGTAATTTCCTGGATGATTACTGTGAGCACTAAATGAATAAAACTAGATTTTAAAGACTATAAATTTGTATGTCTGAACACACAACTCTTGATCTATTTCAAGAAAGCAAGAAAAATTATCACTATTCATGAACATTTTATATTATAGCTGATTTTAAGGCTCAAAACATTTATGTAGTGCTCTGGAATGTTCAAAGCACATCACAGATATTATTCTGAATACTGCTTGCAGTAACCCTATAAGGCAGGTGAGAGCAATTATCACCAGATAGCAGATTTGGAGGGGGCATGAAGGCTCAGTGAGGATTTTCTGTGTTTTAATTCATTTAGTAAGTTCATGGCTGATTTGGAAACTTCCTGGCTCACAATGCAGTTTCCCTGCAATACACTGCACTAGCTGTCAGGTATAGAAAACAATGACAATTCATTCCTTTATTCTTTACAGTCCCAAGATGCTCAAAAAGCTGCTTGACAACAGGAAACAGTTATATAAGATACACATAAAAACTCCAAGCTAGGTGTAGAATTATTTCCACTGGATTGAAAGGTTGACGTTACAATGTGAGATATTTTTTTATCTGTATCTTCTGAATTGTTGCCACAATACAGTACTTTGAAAAATATTCATTTTGACTGACATCAAGACATGCTGTTACAGACAGCATGTCAAAAGGTGGCATTAGCATAGGTAAAATCCAGTTAGCTACCTGGACATTTTGTTAAAAAAAATCAGTGCTGTAGCCAAGAGCTTTTATTGAGAACAGAATGTATTCCTTTGACATACTTGAATCATTTATGTAGGCTAAATACAAAGTATTTTTGCAATCTTATGGCTGCTGATCAAATCATATAAGTTCTGCACTCACACCATTTTCCTTTCATTTCATATCGTCAATTTAGCACATGCATTAAGCATTTATCAGAAGTCCCACCTTTTTCATTTCATTATGAACTCCACAGTTATATCCTAATGCGAATATTCAGTTCTGGCCTGTAGGTATTAGAGCTTCCTAGACATGTTTTCAAAAGATACTATTTTTGTATGACAGTAATGTGCTGCGATAGCCAGTCTCCATTCCTCACTTGCCTCCAGCTCATAGCATTAACGAAATCTCTACCTGTTGCATCTGTTTCCAAATAAATGTACTGTACAGGATTGAAGAGAAAAAACAGTACACAGATAACTAATTAGGGGATGAAAAAGCCAAATGATTTAATAGTAGTTGAAAACTTAGACCCTGGAAGGCACGTGCTTACAACCTGGCTTGCTTTATGTTACTGATTGATTGATTCAACCAGCAATTGCACTTTAATTAGATTGCAAGTCTGTGGATCGGGCCGTTTATTTAGCAAAACACCTAACAGCACCAAGAATGTCATTGTGATTCTCTTTATTACTGGCCTGGATTTAAAAAAAAGTAACTAGTTTTACATCCAAAAGCATTTTAGACAAAAGCTGTGAACATCAATGCTGCCCTGTGTAATTTCATAAGCAGTCCGTGGCATGGTGATCACAAACTAGAAGAGGGTCACAATGGTTATTTTGTCATTTTCTGTACTTCAGAAAGCCCTGCATAGAATTGCACTGGGCTTGCCAGGTCCCTGGAGGCCTTGCTTCAGCTTCCGTTGAGTGCAGGAACCACCTGCACCCCTTGAAAGTGACTTGATCCTGGGGATTGAGTCTAGGAAGAGGGACTGAGGAAGCAGAGGTTAGGGAAGAAATTTGCAGTCATTGAGACATGGCACACTGGTGTGCCATGGCCGGTCACAAGATTTTGGGGAAGGTAATTTATTAGGAGGGAAATTTAGGGATTGGAGCCCTTTACCAGCCTTGTCATGGTCAAACAACTGATGGTGTGCCATGACAAATTGTACCACCTTGTCAGTGTACCTTGATGTAAAAAGACTGGAAATCAATGCACAAGGGCTTTAAGGCTGGAGTGCTGTGACACTCCAGTTTGAGAACCACTGGTGTATATGGGATTCCAGCCAAAGTGGTTTAGCCCTTCCTACACTTTACCACAGATGGACCCCAGATGCACACCAGGGTTGAACAGTTGGAGCAAGCTTTTTCTGGTGAAACAAAGTTTAATTGGACTGAAAGTTAGTGGTATACATTTTTTGGAGTCTCTTTCTGCTCTGGTGTACTATTATTTGTTAATACTTATCTTACATTACTGCAACAGGGAATAAAAACATTACTACACATGACCTTTTGTTCCAATAATGAGTGACAGATTTTGTTCTCTAAATTATTCCAGCCTTCAAAAGATTTTTAAACGAAAACAAAACAAAAAAGGCTTGGAGCAATACCCAAACATGTTCAAATGTTCAGTTAAGTCATTTGTCTAATCATCTGTTTGATCAACCAAATTTAATCACTTGATTTTTTCTTATCCTTATTTTATCTTTCCCTGGTCTATTTCTTGATACCAATTTCATTAATTCTCTATAGCAGGGGTGTCCAAACCCTGGCCCTGAGGCCAAATGCGACCCTTAGCAAGCTTCAGTGTGGCTCTCAGCAAGACCCCTCTACCAGACCATAGGCAAGCCTTCTAATTTTTCTAATACATTCTTATATGTAAATTTATTTAAATTTGAAATGTAAATCATTTTTCCAGCCCCCAACACAGAGTCAGAGAGGTGCCAAACAGTATGAATCACTGTCATAGGCAAATCAACATGCCAGAGGGCAATTTTAGCCTTTACAACAGCACTGAGAGGTTGAAAGAGTGGAACATGCACTGAATGAATGACTTAATTGAAAGATGTTGAAAGAATGGATTGTCAGAAAAGCAAACCAACATAAAGTATATACCTGTATACTGCTATTCAATGAAACGTTCACAAAGCAATTTACAGAGAAAATTAAATAACTGATTAAATAAATTCACCAGCCAAGTGAATTTGTCCCTTTGTCCCTTTAAGGAGGGGAGAGCAAGGGAAGAAAACAATGTGATCCCCAGAATAGCACCAGCCAGGATGGGAGGTTTTTCTCCCCCACTTTCCTCCAACCAGCACTTTGTTCCCGGGGATCTGGAGAGCTCTTTGAAGAACTCTCTAGAAGGGGCACTTCTTGTCTAGTCATGAAAACTATGTGCCTGATTTTCTCTGTTTTCCAGACTTAAAGGGGTTTGGGGCACCCTGCTTAGGACACTCCAGGAGTCCCACATCTTCCAGGACTCCAGTGCTGGATGGAGGTAAGTGAAACTGTCACTGTGTCTGAGGCCAGAAAACTAATTTACATTTCAATTTTGAATAAACTAACATGAATTTACATATAAGGCTGTATTGGGGTAGATTACAAGTCTTGCCCAAGGGACTTGCTGGGGGCCACATTGAGGCTCACCGAGGGTCGCATCTGGTCCCCGAGCCAGGGTTTGAAGACCCCTGGTCTAGCCCAAATGCACTTCAGGATTGCAAGACACTTTCCTGGGAGTAAGACCCATTGAACACAATGGGGCTTACTTTTGTGTAGACATGGTTAGGATTGTACTCACAGTAAATTAAAAATTTCCAATGAATTAAAAATGTAATTAAAGAAACCTGCCAAGGACTGTTGACTATTCTTAACTTTTATTTGCTTCCAGCAGGCCAATTCCCTGCCTTCCTCCACACTTTCAGGTGTTCCACAATTGCTTGTTTTTGACTGATACCTCAAGGTTCTGTGGTTTACGTGCTTTGACTGTTCTTTTCTTTTTAAATTGCAAACTTATCTACTTTCACATACATACGGAGCTTATAAAAACTACTCCCGTCACAGTGGGTGGCCCATTTCTGCACACAAATTGACAAGCACCTGAGCTAGCTATTCATACACAGTATAGATGTTTTGGCTCCCATGTTCCGAGTCCATGTTTGAATAAATGCATAATTTTGAAATTTGTTTTTCCTTTCTGCATACAGATCCATGGATTTATATCTGAACTTGTTAGAACACATTGGAAAACTCTTTTTAATATTGCTAACTTTGGTAAGGAGAAACTGGCTATAGTCTCCAAACCACTTTGTCCAGAGTGATACCATTCATTTCAGATGACTCATACACTGTTTCAGAATGGTGGCGGCTTTGCGTAAAGTGCTAGCTCACATGTCTATTCATGTGCAACCATCTCTAAACATTTCACATTGACATAAGATATTCTGTTCTCAATGTGTGGAAATCAATTTCCTGTTTTTCCTAGTAAACATGGAGAACAGGAACTTTTTAGCAAGCATATTCTATTTGCTTGGTAACACATACCCTGTTTGTTTTACCCGTAAGAGTAATCTCTCTCTCACTCTCTCAATGAAAACACAATATCTGTGTAGTTAATAGTTAAAGACAGGTCTTTATAGAGGGGGTACTCACCGGTACTGAGTACCAGCACCTCTGTAGCCTCCAAGTAGATATTCCTATGATTACAAATAACATCTTTATTGTGAGTACCCTATCTTTATTTCTAGAAAAAAGCACCGTTTAAAGGTAGAAATGTATTGGATGGAATTCTAGCTACAGCTTACAAAACCTTAGCTGAGAACTTTGTAAAATCCCAACTAGTTTTTTTTAATAAGTAGAACGTATCTATTACAATAGAATTCATTCCCTTTTCTCAGACAAACTTAAGTTCTGAAGGGATTTCTAACCAAAATCAACATTCACATCAAACCACAGCTCTCAAGATTTTGGGGGATAAGTCAAGATACTTCCAAAACCAATACAGAAACTTCCCAAGGTTAGGTTTCAGTAGTCTGTTAAATCTTATTTATTTATTTATTTATTTATTTATTTATTTATTTATTTATTTATTTATTTATTTATTTATTTATTTCTCCGTGATGAAGCAAATGTCCAAGGCAGATTACAAAGTTTTATTTAATACAAACACAAAATAATAAATGAGTAAAAATATCAACAAAACCTTAATCTTAACAACAGGTAAAATAATTCAACATGGTAAGTCTGAGCTGACTGGAGGAGACTACCTGCAGAGAAGGGCTGAGCTCTCAGAAGCTAAAATGGAGAACATTAAAGGACACACATTTGGAGGACACCTGGACAGGAGGCTGAAAAAGTAGAATGATCACTCTGGGAGGGGTGTCGGACAGCGGACTGCTACTGTCTTTTCCAAAGAGGTTGACACTGCACCTGTTAACCAGCAGGCTAGGGTTCAAGACCTGGGTTGGTCCCCACAAGACAGGGTGAGCTCCTGTCCTGAGCCCAGCTCTGCGACACAGCTGGAACCAATTCTATTGGCTCCACCTTTCCATTGGACCATTTCAGTGGTGTGGAGAGGGGGGATTTGCTGCTTGGGTAACAGCCTATCCTCCATATCAGTCTAACCCAGGCCTTTGTGCTTTGCATGCAGCGTATGCAGCACCGCGCATGATACCATAGTCTTTCAAGACTGATGGAATGCCTGCTGAACCCCTGGCACCTTTGTTTCAAAAAATGCTGGGGTAGGGGGCAAACTGCTTGTTCAGGGGGGCAATGCTCATCCTGGTCCCCTTCTGAGGTCCTGAGTGAAATACAGATATTAATAACTCATTGATTTGAATATGTTTATGTAGTTTGTAGAAGATCCTTGACTAAAACAGAGAATGTAATTTTCAAACACTTTCAAGCAGACTTGAAAGTGAAGAAGGGGAGAGTGTCTTATGGGGCAAGAACCACCTGGGATCTTACTTGTGTATATGATCCTTGTTTATTAGAGATCAACTCTCTTGCAAAGTTAGATTGGCTCTCCGCCACCACTCCCATAATCCCCAGTTGGCACCTGGTAGAATACATGCAGTTGGCAATGGGCTGTGACATTGTTATTCAAAACTGTACCACTGATCCCCAAACTAGCAAGGAAATCCTTCTCTCTTCCCCACAAAGAACTCCCTTTTAAAACAGGCAAGAGACACAGAGACAAAAAAAGAGTATGTAATAAGTAGGACAAAGGAAATACAAATGCAATTCAGATAAGTGACCTGGTCAGTGCATGGGGAGAAGACATGTGACCCCATTCAACAGGTCTAGCCCTGTAAGTTACCTAAATAAGAGACTGCATAGGAAATGCACATAAGCTGCTATGGAGTTCTTTGGATTAAGAGCAGGTCTTAATAAAAATACAAACAACAATCAAGCATATTAAGCTGCTTTGTGAAGATAATGATCAGTCAGTTCTTCCACTACAGCGATGTTGGGGAACAGCTGCAACCCTATTTTAAAGGCTTGTTACCCAATACCATTTTAAGAGAAATCATATAGGCCACAAATTTTATTTTTTAAAAAGGCACCACACATTTCTCCCCAACTACATGGACTTCTCCAGATAAATAATAATAATGTCCTGCTAGCAATAGTGCAACCATATTGGCACTGTAGAAGAGATAAGAATCTCCATGAAAGTCAAGATAAATGGCTCTTTGTAAGAAATGCCAAAAGTCCGTTTTTCCTCCTATTTTCCCACCCCGAATCTGTTTTCTTCTATTCAGGACAAAAGCCTGTATAAAACTGCCCTGAAGAATCATAAGTATGAAATGGAAAAAACCTATAAGCAATAAAATTGTTCTACACATACCAGTAATACACATAAAAGGCAAATAGTTATATAATATGCTCTCTCTCTCTCTCTCTCTCTCTCTCTGGTGCTCAAAATGGATTTTTAGGAAACAGGGTAGATTAAGCAGACATCCTTGTTAAATGTTTTAGATATTTCCCCATAATTTTTTTTTTTGCAGTGTAACAATAGCAGAGTTTCTCGTCACTGGCAAAACTGTTTCCTTTCCACATGGTATGTATTTCAGCATCTAGTATTAGTAACTCATGACCAATTGTCAGTTGATCATTATCTAACATATGAGGAGGCAAAAAAAATAGACTCCTTATTTGGGCAAAAAACAACTTTTCTGCACAACAGACTATTCTTTCCCACACCCTTTATAGTTTGTTTACTATGATTTGCTATCCCAGAAGCTATACAGTATGTATATTTAAAAAAAAACACTAGAGGAAAGGGAAACTAATCTTTACCATGTTTTAAATACTTAGCTAATATTATTAAACCGAAGAAGGTTTGATCTCTGAAAGAAAACTCTCAGTTGCCCTCTAGTGTCATATTAATGCTATGCAGAATAAGGAGGAAAAAAAACTATATACTGTACAAAATGCAATGTACTGTTGTTAATAATAACTGATGGGGAGAGGCATTCTCAAAGCTGAAGAGTATACAGAACGTAAGGTATATTCAGTTGGTAAAGCTTTCTCTGGAACTGGTACCATTTCAAGATGAGAGAGATGCATGTTTGAATGTTCCACTAAAGGCAAGAAGAGGAAAAAAAAACACTCTGCAAGGGAATCACTGGGCACAACCGTTTTCCATATTAAGCCAATAACCTTTTAAGGTAAAGAATTACATGGATGGATCATGGCATTATCTTAACATTAAGATACAAAAGTATTAAAAGCAGCAATATTTATTGGGGGGACTCCCCTAATATTCCCCCAACCCCCCCCCCCCAATCCTAGTCTCAATATTTATTGGGGGGGACTTTTCTTAACAGGGAAGAGGGCAGTTTTCTTCATCTCCAAGACTGAATGTCTTTAGCATGGCAAAGAATTTCACAGAATTATTGCCACTATCAGAAAGGCCCTGCATCTCATTCATGAAGGTTGTAGTCCCTCAAGAAGGGAACTCAGAGGAAGGGCACCATGACTGATCATAGGGCAAAATACAGAGCAGTTATGGGTCCACGCAGTTATGTCACCCTCTAGTGTTATCTTATGGAAAGTCACCTTAACTGCTCCAGAGCAAGGGGCTTAATTTGACTTTAGGATATGGGCCTTAGTACTTTTGTGTAGGGAAAGGTTTGCCCTGAGATGTTATCTTAAGATGTCTCAAAACCTGTCCACACATCTTAATGGACTTCAATTTATGCATACTGTACTTCATTACAGAAAGCTTGCAATAGTTGAACATCCCGGGGACACAAATGAAGAGATGTGTGGAACCATCTCAGGACGTACGTTGGAAGATGTCTTCAGATCTCTTAATCAAGTGATTAATCAAGTAATCTTCAGATCACATAATTCAGATAATCTATAAATCAGTTGCAGTGATGGGATTCAAAGAAATTAACAACCAGTTCTCTGCCCATCTGGCAGCCACTTTTAAATGGCTATTTTAAAACTTTATATGTCCTATCTCTCGTTAACAACTGGTTCTATAGAGTAGGTGCAAACCTGCTGGAGCCCACCACTGGTCAGCGGTGTATAGATGCCAGCGGAGAATAGTTTGAGCCCTTGGTCTAATTCATTAAAGAGACCAAGGCTTCCACATTCCTCCAAATGTTTTATTAGGCACTAAAAATGTCACCTCTAGTTTCTTCATGAAATTGGAAATTGTGTTTTATCAGCTTCAATGCTCTATGTGAACTAGGGAGGTGCAAGTGATGCACATCCTCAGTCTCTGCTCAAAAGCCCCACCAGAGGTGATAGGAGCAGAGCTGGGAGAGGGAGACTCAATCTATGGACAGTGATTCCATGGAGACAGGATATGCGGATATAGCCTCCTATATTTGCTTTTTAAAGGTGTTCTACACATTTTGTTTGTTCATCTGCAAGGTTATACGTATGCAATTTTAAATTAAAATATACTTAAAACAATTTGACTCATTACCTTACATGCACTTTTGAAGCATACATTTTACTTGCTTTCTATTCTACAACAGGTACAACCCATACATAGATTTGACTCAACATGAATACAAATCATAAATTACAGTTACAAAAACTGCTTTTCTACTGTTGTAGAGAGGCAGTCATACAAACAATCATTCCATTCTACAGCATCAGACTCAAACTCCTGCAGATATTAAGACACTACTGTATTCCATTAGGTGCAATGGAGGAGCGAAAAACCTGGAAGTGGGTCTTTAAATCTATTTTTTCATTGTTTTCAGGTCTTTAAAACTATTGTAATTGTATTACTGTTATACTGTACTGGAACACGTTTACCATGATGTTTACAAAAAAGGATAAGTATAACACAAATCTAAATATTTTATCTGAAATTACTGCATCTGCTATGTACTTTCTTGTAAGCTTATTCCTAACTTAAATCAGCCTGACATGTCTACCAGCTCAGCATTCTGTGATTCTAGGGTAAATGGGAGTTTGTAAAATGCCCTAATATGGAAACAAAATTCAGTTTTTTTCCTGAAGAATCAGTTTATTTGTTTCTGCAAATGGATGACGTATGCAGAAATTTAACATAACCAAACCAGGTGTGTTCTCTTACTCCACCAATCTTGTTGTTTATTAAAAAAGTGGTTGACAGCCTCTAACTTTACATTTAATATTAAATTACTCAATTAATTCAGCACAATCTTTTTCTTAAAAAAGGTAGTCAACATAGTATATAATACAGCCTGAGGGGTCTGAACAATTTCCTAAGCAACAGACCATCCCTGAAATGCAAATCAAATCATATTAAAAGAAGCCTAATCAGAGCCCATTTGAAGGATACGAAAAAGCACAAAACAAATGCATTTTCCAGTCCATCCTCAGTCAAGAGCCAAACCTTTATTTTGCTTGACAGTTGCTTTGATAAATCACTACTGCTCAAACAGCTAGTTTTTGTTAAAAGTCCCCCCTCTAAATGTCCTGTTATTGTTAACATTTCATGAGGGATGACTGCATACTTCATTTTTTTTTAATTTTAGAACTACAGCTTTCAAAGCAGAAGTAACTAATAACAATTTTGCAAAGAGAATGAGCTACTTCTTCCCAAAGAATTCGCAGTGCTCTTGAAATACTACAAATATAACATTAAACAGAAAAGTCTTTAGAAATACTATATAGTGCAGGACATTGCTTGTTCTGTTTATACAACCACAGTTGGGCAATTTCAAAATGCTTTCCTTCCCCCTTGTATTTCTTCTTTGAAGCAATTGCTCTTGATAATTATTCCTGTATATATTTTAATATTTATAGAAACAAAGATGCAAATTCTATGATTTTTTTTAAGTGAGGAGAACGTAAAAGGTCACCTCTGTAATTTACACAAAGAAGAAATGTTAGCGTGTTTGGAGTGTGGGAAACCATAATTGGAAAATAAGGTTTTCTTATTTTAGTCTAGATGATACTGAAATGCCACAATTTTTTCATAAGGCTGTTTAGAGTATATAATCAGGAAAATGAATACTGGAAATGTAGATACTTTTGATTTAAATAATCTGACATTTATACTGTTCCTTGTTGTAAATGGAATCCCAGAGCGTTTTGCAGTACTAGAAAACTATGCTAGTATTACTAGAATTCTAGAATACCAGAATACTATTCTACTCCATCTTGTCCCTATTCAACCCCATCAACTGACCTGGCTGTTCAATCATCCGCAAGATATCTGGGGATTATATTACTTGGGAACACCATAAACTCAATAAAAGTGAAGACAGCTAGTTGGGACAGCTGATTGGGGAAAGGGAGAAGCCAGAAGAGGCTACAAGCCTCAAAAGCAGCAATATTGGGGAGGGGGCCATGAAGAAAGGGGGGGGAAAGGGAGAGAGGAAGAGGCATGTGGTGGAATTGCAGAAGATTTCTCGCATAGAGTGTTAGCAGTGGACGCATGTTCTTGATCTTCCAGGAAATGTAGGGTTAACACCAGTGCTCTATTAGAAAATAAAACGCATAGCTGTAGCCACTAAACACAGCCAGGTCAGTGAGGATATAAGCAGCATTTGAGCAGAAAGAGCCTGAAGGTTGAAGTTTAAGTTCAATTTTATAACCCTCATATATGGCAAACCATCAGAACATTATAAAATAGGTTCTTGGTAGGTTGGAGTTGGAGAGAGTGTGGAGGGGGGAAGACAAGTCTTGCTGGCTTATTGGACTGACTTACTAGCTTGCTAGGTAATGGCTAGTTTAATGGACTGGCTAACTGTTTGATGGACCTACTTACTGACTTGACTGGCTGATGGACAATGAACTGGTGGATTGACTCGAACTAGCTGCCTGACAAACAAAGGAGAGGGTCATAGAAAATTCCGTGATTTGGGACTCAACACCTGGCCTCGACTTATCTGTAGGATCGGCTTATACTCAAGTATCTACGATAAATAATCATCTGGGCAGAGATGGCTCAGCATTTAAGAATGTGATTTTCTAAACTATAAAGAGGAGGGTGAAATTACATTAATGCCCAGTAAAAATAATTTCTATTGACCAAAGCTAGAGTGAGAACAGATGGACATATTTTATAAATGTGCCTGACTACTTTGCATTCCACAGATCAGTATTACTGATCTCAGAGGATGTGAACAATATAAATTCACTGACTCATCACTGACACGTAAGTCAAAGCTAATCACAATGTTCTTATAGCCAAAAAATGATAGGCAAACCCATTCTTCACCCTCCCAAACTTTAGCCAAGGATACTTCTGATATAGCAAAGTGATATATCTGATATATCTTATAACAAGATACAATGTGGTTGAGGTGCAATTCCTTAAAGGAATGAACCTGGGAGAGCTTTGGGCTCACATTCTCTCGCACCTCTCCTCTTTTGTGCACAAGAAGATGAAAAGCTAAAGCCTCCTCTTTCAGTCTGTCAAGACACAATTCCAGATTATGTATTGACACAGAGAATAGTGATTGTGTTCAAACCACTGTTCTGCAGCAAACCAGGGGATCTGAAACCATTTCTTCACATTGGCATGTAACACAGAACCGTGGTTTCTTTCCAACTGAAAACTGAAGCTTTCATTCTCTTCCCCATAAACGTATAAACGGGAGGAAAAGAAAGAGGGAATGCGCAAGTCTACAGCTCTCCTGAGATTGTTCTTATATTGGGAAACCATGGTTTCCTGTTGTGTCTGAACTTGCCCAATGTCAATCAAAATTCTTGGAGAAGTTAGAATAATAATACCGTAATAATAAATCGCCCTGAGTCTAGCCTTATGCAATTTACTTAAAAGTAAATTGATTTCTGTGACACTTCCAAATGAACATACTAAGGACATCAAACCAATTTATTGGTATATTAATGCTATCATCCATTATATAGCATTTGTTCAGTCCAGATTTTTGAGATAATTATCTATTCTCTCCTGTCTTCTGAAACGACATTTGTCTTTTCCAGCATGCCATCTTTGCCAGCGTTTCAAATATAACCCTGCAACATTTTGAATGGCCAGGGTTTTATATCGTTCTTTCCTTATACTTTTGTTTCATAAGCGAATAGTATAATCTAGCTTCATTCCAAAATCCACGTATCATCAGTAATGACCACACATTAGATGGGACAATGATTTATACTTGTGGCTTAGTGTGATCACTACAGGATTGAGAAGGGGAGGTGTAAAACAACAAACCGATGCAGCATACCACCCTCTTGGTAGCTTTCTGAAAGAAGTTAATCTAAAGAGTAGTGTGTCAGCGAACATTAAACTTGAATCTAAAATTCTGCTGAACGCCTAATAACTTCTAAGTTTTTGCTTCAGGCAAACAAACTTGGCAAGGTAAGAAATCCATTCTAGGACAGATATTTTCTGGATCTTTTCTGGACAGATATTTTCTGTCCTGGATCTAGATTCTAGGACAGATATTTTCAACCTATCTCATGGCACACTGACATGGTGCTAAAAATATCAAGGCATACCATCAGTTTTTTTACCATCAACAAGGCACACCATGCTCTGGTAGGGGGCTCAAATCAGCACATTGCCCCCTAATTCATGCCCCTGCCCAAAATCCTGAGGCACACCTGAATACCGTCTGCTGTACACCAGTTTGCCATTTTCAACAGTGGTTGAAAATCACTGCTCTAGAGGCATTGGTGGATCTCATGGTTGGATTATGAATACATACACAATACCCATAGGTTATAACCCACCAGCCAGGAACATACTTGTCCCTTAACTGCAGCCAGCACTGCAGTTCTGGGGAATCTGGGGAGCGCTCCACAGGGCATCCCGTGTCTAAAAAGGGCAGTTTGGTTTATATAACAAAACAGAAGTGCCTGTTTTTTTAAATGACTTATGAAGACACAGAGAGCTCTATGGAGGGCTCCCTGAAACAGGGTGACCATATGATTGGAAATTTCTGAATTTGTTCTCTTTTTTAGTCTCCTGTCCAGGTGTCATCCTAAAGGGTTTCATTGTCCTCCATTCTGGCTACATTTGGAACTTTGCAATGGGTGTGCAATGTCCCATCATGTCATATGTCGTTGGATTCATATTGAAGAGCAGAATCCAATGCCAAGAATTGGTTCTGAAATATCTCCTTCCTTTCAAATGTTATGGACAAAAAACTAAAACTAAAAATATGCATTGAGCTGTATGGGAAAGTGAAAGTGCTCACTATCGCAGCTTTACTTGTGAGTAGGCAACTGTTCCATTGTCTGCCAGAAAGGCCAGGCTGAGAGGAATCCAAGACCTTGTCCTCTTTTTGAGATTTGGGCATCTGGTCATTCTGCCCTGAACCCTCCCAAGACTGCAGCAGTTGCTGCAGGTAAATAAAACAACAACAACAACAACAAAAACACTTTCCCATCCTTATTGCAGCGCAATCTTGGGAATCATGCTGGTGCCTTTCCTCCCTCCCCTGTAACAACTTAAAATGCTCCCAGCTTCCTTGTAGGAGTTTGCAAAGCACTGATATAACATAATTGTTATATATGAATATATTCAAATTCAAACATATTTGGAAATATGTTTGAAAATAACTAGATTTTCAGATTTAGCTAGTAGGTGTATCACCCTCCCAAGTGCATCACTGAGTGTGATCCACACCCCATGAACACCCACTGTCACACCCTCCATTTTTGTTTGTTTTTTTGCTTTTAATTGGGAGTGTGAGCCATTCTTAAGCAGGTAGACTTCACATCCTGATTCTTAAGCAAGATTTTTATCATATCCCATTTGCAGACTTTTCTGATAATAAAGATATCTTGATTTATGTACCCACAAAAGTTTTAGCTGTCTGTTGTGGAAGTACTTTACCTATTTCAATATTCCATGAGTAAACAAGTGAAGTTCAAACGGCTTTTAGGCCTAAGCATGTTTGCTTATAAAATTACTCCCAATTCTGAGCCATAAAGTGGGTACTTAAAAATTCAAGTAAAGACTTACCCCACCAAAAATCAATAAAATGCTTTTATAAAATAGAGCAAGATTGATTTGCAGCTTTTAACTTACAGTAATGTAATATTTTAGAACTTTCATAAATAATGCTTTTATCCTGATTGCAAAATAATACCCTGCCATGAAAAGAGAGAGCGAGAGAAAGGGAGAGAGAGAGAGAGGAAACTGTTCAACAGGAATTAAAATGCCATCTTTCTCTGTTAACGAATGAAAGATAACTAATATTTCACTCATGGTGAAAAAATTCTACTTTTCCTTAAGAGCTAGGTATGTGGTACAGTCCTTAATTTTTTATCTCTTCCAAGTGCATTAGGCATTCTTGCTTAGAGCACAATCCTAACCATATCTACTCCATTGTGTTCAATGGATCTTGCTTCCAGGAATGTGTGTTTAGGATTGCAACCTTAGTTTATAAAACTTCACTAAGAACACAATCCTAAACATGTCTACTCAAACGTAATCCCCATTGTGTTCAATGGGTCTTACAGGAAAGTGTCTTTAGGGTTGCAGCCTAAATGCATTCCCAAGTTTGTAGTAGAGACTAGATAAAAGTATGCTAACAATGAGAATGACTTTTAAACTGGATATGATCATGTTTCTTTTTCAAACATTAACAGACAGTTCAGAAGAATAACCAGTGCACTTGTATTCTGCTGCATGAGTCTCAAAACCTTATGTAACTATTCATTTTCTGTTTCATTTGGCTGAAATCCCAGCTTGTTCTGTGCTATGCCATACTAATTTTATAATAATAAAACTGTTTCACAATCTTTATGCAGTCATGCAAATAAAAAGATTGTGGAAGACATTTTCATTTGATTATCTTTCTAGCAAACGCCACCATCTTGAAATTAAAAGCAGCTTGATGAATATGTGGGGAAAAATAAAAAATAAACACTGCACTAGGGTAAATGAGAATATTGCTCTCAAAAACAGATATCTTTTCTTCCACTGCCCCTATACTATCATCAATCATGCTTGCCGAAGCCTTGCCTTCTGACCCTCACCACATCTGCCCACTGACTTCATCACACGCTGCTCCAAATTTGATTTTAAATTAGTTTTTCTGATTTACTTAGATCCTGCCCCAGTACAACTTCCAACCAGAGTGCAGGCTACATCAGATAGCAGAATGAAGACAAATCCAATGGGTGCAAGACCGATGGATTACCAAGTTGGTTTCCAAATGTCACAATGATTTTCACACTGGGAAAACCACTCAACATATCAACCACATTCAATCAAAATTTGGATTTCATAATTTCCCCACCCCCCAGCGTACTCTGTTGAAAACGAGGAATGATTCAACTGTTGATTATGGGCAAAATCCAGAGCAGTTATGGGTCCACGCAGGTACGTCACCCTAGTGACGTCTAGTGTCATTTTATGGAAAGTCACATTCCCTACAATCCAGAGTAACTACGGGAGCACATAAGAGACATTACGTGCACCCGTAGTTACTGCACCACCTAATGAAAAGCTATGGGAAATTCATACTGCAATCCTGAGCAAATTGTTCTTACATCGGAGCAAGAACTCCCCGTAGTTACTCTGGATTGCGCCCATTAACTGCTTTGGAGCAAAGAGCTTAATTTGACTTTAGGATATGGGCCTAAGTCAAATGTGGTATTATCATTCCATTTAGTGTGTTGGCCAAATGAGGAAAAGAAGAGATTTGGCATGCTCAGGCGACCAATATGTAAGGTAGTTTTTGCATTCCCTTCATTCTACTCCCAGCTTCCAAAAATTGGGTTTCTATCTTTTAGTCAGATAAGGACCAGTGATCCAACAGTATTCATTCTAGGAGGAAAGCTCAAGTGCCTATGATCAGACCTTTCATTTTTTTTAACTTCAACGATCCAGGAATAGAGGCTCTGATTTGACTGGAACAGCAGTATGAGAAGGGGTAACTCTTCTCATGCACTGTCCATGCTCCCCCAATTGTTATTAGCCTTGCAGGTATGGAAAATAACAGCACCATAATATTCTTGTATTTTTTTTCCTCCAGTTCAACTAAGAACTTGAGTTGGGGTAGGAATTCAGAATAAAGTTTTAAAAAATACTTTGGGAGATCCAGTCACAGACCTTTTTCACCAAATCTGTTTTGGCTCTCAGCCCAAGCCGTTTTTTTTCCTCTGAACACCCCTGTAAAATAGTTTAGGCTGAGAATGTGACTAACCCAAAAATTCTCAGCAGTTCTTCTCTACAGAGTAGGGGTTTATGCCCAGACTTCCTTTATGATAGATCGATAAGAGATAGCGATTTAAGAAACCTGAATTCTTTACATTCTCCAGGTAAATTACAAAAGTCAAAAGGTATGTACTGTATGAAAGTACTTAACATGATGCAACATGAATTGCTGGTGGGTCTCCTAAAAGATGCCAACAAGGCTAACGTTGAACAGGCAACACAAACAGAAAAAACAACATGGGGAGTATGCAAATATTTCATACAGAATGTTTACTTCAAATCCTCCATTTGACTTTGGACTTACTGTGGAGCTATCTCCTAAATTAAATACAAAACTCCAAATTTATGGCCCTCCAAGGGTTCTTAAGAGGCTCAAATGTTCCCAGGCTCTTGGGGCTGTAACTTCTGGATCTCTCAGTCTGAGTTTTTACTTCATTCAATCACTTCATTCAATCAGTGCTAAATGAAATGCAATGTAATGACAGAACTATTCATGTCTTGTTGCCTTCTTGAGTTAATGGGTTAATTTGATCCTTTTTCTCTGGAGTAATCTTCTGCTGCCCCATTGGGCCTATTTAGACCTGTGCCAACTGCTATGCTGGTAAAAGTATGAGTGAACCCAGATAGGTATAAGTCCAGGAAGAGGAAGAGGATATCGGCAACTTCATTGCTGCCTATACCATCCCTTCCCAGTCTCAGTATGCTTCCTCCCCATGTTCAGTCCCAATCCTTCCTATCCCATTATGCATCCAATCTCCTATCCGTTCCCTGCACTAACTTATCAGTTTTAGGGCACATTGGTGGGCTGCTCACTATTTGCATCAGCAGCTAAGCCATGATGTATGGTGTCACCTTTTGCAAGAGCAATACGCATGCTACAAGAATGTGAATTCTAGTGGTATAGCAGACCATTGGGATTGGGCACAGAGTAACAAAAAGTCACTGATCACAATCTGATTTGACAATCCCTAGCTTAAATACTTGCAGTGCTCAAGGAATCCCTAGTTATTGAGCTGGTATGCAAGTGTGCTTTTCTCTGAACTTCCAATGAATGGGTAACTCAGTCAACTGGCAGTGTCCACCCCGAATTTCTGTGGGTTAGAAAACATAACTGCTTGGATAAATTATAGAATCAAGCTATCTAATTAGATGAGTAGAATTCACCTGGTCAGTCCATTACATGACATTTATCCAACTGGGCATGTTTGTCCAATCTAAGTGTATGCAAGGTCTGGAGAGGCAGTAGCTATTCCAGACAGGAAGAGAAACACACCCACTAGTGGGCTTCAGGGGGTTCTAACAGGTTCTGTAGAACCATTTGCTAATGAGTACCTGGTTCTGAGAAGTGGTTACTAATGGGACATAGAAGCTGTTGTTAATTTATTTGAATCTCACCACCGAACACAACCCACTACCTTATGTGTTCTCTCTCTTTTTCTGATAACAGGGTCTCAAGGCAGAGGAGAAAGGCTACAGAACTTACTCAGGGGCTGTTACTCAGAACTTACTCAGGGATGTTAAATGTGTCCAAAAATATAGAAAAATATGCAAGAAGGGGGATAGGGCATTCATCACACACATTTACTTAAAAATAAAAACATCTTGGCAGGTCAGCGACGAAAACTATGCTGCCTCAAGAGAACTCATTAGCTTTCTGAGATCCACCTTGCCAGTCTTCTGGTGTTACATTCATCCTTACCAATGTAAAATATACTTATTAGAAATGTTTTCTCATGTTCATAGTCACCAAAGTGTTCAACACTGAAGGAAATGGAAAGAGTTCTTAATTAATAAGCTCCAACATTATCCCCTCCAAATTTTTTTGGTGGGCAAGATTGGCACGTGCCTGAATTAAAACTGGAGCGACATTTTTGTATGTTTCTACGTATTTTTGTTTCTGGTCTTTTTTTAATAATTTACCCTCCGCAAGACCTTTAATTAACATACGCAGACAAGCACTGCCATTTTTCCCCCCTTCTCCCCTCTGAGGGGGTTACAACTTGATCATGGATCGGTTACATGAAAATATTCTGTGACATGGAAAATATGAATGGCATTTATGATACTAGCAATCTGGGCACTGACTCAGCTGACTCAGTTCTCATTTAAATTTTTACATGAGAAAAATCAATGGGTGGGTTATGTCCAAATTGGGTTGCAGATTAAAATCGGGACAGGCACACATTTTAGTACTGTCAGTTGGTAACTTGTGTGTGTGTATGTGTGTCCTGGAAAAACAGTCTTAATGTCTCGACTCACCTGCAGTGGCAGCTGACATTTTTGTTCGGTTATCGCAGCCGCTTTGGCGCTGCTGCGCACTCCTTGATGGTTGCTAGGCAACTATTGTTGCATACATGCATAAGACATTAATTGTCTCCGCACTTTTTTAAAAAAAGTCAAAATTCTTCAAAGCTGAGGACAGACACTGTCATATCTAAAATTGGACATGTTCTTTATCGCATCCATTTCTCATAGTTGGTGTGCTGTGTGTTTGTGTCAAGGGGTGAGATGAGTCACAAATTACTCAGACATCAATCCCCAAATTGTAAGTAGCCTCATCTACGGCAATGACTCATTCAAAGAATTTTATGTCTTCTTAATCTTCTGCTTTTCATTATCCTGCTTGTCATTTTAGATACTCAATTCCGCCTGACATGCATTTGCTCTATTTTTATTTTCTCTATCAGCGAGGATATAGAAGGGGTGTTCGTAACTTATTATTCCAGCTTGTTTAGAACATCCATCTCCACAACCCAGAACGGAACCAGCAAGAATTCTCATTTGTTTGACTTCAAAGGGACGGCAGAGCCTTACAGTTAATGCCAAATATTCTGTGCTCCTTACTAGTAAGTGTAGGCTATATTGAACAGTGGGTGGTTGTTGTTTTTTTGGCCCTGCCTCTCCCTCCCCATTACATTCCAGTGTCATGAACAAGTTTCAGAGACAGTAAACACAGACTTCCATAAATTGACTCAAACTTTTACCAACTAAACAACTGCAGGATCTAAAACTAGGTAATAATTTTAATGACTAAATTCCCACCGTCATGACAAGGCACACACAGTTAACGAAAATACAAGCAGCGTTATCTCCTACAATCCCACCACCAAATGTTTCTGGTAGTTCTGTCAAATGATGGTGAATCAGGAGGATTCAGAGTAATGGGGATAAGTGAGTTGTTGATATCTCAAGCAATTTGTTAGCTCAAGCAATTTCCTGGAAACAAATCAAGGGTGCATCTTTCAGGACCGGCTACGTTTCATCTAAAGCAACATTTGAGGCAAACACCTATAGGGATTATAAGCAAGTGAAAGAATTCTGGAAAATGTGTGAAAGAGCCTTTTTCTTGGGCAGTGCAAGAGCCTCTACCTTATGGGGAGATTCCAAGTCAGGTTCATTCATTCATTCAAGCCACTAAGACTTACTGTATGTAACTTATTCAAATAATGTTCCCCGTTTTGTAATTCATGTACTTTCTGTATGTGCTATCTCTGAACATGCAAACTAAGTAGATTTAGATAGACAGCTGATGCACTGTAGCTGCATGGGTGCATTAACCATATAGGATGGGGTTTCTGTGGCCTCATAATAAACTGAGCATGACCCTAAACTCCTTCCTCTGGCTTTGCAGCTAATTTCTTAAGGACAGCAGTTAATTTCTTAAGGTTTTCTCTGTATCCTGAGTGGGCACATTTAAAAGACTGTTTTATTTAAGAGAGACTTTGAGACCCCATAATGGCTGTCTTTTAAATCAGATATTTTATGGCTGACTGCAGCCTATGTTATATTTTAATCGTTTTGATATTTTAATTGTAATGTTTTAATTGTATTTTATGTAATGATTGTTAGCTGCATTGGGTGCCCTTTGGGGAGAAAGGCAAAGTACAAATCTAATAAATAAATAATTACTTATTTACTTATTTACTGACAATCATCATGATGCAAGGTTATAAAATTTGCACCAGGTAGGTGTCCTTGACTCAGTAGTATCTATGAGCACAATCCTAAGCATGTCTGCTCAAAAGTAAGCCCCATAGTGTTCAATGGGTCTTCCTCCCAGGAAAGTGATTTTAGGATTGCAGTCTCTATTAGGCTAAACAAATCAATATGTTCAAAACTGCTTGGCAATTGCAAAAGTAAATGTTTCCCAGCCCGACTCTCTTCCCATCTCTACCACAGAGGTTTCTAGCCTGAATATACACAGGATAGTTTACTAGACTAAAGAGAAGAGCCTGGATGGTTTTTGGCATAAATGACTGGCTCTCCACATGAGTACACTGGTAATTTTTAAAATAAATGTGGCAAGCATTCAATTGCAACAGCTGAAAAGTTAACCTCCTGAACTAGGTGATCACAGTATATTCAACTCTCATTTTTTTCTCTTACTGTTCCTAAAGGGCTGAAAATTGACAATTTCAAATCCAGTTCTTCCTCCTTCACCACCTCCTCCCTTCTCACTTATTAGCATCTAATGCACAATTTTAATTAATGAACTAATTAAGATTATTGCACAAAACATTCCAGGTGAATCAAGAAAGAGGTTGGGGAGCAATCCAAAAACTATTTAAAACTCACACTGAGTCTCTGCTTGATTTTTGAGCTTGTATTAGTCAACATACTTCAGCCAACATGTTGTAAAATGGTATAATCAAGTAACATTTTCCAGCTTTGACTCAACCCAAGAACAAAATAAGAGCAATTCTCATCATCTATAATAAGCCTAATGTACTAGGTATTTTGGTGAATTTAACAGCAAAGTAATACTTCCAAAAATATCCAGGACTTTAAAAAAACTTTGTATGCACAGATATACACAATAACTCTGTATCCTGTGTGGGCACACTTAAAAAGAATGTAAATGTCTGTGATTCTATCAGCTCAGTCAGGGTCGTATGAAAATATTAAATATGCAAGCATGATGCATGCACATAATTTATAACAAAAATTATCAATACTTTATTGCCAAGGAACTGACAACAAATTCCAATGTAATCCCCCTTTCACTGATGCCACCACACCAACAGGCACATGTAGCACATCCTGCAGGTGAACGTCAAGCACCAGAGACTTGCTCAAGATAAGGAAAGATTTGATGGCCCAAGGCAAGCCTCTATTGCCTTAATGAATTTACTCAGATTTGAGCCAACTGCATCACTGGTACAAGTCAGAGTACCTGGCTAGGTGGATCAAGGGGGAATGGGAATAGGATATCGGTGGAGCCACTGCCTCTGATTCCACACTTTCGGCCATCAGCATGCCCTGTACGTTTTCTGTCCACTGCCTGTTCCTCTAGCATTTAATTGTTCATTCATAATGTAAGCTATCACTTGATGGGAAAATTTGTGTATATGAATCATGCCCAACGGATAAACGGAAAGGGCACCTGAATGAAGTGGTTACGTGCCTATTCAAAACATCTTGCCCTCAAAATGTAAGCCATAAATTATTGGGCCCCCAATGAATAGTCAGCCATTAGCATCCATCAAATATGCAATGAGTTCAGTGGGACTCACTTCCTAGTAAATGTGTTTAAGACTGCTGACTAAGGGCACAATCCAGAGTAGTTACGGGGAGTCCTTGCTCCGGTGCAAGAACAATTTACTCTGGATTGCAATATGAATTTCCCATAGGTTTTCACTATGTAGTGCAGTAACTATGGGTGCACATAATGTCTCTTACGTGCTCCCGTAGTTACTCTGGATTGTAGGGAAAGGGTGCAATCCAGAGTAACTACAGGGAGTCTTTGCTCTGGTGTAAGAACAATTTACTCTGGGTTGCAATATGAATTTCCCATAGGTTTTCACTAGGTGGTGCAGTAACTATGGGTGCATGTAATGTCTCTTACGTGCTCCCGTAGTTACTCTGGATTGTAGGGAAAGGGTGCAATCCAGAGTAACTACAGGGAGTCTTTGCTCTGGTGTAAGAACAATTTACTCTGGGTTGCAATATGAATTTCCCATAGGTTTTCACTAGGTGGTGCAGTAACTATGGGTGCATGTAATGTCTCTTACATGCACCCATAGTTACTCTGGATTGTAGGGTTAAAGGAGGGAAATAAACCATAAGCATTCAGACACAATTACTGCAAAAAACACAAAAAGATAAAAACTACTGTTTGCTCTCCATTTTTTCTCCCTGTATCACTATGTTGTATCATCTCCCATTCAGTGGTTTCACTAGGGTATGTGTTATCCAATGTGGAAGGCCAGTGTTTCACTCCCATGATGGATCGCTGTGGTGTGGTCATGTACCATGCTGTTTTTTTGGCCATACCTTTTCATAAAATTGAGGTATTTCAAAGATGTTTCATTGCGTTCTGCTGTAAATTATGCATTGGACAGTATATAACATGATGGTATTATTCCTACCAATCACAATTTTGGTCACTAGTGATGTTACTCCCCCCTCCTGCACATCACCCCCCATGCATGTCACCCTGCGTGGGAACGCACCCCACTAGTGACACCACTGCTTCCAATTATTCCAATTTCTGCTGAGTGTGCCAATTCGTTAAAGGCTCAGCCATAAAACGTATGGACTAATTGTTGAGCAGAACTGAAGAGCTATTAAAACGACAGTACTCTAGCACTTCCAATGGAAGTCAATTATTTCTACATGATTGGTTTTGTAGGGCTCTAACTCATGCACTGAAGCTCTCAGATAAATTAACCCTTTCATTTTGACACAAACATTATTCAGAGACTGCAACAGGAACCAAACATATTCCTTAGAGCTTTTAACAGTGCAGAAGTTCTCAAAGGTCACAATGTATTCAATTCAAGAGATCAGTTAGGCTGACTTTAATAAACATATATTTGATTGCCAAAATCACCAACTTTTCCAATTTCATGTTCCATCCTCTTAAGCTTGTTTAAGGACGTTTACAAAGCATTATGAACAGTAACACATGAGCCTGTTCTCTCCTTCTAAACAGCCATTAAAGAGAAAGTCAAATGTACACATTTCAAAGATTACTTTGCAAGCATGAAGTCTGTTCCCAGATGTTTTACATTTTGAATTTCCCAATAAATGAATAACATACTAAGAAAGCAAACAAGAGCTGACATTATTTAGTCTAAAGTTCTAAGATGGCGTAACATCTGTAGTGAAAAACTATTGTGAATAACTAAAACTATCCTCAGTGTTCAATTAAATTTGAAACTAGTGTGCTTTCCATAGTATTCTCAAGGACTTGAAAAAACTGGAGATGGTAATAATCTTGAAATGGTGTTGAGGCTTTCCTTTTAATGTTCACATGCACGCACGCACACACAGAGAGAGAGAGAGAGGGAGAGATTTCTTATTGTTCCACTGTAGCATCTGGTCAAACAGGCTTTGCAGGTTTTTGAAAGAATGAAAAACTCTGCAGAAATTGTTTAACAGTCAAAAGTGTGATAAGCGGGCCGGCATACAGCAATGTAGCAATCTCTCCCTTGTCTTCATCTCTGTGAAAAAAGAGCCACTCTCTGTATCTAGTCAAATGAAGATCCAACTTGTTTTTCAAAAATTAATTTTTCAGGACCTTCAAAGACCATACAAAAAGAACACATTTTATTTATTTTATTGCAACCGTTGTGTTATAAATTCTTATTTTATTAAAATAAAAACACTTTTCTAAAGCTTCGATTACATGTACAGGAAAAGATTTTTATGGGTTTCATCAGGGATCTCAGCAAAGTGCCTCCACTGTTCATTAACAGGAATCATCACACAGTACTGATGATTGTTTTGGAACTTTTCAGTGGATAGGGGGAGATAAAAATGGCCTTGTAGGCTCTGATCAGGAGCTGAAAAACAGCAAAAGAGGGGTTTCTTAGCCTTCCCCCTTCCTACTACTTGTTTGTCCAAAATCCACACATCCGAAATTTCCACCTAGATGGGTAATCTTAAAGGATTTTTCTATCTTCACCTCTACAAAAGTGGTTTCCAAACTGCTGGGTCACAACCCAACAAGGGAACCAGAAGCAGTGCTTTCCCTCTTAAGGGGAAGGCCCCTTCAGGGATGGCAGTGATAGTGATCAGTGATAGTGATCAGTGGCAGTCAATGGTGATGGTGATCGCAGCACCACCATGACCAAGGGGATTTTGAACTTATTTGGCAGGAGGTACTGGCCTTTTGCAGGGTATTGGGGGCTCACACCTCCTCTGCAGGATCCCCTGGTACTGTGAACAGTGCTTATCTCCTTTCAGAAGTCGCTTCGGATTCACATCCTGCAGAAGGCCAATGCCACCTCTAGGTACGTCCAAAAACCCCTTGGTTTTCTAGTGGCACTGTTGCCGCCCTCCTCCCCTTCCCTGCAAAGACATACCTGGTTCCCAACTCCCTTGAAAGAATTGGGAACAATGATATCACAAGGGGAAAAAAGCTGCATAGTGGGGACAGTTCTGAGCCATGGTTTCTCTGAACAAACTGGCAGTCATCCTCAGGTGCTTTTTAGTATAAAACACCTACAAATCTTTGGGAGAGACTGCTTGCACATTTCCACTGCAATTAGATTGGGCCCATTACCCAGCAAGGCCTGGAAAGCGTTTGAAACCATGCCAAACTAAAGGCTTCTGCAAATGGTACTTTGACCCCCTTTCACAACTATCTTCAGTCTTTATTAAAATTTCTCCATAAAACTTCAGATCTGTCTCCCGCCTCACCCTCTTTTATCTGCTTTATAAATACCTAATATTCACTCATTAACCCAGAAAAAAAGTTTTGCTACATTCAGTAATGCAAGATTCTCTTTTCACTTGCAATGGCTTGTGAAATGCTTTAATTAAAAAACCCGGAAGAATTCTAAATCTGGTTTGCAGACTAATTTCGAAGGCACTCAGGCGTGTTGTCTCCTTTTTAAAAAAAATCCTACAAGATCCATGTAAATTTATGCAAGTTCCATAATAATCGCATTTTGGTTGTATTTGATCTAAATAATACATTAAATGTGCAGTCTCTCATTCTCTCACTCTATTTAAAATTAGGTTTGCATTCCTGAAATCTTCATTTTCATTGGGACAGAGATCAATTTTTTCTCCCCCCAGCAGTCTACTAAACTTGCTAGCAGCAAGGAACTAAGTGTTACCCTGCAAGAGACAAATCAAAGCTTTGATCATTTTTACGTTGCTCTGACAAAGATAAGGATGAAAAAAAGCACATGCAAATTATTTTGGCTAAAAGTAATTAACTAATTGCGTGTTGAAAAAAAATTAAACAAATGTTCACATGAGTCACTAAATGTGCTTTTTGTTCTTTGTTCAACTTTCTGGCACACCCTGTGTGCTTCCTTTTTTTGCTTTAAAGAAATATGCACTGGAAAATATGCTTAGCATTTGGAGCTAAGGGAACAGGCACATAAATGCAAAGTTTGCTCTTCCATATTCAAAAATAGGACATTGCGGAAACTCCAAACTTGCTTGCATGCTTTATTTCCAGTCCAGAATTATCTTCCATTCTATAATGTCATAGAAAAGGGATTCAAAAACTGTTTTGTTCAAGCCACTCAAAAAAAAAAAAAAAGAGTTTTCGCCCCCAACTTGATCCATTATTTTGTGCTTGTCTGTCTAGTACTTGATGAACATTTGAATATTTTGGAAACACCCCTTCTCCCCCCCCTCAGGAAAAAAAAAATGTGTGGCAGGACATCCTCTCCCACTGTCCTGCAACTTTTGAAGATGCAATCAAGGTTTCTGTGCAGTGGCGTTGGAGCACTCCCCTGAGGGAGGAGCGACCAGCCCCTTCCTCAGGGGAGTGCCCAGGGAAAGAGCCAGCGTGCATGTGCAAATTTTGCACATGCGCGCTGGTTCTCTGCTTGGGCGCTCTGGAGAAAGGGGCTGATCACCCCTTCCTCTAGAGCAGCGTTTCTCAAAGTGGGGGTCGGGACCCCTCTGGGGGTCGCCTGGAGCTTTCCTGGGGTCGCCTAAAGACTCCTGGTGCAGGGGGCCAGGTGGGAAGACCAAGCAGAAACGCTGGAGCTGTTGTGGCTGGAAGAAGCCGCTCTGGCTCAGAAGGAGCCTCTGAGCAGCTGTGAGATGATGTGGAGCCTTGGGGGCAGCGAGGATTGTAGCGTTAGAGACCAGTTCTATGCATGTCTATTCAGAAGTCAGTCCCATGATAGTGAATGGGATTTACTCCCAGGAAAGTGCTAGGATTGCAGCCTTAGAGCCCAGTTCTATGCATATTTACTTGGTAGCAAAATAGTAGCCAAATTACAGTTATGAAGTAGCAACGAAAATAATTTTATGGCTGGGGGTCCCCACAACATGAGGAACTGTATTAAGGGTCACAGCATTAGGAAGTTTGAGAACCACTGCTCTAGAGCACCCAGGGAGGGAGGCTCCAGAGTGGCTGCTGGTTAACAGGCACAATGTCTAAACCACTTGTGCAACCCCAGGTTTCCTGATGGAAAAAGGTGCACAGTACATCGATTTTACTGACAGAAAAGGCTTTTGGAGCATAGAAGAGCCACAACACAGGGCATGGGTTGCCCCCAGAACCATTCCAGTGGGTGGACAGAGGTGGCAGCAGTGCTGTGGTGGGCAGAGGTGGTGTCATAACAGTGCTGCCCTAACATGGCCTACAGGCGCACTGCCTGGAGCTTTCTGTCCGTCTGTCCCCCCACTTCCTTAGGCCTGACACTTAAAGCACAAAATGCAAGAAGTCAAGAAGATATTAGAATTACTCCCCAAGGCATCTTTCCTTTCTCCTTAGGAAGAATTCTAAAATATTCAAACTATTTCCACATGCTATATAAATGACAGGTCACTGTTAAACATTTCAGCTGCGCAAACTGCAATTATCAGCACTGCTGCCAAGTAAACAAGTTAATGAATGTATCAATGCAAACTCCTTACAGTGGATATAAACTTGGATCCTGAAATGAGGAAGGATACTTATTAGAGTTGTCAAATTATTCAACATATTTTAACCAATGCATTCATTAATGAGAAGTCCTAAGGAAACATTGGATATTAACAGACTTGTACTATAGATATGGAAAAAAATTGTGTGATGCCTTACAGTTGATCAAATAAAAAAAAACCACACACTGTTTAATGATAAAGTTGTTTTTTTTTGGCTCTCTTTTTCAATCACAAGTAATATGCCAGAACAAAAATGGTCTCAGAAAATAAACATGCACGCCCTAATCATCAGCGTTACTAATGAAAATGTGCCTTTGTTAATCAGCACAATCCTTTACTTCTGCATACCAGTGCTGCATCCAGTAAAAGTTTGGGGCTACTGCTGCATCAGTCCAAGGAAAGGGGAAATTTACCCCAAGTAATGTAGCAAGAACCCAAATAGGGCTACTCAGATCTGCTCCACTGAAATCAGAGGCACAAATCTAAGTTGCCTGGAACAGGGCTAGGATTTGACGTAAGTGCCAGTTCCTGGCCCATCCTATACCCTCCCCTGCCCCATAACACATCTCTCCTCCCTGCTGACTCCATGCCCCCTGAAAGACCCTTGTGCTGGTCGATCTTGGCCAGCACAGCTCAATTTCATCCTAGGGCCAGCCTTACTTTTTGGCTTGGACCAGCCTCCTCCCTTATGACTCATTTGCAACACCCCTGGGCTGACATGAAGGTCTTGCGCCAGTCCGTCCCTGCTCAGGATTTGAACCAATGATAAAATTCCAAATCTGTTTCTGAACACTTAACAAACTTTTTAGTAATCCTTATAAGAACCTTGTAAGGTAGTCCAACACTGTTTAAACTGTTGCTGGGGAGAAGGGGTAAAAGTGTGTGGCTCACCCAACACTTCCTAGTGATTAATTATGTTGGTGAGAATTGAATCCAGCACTTTCCAGATCATAACATATGCTTTTGTTCAATAGGCCTGACCCACTTCAGTATATTAATCTAACATTATTTAAGCTAAATCTAAAGGTCACACACACAACTGTATTTTGCTTTGAAGTCTAATCCTCAAGACTTTTATTTGGAAATGCAGGCGCTAAGGACTATAACATACCCTTACTCTTTCCTGACAGAAAACCATGTCTTCATTTTGCATAGGACATAGGGTTGTGTTGTTAGTCTCATTATCATGGACAGATTAAAAGTACAATTACAAATAATGCTGGAATTTCCAGCTTTGCCCGAACTGATAATAACCAAGTGTTCTCAGGAAAGAGCAAAGTACAACTTCCCGTGACTCAGGTACCCTTACAAATGGATCTATTCCTAACAAGCATTAGCTAAAATTACACTGCTGTTCATTGGAAGAGAGCCTCAACTGCTGATATGAACTGCATGCCATGTGATACATAATAATACTCTTAAACCAGTCCTGACATAATATCTCCCGAAGCATAATAACCACAAATGACTGCTTTAGTTAAGAACTAGCCAGAAGCAAAATAGAGCTGTGTAAAAGTAGCTTTACCCATAAATACCTCAACAATATTTTATGCCACTTTGTTTTTTAATAAAGGGGGGATTAAAAAAGTCCTGTAATAATTAACATGGAAAAAAACACACATCATGTTTGTTACTACTGTATGGAGGTTGTGAACGGTTATTTCCTAGCTCTGTAGATGCCAGTGCTGTAAATTATGCAGGCACCAAGAAGCATGAAGGAGGAATAATAGCAATTTAAACAAAAGCTGACGTAATTCATGATAAACAGTCATTGGAAAATATTACGCTGTTGCCTCCCCCAATTTTGGTTGTGTGTGTTTTTAGTGTGTTTAATCTGAAGAATGCAACCATATTCTGACATAAATTGCTTCTCTTTTCCATTGTGCTAGCTTTAGGAATGTTGGCACTTAAACTAATGAAAAAAGTTCTCTTCTGTTCACAATAATTACTGATCTTGCAGTATAAAGACCTCAGGGAATGTAACAATGTAAATTTGATAGTGTGATTGATAGAAAAGTCTTCCAAACACAAAACACAGAAGGTCCTTCAAGAGCTTCCAACACAAAAGGCAGGCAGGGTGGTCCAGGAAAATGGTAAAAATTTTGGAGATCATAAAAACAAAGATGTTTTCTATAGAAACTAACAGATGGCATAAAATAATCTCTCAGAAATACATGGGAGTGATTTGATCAGACATTCACCAGAAGTCATAAAAGATTAATTGCATCCATCAAAGAATGCCCTAATAGCCCTAACCCAGTGCGTCCCGGGGGTGATGCGCTGTGCCCCTGCACCGGGTGACACACGTGGTCCTGTCACCCCTGGACTGGACCTATATTTGATTCGTCTAAATATTTCTTCAGTAATAACATTAGACTTTCCAGGCCTAATTCTGGTCCTGGTCCTGCTGGTACATTTACACCCCTACTATCTGAACCTTACTTAAACTCCAAACTGTGATTCTGTCCATTTCAACTGTTGCAGTCAAAAATTTTGAAACCACTGCACTAGTTTTACATACAAGAACAGATGGGAATTAGGGAACAACTTTAGAATAAAGCTCAAGTTGAACTGGACTTAAAAAAAGCCCTGCCAAATTATTTTTAGGCTGAAAAGTCATGATGATCCCATGTTATGCTCCTGCATCACAAGGGGCAGAGCTAAGATTGAATGAAATTTTCAATCAAGAATGAAATTTGTTTCTCTTACAAATAGAAGTCCCATTCAAAGAAACATTAAGGAAAGTAGTTTTTACAACTATGATATTTTAACATATTATTATTTTAATGCCGGGTATATTGCCTTCTAAAAGTATGAACTTAAAAGACATCTTTGTCCCTTATTTGCATGCTCATTGCTTTTCTTATTCTAGTTTAGTTCACTCAGTTCTCCATTCCACAGATACACCACATGGTGCTGAATGGGTTCTTGGCACTCTAGTCCTCCAACCCAACACCCAACTATACTTGGAATGTTTTCATCATCATCATCATCATCATCATCATCATCATCATCAAAACTTCAGCAAAACATTACAATGCAAAAAAAATTGAAACCAAGATTTTGAAAGCCCTCACAATCTAAGACAGTGATTTTCAACCCTTTTCATCTCATGGCACACTTAACAAGACATTGAAATTGTCAAAGCACACCATCAATTGTTTTTATCATTGACAAGGCACACCAGACTGTTCAAGTCCCCCAATTTTCCTATTAATTAATGTCAATCCCCAAATTTCTGTGGCACACCTAAGAATTATCTGTGGCACACCAGTGTGCCATGGCACACTGGTTGAAAATCACTGATTGAAGAGATGAAAAAGACAGCAAGAATCAGCCACTGGGACAGTTGCTCTGCTAGAGGTGACTTGCTCTTCTGCTGTAAGAGAAATACCACTGAATAGGTGCCTTTGGCCCAGTTAATAATGAGCCATATGCCCATCTTGTCCACAAACTGTGAAAACAACCAACTGCGGCAGAATTTGAATTGTACCATGGGTGCTTAGCATGCAATTCCCCTACTTCCAGGTATGCCTACCATCGGCATGGGCTCCTTTGTGCTAGAGGGAAACAGATTAGAGCAGCATAGCAGGCAGAGGTGTACCATTTAAATGGCACAAGATGTCTCTTGTGCCATGGGTGCATTTGCCCAGTTTGATATTACTGACTTGTAACATTAGCTAAAAGGTGAGTTTCAGGTGTTCTGATAGGGGCAAAATTTCAGTCCTTGCTATGGGCGCCATTTTGCCTAGGTACGCCTCTGATAGCAGGGTTGTCCTATGTCCTATGATGCCCTTCATAGCAAGAATGAATTTCAGCCTTTTGCTTGACCATCCATACAACAGCCATGTGAGGTAATCACTTTTTCTTCTTCAGTCCTTAGCTGGTGATTGGGGAGCAGGCCCTCCTCTCAGTCAAGATGCTGCTGCAGGTGCCACTGGATTCCATGTGACATTCACAATATGCTTCTACTTTTGGCAATTGGTGGCAATATTTCTAGCCTCATCACAGGTCAAATGCTTATTAGTGGTAGGTCTTTCTCAGTAGGTTTGAGCCTTCTTTGATGTTGCTCATTGACACTTCCAATGGGTATGTTGTGCTCTCCTATAGAGCTTATGTGGCACCCAATTGCCATTCATTCTACACATTCTACACATGTGGCCAAACCATCTCAGTCTGAGATTTTGAATTTGTTCTTTGAGTAAAGGTTGATGGTCACACCTTTTCCATATTGTTTTGCTATGTGACAATTACAAAGAAAGACACTCAGGGTCTGTCCTAGGTATTGCATTTGGAAGACCTCAAGCTTGTTTGTGTCTGATTTGAATAGAGTGCATGTTTCTGATCCAATTGGCAGGATAAGTGTTCAGAAAAGGCAATTTTTTTTATCTTGGTGGAGCTATTGGCCTTGTTCCAAAAGCACCATCTGAGTGAGGCAAACACCACTATTGCCTGGCAAATACTGCAGTGGACTTCAGAGGTAGGTGCTACTTTCTTCTCCTGCACCATATTTGAATTCTTGGAGCTGCTCGATTTGGACTCCATTGAGGTGAATGTTGGCCCAAGATCCATCCATGGTCAGAACTGGGAAAACAAGGAAACTAGGCAAGAAACCATATGGAAGTTCAAACTCATTCACTTATGCTAACATCTCCAGAGCAGCCAGTGTGCCAGCACTAGGGACATAGATAATGAGAAGTGGACTACTGGCCAAAGAACCAACCACTGTTATTAATTTTGCAGAGAAGGATCTTGGTCAAAATAACTTGAAAGTGTAATCTAAAAATTGGAGCTGGAACACACAATAATTCAATGAAGAATGCTGCATTCTCTGCCTTGTTACTTCACCACCGCCATCACAGCAAGAACACATAGCACCAGTTATTGTGTTTCCATTCCCACATTGCCTGCAACCTCAGAATGGTGTGGGAAGACTGGTCTTCATATGAATGGGTGCCATTCTACACATTATCACAGCAATAGATAATGCATCATGTCATCATGTAGCGAGTGATCATTTCCAGGAGACTCTGATCCTGGCTGAGGTGAAAGAGGAACCCAGATCTTCCACCTACCAGACCACACTGAACATAAAATGCCAGGACCACATTCAACCTAAAAATGCATCTCTTAATAATTCCCTTAATAAGCCTCTTCAGTGGTGCTTTGATCAGTTGAAGAGACTATAAATATATCAAAATCAGAGCACTATATGGCCAAGGGGGATGTTCCTGATTCAGCATACAAGAACTAGACTTTCTCAAAAGGTCTCTTTGAGTAAGGAAAATTATCAAAATATAAAGATAAAAATAAGTTACTGTTACTTCAAGTTTTCTATTTGCATTGGAAGTGTCAGTGCAAAAGCATCTCTTAGTTCAGATGATATCAATTTAGGACAGCACCTCAAATGTGGATTAAATTATGACAGCATTGCAGGAGAGAAGCACATTGTGACACCATTATCTATGATTTTTTTTTTTTTTTGCTTAGGGAATGCAACTATTTTACACACTACAATAAATGACAAAATGTAAAAATGTGCAAATATTTATTTTGAGATGATGGGAAGTGGGAAGCAATTAGAATGAAAAATGTTAAAAACAAAGAAATCATTTAACAAAAGCAATTATGCTGGGCATGTAAGCAGCTCTGTCTATAAATTATTAGTTTAAATGTTATTCTAGAGGAGACTAGAATCTATCACTTAAACTCAACTGTATCTATTAATTCACAACTAAAAATCAATCATTATAAACAACATCTGGGTATCATTAATAGTTTATTCCACAGCTGGATTAACAAAATAGAAGTAGTTTGACCAAGAATTCAAAACAATTCCAGATTTCTCCTCTAAACCCCTTTTAGATTTATGTGAACAACAATGGAAAAAGAATTTACACACAGAGGCAGAGAGAGAGAGAGAGAGAGAGACTGTAACATTATTATGCATTAATCATATTTCCCTGTAGCTACATCCTGTTCTTTGTTTCATAAAAGTTTAGAAACTGCAATATTTAGCTAAGACACTCTACTCAGAGTTTTGGAGATTTGCATATTTTTCAGACTACTAAGGACGCCACAGTAAAGCTGCATCTGAGGAGTCACAGAGTGCATGCAAGCACAAATACTTTCCAACTACCATATCATATTTTTAAGAACAGATATAAATACTAAAATGTTCTGACCTTTTAAAAGTTGGGATACTACCAACTTGTATTCAAAATTCATTCTCTTAAAGCTCGTACTGGACAATATTTGAGGGAGAAAAAATGGGTTAAGTATCCCATGGAAATGCATAGATTAGTTTAATCAATGGTAAGGAGTTGTAACAGTTAAATTCCGAGTTGTGAACTAGATGTGACAGAGCCAGAATATCTCTGAATGCCAGTTGCTGGAACAAACAAGAGATGGCCAGTATTATCATATCCTGTCTGTAAGCATCATAAAGCATTTGATTGATCATTGCTGGAATAGGACTTTGTTCTACTCCAGGCCAGTCTGTTGCCCACACATTCTTTATACACACTTATTTCTTGTTTGTTTAATGTTGTGGTCCATTAATGTACACTTCTGTACAATAGCCCACTTCTAAGCAAGCCCAATCTGTAGGCTAGCTTCTTCCATATGGGCTAGTACCACACTCCTCCCTAAGTCCTTCTACAGCTAGACTACTGATATTGTACCACTCTATTATTATTATTTAAATTGTAAGCCATTTGAAAGATTATCCAAAATAAAAGAGGGATATAAATATAATAGCTAAAGAAATATTCACAGTACCTAGCGCAGTTAACACCAGTGATCTAATATTCAGGCAAGAATTAGCCATACTGTCCTCTTTTCAGTTTTGATTTTTTTGGTACACAGACAACCGTTCCAATGTTATCGGTCCAGCACAATCAGAAATATATACTGAATATTCACACATCACACAAACATATGACACAATAGAATCTATTGCTGTCCTTGTACTTTCTTGGAGCTTCTGCTCCAGGAAAGCTGGAAATGGAAGCATATTTTGTAGAAACTTCATCAGAAACTTCATGATATTTTAGTATTATCCATTCAGTACCAAGAGAATTTCTGGAATCCTGCAAATGCCAGCTTTTCAATCAATGGATATAAGGATTTTGTTATGGGGTTCGAAATATGTGCGTGTGTGCTATCATTTCGGAGAGAAGATAATTCAACCAACCCTGGGTTGGCGCATATATTTATTTTTCTCACCTCATAAATTCAATATTCAAGTATTCAAGACTGTGGGTGCAATCCTAACCAAGTTTCCAGCACTGGTATAGCTGTGCCACTGAGGCATACTGCAGTTGGTGGATGGGAGTAGTCAAAGAAACTCCTCAAGGTTAGACAATGTTTGTTTCTGTACCTTGGAATTGCATTGCTCTTACTCCGTAGCTGGAAAATTGGTTATCTCAATCTCAGGATTGCTCCCTGAGAGGTATATTTGAATGCAATACAAGTGAGGCCACCATATCCATGGGTTATTCAACCTCAGATCTAACTGAGTGTGGGTCTCCCCATGGATACCAAGGCCCCATCTGTACGAGGTATCTCTTTATATCTGAGGTTTTTAAATTCCTTGTGAGTTTGAAAACCAAGATGTGAGAGGTGGAGAGGTTAAGTATCATTAAAAGTAAACTGGCAATAACTTCTGGGTTGGGAGGCAGGATGTGACATGGAAAACACCACTACGAGGCACAGGGTAGGAAGTAGGGTTTTCCAAGCATGGAAAAGCATTGTCAGTATTTTGACTGATAGTTGTGTCCTGTGACTATTTAGATGCCACAAGAGAGAAGACAGACACAGTGGAGTAGATTAACTATTTACTGTATTTACAAGTTTAGAATAGTCTAACACAATCCGGGTCATAAACATGAATTAAGTCCTTCAGTCTAATTCTCCTCAGAGCTAACCAGTATGCTTCTGCTCTGATGAACAGCTGAGCTCCAATTGCTATTTCCAATGGACAAACAGTTCTCCAACTGTCACGCCCAACTGGCAAATATTCAAATCTTGAACATTTTAACCATCTCAGCTTACCTGTGAGCAACAGTTGAGAATTCTAACAAGCATGTTTTGGAGTTCCTCCCGTTAAACCAAACCTCATACTGCTCTTTGTTATGTTATTATACACCAGGCAGTAGGTGTCCAGGGGACACCACTTCAAGTACCACTGGTGATATATATACCATTGGTTGAGAACCACTGATGTAAATAGATCCTACATTAAAGTACAGCCTAGTCACATTTTACATGGGGGTTAGGTTCCAAAGTCAGCTCATTAAGCAAAAATTGCATATGTACAATATATTTTAAATCTGAAAATATGTTCTGCCTCTTTAATGAGATGTATGTGGTAACTGATACCAACAGGGAACAGCAGATTCATATCTCCAGTCTCCCACTCGCTCCAGGGCATACACTCATTGAGTGAAAAGGCCACGAGTATCATCTATATGATGTGACTATACAGTTATATAGTCTCTCTCTCTTTCTCTCTTTCTGACTTACACAGGGCATACTGGATAAGTTAAATTTGTGAAAAATGCCACTTAATTTAGCCACAAACATTGGGACATTGGGCAATGACTTCCTTTCCTATCAACTTAAATTCCTTTGCAACGTCATAATTAGTTCTCCTTATGGCTTAACCCATGAAGCATCCACTGGAAATTAATGACCCTTGGGTTTTTCATTTCCCTTCTTGGGTAGTAAAAGACATGCATTTACAAAAGCTGAGTCAAAAATATTAACCAAAGACTGAATCATAACCAGTTTGTAAAATCTCTTTACATCTCTGTTTAAGAAAAATTACTAGTTTACCCAGAAAAAGGCCATCTTTTCAGGGATATTTTACCATCCTGGTCGATGTGGGTGTTTGAAAGGAAATGAGTGCATGGATGGCGTCTAGTCATGCGTGAATGCAAATAAAGTAGGATCATGATGAAGAACCAGCCCTCTTTGATCTGCTGTTTGTGGCCTTTTATGTAAAGGGGTGAAGTTACTAATATAGACTTGCCTTCTGGTTGACTGAGAGAGAATTGGTTTTTATTAAGCATTTGGAACACTTTTAGACCAGAAAATGTTTATAAGGTTTCAAAGCACAAAGTATTATCTCGGTCCTTTCAGCCATACAAACCATTGAAGGCAATAATTTTTAATGTTATAGAACATAAGGAGAGCCCTGCTGGATCAGGCCACAGGCCCATCTAGTCCAGCTTCTTGTGTCTCACAGTGGCTCACCAAATGCCTCAGGTGGCACGCAAGACAAGACACCTGCATCTTGGTGCCCTCCCGTCAGTGTGGGGGTTCAGGGGCTTCTCACTGATTCTGAGAACCAGTTACTAATGGGACATAGAACCTGTTGTTAATTAAGGTTATTAGGACACAGAACCTGTTGTTAATTTGTTTGAATACCACCGCTGCATCCTGTGTATCTGGCATTCTGACATAGCCTGTCCCCCAAATCCAGAGTAACTACAGGAGCACGTAAGAGATTTTATGTGCACCTGTATTTACTGCACCATCTAGTGAAAAACTATGGGAGATTCATATTGGAATCCAGAGAAGGTTGTTCTTACACCAGAGCAAGGACTCCCCATAGTTACTCTGGATTTTGCCGTAAGTCTATATATATAGGTTGTACATACCCATCATGATTTGTAATTCATGATGGATCTTTCCTCCATAAATTTATCCAAACCCCTATTAAAGACATCTAGGCATATGCGCTAGAGGCCATTACCACAGCTTGTGGCAAGGAGTGCCCCAGACTAATTACCTGCTGGGAAAAGAATTACAATACTTTATTTTCTCTGCCCTAACTCTCCCAACTCTCAATTGTACTGTATGGCTGCAATCCTAAAGACATTTTCCTGGGAGTAACACCCATTTAATACAGTGGGGCTTACTTTTTAGTAGACATGGTGAGGATTGTGCCCTATGTACCCTGGTTCTGGTGATGAGTGAGAGGGAAAAGAACATCTCTCTATCCGCTTTATCCATCCCTTGCATAATTTTGTGTCTCAAAGGGACACATATTTTGTACATTAGAACAAAGGTAGAGGACGACAGTTCTGATATCAACATTTAGCATCACTACTACAACTACTACTACATTTAGCATCTTAGGGAGAATTTCTGGAGGTAACTCCTGTTGAGTATACACACATGAACATGATTCATTGTTAATTCAAAGTAAATTCTGGACGAACTTTCTGTTCCTTAGAAAAGATTCCACAATGAGAAAATCAATAATGGCAGACTCTCTTCCCTGCCATGGCTATCATGAGTGCTGGGTGCATTATAGGCTTTAATTCAGATGGGGTAAGATGGCAGCACTGATATTGTAACACTGCATGATATGAGACCAGTGTATGGGAAAGAGGAGGGGGAAATGTTACTCCCTATATACGGACTGCCTTTATTGTCAAGGGATGGCAACCAGGTGGCTGAGTCTGACACTACAGCTTGCTATACTGATTTGACTATATAAAGGTATGCTTAGAGAAATTTGGTATGTCTACCTACAGTACAAATATAGCCTACTGCATTAACTGCAGGATACTAAAAACATTGCCACATTAGAATGTTGTCCGATACAATTGTTGATGAAAACTGACAAACCTATATCTGCCTGCTCTCATTACTTGCAGAGCAACTCCAAGTTTTACCTCTTTAGGGAGAAATACTGTGACACAATTTTCTCTTCCTCTCCTCCCCCCGCCCCAACTCTCTTCTTAAGTAACTATTTTTTGCAAATCAAAGAGAAAAGTTACAGAAGAACAAAATGTTCTTGTTTTTCATAACGCATAATAATGTTTTTAACTAGGAGAAATGAAATCATTTCATTGCTTGACGGAAATCATTTCTTTCTGTTTAAGCCTTCTAGCAAGTGTAGCAGTTCACGCGTTGTAGTGAATGGCTTCTTTGTCAAGACGGCTCGGGTATCTCATTTGTAGCTAACTGTATCTGTCACTCAGGTACTGCAGTTCACAAAGCCTCCCTACCTTTTCCCGGCAAACACAATAAACAAGCAAATAATGTCTGGCCCAAGTCCTTGTTCTATAGCAATTTCACTGCCAGAATGTTTGCATCATGGACTTCTAAATTCCATTTTATACATGACCTCTGTACACAGCGCACATTCTGCTATTGCTTGTTATCACCAGTGTTTCACTTCCTTTATCTTGGTTCTTGAAGAATAACCTTCCCTTTTATGAAAGGCCTAACCTCTCTGTGCATATTTTCCTTAAACATGGTTTTTTAAGTCAGAAGAACAACTAAGATTCCTGCACATTAAAGGCATCTGGATCATTTTTACATGTAAGAATTTCACTCCCATTCTTGTGTAATCTCGTCTCCTCAGATCTGATTGATAAACAGCAGTACCTTAGAGTAATTCATTTTATCTACTGAACCACCATGCCTGTGTTTACATTTACCTATCATCACTTTATCCATGTGACATCAATCTACATTCTATCAATGTAAACTGTTTGTGTAACCTAGTGTAGTACATTTTATTGTCCTGTTAGTGGAGGAAAAAGGGGATAACACAGCACTTTATCAGCTGCATGCCATCAGTGTACTGAAACTGACACAGAGCATTTGGTAATATGGAACTAGAATTATAGTGGAGAACTAGGTTTCCTATACACCAGCAATTCATTATTTCTTGCAATATTTAGTAATGTGATGGGGAAAGGAACTTAGTTTCGATTGCAACCATGGTATGCAGGAAAGGAGAGGGTTACACTGTTTTCCAAAGCTTTTTTCCACTGAAACGTTACCACCCAGCACTTCTATTTGCTACCAAAGCAGCAAAAATCACTTTGAGGACTAAGAGCTGCCTAGGAATTATTTTATGTGAAAGAGTTAACTTCCTCTCTCCACTTGTGCTGATAAGGTGATCAGGGTGCCCCATGGCTTTGTCTTGTGGAACAAAAATAGCAGTTGAAAGGATATGTCTAAGCAACATATTCCTGCAAACAATGAATTTGAACCAAAGTGGAAATGCCATTAAGTTTCAGAACTTGATGGGCCACAAATTTTACAAGATCCGCACAGATTTCTACAGAAGTTTGCTTGTGTATCCAATTCAGTTGCTGATTAAGGCTGCAATCCTAAAGACACTTTTCAGGGAGTAAGATCCATTGAATACAATGAGGCTGACTTTTAAGTAGACATGGTTAGGATTGTACTCTAAGTCAATATCTTGTGGGACTCTCATATATAAAAAGTCTGTGTTTTGGTAAACCATAGGTGATGTTGCAGATATTGGCCCAATTTGGGCCTTTTTCCTTCAGTGAGCTTGCTAACTTGGGTTACATCTATTAGGAACATCTATTAGAACTTTTAAAAAAATGGTTCTGAATTTGTTGACATAATTATTTTAGGGTGCGTGGGATAATTCTGGGTTTTTAAAAGCATACATTAAAATTTTTGATATTTTATATTATCATGCATATTTATCTTTTTGTACTTTAGCCTATATTTTACATTTAAAAGCAGGCCTCCGTCAGTCTTGAAAGACTATGGTATCATGCTCGGTGCTGCATACGCTGCATGCGAAGCATGAAAGCCTGGGTTAGATTGTTATGGAGGATAGGCTGTTACCCAAGCAGCAAATCCCCCCTCTCCATGCCACTGAATTAGTCCAATGGAAAGGCAGAGCCGATACGATTGGATCCAGCTGGTGTCGCAGAGCTGGGCTAAGGACAGGAGCTCACCCTGTCTTATGGGGCCGACCCAGGTCTCGAACCCTGGCCTGCTGGTTAACAGGCACAGTGACTTAACCACTTAAGCCACCCACAGCCCATATTTTACATTTATGTAAAATTTTATGTATTATTTTACATTAATGACTGTGCAGATAGAGAGGTTTGAACAAATAGATAAAATAAGTACAAGTCAGGAGACAGCCAGTAGGAAACAAAATCAGGGGCATATTTTCCCTATAGATACTTTGAAAGTAGTTCCATGATTCTATAAAAGCTTCCTCTCTACGTCTCTGAAGAGGACCCATATTACATAGATTTATGAATTTCATACATCAAAAGTCTCTCAGCACTTAATGCAAAAAGCAACATAGCCTTCTTTCATCTGCAGTATTTATGCACCTAGAGATATGGCCAATAAATCCTGGATTTTCACAGTACAGGTAAACAATTTTAGAAATTGCATTGCACCAATTATGGGAGTTATCGAGGGCACGCATAGAGAATACATGCATTAACTGTATCTAATGTATACACTTTGATACTTTTGTTATCACACACAAGGAAATGCACAAGGAAAGCTGGCAAGGCATTGTGGGCTAAATTCTGAAATTCATTCTGCAAGCTTCTAAGTACCCACTACACGTCTAATTCATTTATAAAGGGTGCTGCTAAAATGCTATTTGGCATTTGTCACAACTGGGCCCCACAAATTCAAGCATGTTTACTTCCAAAGTAGATGGAAACTCTTTGGGGTTAGCAGTTTGAAGGCTGAAATCCTAGCATATCCTGAAAGCTCTATGTTCATTCATTCATTCATTCATTTATTTAAAATACAGTAATATTCATACAATTTAAAAATAGATAATAAAATAGATAAAAATAGATAAGAGAAAAATAGATAAATACACTTTTGAATTGGTTCTGACAACATCCTCATGCTAGTAGTACTGATGTCTGCACTGTAGTGTAGGAGCTGCAAATTTATCATGGTTTCCTTTCCATTAAAATAATAAATAAATTTAAAATAATAACTAAATTGCAACATAGAAGCAGCAATGTATCAGAACTAGTAGTTCTGAAGGATGAAATTATACATTCGTCAGTGGTTTGATCAATGGTTGTCCCTGGCTGGTACATTTCAAGCAGACCAAAGATCACAATAAAAATAACATTATTATGGAAGCAATTTCAACAACAGCATGGTTTCAACCTGAAAAAAATAGTAGAGAAAAATTACTTACCAAATTCATCACATATGCTCTCATTTTCAGTAAGAGTTGGATGATCAAATGTATCTCGACAATAAAGGATTTGTGGGTTTTTGCTGAGTACGGCAATGCCCCCAAGGGCTAATACAAACTGGTCTGTTAATATGGAGGACGGCTTGTCTTGAATGCGTTTCAACATGGAACGATACCGACAGTACTGTGGATAGCTGAGTATCAGCACATTTGCATCTGCATCATCTTCACCTGCAAAAAAGTATTGAAACACTTTTATTTACTGACCAACACAAACACCTTGAATATGTGCATGTGAGGGATGGGGGAGTATGTTAGAATATTATTCTATACTCTGCATTCTTCCATGGGGAATGAGAAAAGATGCTTAAAAGAATATGGTAGACATGGAGCAATGCTACCTCTTCATCTTCACATTTTCTATCCCCTCAACTCCTTCCACCAATGAAAATATTTACTTTGGGGTACAGGTACTTATGGATCTGCATTAGTACTATTTACATACCAACTGTTTATTATTTTCCCTCTAATATCTCAAAGTCTATCCCAAAGCAGTTTACAAAACATTGGGCACAATCCAGAGTAACTATGGGGAGTCCTTGCTCCGGAGTAAGAACAAGTTTAGATTGCAATATGAATTTCCCATAGGTTTTCACTAGATGGTGCAGTAACTACGGTTGCACGTAATGTCTCTTACGTGCTCCTGTAGTTACTCTGGATTGTAGCCATAGAGACACATACTGTACGTAATACACATACTGGTAGAATCTCTCCATCCATGCTGTTCGGTTCTAGGAACCTCTGTGGTTACCCACTTTCATGCTATACAAAAGCACCTATTTACCCATTGTAACAAGACAGGCAGTGAATCAATACAAATCAATTTCCCATTCAAACGGCTTAAAATGTGCCTAAAAGTGATTGTTACTTTATATTGATGTGATCATCACAGGGGAAGGGAAGGTCTCACTCCCAGCTGAGACCTGAAACCATATTGTACCCTTTATGAATCCTTTCCAAGCTTAATTGCCTGCCAGTTACCATGCTAAGCACACTACCTTTAAGCCATTAACTGCTGCTTATCTTTTAATTTAAAGAGCCAACCTCATTTGTGTTGAGACAAAATTGCTAATAAATAAAAGACTGATAATTAGGTTATACCAGTACATATTTGATGCAGATCATTTTTTAGGATCAGATCATTAATCATAAAAAGTGTAGCTTCACCATCCAACCTCTCATTGCAAACTCATTGCAAACTGTGATTCATCAGAATCACAGAAACCAAGTATTTATTACATAAGCCTACAGACATTTTACTGTTATAAAAGTTATACCTATTCTTGCTGTGCTGAATTTAATAATTGCATCACGTATACCCACTTGGTTCTAGTATCGCAAAGCCATCTTCCATGGTGGTTCCTTATAAAGAAGCCATGGCATTAGCTTCTTCAATCAGCATAAAAGATGGTTATGCCATTTCCTCAAAATTAGAGCCAACTGGTCAAAACTGATGCAATTTTTAGATTCAGCCAGTGCATTTTTTCCTGGGGAAAAAGGTGCTGGTACTTTCCATAGGTCATGCACATATGACTAATTATTAATTAGCTGCTGGGAAAAAGGTCCCTGTACCAGTAAGTACCCCCAAGAGAAAAAAACCCTCTGGATTCAGCAATACCAAAAATATCCTAAATTTATTCAAGCATTCCTTGCAACTGAAAAAATGGGGTTTTTATGGGCCTGCTGTGATATCAGTGGGTATAGGAACCTGAATCATACAGAACGTGTCCTCCAGTGCAAAATGTAATATACTGAACACAACCCAGAGAAACTAAATGTTCAATTTGAAGAAAATAAAAATAAAAACCTTACTCATGCAGATCAAAACTGAGAGGCATCCATATTAAATACATGTCATACTCTGGATTTTGGAAATTATCTGAATTGCCTCATTTGGAATTTTAAATGTAGGCTAGCAAGGAAACTCAATTCTTTTTATTTTATTTAGTTTTTATCAGCCAAGATTAAGGCTTTCACAAAGTTTTGCTGCTAATTAATAGATGCTGCTAATTAATGTTCCAATACAAAGCACTTTCAGTGCCAAACAAATGGCTTTTCTCATCTTTACAACATTACACTTGTCTTACTCCCATTTAATGATCCACATCTAGATTTTGCTGACCTCTTTCCAAAATCATCTAGCCTGCATTTTGCTTTTGATAACAATAACGGACAAAATTCAATCAGCTAGTAGCCTCCGTCACAACAGAATAAATGCCGGTATACAACATCGTACATTTGCCAAGTGAATTCATAGAGGGAATGATGCAAAGAATAAATAAAAATAAATGAAATGAGTTGATTCAAGAAAGGGCAATAATGGAAATACAGCCTTTGAAATCTCCTACCGTGTTGTTTCATGAGCTGCTAATGAATGGCAGAGACAACAGATAGACCATATGAAACAACCCAAGATATTGGGTCTGACCTCCATGGTGGAGCATTTCAACACTTGCCTGCATTTTGGCTTGTTTGCCCTTCTCTCCTAATAGTGGAATGATTTGGGGCATCTTTGTATGCATATGGTACCCTGAAGGTCAGCACTGACATTCCAGCTTGCACTTTTTCATCTGCCATGATGACCTTCCCACTTTTTTACCACTATGAGCTCAGTAGTAAGTCCACACAGTCAATTTCTTTTTGAGAAAAGCACTCTGGAGATCCAAGGGGAGCAGGGGATGGGGAGCTCCCAGACAGGTTAGGCAAGTCCATAAGGCACCATCTCTTCCCCAAAAGCAACAACTTATTTTTAGAGCCTATTTGATAGTCTGCTACAAAACTCAGACTTGCTGAGACTTGCACTGGCTACATTCAAAAGTTTTCTTTCCCTTTCTGCCCCCAGACATACTGAGTTTAGCACCCACCATAGAGAAAGGCATATGTTCTTAGTTTTGGGAACTTTGGTGTCTATGTAGCAAATCTTGCCAGTGGTGGGATTCAGATAAATTAACAACAGGTTCTATGTCCTAATAACCTAAATTAACAACAGGTTCTATGTTCCATTAGTAACTGGTTCTCAGAACTAGGCGCTAATTAGCAAAGGGTTCTAGAGAACCTGTGAGAACCTCCTGAAGCCCACCACAGATCATGCATACATGCAGAGGTGAAGCACCTGTGTAGCATCTGAAGGTGAGAACCACAGGTATGAAATGTCATGGAGAGAGAGAGGCCTGAGCCTTCATGCTCTGGTGAACTCCCCAGTGACGGGGTCGCTGCAATGCGTATGTACCCTCCATAGCACATGTGCATAATGATGAAATCATGGTGGGGAAAATTCCTGTACCTAAATATGTCAGGGAGAAGGTGAGGTTAGAATCTTTTCCCCAGAATCATTTTGGTATGGAAAACAATTTTCATTTGAAAAATGAAGATCAATCCAGAACTGTTGTTCTGGCCCAATCAGCCTTATATGGGATGCTTGGATTTATGCCAGCAAAATTGCTAGCACAGATCCAAGTAGTCCGATAAGTGTGTCTAGGTCTCAATATTATATAAGGAGAAAAATATCCCCTTACTCTGAAGTGAACTCCAGCTGGTACCTAACATGCATTGAGTACTGCACAGGCCACTGGGCTTGGCTGATCCTGCACAAGAAAGGATTAAGCTCTCAATCATATAACATCACCCCATCTAAAGTCTCATGTCGTCCAGTCCAGACATACAACCTCAATGAGAACTAGGTCAGTCATCTGCTCTTTACCTGACACAACACCAGAACAATTTTCATAACAATAAAAATCTCCCAGTTTCTATGATTCATATGCACTCAGACATGACCTTTTTAGCTTAAGCAATAAAATTATGAGACTATGAGCTCAGGATCCATTATTACAACAGCAGACAGATAGCAAGTTGCAAGTGGAAGATCCTTTGCATTTCTAGAAAATTCTATTCCAGGAACGGTACTTACAAAACATGATAAATCTGTAATCATATCGAAACTAAATTCAAAATCAATGAACAAAAATCATGAGAGCTGAGAAAAATGAGAATTTTTTTTTATTTAACCCACCTTATCTTCCTAATTACAGAGTTGCTCTACAATCCAGAGTAACTATGGGAAGATGTAAGAGGCACTTACTCTGGATTGTTCTATGCATTTCCCATAGGTGGCACCGTAACCATGTTGGTGTAAAAGGTCCCATAGTTACTATGGATTGTAGTCTAAGACAAGCATGGTTTATGTTGAATTTTTAATGTTTCTTGTTGATCCCAATCGTCATAGTAAGTTTTTTTATATCATCAAAAACTCCTTAAATGTCTTTAATTCAATCCTAAAAGAAATGTGTTTTATTATTCCAATTGGTATCAGGGTTGGGAACTCAACTCAGACTTGAGTCATGAAAATGTACATTTTTTGGCGGACTTGGCAACTTGTGAGTTGTGCATGTGGAAGAAGGAAAAGCACTTGAGTTTTTCTCATGGCTGGTTTTTAAAAGAGGAGACTTTGACTTACGTCACAAAGAGAACCCAGAAATTTTGAGTTGAGTCACAAGGGCTGTGACTCTAGACTTAACATGAATTAAGCCCTGCTGGATTTTCTCATTACATTGTTTTATACACAATTAATAGAACGACACAGAGTAACTAATCATATCATGTCAAGAATAGTTATGTTTTTTAAATCCTCACAACAAAATTAATAAAGAAACCTCAAAATATTCAGATAAATACATAATTTTTTTCAAATTTTGTTGCACAGTTTTATTCAATACATTGTCCCATTACATTTTCAAACTAAAACCATCTGAGCTACAAAATGTATGAATCTGCAACATTTAACAGGAGTTCAATGCATACAACACCCAAAAGTGTTTTGGGGATGTGGAGAGTCTGTGGTTCATATGTTCTCCATTCCTGCAACATGAATGGGGCTGCAAGTTTTAATCTCTTCATCTGTGCAACACAACACAAAGAAAAATATTCAGTATGGCTTTCAAACCTCTAATGCTGAGCTCAAAAGAGTCACGTGCAGAAATCAACATTATTCGCTATGTTGCAACTTGCAAGAATGCCATTTTTAGAACTGTTAGAAAGAAATAATTTTTTCCTGAGTACTTGCCTTTTATCCTCCCACAGAAAAAGTAGTGGAAAGGAAACCAGAATAATTCCTTGTTCTGAAAGTACAAGTCATACAACTTGACAAAAGGGCCTAAAATCTGGCAATCTCAAATCAGTCTAATAGTTATCTCTTTAAGAGCGCAATCCAAAGTAACTATGGGGAGTCCTTGCTCCGGTGTAAGAACAACTTACTCTGGATTCCAATTGAATTTCCCATAAGTTTTCACTAGGTGGTACAGTAACTATGGGTGCATGTAAAGTCTCTTACATGCTCCTGTAGTTACTCTGGATTTGGGGGTAAGTCTTTGAGGGTGCAATCCTAACCAATTTAGGCCAGCAAAACTCACCCATCTCTCCATTCCCACAGTGGCTTGGGGAGGTTGGTGCATGTCTGTGCGCTGGCCTAACTTCTGTCATCACTGTCACCCCCATGAGCAGTGCAGTAGTGTCTTATGGCACTTTTCTGACACCTCAAGGCCAACACGAAACTTGTGCTGGGACTTATGCTGGTCTAACTGGGAGTTAGGATTGCAGCCAGAGACTGCAGAATTGTTGTTGCAGTAACAACAATTTACTTGTGAATTTACTTGTATTCTACAAGTAAATTTAAGGGGGCTCAAATTTAGGTTTAGCATACCAAGGGCAGCCAGGGTGAGTCGCAGTGCCCTCCCAGCAATGTGCCTGGGAGATTGCCCGTCTTGGTATGCACACAGCCCCCAGGATCACTTAACTAAGCATTAAAATGTAATTACAACAAGTAAGAATCTTTTCTGATTCAGGGAAAAAATTTTGTGAGTAGAACTAAGTTGTTCAGGTAGGTGGAGTTTGGAAATTTTGAGATTGTGAGCCCTTTGGTGACTGGAAACCATTCATTGATTTATTTTACTATTTAAAAAGCAATGTGAACTACTCCTGTTGAGTAGGCAGTATATAAATACAGTATTCCGAACAGCAACATCAAGACTGTACTTCGGAGGGAGGGCAAAGACCAGCTTGCCACAGATTTTAAAAAACTACAATTACTCTTTTTCTTTAAACAAGCCCTCGGTCTTTAAATAGAGATAGTGATGCCACTAATTAAAAAGCCATTTAAAAAGTTCTAGGTGGGGCAGCATAATCTCTACCTATCCACCAAGACTGGGAGGGCCTACCACCTCAGAGTGAGCAGATATCATAACTACAAAAAGGACAAGTCCCCCCAAATGTAGGACACCCAAGAAAAAGGTAGGACATGACAAAATAAAAATATTCATATATATTCCCCACTGACTCAAAACCGTTGGGCCTAAAAGTGTGAAATATGGGGAGGGCGTTCCTTCTGTGGTAGAGGCACCCACTAAGAACTGGTTTTTGGAAATTCCAATTGGAAGGGGGTGAAATCGGGCACAACGCGTTTTCTTCCCTATACATCACATTGAAGAATCCCTCACTGAGTGATCACTGCCCTGCCCCAACCCCCAGATCCAGAAGCATGAAATTTGGGGAGGGTGTTCCCTATGTGACATCAACACCCACCAAGAATCGCTGCAGAGAAATTTAACCCTTAAAGAGCTGAAAAGGAGTGCAACGTGTTTTTGTCCTATACTTAACATTGAAGACTGACTGATCAACATCCAGCCAATTTGGTGCCTTGTGCCTGTTGCACTGGGAGAGAGGGTGCATTGGGGGGGATGGTGCACAAGGGGAGATGGTGCAAATGTGGGACAGTGCACATGGGGGATGGTGCAAATGGGGGACAGTGTACTTGGAGGGATAGTGCGTATGAGGAGATGTTGCACTTGGGGATGTGGCGCTTGGGGGGTTGATGCACATGGGGGATGTTGAGCATGGGGGATGTTGAGCATGGAGGGATGATGCACACGGGGAGATGTTGCACCTGAGGGTTTATGTGCACGGGGGATGATGCGCATGAGTGGTTAATGTGCATGGAGGCAAGTTTCGCATGGGGAGAAGTTGCAGTGGGTACTGATGCTCATTGGGGTTGATGCACATCAGAGGTTTGATGCGCATGGGGAATTGATGCATATGGGGGCAAGTTGCACATGGGAAGATGTTGCACATGGGGGTTGATGCACATGGGAAGATGTTGCACATGGGGAGATGTTGTGCATGGGGAGATGTTGCGCATAGGAGGTCAATGCTCATGGGCAGATGATGCACAAGGGGGTGATGCGGTGGGGGTGTTATATGCAATGGGGGGTGGCGTACAGGGGGTATTTTACTCCCGAAACACAGACACATTTAGCTTCTTACATATAATTTATTAATTAAAAGGAGGCTAGATGTGCCTGCTCACAAGGAAAAAAGAGGACAATGAATATTTTTCCAGGACACAAAACTAAAAAAGAGGACATGTCCTGGAAAAAGAGGACCACTTCTTTTACCTTATACCACTTTCCCTGGATGCCAACATGCACTTTGCAATGTTGGTTTAATGTATTTAAAGCCTAATTTATTTCTACTGTGTGGTGCTGTACATATAGCGGCACTGTATTTTCAAACAGGTATTAGCATACATTGTGCCTGGAGATGAGACCGCACTTTCCTTAAGTTCCAGGATGTGGTGAGTTTTTGAAACAAGGTGTATATATAAATGTCCCTGATAAGTCTTTGTTGCAAACCATTCATTTTCAGTAAAGCACATGATCACGTGACCGCATGCCATTCCCCACACAATTTTGTGGCATTTTAATGACATGTCAAAGCAACACAATTAACTAAAATTAAAATTAAAAGAAGCACTGCCTTGGTAACTCTGATCTTCTACCTTTATGTTTTTGAGCTGTTGTTTTTTGCTTCTAACACAACTTTTAACATGCATAAATAAAAATACACCAAATCCCAACCTTAACTATGCAATATGTGTGTCCAATAAGCACTTTGTAAGGATTTTACCCTCTACCCTCCCACACACTTCTTTATTCAGAAAGGTCTAACAGATCAATCTCAGGAGGGACAAAGAATGAGTAAACCACACAATTTATTTAAGCGAGGGTAAACAAAAAAGTTCTTGGAACAAAAATTTGCTCTCAGCCGCACCTTTGTGAGAAAAGAAACCAAAGATCTAGCAACCCCCCCGTTCCCTCCCCCCCAAAAAAAATATCCAGAAGGGGAAAAAGCATTTTGCAATAAAAACTTAACAAATGTCACTTGGACTGTGGTTGTGTATTGGTGCACTCTGTGAAGAGGAAACAATTAGAAATAATGTGCAGCTGGTACAAGTGAGAAATTTATAGTGTGATTATCCCTTTCCCACTCAGGTAAAGCGGATAGGAAATACTGCACGCACTTCTTGCTGAAAAAGAAATGCCCAGTTATATTCCCCTTTAGTCCCATTTCTTGCATGCAGAAGAAGACAATACCAAGGCTGGTAAGACTATTGATGAAGTGTCTTCAAAACCTGTGTTGACACTGTAATTACTTAAGTGACTTAATTCAACATCAGCATCTCACTCATAGCATAATCTTAACCATGTCTACTCAAAAGTAAGCCCCATTGTGTTCAATGAGTCTTATTCCTAGGAAAGTATCTTTGGGATTGCAGCCCTATATTACCTCCACAGTTACCTCCACATCTCAACTAAACAGGTTTCTATGGTGAGCATAATTGCAGAGCAAGACCCAGCCCACTTTGTGAACATAGACTGGACATTCCACAAGACAATGCATCTATGCCAGTGTTTCTCAACCAGTGGTATGGGTACCATCAGTGGTACAGGAGATGGTGTTTGGTGGTACTCATGGGATGCAGAGGTTTAAGGTGTCAGGAGGAGGACATAGGTGGAAGACAGTCCCAAGACAGTCCCATCAGGAGAGTGGGAGGCAGGGCTGATATGGGTGTTGCATAATCTTAACCCAAGACCCTGGGAAACACAAGGCAACATCTAGGCTGCTTGCATCTGCTTGGTTCTGTGCAACCTCCATATGTGGTGCAAAACCGAGTAAACCTATGTTAGCCTGCCATTTTTACCCTAGGTAAGGAGAAGTTTTCAACTGTCCTGCGGTAGCACAGCAGCAATCCCAAAGTCACATTGAATGCAGTGTACATGAAAGAATGCAGACACATGATCAACATGACGAAAGAATGGACTCATGATCAACAATCCTGGAGCATGAATTACCATGCCAAGTTCAATGCATGCTAATTTCAATCATTCCACTGTCAAGATGAAATCTGAATTTGAGCCCAACCAACATTCTCTGCTGGACTACACACCAACCCCTCCAAACAATGCAGGACAGTGCTTATAAAAGGGTGGCAGGATATGGGAACAGGCAAGTATTTCTGATCCACCCTTTAAGATCAAAAGCACCTTAGAGACAGAATGAGGAAATACATAAAAGTGGCTTGCTCTTTGTTTGTGTTCAGAAACATCACACTATAATGATTATTGCTAACCACCATAATCCACTTTTAACATCAGTAAGCTTTTTTCCCTGCTAGAAAAAAAACAAAACAATCTTCACACCAGGATTTTATAGCACTTGATGGAAAAAATATGCATGTTCCTTCCTGCACCTAATTACCCCAACTGCAAAAATCTGCCAAGTATTCTGCCCTTTAGTCCTTTTAATCATATTAGTGCAAATGCATTCCTATGCCAATAGAAACAAACATGTAAAGATTTGTGTTTTTTGCTTAACAGTTTCCTAATATGTATTACTGTAGAACTATTTCTGAAACACTACTTTCTCCCTTCCAACTAGGAAACCAGAAGGGGTGATCTTTCTTTTTGCTTAGTACATATGCGTAATACATGTTTATTTGATAGCTGATCAAATGGTAGGAAAACACATTGTACTGTACTTTTTACAGTACACTTCTAGCAGCCAAGTGAAGGCAGAACATCAAATTCAAAGACTTGGCATTGCTCCAGCCTTCCAAGATATCAATAATGGTATTGACATTTCCATGTTTTTGCAATTCTGTTGTAACCCAGAATTCAGTTTCCTAGTTAGGCATTTCCTATTTTCATTTTTTTAATGGGGATTTTTTTTATTGGGGTGGGAATGGTGAAAAAAATCCACGGAACAATGCTATACAGATAAGAATACTCACATCTGTTACTACCATTACCAACATTGTAATGTGAAGCAATGAGGGGGGGGGGGGAAGAAATGGTGAATATAATTTCTCGGAAGGTAATTTTCCTTTCAGCCTAAGTACTCTTATTCATCGTACAGTTACTCAATGATTTCCTGTTCCAATTACAAGACATTTCACAGAAAGATGTTTGTAGAAGGAGAATATATAAGCACACATGGCTGAAGAGCCTGATTTGATTCCTGGTGTGAAACATTCCAAACTTGAGCAGTAACTTTTTTTAATCCTTCTGTTCCAGCTTTTCTGTGATGTGTCCCACCACAAATCTAATCTCTCCCAAGGCAGTTAAGTTAGCACAAAACGTATACATCAAAGGGGAAAAATACATTTGGAGTTAAACTGCTGAATAAAAAAGATCAGTTATCTCACCCCAACACCCCATCTCATTGAAGCTGCTAAATTGGAAGCAAGCCAAGGTGGGTGAAAAATATTAAAAAGCAAAAATGCATGTTTTTTTTAAAAAAGGACTAATGAAAGTGAAAAACATAGAGAAGGGAAAATGGAGGGAGACTGCTGAAAATTTAAATTAGCATGCCACATACTTTTTCATTAAAAACAAACTACTGTGACATAAATTGCACGTCAGTATTGCACTGTTGTGGTTTATTTTGAGATACAGCCTGTACTGTAATTGAGCAGCTGAAGCCCCACCCTTACAATTGTGTAATTCTCTGAACTGCAATCAACTGGAACAGGGCACTGCATAGTAAAACACCAACAACGAACTAGACACACAAAGCGAAGGACATTTTACTAGAAGGTCTGTTAACATAATGAGACGGATCTTCTGATCTGCTAAAAATAGTTCAAATACTTCATCTCAGACCCAAATTTGTTTACTTCATACATAGGGAAAAGGGATTTAAAAAAACCTAGGTAAAGAAAGTAAGTCTGTGTCAGAGACTATAGGTCAAACTGAGAAACTCTGGGACCAGGGCTGGTACTTAAACCAGTGAAATGTCTGCCTGTGTATACATGCATGCAAAGCTGGGCTAAGGACAGGAGCTCACCCTGTCTTGTGGGGCCGACCCGGGTCTTGAACCCTGGCCTGCTGGTTAACAGGCACAGCATCTTAACAGCTTGCGCCACCCACAGCCCAGTGTAACTACTGGTTAAAATAATCCACAGCCCAGGATAGCATTAATGAAATTAGATCAAAATTGGCTTACAAATTCATGGAGACAGTCATATAAAGCTCATATATCAATGGTTTCCAATTGTTTTAGCACCAGGATCAATTTTTTAAAATGATATTCTATTGGGACCCACCTAACTTTCCAAGACTAATGGTGCAATCCTAACCTCCAGTTAAACTAGCCAATGCCCTGGCATAAGTCCTGTGGTGGGCAACCCCCCCCCCCCGAGCATCAACCCCCCCATGTGCATCAAATCCCCATGCTCAACATACTCCCTCATCCGCACACACACCCATGCACACCATCCCTCCCAGTGCATCAGGCACTGGACACCAAATTGGCTGCAGGTCAATCAGTCAGTCTTCCATGTTAAGTATAGGACAAAACATGTTGCACCCTTTTTCAGACCTTTAATGACTAAATTTCTCAACATCAGTTCTTGGTGGGTGTTGATGTCACAGAAATAACACCCTCCCCAAATTTCAGGCTTCTAGGTCCAGGAGTTTGGGCAGAGCATCCATCAGTCAGGGATTCTTCAATGTATAGGGAGGAAAACGTGTTGTGCTCCATTTCTCCCCCTTCCCGTTGGAATCTCTGAAAATCAGTTCTTAGTGTGTGCCTCCATCTCAGAAGGAACACCCTCCCCAAATTTCACGCTTTTAGGCCCGGCGGTTTTGGTTGGGCATTGATGAGTCAGTCATTGAGTGAGTCAGTGAGTGACTTAATCAGTTTATTTAATATATAGATGGTGGTGGGGGAACCTGTCTTCTGGAGTGTTTGTTGAGCTGCATGTTCATTGGATTGGGACCATGATGGTGAACTGGCTTTCCCCTTTGGCTGACCTTTGATGAAAATCGAGGCACATTTGTCTATTTGTGAAGAACACCCACGTGTCTCAGTTTCACTTTCAACACATTTTCGTGACCCACAAAAATCAGGCTACAAACCACTGTGGTGTCCTGATCCACAGTTTGGGAACCACTACCATATATTAATGTAAGATATAAACCAGCAAAACCTCACTTCCAGAGCTTCAGTAATCAGCAAAGGGAAACATGCAGTAAATCAACAGCTCTGCCGTCACTTAGTACCATTTGTCACCAGGAAGGCCTCATGGAAGAATGATGCATAATACTGTAACCAGTTGCCAATATTCATAATTTTGACCCTGGCTAGCACAACAAAGCATAGACAAAAGTCCTAGATGAATGGTGGAAGTGTTAAATGACAAAAAAGGAAAAGAACCCACAGCATTTCTGGTGTCATTGAAAAATTCCCCCTTTATCACTTTGATGCACTGTCCACTGTCCTCAGTCAGTATCACTACACAGCATAATGTAGAGTGTTGAAATCGTTCTCTGTCCAATACATCTAACACTCACTAGACTCAACAGCACTCTCTGAACTCATTGCCTTAGCTTGCCGATCTTTCACAACTCTTCTCCCTACGCATGCACATTGCAGGGTGTCTCATCACTCAATAACTTATCCCTTTTCACTTGATAACGCACAACTGAATGTGTGAATGGTTTCCATTGAAAAGTACTGTACTGTTTTGACGATATGAAAGCTCTGACTCGATGGTGTGTGGCCCGTAATAGCTGTTTCACAAGTGCATCAATGCTCAATGTTACCTCGATATAACTATTTTAAATATATTTTTGAATTCACTTTGATACTTCACCTCCTGTTTTTACTCCCTAACACTTGAAAATTAAATTATGGGCAAAATACTACAGGGAGTCCTTGCTCCGGTGTAAGAACAATTTACTCTGGATACCAATATGAATTTCCCAATCGTTTTCACTGGGTGGTGCAGTAACTACGGGTGCACGCAATGTCTCTTACGTGCTCCCATAGTTATCCTGGATTTGGGGGTAAGATAATCTAAACTCTTCCCTTCCTATCCTATCTTTCAGCTTTAGATGTATGGCACTCTCACACATCACTATAATAATAATACTTTGTGTTTATATAGTACTTTCTAAGTGTACAAATTGCTTCATGTGAATTATACTTGATATTCTCTTTACAACCCTCTAAACTTGGCGTCCATCAGTCTTGAAAGACTATGGAATCATGCTCAACACTATGTGAAGCATGAAGGCCTGGGTAGCTTAATACGTAACATCACTAAATATGATTCCCCATATTCCAAGCTGGGAAATTGAGGCAGAGAGAGAGTGGCTTGTCTAAGGCCACCTACTGAGTTGATGGTACGGGAAGATTCCTATCACTCAGTGATTTTCATCCTTTTCATCTCATGGCACACCATCAGTTGTTTTTTATCGTTGACAAGGCACACCATGCTCTTCAAATCCCCAAGTTTTCCTATTAATAAATGTCCCTCCCCAATTTCCCATGGCACTTCTGAGGTCTATCCGCAGCACACCAGTGTGCCATGGCACACTGGTTGAAAATCACTGGTTTAACTGAAGGCATAATATAAATAGCAAGAAGACTGCTATCTTAAAAGCTAGTCTCTAACAGGGTTGAGGAAGATGGGAGAGGGAACTGGAATGGGAGAAGGTAAGGAAGAGTAAGTCACCCCCAGTATCCTAACTGAATTATAGATCAGGCAATGTTACATCTGTACTAGGTCACTGAAAGAAAAAAAAACGAGTGAAGGACATGAATGAAGTAGAGGAGAAACACCCACTCATAGTTATAACATTTCGGTACAGAACGCTCTGCTGTGAGATAAAATAGCACAAGGCAGGGTGCATGATGTAGTATCTCACTGAAACCCACAAGACCTGGCTTTGTGCTATCCTTGGAACCCCTGTAATTTGCCATGAAAAAGGTGGGATACGAATGCAATGAAACACATCACACAATTTTATGCCCTTCAATAGGAGTCCCAAGTGTGTTTAGAGTTTTAGGACAAGTTACAAATTTATTCAGTCCATTTCAAAAAGTATTTCATATTGGCCATTGGATTCAGAACATGTAGGCACTCTCAGCTTTTGCTTTGGAAAACAAGGAATTTGGGGCAGCATCAATCAATCAATCAATCGTATTTATATACTGCTTTTCAACATTAGTTCACAAAGTGGTTTACAGAGAAAATGAAATCACTAATATGAGCATAGTTAGTAGCAGTAATGTGATTCAAAGAAATTAACAACCAGTTCTATGCCCATCTGGCATCCACTTTTCAATGACTATTTTTAAACTTTATATGTCCTATCTTTCGTTAACAACCGGTTCTTCCGAATAGGTGCGAACCTGCTGGAGCCCACCACTGTATAGCTAACCAGACATGTGAGCTAATGGGCATAATCCTGAGAAATTTAGGTCATCCTAACTCACCTGGCCTATCTTTCCATGATGGTGTAGGGAGTTAGTGTATGCCTGTGCATTGGTCTAACCCCACCAGGGTGGGGGAAAATTGTCTTACTACACTTTTGTGACACTCCCAGATCAGCACAGGACTTACGCTGGGTCAGCCTAAGTGGAGATTAGGATTGCAGCCAATATATGACATATTCTGCTTGCATTTTATTCTTCACCCATCCTGTGAAGTGGGTTAGATTAAAAAGGGGAGCACCCAGGCTGAATAGAGAGGGCTGAAACTAGTTCTCTGCAGTCCCAGCTCATTGTGCGAATCACTGGACTGTGAAAGCTCTTTCTTACCTTTTTGGCAGTACAAATATGGAGAAAACCTGGTGAAATCTTCAAAGCCAGAGGGGGACTCAACAGAATTTTGGAATCGGAATAGGGTGAGAGATATTCAGTTGGAGTTGGAATAGGGTGAGATAAAAGGCTGATGTAGTTTCCTTGCACTGTATGCTGAATTCTTCTCCCCATTACTAATAGAATGCATAATGCAAGGGAAGATCATATATGTTTAAACTACTAAATTTGCATAATTTATACATGTTTTTAATAAAGCCTAGCTTTTCTGGTACAAAATTAGGGTTAGCTTAGTGCATAAGTTTCTTGCTTTCTTTTTTTAAGACACAGTTTGAGAATAGTTGAGGATAAATAATTAAGGGACAATCTTATGATTGCTCTCATTTGCCAACATCTGATTACCAACGAGAATACTTCTAGCAGCAAGCATGCCTCCCTTCTTGATCATTATAATAAAAATCAGAGTTACTGGACAACTGCCAAAACAAGGTTATCGCCACATAAATGCAGTAGAACTATCATTATCTAAAGCTCTTCATTATAATGGATTTACTATGAGTCACCCTTGCAGCTCTCTGTCTATAAAATTTTAAGAAAATGGCACTCCCGTGTATCTATTTTTTAAATATTATTAGCTGGACATTCTGTGAGTTCAGTTGCTCAGATAAACATGTGTTGAATAGCATTTAAGGGGAAAAACTGATGGGTTGGAGAAAGATGAAGAGGCAAAACCACGCAGTGTCCAAGTTCAGAAATTGCCACAGCTATGGAGCTATGGAAAATGGTCTATAGGAATCCAGCAGGTTCAGGACCAACGTAGGGGACAGTATTGTTTTTTCTCCCCAACCCAAGAAGGTGTTGGGAAAAAAGACAACACTGAGCATTTATGTGTCAGAATGGGGCAGTGAACCACCCGCTGTCCTGAATGACCCTCCATCTGTCCCCTCTCAATGACCATTGCAGGTGGTGTGGTTTGGACCCTTTTCCTCTTCCTCCCTCTCTCCAGATGTGAGCACATGGCTCTCCAACAGCCCCAAATCTACATGCGAGCAGGGTCAGCTTTAGTGCTTCTGGTCCAGTCAAGTGTTAGGAAAGTCTGGTCTTCATCAGATGCTGTAAACATGAGCCTTCATGATCTGTAAGTAAACCTGTTCTAAAGTTTTAATTCTGGTCTCAGTCTTGATTTTTGCATGAGCCTAAGCAAACAGCCAGGGTGGAAGGAAAGGCGTCGGAACCGCAGAAAGGGATCCTCTGTTGAGTTGATTCACTTTCCAATAGAAGGAAACATTGCCAGAGCTCATTTCCCTCAATTTCCATCTCCGCTTGCTTTTGTAATGCTACTTGGTATGCCTTGGCCAGCTAATTAATTGCAACACTTCTTAAATATTAATGGCTGCATTTCCACATTAAGAAAATGCAAATAAAATAATTAGCTAACCCCAGTAGGCAAACCTGCAAATCTTTGTTTTTGGAGGTTGAAACAAATGTGGGTAAATTATCCACACAACAGGGAGACTGCTTTGTTGACAGGACTTTTACAGGCACAAAAGCCACCCATGTTTCACTTGCCTGCATGTCATACAGCACCCCCACGACTTGAAAGCTAATGTAATCAAGAAGAGAAAAACCATATAGAAAATTGGCTACTAACAATCAGATAAAGACTACTTTTTACAAGCTGCCAATGTTATTGATTTGTCTTGCCGCTTTTACTTGGCTGACATCAAATAAAGTAACAGCAGCAATTACCGGTATATACATTCCACAATACATATTCTCGGTCTTTTTTCCTTCAAAGCCCATTTTGTTGTTGTTTATCACTTATAATGCTTGATGTGGTATCTTAAGTGCCATGTTCTGCCCCCACTTCAGCTGCCCAAACTTAGGCCTCAACCCAACTCACACCGTCTCCACTTTAAACAACAGATTTTTTCAAATCACAAGTTGGCACCCCTGGAAATCTCTCTCCCTAAAAGATTATTAGTGCCATCAGAGCAGACAGCTTCAAATTCTACATACAAAAGCTTTGCTGTGTTTGAGCAATATTGATTTTTCCCCTCCTTCAATGATGCCTCTATAGCGTAGTGAATTATTCTCTTTTACGTTACTTTCCACTATTTGTCAAAACGCTAGAGAAATAGCAAAAGTTCAGAGAGTTCTTAAAATAAGTTTAACATTTCAAATGAAGGGAATACTTACGAATCTAGGATAGATTAAAACTACTGTTCAATCCTACACTAATACACACATAACCCCCCCTCCAGTTCCGTCTAATATGTACTTAAAGCTCCCAGCTGGAGAACATTATTTTACAGCTGGTGATTTGAATCTGATCTTTTCTGTTCTCATCTGCACAGAATCAAAAATTGAGCATGTTGATCAAGAATTGGACCTGCATAATAAAACTGTCCATAATGTTTATCACATGAAAGCAAGTCATAAAAATAAATTCAAATTTTGCAGAGTAGGTTAAAGAGAATATATAAAAAAAATTCTTTTCTAAGCTTACTTATAAATTTCCTTTCCTAAGGAAAGGTAGATATTCATATCTATCTTTCAGGATATTTCCTCATGAGGAGGTAGGGCCAGCTGTGACTTGATGTCTCTTTGGGACAGATTGCCCATTTCCCCAAAATCAGACACACAGAAATCGTAATTAAACTTATATCTACATATGAATCATATAAACATCTGCTACTGGAGATATGGGAATATGATTCAGGACCCTATTTACCTCTCCAAGTATAGAATGAAGAAGTGGGGGAATGCTCCTTTGCTATCTTTAAGGTAAGTGAAAGTTAAGATAATTTTTAGGTAAGTGCAGTTCCCATTCTGAGGACATTAAATTCAATTCATTTCCATGTGAGGACATTCAATATTCTTCAAGACATGAAACTGTGGTTCCAAACTATTGGTATCAAGGCAGCTATACAGTTGGATTGAACATCCTTACTGCAAAAGTTCTCTCTGAAAACCCATCTCCCCAAAGTAGCCTCCACTGATAGCTCATCCATATCACAAGCATTTGATGGACATGCACACAATGTACACATTGCTGCATGACAGAGCTCATCCAAGAGTGAGCAGGCTTGGAAAGCAGCTAATGTGATCACCTCTCTCAAAGAATGCCAGGATACCTGCCTAGGGCTCCTATAGAGGTAAGAGTAAATCATATAACATTCTTTGAATCCTACACTAGTTGGTTTCCTTGATCTGACAAAATTTTTCTAATTTTAGAGCCATTTACACATACATTGGGATGCGTTGGCTCAGTCGGTTAAAAAGCTGAGAGTGAAGTCCCATAAAGCTGACCTCTTGGCAGTTTGAGACCCGAGTACTGTATGACGGAGTAACTACCGTCACTCATCCCAGCTCCTGCCAACCTAGCAGTTTGAAAGCATGCAAAATGCAAGTAGACAACTAAGTATTGTGCTTAAAACACATGGGAAAGGTAACAGCGTTTCATGCCTGTGGAGCTTCCTGAGGTGCTCACGGCCTTAGAAATTGAGAGAAGCACTGCCCTCTAAAGTCGGTCATGACTAACAGGATTCCTGCAAGGATATCTTTACCTTACACAGATGTTATGAGCATGAAATAATAATCAATTTTCCATTGAAATCATTCAGTACTTTCCAGGAGATTTAAACGGTAGGAAAAAGGAGTAAAGTTGAAATCCCCAACACGCTTACACTGGACAAAGTCTCACTGAAACCATGGGGCTTAGTTCTGTGTAGCCAGGAATTTGGAAAAGGACATCTACTTGAACACAAAATCCAACCAGCAATTTTTTAAAAACACAATATAGGCGAGTTAAGACTGCAAATACGTATATTTTGAGTCTCATCTTGAACAATCTGAATTTGAAAAGGCTTCTGGAAATAAAGATGAAAATGGGAGAGTCAGGCCTTAAACCGCTCCATCTATCATTCACTATGAGGAAAGCATACTATCACTGTGTAATCTAGATAAAACAAAGCAGAAAAGCATTTCTACCTCTTAAGTGTCTGCTTTTTAAGAGATTCAGAGATCACAGAGAAGAAGCAAAGGAGCAACCCTGCTGAACTACAAGGTAGGAATAGTCCTCTGTTTTCTAGATAATGAAAATACGTAGATTTCCATGATGAGCAATCTGCATTTATTTAATTTTACAATTACAGTATTTTTAGAGCACTGTGCATAAATCAAAGACAAAGGCCCAACATTTACACAAAGACAAATGGACCAACTGATTGTCAGCGCAATTCATACTTTTGCAATGAAGTGGTACATTAACAAACCTCAATCACACAGTCTATCAGCACAATTCAGAGCAACTAATCTGTCCACATAAGAGCCCTTGGGTTGCCCTATCTATCACTAGGGCGGAGCAACTGCAAGATGCTCCACCCCAGTTACTCTGGAAAAGGCTTGGGGCAGAGCAAGGCAACATAGGGTGCCCTAAGAGAGGTGGACCTGCTCTGCCCTAACTGGGGCAGCCTAGGCAGCTCAGGAGAGGCATGTTGAGGGCATTGTTAGCATTGCCTAGGGCAGAGCAGTTACTCTGTGTCCAAAGTCTGTTTCCAAGGCAGAAATGCCCTCTTCCAGCCCCTCAGAGATATACCATCTCAGGAGCAGGTATAGTAATGAGTAGACCCATAGGGGTCCATGATAAGGCCCGAGTAAGAATGGCAGTGTTGACCAAAAATCTGAGTTCTTGGCCAGCCTAGCTGCAACCCCTGCCTCTCAACCTCAGGATATGGAACAAGCTCCGGCTGTCCACAAACCTCAGGATACAGCAGGCCACTCCAAGAAGCCCCTTGTATTCACTGTAGAATGTACTGGCATCTCATCAGGGACTCGTTATAAGGCAGGCACCCAGTGGCGTCACCAGACTGGTGCGGCTGGTGCGGGCCACATTGGGTGATGCACCGGAGAAGTTTGACAGTCCTTTGGCAGGCCCCAGGTGTCAGTGCGCCCATTCAGGTCTGCTCCAAGGCAGAGCAGCAGCCAGAAGTTGCCACTTGTCCTCGGAGCTGGCCCGAACAGCCAGCTGAGGTGAACTGCACAGAAACACACTGAGCATGCCGAACAGCTTCAGAGGAGACTTCCTTAGAACGGAGGAAGTCCGCACCTCTCCACAGCCATTCGGCCTCACTCAGGAGGTGGAGCGGCAGCTGAATGGCTTCAGAAAGAGTATTGCTCAGGCACCAACTCTGACGCCTGCACAGTCTCCTCTGAAGCCGAAAGGCTTCAGAAAAGTACTGCACAGGTGTCAGAGATGGTGCCTGCGCAGTACTCTTTTGAAGCCAGTTGGCTTCAGAAACAACTGCGCAGGCACCAACTTTGGCGACTGCGCAGTCCAGGTAGGGGGGTGCGTGCATCCCAGGGGTGATGCACAGATTTCTGCACCGGGTGATGCGCAGAGTCGTATCACCACTGTAGGCACCACAGCTGTTCCTTGTTCAGGGTGATCTGAGGGGTGTCTCCTCAGGAGCAAGTCCTCCCCATGTGTCAAATACTTAGCATGCTATGGAGCAGTTAGGGCAGCTCAGGCTTCCTGACTCTCTGGATGCAGCATAACTTTCTGCTCTGGATACAGAATAGTTAGGAGAGAGCAGTTAGGGCAGAGCAGGCTGAACTTGCTCTGGATTGTGCCCTAAGTCTACTATTCTGTCTTCAGCACAACCAGCCTCTCATATCCTTCTATTCATCCCAGGACTGGTTACACAGTGGCACACAGTGGCATACTTTTAACATGGAGATGCCATTTAGCACTTTGATTTATAGACCTCTCCTCCATGAAGTTGTTTGTTCAACCATTTTAAAAAGACATCTAAAAAGCTATCACCAAAATTTATTTGAAATAGTTGTTTGTCTCTCATCTACTAAGAAAAGTTTTAAGGTGGCTTGTAACATATTTAAAAACAGTAGCAATTAGCCACAAATTGCCCATGAGTTTAATAACACCAAATGCCAATTCAAACTACAGTGTTTAATTTAACATAATACTTTGTGATCACCAGAATAAGCCCAAGGCAAATGAATACAAGAGGGACTATTTGCATTCCACTAATAAAGTACAGTATATAGCAGGCCCAAACTTTATACCCACCACAGAAATAAACTGCTAGTCACCTAAACTTTTTATTTATTATGTTCCTTCCTATCTATACCCATCAATAGCCTAATACCATAATACTGAAAGCGACTAACAATGCAATCCTATTCATGTCTGCTCAGAAGCAATCCCCACTGTATTCAATAGAGTTTACTCCCTGTGTAAAGGACTGCAGCCTAAGAAGATCATGTGAATCAAACGGATCAAAGCAGTTTAGAAGTTGGATTGAAAAAAACAGAAGCTGGATTGAAAAGAATGCTGCAGTAGTAATTTCCATATGATAATTATCTGTCGTGTAGCGGAAATGCTTCCTCTTGTCAGACTTGAACACTGTCCTTTGTGATGTTTATGTCTATGTGATTATAATCCAGTTCACATGCCAACAACTATGTGTTCCTTCTGTCACCACACTTCAGATATAATGTGGATAACTGCCCGACACACAGGTTTTGTAATTACCAGTGTTGCAATCTTCTCCTTCAAAAAAATGGAGGGAGGAGAAATCATGTAAGTAAAACAGATACATATGCATGGGTCACCACTCTATCACATGGGGCACATGAGGAAAGGTACACTCCTCAACCATGTGCACTTCTCCACCATGGAACTGGATTGCTGCCCAGAATACAAACCAATGTTCAAACCATTCTCTCTTATGTGAAACCTTTGAGTTATATGCATATTGACGGAATACCATTGTTATCCTTGCTGCCAAAGCTATGAAGATGCTTCAAGATCAGCTGATGATTAAACACAGAAAGAAGAGTTTCATTATACAAATCTGGGAAGATGACAGAGACAAGAGCAAGAAGCATGTCATAAACCTACTATCGTAACCCTTAGATGACCAACCGGATTTATTGTCCGGAAATTATAATTTATGCAAATTAGGCTATTTTTAGATGGTCATCTTTAATGGAACTTTTCTCTACACTTCACAGAACTGATTTTAGCATTCTAACAATAACATCCATTTTTGCTGGAAAAAACTTTCTCCTTAATTGGATTAATACATTTTCAAGTCTTGAAATGGGAACCCTGGAAGTCTTCCACATGTCCTGTGCAGTTCATACTCAAAACAAACAGAAAAATCCTGAGCGCTATTCATTATAAAAACCCCATTATTGCTACATCCTTCCCCAAAATGCAGCATGATATTCCTTCCCATTCACCTCCAATAATAAGAATAGAACACTTTATCTTGGTTTTTCACGCAATGGCCCTTTCATTATCAGCCTGAAAAATTCAGAGGAACTTTGGCCTGTCTTTTAAAAAAAATGTACAGTAGCTTCGACTCTTAAAGCCACATAATGAGGGGTGGGAGAGTGGAAACTGTCCAGTGATTTAAGCACTTAAGCTTTGCTCTTGACATTTATGCTCTCTTTGAAACCCTTAATGAAATAACAGCCTTGTTAATTCTTGCATGGTATAATTTATATAGTGTACGTGTGTGCGTTGTTCCTTAATTTATTTTTTTTAACCACCCTCTATTATATGTATGGTTTAGAGTTAATAGCGCACTAGCCCTATGTCAAGGTCTGTTTAAAAAATAACAAGTTGGCACTCCTTTAACCACAATGCCGATATCGCTGACATCCAAAGATGTGAGAATAATTACACTTTTCCTTGTAAGCGTGTCTTGGTGTGATGTTTGAGATGCATTTTTTAAAAGCCAAAAAAATTACTTTTGAGCCTGACTACGTTTCAACATCTCTCCATAAAAGATAGTTAAGGAAACCGCCAGAAATCAGTGTCAATATGAACCAAAATTAGAGCTCTCTCATATGGGCATGTGACAGCCAGATAATAGAGTCTAGTAACACTATGGTCAGGCGTTTCTTTTCTAGCAAATGTTTCCTTATGTGCCAAACATAATGTAAGAGACAAGTGTTAGAAGACATGCAGGGAGCAGAATGAATAAGAGAGCTTTGGAAGAGATCCTTCACAGAGAAAAAGTGCTACACTTAATTTTCAACAACATTCAATAGCAATTTATTTGCAGCCATTTTCTCCGTTACCCTTTCACAATGGAACAGGTAAGACACAGCACAAGACAATTTGTCAGCTGCCAGACAGGAACAAAAGAACCCATTTTTAATAAGCTCTAGCATTACCTTATTTGTTTTGCAACATTTTAATAACTTTTTTGGAAGCCTATCAAAGAGAAAGCAAAAGGAAGAGGAAAAACTCACATCAGGAAGAAAAAGAAAATCTCTGTTGAAAACATTTTACTGATAAACATGTTCCAGTTGTTCACCTACTATGTACTCAGTTCTGCTCTTAAGGCAACAATATTCTTCTATATATATAAAACTGAAAAGTTACTCAATGACTTACTGACTCATTGACTCTCTGACTCATCAACACCAAGCCAAAACTGCCGGACCTAGAAGCGTGAAATTTGGAGAGGGTGTTCCTTTCATGATGGAGGCACCCACTAAGAACCGGTTTCTAGGAATTCCAACTGGAAGGGGTGAAAAGGGACACAACGCATTTTCTCCCCTATACTTTACATTGAAGAATCCCTGACTGAGGGATGCTCTGCCCCAACCCCTGGACCTAGAAGCATGAAATTCAGGGAGGGTGTTCCTTATGTGACATGAACCCCACCAAGAAAAAACGTTGAGAAATTTAACACTTCAGGGGTAAAAAGGGGTGCATTGTGTTTTAGTCCTGTACTTAACATTGAAGACTGATCAACATTGAGCAGATGCACTGAGAGGAAGGGTGCACAGGGGGTGATGGTGTGCATGGGGGGTGCACATTGGGGAAGGTGCACATGGGTGGATGGTGTGCCTGGGGGGATGGTGCATATGGGGGAGATGGTGCTCATGGGAGGATGTATTGCTCTTGGGGGGATGATGTGCATGGGGAGTTGATGCACATGGGGGGAATAGGGTTCACGGAGGACATTGTATGGGGATATTGCGCATGAGGGGATAATGCGCGTGGGGGTGATGCACATGGGGGATGATGCACATGGGGGTGTTGCACATGGTGTGCATGAGGGGGATGGTGCACATGGGGGGGTTGATGTGCAATGGGGGATGGCATACAAGGGGAATTTTACTCCCACTACTCGGGTACGTTTTTGCCATTTATGTATAAATTAAAATTGGAAATGTTATATGCCAACTGAGGAGTCTATATACTGTATACCAGTTTTTATAATTTAACCAATTCCAGGATTATATGAGTTACAGCCCTCTATGGCAAATGGCATAAGCAACTCTAAGGTAGATGAAGAAACATTGGGTCCCCTTGGGGATGCCTCCCCAACTGCAGGACGCAACATGTGGCCAATGGCACAGCTATACCAGTGCTGGAAAGCTGGTTAGGATTGCGCATGGGCAGAACAATCCTAACATGCACTGGACAGGCAGGAATACCTGCACTATGGGCACAATCCAGAGTAACTACGAGGAGTCCTTGCTCCGACGTAAGAACAATTTACTCTGGATTGCAATATAAATTTTTCATAGGATTTCACTAGGTGGTGCCATAACTATGTCAACGTAAATGTCTCTTACGTCCTTCCGTAGTTACTCTGGATTGTAGGGTATATCCAGCACAATTTATAGGACTGCTACTGTGCAACCACAAGGAAGGGGAGGCTTGTCCCCTTCCCCACAATAGGGCAACAGCAGCCCGAAGGGGTCTACTCAGATTTAGGCTACCTCCAGAGGTGGTGCCAGTGAAGCAGAATATGGATCCGACATAAATGTCGGATCCCAGGTCCACCTCCCACCTTTGGCTACTACTCGCCAGAATAGGATGCCATGGAGTCTAATATCCCTCTAATTATCTCCACAATGTCTCAAACTTGCCTGAGCCTCTGACCTGGAGGGACCTTGTAGATACAGTAGGACGAGTTGATGATCTAAGCTTGATTGGCAGAAATCTCTCACCCTATAGGTGAGTATCTATGGTGCTACACCAACCTGAGCTCCTTGGAAGTAAAATGTGAAAGATTAACAAAATATGACAAGGAGGAAGCATTTTCCAAGAGGAAACACCAACCACTGCCCCCAAAATGGTAAGAGAAACTGCAAGGGAAATGTAGGTTATTGAAGAAAGCAGCCCTGTAAACATTTGCCAGAGACAGCCCAACAACTAGAAGTGGGGAAAAGCTACTGATTCTGTGACAAATCAGAAAAACAAAGCCTTCCTTCCAAAAAGGAAGCGACGCACAAGATATAAACACTCTTTCTATTCCAAGTTTGCAACTAGCTTCATTTCTTTATGTGTTGTCTTTTAGGTACAGATGGGTACTCATTTTGATAGGTGCTCATTACTGCTTCAAGAGAGGTATTCAAAATTCGTAAGCTTTCAAATAACAATTCTAACCATGAATTTTAATGTATTGATTAAATCAGCCACAATTTCCCCACAGTAATACTACAATCTTTTTCATCTGTGAGACAGAGCCTGAAACATTTTTTACATACGACAAGAAAGAAACAATGGATACTGGCAAGACTTACTTTGAGCACTTTGAGTCACAACTATCTAAGACCCTAAGGGCTACAATACAGGCACCCCCACTTATTGGATGAGTTAGGGACCAGAGCACTGTCCAAAAGCGAAAACAATTGAAGAGTGGAATATTTTCAGCTTGCAGATGCAGAATGACTACCAAAAAAGACAAAAATATCACTTGCAAGAGCCTAAATAACACATATTTATTAACACATAGCCAAAATACATCACACATTACAGTAAAATGAACAAAGGCATGTGTGGGCATGTATTTGAATGATGATTATGTACTGAAGAAACTCATAAGGAAATGCCAAAAACAATTTCATCAGCATGTCATATGCAGATCAAAATCAGGGAAAACCATTTTAGTCTTTAGACCAGCAGAGGGTTGAAAGAGTGAAGCATGTGTTGATTGAATGAATTTTGTGTATAATCAGAAGGTTTTGAAAGAGCAGAAAAGAACTGTCAGAAAGTGGGGGACACCTGTATGAAAGAAATCCTGACCCCCAACACACTCACTGGCATCCATCAGTCTCAAAAGACTATGGTATTATGCTTGACGCTGCATGTGAATTACGAAGGCCTGGGTAGATTGATATGAAGGATAGGCTGTTATCCAAGCAGCAAATCCCCCCTCTCCACACCACAGAAATAGTCCAATGGAACGGCAGAGCTGATACAATTGGTTCCAGCTGTGTTAAGCAGAGCTGGGTTAAGGACATGAGTTCACCCTGTCTTATTGGGACCCAGGTCTCGAACCCTGGCCTTCTGGTTAACAGGCACAGCGTCCTAACCACTTGTGCCATCCACAGCCCCCAAGTCTCTGTTCCTCGACAAATGAGACAATGAAGGCAGGTGCTGACCCACCCCTGAAACGACTAGACGAGAGCACCTCAACGCTTTTTCTCCTGCTATCTCCACTTCTTGTTATTTCCAACATGACTATCAATTCTGTTGTTCACTCCTTCAACCCACTTACCCACTACTTTTGTTTTCTGCTCTCTGAGGGAAAAAACTGGGAAAAGGGTAAGGAACAGGGAGAAACATATCTCCTGTTCCCACTTCTCTTTCCCTCCATCTCCTGCCCTCTTGACTTTTGAAAAGTCAAGTCTTTTCTGACTTGCCATCAGGAGAGTGAAGACAGCAATGGTTCCTCTCTGACCACGACACCTCCAGGTAAAAGGCTGCCATTATCCCCATAGCACCATCATGGCCTCACCAGGGCTCATGAAAAAGCCAGGCTTGAAACCAAATGCAACATTAAATGTGACACTGTGAAAGTTGAGGTCACGTTTACTCATAAAACATGCATATAAATAGGTACCACCTCAGTGGGAAGGTGACAGCATTCCATGTGCATGTGGGACACATGTTCACAGAGGCATCTTCTGACAACGCTGGCTCTATGATACTAGAAACAGGGATGAACATTGCTTCCAAGAGTCAGTCACAACTAGCAGAGCATCCTGCAGGGGACACCTTTACCTTTAGCTTTTACCGGTCATATGGCATTAAAATTTGGATTGAGACCAGAGAACTCAGGGATGTCCAACTCTTAACCTTGGTGCTTTTTTCCACAAATAGGCTGCCCCTTCCAAAATAGTTACTTAACTGAAAATGCATTTACTTCAATGGCACTCCAGGGACAAATAGCAGGGGGAATTTTTAATGGCAGGACAGCTTGGGGGAGAAGGGTCAGAAGGGTCTCTCCATGCTTCACGGTTCCAGTCAGGATTGCCTATGTACCACCTTCAGAAATGCAGATATTTCTAATGTTTAGGCATGTTTAACACAATCTAATTTGACCGAACACATGTCATTAGTGTCACAGTATGACTCTGGAAAGTGTCACAATACTTGCCTTTGATCATCAAGCAATCACAACCATGGCTAGTTGGCAGGATATGGTTCTTCAGGGCAGAAAATTCATATGGGAAGGTGTCATAGCTCAGTGGTAAAAAATGCATACTTTTCTGTAGAATCAATTCCTATCAACACTAGTTAAAAGAACTTAAAGAGCAGAGCTGTGACATTCATAATAGGAAATACTAATTAGAAGGCTGCCCTGAGTATACACCTATAGAAGGGCTGATCTAAGGGGTGACCACCTACGTTCATAGAATCCAACCCAACACTTAAGGACATGGGGGGGGGCTGCTGACCATTGTGCTTTGTATCCATGGGTAGAAGTAATTCCAGGTGGCAAACCTGGGAGGCCACCAGTGTCAGCTCAGCCATTTACCTCCCCATAGAGGCATTCTGAAGAGAGCTGGCAGCCTTCCTACCTCTAAGAAGGCCTTCGAAGGAGGGCCTACAAATAGCACTTCTGGTTTTTAACCCACAACCAGTGGAGGGGGGGGGGCTGCTCGAGGCATGCCCTCAGGTGCCACAAGTCAGAACTGGCACTGCTTATATCAAAATTGGGGTTTTAATTTAGAAGTCTTCTAAATTATTTCAAACTTAAGGGCATAAGCAGACCATCACTTGCACACAACCACACAACCAGTGACCCATAACACTAGATGTCCATCAACTAAGTATGGTAAACTGTCAGGGAAAAGGGACTCCTTCTCTATTTATTTATATTTTATTTTATTTAAAATATTCTCACCACACCTTTCCTCTGCCAAAGCAGATGTCTAAGGCAGATGCCTACCTGGGACTGTAAAAACAGTGTGGCTGTTATGGAACAACAGCCAAGTCTCAAATATATTTGGGTACATTTGGCTTTGCAGATAACTTCTGTCGGCCTCTTAAAAATCCTGTATATTCATCAATTTTTTTTTCAAATTATCCGAACATTCCTGGCCCCTAAATATTCACTCTAAAAGTATTTCAAAAGAATGGTTTGCTATTGGACAATGTCCAGAACCTTAATGCACCACATGCTTAAAGAATGAGAATTTCTTCTTCCATAATATTGAAAGAACAGATCACAATGCAGAAAATATGACCACATATAAGAGTGAAGCAACGGGAACATGCTGGTCCCATATTCCAGAGGTCAGTGGATCAAAACTATTTTGTATCAGGCAAGATGCCCATTAGGAAGAGCCCATTAAGAAGTGGTAGAGCACATGGTTCTAAACTGTGTCATGTGTCTCAACCTTTAGGTAGCTGATCTGGGAAAGCCCTCTAGATGAGATCAGGATCAGTGATAGGGTGAATAAAGAACACTTGTGGACTAGATAAATCAGAGGTCAGGATCAATATAAAGACAATTTCAAAATGCACCAGGGAAGAGTCCGCTGTATGCTGCACTTACCTATTTCAAATAGCAATATTCATATAAAAACCTCATGCAATTCAGTACAGCTGCTTTGCATTCTCAGCCTTTTATTTATATACAGAACAAGTCAATTTAATAACTGTAAAATGTTGTTTCAGGCAAAGTAATGGACATACAATAAAACTATTCTTTTCCCAAAAGGTCACACTAGGAGAAGCATACATTGTTCAGCAGCCTACCCAACGAGGCTATTATTCCCCCAGAAAATAAAACTGAAAAGGAAAAAAATATGTATAATAAGCATATATTTCCATCAGAGCCCCTGGGCTAATTTAAAGTAGAATCGCAAGGCAATCAATCATAGGCTAAAATTACTTCATTTTCCAAACTGTTTACACTTTCAAAGTTACAAACCCACTTTCTGCTATTTCAACTCACGATTTACAGCGACAGATTTAGACTGCCCTTGGCTTCCTGCCAACCTCCAGTCATGAGGGAACTAATGATATGAACAGATCAGTGTTTTATAATGGAGAAAAGCGCATGTAAATTTCCAGTATGTCTGCAAGTAATCAGGGCATGCTGACTATAAATGAGGATGCCTGAAATTTATTTTAGGAGAAATATCTTAAAGCTGCACTTTTAATCTGGGCCAAGTAAAGGAGGAGGGAGAGAGAGAGAAAGAACTTTAAAAAATACTCCAAGACGGCTCAAAATTTATCCTATTATCCAAACAACATGTTAACGAAGATCACAATAGCCAACTGGCGTCAGTGTTTCTATCTTTAGCAGATCACTCTCTCATCATACTTATGTGAAACATTAAGCTGGCTAGCTCATGAAATTAAACACACACACACACACACACACAAAGTTTTGCAGTGTATTGTAGCAGGAAGAATCCATTCTTTCCAAACAAGGTCAAGGTTTATGGAATGTCAGAGATCTAAATGTATCTCATTAAGGAGAAAGGGATGGTCCATTTTCCTCTCTCAGTTCAAAAAAATGTACCAGAAAGGTTTGATTTCTCAGAATGCTTCAAAGAAATAAAACACTTATGACAGATAACAAATAAGATTTTTATCATTACAGTGTCGTGGTGCAGTTAGCGATCACAGAGGCTGTGTGGTACTATATTCAGAAAGGTGGCAGGAGGAATTAATGAGCAAATAAAATAATACAAAACTCTTTCAGTGTATGCAAGTACAATCATTTATTCTGATGGGTTTTGAGCCAGAAAATTCCTACATTCATGGATATACTAGAACAAAATTCAAAATGTAACTATAGAAAATGTCTAATCAATAAAGCACAACTGAATATCAAATGTACTAATTGGAATAAAATCTAAATTGATTTCATTTATCTCCCAAAATAGTGGCCTGTACGTGGAACCAGCATTTTGTAACCCATAGTTGATGTGAACATGCCTCGTCCACTGCATTTGCAACACTCATTTGCCCCACTGAACTAGTGGGATGCACCTTCAGATGTACAAGGGGATCCACACTCCCATCTCGGGCCACATATGACTTGTCCATGCCTAGAACTAGATTGATGTCAACAACCCAAACAAAGTTTGTTATTGTACTCTTTACATTCTACTGATTTCACTATAAGGTTTATGCACATATTTAAACAATCCAATGAAACCAATGGAAGTTTAACATTGGATTGTTCAAAGTTTCTGACTGATCATCGCAGTCAAAAGTGTCACTTTGTTTTTCTGAATCTCATCTTCCATCTCCAGGTTGTGTCTTATTTTTAAAGACAAAAGAAGAAGGGATATATGAACAGAGGTGGGGATTTGAACATAAAAAACCCCACTGTATTCATAAAATCCAATAATGAATAATATTTTTGTTGGTGTATTATTATGTGCCTAAACTCAATTGTACAATCGGATGAGGCCAGCAACATTACACTGACCATGCTTTGTTTTAATGTCCCATGCCTTTGAAGTTCTGTAAATCACTATCAGTATTTGAAACGTTGTCATGAAGTGGGGAAAAAAATTAAAATAAACTCGCTGAACAAAATACCATACTCTGCTGTCCAGAGACTAAATCGTTTTATTGGCAAAGATTCTCAATTCCATGACGACTAAGAAGCCCTTTCTCCTTTCTTGGTAAAACATCTAAAACTTAGAGAAACTACCTACGGGCAAGCAATTAAAAACCACCTCAAGTGGATAACAACTGCCTGAAGCACTTATTTATACCTAAATGTTCTAGAATGGACTTTAAAAAGAAAAAAATGATAATTTTCCAACATTTTACACAAAATGCAGATTGGTTAATATCAATAATATCTTGAACACACACTCCCCATCCTGGTATAGAACAATTTTGCTACTTTAAAAGTTTGGTTTGGGGATGTTTATTTTGTACTTGTCGGACAAACATTACACAGACACATAATTTTTTAAAAGTGTGAACAGCCTGATTTGAAGTGTGAAAGGAAGAGTGAGAATAAAAATTGATCCATCATTTATCATACATATATGTATATGGTTCAAGGGGCAAAGTACATGTTTTGAAGGAGTTAAATGATCATTACTCCAATTCTATCCCCCACCACTCTCTCCTATGGTGAAAGGGTGAAAGATAAGCAAAAATATTTTTTTTTAAATTTACCTTTCTATATCTAGCCACCAATGAGTCTCCTAGGTCCTATTGCTGGCCTTTCAGCTGGTGTATGTCAGAGGTGATGGGGGGTGTTGTGTCATGAAAAGGGGGATAATATCCCACTGTGCATGACTGCTGGAAATATCCCACTGTTCATCTGCCCTCTCCGACCCTCAGAAATCCCCACTCCGTTTCTCTCCTGAACTGCCAATGACCTGCCCCTGGTACTAATTCACCTGCTCTGGCCCAAGCTCAGTGCGTTGTAGGAATGCTTGGCCATTTGGACCATCAATCCTGCAGTGCATGAGAGCAACACATCTTTTTGTGACACTGGATTGGACCAGTGTCAATGGAGGATCACAAGATCTACCGCTATAATCCCAATACAGTGGTTCTAATCCACCAGCATAATCCCTCAGATCTACTGGGCTGTAGATCTCTCCTATCATTTTTTTAAGTTTAAAGCTATGTATACAGAGAGATGAATTGCAAGAAGGCAGGAGAGTTGAAAGAGAGGGCACTGAACTCTTTCCCCCATTTCCCCCTACTGAAATCACATACATTTTGCCTCCAAGCTGCTACTATTCTCACTGGGGAAAAATAAAAAGCACAGAACAGAACAATGGATCACCCAAATCAGGTGCAACTTGCTCCAAAAACAAGTTGGAAAACTGCTTTCAGTTGAAGAACCCACCTGTGAGCCTGTTGTTAGAAATGTTATGTCTGTCTTCACTTAAAATGTCTTAAGTGATGACTTAAAATGGTCTGACACTAAAGAGCCAGCAGAGGTAACCACGCAAACTTCCTCTGGTGCAAAGCAAAAACATTTCCAGATTTCTTGTTCAGGGCAAATAGTTCTCAGAGAACCTGAGGGGTGGGGAAGCACATATGCTCCAAAACTCTTGGGGGGTGGGGGAACAAGGATAGCACGCATCATTACACAAGATAACTTCCAGTGCAATCCTAAGCATAGCCACTCAGAACTAAGGACAAAATCCATAGCAGTTATGGGTCCATGCAGTTACATCACCCTCTAGTATTATCTTATGGACTTACCTTATAGTGTTATCTTATGACTTATCTAGAGAGCACAAGCCTAACCATGTCTACTCAGAAGTAAGCTCCATTGTGTTCAATGGGTCTTACTCGCAGGAAAGTGTCTTTAGGATTGCAGCCTAAGAGCAGAATCCTAACCATATCTACTCAAAAGGAAGCCCCATTGTTTTCAATGGATCTTACTCCCAGGAAAGTGTGTTTAGGATTGCAGCCTAAGTCATCGTAACTGCTCCGGAGCAAGGGTCTTAATTTCACTTTAGGATATAGGCCTAAGTCCCATTGTGTGCCATAGTATTTACTCTCAGGAAAGTGTGGTTAGGATTGCAACCGCTATTGTCACCGATGTCCTTAATCCAGAGCTAAGATTAAAAGCTTTGGTCTCTGTTCCCCATTTAGAAGTCTTCCATTCCTCATTTTAAAGTCTAGAAATGAAGAACAGTGCTTAATTTCCTAAAAGAGATGTGAGATAGTTCAATCTTGCCTGGAGGATTCATCTTGTGAATGAAAGTTTTGGCTCCTAAAGACAAGATGTTTGAAGAAAGGTTATGAGTGCTTGGTCTGACTCCGTAGAATCCCTGTTGAATCTTACATCCTTATGATTAATTCACATATTCCAGGCAACGATGTAAAAAGAGATTCTCATACTAATAAGCCCTCACTCAAAATCAGCCTTAAATTTTACAGTAGCTGGAAAGGGGCCCTAGGAAATGGTGTTCTACCACAGGCTGTAAGAAAGGCTAGTTGCCCTGGAAGTTGTGACCAATTCCAAGCAGTGGGGCTCATCCCTGTTACAAGACCAAAGGGTCAACGTTTTCCAAAGATATCTTTGTGATCATGTGGCTGGCAAGACTAAACACTGAAATGCACGGAACTCTGTGGTACCTATGTATTTACTTGCACTTGCATGATTTTGAACTGCTAGGTTTATAGGAGCTGGGCAAGTAACAGGAGCTTACTCCGTCTTATGGTAGTACACAGGTCTCAAACCGCTGCCCTGCCAACTTTCATGTCATCATTTTATTGTTCTTTTAATTGCTGTTAGCCACCTTGAACTCCCTTTCGTTAGGGAGGAAAGGCTGGATATAAATCCAATCAATCAATCAATAAAATCAAGGACAGCATCTTTAACCACTGAACCACTGCAGATTTTATGGCAGTACATCCCACCATCCACACTGACAAATGGGGAGGGAAGACCTATGATGGCTGCATAAGTGCTGAGGGTTAGTCCAACTGCTCAGACCCTGTGCCCAGCCTAGCCAACCCCCAATTCTGCCTCTCAAGAATGGTTTTGCATATAACTTTGCATAGGAAACCTCCTTGAAGGAATGAAGAGGAGTGGGGCAATCTTAGAAAGCTTGTCTGAGGCAAAACATCACAATCTGAGGATCTCATTATAATCTAAAAATTACATTTCAATCATGAGATATCTGACTTAGACATACCCCCAAATCCAGAATAACTACGGGAGCACGTAAGAGACATTATGTGCACCCATAGTTACTGCACCACCTAGTGAAAACCTATGGGAAATTCATATTGGAATCCAGAGTAAATTGTTCTTACACTGGAGCAAGGACTCCTCGTAGTTACTCTGGATTTTGCCCATAGTCAGATGACCATTCATTCATAGTCAGATGATCACTGTTTACTACCTTGGGTTTCCTTTTAAAGGAAGAAAGGTGGGATATAAATAAAATCATTTAGAAAGGAGAAGTGATATCGGCAAATTCTCTCTCTACTGATTAAAAAAAGATTAGTTCAACCAATTAACATGTTAGCTAGCAAACTTCACCACTTAACACAGGCAGCTGACTTTTAACTGCAAGGTAGTAAACAAAAGGAATACATATCCACACTTTTATATGTACAGCACCATTGCAGTGATGGTTATGAGACATGCGTAAGGGGGCCTCTCCCACAGGAAACAGCTTTAATATTCATTAATTCATTAATGTTCAATAGAGGTTAAGAATACACAAATGCAAACTAAAAACAAATAACTGAAACTAAACAATTTTCCAATTCTGATTTTTTTTTTTTGGTAGCTTTGTTTTTTTTATTCTCCAGTTTTGGATAGAAAGGTGCCACTGGATTTAGGATGAGGGAAGAAATGTGAGGTGTGTGTATGTGTGACAGATAGGGAGCAAGAAGTGCACTTTTTCTTTGGTCAATGTAAAATCCATGTCTGTGTGGAATGCAAGACCAAAATAATCCTTTTGTAGGTCACCTTTGAGTTCACAGGTTTTGTTGAAAACTTCCACAGTTTTAAACCAGTTTAAGTTCAGGGTAGATACAAGTCAACCCTATAAACAGGAGTGGAACATAAATCATTTGCTGTAATTTGGGGTTGTATAAAGACGTAGGAATCATAAACATTCATTTTCAAGCACTTTTCTGAGTCACTGGAAACAGAGACAAATTTTTGATGAGCGAGTCTGGGTTCCTGTCCTTCACTCAAGTTGAGAAATACTGTAGAATGTACTGCACAAAATGTCATGATGCAAACAGAACTGAAAGGGGAGGGAGAAAAACATCCTGATCCCAACTATCCTGCAAGGGAATTTGGTGCTTTGACCAGTATAAATAGTCAAATGGATTTCTCTCTCTCTCAAAAAAAATCAAAGCTAAAAGTCATTGGGCAAAATATACGCTACAATCCAGAGTAACTCCGGGAGCACGCAAGAGACATTACGTGCATCCGTAGTTACTGCACCACCTAGTGAAAACCTATGGGAAATTCATATTGCAGTCCAGAGTAAATTGTTCTTACATTGGAGCAAGGACTCCCTGTAGTTACTCTGGATTGCGCCCTATGTCAGTTTTCAAAGAGAAGGAAAAGTTCTTGTACTATCTTTTATTTAAAAAAATAAATCCTTGTACTATCTTTTATTTAAAAAAATATCTGAAGTAACTTCTTTCTCAGAGGTCAGAACCTTCAAAGCTTTGAAATGCTCAGCTGTTACACTGGCATTGAAATAACTAAAATCACTGTAAACAAGAGTGAATCACAGGTTTTGCCTTTGTGTCCTTTTTGAACTGGAAGACCTAAGAACTTTTTTTTCCAGTTTCAACATACAAAATAGCATTGCTTCCATAAACCTATCCTCGTCTCCTTGCCAGCAGTTTCCATTTAATTAAACTGACAGCCAAACAGGGTCCAGGCTAATGTGATCCAGACCAGTTTTCCTACAATGTAAATTCTCAGGCATGAAATTACATCTGAAGCAGACACAATAATCTTTCTGTATCTCAGACATAAATTTAATCTACACTAAAATAACATTTCCTTTGCTTAGATTGGTTTGCTTTACAATGCAATGATTTTCTTTTTTAAAAATAAAGTTTGGAGAACTATAATTTGAATTGTATTTTGGATTTAATTTCTTAAAAAACAGAAAGTAAGCTTGCACGTTTAGGATGACATCTGCTTTTATACTAAAATATCTCTTACTCAGCTCTTATACAGAATATCTCTTACACAGCTTTAATATTTGATTGAAAGGTCCTAGGTATAATATTATAAGTAGACAAGCATGCACAGCTTTAAATTATTTTTTTTCTTTTCCCAGAAATGAATGTCAACTTTTGACCATACTTTGCTTAAATTTGGAAAACCCACATCAGGAGAAATTGATTTGAGGGGATGATTTGGGGGGGGGGGGTGAATTGGGATGAATTAGGATGAATAGTCCCACAGATGCTAGTCGATAATTCCTAATAAAGGTCTGTTTTCCTGGAGTAGGTGTGGAGAAGGGTGATCGTCGAATCACCAGGTAAGGGTGGGAAAGACTTGTTACCTGAAACCATGGTCTCTGCTGCTAGTTAGTTTGGCAAGTGGACCATGTGGAAGTTCATATGTCCTTCATATGTCAAACAGCACAATTTGCATATCACAGAGACCATCCTTTTCCACCCAGGCAAATGTAACAAGCCCAAGACTGCATCTTTTCTCCCTAACATCTAGATGTGTTAAACACATGACTGGGGCCAGACAATACTGTTTTTTCCAAATGAACCTACTGTTTTCCTCAAATAGCACACTTCATCCACTTCCCTCATCTGCATGTTTGTGTGCAGTACAACTCCATTCCAGGAAGGTTAAGGGTGAAATCCAAAGTAACTATGGGGAGTCTTTGCTCCGGAGTAAGAACAAGTTACTCTGGATTGCATTATGAATTTCCCATAGGTTTTCACTAGGTGGTACAGTAACTACGGGTGCATATAATATCTCTTACATGCTCCCGAAGTTCCTCTGGATTGTGCCCTAAGGCTACAATCCAGAGTAACTAAGGGACCTTTTACACCGACATAGTTACCGTGCCACCTATGGAAACGTATGGAAAATGCATAGAGCAATCCAGAGTAAGTGCCTCTTATGTCTTCCCGTAGTTACTCTGGATTGTAGGGTCTAGCAATTGTGAAAGATTGGATCTCTCTGTAGGAGAAAAGGCAGGATAAAAATTTTTTAAATGCAATCACTTGGAAGGCTGCACCATTTTCCCACTATGTGCTATGTTCCCATATCTAATAAGTACTCAAAATTCATCTTATTCATATCTAATAAGTAATTCAAAATTCAGTCCATCCATCCCCTAAAAAATACAAATTAGAAAATTGCCACAGGGACCCAGTCATTGGTAACTGTGCCTGGTGTTTGAAATCTTCTTGTGTTAACATTAAACAAAAGTAGAAAGAATGGGAAATAAAAATGCTATTAATGACTTTTTTAAGCCCTTTTTTAAGCCCTGCACGAGAAAATACTCACAGCCTTAACTTTTGTGTGGGGCTATCAAAATTGGAGATGATGTGGAGACGATGACTCCACACTCCAAGAACTATCATCACAGCCAACCCGGCAAAAACCAGTATCTTAGGACTAGTTGACGTAAACTCAGATTCTGAAGTAAATTCTCTTCGGGCGCTGTTACTTAATATTGAGCTGAAAGCACAGATTGCAAAAATATCCCAAGGTAATGGAATGTTGTCAAACAAAGTTGACATGAGGAAGGCCCCTGGGCCCCACTGTTCTATAGAAAGAGCCTCCAGTTATACCTTTACGGATATTAATAACATTAATGATTTAAGAAAATTAAACAAAATATTGAGAAGAAACTATTTCCAAGTCAATTTATCAAGGCGAATCGCAGTGTAAGATCTTAAGAACAATGTAAGGTCCTAAAAACAAAGACAGCAAAGGATGCTAATGATGCTAACTAAGTGTAATCGTAATGCTAATATAAGTTATTTCCAAAAGTTGAAAGGGGAGAGAAAAGCCCAGGTAGGAAGGGAAGGCCATGGAGAAAGAGCATGTGAGGGAGAGGAAGAGCATGTGGGGGCCACAGAGTGAATTTAAGCAGACAGCACTGTGTGAGCACTAGATCCATGAAAGGCATCACATATATTACCTTGTAGTGGGTCCAAAAAGGGTTTTTTTTAACCTAGCCTCAGGGCTGGTTGAAACTTTTGAATTGTCCCTGTGCAGTGCCACCTCCAGAGACTCATTTGCACAGAGCTTGATGAATGATTCTGTCTCTTTACAGACACATCTGCAGCCACTTGCCACACATCCTTTCACAGTGACACTTTTGATCAAAATCTGATTTAAAAATCATTATCAAATCATCAACAAATGATCAGAATGACTGTGCCATTTCATCCCCTAATGCATTCAGTACTTGATAAATTTACTTTATACTTTAAAACTGCAAAGTTTAGCATTTCCAAACTGGATGGAACTGGAGGCTTATAATATATTACATGTACTTGAAGATTATAGCTCCTTTGGAAGAAACAGGGCAAGAACATTAAGACATTTTTAAAAAAGATACTTTGCCCCTTTGTACTGAAACCGCTAATCATTAGCCACCTGTTTATAGTGTTTATTCATTTAGTATACGATTATATTAGTGCTTTTCTTTATGTGATCTCGCAATTATTTCTCTCATATGGATAACAAAACTTATCCATTGCCCAAAGACATTTGATGCAGGGGCCAAAGGCATTTGCTGAGTAAAAGCACATGAAAGGTTGCAGTTTGCTTTTTGCTGTGCATCTGGAATCACACTTATTTTCCTTAAATAATTTCTTTCTTGTATGAAACACGGTATTCTCCATAATAACTTAAGCATCCGGAAATCATAAATGAAAGATGAAAAGGAATTTCAAAATACTCATCTTAATACATTAGGAGGGCTGATGGGTTCCCTCCACCCTGAAAACATCCACTGCTTTTATTGACATTTTGAAGAATTGCACATTCTCTTAATCCCTTTTAATGTGGATATGTAAACAAGGTGCATGACTGTAGGGTAATGTTCTACTCTGTGAGTATTTGAACACTCAAGTGAAGCTATTTAAAGAATGGAGTACTATATTCAATTTCTCCGGCCAGATGCTAGTATAAATATGAAACTGTGCTCGCACTACAGAATAAAGGTATTTTTAGTTTCTGTATTTGAATAAACAAATTACTAGAAACCACAGAGAGATGCTGTCTCCTCCTCTCCTGCCCTCCACAGTTTGTATGCCTCACAGCACCATCCTAAAATTGCAAAGGATCCATTCATCGACTGAGGATTCTAACACAACACCAATGTTCTCGCTGCACAGTACATGACATAAAACTTTGGAATCTAAAGGGCTTGGGTTGTTTGTAATAGTGATTTGTGATAGTCCATGGGGTCTGAGATTAGAATGAAAGAATAGAACCAAGTGTTAAGCACCAGGTTAGCAACTGTCCCCACAATGCCAGATTTACGTATAAGCTAAATAAGCTATATATTAGGGCCCCACTCTCTTGGGGGCCCCAAAAAATTCAAAAGAAAAATAAACCTGGATGTACTTTTCCAAAATTAAGATAAAATAAATAAAATAATACTTACATACAAGAGTGTTCTGTGTTGTGTAGGCTCCTATGATGTACGTAATGGGTTCTGTCTGCTAGCCTGCTCCGTAAAATATCACAGATTTGCTCCTATGAAGGGCCCCAATACCTTCAATAGCTTCGGGCCTCATCAAACCTAAATCCAGCCCTACCTGTACAAAACGACTTTGGGATGCACGGGTATTAAGAGGTCCAGCACAATGTGACAATCTCTACAGCCAAAATGACACTACTCCAGCTAGCGGGATACAAGATCCAATTAAAATATAGCTGCTTTCTGCCAAGTCAAATCATTGGTTCACCTAGCTCAGTAATGCCTAAACAGCAGTCTCTTCAGGATTTTAATCAGGGGTTTTGCCACCCCAAACTGGAGATACTAAGGTTAAACCTGAAAGCGCCTGCGTGAAAAGCATGTGCTCTATCTATGAGCTACGGCCCCAATGCCTAGATTTATTGAGACCTATTGAGCCAAACACCAGCCCATCAGTCACACATTGTTTATGCAGTACAGGAAATTTATATAAAGGAAAGGGGATTTAAGCCTGTCCTAGCTTGATCATCTAACCTCCTATTCCTTCCTTTCTTGGTCCCACAAAGATAAGCCCCCCACTATTCTAGCAGTAATCTTTACTGTATTCATAATCTCTCTCATCCTACATCCATTGTACTGCTCAGCTGACAAATGCTACTTACTATACAGTCTCTCTAGCTAGAAAAATTCCTAATGGTTACCATTTTCCCCAGAGATCTAAAATATGCTTCTCTTTGTTTTTGTTTTAAATGTGTTAATCTGTACTTGGAGAAAAATAACTAGCACAAGAACATTCAGGTTTTGCCTGTTCTGTTGTTCCATAATAATGTGTGAAAAGATAGTGCAGCAGTGAATTAAATGCTGAAGAAAACCAGCAGACACATTGTCAAGCGACACCCCAGACCCTCTCAGTAGCTTCATTCAAAGGAAAAAGGGGAGGACTGAAGAAAGCCAGAAGGAGGGCAAGGAGGAAATTTTATTTGTAATTGCATTTTAGATTTATTATAAAATCTCTATAATATTTTAATAACAGTATTACTTGCCTACTCTAGAAACATCCCCCTTGGCACTAATAGGATTCATGAGTCCATAAAGGACAAAGTATATCCCCACCCATAATCGCACCCCTCTATAAGCCTTATGACTTTGAATAAAAACTGTAGATATATCTCCAGATACTGGTAAAATCTTGAGGCTTATTACATCGCCAAACCTCTCTCCTCTGAATTACGGGAGCTTATAATTCACCATTATATGTCGTAAGTGTTTTTTACACACCTGAAAATCGCATCGATACTGTTGGTTCATGTATTACGGCGCTGCCTAGCATTGTTAAATTTATTCCAATGCAGGCTCCTGGAGTTCATTCATCAGATATTTCATGCTACTGTTCTGTTAATGATTCATTTTTCCCCAGCAATATTTATATTCCAAAGTGTGATGTCTCTAGCCGACAGCACAATGCGCTGCTGAATTATCTTTTTCTCCCCCTCCGTCTTTCACGGCGTAACAAAGTTGAGTGCAGTCAAATTGAAGATGGCCTTTGGAACACTGTCAGAATAATACTGCTTACCAAGCATATCCAGACACATTACTCAAGCCACATGTAATGCTTTGGCTGTCAACGTGGTTATTAAACCAGCAATCTCAAAATGAGGGTGTGATATACATATTTAAATGTTTAAGGGGGGAAAAATAGTCATGACACAAGCTTTGGTAACAAGACATGTCCCCATTTCGGGTTTCCGCTTCAATCATTTATGCAATGCTGTGCAGGGGTGAACATTTCACCTGTGTATTAATGAGCTGTTGCAGCATCTTCCTGCTTTAGAAGACATTCTGTATTACCTATGGTTGAGAGAAGCCTTGAAAGCTCTCCTTATCATTTATGGTACTATGGGCTAATTATCAATACAAATTAAACTTCAGACACTTTCACTTAGCACAGCAAAGTGAAGCCAAGGTTTACACAATAACGTTTTCTACGGACTTTTTCAGTAAATCATTAGATTAAACAAAAGTACAAGCTACAAATATTCTACTCCACATAATACAACTCTGTGGACACCAATTTAGGCCAGCACCACTCACACATTTCCCTATTTCTAACGTGTGGGGAGACCGGCACATGTTCACACACTGGCCTAACCCCCCACAGGAGTGGCACAGATGTGCCTTTCGGCACTTTTGCAACACCTTCAAGGGCAAAATCCATAGCAGTTACAGGTCCACACAGTTACGTCACCCTCTAGTGTTATCTTATGGAAAGTCATCTTAACTGCTCTGGAGCAAGGGGCTTAATTTCACTTTAGGATATAGGCCCAAGCCAGCTTAATAGAGGGTTAGGATTGCAGCCTGTGTCAGTTATATATTGAGCATTGGGTCCTGAAATAAAGTCTATAGAAGTTACTAGTCCACATTTTTAAAACTAGCTTGCCAGTCTATATCTATGGAAACATTTGTGGACGAGCAATGTTCATAAAAAGGAAGGAAATGAAACAACCATTTCTCAAAAGATTCTTACCTATCTGCCTGAGCACCCAATCCTATCCAAATTTCTGTACAGTTTGCAATGCAGCCGTAAGGCTTACCTTGAGGAGGCTTCCATGATTACTCCCTAACACCATAAGATGTAACACACACCCTAATGGAAAAGTTGCATTATTGCTGGAAAGTTGGGTAGAATAGGATCTCAAATACAATTTTGCTCACTGCAAGTTAACAGGCAAATTTTGAGCCATTTAGTATTTGTAGGCTAAACAAGGTATGAAAAAATTGAATTTTTATGCAGAACTACTTAACTTGCATAAATTTTGGATTTTCTGGCTCTAGTTTGAGACTTTATTTTAACTGCTCAGTTCTAGATATTGGATGTCATCCATTTAAAAGCAAAGCATAGATAGGGCATGCTGATATCAGTGAAAAAGTCACACATGTGCATAATGATCTTCCACTAAAACTCTATGGGACTTGAGGTGAACTATGCTCATTCAGTCCACCATCAGAACATATGGGGGAAAGTAATGGATATCCTGTTTTTGATACTCTGAAAGAGGGATCTCCAAACTTTTAACTTCAGGACTCCTGGACCTTTAAAGAAGGGAATTTCAGCACATGCAACTTCTCATATCACAGATCACAAGCAGAAAATCCCTTTCCTACACACTTCTTAAAAGGTCCAGGAGCATGAAATTAAAAGTTTGGAGACGCCTGCTCTGGAAGATGGTCACTCAGTTCTATCAGTACAGTGCATGCTTCCACCTGCACTTCATCTTCATTTGCAACCATGCATCTTACAGGAGCCATTATTTATTATCTTTAGACCAGAGCAACTGCTTTCAATAAATCCACCACAAGACTACATCCAGAATTTTGTCAGTGAGATGACATCAGGTGAAAATGGCATCAGCTGTACCTCAATGAAATTCTTTCCTGTCTGAGGCTTGGAAGAAAACGAAAAGTGTGAAAATATTGAGGGAAGATGAAGTGATAGCTGAAGGAGTCACAGAAGAAAGGAAAGCTCGAGTGAAACAGATGTACAAAATGTTGTGCAAAGTTTTTAGGCAATATAAATCCTCTTAAATTGGAATGATGGAAGATATTGTGCCTATGTGGAAGAAAAGTAGGGTACTTTATTGTCCAACACAATATCAAGGTATCATCTTAGATCTTCATATTTTATGATCATGATGCTTAAATATGGGATGTAAAAGCATTGCTCTGGTAGCAAATTCAAACATTCTGCTCAATAATTAAAGAGTATGTTGGGGGCTATAAGGCAGGGATGGGCACACATTTACTTTAACGTGAATTATTGTTCCATCTGCTTCTATAATAAAAGTAACTGGGCTAGCCCAACCATGAGACTAGAACCATGCCTGTTCAACCTCACATTTCTTATATTATGGTCACTCACTCAGACCATGCCCTGCTGCTGTTAGATGGGAAAAGCAGGTAGGCAGGAGGGCTGACATGTTGGCTTATGTCAGTGATTCCTTTTGAGACCCACTTTTTAAAATGACGCTATTAGGATACATGTAGCTGACAAAAAAGTTTCATTTTACCACCTGCTCAAGCTGGTGGGATCCCTAAAGAGGGATCACTTTCTAGAGCATTTGTTGAACTCAACAAGATCAGGACCATTCTGGTGCCCTTTTGTTTCCTTTTGCCTGGTCTTTGGTAGGATCCAGGGCACACTTGCCTACTCACAAGTAAATGCACATGAGAGAAGAGCCTCAATATTCTAGGTCCCTTTGCTGAACTCTCATCTTTTTAAAAATGGAATATGATACAGTGTGTTGGGCTAAGTCTTGGAAGATCCAGATTCAAATCTGCCCTCAGCCATAAAGCTTCTTGGGTGATCTTGAGCTGGTCACTCTCAGCCTCACAGGGGTTCCCAATAGTTAAACTTACTGCAGACTGACAAATAAAAATGTACTGTGATGACCAATGATATCTCAGTGGTTTTTTAAATATTTTAAAAAATAAAAATCAATTACAAAGTTATAGATTGCTTAATACTTAGCCATTAAACTCAATTTTATTTTAATTTTTGCTCTATTTGGATTTATATTTCATTGCTTCTCATTGACCTACAATGCTTCATCAAACTAGTTAGGCTCACTGTCACCACAAACTGTTGGGTATAAAGTGGGGTTGAAATATTATCTTTTGAGACAGACGTGTATTCTTGTTTGCTACTGATTTTTAAATTTTTGTAACACTGAATCTTTGTGATAGCACAGCCTTTATAGTGAAATGAATTATAATGCAAACAAAATGTTACACACTGAGAGTTCATATCTTGTGTAACTTACTGACTGGGATAGTTTGGAAGAGTGTCAAAACAGGAGATTAAATACTGACTTTATTGGTTTGATGAGCTATGGTTGATGAACATAATGTAATGGTCTGATTTCTCTTTCAATAATTTTAAACAACAAATTGAAAAAAGCTCCAGCCAAGCCAATAATCTAAGTTGGTCATTTAGAACCAGCCAAGGGAAGAAATTTTAGCAGGTTTAAATTCATTATCGTTGCTAGAAACGTCAAAACTAATGAAATATGGCATCCCTGGAAAAAGCGAAAACCAACAGTAGTTGAATCATCCAAATTCTCAGTGGGCAACGGAGTGGTCCGGAGAGACGCAAAGAGTATGTGGTCAAACATGACCTCTAGTGAACCTTTTTCCATCACCTTGGTTGAAGCTACAGCTGTATCCCAGAAAAGTTTGAGGGGGAAATTAACAGTAGAACAAAATAGGAGGAAACCTTTTTTTCTTTCCAGGCATTTAATGAGATTCAAGGTAAAGACCTTTGGAGAAGCATCAGTTTAATTACTTGTATGAAAAAAGCATTTCAGGAAATATGGTGACAAAAACTAATGAGGAACTTGCTAACAAAACTCAGAGTTTCACACAGAACTGGTTGGATTCAGTCCAGATGAAACACTTCCAGTGGATCCAGACCATTAGTCCATCTAGCCCACTACCATCATCCATGCCATCCAAGACTGGCTATCCAAAGTCACAGGTAGTGTTTCTATGCTGCTACCCAACCTGCTCCTCTAACTGGGGAAGCCAAGGGTCGTACCTGGGACCCTCTGTAAATACAAAGCAGGAGATCCCCCTCTAAGTGATAACCTGTGAAAAAAATTGTTCCTCTGTCGTGATTTTCAGACCAATTAATATGGTCACCATCACCATAATAGCCACAATTATTAGAGGCCATTATTGAACATGTAAAGAGACCTTCTCAGATCAAGGTCTTCCAGGCTAGTACTTTCTACTCTGACAGGTAGTAGAAGTCCCATCATCTGCTTTGTGAAACTCTCCACTGAAGATACACATTTAACATGGGATCTTCTGGTGTACCACTAAGCTATTGCCAAATTTGAACTCGATGTAAGAAAATTCTCATTATTACACCTATCTAAATACAGATGGAGTATGTAGTAATGTCAAGTTCTGTCTCCAGCAGCAGCACAATTGTGCCAATCATGATGCCGCCATACCAAAGACTTAGAGCTGTTCCTGATCCCCTGAAAAATTTGGGAATTTGGTATAAGATGTATATGAAACACGTATACGAAGGCATATGTGAAACATAATGAATTTTGTGCCCCATCTATCTATTTGGGAACCATATATCTCATTATATATGCAAGTATTCCAAAATAAAAAATCTGAAACACTTCTGGTCTCAAGCATTGGGAATAAGAGATATTCAACCTACAGTGGGAGTCCATTCTATTAAAATATAGATGCAAGTGTTTGAAAGCCCAGTGCACAACAGACTGTGGTGAAGTCACCATATACTGTGTAATGTACACTTGACGTTCCAACTTGATGAGAGGATGATTTCTGCATGACTCGTTAAAGGGAAAGTGAGGTTCTAAAGGCGGGATGTGATTCACCGGTCTGAGAACCACTGATTTAAGGGATAATCTAGGTTTGAAAGAAACACATGTGTCGTGATATTGTGTGAAGCAGCACAAAACAAACAATAAAATATCAGTGACATGGTGGGAAAACAAAACTAAATGGGGGGAAGAAAAACCATGGTTTAAAATAGAAAATTCTCAATGAATCATTCCAAGAAAGCATAAAGACTCTTATGAGAGATATTTAGCTGAGAAAAATCAGTGTGATTATTCAAACCACAAGATTTGATCTGAAATTATTAAAGCCATGCAGATAATCATTTGGAATTGAGTGAATGTAAACCAAATCCAAATTTAGATTTATATCAAATCCTTTCAGGTATCAAATCCTCTTTCAGACTCTTTCTCATTCCCGTCTCACAGACATGAACGCTCATTGGCTGAACTTGAGCCAGTCAATATTCCTCAGCCTATCCTCCCTCACAGGGTTGTTGTGAAAAAAATGTGCATATATTACTCTGAACTTCCAGTGGAACTGAACTGAGCTGCCTATAGACTAGCCTGCATCCCGAGCATAAATAGTTACTGGCTTACACTTACTGGCTGCTGAACCTCACAAAAGTATCTCCCAGAAATTGTAGTTGCCTTAGTACTTACAACTTTTATATGCCATCCCTGTATGGATTGCAGACTGAAATGTCTTAGAACGTCCACAGGGCTAATACCTACAAAAGATCCTGGCTCTCCCTCATTGTGTTCCCTATGCGGCCATGTGCCTTGAATCAGGACAAGGTCTAATAAAATCCAGGGCGTGGCTGACAATCTTTAAATTCTGGCTGTGTATCCTTTATAATTGTGATACTGGCAGCCTCTATTACTCATTACTCTCAGACTCACCCCAGCTGCCCTGACTTTACGGGTAAACAAACTTAAAGCTATGGGGCTACCTTCTGAGACGCTGAGCATGCTCTCTCAATGTGAGACTTTGCAGAGCATACAATATAGGATACTTGATATTGAAAGGCAAGATCTCTTTAGTGCGGCCAATAAGACTTGCTCTCCTCTAAACTTATGGCCACATAGGGCGCAATCCAGAGTAACTACGGGGAGTCCTTGCTCCGGTGTAAGAACAATTTGCTCTGGATTGCAATATGAATTTCCCATAGGTTTTCACTAGGTGGTGCAGTAACTACGGGTACATGTAATGTCTCTTACGTGCTCCCGTAGTTACTCTGGATTGTAGGGATAGCCTCCTATCTAAACTTTGTACATCAGCCTCAGGATTGGAGAGTTATTCTTTTAAGCCTGTTTTAATGTAATACCTTCGGCGGTCCTCTATGGAAGATTTCACAATATTCCACACGTGGACAGAGACTGTCCATGCGCTATGAACTGTGTGGAAACTATCACGCATATATTCTTATTCTGCCCATTGTATGTTGTCTCATTTACCCAATACTCGGATCCCCTGCTGGGAAAAAAGGGGCTTATCTGACACTGTTAAGATCTCTCACCTTCTTAGCTCTAACTCTCCAGGGTTTGTTAATAAGGTAATAAACTTCTTGAAACAGGCAATGTATATCCGTAATGTAAAGCTTGAAGATGTCTAATATTCAGTCCTGGATGCATGAAGTTTCTTGTGTCCGTTTGAGTTTTATGCCAATAAAGGTGTTTGAATTTGAAATTCAGTTGCCATACGCTAAATAAATAAACCCTGAATTCCTTAGAGCAGGGCTCTCCAGACTTCGTCCTACAGGCTGGACCCAGCACCCTGCCTTAATCCTGGCCCACGTGAACAGCACTTACTGTTAAGCAGAGGAGCCTTCGCTCCATGCCATAGATTTCCCCGACATTTGTGTTTTGCCAGCTGCTTATAGAGTCTTTTGGATCAGCTGGCTTCACACTCAAATTTCAAGGCATGTGCAGCTGGCCAGCATGAAGGTTGGGGGCAATCAGCAGCACAAATGGGACTCCCCTAGCCAAATCTGTGCCAGGGGTGGCTTTAGAGACCATATACAGGTTTATGGAATATAAGTGCAATAATGAAATATGCACAAATATGCGATAATCTACACCATCTGCAGTTGGAGCCAACTTCCAGTTTGTAGTTGGAACTTCAGAATGTGGAGTTTCCAAAACCAGAAGTAGGCTCTAACTGCAGATTGCAGCTGAGGGGAGGCTGTGCAGTGTTTCAGGGACATTATCTCCTATAGCAGTATGTGAGTTCTACATCACTAGATAATAACAAGCAATACATTCACTTAGCAATGGTCAAACCATAGTTCAGCTACCAAATTCAAGCATAGCCTTTTGTCACATGTTCCCTCATCCACCATGTCCTGGTTCAGGCAAACTGTAGTTCATCACTTCATCAACAACAATTAAATATGGTTTAAAATTGACCTCCAAATAAAAAAAATATAAATTATTTGAAGTGCTTTTCCAGTTCTGGATTGGAGTGTGCATTTAAACCACAGTGTATCAATCTGGATGCAATAAGCTATGAGTTGCCCAGATCAAGCAGTTAGGGAGGACCTTGAAGATGATGCCAATGCTTGGACTTATAAACAAAGCAGTGATGGGCCCAGCCTGGGCCAAGAACCGGTTCTCCAGAAGTGGGCGGGGTCAAGGGGAGGGGTCAGGGTCAAGGGGCGGGGCCAGGGTCAAGGGGTGTGGCCAGGGAGGTTTTTAATTTTAAAATTAAAAAATAATAAATAAATAAATACAATTACTTACTTCAGAGTAGACCTGCATAGGATGGGGCTCTGAAGCTGCTCTGAGGCTCTCTCCACACTGGCCTGGTAGTAAGTCCCATTGGCTATATTGGGACTTACTTCTGAGTAGACTTGCATAGGATGGGGCTCTGAAGCTGCTCTGAGGCTCTCTCCACACTGGCCTGGTAGTAAGTCCCATTGGCTATATTGGGACTTACTTCTGAGTAGACCTGCATAGGATGGGGCTCTGAAGCTGCGCTGAGGCTCTCTCCACACTGGCCTGGGAGTAAGTCCCACTGGTTATATTGGGACTTACTTCTGAGTAGACCTGCATAGGATGGGGCTCTCACCCCCCCCCCCCCCCCCCGCTGGGAGAGGCTTGGAGAGCGCGATGGGGCTGCTCTCCTCCTTCTCAGCCCGCCCCTCGCCGGGAGAGGAGAGCGTACCGGTCCTCATTGTTCTGGGGACCTCTTGCTGCTGCCTACTCGCTAACAGCAGGCTTTTTGGAAGATCCCCCACACCAGAGTAGGGGCGAGTAGGCTCCTGCCCACCTGTGAAACAAAGTCACTATTTGAGGTTACGTATGATAATCCGCTTTCCTCTTTTCTGTTACACCCCACGTACCACAGATGGGGCAATCAGCACTGGTTGTTCCAACTGCACAACCAGATTTATGACACAAACATGAAAACATCCCAGTAAAAAAATGTACCTGCAGTATCCCACAGAACATGTCACACGCTCCAATTAAAATACCAGTGAAGAAGGGAAGCCAATGTGCAGACATACCCCCAGCTACTGAGAAATAAACATAATGGGCTTACATCTGAAACTACATGCATGGTTTATCCAATTGATTAATACCAGTTAGATTAGTGTAAAAATAAGAGAAGCTGCAGTGGGTAGGAGAAGTCTATGATATGACAGCACCCCAACCAATGGAGCTCTCAAGCACTGAATTAAATGATTTCCTGCCCTGCTCCTCCAATCTCATCTCTGACTCTTCCAGCACTCCCTTCCTTTGCTAAAGACACATTTGGAAATGAAACCATTTGTAACTGCCCATCTACAGACAGTTTGTTGCAATGTAATTGACAATGAGTCCAGTGCAAAAAAAATGAAAATGCTGTTTTAATAACCTTATTCTAAAACACATTCTGTTGCATGCCTCAAAGGCTTTCAATAAAAAGTCAACCTGTAGAGACATATTTTCTTGGCTTAAACACCAATCCTGAGCGTATAAATGTAGTCCAACTATAATGACATATTTATAGGCCAATAAAGCTTACACTACAGCTTTCATACTTCACTTAAAGGAAGACTGTAAGAAGCAGTGTTATATGAAATAATTTGATTTTTTTTTCTTACGGACTGTAGCCAAAGGAACATATTTTAAAAATGCAACTTTCCCATGTTTAATGGACATGTTTACACTGCATAGCTGCTAAAAAATCTATAAAATGAACAGTCCCTCAATTCAGCTATTTTCTTCTGAATTACCAAATATGGGTATGAAAGTCCACTTAATAAAAAAAATGCTTTGAATAATTCTGAAGACAGAAACAAAATAAAACAAAATCACTGGAGGCCATAAAAGTGAATGATTTAATCAGACCAATTTTTTCTGGAAAAACAGGTTCTCAGGCTCATTATGAATAATACATTCCACAACCAATTCTATTTTTATCTATACAGTATTGTTGGTCTTCTGTTGTTTTGATAAACATCTCAAAGAAATAGACTCAATTATATAAACAGAACAGCTGTCCCACCGAGTAACAATTGTGCTTTGGATCTGATTCCTCTGAAGTTAGTTGATATAAGAAGTATAAGCCAAGAGCCTATGCTTTCTTAGGTCTGCATGGAGATTTGAGAGGGAAGGGGTCAAAGAAGTTTAGTTCACTATGGGCGCAATCCTGAGTAACTACGGGGAGTCCTTGCTCCGGTGTTAAGAACAATTTGCTCTGGATTGCAATATGAATTTCCCATAGGTTTTCACTAGGTGGTGCAGTAACTACGGGTGCACGTAAAGTCTCTTATGTGCTCCTATAGTTACTCTGGATTGTAGGGTATGATGGTTAGTTACGAAGGTGAGTTCGAGATGATCTGTCTCTCATGACTCACCATGGTAAAGGTGACTCACCATATTCCATTAAAAATACAAAACATAGTCAAATCACTATTAAACCATAAATGAAGAATCCAGAATGAAGCAGAAGAAATGTTGAGCAAACAGCCACTGGAAAAGACATTCTGCTTGGATGAGTAAGGTACACTTGCTCTCCTTCTGCTAATTATAAGAAAACCACCACTTTTTTAAAAGAGGCTTTACGCCCAGTTAGTAATTGTGTCACTGCAATAGTAAAGCTGCACATACTTGGAAGTACAGTATAGCCCAAGGGCTTAGGCTTTTTTTGGAAGCAAACTCCCAGGACATATGGGAGCACATCCCGTATTAACACATACGAGTTAGGCTCTCTTGATATCACTTAATAGGAACAGTCCAAAGTAAGGCAGGCAGTCTTAAGTGTAACTTAGTACTAAGTAGGGCATAAGTACACAAACATGTCTGGGCTCCACTGACGCCAAAGGGGTTAGAAGAACCTTATGCACAGCTTGTGTGTGCTCCTTGCTAAAAATGCCAAAATTGTGCCCCAGACAATCCACATTCTACACTATAAAAACAGTATGAAAATTGACTTTATTTCAAATGATTTCTGTTTGTGATTTTTATTACTAAGCACAATTTGTTCTAGTTTTAATAATCACAGGGAGGTGAAAGGTGTCATTCAAAGGGCTAAAGGCGCCAGTGGTGGGCTTCAGGGGGTTCTCACAGGTTCTACAGAACCCTTTGCTAATGAGCGCCTGGTTCTGAGAACCGGTTATTAATGGGACATAGAACCTGCTGTTAATTTAGGTTATTAGGACATAGAACCTCTTATTAATTTATTTGAATCCCACCACCAACTAAAACGCTAATGCCAGTGATAGGAAATAATGTTTAGTCACCCACACACCCACCCACCAACCATCCATCCGCAAAATTTGCCCAAATATTATAAAATATACATTTGTGGTCATGGGGCTAGAGATTTGGTTTTTTTAAAAGATAAGAAAAAGAAATCTGAATTTCCCAGGAAGCTGAATTCTTTTCCCAGTCCCACATCTGCTATTTTAGAGGTTCAGCAAAATCACAGTATACGCACAGTCGGGGTCTAACATCTGCATGTATCTTGGAGTTGCTGTTAACATCACAACTGCTAATTTCATTTGCAGGTAAACATGCAGAAAAAGCCAAAGGCATGTCATATTTACCACCAAATCCAAAGTAACTCTGGGAGCATATAAGAGACTTTACATGCACCCGTACTTACTGCACCACCTAGTGAAAACCTATGGGAAATTCATATTGGAATCCAGAGTAAGTTGTTATTACACCAGAGCAAGGACTCCCCATAATTATCAATTAATTTTGGTAAACCCCGCAATTTTGCCAATAGGCTGCAATCCTAAAGACACTTTCCTGGGAGAAAGACCCAGTGGACACAATGAAGATTATTTTGAGTAGACCTGTTTAGGATTGCACCCTAAATCTCTCAAAGCGAAAGATTTTATTTAGAATCTTATTAGAATCTATTAGAATCTTACACAGAGTGTAAGATTTATTCTTCAAGAGAAAGGTTTCATAGAATTTAAATGGAATGAAATAAAATCAAACCCAACAGTAATTTAAGGAGATTGGCAAACTTATTCCAGAAACCTACAGTATTCAGTTTCAGACGGAATGACATCCTTTCAACTTTTCCAGCTCTAATCTAAACACACTTACTGGAAAGGATTCCACTGAAGTAACTGAAGCTTATTCCAGTGTAATCTTAGGTCTGTAGCCTGAAACTGAGTGAGCACATGCATGTGTGTGGAGGGGTATATAATTTAGCTTTTACATTTTTTACTGGGGATTTAATATTTTACTGATTCTGCAGGAAAGTTAAGAGACACTGGTACATCAGTTTGCTCACTGCAAGGGAAAAAAATAGACCGCCAACAATAGACTGGATGCAATATTTTTTTTCCCTTGCAGTGAGCAAACTGATGTACCAGTGTCTCTTAACATTCCTGCAGAATCAGTAAAATATTAAATCCCAAATATAAATATTTCTCTATACAAGGGAGTTCAGCTGTGAATAGCTTTATGTTATTGCTCTTTATTTTTCTTATTGTGGTATGTGTTATATGTGCCAATAAAGGATTATGATCAGATGTAGGATTTCTCCAAAAGCATAATATAAATTTTTTAAATGAAAAAACCTTTGTTGGTTGTTTTAGATTTACACAATACAATCACTAAAACAGCCCAGTTTATTTCATGTGAAATCACTAAAAATGGTGTAAAACCACTTTTCAGAAGAAACTGGGTTGACTATGAGATCTGCACTACACAATCCATTTTCAGAGATACCTGCCTGCAATATGAGATTGATCATTATTTCACCTTAAGAGACTATAAAGCAGAAGAGGGGTGATTAGATGGTGTCATTGAAGCAATGAACATGGATTTGGACTAATAATTGGAAGCAAGTGGAAGTACTGGTGTACTGCAGTCCATGGGGTCACAAAGAGTTGGCGACAACTTAAAAACCAAGTCTAGTTCAAAATTTCTACCCCGGATGAAGGCATACTTCTAAATGCTGTCTTTACAAAGGGATGCATTTTGACACGTCTCATGAAAGTTTGCACATAAACTCATGTTGCTGTACCCAACAGATATCATCTAGAGATAAAAGTGTTTGAAATTGGTTTTATTTATTTTTCTCAGGAGTAAGCCCATTGTGTCCAGTAAGAGGTTGTAATTCTATCTTACCAGAAACAAACACCTCTATCCATAGGAGAAATAACTCCCTACAGACTGCTGAAGTAACCACCATCATCCCCAACTATTTGACAGTGATGCCTACTATTGACAGGCATTGCCTATGTTTATCTGGGAATTTTAATGTCACCTTTCCACTTCATAGGAGGGCAGTAAAGGTGGCTCATCATATTTCATTAAAAACACAAAACATATTCAAATCACTATTAAACCATAAATGAAGAAACAAAATAGGAACAACACATAATAAAAAGACAAACTACACCAAGAAAAGAAGAGGAGCTCAACCAAATGATTATATAAATAAGAAAATGCCAGACAAATGTCTCTCCAGGGACCAACTGAGACTCTGGGAGGCTGACGGCCACAATCAAAGAAGCCATATCACATGTGTCCTCCAACAGTACCTCTGTCTGAAGGCAAACTCAGAGCTGAATCCCAACTGATTGAAGTGGGTAGGCTGTAACCAACATGTTGAATTACCAGAAGCATACTGGCAATCAATGAAGCTGATGCAGGATGAAGTAATATATTCCCATGCATAGACTCCCACTAGGACATGTGCCTCAGCATCTGAGGCCAGCTGTAGCTTCTGGATGCTTTTCTTGCATAGCCCCCATATTGTGCATTGTAATAAATTAATCTGGCAAACACTTCTAGGCACAATCATTACACTGCCTTATTAATATATCTTTGAGAATTCTTACAAATGGCCGGCATTCTCAGGATTTGCCAAGCTTGCTACTCAGCATCCAGACTACTAACAGGAACAGACCAAACTAGGGATGACAGAGCAAACTAGAGATCTTGCTTAAATTACCCAATTACTTTGGCACAATAGCTGGAGCATTTCCAGAAGCCAAGGCCTCTATTGCTAAAATGGTGTTAATGAGAATGCCCTCTATCCTGATCTTGTTCTACTAATTCCACTATTCAGATGACTTCTCCATGGATCTTGGGCCTCCTTGCCTGTTCACTTTTGCTTCAGCTGAAGTGTTGTCTGTCATTATCATACCGAACAATCTCATCGTGAAAAGGCAAGAGTGACAAATGCATGACTCAGAGCTCGTCTTTGTAAATACTCATCCCAGACCATGCCCAGTGTGCTGCATCATCCCAGACATGGACTCTAAATAGACTTACATCTATCAGTGATACAGTTCTGTGAGGTATTCTTAGCAAAGTACTTCATGACAGCCTCATAGCCACCGATCCAGAGATCTGACCGTTTTGTCATAACTTGTATGAGAGCATGCTGTTATAATGCTATTCTGAAAAGTCAGAATGTGTTTCGATAGAAGGTGACCAAATGCGACCAATGTCACTGGCTTGCTGGCAAGATACCAGCATCTTCGAAAACACAGCCAACTTCCTCACATCAGTTTGTAATTTGTATCTGATGTTCATGGTGGTAGCAATTACCTTCAGTTGCCATTCTTTTTTTTTTTAAAGTAGTAACTCCCAACTGACTGCAGTAATAATAAATAAATAAAGTATAATATAGTAATAACTAAAGAAATAACTCCCTCCAGTCTACAGTAATAACTCCCTACATTCTGTCCAAAGACACTTCCAAGTGATCTATTCCCTCCGGTAGCTTCTCATGTTTATGACAGATACATGATCCGCCATCAAGTTGACAGAGATTTGAACATCTGTTGGCCTCCTCCTTCTCTTTTTAAGGAAGTGCCTCTTTCTTAACCTCTGTTTTCATGAGGATTACCTCCAGCTGTAGTTGGGTCCAAAAAGCTTCAATCTGGGAAATGGAGAGCTGGTGAGTTAAAAATTGTTTTGCCCAGTTTCATGTTCCAGCTTCGGAGTCATTTATCTCTCTGCACCGCCATGTTCATCTTCAGGGAACACATTTTCATTTGAAATGCATCAAGTCAGTCCTGTTGTAAGAGAGCTTCTTGAGATCCTCTATTATCAATATGAGTATTGTGGGATCTGTTGCAGTAGTTTCCTCAACTTCCGGAGGTATTGTCCTGGAGCAGACTAAGTGGATGGACTCTGTCTATATATTGCAAGTACAAAATCCCTCCTTTACGACAATTTATCAGCTGCCTTCAGATCATTGTCTCCCTTGGTCAAGATACTGTTACCTGATGTGGATTCTGCAACAGAAGCCTCATCTTGTGGAGTTTTCCAGCACTCCATTATTTTTTCTGGCAGGTCATAGTGTATGTTGGCTATTTTATTTACAGCCTTGCCTCTAGCTGGATTGGTCTAGTCTGCTTGCTCTGTTTTGTTGAAGAATTATAGAGAAGACACAGAGGTTGGCTAAAGAAATCTCTAAGAAATTATTGTTCCTATCCCTTTGACTGCATGTAAGAATTAGCATCACTCTCTAAACACACTCACCCAAACTATGGTACATGTTACGTCGAGCACATAAATGGTACTGGCTCCTTTAGAAGAGCTTTACAAGAGAAGTCTCAATCCAGAATCCAATCCATGGTTCCGGAGTCCTTGCTCCGGTGTAAGAACAATTTACTCTGGAGTGCAATGTGAATTTCCCATAGGTTTTCACAAGGAGGTGCAGTAACTACGGGTGCACATAATGTCTCTTTTTGTGCTCCTGTAGTTACTCTGGATTTGGGGGCAAGTCAAGTTTTCAATTACTTTTGATTAATGTCTCACCCCAGTTAGTACAATCTGGTGGGATTCATGAGTTGATTTTTTCTGGCTCTGCTAAACAAAGCTGTCAATAATAATTGGTTCTATTGGTTTGTCATTGATAAAGAAAGCAAATATATACAATCTCTTCAAGTCTTTCATTTCAGTAATTCTAAAATTACTTTTCAATAAAAAATAAATCTAAAAATCTTTTAAATAAATAATTCTGAAAGGAAAATTAATACTGGATTGCTTTAAAATTGTAACAGGTCTTTCACAAAATTTGGCCCATTACTGAAGTTATGTGTTTAGCTGAAGTTCACTTGTAGCCATGGGCCACAATATTATTGGCAATCTAAGCGGTCAAAGGAGAAGTGAGCGATTTATAGACTGAACTCCTTGGTATTCCTTGAGATCTCTGCTGTTTTTGTCACACAAGCATGGTTTTCAAGTGCACATTGCACTACCTGCCCCTAATTCTTCTGCATTAATTTATAAAGATGGAATTTTGTAATATTTGGTTTGTGATCACTTTTTTTTGGATGATGCCAGCTTCCCATGAAAGACAATTTGCTAATTAGTGGAAAACAAATCCAGAGTGGATTAAAAAAAAAAAAACAGAAGATGTCCCTCAAAACATGAACATCCTTCTGACATGTCCAAACAGATACAAGGAAATGAACTGTAAAATAGAAACTTTCCAGCGCCTTTGAGAACTTGAGAACTCAAGAGGAAGAATATTAAACCTGAAGAGATTGCAATAGGGTCTTGATGAGTATAAGCCTGAGGTCCTAACAAAATGGTGGCAGTGGGGTGGTAGGAAATCTGACAGATGCAAGAACTGTAAAAAAGGACAAGACGCCCCCAATGTAGATCACTTAAGAAAAATGTCGGATCATCAAAAAAGTTCAAACACTCATGTATATTGCTTTCATGTGGTTAAACACTATATTACTTATTATTAAATTTAAAACTATTACATATAATTCACAAATTTCAAGAAAGCTACATCCTAATATAAGATAAGCCTCTGCTGGCTGGATCAGCCCCAAATCCCATCTAGTTCATGTTTCACACAGTGGCCCACCAGATGCTTCAGAGAGTACACAAGACATCTGCATCCAGATGCACACACACACACACCATGGCCTGTAACCTATAATGGTCCTGTCCTGAAATGTAACCTGTGTGCTGCCTCCTCACAAGGAAAAGTAGGACGATGAAGATTTTTTTTCCACAAGGCTAAAAAAGAGGACATATCCTGGAAAAAGAGGACATATGGTCACCCTGTGGTGGTGAGAGGAGAGGATTATATTTTTATGAGCGGAAACAAATAGAGTACCTTGTTGCTTAGCCCAGTGATTGGTCCTCATGTGGAAGCTCAGAGAAGATCATATAACCTATTCCAGCTATGTATACATGAGTCTTATATATCATGCTGCAACATATAGTTGCCTTATAAAGCACTGGTCCATGTAGGTTCAGCTGACTGAATTTATTGGTAGCAATTCTACAATTCTGCAATACAGCTGTGCAATTACTGTAACTATTTTCTCAATTCACAGGCCTAATTCATGTAATGGGGGAAGAGAGAACAAAATTTACAACTTGACCCAAAGGGCCGCACAGTTTGTTCAGTGAAATGGTTTCAAACAGGAGTCTTTTCCTATCCTACCTGGAAATGACAAATGTATCTGCACGCAACCAGTTATTCTATAACTCAGCTTCACCAGCTCTCCCATCTGCATGTTTAAAAGATGCGAAGATGAAGAGGTTGTAGCCTCAAGTCCCAAATTTGGGAACCTATATAGGTTTCAATGTGAAAGATATAAAATGTACTTGAATATACTGTATAAAAGGGAGCCCAAGAAAGAGCTGAATGACAGATCAGATGACTTTCATTTGACATTCTTTTTTATTTCCTCCAGACACTGGATCACAGCTTAAATATACTGGCCTGAAAATATTCACACATTATGAATCCCAATCTAGGCTGTATTGCATTTGGATACCACTAAACAACTTTCTATTTCAGGTATAAAGAGGGAAAAACAACTTCCAATAAATGATGGTACACCTATTTATATCTGGTAACAACATAACCTTGTATTCATTATATGTTGAAGGCAATTACTTCACCAGTATAAAATTGGCAAAGTATCAGTTTTCACTTTTAATTCTATCTTTTTTCTATTTATGGCTTACCCTTGGAGCTATGTTTAAATAACTTCTTAAGAAATGAAAAATCAACAGGGCAAATACATCAGCTTACAATACAGCTGTGCAATTACTGTAACTATTTTCTCAATGCATAGCCCTAATTCATGTAATGGGGGAAGAGAGAACAAAATTTATAACTTGACCCAAAGGGCCGCACAGTTTGTTCAGTGCACTTGAGGGGGGCTTTGAGTCTTTATTTCTTGAACAAGAAATCACCTGCACCAGATGGCAAACGCTTTTGAACTTGGGGAGATTTAAAAAAGCATGATCCATGCTTAGCTTTGACCCAAGATCCATGATCTATTATCCATGCTTAGCTTCATCTTTGACTCCTACATCTCTTTCATTCTCTATAGCCAAATCATGCTGCTTCTCTTCAACATTACAAAAATACATCCTTTTCTTTCTGTTCCCTCAGCAAAAAACAAGTTCACACCTGGTCATCTATCACCTTGACTTCTCTAACCTTCCACTCTCTGGTCTTCCTGTGGTTCACTCGGTTCCCTCACTTACATTCAATTTTCTGTCAAAAAAATTACTTTTTTCATTGCTCCAATCACATTAGATTACCCTGCACTGATTTTCTATCTGCTCATGGATGCAGTTCTTGGTCCATATTTTCAAAACTCTCTTTACTCCTTCTTAATGTCTCTGCTCTCACATCCACCAAGCACCTGTTCATGACTTTCACTCCTTCAGCTCTAGCACCCTCACTGTCTGTAGGTCCCCTGCTCCTTCAATCATCTCCATCATCTTATGCATGGAATTATTTTTGTGATCACCTGAAGCCTTTATGTTTACTCCATCGTACTGCAAATATGCCTAAGTATACTGTATGTTCATGGAAAAGGAAGGATCCATTTTCTTTTCTATTGTATCACTGTGCATGATTTTACCACACACACACACACACACACACACACACACACACAGAATGCCAGCCTACAACTTCCTTCAGGCTTATGGTCCAAGGTTGGTACTTAAAGCCAAAATGGTATACAGTCAAAACTTCCATAAAGCCAACAAATACATATTGTCTCTTAAAGAACTAAAAGCACAATAAGAGAGACATGAGAGACATGTGAGGGCTAAGGTCACATGTCAACTACTTCATTTTTCTGTTTCAGGATTTCTCCAGGGCATCAACAGACTAACCCTACAATCCAGAGTAACTATGGGAAGACGTAATAGGCACTTATTCTGGATTGCTCTATGCATTTCCCATATGGTAGCACCATAACTACGTCAGTGTAAAACATCCTGTAGTTACTCTGGATTGTAGTCTAAATGGAATGACAGGCAGAGTGGCCTGCACTATTTGGTTGATTTTCTCTGTCTTGGGGAGAGGGAGGTGAGAGATAAGTACTTATACAGGCCTGAATTGCTTAACAACCAGGATGTGTTCCTGCACACTTATCATCAAGTGATGCTGATTTTAATGACATCAGCTGTTCAAAGCCACCTTAGCTTCCTTTGGCTCCAGAGGCTTGAGGTAGGGAACAGTGATTGGGGATGGACTGTTGCATATGTGCCCCATCAATTGTCAGACCACCACTAAACAACATTCACCTGTATTGTATTTGTATGGTGTTGGCTGACTGTAATTATAAAGAATTGTATAAATAATTTTATTAACACCAATGGTTTGTAATATGGCATGATGTTAGAATAGATTCTAGCGGCAGATGCCCCCAGCTTTTGGAATTTTCACCTCAGATATAAAAAGATCTTTGGTGACTTTATAGATAGTCTTTGCCATATTAGGCCTTAGAGCAAGAGGCATCACAGGTAAAGGTATGTTTCCTCAAGGCCAATTGTTTCTTGGTGTAAACCAGTGGTGGGCTCTAGCAGGTTCGCACCTACTCTACAGGACCAGTTGTTAATGAGAGCTAGGACATATAAAGTTTAAAAATAGCCATTTAAAAGTGGCTGCCAGATGGGCATAGAACCGGTTGTTAATTTCTTTGAATCCCATCACTGGTGTACACCTCTGTAAACTTATGGAAGTTAATCAATAAGTTAGGCTACTTTTTGTGTGTTTTTTAAAACACAAATATAAATACTCTTCAGGCACACATGGCTAGTTTTAAGTTTCTTTGAATACCAGAAACAGAACTGCCGTGGGTCTTTTTTGAGGGGGGACGCACCAGAACGGAGTACCGGCACCTCTGTGTGAGTACAGGTACCTCTTCGGATGAGTTTGGTGGCCCCCAAGTAGACATGTCTATTATTGCAAATACCTGTGAGTACCAGCAGGTGAGTTTCCAGAAAAATAGCACTGAGAACTGTTAACCCAAAAGATAAAACCTGTGAAAATTTCACCAAACAAACCAACATCACAGAATCTCTCTTATGGAAGCACATAGAGGAGGTAATGGTACTTACCAAGGTCAGCCTTCTCCTTCAAAATGTCTTTAAAGTTGAGGCCACTATTGTGTGTGGATTGCCGAAACCTTGTCAGCGCTTCCTTCTGTCCATTCTTTCCCAGTTCTGTGAGTCTGACGGCTTCACCTCGGAGGCCATGTTTCCACTTGGAGAAATCTGGTTGGGCCCATTTTGCCAAATCTTCAAGTTTCACTGTAACCTTCTCTGAAGCAGCAATAACTTCATCCTATAAGGAGCAAGAGGAAAAAAGAATAACTATTGGCTGTGAAATACAGGTATGATTAACTTAATGACAGGAATGGGTTCTACAAAATGCATTGTTAGGCTGGTTCATCGTGCACCAACACACTGTATACCGGTATATTGATATTCTTTTGTTGGGTGGGAAAGGGTTGGTTCCTAAGAGTATAGCTCGTACTTACACAAACCTAAATGGTTAGCACCACAATCCACTTTGTCAGCCACAGCAGTTTGGTGGCACCACAAAACACCTTGCAACAGTCTGGTCTGATAACATTCCAGATTGCTTTGTGGCACCACAGTCAGTGCCAGCCTTTGTGATCTATCAAAAATTGGGCCAGAACCCACTAGTCACAGCTATATAAGTTCACACAAGCACAGATATAGATTCTTATTCTAAAAACTGGGTCCAAATGCTAGAAGTCTGAGAACCACTGCTGGAAACCGTTCCCACATATGCCCATTATTTGGACAGTTTCTGAACAGCTGGAATGTTCATCTGTGACATCTCAGCATCTTAGCCAGTAGAAATGAAGGCCTAAAAGCTACAGAGATTTCAAATACAGTAGTTTGTTCAGTACTGTATTTTCAGTGCTATCTGAGTAAGGGATAAAATTTGCAAAACTATATTCTTCTGCAAGTCTACATGTTCAATGCTTTTGATTTCATGCTTTCGGGTCTCCATACCCTGGCCCTAGGGACATTTGTAGCCCTCGGAGAACCTCCATATGGCCCTTGGCAAGATCCCTCTTATCTGGCCTCTGGGCAAGCCCTGTAATTTTTCAGAGGTAAGGGAAGCTCTGTTGTCCACACTTTGGGAGGGTATTTTGAGGATTGGGGATACTGCATGCATCTCCCCTCTCTGTGTATGAAACTGCTTATAAACTGGTTTGAAGATCACACACTCCCTGTGTGTTGGAAAGTCTTTATGAACTGATTTGAATTCATTTGTTCATTCACAAGTTCTGTCACTGAGATTCATTTACGTAAATTAATTCAAATTTGAAATGTATATCACAATTCTTTTTTTCTTCCACCCCCCGACACACTATCAGAACGACAATGAGGCCCTCCTGCCAAAAAGTTTAGAGACCACTTATTTAGATCTATAGCAAGTGCTTAAACGATTATGCTGCCTTTGACTTTGCAAATAGATATATCAGTATCACATTGTGCCTTCTGCGACTTTTTAGAGTCTCTGATATTTAAGCCAACTTTTTCACATGATAAGAACCTACCATGTATATCAAGGGGCTGATATCTTGAAATAAATTAGAAATCAGGCTTCAGAAAGTACATTCCATGTATTGCCAAAGGCTGAGGTGAAGTACACTTTTTGAAAATGCAATTAACCTGCAAATGTAAGAATTCATAGCCAGATGACTAATGGTTCTAGAGAGTGTTCACATAAATGACCAAAGTAAATCTGGGATTCCTGGAACTCTGACTCACCAGAAAATTTCTCTGTTTATGGTACAGTTTCCCTGGCTTACACACAAATACCAAATTTAAGTTTTACCCTAAAAATTAAATGAAGCTGTGATGTAATCCCAAAAGAAATGCTACAGAAAATCTAAATGCTTTCTACCAAAAGAAACTTACACATTCTCAGGTTTCCTGCTAATGTTTTCAAGATCAGAAAGAACAATACTGCAGTCCTCATCTTTAAACATATATTTTACATAAAAGCTGCTTAGGTTTAGTTGGGCTTGCAGAGAGTACACATTCAATGTGCTTCTTTTTTATATTAAAAACAAAAATGCAGATCCTGTTACGTACCGAAAACACAAAACAAGCACATTTAAAGTTGCACCCTTCCAGGAAAAAATCAGATCTTCTCATACATGATGATGAATAAGCAAAAACTACATTTTCCAAAACTCATGAAGGCAGTCTAGGAGATTCCTGATGAATGAGTTTCTTTTTAATATCCTATCACATATTCCACGTTAAAGCCTGATATTTGAAACAAGCCGTCAGGATGTAACATTCTAAAGACTGGGAGTTCTCTACAGTAAACTACTTGAGAAATGTCACCATAAATCATTGAGTCTTCCATTAATTATTGGAAACTCACTCGTGAAGTTGTTTGGCCCCTCAGAAAGAATAATGCTAAATAGTATTATCAATTTATTTGTGCAATGATTCAGGGAATCAATTCCTGGAAAGTTCTGCACTTTGGAAAGACTGAAAGTTGCAGCCTTGGCTAAACCAGAATTTCTGGTTCACTCGTGACTGGGACTTTCTTTTCAAGCCTCGGGGAACCCTACAAGCACTTTGCAGGGCTCCCCAGACCTCTGAAGACAAAATTGTCCACCATTCCCCTGCCTGTAGGGGAATTACGCGGACACTTTCCCCTCCTCCACCCCTTAAAGGGAGTGGGGAACCATTACATGAACGGGGGGGGGGGGTCACGATCACCCAGTTTGAGCAGCATTGCATTATGCCACAACGGTTCTCAGAATAAACATACCATAACCCTACAAATGAATAGGGGTCCCCAGACCCTCCAGACCCCAGAACTGCAGAGCTGGCTGCAAGTAAGTTTAACATTAAGTATCACCGGCAGTAGCATACTTCTGGGAATGATGTAGAAGTTTGGGAAGCTCTGATAAGATTGCTCTGCAAGTTATGAAGGTGCATGCATGACTAAAACTAACTGAAGAAAATCTTACACAAGTCATTACACAAACACATAAGGACACAGATGCATTCTTTTTTAATGAATACATTCCTCAGGTAATAAAATACTGTTCACAGCCAACAAAAGAAAGTGGAAAGAAGGTTATTATAAGAAGCTATGCACGCTAAGAAACTTGCAAAGGGTGATGGTAAAGCTGAGTTAATAACTCATTCTTTCCTTTGTGATTCATAATGCCTATAGAAGCAGTCATCTCCCATTACACTCAGAACAATATCAAATATGTGGCCAAAACCAAAAGCATGTTTGTAGACTAAGGGTGGTTTTCTGGGTTGAAAACCTTGACGAAGCCATCATAGTCCTAATGAAATTACTGTCATAAAAACAGTTTTCTACTATTTTTCCAGTGTTTTAACAGGTCAATTGATCTATCATTGTTTGATTGCTCAAATGATCACCTATACATACAGTACACTTACAAGCAAGTAAAAAACTCTTGCATGTAAAAAAAAACTCTTGCCAAAAAAATTACATGGTATATATATGTATATTAAATAGAAAATCTGTATGGCAGCCAAGCTCTCACAAAACAAAACACACTGGACATATGAGGGAGTTCTGCATGGACCTGCTTGGGTTAATTAAGCCTTAAGTATCCCTTTTTGAAATTTTCAGTATGAAAGCTCTGATAAGTAGCTATTCTTTATAAAAATTTGAGAACCATATCAGATGTGGCCTTGGTTAAAGTGCTGTTTTTCAAAGTTGCTGTTATGACCACATGATTATTACTTCCATTACCAGTTTGTGCACATCCTTTCCAAGAATTTCGATGACTAACTCTTGGTTGGCATTCAATGCGAGCAAAGCAAACAATTTAATAACCAAAAAGACAAGTACAATCATTACTACATCATCAATGAATAATCCTGTTTTTGAGAACACAATCTTTATATTCAGACGATGAGGCACACAAAGTGCACACAGGGATCATAAAATATGTACCAACTGCTGTGAACATAACTATTTCCTTTCTCCTGTCTAATTCAAGTCTGCAAATGTGCATTCATGCACACAGTGAGAGTCCCTGCCAATTTTACAAGATATTCATGATTTAGCTGAAAAATCTAATAAAATGTGGAATACTGAAATATCTCAGAAGTGTTCAAATCTTACAATTACATTTAATTTTATTTTTTCTCACCTCGCTATCCTCTACTTTTTGAATTGATGATATATTTAGGAATTTAGCAGACCTCTCTCTGTCAATATCACTGGATTATATAGCTCTGTGTTGCCTACACAGGCTGGCACTGGTCCTCCAGGGTTCTTGATAGGAGTATTTCTTGGCCCTCTTCTTAGAGATGCCCGATATTTAATTTGGGATCTTCTAGATCAGCGTTTCTCAAAGTTGGGGTCGGGATCCCTTTGGGGGTTGCCTAGAGGTTTCCTGGGGGTCGCCTAACGACCCCTGGTGTAGAGGGCCTGGTCAGGCTTGCCAGACCTCCGGCTGTAGCTGCGCGCACACTGGGGCTGACTGACAGCCTCAGGGCCCAATCCTATGCATGCCTACTCTGAAATAAATCCCATTATAGTCAGGGGGCCTTTACTCCCATGTAAATGTGGATTGCAGCTTCAGGGCCCAATCCTATGGCATGACTACTCTGAAATAAATTCCATTGTGTTCAAATGTGTGCATAGAACACAGATTTCATTTGTAACAATGAAAATACATCCTGCATATTGGATATTTACATAACAATAGCAAAATTACAGTTAATTACAGTTATAAAGTAGCAATGAAAATAATTTTATGGTTGGGGTCCCCACAACATGAGGAACTTATAAAGGGGTCACGGCGTTAGGAAGATTGAGAACCACTGTTCTAGATGCAAAATCTGTGGTCTGCTACATATGTGTCTTGTATGCTTATATTTTTTCTGTACACTTGTGATTTTTTTTAAATATTTACACTCCATTTACTAACTTGAGTTCATGAGGCAGCTTCCAATGTAACTAAAATACAATTATTATAAAGGCAGTTAGGATGTTAAGGGTCCCTCATTGAGTTGGTCACCTCATCTGAGCTTCTGTGGACATCTCCTGGCACCAATGAACAAACAGAAGTGTTTACAAGTGTCCCTTACTCCAGCCTTCAGATATTCTAGATGTCAAGCTAAATAATTCTTTTTACTAGGGATCTTAATTTGTTCTGTACATAGAGTTTCCATTTGGTACAACACTTTAAAGCATCTGGTACGGTACCAGGGCAGAGTTAAACTGCAAGCGATATTACAGCAAGTCCATCATACAACAATAATCGCCATAATCAGAATTTGCTACCAATATTTTTTCCAGCACTCAGAACCAGAATAATGAATCTATGCAGAAACTGATCTTGTATTTTGGCGCTTGTATACTAATCTAGTTCCAGCTCTTGGAAATTCCACTGATTTCAATGGCGAGAATTAAGTACACTCCTACAAAAATATTTGTAGCTTCTTACTGAAGTAAGTGGAACTAGAAAATGCCTAACTCTGAGGAACAGACTGTGGCCTTGCTGTCAGAACTTGTGGCAGCTAATGCTCCCCCTCCAAAAAAAGTACACCATAGGAGAAGGTTCAAGAATGCAACAACATTTTGGCTGAGAATCCTTTTGTACAAACTTGAGTTGAGGGCCAGGACCATATTTCAGCAAAATATGTCAATATATCAATATATATGTCAATATATCAATTGCCCATTTACACCCACTGTCTGTTTCCTGGTCCTCAACTAATTCTTAATCCCTAGGAGGACCTGCCCTTTTATTCCCACACAGTACGTCCACAGCATACCCACAAACACAGTATGCCTACTGCTGAGGGCAGCCTTGCAAACAACCACTTGTCCAGTTCCTTATCACGTTGTCCCCAGGTAGCCACTAATTAGTAATTACTAACACAGAAGCATATGGGTGGGTGACTGGGTTGCTAATTTGTGCATGCACTCATGCATGCGAGTAATAAAAGAGACAGCATAAAGAGGTGGATGTTTTGACTGAGTCCTAATTGCTCCTTACCCACAAAGCTTACTATGTGGCTTTGGTTAGGCCACCTTTTTTCAACCTAACCTATCTTACAGGTTAAGACAGGAAAGCCCCATATGTACCATCCTGAGCTATTCGGTTAAGGAGAGGAAGACAAAAAGGTAACCTCATCAGGTTAGATGCAAGACTGGATTAGAGTAGAGTACCAACTATATTGACCTGGGACTGGCTTTCTTCTCCTGCATCTTTAACAAAAACATTTCTAACCATGGAGGGAAGAACAGGGGTGAAACTTTACAATCAGAGTAAGAATTATCAACATTTATCCTTATAAGTATTAACACTTATAAGATCTCAAATTCCACAGGTGTCAAACACATGACCCATGGGCCAAATCTGGCCCGTCTTGCCATTTTATCTGGTCCAAGAAAACTTCTCAAGCTACACTTTCCTAGGAGTAGGCCCTGTTAACTATAATGGGGCTTGCTTCTAAGTATACCTTAGTATACTTCTAAGACACCATTAATGCTAACTTCAGCCCTCTGTATGAAATGAGTTTGACCACACCATTTCTATGCTGAGACAGGAGAATTCCTGTATGTTACAATGGGGGGAAAGGGAGAAAGGAGCATTAAAACAGGCTGCTTTGTTTTTTAAAAAAGATTACTGATCATCTGTTTTCTGCAAACTCCACACAGCTAGGATCATATGAAGCTGTCCTGTACTGATTCACTTTAGCTCAATATTTATTTTTCTAATCTCACCCTGTATCTGAAATCTAAAGGTGGGTCATAAGATTTAAAAACAATAAGGCTAAAATGTTCAGTCTGCTTTGTGAACATACACACATCTCCCTCTCAATCTTGTTTTAGGGGAAATTTCAATATAAATCTCTGAGAAGCTTTTTATCAAGTAAAAAGATCGCAACATTTGTCTCTCTGTTAATCTGTCCAAAACTAGAAATCCTTGTTGCAACACAGTGCAACAATGAAGTCTGCTTAAATGTGACTTGTCAGATAGGCTCATCAATCAATAAATGAATGTTGACTTTGCTAGAAATAGTGCATTTTATTTGCTAGCAAGTTCATTTTAGGACCACATTTCTTTTCTTTTAATCATGAGTGAGGCTCTAAACGCTATGAGATAACACAATCAGAAAAACCCTTTTAATACGCAGTGGTTGCAAAATATGGAGTTTAAAAAATGCACTGAATTTCTTATTTACCAATTGAGATTTCTCATATCGTTCAGAAAATCTCAGAAGAAACTAACATACAGTGTTGTTGTGAAGATAAGTGGGAGGAGGAAGACTGGATATATTCGTAACTGAGTGAGCATTCTGGAGACGATTAGGACAGAAAATATTAAATAAGTAATTTTGTAATCCATCACCTATAAACTCCAAAAGACACGTTCATACTAAACTATCATTTGTTTTCAATTTATGCACAAAAATGTCTTCCCTCATAAGAACAAAGTACCAGTTTCCACTCAGTCCAAAGTAAGATAAACCTTTTATGGAGGGGAGACTAAGGGCAAAATCCATAGCAGTTACGGGTCCACGCAGTTATGTCATCCTCTTGTGTTATCTTATGGAAAGTCATCTTAACTGCTCCGGAGCAAGGGGCTTAATTTCACTTTAAGATATAGGCCTAAGGCTGCAATCCTAAAAACACTTTCCTGGGAGTAAGACCCATTGAACACAGTGGGGCTTACTTTAGAGCAGACATGATTAGGATTGTGCTCTAAAGCTCATGCAGCCTCCTCTCCCTCAACAACAATGTAATTTTTTTAGATTTGTTCCTTCCCCCCACCTTGAAATCAAATGATCTTCAAGGCTTACAATGAATTGCAATAATAAAACAGAAGGGTGGACAAATCTTAGCCTGAGGGTCCCATGAAATTCTTTGACAGACAAAGTGCGGCTCATGGAAAGATGTTTGCTAAGTTCCCTTTTGCACCTCAATTTATAGAATAGGTAAATAAAATGTTCAAACTTTATAATTAAAACATGAAAAATATTATTTTAAAAGTAAAAATGTGCCCTGCAGGTTGCCTTCTAGTTATGACTGATTCTTAGGGTGGTGCTCATCCCCATTACAAGGCTGAAGAGCCAGGGTGTTCCAAAGTATTCTCCGTGGTCATGTGGCTGGCATGTCTAAATGCCCAAGGCTCATAGAACTGCTATTAAAGTGGTATCTAATTGCATTTGTATGCTTTCGGACTGCTAGGTTGGCATGAGCTGGGCAAGAAAAGGTAGCTCACTCAGTCATGCAGTACTTGAACCACCAACCACCAACCTGTTGACCTTCTAGTTGACAATCATAACATCTTTAACAACTGAGCCACCACAGCCCACATATATTATTACAGTACATGCGTGAACTTCTTATATTATTGTATTTCTTTTGTACATATTTTATATGAACATATATATTATATGTGCATACAAATAAAAAATAAATAAAAATGTATGTGTGCTGTAATAGTTATGTCTTGCGGCTCTTGAACATTTGAAGTTAATTATACATGGCTCTTACAATAAGTAAGTTTGACCACCTCTGGTATAATAGTTTACAAGAATGCATGCATGCAACACAATAGCCCTTAATCCTCTGGACCAGCGGCATCCAAACCCCGGCCTTGGGGCCAAATGCAGCAACCACACTAGGCCCCCAACTGACATTCGCAGCAACCATAATTGTTCCCAGTCCATTAGTTCATGTGTCCTTGTGTTTTCTGTTCTTCCCTGGGAGTTATTTTAATCCTCCCATTGCCTCTGAACAACTCGTGACTTCATGTGTTTCTGGCTTGGTCTGTAGGTTTCCACTGTGCAACATGTGTATGGCAAACAGTTCATCATTTTCATGTGGTTCTACATCTTATTATAAATAAGTTAAGTAAAATTAATTCATTCATGGTTCTGTCTTTAATGAAGTCAAGGCACAATCCTAACCACCTCCCCTGCCGGCATAACCGCCAGCCCTTTCCCATAGTGGTGTGGGGATGCTGGTGTATGTCTGGGCACTGGCCTAACCCATCACCCAGAAGTGGCACAGAAGTGCCTTATGGCACTTTTGTGACACCCCCAGGTGAGCACAGTACTTTTGCCAAGACTTAGGCCAGCCTAACTAGGAGTTAGGATTGCAGCCCAATATACATTAATTTATTCAAATCAGAAATGAAAATGTGAATGTATATTTTCCCCAGCCTCCAACACAGTGTCAGAGAGATATTGTGGGCCCTCCTGCCAACATTTTAGCAGACTCTGTAGGGGGTTATACCCCAGTCTTGGGGCAACTGACAGTTGCAACCATAGTTTCATCCAAACCTGGTTTGTATGAAACCATGATAACTGAATTCATACGTAACAGAACTGTTCAACCCTACAGACCAGTGATTCCCTACCCTCTGCCTCATGCATAGAAAAGAAGTGGGGAGGCACATAATGGCCCTCAATACACATAGGTTTTCACAGCAACTATTATTTCAGGTAATTCATGTCTGAACTGGACCAATCACTCTCAAGTTTAGATTACATAGGACAATAGATATGATATAATGCTTTATCCAAATATTAAAATGGGCAAAACAATTAACATTTTTTAAAACCATCAGTCTTACTATAACTACAAGAGCAGTAACATTTAGGATTTGCAAAAGCATTGCAGGCACTAAAATTATTATAAGCATCTTGTAGGCAAATAATTATTTTGTCTAATTGCCTATTTAGGCTGAAGATTATGGTGCTAAAATTTTGTTAATTATCTTCAGTTATGAGAAATACAGCTTCCCTCTGGTACTATAATGAGTCAAGCTCTCAACCTGTTCTTAATAAGCCACAAAAAGACACTACTATTATCAGGCTGCATGCACTGTGAAGGTCTGTAAAGATGTTGTTTAAATTAAGATTCTTGACATTCAATATACAGCACAATTGGATGTATTGAGGATCTCATCTTTCATTATTAAAGCAAATTACTAGTCCTCTAAGCTAAAGACAAAAATTTGAAAATATTTGAATCACCAGCTGTATCTACTGAAGATGGAAAAAAAATCTGAGGGAGAGAACAGGGAGGCAATCTGAAGAATTAATAATAATTCTTCTTATTAAAGAAGGTTGCAGGTATGAACCAATTGTTATATTTTGGACAATAACATGCCAGTTTTAATTAGCTATTAATTAGCTATTATTATTTTCATTTTATTTGTAAACCGCTTTGTGAACTTTTAAGTTGAAAAGTGGTATATAAATATTGTAGATAGATAATATCAGTAGTCTACAATTCTACAATCTGTCTCTTCTAACAGTTGCTTCACTATTTTTGAGATGCATCCATTATTTACACTGTCTAAATTGCTTTTTTATTTAAAATTGCACCACACAATATTAACATAAAAATAATAAAAATACAAGTTAAACAATAAAGTAGCAACCATATAAAAACAAGTGAATAAGACTAACAAATAACTTCCTGAATAGAAATAATTTATTAAGAGTATGCATGCGCACGCACACACACAGTTTCAACAAAAGTTCACAAACTGAACCATAAAAGCTTAGTGAAATCCAAGATCTCAGGTAATCAATCACAATGCCTGCATTCAGACATAACAGTAAACTGTTATTTGCCGAGTTGTGACAGAAAACAATTAGAAGCTTTGATTCATGGTTCACAGTAAGTCACGATCCCAAACCAGAATAAAACCATAGGTTGGGATCGTGGTTTGTGCAAACCATAATTAATAGAAGCTTCAATTAACAGAAGCTTCAAAGTTCTTCTCCTATGGAGAGAAATGGGTAAAGGGTGGAAGAAGGATTTAATCCTGAGGCTCAGGCATGACAATGTTTATAAAGGTAAACCATGGTTTGCCATTACATCTCAGTGCAGCTATTCTTTCCCAATCTCATAATCATGGTTAAAAGATCGAAAGAATCCCTAGGTTCACACAATTCTTTTCCTTCAGCTTAAGTTCCTTGCTCTCTTCCCTTCAAACACTAATCAGGTTTTTTGACCCATCAAAAATTGGACTGACACACTGGTGAGCCACAGACCCACAATTTGGCAACTAAAACCAAAAGAGACAAGGCCAAGTGGGATTCTTTTAAAGGAGCATTCAAAATTTGTGGTACTACCCTGATTCACCATTAATGTTTTCAAACAGGACAACAAAGATGTCAAGGTCATTCTGTGCGATCATCCTAAAATTGTTCAACTTTCAGAAAAAAATATGAGAAAAAGTTAATCAAATTGTCCAGTCAAGAAAGAAGATTGAAAAATGTTATAATGATACAAACCTTCTCAAATTACGTTATTTACCAATAGGCTTGTGTTTGGTCTACCTGTGACTTTTGATCAGTGAAAAAACCCCTTCATGAGCTTTTCCCCCATAAGAACTACAAAAGAGTGGAAGTAGTAGAACTGCACAAACCAGAGCATGCAGACTTCAGCGCCTGTGTGGCATCAATGACCATTACATTCTCTCACTCCATTTCCTTTATTATACAGTACTCCCTGGCACTAAATCACAAGCAACTGCTGTGCATTGCATGCTGTTAAATCAACAGATTACAGTATCTACCAAGCAACTGGCTCCCTTGCAAAACGGAGATGCTTACATGTGCTGAAGAAAATAAACAACAATGTTCTGAAAGGCATGCGTCAATAATTGTCACTTAAAGCAATAATGGAAAGGAAGAGCTAATAATGGCTGTAGCATAAGGAAGCAATAGTTAGCACAGCAACTGCCTAAAACACACCATTTACAAGTGTAAGATTGAGAATTGCAGAAACAGTTTATTTACAGATTTAACACCCCCCCCCAACCTGTCCCTACATCATGTTTTTATGCTTACACACATGCGTCCATGTGGGTACATCACAACACACATACACCCCACAACACATCTTATTTCTATCCTATGCTTGATCTATTTCTCTATACTTGATCTCAAATACAAATGATTGGCGTAGCATTTGGATGCAATTCTAGTCTAAACACTGTAGAATTATTGCAGCAATGTACAAACAGTAAGAGAAGCCCCAATTCCCAGCTCATAGTAAGTTCTTCTGAAGAATACACAAAGCTTCCTGCATGAGCAGAGACCTCCCTTCCCTCAATGTAGCAACACCTTGTATTCAAGTCAATGTAGCAACACCTTGTATTTCAAGAGGGAGCTTAATAGTATAGGGACATCAGAACTGCTGCACACACAATGGATCACCAGGGTGGACCAAGCTCCAGAAGCTGACATGCTAGTTCCTCATAAGCAGTGGTGGGCTCCAGCAGGTTTGCACCTACTCTATAGAACCGGTTGTTAATGAGAGACAGGACATATAAAGTTTAAAAATAGCCATTTAAAAGTGGCTGCCAGGTGGGCAGAGAACTGGTTGTTAATTTTTTTGAAGCCCACCACTGCTCATAAGGATAACAAGGAATCTAACCTTGTTATAACTTGATAGAGTTATAACTCTAACTTGATAGAGAATCATCTCTATCAAGTACACAGCAGAGGTATATATATAGCATCCCAAGAACATACATATTTGAAATGTGACCATTGTGCAATTGAAGGATTTTTGCCATATGTCATGTAGAGCCAACCAGACCATCAAGCAGGCACCACAAGAGGTATGAAATTCCCACATTTAACTTAACAGAGGATTAACTTCAAAGCCTGCGTGTGACTATTTGAATAGCAAACAATTAAAACTCCCTAAAATGCAAAGGCACAGTTTGAGTCATTAAAAAAAACATAAATAGACAGCTAAGTCCAATTTTGTGTTGGCTCAGAAGGGTGTGTGCAAAGGTGGTGGAGATATACACGAAAATAAAGAAAGCAAAAATTATGGAAGGAACAATGTCCAGATGCCTTGAGGTGCTACTAATCTGCTCTTCTATGTAAAGAGACTTTACACGTTGTTACAACTGAAATACAAATGGCAGATCACTTGTGTTTGCTTTAATGCACAAGACAAAACATGTTGTAGATACCAAGTGGCCTTTCATTGAGGATATTTGACAAGGCATGCATTAAGCTGGCAATCAACATTGCGCTCGTGTTGCATAATCACCTAAAGGCAACAAGGAAGTACAAATCAAGTCTTCTGCAGAACTTCTCCTAAACTATGAACCATATAATTTGGGCACAACGCCTCTTGATGTAATTTATTTGTTAAAATCTCTGCTTCACCTTGGACTAAACTTCAAAGCCTATTTAAATCAACTGAAAATCATTCCCATCATCCCTGGTAAACAGGAACAATCCCAGTTTATCTTCTTTACAGACACATATTACTCAGCATGTCAGTCAAAAGATTTTCAGAGCATTCAATTTCAACTAGTTTCTGGGGAAACACTGTCTCTATTTTGCCTTTGGGGGAGGATATAAAGATGACCAGCCGCAAAAGTTTGTTATTAAATTGTTTTAATAACACAACAATACTGGCTGCGATCCCCTGTACCTTTATAGGTTCTTCTTGTGTGGGGGGTATAGCAGAATCTTCACACTAAGAGTACAATCCTAACCATGTCTACTCAAAAGTAAGCACCTTTGTGTTCAATGGGTCTTACTCCCGGGAAAGTGTCTTTAGGATTGCAGCCTAAGGCACATAAAAGTGTATACACATACGAGACAATAAGTAATGCCACCCAAGAGATCTTCAACCAAAACAACAACCCCCCCTTTTCTTTCACATAATGTGACCTTAAAAGGTAAAAGTGTCCCTCGCAGGTTGCCCTGCTAGTCGTGACCCCCTGCTAGTCATACAGCCAGCGTTCTCCGAAGACATCTCCATGGACATGTGGCTTGCATGAGCACAGAACACTGTTACCTTCCCCATTTGTACCCCAGCACTGGTACCCATTTATCTATTTGTACTTACATGCTTTCAAACTACTAGGTTGGCAGGAGCTAGGCTAAGGACAGGAACTCACCCCATCTTGCAATACTCAGGTCTTGAATTGCCAACCTGCAGACTGGCAAGCACTGCGCCTTTAACCACTAAGCCAAATACAGCCCCAATGTGACCTTACGCAAGCTTATTTTTTCTTGGTTGTCTAAATAGGCGATGCCCAGTCTCACTCATAAGAGTCTAACCAGATTGCTGCTGATTGTGTCTGAATGGCATCTGTAATTCAATGCTATATAAGTCAGGATGTAAGATGAAACATCTTCAAATGTTGTTGCTGCTATTTCAAAGAAACTGTTAAGTTGACTGACACTCCCTACTTCTAAACAAAATGAGCACAGGAGTTATGAGCATGCAGAAGCCAAAGAACCGCATTCTGCCTTGTTTGGATGATAATCACCAATATGAGAAATGTCAGTTATTCCCATACCGCATATGGAAGGCATACAGTTCATCAGGACCACATCTTTAAGTAGGGGTAGACCCGCAACTGTACACACCGCAACTGTGTACTAAATTAGCTTCTAATACTCAAGGTGAAGACAGACATTTTAAAATGATTTTAGTACAAAATGATTTTAAAGCAGCAATTTTTCAATCATTTTCATTTCATGGCACACTGACAAGGCACTAAAACTATCAAGGAATGCCATCATTTTTTACTGTTGGCGAGGTGCACCATTCTGCTGGTAAAGAATTCAAATTCCCCAATTTCCCTACTAATAAGTGACCTTCCCCAAATTCCTGTGGCACACCTGTGGAACATCTGCAGAACATCAGTGTGCCATGGTTCAATGACTGAAAATCACTATCTTAAAGTACAGTAAGCCATTGAGGGCACAATCTTAAGAAATTTAGGCCATCCTAACTCACCTGGCCTATCTTTCCATGATGGTGTGGGGAGGTTGGCATATGCCTGTGTACTGGCCTAAAAACCTCCTCCAGGCATGGAGCAGAAGTGCCTTATAGCACTTTTGTGACACCTCCAGGTCAGCACAGGACTTATGCTGGGGCTTAGGCCAGCCTAAGTGGAAGTTAAAATTGCAGCCTTTGTGGCTTTGATACACACTTGTCATATTTTAAGCCATTTCTCCTGAGGATAAAGAATCATTTTTAGGTTGATTAGGTTCCCAAACATTTTAGCACTAGGACCCACTTTTTAATATGACAATCAGGACTCACCCAAATTTACAAGACTTAAAAAAAATCTAGAGAGAAATACGTTTTATTTATTTACACATAATAAAAGCCAGGAAAAAAGATAATACAACATTCATCTGAACATTTAAAACATTTATTTATACACAAGCTTACAAGTTCTGTACTGAAGGAGTACTTCAGGCAATTAGCAACTAATTTTGGAAAAGCTTCACAGCTTGAGGTTTTTTGTTATCTGATCCTTTTATCATCCTTGTTTTTACTGGAGACCGCTGAGCCCTTACGGGATTCATCAAAAATCAGGTTGCAACCCACCAGTATGTTCCGACCCACAGTTTGAGAACCTAAACCTCAAAACACTGGTTTTCTGAGCAACTGCCTGTGAAACTTCTTTTAATCTCACTGTCGCCTCTATAAAATAGGTGCCACCTTGGTCAACGGCATGTATATGTGAGGAAGAGAAGAAATGCATTATAACTTATAAGGAAGCAACTTTCTATATTTTGCAAGCTTGTACACCTCCAATGATGTTCATAACAAACAAGGTGTCTTTCCCTGTATTCTAAGAACAAGTGCTGCTTGGGACCACTATTTAATTGAAAGCAAGTGAGGGCAGTTTCCCCCTTGAGTTTCAGACTATCCCTACAATCCAGAGTAACTATGGGAGCACGTAAGAGACATTTATGTTGACGTAGTTACGGCACCACCTAGTGAAAACCTATGGGAAATTCATATTGCAATCCAGAGTAAATTGTTCTTATGTCGGAGCAAGGGCTCCCCATAGTTACTATGAATTGAGCCCAATGTGGAGTTGATTCATCCATGTCTCCAGTTGTGACAAAATTGGAATATGTTAAGTCCAGTAAGTGTTCTTACTGTATTTCCATTCCACAAATTTAATCATTTATATATTTATCAGTAGGCTTTTGAACCATGCTGCAAATTTCACCCCAAAGGGGCTACAAACCCCTTTACTCATAATGCAGAATTTGTTCCTCTGCACTAATTTTGGTCATTAAAGGTTTGACGATCTAGAACAAAATGATCCGTGATGGAAAGCTTTGATTAGAGTGCTCAGAAATATTTATTCTCCCCAGAAAGGTTTCGGTGGTAATTGCAAGAACTAGTTTTTCCACTGCACCATCACTATCATGGTTTCAGTGAGATAAATATACAAACACTGCTGAATGGCGGAGTAGATAGTGTACATTAGGGCTAGTTTACACAACCTTTTTGGTGTAATGGAGTAGTCTCAGATGTATTCAAGCATATGTGTATGTGGGGAAATAATGCACGAAGAGAATTTTATTGTTTTAGAAATGTTTTCAATGTTCTTGATTACTAAGTATCACTAAATATCTTGAAAATGGGAAAGAAAAGCAAGATATAAATGTTCAAATAAATATTTCAAAATAAATTATTATACTTAGGTTGTTGTTATCAGTGGAACCAATAATACTCTGCTTCTGCCAGATAAACACTACAGGATAGGTCTAATCCACATTATCCAGGTTCCACTCATGTCCCCTCATATTCTATTTTCCTGGCTCCAAGAATCCATAAGGATCCTTCCCTGGAAGATCTGCCACATTCTGAATTGACACCATTACCAATCTACCTGCTCTACCTCTAGTCAGAGCAGGTAACTGAAATAAAAAGACTGAAATAAAATGTTGGCAGCCTAGTCTTCATATAAGAATTTCTTTCAAACAACATGCTATAGAAAAACAGGGATGCTAAAACTCACCAAGACTTGCAATATGGTGACAGATACAAAGATGCAGATCTAAAAAGATTAAAAGAATCTACTGTGGTCCATTAAGGGCAAAATCCAGAGTAACTATGGGGAGTCCTTGCTCCTGTGTAAGAACAATTTACTCTGGATACCAATATGAATTTCTCATAGGTTATCACTAGGTGGTACAGTAACTACGGGTGCACGTAATGTCTCTTACATGCTCCTGTAGTTACTCTGGATTTGGGGGATAGTCATCTATAATTTTCTCTCTCTATCCGTGATTTTCAGCCAGTGAGCCATGACACACTGGTGTGCCACAGACAGTCCTCAGGTGTGCCATGGGAATTTGGGGATTGACATTCATTAATAGGAAAAAATGGGGGCGGGGGTTTGAATAGTTGGTGAGCCATGTCAATGGTAAAAACAATTGGTGTGCCTTGACAAGTTCAGTGCCTTTTTAAATGTGCCATGGAATGAAAAAGGTTGAAAATCACTGCTCTACATAGACACATGGAAAACCACACAGACCCGATCCTTACTTCATTTATTTCAAACACCCACAAAGTAAACCAACAGTAAGTACCCAACAGTAAACTTAGATTAAATATTTATTCCGTTATCCTTTTTTAACCATTAATCTATTTGTTATACACATCAGAGCTACTGCAGTGGGATGGCTATGAAAGTGATGAGCCAGAAAATCCTTGGTTCTGAGGCTCATCTGAGCCATGAACTCATTAGTTGGCCTCAGATAAGCCAATATTTCAAGTCAGAAAATACTGGCCTACCTCACGGGGTGGCAGTTAAAATTATTTTAGCAAATCTTTGAATGGAGTGCTTTGAATGCTGAAATGTTATTAACTGAATGCTATTATTTCTCATGCTGCAAGGTAATGCTCAAAGGAAGGAAACACACAACTCACAAAGCGTAAGCTTTGTGAAAACAAATTAGGTTTTCGTAGTGTGTGATATGTGGAAGAGGAGAAAAGAGAAAGGGTCAACAACCAGGTCAGGAAGACTGAGGGTGCTCTAACCAATTTAGACTGGCATAACTCAACCCATTCCCTGTTCCTGGGTTATGTGGGGAGGCCAGCATATGTCTGTGCACTGGTCTAACCCCCTAAGAGTGGCTTGTGCCAGGAGTTGTGCTGGCCTAACTAGGAGTTAGGATTGAGCTGCGAGTTCACAGAAGTCACTTGTCTTATCTTCAGTAGACAAGGGATAAATAAAATGTGCTTGAGGTAGACATATATCAAAGGAAGAGGTTGGCATGTGGCTGAAGAGTTTTAAGGTAAGAGGAAGGACTGCGTTCTTAGTTAATGTTATATTAGAACATTTCGCAGAAAAATTATCAGCGAAGTTGGTTATTATTCAAAAGGTACTTTGAAGAGGCCCCAAACATCACTAAAACAAAAGAGCAAACTTTGGAGATATTGTTTCTCCCTGAAGAATTAGGTGCAGCTGGAAAGCTTGCTCTGTCTCTCCAATAAATCCCTCCAATAAAAAGAGATTTAAACTAATCAGTTAATAGATTCTTTGTTTGTTTGAACAACCCACAGTTGAAAGAAATTTCCAATTTTGGACACAAAACGAAACTGTGGCTGATTTTAAACCAAGAGCAAAAGCTTTCGTTCTCCACCTCGCCAGGCACGCAACAAAAGGAGTGAGTGGTGAAGAAGCCCAGAAGGGCCGAATAATTCATTAAGCCTTTATAATGTTGCTGCTGACCCACAAAGGAGTGGTGAACGTGTCACACCTCTACTTCATCAGTGGCACTGGTGGCCAATATTTTTATAAGTGCAATTCAAGGTGCTTTAATGACTGAAATAGCTTTGGGACAGAATATCTGAACAGTCACCTTCTCTAGTATGCATCTGTCAGTCCCCTGAGTTCAGCTGAACCTTCCCACACGTTTCACATCGGCAGAAGTGCACCTGACCAGAGCACATGAGAGGGACTTCTGCATGGTAGCACCCAGTCTGGGGCACCCCATGCTCCAAAACACGAGGTTTTCATTGGGCTAAATCCATAGCTGTTACGTTACCCTCTAGTGTTATCTAATGGAAAATCATCTTAACTGCTCCGGAGCAAAGGGCTTAATTTCACTTTAGGATATAGGCCATCATCTTTGCCACTGTTCAGGCAATGACCGAAGAATTCTTTATTCATACAACATGTTGGGCCCATTTTTGTTGGTTATGGGAGGGCTTCTTTGATGGTTGTAAAATTAGTTATAATAATTAGGCACTGCTTCCATAGGAACTTTTAGTGGATGTTTGTTTTCCATTAATTGTTTCGTATTGTTTTCTAATTTTTTATAGTTTTGAATTTAATTTATTGCTAGCTGCCTACAGCACCTTCTTTTCTGGAGGGGAAGGCAGGATATAAATATTTTATTATAAATGGAATTAAAATAATAAATAATCCATGTGTCAAATATAATCTGAACATACTCCCTCTCTTGCAGACTACAACCTATTTATTTTATCCACTGCTTCATTTGATTCACCCTATGATCCACTTCTTAAGATGCAATTCTAAAGACACTCACAGGTAACCAGGAACACAATGAGGCTAACTTTTGAGTAGAAATGGTTAGGATATACTCTTAGGGTGCAATCCTAACCAATTTAGGCTGGCCTAACTCACCTGGCATGCCTTCCCATGGTGGTGGTGTGGGGATGTCAGTATTTGCCTGTGCACTCACCCCAGGAGTGGGGCAAAAGTGCCTTACAGCACTTTTGTGACACCCCCAGGTCAGCACAAGTCTTGTGCTAGGGCTTAGGCTGGCCTAACTGGAGATTAGGATTGCAGCCTTAGTCAGTGTGGCCAAAGATAGAACCCAGGAACTGTTTTGTTTTCAGCGTGTACTTAAAATTTATGAGCCAGTAGCAATCAATCAATCAAACCTCAAAATCATGATTTTAAACATTTGGAGGTTTACTAGGAAAACCTTCAGCTATCAATCCCCAGCTGAGTAGCAGCTTTCAGTAACAGGAGGGGGCTATCTAGAATATAACCAACAGACGTTTGGCATTTTTGCACTAACAACGCTATCATTGCTGAACCTGAACACATGCAAATTGTAGGCTTAATTAACTGACAATTGTCTTCAAGTCATAAAGAATTGCCATTTGTAGTTTTGCAAAGAAAATTGTGCATATGGCACTCTGGAAGAAGTACAACATGTCTCCATCTGTGGAATATGACAATGCAACTTAGATGTTGGATAATAGTACTCAGCACATATTCAGAACCTTCTGAACATTCAACATGTTTCACATAAAGGCCTGATTCAGAAGCAACAATAAAGCATGGTTTACCATTAGGAAAAGGAGCAGCACCAGGTTTGGGAGCTCTGGGGTTGCACTTCCTCTACCTCTTTCATGCACAAGAGAAGGGCAGTCACTTTTGACTCACTAAACCACACCACTTCCTATTGTATATGTACTTGGGGCACTGCGATATAATCAGATATATGGATACATATATTAATTCTCATTTTCTTCTTTACATGATCAAAGAAGAAGAGAGGAGGGCACAAGTCCAGTTTTGCTGTGGCTCATCCACAGTATAAAAAATAATTTGAACAATGGCTTAACCAATTCAAATTATCCCAGACCAGATTTAAATGGGATGCAGGGAAGGTTTAAGTGAAAGTCCCCTCCTCAAAAACATTCAACTTTAGCATTTTCAAGTTTCTATACATGCATACCTGACCATATGACATAGGTGGCCATAGCACCTATCCCCAAACACTCCCCATATTATTCCAGGCAGCTCATTATCCCACTTTTCAAAGTAAGACTACACGACATACAGTAGTATCATATCCACATGAATAGAAATGTATTGTAAATACATTGCTTCAATATTTCACAATGTATTTGCCACCCATAATAAGTGTTGTGGGACTTATTATGTACAAATGGAACCCTGGAATCCAACGTCTTCTTATTTGGATAATTTTTGTAATAAATTTTTTTACAGCCCAATTCTAACTAAATTCCCACATGATGATACAGTGGGAATTCTCTTCCACTAAAGCTTCCATTGGGGATTTTTAGTTGCTGGAAGTCTCCTTGGGGTAATAGGAGATTTGATCCGGTAGCCATAATAGATTAACCTGGACCTGTGCCAGTGATATTGCTGACAGTCCTTGTTGATCCATGTTGGCGGATACGGTAAGTCTTGGTAAGTTGTTTGGATAAGAACATATGAAGAGCCTCCACTGGATCAGGCCAAAGACCCATCTAGTCCAGCTTCCTGTATCACACAGCAGCCCACCAAATGGTTCAAGGAGCACCTATGACACCTGCATCCAGGTGCCCCCCCCCCCAATCTGGCATTTTGAGATTCTCCACATCTGCCTCTATCTATGCACACAAACACCTCATGGCTTGTAACCTGTGATGGTCCTTTCCTCTAGGAATTTGTCCAATCCCTTCTTTAAAGGCATTGAGACTAGATGTCATCACCACATCATGTGGCAGGGAGTTCCAACAGACCAACTACACACTGGATAAAGAAATATTTTCCTTTTCAGTCCTAACCCTCCTAACATTCAATTTTAGTGGATATCTCCTAGTTCTGGTGTTATGCGGAAGGGAAAAGATTATCTCTTTAGACACTCTATCCAGACCTTGCATAATTTTGTACATTTCAATCATGTCTCCCCTCAAGAGCCTATTTTCTAGACTGAAGGGCCCCAAATGCTGTAGCCTTTCCTTATTCGGAAGGTGTCGCAGACCATCAATCATTTTAGTCGCTCTCTTCTGAAACTTCTCCTTTTCCCTTTATCTTTTTTGATCTGTGGCGACCAGAATTGGACACAGTACTCCAAACATGGCCTCACCATTGATTTGTACAATGGCGTTATAGTATTAGCTATTTTATTCTAAACCTCTTTTCTAATGACCTCAAGCATGGAATCTCCCTTCTTCACTGCTGCCACACATTGGGTTGACACCTTCATCAAGCTATCCAGTTGCACGCATAGATCTCTCTCTTGCTCTGTCATCGATAGGTCAGAGTCCATTAACTGATATGTAAATTTAAGATTCTTTGCCCCAATGTGCATAACTTTACATCGACTTACATTGAAACGTATCTATGGCATGCCATTAGCGCCATTGCCCCATTCAACTCTCCCTGAATTCGTACTAGAATTATGTGCTCTGACTTGCCTCCCACTGTCCATTAGCACCAGTGAGAAGGTATGCAAGTATACTGTACTTCAGACATGGGTGCCAACCTAGTTGTACAGAAAACAAATTTCCACCCAATATCACATTTCAAATGGTTCTCAGGAATTCTCGTAATGCTGTATTTAGCCTATAGTAGTGACCTACTATTGCCATAATGCACATGGGCTGAGATATAATGGCTTGCTTAGGCTGTAAGCACGCTTACTTGCTTCAAGGCCAGTGAAATTTGTGGGACCTATTTAAAAGAAATGTGGATGGGCTTGAGCATGGATGCCAGATGAAATTTGATCATGGGGTTTCTGGGTTCACAACTTAGGGTGCAATCCTAAAGACACTTTCCTGGGAGTAAGACTCAGTGAACACAATGGGGCTTACTTTTGAGTAGACATGGTTAGGACTGTGCTCTAAATCATCATGAGCCATTGAGCCTTCCAGCAAAGTGCTAATTTTTTTTCTGGGCTATTAATAAGTAAATCTTGCATTGTTGAGTGAAGAAATTTTTTTAAAGGGTGAGTAAAACACTTTATTTTTGCTTTTTAAAAAACAATAATTTCTTCACTTCCTCACTCCCATCCTTCCTTTTTCTTTTTAAACAGTTTTCAATTAAACTTCCATCTGCCACCACAGACAGAAAATCTGACCAAGGCAGAAAATAAGGTTCAGTCACAATGTTTTCCTATCAGATGGCCTTCTGAACTCCAGGAACCATTTAAGTTTAGGCAAGTTGACAAGCAATTTATTGCTCTTTTTGTCTTCTCCGGTTACCCTGAGAAAAACTCTTTTGTGCAGATTACATACATATTTTTCCTAGCAAGGAGAAATATACACTGCATTAGTAAAATGAAAATTATGCAAGCTGATTTCTTTTTTGGCATTTGTTTGCACTGTGTCCCTTTGTGCTGGGAAAAACAATATGTGCTTTAATTAGCAAATATCTGTAAATAATTTACTTGCTTCTCAGTCCAACAGAACAATGGGGGCAGTTTTCACATACATCTACCGAGCATGTACACTGGGTTTCTTGCCATAATCTTCTATTGTTTGATATCTCTATCAATCAGCACATCATTCACAGCCAACACTAAAATGTGCAGAAAGAATCCAAAGCTCAGAGTTTCATAGAAGCGGCCTCAAAACAAGCAGTGCCTGCTGGTGAAGAAGAAACAAAACTATACATGCTGCACATAAAAGAGCACTTTCAAAAAGGAATGCAAAAAATCCAAATATCTACAACTTTGTAAACAATGCACATTACAATCAAGAAAGATAATTGCCTGAAGACAGAGGAGAGAAAGTGCACCATTTTACAGTTATAGGCTGCAATCCTAAAGACACTTTCCTGGGAGTAAGACCCTTTGAATACAATGGGGCTTGCTTTTGAGTAGACATGGTTAGGATTGTGCTCTAAGTGTGCTCTTATTAAAATGGCTCTCTAACTAATCAAATGATGCCTTCAGTTGATTAATCTACCAATAAAAACTTGCAGGCCCTAATAATTAAACCATTGTTTGAACCAGGGGTGTCCAAATATTTCAGCAGGAGGGCCGCTTTGGGCACAATCCAGAGAAACTACGGGAGCATGTAAGAGACATTACGTGCACCCGTAGTTACTGCACCACCTAGTGAAAACCTATGGGAAATTTATATTGCAATCCAGAGTAACTTGTTCTTACTCTGGAGCAAGGACTCCACATAGTTACTCTGGATTTCACCCATTATCTCTCTGACACTGTGTTTGAATAAATCTACATAAATGAATTTATTTGAGACGGAACTTATGAATTCATTCATTCATTCAAATCAGTTCCTAAGCACTTTTTAACACAGAGGTTTTGATCACACAGGTGATCATCATAAACAGTTCATACAGAAAGGGGAGATGTATGTGTCCTCCCCAGCCCTCAAACCTCTGGAGGTTTGGGGAGCAGAGCTTCCTTTCCTTCTGAAGGATTACAGGATTTGACCAAGGGCATGTGGAGAGGTCTTGCTGTCAGCTGCATGGAGACTCACCACAGGCTGCATCTAGTCCCCGAACTGGGGTTTGGACACCCCTGGTTTGGATAATACATCTTATTGATTGTGCTGAAATCATATAGGGAGGAGTGCGAGCACATCTTTCTTCTCCCTACACCGGGCCCTAACAGGACACTGTGTGATCAATTGGAGGACAGAACATCCAAACTGCCCCTCACCATATACTACTAGTATTTAAACTGTGAAGTGGACAGGTTGTTCAAATATTTAATCCCCATGCTATTATCTGGCAGTTGGGGGTGGAGCAGCCAGGTAGGGATAAGATAGGGACTCTTCCATAGGAACACAGAAGCGTGTAATATACCCATACTCTTCCATGTAAGATTTTGCAAGACTGGTCTGCCATATCTTCCCAACAGGTTCACTGATAACTGTAATTACATTTTATATAATGACTAACTAAGACTGCAATCCTAAAGACACTTTCCTGGGAGTAAGACCCATTGAATACAATGGACTTTCCTTCTGAGCAGACATGGTTAGCATTGTGCTCTTACAGTATTTAGATTGTTTCACATACATTATCTCGCATTATCTTTACAACTGCTGCTCTAGGTAAGTCATATTATTATTCCAAGCTGAAATTTGCAGATAGTGAGTTCATGACTGAGGCTGTATTTGATGTAGGGAGCATCCTGACTTGCTGACACTCCAGTGTCTATCCATTTCCTTTAGACAATTTTCCAAAGGTTGTTTAAAGAGTAGGCCTTTAAGGTTTCCTTCCCTTTTTTGGAAGGAGTTTTTCTCCTAAGGAAGGCATTATTGCTCCAGAGGAAGGAAACGGTTGGATATTATTTATTTATTTATGCAATTTATATTTTGCTTTTCTTCCTGGGAAGGAAACCCAAGGCGGCTAATAACAATCCAGAATATAAAAAAACCAAAAAACAATCTAAAAATATTATTATATTTTCTTGCGTTCTTAGGACTTATCTGTCTTTGGACTCATCTGTCACTGGTGAATTGCACAAAGATAAGGGAATTGGAAAAGTATGGCATGTATTCCATTTAGAAATCTAGTCAATGATTTCTATGCTTTGTACATTTCTACAGAAATTGGCATGATTGGCTGTGGATGGAGTAAGTGGTTAAGACACTGTGCCTGTTAACCAGAAGGCCAGGGTTCAAGACCCAGCTCCCCACAGGACAGGGTGAGCTCCTGTCCTTAGTCTAGCTCTGCGACGCAGCTGGAACCAATTGTATCGGCTCTGCCGTTCCATTAGACTATTTAAGTGGCGTGGAGAGGGGGGAATTTGCTGCTTGGGTAACAGCCTATCCTCCATATTAATCTACCCAGGACTTCATGCTTCGCATGCAGTGTATGCAGCGAGCACAATACCATAGTCTTTCAAGACTGATGGATGCCAAGGCATGATACAAAGGCCCCAGTTTTTTCTTACAGATTCTCCTCCCACTTGAATACCCACGTAAGGTAACGGGAGTTACTAGAATAATGTCTTGGTATGGGCGCAATCCAGAGTAACTACAGGGAGTCCTTGTTGTGGTGTAAGTACAATTTACTCTGGGTTGCAATATGAATTTCCCATAGGTTTTCACTAGATGGTGCACATAATGTCCCTTATGTGCTCCCAGGCTGTGGGTGGCGCAAGTGGCTAAGACACTGTGCCTGTTAACCAGCAGGCCAGGGTTCGAGACCCGGGTCGGCCCCACAAGACAGGGTGAGCTCCTGTCCTTAGTCCAGCTCTGCGACGCCAGCTGGATCCAATCGTATTGGCTCTGCCTTTTCATTGGACTAATTCAGTGGCGTGGAGAGGGGGGATTTGCTGTTTGGGTAACAGCCTATCCTCCATAACAATCCAACCTAGGCTTTCGTGCTTTGCATGCAGCGTATGTAGCACCAAGCACGATACCATAGTCTTTCAAGACTGACGAAGGCCTGCTAGTTATTCTGGATTGTAGTCCAAGTCTTATAGTAAGGTCTTATAGTAACATCTGAATGAGGTGCAAATTTATTCAAAACCCCTTGATTTCCCTAATTGATATCCTAAGTTATTTCTGGGGTCTTTATCTGATTTTTAAAGAGTCTCCAGTATCACTTTTCCCTGCTATGACTTAGTTGTACCATTCTATATTAATGGTTTCTTTGTGCCTACTTAGGACCCAATCCTATTTAATATTCCAGCATCAGTGCAGCCACAATGCAATCCTGAGGGAATACATGTTCCCAAACCTCATTGATTTCTTCTCCATCATACGACACAACACGTGCCCAGCTCACTTCCTGAATAAAAGTGAGGTTGAGAGAAAACCACTTGCAACCCCAATCTGGGGGTTGCAAAAAATTTGGTTCATCTCACCTTTGGTTGTAAAAGACAAATACTACTACTTTACACCTGAATGTGTCTGCCCATCAAACGTAAGTGTGGCTCCACCATCATGACCTTAGCAACTACATTCCATTAGCATCCATGGTCAAAAATTAGGGTTGCTCAATTGTGTCCATCAACTGCTGGCATCCTCTTGATCTTCTTATCAACATTATGTTAAGACTGCCAAATGAGAAAGGTCATTTGTCATTATGACAATATTCTAGTTGCCCTACAAACATCCTGTTTCCATTGGATTAATGCTGGTTGGGAAACCAACAAATAAGCATATAGGAGACATAGCAAAGGTGTTTCAGTCAAGCCTGTAAGACTGTTTTAACACACGTTATGGCCTTCTTGTGTTGAATGCTGATGAAAAGGTCCAAAGGAGCACTTCAAGGATATCAATCGCCGAGAACTTCCCATCAGAGCAACCACTGCTTCCCTTCTAAATAACAGTGTGAAGTAAGATATTTAAGAAGCTGAACCAAACTCTGCTCTCTTACGTATAGTACTTGAAACATACATTATTAGGAACCACAAAATCTATATATACTTTAGCCTCCTGAGCAATTCAGTAAGTATGATTAAGGGATACGTGGCACAAAAAAGAACCAATTTATCTCACTTGTGCTTAGGAATATACTACTGTGTAACTAAGCAACTAAAAATAAAGTATAGCCTAATTAATTCACCCCCTATGCTTATTTAAAACACTCAATTAGTACATTTTTAAAAATTTTCCATCGTACTCAGGATCTTAACATGCTTGAGGGTATAGCATGTAAAATCCTTTTATTCTCCAAAGACAAGAGTTTAATGTTTAGCACTACTGATCAGGTTGGGAACAGCAACTAGCCAAAAAAGTGGGAACATTTAGAGTCTTAGGCAGCAATCATAACCTCCAGTAATCCTAACCTCCAGGTCTTTTGCTGACCTGGGGTTGGGGTGACATAAACGTGCCATAATACATTTCTGCATCACTCCTGGGGGAAGTTTACCACAGGAACAGGAAGATCTATGAGTTGTACCAGCCTAGGTTAGGATTGTACCCTGAGGCAGTAATCTTACTTGCAGGACTACAACTTGAGACAGGATGATGGGGCACCTGCCCCTAGTCATCAAATCTCTTGCACTTTGAAATGTTAAAGGTTCTTACTTTTCATTATGAAATAATTCAAAAGGCTTCAAGTGTTGTATCAACTTGCTTAGAGGATTACTGGGGGCAGCAGGTCGGACACAGTGGCTCCACTGCAGCACTTTGTGCCTGCACTCAGACCCAGTTAAGCATGTGCAACCCAGTGAACAGGTTGTTGGAAAGAAAGGAAGAAAAATCAGAGATTTGGGATATTAAACAATAAATTTCTGCCTAGCACTTCCAGAGCAAGATGCATAATTTTATGCAAAATGCAGTGAAACAAACTGCTGAAATATATCTACTATATATAAGCTATAGCCAAAAACCCGGTAGGAACTGGGTAATGGTGTACCACTATGCCCACCTTGCCCATATATCACTATGCCCACAGGAGGTGGTCCATCACAGTGGTAATGAACTGGCCTCCCACACCAGATGATGGTGACACCACTGTGAGTGAGTAAGGGGAACTTGGAATTTCAACAGTAGTAGTTTCATTAGGTGTGCGATCACACTTGTCCCAAAGCTACGTCTTGCATCAGGGGAAACAGGTGATGAATGACAAACAGAACTGGAACCCAGACAAGGTTGTGGAAAGTTTAGTGAAGGCATTGCTTACTTTGCAGTGAATCCCATTGAGCTCGGTGAAATTTATTGGGGAAAAGGGGTAAGAACTACTGTTGTTCTTACTACTGTTGTTATCAGGATGACGGCAAATTAGGAACTTAGAACATCTTAATGCGCCCTTTTTCATCTCAGTAACTATGGCAAGTAGTAAGACTCTCAAAGACAAAGTTTCAAGGAGTGATTATGCAATTACCAATTTCAGGAATAGCTCGTGATAAATGTCAAACATGCATCTCTAATGTGCTGCAATTAGAAGTCTGCCTGATCTCCAAATATGAATTAATTTGAGCAACTACGTATTGGAGAGGGATGCAATGTTAGCATGTTTTTTTCGCAGTCTACCTTTAATAATTGTAATCTGCATGTCTGGAATATGCTGCCATCGCTAATGGTGGCAGCTGAGTGAAGGATGCTCATATTTGAAGTCTCAGGGAGGGCCCTCAAATAAATGGAAAGTGTGATCAGAATCTTTTTCACAACCTGCCTTCCAATACCAGTATAATTTTTTGACACAATAAGCAAAAAAAATTAAATTAAAGAAAGGTTCTGGGTTTTAGGGACCACCCAGTCCAGAATCAAATTATTAACCCATCTAATAAGAATATTAATAGCCTGTCTCTTCAGAAGTAAGTCCAAATGAATTCAATTAGACTTACTCTGAGATATAAGATTTTATGTATATGTATACGTGCATATGTATACATGGGATTTTAAATATTTATTGTTTCCTTTATTCAGTGTACAAAAGAGGTTCCCAAACTCCTACCAGGGAGGAAGTAAATTGGTGGATGGAGTAAACTTAAATCTAGTAGAAGTGCAATGTGATTGTGAAATTAAGTTATTTTTGACATGGGGGGGGGGGTCCAAGGTGGAGGTGTAGGCCTCCCAGACCTCACCTCAGGTATCATCAGGGACACTTTTACTGGATCACTCCCTTTAAGGGAGAATGATCCCATTTTTGTTCCCTATGGTGGGTCACAATCCACAGTTTGGGAACTGTGGTGTACAGTACAGTACATGTAATGCCTCATTATCCACCAATTTGACTCACCACTCATACCAAGGTCCACCCTGTAACAAGGAAATGAAGCACCAAAATCAAATTTCCCACCTTCACACTGTTAAATAATTATACTTTCATTCAATAAGATGCCATTATTCACCGCACTGAGTGTCTGAATGCAGTATAGTGTCCTTAGCAATGCACTCTGGGGTGATAACAGATGAGCTAGAAACTTGGAAGTGGGTCTTTAAAGCTATTTTTCCACTGATTTGGTATTCACTGATTTTTCACTGTGATTTCTGGAATGGAACCCCAGTGAATTGCAAAGCATAACCTGTGCTTCAAGAGTCTTCAAGACACTTGCAACACACATATCATCCCATTAATTTTTACAACAATCCTTAAAAGTAGACAAGTATTTTTAAACCAAACTACAAATGGAAGAAAGGCAATCATGCACCGGAAATTCATTCCATCAAGTCTATCTGACTAGAGATAGATCAGGCCTCGCACAGCCTTCCCCTCCTAACAGTAGAGGAATCACAGATTATAGGTGTTCTTCCAACTGAACCACAAAACCCTCACATATAACTGAGACTGCAGATCTAGCCAATGATTTTAACTCCAAAAACAACTGTCAGCAAGGCTATAATTGATTTGCTATAAGTAAACATTATGATTACTTAGACTGCAATCCTAAGCCACTTTCCTGGGAGTAAGATCCATTGAACACAATGGGGCTTACTTCTGAGTAGACATTGTTGGGATTTCACTATTACTGTGATTTAGAAAGAAAAGGCAGCTAACAAAGGCTCCTGGTAGGTCTTTCGTTGAGATCTCCATCAAATTAGCCCCACCACCACTGCTGAAGTGTTTCTAGAGACCAAACAGCAGTCAATATAGTAGGATCAACTAGATCCATTCAACAAATACATGCTTAGAGCAAAGATTACCTCTCATTGCATCACAGTAATACCTCAAACCACACTTACATTTTTGTACTGTGTGGCAAGACGGCTGCTTCAGACTCACAAGCAGATTCAACAGTGTAAATATACATAGCTGTACATAAGTTCAGAGGGTGCTTTTCCATTATATTGCCTTCAAAGTAGTTCACAGGAGGGGGAAAAGGGATAAATATTCCATTAAAAAATCTTCATCCAAAATCCAACACAAAATAAACAAAAAACTCCTAGTATTCATGAATTCTTGGAGCTCCAAAGCTTGGTAGGACAGTGATGCTTTTATTACTTCTCAGTGTAGTAAATGGGCAGATCTCTTTTGGGATATAATTCTACAATACAGTCATTGCCAAGGAAAACTTACATTTCTTAATGGGGGACAATCTCATTACAGATGATAGAGTCATATCAAGTATGTCTCCAACCCATTCCTGATGAGGAATGGTTAGCCATGACAAATACCAGTAAATGCAGTTTATATTAAGTGTGCAATAACATTCTCACCATCCAGTGTATAGTTGGAGTGAACACTTCATGGCTACCTGGCTTCTTTTTTTCTTTTTTAGGATCTGGGTAGATTCATTTGTTGCATCCAATCCCTAACTAACCACACAAACCTCAGACTCTTTCAATGCCAATCCAGTCATTCATCATTACCACAGAATAAAACCACAGCAGGGTCAGGCAGAACTGCACTGTTCAAATAAGTTACATACGATACAGAATAGGGTTCTTGTTCAGCATGTATGGGATTGTACTTACTGAGGGTGCAATCTAGGGTCTTCTACCGACTCATAAAACTTTAACTTTAAGACTCATTGTGGTACCAGTCTGGCCTTGATCCAGCCCTGAAATGAATACTACAGATATTTTTAAGAGTCACAAGACTACTGATGCCATGTTTCTGTTTGCTACATGTTCAAACCTTAAGTAACAAGTAAATTGGCATAGTTATCTCAGTAGTACCTACACACACAAACATAATTTATCAAAACAGGCTGCCACTAGAGATGATGGACTATCTGAAAATATCCTGGGATTTAGAGGGATTGCCATGGATCTTAATATGCCAGTCACCGAGATAAGAGAAGCTACTTCTCTCACTACTCAGGTAGGCAAATTTGCATCCAGTCTAAAGTATCAAGTATATCACACTTCTATTTTCCTTTCCATGTTGGCGCTATCACAACTTTTTCACAGGAGGGAGAGTGGCATGATTTATGTACTGCAATAAATTCAGTCGTATTTTTATTAGGTGGCTGTTTAGCAGGGAATGGAGGAAATGGGTCTTTGAACCTTAGGATAGGCCTCAGCTCCTGGAGACGTCTACTACCAACAATACCAGGCAATGCAACCAAATGACACCTTCCAAATTTCCTAATGGACTTATGGGGACTATGTGGGACTATAGCTGCAATCCTAAAGACAATTTCTTGGGAGTACACACAATAGGGCTAACTTTTGAGGAGACATGGTTAGGATTGTGCTTTATGTCTTAGATTGCTGCTCTTAAAACAGAGCCATAGTGGAGTCCAGCAGAGTTTATGGATCCAGGAGGCCTCCTTGCACAACCCATATGAGCATAACCTGAATTACAGTATATCAGAAGCCTCAGTGGAATATCTTGATGATAAATTACACAGTACCAAACAGGAATATCTACTACTGAACTAAATATCTACTGCATATATCTGTTATATATCAAGTGCCTACTCAACAGTAATAGGAGGATGTCCAACAGAAAACTGTCAGGGTAAATACTTTATACACAGAGTTGGCCCAGTCATAAGTCAACCTGGTGTAGCTTGAGACAAAATCAGATAGCAGGAGGAGGTAAGGGGATGGTGGATGCAGAATGTCCTTCATGGCTAGTCTACCACAATCTCTCTTCAGCCCATCATGGACATGAGCTATATTGACCTACTTTTTACTTGCCTAATCTGAAAATGGATCAGCAGTTTCCTTACCATGCGACATCACATGGTTTTCAGAAACTAGGAAGTGCTTTTATTTTATTTTACCCAGTTTTATCCATAGGGACCACGTGAACAAAGGAAGTCCTTAACAGTCCCTTTAAATAAAAGTGTAAGCCACACATCTCTGTGTTCAAGTGGAAGATGGTAAGAGTTTCTTTTCAGCATATGTGCTGTTGCATGTTTGTAACACAAACATCACACAGGGATTGGGATCAGCACTGGCCAGGTTAGCCCAAGCCCAAAGTACCAATATCACACCAGTTAATATGGCTTTGCTTCAGGGAGCCCAGCCAGGGGCAGCCAACTGAGGCAGTTGCCTAAGGCTACAGATTGGTCTTCAATGCTTTTAGTCCAGGGGCCTCCAAACCCTGGTCGCAGTCTGGATCTGGCATGCTGCAAAAATCCTTCTGGATGTTGCATGATGGTGGCAAAGAATGTTCCATGCCATGCTTGATTGTCATACAGCCTCACATCAGGCAGCTGCTTCCCCAGGGAAATTGAGGCAAGAGCCTTTCAGGGTAACAGGTAGTAGAAGCGGCTGTCCAGTGTGAAGTTGCATGAAGATCAGGTGTGAAGAAAAGAGGTTGCCATGCAAAACAGGAAGGCTTTACTGCTGCCATGTGAATGCACTATGGACCAATTTGGAGTTTGTTGCTTTAGTCAACCACTCTTCAATCCTACTCCACCTTTCTCTTTTCCAGTCAACAGACACTATGGTGGCATATTGCCAGGTAACTGAGGCACCTGGTCCATTGATTCACATGCCAGATCTTGGGCTGGCCCTGCTCTCAACAACCTGGAACCAACACCTTGTTTCCAGTCTAAAGTATCAAGTATAACATGTAGTTAAGCTCTTGCACTAATGTACTTAAGTTGGTACTGAAGCTGGTACCAAAACATGTTGTAAAGCCCTTGTACTCACATGCAAAGAGGAAGGGAGGAAAACTGCACAATATTTACACTCAGCACTGATCAGATCAGCTACAGAGCAATCAATTGAACTGTGGCATCAGAAATGTCTAACTACTGTATAAGCCTAAACACACTTTCCTGAAAGCAAACGCATTGCTTCTGAATAAAGACACAGGATCAAGCTGAAAACTTAAAGAAGACGTACAAGGACAAAATGTACAGGAACACTGCATGCAGTGAAATTTACTTCTGAGTAAATATGCACAGGATCTGGCTGCATAGTTTGTTCTGCTTGATGAATGCCCTGTATCACCACAGTATGGCTGGAGAGATGAATACACATTTAGTCCATGTCACAAACTTCATGCAAGATTCACAGATGCAATTTCCCATTCATCATTGCCCTCTATGGATGAGATCCACCTTGTAGAAAATAGCCCTAACACTCTGCAACTTCACCTTATAAGTAGTCCCAACTCGGATGTTACAATTCTGAGAACTATAAAAATACCCGCTCACAGTTCTCACCAAACAAGCAAGTGACAATTGTGACAAGTGACAATTGTTAAACCTCCAGATGAGCTGATCACCAGTATGTGCTCAGATTCCACACTCTGCTACTCATCAGTTTTACTCAGAGCAAGTGCCTCTCTTGACCTCTGACCTTGCAGAAAACCTGACACTGCAGATTTACAATGCACATTAAAACGAAAAAAAAGGTTCAGCCACACTTTATTCACTGTCCTCAACGTATAATTAAATTTTGTTACATGGCTATTTTCCTAAAGCCTGTTATTTCCCCTATAAATTATCCCCCCAGTGCAATTTCTCTGCACAAGGCACAGCCGTACAAAGGGTTACAAGAGATTCCTGAGTTAAAAATCGTCCCCGTCTCTCAGCTTCAGAAATAGCTGTTGATGTCATTTACATAAAAGAATTATTACTGTGGTTTTAAGTTACTTGAAATAACTGCTCTCTGTACCGAGAAAGAATGCTGAAATGTTTTCCTTAAGTCAGAAAGTGCCAATCAGCAGGCTGCCCTGTTGTTGTCGCCACACAGCATATTTTCAGAGTCGAATTTACTATTCCCCAACAATTTAAAATCAATGATTTAAAAGAAAAAAAAATATTGCCGCATCTATAAACAAGTTAATGGAGTAAGTGAAAACAAAGTAGTGTTCTTAATGGGAGTGTTATGTTGCCCTCTCTAGGCCCTGGCTCTAAGTGCGAGTTTCTGTAGGCTCCCTGCCAATGTCCTTGCTGCTGCTACTCTGCTAATGAATGACTAACTGAGGCCAGTAGAGGGAAGTGACATCACTGGGGTATAAAACTGAACCACATCAGGAACAACATAAAAAAAATACTTTCTACTTGCTTCATGTTTTGTCAGGAACATTCCACACAAGTGATTTGCATTATTTCAAGGAGTGCCACTATCTCCCTAAGACATTATTTTCATCCAGTTGAATAATTCTGAGACACGTCAGTTAAAGACCTAATGAAATACGCCAGGATTGTATAATCAAACAACTAATGACTAGCAGTTTGCATTTTTAAAATAAATAAAATCATGAGTAACATTTTTTTAAAAGTCAACACAGATGAGAATTAGTGTATCGACAGAACGCTCTGGCTGGTAATGGTAGGATTAATGTTCTCAAAGGATGTTTCTACTACAGTAACATGAGATGGTCATTAAGGCATATTAAAATGATTTGTGGCCCATCCCCCCACCCTTCCTAAACCCTTTCATTAAACTAGAGAGACAGAACTTGTCCTGCTGATGAATATTCACAATAAGAGATTTCAAAATATTTGTTAACCCTGTCATTCACACAGCCCTGTCCTATGGATGTTTACACAAAAGTAGGTCCTTTGGTACTCAATGGCACTTAACCCTATCATAGGGTCCCTCTGCATGAGATTGCAACCTTATTAGAGTTAGGCTGCAACCCTTAAGACACTTGCCTGGGGGTAAGACTCATTGAACACAATGGGGCTCACTTTTGATTAGACATGGCTAGGATTGCACCCAATGGGATGATCCTAGTACAGACAAAAGTCCAAAAGTTTCCTGTCAAGGATGGTAGTTCCAGTAGATATACAGTGCAATCCTAAGCATGTCTACTCAGAAGTAAGTCCCATTGTGTTCAATAGTACTTACTCCCAGGAAAGTGTGGTTAGGATTGCATAACATGGCTATTCTTCAATAAGGTGAATGGACTGCAACCAGTAACTTATGAACATTAAGCAATTTAAATTAGAGAATAAATGACAATAGCCACAATACCACACATGCTTCCTTGGGAGTAAATCCTACTGAATACAGGAGGACTTACTTGAAAGTTAACAAGCCTACAATCCAGCTGAACACAGAAATGATCACATACATTTAAGTTTTAAACAAAAGAGTTATCCAATATGATTTAATAACATTTTCAATGGTTTCCTGTCTGGTTTAGTGGCCGGTCTATTATGCCTGTAGTCTTTTTCAAGGGGTGAATTGGGGGGAGGATATTTAATCCTTCCCCTTTCCAGATCACAGACCATGTTGAAGTAATAAATTTGAAAAGCAAATAATAAGTACTAGCAAAAAAAGAGGAGGGGGAGGAGAGACAGCTGTATGGGGAAGTTAAGGGGGGTGGAGAGGACTGATGAGATCTCTAGGGGGGGAAGGAAAGGGGGTGAACCAGGGTATGGTTCACTCCCTTCCTCTCCTCCAATAACTTCTCCATATTCCAGAAATGTCAACTCAAGGAGGATATCAAAAGTACAGATGTGAGACTGCAATCCTATCCACATTTCCCCATTCATTATAAAGGGACTTAGAGTAGACCATGCATAAATTGGGCTCTGAGGCTACAATTCTATCCACTCTTCCCTGGGAGTAAGCCCCAGGGACTACACTCTTCCCTGGGACTACAATGGGGCTTACATCTGAGTAGACCTGCTCAGGATTGTGCTCACATGCTGCAATCCTACCCACACTTTTCTGGGAGAACATGCCATTGATTATAATGGGGCTTACTTCTGAGTAGACAGGCATAGCATTGTGCTCACAGGGTGCAATCACACACACACTTTCCTGTGAATAAACCCCATTGGCCATAATGGGACTCCTGAATAAACATGCATAGGATTCCACTCTAAGGGTGCAATCCTAACCATGTCTACTCAAAAGTAAGCCCCATTGTATTCAATGGGTCTTACTTCCAGGAAAGTGTCTTTAGGATTGCAGCCTAAGGCTACAATCCTACCCACACTTTCCTGGGAGTAAACCCTATTGGCTATAATGCGACTCCAGAGTAGACATGCATAGGATTTGACTCTAAGGCTGCAATCCAAGACACTTTCCTGGGAGTAAGATCCATTGAACTTACACTGAACATTGAATGGGCTTACTTTTGAGTAGACCTGGTTAGAAATGCACCCTAAGGCTACAATTCTATCCACACTTCCCTGGGAGTAAGCCTCACTGACTATAATGGGACTTACTTCTGAGTAGATGAGCATAGGCTTGGGCTCAAAGTGTGATAGGAAGAATGATAAAGCATTCTGTAAGCTGGGGAAGAAAGTGTTGCGAAGGATTAAATGATCATCCATAAAAATGAACCTCTCAAATACAGTACAGTGCACTTTGCACAAGGTAGAGAAATTAAGGAGCATGTAATCCAAACCAGTAATTCTATCTTGGAGTGACGTGTGTGTGTTTGTTATGGGAGGGCTACAATTAACTCCATCAGATGGACTGCCGGGGACGGGGGGGGGGGGGGCTCCACTGTCAACATTGGGAAGGCTGCAGAAGGGGGGGGCCTACAGGGTAACTATTAAGTCCTCTTTTTCCAGGATCTGTCCTGGATTTTATCCTTATTTCCTGAAAAAAACAATCTCCATGTCTTGTGAGTGGGCAGCATGTAGCCTTCTTGTAATTCGGAAATTATATATGCAAAAATGACATGCAACTAATAAATGATATGCATTTAATAAATGATATGCAATAATAAATGACATGCAATTAAGTAACATGTTTAAATTAAGCACATGAAACCAACATCTTAGCTTTTATTTTTTTTTGCATGTCCTACATTTTTCTGAGGGTGTCCTACATTATATTTAGGTCCTTTTTTATGATTATGTCATATGGTCACCCTGGGGTGGGGGACTGGTTCTGCCATGGCCCAGGATTGTGGCTGGATTGGAAGGAGCCTTGCATGCATCTGGCTATTGTTATTATTCTGATGATGATGCGCCTTTGCAAATGCTCCCACCTCTCTCTCTCTCTCCGCATAAACACAGCGCCGCTTGTCTCCCAGCCCTTAAAATAGTTCCTGCTCAGGAACACGGTGCAGAGTCAGCTGACTGGAGTAGCCAGCAGAATTGCGGGCATACATGAAATTACAGATCCAGAAGAATACAGTGTAACTGCGAGCCTCCAGCGCCACTTCCTCCCCATCCCTCCCTCTCCTGCTTCTTCTGTTGTCCTCCCCAACAGCAGCAGTCAAGGCACTTTCCCTGATCCAAAACTTTTCTGGATCCCAATCCACAAGATATATATTCCCTCCCACCCACCCCAAAATGTAACCTGCACTTTAAAAACCTCCTATCCTGCTTACCCTACTCAGCAGTACCACTGCAACCATAAACCACACTTTCATGGGAGTAAGCCCCACTGACTATAATAGGACTTACTTCTGAGTAGACATACACAGGATTGGGATCTAAGGCTGCAATCCTAATCACACTTGACTATAATAGAACCATATTGACATTAGGACTATAATATTGACTATAATAGGACTTCTGAGTAGACATACACAGGATTAGAATCTAAATTGCAATCCTAATCGCAGTTACTCGAGAGTATGAACCACTGACTATAGACTTACTTCTAATTAGGTATGGTTAGGATTGTGCTCTAAGGCTGCAATCCTAATCAGTTACTCGGGAGTAAGACCTATTGACTATAGTAGGACTTACTTCTGAGTAGACATACACAGGATTGGGTTCACAGGCTGCAATCCTATCCACACTTACGCGGGAGTAAGCCCTTACTTCTGAATAGACGTGCACAGGATTGGGCTGTTTCAATGATGTACATAGGGACCTACATCCGAGGAAATCTACATGCCAGCCCCGATCCTCGCCGCACCTTTACTCGCGAGGAGTCCCTCTTCTTCACCCTATCGGGACAAAGCTTAGTGTCTACAAGCTCATCTTACTGTCCAATCCTATCCACACCTTCCTGGGTGTAAGGACCACTGATTCTAATGGGACTTACTTCTGAGTAGACATGCCTAGGATTGGGCTCTCGGTGTCCAAATTTAATGGACTGAGAGAAGTCTTCAGTTGGTAGGTGGGACTCCTCGTGAGTAAACGTGCGCAGAGGATCCAGCCCTTCTAGAGAGAAGCTTATTCGCTTTTCTTTTTTTTAAAGCAAGCCAGGTAACCATCCTATTCACAATAACCCTGGGAGTAAACTGAGCTCTGTTGACTAAAATGGGACTTACTTCTGAGTAGACGTGCACAGGATTGGGCTCTCAGGTTGCACCCCTATCCTATTACCTATGAGTAAGATCCACTGAATATTACTTCTGAGTAGACCTGCCTAATATGGGGTTTTGACTCATCTACACCACCACCATCAAACCCCACCCCCCCCCCCGCAGCTTTCTCTGGATTATGCCCACTTTTTACAATACTGTATCACGATTATGTTCAGCAAGTCCTACATCCAGAGGAAGAGCTGATGGAGAGAGCGAGGAGCTGGGCTGTTAATGCTTAACATGTTTGTGCTGGTTATATTAACACACATACACCGGAGTGCTTTGAAATCCGCCCAGGCAGATCTGCAAGTTATTTGAATGCATTATTTTCCCCGGTACCTGTCATTTATCACTTTATTCAACACGTCTTTGCCAGAGAAATCGCTTTTGATCTCCACTCACTGCCTCCATTTCGTAATTTCCGCCTTCTTTTTCCAACAGATCAAAAATACTTGCCAGCAAAAAAAAAAAAAAGACACCGTCGAAAAGGGGGAAAAAATAATCCAATATTTAAATCCACTTGGGGGGATTGCTGAAAAAAATCCTCCCCCCATTGAAATGAAGGGGATCAGCAAGCATGTGACGACGACGATGCTTAAACAGCAGTGCTGGGGGGGGGTGAGGAGGAGGAGGAGGAGAAGGAGGAGGGGGTGATGTAAGTAAAGATCACCTTCAACACACACAGAGAGACAGCAAGTTCTAGGATCGAACGTTGAAGGTATGAACGTTCCATTCAGCCCTGTTGGGATCGAACGTTGAAAATATGAACGTTCCATTCAGCCTGAAAATGACAGACTGTGGCAACAACAGTAGCCCTTTAAAGAAACAGAAGCTCACGTTGCCGGCAGAAGGGAACATTTCAATCCTGTCCTTTAATAAACATTACAAGGGGGGGGGGATCACGAACACACATACATACATACACACAATGACACAGGCACACACACAGAGAAATAGATGTTTACCACCTCTCCATGGTCACTGCTTCTGCCTTGGGGAGTATCTTCTGGTAGGAAATAAAGTTTGGAGCTGGATAAAAGTTGCCTGCTCGACCTTTCTTCCCACAGCAGCTGAAGCTCCGCTATGCAAATCGGTTGGTCGGGTTTACATCTTACAAAGAAAAAATCGCCAAGGGACAAAATCCTCGGTCTGCCTTCCAGGTGGAATTGAAAAGCCTTGTAGAAAACGTAAGGTCCGTGTAAACCACACGGAGATCCGACCCACTGGAAGGAAAAAAAAAAGGGAGAAAGGGAAGGGTGAGAAAGGAATAAAAAAAACACATCAGCAATTCGTTTTGGGGGGCGATGAAAAAGCCAACCCCACTCTGATTAGTGGAGAGACACATCATAAATCAGGTGGGAATCATGTAGGGTGAAGGGGCTTGTTTGGGGAGGCAGGCTGGTGGGGGGTGAAAAATCATAGTCACCATTATAATAATCTGTCTCTCTCTCTTTCTATACGATCATTTTTTTTTTAAAAAAGGGGGAAATGGCAATTAGAGAGGGAAAAGTTGTTGGAAAGTTTGGGGGGAGGTGAAGGTGGGTGCTCAGGGGATCCGGGGTGCGGGGATGTGGGGTGCTGGAGAGAGGAGAGGGAGGAGAACCGAATACCTGGACTGAATTGGGCTCCATCTCGACGTTCTGAATTGATTGAACTCAACATTCTCTCCAAACTTGTTGGCTTGAATGGATTGCATCAGGTCCTGGCAGGGAAAAGCGATCTCTCTCCACCAGGCTCAATATAAAACCCCAATCCCACATCCTAGGCGATCCTAAAATAAAACCCAATTCCAACCCCGGTTACCCACCACTCCCGACTTTCCAACCCTGCAGAAAAACCTGTGCTTGGATCCCACCTGCTGCCACCCTGCAGAGGAGATACAGGTCTGTGCCCATCCCTGGGACTCACCAGGATGGGCTAGATCCACCCCAAAAGGGGCTCAAAAACCCCACAGCCTCCCATCCTCTGCAAAGACCCCATCGCAGTCCTTTGCAGCCCCCCAAGCGCCCCGCAAAGGGCTAGATCCATTTTTGAGGCTGGGCAAGGCGATCCTTTTAGGTTGCTCAGCTGTCAGGACCTGCTTGTATATGTCTAATATAAAGAACATTTCCTGCAGAGAGTCAGCGGCGCTGTTCTTCTTTCTAATTCTCTTTAGCAGATTTGCTTTTATTAGACATGTAGATTTGTTTGATAGTTAAATTACGTTCCTTTACTGCCATATTCTCTCTTCCTCCTCCTCACCCCCTCTCTACAAAAACCCTACAACTTGATGGGGTAGATTTTGGCTGCTTGGTGTTCACATTGGGGGGAACATAGAAAGTGGGTTATCGATTATATAAACATATAAATATTAATGCATTTGTTCTCTTTTGCAAAAAAAAAAAAAAAAGGCAGCACAAAAAAGGAGGGGTGAGTGAACACACAACACACACACAGCCCCGATCACGGGATCTTGCAAGCAATATTGAACAACCAGCGTATATTGAACAGCCAGTGTGTATTTTTTTTTAAGAGGCTAGAACAATAAACGCTGCACGCGAGATCAATAGATGGGGACTATTCGGTGCGGACACACATACATACACACAACCCAACTACGTGTTTACAATGCAGATCTCCTTGCAAGGGCGCGCTCCACTACTAATGTGTTTATGTAACCCAAGTGGGTATGTATATGTGTGTGTATATATATATTCAGGGATACGGTACTCACTCCTAAAGCGCATCCAGATCTCTTTCTTTACTGGTAGTAGAAAGTAGTAGCAGGGGGGTAGTAGAAAAGATCGGTAGGTGGGTGGGTTTGCATCATTTTGCAAACTCGATCCACCCCATCCCAAATTATTGTTGCAATCCTAAAGACACTTTCCTGGGAGTAAGACCCGTTGAAAACAATGGGGCTTACTTTTGAGTAGACACTGTTAGGAGTGTGCTGTAAAACTCCCTGGGGAGGGACTGTGAAAAAAGCAGAGAGACAGAGCACAATCCTAACCGTGTCTACTCAAAAGTAAGCTCCATTGTGTTCAATGGGTCTTACTCCCAGGAAAGTGTCTTTAGGATTGCAACATCTCTGTGTGTGTGTGTGTGTGTGTTGAGAGAGAGAGAGAGAGAGAGAGAGAGAATCAGCTGCTTGCAATGGGGATCTTTATTTACTGATTGTTCCTGGAGAGCTTTGCAGTATTTTTTTTCCCTCCCCTTGTATGCGGAGTTATTATGCAAACCCCGGGAAAACTTAAGAGGATGCGGGGAGGAGAGACCCAGACCCAGCAAATGCCATGCGATGGACTCGCTACAACTGATCCACCAGCAGTTTTTGCCTTTTCCACCCGCAGCCTATAGAAGAGACTTATTTTTTTTTTTTGCAGCGTTGATAGGAAAATGGTGCATTCTCTCTGTCTTTCCTCCCCTTTTACACCGAGCTCGCGTAGTTGATCTTGCAAAAAGGAGGGAGGGGAGGAGAAAAGTAAACACCATGTAGTATACAGGGAAATAAAATATAAAAAAGTCTGTACAGTATATGACAGTTGTAATCTGATCCGTGATAAAAAAAAATTACAGGATGTCGACATGAGTGGCAGGGCTATTTTTAACGCTTTCGCAACGTTGCACCTCCGAGTAGTGGTTGCAACAGGATGACTTTAATGAAAATTATATTCACGTGGCTGAAGTTAATACAATGGGGGGGGGAGAGAAGGAGGGGCTTGACTCCTTAGTGACTTGAGGTTACATAGAGAGGATCCTTCCCCCCTTCTCCTACTACACGCTTGTTCCTATCAGTATTAGCGTAGTTAACCTTATCTAATCCATTTTTTTCTTCTGAAAGGGCAGCATTAGCAGCAGAAAACAAGATCTTTCTGTAGATCCTACAGAGAGAGAAAGAAAGAGAGAACATGGCAGAGCATCAAATTACAATAAGTAGTAAAAAGTCCTCCTCACCCTAGCCAAAGAGCTGTCGAAAAGTATTTTAATAATTTAAAGGGACAGTACAGCTCCGCCAAATGCAGACGATTAAAAAAGGCTGTGTGTTTATATAGTCCTCCTTTTCCTCCCCCTCCTCCTAGGCTCGCTGCAGCTACATTAATAGCTCGATCCACCAACCAGTTAAGCCGGAATGCTTAGTAGATGCCACTGCAATTCTAAACACGTGTCAAGCAGCATACGTGGGAACTGACTCCCACCGAGTTCAGTGGGACTTAAAAGAGCCCGATCCTAGCCGTGTCTACTCGGCAGTAAATCCCACTGTAGTCAGTGGGGCTTACCTCCAGGTAAGTGTGGTTTAGGATTGCAGCCTCACTGCCCAATCCTATCCACGCTTTTCTAACCCTGCAATCCAGAGTAACTACGGGAGCACGTAAGAGACATTACGTGCACCCGTAGTTATGGCACCATCTAGTGAAAACCGATGGGAAATTCATATTGCAATCCAGAGCAAATTGTTCTTACACCGGAGCAAGGACTTCCCGTAGTTACTCTGGATTGCACCCATAGACTCTAATGACTCTAATGGGACTTACTTCTGCGTAGGATTGAGCTTCCAATCCCACCCAGAGGCATGCTTACTCGGGAGTAAGGCTCATTACACTCAGTGGCACTTACTTCCGAGTAGGCGGTCGACACTGCACTCGATATTCTCTTAAGCACCAAGCTTGTCAATAGTGGGAGAGCCATTTAGAGTAACCTCATCCATTTCAGTGTTACTCCAGAGTAAACGGGGAGACCAACTGGGTGGTCGAAATCCACCACCCTCTATTTTTACTTTTTTGTGATCAATGTGATCACACAATTTTGTGTGATCTTCAGTCTGTTGCGGAGATCTGATAAACATCTGAGCTGATTTGTGTATCTTTCTCTGTGTGTGTTAAGCAACTGGAGTTGCATTATAAAACACACACACATAACAGATCGTTTTGAAGATTGCCTCTCTGAGTCAGTTTCCTGTATAAGCAATGCAGCAGGAGCAGCCTTTATACAGGAAACCTCGATTTTAAAAGGAAAAGTTAAAAAAAGCCCTCTGGGTATCCATCTATTTATTGCATATTATTCACATACACCCCTCCCCATTCCCACGCCCCTGTCGTATGGGTGACCATATGCCATAACAAAAAAAAAAAAAGGACGAAGTCCCCCCCCAAAAAATGTAGGACATCCATAGATAGATAGATAGATAGATAGATAGATAGATAGATAGATAGATAGATAGATAGATAGATAGATAGGAGGTCAGCTTTGGAGTTTCTGCTCTGTGTATGTATATAATATATTTACATATATGTACGTGTATTTGTATGTACAGTATGTATATATGCATACAGTATATATATGTACATGTATACATACATATACACACACATCAGAACCTCCAAAGTTGACCACCTCTCCATATTGACCACCTCTCTCTCACACACTTATTAAACAATCATAAGCCTATCTTATGCAATCATAAGCCTATCTACTCAGAAGTAAGTCCTATTGTATTCAATGGGGCCTACTCCCAGGAAAGTGTGTTTAGGATCACAGCCTTAGAGCACAAGCCTTACCATGTCTACTCAGAAGTAAGCCCCAGTGTGTTCAATGGGTCTTACTCCCAGGAAGGTTCTTTCGGATTGCAACCTTAATTTATTAACTACAGTGATTTTCAACCAGTGTGCTATGGATGGTCTGCAGGTGTACTATGAGAATTTAGGGAGAGTCATTTATAATAGGGCAATTGGGGGATTTGAGCCCCCTGCCTACCAGTAGCGAGGTATGCTTTGTCAATGGTCTAAAAGCTAATTGTGTGCCTTGACTATTTTAGTGCCTTGTCAGTGTGTCATGAGATGAACAAGACTGAAAATCACTGAACTGCAATAAGGCTACATGCTTACAAGGAAAAGGATATTGAAGATTTTTTATCCAGGACGTATGGATAAAATCCTGGAATAAGAGGACATATATGGTCACTTTGTCTTTATCCCTAATGGGTAGAGCTTTGCACAGCAGAAGAGCAACTTTTGAGTCTGTGGTCCTTAAGTAGCTGTGGCTACCTGGAAACACTGAATCTCTGCAGCACTCCTTAATGGGCCTGATCCCCAATAGGGGGAAAGAAAGGCCCCCCACCCCAAATCTTGTAATAATGTGGGTGCATTTTAATGCATGTCTACTCAGAAGTAAATCCTATTGTGTTTGTCTCTGTTGGGACTTAGTCTCAGGAAAGTGTGTATAGCATTGCAGCCTCATAGTCTTCACACCCAGATCAGATCACACCTTGATTCCTCCATCCCCCCAACACCAATTTTCCCTAAAAGGTGTCTCCTTCCCACACTCACATCCCCTCCCAGTGTAACCACTCCTTCCTTCCTTCCCCCACTGGTGACGCCTGTCTCCTCTATGCACCTGTAAATTATCTGCTCTGCAAATACCCATGCAGAGAAAGTTTCAATTAAGATAAGTAGATTGTATTGAGAACTGTGTTCTTTGAAGTAATGTAGTTAATAGCCTGTTTGATTTCGGCTTGCAAGAGAGTAATAACGTTGCATTCAAGACTCCATCAATCACCCTAGCAGATACTGATGGGGGTGGGGAGGGAGGAAGAAGAAGAGGCTGGGGTCCTCCTGTAATGAAGGGTCTCCTGGAGGGGGAGATAAAGGAAGACACGTGAGATTATTTAGAACACGTGTTATGGAGCATTCAGACATGCAAAAAAAGAAGCCCTGCTGAATTAATTGGGCTTTTATGGTCTCTGATCACAAAATTGCAGTGTTAGGATTGCTAGCACTTGATATTGGAGAACTGTTTTCGAAAGGATCGATTCACACGTTGCTTCTTTCTCACGTGTTTACCTGGGATTCACAAATCGGGTGGCTTTGATGACTCTCCAAACCCCCTTTAGGAGCATACAAACAAACACCCTCCTCTGACACCGAATGAGGACAGGTTTGGATTCAATCTCTTGAGGATCGCGAAAGAGATGAGTTGCTACGACTGACAGCCCAATCCTATGACTGGTCTACTCTGAAGCAAGTCCCATTATAGTCAATGAGGCTTATTCCCAGGAAAGTGAGGATAGGATTGCAGCCTGTAAGACCATTCCTATGCATGTCTACTCAGAAGTAAGTCCCATTGTAGTCAATGGGGCTTACTCCCAGGAAAGTGTCCTATGTATGTCTACTCAGAAGCAAGCCCCATTAATGTACTCCTAGGAAAGTGTGAATAGGAGTGCAGCCTATGAGATCAATCCTATGCATGTCTACTCAGAAGTAAGTCACATTTTAGTCAGTGGGGCTTACTCCCAGGAAAGTGTGGATAGGTCAGGACTGCTAATACTCAATATATGAAACAGGCTTCAAGTGAAAAGGGGGGGGGAGCAATTATATCGGATCTGGCTGCAGTCCTAGACACTTTCCTGGGAGTAATGCCCATTGAACAGAATGGGGCTTACTGTTGAGTAGACATGGTTAAGATTGTACTCCCTCTTAAAACCCCCCAGCAGGATATGAGAGAGAGATTGTTTGCCCTGTAAGAGCACAAGCCTAACCGTGTCTACTCAAAAGTAAGCCCCATTGTGTTCAATGGGTCTTACTCCCAAGAAAGTGTCTTTAGGATTGCATCCTAAGTCTTCTATGTTCCACTTCCTCCTTAAGAGCACAATCTTAACCATGTCTACTCAAAAGTAAGCCCCATTGTGTTCAATGGGTCTTACTCCCGGGAAAGTGTCTTTAGGCTTGCACCCTTAGTCAGCAAATTTTCCCTACTACTGTACATGCTACACACTGCCGCATGTGGCTGGACTCCGCAATTGCAGGTGGCTTGCAGTGGGGCATCAATGCCTCCATCAAGGATGGGCACATGGAATGGGGTCAGTGTTAATAAGCAGATCCCCCCTTTTTAGTTCTTTATAAGCAGCTGCCTCCCTCCACCCCCCAACCCCAGATCAGAAGAGAGAACAGTGCAGTGATTTCCATCAACATGTCACACGTCATTGTGTAGGACCAGGAGGAATAAAGAGGCAGGTGACGCAAGAGATCACATTCAATGTACTGATGCTCAGAGCCTGGCTGGCAGGAGGTGCACCAGGGAACATGCTCCATTGTTTCCAAGCCCAGGAATCCAACAATCCTAGGAACATAAAGCAACCCACCCAATCATGAAGTCAATGGGGCAGGGTGACCATATGTCCTCTTTTTTTTCCAGGACATGTCCTCTTTTTAAGGCTTTTGTCCTGGAAAAAATTCTTTGTCCTCCTTTTCCTTGTGAGCAGGCTGCATGTAGTCTTCTTGTAATTATCAGTGCATTCCAAAGGATGGCCACTCAGAAGTAAGCCCCACTGTGTTCAATGGGTCTTACACCCAGGAAAATGTCTTTTGGATCGTGGCTTATATTTATATACTGTATTGATATGTGATATGTCCATAGATAGATGGATCGATATACTATATATGAGAGAGTGTATATATCTATCTATACTGTAGATAGATATATGAGAGTATCTATCTATCTATCTGGATAGATATACTGTAGATAGTTATGAGAGTATCTATCTATCTGGGTAGATATATTGTATATGAGTGAGTGTATATATCTATATATACTGTAGATATGAGAGTATCTGTCTGTCTATCATCTGACTGTATTTTTTTAGCTTTTTTATTTTGTCATGCTCTACAACATTTTTCTTCAGTGTCCTACATTTTGGGGTACATTGTCCTGTTTTTTGGTCATGACATATGCAGAGTGACCACATGTCATAGCTGCAGAAAGAGGACAACGCCCCCCCCAAATGATATGACACCCAAGAAAAATGTAGAACATGACAAATAAAAGCAAAAACACTAATATATTGCTTTCATGTGGTTAATTTAAGCACTATATTACTTGTTATTAAATTTAAAACTATGACTTATTTAAAACTATTTAAAACATCTAATTTATTAATTACAAGAATTTTACATGCTGCTTGCTCACAAGGAAAAAAAGAGGACAATGAATATTTTTTCCAGGACTCAGGGCTAAAAAATAGGACACATCCTGATAAAAGAGGACATATGGTCACACTGGACATATGGTCACTCTGCACACAACCCCCTTTTTATTATGATTATGTCAAGGGGGTAATTTCATGATTATGTCAAGGGGGAGTAATTTCAGGGCTCGATCTGAATGGGGGGTGCACTATTCTTCCTTCCTTCCCCCCCAGCCCCAGAAATCAAAAGCACATTTCTGAAATCACAGCCCTGATTCACGGTTAAGGATGCGCAGGGTGATCGTTCCACATTAACCTGATCCAAGATCCAGCTGGGAGAGCAACAAGTCTGCTGATTCAGGTCTCAGGACATCGCTCTTTCCCTGCGACCTCTAGTGTTCGAAGAGGATTCAGCACCCCCAGCTCTGAATGCAGGCGGAGTCTCTCTGTGTGTGTTTAAAATGCCACTTGCCTTACATTGAATACAAATGCGTTGATATAACAAAAAGTGCATTCTTCAGACTCAAAACTGAACTATGAGACTGATTGTTCCAAGAATCAATCAGGTGTTATTATGATACAGCAGCAGGGTTATTATTATTATAAATAATAATAATAATTATTATTCATTATATTAATAATGAATAATAATTTTTAATAATAATTTTTAATAATAATAAAATTTAAAATTTAAATTTTTATATATGGCCATTACAACTGCTGGGAGATCCTATGTGAGGTCCAGCAGCTGATACGTATAGACTATTTATGCCCCAGGTACAGCTAGTCAACATTGTTCTATGAGCAGCTTGTAGAACTCTTTCCAGGTGGAATTATTCACATCTGGCTGGTCATCATCATATCTGGTATCAGGGAATGCCTTCAAGCTTCCAGCAGAAGTTTTCATGCCCTTCAAGCTGTAAACAGCGACTCATAACAGGCTCATTTCAGGCTCTGTCAACTCATAACAGCTTTGTCAGCCTGCAGTCTCCCATCCGGGAGCTGTCCATATGCTTCCCTGCTTAATTTTCTTCAGCAGCCCTGCACTCAACCACTAGACCAAGCCTCCTGCCTTGCAGAAGGGTAACCATATGTCATAAATGCAAAAAAGGATAAGCTCACCTCAAGAAAAATATATGACATGACAAAATAAAACACTCATGACATAATAAAATAGGTCATGACACTCATAAATTGCTTTCATGTGGTTAATTTAAACACTATGAGTACAGTCCTAAGTCTACTCAGAAGTAAGTCCTACTGTATCCATTGAGGCCTATTCCTAGGAAAGTGTTTTTAGGATTGCAGCCTATATTACTTATTATTAAATTTAAAACTATTACATTTACAGTGCAATCTAAGCATGTCTACTCAAAAGTAAGTCCCACTGTGTTCAATAGAACTTACTCCCAGGAAAGCATGGTTAGGATTGCAGCCATAATTTATTACACTCATGTTGCAATCCTAACCTCCACTTAGGTCAGGCTAAGCCCTAGCATAAGTCCTGTGCTGACTTGGGAGTGACACAAAAGTGCTGTAAGACACTCCTGTGCCACTCCTGGGGGAGGGTTAGGCCATTCTACAGACATACACTTGTCTTCCTACATCCTACAGGAACAGGAAGACTGATGAGGTTGTGCCAGCCTAAGTTGGGAAAGTACCCATAATTTGTTAATTACAGTACAAGAAGGGTACATGCTGCCTACTCACAAGGAAAAGGAGGGCAATAAAAATTTTTCCAAGGCTTAAAAAAAGAGGACATGTGGTTACCCTGATCAGGGACATCACTGATAAAACACAGAATGTACTATATTTTTGGAGGTGTATTGATTTGTTCCTGGCTGCCACAGTGCCACTGGATACCTCCTCCCAAGTGGAGGAAGATGGCAATGTCTCTAGGAAGAAGCTGCTAAACCTCCGTTTCAGAGTGATGTTTCTGGAGACTTCTGCAAACATGCGTAGGGAAACTCACCAAACCAACTCTCTATCCTATCAGTGCATCCATGCTGAAGAACTGACTGCTAATGCAGAAATCATTACTTGAGTTTCCAGGGAAAGGGTTAAAACATCCAATTTTAAGGTGTTTCTAGTAATTTGTTTCATGAGCCAAATTTCACCTTACAGTGTGTTGTGGACAATTTGATAGCCCCATCAGTAAGTAACTCACCAAGGCCCTAGATAGAGAAGATGCATTTCCTGGTGGTGCATTTATTGTGCCCCAATCATTTCATCCTTGTTCTTATTGACCTTAGCAGATTTATTGGGACCGTATTTTCACACACTGATAAAACTCTCTTTGAACAATTTGTGCACTACAACAGGGTATAAAATTATGCATTGCATTTGCTTATCAGTTGGTTTCGCACTTTGCGACTCGATCATTGCTAGACGGAAGGAAATATTTCTGTCCTTTGACCACTTTGCCTATTATTCCAGATATGTTAGGATAAAGTTACAAGTACTCTCTGGGGATGGAAAGGTGCTCTGCAGAGACTCCTGGTTATCTGATTATAGATATGGAGCTTGAGGGTTGAGTCTGAAGGAACCCATGTATGTAGTTGAGTAGAACCTCAGAAAAGGCCTATTAGATCAGACTAAGGACCCAGTCTAGCTTAGGCTCCAATCCTAAAGACACTTTCCTGGGGGTAAGACTCATTGAACACAATGGGGCTTACTTTTGAGTTGACATGTTAGGATTGTGCTCTTTCTATGCTTCAGTCACCAAGCAGATATCTTTGGGAGCACTCAAGACAACAATATACCTGTATCCTGTTTTTGCCATGTCCTTACATCTGGTTTACAAAGATAAAGCTACCTCTAAAACCTGAAGGGTGAAAATAGTCATTGCAATGGTTCTTGTGAAAATAGTCATTGTGATGGACCTTCCCCATTATGGCTGCAATTCCTGGGAGTAAGTACTATTGAACATAATGGGTCTTACTTCTGAGTAGACATGCTTAGGATTGCATTGTAATTCTGTCCAGTCATCTTTTAAATGCATCTAAGTAGGCCAGGTGCCATGAGATGAGAAGGCCTGGAGAAAAAAAAAAACCCAGGAAAAATGGGAAAAACAGATTCCCCCCCCCCATTTTCTAAAGCCTTTATTGTTTTGTTTGTTTGTTTTTTTAGAAAAATTGGAAATTTTACATCTCTGTAAGCTTGTGGTCATGTACAAGAATGGTTTTGCATTGATCTTAACAGTCAAGATCAGAGATAACCAACAGAAAATTAAACCCAGCATCTCCCATCATACAACATATTTGCAGACAGGATAAATCAGATATGTTGGGTCTGACTATAATTCATTCTGGTTTAATTGTTCTTTACCAGTGGCATAGCTGATTATTATGTAGCTCAGTGCAAAGCTCAAAATGTTGCCCCGGAAGTGATGTCACTACTGGAAGTTATGTCATCCCCAGATATTTTTTAAAAGAAAATTGGGGAAAAGTCTGCCTCCTCCTCCTCAGCAGTTCATCACCCATTTGCTCTGCAAGTGGCACAGCTAAAGCACCTATTTTCTCTCTGGAGCCGAAGAAGTTTTTGTTGCCTCCCCCCAACAAAATCAAATTAATTACTTTTAAAAAATGAAAAATGTATCCCTTATTAGTTCAGGAGACTGTGCTGGGATAAAGAGGAATAGTTACTCTTTCCCTGCTAAATATAAGAGCATCACTACTTAGAAGCGTCTATATACCCAGTTAGCATGGATAACGGTATTATGATATATGTAAATGAAAATGAGAGCTGATTCATATTAACACCTTATTAGTTCCATATAGTATCAAAATTACACTCCATTGGCTCTCAGAGCAATCAGTCTCTTGGGAAAGTTAAGAAAATCCACTTTTTGTTCCATAGGCTTTGGTGTTATCATTTTCTGATTAATTAGCAATAACCTTTGATAGACTATAGATATTCCAATGCAGTTTGTTTCTTTGCATTCTGCATAAAATTACCTTTCCAACAATATATAACATAATGTATTATAGTTCTACATACCCTGTTTTTCACAATTTTAGCAACTAATGTCAAGCTCAGCTTATAGCTCCTCTAAAGCTTATAGCTCAGTGTAACTGCACCCCCTGCATCCGACTTTTTACACCGGCAAAAGATCTGGAAAAAGGGATTTGTGTAGCAGGTATGAAACAAAGCTACAAATCAGTGTGTTCCCTGGTTCAAATCTTACCTCTGCAATAGGGGGACAGGGGTACTTATTTTACAGAGTTTTTAAGCATTACAAGATAATACATGTGAAGCACTTCAGAAACTTAAAAGCCTAGGAACACTAAATATTATTATTCCTAATGTCACTTTCCACTTGCCCATCCACATTCCTAATCCTATACATTAGGTATCTGCATCAAGACAAGCAAGGTGTAAAGCACAGCCACCCTTTCCAAGTGGGACAGAAAACTAGGAACTGCATTTTATGCATAGCTTTTAATGTATACTAAGGGTGCAATCCAGAGTAATTACGGGGAGTCCTTGCTCCGGTGTAAGAACAATTTGCTCTGGATTGCAATATGAATTTCCCATAGGTTTTCACTAGGTGCTGCAGTAACTATGGGTGCACATAATATCTCTTATGTGCTCCCGTAGTTACTCTGGATTGTAGGGTAAGAGATCAACTCATGTACTGCTATACAGTTGGCTGCAACGTATGATAGACTTATATAAATGCAACTTCATATGGTCAACTAACAAAAAGCCAGCAGTTTAAATTTGCTACATACCTTCCCAGGATGAAGCTGTTTGACCTCAGTTCCTGATTATGTTGTGATTTTCAAAGAGACAGGATTCCCAAATTATATCAATTGTATCTGTTGCAATGTATTTCAACAGAATACTTGCTATAATGAAAAAATACACTTGTGGCCCAGTCCTAATAGGTGCTGCTAGTATAAATGGGACTTGTGTCGGCTTCACTTCAGGATTGAACTCTTATATATATTCTGCATCTCTGCATTTTATTACATCTTATTCAGTAGTGGGCACCAGCAGGTTCGCACCTACTCTATAGAACCGGTTGTTAACAAGAGATAGGACATATAAAGTTTAAAAATCGCCATTTAAAAGTGGCTGCCAGATGGGCAGAGAACCGGTTCTTAATTTCTTTGACGCCCATCACTGATCTTATTGTGATAAAAAAACTTAGGATGAGCCTGGACAGATATAATCAGGTAGGACTATCAAGTGCAGGGAACACCACTTGAAAGCTGGCTTCACTCTTATGGTTCATAGGAGTTTCAGGGACATAATTTTGAGAGCTAGGATGTTGTAGTGGTTAGAGAGATGGACTAGAAAATAGTTAATTTTCACTGGAACTGTGGCACACTGGGAAAAGATTCAAAGTTCCCCTCTAAATACTGCAGGCACAATCCTGACCATTTACCTCCCATCCAATTTGCTTTGAGGAAACACACACACAGGGGGCACTAAAGGCTGGAAGGAGGAGGATGAACCATGGGCAAAATCCAGAGTAACAACGGGGAGTCCTTGCTCTGGTGTAAGAACATAGGTTTTCACTAGGTGGTGCAGTAACTTCGGGTGCACATAAAGTATCTTATGTGCTCCTGTAGTTACTCTGGATTTGGGGGTTAATGTAATAGGTGGTTTGGCTAGAATTCTGCTGATAGTGAGTGAAAATGTGTCTTTATATACACAGAAATGTACTGCACATTCCCCAGAAAATTCTTGTTCTACAACCACACACACATATACTTACCCCTCTGTCATAATGATAGGCATTTTGTTAATGTATACATACTTATGGTGTGACTCTATCAACATAAAGTACCCAAGAAAAAATTTTCCCCTAAGTGGGGGAAACACAACACAGGAATTTAAATTCCAGTTTAATCATAAGCTGGATGTTATCCTGGCGGTGTTTCTGTGTGTGAATATTTGTTGGCTTTCTCTGGCCAAAAGAAATTTGCACAGCGTAATATTGTTTCTTTGCTTTCCTTTTCAACATTCCAAGATTTTTTACTTAAGCTTCCAATAAAAAGCTATTTTCAGAGGAGAAAGGGGGGGGAAGCTGCAGTTTAACAAGTCAATAAAGCAAAATAAAACCATAAAACACAGCAATGACAACAAGAGAAAAGTAGTAGATTACGTAAGGGAAATTAGATATAGTCAGGACATAACAGTGCTTGCACTAAGCACATGTGAGCCAAATACAAGCTATTTTTAAAATCAAAAGTTTATCCTGAACATATGAGGCTGTTTTATACTATGTCAGACCATTGGCCCATTGAGATCAATATTGTCTACACACAAACTGGCTTTCTAGGGTCTCAGGCAAGTGTTTTTTCTCTAGCACTACCTGGAGATGTAAGGAAATGAACCTTCTCATGCAAAGCATGTGCTCTACCATTGAACTATAGTTTCTCCCCACACTGCCCCAAGCACTGAAAGTGCTAATGTAAAGTCAAGTTGTTTTCATGACTTAGAATGACTTAGAATGAAAAACATATGTAGTTAAAAAAACCCTAGGAGACAGTAAGCCATTTAAACTGAAGTCAAGGAGATGGAGGGGAGCAGGGTGGGAATTGAAATCAAGAAAGGGATAGTGTCAATGGCAGCAATATCACTGATATCATAACCCCCTTTCTGGCCTTGATCTGCTTTCTGGGAGTTTTACCATCGATCTATAATAAGTCCCCGACTTAACGGACGAGTTCTGTTCTGGAAGCTCATTCATAAGTCGATTTGTTTTGTAAGTCCAGCACATTGATGTTAATGCATGTTTGACCCAATATAAAAAAGAAAAAAATGAAAAAGTAGTGTAAATGAAATATCTTTACTGTTAAAAAGTACTTTTTATTGTTAATACTGTTTACTGTTAAAATATTTTCACAAAACTGCTGTTAAAATACTGTTCTTGCACCTTAAATGCAGCACACAAGTACATAATTACATTTGTATGTTTGAAAGTTCATATCTTGAAGGAATGTTTGTATGTATGAAAGTTAGCATCTCAGATGTTTGTAAGAAGAGGACTTACTGTATACCCATTTGGGAAGCAGAGGCTTACTCAGTGTCCCCTTACCTCAGGACTGTCCCATCCCATAGGATGCAGTGTGTGCTTTGCTGGTATGCCTGTATGGCAGGGGACTTAGATAGGACTAAGCTGTTTGACTTTTTAGAAGCAAAAGAGATCTAGCAGAACCAAACCTGTCTTAAACATAATGGGTGCAATCCTATGCAAGTCTACTCAGAAGTAAGTTTCATTGTGTCCTATGGGACTTACTCTCAGGAGGATCTAGGAGGATTTCCTCCTGCAGGCAGGGGGTTAGACTAGATGACCTGCTAGATGTCCCTTTCAACTCTAGGATTCTATGATTCTATGATAGGAATTCTATGACCCCTGCTAACCGAGCAAGAGGCACTCTTTCAAGTGGGTGTTCCTCTTTTATTTAGCAGGGGGAGAGTAACTGGCCTTACACACCCCAGCAATGTCTGTTCTAGTGGCTTCTGCTGCTGTTCTTTTTTGCATTTTAGATTGTGAGCCCTTTTGGGATCCATTAGCTTTTAATTAGCTATTATTATTTTTTCAATTTTCTTTGTAAACCGCCTGGTGAACTTGTTAGCTGAAAAGCGGTATATAAATACTGTAGGTAGGTAGGAAAGTGTGTTTAGGATTGCAGCCATAGTTACCCACTCTCGGGACTGAGAATGAAGATGCTGGCCCACACTACACTCTTCCTCATTTTTTGAAGTCCTCCTGGAAAATTAGTTCCTGACCATTGAGCCATTAGTATGGCACAATCCAAGAGCGTAGCGAACTTAAATTCATTTCTTTCAATAGACTGAGTGTACCTGAATTTGAGGTGGTTTGTGCCCAGTTCCTGCACATCTAATTACTGACCCCAATTTGGGTGAAACAAAGAGCACAATCCTAAACATGTCTATTCAGAAGTAAGCCCCATTATATTCAACAGGTCTTACTCCCATTATATTCAAAGTGTCTTTAGGATTGCAGCATAAGTATCCATGCTCAAGTTCTACTTCAAACCAGTGGGACTTCAGGTATCCATTATTTTCTATACTTGCTTATTTATTTAGTATTTAAATTTATATGCAGCTTTTCTGACATAAGGCCATTGATTACACTGAGACTTTAGTATAACTCACTATTTCTGGATTCTGTGGCATGTTTAAGATTAATCTTGAATAAAACCATTTACCCCCAAATAACAGAGGAGGCTGGATAACCAAAATAATTTCATATTACCTCAATCTGACCATTAACCAAAGTATATATTCTAGCTGCTGTTAATTTGGACTGATTATTTTTTGTTCCAGAGAGACCCATTATGGGCGAAAACAAGTGACATCACAGACACAACTCATAAAAATCAAGTCCCCAAATTACTTAAGAGACTGATGAAGGGGAAAAAAATCAAGTGGGGATTTGGAGTGGTGTCAAATATTGCCCTGTCATGTCTTATTAGTACTACTGATGGTAATAGAAGGAACCGCATTATCATCTCAAATGTCAACCCTGTATATTGAATTAATTAGAAACCAACATTATTTTTTGTTCATGTAACCTGAAAAGAAATGTGATTAAGCAGCCATTCAGGAAGGATGATATCCAATCAAGTATGATTTGTATACAGGCTCAGGGCGCAGTTTGCTAGTTATGTAAAATTATGTCCTGTTATGTACGATATGTGTGTGTACACCTGAAGAAGACGCAGAACAACTGAGGACACCAAATGTTTTCTACCATCAGTGTCAAGAGCCGAACTGCCATTTCAAAGCAGTTACCACTGCGTATCCAAAAAGCTATCTGCTTAGCCTGACTACAAGAAATGTGGAAAAAATGTTAAATTTCCCCTCCTGAAAAAATGGTGGTTTTTATTTTTTAAAAAAAACATCACTAAAAAGAATCATTTTTATGGAAACAACAACAAGAAGCAACCCCAAGTTTTTATTCATAGCACACAGAAAGGAAGCATGCCTGTTAGCGGCTTTGTAAAGGTCATTCTGTTTTCCGAATAATGTACAGGAAATAAGAAGTGCGGCCTATTTCACATTTATCTCATGTCAAATAATTTACCTCAAACTGTTTTTAGTAAAAATATAAATGCTTGGGGAGGGAGAGGTCTGCCGCCCAGACAGCTTAAAGCAGTAAATATAATTTTCAGAATGCCATTCTGTGTGTGCTTAAAGCAACAATGAACACAACTTGCTTATTCCTGGTTCACAATATTTAAAATATGTTTTTAGTAAAGATGGTCATTGCCTAGAGGCTTCCCCCCACAACGGACAAAAGTTTAGATTTTTTGAAAAGAAATAAAATGTACTGAGAATTCCAGTGTAATGAATGATTCAAACAATCGTGGAAATGTTTACTTATAAATCAAAGTGTGAATTTTAATTCAAATTCATTTTTCCTGAGAATTGAAATTTTAATTTTAATCATATCTTAAGTCAGGCTGCTCATTTAGCTAGCACAGCCACTGTCCAATCTGTCTTGAATTGGCTCCGTTGGGTTTGGGGAAAGAATCTTAAAAAAATCAAGGAAAATGGAACTACTAAATCTTAGCATATTGATCCATAAAATGTTTTCCTTTTTCTTTTTAGATGTCAGGGTCTAAATGTAGATTTTTTCTTCAGTGCATAGATTCTCTAGAATGTGGCTTGACTGTTGTCTTAAGAAACATGCTCATCAACATAAGGATCCTATGCATACTATTCAGAAATGTCCCACTATGTTCAGGTGTATAGGATTGTTGCCTGGGGGCCAAATCCTATCCAACTTTTTTACAGGGTTTATTTATTTACAGGCATTAACACTGTAAATAAAACTGGACGTCCCACAGGCTTGACGGCAGTGTGTGAGGAACACCGTAAAGCTCTGTAGTGTCGCTAGCGAGTTGTGGAGGGTGCAAACTTCACTGGGCGACACACAGGAGTATGACATTATTACTGGCCAAAATTGTGAAAATCTGGGTGTTTTTGAATAATATCATATCATATCATGTGTAATATAATAGCAGAAACCATGTTAAAGTGTCTGTATTCTATCAAAAGGTATGGCCAAATAACCAAAAGTGGGAAAATAAAACTAACCAAAGACACTAATTGTTCTGAGAGCCAAAGAGGAGTTATTGTGAGAGCAGGAAGCCAACAGAGTTAATTTCCATATGAAAGAGCTAATACTAGAACTTAGTTGTATCTGGGTGACCATATGCCTTTTTCCAGGACTTGTCCTCTTTTTTAGCCCTGTGCCCTGGAAACAAATCTTCATTGTCCTCCTTTTCCTTGTGAGCAGGCAGCATGTAGCTTTCTTGTTTCTTTTATTAATAATTACAAAGCTAATTAATGCAGCATTCTTGTAATTAATTATATGTAATATGAAATGTTATAGTTTTAAATTTAGTAACACAGTGTTTAAGCACATGAAAGCAATAAATATGAGTGTTTTTGTCAAGTCCTACATTTTTCTTGGGTGTCCTACATTTTTGGAGGGGCCTTGTCCTCTTTTTCAGTTATGGCATATGGTCACCCTGTATCAGCACCATTAAGTTGGTTATTGGTTGGTTACTGATTTGTTGTTGTATATTACTGTACTGTTATATATCAAAGCTCAGTTGTGCAGTTTATGTTGTGCTATGATACTGTAACTAATTCTGTATGGTCTGCTATGGGAGAAGGTTCAGCAAGGGGGGATGTAATGAGCTCTCACACCAGGTGGTTGTGCCATCCTTGGTGGTTGTGCCATCCTTCGCGTTTGATTGGTTCTGGTACACAATTCCTCCTCTAAGAAAAGTGCTTTGATTCCTCTATTTTAGTAAAACAAAAAATTAATGAATGTGCCTTTGGTCTAAAATGAAAACTTCAGGATAAAAGTTAAAGCTCAAAGAGCACTCCAGCTTCTGCAGAAATGGGTGCAGGTCATTTGGTGGTAAGCATGAGCAGTGGAAGGGGAGGTGGGTATGTTGGGGGATTACGAGGGCATGTTATGGAAGGGAGATGCTGGACTCAGGCAGCAACTTGAACCCAGATACTATATCTGAAACCTTTCCCCAAAATGCTTCTTGATTCTCTTAAGACATATGCCAGAAAATTAGCTGACCCCACAAGGGTCTGGCAGCCTACAGCCTACAGAGATTTCCCTGCAGGCTGTCCAGTTGTTCCCCCCATCACAGCATGCAGCACATGTTGTGGCTGCGTGTCAGAACGTTGCCGGCAATTGAGCAGTTTGCAGGACAAAGTGAGTTCACATATACAATGTCCACCACTTGATCTCTGCACTATCAAATTGTAACCTGCATGTCTCACATCAAGAATTTCAGAAAAATCTCTCTCATCACCTCATATAACCTCCAACATAATGGTTTTTCAATGGCTGCAGTTTACATGCTCAATTGCAAGTCATCAAGTGAGAAGACAGCAAAGAGTTTACAAGCAAATGTGAATTGGCCCATCAACTGATTGATCTTATTGTACTTTTCACTAAAAGCCAGTTAGCATGGCCAGCTATTTTAAATAGATTTTAAATGCATCATTTACCTTATAAATACTAGAGATGGAAGAAATCATTTTCTTTTCCATTGCTTCTTGTAAGCATGCCAAATTAAGCCATACATGGTGAAATAAACTTGATTCAAAACTTTTGCCAATTTATTTCATTATGCTTAGCATAGGGAAATATTTCTAAAACATTCATCCTTTGGGAATGCCTACAATCCTATATACTAAGGGTCTCCAGATGCAGCCCTCGGCAAGCCTCAATGTGGCCCCCAGCAAGACTCCTCTATCCAGCCTTTGGGTAAGCCTTGTAATCTTCAATACATTTTTATATGTAAATTTATGTAAATGTATTCAAATCTGAAATGTAAATTAGTTTTCTGACCCCTGACATAGTGTCAGGGTGATGATGTGGCCCTCTTGCCAAAATCTTTGGAGGCCCCTGCTATACACCATTGGTTTTCAAATTATAGGTTAGGACCCACTGTTGGGCCAAAATCTGATTTTGGTGATGGAAAGATAAGTAATACAATATTCTCTTGAATGTGATGTGCCATCAAATCTAATGCGCACCCTATATTTATAATCAAAACACTGTGTTTACTCAAATCTAATTAACCATTGAATCTAAAGTACACACTGATTTTGGAGACTGAAATGGCGAGTGTTAGATTTGAGTAAATACAGACTGATACTATTCAAAAATAAAATTCTCCATCTGCTCATTATCCTGTGAAAAGTGCAGCTCCTGCAGTTTGCAAGCATGTGTAAATACCATATTTACATGAATCTAATGTGCCATTGAATCTAATGTGCACGCTATACTGATAATCAAAATACCATATCCACTCAAATTTAATTAACCATCAAATCTAATGTGCAACCTGATTTTGGAGACTGAATTCGGCTGAAAAAGGTGAGCGTTAGATTTGAGTAAATACAATAAAAATGACATAAATATTTGAGGGTTTTTAAATGGTTATTAATACTTATAAATAAATTCAATAAAATAGTTCTGCATTTCCTGCATCTCCTTTTCTCAAAGTCTGGTAAACCTAGGTGGGGTCCGATAGAGAAATTTTTAAAAAGTGCATCCCAGTGTTAGAAAGTTTAGGAAACACCGAGATAGCCTAATTCATCAGTGCTTCACTTACCCACAGTTCTCAAATTCTGTAGTTGCAGGAACCTACCTTATAGATACTGGGGGACCCCTGTATTTCTTATTTAATACAGTGACCATGTCTATTCTGGCAAGAAAGGACCAGTGCTTTTTTGGGTGAAAAGGTGCCAGTACTCATCACAAGTCATCCCCATATGAGTAGTTATTAATTAGCTGCGGGGTAGTGGTAGTGGTGGTGGAAAAAGGTGCTGGTACTGAGAACTGGTGTGTGCCTTTGGAAAAAAGCCCTTCCTGGATCTAGAACATGGGCTACAATCCAGAGTAACTATGGGAGCATGTAAAAGACATTGGCCCATATCCTAAAGTCAAATTAAGCCCTTTGCTCTGGAGCAGTTAAGGTGACTTTCCATAAGATAACACTAGAGGGTGACGTAACTGCGTGGACCCGTAATTGCTCTGGATTTTGCCCATTACATGCACCAGTAGTTACTGCATCACCTAGTGAAAACCTAAGGGAAATTCAGATTGCAATCCAGAGTAACTTGTTCTTACTCTGGAGCAAGGCCTCCCTGTAGTTACTCTGGATTGTGCCGATAGAGTCTTCTGCAGGGAGGACTGCATCCAGGCATCTTGAAAAGGAGATTGTGAAGCTGCTCCTAAAGATATCCTCACTGGACTCCTGAGGTTTGTAGGAGCTCCTGACTGGTCACACATAGCACTTTTTTGGGAAAAGATATTCAAGTTTCTCGTTGCTAAGTAACACCAGATACTTCTCAAAGGGACAACTGATATGGATTCATTTCCGTCTGGCCCTCGATGTAGTAATGGCACCAAACCAACCTTGATCACCCAGACGGGTGGCCTATCCCAGGGGAAGGGTTGGATGAGCATGTTCTGTATATTTTCCTAGACCATTTGATAACTTCAAATAGAGTTTATAATACCTTTCAGCACTGTGGATGTTGAAAGAAAATAAAGTGCTCATATAGCACTCTGGAAAACAGAGAAAACTCTATGTGAAACCGAATAGGAGGCAATTATGACACTGTTCTAATGTGGATGTTTTCACAATACCGTACTCATCAGTGCATTAGGTTGGAGCCTGCGGTGTAATTGACCATCATTGCAGTTCCTCCTCCTCTTACAGGGCAGTGGAAGATGATGAGTGAAGCTACTTCCAGGATGAGCCAGATTGAGATGCTCCTTGGAAACTACAGAAGAATCCATCCTTGTTGAAGAAGGCATCGAGGGCAGATTGTGCTGGTCAAATTCCCATTCCAAGCTTTACTAGAGAACTTATGCCCACTTTAAGCTAATTAATTCTCCTTTCCTAAACAGGTTGCACTGTTGAACCCCACCACTGCTGAACAGTTTGCACTGTTGAATAGGGTAGCTGGTCTATTCTATAGAGCAGCATTTCTCAACCCCCAGTCCAGGGACCACTGGAGGTCCTTGGCAGCTGCCTGACCGCTCTGCAGGAGGACTCTTCTAAATGCCTCTTCCCCTCCTCACAGCAGGAGGGCTCTGTTGGAAGATTGCAGTCTCAGAGACCTAGGGCACAATCCAGATTAACTACGGGGAGTCCTTGCTCTGGTGTAAGAACAATTTGCTCTGGATTGCAATATGAATTTCCCATATGTTTTCACTAGGTGGTGCAGTAACTACGGGTGCACGTAATGTCTCTTACGTGCTCCCGTAGTTACTCTGGATTGTAGGGTTATTCTATGTGTGTCTACTCAGTAGTAAGTCCCATTGTAGTCAGTGGAGCTTACTCCTAGGAAATTGTGAACAGGATTGCAGACTCTGAGCCCAATCCTATGCCTGTCTACTCAGAAATTAGTCTCATTATAGTCAATGAGGCTTACTCTCCAATAAGAGTGACTAGGATGGCGTTATGCATTTTCAATGCATCCTGCACTGAAAATGGTTGAAAATCCCTGCTCTGAGTAGGGCAGACAATGCAATGTCTCCATGCATTGAGACATTGGGCTCTCACTTGCAATCCTATCCACAGTAACCTAGCAATAGCTCTATTTATTATAATGGGATTTATAGCTGGAGGCAGCTGTGCTGTGCTCCAGGTGGGGTAGCCCTCCCTCCAGGTTGCCAGAGGTAGAACTCTCCCCCCAGACCCGGGCTGGTCCCTGGAAAATTTCTCTTCCATAGTACCAGTCCCAGGGGCCAAAAAGTTTGAGGACCACTGCTTTAGAGACCTTTTTTCCTCCCCTCTTGTACCAACAGCTTCTCCAGCAGCCCTTGGGCATGGTAGCCATACTCCTGTCTCCAGCGGTCTCTGTTCCAGCAGTCCCCATTCCAGCAATCCTCAGTAGTCCATTCACCCATCCATCCATCAACCAGTTAGTTCATCCATTAATCAGTCAGCAGGTCCAATATTGCATGAGCTAGTCAATCCTTTCTTCTCCAAGGTCCTGCTCTCTTAAGTTCTCCAAATTCCTTCCTTCTACATCCGCACCCTTTTCCTTCCTCCAGGTGCCGTTTTTTCCTTCCTCCAGGTGCCGTTGAGGGCCTTGTGGCCTCCAAGTGGCTCTAGCTGTGCAGCACATTCACTGCAATTGAATACCTCTGTGTTAATCTCATGCTTGCCTGCCTTTCTAAGCAAGAGGCCACTGTTGACTACCCACCCTATCTCCTCCAGGGATCCTCCGCAGTTCCATTACACCTTGCCCCATCTCCTCTCCTGAAGCACTTCTTGACAGTGTTTGGCCCTATACTAGCCAGAATACCCCACTCTCTGTCAAAGAAAATTCAGAGTTTTCAGCTCCAATTGGCTGAAAGCACAGCATAGACTGATGTACTTTTCTGCCCTTAATTTTTGAACGGTTTTTGTGGATTTTACCTTTTTAATTTTTTTATGATACAATAAAAATAACAGTCGGGACAAAGGGTGCTCTAATGTCCCCAAAATGTAGGGAATCTGAGAAAAATGTAGGACAAGACAAAATGAGCACTCGTATATTGTTTTCAAGTGGTTAATTTCAACACTGTATTACTTATTACATTTTAAAACTGTATTACATATAATTTGTTATGTGTGATTTTTTAATTAGAAAATAGTTATGTGCTGGCTGCAGGGGCCCGCTCACCGGAAAAAGGAGAACATTTTAATTCTTCTGCAGGACACGAAGCCAAAAAAGAGGACATATGATGGGAAAAAAGGATGTCTGGTCACTGCCTGTTTGGAACACTCAAGTCGGTATACGGAATAGTGAGCTTGATGGACCAGGAATCTGCTTCAGATGGCAGTCTCTGTATTTATGTTCAGAATATAACAAAACAGTCTCTGCTCTCTATCCTAATTTTATAACGTATTCTGACAGAGGACTTTGGACCCTTTCCCAGGAACATAAGGATCCTTGAGTTCTAACCATTAAGCAACTGAGCCTCCAGAGATGATGGTATTTATTTTAATCCTCTCGAGAGACAGATGCTCTCACTCTCCTTCATTATATACCTAGCCTGATTACCTTTAACTGCACTGAATAGCCTACAGTCCTTCCGTTGTGTAATTGTGTCCTGTACATTCATTTCAAAGGGAGCTTTGGATGATGTTGTACTTAAATGATGAGCAGGGCAACTAATGACTATCGCAATCGTTCCCTTGAGGGAGAAAAAAAAAGAACCTTTACTTATTCAGAAAACACTGGCCTTGACTGCAATGGGTTTTTATTACATTATGTGCCAATTTGAGGCACACGATTCACACATCTAACATGCCCCTTTTGCCCAGACTGTGAATATCAGGGTAGTTATTAATACTTACACTGTGCACTCACTGTTCATGGCACATTACAGAATAGCAGTGCAAAATAGAGAGATATCTGCCCCTAAGGAGCTTACAATCTATCCCTACAATCCAGAATAACTACGGGAGCACATAAGAGATACTAAGGGCACAATCCTAACCATGTCTACTCAAAAGTAAGCCCCATTATGTTCAATGGGTCTTACTCCCAGGAAAGTGTCTTTAGGATTGCAGCCAGTCTGTGCACCTGTAGTTACTTACCACCTAGTGAAAACCTAAGGGAAATTCATATTGCAATCCAGAGTAAATTGTTCTTACACTGGAGCAAGGACGCCCTGTAGTTACTCTGGATTGTGCCCTATATTTCTATTGCAGGAAAGATATATGGTATTACGAGGAGGAGGAATTGGAGAGGCAAAAAGAACATGCAATTTATGTGAGCAAATGTGCTTTGGATTCATTTTGGTTGGGGATCCAAACGAAACACAGACTTCAAGTGTGCTTTAGGAGAAGGATGGAAGGAGGAGGATGGACTATGGGCGGAGTAACTACGGGGAGTGTTTGCTCCGGTGTAAAAACAACTTACTGTGGATTCCAATATGAATTTCCAATAGGTTTTCACTAGGTGGTGCAGTAACTATGGGTAACTACAGTAACTATCCCATAGTTACTCTGGATTTAGGGGACAGTGGTGGACAGACAGATTGATTCAAAGAAGGGGAAATGGTGCCAACTGAGGAAAATGCCCCAACTGAGAAAAAATGAATGTATTTCTCTCTTTGTGCACATGTGCAAGAGGGAGGGAATGACTGTGTTAAAAGAAAATCATTTCCCCTTTGCTTTGTCTTGTCCCTTCCACCATAATACTGTGTGGGTCCTGCTTGTCCTTGTATCTATCTGTACACTTGTACGACTTCATGAATCCATGGAATAAATCAGGAGAGGACAAAGAAAAAAAAATAAGCAATTTCTATTTTAAAACCAATTTAACTTTGGATGCTTTACATGATATCCGTTTTTGTGTCCTCTGCCTGTGAACAGAAAAGCAAATACAAGTTGAAACGGATGAAAATAAATGGAAAGGCTACCTTAACAACTGTTACCATGTGCCTGAGGAATACAAGTCATACATTGGGTTGGTTCAGGGTCTTTTCCATTCACAGAATATTAAAATTATGTTTTAGAAACCTGTGGGTCCAATTCTCACTAACGCAACAAGGTCACAGAGGCCGTAACTTCTGCATGAAGAAAGTTATAGGAAAACATAGGTGCCATCTGTTTTCAAAGTGGCTAAAGATTTAGGGTGATCCGTGTCCTAAAACACTAGTTACCTTGGAAACTCAGGCCTTGAAAGGATGTCAGATGTGATTCCATTTTAAAGGAATATTCATTTGAGTAAAATAATATTTAGTGTTTTTCGAGCACTTCAGAGCGTTCCAAATACTTCACATACATTATCTCGGTCGTCTTTGCCACAGCTCTCAAAAGTGGGTCAGTATAATTATCTCTATCCTATGTTGCAAATGGTGAGAAATGGGGAGAACTGCAAGAAAAGTAGTTGTCCAAGGCCACCTCACATGATGGTGGCTGAAGAGATATTTGAGAACTGGGCTCACTCTGAGCAAGTCTACGACACCAGCTCTTTGGGACAAACTACATGTTACATTCGATATGGGACGTCTATCAAAAATTGCATCAACACAGCAAGTTCCACCCTCCTACGTGATCACTATTCCACCAACCGCTTTCTTATCTGACTCACCCGACCTGTGCGGACCTACATCCTTACCTCCTCCTTGCCTCCTCCACAATCAGGGTGACCATATGACTGGAAAAATCCAGATTTGTCGGTATTTTAAAAATCCAGATTTGTCTGGATTTTTAGCCTTCTGTCCTGGTGTACTACATTTTTGCTTCATTTTTTGAACTTCGCAATGGTGCACAGTAACCCATTGTGTCATAAATCGTTGGCTTCGTATTGAAGAGCAGAATCCAATGCAAAAATCGGTTTTGGGATGTCTCCTTCCTATCAAAAGTTATGGCCAAAAAACCGGAAAACCAAAAATATAAAAACAAAAAAAAATTTTGGGGCAATTTTTTTAAGTGGGAAGGAATTTTGGCCTTGGGGTTCAGGGATTTTGGATTTGGCATCTGGTCACCGTGTCCACAATCCACTGATGAACAGTGACCTAATTTGACCTGCTTCATCATACTGCTAATATCCAAAACTTAAGTTGCTGCTTTTTTATATTATCTAGTGTATTTTTTATATTATCTAGTGTATTTCTAGATATCCAGCTTTATTTATTTATTTATTTATTTATTTATTTTATTTTATTTATTTATTTATTTATTTATTTATTTCTAGATATCTAGCTTTATTCTGGATTTTACAAAACTCTGTAGATCAGTGGTTCTCAATCTTCCTAACGCCGTGACCCCTTTCTAAGTTTCTCATGTTGTGGGGACCCCCAGCCATAAAATCTTTTTCGTTGCTACTTTATAACTGTAATTTTGTTACTGTTATGAATCGTAAAGTAAATATCCAATATGCAGGACGTATTTTCATTGTTACAAATTTATTTCAGAGTAGGCATGCATAGGATTGGGCCCTGAGGCTGCAATCCTATCCACATTTACATGGGAGTAAAGGCCCCCCTGACTATAATGGGATTTATTTCAGAGTAGGCATGCATAGGATTGGGCCCTGAGGCTGTCAGTCAGCCCCAGTGTGTGCGCAGCTACAGCCGGAGGTCTGGCAAGCCTGACCAGGCCCCCTGCACCACGGGGCTTTAGGCGATCCCCAGGAAAGCTTAAGGTGACCCCCAAAGGGGTCCCGACCCCCACTTTGAGTAACGCTGCTGTAGATGATCCCTGGAGAGTTATTTCAACCTGCCATCTTCTCTAGCATGTTAAAGGAAATTATTAATTTTTTTTAAAATTGGACCAAGCCTTGTTGGGCTAAGTGACAAGCTTTTACACCAGCACGAAATGGCCTAATGAACAGGTCTCACATTATTATAGAGCCATTCTATGGGTCTAATTGAAATTTAATTTAGTTCCTTTTAGTTCACTATAGACAGACTTTCTAGCATCATTTTTGTTGGTGACAAAAATCAGAATGACCTTTAAGACTGTGAGATGGATAGATTATGGGCCAGTTAATGGTCTCGAAAGAATTGTACAACGTGACTGTTTGGGGATTATACAACCTCAGATTTGAGGAAAAGTAATTGCCAAATTGAAAGTTTCCCTGAATTAAATGCTCCCTCCATATCATTTTTCTTGTTGACGTAAGTGTCCATCTGCAGAGGACGTTTTTACTAGGGGAAGGATTCAATCATGCTGAATCCTCCTTTGTTGTGAATACGTTATACTCCTTCCAAAGCTGCACTTTGTGCTTCTTCCAAATGTGAGGATTGTCTCTAAAATTCCTGAGGCATCTTAAATTGGTTGGAATGAACTGGTTGCTTTGTAAAATGTAGTGTCAGTTTTCTATTTGTTTTGTTCAAAATCAGTTTCTTTTCATCCCACTCTTTTGATTTGAAGTACTTTATCAACAGAGGAGGTTCAAAAAACAATGCAGCTGAAGCTTCTCTAAGGATACAGGAACATACGCCCTACTAACCCTACAATCCAGAGTAACTACGGGAGCACGTAAGATACATTATATGTACCCATAGTTACTGCACCACCTAGTGAAAACCTATGGGAAATTCATATTGCAATCCAGAGCAAATTGTTCTTACACCAGAGCAAGGACTCCCTGTAGTTACTCTGGATTGCGCCCAAAACCATCCTATATCTGCAGACAGGAAGAGTAAAAGGCAGGGTGAATTCATTATATAGGACCACTTCCAGATGTCAAAGAGGTGTACCAAGAAAAGTAGGTTTCTTCTTCATCTGCTATGTATGAATCATGGAACGGGAAGGTCTTTCATATACAGGGTAACCATATGTTCTCTTTTCCCAGGACATGTACTCTTTTTTAGCCTGGTGTCCTGGGAAAAAACTTCATTGTTCTTTTCCTTGGGAGCAGGTAGCCTTTTTGTAATTAAAAATTATGTATAATAATTTTAAATTTAATAATAAGTAATATAGAATTTAAATTAACCACATGAAAGCAATATATATGTTTTTACCTTTAATTTTGTCGTGTCTTACATTTTTCTTGAATGTCCTATATTTTGGGGGGTCTTGTCCTCCTTTGCGGTTTTTGACATAAGGACAACTTGTTTATAGATCAAAATTGGATCAAGGAACTACAATACCAGTGGGATAATAAAGCAGTGATTTCTGGATATCTGAGAATCTGGAATTCTCTAGTAAGGCACATGCCCTCAAGGAAAACGGTTGAAATCGTGGATGGGAGCCCAGAAATCCTACTGCAGGGATTGAATGTATGAAATGTTTCCACTTCAGTTTCTTTTTAACCTCATGCTTCACTTCTTTGACCATGGTTTTGAATATTACGAAAGAAATTATATACAGTTCAGCATACCTGGCTTATTCAGCAAAATATTTAGTCCCAAACTATAGGATAAACAAGCTGCAATGCTTCTAAAAAGTGGGCCTTGATGTCAACAGCTTGAGAATAGTGATTCTCAAACTGTTAACACCAACGCCCACTTTTTAGAATGAAAAGGACCTGTCCATTTCAAAACCTTTATTGGCATAAAACAATAAAACAAGACAAAGTAACAAGACAGATAAAAAAAAAGCAGGCCTCCGTCAGTCTTGAAAGACTATGGTATCGTGCTTGGCGCTGCATACGCTGCATGCGAAGCACGAAAGCCTGGGTTGGATTGTTATGGAGGATAGGCTGTTACCCAAGCAGCAAATCCCCCCTCTCCACACCACTGAATTAGTCCAATGGAAAGGCAGAGCCAATACGATTGGATCCAGCTGGTGTCACAGAGCTGGACTAAGGATAGGAGCTCACCCTGTCTTGTGGGGCTGACCCGGGAATCGAACCCTGGTCTGCTGGTTAACAGGCACAGCGTCTTTACCTCTTGCACCACCCACAGCCCTTCAAGACAGATAAACAAGTGGGTAACCAAAAAACTGCTATCCACCGATGTCTAAATGTATAAAATAGCATAAAATACATAAAATCCAACAAGGAAATAGGGAATAGGCATGTCAATGACAACCTGTCTAGGACCTACCAGAAGTAAGGTCATGGCCAGAAGCGATATCGAGCAAATTAAAATAATTATAAATAATTATATATTTATAAAAATGATAAATAATTACATTAAATGAGTGCAAATAATTACATTATTAAATTACATAATTACATTAAATTAATTATAAATTCTTACATCAAATAATTGAAACAAGTGCACTATTTTATACATCAAAGGATTTATGTTACAGTTTTTATTACAATATAGTAAACTGTTAAACTAAATACTGATACTCAAAATAAAAAATGTACTTAATCTAATGTGCCATCAAATCTACTGTATTTGCTTGAAGCTAATGCTCACCTTTTCCAGCCGAATTTAGTCTCCAGAATCAGGGTGTGCATTAGATTCGATGGTTAATTACATTTGAGTAAATGTGGTATTTGATTATAAGTATAGGGTGTGCATTAGATTCGATGGTGCATTAGATTTGAGTAAATATGGATATTCTGATTTTGAAGACAAATTTTGGCCGGAAAAGGTGAACGTTAGATTCTGAAGTAGTACTGAAGGCTACCTGTATTGGGGGGTGGTTGCTTACTGTTTTGTAGTGTGAAAAACCTTGTGGGTCCATCATTCAGACAGGGCAAGCAATAGAGAGTTCCAGCTATGCAGCAAAGACGAGTAAATAATAGATTCTAATAAAAAGGCAAGAATGGATTATCATTTGCCAAAAGATTGGATTTCTAATTTCTGAGTAGAGCTGTGCAGGCTGCGGTCATCCTAGTAAGCCTCACAGCTACTGCTCATAACCACCCTCCTATCTCTTGCTGCTTCCTTCCTTGTAGGACTCAATTCTATAGTATAGGACTTGAATTGAGTCTCCTCTTCCACCTAATTTACAGATGGGTAGGGGCAGAGGGGAGTGTTTAAAGAGAGCTCTGACACACACAGAAGCTGGCAGCATACCCTTTTATTCCATGACAGGCTTTTAAACAGGATGGGGTGACTTGACTCAAGTCCTACACATTTGCTATGGGGTGACTAGAGGGCTTGTAAAAGGCTTGGATGAAACTCTAATCCACAACAAGCAGACACTTGTCACCACACCGTACAAAAGCTGAAGAAATTGCCCTTTTGGCATTTTAGTCAATGGCACATTAGATTCGAGTAAATAGGTGTATTTGTTGAAGTCCACTTTCATCATATCAGGATTGTTTTGGTGGTCTTGCATCCTTATTCACCTGACTTACCATGAGCCAGGGCATAGTCGCTTACTCATGAGTCAAAGTGAATGTGTATCATAGTTTCACTCTTCAAGGGGTCAATTCATTTGTCAGCTACATAAGTAGGTGAACTTGCCTCAGTTACTTGGAAAGGGCAGGATGAGAAGAATCCAACAACATCAGAATGGTCCTGATCTGATAAAAGCAGCCACCCTCAAAACACCAGGGAAGCCCCTTTCTCCTGTCTTCTAGTGCATTTAAGCCCAATCCTAAATTGTGTGGGAATGGGGAGACCAGCAGGCCTGCCCATTTCCAGTGCAAGGTTGGGCCGCAAAACAACTCAGCCCAGATCAAGGGGAATTGCTTCCACTTAACCTGTGTAGTGCCACAGCAGCTCCAATGGGGCTACTTGGTTCTGCACCATATAAAAATGTGGCCTCCCTTTTCCACAATTTAGGATTGGGCTGTAAATGCATTGGGTAGCCCTAGCGAAATCATTCTCAGGGTGCAATCCTACGCCTGCCTACTCAGAAGTCCCTTTATATTCAATGTTACTTCCAGGAAAGATGGTTTAGGATTCTGGCCACAATCTCAGTTCCCAGGAGCAAAACTGATATAATATTAACCTGACTTATGGCTTGTTGCATGGTTTATTGAGATAATATATCTGAAATATTTTGTGTACTCTAAAAGATATCAATGTTACTCTGTTCAATAAAATCTCAATCTGCATTATGCAAAATACATATGCATAAATAACATGCAGGATACATATACATTATGTAATTACATCCATTATGATGTAGAAATATCAGGGAAACTCAAGGGAATGCAAAGTAGAGAAAGGAACCCACTGAAAACAGAAGAGAGTACACTGATATGAATTAATGTCATGTTAATTCACAGGCATACCTTGCACTTTCATCTGGTTAGGGTGAAAGTCCAAAATGGAGAATGTCAAAAGATACTTTTTTGTGAAGTGTGCTCCTCTTTATTTAGCAGATGAAGAGCAAAATCCAGAGTAACTTATGGCGAGTCTTGCTCCGGTGTAAGAACAACTTACCATGGATTCCAATATGAATTTCTCATAGGTTTTCACTAGGTGGTACAGTAACTATGGGTGCACGTAAAGTCTCTTACATGTTCCTGTAGTTACTCTGGATTTGGGGGGGGGGAAGAGTAACTGGTCCTCCTCAACTCAGCAATGTCTTTTTGTTTGATGTCTTCCTCTGGTGTTCTTTTATATTTTAAGATTTTGAGCCCTTTTAGGAAAGGGACCAATGGTTATTGATTTCCTCTGTAAACTGCTTTGTGAATTTCTTGTTGAAAAGTAGGATATAAATATTGTTAATAGTACTAATACTAATAATTTAGCTTGCACATTTTCTTTGGCTGGTAAAAAAACTAACAATACAGTGCAAGTGAAACAAAGATAAACAGAAATAAAAGGAAAACAAACATTGGCATAGTTGTGGAAGGCTGGATGAAACTGGACAAAAGAGAAAAGAACACAAACACAATTTGAAATGAAGTTATAACTAAAAGTGGTTGAAAGAGCAAAGTGGTGAAAGTCAACTGGATGAAAGTCAATACATATCTGTATAACAGTATCTAATATTATACATATCCTAAAGTGAAATTAAGCCCCTTGCTCCAGAGCAGTTGACGTTCCCTAAGGTAATACTAGAGGGTGACGTAACTGCATGTACCCGTAACTGCTATGGATTTTGCCTTATGATGTATTTAACAGGGTTGTTAAATGAATTTGAATGTGAAATGCATGACACATTACAAAGTATGACATAAATGTTGTTATTAATGCCTAAGAAAACATAATAATTTTAAAAGTATCATCTCTATGCCTCTTTCATTATACATTCCCAAACGACGACATCAAACCATTGCTTTGCTCTGACGTTTTGGGCTGATTAATATAATCAATAAAATAATTTTGTCTAGCTTATTAATATAATATAATTCAAGAATTATAATTCTTGAGACAATACGGAGATAGTCATTGGCCAAGCTGCTACCAAAATCTAATATACGTAGTACACAGGCAACAAGATGCCAGAATGCAAAGTAAAAGTATATGATTTCCAAAGAGTCTTTTTTGAGAGAAGAAAAAAGATGCTTGGCACATCACTCCCTCTCTTTCTAAAGCCACCACTCAGGTTCCATCAATTATTCTAACATTATTTTGCTTCTTACTTGTATGGTGTAAGATTGTAAGCCAGATTTTCAAAATCTGCAAAAAGTTAATGTTTAATGGCTCACTCGGGAGTGTTGTTTGATGTTTACACTCCCTTTGACTAACCTAATTTGTCGAGTGAATTAAGGTTATATAAGACCCTGGCTTAGCAAATGAGTTACTGGCATCCGTTGCCCAGAAACTATCATCTGATTCTGTCTAACATGCTTCAGAATAAACTATTTCAATTTTGTGTTCTCTGTTCTGCAGAAGCAGAATTAACACCCTTCCAAGCTGCTTGTGAAAACTATTATTACCTGGATGCAGGCTGTTACAGCTTGGTGCACAAATGTTTTTGAGCTCCCATCCAAACAAAGCATCACAGTCAGAATCTGTGAACGGATGGCAGGCCTGCAACAAGTAACCTATTAAACTAGATTGGCCCAAAACCAGAAATAATGGGCTAGCGGGAATAAGAGGGAAGGCAAATAGGTAGTTAACGGCAGTTCTAAAACCTGTAAAATAGTTGGGTGTGCCCTGAACGAGTGCCCGAGCTCAGTAAAAGCGGCTGGCTGTGGAAGCACTCGTTATGATGATATTCAGAAGATATGTCATTTTAAAAAGTGTATCTTTTAGTTTGTGCTAACCACACTAGCAATGTCTTTTATAGTGGCTTCTGCTGGTGCTCTTTCACATCTTTTTAGATTGTGAGACCTTTTGGGCCCAGGAGCCATTAGTTATTTTATTTCTCTGTAAACCACTTTGTGAATTTTTTTTGAAAAGCAGTTTATAAATACTGTTGATTGTCGGATGGAGATGGCAACACATCATGGGTTTCTAGGGCATGGCCCTGCACCAGTCCCAACACCGTCACTGTAACATAAGTAGGATCCACAACACAGAGCGTTGTCTGTTTTGTACTCTCAACACCAGATCCATTGCTGGAGTAACATATGAAACATTAGTTATGATCCCTCTCTTGGGATCTGAGCTTAACAGTGTGCATGGTGTTTGTGATGTGCTCAGAAAGGTCCTCAGGATGGTGACATCATTACATTGTGTGATGTCATTATGTCACTGGTTTCACCCAGAGGTGGTGATGAAGCCTTCGGTTCATCTGTTGGTGAGGTTCCTAACACTTGGAAGACTTGGCCCTGAACATTTCATGTGCAGTGGAGAGTTTTTTTAAAAAAATGGTTTTTCTTCTGTATGGAGAGTTTTTCAAAACACCCTGAACAACAGCTAAGCAAGACCTTATTAAAACAATCAGGTTCTGTAAATCAGCCACAACCAACTTACTTAGGCTGTGTAGAGAATAGAGAGATATTAAAATGTTCAATTCTACTGGTAGTACTTCTGTTGGTACTCCAATTATACCAAACCCTGGGAAAACAATCAAAATTAACCTCAATTAACAATAACTAGGCTTTAACGAACAAATAGAAAAATAAAAAGGGCAAATAATTAACTAACGCATTTTAATTCACATCAGTGAAGAGAACTTCATTGTTCCTGGAGTTTGTTGCTTCCACATATTACTTCTGCCTGCCCCTTCCTCCTCCCACAAGCTTCACAAAAGAACGTCAAGTTCTGTTTTTTGAAACATGGCTTATTTGGGGCTAACTCTAATATGCTTTCAGCTGACTCTTGATCTTCTGCATTAGAATTCAAACCTAAGAACAAAATGTTACCACTGTTATGTCCCTGAAGGAACACATCGGCTTAATACTTGTTCCTTAATTCTGTAAAGACCTCCTTCTCACATCTGACTAATTTGATTTCTGAAAGTATTTTCTCAGCTTGTAAATACCAATGAATAAAGAAAAAAATTTGGGGGGGGGGGGGAGAAGAGGGACAAATGTGATCTTTTGTTAAATGCAGCTCTCGTGCTTACCAAAAATGCTATACTGCAGATTTTTACAATTAACATTCCTGCCATGTACGCAACTCTGGATGAAGCTAATAAATTCTTTCAAGCACACATTCAGCTTACTTAAAAAAAATCATTTGATGTCAGCGGTGGGTTGAAACATTCCTCTGGCTCCCCCCCTTTACAATTATTCAGAAAATAAGATCTTATCAAACGCCCCCCCCCCACCTTCCTCCTCACCCCATAACTTCTTTTGGGGTCAGCATACTGGTAAAGCATTAATTTTAGATGGTGAGAAACATCAAGTAGAGTATTTTGGTTTTGACATATGAGAAGCCTGTTATAATGCTAGCGTTTTTCCCCCCTCCTCCATTAAATATTAGGAGGGAAATTAGAGCCAATTGTGGTTCATGGAAACTATTTCTGTTCTAAACAGTCGGCTGTGAGAAATACCAGAGTGAGTGAAAACACTATGAATATGCATATCTGTTTTTTTAAAAAGGATTATTCATGTTTTATGGCTTATAATGCAAAGTGGTTTAACATTTTGTGCCTAATAATAGACAAGTCTGATCACATTTCCAACCTTTATTCGTATCATCTTTGAAGTCCGGCCATATAAAGGCTGTTTGTAGAACCACAGGAAAGTTAAAGCAAATATGACTTAGAATGATTCATAGGAGCAGGAATTTGCAATGAAGTCTGAGAGGGAAAGGAAGGGGGGACAGGCGCTTGTGTCTGTATCAAAGGAAATGAAATGTTTGCAATATTTTCCAGTTGATAAATTTATTAAAGCATTTTGGAGTTATGTAGCCTGAACATTGCTGACATAAACAATCTCTGACCTGAAACAGATTATATTAGACTCTGCGGGGGAACAGAATTAGAAGGGAGGGGAAAAAAATAGAATTCGTAGATTTTTTAAAATTGCCACAAGGTCATCGAGACCCTTAATTAACTGAATATACTAGCAGAGCGGAAATGTTTTAAGCGAATACATTTAATCATCTGTTTATTCCTCAGGGTAGTACTTTTCAAAACATCCTACCTCAAGGAGCTCTTTCCTGATTGATCGACTGCTGCATGAGTCACAGTTTTATCCTGCGGTGTTCAAAGGATTTTGGGAAGCATTCAGTAACAATCTCCATTTAGGACACCATCCACACTTCCTGGGTTTCAAAGTGGCTCTACAGAAACAGAGCATGGTCCCAAACACAGCAAACACTCCTTTCTGGCTTCACAGCAGAAGGGAAGATTAATAACAGGACTGTCTTTTAGGAAAATGTGTCAGCCATTATGGATGTTCTCACTGCAAAATATGTGGTGTTGTCTTCTATTGATTAAATCCACTGGTCTAGTTCAGTGGTTCCTTAGCTCACCTGGGTCACAAAGCCCCCACGTCTGTTTGGTTTGGCCAAGTGCCACCATCTTGGTTCTCACAAAATCTCACAAGATCCAAGATGGCACCACCACAATCACATGAGATTTTTCATGATGCAATATGGCAATCCCAAAATCTAGTGAGACTTCATGAGATGCAAGATGGTAGCACTTGGGAGAACAGGTCGGATGGGCCATCAGGAAGAGTGACATCCCTGTGGTGTACCTTTGAGTGCATCACAAAACCCTAGGCATTATGACACACACTTTGGGAACACTTGGTCTTGTGCTTTGTCATCTGCATTGCCTTGCAAGGACTCTCTAGGATTTCAGTCACAAGTCTTTGCCAACCCTAACTGGAGATGCCAGGGGTTGAACCTGGGACTTTCTGCACTCAAGGCATGTATTCCATTCTTGAACTATGAACCGTGAGGGCTTTGCAGCATAGTTTGAAAACCACTGGCTTAGAAAATACACCAAAGGATGCAATCCTATCCACTTTCCTAGGAGTAAGCTCCATTGACAATAATGGGAATTAGTTCTGAGTAGACAGGTATAGGATTGAGTTCAGAAACAAGGAAACAAATCTCAGAAGCATCAAAGCAACATTGTGCATGAATACTTAAAACACTCTTAGGTGTAGTAAGTTTGACCTTAGAAAACGACCTCTGCTTTGGGGTGCCACATGCTACTTTCTCTTTAAATCTCAGTGTACCTTTTTGAGCCTTGCATGAGCCCCCCCCCCCCTCTCGCCCGGGAAATGGTTGCAAAAGAAATTCATTTGTTGCTTGTTGCTACACATTGGCAGGCTTTCTGCTTCAAGAATGTAAGCAATCTTTCTTTGTTTTCCAGATATACTTAATCTGGCAGTTAAAATACTTTGGAAACATTTTGATGACTTATCTGGAAAAGCAGCTTTGGCGTTTTTCAAAAGAAAAGCTTAGCACTGTACACAGGGGGAAGATAAAAGATACAAGAAGTGTTTGTTCTAAGCGATACTATTCATTAAGAGATCATAATGTAACCCCACCCAAGCAATTATTGCGGAGAGAAAGAGCAAAATCTCCGTATAGTGCTCTCTGACACAGTCTTGACTTGGGAAACAAAACAAATTATATATATACACACAACACACACACACACAGACATACACAGGCACACACAACAGCCCATTACTGTTATAGCTTAGTGGATTGCAAGCTGTTTTTATTACAGTCAGCTGAATTCTGTTTTGCATAAAAAAGGTCTGTTTGCTGTCAAGAACACATTTCCATTAATATGACTTTGACAAAGTAAAATAATATCACATTAAAATGATGTAAGTAGTTACGACAATGAAATCTCTGCGAGATGACTTTGGCTCAACAATTTACAGCCAAGTCCCTACAGGAGGGAAAGCAACAGAATTTCACACCGTAGCTTCTCATGTTTTTTAAACTTATGGCAAAAGCCCTGCAACGAAATCCTTTGTCCAAGAGAGTATCTGAAGGTGGGGGTAAGAAGTGGAGAGAATAAATTAAAATGAATCAGCATTGATTTTTCCTTTGTTTGCAAAAGGGAGGAGGAGGTATGATAGATTAGAATTATATTTTTCAATAATACAAACAAGTCTTGTTCTCTGGCCTAGCCTATAATCATCATGATTGTTTCAAGGGACTTTCCAATCCCAAGCAGCTGACAACAAGGTTTTAGATTACATGGCAATTTAGGAATGCATGAAAAGCCAGGCGGCTAATATGATTGAGTGTGGCCCTCAACTTTGCGGGATTTAGAGCAAAATAAAATGTGCATTTTCAAAAAAAGGAGGATGTTCTTTGTGTGCTTAGTGTTTTATCAAAAATAGTTCAGGATATCATATTTACACAACCTTTTATTATTTTTTTAAAAAGAGATCTTTGATGTCTTTCTCATTAGATTAGTCATTAAAAGGAAGGCAATGATGGATCTTGATAATGCTGTGGGTTTTATGACTAATCAGGTCTTGGCAGCTGCGTATTTTGTTCTGTAGTGAAACTTTAATATTCTTGTGGCCTTATATAAACTCCCTCTTAGAACTGTGTTACACAAGCTACTTATTAAGAATTACAAAAGACTTTATTACACAAAAGTTAGCGCTTTAGCTTAACCAAATGAGACAATTTTTTCCCCTCCGCTGATAGGCATCATCCAGACGAGGTTGCAAATTGAATCAGTCCACTTAGTAGATTAATTAGTTTTGGCTGATCAATCAGTCGGGAGGAAAATTGATATGGGTGGGGTTGCAATCCAAAGTCTCCGTGGTCCATCTTTCAAAACTGTTTGGGTTCATCTATACTGCTGCAATACAGGAGTAAATATTATTAATGGCTCTTCTTTCTCACCAAGAATAGAGTGAAGGGTTCATTCACCAGGAAATTATTAGAGTGCCGTGTGTAATAATGAAAATTATCAAAATAAAATTAAATGAAACATCCTAACTCCCGCCGAGATTAAAATATCAAATTATACATAGCGGGTGATACCAGAGGGAGAAGTAAGAATAACAAAGGGTGAATATGTGTATGTAGTTGCATATACTTTTGCTGCAATCCCAAACACACTTTCCTGGAAGTAAGTCCCATTGAACACAATGGGGCTTACTTTTGAGTAGTCATGGTTAGCATTGTGCTCTTCGTCACTGTTTCAGTTTGGCGGGAGGGTAATCTTCCATCAGCATATCAAACTCTTGACATTTTGGCAATATTAACATTATTTAAGTTTAATTAATCTGTTAAAAGGGAGCTGATTTCTGAACTAGAAATTATTTCATCTGAGGACATCCTTCATGCTGTATTTTTTGTGTGCGTAGAAAAGAATTTAAGTCCGTGCAGCTGAAATTATTAGTCATCATGACTCCGAAACCCATGCTAACTTTAGGAAAGTGTTTAAACTGAGCAGTTAATTTGAAGTGTCATGCTTGAACTCCTGGCGGTGTGAATCAAGGTGCAGTTAATTTCAATTTTTTCAACTTCTGAAACCTTGTTAGTGAAGTTGCAGCAATAAACAGCAGGTGTCTCCACTTGGCTGAGCTAAAGCTTTCAAGAAAGGCCCTTTGCAAGGAGAGGTTTAGGTAGTAGTCCTAGATTCCTTTTGTGACTTACTCTCCTTGAATGCGTAGTTACATAAACAAAGATGACAAGGGTGTATTTTTGTATAATTTTCTACCGCAGTCTCTTTTGTTATGTCTCTTGAGGTTCACAGGTCAAATAAAATTGGATTGTTTGATTCTGTGAGAATGGAGGAAGAAATACATGCTTGTGCACGCACACACATGCCTTTTAAAATGTTTATACCATTGCATCAGATCCAACAGACTAGAATGTCGCAAGTAAGAACTGATCTGCACATTCAGAATCCTCCAGTACAGCCCACTGAGGTCTATACCATGAGATTGCCGTGACAAAAAGGTTGCATATTTCAATATTTCTGCATGCAACAGTGAGTGCCACAACACCTCTGTACATGCAGAAACATAAAATGCCATACAGAATACTCTATTTTCTCCTTGATATGTTGGTGAAAGAGACTTTAAACATGCAATCCCTCCCATTGCATTCTGAAATGGTATATTCCAAATATTTCTGAACAACACAGTTCTACTAAAGGTGTGGACTAAGAAATTGTCCTGATGCAACAAGGAATGTTTGTGTAAGAATCTGCACACCCTGAGAAAAATGTATGTATGTATGTATGTATGTATGTATGTATGTATGTATGTATGTATGTATGTACACACACACACCACACTATATCTATCTATCTATCTATCTATCTATCTATCTATCTATCTATCTATCTATCTATCTATCTATCTATCTATCTATCTATCTATCTATCTATCATGTGGTTAAATAGAACACTTTGGGAGCAATCCTGAAGTGAGGCCAGTGAGAATGGCCCAAGTGCAGTGGTGGGCTCCAGCGGGTTCACACCTACTCTATAGAACCAGTTGTTAAAGAGAGATAGGACATATAAAGTTTTAAAATAGCCATTTAAAAGTGGCTGCCAGATGGGCATAGAACCGGTTGTTAATTTCTTTGAATCCCATCACTGCCCAGGTGGGCTGGCCCAAGTAGACTATTTCCAGAGCAGAAAGTTAAGCCAAATCCCAGCTGCTGAACACCAAATATGTGGCACCTGAGGGTTTGCTCCCAAGGAGACCTGCTCCAGAGCACACAGAACAAGACACAGCTGTAGTGCCTGCCTTATAAGGGAGCCCAGGAGTCACTGACAACCAGGAACAGCTGCAAATATGAGACTGCAGTACAGCAGTACCTTAAGTGGAAGGTGGATGCAAGGGGATGGTTGGAGTGGCCTGCTGGAGTTGTGCTGTATCCTGAGGTTGGTGGGCTGTTGTAGTTGTGCCATATCCTGAGGTGGAGAGGCAGGGGTTGCAGTTAGGCTGGCCTCGAACTCAGATTTTTTTTTGTCAACACTGCCATTCTTACTCTGGCTTATCATGTGCCCCAATGGGTCTACTCCGATTTTTTCCTGCTCCCAAGGTGCTCTAACTTTGAGGAGCTGGGAAAGGGCATTTCTGCCCTGAAAACTGGCTCTGGATACAGCCTAATGGCACTGTTCTAAACAATGCTCAACATACCTCCAACACACCCCTGCTGAGCTTCCTAGGCTAGCCCTCCTATGCTGGCCCAGGTCCATCTGCCTTGTGCTGGTCTAAGTTGACTTATACCGGCCTAAGTTGACTTACACCAGCCCAGGACTTTTCTGGTGCAACGAGGCTGGCATATCTCAACTTACACCAGCCCAGTGCTAGATAGGCTGGCCCAAGTGCAGTTCAGGATTGCACCCTGTGTTGCTCATGTTACAACGTACATATAATTTATTACATTCAATTGATTAATGACAAGAAAGCGACATGTTGCCTGCTCACAAGGAAAATAAAAAGAAGACAATGAAGATTTTTTTCAGGACATAATGCTTAAAAAAGAGGACACGTCCTCGAAAAAGAGGGCATATGGTCACTCTGGGCTTACTATGGTGTTCATCTGAAGTCTCATAAATGTCTGATGATGATAGGGTTGCCATAATTCTCTTACACAAAACAGGGACATACCCTTGTATCACTTGCCAGAAGAGATGTCACACAAGAAGTGATGTCATGGCTGGAAGTGATGTCACTATCACATCCCAGCAAGTTTGACTATGTCAGAGTAAGCCCATGTCTACTCTGCAGTATGTCCCATTCTATTCAATGAATTTTACTCCCAGTACAGTGAGGCTAAAAAGTTACTTTCCTGGGATAAGATCCATTGACTATAGTGAGACTTCAGCATGTACATGCTAGACTTGGGCTCTCAAGGCTGCAATCCTAGTCACACTTCTCTGAGAGTAAACCCCCACTTACTTCCAAGTAGACCTGCCTGTTTAGGATGGACTCCTCAGAGGGGGTACTGAAAGACTGGAGGAGGAGAAAGCGGGGGGCACCCCCCACTCACCCCCCACAATACCAGTGCGCCACTCCTCCACTCAACCCCCCCCATACCAGTGCGCCCCTGCGTGACTGGGGCTCCGGAGGCATCTTCCTCAGGCTCTCTACGTGCACACAGGACAGTGCCATTTTTGAAAAGGAGCACCAGCACCCGGCTGGCTGGTGCTTAGGAAGCATGGGAACATATGGTCCCGGTTCTTCTCCCCCCATTTCCCCCTCTCCTGCCCTCTGGCTCCAAATCAGGATTTCAAGGGAGCCAGAAGGGATTCAGGGACCCCACTCCAAAATCATTGTCTCTGATTTCCAGGGGAAAAGGGACTAATGGCAATCCTACCTCTGTGCCTTGTGTATTTCCAGTAGATCTGGGCACTGGGATGCTCTGGGCAGTTGTGTGTATTGCAGTGGTATTCAGACATTTCAGCTTGGGAAACGCTTTCAGAGTTAAAAATCTGCCTAGGGCCGCCTGTCAAACTTAGTGGGATGTGACATCACTGTGATGCCAGAGCACCTCTGTGTCTACTTGGAAGTAAGCTTTATTTTTTCCAATGAGACTTACTCCCAGGAAAACCCAGTGTCAGATTCCAAGATGGGAAAAATTCTGGGTCTCAAAGGGGTCCTGACTTCAGTCATGTCTGACCCAGATGGACTGCAGCATGCCAGGCCCCCTATTCTCCACCAGCTTCCGAAGTCCATCCAAATACATATTCATTCATAGTCTTGGTGACACCATCTAACTATCTCATCCTTGGCTGTCCCCTACTCCTTTTGCCTTCAGTTTTTCCCAGCATCAGGCTCTTTTCTAAGGAGTCCTCCCATCTCATGATGTAGCCAAAATATTTGAGCTTCAGTATCTGTCCTTCCAGTGAAAACTCATGGTTGATTTCCTGGAGGACTGATTGATTTGATCTCCTTGCACTCCAAGGGACTCTTGAGTCTGGCACCATAATTCAAAGGCATCTGTTCTTCAGTGGTCACCGTTTTTATGGTCCAGCTCTTACAGCCATACATTACCACAGGGAAAATCAAGCTTTAACTAGATGATCTATGTCACCAAGGTGATACCTTGACTTTTAAGGTGACTAGCCATGTCATAGCTTTTCTCCCCAGAAGCAGATGTCTTTTGTTTTCTTGGCTGCAGTCACTGTCTGCAGTGATCTAAGAGCCCAGAAAAAATAAACTCTGTCCTGACTTCCATTTCTTCTCCTTCTATTTGTCATGAATTGATGGGACCAGAAGCCATGATCTTGGTTTTGAGTACCACTGGTCTGGTTTTGAGTACCATTGGTCTATTGCATAGCATTCTAGAAGGTTGTACAATGTGACATCAGGGCAGCCATGACATCCTGGGGTCAGTTCTACTGAAAATACTCACAGCATGGAGGTTGAACAAGAAGATCCACTCATGGAGCAGAAGGTTTTACCCATTCTCAGATCCAGCCTGTGGGATGGGGTTTGGAAAGCCCTGTTGTAAATTCTCATCAGAAGAGCACAGCAAGGGAGAAAACATTGGTGTGGGGAAGATCGAATCTCACATTAACCCTGTAGACTCAGACAGTGCTGGCCTCAGTTAGGCTGGCTGCATGTCCTTAATTTGCCCATCAAAATCAATGGGACTTAGAAGTGCTCAACTTTGGCTGTAATTTTGGTTGAGTAAAACAATTCCATCTTGCACCTCCATATGCTGAACACAGTTTACAAACACATGACTTCCAAGCAAAGCGCATCAACTTTTGCGCTGTTTTAAAGCCATGGTACAGACATCGCAAAACAATAACCGCACTGAAAAGCCACCTGGATCATACATATCAGAGACTGCCGGATAACAGGCAGCAGCTCAAGAAACCCAGCTCATGACCATGCCAGAACTTTGCCAAATAGGTGGGCTTTAGCCAAGCTCCTGAATGCCACAAGAAAGGCACATCATTAGTGCCTTTCAGTCAGTGGTGGGCCCAGCATGGCCCAAGAACTGGTTCCCCAGAAGTGGGCGGGGCCAGGCAGGGCCAGGGGCGGGGCCAGGGTCAGGGGGTGGGGCCCTTTTTAAATTTAATTTAAAAAAAAAAATCTAAGTTTTTGTTAGTGGGACTTACTGTCATGGGACTTACTTAAGAGTAGGCATGCATAGGATAGGGTTCTCAGGTTGCAGTTCTAGCCACACTTGCCTGGGAGTAAGCCCCATTGACTGCCATGGGACTTACTTCAGAATAGGCATGCATAGGATAGTGTTCTCAGGCTGTAGTTCTAGCCACACTTGCCTGGGAGTAAGCCCCATTGACTGTCATGGGACTTACCTCTGAGTAGTCATGCATAGGATTGGGCTCTCAGGCTGCACCCTGTCCACACTTTCCTGGGAGTAAGACCCATTGAGCACAATAGGGCTTACTTTTGAGTAGACATGGTTAGGATTGTAATCACCAGGCTGAGAAAAGAAGATCTATCCTGGAAAGAAGGGAGGAATGCTAGAGACAGTTTCCTGGGAGTAAGACCCATTGAGCACAATAGGGCTTACTTTTGAGTAGACATGGTTAGGATTGTAATCACCAGGCTGAGAAAAGAAGATCTATCCTGGAAAGAAGGGAGGAATGCTAGAGACAGTTTCCTGGGAGTAAGACCCATTGAGCACAATAGGGCTTACTTTTGAGTAGACATGGTTAGTATTGTAGTCACCAGGCTAAGGAAAGAGGCTCTATCATGGAAAGGAGGCAGGCAAGAGTTAAAAAGAAAAAGGGGCCAGGGAGGCTGTGTTCTCCTCCGGCCAGCTGCTCTCCATGCTGGAGGAAAGACGCTCCGTGCTGGAGCCTTTAACTGCTGGCGTACCGGTCCCCTTGGTTGAGCCCCCTGCCGCTGCTACAGGCTCTCCAGCGGCTGGGGATTTGGAAGATCCTATTCCCGGGACCGGAGCGAATAGGCCTTCGCCCACCTGTGCTTTCAGTGCAAGAAAACAATGCTCAAGCTATCATCGCGCCATTGTGAAACTGCTGCCAGGATCCAGCAAAAGAGGTGTGAGGTTTCTTTTGCAGGGGCCAGATGGTATGCACACAGTTTACCTGGCATAAAACGTGCCTGCTAATCAAAGCATGCTGAAGTATTTGCAAGAAAATATGAGCGTCAGTCCAAAATAGAACAGATTGTGGCAGCGACATCTTGTATACATATGTTTCTGGAAATACCAATTGGCATCCAGATTAGCTTTCTAAATTGTCTCAGGGAAAGAAAGAGAGAGAGACAGAAGAGGGGGGGGAAGTCAGCTGCTGAATTTTTGCTGCTTCAGCATCTGTTGCTAATTCCATTAATTTTTGTTTCTACCCGGGGTGGGTGGTGAGGGTTCTTTCTGACTGAGAATTTTGAAAAGCAAAAAAGTGATTTGTTTATGCTGAGCCAGCTTCAGTGAGAAAGAGGTGCTGGTTTCCAAATGGACAGAATCCCACACAAAAGCACTGCACAATAATCTATGGCAGTAGAGACAGCAATTGGGAAGGGGGATAACAGTGCTGTGGCAGAATCATCACACCTGACCTATATTGATGCTTCAACTTCCAGTTTTTTGTTCTGGTTACTTACTTTTGATCTTGCCTCATTGTTTTCTAGTCTTCCTACCTGCCACAATTCTCTTCCACAAAACGGAGACAGGACACCCCAGGAAAACTTGCCAGTATGTGAACACAATCCCTGAAAACCAGGACAGTCCAGATTTTCTGGGACATGTGGCATCCCTATTCCAGTCTCCAACTTTGCCCAGATTGCATGGAGGTGGATTTATGGCTGAATTTTTTGACCCATGGTTGTTGATGACATACGGCACAATACTAACCAATTTAGGCCAGCCTAACTCACCTGGCATATCTTCTTGTGGTGGTGTGGGGAGATCAGCATGTGCCTGTGCAGGAGTGGGGCAGAAGTACCTCACAGCAGTGGTCCTCAACCTTTTTGGTCCCAGGGATCAGTATTGTGGAAAAGAAATTTTCTAGGGACCAGCCTGGAGCTGGGGGGAGAGTCCTGTCTCTGGTGACCTGGAGAGAGGGCTTTGCCACCTAGAGCACAGCACAGCTGCCTCCAGCTATAAATCCCATTTTAATAAATAGAGCTATTGCTTGGTTACTGTGGACAGGATTGCAGGTGAGAGCCCAATGTCTCAATGCATGTCTACTCTGAGCAGAGATTTTCAGCCTTTTTCAATGCAGGATGCATTGAAAATGCACAAAGCCATCCTAGTCACTCTTATTGGAGAGTAACTGCACAATCCAGAGTAACTACGGGAGCTCTTATGTCAATGTAAGAAAAACTTACTCTGGATTGCTCAATCAATTTCCCATAGGTTTCCACTACGTGGCATTGTAACTACATTGATGTAAATGTCTCATAAGAGCTCCTGTAGTTACTCTGGATTGTGCAATAAGCCTCATTTACTCTAATGGGACTTATTTCTGAGTAGACAGGCAATGGATTGGCTGCAAACTTATCAGCACTTTCCTGGGAATAAGCTCCACTGACTACAATGGGACTTATTTCTGAGTAGACAGGCATAGAATTGGGCTGAGGCTGCAGTCCTGTTTGCACTTTCCTGGGTGTAAGCTCCACTGATTACAATGGGATTTACTACTGAGTAGACATACATAGGATTGGTCTCTGAGACTGCAATCCTCCGGCACAGCCCCCTGCTGTGAGAAGGGAAAGATGCACTTAGAGGAGTCCTCTTGGTCAGGCAACTCCAGTGGTCCCTGGACCCGGGGTTGAGAAACTCTGCCTTAAAGCACATTTGTGACATCCCCAGATCAGCAAAGAAATTATGCTTGGGCTTATGCCAGCCTAACTGGTGGTTAGGATTGAAGCCATAGTCTGGATTCCATGTTCTTCTTTCTAAAGGAAGGGGGCAGAAAAAGCTGTGGGTGGTCTCATTAATTCACTAATAGGAAAGATGATAACCTGTAGTAACAGCATCTCTTGATTTACTCTTTATACTATGCTCATGTTCATAGTGGATGCAGATTGATTTTTGTGCAAAAAGCTGAGGTGCATATCAGTGATGGGCTTCAAATAAATTAAGAACCGGTTCTCTGCCCATCTGGCAGCCACTTTTAAATGGCTATTTTTAAACTTTATATGTACTATCTCTTGTTAAGAACCGGTTCTATAGAGTAGGTGCGAACCTGCTGGAGCCCACCACTGGTGCATATGGTTATTGAGGAATTACTCATGCAAACATGTACAGTGTGCACCATTCCCAGCCTGATCCAGGGCTATTCATGAATTGCCCTGTCAATCAACTATAAGCAACACACAACTCTTTAACAAAGGGACTGGGAATGAACACACTCAAGTTTCCTAACTGGCCGTGTTGTCAGTGATCTAGTGAGATTATTGTGAGTAAAATTGGGTTGGGCGCAGTGGTGGGCTCCAGCAGGTTCGTACCTACTCTATAGAACCGGTTCTTAACAAGAGATAGGACATACAAAGTTTAAAAATAGCCATTTAAAAGTGGCTGCCAGATGGGCAGAGAACCGGTTCTTAATTTTTTTGAAGCCCATCACTGGTTGGGCCTATATGTTGTATGTTTTCATTGTGAAATATAATATTTTCTTCAGTATAAATGACAACTACTGTATTTCTTTATGACATGACTGGTCACTGAGGGGACAGGGAATAATAAGCTCAGGCATTTCAGTATAAATAGCAGCAATAGAGCAACTTCATCAACTCCACTAGAACCGCATAGCCAGAAATAGCATACTACTGATTCATGTGTGATAGCTACTGTAGGGATGGCATTAAAAGATTGCCATTTTAGCAATTAACCTTTTTAAATGAAAAGTTCATTATTTTTCTATGAATCCACTATTTAAACATCTTCTCCACAAAGCCCATGCCATTTTAAAGTCTTTGAAAAAAGGTTCAACCTATTCCTGCTGAAATCTTTTTTTCATAGTAAATTAACTGCATAATCCTAACCTGTGCTGGTCCTTAATGCATGTTTGGAAGCAGTTTTTCCCCTTACCCCGAATAAAACACCTATGGGGTGAGAAAGCCTAGCGTAATGCCTGCCTCGCTTGGAGGGGGGGAGGTAAGGATACGGGGGAGACCTGCTCCACTAATCTTCCCACCTCTTGGACCCAATCTTCACCTGTTATATCTTCCCTTCACACCAAAACACCTCACCCCCACTCTCAAACTCCATCCCATTATTCCTGTACTGCCCAGCGCATACTTACCCTTACCACCCACGATGGGGAATGGATCAGGTTGGCACATGTTGCCGGCTCTTGAGGAGGCTCAGGGAGACACTCTTGAGTGAAAGCAGGGAGGCCTACGCTGGCAGGAGGGGGAAGGATAAAGTTTTGATTCTTCTACCCAAGTTACACCCCGATGAAATTGGTTACAAATTCCTTGCACGCCAACCCAGGTTCATACGACTGTCCACCTAACAAGTGTTTTGCCAAATTCCATTTCAAAAGTTGGTCTAGAGAACATGTTCACTTTAATCTAATCCTCCCCCAAACTCAAACACAGCTCGCTCCAACACCTAGCTGCCTCTAGTGCACTAGCTCTCAAAGAGGGGGTCGCAACTTCATTCCAGGGGGTTGTGAAAAACTGGGTGTCACCATCTTGGAATCTGGCACTGGGCTGAAATGCCCAAGTACCACTTTCTAAGTGCAGTTGGCAAGACCAAAACATCAAGGTCCTGGGTTGACATTTGCGGGTGATTATTATTTGTTATTATTTATTTTATAATTAATTAATTAATTGTGGCATGGGGTTTGGATTACACAAAATTGCTATAAAAATAATCAGAATTACCTTTAAATTCTGAGGGGAAATAGCATGGCATATTCCAAGCTAATCTAATTTGGTCAGGTGGAAGACATTCCATCAAGCAATTGACCATTCAAAACATACACTATACATTTTAAGAATTATTGTTTGGCCATTTGGCCAAGATTTTAAAAAGAGAGCGAGAAAAGAGGAGCTATTGCGGTACATCTCTCCACCCAACTAAGTGATGAAAAGAAGCACTTCAATAATGCATTAAGTCCTTTCATGCAAATTGCCACTTACAGAGAGCTAATAAATGATTCTCTGTTAAGTTTTTGTTATTACAGTTGCTGTTTTTGTTTTGTATCCATACTTAAATGTATTTTTTTCCTTAGAGGATAATGTCCGGGAGTTTAATATTTGCGTGGCTAATTGTCTGTAGCAATATTTCAAAAAGCATCATTGTCCCCTTTGTTCTAACATGATAGCATGTAATTAAAACCAACTATTTCAACTACATTTAGATGAACAGAAAACTAATAGGCCACACTTTGGTAATTATAATCCGTCGCATTTTGATAATTCACATCATAAAGCAGTGTTTTTAAGAAAAGGCAAAAAGGATACCCTACTCTGATACCCTACCTTGATATTTCCATTGCAATTTTATTTGCTCACTAGCTTAATGTGCCTGTCATTCAGCAGACACTGGGTGGTGGGCACCTGTGGGCACTGGGCACCGACAGGCAATGAGCACTGGGGGGGACAAGGGGATAGCACAGCAGAAGCATGCACCATAGGCATCAGGAACTGGTGGGCACTGTCTGGTACCAGTGGTCATCACCATACAGTGGACATCAGCAGCCACCACTGGACACCATCAGGCATCAGGCACCACCAGACACTGAGCATTGCTACCGGACAGCACTGGACACCAGTGAGCAGGTGACACCAGGTACTACAGGGCAGCAGCAGGACCACCAGGCACCAGTGGACAGCAGGCTCCCCTAATGGACAACATGCAACCAGACACCAGTCATCTGAATGATAGCCACATGAAATTTTTCACACCACAAAAAACCCACACAAAAACCACTAAACAGACCCCCCCCCCGACACAGACTTGACCTAGCAACTTGAAAATGAGTCAGTGGGGCACTGTTGAGTGTTTTTCAGAGTCTTCCATGCACATAAATAGCAAATCAGCAAGTCAGTGAAAAATGTGAATTTTCGTGACTTGAGTTAGTCATCTAAGGGTGCGATCCCCAGAACGCCTAGCCGAATGTCCCTTTCACCAACAGATGTTTAAAAAGTGGTATAAAAGTGCATCAGCCTTACTCTGCCAGTGTAAGCAGAATTGTGCCAACAGAAGGGAAAGCCTAGGCTGGTGGATGGATGCCAACCTAGACCCTCCAGAGTGCAGGTGGAGGCAGTACATTTGCAATATCAAAACCTGATTTTATCACTGTTATTACCTGGGTGACTGGTGGCTTGATTCCCCTATCCCTCCGCTGGACCCGCAGGAAGCTACCAATTCAGACTATGAGCACAATCCTAAACATGTCTACTCAAAAGTAAGCCCTATTCAGTAGTGGGCTCCAGCAGGTTTGCACCTACTCTATAGAACTGGTTGTTATCAAGAGATAGGACATATAAAGTTTAAAAATAGCCATTTATATATAAATAGTGGCTGCCAGATGGGCATAGAACCAGTTGTTAATTTCTTTGAATGCCATCACTGGCCCTATTGTGTTCAATGGGTCTTACTACCAGGAAAGTGTCTTTAGGACTGCACTCTATGTCCCCCTCTTTGTTGCATGAAATTTTGACTTCTGCAATGGGGTTAAAATCCATCCCTTAGCCATTAAAGGTTTAGGTTTACCTAAGGAAATACCAAAATACTTAAATGTGCCACAACCAACAGTCAAGAATTCTTAAATATTTGTGTTTGGATACATTGGCAGGTTGATTTCTAAATGTCCCACAGCAAGTGCGGTAAAAGGGTTGTGTGCTATCTTACATTGTGTTATTAATTCTTCTATATTGTTTGGGATTAAAAATCTGGGCAGTCAGCCATGCAATCATCCTTTTTTTTTGTTTTAACCAAGTGAAATTTAGATCTTGGAACCAAGTGACTTTTGAGAAAATAGCCAACTATCCCAGTTCTGGGCACTCCACGGAAGTCTTTGGTGTTAGTAGTTAATGGTCAGCCTTTCCCCTTACTCATAATACATCTTTCCTATGCCAATATGCAGACTTTTATAAAAGTCAGACTCATAAAAGGCAGACTCATCTCACATCTACCTTTTTCTTTTCCTGAATTCAAAATAAAAAAATGTGCAACCACTTTTTATTCTATCATTTTCTGGGCCATCTGATTGAGAATTTTCCTATTGACTTCATATTTTTTAGGTCATAGTCTTGGGTTTCCATTCTACATTGATAAAAATGTAGAAAAATCTGCACATCCAGTCTTTGTCTATTCTTCACATTGAAAATAATTTTCAATGTCGTTCAGGGAAACAGCAACCTTACAAAACCATTAATTCAGATTTACTGTGGGAACACTGTCATGTTCAAACTGTTTTCAAACTGCTTTTAGCAGTGACTTAAGAAAATATCCTTGTAAGAGAGTTCTTAGTGGTGTATCTTATGATCAAATTCTTAGTGAGCATTTGGATTTTATTAGTACTAATGTTCCATCCATCTTAAGTTATTAAACTATAATAAGAAAAAATTCTCTGTATGGTGCATTGTCAATAAAACCTAATATTCAGAAAATTACCAATTGTCTGGTGTAAACGGAGAGTGTAGTAAATGATAAATGAAGAAATGCCAAACTTTAAAGCTCTCTAATACCTTCCAAAGTGGGTTGATTCTCATAAATCTATGATAAATGACTTGTAAAATCAATTAGGGGGAAATAATACTCATTTAATCAGGCAGCAAGGGAAAGACAGAGAAAGAACTTCATAAAGAATTACTGTTAATTCCTTTCGGATCCAGTTGTTGGCTGCAATAGTAGACAGCAACAATCTTTCCAAGTGGAGATCTGTGAACTAGTAGGCTTTGTACGCCTTTGTTCCCTATCGGGAAAATAAAGGCCATCCCATTCTGCCTGGGAAATTGGCAGCAGACATTAGGAAGCATCTTTTCCCATTTCTTGATATACAGTGGTGCTGTGTATCTAGTGCATCAGAAACCACTGAGGCTTGTGGAGAGACCACTTAAACGAAGCCCAGTCGCTTGCCTGAACACCGAATTATTTTATGCTATCCTAGTAGTATTTTGCGGTGAATTTGTGCCAATGTAGCTTTGAATACCTTATGTCAGTGACTCAGCTTTGTTTCATGTCTGGCTCTTGTCACACTGTTGGTTAGAATGCAATTCTCAGGTTCATGGGCAATTTCCCAGCATTGCCGAGTTACCTGTTTTACACAAACGTAAAAGCTTTTCACAAGTCTAGGCATATGAACGAAAGCGTGCATATTTAGCCTATTAACATTGTAGATGAATGGATGGTTTCAGTTGACATTACTGTTTACATTAAGAATAGATTCAACTACAGGAGTAGTTACAACAAGGGAGTAGATTCTATAAATGTCAATTAAAATAATGGAATCTGGTAAAATCTTTTATTGAAATTCTTACTATTTATGTAAAGACTCCACAGATGTTTTATTATACATCTTATCTACACACGTAGTGGGAAACATATCCACTTGTTATGTTCTATTGATCAATATTATCAAGAGCAACATTCTGTATAAATCAGCAGAAAGCTGTATAAATTGGGAGAAAGAAACTGCTGGGTGTATGGTATGGTGGCGGACTCTCACATGAATTTCTATAAGGTATGCCATTACCCCATAAAATAAAATGGAATAAAATTTACTGTGCTGAATCTTTTTGCCTTCCCCAATGCCCAGAATAAAAAGGAGCAATGCCTTTTTCACTCCCACTGACTTATGTGGATAGGACATATATTGTCTTTGAAAGGTGATCCCATCCAAAAATGGGGTTCAAGATTGTAACTTGGGGCATCCTTCTATCTCATTCCCTCATTTCATCTCTGTCGCATTTAGGAGTCACATTTTCTGCACTATTTGGCCACTCAAAGCAATATCTACCTTACCGCTTTAAACCACATCATAAAACACGAACAGCAACACAATACCGACATCACAACATCAGAGCAAACACAGCAGCTGCAGCCACAGGAAATCCAGCCAGCACCAGCCTACAAATGGCTTTGCGAAGAGTTTTTAAATGAATGAAAAAACAGAGGGAGGAAGTTCTTCCTTGACAAAAGAAAGCTATCATGGAGACCTGTCCCCTTGCATTGGTAGGGTTTAGCCCAATTCAGTGGAAGGCATGTGGAGAAGAGCTATGAATGGAAATAGAATAATGACTCCTTCCATTTTGGTCTCAACACTCAACACTCATTGTGACCTATTCATTGTGCTCTAGTTTGGGGTAGTGGCTAGAGAGTTGGACAGAGACCTGGAAAAACCAAGTTCAAATCCCCCATGAGCCATGATGCTTCCTGGGATGATTCACAGCTTCACCTACCTCACAGGATTGTTATGAGGAGTGGAAGAACTAAAGCTTTGTAAGCCACCTTGAGCATGTGTATCGGCATGAGGAAAGTGGGATATAAATCTCTTACAAAGTGCAGACCTGAATTGCTTCTACTATCATCTAGTCACAGATCTGCCCAACATCCATGCATGGACATTTTGCATTCATGGAACTCTCCGCACAAAATATCCAGTGACTGCATATCCACATCCTATATCCAGCCTAAGAACTAATCATGAAAATTGGGCCTACACACTTTCAATTTTCCATATATAGGGGCTATGCAAACATTTCATGCACAGGATGGGGGGACATCATGATGGGTGATCCAGTTCTGGTAAAAGCATGATGGCCCTTAATCTTTTTGGGGCAAAATCCAGAGTAACTACGGGGAGTCCTTGCTCCGATGTAAAAACAAGTTACTCTGGATTGCAATATGAATTTCCCATAGGTTTTCACTAGGTGGTACAGTAACTATGGGTGCACGTAAAGTCTCTTATGTACTCCTGTAGTTACTCTGGATTTGGGGGTTAGTCTTTCTTGGAAAAATAGCATTAAACACCCCAGTGGATCTTTATGCACTAAATTAAAAAACTAGACTGCCACTGATTAAAGGCAAATGTTACATCAACATGGGCACATCCAGCAAAAAGACCGTGTTTAAATGGTATTGCAGACCCCCCCACAGCAATGATGGCCCAAGAAATGTTTTGGCTTTGTCTTTCACCTTGCCTGAAAGATCACTCAAGCAATTTATGATAGAGTAATCCACACTTGGAAAGTGGGTCTGTGTGGCAAGATTACAAGCCAAATTCGAATTCTTCCCTTCTGCAGCTATTGGTATACACTGGGTAGCAGTGGTGGGCACCAGCAGGTTTGCACCTACTCTGTAGAACCTGTTAAAATTTCCTGAGGATGGCGATCCGGTAGCTGTGGGGAGGTGGATAACCAACGAACCGGTTCCATCAGCTGCTAGAGAGGCAGTTAAAGGGTGCAGCTGGGAGCACTTTTACATTTGCGCTCCAAGAGGCAGCCCAGCCAGCTCCCCACAAGCCCCGGAGTCCTTTCCTTTCTATTCTTGGAGCAAAGTGCTCCCAGCTGCACCCTTTAACTGCTGACTCCCAGGAAAGTGTGGCTGGGACTGCAGCCTGAGAGCCCAATCTTACGCATGACTACTCAAAAGTAAGTCCCGTAATAGTAAATGGGGCTTACTCCCAGGCAAGTGTGGCTGGGACTGCAGCCTAAGAGCTCAAGCTAATCCTATGCATGACTACTCTGAAGTAGAGAAGGATAGATCTTCTTTTCTCAGCCTGGTGATTAAAAATCCTAACCATGTCTACTCAAAAGTAAGCCCCATTGTGCTCAATGGGTCTTACTACCAGGAAACTGTCGCTAGGATTTCTCCCTTCTTTCCAAGATAGATGATCTTTTCTCAGCCTGGTGATTACAATCCTAACCATGTCTACTCAAAAGTAAGCCCTATTGTGCTCAATGGGACTTACTCACAGGAAAGTGTGGAGAGGACTGCAGCTTCAGAGCCCCATGCTATGCAGGTCTACTCAGAAGTAAGTCCCAGTATAGTCAAAGGGACTTACTCCCAGGAAAGTGTGGAGAGGATTGCAGCTTCAGAGCCCCATCCTATGCAGGTCTACTCAGAAGTAAGTCCCAGTATAGTCAAAGGGACTTACTCCCAGGAAAGTGTGGAGAGAATTGCAGCTTCAGAGCCCCATCCTATGCAGGTCTACTCAGAAGTAAGTCCCAGTATAGTCAAAGGGACTTACTCCCAGGAAAGTGTGGAGAGAATTGCAGCCTCAGAGCCCCATCCTATGCAGGTCTACTCAGAAGTAAGTAATTTAATTTTTTTAAAATTTTTAAATTAAAAACCTCTCTGGCCCCGTCCCCTTCCAGAGAACCGGTCTTGGGCCAGGCCCTGCCCACCCCTGCTGGGTAGGCACATATTTTGGCCTGAGAACCATATTACTTCTCTGAAATCATGTCAGGGGCTGTCTTAAGAAAAATAATGAAAAACTTTAAAAAAAATTAAAATCTTTTAAGAAAGCTTTAAAACTTAAATGGCAATATGGGATGGGATCTGAGTGGCCAAGTCCTCTCTGGAGTGGAGCAGCCAGCTCCTGCAATCTGCCCCTGCAGCTGTTTGCCGCTCTCCTCTAGAACTAAATAAGAAGTCGCTGTGGGGGCAGCTTGCACAGGCTGGCTGCTAACCCATTCTATGGGGAGTGGTAATAATGGTAGTGGAAAGGATTTCTCCCTACTTCTGCTCCACTCAGATCATGAGAGTTTGATGTGCTTTGCTCTGCAGGAAGGGCCGATAATACAAACATCTGATTTATTTTTGCATATAAAACGTTTTATATACAAAAATTGCATTTCCTTCTTTTTTAAAGGGAGAATTGCACAAATAAGGGACCCCAATAAATGGATAGATAATGAGATTGGGGACCTATTGCTGATCCACCCTGTTATCTTTGGGAACTGGGGACCTATTGCTGATCCACCCACCACCACTGTTATCATACCTCTGCGTCTCCATAGCACACCTGTATGGCAGCCTGCCCTGGCCAGCCTTAGCATCTGTGGGCAAGACAACAAGAAGAGGCTGTGCATGATTATATCACGAACTCAGTTCTGATAAGGCAGCACAATTAGGGACTGGATCTAAGCCTTCTCTGGCATAGGCCATGAAAGGTTACTGTTTGATCTTTTGCAACCCTATTGGGAATATGACAGGCCGAAGAACACTGGAATGAATCCTAAAACACACTTTCCTGGGAGCAAGATCCATTGAACACAATGGAGCTTACTTCTGTGTACACATGGTTAGGACTGTGCTTTAAATGTCCACTTTTGGAGTGCCTATGTCCTCCTACACAGTGTTGTTTTCTGCACAGTGAAGGTGAGGGGGACATTCCTGCTTCTCTGCCACACAAATGTCTGGGAAAACTCTGAACCACACTTACATAGTTAGGCGCTGTACATTGTAATGACTCATAATATAATGTAAATTTTAAATCAATACATTGTAATGCCTACACAAATAATGTAATGCCTACACATGTAATGCCTACACAAAACAATCAGTCGTGAGGCAATGTGTTACTGGATCATAGTGCTTCAGATTGCTGTTGTGGGCAGTGTTAACTCTTATGAACACAGCAAATCCTGCTCTGGTGTTCATTTTGTTAGATGTAACAGATATCACAGATGACCCCAAATCCAGCTTAGAGTTTATGGAAATGTTACTGTTGGAAATATTAATGGGGGTAGGACTTCATTTACTGGACCACCTTACAGAACCAGGCCATTCAATGGCAACTATATAGTTCTGGATAGAGAGCTTCTTGGTCACTCCAGCCAATTAAGCCAGGCATAGCATGTTCTCCAACAGATTTGACCCACATGCACATGTATCTTTCCATAGCCCCAAGAATGGTCTAAAAGGCACACGATCCAGTTTTATTGCTGAAGGTTTTGCTTGCAAACTGTCTGGATGAGAGATACCAACTCAGAAGCATAATTCGACCTATCTGCACTCCTGGTAAAAAGATCGGGATGGTGAGTGTGATAAATAAGTTTTAAGAAATTATAACAAAATGCTGCCGGTTGAAAACAGACATTCTCATCTTTTAACATTGAACTGTCTTTCCTTGTCTCTTTTTCTAGAATTCTCAGCTTTCAATTGCCTTGAGAAGGAAAAAAGGCGCTTTTTGGTGAAAAAAATCTTTTCAAATTATTCATGACTTATATCTAGGCCATTCCATCTTTCAATTCAACTGGCAATGTTTAAAAAAAGGAGAGTTTGATCTTTTTCAAAACCATTTGTCTGAGGATCTTGTAAACTTCTTTCCAGTGGAGACACTCCTGACAAAGCTTCGGTATTCAAACAGAATAAAGGCCATTATGTGAATGAGAGATGTTACAGTGGTATGGGACGGGGTTAATAAATGAGCTGCAGCATTTACTGAAAAGTTAAGAAATTGTAATAGGACATACGTCCTAATCCTACCCAAGTGCTGCACTTTCAGAACATGCATTCTACTGGCACACAATTTGGCCAAAGCCAGAACATGTATGTCCAGAACAGGGGTTTAGGGATGGGTTGAACCAAGATTGCACCCTTTATAACAATAATAAAACCCAAAGTGAGGAAACCTTATATATGGACACTGAGGCATATATCCTAAAGTGAAATTAAGCCCCTTGCTCCGGAACAGTTAAGATGACTAGAGGGTGACAACACTAGAGGGTAACATAACTGCATGGACCCATAACTGCTATGGATTTTTCTCTGAAGGAGCTACTTTCTAATTCCGCATCACAATGACATAAGAAAATGAAAAGTGATCCAGACCAAAAAAATGCCCTAAAGTTGACATCCTAAAGTTTTAGATCATTAATCCACCAATCAAATAAATTAAAGTTTATGGCCCTTTTATCAACACTCTTAATCACACCTCTTACTTTCAGACATATTTGTTCTGTTGCATTCTAAGAAGATGCGACATGTAAACGGGTGGCAAAAGGGTATGATTTCCAGTGTGTTTCCCTCTTGGGGGGAGAAAAATTAGGTTCAACTGATTAACCAGAAGAGATATTTTTCTCTCACAGAAGAACTCCTTTTCAGACTTTATTAAAGGTATTGAATAAACCATAAGCAATCAGAGTTCAGTGTCTGAATGTCACCCATGCTTTTGGAAAGCAGGCAGAAGAATCTTTTTCAAATCGCACAAACATCTTAGTATTTAAGTCATTCGTACTTATTAGTAGAAAAGCTTTGTTGTGAATGCGATATGGGATGCAGAAATGTTTGCAGGCGGGAGGAGGGATGACTGGGTGTCTGGCAAGATTTATTACTTTGTCCCAGCTTAAGCTCCATCTGTACTTTGTAGAATGACATAACTGTGTCACAAAATTCACCATACCAAAGAAAAAAAAGAAAAGAAAAAGTCAGTCCTATGCAGCATCTCAGAGCGCAGGTATGGATTAGCACTTTTATGACTGCCGCTGGAGACCCATTTCAGTAAGATGTGGGGCAGGGCCGCTGCACCAGATTGCAGACCCACCATCATCCAGCTGCCTGCATGGTAGTGCTTGTTAATGGCAATCTGGATGGCATTTAAAACATTTCTGTGAAGCAAAGTTTTTTATATGCTCTGAAAATGTATTGATTTTACATTTTATATTTATTGATTTATTTCACATTTTTATTCCACGCTTCCTTCAAAGAGCTCAGACCGGACGACATGATTATTTTCCTTCTTTTGTCTTCACAATAAATCTATTAAATAGCTCAGGTTGAGTGATAGTAACTGGCTTCTCACCAAGGAACTTATCACAGTGGACCAAGGATTTGAATCTGGATCTTCCAGGTTTACAGCCACCACCTCATCCGATGTCTGTTTCTCATAGGATTATGAAGCCTGTGGTCTTTTACTGTTGTTTTAGAACTACTGATTTTGTGGGGAACCACTTTGGGACAAAGAGGCAGAACAGAAGTATTTTTAATAAAGTTTAGAGAACAACAGATGTGCATTCTGGCTGTGATCCTACAGACACCTTCCTAGGAGTAAGACCCATTGAACACAATAGGGCTAACTTTTGAGTAGACCTGTTAGGATTGTGCTCCTAATGTTATAGACAGGAAAACATCACTTTTATAAAAGAGTAGATCACAATCATAAAAGAGTAGATCACAATCATATCCGGGTCTACTCAGAAGTAAGCTCCATTGTGATCAATGGGTCTTACTCCCAGGAAAGTGTACTTAAGATTGAAGCCATATTCTGGCAAAAAAATTTGGAGCAGCAACATATATATATATTGGTTAATTCCTTTGCCATCTCAATCTCCTCCCTGGTTCCCATAGCAAGTGGTCAATTTTTTAAGTAGTGTGAATGTTAGTATAAGGGAGTGTGTGAGTGAATAAATATACATGTCCCACATTAGCACTTTTATGAAAATAAAATAAAAACTACAACTGAGTTTGGAGTGTTTTTGTAAGTTCAAAAATTTTTGATATAATGTAGAATAGGAAAATTGTCCCATAGTCAAGATTAAGGATTAAGGGATGTAGAATAAAATTTCATCTGTTTCTTGTTTGGACAGTGGGTCCTCAGTATCTGTGTAGGATTGGTTCCATGAATCCCCACAAGTATGTTTCACTACCTACAAACAAATTTGTAGAAAGTGGAATTTAGGGAAGAGCCATGGTTATAGTATCACTACAATTCACCTGGGGGCTGAGCAATGCCTCCAGAGTTTGTGCCAGCCTACAATCATTTCAGAAGGCCTGCCAGAAGCCACGTCCAGTTCAAATTTGTGATTAATGGCTGCAAACAGCAATAGGCCAGGGGAAAACCCATACAGGGCTGCAGAACACCTCTTGGATGCAACCAAAAGTCACAGATGTAAACTAGGGATCCATTTACATCAGGGGGCCCCTGTGATCTCCAAGTTCAAATCCATGGATGCTCAAATGGAGTATCTATGAAGGAGAGTTCACAGTATTGGGTAGATGGACTAACTTCCTTTCCAGGCTTAGTGTAGACAACCTATACCCACTTGTGGTAATTCGTTCCCTACTCAAACACAGCTAGCTCTAGCAGAATACAAAACTACGGCTAAACCCCAGCACCAATGGAATGGTAACCTGAACGAGCTTGCCTGTGTGCTACAGGGCTCTCCTTCCAGTTCTCAAAGTAGCCATTCTTCTACATATAGAGCTGACCCCATAGCTCACCACCATGCAGGACTCCCCAATTAATCAGTTATTTTTCTCTGCTTCTTTCCTTCAAGCTTTTCTCCCTCTTCCAGGTGCTGCTTTTATCCCTGAAGACTTGTTGCCTTTATTGGCTGCAGCTGCACAGCATACTCATTGCTAAAATCCTAGACGTTCACCCCATGCTTCCTAGAACTGTCTAAGCAAGATACCATTGACATCACATCCTATCTCCGTGAGAGATCTTGCTGTTTCCACTACAAATCCCCTCTCCCTGCAAGTAGCGGACTGCAGAGACAGTCCGTTCATTCTGAAGAAAACACCAATAATTCACTTTTTCACCACCATACTCATTTTTTAAAATTAAAAAACATCCTTGAAATGGACCAAATTAGGCTGTATGAAACTGCACAGAGCAAGGATTCTTCAAGCATTCCTATTTGTCCTTTGAGCACAATCCTAACCATGTCTACTCAAAAGAAAGCCCTATTGTGTTCAATGGGTCTTACTCCCTGGAAAGTGTGTTTTGGATTGCAGCCTGTGTTAGAGGCTCTCTATAGTCTTTATTTTATATATTGATTGCATCTATTTGCAAGATGCTCTTAGCTTACACAGCTGGGGGGAAAACATATGCCCCCTTCTAATTACCCCCAGTCTAGAACACTTCTATGATGTTGCACAGAATATATAGGTCTTCTGAATATGTAGGACTTCTGAAATGCAGGCTAACAGTCTCTTGTGGTTAGAACTTAATATCAGAATAGCTAATCAACAATGAGTATTGATCAGGGTCACTTTTGAATTACTGCTCACACCGTATGATAGAATTGCCTGACTCCATCAGTTACTACTAGGTTTTTTCTTCCTGGCCCATGTATAGTCAGTCACATGTAGTGAAGTTCTACCAGTGGTGGGCTTCAGCAGGTTCGCACCTACTCTATAGAACTGGTTGTTAATAAGAGATAGGACATCTAAAGTTTAAAAATATCCATTTAAAAGTGGCTGCCAGATGGGCAGAGAACCGGTTGTTAATTTCTTTGAACCCCATCACTGTTCTACACAATGCAAATAGTCTTCTTTAAATTTCAGAGGCAGTCCTCTAAGGTCTAGACTTTCTCCTCACTTTCAAGTGCAAGCACACTTGGTGCCCTCAAAAAAGTCCTAGATGCTTCCAAGACCAATGATGTTCATGAGCAGAACTGCACTATGTGTGTTTGCACAATTGCCAGCTCCAAGAAGGATTATGGGAAAGCAACCTGTGCTTCCCAACACATACAAGAAGCCAATATCCTTCTGAAATTCTAGGCAGATTCACTCCAGCTGTTTAGTATGATTCACCAGCAAATACCAAGGTTTTGAAATGGGTGCCACATGTTTAGCTAAACTCTAAAAGGCACTTCAGTGGGCCCAGGGAGATACTGCGAACAGTGCTTTGGGGATAGTCTTACATTGAGGAATGCGCTGTATGGTATTTTGTCTGTATTCCCTGAATTATAAAAATAACCAACCACTTCCTAGAAACAAGATGGTTTTGCAATGTAGAAGCATAGTTTGTGGTAGACCCTTCATTTGTGAGTGGCTGCCAAATCCCCCCCCCCATTACTGCAAATTCATTTATTATGGCGAAGAGGAGAGGGGGGTCAAGAAGGCTTGGGAAAAACTGCTAGCAAGATCCCCACCATGCATTTGGCAAAACAGAGAACTGAAAACATTTCCCTGGAATGCAATCAAGGAACAAAATTCTTCTCTTTGAGTAGCCTGATAATTCTCGACTTGAATATTATGCTCTGGGGGCGATTATGAATCTGAGCACAAGAGAGAATGGAGCATTAGAGTTGAGGTCTGCTAGATAGTAGAAAGGGAAGGAGTAGACGATAAGAGCCCCAATGTTGTTTGCATACTATTAAAGATGCAGATCATAATTTACAATCAGAAAATATAAAGCTTTGCTCTCCAGAGCAGAGAGAATTCCATTCTTTCCAACTTTGATATTGTTTTAGCAGCCTGTCCCTTCTCAACAAGCTTTGTTAATGGTTATTATCAGCCATGATTGCTGAGTAGATCTTCCACATATAATGGTAGTATACCTCTGACTACCTGGCATGGGGACAATTGATATGGAAAGGCTGTTGCCAGTATGCCAGTAGCATATGGCTGGAGACAGAATGCTAGATTAAGGGTGAAATTCAGAGTAACCATGGGGAGTCCTAGCTGTGGTGTAAGAACAATTTACTCTGGATTGCAATATGAATTTCTCATAGGTTTTCACTAGGTGGTGCCATAACTATGGGTGCACGTAATGTCTCTTATGCACTCCCGTAGTTACTCTGAATGGTAGGGTCAATTAACATTCAGCCTTATATAGCACAGCAATTTTGTTGGTTCTTATATACTCTGGAAATATAATGGTGAACTGATATACAATATCCAGATTATTTTTGATGAAATGTAAAAGATGCAGTTATTATTATTATTAGTGTATTAGTGTAATTTTGGTTGTTGTTGTCCCCAAAGACACTGGAAAGGAAAAGACACTGGAAAGGAAAAATAAAAGCAAAACTGTTTAAACAATAGTAAAAAATGGTCTTTTGCTATTTCCCCAGAGGAAGCTTAAGATTAGAACGGACACTTTACTTGTTTAAGGCCAAAGCTGTCTTATAGGGAAGAATGAGAGCAGCAGCTGACGGTTTTTCTTGGAAGTGGGAGGGCAATCTAGGAACTTTTAGTGGACTGATAGCAGCTTGTGAGGTTGTATCCATTCAGAAGAAACAAGATTGGCAATTGTGCCATCCGTTTCTAGGAGAGGTGGTTTGCTTTCTATATGCCAGGCTTCTATATAGTTAGTGGATGGGTTTCTGGAAAACAGCACTGTTTAAAACAGTGCTATATGAGGTAATTATAACTCACTTGTAATGGAAATCAGTTCACAATACCACATTCACCAGTACTTTGGGTCTACAAGTACTGAGGCTTGGATTGACCATTGTCGCCATCACTCTTCCTATTTGGCAGGGCTGGAAGATGATGGAAAGAGCTACTCTCAGGAGGGGTAGGTTGTTGAAGAAGGCATCTAGGGTAAACTGCCTTGCCTGTTATTTCTACTCTTAAAACATTTCATGGTAGCAAATGACTAGCTCCATGCTAGGTACAATCCATATTGTCCATTGGTTGAAGGCACCAGGTAGACATCTGCACTTTTGTGAAACAAACTATTGGACTGCTTTTTATAACCTTTTCTTTTTATTGTTTTGATATAAAGGGTGCTGTTCTCTGGTGGTGCAAGTGGTTAAGACACTGTGCCTGTTAACCAGCAGGCCAGAGTTTGACTCCCGGGTCCCCACAAGACAAGGATTTCCTGCTACAGGCAGGGGGTTGGACTAGATGATCCACTGGGTCCCTTCCAACTCTAGGATGTTATGATTCTATGATAACTTAACAGTTGCTCTTGCATGAGGAGCTCATGTGGCAGCTGACTGGGGTTCATTCTGCCGATGTGGCCAAACCATCTTTGGCTGCATTTTTGGATTAGTTCTTTGACTGAGGGTTGATGGTTGCACCTTTTCTATATTGTCTCATTATGGTGACGGTCATGAAGGGAGACAGTCAGGATCTGTCTCAGACATTGCATTTGGAAGGCCTTAAGTTTGTTCATTTCTGATTTGAGCAGAGTCCATGTGTTTGGAACAGGTGAATTTTGGTGTTGGTGGAGATGTTTGCCTTCTTCCAAAGGTACCATTTGAGTGATGCGAACATCACAGTCGCCTGGCCAATCCTGCTATGAACTTCAGCAGCAGATGCCACTTTCTTCACCAGCACCAGTGACCCCTGATATTTGAATTCTTGGAACTGCTTTATCTGAACTCTTATCTAGATGAACACTGTCCTGTGATCCATCCATGGTCATAGCTTTGGAAAAGTTAGTTTGAAGGAATGCTCATCTAGACTCATTATGACCAAAAGACATTGAGGATGGGGCAGAGTGACCAGATGCCAAGCCCAAAATTCCTGAACCCCAAGGCCAAAATTCCTAATCCCAGTCTAAAATTCCTACCTGCTTAAAAAAATTGCTAAAAAGTATATTTTTTGTTTTGGTTTTTTGGTTTTTTGACCATAACTTTTGATAGGAAGGAGATATCTCCAAACTGATTTTTGCATTGGACTCTGCTCTTCAATACGAATCCAACGACATATGGCATGATGGGGGACTGTGCACTATCACAAAGTTTCAAAATGAAGCCAAAATATAGGACAATGATGCCAAAATGTAGGACACCCAGACAGGAGGCTAAAAATCCAGACAAATCCGGGTTTTTCCGGTCATCTGGTCACCCGATGGGGGGAAACTAATGAACAATAATGGCTCTTTCATTCTTTCAGTAAGTTCCCAGCCCTAATTGTCATGACGTGGCCTGCAAATACCTGTAATAACAAGAAGAGGGCGCTATTGGGTAGTCCTATTGGAACAGTGAAAGCAGACGTGGGAAAGACAATTTGAACCCCAAGGAAAATACATTATTTGTGACTTTTCATCTCTTCCTCCCACTCTGTTTAAGCCCTCATCTTTTCTCACAGCTTTTCTGGTCTGCAACTGATAATGCATGTGCCCTGGAGTTGCAACTTATCCTGGTTCTCCTGCACCATGTATGTACATGTAAAACTGTATGTTTCATTATTAACATATTCCATTTTCATGTGCACAGTAAAAAAAAAATCTTAATTATGTGGCTCACCTAATAATGTGAGAAGAAACATGCAGCGAGCGATTCTAAAATATCCTTGGAAATCAAACCACTCTCCACATTTATAACAACTGACTTTATACAACAAACACTATGCTTGTGCTAGTTTCAGCGATGAATGAAGATGAGAAAACAAGATATTAATATAATGGCATATGATTACTGTGCCAGTGATAAGCCCGACATGAAAACAAAACAGAATAAAATAGAAATAGGAGGCAAGGATATTGCCATGAGGCTCTACTTGGGAGTTTCTTGGGAAGCATTTGGTGAGCCACTGCTGGAAAGTTGGACCAGAAAGATCTGATTCAGTCCTGATATGGAAACCGCTGATGTGATGCTTAATCAATCAATCAATCATTCAGTCAACCAACAGTATTTATATACCGCTTTTCAATGAGAAATTTATAAAGCAGTTTACAGAGAAAATTAAATAACTAGTGCCTAATGGCTCATTGTCCCCAAAAGGGTTCACAATTTTAAAAAATGCAAAAACAACACAATAAAAAACCCAAAATCAAACAAACAGAAAAACAGAGGGCACCACAGGAAACATGGAGAAGCATGACTATTATGGTTAAAGGAGTGTTAGTTAATTATTACCACCAGGTTAGAAGTTTTGTTACATTTTGGATACGCTAGCTCAGGGGTATCCAAACCCTGGACCTGGAGCCAAAGGCCCTCGGTAAGCCACAATGTGACCCTCAGCAAGACCCCTCTATCAGGCTGAGGGCAAGCCTTGCAATTTCTCTAATACAATCTTATATGTAAATTTATTCAAATTTGAAATGAAAATCATTTTTCTAGCCACTGACATAGAGAGATGATGTGGTTCCCCTGCCAAAACATTTGGACACTCCTGCTCTAGATAATTTCTCACAAACAAATGCAAAGAAACATCACAAAATTCATGAAAATTAGTTTTAATTTTCTTTCTCCTCTATTAGTTCTCATTTATAATTAGCAAGACTAATTATAAACTACATACTGTAGTGTACTATTAGCAAAACTACATAGAGGGATGTTACAGTAGAGATTGTAGAGCAATATTTCCTGGATGAAACCCAATTATGCAGTCTTTAAGAAACTAAACATATCACAGGGATCGCTGTCTTGTTTTGCACAATCTGTGTAAGACACCACCATCACTTTACTTGAACATTTTTTTTCTTTTCAGACTTTCTTCAGCTTGTCAATTCTTGCAGAGAAGGTGTCTTCCTGTGTTTGTAGCTTTTCGCTGAACTCCGTCTGTAAAGACATTTTTTCCAAAAAAGAAGGGGATGTAATAGAAGCTATCAGCTGCTGCACATTGTCTTCATGCTTGCGACATAGGAAAGACAGACATTATCCTTCACACACTTTCCTGTTTTGCAAATGTTATGATGTCCCAATCTGTACTTGCATGATAACGCCTTATCATATTACTGTGTGTACAACTCAATGCATTGTATGTTTGCCATGAATAGGAAGTGATATGGTGACAATCATTTTTTCGTTCCAAAAACCCCTGTATTCTACACAAAATTTACCAATCAGATTGGTGGTGGGGGATAAATCTGCTCGTGTTTAAATTATTAGCCCAATTTTCTTTGCTGTAGACATCACATCTTTTGAAAAGTTCGATTGCACTTAAGAACAGGTTACTGGAAAATGTAATGAAATAATGTAAAAAACAGATATAGGTTACAAGATGTTGCTTGTCTTTTAAAAAAGAAAAATAAATACTAGTTGTTAATAAAAACATACCCAGGGGCATCAGAATGCAGTGCTTAGATTTCATGGTGGCACTCACAACAAAATAACAAGGGTGGCGACAAACATTCCCTTGCAGTGATAGTATGTCTCTGCAACTCTGTTGTCTAAAGAACTGCACAAACACTAGATCAAATTCCATGAATATCAGCAGCCTCGGAATTTATGTAACCTTTTCAGTATGCGGACATGTGTACGTTTATGGAAACAGATGGTGTGGTTTGACAAAGCAGCCCCAAAAGAAATGGAGTACAACAAAAATGTAGCCTTTTCAACAAGGCTTGTGCATTTTCTATGCAATGTCAAACTTTAGATGTATTATATTGATTCCTTATGAAGATTCAGGGCCAAATTCCTTTTTGATTTCATCATGACTTTTGACAGAGTGGCATAACAGTATGGCATTAGCTCTGAAACCAGTTCATGAAAGATAAACAGTAGACTAGATTTTTAAGAAGGAGTGGACAGAAAATAGATTATTATTCCACTTTTGGACCACACATGACTTGTGAGGATGTTGTGTCTCAAAATATGCTTTGTGTCTTCTTAAACTTAAGGACATGCAAATATCTAAAACAGATGAAATAAACCTAAACTGTGTTTCCTGCAGTGGTGGTGCTTTAGAAGGACTCTTTCCTACCTGCTCCCAGATCCTTAGCTGTCCTGACAGGCAATGGCTTTTAACCACATACTAATTGAGTTTGTTTTAATCTTTTATTAATTGCTGTTTTATTTTGTTTAAGCATATCTTTTTACATACCATGGTATTACTATGTACTACCTAACTATGTACTACCACGTAAAAATGAGACCTTGTTCTGCACAGTTCCATTTTCCATCTAGCCAAGACTGACACCACTTGCAATCTGCTCTGCTGAATGGACCTTCCTATACATCCAGCCACAAACCAGATTATAAGTGGCTGGATATATTTCCCAGGTTTGATGCTAACTTGCAACTCCATAAACAGGTGTGGGTGGATCGTCATAGTGCAGAGCAGGTGGACTGCAGTCAGCTTCACAGCCCATAGAGCTTGGTCTAGCTTCTCTCCTCCACCTACACACCCACCAATCAAAGTAATGATTAAAATAAACAGCACTTGGATTACACCAACCCTTTCTATACGCTGGAGGTTGGTTCTCTTTGATTTACACTCCACTGCAACTCTCATTCTCTGTTATTTAGCCAGTACAATGATACATTCTGTGTACTTGGCATTGCTTAGAATACAGAAGGCAGATTCTAAGATCTATGTGATAGGAATTAAATAATATGCACAAACCAAGATAAACCAAGATGCACAAACCAAGCAAACAGATACCAAACATTTTTAAAATTTTTGTTAATGTAAATAGATTTTTACCCCACCTTTCTAAGAACTCCAAAGCACTCATGATTTTCATGTCTAAGCACTGTACTGAGATTGTAATTGTCCCTGCAGGGCACTGTGATGCATTTAAGCAGGGAGGATGGCACTGAAAATGATTCCACCAGGAGAATATGGACACAAACTCCTAAATGATCTTGTCTTATATGCAGGCTATCCTGCATGTCATAGAAAACAAGGAATATTAACATGGGATCATTTATTACCGTACATTTAGGCCTGAGACAGCAATTAGCTACAACTTAAATCCGTCAATATGCTCCTCGTGACCATACCTGAACATTGCAGATCACCTCACCGGTGACTTCACCCAGGACTGTTTTAACATCCTCCATGGTGTAACCTTCCAAAGGATCCACAACAGGTTCTGGTTCAGTCTCTGCTTCTAGAGTAGGAACTTCATCACTTTCCTAACAGAGCACAAGGAGAACCCACATGAAATGTGTTGTCTGAACACAGCATACACAAAATGACATTGCTGCACGATCATAAATAAGGCTCACTTTGGAGGTTTCTCAGCCTTCTCAAGTTATTTTATTCAGTGACTGAATTTCTTTGATACTACCAAGGTGACCATATGTCTTCTTTTTCTAGGACATTTCCTCTTTTTTTTAGCTTTGTGTCCTGGAAAAAATCTTCATTGTCTTTTTTTGGTGAGTAGGCAGCAAGTAGCCTCCTGTCTGGGTGTTCTACATTTTGGCTTCATTCTGAAACTTTGCAATAGTGCACAGTACCCAATCATGCCATATGTCATTGGATTCGTACTGAAGAGCAGAATCCAATGCAAAAATCAGTTTGGAGATATCTCCTTCCTATCAAACGTTATGGCCAAAATACCGGAAAACAAAAACAAAAAATACACTTTTGGCAATTTTTTTCAGCGGGTAGGAATTTTGGCCTGGGATAAGGAATTTTGGCCCTGGGGTTCAGGAATAATCTGATCACCCTGCAATTTGGCCATATCCAGAGCCTGTTTCCAGGGTAGACATGCCATCTTCCAGCACCTCAGACTTAGAACATTTCAGGAGCAGGCAGAAATCTGAGCAGACCCATAGAGGCCCATGATATACCAGAGTAAAAATGGAAGCAAAAGAAAAAGTTCGCTCCTGCCTCTCAACCTCAGAATATGGCACAACTACCCCAGCTCAGTGAGCATGCTGCCCTTGTGCTGCAGCAGTTAGGGCAACCAGAGGCCTCCTAACTCTGTGGATTTGGCCTGTCAGCTCAGTATATGGCCTTCTTAAGCCAGCTTAGCTGGGCCATTCTCTATGGCCTGTCAGGATTACACCCATAGTGTTTAAATTAACCACATGAGAGCAATATATGGAGTACTTTTAATTTTTCGTTTTGTCATCTATATATATAAAAGAGAAAAGTCACTCACTGACTGACTCACTGACTCATCACCGCCCTGCCAAAACCGCTGGGCCTAGAAGCGTGAAATTTGGGGTGGGTGTTCCTTCCGTGACTGAGGGGTGCACTAAGAACCGGTTTTCAGAAATTCCAACCGGAAGGGGGTGAAAAGGGGCGCAACGCGTTTTCCTCCCTATACTTTGCATTGAAAAATGCTGACTCATCAACATTCCGCCCCAACTGCTGGGCCTGAAGCATGGAATTCTGGGAGTTCCTTCTGTCACCTGAACTCCCACCAAGAACCATCTGGAGAAATTAACCCTTCAGGGGCTGAAAAGGGGGCAACGTGTTTCTGTCCTATACTTAACATGGGAGACTGAACAACATCCAGCCAATTTAGTGCTCAGACCCTGGTGCACTGGGGGATGTTGTTCGGAGGAAGAGGTTGTGCTGGCGAGGATACTGCGCATGAGGGGAAATTGCGCATGGGGGGAAGTTGCGCATGGGGGGAAAGTTGCGCGCGTAGGAAAGTTGTGCGCGTAGGAAAGTTGCGCAGAGGGAAGTTGCATATGGGAGGAAAATTGCGCATGGGAGGAAGTTGCGCATGGAGGAAAGTTGCGCATGGGGAAAGTTGCGCATGGGAGGAAGTTGCACATGGGGGGAAGTTGCGCAGGGGGGAAGTTGCGCATGGAGGAAAGTTGCGCACGGGGGGATGATGCACATGGAGGAAAGTTGCGCACGGGGAAAGTTGCGCACGGGGGAAGTTGCGCACGGGGGAAGTTGCGCATGGGGAAGTTGTGCATGGGGGAAAGTTGCGCATGGGGAGAAGTTGCGCATGGGAGGAAGTTGCGCATGGGAGGAAGTTGCGCACGGGGGAAGTTGCGCACGGGGGAAGTTGCGCACGGGGGAAGTTGCGCACGGGGAAGTTGCACATGGGGAAGTTGCACATGGGGAAGTTGCACATGGGGGAAAGTTGCGCATGGGGAGAAGTTGCGCATGGGGGAAGTTGCGCATGGGGAAGTTGCGCATGGGAGGAAGTTGCGCATGGGGAAGTTGTGCATGGGGGAAGTTGCACATGGGGGAAGTTGCGCATGGGGGAATGATGCGCATGGAGGAAAGTTGCACACGGGGGAAAGTTGCGCATGGGGAGAAGTTGCACATGGGGGAAGTTGCACATGGGAAAGTTGTGCATGGGGAAAGTTGTGCATGGGGAAAGTTGTGCATGGGGTTTGATGCATATGGGGGAAGTTGCGCATGGGGGTTGATGCGCATGGGGAAGTTGTGCATGGGGGGTTGATGTGCATGGGGGGAAGTTGCGCATGGGGTAACTTGTGCACGCTGGATTGATGCGCATGGGTGAAGTTGCGCACGGGGGGTTGATGTGTACGGGGGAAGTTGCGCATGGGGGGTTTTTACGCCTGGGGGAAAGTTATCCATGGGGGGTTGATGCATATGGGGGGATGGCATACGGGGGAATTTTACTCCCGCAACGCGGGTACGCCTTCCGCTAGTGTTCTATATTTTTCTTGGGTGTCCTGCATTTTGGAGGGCCTTGTGTTCTTTATGGTCACCCTGACCATGTCTTTTCAGGTTAAAAAAAATCATGGTAATGTAGAATAGTTTTTTTAAAACAACCCCCAAAATAACAAATACCACAGTAAAAAAAATACATTAAACTTAAATTTAGAAGGTGTGAGCAAGTAATCTGGAGCCACAAAGGTAATACATTTGGCAAAGGTCAGCCTCTCTGGGAGAAAATGGATGTAGATGGTACACCAGCCAAACTGGAAAAGGGACTTTGAGCCATGGTCACCTCCTATCTAGTCAAGAGCAAGGTTGAATTCAGAGCATTCAGATTGTACATCTGAGCCTTCAAGGGCTTCAATGGCATTGCTAGGAGGTGCGGCCCACACCAAGCGACATGCACAAAGGTGTGTGTGACACCACAAATGACCAAAATAGTGTTTTATAAGATAATGGTTTAAAATAGTGTTTTATAGGGATAATACCATCATTTTATATATCATGTTGTGTGTGTGTAGTTTAATTACACAGAACAAGGGCCTTGCATATTCACCTTGGCTGTATGTGCTTCTAGAACACCACTTTTGTGGAGAAACTAAATACATGCAATGATTGCTTGTGTTTTTTGACCAGGAATTAACATAGTCAACCAAAATTATTTTTGTAAGAAAAGTCACCTTTACCTTGAGTTCTTCCTCTACAGCTGGAGTTGGTACCATAAACTTGGAATAAATATCATAAGGCAGACCTTCTTCCAAGGGAGCTGGGAAAGGGGAATCTGCAGGCTTGACAACTTCTACATAATTCTGTTCAGGAAAACAAACAAACTGTGAGCTTAAATAGCAGAGATGAAATTTGCATTCATAATTTTTTATTTTATTTTCTTGAAAAAAGGATTGAGTTATCAAGAAACAACACTTTTTGTTACTCTCCAAGTGCTCAAAATTGAACAACTTCCTGACAACATGCTGTTCCTCACTCATTTCCAGTGGTGAGTGTTGCCCACTGGTGCCTACTGGTGCCTGCTGCCCACTGCCCTGAAGTGCTTGGTGGAGCTGGGGCCCGCTGCTGCCTGCTGGTGCTTGCCAGTGCTTTCTGTTGCCCAGTGCTTGCTGGTGTCCAGTGGTGCCCAGTGCCTGTCAGAACCTAGTGCCTGCTGGTGCCCAGTGCCTTCTGATACCTGATGCCTGCTAGTACTCAACCATGCCTGGTGCTCACAAATTTTACTCCTGCAGCGATGGGTAAGTTGAGCTAGTGAACATAAAAAACATCTTTTTTGATCTGTAAACTGGTGATGTTGCAGAGGATGACTCCTTGGCCAAATGCAATAAGGATGCCAGCTACTGGACAGGAAGCTTTATCTAGGTTTCTGGCAGGTGAGTATCTACAACTTGTGGGCAGGATTCCTGGATGTGTAAGGTTGTCCATGTGTTCACTAAAGTGAAAATTAGCTATCATAATTATCACAACTAATAAAAGCTGTGGGGGGGGGGAGGACTGGCTGAGTGGGCTAGGAAGGTACTGAATACATCTCTGAGCGAGAATGCCATACCACCTTCCTAAAACTGCAGGTTGCCTGCTCCAAAACACTTTCTCTGTATCCACTCATCATGGAAAATAGGTTGGTTTCCTCTCTACACATGTTGTGCCTACATTTGGAAAACAATTATTTTTCTTTCCACCTTCCTTGGTTTGGACTGACTCCTTTCTGTGCATCATCCGATTGGTCAGTTATTTCATTCTTTCTTTTTCTATGTATTGTTTTGTGTCAATGCATTTTATGTTTTTTATTGTTTCTGATTGTTCCAATAAGCAAACTTGAATGTCTCCACACTACTAGACAAAGGTGGGGCAATTTTTTTTTCCAAAGAATGAGTGAGTGAGTGTGAGTGAGTGAGTGAATGAATGAATGATAGCTCTCCCAATCGAGCAGTCTTTTTGCTGCCAGGATGCAAAATTTATAGGGCTAATGAATTCAGTTATGATGGGGTAGGAATACATCTGACTGGATAAATATTTTGCAAAAATATTTTATTTTTTTTTTAAAAAGGCAACACACTAATTGTACTTGAGATAACAATATGCCATACTTAGCTCCCAGGCACTGTTTATATTCCAGTGCTACAGTTCAAAGAGGTCCTTTAAAAGTACAAAAGGGCTTTTACAACTTGTATGGTGTCAGAGGTTGTTTTTGAAGCTATGGTGTGTTTGCTTCAGAGGAAATTTGTGTATTAGGATGGTATGGTACGTCTGCGTGTTTGCCGTCTGGAGGAAAAGGACAACAATCATACCGTGTGTCTTGAACTTGGCCTTGAGCATTTAGCACTGTGGCCTCAACAGCAAACTCACATGTTGTCATGCAATTTGGAGCTCCACGGACGTTAGGAAACAAGAGGGCGAGCTGGGCACCAGACCACAGCCAAGGGGCTCAACCCTCATGATTGTGGAAAATTCTGCACAAGAAAAGCTTCCATATGAACCTCAAAATCTGAATCCATGTGACTACAAAATGATGGATTATTATTTTTAATAGCAAGAGACATTTGTTCCATTTTTTTGCCCAGTTGTGAGCTCTTACAAGTCCTGCCACTTTGCAATGTACTCATAGTTAATAACCTTTTGTCAGTAACTGTGGGTTTGGAAACAGACTCTGGAAGTCAATAAAACATAAAACACTTCAGCCTTAAAATTTCAGAGTGCTATTTGTACCAACAAACACATCCCACCACAGTGTCATCTATACCTACAGGCATACAATTCTGAACTCACTATTTTCTTTGTAAACAGCTTCTTCGCTGCCACAACTGTGATCGTTTAGTCAGTTATAACTACATCACAGCAGAAAAAAATTTTTTATAAGTCACAACAGCCCTAACATTTAGCTAACGGGTTTTAAACCAAATGCCTGCAGTTGCAACACAGAATTAAAATGAAGTATTTTTGTTTGGTAATAGAGGTTTATGAGCAGAACTATGCTTTGAAGCCAGAATGTAGTGATCTGAAAGGGGCTCTTTAACTTGTTCCTTCCTATATTTTGCATTCTCGACAAGTCCAGGGAAAAATCAGGATGAATGAATTGTGAAAAGAGCCCAGAGCCAAATGTATTTAAATGAATCCTTCTGATGCAATACTTTCCCTTAAAAAGTACAATTAGGGCTTTGTATTTCCTTTAAACAAAACCTCATGTATACCATTATTATGATTATGTAGTAAAATCTATTTAAAAGCAGAGGAGACAGGGTCAGCATTATAATCCTGTTTTTAAAGGCACCCTTTCCAGAGAGAAATTTACAGTTTTCTTACACATATAAATAGATCAATCCATTTCTTTCTGTAGCAGTGTTCTAGAGAATTAGGCCCCCACATGTATCTTTACTGCTAGTTTTGAAAAAGAATAAAAAACCTACATCATGCAATTTCTAATTTCTAATTCATAAACTGTTTACAGAGAAAAATGTATATTTCCGAGACAAAGAGATAAGAAATCCTTATCAAATTTGCAAAGGCATTAAAACCTTTAGGAATAGCTATCAACATAGAGGAATAGATATCGACATAGAAGAAAGAAAACATTAAGGAGAACCTTGATAGAATGAAATATACTATACATGTGATATAGTGGGCTTTACAGCTGTTGCAAAAGTGCCATTTTATGTAACTGGGCTGCAGCTGTTGCTGCAAGTTGCTGCCTTAAAAGCCCTGGTGCTGTTAATGTCTTGTCCCCCTTTCTGACCATGATCCATCTACCCAGGTCCACCTGGACTTGTGCCAGGAAAATTTCCAGTGCAGGTCTAAGAATACCCATCAGTATACCCATCAACATACACATGTGCAAGGGAACAAAATGTTCCCTTACCTTGAGACCTCTGGGACAACTATCCTAGTAGGATGCCACAGGTGCTCCAGTGGTGTGGTTGCTTTGGCGAAGTTCAACAAAGGCAAGTGGAAGGTACTGACTTACCCCCAAATCCAGAGTAACTATGGGAGCACGTAAGAGACTTTACATGCACCCGTAGTTACTGCACCACCTAGTAAAAACCTATGGGAAATTCATATTGGAATCCATAGTAAGTTGTTCGTACACCAGAGCAAGGACTCCTGGTAGTTACTCTGGATTTTGCCCTTAGCCAAATAAAATCAAAGCAAAGATACTGGGTGAGTGATACCTGACTTGGCAGCACATCTGTCACTAGAAGGGTGCAAGGTCCAGTGCAACTAAATGAGGTCCCCTTCAGGCATAAATTGGTCATCTCTGCTTAGACCCAACTGGTTGCCTCAGTTTCTCTAAGCATGGAACAGTATTGCTTGGCAGAGCAACATGGGAAAGAGATCTTGGTGGTAAAAGCTGAACATGAGACAGCAGCGTGATGTAGCTGCAAAAAAGGTGAATGTGATTTTAGGTTGCACCTGTAGAGCTGTAGCATATTGATAAGAAGAAGTGGTTCCACTTTACTCTGTGCTCCCAGACCTCATCTAGAATACTGTGTTCAGTTCGGAGCATCATATTTTAAGAAGGCCACAGTGGAGCAGGCTTAGAGAAGGGCAATGAAGATACTAAGGAGACTGGAAAACAAATTCTGTGAGGAAAGCTTGTGGAAACTCAGTATATTTAACCTTAGAGTTACCAGATACAAAATAGGATACCCAATGAAAACTTCTAGAGCTGTTGATGGATATTCCTCAGAATGGTGAACACTTCGGCCTCCTTCTTTAAAACAGACTTCTAGTCCTTGTGCCTACACTGCAAATTATGATGGCAAAAGTGCTTAGAAAAAAAGGAAATCAGCAAAATGTCACCCAGTTTCACTGCGATATGCTACTGAACTCACATGAGTACATCTTCCCTATATCTGTTTTTTTAAATGAGGCTAATCCTTTCCAAACAACAATGATGTAAAATACCTATGCACAGTATGTCTATCAAACACAGTTTAACATCTGCTAGTGTCACCAAATTATATGCAAATTGTCAGCTAAATGAAGCTGATTATGCAAAACGGCTTCAATTCCCTCCTCCAGCTCGCAATATACTTCTAAGATGCTTTCATTGCTGAAAAAGTTGCTTACTCAGCTCCAGTGATGAGCCTTTTGTGTACAGCAGTGTTTCAGTGGCACCTTTTCTAGATGCAAACTACCTTCCTGTCTACCTGACACCCACCCCTGACACCCTCTCCTGAAGACGCCACTTCTGAAGTAGTGTAAGGAACAGCAGAAAAGCAAAAACCTTTGCATGTCCTTAAAGGGACTCTTTGGAATGTAGCTTTGAAGCCTAAACAGTTCCTAAACTGTGGGTTGCGACCCATCGGTGGGTTGTGAGCTGATTTTTGGTGGGTCATGAGCAGTGATGGGCTCCAGCAGGCTCACACCTACTCTACAGAACCGGTTGTTAACAAGAGCTAGGACATATAAAGTTTAAAAATAGTCATTTAAAAGTGGCTGCCAGATGGGCATAGAACCAGTTGTTAATTTCTTTGAATCCCATCACTGGTCATGAGGCCTACCAGCTAAATGTTCCACAGAACCAGACCCATCAGGAAATCCGAGCTGGTGACACTAGCTGTGAGTACACTCAATGTAGTGGCTTGACTATGGCACTGCAAGGCATTCTGAGGCACTACCTGATTGACATAGCTGACAAAACTTTGAAAACCATAGTCTGATGTGTTGACTGACTTGGCATGATTTATGACATGGCTGACTTCATATTTTTTAAAAATAAAAATTGGTTATGGTGCTATAAAAGGTTTGGGAAACACAGGCCGAAATAATACTGTAAGCTTTCAAATACGTTTTCAATTTTCATTGGGAAAAAATTAGTCATACAAAAGATCTAGGGCGCAATCCAGAGTAACTATGGGGAGTCCTTGCTCTGGTGTAAGAACAATTTGCTCTGGATTGCAATATGAATTTCTCATAGGTTTTCACCAGGAGGTGCAGTAACTACGGGTGCACGTAAAGTCTCTTATGTGCTCTCGTAGTTACTCTGGATTGTAGGGCTACTCTCCTTATGTCTGCTTTATATATATTTATATATAAATATAAATATAGTACAGTATATTAGCAGTACATTAGCTGTTTACAAAAGCGAGCAACACAAACTTAAAATAATGTAAATGATAACAAACCTCGTGAAGAATGCAGAAAAATAGATTGCTAATAGATGTTATTAGATTGCTAAAAACATGCTGCTTGGCTTCATTGAATTGTGAATTGTGAACTACCAGATCTACAAGCTGGTTTCTGAAGAGGCAGAGGGATAAAAGATCAAACTGCCAATATTCACTGGATTATGGAGAAAGCAAGGGAGTTTCGGCACCTACTTCTGTTTTATTGACTATGTTAAAGCCTTTGATTGTGTGGATCACAATAAATTGTGGATCACAACAAAGAGATAGGAGTATCAGATCATCTTATTGGTCTCCTGAGAAATACAGTCTCCTGTATGTGGGTCAAGAAGCAACAGTTAGAACCAAATATGGAACAATTTACGGTGCAATCTTAATCAATTTAGCCTGAATTAACTCACCTGTCATATCTTCCTGTGGTGGTGCAGGGTGGTTGGCATATGCCTGTGCACTGGCCTACCCACCCCCTGCAGTGGGGCAGAAGAGCCTTACTGCACTTTTGTGGCACTCACAGGTCAGCATAGGACATACGCCAGCACTTATGATGGCCTAACTGGAGATTAGGATTTTAGTCTGAATGGTAACTGGGAAAGGAGTACGACAAGGCCGTATATTGTCAGCTTCTTTGTTCAGTTTATATGGAGAGTACGTTATGAAAAAGGCTGGGCTTGATGAATCACAAACTGGAATTAAGATTGCTGGGAGAGATATCAATAACCTCAGACAGCCGACAATACCATTCTAATGGTAAAAAGTGAGGAGGAACTAAGGAACCTCTTGATGAGGGGTTCCTCAGAAGATGAGAAGAAAGTGCAAAATGTGGCTTAAAACATTAAAAGAACCCATCTTTTAATGTTTTAAGAACTCTGCTCCCATCTATTCATGACCAACAGTAGAAGAAGAAATGGAAGACATAACAGAGTTTTTTTTTTTGCTCTAAGATCACTGCAGATGGCAATTGCAGCTATGAAATCATCCAGTTAAAACAATATTTTTCCTGTGGTAATGTATGGCTGTGAGAGCTGGACCATAAGGCAGGCTGACTACTGAAGAATAGATGCCTTTGAATTATAGTGCTGGAGAAGACTCTTGAGAGTCACTTGGACTGCAAGGAGATCAAATCAGTCCGTCCTCCAGGAAATCAACCCTGACTGTCGACTGGAAGGACTGATACTGAGGCTGAAGCTCAAATATTTTGGCCACATCATGAGAAGAGAGGAATCCTTAGATTCCCTGATGCTGGCAAAAGAGAAGGGGACCGTAGAGGATGTTAGATAGTGCCACCAAGGCAATGAACATGAATTTGAACAAACTTTGGAAGCCAGTGATGGACAGAGGGGGCTGGGGTGCTTTAGTCCATAGAGTCACAAAGTGTTGGATACAACTTATCAACGAAACAAAAATAACTCCCACTAAATGAACTGTGCAAATGTGGTGGTTACAATATTAAGATTGCACACTCTGTATAACATTTCACTCTCCCATATGTTATGTTACTTTAGCTTGCTGAAAATGAAAATGATTATGCTGTTTATATACACATAAAGAAGGAAAAGTAACTGATTGAACCGCTTCTTAGTAGTTAAGTATTTAATACCATATAAATGGCTCCGTAACTTATTAGCCACAGCACAGAATGTCTGCTTTCCAAATATTATGGAGATTGAAACCAGCTATTTGTTTACACAGTTAATTTGGGCCACAGGAAACCCCTGCAGTATTTTCACATGAGGTATATAGAGAGTTTACTGTAACCAAGGAATAACAGCAAAAACTGAACACAAGGTCAGTTTGAATATTTTTAATAAGATGCTTCTAGAACATTCAGATCTATTGTCTTAATGACCACTTATTCATCTTAGAAAGGATATTTGGAGCACAACATTCATTTTCTTGAATATCATTACACTGGTCTGAACAACAGCTCCTTCACCCAACACTGTACTGGGAATACATTATTTGTAGATGTACTGTATGATTGCAAGAATATTCAACATCCTGTCAGCTCCACCTCTGCTATGATGCAGTACCCACCATATCTTTGGTTGTATGTGATGTTTTCCCTCTCCATGTCCTTTTGGTGGCCCACCGCTATCACTATCAAGAAGGTGGATTAGGAAAAATAGGGTGGGGGCAGCAATAGGGTGGGAGGATCAGGGCTGGGATTTATAGGATTGGCAGCACAGGCTGAATCCTATATCCCTTCTTGGAGCCAATTCTGTGGTATGGGTCCGCACAGACCTGCATCAGAAAGGCTTGCCCATAGTAATGGAATAATTATAATCTACTGTAGGTAGATTTTCTTCCTTGCCAGCCTATAAATTTCTCAACTGTCTGTGATTCACTCACATAATGTAGTCCTATCCAAATACATTAATTTCTAAATGATGACATGCAAGCTTGTAAACTGAATCACTTAGGGTGCAATCCTAATCTAGGCTGGCCTAACTCATCGGTCTTCCCATTCCCGTGGTGATGTAGGGAGGCAAGTGCATGTCTGTCCACTGGCCTAACCCTCCCTCAGGAGTGGCATAAAAATGTCTTACGGCACTTTTGTGACACCCCCAAGTTAGCACAGGACTAATGCTAGGCTTAGGTTGACCTAAGTGGAAGTTAGGATTGCGGCCTTAGTCTAGATTTGGAAGGGATTTTGCCAAGCCCACTCAATATACTCATTGTGAGCTGTGCATTTCAGTTGGGAGAACAAAAACAGACATTTTTAGATGCGCCCGTGCTTGTTCGATGGGCAAGAAAAGTGCTATTATTAATCTTACAAAGGAGTTGTTTATGTAATATTAAACCTTCTCTTGTTTTGTTACTTCCTGAACTGATCTGCATCTTAAATTCAGGTCCCAGTGTTTGCCTCTCATGGACAGACTCCAAATGGCACTTCTTGGCTGGGATTGAGCAAATTACACAACTTGAGCCTTCCAGACGCACTGCAGCTGAGCTCCTTTTGAAAACATTGAGGGCTAGAAGTACTTTTAAAATGGGAAAATTAGATTTCTAGGACACAAACCTATGGGCTACACGCTGAGGAAATGTTGAAAAGCACTTTGCAGTAAGAATGAGAATGTATTGTTCAAAAGGAGAAATAAATAGTTCTAGGCTTATATGTTATTTGGGCCAGAACTGTGTTTAATTTGCTGACCGACACAGTACCTTCTGATTTTCTCCAAAATATGATCATTGGTTGCAGCAGTGAAAGAAAGAAAGAAAGAAAGAAAGAAAGAAAGAAAGAAAGAAAGAAAGAAAGAAAGAAAGAAAACAAAACTCATAAAACTGAAATATTTCTCTGGCAGCCAAGTATTTATTGCCTATATATTTTAATGGCAGAGTAATACTGACACTTCAGAAAGCTGTGCTTCAATTCATGGCATCTTGGCCTCAAGGCCACTCAAGTCATGTGAAATGTAGTAATCTGTTTAATGAACACTAACACAAAACCTTGGTTATGTTTACCAAAGGCATAATTATTTATGGGTTCTGCTTTTTCCTTTTCTACATTTCCACAAATTACAATAAGGAAACACACTGTCAGGGTAATAAATTTTTTTCCTTGAAGTTACAAAAACATGTTTAAATGTTTTCTGTCTGTCCAACAGGGTGAATTGTCTTGTGACATTAATGAACGGTGTCGACTTATGTTCCTAGTTGACCAGTATGAGTGCCTCTGGCAGAAAGCACCCAATATCTTCCTGTTTTTAACAACTCTGTTAAAAAATGTCAAGCCAGTTTAGACCCAAAACAATACAAGGGGCCCTGCCAATGGGGCCTCTATTATTTGAACTTCATTTACCAGAATCTCCTGATTCATCCCAGTCTACCATCTCGCATCCCCGTGCCAAAGTTACTGTAAGTCAATGTTTTACAAATTTTTTTTGAACTCTGCCCCCTTCCAAATTTACTCTGCCTTCAAAACCCCTTGCCAAACCCAGTGCCAACCATCTGCTCTACAGATGAGCATACAGAGATCCTTGCAGACAGTAGTATTAATCCCACTACAGTCATCAAAAGAGGAGTACATAGGATTTCCTCTGATCTCCCCCTACGTTAGTTCTATTCGCCTTTTGAAGAAAACCCTGTTTAGGGCTAAAGTGAAGCGGTAGAATAAAGGACAGTGATGTTAGGGCATGTATGTATGTGCAGACACACACACACACACAATGCTTGAAGGAGGTCTATAGAACTGAATAGGATAGAGATCTTAGCTGGATCTTGGTTATGGAGAGAAGAAACTTTTAGAAGGATGAACCATCATCATTTCCCACGTTTGAAATCTTATGGGTTAATTTATAGATTACAAAGGATATGGAGCTGCTGCTAAAGACATGTCAAATGTATATTAATTGGCTTAAAATATTTACAACCCACTTTTCTCTCTTATTAAAGAGACCAAAGAACTTCTTTCTTTTGCTCCATGATGTTTCATTTGTAATTCTTCACCCGCTAGGTCACTGTGGTCTATATTTCTTTGCTGTCACTCAGTGGATGCAATCCTAACCATGTCTACTCAAAAATAAGCCCTATTGTTCTTACTCCCAGGAAAGTGTCCTTAGGAAAGAACTTAATGGTTCTTACTCCCAGGAAAGTGTCCTTAGGATTGCAGCCAATGGTTCTCAAACTTAGAGAGGGCTCTACTCTCTCCCTAAATCTTTGCAGGGAAGGAGCTTGGGCAGTGACACAATCCCTAGGATCATGGCCCTGCGTGGGAATGGAGGGCTACTTTCAGACAATCCAGAGGTCCTGCCAGGGTCTACAGGTATCTGGGAACTCCTGGAGAGACCTACAGAGTACTTGCAGGGTTACTCAAGTCTTAGAAGCAGTAGAAGGTTCAGCTGAAATGAAACCTCCAGTTTAGTTGTGATTAGAACTTGACTCTTTCAAAGCCTCAGAGAGTTCCACAAGTGCTCTGCAGGGCTCCACAGACCCTGGCAGCATCTCTAGAAAGCTAAAAATAGCCCCCATTCCCCCAAATGGACACAATTATGTGGATTATGTTGCTGCTTACCCCCTTTACACGAAAACTGGGGACTTTTACATGAACTGGGGGGTCATGAGTACCACAACTCTGTCTAACCCTACAATCCAGAGTAACTACGGGAGCACGTAAGAGACATTACGTGTACCCGTAGTTACTGCACCACCTAATGAAAACCTATGGGAAATTCATATTGCAATCCAGAGCAAATTATTCTTACACCGGAGCAGGACTCCCCGTAGTTACTCTGGATTGCACCCTAATCCGCTGACCCTAATAGGACAGAGAAACCAAAAAATGACATCAGGATGCAGGGCAAATTGAGGCAGGAATTTTTTTGGGGGAGGTGCAGGGGACGATGAAACCTGACCATTTTTAGTGGGAACTCTTCATTTTTTTGTCGTGCACAATTCCATTCTGATACTCTGCCAAGTCCACAGATGTCAAGACAACGACTTCTAAGTGTCAGGCTGCAAGCCAACATTTGCTGAGCAGTAGATTCAAACCTAGGAACAGTGAGGATGGGGATTGTTTCAAACAGAATCTAGGATGACTGTGGTCATTACTCGGTGCTGTTTTATATAGCTCTATAAAACTTCATTTCTTGCTCTGTCATCCAGCTTGTCAAACAGTCATCCGTACTTACTTCATCTCTTTTTATGTAAGGAAGTCACACAATGTTTTGCATCAGCGACTAGGCACTGCACAATCACCAGCAATACGGAGGCAACTCAATTTGTGTCCCTGAGTCCTTGCAGGCAGACACAAGAAACTGCCAACATTCAACTTATTTCCAGCTTATGTATAATTTTTTCCCAAGGAGCTGGCATTTAAAAATATGTGTAGATTATAGTATATATAGATTAGAGATTATAGGTAGTACTTATGTTATATATAGGAAATAGATTTTAGGCTACATCTGTATATACACTCATGTATATAGAGTGTATGTACACTCATGTACTCATGTACATATATACACTCTTGTAAGCCCAAATGGACACAAAGAACTCACTTCAGAGTAGATTCAAGTGCTAGAATTATATTTTGCAAAAGAATCAAGTATGCCCAGATGAAAGCGGTAATTCAGACATTTTTAAAAATATCCCCAAACAGGCGGGATTGTGTGAACAAATTGGTGGTGATTATTCCTTGACTGTGAACAGCAGAATGTTTCATCTTATTTCCATATTTTTAATTAACACCTATTTAAAAGTAAAATTCATACTGTAGGTCACTTTAATCACAAATGGGGAAACACACAATTCATGTTATCAGAAAATTGACTAGAGATTATTCCAGTGACTTTTATTTTTCATCTCTGCATCATTAAAACTAGGTTATTAACATGTGTTTCAGAGTTCTGGGATGTGGGAATGAAATAGTACTCTTCTAAATAGTTAACTGTGTAGGCTTTTAATAATTGCTAGCGCAACAAAATGGTCAACAGAGGGACTTTGCCTCCTCTGCCAGTAATAGTCTCCACTGCATACAATCCTGTTCCTGTTCTCTGTGTTGCAAACATTTAGCTTTGGAGGTGCTCAGGAACCTACAACCCAGTATCCACTGCAGATTGTTTGAGGGCCGTTAACAGGAAAATCTACCCATCAACAGCATCAACACCTAGCACAGGTGTCAAACTCAAGACCTGTAGGCCAAATCCAGCCTGCCTCACCATTTCATGTGGCCCCTGAAAGCTTTCCCCTCCACACTTAGAATCATAGAACCATAGAGTTGGAAGGGACCTAGTAGGTCATCTAATCCAAACCCCTGCCTGCAGCAGGAAATCCTCCTAGAGCATCCCTGGCAGGTGCTCGTTGAGCCTCTGCTTGAAGATCCCCAGTGAGGGAGAGTCCACCACCTCCCTTGGCAGTCTGTTCCACTGCCGAACCGCCCTCACCGCCAGGAATTTTTTCCGGATATCCAACCGGAATCTCCTCTCTTGCAGTTTGTACCCATTGGTTCTAGTTCTGCTTTCAGAAGCAGCTATGAACAAATGAGCCCCTTCCTCCCTATGACAGCCCTTCAGGTATCTGAAGAGGGCAATCATGTCTCCTCTCAGACTCCTCTTCTCCAGGCTGAACATCCCAAGTTCCCCCAACTTTTCCTTGTAGGGCTTCCCTTCCATCCCACTGATCATTCTTGTCCTGGGAGTAAGTCCCAGTGACTATAAATGGATGTACTTCTGAGTAGACATGCATATGATTGGATTCTGGCCCTGCTAACTTTGGTCCTCTGTATGAAATGAACTAGACACTCCTACATCCTAATGAAATACAAAGTCTTCTTTAGGAAACGAACTTAAAATCTGCAAGCTTGCTAACATAATGTTTTAGGCTGCAATCCTAACCACGCTTTCCTGGGAATAAGTACTATTGGACACAATGGGACTTACTTCTAAGTAGACATGATTGCACTGATAAAGCCTTATCACTATATCAAGTGGCATAAGACCAGAATGTTTCAAGGACCTCCTCCTCCCATATAATCTTGCAGGACAATTCTGTTCTTAATAGAGGGCTCTTCTTAGGATACTGATGCCATCTGAAGACAAGGGAATAGTGGCAAGGTACAGGGTCTTTTTTGTTGTGGCACCATGTTTCTGAAATAAATTACAGTGGTGCCTCATGTAACAAGTTTAATTTGTTCCGGAAGCATGCTTGTTATGTGAAGAACTCTTTATGTGAAGCAGATTTTCCCATAGGAAACAATGAAAACTCAGACAGTTGGTTCCAGAACAAAAAAAAATCATATAAAAATATTAACTGGATGTAAAAATGATGACAAAACACTGGAATTGAATTCAAAACATGCATTCAATGTGCATGATCCTATGAAGTCTACTTAGGCTGCAATCCTAAAGACACTTTCCTGGGGGTAAGCCCCTTGAACAAAATGGTAGACATGATTAGGAGGCTGCAATAAAAGAGAGTTTCCTGGGAGTAAGACCCATTTAACACAATGGGGCTTACTTCTGGGTAGACATGGTTAGGAGGCTGCAATCAAAGACACTTTCTTCTGCAATCCAAGACACTTTCAAAGTGTCTCCCCACTTTCTCCTTCTCTTCATCCTGCGCATCTCTTCCCTGCTCCCTTCTGCTTGCCCTGAGCTGCTTCCCTCTTCTCCACTGCTCTTCTCTCCCTCTGCCCAGCAGACGCCCAGCCACAGGAGGAATAGCGTGGAAGTGTTGCTTTCTCTATGGGCAGGCACACTCGGCAGCTTTGACACTTTTTAAAGGGGCTGCCGGCCAGCGTGTCTGCCCCAACTGCTGAGTGTGCTTGTTAAGTGAAGCAACACTTGTTACGTGAGGCAGAATCCTAGAGAAATTTTTGCTTGTTATGTGGATCACTTGTTAAGCAAGGCACCACTGTACTAGAACATCAGAAGACAGCCTCCTCTTTATATGATTTCTGGTGGGGATCAAAACTTACTGAATTTATTTTACTTGGCATTTGAGGAAGGAAGAGAAACTTGTAGCGATCCTTTTAATCCATTGTTACTCTTCTTGTTGTTATGAATGTAGGACTGAAATCCTGCTGGCTTATTGGCCCAGTTATCTGGCCCATCAACTAGCACAATCTTAATCCAGTGAAAAAAAGTCTGCCAATCAGCTTAGAATGGTGCTGAACATGGAAGAACATTTCCAAAATTCCCTCCCCAAGCAAGCAACACTTCAAATCTGGAAAAATGCAAAGTTATTATTCAGAAGCCAGAGGTGTTATTTTTATTTGGGCTTAGACAGCACTGGAAAGTGTTATTTCCTGGCGCTGTTGGGCTTGAAATAGTTTCTACTGTGACTTGCTCTGAAAACTGCCAACAAATCATGCTATTAAATCAGGGTATTTAAAATGTGTTTAACTAGGAGTGGGAAGAAACAATAACCATTTTCAACCAAATAGTTTCCCCCTGAAGTGAATTGTTACATAACACAGCCATTTTGCTCCTTATCCCTCGCCATCTGTAATTTAATTTCCATTTCCTAAAAGCAAAAGAGATGACATTTGTTTAAACAAGATCTCTATAATCATGAAGAATTTAACCTCAAGCTGAGATTCATGAGAAGAGATTTTGTACGGTAAATCAATACTCGGTGTAAGATGCAGTTAGGAATGGCTAGGAGAATGACGCATTTGAATGCCTGTGTTCAACTTTCTCAGTTTTGTGGCTTTGCTTTCATTCTTCTTAAGTGAATGTCAATCCAAAGATTTTTCCGTTTGACATTCTGTTTGGAGCCAAACGCTCACATAATTTGATTAATCTCCGCAGGTCTGTTACATGCTGTTTTGAAGTGTTAACGTTTCAAGTTTTGCCTCCACATCAAATGCTATGAAGATGTAAGATCCAGCCGACCATTGACATGGATGCCGTTCAGGCAGGAGATGTGATTTTTCTGAGAGAACAGTATAATTCTGAGCCCAACCAGCCAAAGCGGAAGCACCAGGTTGACAGTCCTTCAAAAATTAAAGGATTAAGGAAAAAAAATAATCCTCTGTTCTGTTCAGGAAGTTGTGAGATAAGCAGGATGGTGATTAAGGTCCCAAGTAGTGACATCACATAATTGTTCATGATGATGTAACAAACAGGAAAATGTTCTAGGCTTGTACCAGCCAACACTTTCTTTTCCTTTTGTGTTTTGTTTTTATTTAAGCTATATCAATGCAGCAAGGTCAAAAGTGTAACAAAAAGGGAACGTGGTTAGAAAAAACAGACAACTTTAAGTCTAACCTTGTTTACACATGATGCCATTGATTTTAATAGGACTGCACCTCATCTCTGGGTAAGTCAACCAGGTACGAGTGTGCAATAAAATACTAGGAGTTGTTTATGTACACACAAACACATCTACCACTTTATTTCTGAAAAATATCTGGTATTTTAACATGTTCTCCAGTGCAGTTCTTGATCCAGCTATTCCTTCCTTGCTAATCTTTTCTTCTATGCCTAGCATGAAAATTATGAGAAATTGAAGGGGCAACCGGATAACTAGGACACTGGTATGTCCAAGTCCGAATCCTTTATTGTCATAATAAATAAAAGTTTTGGACTTGATATGTGTATTTATGAAGACCTGCAGTCTGTGTTAATAATTGTTTGGAAAATTGTAGAACAGGGAAGGCAGTGGGTAGATGAAAGAAAAGGATGCTGTGGAAATAAAACTTCCACAGTTACGATTCAATGGCAATAATTTCAACCAGAGTTTCTCAAGGTAGGTATCAAAACACCCGGGGGTGCAACTACTATTCCTGGGCAGTTTTTTTGGCTATTGGCAGATATAGCTGCTTGGCAGAGCAAGTGCTGTAGACTGCAGAACAGAGGCTCTACATCATGAGCAGAGGGCCATATGTGCTGCTGTGTGGGCCCGCCAGTCTAACTTGCATGGTTTTTACACTGATTTTTAAACCTTTATTTCCAAGTGTAAACCTGAAAGTAAGTACTTATGGCATCACAATGTTGCATGTTGTTGCATCATTGGCATTTACTAATAGGTTAGAGAACTAGAAGAATCAGAAGGAGGCTGTCGCTAACCTGATAAAGTTGGAAAGTGCTGACTTAAACCATTACATTATCACCCAGGAATTGAAGAACAGGATTCTTACAATGCAATCCTAGTCACGTTAACTCAGAAGTAACTCTCGTTGCATTCCTTGGGGCTTACTCCTAGCTAAAACATGTAAGAGTGCATATACTTTATTTTTATAGTTCCTTTTTTTAAGACAACAGATTAGAAGAAAGCTAGTGTTGATTGCCTCAATGATTAAAACAGTGGTTCTCTAGAGTATTTCAGCCAAGGATCCCCTTCTGAGAATGATAATCTGTCTGGGACCTACACCCCTCCCCCCATGTAATGTCATGCTGAAACAGGAAATGCCATCACTGTGATGCCAGAGCTCCTCCATGTTTACTCAGAAGTCCTATTGTGTTCAGTAAGAGGGCAAAATCCAGAGAAGGTATGGGTCCACGCAGTCACATCATCCTCTAGTGTTATCTTATGAAAAGTCACCTTAACTGCTCCGGAGCAAAGGGCTTAATTTGATTTTAGGATATGGGCCTTACTCCCAGGAAAGCAGCCTGAATGTTCCATTCCATTTCTGTTTAAAATTCAATAAAATTGTGACTTGAAACTAATTTTAACGCAACCCTGTATGATCACCAATCATGCCAACAAACAGGATCTGCTCAGAGTCCTCCTGACATCTGTAAAATTTATAGCAAGGGATGCATTTATATATGTTTTATGCAAAACAAAACCATTTACATATGTCTTTTTTGTTGTTGTTCATGCCAAACTAATCATGTAAGTATGATATCTTTCCTTATTTACACCTGTAAGCGCAATCTACCAGTTAATTATGTGCAAGCAGCTCTGAATGCAGAACTCACTGCCAGAAACAATGCCCAGTGGAACTTCTGCTTTTACTCGGCATGAGAAAAACTATTCATGAGTTCCTTCCTATCAGGAGCTCAGCACCACTAAACACCAAAGCACCACCTCGTCCTCTCTGTTCTAGCTGAAATGCAGACAGCATGTTATTTGTTTTTATGCTGAAACTTGGTATCCCACCTCTCAATCATTTAAATTATTCATATTGTTAAACGTAAAGGTTTTCAACTCTCTCTCTCCACCCATTTCTTTCCATTTTCCAGATGATAACACATCACAAAGAACAAGTGAGAGCTCCAACCCTGACTGACAGCATTCCATGCAATTTGATTCTACAAATTACACACTTCTGATAAGGAAAGGAGATAGCACCGTGCCTTGATAATTATATGTACCTTGGATCTCCTTTATCCTTTTTTTTCTAAAGACAGAGAAACACTACAACAAAACAAAACAAAAAAATCATCATACAAGATCTCAATCAAAGTGTGTCACTATCAGCTTCCAAGTCAACACGCACAGCTAGAAAAACTGGCGCATTGCCCAGGAAAAAAAAAAGGACACAGCAGTTGGTGGATTAGATTACCATCTGTAAGTCTTCTAACGTGTAAAGGTAAATTGTTTTGTCTCCATCTAGTGATCAGCTGCATTTAGCAGGAAAGTTGGATGAATGTGTCCTTCCTTCTTTTTAAACAGGGAATATGAACATAAGACAAAGAAGTTGACTTTCAAAAGTGTTCTGGAAAAGGAATGTGGCTCGTACCATGGGTTTTTTAAAAAAGCATATCTTTAACCAAGTGTCATCCAGGATTATTTATCAGATTTGAGAAACTTGCACATATTTCAGTTTCAGCACATCAGAGCACTATAGCCATCGCAAAGTGAATGGGATGTATTTTTATGGAATACTAAGAAACCAACATCAATTTCTGTAATTTGGGGGAATGTGCTCTAAGGTGAAACAGGCCATTTTGACTTTTACAGCCCAATCATAACCTGCCCTGGAGTACACATGCTAGGGGGCCTGGCTCACATGTTGGGACTAAAAGTGGCACAGCCCATGGCAAGGGGAATTACTTCCCATTACTACATATTGCATTGCACCTGCCCCAATGGGGCTACTTACTCCTGTGCCACTTATAGAGGTGGCACAGATCTAAGCAGCCCAGAGTTATCCAGGACTGGGTTTAGGATTTAGCATAAGTGCTGGATCCTGACCCTACCCCCAATCATCAGCTGAGCACCCATGAGTCTGCCTTCTCTCCCCCACCCTGAAACACCACCTTCCTGCCCTCCACCTGCCTTCCCAGATGCCTGCACTGCCCTGACTCAGAGACCAATCCTGTGGGCTCAGTAAGGGAGGTGGGGAGGCATTGAGGGGCTGCTCATTTATCCAGGGGCCACTCATTTATGAAAGTAGCCTGGTTGCCCTCAGGTTCCTGTGGTGGCCATTTAGCTGGCGGAAGTCCTGCCACCATGGGCAGCTTGAAATTGGGCTGCCAGTAACTGGGAAATTCATATTGGAATCCAAGAGGCTTACCTCTTGCATCAGCTCAGTGGGACTTGGACCAGCATCTAGAGGTGGTGCATACCCATGTGCTGGCTTCCCTCCTCTGATGATGGCGCAATACTTTATAGCACTTTTGGGACACTACTGGGCTAGTGCAATGAATCTGGCCTGAGGATGTCACAAAAGTGCTATAAGGCACTTTTGCACCACTCCCGGGGGGTTGGGTTTAAGCCAGTTTACAGACATGCACTGGATTCCTCATATCACCGCAGGAATGGGGAGTGAGCGAGTTGTGCTTACCTAAATTAGGGCAAAATCCATAGCAGTTACGGGTCCATGCAGTTATGTCACCCTCTCGTGTTATCTTATGGAAAGTCATCTTAACTGCTCTGGAGCAAGGGGCTTAATTGCACTTTAGGATATAGGCCTTAGTTAGGATTGTGCCCCTCAGAGCACTAACTACTACGCCTTTTTCCTTCATTTATTTTATTTTTTGGTTGCAACAGCACACCAACAAGCAAAGTAGTTCTAAGGGAAGAGTAGAACTGGTGGAGGTCTCTAGGGGCCCAATCCAGTGCCAATATTAGGTGCTATAAACATACTGTTAAAACACTTTTACGCATCCTATAAGGAGAGAGCATTGGTACTGGGCCAACCGCCAGAGGGAAACTGGCAGGAGAAGAGCTCTGGGCAGTGGTATGGGACTTCTGGGGGGGAGGGGAGATCATGGTGGAAGAAGTGATTGGTCTCATGGTGAATCCTATCCTCTTGGGCTGCAAATGACATGGAGGTTCTCAAGTCTGTGCAAGCAAAATATGGTGCAGACTTGTGAAGCTTTGATGGCCCCAGTGATGCTGCTGCACCTGCCACTTACAAGGATAGGATTGGGCTGTTCACATATGGTCACATGTCTCTTTTGGGTCCCTCACCATTTTTAATTCTGAGCTGGGTACATCTCCTGAGGTTGTTTTGCTTTGATGTCAATACTTCAATGTTTTATAAAGTCCTGCCAGGCTTACTCCAGCCATAGCAGTTTGTGCTGTTAAGATGCCAGCTAGCACCAATCAATGTGATGTCACAACCTTGGACAGTATTACAGTATGTTGGCTCAGATTACATCAATTGCCTAGGGAAGAAAAAGATGATGTTTCTGCTTATGTAGGCTCATTCATAATTCAATTACTGTATCAGGTTAATACTTTTTTATTGTACTGATCAAAATAAGAATTCTATTCCTCATCTGAATGTCTGCTTGCTATCAGTTCTTGCTATTACAGAAACTGATGGAAGAAGTCATGAAAATTACATGGAGGAGGAAAGACTCTTTTATGAAACACTATCAACATAGAGGACACTAGATATGTTACATACAAATAAGGTAGCCTGCTGAAATTGAAGAAATTGGTAATGTCTTTATGAATCAAGACATGTCAAATTCAGAATCTATTAGCTAACAAAATTGAAGGCAGAACAATTGGATGCAGTGTCTTCAAGTGGCTATTCTAAAAAACTTATTCATTAGGTGTACATAACTCAGAATCCAGTCTCAAACAACAATCTAGTCAAAACATTTCAGAGGAAAATGTACAAACCCAAGCTTATAATATAGTTTCAGATGCCATTCCCTTTTTAAAGCTTCAGACATGCCTAAATGAGTATTTTGCTCAGCATCCATAAAAGAGTGCTATACAAATTCTTGTGAAAGGTGTCACACTATTCTGATGTTATGATGGAAATGCTTTTGTTGATAATAAGAATAAATGGGTGACATCATTGAAATATCATTGATTTGTGCCTGAACACAATGATGGAAACCAATGCCGGGGAAAAAATTGAACTTGCTTATACATTACACTTGAGCAGCCTATGTGTCTATCTGGGGTGAGCAACTCATGATTGATAAGCCTTGAATGAAGTAGAACATAGAGCAGGTTTGGTAAAAAGTCACAAAGCTTTTCCATAAAGTTACCTTTACCAATGTGGGTGCTGCTGAAAATGTGACATTAATAGATGGGCTCAAGTGATGCTTGAGGGAGCACCAATGCAGTAAAACCTTGGATTGAAATTAACTTGGATTGAGGGTGTTTTGCAAGGCAAGCATATATTTCTAATACATTTTAATTTGATATACAAGTGATATCTTGATAAACAAGCAAAAAATAGTCCCAGCCTGGATACAGCCAGTTTCAGTGCTCCACCAACACCTCCTCAGTCTCTCCTGAGAGACCAGGCTATGCATGTCTACTCTGAAGCAAGCCTATTACAGTCAGTGGGGATCACTCCACTGGATTCAAACCTTGGATTGAAATTAACTTGGATTGAGGGTGTTTTGCAAGGCAAGCATATATTTCTAATACATTTTAATTTGATATACAAGTGATATCTTGATAAACAAGCAAAAAATAGTCCCAGCCTGGATACAGCCAGTTTCAGTGCTCCACCAACACCTCCTCAGTCTCTCCCGAGAGACCAGGCTATGCATGTCTACTGTGAAGCAAGCCTATTACAGTCAGTGGGGATCACTTCTATGTAAAGGGGCCTGAGAGACCTAGCTTTGCATGTCTCCTCTAAAAGTAAGCTCTGTTGTAATTAGTGGGGCTCACTCCTGTGCAAGGGGACAGATTGCTGCCTGAGAGACCTGCGAGACTAACCCTACATTCCAGAGTAACTATGGGAGCACGTAAGAAACATTTATGTTGATGTAGTTGTGGCACCACCTAGTGAAAACCTATGGGAAATTCATATTGCAATCCAGAGTAAATTGTTCTTACACTGGAGCAAGGACTCTCCATAGTTACTCTGGATTTCAGAGTTACTATAGTTACTCTGAATTGCACCCTTACCCTACAATCCAGAGTAATTACGGGAGTACATAAGAGGCATTACGTGCACCTGTAGTTACTGCACCACCTAGTGAAAACCTATGGGAAATTAATATTGCAATCCAGAGCAAATTGTTCTTACACCGGAGCAAGGACTCCCTGTAGTTACTCTGGATTGCGCCCTAAGGCTGCAATCCTAAAGATACTTTCCTAGGAGTATGACCTACAATGGGGTATGAACACAATGGGGCTGACTTTTGAGTAGACATGGTTAGGATTGTGCTATAAGGCTGCAATCCAAACCACACTTTCCTGGGAGTAAGTCCTGTTGAACACAATGGGACTTACTTCTGAGTAGACATGTTAGGATTGCAATGTAAATGCAGGTTAATTTGTTTTATTTTTCCTTTATATTTTGTATTTTCTCTATTATTTTGTATTATATTACGATGTCATCATTTTTACAGTATATGAATATTTTTGGATTGTGGAATGAATCATCTGAGTTTCCATTATTTCGTATGGGAAAATTTGCTTTGATATACAAACATTTTGGATTACAAGCATGCTTCCAGAATGAATTATGCTCATAAACCAAGGTACTACTGCACACAACACAGAAATAAAGCACAAACTTAAATGCTTGAGAACCACTGATCTAGATTATTCTTGGCTAACACTGGCTGTTCTTCTCTGAAAGCTTTTCTCCAGTTCCTAAGAGGGGCAGTTTTGGTGATAGAAGAAGCTACTGCTTCTGTTCCATGTGGCCACTGTGACTGAGCATTTTGGCTTAAGCCTATATCCTAAAGTGAAATTAAGCCCCTTGATCTGGAGCAGTTAAGATGACTTTCCATAAGATAACACTAGAGGGTGTCGTAACTGCGTGGACCCGTAACTGCTATAGATTTTGCCCTTAATCTAAGTTCCAAATCTTGTCTATTTATTTAAATGGGCTCAATTATTTTTTTCTGGTCCTTAACACTGTGCCAGATATTTGATGTGGCCCTTTGCCCAAAACATTTAGAGACCCCTGATCTTGATCAAGCAGAAAGTTCAGAAACACTTGAGAATTCTGCCAATGCAGGATTCTGCCCCAAATTATGAGATCCCACTGCATGGATTATATTTACTGGAGCGGATTGCAAAATATAATCCTTCATTCTTTCAAAATTGCAGTGTATTTATAGAATCTTGCAAGTGACTGAAGACAAATTTAAAATGCGGTTTGTGAAAAAAAAAAAAACATTCCTGAAAGCCATTTTTCAGGCATTATTTTAAAAATGTTTTTCTTTGTGCAATGTCATATTTGAATATTTTCATGTACATCTAAACACTTGCTTTAAAATCCATTTCTGCCCAGCCTACAGGTGTATATATTTGTTGTATGGACAAATGGAGACAAGTGTAGGCAGACATGGAAGTTAGAACATTTCTCCCAATTTTTAAAATTAATGCTTCTTCCCACTGGATCCTTTTTCTTTATTGATGGTCCTTTTTCTTTATTGGAAGAGCACGTGTGCAAAATCCAATAACAGTACTTGGAAATTCAGAATTTGTACCAGAAATTAAATACCACAGAACCAAAAAGATATGTTTCAGTTACCCATTCAGCTCTTAGACGGGGGGAGGGGGGTCCCCAACTATAAAACAGAACTGATGAAATTCTCCTGTCCTAAGCCAGTTATGTCTGCAATCTCAGGCTTTTAATTCACATCCTGGATGTTCATCCTCAAAATAAATTGCAGACGTATTTTGATAACATTTCAATAAAATGGTTTGACTGTACAACACACTTTCATGGAAAAAGAATAGAAGCCCCCTGGGATGTTTTTGAAATAAGACACTAATTTTGATTTACTACCTAAAATTAATTGCTATATCTGATTTTTTTTAATTGCAAGAAGGGTTTCATATCCTATTCTTTTGATGCACTTGGAAATGCACTTATTACTTTGTAAGGAGTTCAAGCTAAAGGCACTCTCGCGTAATGGCAATTGTTAAACATGAAGTATGACCTCAACCATCGGAGCACTAACAAAATGTCAGATTTAATCAGAAGCAGATCTACTGCATAAAGTCTGGCTTTACAGAAAATGTGACAGCTTTGTGATACACTGAGCTACGAGAACAGCAAAATAAGAATTGATGTGTACCATGCAGCAATTGTGCTAATTTATTATATATTATGGTTTTTGTAGAAATAGTAACGAATAAATGAAGTTTCAATCTAAATTTCTCTTTAAATAAAGATGAATGCAGATGAATCAGTGTAGAAGTTTGAATACATAGGAAAAATAAACTTTTTTATGAAAATCATTTTTATTTATTTTTATTTAACATTTTAACATCCCCAGATCTCACCCCACTTGATTTTTATCTTGGGGGGCATTTGAAGGCCATGTTGTATCAGGAAAAAATACAAAACACAAATCATCTCAATGTATCACCAATGCTATTACAAGCATAACTCCAGCTGTGCTTATATGTATTCTTCAGCAGTGGAAGATATGCATCGAAATCCATTGAAATGTGTTTTGAAAACAATGGTAGTCATGTAGAGCATATTATATAAATAAAAATGGTTTTCATAAAAAAAAGTTTATTTTTCCTATCTTGTCCTGGATCAAGATGTTCTGTCGCTTAGAGCCCAATCCTATGCCTATCTACTCAGAATCAAGTCCCATTACAGTCAATGGAGCTTACCTCCAGGAAAGTATGGATATGATTGCAGTTTAGATCTTCTAATGACAAATAAGATTAGCACTGCAATCCTAATCACTTCTACTCAGAAATAAGTCCCATTGTGTTCAATGGGTCTTACTCCCAGGAAAGTGTGGTTAGGATTGCAGCCTAGCCCTACAATCCAGAATAACTACGGGAGCACGTAAGAGATCTTACATGTACCCGAAGTTTTTGCACCACCTAGTGAAAAACTATGAGAAATTCATATTGCAATCCAGAGCAAATTGTTCTTACACTGGAGCAAGGACTGCCCATAGTTACTCTGGATTGTGCCCTTCGTCACACTATATATTTTTGCCAAATGCACTCACTGAAACAACAGAGGTGACACATTGGAGGAGTTTGACACTCCTTCAACACTATAGCATTCTGAGCCCAGCACACATGTACAGTGCACTGGGCTCAGATCACTGTGCTCCAAGGAGTGGCAGCCTGCCCCTCCTGAGCCCAGCACACATGCTTGAAAGTCTGGGCATACACACTGATCACTCTGCTCCAAGGAGGGGCAGCTCGCCCATCCTTTGACCAGAGCAATATGAGCTCTCTGAACCTTGCATGCAAGTGCAGACTCAGAGCACACAGATTGGGACAGATTGCTCCTTGGGGCAGAGCAATCTGATCACTCTGAACCTAGTATGCATGCTCAGAACTCCGGGCATGCATGCTGGGCTCAGAGCATTCAGAGTGTTGCTTGAGAAGGAGGGGCAGTGACTTGGGAGGGAGTGACTGAAGGCAGATGACTTCAGAGGTGCACTGAGCATGTGCTAAAGTTCGTTCATGCTCTGTGCAGAAGGTGAAGCGCTGGGGTCCTGCTCCAGGTCCTGCCAACTGGTGATGTCCCTGTCCCACCATAAGTAAAAGTTATACAAGGTGTCCCATAAATTTCCATAAATACAAGGGTCACCCAGAAAGTAATGCACCACATTTTTTTTCTCAGCCTACAGTAATGGTACAAATGCAAAACTTTAGATATACATTATTTGAATTTTCAGAAGTGCGCACACAGATTTTTTGTTTCTTCAGACAGATTGCGTAGCTGCAGAAGTGTTTCAAAATGGTGTATGTAATGGTATTTTCAGTCATCTTGACCTCCTATTGCAACACAACATGCTGCCCCGTCATCATATGGCATCATAAAACCCTTCTGATATTTTAATGACCTCATAATGATGTTTCTATAGGGACTTTGCAGCTGTCATTTCATCCTTCAGAATAGGTCAAGTGACTATTAAGGAAGGAGAGGGATAGATGTGATAGAGAATGGCCCTGGAGGAGTGTGGATGGCGGAGGCCTCCTCCACTGGATCCTATGTCCTGCAATGAGCTGCAAAGCCTTACATATAGCTGCGCTGGCATAATAGCTAGTGCAGGAACATGGGCTTTTCTCAGGGGACATCCTTGATGAGACCTCTAAATCAGTGATGGGATTCCAAGAAATTAAGAACCGGTTCTATGCCTATCTGGCAGCCACTTTTAAATGGCTATTTTAAAACTTTTTTAAAGTTTAAAAATAAACTTATCTCTTGTTAACAACCTTGTTAATAAGCCTATCTCTTATTAACAACCGGTTCTATAGAGTAGGTGCGAACCTGCTGGAGCCCCCCACTGCTCTAAATGCCATCATGGTTCTGTGGCTGTAGTAGTGGCAGAGGAGCTTAGGATTGGGCAGCCAGTTTTATTACACTCAAAGCACAGTCTCAAATAACTTCAGCTGGCCTGGAGCTTTTAACACAGTTCTTATTGGTGCAATTTTTCTGGAAAATAGTCCTATTTTTCTGGAAAATAGTCCTATATTTCTGGAAAATAGGTGCTGTCTGTTGGGGGGCCACATGTCTGCTTGGGGGCCACTGAACTCACCCAAGGTACTGGTACTCACACAGAGGTGTCAGTACTCTTTTTCTGGTGTGTTCCCCCTTAAAAAGACTCCTGGTATTTCACTAAAACCTTTTCTACCCTCCCTTGGAACTCCAGCATTTCTGGATTGGCTTGGAATTTTTTTCTTAACTCGGTACTCTTTAGGCACCCTTCTTATCTACCTGTTTAACTGAAAATATTCCAAACAAAGAAACTCTGTTCAATCAAATGTCAGCAGCTACTTCTGTCATTTCAAGGCCATAAATTTAAATAAATAGTAGATAGGAAATGCAGAGAAGAGGCTGTTTAACTATTCCATTATGCTTTAATTATTACAGAGTGCCTCTGAAAGGAGAATTATTATTTCAGAATATATTTTGGCAGTCTGATTTGAGCACATCCCAACCCAGAGAACAAGAAAAGGAAATTGTTCTTAGGAAAAAGTGTCATGAACCAAACTCAAAATTCATTGTTGCTGGCCTACATTTAACATGCCCTGTCCCTATAAACAAATCTTTTAAGGGACAATATCTAAATGGAAAATAATACAGAGTTATATGTTATTCAGCTATCTAATTGACAAAAAGGCCTATTGAGAGCGAGTCAGAGGAAATATGTTTCTGAGACTCCCACATGAGGGCACTCCAGTGCCCTCCGGCAAGTCTTTTTGCAAAACAACCTAACCTCTGTGCAGGATCCTTTTTGTAACCAATTTCTAACAGCACTGAAAATTTAAATTAAAAAAGAGACAACGGCACCCATCTACAGATCTTCAGTAACAGGGCAGGTGAAAGAATAACTCCATTAAATATTCTCTTTGAAGAATAATCATTACAGTTAATTTAGTCTTTTCTTTAACTGCAAACTCTTCAAATAAGTACCTGAAATCCTGTAGAGATTCAAAGCTAACAAGCAGTCTTTACTTGAACAAATGAAGGGCTATTAAGGGAACTGTATGGAGAACAGAGAAGAATTACTATGATAAATGGACATCATCAATATAGTGAGGCCTAAAGAAAACTGCACGAGAATGTTAAACAGGCATGTGAAGAACTTTAACAAATGACACTTTCACCTGTTCTCACATCAACCTTTATTAAGAGGAAGACCTTGAGAAAGTATATGAGTAAGAAAAATAATGTTAGCACTACTGGCTTCTATTTTTAACTGAAAGGTAATGTTTGGAGCATTTTGTCCTCATATTGCTGAAGATCATGATTCATAACTTGAAGATTGAGGGGAGAACCAAATCCAGTCCCCTGAGGAGTACCAGCTAATCCCTACCTGCCCCACACTGAACTACAAAAACAGAAAACAAGAGGAAGGAACAATAATATTGGAAACAGGGCTTAATGGGAGGCTACTGGGCCCTTTTTTGGGGGGACATATACTAACAAAGACTCCATCTCAGTGCTTAATAGGAGCGTTGGAGGCCTTGGACAAATTAAGCTATGTAGGTAAGGTAAAAGATCAACAAGAACAGCAAACTTTATTAGCAGCAGTATAAGATTAACTTCTGATTCATCCTTCCAGTGAGATTGGTTCTGCACCATCTCTAGAAGACCATCAGAAATGTATAGTTCTGAATTCAACATCTTCAAGAAGGTTTCTCCAAAGTCCCAAAGCAACTGCATGGAGGGCCCCATGCCCTATAAGCAACCCTTGGTCCCTTGGCCAGATCCATCCCACCACCTGAAACCATCCAGTCTGCAGTCCCAAAAAGATATACCCATCTGGCTGGCAGTGGTGGATCCAATGGCAATGGAAAAAAACACCCCTTTTCCCTCCAACTTGCCACTGAGAGGAAAGAGGCTTATGGAGGCTTCCAAAGCCTATTGCAGTGCCCTTCCCCCAGTGGAAATGGCATGCAGACAGGATTGGGCTATCATAGCAGCAAAAAGGAGAGAAGCTTCTCCTAGACAGACACATCCCAGCCCTGGAATGTGGAGAAGGAGGAAGAGCTGTCATATATTTCATTTTCAGATTTGAAGGCTCACTGTGAAAACTACCATTTGTACTGTGCTGAAGTAGTGGAGGATGCTCTGTGATAGGATCAGTCATTCTTGGGTGTCTTTTAGAATTAATAGCAGAGCCTCAAACTCAGAAAAACAGTAAAAACTCAAAAATAAGCAACATTTTGTACCCTTATTTCTGCCAAGAATCTATGCGTCAGCTACAAGTACTGGAAGAGTCTTCCCTAATTTTGAACTCGCTAACCTTCCTATAAAAGTTCATTTCCTTAATTAGACAAAGCAGAGACTTTCAGTTTTGCGCCTTGGAGCAACTTTTAAACATGTTCAATGTGGGTTTAAAATTTGTCTGGTTTCTGCATGCCTTTCCTCCTCCGAGCCTTGCTAAATCTTTCCATTGTCTTGTTATGTTTTGATAATTCGGCCAGCTCAAACCAAACGCCAAATAACCCGGGATTAACAAGCTACAAATATTTCACTCTGAAGACGTCTTTTTTTTAAAAGCTTACATTAATAGCCTGTGTTCTCATTGCAAGTATCTTATCTCTTTTTAATGACATATAAATAATTCCTTAGGTAAAGTTTCATAAATATACATATACATTACAGGGAAAGCCATATGGTAGCAATTTAAATAGCAGCATACTCCTCTTACTCTGTAGCTGTAGCTATTTAGTAGGCACAACTTCAATTTTTATATTAAATGGTTATTGGTGCAATAATTTTCTAATACTGGAAATATTCATTGAGTATGCATAATTGGGCTGCATAATACCAGCTATTTTACTTTCATTCCCCCATGTCTTTGTAAGCTTGATAAAAATGTGACTCTTTAAAAACAATTTTGAGATTTGTGACATTTAAAAACCTTTAAATGTGTTTTCTTAGATCGTAAGACAACATATCTTCTGAAGTTAATATTTCATAAAGATTGAAAGAAGCCAATCTTCACAAGAAGCTATGCAAGACATTCTCAAGCTTCACATGCTCATTGCTTCTGTATTAGCAGTTTTCCAGACTAACGTAAATCTAATTAAGCTATCTGTGTTCAGCAAACGCTGGAGGGTGAAATAATGTTGACCATTTAGAGTCAAATGTTGCTTCAATTGATCGTCCTCAAAATGTTGCACTACTGATTTTTGGGAAAAAAATCTAATAGATGCTTGTCAATATTTAACATGTACACGTGACACCTGCCATTACTTTAGTATCAATATTGAACAACTGATGAGATGTTTTTTTGGAGGGCTATCAAGTGATTGCATCATTTTTATTTGATTAATTATCTATTTTAAAACTGATCAATTGATTTCTTTTAAAGTTTGCATATTACAAAACGTTCTTAGAGGAGTCTGAGGAAATGTGAATTAGCTTACAGTTTAATAAACGAAAATTGCTACTTCTCACCACAATAATACATTAGAACCAAAAATCTGCAAAAATAACTTTCAGTCTTGTCAGGTGATCAGTTAACAGGATGTTTGTGGAATATATAGGTGACATCATTGTATCAAGATATGGATTCCTGAAACCAGTGTAAAGATTCTCTACATAGCCCTCAGAGGAAAATCTTTCTGCTAAATCTGACTCAGTACACTGTAGAATATGGAGCCAATTCTAGAATTCTCAAGGGACTTCTGGAGAAGTTGGAAAATATACTATTCCCACCCTGAACTGGGGAAAATGAGATGCAACCCCAATGGATCTACTTGGACTGAGGTCACCACCTTAGTGGCCTTTGTCTGAGCAGAGCTGCCCAGGGACAGAGGCTTGGATCCAGCATAATTGCTTCCAAGTTCCTGCCACCTTCCACCAAACCTCTGAGGTGGCCTGGAAAGGCCAGTGCAACTTACACTTGCCCCAGTCCCACATAGGCATAGGCTGGTGCAGGGAGGCCAGTACACTGATGTGACCAATCCTCCCAGTCAGTTGTACAGAAATGCCGTATGACACCTTTGCAATGCTTGGATGCCAGCTCAAGTGACTGGTGCTGGCCTAGGAGGTGCTCTGGATTGTGTTGCCCCTACATGGATTGGAGCTCCACAACAATCTGCTACTTGAAGTAGGTACCTGCTTCAGTTGGCTTTATGGATTGGCCAACCCTGTTCTGCCTAATACTTGACTTTGGCTACAATCCACAGTAACTACGGGACCTTTTACAGTGATGTAGTTATGGTGCCACCTATGAGAAATGCATAGAGCAATCCAGAGTACGTTTTCCTGTAGTTACTGTGGATTGTAGGGTTTGTTGTAAAATATATCTTGGTTGTGCTAAATAGGGCTCAGGCTGCTGACTTATTCGAACTGGTGATTCTCAAACTTGTTTTTTTTTTTGTCTCATGTTCCTGATGCAAAAAACCAAGGTTTATTGGATTGTCTGAACTGCAACACTATATTTGTGTGGTTTAGATGGAAATTATACAACATCCTGATTCCAGTCTCCTAATTTTCCAAACTAATTCTTTCTCGGTAATTCTGTCTTAATACAGTTCAGCCAGCAGAAGGGAAAAGAACAATAACTTTTCTTGTTGTAAATTCAAAGGAACAAGTGATGCAGTTCAAATGGAATAAAGTCAGATTTGGAGAACGTCCAAGTATGGGAATGCTTAGGAGAGCAATACATTCATGTAAATAGTTACTGTTTCACAATGTTAACTCCAGCAGATGATATCAGGCATCTATAAACTTAATGGCAGATCACATTTAATATTATAATCTTTAAAATCTGCAGTGTGGCTTGCAGTGAAATTTCTAAACCTCAGACATAATGCTCTGGAAACTTTCCCTGCTCAAATAAATTGAAACAAGTGCAATGGAATGTGAAGAACAGGGGTTCTTGGGGATTGTGTTCATCGATGGAATTCCTTCAAAAAAATTAAAGCTCATCCACTCTGATGGGTCACAAAAGGCAGATTATTCCATCACACTGATTGAAGGAGGAAGGGAGAAAACTACATTTACCAGCCACGTCATTTTAATTTGAAAATGCTTCAAAGTAAATATAATTCTGAAATATTTTTGCTTGTTCCCTCCAATTCAAAAACATCATGAACATGTAACCACCCAGGCCGTATTTGTGTTACCAAAGCTTCCTCAAAGATATATTGTAATATATCATTGGAAGTAAAATAAATTAGCTGAGCCCCCAAAATAGAAAATAGTAAAAGCTTCTGTGCAATTAATGTCTCAGCAATTTCAACATTTGTTATGAGGTCTGACATGTGTTAATGGAAATTGCTTTGCTGAGTTCCAGAATTTAGAATGCCCTCCATTCACAGGCTTTGAATATGTAGGCTGGGCTTCTGTAGTATCAGCACATCTGTACCTGAGGCAAAAAGGTAAACTCCCAATTTTTTAAGCAAAGTTTACCCCCTTCCGAAAACTGGTTCTTAGTTGGTGCTCGATCACAGAAGGAACACCCTCCCCAAATTTCCTGCTTCTGGGTCCAGTGGTTTTGGCAGGGCGTTGATGAGTGAGTGAGTGAGTGAGTGAGTAGGCATGGTTAGGAATCAACAATCCTAGACACTTTCCTGGGAGTAAGACATGTTGAACAGGTCTGAGTAGGCATGGTTAGGAATTAGCAATCCTAGACACTTTCCTGGAAGTAAGACCTGTTGAACACAATGGGGCTTACTTCTGTGTAGGCATGGTTAGGAATCTGCAGTTCTAGACACTTTCCTGGGAGTAAGCCCCACTTGTTATGTGAATCATGCTTGTTATGTGAAGCAAAATCCTATGCAAATTTTAACTCGTTATGTGGAACACTCGCTATTTGAGGCACTCGTTATGTAAGGTACCACTGTGTGTGTGTGTGTGTGTGTGTGTGTGTGTGTGTGGAAGACAGACAGACAGACAGACAGAGATAGATAGATAGATAGATAGATAGATAGATAGATAGATAGATAGATAGACAGATAGACAGATAGATAGATAGATAGATTCCTCACTGCAAGAACTATGGGGCATATTTCTCACAAACACACTCCCATCTGAGGTGAGATATGTGGTACCTACAAAGGTGATTCTTTGAAAAGTGGCATTCATACCCATAAACTTTACATTTGAAATGAGCATTAAATAGCACCTTTAACGTTACTGAACAAAAGCTTCTCATTGCTAGATAAATGCCAAGATGTATCCTCTCCAAAGAGTCTGACATTCATGTCTGCCAGTCAGTTTTTGCAATGACTTTCTTTTTATCTGACCAGCTGATTTATAAGGACTGGTTATCAGCAGGGTAGTTGTGACATTTCTTTCATGCTTCCCTAAATATAAAGCTGCTTTCTGGTTGCCTAATAATTTTCTGAGTCATTCAGGAATGAACTTTTGCAACAAAATCTTTTTAAAAGTCTCTCTTAAACTATATTTTGTACTCCTATTGAGTGTACAATACATATGCTTGTGGCGTTAATGGGGTACTACGTTGAGGGAAGAGAGGGTCTTCCTAACCTAGTCTGCACAAAGCAGGCCTCTGTCAGTCTTGGAAGACTATGGTATCGTGCTTGGCGCTGCATATGCTGCATGCAAAGCACAAAAGCCTGGGTTGGATTGTTATGGAGAATAAGCTGTTACCCAAGCAGCAAATCCCCCCTCTCCATGCCACTGAATTAGTCCAATGGAAAGGCAGAGCCAATATGATTGGATCCAGCTGGCGTCGCAGTGCTGGGCTAAGGACAGGAGCTCACCCTGTCTTGTGGGGCTGACCCGGGTCTCGAACCCTGGCCTGTTGGTTAACAGGCACAGTGTCTTAGCCACTTGCGCCACCCACAGCCCTCTAGTCTGCACAAGTCATTGGTCTTCCCATTCCCATGGTGATGTAGAGAGGCCTAAGCCTCTCCCAGGAGTGGTGCAGAAAGTGTCTTACAGCACTTTTATGATACCCCCAAATCAGTACTTATACCAGGACTTAGGCCAGCCTAACTGGAGGTTAGGATTCCAGCCTTAAGGCCTAAAGCAATCCAGATATCCAGCTCTGATACAGCCATGTCAACACAATGTGCAGCCAGGGGGCATCCAGCAGCAAAGGGACAATAACGAGGCCTTGTCAAGATAATTCTTGTTCCTTTACCTCAGAGTTGCACTGCAACTGGTGCTAGACGGTTGGATAGAATTGGGCCCTTAGATGACAAGGAAGGCTGGCAAGAACATGAGGCAGCAGTTTTGGCCTCTTCAGAGCAGAGCCAAACTGAGCACGCCAGTGCCCAACACGCATGCCCAGAACTCCAGGTATGCATGGAAGGCCAGGAGCACCCTGTGCCCATTGAGCATAGCCAGAGCTCTGAGAATGTGCACTGGGTACTCATTTGCTCAGTTCAGCTCTGCCCCACAGTTTGACTCTGCCTCTCTTTGGAGCAGAGCCAAACTGAGTGTGCCAGTGCATTTGGACTAGGGGCATGTAGCAGTGCTACAGCTGTGTGCCAGCTGGGAGGATACTGAGTGCGCTCCCTGACAAGCGTGCCATAGATTTGCCACCCCTCGACGAGACCTTTTGGCCACAGATTATATCTATTAATGCCTAAAATTCCATTTGCGACCCTTTACAAAGCTTTCAATGGGGATACTCTTGACAGCAAGCTAGCAGTCTCATCAATAGTGGTATATTTATTCTAAATTTCAAACTCCTGAGGAGACAGGCATTACTGTACGTCTCATTCTTTCGTCTGCTATTCTATGCTATTAACACTTGAACAATTTTGACACAAAGTTGCTTTGAGCAATAGAAAACAGATGCCAGAGAACATGCATTAAAATATTCCACTTAATCAGTTCCAGTCATATAAATTACTTACCTCAACTCCTAGCACAAGTTCTTCCCTGGGACTATGGAAAAGATACTCGTATAAAGTATAATGCTGGAATAAGCTGAAAGACATGAAAATGAACACTTTAGCTAAGGGGGGGAATCTCTTTTAAAAAAGAAGTTTAAGAGTAGTGTAAGTGTTTGAAAGGTACTTGGCAAGCTGTTTTGTGTTCAGTAGCTGGCATCTCCAGATAGAGCACAGAGAGGCCTTCCTGAAACAAAGGAGAGTTGCTACCAATTTGTGTTAACAATACTGAACAAAATGGATCAATAACATGACATATCTGAAGCAGGCTATAGAAAAATTTACAATACCACAGTAGCCAGATTTTGACTTTCTCATCATTGCCATGCTCCTGCCTCATGGATGATAGCTTCAAAGTTATTAACGCAGAACCAAATAAAATGATTTGAAATATCTCATTGCACAAATAATTAAGACCACCTGTGTAATATTCACCCCAGAAAATTGTGTACAGGAAGTGAATTGCTGTTATTGCCCCACTTCAGATTGGTGAATCAGTCTAACAACTGATGTGCCAAGACAAATTACCGGTATATGATAGGCAAGTTCACTTTTATATTAATATTAGAATATATTAGAATTAATAAGGAAATTCTTCTACCTGGGCAATCCCTGCTAAGTTATGAATCTTCTTGAATTAATTTTGACCAGTCAGTATCTCTCAGTCTAATGTATTATACAGTGTTATTGTAAGGACAAAAAGGAATGAAGGAGCCATGTACACCACTCTGATATTCTGGGAGGGGGGAAGGGCAGTAAAAAACTGATATATTTACTACTGTATTTATTCAAATCTAATGCTCACCTTTTTCAGTCAAATTCATTCTCCAAAAACAGGGTGTGCATTAGATTCAATGGTTAATCAGATTTGAGTAAATACAATATTTTGAAGTATAGGGTGTGCATTAGATTCAATGGCACATTAGATTTGAGTAAATACAGTATTTATGCACCAGAATTGGTTTTGGACATGGTCGCTGACAACACAACACTTGCTATTCCAAAAAACGTGTGTGTGAGGAAGAGAACTTCTCTTTTACCATGCAGCAATTTTTAGCAGTCTGAGGAGCTATAGAGATCACGCTGGGCTTCCCTTCCTTTGTGGAAGGGAATCTCTCAAGCATAGCCCCTGTCCTCCGTACCCTCTCACCCCCACACACATATTGCTTGGCTAAAAACATTTAATGAGCAGCTCGGTCATTTGCATTGACTTGGATCCATGGATTCAAAAATGCTGATAATGAGTGTCCACCTTATCACTGAGATCTGAGTTGGGCAGATTTAGGCTTCAATGGTATTTCAACTGCAGAGCTTAAAGGGATAGTCACCTTAATGTATTTTCTACATATGAATATATGAAAGCCCTGCTGGATATGGTCAAATGCCTATTTAGTTTGGCATAAGGAAGCCCACAAGCAGAAGGGAAAAGCATAACACTCTCCCATGGTTACTCATCAGTGCTATTCAGATGTATATCATCTCCAAACCAAGTGGCAGCCCATAGCAATACTGACTAACGGAAATTGACGTGTCCTTAAATTACAAATTGACATGTCTAATCCAGCGATCCAACTGCTTAGCATTGAGACCCACTTTTTAGAATGACAATCTATTGGGACCCACTGGAAGTGGTGCTATTAACCTGGAATTGATGTCATGGCTGGAAGTGACATCACTAAGCAGGAATTTTTTTAACAGCCCAGTTGATTTGATCAAATCAAATCAAACAGGTAAAAATGGCAGCAATCTTAGGCTGGCGTAAGCCCTGGCACAAGTGCTGGAAGGCACTTTCTGTGCCACTCCTGGGGGAGGGTTAGGCCAGTGCACAAACATGCGTTTGCCTCCCTGCATCACCACAGGAAGTGTTGTACCAGCCTATTTTAAATAGAGGAACCCTCCTAAATCTCTGAAGCATCTGTTAAAAAAATACAATTTCCCAAACATCCAAAAGGCTGTAATTATATTTATATTTACCCAAGAGTAAGCCATCTTGAATATAATTGTTAAACGTATATAAATAGTAGACTGTTTAAACACATGACTTTAGCCTGAATTATGTAGCTGAAATTCTACCTAATCTAATCTAATCTAATCTAATCTGATTCTTTTGAGTTGAGCAACTTACAACTTCTTTTAGCCTTGCCGGAACACTCAGCTGCCAGTACGAACATAAATATAAATACAGACTAAATAAATCTAATATCTTGAGAATAAGGGACGGCCAATCTCCACCACCATCTACACAAACTCTAATACATGCAGCAAATCTATGGTTGTATTCTTCAAAAACTAGGTGGGAAACCCGGTGTACTCGGGTTTCCCTAACATTACCTCTGAATTTATTTTGAAATACTGTACATTCTTATACCTTTAATCAGAGAGGGCAAACCCCAATCCAAGGACCATTTGGAAATTGTTGGAACATGTGTTAGCCCATGACTATTGGTTATGATATCCAAAATTGTACCAAGTGCTTCAGTTCATGTTCGCTATGCTTTCTTCTTCTCCCTGGGCATTATTAAACATGCCCCATTACCACTGAACAACTTAATGTCTCCATGTGTTTCTGGCTTGGTCATTATGTTTTCACTGTGCAAGAGATGTGTGGCAAACAGCTTATAGTTTTCATATACCACTATATTATAGTTCTCATGTGTATTATAAGTAAGCTCAGTAAAATTTCTTTTATTCATATACTGTAAGTTCTTTCTCTAATGTATTCATTTACTGTATATACTCGAGTATAAGCCTAGTTTTTCAGCACATTTTTTAATGCTGAAAAGCCCCCCTTGGCTTATACTCGGGTCATCTTGTCATAAGATGGGCAAAGAAGTGGATTTCTGCACCAGCAGCTTAGGTCAGCCTTTTAAAAAGCAGGAAAGGCTGCTTTGCTTCCTTCTTAAAAAAAAAAACACCAAGTCAGCAGATTGATCTCTCTCCTCCCTGCATGTAGGAGCTTGATGGCTCACCACATTGGCTGATTTCTCCTCATTAAAACAGCAATAGCTGCTGCATTTCCCACCCTAGGCTTATACTCAAGTCAATAAGTTTTCCCAGTTTTTTTGTGGTAAAATTAGGTGCCTTGGCTTATACTCGGGTTGGCTTATGCTCGAGTATATACGGTATATAAATTTACTCAAAATTGAATTGTAAATGAATTTTTTCCTGGCTCCCTGGCAGGGATGATATGGCCTTCTTGCCAAAATATTTGCTCACCCCTACCTTAAATATAACTTGCTTTTAAAGCAATTGTCCTTGTTACTTTTCTCAGTGATCATTCAACCACACTCCATCTGTTGATTCTCTAGGAGGGAGCTTATTCCGAAGAAATCACAATGCTAAGAATGTTACACGCCCTTGCCCATAGCAACATGAAAACATTATGACATCAGATAGTGTAGGTAGTTGCAGATGGAGCAAGACCAAAGAACCATTTTCCCATTCGGAAGTACAAATTGAAGCAATATGGTAGTCACAGTGAACGTCTCAATGTTTATTCATGCTATTACTAGAAAATAACAAAATAATTTTAAAAAAAATCAAACTGCCAATCTCACTGTCAGAAGGAACATGCCACCTTTGCTACCATAGCCAGCCAATAATAAGTCATCAGCTTATAAGTCATCAGCTTATTTTGTGACACTCCCCAGGACAGCAAAAGACTTGCGCCTGGCTATAAAGCATATACCTGTACATTTTTTTGCAGTGTCCAGCCTTCTCCAAATAGAATGGAACTATTTTGGATGTGCTAAAAGCCTGCTGGACAGAGGTATCCAAACACTTCGCCACAAGGCATGCTTCATTCATTCATTCATTCATTCATTCATTCAATCATTCATTCATTCATTGGATTTGTACTTTCCCTTTCCTATTCCAAAGGGGGCTTACAAAGCTTTTATCCTTTTCTTGTCACCACAAACCTGTGAGGTAGGTGAAGATAGGAGTGAGTGACTGGCCCAAGGTCACCCAGAAAGCTTCATGCCAGAGGGGAGATTTAAAACTGGAACTTCCAAGACAACTCCCTAACCACTACACTATGGGTGTCCAAACACCAGCCCCGGGACCAGATGTGGTCCGCAGAAACCTTTCTACTATTGTAGAAATTATCTATAAACAATACAGCCCACAGTGCAGGCTCCAGCAGGTTCGCACCTACTCTGTAGAACATTTAAAGTTTAAAAATAGCCATTTAAAAGTGGCTGCCAAATGGGCATAGAACCGGTTGTTAATTTCTTTGAATCCCATCACTGAGCAAGAACCCTTCTTCCAGCCTTTGAGAAAGCCTTACAGTCTTCCAGATCTGTCCCAAATACACTATAATACATAAATTCATGTAAATTTATTCAAATTTGAAATGCAAATCACTTTTCTAGCCCCCAACATTATGTTAGAGGATGTATCCCTCCTGCCAAAAATTTGCTTGCTCCTGTGCTACACTATCCTAGATCTCCAATAAATCCTGAATAAATTCAGTAATGGCAGTATGAACTAATGTGATTTACTGAAGAGATTTTCTCATGGTTTGTCAGTCCACACAATTAAGTAGAAAAAAGGAGACAACCAGAGGAGGAAAAGAAACAGGAGGGAGATTTACCATACAATCCAGAGTAACTACGGGAGCACGTAAGAGACATTGCGTGTACCCGTAGTTACTGCACCATCTAATAAAAACCTATGGGAAATTCATACTGCAATCCACAGCAAATTGTTCTTACACCGGAGCAAGGACTCCCCATCGTTACTCTGGATTGTGCCCTTAGAGTGCAATCCTAACCAATTAAGACCAGCCTAACTCAGTGGGTATATCTTTCTGTGGTGCTATGGGGAGGTTGGCAAATGCCAGTGAACTGGCCTTATCCCCCTAGGAGTGCAGCACTTTTGTGACACTCCCCAGGACAGCAAAAGACTTGCGCCTGGCTTTAGGATTGCAGCCCTCATCAGGTGCTAGAAAACAGTTTGTTGAAATGAACCCAATACTTTTTGGGGGGTGTTATACACTTTTTTCCCCTTTAGCAGAGTGGTATCTATTCTGTGAAAGAATTAAGCAAGATGAATTTTTTTGAAGGGCTTCACAAAAACATGCTGAGCTCTGTGGAATACCCCCAATGAAGCAATGCAGCAGTGGTGGTACAGACTCTGATGTATCCCACAGGTGAGTTTTGGTTGATGGAAGTCTCCTCAAACTAAGAGGATATTTGACCCCTTGCTCAGGGTAAGCCCCAGCAGATGTTATGGGTCAAACTTGGACGTGCGCCAGCTCAATCTCTAGTCTCATCTATGAAGGCAGATCTAGCTCGGAAGGGTGTTTGGATTGGGTGTGCAATGCATCAAATGCCCTCTCTTACTCTCAACTCACCCACTCCCAGCCCCATCTTCTTCCAGTTCCACTCTCCTCTGCCTGTTCTGGGTTTACAGCAGAATTCTGTTTACCAGCAAAATATGTGACTCATAGTGCAGTAGCCCAGCAGTTAAAAAATGAAACATAACAAAAATGGCTTGACATAGTTGTAGGGATGATTTGTCATTGACTGATTTTACATAAGCCACACTGGGAGCCTTGTTGGCTGAAAAGTGGGGCACAAATTTTTAAAATAAACAACAGTTGTCATTCTGGCAGATGGAAGCCTTATTGTCCTTGTGATATTGGATACAGCATCTGGATTAAGGCCACATCACAGGTGGAGAAAGAGATAAAAGTATGGAAAATAATTACTTCTGTGATTCTCATTGACCTTAATATGTTCACATTTCTATCAAACTATCTTGCTTTTGCAACCATAAAAAATACTACAGGTTTTCTTGTTTTAGGACACAGTAGAATATGCTTGACATTTCTTTCTACAATTACTGATAGTTAGATTTTTGGCACAACACTTGTCAGCATGTTGACTAATGGGTGTCCTGTGACTGTTTATGTGCTGCAAGAGTGAAGACATACACAGTAGAGTAGTTTACTATTAACTGTATTTACATCTGAGAGTATGAGTAGTTTAACACAATCCGGGTCATTCACGTTAAATCAAGTCCTTAAGGCTGCAATTCTAAAGACACTTTCCTGGGAGTAAGACCTGTTGAACACAATGGGGCTTACTTTTGAGTAGACATGGTTAGGATTGTACTCTTAGTCTAAATCACCTCAGAGCTTATCAGTAACTAACACAGCTTTTTAGCTCGCTTCTGCTCTGATCAACAGCTGAGCTCCAACTGCCAAAAGAGAACTCCAACTGCCACCAACTGACAAAACCCAACTGTCAGTTTCCAATCTGTAAGTTCTGTTCAGCCTACAATACACCTAGAACCATACGTTAGATTCAAAATTCTAATATGACAAATGATCACAGATATGAACCAAGTTACATGGTAGGGCTTTATATGACAGACACCTTGCAAGTATCTGAAAGAGATTAATGCTGACATATTTTCCAAGCTTAACTGATTCCTGAAAGAAAATGTCAAGCAATACATTGATGACTGCTTGCCCCAGGAGACAAGATGAAGCAGGGAAGGGGCACAGAACCTGTCAGGTTTTGCCAGGCTTGAAAGCATAATCAGAGCTGCTGTATGGTTTATTCAGTGTATGAAAGAATTTGTCCTCTTTTGTATTTTAGTTCTCAGGAGTTTATAAATCAAATTCTTCCACTGAAAATGGTCATAAGAACTAAAACATGAAATATTCTGAGGACAATTAATGCCTCAGATGTATTGGAAAACTATATGGAAGAGGTTGAAATGGAAGTGAAGAAGAACGTCCATCAAGCTTCACCATTTCCGTCCAACACACCTGTCCAACTGCACTGGATTATTCTTTAAGGAACATTACAGAAGCAGTTCAAATGAATGGAAAAAACTCTGAGTACATCTTGCATTCCTCATACATAGGTGAAAAACTTAAAACTACTGACAATTCAGAAAGTATGTGATGAGTCGCCCAATTTAATTTATTGATAAAATACACAACTCTGTTAAAGGTTCCTTTAAAGTTAGATTCTTTTAATTATAGACACTGTTGATAGATATAAGGGGATGAGTGTGCTGATATGCCTTGTACCCGGTGTAGTCATGCCCCCATAGGTACCCAGCAAGGAGTAATCTGGGTGCTCAAACACCTAAAGGGGCTTGGGTTCAAATGAAAAAAAAAGGATCAGAAATTCTAGTTTGAATCCTTAGGGTTTAGACATGACCAGGAGAATCTTGAACTTTTCTCTTTCTAGAGATACATCTTCTTGGCATATCAAAAACTGGTTTATGAACTTTGTTCCACTTTGAATGAGGTTTGTTGTATAGCATGGAAGGTTTGTTGTATAGCATGTATAGCATGTTTCTGATCAAGAAACATATATCCAACTTTTCCTTTGGTCTGCATTGGGTATCCAATGCAGCTGTTTGGAAACAAGGCATAAATTCCATGCATCTGCAAATTTTTAACAACTGATGAAAACTGATGATTAACTGATTGATCAACTGATTAACTGATTGACCCTACAATATAGAGAACCTATGGAAAATTGTAATAGGCACTTACTCTGGATTGCGCTATGCATTTCCAATAGGTTTCCCATAGGTGGCACCATAACTACGTCAGTGTAAAAGGTCCTGTAGTTACTTTGGATTGTAGCTGAAATTAATCATTCCCCCTCTGCTCTATAATTTAGAGCCATATTTGCATAGGACTTCTATATTAGGAAAATTAGAGTGCGATCCTAATATTGCCATGAGCTCAGTGCAAAATTGTGTAGAAAAGCACCACCCAAATAAGGCTGTAGCAGTGAGAGCGATGAATCTGTTTAATGGCAATGCAATGTCACATTTCTGTGAAATCCTCAAAAGGAGACAAAAACAAATGTCATTAGAAGGTTCCTTGTTAAAGTTGCTCAGAAAAATACCTGTGACTCTTTTAGTCATCCTTGGCCATAATGGTTTTTCTCTGTTTTACTGTACAGAATATTACAATGTTTTTAATTAATATTACAGTAATTATGATCTGTTCCTTTGAATTCAATTACAGTATTTTGTCATCATTTTTTTTACAGTTAATATTTTTATATGAATATATTTGGGTTGTGAAACCAATTTTCTGAGTTTCCATTATTTTCTATGGGAAAATCTGCTTTGTATAAAGAATACTTTGTAAGACAAATATGCTTCTGAAACAAATTATAATCATCTTACAAGGCACCACTGTATAGTATATGGGAAAATATATCCTCATACCCTGAGGTGACTTCCATCAATCTCCTAATCTTTTTAAAGGCAAAGTGACTTGGCTGCACAAAGACTGGTTAGGAATCGGCTTCTCATGTCCAAAGCAAGTAGTACCTATTTGTAAAACCCAGAGGCTCTGAAGGTTGATTCAGGGAGGAAATAAAATAAAAAAAACCTTAAAAGAAAGGAAAGCTAATACAATCTCTACTTTTGTCTTTGTTCTTCTCTTCTTCCCTGGAGCCTTTAAACATGAAATTTATGAAAAGTGTGTTGGGATTAAACAGTCTTCCACAAGTTTTTGTCTGCTGAAAATGATAGCAAGTATGTTAATCTGCAAGCACTTAGCAGCACACTTATGAGCATATTTATAAGAGTGCTTCTTAAGAATGTAGATATAAGGGGAATACCTGTTTTTCACATAATTGATTATAGACTTGGCTTGGTCTACAGTGAAGAACTCAAACCCACCACTTTGTTCTGCATTACACTGTCCAATTCCAGCCACTGCACGTCCAAGTTCTTGGATGTTGTTCTCTAGCATCATTTGTTGGGCTGCAATACAAAGCAGAAAAATGAAAACTTACCACACTTTGTATTAATAGTCAGATTTGAAATCACACATGGGACTATTCCCTATAATTTAACCAATGGCCAGTGGTTAAAAATGTTTTACAAGCAGAATGGAGAGTTAGTTCAGCTAGAGAACTTCCTGAGTCCTTATAGTCTCTAATCATTACCCAGTTTAGGGTACAACTACAATCCTAATCAACTTCCCAACACTGGGCAATGCAACTCTAAGGCAGAGGTCTCTAAACTTTTGGGCAGGAGGGCCACATTGTCTTTCTGAGACTGTGTTGGGGGCAAGAAGAAAAAAAGATTTGATTTGAATAAATTTACATAAATGAATATTTTAGAGACGGAACTTGTGAATGCATGTATGAATTCAAATCAGATCATGACCACTTTCCAACACACAGGTGATCTTCAAACCAGTTCATAAGCACTTTCGTACAGAGAGAGAAGGTGTGTGCAGCCTTCCCAGTCCTCAAAATACTATACCTTCCTAAGGTGTGGAGAACAGAACTCCCCTAAACTCTGGAGGATTATAGGTTTTGACCAAGGGCTGATGGAGGGGACTTGCCGAGGGGTGGCGGAGGCTCACCAAGAGCTACATCTGGCCCTAGGGCTGGGGTTTGGAGGTTCTTGCTCTAAGGCAGGGATCCTCAAACTATGGCCCGCGGGCCGGAGCAGGCCCGCCAGAGGCCTCAATACGGCCCGCCGGTCTTTTGGGGGGGGGGGGGTTGGGAGGTGCTTTGTGGGCACTTGGGGGCAGTTCAAGGCTGCCACGGCGAAGATCCGCCAGTCGTGGCAGCCCTGTGCAAAGGGAGAGAGCCCCTCCAGGCTTTGGAATTTGGGCAGCTTCAAGCTGGCCCTTAAATTTTTTTTTAAATGTTGCGCGCGCAGCTGGAGCAGGGTCTTCAGGCTGGAGCACGCGGCTGCCCCAGCTGCCAGGGGCCCGGGTTGAGGCTGGCGCGCATGCCTCCTGCTGCTCTCTCGTGACCATCCCAGGGCTTCAGGCTGGCGCGTGCGTGCCTCTCACCGCCCTTGTGTGGCCGCCCCAGTTACCAGGGGCTTGAGGCTGGCATGCGTGCCTCCCGCCACTCTCTCACGGCCCCCCAGCTGCCAGGGGCTTACTTTTGAGTAGACAAGCAGAGAGCTGGGCAATTAAGGCCACCTTCCCATCCACAATTTCCTGGGAGTAAGCCTCATGGACTCTAATGGGCCTTACACCTGAGTAGACATGCATAGGCTTGGGCAAAATTCCTGAACAACAAGCTCAAAATTGAGGTGAGCTTGTGCTTGTGTGTGTGTGTAAGAATACATGGGTGTGTGTGTGTGTGTGAGAGAGAGAGAGAGCATGGTGTGTGTCAGTGCATGTCACTGACATTCCTATTGTTGCTGCAAAATTCTCTGAGGGTGTCTTACAATTATATGTCTTAAGTCTGACATGAAAAATATGTTAAGTTAAATATGTTGAAGTAACATGTTGCTGGAAACTGCTTTGAGGGCGTCTTGCATGTCTGGATGAGAATCAGGCATGTTAAAAGTTTTTCTATTTCAAAAGTGTTGAAATTAAGTACAGGAAAGCAATATAAGCATTTTTGCTTCATTTTAACATGTCCTACATTTTTAAAATGTAGGACGTCCTGCATTTTGTCCTGCATAAGTCCTCTCACTCTCCGGCCCCTGACAGTGTCTGAGGGACAGTGAACCGGCCCCCTGTTTAAAAAGTTTGAGGACCCCTGCTCTAAGGTTATGGAATAGACATTGCCTTATCTTGAGAAGGCTTTTGTGAGTGCCCTCCCCAACTTCAGGATGCAAAACATGCCCCCCTAGCATAGCTATGCCAGTATTGGGAAGTTGGTGAGGATTGTGCCCTTAGTGAACAAAAGTTTCGAATTGTCTGAAACTACCCTGGAATTTGAAGACTTGATTCATGTCAGTCCCTTAACTCCTGCACTATCCCAGCTCATACAGAATGTTAAACACTCACAATCTACTCTGCAATCTTGATTTAAGTCATATACACCTCCTTCAACTGCTACTTAGGACAGAAAGAATGAACATGCATGGGCAACAAACACGTGCTACCTGGAACATGAAGCTTGACACCAATGTAGATGTCCTCCTAAATGTTCATGTGACCCAATGTGGGGTAGACAATTTTTAAAAAATTAATAGTCTACAGGGGAGAACAAAATGTGGTAAAAACTTGGCTGCCACTGTGATTTTAATCTCAATCACGTTCCAGTCGCTCTGTGAAACATTTTAAGTTTTTTAAACATTTCCATTGAAAGTCAATTGATGTTTTAATTAACTAAAAATTGTGTGTGGGGAGGAGAGACCAAAATCAAATTCAAAACTTCAGTGATGCAAGAATGAAAAGTCCCCCTGCCTCTGTTTTGGATGCCTCCCAGCATGCTATTTCTAAAGAAAATGTGTCCCCCATCAGGAAACATGTGCATCTAGCTTGCTCCTTTAACAGCAAGAAGCAATGCCCAAGCCTGAAACTGCTGACTATCTGGCTGTTCTTTAATTCTCTGAACTACAATATAATCTTCTCTAAAAATGTTTAATTGTAGTAGCAAATTTTAACAGAAATAAAGTGTACAACCTGCTGGGTTTGCGGTGCTCAGAAATAAAAACAGATTTGAAAGGAAATCACTTCCAACAAAACGTTAATTACTTCATGAAAATGATCAAATGGAAAACTTATAATACACAAAACACAACAAAACTTACAGTCAAGGTTTTCCAACAGCATATTCAAGAGAGTCAGGAATCCTCCAAGCTGCACAGGCGTGAAGTTCAATGCTTTAGCCCAGCAAAATCCTGACACGTAATAATCCAGCAATATTGCTTCTTTCAAAGATGTTTTGTGTTCTCTCAAATTTAGATATATTTCCAAACAGCTGTGATTTAAAACAAATTGTGATTACCCCAAAACAGAATATAAAACCAAGTTAGACAATGGAACAATAACATTCCAGCTTCTCCCATTACCCAGTACTTTTAAAAGAACGTGTTAATCAGACTGTGTAATCTATGAAAGCCCTGCTAACCTGACAAAGCACCAACACGCAATTCCATAGAATACGGTAATGTAGTGCTGCATCACAGGCTCAAGTCCAATTTCACACAAGCAAGTTTTACAGGGCAACCCATGTGCATATTTCCTACCAAGAAAGTCCCACTGTGTTCATAAGATGGAGTTACTAATTATAATTATTGTAACATTTTTCTATTAGCTTTCCCAAGGTTCAGAAGGACAGATGTAAGTTAAAAAAATTAATTAATGTTCATGTTGTACAACTGTCTTAAAATGAGCCCACAGAGGAACTAATACTAGCTAAATTCACTGACGGCAACCATTAAGAACAAGAAGGCAGCAGTACTAGAATTATTTTTGTCCTGAATAATGATAGGCCACTACTGATGTAGACTTTCAGAAGAATTTGGCCAAATCTGATATACGGATTGGACCTTGGTATTCACTGATTTCGCATCCACTGATTGGATTCACCACTAATACCAGGGTCCACCTTTATGTGTCTTGCAACAAGGAAAAATAGCACCAAAATCCAATTTTCTACTTTTGCACTGTTAAACCAAACAGGCTGCAAGCTTCTCAAGGTAAAAATAGCTTTAAGAACCCATTACTGGGTTTCTTGTTCCTCCATTGTCACCCCAAAATGCATTTGTATAGGGAAGTCTGTGTTCAGCTGCCAGATGGGGTGAATAATGGAATCTAATGGAATCTAATTCTTTCTTTCCATCAGGTTCCATTGTTTTCGCCATCTAGTGGCTGAATGTGGTATAGCTGAATGTGGTATAGCATTTTGGGCTGACAACAGAGGTGTTAGAAACCAGGTCTTTAAAACTATTTTCCCACTGATTTGTTATCCACTGATCTTTTTAATCTGCTGATCTTTTTAAACCACTGAGGGATCTGGAACGGTACCCCAGTAGGTAATGAAGCATAACCCGTAAGCCACGCAGATCATCATCTCTAGTACAAATAATAACAAGAGCAATATTTATTATATTTCGAGATAAGTTCACCAGACCTACTTTTGAACTCCTGCAGCATCTTGTTGTTCCGAGAGCATGATAATTTGGGGAAGGGAAAGAAGCTTCCAAGCCATAACATATTCCTCTTTAAGAGTTATGTCTTCTTCCTGCGCCTGGACAATATTCATTACATTACAGTAGTATTGACAAGCACAACATATTTAATTTGAAGGATCTTTTTCAGTGTGTGAAGTATTGCTCTGGCAATACTGACATTGATTGACATAGGATAGGAAGGATAATAGGCAGATCAGACGTTGATTTGTTTTATGCTTGCAAGTGAAGCACTTCTCACAGGATGTAACAGTGCAATGAAGAAATTCTAGGTAACACTATTTTGGATAATACAGTAATATGAATTGTAACTCAGTGGTTCTTAAAGTGTGGTTCAGTGTTCTTCAGAAATCCTTACAACCAGTGGTGGGCTTCAGGGGGTTCTCACAGGTTCTATGGAACCCTTTGCTAATGAGCGCCTGGTTCTGAGAACCGGTTACTAATGGGACATAGAACCGGTTGTTAATTAAGGTTATTAGGACATAGAACCTGTTGTTAATTTGTTTGAATCCCACCACTGCTTACAATGCTTTCAAGTAGCTCCTTAGGACCACAATGAAAATAAAGGGCATGTCCATATAACCAGAAGCTTCAAGTTCCCACCCCATATCTATCTATCTATCTATCTATCTATCTATCTATCTATCTATCTATCTATCTATCTATCTATCTATCTAATTTATATACTGCTTTTCAACTAAAAAGTTTACACAGCAGTTTACAAGAAAATGAAAAAATATTATTATGCTGACTTTGGTAAATTAGCTGCTAGTTAAGGGTAGAGCTACCCTGTTAGACACCAGCATTTTTTTGGGAGGGGGTCTTCCTTAACTGCAGAAGATGAAAAAGAGCTATTGTGGTTTATCATTTACAGTTGTTTATCAAAGCCGCCAGATGTTTGATTGAAATTGGCTCTAATTTGGTTCCTATGCAAGGAACTGTATGGGGAGAATGCTTTTACTGTTTATGGCTATCAATCAAGCATGCTTCTCAGGGGCATCACTAGGGTTTGTGTTACCCAGTGTGGGAGGCCAGTGCATCACCTCCATGCAGTGGGTGGGGCAACAACCTGAATGGTGGGCTTGGCTATATGCCTTTGCCCCTCCTCCACTGATTTTTTTTAGCCACACATTTTAATAGACTATGATATTTCAAAGTGGTTTGTTTCACTGCATTCTGCTGTAAATTTTGCATCCAAGTGTATATAGCACATAGGGGTTATTTCTACAAACCATGATTTTAGCAATTTTGGTCAGTCCTCCTAAAGGTGCCCCCTTTCCAGTACCCTAGTGACGTCCCTGATTGGGACCATATTGTAAGCCTTGCACTTCCTTGGACTGGATTTCCACACCTGCTAAGGCATGCTTGCTTACTTGCCAGTGAACATGGCTGTGCAGTTCACTTTCATTTTCAATGCATTTCAATGCAATCATCAGGGACCTCCTTCTGGGGTGATTGGTGAGGGCTCTGTTCATTGTATCAGAACAATTCTGTTGTCCTTTGAATCCTCTCACTGGGCCTTTTCCAATGGACTATGGCACACTTACCTACTCATGAGTTAAGCTGCAATACGGGTCACTTTCACTTTCCATAGAGTTTAATGCATATTTTTAGTTTTAGTTTTCTGGCCGTAACTTTTGATACGAAGATGCTATTTCAAAATGGATTTTTGCTCTTCACTACAACTCCAACAGTATATGATATGATGGGGTTTTCTGTACCATTGCAAAGCTGCATTTTTTGCATCCCCCAGTGTGCATTACCCCCCTGGGGGGGTATCACCTGGTGCAGAGTGCACCATTTACACTACCCTGGTGATGCCCCTGGTTCTCCTCCATTGTGTCAAATAAGAACCTATCTAAACCAGGATGGTGTAGGGGTTAGGGAGTGCGATTGAGACCTGGAAGATCAGAGTTCAAATCCCCACTAAGCCATGAAGCTTCCTGGGTGACCTTAGGCCGGTCACTTATTCTCAGCCTCACCTACATAACAGGGTTGTTATGAGGACAAAAAGATTAAAAAACTTTGTAAGCTGCCTTGGGCATTTGCTTTGACATGGGAAAGGTGGAGTATAAATTCCATAATTAAAATAAATAATTTTTTTTAAAAAACAACCAGAAATGAAAAAGAACAAGAAAGAAAAGTCTGGCTCCATCCCATAATATAAGGCTATAAGGTTTAACTCTTTAATGGCCATTTTGCTTATATTTGTCAGTTATTTTATACTGCTTTCACTGTTTGAAAACCTTTCAATTATATCTGGTTCAAAAATGTACCCTACACATTATTGTAATGTGATTAATGTTGTGCTATTATGTGATTTACCCTACACATTACTGCAAAAAGATTCACTCTTTCTAAATAAACTATTTTTAGAAAACCTCACATTATCCATGCTATCACTGGATAGCCAAAATTCAATTGCATCTATTTTTGAGCTGTTCTTCTCAAACAAGGAAGTGCACCAAAAATAGCCGTGTTGATTTACAGTCTACTCAGAATAGAAGTCATGTCCTATAAGACAAAGTCAACACAAAGAAGCCGCTCCATCCGGAGTCTTAGAATTAAAAGAAACTTTGGATTGTAAAGCACTCCACAGATGTAAGGAAATTGACTCACATATACCAAAACATATACCATATGAATTGTATATATACCAAAACTGGTGAATGAATATTACTAATGTGTTTCAACAATACAAAGGGCACAATCCAGAGTTAGGGCAGTGAGGAATGCCCCAGCTTGGCTGCCCCAACTATTCTGAATCCAGAGCAGAAAGTTATGTTGGAACCAGAGAGTCAGAAAGCCTGGGCTGCCCTAACTGCTCCAGAGCATGCTCAGTAGGCACCAAGTCAGTGACACCTGGGGAGGGCTTGCTCCTGAGAAGATCCCCCCTCAGAGCACACTGAACAAGGAACAGCTGTGGTGCCTGCCTTATAAGGAGATCCTGAGGAGATGCCAGTACACACTACAGTGAATACAAGGGGCTTCTTGGAGTGCCTGTTATATTTCCAGGTTAGTGGGCTGCCGTAGTTGTGCCATATCCTGAAGTTGAGAGGCACGGTTGCAGCTAGGCTGGCCAAGAACTCAGGTTTTTGGTCAACACTGCCATTCTTACTTGGCCTTATCATGGACCTCTATAAGTCTACTTATTACTATACCTGCTCCTGAGGTGGGACAACTCCAAGGAGCTGGAAGAGGGCATTTCTGCTCTGGAAACAGGCTCTGGATACAGAGTAACTGCTCTGCCCTAGGCATTGCTAAACATGCCCTCAACATGCCTCTCCTGAATTGCCTTGGCTGGCCCAGCTAGGGCAGCCCAGCTCCACCTGGGCTCCACCTATGTTGCCTTAGACTGCCCCAAGCCTTTTCCAGAATAACTAGGGTGGCCCATCTTGCAGTTGGGTCAGCCCAGTGATAGACAGGGGAACCCAACTGCCATTCTGGATTGTGCCCAAAGTGAAACACCTCTTTTGGGGCACTGAGGGTGCAATCCTAACCAGTTTAGGCCAGCACAACTCACATTCCCATTCCCATGATGATGAGGGGAAAACTGCTGCATGTCTGTGCAGTGGGCTAACCCCACCAAGAGGAGGGCAGAGGTGCACTACAGCACTTTCGCAACACCCTCAAGCCAGCATGATACTTATGCTGGTATTTCTGCTGGCCTAACCAGGGGTTAGGACTGTGCATTCAGTATATACCCAGAAATTAAATATACGTAGAGCAGCCCTACCAAACACAGTTGGATTGCTGGTTTGTCAATTATAGCTGGTTATCCCAATCCTCAGATCTATGAACTGTACATCCAACCTACACACACGTCTCTTGCATGCACACAGATTTTTGCTCATTTCAGTTCATGTACATAAACAATTGCTGGATCAAGGCATCCATTTGTCATGCTCTGGATGTGGAAGTGCTAATAAACCTAACAGGAACATGTGTAGGTTAACAATTAGAACACACCTGTTGCTCACTTCCACCCACATGTGCCAGATAATTAATTAATAAATAGTATCAATGTACTTGGAAACCCCACTACTTACTTCCCTTAACTGTGAGAACAGTCTATACACTATTAACTTCTGCTTCCAAATCTTTCATCTGTTATCACTCCATAGGAGGTCCTGTCCTTTACGTCTGCTGATGGCTGCAATCCCATACACAATTTCTTGCAAGTTAGGTTGCAATCCTAAAGACATTCTCTTAGGAGTAAAACCTATTGAACACAATGAGCTTACTTTTGAGTAGACATGGTTAGGATTGTGCCCGATGTCTTGAGCCTTTGGTAAGTGACTTCACTAACAGTTGTTTGTAAATTCAAGAATATTCCCTCTTATTTACATCCTGATGACATTCCCAGATAATCTAATCTCCCACATCTCTTACTATAGTTTTCTATTACATTCCCTACAATCCAGAGTAACTATGGGAGCACATAAAGACATTACGTGCATCCCTAATTACTGCACCACCTAGTGAAAACCTATGGGAAATTCATATTGCAATCCAGAGTAAATTGTTCTTACACCGGAGCAAGGACTTCCCGTAGTTACTCTGTGAACTCTGTGTAGCTACTCTGATTTGTTGTCATACACACACACAGTATATATATAAAACATTAAGAGATTCACATTTATCATCATGTGTATGTCATCCAGATTCACATATTAATTTTTAATTTGTCAATTATCTCTAAAACTTCAACTGTTGTCACCTCAATTTGATGGATTCTCAGAAAAAATGTAGCTCAGGTATGAGCATCTGCCTAATATTCTCCACAGTTGATACAAATAATCACAAATAATACAAATTATTGATACACAGCTGATACAGTCCTCCATCAGCAATCATTCCATACCTGTTTAATATATTTAAAGTTTTTCACTGTAGTAAAAATATGTTTTTAGCACGTCTGTTAGTATTTTTAGCAACAGTCTTCTCAAATAACTTCACTTAACGGTTAACTTCTATTTAATTTGCAATTTTATATTCCTTTTCATTTCCCACTCGAGCAAGGATTTCACTTCTTAAAAGAAACATTCTGATTTTCATATCTTCTCTGATGCTGTCAGAGACATGTTGGATCCTGACCTTATCCTGAGGGAAGGTGGGTGCGGAGCATTGTCACTCCCATCTACTCAGACTTGGGCCACCTCCAGCGGTGTAAACCCATAGAAGCTGCTGCAGCCTTTCCTGAGGGAAAGGGAGGAACCTTCCCTTCCCAGAGTAATGCAGTAGCATCCTCTGAAATGTGCTCTGGATACAGTACAGGTTCGTCATCCTGCCTTTTTCCAGTGCAAGTCAGGATTGCACTGACAGTGACTGAACTGCATAGTGGTAGAAGACTACAGTATAGATATGATGATGATGATGATGATGATGATGATGATGATGATGATGATTAACAGCATTTATATACTGCTCCTCAATTAAAATTTCCCTAAGTGGTTTACACAAAAAATAATGTAATTAAATAACTAATGGCTTATCTTGACATCATTACTTCCTAACGAAATTTCTGTCCTAAGACTACATTACTAGCAAATTGGAGGGGGTTGTTTTTTGCCAGGACTTCAGCATGGAAGGATTTACATGAATACAAAATACCAGAATCTCCAACAATGAATTTGTGTCTGTTTTGACCCTTAGAATCTAAGCAGAAGGACTTTTGGAAAAATATACCTATTAGATAAATACAAGATACTGCTTTCCCTCTTCAATGTGATTTTCTGCAGTCACTGAGGAAAAAGTCATGGCTCACAGAAAATAATAATGTGAATCCATTCACAGAGCAACTTTTATTAGCAATGAGTTTGCCCAAGTTTTCAAAGCACTATTCTCTTCTAAGAACTGAACGAGCCTTTGTACTATAAATGTAAGTTGCCCTTTTCAAATCAGTGTTCCAAAATCTGATGAAAAATTAGGTCACAGCATTGACCTCTCACATCTTTGACAGAACACAGTACTGGAATACGAGAAAATGCAAAACGCACTTAAGGATGTTATACAACATCCACTTGAATGTGCTATATGTACTTCACAATAGCCAAATAAATTAGGCTATTGATCTTTTATACAATCTGAAGTAATGCACTTTATCATAGGACAACCATTGACCTCTCGTGCCCTGTGTTCGCTGTGCAATTTTTAAAATTTTATCAACATATACAATTATAAATTTTGCTGTTGGTAACTGTGTCTAGATTACAAATCAGAATTAGAAAATCAGAAGAGCCCTGCTGGACTTGGCCAAGGGCCCATCTAGTCCAAGTTCCTGTATTTCACAATGGCTCAACAGATGCCTCTGAGAATGCATGTCAAGAACAAATTGTACCTGTATCCTGTTGCCATTCCCTTTTATATGACATTTAGAAATAGAAACTGGGAGGCTGCAGTCTTTGTGACTTGTAACCTGAGATGAACTTTTCCTCCATAAAGCAATCCCCTTTAAAAACATTTAAGCCAGATGCCATCAGCACTTCCTGTGGCAAGGAGTTCCTCGGAGGACTTACATGTTGGATAAAAAAGTATTTTCTTTTGTGTGTTTTCTCCTACAGCTGCATTCTAGTGAATGATCCCTGGTTCTTATAAAGTACAAGAGAGAAAAAAATCCTTCAATATATCAGTTCATGCAAAATTGTATGCAGGCATCCCCCATGTTTTGGACGGATTATGGACCAGAGCACTGTCCAAGATTGTTTAAAACCACAGAAAAGGGGAACCCAGTCTTTTTCAAATTGCAGGTGCAAAATGGCCACCAAAAAGATATAAATATCACTTGCAAAAACCTAAATAACACATATTTATTAACATACTATCAAAAAACACAACAAATTACAGTAAAATGAATAAAGGCATGTGTGGGCAATGAACATCTTAGTATTTGAATGATGGTTATTTATTGAAGAAAGTCATAAATGCAAAAAACAGTGTGTTCACCATATAACATACAAATCAACATCAGGGAAGACAGTTTTAGCATTCAGACCAGCAGAGAAAGGTTGAAAGAGTGAAGTATGTGTTGAATGAATGAGTCTTGGTTGAAAGCTGTTGAAAGAGCAGAACTTTCAGAAAATGAACTTTCAGAAAGTGGGGGATTTCAATGAAGCACTTGGTTCCAAAAGGCATGTTCATTCTTCTTGGGATAGTGGGGGGGGGGGGGTATTGTGGCCTTACAGCTTCCAAGATTGTCTGTGCTTTTAAAGAACATACTTGCATAACTTCCTGCTTGAATTTTCAAGTACCCTTAATAAAAGTGTTTCCTAACTTTTGCTAACAGATGCCATCAATGTATTTTTATTTTTGCTAATACAATATTTCTTAAACTTTTCTTAGGAACCCTGATGTTCCTTAGAAGTTTATCAGGAGTTCCTCACTGAGAAGATGAATAGATAAACCACCCTGAAAAGCTTCCACCGCAACCAATCTTGAAATGCATAATTGAGGCAGAAAGCTAGGTACATATGAGAAGAGACACATACAGCACAATCTTAGGCATGCCTACTCAGAAGTAACCCACCCCATTGTGCTCAATGAGACTTAGGGTGCAATCCTAATCTAGGCAGACCTAACTCATTGGTCTTCTCATTCCCATGGTGATGCATGGAGGCAAGCCCATGTCTATGCACTAGCCTAACCTTACCCAAGGAATGGTGCAGAAGTGTCTTACAACACTTTTGTGACACCCCCAGGTCATCACAGGGCTTATGCCGAGGCTTAAGCCAGCCTAACTGGAGCTTAGGATTGCAGTCTTACTCTTCAGTTCCCCAGACTGGTGTCAGTGTATAGTTCCCCTCCAGCCTACTCTATAGCCATATCTTATTCATCATTTCAGCATTTTGATCTTCAATAAGATTGAGATACAGTAGTTGAAAGCCTTATCAGTTTCACCTAAATGCAACGTCAGTTGGGGAGGTAGATGGTCATGCAGCAGATCCTACTGTCAGTGTGGGTCAAAGTCAAAGGTAATCATAGGAACCAGCAGAAGTATACCATGTGTCTATTAATAGTAACGAAAGAGACATGTCCATAGGGAGCAAAAAATAAATATATTTTTTAAAATGTGGAAAACCTATCCCCAAATATATGAACATATGAAAAAGAACAAAAATTTAGAGGCAACACAAAAAATTCATGAAAATTCATCTGCCTATATGGCAATCAATACATTTAAAAATGCACATTTAAGGCTGCATTTCTGTCTTGCACACATGCAGATGAAGAACAACTGAAAAGTTCTTTAAGTGGTACACTGCAAAGAGGAAAATGTGTACAATCTGGAGCAAGCTCTAGAAAGTGTAATAAATTTGCTTAAAAGAATGAAGACAAATTATAGTGCAAAGCTGCAATTGCTGAAATAATGTGTAAAATAATCCAAAATTCTGTTGAGCTGTAAATTAACATGTTTTAGAGCACAATTATAAACATGTCTACCCAAAAGTAAGCTCTATTGTGTTCAATGGGTCTTACTCCCAGGAAAGTGTCATTGGGATTTCAGCCTTAGTAGTTTAGATTCAAGGGAATGCTAGATTTTAAAATAAACATAAATAAACAAAATTCCATTCTACGAAATTCCATCCTTTCATTCTACAAAATTCCATTCATTCTTATATAATTTTATCTGGGTTTAAGCATGTCTGGCTTCGGGACAGGATGGGAAAACTATTAAATGGCAGATTTCCATCTGTAGCCTATTCTATTATAGCCTGAGTTAATTAATCCAGAGTAAATATAGCCTCTGGTTCCAAACTCACAATCCCATCTGAGTGTTGAAATTCCCACTTCACCCATGAAAATGCATTGAAAGGAGAAGTGGAAAAAGAAACTCACTTTTTCTCCCAATGTGACTCTGCAAATAGACCCATCTCACTTAACATAATTATAAGGGAAAATAATTTTTTCTAAAGCCATGTTTGTGTTATAGTTTTTGACTAATTTGATGTGCAGCACAATCCTAACCCTGTCTATTCAAAAGAAAGCCCCATTGTGTTCAGTGGGTCTTACTCCCAGGAAAGTGTCTTTAGGATCGCAGCCATAATAAATATTGATTTGAACAAAGATCACTAGTCTTTGTTAACCATTCTTGGGTATACTCCAAAATAATGATCAAGCTGGATCAATGATTATAATGATCAATCCAACATACTTTTCAGTAAATATGTTTTGGTGCCTACTGTTAGCTACACAACAGCAAGTCTGAAATTCAGATTCTACCTCTGCCATGGATGGTAGCCTTAGATAAGCCGTTTTCTCTCACTGTCCGCATCCTCACCCATAATATCACTGGGTCCCCAAGGAAAACAATGGAAAAATAGGTTTAAAGAAACACTTCCAGGTTTCTTGCTCTTCTACTGCTCCTAACTGAATAAGGTAGTGCTTCATTATCTGCAGGGGTTTGATTCTGGGAAAGAAAAATGGAATGATTTCTTGCATGACTACCTCTCTACAACAGTAGAAAAGCAGTTTTTTAAAAAATGTTATTTGCAGTGGCCATTCATGTTAGTTAAATCCGTGTATAAAAAATCAGTGTATAACAAGGTTGGACCTATATGTTAGTGTTTCTCAGTGGCTGTCCTCTGCTGTACTATTTCATATGATCCACTTATTTGAACTGGTGAATCATCATCATCAGTTACTTCTTGGTTGGGAGGCTATATGTGACACAACAAACACCAATAAAAGACTCAAGGTGGACAAGAAAGTATTCTGAGCATAGAAAAACATACTTTGGAGCCTTCTACCTGTTTGTTGTGTCCCTGGTCTTGCTGCCAATGCCAGGGGTCCCATAAATACCATTAGACACCATCCCATATATCAGTGGTGGTGATCTCGTTAAGAAATTTGACTCCCAGACAAATCTTCAGAATGGAAAACGTATGTAATTTGGGGCACAATCCCCAAATTAACTGCACCAGTTGGGCATGTGCTGCATCCTGCAGTTGGAGGTCAGTCACAGAGACTTCCTTAAGACAATGTTTGTTTCCTTACCTTAGTGCTGAAAATTGGGTTATGATAGCGCCCTTGGGGACTCTGCATACAGGTGTGGAGATCAGACATCCCCATAAATCCTGTGTCTGCTACATCTACATCTACAGTATTTATATACCGCTTTTCAACTGAAAAGTTCACAAAGCGGTTTACAAGAAAATGAAAAAATTAATAGCTAATTAATAGCTAATGGGTCCCTGTCCCAAAAGGGCTCACAATCGAAAGTGCAAAAAGAACACCAGCAGAAGCCACTAGAACAGACATTGCTGGGGTGTGGAGGGCCAGTTACTCTGCCCCTGCTAAATAAAAGAGGAACACCCACTTGAAAGAGTGTCTTTTGACCAGTAAGCAGGGGTAAGCTGCTCTGACTCCCCCCCAACTCAAGTTTGAACAAAATCCCCACCCTCTTTCAAAAAAACAAAAAACCCAAAACTGATAAAGGGGGCAGGTAGGGCCCCTCTAATCCCAAGTGCTGGATATTAATTCACTTTATTTATATGATTGATTGATTCCCCACCTTTCCAATGCCAAATCAAATGCCCCGGCAGCTTGCAAAGCATGAGTTCCTCCATTCCTGCAGTCCTCACAACAATCCTGTGATGTAGGTGTGGCTGAGCGTGAGAGACTGGCCCAGAGATTTTCAACTTTTCTTGTCTCATGGCACACTTACAAGGTGCTGAAACAGCCAAGGCACAGCATCAGTTTTTGGGGTTTTTTTTTTACAGTTGAGAAGGCACACTGTGCTGTTGGTGGGGGGCTCACTTTCCCCAGTGGCCTTAATAATCAATGACTCTTCCTCAAACCCCATGGCACACCTGCAGACCATTTGTAGCACACTCGTTGAAAATGGCTGGACAGGTCCAAGATCACCGAGAAAGCTTCATGGTGAAAAGTTAGACTGAGGTCCAACTCCAGAATCACTACACCAGGGGCCTCCAAAGTTTTTGGGAGGAGGGCCACATCAACTCTCTGAGACTGTGTCAGGGCCAGAAAACTAATTTACATTTCAAATTTGAATATCTTTACATAAATTTGCATACAAGAATGCATTGGAGTGGATTATAAGGCTTGCCTAAGGGCCGTATAAAAGGGACCACATTGAGGCTTGCCAAGGGCTGCATCTGGCCCCGGACTGGGGTTTGGAAATCCCTGCACTACACCATCCTGGTTCCTGATAAGAAGATAATGCGAGGGTCAAATGGAACTCTCTGAGCTCTTATAATCACTGGGAGAGATAGAGGTTTGGTGGAGCCTTCTCTCTCCCCATGGAAGGAAAAACTTCAAGGAAGATGAGCTGGGTTCGGGCATTTACAGGGTGACCTTATGTCCCCTTTTTCCCAGGACATGTCCTCCTTCTTAGGTTTGTATCCTGTGAAAAAAAATCTTCATAATCCTCCTTTTCCTTGTGAGAAAAGCAGCATGTAGCTTCTTAATAAATAATATGAAATAAATTATATGTACTACTTTTAAATTTAGTAATTAATTTAGAGCACAATCCTCTACCGAAAAGTTCCGTTGTTTTCAATGGGTTTCACTCCCAGGAAAGAGTGTTTAGCATTGCAGCCATAGTGTTTAAACTATCCACATGAAAGCAATATGTGTGTTTTCTAATGTTCTAATGTTCTACAATTTTCTTCAGTGTCCTACATTTTGGGATGGGGGGGCTGTCCTCTTTTTTGGTTATGACATCTGGTCATAACTGCTATTTTTCTGGAAAAACAGGTGTTGGTACTCAGAGGTATTCACCTCTGTGTGGGTATTTATCTATGTATGTGTGTCATAGAGGTGCCAAGTACTCACACAGAGGTGCTGGTACTCCATATGGGTGTGTACCACCTCAAAAAGACCCCTGCTCAGTGGCATGAAGACTTGAAGACCAGCCTGGGCACAGAAGGAGGAAGAGGGAGTCCAAGGGGCAAGGGCCAGCAGCCCTCAGGGTGACCATATAGAATGGAGGACAGAGTCCCTCTATCTTTAAGCATTGTAGAGAAGAGGGAATTAAGGCAGCTGCTGTTTTTTAAACACTTCTATGTTGAGTTACATCTGCCTAAATTCCTTTTTCTCTGCAGTGTTTAAAGGGGAGACACTCTGTCCTCCATTCTATATGGTCACCTTGCTCAAGTACCACCAAACATTATTAGGGAGTATAGACCCAAGGGCTGGAAGCTGCTCTCCACCCCCTGGAAAGGATGTTCATATGTCATAACCACAAATAGACAACAAGATCCCCCAAAATGTAGGATACCCAAGTATAATGTAGAATGCGGGATATGCTTGTCAGAGAGAGAGAGAGAGAGAGAGAGAGAGAGAGAGAGAGAGAGAGAGAGAGAGAGAGAGAGAATACTGTATATACTTATAAATATATATACTGTATCTTATAAAGATCTTAATAAGATACATATCTCTATAAGACATCTTATAAGATACATCTTATAAAGATATACATCTTTATACATCTGCATATATAGGTATACATCTTATAAACATCTTATATATATATAAGCTAAATGCAAAGCTAAAACACATACACACAAACACAAGGTTTTATCTTCCCATATCCTGCATTTTTCTTGGGTATCCTACATTTTGGGGGATAGATAGATATTACTATACTACTTATTATTCAATTAATTTATGAATTTCAAGAAGGCTCCATGCTGCCCACTCAGAAATCAAATGAGGAAAATAAAGTTTTTTTTTTCTTTCCAGGACCCCAAGATAAAAAAGAGGACTTTCCCTGGGGGAAGAAGAGCTCTGGCCCCCTGCCTCCTACCTGCTGCACGGCTGCACTCTCCCTGCGGTCCTTCTCCTTCTCCCTCTCCCTCTCTCTCTCCCTTTCCCTCTCCCTCTCCCTGCTCCTGGTGGACATGGCTGCAGGAGGCCTGAGCGTCCCTCCGTTGCCCAGGGAAACAGCCCGGGCGGGGCCAGAGCCTAGGGAGAGGGAGGGGCAAGCTCTGCTGCCTGGCCAGGACTGGGACTGACTGGGACTGGGAGAGAGGGAGCTCTAGACTGGGGAGGTCCAGCAGCTCCTGGGTGTGCACAGCTGGACCTCACTGCAGCCCCTTCCTGGCTCCCTAGAGCTCCCCCCAGCAACTCCTTCTGCATAGGCTTCCCACCTCCAAGAAGCTCTAGGCTCCACAGTGACCTTTCTCCTGTGTCCCCAATAAAGAGCCTCTCCTATTGTGACGTCACAATGGTCCACTGTGACGCACTGCAAAATGTCAGGTGGAATGTCAGGGTGACCACATGAACTTTATTAGCTTTGTGTTCTCAGAATTTTTTCCCCCTTAAATTCTTTTTCTTTTTTACTTATTAATAAATCCTCCAGACAGGGTAACCACATGTCCTCTTTTTCCAGAACATGTCCTCCTTTTCAGCCTTGTGATCTGGGAAAAATCTTCCTTGCCCTCCTTTTCCAGTGTGACCATATGTCCTCTTTTTCCAGGACATGTCCTCTTTTTAAGTCTTCTGTCCTAGAAAAAAAACAACACAACTTCATTGTCCTTTTAATTGTGAACAGCCAGCATGTAATTAATGAATTATATGAAATAAATTATATGTTATATTTAATGATAACACAGTGTTTAAATTAAAGACACGAAAGCAACATTCAGGAGTGTTTTTAGCTTTTATTTCATCATGTCCTACATTTTTCTTGGGTGCCCTACATTTCAGGAGAGCCTTGTCCTCTTTTCTGCTTATGATATATGGCCACTGTGCAAAGTTTGCATTTGAGCCTTAGTCTTGAGAAGCCATGTGAGCCTAAGCCTATCCACATCTACTCAGAATAAATAAATAAATAACTACTCAGAATAAATAAATAAATAAATAAATAAATAAATAAATAAATACTCAGAAGTAAGCCCCATTGTGTTCGATGGGATTTACTCCCAGGAAAGTGTGTTACTATTGCAGCCTGTGCAGGATGACCATATGTCATAACCAAAAAAAGAGGACAAGCCTGCCAAAACGTAGGGCATTCAAGAAAAATGTAGGACATGATAAAATAAAAGCTAAAAACTCTCATATACAGTGGTACTTTAGTGACCCTCAGATGACCATCTAAAAATAGCCTAATTTGCATAAATTATAATTGCCGGACAAAAAATCCGGTTGGTCATCTAAGGGTTACGAGCAAAATTTTCTTATAAATTTTGACTTGGTTTAGGAGCACTGACTTGGAAGACAAGCACTTCTGAGGAAGTTTGGAACAGGCTTCCATGGCCATGTGTGGGATTTGTGTGTGGCAGTATGCGTTATCAGTGTTCTAATGTTGCTCCCCATCAGAAACATGGAAATGTTAAAGCTGCACACACAAAAAAAGATTCAATTGGATAGCAGTGGCTAGCAGTGGATAGCATTGGATATCAGTGATGTCTTAATGATAAAGTCAATATCCCTCCTTTCTCTTGTCTCCCTCACTCCAGCCATGAATATTTTCAAAGGTACAGTTCAGTACTATACAGTATTTTCTTTATTACAGTCTTTTGTATTATATTACAGTGTTTTGTAATCATTATTATATACTGTAAATATTTTATATAAATATTTTTGGACTGTGGAACCACTTGTCTGAATCTCCATTATTTCCCATGGAAAAATCCACTTTGGATTACAAGTGTTTGGATTACAAGCATGCTTCCGGAATGAATTATGCTCATAATCCAAAGGTACCACTGTATATTGCTTTAATTTAAATACTATGTTACTTATTAAAACAATTACATATAATTTATTAATTACAAGAACACTGCATGCTGAGTGCTGGCTGCTTACAAGGAAAAGGAGGACATAGAAGGTCTTTTCCAAAAGGCTGAAATCCTGGACATGTCCTGGGAAAACAGGACATTATGTCCCGTTTTCCCATCATATGGTCAGCCTGCTCCCATTACTGTTCACACTTGCAACCTGCTATGGTCTTAGAGCAGATACGTTATCATCATGCAACTGTCAAAGCTATTTGAGCAAAATTACTAAGAACCTGAGCAGGACTGGGACACAGTTTCTGGAAAGGGTCCTTAGAGTGTATATCAGATGTCTCTCCCTTTACCTGGTGATGCTCTGGTCCAATGTTCTTTCACCCTTTTCATTCCTACAACCCCACGGCTGAGGCTTCACAATCCCACTGGGCTCCCACCCCAAGTTTAAAGAATAACCACACATACCACAACCATATAATCTACACTGAAAAGGAAAAAGATGAACCATCTTATGTTTGTCTGCATCCTGAATGTGACTCTCAGGGTAGTGAATGCTTTTTGCCAAGGCGCATCAATCTATCTTCAACCACCAATATTCATAATGTTCATGCAATCACACTTATTTAATCTAGAATAACTATTATCCTTGGTGATAATAAGTTAATCCAGAGTAATTATCATCTTTGGTTGTTATCTTTTATGTATAAACTGCCTGATTCCATGAAATGCTTTCAGGATCATTTATCTGCATTTATAATCTCAAATATGTGCTCACAGGACATCATCAACACATACGCATCTGAGATGCTCGAACATACTGAAATATTTAGCGGCGGGGGGAGGGGGTTGCGGGGAATTCAGATAACATTGGAAGATCCTCCCAACAGTCACACTTAATTCTCCGCATTTTTCTTCAGCTTTACAGCAAGCTGTGTCTGTGGCTCAAAATAGTATCTTTAATTGACAATAATATATGTGTATTTAGTTGTGGAGGAAGTAATTGCAGCGATGCCAGTGTCAGCTGCAAAGCATTGCAGGGAATTTATATAGAAATTCATGGGGTTTCATCTGTGCAATCTAAACAGTTCTCCAAAATGCTGTGACTAATTCTAAAAACACCACAGGATCCAGTGCCCTGTATCTTGTTCTGACAGGCAACTATTTTTTTGGCAAATCTGATTGGTGCATAGGTACGTCAGTAGGTCAAAGAAACTCTGGAGCCACTAAAGTTATGATGCAACACAAATCCAGCAGTTCTCAAAACATAAATCACAGCCTTCGGTGGAAAGATAATGAATTTTGCCCATTTGTTGTGGCCTGAATTGTGGACTGTATCTAGTCCTGAGAATTTTGCACAGGGAAAGAGCCTCTGTCGATAGCATTCAAGATGTGTCCAGCTGTTTGGAATTTGAAATAATGGCAATTATTAAAGATCCAAATAGAGGTGTTTATTTCCAGTGAGTTAAGACAGGATTACAGACAAAGTTCTACTGAACATGATGGGCTTACTTCTGAGAAAGTTAAATAACCTTTTCAAGCACCTCTACTACAGTGTATGGATGACTTTATTGTTACACAAAACTACAGATATCTGCAAAAAGACTCATTTCATTAAACTGATTTTGTTGGTGGTGCTGGACAAAGATACTGAATTTTCCCAAATCTTTTTAAAACCCTTATTCTGGCCTAACTAGAGGTTAGGACTGCAGCCTGACAGCACAATCCTAGCCCCTGCTTAGGCCATGTCCCAGTACAAAATCCAATGCTGGCCTGGGGTTGTCACAAAAGTGCTGTAAGGCACTTCTGCACCACTCCTGGGGGTAGGGGAAGTTAGGCCAATGCACAGACTTGCAGCAGCCTCCCCCTTCCACCACAGGAATGGAAAGACGAGTGAGTTGTGCTAGCCTAAATTGGTTAGGATTGCACCCTGAATCTCTTCAGCTGGTTCAGCATTGTTATATCTTTTTTAAAAAATTGCTTTGCCATTGAAAAGTGAAGTGAATGTGTTTTTAAAATATAACCCAGTGATTTTCGTCCAGTGTGCTGTGGCACACTGATGTGCCACAAATGGTCTTGAGGTGTTCTGCAGAAGTTTGGAGGAAAGATCTTTTGGACCTATGGGAATGTAAACTATAGGAGTAGGACCTATGGGAGTGAGACTGTGATTATCAACAGCTGATAATCACTGATATACTATAAACTATTACATCATTGTTACTCAGAGTAAATCCCACCAATTAGGCTTACTCCCAAGTAAATGTGCATAAATAAATTATTTTCAAATTAAAAAAAATAATGCCTTATTTTTAACATTTGCAGTTTTTTGTGTAACAACCAAGTCCCAATAGAAGAACAAAAGTGTCATATCAGATCAGGCCCATCTAGTCCAGCTTCCTGTATCCCATAGTTGTTCCCCAGATGCCTCAAAAGAAACTCAGGACAACAAGATGCATGTAGCTTTTTGTGGCCACTCCTTTGCATGTTGTTTTCAGAGGCTACATCTAAAACCCAGAGGTTCCACAGAGTTATCATGACATTACCTGTGAGATTGTCAATCCTCTTTTAGGCCAGGTCGCAGGTGCCATCACCACATCCTACGATAAGGAAAACAGCAGTAGGATTACACCAAGGAGAAGAAAGAAATATTTTCTTTTGTCTATTTTTCCTTTAAAATTTGAGTTTATTTTAAATAGCCAAATCCTAACTTGTAATTGAACAGAAAGGCCAAGAGGATCCAGTGCAGGTTAGGAGGAGGATTTTGAAAACTATTTTCCACTATTCTCAGTCTCACTGAAGTCAGAATTCTTCTGTTCGTTCCACTGATCTCAATGGGAAGCTTTAACATACAAATCCATTTCTTCCACCACATTTTTGTTTTCAGTAATATTCCTAAGGTAAAAGACACATGGTTCTTTCTGTGCCAGGTTGAGCAAACTTGAACTCAGCCGTCATGTAATGCTAACGGAACGGAAAGTATTAGTAATATGAGATTACGCTGACAACGTTTGGCTGTTGTGCAGCATTAATCTTGTCAGCCTCTGCTCTTCATGATGTAACTCTAATATTTGCAAAATCAAATTTGGAGCCAAGTTTTCATGACAAGTGCTTATTATTAACAGATGTAATATACAACTCTTCCCATATATATGGTGCTAAGATATGACATTTTAAGCCCAGCATTCATGTTATCCTGTCACCACGTGAGTTGCTACAGTGGCTGTTCCTTCTTGTGCCTCTGAAGCGACAAGAGTTGTACCAAAGCTATGGCTGTTTCTTATCACAGCATTAACAGCTTTGGGTGTGGGATGGGGGTCTGTGACCTGAAAGCGCTGCCAAAACATGCAGAAGTGAAGGCACTTCTACACCACTCATGCGCTTGCCTCCTTGCATCACCACAGAAATGGGAAGATTGATGAGTTGCGTCAGCCTCAGTTAGGATTGCATTCAAAGTCTCTCAAATATGGAAAAATATGAAAAATAGAAAAGTAAAGAAAAATGAAATTTTACACACACACAATTGACAGCATTTGCCCAACTGAAAAGCCTATGGTGCTCTCATTGAAATTTTCTTTGATGGATCATTAGTGATGCAGATAGTTCATAAAGGAACAATAGTGACTGCTGGCGGAAGGAAATTGGCTATAAAATGAAGCTGGAAGCAATAATTTTGATCTGGAGTGGAATGATGTCATTATCAATTAGTGCAAGTTCTTTTTCTTGTAACAGCTGTCTGACGTGGTTTCTAATTTAGTGCTCTGCTCTATAGGATCAAATTTATTTCCAGAGTAAGAACACTGAGTCCATCATGATTTTAGAATACATCATTTCTGTGCCAAAGAAACATGTATGTGACAAAAATGGTTAGAGCTTGTGTGCTGGAAAGAGTTGCTTGGACAGAGTCGTTGCTGCTGTAAATACAGCACTGTACCTTCAATGTCGTATTAATAGTATTTATTTGATGGTACCAGACAGCCCACCATATAATATACAGCTATTGTTGAAAGTCTACTACGTGACACTATGTCAGTCTAAGGCAACCTGTCCATCAACGAAGCAAAGCAATCTATGATCAGAGCCATTACTTCAAGCATTTTTCCTAGCTTCTGACTCAGGGTACAGACTAATGAAGTGAACAGCTTGGTGTTTTTTACATTATATATCAGTAATGTCATTCAGACACTAAACAGGATGGGAGTCACATTTCCATGAACATTTATTTTACAAATGCTCTTTAAGCCCTTAATGCCCTTACACGCTTCACATTGAATAATAATTATAATGCTGTTACAAGTGCCTCTGTAGCATTGAGGCTTCATGTGTTCCCAAGGAATATTTGAAGCCACTGCCCTTTTGGGTCTGCAGTAAGGTAAAGATAGAGGTGTACCCTGCAGGTTGTCCTTCTAGTCAGTGGCATAGCTAGGTCATTTGGCAATCAGGGGACACAATTTTTTGACACCCCCATATGTCAACATTATTTAATAAATTATTATCAGTATCAGTTAATTAAGATATTAATATTTTCATATTAATCACCTGTTTTATTTAGCCTCTTTTATTTTTTATCTTTGGGAGGAGGTGAGGCTGCCTTCTGGAGCACTTGTTGAGCTACACCTTCACTGGATTGGAACCATTCAGGTGGTCTTGCAGGCCTCTGGGCCTGACCTGAACATGAGCCAAGGCACGTTTGCTTACTCATAAGTAAAAATGCCTGCGTATTTCAGTTCCACTTTCCATAGGGCTCAATACAGTTATCAAGGACCCTTCTGGATTGATTTGTTGGATCAGGACCATTCTGGTGGTGTTGGATTCTTCTCAGTCTGCCATTTCCAATGGACTAAGGCACTTTTTCCTACTCATGGGTAAAGACATGTTATGTCTCCATTTTACTTTCCATAGGGCTCCATGCATTTTTTAAAAAACGTTTTTTGGCCATAATGTTTGATAGGAAGGAGATATTTCAAATCAGTTTTTTGAATTGGATACTGCTGGAAAATACACATCCAATGGTACATGCCTTGATGGTGTCTGAAGAGTTTTAGCAATTTTAGCAATTTTGGTCATACAGACCCCCAGTGTGTCACTCCCTGAGAATAGTACCTGGGGTCAAGGGTCCTCCTGGTCCCTCCTGGCAATGCCACTGCTGCTAGTCATGACCAACTCTATGGAGCAGTATACATCCCTATTACAAGGCCGAAAAGCCAGTGTTGCCTGAAGACATCTCTGTAGTCATGATAATGCCAAAGTGCACAGAAGGTTGAAACTTTTCCACCAAAGTGTTACCTATTTTTCTACTTGCATTTTCTTGCTTTCAAACTGTTAGGTTGGGAGGAGCTGGGCAAGTAACAGGAACTCAGTCTGTCTTGCAGTACTCGGATTTTGAACTGCCAACCTGCTGATTTTCAAGATAACAAGCACAGTATCTTTAACCACCGAGCCCTTGCAGCCCTGCAGTATCATGTAGCAAGTGCTTACTCACCAATGCCACTGCTTAGTTGAATAACTGAAGTTTCTGGTGTTAAAACCTTTTTGTTGTATATGGTATAGTTCTAGGTCTAAGGTGAAAAATTTGATAAAATCTAGGGCTGCTCTCCTATGGATATGTTTTTGATGTATTTACCTTATGTGGTGATAGTGATGACCACATTATTCAGGTTCGCCAAACAATAGGAAAACACAGATAATTTGAAAACCATCACACCCATGTCTTTGTCCATTGTTGTAATTTAAAAATTCTGGAGATAAGTGAAACTTCCTTAAAGAATGCCAGTTTTTGCCTCTGGGATTTAATAATAATCCAAAATGACTCAAGTGTGATTCAGTAACTGTCCTGCTGGGTGCACCATATTCTGTTTTTAACTAATTGAACTATTTTGACTTGTATGATTATAATCTTTTTAAAAATATGCGGAGGGAGTCGGCCAGTTTCAGTATCTCTCTATAACAGCATGCAAAGCAAATGCCTCAATCCAAATAATTCAAAACTATGCAACCGGAGGTAACATTCCTAGGCCACTGTAATTTTTTTTCAGACCATTAAGTAGTGTAATATAGATCTGCTCATTTCTGGATAGAATAACAAGAAAAAAATATTGGAGAAATGTATATATTGAGAATGAACTATCCTTATTTGGTATTCACAGATATCTTTGCAAGTATGAACTGTACAGAATGAGTTATCCCGAATATAACCAGGAAACTGTTCAGTCATAACATGATATTTCCTAAAGGAATCTTTTTCTCTTTCATCTTTTATTTGTGAGCGTAGTTCAATAAAACAATTTCATAGTCTATCTTCTATAACAGAGGGATGTCATTACTTTTAGAACTACCTGTAGATGTGTTGATTCTGCGATGATCTATGCAGCAGCATTCCAATTACTTTGGGATGACATCCTCAACTTGCCAATATGTTTCAGACATCGAGTTTTAAATGATCCAAATACTTTCTGAATAGCAGATTCTTGATTTAGCTGGTCAAAGTTTTCATTTTCATGCTTGTATGTTTAATGCTATTTCAACATTTTTACAATAAAATCCTGATCCAACAGTTTAATACTGAATCTATTTACATAATAAAAGGAAAAATAATGGTGGAAAACTTGATGAAGCCCTTAATGTAAGTGTTTTTATATTACAATATTAAATCTACTTTTTAACATTTTTATTGCTAAAGGAGACTGACTCCCACTCTCCATGTTCCCAAAGTGTTGGAATTTTCAGAGCAGCTGAGGTTAGTTTCATGACATCCCCCACAGACAGACTAATCCTAAAAATATATTCCTACCAGGTTCAGTGGTGCCAATGTGGCTCCCACTGCATCCTTCGGCACCGTGGCAGTTGCTGTTAGTGGTCTCCTCAGGGGAAGTCCCAAGCCCTACAACGGGGCTCCACAAGTCTGTCCTGACTTTGTGTAGGGCTAGAAGGCTACCTTCCCAGCACTGATGGAGCCACAATGCAGTCTGAGGCAAAGGAACACTTACATTGACAAGGCCTCCTTCACTGAGCCTGCACTGACTGATTAACACCCAGTCCCAATCCTTACAGCATGAAATTTGGGGAGCATATTCCTTCTGTAAGGCAAGGCCCAACTATGAACTTATTTGGTGCCAGGAGGTGCCCAGTGCCTTGTGGTGCCCACTGTATGCTAGTGCAGCTGGTGCCTAGTGGTGGTGGCTGGTGCCTGCAGGGATGCGTGGTGCCTGGTGATGCCTAGTGTCTTGTGCCCCATACCTGATAATGCCTGGTACCTGCTGCCTGGGAGTGCCTGGTGTCTGGTATGAGTGTCTGGTGGTGCCTGTTGGTGCCCAGTGGTGTCTAGTAGTGTCCAGTGCCCAGTAATGCCCAGTGGTGCTCAATGTCCACTGTGCAGTAATGCCTGGTGCCCATTGGTGTCCAGTAGAGATGTCCTGTGCCTGGTACAGATGCCTGGTGCCCACTGGTTCCTGGTGGTGCCTGCTGGTGCCCAATGGTGCCTGGTTGTGCCTAGGAGGGATGCCTGGTGGTGTTTGCTGCTCAGTGGTGCTTGCTGCCCACTGGTGCCTGTTATGGTGCCCACTGGTGTTCAGTGCCTACTGCCTGTTGCCAGTGTCAGGTGCCCATTGGTGCCCATCATGCCTGTCGGTGTTCAGCTGTGCCTGGGGCCCACAAATATTCTTGAAATTTTACTCCCGCAACAATGGGTAAATTCAGCTAGTCATAATAATAAAAAATTTATTTTGAATTAAGCAGCAAACTCCAAATCATTATGAAATAAGTCAAAACTAATCAAGATATATAATGGGGTTCTAATTATTACACAGGAACATGCTTAACAACCATGTTCCATAACGACTACTGAAAAGGGTTTTGATATGAGAAAGACAAGAAAATATACAAGCAGATGGAAGTAAGTTTAATTATGATGAATTGTTTCTGTAATTGAGGGAGGATATTAAATGTTTTAATTACCCCTTTTAAAAATGTTATATTAAAATTGTACTGTAAGTTAATAAACCCACCAAATTGCAATTGATTGTAGTGATCTTTGTGTGGCTGACTATGCTGGACGGAGGCCATAGAGATTAAAATGCAACTCCAGCTATGAACAAAATGTTGGTCCATTTGAATCATCAATGCAATTCAAAAGTCAATGAATTCTGAAAAATTAATGTGAAATATTTATGTCCATTTAAGCTTCTGAAGAAAAATAATACACTTGCTATGAGAACAGCAAGCAAAGAATGGCAGAGGATTTATTTTTGCAGGCCCTCCCCACCACACAATACTTGCTTCCTGTAGATTTTAATATATTCTAAATCAGACACCAGGTTCAATACAATATAATTCTCAGCTGAATATGTAATGTGCTCCCATTTCTGTATCGCCACTCCTCAGGATTAACTGATACGCAGTATAAAAAACATTAACATTAGGTTCAAATTTGGTGTCATAAATCTATTTTAAAATGTTATATGGGGCAAGCAATAAATATGTGGTGTGCATTTTAAGCATTGTTGCAGTACTTGAGTTATGGGAGGAATGATAGCAAGGATGTCAGTGAAAATCCACAAACCCCTCATGTCTCCCTCCCAATTTTTACCAAGTGAGCACCCTATAGTTTTCCCTCCCACAAAAAAGAATAGCAAAGGGGGCAGCGCAAAAGATAAGGTATAGGACCTCTTGGACTGTATTAATGCCCCAACCCATCTCATTTATTTATAACTAGCGAAAAGCGTACCCCCGTTGCGGGTGTAACATTTCTCCCTATGCCATCCCCCCATGGCGCAGAAACACCCCATGTGCCACTTCCCCCATGCGCATCATCCCCGATGCGCATCGTCCCTCCATGCACATCATCCCCCCATGTGCAACGTCCCCTCACGCACAACTTCCCCCAATGCGCAACTTTCCCCCATGTGCAACTTTCCCCCATACGCATCAACCCCAATGCACAACTTTCCCCCATGCGCAACTTTCCCCCATGCGCAACTTTCCCGTATGCGCATCATCCCCCATGCGCAACTTTCCCCTATGTGCAACTTTCCCCATATGCATCAACCCCAATGTGCAACTTTTCCCCATGCACAACTTTCCCCCCACGCACATCATGACCTCATGTGCATCACGTCCCCATGTGCAAATTTCCCCATGTGCAACTTCCCCCGTGCGCATTACCCGCCTGCGCATCATCCCCCATACGCATCATCCCCCCATGCGCAACTTTCACCCATGCACAACTTCCACCGATGCACATCATCCCCTCATGCGCAACTTTCCCCCATGTGCATCATCCACCGATGCGCAACTTCTCCCCATGCGCAACTTCCCCCCATGCTCAACTTCCCCCCATGCGCAACTTCCCCCATGCGCAACTTCCCCCTATGCGCATCATCTGCCGATGCGCAACTTTCCCCCATGCGCAACTTTCCCCGTGCGCAACTTCCCCCATGCGCAAATTCTCCCCGTGCGCAACTTTCCCCCATGCGCAACTTTCCCCATGCGCAACTTTCCCCCATGCGCAAATTCTCCCCGTGCGCAACTTTCCCCCATGCGCAACTTTCCCCATGCGCAACTTCCCCCTGCGCAAATTCTCCCCGTGCGCAACTTTCCCCCATGCGCAACTTTCCCCATGCGCAACTTTCCCCCATGCGCATCAACCCCCATGTGCATCAATCCCCATGCGCAACTTCCCCCCATGCACAACTTTCCCCAAGTGCAACTTTCCCCCATGTTCAACTTTCCTCCATGCACATCATCCCCCCATGCACAACTTCCCCCCATGCGCAACTTCCCCCATGCGCAAATTCTCCCCGTGCGCAACTTTCCCCATGCGCAACTTTCCCCATGCGCATCAACCCCCATGTGCATCAACCCCCATGCGCAACTTCCCCCCATGCACAACTTTCCCCAAGTGCAACTTTCCCCCATGTTCAACTTTCCTCCATGCACATCATCCCCCCATGCACAACTTCCCCCATGTGCATCATCCCCTCATGCGCAACTTTCCCCCATACTCATCAACCCCAATGTGCAACTTCCCCCATGCACAACTTTCCCCCATGCGCGTCATGACCCCATGCGCATCATCCCCCATACGCATCATCCGCCGATGCGCAACTTTCCCCATGCGCAACTTCCCCCGTGCGCATTACCCCCTATGCATCATCCCCCATACGCATCATCCCCCCATGCGCAACTTCCACCCATGCGCAACTTCCACCCATGCACATCATCCCCCCGTGCGCAACTTCCACCATGCGCATCATCTGCCGATGCTCAACTTTCCCCATGCGCAACTTCCCCCATGCGCAACTTCCCCCCATGCGCAACTTCCACCCATGCGCAATTTTCCCCCATGTGCAACTTTCCCCCATGTGCATCAACCCCCATGTGCATCAACCCCCATGTGCAACTTTCCCCCATGCTCAACTTTCCTCCATGCACATCATCCCCCATGCACAACTTCCACCCATGTACAACCTTCCCCATGTACAACCTTCCCCATGTGCATCATCCCCTCATGCGCAACTTTCCCCCATACGCATCATCCCCCATGCGCAACTTCCACCCATGCGCAACTTTCATCCATGTGCATCAACCCCCATGCACAACTTTCCCTCATGCGCAACTTTCCCCCATGTGCAACTTTCCCCCATGCGCATCATCCCCCATGTGCAACTTCCACCCATGCGCAACTTCCCTCATGTGCATCATCCCCTCATGCGCAACTTTCCCCATGCGCATCATCCGTCGATCCACAACTTTCCCCCATGCGCAACATCCCCCATGCGCAACTTTCCTCCATGCTCAACTTTCCCCCATGCGCATCATCCCCCCTTGCGCAACTTCCACCCGTGTGCAACTTCCACCCATGCTCAACTTCCCCATGTGCATCATCTCCTCAAGCGCAACTTTCCCCATGCGCATCATCCGCCTATGCGCAACTTTCCTCCCATGCGCAACTTTCCTCCCATGCGCAACTTCCCCCCATGCACAGTATCCTCGCCAGTGCAATCTCTTCCTCCGGAAAACATCCCCCAGTGCACCAGGGTCTGAGCACCAAATTGGCTGATGTTGTTCAGTCTCCCATGTTAAGTATAGGACAGAAACACGTTGCCTCCTTTTCAGCCCCTGAAGGGTTAAATTTCTCCAGATGGTTCTTGGTGGGAGTTCAGGAGACAGAAGGAACTCCCAGAATTCCATGCTTCAGGCCCAGCAGTTGGGGAGGAATGTTGATGAGTCAGCAATTCTCAATGCAAAGTATAGGGAGGAAAACGCGTTGCGGCCCTTTTCACCCCCTTCCGGTTGGAATTTCGGAAAACTGGTTCTTAGTGCACCCCCCCGTCACGGAACACCCACCCCAAATTTCACGCTTCTAGGGCGGGCAGTTTTGGCAGGGCGGTGATGAGTCAGTCAGTCAGTCAGTCAGTCAGTGAGTCAGTGACTTTTCTCTTTTATATATATAGATTTTTTTAATTTAAAAGCGCAAAGTTGAGCTGTAAGACTGCAATCCTAGTCATACCCTCCTGGGAGTAAATCTATTCATTTACAATGGAACTTGCTGCTGAGTAGACAGTTATAGGATTGGGCACTAAATTCCTGTGCAGTGATGCTGGCATGGACTATGCTGTATGCTGCTGGAAACTTTTGGCTGGTTGGTCTCCTTGGGGGTAGGTGGATACATTTGTACCCTTGCCCCTGTATAATCCCCTGCAGCCACTATGTGTCAACTTGTACTTATGCTTGTGACAGTTCTGGTGCAAGTTGATCCATATAGATAGATTGGACCAGGAAAGGGGGATAGGATACAGCACACACTGGTGATCCTGCAACCTCCTGATCCTGATCAACCAATCCTGGCGCTGTTGCTGCCCTCAATCTTGCCCTGTTCCACCCTCCACACTCTCCCCCTTCCCTTGCACCACACTTACTTGGTCTATCAGGCATCCGCCCAGCAATGGGCATGCATCGGCATGCCAAACAGAAATACTCTCTCTTTCTCTTTTCATCAGCATGCGCTATTGGAATATGTGTTCTGCCAACTAAGGGCACAATCCAGAGTAACTACGGGGAGTCCTTGCTCCGGTGTAAGAACAATTTGCTGTGGATTGCAGTATGAATTTCCCATAGGTTTTCATTAGATGGTGCAGTAACTATGGGTACACGTAATGTCTCTTACGTGCTCCCGTAGTTACTCTGGATTGTAGGGCCAGTGAAGCAATAGGATTGGGCCAAAATCTTAAATCTCTTACATTAAGGTCAGACCAGTCTAAAGAACAGAAGCCAGTCTGCTTACCAGACCTGCCTTGGGAAAATTGTTAGGGAAAGTAAAATCTGTTTAAGGAGAGAAGTAATCTCTTAAGAATGGGCATTCCAGAGAATGTGGGTCACAGCAAAGAAGGCCCTGCTCATTAGGAAATGTGAATCAAAGCATCCAGATAGGGGTGTCCAAACATTCTGGCAGGAGGGCCACTTCATCTCTCTGACACTGTGTTGGGGGCCAGAAAAAATGATTTACATTTCAAATTTGAATAAATTTATATATCAGATTGTATTAGAGACATTACAAGGCTTGTCCGTGGTCCCATAGGGGGGTCTTGCTGAGGGCCACAATGAGGCTTGCTGAGGACTGCATTTGGCCCCTGGGCCAGGGTTTGGATACCCCTAATCCAGATGATCAGATGAAGGAGAGAGGCACAAGTGAAGGAAAGTACCTCTTAAAATATAGAGCTAACAGTGCAATCCTAAGCCTGTCTACTCAGAAATAAGTCCTATTATATTCAATGGGGCTTACTCCCAGGAAACTGTGTTTAGGATTTCAGCCTATGTCAGATTTCTTCACATGCAAATACATATATATGTAGTGACATGGGTAATTAACCAGGATCCAAAGAACCATGTTATGAGTTTCCCAGGCCCAAGGGAGCAATTTGTGCTCAGGTTCCCCACTTTGCAGTACAAAGCAGTTTTGATCATGAGGGATCAAACAACTCAAAAACAACTTGTGTTATGATCTGGAAGCCTGTCATTCAAAGATCAAAGGTCGTCAAGGTCATCAACTGGGCACTTGGACATGCAGAAACAGAGGGCACAATCCAGAGTAACTACGGGGAGTCCTTGCTCCGGTGTAAGAACAATTTGCTCTGGATTGCAATATGAATTTCCCATAGGTTTTCACCAGGTGGTACAGTAACTATGGGTGCACATAATGTCTCTTACGTGCTCCCGTAGTTACTCTGGATTGTAGGGATATTCTATTCCAGCCTTGATTTTGAAATAGTTCAAAAAGTACGTCCCCAATTTTGCAAATTTATAAAAACCTTCAAAAACAAAAGCTCAAGATAGGAAGTGGTCATGCAGTTATTCGCTCCAGATCTTTGGGGAGTTTTATCATCTTTGTTTAAATATGGATGAGCAATATTACACCATAATGACAATTTAATGTATTATGAAGCAGCAGTTTTGCTGTATGACTCACTCATATACAATATCCTGAAATGAGTAATACCCCACTGTTTCCCAAAGAGGAACAGAAATGAATCTGTTGAGAAGCATATGCTCCGTTTAGATTTTGAGTTCTCTAAGGGAGTAATTTTCCCCTTTTCTCCAAATTTTTCAGAACAAAATATCTTTGGGATCAAAGAAAACTGGCAGCAGAATTGCATGAGGATTTTCTGTTATACAAAAGACATAATTTTCTCTTGCAATAAACAGCAAGAGTCAGAGCTTTGTAGCGCTATTTATTGAATTGCATTTCTTTGGTTTGAATATTCCTATAAATGACAAATGGTACAGTGTTATAGGCTAGAATTGTTAAAATGATGTGGCATCTGCTATTTTAGCAAGATATAGTGTCTGCTGTTTTATTATTTTATAATTTCAGTTTTATTAAAAGTAATTGATAACATTGTTATGAAAATCCCAGACAATATGTAACAAACAAATGTATATGGGGGAGGGAGTGCATATGGTATATACAGTACTCATGCTTTCAAACTTTGAGGCTTAAAAATGAACTCAATTGACACAACCCAACAGATCTGATTAGGATGCAGAGGCTTGAGTGTATACACAGCTCGATGCAAACAGAAACAGCATTATTAAATAGAATAATAGAAAACAGAATGTGGAGAAAGCACACAGTGTGCAATGAAGATGCATCCTTGAAGCATTGCATTATTCATTGTTTACTGTAATTAGGCTGCCTTTGCTTACACGTATGTATACTGGAACTTCATGGCATTTTGGATTGTATCTCATAGTAAAATGTTCATTGCCTCCTAGGGGTACAGAGCAAAACATTAATCTTTATGAAAAAAGCAATACATGTATATCCTGCATCATCAAAATAACCTTGTCTTATTTTACTTTATAAGTCTGTGGAATAATATCTTTTTCAGAATGAGTCAAGACTCAAACCCACAATTATGTCCTGAAGCTGTGCACTGAGGAATAACAATAGCAACTTACTGGAGGTTCAAGAGCAAACATGTGCACTGGATCTCCCATGCATTCCTCAAACCTGCTTCCTGTGGGCTCATAAGGCTTGAACACTGCTACCAACATGAGAATTCAGGGCTACGCTTGGCTGGGTGGACCCCAACATGGGCTTGTGACCCTGGCTATTGTTCAACATGGCCTAGCTCATAGAGACAGATCAGCCTATGTGTGATCAATAAGTATCAGGACTGGAGCTAAAATATGCAAGGCAAAACCACTTGGCACAGATTGACCTTGACCCCAACCAAGCAGGCAAAGTTTTAACATCCTAGCTCACTTCCTTTTTTATAGCAGTGCTTGGAAGGAACGTGTGTAGCATATGGTCGCCACGATGACCATGGCAGAGAAAGTTGAGCACAGAATCTCTATCAAATGTTGCCAAAAGCTTGGTGAAACCTGTGCAAAGGCCTATGCAAAGTTGCAGAAAGTGTATGGAGAGGAGTGTATGAGCAGCACACAAGTGTACGAGTGGTTCAGATGTTTCCAAGATGGCCAACAAAATGTTGACAGTGACGAACATTCTGGGAGACCCATAACCAGCAGAACTGAAAAAAAACCACCGCAGATGTGTGTGCAGCTGTGAGGGGGAATCGTCAAATCACCATCCCTGAGTTATTGGAGGATGTGCAGGTTTGTTACGGTGCTGTTCAGTCCATTCTCACTCAAGATTTGGGTATGAGACGCGTGTCTGCCAAGTTTGTGCCAGTACTGCTTTCAGCTGACCAAAAAGAAACTCTGGTTTCAGTTGCACAAGATCTCCTTGATTGTGATGAGAAAGATGAAAACTTTTTGAAAACGGTTATAATGGGTGATTAATCGTGGGTCTATGGCTATGACCCCCAAAACCAAGGCTTGGTCTTCGCAGTGGAAGACTCCAACCTCTCCAAGACTGAAGAGTGCACAAATGAGTTGAAGCAATGTGAAGACACTGTTGACCATTTTCTTCATTTTCTACAAGGGGATTGTTCATCATGAGTATGCTCCACATGGTCAGACAGTAAAAAAGGAGTACTACTGTGACATGTTGCGGCGTTTGTGGGATGCTATTTGTCGGAAAAGGCCAGAATTGTATGTGTCCAGTGAGTGACAATTGGACCATGACAATGCACCTGCCCATTCAGCGCAGCTTGTGCAGCAATTTTTGGCCAAGCACAACATCCCCCAGGTCCAACAGCCACCTTAAACCCAATATCTCACCCCTTGCAACTTTTTCCTCTTTCCAAAAATCAAATCCCACTTGAAAGGACGAAGATTTCGGGACGTCGAGGAAATCCAAGTGAATGCGACGAGGCAGCTGCTGATTATCCCAGAAAAGAAGTTCCAGGAATGCTTCCATTAATGGAAACAATGCTGAATTAAATGTGTGACTTCCAAAGGGCACTACTTTGAAGGAGATTAAATGCCAAATTGTTTTAATTTTCTTTTTATAGCACTAGTCCTGATACTTATTGATACTGGTACTGCTACTTATTGATATTGATACCTGATACTTATTTATCATATCCCGTACATCACCACCAAGCTCTGGCACAAAGGCATCTAGTGTCAAATTCCAAGATTATGGATCCAACCTTTTCACACCTCCCTGACACCAGGTTGCAACCCCCACTTTGAGTACCAGAAGTCTAAGAAGTTTTCCTTCTATGGGCAGGGGGTTGGTCTTGATGACCAATTAGGTCCCCTCCAACTCTTTGATTCTTTGTTTCTATGATTCTAGAGGTTCCCAAACTTTTCAACAGAGAGCTCCCTTAACCTACTACACTATTGGTCCCAGCTCCCCATTAGGGCTACAGTCCCCATTAGGGCTCCCTATGGGCATATAAGGTGGTGGGTTTTTAATGAGGATTCTGTGGCTCACTGGCTGGTTTCTGCTGCTTCGTAGGGAGCCATGACTCACACTGAGAACCACTGTCTTCATTATATCCAGAAGGCTGTGAGTAAGAAATCACAAAAAGAAAGGAATGGGGAGAAGATGAATGGAGAGATTCCAGCTAAAACTGGGGAGTCAAGTTCCCTGTCCGCAAAGGGCACACAATCTTAAACAGAATAAAGATTTTACAGGGCTTATAGCTTTCATTAAGTTTCTTCTATTCCCCCGCCCTCCCAATGCAAACATTTTGTAAGTGCTTGAATTATTTGAATTACTTTTGAATTATTTGGAGGATGACTTTCCAAGGTTGGTTAAGTTGTTACTGCAAAATCTTTTCATTACTGACAAAATTAGTATTAGTGCATCATTTGAAAGATGGGTAATTAGAGTTCTAAGCATCACAGAAGATACAAAAAAACTGACAGACAACAAATGTCAAAGGAATAATTTGGATCTTTCTATACAACTTTATGAAAAAAATGGTCTGCTCTGATGAGGGACTGGAATTCTCAATATAATAGCATCAGACTAGCCCTTAGATGATCCAACCGGATCCACTGACCGGCAATTATAACTTATGCAAATTAGGCTATTTTTAGATGGTCATCTAAGGGCTAGAAAGGCATATTTTCATAGAAATTTTGTGATAAAGAAATTCTATTTCTCTTTCTTAAAAAAAGTGGTCCAGTACTAACAGCAATACATAGAAACCACTGTAATCCATCATACTAAAGAAAAAAGGAACTGCAGAGGTTATTGAAGAGAATTGAAAAGATGCCAAAGCTAATACTTAATTTTTATTACATGCTTTATTTGCTATGTGATCGTATACTAAAGAGAAGAATAAAAATGCATACATCAGAACTATAATTAAGAACTGCATTTGACAAGATTATTTCTCCTGCTGACACATATCATTTTTTTATTAAAAGGCAGGTCAGAGAAAGAATGATAACAACAGGGAGAAGTGCAAAAATTGTTCCCTGTAAAACACAGAGGAATCTTTTTAAAGTACTGTATTAACAATAAGTGCTTACACTGTTGGGCCGGCAAACATTATCAGGAGACTGACAGATTTAATTCATATTTCCATGCTGTACACACAATGGCATGTACAAGCCAATCTGGATTATTCAGCAAATAATTGATGTAGTAAAAAGGAGACGGTAAAAGTCATTAGAACTGAACTCAATAGAAGTTCAGTTCAGTCTTAATAGAAGTTCAGTCTTAATAGAAGACTCAGCACAAGGAATGTTCTGCTGTCATCTCACAGAATGTCTTCTTTTTGTTTGTACATCTTTGGTTTAGAAAGAATGCAAAAAATATAGGATATGAATAGATATTTCCCAATCCATACATGCCATGGTAGGCAACATTTGAGTAAGAATGATGTGAAGGAACTTGATTACTTTTAATTATCTTGGTTGATTGGCGCAAAATATAGCTATACCCTGAAGATAAGCATCTGTATTGCCACATGGGGTATGAATAATTTTTTTCCTATCCATACATGGTAGGCTAGTAAGAGTAAGAACGATGTGAAAGAACTTGATTTCTTGTATTTTCTATACAAAATATAGCTACACTGAAGCATTTGTATTGCCACATGGCAATCAGCTCTGATTCAGGACCATGTTAATCTGCTACGTGGTTATATCTTAGTACCAGAAATCTTCCTGATTTTCTGTGGTGACTCCAACGTTACATGCATGACCCCATTTTCCTGTAATTCCTTTCCACTTCTCAACTCAACTTCTTCTGCTGTTATGTCTAACCTTAGGAATTTCCCGATTGTGGGGGAATCAGGGAATTCCCCTACCAGTGATGATGGGTTTTTATAGCCTGTTGCAGATGTGCATATTTTTTAAAAGGACTGGACAGGAGTAGTTTTCCCTACCTTTTCTTCCAATGCAGGATAACCATATTAAGGATAACGTATCTTCTGACATAGGATAACCATGGGTGCAATCCTAAGCCTATCTACTCAGAAGTAAGTTCCATTATATTCAATGGGGCTTACTCCCAGGAAAATGTGTTTGAGATTGCAGCCCATATCATGCAAGCAAAGAATGCTTTCAGGAAGAGCAGCAAAGGGCAAAATAAGTATAACAAGGTGACCCTTTCTCTAATTCTCATTTATCACACTGGGATGTGCTGGAAAATTGGTTATCTACTTTCCTGGTGGCCACCATTTAAGACCAGGATTCCCAAATAGATTGTCATGGGAGTTCCTTTTGCCAGGTTACCAGAAAGTTCCAACATCTTGGTGGGGTCCCCTTCAAATCAGAGAGTTGCCCACTCCCTCTAAAAATCCACATGGTACCCCCGACCTTTATTGTGATAGCTTTATAGTGATAAAATAAATACATATGGTACTTAATAATTCACTGATACCTGCCCATTTGCCATTTGAAGTGAGCCTGCTTGAAGGAAGGAAGGACGGAAGGAAGGAAGGCTGAGAAACTGGGGGTTCGTCTGGCAAATATCTCCTCATTGCACAAAAATGAATTTTCACCCATCCATGCAAAGGATTTAAGATTGGTAAAATTTGCTGCTTAAGTTCTGGCCAGGCCCAAGTCTTGTAGCTGCCCAAACTGAACTAAAATTTACAAAAGCTGAACAGAGATTCTCCTGTCCTATATGTTGTTGGCAGCCGTTTTGGAACCACTGCCACAAACAGCAGCTGTATCGATAGCCTGTTGCTGCATCCTGTTACTCACAGAAATGCAAGTAAGCTAGAATGGGGAGCAGGCAGTGGGGTTGGGGAGGGAGTGCAGTGGTGGGGAGAGGGTGGGTTGTTGGCAGAATGGGGGAGAGTTGGTTCTGCAACAGCACCACCATGCGCCATGATCCTATTCCCTTTCCCTCTCCTTTTCCCTCATTCTGCTTGGTACCAGCTAAATAGATTTATTTTTCATATAGAGGTGTATAGATTTATTAATCGTACAGTGGTGCCTTGTAAGATGAACATAATTTGTTCTGGAAGCATTTTTATCTTACAAAGCGTTCTTTATACAAAACAGATTTTCCCATAGGAAGTAATGGAAACTCAGACAATTGGTTCCACAACCCAAAATATTCATATAAAAAAATTAACTATATGTAAAAATGATGACAAAACACTGTAATCAAATTCAAAACACTGTAATATAATACAGAACAGAATTACTGTAATATTAACTAACAAACACTGTAATACTCATATACTGTACAGTAAAAGATGAATCTACATCCAATGCCTTCAACTCATTTTTGGGATCCAGAGGGAGGTCACTGAGAGGTTATCACTAATGATCACAGGATCTATGTTATCTAATTTTACAGAGTAGCTTTCTGTGCTTTCTCTTTTAATAGCATTTAATGAGCTAAATATGTCATGCATTTGAGAATCATATAAACACTTAAAAGTTTATAAAAGAAATACATCTGGGAAGATGTCATGACTCACAACACCACCCAAGAGTCTCTTCCTGACTGTTGAGAACCACAGTGAATGTATCTTGCCCTAAAAACTCTGATTCGTCTTTGTCACAGCTGCAATACATGTAAAGAGAGTTGTCCACTGCTGTTGGCGTCTTCCCATTGATTTTCACAGCTGTCATCTGATAGTCAGTGAAAAATGTATGGTGCAATTTCCTGCCACTGCTTGCATAAACAATCCTCAGATCCCACAGTCTGGTTTGCAGGAAGTTTATGGACAGAAGTGTGAGTGATGCCTCGCCTCTGAAGGGAGACCAGACCGAAGCATTTGCAGCATATGAATTAATTTATAGGATTCTCATCTATATATACAAAACTAGTGAAAACATACCTGCGTTGCGGGAGTAAAATCCCCCCCCCATACACCATCCTCCCACTGTGCATCAACCTCTCATGTGCAACATTCTCCCTGTGCATGACATCCCCCATCAGCATGGGATGTTGCGCATGGTTGGGATGACATGGGGGAATTTTGCGCATGGAAGGGATGGTGTGCATGGGGTGATGATATGCTAGAGAGTGATGATGCACAAGGGGGTGATGATGCACAAGAGGGGATGATGCACATGGGGGTATTTTACTCCCACAACATGGGTACATTTTGCTAGTATTTTTATAATTCCTTAAAGAAGGACAGTGATGGAAAAGTTTATGTTATGAACAGGGGTGGGCCCAGCCACCCCAAGATCCGGTTCGCCGGAAGTTGGGGGCGGGCCAGGGTCAGGGGGCAGGGAGGGTCAGAGGGCGGGGCTGGGGCGGGGCAAGGGGCGGGCCTACGTTGGCGCCTGCGCAGTGCCAGTACTGAAGCTGGCAGGTCCGCTATGTTTTTGCGTTTCCCTGTTCAGCGGCAGGGAAACAGGAAGATCCGGTTCGGGCGAGTAGGCCCGAACCGGGAAGTGCCCACCTGTGGTTATGAGTTATGTTTTTGAAAATAACTAATGCATTGTTTTTCAGAGGAGTAAAGATGTAGGCTGCTTACAAATAATACAGCAACCAAATGCATACAAGCTAATGAAGAAGTCTTTTTGTGGACGGCCCTTCCCAAAAGGACTCCTGAGGCTGGATAGCGCTCTTCTGTTTCATCAGTGGGCTGAAAGATAATCAAAGCTTGCAGTCCTGTGCACACTCATCTGGGAGTAAGCCTATTAAACATAATGGAACTTCTACATAAACAAACATAGGCATGCACTATAAGGGCTGCTGACTGCTTTAATGACAGTTATTAGGATTTTAACTTTTTCTCCTTCCTTGCTCATGTTGACAATGGTTTTAAATTTTTTAAAGAAGGGAGGAATATATTTCTATTGTTCCTTACATTGTGACTCTTACATAGCAGAGAGGTTGCATGTGGGTAAAATTGTAATAATTGTAATAATACAATTATAATTATTGTATTATTATAATAATAATTGTAAAAATACAAATGCAATTAAATCAAATCAAGTTTTTAAAAAAATGCAGCTTCTAAAGCCTGATAAACAGAGATTAGTGCTGGTGCCTGTTGGACAGACTCCACAACCTTACTTAAAAAAAAACTAAAACAAACAAACAAAAAACCCCACAGAGTCTGCCTGAGATGGATTCCTCCAAGTAATGATCTCTTCAGTCTTGTGAAGTGTCAACAGAAAACTGTCCTTTTCGTCCCACTGCAGATCACGCGTCATTGAATGGGGAGAATATGGACAGTACAGATGTAAGGGATCCCAGCTTTGGAGAAATTCCACTATTGCATTAATGCTGTTTTAATAACATTTTGACAAAGTGGCTACATTGGAGAGAATGTAGGTGGATTAGAGTGGCTGGAAAGGGGCATGAATCTCTCACTGCAAGCTAATCCAAGGATTTGCTTCTTGGATGGGCAAACAAAAGGGTGAGGGAAGCAAAGTCCAGTAAGGGAGAGAATGGAGAGGTGACAGGGAATTGTGAACTCCAGTGGACCTCAAAAAGTATCCCAAAAATTTCCAGGGTCCTGGAGTTTAGGGGGAAACCAGGAAGGCATTTGGATAAAACAGGGGTCTCCCCTTTTTTGCCAGGAGGGCCACAGCACCTCTGTGAGACTGTGTCAAGGACTGGAAAAATGATTTATGTTTCAAATTTTAATAAATTTACATAAATTTAAATATAAGAGAGTATTAAGTACAGTACAAGGCTTGTCCATGGGGCAGATGGAGGGGTCTTGCCATAGGCTTCAGTGAAGCTTCCTGTGGGCAGCATCTGGCCTCTGGGCCAGGGTTTGGTCACCCCTGGGATAAAGCAATAGAAGCCCAAGTAGCATGATCTTGCAGGGAGCAAACAACCAGTTCTTTGACAGCATGTTTCTTTGGAGTATCCAAACTCAGACCCAGGGTCTAGATGCAGCCTATGGCAAATCTGCCCCAAGTCCCCTACATACAGCTTTTAGGCAAGCCTTGTAATCCTCCAAATCTGTCTCTAATACACTCTTATATGTAAATTTATTCAAATTTGAAATGTAAATCATTTTTCTGGCTTCCGACACAGTATCAGGGAGATTAAGTGACCCTCCTGCCAAAAAGTTTGGATGCCCACAACCCGGATTAGAACAGCCTACCGCAGAATCTCCTTATGTCCTATATAGCTATCATTAGGCAAAAGAAGTGGAGGGAGAAGAAAGATGCTGGATTTGGAAGGTTGATAGAAATATATACTATATCAGTTCTGGGATCTGAAGCTTAAAAAGATTATTTGAACCTTTTATTTCAAACATTCTGCATGTATTCAGGAATATCGCTGTGTTTTCTACATCTTCAAAGACGTTTATTTCTGTGTGAAAGAACTTGTGTTTCATTTTTTTACTGTGATAAAATACAGATGAAGTTGCATCTGAGAAAATGTTTCTAGGCAGGATGTGAATTGAAATGGCACAATAATCAACAGGAAAGATTTTTGCCCAGGGATACATGTTATAGTTTCATCATTATGTTGGCAGACGAGCAATTAATCACAACCACACCGAAAAAGAGGGAAAGCGAGGTCACTCCCTTTCCTGTAAAAAGGGGGGGAGGGAGATTCTCAATCTATTTCATTGTGGAAAGGAAACATAACAAAATATATCTGCATTATATTGTAGGGGCAGAGTAAAATGTTATCTCTTTTTTTTAAAAAAAATGCTGTTTTTGCTCCTGACATGAAGAGTAGTAGTTATCATGAGCTCTTTTTATACTGATGGCTTGCCACACGACACTTTAATTTTTTACTCTTTATCTCGTCACTTTAAATTCTTTTTAAACACTTTAACTTCTTATTAGTAGGATCCTTTTAACTGGAACATTTACCCAATACTGTGTTTTGGGTGAGTAGCCTCACCTGGTTGTTGTGACCGCAGCCCCCCCCCCCCCACAGATTAGTTAAAATAATACTTGTAAGATGTTCAAAATGGAATCCCTTTGTGGCTGAATTAAATATGTGTGGAGGCCCTGGGCTTGTCATGGATTTTGTATCTGGATTTGAGAACACTTAAAATCAAATCTCGCATACAAGCACACACAAACACACATTGCAATCAGAGGCATATATAATAGGAAGACCTAGGCTACATTCAGTTAGATATAAAAAAATTTCTTTCGATTCGTCCAATCAAAGAGCATCACCAAGGCCATCAAAATGATGCTTTCTCCTTGCAAAAGCAGGAAGCAGCACTAAAAAAGCCAGACAGATAATTCAAATAACTCTTTTTATGCAAAGGGTTTCAATAATATTGAATTCCTTTCATTCATGCTCTCAGGACTCTGTGCTTGCATGATATACTTCAGAGTAAATTGAGTTCTGATCCAAAAGAGAAGGACTTGATCACCACAATAATATGGATTTTGTACAACATGTAGACTTAAAGAAAAAAACATACTAACGAAGGCCTTCTTTGTTTCCCATTTTTGCTAACGGCGTATTGTTATCCAAAAACAGCATTTTATAAAAGAAGTTTCATTTAATGAAGGACTATGTACTGGCTTCAAATACCATGGGGTTGTTTTGCATTAAGCATGGAGTAGCTAACCTATAGTTCAATTCTGCTGGAGCATCTGCATTTGTGTATAAAATATCTCGCATTAGCAGAGGGACTAGCTCAGGGTTGTTAACTGACTAGTTAAAAAAAATGGTCTGGCTGGTTTCTTGGCCTGTGATCAGCTGCCAGAATTTTTTCAAAATTTTTTTAAGAAGGAAAACAAGTCACCAGAACAGTGACATCAGTGTAACATTGGAGCATTTAAATTCAGTTTAATAACACAAATATAAGCTTTTAGAAATGCAACCGAGGGAATCTGTCTCCTGACCAGATCAGATGGAAAACTCTTTAATCTCTCTAGACTGAGAGCAAAGTCCAAAATCCAGCTGAAATGCTTGTGGAATTTCTTCTTCGCTGACAACGCTGCTATTACTGCTCACTCTGCCGAAGACCTTCAACAACTTATGGACGATTTCAGCAAGGCCTTCCAAGACTTTGAACTAACAATCAGCTTGAAGAAAACACAAGTCATGGGGCAGGATGTGGATTCACCCCCTTGTATAACGATCTCTGAACATGTAATGGAGGTTGTCCACAACTTTGTGTACCTCGGCTCAACTATCTCCGACACTCTCTCTTTAGATACCGAGCTGAATAAACATATCAGTAAAGCGGCTACCATGTATTCTAGACTTACAAAGAGATATGGCTTAAGAAGACGCTGACGGAACATGCAAAGATCCAAGTATACAGAGCATGCATCCTGAGCACACCCTTGTACTGCAGCGAGTCTTGGCCCCTCCATGCGCGGCAGGAGAGAAAGCTGAACACATTTCATATGCGCTGTCTCCGACGTATTCTTGGCATCACTTGGCATGACAAAGTTTCAAATGGTGCAGTCTTGGAATGTGCTGGTATCCGTAGCATGTACACACTTCTGAAACAGCGACGTCTATGCTGGCTTGGACGTGTCATGAGAATGGCCAATGATCGGATTCCAAAAGACTTCCTGTATGGAGAATTAGCACAGGGAAAGTGCCCTATAGGGAGACCACAGCTACGATACAAGGACATCAGCAAGAGGGATCTAAAGGCCCCGGGAATGGACATCAACAGCTGGGAAACCCTGACCTCTGATCGTTCAGCATGGAGGCAAAAGATGCAGCATGGCCTTCTTCAATTCGAAGAGACACTCATTCGGCAGGCTGAGACAAAGAGGCAGTTCTGGAAACAGCAAAATCTGGGGGCTGGGCAGGGGACTGACTGTGTCTGCCCTTGGTGTGGAAGGGACTGCCACTCTCGAATTGGCCTGTTTAGTCATAAAAGATACTGTTTTAGGACCTCCACTTCTGAGCATGATACCATAGTCTTTCAAGACTGAAGGATGCCAATGAAACATGAATTAAAAGGAAATATCTTATTTTGTCAACCCCAGGAATTCATTGTTAATTGCATCAGTCATTACAGTAGTGTCTCACATAAAGAGTTTAATTCATTCCAGAGGGATGCTCTTTAAGTGAAACGCTCTTTAAGTGAAGCAGATTTTCCCATAGGAAATAATGAAACTCAGACGATTGATACCACAACCCACAAAATATTCATATTAAAATATTAACTGGATGTAAAAATGATGACAAAACACTGTAATTGAATTTAAAACATGCATTCAATGTGCATGATCCTATGAAGTCTACTTAGGCTGCAATCCTAAAGACACTTTCCTGGGAGTAAGCCCCATTTAACACAGTGGGGCTTACTTCTGGGTAGACCTAGTTAGGAGGCTGCAATCAAAGACACTTTCCTTGGGGGCAGTTAGAGGCAGCAGTGCTGGCTGGCAGCCCGTTTAAAGAGCCTCCACATGTAGCATCAGGGCTGCATAGCAGGTGTGACCGTAGCACTCTTGCTTGTTAAGTGAAGTGGAATTTGTTATGTGAAGCAAGATTTCTTGGAAATTTATGCTTGTTATGTGAAACGCTTGCTATGTGAGGCGCTTGTTATGAGAGGTACCACTGTACATAATTTTTTGTATCAAAGCCAAACATTTCCAGAATTTCAAGCAGAGCTTTCTATGTGTGTGTGCACATGCACACATGTGAAAAGCAACACATTTTACATAAGCAGCATGTCAGAGCTTTGTAACTCATGCATATGTGCTTGAGTATAGGAAAGGAATGGGTGGTGCCCTCGTGGTACTAAGGGATGTGGAGACAACATCCATGATAAGAGGTACTTTGGAGACAGTATGTATGGTTTGTGGATTTGGTGAAGGATAGGTGAACCCATCTGTTCCCCACATAATTCAAGCCCTACTAAAATATCAACTGGTTTAGCATTTCCAATCCTAATTAATTTCTGTGTGGTGATGCCGTGGCACTAGCACAGCTTCTTCTAGGTCTCATGGTAAATTTTTGATAGCCCCCTCATGTAAGGATACATTTATTTTCTTGCCCTAGAATAACCCATAGCAAGCACTGTGGGTCAACTCAGACTTGCACTAACCTGATCACCAGTACAAGTTGGAGTTGATCCATGATGGTGACACAGGGCCTGGAATGGGGTCAGGGTTCAGACTACATCATTGCTGTGGCCTCCCTGCCAGCAGACAGTCACTTTTGAGCTGACAAAGTGTAGACAAACAACAGAAGCAAAGGAAGATGATGACGACAGAGGAATGGGTGTTGGTATAACATCTGCTTCCTTTTACAGATCATCTATCCTGCCCAGCAGCTGTCCACATTTTTAAAACTAAAAAATCTTTCTTGAATTTGTTGGTCATTGGTCCATCAAGCAAGTCTCAGCTTAGTTGTGCCTGGATGAGAGACCGTCTGAGAACCTTATGGAGGCTTTCTGAGCATCTTGAAGAGATGTATGGATGTGAAGAAAATAAAGAGGACAATTTGAGCTGCTACCCGTGGCTGGCTCTGATCCATTGTTTAGAGTCTATATACCAAGACATGTCCCCTGTACGCTTCCAGATTGGAACAGGAGCAGGTCCTTGTCCCTTCAAAAAGGTCTAGAAACCCATTCCAGGAATCCTAATTCCTTGTTCTGTCAGGGAAATATAGTCCTGCAGCTTGTATGTTTTAATTGTTTTTATTGAATTGTTCTATTTATGCTTTTCATTATGTTTTATGTTAGCCACCATGAGTCAGGCTAATGGCCCTAGAAAGGCAAGATATAAATTTTTAAAATAAATAAAATAATAACATAGAAAAACAAGATCTGACTAATATTAACACCTTATTAGTTCCATACTGTATCATAATTACATCTCATTGACAATCAGAGCAATTAGTCTCTTGGGTCAATTTTGAGTTAAGAAAATCCATTTTTTGTTCCATAGGCAGTTGTGTTTTCATTTTCTGGTTAATTGGCTATAACTTTTGATAGAATACAGATATTCTAATGCAGTTTATTCCATTGCATTCTTCATTAAATTAACTTTCTGAGGATATATAACATGATGGCATTAGTCTTCATATATACTCCATTTTCACAAGTTTAGCCACCAGTGTCAAGCTCAGCTTGCTGTTCTTTATATCTTGCAGATGCTACCCCTTCGATCCGCTTAGTTATGCTACTGACTTTCTCTCCACTCCTGCAATTTGGACATGCCCTGAAGAAGCCCAGGACTTGAGGCAGGCCAGACTTTGCCTCTCTCTTTGCAGATCAGTGACTCAGTTCTGCAAGGCTCCTTTTCTATATGTTCTTGGGCCAGCTGGTAATCCAGCCCTGACCCCACTTCCCATACCCAGGAGACATTTCCATCCCGTCTACCAAGGCAAACCTTTGCTTTATTGACGTGAACCACACACATCTTGTGCTTCCAGCCAAAAATGTCAATTTAGGAGTTTCTCAATTTATTAGCCTGGATGCAAGACAGTGATATGCATTACTCATTCAGAAACATCTGCTTATCTCTGCAGATGTGTCAAAGTCATCCCATGGCTTTAAAATACACTGGAAGACACATTCTAGTCTCAGCTGTGAGCTGCTCCAGATTTGCAGCAATGCACAAACAAGCTAATTATGTGGTACACCAAGCTATTTTTCAGTACAACATTTTTCTGGACAGATCACGTATGTCATGGGATGCCCTCCTACCTGGCATGATGCATTTGTGAAACTAGTCCAAAAGTGTTGGGTTTGTAGGCTGATTTGAAGCCAACCCTATGTGTCTACTCAGAAGTCCTGTTACAGATGGGGCCAAGAACAGTTTTCTTCCTCCAACCATGGGGAAGCTGTTCTTGAACCCCACATGTGGACAAAAAAAATTATGGATACTCAAATTCATGATTTTCAGTTTTACAAGCACTGTGAAGGGGACTTTAGGTCTGCCAGAGGGCTTCCCCATGCTTCAGAATGCCTGAAATGGCATAAAAATATTTCTTCCAATTTCCCGAGAGGAACCTGAAAGAAAAATTCTTTTCTAGAAGAATTTTTTTTTTGCTGAAATGGCCAATCTTAAGCCTGCAGGGATAGCAGCAGAGGTGGGCTGCCTCTGTGGACTTCAGAAAGCCTTCTGGAGATGGCTGGAGCACAGATTTAGTCACTTCCTGAAGTCAGACTCAGGCAGGGCCAAGTCTGGCTCCGCACAGGTCTGGGGGACTTCTGTTGAACCAGCTCCACAGATGCAGAATCTGCAGATAAGGAACCCATCTGTTTAGTCATAATCCCAGGAACATATGGTTAGGACTGTAGCCCAAGACTGCAGTCCTATGCAGCACTTTCCTAGGTGTAAGTCCAATTGAGCATAGTGTGCCTTCTAAGGAATCATATACAGAACCATGCTGTTTTAAATTAGATCCAAGATATGTATAAACAGGGCTGTCCATGAGATGAAATGGGTGTTATTCACCCTCTTCTTTTCCCTTAACATGCTGATAGAAGCAATGTGACGCCACTTCTCCTATGAACACTGATGGTTAGATTCTGCACCTCTGGTGCACACTTCTTGGATAAGAATGTAAGCTCTGATTGAATAGGCCAAATTCCCATATAATTCAGGTTCCTGCATCCAACAGTGGTAGGATTGCCCTGAAAAACAGGGACAATCCTAATTTTGGGGGATTGTGGGACAGAGAATCCTGTCCTGATTTTGTGGAAGAGAATTCTGGCAACCCTACACAGTGGCCTACCAGATGCCCCAGGGAACACCCAAGCTATAAGACCTGCATCCTGATGCTACTCCCTTGCATCTGGCATTCCGAGGTAGCCTACAGGCATGTAGGGAAGGCTGTGATCTTTTACGCTCACTGACCTTTTTCTTTCATTTTTAATTTTTAATTTGATTTAATTTTGATTTGAAAAAAGAAAGCATTTTTAATAGCCTGCATACCCTTTTGTTTTGAACGTTGGGAAAAAATTCTTAGAATGGAATCTACAATAATTAGATAACTATTTTGAAAATAGAGACGGACAATTGGATGGACAATCCAAATGGAAAATAGAGACGGACAATCACCCCATCCAAAAATAAGTTGGGTATTGTAAAATGTAAATGAGCTAAACAAGCATGGAGAAATGCAGGAAGCGGATTTCTCTAAGGGCAGGTTGGTCTTCTTATACACTGTAAATGGAAATTTGCTGGGTAAGGTTTGCTGCCAATTTCTCAGCTATTGGGAATTGGGGCACTTTTCCAAGATGTGACAGCTACAAGGATTTTAATCTTAATAATATTTAATATAAATAAATATCCTCCTCACCCTCTGTGAGGAGGTCTCCATATCTCAAATTTTTGGCCTCCTTTAAAACCCTTAGAAATATGCCTCCAAAGGAGCATTTCCTTCCAAAGGACTTTCCTTCCGGGGCAAGGGGAGAAATCCAAAATTCGTCTTCCTAGAAATCCATCTTGGACATGTGAGGCAAATTCATCCCCTTCTTTTGTCTCGGGGGCTCAAATCAGAGGGAAGTTGCATCCTTTGAGTCAAATGGGAGGTAGACCTTGCCTCCCCAAGACACAATCCTGCTCTTTTGTAAGGGGGCAATCCAGAGTAACTACGGGGAGTCCTTGCTCCGGTGTAAGAAAAACTTACTCTGGATTCCAATATGAATTTCCCATAGGTTTTCACTAGGTGTGCAGTAACTATGGGTGCATGTAAAGTTTCTTACGTGCTCCCGCGGTTACTCTGGATTTGGGGGTAAGCCACCATTCCTGAACCCTGAAAATCTTGATCAAGAGGGATGGTCTTAATATATGTAGTATGAATATATGAAAACCTTTATAGTGAATGAACACATTAAGGAATATATTTCATGTGGCAGCCTATCAACACTCACAGCATGCTATTTGAGAACCGCTATACCAAAGAGTAAGCAGAAGCTGTTTACAGAAGTGGCATGCTTTGGGAAAATCTGCTGAATCAAGCTTATAAAGCTAAATTTGCTCCCTGTGGCAAAATGTCCTGTTTTTCTTCTTTAATTTCTTCTTAAGCTGAATTGTTAAAATGCATCTTGAATTTTTTTGTGATATCGAATGCATTAATTCATACTCTTTATTGTAAGAATGTTTATTACTAAGAATACACCTGTTTTGCTTTTCAATTACAAAAATTCACAATGCGGTTTAAATAACGTAGTAAAGAAATAAATGGCTTCCCATCCCCAGAGAGCTCACAATCTTACAAGATGCTTAAAGAACCACCAGTAAAAGGCCACTAGAAAAGATGTTAGGCTGAGGTAAATAGGATTTCATTTTAAAATGTTCTGTGGTAGCTCACATTGTTAAAAATCCCCATAAAATATCAGCTCAAGCAACCAATAAAACAAAGAATTCCATGTTTATGAAATTTTTCTGTCATAAGGAAGTTGGAAGGGTTTAGTTTAGGTCTGATCCTAATGGCAGGATGACCATATGACTGAATTTTTCCGGATTTGACCTCTTTTTTAGCCTTCTGTCCGAGTGTCCTCCAAAAAGGCTTCATTGCCATCCATTTTGGAACTTTGCAATGATGTGCAGTACTCATCATGTTATATGTCGTTGGATTCGTATTGAAGAACAGAATCCAAAGCAAAAATTGGTTTTGAAATATCTCCTTCCTATCAAAGGTTATGACCAAAAAACCAAAAAATAAAAATATACATTGAGCTCTACGGGAAAGTGAAAGTGCCCAATATTGCTGTTTTACTCATGAGTAGGCAAATGTGCCGTTGTCCTTTGGAAAGTCCAGGCTGAGAGGAATCCAAGACCTTGTCCTCCTTTTGAGGTTTGGGCATCTGGTCACCCTGCCTAATGTCATTTGGAGGTCAAGATGGTGCTTAACCTGCATGCTTAACATAGCAACTATGGTTCATTCAATGTTTCCAGCAGTCAGGATGGCACGTGAAGAGCAGGGGCACATCCTTAAGGCCCACAAAGTCCAAATTGTAGCTCTGATGCATGTTCCCTTGAAGTCATACTGAGCACGTCTGTAGAGCTTTTTGGAGTTGAGATTTCAGCTTGAGCCTTCATAGCTCATACTTCTCCAACTCCATATGCATCAAATTGCTAAGGAAGGTTTGCAATATTTCAACTTTGATGGCCTTTCACTGGCTGACCAACAAAGCCATTTAACCTGCTGGGCTTTTGGCCAAGGCCACACACTCTGAACTGTGCAGTGTTAGACGTTTTAGAAAACCCTCAGTCAACTCGAGTTATCAGAAAGAGGATCTTTATTCAACACGTGTTGGGCAAACCCCTTGGACTCATGTCCCAAAGTGAGGAGCCGGCCAAGATGGCTGCCGGCCTTAATCTTTTATAGTGGCAAAGCAGGTTACAGAAGCAAGAAAGCATTATTCTATTCTATAGGCTGCATCATACGACATGATCATAACAAACAATTTTAATTGCTTTATAGGTAACTATGCTTGGTTTACTGGCAAGCATGCTCAGTAAGGTTTGGGTATTTCTTTCGAGTGATCTCACCTCTTCACGTCACACTGCGCCAGACTGGGTAGTATCTTATACTTAGTAACTATGAGTTGTGTTTAGGCCTAGGAGCAAAGCTCTTTGTAGCTAACTTACAGAACGGCTATTGTTCACTTATCAAGTTTGGCACCAGATCACGGCCATGAAGAAGGCCCAACTGTTTCTGCTTAGCTGAGAAGGTTCAGGCTATCGCAACATTATGCTGACAGGGAGAATTATGCTGCATTGTGCTTTTAGCCAGAGGTTTAGACTCATGATTCACAAAGCATATTATTGATCAGCTTTGTTGTGCTCAAGGGGTGCTGCAATCAGCCTGATCAGAATCTGGGGGTGAGGGAGCTAGCAACGTCTCACAGCAGTTTCCATTTTGAATTATGCATTTATTGTTGTGCATTAACATAACAAGAGTATATATTTTTATCAGTTTATATTTTCCCAGTTTTCAAGTATCTCAGCACGTAAGTGTTTCAGAGCCCATGTTTTCATCAAGGTGCGCTATCCACACTCATGGCAAAGAAAAGGTTTTGATGTTGGAAAAATGCCCAGCCTTTAAATAAGAAGAAGGTGGCAAGGGGTGGTTTAGATGAGAATATACCAAGATGTGACAGATAACAGGATTTTAATCTTATTGATATTTAGTATAAATAAATATTGATATTGATATTTAATTTAGTATAGTACATTTTAGTTTTCCAAGTGATTGAAATTACCTTTGTGATTATCAGCCTACCTAAAAGGATACCCGAGTTTGTGTTGCTTTCATATTTGAATCAGACACTAGTTCACAGCCCAGTTGCTGTGCTTCAGTGCTATGAATGTGGAAGTCATACCAAAAACTCAGTACAGGTAACTTCCACTCTGCCTTGCTGAGAGTAGATATCTGTTCACTATATCAGAGCATCTGATTTACAGTGCATTTCATCTAGCAGACATTTTGTACTCACTGCATTCCTTGAAGAAGGCATTTACTAGCCCTCTCAGTCTTACACACACAACTTCCCTTTAAAGATTGCTCAGCTTCCCTCTGGCTTTGAGCATTACCTGGGCCACGTATCATTGTACGTGGTTCACCTACTTTCAATCTAAGCTTCTGGTAAAATAATTTAAACAGAGTGTCTTGTAATTGCCTGATGCACTGTAATTGAAAGGCGTTTGTCCCTTAATGGAATGTGATACACATTGTGTGTTAGCATTATGTAAGTACTCAAGGAGTCATTTGAGAAATCAATCATGAAGAAAACTCTTTAGCAGCATGGTTTCTGCAGTTTCAGCCGTTTACGTGCACTGCGGATGGGAAAGAAAATGTCTGTTTTTATATCAGTACATAATAGGATAGGAACGGAGCTCAGGAAGGAGAGAAAGACAGAGTAGTGACTGTCAAAATAATGTTGTCAAGAGGCAAAGGCTTAGCCTATACAGTACTTTAATTTGACCACACAGGCCTGAGTTATGACTCAGAAGGTATTGCAAAAAACAATTTGTGGTCTTTTAAGAGCAGGTCCCAAATATGGGTTAACATGTTTGCTCATGCAGACTGAAAACAGAAATAAAAAATAAAATGTCTGGCAAAGGTAAAAAAGCAGAAAGATTTGCCTCCAGCAGGTTATGCTGAAATCATGGGGGTCTTCCAATTAAAAAAAGCAGGGCAGCAAGTTAGCCAATAAAAAAAATAGCAGGACATGTGCATTACTAAGCTCTGGGGAGGCAGCTGGAGGAGTTGCTTCTGTTTTAAAAAACCAAATAAAAATAGCATGGAGGAGCCTGAGTAATGGACTGGCTTTCCAAAGTACCAGGAGTGGCCATTTCTTCATGGCTTGTGCTAAGTTCTCCCCAGCTATCAGTGGGGGAAGAAGAGGTGAGCATATTGAGGTGGTGGGAGAGAGACTGATCTTTAGTTTGTTTGTGGGGTCCTTTTAAAAATGTTGTCATGAAGATCATGTCTTCCTTTCTCTCAACCTTATTTCAATAAACTCCTACTTTATGGGGAAAAAAAACTCACCCACAAAAATTTATCACAGCAGGGGAAAGACTAGGCTGGAACAGTCTGAGAGATATGCAATTGACTGTACAGAGGAATTTTGATGTGGGGAAATATTCAAATCATCACCTCTGGACTGAAATACTCTGGAATACTCATGAATACTCTGGAACTCCATACAAGATGTATCTGTATGGGGTCATTTGGTTCCACTGTCTCCAATCTCTTGCATTCAACGGCAAACAATTCCTAGGCAATAATGCTAGAAGACAGAACCTACTCTACTGTACTTAAAGGAAATAAACATGTGTCTAGAACTAAAATAGTGATAGAACTACTTAGCAAGGCACCTTAGGGTAAATGGAAAAGGGGAGTCTTTTGATTGATTCATTCAGTTTATCTGGGATCAAGAGTTCGAGTTTTATAGTGCTCCAGCCATTGTATGGTGTACTATCCTCTTCAGCTGTGTGCATTAGAATAATCATTTAGAAGGGCTTTTATGCTCACAGTACAACAGCATTTTCAGAGGCAGCACTTACTTGTAATATATATACTACACGCAGAGCTTCCTTTGGTTCAGAGAGCGATGGCAAATGTTTGCCTCTTATAAAGTGTGTGCATTTCATGAGAAGACCCTGGAGGGACTCGTTGCAGTTAAGTTACTCCTTCAATCAATGACATCATTGGCAAGGTTTCCAGGGAGAATGAAGACACCTGGTTGCCTTTGCATCCTAAACTGCACGTTTTGCTGGTTTTTCCCCTTATGCTATTACTTTCAGAAACACTAATTTTTCCTAAGGGATTAAACTGTAGTTATTCCATATGTTTTAAATTCTTCAAGTGAATATCCAAGAGGGACATTTTTAGTAATTTCAAGGTTGAAGAAGTTGACTTCTTGATTGATTCCACATTTTGAGGGACGTGGCTGTTCCCATGTATTTTTTTTTTTTTTTGTGGGACTGTACTTTTAAGCCTACTTCATAGGGAATACATCCTCTTAATCTGTGGAATGTATTTCCATGAAAAATACAGGACTGGACTGAAATTGAGGAAATCAGGCTGAAATTCCAGGAATAAAATAGGATTGGGCTGTGTGTTAGCTGTGTGCCAGCAGAATTGAAAGGGGCAGGGGTTGGAATAGGGTGAAGGAAGGTAGAGATGAAATTGGGGTGGGCAAATTGGGCCTTGGAAGGCATTAGGATCAGCAGCACAGGTATGCACTGTATCCTAAACCCCATTTGCTGGGCCTTATCTGCCAACATGAGGCAACATGGACCCAGTGTTTTCACAGGGGCCCAAGAAGCCCCCCTGAAGTTGATTGAGCTTTCCCTAGTGCTTATCCTTACTCCAAGGAAGCCTCCAGTAACTGAAATTTCAATGCAGGATGGAGCATAGCCTTAGGTAGGCTGAGGCTGCCCATTCTGTACAATGGGGCTTACACCCAGGAAAGTGTTGGACCAATCCTAATAGGCTTCTGTGCCATTGAACTCACGTTCTTGCCATGCAGTGGCCTTTCCAGCATTACAAAAATCAATGTGCTTTTTGCTTGCAGCCAGAATACTGCTGGAAATGTTCCCTTTCCTTGAGGAGGCCTCTGGGACTGCCCTCTCACAGCATACATTGTGTGTTTCATTTGTTAGGATAGGGCTGTTGATCTGATGGAATTTACTTTCAAGTAAACATGAATAGGATTGCCTAAATGAAGAGAGGCCAGTGCACAACCATTTGCCAATCTATCTGCACTTTGTACTAGTGTGGGAGTGCCTTACAGCATTTTTGTGACACTCCTCGGACTTGTGATGAGGGGTGCATGGGATTGAGCCCAAAATGTTAACTTTGCGTTCAAGTAACTTTTCACATTGCACAGCTTTGCGTTGCCAGCTGCATGAAACAAGGTTGAAAATGAATAAGCAATTGGGTAAAGGACGTTTTGGGTAAACAACAACATTTTCTCAGAAATTTTGACTTGCGTAAAGAACACTGTCTTGGGTAAAGAACACTTCTGAGGATGTTTGGAACAGGCTTCCACGGCAAAGGAAGCCACAGGGGGGATGAAGGGACAAAGGGGGGACAAGGGGACTAGCTTGAGCTACAGTGGGGCTCTGGGCAAAGTTTTGAATAGGCTTCCATGGCCAAGGAACTCATGTGGGGTTGGGGGGGAGCAGCCTGAGTCAGGTTTGTATGTGGGATCTGTGTGTGGCAGCGTGGAAGGTGTGCCTTATCAATGTTTTAATGCTGCTCTCCATCAGCAGCTTGGGAATGTTGAAGTTGCACAAAAAGACAAAGTTTCCTTTGAGCCAATGGATAGCAGTGACTCCATTAGTGATAACGAAAGAGCACAATCTTAAACATGACTACAGATAAACAGATATAAGCCCCATTGTGTCTAATAAGTCTTACTCCCAGGAAAGTGTCTTTAGGATTACAGCCTAAGTAGACTTCATAGGATCATGCATACTGAATGCATGTTTTGAATTCAATTTCAGTGTTATCATTTTTACATCCATTTTTACATTTTTACATTCAATTTCAGTGTTAATATTTTTATATGAATATTTTTGGGGTTCTAGAACCAATTGTCTGAGTTTCCATTATTTCCTATGGGAAAATCCGCTTCACATAAAGAATGTTTCATGTAACAAACATGCCTCCGGAGCGAATTAAATTTGTTACGTGAGGCGCCACTGTATCTTGAAAATAATATTCCATTCCAATGCGTTCATACCTTGCATATCTATGTGTGTAAGGTCTGAAGAATAGTGTCTCCTGAATAGAATACAACAGCCACCTGACAGTCAGTACATTTGTATAATTTATATATTCATAAAAACTTATAATAGACACATTTTAAAAAGTAATGGCAATAATGGAGCTAGTCAGCAATTTGTCACTCATAATAAATCACTCTTCCCAGATTCACAGTGTTCAATTTGTGTTCTGGCTGGTTGAGGGTGCAGTGATTCACTGGCAGAAATTTAGCAAGTTCACTAATCGCAGGCATCTCCTAATTGCAAAGCCATAGAAATCATTCTTTCTCTACTACTTTATGGTAATTTGTAATGCATTAGTCATAAAGCTCTGATTTTACTTCTAAAAACTTTTTTCTTCAGCCGCCATAATCTAATTAAGTATTTTAACAGAAGAAGAAGAATATCAATAGACTGCCAGCTTGATACCTTATTTAACATAGATTTAGCAGTGACATTTCGATGTACGATTTACTCAGTGAAAAGCATTCATATTGTATGAATAACTTGTTAACTGATTCACTACCTGTTTATTATTCCCATTGATGAAGAACATTAGTTTATATAGTTTTAAAAATTTTATAGACTCTCAAATTCATTCTAGTAATACTGTGTTTCCTATAACCCTTGGTAAGCTATTCAATTCTAGATGAAAGGTAGTTCCTAATCCTAGAACTTTCCCCACCGAGTTCTGAAACTAGAGTTAAAATTGTACATTAAGAGCACAGTCCTAACCATGTCTACTCAGACATAAGCCCCGTTGTGTTCAATGGTTCTTACACACAGGAAAGTGTGTTTAGGATTGCGGCCTAATCAGTGGTGGGATTCAAATGAATTAAGAACAGGTTCTATGTCCCATTAGTAACCAGTTCTCAGAACCAGGCACACATTAGCAAAGGGCTCCATAGAATCTGTGAGAACCCCCTGAAGCCCACCAATGAATAAGACCCATGGAACACAGTGGGGCTTACTTCTGAGTAGACATGCTTAGGAGGCTGCAATCCTAAAGACACTTTCCTGGGAGTAAGACCCCTTGAACACAATGGGGCTTATTTCTGAGTGGACATGCTTAGGAGGCTGCAATCCTAAAGACACTTGCTTGGAAGTAAGACTAGTGGTGGGATTCAAATAAATTAACAACAGGTTCTATATCCCATTAGTAAACAGTTCTCAAAAAACAGGCACTCATTAGCAAAGGATTCCATAGAACCTGTGAGAACCCCTGAAGCCCACCACTGAGCCTAATGGAAAAATCTTGTCTGCTGATTATAGCGTGAGATGAAGACCAACATTATGGAATCCTTGCCCATTAAAATAAGCTTACAAAAAAAGTTCTACTTTTTAATTAATTAATTGGTTTAATTAATTAATTGGTTTAATTAATCAACTTAAGATTCCATTTAGTTGCAAGCCAATGCAGTCTTAATCAGTGAGGCTAACAGCTAGGGGCACACTTGCTTTTTATACTATTTTTGGTAGTGGGTGACTAAAAAAGAAAATGTTAAAGATGGTTTCACAAGGAGCAGTAGCATTTTTTACTAAGTGATCTCACAACAGTAGAAGTTTTGTACTGAACTATGAATCAGAGCTTGGGGTTTTTCTTAGGAGAAGAGACAAAAGTCCTCTTTACCCAAGAAACCTCCATTGCAGGAAGCACCAGAAGCTGTTTTGGTGCACCTAGGAGTGGGTTAAAAGTACATAAAGTACTTCTCACTTGTGCGGAAAGGGATAAAACATCTTTTGCTTATATTTTCAGTTTGGATAGCAGTAATTCAGTGGGTGGAGCCAATGAGGATGGAGTCTCCACCTTATTTAATTAAAAGTACAACCTTTGTAAAAAATTAGTCACCAACTGGAGTGATAGACTTTCTTTGCAAGATATCATTTTTACTGTCCAATCACCACTGTGCTTCTTATATACGTTGACCAGATGCCCCCTTTTTCCAGAATATTGATTTTAACCATGTATCCTGGGGAAAACTTCAATGTCCTCCTTTTCCTTGTAAGTGGGCAGCATATAGCCTTCTTGTTATTAATAAATTATATGGAATTAAATATATGTAATAGTTTTAAATTTAATACAGTAATAAGTACTACAGTGTTTAAATTCAGCACATGAAAGTGTTTTAGCTTTTATTTTGTCATGTCCTTCATTTTTCTTGGATGTCATACATTTTGGGGTACCTTGTCCTCTTTTTTTTGTTATCGCATATGGTCACCCTGTTCTTGTAGCAAAAACATTTCATATAACATTTCATTAATGTAGAATGCTGTAGGAGAAAAAAAAGTTGGAAAAATTGTACCACTATGCTGCCCTAAAATTCAAGCTCATTTATTTTACCCATCAGCTATACTCGTATAATACCAACAACACAGAAAGCTCATTTATTGCAAAAAAGCCAGCATAATCTTTAATTTGTCATATAAATGGAGCAACCTACACAAAAGATAAATAATAGATAAATGTTATAATCACTTACAGTGTAGTCGTTTCTTTCAACCCTCTAATTTGAATTATTTCCAGGAAGCCTGAACATTGTATACTTTGCCCTTTCATTTGTCCCTGACATCTACCAAACTTTATTTCATCTCAGACAAAATACACAATAAATAAATAAAACAGGTTGAAAGGTTACTGGAAATCAAGCAAGACTGACGTCTATGGGTGAACAAGTGCTAGTGAGGTGATTTAAAAAAAAAAATTCCAACTTTGATGCCAGATTTTCCAACTGAGATGATATTTCTTATCTTTCATCAAGAGTTCTTTTGTGGCATTGATTTATCTCTCCACTTCTTTTAAAGTACTCATTTTGTTATAACAATTTGGAGAGCTAATATTTCTTCTGCATAAGCAGAAAAGCCTTGTCTACAGGATCACTACATTTGGTTGCAGCGACATGTACTTTGCCTCCGCTACATGTAAAGGATACACCTTTAGAATTTAAACTCCTAAATTAAAAATTATACGGCAAAATAATATCTCTCATTCTCTTTTCTCTTATAACTGATTTATCTTCTTGGTAACGAAGCAAAGGCACTTGGATTAAATATGAAAACCTAGCAAGTAATTTGTGTTATATCGTTCCATCACATTCTAGTAATACTTTAGCTCAGATATTAGATGAATCCTCAAATAACACTTAATTCAATTATGTTGATCAGACACATTTTCCTTGCATAAGAATCAGCCAGTGCTGGCCCATCTATGAGGCCATCTGAAGATGTCGCTTCAGGGAGTAGATTGGTGAAGAGAACTTCTGATCCACCCTCCTCTACTTGCTTTAACTGCTCTTCATTCTTCTTTCGTTCACTAGGGAAGAGAGAGATAAGAGATAGAAAATGTGGAAGAAACTGCTGGGTTAGGAGACTGAGAGGAACAAGGAAAGATAAGGAAAGAATCAGCGTTCAACAAACTGCCCTAAGAGTCAGGAAGTTTTGAATCAGCCCTGAAATCCACAGACAGCCCAATCCTATGCATGTGTTCACAGACGAAAGTTCTATTAAGTGCAATGAGAGTTGCTCCCATGTGGGTATAAGATTACAATCTTATCATTAATCACTTTATTCTTTGCTGATCTTCTGCAGTTTCTTGACTTTGCATATGAACAATGTATTTGTGCATCACATGAGCTCACTGTGCTCAGTGGCAGGGAAGTCACTAGCATGGTGTGGGGGGTGCAGTCCACACCAGGTGATGCACCGGGGGGGGATGTGACACGCCTTGGGGGACCCCAAAAATGCAAGTTTGCAATAATGCAGAAAACCCCATCATGTCATTTACTGTTGGATACATATTGAAGAGCAAAATCCAGTGCAACAATCTGTTTTGAAATACCATCTTCCTTTCAATAGTGATGGCCAAAAAACTAAAAAAAATCAATTGAACTCTATATGCAATAGTTCATTGGAAAGGGCAGGCTGAGAGGAATCCAAGGACACCAGAATTGTCCTGATCCAGTGAACAGAGCCCCCACAAATCACCCCAGAAGGAGGTCCCTGATGATTGCATTGAAATGCATTGAAAATGAAAGAAACCTGCACAGCTGTGTGTACTAGTGAATATGGTCCAGGTCAGGGACATCACTAGGGTGATAGAAAGGGGGCACCCTTGAGGGACGTGACACCCGTGGTGGCCAAAATGGCAAAAATCATGATTTGTAGAAATAATCCCATCATGCTATATACTATTGGATGCGTAATTTGCAGTGAAAGAAACCACTCTGAAATATCTTTATTTAAATGTGTGATTAAAAAACCAATGGAGGCAGTGCAATGGCACATAACCACAGCCACCATTCAGGTTGTTGCTTTGCCCATTAGATGAGGGTGACATGCTGGCCTCCTGCACTGGGTGATGCGAACTACTCAGCGGTGCATAGTGAATTCTCGGTAAAGAAAAAAAGCTGTGTCAACCCAGCTTCCTTGGGGTGTTTCTGTTCTTGGCAACCAATCTATCTATATTTGGAATGGTTTAGACTTAGTAGTGCTGTGATGTTTGCTTTTTCTGACTGTGACAATTTACTTGTAAAGAAGCATTTTCAACAGATCCACCTCAATAACCTGACTCTTCTGGTGTGCCAAAACCTAAGCCTTGGCAGCTTCTGATGGCCTTGGCTGAACAAGTGTATTGTGATTAGGGATGTTAGGATTTATTTTTTTACTATATAGTGAGTTTTGTTTTAAATTTGTGAGTGGAAGTTAAGAAAAAAATTCGTAATAGTGTTGCTATATTTGGTATTCACTTGAACCTATCTGAATAAAGATTGTACAGTTAAAGACATAATTGACAAAATTCAACAAAGCTTATTCATAATTAACAGCCCAATCCTCGGTGGGGTTGCTGGGTGCAGTGGCTGCCAAAATAGTGACCGCTGTATCCAGAGACCCGCCAAGGCCACTGACGATCTCCTTGGGGAGGAAGGGGCTTTACTGGCTATTTTGCTGGCAAGATGAGAGAACCTCCATATTTCAGAATGGAAAGCACAAGATGAAGGATCAGATCTGGCAGATCAGATCAGAACTCTGCCAGTCTCATACCTTCCCACTTTAGTTCCTCTCCCCTGTCCTGACATTCCCCTGCCTTGGAACACCTCCCCGTACCCCACCCTACTGGTTTCTCCTCCAATTTGCCATCCCCTACTTTGCAGCATTTTCCATACCACAAACACATCCCCTTGCCACCTTCCCCTGCCCCTGACAGTGTGACTTACACTTGGGTGCTCCAGTAGCATCCTCTGTCCAGCAATAGGTGTAGCACCAACTGACACTGGCCCAGTATTCCCTACTCAGAGGGTGCCATAAATGTGCTTTATAGCTTGTTTATGACACCTAGCACTGGTGCTTGAGCTCCGCGCTGGAGCTACAGCTCCATTGGATCAGACCCGGTTGGATCAGATTCAGAAACAAAGGACGTTTACCTTCCTGAAGTCCCATGTGGTTAAATCCAAACCATTTTTACCACTGTAAAAATGTATCACATTCATATATCCCTTCTGCTGGATATGTGAGTGACCATCACCATGGTTGACTTTGGCCAGCATGTGCCAACAATTTCTGACAGTGCAACAGCCTTTCAGTTCAGCTGTTTTTCTTTCCCAGTGAAATGTATAACTTTGAGTAGCAGGGGACAAGAGCTGCGTCACATTATGTTAAAATATATTCTCAGGGTTTGTTATTTTTAGAGAAAGTGATTTCCATTGTATTCAGTCCCCAGCAGAAAAATAAACTAAATGTTAGTGACAAGTTGAATGTTCCAGATGTTCTGTGTGAGGAAGTGAATAAAACACAGGATGTGCTTGCTTTAGGTGTTAAAACGGATTATTGGCACTAATGAGTATTTCAAGAGTAGTTGGCATGTCATGGCACTGGGTTGCTTCCACAGAAAGGGTGGCAGCTGTGGAAATCATGGACGACAAACATACCCTACAATCCAGAGTAACTACGGGAGCACGTAAGAGACATTACGTGCACCCGTAGTTACTGCACCACCTAGTGCAGTAACTAGTGCACCACCTATGGGAAATTCATATTGCAATCCAGAGTAAATTGTTCTTACACCGGAGCAAGGACTCCCCGTAGTTACTCTGGATTGCACCCTTAGACTTATATATATTGTTGAGTCATAGGAGCCATTTAAAGAATGAATTCCATGTTGCTATCCCATGTCGTGGCCATGTTTTGGCCCAGCCGTCTAACAGGAACCTCCAAAGGAATGTATATCATTAAATTGCACTCACAAACCACAAAAATTCATATCCATAATGCATTATTTCTGAGATATCACCAAACTTCATTTTTGTCACACAGTATATAGGGCAGGAGCTCACAGGTTAATAGGGCAGGAGGATCTCAATTTGGAGGGCAGGAGCAACAAGCAGCAAGAAGAGGTTGTAGTTGAGTTTTAGCTGGTCAGTGAAGTAGGGAAATATTCATAAGAAACTAAAATATCAATCTGGAGGCACTATAGACTGCAACAGCCTCCCTTTCCCTCCCCCCCCCCCCACCCGAAGCAGAAATGGGCAAATGTTTTAAGACCCTCAGTAAATGATTTTTACAACAACACATATGAATTCAATCAGGTTTCAGCATGAGTTGCAGATTGAGGAAAAATGTCTCAGCTCTGCCAGCTTATTATTAAAATGGATGTTGGGCATCAAAGAACTCTCTTGACCTCTTAAAATACTCTTGGGGTTGCTATGAGTTGCAAAGCTGTTCTGTCATTTCCACAAAGAGTAACTGGTTCAAAACTCCTAAATTTATATAAAAAACACAATCAAATATTTCACATTGGAATTTTTAATTGTTAACAGGCGTTTTCATTCTACTTATAGCTCTTTATATCATGTATGAACAAAGATGTGTGCATCTGATGCTAAATCATATATTGTTTGGTCAAATCATTTCATCCGAAGACTAGAAATAATTTTGAACAGACGAACAGTGGAACTGAGGTCTATTACCACCAGCAGCTAATTGCACACAAGAGCATCACAGCTGGATGACAAGATCTGGTGCCAGTGGAGGGTGTGGGGTTTTTTCTTTGTATAAGAAAAAGTCGTTGTGAGAAGGTCACTATTTCCATCCATGTAATGTTGGAGCACCAAAGATAAAAATTCCATCAAGAGTATTAAAACTTTATAAGAGAGAGAGAGAGCCCTAAATTGCTTAGAATAAATACTGTGGTAAAAATGTCCATGTGCAATTAAATAAAAAATAGATTATGAAGGGTACAGTATCAAGTTCAAGCTGAGGGTTAATTTATGATATATATATATATATATATATATATATATATATATATATATATATATATATATATATATATATATAATAAAATTGTCTTAGTTTTTATATCAGCTCTACTGTACGTTGCATGCAAAAGTACATGAATAAAAGTTCAGTGGCCAGTTTCCCAGCTTCAGAGCAGCATGTGCACAAGCAATCTGAAATGGGAAAAAATAGCAGTTAAATAAATTGTTTAACCCCAACCCAGGACTTGGCTTGCCTAATTAGCAAAAATGGCACAATATGCAAATTAAGCGACAAAGACGTGGGGATTGGAAAACGGCAACTCTATATGCAACATACCGTGATAAGTCCCTGCAGCATCGACAAGATTGGTTGCCATGCCAACAAGAAAAAGGGTAGATCTTGAAATAAAATGAAATTTTATTTATTTATTTATTTATTTATTTATTTATTTATTTATCCTAATTTATACCCCGCCTTTCCTCCCCTACAAGAGGGAGCCCAAGGCAGCTAACAAAGAAAAATAAAACACCATTAAAATCACTAATAAATACAAGTTAAAACATTTCTGATCATGGATGGGTTCACTATCCCTTGTTGGAGGTCTTCATGCTGGACGGCCACCTGAGTTGATCCGACATGGCAGAATAGTCTGGGAAGAGGGTCGGGATCCAGCATGTGCTGATACTGCCTAAACCACCTCTTCCCAGGCCTGATCCACCTATCCCTCTTGCATCTCTTCCCTGTTCCACCCTCCGAGCCCTTTTCCATACCCTCCAACAGGCTTATTTGCTCTGTCAGGTTCATGGGACGGTTCAGGCCTTCCTACCAGTTCACCAGCATCTTGAGGTGGTGTCCTTCACTTTATGGCTACTATTCAGCAGCTGACATCGGGAAAATGCATATACAGTCAGCAAGGCAAGCCTGAGAGGATTGGGCCATTATTCTTGTTGGACCACTGTTTTCTTTCTATAATATTTTGTTTTGATGTATTATAATTTTGTTTTCGTATTACCTTTATAAGCAACCTTGAATGTATGACTTTGGATGGGGGAATGTGACATATAAATTTTTACATTTAAAAAATCAAACCATTCTGATGGCAGCCTTTGGAGGAGAGAGCTGAGCCAGAGAGTGAGGGGCTAGGAAAGAAAAATGAACAGGACTTTCTAACAGTCACAGAAAATGAAGCCACAATTAAAGGAAAAGGAAACAACTGAACAGCAGCATCTTGTTGCAATAAATGTTTATTGTGAAATTCCTCTCAAGTGACTTATAATATATTTGTTATCAGGAATGGGAACGGCCCCCCAGCCTCCACCACTGATTTTGCTTCATCAGATAGTTTGTGTTGAGCCCATCAACTTGATGAACATTCTTCTCAACTAGCAAATATAAATGACTTTGGGGGATAATATTTCAATATATAATGACACAGTTACTGCGATGATTCTTTGAAGAACCAGGTTATTAAATATTAAATATCAAAGCTGTAAATTATTGTAGCAGCTTTATATAACTAAATTAAATTCAAACAAAACCTAATTTTCTTAATCATTGACTGTAATCCACCAGGAACATATGTTATTAACTCGGCTACAAATGGCAGAGAAATTGTAGGACTTCTAACAAGTTATTTGATATTAAATTCTAATCCTCTGAAAATCTTCAACAATCTCCTGAAAACTTCCGGAGCAGTCATGATCATGGCTTCTCAACTTCTGATATAGAAGCCCCCTTATCACCCCTATATTAAATCTAACAACACCCTCCAGTCTTACAGTTTTGAAGTCTATTGGATTAAAAAATATTCTCCCTTATCTTGAAAATATGTCAAGATTTGCATATTCCTCTTCTGCCATTTGCAGCTATTGTGTTCTTTGCAAACAAAGTACAGTGGTACCTTCAGTGAAGAGCGACTTGGGTAAGGAGTGGTTTATGTAAAGAGCAAAATTTTCTCAGAAATTTTGACTTGCGTAAAGAACACTGTCTTGGGTAAAGAGCACTTCTGAGGAAGTTTGGAACAGGCTTCCATGGCAAGGGAACCCACAGGGGGGACAAGGGGCTTAGCTTGAGCTACAGTGGGGCCCTGGGCAAAGTTTGGAAAAGGCTTCCATGGCCAGGGAACTCATGGGGGGTTTGTATGTGGGATCTGTGTGTGACAGTGTGGAAGGTGTGCCTTATCTATGTTTTAGTGCTGCTCCCCGTCAGCAGCTTGGGAATGTTAAAGTTGCACAAAAAGACAAAGATTCCATTAAGCCAATGGATAGCAGTGACTCCATTAGTGATTGTGAAAAAGCACAATCCTAACCATGTCTACTCAGCCTTAAGCCCCATTGTGTCCAATGGGTCTGACTCCCAGGAAAGTGTCTTTAGGATTGCAGCCAGTCATCCTCCTCTCTGTAACCCTCACATCAGCCATGAAGGTTTTCAAACATACAGTACAGTTCAGTACTGTACAGTATTTTCTTTATTGCAGTGTTGTCTGTTACTGTATATTACAGTGTTTTGTACTGTGTTATATTACAGTGTTTTGTAATCATTTTTATAAACAGTTAATATTTCTATATGAATATTTTTTGGGATTGTGGAACCAATCGTTTGAGTTTCCATTATTTCCTGTGGAAAAATCTGCTTCACGTAAAGAGCGTTTCACATAACAAGCATGCCTCAAGAATGAATTCAACTTGTTCCATGAGGCACCACTGTGGTTATTTCTGATCATCTTCTGCTTAGTTATGTCACTTCTGGCCCTCAGCAGGTGTCATGAATGCTAGTTAGCCCACAGGAAAGCTGATACAATTTGAGATTCAGTTATTTCCCCAGGCGGCACATTTGTGAAGTTTTAAAGTTGCCATTGCTGGATCAGGACTAGTGTCATAGTAACTTCAGAGAAATAATAGTCTGTACGCACAATCTGAGGCTCGAAGCTCTACGTGCTTAACCCTACAATCCAGAGTAACTACGGGAGCACGTAAGATACATTAGTGATGGCACCATCTAGTGAAAACCTATAGGAAATTCATATTGCAATCCAGAGTAAATTTTTCTTACACTGGAGCAAGGATTGTGCCCTAAGTATGCAAGGGAGCTCATATCTGTGGATCCTGTATCTGCAGATTAATTTATCTGCAAATTGGATCTGTGGGAAACTTTTGAGTCCTTTGAGAGTCCTTTGAGCCCAGCGGAAGCCCTGAATGTCTATCTGCCACCTCTGCCAGGCTCAGGCTGTCTTAGAGTTCAATCCAGAGTAACTATGGGGAGTCCTTGCTCCAACGTAAGAACAATTTGGATTACAATATGAATTTCCCATAGGTTTTCACTAGGTGGTGCGATAACTACGTTGATGTAAATGTCTCTTATGTGCTCCCGTAGTTACTCTGGATTGTAGGGTTAAGGTGAAAAAAACTGGGACAGTCCCTGTTTTCTGGGATATATGGCAACCCATATATCATAGAAAGAGTGAGATACAAATACAGTGGTGCCTTCACATAACACGTAACACGTAACATGTAACATGCCTCATGTAAAGTATGTTCCACATAACAAACAAAAATTTCTCTAGGATTCTGCTTCATATAACAAACAAACGCGTTGGCATTTGGGGTAGATGCCCCGGCCGGCAGCCCTTTTAAAAAGCGTCAGGGCTGCCTAGTGCGCCTGCCCATATTGAAAGCAACACATCCGCGCTTTTCCTCCTGTGGCCGCATGTCCGCTAGGCATAGGGAGAGAACAGCAGTGGAGAAGAGGGAAGCAGCTCAGGGCTAGCCAGAGGCTAAGGATGAAGCAAAGGAGAAAATGGGGAGACACTTTGAAAGTGTCTTTGATACAGAAGAAAGTGTCTGATTGCAGCATGTCCACCCAGAAGTAAGCCCCATTGTGTTAAATGGGGCTTACTCCCAGGAAAGTGTCTTTAGGATTGCAGCCTAAGTAGACTTCATAGGATCATGCACATTGAATATATGTTTTGAATTCAATTCCAGTGTTTTGTCATCATTTTTACATCCAATTCATATTTTTTATGAATTTTTTTGGGTTGTGGAACCAATCGTCTGAGTTTTCATTATTTCTTATGGGAAAATCTGCATCACTTAAAGAACATTTCACGTAACAAACATGCCTCCAGAACAAATTAAATTGGTTACCTGAGGCACCACTGTATGAGTAATGCATTTGTTATAAATGCATCTATGAGAACTGGCAGATGATGGGCCTATTGAACAGTCATTGGTCGTACCTGATTCATGAAGGTTTATGATGTTCTGGCCTGGAGCTGGTTCAGCATCTGTGGCTGAGCTGAAATTCAAATTCAGATCTCTCTTCCATGATCACTGTGAACTCACTGACAAAAAAGAGGGTAGTACAAAGCCCCTGAAGGGGTTTGCTCGTAAACATTTCTTGGGGGAAAAAATGTAATGTGGGTATATATTCAGTTCATAAGTAGGCTCTGGGTGGCGCAAGTGGTTAAGACACTGTGCCTGTTAACCAGCAGGCCAGGGTTTGAGACCCGGGTCATCCCCATAGGAGAGGGTAAGCTCCTGTCCGTAGCCCAGCTCTGCGACACCAGCTGGATCCAATCGCATTGGCTCTGCCATTCCATTGGACTAATTCAGTGGAGTGGAGAGGGGGGATTTGCTGCTTGGGTAACAGCCTATCCTCCATAACAATCCAACCCAGGCTTTTGTGCTTCACATGCAGTGTATGCAGCACCGAGCACGATACCATAGTCTTTCAAGACTGACGGAGGCCTGCTTAAGTAGAAAATCAGGTGTGACAAATCAAACTATCTGAAATCAGGAGCTATTACTCTAGCTCATCATTCAGTTCTATAATGGTGAGATATATGGGGCAAAAAGTTATTTTAAAAAAATCTCTGGCTACGTAAGGTACAAATCCAGGAACAATCCAGCTGGAAATTCTTGTTCAGCTCACAAATGAATGGCAAATTACTTTTGGTCACTGAGACAGAGGAAAGCAGAAAAGATAACGTGCAGTTTTTAAAAAAAACAAAAAATGCTGAGTGTGTCCATGTGAATTCAGCACCGTTGAAGTCCTGAATGTGGAAACCACGCTAGTCCTTTGGCAGTCTGGTTTTGATTTTTTTTTTCTCCCTGAGAGTTTTCAGGAAGTCTGGGGGAGGGACAAGGCAGTTTCTTTTTGTTATAATGGGCCCCTTTGTGGAGATGGAACAAGAGGAAAGGTCTGCCCATCTGCTGTGTGCACACAACGAGCAGTTCATTTCCAGGGGCTCTCCCCTTTGCTGCTAATAGGCAGTGGATCCCTGCTGAAGTTGGTAGAAGGGGAAGACGTGGGGGTCAGCTCATGATGGAACTGCTGGTGCTGCTCAATGCCCTGGTGACTCGACTGCTCTTTGTCTTGCACTCCCTGCTTGGGGTCTGGAGGGTGACAGAAGTGAAGAAGGAACCCAAATATTGGCTACTGGCACTGCTTAATCTCCTCCTTTGCTTGGAAACAGCAGTCACGCTCAAGTATAAGCATGGCAGAGGCTACAAATGGTGAGCATATTTCCCCACAATCTCTCCCTCTCTCTGGCACTTTACATTTATTCCCTAATTACTGGGGTCTTGTTAGAGTTTGTGGGCTGACTGATCATTACTTCTGTCACACTTTGAGAGCACTTCCCTCTTTGTGCCATCCTGTCCAGTTCCGAAACCAATTCCAACTTTCTTAGTTCAAATTTTTCTTTTGCCGACACTTCCCGAAAGGCTGGTCGCAAATCACACCTTTTTGATTTGGGGCAGGAAATGTATGGAGAATGTTGTGGTTTGCATGCTCATATAGGAAGCCTGTTCAGTTTTCCCCCTAATACTAGCTGGAGAGCAAACAAAACTCATTTCCCTGTGATGACTTTGCTATAGCATGATTAAGACCCACAGATTAGAACTGCGTAAACTGGTCAGGGAATCACTGTGCTATATTGTGGAATGAGATGCTCAAAAAACAGGGCATCTCAAGAGTATCGTATTCTGTGGGGTATAAGACATCCTAGAGCTACTCACAGTTATGCTGTTCCCAGGTACGCTTGTCAGCACCGGGAGGAGATTTCAATGTGGATCTGGATTCATTTATACAGATCCACAAACTTTGCACTGTGGACAAGCATTGTTCCTGTGCTGAATGGAGCATGAGAATAACTGGACACACACAAGTCCAAAAATGATTGTATCTAGGTCCTAAGATATATGTAGATACAGTTGAACAGCCCTACTGATATAATTTTGGGATTTATTTGATCAACAGCTTAGCAGGAGGTGAGTTTACATGACACCAAACTTTTGGCCCACAATGGAGGGAAAGGGTTTGCAAAAATCAGACCATTGCCAAAATTCCCCTCCTCTTTTTTCCATGAATGTTGACTAGCATTTATCTACAGTTTCCCTGGATCTTTATTTCTCCTGTATGACACTGTGTTTGACTGCAACAAAGACCAGCATAAGCCAACAGTAAAATGTGTACTCAGCAGATTGCAGATGCACACAAATGTTCCTCAGTGAACACTGTGTGTCTTAAATCTTCTGATCGTCATGGATCTGCAAGCAAGAGCAAATTCAAGCAAATTCATTTTAGAAACATGAGTGAATTAATTGATGAGTCACTGCTGATTCAAGTGCTTCTTGCAGATTTTAACTGTGAAAGATTCATTATAATAGAGACAAGCATCCTCTACTCATTTCCTAATCCCGACAGTGCCTGGAAGTTGATTTTATGAACAATAAATGATGCGACACTGAAATTTAGACTAGTCCTATGCGCACCTGTAAAGAGTAAGCACCATTAAAATCAGAGGGTCTTACATCAAATAAATATATTTCGGACTGCAGTCAAGGAAAAACTGTAAAATGTGCTAAATCTGTCCTGAAGTACAGCTTTAACTACTATAATATTGTAATCAGTTTACCAATAAAAGAAATTGGTATAACATTAACTAGCCTATTTACTACCCTATTAACATCAACATTAACAAACAAACCCTCTGCATGTGTACTCAGAAGTAAGTCCCGTTTAAATAAGCAAGTTAAATAAGTAAGTAAGTAAATAGTGCTTACTCCTAGGAAAATGTGCATAGCATTGGAGCCCTAAAATGTTTGACTGCTCCAGTTTTGGGGAAAGAGCTATGTAATGAGCCAGACTCTTATTGGTTGCCCAATAGCTACCGTTCTATGGCTATAGAAAGCCCACACATGAATGATGACTTCTCTTCTACCGGCATCTCATATGACCTAATAAGATGATGAATCAGCCAAAGCATTTTCCTAGATTTAGCACATGATAAGCATTTTCTGAAGTCCATATGTTGTTTGAGTTTGAGCCATACGCCAGCTAGTTTGAGTATTCAACTCTTGCTAACACCATTACAGCATAATACAAACTGCCCACTTGGGGCAACACCAGTCACTTTTGCTAGCCCAGGGTGTTGGAAAGCACATCTGTGACACCCAGATAGGAGGGGAAGCTGTGCCAGGGAATTGTGATGGCCTCTATAGGCTGATGTGGGACCTGGATGCTGGGTGTTGTACTGGCCAATCTTAGCACAGGGTCCAGGGAGGTGGCAGGAAGCATTGGGGTCAGGAGCAGTGATGGGATTCAAAGAAATTAACAACCGGTTCTATGTCCATCTGGCAGCCACTATTAAATGGGTATTTTTAAACTTTATAAATCCTATCTCTCATTAACAACCAGTTCTATAGAGTAGTGTGAACCTGCTGGAGCCCACCACTGGTTGGGAGGGCAGGGAGAGGGCAGTGGGAGGACATTCTCAGCAGGGTGGACAGGGAGTGGGAGGTGGGGCTGGGACCCAGCATTTGTGCTGGATCCAAGCCCTTTTCCCTGGGCTACAAAAGGTGCCAGTTCCAGTGAGTGTGTCTGTATGTCCTGTTTTTTCTAGGAAATGTCCTCCTTTTTAACCTTGTGTCCTGAACAAAATCTTAATTATCCTCCTTTGCATGCATGTAGCCTTCTTGTAGGCAGCATGTAGCCTTCTTGTAATTAATAAATTATATGTAATAAATTATATGTAGAGCACAATCCTACCATGTCTGCTCAAAAGTAAGCCCCGTTCTGTTCAATAGCTCTTACTTCCAGGAAAGTGTATTTAGGATTGCAGCCATAATCTTTTAAATTTAATAATAAGTAACAGTATTTAAATTAACCACATGAAAGCAATATATGTGAGTGTTTTTAGCTTTTATTTTGTCATATCCTACATTTTTCTCGTGTGCCCTATATTTTGGGAGGCCTTGTGCTCTTTTGCGTTAATGACATTTAATTACTCTGATTCCAGCAAAAGTTAGGATTGCACTGCTAGTCTTCTACTAGTGGCAGGTCATGCCACACACACCCCCTCCCAAATAGGTTTGGTTTGGACCTAAAATGCATTACATCATCCCCAACTTCTGGGACTTTTTGAAACACAGAAAAAATGATGAACAGGAATGGAAAAAGAGAGCTGTAAAAAGAGGCATATTTCAGTTTTACTTCTGTGTCTCTTGCATTAATTTATGGCTTGCTAATTCACAACTAAGTATTTGTACTACTTGCCCAAGAAGTGCCATTGTCTGCACAATCCTAGGCATGTCTACTCAGAATTCAATGGGACTCAGCTCTCGTAAGTGTGTATAGGATTGCGGCCTGTGTCTTGAAGCAAGGGGATAAGGCTGTAATCTTATCCACACTTTCCTGAGAGTAAACGTCATTCACTATAATGGGACTTATCTTTAAGCAAGTATTGGACTACCACACATCAAAAAGCACAAATAGTATTTTCATAATGTGTGGGTAGTTCATTCACAAAACCAGAGCCAACAACATGATGCATCAATAATAATAATGATGCACCAATTAATAAACCTGCATGTGTAAATAAGGCCAGAGGCAAAAAGAAAAACAGAGGTTGAGAGTACAGAAATAGTCATTTACAAATGGATTTTACATCGCAACTTAAGATTAATACTGGTTTCCATGTTCAAGACTATCAACTTAATCAGACAATTCACATTTTAATAAAAATGTGCAAACATTTTATCTTAAAAGGTTAAGAAGTATCCTACCAAATATATGCCAATTGCCTTTCCTCAACCCACAGTGAAATATGTATGGTGCCTGCCAGCTGCATATATGTGATATCAGCGGATGATATCTTGCCTCTCTGACTCAACTCCCCAAAAATGAAAATAGTGTCCTATTACTGGGGTGCATCTTTGGAAACCAACCTTGTGCTGCTTTCTCAAACCTGTAAGAGAAATAATTGTCTGATAGAATGAACAACACATTTCTGACAGCCCAGTCCTAAGATGCCTTTGGTTGCGAAAATTGCTGCCACCGTATCCGAAGTTGCCTCATGCTACTGCTGACAGTTTCTCAGGAGAATGGGACTTTCATCCCCTTCTCATGGGTAAAGGAAGTAGTCCCACAATGGTGCTACTTGATTCTGCAACAACCTTTCTAGTGCCATAGAATCAAGCGTTTACATAATGATGGAAGGCCCTACATGGAAGCTCTGGATTTGGTGGAGCTAAGCCAATGCTGCCCCCTCCCTCCACTACCAGGCCTCTTCCCTATCCTCTCCAATCACACGCATAATCATCTTCTAAACCTCGCTTGGGATCCTGTCCATGAGTTCACAAACCTCAAAATCATCTGCAGAATTTTAACATGATACAAAAGAAAAATCCAACTACAGAGAGGGGGAAGAACACATTGTAACTACAGGGAATAGAAAAGATGTGTCCTTCAGTAGTGAAGAGGAGGCAGCGCCATTCCTCCCCATATTTGAGACTCTGAGTAAAATATTTCTCAGTAGAACCTATATCACTGGTTAGCTCACAAGTTCTATGTGTTGAATTATTATTGTTGCCTATGTGTTTTGATTGGAGATAGTGACCCCCCCAACAGCCTGGCCACTACATCCCACCTCCTCCCACTTCAGAAGCTTTTTAGTCTCCTGCCACATCATACTTTGTATTCCATCACAAGTTAGGAACGTGTTGTCAGCCATGCTCCCTGTTTGGAATTCAGCTCCTCACCTGTTCCTAAATGCTTTAGGCTGCAATCCTAAACTCCAGTTAGGCTGGCCTAAGCCCTGGCATAAGTCCTGTGCTGATTTGGGGGTGTCACAAAAATGCTGTAACACTCTTCTGTGGCACTCCTGGGAGATGGTAAGGCAGGTGCACAGATATGCTCTTACTGCCCTACATCACCATGGGAATGAGAAGACTGGTGAATTGTGCCAGCCTAGTTGCAGTTAAGACGCTGTGCCTGTTAACCAGCAGGCCAGGGTTCGAGACCCGGGTCGGCCCCACAAGACAGGGTGAGCTCCTGTCCTTAGCTCAGCTCTGCGATGCCAGCTGGATCCAATTGTATTGGCTCTGCCTTTCCATTGGACTAATTCAGTGGCGTGGAGAGGGGGGATTTGCTGCTTGGGTAACAGCCTATCCTCCATAACAATCCAACCCAGGCTTTCGTGCTTCGCATGCAGCGTGTGCAGCACTGAGCACAATACCATAGTCTCTCAAGACTGACGGAGGCCTGCTTTTTTAGTTTAGGATTGCACCATTAGCCAGGAGCTTAAGCAGCACTCAGAAAGGTACTGTTTCAGATTTGAGGGTGATAGGCCAAGAGTCTTAGCACAATAGTATAGGGGAAAGTGTTTTTTTCACCACACACAACATTTACCATTTCAAATACTGGGGGATGATGCCCAAGTTCACACTTGATCCACTTTCCACCTACTGGTATGTGTTCTCAAAAATTTTGGTATGACATCAGATTGCTTCCCCATCACCAACTAATCTAAATTTATGTGTTAAACACAATGGATTTAGTCCTTTTATTTGATAATTTTTTGGTCACATTTGGCAGCAAAATTGTCTTTGGAAGAGTTCAGAAGAACTTGGCTTCATCTCTGCAATTTACTTACTTGGATCAGCAAAATTTATGCCAAGGGCTGCAATCCAGTAATAAAATACTTAAAATGTCTAGTGAAAACAATGGAATTTAAGTGCGATTCTAAGCATGCTTGCTCAGAAGTAAGTTCCATTCTGTTCTATCGGATATAATCTCAGGAAAGTGTGTATAGATTGTAGCCTAATATGTGTAACTGTACTGGATTGTGTACTGGACTGAGTAAAGATAATGTCCCATATACATTCCAATTGTGTGTTTTCTTCAACATTTAGGAGTCTTAGGGCACAATCCAGAGTTAGGGCAGTGAGGAGAGCCCTAGCTGGGCTGTCCCAACTATTCTGAATCTGGAGCAGAGCTGCATCCAGAGAGTCAGGAAGCCTGGGCTGCCCTAGCTGCTCCAGAGCATGCTCAGCAGGCACCAAGGCAGTGACACCTGGGGTGGGCTTGCTCCTGAGGAGACCCACCTCAGATTGCACAAGGAACAGCTGTGCTGCCTGCCTTATAAGGAATCCCAGAAGTTCCTGACAATCAGTAACAGCTGCAGCATGAGAATGCAATACAGCAGTACATCTAGTGGAGGGTGGATGCTTGGAGTGGCCAGCTGTATCCCCAGGTTAGTGGTCTGCTGTAGTTGTGCCGTACCCTGAAGTTGAGAGGCAGGGGTTGCAAATAGGCTACCCAAGAACTCAGATTTTTGGTCAACACTGCCATTTTTACTCTGCCTTATCATGGACCCCTATGGGTCTACTCACTACTATACCTGCTCCTGAGGTAGTATAACTCTGAGGAGCTGGTAGAGGGCATTTCTGCCTGGGAAACAGACTTTGGATATAGCAGAATTGCTCTGCCCTGGGCAATGCTAAACATGCCCTCAATATGCCTATCCTGAACTGCCTAGGCTGGCCCAGTTTGGGCCACCCGTCTTGGGACAGCCTATATTGCCTTAAGGCTGCCCTAAGCCTTCTCCAGCATAACTGGGTTGCCCCATATTGGAATTGGACCACCCCAGTGATAGATAAGGCAACCCAAGTGCACTTCTGGATTGCAGCCTTATTGTCCTATGCTACCTTGTGGTACTTCATGAATGTAAAATTCCTACCAAGGTTTTTAAATTGTTGCTAAACTTAATTACAATTATTCAGTTCAGCTTTAAAATATACAGATCAACTCATAAGCATTATAATTGTGTGGCAGTGGATCTCCTAAGAAACTAGATCTTCTTACTGTAATATCTGATCACCTATTACTTTTGTATATATAGTTGACTAAAAATCACAGGTGTAGACGTACCCATGGCAGCAATATTTCTGAGTTCACATTTTAAGTTGTCCCATATGATTAAAGAGCTCCCAGTCACACTTCAGGGGACAAATAAGGTGATGCCTTCAGAGATGCCATACTGTTATTTCCTAAATCCTGAGAAATCCATACTGAAATTTCCCACTACCATGCTAACAGTGCAATCCTATTCATATCTACTAATAAGTAAGTTCCATTGAGTTCAATGTGGCTTCCTTCCAGGAAAGTGCTCTTAGGCAGGGTGTCCAGATCCTAAAGCCAAAATGTAGGACATGGTCACCCAAATGTCCAGATTTTCAACATCCTACATTTTGTCTTACATTTTAAAAAAATCAGAAGTAAGCTTCATTGACTTAATGGGCTTACTTCTGAGAAGGCACCCGTGAATGGGGCTGCTTACCTTGGCCGGGGTATGCTACTGAGGAGGCTCAGGCTGGCAGGGGAACTTAGTGGGGCTGCCTCATCCAGGCAGCCATTTTAAAAAGAATTCCTCTGCGCATGTGCGAGCAACCTATCACTTCCTAAAGGCTTCCGATTGAGAGCACTTCTCCATGGGTGGAGCATACCCTCGTGGGACTTCACCGGCATGCGCCTCCACTTAGGAAAGTGAAAGTTAGAGGCCTTTAAGTGGAGGCATGTGCCGGCAAAGTCTCAGTAGGGGATGCTCCACCCACGAAGATGTCAGAAACCTTTAGGAAGTGCTAGGCTGCGTGTGCATGTGCAGAGGAATTCTTTTTAAAATGGCTGCCACAGCTGGTCAAAACATAGCTGTGCCAAGCCTGTATCTGCCCCCCAGATCCCCCAAACACCCTCCCACCCCCACAGTCTGGTCCAGTCGTCAAAAACTGGACAAGTCCGGCCAATTCCGGTTATCTGGGAAGCCTGTCTTCCAGGCTTCTGTCTGGAAGACACTTTCCTGAGAGTAAGACCCATTGAACACAATGGGGCTTACTTTTGAGTAGACATGGTCAGGATTGTCCTCTTAGTGACTCAGTTACTGCTGAGACGGATCCTTGAGATAGTGGGGGGGGGGGCAATCTTAGTGCCAACCCTGAGCACCACAGAGACCCCCTTGCTTTCTCCCCAGCATCATCATGAGATACCTTTGCTAGGTACAGATACAGATATTTGCCTTTATTTGCCTTTATTTCTTAAGTGTATTTGTAACGCTGAAGAGATGGTGATGCGTAAGTTTTTGACAACAGACACTGGGAGGAAAGAATGTAGCAAGGCTAGCCAAGAATGCTTTCTCTAGACACCTCATTTTGAAGAGAAAGCTTGAGCCAAAATCCTGAAACTCTGTTGGCGAAGGACAGCTTCATTAGATCAGCATCAATTACAGGCCAGCTGGAAGGATGTTTCATATACGGAAATCCTAGAGGGAAGATAGTCATCCAGTGTGCAGTCACTTGCTGAACTTGCAAAATGTCCCGTGTCCTGTTCCCCTTCCTCATACACGTTTCTCTGTGTGTACACCTGGTTTATATTTCAGCTGGAGACATATTTGATTGTTTCCACCCTGAAAAGCTAGAGAGAAAATTCATGTACATGGGGATGTAATACATTTTAAAACATTTTTAAAAGAAAAGGCATGTTAGCATATTTTTACAACATGAACAGCATCTGGATACTTTAATATGGAAAGTTTCTGACTGCAACATGGGTATAAGTGTATTTCACAGATAAGTCCGTTTTGAGCCAATAATCAAGGAATTTTTTATGATTCTTGGATACGTTGGGGGGTTTAAACCTAGGGCGGGGGTCTGACTATAGTTTTGCATGATTTTATCTGAGGAAAGAGCCTGAAAAATAACCAACCAGTAATTGTTACTAAGGAACTATACAGTATCTAATTTATTTAAAATACTAGCAAAAATGTACCTGCATTGTGGGAGTAAAATTCCTCCTGTACTCCATCCCCCTATTGGGCATCAAACCCCCATGTGCATTGTCCCCCCATGTGCAATACCCCTGTACAACATTCCCATGAGCACCATTCCCACATGTGCACCATCCCCACATGCGCAACACCTCCAGGTGCTTCATCCCTGCATGCACATCAACCCCGCCTGCACATCAACCCTCATGTGCAACATCCTTCATGCTCATTAACCCCTCATGCACACTTTCCCCCCTGTGCACCATATGCTACCCTCCCATGCACATCATCCCCCATGTGCACCATGTATAACACTCCCATACACATTATCCCCCATTCGCATCATCAACCCATGAGCAATACCCATGTACAACATCCACCAAACATACCACTCCCATGCACACTGCCCCCCCACACACTGTCCACATGTGCACCGTCCCACATGCACATCATCCCCCCATGCTCAACATGCCCATGTGCATCAACCCCCATGTGCAACATCCCCATGTGCATCAAACCCCTTGTGCATCAACCCCCATGTGCATCAACCCTGCAGGGGCATCATCCCATGTGCAACATCCCTCCATGAGCACCAACACCCTATGCACATCAACCCCCATGTGCAACATCTCCCCATCCCCAACATCTACCCCTGTCCAACATCACCATGTGCATCAACAATCATGCGCAACAACTGCCATGCACAACATTCCCCATGTGCATCAACCCCCATGCACATCAACCCCCATGTGCATAAACCCCCCTACACATTAAACCCCCATGTGCATAAACCCCCATATGCAACATCCCTGAAGTGCTTAAACTGCCATGTGCATCATCCCCCATGCACATCATCCCCTCTTGCGCATCAACCCCCCCCCATGTGCAACACCCCATCCTATGTTCATTACTCCCCTCACAATGGTGGGCACGCCTATCTGGCAGGTTCAAGATTTGGGGCTGGGTCTTCAATGTTTAGGCCAATAAGTATCAGTCTTCAATGTTAAGTATAGGCCAAAAATATGTTTAACCCCTTTCCAGCCCCTTAAGGGTTAAATTTATCAACATTGATTCTTGGTTGATGTTGATGTCACAGAAGGAACACCCTCCCCAAATTTCACGCTTCTAGGTCCATGGGTTGGGGCAGCGCATCCCACGGCCAGGGATTCTTCAATGTAAATTATAGGGAAGAAAATGCGTTGCGCCACTTTTCATCTCCTTCCGATTGGAATTTCCGAAAACCAGTTCTTAGTACACCCCTTGGTCACGGAACACCCACCCCAAATTTCATGGTTCTAGGTCCAGCGGCTTTGGCTGGGCTTTCATGAGTCTGTCAGTGCGTGAGTGAGTCAGTGACTTTTCAGTTTTATATATAGAGATAAAAGATCATAAGATACCTTTTCATTCATTAACTTTTTAAATTCTGGTCTTCACAACCTTTTTGTAAACACTATCCAGATAAATGTACTGTAAACAACAGATAGCAGTAGAACAATTAATCAGATGCCTGGTGTGTTAAGCCAGAGGCTCAACATATAACACATTGTACAACTTATAAATAAAACTGGAAGTGTGCAATTCAGTTCACAGAGTAGAGAAAAGCAGCAAAGAATAACTTTGAGCGAGTGCAACTACACATGGTTGCAACCCTAATTTACTCAACTGTTTACACAGAAGTAGACTGATTGCTTTCCATGGGTGCTATCTTCTATATACTTTACAGTGGTGCCTCATGTAATAAGTTCCAAATTTTTTCTGAATTAATTCATTCCGAAGGCAAGCTTGTTACCTGAAACGCTCTTTACATGAAGCAGATTTTCCCATAGGAAATAATGGAAACTCAGACAATTGGTGCCACAACCCAAAAAATATTCATATAGAAATATTAACTGTATATAAAAATGATTATAAAACACTGTAATATAATACAAAACACTGTAATATATAGTAACACACAACACTGCAATAAAGAAAATACTGTACAGTACTGAACTATACTGTACCTTTGAAAAACTTCATGGCTGGTATGAGGGTTACAGAATGGGGAATGACTTTCACAATCACTAATGGAGTCACAGCTATCCATTGACTCAATGGAATCTTTGGGCAAAATCCAGAGTAAGTATGGGGAGTCCTTGCTCCGGTTTAAGAACAACTTACTCTGGATTCCAATATGAATTTCCCATAGGTTTTCACTAGGTGGTGCAGTAACTATGGGTGCACGTAAAGTCTCTTACGTGCTCCCGTAGTTACTTTGGATTTGGGGATTTGTCTTTTTGTGCATCTTTAACATTCCCAAGCTGCTGATGAGGAGCAGCATTAGAACATTGATACGGCATTCCATGCTTTCAACTTCCACGCTGCCACACACAGATCCCACATACAAACCTGGCTCAGGCTGCTCCCCCGGGTCCCCCATGAGTTCCCTGGCCATGGAAGCCTATTCCAAAGTTTGCCCAGGGCCCCACTCTAGTTCAGGCTAGTCCCCTAGTCCCGCCTGTGAGTTCCTTTGCCATGGAAGCCTGTTCCAAACTTCCTCAGAAGTGCTCTTTACTCAAGACAGTACTCTTTACACAAGTCAACATTTCTGAGAAAATTTTGCTCTTTACTCAAAATGCTCTTTATTCAAGTCACTCTTTACTCAAGGTACCACTGTATATAACATTGAAAGGTCAGTGATTGACTGACTGACTGACTGACTCACTCACTCACTCACTCACTCACCAAAACTGCTGGACCTAGAAGCATGAAATTTGGGGAGGATGTTCCTTCCATGATGGAGGCACCCACTAAGAATCAGTTTTTGGACATTCAAACCAGAAGTGGGTGAAAAGGGGCACAGTGCATTTTCATTTTGATACATTGAAGAATCGCTGCCCCAACCCCTGCATCTAGAGCAGGGATCCTCAAACTATGACCCGCGGGCCGGATCAGGCCCGCCAGAGGCCTCAATCCGGCCCGCCGGTCTTTTGGGGGGTTTGGGAGGCGCTTTGTGGGCACTTGGGGGCAGTTCAAGGCTGCCGCGGCGAAGATCCGCCAGTCGTGGCAGCCCTGTGCAAAGGGAGAGAGCCCCTCCAGGCTCCAGAATTTGGGCAGCTTCAAGCTGGCCCTTAAAAATTTTTTTAAAATGTTCCACGCGCAGCTGGAGCAGGGGCTTCAGGCTGGAGCGCGCGGCCACCCCAGCTGCCAGGGGCCCAGGTTGAGGCTGGCGCGCACGCCTCCTGCTGCTCTCTCGTGACCGTCCCAGGGCTTCAGGCTGGCGTGCGCGTGCCTCTCACCGCCCTTGCGTGGCTGCCCCAGTTACCAGGGGCTTGAGGCTGGCATGCATGCCTCCCACCACTCTCTCATGGCCCCCCAGCTGCCAGGGGCTTACTTCTGAGTAGACAAGCTGAGAGCTGGGCTATTAAGGCCACCTTCCCATCCACACTTTCCTGGGAGTAAGCCTCATGGACTCTAATGGGCCTTACTTCTGAGTAGACATGCAGGGGGCTGGGCTTACTTTCCTGGGAGTAAGCCCCACTGACTCTAATGGGCCTTACTCCTGAGTAGACATGCATAGGCTTGGGCAAAATTCCTGAACAGCAAGCTCAAAATTGAGGTGAGCTTGTGTGTGTGTGTAAGAATACATGGGTGTGTGTGTGTGTGTGTGTGTGTGAGAGAGAGAGAGAGAGAGAGCATGGTGTGTGTCAGTGCATGTCACTGACATTCCTTGTGTTGCTGCAAATTTCTTTCTTTGAGGGTGTCTTACAATTATATGTCTTAAGTCTGACATGAAAAATATGTTAAGTTAAATATGTTGAAGTAACATGTTGCTGGAAACTGCTTTGAGGGCGTCTTGCATGTGTGGGTGAGAATCAGGCATGTTACAAGTTTTTCTATTTCAAAAGTGTTGAAATTAAGCACAGGAAAGCAATACAAGCATTTTTGCTTCATTTTAACATGTCCTACATTTTGTAAAAATTTTTTAAATTTTAACATGTCCTACATTTTTTAACATGTCCTACATTTTTAAAATGTCCTACATTTTAAAAATGTAGGACTTCCTACATTTTGTCCTACGTAAGTCCTCTCACTCTCCAGCCCCTGACAGTGTCTGAGTGACAGTGAACCGGCCCCCTGTTTAAAAAGTTTGAGGACCCCTGACCTAGAGGCATGAAATTTAGGGACGGTATTGTTTCTGTGATGTGAACATCCACTAAGAACCAATGTTTAGAAATTTAACGCTTAAGGGGTTAAAAAGAGCACAACGCATTTTCGTCCTATACTTAACATTGGAGACTGACTGATCAACTCCCAGCCCTGATCTTCTGAAGTATATTCCTTCTATGATGTAAGGACCTACCAAGAATTGGTGCCTGGTGATGCCTGGAGCCTGAAGGTACCTGCTGCTCGGTGATGCGCTCTTGTGACCAGTGGTGCCCATTGCCCACTGTGCAGTAGTGTTTGGTGGTGTCCAATGGTGCCCAGTAAGGATGTCTGGTGCTCAGTAGGGATGCCACTGCGCACTGCCCAATGGTTCTTGGTGGTGCCTACTGCCCAATGGTGCCCATTAGCCCAACATCAGGCGAAGCTCCGTGAGTTCCTGTAAGCTCAAAGGTGTGCATAACTGGCCACTGTTATAAAACTGTTGTTAGCACCTATTCTAATGCTGTTAAAGTGATAAGTGATGCTCATTAGGGTGTACAAAGAGAATATTTGAAATCTGATTAAAAAACTGCATTTATGAAATAAACAATAAATACCAAAATTTGTAATAACAAGGAGGAGCGAAGCTTTTACAAAAACTGTAAAAAAGGCAACCTATACAAACCTGTATTTTGTATAAGTTAGTTTAAGTTGTTAGTTATTAGTTTATAGTTGTATAGGTTAGTTTATAGTTATATAAGTTAGTTTATATAGTATGTATAAGTATAGTTTGCAAAAGAATCAAGGAGGGGGAAGGTGGCCAAATTGGCCAGGGGCGTCCCCACAAAAGTAGCTGGAAAAATAACTAGGGGGGTCTCAAACAGCACCTAGAACTAGAAAGGTACTAGGAGGGGCAGTCCTCTTGGCCATCATGGTGCAGAGAGGGAGCAAAAACAAAATCTCATGGAAAAAATTTTCCAGTTTCACCCCTCTTAGGGATGCCAGGTGCCCACTGGAGCACACTTCCTGGTGGTGCCTGCTGTTGACCACTGCCCAATTGTGCCTGGTAGGGATGCCTGGTCCCTGCTGATGCACACTGCTGCCTGCCACTGACTCCTAGTAGTCTCTGGTGCCTGGTCTCTGTCGGTGCTCAGTGGTGGCAAGTGCATGCTGGTGCTCACCACCCATGCCTTCCACCTGGTGCATATGCCTGGTGCCCAGCTATGCCCAGAGCCCACAAATATTCTGGAAATTTTACTCCTGCAGTGGTGGGTTCATTCTGATTATGGTGCACTGAATTATAGTCCTGGACTTGGTTTCAGATAGAAATTAGGAATACATCCTGGTGTTTTGAAAATCAGATCTCTGCCAAACATTTGGAAAATGGAACAAGGGTGCAGAACGGTCTGGTAAAGAGAAGAAGGTTTACTTTATTTATGGATGCCTTGAGCCCTGGTTTCCTTTTTCTCAAGCACAATGAAATGATTAACTTTGGCTGCAGCTTGCCTTGAAACCTGGTCTCATGGAGATTGATTGCCCTGTCATTATCTCTGCTGTTGCAACAGCCTTGAGTCCTGAGTGACCTCACGGATAACCTCACAGATATGATTTATACTTGGTTTATTGGCAGAAAATGCTAGCCTTATAAAAGTGCAATTGTAGCTTGTTTTGGTACAGGCAAGCTGGCATGGTTGTGCTGTGTGGAAGTTTTGGGCTGTTACATTTGTTTTTAATCCAATGTTAGCACTCCATAGTCTTTCCATAGGCTGGAAGAAAATATTAAGATGTACATGTATTGCTCAAAACATAAATTGAATTCCTCTGTTCCTTTGTATTCTAGTCAGCATCATGATAATGATTTATTAAATCCATCTCTTTAATGTTTTGACTTTGCAAGCACACGGGCTTTGCGATTCATTTTAAGTGTGGTAAATCCAGTCTCTTTTTATTCGTTCCCAGGTTTTCGCCAGCAATCCTTCTATATTTGATTAGTATAGTACCTTCTTTGTGGCTTCTGGAACTTCATCCTGAGATCCAGGTATTTCTTTTCCATTACATGACAGATTTAGAAGGATCTAGGCAGTGCTGGTGATACCGTTAAGCAAAGTGAGCCAGGATGATTCAAGGGCAAGGAGCAAATTTGGGGCATGGTTAAAAAGCATTTATATCATGAAATACTACCTTTTTATCTCTGGTGAGGAAGTGCCATTTAGATTTTCTATATCAGGCATCAAACATTGTATTTGTATTTATTGATTCTGTTGTCATTTTCTCAGACTATTGCATCAGTTCTATCCCATGTCAGCCTACACATGCAGTCTGGCCAGTGGCACATAACACTGTATGCTGAATTGTGTGTGTGTGTGTGTGTGTGTGTGTGTGACAACACTGAGTGGGAGAAGTAAGTAAAAAATATTTTTTACCTTCCTGTAGGCCACCCTTCTTGCGGTGGAGCTGTAGTGGAATTCTGCACCCATGTACAGCGCAATAGTCCAGTGTTTTAGTGTTTCCAGTAGGACAATAGTCCAGTGTTTTGAAAAACAAAATTGTCCAGTGCAATGAGATTGATAACAGTTGATAGCACAGGACATCATACCCCAAGCTAGTCCCAATTTTGGCCTTACCACCAGCAGAGGTAAAGTTCGTTCAAATTCAATCAGTACAGTATTTTTCTGGCATAGAACCAGCATCTGCATGGCATTAATTAGCAAGCAGACATCTACAGCAGCAGTGTTGCTGGTTTAAATGGAGATATGCAGGCATACTTTAGGACAGACTTGGGCCATAAGTGTATCAAAAGCTAGAAGTAGTTATTATGCTTCTAATAGAATAAGGCTGCAATCCTAATCACACTTTCCTGGATGCAAGTACTATTGAACACAATGGAATTTACTTCTGAGTACCCATGGTTAGGACTGCACTGTATATGTAAAATCAACAGCATGTAGGCAGAATTCACTCCAGTCACTTGTTTGCATGAAGAATAAGCCTCCTTTTTTGTCTAGAACTAACTTAATAGGCTGCAAACTGAAAAGACCTTTGTGCATAAGTTGTACCGTGTCATTGAAACCATAATCCATCTCTGTTTCTGGCTAGATTTCAGTGGGAGATTTTCATACACCATCACTCTTGAGAGTACCATTAAAAATGGCAATTTGTGTTTCATTTGCATTTCTTCTTTTCCTGTTTTATTACACATGAGCAGCTATGATTAAATTAATGTCATTTTCCTTGCTCATTGCCATGGCTCATTTGCACTTTATGTTTGATACGACAGTCAAATCACAGTACATAATTGTGTGACGTTATATTAATGTTTGGATCAATATACCAAGGTCACACAAACAGGGAAATATGTTATGTGAGTGCTATGTACAGTATAATGCAATTTATATTGCAACCCAGAGCAAATTGTTCTTACACCAGAGCAAGGACTCCCTGTAGTTACTCTGGATTTCACCCAGAGTTCACTCGAACACAATTCTAGTCCTGCAGTGAAAAAAATCACAAACCTATCATGATTTTTAATCAATTCATTCATTTGCACTGATCCTGAAAATATGTGTTAGAGATAACTTGTCTTCCATAGGCAGATTGGCTATACTGGGTGCCCTGTAGGATTGGGTTGTGAGAATATGTGCTTCAGATTCAATTTATATGTGAGGAGCGAGTAAGGGAGACCAAGTGCATTCTAATGTTATCTTTTGACTGATGTTAAAGCTGAGCATAGGAGGGATGATGCACACTTTGACAGTAGTCCGTCTAAACTTAAAATTAGTCATAGCATTAGCAGCACCCTTGATTTGATCACACACTCTGCCAACTCTCCCCCTCTTTTCTAGTGATAGCTGGATCTGCCAACTGTAGAGCCAGCTGGGGTTGTTTGCTGAGATCGTGGGGGAGGAGAAAGATTATGGTCTATCGAGAGATGATTATGGATTATGGAGATTATTCAGAATATAGATTATAGAAGTTTGAGGAAGCATCTTCTGGCTAGCAAAAGCAATTGTACAAATTTGCCCCTTGAGGAACATCTTTGGAAAACAACCTCTTAAGCCTAAGACCATTATCCCTTCATTTGACACAGCACTAGAATCCAGTGGCTGTCTACTCAGAAGTAATCTCATTGTGTTTAACGATGTTTACTCTCAGGAAATTGTGTATAGGATTGCAGCCTAAATGACAGGTCGTCCCGGTCCCTTTTGTTGATATGTTTCCCCTCTATATACACCTCTTCTCTACATGCATGAATGGACAGGTCCTGCACTGGCCAAAAATTGCCACAAGTGTTGGTGAGAAACCCCAGGATTTTATCCAAAACTTATTATTGGCAACTGAAATAAATTCAGACTTTGGAAAGAACCAATAGTGCCAAATGTTATAAACTTGCTGTTGAGAGTGTGGGATATTACATTTCTGTAAAAAATGATGGCTTATTAAACTTTGAATAAATACTGGCTCTTTCTGGGGAAAATGGCATGGAAAAATCCTGGAGAAGAGTCTAGTTTTTAACATGCTACTGCAGATGTGGAAAAAGATTCACTTTATTGTAAGCAGTGTAATCTGGAATATTTCATGATGTGTGCAAATTGCATTTATCGTACATTTTAAAATTTAGCTTTAATATTTAAGAAACAATTAATAATAAAAAGAGAGACGTAAAGACCCCACTCTTATCATGCCACTAGTGAAAACATAAATAGTTCGTTTTTCGGTTTTGAGTTGCTCATAAGGGAGGGAGAGGGAAAACTGGGGAAAAGGTACAGAGGATGTAAACAGAAATACAATTATGCATAAGGTATGTGATGTAATTGGAATATACACATCCCCCTAATGCACACCGTCTCCCCATGCGCATCGTTCCCCCATATGTATCGTCCCCCCATGCGCACTGTCCCCCCATGCGCACTGTCCCCCATATGTACCATCCCCCCATGCACACCATCACCCCTTGTATAACTTCCCTCCCAGGGCATCAGCTGGATGTTGATCCATCCGTCTTCAATGTTAAGTATAGGACGAAAACACATTGCACCCCTTTTCTGACCCTTAAAGGTTAAATTTCTCAACATCGGTTCTTGGTGGATGTTGATGTCACAGAAAGATCAGCCTCCCCAAATTTCACACTTCTAGGTCCGGGAATTGGGGCAGAGCATCCCTCAGTCACCAATTCTTCAATGCAAAGTATAGGGAGGAAAATGTGTTGCACCTCTTTTCACCCCCTTCCAGCTGGAATTTCTTAAAAATAGTTCTTGGTGGGTGCCTCTGTCACTGAAGGAACCCCCCTCCCCAAATTTCATGCTTATAGGCCCAGCAGTTTTGGCTGGGTGTTGTTGCTGAGTGAGTCAGTGAGTGAGGCAGTGAGTCAGTCAGTGACTTTTCAGTTTTATATATATAGATAAATGAAACAGCTTATTGCATTGCCTCTGCTGTCATTATATTTCAGTATAAATGCATACATAGAGAAAGGGAAATTGAAGAATATCTTTGGGAACACAGAGATTCAAAGGATAAACATAATAAAACATATTGCCTTGTCATATGTAAGAATCGTCTTATTCTGAATCAGTCTTTATACAGATAAGTGGCTATAGCTGTAATGAAACTATAGTATTGTTTCCTGCAAATGATAAAAACTATGTTTTTAGTTCCAGGAAACTGGGGGATTCTTTCTAACAAAAAAGATTGACTAAGGGCAAAATCCAGAGTAACTACAGGGAGTCCTTGCTCTGATACAAGAACAACTTATCTGGATTCCAATATGAATTTCCCATAGGTTTTCACTAGGTGGTGCAGTAACTATGGGTGCATGTAAAGTCTTTTATGTGCTCCCATAGTTACTCTGGATTTGGGGGTTACATTTCATTATAGTTTATAGTCAAATATAGAAAAAGACACACTATGTGCACAATCCTAACCAATTTAGGCCAGCCTAACTCACCTGGCCTATCTTCCCAAGGTGGTGTGGGGAAGTTGGTGTATGCCTGTGCATTGGCCTAACCTCCCCCGCACCCAAGGGTGGGGCAGAAGTACCTTACTGCACTTTTGTGACAACCCCCAGGTGAGTACAGGATTTATGCTGGGGCTTAGGCTAGCCTATGCGGAGGGTAGGATTGCAGCCGTATAATTACTTTCTTACTAGGAAGACAGATTAAAATTGCAGTAATGACCTACCACTTGACTTTCCATAATATAGAATTCGAGTTAAGTGAATGCATTTCTAAATAAGTAAAGCAAAAAGGAAATCATGAATAAAAAGTTTTTTTTTAAGATTGATTTTGAAACATTCCAACAGTCATGAATGTTTTGCGCTTACAGGGAGAGATGAGGCATCTTGCCAAGAAATGTCATTCGGTCTGATGTGAAAATGAAATTTGGGATGAGAGAGAGAGAAGCAAAATAGTCTTAGGCCTATATCCTAAAGTGAAATTAAGCTTTCCATAAAATAACTTTCCATAAAATAACACTAGAGGGTGACATAACTGCGTGGACCCATAACTGCTATGGATTTTGCCTTTGGCACAATTCTAACCAATTTAGGCCAGCATAACTCATCTGGCATAACTTCCCATGTTGGTGTGGGGAGGCTGGCACATGTCTGTGCACTGGCCTGATCCCACTTGGAGTGGGGCAGGCGTGTCTTATGGCACTTTTATGATATCCCTGACCAGGACTGGTTTTATGGAGGCCTAACTGGGGATTAGGACTGCAGCTTTATTCACTTAGGGCACAATCCAGAGTAACTATGGGGAATCCTTGTTCTAGTGTAAGAACAATTTGCTCTGGATTGCAATATGAATTTCCCATAGATGCAGTAACTACAGGTACATGTAATGTCTCTTACATACTCCTGTAGTTACTCTGGATTGTAGGGTTAAGCACATAAGACACTTCTGCTGAACTCGAAACTGATTAGTGACTGAGAAGTGAAGCCAGTTTATGTCAGATTTGTAGATACATGAAAGTGCATTTACTCAACATGAGGTGGGGCAACAGATCAGATCATACCCTACAGCCCTGCCTGATGGCTTAGCTCACATAAGTTCACTGGGTGCAATGCACTTAATGGCACTGATGCACATTGGCTGCAAAGCACATTGTTAGAGGTATTTGAAAATGATGTTATTTATTTTACTCAGAAATAAGACCATTGTGTTCAATAAGATTAGGTCTGTAATCCTATATTACTGTATGGAAACAAACACCTCTACACTCAGGCTTTCATAAAACATTCTATCTGGCAAAAGTTTAATGAGATTTTGTCCCACTGAAACAAGTAGAGGTAATTAGTCATGACTAGAGCTAGCATGATCTCAGTATTATATTTATGACACATGAAGCAAGCTCGGTATAAGATGTTTCAAAAGCAGTAACTGCTATAAATTCAGTAAATTCAGTAAAAAGCAGTAAATTAAAAAAAACAGATTCACAGATGGAGGAATAGGACAGAGGACCACACTTCATTTTGTCTTCGCTGGCAAATAGAGGGAGTGAGCAGGAAGAGAAGGAAAACTCTTATCCAACTTGCTGGAGGGGTAGATCTCAGCAACTATTGACTTGCAGCAGAATATACCCAATTTTCTGAGTTCTCTGCCTCCTATCTTTCCTTAGAACTATGCCAGCTTCACAAGGTTACTATATGACCAGAATTTTCTGGATTTGCCCTCTTTTTTAGTCTCCTGTCCAGGTGTCCTACAAAAGGGCTTCATTGTCCTCCATTCTGGCTTCATTTTGGAACTTTGCAATTGTGTGCAGTACCCAATCATGTCATATGTCGTTGGATTCGTACTGAAGAGCAGAATCCAATTCAAAAAATCAGTTTTAAAGTATCTCCTTATCAAAAGTTATGGCCAAGAAACTAAAAATAAAATTATGCATTGAGCTCTATGGGAAAGTGAAAGTGCACAATATTGTGACTTTACTTGTGACTTGGCAAATGTGCCATTTTCCTCCTTTTGAGGTTTGGGCATCTGTTCTCCCTGCAGCTACATAGCTGGTTTGGGTTTAAGGAGACATATAGGCCAACAGGAGGCCTTCCCAGAAGTAAGTTAAAAATGGATTCACTTACTTTTGCTTGTCTTTCTGGCCATCCCCTCTCCACCACTGGATACAGATGGTGCTCCAGCAGCACAACTGCATCATCATTAATGGCAGGATCTGTGAATGGTCTGAAAGAGTAGTTGGTTGAAATTCAGCTCTGATTGGAGGCCGACAGGCATTTTAGGAGTGTAAGAGGTTTAATATTTCTATTTACATTAGATCACACTTCAGATTGCTCAGATGTTCTATTATTGGAGGCAGGGAAAAAGTGGCTTTCCCAAAGTACCTGGTAAAGGTGACAGTTGAATTGGAAACTTCCTGGGCCACAGCTTTGTCTATTAGCTTTTGGCATTTGTTTTATTTCTCCAGCATCTTGCAGGCAAACATTGAAAAGGTGAGAAAGCAATGAGCCGTACTTCAGACCATCTGGAAGAAACATGAGCAGGGCAAAATCTTTGGTTACTTACCACTTTGAATTCTTATGTTGTTACTTTTTATCAGCCTGAAATTGGATGTTGAGAGATTAGTAGGAAGACACACGTTGAAAAATCTTATCCAGTTGTAAACATGAGGTGGAGCAGCAGATCAGATCATACCCTTCATCCCTGCCTGAAGGCTTAGCTCATCTGAGTACACTGGGTGTAATGCACTCAATAGCACTGATGCACTCTGGCTGCAAAGCACGTTGTTAGAGATGTTTGGAAATGGTGTTAGTCTAGTCCCGGGGTCTCCAAACCCAGACCCAGGGGCCAGATACAGCCCTTAGAGAGCCTCTATCTGGCCCTTGGACTGGACTACTGGATTACAAGCTTGCTTCTGGTCCACTTGACTGAACATAATCAGAGCTGTGCTCTGCTTAGGTCTGGAGTGTTTTCTGAGGGCCCATAAATCATTTCCTCGTTTTCCCCAAAGTCAGAAGTATGAAGGCCTTCTTGTGTCCTCTGAAGGCCTTAGAAGTTCTCAGGAAATTGGGGAATGGGATCCCTTTGAGTATGTGCTTTTTTCTGTGATGTGTGTAAGTGCTTGGAGTAATCTGGAAATTGTAGCCCATTCATTATCAAATTATTCATTCATCTAAGTTTCATCTCTAAGGAATTTATTTAAATTTTATATTTAAATTTATTTTCTGGCCATCAGGTATATGATGCAGCCCTCTGGCTGAAACATTTAGAGACCTCCGCTCTAGTCTCCTGTAGGCAAATAATGGACATTCAGTGAGGGTCAAACTCAGATTTTACCCTGTAGGTTTTTGTCTGGTGAAACTGTTACCTTATATTCAAAGAGATTCCTTTGCACGTCTCATCTATCCTCAATTACAGTCTGGATGCACTAAACAAAACTCCATATTTGCTTTTTTTGGTCAGAAGGATGCCCTGGACACCTCCTCCTCACTTTAGGCAGGGTGACCATATAGAATGGAGGACAGAGTGCATCTACCTTTAAGAATTGCATAGAGGAATTCAGGCAGGTGCTGCTTTTTAAATCCGTCTATCATGAGCTAAACCTGCCTAAATTCCCTTTTCTATGCAATAGTCAAAGCTACCTTTAACTCTGTCCTCCATTCTGTATGGTCACCCTGCACTTTAGGTCTATGTCATGTATAACAGTTGTTCTTGAGCATTTTAGCCTGGGACCCCTTTCTGAGAATGACAATCTGTCCTGGATCTTATTACTGATGTCAAGCTGTCAAACTGGAAGGGCACCACTGTTCTTCCTCCACATCAACTCCAGAGCTCCTCTTCGCCTACTTGGAAGCAAGTCCCATTGTGTTCAATGAGATTTACTCCTAGGAAAGAAGCTTCCTCTCATCATCATCATCATCATCATCATCATCATCATCATCATCATCATTGCTGATATCATTATCATTATTATTATGAGTTCTGAAAATGATTTTGTATTACAGTGTCTGTTTTGACACATTGATCCAGTGTGAATATCGAGAGTAAATGTGGAGAGCAAACAGGGAGGAATGATAAGTCTGGCAGTGCTTTTCAGCTAGAGTACCACATGGATTCAGCGGTGTAACTATAGGCAGCAGTGCCTGGGAAAGTGACATTATGATGTCACAATGTTGTTGTGACATCACTTCCAGGTTCTCCTGGAAGAGATAGTGGTGGAAGCTGCTGTCTGGCTGCAGCTGTGCGCCTTCACCTTTGGAAGGAATAGGCTGCAGTGAGATTGCAACACAGCCAAGGCAGCAGCATTGCTTTGCTCAGGGATGCCACTATCAAGTAGCACCCGGGGCAAATGCCCCACATTCAAAGCAAAACACCTGTGACCCAATTTTGTTAAGGAGAAGTGCTCATTCAGGCCCGATGAACTGGCCAAAGGCATCTCTTGATACAAATGAAGATGTGTGATTCATATACATCTAGGCCCACCGTTTAGCGCATTTGCACAGAAACAGAAAGAGTGAGATCAAGGCTTTCCTGTGATCAATTTTAACTGTTGTTGCCAGATTTTTAAAAAATTCATATCTGATTTTTTAATTGCAGATTTGTCATAATGAATCTGAACAGTTGGTGAAGAATAACAAGGAAAGGAGTGAATATGCATATACAAGTGAGGCCACCAACGATCACATTTTTGAGAGGGTGAAGTATTTTTTTTTCCTGGTCTTGTCAAATGAACATTTCTACAGCATTTTTGAACTAACAAGGACATCTGAAATAATCTCAGTTGAAGTACTATGTTTTGTTATCTTTCATAAGTTCTTTTGGAGTAGTCAACCAAACAAAGGTGTTCTTCAGGTGTCACAATACTGTGGCAGGTAATGTCACGCAAAAGGAAGCTATGTTATATTGGAGCTATCATCCTACCCCAAGGGAGACCCTAATCCAGTGGAGACCCCAATCCTACAATGGAGCCAGAACTGGTGTCTGAGCAGTTCACAGCACTTTATGAGGGTGTGAAAGCGGGGCCATTGTCATATGCTGCTGAGCTACCGTTCAAATAGTGAGACTGTTGTGGCACTTGTGGGCTGTGAGTGGCACAAGTGGCTAAGACACTGTGCTTGTAAACCAGCAGGGTTTGAGGTAAACCACCCAGGGTTCGAGACCCGGGTCGGCCCCACAAGACAGAGTGAGCTCCTGTCCTTAGCCCAGCTCTGCGACACCAGCTGGATCCAATCGTATTGGCTCTGCCTTTCCATTGGACTAATTCAGTGACATGGAGAGGGGGGATTTGCTGCTTGGGTAACAGCCTATCCTCCATAACAATCCAACCCAGGTTTTCATGCTTCACATGCAGCGTATGCAGTGCCGAGCATGATACCATAGTCTTCCAAGACTGACGGAGGCCTGCTTTGTGGCGCTTGTAGCAGCAGCTCTACAGGTACCAGTTGGTTAGCATCAAGGTTGTAGGAGGGGGAGGTTTGAAGGCTTTCTAAGGCAGAGAGGGGGCAAGAGGTAGAGACCGGGGCAGATGTGGAGGGCATCATTTCCTAGCACCCATTTTTCAGTCCACACATTTCCTTTCTTTCATCAGACTTATGCCATAAATATAGTCAGAGTGGGTCCAAAGGGATGCATATGCCACCAGGATACCTATACAGAGGTAAATAAAAAATATGTCTGGCAGGTATCTTGATCATCCACCACCACTGGATGCAATGCATGCTCTGACAGCAAGGCTTTATCAATGCAAGTGGTGGGGGAGATGAATGGGCAATTGGTCTCTAAGCGGGATAGGTTTGGGAAGTTGCTCTCATTTCCCTTTGAAAAATCTTGAAAACTCCTGTGTTTTGAAGTCAAAGGCAGAAAACAATTGAAAATGGAACCTTGTAAATGTGTCATAAATGTTGAAAATTTGACATGCTGGTCTGTTAAAGCAGTTTTAACAACTTATGGCATCTAATTTGGAGAATATTTTGGCTCCTACCATTTTTATATAATATTATCTAACATTGAAAATTGTACTTTTCACTAACTAAAGTTTTGTTAAAAATTTTAAGGTCGACACAGTTACATATCTTATTTTCCCCATCCCTCCCCCCAAGGACTATTCACAGTAATGAAAGGGTTTCCTTTGGTTGACTTTTTTTGGTTGACTCTATGAAGAACATACAGATGAGTGTGTGTGTGATCTGGATCAGAACCACAGCAGGGGAAGTAATAGTAAAGGCCCCCTGTGGCAGTTTTGTTCCAGATTGCTATCCACCTTAGTGAACTTTTTTCCTCATGAAAACCTAAGCCGTTAAATAGGCAGCTCATGTATGCATCATGAGACTGACTCGGTAAAGTTTATTTAGAGGAAACTGTATCATTTTCTTGTCCTTGAAGGATCTGTGGGAATACAACTTAATTTCTGGCACCGTTTCATAGAAGGCTTAGTAAATACCAACCAGGCTCTTCGCCTTTATTATCTTCAAGATTAGGAATCATAGAAAAAAAAGAAACTCCCAGAAAACAACACCCAAAATTGCTACTAATGATAAGGACATCTATTTCCTAGATATGTATGTAATTGTGGGCATTTCCTACACAAAGAAGGTACAATGATTCTCTGATCTGCAATTTGCAAGTACTGAATTTACTGTATTTACTGATGCTTATTTCCATGGCTCTTCTTACAGGCCCTGGATCTTGTCAATACCCTCTCCACGGTGTGTGCACCGGTCTGGATGCTGGGTCTTCACCAGACCTTCTTGCTGCTCCTCATCATTGGGAGATGGCTTCTTCCAATTGGCGGTGAAATCACTCGAGACCAGTTGTCACAGTTGCTTCTGATGTTTGTGGGCACTGCAGCAGACATACTTGAGTTCACTAGTGAGACCTTGGAAATAGAGAATGTAAGGTAAGTGATACTCTAGAACCCCAATTATTCTACGATTCTGACAACCATCTTTTGAAAATTCCATCTGAAGACTGTGGGCACCCCACGGTGGGACAAGGTGAGATTGATGGTGCTGGTGATTCTCCATCTCCCAGACCTGGCCTTTTCCAAATCTGGCCTTTCCCAGACCTGATCTGGCTGCACAAATCACCATGGACTTGTGCTAATGATATTTCCGACACACGTCTGCTTTATCCTGAAGCAAACAATCAAAAATTCCCTGTGGAATTCAGCAAGCCTGAACTGGCACCTTTGCATTATCATGCAGTGATTTAGTTTGGATTGGCCTGTAAATTACTCCCTTTTAAGCAAAGTCTCAGATAGTTTGCCACTTTCCCAGTTCAAGAAATGCCATTATGAGATATATCTTGTTGTGCCAAATCAGCACTGAAGGCTACAATCCAGAGTAACTACGGGACATTTTACACTAACGTAGTTATGGTGCCAAGTATGGGAAACCTATGGGAAATGCATAGAACAATCCAGAGTGTCTCTTACGTCTTCTTGTAGTTACTCTGGATTGTAGGGACAATGTATAGACTTCCAGCCTCGCATAGGCATCATGATGTGTTGTTTTTCCCTAGGACCAATCGTGCTCTTGTGTATGCAATTCTGGCAGTGTGGACTTGGAGTATGCTGCAATTTCCCTTGGATCTTGCAGGTTAGTGACTTGTAAGTCAAACTCCCAAGGATTTTACTAAAGAGTGTAATGGCATTAGGCACTCCAATCCTGAGCATCTTGGAGCACAGGGCTGGCATGGCATCTCAAATGAATGCCACAATTTCCTGTATTTTTGGGGAGCCACTGTTTCTTGGGAGAAAGGGACTTTTGATTCCTTCCCTAAGTAAGGGAAGTGACCCCACAATGAGGCTACTCAATTTTGCAGTGGCTCTTGAGCCAGCACAGAATCAGAGTCTTGTGTAGGGCACCAAGGCCCAAACACAGGGCTTAGGATCCAGTGGAGCTGGGCAATACCAGTCCCATTCCCTCCCACCCATATCCCTTTCTTACCCTTTCCCTTTTCTCCCCACCTCTCCTGCCCCAGGTGGTGGACCTCCAGCCTCTCACCAGTTCCTGTCATGCATGGGGCTGTGTACACCTGTGGGCACATAAAGCAGTGTACAGACTGCATTCCTATACAAACATTCCTGGAAGAAAGTCCCATTGAACAGAATGGGACATTCCTGAGTAGACATGCATAGGATTACACTGTAAGTGTTCTGCAATGCCTCTTTCTCTACTGCTGTCACCATCAAAGCCTATGAAGGAGTCCATCTTTGACCATTCCTGACAACAAAGTACATTTTTTCATTAAATGCCACATTTAATGGATTTCCTGCTGCAGGCAGAGGGTTTGACTAGATGACCTACTAGGTCAACTCTAGGATTCTATGATTCATTTCACTGGATCTGTATCACATCAATGTAACATTTTTTTCTTTTATTTTTAGTGCAACATGTTGGCTGCTGTCCATCGGCCCCATCAAAGAGAATCTTCCGTTTGCTTCTTTGCAAACACAGTGCGGACCTGTGGAACATTGGCATCAGTTTGTTCATCCAAGATGGCCCTTTTCTTGTAGTGCGCTTGATACTGATGGGCTATTTTAAAGTCATTACCCAGATGCTGGTGTTTTTCACAGCTAAGAATATCCTAATTGTGATGTTACAACTGTACCGTTTAATTGTGTTATCATTAGACTTCCATGCCTCCCTGCTATATCAGTCCAACAGCCGGAAAGGAGGAGTTGGCTGTTGCCCATGTGAGCCAAACCAGATAAGTCTTCCTTCCAACAACTGTGATACCAGTAAAAAAGAAGGTTCCCAGGAGGATTCTGCACCAGTTGCTGATGAAGGCCTGTGAACTCAGATATTTCATTAGTGATATTTAGTTTTTCCCTCCTGGCCAATTTGGAAGGGTATTGGCACTGTCAGACGGTTTTTATGGTTTTGTCTGATCTTGTTCACTATACGAGGAATGTTTGATCTTAAAAACAAAGGGACGTTGAAGGAAAGTTCTCAATCCCACTGGTGAAGGCCATTACTTAATGCACATTGTACTTATCCAGTGGGAATTAATCAGAAGTAGTTTTCTAGAACTTAAAAAAATGTGATGCATTAGTGGACTTGGTTACTGAGTGCAGCGGCCTTGTGCTAGCTGAATATTCACCTGAAATTCAGGCTTATCGCTACAGAATGGTGGAGGACCTTTTCACTTTCTGAAGACATATTTCAACTGTGACAATGGCACGGAAGTGCAAATAATTGAAAATACTACATTTTTTCTGCCAATCTGATGTGAAAACATTATACATTCAGTGAATGCAAGAATAAATAGTTTAGAATTACCTATTTCTTGGCCGGATTCAACATGATAGAATTACCTTTTCCTTGGTGTATCCCAGGAAGAAATTACAAAAGATCATGTAACTCTTTTATCCCAAATACAACCAAACAATGCATTTTCCCATAGGTTTTGCTTGGGATTACATTAATGTAATATTTGGCATAATCTCAATTTGCTTTGATGAACATGTTTTTGATGGCTTAAAAAAAGCATTTATTTAAACAGAAGCTGCAATCCTAAAGGCACTTTCCTGGGAGTAAGACCCATTAAACACAACAGGGCTTACATTTGAGTAGACCTGGTTAGGATTGTGCTATTAGAGTGCAATACAGTACCTTCAATAGCCTATCAGTTCCCAAGACGACTTCCATTGCTAGGCGACTATGCAGAAAAGAACGATCTACATGATAACAAATGGTAACAGTTCACACGGTTCACTTGAGGTTCACTTTATGTTCTCTATAATATTCTGTCATACTGTGAATTCACTTCCAATCAGGTCAATAAAAGAAAATTTTCCAAGTTATTTCCACTTCTCATATTACCAGAGACCTCCTCCCCAGATTGTAACATAAACTCATAATCAGATTGAATTTTTTTTAAAAAAACTCTTTTGTAACTATTGTAAGAAATGCATGCTTGACATATCATATTTTAAAAGTTTTTATTAAAAATGTTGTAAATAAAATAATAAACTCAACCATCTCTACAGCATATCACCAAACACCCACAAGTTGATTGGGTGTATCAGCGGGATTCAGATCTCCCAAGGAAACAGCAAATTCCCTTTATTGACATGATAACATGAACAACACAGTGGTGCTCTGTACTTTAGAGGAGGATACTTGGAAGAAAGGAAGGAAGGGAAGGGTCCTTTGTCCTTCCTATCCACTTATAAAACCCCCAGCCACTCTTATTTTCTCACCAGAGCCAGGCTTCTATTTACCAGCTTACAGATTTGGGGGAAAAATATTTAAGACAATCTTGGATTTGCAAGGGGAAAATCGTGGTTGATGGACAGGTTAAGTAGCCCCTTTCCAACAGCTAGTTCTTCCCAGCTGTGTTTAGTAGGTTTAAGAACTCTATGTTTCTTTTCCAATGTATTATTCTGCCCCAAATTGACACAGCTTTCTCAAGATAAGGGCACAGGATGTCCCTGTCTTCTGTCAGCAGGCAGTTCAACTGGAGTTTTTCAATAAAAGAGGAAAGAGTTGAATTCACATACTAGGACTGAGGGGCCAGATGACATCATCTTGAGTTAATCTCACTCTGTTATTTCTTGACGTGCTGTGTAAATTAGGGCACAATCCAGAGTAACTATGGGAGCTCTTAAGTCAATGTAAGAGACATTGATGTTGACGCAGTTATGGCACCACCTAATGGAAACCTATGGGAAATTCATAGAGCAAATTTTTCTTATGTCAACATAAGAGCTCCTGTAGTTACTCTGGATTGTGCTGTTAGATGTTCAGCTACAGACATGGATTTGAAATCCTGTATACCAAGCAAGAACAGAGGCATCATCAGGGTGGTGTGGCTGCTGTGGGCCACACCAGGTGATGCATCCTTGAGGATGTGCTGGAGGAGTTTCACACTCCTCCAGTAGCCCCAGATTTGGACTGCTCCGCTCCAAGAAGAAACAAACTGACCCTCCTTCGAGAGGAGCAGTCTGAGCGCTCCGCACCGATTACACATGCCTGGAAACTCTGGGTATGAACAGTGGAGTCAGAGTGCCCTAGCCCAGTGGTAGGGAAACAGAGTTTCCAGGCGTGCACAGTAGTCAGATTGTTCCATTCCAAGGATTGCTCTGTGCATACGCACCGGGCACAAAGCACTCAGATTCCTCCCTTCCAATGTGGAGCAGCCTGCTTCTCCTTGGAGCAGAGGAATCAGCACTCTAAACTGTGCATATGTCAACCTTGGTGCATGCACAGTCTCCTCTAAAGCCAGCCAGCTTCAGAGGTACACTGCACATATGCCATGGTTGGCACATACCTGTTTCTGTGGTGATGTGCTCACCTCCATACCAGGTGATGCACACCCTTGTGATGCCCCTACACAAGAGATATTTGCAGGAAGAAAAGTATCAGGCAGATGCTAAAATTAAACATGGCCTTCCCCATCCCTTCCATTTTGGAAGTCCCCTATCCCCATTTGGCATGATGAAGGGAAGCCATTGGAAAGGGGTGGCAATGTTGACTACTTCTAGCGTTAGCACCAAACCACATGTCACTTGAAGACATTACAGATATTCCCCACCTGTTGGACAATTTAGGGACTGGAGCACTGTCCAAAAGTGAAGAACATTGAAAAGTGAAACTCACCTTGCAAATGCAAAATGGCCACAAAAAGGTATAAATATCACTTGCAAAACCTAAAAAACACATGTTAACACACAGATTAACACACACACATATTAACACACAGTCAAAAATACATGACGTCCACTACAGACTGAGAACTTTGCAGTGTCAGAGACTGCAAAGGTATGGCCACTGATGGCCCTGACCTGATGACAGATGGCCACAATCAGTGGCAGATTTGTATTTGATATTGATTCATATGGCAAAGTCTGTCCACATCTGGATATGTGCTATTGTCTGTCCTATGTTGCTGGAGGATGTGCAGCTCCGCAGTTTTCTTCCTTATATAACCAATTTCTGTGAAAGAACAGTTTGAAATGTGAGGGGAGAAGATTAAGCTGTTTTACTCCTAGAACACGCATGAAAGCATTTTGTATTCATTTCCACATGCTTCATGACCTTTCCTTTAGGACTATTTCATAATTCGCTACTGAGTGCTTTGAAGTCAGATTTCAATAGAAAGCATAGCAATCAATAGAATGCCTGGCTTTGCTTCATTTAAAACAATTTTGACGGAGGTAATGCATAGAAAAGGTTGTTGTCTCAATGCCTATTTTCTACCCAGTAGCTTTTTCTCTGACACTTTTGCAAGATTAGCTGCTGTGTTTCTGCTGATCATTTCAGAGATATCTTGCATTCCTGTAGTATTTTATCCAAAGAGACCCAAAGCATGTGACAAGCTGAAGCTTCTTGAAGGATGAAAAGAGCTGGAGTGCAACTAGATTATTTTTTCTGACTCACTGAAATCCAACTTATCTCACATTTCTTTCAGAAAAGTGTCTAGGCCTGAAAATTGATGGAGTAAAAAAGGACCCATTCAGACAACACAATTGACATGGTGCGGAGGAGAGATAGGCACATTTCTGTGGGCTACACTGAAATAGATGCTGGAAAATATATGGCTAGATCATCTTCTGGTTCATAGCAGCCATGCTGCTTTGTGGTGGTGGGAAGAATTATTTATCCAGACTCAAGCAGTGGTGAAAGGGAACAGGTGAACAAATGGGTACAAACTAGAACTAGAACCAATGGGTACAAACTGCAAGAAAGGAGATTCCGGTTGGATATCCGGAAAAAAATTCCTGACGGTTCGGGCGGTTCGGCAGTGGAACAGATTGCCAAGGGAGGTGGTGGACTCTCCCTCACTAGGGATCTTTAAGAAGAGGCTCGACCAGCACCTGTCAGGGATGCTCTAGGGGGATTTCCTGCTGCAGGCAGGGGTTGGACTAGATGACTTACTAGGTCCCTTCCAACTCTATGATTCTAGGTGGTTAACCAGTGCCGGATTTACGTATAAGCTAAACAAGCTATAGCTTAGAGCCCCACTCTCTTGAGGCCCCCAAAAATTAAAAGGAAAAAAATCTGGATGTTCATTTCCAAAATATAAGATAAATATATATTGACCTTATACTGCATTTTTTGCCACTTATAGCTTCCCTCAAAGACATCTGAAAATTGTAGTCTGGTAAAGACACAGAATGCAATGAATATGAATTTGGACAATCTTCAGAAGATAGAGGAGGATAGGGGGCTTGCCATGCTGCAGTCCATGGGGTAACAAACACCATGGGGTAACACCATGGAGTAACATGACTTAATGACTAAATAACAACAACAAAAGGACACGGCATATGCTCTTTCAAAGATCGCTAACCCTCACCACAGATCTACAGTTCCCAACCCTTTAGCCTACTGGTTCTCAAATCTTTTAGTACCAGGACACACCTTTCAAAATAATCTGTCAGGACCTACCATAAGTGATACCATTAACCTAGAAGTGATGCCATGGCTGGATGTAACATCATCAATTTAGTCTTCAAACCTAAGCTGTGATCAGCTAAAGATCCTATTACACAGTGCAGTTGTGCTGTTATTTTATTTATCAGAATTCAAAGCAGAAGACAGACTTGGATTTTTCCCCAACCACATTACCTTCCCGCTTTCCAATGACCCATCTTCCAACCTATTCAGCCTCATTTCAGTCTCCCTGCCCTTTCTACCTTTCTTTCAGGTAGAAAGACCCCTGCTAACTGGGCAAGAGACACTCTTTCAAGTGGGTGTCTTATTTAGCAGGGGAAGAGTAACTGGCCCTACACACCCCAGCAATGTCTGCTCTAGTGGCTTTTGCTGGTGTTCTTTTTGCATTTTAAATTGTGAGCCCTTTTAGGACAGGCAGTCATTAGCTATTAATTAGCTATTAATTTTTTTTATTTTCTTGTAAACCGCTTTGTGAACTTTTCAGTTGAAAAGCGGTATATAAATACTGTAGATAAATAGATAGTGAGAAGAGAGGGTGTCAAGAGAAGCGAAGGAAGGAAGGAAGGAAAAGTAGTAACAATCCATGTCCAGTTTGTTTCTAAATGAATACTGTCTATTCAATAGGAGAAAAACATGTAAATACAGTGGAACACTAAATACAGTGGAAGCTGGTGGAAGACATTATTTTCTACGTATTGTAAAATTATAGCTGAAAAATTAGGAGATGTGCATGTGTGTATACATCTCTCTGGATACTTATATGTATTTGTGTGTGAGAGAGAGGAGGGGGCTGTTTAAGTAAAAGCTGCCACAAGCATAGCCTGTAGGCAAAAGCCAGAAAGTTACGGTGCTTGTATGTTCTGTGAATTTTTATCCATCTAGTTAATAAGAAATGAGTTGTTACTATGGCAATTTTGACATTATGAGGTGGTCGTGTTACAGAGCAGTACATCCATAAACGAAAGCTCTGTTCCCCACCTGGTCATATAATCCTCTAAGCAAAGGGGCAACCGTTTCGAGAAATGTTGGGGGATGTGTGTGGTTTTTTGAACAACAGGCTGAACCATGTCCTTGTGTCTGTGGTTCCCAGAGGTCATGTTTTAATAAAAGAACTGTTTCAAATTCACATTGTTAATATGTCAGCTTGTGATTTTAAAAGCATCTTTATCCTTTACACCAGACAGGTTCTTTGGCTATTGTGATTTCCCTGGAATTCAATATAAGTAGTGTCACAAATGTGGCTTTACATCATATTTTCTCAGAGCATATGGAAAGCTCACTATGGAGAAAAATTCTCCCCATTTGTCCACTTTTTGTTCACCTTCCTTTCACCTAATGAGACTCCTGGGAAGGGTCAGAATTCTGGGCTGCTGCATGATTCCAAGGCTGCTGTCATTATTGTTGTTGTTAAATAGCTTGTTGTTAACTGATTTCCCTCTTCCTCCCAAAATGTTGAATGTGGTGTGGAGCCAGCTCCATGGACTACAAAGCCCACCTGATTCTCAAGAGTGGGAAAGTCAAAGTGCTCAGGTGACCCTGAGTATCCAAGTATCCAATCCCACTAGTCAATCAAGGTAACATCCAGAGTTATATAGAATAAAGCAGTAGTTCTCAAACTATGTGTCCAAAAGACCCCAAACCAGTGGTGGGCTTCAGGGGGTTCTCACAGGTTCTATAGAACCCATTGCTAATGAGCGCCTGGTTCTGAGAACCGGTTACTAATGGAACATAGAACCTGCTATTCTATGGACATAGAACCTGTTGTTAATTTAATTTGAATACCACCACTGCCCCAAACCCACAAGTGTTGGCATTTCCAGATTGTGCCACTGCCAAGAAAATGGAAGTGTGCATACTCTCTTCATTAGGGTACCTGAGGAGGAGAGCATGAAAGTACAGCAGGTGCCACAACACACTATGTAAGCAGCCCTTCTCACTCGCCTTCAGAGCTATTTCGGGCAGCGACAACACAGCATAGGAGTATGTGTGCTATGCTACTGTGTAAATGGGAAGCAATTTGTATCTGTATGGGTCAGAGTAGACAGCAGGTCCAGCCCAGAAGGTAAGGACTGGCTGAGCAACAGGTCTGTGAATGTGGTAGGCAGGCATCATGTGCAAGGGGAAGTGTCCCCTCCCAGTTTGTCCATCTCCCCAGCACACTGTTTGAAGCACCTACTGTACTTCACCCTGCCACATGAGTGGTCTGGCCCAGCCTGTGCTGTGAAAAGCTGATTGCTATGGCTTAGGCTTCAGTTGAAGGTACAAAAGTAGGTTAGATTGTTTTATTCCTAGTCATTTGGCAACCCTAGCTTTCAAGGGAATATCTTTCAAAGCCATGCTGTTAAAAACTGCTGGTTTTGTGGATCGGAAAATTATGTGACAAGTTAAAAAAAAAAGGATAGTAATTTTGAAGTAACGGGGCACTAATAAACCTATATTTCTAAAAACTCAGAGGGAGGGTGGCTCCTTTGAAATGGTAACAAAGAAAATAACTACATTTGAGTTCAAAAGAGGGCTTTGAAAAAGGCCTAAAAGCTTTGAAACACTCAAAGAACTGGAGGTTAAAAAGAGCAAAAATGGGTATCAAAGAGAAATTGATGTAGTCAAATATTGTGGCAGACTGGGAAATAAAACAATAATTGTGCTGCCTGGTTAAAAAGAAGAGAATGACAGCAAAACATGTAACATCTAACGCTGTGCAAAGTGAGGATTCAACAATCATGGTGTTACATTGGCAAAGGTCATTGACATGCTGTACTAAGCTAACAAAGACGCTACAAAGATATATAACAGGAGCGTTGGGGGAGATCTATAAACTGAAGCAATAAGAACTTCTCTAGGAGTTTTTATCTGTTTGGAATCAATTAACGCATCTATGAAATCAACACATTACATAGTGCAAAAGATACACATTGCTGCCCAAAGGCTTAAGAACATGAGAAGAACATGTGAAGATGAATTCAGCCCCGAAAGGTGAATTCAGCAGTGCAGTGGCCAATAGGATTGGGGCAATAAAGCTGTAATGATAATGTAATGTACCCAGAAGTACACATCGCTGAACACAACAGGCATGCATAGTATTGTGCTGTTAACACTTTGTCTGTGCTGAGCAAAGATTATGTACAGAATTGGATCTACTAAATCATTTCAGGGCTATTTACATCTTGCAATTTAAAGAGGGTTACTGTCAACATGGATAATGAATGTAAGTTTGAACTGCAAAAGGAGAAATTGGTTTAGTGGGTAAAAAGCAATAATCGGTTCAAAAGACTATGCTGTTACTGGGCAGCACACCCAGACCGTTTATGAGTGGAATGGATCCAAACAATTCCATTTAAATATTTTTTTGAAAAAGGATTGGTACCAAATAACTGCTTGAGTCTATAAGAAAAAAGAAATACCCGGTGGGATGTCAATATCCTTTCTATCCATTCCATCACCGTATCTTTCCATTTACATGTGGCAACTCATAAGATTCCTGAAAGTTATATAAACTCTTTTTATTAGGCAACACTTTTCTGAAATCAACCACTTATTGTGGCATTTGAAAAAATTGTTTTCTTCTCCACAGACTTCAGGCTTCTCGCTAAGTATTGCCATCAGCTTGGAATATATTTTGCCTTCTTTGGCTTTTTAAAATCATCTTCACAGTGTGCAAAGGAAAATAGCTATTACAGGAGCTTCTCTGATAACTGATGCTCTGGGGAAAGAACAGTCAGGCCAGTAACTATTATACTGCAGGTTCTCAGAAGATCTCTATTCAGAAATGGACCCCTGTGGGTCACATCCAGGTTTCAGGGTCATAATCTCCTCCTTCTCTTCAACCGTTCTTTTATTCGCACCACGAAGCTAAAAATCACAGCCACTCTTGTCCAAATGACCTGAATTGTGGTCCTGTGTTGAGTATCTTGGGAAGGACTGTTTTCATAGCATACATACTATTTACCGAAATTCACTGTATCCATACTAACTACTCTTACCAATGGTACTTATACTCAGCTGACCTTCAGGAACCTAGCCCTACCCTACAATCAAGAGTTACTACAGGAGCACATAAGAGACATTTACGTCAACATAGTTATGGCACCACCTAGTGAAAACCTATGGGAAATTCATATTGCAATCCAGAGTAAATTGTTCTTACGTCGGAGCAAGGACTCCCCATAGTTACTCTGGATTGTGTCCCGTGCTCTACTGGCAATTTTCAGTTTGTGAGGTTATGGTAACTACAAACCCAGAATCATTGCAGGAAGCACCTCATAGAAGAGATTACTGAGAAAGTCCATGTTCCACTTTTCCTCCATTTGTGGCCTTGATCTAACAGAGAAATTAAAGCTAATACACGATTCTGAGGAGAAAAATATCTGGAATATTTTGATAAATAACAGCCTAGTCCTACTGGGCAGTTATGCTGACTGAACTAGCATTCAGACTGCCTAAGAGCACAATCCTAACCATGTCTATGCAAAAGTAAACCCACTGTGTTCAATGGGTCTTACTCCCAGGAAAGTGTCTTTAGGATTGCAGCCTTACAAACATGAGTAATGAGGTTGGAGAAGTCTGTTGAATCGGATACATTGCTGGGGGAGGCAGGATAAGCAAGGGAGGGAAGAAACAGGTGGCAGTGGGGCAGGGAGGCGATGCCAAAATAATTGTCTGAACTGAGATATTTCATCTGCGAACATGGGTCAAAGAAAGAGGAAGGCAGGCTTAAAGAAGAATATGAACTCCAAGATTTTCTGTTGTCATTGACGTCACAGCAGCTGGCGCCTCGGATTAGAAGCGCCATCATTTACTTACCTGGAAAAGAAACACATTGCCAGACATGGGAAAGATGAATTAATAGCTGGTGTGACTTCATTCGCTTCACGGCTGGAATTCATTTTACTCTTCAAAAAGCGAAAGGGAAAAAAAACCCTAACAAATATGTTGTATTATTCCCAGTTTCAGAAATCATTTTATTTTAGATTGCATGGTGTTAGGAGATGAAAGAGTACAGCTGATACAAATACAAATGATTCACGCCAGCCAGCCGGGGACAAATGAAGTATTATGCTAGCCTTCTGTAGAGCAGGCTCCGAGCCAAACTCCATGTTATATTGGCAGTTCCATGGACAGGATAGACCCATCTTGTTCACAACCCGCTGCAGTCCGGAACATGTCAATTTCCCCAGAGTCATCTGAGAGCAGAGCGGTATCTAAAGCAGGGGTGTATGGCCCGGAGGTCAGATGCGGCCCATGACATGTCTCAGTGTCCCATGGCAAGAACCCTCTATGATCCATGTGGCCTGCAGGCAAGCCTTGTAATAGATCTAGATCTGTCTCTATTATACACTTATATGTAAATTTATTATAATTTGAAATTAAATCATTTTTCCAGCCCCTGAAACAGTGTCAGAGAGATGATGTGGGCCACCTGCCAAAATGTTTGGACACTCCTGAGTTAAAGATTAGAGAGCAAAGGTCTAACATCAGTTCTACCCTTCATCTCCCTACTGGGGTATCTACACCACCAAAATTCCCCTTATACTTCCGTAGCTTCCTGGTCTGTGATGGGTTTCCTTGGATCTGTGCCAGCAAAACAGCTGGCACATGTTCAAAGAGAGAAAGGGCTGGAGAGGTTGCCCACAGAGGAATAGGATCTGACATGCACCTTTGCTGCTGGATTCACCTTTTGCTTCTCCTTCACCACCTGATCCCTATACTGGAAAAAAATAAAAAGGAGGAACAGAGTAGAAGAGGATGCTTAGAGGAGAGGCTGGGACTAACCAGGTATAAGAAGAGCAACATTTGGCACCCCACTTCAAGCATTAGGCACCCTTGATCCAACCCTTATCATCTAGACCTGCACAAATTGGGACCTACAAATCTGTACACTGCTATACATAGAAAATTCCTGGACTTTGATAAAGTCAAGCATATGGTAGACTACGTGCCTTATTATAGGCTTCTTTTGGCTTGGTATAGTAGATCACAAGGAATACAGAGTTGGCTCCTCTAGTGGAGTACTTTGTGCATAATTTTTCTTCATCATCATAAAATTTGGTTAAGTGAACTTACAAAGTGACGTGAAAAATAGACACTGTGACCACAATCCTAACTTGCACTGGAAAAGGCAGGCCACGATGCTTGTGCTGTATCCAATGCAAGTTTTGGGCAGTTACTGGCACACCATGAGGCAAAAGGAATTTTTTCTCCTTTCCTTGGGGAGAGTCGCTGCAGTTCCAATGGGGCTGTTCAGATCTGCGCCACCACAATTGGAGCAGTCTGGGACTGGGGTTAGAATCAAGTGCTGGATCCTGGCCCTGTGTCACACTTCCTGTCTACCCACCTACACTCTTGCCCTCTGCCTGCAGTCCTCCCTCACCCCCACCCCAAAATGAGCTCAGCTGGCACAAACCTACCAGGCATCTGTCCTTGCTCCAACACAGGGAGGCCAGCGCACAGTCCTTGCAACAGCCTCCCCTGCTCATTCAGTGGTGCAAATATGCTTTACGATACATTTGTGATACCCCTGTCTAGTGCAAGAAATCTGCCCAAGGGCACTTTAGAATTGTGCCCAATATTCTAGCACTCAATATCATTCACAACTGAATTGTTCTTTTTAAAAACACCACCATGTTTTAGACAGCATGTTGAGTAGGCCCTTCTGCTCACAGTACTCACACATTGCTAGCAATATGGAAGTAATAATTACATATTATTGTCACAATTTGATCATCAAGCTGTCTCTTTCAAGTTAACTATTGTGGTTTTCTAAATTAAACTACTCATTACTGCATACAATAGCTTAAATATGTGCATTTTTTATTCCCTGCCTTCCAAAATGTCTTGTCTCTAAAACACGGTGTTTAGCATAAGAGACAGAATGAACAACTACTCATCATATTCAAATTTACAATCCTACTTCTAATGGATTTTGCATCATCAGAACCAGGATATGTGATAGGTGGAAAGCTGCACATGCTATAAAGAAATCTGAACCATATTCAATTTTGATTTTTTTTCTGGATGTGGAAGGCTAAAGGGCTTAATGTTCCATTGTCAGGCCATTTTACTCCATCAGATGTTGCTTCCTCTGGATCAGTGAGAAGGTAAAGACAAAGAGTTCAGGTTCCATTGGAGCATCCATCTTCCAAGGGTGGCATTAGAAGTCAGTCTTTGTTGGCAGGATGTTGGCACTAAGCAAGACCCAATGTGGATAGCTCTGTGACCATAGCCTCCTGATGCCTGAAGTGGAGTGCCAAATGGAGTGGAATGCCACCCCTTCTACCTGATGGTGTCCCAGCCTCTGCTCCCTCTGCTCTCCATCTCTATCTTTCTTTTTCCTGGACCCAGATGCTGGATCCAGGCCCAAGTTGGGGGTAGGATCATGCCATCTCAGGCAGCTGATGAAGCGGTGGGAAAAGATAGTGAGAGCATGGGATGGAGGCAGGAGAAGACATTTTTGAGTTGGCAAAGGACAGACTCGGATACAGATTGGACCTGGGATGGGGTGGGATTGGAACTACACCCTCTAAAGCTTGTAGATCAGCAGTGGTTGGAGTATACAGTCTGGGAGAGTGACTGAGAGGGAGGAACTGGTTGTGTGCCTGGTCCTATCCCCCATTTCCTCTCCTTTTTTTCTTTCCTCTCCTTTGACATATGCAACCAAAAGTGGAAGAAATAATCTAACTTATCTCTTGAATGCCCTTGGGTTGCCTCCCCCCATTTGCTAGTTATAGGAGATAGGATTGGCTCTGGTTGAATTTATTATCACAGACATGCTTCTGCAGGGACACGCAGGGGAAAACCCATCATCTGGGAAAGGAATCAAATACTGTGTATATCATTTATAGCTTGGGGTGATCCTGGATTCACAGCTGCTCCTGGATGCCCATGTGTCAGCTGTGGCCAGGAGTGTCTTTGCCTAGCTTTGGCTGGTGCACCAGTTGTGGCTGTACCTGTCTCGATCGGATCTGGCCACAGTGTCCCATGCTTTGGTGATATCAAGAATAGATTATTTTAACACATTCTACGTGGGGCTGCACTTGAAAACAGTTTGGAAGTTGGTTCAGAATGCAGTGGCTCATGTAGTTGCTGGAGTTTGGTGGTTTGACACTGTCATGCCAATGCTCCGGCAGCTGCAATGGCTACCAGTTCAGTTCTAAGCTGAATTCAAGGTGCTAGTTATGACCTTTAAAGCTTTAAATGGCCTGGGACCAGCGTACTTGAGAGACTGCCTCCTTCTGTACAATCTGGCTCGTTCTCTGAGGTCACCTGAGGGTGCCCTGTTGGTTGTGCCACCATGGAGAGAGGTTAGGGGAATGGTGGCCAGAAACAGGGCCTTCTCTATTGTAGCGCATGCACTATGGAACTCCCTCCCCTTTGAATTAAAAACTATTCCATGAATCTTCTGGTGGGGTCTAATGACTGTTTTATTTACAAGAGTCTTTGAGACCCCATAATGGCAATTTTCTAAATCAGATATTTTATGGCTGACTGGAACATATTTTATATTTTAACTGTAATTTTTAAACTGTGTTTCATGTAATGATTGTTAGCTTTGGAGAGAAAGGCAGCATACAAATCTAAATGAATGAATGAATGAATGAATGAATGAATGAATGAATTTGTGTTGGGTATTTATTAAATATTACTTGACAAAGGATAGGGGGAGAATAAATGAGTGAGACAGAATGTGTTGGCAGCTGGCTGTTGTTATATGATATCTCTACAGGAAAGAATTCTATTTTATATCATAAACATATGGAACAGGCAGCATTCTTTCCTCAGCATTCGATACCTTTGGAATTCTGTTCCTATGTTAAAAACCTCCTGTTGCATTACACTCAGAGTTTTCTTATTAATCTATTATGTGAACATCTTTGTTGCGTGTGGTTGTGCAATTTTGCTGAAATATTAAATGTTTTGAGTTATAAAGAATTTCACAAGATTCTCTTTGGACTGTCATTTGGCAAATTGGTACCCATCTTTGGGGGGAAAATTGCTGCCAGTGAACAATAAGCCAAATAGCTTCATGAAATAATACTGGCTGGTTCAGTGGTACCACCAACAGTACATGTTCATCTGATTTTACTGATTTTAGCATCAAATTATGACTTGGATGTATGGATGAACCATAAAAATAGTACACAAAGAGCTCTCATTGCACCTCACCTTAGACACAATGGAGTCCATTCAGGCATTCACCTGCAAGAGGGAGCTCAAGGCGGCTAACATCAGTCAGAAAAATAAAACACCATCCATTTACTCCGCTAGTGGCAATGCTAAAGCATCTATTTGATATCTGGTGTCAAAGAAGATTTTGTTCCCCCTCCCACCCTATCAACAACAAAATCAAATTTAATTAAGTTTAAAAAATGAAAAGTGTGTCCCTTATTGGTTAGGGAACCTGTGCAGGGGCAAAGAGGAATGGTTATTCGTTCCCTGCTAAATATAAGAGGAAAACCACTTAGATGAGCCTGTATACCCAGTGACTGTATTATGATATATGCATATGGAAATGAGAGCTGATTCATATTAGCACTTTATTACTTCCATACAGTATCAGAATAATATCTCATTGGCTCTCTCTTATCCTACAATCCAGAATAACTATGGGAGCATGTAAGAGACATTACATGCACCCTTAGTTAAGGCACCGTCTAGTGAAAACCTATGGGAAATTCATATTGCAATCCAGAGTAAATTGTTCTTGCACCAGAGCAAGGATTTGCACCATGGTTACTCTGGATTGCACCCTTAGTATCACAGGAAGGTTTTGAATTGAGAAAATCCACTTTTTTCCATAGGCTATTTTGTTTTCATTTTCTGGTTAATTAGCCATAACATTTGATAGAATACAGATATTCTAATGCAGTTTGTTTCATTGCATTCTGCTTTAACTTACCTTTCCAAAGATATATAACATGATGGTATTATTCTTCATACATTCTCTGTTTTTTTTAATAATTGTAGCCACTTGTGTCAAGCTCATCTTACCCTGCTAAAGCTTTTTGCCTGGTGAAACTGCATCCCCCCTACCTATACCACTTGGTGGGAGACAGGATTGGGTCCTAAATGTTTTAAATATCTTACTCTTTAACCCATCTGATGCAGCAAATGATTGGACTATTCCTAACAGCAACTAAATATTTATCTGCCAAGATGACAGGACTCCAAGCAGAACTGTTTTGCAATTAGCTCTGCCAGCAAATGATTCACACTTTGGTTTTGTTTTAATTACACTGAATTTCACCTCATGAATGCTGGAATTCAGTAGAAATACTATTATTTGTCTTCCCTTTTGTAAAATACTCACTGTAGAACATCTTAACTGTGGAACATCAGCATATTAGCATATCATCTAATTTGGCCCTTCAACAACATTGCTCCAAACATTTAAATAGGCTTAAATAGTATCCATGCCAAACATACAAATCCCTTTGCTTAAAAAATGGAAAGGAAATCAGCACTGATCACATTGTTGAAATTATTATGAAGTATAAATATAATTACATTGCATCCTCTTGAGTAATAAAAAAAATGTATAGAACAACCAGTAACTATGCTTTGCTTGCTCATACCATATGTAATGTAAGCGAATTCTTTCTCCAAATGCATGACATTCTCACACCCATTTTGCTCCCAAAACAATGTTTTTGGACTTTAAGAGAATATTCCATTTGAATCTTTTGGGTGTCACAGCATTTGGTTTTTTCAACACTTCTTGAAAGCAAGGAATAAAAATGGCTCCCAAAGGACCTATTCAAATTCTTCAATTCTCTGGGCATGCATTATGCATTCACCAAATTTGCTGCCGGTGTAGTAAGTTCGAAACTCTCCTGCTGGTTTTCATTATAGCTACAGAGCATCTGATTTGAACAGCAGTAGACAATTGCTCTGCAGAGTCTCTCTCTCTCTCTCTCTCTCTCTCTCTCTCTCTCTCTGTGTGTGTGTGTGTGTGTGTGTAAATACACACACACCTTAACACATAAACTTTCAGCTCGGGTGACTTCAAAGTGAATTCCGGTTTCCTTCAGATTTCCTTCACTTATCATTTTTACAATTAGCAAAATGCATTTCCTCCCACAAAGCTGAGCTATTTGCATATTAAAAGGTCGACGTGCAGGTTAAAGTTATTTAACTATGAAAGAGATGATAATTTTGCAATCTTCTTAACTTCCAGATACAGCAGAAAAATTACCTCTGGGTTTTTTAATTTACACATTTACCGGCACATGATGAAAAGTATTCTCGGAGAATGGATGAAGCATTATAATGAACTTTCAATTAGACTGTGGCATGTGCTATTTACATAAAATACTGTGTTTTTCACATCTGGCCAAGACAAACTGGGAAATTTCATGGTGAATTTCCAGCATTTTTTAGCCAAACAAGGCCTGAATATCCAGTTGGCAACCCTACAGCCCAATCCTATGGGAGCTGGCTGACAGTGGCATGCACATTTCACTGATGGGGACTGCCTCAAAAATGCCATAAGCACTTTCTGGCAGTTCACAGAGTAAGTACACCACTGGGTTGCTTTTGGGAATGCTAGAGCCACTATCATCAGCTCTTCAATAGCCCTCAGAAGCCGGTAAGCCAGTAGAAGAGGTAGATGGATGGGGGAGGACAGAACAGGACAAGGAGCAGTCAAAACAGGGGAAGAGTTGAAGAAGCGAGGGGAGGATGCAAGTGGGTGTGGATCTGGTGCATGCCAGATCATATCCTTCTTTCTTTCAGTTTTTCCACTCCTTTCTTTCCTTGCACTCGCAAAATAGTCACTCCTCCTCCTCCACTGGTTAGCCACCCCCCTCTGCTGGATACAATGCCTTCTTTTTGGCATGGCTGCAAGGGTGGAGAAGGATAGGACTATGCTGTTTGGCTATCACTTCTTCGGGACAGTCTTGGAGATAGAAAGGAGATAGCCAGAGCATTTGTCATGGTGTAGTTTGTATCCTTCCCTTTAGTGAAATTAACAGAAACTAACAACCGGTTCTATGCCCATTAGGCAGCCACTTTTAAATGGCTATTTTTAAACTTTTTATGTCCTATCTCTCATTAACAACTGGTTCTATAGAGTAGGTGTGAACCTGCTGGAGCCCACTACTGCTTCCCTTCCTCCAAGAAGCTCCACATTATCCAACCAACCAAATAGATGCTTCTCACCAAGGACTGCCCCTGGGCCGAGCTCTAGTGCCTTGGGATTTGGTCCAATTGACCAACCTGTGTGTCATCCAAGCCCTAGGACTCCACAGAGCCAGAGAAGAGCGAGACCGCAGGGGAGGAAGGGGAATGCTCCAAGGAAAGCCTTGGGAGAATTTTATACTTGGGAGAACTGACAGTCTCCGCAGTCTGGGAGAAAGGGCAGAAAGGCAAAGGGGCACTGAGCAATGAGGCCTGGCAGAGGAAGTGGAGGTGGCTTCAGTCACCACCCATCACCTAGGCAGAAAAGTAGACATCAACATGCTGACCTGTAAAAATGGCCACTAAAGATCATCAGGTAGGACACTGTGTGTATTTGATTGGTACTTCTTTGTCTTCTAATTTGTACTTGATTAGTATTTGTTTTGTGGAATAGTTGGGTATAAATTTGTATGATTGTAAGTAAATGAATATACAATTTTAAAAGTCTTGGATGTAACAAATGTAAATAGTCTGTAACAAAGTTTGTAAACTGTTTTGTACAGAGAGTCGTATTTCAGTCCGCTGAAAAATGTAACAAATCAGCAGATGGACGCAATGTATGTTGAATGTAGAATGGTTTTCTTTATGTAAAAATGTATCAACAAAAAAATATACCAACCAACCAACCAACCATCCATCCATCCATCCATCCATCCATCCATCCATCCATCCATCCATCCATCCATCCATCCATCTATCTGAAGCTGAAAGTGGAAGTTTGAGGAACACAGCCCCCATGTACACAATGTAGATGAGCAGGAATTTGAACCTGGGTCTCCTTTATGTATGTCCACCCTAGTAGTTACAACATCACACCAGTGACCTTGGTGTTACCATTTCTATTAATTCCTCTCCATTGCATTTTCTTCAGGATATTATTGCCAGTGCTGAGATGTGAGGTTGCCTTTGCCATATGATGTGAATATTTTTTTAACAACCCCTCATGATCATGTCATTATTCGCTTGTAGAGTTTTATATTAATTTGATTTTTTAAAAATCATGGCTTCATTGAGAAACTTTGCTTGCAATTTTCCATTCCATTTCAGTCCCTCTATATACAAGCAATTTGATAACTTGGCCATGTATTAATTCCTGCCGAGTTTTTATATTTCCAGAAAAAAGGGGAGGCAGCAATCTTCCTTTGCCATATTGTTCATTATTTATACTCATAGATAGAAATTGCTATGATCAGAGGTCTTCCGTGTGAGTGAGACCTTCTGTGCTCCAGCTATCTCTGTGTTTTACCAAAGGGGTGATGTTTCTGGGAAGCCACAGGGAATTTGCTATTTTATGTCTTGACGTTTTCCCACTCTCCATGGTGCATCCACACATAAGCCTATTTGGCTTTCAGAAGTACACGGCACAAGATAAATAACCCCAGGCTATATTAAATTGCATTGCCGTGTCTTTCAGGGTGCAGGTCAACCATCTGTGGATTGAAGTTCTGAAACTGTTCAGACAATTGTTACTGAGATGCATCCTGTCATACCAATCTGTTGTTTCTAAAGTGTGAAGAAGAGAGGCAGGTGTCAATTTAATCAGATCAAGGATTACTATACATACTTGCATATCCAGAAGTTTGATGGAAAGGCTGGGTTGTCTTTCCAAAGAAAGAGCAACTCAGTCCTTTGTTTTCCTACACTGGAATAATTCTGAGGAGAATCTGTAAATTGAAGCTCATGAGACTCCCTTGCCTGTAAAATCAAAACATTGTGATCCATGTTAACATGTTCCAGGCTAATCTGCCTTAGGTGCATCTTGAAGAGTGAGCATCCTGAACTTTGCATTTCTTTTTTTGAGGTCCATGTGGGAAGGGGGGGGGTGGCTGTAGTTTTGTTCACAGCAACAAGACAGAAACATAACTACGGTGACGTCTGCGGGAGCACCTGCCTCAGGTGCTACATTGCAGAGGGTGCAACATGCAAGGCAGCAACTTCTTTGCACTTCCTGAAGGAGGAAGCACTGGCAGCTTCCCACATGCTACTCCTTTTTATGTAGAGGCTCCCCTTTGGGAGTGGGATGAGAAGTCATCAGGGAGAATCCCCTCCATGGAGAACCACAAAGTGACATCATGTTGTCACTACCATAGGTGCTGAGGCTTCTAGTTATGCCTATGCAGTGAGATCTTTCTAATAAAGATGGAACTAAGGTCCCAATCCTATACAGTTCACAGTGCATGTGGTTCAAAAAGTGCCAAAAGGCACCAGAGTCATGGGGCCATCGTACTAGAGAAAGAATGCTGAGGGTTGCTGGTTGTGAGTACTACTTCTGGCTGATGGGATAGGGTGGGATATGGTGGGAAGTGGCAGAACTGACAGTGGGGAGGGCAGGGAGAAAGCCTGGGAGGGATAGAGACTGCAACACTCTCTATGGCCATGTCCTAAGGTTTCCCTTAGGCTGGGAAACCCACTTCAAGTCTCCTCAATTCTACATCCACTCAATAGCAAGAGTAGACTCAGGGAGACCTACGGAGGTGTTCTGGCTGTTACACGGGGGAAGAAAACATTTGTTCACCTTACTCCAAGGTGACCTGGTACTGCTTCCCTGTTTTACTGGATGCAGGGGTCATCATTTCAGCATTGCTTCAGCCCTGAGCGCTGGGGAAGCATCGGATTTGGCTGCCTAAAAATGGCAGTGTACCAGTGGTTCATAACCAAAAGTGGTTCATAGGGCGCAATCCAGAGTAACTACGGGGAGTCCTTGCTCCGACATAAGAACAATGTACTCTGGATTGCAATATGAATTTCCCTTAGGTTTTCACTAGGTGGTGCGGTAACTACATTGATGTAAATGTCTCTTACGTGCTCCTAAAGTTATTCTGGATTGTGTATGTGTATGAATGTGTGTGTGAGAGAATTCGGAATGCTTTTACAGAAAATAAGTTATAAACCATTAAACAGAGACAAACCCCCAAAACCACAGTAACTACGGGAGCATGTAATAGACTTTACGTGCACCCGTAGTTACTGCACCACCTAGTGAAAACCTATGGGAAATTCATATAGGAATCCAGAGTAAGTTGTTCTTACACCGGAGCAAGGACTCCCCGTAGTTACTCTGGATTTTGCCCAAATATTCACATCTATTCGAAATTTCCTAAAAATTTCCACTATATCCCCTATAGTTTTGGACAGAAACTTCAAATTTTCAAAAATCTGAAATAATGTTTTGAATGAAAAAAATCTCAAAATTCAAGTACTGAAACTTGTTTGTTTTAAAAAGGAAGAAAAGTTTTCTCTTTATTCTTTTGAAAGCAGGCCTCCGTCAGTCTTGAAGACTATGGTATCGTGCTTGGCGCTGCATACGCTGCATGCGAAGCACGAAAGCCTGGGTTGGATTGTTATGGAGGATAGGCTGTTACCCAAACAGCAAATCCCCCCTCTCCACGCCACTGAATAAGTCCAATGGAAAGGCAGAGCCAATACGATTGGATCCAGCTGCGTAAATGATATATGAAATCTTGTAGAGAGTAAGTGAATAACATTACATTTCTGTCAAATGCTTACAGATATTAAAAACCATTATATGTCAGCTATCAAATTCCAAATAGAATAGCATCCAGATGGTAAATATCATTATATACAAAACTTAAAGTACTTCCAAATACTACAAACCACTTTTTAGTCAGGTGGAAAATACTGCCCAATATCAACTGTCAAATACCGAGTACTGAAATTCTCAAAGGGTATCAAATGTTAATATAGAATTGAATGTTAACTTTTGCATATTAAAGAAGAGCTGGAGACTAACAACAAACGTTCATAGATGAAAATGCAAAAGAGAAAGTAACGGATCATATTGGACACTCTGAAACAATTTAACTAGATCTCTAACGTCATCATTAGAAGTGTTTGTGCACATATTAACCACTACCCTGTCCAAGATAGTGTGTCATTACATCCTCATACAGACATGTTGGGGATGTACTGAAAATGGAAGGTAAAAGGAGAAGGTGACAGCAGAGGATGAGACTGTTAGATAGGGTCACTGAGGCAATTAACATGAATTTGGGCACATATCAGAAGATTGTGGAGGATAAGGTGGCCTGGCATGATGCAGTCCATGGGGGTCACAAAGAGTCGAACGCAATTGAACAACTTATCAACAACACTTCATGTGAAAAGCATGAGGTACAAATGGCATTATACATCTGAGGATGCAATTCTAACCAATTTAGGACAGTGCAACCTACCCATTTCCTTGGTCCTGTGGCCAGGGTGACCACATGCCAAACCCAAAATTCCTGAACCCCACAGCCAAAATTCCTAACCCCATGCCAAAATTCCTACCCACTTAAAAAAATTGCCAAAAAATGTATTTTTATAGTTTTTGTGGGTTTTTTTTGTTTTTTGACCATAACTTTTGATATGAAGGAGATATCTCAAAACTGATTTTTGAATTGGATTCTGCTCTTCAATACGAATCCAACACCATATGGCATGATGGGTACTGTGCGCTATTGCGAAGTTTCAAAATAAAGCCAAAATGTAGGACAATGAAGCAAAAATGTAGGACACCTGGACAGGAGGCTAAAAATCCGGACAAATCCAGGTTTTCCAATCATATGATCACCCTGCCTGTGGTGGTGTGGGGAAGCCGGTGCATGTCTATGCACTGGCCTAACCACCTCCCCCAACCCCCTTACAGCACCTTTGCAATACCCCCAGGCCAGCGTGACACTTCTGCCAAGATTTCCGCCAGTCTAACTGGGGTTAGGAATACACTCTCAGTGGAAGACATATCCAAGAAGGCCTCCGTCAGCCCAAGCAGTGCTACTGAATATAGAGGTAGCCATTATGGTGCTTCTGCACCACAAGGGATAGGACTGTTTGACAGTACCATTCACCTGCGTGAAATTCAAAGCAGCTCTTTCCCCCTCTTCACTGTCTTCCTGCATTAAGGCAATGATTAATCAAACTAAACATTATAAAGGAATTAGGACAATAAGTAACAAAGCAAACAAGATTGGTTCTAAAAAGAACAACTGAAGGCAAAATTCAAAATATCCAACTGGTGTCAGATAAGAAATAATGCCAAGGAAATTCATCCACCATCCCTTGCACATATATTTACATTTGAAAGGTAAAATGTCTCCTTGGCTACTCTCTATAGCTGTTTTTGATTCACATGTGGACAGGGAAGGAGCAACATGCTGAAATATTAAATTCTGGTAGATGGGGAATTTATTAAAATACTAAAACAAACTAGCCCTACAATCCTGAGTAACTACGGGAGCACGTAAGAGACATTATGTGCACCCGTAGTTACTGCACCGCCTAGTGAAAACCTATGGGAAATTCATATTGCAATCCAGAGCAAATTGTTCTTACACCAGAGCAAGGACTCCCCATAGTTACTTTGGATTGCACCCTTCGTTATACTTACCTTTCCTATCAACCATAGGGCTGACATTTCTTAATTGGTAGGAGGGAGGCAGGTAGACTGAACTAGAACTGTCACTTTTCTGTTTTGGACAGGCCAATGTTCGTACTGGTCATGCTATAGTCCCCAAGGAGATCAATGTTTTGTACTGTAAACAGTGTCTGCCTTGTATGCACTTTCCAGGTCCACATCCAATAATAACCGCCACAAGATGGCACTGATGTCTGTCGACTACAGTCATTGTCACTCTTGTACTGTGGAAGATTTGGCTGTAAAAATGCCATTAAGGGCACTGGGGTGGAGAGGAAGGAAATATCTGACTTCAATGACATGATACATTGGATTAGTACCATATTTTTTTTGGCCTGCATCTTTTACTTTTCTGCTTTTAAAGGTTATATTATACAGGACTGTATTCTTCTAAACCAGAGGTTCTCAATCTTCCTAATGCTGTGACCTCTTTATAAGTTCCTCATGTTGTGGGGACCCCCAACCATAAAATTATTTTCATTGCTACTTTATAACTGTAATTTTGCTACTGTTATGATGTATTTTCATTGTTACAAATGAAACGTGTGTTCTATGCACACATTGAACACAATGGGATTTATTTCAGAGTAGGCATGCATAGGATTGGGCCCTGAGGCTGTCAGTCAGCCCCAGTGTGCGCGCAGCTACAGCTGGAGGTCTGGCAAGTCTGACCTGGCCCCCTGCACCAGGGGTCTTTAGGCGACCCCCAGGAAAGCTCTAGGTGACACCCAAAGGGGTCCTGATCCCCACTTTGAGAAACGCTGTTCTAAACCCTCAATATTGTATTTTGCAATAATCCTCACAAGGTTAATTTCCAAAAGCCTCTTGGCAAGATCATGATTTTAAGCATATATGTAGTAATAAGGTGGTGTGTCAGTGATTAAAGACACTGTGCCAGTCAACCTAAAAGTTGGCAGGTCAGCAGTTCAAAACTGGAATACCACATGATGGACTGAGCTCCTGTCACTTGTCCAATTCTTGCCAGCCTAGAGGTTCAAAAGCATGGAAATGTAAGTAGATAATTAGGTTTCACTTTGGTGGGAAGGTAACAGCATTCCATGCACCTTGCTGGCCGCATGACCACAGAGATGTCTTTGGACAATGCTGTCTCTTTGGCCTTGTAGTGGGCCTTGTAGTGGGGGTGAACATTGCCCTTAGAGTCAGTTATGACTAAAAAGATGATGCAGCCCTGAAAGGAACAGACCACCTACCCTTCACTGCAGGATGCATCAGTGCACACACCATAGGCATGGCTACATCAGCACTTGAAATTTGGGTAGGATAGGATTGGGCCATCAGGGTAGAATTGAGCATTATTAACACAATCCTAACTTGAGCTGAAATAGGCAGGCTAGCTTGATTGTACCATATCCTGTGCAAGTTTCAGACTGCTGCTGCACTACAGCAGGTAAGGGAACACATTACTCCTTACACTGGTAACACAGCAGCACTCGGTGAAACTGCTACCCCCATTAGTTGCACTACTGAGACAAATACCCCCTTACCCTGTGGAGATCTCAGGTGGCCAAAGCTCACGTCCTAGTGGGATACCTCACAAGTATCCTCTTTGACTACCTGTCTATAAGTCAGATGGGTCTGTGATGGGCATTGGGCACTACCTGGCATCCCTACTGAGCACCATGCATCCTTGCCAGGCACCAGGCACTCATCACCGTTGATAAGTCAGACTGTTAGTGAGTAAGTTGGGGGGTGACTTTCTGATTTTGCATACGTTGACAGTTGTCATATGTCATATGTCTGACAGTTGTCAATTTGCTGCCCAGGACTCCCCCAGCTTCTCATTCATGAGGCAGCTGCCTCGCTATGCAAAACCAGAGAAAGAACCCTGGTTCTATCTTCTTGTCACTTCAAGGTAGACTCACGAAATGTTCGGTTCTTTAAATTGGGAGATGCAAAACGGCAGCAGGCATTACAGTCCTCCTACCTCCCTAGGTAGGCTGCCAGTCTAGAATACTCTGGTTCTAATCTGGTTTTTCTTTAAGTCCCTTCCCTCTGGTGGTGGGATTCAAACAAATTAACAACAGGTTCTATGTCCATAAAACAACATGATCTATGTCCCATTAGTAACCAGTTCACAGAACCAGGTGCTCATTAGCAATGGAACCTGTGAGAACTATGGAACCTGTGAGAACCCCCTAAAGCCCACCACTGCTTCCCTCCCCACAAAAACTGGAGTCCCACCAGTGAAAAAGGTGGCAACTTTAACAATGACAAGGGGAGAAGTAATGATGCTCCTCTCTGTCTTAAGGCTTCAGTATGTTCTCATGGGTGGTATGAAATTCACTCTCTCTGAAACTATTTTGGAAGAAAAGAAAATGCTTTTTCTTCGACTGGAGAAGTGAGAACACAGTCTTGTCACAGACAGGCGGTGCTCCTGCTAGGCGAGACTTCAGTAATCTTGAAGCTTCCAAGAATGAAGACAGACAATAGGAAGTACAGCAACCAAATATATTATTAGGAGACTATTTGAATTCTCCTTTGGAACATAAAAACACCAGGGAAAGAAAAGAACAGAAATAAGGTTTTTCTGTAATGCAACCTGTTCTGCTTTGAGTCAGTGTTGCTAATCCTTTGAAAATTGTTCACCTTTACATGCACGTTGGCTGCTGAAGCAGCACAAAGACATAACAAGATCTATTTCCAGTACACAAGCAAGGATAAGTTTGTCACCATGGGCTACATTCTTTTTGGTCACATTGGCACTGAGGAATTTTATAGCTACAAAGTCTACCTTTCTCCTTGGAGATAATCACATGGTTTTATTATACAGGGTGATCCAAAATGAATGGGAGAAAAAGAAAGCATACCTGTGACTTGCCTTTTCATTTTGAATCACCCTATATAACTAGCAGAAAGCGTACCCATGTTGCAGGAGTAAAATTTACCCATACGCCATCCCCCATGGTGCATCAATCCCCACTGCACATCAACCCCCCCATGAGCAACATCCCCCATGCACATCAGTCCCCGATGCACATCAGTCCCCCATGCACATCAACCCGCCATCCACATCAACCCTCCATCCGCAACAACCCCCATGCACAATTATTCCCTGATGCACATCAAACCCTCATGTGCATCAAACCCCCATGCGCAACATCCCCCATGTGCAACATTCCCCATGTGCAACATTACCCCATGTGCATCAATCCCCCATACACATCATTCCCCAAGCGTAACATCCCCATGTGCATCAGTCTCTCATGCTCATCAGTCCCCCATTTGCATGATCTCCCCATGAGCTTCATTTCCCCATGAGCATCATCTCCCCATGTGCATCAACCTCCCATGCGCAACCACTGCCCATGCGCAACCATCCCCCTTGCGCAACCACCCCCATGCGCAACAACCCTCCATGTGCAACAACCTCCCATGTGCATCAACCCATGCTCCATGCACAACATCTCCTCATGCGCATCAACCCCCCAAGCACCCTCATGCGCAAAATCCCACAAGTGCAACATTCCTCCATGTGCAACAACATCCCATATGCATCAACCCCATGAGCATCAATCCCCCATGCGCAACATGCCCCATGTGCAAAAACCCCGCATGCACATCAACCCCCCATGCACATCAACCCCCCATGTGCAATAACCCCTATGAGCATCAACCTCCCATGAGCATCGTTCAGTCTGCATGTTTGTCAGTCCTCATTTTTAAGTATAGGACAAAAACATGTTGCACCCCTTTCCAGCCCCTTAAGGGTTAAATTTCTCCACATCGGTTCTTGGTGGGTGTTCATGTGACATGAGGAACACCCTCCCCAAATTTCATGCTTCTAGATCCGGGGGTTGGGGCAGAGCATCCTTCAGTCATCAATTCTTCAGTGCAAAGTATAGGAAGGAAAACACGTTGCGCCCCATTTCACCCCCTTCCAGTTGGAATTTCCCAAAACCGATTCTTAGTGACTTCCATCACGGAAGGAACACCAATCCCAAATTTCATGCTTCTAGGCCCACTGGTTTTGGCTGGGCATTGATGAGTGAGTGAGTCAGTCAGTCAGTGACTTTTATATATATAAATGGGTTCCATCTTCCTTTGCCTACATTCATCCAATGACTGTTTTGGAGGCATGTATGACATTTTTCTCAAAATTGGTTCTTAGTGGTTGGCTCCATCACAGAAGGAAGACCCTCCCCAAATTTCACACTTCTAGGTCTGGTGGTTTTGGCTGGGTTTTGATGAGTCAGGTGGGGGAAAATGGTGGGGGAAAATACTTTTAATTCAGAAAAACAATTCTATACCCAGAAAGTTCAGTTAAAACAAAACCAGAAAAGTACTTTAGATTTCACAGATGAGTTGGAAACTGTTGTGAAGATACATCTGGAAAATTCTTTGATAAAACATGGAAGTTAAAGTGAGGTTTTATGATGAGGATGATTTTTTAAAGGAACTGAGGAATCAGCTTTTCCACAGATTTATAAAACATTGAGGCCAAGATATACCACTAATGCAGTTTTTCCCACAGTTTTGGGACAGATGGTTTCAATATTAACACAGGCATTAACACTCTGCCTTTTTAATTGAACGGACATGGACTCTTACATCATGTAGAAAATGTCGTAAATCCCACGTAGTAAATCTGAGCTAAAGCATTTAATTTGCAATATGTGTAGTACTGCTTTGGAAGTTACTTTGAGAAATCTGTAGCATTAGCAGGGCTCATAACTTCCCAGAAGGTTTGCCAATATCAGATTTGTTACTTTCACGAAATGCTATATGCAGCTTTGCACTGGTCACCCTGTGCATAAATATTCTGTACGCCAACTAATATATTTTAAGTTTTTTTAACAAAAGGATTGAGTTTAATATCCAAACATTTAGGGATGGAGATGACAATATACATGGTGCTAGGTACAACCACTGTATAGGAGCTGTGAGCCATGCTTCACCACTCAGCTGGCCAGACCAAAGTAGGTAGGTACAGTGGTGATACAGTACCAATCTGGGAATGGGTCTCCTCGGCTCTACATCCATGTTTTGAAGTCTAAGAGTCAAGGTGGCCCATGGCATGAGGTCACCAGGCTGACGGGGTTTTCAGGAATTGAGTGACAGCGCATAATCCTCTTCATGGCACTGAGGCGCAGCACCAACTGTTGCTAGCCTGGTGCAAGTGCTGACTTCTTGCCGGGTACTGTGAACATGTTTTACAACACATTTGTGACAAGAAGTGCAGAAGTCCTTCTGGAACCTGAGCTACGTTGTTTCATTTCCTCACTTTTTGTTGAAAAGCAGTATATAAATACTATTACTGATATTGCTAACTGTATCACTAGGCCAGGTTAATTGGGAGGCTTTCAAGTAGAGTCTCTGTGTTTGTCCTTATGGTGGTAGCAGACTGGAGTCTACTGGTTCTGGCAAACTGAGGTGAAGCTAAGATGGCTGCACCCAAATCACCACAGAGGAGGACCTCAAAGATGCTAAGGTAACAGGAATCAGTGCTTCCACCCTGCTTTGGAAAGCAGGCTTACCCAAGGTCACTTCAGCTTCCTGCCTCCCAGTAGCTGGGAATATCAGAAAATATCTTCCTGGTAGTGCTTCCCAGTATCAAGAAGCAGAAAGAAACTACTGGTAGGCTGGTCAACAGTTTACGTTTGAGCTCTTAAACGGTGCTTCGGGCTTAATGCTTGGTATTGCAGCTCTCTGACTTTCTCGCCTCCATTCCTTCTGCACCTTGTCACTGTTTTGATCTCTTTGCCCTTTTCTTGCCCCTTATCCAGTTACACCATCTACATACCAACTAGCTCCTGCCAGTCTGGCACCATTTTGCCTTTTTTTCAAATTCTCTCTTCTCAGAGTCCTCTCCATCCTTATCTGGTTTGTGATGTCTGAGCACTGAAATAAGTCAATTCTTGAGAAGATGGATGACTCTGGGCTCTGTGATCTTCTGTGTATGTGTGTGTGTGTGTGTGTGTGTACGTGCATGTGTGTGAGAGAGATAGAGAGATAGAGAGTCCTAACACAGTGCACATTCCTGTACATTGACATGTTGTAGTTTTATATTTGACATGTGACAAATGATTTTCTCCTGGAAATAACAACCTGTCAAAGCTCCTAAGATACCAGAAGTAAATCTTCTGGTGGACACCTGCAGATTGAAAGACAATCATTGAGCCACTCATTCTTTCACCTTTACACCAAAAGCATGAAGTATTTCAAGTCAATGTTGGAAATGTATACTGATGCTGTCTGTATAGCAAATTCAGTGACAACAAAGAGGTCATTACCTGACTGAATATTTCCGAAAAGTTTGACATAAGTCCATTTTTGGTATTAGGAATGACAGAATACCAGAGGCAAAGAGGTGTCCTTCCTGTTATTTGAGATTATTTGAGACTGCATTGTCTCAGATGTTATTGGACTCCCAACTGGTTGTTACAGTTGGTCTTGTATATTAGGGGCCCCAGAGCAACCCCCGTAATTGTTGTGGTTGTTGCGGAGTAGACACATATGTGAGCTGTGGGGCTGGTAGCTTAAGATAATGCTCTTTGTACTGCAACATAGAATGATAGGAATCTTATAGGTCAGAGACAAGTTGGGTATAATTCTAACCTAGGCCAGCACAACTCATTGGTCTTCCAATTCCCATAGTAATGTAGGGAATCTGTGCACTGGCCTAACCTTCCACTAGGAGTGGCACAGAAGTGTCTTTTATGACACCCCCCTGGTCAGCACAGGATTTATGCTAGTGCTTAGGCTGGCCTAACTGGAGTTTAGGATTGCAGCCAACGTGTACTACTCTTATCCTGGGTGCAGGGCCAGCCCTAAACCTCCTGACATCTGAGACAACATGCCAAATTCTACGATATGCCTTATATATTAACAAAAATTTCTAAGATGTGATTTCCTAAATGTCAGAGCTGGTTGGGACTCATGTTAAATGAAAATGGCAATACTACAAGTTTGGTGGGAGTCTTAAGGGTCCTGGGCCTTGATAACAGTCTAGTCCTCCTGGCATTATAATCTGGTTCTGTGCTGGTTCTGTGAAATTTGACACTGGACAAGTGGACTCAAATTCCCATCCAGGAAGACTGAAAAAAAATTGCTGTTTTTGAGTCAAATACAGGAAGTGATATTAAAATTCACTTTATAAGGAATAAAGTATACTCTAAAATCTTCTTAGATGTGTAGTTAACATGTAGCAATCGGGCTATAGTAGATTTTACACATCTCTCAGCTATATTGGAGTTGCAAATGCAAATTTCAGCACTCTGAGATATTATGTGGATTTGTCACACTCCCTGGAGGGCAAAGGATGGATAAAGCAATGAGTGAAAAAAGAATGCAAAATTAGAATCCGCTTTATGACATTTTCTATGTAGCTACATAAAATAAACTTCCATTCTGCCTTATGATAGTCCCTCTCATGGGGCCTGCCTAGAGAAGCATTTTATATATGTGCCCTGGAAAGTGCTTTTTCTGTGCAATGTTAATAGATATTCATCCCACCACGAATGACTGTAAAATGTAATTTTATAACTCTTTATATCCCTACAGTTCTGTGTTGATAATATTTTCTTCCTTGTGTCATTCATGAGCGCAGCAAAGCTCTGAAAGAACCAAGTCAGATGACTAACCAATGAGTCCAGGACTTGTATTTTAACAAATAAATAAACCGCAGAACTATATTCCACTGTCCTGACCCTCACTATCCCCCACCAAGGATACCTCGATTTCAGACTCACTAACCCTCTCATCTTCCATGATGGAGGTGCTTCCCGACTGATCGTCAATGAGGAGTCCAGACAGGTAAGTAACAAAAGTTCTTTTTATATATATGAATTAGAAGGTGGGTCACTTGTCAGTCATACAATTAGGAACACAGGATGCACGGGCTTTAGTTGCAAGATAGGGGGTAAGGGAAGATCCACTCTCTCCTCCTTTATAAAAATAAAGTCCATTTCCCCAAGTCTTCAGGCAGGTTAATTCACCCCCTTTTGGGTCAAAGTCTCTACCTGCTCAATGACTCTGTCTCTTTCTCTCCGCAGGTATTCCCTCCTTCCTCTTCCCTTCCACAGACTCCAGGTGAGTTCACCTTACTATATCACAACACAACAGGTAAGTACAACTGTCAACTTCAACTGTTATCTAACTTTCCCCTTTTCTCTTGCAGGTCCAGGGGCGGCACTTCTCATCTGCTGGACAGCGCCCGCGCTGGTTCTCCCTCCGTCCTCTCTCTCCTCTCCAGCAACTGCCAACTCCCCTTCCCGCTAGTCCTTATATACATCTGCCACCTCCCCGCCCCCGGGGCCCTCCCCTGATCCACCTCAGGGCTCCCAACGAGCAGGAAGTCCCTGGATTGGGCTGATCGGTTATGGGGCGTCCAGGATAGACTCCTGTCCGCCCTGCACAGTATAAATGTAACAAGTCCCAATAAGAGTTCGACCAGTACACTCTGTCCTCCTTGGTCGACTCTAACACTCAGTCCCAAGGAGATCTAGGCCTCACTTCCTGGGCCCACATGCTGTCTCCGCCTCCTTCAGCTCCACCACATCCACACTAAAGGCCAATCTTGCTTTTGCAAAATGTTTGAATTTTTGCAAAATATTTGATATGCTGGATCCGGTTACCAAATCATCAGCACATCTTAGGAATAGGTTTGCCTGCCCATGAATATATTCTTAAGTTTTGCTTGAAACATGACTTTTTTAAAGTTAAGAACCTGTCTAGTGCACAGGGAGGGGGGAAGGTCTGTTGACTGACAAACCTTGTTGACCTAAGAACTTAAAAACTGCTGGTCCAGACCAAAGGCCCTTCTACTCCAATTTCTTGTATCTCATAGTGGTCCACTAAGGCCTCTGGAAGTTCACAAGATAATAAGGAGCCTCTATCCTGCTTCCAGTACCTACATCTGGCATTCACACATAGACTAAGGACACAATCAAGAGTAACTACGGGGAGTCCTTGCTCCAATGTAATAACAATTTACTCTGGATTGCAATATGAATTTCCCATAGGTTTTCACTAGGTGATGCAGTAAATACGAGTGCACCAGGGATGGGCCTGGCCCAACCTAACAACCGGTTTGCCAGAAGTAGGTGGGCCAGGCGGGGTCAGGGGGTGGGCTGGGGGCGGGGAGAGGGTTGGGGTGAGGGGCGGCCCCAACCCTGGCATACTGCACATGCGCCAAGGTTGGCACACGCGCAGTCGCATCCTAAGGACAGTTCAGTTGCGTCCTCTTCAGGACTCAACTCCACCTGCATCAAGATTGATGCAAGCACAGCGGTGGGCCCCAAGGGCAAACCAGTTTGCCCTTTTTTTGACCCGCCACTAGCAACTGGATCGCTAGCGGCAGGCCAAAATTAACAACCGGTTCTGTAGAACCTGTGCGAACCGGCCTGGGCCCACCTGTGGAGTGCATGTAATATCTCTTACGTGCTCCCATAGTTACTCTGGATTGTAGGGTTATTCTAGAATTAGTAGGTACTGTTTACCCATCATCTTTCTTTGCCCACTGTGGGTCTCACTGTATTGTGTTTTTATTGCTCTGGCCAGCACAAGATCCAGGACTCATCGCTGGCTGCTTCTCTCGCTGACAAACTATGAAAATTTGATATGACAAACACTAAACCTTTCTTTCAGATACATAAATACCTCATGGGCATTTAGACCTGCAAATTTTGTACCTTGAGGGAATACATGGACTTCTGTGGTATCCTGATATATGGTAGTTCCTTTATAGTTTTTTAAAAGAAGTATGTTTGTTGAAAGAGGAGGAAACAAAGGGTTGATGAGCCCATGTTTTTCCTACTGTGTCCTCCCTGTGGGAAGAAAATATAAAAACTATTTTTGGCAAATAACATTTGAGACTCTACTCAAGTCATCTGGAGCATCAAACAAGACTTTTGGGCTCCATTGGCACTCAATAGTAACTGAGAATATGTCTAAATGAAAAGACACATTTACACATTGCAAGGAAAGGACCTTGCACAGAGGTGTCTCTTAAGGAAGTGTGTCCTCCCTGCAGGCTGCTCTCATTCTGAATCCTATGAGAAATTTTTACATAGGCTTCTCTGGGAGAATCATCTTGCTTTCGTTTAGAGTATTTTCTAGGCCCTATTTTGCTATATGCTCAGTCTCCTCTTTGCAGCAGGTCACAGCTGCTCCTAGTTAAAATCATGGTTGCTGCTCTTTAATCTTTTTCTTTTAATCTGCACTGGTTTTTTGTGTGGGATAAGTAGGAAGCCCAACAGTGCCCCCATACTGTAGAAAGACACCGCAGCAGTGAGCATAGCAAAACCATGCTCTGATTTGTATTTTTATTTATTTATTTTTAAATCTGTTTGTCTAGAATGACTAATGTGGTGTTAAAACAATGCCTCGTGCCAATCGTGACACCAGGCTGTTCCACATGCCCCTCCTGGATCAGCATACTTTTCCTGCTGCCTGCATTTATCTGAACATAATCTGCTTCTCTTGAAAATAATGGTCCCAGCTTGAAAGGTATTGTGATGAGCATTTCTGGGAATGAAACAGATCAATTTACCTCTTTAAAAATGACTTCCAACTAGAGAGTGAAGGCTCTTGATAAGAGCTTTCAATAACAGCGCTACAAATGTGTAAATCTTTCCTCTAAAGATTTACAAAGAATGAACAAAGATATAAGATTTGTAGAGGAGTGAGGCTTTTTTGGAAATGTCCCCAGCAAGGTCAATACATATGTTCCTTTTTCAGTCCAGGCTAGGATAAATCTAAAAAGAGAAATCTGATTTTTCAGATTTTATCTTTTTAGCTTTTTGCACTGAAAATCTGTAGGTATCAACAATACTGATTGGCTAACTTTCCTATGATATCCCCAAGACACCTGATTCCTGCAACTGTTTTACAAAGTTTTCTTTAAAAGAAGAAATAGGCAATCAGTTAATATATAGACAATATAAAGACCATGTAAAGGTGTCCCCCACAGGCTCTTCTGTGGCCAGTGGGAGCTGTCATGTGCACAGCCTTCAGAGTAGCTCTGGACATAACTGAAGGCTCAGTGAACCCCAGATTCAATTTTATTTCACGTGGAATTTCATGTCGATTTTATTTCACATGGAACACAGTATGTGCGGGGATTCAACAAATGAAATCTCTGTGGATGATAAGGGTCCACCTGTATACTTGATCTTGGATGAAGAAGGCTTCTCCATTCTCTACTAGTCTTCCATGCACCTTTTTTGATGTTAGCAATAAATCCTTCCAGTCCCTTTGTAACAGGACAGAGCCATATTTATTACACACATACTGTATAAGGTAAACTGAATAAAATCCCCTCCTTAGAAAAAGGTTATGATACCTTACTGGATCATAACAACATACAACTGTGTAATGTGTTGGGCAAATGTTTGCCTTTAGGGATCAAAAAAGGAACTGTTGAGGTATTAATCTGCTTGATTGAAAGTGGCTTTGTCCTTTCTGAATGAACCGATGCAGCCATTTGTTGGTACCATGCTCAGTCTATTTATATTAGTGCCGCTGACCCAGCCACAGTGTCATAATCTGTCTTTGCTTTGGGAGAGAAATAGTAAAGTACTGATGAGCCTTAAATGTAATGATTATCCTTCACCCCTTTCTTTTGTAAACTGTAGGATCAAGCTTACGAAGAAAATATGCTCATTGGCCACGGCAGAAATGTGTTTCAAGCCAAACCCTTTAGTCACATGTCCTGTTTAAGATAAATGCTCATTCATGCTGACATGGGCATATTGACAAACATTTCCTGGAGTCATATGCCAGTTCCTAAAGTACCATTATTACTGAGTCACAAGGCCCATGCATTTGAGCGTGACCATGCAAACAATCAAAGAGACTCTTGCAACACATCAGTCTCGGTGCAAACTTGTTTTCTTGTGACTGTCACATTACTCGTCTCTTTTCTTATCTTGCACTAGATAAGGCTGGACTTGGCAAGAAATATATATCTTCCTTCCTCACCCCAAATGTAGTAAATCATTGGACCTACTTACAGGAGTAAACACTTCCCCAACTATAGAGTTCAAGGACAAGTCACAGACCCCTAATCCCAATTTATGAACTATTACAACTGTTCCTGTTAAAGAGTGAACAGATATTTCAATCTGCAGATTTCTTGTGCCTCTACAACATATTCTGAAGAAATCTGCATTCCCAACCACCTCTGGATTTGAAGTTTGCTAATTTCAAGGCTAAGAAACAATTTCAATAAATTCTTTCCACTGCAAGAATTATCCACGTTAAAAAGATTACTTGTTTGACTTTCACTGAATTACAGCTCTTAAAACAAGGCCCCCTGGGGATAACAGGCAGCTGATTTAATTTTTAATCAGCATTTAAAAGCCTTTTTATTCATGTAAGTTGAGACCATTTTTGTTAATTTGAATAAAGAACACCTTCCCAAAGCAAAAGGCCTTTAAATCTTTGAAAACATACCAGTCACAGCATCACTTCAACACAGAGGTCTTTTTTAACTGTTTGTGAAGAGGTTTATTGAAGATATTAATTACTCATGCTACTGTCAACTGAATGTCATATTAAAAAAGATTGGTGGTCTCGTCCATGGATGAGATTTCATAAATAGCATAATTCGAGGATATTTACAAATAATCTCTGAGTAGCTTTGTTTTTCATATAAAACCCTGGCCATATAAGATGCCATATGTGCGGCCATAAAAGCATACCTTTGTCCCAAAGTGATTGTCCTCTATATGGCAAATATTGACTTTTCATATATGAAGGCATTACTTGCATCATCTCTGGACCTTTTATGACAGTGGATCAGAATATCCACTGTCATATAAGGTCCATAGGATTGGATTATTAAGCATGGAAATCTTTAGTAAGTAAATAAGACTGTTAAAAGTCATGTGTATTACAAAGGTTTGCTAGATTGGGCCTTAGAGTACAATCCTAACCCTGTCTACTCAAAAGTAAGCCCCATTGTGTTCAATGGGTCTTACTCCCAGGAAAGTGTCTTTAGGATTGCTGCCATAGTCAAGGACCCATTACCATCAGAAGGCTCACTTAGATGCCTTAATTCAAGAGGTGTGTGAGAGTGGGTGGAGATGCCTTGAGAAGATTAGGACATGAGGAGATCAACATGGCACTGAACAAAGTATCAAGTTCAGATCATTTACTGATAAATAAATGGCTCAACAGGCTCATCATTTACTGGTAAGTAGTCCAAGCCTAACCAGCGCTGGTGCAGTTGGGCTGAGCCCACACTGTATCCAGCACAGGTAAGGATCAAGCTTCAGGTCTTTTTGAGGAATATTTTTCCCTTACCTCAATTAACACTTGAGCCTACCCAATGGGCCTACTTGGATCCATGCCAGCTAATTCATGGCACAAGTCCAAGCAGCCCGACATGGAGCATACAAGCCCAGGAGGGAGAATATGGTGTGGGGCCTCCTCTGCCTATCCTGTCCCCTCTTGATCTGCCCCCCCTCCACCTCATAAATGCCCCATCCCCACCTCCAGCCTGATTTCCCCAAGCTCCTGTGTAGCTTTGTCTACCGGCGGCCACTGGTGGCACATGCCTTTCCACCAGAACTGCCTGCTTTACAACACATTTGCAACACTCTAGGTTGGCGCAGTAGTCACTGCATTGGCAGAAGACTTCAACAGGATTGCATGGTCAATATGTTGCAACTTAAATGATTAAATACATTATTTGTATCAGTTTTCAGAGAATGTTGATCTTTCCCAAAATATATTCAGGAACTGAGCTGTCCTGTCATGCCAAAACACTGCATGCTCCTTTTAAATGAAGGTTAAATCCTCCCCCTTAAAAAAAGGTTCTGTTCTAAATTAAACCAAGAACTATTTTTTCCCAGGGCATGTGATCTTTAATGAAGGCCTGACTTTCTTATCAGGTGACATTAATGGAATCATTGACCTGTATCAAAAGGGGTGGAAAAAAATTCCCACACATGCCTATACTCTTTGGAGCCAATAGGTTTTTGCTGCAACTTACCCCAGAGATGACACCAGCATGGTTTTGCCCTCTTAATATCTATAGACAGCTTGATAAAAGGAAGTGTTTGATGTTGCTCCCAGAACAGAATGATGTTTCAATTACTGTAATAATGGCTTCAAGCAATTTAAGCTAGTAGTGAAGCTTTTATTTTTTTATTTTTAATTTTGCAAAAATCATTTTATGAGCACTGGCTAGGAGACTCTAACCTCTTCAAGTGGGGTGAGCCCATTTTCCCAGGCTCTTCAGAAATGCTTGAGTGCATATGTTACCATCATATGGCATGGCTGATCTACTGGATTTAGCAATGTACCCTGCCTGCTACTGAATCCCTTTCCTTTATCATTCCAGGCATCAAAATGAGAAATGGTGTGACACTGCAAGAGGGCACATGTGATTGAGCAAAGACATTTTTGAGATGCTATACCTTGCACATGTATACTCTTGCATGGTGAATAAGCCGAAAAGTTTCAAATACATGCTAAATAAGTGCATATTCCATAGGTTAGAGCTCATCAAATATAATTTCAAGATCATTTGTTGAGTCAAGGTCATTCCTCCCATATATTTCATATCCTTCTACTGATGATCTCCCAGTTTACAAATATATACCTGCATAGTGTACTTAAAAAGAAGAGAAAAAATGGAAAACAAAGCATGATTGAACTGATCATTTTTAATCAATTAGTGTACTCTTTTAATGAAATCCCAAGACATGTGCATATTGAGGGAAGGGGGGAGGCATTATTCCATGTCATGCGGGGAGAGAGTCAGAGATATTATATTGTTTTATTTTTTTTCTGAGAACAGATGGCCCTGTTCTCTTATTTTTATCCCAGTAGGAAGACCTCAGTGTTCTTACAGTTTCAGTGGTTATTTTTGGCAGCAAGGTGTTGTGAAAGTGAATGACATCATTGTCTCACCTGCATTCATTGTGCAGTAATAATCTGGCACCTCAAATCCAGACACCTGGGAAAAAAAAAACTTGTTTTTTGTCAGATTTCTTTCTTGTTAGATCTCCATTGCTTTTTGTTCTGGGTGTGATTTCAGGGGCACTGCTGTCTCCTTCATTTTTGTTTGGGGTACAGTGGTATTAGTAAGAAATTTCTCTCACAGTAATATAAAACATTATGTTTCTGTAAAAAGTATATCCTTTTTTATTGATTTATCATTCTAATGTTTTAGACCAGGGGTGTCCAAATTTTTCGTCAGAAGGGCCACATAATCTCTCTGGCACTGTATCAGAGGCCAGAAAAATAATTACATTTCAAATTTGAATAAATTTACATTAATTTAAATATAAGAGTGTATTAGATACGTCACAAATTTTCTCCACAGGCCAGATGGAGGGGTCTTGCTGCGGGCCACATTGAGGCTTGCTGAGCGCCGCATCTGGTCCCAAGGCCAGGGTTTGGAAACCACTGATTTAATCTCACACATACATACACACACACATGCACACACACAACACATCTGTTTTCTTTCCTTCCTCATATTACTTCTGCATGCTTTGGCACTTCCATATATGTGGAAATTGACTGTGATCCAAACATCTAAGAAAAAATATTACCTGCTGATCTGAAAACAGATTGGACCAGATCAGACCTTGTGCAATCCCAAGAAACTGTAACATCCAGTACAAACCTGGAGACTGGCTGGTACTCCATCTGGCTAAGACTCTGCAGCAGATGAATATTCTTATCAGTATGATGGTTTAGCTATAAGTAGTGCAGGATAGGCAGCCTGGATAGATAGTCCAACTGGCAGCCTGCAGGGTGGATCTTGCCTGAAAAGTTTTATTTGGACCCCTGTTAGTCCCACCAAATTTTTAATAAAGCCATGGTGGTAATTCTGTCTATAGCTTTACTTCTTTTTCCAAGCAAATAGTATTCAAAAGTTATAGAAGAGACAAAAAACTCAGACACCAATGGCATGGCATGCCTCCCTTGAGGTTTCTATCATTCTTAATGTACATGCACTTCATAAATGTGAAGTTCTTATTGCTAGATGGCATCCACTGTTTATGGCACCCTTAGTCAGCTGCTATTTGTAACAAAGAGCACCTGGAATCTTGTCTGAAGAACACACACTTTCCATCTCCCAATAGAGAAGCTGACCATCTATGATGTAAGTTAACTGTGTATTTGTGTTCAGACCTTATGAGGTTGTGCTCTACTGATCCCAACTATTAGTCCATCCTTAAGGGCAGCAGCGCTCTAGGAGATCAGACAGGAGTTTTCCAGGTCTCCACATACATGCCTTGGACTGAACCTGTAACCATATATGAAAGCTTGCATTCTACACTGTGATCCTAAATCCATGGTGAAGAGAGCACAGGGCACAGTCCTAACCAATTTAGACCACCACAACACAACCATCTTCCCATTCCTGTGGTAGTGTGGGGAGGTCAGTGCTTGTCTGTGCTGTTGCCTACCCCGCCAGGATGGTGCATAAGTGCCTTATGGCATTTCTGTGACACCTCAGGCCAGCATGGGATGTGAGCCGGCCTAACCAGAAGTTAGGATTGTGCTGTCATCAGGGTGACCATATGTCACAACCAGAAAGCAGGACAAAGCCCTCCTGAAATGTAGGACACCAAGAAAAATATAGGACATGACAAAATAAAACCTAAAAACACTCATATATATTGCTTTCATGTGGTTAATTAAAACACTATATTTTTATTGTTAAATTTTAAATTATTAAATATAGTTTGTTACATATAATTTATTAATTACAAAAGGCAACATACTTCCTGCTCACAAAGAAATGGAGGAGAACAAAGTTTTTTTTGAGGGCACAAGGCTAAAAAAGAGGACATGTCCTGGAAAAAGAAGACATATAATCACCCTGGCTTGAGGGGGCTCTGAAGCCAGAGTACTCACAATCCCTAGCAACACACAAGACTAAGGGCGCAATCCTGAGTAACTACGGGGAGTCCTTGCTCCGGTGTAAGAACAATTTGCTCTGGATTGCAAAATGAATTTCCCATAGGTTTTCACTAGGTGGTGCAGTAACTACGGGTACACGTAAAGTCTCTTACGTGCTCCCGTAGTTACTCAGGATTGTAGGGCTTGTCTAATCCTCAGCCTTTAAGGTATTGAATTTCAGACCTGGAGCTTTGTCTACATGTCAGGGCAGCCATCAGAGCATGAACCTACCTTCAAGCTGTAACTGATGTCTTTGTAGAAGTTCAGCACTTCAATGGCCAGATATGCATCGCAGGACATGCAAAGAGGATTCAGAAAAGCAAGTGATGAGAATCTTTGAGAATTATGCTTTCTTTCCATCTGCACCTTGTTTAATCCTGGCAGATATTGTTTATTTTATATTTCCCCCTTTCTGCCAACCCTTTAATGAAATGGGTCTTAGTTTTCCTTGGACTGTAATCAGACAGTTTCTGTAAACATCTGTTCCTGTTTTAAATGGTTTAAGACCTTCTCATATACAGGCTATTAGAGAATATTACAAGCAACATTCATTGTTTCTCCAAATGTAAGCAATGAATACCTTCAGCATTATCTCAAAATTGGAGAGCTGGAATTGTAAAGAGAGAATTATATTCTGTAAGGATAAACAGAGATCCCAAAATTCCTCATATAAAATGGGGGCAAGAGAAAAGTGTTCCCAAGATGCATTGAACAGCTTTAGTAGGAACACTGGCATGTATATATAATGGTGGTTCCCGACATTCTGTTATGTGGATTCCACCATTGAAACTTTGTGACCTGTTTGTCAACCCATGGGTGTCCAAACCTTTTGGCAGGAGGGTCACTTCATATCTCTAACACTGTGTAGGGGGGCGGGAAAATAATTATCCTTTCAAATTTGAATAAATTTACTTAAATTTACATATAAGATAGTATTAGAGACAGAGGGCAAAATCCAGAGCAAGTACAGGGAGTCCTTGCTCCGGTGTAAGAACAACTTACTCTGGATTCCAATATGAATTTCCCATAGGTTTTAACTAGTGCAGTAACTGCAGGTGCACGTAAAGTCTCTTACGTACTCCCGTAGTTACTCTGGATTTGGGGGTTAATAAGGCTTGCCTGCGATCTGAAAGAGGGGTATTGCTGAGGACCACATTGAGGCTTGTCGAGGGCCACCTTCAGTGCCAGGGCCAGGTTTTGGAGACCCTGGTCTAACCCTTGATGTTCCAATGCAGTACCATTGGACTATGTTACTTTCAACATTCCCTGCTGGCAGTTTGAAAATAAGGCTGCTGTTGGATCTGTACACCACATTAATTTGAGAGTCACTGATTTACTAAGCTTTATTTAGAACGTCCAGTGTAAAGAACTCAGAAGACAATTCTGGCTACATCATAAAATTTTCAGGAGAGGAAGAGAGAATGTTAAACATGTGCTTGTACGGATATGAACTGGATAATCTGGGCTGCATTCATCATTGAACTGATATCCATCTATAATGTTATATATGCTGTACTCCCATATTTCTAGTTGAATGACAGTACATGGTAGGCAGTGATATTATAAGTAAATGGAGAAAGATATAGGCTCCAATCCTGAAGACACTTTCCTGGGAGCAAGGTCCATTGAATGGGGATTACTTTTCAGTAGACATGGTTAGGATTGTACTCATAGTCCCCTAGAGTGCTCCAGTTCTCAAGCACAAAAGATGAAGGGCATGAAATGGTAGAAAAACTTTTGGGGGCCTATGGGTCAGTGCTTGGATTAAGACACATGACTACTCTAGTGTAGGGAGCACTGAGCAGTGGTCATCAGCATAGAGAGGTAAGGCACTGAATGAGTTAATGCACACTGGATTCATGAGATACACAGGAGTAATGAGATTCATGTGCTACATGCTGGGTGGGCAGGGGAGAGGCACTCTCTTCAACATGAGGACATAGATTTTGATATTATTATTGCCCAGTCTGCACCCTTGGTTATGCTATGACATTGTAGAACATTAGGAATTGATTTATATAGATAAATGGATGAGATTATAAAAGTGTGGCTTTCAATTGATTGATGATACTTGTAGATAACTGAAAATTTCCAAAGTAATGCAATATTGCTCCCTGCCAGTATTTCACTTGTGAGCAACACCAGTTATCTGTATAAAAGAAGAAAGATTACTTTCCTGCTCTGATGAAAATAAGTGACACTTTGAGCTCTGCTTCTATTGGGAACAGGATCCTGCTTTCTCTCATCCTGTTAAAATTGAACCCAAATAACTAAGAAGTGCTACAAAAAAATAGAAGTAGCAGATTTTATTTTTAAAAATATTCCTACTTCATCTTGGTCTCTTTGTAAATCATTTGTTTGGAAATCAATAGCCCTATTTCAAGATTCTCTGAATACAAAAATTCTGGCTGCTCCAGAGACACATTCAGCTTGAGGTGTAGAACAGCAGTCTACTTATTGTACGTACATGTGTAGGCTTGGTTTACACCAGCAATTTTCAGCCACTGTGCTGTGGCAAAATGGCGAGCTACTCACAGGTGTGCCACAGAAGCACATCGGATGGACTTTTATTAGTAGCAACACTGGGGATGTGAGCCTCCCACTGACAGCCCAGTATATCATGTCAATGGTCGAACAACGGTGCTCTACAACAGTGCTCTAACAATTTTAGCAACTTGTCATGTTTTTGAAGAAGCAAACTCTGGAAAAAGCCATTATGCACAGTGTTTGTACACAAGGAGGCTCTTTCAGATTTTTGGTTGAATGTGTGAATCTTTGATATTGTTATAGGGATGGGGGTGAGTAGCTGCATGGTGCAAATAGGAATTCCCAACAGTACTCGTCGAGGCAATAGGTTTCAACTTTGAAGGCTTTCAAAAACCAGTTTGCACAGTTTGCGTAACATTAGCACAGATAAGGCAGACCATGCCAACTAAATCTGGCAATCATGAAGCACTTTAGCCTAGAATAATCAATAAAGAAAAATAGAGTTTTTGAAAAACAATGATACTGGAACTTGATGAAAAAATGCCAAATCTTGCTGGCATGATTGTTTTCCCATCTGCTAGAATCTGTGCCACTCTTTTTTTTTTTGCATTCATTCCTAAAACCATGAGGGTTAGAACCAGACATTTTAATGGAAAGGTTATCCATTATTTTAATTATCCTTTATCCTAATTCTGTGAATTCCCCCAAAATAAAATGTGCAGTGGTGTCATCTATATCATGTGGACAATATTCATCTATATCACCCTGGCCTTACAGGCAGCAGTTCACTAAGAATGAAAAGCTCTTGGCCTCTTTGGTCCCTGACCACCCTCTAAACCACCATCAGAGCAGTGAGTTCACAAAGCCAAGATTGTTCACCCTTTAACATCTTGCGACTGTTATTTCTAAGAGTTCTGCTTGACAGGAAACTTAAAGATGCCCCAGTTGCACAACAATCAATGTGACATCAGAGACAAGACATAGCCGAGGTTTTCCTTCAGCTGTGAATATTTCCTTTCAGTCACTAAAGTGGAAAATAACATCTATCCTGGTGCTTGCATTATCATTGGATTGCTACAAGGTTACTATTTTGTGTTCCCATTTCGTCTCCCTCTCACATCTGCCAAGAAGAGTTCATCTGGAAGGAATAGCTGTGAATGTAGGTCTCAAAGGAAAACATAGCTTCCCATTGTGTTATCCCTCTTGTTTATTTATAGGGGTCATATGTACATATGCATATTTTTTGCATTCCAAAATATAAAATATAACCACTCTTCTTTTTGCAGGCTCCCTGTGGTTTCAGCAGAGATCACAGCAATCTGTGTCATGCCATTTTTATTCACAGTGGAGAAGAACAAAAGGCTTAGCTTAAAATGACACTACTAATAAAATGGGTTTCTGATCAACTAAAGATCCTTAATTCCAGAAAATCCTGATCTTTTTAAAAAGAAGAAGCAACAGGAAGGAGGTATTTAACCATGATCTTTCAAAATAGCCCTAGTTAAAATCAGGCCCTCCAAGCTGTTGATAAACCCAGGTGGTATATTCCTTTTGGTACCAATGGAAGCTTTCCTGGCATTGATAGTTTTAGAGCTAAAATTTTTACCTGGACAAAAGTATGAGGAAAAGAAAGGGCATAATGTCTCCCGCTCCTGTACACCACTATCCATTCTTGATTGAACTAATGCCACTAGAGTTGCCAGTTTATTAAAAACTAGCGAAAAGTGTACCCATGTTGCGAGAGAAACATTTCCCCATATGCCATCTCCCCATGGCTCATGAACACCCCATGGCACATCAACACCCCATGCGCAATTTCCCCATGCGCAATTTCCCCATGATAGATAGATAGATAGATAGATAGATAGATAGATAGATAGATAGATAGATAGATGATCTTGTTGTCTGATCAAGACTGAAGGATGCCAGTGAATGATGTCTCCAGCCTTTTTATTGTTGTTGACATAAATCCAAAGAAAGGAAGAGAGAATGGCCCAGGAAAATTGAGTTAGTATCTCAATTTGCATGGCCGCTACTGAGATCCAACCCTCCCACCCTGCCCTCCCTGTTCCCCATTTCAAGCCTCCCCCAAAACTGCCCAGAAAAGGGCTGCCGGCCAGCGCTGCTGCCCCTAACTGCCCCCAACTGCCCCCACTGATGACCTTGAACCTCCAGCAGCAGCCCAGGTTAGCCTCCCAGGAAAGTTGCCTCCAACTTGCCTCCAAGAACACTTTACCTGTAGCACAGTAAGCCTCCAGAAGTTCCCAACATTACAGCACTCTGGGAAAAATAAATCTTCCGCAGTCATTTCAGTCAAAGCTGGGAAACCCACTGGCTAGGCACTACCCCTTCACTTGTGATCTTCTCCCTGGTTCCTATCTGTTCCCTCACTATGTCTTTCAAGGGTTGACAATCTTGTGACATCACTAGGATCTCCCTTGTGGCATCACCAGGTTCTGCTCCAGAAATTATGGACTGCATCTGGGCAGTTCTAGTCTATTCCCCTATAGCAGTTATTTTACTTTTAAAGAAAACCTATCAAGAGCACATTTTGCTTTTGTAACTTGGCTGGTAGTTCTCAAGAAGATATGAGAAATGTCAATGGCTGACACCACCACCACACTGCACTGTGTGACCTATAGGCATGGCGGCATCTGTACTGAAAAACTGGATAGGATTGGGATCACAGTAAAGAGGATTCTTGTGTTTTTTTGGGAACTCTATTCTGAGTGTTTACACAGAATGCATTTGATTACTGAGGCTGCAATCCTAAGCTCCAGTTAGGCTAGCATAAGTCCTGGCACAAAACCCATGCTGGTTTGAAGGTGTCACAAAAGTGCCAAACCATAAGGCACTTCTGCTCCACTCCAGTAGAGGGGTTAGGTACCAGCTTCCCCACCCCACCATGTGAATCCCCAGATAGGGAAGTTATGCTGGCCTAAATTGGTTAGGCTTGCACCCTGATTGCTCATTCATGTCCACTGCCAAGGAACTATATATACATACATACATACAGAGAGAGGGGGGGAACTATGTAGAAAAATATATATATTGGTCCTTGAAAGTCACAGATGGTCATGATGTCTCTGGGGGTGAAAACATTTTGTGTCAAATGAAGTGGGAAAAAAATCACATAAAATATTGGTGGGTACTCCTGGGGGAAAGTCCTCCCACATCTTTTTATTCACTTCCTAGGAAAACAGGAAGATTTTTCCATTAAAATAATGTTGTGTGTGAATTATGCCTTTCCCAAAGGAAATCCTGGCAATTACAGTTTTTATACTTCAGAGAAGCTGATACTTGATGCTTAGGAGGGTATTAGCAGTATCTGCCAATCAACTGCAGCTCCATGAAAAAGTGTATAGTGGTACCTCTCATAACAAGCGCCTCACATAATAAGCATTTCATATAATAAGTCTAAATTTCCAAGGAATCTTGTTTCACATAACAAGTTCTGCTTCACTTAACAAGCACTTATGCAGCCCTGACACTCCATGCAGAGGCTGTTTAAAAGGGCTGCCGGCCAGCGCTGCTGCCCCTAACTGCCCCCAACTGCCCCCACCGGTGACCTTGAACCTCCAGCAGCAGCCCAGGTAAGCCTCCCAGGAAAGTGTCTTTGATTGCAGCCTCCTAACCATGTCTACCCAGAAGTAAGACCCATTGTGTTCAATGGGGCTTACTCCCAGGAAAGTGTCTTTGATTGCAGCGTCCTAACCATGTTAGGACATGTTAGGTGAGAGTGAAGGTGGTTCGGCAGTGGAACAGATTACCAAGGGAGGTGGTGGACTCTCCCTCACTGGGGATCTTCAAGCAGAGGCTCAACAAGTACCTGCCAGAGATGCTCTAGGAGAATTTCCTGCTGCAGGGAGGGGGTTGGACTAGATGACCTACTAGATCCCTTCCAACTCTAGGATTTTATGATTCTACTAGCAAAAAGCGTACCCGCGTTGCGGGAGTAACTTCCCCATACAACATCCCCCACAGCGCATCAACAACCCATGCGCAACCTACCCCCATGTACAACATTCCCTGTGCGCAACTTCCCCCATTCGCATCATCCCCCATGCGCAACTTTCCCCATGCGCATCATCTCCCCACGTGCAACTTTCCCCTGTGTGCAACTTCTCCCCACGTGCAACTTCCTCTCCGTGTGCAATGTCCCCTCTGTGCGCAACATCCCCCTGTGATCAACTTCCCCTCGTGCAAAACTCCCGCCATGCGCATCATCCCCCCATGTGCAACTTTCCCCCATGTGCAACTTTCCTACATGTGCATCATTCCCTATGCGCAACTTCCCTCCATGCACAACTTCCCCCCATGTGAAACTTCCCCCCATGTGCAACTTCCCTCCATGCGCAACTTTCCTACATGCACATCATCCCCCATGCGCAACTCCCCCATGCGCAACTTCCCCCCATGCACAACTTCCCTCCATGCGCATCATTTCCCCATGCACATCATTTCCCCATGTGCATCATCCCCCATGCGCATCATCCCCCATGCGCATCATCCCCCCGTGCGCAACTTCCCCATGTGCAACTTCCCCCATGTGCACCATCCCCCCATGCGCAACTGCCCCCATGCGCAACATCCCCATGCGCATCATCCCCCATGCGCATCATCCCCCCATGCACATCATCTCCCCATGCGCAACTTTCCTACATGCGCAACTTTCCTACTTTTGCAAATTCCCCCATGCGCAACATCCCCCCATGCACATCATCTCCCCATGCGCAACTTTCCTACATGCGCAACTTTCCTACTTTTGCAACTTCCCCCATGCGCAACTTCCACCATGCGCAACTTCCCCCTTGCACAACTTCCCCCATGCGCAACTTCCCCATGCGCATCATCTCCCCATGTGCATCATCCCCCCGTGCGCATCATCTCCCCCGTGCTCACGATCCCCCGTGTGCAACTTCCCCCATGCGCAACTTCCCCCATACGCAACTTCTCCCATACGCAACTTCTCCCATACGCAACTTCTCCCATACACAACTTCCCCCCATACACAACTTCCCCCATGCGCAACTTTCCTACATGCGCAACTTCCCCCATGCGCAACTTCCCCATGCGCAACTTCCCCATGCGCAACTTCTCCCCATATTCAATTTTCCCCATACGCAACTTCCCCATGCGCAACTTCCCCCATGCGCGACTTTCCTATATGTGCACCATCCCCCATGCGCATCATCCCCCCATGCGCATCATTCCCTATGCGCAACTTCCCCCATGCACATCATCCCCCATGCGCATCAACCCCCATGCGCATCAACCCCCCATGTGCAACTTCCCCCAAGCACAAGTTCCCCCAAGCGCAACTTCTCCCATGCGCAACTTAACCCATGCGCATCAATGCCCATGCAAATCATTCCCCATGCGCAACTTCCCCCATGCGCATCATCCCCCCATGAGCAACTTCCCCCATGCGCAACTTTCCTACATGCGCAATTTCCCCCATGCGCAACTTTCCTACATGCGCAATTTCCCCCCCATGCATAACTTCCCCCATGTGCATCATCCCCCTTGTGCAACTTTCCCCATGTCAGCTTTCCAGTGCAACCTCTTCCTCCGAACAACATCCCCCAGTGCACCAGGATCTGAGCACCAAATTGGCTGGAGGTTGTTCAGTCTCCCATGTTAAGTATAGGACAGAAACACGTTGCCCCCTTTTCAGCCCCTGAAGGGTTAAATGTCTCCAGACGGTTCTTGGTGGGAGTTCAGGTGACAGAAGGAACTCCCAGAATTCCATGCTTCAGGCCCAGCAGTTGGGGAGGAATGTTGAGGAGTCAGCAATTCTCAATGCAAAGTATAGGGAGGAAAACACGTTGCGCCCCTTTTCACCCCCTTCCAGTTGGAATTTCCGAAAACCAGTTCTTAGTGCACCCCTCCCTCACGGAAGGAACATCCATCCCAATTTTCATGCTTCTAGGCCCAGCGGTTTTGGCAGGGTGGTGATGAGTCAGTCAGTCAGTCAGTCAGTCAGTGACTTTTCTCTTTTATATACATATATAGATGTCTACCCAGAAGTAAGCCCCATTGTGTTAAATGGGGCTTACTCCCAGGAAAATGTCTTTAGGATTGCAGCCTAAGTTGACTTCATAGGATCATGAATATTGAATGCATGTTTTGAATTCAATTCCAGTGTTTTGTCATCATTTTTACATCCAGTTTATATTTTTATATGAATATTTTGGGGGTTGTGGAACCAATCGTCTGAGTTTCCATTGTTTCCTATGGGAAAATCCACTTCACTTAAAGAGCGTTTCACATAAAGAGCATGCCTCCAGAATGAATTAAGCTCTTTATCTAGGCACCACTGTATACACCCCAGTTTGGATGGAGTAGCAATGAAGACCACATGACTACAGTAAAGGTATGGGAAATAGCAGGGCTTTCACTGATGTGGGTCTGCAATTTCTTGAAGGGTGTTTTTTGTACTGTGGGCAGAAGAAAAGGTAAGCACACCTCCCCCCCCCCCCCACACACACACACCATCTATTTTGCTATTGTCTCCTCCAAAGGACTGTTAGTATATGCTTAGTAGCAATCTGACATTTATTTCCTTAATTTGTTTGGAGAGCCAGGATGGTGTGAAGGTTCTGGTGTTGGCTTTTGATCTGGAAATCAAATCCCCACTCAGCCATGAAGCTTCCTGAGTGACTTTTGGCTAGTCACTATCAGTCTCTCCCAGTGGTGGGCTCCAGCAGGTTCGCACCTACTCTATAGGACCGGTTCTTAACAAGAGATAGGACATATAAAGTTTAAAAATAGCCATTTAAAAGTGGCTGCCAGATGGGCAGAGAACCGGTTCTTAAATTTTTTGATGCCCATCACTGGTCTCTCCTTCCTCACAGGGTTGATATAAGGTCAGATGGAGGAAATTAACCTTGAGCTCCTTGGAGGAAGGGAAGTGGAAAATGTAGAAAATGTAGAAAATAAATAAATAAAATAATGTTTGACACCTTTATGGACCAACTTGGCCCCTGTAATCAACCACAACATATTGAGTTCAATGTCCAGGGCTATGGCACATGAGAATGAGAAGGACCAAAAAGAGCAAACTATATATCTGATTCTCTAAGATGCCACCGAAAATTGCCAGAAGAAGAGATGATGGAATTATTACGTTTAAAAATACCATTTTCTCCATCCCAAGTAGCAAGTTCTGAAATGCTCCACATCAACATTTCTCATCTTGGTATCAGACTGCCTTGTAGTTTCAAATGCTCAATATCAGTTCATCTTGTTCCCAAAAACATGGTGATGAAAAGCGGAAGAATGAAATTTTTTCCCCTCCTGCTTTCAATTGGTTTATCAAAGTGTTTTTTGTCTATTTTTAATCTGGCCTTTCGTTTTATCTTGAAAGGGCCTTTAGTCTCCTTTTGAACACTTCTCCTTAGAAAAGAAATCTCACCAGGTTACTTTTACCCCCTTTGGGGCGAATTACACAGAAATGTCTACTTTATGTCAGAAGCAGAGAGCAACTGTTTGTGTATTTTGCTTCTATGAATAGCAAGAAAACCGAAATGTCAGCCATTGAGGAAAGACTGGTTTTAAAGTGCTGATGAAGAGGCATGGAGATACCGTCTCTTTCTTACCCACTTGGCCTTCTTGCTGGGGTGGAGGTAGGAAAGAAGGAGTAGGAGGAATGGCTCAGTGATCAGCAGTGAGGCTTCAGTTTTATCTAAGGTGCCAAGACAGGTACTGGCATACTGATACAGTGATGAGAAATATTTCATACATACAACTATGACACATGTGGATCCAATATCCATAAAAATGGAGTCAACCTGATTCCTGCTCGACTCCGACATACCAATGTGGCTCCCAGTGAGTCCTGTGGGAACATTCTCGCCTTAGAAGGCCTTCTCAAGGTAAATCAATTATTTCAAAAGTGTGCCCTCTCTGGGGCAAGTCCATGCTGACACAAAAAGGTGGATCAGGTCTGGTTAGTGCTGGTGCCACTGAACCTACCCCCTTCACAGACCCAATCTGCCAACCTCCCTGCCTGATCTCCCCATTCCTTCACCCTTCCTTTTCACCCCATCCCGATCCCCTGCACCTTACCTGAGGTGGCAGCTTGCTTAGTCCATTACCTCAAGGACCCAACTACTTGATGCTTTTGGTGGCATCAAGAACTACTAATCTTTTTGGAATTGTCACATTTCCAACACCAGGAAAGCACATTATATTACCATAACACATGAGGTGGCAGCATAAAGATCTGTTAGGATTGGGCTCTGTTAATGTATGTGGTCCTTTGTCTCGGTGTGCTCTTTTTTTTCCTCCAAAGGGAAAAAAAATTCACAATTTGCTCATTTTTTCCTTGAGCAAATCCAGAAGATTTATTTACTGATGTTTGGAAATCTAATGCAAATAGTTAACACTAGATGCAAAGATGTCATATTTACATTTATCGCCTTGAATAAATATCTGAATAAAACTGCTGATCCTTTCAAATTAAAACTGCTGTGAACACACACCAAAAATGGATAAATAATTCATTAAACCTCCTGCTATAGCTAAAGATATTTCCGAAGAGCTAACAAATAAAGCGTAGCTATTTCCTTTTTTCCACATACAGAGTTGTGTTGACTGCGTGGGATTTCGGCTGTTTGTAAATTGGCTGATTTGCCATCTGCTATAAGGGCTGAAGGAGACAAGTTATGGTGGCGGAGTCATGTGTTGGACTGATTCCAACTTGGATCGGTTGTAATCATGTTGGGAGTGTGGGGTGATGTATCCAGTTCTATGATCAAAAGTGGCATGTGGTTTAAATGTGCAGAACACCTCCTCCCTCACCCTCAACTTTCTTCTCCACAATCTGTCCCCTAATGTCACTTTTCCTTCGTTCATGCTCCCCCCATCCAAATAAAATAAAATAAAATAAAATGAGCCCAGCTGGAAGAAAAACATAGAACAGTTGCAGAGGGTATCTCCTCTGCCCCTTTAGCTTTGCTACCAATCTGGAAGTCATTTTTAGAGATTTTCACTTTGATTCACACCACCACTGAACCGCCTCCCAAGGCCTGATGCATGTCCTTGCTCCCATCCACCCTGTTCCACCTACCCTTCACATGTTCCCCTTCCTACCCACCCCCTGTACTGACCTTCCCCAGTAGAAGTGTCAATGTAGTGGTGCACATGGTACATGTGCTCCTGCAAGCATTTTATGGCTATTATTGTCACAACTAGCACCAGCAGAACACATATAACATGAATGCTTCCTTTTGTCAGGATAGGGGCATCACTCTCCTTCTTTAGCCAATATGTCTCCAAATATCAAAGCTGACTTCCTTTTTGAGAATATGGGCTGGTGTAGATTCTCATGGAAGCAACTTTCACATGTAGTATGCCCACCTTTGCAACTGAAGCCACAGCAGCCATGTGACCATAACATATGACCAAAAAAGAGTGCCCACTTTTGCTGTGTGCCCACCTTTGCAATTGAAGCCACAGCAGCCATATGACCATAACATGTTGAATAGTGCACCAAACTGTGGTGGATTCCATGTTGGTTGAAGAGCAATCCAGAGGTGCAATGAAGGAAACCCAGAACCATTTTGCCATATGTGAACCTTTGCACTTCTTCAGTGCAGCATGTTGATTTGTTCAGCTCCTTCTGAAGTGTGGATTTGGCTGCACCATATCAAGAGGAGAATATTCACTGTAAACCCAAAGGCAGTTCTTTAATATGATTCCCAATCAGTGGCATAGCTAGAGGGGGTCGAGCAGTCAGTGCTGGAGGGAAACATGCAAGGTGTCTCTTCCCTTTGGAGCCATTCCAGATTTGGAGAGCAAAACAGAGCCATATGAAGTTGTACAGAGCCATATGTTTTGTTCCCCTGTCTGATATGACTCAGAAGGGGAGGGATCCTTTACATGCCTCCCTTCAAGACTGACGTCTCCACCCCCTCTAGCTACGCTACTGTTTCTCATGTTCTGTGTTGAGTAACTGAAAATAGTTTAAGCCCCCAGTTGAATCCGAACACAGATTAAGGCCTTTTGATATGAAAGAGTAGGTTTCAGCTCCTAAGGAATCCATTCAACGCATGATCAAAATAGTAGTGGAGACACATACATGTCTGATTTGATTGTTTGCTGCTGTGCCTCGCTCCTTAGTCAGCACCTTGCAAAATTATTTTTTACTGATCTACAGTGGTCTTTGTAGCCACTTGTACAGCAGTATCTGAAACTACAGCCTTTTGCAAGCTCTATTTGCTGTTCAAGTCACCGGAGGGAGCTAAGTAAACACATACATCAATTACAGCGGAAATTGACCTTAGTAGCAAAAAAAATAGAAGAAACTCCCAAATACACAGAAAGCAATAAGTGGAACATCGCCGGTGGAAAACGCACAGCTACGGCCTGAAACACATTAATCTTTGCAAAAATTCAATGACACCAGCTGATACCAGGAATTTTTAATCTGCAACCTATAAACTTTTTAAAATTTCAGAGTAGGACATACCCTACAATCCAGAGTAACTACGGGAACACGCAAGAGACTTTATGTGTACCCATAGTTGCTGCACTACCTAGTGAAAACCTATGGGAAATTCATATTGCAATCCAGAGCAAATTGTTCTTACACCGGAGCAAGGACTCCACGTAGTTACTCTGGATTGCGCCCATACTCTTAGGATAGTTGCAAAGATTTTTATGTGAATGTGATTCAATGTAATTGACATGCTGGAAATAAAAGTGTCCCTCCCCACTATTCTTCAGTGGACCACTTTTACATTTACAGCCTAGTTCTAATGGACTGTCCTGCTGGTGGAATATGTATTTGCCTGCTGCCAGGTAAAACTGGCATGCTCTAGAAGCTTTTTCCAATGTGCACCAACAGATTGATGGAAACTCACCAGAGTACATCCCATGCAAGGGGTGGAATAGGATGGAAGGTGTGTGGAATGGGGGAAAGGTGAGTGGAACAGGCTAGTGACTTGGTGTGGAAGAGATATGGTGAGATATGGGAGAGGTTGGGATTGGCACAGGCATGTGCTGTATTCTGGCCCATTCCCCGGCCTGATTCAAATTCCTGAGTCATCAGACCTGCAGAAGTGATTGAGTTGGCACAGGTCCACATTGACCCAGACAGCTGCTGGAGGTCCCTTTGGCATGGGGACAAATGTCTGCTCACCTCAAGGAGACAACTTGTAGCCAAAACTCTCCTGTAGGATGCACTGAAATCTGTGCCAGCCTAACTGCTTTGCCACACGGGGTGATAGGGCTGGATCCTTACAATCCATTTGAACTATCCTTACAATCCAGAGTAACTACAGAAAAGCATAAGAGGCACTTACTCTGGATTGCTCTATACATTTCGCATAGGTTTCCCATAGGTGGCACCATGACTACATTGGTGTAAAAGGTCCTGTAGTTACTCTGGATTGTAGCCTAAGTTTATAGAAGGCAACCACACGTGGACATGTTTTTGGACATTTGAAACAGTGGAGCAGTTAGAGAGGGTGAAGCAGTCAGAGGGAACCTCCCTGCGGCCTTCAATAACCCCTTCCTTTTGGACCCAATCCAGGTGCAAAACGGCAGCGAGCCTGGAACAGCTCCAAAGGGGAAGGCTGCAGGGAGGCTGTCTAACTGTCTATACTGTCTATAGTATTTATAAACCGCTTTTCAACTAAAAAGTTCACAAAGCGGTTTACAAAGAAAATGGAAAAATAATAATAGCTAATTAAAAGCTAATGGGTCCCTGTTCCAAAAGGGCTCACAATCTAAAATGCAAAAAAATGCATGGAGGCTCCCTCTACGACTGACTGCTCCTTCTCTGTCTAGCTATGCCACTGATTTGGAAGCCCTTTTTAGAAATTTACACATCGATGGTTCATTAATATCCATTAATGGATGTTAATTATTCATTAATATTTATAATTAATTAATTAATTAATATTTTAAAAAATCATTATAGATAAGAGTTTTGGTCTGTTTCTATACTGTCATATGTTGTATGCATTTTTCCCTTTTATAGTTTTCCATTGACTTTGTTGTTTGTTTTTTTTCTATTCACAAATAAAGGAGGTGGGAGAAAAAAAATCCAGTGAAGTTTTTCAGAATTACCGGTAAGTGGTTTGAGGATGGCTGCCAAGGGGTCCAATTTACAGATAATTAGGTACAACAGCACATATGCAGCCCAAGAGAACAATTGAGAGTGCTGATGGAAACAAGCATATAGATCCTTCCTTTATCCACATAAGGTAGAAGATAGGCATACTGAATATTTCTAAATACAGTGGCGCCTCACGTAAATAATGCCTCACGTAAAGTATGTTTCACGTAACAAACAAAAATTTCTCTAGGATTCTGCTTCACATAACAAACTGCTTCACGTAAAGAACATATTTGTTGGCAGTTGGGGCAGACGCACTGGCCGACAGCCTGTTTAAAAAGCATCAGGGCTGCCTAGCGCACCTACCCATAGTGAAAGCAACACTTCCATGCTGTTCCTCCTGTGGCCGGGTGTCCGCTGGGCAGAGGGAGAGAAGAGCAGTGGAGAAGAAGGAAGCAGCCAGGGCTAGCCAGAAGGGAGCAGGGGAGAGAGGCTCAGGATGGAGAGAAGGGGAAAGTGGGGAGACACTTTGAAAGTGTCTTGGATTGCAGAAGAGTCTTTGATTGCAGCCTCCTAACCATGTCTACCCAGAAGTAAGCCCCATTGTGTTAAATGGGTCTTACTCCCAGGAAAGTGTCTTTAGGACTGCAGCCTAAGTAGACTTCATAAGATCATGTACATTGAATGCATGTTTTGAATTCAATCCCAGTGTTCTGTCATCATTTTTACATCCAGTTAATATTTTTATATGAATATTTTTGGGGTTGTGGAACCAATTGTCTGAGTTTCCATTATTTGCTATGGGAAAAACCGCTTCACGTAAAGAATGTTTCACGTAAAGAACATGCCTCGGGAACGAATTAAATTTGTTACGTGAGGTGCCACTGTATGCAGAGATCCACAAGTCTGTTTCTTTGGTTTCTGATCCTGTGCAGAAACACCTTGATCAGGGTACAAGAATCTCATATACTCTACATAGCCATCTGTTAAGACCTCCCAAATGACACACTCACGCAGAAGTTTGGTGGTGCTCACCTCCATCCACCCACTCATCTCCAATGCTTCTCTCATTTTCTAAATTGGAAGGGGGCAGAATGGAAAAGAGAGTAGAGTGGTGGGCTAGAGTGTCCAGCTATCTGTTAACTGAGGTGCCACTGTGGTTTTTCATAGCGATCTAAAATTTTGTAGCAGTTTCATAGAAATTAAAAGGACAATAATACCTGAGACGTGGGGTCTGATGTCTGCACTGGCTGCACAGTTCCCAGCATTTGTACTTGGGTATCGTATGCCACAAAAAGCATATTAACCATCTCAAGCTTGTGTCTGACAATGTATATTCGTTTTTAGGAGAGCAGATCCTCCTTCATTCAGACCAAAAGACAGAGAGAGGAGTATATCATCTCCTACTACACCACCTTTTAAATACTGCATTAAAGGCTGACTCATGCTCAGGTACACTTAAACAGCCACATGACTTGTGGAAATAAAGAAAGTGAATGGCACTATCTCTCAGAAAATCTTCACCTTGTTAATTTCGGTGTCAGGCTACAGTTAAAGGCACCAGAGCATGGACAGTAAAAGAATTGCCAAATTTCATTAAAGCCAAACTAAATAGGATGGATCTTTCACTGCTATTCCACTGGCTTTTTTTTTAAAGTTGAGACTGGGATTCATATTACTGAAAAGACTTAGGTGGTGGGACCAGTGTAACCAGATTTCCAGGACATGTCCTGGATTTTAGCCTTGTGTCCTGAAAAAACTTCAATGGCCTCCCTTTTCTTGTAAGCAGACAGCATTAGCCTTCTTGTAATTAATGAATTTTATGTACTAATTATATGTAATAGTTTAAAATTTAATAATTAGTAATATATAGTTTTTAGATTAATCACATGAAAGCCATACAGATGAGTGTTTTTAGCTTTTAGTTTGTCATGTCCTACATTTTCTTAACTGTCCTACATTTTGGGAAGGCTTTGTCCACTTTGTTGATTATGGTTTATGGTCACCAAAAAAGTTGGTTTTTTTTTAATTGCCCTTCAACTGCTTTCCCACAAGAAGGATGGGAAAAAATATATGGAACTGAACCCAGAATAGTATGGAATTGCATGCAGTATGATCTTCAGTTTAAAAAGGAAAGGTAAATTGTGGCCTGATCCCAAGCGTGTTTCTTTGGAAGGCAGTCCCACTAAAGTCAATGGGATTGATTTACTCCGGGATAAGTTCCCACAGCTTAGTATGGGCCATTTAGAATGTTTTAAAGGAAGATGAGCTATTAAGTCAGTAGGTGGCACTCTTCCACCTGGCTTGCTATTGACCGGAGGTTACAAAATAGGCCTTATTTTAGAAAATAATGCTTCTTCCAAAGATTATTTTTTATACAGTGGATGCACCTTATTTCTGAATGTCATCTCTTCATATAGTATAACAGATGGTCCTATTTGAAACTTTCAAATTATGGTCCTCCTGATTTTTCAAATGGCTGACCTGGTAAGCCAATAATATGTGGACGGGGGGTATAGGGGATAGTTTTCAAACGCATCTCTGCTCCAATATATAGTCATGCTTCTCCATTTAGCATATTAATTCATAAGATCCAGAATGTTTAATGGGACTTACCCCTAGGTAAGCTTTGCCTTACAATGCAAGTCTATGCTGATTGATACGATGGGGAAAAACTCCAAGGGGGGGGGTATACAAGATTGCAGCCTTATTGCCAAATCCTATCCCCCCCCCCCACTGCGTAGGTGTATACTGTTGCAAAAGAAACTTAAAGTGCTTTAGAGTGATACTGTTGTGTTAATCCACCCCAATATGTCATTGGCTACACTGGGATTCATGGTAGACAAAAGGTAGCCTAAGAAACATTGAGGTTCAGGTGATGAATCCAGGCTCATATAATTCTACTAGCGTACCTGCATTGCGGGAGTAACATTTCCCCATATTCAATCCCCCGCACGGCGCATCAATACCCCATGCGCAACTTCCCCATGCGCAACTTCCCCCATGCACATCAGTCCCCCATGCGCAACTTCCCCCTTGCACAACTTCCCCATGCATAACTTTCCCCCATGTGCAACTTTCCTCATGTGTATCAGTCCCCCATGCACAACTTCCCCCTTGCACAACTTCCCCATGCACAACTTTTCCCCATGTGCAACTTTCCTCATGTGCATCAGTTCCCCATGCTCATCAGTCCCCCATGCGCATCAGTCCCCCGTGCACAACTTGCCCCATGCGCATCATTCCCCATGTGCAACTTGTCCCCATGCGCATCATCCCCCATGTGCAACTTGTCCCCATGCGCAACTTGCCCCCATGTGCAACTTGTCCCCATGCGCAATTTGCCCCATGCGCAACTTGCCCCATGCGCAACTTGCCCCACGCGTAACTTTCCCCCATGCGCATCAGTCCCCCATCCGCAACTACCTCCCATGGTCACGGAAGGAACACCCACCCCAAATTTCACGCTTCTAGGCCCAGCGGTTTTGGCAGGGTGGTGATGAGTCAGTCAGTCAGTCAGTCAGTCAGTGACTTTCCTCTGTTTATATATATATATATATATATATATATATATATATATATATATATATATATATATATATATATATATATATATATATATATATATATATATATATATATATATGGACTATATATATATATATATATGGTTATATATAATAGTTTTATATATATAGAGGAAAACAGACTTTCCTCTGTTTTATATATATATACTATATATATACTATATATATAGTATATATATATAAATCGACTATGGCGCTATCCTAAAGACACTTTCCTGGGAGTAAGACCCATTAAATACAATGTGACTTACTTTTGAGTAGACATAGTTAGGATTGTGCTCTCTGTGTAAGTTCTATGTGTAAATAAGGAACCTTTACGTCTTGGGGGGTTAAGCCAGTGCACAGACATGTGCCAGCCTCCCCATGCCACTGTGGAAATAGGGAGATGGGTAAGTGAACTGTGCTGGCCAAAACTGGTTAGGATTGCGACTCTAATTGCATAGCAAAGGGAAGGGCACAGCAGTAAGTTTTTCAGGAAACCTCAATGCCTGTGTCAGCTGCCCATGATGAGGCTGGACAGCTTACTTGGCATGTTGAGGCACCCTGCAAAATGAAGTGCTGTACCCTCCCTACCGCTGTGCTACTGTACAAACCAACCCCCAACTGCAGCATATTTTAAATGCTGAACTCATCTTTCTCACTCTGAAAGTACATTCTGATTATATCTATTTTAAAATCCAGTCCAAAATTGATGCCATGAAGTATTCCATTTAGATGACAAGGGTTCCACTGAGAGAAATGGCAACTCTGATTCAAAACTGCAGACCCCACCAACACATGAGACAAACACAGAAGAAGATTCACCTTCCACACTTTCTTTATTCACTACCATTTCCTTGCAACAACTATTGTTATTGCTTCCAAAGTTAACACGCATACATTGACTCCACGAACTGGTATCTGTGAATGGAAGAAGAAAACCAATATTGCTTGATTGTATTCAAAATCCTGATATTACCCTAAAACTGAATTGGGGAATGTCACATCTTTTTTAGAGAAAGATGCAAACAACGTGAGGCTTTTCTCTAGTGACAGTAGCACAAGATAAGCAGCATCTAATCTGGACAAAAATCACTTGCTTAAAGGCAAGCTACGTGTCCAAAAACATGTTCCCTTCCACGCCGCTAAATATCAAAGCTAAAGCTGTGCTTTCCCGCTATCCTTTAAGTTGGAAAGCAGCTTTGCCATTTATAACACCGCCTGGTATTCCCATGCAGCTCCTGATTGGGTGATATTTTAGACTCTGAAGGAAAGATTTCTAGGTTAATAACTGCAGCGCGGCTGTGTTATGCTGGCTGGCAGAAAGCCACCCACAATGTAAACTGCACTGAACTCTGCTGGAGTTAGTTTGTGCTTTATCATTCTTTCTTTGTGAACTGTTGCCAACTGAGACAGAGTTCATTAACACCAAAATACACTGGCGTAAAGCACAATCCTAACCACATCTACTCAAAAGTAAGCCTCATTGTGTTCAATGGATCTTACTCCGAGGAAAGTGTGTTTAAAATTGCAGCCATAATACGTAAATATCCACTGCAGGTTGAAAGAGGGATACTGTACTTAACAGAGCAAAGATTCCTACAGCTAGATTAAGTAATCATGCTACATTACACCTGCAGGATCAATAATAATTCAGTGGTGGATGCAGGTATTTGTACACCTTCAAACTGAAAGATGCTATCTAAGCCAATCAGGAGTTGTAGAGGAATTTGTAAAGTGGACATATCAGATCCCCCATCCAGAATGTCTGTTAGGTGAAGAAAAACCAGTCACACCTTCTTCTTGCATCCACAACAGCTGTCTTAGGGCACTGTCCTATGCTCATTGACTCAGAAGCGTCCCACTGTCTTCGGTAGGGCTTAATCTCAAGAGAGTATGCAGAGAATTGCAGTCTCAGTTTTTATTTCATTTTTATTCTGTCTTTAAAGAACTCAGGCCAGGACACAGAGTAATCTGTTTCATACACACAACAAACCCAGAAGGTTAGCTAAAGATAGTTCAGTGAGCTTTGTGCCTGAGAGGGATTTGAATCTTTATGTTCCCTGGTTGTAGGATACCCAAGAAAAATAATAAAAGCTAAAAACACACTCATACATATCGCTTTCATGGGGTTAATTTGAAATCTATAGGTATATTAAAAAGGTATATGACCATTTCCATAGTTATTATTATTACTAGCAAAAAGCATACCCGCATTGCGGGAATAAAATTTCCCCCCGTACGCCATACCCCCTATGCGCATCAACCCCCCATGTGCAACATCCCCCATGTGCAAAATCCCCCATGCTCATCATCGCCCTATGCGTAACTTTCCCCCCATGCGCATCAACCTCCCATTGATGCACATGGTTGATGCACATGGGAGGTTGAGGTGCATAGGGGACTGATGCGCATCAACCTCCCATGTGCATCAACCTTCCATGCGCATCACCCCCCATGCGCATCATACCCACCATGCGCATCACCCCACCATGCGCATCAGTCCCCCATGCGCATCAGTCCCCCATGCGCAGCATCTGCGCATGCACATCACCTCTCCATGCGCATCACCTCTCCATGCGCATCACCTCCACATGCGCAACAGCCCCCCATGCACAACATCCTTCAGGTCAGCAACCCCTCCTCTGAACATCCCCCCCAGTGCACTAGGCACTGAGCACCAAATCAGATGGATGTTGGATAGTTTCTCATGTTAAGTGTACGACAAAAATACGTTGCACCCCTTTTCAGCCCCTTAAGGGTTAAATTTCTCTACATCTGTTCTTGATGTGACAGAAGGAACACCCTCTCCAAATTTCACACTTCTAGGTCCAGGGGTTGGGGCAGAGCATCCATCAGTCACTGAGTCTTCAATGCAAAGTATAGGGAACAAAAAAAGTTGCACCCCATTTCACCCCCTTCCAGTTGGAATTTCTGAAAATTGGTTCTTAGTGACTCTCTCCATCACAGAAGGAACACCCTCCTCAAATTTCACGCTTCTAGGCCTGACGGTTTTGGCAGGGCATTGATGAGTCAGTAATGACGATGAATATTAGTTTTATGAAACGCATTGCGCCCTTTTTCACCCTCTTCCGGTTGGAATTTCTGAAAACTGGTTCTTAGTGGATCCCTCCATCATGGAAGGAACACCCTCATCAAATTTCACGCCTATAGGCCCAGCGGTTTTGGCTGGGTGTTGATGAGTCAGTGATGATGATGAAGATACATTTTATATATATAGATTATTATTATTTATTTTATTTATATCCCACCTATAGTTCCTGTTACCTTCCCAGCAAGTTGGTACCTATTTATCTACTTGCATTTGTATGCTTTAGTGCTGCTAGGTTGGCTGGAACTGGGCTAAGGATCGGAGCTCACCCCATCTTGCAGGACTTGGGTCTGAACCACTGACCTGCTGATCTTCAGATGGACAGTCAGAGTGCCTTTAACCACTAAGTCACTGCAGCCCTATGTTAAAAAAATCTATTTTTTACTTATTATACTTATTATAAAATAAAATCTATTATTAAATTTAAAACTGCTACTTATAGGCTGCAATCCTATGTGTATCTACTCTGAAGTAAGCTCCACTGAATTCAATGGGTTTACTCCTGGGATAGTGTTCCTAGTGTTGCAGCCATAATTTACAGTATAACAGATCATTTATTAATCACAAGAAAGTCATATGTTGCCTTCCCACAAGGAAAAGGATGACACTGAAGATTTTTTTCCAGGATACAAGGCTAAAAAAGAGGGCATGTTCTGGAAAAGGAGGACATATGGTCATCCTATCTACTGGGTATCACTACCTTGTTTTCCCTACAATCCAGAGTAACTACGGGAGCACGTAAGAGACATTACGTGCACCTATAGTTACTGCACCACCTAGTGAAAACCTATGGGAAATTCATATTGCAATCCAGAGTAAATTGTTCTTATGTTGGAGCAAGGACTCCCTGTAGTTACTCTGGATTGAGCCCTTAATCTATCAGGGTTCATGAGCACTTCAGTATCTTGTGACGAGGCACTGGCAGAGAGTTAGGGACACATGGAAGAAGGACATGATTGATTGTGAATGTGTATGAAGAGCTGGCACTCTAGCTCCTACAGGGACTCATTCATTTCAGTTCCAAATTTATCACACCTTTTGCAACAATATTTTCTTCACCACTTGCCTTGCCATACTAAAGAAAATGAAACAAAAAAGAAAAAAAAATTCCTACACTCACCAGTCTTTCCAACAGAGCATACTGTAATTAGTTTTACAGGTCTCTAACAGAGTCTTCTGGTTGCTTCTGTTATCCACAGAATCCTCTTGGTGCTGTTATGTCATTCCTTCTTCAGACTTTTGAAACAGATGTTAAAATATGCATTTCAAGAGATTTCTTTTTTCGTGGGGGAAATTGCTTGGATAAGGAGAGGGTATTTTTCTGCAAAGATGTTGCAATGGAATGGAATAAAATATAAAAAATATTGTCAAGACCTGAATGCATTAGAATCCTTTATTCCTATCTACACTTTATATCCTTATATGCACAAGTGCTTTGCAGAGATCATAAAGTACCTTGGAGACAGAAATAAAATTATATTTGGGCAACAAGGACATGTGAAGAAATGTTTCGTGTTCAGAAAATACAGTAGTACTCCATCAAGCATTTAATGCATCACATTCTTTCTGCTTTCTTTTTCAAAGCTGTTTATTCCATGTGTCTCAAGGCTGACTGTTCATGCACTGAGCCTGGCGCTGAACTCATGTGTTAAAATGCATTGCCATAAACTACTTGGATATGCCTGGGCACTGTCCAGTGACCAGAGTGGGGAAATGGTTAATGTAGTTATGAAAAAGAGGGTGACAGTCTATATAAGTGATTTTCAGTCACTTTACTATGGCACACTAGTGTGCCGCAGATAGTCCTCAGGTGTGCCATGGGAATTTGGGGAGGGACACTTATTAATAGGAAAACTTGGGGATTTGAACAGCATGGTGTGCCTTGTCAATGGTAAAAACAACTAATGGTGTGCCATTAGATGTAAAGATTGAAAATCACTGGTCTATATACTAAGGGGCTCATATGACTGTACATCCTTTTGCAGGCTGGAGGATGAGAAACAATGAATGCTGAACTAACGGCTGTTGAATATCAAGGTAAGGAGGAGCAGTACCTTGGATCAGTTCAAGGCTTTGGGTTTCCGTCACACAGAAGTAGTACTTTTCAGCTCAAAGTCCAAGTTGGCCCTCTCCAGGGCCAACTCCAGATCAGAACATAGCTAGAGCACCTTTAGTCTTCAGTGACTGAGAATTTGTATTTGGTTGTCAGCCTTCTAGTCTGGAGAGCAGAATAAAGATTGGAACAAGTGATTCACCTTCTTAATTAACTCCTGTATTCATAGATCTGGTTAATTTTCACTGAGTTTTTCCTGTGTTAAGGACTACAGGTTTAACCTATTGCACCTCAACCACTTGTTTTACGGTTTCATGCCCTCCAACACACATCCAAATAGGGGCACTCTGGTGTATTTAAGACACCTTAACCATGTATTGATATATTAAGCATCACAGCCTAATGTTTAAAAATGTTTTTTTTAAAAAAATGCTTTTGCTTAAAAAAATAATTCATCTTAAAAGTTGATCAAATTTCAAAAATTTCAAAGTTCAAAATTTGGAAACAGCAAGATGTTCATATGTGCATATTATATGTGAGGAATAAGATATATTCTTATATATGTGAGGAATAAGATGCATTCCTAGCCTGAGATTTAATATCTAAAGATGTTACTTCCATAAGTTACACAGAATTCCCTTGGAGATGAAAAGGTAATTCACGCATCAGAAAAATTAACACTTTCTCTGCTCTCTTCTTTATCCTTGCATCACCAAAACTAATGGTTGCATGGCAAACTGAGCATTTACAACAGTAGGACAACAGTGGGCGCAATCCAGAGCAACTATGGGGAGTCCTTGCTCCAGTGTAAGAACAATTTGCTCTGGATTGCAATATGCATTTCCCATAGGTTTTCACTAGGTGGTGCAGTCACAACAGGTACACGTAATGTCTCTTATGTGCTCCTGTAGTTACTCTGGATTGTAGGGAGTGTTGTCCTAAGAAGATAGGGACCTATTTGGATCAGGCCAAAGGCTTATCATGTGGCTAGGTCAGTTTCCTATATCTCACAGAGGCACACTAGCTGACCCTGGAGGCACACCAAAGAAATCTGTATCTATTGCCATTCCCTTGCATCTGGCATTCAGAGGTAGGCTCCCTGTGAAACTCTTTCCATGGAGATTACCTGTGGTCCTCAAGACCTATAAACTGGCATCTTGGCCAGGTGTCATCACAATGTCCTGTGGCAAGAAGTTCTACCAATTAATTACACATTTGTTAAAGAAATTTTGTTTTTGTCTGTTCTGACACTCCTACCAGTCATATTTGTGGCTGTCTTCTAGTTCTGGTGTTAAGTAAGGGGGAAATCTTCCCTGTAAGCTAGCAATTTTCATGCACTGCCCTATGGCAAACTGGTGTGCTGAAGATGGTCTGCATGTGTGCTGAAGGACTTTGGGAGAGTCAATTGGGGAATCTGAATCCCCTACCAGCAGCATGGTGTGCCCTATCAATGGTAAAAAAAACTAATGGTGTGCCTTGACAATTTTGTACTGTATCAGTGTACTATGAGATGAAAAGGGTTGCAAATTGTTGCTCTAACCACTCTATCCATTTCATACTTAATTTTGTATGCCACAATCATGCCCCAGCTGCCTTTTTTTCTAGGCCAGGGTTGTCTAAACATTTTGGCAGGAGGGCCACATCATCTCTCTGACATGCATTTACATATAAGAGTGTATCAAAGACAGCTCTAGAAGATTACAAGGCTTTCCCGAGGAATGGAGGGGTCTTGCTGTGGGCCACATTGAAGTTCACTGCGGGATGCATGAGGCCCCCATGCCAGGGTTTGGACACCCCTGTTCTAGACCAAAAGGTTGTAGACATTCTTCATAAGGGAGGTGTTCACCCTGTCTCCCAAAGTGCCATCAGCAATGTGGCACCAATGCTGATTAGTACGTGTGGCTTCTAGAAGAGCCATTCATTACCAATAGAATAAGAGCTACAAGGGATTGAGGGCACAATCCAGAGTAACTACGGGGAGTCCTTGCACCGGTGTAAGAACAATTTGCTCTGGATTGCAATATGAGTTTCCCATAGGTTTTCATTAGTTGGTGCAGTAACTACGGGTACACATAATGTCTTTTACGTGCACCCGTAGTTACTCTGGATTGTAGGGCCAATGATGTACAACATTAGCCTAGCTTCTGCTGAAGTGGTGGTGGCAGGTGGATGGTGCATTGGCACATCTCCTATCATCCCTTTGGAGTCTGTGGAACCAGTCCAGTTTAAAAGGAGTCCAAATTAAGAGGAGCACCCCGTATAAGGCACATTGTAGAATTTAGCAACAAAGACTACTTCAAGTTTCAGCCAAGTGTGTTTCATTCCTTGCGGTGGGCTTTCTCTTCTCTCCTGCACTAGGCAGTGTTTCATAGGCAAGCAGTTCTCTGAAGTTTTATTTTCACGTTACAAAGTGAAATTGGGACATATCCCCAGTTTCGTGGTTTCAAGAGAAAAAGAAAACATGAAAGCGGCACGTCGACTTGTGAAGTAGCAGAGCAGAAAGTTAACTGGGTTGGAACAGCATCATGAGTCTGCTTTCTTTGAAGTTTATTCTTTAACTAAATGATGCTCTTTGTGGGTGGCACAATCCAAGATGAAAATTCTACCGTGTGCTCTTCTACCTGAACAGTTCACAAGTCTTTAAAGCAGTGTAGCACAACCAGTTCCTCTCTTGGGACTTAGATGCCCAAGAATTTAAGGCATTCATTGATTCATCAAACTTTGAATCATGCTTTTCCTGCACATTATATTCCATTAAATATTTCATCTGTCCCTGCAATCTCACACAGCTTGGCTGAAACACAGCTCTGTCCACCTGCATATTTAGTATAATGGGCAATCCAGTCTTGGGTTTCACCAATGCTTCCCATAAGCAGTGACAATTCAGAGAAAATAAAAGCCATATAACTTTTATATGCGTGATTTTTATGTGTTGCTGAATTTTGCCGTATGATTAAATAAAATAAACTTCGTGGTTCTTCGTGTAACTACTGTATATAGACACACAGTATACTTTTTGAAAAGTGTGTTTTTAATCACATCAATCCGTTTTGAACTACACAGTTTATCTACAAATTACAGAATTCAAGAATGAGGGCTTCGTCTGACTTTGTTTCTAAGGACCATGTAGTAGCCTAAGAGCACAATCCTAACCATGTCTACTCAAAAGTAAGCTCCATTGTGTTCAATGGGACTTACTCCCAGGAAAGTGTGTTTAAGATTGCAGCCTAAGAGCACAATCCTAACCATGTCTACTGCAAAGTAAGCCCCATTGTGGTCAATGGGTCTTACTCCCAGGAAACTGTCTTTAGGACTGCAGCCTTACTTAAGAAGAGCTTCTAACCACTGATATAGATTTGCCAACCCAAAATAAAGCTATTAAAATCAGAAACCTTTTTATGAAAGAAGCAAATCTTGGGAATAATCTGCTGTCTGGTACCTGATTAACATACCTAAGTATAGCAAGATAAATCTATTATACAAACAGATCCCAGTCACTTACTGGGAGAGGCTGCCATAGTTGCTACGCTATCTATAGCTATCGATACATCCATTTCTCCTTGTCAATGTGAGTTATGTCTTGGCCTGTCCTGTGGAAACCCCTGCAGGCTTTTCCAGACTTATGCCTCATTTATTAAAACAAAATGGACACTGCTTGGCTTGCCATTTACATGATATAAGAAATTTAGGAATACTTCTGATTTTTTTAACCATCTCTACTCAAAATTAGCTGAAGGGTGCATGTTTAGGGGAGGGAGATGGTGAGGCGGACAGAGCAAGCTTGGGTTTATCTGACTTGCTTTAATTGGAGTTGGGCTACCAGTCAGATAGGCCTTTTGTTTCTTTCTTCTTGAAGTGAGGCCCCCTCATAGAGAGCTGTGGTAACTACAGAGAAGAATCCAGGGAAGTTATGTTTTTATTATAATCTTCAGAAGAAAATTAATCAGTCACTGAATTCATCATAGCAGCAGATTTTCTTTTTTAACCCATTCATTGGAAAAACCAAAACTACAGTATCGAAAAAAATCAAATCATAGAGGTCTTTGAACTTCAATTTATTTAATTATGTTTTACTCAAATGTGACATATGGTATGTGTTTCCCTGCCATTGGGAATAGTAGATATATATATTTCCAACTAAGTGACTCGTAAGAAATGCTACAAGCCAATCACCTACTAAAACAATTGGACCAAAACCAAAACACCTTGCATTAAAAACAGTTTAAAACAGTGAAATCTGCAATAATTAATAAAGACGATTGAAAAAAATTTCAGCAGCAGGTGGAAGCTATAAACAGACATGGCCATCTGGATTTCCACTGACAAAGAATTTCAGAGGTAGTCACAATGGAAAAAAAATCCTTAAAGATCTGAACACCTCAAATGATGGTCCCAAGTAGAACTTTGTTGATTTAAAGGGACGAGGTAAATATACTTGGAAGTGGGTAGCCATTAAAATACCCCAACGGGATACAAAGCAGTGATAGTTAAGCTTTAAGGGCACCATGAATTTGCTAATTGAAAGCAATGGGCTCACAGCAGTGATCAGCCAAACATCCCAGGAAATGGCCAGCCACATTCTAAAGAAAGGCTTCAGGGGACTCCCTACAAAGAAAACATGGCACCCATGTACGTGTTACCATTGCTTACTTGAATTGCATGTCATGGTAATTTTCTGAGGAATTTTGTATAAGAGGTGACAATGGCTGCAATCCTAAGCTTCACTTAGGCCAGCATGAGCCCTAGCATAACTCCTATGCTGACCTGGGGGGTGTCACAAAAGTGTCGTAAGGCACTTCTGCCCCATTCATGCGGGGCCAGTGCACAGGCATACCCTGATGTCCCCACACCATCATGGGAAGATATGCCAAATGAGTTAGGCAGGCCTAAATTGGCATATTAGGATTAGGCAGGCCTAAATTGTACATCTTAGGATTGTACCTAAGGGCGCAATCCAGAGCAAAGTCTGCTTGCTCTGACCTAACTACTCTGCCCTAACTATGTTATATCCTGAACACAAAGTTATGTGTGAGGCAGAGAACTTAGGTGTGCCCATAACTTAGGTCTGCCCATAACTGCTCCGGTGCAGTGATCCACATAAGTTACTCCATCGGGCATGCTCAGAAGACAGCCTGTAAGTGCTACATGGCCTGCAGTTACACACGAGTTGACCTGCTTCCACATCACTCAGAATCACTAGCAGCTGTCCAAACTGCTGCTCTCCTGATCACATGGGGAACCAGCTGGCAAGATGGGGGGAGAGTAGCTGTCAAGCTGTCAGAGTGCCTCCCCAGCAGGGTGGACAGGACAGGGCTGTCAGGGGTAGAAATGGGAAACAAGCTGCCCCCCTGCACCCCCAAACAGGCAAGGTGCCCCAGGAAAAGCCCAGGCATCAGCAGGGGCAAGATGCACAGAGGGATACATATGTGTGTGTATTGTCAATAAAAACAACATCAACAGATAAACATGAGTGTCCTGTGGTCTTTGGCAACAGTCCGGAGGAAACATCAGCATTAAAGGTACAGCACGCCAGACGCAGGGTCCACACTCAGGTGGGCTGGGAGGAGAGGGAAGACCCCATCCAGAAGGCAGAAGGCGCAGGAAACAGACCCCCTTGCTGACTCAGGCAGGGGAGGGGCAAGGGTCCCCCAAGCAGCTGGCAGAGCAGGAGGCAAGGGGCTGCCAGGGGCATCTGTGGGGAGGGAATCCTGGAAGAGGGGACAGGAGCCCACCTGGGTCTGCCAGGGAGCAAAAGCACATCCTGGGGCATAGGGTACCTGGGGCTCCCACAACAGGGCAAGGGTGTCTGATCACTTGTGGGGCCACTGCCCACCCAAAACCTCTCACTTCACAAGCCTAAGGGGTGACATCAGGCCCCAGGAACCCTCTCTCAGCCCACCCCAGTGACTCCCAGATGGCCTTTTGCAGACACAAAAGGGGGGTCAGTTCACATGTGTACTTGTTCATATGTTTGCAGTTGCTCCTGCTCATTCAGAGGGTCACAGGATAGGGGGGCTTCCAGATACAGAACAGTCTCCAGTGAGCATGCAGTGGGACCCCAGAATCAACCACATTCAGATTGAGCACATGGAAGGGATGACACACCTTTAAACAGTGCCTTTAAACCTGCACCTTTAAACAGTGCCTGGACCTTTCAGTATCTTCAGACTGTAGGCAGTTTGAACCCAGCACTGGCATCTGCCTGAATTCCCTCATCTCTGCAATGCTCACAGATGGTCTCACTACTTCCATGTGGCCTCTTGTTGAGGACTATCCAATTCTAAGGAAGCTACAGGCAGCCCCCTCTCCAGAAACAAGGTCTGGATGCCATTGGGGGTCTACACTGAGGATGGGCACCCCTGTCTCCCCCCCCCCCAACCAGGTAGGCACTGTCCCACTCACCCATCCTCAGGTAATCCCTGGAGCAATCATATGCAGATGTTCATTGTGACGTCCTTAAAATAACTACCACTACACCATGTTCACATCATTAATGTTAACAAGTATCTGACGACAGCAACATTGACGCATTGAACTGTAAATTCATCAGCAACATTGACGAATTGAATTGTAAATTCGTCATCAGGCAAGGACTTCACCTGTGATGTATCATACTATTGACTATGTAGTTGTTAATTCGTCATCATTAACAACATCAGCTGTGGAGGGGGAAGTGATTCTGTGGCCCAAACTTTATTAGGTATGAAGGGTGCTTGTTTAACTCATGTGATTGGGACTGTGGGGTTTGTGTTCTAGGTAAGTGCTTGTGCAAACATGTCTGAAGGGAGATTCTTCCCAGGGCTCCTTACAGGGATCCAGTGGCTTGCACTCCTGAATACACTTTCCTGGGAGTAAGCCCCATTGAACACAATGGGGCTTACATCTGAGTAGGCATATTTAGGATTGCATTGTGTCTCCTTCCCAGTGGAATGGCAGCCTGCTGCCTGCTAGCCTCCTTGCTGGTGAGACACCATCCTGCAAAGACAGAAGCATCACATCACAGGCAAAGCTTTCATTGGTATTGGCTGAGCATGGAATCAGATCAGCTGCTGTGCCCCTTGGCTTGCCGTTTGCTGGCAGGGATAAGTGGAATCAGCACCTACTGGCTGTGTGATCTGGCAGTCAGTCAGAGGGGCTGCAAGGACAGAGACCACACACACTTTTGAGGGGTGAGTGCCCTTGTTTCCTGGTGGGTCTGTGTGTGCACCCCTTCCCCCTTTCACTCTACAGCCCCCCCTTACCTTGGGGGACCAGATGGGTTGGAAGGCAAACCTACAGAGGACCTCACAGCATTTCCCAACAAGTGGGCAAGCCCATTTCCTGGTGAAGCAAGGCCCCCCTTACACAGGTGTAAGCCCCACTGAGTATACTGGGGCTTACTTTAGAGTAGACATGCAAGACAGGAGGAAGATGAAGGAAATTTAAACAAAAGAGGTGCTTCCAACACCCCCCATGCAGCCCTCCTTACCTGGTTGGAGTAACTCTGGGGAAGAGAGAAACAACAACTTGCAGAGACATAAATATGGTATTGGTAATCATCATTGCAAGATTGCCTGTAGAGGTGTTTTTGAGTTTTTGAATGCAAACATTGCTCAACACCCCCACTTATCTGATTGGGATACCTGTGGAGAGGGAGAAAGAGAGAGCAACAAACATACAAAAAAATTGCAAAGTCTACACTCTAATCATATATCACAGATATCATATTGTTTCATATCACATCTATACCATATCAATATATCATCATATATGGACCTTATGTGTTCATGTGTTTGTGGGGAGAACGCTCCCCAAGAGCAAAGTGCCCATTGAGAGAGGGCAGAGTGACATGGTCCATGGCCAAGCACTCTGCTTCTCTGAAAGGGAATTGTGGGTCCAGGGGTGGGCCTTTTTATGGGAGGGTAGCTGTGAGGGGATTGGTCGGCCACTGGGGTGACCCAGGTACTCCGTATCCTCAAGTAGGAAAGTACTGCCCATAAGGTTTGGTGCAAAAATTTTTCAAAGTCCCCACTTTCCTCAGCCCCTACTTCTCCTTAACATGGAGACCTATGGGTCTCCTCGTTACTAAACTACCTCTTGAGGTAGTATAACTCAGGAGGCATTTACGTGTGCCCATAAACCTCTGAAAGTGTTCAGGATACAACATAGTTATGTGGAAGGGGGAGGAACCTAAGACACGCCCCCAACACGCCCCTGAAACGTCCCCTGAAAAAATTTTAAAAAATCCCTCCGTTGATGGAGTTACGTCGACGGAGGGTTTTCATTGCTCCGCCGACGCTGAAGTAATTGCGCCAACGGAAACGTCGTTGCGTCGCCGGAGAGATGCGCCAGCGTAATTGCGCCAACGCTAATGGCGTTTCCGTTGACAGAAACGCTGTTCCGTCGGCGCAAGAGCCCTTGCACTGACGGATTAGTTGCTATGGATTGGGCTGCCCGATGAAAATAATCTACAATGTCCAGGTTCTTCTTTTTTAAAAAAAATTACCTATTGTTATATTGTCCATATTGTTATAATGAGCTCTAGTCAGCTATGTATATGAAGAGGATATAAACAAGAAGAAAAGGATTTCACAGCTCATCCTGTTTTGAAATTCTTGGTAAAGAAATGTGTTACACCAGTTCTGACAACATATAAGACCTATTATGCCTGCTGTTTATAGCCAGTATGTGAGGGAAGCCAATGGGGCTTTTCCAACATACTTGCTGATCATGCTCCTGGGCCTTCACCCACTCAGTACTGGTCTGCAGAGGACAGCACTGAGCATTTGGGTGAGTTCCTCAATCCTCTGTAAAATCTGGGCTCAGTAGCATCATCAGGGTTTGCGTCACCTGATGTGGAAGGCCAGTATGTCATCCCCATGATGGACTACTTCCCACACAGTGTCGGGCAATGTCCTGGGTGGTGGATGTGATGATGCACCAATGCCCTATTACTGGTTATAACTTTTGATAGCATAGAGATATTTCAGAACATTTTGTTTCATTGCTTTTACATGAAATTTTGCATCAATTGATATATAACATGATGGTATTATCTGAAAATACTAATATTTTAAAAATATTGACCAGTAGTGATGCACCCTGCATGGACACCATCCAGTGTGATCCATACCACACAGTGACACCACTGGCTAAGTTGGTCTGTGTGAATATCTGGACACAGTCTGTGACCATCTGACACATTCTCCTCCCCTGATGTGTTTGGTATATGTGGTGTGATTACCCTTAAATGCAAGAAGGGATCTCCTTTCATATACATAAATGTGACACATTTCAGTATTTAGGCATGGAAGAATCACACACTAGTAACCTTGGCAATAATTGACAAAGAAGGTTATAAGAACAAGTGGGATTAAGGGAATATCCATTCATGACGTGTAAGATCAACAGTTCTGTTTGAGTTTGGACGCAATACACAAGGTTTACAAAATGCAGCCTTGAAAAAGGACTTGCTGTTAAGGTATGTAAGAGCTTGCCTATCTTCATTTGGTTGTTAACTCAGTCAGCAAGTTCCTGGACACAAAAATATGTGACTTGGTTCTCAAGTCACAAGTCTAGAACAAATTGGGAATATGCATTTCTGACTGAGTGGGGTGCTTGGCCAGTGAAACAGGAGAGTATAAGATTGGACCTGGGACTGTGACAGATGACAATATCCAATTTCTCAGGACTTAAGTTCAGTGGAAAATCTGAGAAAAACTATTTTTCCTGTGCTGGTTCTTTTGGAAATGTTTTACATAATCTATATTTCTAAAACTGAAAAGTCACTCGCTGACTGACTGACCAACACTCACTCACTCATCAATGCCCAGCCAAAACCACCAGACCTAGAAGCATGAAATTTGGGAGGATGTTCATTCTGTGATGTAGGCACCCACTAAGAATTGATTTTGCAGATTCCAACCAGAAGGGGGTGAAAAGGTGCACAACATGTTTTCCTCCCTATACTTTACATTGAAGAATCCCTGGCTGATATACGCTCTGCCCCAACCCTTGGCCCTACAAGCATGAAATTCTGGAGCTTATTCAAAGGTGGGCAGAGGCCTATTCGCTCCAGTCCCCGGGGACTGGATCTTCCAAATCCCCCACCGCTGGTGAGCCGGCAGCGGCGGGGGGAGGGAGAAATGGGCGGAGCGATTTGGGGTCCTAACCCGCGCTGCACCACCACGCTCCCTGCAGCCTCTCCCAGCCGGCTGGGGGGCTGGGAGCCACCTGCGGGGCAGCATCGCGCTTCCTACAGCCTCTCCCAGCCGGCTGGGGGGGCTGGGATCCACCGGCGGGGCACCATCCTCTCCATGAGCCCAATCCTCTCCGTGCCTCCTCAGAAGTAATCCAATCCTAGTCAATGGAGCTTACTCCCAGGAAGGTGTGGATAGGATGGCAGCCTCAGAGCCCAATCCTCTCCATGCCTCCTCAGAAGTAATCCTAGTCAATGGAGCTTACTCAGTGATGGGCTTCAAAGAAATTAAGAACCGGTCCTCTGTCCATCCGGCAGCCACTTTTAAATGGCTGTTTTTAAACTTTATATGTACTATCTCTTGTTAAGAACCGGTTCTATAGCGTAGGTGCGAACCTGCTGCTGCCCACCACTGAGCTTACTCCCAGGAAGTTGTGGATAGGATGGCAGCCTCAGAGCCCAATCCTCTCCATGCCTCCTCAGAAGTAATCCCATCCTAGTCAATGGAGCTTACTCCCAGGAAACTGTGGAGAGGATGGCAGCCTCAGAGCACCAGCCTATGCAGGTCTACTCTGAAGTAAGTCCCAGTATAGTCAATGGGACTTACTCCCAGGAAACAGTGGAGAGGATGGCAGCCTCAGAGCACCATCCTATGCAGGTCTACTCTGAAGTAAGTCCCAGTATAGTCAATGGGACTTACTCCCAGGAAACTGTGGAGAGGATTGCAGCTTCAGAGCACCATCCTATGCAGGTCTACTCTGAAGTAATTTTTTAATTAAAAACCTCCCCTGGCCCCGCCCTGGAGAACCAGTTCTTGGGCCAGGCTGTGCCCACCCCTGATGCGTATTCCTTTCATAAGGGGAGCATCACTAAGAACCTGATGAGGGAAGCTAGTATGGAAGATACTCCTCTTGTGGACACAAATGATCTTGTTTACTTTGAAGTCAGGAAGCTCTCAGAATGTGGTCTTGTTTGAATTTGCTTATCAAGCAAGGTGCTTGCTACTTTTCAAGGTCATGCTACTTTGCAAATGCAAGGATTCTCCCACACTAGTCAATGGTAGATGGGCCCATTTTTTTAATGGACCCATTGAGCCTTTTCCCTATAGGTCTGTTGGACCTGATGCTTCCTTGTCATCATCCAAGCAAAACAAAATGAGATTACCCTGGGTCATGTTCATCTGGCATGAGCCCACCACCACACACGTGTGCATAAAATATGTACATGTGTGTAAAACTGTGTCAGGCAATGATGGCGTTACCATGCTTCTTTTTCCCCTCTGAAAAGAAATCATTTGTGTTGTTGCCTGTCTCATGAAATAAAAGACTTGAACAGAGGCAGGGATCCAATTACTAAATTGCAGCCCTCTACACACCTACCGGAGAGGAAAGCTGATGGACCTGCTAATGAGTGTAAACTAAGAAATGCCTTGTATTCAAGATGCTGGAAACTGGACTCTTTTACATTTTAGACAAGAGAAATCAAATGAATAATGCATTTTGCCAAGAAACATGGGGTCATTGCATTTTTAGAGAGAGCTATAAATATTTTAAATTGAATGTGTGCCAAAAAAGTATGCCAGTTCTCCAGATTCTGATCAGTACTGCCAGAATGCTTCTATTCATGTGCCCTTAAGTTAAGTCACCCATTGCTACATGCTCACTATGGGCAATATTCCAATTTTCCAACAATGAGTTAAGCTATGGCGTAAGGACAGTGCATCTTCTGAGGTAAAGGAAGAAACATTGCCTTACTTTGAGGAGGCCTCCATGAGTGTCACCCCGTTGCTGGATGCAGCACTTGCTGGCACACCTATGCCAGTGCTGGAAAGCTGGTTAGGTTTGTGCCCTATATGTACAGCATTATACAGTACAGTGAACTCTGCTTTCCAAGAGGTAGTGAGAAAGGTGTTACCCTTGCCAACTGGTCTAAAAGGCTCTTTTTCATAATGATTCTCTTATACTTAGAGGGAGGGGGGGCAACTGTTCCCAGTACAGCAATTTTTCCAGTTGCTGTTCGCCACAGGGTGCAGTCTTAACCAACTTTCCAGTACCGGGGAAAGGGCAATGTAACAGGAAGAAATACTACCTTACCTTGAGGAGGCCCCACTAACTTGAGGATACAGCACATGCATGCCCCACTGGCACAGTTACAGTAGTGCTAGAAAGTTTGTTAGGATTGTGCCCAACGTCTCTTTTGCATCTTTTCTTCTTCTGGTTGGATTGTGACTTCATTGGAACAATACAGTGGAGCCTCACGTAACAAACGCCTCACGTAAAGTATGTTTCAAGTAACAAACAAAAATTTCTCTAGAATTCTGCTTTATGTAACAAACTGTGCTTCATGTAACAAACACACACGTTGGCAGTTGGGGCAGACACACTGGCCGGCAGCCCTTTTAAAAAGCGTCAGGGCTGCCTAGTGCACCTGCCCATAGCAAAAGCAACACTTCCATGCTGTTCCTCCTGTGGCTGGGTGTCCACTGGGCAGAGGGAGAGAAGAGCAGTGGAGAAGAGGGAAGCAGCTCAGGGTTAGGCAGAAGGGAGCAGGGGAGAGAGAGGCTCAGGATGGAGAGAACGAGAAAGGGGGGAGACACTTGGAAAGTGTCTTGGATTGCAGCCTCCTAACCAGGTCTACCCAGAAGTAAGCCCCATTGTGTTCAATTGGTCTTACTCCGAGGAAAGTGTCTTTAGGATTGCAACCTAAGTAGACTACATAGCATCATGCACTTTGAATGCATGTTTTGAATTCAACTCCAGCATTTTGTCATCATTTTTACATCCAGTTAATATTTTTATATGAATATTTTTTGGGTTGTGGAACCAATCGTCTGAGTTTCCATTATTTCCTATAGGAAAATCCACTTCATGTAAAGAACGTTTCATTTAACAAACATGCCTCTGGAACAAATTAAATTTGTTACGTGAGGCGCCACTGTATAGGCTTATATTTCTAGGTAAATTGCTTTGGGAATTCTTTTGTAGAAAAATGGTGACTAAATATTTCTATTTCTTCTTCTTCATCATCATCTTTTTCCACTATAGCCATTAGAGCCACAACTGTGTGTACAAACTGAACTTCTCTATGTGATCAGGATCCCTACTTTTTGCCAGTTACAACAGAGAGAGAGAGAGAGACTCCTCCAGCATTAACAAATTTTATCATAAGCATGCTTTTAACATATCACATGATTTTATCATAAACATGGTTTACATCCAATCACATCCCCCCTCCATGTATCCATGCAATACTTGACGGAGGGGTTTTCTTCCAGGTTTAGAATTTGAGAGCCAGGATGTAGTAGTGGTTCAGAAGTGATTTAAAGACCTAGAAAATCCAACTTTAAATCCCCACTCACCTTGGGCCAGCCATTTTCCCAACCTCTCCTACCTCACAGGGTTGTTGTAAGGACAGAAGGAGAGAAGGAACCAGATATATTACACTAGGTTCCTTGGAGTTTTGAAGAAATGGGCAGTATAAAAATGGTGGAAAGGCAGCATAATATGTGAATGAATGAATGAATGAGTGTTCTCAGTGCACCTGACATGAACACTGTAGTTGTGGAGATTAAGCAGTTAAATGTGCTGCTTTGTTTACCCTTTGCTAACCATTTGTCAAGGGCACATATTCATGTCTTATCTCAAAAGATAGCAGACGGATGGGAATAATGACTCACAGGCTCTGCTGGCCATTTTGGGTTTTTTTGTGTTTGTTTTTTGCGGTGCCTGTGAGAGGTTAGTTTTGTACTGTGATGATGAAGCTTAGTTATTCCACCTCCTCTCATTTGTATTGTGTGCGGCAGGAGCATCTGTGGCAACAGAATGAAACACCCACAATTTCAGTGAATGAGAACAGTGTGCTCTTTCAGAGCATTGATGATGTCTGCATTTCTATTCTGGGTGTTGCTCCCAAATGGCCTGTGTAAATATTGGTGTATTTTTGCCTTCCTCCCCTCTTCCTCTTGAAATTGTCCTCAAACAATGAAACACTGTCAGTGTTCCTGCGAACCAGAAAATGGAGGGAACATGATATCATAATGTCAGCACATGACATCTCAGAAGTTATAATGACATAGTCATGCCACACACCCTGCATTATGTCAGACTGAGAGAGGCACTGCTTAACCTTGTCACCGCTCAAGGGCAAAAGAGAGCAGAACTGAAGGAGACAGAGGTAAAGGCATCTCAAGGGCAGTGGCTGCAAGTGAGTATCAAAGAATCATAGAAGCATAGAGTTGGAAGGGACCCAGTGGATCATCTAGTCCAACCCCCCTGCCTGTAGAAGGAAATCCTCGTTTTGTGGGGACCTGGGTCTCGAACCCTAGTCTGCTGGTTAACAGTAGATCCCTTTCTATTGCAGGTACTTTGCAATGAGCAGAATAATAATGACATGGCAGCCACCTAAAAACCAGAGTTCCCTCCTACAATTAAATGCTCACTGAGATGGAAAAACCAGTGCAAGGCTGAGTGACAGCCTACAGGTATCCCCCACTTATTGGACGGGTTAGGGACCACAGCACCATCCAAAAGTGAAAATCATTGAAAAGTGGAATATACTTTTTATTATATAAATGTTGCTTCAAATGCTTTTTTAGCTACCAAATTACAAATGCTCCTTTTATCTTGCAAATTTCTGTAGCCATACAAAGATTTCTGCAAATGGAGTCAACATTAACTCCTTTGGGATTAGACCAGGAGCTACAACACGAGGGAGGGCAATTTTGGCCTTTAGAACAGCAGAGAGAAATTGAAAGAGAAGAACATGTGCTGAATGAATGAGTTCTGGGTATAACTGAAAGGTGTTGAAAGAGTGAAGCCTCAGAAAATAAACAGTCAGAAAGCAGGGGATACCAGTACTTATTACAGGGGGGAGAAAGTAAATTCAACCTATGTAAGGCAACCCTGATATACTGGATAGAGCCAGCATTAGGAGCTGTGGGACTCAAAGAGACATTGGTTTCTGTGGGGCACTCCCTCCTCTGTGGTCCCCACAGACAAGTGGCATGCACACTCAGAAATAATGCAAAAGCATGACACTGCAAAAGCATGACACTAGCATGATGCCATTGCCATCTGCTTCTGGGAGACCCATTTTAGGCCAAACAGACACGGCAGGGCCCATAAGCAGAGGCATTCCACGCATTGCGCTGGCCTCCTGATGAGCACAGTGCAGTTGCAGCGGTGAATTCTTTCAGCCATTTTGAGATATATATATCTCAAATATCATATATGTCAAATACCATGTCAATCAAGCAGCCTGAGGGTTCTATTCTGGGGCAGAGAAGGCTAAGGAGAAGAACTGTCAACATTCAATTTTCATTTAATTTCAAACTGTCTCTAGGACAGATAACAGGCCTGGCTGAAAACAGGCTAAGAGGGCCAGTTGAGGAGGACCACTGAGGAGAGGGGAGGCTAAATGGTGGTTGAGATGCTGGAAAGGGGGAATTTTTTTTTTACTGATGAATGTTGTTATTTTGTATAGCTTTCCTTGTCTTCTGAGGCCTCCTTCCAGAGTCTCAGCAGATGTGGCGATTCTGAAAGGGTGGCACTGGGGGATCCCAATTATCACGTAGACCAGATAAAGTGCTTCTGTGGGTCATTTATTTGACATCCCTGGTATAATAACTGCTTGTATAATAAAGGCTCCTTAAAGCAAAACAAGCAGTGATACTTTTCTTTGAAGTCCCAAAAGAAAAGGAATATTTGAGATGCTCTCTCTCTCTCTCTCTGAGGTAAAAAGTTGCAGGCTCCTGAAACATGATCTATTACCTTCTTTCTAGGGTTTCAAGTACTTTGCCTGCCTATACAGTACACTGTAATGTAGTTCACCTCAGGAGAGATAGAGAGCACAATCCTAACTCATGTCTACTCAAAAGTAAGCCCCATTGTGTTCAGTTGGTCTTACTCCCAAGAATTACAGCCATACTCACAAAGCTGTGAGACATTACAATACCGTAAATTTTTAGCATGCATACACCCCAAATTAGCATGATTTCAACTAAACCTACAATTTCTGTCAAAATTTCACTTAAGTAAAATCTATAGAAGCTTTTACCATTGACTTTTCCTGATACTTAGAATTTAAATTGCATGCACTCAGTATGCATTATTGAAAAGTAAAGGATTTTTTTTATTTATGAGTTGTGCTTATTATGGAACATGCATTTGTCAGTATAATGAATTTGGAAGAGGGCTAGATTATTTTGTGCTGCCCAGAATAAAGTATGTAAACTTCCAGAATGTCTATTTTTATTTATTACAATATCGGCTTTTCAAATCCTGGGAATTATAACTCAATTTGAAAAATTGCATTTTCACCATAAGGCCTTTGTCTCTTTTTGAGCAGATTGTAAGAAACAAAATTTGAGTCACAAAAATCATTTAGATATATGGCTCCTTTCCAAATTGCTGTTTGTGACACAGCAGCCACACATACTCACTGGAGACTTGAATCAATCCTCCACTTCCTGTGAGCATGAACGAAATGGAAAAACAAATCCTAATGGCTAACAAATTGCCCACACTAGAGTAACTGAGGGCGCAATCCAGAGTAACTACAGGGATTCCTTGCTCCAGTGTAAGAACAACTTACTCTGGATTGCAATATGAATTTCTAATAGGGTTTCACTAGATGATGCAGTAACTATGGGTGCATGTAATGTGTCTTACGTGCTCCCTATAGTTACTCTGGATTGTAGGGTGAGGCTGCAATCCTAAAGACACTTTCCTGGGAGAGAGACCCATTGAACATCATGGAATCTACTTTTGAGTAGACATGGTTAGAATTGTGCTCTTCTCTGAGCACAGGCTCAGAGCACAGGCTGAGATTATCTTTCATAGGGACTCACAGGATCTGTAACTGCCTGGGTCCAAGTCAAATTATTATTTTCTCATCTTTTTCACTTGTACCCAGTGACTTCCCATGTGAATTCAGTGGAGCAACTCCCGTAGGAATACCAGTACAAACCTAAGCCACCATAGCCTGGAAGTCCATCCAGTGTGTCTAGTTAGATGTGTTGAAGAAAGAGACTTTCACGCGTTAAGGACTGATCTAGAACCTTTGGATTTCTGCAAAGTCCTATAAATGTTTAAGGAGACCAAAGATTTGGCAGTTCTAATACAAGAAATCCTATAGCTAATCCAATGGTTTCTATAGCTTCAGGATGCTGTAGCTGTAGCTATTAAGATAACTTTTAAAGAGGCAAGCCCTGAAGCTACTTATTCATTGACACATGTTGCATTTCTTGGATTTATAACAGTGAGACACTGTCCCACTGTGGTAAATGGATGGCCTTTTACCATGGATGGCCATTTCCATATCAATTATAATTGAATACTATGCCATGTTTACAGTATTGTCAGATAATCAGCTCCAAAATCCAATATCATGCATTGTTAAATCAAGATCTCAGATATACAGTAAACATTTGGGAAATACTAAGAGAATATCTAGAAAATGTTTTATATTACAACTTGCAGAGGAGACTTTTTGAGAGTAAATTCATTGGAGCTATAATATGCATAAGCACATGTTTCTAAAGTCTGGGTTTTAATGGTGCAATTTTGATTTTTGGAACTCAAAGGGACTTCTGAAGCTTTGCAGAAAGTTACACCTTTTTTATTAATACTGCTTTCATAGCTCAATACTGAAATTGCACACCAGGAAAGAATACATTCCTAATTAACAATTTCATATATTTAACAAGAGAGGTGCATTATGTAATCTTTGGATATCATTTACTGTAAGTGGCAGTTGTGCCTCTCTGAGTCACCCACTGCTTATGAATGGGAAGGGTCATACATTGGTAGAAAATGAGGAACTGATCTGAGAACCATGACCAATTTGCAAATGCCTTGATATTAATCTTTAACTCTGGGATTTCTGCTTGCCAAGATCAAGTACCTGTGGATTAAATGAATAATATTTTGTGAACCGATTAGACCATTTTGCTGCTCTCAATATATTCCTGCTATTCCTGCCATTACTTTTCATTCTTGGAAAAATATCAGTTCTGACCGGCAGAATGAGTGGATTTTTATCAAAGGAAGCATAGGGATTAAGACCTGCCCAACTAAACTGTTGTGGTTTTGATTGCACATAAGCAATGTGCAGTGACCAGTGATTAATAACAATGGTGTCAGGCCCTCAAGGAAATGAAGGGGGTGGATAGATGGGGGAGCAGTACAGCTGAGAGATCTGTAATTCCCCAGTTAGTGATTTATTGCTAGTCCATCATCATGTGACAAAAGTTTCAAATAACAAGATAACATTTTATTCACATGATTAACCATGGATATAACTATGCGTTCTTAAGAACATTAAATAACTCACAGTCAGAGTTTGAAAAGAAGAGAGCCTTTACCTATGAATTAAATGATAGAGGCCTCCTATTTTGCAGGGTACTGCCAACATTCCTATGCCCACTTTCATTATTGTTACCTTTTTGATGGCAAGTAACTCTGTGTAATATTCTGTAGACAGAAACTTTGTAATAGGAGTACATACCTGTTTCACTCCCTCCCTCACTACTATTTTCCTCTTCTTTTTCTCAGCTGTTTTTCTGTCCACATGTTGCTGCCCATTCAAAGTGAAAGATCCTGTTAGCCCTGGTGCCCTGAATCAAAACACTGAGAATGTTCCGTTCCTCCTGCATGCACCTACAATGTGCTCATGCAGTGCTGCTGCCATCTTCAATGAGAGATTGACCAATGTGCCATTAGGCTGATGCTGCCTTCTTGAAAGAAAGAGATGGCCATTGTGACCTCAGATTGATGTTGCCCAACTGGAGAGAGAGAGAGAGAGAGAGAGAGAGAGAGGAACTGGCCAACTTGACCTCCCACTGTTGCTGACCATCTGAAGGAGACAGAGGCACTGCCCCCTGTGCCCAAATACAGTCAGCCACTTGCACGAGATAGGAACCGTTTTATAAATCCCAAACAGATGAAGCGTTCTTATCTTGCCTTTTTATTGAATTCTTCTCTCAAATGCAAATTTTACCTCTCTCCAGCCTGGCTGGTCCACTCTTCACCAAGGCTTTTCAGGGCATGAGTTAACTGCCCTCTGCTAGCAAACAGTGATTAGCATCTCTCTGCTGCCTGATCACCAATACTCTTGTGAATGGGAGGAAACAACTTTGGGGGTAGGGAAAAGAGAAAGTTAAGAGAGGCTATAGTTATTCCCCCAGGGAAAGGATCACCAAACTCTGGCCCTGGGGCCAGATGAGGCTTTCAGTGAGACTCCATCCGGCCCTCAGCAAGCCCCCTCCATCTGACCCTTGGGCAAGCCCTGCAATCCTCCACAGGTAAGGGGACCTCTGCTCTCCTCATCTTGAGAGGGAATTTTGAGAGTTGGAAAGGCTGCATACACTCAGTGGGTACTTATGGACTGTATGAAAGACCCTCAGAACACCTTCTGGATGTAAAAAGAAAACAGCCCTAATTTGAGTGGGCCAGAAGCTCTCAGTAGACCAGAGGCTGGCCAAGGGGAGGCTTCTATGGGTTGCATGTGGCCTCTGGGCTTGGGTTTGGAGACCTTTAGGTTGTGGCCTGGGAAGTGACCCCATCCAGAGCAGATTTTCAAGTCAATTTGACTTCAGTCCATCCAAAGGCATAGTCAGAGGGTGAGGGGGGTGCAGCTTCACTGGGCAACAAGCTTTAGGGGGGCAACAAGGTGGACTTGACACTAGTGACTGAGAACACAATCCTAACCATGTCTTACTCCCAAGAAAGTGTGTTTTGGATTGCAGCCTAAAATTGTGAAAAACAGGGTATGTATGAATGATAATACCATCATGATATATATAACTGGAAAGGTGATTTAATGCAGAATGCAATCAAACTGCACTGGAATATCTATATCCTATCAAAAGTAATGGCCACTTAACCAGAAAATGAAAAGATAAAAGCTTATGGAACAAAAAGTGGATTTTCTTAACTCAAAACTTTTCCACGATACTGATTGTTCTGAGAGCCAATAAGATGTAGTTCTGATACTGTATGGAACTAATAAGGCGTTAATATGAATCAGCTCTCGTTTCCATATGCATATATCATAATACCCATGCTAACTGGATATACAGGCACTTCTAAAAGGTGCTCCTCTTAAATTTAGCAGGGAAATAATAAACATTCCTCTTTGCCCCAGCACAATTTTCTTAACCAATAAGGAACACAATTTTCATTTTTTTAACTTAACGTAATTAAATTTGATTTTGTTGTTGCAGGGGGAAAATCTAAAAATTTTCTTTTTAAAGTATCTTGGGATGACATCATTTCCAGTTGTGATGTCAATTCTGGGGTAACATTTTGAGCTTTTCACCAGGCTACATGATCATAAGCTATGCCACTGACCTGAGTAACTACGGGAGTACATAAGAGACATTACGTGGACCCATAGTTACTGTACCACCTAATGAAAACCTATGGAAAATTCATATTGCAATCCAGAGCAAATTGTTCTTACACCAGAGCAAGGACTCCCCGTATACTCTGGATTGTGCGCTGAGTCTATCTTTTCAAATAAAAGATGTCATGGAAATAAAAAAGCAAGCAAGCAAGCAAGCAAACACACACACACACACACACACACACAAAAGCGAGTCTTGACTCAAGTCTATTCAAGTCTTCTCATTTTTGAATTTAAATCCCCAAGTACTGAGTCAGTGTCCAAGTGTTTGGCATGTGAGATTCAAGACTTGTGATGAGTTGTGAATAAAAGGCAGCACTGAGCAATGCAAATATTTATCTGTCCAGGAACACAAACCTAACCATGTCTACTCAGAAGTAAGTTCCATTGCATTCAATAGGTCTTACTCCCTGGAAAGTGTGTTTAGGATTGCAGCCTAAACTTTTTTAAATTATTCAGCACTTTCAAATGCAGTGGTACCTCAAATAACAAGCGATTCACATAACAAGTATAAGTTTCCAAGAAATCTTGTTTCACATAACAAGTTCAGCTTCACTTAACAAGCAAGTGTGCTATGGGCACGCGTGCTATGCAGCCCTGATGCTCCGCACGGAGGCTCTTTAAAAGGGCTGCTGGCCAGCACTGCTGCCTCTAACTGCCCCCAACTTGGGGGCAGTTGCTTGGGGGTGCCAGAGGCAGCTGCCCCTAGCTGCCCCCAAGTGCCCCCACCAACCACCTTGAACCTCCAGCAGCACCCCCAGTAAGCCTTCCAGGAAAGTGCCTTTGATTGCAGCCTCCTAACCATGTCTACCCAGAAGTAAGCCCCATTGTGTTAAATGGGGCTTACTCCCAGGAAAGTGTCTTTAGGATTGTAGCCTAAGTAGACTTCATAGTATCATGCACATTGAATGCATGTTTTGAATTCAACTCCAGTGTTTTGTCATCATTTTTACATCCAGTTAATATTTTTATATGAATATTTGGGGGGTTGTGGAACCAATCGTCTGAGTTTCCATTATTTCCTATGGGAAAATCCGCTTCACTTAAAGAGCATTTCACTTAAAGAGGATGCCTCCGGAACGAATTAAGCTCTTTATATGAGGCACCACTGTATAATAGTTTTGAAGAAAACGTCTAAATTAGAAAATAATCAGGAACAGGCCACTGACATGACAGATTCATACTTATGAGGCAGAAGATGCTGGTCATTCATTTATTTTCCCATCCAGCATTCTGAGACTTGATTTGTCTATTATTTGTTTCTTACCTGGTCATCCATAATGCATCGCAGATTTTAATGTTGAATGCATCTCAAAATCTCATCAATTTGAAGGATTTGACTTTCTAATCGGTAACATGGTATTTAAAGAATACCATCTCAAGAAACCTTCATTTCCACCTCAGGTTTGTGTGTGTTCCTCTGGGTTACAGACAGGGAACAAAGATCAGGGACAAGAAGTGTGATCCCTGGATGTGCGATACTGTTAATGTGCTTTTAAGTTAAATTTTGTTTACATGGTACAGGTCTCTTAAATGTTATCTTTGCAGCACCATGTTGTTCTGCTAGTATACATTTGTTGCCTCTGGTCTATCAATGCCAGTGCATCAGAGGAAGAGGGATCGCTGAGCTTTTTAGTTGCAGCCATTTATCACATCAAACAATCATGCTATGCTATTTGTCGAAGCTAGGTTGACTCACCTTTCTCTCTAATATGAAATCATCAAAAGTCTATTCCTTGCTGGAAGGACATATGAGCAGGGAATGGCTTGCACTTGCCACTTTTTTCTGCCCATTCTCCTGTGGCTTTAAGAGCAACTGTCATTTAGGAAGTAAATGGATAATGCTTTTCACATTAACTTCAAATCAAGAAAAGGAAAGCATCACTAAGCCAATGAAAATGCAAAAATTGGGTAGTAAACACAATACACCAGACATTACAGTAACAGAATAAAAATGTGACCATCACTGAGACAGCAATTCCTGGAAATAGATGAGTAAGAATAGCAGATGAAATAGATGAATGATGAATAAGAACATTAAAAAATCAATAAATATCAGGATCTGAAAACTGAAATTCAAAGATTCTGGTGTAAGCCAGGAGCGGTCATCCGAGCAGCGATTTGCACATTAGGTGCAGTCCCCAAAATGCTGGAATTACATCTAAAACATCTGAATAGTGACAAAATGTGTGTGCATGAGGTAGTGAGTAGAAGGTTGCCAAATAATTAGAAAAAATGGCTTGGCTTGCTCTTAAGCCATTAATACCTGCTTAATCCACAAAATCATCAAGTAAAGCTTTTCACTGCATGGGCACAAGCATCATCCTGTCATAATGTCAGCAAGTCATGATCCTATTAATGGACCAGGAACAGAACTTGATAAGCAGATAACTGTAGTCAGTAACCTTGTCCCATTCTTAATTTTTTTTAGCAGGAAATTCCACAGTCTTTTTTTAATGAAATTAAAAATTGAAGTCTATAAAACTGCACAGAAATTAGTAGGGAAGTTTTGTCACATCAGATATGATGTCCCCAGTAATAACCAGTAAATGCCTTTGGTTCTTGTGCAATCATAAAAATGATGGTAGAAGTACAATACTAGCTCAGGAATCCCAATGCACTATCATGTCCTCACAAAAATTGTCAACAAGTTCTTGGGAGCTGCAACTTTAAGCAAAATGGGTTGTAACAAAACCAGTTTGCACCATTGAAGCACAAGGCATTCTGGAATGTGTCAAGGCCATGGAATTCCACAGATGTTAGGAATAAGGTCCTCCTAGTGTACTGTATTTAGAGGTATTTATGTATACATTTATGTATGCCAGGGTCTGGAAGGTGTGGAGAGCCCCCCCAGAGTTTGCAGGGCTCCCTACAATTTCCCAACAGTGAACACTGCAACCACAATGAAACTGAAAGTACAGGTCCAACCTTGTTATAGATGCATTTTTTATAAATGTGTTTGACTCAGCACGAATAGCCACTGCAGATCACAGTTTTAAAAAACAGCTTTTCTACTGTTATAGAGAGGCAATCAGGCAAACAATCATTCAATTTTTCAGTCCCAGAATCAAACCTCTGCATATATTAATGCACTACCTTATTACATTTGGTGAAATAAACCTGGAAGAGGTTCTTTAAACATATTTTCCATTGTTTTCTTTATAGACAGATTTTTTTATCCACAGGGGGTTCTGGAACAGAAGCCTAGTGGATAATGAGGGACACCTGTATCTCTCTTTGAGGGGACCCTGGCAGCTTCTCAGTATAAAAATAACTCGCTTTCCCCCCACAGGTCACAATCAGAGGTGGGCAGATGTCAGTTCGGGCCTACTTTTCCGAACCGGATCTTCCCCCTCTGTTGACGCTGGCGATCCGGTCAGAGCCGCGGCTGCAAGAGCCGCGGGGACCGGTTTGCCAGAATCTGCCGGCGCCACGTCTCTTGGGGCTCGGCACCAGGAAGCTTAGTTTGCCTGCGACCTGCTGCGTCTGAGCTGAGCTCGGCTTCAGGAGACGCACTGCACATGCACTAAGCCTAGCGCATGCTCTGTGCAGCCTGGTTAGGGGCCCCCCCGCCCCGCCCTCTGACCCCAGCCCCACCCCCTGACCCTAGCCCAGTCCCCGAACTTCTGGCGAACCGGATCTTCAGGGAGGCTGGGCCCATCACTGGTCACAATGCTGGGATTGTGCTTTCCACCATCCCCACTTTTTAAAAGGAACAGGGCTTCATTAAACAAGCTGGGGAGTTATGAACCCCAAATCTGAGTACCATTGACTTATATGGCCCTAACCTTCCTTCTTTTCTTTCTCTTCTTTACTCTCAATAGATGTAGGTCTACAATAAAAATATTTTGGGTACACTAAAAACATTTCAGCATACATTTTCAGCTAAGCACTTGCTCTCAGCCCCATATCTATTTTCCATTCCAACAGTGACCTTGAGATAACGGGAAACAAAAGATAGTGCAAATGGCTGACAAGGAGTGCAAACACTGAGCTTGGGATGGAGCAAAGTGGTCAACAAGAATCATGCTTCCATTTGTTCAATAGCAAAGTCCTTTTTTATGATACTGCTGAGTGTACTCTCAGCCTTCAAGGCTTTGGCTTTCACCTTTCTTTAATTAGGAAGACATAGGCTGCAATCCTAAAGACACTTTCCTGGGAGTAAGATGCATTGAACAAAATGGGCTTACTTTGAAGTAGGCACGGTTAGGATTGTGCTCATAGTTATAGAAACTTCACCTATGAAGGTACCTATAAAGAATGGTTGTGAGAAAGCATAATCTAAACTCAGTATAATTTGACTCAAGCCACACAGAAAGTGATGAACTTCCAAATCCTTACCTCCCATCTTTGCGCATATGTCTGGTTCATGTTAACCCCTGTTAACTCGGCAAGAAGCACTCTTTCAAGTGAGTGTTCCTCTTTAATTTAGGGCACAATCCAGAGTAACTACGGGGAGTCCTTGCTCCGGTGTAAGAACAATTTGCTCTGGATTGCAATATGAATTTCCCATAGGTTTTCACTAGGTGGTGCAGTAACTACGGGTACACGTAAGGTCTCTTACATGCTCCCGTAGTAACTCTGGATTGTAGGGTTAGAAGAGTAACAGGTCTTTCTCACCTCAGCAATGGCTTTTGGTAGTTTTTTGACATCTTTTTCAATTGTGAGCCCTTTGAGTACACGGAACCATCAATTATTTCATCTCTGTAAACCACTTTTTGTTGAAAAGCGGTATACTGTATAAATGTGATTGATGTTCAAAACCACTCATTTATTACTTTACATACTGCAGGACTCTGTCTTAGCAGTGAACAAATTGTAGGGCTGCTGGCGCTATTTCATGTTCCCTGTAAAGTAAGAACAGTGGCAGTAAAGTAAGGTGGTAAAGTAGTAAAGCAATAAAGTAAGAACAGTGGCAGATCTTGGTGCTCTGAAAAATGCCTGACTTAGAGCACAAGCCTAACCATGTCTACTCAAAAGTAAGCCCTATTGTGTTCAGTGGGTCTTACTACCAGGAAAGTGTCTTTAGAATTGTAGTCTTAGACACCCTGTGGTGTCACCCTGTGCATGACATCCTTCATTTCCTTCTATTGCAATTTTATGCACAAATACATTGAATATAGTTCCACAGTTACCACCTATGCATGGCTACTCATGAGTAAGTCTCATTGAATGTAACAGATATTGCATCTCAAGAAACCCATGGATAAGAACAGCCAAACTGTACTATTACAGTTTCTGTTTATTGGAGGTGGGAAACTAGGGCGAAGGGAAGTGGCTTGGTTTCCTGTTTCAGGGAAAGTGCACTTTTTAGATTTTTAAGCATTTATATGTTCATTTACCAATAAAATAAGGAAACTTTTTGTAAAGTGCAAAATTATGCAGGAAATTTGGGGTGGGCAGTTTTGTAGTGGTATCACAAGGGCCAGCCAATCCACAAGGCTTCAGGTGCAGACCAAATTTTTAAGAGCTTGACCTTTGAAATGACAGGTTTGTTTTTATCACATAGAGTGGGGGGTGTCCACCCAAATTGGCTCTTCTTCTCTAAAAGTATTGTGTCTATCTTCAAATGAAAGCGGATTTTTGAAGCAGTGGCTGAAAGGACACTCTGAACTTCCCATCTCATTGCTCACCAACTTGGACCCATGTCCTAAAGTCAAATTAAGCCCTTTGCTCTGGAGCAATTAAGGTGACTTTCCATAAGATAACTAGAGGGTGACGTAACTGCATGGACCCGTAACTGCTCTGGATGTTGCCCTTAGCCACTGTACAATTAAATGAGCACCCAATCTGGGAGCACCTGCATTCTCCATTGCCTGTATTTTTATGGCGTACCAACCTAAAGCTATGGTTATTTCTTTTTTATTCCTATTTCTTTCTTTGAATTCTATTTTACTCTCACCCAGCAAAGAACCACAGAATGAATGAACAAGTGAAAACAACCCGTAAGAAGATTATGCAGCATCAAGGAAACCTATTTATAGTCCGTTTTCTTCAAGGAGACTTTCTTATTATCAAGCCTGGGGAGGAAGGTGCATTCACAAACTTGGAATAGTACAGGAACATAACCTCTGTGAACTGAATAACATTTCCCATTTCGGAGAAGGGTGTGTAAAAAACAGCCAAGATGCCTCAGTGTTGATTAAATGTTATGTGTGAAAAAGGGGAAACGGGCAAGGATGCTGTTTTATCCATAATTACACTGGCTGGCTCTTTCTGGCCAATTGCCTTAGGCATAGTAAGCTTAGCTTACCAGGCTAAAAGCAATGTCACATTTAATATCCTTAACCGTTTGTTCCAAGTCATGAATGGGCTGAGTGCCTGGATATACAACAGGGCTAAAATAATTTAAAGACATTTTCAGCTTAACAAGTGTTTGAAATAAAAAATGTGCAAAACATAAAGGGCTTTGAAGGATTTTTTTAAAAGGAAATGTGCGCATCTAAGAACCAGACTGCAATCCTAACGTCCAGTTAGGGCAGCATAAGTCCTGTGCTGATTTGGGGGTGCCATAAAATTAGTACTATTTCATAGTCTATTATTATTATTACTATTATTCAATTAATTTCTATCCCACCTTTCTCAGTCCAGGCCGACTCAAGGAGGCTAACAATTACAGAGTTAAAAACAGTCAATAAGAACATATAAAAGCATTTAAAAACACTTTTAAAAATTCATGTATTAAAAACTCCAACAACCACCCAGTCTCCACCTCAGTTAAAAGCTTTAATAAAAAGGAATTTTTTTAGGCCCCCTCTGTATGGAGGGCTCCTTCCTGAGTTTCAGGGGAAGGGAGTTCCAAAGCCAGGGTGCAAGCACCAAAAAGGCCCTATTCTTGGCTGCCACACACCTCACCTCTCTCAGTAGTGGCAGAGTTAGTAGGGCTGCCTTAGGGGACAGGTTGGATTGTATGGAAGAAAGGGATCCCTCAAATACCCCAAACCCAAACTGTATAGGATTTTAAAGGACCAGCACTTTGAATTCAGCTTGGAAACTAATAGCAGCCAGTGTAGCTGCTGAAAAGGTCGCCCAACTGACTCAAACGAACGAGCTCCAGAAATCACATGAACCACCACATTCTGCACTAGTTGGAGTTTTTGGACCATCTTTAGAGGCATCCCCACATAGAGCTCAATGCATTAGTCTAATCTAGATGTCACTAGAGCATGAGTCACTGTGGCCAAATCTGAGCGACTCAGGTATGGTTGCAACTGGCGAATCAGCCGAAGCTGAGCACAGGCTCCCCTGCCACAGCTGCCACCTGGGACTCCGGGAGCACTTCTGCCCTACTCCTGGTGGGGCTAGGCCAGTGCACAGGCATATGCTGACCTCCCTACACCACCACCACATGAAGATATGCTAGGTGAGTTAGGCTGGCCTAAACTGGTTAGTATTGTGCCGCCCCCCATGTATAGTTTTATATAGCATTGCAGTTTGCACCAGCAAAATAGCTGGCATGGGTCCAAGCAAACCCATTTGGGAAGCAGAGGTTTACCTGTAGGCAAGGGAATAAATGTTTTCTTATCTGGAGGAGACTTCCAAAACTGCCCCCACCAAGATGCAGCACACACCCTGGTTTATCAATAGGGTTAGATAGTCGGGCTGTGGGGTTTAGATGGGATTGTGCTGTAAAATAATTGTCTTAGAAGACAGACATGAAGGTGTTAATCGGTTGGTTTGGTAGATTAACCAAAGACTGATAATGATCTTATGATGGTCAGTTTTAATCAATAAGGCTGATGGCACATTTTAAGGGCTAATTGGGGTTTGAGTGACTTTAACAAGAAACTAATATGTTTAACAAAAAACATTAAGCACTGACATAATAATATATACAGTAATACTTTTATTTTTCTTGTCCAACTTCTTTGAATATATTTAAAGGCACTTATTTTGAGGCTGTGGTAATGTTCACATGTATATAAATTTAATTAATTAGGCAATTAGCAATCTTCACTTAATTAAAGATTCTTTAACGGAGAGAAAACCTTATATAGGACACACTGAACAGCAGACACAAGCGAAGAGTCCACAACATGTGACTTCACTTTCCAAGAGTCCACAACATGTGACCACTGCAATTCAATAGAAATTGAATGTAACACCTGATAGAGTAAGGTTTATAAAAGCAAAATCCCAAGAGCCAGAAGGCTGACAAAGAAGAGGTAATGCAAGAACTGAATCCAGCCTTATGTGTCATCATCCCCTCTTCTGAACGTCCTCTTCTGAACATGTGCTCAGAACTTTAATTTGTAAAAAGAGCTTTGTGTACAAGGGTTTTGTTGCTGGCTTAGCGAGGACAACTGAGTGCATTTCACCTGATTATTCCCATACCTTACTTCCATGATTGCCTCCTCCATCACAGATGCAATATACACCCCACTGACACTGCTGCATCAGTGCTGGAAAGCTGGATAGGTTTGAGTCCTCAGAATACATACAGTATATGACAGCTGGATTGAAATAGTGAACATCTGCTATTTTGCTGCCCTCTTTCCTTTCTCTCTCCCCCTCATACATCCTTAATATGATGCTTAAAGCTGCGTTTAGTGAATTCTGCACTAGAAAAATATACATAATCAAAATAACCCAATTTTTTAACCAAGGAAAGCTGAATTATGTGACTGCTGTATATTATGTAAACTGATCACTTTCCAAGGATATACTTATTTTGTGTATTTTATTCTGTTCCTGTTAGGAAAAAGAAGCAATCGAAGGACGAGAGAGAGAGATTGAACAGAACAGACTGTGCAATCTATTAAAACTTTTCATCACAATAATTTAACACCCCCCATAGGGTTTAGAGATGGCCCATGTACTGTATTCCAACCCTGTATTCAACTGCAGAAAATGGTTTCTTCAATTAATGGAAGTTCTCAGAATACTGAATTCCAATACGCTACATTACATGTGTTTTCTGAACCTCTGTGAAAAGTGATATTACCACAGAACAATGTCTGTGAATTGGTTTTAAGTTTCTGCAGACATAACCATAATAAAATAGGAACTGGAGGAAGAAAACCAAATTTGGATAGAGTCATTTAATGAAAATTAAAGAACAGTGATAATATTTTGAGGAACAATAAATCCATAGTTTGGTTTAATTTGACATTTTTGCTTAAAAATTGGTAAACTAGGCATGGCTTACATCAGGGGTCTCCAAAATTTCAACTTAAGGACTCCTGAACCTTTAACAATTGTGTAGAGGAGGAAATTTCAGCAGGTGAAGCTTTTCATCTCTAAGATCACAAGCTGCTGAAATTTCATTTTCTTTGCAATTGTTAAAGGTCCAGGAGCCCTTAAGTTGAAACTTTGGAGACTCCAGGCTTAAATGTAAGATGCAGAGTAGGAACCAAGCACAGCCTTCTAGCAGTACAAATACATGCTCATGTATCTGGGGAGTTGTTTCTGAACATTCCATGGTAGGGTTGCCATAATTCTCTTCCACAAAATCGGGGCATAACCCTCTGTCACACTTGCCAGTAGGTGTACACAATCCCCCAAAACTGTCACTGTTTTTTCAGGATATATGGCAACTCTACTCCACTGTTACCTGAAACCACTTGGGGATCAGCTGAAGTTAAAGAAAGAGAAGTATAGGGAGTGGAAGACTGGAAAGATCACCAGGGAGGAGTACAGGCAGATAGCCCGGTCTTGTAGGGAGGGGGTCAGGAATGCTAAAGCTCAGTATGAGCTGAGGCTGGCCAGGGGAGTCAAGGATAACAAAAAGAGCTTCTTTAGATATGCCCAAAGGAACAGGAGGAGAGATGAGGGGCTGGGGCTGCTCCTGGACAAAGGTGGACAGCAGGTATCTGGAAACCAGGAGAAGGCAGAGCTGCTCAACTCCTGCTTTGCATCTGTCTATTCTCAGAAAGAGGGCTGTGCAAATGGGGGTACGGGATCATTGGCTGATGTGGGGATGTGCTTGCATCCCCTAAGAGGTAATGAAAATATGGATGGTGCAGAACAGCAGACTAAGATTGACAGAGAACTGGTTCGTAACCACTTAACTGGCCTAAATGAATTCAAGTCATTTGGACCAGACGAGCTGCATCCTCGAGTTTTTAAGGAACTGGAAGATGTCCTTGCAGAGCCTCTGTCGATCATCTTTGAGAAATCCTTGAGGAGTGGAGAAGTCCCTGGACTGGAAGAGGGCGAATGTAGTCCCAATCTTTAAGAAGGGGAAAAAAGAAGACCCGGGAAATTATAGACCAGTCAGTTTGACTTCAATCCCGGGCAAGATATTAGAGCAAATAATAAAACACACAATTTGTGCACATCTAGACAAGTACTCGGTGATCAAAACAACCCAGCATGGATTTACCAAGAATAAATCTTGCCAGACAAATCTGATCTCCTTTTTTGATCGGGTTATGAGCTTACTGGACAGTGGCAATGCTGTGGATGTCATTTATCTTGACTTCAGCAAAGCATTTGACAATGTCCCACATGACATTTTAATTGGGAAGTTGGAAAAATATGGGCTAGACAGGGCAATTGTTAGGTGGATCCGCAACTGGCTCGATGGCCACACTCAAAGGGTTTTAGTAAATGGTTCTGTGTCAACCTGGAGGTCAGTTTCAAGTGGGGTACCCCAAGGCTCTGTCTTGGGCCCGGTTCTCTTTAACATTTTCATTAATGACTTAGAGGAAAGGGATACAGGGAAGCCTGATCAAATTTGCAGATGACACCAAACTGGGAGGAGTAACAAACACAACAGAAGACAGGAGAAACCTCCAGGAGGATCTGGAAAAACTAGAATACTGGGCTGTAACAAATAGAATGAATTTCAACAGGGAGAAATGCAAGGTTCTGCACTTAGGCAATAAAAACCAAAAACATAGGTATAAAATGGGGGATACTTGGCTTGGCAGCACAACATGTGAGCGGGATCTTGGAGTCGCCATGGATCACAAGCTGAACATGAGTCAGCAGTGTGATGTGTCTGCAAAGAAGGCAAATGCCATTTTAGGCTGCATTAAGAGGTCTGTAGCTTCCAAGTCACGAGAAGTTCTAGTTCCTCTTTATTCAGCATTGGTCAGACCTCACCTTGAGTACTGTGTTCAGTTCTGGGCACCACACTTTAAGAAAGATGCAGCCAAGCTGGAGCAAGTCCAGAGGAGAGCAACAAGAATGATCAGTGGGATGGAAGGGAAGCCCTACGAGGAAAGGTTGGGGGAACTTGGGATGTTCAGCCTGGAGAAGAGGAGGCTGAGAGGAGACATGATTGCCCTCTTCAGATACCTGAAGGGCTGTCATAGGGAGGAAGGGGCTCATTTGTTCATAGCTGCTTCTGAAAGCAGAACTAGAACCAATGAGTACAAACTGCAAGAGAGGAGATTCCGGTTGGATATCCGGAAAAAATTCCTGGCGGTGAGGGCGGTTCGGCAGTGGAACAGATTGCCAAGGGAGGTGGTGGACTCTCCCTCACTGGGGATCTTCAAGCAGAGGCTCGAAGAGCACCTGTTGGGGATGCTCTAGGGGGATTTCCTGCTACAGGCAGGAGGTTGGACTAGATGACCTACTAGGTCCCTTCCAACTCTATGATTCTATGATTCTATATAAGCAAACATTCCCCTCACCCTCCAAAACCAAGGAGAGCTCTCCTTGTCTCCAGATGGTCATCAGAGGCCTAGAGCTAGGGTGAACATATGACCGTAAGAACCTGGATTTGTCCAGATTTTCAGCATCCTGTCCAGGTGTCCTGCATTTTGGCTTCATTATCTTACATTTTGGTTTCATTTTTGAACTTTGCGATGTTGCACAGTACACCGTCATGTCATATGTCGTTAGATTCATATTGAAGAGCAGAATCCAATGCAACAATAGGTTTTGAGATATCTCCTTCCTCTCAAAAGTTATGGCCAAAAAACAGAAAAACAAAAATTATTTAAAAAACCCAAAATATATTTTTTGTCAATTTTTTTTAAGTGGGTAGAAATTTTGGTCTTGGGGTTCAGGAGTTTTGGGTTTGGCATCTGGTCACCCTGCCTAGAGCTGAATAGTGTCACTTCTGGTTTCACAGAGAAACTAGTGGTGACATTTTTCATCTCTAGGCCTCACTCTGATTCCAGCAGAGGCCATGAATGGTCATTGGTGGCTTCTGCTAGGCTCAGAGGATCCTCTGGAAGTGAGGGGAGCAGAGTTTTCTTTGCTTCTGAAAGGGTTATATGTGTTTGTGGGGGGCAGTGTACAGGGGTCCCCATGGACTCTATCCACTGATAACTGAATCTGCTACAGGATCTGCTAATATCTATCTGATACAGGATCTGCTAATAAAGTGACCCCTATACTTTGAACAAACTCCCATACCAAACAGCTGATTTCATCCATTAGGCATTAATTATTTCATTTTCTTGTAAACTGCTTTGTGAACTTTTTGTTGAAAAGCGGTATATAAATACACTTGATTGATAAACTGATCCATTGATCAATCCCCATGTAGGTGCAATAAATGAGTTTCTGAATTTGTATGAAAAAACTCTCAAGTGTTGCTAGCTCAGAAGCATGCTTTGACATGCTGTCAAAGATAACAAACTATATTTTTGACACCTTATTTGAGTTTGAAAGGTAAATGTGAGAAATTATATTTATCTTCCATTAACCTATGAGACACTGGAAGTTACTGATCTTTTCCACACCAGACAAAACAGCCGCAGAGCATCAGTTGCTCCCAGACAAGGATTAGCACATTTTGGCTGGCCTTGGTCCCCCAGCTACTATCTGTTGTAACTACCTGTCTCTTTTTTGTGAGTCCTCTGGCAAAATGGTTAATGGGCTCTCCACTAAGCTTACAATGGTGGGAGACTCTTCCCCTGGCTGCTCCACACTGTGGGCAACATGTGGACAACTTGTGAGAGAATCACACACAGTGGTAACAAGTATGAACATATACCAGCTACACACGTCGGATTAACTTTTACCTTATTTTAACGTATTAACTTATTTTAAATTATTGCCTTATTTTTAAAATAATGGGGAATGGGAAAGAGTTATTAACCATTAGTACAATCTGGGGTTTAAAGTTCAGAGTGCAACATCTTTAGCTGGTTGTTATCTCTTGCTGGTTTACTCAAATCCAGCAAAACTCAACCTATGAGATCAATGCAAGGTCTAATTTTTGCAACCCAAAGATAACTCCACGATGTTATCAGTCTGCCTGAAATTGCCATAATTACTATGATAATTAGAGACCCATTTAGAGAAAAGATTTGAGCATTTCTAGTGGCATCAGTCATGCAAACATACTCCTTTGATCCCATTGAAGTCCATAGGGCAACTGGTGTCAATATTTACAGCTTTCATGGATTTAAGTTCCTTTCATACAAGAGAGTAACTTGTCATCAAACTGCTGTTCACATGGTGTCTGTCATCATGATAAAAGCAGAGGTGTCATTTTTTTCTCAGTGGTAACAAAATAAAACACACATAACATTGCTTTCTGCACTTCTCGTTTTTGTAAAAAGGGAGGAAAAAACCCAAAATTTGCAGACAAAACACCTCTATATGGCCACTGTTGGTTGTTAGGGCTGGACTGAGGGGGTGCATGGGTAATAACTGCATCTGCATCTGTTGAAACTATAGGTACAATCTTGTGTGTCTACTCAGAAGTAAGTACCGCTACTATTGTGTTCTGTGGGACTTAGGCTGCAGTTTTAAAAACACTGTCCTGGGAGTAAGAACCATTAAACAAAATGGGGCTTACTTTTGAGTAGACATGGTTAGGATTGTGCTCTTACTCTCAAGAACGTGTGTACAGTATAAGATTGCAGCCTTTATCACGTAACTAGTACTCTTTCAAAATGATTATAATATCTATCTACAAAAAAGCCATTTGTGTGAGGCGTCCACGTCTTCCATGTCAATCAAGTAGGCTGAGGGTTCTATTCCCATGATCCTCTGGGGCAAAGAAGGCTGTGCTTCACATAAAGAACACATTCATTGGCAGTTGGGGCAGACGCGCTGGCTGGCAGCCTGTTTAAAAAGCATCAGGGCTGCCTAGAGCACCTGCCCATAGCGAAAGCAACTCTTCTGCGCTGTTCCTCCTGTGGAGGGAGGTTCCACTGGGCAGAGGGAAAGAACAGCAGTGGAGAAGAGGGAAGCAGCTCAGGGGTAGGCAGAAAGGAGCAGGGGAGAGAGAGGCTCAGGATGAAGAGAAGGAGAAAGTGGGGAGACACTTGGAAAGTGTCTTGGATTGCAGCCTCCTAACCATGTCTACCCAGAAGTTAAACCCATTTGTGTTCAGTGGGGCTTACTCCCAGAAAAGTGTCTTTAGGATTGCAGCCTAAGTAGACTTCATAGGATCATGCACATTGAATGCATGTTTTGAGTTAAATTCCAGTGTTTTGTCATCATTTTTATATCCAGTTAATATTTTTCTATGAATATTTTTGGGGTGTGGAACCAATTGTCTGAGTTTCCATTATTTCCTATGGGAAAATCCGCTTCACATAACAAACATGCCACCAGAACGAATTATGTAAACCTTGTTTATACATGGATTTATACATATAACCTTGTTTATATTTGGATATATAAGATACATAACCTTATTATTCATGGATTTGACTAAATATTGCCTTTCTACTATTGTGAAGAGCAGTCATGCAAGCAGTCATTCCATTCTTCACCTGAGCCATGCAAAGACATGGGGTCCTAACTGCTGATTGCCTCTCTACAACAGTAAGAAAAGCTGTTTTAACTTTTTTTAATAAATTGTTTTTATTTAATACTCTTTTTTTGTATTGGCTGGGGGTACTAGAATCAAACCCATGCAAATAATGAGGCATGACCTTATTCAGTCAGGAACAAGAACACTAGAAGTGGGTTTCTACTCTTTAAAAAATTCTATTAAAAAATTCCGGTTTCTATAAAAAATAGATTTTATTTTTCCACTGTTTTTATCCACTGATTCTTTTATCCACGGGAGGTTCTGGAATGGAACCTTTTATCCACGGGAGGTTCTGTTAATGAGGTGACACCTATATGTTTTTAGCTTTTATTGTATAGTGTCCTACATTTTATTGGGTGTCCTACTTTTTGGGGGGTGGGCTTTGTCCACTTGTTTGGCTATGACATGTGGTGAGCCTGTGCATTGCAGTGTGACCAAGAGAGTACCACATCTTGAAATGTGGCACAACCCTCTCCTCAGGCCATCATCCTCTCTCTGTGTCCCTGAGGAGAGCATCCTCCTCCACACCCCCTCCCTGTTCCATCAGGCAGGAGCTGGTCACGTGAGGCAGCGACTGTCCCAGCCTGGGGAAGGAAGGACTGGACCGGGCTGGGCGGGCACGCGCCAGTCCCAGAGAGCGAGCCCAGGGAGGTGGCGCGTGGCGAGTGCAGCAGCAACTTTGGCGCGTCCCAGGCGCAAGGTGAGTGGCGCGCGGGCAGCCCAGGCAGGCGCTGCTGGAAGGAGGGGGGACGGCTTGGAGAGCCAGCCTGCAAGAGGGGGCACCTGAGAAGGAGAGGAGGAGGGATGCTGGCCACCCCAGGGTGCAAAGAAGCAGGCAAGCAGGTTTGCATGGAGACAGGTGAGAGTGGTTGAACTGAATTATACAGGGTGTCCCATAAGTTTCCAGACATAGGAAAATATATATATATATATATTTTATGAAAAACCATTTTTATTTATATAATATGCTCTACATTGTTTTGAAAACACATTTTTAAGGATATCTGAAATATAAAAAAATAAAATGTTAAAATTTCATTAAAAATGTTTATTTTTCCTATTTATGAAAACTTATGGGACACCCTGTATATATAAACTCTTGTATATATAAACAACCCTGTATGTGGGTTGCAAGCAACCTCCACTTGCAACCTTTGTGTTGCAACACACACAGAGCAAATAGAGATAGCTTTTGTTAATGCTGCAATCCTAAAGACACTTTCCTGGGAGTAAGACCCATTGAACACAATAGGGCTTATCTTTGAGTAGACATGGTTAGGATTCTGTTCTAAGTTAGTGAAGCTGCAATCCTATCCACACTTACCCAATAGTAAGACCCATTGAGTATAATGAATGCTTTTGAGTAGAAACATTTAGGGTTGGCCAGTTAGTTAGAGAGAGCGCAATCCTATCCAGGTCTACTCAAAAGTAAGCCTAATTGTGTTTAATGGTTCTTACTCCCAGGAAAGTGTCCTTAGGACTGCAGCCTTAGTTAGTTACTTAGGGTGCACTCCAGAGTAACTACAGGGAGTCCTTGCTCCAATGTAAGAACAACTTACTCTGGATTGCAATATGAATTTCTCATAGGTTTTCACTAGATGGTGCCATTATTACAGGTGCACGTAATATCTCTTTCATGCTCCTGTAGTTACTCTGGATTGTAGGGCTAGTTAGTCAGTCAGTCAGTCTGTTTGTTTGCTTGCCCATCCACCTTAATTGAAGTTGGGGTTCTGGAGTTTCACTGTGAATAAATGACAAGCTGCCATACAAATGATTGAATGATATTTAATTTTTTTTAAAGTACCTATACTTGAAACATGCATATCTTAGAAGTTAGTTATGTGACAACTCTCACTCCTCTTATGGTATGATTTTAAGTACAGCATCTGGGTTGTCCATTGTATGGTATCTGTGCATCTATTGCTAAACTATTGAACTGTTAAGTATCTCTTCTTATTCAAGAATTCAAGCTACAAAATAAATAAGAGTGACCAGTTTAACCTTTTAAAAAACAAGTACCCAAACTTGAAACATGTATCTTTTAGAAGTTATATATGTGACTCTTACAACTCTCATCCCTCTTACAGCATGATTCTAAGTACAGCACTCGGGCTGTACATTGTATGATATCTGTGCAGCTACTGCTGAACTATTGAACTGTTAAGTATCTCTTCTTATCCAGTAATTCAAGCTATGCAAGGGAACACATGCTGCACATGGCCGAGGGGTCTCTAACTCCCAATGTATCTTTATTAATATGTGTGCGTGTACATTTGTGTGTGTGCATGCACCATTTTTGTGAAGGATGAGATGTTTAGGGGCGCTAGTGTAGTTGACTTGCCTTTGGAAGGGAGAAAGCACTGAATTTGATTGATACACACTGAGAGCACAAGCCTAACCATGTCCCCTCAAAGGTAAGCCCCACTTTGTTCAATGGGTCTTGCTCCCTGGCAAGTGTATTTAGGATTGCAGCCACACACAGATTCTTTTTATTCCAGTGCAGATGCTTAAGGTGGCTTACAAAGCTTTTATACTTTAGTCTTCACAACAACCCTGTGAGATAGTGACTGGTCCAAGATCACCCACGAAGCTGCATGACCGAAGGCTAATTTGACCCTGGATCTTCCAGGTCTCAAACTACTCCCTAGTCACTATAATGTCTTGGTATTGTGTTTTACTTTTAAAAGTAAAAGCATAGTATTGGTGTATACAAATGTGCTCCTACAGTAGGCAGCAAAGCTACTGTTCCTGCATTGGATTTCGGGACAGCTGCAGTGTAAATTCCTATAGCTAGTCACATTTTGGTCCACCTAAACTCCCACTCTGCGCGCACTCATTTGTTCTTCACCTCTGGCTGCAGAGCACTTCTCTTGTGCCCCACCCTGCAGATAAACTGCCAATTTAGGAAACATCTTCCAAAAGATAGCTCTCATTGAGAAAATCTCCAGTCATTCCCTGGGCTGTTAACAATCAGATGAATAGAAGAGCATCATTCAAAAGCCATAATGTTTGCAGAATGGGATAAAAATGATCCAATGGGGAAAAAAAATTGTCATAGCAACATTGTATGGCGAGTTTAGAGGTGCATCACATAAACTTCACTTCCAAATACACACAGGTGTGTTTGGGTTGAACTTCCATCTTCATGCCTGCCTGGAGGAAGTCATGTCATTTGTCAGTGAAGCTCTACATCCTGAGTGAGGCCAGTAAGGTTAAGGTACTTTGCACATGGTTAGGAACATGTCTCCATAAGTGCTGCCCATATTTCAAGGTGCTAATGCATTCAAAACTGGTTCCAGAACTCATGAGGCATAGAATGAATTCATTATGGCTTGAATCTTTATTTTTCTTTAATTGTAGTTCAGTGAATTCAACCCTAGCAAATATTTGATTTCCCCCAACCTAATCATTAAGGAGAATTGTATATGTATAAGAACAAGCAACACAGGCTGCAGTCCTAACCTCCAGTTAGTCAGGCATAAGCCCAGGTGTATGTCCTGTGCTCAGGGTGACACTCAGATGCCCAAACTACAAAAGGAGGACAAGGATTCCTCTCAGCCTGGCCTTTCCAGCAGACAGTGGCACATTTGCCTACTCAAGAGTAAAGCTGTGATATTGGGCACTTTCCTTTTCCCATAGAGCTCAATGCACATTTTTTTACTTTTGGCCATAACATTCGATAGGAAGGAGATGATTCAAAGCCAATTCTTGCATTGGATTCTGCTCTTCAATATGACATGATGGGATACTGCACACCATTGTAAAGTTCCAAAAAAAAAAAAGCCAAAACGGAAAACAATGAAGCCCTTTTGAAGGACACATGGACAGGAGGCTAAAAAAAGAGGACAAATCTGGAAATTTCCTGTCATATGGTCACCCTGCCTGGGTTGTCACAAAAGTGCCATAAGGCATTTCTGCCCCACTCCTGGTAGGCCAGTGCACAGGCATATGCCAACCTTGCCACATCACTACTGGAAGATATGCTAGGTGAGTTAGGCTGGCCTAAATTGGTTAGGATTGCGCCCATGAATGAACTAACAAACGTGAGGCATGTTTGAACTCCATTGATATGCTTGTAACCAACTCTCTTCTATTGATTTAAAAGAATTTAACTTTTGATTGAACCCAGCATTCCAATGCATGGGGGGGGGGGAACAAATTAAAATATAATGAATAGCTGCTTCTGTCACCTTCTTAGCATTTTTGCTCAATGGTGTTTACAACAATTAGACCTCAACTACTTTGATAAGTGCTTGCTAGGAATCCTATGCAGATATACAACACCAACTGTTGGTGGGGTTTTCTCCTATGACTGCAGTCCTAAACTTGTTTACCGGAAAGTTATATTGAACTTTGAAACTAACTTCTTAGTCAGTATGCCTAAAGTTGTGCTGCATGTGTACTGATGGGCTTTGTATACTGGTATTAAGGGGTATACTTTTGGGTATGTTGAACATGCCAGAAGAATCTAGTGCAAGAAAATTGCAACATGGACTTTGAACCAATTTTTTTAAAAAGATGGCATGTCTGGAAACTTGCCAAAATCATTTTTATGTAAGTACTTATGTAAATGAGGGTCCATAAATATGCCTTCTAAGGGTGAAATCCAGAGTAACCATGGGGAGTCCTTGCTCCGGAGTAAGAACAAGTTACTCTGGATTGCAATATGAATTTCCCATAGGTTTTCACTAGGTGGTTGCAGTAACTACAGGTGCACGTAATGTCTCGTACATGCTCCCATAATTACTCTGGATTGTGCCCTTAGTTACATATTGTAGCCTTTATTTACAGCATTGTGTGTAATAGTAACTATCCTCTGTCTGTACAATCCTCTGCCTGTCTACTCAAAAGTAAATTTATTATATTCAGTGGTTCTTGCTACAGAAAAATGTGTTTACGATTGCAGCCTGTTACAGTCTTACTTTACAGACATGGAAGTAAGTTCCATTGAACCAATAAATCTTCTATAAAAGAGCTTGACCCAACCAGTGTTAAGCTTATATGTTCAAAAGGGCATATGCTTAATTTTAGGGCTGGAGTCTGCACTAAATTTGTTTATTACATGATAACAATCTGATCTGTTTGGAAGTATTCTTGGTAAGTATACAGTAGTTGGTGTTGCAGGTTTAATTTGTGATCCTTATGAGGAACTAGTTCTGTTGAAATATCTAGAGATGTATTACTCCATTGATGAACACCAGCTTTAGCACTTTGTAAACTGCACAGTAAATAACACTTTGAAAATTGCACTGCCTCCTTCTCATGGAATACACAGATATAAATAAACTTAGGGGCGCAATCCAGAATAACTACGGGGAGTCCTTCCTCTGGTGTAAGAACAATTTACTCTGGATTGCAATAAGAATTTCTCATAGGTTTTCAGTAGGTGGTTCAGTAACTACGGGTGCACGTAATGTCTCTTACATGCTCCACCGTTACTCTGGATTGTTGGGCAGTTGTAAAAGGGTTATAGATACTGAATGATATATAGTGTAAGCTTTACCAAGAGATTGTGGGTTACTATAAGGTAGCAAATTCAATAAATCAAGCAAAAAAGTTTCCTTATGTTTCTGTTTCTAGAGCACTGTCCGTTAACTTTTGTTTTGGTGAAGAATATGTAGTATTTTAATTATTTAGATAAGCATTTTTTTAAAGTTATTCTAGGATATAAGTACAAAGATAATAATATACAATGTCTTTACTTCACCTACTTTTTAAAAAGCTGATATACACTATATTGAAAAGGAATGAACAAGGTACAACCTTGCATATTTTTCCACTTTCATTAATCATTCAGAGCTCTCATAATGGAAATATGATATACCACTTCCTTGGATCACCAGCCACTTATCAAATGGCTGTTTTATAAAAGAAGATAAATCTCTAGCGCTGAAAGGGCACTAGTTCTTATTAGCTCTACTCAAGAGAAGTCAGGAACTTACCTGAGAAAGCAGTCCTCTCTTGAAATAAGACCAGTATTCCCAAAGCTTGCATGACAGTGCGCTTTCTGTAACAGTTTTGGAGCTTGTAGAACTTGGAGCATGTTTCACTATATTGTTTCCACAGTGTGCTTGTTAATAACTTATTGTTTTTGCTGCATTTTGAATATGTGCAAAATAATTGTATTATTTTGGGTACAGTGGATTCTAGGGTAAATCTTGAATCAACTTAGGATTGCATAATTTTGCATATAAAAATAGTACCTTTCTCCAAGAATTGTTACATGTTTTCACTATAGCAGTGATATGCAGCCCAATCCAGAGCAACTAATCTGTCCACATAAGAGCCCTTAGGTTGCCCTATCTAACACTAGGTTGGAGCAACTGCAAGATGCTCCAGCCCAGTTACTCTGAAGGAGGCTTAGGGCAGAGCAAGGCAAGATAGGGTGCCCTAAGAGAAGTGGACCTGCTCTGCCCTAACTGGGGCAGCCTAAGCAGCTCAGGAGAGGCAAGTTGAGGGCATGTTTAGCATTGCCTGGGGCAGAGCAGTTACTCTGTATCCAAAGCCTGTTTCCAAGGCAGAAATGCCCTCTTCCAGCCCTCAGAGTTATACCACCTCAGGAGCAGGTATAGTAATGAGTAGACCCATAGGGGTCCATGATAAGGCCCGAGTAAGAATGGCAGTGCTGACCAAAAATCTGAGTTCTTGGCCAGCCTAGCTGCAACCCCTTCCTCTCAACCTCAGGATATGGAACAAACTACGGCTGCCCACAAACCTCAGGATACAGCAGGCACTCCAAGAAGCCCCTTCTATTCACTGTAGAATGTACTGGCATCTCATCAGGGACTCCTTATAAGGCAGGCACCCAGTGGCGTCACCAGACTGGTGCGGCTGGTGTGGGCTGCATTGGGGATGCGCTCCGTATGGGGTGATGTGCCGGAGGAGTTTGACTGTCCTTTGGCAGGCCCCGGGCGTCAGCACCCCCATTCAGGCCTGCTCCAAGGCAGAGAATCAGCCAGAAGCTGACACTTGTCTGAGGAGCTGGCCTGAACGGCCATCTGAGATGCACTGCGCAGAAACACACTGAGCATGCCGAACAGCTTCAGAGGAGACTTCCTTAGAGCAGAGAAAGTCCGCGCCTCTGCACAGCCATTCGGCCTCACTCAGTAGGCGGAGCGGCAGCCGAATGGCTTCAGAAAGAGTACTGCACAGGCACCAACTCTGATGCCTGCACAGTCTCCCCCGAAGTCAAAAGGCTTCAGAAAAGTACTGCGCAGGTGTCAGAGATGGTGCCTGTGCAGTACTCTTTCTGAAGCCAGTTGGCTTCAGAAACAACTGCGCAGGCGCCAACTTTGGTGACTGTGCAGTCCAGGTGGGGGGAGGCGCGCATCCCAGGGATGACGCACAGACTTCCGCACCAGATGATGTGCAGAGTCATGTCACCACTGTAGGCACCACAGCTGTTCCTTGTTCAGTGTGATCTGAGGGGTATCTCCTCAGGAGCAAGTCTTCCCCTTGTGTCAGTTACTTAGCATGCTCTGGAGCAGTTAGGGCAGCCCAGGCTTCCTGACTCTCTGGATTCAGCATAACTTTCTGCTCTGGATACAGAATAGTTAGGAGAGTGCAGTTAGGTCAGAGCAGGCTGAATTTGCTCTGGATTGCAGCCTTACTCTCTAATTATGGGCTATGAATCGATGTACCTGACACATAAATTTGGGGAATTTAGAGAGCGGCTCTTATGTGTTCTTTGTAGTTATTTATAATTTGCTAGATCATGCATTTGTGTATAAAAGGTGAGAAAAAAGATAAGAGAAGCAGCTACTATCCTTATCAACCAATATTCATTCTATCAATTGCTTTCCTTGACTTATTTCCCCTATTAGCTTTTTTTTGCCCATTTTCCTACCAGTTTTGGATTTTTATCACCTCAAACACATCTGTAATGCTTCAGCATCTTGTGGGGGCCAAAAAGTCGTCCAGATGAGGTAGCCATTGCTGACCTATATGCTTATCCCAACTGACCAGAAAGCAAGGCTCTGAGCACACCTGATTCCCAGGAGTAAAGAAGTCCAAGTTACTTCAAGTATCCATGATCTTCCTTGTGCAGATCATGTGGTGTACACTTTTGCCCAGCTCTGACAGTTCATTAGAAGTGTCAATCTGGAGGGTTGACCTACCCAGCCTACTTACAATGGAAACAAGGACTGCAAACCTGTAAACAGCATTAGAAAGTATGGTAGGGAAAGTATCCAGAGAAGTCACATCAGGTTCTTTTTTTTTTCCTCCTTGCATTTGAATCTCCCTGCTGATCTTTGCTGCCCCATTTTTCTCTCTTTGGTTATTATTACTGTATATTATTTTTATCCTAACTGTTACTCTCCATTGCTATTTTTCTTTAGCCTTCTGATAACGTTCCTGTAATTTTACAGTTTTACCTGTCCAGTCTGAGTTTGGTCAGGAAGGGTGTATTGTCTTGACTCCAGGACTGCTCACATTCCACCATTGTTTGATTGTAAGGGGAGTTTCCATATTTAGGAACTTCCAGTTAACCAGGGGGAGAAGGTACTCCTAAGGCCCTCTAGAATAGTGAGGCTCTTTTTAACTGCTTGGTACTATGCCTGTTTTACTTTCTGTTTCCCTGATACCCACATTTGCTGTAGTCACAAGGACAATTTTTACCCCATGAAAAGAGTTTGTGAAATACTTCCTACGTTGCTGCTTTAGACCTGCCTATCACAAATACTATTGCATGATGCTTTTCTGCCACTCAAATAACTGCTCTATCCCTTCAAACAGTATTGCTACATGGTATATGACATTTTAAGATTGATTTAGGTGCTTGCTTCCTAATCAGAGATGATAAACTCATATGCTGATATTTCTTGAGTGAGAATTTAAGATTAGGACTTAAGATGGATTTTCCTGCATGGACAGTTTACATGTGGGGTGTGGTCAATTCTGTTTGGATGGGTGATATCAGAATAATCAGATATTAGAATATTGGATTTGGACCTGGAACTATAGAGTTTGCAGGCAATGGTGTTCAAGATCCAGTTCAAGATCTTATGTGTGTTAGGAATGATGGAAAGAAAAGAGGGTTGGTGGCTGACCATCTGGAACTGATGAAACCATACTAGTCCAGCAGAATATATTCCTTGTTTGGTCTTACATAAGCAGCTTGGACCAAGCCAAGAGTGGGTCAGGAACCCATGGAGGAGAGGAAGAAAAAGGGCCTAATAGAACTGGAAGGTGTAGATCTGAAATGGGTAGCCTGAGGTGTCAAAAAAGGAAATCACTGAGAGTCAGTTTGTTTGGAGACTTTTGTATAAACTTCATGGGAAAAAGATTCTAACCAGCGATTTCTTCAAAAACTGCATCTTTCTACACACAGCAAAGAACTATGGCTCACAATGGGAATGGCACCTGTTGAGCATATACTTTCCCTAATTTGAATAGGGTATGTTGTTGTCTAACCGGATAGCTTATCGGTGAGACTAGTTAGAATTTCTTGAAACATTGGGTGAATTTTCAGTAACAAAAGATTTAGTGGAGAAAGTCCCATTTTAGCACTGGTACAAACTAGGTTACAAAAATTACACTACTTTTAAAATTAGGGATTAGAATAAGGGATGATATTTATCAACAAAGTAACTTGCTATATGTGTGTGTGAACATTTTATAACTGCTTGGATTTCAAATATATAGGACAGCAGAAAGAACAGCCATGCTGCTGTATGTGCTGACACTGGAGCACAGGCTAGTATAGTGTTTAAAGATGGGAAAATGTACACTTCTGAAACCTGATATCAAGAGCAATTGATGATGAAGACACCTTAAGTAGAGTATTTCCTTCTGTGAAGGAATACTGATGACACAGTAAGAATTCATCTTTGCCTTCTAATGCCAACTTTGAAACTAGGCATTCATCTTGAGAGAGTTGGCTAATATGGAGACTGGGAAGGGATTGGCTTTTAAAGCTAATGCATTTTAATGTTTTTGATCAGCTGGGAAATAATGGCATACTGGAGAGATCTTATTATGTAAACGAGTGTGGGTAACATACTGAAACAGTAGGTTTTTTAAAAAGTGGTAAATATGTGCATTAATGGTTATGATCAGAGGATGCTTCCCCAGAGAGAGGAAAATAATCATAGGTTATAATAATAAAACCTTTATTACGGTCTTTGACCAGCACAAAATGAACAGTAGTCAGCTTAGTTACAGGTGTGTCCAGAAGTGAGAATATAAAATATGAGCTAAAAATATAAGCATAACAGCATGCAAAAGTACACATATTTTGCCCTAAAAACATTAGGCATGACTAAAACATAGAATGGTATCCTAATATAGGCCAAATTTAAGTAATAAAAAAGTAATGCAACAAATAATTGACAACGCTTATTCTGTGACCTTCGTAATAGTGTTCCTAGTTCTTATGGCAGCAGTAAGGAATTTGGCAACAGCATACACAGAGGCTGAATTTCCATCGGCCAAAAGCATATATAAAAGTTGGTGGCTAGATCTCCCAGGCGAGTTGGACAGCAGTGGATATATGAGTGAAATTCACAGGTCTTTGTAAAAGCATAGGTTATGGGAATGGTTAAGCTGTACATTTCTTTTTCAGGGTGAACTGTGCGCTATGTGGAATTTGTTTGAGGACCATCTACTTGGAAGAAGGCGTGTTAATGAAAGCCTGGTTACTGTACTTTGTTAAGCTGATTGCTTGCTAATAGTAAAAAAATGATCTTTTGCTATTTCCCCAGAGGAAGCTTAAGATTAGAACGGACACTTTACTTGTTTAAGGCCAAAGCTGTCTTATAGGGAAGAATGAGAGCAGCAGCTGACCATTTTTCTTGGAAGTGGGAGGGCAATCTAGGAACTTTTAGTGGACTGATAGCAGCTTGTGAGGTTGTATCCGTTCAGAAGAAACAAGATTGGCAATTGTGCCATCCGTTTCTAGGAGAGATGGTTTGCTTTCTGTATGCCAGGCTTCTATATAGTTAGTGGATGGGTTTCTGGAAAACAGCACTGTTTAAAACAGTGCTATATGAGGTAATTATAACTCACTTGTAATGGAAATCAGTTCACAATACCACATTCACCAGTACTTTGGGTCTACAAGTACTGAGGCTTGGATTGACCATTGTCGCCATCACTCTTCCTATTTGGCAGGGCTGGAAGATGATGGAAAGAGCTACTCTCAGGAGGGGTAGGTTGTTGAAGAAGGCATCTAGGGTAAACTGCCTTGCCTGTTATTTCTACTCTTAAAACATTTCATGGTAGCAAATGACTAGCTCTATGCTAGGTGCAATCCATATTGTCCATTGGTTAAAGGCACCATGTAGACATCTGCACTTTTGTGAAACAAACTATTGGATTGCTTTTTATAACCTTTTTCTTTTTATTGTTTTGATATAAAGGGTGCTGTTCTCTGGTGGCACAAGTGGTTAAGACACTGTGCCTGTTAACCAGCAGGCCAGAGTTTGACACCCGGGTCCCCACAAGACAAGGATTTCCTGCTACAGGCAGGGGGTTGGACTAGATGATCCACTGGGTCCCTTCCAACTCTAGGATTCTATGATAACAAAATAGTTGTAGGAGACAGTATTATAGGAGGTGTTGATGTAATAAGCATGACAAATACAAGATTCCAGTTCACACTCTTACTGAAAGGGAACTAAAATCTATAGTGCTGCTCCTGACTTCTTACCACATAGAACTAGGGTGTGCCAATCACATTATAATAGCTGCTTTCATCTCAATCTTATATGTGTCTACTCAGAAGTAAATCCATTGAGTTTGGTGAGAATTAATCCCAGGTAAATGTGCATGGAATTTCAGCCTTGTAACCCAATCCTAGCACCAGTGCCACCATATCAAAAGGGTGTGTGCTGTGTCCTATTGAGGGTGGTGGTGGTAGGATTTGTCAGCCTATAGAAAGTAAGTGAGAACATTTTGTAATAACTCCTGGTAGACCTCCCAGTCACTAGTGGGTCTCCTCCAACATATGCAACCTATTTTGGTGGCTTTGGTCTGAGGAGAAAAAAGGGGAGGTTTTCAAAAGGAGGACTAAGACCCAGCATGCACCATTGCATCTGGATCTACTACTCCCGGTAGCCACTTCCTCTCTTATCCCTGGCAATGCTCACTCCCATTGCTGTCATACTGGCATCCGTAGACAGTTTACCCACGCTGGTGAGTGCTTACATCTGCCAGCAATTATGCTGACAGGCTTGTTGTACTCACCCAGCGGTGAGTGATGGCAAACATCACAACATTATGCCATGAATTTAATCACTTCTCCTGGGTTCCTGACTTGCAGAATGCACATCCTGCTATTGAATTGGTGCCCCTAACCCAGTAGGATGGCTATCCTTTTCTTTAAAGTAGGGAGGCAGTCTGATATGAGATGATACATACGAAATAGCTATAATTAAAGAGGGTAGTTCTGACTACAAGAACCAGGCTTATAGTATCCATAAATTATTGGGATTTTTTGTGATTATCCACTGGCTTATAGCTGAAACTCTTGATTACATTCCAAATATTTTCTGTCATGATTCAGGGTTTAATTGTGGGAAACAGAATATATTAGGAAAAGTAGGAATACGACTGTTCCATCTCTTTGTAAGTGGGACATTTCACTCCAATGTCTGAATTTGTTGCTTTGTGTAGACCAGACATCGTTTTGTGCATATGGTGGAGAAGTTTGGATGATTCACTGTGGGCATTCCAAAGTCCTTACAGACACGTCGTCCTAGATGGAAGATAAGCAGGTCACTTGACCACACACTCCAGGGTACTGTGAACCTATTTTCAGGTTCATTCCCAAAGGTCTTGTGACTCTTCCTGGAGCTCTTCCTACAAATATCTTTTCAAGTCAGCTAAATGAAACAAGGATAGCTATCCACATCTGAACTCATGTTAACTGTGATGGTTTGCATTCATTCTTTGTTATCCTGCCTACTCTTCTTCTGTTGTCTCTTTCCAACTTCGTTTTAGGTTTTGGGGGGCATGTTCTTTGTGTATAGCACCATGTCCAGTGTTGTTTGATAATATTGTCCCAGCTTAGGAATCAATTTGGTTACTTTCTTCTGCACCTTTTCTTGTTCCATTATATCCTTTTAAAGATGTGGTGACTAGAATTGAACACAATGCTCCAACTGTGGCCTTGCCATCAATTTGCACAATGCTGTAATACTATTAGCTGTTTTATTCTTAACCCCCTTTTAAGAGATCCAAACATGGAATTGGCCTTCTCAGTGGCATTGCAAGGGGGTGGAGTTGATTTGGATTTAGGGGGGCAATAAGCTTGACCCTAATGGTTAAAATTGTGAAAAACGGTGCATGTATGAAAGATAATACCATCATTTTGTATAGTGTTGGAAAGATAATTTAATGTGGAATGCAATGAAAAACTGCATTGGGATATCTATATTCTATGAAATGTTATGGCCAATTAACAAGAAAATGAAAACACATAAGCCTATGGAACAAAAAATAGATTTTCTTGACTCAATGTTCCCATGATACTGACTGCTCTGAGAGCCAATGAGATAGAATTCTGATACTGTATAGCACTAATAAGGTGTTTATATGAATCAGCTCTCATTTCCTTATAGGTATATCATAATACAGTTACCCACGCTAACTGGGTAATTAGGCACTTATATAAGTGGTGCTTATATTTAGCAGGGAAAGAATTTTTGCCCCAGCACAGTTGGGGCGACCGATAAGGGACATTATTTTACTTAGCTTTAAAGTGGTGCCTCACATAAAGAGCTTAATTTGTTCCGGAGGCGTGCTCTTTAAGTGAAACACGCTTTAAGTGAAGCGGATTTCCCTATAGGAAACAATGGAAACTCAGATGATTGGTTCCACAACCCCCAAAATATTTATATAAAAACATTAACTATGTAAAAATGATGACAAAACACTGGAATTGAATTCAAAACATACATTCAGTGTGCATGATCATATGAAGTCTACTTACCCTACAATCCAGAGTAACCACGGGAGCACGTAAGAGACATTATGTGCACCCGTAGTTACTGCACTAAGTGAAAACCTATGGGAAATACATATTGCAATCCAGAGTAAATTGTTCTTACACCGGAGCAAGGACTCCCCGTAACTACTCTGGATTGTGCCCTTAGGCTACAATCCTAAAGACACTTTCTGGGAGTAAGGCTGCAATCCTAACCATGTCTACTCAAAAGTAAGCATTATTATGTTCAATGGGTCTTACTCCCAGGAAAGTGTCTTTAGGATTGTAGCCTAAGCCCCATTTAACACAATGGGGCTTACTTCTGGGTAGACATGTTTAGGAGGCTGCAATCAAAGACTCTTTCCTGGGAGTAAGCCCCATTTAAGTTTGAGGCAGCCCTGGGAGTTAGTCTCTTAGAGGCAGCAGAGCTGGCCGGTAGCCCTTTTAAAGAGCATCTGCGTGGAGTGTCAGGGCTGCATAAGTACTTGATAAGTGAAGCGGAACTTGTTGTGTGAAGCAAGATTTCTTGGAAATTTAGACTTGTTATGTGAAATGCTTGTTATCTGAGGCACTTGTTATGAGAGGTACCACTGTATTTGATTTTGTTGTAGAGGGTGGAGCAACAAAATCTTTTTTGACTTCAGACTTCAAAAATAGGTACTTTAGCTATGCTCTAGCAGAGCAAATGGATGGTGAACTGCTGAGGAGGTGGCATCAGGTTTCTGCCCAATTTTCTTTTTAGAAATAACCAGGGAGGATATCACTTCAGGTTATGACATTACTTCTTGGGCAGCATTTTGAGCTTTTCAGCAGGCTACATGACCATTAGCTGTTCCACTGGGCCTTCTTCACTGCTTCTACCCATTGGTTTGATGCTTCCATCGACCTATCTTCCAGCACCCCAAGATGTCTCACGTGAGCTATCACAGACAGGTCAGACTCCATTAGCCTATGTGTGAAGTTTTGATTTTTGCCACAATGTGCTTACTTTTCAAACACCTACATTGAAAAGCACTTACCATTTTGCTGCTTGTTCTCTTAGTTTGGAAAGATCCTTCTGGAGCTTTTTCACTATCTCTTCTAGTCTTTAGCAGAAGTTCAGTGTCACCTGAAAACTTGGCCACCTCACTGCTTATCCCTGTCTCTAGGTCATTTATGAGAGTGACTTGCTTGCCCACAATCACCATGGTAGAGACAAGATTCAAACCCAGGAAGTTTCATTTCACAGTTCGGTCTCTTAGGGCAAAATCCAGAGCAACTACGGGGAGTCCTTGCCCCGGTGTAAGAACAACTTACTCTGGATTCTATCATGAATTTCCCATAGGTTTTCACTAGGTAGTACAGTAACTACAGGTGCACGTAAAGTCTCTAATATGCTCCCATAGTTACTCTGGATTTGGGGGTATGGCTGAAATCTTATACACACTTTCTTGAAAGTACCATAGAACACAATGGGCCTTACTTCTGAGTAGACATGCTTAGGATAGCTCCCGTAACCATACTTCACTTTTCATATAAATAATACTAGAGGCTGTTGGTCTTTTCTTATGTGCTTACATACACTGGGAATTGAGTGTTTCTACTAACTGCTATTTCAGCTGGACCTGATACTTACAAACTGCATTTGCACAGATATTGATTTGCTGTCTCTTTATATTCTCAGTGAAACATATTTACAACTAGTAGTCTTTGCACAAATAAGACAACAAGCTGCATGGTATATTGTTGCTCATGTTTATTCTTGGAGGCGAGTTGTAATAAACTCACAGATTCCAGAAAAATAACCTATGTCATCCTGGAGAGGGTGCTACAATATAAAGCTAAACAAGTGGTTTACTTTACACTAGTGAAATGTGCCCGATTTGCAGGAGTAAAATATCCCCCTGTGCAGCATCCACTCTGGGTTCCATCCCCCATTGTGCATTATCCCCCATGTGCATCGTCCCCCATGTGCAACATTCCCCCATACTCATCAACCCTGATTGTGCAACATCCCCCATGCAAATAAACCCCAAATGCGCATCAAGCCCCCATTGCGCATCATTCCCCCATTGCGCATCACCCCATGCACATCCACCCCCATGCGCATCAAGCCCCCATGTGCACCTCCTTCCCCTGCACACCAGTCTCTCCATGTGCATCATCCTATGTAAACCATCCCCCTATGTAAACCACCCTCCCATGCGCACCACGTTCCCATGTGCATCACCCCGATGCGCAACATCCCGCATGTAAATCATCCCCCATGCACCATCTCCCATGCACCAACCCCATGCACACCTTCCCCCAATGCTCATAAATTCCTATATGCATCACCTCCCCGTGCATCAACCCCCAAGTGCATCATCCCCCTGCACAACATACTCCATGCGTATCACCCTCGCACAACATACCCCCCGTGCATCTCCCCACACAACATACCCCCATGCGCACCATCCCCTCCAGTGCATCCTCACCCACAGTGCATCAGGCAGTGGGCACCATATTGGCTGGATGTTGATCAGTCAGTCTTCAATGTTAAGTGTAGGACATAAACATATTGCACCCCTTTTAACACCTTTAAGGGTTACATTTCTCAACATTGGTTCTTGTTGGGTTTTCATGTCACAGACCACCCTCCCTGAATTTCATGCTTCTGGGTTCAGGGGTTGGGGCAGAGCTTCCCTCAGTCAAGGATTCTTCAATGTGAAGTATAGGGAGGAAAATGTGTTGCGCCCCTTTTTACCCCCTTCAGGTTGGAATTTCCTAAAACTTGTACTTAGTGGATCCCTCCATTACAGAAGGAACACCCTTCCCAAATTTCATACTTTTTGGCCCAGCGGTTTTGGCTGGGTGTTGATGAGTCAGTCAGTGAGTCACTAAGTCAGTGACTTTTCAATTTTGTGTACAGTGGTGCCTCACTTAACAAGTGTTTCACACAACAAGCAAAAATATCCAAGAAATCTTGCTTCACATAACAACAAACGAATTAAGCTCTTTATGTGAGGCACTACTGTATACAGATTTTTTTTAAAAGTCTTTTGCATGGATGGTTGATCTCTCACTGCACCTGTCCTCTTTTCATTGTGTCTGGTTAGAATAACAATGTTGATGTTTTTTTAATTATTTTAAGAATCTTATTTTGTACCTTACCAACGAACAGTAGCTGTATTATGCAGGTATACCTATTAACTCATATAACTTACTGATGTCCTGATTTCATAATGTTGTGTATTCCTGTCGGTGGCATCAGGCACTGTAGAATGTGGCTGGGGATTCAACAATGACACAAACCAAGGCACTTAAAAAAAAAGTTCTCCTCCTATCCTTCTTGGCAATATTTTGAGAACACTGGGGCAAAAAGTTTTAAAAATTTAAAGAGACGTTGGTATTGTACTATTATATCACTTAGCTTTATGCTAGTTCTCCATTCCTGGCCATACTTGTTCATTATAGAGAAGTCTCAACTGTGCAGAACACTCACAAAAAGAGATGTGCAGATGAAAAAGAAAAAATGAAGGTATGGTGACTAATAGGGTGAAATAAAGGGAAATTATCTGGACACAACTTAGGAAAAACAAGTAGGTTAGTTAATGACTGATTACTGGAAAGCAGTTGAGTGTCTAGAAGCTTATGTTATTCCTTCCTAAAAATAAATTTCTTGAAGCATTGTTAATGTCTGTTGACAATCTTAACCATGTCTACTCAAAAGTAAGCCCCATTGTGTTTAATGGATCTTACTCCCAGGAAAGTGTCCTTAGGATTGCAGCCCTAGATCTTTGAAAGCAAATGGAAAGAAATTGAGAACGGTACAGCTAATATATGGATTAAAAACCAGACAAAGCATGGCTTGGGGCCATGTCCACAGTGTATTGACTCAGTATCAGGGATTATGGCTGGATCACTGACTGCCATTTCTGGAGAAATCCTTTGAAAATGGAGACACATGCTGCTTTTTAAACCCTTTTATGATGAGCTAAACCTACCTCAGTTCCCTCTACTATGCAAAGCTTAAAGGTAGAGGCACTTTGTCCTCCATTCTATATGGTCACCCTGTGTGGAGCGGTCAACATATACCTGTGCATTGGCCTAACCCCCCAGGAATGGGGCAGAAGCTTTCTGCACAGTTGTGACAGCCCTAGCTCAGCACAGGACTTAGGTGGGCCTAAGTGGAGGTTAGGATTGTAGCCTTAGTTGTGAGATATGAAGGCTTTCATTCAATTCTTGCCTGTGCCATCACTCTATGGTTTTATACTGGGTCATTCTTTCTGTCTGAGCTGCACAGTTGACCAAGTATTAATAATTAACACAAGTTGAGATGGAGTGGATGCCTCAGACTAATTCCTTTCCGGTAAAGCAAAATTCACTTCTCCCAAACTTGATTTGGAGAGAGGTTGATTCTGTGGTATAAGCTTTATGAGTTCTCAGAATCAACCACAAAAGCATTTTGCTGGAGAGTCAGGAACTAGGTTAATGTGCACAAGAATTGGGCAATCATTTGCCCAAACTTTTCTGTTAGATTCAGTGATACTGTATAGGCATAATGGAGAGTATAAAGTTACCAAAATGCCTACCAAAATTAACTTCCCACTTAATAACTAAATATTAATATTTAGTTATTAATATTTACTTCCCACTTAATAACTAAAAGAAATTAAGTGAGGGAATCAAGTTGACCAGTTAGCCAAATTAGATCTGGGGAAAAGTCAGCATGGAGTTGTATCAAGAGTGTCCTCTGTGTGAGGGCAGCAGTTCAGAGGCTAAGAGCACAATCCTAACCATGTCTACTCAAAAGTAAGCCCCATTGTGTTCAATAGGTTTTACTCCCAGGAAAGTGTCTTTAGGATTGCAGCCTAATACAATGGTACCTTGATTTATGAGCATAATTTGTTCCGGAAGCATTCTCATAATCCAGAATACTCATAATCCAGCACTGAGTAGAAGTTTTCCCATTAAAAATATTGGAACCTCAGACAATTGGGAAAATTCATTTGTATTACTTTGCCCCGCAGTGGAGTAGCGGTGATCAGTTCAGCCCCAGAGAGGGCAGAGAAGTTGTGTTCCTCCACTAATCGGGGCGGGGGGGGGGCAAAGGCAGCCTCCGCCTCCATCCCCTGCAATTGTATAATGATCACACAGTTGCAGGGGTGGTGGTGAAGGCAAACATTGTCTTTGGCCCATAGACAGTGGAGGAACACTGCTCCTCTGCGTGTCTGGGGGCTGAACGGAGGTGCCAGATTGCTTTAGAGTGCGCACACTGAGGCAGCCCAGCATTGGGAACCCAGATTGCAGCAATGCCATGCTTATTTTGCAAGGCATTGCTTGTTAACTGAGCAAAGATTATAAAAGATTGCAAAATACTCACTTTCTGGATGACTCATAAACGGAGGTACATGATTTAGTAGTAGTTAGAGAAGTGTTTTCTCAGACTGTGGGCTGGAAACCACTAGTGGGTTGTGTGTCAGTTTTAGGTGGGTTCTCATCCATTTCAGTGTGTAAATGTGCTGGGAAGGGTTAGGAGGGTTCTTATTTTAAATAGTTCTTATTGTAAACTTTTACATAATTTGTTAATTTAATTTGATGTTGTTTGTGAGGTGTTAAAATTTTTATTTAATGATGTTACTTCTGGTTACAGGACATCACAAGTTAATTACATCACTTTTGAGGGGTGGCTTCTAGCAATAATCAATGAAATGTAGTCTTCAGTGTAATTTATATTGCAAATAGTGATTTTTATGTGGTGGGTTGGGTCTCCATCCTGCCATGCAAGGCATTTGGGGCAAATAATGATCTTAAAAGATCATTTAAAAGGTATTTTTAAATCTTAAAAGGTTTACTCTCATTGTGGTAAAACATTATTTTTATCTCCTAGTGAAGAACAATAAAGAAACAGAACGAACGTTTTTGTGTAAGAGCCTTTTTGGAACACGTTCTTAAGATGGCTGTAGACTCTCTTTTTTCCTCTGTGGTAAGTATACCTTTTTTCCTAGAAAACAAATATTGAAAACTTGCAGATGCATGGCAGATGAACATCACAAGCCTAACCATGTCTACTCAAACGTAGGCCCAATTGTGTTCAATGGGTCTTACTCTCAGGAAAGTGTCTTTAGGATTGGAGCCGAAATCTCTTTAATGTAACCAGCCCTCATTCAACAATCCCTAGATCAGGCTACCTGTTACGCCGAGGGTGCCTTTTTATCAGAAACAGCTGGCTTACCCACAGTGTAGGTGAGGATCTACCAACACAGCACTAGTTTCGATTCTGGAGAAGAAAGAGACAAATTCATTAAATGTTCTAAATAAAGCTTAAGTTGCTTCTGTTTAGCTATGTATAAGCTTTGCAACAGCAAGAGCATATTTGGTGACTCAATATTTCATATTCTCAGAATTCCTCAATCCCTTTCAAGTAATCCCATTGAGCTAGAGTTGGCTGTGGATGTGTCAAACATCAAGTTGATTTTGTTGAAAGCAGGTAGTCTTGTAACATGACAAACTGGTCTGGAAACATAAATGTAGATATGGCACATAATGAAATAGTGCAGGTTTACCTTCCCTCCCCCATCCATGTGCTTCACAAGACTAACTGACTGATCAATGCCAAACCAAAATATCCAGAAATGAAATTTGGGAAGGGTGTTTCTTCTGTGATGGAAGCACCCACTAAGAACCAGTTTTTGGAAATTCAAACCAGAAGGGGATGAAAAGGGGCGCAACACATTTTCTCCCTATACTTTACATTGAAGAATCACAGACTAATCAATGCTGTGCCTGAACCCTTGGACCTAGAAGCATGAAATTTGAGGAGGGTATTCCTTCTGTGACATGAGCACACATCAAAAAACAATTTTGAAAAATTTAACCCCCAAGGGGCTGAAAAGGGGTGCAACATGTTTTTACCCTATGCTTAACATTGAAGATTGACTGATGACTATCCAGTAAATTTGGTGCCTTTTGCTTGAAGCACTGGAGCACGCGGGGGGTGGGGATGGTGTGTACAGGGGGATGGCGCAAACGGGGGAATGGTGGGATGGTGCTCTGGGGGATGGTGCACATGGGGGATGTTGCATGGGGAGTTATGGGACCACCACTGCCCAGGGATTATTGCACAGGGGTGTGTTGTACAGGGGTATGCATTGCACACACACACGCACACACGCACACACACACACACAATGTGTTGTACAGGGGGTTAGATTACAAATATTCTTGAAATTTTATTCCTGTAACAGGTGCATTTCGCTAGTTTCCCATAATTCTGAAATTAATTTATGCTGTAATCCTAGACACTTTCCTGGGAGTAAGACCCATTGAACACAATGGGGCTTATTTTTGAATACACATGGTTAGGATTGTGGTCTTAGACTAGAAATGGCTTATAATTCTGATCAAGTTGGTTTTGCCTGTCTGTTGAATGGATCATGATCAACTGGGTTCAAGTTGAACACAGAACCACTGGCTGCTTCTCTCTTTCACCCCCACCTCCATTTTCCATAAATTTATATGTTATGTCTAGAAAATAATTACATGTTTATTTATATGGTTATGGTTATTTATATTGTTATTCCTAGTTATTTCTGGTCCATGACTACAGTTATAGTCATAGAAAGTTCTCTGAATATCTTGATTGGCTGCATGCTGACAATGTCTCCAACTCCACCTATACATTTATATGTATGTGGCATCATGCCACAAGTTTTCCCCCCAATATATCAGAAGCACAAATAGACTGGAAGGCTTTAAGGCTGAACTGTTTACCAGCTGGAACACAGACATATATTGAGTAGAAGCATTAATATATGTGGTATTCCTTTGGGGAGTTGTTGTTCATTTAGTCAAAACTTGGCAAGTTAGTCAATCTGGGAATTAGTAAACCATCACTGTGAGCTTAGCAATGGCTTCAGTTTAAGCAGCATCTCTGATTCTTGAGCTTTGGCTATGCCAAAGTATTTTTAATACTGGAATTGTGCTTAGTTGCTAAAGCGTTTTTATGGAATACTAGTAGTGTAAAGACAAAAAGTAGGGACAAATAATCCTTCTCTCCACTCTTGTGCCTCTGTTTTCCCTACTGAAGGATTGGGTATTTGGTGCTGAATTCTTCTGTACTCTTTCTTAATGAGGGTGATAGATTCCTCACTATGTTTGCTGATGCAGGAAATTGATGGCATAACTTCAAATAACTTTTACCAGTTTTAATAATGTTTTATAAGGAAAGCCAGTGCATCAGTGCAGAAAAACTGGCTTATATTGGAATTAGTGAGCACAATGCCTTTCTGAAATGAGGGGCAAAACTATAAAATACACTCCATTCTAAGTCACAGAATCAGCTACATCTTGTGCATAGGATACTAAAATTATGTAAATCTACAAATAATAAAATTCCTTGCTATAATAATATATAAAATATTAAAAGCTATATACTGTGATACCTTCAGTGGTGGGATCCAGCAGGTTCGCACCTACTCTATAGAACCAGTTGTTAACAAGAGATAGACATATAAAGTTTGAAAATAGCCATTTACAAGTGGCTGCCAGATGGGCATAGACCCGGTTGTTAATTTCTTTGAATCCCATCACTGGATACCTTGTCAGACAAATAACTTGTAAGACAAACAATACCTTGTAAGACAGTTTCACAACAAAAATTTGTTGTAAAACAAAAGAGTCTGCATCGTGAGCAACAGCAAGTGGTTATAGAGGAGATCTCATCTGCAGGGGAGGACGACAATAAGGAGTAGGAATCCCTCACATCAAATGAGATTAAGGACATTTGTAAACATTGAGAAATTGTGCAAAATTGTGTAGAAAAGCACCATCCAAATAAAGCTATAGCAGTGCGAGTGATGAATCTGTTTCATCAATGTCACATTTCCGTGTGGCAATGTCACATTTCCGTGAAATCAACAAAAGGAGACAAAAGCAAGTGTCATTAGAAGGTTCCTTGTTAAAGTTGCTCAAAAAGACACCAGTGACTCAAATGAAAATTAGTCATCCTTGGCCATAAAGGATTTTCTTTTCTGTTTTACTGTACAGAATAGTAGAGTGTTTTTTATTAATATTACAGTAATTGTGTTCTGTATCATATTACCATGTTTTGAATTCAATTAGAGTATTTTGTCATCATTTTTACATATAGTTAATAATTTTATATGAATATTTTTGGGTTGTGGAATCAATTGTCTGATTTTCCATTATTTCTTATAGGAAAATCAGCTTTATATAAAGAATGCTTTGTAAGACAAACATGCTTCTGATACGAATTAAGTTTGTTTTACAAGGCACCATTATATATAAAACTGAAAAGTCACTCACTGACTCATCAACGCCTAGCCAAAATCGCTTAGCCAAAATCGCCATACGATTTTGAAGCATGAAATTTGGAGAGGGTGTTCCTTCTGTGATGGAGGAACCCATTAAGAACCAGTTTTTGGAAATTCAAACCAGAAGGGGGTGAAAAGGTGCACAACACATTTTCCTCCCTATACTTTACATTGAAGAATCACAGACTGATCAACCCCCTGCCTGAACCTTTGGACCTAGAAGCATGAAATTTGGGGAGGGTATTCCTTCTGTGACATAAGCATCCACCAAGAACTGATTTTCAGAAAGGTAAACCCTGAGGAGGTGAAAAGGGGTACAACATGTTTTGTCCTTTACTTAACGTTTCAGTCTGATCAACATCCAGCCAATTTGGTGTCCAGTACTTGGTGCATTGGGGTAGGGCTTCACAGGGGGGATGGTGCAAAAAGGGGATGGTGCACATGAGGTTGATGCACGGGGGGGAAGGAACACAGGGGGAGTGTTACACGGGGGATGGTGCACCAGGAGTGCACCAGGGGAAGGTGCATGGGATGAGTGTTGCATGGAGTGGTGGTTGCATGGGGGTGTTGCACAGGGGATGTTACATGGAGGGCTAGGTTACAAATATTCTTGAAATTTTACTCCCACAACATGGGTACATTTTTCTCATTCCTTGAATAAACAGCAAGGAAAACAGGAAATGATACAGGGAATGCATGTGAACCTGAGTGGGGGGGATTGTTGACTTTTAATTATGGGGAATGTAGTTGTTGTGAGATAGTAGCTGTGGTGGAAAATGCTATTGTTCCGATGATCTGAATCAATTTTGGATTGGACCACACTCCAGAGATTTGGGATGGAGCACAAATAATGAATCTGGATCAGGACTCTATAGACTTCCAGGTTCCGATATGCAGCAATTGTATCATTTTTGATGCGCAATGATTTGAAATTCATATTACAGTATTCTACAGTTTTCTTCAAGCTGTATTCTTCAGCACTGTATTCTTTAAGCTGTTAATGAACCGCAGCCTTTGTAAGTGAAGAGAGAAACTTGGGTAAACTTACAAATCTAGGTAAACTTTTACTAAGGCCCGGGGGATCTTAAAATAAACTTCGTACTACAGAAAACTACAATAAAATAATTTAAATAAATTTCATACTACAGAATACTACAGTATTCTTCAAGCTGTATTCTCCAGCACTGTATTCTTCAAGCTGTTAATGAATCTACACCACAGTTGTAGTCTCTGTTAGTGAAGAGAGATCACTACATGCCAGATCTAGGGTTCAAACCAAATATGGGTAAATCTGGGTAAAAGTTCAGGGGGGATCTTAAAATAAATTTCACCTGATTATGTCAAAATATATGTGGTACTGGAGAAGGGTGAGCAGTTGCTCCTGGCAGCTGTGCTATTTAAAATTCACCATTAATTTCTTAAACTGCTACCATCTGCCTTTGTGTCACTAAAACCAATTTCTTTGTTTTCTGTGCCTTCAAAGGATATGACGTTTTGCTTGTGTGGTTTGTCCTTATCTCTGGTCACCTTCTAGCTCTTACAAATGCATCATTTCTTTATTCTGGATGCATAGCATTCCTATGGGGATACAGTCTCCTGTTTCTCTTCAGAGACTTAATGGTAACCTTGAATTCAAACAAGAGGAACTATTGCCTGAATGTCAACTGCAGCAGCAATTTTTGTCATTATCCTATTCTATTATACCCTTCCACCCTTCTATTATACTTCCTCCAGATCTGTGGGTAAAGCCCATATCTAAAGCCCAATGGGACTACTTGATTCTGTAGCAACTCCTGGGTTGCCATAAAATCAGGCGCCTCCATGTTGGGCTGCAAGGCTGAGCACCACTAGTCCTGCATGGCTGAATTCAACAAGCCTTCTTGTTTGAGAATTATGAGCTTGTGCTCTCTCTCCCGTTCCATCTCCACTCTATTCTTCATTATACAAGAACTTGATTTTGCATCCTTTAATGTTCTAGCATTTTGTATGCATCATGTGCATCCTGTAATGTTCTAGCTTCATGTGGTCAGCAATTTACTATTCCTTTTGAATTCATGTGTAATGCCTAACTGAGGTGTGTGTTCTCATGCACAATGGTGAAGAAAAGGAGATGGGGGAGTACTGTACATAAGGCTTGTTCTCATGATAGACAAGCAATGATTTCCTATTAAGTGCATTTTATGACATTTGTATAGTTTTTATAACAAAATTCTCCAGACATAGTTTTGATTCCATTATAGATCTATAATGTCTGAGTGAAACATAAATGGCCCTTAGGGTTGACACATGGTGAAAGTGCAAGTGAGTCTTGTACTTCAGGATGTCTCTGGTAGCTGTGTTGCTTGCAGAATAGATTGCATTTGACAAAGCTGTTTCACAAAGATTAGCAGTAGTTAAAATCAAGGACAGCTTAATCTACCTTTTAATCCAGCACTGCTGTTCTGGTGTACTGAAGAGGACAAAACAAGACACAATAGTAAATTTATTTTTCCTGTTCTCTGAGTTTCATTATTGCTCTGAACCATTAATTATCCTAAAAGGATGTCAGCTACCTGCTTCATTTATTCATCAAAGGAACCTGGAGCATAAGCCTCCAAACCTCAAATTTTAAGGCTTTTGAATAGCAGTAACCTGTGCTACAATTACTAAAGCATGTTGAAACTGCTCCAAACCGCTAAGTAGACCTGCATGTATTTCATCCTGAGTACAGTATTCTTACAATTCAAAACTTCTGTTTATTGCTTATTCATACAAACTGATGCACAGTATTTGAGATGCGCTGTGATACTGTGTCAATAGTCATTTGAGATTACAACTGATGTAACTAAGAATAAAACTTCTGCTTGTCTAGGGCTTATTAAAGGTTTGGTGCCTAGGGAGTACACTTAGAATTTGAGCTCATGATCCATCCTACTGCACTCATACCAGAACCCAGTCCCCCATCCCCCTGTTGACATTGGAGCATTACAGATATTAAGAGATCTCAGTCTAGTCTACCTCCTGTATTCCCATTCAGCCATCCTTTGATCTGGTGCTGCTTACTTAAGTGAGGATGAATACATAGCTAGAGGTTGTCCTGAACTTTGTTCTCAGTACATTTATGCGAGATAAATTTTAGTTCACAAGCAAGAACGTCCCCTGACTCCTGTTTTGGATGAAGACTCTACAAGAGCATGTTAGTGTGTCAACTTGATGAAGTTATTAAACTCTTACTAATTATCTTTCCTTGAAACAAATTGTCATGCTATGTTAATTGCATGTTACTTCAATATATTAAAACAGGAAAAATTGAGGAGGCTGGATGGCTAATTTCAGAATGGAAAACAAAGGTTTCATAGGAAATGATAAATGGATATTCCAGACATTCTCTTGTATAGGGGTTGGCATTTTTTTCAGCAGAGGGGCTGGATATTTGCAATGTTATCTTCACCTCAGTGCCCAACTTCTGGGTTGCCAAGTTCCCCGAAACGGCTGTGTGGGTCTTGGGAATGGGAGTCAAACTCTCTTGCCCAATTTGCCACATGTGGAACAAAGAGTAGTAAAACTCCTGTGGCACAAAATTACCTTCTGCAATTAAGTGGTCCCCAAATATTTCTCTGTTGGGTGGATTCTGAATAGAACAGATGGTCAGAAGTTAGCTGTACAGTACTTCACTTTCCTTCTTGTGGCAGCCTCTTGTGACTTCATTTTTATTATGTACTAGCAAAAAGTGTACCCGCATTGCAGGAGTAAAATTTCCCTGTACGCCATCCTCCCACACACATCAACCCCCATGCGCATCTGCTCCCATGTGCAAATCCCCCATGTGCAACAACCCCCATGTGCAAAATCCCCCATGCACAACATCCCCCATGAGCACCCCCCATGCACACTATGTGCATCCGCTCCCATGTGCAAATCCCCCATGTGCAACAACCCCCATGTGCAACATCCCCCATGCATAATATCCCCCATGAGCATCCCCCATGCACACCAACTCCCATGTGCATCAACAACCCATGCGCATCAACAACCCATGCGAATCATTCCCCCAAGTGCATCATCCCCATGCACAACTTCCCCCATGGCCATCAACACCACAAGCGCAACATCCCCATGTGTAACATCCCCCATGTGCATCATTCCACCATGCAGAACATCCACATGCGTATCATCTCCCCATGCGCAACATCCCCCCATGCGCATCATCTCCCCTTGTACATTGGTTCTTGGTGGGTGTTCATGTCACATAAGGAACACCCCCCCCCCCCAAAAAAAAAAATTTTCATGCTTCTAGGTCTAGAAGTTGGGGCAGAACATCCTTCTTCAATGCAAAGTATAGGGAGGAAAACGCTTTGCACCCCATTTCACCCCCTTCTGGTTGGAATTTCCGAAAACCGGTTCTTAGTGACTCCCTCCATCACGAAAGGAACATCCACCCCAAATTTCACGCTTCTAGGCCCAGTGGTTTTGGCTGGGCGTTGATAAGTCAGTGAGTCACCTTTCTTATATATATATATTCTCTTATATATATTATAAATATTTTTCTATTATAAAGCTGTATGTGTTTGTGGAGCCGTGTTTTAGTAGAAATGATGATGAGTCAGTCAGTCAGTCAGTGACTTTTCTCTTTTATATACAGTATATAGTATTGATATTGATGATAACAAATTACAGTAAAATGAACAAAGGCATGTATGGGCAATCTTATTTATTTGAATGATGGTTATCTTTTATTCTATCTTCAATATATATAAAAGAGAAAAGTCACTGACTGACTCACTGACTGACTCACTCATTCACTCATCAACGCCCTGCCAAAACGCCCGCTGGGCCTAGAAGTGTGAAATTTGGGTGGGCGTTCCTTCCATGATGGAGGGGTGCACTAATAACTGGTTTTCAGAAATTCCAAATGGAAGGGGGTGAAAAGGGGTGCAACGCTTTTTCCTCCCTATACTTTGAATTGAAGAATAGGTGACTGATGGATGCTCTGCCCCAAACCCTGGACCTAGAAGCATGAAATTCGGAGAGGGTGTTCCTTCTGTCGCATGAACACCCACCAAGAACCAATGTGGAGAAATTTAACTCTTAAGGGGCTGAAAAGTGGTGCAACGTGTGTTTGTTCTCTGCTTATGGAAGTCTGACCAACATCTAGCCAATTTGGTGCCTGGTGCACTTGGTGCCTGGTGCATTTCCTGGTGCAGTGTTATTCGGAGGAAAAGGTTGCACTGGGGAGGATGCTGCCCATGGGGAGATGATGCACATGGAGAGATGTTGCGCATGGGGGGGATGTTGCACATGGGGGGTTGGTGTGCATGGGGAAATGATGTGCATGGGGTGTTGATGTGCATGGGGATGATGCACATGGGGTTGATGCTCATAGGGGGACTGATGGGCATACGGGCATGATGCATGTGGGGGGCTGATGCACATGGGTGGTTGAAGTGCTTGGAGGATGTTGCGCATGGGTGGATGATGCGCATGGGTGGTTGATGTGCACAGGGGGTTTGATGAGCATAGAGGGTTTGGTGCACATAGGTGGTTTGATGCGCATGGGGGAATGATGAGCATAGGGAGAAGTTGCGCATGGGGGAATGATGCGCATTGGGAGATGATGTGCATGGGGGGATGATGTGCATGGGGAAATGGTGTGCATGGGGGAATGGTGTGCATGGAGGTTGATGCGCATTGGGATTGATATGCATGGGGGAATGATGTGCATGGGGCAGTGATGCGTCTGGTGGGATGATGTGCCTGGGGGCATGATGCGCATTTGGGGTTGAAGCATATGTGGGGTTAATGTGCATGGTGGGATGATGCACGTAGGTAATGTTGAGCATGGGGGTTGATGTGCATGGGTGTTGTTTCACATGGGGGTTGATGTGCATGGGGGCTGATGCACATAGGGGGATTTGCGCATGGTGGATGAATATGGGGTGTTGTGCATGGGACGGATGCGCGTGAGGGGTTGATGTGCAGTGGGGGGGATGTCATAAGGGGAATTTTACTCCCACAACATAGGTACACTTTCTCTAGTTTCTGATTAAAGTCATAAGGAAATTCCAAAAACAGTTTGACCACTGTCAAACACAAATCAACTTCAAGGTAGACAAGTTTAGCCTTTAGACCAGCAGAGATAGTTTGAAAGAATGAAGCATGTGTTGAATGAACAAGTCCTGGGTAGAATTGGAAAAGTGTTGAAAAATCAGAACAGTCAGAAAATGAACCATCAGAATGTGGGGGGCGCCTATATTTTGTTTTCACCTAGTTAATTTATACACTCTATTACACATTAGTAAATTTGAAGTCTTTACATATAATTTATAACATGTAATTTATGAATTACGAGAAGGCTAAATGTTGCCTGCTCACAAGGAAAGGGAGATTTGTTTGTTTGTTTGTTGAGAGTTGAAGATTGTTTTTGGAAGGAGATGATTTTTTTCTCCAGGACAGAAGACTAAAAAAAGAGGACTTGTCCTGGCAAAAAAGGACATATAGTTACTTACTTTACTTTAACTTTATTGGCATTTGAGGGAATTCTCCTCAATGCCCTTGTGGAGAGTGGTGCAGCTTTGGGTCTCTTGCAAAGTGGGGTAGGTGAAAATAGTGCTCAGTCCAGCGCGTGCCACCTTATTGGGTGAGCAGCGCCCATCTATCCATCTATCCATCCATCCATTCATTCACGCCTCCACCCGGGGCTGTTTTTTCATGAATGAAATCGAACGTCCGAGTATAAATAGAACGGAAGGCTGTCGACGTCACAATGGGAGCAGCTCTGGTCCCGCAGCTTCCGAGCTGGGCTCTTTTGGCACGCGCTCCATTTCTGGGGAGGAAGGGAGGAGCGGTGGGAGCAGGCTAGAGAGCATCAGCCGCAGCAGCAGCAGCCCCAGCCTCAGTATGAAGGGCAGGTCCAGCGCCATGCTGCCTTTGTGCAAAGTTGGCAGGCGGCTCCAGTGCCTGGCACGCCCAGTGTAAGGAGCGGTGGGTACCCGGGGGCTCTTGCAGCAGCAGCTGCTGCTGCCACCACCTCCAGCCCGGAGGCTGCCAAGGCATCAGTCCCTCCAGGGTAAGATGATCTTGCTCAGCTCAGCTGCCCAAACTGTCCCTTTTCCCTGCCTGCCAGCCTTAAGTGCAGGGCAGAGCCTCCCAGGGTGCCAGAGGAGAAAGTTGAGTTAGTTCAGTAGTAGAACCCTCAGCCTGTAGTAACAGAGCCCTCAGTTTGGAGGAGTGTGATTGTCTCTTCCTTTGCTCAGGGGGAGGGGGGGTCAGCCCCTCCTATAGAAGCAGGTGCATCCTGCCTGCTCAGATCTGCAGAAAGGATGGATCCAAATTTGTGTTCCTCTCTCTCCCTCTCTCTCTCTCTCTCTTTGTGTGTGTGTGTGTGAGAGAGAGAGAGAGCTCAAAGTGTCTTGTGCTGCAAAACACAAAGGGGGGAGGGAGCACAGGAGAAGCAGCAGTCCCTTGGCCCCTGCAGTGGTGGTGTTCTCTGGCCTGCTTTTGTCTGTAGAGTCTGTTGTGAGTTGCTGTGACAACAACCAGGGGCTGCCATGAGGGGGCTTGCTACAGACATTATGTGAGGAACGGGGGTGGGGGCTGGGGGGCTGGGTGCAAATGATGAATAGTGGTTGCTGTGGTGCCCAGACAAATCAGAAGGGCTGCACATGCCCACAGCTGATCTCTCTGCAAACACTCCCAACAAAGTTTGTCATGTAAGTCCAAGTTGATGCAGGTGACTCAAGATACTTCATCAGGAAGTTTTCTATCCCACCAAATGCAAGCCTCTTTCTCTTCCCCTTCTCACTATGATGGATATTTTGAATGACTGGGAAAAGACTGGCTTTGATTCACTACAAGTTGTGGACTTCTAAAGGCCGTTTCTTTCAATGGGAGAGAGTTGAGCACTTGAGTAACTCTTCCATAGAAGTTAATGGTGCTGCAAAGACTTCCACCTCAGCTGAACTGTGCCTGCAATATTGATCATTTAGTGAACATTTGAGTAGGAAACCTGGATCTTTTACTTTGTGTTCTCCTATTTCTTTACTTTATTATTTTGCTGATTAAGGTTTGTAGCATCCAACAACCAGCCTCCCCGTCAAAACAGAAAATGCAAGGCAGGCAGTTTAATGGTCTGTTTGACCGACTTGGCTGCCGCTGGCCATAATACGAGCCATGCGGTTGCAAAGCTGGCTTTGCACATCTGTTCACACAGATTCATGAAGTTCTGCATATGGTCACAGTGAGAGCCAGGAGGCTTGCCAGAATATTCTTGATGACTGACAGTAGCTCACCCGTCGTTTTGTTTTCTGTTCCTGGACGTTCTGTTGGACAGCGGCCAAACATGTACTGCCTTGCAAACTGGTGCAATTGAATAAATGCTAAGTAGTACTAGAGCTATTTTTAAAAAAGTAAGAGGAGATAAAAATCATGTGTCTGGTTCATTCAACCCATCATGTGTACATTGTGTCCCCAGCCAATAGCCATTCCATTGTTTTGCTTAATTAATCACTTTGAAGTTTGCATGGTACATTTTGTTTACCTCTCTGGATTTCTTAAGGAAAGGTGTTTTGCTTATATTTCAAATTCTGGTTTTATTTTTAGTTTGTTTTAACATGCAAGCTTTTTTCTAAACATATGTCCAGTTCTGTGAGCCAGAAGCACTGAAATGTACTCCATTTAAATATGTGTCCAATTTGGTATTTTTGCACATGCATTTTGTTTTATACAGTATGTATGTATACTAAATGAAACAGCTAATGTCCAGTCAGCCAGTAGGCCAGGATAGTGTGGGCATGTGATACATTTGATGGTCCATATAACTAGAATGTTATCTAACCCTATGTTGACATAGGAGATACATTGAAGATTGAGATTTTTTTCAGTAGGCATTTTTTTCAGTAGTTTGGAATGTACTTTAATGTTTTCCCAGGCTAAGGAAAACATCAATAGTTAATAAAAAGTCAAACACAGAACAAGACATAGAAAAAATAGGTTTTAAAAAAGTATCTCAGAATGTTTTGAATTTTTTGTTGTTCAGTTTGGTTCTTGTCATTTTCTCCGTTTGGCTGTTCACAAAGTTGGGATTGATGATGTATGCTCTTGGACGATTTATTGTGAGACAATATTATTTGACAAGAACCAGAATGGCATCCATTCAAGAAAACAACCTTTTAAAAAAACAATATTTAAGTTTGTTTACCTTCTTGTTGGGGGCTGCCAACTGCCAACATGCGCATCTGCCAACTGCCAACATGTGCATCAGTTGGCTGAGTGGTTGGCAGTTGGCTGAGTGGTTAAAGGTGCTACGCTAGTCACTCTGAAGTTTGGCAGGTCAATGGTTCAAGACCTGAGTACTGCAAGACGGAGCAACCTCACATCCTTAGGCCAGCTCCTGCCAACCTAGTAGTTCAAAGGCATTTAAATACAGTAGATAAATAGGTACCACCTCAGTGGGAAGGAAACAGCATTCCATGTGCATGTGGGCCACATCCCATGGAGGCATCTTCAGACAATGCTGGCTCAGTGGCTCTAAAAATGGGATGAGCACCACACCACAGAGTAGATGATGACTAGCAGGGCAACCTGCAGGGTACACCTTTACCTTTACCTACTTGGGAACACCCCCGAACCCTGTACTCATTAACACATAGTAGAGAGCAACATCACATTCAGCTGATGAGATTCTAGGGCTTCACATTATTATTATTAAAAGTTATTTAAAAGTGGCATTTCCAGAACATGTTCCAAGAGACAAAAATTATTGTTGTTTTGTGATGTGGCAGGTGGCAGATGGAAGGATAAAAATGTAGTTTATTGTGTTTTCAGAGCAATACGCACTTCCCCTTTAGTGATGTGGTTGTAGTACCTTCAGTCTTGCCACACTAGAATAAACATTGCAGAAAGGCAGTTGGGAAAGGGCTTGCTGCAGTGAAGATAAACTTCTGAGGAAAAACTTTCTTGCTTCATTCTTTTTTAAACAAAAGGAGATTTTAACTCCAGATCCCTAGAGCAGGAGCTCACATCCTTACAAGAAAAAGCAAATGTTTGGGGAAGGAATCATCTTGTACTATCTATTTTTTTAAAAACCAGTTTAAATACCTGCCATGTACCCTGCACATTAGTAGTGGAGAGAAAATGCCTAAAAAATTGTCAATGATTAAAATACAAAAGAAAGCAAAAATGTTGTCTAATGTGTCAACAAGAGAAGTAGGAAATAACATTTCCACAGCTATGCAAAATGCATCTTCTGTAAAAGTCCTAAAAATGTTGATTTATGCTTTCTTGTCTTCAGTGTATACTATATGCCAGAGTATTTGTATAGGCAAGCTGTGACTGACCTCTGAGGCATTATGGGCCTTTAAGAAAGAATGTTTGTATTGGACAACTGAGTCAGTTCATATGGAAGAAGAATTCTTTATAATAGTGGTCAAGCTGCATGGAAAGGGGGCCAACATACAAGAGACTAAGTAAGAAGAGTGAGATTCATCACTATAGAAAATCCCAAATCAAGGTCTCTGTGGGACATCCATATGATTTTTTTCCCTTTATTGTACTTGGCAATAGAGCTGCCTCAAGTTTTATTATGATTGCAATTATGCTAGATACTTGAATATAATCTTACAGATAAGTTGAGAACAAGTTTTGAGCCAAAAATCAAGGAATTTTCTACGACCCTCAGATAACTCAGGGGTTAAATTTAGGGGGATATTGGACTATAGCTTTGTCTGATTTTATTCAGGGCCAAATCCTGAAAAACATCCTACCATTAGTTTTTACCTATATTTGCTCTAGAAATGGGATGAGCACCACAATTTCTCTTAAAATGTAGTAAAAGATCATATGATACATTTTTATTCATTAACTTTTAAAATACTAGTCTTCACAACATTTTTGTAAACACAGTCAGAGTGACTCCACTTAAATAACATACTGGTAGAACCAACAATCAAACCCTGTTTTTAGATGCTTGGTGGTGAGTTAAGCCAGAGACTCAACATATCACGTACACCTAACTGGGAGTGGACAATTCAGTTCACAAAGAAATGCAATAAGGAATAACTGTGAACAAGGGAAATTAGACATAGTTGCAACCTTATTTTACTAAGAGGTAGACCCATTGCTTTCCATGGGTGTTATTCTTAAGCTGTGATGCACTTCACTGTATTCAGCCTGGGACTTTGTTAATATAAATGAGGATTTAAAAAATAAGACCTATGCCAAAAAATTTGGAAAATGGAACAAGGGCACAGGAAGGTCTGCTAAAGAGAAGGTGGCTTGCTTGACTGAAATGGAACCTTTGAGCCCTGGCTTACTTATGACTCAGGAAAAGTGAATCAATAACTTTGGCTGTAGCTTGCCTGAAGCCTGGTCTTCATAGCTATTGATTACCCTGTCCTTATCAATAGCCCTGAGTGACCTCACAGATAAGGAAAGGACATTGTTTACACTTGGGATTGACATAATTTTCTAGTCTTATAGCTGAGTATTTATGATAATACTAGCAAAAGGCGTACCTGTGTTGCGGGACTAACATTTCCCCATACGCCATCTCCCCATAGCACATCAACACCCCATGCGCATCAGTCCCCCATGTGCATCAGTCCCCCATGCGCAACTTCTCCATGCGCATCAGTCTTCCATGCGCAACTTCCCCCATGCGCAACATACCCCCATGCTCACCAGTCCCCCATGCGCAACTTCTCCCATGCGCATCAGTCCCCCATGCGCAACTTCTCCCCATGCGAATCAACCCCCCATGCACATCTCCCATGCGCAGCATCCTCCCCAGTGCAACCCCTCCCTCCAAACAATATCCCCCCAGTGCACCAGGCACTGAGCACCATATTGGCTGGATGTTATTCAGTCTCCCATGTTAAGTATAGGAGAGAAACAGGTTGCCCCCTTTTCAGCCCCTGAAGGGTTAAATTTCTCCAGATGGTTCTTGGTGGGAGTTCAGGTGACAGAAGGAACTCCCAGAATTCCATGCTTCAGGCCCAGCAGTTGGGGTGGAATGTGGATGAGTCAGCAATTCTCAATGCAAAGTATAGGGAGGAAAACGCGTTGCGCCCCTTTTCACCCCCTTCTGGTTGGAATTTCCAAAAACCAGTTTTTAGTGCACCCCTCAGTCACGGAAGGAACACCCACCCCAAATTTCACGCTTCTAGGCCCAGCGGTTTTGGCAGGGTGTTGATGAGTCTGTCAGTGAGTCAGTCATGACTTTTTTATTTATGTAGATGAAAGGTTTTATCTCTATCAATGGTACTTTCTAAGCAGCCCAGTCCTATCCAACCTTCCAGCTCTGATACAGCCACAGTGCAGCTCCAAGTTAAGGTAACAAACATTCCCTTCACCTTGAAGAGAACTTTTTGACTGCTTCCTGCATGATGCAGTGCATGTCGGGTTGCCATAATTCTCTTTCACAAAATTGGGACAGGACCCTCTGTCCCATTTGCAAGTACGTGAACACAATTCCTAAAATTCAGGATTGTCCCTGTTTTTCAGGACATAGGGCAAGCCTGAGCACATGCGCATAGGGCAAGCCTCATCAGCATAGCTGCATCAGCCCTGGAAATTTGGATAAGATTGAGTACAGAATAACATAAGTAAAAAACGAAAAGTCTTTGTTGTGTCCCCATGGAGTAAAAGTGGAGGAGACAACCAAAGGAGGGGGAAAAAAATGGTAAAACACAACTATCTGCAGTTGGGCTCCTTGGTGGAGGTCCAAGTGATTGAAGCAAAACTTGCAGGGGAAAAGTGTGATTCTACTACACAAACACATACAGCTTTATAATAGAAAAATATTTATAATATAGTATATTACATATTCTATATATATATAAAAGAGAAAAGTTACTCACTGACTCATCAACGCCCAGCCAAAACTGATAGAACTAGAAGCGTGAAATTTGGGGTGGGTGTTCCTTCCATCACAGAGGGAGTCACTAAGAACCGGTTTTTGAAAATTCCAACCAGAGAATTGGTGACTGAGAGATGCTCTGCCCCAACCCCTGGACCCAGAAGCATGAAATTCGGGGAGGGTGTTCCTTATGTCACATGAACATCTACCAAGAACCGTTGTGGAGAAATTTAACCCTTAAGGGGCTAAAAAGGGGTCAACATGTTTTTGTCCTATACTTAATATGAAAGACTGACCAACATCCAGCTAATTTGGTGCTCAGTGCCTAGTGCACAGGGGGGATATTGTTCGGAGGGAGGGGTTGCACTGGGGAGGATGCTGCGCATGGGAGATGTTGTGCCTGGGGGGTTGATTCGCATGGAGAGATATTGCACATGGGAGGACTGATGCGCATGGGAGAAGTTGTGCATGGGGGACTGATGCACATGGGGTGTTGATGCGCATGGGGTATTGATGTGCTATGGGGAGATGGCCAATTTGAGAAATTTAACTCTTAAGAGGCTGTAAAGGGGTGCAACGTGTTTTTGTCCTATACTTAACATGGAAGGCTGACCAAATTCCAGCCAGTTTGGTGTTCGGTGCCTGGTGCAGTGGGGGGGGGGGTGTTGTTCGGAGGGAGGGAAGGATGCTGTATATGGCGGGGTGTTGCGTATGGCGGGGTGTTGTGCATGGGAAGATGATGCGCATGGGGAGGTTATAATCCCCCCATGTGCATCCATCCCCCATGCGCAACATCACCCTATGCGTATCAATCCCCCATGCGCATCAATCCTCCAATGAGCATCATCCCCCATGTGCATCAACCCCCCCATGTGCATCATCCACCCCATGTGCATCAACCCCCTATGTGCAAAATCTCCCCATGAGCATCAATCCCCCATGTGCATCAACCCTCGATGCGCTTCACCCCCCCATGTGCATCACCCCCATGCACACTTTGGGCATGGAGGTGGATAAGCATGGGGGGTGATGCGCATGGGGGAATGATGCGCACGGGGGGATTGTGCACATGGGGGTTGCGCATGGAGGAATGTTGCGCATGGGGGCTGATGCACATAGGGGATGATGTGCGTGGGTTATGCGAATGGGGGGATGATGCACATGGGGATGATGCACATGGGGGGATGATGTGCATAGGGTGGATGAACATGGGATGGATGCGCATGGGGGTTGATGTGCATGGGCTGTTGATGCGCAGTGTGGGGATGGCATACTCCCGTAACACGGGTACGCTTTTGCTAGCATTTCATAATCCTAATCTTTTGCTTTCCCAGCACTTTTGGTGATAGGTAGGTAGTAAGGGAAACTGAAGCTGTCCAGCTCTGTTCTTGCTTTGCACAACATGCTGTAATAGCTCTCCCAAAGCCTGCTTCTGTTTGCTCCTCAACTGTTTTAGATGGGAACAAAGTCATCCTGACTATTTCAGTGGCCAAATATCACACTGGCTCAATGCTAAAAGCAACCTTAATCCACACTCTTCAAGTACATAGTTGTTGAAGTTGAGCAGAAGAAATAGCTCCACACTGAACCCATTCCTTGAACCTATCTGCAGTTTCCAAAAGCAAGGTGTCTGCAACTTTGGTTTATGGTGGGAAGGAATGATGTGAATACATCATTCTGGCAATGTAGCCCTCAGCATTGTGCAATTAGAATGCTTATTTATCATCTGTTTACTAATGTTTTGAGTGATCTTAGTCCATTTTAATATGTGGCACAACATAGGGCACAATCGTAACCAATTTAGGCAGGCCTAAACTCACCTGGCATATCTTCCTGTGATGGTGAGGGGAGGTTGGCAGATGCCGGTGCATTGGCCTAACCCCCCTACCCTGGAGTGAGATAGAAGTGCCCAATGGCACTTTTGTGACACCCCAGGGCAACAAATGACTTATGCCATGGCTTATGCCAGCCTAACTGGAAATAAGGATTACAGCCATAATGTGTGAATGGTGGAACATGAGAAAAAAATGTTCAGCTCCTATCCTCTGGCATCTCAGAAATCAAGAATGTTGAGCCATAGATTATAGAAAGAGTTGTGGGTAAAGAATTGTGTAAGTGACAGCTAAGAGTTTGTTTGCACCGCACATTACCCCATTTCCTGCATTTAATTCTGTTGTGATCCTTGGTGTCGTTACCTTTATATCTCACTAGACCTCCTATGCCTTGTCTGTTGCCCATGGATTCCTGCAAACCTACACAGCTTTATTTTTTAATGCAATCTATTCTTATATGCTTGGGCTACACTTGTACTGGGCTATCTCTAGTGCTGTATTTCTTTTTGTAAAAATTGCAGAAAAAAGGATTCTTGTTGGTTAGTTATTGGTATGAAACCAGGAGAGATCTGGGGGTCATAGTAAATAGCTCAATAAAAGTGTCACCCAAATGTGCAACTGTAGTGAAAAAAGCAAATTCCATGCTTGGAGTCATCAGGAAAAGGACTGAAAATAATAATGCTAATGTTAATTGAGAGCCAGGATGCTGTAGTGTTTAGGGAGTTGGACTGAGACTTGAAAGATCCAGGCTCAAATGAACCTGCCTGGGCAGCATTGGACCATTCACTCACAAGCTTCAGGGTTGTTTTTGGAGTTTGTTGTAGGAGATTGTTGTAGGAGCTTCAGGGTTGTTGTAAGACAGTAGGAGGAGAGGAAGTTAAGCTTTGTAAGCTGCCTTGTGCATTTGTGTTGGTATTTAAAAGATGGAAAATAAATAAATAAATTGTTGCCTCTATATAAAACTATACTATGGCTATTTGAATTATGGTATGTATCTCTAGTCACCACATCTTAAGAAAGATATTGTACAGTCGGGGAAAAACTGTACAAGAGGGCAGAGGGCTGGAGCGTGTTCCACAATGAAAAGTGACATTGTTTGTTTGTTTTTTTCAACCTTGGAAAAGGTGATGGGAGAATATGGCTTAAAACTTCAGAGAGTGGAAAGTTACATTTTTCTCCCTTCCTTATAATACTAATACTGCGCTAGAATACAGGAAGGTGTCATTCACTAGTTTGACTAGAGAGAAATTTAGGTGGACAAGAACTGACTTTGGATTACTTCCTTCTGTGATGAAGGCATCCACTAAGTACTGATTTTTAGAAAATAAAATCAGAAGAAAGTGAAAAGGGGTACATGTTTTTGTTCCTATATGTAACATTGAAGCATCACTGACACTTCAATGTCCAGACCAAACACACAGAGTTAGAAGTGTGAAATTTGGGGAGTATATTCCTTCCGTGACTTAAACACCAATTTGCTGCCCGATGGTACCTAGTGGTACACACTGCCTGTGCCCATGGTGCCTGCTGCCTGTCAGGGATGCCTGGTGCCACCCAGTGGTGAACTGTACCAGCTGCTGGTGGTGCCTGATGGCATCTTGCAGTGCCCACTGCCTGCTAGTGTCCGCTCTGCACCATTGCTTGTCACTGTTCCACGTGCTTGTTGGTGCTCAGTGCCTGCTGGTGGCCACCATTGCCCGCTGCTCAGTGTCAGTGGTGTGTGAAGCCAGTGCCCAGCAGTGCCTGACTGTGTCAAGTCATGCCTGACACCCACAAATATTCTTTGAATTTTACTCCCACAACAACAGGTAAAGTCAACTAGTTATGTAGTTAGGTAAAGGTAAAATAAAGGTAAATGTGTTTCCCCACAGGTTTCCATGCTAGTCTTGACAGACTCTAGGGCTCTCTAAGCCATACAGCCAGCCTTGTCCATAGATGCTTCTGTGATAATCAGTTATGTAGTTACTGCATCTCAATTAGTTTTTACAGTTTTACCTTTTAATTATTCTCTTTTGAATGCCAACCTTTTGCTAAAACCATCCAGACAGCTGCAGTACATGTTTCATTCCCTTGTTCAGGAAGAGTAACCTTATCATTTCTGACTGTGACACTGTATCTTTCTGTCTGGTAAATTTTTTAGAAGCCCAGTTGTTTGATCACCTCTACGCTGGTTTTTCAACAAGTGACCTATCTCTGACTGGAGTTTAGTAATCCCAATTTCATTGATTTATTTTTCTTTCTCCCTCACTGAGCTCTGTAATATTGTGTGATTCTGGGATGGAGGGGGTGGGATGGTAATTCTGAAATTTTATTTTGCATGCTGCAGATGCCTTGTTGCTGGTTGTTGACTGCAACTTATAGTCAACTGAGAAAGTGGCATAGTCTACGCTACATAGTGTGAAATTTTCCTTTCATACTTTAGGAAAATTAACCTTTCCTAGATAGGCTGCATACAAATATCAGAAGAAACCATGGTGGGGAGAACATACCAGTACAAATCTCAGAGGCTTCTCCTCTCCTCCTTTGCACATGAGTGGAAGAAAGATTTAGATTCATGTCAATTATTTTGAACAAACTGTAGTTTCCTATTACAGAAGGAAACTATGGGATGCTGTGTGATTCAAACCACTGGTAGTTAACACACCAACTTACAAACCAAGTTCAGACAATGGCTTGATATTCCAGTTTATGAATTAATGATGGTCTGAACAAATCAATGAAAAACAAACTGGTTTTCCATTGCATCCATAACCAAATGAAGACACTTTCACTTTTCTTTCCCCATGTATCAAAGAGGTGGGAAAGGAAAGGAGAAGCATGTAGGTTCAAATCATGGTTTGTTGTAATATCTAAATTTGGCCTTTGCCTTACCACTTCTGTTTTACCACTGGAGCCTTCTTCTTCATCTCTTCTTTTACCACTTTGGGTATTGAGGGAACTGGAGCCTTCAAAAAATAAAGATCACCATTTTCGACAAAGTGGGAACTTACTCTCCCCCCTCCAATAAATGTGGTTGCATTATTTTTCCTCTCCATTTTTAAAAATTAAACTTTCCTAGCATTTATTTATTTTTGAATTATTGAGGCAACAAGATGTCCTCTCCCAAGCTGCTATTGATATCTCCTGCAGCACCTGGTTCCAGGTGACAGATGCAAGAAGCACATGTGTGTGTTGGAACAAAGATATTTATAAGACTCTCCTCAATTCTCAGATATCATAAAATTAACTTACAAAAAAGATTATAACAAATAAGGAGGAGAGATGTAATTAAGAAAAATGTAAAACTTTTAAAAAGGATTGAGTTAAATGAATTTACTATTGGTCAATGAAAAATGATCTTTTCATTCATTCATTACAAGTGTGCAGTATCCTTTATTTAATGAAGCAAATTTAATTTGAGGGTTTCTTTAAAAAAAGAATCTGTTACCTGAGGAAGTGGTGCTTTACTTGCTTTTGTAACCACTGCTTTAGCAGGATCGGGTGTATCCAGCTAACACTTGAGAAGGCGGAAATATGCTTTATGGCACATCTGAAATCCTCCCAGGCCAGCACAAGGGATTTGCACTGGTTTAGAGCTCTATTTGGATTGCACTCTCTAAAAAAGTTGAACATTGCTGCAGTAATGGAGCACTGCACAAGAAAAAGAAAAGGGCAGCCCAGTCCCATTAATGGAACAAACATTCTGCCAGTGCAAACATCCTTATTGTAGTATCAGAAAAGAGTCCATTGCAAATAGACTCCCCATAAACAAATGGCAAATAATTCAAGACATCAATAATCCCAAGCTATTTACCATGGTGAGTGGCTCCCTGCAAATAAGGATTTCGCTCACCCTCACATTCCAGGATGGCTCATGCCTGGCTCCCTGCATTGGTTTAGTTCACAGCATAGTTTGGCTGTGAAGGGTAGCATTGAATTATTTGATAATTATCACTTTCCTGTCCCAGAGTCTCATGTGCTGTTATAAGAAATACACACTGGTGCTGGATCTTTGGTCTAAACTGTGCACTTGTAAAGTAGCCTGCAGATATGATGCTCTGGAGGACCACTCTGGTGTGGATGTAACAAAGAAGAGATACTCATGAAAGTGTGAGAAAATCCTGCCAGTTCATCAAAGCAGGTGTATTATGTAGACTAAAACTGTCTTTTGATAATAATCACAAGATGTATGTGAACTAGAACAAGAAAAATAATATATTCATACCACCATTATATTATTTCCCACCCCATCTTCCTCCTCACCGACCCACCTCCCCCCCCAAAAAAATTCCGGTTTCTGGGACTTATTTAAACAGAAGCCTTGTAAATGTTTCAAAATATAACTAAATGTTTTATTGTTATACTTTATTTTCCTACACAGAAAAGCAATTTCAATATTAAGGAACAGGTATAATTACAGAGGCGAGCAATTTCGCCTTTATGTGTGCTGCATAATCACAGCTTCTTCACCCTTCACAGCCATAGACTGTGCATTAAGAGCATTCTCCCGGTAGTTTTAAATGCTATTCCGCTGTTCAATATTTGTTCTCTCTAATCAATTACATTTCCTAAAATGCAATATGAGATGTGTTAATAATGGATGGACTGTAACCAATTTTAATGCTGTTTTACTTGAAAATGACATGACTCCTGAGTCATAATCTAGGAGGAGCTGAATATTGCCTACTTAAATAAGAGCTTCCACAAAGGACTGTGAGGAGAGCTAAAATGATTTGTAATATATTCATTGTCAGTACAGAACAGAGAAGCATCATTATCCTCTCATAATAATCCTTATATGTTAGGAAACCAGTGCAACTGGAAAGCCACATTGGGCACAATTCAAGGAGAATGTAGTCCATTCCTGAAGAAATAACAGAAATTCAGTTTTATATACAGCTTTCCTAGGAGTAAGACCTATTGAATATAATGTGGCTTATTTTTTAGTAGACATATCCCCAAATCCAGAGTAAATACAGGAGCACATAAGCACTTTATGTGCTCCTGTAGTTACTGCACCACCTAGTGAAAACCTGTGGGAAATTCATATTGGTATCCAGAGTAGGTTGTTCTTACAACAGAGCAAGGACTCCCCCTTGTTACTCTGGATTTTGCCCATAGTTAGGAATGTGCTCTTGGGGCGCAATCCAGAGTAACTATAAGGAGTCCTTGCTCTGACTTAAGAACAATTTACTCTGGATTGCAATATGAATTTCCCATAGGTTTTCACTAAGTGGTGCCATAACTACATTGACGTAAATGTCTCTTACGTGCTCCCGTAGTTACTCTGGATTGTAGGGTAGTTTTCTCAGGCTCCTTTCCATTGCCCCCCTCCATAAGAGTGAGCCCCACTGACAAAAAACTTACTTCAGAGTAGATATGCATAGGACAGTCTCTCAGGTGGGGCTGAACAGGTGCTGGCACTGCATCAAACCTGGCCATATCTTGGCTGGGACTATCTTTTTGCTTGTATTGGAAGACATCACTTGTATTGCAAGACATAATTTATTAGAAATGTTTGTTTGTCTTGCAAAACTCTCTTAATCCAATATGCTCTCAGTCCAAAGTTTTACTGTATATAGATCAGAGGGGATATGGGAGCTACACAGTTGTTTTCCACAACTGCTTTGGAAATATTTGAAAGAATATGGCTGCAATAAAAAAACATTTTCCTGGGAGTAAGACCCACTGAGTAGACATGATTAGGATTGTACCATATGTATATCATATGTAAAGGTAAAGATTTCCCCAGGTGGTTGCCCTGCCAGTCATGAACGACTATAAGGACAGTGCTCATCTAGTTGCAAGGCTGAAGAACTAGCATTGCCAAAGACGTTTTCATGGTTATGTGGCCAGCATGACTAAATGCCAAGGAGACATGGAACGCTGTTACCTTCCCACCGAAGTGGTACCTATTTATCTACTTACGTAGCACAGTGTCTTTAACCACTGAGCCACTGCAGCCCTTCATCTCAAATGTACAGGGCTATAAATAGCCGCTGATTGTGTAATTTAGCATCAACTAATTGTGTTCTTAAGCATCCAAATGTTTGTATCACATGTACTGATCTATAAACATAGTCCTAGTTCTAACTGAGGCGGCAAAGCTATGTTTGGGCTGTACTGCTTCACTGCAGGTGGGACAGGATCTTATATAATCATATGCTTTTCCATTTTAAAAAAATGCTTGTACGTAGAAAATCAGATAGCAAGGAGAAGCCTGGTCTGGAACCCTTCCTGTCAGTGATTTTCCAACATGGAGAAATGTTTTAATATGCTCTGAAATAAGTGCAGAAGAGATGGAAGAACAGGGCAGAGGTTCAACCAGACCAGTTGATTAATGATTAAAGAGCATGGAAAAGGAAGGGTTTTATTTTCAACCTGATGTTTCCAGGAAGCTCACAAGCAAAGCCTGAAGGAAACACCAGTCTAACTATCCTCCAGAAGCTAGTATTCATTAGAATTGAATACTAACCTCCTAACCATGTCTACCCAGAAGTAAGCCCCATTGTGTTAAATGGGGCTTATTCCCAGGAAAATGTCTTTAGGATTGCCGCCTATGTAGACTTCATAGGATCATACACATTGAATGCATGTTTTGAATTCAATTCCAGTGTTTTGTCATCATTTTTACATCCAGTTAATATTTTTATATTAATATTTTTGGGGTTGTGGAACCAATCGTCTGAGTTTCCATTATTTGCTATGGGAAAAACCGCTTCACATAAAGAATGTTTCACGTAAAGAACATGCCTCCGGAACGAATTAAATTTGTTACGTGAGGCGCCACTGTAAAAGGTAAGGGGCTGGAAGACATTTATACAAGGATGGGGTTTTTGACTTGCAGCGTAGCAGCTACAAGACATCAGCAGCCATGTCTATTGCTAATTTAGGCTTCAGATAAGTCTATTATGTAACCAGATAAAACAATGATAAAAATTTATTTGCTAAACAGTGAAAGCCCAAACAGGCATCAAAAGTCAAGCACTTGCACAGCTGGCCAGCAAATGGGAATTGGACAAAACCAGATTATGCTAAGACCTGGCAGCAATTTGGCAAGTACAGTCGTGTTATAAAGAAAGGTGTCTTCAGGTCATTCTTGATCAGTGTTGTTTTCATACACATGCACTTTCTCCTATTAAACTGAAGCATTTGGTTTTAAAGCATTTTCCCAAGACAACTTAAATTTGCACTATTGCAGTCAGGTACTCATAAGCTATTTGATGCATTGCACCAAGAGGGAAAGCAGGGCTTGAAAGAGGAACTGATAATACCTCTTGAAGGTAGCAAAAAATTACAGAGCAAGGAACAGTTCAACAGTGACTCTCTGAAAAAGCTGACTTTCTTAAAAAGCTGTCTCTCTTAAACAGCTGACTCCCTCCATATGTGGGGGTTCTGCATCAGAACCAAATTTTTGGAAAACAATAGTTCAAGGCCTAGATGTTAGATATACTATTGAACCATTAGAGCCAATTTAATTATGCCCAATCTGTAGGGTCTCTAAATTGATATATTTAGTAATTTTAAATCTTTTGATTACTTTCAGTGTTAGCTGGGTATTCCAAGTGCCTTCTTGAGTGTTGGGGAGGTATGCTGGCCCACACAGACTGAATCCAGCCTCTGTGCCACTGCTGCAAATTAGGTCCACACCAGCCCACTAGGATGGGCATGGGAAAGGTGGAGAGGAAGCATTTCAGAGCAGAGTGAGGAGCAGGTGATGAACTGGCCCTTGGATGAGCAGGTGTGAGGCACATGTGCTGGATATTGACCCTGGCCTGTACCCAGGTGATGTGGTGTAGCATTGCATGGCATGGTGCAGTGTGGCGCAGCACCACGATGCTCAGATCTGCACCACCTACGGGGAAGTGTTTTTCCTTGCTGTAGGCTGAGCCATTTGCTGCCCAAAACTTGTGCTAGAGATATCACGTCTGCTAGCATCCTGTTCCAGTTCAGGTTAGGATTGTGCTGCCATTTTGCAGCACACCAACAACACGCTAATATTGTAAAGGAACAGCACTAGTTTTATGACTGATGCATGGGGGATGTTGCGCATTCCAGGTTGATGCGCATGAGAGGATATCACACATCTGTGGTTGATTCAAATTGGGGTTGATGCAAAAGGGGGGATGTTACACATGGGGGGGTTGATGCGCACGAGGGGTTGTTACACATGGGGGGTGATGTGCATGGGGTGTTGATGCACATGGGGGATGTTGCGCAATGGGGGATGTTGCACTATGGGGGAATGGGACACAGGGTGGATGGCACAGAGGGGGGTATTTTGCTCCCACAATGCAGGTACATTTCGCTAGTATCTACGTATTTTTCTTCCCTTCTCTTGTAAGGTGTTTATATACCTTCAGCACCTGCTTTGTCCTCTAACCCTGTTGTTTATAAAACAAAACAAAACATATAAAACAAAAAAACAAAGCATTGGTGTCTCTTCTTATGCATTGCTTAATCACACAACTCCAATATTTATCAACACCACTTGGTAATGAGGAAAGATATTTACAGTTTCTTGCTAGACCATTTAGATTAAATTTAGAGATGAAGCTGGTTTCTGGACATTCAGCAGTGTTCTTGAACTTTGGTTCTGAATATTGTGTTGTTAAAGTTACTTATCTTTTCAAATTAAAATGACAGACAGAACGGGGCATACTTATAATCCTCTATTTACAATATAATAGAGCAGTAAACTTGACATGGGAAAGAAATATGGTTCTTCTTGTCCTGCTTGTAAACCTGCATATTGCTATTGTAGTTGTAAAACCATATGTTTTCAGCCTGGTTTTATATATCAGAAAGCAAAGGTAGGTATTTCAAGAGCAGGTTTACAATGTGCTTCCATTTGTTGATGGGGCACTGTTCTGGAAGGCCAAAATACTTTATACAGTTTTTGTATTTTCAAAACATAGCCTTGGAATTTCTAATAGCAAACATTTAAAACACATGTTCTCAGACACTTACTTGTGTGCGCAGAGGTTCCCAATGTCTTTTGTGCACTAACTTAAACTTATGGTGCTTCAATTAGAATAACCCTACAATCCAGAGTAACTACGGAAGCACGTAAGAGACTTTATGTGTACCCATAGTTGCTGCAGTACCTAGTGAAAACCTATGGGAAACTCATATTGCAATCCAGAGCAAATTGTTCTTACACCAGAGCAAGGACTCCACGTAGTTACTCTGGATTGCACCCTAAGACAAGTTTATTTAATACTAGAATCAACTTTTAAAGTAAATAGTTCAGGCTGTTTTTCTCTTCATGGATCTGGTTATAGATAATTTCTAATTTGGCTAATTTCTTTCCCATGAATCAGGTTATAGATAGATCTGGGGACTGCAGTGGCTCAATGGTTAAAGGTGCTATGTGTGTTGACCTGAAGATCAGTAAATCAACATTTCAAGACCCAAGTGCACAACAGAGTAAGCACCCATAATTCATCCCAGCTCCTGCCAATCAAGTTCAAAATTATGCAAATGCAAGTAGATAAATAGGTACCACTTCAGTGGAAAGGCAACATCCTGGTGACAGGCCCCTGCAACAGGCTGGCCAGTTTTTCCCAGTGTTTCATCAACCATGGTTTGGATGACTCCATGGTTTGGATGACCTGCCACCACATGGGACAAATGCTGAAGAAGATCTGGTTGTAACTCTAGAATTTAAAGTATTATTTTGTCTCTTCCTTATGACTTGTGTTTTGTGCTCTAATTGTATAAGACCAACCGTACAATCCAGAGTAACTACGGGAGCACGTAAGAGACTTTACGTGCACCCGTAGTTACTGCACCACCTAGTGAAAACCTATGGGAAATTCATATTGCAATCCAGAGCAAATGGTTCTTACACCGGAGCAAGGACTCCCCGTAGTTACTCAGGATTGCACCCCAAACCTTGGTTATACGTCAGGCGAAGCTCGAATGTGTGCATAACTGTCCTCTGTTATAAAACTGTTGTTAGCACCTATTCTAATGCTCTTAAAGTGAAAAGTGATGCTCATTAAGGTGTACAAAGAGAATATTTGAAATCTGATTCAAAAACTGCATTTATTAAATAAACAATAAATAGTGAAATTTGTAATAACAAGGAGGAGCGAAGCTGTAAAAAAGGCAACCTATACAAACCTATAGTTTGTATTAGTTAAAGTTAGTTAAAATTGTTAGTTAGTTGTATAAGTTAGTTTATAGTTATATAAGTTAGTTTATATAGTTTGTATAGGTATAGTTCGCAAAAGAATCAAGGAGGTGCGAAGGTGGCCAAATTGGCCAGGGAGGTCACTACTGCTCTCCACAAAAGAAGCTGGAAAAATGACTAGGGGGTTTCAAACCACCTAGAACTAGGAAGGTACTAGGAGGGGCAGGCCTCTTGGCCATCATGGTGCAGAGAGGGAGCAAAAACAAAATCTTATGGAAAAAATTCCAGCTACGCCTATCCTAAGGTTAAAGGTAAGTGGAAGAAAGATTGTTCTTTGGGATTGAGGTAGTGGGGAAAATACTGGTGTGATAGTGGTGAAAACCATTATAGCAGTGTGAAGCAGCTCCAAGACTAAAACTGTTGCTGCCCAATGTTGTCAGCAACACTGACTCCACCATGCTTTATCTTCTCTAAGCAGGTTTGTGTTTATAGAAAACTATGCAGAAAATAACATGTTAGTGGGAAGGGAAGCATTCAAGGTCGAAACAGCTGCCTGGGCTTTCTTTACAAAGTGTGTGGGATATATAAATCCCTCAGCAGCAGCAGTAGTAGTACAATCTACTCTGAACCTGGTCCCTGCCTTTGAGCAAGTCAAAGAAGCAGAGCCCCAGCCTTGGTAGTAGGATTCCCTGTGTTCTTACTTGTGTGATTATTTTGTTCCAGTCTCTGTTAGATGGATGCTGACATGGACTACGAAAGACCTAACGTTGAAACCATCAAGTGTGTGGTTGTTGGTGACAATGCAGTAGGGAAGACTCGCTTAATCTGTGCAAGAGCATGTAATACTACCCTCACCCAATATCAGCTGCTGGCAACTCATGTACCTACTGTGTGGGCAATTGATCAATATCGGGTCTGCCAAGAGGTAAGAACTGTCATTTAAAATAAGTTGCAAAATTTTGCCTGAAAACAATAAATCCTTATTGATTCTGTTTTTGCTTTGGAATGCCAGTTTAAAATGGGTTGATGGAGTTGTATGTTGTAGATAAAGGGTGCCAAACTTTCAACTTCAGGATCTAAACTTTCAACTTCAGGAACTTGGACCTTTAACAATTGTATAGAGGAAGGAATTTTAGCAGGTGCAGCTCAGAGATCACAAATTGGCACCTGCTGAAATTCCAACTTCTACACAATTGTTTACTGTCTAGGAGCCCTAAAATTAAAATTTGTACACCCCTGTTGTAGATCATGCTCTCAACAACAAACAGTACACATTCCAAAATGGACCAGTGAAATATTCTTGTCAATGTTATAAACTTTATTTTTTAATTCAGTAGACCGATGCATTCAAAGCAGTATCTACAACATCTTTGGATTACAGATATACTTTGCACTTTTCTCTGGTTAGGAACTCCAGAGAGGGGTTCTCTAACAAATCTGCAGGAAATGTGACCTATGGGCAATTAACAAAATAGGATTTGAACCACAGTTTGATCATTGTATGAACAAAGCCTCTGTGGCCAGAATTGCCACTAAAAGAGAAATTCATTTGTGGGTTCTCAGGCCACATTCAAGAAGTATATTGAAAGGTTTTTTGACTTCTTTAATATAGCATAAGAACCCACAAATGAATTTCTCTTAGTTTGATCATTGTTTGGACAACCCACATAAATAACACTTTTCTGAGTACACAAGTAACATGAAGCACACAAGTAATGTGAACTTTTTGATTTATTCAAACTGAAGTGGAAGCTTTTCCAGTTTGCACGAGGACAAAGGAGATGGACATTTTGTACAAGGAGAAGAGGGGAGTACATGAACTCTTCACTGTTGCTGTGGCTCATTCACAACCAGACTGTTTAGCTGACAGTCTGAACTGAACATAGTTTGCATGTACAAGTAAACCTTTGGGCCCTAGTGCCACAGCTGAACTTCAGCTTCAGCACTAGGTATCATGAATAGATGTGTAAAGCACATCCATATTGTGGCACAATAAGAGGAAAGAATGCTGATGCCAGGTCAGTGGCTATTGGTGCTGGATCCAACACCAGAAAGACACTAGCTTAAGGTGACTCTGGGAGGTGGTGTGGCCTTTGGGAGCATTGGGAAGTGTTCAGGGACAGGAGGAGGGCAGTGCAGTGGCCAATGCAGAACTGTGCAGTGCAGTGCACAGAGTGCAGTGCAGAACTGGCTCAGGAGTGGGGTAGGACTGATGGAGGTCTCCTCTGCTGGATCCCGTCCTTCAGGTTGGGCTGAAAGCCCAATGTGAAGCTTCCTGACAGCAAAATAGCCATCACAGATTTGAGGAAACCATCTGCAAGCTTGTGGTACCTTGCTTAACAAGTGATCCACATAACAGACAAAAATTTCTCTAGGATTCTGCCTCACATAACAAGTGTTGCTTTATTTAACAAGCACACTCGTTGGCAGTTGGGGCAGATGCGCTGGCTAGCAGCCCTTTTAAAAAAGTGACAGGGCTTCCTAGCGCTCCTGCCTGTAGCGAAAGCTTCTGCGTTGTTCCTCCTGTGGCCAGGCGTCCGCTGGGCAGAGGGAGAGAAGAGCAGTGGAGAAGAGGGAAGTAGCTCAGGGCTAGCCAAAAGGGAGCAGGGGAGAGAGAGGCTCAGTATGAAGAGAAGGAGAAAGTGGGGAGAACTTTGAATGTTAAATGGGGCTAACTTTTGGGTAGACATGGTTTGGAGGCTGCAATCAAATGTCCTTGTGTTAAATGGGGCTTACTCCCAGGAAAGTGTCTTTAGGATTGCAGCCTAAGTAGACTTCATAGGATCATGCACATTGAATGCATATTTTGAATTCAATTACAGTGTTTTATCATCATTTTTACATCTAGTTAATATTTTTATATGAATATTTTTTGGGTTGTGGAACCAATTGTCTGAGTTTCCATTATTTCCTATGGGAAAATCCACTTCACATAAAGAGTGTTTCACATAACAAGCATGCTTTTGGAACGAATTAAACTTGTTATGTGAGGCACCACTGTATGTAGGGGAAGGGGAACGACATCCCCGTCCCCCCAATAGGCACACTGCATCTGATGGTGGCATTGCATTTGGATTGGAATGCCCAAAGCATGACTTCATGCCACCATATCAGAGAACCCAATCCATGATTTGAGCAACCAAATGTAGAGACAAATCACAGTTTTAAAGCTTGCCTGCTTCTATTTTCAGTCTCTCCTCCCTCAGTTTTGTTAAGTTCAACACTGTCTCCATGGTTTGTCACTCTGAATAGAATGTAGCACAATTTTTCTTCAGTAAACTGTATCAGCAAAGTGATGGGAATGTACTCTTTTTCAGGTTCTTGAACGTTCTCGTGATGTTGTTGATGAAGTGAGCGTTTCCCTCAGGCTCTGGGACACATTTGGAGATCACCACAAAGACAGGCGTTTTGCATATGGAAGGTTAGTGGATGTTAGCTTCAACTTTGCCATTACAAGTGGAGCAAAACATATTGGAAAAAGTATCATGGCTATGGGGAATGAAATGCAAGGCATTTGATTGTTCAATCCATATTTTTCCCTTTTAAATGATGAACATCTGGTATACAGTACATACTTATTTGAAATGCATGTATTTTTGTTGCAAATATTTGATCAGTGAATGATTTTGAAATACTATTTTATATTTTGAAGTGCATCTTTTAAAAAAAGGTAATTGCTTGCTGTTTGTGGAGACATCACGATGAGTGATAAATTCACTTATTTCTGTAGTAGGCATCAAGTGTGTTTTAAAGAATTTAATCACCATTGATTCTGCAAAGAAGAAAATCTTTCAAGTACATTTGCCACAAATACACATGATGTGACATTTTCTAACTCAAATATCAATAACACAGATTGTACCTTATATAAGAGAGTAGAAATCCTTGGTTTCTCCTAGATTTTTCATAACTGCCCGCTGTTATTATTAACAGACATCCATGTTGGCACAGAATATTTCATATTTGTAGACCTAAATTTACTAACCTTGGGTGCAATCCTAAATTAGGCCAGAGAGAATGGCCCAGCTAAGCTGGCCTATAGTAGGCTATATCCTGAGCTGACAGGCCAGATCCATAGGGCTTGGAGGCCTGTAGATTGACAACTTAGGCTGACAACTTAGGCTAAATCCACAGAGACAGAAGTCATCTTGGCTGGCCTGACTGCTGCTGAAGAGGCAGCAGCACAAGGGCAGCATGCTCATTTGGCTATGGGAGTTGTGTCACATTCTGAGAGGGGCTATTGTAGTTTATGCTTGCTCCTGAGATGGCCTAAGTCAGAGCAGCTGTGAGGGACATGTCTGCCCTGGAAAGAGGCTCTAGATACAGCCTAATTGCACAGTTCTAGGCCATGCTCAACATACTCCTGCTGAGCTGCCTAGACTGGTACTGCTAGGCTGCTGCATGTTCATCTTTCTTTGGCCAGTACAAGTAGATTTCTTTGGCCAGTACAGGCTTAATCTGGTGCAGCTAGGCTGGCCTATCAGGCATTAGGCAGGTCCAGGTGCCAGATAGGCTGGTCTAAGTGCGTGTTAAGATTACAGCCTTACCCTACAATCCAGAGTAACTACAGGAAGATGTAAGAGGCACTTTGGATTGCTTTGTGCATTTCCCCTAGGTTTCCCATAGATGGCACCATAACTACGTCAGTGTAAAAGGTCCTGTAGTTACTCTGGATTGTAGCCCTGTCACAGACTTTGTGGAATCAGGGTAATAATTGCTTAAAGTACATGTAGGATTCTTATTTGGTTGATTGATTGTCATCCATTAAAATAAATAGTCGCTGTACCCATTTTCTTTCTTATTGTAGATGTAAATGATGGAAATGAGTTGCATTACCTGGAAAACCAATATCTTTAGCTCAACATTGGCTGGAGCATGCAGAGCTACTTTGGATATATCCTGAATCCTCTTGTGGATCAGACAAAATACTGCCCGTTTTTAGCATAAAAATAGCTTTTTAGGCAGGTATAGATGTATATATATTATTATGTACATATTCATTTGTACATTATAACCATATCCTTCAACCTTAAAAAAAATCAACCCAAAGAATTTTTGTAAACACTAAAAAACGGGATGTTGGGGGGTGAGAGGGTAGGTAGTTTATGTTAAAGACATTGATCAGTCAAGCGCCCACCACAGCCAGCTGTTCCCCATCATGCTTGTTGAACTTGTATTTTCAGAGCTTGCTCCAGGAGAGAAAAATGTACATGTGTTTTCAGAGGAGGAAAGTTATTTCAAACCAGCTTTGCTATATTTAAAATGGAAAGCTGTCTTCATCTCTGCAATTATTTCTGGAGAAGGAGGGAGAAAGAACCAGCAATGATGACTACCTCATCTGTTATGCCTTCCGTAGGAAACCTGCAAAAAATTACCTCTGGGATATGTAGGATCCATAGTATTTATAATTATTTGGCTATGACACAGTGGTCTGATTGCATGGGATGTTTCCATGCAAAAAGCTACATTTCCTTTATAGAAAGCATTGAAACCTATCATTTAATCAGATTAATGTGTGTAGTAGTAGATTTACAAGCATTATGGCCCTTGCATTGCCTTTATAATATGTGAAGTGCCTCTTAAGAGTATCACTGAGAGGCAAACTCTTGGAGAATGAACACTAGTAGGGAAGTAGGGGTTGCATGTTGCAACAGACCAATAGGGAGGCATCTAACAGTGTAGAAAATATTGCTTGTGCTGCTACTAGGCTTAGGAATGTGGATCACTCCTGCTGCTACACAGCACTTTCTGCATTAACTATCCTGATAGAGGGAGCATTATTGGGGTGGAGAGGGTGTGGTGGCACAGCAGTTAAGACAGTGGGGCACAAACCTTACCAATTTAGGCAAGTTCAACTCACTCATCTTCCAATTCCCACAGTGGCATGGAATGGTCAGTGAATGTCTGTTCACTGGCCTCCTACCTCCCAAGGAATGGTACAAAAGTCCCTTATGGCATTTTTGCAATACCCTGAAGTCAACACAGGACTTTTGCCAACCTAACCAGGGGTTTGGATTGTGCTGTGGATAAACTTTGAAGCTGCAGAGAGAAAGAGAGAGAGAGAGAGAGAGATCATCTACACCATCTTACTTACCATCTTTCCTAGCTCCCAATTTGCGAGAAAGATTCAAAGTTGTTTGGATGCTTCTTTGTGAGATGTTCCTTTGTGTGAGGTCATCTATCAGAATTCCAGAGGTGTGGCCTTGTGAGGATGGGGGCACAATCCAGTCCAGGCCAGCACAACTCAGCCACTCCCTGTTCCCATGATAGCGTTAGGAGGCTGGCGCATGTATGTTCACTGACCTAAGCCCCTGCCCAGAAGTGGTGAAAAAGTGCTTTATGTCATTTTTGTGACACCACCAGGCCATTAAGGGACTTGCATCCTGGGTCTCTAAGAACACATCTTAAAGGTGGCAAGAGTGCTTCAGAGTCTAGGGTTGCAATCCTAACCTAGGCCCAGTGCCGAATTTACATATAAGTTAAACAAAATATAGCTTAGGGTCCCACTCTCTTGGGAGCCCCCCCCCCCCATTTAAGTTGTAGTTCAGTTCAACAATTACTTTGATAAAATACATATATTGTTATGTGCAAATGGCTTTAGATACCTATTAGGTCCATAAATTACCATATAGCATATATTCAACACAAAAAACAGTGACAATTTGTTGTTGACAAAGGACAGCTTGACATTTAAAGGGCCCCATTACCTTCAATAGCTTAAGGCCTCATCAAACCTAAAGCCAGCCAGTATAATCATTGGTCTTCCAGTTCCCAAGGGGATGTGATGTAGGGAAGCAAGTGGAAGACTGTGCAATGGCCTAACCCTCCTCCAGGAGTGCCACAGAAGTGTCTTATAGCATTTTTGTGACACCCCCAGTTCAGCATAGAACACATTCCAGGACTTAGACCAGCATAAGTGGAGGTTAGGATTGCAGCCTAAAACAGTCATAAGAAGGTTGAAAGCACTATTCCCTTAAATGCACCTACCTCAGAGTTGTATCAGGGAAGTTAACAGTCTGTGTTTCCACTGCCAACAAGGATCTTCCACCAACCTGTTAGTCTAGGCAACCATCCATTTCTGGAACAGCAGAGTAAAATTCAAAGACCACAGGTACCCCAGCTTTAATATATAAAGTTCCCAAGAAAGTGCATTTTTGTGTATTTGTACAGATGAAAATGTCTGTTGCTTCATAGTGTCACTTTTGTCTTTTCAAAGTCTTTGTCTTTTCCAAGTTTAGAAAAGGCTATCTCTTATCTCATAAAATTTGATCAAGGGGATTTGTTCTTCTGAAGACTATGAATAAGAACTATATTTGACCAAAGGTCAATTCATTTTCTACAAGTAAGACGTGCATTAGCAAGTGTTAAACTTATGTGCCGTTGCTAGGTATATTAATTCAATTTCAGCCTTGTATTTACTTTTCCAGATACGGATATATGTTCTCTAAATCATTTGAGGCAAGATAATTTATTTAACAAGTTAAACATAAGCTACAGGTTGAACGCTGCCTGTTCAAACTGAGCAGCTGGCTGTGCCAACTCATAGGAATGTGTTGAACCATCACAGTGCAGCTACAAGGGCCTCACTCAAAAACCTGTGAAAAAAGAAATGTTCCTTCTTTTATGCAAGATCAACTCAACTGGTCTGTTATCCACTGTACCAGTAATGATGGGTTCATTCATAACTTCTTTGAAACAGCAAATACCCAGTGGATCAGTTTCATATTACTGAATGCATATTATGTTTTCAGCCCATATAACTAGGAGCATTTCAAGCAAGAAGCAAAAAATGCATAAAGTAGCAAAGCCAAAAATGATACAGATACAACTAGTTCCACAAACCAAAAGTCAGCCCAGTTTTAAAAAAGATCTTCTTGTTTAGACTCATCTTTGAGACCAAGAATGAGAGCAGACCTTGTTTGTGAGTAGGTGGATCAACTCTGAAGGCACACAGTTGGGGCATGTGACATAAGCATTATGAAAGAGATGTGGAGGAGGGGAATATAATTTCTTAGCCATTACATGATTCCATAATGCAGTTGTATTCAAACTGGGGGGAGGTTGCAACCCCCCCAGGTTCATGTAAGGGTCCTCTGCTCTATTTGAGGGGTGGAAAAGGGCAAACGCATCATCCCAATCTAGAATTGCACCCCTACAGAGGAATGGGGGACTATTTGTAAGACTCCCTGCAGTTGTGCCAGGCTTTTGGGATCATGGGGAGACATTGGGAACCCTGGAGAGTCCTGGCTGAGCTCCCTTCGGCTGGAAATGAGTAAGAGTTCCAGCCGCAATCAAAGTGCACTTCCCAAGGGTTAAAGAATATTCTTCTCTCAGAGCAAAACCTACGAGATAACAGAGCTTGAGGGACCAAAGGCCCACTGAGCATTTGTTGTGTGGGAACTGAGAGTGGGTCCAGTCCAAGCAGAACGTTGGAACACCTACTTACTTGCACTTTGTTTGAATTTTGAGGCATTGTCTTCAAAGATGTTTTTCAAACTCTTGAATCAAGTATGAAAAAGAGGAAACCTAATTGACCAATATCTATAGATATCATTAGCAAGATGTGGGTTTTTAAGTTACAGCCCAATCCTAACCTGGCTGCTTTCACTGTGATACAGCAATACTGAAACAGCCACCACTATATCCTACATGGAAAGAGGCATTTAGAGGTCTCATAGAGGTAAAGGAACATTTATTCCCTTACCCTGTGTACAGCCCCAGCAGTCTCTATGGAACTACTTGGAGTCACACCAGATATCTCAATGGCCTTTCAATCTCAACCCCTCCCAGGCCTTAACTACCCCTGCCCCAAACACCTCCTCACCCCCATTCTGTCTTCTACCACCACTCGGCATTGGACTCAGGCTCTCCTCTAACACTGGCCTTCACATGGTCACAACATGTTCTGTGTCATGTTCGTGACAGGGCATGTGCTTGTCCTTCTGGGAGGAGCAGGTTTAGGATTGGGCTTTTAGTTATACTTTTAAGTTAGTGTAACTTAACAGAGGTTTAGCTGTAAAGACATTTTAAGTGTGGTGGAAGGAATCTGAACCCATTATTTCTCCATAAAAACAAATACTACCATTAAAAAAATGAAATGGTTAAAACATATGAAATAAATAAATTAAATAAATGTGTACACCACTTTCAGAAATTGAAAAACCTATCAAAATTAGTTTTCAGTTTCTAGGTGCAGGTTGTCAGCAAAAGAAAGTTGTTAACATTTTTTATGAAATTCAGTTCCTTGTTGCATTTTAAAATTATTGTTACTGGTAGTTCTGAAGCTGGTTAGATTATTTTCCAGGGTCTATAAAACATCTGTAACATAGTAATTGTTCTTCATATCTTCCCTGCAACTTTTGATTCTGTAGCTGGAATTTCTGATAAGACAATTTTTGAAAATGCATTGTTGTCTAAACTGTAAAGGTCCTTTTTAATCTCTGAAAAGCAAAGAGGGATTATACCAAAGCCTTCCATCCTTCAAGATTGAAAATATGTATTAGGCTACATTCTGTATCACTGAGTCATTGTAGGATCTATCTTATTTACAGTGATCACCTGCTGAAAAACAGAATTTTCTACATGACAGACAACTACAACATTTGGCTCAGAAGACAGGGATAAAAGCACATTACACAATGATTCATTGTAGGAATTAATGGAAACAACTTGTAGGAATGAATACAATTGTCATTCAAATTGAGGGGGAAAATAATAAGTTTTCTTTCCATGATTAGTTTGAATTTTAAAGCACTACCCATAGTGGAAGACTTAATTCACATTTGACTCGTTTTAAGTTTGCTATTCTTATTCTTTCATCTCCATTGCCTTTTTTGCTTTCAGAATGTATATTGTAACTGCCTTGAGCAATGGTGAGCATTGCTGTACCAAATGTTTTCATTTGTTCTTGGCAAATACCACAACACTGTCAGTGATGCTTTTGTTAGTCATAATTGATGATTCTGTCAAAATAATTTCATTTGCCACTTAAGCATTAACAATGCTTTCTAATTGATGCCAGGTTCATTTTTCCCCCTATGTGTGAATGACTGGGTTGAATTTAACTACAGTACTAGTTACTTAATCAGGAAATAAAACTCTTATCAACAATAAAACATATCAATAATATGTAAACACATTTCAATTCACTTTAAAATACACACCCACACATGCATGGTGGGGTCTTGAGAAATTGATTTTTGGGTTTTTCTGTCCTTCTGCTGGGCAGAAAGAGCTTCTTTACAAAAGGGGGAGTTCCTTTGACTATGGCTACAATCCTAAAGTCACTTTCCTGGGAGTAAGACCCATTGAACACAGTGGGGCTTACTTTTGAGTAGACATGGTTAGGATTGTGCTCTATGCTTCCTTTCACATTAGCTCTTTATTCATTTCTAATGACTTTCAGCAAGTTAGAATTCCTTGCCATGTGATTTTTTATTCCTACATGAAGACAATCGTAGGAAAAAGTTTGCATTGTTCTAGCAGCGAATACATGTGTTAGGCACCTGATATGAACACGCCTTTCTGATTTGACTCATCTAGGCACAACATTGCAAGTGAAAAACAAACTATGCTCTCTTCTTAGTTCAGAGCTCAGTTTCATGTAGGAAGAAATATACTTTGTGAAAGCCACTCTTCCCTTGTAAGGAAGCAAAAGCAGTGTATACTTCATGTGGACTTTTCCCTACCAAAAGCAAATGACTCTAGTTTTTTGTATAACTTCTTCAGGTTTCACAAATTCTTAATAAAGAAAAGAAATACTTTGCATGCTTCTCACTACCAAAATCTGAATATATATTTCAGAGTGTTTTGACAGTTTCGCACATAACACCTGTACTTAAGACGCTTCACGGCTCTTGGTAAGGTATAGGATTGAGTTTTTTTTCTTTTTTCCTTCCCAGGCCGATGCATGGTCTTTCCCTGCCTGCCTTTGCTGGATATCTTTTTGTCTTTCGTATACTAGGCTACTTCTCATGCTGCAGTCTGTCAGGCCTTCCATTTGCTGAGTGTGTGCACATTGTCATTCATTTGTAGATAATTTGGTTACTCTCACCAGGCACTTCCACCCTTCTTCACCGTCAAATGGTGGCTGCTGCTGCATTTTACTGAACCTTGAATATTGTGAAGACATGTCTGTTTGCCTTGCTTATAAGCTATTTGTGCAAGTCTTTTTATTTGCTCTCACCCCCTCGCATCAAACTGCGTGATGAATGCTGTTTGCGTTTAATAATGGGTTGATCGCGTGCGCCTGAATTATCATGCTAGATATAAAAGCCATATATAAAATATATGTGATGGACATACGATCTTTGGACACCTAAGGTGAGACACCAAGTGTAGCCTTACATGGATTCTCTGCAGGATTTAAATAGGTAAGGGAGGCTGCTGGACTCTATAAAGCCTGTAATGGGACTCCCAGTTCCACTCCTTACAGGCTTTCAGGGAGAGCAGAGAGACAGCATCCCATTCACTTATCCCAGAAAGTTGGATCACAAGCTCCCCAGTCTGCCCATGACAGGCATTGCAGGCCACTGGCTGCTCTTCACTCAACCCCACAAAGCCCTCCCAGGGCACAGCAGGAAGGGCTCCTCTCATGTAGCCTCAGGTTTTGCCCACTCATAAGTTATTCTGTAGGAAACGCTTCTTTTTATGTGTTTTTCTGCATTTGATCTGGCCTCAAAGACTAGTTGCAGTAACATCTTCTATATGGAAAGTGGAAAATGCAACAATGATGGGGCAAGGTTGAACTCAGTGTTGCTTTTCAGTGGCCACACAGGTAGAACATTATCTCTAACAGTGAAATTTACAAGCAATATACACAGAGTATATACCTCCAGATTCATGGAAGTATTTCACCATAGGTGATTAATGGGTGAACCAAGGTGTCCAAATAGATTTGGCCCATGGCAAGCCTTCATTTGGCTTTCAGCAAGCCCCATCCACCCATCCCACAGGCAAAACATGAAATCCTCTGGAGAAAAGGGGAACTCCCTTTCTCTCTGGAGGGCCTTTGAGGACTGTGGAGGCTGCACACAGCTCCTCTCTCTCTGTGCATGAAAATGCTTATGAACTAGTTTGAAGTACACCCCCTCTCTCTTTGTTATAAAGTGTTTACAAACTGATTTGAATTCATTCATAAATTCAATCTCTAATATGTTCATTAATGTAAATTTATTCAAATTTGAACTGTAAATCAATTTTTTTCCTGGTCCTGAAAAATTCTCAGGGTCCTTTCCATTGCCTCCCTTACATAAGAATGAACCTCATCTATATATATAAAAGAGAAAAGTCACTCACTGACTCATCACCGCCCTGCCAAAACCGATGGGCCTAGAAGCGTGAAATTTGGGGTGGGTGTTCCTTCCGTGAGGGAGGGGTGCACTAAGAACTGGTTTTCAGAAATTCCAACCGGAAGGGGGTGAAAAGGGGCGCAATGCGTTTTCCTCCCTATACTTTGCATTGAGAATTGCTGACTCATCAACATCCTGCCCCAACTGCTGGGTCTGAAGCATGGAATTCTGGGAGTTCCTTCTGTCACCTGAACTCCCACCAAGAACCATCTGGAGAAATTAACCCTTCAGGGGCTGAAAAGGGGGCAACGGGTTTTTGTCCTATACTTAACATGGGAGACTGACCAACATCCAGCCAATTTGGTGTTTGGTGCCTAGTGCACTGAGGAGATGTTGTTCAGAGGAAGAGGTTGCACTGGCGAGGATGCTGCGCATGAGGGGAAGTTGTGCATGAGGGAAAGTTGCGCATGGGGGAAGTTGCGCATGAGGGGAAGTTGCACATCGGGGAGTTGCGCATGGGGGGTTGATGCACATGGGGGAAGTTGCACATGGGGGTTGATGCACATGGGGGAAGTTGCACATGGGGGTTGATGCACATGGGGATGATGCGCATGGGGGGATGATGCGCATGGGGGAAGTTGCTCATGGGGGAAAGTTGCATATGGGGGAAGTTGCGCATGGGGGTTGATGCATATGGGGGTTGATGCGCATGGGTGGAAGGTGCACATGGGGGGTTGATGTGCATGGGGGAAGTTGCGCATGGGGAGTTGATGTGCATGGGGGAAGTTGTGCATGGGAGGTTGATGCATATGGGGGGATGGCACACGGTGGGGGGGGAATTTTACTCCCGCAATGTGGGTACGCCTTTCGCTAGTTGATTATAATAGCCTTACTTCAGAGTAGAATGCAAAGGCTGGTCTTTAGGAGAGGCTGAGCAGGTGTTAGCAGAGCACTGAAACTAGCCGGGACTATTTTATCACTGGTTTATGAAGACATCACTTGTATATCAAATTGAAATTTATTAGAAAGTATTTGCTTGTCTTGCAAAACACTCTCAATGCAAGGTTTACTGTATTTCTTTTCCTTATGACCACATGTCTTGAAGTGATCTGTTTAAAGTGTTTGCACAGAAGCAAACCCCACTGTGTAAATCAGCTCTGCTAAAATCTACGCCACCCCTGTCCATGACATGATACACAAAGGCAAGTTTTGTTGTCAAATTTATGTATAATTTGGCAGTTTCTCTTGCATAATGTAGTTTGGTTGCATTGTCTAAATCTTCTAATTACAGATTCAGTTGTCCTTGTTCCAGATGGAAGTACCGTATTTTGCGGTTTGCAATAATTAATCTCCATCACTACATAAAGCTATGCAATTTGCCTTACCAGAAGCAAAAATTCTCAAGGGCATTTATGGAACGCCCATAATATAACTTTAAAATGCTGTAGGCAGCTGAATGAGCACTCCCATGTCTTATGCTTGTTATCATATGCTGTTTCAGCCTTGCAAGCATCAGAGCTTGCAACTTAGGGCGCAATCCAGAGTAACTACGGGGAGTCCTTGCTCCGGTGTAAGAACAACTTACTCTGGATTCTAATATGAATTTCCCATAGGTTTTCACTAGGTGGTGCAGTAACTACAGGTGAACGTAAAGTCTCTTACGTGCTCCCGTAGTTACTCTGGATTTGGGGGTTAGGCTGCAATCCTAAAGACACTTTCCTGGGAGTAGGAGCTATTGAACACAGTGGGGATTATTTTTGAGTAGATATGGTAAGGGTTGTGCTCTTACTTCCACATTTCAGAGCATAGATTGCAGGCTTAGTAACAGTAACAGTAACAAACCTGAAACTTCAGTCTTATGCAATTTTGACATGGCAAACCTGCCTGGTTGACATGGGTTTCCCCAAAATGGGATGCCTGGCCCTTTGAAAAGCAAGGGTACATGCAGGAAGTTTGTGTGGGAGAAGAAAACAATGGAATTATTTCCAACAACTAATATAGGATCACAGTCCAAGTGTTACTGAACACAGGGGGCTTACTTCTGAGTCAGGTAAATGATATCATTTGTGAAGCTAATGGACTATTACAGACTATAGGATGGTTTAGTGGAGGGTAATAAAGAAGGTTACTGCGTTTGCCACAAACCCTTAAATTAAAGTCTACTCATTATGTGAGTGTGCAGTGGTTTATGGGAACATGAACACTGAGAGCAAGATTGCCTCTCTTCCATTAAAGACCTGTATGTGTACATTACATTGTATTACATTGCTGGGGGGTTATTTATAGATATTGCTAGGACTTACTAAGTAGAGCAGTGTCCTCAGTGAAATGAGGAGAACAGCAATATGAAACAGGTAGATCATTAATGATTTAGAAAGCAAATGTTGAGATCCACTGTTCTTGCTCTGTTAATTGCCCAAACTTGCAGGCAGAATAAATTCGTGCTCAATTAAAGTTTAATAGAACTGAATTGGAATGGAGGGTGTGTGTCTGTCTTTGTGTGTGTGTTTGTGTGCATGTTGCTCATTGTAGCTATTGTTACTTTTGGTAGTAGGGGATCTCAAAAATATATTTTGCCCTCCTGAGCCCTGCCATACTTACCAGTACAGTGGTGCCTCACGTAAAGAATGCCTCATGTAAAGTATGTTTCACGTAACAAACAAAAATTTCTCTAGGATTCTGCTTCACGTAACAAACTGTGCTTCACGTAAAGAACACATTTGTTGGCAGTTGGGGCAGATGCGCTGGCCGGCAGCCTGTTTAAAAAGCATCAGGGCTGCCTAGCGTACCTGCCCATAGTGAAAGCAACACTTCCGCGCTGTTCTGCCTGTGGCAGGGGGCCTGCTGGGCAGAGGGAGAGAAGAGCAGTGGAGAAAAGGGAAGCAGCTCAGGGCTAGCCAGAAGGGAGCAGGGGAGAGAGAGGCTCAGGATGGAGAGAAGGAGAAAATGGGGAGACACTTTGAAGGTGTCTTGGATTGCAGCCTCCTAACCATGTCTACCCAGAAGTAAGCCCCATTGTGTTAAGTGGGTCTTACTCCCAGGAAAGTGTCTTTAGGACTGCAACCTAAGTAGACTTCATAAGATCATGCAGACTGAATGCATGTTTTGAATTCAGTCCCAGTGTTCTGTCATCATTTTTATATCCAGTTAATATTTTTATATGAATATTTTTGGGGTTGTGGAACCAATCATCTGAGTTTCCATTATTTGCTATGGGAAAATCCGCTTCACATAAAGAACGTTTCACGTAACAAACATGCCTCCAGAACGAATTAAATTTGCTACGTGAAGCATCACTGTACATACAGTAAATAACAGTGTTTTATTATAGTTAATTGTGTTATGTTACAGTGTTTTGAATTCAATTCCTTTGTTTTGTCATCATTTTTACATAATATTTTTATATGAATATTTTTTGGGTTGTGGAACCAATTGTTTGAGTTTCCATTATTTCCTACAGGAAAATCTGCTTCACGTAAAGAATGTTTCACGTAAAGAACATGCCTCCAAAACGAATTAAATTTGTTACGTGAGGCGCCACTGTACTTCTTTACTTTTCTTGTGAAAAATTTATGGTGATTACCCTAGTGGTTGTAGCATTTGTGACTTATAACTGCTTAATTTCAGTTTTTTAGAGTTCTGCTCCATTTAAACATATGCTGTGTTGTGTGTGTTTTTAATGTGAGTTGCCTGGAAACACGTTTCTATTTATAACAAAAATGATACATTATATATGTGAATACATTTCCATACATAGCAATTGTTTTCTAAAGATCTCATTCTTTTCTTTAGGTATTATAGCCCTTTTATAGATATTTTTAACAACTATAGTATATGTGAATTTTAGCAACACCTTTAAGACAGAAAATGGAAAAGGTGGAACATTGTAATGTTTATCTCTGCTCTTGTAGAAGATGTGATTGATGCTTCAGTCAGAAACATAATTTTCTAAGCCACAAAGAAAATCTTTACCTACAGTGTTTGGTGTAGTGGGATTGATTGTTACCTTCATACCCTGTTCTGCCTGTTTCACACATCACCTAAAAACAGAATACACCTAAAAAGATGTTTGTGTGTTCACCCAAAATATAATATATGACTGAGACAAACATGCACTTGGAAATGCATGTTTCTCTGGAGGAGGGAAAAGGTGCATTCAGGAGACTGCCTGGGTTTGCCCCCGCCCTCCAGTGAGACAGGGCCGGACCAAAAACTTTGTCTCCTCCTCGCGTGGGGCAACACATCCCCAGTCTGGCTCTGGCTCCCTTTGAGTAAGGGCCACGTTTTTGCTGGGCTCCATAGAGCTCAGCCAGTCTCTTCCTCTACCTTCTCCTTCCTTCTCTACCTTTCTCCCTCTCCCCTGACCTTCTCTCACCCTTTCTCCCAGGTGGACCAGGGCATCGCAGGTCGTCCCTACAGGCCGGGATCTGCCCAGGCCCTGAGGGTCTTTTTGGTGCTGGGGGAAGCCTTCGGGTCTCACCCCCCACGCCGCGGACAGGCCGGCCATCCGCAGCTCAGCGGTGGCTTGGGGAGGCGAGGAGGGCACCTGCGGGCTCCGTCCCCTTGCCTCGCCCGCTCAGTCGCCGGCAGGAGGTCGCCTGCGGGCTCTGCCTCCTGGCCGGCTCTGCAGCATCCTTGGGAGCGCAGAAGAGGCGCTGAGCGGCGGACACCACCACCAGCGGCGTCTCCGCCCGGGCGGCAGCGCTCCCGGCCCCAGCAGAGTCTCCAGTGGCACGGAGGCTGGGCGTCCTGCCTGCCGCGGCAGCAACCACCTCCAGCAGCGCGGGCCTGGCTGGGGCGAGCAGCTGCTTCTCGCCCGCCATTTTGGGGCTCTTCAGTGTTTTCCCGTGCTGCACCAGAATCACGCAGCGCCATCTTGGAGAGTCTGGCTGCCCCTCGCTTTGGCTTCTGAGGATCACAGTGAGTTGTAACCCCACTGGGGATCCCTCTGGGGGGAGAATTACAGGGAGAAACCTGGTTTCTTAAGGAGTTAATATTGGGGGAAAAAAAATTATTACTGTTGCTTAACCCTTTTATTGCTCCCAAGGCTTTCAATAGTAACTTGACATGTCTCAGGATCAGGCCTTAGCAGGGGTCCCTAGCCAGATGGCACTTGGCAACCAGGACAGTCAGGGGTCCCCCACCATGGATGCCCATCTCAACCCACTCTCAGCGGCCTCCATCAGCAAGGCCATAGGGGAGGCAGTGTCTCAAACCCTGCCAGCCCTGGTGAAAGCGATGGTCAAGTCTTCCGCGCAGACCCGTGTCCTCTCGGCAGCCTCTTGCAACCCTAGCTCATTGTCTTCCTCGGAGGACTCCCCTCCTAGCCCCCCCCAGGAAGAAGCAGCGCAAAACCAACACCTCGCAGTCAGAAGCAAGCCTAAACACAAGGCCTCTAAAAAACACAAACGAGTTCACACACCATTATCTACGTCTTCCTCTTCACCATCTTCCTCTTCTGATTCGGACCTGGAAGAGGGGGAACTATCCAGCAGAGACACTGAGGAAAAGGCCCGCAAAAAGGACAGACTTTTTCCTTCCGACTACTTGGAGGCCATGGTGGACCGCTCCTCCTCTTGCCTCCACCTGGCCAGGCCATCTGACGTCGACTCAGACTCTGACCAAGACGAGACGGAAGCCTTCCCCAAATCTGATACTAAGGGCACGGTGTTCCCTTTTCCCAAGGCTTTCAATAGCATATTCACCCAGGAATGGCACTCGGCCTCTCTTAAAGGGGTTGGCACAAAATTGGTCAACAAATATTACACCCTGCCAGACAAGCAGATGGAGTTGCTCAAGGTTCCAGCTATCGACGCCCCAGTGGTCGCCCTGGCCTCTTCATCTCTTCCAGTGGATGGGGACGCCTGGCCCAAAGATGCTACCGACCGCAAGATCGAGGGAAGCCTCCGCCGGAATTTTGAGCTTTCCTCCTATTCCTTCAGAGCCGCATCCGCCAATTCCGTGATGGCGAGGGCAGCTTTCATCTGGGCGCAGGAAGCCGCCAAAATCAAACATCTGCCGAAGAGCATCTTCCGGAGGATCGCGCTGGCTTCGGCCTTCTCAGCCGACGCCTCCTTGGACTCCATGAAGCTAAATGCCAGGGCCATGGTGGCCAACGTAGCAGCGCGCAGGGCCCTCTGGCTCAGATCCTGGTCTGGCGAACCCGGTGCCCACTCAAAGCTCATTCACCTCCCCTTTGAGGGCACGAAATTGTTCGGCAAGGCGTTGGATCCAATCCTTATTGAATCCAAAGACAAGAGAAAGGTCCTCCCACCGGGGAAAAAGGAATCCTCCAGATCCAAACCCCAGTCCTTTTGGTCCTTTCGTTTCAAACAACAGGAGTCTGCCGGCTCCCGGTTCAAATCCCGCTGGACCAACGCCAGAGTGCTGCCCAGATCCAAGCCCGGGTACAACAAGCAGCAGTACTCCCGCAAACCTGGACCAAAGGACCCCAGAACAGCATGACGCCAGGCCCTCAGGCAAGCCCTGCGCTATAGGGGCCCACTTGCTGGGCTTTGCTCATCGCTGGCGAGAGTCCACCAACGACGCCTGGGTCATCAAGATCGTTTCCAGGGGTCTCACCCTGGACTTTCACTCCCTCCCGCCAAATCGTTTCTGGCAGGTCCCGATATCCAGAGATCCCCACAAACACCGTATGAAGTCATTAGCAATACAACACCTCCTCAGCATCCAAGCCATAGAGCCTGTTCCCCGGCACCAGAGGGGCAGAGGAGTGTACTCCGTTCTCTTCCAGGTGCCAAAAAAGAACGGGGACACCAGATCGATCCTCGACCTGAAGTGGCTGAACAAGTTCATTACCAAAACAAAGTTCAAAATGGAGACTTGGAGGACCATCATGGCAGCGCTACAGAAGGGGGATTTTCTGGCATCTCTGGACCTATCGGAGGCCTACTTCCACACCCCTATCCATCCATGTTTCAGGAAGTATCTCTGCTTTTCATACGGCACCCTTCACTTCCAATACTGAGCCCTCCCCGGCCTCTCGGCAGCCCCGAGAGTGTTCACGAAGATTCTAGTGGCACTCGTGGCAAGTCTCCGGAGGAGGGGGATCTGTCTATTCCCATATCTAGACGACGTTCTAATTGCCGGTTCCTCCGCCTCTCTGGCCTCGCAACACCTTCGACAAACAATGGAATGTCTCCAAAGGCACGGATTCATCATCAATATGCAAAAGAGCTCGTTGACGCCTGCCCAGCAGATTGTTCATCTTGGACTGCTGGTGGACACCTCATCGTTCCAAATCTCCCTCTCCCCAGAGAGGTGGGACAAACTTCAAGCTCTTCTACTTTCAGTCCGGCAAGCCCATCAGGTGCCCCTCAGTACACTGGCGTCCCTGCTCGGGAGCCTCGTCTCCTGTCAGGACGTCATCTCTTGGTCCCACTTTCGTCTGCGGCCCTTCCAGGCCTTCCTCCGTCCCTTTGCGGAGGCCATAGAGTGGAGGGCTCATCTGTCCCTGACATTGCCACCTGAAGTGATTGCCTCCCTGGAGTGGTGGTTGGCGCCTCGGAGGCTCTCCACAGCTACAAGCCTGGCTCGACCGCCCGAATTAGTCCTCACGACGGATGCCAGCCTTCTGGGATGGTGGGCCCGTCTCCAGAACCACCTGGCCCAGGGAGCGTGGTCAAAGAGAAGCGCTCTTCTCCATCAATCGGCTAGAGCTTCGGGCCATTCGCTTGGCCCTGCTTCATTTTCACCACACAGTCTACAATCAACACGTGTTAGTACTGACGGACAATGTCTCGGCGAAAGCCTTCGTGAACCGGCAGGGAGGCACGAGATCGTCGGGGCTCATGAGGGAAGCATCCAAGCTCTTCCTCTGGGCAGAATCTCACCTACTGTCAATTCGAGCGGTTCACCTCCCGGGAAAGACGAACCTGGAGGCGGACTGGCTCAGCTGACGTCAGGTTCAGGAGGGAGACTGGAGCTTACATCCATAAGTCTTCCAGATGATCACAGAGGCTTTCGGCACTCCGGAAGTCGACTTGTTCGCTTCAAGAGACAATGCCCAGGTCCCAAGGTTCGTGTCCCGCTTCCCGGATCCGCTGGCACTGGGGACAGACGCCCTTCTGATCCCATGGCCACGGTCTCTGCTATATGCCTTCCCGCCTCTGCCTCTCCTTCAGGCAGTCCTGCATCGAGTAAAAAAGTTCCAGGCGGACCTGATACTGGTGGCCCCAGACTGGCCCCGGCGGCCGTGGTATCCGGACATAGTCAACCTCTCCATCAGGCAACCTCTGCGACTTCCGCTCAGACCGGACCTGCTGAGGCAGGGCCCACTGTTCCATCCAAACCCGGAACTCTACCACCTGTCAGCCTGGCTTTTGAGCGGCAGGCACTCCTAAAGAAAGGATACTCGGTCAAGGTCCTAGACACTCTTCTCTCATCCAATAGGGAGTCCACAAACAAAATTTATGCAAGAACCTAGAAGAAGTTTTCTCACTGGTGCCAAGCGAGAGGGTTTTCTCCATCAAAACCTAAGCGAGCACAGGTTCTAGACTTCCTTCAAGAAGGCATGGACAAAGGCCTTAGCATGAATACCATCAAGCGCCAAATGTCTACCATCAGCTCCATTCTGCGCTCTAAGGGAGGTAAATCTTTTTCTAGCCATCCAGATTGCAAGCGTTTCATTCAGGCGCTCAAACTGTTGAGGCCTCCGGTCATTCATCAATTCCCTACCTAGGACCTTCCTACTGTGTTGAAAGCTCTTATGGGACCGCCTTTCGAGCCTCTTGCCACTGTGCCTATCAGGTTGGTGACCCTGAAATCCATATTTTTGGTAGCTATATCATCAGCTAGGTGGGTATCTGAAATTGGGGCGCTATCCACCAACCCAAACCTCTGCAGCTTCCAGACGGACAGGATCGTTCTTCGGCTCGACCCGTCATTCATTCCCAAGGTAAATTCGATTTTCCATAGGGCGCAAGAGATAATACTTCCCACCCTTTGCCCCAACCCTGGGTCTCATAAGGAGTGGGCCTGGCACTCGCTCGACGTCAAGAGGGCCCTTAGTTTCTACATTGATAGAACTAAGGAATTCAGGAGGACGGAGGCTGTGTTCGTGCTATTTGGGGGGCCAAACAGGGGGAAACGGGCTTCTACATCATCATTGTCTAGATGGTTGAGGGCAGTAGAGGCCTATTCTGCGGGAGGAAAAGTACCACCTGAAGGGATAACGGCACATTCCACCAGGGGGGCGGCAGCGTCTGCTGTCTTCGAGGGCGGCATTTCCCTCGAAGTCATTTGCAAGGCAGCGGCGTGGGCCTCCCCTAATACGTTTATAAGGCACTACAAAATAGACCAGGCGGCTTCGGCTGAGGCTGCTTTTGGCCGTAGGGTGCTCCAGAGAGTAGTACAATAAAGATGGGTGCGTCTCCCCCACCCTGAGTGTGAGGCTCTGTTACATCCCAGGCAGTCTCCTGAAACCACCTTTTCCCTTCTCCAGAGAAGGCAGGAATTTTCTTACCTGCAAATGTCCTTTTCTGGGAGGAGAGGAAAAGGTGCATTCAGGCCCACCTCAGTGGAGACGCACCGTATCTTTGTTCCCTGACATAGGCCAGGGGTGGGGCTCTTGTAGAAGTCAGTTTCAGTGGCTTAATGTTTTTTTAGGATGCACCTGGTCCGGTTCCTGGTTGACCTGTGTTTGCAATTACTGATTGTATGTATTCCTGACGTCCCGTGCAGTTAACGGGGTGCGGGGGTGCTGTGTTCCCTTGGTTCTGTTGGTTTTCTGTCTTGTTTTTTCCTTGTCCAGTCTGTTCCTTCCTAGTATGGTCTTTAGGGGCGCTCTTCTCCTTCTTCGGGCTCTTGTATCCGGACTGGGGAGGTGTTGCCCCACGCGAGGAGGAGACAAAGTTTTTGGTCCGGCCCTGTCTCACTGGAGGGCGGGGGCAAACCCAGGCAGTCTCCTGAATGCACCTTTTCCTCTCCTCCCAGAAAAGGACATTTGCAGGTAAGAAAATTCCTGCCATCTTATAGGTACACTCATAGACTTGGGTTTCATTGCAAATCCCAATTCAGTGAACACTTGATGGCAACCCATTTTCTGCTACATCATGTGTGGAATGGTCTTCCTGAAATAGCTATTTATTCATTGTTCTATCCAGTTACCTTCCATGCTTCTAATACATGGCTGAATATGACCTAATTTTTCATTACAAAGGATTTTTTGCATGTTGTGATGAGAGCAGCCAATTTCTAGCTATAGAAATAGCAGTTGAATTTGGCCTCTGTTCTGTTCCTCTTTGCAAATGGCAGCTGTCAAACATGGAACAAAGAGTGTTCCTTGCTTTCCACTGTGGTAGTGGGAGGTAGAATTTTATGGATACTTTGCATGACTATGTGTGGTACTGTTTAACAACCCAGTACTGATCCATCTCTGAAAAATACAACAATACCATGCTTGAAACACCTTTCTTTTTTCTTTTGAACATAAATGCTGAGACTTGATCGTTATTTTTAAAAATGCATATTTTTTTTCAGGTCTGACGTTGTTGTCCTCTGTTTTTCCATTGCTAACCCTAACTCCCTGAATCATGTGAAAACCATGTGGTATCAAGAAATCAAGCACTTCTGTCCTCGCACACCTGTTATTTTGGTTGGATGTCAACTGGACCTTCGATATGCTGATCTAGAAGCTGTAAACCGAGCCAGAAGGCCACTAGCAAGGTAGAGTTGACTTAGGTGTAGGTCACTGACAATGACAGCATTCCCAGTTGGCAACATTAGCACAAATCTTGGTTTCTATGGAGTGCATAGTGTTCTACTTTCTCAAGACACATATGAAGTTACTCTTCATATCAGTTTGTTGATTCATCTGGCCTAGTGCTCTTTATTCCAATTGGCTGTGTCTCCAAGACAATAACATTTTCCAGACATGCTACTTAAGATGCTGGGGGATTGAACCTAGGACATTATAATTGAAATGTTTGCCTAACATTGTCTTCAAGTATTCATGCATCATCAAATTTGCTGAACAGCATATCCTACAAAACTACCCTTTGTGAACTTGTATCATTTTAAAAGCAAACTTACCTCATGATCATCATTAAATTCCGTAACAGCATATTATTTATTATTATTCTATTTTCACGTAGGCTGCAATTCTCAAGACACTTTCCTGGGAGTAAGACCCATTCAACACCATGGGGCTTACATTTGAGTAGACATGGGTAGGATTGTGCTCATAGTTGTGTTGTTTTTGATTGTATATATCCACCTATCAAGTCCCTCCCAAAGACCTAGGATTGGTAGCTATTCTGTACGTTAATTATATAATGTGTGAAATAGTATTTCCATAGTGCTTGGTTTAAGGAAACCTTGCCCTTGGCTGATGCCAGAGGTCATGATAATAAATAGAATTTGGCTGTAGATAATGGGAGCTTCCATTGAATGGGAGGCTGTAGATAAAATGACAGCCTAGTCAGATTAGAAACAACTCTAATTTAGTGAGCTGAGAAACAGGAAGGAAAAGAAGCACAGTTTGAGTTTTTTAAGTGGAGATTCCAAGAAATTGGTTTGTAAGGTTGTTAGTTGTGTAATTCAAGTACCCCTGGAAGCTATTTCCAACTTTTTATGCTGCTTTGTTTTTATTCATAGGCCTATCAAAAGGGGAGATATTTTGCCACCAGAAAGAGGCAGAGAGGTTGCCAAGGAGCTTGGGATACCATACTATGAAACGAGTGTATTTGATCAGTTTGGCATCAAGGATGTGTTTGATAATGCAATAAGAGCTGCACTGATCTCCAGGAGGCATCTTCAGTTCTGGAAGTCACATCTGAAGAAAGTTCAAAAACCTCTACTTCAAGCTCCATTTCTACCTCCAAAGGCACCTCCTCCAGTTATCAAAATCCCAGAGTGTCCCATCACGAGTATCAATGAAGCTGGGTACTTACTGGACAATCCATTGTGTGCTGATGTCATGTTTATCCTTCAGGAACACACTCAAATTTTTGCTCACAAGATCTACTTAGCTACCTCCTCTTCAAAATTTTATGATCTTTTTTTAATGGAATGTGGAGAAACATCAGACTTATCAGAGACAAACTGTAGCACAGAAAAAACCAGCAGAAACCTCATGAGCAGGGGGTGCAGTCTGGATACAGATGATGGTGGTGAGGCAACCTTAAAAACTTTTAATGCCAAATTTGCATCATTGATGGATAGTGGTAATCCTTCAATGCAGCTTGAAGCAGAAGAAGCTGGTTGCTTGAAACAAGCTCTGACATCTTGGGGCAAAGGGTTTGCAAGCATGCACAAGGAAATGCAAGTTAACCCAGTTTCAAAGAGGACCTGCACTGTTACTGTTGTCAAGATGGATGTCTCTATGCAGCCCGGACCTTTTAAAACAGTTTTGCAGTTTTTGTACACAGGCCAGCTGGATGAAAATGAAAAGGATCTCACCCGGGTGGCTCAGATTGCTGAGATATTGGAAGTATTTGACTTGCGGATGATGGTGGAAAACATCACAAATAAGGAAGCCTTCATGAACCAGGAAATTACAAAGGCTTTCCATGTCAGAAAAGCTAACAGGATAAAAGAATGCCTCTGTAAAGAGACATTTTCCGGTAATGTCTGCTAATTTATTTTTATTGTATTCATATAATAATTTATTGTATTTATTTCCTGGCTTTCTTTCACCATGGAATTTCAAGGAGACCTAATGGTTTCTAAAAAGCCCTAAACCTGTTCAACAGTGTAACTGATTCTCCTTGTAAATCTCCACAATTATTCAAATAATCGTTCCATGTGTAAATCAATTTACAACTTACATGGAAGCTGGTGGTGCAGCTTAAAATTCTCCCAAGGAGAACAGCTACATAGCATAACCACTTGAAGTTCCCGTGTTGATCTGGTTCCCACGTTGGCAGAAACAGCTTCCCAGTGGATGATCACAATTTGCTAGACATGGCTTTCACAACATTCATACAAAGTGACATCTGTCAGTGTGGTTTTTCAGGCTCACAGATTCCCTTTTCCATATGACAAGGACACAGGCCCACTTGACAGGGAAAGCTGTAGCATGACTGAACCATGATGTGCAGAAGTGGGAGGTCCAGGTTTGCAACACTGTTGTGCACAATCTAGGCAGCCTTGGGCACACATGTTTTTCTTCTAATCTCAGACCTCTGCCTCTTAAATGGTAATATTAATAACTGCTGTCCTGCATAGTGAGATAAAGATTGTACAGTAAATAGTTCAGCACTGTTAGTACTCTGTATACATTGAGCAAAATTGTATATAATGCATAAGATCTAAAATCTCATCTCCCAGTATCTTTTTCTTTATCTTAGGCAGCTATATACATAATGTGGGAGTCCCCAAAACTGCTGTGGCTCCCAGTGACTCAAATTTGCTTAATTAGGAGCTTTGTAGGGAAAATGACATGAACATAATGGGTTAAACAATCCCTATCCAGATGAAGACCCTGCTCTTTTACACTAAAAACAAACTCTAAACTAGATAGTGACAAATGCACTGGTGGGGCCTTGGTAATTGTGGATGATCCATTCTCAGACACACACACCCACCCAAACCCACTGATACCAAAAAAAATGGATAAGCATGGTTTTATCCCTTTAAACCCTCCAAAGGCAATTGGAGCTGTTACCTCCAGATGGCTCTCTGAAGCCCCCAGAAGCCACATGCATCCACTTGGGGCCACTGCAGCCTTCAGAGTGACTAATTTCTGGTTTCCCTTGCTATTTGGAGGTTTCTGATTTTGCCAAGTCTGGCTCGGTGTGGATCTGGGATACATGTGTTCAACCAGATATGCGGATAGATAATCCACAGATATGGAGGCCCCACCTGTATTGTCCCATTGATATTGCCCTAGGTAATAACAAAAGCAAGAGTTTTGTCTCCCTGCCTTTGAGACTTGTAGCAGCTTCCATGATTTTGTGTATCATAGGAAGTATAGTTATTTGGTATTATGTGCTATCTGCATTTAGACAAGCATATTGGCAGCTCAATCCTATTGAATGAGAGTACCAATTCTCTAGATTTCTGTGAGTGCAGTGCCGGTGCTGGGTATCACACAAGTGCCATAAAGTGCTTTCCAACATCTTGTGTGAAGTGGTGCCAGCTTGTGCCATCCCTCTGGCATCAAATCTCACCTCAGTGCCTCCCTCCAAGACAGGTAAATATTTCCACAAGGAAGAGTAGAGGAAGCCGTTCTGGAAGGGAGAAAGAGTGTTTTTGAATGGGGGATGGTGGCAGGGTTGCCATATGTCCCAAAATCAGGGACAGTCCTGATTTTGGGGGGTTTTGTTCACATACTTGCAAACGGGATAGAGAGTCCTGTCCTGATTTTGTGGAAGAAAATTATGGCAACCCTAGAGTGTTGGCAAGGGAAGTTCAGGCCTAGGATGGATGGAGATGGCAACCATATTTAAGACTGGCAGCATTACACAGAACTACTTGGTATTGTCTCAGCTAAATATCTGGCAAAGATGCAAGTAGCTCCATTGAGAAGCTGTGTTGCAAAAAAAAGAACAAATGTTTTCTTACTCCAGGAAGACCTCTCACTCTCATCCAATGCTGGATACAGCATGGGCCCAGTGGCCTGTCTCTGGGTTTGGATAGGACTGTGCTGTGTCTCAATGTCCCAGTTACTTTGTGTGAATGAAGTGCTCCATGACCAGATATGGAAGTGATGAGTACCACCCAAAGAGGCTCAGATTTTGATTTCAGTCATTTGTGAATTACATCTATGCTCTTTGGGTGTCTTTAACAAGGCAAATTCCTATAATAGTTCTGTGAGGCACTTGGATTGTGCTGTCTACTATGTCCTCCTTCTATTGTTACATTTGATTGCAACCATTTTCCATAATCGATGATGATTTTGTTCTTTGATCTTGTTTCTTTGATCCTATGGCAGATGTGACATTTAAGTTGGAAGATGGGAACATAAATGCCCATAAGCCACTACTGATCTGTAGCTGTGAATGGATGTCTGCAATGTTTGGAGGATCATTTGTTGAAAGCTCCAACAGTGAGGTATTTGTCCTCTTGAGCATGTAACCTCAGTAATGTGCCGTATGCACTGTCAAATTGCAGTTATTTAAGTAATAGCACATTTTTCAGGAGCTTGTCATCATTGGCTCAGACAACATTTTCAAAATATTTTTTATTTCAAATAATACTGAAAAGTTTTCCTCTGAAGAAGTTGCTTGAATCAGCTATTCCAGTGAATTTCGCCCATCCCCGTGGACCAAGGTTGACTCTGATACTAGTTGATTGACTAGTTGTAAAATATAGCAGAATCAGTTTAAATTAGATATTGCCCACCTGCTGCCTATTAAATTGTCTTAAGAGCCCAATTCTACTAGCTAGTACTGGGTGTAATAAAATCACTGTAAAGCGCTTTTCATCATCCAGCAAGTAAATGAAACTGGCAGGAAGGCCTGTGCTATTCCCCATTCCCACGATGGTGTGGGGAGGCCAATTCATGTGTGTCACTGGCCCAAAACCCTGCAGCGGTGGCATAGAAGTTCTTTACAGGCACTTTTGTGCCGCCCCCCCCCCCTCAGCGCAGGGCTTGTGCAGGCCTAACAGGGCATTAGGATTGCATTATCAGTTTTGTGTTGATCTAAGAAGCCCCATTTAGCTGGCTGGGGTGTGACATAGGGTAGATCTCCCAGGACATCTCCCACTCTGCTGTAATCCAACACTGGATAGGATTGGGCTATCAGACTGATGAGCAGCTCTTGACTCATGGGAATTCTAATTAATTCCTTCCTTCAATATCTTTTTAAATGGGAAATTTTTATAAATCCATGCAAGATAATTTGCTTACCAAGATGAACAATACTCATTTTCTATATTAGTTAAAAGTACCTGGTGAACTTCTGAGACGTTATATTTATGGAAAAGGCTATCAGTTTTATTTTGAGTAGTATTTATTATTTTAAAAGGAAAGGCTAATTTAGACTCACCTGATTTATTTTTATCCAAACTCAGAGGCTTGGGATCATTCCTGATGGTTCATCATATTTTGTCTATCGCTTCTTGTGGCCTGATTATTAAGGAGTGCATCTCTATAGCAAGGGGAAATTATAACCCTCAGCATGGCTGTCGCTTGGCTTCCCTCCTTTGCCTTTTTGGTATTTAATATTCTGGATGGTTGTGTTCTACTTAAATTTTTTCTCATTACTTTTAAAACAGCAGTAAGCATAACTCCCTCCCCAGGGGTTTTCTTAGCAGGTGGTTCATTAAAAATACATACCTTGATTTTTAGTAAGTAGCATTCTACAGCAAGCATGTATATTCATTTTCTACAGGCTGGTTCCTAATTATAAATCCTGCTAGTTTGCATGCTTCTCAGTAAGCTTAAAATATTAATTGCAAAAGTCTTGAATTTTGTAGCACACAAAGTGCTGCATCCGAGATCTTTAGGTTCAAAAGTACAAGCACGGCCTTGGAAATAGAACAGAGAAGTAGCGAAATCCAAGAAGTGTGCGGAACGCAGAGACCGAGGCAATCTGACATAAATATAATGAGCTCCTTCTAATTTATTTATTGTTTTGAAATTCTGCAGGGAGAACAGGTTATTTGCTGCAATAACTCATGCTTTTGTGCTTCGGTCTTTGTATCAGCCAGCAATGGGAGAAAAAATATCCTGTGTTCAATCTGTTTTACCGTAGATTAGCCACTATAAGAGCGGATCTTTGCCCTCCCCTAGTGGCTGCTGTGCAAGAGCCTGTCTTTTTTAGAAGATTAGATCCCAAATGTTGTTTTTGCAAAGAGACTCTTTAGGTACCTTACATCTGTTTTGCAAGGTGAGCCAATTTGTCCTTGAGAAAATGTTTAGAAGATGGCATTGCTTTTTGAAGTGGTTACCTTTGCTAGTCTTCCCCCTCCCCTTCAAAAAGCATTTGGGATACACTGTGTATGCTTTGATTTTCTTTAAAGCTTTAGCCACCAGATGGATATATGTACTTTTCTTATATACTATATCTTCAGCAGCCCCCACCTGTTGTTCCTCTCCCTGCACAGAAACTCCAGTGGGAGTTTCCTCCCATTGCCTCCCATGCTGCCTTGACACAACTCAAGTAAAAACAATGCATTTTTTGTTCTTTTTTTGTCACTGAATTCATTTCTATGCAGGGGACAGGTATTTCAGGAGGGTATGTTGTGTTATTGCTTCCTTCCTCCATGCCCCTTAAGGGAGCAGAGGCAAGGCTTCCCTGGCAGGGGCATCACAATGCCCCATGTTGAGAACCCCTATATTAAAGTATTAATTTTTAATGTGTGGAGAAAGCTTGCCTGGTGCAAAACAGGATGGGAAGGCTCTGGGATAAAGTCCAACATGGTGTTCCCACTTAAAGTGCTTTGCTTTTCTTCAAAGAGGAAAGGGGTGCAAAAGGTTGCAAACGAAGGAGGGGGAGAAAGGATGGGACCTTGCAACGTCATGAGGGTTAGTGCTGTTTTTCTGAAGGAAGAGGTGCCATTACTCACCTGTCAGTACTCACAGGTACTCACCTGTGTATGTCTGTCCATCCCGGTACTCATCCACAGAGGTGCTGGTACTCACACAGAGGTGCTAATACTCCATATAGATGCATACCCCTCAAAAAGACCTCTGGGGTTACCCAGGATGAAACAAGAGGCTGGAGAACCAGAGATTTTGCTCAAATCTCAGCACTCTCAGAAATCCGGTGACAATATTTTATGTCAGTGCTGTGCATCCAGAAAACACCAAGGAGCTTCTGTGTAGTAAACAAAGGGGTCTGCAGAAATACTTTTCCCAGCATGTAGTTTTATTTAAGGATGCCAACCTGCTTGCCAAGCAAGAACTATCAGGAAATTTTCCAAACGAGAAAGAAAGGCAAGGCTTTTCCTACTACAGTCAGCCAGTGGGAAGGGGCAGATGCATGGTTCCTCGGAAAAAAAAACATTAGGGCTACCTAACCACAATCCTAACCACAATTTCCTGAGAGTAAGTACTAGTGAACACAGTGGGACTTACTTCTGAGAAGACATGCTTAGGATTGCACTGTAAGCCTATGACTTCTGGGACTGGAGGCTTCCTGGCCTTCAGCCCAATTCAAAGTGCTCTGTAATGAACCTGTCATAGTTTCACCTGCATGTACTCAGTTGCCCATATACAAAAATAAAAACACATCAAGCAACTCTGATATTTAAGGTATTTTTGTACCTTTTTTGTTTAATCAAGTTTCAGAGAACACCAAGATAGTAGGAGATCAGTAATGAAGTCACAGTGTCATTCATATTGTAGAAGCTGTCCAAAGCTAGAAAGCATCATGTTTCCTGGATTCATGTGAGGTGGGATATCATGACTCAAAATTTTGGGAAACGGTCGTTACATCTTCCTTATCCCTAAAATTTGTGAAGCAGTCTTCCAGCTATCTGCAGGTTGATTGGAAAGCACAACCCTATATACATGTTATTAGGCGTAAACCCCATTGAATATAATGGGACTTGCTACTTGAATAGGCATAGGATTGCATCCTAACTCTGTTAGGGCGCATTACACATATTTTAGTCACAAAATAAAACTGCTCTCTCTCACACATGCACATACCCCACAGAGAGAGAGAGAGTTGTGAGCAAATTTCTTACTTAGACACAGTAAGTATAACTTGAAAGAATGAAATTTTGATGAACTTTTAATGAAATTTTGACAGATTCCAGTGAAGCTCTGGCAGTGCCTCCTTCTAGCAGGTTTCCTGTGAAAGTGGATGCTGTAATTCTGACTGCATCAGAAGATAATGGAATATTGTTATATTCCAGTCCAGTGAGACATCAAAATAACATTTTTAAAAGAGCTCCAGCTGTATGTCTGGCTGAGTCACTTCTTTGAACATGCATATTTCCAGTGCTGGAATAACTGGTTCTCTTTCCCCTTTGTTGTCACTATGTTCAGTTAGTATTTACTTTTGGAGGAAAATGTCATTGGAAATGCTGAGAGTGTTTCAGCTCAAACACTAGTTATTGAAAGTAATTGTCATAGGAAAGATAATACTGCTAGGTGCTGAAAAATAATCAGGAGCTCTGAAAGCATCTCAGATTTATTTTTAGCTACACAACACTTTTATTAAGGACAAAAATGAGCTAATGCGGAAGCGAAGCTCAAATAAGACAATGTGAAATGTCCTTGACATTGTATATCCTGTGCCTGTGTATTATTTTCTCCACCCAGGTTATCTATTTTTTCCATAGAGGCACCTGGTCTATGATAAATGTACTTTCAAGCTTATTTGTTGTGCAACTGCACTTTTAAATTCATTGATTTTGATGGGAAATAATTTATGCCTTTCCTCTGGAGCTCAGGGTAGTATACATAATTCCTCCTCTGCTTGTGTCCACACAGTGTCCAAGTGAGGTAGGTGAGGCTGAGAGATAGTGAATAGACCAAGAAACCCTAAAGCTTCAGGCCTGAGCAGGGATTTGAACCCAGATCTTCTATATTGAGTCTGACTCCTGAACCACTACATCATCCTGGCTTTCAGGATATTAATATTGTACGTGCTTATCTTTCTGTGATGAATATCACTAATTTTCTCCTATGTCTTGCTTATTCTGCCATCTGCTGCAGGTTTTTCTTACAAGGCTGTTTAGTCATCTATCAGCAGTACCCATTATCTTTTGTTGTGGCTGACCTCTCCTTCCCACCTAAGTGACCAGTTTCAGTTGACTTGGATAGGAATGGGTTGCCCTAAGTTGTTTATGTTCCCCTATTGCTAGGTTGTAAGAAAATCCCTTAGATTTTGAGCCTCTCTGCTCATTTGAGGGGGAGACTTCCCCATAGTAGCCTCCTTCTGTCTATGACCTCTAATTTTGTGTTGTGGCAGCAAAGATTACATTTCACCTGTGCAATCCCAGTTTTCCCAGTCAAGGAGGGGAAAAAATAATTAATGCAATTGCTAAACACTGTGCTCATTTTGCCCTTTCCTTGCACCTTAATTGTCCTTGATTTTACTCTCTGTGAAGAGCTGTCACCCTAAGGGTTCAGTTTATGACAACTCAGTATCTGATGGGACACAAACAAAAGATTCACATGGAGTAGAAATTCTATCTCTGTGGTATTCAAGAGTGGAAGATATACCGTAGTCTGCTATCACTGCAATTGCCCTATATAAATTTCACCTAAGAATAACTTCCAATTTGATAGATTGCCTGAGACAACAGAGGTGAATAGTCTGATGAAAACAGATCTTCTACTATTTAGTCAGGATAAATAAGTGGCATATAATGCAGCCGGTTATATTGTAGCAAAACAATTGATGTGCTTTTGTGGAAGGAAATGTGATTGTGTGGGATATCACTTGTTAAGAAGTTCTTTATGGACTGGATCAGTCCATAATGATCAGTGGATCAGTAATTCAGGCTGCAACCCTAACACCCAATTAGGCTGGCATAAAACCTACCACAAGCCCCATGTTTGCCTGAGGGTGTTGCAAAAGTGCAGTAAGGCCCTTCTGCACCACTCCTGGAGGGGTTAGGCCAGTGCACAGATATGTGCCAGCCTCCACAAATCACCACAGGAATGGGGAGGAGGTAAGTTGTGCTGGCCTAAATTGGTTAGAATTGCACCCTCATTCATTTATTTATTAATATATGACAATTGAAAAGAACTCTCACTATAAGCACTGGTGTCGATGGAACTCAAAAGGTGGATTATGGCCATAATTATTTTATGGGTCAAAAGTTTGGGCAAGCCATCCATCTAATTGAGAGGTTGAAATTGTATCCGCAATAAAGAGCTCCTTTTATTTATTTCTCTCAAGCCCTCCCAATTAATAAAACAATGAAAACATTTATAAAAGCCATGTAACAGCCATGTAGCCTACGTGTTCATCCTTAACCAGATCCTCTGCTAGCTCCTAACATTTTAAAAATGCATTTTCCCTTTCTCCCCAGGTTGTTCTTCCTAATATAAACAAGCCTTCCATGCAAGCTGTTCTGGATTACCTGTATACTAAGCAACTCTCATCTAGTCAGGAGTTGGACACGCTTGAATTAATCGCACTGGCAAACAGATTTTGTCTCCCACACTTGGTTGCGCTTGCAGGTAAAGTTTCTAGTTTTCCACCTGTGTCGCTGTTGGCTTCAGTGATACTGAAATCAATGGTTGTTGTTTTGTCATATGCTTAATGCAAAAACAAATGTGTTTTTCATTTCCAAAACTAAGAGGCAACATGTATTTTCATTTAGAGAAATGTGTTGCCTCCTCCTTTCCTCTCTCTGCTGAATTTACTTAACCAACTGCAAAAGCTTGTGTATGCTTTTGAGAGGGGCAGGCAAATCGGAGTCTGCAATCCATAATGCCCAGCCTGATTACCCTGAATTGAAAGAGCATGTAATTGTAAGCCTTTCCATTGTAAGCTCCCATTTTGAGAGCCTAATAAGTGATTTGAAGCCATTTTTAAATGAATCCAGTTCAAGCAAGCTTTGCATAAAAGAACACTCCAAGTTGCTTTTATTGTCCTAGTTTAACTTGTTTAATTATTTTGTCAGAAATATGATGATAGTTAATTTTAAGAATTGCCCATTTTCCCTCCATTGTTTTCCTCCAAGTGGCCAGAAGCAAGACTACTCCACTTTATTTCATGGCTCTGAAATGAAATCTACACGAACCCAAACTGTCATGCTGTTGTCATTGCTGTTGCCCCCGCCTGCCCCTGTATTTCCTTCGGCAGTTTTGTAGCATATAAAGACATATAGTTAAATAAAGTTTGGTTTGAAATACAGATTATTTTTTACCAACTCCACTGGTTTGTGTTTCTTCTCCGCCACAACAGAGCAGCACGCTGTGCAGGAGCTTACCAAAACTGCCATGAGTGGTGTTAGCATAGACGGAGAAGTACTGTACTATCTGGAAATAGCCCAGGTTAGTGTTTTTTCAGTATGGATGGGAACTATTCTTTGAAGTAACAGAGGGAGGAATCAAAATGAAGGACATTTTTTCTAAAGCAGATTGTAGAATACTTGGAAAGCTACTGTGGATTTCCCCTGGATGAAAAAGAATGTTTCAGTTAACTCTCCTTTTTTGGAGTGCTTCTATGATGTTATTTTTCTTTCCAATGGATTTCTTGTTTTGTAAATAGAAAACAGTTTTGTGCTGAGCAGTTTTAGAAAAGCAATATACATAACTATATTGAATAAATTAAAGATTCATGATTCAACAGGAATCCTGAGACCTTTTTGATTTTTTTACAGCTCACTTTTCCTTTAGAAAATTCAGAGGAAAAACTGCCCATTACCCCAACAAACATGTGCTCCCAATCCTTAGTTTACAGGGGTAGTGCAGGAACAGGTCACCTGTAGAGAAAGATTCAAAGGGCTTAACACAGGGGGATAGTTAATTCCTCTTGCAAATTCTCCTCTGGAAATATATTTAGGTCATTTTTTCCCAGCTGGTCTTGGAGATTGAAAATATGAACTGAAAGCTGTTAATGTTTGCGGCCTTAAGTTGTCCCTACTCGTACCCACCCACCAATTTGCCCATGCAAAGATCCCCTGATCTTCTACATGAGGGTTCTGAGCCATGGGGAAACCCATGTTTGAGCAGTCCTAACCATGTCTACTGAAAAGTAAGCACCACTATGTGCAATAGATCTTACTCCCAGGAAAGTGTCTTTAGGATTGCAGCCAGACCCTACAATCCAGAGTAACTATGGGAGCACATAAGAGACATTACGTGTACCCGTAGTTACTGCACCACCTAGTGAAAACCTATGGGAAATTCATATTGCAATCCAGAGCACATTGTTCTTACACCCGAGCAAGGACTCCACATAGTTACTCTGGATTGCACCCTAACACAAAACTGTCCTCAGAGTAGCTCACATAGAACAAATGGTGTAACGTTCAGCTTACAAGCTATTGCTAGCCACTGTTCCATTTAATTGTGGACACAGTGCATGTGTCACATTAACTACACATACTGCTAAAATGTACGTATATTATTGTGTGTATAGTTATATCCAGCCCTTTCACATATCACCAAGGTGGCTCACGACCTGAATAATTTTCTCTTGCCTTGACTTAGGAATTGTTCCACAAGCCAATGTTTAACTCCACAGAATATTAATTTGGTGCTCTTGTTTTCCAGTTCCACAATGCTAATCAGCTGGCTGCTTGGTGCTTGCACTATATCTGCACCAACTACAACAGTGTTTGTTCCAAGTTCCGCAAGGAAATCAAAACAAAATCTCCTGGTAAGGCTGTACCACCTCATTTGCTTTCCTTTTTATTTTTGGGTGCATACAAGAAAAAAAACTTGCAAAGAAAAAGTTAATTTGCCAGTGTTTTTTCAGCTTCCAAGATTGAAAGGATTTGAAAACATGATGCATACCTTTAAATTATCAAAAGCAATGGGGGACACAGTAACCTTGGTGCTTCTTGCTTGCTTCCCTCCCAAGGCAAAATTTGCCTTTCTGCTCCACAATGAGTGAATTTATTGATTTGTGTTGTCTTGTGTTTTTCATGTAAAATTATTTTTGATTTTTCTTTTTATCTGAGAACGTAACACCCAAAATTAAAGGAAAAGGATGTGATGCAGTGTGTGTGTGTGTTTCCTTCCTATGTTTGGTGGTCCCCAAAAGCTGTGAGTCACGGTTTGCAGGGGACCCATGGAATCCTGGCAAAAACCCTATACAAGGTATAAAAGGGTAGCCAGTGGTCCAGTAGATCAAGGAAAATGTGACTCAAAAAAGTTTTGGAACCACTGCATATATTCCAAAATCTATAGCATGAGAATGTGACATTTATTTAACAGGTTGTTTCATAAAGGAATGCTGAGATTGTCCAAAAATGTTACACTGGATTTCAAAGTTTGCTTTGAAATTCTTCTTAAAATTTTTGACCCATGGATAGAATACCAATCCTAAGTTGCCATTACTTATGATAGATTTCAGACTATATATAGAATCAAGGGTTTTGTCCTGGTTTTAGAATTATTTTTTTAAAAAATTATTTCAGATAATCAGGAATATTTTGAGAGACACCGCTGGCCTCCTGTCTGGTACTTGAAGGAAGAAGATCATTTTCAACGTGTTAAAAAGGAAAGGGAAAAGGAAGATTTTGCACTGAATAAACATCATTCAAAACGGAAATGGTGCTTCTGGAATTCCTCCACAGTAGTGGTGTGAGAAAAATTCAACCTATCAAGAGTCTGACTTGAAAAAAATCTGCTTTAGAAGAAGTCTTACTGTTAGGAAGAAAGCCGCAGTTCACTCTTAAGCAGTGTGCCATTGAAATCAAGGGGAGTGGCACAACCACCATACTTTAATAGCTCCCATTCATTCCAATGGAGCTTCCGCTGAGAAAGGTCCTGAAAGATTGTGCAGAAGGCCCTGGTTTTTCTTCTACCTGTGTGCATTTATTATCAGTAGGGTCAAAAAGCACAAGCTCACCAGAAGTGAGTATAAAATAACTCCTGAATATTTCAACCTGTATTTTTTGGTTAATAAGCTAAAATACTGTACAAACCAGTATTGCATTACCCATTTTATACAAAACAACAAATCCAGCATTAATGTTTCAATCTTTGGAGTTTAAAAGTATTTTTATACAGGGGTGGTTGGGTGTGTATGAGTCTTTGAACCATATTTTTTGAATCCTTTTACAAACTACAAAGTTATTGTGTAAGTAAATCTAATTTAGGTCACCTATGTATCTTATTTCTCAAGTACAGTGAAGCTAGATAACATCGTAAGAGCGTCCATGGTAGAAAATACCAGCCTCGTAAAAAACCAAGTTTTGTTTTCTTTCCTTCTTTCTTTCTCAAGTACTATGTATTATTAACAATTAGATTGTTATCTCCTCATTCTGAAGTAATGGGATGTAACCAGAGCCAATAACAATAATGTTATACATAATTTTTATCTTTGTTCAGCAGAAGAATATGAAGTGTAATTTTACCTCTTCAGCAGTAGTGTTTGCTCTATAAGGGCAGAATGCAAATAGCCATGTGAAATCACACAACTCCTTTTTATATATTCCATGACTTAAAATGTCTGTTTTCAAGAGGATCCTTATAATTAGAAAATCTTATTAATGTCTTTATTCAATGAAAATTTCCTAAGGACCTAAAACTCATAAGCAGTAGTGCTTGTACCTAATTATTTGGATTATTTCTTTACCCATGTATATGTCTATTCTTAGGAAACATTGCCTGCATATTAAAAAACTATTTCCTTCATTGTGAATATCAGTGCGCTTAGGGCTGCTGAGATAAGTTAATCCCTTTCTTGTTCTTCATTATACTAACAAAAAGCAACCAGCTATATGCATTGTACCAATGTTGTTTTGGGCCAAAAGTCTCTTACCTGTGAAACAGACATAAGCAGCACTTATCTGTATAAACATTGCATATGATCCTTGTCACATAAATAGCTACACCATAAATCAAGACATTTGATTGTATACATGCCATCCTGTCTGTTTCATTAGGTGTTCTTAAATAAGATAGATACTTGTTTTGAAACATGCTGGGAAAGGTATCTTAAGACAGCCTCAGTTTTTGAGGATTCCCACTTTGTTTCAAAGGTACAAAATTTCAAAGACCCCTCTATTGCATTGCCCGCTCGATATTGTACAGTAAAGACACGTAACAGAACAGAGAGCCACTATGGTGATATTGGTTGCATAGTGGACTTGGGTTCGAATCCTGATTTAGCTCTCAAAATTGTTTTCGTAACCTTAGACCACTCAAATACATTATGGGAAAAATCCAGAGTAACTACGGGGAGTCCTTGTTCCAGCATAAGAACAGCTTACTCTGGATTGCAATATGAATTTCCCATAGGTTTTCACTAAGTGGTGCAGTAACTACGGGTGCACATAAAATCTCTTACGTGCTCCCGTAGTTACTCTGGATTTGGGGGTTTGTGAATTTGTACTATAAAAAGCAGGCCTCCGTCAGTCTTGAAAGACTATGGTATCGTGCTCAGTGCTGCATACGCTACATGCGAAGCACGAAAGCCTGGGTTGGATTGTTGTGGAGGATAGGCTGTTACCCACGCAGCAAATCCCCCCTCTCCACGCCACTGAATTAATCCAATGGAAAGGCAGAGCCGATACGATTGGATCCAGCTGACGTCACAGAACTGAGCTAAGGACTGGAGCTTACCCTGTCTTGTGGGGCCGACCCGGGTCTCGAACCCTGCCCTGCTGGTTAACAGGCAAAGTGTCTTAGCCACTTGTGCCACCCACAGCCCTAAATTTGTACTATAAAGCTTACACTTATAAAGCTTTGTACTATTATCAGTTTACAGTTCATCTCCCCCCACTATAGTAATCTAAACAGAAGACTTGTTTGTCCTTACCATCACTTATCATTTGTAGCTTCTACCATCACTACATGAGTTTTGTGTCCCATTATTGTGGAATGAATTGAAGCTTATGTAGATTTCATTTCTCACGCCCCCCCACCAATTTCTAGATGTGAAATTTTCACACACCCCCCCCCCCCCGGCTGTAATACCTACAAATGTTCAGTCTGTGATACTGTATCATATGTCAGTTTCTGCATCCTCTCCATGGTCACAATTGATATTTAAAATGTTGGGGAGCAGACATCATGAGAAAGTGGCATTTGGAGTGGATAGATCAAGTAACATCTCACCCATCTGATATTCTGTAATGTAGTTGCACAGTGGCATCCATTAGGTTTTAGCCATATACAGTCACAGTAGCAGCTGAGAACCAGTTGATTACCAGGAAAAAAAATAGCTGTTCAACCCTTCTATAAGTCATAAAAGTGTTTGTTGTATGGGATATCATTCTCTTGGCTGCAGCCATCTCAGCAGTCTTGGGAAGAAACTATTCATTTGCTATTCTTTTAGACACAGTAGTGTCTTTGTACTCTACTGCTGAGATCAGGAAACTGCACAAGGAAAGCTATCCAACTTTCCACAGTAATCCAGGTTCTGGTTGCAGATGTCATCCCAGAGATGGAAGAATCTCTACATAAGGCCTATAAAATGAGACTCTGCCCCCTGTGTAAAAAATCAGGAGACTTAACACCACAACCAACTATAAAAATATCACTGTACTGTGAAAATGAAGGGCTACCCATGGAAAGAATAGCCACAAGCATACATGGATTAAGTCTTTATCAACAATACCATGCAATGGGAGGAAAAAGAATAAGAAAAATAAATCTTGCAGCTTGGAACGAAATATCTGTTGAGGCTCAAACAACCCATAAGGATGGCAGGCTTCTTGGTGTTAACCCCTTGTCTGCCCCAATCACATATAAAGCAGGATGGGGTGGGGGGAAACACTTTCAAGAGTACACATGGGAGGTGTTTCACTCACTCTTCCTGCCTGTGAAACAGTCCCAGCCCCACTCTTGGTACCAGCTTTCCTCCAGCTACTAGTAATGAAAATTGGACATTTTATGTGATTAGACCTGAGTTTCAACTGGGCTTGCTCCCATTACTGAGCCTTTGTCATTAAATGTTAACATATCGCTCTTTTTGTTTCTTTGTAAGTATTGCTCTCGGTTTTACAAATCCAAAGCTTCAGTATGATTGTAATCTTGCCAAACTGGAGAGAAACAAACCAGGGGTATATGCAATAACAACCAGCTGTATTAGTTATCAGCTACTGTAACCAAGTGGCTGGTTCATTTGGTTAATTCTGTCTATGGCCTTTAAACTTGGTGGGGGTTTTGTTGGGTTTTTTTATTGTGAAAAACGAACAAAAACACAACCCTTAATAAAATTGTTTAGCTATAATTTTCTATTTGTTGTATCTAGTTTCTAATTATTGTGTCAAATCCATGGACCTTTAACTGTACACAAGTGCTTTTTTGCTGCACTAAATCACAAAATGATTCAGGTTTAGGTGTGACTGAAGAAGCAGCACACACAAAACCCCATTATAGGAGTCTGTAAACACAACCCTTATACATTAAAATGTACATCTCCAGTACCTATGGAGTGCAGTATGAAAAACTTGGGGGAAGACAGGAGGAAGTTCAGGCATCACCGAATCTTTGTAGTTCATCAGATGTAGACTGATGTTTTTGCTCTGCTCATTGCATTTGGCTCTGAGCTGGAACTATATTGTCAATCTCTGCAATTTGCTTGCAACTTCAGAAGGTTTTATCTGCCAATTACAGTTCATTCCTATTTTCCACTAGGGTTTGGTTCTTGGAAAACCTGGTGAATACCAAATTAGAGGATATGGAATCATTGAATCTAGGGGGGAAAAAAATGGAGTGAGGTTCCAGAGCACCATTCAGCATACACTCTATAAAAACCAGCCCCAGACAAAGGCAAATATTCCTAACTGAAAAACAAATGTGCCATGTCTTTTCCAGTCACTGCACCATTAAGCATGGATGGAAGTGTCAAAAGGTGCCCAGTGCCAGATTCCAAGATGGCTGCATTCAACTTTTCATGATCCCCTAAAATGAAGTCACAACACCCCAAGTGGGTCCTGACTCCCACACCTTGAAGACCACTGCTGTAACAAGGATCCTGCCTTGTGCAATAGCTCCCTGCTTGCCAGATGCACATTTGTGAGAAAATGCTGCCTATGCTGCAATTATGCCTACTACAGCTATTATTAAAAACTCAGTCACCTTGTCCTCCTTTGCACTGCTCACCTTGTGTACGAGATCAAACCATGTTTGAAGTAAGGGCTCTGGATTGAGCATTGAATTGTGAGACTTACCTTGTAACCCCTGCCCCCCTAGTAAGAAAATTGACTTTCTTGTGGTGTAACAGCCAAATGACACCCAAGCCACATTTTATTGTATAAGCAAATCGTTTGCTTGTTTTTATAAAGAAATTCTGAATTCCCTCTTGGGATTTCCTTTTCAAAGCTGTAACAGCTAATGAGGATTATAAAGAACCACACTTATTAATCTTGTATTTCTGTGTACCTAAGCAGCCTCTTCATCCCCAGAAAGTCTTTTTGTCTCAATGTGCTGATCTGGGAGAAATATTAACTATTACAGATTGTCCTCTCCAGAGGAGAATGCAAAGCAATTAAGAAGGAGGCTTGTGATCTGCTACAAGCCTGCCAGGGATAACTAAAATGTTTGGCTGTCTGTCATTACAGCACTACTAAAACTTTACCTGTAGTTGCCCTACTGCAAGTCAGCCAATATTCCACTCACACACAGTGGCAGATCAATAATACAGCCATTTCATTTTATTCTTTCCAGATTTTCATCTGTCCTGTTACTGCTATAACCTCAGGTGATTAACAAAATGTAAACACAGAAATCACTAGGTCAGTTTAAAATAAACTGTCAACAGCAAAAGCAAAACAGCAAATAGCAGATACACAATCATAGCTTGCCACAGAACAGGTTTCACCTTCAGCTAGCAACCTATTTAGTAAGATTTCCCAAATTTATAGTACCAGTTTGGTACTTTAAATTTGAAACTAGAGGGGGGGAGGGAAATACAGATTTTTGGGGGGAAGGCAATGAAAGCAGTTCTTATTGAGGAAGGGAAAATGCTACCTCTTCAGCTTCTCACAGCATATGGAGTGCAAAAAAAGCAGAGGTTTATCACTGGGCAAATAATTTTTTAAAAGACCACTTTTCTACCCATATGGATGCAAGGTAGACCTTGCTTAAACTATCTTGGGGTGAAGTTTCAGAAACCACATTGGGTTAAATAAAAAAGGCTACAATCCTAAAGACACATTCCTGGGAGTAAGACCCATTGAACACAATGTGGCTTATGTTTGAGTAGAAATGGTTAGGATTGTGCCCATAGGGTTTCTTTGGGGGGGGGAGTGGTGTTGCTTGGCTAATACCAAGACTTAGGTACCAAGACTTAGGTTACAATCCTATCTACACTTAACCTGGGAGTACACACAACTGACTATAATCAGGTTTACTTCTGAGTAGACATGCATAGGATTGAGCCCATAGCCTGCCCTCACAGAAAGAAACAATACAGGTGATATCACTGCTGGATATTTCCCTCCCCTACAAAGAGGACTACTAGTACAGCTGTCAAAATAGCTGGGATGGGAGGACCACATGACCACTTCTGAACAATGTTACTAATCAAGCCTTTACACTTACCACTGAATTTTGCAGTACTATATACAAGCAAAGTCTAGTATTTAAAGTGGAAAATTCAGCCATAAGAACCTGTTGCGAGTCATTCCCCTCCACACATTACAAAGGGTATTTAGATACTACAGTGACATCTTGTGGCCAAGGAAAATATAGATTTCAGAATATTCAAACATACCACAATTACTAATTTTAGCTTATTTTGTCTTGCACTATCCCAAACAGAAAGTAGCCAGAGAGGTAATCCTAGTGTGAGACTGTCAGAAAAATGTAAAAACATATTTAAATAGCAAATTTTTATCATTTTGTCTTGCAGAACAGTGGTTTTCAAGCACTTTAGACCAGGACACCCCCCTTGTAATGACAACTCTTCAGGACTCCCTGGATGTCATGGCAGGAAATGACAAACAGGAAATGATATCACCGTGATGCCAATGCTCCTCCATGTCTACTCTGAAGACTTACTCTATTCTTACTCCCAGGAAAATATGGATTGCACCTCCTGCCCCCAAGTGTCCCATTCTAGGATAGTGGCACCCAGTGCCAGATTCCAAGCTGGCTTTTGTAGCTTTTGCAACTCCCTGAAATGAAGTTGCTATTCCCATGCTAGATTTAAAGTTTTTATTTATACAATGTTGTGCTGCATTAACAGTTTACAACTTTATTCCATAGTGAATAGGTTAATATTTACATTTGAAGTAGACAAACCAGAGCCCTCTAAATAGGGCTATAGTTTTAGAATAGGACAAGACACATACATATAAAACAGAAGTTAGAGGAAAATTCTGTAGTAAAAATACCACACATTTTGGTATTTTTGCTCCAACCAACCACATGCTCACAGGTGGTTTATGGGCAATTAGCATTTCTTGATCCGACTGGCTGGAAGTTTGGATTTGTCCAAGTCATCAAAGTAGGGATGATTCAAGGCCACGCGGCCAGAGATTCTTTTTGCAGGATCATAGATTAACATCTTCTGCAAGATGGGATAAAAGGAAAAATATATATTAGCCACTTGCTACATAAGCAAGCTTAGAAAAACCAAAACTCAGGAAAGAACAAGTGCCAAAAATAAAGTTGATTTTGAAGCTGAAAGAAGATGGCATGCAGGGGGAGGGGGTGGACATAGGTAGTCAAGTATAGCATTCCTTTGGGATTAATGCCTTGTTTAAGGCAGCTCTTTGGACCACAGTTAAAGCATACCTGGGAGCAATATTGAAACAGCCCCCCATGGCATCACTACATGCATCTTCCAAATCTCAGCATCGGCTCTTTTGTAGAATCCTTTAAATACCACTTCTATTCAACTACCCAGCCTCAGTTCATAGAAATTATTAACTGATATAGACCAGCTAGAACGCTAGATTCATCTTCCAACTTCTGGAAAGAGGATTTAACAGTTTCCTAGAGAGGTTTGTTCCATCAAGCTCTCAAAAACAAAAACTTGTTTCTCAGCTCATCCAGATACAGGTATCCTCTGCTTTCTGACAATTCATTTTCTGATGACTCACTCTTTCAACACTTTTTGATTATATCTAGAAGTCATTCATTCAACACATGATCTGCTCTTTCAAACTCTCTCTGCTGTTCTAAAGGCTGAAATTGCCCTCCTCCACATTGATTCATGACTTCATTTCAGGGGGATCGTGACAAAGTTGGTTGCAACCATCTTGGAATCTGGCACTGAACATGTAACTTCCAGCCATGACATCACTTCTGGAGGTCCCAGACAGATTTGTCATTCTCAGAAGGGGGTCCTGGGCTGAAACGTAACACTGGTCTATGACATGGTGAACCATGTGCAGGTGAGAGAGAGCATTGACACTTTATATCCAGGTAATTGTCATTCCCAATGGAGTTAACAAGAATCCATTTGCAGAAATCTTTGTGCAGGAATTTGCAAAATAAAAGGGCATTTGCTACTCACTAGCTAAAAAGCATCAGAAGCAACATTGGTAAACTAAAAAAAGACTGGGTTCCACTCTTCTGTCATTTCTGCTTTTCATCATGGCTCCAGCCCCTAACCTGTCATATAAGCGGAAACACCTATATATGGTAACAATCGCTCATAAAAACAAACCTGCTGTAACCAGGTCAGATTCAGCATCCTGATCTCTACTTTCCAAGCCATTTGACACTACGCCAAAAGTTCAGTCAACAGTGTATAAGAGATTTCAGTCCATTTACATTGCTCCACAGAACACAATGGGAACCAAGACCAACCTTTATCTGCAGACCTGGAGCAGGGAACTAAGTGAAAGAACAGTTAAAGAGGACTCCCCCTCTCCACAATATTCAGCCAGGTATAGCAATGTCTGCCTTGCATTAGTATGTACACAACTTTGAGATATTTACTTACAGAAAGCAGGTCTAGACCATCTTCATCTAGGTTTTTCACATGGGAATTCAGGCTGCTTGGTTTCCACTTAGGGAAGGTGTTCTTGTAATCCTGCAAGGATTCTACTTCCGGCCACACATCATTGTTTGGTGTCCCCAAAGCTCTATGGGGGAAGGAAAGAAACACACAGACCTAAATAGTTGTCAGAAATAATTTAATCAAGTGCGATTAGAAGTAATCCACCAAACACCAGTTTGAAAATTGCCATCAGAAGATTATTGTAGGCATTTATTGGTTCAAGTGATAACTTTGCCAGGCCTTTTGTACCATTGCATGTTAAAAAATCAGCTTCTGAAAACTGACACTGCAATCCTATTGATGCACATAACTGCAATCCACATCTACTGGTGTTAATAAAGCAGATATAGGCTGCAATCCTAAAGAGTTTCCAGGGAGTAAGACTCATTGAACACAATGGGACTTACTTTTGAGTAGACATGGTTAGGATTGCATCCATAGTCTCCTTCCTATACAAACACACTCTGCAACATAACAGTCCTAAGTTGCTGTCTGTGTAAGACTTTATACACATCAGTGCACTGTACATGTCTACAAAAACAGATGTACTGGCAGACAGTGCTAAATATCTTTGTCTGACTCCACAAGATACTATGCACAATGTGAGCCCTCCTTATCAGTGGACTTGGCACACACGGATTTGAGTAATCTGTGATTGCAGAGCCCTTGGCTGGAGGGCCTCAGAACACCTCCAGATACAACTAGAAATTGCTGGCACGCACCAGCAGTGACTTCCAGTCACATCTACAGTAAGTGGCTACTCATGTCTAAGAGGCCTATTTCAATGTCAATTTCTAGAAGGCCAATTGTGCCCCCAGGTAAGTAAATGTGGTGCTATGCTGCCTTCTATCCCAATGGATTTCATTATCAATTTGATACCTGTGAATTCCCGTAACAGATCCCCTGTTGATACTGAGAGTACACAGTATATGATAGTGCTCTACAGTGAATACTAGCTCACAGGATCACATAGCAGTCCTATCCTAAGGCAATATTTACAAGGAGCCAGTAACACATTAACAAAGAGCCAGTGGAACATGCTTAGAATCACATTAAGTTCAGAATTATAGTAAGGCCCTGTTTATCAACTTGCTATGACAATTGGACAAAAAATATACAAAACACAGGCTACCATCAATCCAACTGCCAAATAAGTAGTTCCTATTGTCTTCAACAGCCCATACTGAAACAGAGTTGGGAAGAATCCCATGGGGCTAGAGCAGGTGTATCCAAATCCCAGCCCAGGAGACAGATGCGGCCTGTGAAAAGCCTCGATGCATCCACAAGACCCCTCCATCTGGTCCTTAGGCAAAATTTGTATTCCTCCAGATATGTCTCTAATAGACTTATATATAAATTTATTCAAATTAGAAATATAAATCATTTTTTCTGGCCCCCAAGTCAGAAATAATATGACCCTCCTGCCGAAAAGTTGGGACACCCCTGTTCTACAGTCACTGGCCCTCTGTGACTCAAGTCAAAAACAGGTTAACAGGAGTACTTTACTCAAGTTGAATCACCCGCACCTCCTTTAAAAAGCTCTCCATGGAAAAATGGGGCTGCTGAGCATGTGTCAGAGCCATCTTTAAACACTCTCCCACCGTCCCCACCTATCTGTAAACAGGGTGAAAGGAATGGGAGGGACTAAGAGTGGAAAGAGGCAAGAATGTCACAAGCACCAGCTGCAAGGCTTACTAGGATGACCCAAGCTTGGCAGCCCTACTCAAGAGGTTCTACTGCAGACAATCATTCAGTCAGGTTTCTTTCCTCCTACCAGCCATGGAGTGAAAAGCATGATCAGTACAAAGTGCCTTCCCCTTCCCTCCCTAAGTTTTACCAGCCAATTCTAAGGGCTCTTTCTCATGCCTCTCAGCCAATGAAGATATTAGAACTCCCATTCTTTGACTAATGATCACCTGTTCCTGTCTTCCTTCGTAATTTGGCTAAAGATCTCTCGCCTGCCTCCAATGGCTGTAAAAGGACACATTAACCATTCCCTGCCTTGTGGTTGGAACACTCCACTGCTTTCCTGATCTGAATGATGGCCCCACCAGGTTTTTTACTCCACAAAACAGTAAGCAAGCACCCCGACACACAGACTTAGTGACTCATATTCAAGTCAGTAAGTCAAGTGATTTGAACATGAGACTCAACTCACAGACTCAAGTCAATGCCTGACACAAGTGTTTTTCAGAGTGCAACTTGGCAAGTCAGCCAATAAATTTTGGGAATGAAATATTTGCTTTCATTAAAGTAGTTCTAGAATTATTAGTCACATGTACACAGGAATTCACTTTATGACTTTTCCCCACTTGAGTTTAGATACCTAAAGATTCTGAAGAGCTGATCAATCTCTGAATCCCCGTGGAAGAGTGGTTTCTTTGTCGCCATTTCAGCAAATATTGTGCCTATGCTCCATATATCGACAGGAGTGGAATAACGTGCAGAGCCAAGCAGCACTTCTGGGGATCTGTACCACAGAGTTACTACCTAGCATAAGAAAGTGATTAACAGTCTGGTGTTTTTTGTTTTTAAGACAAGCCGGAAATTATTAACGGAATAATGCTAGCACATTTTGGAGCAGGTACAAATAACAGCCCTGACAACTACATATCTGGAATACATATATTAGTACTTGAATAGATACACCTTTTAAGAAACACTGCATTTAGCTTCTTGTAAATTCAGAGGTAGGTAATATTTAAACTACAGTAGCTGATCAGTTCAAGATGAATTCACAATAATTGCATTTGTATGCCATTCTTTCAAAGAGCTCATCCCATTTGATTCTCATAATCACATAATACAGGCAGATACTATCACTTTAGCCTAACAGCCTCTTCCTCCCACAGCAATTATGATTATGGCTGATATGAATCCCCGTTTGCCTGATCAAAATCCAACATGATCCACTGTTGCACGCTCGCTGTAATATACTGAATGATGCAGCTACTTTGAAATACTATGTAGAGCTCTGGTTCCTCCACCCCCATTTTTAAAACAGTTGCACTAAATGTGGGCAACTCAAAATGATGAATGGGTAGGAGCCTCTTCCCATCAGAAAACCCCTATTGTTTTGGGTTCAAAGGGGCAAGCTAAGGAGTTTATACATGGTGAGAAAACAGCCACATCTTTTATTTCTCCACCTCCCCTCTCTAAGTAACAGGGGTTCACCCAAAGATCCAGGACAAGTAAGAGGAAGTACGGCACTTCAAGCAACACCCCAACTCCTTATGGAATTCACTGCCACAAGATATGTTAACAGCCCCTAGCTTAGGTTTAATGAAAAGGAGAAACCAATTGATAGCTATTAGGAACCACATGAAACTTCCATGTTAAACAGTATCAGGAAATGATTGTCGTCTTTATACCCTGTTGGTGGGCTTAACAGAAGCATCAGGTAGTCACTGTTTAAACCTAGATGCTATTGCAGAAAGAAACTTGTTCCACTCCAGTGAAGTCTGATATTCTTAGTTCCAGATTAATGCTAGAAGGCAGCAATCTCCAAATGGGAAACTGCTGATCCAAATAAGCCCTCCCATCCCAAGTGGTGCTTACTGTTCTGCCACCGTGCTGCATTGTTTTCAAGTTGATCTAGGCAAGGAATACAGCCCACGAGCTAGAGTTTGGAGAAGGCTGCTATAAGGTCTTCTACAGACATGTAAAATAAGCACTCATTACCTTCCAAAGTCATTCTCTGTAAGATTCAGGACCGGTTATTCAAGATTTAGCACATTCCACTACAAGCCAGACATTGAGACCCCCTTACCTCGTGAGTGTAGACCCGTACTGGGATGCCAAAAGCGCGAGCCAAGCCAAAGTCAGCCAACTTAATAACTCCATTATCATCTATTAACAAGTTCTGAGGTTTCAGGTCTCGGTGCAGAACCCTTCGTGAGTGACAGAACACGATACCTTGCAAAATTTGGTACAAGTAACTCTAAAAGGTAGACATCAAAGCCACATGAATACAGAAAGCTTAGATATCACACTACAAGACGCACAACTGAAGAAACTCCACAATTAACTTGTCAAAACTCTTCAGTGAAAGGTTAAGGTGGATCTGCTCAAAGCATATATTTATGAAGTATCTAAGATATCATTTCTTCAGTCTTCCTTTAGCAGCATTGCATAGGGTCCAACTTCATTGACAGTGATTCCCAAGTCTTGTTTTTCTTCCAGTTGATCAATACTCTTGTCACCTTTACTTACACTGAGTTACTATTTGTACATGTGATGTCAATCCTTCCCTTCCATTTTAATGCAAATTTTCACCTGGTTTGGACCTTTGTTATTCGAGGAAGCTCCTATAATGCATCAACCTCCTCCAGGGATGCTAAGTAATTTGGATTTTGTTATCGTTTGGACTGGTCAGCAAAGGATTTGGCTTTGAACTAGTTAGCTCATTGATTTGCAAAAACCCTTACTATCCAAGTGTACAACAACACTTGAGTTTGTGACAAGTGTGTGTTTGTGTTTGTGACAAGAGTTTGTGACATGGGAAAGACATGGAAAGATACCCCAACAACACTCCCACATGACAATTCTCAACAGGAACTCAAGATACATTTTCTAGATGTGCCACGAGACACTCAGGGCACAATCCTAACCAATTTAGAACAGCAGAACTCATCCATTTCCCCATTCCCAGTGGCATGTGGAAACCATGGCATGTTTGTGCACTGACCAACCTCTCCCCCATCTCGGAGGGTAGTTTTGCAACACTTTTACAACACCCCCAAGCCAGCACAGTACTTGTACCAACCTAACCAGCGATTAGGATTGCACCAATAGTCCCCTTGTAACAATTTGACAGTTAAGACTTCAATATTAGCAGGGGATCCATTCCTGGATCCTACATAGATACCAAAATATGTCACTATAACCTCCAGAAGTGACCAAAAATGTTCCTTGGTCTCAAGAGGTATTTTAGAACATTTCTGACATCTCTGTAGGCCTTTTTGAGAACTGGAGAGGACATTCTCTGCATGTCTCAGAAAGCCTCCTGGACATGATAGTCAACACCTCTGGTTGAGTCCAGAGGCTCATGTCTGTCCACTCAACCATGGATGGCATGTCTGACGATGAATTAAATCCACAGGTTCCAAACCAGTGGGGAAAAAGGTCAGACCTGTATATGAAACTGTTGTGATAAGGGGCATGTAAGTTCACATGAGATATTTGGGGAATGGAACTGCTTATTGCAAAAGGCTTTCAAAAGATGTTTTAAGAAAGCTCTGTGGCTCTTACTCAAGGGGTCCTCAGTTGGAAGATCAATAATAGGGAAGAAGCTAGTTTTGGGGGGACAAGTTTGCCTACTGTTACAAGATCTTTCCCACAACATAAAGCAATGTTGGGTGTTTTCTAGGACACAATATCTTCTTATACTGTAGAGGGAAAATGAGGCTCAAATTCATCTGATGCCCTTCTTCATGGCAGTACATTCAATATAATTCAACTGAATCGAATTCACTGCAGATACACCATGTAGGGTGGTACTGAGAGTTACACAGGAGTTTCTGGACACACAAACGAACAAGGAAAGTTCTTTGTGGGCAGGCAGTTTGAAAATGGCAAGTTTCCATGAACATCTTTACCTTAACAAGCATGCGATCCAAGTACTGTCCAGATGGGATCGAATCCAAGTATTTCTTGAGATCCATAGAAAGAAATTCAAAGATAAGGTAAAGCCTTGAATCTTGCATAAGCACATCCTGAAGACTGAAAAGAATGTTCTTTTTAAAAATGGAAATAGTCCAATGTTAACCTAACCATGTTCTTCTCACCTTTTCATTAAACCCACTTCATGAAACCAAAACCAGCTTTGCACTGAGACCACTTCTGCCTACTGTTCGAGTACTACACATAACACTAGAAGTGCCAACTATATAAGTAAAATTTTTAGTTAGCTGCATGAAAGTGTTTATAATCAAAATGATTGATTATATGTGGACAATAAGACACAAATTTTGATAGTAGTGGAGCAGGGGTGTCAAAACTTATTTCACATAGAGGGCCAAAGCTAGCATTAATGGTGTTTCCTGAAGTCATCCTGAAGTTCAATCATGCATGTCTACTCAAAAGTAAGTCCCATAATAGTCAATACAGCCTTCTAGGGTAGTGTGGATAGGATTGCATCCTCAGATCCCAATCCTCTTCCTCTCTACTGAATAAGTAAGTTCCATTAAAGTGCTAACTTTCAGGAACGTACAGATAGGATTACAGTCCGAAAATCAAGTTCCATTAGAGCCAATGGGGCTTATTCCCAGGTAAGGGTTCAGAGGATAGCAGCCTCGGAGCCCAATCTTATGCATGCTATTCAGAAGCAAGTCCCACAATATCCGATGGGTCTTCCTTGCAGGTGAGTGGAGAGGACTGCAGCCTCCCAAGCCAAGAACTCAGGGCTAGACCCAGGAAGGGCACACAAAGACAGAGCAGCGATCCTCCAAGGTGCACAAAAGGCACAGCAAAGGGATGGGTGCTTTCCTGGGTGCTCCTCCAGAGAAGCTCAGTGTGGGCACTTCTGGGCTCTAGCAGCAGAGACGGAGCCTGCTTGGTGCACTGCTGCTGATCAAGCCAGGCACCCACCAGAGGAATGCAGGAAGGATGAGGTAGAGGCAACAGTGACCTGCTCAGCCTGTCTCCTGTGGGTGCTCCATCTCCCTGGCCAGGCTGGAGAGGTAACACAAATTCAGCACCGCCTCTTGCCACAACCATAGCCTGCTTCCTGCGGGAAGGTGTTGGGCTAGTTAAAATGGCGAGGCAGGTGGGATTAGCCTTGTGTTTGACACCTGTGTAGAGGAGGGAGGCCACTACATACTAATGCAACTCAGAAAAAAGGCTAAAATAAGATTATTCCAAGATATTTGATGTTTGTACCCAAAGCTACAATTCTCCAAGTAATTTGTTATTTTCCAGGGCAACATTGGCTACAGCATTGCCTAAGGCAAAAGAGATGAAGTTACTCAGCTTCCAATTTCAATACACTAACAAGATCAGTACCAGACTGAAGAGGGCATCCTGATTCTCCTAGAGTCCTTGAACCTAAATCAGCTTAGCATCCAAGAAGTAGCCATTTCATGTGCTTTTACATCATATGTCCAAGTGACAGCATTTGTGTCACAGTTCTCTTTTTATGGCCCATGTGCTGCTCAAGATTCAGCACCAATACCTTTAATTGACTTACAAGATTCTATAGCTATGAGGCAGAATTCAATTGGTGAGGAGGAAGAATTTATCTTGAACAAGATCTCAGGTTACCTACACATACCAGACTATGTTAGGATGATGTAATTCTTTTAATAAGGAAACCTCTCTGATTGCTGTGCTGGGAACTCCTTCTTCATCACTCTCCAATCGGATTTTCTTCATTGCGACTACTTGGCCTGTAGCTTTGTGTTTGCCTTTATACACAACACCATACGTTCCTAATGAGGGGAGGAAAAAAAATCTACATGACACAGTTTTACTTTGAACACATGAGGCACAATTTAACTGTTTGAGAAAACTGGATGCAAAATCCTAGAAAAGGAACTGGCTTTCTTTAAATTAAAATACAGGCCAATCAGAAATACAGCACATCAGAAAAACAGCAAGAACAATACATCTTGGCTATGTGAACTGTGTTATGGGATGAGTAACCTGCTCAGAGTAAGAGTACACTTGTACACTCCAAACATACTAAAAAGTGAATTCTAAGCAATCCTCTGCACAGTAATCCTCTGCAAGCCGATTAGGCACAGTAAAGTGCCCATATTCTCAGGTAACATTATCTAGTGTTGGTGGCTATTTGAAGATCTGCAAAAAAATAAATAATTAAAGAAGGGCAGCCTTTTCCTCCAAGTTTTGTGCACAAAGCCACACAAGAAGAGCCAAGTCACAATTGGATGGAATCAGTTCCGAGTACAAGCACTGCTGCTTCTCCCTGCCAAGGATGCCAGCTATAGAGCCAATCCTCTCAGAACAGCCAGTGTTTCCATTAGAAGCAAGCCCAGGATGTGCCTTGGGAGATAGATGTTTATCAGCATTGAATGGTCTAGTAAAACCTCTGATTGGGTAAAACCACTCCAGGCAGCGAACAGGGCTCATACATGCTCATGCTCCAAATCCCTAGAAATGGGAAAGTCAATTTCATTGGAAAGGGCATGAATTCTGTTCTACTCCTTATACAGGTATCCCCATTTACTGGATGGGTTAGAGGCAGTCCAAAAGTGAAACCTGTTGAAAAGTGAACCCAATTCTTTAGTTGCTTTCAGTGCTTGTTTAGCTAGCAAATTACAAGAGCCCCATTTATCTTGCAAATTCCTGCTGCCACTCAAAGATTTCTGCAAATGGATTCTCACAAAACTCCTTCAGGAATAGGATTCGACCAGGAGATGCAATATGGGGGACGGCAATTTTGGCCTTTAAAACAGCAGAGAGAAGTTGAAAGCACAGAGCATGCTTTGAACAGAGTTCTGCATATAATTGAAAGGCATTGAAAGAGTGGATCATCAGAAAATGAGCTGTCAGAAAGCAGGGGATACCTGTATACAGTACACATTTTAAGCACAGAAAAGTTAACTGCTTCAACACTAAAGCAAATGTGAGGGCAAGGTTCTCACCTATCTTAGTCAAGGCTGCTTACAAGTGGAATAAATTACAGCCAAATCCAGAGTAACTACGTGAGAACGTAAGAGACATTATGTGCACCTGTAGTTACTGCACCACCTAGTGAAAACCTATGGGAAATTCATATTGCAGTCAAGAGTAAATTGTTCTTACACCAGAGCAAGGACTCCCCGTAGTTACTCTGGATTTCGCCCTTAGTCACAAAAGGGAAAGTCTATTCACTGGACACTTAGACAAAGCATGTACAAATCTTTTAATTCATGTTTGTTAAAGTTGCATGAATGTGGCTGATATGGGGCAAGGAGAAGACACGTGTGCTAGACAGAACTGGACTCAACTGAACCCTTCATTTGAGCTTAAAATACAGCAGGCACAAACACACTCCTCTACCAAGTTTTATTTCCAGGATATCAATTTGTGAAGTATACAGTTTCCTCAAAGATCCTAGCAACATAGCAACAGTGGCACTGTCAGTGTCACCCCCCCCCCTTTCCTGGTCTTGCTCCAGACTCCACTCCATCCTCTTCCAATCCCTGTACTAACTGACCAGCAGAGCAAACTCTGCTTCTCTCCAGCCACTCTCTTCAGACTCACCCACTCACTACTTACAGCAAATCTATGCAGCGTTAATTGGCATGTCATGTTTTGTAATAGCTGTAAAGGACTTTAAAACTGTCAGAATACTTGCACCAGCAGCATATGGCTCTAATTAGACTGAGCCATAAACCTCATCAACAAGATGTGTTAACATACACCTATACCCTGCTCTCCATGCATTCACTTTACAGAGTGGGCCAAAAGTAGGCTTACACTTAGTAGGTAAGCACTTTACATTTTTTAAAAAAATTACATTTATATGTCTTTGTTACAATCAAATTTGTTCAAAACTGTTTATGTACATTTCCAAAACATAGATGAGGGACATAGGCTGCAATCCTAACCATGTCTACTCAAAAGTAAGCCCTATTGTGTTCAATAGATCTTACTCCCATGAAAGTGTCTTTAGGATTGTAGCCATAGAATACTGGTTTGGAATTATTGTTTGGAAAAATTAGATCTAAAACATGAAACCAATAGGGAAACAACTGTAAGCCTACTTTTGGCCCACTGGGCCACTGGGGATGTGAGCTCCCAACAGATGGTGTAGTGTGTCTTGACAACTGTGAGGTGAATGGTTGAAAATTGTTAGAATTTCCCCCTCTTACACAACAAATAAGATTTTTGATATAAGGCTATGATGATAATATTCAGGAAATTATTAGGTAGATACCAAGGGATGAGCATACATGAGGTTAGGATGGAGACACAGTTAGTTTACACAATAATCATTATCACCTACCTTCACCAATTTTCTCTATTTTTGTGTAGTCATCCATTGTTGGTTGATGTTAGACCTGAAATAGAACAAGGTAAGTAAGCATTTGAAGCAACAGGTACACGCTGATAACAGGATGGATCCCACCAGGGCTTTTTTCTGGGGGGTACTCATTGGTACTCAATGCCAACACCTTTTTCCACTCCCCCCCCCCCCCGCAAGTAATTAAAAATTAGTCTTAGGTGGGGTGACTAGCTACACCACTGTGGTACTAGCACCTTTTTCCCCCAGAAAAAAGCACTGGACCATATCATTCTTAGGCTGCACAGGACAACTTTAAACTTGTATACATGTTTTTATGTCCTGTATAAACTGTAATTCAGCAAGCTATAATTAAGTTAAAGGAATGAGATTTTATTCCAACAGCCTTGGTGTTGAGGGAGTGAACACAAGATCATTTTTCTTTTCATTACTGCTTCACCTATAGCAGTCAGCTGCAACAAAAAAACCAAGAATCTGCAAAGGGAACTCTAGAAAAGGTTTGTTGCTGAATAGTTATCCTTGTGGTAAGATGGTCGAGTTGTTTCCTTCTGTGATTGGGGAAAGCAACAAGCAGATCATCTCAGGACCCGTTAACAGAACAAACAAAAATAGTATATTAATACTCTGAATTAATTCACTAATTTGAGTCTGATGTTAGTCAAAGCACACAACCACTTCTAACCAAATCATCACTGACAGCTACAATCAGGCTGCTGGAGTTTGATAAACCAAACACACAGAAGTGGTTAGATGTGGCATCTCCACTTTCAAATATACTTAACCCTCCAGTCTGACTAGTGTACAGGTTAGCTTGTGCTGTCTGAGCTGTATGCATACTTGAAGTGCAATATAAGAAGCATTTCATATCCGGTTATACTGTTGTTAACCACTTGCAAAAGCTATCTGTAAACAGGGCAGGTCTATACCGTAATCGCACCCTTAAACTTTTCTATTTATTGTCATCTCTTGCACAGAGGAAAAGTGATGTCTGCTCACACACATGCCAGGAAACATCACTCCCCAGAACCTTCATTATTGAGAATAGTTTGCAAATAAATGCAATACTTTTGAAGGATCAAAATTGTGATCAAAAGCGTTGGGGTTTGGCCCTACCCCAAAACCTTGCATACATTTCTACTAAAAACCAGAAATCAGTAGACTCAATGTGTTGTACACATTATCTTATCTTTCAAGAAAGCACATTTTAAGACATAGGAGCCATGTGGAGATTAGTACTGAACCCAGCTCAGGCCTTGAAAAAATCACAGGTTTGGGGATAGGTATGTGGAAACCTCTCGCTTGCCCTATCCTCCTCAGACCTATTTAAGGCATTTCCTCTCCTTAAATCCAGATTAGATACAGCGTATCTGGTAGGTGACATGGTGATGGAAAGAGCAGAGAGTTACTGTAAATTACTTCATTCCCCTGCTCGGAAGATCTGTAACCCAATCCTGCACTAATCCTGACCCAATTATCAAATATTTGGGAAGTTATTCAAAAATAATTTTTGGGAAAGATGAGTTAAGACTAAAGTATGAAAAGCTATTTTAGAATAGAAGTGGGCAGATGTAAAATTAAAACCAGGGCTGCAATTTTTAGGTGCTCAAGTCTTACTGGATCAGGCCAAGTCCCTCTAGTCCAGCATCCCGTATCTCACAGGAAATGAGGCCACCATCACATCCTGTGGCAAGAAGTTCCAAAGACTGATGATATGCTAGTTATAGAAAGATTTTATTTTGTCTGCCCTAACTGTTCCTACACTTTAGTGGATGCTTAGGTGTTGTAGGACAGGGAACAGAGCATCCCTGTGTGAGAGGAAAAGATGCAACTCTTCCTCCAGAAACCTGTCCAGGTCTTTTTTAAAGGAACCCAGGCCAGATCACAATCTAATGTCATCACATCCTGTGGCAGGAAATTCCACAGGTTAACTAGATGCTGAGTAAAGAAGTGTTAAAAAAAGTCTGTCCTGACTCTCCCAACACTCAAATTTTAGTGGATGCCCCTAGATCTGGCTCCCAAACTCCCCCCATTTTGTATAATAGGACCATGCAATGATGATGGGGGGTGGAGAGAGAGAAAGAAAACCCCATGCAAGTTTTTAGTGCACTGCATGCAGCTTGCCCTGCAGCCTCCCCAACAGGCATGAGTGGTGAGTCACCCCTTCCCCACCCCTGCAGTTGCAGCCATCAGCACAGTTGCTCTCCCTTACCACCCCTACAGTTGCAGCCCCTCAAATCCCTCTGTGCAGTTGCCCTCCCTCAGCAGTTCAGAGCCCTTTGTGCAGTTGCTCCCCCTCACCACCCCCGCAGAGCCCTCTGTGCAGTTGCTCCCCCTCACCAACCCTGCAGTTGCAGCCCCTCAGGGCCCTCTATGCAGTTGCCGCCCCCCCCCCAGCACTCCTGCTCACCCTCAGCTCAGCCCCAGCCAGCCTTCTTCTTCTTCCTCCCCCCTCCTCTTCCTCACCACGAGCAGCCTTGAAGGAGGATTTGGGGGAGAAGGATTCAAATTAACCGCTCTCGGCCTTTCCCAAAGCACCAATGGCCGCGCGCCGTTGCTTTCAAAACAGCCAATCAGCGCGCGGCGGGAGGCGCGCGCCAAAGAGTGTGGGGAGAGCGGGCAGTCTGGATTCGGTGCGGCCGGGCGCAGAAACCACAAAGACAAAAACACAGCCTCAAAGGGTGGGGGCCTTCTCAGGCCGGCAGCTCGACAAGCTGTTTCGCGTCACTTTTTTAATTAAGAAGATAAAGCGAGGGCGGGTGATATTAGAAAGGCAAGCTCAAGTTGGGTTTGGTGGAACTTCACAGATTTCTCCACTAGAGATTTATGAATTAAAATAGATTCATGCTGCAGTACTAAAGACACTTTCCTGGGAGTAAGACCCATTGAACACAATGGAGTTTACTTCTGAGTAGACATGGATAGGACTGTGCAGAGGGTACCAGGGAGCAGTGGTGGGAATCCCTACCAGGCACCATTGGGTGGCACCACTGTGCAGCAGGCAACACCAGGCACCCATACCAGGCACCATATGGCAGTGACCACCACCAGGCACCAGTGGGCAGTGGGCACCAGGCATCCCTACAAGGCACTACTGGGCACCAGGTACCACCACACAGTGGGCAGTGGGTACCACTGGCACCAGGCATCCCTTCTAGGCACCACCAGACAGCAGGCACAAGGCACCAAATGCCAGGCATCACCAGGCACTGTGCATCCCTACTGGGCACCACTGGGTGGCAGCAGACACCACTGGGAATCCTTACCAAGAACCTGGCATCCTTGAAAGGCACCAGGTACTGGGCACCAGTGGGCACTGGATACCACCAAGAAATACCAACCAGCAGGCACCATCAGGCACTGGGCACCAATGGGCATCAAATCAGTTCTTAGTGGGTGTATACTTCACAGTAGGAATACTCTCCCCAAATTTCATGCCTCTAGGTCCATGGATTGGGTCTGGGTGCTGATCAGGCTTCAATGTTAAAAGTACAGGAGGAAAATGTGTTGCGCCGCTTTCAGCCCTCTAGGGCTGAACATGATGGAGCTTATGTTTGAGTTGACATGGTTAGGATTGTGCTCTAATTTATATTTCAAATTTACATACAGTATATGAATCTGTTACAGACAGAACATACATGAATGAACTATCAAAATGTAACCACGTTGCTGGAATTAAAAAAACCCTGTATGCCATTCCCCCAATGTGCAATGCCCCCCATGTACAACACCCCCCATGCACAACACTCACACATGCGCAACACTCACACATGCGCAACACCTCCTCATGCACATCACCCCATGCACATCATGGGATATGCATCATGGGATTTGCATGGTGGTATGCACATCACCCCCATGTGCTTCATCTTCCCATGTACACCATCCCCCATGCACACCACCACTCCATGCACATCACCCCCCATTGCACACCATCCCTCCCTTGCACAATACCCCTCATTCACACCCTCCCTCTCATTGCATCAGGCACTGGGCACCAAATTGACAGAATGTTGATCATCAGTCTTCCATGTTAAGTATAGGACAAAAAAATGTTGCACTCCTTTTCAGCCCCTTAAGGGTTAAATTTCTCCACATTGGTTCTGGTGGGTATTCATGTGACATAAGGAACAAGCTCCCCAAATTTCACACTTCTACGTCCAGGGGTTGGAGCAGAGTGTCCCTCAGTTAGGGATTCTTCAATGTAAAGTATAGGGAGGAAAACGTGTTGTGCCCCTTTTCACCCCCTTCCGGTTGGAATTTCCAAAAACTGGTTGTTAGTAGATCCCTCCGGCATGGAAGGAACACCCACTCCAAATTTCATGCTTCTATGTCCAGCAGTTTGTGCTGGGCGTTGATGAGTCAGTGAGTCAGTCTGCGAGTGAGTGAGTCAGTGAGTGAGTCAGTCAGTGACTTTTCATTTTTATATATATAGATGAATTCTAACCAGTTCAAAAACATACACAAGAGAGGGGAAATGTGTGCAGCTTCCCCAGCCCTCCGTCAATCCTCCAGACTAAACAAAGGAAGCAGAGCTCCTCTCACCTCTAGAGAATTACAGGCCTCACGGGGTCAGATAACCATGACTAGTTCATTGTATTCACTGGGCTTACTTTCATGAAAGTGTGAGTAAATAATCATACATACAAAGCTGACATACATAGAATTGCATGTATGAACTGACTTGAGCACCAGAAAACCAAATGCGCAGAGTGATGGAAACCGATTCCCTTTTCTTGCGATCTGAACACCCATGTGTTTCTACCAATTCTCCTTCATTTACTACTCCAACTCTTAAGTTTGGTGGGCAGGAGAGTCCCATGCCCTTTCCTGAACCCCCTAATTACCCTCATATTATCACATTTGAATTTCTTCGTTCCCCCTGAGAAGCTCATAACAATGTTTATTATATTTTCTCTTTATGATAAACTTGCGATATCTGTCAGCTGAGAGACGGTAACTTCCCCAAAATCATCCAGTGATTAATTTTGTACCTAAACAAAAGTTAATACCCATTTTCTCTCATCCGTCACACTGTCCAAAATCTATCTGGAGTGTCCCAATTTTTTGGGACATATGACGACCCTACACATAGGTATTGATGTGTATTGTTTGCAAATTTCGGGATTAAATGACACTAAAGATTCTGTGTTATGGATTGGGAATAAGTTCCATTATATGGAATGGAACTGACCCTACAATCCAGAGTAATTACATGAGCATGTAAGAGACATTACATGCACTTGTAGTTACTGCACCACTTAGTGAAAACTTATGGGAAATTCATATTGCAATCCAGAGCAAATTGTTCTTACACTGGAGCAAGGAGCAAGAACTCCCCGTAGTTACTTTGGATTGTGTCCTGAGTAAACATGCATAGGGTTAATCTGTTGGAGACATCTTATGTATTTGTCTTATTACAGTACCCTTCTGAACAGCTACAGTACTGTCATGTACATAGAATGTAGCCTTGTTTCCATTTGAATACCCCCATCAATTAATAATATTTTCCTTGTCTCAATGGATAAGAATCCCCCACTGTAACCATTTAAAGACGTGGTGTTTCACTTTCTGACCAGAGAGCAGCTGCAAGTCAATGTAGTCTTGTTTTGCATATACATATTATATTCCCCTGCAGCAACAACATCTTTGTAGAGAACACAGAAATCATATTCTGTTCTTTCCATAATGATGAGGCTAAACCAATGTTGACTCATTTGAGAATATCAATTAGATTATTTTAAAGGGATTATGTGTTAATTATGCTTGCTGCATAAGGACACACAAGTAATTTCTGGCGAGATGCCAATCAATTTGGAAATAGAGCAAAAGACCTGGTCAGAGACTTTGGCTGCAATCCAGAGCAAATTCAGCCTGCTCTGACCTAACTGCACTCTCCTAACTATTCTGTATCTAGAGCAGAAGGTTATGCTGAATCCAGAGAGTCAGGAAGCCTGGGCTGCCCTAACTGCTCCAGAGCATGCTAAGTAATTGACACAAGGGGAAGACTTGCTCCTGAGGAGACACCCCTCAGATCACACTGAACAAGGAACTGCTGTGGTGCCTACAGTGGTGACATGACTCTGCACATCACCTGGTGCGGAAGTCTGTGCGTCATCCCTGGGATGCGCGCCCCCCCCACCTGGATTGCACAGTCACCAAAGTTGGTGCCTGCGCAGTTGTTTCTGAAGCCAACTGGCTTCAGAAAGAGTACTGCGCAGGCACCATCTCTGACACCTGCGCAGTACTTTTCTGAAGACTTTTGGCTTTGGGGGAGACTGTGCAGGCGTCAGAGTTGGTGCCCGTGCAGTACTCTTTCTGTAGCCATTCGGCTGCCGCTCCGCCTCCTGAGTGAGGCCGAATGGCTGTGCAGAGGCGCGGACTTTCTCTGCTCTAAGGAAGTCTCCTCTGAAACTGTTTGGCATGCTCAGTGTGTTTCTGCGCAGTGCATCTCAGATGGCCGTTCAGGCCAGCTCCTCAGACAAGTGGCAGCTTCTGGCTGCTGCTCCGCCTTGGAGCAGGCCTGAATGGGTGTGCTGACGCCCGGGGACTGCCAAAGGACAGTCAAACTCCTCCGGCACATCACCCCATACGGAGCGTATCCCCAATGCAGCGCACACCAGCCGCACCAGTCTGGTGACGCCACTGGGTGCCTGCCTTATAAGGAGTCCCTGATGAGATGCCAGTACATTCTACAGCGAATACAAGGGGCTTCTTGGAGTGGCCTGCTGTATCCTGAGGTTTGTGGGCAGCCGTAGTTTGTTCCATATCCTGAGGTTGAGAGGAAGGGGTTGCAGCTAGGATGGCCAAGAACTCAGATTTTTGGTCAGCACTGCCATTCTTACTTGGGCCTTATCATGGACCCCTATGGGTCTACTCATTACTATACCTGCTCCTGAGGTGGTATATATAGGGCTGGAAGAGGGCATTTCTTCCTTGAAACAGGCTTTGGATACAGAGTAACTGCTCTGCCCTAGGCAATGCTAAACATGCCCTCAACTTGCCTCTCCTGAGCTGCTTAGGTTGCCCCAGTTAGGGCAGAGCAGGTCCACCTCTCTTAGGGCACCCTATCTTGCCTTGCTCTGCCCTAAGCCTCCTTCAGAGTAACTGGGCTGGAGCATCTTGCAGTTGCTCCAACCTAGTGTTAGATAGGGCAACCTAAAGGCTCTTATGTGGACAGATTAGTTGCTCTGGATTGGGCTGTAAATTTTATTTTTGCTTCCAAGTAGTTATTAGTGAACATAGGCTTTTTCTTTCCCTTAGAGTGCCTCCAGTTAGGCCAGCCTAAGCCCCACATAAATCCTGTGCTGACCTGGGGGTGTCACAAAAGTGCCATAAAGCATTTCTGCCCCGCTCCTGGGGGTGGGTTAGGCCACTGTACAGACATGCACTGACCTCCCCACATCACCACAGGAAGATAGGCCAGGTGATGCAAGGAGTTAGGCCAGCCTAAATATTTTAGGATTGAATCCTTAGACCCTTAAAAAACCTGAATAGCTTCAGGGAACAGCTTTCTCACTGGGATCTGTTAGACTCACCCTAAAAAATCTATAGGCTGGACAGCATCTACTGGGGTCTGTCATGGTAGAACTCCATGCTAGTAAAGTAACCAGAACCTTTCATTTTTCAAATTTGGAAGCCTCATTTCTAGAAATTTCCAAATCAGTTTAAAAGGAAAAAAAATAGAATGACCATATCATGAAGGGGGAAAATGTGTGATCCTAATTTTCTCCTTAGGGCTGTGGTGGTGCATGTGGTTAAGTCACTGTGCCTGTTAACCAGCCGGCCAGGGTTTGAGACCCGGGTCGGCCCCACAAGACAGGGTGAGCTCCTGTCCTTAGCCCAGCTCTGCGACGCCAGCTGGATCCAATCGTATTGGCTCTGCCTTTCCATTGGACTAATTCAGTGGCGTGGAGAGGAGGGGTTTGCTGCTTGGGTAACAGCCTACCCTCCATAACAATCCAACCCAGGCTTTCGTGCTTCGCATGCAGCGTATGCAGCGCCGAGCACAATACCATAGTCTTTCAAGACTGACGGAGGCCTGCTTTTAATTTTCTCCTTGCAATTTCTGATTATGGGAGAAATGTAGTGGAGGGGGAGGGAAAGATGACTTTCTAAAACTGGAGTCCTACAAATTTGTACTGCAGAGACATTTCAAACACAATGTACTATAGATTTGATGTCCCAACCTGGGACATGACAGTAAGCTAACATTTCACACAAAAGGCTGGTGCTGCTCATTGTATGGTGTTAACAGCAGAAGACAGCTCCTATAGGATGGCTCTTGAGTGCTTTTTCTCTTCTTTTCAAATTTCCAAAACATCATTATCCCTTTCATTACGAACTCAGTCCTTCCAGAATCTTCCTCTATCAGGGCTGAGTAGGATGATACTACCAGACCCATGAAATTATGAGCCAAAGGCAGAAGAAGAAAGGTTTTAAGTACTGAAACATCAGTTGACAACTAATTTTGTAACAGAGATCAGGTCACCAATTGTGCAGGAGCTGAATGGCCAGCAAGACAGGGGGACCAGATTCCCAAACCTCAAAAGGAGGACAATGTTTTGGATTCCTCTAAACCTGGCCTTTCCGGCAGACAATGATCTGTTTGCCTATGCACAAGTAAAGCCATGATATTGGGCACTTTCACTTTCCCATAGAGCTCAATGCATATCTTTTTGTTTTTGGCCATAACTTTTGATAGGAAGGAGATATTTCATAACAGAGTATTGCATTGGATTCTGCTCTTCAATACGAATCTGTCAACATATGATATGATGGGGTACTGCACACCATTACAAAATTCCAAAACAAAGCCAAAATGGAGGACAATGTAGCCCTTTAGGAGGAGGCACAGTCAGGAGGCTAAAAAAGAGGACAAAGCAGGAAATTTCCAGTAATGGGATCACCCTTCAGCAAGATTGGTTTCTGCCTAGCCTAGATCAGTGGTTTTCAAACTGTGTTCCAGGAAATCTGGATTTTCTCTGATACTCATCAGAAATCCTCAGTGAGAAACTGAGTCAAGATGGACAAACTTCCCTGAAAACAAGTAGCCTACCAGTACTAGTTTTCCTTTGCAGAGCACTACCAAAAGAAAAAAATTGGGTATATTCTACAACAATTTTTTTGATGTGTTGGTTCTGAGACCAAAAACCCAGGTGAATTAAAAAGAGGGTACCCTCAAATATAGGGTTGCAATGGCTTAGTGGTTACAGGTGCTGTGACTGCTAATCTGAAACTCAGCACGTCAACGGTTCTGAAAACCAGCACGTCAACGGTTCTTGGGGGCCATTTGGGGCTGAAATTCTATGCACACATTCCTAGGAGTGAGCCCTACTGAATACAATGGGACTTACTTAAGAGTAGACAAGCATAGGATTGTATCCCAGTTCACAGGTTGCCCTTCCCTGTTTTGCTGAAAATGATCCGTAATCTAACTCCGTTCACCCATTAGAGATTATGATGGAACCATTCCAGGTGTCACACTCTGCTTTTTATGTATTGTGCTGCATTTTGACAAGTTGCCAAGTTATACTGGGAAAGAGAGAGAAGAAGAAAGAATTTCCTGTAAACTGTTGAAATGTAAGCAAAGATAAAAGCATGGAAGTTGGCCAAAAAGTGCAAATTTAAAAGAGTCATTTATATGATTTAGACTATTATAAATGCATTGGCTAGTCAGCAGGAATTCTTAAAACAGAACTGCATGAACTTTGCAACTTAAACTACAGCTTTGTCTGCCCTTAACCCTTAACTTGGAAACATGAACCAACTTAAACAGAAGTGTAGTGCGATCCTATGTATATTTTCCCAGAAGCAATTTTTACTAATTTCAGTGAGATTTACTCCTTCATATGTCGGCATAGAATTACAGCCACAATTCATTTTGTGTGTGTGTGTGTGTGTGTGTGTGTGTGTGTGTGTTTTGGGGGGGTCTTATTTACATGCTCCATTGTTCAAATAGTATCATCACTACAGGATGTTTGCAAGGATGAAGCTGGTATCCCTAGATTCCAAGGGTTTCCCAGAATTGGATGTTGACACTGTGCCTGTTGATGGCAACACCAAGCTCAGCCCGGCAGGCCATCCATGATCACTTCTGATGCATGATCACATGCAGGTTGAAGCCTCTTGGGATATGCAGTACATTGTCATAGCTGGATGTATTATGCATTTGTAACTATCAAAAGACAATATAATATCAACGCAATACAAATTGAACACATGAAGTTGTCAAACAATGAGGGAACTTTGGTCCATCTACATCAGTGTTGTGTACACTGGTGGAAACTTCCCATAATTTTTCCACCACCTATTATCAGATGTTTTCAGTTGAACGTGCTGAGGACATGACCTGGAATTGTCTGTATGGAAAGCATGTCATGCAGACAGCCATGTCCTCCCACCCTTTGGAAGCAAGGAAAATCCATGTGGAGAAGGGGCTTCAGGATTCAGCCATTGATGCAATGCAGGTTCTCATCTGGATGGGTGTTTTTACTTACTGAGGTTCTACTAAACTGGCTGAACACAACTGAGAATATACATGACCATCATTTTCACTGGCCTTTCACAAGTAGGATTGCCATATGTCCCAGAAAACACGGACAATCCCAATTTTGGGGGGGATTGTGTTCACATACTGGCAAATGGGACAAGAGGGTCCTGTCCCGATTTTGTGGAAGGAAATTATGGCAACCCTATTTACAATCCTCATCTAGGTTCCTCTGCATTGTCTGAATGCAAATGAGAATATAAATGACCATCCAGGACCATGTACTTCATAAATAGTTATGCAGTACTAGTGCTGAGAACCTGGTGACAGACGATATAACACCAGACTTGATGGTCTTCTGGTCCCTCCTAGTCCTAGCAATAACATAACCTCTTGACAAAATCCAACTTCATATAACACACTAGATTTAAAATTCAATTATCCTCATTATTACAAAAGTTCAGTGTGTATTTATAATACCATCAGCTGTCAAATCTGGCCACACACCTGACTACTTTCATCTCCACCTGCTTTATTCTACCTCTGCACATAGATGCAAAGAGCAGAGATGTCAACTTGCAAGTCAAAACAGCATTTAAATTTTGCAGGGAGAGGCCGCATCCCTTAGGGTCTGTCTTGTGCAAGTAGCAACTGAGCAAGAAACAGCACAGCAGGTAGGAACCATTCAGAGAGCCCATGTTTTTAGATGTTGCCTTTTGCAAATAGCAACAGTTGCTTGAGTTGTCCTGCTACTATAGTTGCCTCTGTTGTATGGCACGAAATAGTATGACGGCTATCATAAAAATATGCAGCCATGGTTGACAAATAGCTGACATTACCACTGCAACTTTGTAGATGAGGCAAGTGGAGCACATCTGATGCTGTGGCACAGTAACATTTGTTACCCTATATTGAGTGCATGGATTTACACTAGCTACCTTATTGGCTACCCTTTATTAAATGTATGCATTAAGTTTGCCTTAAGTGCAGGGGGAACTGGTCTTGCTCTGATGCAAATGCATATAAGAGCTGTTGGACAAGGAGACATTTTGTAAGTTAAGCTTATTTGGCAAATTAATGGGAAAAGCTTTGACCCTAAAAATGTGTGCGTGTCTGATTGCCAGAAAAGGCACAGCAGCAGAGTCAATGAAAGAGTTGGCAAGCCCAGAGATGCTTTCCTTTGGCACTCCCTCCACCATCTGCTTTGTCCTGTGGATCTGAAAGCTTGGCTTTGGGGGAGAGTATCCAGGAAATAAAGGATGGGTATTTAAGGAATAAAGGATGGATATGTACTGCTTCTCCACTGTAATTGGCTTACAGGGCTTGCCACTTTGCAGCTGTACAGCAGCCTCAATTGTGCTACAAATGTGCACTCCTGGTTCTAATTTTCTGGATCAGACATTCAGACAGTGCTCCTATCTCATTTTCCCCATTGTGGGAAGAGATGCTAAGGTGTTACCCATTCCTTGCTTTCTGGATCAACTCTGTCAAGAATGAACACCCTTACCTAGGGGTTGCGTTGTGTTGCATCAAAACTGGAAATTTGGATCGGATTGGATAGGAAATTTGGATAGGATTGATAGGATTCAAACAGTTGCATTCCCAATCAACCTGCAGGTACTTGCAACTCATCACGAGAAGACTAGTGTCTTCTACAGTGTATACAGGGCTTCAGTTCATTCCTAATTGTTGTTGCATAAAATGCATTACTATGTGGTGCTCTTTCAATTAGATAGTAATTGTTACTAGTAACTAAATACTAACTATTTGTTGTTGCACAAAATGCATTACTATCCTACTATTACTACTCCTACATTCAATTAGATAGTAGAAGGGTTTAAATTTCCAAATAAGCTTTGAGACCACCCAAATCATCCATTACATAGATACAGAATTTAAAGCACACTAATACTGGGCCCAGTGACAGGATTCAAAGAAATTAAACAACCAGTTCCATGCCCAACTGGCAGCCACTTTTAAATGGCTATTTTTAAACTTTATATGTCCTATCTCTTGATAACAACCGGTTCTATAGAGTAGGTGCAAACCTGTTGGAGCCCACCACTGACTGGGCCCAGTGTTCACTGTTTTGTCCCTTTCTGGACAATGCCAAATGTATCATCCTTAGCCCAGTAAAGGCCAATGTATGTATAAAATAATGAGACACTATTCATGTATCTAATAAATATGCTATTCACACCATAGAGTAAACTATTGGAGGTAGAAAATGCAATCGACAAATTGGCTTGACCTGTCATAATCAAAAATTAGAGATTGAGGCTGTAATCCTATGCACACTTTCTTGAAAGTAAGCCTCACTGAATTACTGCACAATTCTTACTTACTCAGAAGTACCGGTAAGTTCCATTATATTCAACAGGGCTTACTCCCAGGGAAGTGTGCTGAGGACTGCAATCTCAGTTGAGATTTCTGTGTACAATTAGGCTACTTAACCCTACAATCCAGAGTAACTATGGGAGCACATAAGAGACCTTACGTGTACCTGTAGTTACTGCATGACCTAGTGAAAATCTATGGGAAATTCATATTGCAATCCAGAGCAAATTGTTCTTACACCAGAGCAAGGACTCCCCATAGTTACTCTGGATTGCACCCTGTGGATTTCAATCATTGGATTCCTTTGGGGCAGGTATGTGTGTCAGTCTCTGTGTCCAGAGGTTGCCAATGGTAGCTAGATACTAACCTGAGCGTTGTTGGCAGTATAAACAAAGAATGCAAAACCATACAAAGGAACTTCAGCATAAAGCTTCAGAATTCCACCAGCCAAGGTGAAACCTTATACAAAATAACAGGATAATAACAAAATCGTATACAAAATAACAAAATAATAAATGTCCTCAGGAGGGAGCTGCCATGAAACGAGTCCTCATGTTGCAATTTTGGAATATTTGCAAATTGCAATTCAATTTTTCCTCATTATGCAGAAATAAATCTCACTGATTTCAGCAAGAATTATTTCTGAACATGTGCAGAGGATTACAGATTTATGACTCAAGCCTATGTATGTTTCTCAAAAGTTAAATGGGACTGACTCCCAAGTAAGTATAGTGTAGGATTGCAGCCTCAAAGCCCAAACTATGCTCATCTCCTTAGAAGTTAATTCCATTTTAGTCAATAGGGCTTACTCCTAGGTGAGGAGGATAGTATTGTAGCTTTACAGTTCAATTCTATCTATGTTTTCCTGGGAGTATCCCCCATTGACACTAACAGGACTTACCGGTATTTTTGCGTAGACACACATAGGATTGGGCTCTCAATACCCTAAAGGCTGCAATCCTAAGAACACTTTCCTGGGAGCAAGACTCATAGAACACAATGGGGCTTACTTTTGAGTAGACATGGTTAGGACTGTGCTCTTTATTTGCAAGTACCATAAGTGGTTGGTGACTTTTTCCAAATAATTTCTAAATGAAAGTAAACACAAATGATTTGAATAGGATTTATTTCTAAGCAGGGGTGTTTATAACCAGATCCTTTGCACGTTTGTTGAAATGCACCTTTCCCTATGTTTAGTGGAATTTCTTTCCAAATCGGTGACTCCAGAAATAAGTCCAGCTGCTGAAATAAATTCACTGGAAGTCATATCCAAGAGAGGTCTTTGTGGGTCCAATTTTGAGCACACAATTGCTCTAAATATATCTCCTTTCTTAGTTTCAAAACTGTGGTTTACCCACACATCTTGGTCCAGTCTTCTCTGGAGTACCTGAAAACCCCAGATTACCTGGTGCTTTCCATTTACCATCAGAAGTGGCGTGAGTAGATGGGGGTATAAAGCACTAACCCTACAATCCAGAGTAACTAGGGGAGCATGTAAGAGACATTACGTGCACTCGAAATTACTACATCACCTAGTGAAAACCTATGGGAAATTCATATTGCAATCCAGAGTAAATTGTTTTTACACTGGAGCAAAGACTCCCCATAGTTACTCTGGATTATGCACTAAGTTTTGATGACCAGTGGCCTAGCTATTTTATTTGTTTTTATTTATCTAAGAGATTTATAACCCGCCTTTCACATACCAATGCAAATACCTAAGGCAGGTTACAAAGCTTTTCTCCTCTTGTCCTCACAACAACCCTGTGATGTAATTGAGGCTAAAAGTGAGTGACTGGCCCAAGATTATTATTATTAATTTTATTTATATCCCGCCTTTCCTCTCCTACAGTAGAGAGCCCAAGGCGGCTAGATCAGCCCAAGATCACCCTGGAAGCTTCATGTCCAAAGAGAGATTTGAATGTGGATCTTCCAGTCATAACTCCCTAACCATTGGCTCTCTAGGATAGGAGTGCTCAGCCCCTCTAGCTTGGGGGATGGGTACAAAGCACTTTTATTTATGGGTACAAAGCATTTTTATTTACAGTGGCATAGCTAGAAGGGGTGCAAAGCACAAAGTCATCTGCAAAACTTAATGCTTTGCACCCCCTTCAGCTATACCACTGCCCATCAGTTTCTTCCTCCAGGTCTGAATTTATCCAGGTTGCTCAAGGCTTTTTGAGGGGAGAGAAACTTGGGGGGGGGGGGGGAGGTGACCATATGTCCTCTTTCTCAAAGAGATGTCCTCTTTTTAAGCCTTGTGTCCGGGGGGGGGGAAGAAAACTTTATTGTCCTCCTTTCCCTTGTGTCATCCAGGCAGGTGACCATATGTTGCCTTTTTCAAGGGCATGTCCTCTTTTTAAGCCTTGTGTCCTGGGAAAAAACTTTTATTGTCCTTCTTTCCCTTGTGTCCCCCAGGCAGGTTGATCATATATCCTCTTTTTCCAGAATATGTCATCTTTTTAAAGCCTTTTGTCCTGGGGAAAAACTTCATTGTCCTCTTTTTCTTTGTGTCCTCCAGGGAGGGTGACCATATGTCCTCTTTTTCCAGTCCCTGTCAACTTTTTTACCTTATGTCCTGGGGGGATCTACATTGTCCCCCTTTTCCTTGTGAGCAGGTAGCCTGTAGCCTTCTTGTAATCCATCAATGAGATGCAATAAATAAAATATAATAGTTTTTTTAACCCATTCATGCCTGAGTTTGCAGTTTTTTGAATTGCAAAAAAATGGAAGTCTAAGAAGGAACATATCAGTGGATTAAATTTAATAAGAAGTAATGTAGTGTTTCAGTAATGCGCATGATGAATGAAGTGAATGCAACATGCCTGAGTGTTTAGAGCTTTACTTTTGCGGTGTCGTCCCTTTTGGTTCTGCCAGCTGGTGACCCTGATGGTGCCAGTGCCAGCCAGGCAGCCCTTCCCAGTCCACCACCTTGGAAGGTGCGGGCAGCAGTGGGGCCCCTCCCCGGGCTTCTCAGGAGCAGGGCGGGGAAACTTTTGGGCTCCCTCCCGCTGAGGGTTAACCTGTTGCTTCCCCTGCTGGAGCGCAGCAGAAACAGGCTGGTCCCCTGGGCTGCCCCCTCCTGCACCGGTGCAGAGCCGGATCGGAGCCCTTTAGGGTCCTCTCTGCTAAGGAGACCCAGGGGTGCTGTGCCCGCTGCCCCCGGGGAGAAAGAGCCCTGCAACATGGCCTCCTCCTCCTCCTCCTCCTCCCTCCTGCATGGGGGTGCCCAAGGTGTGGACCAGGTGAGCCCTTTCCTCCTTCCCCTTGCAAACCTCCCCCTTCCACCCTGTCCAGGGTCACCCTATATTCTCTTTTGCCAGGCCATGCCCTCTTTTTAAAGTATTGTGTCCTGGGGAAAAATCTTCCTTATCCTCCTTTTCTTTGTGTCCACTGGATAGGGTGACCATATATCCTCTTTTTCCAGGACATGTCCTCTTTTTAAAACATTGTATCCCAGAAAAATCTTCCTTGTCCCCCTTTTCTTTGTGTCCTCTGGATAGGGTGACCATATGTCCCCTTTTTCAGGACATGTCCTCTTTTTAAAGCATTGTGTCCTGGGGAAAAAATCTTCCTTGTCCCCCTTTTCTTTGTGTCCACTGGATAGGGTGACCATATGTCCTCTTTTTCCAGGACATGTCCTCTTTTTAAAGCATTGTATCCCTCAAAAATCTTCCTTGTCCTCCTTTTTTGTGACCACAGAATAGAGGACCATATGTCCCGTTTTCCCCAGGACATGTCCTCTTTTTAAAACCTTGTGTCCTGGGGAAAAAAAATCTTCATTGTCCTCCTTTCCCTCGTGAGCAGGCAGCATGTAGCCTTCTTGGGATTCTAAATTCTTTGTAATAAATTATATGTAATAGTTTTAAATTTAATAATACAGTGTTCTTTATTAATAACAACAACTATTTACAGTATTAATAATTAATAATTTACATTTACAATTTACATTAACAATTTACAGTGTAAATTTAATAATGCAGTAATGTAGGGTTAAAGGCTGCAATCCTAAAGACACTTTCCTGGGAGTAAGACCCATTGAACACAATGAGGCTTTCTTTTGCATAGACATGGTTAGGATTGTGCTGTAAGACTGTAATCCAAAACACAGTTTCCTGGGATTCAGACCCATTGAACACCATGTGGTTTACTTTTGAGTAGACATGGTTAGGATTGTGCTCTAAGATGGTAATAAAAAAGACACTTTCCTGGGAGTATGACCCATTGAACACCATGTGGCTTACTTTTGAATAGACAGGCAATATACAGGAGTATTTTTAGGGTTTTTTTTGTCATGTCAAACATTTTGGGGTTTACTTTTGCTGTTATGACATCTGATCAGGATGATCAAATGTCATTACACAAAAAGGAGGATAGGGACTGCTAAAATGTAGGGCATTCAAGAAAAATGTAGGACATGACAAAGTAAAAACTAAAAAATTCATGTATTTTGCTTTTATGGGGTTTTAAACACTATATCACTTATTATACATATACAGTGCAATCCTAAACATGTCTACTCAGAAGTAAGTCCCATTGTGTTCAATAGTCATTACTGTCAGGAAAGTGCAGTTAGGATTGCAACCATAATTTATTACATATATTTTATTAATTACAAGAAGGGTCCATGCTGCCTGCTCACAAGGAAATGGAAGATAATGAAGATTTTTTCCAGGACACAAGGCTGAAATACATGTCCTGGAGAAAGAGGACATGTGGTCACCCTGCATCTGATCACCCTCAATTGGGGCTCAGTCCTGTCCATGATCAGAGGGGGTCCATTTTTCCTGCTTTCCTCCATTAGAGAACCTGTTTGCAACAGGTAGAGCTTCAGGCTCTCACCCATGGCACTTTCACACATGTTGCTCCATAAAGCAGGCCTCTGTCAGTCTTGGAAGACTATGGTATCGTGCTTGGCGCTGCATACGCTGCATGCAAAGCATGAAAGCCTGGGTTGGATTGTTATGGAGGATAGGCTGTTACCAAAGCAGCAAATTCCCCCCTCTCCATGCCACTGAATTAGTCCAATGGAAAGGCAGAGCCAATACGATTGGATCCAGCGGATCCAGCTGGCGTCACAGAGCTGGGCTAAGGATAGGAGCTCACCCTGTACTGTGGGGCAGACCCGGGTCTCAAACCCTGGCCTGCTGGTTAACAGGCACAGTGTCTTAGCCACTTGTGCCACCCACAGTCCTTGTTGCTGCATATTACATGTAAATTCTTCCTAGCATGCTGACCTGGGAGTAAATACTAATGAAGCCAGTGGATGTTGATTGCCTCCAAGAAAAGGGGAATAGAATGGGACTGTCGTACTATGATTCTCTTAGTGACCATATGTCTTCTTTTTTCAGGACGTCCTCATTTTTAGCCTTTTGTCCTGAAAAACTTCATTGTCCTCCCTTTTCTTGTAAGCATGCATCGTGTATGTAGCCTTCTTGTAACTGATAAATTATATGTAATAGCTTTAAATTTAATAATAAGTAGTATAGTATTTACATTAACCACATGGAAACAATATGTATGAGTGTTTTTAGCTTTTATTTTGATACGTCCTATATTTTTCTTGGATGCTCTACATTTTGGGAGGGTCTTGTCCTCTTTTGCAGTTATGACATCTAGTCACCCTGCTCATACCTCTCTTCCAGGGAAATGCTTTCCAAGTAGAACAGTAGAACATCTGAAACTAAAAAACCCAAGAGTTTAGAACTGGGTAATATTTCGCCTTTCAGGGCCTACCTTGTCCTGAACTGTACTCATGTTGTCCATCAAGATTTATGTGTAATGTTCAACAACAGGGTGCATCCTCAGAATTGCCCTCTCAGTTAAGGAATGAATGATATTATTATTGTTAGTATTGTTACTGTTCATTTGTTAAGTTGTGTCAATCTCTTTGTGACCCCCAAGCACTGCAACCTTCCCTAACTTCTGAAGTTTGTCCAAATTCATGCTCATTGCTTTGGGGACACTAATCACCTTATCCTCTGCTTTCCCTTCTCCTTTTGTCTTCTCCAGCATTGGGATCTTTTCCCTTCTCATGATGTAGCCAAAGTATATGTGCTTTGGCTTCAGTATCTGTCCTTCCAATGAACAGGGTTGATTTCCTATAGGATTGACATCCCCTACAATCCAGAGTAACTAGGGGACCACATAAGAGACTTTATGTGCACCCGTAGTTACTGCACCACCTAGTGAAAACCTATGGGAAATTCATATTGCAATCCAGAGTAAATTCTTCTAACACCGGATCAAGGACTCCCCGTAGTTACTCTGGATTGTGCCCTTATTTGATCTTCTTACGGGACTCCTCTGTAGGGCCTTCTCCATCACCATAATTTGAAGGCATCTATTTTGTGTGTGTTTTGCCTTCCTTATGTCCAGGTCTTCTTCTTTCTAATGTTTTTCCTCCTATATTGAAAGGTCTGCTATTTCGGATCAGAATCTAATCCATGTTTATGTCCAGCTCTCACACTATACATTCCGTGAAATGCTCTCCTATAATGATCTTGAGATCAAAGAAGGTCGGCAGCAGCTCCCCCACCCACCCATTTTGCAAGAGTTTCAGCAATGAGAAAATTGTGCAGTGCCACCTTCATAGTCTACCGTCTGTCTACGCCTCTTAGAAGACAGGATGTCTCCTATCATAATATTGAGAGTGATTAATTCTTTTTAAGTGTTCTGGCTCGGTGTCAAATGTGATGACACCTGCAGCTTTCACCTAAGCCTTGTCAAATATGAGAAGGGATCTCTGAAGGGATATTTTAGCCCACGTGAATTAAAGTGGAGGCTATACAGATCTTTACCTGGGAGGAAGTTGCATTGTTCTCAGTGGGACTTTCTTCTAAATAAACATGTATACGATGGGACTGTGGGGCTGTATGTGAAAGAATTAAGAAACAAAACCCAGATTCATTTTGAAACATTAGCTCAAGGCAAACGTTTTTGAGAATGGTTTTGTTGATGGATTCCATACGAGGAATACATGCAAAAACACGATCAGACTACAAAATCAGTGCAAATTGCTCATGTGGATATGTTTTTTCACATGTCTCTTGTGTGTACTTGCATCATAAGAACAGCCGTGCTGGATCAGGCCAAAAGCCCATCTAGTCAATTTTTCTGTATCTCACAGTGGCCCACCAGAAGCCTCAGGGGGCATACAAGACTTCAAGAGATCTGCATCTTGGTGCTCTCCTTTACATTTACTATTCTGCGGTAACCTTTTAAAATCTGGAGGTTGCATATATACATCATGGGTTGTAACCTGTGATGAACTTTTCCTCCAGGAATTTATCAGATCTCCTTTTATAGGGCTCTAGGCCAGATGCCATCCCACCCCATCCTGTGGCAAGGAGTTCAACAGATTAATTTGATGTTGGGTAAAAAAAATATTTTGTCTGTCCTAACTCTCCTAACAGTCAATTTTGGTGGTTATCTCCTGATTGTGGTGTTCTGTCAGAGTAGTGGTGTTATTAGGATTTGTGACAAGCCAGTGCATCACCTCCATGCAGTGAGCAGGGCAACAGCCTGGATAGTTGTAATTGTTATGTATCATTGTCCTGGCTCCACTTTTTTTGGGCCATACATTTGATAGAATAAAGATGTTTCAAAGTGGTTTGTTTCATTGCATTCTGCTGTAATTATGCATCCGACGGTATATTATTTCTAAACACCACAATTTTAGCCATTTTGGTCACTAGTGGTGTCACCCTCCTCAAGGGTGCCACCATCCTAACATTTTATTGCAGTGATTCTCAAACCTCTAAAATGGGACCCACTTTATAGAATGACAATCTGTCCAAGACCCTTCCCCAAATCCACAGGGATATGATCACAGATACTAAAACAGTGGATAAAAGGGAGCCTTTACTGTGGCATCAAGCACTCTTCTCTCTTCCTTGGTAGCCAGAAGAGTAATGTTAACTTTCTGTCCGTCTTTCTCCTCTAGCATTCTGGCTGACTGCTTCTAGCTTCTAGCATTCTATAACAGGCTGCAAGGGAAGAGACAGGTGTGTTTGACACCTCAATAAAGGAAAATTCATAAATAATGGGTGTGTGATAGAGTGATGACACCTGAATCTATTCTTTGTCATGCACTTGCTCTAAACTACAAAACCACAAAATTTGGATGAGAGACATTACAGATATTGTGCATTATATTGTGCATTATATGAAGCCTAAATTGCTGAACAAAACCTTTTCCAATAAGGACTATAATAAACATTTTTTTCTGGCTTATTGTCTAGAACAGTGGTTCTCAATCTTCCTAACGCCGTGACCCCTTTATAAGTTCCTCATGTTGTGGGGACCCCCAACCATAAAATTATTTTCGTTGCTACTTTATAACTGTAATTTTGCTACTGTTATGAATCGTAATGTAAATATCCAATATGCAGGATGTATTTTCATTGTTACTAATGAAATGTGTGTTCTATGCACACACTGAACACAATGGGATTTATTTCAGAGGATTGGGCCCTGAGACTGCAATCCTATCCACATTTACATGGGAGTAAAGGCCCTCTGACTATAGTGGGATTTATTTCAGAGTAGGCATGCATATGATTAGGCCCTGAGGCTGTCAGTCAGCACCAGTGCGTGTGCAGCTACAGCCGGAGGTCTGGCAAGCCTGACCTAGCCCCCTGCACCAGGGGTCTTTAGGCAACCCCCAGGAAACCTCTAGGTGACCCCAAAAAGGGTCCTGACCCCAACTTTGAGAAACACTGGTCTAGAATTTCCATAAAGAGTTTCCAGTGAAACTCTTTTTTATAAAGGGTGAATGGATTTTTATTTTCTCTTTCGTTTTCTCTACAGTTTTTTTGTTTCAAATGATAGCCTTTGCATGTGGTTGGATGGTAGTTCTGTGGCCATTTGCTTATCTAGGAAGTTATTGCATCAGATTCATTGGCATGTTTTATTACCTGTTCTTGGCTGCAGCACCCTGCAACTTGGCCAAGAGTTGTATTCATGCTTAATGTGAGGCGGTTAAGGAGAATTTAAAAATAATAGTAAGTAAGCTGATCGGTGAGGAAATCACATGAGTTTCAGACTGCAAAGTTCCTTGGGAGATAAATGCACATCGAAGACAAATTCTGAAGCTAAAGGGCAAAGTGTGAAGGTGTATTGTATCTTGTAGGTGTATAGTTCTCTTCAAATACTACAAGTGGTAAACAAGTGAAGAAATATCATAATAAAAGTTAATGGTGTTTATGCATACATTCATTCTGGGTGTCTGGAAAAATATGCTAGCTCTGTAATATTTAAATATGGATATTGCCCTACTACTGGATTCTGCCAAGTTACAAAGAGTTCCAAGTGTCTTTGGCAAAATGGCAATAAAGGGAATCTTGCAATACCAGTTATGCAGGAACAACAACCTGGCTTATATTCAGAGAATAGTTTGCAAAGCAAGATGGACATCAGTGATGGGTTCCAAGTTGGAAGCCATAAAAGTGACCAAGCAGCTTCTATGCGCATGAATGCATGTTTTATATCACTAGAGTCATTGGGCTGCAACCCAATATAACTTGACAACTTCTGTTTCTTAATAGCCCATGACCAAACATATTCATAAGGCTCTTCCAAGTTAAGGTTGTATTCCTATGAAAACTTTCTTTGGAGTAAGCCTCACTAAATAGAACGTTACTTACCTCTAAGTAGATTCTCAGGGTTCTGCTGCTAAGTAATAAAGGTGGATCAGGAGTTTGTTTTCAGATCAAGAACGTAATGACTTCAAGACTTGAAGCTGTTTTGAAAAAGTGATTTAATATATATTAAGGAAAATGTGACCTAGTAAAAATATATATCTGTTACAGTGTTTATATCCGCTTTTCAACTAAAAAAGTTCACAAAGCGGTTTACAAGAAAATGAAAAAAATTAATAGCTAATTAATAGCTAATGAGTCCCTGTCCCAAAAGGGCTCACAATCTAAAATGCAAAAAGAACACCAGCAGCAGCCACTAGAACAGACATTGCTGGGGTGTGTAAGGCCCGTTAATCTCCCCCTGCTAAATAAAAGAGGAACACCCACTTGAAAGAGTGCCTGTAAAACTGAAGTATTTTTAATCTCCCAGCTTTTTCATTCATAAAAAGTACATAAGAGTGTAAAGAAAAGAAAAACGTGCTTGAAATTTTTATTCAAAGCAGTTTCTGGCAGGATTGTGGAGTCTGTCTCTTACTCCATCCAAAATTAATTCTGACTCCATTGCAGAACAGTTGCAGAGTTGGAAACAATTTTGGGTGGAGAAGGCCAGCAGTACCTGGAATGGAAAGGAAGAATTGCATTGTGTTACTTCATACATATTTATTTCCTCAGCTATTTTTTGAAACTTGAAATTTATCCTTGTGCTGGGTAAGGCATAGGTTCCCAAACTGGAGCATTATGACTCCCTAGACCAGTTGATTTTCAACTAGTATGCTGTGCCACACTGGTGTGCCATGAGTGGTTCACATGTATGCAATGGGAGTTTGGACAATTCATTTATTTATTAAATAAACATCAATTATTAATAGGGTTATTGAGGAACTGAACCCCACACCAGCAGCATTGTGTGACTTGTCAATTATTAAAATATTGATGGTGTGTCTTGACAATTTTGGCACCTGGGAACCTCTGGATGCGACTGGTGTCAGATAGAAAGATGGCCATATTTCTAGCTTTCACATAATAGGGTGATTTATGAAAATTCTCCTATGGCTGCTTTTGTTGCTGGTGTGGAAGCATGAGAGAGAATGTATCCACCGATGTATATACATTGGCAGTAAGGAAGTGATCATGGAATAGTAAAGAAATCGTAAGCAAGGGAGATTCAAAATACCTCTTTCTGGCTTGCCGGATACATAAAATCAGAACTGAACCATTGACCTGCTTCATGTCTTTGTAATGGTCATGTTGACCTGCTACATGACATGTTCATTTTACATGACTTTGTAATTCAGTACGAGAATACTTCATCATAAAATCTTGGCAAAATCAAAAGTACTATGGTAATTCTTCTAATGGATGTGACATATCTCAGGTTATTAAACATAAAATGCCTACAATTTATCTGTGGGCTGTTCAGTTGTTTTTGTGCTCTGTATCCCAGAATTATGTTATGAGGCTACCATGCAAAAACAAATGTCTCTTTCTCTCTCATCTACCACTTTTCAACTAAAAAAATTTCTCAAAGCGATTTACAAAAAATGAAAAAAATTAATGGTTAATACTACAGGTGGACTTGGTCATTAACTCCTTTGTTAGGCAGTTCTCTGCACATATCTATCTTGAGCTAGTCTAGGATCCTTTTTTTTACCTGCTAAACTTGTATTTACTGTGGCTGCATTTTGTTTCTGGTGTTTTTTTCATTCAGATATGTAATCCTGAAGATACTTTTGTAGCTTGGAGCAAAATAGTTTGAAGGAAAGCTATACCACTGTGTATTCTCTGTGTATTCTGTCAATTGATAATTGTAGCAGAATGAAATATTGAGTTCTTTATCCGTAGAAGAGTAAACTAGTGAAATAATGAGCTGGCACCAGTGGATCTACTCACAATGGTTCTCAGAGTGGGAGTTGGGACCTCCTTGGGGGAACTGCACCTTCATTTCTAGGGATTCATGAAAAGCTGGGTGCCACCACGTTGGAAGATGGCAGTGGGTGCTTCCATCTTGGAATGGGGCACTCAGGCTGTTTTCTTGGGAGTAAGTCTCATTGAACACAATGGGACTTGCTTCTGAGGAGACATGAGGTGCTCTTGCATCATAGTGATGTCTTTCCTTACTTGATGTCAATAACAGCCATGTCATCAATTCCAGAGTTTCCTCAACAGATTGTCATTCTCTGAAGGAGATCCTGGGCTGGTGCACAAGAACCACTGATCTACCACATCGGGCAGAAGTAGTTGTGGCAAGAATTGGTGTACAGCATTTCCATATGCTTGCTCAGGGATATCCTCTCCCTCCCACAATCCCCATACTCTCCTGCCATCACCCTGCTGCCAGCTTTCCCTGCTGACTGGGAATGTAGTGAGTAAGAGGGTCAGCCCTCCTCAGACCAGCAGTTTTCAAACATGCAGGGAGTTTGAACTCTGTTGTGTGTGTGGTGGAGGGGGGAAGGCAGTGACATGATCACCAGGATCATGTGGCGATGGGGGGCACAGAGGCTTTCCTCTCACATTTTGATGAGACCAAGCAAGCCCCCCTGTCCCTCCATAGTGACGCAGATCTGTTGATCATGTTGTTGTCTTTCCCCCTCCCTTAGATGATAATCTAAAGATAGCCGAATTTGCATAAATTATAATTGCCGGACAAAAAATCTGGTTGGTCATCCAAGGGTTACGGAACATGGCCAGTATGAGAACCACTGCCTCAGACTTTATGCACCCAGCTGGTCCAGACTGATTCACAGGGGAGGGGCAAGGAGAGCAGTACATCAGTCTTATGCTGGTTCTTCTTGGTTCTTCTAGCCAAGCATCTGCTCTGTTAGTGACAGAGCAATAAGCTCCAGTGAGGACATTTGTGGGATCTCAGCCAGTGTCCAACGAGTGGCCTCTTGACACCATCCAAGATCTTGAGCTGCAGATGGGGATGACATGTTCATCCTGCTACATGTGTAGACCAAGCCTTGAAGAAAGTGTTAATTGTCCAACCCCGAAGGAAGTGTTAGTGTGCCACATATACGAAATTACCAGCTACATATATGGAAGAATGAAATTGTTGGCATCAATGCCAATATTTACAACAATGCATATATATCATATCTGCAACAGATTTTTGAAAATGTTTCCAGAATTTTTTTAAAAATCTATATGAAAGCAGTCTCCACCTCCTTAACCTGTGTCTTAACCTGTGTGTTAATGTGTGTGTCCACACCTCAGCGTGAAGGGTCAAGCAATCTCCTCATTTTCCAACTGCCATGCTGAGGGAGGCAACATTTAATTTTGACCTATTGATATTTGAACTGACTCGCTACTGTCGGCCAATGTAAAATGTTGTGTGGGCTGCAATCCTAAAGACAGTTTCTTGGGAGTAAGACCCATTCAAACAATGAGGCTCACTTCTGAGTAGACATGGTTAGGATTGTGCTCTTCCACAATGTCTTCCTCAAATAGGAGAAAAACTGTAGGGCAGCACACACAGATATTTTACCAGTCTCCCCTGGGTAATTCTAAAGACAACTACTGTATATACTCATGTGTAAGCTGACCCGCGTATTAGCCGAGGCACCTAATTTTACCACAAATACTGGGAAAACTTATTGACCCGAGTATAAGCCGAGGGAGGGAAATGCAGCAACAGCAGGAAAATGTGGCTGGCCTTGTAGCCTCAGAGCCCAATCCTGGGCATGTCTACTCAGAAGTAAGGCCCACAAAGAAGTACCTGAGTCTGAGGAGGGGCTTGGCTGCAGTGGGCTCCATGTCTTGCCGCTGTACGCCTCCTCCGCAGCCCGGAGAGCCAGCGCCAGCAGCTGGAGAGGCTGCAGAGCCTCTGAGGGCACACGCTGGAGGTCGTGCCTGCCATTTTTCTTAATTTTTTTTTACTGACCCGTGTATAAGCCGAGGTGGGTTTTTGGGCTCATTTTTGGGGGCCCCCAAAAACTAGGCTTATACGCAAGTATATATGGTAATTAAAACTATTTAAAACAGGTTTACTCATTTCATGGAAAAATATTTTTTTTAATATTGAATATTAATTGAATATATTTCAATTAATTTTTTTAATAATGAATATTTAATAATGAATATTTATTTTTTTAAATAATGAATATTTAATTGAATATATTTCTGTTCTACCAGCACAAGCGACAGCCACGGGCTTTTACTAGTTATGGTATTACTATATAGCCACTACCTATGTTCATAGATGGGTGTATCTATGCCTGTGTAACTTATGACAATGTCAACAATGTTCTGTGCATGTGTAGCTTATGACAGTGTGAAGCAAATGAGTTTCTATATCTTGAGCATTTATTGCTGCACTGGTGGTCAGACTAGAATATCACTGAAACTGGACAGTTTAATAATCCTTCATAATAGTTTGGCTGGATTGTACAGCTTTCACTGCATCTTCTAGAACAATTTATTGTGATTTTATTTTTGGTGTAGAAGTTCAAAAGGGGAGGGTTGTTAACATTCTTTTCTGTCCCTACTTTAGTGCAAATAAACATTTTCTCCTCTAGGCGTTTAGCCCTCCGGCTCCTCTTATTTGGGTGTATTTGCTCCCATAATCTTGAAATAACCTTCTTCTTCTGCAGGTCTTACCTCTTGAATGTATTCAGCACTTAATGAATGCTGTTTTTTTTTCTCACTCAGAGCACATTATTCAAAATGTTTCCAGCAACTGGTGTTTGTGAGTTTAGCCCTGCATGAAGCAAACGAGAACAAGTTTGCAGCATTTTTGAAGTTTTAACATGTGCTGGAGCTTGGCCGGTATTTGATAGAAATACTTGCATTTTGAAGTTACCTTAAATGTTAACTGCTTCTTTGGCACCGGAATAATTCAGCGAACTTTGGATGATCATACTTTTGTACAAATAGGTGTTCTTTAGTGTGCATCAGGCAAGCAAATCATTTCCACAAGTTGATCTGTCACTATCATCTTCCACAGCGGCTTCATTCATTCAGAGCTGAACAAAGGTCTTTCAAACCAATGATCAAAAATGAAAGGAAGTCAGATGACGGACTGACACAAAATGAAGCATACACACCTGCAGCTGTCGTCATTTGCTTGCCTGACTGCCAGCTTGGTGTACGTATAGGTGAACCTGGCACTGAAGCATGACAGCAGTGCAAAGCTTACTCCTTGTAGTGAATGGATAGGAAAAGGCCTTACATTCAAGGCTGCTATTAAGTGGATCTATAGAGAATTTTCCCCATTTGTTTTGATGTTATCTAAGATTATGACTTGCCTTTTGTTCCTTCTATAGCACCTGTTGCTGAGGCAAATACAGTAGGCCCAGCTGCATGTGTACCATGTGCTTTGATTACAGCATCTGTGTGGATTCAAAGGTATTGAAGGCGTGTGCTGTTTGGCACTGCACTTTCTTTGACTATCCTTTTATTTATAGGAACATTTTGAGACCATATCAGCATTTCAGGGAAAATATACCAGCAATGTTTGTTTTGGTTTTAAAATCTTACCCTGAATTCCATTTTCCTGTTCAAGGTCATGCTCGCTATTGCTTTTCACAGTTCCGAGCAGTCAACAAATATGAAATACACAAATATCTGCAAAGTGAAAAAGGCTTAAAATGCAATAGATCAGAATGTGTTGCATTGTTGCCCATTTAGATTTTTATATCAAGTACAATAGTTCCTACTTGCTCAAATAATGAATACTGTGTTTAAAACTTAGGTATTGTACTTGACCAGAGCATTACTTAGCCTAGGGCAGGGGTCTCGAAACCCTGGCCCGAGGGTCATATGTGGCCCTCGGCGAGCCTCAATGTGGCCCCCAGCAAGACCCTTCTAACCGGCCCTTGGGCAAGCCTTGTAATCCACTCTAATGCATTCTTATATGTAAATGTATGTAAATGTACTCAAATTTGAAATGTAAATTAGTTTTCTGGCCCCCCGACACAGTATTGGAGAGAAGAGGCGGCTTTCCTGCCAAAAACCTTGGAGTCCCCTGGCCTAGAGGAAAAACAAGTTTTCCATGTTCAGGTGGCCTTGTTGCGGGCACCTTGTTTTGGCCAGACACATTGTTTTGAAATCTAATCCTCATCCGATGGGAATAGAGCTTTAGTATTTTTTAAGGGTATTCATTACTAGCTGCCTAACTTAATATATATGTGTAAAACTACTACAGAGTTAATGCCATTGTAAAAATCTTTTTTACATAGTTGTGTGTTTCTATATCCCCTACTTACATGCCTTTGAGCACAATCCAGAGTAACTATGGGGAGTCCTTGCTCCAGTGTAAGAACAATTTGCTCTGGATTGCAATATGAATTTTCCATAAGTTTTCACTAGGTGGTATATAACTAAGGGTACACGTAGTGTCTCTTATGTGCTCCTGTAGTTACTCTGAATTGTAGGGTTAGTTGAGTGCTATAATTAAGCAAGCCTAGTATGAATGTCCCTGGTAGTGGGGGTCTTGCAATAGTGTCTTGAGACTTGAGTTGCAAGGGTGTCAAGTGGCTCCGGGATAGGAAAGTGGTTTGGGAGAGACAGGTTTTCTGTGATTGCAGATTTTAGATAGTTTCTTTAAAAGGCTTTACTTCCTTTTGTTCTTTGGAGATGCTCTATAGCAGTTTGAGCTTGGGAAATGTTTACCTAGTATTTCCAGCTTTTCCTTTACTGCTCTGTGTATGCTCATATAAGCATAAAACAATCACATTCACTCTGTAGGATTCACCACTTTCAGAAGAGCAGGGGGGATGTTGGTTGTGCATAATAAAAGCTGTTGCTCCACCTCATCTGATCTCCTGCTTCTCCTTTCATATATTGAGAAATTGTTTGCTTGGCAGTCCTAAGCACCTTCATCTCGCACTTTTCAGTTCTGTACCATCTTTCAGTATAGCCATCTCCAGCCAAAAAGTTAGTGAAAATGAGCAAGGTCTTTAGTTACCACCCTACATGTGCATATGTCTGGACCATGATCTGGACCATGATCCGCTGCAATTGCAAACAATTAGTTCTTTCTTCCAGGACAGAAATCCAGGACAGATTTCTCCTCATCAAATTCTGGCAAGAATTATGCACATAAACCAAGGTACCACTGTATTTCCTTTCTATCAAATGTTATGGCCCAAAAATCTAAAAAAAAACACTAAAATATGTACTATGGAAAGTGAAAGTGCCCTATATTGTAGCTATACTCATGAGTAGGTGAACATACCATGGTAGGAGAGCCACATCATCTCCATGACAATGTGTCAGGGTCAGGGAAAAAATTAATTTACATTTCAAATTAGTATGAATTCATATACACAACTACATTAGAGGTGAAACTTATGTGGATGAATGAACTTTACTAAACTTATAATGTACACGAGATCTATAATATAGGCATGTAGAACCACAGGAAAACTATGAAATAATTGCCACAGTGAAAACAAACATATATAATTTGTGCAAAGGCAATTGGGGGAGGATAAAAATAATGTCCAGGGAAAAGGAGAAAACACATGTGGTGCACTTGGGACAATTATGGATGTCACGACTGGCAATGGCACATAACCATGCCCACCATTCATATTGTTGCCCTGCCCATTGTATGGGGGTGATGCGCTGACCTCCTGCACTCCTTGGGGAGGTTTAGGCCAGTGCACAGACACGTGCTTGCCTCCCCAAATCACCATGATAGAGGGATTGTGCTCACCTAAATGTGTGAAAAGGTTTCATCTCAATGTGTGAAAAGTAATCCTTTGAAGTAGGATGTTGAGCAAGCCCAACGTGCCCAAGGCCACCCAAAGATCATTGTGAGAGCATGTTAGTTAAAACCATGCTCTTCATTCCAGCTGTTGCACCACCAGGGTTCTGTCTTAAAAAAGCAGGCCTCCGTCAGTCTTGAAAGACTATGGTATCGTGCTCAGCGCTGCATACGCTGCATGCAAAGCATGAAAGCCTGGGTTGGATTGTTATGGAGGATAGGCTGTTACCCAAGCAGCAAATCCCACCTCTCCATGCCACTGAATTAGTCCAATGGAAAGGCAGAGCCAATACGATTGGATCCAGCTGGCATCGCAGAGCTGGGCTAAGGACAGGAGCTCACCCTGTCTTGTGGGGCCGACCCGGGTTTCAAACGAGCTGTTGCACCACCAGGGTTCTGTCTTAAAGCCCAATTGAAACAGCTGGAGAGTCACCATTGGGCAGTCAGTGTTAATTTCAGAGTGGCTTGAACCAAGACGTTTTAGGTTTATTCCTGTGGTTTCTAGTCAGGCCAAAGGAAAAATGACAAGAAAGTATGCCCGCTTCAAAACATACTGCTAGTAAATCTCTCAACCACACGTAGCTGCTATTCCCTTCACATGTTCTGGCTTCTGAGTTGGAACAACAAAGTAGAAGATGTTCAAAGGATTGCCAGCCTACCTTTAACTTTTGATATATTCTCACATTTTATAGAAGTGCAGCAGGCCTCCGTCAGTCTTGAAAGACTATGGTATCGTGCTTGATGCTACATACGCTGCATGCAAAGCACGATAGCCTGGGTTGGATTGTTATGGAGGATAGGCTGTTACGCAAGCAGCAAATCCCCCCTCTCCATGCCACTGAATTAGTCCTATAGAAAGACAGAGCCGATACGATTGGATCCAGCTGGCGTCGCAGAGCTGAGCTAAGGACATGAGCTCACCCTGTCTTGTGGGGCCGACCTGGGTCTTGAACCCTGGCCTGCTGGTTAACAGGCACAGCGTCTTAGCCGCTTGTGCCACCCACAGCCCTTTTATAGAACTTTTTATAGAAAGTTATACAGCACTTTTTATAGAAGTGCAATATAAGGGAAATGCAGTAGATGGTGCTATCATCTTTTATATGTTTTTACAAAAACCACAACAAAACAATTATGATGTTCAGATGACAAAAAAAAATGTAGAGAAAGATGTCACTTGTATTTTTCCATTCTTCATTGCTAAATCTTTCCACCTGCTTCTTCAAATGTAATTGCATCCTTCCTTTATTATTTCTTTAAAGCAAGGGATAGGAAGAGTGAGGTTGAGGGGAACAGATTCTTCTTCAATTTGCTTCAGCGGCTTACCTGTTCCCCAGCCTTTGAAACATCAAGAGCTTTGAATTATATCATCATGAATTTCACCAATAATAAATACAATTCCTTATTGTGAAGACAGGGTGATGAAGCCAAAAAGAACTGTAAACTGCTCCAGAAGGATCTCCAAACTGGGTGAATGGGCAGCGAAATGGCAGATGCAGTTCAATTTAGTAAATTCAGGCTGCAATCCTAAAGGCACTTTCCTGGGACTAACACCCATTGAACACAGTTGGGGCTTCCTTTTCAGTAGACATGTTTAGCACTGTGCATTTAGCTCCCTTTTGCCAACCCAAGGGTGTTGCAAAAATGCCATAAGGGAAAATGAGCGCCATCAGGGAGATGTTAGGCTGACATACTGATGTGCTTCATCCTAACTGCCAGCACAAGCTAGTAGAAGGGGGAGCTTTGCTGGCAGAGAAAGGCCAGTATAAGCTCTTGGAAGGGTTGGGGGAGTGCAGGGAGGAGGCGGAAAGGGATGTTACAGGATGGGGTGGGCGGGAGGTAGGAAAGCGGGAGGCAGAGCCAGGATCCTATGTTATGTTGGATCCTATCTCTACGAGGGTAGAAGGATGCAGCACTTTGCTATTCCATTTTGCACAGACTTGCACTGCCTCTAGGAGCAGCACAAGTCTGAGTAGACCAGTAGTACTGGGGCATTTCAGCCTAAGATCCCCTTTCAAACTTAAAAATCTGTCCAGGAACCCCTGTTATACTTACTGGGATGTGACATAACTGTGATGCCAGAGCTCCTTCGTATCTAGTTGGAAATAAGTCCCATTATGTTCAATGAGAGTTATTCCAAGGAAAGCCCAATTCCAGATTTGAAGATGGCAGATCCCACCCTCTCACGCCCCCCCCCCCCACAACTGAAGGTCGCAACCCCACTTTGAGTATCACTGGAGCAGACCCATAGAGCCTACACCCCTTCCAGACAAACCTCCCCTTCTTAGGGTAGTGTGGAAACAGCCTCTCTTATGTGCACTGGATACAGTGCAGGCTTGTCAGCCTATCCCAGTACAAGTTGGGACGGCGCTGTGAGTCTCCATTCCTTGGGTCACCCATGAGTCATAATGACAGCCAGTAGTTGGGAAGCATAGATGTGGGTATGCATCCAAATAATGATCATGTCTTGGGGCTCAAAAGAGGCTATGGGACTTGAGTTCTCTAATTTTGTTTTGTCTTTCAGGAGTAATCCTTTAGGAGTAGGTTGTGGGTGTGATCTCACAACCTGTATCTACCATGAACAAATCAGATGCAATTTCACTGATCATGAAATTAAAAACTGAATTTTAACAGACATGTAATATAAAAGTATTTCAGTCACTGTGATAGGACAGAGAAAGGAGCCTTCCTTTCATGGCCATCTGAATGCCTGTGGAAAGGCAGCTGGTGCCAGATTCTCCATCCTTGCCCCGAGGGACGCATCAATGTCATATCAATGTGGCTGCAGTAGACAAAGCAACAAGAGTGCTGTGAAATTAGGGTGAAGATACACAACCCAATTTTTTTTTTTGTAAGAGCAGGAAGACAGCTCTGAAGGTTTTCCATAGTATTCTGGAATACAAGTGTTCCTTCCAGAGCTGAGCTCTGGAAAAAAATACTGATTCCACAAGTTTGATGTAAGTTTGCCAAGTCTCAGAGATTAAACTATGAATTGAGATTACCTTGAACTGAAGGCCTTAGGCAAGCCATGCCCTCAGTCTCAGTTTACCAATACAATTAGGATCTCATCATCTGCAAAGATCTTTTCCCAATGTCCCTGTGAATACTGAAACCCATGGAAACTAATCTGTGGGTTGAGATCCAATAGGACCTCTGATGTGACTGGAACCTCACTGCAGTCATGTCTGGAGTCATTCTGAAGCTCGTAGCAGTTGTGCTTTGCCTCTGTGGGCCCCAGAAAGCCTCCCAAATGTGACTGCAGTGATGTTCCTGTGGCATCTGGGATGTCCTCTGTGGGTCCTCCAACTTTGGGTTTGGAACCCACAATGGGTCAAAGAAACAGATTCTTCTTCTCCTCCTCCTCTTCCTCCTCCCAATACGCTTCCAATATTGATGATTGGTGGAGACGTTTCTATCCTTGTCAATGTTCAGTTGCTGGTTCTTATCAACTGGAGAAGTGGTTCCTATCCACTGAAGAAGACGTGGCTCAAACCCATTGGGGAAGATCTTCCTCAATAGGTCTGAACCACATCTTCCTCAGTGGTGCTTGTTGGACATTACAGTGGATAGGTCGCTCTCACCAGAGGAGTTTACGCGGCAGCTGATTGATGTCCAAAGCATGAAATTGTCCAAAGCATGAATCAGCTTTTATGAGGTCAAAAATAGGAAATATCTGGACATTTGATAATTTGCTAGTCAGGTTTTTGACTGATTCACTGACTGACTGACTGGCTGGCTGGCTGGCTGGCTGGCTGGCTGACTCACTCACTCACTCACTCACTCACTCACTCATCAACGCCCAGCCAAAATTGCTGGACCTAGAAGCATGAAATTTGGGGAGGGTGTTCCTTCCATGATGGAGGCACCCACTAAGAACCGGTTTTTGGAAATTCCAACTGGAAGGGGGTGAAATGGGGCACAATGCATTTTCCTCCCTATATTTTCCATTGAAGTATCCCTGACTAAGGGACGCTCTGCCCCAATCCCTGGACCTAGAAGCATGAAATTTGGGGAGAGTGTTCCTTATGTTACATGAACACCCACCAAGAACCAATGTTGAGAAATTTAACCCTTAAGGGTTAAGAAAGATTCATTGTCTTTTTTTAAGGGGATGAAACGGGGTTCATCATATTTTTGTTCAATACTTAACATTGAAGACTGACTGGTCAATATCCAGCCCATTTGTTGCCTTGTGCCTGATGCACTGGAAGGGAGGGTGCAGTAGGGAGGATGTTTTGTGGGGTGATGTGCTTGGGGTTTGTTGCTCATGGGGGAATGGTGCACATGGGTGATGGTGTGCATGGGCAATGCACACGGGGGGATGTTGTGTAGGGTTGATGTGGCATGTGGGGTTGGTGCACATGGGGGATGTTGTGCAGGGTTGATGCACATGGGGGTTGGTATGCATGGGGGATGGTACACATGGGGGTTGATGAGCATAGGATGTTGATTAGCATGGGGGTTGATGCTCATGGGGCATATTGTGCGGGGTTGATGCACATAGGGTTGTTGTGCATGTGGGATAATGCACATGGGGGGAAGGTGCGCATGGGAGGGTTGGTGCATATGGAGGGATGCCACACAGGGTAGGTGGCGCATGAGGGGTATTTTACTCCCGCAACGCGGGTACATTTCTCTAGTGCTTTATATATCTCAAAAGTTTACAACATTTAGTCTGTTATGGAAAGCTGTTGAGTCTGCCTTTGTTTACATAAAAAATGAACATCCAGCTTAAATTTTTTTGTGTTATTTTAAATAAGAGGGTGCTTCACTTTTCACTGTGCTTGTCCTGCGTTTATTTTTTTGACACTTTTTTGTTTCGATAATTGAGTAAAGTGTTTAAAGTAAATATGTCGAAAGAGGTGAGTAAAGATTCATTGTCTTTTTTCCCCCTTTATAAATGAAACATGAAATATCTCGGTCTCCAGACATCCTCTCGTTCACTTCCTGTTGCCATGGCCACTCATTAGTATTCCACGGAGGCCACGGAAAATGTGTAGTTGTGCAGTGTTTCTATGGTTACTCTCCATCATTTTGTACCACTTGGTATATCGACGAGCCGATCTGTTTGGGTAAGCCTGAAATATTACAGTAGTATTTAAAGCTACTGACAATTAAGGTTCCTCATCCAATCTCGAGCTTGCATTCTCGTCTTTCGAATTCTAATTGAGACATCTCGGATTAAAATAACTGCATTAAAATCAACACATTAAGATAATGTCTAACATCTGCAGCTCAACCTATGCTGGGGCAAGTATTTGTTCCTTTTCCAAAGCGTTAATGCATTTCACTAACACGTATTGGAGTCCTAAATATTTTTATACACGTAGATTTTTTGATTGGTCCTCTGCTTTGGTAACCCCTTTTATAGAGGTGATAACTCTATTTGTGTGAAAAGGTTTTAGATTTGTAATATTGGGTGGCACAAGTGGTTAAGACACTGTGCTTGATAACCAGAAGGCCAGGGTTCAAGACCTGGTGCCCCACAAGACCGGGTAAGCTCCTGTCCTTAGCCCAGCTCTGTGACGCAGCTGGAACCAATCGTATCGGCCATTCCATTGGGCTACTTCAATGGCATGGAGAGGGGGATTTGCTGCTTGGGTAACAGTCTATCCTCCATATCAATCTACCCAGGTCTTCGTGCTTTGCATGCAGCGTCAAGGATGATACCATAGTCTTTCAAGACTGATGGATGCCAGTAATAATAATATGATGTCACAGGAATTGGGGAAGCCACCAAGTGACTCTCTTGTCTCTGCAGAATTCAGGGTAAAAATGCAGATCACATTTAACCTGTTAATCCTGTCTCCCTGGGGCAGTGACATGAGAACACGTCTGAAGATCTTTTTGAGAATTTCATTTAGGGAGGCTGGAGGCTATTTTCCCATTTCCCTGCTTTATTTTAGAACAAATCGTTATTCATTGGGAATACCCACATTGCCCTGACCCAGTCCACTGACCTGACACACTGAATGCATGTTGTGATTAAAATATACCTGTAGTTAACCTTTGAATATTAGAACTCCTATAACTTTTGATCATCTGACAGATGTGGGAAACCAAATACTGTTTCTGAGACTTCTCTGGCTCCACATGCTGTAATTCTATACAGACTTTCCTGGGAGTAGGCTCAGCTGAACACAGTGGGAGTTACATCTGAGTAGACATGCCTAGGAATGTCCTACAAGTCTCTTTGGCAGGTGTATTTGTTACCTTGCAGTGTTTCAAAAGCTATACCTGGCAGAATTTCCTACTCTAAATTAAAACTATAGTATAAAAATTGTAATGTTGAAAGGAAGGGTATGCAGACCATAAGCTTACATACAAGTTATGCTTGCCAAAGGGACACATCTGCTTGCTTAAAAGAACTGGACCTTTTCTGATAAACACTGCTGGAGTCATAAATGTGAATGATCAAAGAAAATCCCTACAATCCAGAGTAACTACGGGAGCACATAAGAGACGTTACGTGCACCCGTAGTTATTGCACCACCTAGTGAAAACCTATGGGAAATTCATATTGCAATCCAGAGCAAATTGTTCTTACACCGGAGCAAGGACTCCCCGTAGTTACTGTGGATTGTGCCCAATGTCTGCGACAAATGCTCTTCACTGCCTGCCTGCTTTCCTTCTGCAGATTTAACCTTGAAAAGTCTCCAAAAGCTGTTCTTCGTGCCTGCCCCTCTGGTGCTGAAACCAAAAATGTCATCCTAGATGTGTTATGATGCAAACAGTGATTGGAAAGCATTGCTCCAATTTTGCTTTATCACAGCTAGTAACAGAGTTTTGAAAATCTGTGAGCGGAAAGGAAGGGGAGACACTGAGATGATCCCATTTGGAGGCACCAGCTATGTATGTGCATCTATTTAGAACAGCAAAATCCAGGCAGGCTTAGAAGAATCTGTTGAAACAAAACAAGAGTGCCCATGATAAATGCGAATTAATGCATGTGGGAACAATAATCGTGAATGGATTATGAACAGTTGCATAAGCAGGCCTCCGTCAGTCTTGGAAGACTATGGTATCATGCTCAGCGCTGCATACGCTACATGCAAAGCATGAAAGCCTGGGTTAGATTGTTATGGAGGATAGGCTGTTACCCAAGCAGCAAATCCCCCCTCTCCACGCCACTGAGTCCAATGGAAAGGCAGAGCCAATACGATTGGATCCAGCTGGCATCGCAGAGCTGGGCTAAGGACAGGAGCTCACCCTGTCTTGTGGGGCCGACCCGGATCTCAAACCCTGGCCTGCTGGTTAACAGGCACAGTGTCTTAGCCACTTGCACCACCCACACCCAAACAGTTGCATAGAGGAGATGAATTTTGAGGTCATCACAGAAAGCTTTCTGGAAATGTCTTTGATGTGCTGCAGCTGTAGTGAATGAGGGAAGCCCAAATTAATAGAAGGGCATGTCTATTATGCAATTGAATAGAAGCGCCATTATTTTCATGAAGCTAAATAGAGCCTCCATGGCAAGATACAAGATATCACTGAATGCCAAATGTGGAGCATAAACAAAATATTATTCCATGTCAGATTCAGAAGTATATGACTAGATCCTGCTTGAAACAGAATGCTGGACTTCTGGACAAGATGGTCTTGTCCCCTGTCACCCTCCCCAAAAAAAGTTCATGTGTTTTCAAGTCTTCTTCTGTGGGATAGAATTGGCAATGAAAGCAATCTGAGAAATGCTTCATCACCTTGCATGGGGGAAAAGAATTAAATTTGGGTTTTCACCTTAAGAAAAATTTACTTGAAGGCTGATGTGATGGGCTCACATCCACATTACATGGCTGCTTTGTAAAAGATGAACATGCACTAACAAAATATAAGAGAAATTATATTGCTACAGAATGTATCATAAGTTTATAGAATTTACTGTCATAGACACAAGAGAGTGTGATGTCTACTTATTATCCCCTTTTTGTTGAAGGCTATGCATACCTGAATATACACTTCTGATTGATAATGGATGCTTGAAGACAGTGGTGGGCTTTAGGGGGTTCTGTAGAACCCTTTGCTAATGAGCACCTGGTTCTGAGAACAGTTACCAATGGGACATAGAACCTGTTGTTAATTTAGGTTATTAGGACATAGAACCTGTTGTTAATTTATTTGAATCCCACCATTGCCTGAAGATGATGTTCCAGTCAGTATATGCAAGAACATACATCCTAAAGTGTAGAATAAAAGGAAACAACAAAACATATTGAGAGGGAAAACCACATTGAAACCCTGTATTGGCAGAGTCTAGTCTCATGTCTCAGATCTGAAAGACATGTCTTAAGCCTAACTCTCCCCCCACACTACCTTCTGCATTTTGAAATCCACTGCTATTATACTCTCAGTTCCCCTTAATTTCCTCGGATTTACTCACACTGATGACTTGCATTCCCCCAAGTTGTGTGAACCCTAAAACTCAAGAAGCCATAATTCTGTTGGTGAAATGTTTTTATTACAATTAAGTGGTGTTCCAATAAAATGAGTTCATTTTACCTTATTATGGTTTAGAAATAGACAATGAATCAGGCTGCAATCCTAAACAAACTTTCCTGGGAGTAAGACCCATAGAACACAATGGGGCTTACTTCTGAGTAGTCATGGTTAAGATTGTGCTCTATGTTACTATGGCTACAATCCTAAAGACACTTTTCCTGGGAATAAGACCCCTTGAACATAGTGGGACTTACTTTTGAGTAGACATGGTTGGGATTGTGCTCTAGGTTGGCAAGATGCTCTTTCCATCTATTGCCACTGGAATGGTGATGTCCAGAGGAGGGTTGACAATATTTTGATATAGTGTTCCGCCTTGATGTGGTGAACTTAACTCTCCAAAGCTGGGTTTCCACTGTGAAATTCTCCTTTCCGTTGTGCCATCATATCCCCTTGAAATGTACTGTCCTGTATGTGAGGTAACTTTGCTAGAGAAATAGAACAGCATAATAGTGCAATTCAATAAACTCTTGAGTGCACCGTATTTTTTTAAATAGGACTTCCACAGGGACATGTCTTGGTGGACTGAACCCTCAACAGCTGAAGTATTATGAATTATTAAAATAAATCTCTGTATTTTGTGGATATGCATAGTTAATACAATGTAAGTTTTTATTCAGTGACACCTGTTAGTTTGTCAAAGAGGAAATCTGAGGAAGTCTGAGGAAATCTTCCAATTTCTGTCTTACTTCACTGTCAAATAACCCTACTTCACTGTCAAACCTTCAAGAGATGTTTTGGGAAAGGAGGACAGTAAGGGAAATGTTAAAAATTGGAGATGGCACAATATTTAGTCACAGTGTTGGGATACAGGTGCTACAAAATGAACTATAATTTCTGCATGCTAGCAGTGGACATTTCTGAATCATTTTAAAATAGTGGAATAATAAACTTGTATGTTGTAGGTTTACGAGTAGTCACTTACCTAGGGCGCAGTCCAGAGTAACTACAGGGAGTCCTCGCTCCAGTGTAAGAACAACGTACTCTGAATTGCAATATGAATTTCCCATAGGTTTTCACTAAGTGGTGCAGTAACTATGGGTGCATGTAATGTCTCTTAGGTGCTACTATAGTTGCTCTGGATTGTAGGGCTAGTTTCCTATAGTAAGAATTGCTTTCAGGAGACCAGTAAGTGACATTTTCCAAAAATTGGCTCCACTCTTCATCCCTCTTCTGGGTTGCAAATTATTGCTTAAATAATTGGGGAAAGGCCACCTCAGGTGAGCTGAGGTCTGTCTGCATTCAGTCTCTCATTTGTGCAATTTTGGAACAGCAGCAACTAAATTAGATTTAAAAAGCATTTACACAGGAGGAGCCCATTACTTTCTAACAATTATAGCCAAATGGCTTTTAGTTTTGACTGATGGTTGAATGTACAAAGAGAGAATTTAAATGTCCTGGTCTTTAGTTTTCAATATTCAATATTCAAGCATGTTCATTTTGTGCCTTGGATTAGTTTGAGGGGTTGCCAAGATATTAGTCGTATTAGTTGACACGTCTTCCCCCCCTCCCCTGAAAAGCCTTTGGTATATGTGGGGAGAGTTTTTGTGAAGTTGTAACTTTTGTGTATAGAAGTTATGGTATATTGTCATGTAGCCAAGTAGGTAGAGTAAAAAGTTACTGTTTCTAGGGTTGTGGTTATGAATCCTAGCAAGGTTAGGTTTATTAGTGACTGTCATGGTCTTCTGCATGGTATGGGACAGTGGCACCAAAATGTTAGAGACCGGTCAATTTCTACTCATTCAACATGGCCAGTGGGTTATTGTCAATGGACCTTGAGCGTGACCTTCAATGAACCTTGACAAGTTGACTGGCTGATTGGGACCTGACAGTAAATAAGGTCAGGCACACTGTCTTGCCATAAAGGAAGTTCAAGGCTGGAAGAAGACTATAATTGAGTCAAGAAACAGGACTGAAGGTGGGAGAAAGGAGGCTAAAGTCTTGAAGGAGGAAATGAAAGGAGAAGCTAAAGTCTTGAAGGAGGAAAGGAAAAATAGGTCCCAAGAAGGAAGATATCTTTTGGAGTTAGGAGAAACTTCAAGGAGCAAACACTCAGTAACATCCTGTTTCCTGAGCCTTCATCAGGGCTCAGCAGGGGATGAGATTGAGTAGGGGTTTGGATCAGCAGGGGATGAGTTTGGGGATCAGCAGGGGATGAGATTGAGTAGGGAGCAAGGGATTGAGTAGCAAGGGATTGAGTAGCAAGACAAGGAATCTGAAACTCTTTCCAGTGAGAAACTAAACAGGGTTTCAGATCAGCAGATCCTGGTTTGTGACTTTCACAGACTTAAGGAGGAAGGTGAAGGTAAGAAAGAAAGGAGAAGGGCAGGCCAAGGAATGAGAAAAAGGGTTGATTATCTTCCTAGATAACCAGGCTTGGCTAGGAGTTTCTAGGGTACCTTGAGAATTTTAAATAGTGGAATAATAAACATGTATGTAGTCATATATGTAGTCAATAATAAGTCATGTATGTGCATGACTGAACATCTATCTGCATGTCAAATCTTGGAGACACAAAAAGTATGGTGGATGAAATGCACACTCTGGGGTTTTGTGGCTGATCTTTAGGGTTCAGCCATAGATTAATTCAGGTGTTCCACATATCCCCAGGGGCTCAATTCCAAATTCCCATACTGTTAGGAGAACCCTATCTCCATGTCACCCTCACCCATTAACTTATGTTCTTACTGGTAATGCCAAGAGTAAATGGTTCTTCCTTTAAGCTTGCATGTGTACAGTGTTTGTTATAGTAGGCCATGCTTTCAGGAGAGACCAAGTGAATGTTAACGGGAAGTTGGATGCTTCTTGTTTCTTGTTAACGTCCTGACTTTGGGTGAAATCCAGAGTAACTACAGGGAGTCCTTGCTCTGGAGTAAGAACAACTTACTCTGGATTCCAATATGAATTTCCATAGGTTTTCACTAGGTGGTGCAGTAATTACAGGTGCACATAATGTCTCTTATGTGCTCCCGCAGTTACTCTGGATTGTGCCCTTTGTCTCTTTCCCTTGGAATGTGTGTGACTGGGCACTTTATTATTGCTCTTTGAGACATGTGAGCTGATCAGCAAAGGATGGGTTGTTGGTTTGAGTTGAGTTTGGTGAGGGGAACCCAAGGCCAGAGTTGTTCTCTTTTGTGACTCCAAATGGTCTTGATGATCTTAAGGCCAGGAAGCTCCTAAGACTGTGACACCATTTTGCAGGCCTTAATAGGATCGTAGGGTGAGGTGCAGCCACTAGTGGAATTTTGCTAGATACCAGAAAATATTAGGGAAAGGCAGGTTTCATCAAGAACCTAAAACTCCCTTTTACTTGAAGCTTGCTGGAAAATATAGGAATCACATAAATAATTACAGAATTAAGCTCATGTTCTAAAGTGGTAGTAAAAAACAGATATGTTGTTCAGCGTATGCCTTCATGTGCCCTGGGTACATGTGATCCAAACCAGAGACATGTTGTTGAACAGGCTGATACCAAGCAAGTATCAGACATACAGCTGTCAAACATGGGAAGCACTCTGAATATCACATTCCCCCAAATCCAGAGTAATTACGGGAGCACGTAAGAGACTTTATGTGCACCTGTAGTTACTGCACCACCTAGTGAAAACCTATGGGAATTTCATATTGGAATCCAGAGTAAGTGTTTTTACACAGGAGCAAGGACTCCCTGTATTTACTCTGGATTTTGCCCATTGTCTGATGTTCCTGATCTTTCATCACAACAAGGGAGCCTAATGATTAAGCTGGAAGAACTCTATTATAATGGGGATCACATGAATGGCTTCTGGGTGCCAAATTTGTCCATGGGCTGTATGCTTGATACCCTTGGCTTAATTGGGATAACGTCCTTTCAAGGAACATATTCCCATGCCATTACCACAAACTGCTTTTTAAATTGTCCCCAAAATTTGAAAAATAATTGATTATGAGAATCTTCCATTTGAAAATAAGAGTTTCCATATCATGCACTAGCATCTCTTTAGGACAGTGGTTCTCAAATGTTGGGTCAGGAGCCAATGGTGGGTTGCTATCTAATTTTGGGTGAGTCACCAAAGAATAATGGAAAGATCAGATAACTAATTGCCTCAAGACGAATCAAAACTCAGATACTGTGGCTGCCAAGAGCTCAGCTCCTGCAGTTTGCAAGCATGTGCAAATATAGGGAGAAACATGTTTCAGAGTCTTTTTTTGAAGCTTCTGAATTCATATTTATATGTTGGGTAGATTAAAAGAGAGGGAAAGAGTACAAAACACTGCAGAACCATGACCTGAATGACTTGATCATGTTCAGGGAACATTTCTATGCAATATAGAAAAGTTTCCTAGGTAACTAAGGTCTAACTGTGCTTCTGTGAAGTCATAAAGAATCAGCCATCAAAACCAAGTTGTCCAGAGCTCTCTTTATCATCTTGACCTGTGGTTGAAGCTTGAGAGATCAGGACCAGATCAGTGTTGCACATTATATCATGTGGATATAAGAAGATCTTCAGTTTTTATCACTGCTAGTTGCCGGGGTGAGTAACCTTTGGGGGTGCAATCCTAACCAATTTAGGCCAGCCTAACTCACCTGGCTTATCTTTCCATAGTGGTGTGGGGTGGTCAGTGTATATCTAACACCCGCAGGAGTGAGGTAGTAGTCCCTTATGGCACTTTTGTGACATCCTCAGGTTAGCACAGGACGTATGCTGGAGCTTATGCCATCCTTACTGGAGCTTAGGATCGCAGCATAAATATGGGAAATTGCTTTATACATAGTCACATCCATCTGGATCAGAAATCTAGAGCACAGTCCTACACATGTCTACTAAAAAATAAGCCCCATTGTGTTCAATGGGTCTTACACCCAGGAAAGTGTCTTTAGGATTGCAGCCTAGTTTGAGGATTGACTCTAACTGAAGAGCTGCTTGCCAAGACCTTTGTGTCAAACTCCCAGATTCAAAATCAATGTGCCACTGAATGCTACTTGCTGGAAAGCAACAGTGGAAGAGGGCACTATCTGACATGACTACCACCAGGGTTCGTGTTCCCTGGTGCGCAGGTGGTCAGCTGGTCATTCAGGGCAGGAGGCTTCAGAGGCACAGTGCCCAGGCATGACCAACATACATGTTCGTCAGACTTCTCAACCATGTAAGCATGCCCTGTGCTAGGCTGGAGAGGTCCAAGGATGATGCGCTGGAGGAGGGTGACATGCTGGAGGGGTTTGTCAAATCCTGCCAGTGCATCAACCTCCCACATATCACCCAGTGCGGACCGCACAAACCATGCACTTGCTATCTGAATTATCTGCCTAATGGCTTCCTAAAGGTATCTGATTGCCCCTTGTGGAGGGCTGACATATATCCTGAAAAACAGAGACAATCCCATTTTTGGGGGGATTGTGTTCACATACTGATAAGTGTAACAGAGTGTCCTGTCCTGATTTTGTGGAAGAGAATTATGGCAACCCTACTACTATGGAAAATAGGATGTTTATAAGATGGAGCTTTTGGTCTGATCCCACAAGATAGATGGTATAATGTGATTTAGCAAAATAATTGATCTTCCCCCCTGATGTTTTTCTTTACAATCTATATGCTGTGTATAAAACTGAAACTTCACTGACTGATTCACTGACTCATCAACGCCCATAAGGGGGTGGTGCGCATAGGGGATGTTGGTGTGGATGGGGGGTTGTTGGTGCTCCCGGGGAGGTGTTGGTGCATAAGTGGGATTGGTGCACATGGTGGGTTTTTGCGCTTGGGGGAGTGTTGCGCATGGGGGTGTTGTGCATGGAGTGATGCGCAATAGGGGAATGGCTTATGGGGGGTATTTTACTCCTGCAACGTGGGTACATTTTGCTAGCGGAATATATGAAGCAGCCTTATACTAAATCAAGCTACTGGCCCTTCTAGCTCAGAATTGATAGACACTGATTCTCCAAGATTTCTGATAATGATATTTCTCAGTCTTTTGGATTGCTAAGGATTGAACCTGAGCCCCTCTGCATTTAAAGGAAGTGCTCTTCCACTGAGTTTTCAGCCCCTCTCTTCAACATTGTATTAGATGTTATTTATACTGATACTAATGAAATATTTAGCTGTCCTGTTTCTCTTGCATCTAACTGTATGCACAGCCTATCTTTCTTCATATCCTTCTCTAGGTTTTCAGGTTTTGTATTTGCTTACAATCTTTTAAGTTTGTAGTTTCTGTCTACCTGTACTTTGTTTCCTGTCTCTTGCAAAAATTGCATTGTTAAGTTGTGTGGATGAAATATTTTTTGTCCATAGCTGAACATTTATTTGTTGATATTAAAAGACCATGCATATTTTAAAGGCTTTTCCCACTACTGAATTATTTTATTTATTTTTTAGGATCATCACAGACTGTGCCCTTCTGGAAACTCAAGAAAGGTAAACAGGAAAAAATAATATGTTGTCTATTATCTCTTTGTCTTCTAATGTTGGCACTGTTTGCACTTTGTTTGCCAGTATTGGAGGTCAGCAACTATCAGATAACCACAAATGAAGAGTATGCCGTATATAGAGTTAGTCACAAATAAAAATCAAAGCATCTCTTTTTTTCTTCTTAAATCATTGGAATTCAGCCCAGTTACTGTAGTTCTAAGTTTGATAATGATGTAATGTGCCTTTCTGGTTTATTTAAAACAGGTGGCCAACATAAGAGCCCATATGATAAACCTCATATGGTTTGAGAGCCACATAAAGCATTTAAATTTATTAACAGTATTTCTATACTGCTTTTTAACAGAAAAAAATTCACAAAAGTGGTTTACAATGGATCCGCATTATCCACAGACCGCCCTCCAATAACAAAATCCACAGATGTCTGAGTCCTAGATGGAACAAGGACCCAGTACTGCAATCACTTCCTTTGGTGCTACACTGGGACCACTAGAGGTTGCACTGCCTGTGACATGTTCCCTGGGTCTCCCTGTCTCTTCAGATAGCCTCCTGAATGCATCTAGAACCCACTTCCAGTTTCTGTCTGCAGGTCCAATAATGTCTGAAAAGTGTTTGGTGGCTTCGGAAGGCCAATGGAGAGGGTCAGAGTCTACCCAGGCCTCAGAACACATTTCAGATATAACCAAAAGTGGCTTCCAGTCACATTCTGGAGTTCTTTTGAGGCACAATTTATCAAACTTTTTTTGTTTGAAATAGGTTTACTCACGATTGAAATAGGTTTACTCACCATGAACTTACACCATGAACACCACAAACTTACATTTTAATCCAGTGGACTCTCAGTTGATATCTGGTAAATAATTATAAAGCTGGAATTTTTTTATTCAATTATGATGTCAAAAAGAGCTCAGCCAACTTATTTCCATACTTTATATGTTGAAGAGCTGCATGTGGTTTGACTACCCCAGTATAGGACATTCCCCCTTCCATTGGGCTTGTTCCAGTTTAAGTTAAGCATTTTCATCCCACTGATTTTGTCAGAAAAAGTGAAAAAGGTAAAAGTGTTGCTCACAGGTTGCCCTGCTAGTTGCCATTTGAAACAGAACTGCTTCCTTATCAACTTGCATCTAAGATAATTGTTTTATAATGCTGTGTGGCTATGCTTTGTGGCTTACCTGAAACAATTAAAAGTGATGCCCTTTCATGAATATTGTATTAAAACATATAATCTTTGAGAACAATAATTTCAGTGAGGCTCTGTGTATTTATGTTTCCAGTCAGGAGAAAAATAGCAAAACATTTCCTTTCCTCTTTAGTCCTGTGCTTTCCAACCTTCATTTAGGATGCTACCCCTTTAAGAAAGATAGTAACCCAACCAGGAACCCATAGATGCCATTAGTACGGCATTTCAAGTTTTGCCACTGCCAAATGCAGGTAAGTAAAGAAGTCCTTTCACTGTGTTTCTAGCACATTGACATAAGCTGTGGCAATGTGTCGTGCTGCATGGCAGTCACAGAGGCCTACACAAATTTGTATTTGTTCCCTTACCTCAGTATTGGAAAGTTGGTTAGGATTGTGCCCATGCAGCGCAATCCTAACTTGTGCTGGAACTGGCAGGCTGGCATGCCCCTGGCAGGGGTGGCATGCTCACCCTGAGACAAGGGAAAACTTTTGGGGGCTACTCGGATCAGTACCACCTCACTCAGTGGTGCAAATTCAAGCAGGCTAGGCTGCTTGGGAACAAGGTTAAGATACAGCAAAAGTGCCTCCCACACCCTTACAATTTTGTAAAGATTGCTATTGACTTGCATGGTTCTTAGCATGGGGATAATTATAAGCAAAATTAAATATATGCACTGGGATGGAAAATGAATAATTTTAAGATTGCTAGATTGCTTTTTCTTGCTTTGCTCTCTCTCTCTCTCTGTCGTTGCTGCTGTTGCTGCTATAGAGAGATTAATTATGACTATTTTAAGATGGTGATTACCGACAGCTCATAGGCCAGCTCTGGTCTCTTAGAGGCTCTGCCAAATTTTAATGCAGCAGTAATGACTGTATGGGTTGTATGGGAAATGAGTTGTATGGGAAAGAAAAACTTGTCCAGGTTCATACAAAAACATGCTATGTGAGAGGGCTTCGTTCATGTGGCTAGATTCACCTTGGTCCTTTACAGACTGCTGTCTGGGGAGCAGTGTGGTCTCTGATAGCACAGAAAGCTGTTAACACAGTGTATGGAAAGAATGCCCTCTGAGATTGAAAACAGATGCATGGTTTAAATTAACAAGTTATTTAAGCTGCAAAAAATGCATATCCTAAAATTGTTCTCAGTATGGGCCAAGTGATTGTTCTACTGCTTTGATCACAGAGACGTCATGATGTTCCTTGGTGCAGCACCATTCATCTTATGGAGTTCAGTATTCTGGAAGCTAGAGAGAGGATATGTAATCATGTAATCTTACTGTTCCCAACCTTCCACCCTCTGCATTGCTTTTCATGTGATTCACCCATCTCCAGGCTACCTTCATTCAGCAATCTTCAGTTCTCTCTGGGTACAGTTGCTTTATGTTCTTGCTGGCAAGTGGTGAAAACATGATTATTGGGAAGAGCAAGACTCTACAATCCAGAGTAACTACGGGAAGATGTAACAGGCACTTACTCTGGATTTCTCTATGCATTTCCCATAGGTGGGACTGTAACTACGTCGGTGTAAAAGATCCTATAGTTACTCTGGATTGTAGCCTTAGATGGTTGGACTTAAAGGGAGAGGGCTGAAGATTTCTGAACAGTCTCAGGTAGTGTGGTGTCATCTCCTTCCTCTGCTGAGGCTCACACCTGATGCACTATTGCCACTATTTGGTGGTGGTTTTCTTCAGAAAGCCATGACACAATTTGGGAACTGCTTCTAGTGTCCCATTTCCTAGCATTACTTCTCAACTCATGTTTTCAGTCTTGATCTGCTTTGGTCATGAAGAGTCTCATGAATTCTAAGCATTGTGTTCTGCATGGCTTCAGCCATTTACACAGAAGAATGATTAATCCTGTTCTAGTAATGCCAAGCTGGGCTTTTCTCCAGGCATCCATTACGTGATCACTTTCTTATAGCAGTACAGTGCCCTGTTAGTTGGAGTGGGATGGGGTGGGTAATAAATGCATCCTCTGATCAAGCTGTGAGTGTTTACTGAAACTGTCAGATGAAGACAACAAGAGTTCCCAACCCTAGATGAACCCAGTGCCATCTGCAAAGTTTTTATTGAACACCACGTTTTTAAGAAAAGCTGTAATAGCAAGGCTGATGACACTTTGAACAGGTCGGTCATTCAACTCAGCCAGTAATTTTCAGCCACTGTACTGCAAATGGAATGCGCTTTTATTAGAAGGGTCACTGGGAGATGTGAGCTTCCAGCTGGGTGTGGTGTGTCTTGGTAATGGTCAAAAAACTGATAGGACAGCTTTGACAATTTTAGCACCTTGCCAGTGTACCCTGAAATGTTGATAAAACAAACATAAAGCATAGTTTGAATGATGGCCCTTCCACCATTTCCACTAAGCCACTCATTTGGATAGCTGAAAGTGGAACCCCATGCAGCTTCTGTCGGGGTACTCTGGAGTTCTGTGATGACATGTTCAATGTCAGCATTGTTTGTGCACTCCAGAACTGCCCATGTGCCTCATACAGCTCTGCTCGATCCCTTTAAAATTAATATGGAATACTAGGTCCTTCCTTATCCCCTTGCCCTTAAACCACTTAATCATGCTGCATTACATCCCTTTGCACGTGCTTCATGATGAATCAGTAGGGATGAAACAATACTCCAATACAAATACAATTCCAAGAACTGATTTTGTAGGTTATTTTTTTAATCAGCGCTTGTAAAATAACTCATTAACAAGTGCAAATATTAATACTCCATTTTGGCTCATCTATATATACTCACTGAATATAGTCATTTGGCAAAGTAAACTATGTTAAACGTGGAAAGTTCCACGTCACTAAGTCTGCATTTGAAATTGGTCTGCTGGCCATTTTACTTGTCATTTTAGTCCATTTATTGCAATTTATTGCCATCTGGGTTATTTCAACCACTTCTGAATGTGGTTCTTCCTGCTTAGCCCTTCTCTCGCTACCAATTTTTTGTGCAGATGATCAAAACAGATTTCATTTGTTAGAAACACTAATGATTCAAAACCATGAATTTTATCTTCAGTTATTCCATAGGTTATATGTGCCCCTAAATGTCAAAGTTAAATCCAGGATTCCTTCTCACTACAGAGTCCTTCAAAAAAAAAACATGTACAATATTTAATATTTATGCAAGTTTTTCTTCCTGATGTGTGTATAAATTTTTTGAAGGCCTCTGTATATTGGCTGCAGAGGCTCAGGCTGTTTTACCCTGGTATGGATATATTTTCGTTTGTGCAATTTTCTTTGGTGCAAGATACACTTACTAGGACTGTTGACCTGGACATCTGAGGTGGCCTCCCCAGCTGTTGTTTGAGATGGCCACCTAAGTTGAATGAACTGGTCTTGGTGCTTACACATCACTGAAAAGTGTGGTACTTATTGAAAGATTTATGATTTCTTCCTTGCATCATGCATCGGGCCTCCGTCAGTCTTGGAAGACTATGGTATTGTGCTTGGCGCTGCATATGCTGCATGCGAAGCCTGAAAGCCTGGGTTTGTTTGTTATGGAGGATAGGCTGTTACCCAAGCAGCAAATCCCCCCTCTCCACGCCACTGAATTAGTCCAATGGAAAGGCAGAGCTGATACAATTGGATCCAGCTGGCGTCACAGAGCTGGGCTAAGGTCAGGTGCTCACCCTGTCTTGTGGGGCCGACCCGGGTCTCGAACCCTGCATCATTGTCAGAAGAATCTCACTCATGCTCTGCAGCTTACTGGGATTTTTTAAAAACAAACTTTGGAACTGGAAAGTCCATGGGGAAAGACTTGCCAATGAGAAAACCCCCATGGATTTTGTATCCAAATGTGCAGTTATTCTATGGGAAATGCTCACTTTCATTTGAGTTGCTGCACATTTGGTCTGGGTCCACTGTGTAGCTCCTCAACATGCTTTGTGACGATGGGGAAAATCCATAGCAGTTATGGGTCCATGCAGTTACATCACCCTCTAGTGTTATCTTATGGAAAGTCATCTTAATTGCTCCGGAGCAAGCGGCTTAATTTCACTTTAGGATATAGGCCTTATACTCAAATTCAGCACTGGTTCTATATGGTACCCATGGACAGCTCCCTATTCTCTCTTTCCCTCCCTTGCCATTATCACCAAAACTAGTCTTGTTCTTCTGTTCTATCTAGCATGAAACATACTTCTGTGGCTACTATCTTTTTTTGTTAAGTCCAGCCTCTTTCCTTTATTCTTCTTTTGTTTGAATGCTATATATTTATATGGGCTTAAATCAAAATGCAGAAATGTGCAAACTGTACTGTTAGTAAGTTTACACAGGATTGTAAATTCACCTTACTGCAAAAGCTAAATTATTAACATTTTAAAAATTCCCATCAAATACATTTTAAATTTTGCTATTTAAACAATAAGCATCTGCTTCAACACCTAAAGAAAAACTAGAATTAACTTATTTTGCTTTAAGGACAAAATAACGGAAGTGTAAGCAAAGAATGAGAGAAAATCCAAATAAGGATGAGTGCATTTTTACGCCTTGTAAGTACACTCAAAAAATAGAATTGAACCTAATCAAGTTGCTTCAATTAATCCATGAAAAAATTAGGTATTATTTAATCGGGAGTCCACTTCTGAGGAATATGTAACCTTGCACTCCTAGCAACTCCAGCTCACTCTGAGATTTCTGAAGTGGCTTTTATATTATATTTTTGATAATGCCATTGTTGAAATAAAACTGCCTCTATTTGCATGGGGGAAAAAACCTTTTCTGATGCAATTTTTATTTTAATTGTCCAACTTCAGGAACACAATTACAATTCTTTTCTATAGAATATTACCCTGCAATCCAGAGTAATTACGGGAGCACATAAGAGACCTTACGTGTACCCGTAGTTACTGCATGACCTGGTGAAAATCTATGGGAAGTTCATATTGCAATCCAGAGCAAATTGTTCTTACACCGGTGCAAGGACTCCCCATAGTTACTCTGGATTGCACCCTTAACCTCTGAATGCCAGAAACAAAGGAGGGCTCCAGGACATAGGTCTCTTCTTGTCTTTTGTGCTCCCTGAGGCAGCTGAGACCCATGTGAGATACAGAAAGCTGGACGAGATGGGCCTCTGGCTTGATGCAGCAAGGCTCTTCTTATTTCTTCAGTTCTTAGAACACAATCCTATCCTTGTCTACTCAAAAGTAATCCAAATTGTGTCCAATGAGTCTTATTCCCAGGAAAGAGTCTTTAGAATTGCAGCCTTAGTAACACATTTTTATACAACAGTTTTTATTACATTTTTATTTATTTATTACATTTTTATTACATTTTATTACATTTTTATTACATCAGTTTTAGTTAATGCTTTTGAAAATTTTTAGAATATTCTCTGTTTACATTGTAAGCAGAAGACCATTATAATGTGCAAGGAGTCAACTTCAAAATACTGCTGAGTATTACAAGCTGGGGAAGTTTGTGTATCCTACCTTTTTGGTAGTGATGATTCTGATTTTTTAAAATCATAATCATAAACCAATTTTCTTCTCACTAGTAAGGTACACCAATTAGCTTCTCTTTTCCAACATGCCTAGGGAGCTGCAAGTCCTCATATTAATGTTAGGTACCATTAATAATTGTACAGCTGCTCACAAAATAAAATACATGTGAGTACATACTCTAAATGATCCAAATATCTCTTAAGTGCTTTTATAAGAAGAGACTTTCAAGATCACAACACAGAGCATATGCTTTGGTGTAGAGCCTCATTTAATCAGTACAGCCAGCCAGCCCATTAATCACTGGGAAATTTCTCATTAAGTATTTTTAACGTAATGGCATTCTGGGTTGCTTTCTTTCTGCAATAATGAACCTTAAGCTATGTAACCGGATATCACCATCCAAAAGAATTTAGCTAGGAAATAGATAGCAGTTTCCAAAGCAAACCTGTGCACTATTCAAAAAACATAAAGGCATCACATGGAATAACGTTTCTCTAATGTTTTCCATTATCCTCACAAGCATAGCCATTAGTGATGAAGGCTACCCCGGACCATCTTTGCTCAAAGTGAGGCTCAATGTGCTGCCAAGTACTTAATATGGAAGTTTTACATTGGAAAATGTACACATTGGATAACGTGCAGTTGCCCTGCAAGACAACTGGAGAGTATGGTTGCTAGGCTGTAAAGTCCTTTGTATATAAAGGTTAATAGTGTCTCTTGGTACTAAAATATCGAGAAAAAGCACTCCAGGGCTTGATAGCAATTCTGTAACATTGCCTATAATAAAGTAAGCAAGCCACTGGTTTAAAACTAATGCAGTCCAATGCAACATTTATACAGGAGGCTCTTTAGACCAGTGGTCTTCAAAGTGGGGGTCGTGGTGGGCCCTCAGGTGGGTTGCGAAGGGTTAGGGCTGCCATCTTGGTCCCTGTCCCTGCAACCCCAGTGATCCCCCAATGTCAACAAATGCACACACTCAGGGGAACACTGCAACCTTAAGGCTGGCTGGCATCCTTACAGGCAACCCCAAAGTCCCCCCTTCCTGCCAGAGCACTCCAAAAAACTCGAGGGGTGCACGGCTGAAAGGAGTCCCACCGGAGCAGCAGGGAGCGCTGTGACTTCCTGCTTGGGGAGGGCATCTAAAACTGAGCACCAGGACCTCAGTTGCTCCAAGGTGGTCCAGTTTGGACCCAATGGGGCTTACTTTTGGGTAGACACAGTTAGGATTGCACCGAGTGTGGGGAGTGAGTGCTGTGTTTGTGTGTTTGTGCACGCATATGTCTGTGAGTGAGTGCATGGGGTGTTTATATGTGCGAGTGAGTGCTGTGTGCAAATGCTGTTTGTGTATGTGGGTGAGTGCATGGGGTGTGTGTGTTTATGTATGTTGCGGGTGCATGGGATGAAAATGAGTGAGTGCATGGGATGAAAGGTGTGTATGTATGTATGTGAGAGTGCATGTGGGGATTGAGGACAGTGGAGGGAGGGGTAAGAGAGGGCTGGAGGTTGGAGAAAGTGGGGGAGGGAGAGAGCTTTGGCCATTTGGTCCTGGGAGAGAGCCTGGGGTCTTGAAAGAGCAGGATAACCAGTGGTGGGCTAAGACCGGTTCGGGCCAGATTGCCCGAACCGGTTGTTGATTTTGGCCCCCCGCTACTGATCTGGTAGCTGGCGGGCCAGAAAACTGGGCGTACCGGTTCGGCGTGCCTGGGGAAACCCTACACTGCGTGTGCATCAAGCTTAGCGCATGCGCAGTGCACCAGGGTTGGGGCCCGCCGCTCGCCCCGTCCCTGACTCTCCCCACCCCCTGACCCCAGCCCCGCCCCCTGACCCTGGCCTGGCCCGCCCACTTCTGGCGAGCCAGTTGTTGGGCCAGTTGTTGGGCCAGGCCAGTTGTTGGGCCATTTGTTGGGACATATGGTTACCCACCACTGACTGGGTAACCATATGTCCTTCCTACCCAGGACATGTCCTCTTTTTTAGCATTGTGTCCTGGATTGGGGATAGCAAGTTTGATGGGGGGTCCCAGACATATTCAAAAGTTTGAAAGGGGGTCCCGGGACCAAATGGCCAAAGACCACAGCTCTAGACAAATGGTTCATAGCTGTTGCTATGTGGTTTAATTCTTTTTGTGTATCCAGTGCAACACTTCAACATGTAGTGCGCAGTACAATTCTGTGATGAGCTGTTTATCTGCAGAAACCAGTCTATAAAACTGGATACAATATAGCCAATTTTATTAAATCCCTTCAACTTCAGTGGGAAAGTTCACCATGTGTTTACCATTCTCCTGTTGAAATGAATAAGTGCTTCACTGTCTCAATAGGTGAGTCTTCTCCTAGTATAGTTGTAAACTGTGATTAGAGATCTGAATATTGCATTTGATAAGTGCTTGTCTGTCTCAAGTAATCACTTTTAAGATGAATGCAATCTTGGGCCAGCCCAAGTCCCTTGTGCAAGCCTGAATGTGTCACAAAAACCAGGATCTGGCCCATCTGCTGGATGCTAATTCCCCTTTTGGGATGCATGGCCTTACACTTCGCTACTTGGATTTGAGCCAGATCTGAATATCCATATAGGGCCAACTACCATAAACACAGGAAAAGGGAATGCATTTCCCTTGCTTTGAGTTGGGCTGCAACCAGGTCCAGGTCTGCTTTGCATGCAGCGCAGGCCAGGCAGCCAGCCTGCTCCAGGGCATGTTAAGATTGGGCTGCCTGGGATCATTTACACTTCAACAACAACAGAGCAAGCAAGAAGAATCTGAATTTGCATACAATGCAAAGTAACATCCAAGGCTGCAAATCCTAATCTCCAGTTAGGCCAGCATAAGCCCCAGCTTAAGTCCTGTGCCAACCTGGGGGTGTTGCAAAAGTGTCATAAAGCAACTTCTTCCCCACTTCTTGGAGGGGAGGAGGAGAGTTTGGTCAGAGCATGGACATCCCCACACCACCATGGGAGCAGGGAGAGGTCAGTTATACCAGTTTAAATAGGTTAGGATTGTGTCCTGTGTGGGTGTTTTCAGGATGAAGGGGAAAATAATAAATCACATGGTATTTTTAATGAGTTGTTTGCAAACATTAATGCAACCATTTGAGTCAAACCCTTACATAGTTTTTTTTTAGATGAAAGGGATTACTTATGATGACTTTACAGTAAATTGATTTCAAAACTTCAAATAGCAGTCAAGATTCTTGTTAGGTTTGTACCTAAAATAGGACAACTATGAAAGCAATTCTGGTGGCAGTGGAACAACATCTAGTGAAATTAAATGTTACCTGGCATGCTTTTAAGACATGCTTAAAATGCGCACAGAAGGGAAATTTGTTGCATATACAGGGACTAAGAGCAGTAGCTTATGGCTCAGCTCAGGGAGTGGCCCCAAAAGAGGTAACAATAAAAGTGCTTTGGTGGCTGGGATAAGTGTCTGGATTTGGCATGTGTTATTAGTGTGATGAGGAGGTTAGGAGCTGTTTTAAGGAGGAGGGCACACGCTTGTCTTCGTACCATTCTTTTGTGTACACATATGCATTTTATAAGCATCTCCTGCATTAAATGCACCCAAAGGTGTTGTTGTTTGTGACCCCATGGACTGCAGCATGGGTTTTCAGTTTGGCTAGCATGGGAAATCCAGACTTTTGGGAGACCCTGTCCTACTTTTTGGGTGCCAGCATATGGTCACCCTGACTGCAGCATGCCAGGTCACCCCATCCTCCACTAGCTTTGTCCAAATTCATGTTCATTTCTTTGATCTATCTAACCACCTCATCTTTTGCTATCCCCTTTCTTTTTGCCTTCAGTTTTTTCTCAGCATCAGGGTCTTTTCTAAGGAGTCCTCCCTGCTCATGATGTGGCCAAAATATTTGAGCTTCATTCAAAGGTGTGTCCTATATTTACTTGATGAAGTCCAATCAAGATCATAACTAAAGAATGGACATTGTACGAGCATATGGTATGGTCTGTGTGTGTGTTGTGTGTGATGATGATGTGCTTGTGTGTGTGATAATGATAGGGTGTGTGTGTGTGTACTGAGTAGGAATGGTAAAAGATTTTTAAATGCTCTGCCATGTATGATTCATTACGTTCAAGAAAGAACACTGGGAAGGAGCAGAGAGAGGAGTCATTAAAAAAATTCCACATGAGTGATCAAGAGAAATAGAACACAACAAGACACCATCCTCACCTAGTGATAATTGTTGCTCCAAGCTACACTGTGCTTTGTGAGTTAATGATGATGATCAGTTCAAGTAATCCACACTGTCTTCTTTATACTCATACAAGTGTACAAGCCAAGAGCCATGTGGCCAACTCCTCTTGTATCATTCACGCTGCTGACTTGAGGAAGGAGCTGCTAGCACTTCAAGTTGAGATATTTCTAAAGGAGACCATAATTCTCCAGAATGATTCCACGCATCAATCCTATTGCTCTAGCAGCCAAAGCTCTCTTCAGCCTGGGCATCTTGTTGCCAAGGATAGCTGCTGCCAGCTCTTGCTTTGTCTTCAACTGTGGCGGACCAGACCTTGCCAGCACCTGGATCTGGATAACCAGACAATGTTTGACTTGGCACAGAAAAGCTTAGAAGTGTCCACAGGCACATCTTGGTGTCCAGATTCAAAATCTAATTTATGGGTTGAATTAAGTACACTTCAGTTGAAAGGTGGGGTCAAGGTGACTGCATCTTAATATCAGGGCCTAGTATTATTAGGACCTCTCCAAAGTTGCCAGCTGGCTGGTTTATAAGTCTTGGCCACCTTTTCTACATGCAGCATTTGGTCAGGGATTTTGTGAACACAGCAGAATTGTGAACAAATTGCAGAAAATGTAACTGGGAGAAGTGAATGGAGAAGTATAAAGTATTTTGGCCTCTTTGAATTATCCTGTTCATGCACTCCAGGGCAGAGGTTTTCTTGGTTTACTCAATAGTTCTTTTAATTACTTAAACGTCTGCCTTAGGGCGCAATCCAGAGTAACTACGTGGAGTCCTTGCTCCAGTGTAAGAACAATTTACTCAGGATTGCAATATGAATTTCCCATAGGTTTTCACTAGGTGGTCCAGTAACTATGGGTGCATGTAATGTCTCTTACCCGTAGTTACTCTGGATTGTAGGGTTATAATTGGAGTTAAGACTTTAGCTTCTGCTATCTAAAGAGTTTGTTAAGGTGTTCATGATAGTTCAGTGACCAACACAGGTCTAACTTCGTGACAAATCATTTGGTCCTATTTCTCATCAGCCCAACTCTATTTTGTCTTTAATTTCATTTAGGAGATAATTTAAATTTTGTGCACCACTGTTCAGAGGAAACAACCCTGGGATGTCACTAAGAATGCATAAGGAACCCAGCAGAAAATTAAGGCACTGTACCTGGATCTTCCTGATTTTGTGTAATATCATTTGTTTTCTTTTAGGGTAGCAAACCTGTGAAATGCTGCATTTGGCAAAGCGATCTCTTTCAACTTCTTAATCATGATTGGCACAGGTCCTTGAATCAATGAGTCCAATATTTTTGCCCTCTTTTAGTTTTTATTTTCTGCCAGTCAGACAAGTTTGAAAACTGAATTTTTCTCATTGCAACACACATTACATCACAAATGGGAGATGGTGTGTAAAGTACACTTTACTTGACTGGGTGTGTCTTAGTAAAATTCATAGGAAGGGTCATAGTCTTGAACATTTTCAAGAACAAAAATGGAGGCAGGGCCTAAAGATATTTCTTTTCAGTTTAGCCTTCTAAATCTAGGGCAACAAATATATAGTAACATTTTAAAAAACCCAGGTTACAGTAATAGAATTGGGAAAGAAAGCAAGATTAAGGGCGCAATCCAGAGTAACTACGTGGAGTCTTTGCTCTGGTGTAAGAACAATTTGCTCTGGATTGCAATATGAATTTCCCATAGGTTTTCACTAGATAGTGCAGTAACTATGGGTACACGTAATGTCTCTTACGTGCTCCCGTTGTTACTCTGGATTGTAGGGCCTGCACATTTACTCAAATCTAATGTGCCATTGAATCTAATGCGCACCCTGATTTTAAAAGGCTTGAAATAAAAACATGTTTTTTGCTATTGTAATGCACAGCTGCAAAGCAGGTGCGAAATTTAATTTTACTGCATTAAACAATGAGTTACATGACAATAATAATATGACACTGGATTTATGTTATGATTTTTACTTAATTGCATTACTTTATACAGTAATGGGTTCATACTACATTTTTATTAAAATAAACTGTTAAATACTGACCTGTACTTATAATCAAAATATTATATTGACTCCAATCTAATGCACCATCAAATCCAATGCATAGCACAATTTTGGAGACTAACCCTACAATCTACAGGAAGATGTAAGAGGCACTTACTCTGGATTGCTTTATGCATTTCCCATAGGTTTCCTATAGGTGGCACCGTAACTATGTCGGTGTAAAAGGTCCTGTAGTTACTCTGGATTGTAGCCTAAATTTGGCTTTAAAAAGTGAGTGTTAGATTCCATTATGATAATAATGCAATGAAAGGTGAATAAATAAGTGAGCATACATTAACGATCCTACTTAGAATGTTCTCTCTCTCTCTCTCTCTCTCTCTCTCTCTCTCTCTCTCTCTCTCTCTCTGTGTGTGTGTGTGTGTGTGTGTGAGAGAGAGAGAGAGAGAGAGAGAAAGAGAATATTTGAAGAATTATTCTAAAGGAAGTGTGATACTTAAGAACAGGGAGGGAGAGGGAGGGCGTATTTGGTTTCTGTAACGAGGAAGGAAGAGAGATTTAGAGAGAGAGATATATATCATGCTAAGCAAAAAGTGTACATAGAGTTATGTATGTGAGGTCATTTTCTGAAAAGAGCACATCATAAGAAAAACAGACATCAGCACAAATAAGAGAAGACCCAGGCATTAAAAAGAGTGCAAGATCAGGACACAGTACGTAGATAACTTGATACATGCAGTGAGTTGGGAAGTGGAGAGAAAGAGCAAGAAGTCTTTTTCTAGAATCTCAGGGGTGTCCAAATTTTTTGGCAGGAGAGCCACATCATTTCTCTGACCCTGTGTTGGGGGCCAGAAATATTATTTACATTTCAAATTTGAAAAAAATTGAATAAATTTACATATAAGATTGTATTAGAGACATTACAAGACTTGCCAGCAGCCAGACAGAGGGGTCTTGCCAAGGACCACACTGAGGCTTGCCAAGGGCTGCGTTCAGCTCCAGGGCTGGGGTTTGAACACCCCTGGTCTAGATTAGAACAGAGAAGTCAACCATAAGATCTGTAGACTAAATGTGGTCCTTGAAAGTAGTACATCTGGCCTTCTTGTAATTGGGCTCTCCCAGCTTGATAATGTGGTTATCTCACATCTTGAAAAGCAGGCCTCCGTTCAGTCTTGAAAGACTATGGTATCGCGCTCAGTACTGCATACGCTGCATGCGAAGCACGAAAGCCTGGGTTATATTGTTATGGAGGATAGGCCATTACCCAAGCAGCAAATCCCCCCTCTCCACACCACTGAAATAGTCCAATGGAAAGGCAGAGCCAATACGATTGGATCCAGCTGGCGTCACAGAGCTGGGCTAAGGACAGGAGCTCACCCTGTCTTGTGGGTCCATTCCGGGTCTCAAACCCTGGCTGGCTGGTTAACAGGCACAGTGTCTTAACCATTTGAGCCACCCACAGCCCACACATGAAAACATGAACATGATTTGCACATTTTTTTCTTCTGTCGTTGGAGGCAGATGAGTTTCTATGCGAGGACAAAGTGCTGATTTTTGGTCGTCTTCTGCTGAATGTTGTCACTTCTGGCATAAGGATGTCACTGCCAGCCTTCAGCAGGCAACATGAATGCTAATTTTGGCCCTCTGTATGAAATGAGTTTTACATCCCTGGTCTAGAATGCCTCACTGATCACTCATGGTGAGGAAGCTTGCTCTCTGCTACACAGACTTTTAACCAGTGTCTCGAATGCCTCTGAGATAGTAGAGGAAAAAACCATTTATTCGGTATGAACAGATTTTATATGCTTGCAGGTTTTGCTGGATTTGTTAAGGGACTCTTGTTCTCAAAAGCCTGGAGGATGATTCTCCAACCTCTTTGGTTTATGTGCCAGAAATCAGAATAGAATCTGAAAATATTTGCGGGGGTTTCAATGGACCACATGTGGGTAGGAGGAAGATTTTTTAGAGGGCACCAAGATTTTTTTAAAAAAACTTTTCTTTATTCTGTTGAAACAAGCTAATGTCTAAAGAGCCAGGTTGTATTGCTCTGGCTGATAAAGCCAAATGAAGCTCCAGGTCAGTAATAAGGAACAGCCCAGGGAAACAGAGCAAGCATAGAAAAACAGGGCCAACCACCCACACATAGTTATAACTTTGTGTGATTTCATCTTTATAGTGATTTTGCCTTTGTGGGTTGCAGTGACTTATTGGGTGGAAGGGAGCAATATGGAGCCTCATAAATGTGTTACTTTGGTTCCGGAGAGAAGGAAGAAGAGGGGATGAGGATCTCAAGTGGCTCTATATCTATATTTGAGAGGAGGTGAGAGGGAGAATTGGGGGAAGAAATTGAAAGGCAGATAACAAGGAATGGAGGATGGGTGAAAAAGCAGAGCGGATCTTTTATAGGGCATTTTCCCGCAGCCTAACATACTTTCCTGAGGCTTGTTACAGCCTTCAGTTCTCCTTATACATTGGATCTAAAACTGAGTCTTATTTATTCCTGATTTCTGAGGGCCAGCTGGACTTTCAGTATATGCCTGGGATAAAGCTGGAGCAACATCCACAATTAGATAGATGTAGATGTGGGCAACCTCAAAATGCTAGATGCTTTGGAGATCACCTGGAGGTAGGTGTCTTATGTGCTCCCTGAGTCATCAGGTGGGCCGCTATGAGATACAGGAAGCAGGACTAGATGACCCCTTGGCCTGACCCAGTAGAGGCTCTTCTTATGTTCTTATGTGGCCGTTCATTATATAACTGTCAATAGAAAGGTTTGGCTGCTGTCCTCAGCCATGGTCAAAATAGAGCACAAGAGGCTAAAACCTATTGAATGCATTATTGGTTTGAATCTGATGCTTATTGTGGCACCAAATGACCTAGTTTCTGATTTGCATCAAGGTTGTCGGTATCATAAGAGTTGATTGGGTACCTCAGGTGTCATCTGGAAGTTATAGCTGCTTTGAGTAAATTAGCTTAACGGCTCTATTTTTCTTTATTTCAGGTTTTATTTCAGGCTTCACTCAACAAAGAGGAGGGGAGGGGGAAGATTAGAGGTGGGGGGAACATCTTTGAAACTAGCTCACAGGATTCACTTTGGCCTGGCCTTGACCAAAGTTTAAAATGCACAACTAGGGTCACAACACAACTTTGGGAGCTACATGCCAATTTGTAACACAGATCAATTGCCTGAAAAACAGGAGGGAAAAGAGTTGTGATTTTGGAGTGCATGTGACACATACCCATTCAACTGTTTTGCAAGGATTCTTCAGCGTTAGATGCATTGCTCAGAACTTCTATTAGTACATCTGAGTAATAATGTTGTCTCAACATGAACAACTATATTACATTTTAAAAAATTGATAGAACTTGCAAATCTTCTTTTCCTCTATCACTGATTTTGTTTTGTATCCCAAGAACAAACTTGGGCTCAGTGGTTAAAGATGCTGCGTTTGTCAACCTGAAGGTCAGTGAATCAAGACCCAAGTCCAGCTCCTGCCAACCTAGCGGTTCAAAAACATGTAAATGCAAGTAGATAAATAGATACCACTTCAGTGGGAAGAGTGTTCTGTGCATTTTGGCATTTGGTCATGCTGGCCACATGAACGCAGAGGCATCTTTGGACAATGCTAGGATTGCCATAATTTTCTTCCACAAAATCAGGACAGGGCCCTCTGTCCCGTTTGTCAGATGTGAACACAATTCCCAAAAATTGTCCCTGTTTTTCTGAAGATATGGCAACCCTAGGCAATGCTGACTCTTCGGCTCTGAAATGGGGATGAGCACAGTCCTTAGAGTTGGTCATGACTAGCAGGGTAACTTGTGGGAGACACCTTTACCTTTGAGTAAGGTATTGAGTAAGGTAAACTTATTGCTATGGGATGGCATGAGACATTATCTTAGGTAGGAGTACATTTTAAACAGAATGTGAATGTAATAAACACACATTACAAATCATGCAAGTAACAAGCTTAAGGGAGCAGTCACTGGTCATAGATCCCAGCTGAATATGTAAGGTATGAAATGGCCATAGTTAAATATGAGGTAAAAATGCTTTAAACACAGAGTATGTTTGAAGAACTCTTAAACCTCACATTTCTTTTAGAAATGCACAGCCAACTTCCAGCACCCAAATTGGCACTTATCTGTGAAATCCCTAAAGCCACATAAGCATCTATAAAGCTTTATACGCTGGAGATGATTTTTATATCTCACATATACACATAACAGTACTTTTATTAAAGGGTTCGACAGAATGAATTCCTATTATGCTGGATCAACAACACCAGTAATGCTGAAGTCTCTAGTCCTGCTTCAGTGTGCAAGTTTCTTCAGATCTTGTCTCCCTAGAAAAGGGCTGTGGGTGGCACAAATAGTTAAGACTCTGTGCCTGTTAACCAGCAGGCCACGGTTCGAGACCTGGGTGCCCACAAGACAGGGTGAGCTCCTGTCCATAGCCCAGTTCCTGCCAACATAGCAGTTAGAAAGCATGTAAATGCAAGTGGATAAATAGGTACCACCTTGGTGGGATCGGTAACAGAGTTCCGTGCACCTCGGCGTCTAGTCATGTCGGCCCCATGACCATGGAAGTGTCTTCGGACAACGGTGGCTGTAAAGGTTTAGAAATGGGGATGAGCATCACACCCTAGAGTCGGACATGACTGGCAGTTAACCTGCGGGGATATCTTTTGTCTCCCTAGAGCAGGGTGTCCAAACATTTTGGTAGGAGGGACACATTATGCCTCTGACACATTATTTCTCTGTATTGGGTGCCAGAAAAATGATTTACATTTCAAAGTTGAATACATTTACATAAATTTACTTAAATTTACATATAAGAGTGTTTTAGAGATACATCCAGAGGATTACATGGCTTGCCCATTGGTCAGATGGGGGGTCCTGCTGCAGGCCACATCTGACCCCCAGGCTGGGGTTTGTACACCCCTTCCTGGAGAAAAGATCACACATGAAGTCTTGCACTTCCATGTGGATGTTTGAGCATTGATAATATTAAATAATGTGTTTCAATATTATTTACTTATAATTTTTGAGGTTGTTGGGTTATTTAAGATCCAAGAGGTTTGAGGTTGTAGGGTCTTTAAGATCCGTGAAGGGTCGAGCCAGCCATATTCTTTTCCACCACATTGCTTAATTACAGCACAGTTTGGATGTGAACTTTCAGAATCTTGGCGATGCAGATCTACTAGCAGAGTTCTATTTTTAGATCAAAACATAGCTCACATAAGAGGACAACAGGGTAGGCCAAATGAAGTCTACCAGGACAGGTCTATTTATAAACTGGTGCATTTAAAAAGAAGGGGCATGTGGTCCCCGCGTTGTGGGGAGGGAGCAATTTCAGAAAATTCAGCAACAAGTCAACGTGGCAAGTTGATGATCATATACCTGTAAAGGCGGAGGTCATGGAAAACAGCTTTAGTGGCATATTGGATCCTAGTAAATGAATTGATTGGAATAAAGCTGGGGACACGCTGTACTTGTGGAAAGCTCCTTTTCTGCAGGTTGAATGGTTTCTGCTGCCACATATGTCATAGGTAATCTGCTGTTGTATGCTATTCATTTCACCCTGACTGGGGACAAGGTCTCACATTTGCTTTGGTCAACTTCACAGAACTCAGAATTAGGGGGAGAGAGAAAAGTCGAAAGGCAGTGCTTCTCCTGGGACCAGCAAAAGAAGTTTGGGTTTAGTGGCTTCATTCATTTATATAGATATTTAAACGCTCTACGTTTCCACCTCTGCATTTTTCAAAGACTTTGTTAAATTTGTCAACACATAAAGATTATGCTTCTGAACTGAATCAACCTGTTGTATGCCTATTTATAATCTCATTACATACAAGTGAGACTTGCACAATCCTAACCATGTCTACTCAAAAGTAAGTTCCGTTGTGTTCAATGGATCTTACTCCCAGGAAAGTGTCTTTAGGATTGCAGTCATGCTCACAGATAAGTGGTCACAAGGCTGCAGCCCTACTTTAACCACCTCATCGCTGGGGAAAAATTTTAAAATTGGAAGGGCTGCAAGTAAAAGGCATAGTTGTTTACTGAAGGCATCAGCTGATCTGTAGTTTACTTTCAAGTTTTCTTCTGTTTACTTTTCAGGAGCTAACTTTTTTATTTGAAGTATTAAACTTTTAATTGGAAAAGTTTTCATTAAGAGGCCAACACTTCAAGATGGGCAATAAGCTCAAACTTTTTTTTCTAATGTCCTTAGAATATACTCGTTTATTGAAGATTTAGCTTTATTTTCAACATTCCACAAGTCCAGCCAACAGAGAGCACTTGTTTTTATGATATCATATCAAAACAAGAATGCAAATTTAGGGAGTGGGGACTTTGTTTTTGCAGCCATCATGTTGAAAACAGAGTACATGCTTCCTTTTGGAGATAGATCCAGGTAGATCCATTGCCTTTCTGTGCAACCATCTCTCTATATCTTTCATAAAATCTGATGAAAGTCAATGATTTTCAACCAGTGTGATGTCACACTGGTGTGCTGTGAATGGTCTGTGGGGTAGATTATTTATGAGTAAGGCAGTTGGGGTGTGCGAGTCCCCTTCCAGCAGTGTGCTGTGCCTTGTCAATGGTAAAAAAACTAATGATGCATCTTGATCACTTTAGCTGTTAAATGGTACAAAACTGATGATCCTTTATTCGTGTGCCATGAGATGAAAAAAGTTGAAAATTGCTGGTCTAATTAGTCTTAGTTCTCAATGAGGTGGTAAACTTTGGTCTGGGCTGTGCCACTTCAGACAGTAGATGGTGGCAAACATTATTTAGTGCATTCATATGGGAAAACAAAATGCTTGACTGCGCAAGGAAAACTCGGTTCTAGAGCTCTTATCTGTGGCACCTACTTTCTGCATAGAAGGGCTTTGTCTTCTTGAGGAGCATCTAGTCATAAAAACCTCCACCTGCAGTCTGAAGTGATACAACCCAGAGAAAGGTTTAGCACCTCAGCAAGAACTACACTTAGTACTCATTAATCAAATGTCAACATGACCTCAGAGACTTGTTTCCCTGCCCTGAATCCATTTTTGCTGTGTTAAGGAGAGCTTCTAGGAAAACACTAGCATCCCTCTCCTTCTGGTACAGGTGAGACACAGCTGATGAAGTGTTTCTGTAATGTCCTTTGACACAGAAACTATCACCAACTGTGCAGAGCCATTTTTTCCTATCAATTCCCCCAAGTATCCTCATTCTTTAAAAAATCCATTAATAAATGTACTGTATGCAAGGAAGAACCTTTTGGAAGCAAATAAGTAGTGGTGCAATCCAAATGTATCCAACCTTACTACTTTGTGGGTCCTGGATCTTTAACAATTGTGTAGTGGTGACAATTTCAGCAGGTCATCCATGAGATGAACACCACATAACTACCGAAATTCCTGATTCAATGAAATTGTTAAAGGTCCAGAAGCCTGAAGCTGAAAAGTTGGACACTTCTGGTGTAATCAGTCAAATAGCTCAATCCTAACATGACCTGTAGCAGGCAGGGTGGCTAGCCTGTGTTGCATCCAGAGTTGAGCTGGGTTGTAGCACAACTCGTAGGAAGGGGGTAATCTTACTGTGTGTTACATGGCATCTTCCCCACGGGGCTACTCAGATTGGCTCCACCTAAATCGGTGGTACAGATCCAAGTGGCATATTGTAAGGCTGGGCTGCTTGGGAGGGAGGTTAGGATCCAGCCCAAGTGCTGTATCCTGCTCCTGCTCCTCACATAGACCTGGATCTCCCACAGGCCTTCCACTTTCCTGCCCTCCCCAGCCCCCTATGCCTCAGTTGGCCAACTCACAAGCTGAAGTCCAGAGAGAGAGAGAGAGAGAGAGAGAGAGAGAGAGAGAGAGAAAGAGAGAAAGAGAGAGAGGCACAGGGAGGTTGGTGAGTGTCCTTGCCTTAGTCTTCTTGACTCTCAAGGAGACACAAACATTCCTTATGGTACATTATGCGCCAGTCCAAGGGTGGATCCAGGGTTTCACCTTTAGGTCTCTTGATGTATTCATGTAATCCTATTTTTTTCTTACTTTTGTAAGCATCCAAACAAGTGTTTTTCCAGGTCTTGACCGACTAAATGCTGCTGTAGTCCCTTAATGCACAGTGCTGATTCTGTAATCATAATTTTATGCTGTATTCAACCAGAGGCAGGGACAGCGTGACCTAAGATGCTGCCCAACAGAGATAAGGAGCTTGCAGTGTATGTGGTTCCTGTTTGTCGACTACCAGTGTTTTGTGACAACTACATAAGTGCCATGTTTAGGATGTGGATGATTTGGTTCCCTCTAGAGTGAACTGGGAGCATATCAATATGCTTGTGAGTGTTGTGAGCGTGAGCTGGAGGGAAGCAGTGCCAGACTCTGGGTGAAAGGCACCCTGAATCAGACTGGAACACCACTCAGTTGACTAGATGCAAGTTGCGAAAATGCATGACTTGGTGACTTGTGAAAATTGCATGTGGAAGACTGAAACACACTCAAGTCAGGGATCTCCAACTCGGCAATCATCCCCATGCATGCCAACTTCAATGCTTGCTTGTTTTCACAGGTGGGAGAAAGCTCCTTTGGATGATTTTGATCACGGGGCAGGAATCATATTTTCATAGACTGGGGAAGGGCAGGAGGAAGAGCCCATGGGGTTTCTTGCATTAAGATCAGCTTGAGACAGGAAAGGGATGGCCGGGAAGGAGGGGAGGCAGTTCATGGCGATCATGCTTTTCATCCCATGGCTGGTGGGGTGGAGGAATCCTCATTGAATGATCAGCTTCAGTGAGACTACTTCTGAGTCTATCAAAGTTTGGGTCATCCTGCTAAGCCTTGCAGCTGTTGTTGTGACCCTCCTCCTCCCTCTTGTCACTTCCTTTCCCACTCTCTTGCAGTACCAAGGCCACCCAAAAATGTAGGACACCCAAGAAAAATGTAAGACATGACAAATTAAAAGCTAAAAACACTACATATATACATTGCTTTCATGTGGTTAATTTAAACAAATTACTTATTAAATTAAAATCTATTGCATGTGATTTATTACATATTTTTTAGTTACAAGAAGGCTACATGCTGCCTGCTGACAAGGAAAATGAGGACAATTAAGATTTTTTCCCCAGAACAAGGCTAAAATATATGGTCATGTTTCTCCCATCCCCCCTGTATACAGATGGGTGGGGTTCGGTGGGGATGTGCTTGAAGACATCTCCAACATGTGTGTGCGTGCACACACACAAAAACACACAGACATGGACACAGACCCCATTAGCCCCTTTTCTGTGGGGCTACAGTGGGCTTTTTGAAGGAGGGAGACTTGACTCTAATCCTTTAGCAAAGGGGTGAAAGCAAAGGGGTGAATCCTAGAGCAAAGGGGTGAAAGTGCCCCTTTTATGACTTGTTTTTGATTCGAGTCTTGGAGGTGGGGGTAATGTCTCTAAACTTGGTTCCAGTCAGACCACCCTGGGCTTTCACATCACTGAATTCACTGCTCCTTCCACCACTTGCTCTAATAAAAGCCATCATAGGTCTCCTTATGGACAGGCCACAGTGGACACAAGATACCTCCATGAACAAAAAACACTTCCACACATGCACAGCAGCAATACTGTATGTCCCATATAGGGTTGCTCTGGAAGGTTTGGGATCTCAAGAAGCTGCTAATGAAAGGTGAATGCCACATGTAGCCCTTTGGGGTTCAGTGACTGAATGTCAGGAAAAAGAGATTCAAAGGCAATGTCTTTATAAGTCATTCCACAGAATTGTCATATGCTGGCTTTTTAAAACGTGTGTTGGATCATGAATGAGTTTTTGCACTCCTTTAATTGTACTGTAGATATGATGGTATCTTCATCTTTTTGGACTGATTGCATGAGTCCTGGGCATAGCTGGCCAAAACATTTGCTGAGTAGGTCAGCAGCATGTGGAAATATGATCCAGAAACCCTCCATAGGCTCTGAAGATACGCACTTGAGGCATGTCGCACTTTCTCCGTGAGATCCCCTCGGGGAAAGGGTGGGGGAGGAGAAAATGTTCCATAAATCTTCCATTACAGACAGGAATACTTGCTGGATTGGAACTGCTAGGAGGCTGGAATCCCTGTAAATCTGTTTTATGGAAATATTTGGTGCTTTTATGTGATAAATAATTAACTGGGTAATAAATGTTAATGCTAATATAGGCAATTGGAAGAGCTCCTGAAGGACCTGGACTGTAGTTATGGGGAGATGTAAACATTAATCTGGCAAAACTCTCTGGTGCTGTATTTTTGCTTATTAGTTAAAAATCATAGTTGTTGGAATTGGTCTAGTCATGATGCTTATTGAGATCCAGCCTGATTTCTGAGATCCTATGGGGGCTTCCTTATCTGGCGCTTGCACCCTGATACATTCAACACATGGGCTGGTATTGTGAGCTCTGGGGAATCAGAGCAATTTACCCTCAGTTCCTCCGTCTGCAAGGAGCAGCAAATCATGCGCTGGTGAAAGCTTCTGAGACCTGTCAGCAAACTGCCGCTGATTTCTGTGCTCATCAAGACCATTTAGAGGCTAGGAAAGAACAGTGGATGGAACAAGCTACACCGTCTTGCCAGGATCTTACCCCTGGGGTATCAGTCAGTTCAGAACAAAAGAAGGGGGAGCCTTGATCCTTCAGAGGTATAGTTGATTATCTGAACTCCCAGCTTCTTAACTGAAAGGGAGGGGGAAAAAAAATCAAAACAAGGCTGCAAGCAGCCGTTCCAGACTGTACAGGAGGAGCAGGGGCTGTGTTTAAACAGCAGTTATTCTGTTACTTGACTGAGAAACATCAGCAGATGGACTTTGGTTTCAACGCTGTGATCTTCCCAGTGGCTCTGGACGTTGGAATACAGGCAGCGGTCTCCAGATCGACTCTTTCATGCTCTGAAAAATGAGTGAAGAGGTAAAAGAGAAGCCAGCCAAACCTGCTCACCGGAAAAAGAAGGGCAAAAAGGTAAACTATCCTGGAGGGTTTTGACAATATTTTTATTTTTCAAACGATCCAGATCTTTGCTTTGCCAGGCTTTAATTGTTGTTTATAGGAAGGACCAAAGATGCTAGATTGAGGATGCTTTGTTTGTGCCAGGTTGCTGATGGGCGTGTTCCCTGGCTGGAAATCCTGTAATGCTGTTGCTTACCATTATTTAGATATCTGAGCATTTCAAAACAAAATGAGTACTGTATGATTAAACAATGTGGCTGTGTACACTGTAGTAGTCTTTGAGTCCACACCCAGTAAGTAAATACACAACCTTTAAAAAACCCTCCACCGTCGCCTGTCAACAGTGTGTGCTTGCTAACGGGTGTTGTGAATATCTTAAGTCTTTTAAAGGAAATATGTATGAATAAATATTCAATACATATATATCTGATAGCCAAACCCTGGATTAGCTGAGTAGGCTTCTTATACATTTTGTTCCGGGGAAAACCAAGATGAAATTTAAGTTTGGCTCAGAAAACTGCTTTTAGCAAGCATTGTTTTTATTATAGAGAACCATACAGGTGGTTCTTGGATGAATCTGCCAGAAATTTGTTCTTGTGTGGCTCAACACAAATATTTTTGAGATTGATCTGTTTTGTTTTTAGGGTTTTTTTTTCTATTGGCTCCAGAGAATAAAATGTTGTTTGGAAATGGATAAGCATCTTCAATCTTTGAGTGAACCTTCCTTCTCTTGTGAGTTCACACCGTTTAAGTGAATGGGATTACTTGGCAGTAAGTGAATTTGGCAAAGCCTAGAAACTTCAGTATGTTGGCCTGTCACCCTAACCCCAGAGCTATTTACGAGATAGATCCCAATCTCCAAAGAACTTACTTATGAATAAGCTCTTTTGGCCTTGCTTTCTAACAGTTTAACGCTCTTAATATGCTTATTCACAAGCAAGTCCTGCTGAGTTCAGTGGGAGTTACTTCCTCTTAAAAATGGCAGCCTTAAGTTGTTGTCCACAAGTCAGTCAGGCTAGATTGCTTGAAATATGCTCAAAGAGCTCGGGTTTAACTGATCCACAGGTTGGTCTGCCTGGGTAATCAGGCAGGGCAAAGAAATAGGAAATAATTTGCAGGGCTGTTTATGACATTTTAGGACAAAACAAGCATATACTTCTCCCAGTAAATTCTGGATTTTGCTTAGAGGAAAAACAAAAAACAGGAATAAACTCGTAATGATTAAAATAGGCTGACTATCTAATCATATAGATTACACTCAAGATTAGTGGTATTTCCAAGGTAAGATGCCATTTATCCACTATAGGTTGATTTTTGTTTTTATTATGTTTTTAATAAAATACAGTGTGTCCAGCTGTCCAATGGTAAGTCCAACAAAAAAGGGAGGGGCAAGTGCATCTCTCTAGTGATAAGTTCTGTAGATAGGAGAAGCATCTTTAAGCTTTCCATAACTATGTTTGCAATCCTGTGCATACTTACTTAGGATTATGTCCTGTTGACCGTTGTGGGATTCGTTTCCAAGCAAACATACATAGGACTAGATTGTTTGGCTTGGCTTTCAACCTGACTGCTGAGACTCAGGTTCTGTGAAACAGAGGTCCAGGCAGCCATATTCATAACCATGCTGAGAAGAAGACTTGATGTCTAGGCACAGATACCCCTTTTAGGATGCGGTTCATTGGCATGTATTGGCTAAGAAGTCTCTTGGTCTAAGAAGGCTTGGGAATGGTAATATCACAACACATAGAATCTCACTGAATCTCACAGAATATATGTTTTTTATGTTGCATTTTGGGCACCAACGTCCTTCTACAGTCTCTGTGATCAGCTGACCATGGTGCATATATACATATGAGCACTCCCCACCCAATTAATAATACTGCCTTATGCAAATACTAGTGAGATGTACAGAATGATTATTTCTAAGCCCAGGTTACTCCTTTCTTGTCCATACTAACATTTTCATGCTTTTTTCAAAGATGCTATAAACTATCTTAGAGCTAACTAACAGGATGGGATATATAATCAGAACTCCAAGAATATCAGTAATGAATGCTTTTTCTACATATTTTTGAGTGGAGTAGAGTATGCCATATTATTGCATTTTGTTCTTGTGTATCTTCTTCCAAAGCGATTGAGTGGAATGGATCTGTCAAAAGCATGTTCATGATTCTCCTGGGCTATTGTTATCAGAGGAATGTAAGAGAGCTGCATTAATCACTTCTAATACAGTCCAGCCAATGGCTTTGGTAACATGCAAGTCTTCCCACCAGAAGTCCAGACTGGTGACTCTGCTCTTTTATCATCTTAGGGAAGATGCTGAATGAGGTGGTTTGATGGCTGACAGCTTGAAGCACTTACTTTAATTAACTTAAGGGATCCTCCAAGAAAAATTTGGAAGGTAGCACCACATTTGGAAACTCAGCTAATGAGCCAAGTTGATATAAACCAGTCTTGTAGATCTGCCCAGACTCAAGGCATTCCCAGAACTGCAGCAATCAGCCGGAACCCAGAGCGACTTATGGCATCTTTTCCTCTGGCTTGTTTACTCATGGAGATATGATATGCTCATGATATATTTGGTACATCCTGTGTGCTTTTTAACTGTATGTCAGAACTCCAAATAAGTGATAGCAAGAATGGGTTGGTTTCAATTCCCTTAAGTCTATAGCAGCCCAGAATCTAGTTTACAACCATATGCCAGGGAAGGTACTAAAGCAGAGGTTCCCAAACTGGGGAGTCATGATCCTCCAGCAGACAAGCCTTGTTGCTGCCCCTGTAAGCGGTGGGATGATGGTGAACTCCATGATCATACTGTCATCAGAGAAAAAAGGCTTTTTTCACTTATCAGGGAAGCAGTTCCAGCTGGCCAAAGAGTGCAGGGTGCTCACAGCCCCCTTTCAAAGGGTTCCCCGTGCCTCAGAAATGCTCAATATGGAATTGCGACCCACTTCCAATTTCACAATGCAATCTAGAAAAGGTTGCAATCACAGTTTTGAGAATTTCTGAGGCATGAGGAGACTTGTAGTGGGAACTACTGGCTTCCCACTCTTTCCGGAAGGCTAATGCTGCTCCCAGTAAGTTTAAAAAATATTTTTTACTACTGGGATAGTCCGCAGGGAAGCCAGTCCACAGGCAAGCCTTATAATCCTTTGGATATATTTCTAATACACTCATACATAAATTTATGCAAATGTATTAAAATTTTAAGTGTAAATTGTTTTTCCTGCCCTCGGGCACAGTTTCAGAAATTATATGGTCCTCCTGCAAAAATGTTTGGACACCCCTGAGTTAATTGGTCATGAACTAACTTACAGATTCCTGTACAGGTTTTGGGGTGCAAATCTCACTGAATTCAATGAGTCTTATTTCTGAATAGACATGTTTAGGATTGATTCATTAGTCACACCATTGTATTTATTGAGACAATGGTTACCAGTAAGATTAAAACTACAGTGGAAAGACCTATCAAGAGTATTTCCCAAGGTAGAGCTGGAACTATAGATGGGTAGGCAAGATGAATGAATTCTCTTGTTAGAATCCAGAGATGCCATTTGGCTCAGATGGGGGGCGTTCAGTGCTGGTACTGAATGTATGAGGCAGGAAGACTAGGATGACAATCCTAAAGCTGTAGTACAAGAAGGAATTGTGGACCATTGCTCTGTTCTTATGCGAGAAGACATATGTTAAGCAGGGGGAGTTACCTGGCCTCCACAATCCTATAAGGATTTTGACATATCTCTTCAGGAAGGTTTAAAGAAGTGAGAGTTGCTAGTAGAGAAACGGAAGGAAGGAAGAAACACAAGACCTGGAGAATGAAATAATTGAAACCCAGCACCACTTTGGTACACAGAGCATCATCAATAAAAAATTTGCTTCCTAATGTTCACAAAGCCCTATTTTAAGCAAACATTACAGCTAGCAAACTAGGTGATGGGGGCCTCTGGTGGCCTGCAGTTTGCCTGAAGATGGACCAACTGGTGACAGCCGGATCTTGCTATCAGAGAAAAGCTTGAGCATTTGCCCAAACCAAACCTGACACCAGTTTTTTTTAGGAAGCCATCAAAATCCAATTTGGGGAGTTTGACTTGGAAATGAGATCTCAAACACAAAACCGCAAGGCTTTCTGAGCAACAGATTCTGGTTTAGCTTAGAGAAGGAAATCATGCACCATTATTTAAGGTCTGAGTGAGGAAGACGGCTCATCATGTGGTATCATCATGGTTCCTGGAATGTGGCTCTTCAGATTGCATATGGGGGAATGCATGATCAAGTGCCCCTGATAGAGAACTAGATCTTAGAGAGATTCCACCTGGCTTATCTCTGATAGGCTTGAGTGCTGTGATCAAGGATTTTTTTTTAATATTCAGGAGAAAGCATTCCAACATGCAATATTCTCATTGATACAATGTTCTAGGAATAATTTTGTCGCAAGACAAGCTACTTGTCTAGTTGAGCCAAGAGCTGAAGTCCTCAGATGACTAACTGTTCATGTATGTATAAACTGGCAGATCTGGATATTGGGGAAGGCACAAAAATGAGAGAGAGAGAGAGAGAGAGAGAGAGAGAGAGAGAGAGTGCATGTGTTGTCCTACTTGCTGCATTTCTAAAAGATAAACAATGTCATATTTCATATGAATTCAACTCTCCTAAACATATTTTAGCAGAAGGAAGCTGTATTGATTTCAATGGAATTAACATTTAAGCCTGCATGGGTGGCAGCCTAATATTGGGCAGCCTTATATTTTAGGATGGCAGCCTTATATTTTAATTTAAGATTTAATTACAAATTCTAATTTATGATTGAGCAATGAACCCAGCAGTCGAAGGGAAGAGTGAAAGGCTTGGCCCTCCTTTGGTGTTGGCAAATGAGTTAATACTGAACACATAGAAGAGTGGCAAGATGGGGTGCATGCCCAGTCCTGCCCAGGACTGACTTCCATTTCTGGTATCCACCATATCAACATTCTAAATGTCCAAATGTGTGACTTGCCCAATGCTTACTTTTTGAAAGGGGTGAGAAAATGGGCAGGTCAAAAAAAAAAGCAGGCCTCCGTCAGTCTTGGAAGACTATGGTATCGTGCTTGGCGCTGCATACACTGCATGCGAAGCACGAAAGCCTGGGTTAGATTGTTATGGAGGATAGACTGTTACCTAAGCAGCAAATCCCCCCTCTCCACGCCACTGAATTAGTCCAATGGAAAGGCAGAGCCTATACAATTGGATCCAGCTGGCATCGCAGAGCTGGGCTAAGGACAGGAGCTCATCCTGTCTTGTGGGGCCGACCCGGGTCTCAAACCCTGGCCTTCTGGTTGACAGGCACAATGTCTTAGCCACTTGCACCACCCACAGCCCACAGCACAGCCCACACCACAGCAGGTCAAAGATCATATATATTTACCATGTATGTTCTGTGTTGAACATGGATGTGCCACATTTGGTGCAGTGGGTACAGTCCCCAACACCTATTTGACTTTAGCGCATTGATGAATGTGTCTGTGCCCCCTGATATTGAAGGTGGTGGGATTATTATTGAAATAATTAATTTGAAGGCTGTGACTTATACATAGACTTAAAATAAATGTTGTGCTTGAAGAGATGAGTGTCCTATTCATTATTTTAATAAAGATGTAGCTGAAAAAGTTTGTTCTTGGCATTTGTCAAACACTAAAGTTTGTATTTTTTCTGGCCTGCAAGTTGGCTGAGTAACTAACTCTTCCTCTGAGCTGAAAAGTAATCATATACAGTACTGTTGTCCAAAATTGTACTACAATTTTGGTTTGATTGTGCTACATAAAATAATTCATTTTTTGCAAATAAAAGTGGGACAGATGTTGGAATCTCATTTGAAAACTGAAATGAATGAAAGGTTCCTATTCACTGTAATCTTTAGAGTTCTATGGATGTGCAAATGAATTTCTCTCATATCTTTGCTCTTGTAAATTGGGAGACATGAGTTAAATATTTGGATCTGACAAGCAGTTGATTTTAGCTATCTCCACCACTGTTATAACTTTCTCAAATTTAACAGAAAAATGATGCATTATAATGATTAGTATTTCATAGAAAATTACATGGCATTTTGTAGTGCTTTTCAAAGAATGCCATAGAACTTTCCCAAAGGGAGAGAAGTAGCTCCCTTCAAACCAAGCCCTTGGGCCAGATCTGGCGTTCAGGAGAAGCCATCTGCACCATGAGAAGAGCGCACGTTTTCAGCACGCCGCGGCTCTTCATGTCCTAAAACTAGGATGTGGCAATGTTCTGGACAGTCACATCTGCCTGGAAATCCAGACAGTGCCCTCTGCGGCATTAACCATAAATGCAACTGCCCAAGAGCATTGTGTTGTTTCAATTGGGGGGGGGGGTCATGGAGAATCACAGCGCACCAGAACATTAAGACCAGTTGTACTGGGGAAGGTATTCCTGGTGCACAGTGGGCTCTGCTTTGGAGACCACTGGTCTACAGCAAGGGTGTCAGACTCGTTTCATACAGCAGGCTAAATAGCATTCATGTTACCTTCTGGGAACTTGGCTAGTGGAATTTCTAGGGAGGTTTAGGAACCTCCAGATACCACCCTCAAGGGGAGACACGCTGAGGATGACAAAAATTACAAAAATCAATAACATTGCTGGAATCCATTGCAGTAACCCCATCAAGTCATAAACCATAGGATGCATAGTTTCCAGCTGAATCCAGTGCCAAATATCTCCTTCCTAACAAATGTTATGGCCAAAAAACAAAACAAAAAATGCATGGAGCCTTATGGAAAGTGAAGCTGAGCCATATCACACCTTTATTCACGAATAGGCAAATGTGTCTAGTTCTTTGGAAAGGGCAGACTGAGAAGAATTAAACAACCCTAGAATACTGTATTGCAAGAACAGAACATTAAACAACAAACACATTAAAAGCATTTCTTAATACCAATTATTTTATTTACATATTTATATTCCACTTTATCTCCCTTATCAAAATCATGCTTTAAAAATCAGTTTATATTGCTTGAGAAAATACTGCTATCAGTTCTGAAATGAGGACTATTCGAGTTGCGCTTGTTGAATTTTATTCTCTATTTTAAAAAAAGAAATACTGGTAATTTTGCTTTAGTCCTTGGCTTCTTTTGGCCGTTAGAATAGAACAAAGGAGACATGGAGTGGAAACATTCAGAAGCAGAAACAAAATATTGTTTTGTTCATCATCAATAAAATTAGATTTCTTGCTGAAACTGTTGTTGGAAACTGACGTTTGACTAAATGATCAGTAATATGTTCCGTGGGAGGTTATAAGCAGGAGGTGTCTACTACACAGTATACAGTGTCGGTGACTCTCTTGTGTACGTGTGACTCTGAGATGAGCACTCAGAGAGGTGTCAAAATAAACAGTACTGGAGGCTGTGTAATCTCCGTAGCAGAGAAATGTAATAAAAAGTGCCCCCACACTAACAATATTTTTTATTCAACATAACAGGATACTGGGGAAGGTGTGCCACACAATCTAGGTCTTTTCTGGTTCAAACCAGGTTCCCCATAGGCCAAGGACAGATCTAACAAGGGAGGTTCAAACTGTTGCTTTCCCTCACTGCTCAACAACCCCCATGCGCAACAACCCCTATGCACATCATCTCCCCATGCACAACACCTTGGGCCAGATCTGGGGATCAGGAGAAGCTATCTGAACTGTGAGATCATCCCCCCATGCACAGATCATCCCCCACTCTCAAGCGCATTATCCCCCCATGTGCAACAATCCCCCATGCGCACTGTACCCCTCATGCACATCATCACTCCCTGCACCATACCCCCTGTACAACATCCACCTGTGTGCACCACCACACCATGTGAACCATTCCCCATGTGCACCATCTCCCCATGTGCAACATCTCCCATGTGCAACATCCCCCATGCGCATCAACACCCATGCGCATCAATCTCCCATGTGCAATATCCCCCTAAGCGCAATATCCCCCATGCGCATACACCCGCCATGTACATCAATCTCCCATGTGCAAACCTCCCATGCCCAACACCCCCATGTTCATCAATCCCCCATGCGCATCAACCCACATGCGCATCATTCTCCCATATGCAACATCCCCTATGCACATCAAACCCCCTGCACAACATCCCTCATGCGCAACATCCCCCATACACAACATCCCACCATGTGCATCAACACCCATGTGCAACCATCCACACAGTCCATCCTCCTTCACAGTGCATCAGGCACTAAGTACCAACTTGCTGAATGTTAAATCAATCTTCAGTGTAAAGTATAGGGCAAAAACACGTTGCATCGCTTTTCAGCCTCTTAAGGGTTCAATTTCCCCACATCAGTTCTTGGTGGGTGTTGATGTCACAGAAGGAACACCCTCCCCAAATTTCTACGTCCAGGGGTTGGGGCAGAGCATCCTTCAGTCAGGGATTCTTCAATGTAAAGTATAGGGAGGAAATGTGTTGTGCCCTTTTTACCCCCTTCTGGTTGGAATTTCCAAAACTGGTTCTTAGTGACTCCCTCCATCACAGAAGGAATACCCACCCCTAATTTCACACATCTAGGTCTAGTGGTTTTGTCTGGCCTTTGATGAGTGAATCAGTCAGTGAGTGACTTTTCAGTTTTACTCGTACAGTGGTGCCTCACATAAAGAGCTTAATTCATTTCAGAGGCCTGCTCTTTAAGTGAAACACTCTTTAAGTGAAGCACATTTTTCCATAAGAAATAATGGAAACTCAGATGATTGGTTCCACAACCCCCAAAATATTCATATAAAAATATTAACTGGATGTAAAAATGATGACAAAACACTGGAATTGAATTCAAAACATGCATTCAATGTGCATGATCCTATGAAGTCTATTTAGGCTGCAATCCTAAAGATACTTTCCTGGGACTAAGCCCCACTGAACACAATGGGGCTTACTTCTGAGTAGACATGGTTAGGAGGCTGCAATCAAAGACAGTTTCCTGGGAGGCTTACCTGGACTGCTGCTGGAGGTTCAAGGTGGTCGGTGGGGGCTCTTAGGGGCAGTTAGGAGCAGCTGCCTCTGACACCTCCAGGCAACGGCCCTGAAGTTGGGGGCAGTTAGAGGCAGCAGCCCTGGCCAGCAGCCCTCTTAAAGAGCCTCTGTGTGGAGCATCAGGGCTGCATTGCAAACGTGCCCATAGCGCACTTGCTTGTTAAGTGAAGAAGAACTTGTTATGTGAAGCAAGATTTCTTGGAAATTTTTGCTTGTTGAGTGAAATGCTTGTTAAGCAAGGTGCTTGTTGAGTGAGGTACCACTGTATATATAGTGATCGTTAAATTTAAAACAATTACTTATAATTTATGAATTACAAGAAGGGTACAGGCTGCCTTCTCATAAGGAAAAGAGGACAAGGAAGATTTTTTTTCCAGGACACAAAACTAAAAAAAGGACATGTCCTGGAAAAAGAGAACATATGGTTACCCTGCCTCCAGCACAAACAGTGCATCTGCCCCTGTCTCTAGGTGAGAAGATACGGAAGCCTTTTGAATTGTGTGTTTTCTTCATCTGTCTTGGTAGAGGGGTTAATACAGGCATAATGTAAAGCATCTTTTAATGCTGGAAATCTGGAAATTTCCGGTCATATGGTCACCCTGATCTTTAGACAGTGCTGGCTCTCTGCTTTAGAAATGGGGATGAGCACTGCACCCAATAGCTGTTGGTGCCTGTATAGGCAGCAGAGCAACCTGCAGCCAGTCAGGGCTGGCAGGGCAACCTGCCAGGAACCCTTACATTTATCTTACCCTCCTTGATGTTCCTCCATCATATGATTAAAAACAACACTTTGTCAGGCTTGTAACCTGAACTGTTGATGGCTTTATTATCGGTTATGATTTTGTTACATATGCTGGTGTGTACTGTATCTTAACCCCAGATTCACCTGTATCTGTATGTACAGATCAACTTGGACTTGTGCCAGTGATAATGACCCATTACAGCGCCTTTGTAGTTGACTGAGAGAGGAGCTCCAGTGGGGACTATGTCCTCTCACCCAAAGGGGACTTCCAGTAACTGAAACTCTCCTATGGAATACAGTGGTAGCTGCACATGCGTTGATGTGTCATCAGGTGGAGATTTAGATAGGATTGGGCTGTAAGAGCATGATTCAGGCAAAATTAAGTAGTGCTCACTCATCTTTTAACATAAATGGGTCTTAAAATTGTTACTTAAATTTGTTCACTCATTTGGCTGCATCCTAATCTGGTTCTCTATATTTTTCTGTTGCGCTATGTAAGAATTACACATTTACAAATTTCCATGAAGAAATATTGCTTCTTTAAATAAAAATGTTTACAGATCAAAGCATCTATTATTTTTCATGGTTTTTGTTCACAGAAGACTGTAGAAAGAGAGTCCAAGTTTTAGTTTTTAATATCCGCTTTAGCTAGCGATAAGCGAGATGTATAAAAGAGAGGGAACCCATCTTTCAAATTGACTATGCTAATCCTTCAGTTCACATACAGAAGATTATGAAACGGAGCAAATATCAAACTGGAGCAAGCTGTAAAGGAGATATCTTAGCTCAAATTTATAATATTACTTTCAATATCTTTCTTCCTTGGTTCTTATACAAGTGTGGTAGAATCTAGCTAGAGGGAACCTATTAAGGCTGCAGTAGGTCACTGACTATAGTCTGGGTAAGTCACTCACCGACTGACTCACTGACTGACTCAACAATACCCAGCCAAAACCACCAGGCCTAGAAGTGTGAAATTTGGGGACAGTGTTCCTTCTGTGATGGAGACACCAACTAAGAACTGGTTTTCAGAAATTCCAACCAGAAGGGGGTAAAAAGGGGCAAAACGTGTTTTTCTCCCTATACTTTCCATTAAAGAATCCCTGACTGAGGGAGTGATGCTCATGGGAGTGTTGCATATGGTGCGCATGGGGGAACTTTGCACATAGAGGGATGGTGCGCATGGGGGGACAGTGCACATTGGGTATGCTGTGCATGGGGCGTAGATGTGCATGGGGGAAAGGTGCACATGGGGGAGGGTGCGCATAGAGGATGTTGTATGGGGATATTGTGCAGGGGGGATGATGTGCATGGGAGAACAATGCACAAGGGGGGTTGATGTGCAGTGGGGGATGGTGTACGGGGGGGATTTTACATCTGCAACATGGGTATGTTTTCGCTAGTCATCCAATAAAGCTGCTGGCTTCTAATTGCTACTTGAAGACAAGGCAATAAAAATAGAGGTGCTGTATCTCTCTACTGTCTGCGTGCTTGGTAAAAATGCCTAATGGGTCCATGGGGAAAGATCACCCGTGTTCTACCTCCTGATGACTGAGCAGTTTCTCCATTTTTATTTGGAGCATATTAGTTCCAAGTGGATATAAAACTCGTTTTCTGTTTGAAAGTTACTATGACTGCAATCCTATATCCACTTTCCTGGGAGTAAGCTTCATTGAGTCGAATGGGACATTTCTGAGTAGACAAGCACAGGAATGGCTTTATAAGCCTAAAAAGAGGAGTTCAGCTGGATTTGACTTTGGGCCCAGTGTCTTATTTCATGTTACCAGTGTCAAACATGGACAATTACAGCCTAACCCCTACAATCCAGAGCAGTTGCGGAAGTAGATGCCTCAACGCTAGTTACATTTATGTCGATGAAGTTATAGCACCATCTAGTGGAAACTTATGGGAAATTCATAGAGCAATCCATAGTAAATTTTACATGCATCAACGCAACAACTGCCATAGTTACTCTGGATTGAGCCCAACAAGTGAAAGTTAGTTAGAACAGAAATGAGATATCTGAGGCAAGCTCTTTGAATAGCAAGAAGAGATAATAAGGGAAAGAATCAGAACTGAACTAATTCTACATTATATACAAATTGGTGTTGCCAGGGTCACTGTCACCTGGTGTGGGACGCCGGCACGTCACCCCTCTCAGGTGCTTCACCCCCTCAATTGCACATGTCTGGGACACTTCTGAGGCATCCTGCACATGCGTGGAAGTTGCTCATGCATTATAAAGCTCTGAATAAAGCACCTTCATAGGTGTAGCTTCCTATTGAAGGACACATGCTCAGTGTTCGCATCTGGGTCCTTCAGTAGGGAACACTTTCACTGAGGACTGCTCCACTCAGGCTTGTGTACTTCAGTAGGGAGCTACACCTCAGAAAGGTTTGCACAGAGTGGCAGTCCTCTCCTCAGTGGAAGTGCTTCCTAGTATAGGACACATGGGGCAGTCCTATCCTCAGTGGGAAAGGGATGGCATGCCAGAGAGAGTGATGCGCTGGAGGTGCTGTGGCCACCAGCTGGCACATCATTCCTTGATGCCCACACCACACCACTCCAACTGCACCACCCTGACAATGCCCCTGTATACAAAGACAGCAAATAAAGTGGTTTGCTTATTTGGAAAGAATGTTTTGGGAAGTCATGCCATATAACACTTATGTTAAGAAAGAAGAAGGGCAAAGAGTGCAAGATTGACCCAGAGTATGACAGACAATATCAAAAACATATTGCAACAACATCAAATTACGTTGTAGGAGATTTGCTAGAGATTCAGATCGTTATATCTTCCTTAATACTCAAAGTGGTAAAAGAGGAAGCAAAGGATCTTATTTTCAACAGTAACCAGTCAGAGGCTTCACAAATCCCGTAGGAACTTGCTGTTCTTCCTGTTCCTTTCATAAGTCAGTTTTGTATTGCCATGTTGGTGAGCCATCAGGAAGCTAAAATTCATCAAAAGTCATTTATTGGGAGTAATACAAAGCTTACTAGTTCATTCTAGTATTCTGCAAATTACATGTTTTTGTGCCTTCTCTCTTATCATCATCACACGTCTAGACTTAAGTAACAAATATTTTCTCCAGGCTTCATTTTTTATTATACTGCACCCACATAAGAGCATTCAGATCAGGTTTGACTACTATCCTCCTTCTCCCAATTTTCTAAATCTGAATAATGTTACTCCGGATTGAGGTGGCAAAGCAGGGCTATTAGTGATAACATCCAAGGACTTTGGAAAATTTTGGAACAAATGATAGCATAGCAGCAGAAGTCCATTTTGCAAAAAGTGGCAGAGTTTCATTATTTGCATTACAATAATTTAATTTGGAAAAAAGGTGGGTTCAAAATAACCAGCATTCAACTTTATCTTCTAGCTGAGTCAGTGGCTGACTAGTTACACATATTAGTACTTTATTAAGAAAATAGGCTGTGGGTGGCGCAAGCAGTTAAGACACTGTGCCTGTTAACCAGCAGGCCAGGGTTCGAGATCCAGGTCGGCCCCACAAGACAGGGTGAGCTCCTGTCCTTAGCCCAGCTCTGTGACGCAGCTGGATCAAATCGTATTGGCTCTGCCGTTCCATTGGACTAATTCAGTGGCGTGGAGAGGGGGGATTTGCTGCTTGGGTAACAGCCTATCCTCCATAACAATCTAACCCAGGCTTTCGTGCTTCGCATGCAGCGTATGCAGCGCCGAGCACGATACCATAGTCTTTCAAGACTGACGAAGGCCTGCTTATTAAGAAAAATGAAGAAGTGGTTCTCCATCCCCAAGGAGCTCAAAATCTAAAAGAGATGGAGAAGACACTAGTAGTCACTAGAAAAGATAGCTCTGCTGAAGGAGGGGCAGCTGATCTCCCTCTGAAAAAAATGAACATGAACACCACTTGAAAAAGTCTCTTTTTATATTGTTTATAATGTTATTAGTACTACCTATGCTAGCAAGCAGATAATACAGGAAATGGACCTTAATGAGTCTCAGAACACTGTGCTTGAAAAGTGTTCTTGGCACTTGTCATAAGATAAAATTATTCTCAACAGAGCCCTGTGTTTACTATTTAGGATTTCTGGAGCCCAGGAACTGATCCATGAATTCTTAGTCTTCAGCAGTTAAAGATTTGGTGGCTCTTTTGAACTCAATTGCTTTTATTATTCGTTTCCAGTTGTGCCTCATCGGCAGACTCTTTACAACACACACTAAATACACAGAGATCATAAAAATGAAATTGATTTCTGTGAGATTCCTGTTGAATCCTGTCCTGGAGAGTTCAGCACAGTGCCGATTGTGGAAAATGTTTCCTTAAATTTTGAAAGCACATAGTGTACTTTTCTGTTTATTTTAGGGATTTGTAGCCCTAAAACTACAGGGATTGCAGCAGCCAGGTAAAAATGGTTGCTTCGGCATCCAGGATGTTGATCTTCCCAGACCTCCCTATCAGACCACACAGTGTTCTCTATTGGTTTACCTTCTGTCACTGGCTACATCCATCAGAGGAACTGGGGGATGATATAATTCACATTGTTTTCCCAGCCCACTAGGTGATCCTGCTTCATAGTAATGTTTTCCTATACTGGCCCGTATTTACATACCTTTTCTAATAAATCTGATGGGACTCATGTAGCACACCTATATCACAAAACTATTCAAGTTGAAACTAACAGTTGCAACCTCCTCCAAAAAATCATATGGATTTGGAGTTTGGGGAAGGCAAAGTGGCTCTCTATGAAAGGTTCCTTCACAACACTACAGTTCTCAAGCTTTCTTAGCCGGGAGCCAAACAACAGGCTTGAAATTAGTTATTTATTTATTTATTTATTTATTTATTTATTTATTTATTTATTTATTTATTTATTTATTTAAAGCTAATGGCCATTATGTTGCTGTCCTCAAAGTGAGGGTAATAAGGATGAATTTGTTAAAGCCACCAAAAAGCCCTTTCCATAGTGATGCTCAGTGCTGAGAGCATCACATCTAGGCTAGCACCCAAATGGCTTCCAGCATATATAAGCAAAACATGTCAAAATAGTGAAGCATTGGATAGTTTAGCATGATATAATTCTGTCAGACATTTTGTGTTTGGCAAGTGGGGTGATTTTTATTTTGTTTTGGTGCTAGCGATCAAATTCAGGAAGTCTTAGAGGATATTGATTGGTCTAGAATTAGATCTGTGTATCTGGGTTCAGAACTGAGACGGCACCACTTATCCTATAGGAGAACCTGCCTCTTGAGTAAGGGGACTGTAATCCTTCTCTTTCTTCTTGACATCTCAGTGGCAATTTACACAATTGGCCATCAGATCTTTTATGGCGAAGTCCTTTGAGAGTTAAAAGCATTGATTTGCAGTCATTCCACTTATCCCTTCCTAGTAACCTTGAATAACCTCGGCTGTACCCATGAACCCTATTACAGGATTTTCTTTTGTCCCTTTCAATGATGTAGCTAGAGGGGGGGTGTGGATCTACGTTTTGTGGGATGCAAGTGTCCCCTTCAGAGCCACTCCAGCATATGCATCCGTTTTGCACCCCTGCCTGAAATGGCTCTGAAGGGAAGGGGGCACTTCCACCCTCCAAAACTTAAGTGCAATCCTAATCATGTCTACTCAGAAGTAAGTCCCATTGTGTTCAATTACTCCCAGGAAAGTGGGGTTATGATTGCAGTGTTAATGCCTTATCTTCCCTCTAGCTATGCCACTGGTCCCCTCTGATTTTTAATAACTGTGTTACTGGTGGTGTGGAACTTTAAAGCCTTAATTGGTCAGAATCCTCCATTTCCCCCCCAGTTTTCTGAAGCATTTTCTCTCGTGTGTTTTCATCACATTCTGTCAAATCAGCTGGGAATGCCTTCTTCCTCTACATCTTACTTTTTGTTCAGATACTTAAGAAGAGCAAAGATCTTATGAAGAGCAAAGATATATAAGATCAGACCAAAGGCCCACCTAGTCCAGCTTCCTGTATCTCAGAGTGGCCCACCAGATGACTTGGAGCTCACAAGACGAGAGTCCTGAATCCTGGTGCCTTCCCTTGCACATGGCGTAATTGGTACCAATAATCTGATAAGAATTGGTGAAGAATTTGAGTTGGTTTTTCTTAACCATAACACCCATTCTGTGAATTGCTGCCTCATCAGAGTTTTGTCGGGCATCTTTGTAATTGTAGCTTAGTTCTGTACTGAGAATAATTCTGATTTTGAAAACAGTTTGCCACCAAATATACTGTATGGGGAATAAAATTTAACTGTCACCATATAAAATGCTGGTTTCCCTGGCTCTCAAGTTTAAAATGTTAATAGTGTTTCACTGATCTATAACACACCACTTTCTTGTTACGAGAGAGGAAAGGGCATATAAAAAGCTGAATTAAATAATCACTCTCTTTCACAACTTTACTATGCCATAACTATCTTGATCTCTGACTTGTTTTATGGATGGTCCCTCTCTACAGTATTTGTAGCAATTCATTTGAGAGAAGAAATGCTGTAGGGGGAAGGATATGGGGGAAATATTGTAAATAGCTGGAAACTATTTGGTACTATTTCAGTGAATTAGATTTTTGACATTTGAGTATCTACCGGTGTGCAGAAAAATAGTGCAAGTTTATATGTACCTCCCAATCCCTATGGGGTTACTTTATTTTTATTTTATTTTAAAAATTTGTATCCCGCCTTTCTCAGATCTCTTGTTGGCATGCAATTTTCTTGGTGTGCAAGGCCTCTATGGGCTGTGGGTGGTGCAAGCGGTTAAGACGCTGTGCCTGTTAACCAGCAGGCCAGGGTTCGAGACCCAGCTCGGTCCCACAAGACAGGGTGAACTCCTGTCCTTAGCCCAGCTCTGCGATGCCAGCTGGATCCAATCGTATCAGCTCTGCCTTTCCATTGGACTAATTCAGTGGCATGGAGAGGGGGGATTTGCTGCTTGGGTAACAGCCTATCCTCCATAACAATCCAACCCAGGCCTTCGTGCTTCACATGAAGTGTATGCAGCGCCGAGCATGATACCATAGTCTTTCAAGACTGACGGAGGCCTGCTTTTTTTTAAGGCGTCTATCTATGTGAAGGGGTTTAGGAACCTGCTTTTGCTTATTCTCCCTTGTCCTATTCCCCATTTTGGCCTCTATGGTGGCAGGGTTGCAGCCATGTCTATTCTGTGTAGGGTTGCCATATGTCCTGAAAAACAGACAATTGCCATTGTTTGGGATTGAGTTCACATACTGGCAGGTGTGACAGAGGTTCCTGTCCTGATTTTGTGGAAATATGGCAACCCTAGGTCTGTGCCATTGCTGTGGTAATTGGTAGAGAGGTTTCTGCACTGGTTATCATGGGGTTGTGCCGCTGTGTCTCCAGGATAAGAACTGTATTCCAAATGCAGTGTATAGATTTATAGAATGGAACTATCATATTGACCTTTATATAATTTTTCAGTTCCTTTCTTAAACAATCTCTTGCATGGCTTGCTTTATCAGTGCTTCAGCACATTGAATTGACACTTCCATTGACCTATCCACCAAGATCCCCAATCTCTCTCTTAACATGTCACAGTAAGTTCAGAACTCATCAGTGTATATGTGAAGCTAGCATTTCTATTGCCCCAGTGTGCACACTTGGCATTTACTTGCATTCAGTCTGTTGGAAACAGGCCCACTTGTTCCAGTCTTGGGGAAAGCTGTGCTGTTCTTGCTTCTTACTGATGGGGTTTCATTTAAAACCTGATTAAGCAACTGATGACATCAACTTGTCTGCTGAACAACCCCTTAGCTTCTGTTTAGCCCTGTTGCAGTTTGCAGAGGAATCTGGGACATATTTTGGTTGGGTCACTTAAAAAACTTGGCATCCATTAGTCTTGAAACCCTAACCCTGCTTGATGCTGCATGTAAAGCACAAAGGCCTGGGTAGATTGATATGGAGGATAGGCTGTTACCCAAGCAGCAAATCCCCCCTCTCCACACCACTGAAATAGTCCAATGGAACGGCAGAGCCGATATGATTGGTTCCAGCTGCGTCGCAGAGCTGGCTAAGGACAGGAGCTCATCCTGTCTTGTGGAGACCCAGGTCTCGAACCCTGGCCTTCTGGTTAACAGGCACTGTGTCTTAACTGCTAAGGCACAGGATAGATTGTGTGGTTTTGCTATACGTATCTTATCTGGGAGAGGAATTGAGGACAAAACAGGTGCCAAAGAGATTCCTGGGCTGAACTTCCCAACAACCACTACACTAGAGGGTTAGAATGATCCACAAATAAAGGAAAATGGGGAAGGATCATGATTGTTCACCGCAGTGTCTTGCATAAATGAAGTGTGCCATTGCAGACATCCAGTCCTCCCCTATAACTATGCATAGAATTGAAAAATCTGACAGTGGTAGCCAGCTGGCTTTAGTGGCAGATGAACACCATGACCTCAGGATCACATAGATTAGTTTGAAAATATTTGATGTATGAGTGTGTGGATGCACAATGATGTGTTAGGTAGTTGTCCTATTTCTTGCCTAGAATCATCCACATTTTCTTATTCTTTGACCATCATGTTGGGATTTTAAAAATAACCTTCAGCATTTCTTCATTAAGATAACACATATTAATTATGTTATCTGGAAGTATGAATCATGTTGTGATTCACACTGTACTGTACATAGTTTTAGTCATTGCACAGAAATGAATACCACCTTGTATGGGGAAAAAATTCAAATGTCACTTTATTTGCCACTCAATTTTCTGCATGGATTAAAATGAATTAAATATTGCATTAATTCAATGAATGCAAAGATGGTCCAATGTATGATTTTTGTAAGAATCCAGTGTGAGATTTTTTAGACTGTGAGTGCTTTGGGACAGGGAGCCTTTAGTAGTTATTTGATTTTTCTCTATAAACCGCTTTGTGAATTTTTTGTTGAAAAGCAATATATAAATAATAAGATACTGTGGTGCCTTGTAAGACAAACATAATTCGTTTCAGAAACATGTTTGTCTTACAAAGTGTTCTTTATACAAAGCAGATTTTCCAATAGGAAATAAAGGAAATTCACCGATTGGTTTCACAATCCAAATATATTCATTAAAAAATATTTTTTAAAAAAGTATGTAAAAATGATGACAAAACACTGTAATCAAATTCAAAACACTGTAATATAATACAGAATTCCTGTAATATTAATAAAAATATTGTAATATACTGTACAGTAAAACAGAAAAGAAAAACCTTTATAGCCAAGGATGACTAATTTTCACTAAAAGAGTCACTGGTATCTTTTTGAGCAACTTTAACAAGGAACGTACTAATGACACTTGCTTTTGTTGTCATGAAACAGATTCATCACTCACACTGCTCCGGACTTATTTGTGTGGTGCTTTTCTACACAATTTTGCACAATTTCCCAATATTTGCAAATGTCCTTAATCTCATGTGAGGGACTCCTCTTCCTTATTCCCATCCTCCTCTGCAGATGAGATGCAGCTCCTCCATAACCTCTTGCTGTTGGTCATGATGCAGATCCATCAACTCGTTCATTTTACAACAAATTTTCATTATACTGTTTGTCTTCCAAGGCACTATTTGTCTTACAATTTAGAATTCCTTAGAAATTTCAGTTTGTCTTACAAAGTACCACTGTACTTTGATTTATTCTGAAAGATGGAAGTTGATTTTTCTTTCATTCAGTTATAAGAGAGAAACATCCACACAGTGGCATCACTGGGGTAGTGCGGGTGGTGCAGTCCATGCAGGGTGACGTGACCAAGGGGGGTGAAGCGCACTGGGGGACTTAAAAACGCACATAACTTTGTGATGGTGCATGCAACCCCATCAAGTCATATACTTGAAGAGTATTGAGTATTCATATTAAAGAGCAGAATCCAATGCAAAAATCCATTTTGAAATACCACCTATCAAAAGTTATGGCCAAAAATTAAAAAAACCCTAAAATATTCACTGAATATGGAAAGTGAAAGTGACCCATATTACGGCTTTACTCATGAGTAGGCTGAGAGGAATCTAATACCTTTCCCAAATTTCATGCTTCTAGGTCCAGGGGGTAGGGCAGAAACTTGAAGAGTCGGGGATTTTTCAATGTAAAGTATAGGGAGGAAAATGTGTTGTGCCCCTTTTCACCCCCTTCCAGTTGAAATTTTAGAAAACTGGTTCTTAGTGGGGGCCTCCATCATGCAAGGATCACCCTACCCAAATTTCATGCTTCTGGGCCAAGCGGTTTTGGCTAGGCATTGATGAGTCAGTCAGTGAATGAGTGAATCAGTCAGTAACTTTTCAGTTTTTACATATAAATGTATAAAATACTTATAGATTAAAATAAAATTCTGCACATTTCCTAATGTGTTATAGATATGCTAATTCAGTCTCCGAAGCCATTATAATGACATTCACTAATGAATTCTTATATCTCAGTCTTAAATATACAGTGGTGCCTCACATAAAGAGCTTAATTTGTTCTGGAGGCTTGCTCTTTTAGTGAAACGCTCTTTAAGTGAAACAGATTTTTCCATAAGAAATAATGGAAACTCAGACGATTGGTTCCACAACCCCAAAATATTCATATTAAAATATTAACTGGATGTAAAAACGATGACAAAACACTGGAATTGAATTCAAAACATGCATTCACCGTGCATGATCCTATGAAGTCTACTTAAGCTGCAATCCTAAAGACACTTTCCTGGGAGTAAGTCCCATTTAACACAATGGGGCTTACTTCTGGGTAGAGATGATTAGGTGACTGCAATCAAAGACACTTTCCTGGGAGGCTTACCTGGGCTGCTGCTGGAGGTTCAAGGTGGTCGGTGGGGGCAATTGGGGACAGTTAGGGGGTGCTGCCTCTGACACCTCCAGGCAACTGCCCTGAAGTTGGGGGCAGTTAGAGGCAGCAGCAGTGGCCGGTAACCCTTTTAAAGAGCCTCCATGTGGAGTGTCAGTGCTCCATAGCATGCGTGCCCATAGCGCGCTTGCTTGTTAAGTGAAGTGGAACTTAATGTGAAGCAAGATTTCTTGGAAATTTTTGCTTGTTATGTGAAACGCTTGTTAAGCGAGGCACTTGTTAAGTGAGGTACCACTGTACACAGTTCTCTCTGTCTCGCTACACATATACAGGTGTAGAGTTCCTTTGCAATGCCACAGAAAGATCATGTACCCCCATCCAGCGATACAGATACTTGTATGTGTGTGTGTGTGTGTGTATATATATATGTGTGTGTGTTTTTGTGTGTGTGTGTGGATGCTGGTGCACATCTCCATTGCAATGCTTATTTGAACTCTGTTGAACTGGCTGGAATCAATTTATTTTGAAGGATGGAAATATGCATCCCTATCTGGGGCTATTCCACATGGTCAGATGTGGGTGGTTTTTGATGTTATTGATGTGTCTATGTAAATAGTTGTGGTGTACCAGCCTAATATTTTGATTGATAACACTGGCTTTTTTTTAAAACCTGAAAGACATTTTGTATCCTCCTTTTTCTTAGCATAGGGACTTATGGCACTTATTGGTGCTTATAGGTACACGGCAAAAACTATCTGAGAGAGCATCTTTCTCTATAGGAAACCCTCATGTCCTTTCAGTTTGCAGAAAGAGTTCCTGCCATAGATATTAGGAAGGAATAATTGTAATGGGCTCTGATGTTATGGAATTCCCTCTCCAAGGAAGTCCATGTTTGCCAGCTTTAAGGGAAGGTGGTGTTTTTTTAATCCAGAAGGCTGTAAAATATTTTAACACTTTTATTTTTGTCATGTTCTCAAGCTGTTTCAGTCTCTAGAAATTTCTCTGGATAGAAATATCTTGGGAAAAATGAATACATAGGGATTATTGAATTGTCAAACAATTCCAGTGCTATGGATTTTTACGTTGGAAACTGTCTTAAAAATGTCCTAGACAAGCAGCAAAATGAAATGTTGCTTTCAAACAGATGCCTTCCTTGTCTTGTGAACACGATATGAAGATGTATAATAAGGAATGAATTCAGCTGATGGCTCATCCGGTAAAGGATTTAAATATCTGACTTAATTCCAGCACTTCCGCAGCTTCAGACAAGTGAGACGGAGCATTTCAGGGAAAGCAGACTGTTGGCGAGGGGTAACAGCTGCACTTCGTAACTTTTCTGGCACTTGTATATCCTTACTTGCTTCATATTTTTATCTCTCTCTCTCTCTCTCTCTCTCTCTCTCTCTCTCTCTCTCTCTCTCTCTGGTGTGTGTATATAAAAATTAAAAGCCTGGTCAGTTGCATTAAACATTAAGTAACTGCATTGTTAAGTAAGAAGTGCTGGACATATTGATGCTTTCATTGATTGATCAAATTTGTTCTTTGGAAAGACTGCTATTCGTAAACTTGAAGTTTTTTTCTGTGCATCCATCTGTAGCTTAAAACAAGACATATTGATGTCCAAATTGAGGCTTAATTTGGACATCAGTTAATTGGGGGGTTCATGGGGGAGTCTCTAGGCCAGTCGTTCTCAAGCATTTCAGCCTGGGATCCTCTTCTGAGAATGACAATCTGTCCGGGACCCCTGGAAATGATGTTATGGCCAGATGTTATGGACATCAAACATGATGTGATATCACTGTGATTCCAGAAATCCTTGTTGTCTACTCAGAAGTCCTATTTTAGTCAGTTACTCCCAGGAAAGTATGGACTGCAGCCTGAATGTCCCATTCCAAGATGGTGGCAACCCGTGGCAGAGTCTAAGATAGTGGCTTCAAGCTTTATGCAACCCCCCTAAAATGGATTCACCATCCCCTAAGGGGGTCCTGATCCCCACATTGAGAATCACTGCTTGGGACTAAAGTGTTCACTCCCTCTCACTCCTTCTCCATCTTCTGCCTTCAGATCTCCTGAAATGTTTTGTATACTCCAGATTGCAGATGTTGTTCTGAAAAAGTACCAGAGATTTCAGTTGGAACTACTCTTGAGTAAATTAAGTGTTAGCTCTACAGTGATGCTTCCCCCATTCCCGCAGTTGAATGGCTTTTCAGTATGACAGTGATGTTTTTGTACCCCAGCGTTTGCTTTAAAGTTCAGTTGAAGCGGCTGCTTCTCCATGGTGTGCTTAGCCCTCATTGTATTCTCTTTCTCTACATTATTTATCACAAGAAGCTGCCAGCACTGCCATTTTGTACTGCTGTGCGAGCGCTGGCTGAGAGAGAGAGATTAGTCTTAATGCTCATCTTGGCACTGGATCACACAGCTCAGTGAACATGCTTATAATTACTTGGATTAATTTAGCAAAGAGAGGATTTTTGAGAGGTGTGAAAGGTACTCTTTTCGGGGGAAAAATCAAATTGTGAAATTTGAAGAGCTAACTTAATTCCTAAATGTGTATGTATATTTAATAGTATATTAATATGAACCCAAGATCTGTGTAGAAATGAACATATGAAAGGTTTAATGAAATTGCATGTGCTGAACCTCTACACGTATGAAACTTGTATGCACAGAGCTTCTCTCTGCATGAATACGGACCCTGCATTCTGAGGCTATTCATGGGAGCCATTTCATACATTACGGGCCCAATCCTATTCAACTTTCCAGAGTCAATGCAACTGCGTCAGTGTGTTATGTGCATCCTACAGGTGGATTAGTCATGGAGGCCACCTCAAGATGAGAGAATATTTGTTCCCTTATGTCAGGCCTGTATTGTGATTGCATCAGCATTGGAAAGTTGGATAGAATTGAGCCCTATGAAAATATGGACTTTGTGGGCAAGTGCAAGATGCACAAAAATGTAAAACTTATATCTTTTTAATGTAAATCTTTTAAAATCAAGTCATGTATCAGCATGCTCCTGAAGCACTCTCCCCACCCCAGTCGAACATGAGTTGACCCCTGCAGTTGACCATTTTGTCTGCAGTGGCCAGTATTAGCTCAAAACCTCATCGACAAATTGGCCCAAGCAAAGTCTATAGTTTGTCTACAATGACAAACATAGTTCAACATGCAACACTGCTAAATTATAGTGTATATGCCCAAAAGAAAACATGGACAACATCTTGAAAACTTTTAAACTGGATCCACAATGGAGTAGTATCCCATTTATAATTTACTTGTCCTTCAGGTTATTTCTTTGGCATTTCAGTCAAGATGTCCACTGTATTGGGGACGTCGGACAAGTTGATTGCAGTGAATTATTTGTTTTTTATGGCTTTTGTTCAGATGTTGGGGTTTTCGCTTTCTTTTTCTGGCTTGCAAGGAATTCAGAACTGTTGGACACATTTATTTTTGACAGTGAAAAACTAATTGCCTTGTACATTTGTGCAGTCATTAGGAGCTACACAGTGGCTATCCATTTGATAGACATTACATACCAATTGCAATTTTTTTCCTCTATGTAGATTGATTTTTTAATTTCACAGTATTGGTTTCACAAGCTGGGATAATACCAAATCAAGCTTAGCCACATTTTCTAATTTCATTACTCTTCAGAGTTGCTTAATATAGGCTAGGCAGGGGAAAGCCCAATGTTTCTGTCTGGTTTTCCTGCCAGAACAGAAAGCAACAATAAATGTCCCATGATCTTTTTATCAAGAAGCTGTGTTTGCTGAGGCATGCTTGGGTGGATGAACGTTGATTGAATGATCCTATGATTGGGATCCTGAAACCCAGGTTGTCAGGGGCCCATTTTAGAAACGGGAATGAAGGAAGAGGAAATGTCTCCCTTAAGGAAAATTAAAATATTTCAACAAATAGAAAAAGAACCAAGGAATTCCAGCTTTCCCCAGTGGTCTTCAACCTTTGTCATGCCACATCCCCCAAAAATAAATATCTGGGGAGCAGGGACCCAGTGCTGATTGCTCTCCTTCTCAAGATCTGAACTGCCCACCCCCACTCATGTCACCATCCATGCTCAACCACACTCACCCAACCAGGGGTATCACTAGGGTTCACATCACCCAGTGCGGGAGTCCAGCTCATCACCCCCAGGACAACAATATGAATGGTGGGTGTGGTTATGTGCCACTGCCCCACCTCCACTGGTTTTTTCAGCCATACATTTTAATAGAATATATTTCAAAGTGGTTTGTTTCACTGCATTCTTCTGTAAATTACACATTGAAAGGTGTATAACATGATCTGATTATTTCTACAAACCATGATTTTAGCCATTTAGATCACAAGGACTACCACCCCCTACAAGGGTCCCCCCTTTGTAATGCCCTAGTAACGTCCCTGATCGGGACCATTTTGGAAGTCATGTACTCTCCTGGACTGACCTTCCACTCCAGCCAAGACATGCCTGCTTACTTGCCAGTATACACAGCTGTGCAGTTCACATCCATTTTCAATGAATTTCAATTCAGTAATCAGGGACCTATTTCTGGGGTGATTTGTTGGGTCTGTGTTCGTTGGACCAGGGCAATTCTGGTGTCCTCAGATTTCTCTCAGCCTGCCCTTTCCAATGAACTATGGCATGTTTGCCTACTCACAAGTAAAGCTGCAATATGGTTCACTTTCACTTTCCATAGCATTCAATGCGTATTTTAGGGTTGTTTTTTTTTTAGTTTTTGGCCATAACTTTTCATAGAAAGGTGCTATTTCAAAATGGATTTTTTGCATTGGATTCTGCTCTTCAATATGAATCCAAAGGTATATGACATGATGGGGTTTGATGCACCCTCACAAAGTTTCAATTTTTAGGTCCCCCCAGTGCGTGTCACCCTCCTTGGCCATGTAACCCAGTGCACCACCCTAGTGATGCCACTGCACTCAACCTCCCCCTATCTCTGGTGTTTTCACAACAATCAGGTAGTAGCCTGAGTAGGGCAGGCAATAGGAGCTCTGAAGCCAAAGTGAAGGAAGAGGCTGTACAGAAGTTTATCAAGGACTGGTTTGGATCCAAGTCATCTCTTGCATAAGCTCTCAAAGATTGTAGCGACCTCCCCCCACAACAAAAAAATGAGATTTTGCAACACCGTTGGAATTGTAAACCACAAGTTGACACATTTTTCACCATTGGATGTGGAGATTTCTGATTTGCCCTTTAAATAGCAAAGATAAAACTCTGTTCAAACTTAAATTAAAATTAACCTTAACCCTAACCTTCTCCTCTTGATCAGAAGGACAGTACCAAATGTGGGACAGTCCACATCATTGTAGCATAGACTGAGTGAGAACAAAGACACTTAACATGTTTTGTAGTGTTTATATATCTGACTAGCTGCTCTCCCACCGTCTCACACTTCCGCTTCACATCTTGGCTTTCATAGTCTTTTGAGAATGTCCTAAGTTCCTTTCATAAGTTCTTCACCTGCAATACCCTGCCTTGGGTGTCGTTCTAAATTAATAATGACCCATATTTGGGGGTTGCATGTTGGAGGATAGTGTCTAAGGAGAATCAAGAAAGTAACCTATTACTGTTTCCAGTAACAGCTGTCAAGGTAAAGCACTATTTTGCCTTAAGGTGAGATGTCTCTCTAAAGGTGAGATTCTTTGACAATCTTAACTCTTTCCGCAATTCATGAAATGCCTTGGCTGTTCTATATATAAGGGCAAGAAGAACATTGCATTACCTGTAAGGGACCCTAAACAAGGATCTTGTTCTAAAACCAAGACGGGGGTGGGCAGAATGTCCCCAGCAAATTTTCTCTCTGTTTCCATTTCAAAAGGAGCCAGAGCAATACTATATAGTATCACTCTTCTAATACAGGTGTCCCTTATTATTCACTAGTGTTGCCTTCTGGAACCTCCTGTGGATTAAAAAAATGTGTATAAAGAACACAGTGGAAAAATAGCTTTAAAGAACCATTTTCAGGTTTTGTGCTCCTCTATTGTGACTAATTGAATAAGGTAGTACTTCAATATCTGAAGGGGTTTGATTCTGAGTGTGGTGCGGGCTGTCCTGAGTAATGTGGGTGGATGTGGATGAGGGCGCTACTGCCGGGAACACTCCCAAGGATAAATCCGGAGGAAACAGAGGCCAAGGAGAGATTAGTGGTATGTTAATAATAGTATCTTTATTGGCATCCATTTTTCCTGTGGAGGCACTCTCTTTGATAGTTGCACCAAACACACTAACGGGTCCCAAAACAGCCTTACTCACAACTCTTCTTCAACTGGAACAGATAGGTACGTCCCAACCGCCAACCAACGATACTCCAACAGGTAAGAACAGGTACGTTACAGTCACCAAGCATTCACATAAATCTTCAGACTACTCTCCTCTCCTCTCTTCCTGTCTCTCTTTTCCCGCTTCCTCTCTCCCGCCTTCCTTCTCCCTTTTATTCCCCCATATACCCCGCCCCATTCCTGGCTCCCACCAATCAGGTCGGGGTGGGGGAGGCAAATTCCACCACCAAGCGGGCCCTTCATATGTATCTGGCCTCCAGATACTCCCTCGTGGTTTGAACTCCTTAATGTCTTGGGTAGACCATGTCCATCTGGGGGGCCTGTACTTGCCCTTTCTTGGCCCACTCCCCCTTAGCGAGTCCCTTGGGTCAACTTTCTTTTCTTCATCCTCCTCCATCTCTACTCCCCTCCAGTCTCCCGGCTGAATGGCTTCGAGTTCCTCTTCCCTCCTTCTTCTCTCCTCCGGGGGTGTCTCTACACGGGGTACTCGGTATGGCCGACAACAGCAGAAAGGTTCTCCCTCCTCCTCCCTGGACATTTCTAACCACATGAGGTCCTCTGCCAACTCTTCCTCTGCTGTCTGGCGAGGACCTCGACACTGAGACTGAAAAAGGGAATGATTGCTTGCATGACTACCAGTAGAAATGCAGTTTTTAAAAATTTGATTTGCAATGGCTATTCATGTTGAGTCAAATTCGTGTATAAAATATCCATGTTGATACAATAAGGTTGGAGCTAATTGTGGGAATTGTTTTCCCTTTCTTGGAATTGCATTTCCCTTATGTCACCACCAGAAAGTTGCTTAGGATTGTACCCTATGTTATATATCTGTACCAGTATAAATCCCTGCCCTACTATCTGCAGCTTGTGGAGCAGTTTGTTCTGAATTTTTGCAGAGGAGAGTGCCGTAGTTCAAAGAGTTTGTGAAACATTGCTTTAAAATTTAGCCCTGAAGGAACTGTCATCCTTCCCCTTGTTTGCTGCTATTTCTTTTTTGCAGAATGCTATGAAGATTAGTTTTATATCCATGCAGCCTAGATAAGAAAAAGAGCCAGATGAAAAGAAAGGAGGAGCTGATGTCAGTCTAGACTATTTGAAAAAAGGGGAGGGGATCAATTCACTCTCTGTTTCCAGTCAGAGCTGGAACACTTTAATTTGGAAAACAAAGTTCTGGCTTATCACCCTAATTGCCTTTGCATTACTTAACTGCTTTTAACCCAATTAGGACAGTGATTGTGTGTATTCACTCTGTACAAGCCTCCTGTATTTGCAGTAATAAGCAATTAGCTTGAAGGGAGTAGTGGGCCAGCAAGCAAAACAGATTGGGCATGTGTCTTCTAGTCATCAAGAGGTGTACCTCTCCTAGGTTGGTGGGCCTGAGGATTGCCTCAACCATATCAGCGCTTTTCTGGGCCAGATAAATGAATACATGATATATTGCTTTCACGACGGAACTAGAAATGTCAAATGCATCATTGTCTCATGAAGGACTGATTTACATTTTAAAACAACAGTCCCTAGAGACTTGATCTCAATTTCAGGTTGTCAGATGTATGCCAGAGGAGTGATCAGTAAAGAATCTTAATATTTCTTTGCAAAGGATGTCATTCAAAATATTTCTGGGAAGCATCAATAAAAGAGTCTAGTAGCTACTTCTTTTTTTTCTCTCCGGTGCCTCATAGGGAATGCTTAACTTTTCACTTTCAGGCTGTTTTTCCACCAAAAAAAAGCAGCACCTTCAGGTTTAAACGGCAGTAGTACCTTGTTAGAACACCTGCTCTCCTCTGTGCAGGGTGACCATATAGAATGGAGGACAGAGTGCCTCTATCTTTAAGCATTGCATCGAAGAGGGAATGGAGGCAGGTTTAGCTCAATATAGAAATGTATGATAAATATCACCTACCTGATGCAGTGCTTAAAGGTAGAGGCACTCTGTCCTCCATTCTATATGGTTGCCTTGCCTCTGTGCCTACATACCATGTGCAACTGTTACTTTAAAGTGAATCTAAGAGCACAATCCTAACCATATCTACTCAAAAGTCAGCCCTATTGTGTTCAACAGGTCTTACAGGGAAGTGTCTTTAGGATAGCATCGTAAGCCCCTAGTGCACTGGGTCACAACCTGTGGTCTGTGGAGATCCTGAGACGTGATCTGTGAGTTCTCAGAGAAGAGCCTTTGATCGCTTACAGCATCTCACAAAGTGATTCCCCCACTCAAGACTACCAAAGAGGGCAGAGAACCCCTATTTCAGGTGATTCTTCCCTACAGATCATCAGAGAGGACAGAGAATGCACAGCCCACAACTGGCAACAAAAACAGCAACCCACACATTTTCGCTATAATGAAAAAATCTAATTACAAATTGAATTGTATTTTTTGTGTTCTGAGGTGGGGTTTGCATGTGGTCCACAACAATTCCAATTTTTACCTCAGTGGTCCACAGGCTCGTAAAGAACTGGGAACCACTACTCTAGAGACAATGTATTGAACAGTGCCTTAATTCTGCCTGCAGTTTCTTTGTTGGGCTTACAATTAAAAATTCCTTCTTCATTAATCTGTGACTTATTTGTATACACAACATGTGATATACCAAGGAGGATGCAGCCCATCATCCACCTCAAATGGCTCCTCTTGTTTTTGCTACCTTCCTGAGGCATCAGGTATGAGGAAGTTCAGGCTGTTCACGGTACAAGGCAGGTGGACTGATTGCTTGCCTTGACGGTTTGCAAGTTGCACAAGCTTCCTTCTGAGTGACATGTTGGTTATTAGTCCTCTTTTATTCTTGCTTTAGTTGGTGGAGCGGGACTCATGACCTGGATGGGCAAAGACAGGCACAGGTGTGCCTATCTGGCTGGCGCCTTTGCAAAGGTGTGGGTTGGTGAACAGTCTCATATTGCCATTTGTCATCACCAATAGGAAAATATTAAATATTTAAATATTTAATATAAATATTAAAGAGACCATGTGTCACCTGAAGGCCTGAATGAAATGCATTAAGGGTGCAATCCTAACCTAGGCTGGCACAACTCATTGGTCTTCTCATTCCAGTGGTGACGAATGGAGGCAAGCGCATGTCTGTGCACTGGCCTCACCCTCCCCCAAGAGTGGCACAGAAGTGTCTTATGGCACTTTTGTGATACTCCCAAGCCAGCTTGTGCTGGGGCGTAAGCCAGCCTAACTGGAGATTAGGATTGCAGCCGTATTGCCTAATGGGGAAGTTGGAAGAAGGAGAAGCTGTCATGTGATGAGAGACTTGCAGAGAAGCTCTTCTTTTCAACTTTGTCCACTACTCAACAGTCATTCTTCCAGACCCATTCATTATAACTGGGGTCTATTGACCAGTAGATATGAGGTCACTTAAGAGGTCTCTCTTCATCACAGAAGCTTCTGAAACCCTTAGGAGAAATAGTGATACTTCCTTTTCACCCTCCCTCTAATTATGTTTTTATAAGGAGAGGTTCAAAAACTGTTGCCACTACCCATGTAAGAAGCCATGGAGGTTCAGGACCGCAACCTGCTGCTGGCCCTTGCCAAAGACACTTAACTCCTTGCTGAGGGAGGTCTGTTAAAATTGGTCAAGAAAGATCCCCTTCTTGGTACTTAAGTAAGCCTTTACAATTTTAGATCCACCTTGTTTAATGCTGCTCATCAGTCACACATGGCAGCCTGCCTGCATTTGGATAATCCTGCCTGTCTATGACTACAGAAATGGGGGTTTGCCAAGTCCAATGTATGGCTTTTGGGCTGCAGATCACAAATTAAGTAGGGCTACTTTAGAGTGTTCTGTCATTTTCTTCCTCAGTTGTTGCTCTTGGTAGCAAAGTTTATCCCACCTGTTGTGTTTGGATCTATTGTCCTTTCTTGGTCATAAATGTCATATACCTCTGGTCCGCATTTAAATAATCTTCTTCATATGGCCAGTATTGTTCTCAAACTGTCTGCATTTTTTGGCCATTTGTCTTAATGTATTCTCAGAGTCTTTTGTTATCTCTTAGCAGGAACATTTGGTGGCATTTGGGAAAAAAATTGTAAGTAAATTGTTATTGTAGTCCAACACCTAGATGGCTCCTTCTGCAATCCATGATAAAATATTTAAACAGACTTCCTATCACTCATACATACCCCATGGATCAATTTAAGCTGTTGCTGAGAAGCACTGAACAAAACTCTCAGTAATGAGCAAGGACAATCTGTTTTACTGAGGAAGGCTTTACTTCACACTTCCCACATTCTTAAGCAGCAGCAAGTTCCAGGAGTGGAAATGAGGGGTAGCCATTTACACAGATCATAAGCAGTGCCATCACTAAGGGGTTTGGGGGATGTGGGTCAAACTGGGTGGCAGGCATGAGGTGGGGGTGACACTACTACTGAACAAAATTATTAAAATCTTGGTATTTTTGAATAATACCATTATGAGCACAATCCTAACCAACTTTCCAGTACTGGCATAGCTGTGCCAATGTGGCATGTGGCATCTTGTATTTGGGAGATAGTCACTGAGGCTCTGTCAAGGTAAAGGAATGTGTTTTCCCTTACTTGGAGATGCATTTCTCTTATGTCACTGCCGGAAAATTGATTAGGATTGTACCCTATGTTATATATCATTTGATGTGTACTTTCATGCAGAATGCAGTGAAATAAACAACATTGAAATAGCATTATCCTATCAAAGGTTATAGCCAAAAAACCAGTCAGTGGGGCAGTGGTGCATCTGAGGACCAGATACAACCAAGATTACAATGCAGTACACACTTACCTTAGAGTAATTCCCATTAAACTCAGTGGGGTTGATTTATTGAATACCGTAAATATGAAGAGACTAGCACTGCAAAGTTCTCGAGTTTTCAAGCTGGCTGGTGAGAACCAGCCTTGAAAGCTGTATTCCAGTTATGAGCTAGCCCATAGGGCCTTGTCATTGTGAAATTTTATATTTGAATAAAATATTTTTCATTTGTCAGGTGTAAGCACCATGTATGTCAGGTGCTTGAAAAGAAGAGAAGATAATAATATATTAGTGATTTATTTGTTTTTTAGAATCAATGCTATTTTTCACACTAGTACAGAACTGGTTGTGCCACTTTGTTCATCTTCCATATTTGTGAACAAATATATATTAAGCCTCTGATATTTCTCTTCTAGAGAGCAAACCCTATAAAGGTCTTCACTAAAGGTCTTCACTAAAGGTCTCACTATAAAGGATGCCTCCACCTCCAGCTTGAGAAAGTAGGAAATGTGCACACACACAAACCTGTCTTTATTTATATTTTAGCACCTATTAATGCTCAAGAAGCTTTTGCAGCCGCCGCCAAAGATTACCTGTGGCATAAGTCGTCTTTGTGATGAGTAAATTCTGTAATTCTTGTTCACATCCAGGAAACTATAAATTAAATAGGATGATGATAGCTGTGCAACTTGAATGTTTTTCCTCTCTGAAAGACAGAAATTTGCCACAGTACTCTGTTGATGTAATGTTCTAATAGCAGTACTCTTGTCGTCTTATTCTCAAATCAAAGTCACAACTGACCAGTCAAATTCTGTTATTTTCTCATTGTGAGACATGGGAATGTATTATTCATAGAATAAGATCTTGGCCTTTTTGATAAGTGTTATATGTACTGGCAGCCCATTACAAATTGTTCAAGCACGTTAGAGCACTTTATTACCTTCCAGCCAAACAAATGCATGTACATTGTGTTGTCCTTCTCCTATGTCCATCTGAATGGTACAGGAACTATATTTGCATTTTATGTGCCTGTGGCTGATGCATATACTCATTGTGTACTGGGTTACCTGCCAAATTGGAGCTTTTTCTTTTTCTCCAAATGCTTTTTTAAAATGTATGTTTGTTCAGTGACAAAACTGATGGGAGAGTGGAAGAAAATGTCATTACTGTTCATGAGTTAGAGACTAGAAGAATCTATGGTTTGCTATGCAAATGTAAAGACAACTAGTGATCGTGTTATGAAAGAATAAATGACAACCCAGCCAGGCCATAACATAAATGGTACTTTTATAACTCAATAGTACAGCACTTGTTTTGTCTGTTCCAGGTTAAATTCTTGGTGTTTCCTGATCTTAAAGATCTTTCCCAAGGAATCCAAGACCTTGTCCTCCTTTTGAGGTTTGGGCATCTGGTCACCCTGGGAAGAAGGGAGTTTTGTCCCCTTTCCCCAGGTAAGGGAGGTAGCCCTGGAATGGGGCAACTGAATTCTATGGCACCTCTAGGACTGGATAGAAACAAGAGCATATGTATAATGCTGGAAGACCATTCATGTAGACTCATGATCTGGTGGAGTTGAGTATGCTGGGTGGTGTAGGGGGTGGAAGAGGCAGGGGGGGTGGGTGATGTAGGGGGTGGTTTGAAGGCAGGGAGGAAGCATTTCTGGGCAAGGAGATTGTGGGATGGGGGAGGACCAGGCCCATAATGGGGATGGGATTGGTGGTGACAGTTTAACACCATATCCTGTCCTAAGCTCTTGAGCCATGCAACCCTGCCCAGGTTTCTTGGATGTGCCACTGTAGCTCCATGTACCCCAAAGGGATGACTATGGCTTTACATGGGGAAAGGGGAAAGTATCACCTAACCTTCTGCCATCTTGATCTTTAACCTTGATCTCCAGCCACCTGTAACCTGAGTTGGATACAGTGCAGACATACAGCCTGGCTTTACCAGCACAGGATAGGATTGTGCTATTAATGATTTTTTGCTACTGATTTCATACAGATACTTGTAATATTAAAAAGAAAAAATGCAAGTCAGAGACAATGGGCAATAATAGTTTAGCCACCACCATCATATGTTTCTCCTAGTTCCTGAACATTTCTTGAAGAAAAGAAAATATTATGATAAAATGTTAAATTGAAAGAACAAAGGAAAGAAAAGGGTGTGTTTGAACATGGCGGATGTTCAGTAAAAGATTAGGATATAATCAGAGAATAATTTTAGTGCCAAATTGCATTATATTTCTCTGATTTCTTTCTCTCTTTCATTGGTTTTCTATTAGACAGATTTAAAAGATCAAGTCTATTTTTAAAATATGTTCTAGATTATTTGGTCTGCCGTATGTTCTGCATAACCTGATTTGATCAACTCCTATTAATTCAAAGTTGCACGAAAGATATTCCCTGTGGACTGGGCTCTTGTTTACATGGAGTGCAATCCTAACCTAGACTTGTCTTCCCATTCCTGTGGTGATGTTGGGAGGAAAGCACATGTCTGTGCACTGGCATAACCCTCTCCCAGATGTGGCTCAAAAGTGTCTTACAGCAATTCTGTGACTCCCGCCAGGTCAGCACAGGACTTATGCCAGGGCTTAGGCTGCTCTAACTGGAGGTTAGGATTTCAGCCATACTTATTCTGTAAAGGCAGCCACTCCACCCAAATCAGCCTCAGATTAGTTTGCATGATTGCAGTTAAATCTGAAACTGTACTGAATTAAGTGAGATGAAAACAACTCGTCTGTCATCTTGGGGTGGTAAGTAGGCCAAATGCAGATGATTCTCTGTGTGATAAAACATGGGTTAGCAGGCAAATGAACAGTGTGAAGAGGTAGCTATGCAACTGCTTCACTTTGCACATAGAGAATAATTCTCTGTGGCACTGCGAGAATCTACATTTGGCAATTTGTCAGGTAGGGGAAGCACTGTAGTTGTTATGGAGTACTGATTTTCAACCAGTGTGCTATAGAGCATTGGTGTGTTGTGAATGGTCTGCATGAGTTTGGGAGAAGAGTCTCCCAAGCAGCCAAAAACACCAATTGGCTAAAACAATTATTTGAATTAATCCTTATTGTAACAGAAATCTGAACTGCTTCAGTACACAATAGTAGTGAGAAGGGGAGCATTGCACAAGAGCCCTTTCCCCAGTTGTTCTGTGTGCAGAGGCTACCAACAGCATACATTTATATGCTGTTCCATTTAAGTACTGGTAGTCCTTTTCGTTTAGGGCAGCGTTTCTCAAAGTGGGGGTCGGGACCCCTTTGGGGGTCACCTAGAGCTTTCCTGGGGGTCGCCTAAAGACCCCTGGTGGAGGGGGTCTATAGCTGCATGCGCACTGGGGCTGACTGATAGCCTCAGGGCCCAATCCTACGCATGCCTACTCTGAAATAAATCCCATTATAGTCAGGGGGCCTTTACTCCCATGTAAATGTGAATAGGATTGCAGCCTCAGGACCCAATCCTATGCATGCCTACTCTGAAATAAATCCCATTATAATCAGGGGGCCTTTACTCCCACATAAATATGGATAGGATTGCAGCCTTAGGGCCCAATCCTATGCATGTCTACTCTGAAATAAACCCCATTATAGTCAGGGGGCCTTTACTCCCATATAAATATGGATAGGATTGCAGCCTCAGGGCCCAATCCTATGCCCAATCTCTGAAATAAATCCCATTGTGTTCAATGTGTGCATAGAACACACATTTCACTTGTAACAATGAAAATACATCCTGCATATCAGATATTTACATTACGATTCATAACAGTAGCAAAATTACAGTTATAAAGTAGCAACAAAAATAATTTTATGGTTGGGGGTCCCCACAACATGAGGAACTTATAAAGGGGTCACGGCGTTAGGAAGATTGAGAATCAATCAATGAGGGTAACATACCTCACAAAGAAGAAACGGGGAGTGAGTGAATTATACCAGCCTAAATTAATTAGGATTGCACCCTATCCCTTTTTTACTGGAGTGCTAAGCAGATGTGACGATTCTGAGATGTCATTTACAGAAATGGGATTCTTAAATGGGATTCTTGAGATTGGGATTCTTAGGACAGCTGTTCGAGCAAGGAATGCTGCTGCTTGGTGGTAAGGCTTTTTCAAGCACAGGTGGAGGCAGAATGAGGGAGGAACTGGGCAAGATGAGGACAGAGGAGGACCAGGTCTGGGAAGAGAGTAGAGATGCTGTATCCTATGCTTCCCTCCCTGGCTACAAAGCTCTATACAGGTCTTTTCAGCTGTACAACATCACAGTAGTGGACAGAGAGCTTATGAGACCCATTGGAGCTGCACTAGCAAACATTCCCTTACCCCAAGGAGTCTCTGGGGCTTCCTCACTGCCCATAAGATACAGCTGTTGCTCTGGGCACTTATAGGATTGGGCTGCCCTTCATTTTGATTTTTTTCCCCTGATCTTCAGGTCTCTCTTTTTGACCTTATCCCGCCATTACTCAAGAAGTAAGACACTGCACTCTGACCATTCAAAAAAGCAAAACTTGATGGCTATGATCTTAGCAGTAAACATTTAGGCTGCAATCCTAAAGATACTTTCCTGGGAGTAAGACCCACTGAATAAAATGGAGCTTACATTTGAGTGGACATGGTTAGGATTGTACTCTTAATCACTATTATTAACATACTGATTACTAAATGGCTGATATTTACTTCTCCCTCCCTTCCTCCCTCTGTGTGTGTGTCTGTTTGTGGTGTGTGTCTATGTGTGTGTCGTAATTAATTACAGTTATGGAACTGAGATGTTTTTAGCTCATTATAATATATGTGGATTTTTTTCCGCTCCAAACTCCACCATAACACAAAGTCGCTAGAACAATATAAGCATTACAGATGGCTTTAAAAGTATCTTTGAGTTGTGTGTTAAGTGGGTGAATCTGAAATGTACAGCCTGATCCTGTGTGTTTTTATCCAGGCACACTCAGCAATAAGTCTCTCATCTGCATGTATAACATGCAAAGCCCTCCTGAAGAATTGAGGAATGTGGAGTAGATACAGGAAAGGCATTCTGTGAGTGAAGCATGAGCTAGAACAGGGGTGTCAAACTAGCAGGTGTCAAACATCAATGATGTTGAACTTACAAATGTGCATTGCTATCAATGAAACATGCACTGAAGTCAGTGGTGGTGGACTTATGAACATTTCAACTTATGAATGAGGTTCTGGAATGGAATTCATTCCTAAGTCCAGGACTTAACTTTAGTAGAGTTTCCTCTGCTAGGAAGGAAATTCTTCAGCTTTAATCACCCTGCTGCATGTCCTAAATGGAAAGATATATTTGCTCATTTTCACCAACCTCAAAGCACTTTATGCTGTGGACTTTAGAAGTTGATAAGAATGAGGAATCCTGCACTGTTACTGAATATAAGGATTGCTGCGAGACTGCTCTGGTCTGATCTGATAGAGAGATCTGATGACCGACTATCCTAACTGAAAAGAGGAACACCTTAGGGAGAAAAGTTTGGTTTCTAGACATTCTGTGTGTGAGAATGCAACTGATAGAGTTTGCCAACTCTTCACAAGGTCATTGTGATAACAAGGTGATAAGAACTGATCAATACTTGGATTAAGGAGAGACAGTGTGGGAGCAATTTGGAAGAGAGAGACTCTCTGCACAGAACACTAGAAGCAACTGTAGCTGCAGCCATTTTGAAAAGTTACCTTTTGCGATAACTAAAAACAGCATGAAAGTTCAGAAAACAACCATCTAGTCCAAGAATGACCAAACATTTTGGTGGGAGACCTGCATCATCTTTCTGACACTGTTTTGGGAGCCAGAAGAAAAAAAAAAGAATTGAGTTACATTTCAAATTTACATAAATTATATTAGAGAAAAAAACTTAAGAATGAATTAATTAAAATCTATTCATAAACACTTTCTCTCTCACACACAGAGTGATCTTACACCTGTTCATACATAAGAGAAGGGAGATGCTTGCAGCCAATCCAGCTCTCAGAATACCCTCTGAAGGTTCAGGGAGCTAAGCTTCCCTCGCCTCCGGAGGATTTCAGGGGTAGCCCAAGGACCATAGGGAGGGGGTTGCTGAGGGCAGCATGGAAGCTCACCAACAGTCACATCTGGCCCCAAGGCCAAAGTTTGGACAACCCTAGTCCAGTTGTTTATCATGGCTGTTACAGTATTCTTTAGTCTGTACACAGAGCCACAGTATTAGGTGCCTGATCCCAGTGCAAGAAATATATAAAACAGGATGCATGACTACTCTGCACCTATCATATAGGTATAGATATAGGTATAGATAGATCACCTGTTACAAGATGACCTGGGAGTGAAGCTGTGGAATTTGTTTCACAGTCTGGGGGTGAATGGTGGATTTCTGAATATATTTCAGGAACAGTTACAGTTAACTCAGACCTATGAAAATATTTCAGAATCCTTCCACCCTGACAGAAGCACAGACTGTTCTCCAGTTCTGGAGACAACCTCTCTAGGCTGTATGTGACAGTTTACTGTCCAAGTGTGTGCGCATATAGAATCCGCTTCGAATCACTGTGCACGTACTAAGTTAAACAAGGGATAATCTTCTCTAGGGTCAGTCTGCCCTGAGGCAGGGTCAAGTGGCTGCTTCAGGCAGCAGGCTGCTGGGATGCTTAGCGTACATACCTATCTGCCATCTCTGTCTATCACTGATCCTGCCAACCGGGCTGACCCTTTGTTTTGGCTTGTGCGGGGTTTGGCTAAGCAAGTGCTCCCAACACAAGCAGCAGATCACTTGCCAGCAGCCTGGAGGTGATGGCATCAGCAGCAACAGCTGGACCATTCATATGTTCAGCTGAGAGAGATGATGAGTATGTGGCCTGAAGCAGCATCACTCCACATGCACACGATCATGGGATGGTAAGACACTATGCTGGGCATGGAGAATAAGTTCCTGTCCGTTCTGCTCCCGCATTATTTTGTGGAATCACTTGGACATAATCATTTTAGCTAACTCAACAAAGCTGCAATCCTAGGCACAGTTACTTGGGATTAAGTACCTGGTGAAACTTAGGGTAAGGATGATGGAATTTGACTTTGAATCTCCCCATTCACATTTCCACACTGTACTTTTCAATAAACAGATGGATTGATCAAGTTTGATCATTGATCTGTGGGATAATGGGTATAAATCCACAAAACCTAATCACTGTAGAATAAAGTCTAGAAAATGTCGCAGCTGGTATCTTCTGCAAACTACCTGCCATTCTTTCTTAAATGAGATGTGCTACTTTTAACTTATTATGTTCCTTTTAATAGCTCTGGCAGATGAGCAGAAAAACTGTGCTTCTTCTGCTTGGTGTAGCACACAACAAGTTTCCAATTATCTTGTTGGCAGGGATCCAGAGAAAGAGAGAGCACTCTTCTTTTTGAAAGGGTTTCCCTAGTTTAAATTGTTGTTGTTGAGACTAGTTTAGTTCAGGAACATTAGGGAAGAAGTCAGACTCTGTTTTTTTACTAGGAATCCTTGTGTTTGACTTTGAGCTTGGCATTCACAGCTTATGAACCATCAGCCTGCCTTTCAGAGGGAGAAATGTCATGTAAGCTGTCTTGGGATGGAATTGCCTTTCCTATCTCACTACGTGTGAATAAGTATTCATGAATGCACCAAAGGGGATTTCTGAAGTGAAATGTATGTTTCATCTGCAGACTGCACAGTGTCACAACACACAGCAAGTCTGAACGGGGATGCTTCGGTACAGCTGCTGCTAATATTTTCAGTTCATCTCTTCCCCAGTGAAAGGAATACAGCTGTTCTATGATTTCATTTTCCAAAGCCATTTGACATCTGCAGTACTAACAGTCAGGAGTATCCCTAAATAACCCTGGAGGTATCTTCACACTCCATAGAAAGTTCTTTCCCCCTGAATTTGGCATTAAAAAAAACCTGCAACAGTTTATAAAATTTAAACCAACTGTTCAAACTTTGAGCCAGCACAAATCATCTTGGTTTCTGCACTGAGTTGCAACCTGATGCTTTCTGCCATACCTCAAAGCCTTACTGGAAGTCACCAGAGGTCATTTCTGGATCATGTTGTATCCGTGACCCACTCTATTGGCCTCTATGGGCCTAAGAATGCCAGTAGAAGCAAGCTGGACATAAACCAGAATTTGGAAATGTGAACCAAAAGTCACTTTCACAAGATATTCTGTGGCCTGCAGACAGTGGTGTCATTAGGGTTTGCATCAACTGGTCCTGGAGGCCAGTACATCAGCTTTGTGATAGACCTACTCCCATGCAGTAGGTAGGATAATGTCTCTAGTAATTCACTGCCTGCAAAACCAGTAGGACTCAGAAGCAGTCTCCCAGTAAGGGTTCACAATCACAACTCACCAGTTTGAGAAATGCTGATTTAAATACGTTATTATAGACACAGATCTGTGAAACGGCCAGTCTGGCTCAAGATGGATGTCATGTGGTTGGTTGTCATGTGAAATTATCAGTGTCTGATTCCTAATACACCAGCCAGTTCCAACATTTATATAAGTGGTGATTATGACAAATAAGATGTAGCAAGAGAGAGGGAATTGGGATGGTGGGAGAGGTTTCTCCAACTCCACACTAACAGTGAGACCTTGAGAGAAGCCTTAGATCTCTATGGCAATTGAGTAGACATCCCCAAACCCCAAACCCGGAGGCTTTTCCCCACCACCTTTGGTACTGGGACCTGAATCTGTAATATGTATCATGTTTGTGGTGGCGACAGATTTTTCTGCAGCATATAAAGTCGATCTAAAATAAACAGAAATACATAACCTGTGTCCTTGGTAGAATTGGTACCAATTGATTCCTTCCAGTTCTAACCTTCCAGTTCTGAATCAGCTAAGTCTGAGATGTAGCCAAACAGATCACAACTTGTAGTGAGACATCTGCAGTTCAAGAATCCAATCCAAAGCATGTCTACTCAGAAGGAAGTCCCATCACAGTCAGAGGGGCTTATTCCCAGGAAAGTACAGATAGGATTATAGCTCTAAGCCCCAGTGCATTTGCCTATCTTTGGACTACTTTGAATATTTCCTACGCATAACAGATGAACGTGGAGCGATGAAAGATTTCGTTTGGCTGAAGCTGACAGCATATTTGTCTGCATTCTGGGGCAAGGAGGTTAACATTACTATGGAGACTTGAAACCTAGGCTTACCTTCTTCCGTCATCTCTTTTTCCAGCTTATTGGCAGAATAGGAGAAAGGCTGTTGGCTTGCCAGCAGCTCCTCCTGCAGATGAAGGGAAGTTATCAGCACTGTCACCAGCTATGAAATAGGAGACCTGGCTTTCAAGGAGAGTGATGCTGATGTGCCTGAAAATAGATTCAAAGCTTTCCCAAAGTGTCCAGAACTGCAGTTTGAAGCATTGAGTTGAGCCTGGGGTTGGGACTCATATCAGCTCCAGGGGACTGCAAAACTTAAGAGCTCCCAGTTTTAGATGCAGTGTCTAATATGTTGCTAATTGAAAATGCTTTCAGCTAAAAGAAAGTATTGTTCCTTTTCTTAGTGAGAAGAATTACAAATTATTTGCAGTGAAGAACGTCATAGTATTATAAAGTAGCATACCTTATAAATTTTTTCTGTTTGTATTGACTATTTTAGTACAACAGATAGCAGGGGAATGCTTGCGATGAAAAGCTGAAGATCAGAGAAGCTTGGTGAGCTTGTGACCACTTAGCAAGCTGGCCATTTTGGTTGCTTCTACTAAAAGAAGAAGGAAATCTTACCACACTTATATGCTTGATCAATCAGACAGTTAGGGAAGAAGGTAAATGGTGCAGTTCTGCTCACCGCTTGGGACGACAGAATAAAGGACCAGCTTACCATGTAGCCAGATGCACATTGTGATGACTTAAAGCTGGATAATGTTGTTTATTCACTCTGTCAGATTCAATGGATGGAATTAGACTTTATATGCTTTGTATCAGTGCTTCCCAACCTTGATAAGCCTGTGAATCAATCAGGCAAAAACTGAATCATTGTGGAACACAATACAGGTATGGGTGTTCTGGTAGTCTGACTCCCAAGCACACCCCCATGGATCAAAGAGAACAAAAATGGACTGTCCACAGCCACAGCTGTCACTTCAGGGCAGTGGACATTCTGTTTTCCTTCCTCTTAGGAAGTCCATAGGAGTTCCTCTTAGATGGTCCATCTCTTAGATGGTCCATAGGAGATTGCTTGTTTACCAAAAGACTAAAAAAAAAGCAGGCCTCCATCAGTCTTGAAAGACTATGGTATCGTGCTCGGCGCTGCATACGCTGCATACTATGCATGAAAGCCTGGGTTAGATTGTTATGGAGGATAAGCTGTTACCCAAGCAGCAAATCCCCCCTCTCCACGCCACTGAATTAGTCCAATGGAAAGGCAGAGCCAATACGATTGGGTCCAGCTGGTGTCGCAGAGCTGGGCTAAGGACAGGAGCTCACTGTCTTGTGGGGCCAACCCAGGTCTCGAACCCTGGCCTGCTGGTTAACAGGCGCAGTGTCTTAACCGCTTGTGCCACCCACAGCCCACCAAAAGACTAGAGGAGATCAAAAGTGACCTATTTTCTTCATAGGCCACTTCTTGGGATCTTGCAGACCCTGGATCTTGGGATCTTGCAGAACCATGTGGTTCATGGACCAGTACATCATCTCTATGATGGATCTCCCCCCATGCAGTATGTAGGAAAATGTCTTATAGCAGAATCCAGAGTAACTACGGGAGCTCTTGCATCGACACAAGAAAAAATTTACTCTGGATTGCTCTATGCATTTCCCATAGGTTTCCCATAGGTGGCGCCATAACTATGTCAACGTCAATGTCTCTTACGTCGACGCAAGAGCTCTGGTAATTACTCTGGATTGTGCTGTTAGCCTTGTAGCATAAGGCTGCAATCCGAACCTCTATTTAAGCTTGCATAAGCCTCAGCACTAGTCCCATCCTGGCCTGGGAGTGTCACAAAAGTGCCATAAGACACTTCTGCGTAACTCTTGGGGAGGGTAGGCCAGTGCAGAGACATGCTCTTGCCTCCCTACATCACCACTGGAATAGGAAGACCAATGAGTTGTACCGGCCTAGGTTAGATTTGCACCCTTAGTCAAGTGATTAGTTAAAATGGGGGTGAACATTTTCACCCACAACAAAACACACTCTCTTTTTATTATAAGCAAAACTCACAAATTGCCAAGGAGGGTAAGGGGAGAAGAAGGAATTGTTAAGGAGTTGCCCCTTTTGCTAAGGCATCTAGTCTGATGCTCTGCATGATTTAATGATGCATTGTTGACTTCTTGGTCAGAATGTGGTTAGAAGGGTGCATTTGGATGTGTATTTATTTGGATGTGTATTTATATACGTATGCGCAAGCAGCCTAGAATGAAGACTGTGAGGAGGTGGAAAAAGGACAAGTTGTGAGATCTATTCAATCACTGTGATTCTAGAGCATTTTCTCAGTGTTTGTCTCCCACTGTACCATTTCAAATGGACGTGCCACTGGAAGTAGTAAGTAACTGGAAATACCACTGGATGCAACTGGAGATGTCATTGCCAATTTGAGGCCAGGTACAATGCAACAAATAGTAGTAAGAGACTCAGGGTGGATTGGACTCAAATCCACCAGGAAGAGGGTTAGACTAGATGATCTATTAGGTACCTTCCAACTCTATGATTCTATTACTTTTTGAGTGCAGAAAAAGCAACACTAGAACTCAGCCCACTTAGCCAAGCCTCTTATGGCTGCTTGTTATGTTGCATTGTTCATCTCACTGCCAGGCAGCAGAGGGTTGGTCCTGTGTATACCAAGTATTATTTTCAGTCTGAGTACCTAACATTGGTTGAGGACCACTGTTGTAAAGTATCTGTCAGAGTGGGTAAAGTGTCTGACTGGGTGGAAGCTGATAGTAAAGAAAGTAGAGACTCTCACTTTGTCACTTCAGTATGGCTGCAATCCTAAACACACTTTTCTGGGAGTAAGTACTATTTAGGACAATGTGACTTACTTCTGACTAGACATGCTTAGGATTGCACTGATACTAGCTACAGGTGAGCTAAACTGCCTCAAGGCTAAGACTATGATGGTGATCTATGTTTTGTATAAAGTAACTGACACCATCACATCCTATATTGCAGGGAATGTTTAAAGACATTTAGCAACTTCTTGTTACTTTAACTTGAATGTATTATGACCACCATGTTAATAATTTCTGATAGAAGGTATTAAGGTAGCGTTAGGGATGCCAGAAGCTGAATGGGAAAGTAGGGCCTAAACCGGGGTGAGGGGGGGTTAGTGCCTATGCTTTTTGCTTCACAGATTTTTCTGAGTTAGTGGCTAAATGGGGGGAATTCAATATATGTTAACAAGTCTTACTTTCCGTATCTCTCTCCATGTTGGACGTTCAGGGCTAAACAGGTTGTTATTAAATAATATAAATATGCCTTTCCCCCCCCCCTTCCAATATGCTTGAATAGTTATAGTTTTAATTGCATGCACACACAGGTTTGTTAAAACTCATTCCACATCAGTATTTTGAATGGCAAAATAACAGCATTTGACTTGAAGTGTGACCATTATGACCTTTTGCAACTGATCATTATAATGTTCTTAAAATAGCTGCATGGTGCAATTTTAACTGTATACCAGTGATGCAGCCATATTGAAAAGATGCATGCTGTATCCAGTAGGGTAGAGTGTGATGCTTTGGAAGGGAAAGGAAATATTGCATAAGCCTCAGCACTAGTCCCATCCTGGCCTGGGAGTGTCACAAAAGTGCCATAAGACACTTCTGCGTAAGTGTCCCATCTTACACTTGGCATAAGCCTCCCATCCCGATGGGTCTTCTTGGATCTGAGCCAGCTCTTTAGTTGGTGCAAGTCTGAGGACAGAGAAAGTGCAGTGAGGATGCTGATAGAGTGGATGAGGTTCAGCATATGCCATCATTGCTGTAACCACTCTTCCCATAGCATTTCTGCCCCATTCCCTGCTTCTCACCCCCCCATTCTATCCTTCTCCATACCCTTTGCCTACTCTGGCAGGTGGACAGAACTCTAGCAGTGGATTAATGAAGGCTCCAGTCTTTGGGAAAAATCCAGAATAACTATGGGGAGTCCTTGCTCCGGTGTAAGAACAACTTACTCTGGATTCCAATATGAATTTCCCATAGGTGTTCGCTAGATGGTGCAGTAATTATGGGTGTACGTAAAGTCTAAAGGATTGGAGGGTTTGTGTCAGCTCTCCAGCAGTTCTCTAGTCTATCAGAGCATGCTTTATGATTGCTAGACAGCAGCCACCACTGGTCGCATGCTATTTCCATCAATAAAAATGTGAATGCATGTATGGTTTCATTCATACATTGGTTCATCTATCTCAGGGGTGTTCAAACCTTGGCCAGGAGGCCTAAGGTTGCAGTCCTAAAGACACTTTCCTGGGAGTGTCAAGACTCATTGAACACGATGGGTCTTTCTTTTGAGTAGAGATAGGATTGTACTCAAAATGCAGCTCACAGCAAGCTTCAGTGCGGCTTGTGGCAAGACCCCTCCATCTGGCCCATGGACAAGCCTTGTAATGTATCTATTATACTCTTATATTTAAATTTATGTAAATTGATTCAATTTTGAAATGTAAATTATTTTTCCAGCCCTTGACACAGTATCAGAGAGATAATGTGGCTCTCCTGCCAAAAAGTTTGGACACCCCTGATCTACCTCATGAAGGCATGGTTTAAGTTGCAATTTAAAATGCTCTTTTAAACTTGGCTTAAAAGGTAAATAAAAAAGAAACTGAAAATAGAACTACTTGTTAGACTAGCTGTACTTCAGTTATGCATACTTTGTTGAAAATAGCCTGAGCAAGTTACTTCAAATTTGTTTATCAATGCAGTTGTGTGCATTTAAACATTGGATGCAGCAGTGGAATGAGATGTAAAACTAGATGCAATATTGTCCTAGTAAAACAGCAGATTTTACTTCACAGTCACTTGCTCAGAGCAGTGAAAGAAATAATTTCTAACGTATTTTCATTCTTTCTAACAGTAATGTGGCCCTGTGGGCTCCTTATGCCTCAGTTCATGTGATGCGTGTTCCCATACTTATGACTTCCCATACTTATAACAAAGAAGCCTTCACAAATTATCAAAATATGCATTCAATATTTTATCAAAAATTACAAAAAATTATAGTACATAAATTACAAAAACATAAACGTGTATATATTCGGATATACCTGTATGTGTGCATGTTTTTGCAATTTATTATAAGCTCATCAGATCCAAGGACTACAATCAGAGATCAGATTGATCTAAGATCAATCCAGAGTAACTACGGGGAGCCCTTGCTTCAATTAAGAACAATTTACTCTGGATTGCAATATGAATTTCCCATAGGTTTTCACTAGGTGGTGCTGTAACTGTTGTAAATGTCTCTTACGTGTTCCCGTAGTTACTCTGGATTGTAGGGTAAGCCACAACCGAAGCTTAGATCTGAGAGAAAGAAAAGGCTAACGCAGATTTTCCTGTAATTGTACCATGTTAGAATATCTTTCACAATTAGGGTGGTATATAAAAGGGGGGGGGGGGGAGTTGATACAAGTGCAAAACCGAAATGTGTGTGGCGTGGTTTATTGTTGCTATTTATGGCTGCTGTGTGCAGATGGTTGCCTTGGAGATCATTGGCATAATCCCAGCCACTCCTTGCACCATGTTCGACTCCGAAGCGAGCCCTGCAACAGATCTAGTGACACTCATTAGACACTTCCTGAGAAACACCCCCAGGGGGCTTTGAAGGGTTTATGTTTCTGCCACCTGTTTCATTGTAACATCTGCTCTTCAGCAAAGAGAACCGGAAATGTGTTTTAATCTCCCGATCAATGTATTATTATTTATTTTGTTGACCTAGGGTCATGCCATCAGGATCTGTTAAAAACCACAAGGTTATTTACTCCCTTTTTGGCAATCGGGTCAAATCCCGCTTTGAGTCAAAGCCAATTAGCCATGATCTTAATGAGCTTAATGAACGATTGTGATTAACCAGCTCAACCCCCCTTTTTTGCTTTTCTTTTTATAGGTAAGTGAATATGGCACTGATCATCCCTGACTTCACTTAATCGTTTTCTTTGGCTCTTATGGCGGGTGCCCAGGTGCGGAACAAAATCATAAGGGAAAACTTGACATGCAGGTATTGAGGATATGTCAAGAGTATGTATATCCTGAGGGACATGGTAAGTGTGTGTTTTCCAACTTGGCCTTAACTGGCCCACTGCCTCTCTGACATGGCTGTGAATCTGTTGTTGGTACATAGCAGTGCCCTGCAGGTATCTAGCTCCGTTTGGCCCTCCTGAAAGGGAGAGAAACAGGAGAGTCGCTTTTGCTAGATTGTGGACTATTGATTTTGCTACAGATTCCTTCCCAGACTGCATGATTTTATTGGCCAGGAGCCCTTGGAAATATGTCAGCATTTTGCTTTAAAATTAGGTGGTTTATTCTGGAAATGAGATACAAGGTTGAAAGGACCTAAATTTTAGCGCATGGTTGTGTTGAAAGAAGACGTAATATGACAACATTGTTGGAATAGGAGAATAGTTCAGAAATGTAGGCCTGGCTCATAATGAAAGAATTTTTGAAAAAAAAAGTGTAGAGAAACAATTAGACTAGGAAGACAGAAAAATTAAATACAGTTTCAGAAAGTGGATTGTACACATCTCGGCGTTGGCCGGCTGTGTGGCTTAGCAAGGTGTAACCACCTTTAAAAAGCTCACACAATTCTTGTTGATGTTTATGCTCTAAGAACTGACTTGTTTATCACATTTGTCTAGTACATTTAAGAGCTGGATATGTCACTTTAAATTGCCAGTAAAAGTAGGTGTTATGTTTTCTTTTATATCACACGCCTAATGCCATAGGTACAATCTTTCAAGAGTTCTTGGTTTTATTCTCTTTATAGACAGAGTCAGCTTCCCATTTAAGCATGTTTATTGAGGATTTTATATGAGTTGCTTGTGAAACAGTCAGCCATTCATCTGAATTTGATTTTTCACATCTATTGCTAATGCGTTTCCAGTTATTTGGGGGCATCTTTCTATCTTACTTCTCTGCTAACAAATACTTCATCTCCTTCCTCCAAAATGTTTATGTTCATGCCCAAAGTGGGCTTGACTCCAGATGATAGCAACTGGAGTTAGTGCATAACAATTCAACAGCAGACTTGACGTCAATCTTAAAATCCACATTAATTCAATTAAACTATCCTTCAGATTTCCAAAACCAGGATATTTGAATTTTTGTTTTGAAGATAATGAAGAACTATGCAAAACAGTCCAAAAATGCAGATTGATATCTTTGTGCTTTGAGGGTTATGGCATTTGGGGGCGGTATACATCCTATACTTAAAAGGATGTATAAAAAAGTGCTCACTGGGTAACTGTGATCCTAATTCGTTTCTGATTATTATACATTGTAACAGAAATGATGCCTTCTGAGTTTTGAAATGTTTACAATAATTTTTGCCAGTGCGTGAATATTTGCAGTGTCAGAAGTACTGTTCTACTTAGCTCATCACAGCGCATTTTCTGATGATACAGTTCTTGGCTTGGAGGGAACCACATTCCTACTTGATCACAATGAACGGAGAGCATGATTTATGTTCACCTGCAAGACCTCTGAGACTTGCATTTTGTTGTGCCCTAGCCTCGTTGTATCAAGAGGAATGTTTTTGTGGAGCAGTGGTTTTTACTTGTTTATAATGGAGCCTAACCTGATTAAAGGAGCCAACATTAAAACTTGCATTCTCCTGATGTTCATCATTTTGTTTCTAGGCAAGTAGGCAAAAAATAGCTTTGGGCAGTTTTGTGATTTGAAAGCTTTAAAACAAAATAGTGATCGATGATGTGATGGTCAAATTTTGTAGTATTGTCTTTTTGGTGTGTATTTGTGATAATGTTCTGCAGTGGTTACTGGTGTTGAGATTTACATTTAGACATGTGCTTTTGGTGGTGGTGGTGTGTGTGTGTGTGAAGGAGGAGGAACTGTTTTGGATTTGACACTAGATCAACCTGGAACTGCTTCAAAAATGCATGATGAAGAAACAGATGCTTCACAAAATGAAGACTAAACAATTTGCACATGTTTGTTTTTTCATGTTCAGTGGTAAAATACCTTGTCATGAATATAACACATTATTTATATATAAATATGGGCATGATACAGGATACTATTTGGGGAAGTGGGGGAATGATTCAGGGTTGCTTTCTTCACAAGCATGTATTTGTTCAAATAGCAAATAGTCTTAAATATGCGGTGTTTTTCACTTTAATTCATTGAAGTGCAGAATATTCCCCAGCATTTGTGAAGAAAATCAGACCCTCTTTTCCACACAGCTCAGCATGTGTTACGATTGCAGTGGGAATTTGGGATATCTGTGGTTTGGCTGTTCCCACAAACCTTCTCAGATATGATTTCACAACAAGAGTTGTGTAATTTTGTTCTCATACAAGCACAGTAAAATGGTTTTGATGAAATATGAGCTTCAGGATACTCATTTTGTTTTATTTCATAAGCAGCTCCAGCTATCTCATGCATTGTACTTCAATTAAAAGAACATTCCTTGCCAAGGACATATTACTCAATAAAACAAGATAGAAGAAGAACAGGGAAAAGAAGAGCAGATTGTTAAAATGAGGCCAACATAATAACCACAGTTGATGATGGAAATTACCAGAAAAATTGTTTTTAAGCATTTTGCTACTGCAAACACTATTATGTTAATAATAATTCATATTATTGGAGACACAGTGTAAAAAGATATCCATGAACTGTACTGATAATAAAGGCCATATTAGAGTGACATGCAATAATGTGATTTCTTCTCACGTGGAAGTTGCTGTCATAGGCTGCAATCCTAAAGACACTTTCCTGGGAGTAAGACCCACTGAACACAGTGGGGCTTACTTTTGTGTAGACATGGTTAGGATTGTACTCTTAAGTGGTGAAACAGCAGGGGAAGGTCCCATCCACTCAAAAGTAACTTCAGAATGGCTTTTTTATTCGCAATGAAGGGAAAAAAATGTATTTTTCCTGACATGTCAGAAGTGTGTGTGAGATAAATCTGAGCAGAAAACAGTGTTGGAGATGGAAGTATTAAGCAGCCTTCCACCTGCACCATGCATCACAGTCTCCAAAAGTATTTTTGTTGCCTAAAAAGAAGGGGAAAAAACCTCAGGAGAAAAAAACTTTTCCCATGATATTCATAAGTTCAATATGGACATGATCATGATTAAAACTGAACTCTTTGGGGGAAAAAAATGGTTATAAATTTAACCAATCACCAAGGTCTGGGTGTGCCTAGTGCAATTTTTTTATTTATATTTCCTTTGAACATCATGTGTTTAAAAGTGGTTTGCTCTGCGGCTGTGTGATAGAGATGGGATGCAGCTATTCAAAACTCCAATTAAAATCACTGTTGAGCATATAGAGCTAGTTGGGTAGCCCTTTGTTTCCTGGTCATTCATAGTCAGCGAGGGAGTGAGTCCCTTGCAGTGGCCCAACGATGTTGCAAACATATCATAATGCACTTATGTGCCACCCAGGGACTAACAGACAGAGGGTTGATGCACTGACCTCCCAGTGCCAGCACAGTGACCCAGGAGGGTGGGAAGAGGCAGGGAGGAGGTGAGAGGGGGACATTCCGGGGCAGGAGGTGGGTGGGCAGACAGAGGGATAGATGGAGACAGAGAGATAGAGAATGGAGAGAGAGAGCCAAGAACTGATAGAGAATGGAGAGAGAGAGAGAGAGCCAAGAACCGATGGTTATGTTGGATCCTTTCCCAGTGCAGACACAAGTGGCTCATAGGTGCTCTGGTCTGTTCAGACATGTGCCACCTCCAGAGGTGGTGCAGATCTGACTAGACCAATAGTCATTGCTGCAGTCTTACATCTGGGAAGGGGACAAGCCTCACTCTCCCAGTGGTAGTGTGGCAGCAGTCTCTAAACCTGCACTAGATACAGCACATGCATATCTGCCTGCCTGCCTACAAGTCCGTATTGCACTATCCGTTACTCCATTTTCTATTCAATGTCATTTAGCTATGAATCAACTAATGTTGGGGCTCATGTTCAGGCATTATAACCGTTTGCTGCATGTGAATATAGATTACTATCTTTAATGGAGATGAACTTTTAAATCAAATCCCAATTCTTGGGATTTGATTTAAAAGTTCATCTCCATTAAAGATAGTTATATCTTTAATGGTTATAATTCTTGTAATTTTGTTAAGAAATGATGTCTGTATTGGAGATCCAGAGCTCTTTTTCCTTAGTTTTGATTTGTTTGCATTTAATACATAAGCTGTGGCATAGCACCATATTTAGAAACTGCCTGGGAATGATTTAATTCTTTGTCCATGCCCCTTAGAACAACAGTCATAGCATTTCATGCATAACAGGGAAGCAACTGGCATCAAAGAAGGTATGCAAGTATTTCCCCTGCCATTTCATATTCTCATTCAGCCACAGCCATGGCCAGTTTGGAATGCCTTCTTAGCCTTTTTATGAAGGCATGGATGTGGGCATGGATAATGTTTCCAAGAGTTTTATCCATGGCCTTGTGTTGGATACATTCGCAGTAGATTCCCTGTTATCTTCACTGAGCAGCTTGTACTGACTTGGTTTCATTTAGGTGAATAAAGTTAAATATAACGAATAAGCTCAGGGGTGTCAAACATATAACCCATAGGCCAGATATGAATAAGCTTTTTATTTGGCCCATGTAATAACTGGGTTCTTCCAGCAGCACCACCAGCTGTCCTCCGCTGCTGAGCTGTGAAGTTATGCGTTGGCACAAGTAACACTGCTGATAGAGAGCCAAATTATCATGTTGGCCATCCTTATGTATTTATTCAATTTATATCCCACCTTTTTTCCTAAAGGAAGGATAATGTGGCTTTCAGCAGTGTTGCTTCTGAAGAAAACTCACAGCTACTAAGGGCAGCTTGCATGCTAATGCGGTTCTCCCATATCTTGTAAATATATTGATGGTCACACACATAGAACAATCAGGTGGCCCTTCTTTTACTTTCTAACAACCCAATCCTAATTAAATGCTGCATCAGTGGAACATGCATTCCACCAATGTATACTGGTGCTGTAAAGCAAAGTAACAGTGCTAGCCAGCATGCCAACAGGAAGACCACAGCCTTCCCCAGTGTACCAGCAGCTATTGGGACACCCACTGGATCAGGTCAATCAAGGACAGGGGCATGGTGGGGAAGGGGAGGGATGGGTATGGGTGGAGTAAGCCTGGGTAGGGCGGCAGGTTTAGTGGTGCTGGTGTGCACTGTATTTGATCCTCCTTCCCAAGCCCAGTCTTTCTACATGGATCAATTCAGATCTGCACTAGTGATATGGCAAAAAAAAAAATCCAAGTTGACCTATTGTGGCTGCTGGGTCTAACCCCAGGGTAAGGGGACAAATATAGCTCACACTGGTGCGGCTTCATTTATCCCATGGGGATTTAGATAGGATTGAGCTGAAAATTAGTCTGCAGATAATTGGAACTGCCTACATAATTTCCTACCACAAATTGTATATGAATAATGCTATTATGATAGCCGCCCACTGTTCTTCTTTCTTGCACGCACAATCATGATATGTGGAAAAGCTAAATTTGGAGTTGGTTGCCAAAATTAGGTGCCCAGCTTTTACCCTGGTATATATTTCCTTCTTGCTAATGAATATATTACTTCAGCATTTCATATGCATGCGCTTGATATATGGATGTAGACAATATCCTGCACCTAGTCATTCACAAATTCAGCTTTTTAAACACAGTGGGATGAAAAGTATGAAAGTAAATGGAGAGGGAGAATGAAATGAGAAGATGGAAGCATTATGATGTATTAACATGAAAGCTGTGCATTTCAAAAGCATCACATATCCACACTGAGAAGCTGCCTGAAACTCCTACCAGGGACCTGGATCCTAGAACTTCCAGACCACTCAAAGCAGCAGAGAAAGGGAGCTTAGGCACTTTTACCCCATTCCTGTCAGAGGGTCAGGCCAGTGCACAAACATGCGCTCACCTCCTTACTTCACCACAGGAACAGGAAGACCAGTGTGTTGTGCCAGCCTAGGTTAGGATTGCACCCCTAAACATAAAGGATGCTCATTCAGACCCCCCAGCTGAGCAGAAGTTGCAGTGCATCATAGGTCTCTGCACCCTGGCAGTCTATTTTGCATATTATATACTTCAATTGCTAATTACGCTTAATGAATGGCGGATTGGGAAGAATGAGTATCACGGCTGCAGTGTCGCTTCCAATGCTGGTTTGTTTATTTTCACAATTTATGGCTCACTCTTTTCAAACTGAACTCAACATAGGCCCATATCCTAAAGTCAAATTAAGCCCTTTGCTCCGGAGCATTTAAGGTGACTTTCCATAAGATAACACTAGAGGGTGACGTAACTGCGCAGACCCATAACTGCTCTGGATTTTGCCCTTAGGCTGCAATCTTAACCACACTTTCCTGGGAATAAGAACTATTGAACACAATGGGACTTACTTCTGACAATATTTTCCTACTGCCCCACTGCTTTCATCTCTAGAATGTTTACTAGAATCAAGGACCCAACTTCAAACAAGTTCAGAACAGATTTCAACAATTGCTATATATCCTATACCAAGGCTTTTTAATTAACATGGTTTTCACATTAATGTACTACATCTATCATCTTATTTCATTCCTCCTTTCATTAGGACACTTTTCTAAGGCATTTGTTTAATTATCTTAATTGCAGGTTGCAACAATATATCACTTACTTCCTTTTGCAAAAGGGATCTGTTTCAGATTCTATAACTATATTCCTCTACAACAAATACTAAATTCTGTAATGACGTTGTTAATTTTTACAATGTAAGGTTGCCAAAATAGCATGGAATTTATGCAGGTAACATGTTCATTTGATAGAAGTACATTTTTGTATGGCGTTCTTGGGGATAAAATGATGGGGGCCCTCTTGTCTCCAGAATTATTCCCAAGGTCTAGGAGCCACGTCTCTTCTACCCCACAAGGTTTTGTTCTTACTACAACTCTTTCTCCAACTCTTTCTCCAACTCTTTCTCTACCACTCAAGAGTGAGTCTGGTGGAAGCAAATTGCATTTAGGAAATTAGGCATTTAAGCAAAAATGGCTGCAATCCTAAACTCCAGTTAGGCCAGCCTAAGCCCCAGCATAAGTCCTCTGCTAACCTGCGGATGTCAGGAAAGTGCCGTAAGACATTTCTGTGCCACTCCTGGAAGAGTGCACAGACATGTGTTTGCCTCCATCACCACAGGAATGGGAAGATCAATGAGTTGGAATTGCAACCTTAGATATTGCGAAGTTAAAATTATTTCATTATGGATGTTTAAAAGATTTGCAAAGAATCTCCCCCCCCCCAGCACTGAGACACACGCTACAATCCAGAGTAACTATGGGAGCACGTTAGAGACATTTCGTGTATCGATAGTTACTGCACCACCTAGTGAAAACCTATGGGAAATTCGTATTGCAATCCAGAGCAAATTGTTCTTACACCGGAGCAAGGACTCCCCATAGTTACTCTGGATTGCACCCATGGACATTCTTCCTCCTGTGTAATTCTGATCAGATAGTGAGATATGGACCAACCATAGTACATAGGGTTGGGGAGTGAACTTCCGATCTTGTGACCTTTCCCAGAATCTGTGAGCTTTGTGGTATACACTTTCTGATTTAGCCCATACTTTTGGGTTATTACTACCATTTCGCCGCACCTGAGAGGTAGGCAGTGTAACCTGTCGGACTGGGATGAAGGGGCGTAGGTGTCCTGAGGCCGCTATCTTAACTTAGAGGACAGAAAATAACTCTGCTTAAAGGCATGGCCTTAGAAGCCTTTGAAATGCACCTTAATCATCACAGTCAGGCTGTGAAATAATGAATACTGATGCTGACCCGTGTACAAGTTTCTGATGCCTCCAACTATCTCACTTTCTCTATAATTTTGTTTTGCTATATTTAACATTTTTTCTCTCTTTCTGGGGTTATTAGAAAAACAGCCCTGGTAATGTATTTAAAATTTAACTGTTCTACTATCAAAGGGTTTGGTTTCAGACTATTAGTTCTTTGATCTGATGTTTGGGCAGATAATTGTTCCCTGTTGTATTGTCTTCTGTATTTCTTGTTTCTTTTTTTCTTTTGCTTGCTCAACAGTGAGGGGATGCTAGCAAGTTCCCTATTAAGATTTATCTCCCTGCTCAGAATAACATTTGGGTCCATTTCCCCTGATTGCCCCTAAGTCAAGGAAATTCCTTCATATCAGGAACATACTCTGTGGGCAAAATCCAGAATAACTATGGTGTGTCCTTCCTCTGGTGTAAGAACAGCTTACTCTGGATACCAATATGAATTTCCCATAGGTTTTCACTAGCTGGTGCAGTAACTACAAATGCACATAAAGTCTCTTACGTGCTCCCGTAGTTACTCTGGATATAGGGGTAAAGTTTTAAAGCCTTTCATGATCCTTTCCTTAGTTTATTCCTTGGCTCATGGTCCTACAGGCTCAAGGCCACAGGGGTCATCTACTGATTGACTTGCCTCTTTGATGAAAAGTGAGTGGTATTTGAGCCCATAACTCATTTAATGCTGTGTCTAGCTGCTCTCTTCATCTTAGCTATTCCCTGATTTCAACAGGAAGCATTTCAGGATAGGATGGATGTTAGAAGGAACTAGTGCTATCATTGAAAACAACAGCTCCAAGCCGGGCACTCCTCCTTCATCTGTACAACTTGCACAATGACCACATATCATTAGGCTGAGTCAGGTTGTCAGGATGTCAATTATTTGGAGTGGAGAATAGAGAAAACATGTTTTGTTTCTGTTAGGCTTTCAGGAGACATTGTCATGAAGACAAAGGGTGCAACTCAGTGTATTTTTTCACCAGCAGCCTTGTGTTTCTTGTAGAGTTTAGTTTTGACCTCAGTGTAACTGGTATGGGGAGCTACATTGCCTTCTTATTTAATTGGATAGACATTGAGGTCTAGGGGGCATCTTTTATGCCCCTTTTTTGTCATAAAATTTTAAAATGTACAAAAGTGATTATGCTGTTTTTTTGAAGCACTCTTGGGAAACTGTTTTTATTCTACACTATTTTCTTGACAGTTATTATTCAAAAAGGGGTTGGTTATAGCAATCAATCAATAGAAGATCCCTTTCCTTTGGGTAGAGATGGGGTATTTAAGGTGATTAAAAAAACACATACCACTTTCTGCACTTGGTAATTCTATAGGAAAACATTGAATGTTTCTCTACGGATTAATGTAATGATTAAGCTTACTTGAGCTCCATGAAGGAAGGAATACAAACTTAGGCTGCAATCCTAATCAATTTAGGCCAGCATTCCAATGGTGGTGTGGGGAGAATAGTGAATATCTGTGCCTTGGCCTAACCCCCCGCCCCCCGGAGTGGACAGAAGTGCCTTATGGCACTTTGGGGACACTCCCAAGCAAGCACAGGAATTGCGCTGGGACTTGTTCTGGCCCAAGTGGGGATTAGGATTGCAGTCTCAGTAAATATGAGACTGTAAACATGCACCTAAACTAGGAGAGGTCAGTCCTATATCATGCTCACCAGATACTTCATCTTGCCCTAAAGAGATGTAAAAATCAATCTTAACTTGGCTAGTAAAATCCACACATTGTTCCAGCAGATCGAATCACTATTATTGATTATGGGGCTCCTGCAACACAAAAGCAAAGAAGAGTTAATCAAAGATGGTATCACTCGGGGGTCAGATACAGTGCATTTTCACTTGAAACAGATAACCACAGAAAGGAAAGTGGCAGTTTTTTGCATGTCAGGTTTTATATGTCAGGTATATTTGCAAATGAAGATATTGGAAAGGTGCTTGGAGAGTTGTGTATATTTTTAGGTAAGCCATCTATGGGTCATTTTGGACCCATGCTAGCTATGCGGCTGACATAAATCCAAGGAAAGAATGGGCAAGTTGGAACATAGGCAATAAGATCTAGCATGCACATTTGCCACCAAGATCCACATCCTCCAGTCTGTTCCCCTGTGTCCAACGTGCTCATTCTTTGACAGTCTTGCTGTTAGGACTGGTATTTCCATCCTTCCTCCAGTCTCCTATAATGGTCTAAATGAGTGATGATGCAATCATACCGAAGTCTTCCATCCTGCGTAGAGTGACTCAAACTTGCCATCAAGCCCATTTGAGATTACTTGAGAGCCAGCAGTACAGTTAGAAAGTATGGATCAGCCTCACTAGTACTGCATCCAGAACCCTGGCTGCCAGTCGAGACAAGCAATGGAGGGGGTCAGAATTAGGCTGCTCATTGGCTCTGGATTAACCCAAATGCCTTTCTCTCACCAAGTACTCCTTTTTAAATAAGAAATATAACAAAATTATAAAAAAATATTTTTACTTACACTCTCAGCCATTTGACTAACATTCCCCTCCCATAGGATGCAGCATCTGTTGGCTCTACTGTATGATGAAAGTAAACTGTTTGGGGTAGGATGGGGGGGGGGATTAGTGATGTCCTGCAGCAGGAATAGCAGTGTGAATTTATGTCAGTTTGTGCATTGCCACATAGAGTTCTTTTGATAAGTCGGTTTTTGATGAGTATGGCACATGCTATGCTAATTTATATTTGAATCATGTGGGTGTTTTAGGCATTAGGTATTTTATTTTATCCAATGGTTTGTAATTTGTGCTTCAGGGCTGATTGTAAATAGCTTTTCAAAACAAATTATGCATAGAAAAATCTTATTTTTAGAAACTCTACAGTAGGGCATAAACAGAAAATAAATACAAAGCGGGAGTCTGTGTGTGTGAGTGTGTGTGTGTGTGAGAGAGAGAGAGAGAGAGAGAGAGAGAGAGAGAGAGAGAGAGAGAGAGAGAGTATGTGTGTGTATGGAAATTTATAAAAAACATATGAATTCATTCCCATTTCTGACATTGTTAGACAAAAAATTACAGCTCTTATCTCACTGAGTAACCATGGCTACTATATGCATATTTTCAGCAGAGAATTATGTACAAGTATACGAGAAATTTACTTGTTCCCTCTTGGACCATATGCATTTGGCTGATAATCATGTTAATTGACTGCAATCCTTATCAAGGACACACATTTGGCAATTTTCAATACGGTCGCCTGAGATTTCAATCTCTGTGTCTTCTCCCTCTCTAATATGGAAGAAAATGTCACACACACACACACACACACACAAATTTCCGTGCATGTACACAATCTCTCTCTCTCTCTCTCTCTCTCTCTCTCTCTCTCTCTCTCTCTCTCTCTCTCTCTCTCACACACACACACACACACACACACACACACATTTCATTTGCCTGTTTCTAAAGGATGGAACTATACATTTTCAAAAATGTATCAGTATGGCTCCCTCTGCAACATGCCGTTCAGAGTCAGACCCATGTCCCAATGTTGTTACTTCGTGTATTCTCACATTGCTTGACTACTTAGCTTGTTGTCTTAGGACGGAGAAATGCTTAATGCCATTACATCATGTTGTAGGGTAAGCTGACGTGCATGGTACAGAGCAGGGGAAGAAATCTGATATAGGGGCTGCTATTCATGGATAGCATGTAATTTCTCTGACACGTCAATCCAGTCCACCACCCTTCTCAGCTGATGTAGTGGTAACAAAATGGCATCCATTGCATTCTATTGTGGGGAAGAAATTCTCCACCAAGAAAAATAAAAATTGTTTCATTTCCCAGGAGAAAGTCTGTGTGGTGCAGGGGTGGTGTCCACTAGGACCTGTGCCAGCTAAATAGCTGGCAGTGCTGATCCTACTCCTTCCTGGGCCAAATCTTCCCTCTCCCTACTCTGTTTGCCTCTTGCCACCTAGTCCACCTTCCTGCCATACCTCCCGACTCTATTGCTGACTTGCCTTCATCGGTGATCAGCAGAAGATGTAATGACAAGGGCAGGAAGGCACAAACCTTCCCAACCAGCAGTCCCAGCAGCATATTAATTAGTGAGGTGACTGAGCATGACTTTTGTAACTGGTATTAACTGCTTTACAGCTGGTGAAGTATAAGATTAGGCTGTCAGAGAATGAAAAGGAGAAAACCAAGTTTCTGATGTTATGCAGTCTTGTGGAAAAGAATTGGACCCCCAATGTTCCTCTTGCATGGGTGGAGCTCCCTACCTAGACCTTTGGATCCCCCTGTCCTGTATATGGGCTGCTTTCTTCATAGTCAGAAAATCCGTGGAAGAGTATGTGCTTTGCTGAAAAAACCATGATTCAAACCATAGCAAATCCAAGTAGGGCTAACAAAAAGCTTGGCCTGAAATCCTAAAAAACTACCACCAATCAATATAGTCAGTACTGAATCAGATTATTCAAGGACCTGACTCAGTCCAAGGCAATTTCCTCTCATGTCTGGAAAGAGTTTTAATAACAATTTTTTTTGGTATAAGACATGTTACTGGTGGTAGAATACATACCATAACACACATACAATAATACAGGTTTAACGTAATTATCAGTGGTTTTTTCACCCGTGGCTTTATCTGAGCGCAAATGAGGATGATGTATGAAACTGAAAGATAAACAAGGAGGCTGTTAAAGGGCTGCCTAATCTTTTAATTGCTTTTGTTTAAAGCAAAAAATCTTCATCCGTGGAGGTTCCTGGACCTGAATTCTCACAGGTAACAAGTCTCAACCTGCATTTTGGGGCATGGCTCTTTTTTATATATCAAGAAGAATAAACCCATTTCTTTCTTCTCAGCTTTTACAACGACTGTGTTAGAGCTTGCTTTGGTACTCAGAGGAAATGGCATCATTGTTGACTCACCCTTTTCTTTCTTCTCATGTTCTCTCATCTTGGCATCAGTAAATTTGTTAAAATCAGTAACGTCTAACAAAATGTGTCTGTTAGCAGAATTCTACAGTGGCCTTTAAAGCTGTGTCAGTGAGGAATGCCTGAGTTGCTCCTTATGTTTTGCTGAGGAGTTGAACTGGCTTCAGGGTAGAATGTATGGTAAATAATTCCTATGGAATTTACCATACCTTCTTGACAACTGCCACACAGTGTCCACATTAAGCTTTCCCACAACACCACCATCTCTTTCCTACTTTGTCACTGACAGGTCCGACTAGTCAACAATACGAGGGGGAAATTGCCTCGCTTCAGGCCACTAGGAATTTTCTGTCTCATTGGCCCATTCTAATTGTTCAGCTTCAGCTAACTACAGTATGTTATTACATTTCCTTTAAATTTGTTTCATTTGGAGCATCCTAATTATTTAGAATGAAGTCAGTGATGCCCGGTAGGGATGTCTGGTGCCTGCTGCCCACTGTGTCTGGTTGTGCTCACTGCCCACCTTATGGTGGTGCCAGCTGCCCAGTAGTGCCTGGTGGTGCCCACTGCCTGCAGATGCCTGATAGTGCCTGGTGCTCACCAGTGTCCTGCTGCAGATAGCTGCTCCTGGTGCCCTCCCCAGAGCCCACTGCCTGCTGGCAGCCACCTGTACCTGAAGCCCGCTGCTCGGTGCTAGTGCACGGAGCCTGGTGGTGCCTGTCTGCCAGTGGCCAGCAGTGCCCACAGATGCCCAGCCATGCCCGCTGGTGCTCCGCCATGCCTGGTTCCCACAAATATTCTTGAAATCTTACTGTCACAACAATGAATTAAGTTCAGCTAGTCCTATATATGGCTAATGGATCCTGAAGATTTCCTGAGGGCAATGTGGGATTTCCCAGCTGCCGGGGCTGCTATCTCATCTGAGGCCCTGGTTGACCTCTGGAATGGGGAAACTGCCAGGACTTTGGATAAGATTGCTCCTGAGAGACCTCTACTATGTCACAGACATTGGTTTAATGAGGAGCTGCAAACAATGAAGCAACAGGGTAGGTGTCCAGAGCGACGGTGGCAGAAAACTTGTGAAGAATTCGATTGAACACAGTGTGGAGCTCACTATAAAGCCTTCTTTGCGGCAATAGTAGCAGCAAGGTCTTTCCTCTCTGCTAGCTTGTGCCTGCAAAGAACCACTCAGCGGGTTTGTTCCATGTGGTGCATGGCCTTCTATATCTGGCCCCCTCAAAATATCAGGAGGAACACATGGTCACCTGCTGTGAGGAGTTCACTAAACATTTTGCAGACAAAATTGATCAGATTCATTGTGAATTGGATGCCACATTGACAGTGTCTAATGATGTTCCTGAGGCAACTGCTTGTCCAGTTTTGTGGGATTCCTTCCAGCTTGTGCAGGCTGAGGATGTGGACAGACGTCTCTGGAGTGTGAGCCCATCAAATTGCCTGCTTGACCCTTGCCCATCTTGGCTTATTAGATCTGCCTGGGGCGGGGACTGGCTGAGTGACAGGGAGATTGCTCAATTATTCTCTGATGGAGGGGGCCCTACCACTGGCATTGAAGCAGGCAGTGGTATGTCCCCTCCTGAAGAAGCCCTTCCTGGATCCAACTGTGTTGGATAATTACCGGTCAGTTTCTAACCCCCATTCCTGGCAAGGTAATTGAGCGGGTGGTGGCATCACAGCTTCAGAGAGTTATGGATGAAACAGAATATCTGGATCCTTTTCAATCAGGCTTCAGCTCGGACTTTGGGAGCAAAACAGCCTTCATTGCCTTGCTAGATGACCTGCACCAAGGACTGGACGGGGGGGGGGGGGGGTGCGACCCTATTGGTCCTGCTGGATCTCAGGACCTTCAACACCATTGACCATGGTGTCCTTCTGGGTTGGTTAGCTGAGTTGAGGGCACTGTTCTGCAGTGGTTCCACTCCTACTTGGCTGATAGGTCCCAAATGGTGGTGCTGGGGTATGCCTATTTGGCACCCTGGCCTTTGTGGTGTGGGGTGCCACAGGGTTCCATTCTGTCCCTTGTGCTATTTAACATCTACATGAAACCGCAGGGAGAGGTCATCCAGAGATGTAGAGTAGGGTGCCACCAGTCACTGATCACAACCAGCTCTATCCTTTCCACCTCAATCCAAGGTGGCTGTTGAGGCCATAGAGTGCTGCCTGGAGGTGGTTGGGACCTGGATGAGGGCAAACAAGCTGAGATTGAATCTGGACATGACAGAGATCCTCTTGGTTAGGTAATCCACAGTGCATGTGCTGGACTATCATCTTACCCTGAATGGGGTTGCACTTCCCCTGATGGAGCAGGTTTGCAGCTTGGGGGTTCTTCTGGACTCGCAGTTGTTCCTGGTTTCCCAGGTAGTGGCTGTGGCCAGAGAGGCCTTTGCCCAACTTCGCTTGGTGCGGCAGGTGTGGCCATACCTGGATCGTGTAGACCTGGCCACAGTGGTCCACACCACAGTGACATCAAGACTACTGTAATGCACTCTATATGGGGCTGCCCTTGAAAACAGTTCAGGAATTAGTTCAAAATGCCGTGGCCTATGTGGTTGCTGGAGCCAGATGATTCAAATCTGTCAGGCCACTGCTCCAGCGACTACACTGGCCGCCCATTTGTTTCCAGGCCCAATTCAAGGTGCTAGTCTTATAAAGCCCTAATCAGCTTGGACCCAGATCAACTTAAGAACCATCCACTTCCATACAATCTGGCCCATTCCCTCAGGTCATCAGAGAAGGCCCTGCTTCAAGTACCGCCGCCTAGAGAGGTACGTGGGACAGCGGCAAAAAAATAGGGCCTTCTCAGTAGTGGCACCAGCTCTCTGGAATTCCCTCCTTCTTGATCTAAAAACTGCTCCCTCCCATAAAACTTTTCAGCTTGGTCTAAAAACAGTTTCTCTTTAAAACAGCCTTCTCAGCTTTTTGGTCTGCTGTTTTTTTTAGTCTTGCTACTTCTACTGCACAACTCTTTTATTATAGTTTTAATCAGTGTTTTAATGTAGATGTTTTATAGTTATAGTTTTTAAGATGCCTGTTTTAACTGTTTTAATGAATTGTATTTTATTGTTGATATTTTTATATTGTTTTGTAAGCCGCCTTGAGTCCCTCTGGGAGAAAGGTGGGATATAAATAAAGTTTTTATTATTATTATTATTATTATTATTATTATTATTATTATTATTATTATTATTATTGTTGTTGTTGTTGTTGTTGTTGTTGTTGTTGTTGTTATTATATAACATCACCATGAATTCCTTGGTTTGTGTCATAAAATATTTGAGTAATATTGCTTATTGTATATTAATTTATACATAGCATAACAGCTCTTCCTGCTGCTGGGTTGTGAATTTAGACAATGAGTCATGATCTGGGTCCTTCCACCTGTCGTTATGCTAGTTTCACTCCAAACACGAACAATTCCAGTAGCCCTTTTACTTATCGGAAACTCCAGGTCAGACCTCTGGCCCCGCAACACAGTCTTCAGGCCTTTGAGGACTCAGAAAAACCCTCAGAAGTTTTTGTTAGCCTCTTCTGGTTTTCTGAAGTCATTTCCAATTTGTTGCCTAAAACCATAATTGGATTGCAGAGGCATTCTGAAGTCCACAGAGGCCTATAGAGTGGATTGCCAGTATCACCAAAAGTGTTGTGATCCACCTCAGAGGACGAGCGAAGTCATGGCATTACAAATTTGGGAACCCCTGCGGTATAAAATACAATAATGAGAGAAAATGAGAGGGAAAAATCAGAAGAGGGGGCAAGAACTGGCATACACCGACACGCTTCCATGAGTCTCTTTCGTCTTAATAACTGGACACTTGCTCCTTCCTTATCAGATTAATGCACATCTCTAATTGTAATAGATGAAGACAATAATATGCAGATTAATGAATTTGTGCCCTATTGGGAAAAGCATACTAACAACAAGGAAACATTGAGATGAAAGCATCATTTTGTTCTGTACCCATGTTTTTCCATGGCTTCCCCATAGGATTTCATCATGTTGTTACACGTCCCATTTAATCAGCCCTGTTTTATTGCTCAGATATTGTTTTCGAAAGCATACTTTTTTCTGAAATCTGTTTAGCTGTACCCTATCTTGCTGTAATGAGGGAAGCTGCAAAGTTACATGGACTCTGTTGTTCAAAATATATTTACATTGTTGGGCTGATAGTGGGCCCGCACACCTTTTTCAGATCAAGCCAGAAATACATGGAGACATAAGTGTTCAGAGGAAATTGGGGTTGTAGCCATAAAATAATGGCTTAGAAAAGCATTAAAAAACTTCCATAAGCTAAAAACACAATATGCATCCACCTCAGTTAAAAGCTGTCTTGTCTAATAACAGGAATTTATTTAGACTCTGCTTAAAGCTCTGGACAGAGGGAGCTTTCCTGAGTTACAAGGGAAGGGAGTTCTAGGGCTGGGGTGCAACCACCAAGACAGTCCTGTTCCTGGACACCACATCTCTCATGTCTCTCAGTGGTGGCACAGTCAGTAGGGCCCTCTCAGATGATCTTAGGTGATGGGTCGGATTGTATGGGAGAAGGCAGTCCCTCAGTTACCCTGGACGTGGACCTGGACCTGACCTTTACGAGGTCAGGACCAGTACTTTGAATTCAGCCCAGAACTGAATGGGCAGCTAGTATAGCCGCTGAAAGCAGTGACCCCTGAGTCAAATCAATGAGCCCCAGCAATCACACGAGCTGCCGTAAGCGTGAAACATTTTGTTAATCCCTAGAAGGCTATAAATTTCCAGATAGAAATGTAGGTGAATATAGAAGTAGCCTGTGGGGAAGTATAGAACACTGTTGAACATCTTGTCTTAAATTATTAAAAATGGCTTGTACTGGATTGGAAGTAAAACAATCCCTACAAACCAGAGTAACTACGGGAGCACATAAGAGACATTACGTGTACTCGTAGTTACTGCACCACCTAGTGAAAACCTATGGGAAATTCATATTGCAATCCAGAGCAAATTGTTCTTACACCGGAGCGAGGACTTCCCGTAGTTACTCTGGATTTTGCCCAATGTCTGTAGCACCAAGGAGAGCTCTCGGGGAGCAAATAGTAGTTCCACAAAGAACCATTGAGCTTTTAAAGTATCAGATGAATACTTGATGAATGCCTGATGTCTGCCCAGGTCTTCCATCTCAGCTGTAAGCTGGCAGGTTCTTAGAGAGAAGGTGATCTGAACTATAGCTTTCCAGCCCCCTATCATGGCCACTAGAAAAGTGTTTAAATTTAAATGCTTTAGGTGGTGGCTGTGTTACTAGGTTCAAACCTGCACATCTGATGGATCCAGGTTTCTGACCTTGAAAGTAAAATCAGCTGTTCTGTCCCATTACTTAGAATGATGCCATCCTCAAAAATGGAACTTCTGACAAAAAACTCCTCCACTTTGAAATTATGTTCCAAATCATAATTTGCATCACAAAGCGTACAAATGGTAATGGCATATTGTGTACATAATGTACTTCTCATTCAGCATATACTTATACACCCTTATACAGTATCTGATGGTAATAGATATGTCCTATAAAACATTCAGCCATTCATGGCTTGAGGAGAACCTAGCACTCTTGTCAGCTTTTGGTAAATGTACAAGAAGGAGAATTTGCTACTAAATCTATGCAGAATATTCTTTAAATACATGATGTGCTAACTATTTTCCCCCTCGTGGGACATGACAGAACTATTGCATTCTCTCAGCACTAATGTGACAGAACAGAAAAATTGATAAAGACATCTTGGCAAATGGTGGCCACTCAGATGCTTTTCGATATCATTGTAACATAATAATTGCTTACTGCACTCTCTGGTTAAATCATAGTTGAAATGTTTCAGACACAATGTTCCTTTCAAAAGTACATGCTGATGTCTTACGGTAGTGCCTTAAAAAGAATGAAGAACCATTATAGCAGCAAGACATAGACCAGATGCAGCAGGAACCATAAAGAATTATCTGTAGAACCAGTGTCTTTTGATATAATGGCAGCCACCCAAAATTACCTTCTTCACATGGAAGGTCTTTAGACTCTCCACATCTGGTCTAAACGTTTAGTATGGCTTTTTGTGAAACTCAGGGTGTAATGCTCTCCTGTTTTCCAGTGCAGAATGTACAATGTGCAGTTTTGAGATTTTCTTTAGTGCGTTTCTTGAATTGGCATAGGAATTGTAAATTGTTGTTGGAGCAGAGATTTGAACAACAGTGATGTCAACAGGCTTGGCACAAATTCTAATTTATGCTATCATTTGCTGTGGAGAAGCCTTCCACTGCTGGGCCAATTGCTTTCTTGTGATCAATGCCACTTCAATCCTGTGCATGTTATCATGACCTAAGCAATAGAGGGTGAATTCCTCAGATTGAAAACAGCTATTGCCTGTCCAGCTATTGGTCTTCACTAATGCCAAGAAGGTAAATACTCAACCTGATCATTTTTTGTTTTACATTACCCAATTTACCTTGGCTCATTCCTCTGACATTTCATGTTATTCAGTGTAGTTTTTTTGCAGAGCACAAACCCTTGCTTTCCTTATTGATAGCATCAGCATCTATGGTTCCTACTGGATTTGCCCCATTGGATTTTATTTGCACCATAAAATCCATATTTGCATCATAAAATCCATAGCTATTTGCTACAGGTCTTTCCTTCCCCCCATCATTCATTGAGGGTCTTTTGGCCTGAGAGTCTCATCATTGGACATCATATCAAAATTATTTGAGAGTGTCTCTATGGAATATTCTTAGCAAACTTTTTACAGCATAGGTTGCCAGGTCCTTTTCCTTAACCTTCCCCATTTATCCTGTCTTGAGACTGACATGCATACCTGAATCAACAAATGCAAATGACTGAGTTTGCATTACATAGAAAAAAAAACCCCAAAATTAAGATGTAAAAATGTACTTCAACCTGTGGTCACAGCTCCAGTGGGGTCATGAAGCCTCATTAGGGAGGGGTGTTTGTGTCACAATAATGTTTCAAAGCCTGTGCAAGACAGGACTTGGATCCAATCCATAAGTGTATTGTCTTATCAAACCTGAGTTCTTGATTTAATAGCTCACAGACTTTTCTAATATAGCCCCACAGCTCCTAGGGCTGGCCCTGATCAAACTGCTATCTCATAACACTAGGAGGGAGTGGGGCAGGCAGGGACAGGAACAGTGGTCTCAGTTGAGGTGGCTAAGATCATCATTGGTCCCCAGTCTCTTCTTGGGGTCATGGCACAAAAAAGCTTGAAGACCTTATAATAAATTGGTTCCTTGTACTCATCCTTGCACAACAGCATTTTATTAGCATCTGTTGCAGAATGGAAGGTGGTCTATTCTTCTTTCTCAAGGTGTGAGATCTTTTTAATGCTAGGAGTTTGTTGCAAAGAAGTCTGCAGGCACAAGCAACCAGGCACCTTTTTCAGATGAGTGTGATATCATTTGTATGTTATGTATTTACTGTGGGCTGGATGATGCCCTTTTACGTACATATATAGCAGGATTGGTCTGACTTCTTAGGATTTTGTGGACACTACTTGAGTATCTCTTGCTCTTTCAATCTTGCAAAGCCATGAGCAAGGATGGCAGCAGTGCTTACTTCTTTTCAGGGCTTTATTCCGTGAAACGGGAATTGAGCAGTTGAATGGCTTTGCCTAATGGAACAATTTCATGCTTCACTTTAAGTCTATAAGGAGTTTCACTGAGTTTGAGTGAAATGGCATAAAGGGATGCACTTGAGGCCTCCAAATCACATAATATGCAAATGTAATTTGCATGTTATGGAAATAAATTGTACTATTTATATGGATCGGATTTATTATATTAGTATTTCTAAGTGTATAATTTATTGCATTCTTCAAGGTAAAACACAAAAATATGAGTGTAAATACTGCCACTTTTTCTGATGATTTTGTCTCTGTGAAAATACTTGCTAAAGAAGGATCTTTCTCTACCTACAAATAAAGGTCACAATTAGCCAAGGGCATCAGTTCAATTTCCATGATGTTCTGTCTCTCTTTTTTCAAGCTTTCCATTATTACAGATGGGAACATAAAGAGTTTTTTTCCCTTCACTGATACAAGGTTGGGTTGGCAAGACCTTTTATCGTTGGTAAAAAGGCCTCTGGACTTTGGTGGGTGGAGAAAACCCCCTCTACACAAGTGATTGGGTGCCTAGGAGAACTTTGAATGCTCTGCAAGGGATGAGAAGGTTAAACAAGCGTGAGTCATCTTCTGCAGGCTCTGAACATAGTTTTCTGGGAAAATGTACAGATTGGAGAATTTAGAACGTACAGAGCGCTGAACAAAGTTCATTATCCTTCTGACAGCACATCTTAACAATTAGATTGTGATTTGTGGAACATAATGCTAGTGAGAAAGGGATTAGCTAATGTTGGGACATGATCAAACACGGAACCAGAAGAACATTTTGGGGCTGATACTGTACAGGAAGAAGTCTAGCTTACCCATTTCAAAAGGCTGGATTACTGTCACTCCTGGTAGGAACACAAATCTCACCCCATGACGGTCGCTTTGTGCTGGCAGTTCCCCAGATATCCAAAAAGCCATGATCATAATCAAAGATGAGCTCAGCCTCTATCACACTAACCATGAATTCTTCAGAGGAAGAGAGAATTGGTATTTGGGTGAGTAAACAGGCACTGGTTTTTGACAAGGCCTTCAGCTAAGATGATGGCAAATGATCTCAAAAATGGTCTCAAAAGTCAGTGGCTTCTCTTGACACGACAGCAAAGTGCACTGAAGCAGTCTAGACAACCCTATTATGACTCATGCTCATTGTTGCCATCATGTAAAGTGGGGGGGGGGGGGAGAGAGATTTGTTAACCATTTGCAGTGTGGTCTATTATAATCAAAGAAAAATTTGATTATATTGTGTTTAGTCTGAGTGTCGTTTCCTAAGTCCAAATGCTACCTAGCACCAAATGGGCTAGAAACTTGGAAATAATTATTGTCCCTTCGATTTTTCATCATTCAAATTCTGCTCAAATACTTTTATTGTTATGTATGTTGAAGTGATTCTCAGTGCATTCAATGGCAAAGACACCTCAATTTAAACAATGTATTCCCCAAATCCACTTCATGTTCCCCTATCCTTTTTGATTTACCAGTAATTTAGTCCAGACTTTGCACCAGTGGCATCAACCAAAAGCCAGAAATTCATAAGTTTTGATCATAGGAACTCACAAAAGCCAGAGGCACAATCTTGCGCATGCTACATTGAAATTAATGGAAAAAGGCAAGAATACTGCTTTGTTGTGGCATGACTTTCATTCATTTCAGTAGCTCTTGAGCAAGTGAATTTACAGCCCAGTTGTACATATATCTTCTGAGAAATAAGTTGTATTGTAGTCCATGGGGCTTTTCTCCCTGGTAAGTAGGATTTGCAACCTTCAGTGGATTTGGCCCTAACTATATGTGTGTCCCAAAGGACTGGTTTCCATATGTTTATAAACTATCTAAAATTGTCATGGAATTTTTCAGGTGCTTCAAAACATGAAAAGAATGAACTAATGCTACCTTTGCCATCAAACAGTTCATATTGTTATTAAATTATTCAGATATGCATCAATTTTAAATGATAAGGATGCAGTTTGACAGGAATAGTTTTTATAGGGCTCAAGCTTTTCTCAGTTTAGCTTACAGATCCATGATTTTGATGTATTTGCATATACAGGACAAAAAGGAACACATGCCTTATTATAACTCGTATGTTTGTATGTGTGTCAGTGCCTTAAGAAATAGTTTTTACTAACTTATACTGTCATTGATAATAATACAAATTGACTAGATTGTAGCGTTTACTCAGTGGTTTTGTGAACATTCAAGTTAACACATTAAAACTGTGAGACAATGTTTAAAATAACACATGGAGAGACTCTAGGGGGTAATGTGAAGCACATTACTGCATGCATGTTGGAAATTAAGCTCCCACCATTTCACTGGTTTTGGCAAACAGGTTCTTAATGAAGCCAAGTTCTTTATGAAGGGTTTCTAATCATTTTATCTTGGATGTTAAATTAACATGTCATGAACCAGATTGTGTCCAGTTAAACTTCAGAAGGTTCAGATATAAGCAAGAAGTGGAAAGATGGAGCAAGCCAGGATTGATCCTATTCCTGATATTCTGAGATGATTTATAAGAAACCAGGAGCGGTAGCATGAGGAGAAGAATGGTCTATAAAAGGCTTTGGAATAACATTGATGGCTGTAGGGCTGGATCCAGAGAGATGTGAGGTCTGTCATTTGCCAGGTCCTGTGGAGGTCAAGGGCCCTTTATCTCATCAGCATCACCATTCTCACTTACCATATACAGGTCCAACATTGTTATACACAGGTTTGACTCAACACGAATGGCCACTGCAAATCACAGTTTTAAAGAGAGGCAGTCATGCAAACAGTCATTACATTCTTCAACTGAGCCAGGCAAAGGCAGGAGATTCTTTGCATTTCTAATTGCTGACTGCCTCTCTACAACAGTAAGAAAAGCTATTTTTAAACAATTACTTGTATAAAGGAATACACTTTTTAAAAACTGCTTTTATTGAAAACACTTTTTTGTATTGGCAGGAGTTCTAGAATCAGATCCCTACAGATACTGAGGCACCATCTTATTTGACGAGGAGCAATGAACGAGCAGACACCTCAAAGTCGATCTTTAAGTCTATTTTTCCATTTTTTAATCTACTGATTTTTAAAAATCTATTAGAGGATCGGGGACAGAACCCTAGTGGATAATGAGGGACATCTGTAATTCCATACAAAGTCAGAGACAAGATTTGGGCATTCCCAGTGTTTCTGCTCCCCTGCCTCTTCTGGATTGAAGGATCTCACTCAAAAGGCCTCACAATTTTGAGGCTGTCTGTGGGTGTCATAGCTGTTGTGGGAGAAGGATAACTAATCAGATGTTTTTCTAAAGACTTCCGTTTGTTGTTTCATCATGTTCTCTGACTTCAGTGCTTGTAAGGACAGTGAAATGTGGAGAATGACTACAGTTTTTTTTTTTTTGCTTAGGGGTTCCACTCATTAACTAATCACTTAAATGTGCCTCAGAGAACTGTTCAGTTGATGCCGGTGATTAAGGTGATGAATCACAGCAAATCTCAGAAAAGTGTCAGTCCTTGAGTGTGCTAAAGGTGGCATTCAAATGTAATTCAATTTATATGTTCTCATTTTTTTCCAGCTGAATTAATCAATAGGCTGATTCATTCCAAGTGTCTTGCATCAGGCCTGGAGATGTGACCAGCATTTTCTGTGGGTGTCAGGTATGGGGGAGCAAGTGTCAGGCACAATAAGTTCCTCTACCTGGTAGATAAAGATCTTGTTCCTAATGTGTGCCATCTATACAAGAGGAGAAGGTACCTTTGAAACTCCTGCTACCATGTTAAACCATTGCCTGCAGATTGAAAAATTGATTATACTGTTCTTGGCAAGATTCACTTATCAGCTTATAAGCAGAGAGAGGCAGGAGAAGCAGGAAAACTTCTAGAGGCAAGAATGCTTCCTTTGGTAAATTGGAAATACTCCAAAGGAGCCAAGATCCTTATTATATTAAGAAAAGGACCTCATTCTCATGGGTTGCATCCTCAAAAAGGCAGAGAGGGAAGAAAGTCTGTTTTTACTCCCCTTTTCCAACAGAGAAGACCTCTGTTGGCTATTTTTAAAGGGTAAGGTCCCCCTGCAGGTTAACTGCCAGTCGTTTCTGACTATAGGGAGCTGTGCTCATTCCTATTTACAAGCCTTTAGAGCCAACATTGGTCATGGGGCCAGCATGACTATACACCGAGGCGCACAGAACGCTGTTACCTTTTCCACCAAGGTGGTACATTGCATTTACATGCTTTCAAACTGCTAGTTTGGCAGGGGCTGGGCTAAGGACAGGAGCTCACCCCATCTTGTGGGGACCTGGGTCTCAAACCCTGGCCTGCTGGTTAACAGGCACAATGTCTTAACCACTTGTGCCACCACAGCCCAATATTTTTTAAGGAGCTGATGGTATTTTTAAGGTGTTTTTCCCCAAAATTAAAAGAGAGAGAGAGAGAGAGAGAGAGAGAGAGAGAGAGAGAGAGAGAGAGAGAGAGAGAGCCAACTTCAGTCCTCTCACCTTTTTCTAACGCTTCAATCCTAATCTCCAGTTAGGCCAGCCTTAGCCCTGGCATAAGTCCTGTGCTGTCACAAAAGTGCCATAAGACACTTCTGCACCACTCCTGGGAGAGGGTTAGGCCAGTGCACAGAAATGCACTTGCCTCCATACATCACCATAAGAATAGGAAGACGAGTTGTGCCAGCCTAGGTTAGGATTGCATAGCTAGGCTGTAATCTTACTTACAGTTTCCTGAGAGTAAGTCCCATTGAAGGAAATAAGTCTTAATTCTGAGTAGACTAGCCTGAGACTGTGCTCCAAAAATTGCTTACATGACTTCTTGGCATTCAGATTGTGACTGCACAGGAGTCCTAGATGTATTTAAAATCTGCTTTAGGGTATCTGGATGTGGTTTAAATTAATGACCATAGGACAGAAGAGACAACACATTCTGTTCAACACCAGCCACCCCATATATTAGTTATTTCTAGTCTCACTGCCCTTAACACTGTAATACTGCCTTGGTCCCAAGTCACTAGCCATTCTCAGCTCTAGGGATACTTGCAGAGCAACATGACTTGCTCTAGTCATGACTTGCAGAGCATGACTTGCTCTAGTCATGACTTGCTCTAGTCATGACTTGCAGAGCAACATGACTTGCTCTCAGCTCTAGGGATACTTGCAGAGCAACATGATTTGCAGAGCATGACTTGCTCTAGTCATGACTTGCAGAGCAACATGACTTTCATTTCTCAAACTCTTCCCAGACAAGTTCCCCATTTGAAACCCTAAGAGTTTCCAGTGGTTACTGCATTAACCATTCCCTGTCTGGCTCCAAGACCTGAGTCTGTGCTGGAATCAGCTATTTCCATTAACCTGGTTTCCTTTTCCACATTGATCCTCCTGGAGGAAATTCAGGACTCATCTCTTCATCAATTGCAGTCATAGCTGGGACAAATAACAGAAATGTATTACTTATCAGAATGTGAACCCTTACCTAAAGTTTCTAAATTCACAAAAGCCTATATCCTAAAGTGAAATTAAGCAGCTTGCTCTGGAGCAGTTAAGATGACTTTCCATAAGATAACACTAGAGGGTGGCGTAACTGCGTGGACCCATAACTGCTATGGATTTAGCCCAAATTCTAGTGAATGTGTTTAGGGTTTTTGTTTTTTGTAAAGAATAGTGAGTGTTAGACCATACAGAAACTGTTGTTCCAAATTAACATTTATGTAAAGGTTGTTAAAACTGGATGCCAAATAATCTCTTGACAGTGTTTGCAAAAATGTAAAAAATATCAGCACTTTGGGCAATTCTCCCCACATCTCGTGTCCTTGCCAACCTTTTCCTTTCCATTTCATTCTCAGTGACAGTTCTGCTCCATGAACAGAGAAACTGTAAGGGCTCTAAGGTACACTTTGTGATAGATTCCATTTGTCTGGCAATGCTGAGAGAGTGTTAATAGGAACAGAAGGAAAACCAAAGCCCCCAGGACAATCGACGGAAGAAAAAAGTGAATTAAGGTTAAAGCAAAAATGTGTCATATCCGATTCTAGCTCTCTTTCAGCAAGATATTACATAGAATTTTTTTTCTTTTATTTTAGAGAAGCTTTCTCAAAAAAAAAAATTATAAGTGATTATCAGAAATATAATACCAGTATGTGTGGGTAGGCAAAACACAAACATTATTTCTGCAGAAAAGGCCATATCAGGATTAAAAACTGTGATGAGTTGACAGCCTTCTATTTATCCTCTCTTTCTAAGTAAAAACCTCTTGACCGGAACATCCATTGTCAAAGGTAGAAAATAGTTCTTGCTCCTATTGTTATGTTCTCCTGAAGTGCAGCATTTGTGTCATTCATTGGAGTGAATGACAGCCTATGTTCCTTGCCCTGAACTGTAGAACTCTGTGGGAGCATTTTAAGCACATTAATCTTGTTTTCATAGCTCCATCTTGGCTTCCATTTCTCCGTCATGCCAGTGTGATGGAACTTCAATTAACTGGCTTTGATGTTGGAAGCATTTCCCTTCGGGTCATTTGAATGCTTTTTAGAGTTTTTATCATGTCTTGCGCAAAGAACAAATCATTGCACAAATTAATATTAATAGGAGCAAAGTCTAGGCAGTGACTGTGAATAATACAATAAAGAAAATATATTGGTGATTTTTAAAATGACGTTCCCTCTTTGGAGAAACAATATGTCGACTGGGATGGTTAATCCTTGCTCATTCAAATTGTCATTTAATAGCCACGAGTAAAATGTTCATAGGAATTCTTAATTATGCCCCACCAACTTGACTGACAGATTTCTGTTTCATTTATCAAAGTTTGGTTCAGGCCATTTTTATTCGTATTATATGCTCTATTCCCATTTGGATACCAACAAACCCAGTGGGCATCAGAGACCTTCTTGGCTACAGTTTGCCCCTGCCTCTGTTTCAAACACATGAAATGAACTGTGAACCCCAAAAATGGATCATGGGGGGATGTCGCCTTCACCGCTGCTTGTGATTCACATTATGTGATACACAAAAATGGCCAGCTGGTTGACCTAAAGGTCATGAGAAAATGGCTTCCATTGCTGGTGTCGTGGTGATGTCGCTGTGCAGAAGGCTTTCAGGGAACTGGAGCCTATTAAATGAACCAAGAGGAAATTCAGTGGAAAGAAAAGGGCAAAGGGAAGAGAAAGGGTGTCTTGGGGATAGACACAAACTATACTGACAGGGAGGCTGTGCCTTCCTATGTTTGCTCCTGAAGCAATAAACAATAAAAAAGTCTGCTCTATTTTTACTATAGGGTTATAGAATGGAAAATATTAAAAACTTGCAATGTTAAGGCAATAGCATCTCAATGTCTGGGCTTCTTTGCTTGGTGGGTGAAGGTATGCTGTCTACCAAAATATATTGCCCTGAAATGTGGTCGAACAAAATGGCTCTTACTCTCTAGGCCAATTTGGCGTTTTGTTGATAATTGGGTCATGATGGTGATGAGGCATGGTCTGTTGGTTGAGCAGAAGGCTGCCTGAAGAATGCTAATCAGAAATGATCCTGGTTGAGTTGTGGGTGGGAGACTGAAAGCTGATAAAAGGTGTCTTGAGACATCAGAGCCAGGAGGAGCCGCTCTTTACAACTTGGCCAACCTGAAACTCCTCCTGCTGGAAGCTCGGAAGGCATACCCAGATGTGATGACCACACCATGAAGGATTCCATGTGGAAGAGAAGGTTTTAATGAACTGCCCATAGAACAATTAATGTAAACACTTTTTTCTTCAGCATTGGAAAAGCAGGATATAAATTTCTCAATAATCCTACTTTTCTTACAAGGAGCTCATAGTGACATGGGTTCCCCTCCCCCTGAATTTTCATCCTCGTAACAATCCTGTGAGATAGGTTTGACTGAGATATAGTAACTAGCTCCAGACTACCCAATTTGCTTCAGAATTGCGTAGGGATTTGAACCAGGGTGTCCCCAGTCTCTACCCTTGGAAAATTGGTTTCTACTATAAGCTACTGAACCTCCTGCCTTGGTGATACAACCATTTTTACAGTCTTGTATTTTGAGATTGGGGAAAACACATGCATACACAACGCACACACAGAGTTTTGAGTATGAAGCTAGCTATTGCTAGTCAGTTTCTCACTGACAGAAGCTACTCCCAGGATAACTACGCTGTGTGCACGGGTGGACAACCGGTTCTCCGGAAGTGGGCAGGGCCAGGTTGGGTCAGGGGGCAGGGCTGAGGTCAGGGGCGGGGCCGGGGTCAGGGGCGGGGCAGGGAGAATTTAAAGGGGAATTTTTTTAATCTAAAAATTTAAAAAAATTAAAGATTTTTTTAAAAAATCTAAGTTTTTGTTAGTGCCCCCCAGCAACCCTAACCACACTTTCCTGGGAGTAAGTCTCATTGACTGTCATGGGACTTACTTCAGAGTAAGCATTCATAGGATAGGGTTTTCAGGCTGCAGTTCCAGCCACACTTTCCTGGAAGTAAGTCCCATTGACTGTCATGGAACTTATTTCAGAGTAGTCAGCATAGGGTTGATCTCTCAGGCTGCAGTCCTCTCCACACTGTCCTGGGAGTAAGCCCCATTGACTGTCATGGGACTTACTTTTGAGTAGTCATGCATAGGATTGGGCTCTCTTCCCCCTCCAGGCTGGGGAGGATGCTGAGCCAGGGGAGACACTGGAGGGAGCAGAGCAGCAGCGTCCTCTGCTGGGCAGGCAGGTGATAAAGAGGGAGAGGGAGAGAAAGAGAGGAAGGGAGAAGTAGAGAGAAAGAGAAAGAAAGAGGGGAAGGGAGGGGAGAAGAGTGGAGGGGGCACCTGGGGATTCCTTCAGCCAGCCAGGGAGGGGGGAATAGTGGAGGGGGTAGCCAGGCCAGGAGAGGCTTGGACTCTCACGCAGGGGGCTGCGTGGGCTTCTCATGGCCCAGGAAAGTGTATTTAGGATTGCTCCTGGCCGATCGCTGGCTGAAGGAGTCCCCCAGAAACGGAGGCAGGAAGGGGGGAATAGCCGAGGGGGCAGCCAGGCCAGGAAAGGCTTGGACTCTAGCATGGGGGCTGCAATCCTAAAGACACTTTCCTGGGTCAGGAGAAGCCCAGGCAGCCCCCCACCCACGCTAGAGTCCAAGCCTCTCCTAGCCTGGCTGCTCCCTCCGCTATTCCCCCCTCCCTGCCTTCTTCAGCCTTCTTCAGCCGGTGATGCCAGGAGAGGCCCCAGGGCAGGGAGGGAGCTGGCAGACGGGCTGCCTGGGCCCCTTCTGGCCCAGGAAAGTGTGTTTAGGATTGCAGCCTTTACCTGGGAGTAAGCCGTGGATCTGGGGGTGTGAGCTCTGGTGCTGGGGCTTGTGCGAGCTGCCGCTTGGAGCGGCAAATGTAAAAGTGCCCGGACAGCTTCTTTAACTCTTTAACTGCCGCTCCAGTTCCCTGGTTATCGGCCCCTCCCCGCAGCTATCGGATTGCCAGCGGCAGGGAAATTGGAACAACTGGTTCCTGCGATCCGGGGCAATCCGGTCTCAGCCCACCTGTGTCTGTGTGACATAAACAGCTTACAGGAATTGGTTTAAAATGTATTGACTCAGTGTATGAATTGTGAAATACCAGTTGACCACCTCACATTTCATTTAACAAACAAATCCAGCACCTATGTAGGTCTGTCATTTGTTTGCATTCTCCTCCCTCTTTCGCTAGAGTTTTAAGTAGCTGGATTAATATCATTGTAGATATTTCTTAGGTTTTCTTCCCAGTGTGGAATTTAAGGAGTCATGTCTAACATTAAAGGTCATGACCAATGAATGGCAAATGCAGCTGGCAACATCAGAGTAGTGATAGAAAAGACATCACAGTAATAATTCCCACCAATAATGTGTTTTTGCCAAAAAATAATACCTCTAGTAACCCCCAGGTTTTTAGATGGAAGTCTGGGTGTGCATGTATAGACTATTTCCAAGATTGTTTTTGGCATGATTTTACCTACGCACACACATTACTGGAGAGAGATGTATCTCAGGTGATCAAGCCAACAGGAATTTGTTATATTGTGATACATAGGTGATAAATGTGATATTAACTGTTCCAGGTTTCTAGATAGTTCTTAAGAAAGTTATAGTGAGAGAAAGGTACCGTAAGTCCTATAGTATGTGCACACACAGAAAATAAATATATTAAATCATTTATATTCTCAAACTATAATAAATGCAGCTTGCTAGTTACAGTTTTAAGTTACGGTTTAAGTACAGCTTGTTAGTTACATCATGTAGGTAATGAGACATCTTGGAGCAGGAGTTGGTTCTAAGCCAAAATTAAATGCACACCTATTCTAGTTTCTGTTTGATTGACTATGGTATAATGACACAGATCTTTTACTACTGCCTATTATCATCTCCGTATTCTTCAGAGGGAGGGAAGGGGGAAGCAAGAGAGGGGTGACACCCATAGACAATGCTTGTCTAGCAAGCAGAATTTCTTTGAAAATAACTGTCAAACCGAATTCCTTGGGAGCCTACACTCGCTAGACAAGAGTTTCCGGGAAAGTCACAATTGTCAGATACATTTTCTGGCAAGCCCACACTTGACAGATCGTGTTGCTAGGGAAAAGACCTGCATTTGGCTGATGCTGTGTCAGGAGTGGCTAGTCAGCAGGGGCTGTGTATGCAGCCTGTACAGTCCTCGGAGAGCCAGATGGCGACTGTTCTCTCTTGCCTCTCCCTGTCCATGACTCTCTCTCTCTCTCTCTGAGCCACAGTCAGAGGAAAACATCCCTCGGCAGAACGGGAGAGTCACTGCAAGATTTTATTATGATAGCTTTCGTCCCCCTGACAAACAGTGACATATTTGCTTTTAAAATACTGCATCTCTGAACAGGCACTTTATTCACATGGTTACTTTGGTGCAGTTAGAGTTGCCACCTTTTGAGGAACAGTCTCTGTGCCTTTATCAAGGACATGACAGGTTGAGATCAATAGGTGAGATTTCCCTTTACGCATCACCAGTGTAGCAAGTAAAACGTAGAGCCCGGTCTTGAGCCTTTCAGCTCTGGTGGTACAAGTATAACTTTGGTGCTGGAGCTCGTAAACATACCTCTGTGTAGGGACCGCTGATCCAGATGCCGCCCAGAGCAAGGCAGGAGCTCTGGGGTGCTGGTCAGTGTTGTTGGGGTGGGGAACAGCAGGGGGGAGGGTGAAAGGGAACAGGGGTGGGTGAAAGGAGAGCAAGGCAGAGGAGGAACCAAGGAGAAGATTGGTGGATCAAGCAGAGCTCTTCTGTACTGGATCCTGTTCTCCACGTTGGTGTGCAAAGTCTAACACAGAGGTCCTGCCTGTGCAGACGGGAAGAGATCCTTTGTGGGGACTCACCCTTTCCTGGATTAGACTCCCATGACTGCCACAGCACTGATAGATTGCAACGGTAAACATTTTGGCACTGCTGGTGCTCTGGGCACCAGTTTAGGATTGGGTGGTCCACCTGCTGAATTGTACTACCTATGTAGCTGTTGGATGAAGAGCTTCTGTCAGAAAAAATCTGCATTTTTATCTACGTAGTTTGGATATTATCAGAATGCATGATCCTCTCCCCCATTCTGGAATGATCAATGCCTTTTGCTTCCAGAAGGGAGTCATGTACGTGAAGAGTGGCTGGTTTGCCATCACTCTCTTAATCCCAAGATGTAATGGGATGATCTTCATGCTCAGGGTGAAAAACAAGATCATAATGACCTGCTGAAATTATACCACATAAGTCTTCAGGTTAAGACCTTATTGTCCAATGCAGGAGCGGGCAAACATTTTGGCAGGAGAGCCACATCATCTCTTTGACATTATGTCAGGGATCAGGAAAAAAAATTATAATTTGAATAAATTTACATAAATGAATACTTTAGAGTTGGAACTTATGTGAATGAATTTTACTGAGCTAATTTATAATACACAGGAGAACTATAGTACAGGTACAAGTAAGAAACATGGAGACATTAGTTGCTCAGAGGCAATGACATGGTTAAAATAATGCCCAGGAAAAAGCAGAAAACACATGGAGAGATGAACTGATGCACTTGGGATAATTAGGGATATTACATCCAGCAGCCACTAGCCATTGCAGGCTGCTGCAGGCCAAAGAGCCTCTGGACTATCAGAGGCTCATTGAAGATTGGGGGCTCCCTGAAGAATGAATTTGTGGGCCCTTGCAAGGATACAAGTGGCCCAAGGGCCAGTGTTTGCCCATCCCTTATATCACTAAAAAATAAATGCTGACCACACCTTTTTGCATTCCAAACTTTAACATTCAGCGCAGTCTGAATGGATCCACCTTAATTTAGTGATTTTCAATCTTTATCAACTCATGGCACACTGTCAAGGTGCTAAAATGGGCAAGGCGCACCATCAGTTTTTGAAACATTGACAAGGTACACATGCTGCTGATGTGGGGCTCACACTCCCAATGACCCTACTAACAACAGGTGGTGTTAATAAATGGTGTGGTTGTGCAACTTGAGACTTTCCTGTTTTGCAACTTGAGACTTACGCTACAATCCCAAAGATACCTTCCTGGGAGCAAGACCCACTGAACACAGTGGGGCTTCCTTTTGAGTAGACATGGTTAGGATTATGCTCTTATTAATCCAGAGTAACTATGGGACCTTTTACACCGACATAGTTATGGTACCACCTATGGGAAACCTATGGGAAATGCATAGAGCAATCCAGAGTAAGTGCCTCTTATGTCTTCCTGTAGTTACTCTGGATTGTAGGGTTACTGTTGTCAATAAGAATAAGATGATGTCTAAAGATTATTGAAATGATCAGATATAAACTCTGTGTATCCCTTTCTACAGTGTTCTGAAGTTCTGTCTCTCTGTTGAAGAAAACCTTCAGATCCAATCTATGAATCACTGAGAACATAAATAATCCATTTAGACTTGAGAAATTGAAAATACCTGTGTAACCATGCATACATCATACGTGTGGGTGTAGTTTTCTGTAATAAGAAGCAATGATTCTGACACCATCAATTTTGTCATTGTTTATCACTGGATGAGCATAAAACTTTTCTTTCCTTTGGAACGCCAACGTGAAGTTTATTACAATACATGAATCTGAAAGGGTCTGTGTCTTTTCAGACATGGATGCAAATCCTTTTAGATCATATATATTTAAGGTTTTCCATTCATATCCTTTCTAACACCTGTTCAGTTGTACAGGTTCATGCAGAAGGTAAAGATGGCATAGAGGTTAGCTCAGTGAAGTGTATGTGAGCCTTCAACCACACTGCCTGATGTGGTGGATTCCTGAGGTCTTCCTTCCTATCCAAAGCCCGATGGAAGCTTAATATTTTCTTTAAAGGTATGCCATGAATGTTGCTAGTCATACTGACTCTAAGGGTGGTGCTTATCTCTATCTGAAGGCTGAAGAGCCAACATTGTCTGAAGGTTTCTCTGCAGTCATGTGGCCAGCATGACTAAAATTAAATGTGCATTGAACACTGTTTTCTTTAGACCATGTTAATTTTCACTTAAGTAAACACTACTGTTACAAAAACGTGTCTGGTTATGTCCTCGAAAAGTATAAACCATTATGAGCTCACAAATGGAGAGGTTTGTGTTAGACAATGGTATTACAAGAGTGTGTATGTATTTTACTCCTATTGTTGCAGCCACTGGGAATTACTTTTTCTTCTGTACTCTGCTTCTGTATTTATAGTGCCCTCAGATGGGTAACTCCTGTCTTACTAGATTCGGCTGTACAGTTTAATTTATCCTATACGTTGCAGTAGGCTGCATGCCAATGATAACAAAATTAATTTATTGGAACTTCCCGAGGAAGGTATTTACTCTGTTTCTATTAGATGTGTTTCTCTTTGTCAGATATGAGGATAGTGCCATCAACCACCAGCAAGTTTAGAAGTTGTCAAGAGCTCCTTAAATGTGTTATCTGGAGCACTTAAAATCTCTAGTGAATTACTTAGTGATGGCACTGAAGTTTTAAAATGCATCACCACCACCCCAACCTTTTCCTCTAAGCTAGTGGTTTCTGAACTATGTGCTGTGGCTCCTTGGAGTTAATAGGAAAGTGGATTTCTGCCTTTCACATGGATTTTTTGGTGGGGGAGGGTGCATGCGCAACACTAGGGATGGAAGTTGCTGAATAAGGAACCTCCTTATTCCTCCTTATGGGACACTCGGAATAAGAGCACCCATAATCTTATTTGCTTCTCCGCACAATGAACCACTGTAATGAGCTGCGTTTTCCACAGTCAGCTGTGGATTTTGGACATTTTGGACAGCCCAGCTGTGGATTTGGCTGCGATGCATTTTCAAATGCTCCATTTTTGCTGCTATGAAACTCAGTGCTTATTGTGTGCAGCTATATTATTTCATAAATTAAGGAAAGGAATTTAATCTATTCATCCTGCAAAGATAGTCTTGATGCCAAAGACTTCTCGCAGTAAGCTCTTGCCAATTCTGGCTCCTAGTTTCAGTAATTTAAAGCACAATCCTAACCAATTTAGGCCAGCATAACTCACCTGGCTTATTTTCCCGTGATGGTGTGGGGATGTCAGTGTTTGCCTGTGCAGGATTTAGGCCAGCCTAAATGGAAGTTAGGATTGCAGCCTCTGTCTCATGTCTCTTGTGGCTTTCCTTGAGAATGTTGCTGGTCCAAGAGGGGAGGATGTAACCACCAGCAACCTCCCTTTGAGGATTCTGCTAGGCAGATGTTGATGATAGAATAAACTTTGTACACAGCTTGTTTCATATACTTCATTAATGGTTAAGTACACTTTACTCATCCTGCTGCTTATTTTGTTCTCTGTGTGTAGCATCACCAGGATGCAGCACATGCCTTATTGGCACAGCTGCATGGGCACTGGAAAATTGGATAGGATTGGGCTCTATAACAGGAGGAATAAATAAACATGGAGAAGTATTTTAGGATAAAGTGGGTGTTCCTCTTTTATTTCAAGTGGGTGTTCCTCTTATTTAGCAGGGGGAGAGTAACTGGCCCTACACACCCCAGCAATGCCTGTTCAAGTCCCTTCTGCTGGTGTTGTTTTTTGCATTTCAGATTGTGAGCCCTTTTGGGACAGGGACCCATTAGCTTTTAATTAGCTATTATTATTATTTTTCCATTTTCTTTGTAAACCGCTTTGTGAACTTCTTAGTTGAAAAACGGTATATAAATATTGTAGATAGATAGATAAAGTAACCACAATTTCAAATTTCCTTGTATTATGATGTAGGTTGTATTTGATGCAGGTTGCATTTAGACCAGTAACTTCTACCTCCTTCAGTTTCACCATTTACTTTTGGAAGCTTCTTTTCTTTATAATATAAAGCAGGGGTGGGCAAACTGTGCCACTTTTGGATTCCTGGACCTTTAACAATTGCGTAGGAGAGAAAATTTCAGCAGGCGCAGCTTGATATCTCACAGATCACAAGCTATGCGCTTTTTCAAATTCCCTCTTCTACACAATTGCTGAAAGGTCTATGGGCCCTAAATTGGCCCACTTTGCCCACCCCGATATAGAAGATCCATTTTGGGTTTTGCTAAGACAATTGTCAATCAATCTGTATGTAAGCAATACATAACAATTCAAATATTCGTTTTGAAAAAGACGATGATCTTGTCATGTACATATGTATGTCTTAGATGTATGTCTTAAAAGAAACGGAATGGAAAAGAAATTGAATGGATAAACTTAAACCACCACATTATTACCAGTTTGCAGCTTTTGAATGAAAAAATTGGATAGGATAAAGAAGAAATTGGATAGAAAAACCCAAACTGATTTTTTTCTCTGGAAATCTCTGTGTTATCCCTAGCCTTCCATCTGGACTGCAATGTTTATTTTTTGAATACATCATTTTCCATCTCCTTTTGACAAGCAAGGCAATTTCGCCACCCAGTGGCTGCTTAGAAAAGGCAAATTAAGACTTAAATCTATGAAACCATCTGATGGGTGGAAAGAATGGTTCATGATTCTTTAGGGAGATGAGGTGTTCAGTTCTTAAAATGTACAGCTGTAGTTCGAGAGATGTATTTTCACTGAAGATTCAATCTCACATATAAGAACATCTTCATTTTGTCAGTACTGAACAGTCACATGTTGCAGTGGAGTAGTTGGTACTCATTTAAATAGCTTTAATAAAAGCTGTTTAGCTGCTTGTCAGTGTCATTTTGTTTGTTTGTTTGTTTGTTCATTCTTCGTTCGTTCAAAGCAAACCCTCTCCATTGTTTTTTAGAAGAGACTGCAACTAGGATATAACAAAAGTGTAATATCTGATGGATATTGGGTGGGTGGGTGATGGAAAGTGATTCAGACCATAAGTATCAACATCTGGTCTGGTTGAGAACATGAATTATGTTTTTCTCTGAGGGCACAATCCTAGGCCACTACACAGAAATATGCCGATCTTCCGGAACCACCATGGGAATGGAGTTGTGGTGGCCTAAATTGGCCATTGGATGAAAGGTCCTTCATGGAGGCTTTGGATCCAGAGGAGCTCTACTCCTCTAGACTGTCCACCCTCCCTCAACTCTGGAATGTCCCTTCAGCTGTCCAGTGACCTGCAATCCACAGGGACCATGAGCTGGTGGAGAATGGGCACCAAATCAGCTCCTCTCTGCATGGTGACATCACTGGTGGAAGCCCAGTGGTGGGACTTGTGGATGTGCCTTACAGCGTATTTGCAACACCCTACCACAGCTACCTGCCAATGGTAAGACAATAAGATTAGGACCTTAATCTGATCTAGCAGGGCACTTTTCATGTTGAGAATACTAGAGCCTTAGCTCAAAGTACCCAGAATGGGAAAACCAGAAACAGAGAAGTTATTATTGGTCTCATGCATGGCAGGAGTGTTGTGACCCAGAAAACAAGCTGATGCCATCCCAGGCCCACCTCTTCTGTGCTCCCTCCCCCACCCCACCCCCAAAAATCCTGATTTATTTTTCTCATCCCTAATTTCCTCATTTATTTTGGTTACAATAAGAACATAAGAGGAGCTTCCACTGGATCAGGCCAAAGGCCCATCTAGTCCAGCTTCCTGTACCTCACAGTGGCCCACCAGATACAATAATTTTTTTATCAAATGGCTTGCATTCTGGAATATAAGAAAATACTCAGTGTTATCTGAAGCTATTTGGGCAAACTATGGCTCCCACAATAATAAGGCAGAAAAGAGTAACAGTAATTCAGTGTACATTTCATTCATTTCAGGACTTGGTTAGAATGAATTCTAATAGCTTGTCTACTGTTTAACATTTTTTATTTGTAAAGCAAGACAGCCCATTAGAATCAATCTTAAATTTGTTGTACTTCAGGCACGTTAATATATCGTAGCATGAAACGATGTAAAATAAATCATACATCTGAAACGTGAAATGCACGCTTGGGAGAAACTGTTGTTTTTCCATTAACATGCCTTTGTTCATCACTGTGAGGATTGTACCGGATTTCCACATTCATGCCTCTGAGAGGGGTTGTCATTGCTACAGCTATAAATGTAAGTTGTTTTAATTCAGATTTGTTTTTGGTAGTCAAAGATAGGTTGATTAACCAATTTCTTCCCAGCCCATAAATGTACACATTTAATACACATTGATATATGCAATGCTGGGCAAAAATGGTTAGCACTTGTCACCTATCTTGAGCCATTGGGATGTGGGAGGCTATTTCCAAGTACATCCCATTGAATAATATTTAACTGAGGTTTTACATGGTTTGAGAATCACATGCAACAGAAGTGGCTTTCTGTTTGTACAACATCAAAAGTGGAATTTCAGAAAATACATGATTTTCCAGGCTTCTTCTATTGGTGCCAAGAGATTTCCTAGTCTAGGGCAGTGATTTTCAACCACTGTGCCAAGGCACACTAGTGTGCCACAGATGGTCTGCAGGGGTGCCAGGGGAGTTTAGGGAGATTAATTGTAAAGAAGTAGTTCCACATGGTGTTCCTTTGCATACAATCTCAATCAGGACCAGTGGGATGATATTGTTCATCCTTGGCAAAGCTAACTACTCCCCCCTATTTTTTTATAAGGCTTTATAATTAAATACAGGTCTAAACTAATTATATGTGATGTATTTACATGCAATTTTGCATGAGGCTTTGGCACTGAACTCCTGCTCTGCTTCCTGAGGACCCTGTTCATTTGGCTCCAAGAAGCATGCATTGCTTTCCAGTCCAAGCTTAAGATGATCGAAGACTATAGTTGAGTGTGAGTGGGTGGTACTATATTTGAATATACCTCTGTTTGGGCACAAACCAGAGTAACTAAGGGGAGTCCTTGCTCCGGGTTGCACAGGACAACAACAGCACCAAGGTCAACAAGGGCATCCTCGCCTCCTCCGCATCCTCACAGGAGGATGGCGTTGAGGCACCCCAGGGTGAGGCATCTACAGGCAGAAGCAAGGGGAGTTCAGTACCATCTGCCCGACTATAATGGGACTTATTTCTGAGTAGACATGCATAGGATTGGGCTCTGAGGCTGCAATCCTCTGACAGAGCCCTCTTGCTGCAAGGAGGGAAAGATGCACTTAGAGGAGTCCTCTTGTGGACTGATCAGGCAGCTGCCAAGGACCTCCAGGGGTCCCCAGACCATGGATTGAGAAACCCCTTGAGTGGTGGATATGGTTATGTACCATCACTCAGTCTCCACTAGTTTTTAGGCCATAACTTCTGATAAAATAGAGATATTTCAAAGTTGTTTTGGCATACTGCTGTACATTTTGCATCCAGTGTTATATTGCATGCTGGTGTGTTGCTCAGTGTTTAAAGATGCTGTGCTTGCTGATTTGAAGTTCGGCTGTTCAACATCTAAGTACTGCAAGTTGGAGTGAGCGCTGGTCTCTTCCACAGCTCCTGCCAATCTAGCTGTTCAAAAGTAAGTCAATGCAAGTCAATGCAATTCCCACTTTGGTGGGAAGGGGTTAACATTACGTGCACTTTGGTGTTTAGTAAGGGTGACCATATAGAATAAAGGACAGATTGCCTCTTCCTTTAAGCTTTGCATGAAAGATGGAATTTAGGCAGGTTTAGCTCAACATAGGAGTTAAAAAGCTGCACATGCCTAAATTCCCTCTTCTATGCAATGCTTATGGAGCCACTTTGTCCTCCGTTTTATATAGTCACCTTGTGTTTAGTCATCCAGCCATATGTAGTGATTAGTAAATCACTCTGCATTGGAGGAATCTTTGGCCAACACTGACTCTTTGGCTTTGTAATGATGAGGATCTTGCTCTCTAGAGTCTTTCAAGCCTAGCAAGGCAACCTGTAGGGGACACATTTACCTTTTCATTATTCCTACAAACTGCGATTTTAGCAATTTTCATTATTTGCATTGTCACCCCCCAGTTTGTGTCACCCGGTGCAGGCCGCATCCTCCATATCCCTTAGTGACGCCACTGAGCCTGCAAATGATGTATGGTGAGTCAGCTGCCATAGGCAATGGATGCACAGCTCCCACTTACTATGCCCACTTGGCACTGGTGATCCCCCTTCAGTAATGGCTGTCCCACCTCATTAGCTGGCCGAATGGTAAGAAAAACATCAGGGATAATATTTGGGGAAGTTTAAAGTATGAGGAGGCCAGATTGGGGAGAGAAGCCCCAAGGGAAAGGGAAAACATTGCTGGAAGTTGGGTGGGTTCTATGCACACAAAAATGGCTGTAATGTACTGCATTGGCACCTGGGAAGAACTTGGCGCTGACAGTCTTGCATGTGTCCCCCTTGGTGTTGCACTCAGATATTGTACTCCTCAGGCTCTACTCAACATATGCCACTTTACCCAGGGTTAGAAAGGCTCCTAAGTTGTAGAAAGGAAAAAACAAAATCATGAATGGTATGATAGAGTTCTTCCTCACATTTGGGCTTGGACCATATCTGTGTCTATGTAAATCTTTAAAGAAAACATACAGCAGTACCTTGTAAGACAAACACTTTGTAAGAAGAATACTTTGTAAGACAAACTAAAATTTCTAAGGAATGCTGCCTTGTAAGACAAACAGTGCCTTGTAAGATAAACTGTTTTGGCAGATTGGCAGTTTTAAAAGGAAAATTTGTTGTAAAACGAAAGAATTGATGAATCTGTTTCATGAGCAACAGCAACAGATTATGGAGGAGATCTCATCTGCAGAGGAGGAGGAGAATAAGGAGGAGGAATCCCTCACATGAGATTAAGGACATTTGTAAACATTGGGAAATGATGCAAAGTTGTGCAGAAAAGCACCACCCAAATAAGGCTGTAGCAATAAGATCAATGAATCTGTTTAACGACAAGGCAATGTCACATTTCAGTGAAAATCTCAAAAGGAGACAAAATCAAGTGTCATTAGAAGGTTCCTTGTAAAAGTTACTCAAAAAGGCACCAGTGACTCTTGTGAAGTCACTGAAATTTTAGTGAAAATTAGTCATCCTTGGCCATAAAGGTTGTTCTTTTCTGTTTTACTGTATAGTATATTACAGTGTTTTTATTAATATTACAGTAATTCTGTATTATATTACAGTGTTTTGAATTTGATTATAGTGTTTTGCCATCATTTTTACATACAGTTAATATTTTTTTATGATTATTTTTGGGTTGTGGAACCAATCGGTGAGTTTCCATTATTTCCTATGGGAAAATCTGCCTTGTAAGAAGAACGCTTTGTAAGACAAACATGCTTCCAGAACAAATTAAGTTTGTCTTACAAGTTCAGTAATGCTAGAGCAGAGATTTTCAATTTTTTCATCTCTTGGCACACTTGACAAGATGCTAAAATTATCAAGACACCATCAGGATTCTTTTTTTTCTTACCGTTGATAAGCCAGACACACCATGCAGCAGGTAGGAGGCTCAAATTAAATGAATGATCCTCCCCAAACTGTGGCAGAACTGAGGACCACCTGCAGCACACCAGGGTGCCATGCACACTGTTGTTTCTTACTTATTTTGTTTTGACAAGTGGTAAAAGATATTGCTCATATAGAATTTCTGCATTCACAGTCACATATGGTATAATTGGAGGTGGCATTTTGGAGCGGGCATTGCATTGCCTCTTGGCTCCTCTGGATTCCACCCAGTATTTGGATCAACCTCAAAGAATCAGAATATTTTATTTTAGGTGTTGTCAATACCAAAAGGGGCCTTGTGAGTCATTAGACAAATAGAGCTTCCGCTGAGGTTTGAGTTTAAACTTCAGCTGAGGTTTGAGATCATGACATGTATCTACAACCTTTTGAAGGAAGCAGTCCCAGAGTCTTGTGGTGGGCCCACACTCCTCCAAGTTTACTGATGTTTCCATAGATGTGTTGCAAAATAAGTACGGTGGATCCTTGTTATCTTCTGGCATGGCATCTGTATATTTGAATATCTGTGGATGCTGAGCACATGGCTGGAGGGTTTCAGAAGGCCTTCCATATACAACTGGAATTTCCAGTTTGCCAGCCCCACTATTTGATTATCTGGGGGTGGAGAGAGATCCTGGAACCTCTGCTGAGCACCCAAAATACAGCGCTAAAGGTCTGTTAGTGTAGTGAGCAAAACTCTGATTGGTTTAGCATTGATACATTTCTTTAGAATGAGCCTCTTTATTCATTTTATTTCCTCAGGTGCCTTTGATTGTTTTTCCCAGACAGACCACACGATGGTAGTGCTTCAAATTTGATTTCATGTTGAAGAAGAAATGCGGAGTGTGACATGCAGTATTATTTTAAGTGTCTTTTCAGACATCACATGTTTTGACGAAGGCAGTATGTGAGAAGAGAAACATAGCTAGTGATCCTGTTTGTGTTTAGTTTTTTTCCCTAGAGCATTGGCATTTCTCTGAAAGGTTGTGCCAAGTTCTCTCACTGGGGAAAAGCCAGTGATTTGTTATCCACATACTGTATAATTGAATATGTTCATATTATATGTTCATTGATATAATGAACACAGCCCCCTTAAATTACCCCAGAAGGAGGTTCCTGACGATTGCACTGAAATGCATTAAAAATGAATCTGAACTGCACAGCCATGTTTACTGGCGAGTAAGCAAGCATGCCTTGGTTGGTGTGGAAGGTCAGTCCAGTGGAGTGCAAGGCTTCCAAAATGGTCCCGATCAGGGACGTCACTAGGGTGTCAGAAAGATGGCACCATTGAGGGGAGTGACACCCCACTGACCAAAATAGCTAAAATCATGATTTTTAGAATAATCCCATCATGGTGTATACATTTGGAAGCATAATTTTCAGCAGAATGCAGTGAAACAAACCACTTGAAATATCTTTATTAAAATGTGTGGCTAAAAAAACCAGAGGAGGCAGGGCAATGGTACATAACCACACCCACCATCCAAGTCGTTGCACCCCCTTCCACTGCATGCTGGTGATGTGCTGGCCTCCGCACCTGGTGATGCGCACCTAGTCAATCCTAGTGACGCCCCTGATCCTACACAGGAGTTTTTCCTTTCTTTACCAAGAGGTGCCAGGAGAAACTGAACCTGGGCTTTCTACATGCAAGCCCAGAAATTCTCCCTGGCATACTAGTTTTGTACCCAGCAATAAAGTCCTATGCATATCTACTCGAAAGTAAGTCCTGTTATGTTCAGTGGAGGATGTACTCCAAGGAAGTGTGTATAGGCTTGTGCTTCTTTGTCAATGGGAAGTCCTACAAATACGTAAACTTGTCCATCTATTTGCTTATGTGGTATTTATGTATGTACATATCATGGTACATGGTGCATGGGGCTGTGGGTGGCGCAAGCGGTTAAGATGCTGTGCCTGTTAACCAGCAGGCCAGGGTTCGAGACCCAGTTTGACCCCACAAGACAGGATGAGCTCCTGTCCTTAGCCCAGCTCTGCGACGCAGCTGGATCCAATCGTATTGGCTCTGCCTTTCCATTAGACTACTTCAGTGGCATGGAGAGGGGGGATTTGCTGCTTGGGTAACAGCCTATCCTCCATAACAATCCAACCAACGCTGCATACCAACCCAGGTATGCAGCGCTGAGCACAATACCATAGTCTTTCAAAATTGACGGAGGCCTGCTGTTTTATATATCATGGTATGTGGTGTATATATATATACACCACAGTGGTGCCTCATGTAACAAACGCTGCATGTAAAGTATGTTCCATGTAACAAACAAAAATTTCTCTATGATTCTGCTTCACGTAACAAACACATTCATTGGCAGTTGGAGTAGATGCTCTGGCTGGCAGCCCTTTTAAAAAGTGTCAGGGCTGCCTAGTGCACCTGCCCATAGCGAAAGCAACACTTCCGTGCTGTTCCTCCTGTGGCCAGGCATCCGCTGGGCAGAGGGAGAGAAGAGCAGTGGAGAAGAGGGAAGCAGCTCAGGGCTAGCCAGAAGGGAGCAGGGGAGAGAGATGAAGGATGAAGAGAAGGAGAAAGTGGGGAGACACTTTGATTGCAGCATCCTAACCATGCCTACCCAGAAGTAAGCCCCATTGTGTTCAATGGGACTTACCCTCAGGAAAGTGTCTTTAGGATTGCAGCCTAAGTAGACTTCATAGGATCATGCACACTGAATGCATGTTTTGAATTCAATTCAAGTGTTTTGTCATCATTTTTACATTCAGTTAGTATTTTTATATGAATATTTTTGGGTTGTGGAACCAATCGTCTGAGTTTCCATTATTTCCTATGGGAAAATCCACTTCACGTAAAGAACGTTTCACGTAACAAACATGCCTCTGGTATGGATAAAGGATGTGGTGTCAAAACTGTGTGAGCTTTAAACAACTACATAAAACCCAGCTCATGGAATAACAGCTTCCAAGTGTTCTGGGAGATTGATGGGTTGAATAGGGAGTTAAAAAGCTTTAGCAAAATTTGTCATGTGGAGTAATATTTGCTCATAAGCATAACTGGTGTGATTTCTCGTCACAAATGTGGCAGCAAAGACTGAAATTCCTCACCCCCATTTTCAGGTTTCAAATGAGGGAAATAGTTTTGGCAACTTCCATCTTGTGGAAGCCAAGGCTGATTAGTGTTCAAAAGCTCTTGTTCTTCCCACTGAGAGTGTCTCTTGGAAATAATGATGCATCATCACATTGATCTCATTTGCATGATACCTTTGTGGCCAGACTGGTTCCACTCAATTAGGGACATAACATCCACACCACATGATCGGCCTGACCTCTCCCCTCACGACCATATTAATTTTTCTCCTAGTTGCATGGAGGTGTCATTTGGATGAACCATGTTCCTCTATTAGCATAACATAGAAGTGAAGAAAAGGGCAGGGATAAGCCACAGAGTGTGAATGTCCACATCACCAGCCAACTCACCAATGCATACATATACCCCTTGTGGTCTGGGCCCATATATGTAAATCAACAGTGGAATTTGAACAGCCTTCATTCATACAATCCTACTCATCATCTAAGGTGGCCCTATTGACTTTTCAGCCACTAGGTAAGAGTAGTGGCTCCCCGATTTTGAATTTCTGTTCTGCTGGGATTAAAGACACCTCTCTTTCGGAGAGCTTTTGGCAATGTCTTAAGACCTTCACCAGAGATTTTAATTGAAATTGGGGACTGGTGTTTTTACAATGCTTTTAGTTGTTTTTATCCAGGGTGTTTTAATATTTTAATATCTCCATGCTTGAATATTTTAATTGTTTTTAATTGCTGTATGTTTTTAAATTTTAATGTATTTATCTTTTACTGTTAGCTGCCTTGAGTCCCCCCTTAGGGTGAACTCTGAATCCAATAAATAAATAAATTTGGCTAAGGAAGCTTATTAGTAAGTGAGCATAACTTTGCTTTTACCTAGGAGAGTGACTTCCTTTTCAACCAGGTGAAAAATTCTGTGTAACTGAAAGGCACAATCTTTCATTCAGTGCCATTGACCTAGTGAAAGATCACAGGTTACCAGCTTTTTCTTTACATTCTTCACTATCTTTTCCGCACTTGGCTGCCACTGAGAAGCACGGACTGGGTTGCTGTGGGCACATTTCCATATCATACAGTTGCACCAGGGCCCTGAAGAAGATTCTAACCTTGGAGACATGATTTGTATGTAAATACCACACAACCACCTCCGGGAGAAAGGGCTTCTTTTCATCAGGATCTTTTGAAGCTCCGAGAGAAACAGAGCTTAGCTGCGCTGGGGTTTTTGCCTGCATGTACTCCATAGGGTTGGCATTGGAAATGGCTTTCCTTAAAGATGAAGGTTATTAGAGCAGCTGGATGCCCCACAGGTTTTTCTGTAACTAATTAAAAACATAAAAGAGGTTCGAGCCCTTAAATCAACAACCCAATAAACATGGCTTCTGTCTCCATTTAATGCTGAATATCTAAATGTTGCATGAATGTGATATGGGGAGGAGAGGGAAGAAGGGAATGTTATGTCAGCATAAATTTCCCTTTAAAAGACAAATTTGGGTAATTTTCCTTTTTTGAAGTCATGTGTCAGACCTAATGGATCATTATATCCAAATCTGGGCCTTGTGACTTAACACTAAAGCCCACCAAGAGTGTAAACGTGAGCCATCTATGTTTCAATAAGGCACCTGATTTTGCCGCTTGCCTGAGATTCCCAAAATGGTGGTGGATTTTATTGAGCAACTGCCAAGCACCAATACACTGTGGGTCAGGAGGCAGTTTTAATATGAGTGGCACCCACCAAGTCCTAAGTCCTTTCCCAGATGTGATCATTCTTTGTGGGTGCACACAAAACTGCACCAATGATTTGTGAACTTTTTGTTGAAAAATGGCATATAAAAACTGTTGATTGATTGATTGATTGATTGATTGATTGATTGATTGATTGATTGATCATACCAGTTTGAGTTGACTCACCAGGTCAGTGGTCAAGCCTTTGGAAGCTAAAGGCTTTGGAAGCTAAAACACCCCTGAGCGATGCAGCAGACACCATGTCAGCACTGCTGAGATTTAGGTAGGATAGGGCTGAATCTTAGCTGAAATTGATGGGGAAAGTAAAGGGAAATTGCAACAGACATTTAACTTTAACAATGCCATTAAACGTCAAAATAATGTGTGCTGTCAAACTGAGTAGTCAATTCTGCATAGCAGAATTTCTAAAAGTGTTTGTAGATATTTCATTTATAATAACTATACAGTTGCATACTGTTGTCTTCTTTGTAAGGCAAACATTGGACAGGATGAGGCATAAATGTTGCTCTATGGATACATTGTGAGTTGTGGTATTGCAGCAAGGGATGATCATGTATGCCTAAAACATACAAGTGCCAGTGTAAGGCTTGGAATGAGATTGGTGCAGCCAGAAAGGGGATATGGCAAGCAGGTATGGAAAAGTGGAGACAGTGCTGATGGGCTTTCTTCATTTGTGTCAGAAGCAAATACACAGGTAAAAAGTTTACAAAGAAAATTAAAAGGAATTTAATTAGCTATCATCTGTCCAAAACTGGGCTACATGGACAGAATTTTCCCTTTCCAACATAAGAGCTGCTTCTGTTCATATAGAAGGGCACCTCAGTGTGGGGTGGTTTGTTTTTCTCTACATTCACATAGCCTATCTTTCATAGTGTATCCATGTCGAGCCTTCCCGTGGGGCAGTGCTTTCCCTATTATTCTTCCCCCAGAAGGATGGGTACCTCTGACAAGATTCCAGTCCCGGGACAAGGCCTCCGACATGTCAGAGCAGGTTTCCTTGACAATCCCCATTTCCCTGGGTTGCCCTTAGATCTCCCTATCCCAGCACAGTTTATTTATGGATTTCCATATAGGCCATGGTTGATCTTGGTCATACATATGGTTGGTCCCATTCACTTGACTTCTCCCCACACTAGTTCCATAGCTCATGCATAGCACAGAGGCATTAAAGGCATTACTGTTCCACCCAGCTGGCTATGCTGGTATTGGCAATGCTATGCTGGGTTGTTGTCATCCCCAGCTTGGGTTTTGCAGACACACAAATTTGGACTTGGTATTCATTTGGCACAAATGCAGTGATTTGAATTTAACCTAATTAGAAAGATTCCCTCATTAGGATGTTTTACCAGTTATCTGCTGCATCCAGTAGGAGTACAGCTTGTCCAAAAAAAAGTGTTAAAGAAATAAATTTCTAAAAGGTAAGCAATAAACCTTTGTCTTAGTTCAAGGCAAAATATACAGAAGCTTTCCGATAAATCAGTCAGCAGCATCAGTAAAACATTTTTAGTCACCTGCAGAGAGATAGATATATAGTAGATAGCTCTGCTATGTTAATGTGCCTGTCCTTGCTCTGTTTTGGGAAGCTGGTGAATCTTCAAGAAAATATGAAGCTGCAAAGAAAAGCCTTTTTTAAGACAGAAAGGAGATCTGCCCCCAAATCCAGAGTAACTACGGGAGTAACCTGTAGTTACTGCACCACCTAGTGAAAACTTATGCAAAATTCATATTGGAATCCATAGTAAGTTCTTCTTATACTGGAGCAAGGACTCCCCGTAGTTACTCTGGATTTTGCCCTAAGTAAACAGTAGCAGAAGTGCACTCACCATAAAATGTGGATGTAAGAGCAAGTGTGTTGCCACATCTCTTAGGTTGCCTCAAAATCACACTCCTCCATATAATGACATAGTGACTTTGTTATATATACAGTTCGATCCCATTTGGATGCCATACCATTAGAGCATGGATGTTGGCATAATGCCCATCATTGGATCGTTGGCATCATTATGCCCATCATTGGCATCATTGTGTTGGCATAATGCCCATCATTACACACTGGGTGCATCCTGGCAATGTCACTCTGACGGTATACTGACATCAGTACAATGAGGGCCATATGACAAGCCTATTGTGACAAAGCAATTCTGGGGCAGCCCCTCCCAGTAGCACCCCATGTGTTACTATGTACACATGAACATAGTAATTGTGCCCATGGAAATAGTGATTAGCCAGTTATCCAGGAGTTGGATCATAACATGAGCGCACAGGTTATGTGCACAGCGCACAGGTGCACTGCTTTACTGTGTCTGTCCAGAAGTTCAGATGAAGAGCCTGCTGGGGTGGCAGAAAGTAGAAGCATCTGACTGATGTGAACTTTGGGGGAGATCAGGAATGAAGATAGCAGACTTCCTTGTGGATAAGCTTGAGGGCTTATTTCAGGTTCTGAATCTAATCAGCTTTCTATAATTTGGTAGAGTCCTGCTCTAGGTGGAGTATGGCATACTAGCCATGAATAGAAAACCTATAACAGCATATCTGCTATAATTGGTATAGAAATGGATAAGGAGACAATGTATATAACCCACTTAACACTTCCAAGTAGATGAAATGTTGGATTTGGGAAGCAATGGATCAAATCCATGTTGAATCCATGTACAACACTCATTCTATGACCTTAGGCAAAACACTTTACAGTGGTATCATGACAAATGAACCATGGCACCCATTCAGGAAAAATGCAGGGTCAGGAAACTTTTGGGGAAAGAGGCATATAGAGTTGGCCCTCCTTATCTGCTATGTTTTGTTCCAGATGGTGATGCCCCAGTTATAAAATTAAGATGCAGAAATTGTGTAAATTATGGAGATTTGTGCAAATTGTATAAGTTAGCCCAAGCCTAACATTATGTACGTTGACATATATAGAAATAGCCTATGATATATGAAAATTGTTTAAACCTTAATTAATGGTGGGTGCAAGGTGAACATTGCTACTGAGTACAATTCAGTGGTAGGTTATGTGAATTTTCAATCTGAATTTTTCAAGTTGGTGGTTACCAAACCCATGGATAAAGACAGCCAGTTGTAAATAAAAATAAAACTATATTGCTGATGGAGGGCTCACTCACCCTTGGCCCTACTAATGATCCTTCCCCAAACATCCATATATTGTAAAATATATTTAAAAAACACAGAGATTTGTTTCTGCATTTCCTTGGAAGGAAAACTCAGCATTTTTTTAAACCAACTTCATTAAAGTCTGTAGGCTGGATAAAGTTGCATCAGGGAGCCTGATGCAACCCACAAGCTACTGGCCATCTCTGATATGGAAAAATGGTGGAAATTTACACTGCACCTGTACAGGAATATACATGTCTGTAATAAACCTTGTTCTCAGTAATTCCCCTCTGCCTTTGTTTTCAAACAATGTAGGTAAGTTGTGAAGTTATGCATAAATTATCTTCCTTTAAGGCTGCAATCCTGACCTCCAGTTAGGCCAGTTTAAGCCTGAGCACAAGTCCTATGCTGACCTGGGGGTCTCACAACAGTGCAGTAAGGCACTTCTGCCCCTTTCCTGGGGAGGGGGTTTACACAGAAATACCACGACCGCCCCACACCACCATGGGAAGATAACTCATCATGCCTAACTCAGCATGCCAGGTGACTTATGTCAGCATAAATTGTTTAGGATTGCACTCTAAGTGATCAACTGAGCTGAACATGTCCTGTGTGTCCTTACAGTTTAAGTGTAAATGTTCAGATATCTGAGTTCCTGTGCTATAAGATTCTGGCAGGTTGCTGCCTGTACCCCAGACAAGTATCCAATCTCTTGCCAGGAATGTTTGTTGATTTTAGTATCTTCAGAACAGCCAACCCTTTCTTTTCTCCTTAGCATAAGAGCTTGCCAACTAGCAGAAGTGGCCTTCCAGGAATTGCACAGCATGCCAGAATCTGTCCTGCAGTGGACTCAAACACAAAACTCACAGGCCTATCAATTGAAATCAAATGGAAGATAACAAGCCACTTGGATTCAGGAACTTCCTCTATTTTCTAATTTTTTCCCCTAAGGATGCCAGCTTTTTAGTTGACTTTTCTAGCCAGTTGGTTAGTATAAATAAATTTAGTTTTCAGAAACATGGGTGAATTTTAACAGCGAATCAAAGGAAGTTATAACACTACTTGCACCATGTCTGCTCACTCTGAGATATGTTTAAGTAATCTGATAAATCTGAGAATGTTAGCAAACAATTGGTAGGTAAAGGTTGCCATACCTGCAGGTTGCCATGCTGGTTGTGACTGACTCTAAGGGTGGTGCTCATCCACACTTACAAGGCCAAATGGTGTGCGGGTCACCATGGTGTGCCTAAATGGCAAAGCACATGGAATGCTACTACCTTCCCACTGAAGTGGTATTTATTTATCTACTTACATGATTTTTGAACTGCTAGATTGGCAAGCTGGGCAAGACACAGGAGCTCATTCCGTCTTGCAGTGCTCGGGTCTCAAACCACTGACCTGCCCATCTTCAGGTCGATACGCATAGCATCTTAACAATTCATTCTCACATGTATAAGTGAGGGTGCAATACTAACCAATTTAGGCCACCACAACCCACCCATCTCCATGTTCCTATGGTGGCGTTGGGGTGGCCAGCACATATCTGTGCAATAGCCTAACCCCCTCCCAGCATAGGCAGAGAAGTGCTTTATGGCACTTTTATGGCATCCCCAGGTCAGAACTTGTACCGGCCTGCTCAGGGGTTAGGATTGCTCTCTGAAAGAAATGGGCCCAGTGGTATAACTAATGATCATGTAGTCTGGTGTAAGGCTCAAAATGTTTCCTGGAAGTGATGTCACAACCAGAAGTGGTGTCATAACCGGCCTTTTTTAAAAAAGGAAAATGGGGGGGGGACTGCCCCATAGCAGCTCTCCACCCATTTGCTCTGCAGCCTCCCCCAGCTAGCAGTATAGGTAAGGCACTTATCTGCTGTCTGGGATCCAAATGATTTTGTAGACCCACAACAACAAAAGCAAACTGAATGATGTAAATAAATAAAAAGTGTGCCCCTTATTGGTTAGAGACACTGTGTTGGGGCAAAGAGGGATGGTTGTTTTCTCCCTGCTAAATATAAGAGGAGCACCATTTTGAAGTGTCTCTTTACACAGTTAGCATGGGTAATGGAAGCTGACTCACATTAAGACCTTCTCAGTTCCATATTGTATCATAATTACCTCTCTTTGGCTCTCAGAACAGTCAGTCACATGGGTCAGTTTTCAGTTAAGAAAATCCACTTTTTGCTCCATAGACACTTGACGTTTTCATTTTCTGATTAATTGGCCATAATGTTTGATAAAATACAGATATCCAAATGCAATTTGTTTCATTGCATTCTGCATTAAATTCTGTTTCCAATGATATAACGATGGTATTATTCAAACATACCCCATTTTTCACAATTTTGGCCATTAAGCTTCAAGCTCAGCTTGTTGCCACCCCCCAGAACTTGCTGCCTGGTGCAACTGCTACCCCCTCCACCGCTCTAGCTACACCACTGGATGGGCCATAATTGTTCCGTCCTTTTCCCTCAAAAATGTGTTTTTAGCCAATCTTCAAGTTTGCTACAGTGTTCCTACACATTGAACGGAATTCTTCTTGGGCAATAAGACAAAGCAGCATCTTGTTATAAATGGTAGGTGAAGTAATGCATGAAAAGACCCAAATTGTGATGGCAGGATCTGAGATGGAAAAGACCTATGAGGTCATATTTTCCAATGCTCCGACAAAGAAAGATTGTTCGATGCAATGCGTTTTGGGGTGTTTTAGCCAATCCATTTCCAAATGTCTCAGGCAGTGAGCTTCCTCTCACTTTCTGTCAGATCAATGCTCTGCATATAATACATACTTCAGTGCACACCACAAAACCAAAATACATTTCTCCTCAGTGTTTTGTATGGTATGCAGAAGATTATTTAATTGAAACTTTATTAAACCATGCTCACTTTCTCTTGCTTTGTTCCAGCCTCCATATTTGGCATAGACTCTGTTGCTGTACCTGTTTCAGAACCTGATTCTGAGTGATGGGGCTGACCTCATATCTCTAGGTCCAGGAAGAAAGTCTTACCCCCAAATCCAGAGTAACTACGGGAGCACATAAGAGACTTTCCGTGCACCCGTAGTTACTGCACCACCTAGTGAAAACCTATGGGAAATTCATATTGGAATCCAGAGTAAGTTGTTCTAACACTGGAGCACGGACTCCCCGTAGTTACTCTGGATTTTGCCCTTAGGGCACAAAAAATGGGACCTCTTTTCTCCACGGCACAGAAGGTGAAAAAAAAGAAGGGCAGTACTGAAACAAGTTTTCAGAAGTGTTCAAAATTTGACATCTTTTATTCACAGTGCAATTCTAATCTTTTATTCAGGGCACAATGCCACTTTCAAGTATTGGCATAGCTGTTGGCAGTGGGCCATGTGCTGCATCCTACAGTTGGGAGCAATGTGCGGTTGTGCTGGCAGTGTGAAAGATGCATGGCTGATTCTCCAGGCCAGAGCAAAGAAAGCTTCCTTTCCTTTTAAATGTTTAAAGTCTTCTCTTTTTGCATATATTTGAATAGAAAAAAATACCTGGACATTATTTAACATCAAAATTTGCATTTAAATATTCTAAGTTACTTGGAGGAAGCAGTTCATGCTCAAAATTTTTTTATCCCTATTTGTCATTGAGCACTATTTTCTGACAAAATCATGCAATTTGCTTAGATTAGAGGATGCATCACATACCATAATCACTTAGCGTAGTATGAGCAACACTGATTATTTAAAATGTTAAGGATCATCTGATGATGTTGTAGATAACCTTGGCAATGTCTCCTTGGAGATGAAATGATACATGTGCTCTTTAGCTGAGATCTTATATAAATGAGGTACACTATTTAGGATGCGTATAAATCAGATTTATTTGGAATACTACAATTTTAATGAGGCACAAATGTGGAGGATGACAATGGGCGCAATCCAGAGTAACTACGGGGAGTCCTTGCTCCGGTGTAAGAACAATTTACTCTGGATTGCAATATGAATTTCCCATAGGTTTTCATTAGGTCATGTAGTAACTATGGGTGCACGTAATGTCTCTTATGTGCTCCTGTAGTTACTCTGGATTGTAGGGTAATGTCAATTTATGTGTGTTCACCACTGATAGAAAACAACTGATAGAAAAGGTGATAGAAAAGCTTCAGGACTACTGAAAAGAACTACTTTTTTGTGCTATTTTTCTTCATCTTATGAAGGTGAGGGAAATTGACAGATTTATCTGTGTTTGAGAGTTCAATTTTTAACAGTTTTGCTTAGGTCTCTGGATTAAATTCAAATGTTTTGGTTTCTGATTCTGTGTGATCTGATGCAAGACCTTAATTTTGTAGAGGGCTTCCTGTACAAATTGGCTTCTGATTGAAGGTCACTGAGAACTTCAAAGAACTTGAGTTGTTGTCGGCTGGTTATCTATAGCAAAGAAAATTCAGTGGCTTCAAATTTCTACAAATGTCTCTATGATTTGCCCAAGTGTGATACTAACACAAGACCATACTATAATTTTGCCTCAGCTGACCATTATTTTTCAGGGGTGGGGCAGTGCAAAAGTGGCATCATCTAGGGATTTAGTGTGACCAATCCCAGAAGAAAAAAGTTCCAGAAGAATGGTGGGGCCAGACCGCCATGACATACAAATCTGGGCTTGGGGTGGGGACACCACAAGGCAGTGTTACTTCAGTGAATGATCGTGTCTGGGGATACTCTGGAGTCAGTGCTGAGGCTCCCAGCAGACTGTAATATTCTACTTATTGAGCAAAACTGTCATTTTTAATCATCTTCTCATTACAAAAGAGCCAGAATGGTAGTTGTTCAGGACCTGGGCTTGGACCTGGAAGCAGTCGCATCACCAGGGTGGTGCAGCTAGTGCAGGCCGCACTGGGGACACGCTACAGCAGGGTGACGTGCTGGAGGAGTTTGACACTCCTCTGGTGCATCCATGTCATGGCGCACCCATTTGGGCATGCTCCAAGACGGAGTAGCGGCCAGGAGCTGCTGCTGTGCCACAGAGCTGGCTTAAATGGCCAGCTGAGGCACACTTAGCATGTCTAGGCTTCTGGACATGCACATCCCCAGCCTCTGCCCGGTCATTCAGCCTTGCTCCAGAGGCCGAGCAGAAGCTCTTGGCTGCTTCTTTCCCTCTGAAGCAAGGCCGAATGCTGCACAGAGGGAACTGTGCCTGTCCAGAAGCCTGGACAAGTGCAGTCCCAGCCTCTGCCTGGCCATTCGAGCCTGCTCTGAGGTGGAGGAGCAGCTTCTTCTCGGAGCAGGCCCACCTCCTCAGAGGAGGCCCAAATGGCTGGGCAGAAGCATGGCCAGGTAGAAGCATTCCTCTTTAAGGAGGAGTAGGTTCCTCCTCCTCAGAAGACTGGTGTCAGAAGAGTACTACACATACCTCGCTGCACCAGGTGACACACACTGTCGCGTTGCTCCTACCTACTCAGCCATTAAGCTTCCTGGGTGATCTTGGGCCAGGTTGAGCCTCACCTACCCCTCAGCTGCGCATCTATCATATGTATCCATCTAATCAATCTATCACCTTCACATACTTCCGGGAGTTCTTGTGAGGACAAAAGGGAGGAAATAAGCCACAATACATCAGCCAGAAGGATTGTAGAAAAAGGGGAAAAATTAATAAACCAGGAAGATATAGTAGTTAAGGAGTTGGTTTGAGAACCGGAAGACCTTGGGCCAGTCACTCAATCTCAGCCTCACAAGGTTGTTGTGAGGACAAAAGGATCAAAGCTTTGTAAGCCACCTTGAGCAGCTTTAGCATGGGAGAGGTCATGCTTAATCCCTTAAATAAATACATTAGAAACCAAAACTTTCTGAAAGTGGACACTCTCTGACCCTACAATCCAGAGTAACTACGGGAGCACGTAAGAGACATTACGTGTACCCATAGTTACTGCACCATCTAATGAAAACCTATGGGAAATTCATACTGCAATCCACAGCAAATTGTTCTTACACCGGAGCAAGGACTCCCCGTAGTTACTCTGGATTGTGCCCAAAGTAGTGAATGAGTTTAGAGGGGAATTGGGGAGGTTAGGCCAGTACACAGAAATGCGCCAGTCTCCCCATACCACACGGGAACGGGGAGATAGATGAGTTGTGATTATCTAAATTGGTTATGATCTCACACTTATTCTGCAATCCTACAAAGTTTTCTGGGAGTCAGCCCTGTTGACTTTTCTGGGACCTACATCTGAGTAGAAATGTGTATTAAGGACGGCTAATATTGTGAACTGCATGCTCTCATGCCTCATTTATAGTTCTGCAATTCAATCAGGCACATATATTTGCATGAGCTGTATTTTGGGTGCTCCCATTGTCTGGAGCTGTAACATCATCGCAGTTGATGAGGAAGTTGCAACATTTGTCCTGAATTTTTTGGCTGCTGTCCCTTGCTTCTGCATCATAACCAGATACATTTGCATTAGGTAGATTAATTTACTGATACTGTTGCTGATAATATGATACTCAGATGCTGTTACTGCTTTCTGTTTGTAACATATAAATCACAAATTCCTTGTGTTCCTAAATGTGACATGAACATGAACAACAGTGGAAGTGTATAAAAAAATTTGAATGGAAATAATTGCATTAAGTTGAAATTAAACTTAAATTGAACTGTGTTAAGTGGATTACGCCGAAGGCCCATCAACATCCTATTTCCAACAATGGCAACTGAATGTCTTAAGAAGGGTAATTCTGAGGATTGCATTCATGCTTTCCCCTTCATTCACAACAACATATAGTGTTTGCAACTATCTTGTAGGAGTTTGGAAAACACTGCTTTAGAAGGCTCACCATCAGGGCATGAAAAAGATTGCTGTTTTCTTTTGTTCTAGCTTCATTTTAGTAGTGTAATATTTTTACTTATAAAGTTATCATCTGCAAGTAGACATGGTTGTTTGAAAATTAAGCAGTCAGATCAGTTGTCAAATTGTGGGTCCAGGACCGACTAGTGGATTATGGCCCAATTTTGGTGGTTTGTGAAACTGACGCGGCAGATCAGGTTATGTGAATGGTCAAGAGATAAATAGGGTGCTTTTTGGAGGAGGAAAGAACACTGATGTCAATCATCTTTTTACACCTCTTGGCATTTATAACCAAGCAGCATCTTCTAGGAACTCTAAAATGTATGGGAACCACTGATAGATTCATAAATCAACTACACCTGCATAATTGGTGTCTCCTGGGTCAAACATCTCACCTTTCATTGTATCCTGTGGGCTGCAAGGTGCTTGTCAGTTAGGGTTGCCATGAGCCCTGACAAAGAGGGACAGGGGCAATCCTGATTTTTTGGGACTGTGTTCTCTAACTGGCAAGCATGACAGAGGGGCCTGTCCCAATTTTGTGGACTTTGGCCTGTCCCAAAGTTGCTTATGGCAACTCTATTGTTGGTCCACCATGCTCTTGTTGTCTCAGGCAGGCAAGAAGCACAATCTGCTTGCCTGCCCTGGGTAGACTGCATTGGGTAGACTGCATTGCCCTGGGTAGACTGCATTGGCCTTGGTGGCTCATATTATCTGTAGACTGAAACATCACCATCCATTTGTCAATGTAAATGTAAGAAACAGAAGTTTGTCCATGTTTTAAATTTTTAATGCAAACTTTTCATGGAAAGAAAGCATTTGGTATCCAGCATCTTAAGTGTAAGGAGTAGGTCAGTAAGGTGGCTTCCATTCTGATCTCCTGGATCATTCTGATGCTGTTTGTTAGAGTGGGTGTTCTAACTGCATAGCATTAATTCATTCTTCATAACATCTGTCTTTAAGACATCTGTCTTTAAGACATCTATCTATATGTCATACCAACCCTTAGATGTGTACAAAATGCAAACTCCAGTAATATACATCATTAGCTGCCACTATCTGAACAGGGTGTTTCACTAAAAATTTGTATCCCAACCTTATGAATGCAAAAATGTGCAATACTTGAAATAACTCTACAATCCAGAGTAACTACGGGAGCACGTAAGAGACATTATGTGCACCCGTAGTTATGGCACCACCAAGTAAAAACCTATGGGAAATTCATATTGCAATCCACAGTTAATTGTTCTTACACTGGAGCAAGGACTCCCCATAGTTACTCTGGATTGTGCCCTAAGTTGAATTTATTTTTTCCTGAAAACTGCAGGACCTCAAAATGAACACACTTATCTATACAGTCCAAATTATTCTCAACTTCAAGAGTAATAAACTTTTGTTTATGGGACTTACTTCTGAGTAGATATGCTTAAGCTTTCACTGTAAGATACTATTGCTTTGTAAGTTTCATTTTTTAAATTTTATAAAATTTTATAACTTGAAAATTATATCTCATGTTTTGTATAAGATGTCCACATAAATTATACACATAAATTATACATAGTGGTAGCACCAGAAAAAAGGTGGAATGGGGACAGGGAAGGGACAAAATGCGTTGGAGCAGAAAACTTTGTCATACTTATTATATCTTATTATACTTATTATATCTCCCAAATAAATGGAAATGAGCCCATGAAAAATGCTCATTATGTATACTGATATATTTATAGTCGTTGGTGATAATAAGTTAAACATTTCGAGTATGTGAAAAATATCTTATTCATTCATTTATTTTATTTATTTATTTTAAAAATTTATATCCCATCTTTCTCGGGCAAATTAGCCCGACTCAAGGCGGCTGACGTAAAATATTAAAAACATAAATGGAACTATTTGATAAAAACAATTAAAACATTTAATATAAAAAAATTGATAAAAACAATTAAAATCTTACTTATAAATCACTGCTGAGTGATTTAGGGTGATGAGCTAGTAGTTTGGAGGATCCCTTCCCCAGGTGATGCCTGTGATTACCTACCCCAGTGGTTCACAAACTGTACTGCCCTGGCAAAGTGAACCAATTCACAGGGGGCTTCCCTGTTGAACCATTCAGCCACATGTTTGCGACCAGTTGATTAATTAGGTGGATGACTTTCTAGCCCTAAACAAGCTTTGCAAGAATCCTCATACTCTGGAAGGGGAAATAGGATTGGCTCTGATGCTGTTGTAATTACACTCAGGCTGCAATCCTATATACTGTACACGTACCTGGAAGTGAGTTCCACTGTCTGCAATGGGACTTACTTCTGAGTAAACATGCATAGGATTGGGCACTGAGTTATTCATATCATTCTCGCTGATGCATTTGTTTAAGGCTGACGAGTTTCTTCAGCTCTCTGTTGCTCCTACAGGTCATTCTATGTGATACTGCTGTTAAACAAAGCGGTCTTTTAGGTGGAAATCATAGAAATAGGCAGATCTGACTGTTGCTGTATAAATTGAAGTGCAAGATATCTTTAGGAGAGTAGTTGTGGGCTATCTATCTATCTATCTATCTATCTATCTATCTATCTATCTATCTATCTATCTTATCTATCTATCTATCTATCTATCCATCCATCCATCCATCCATCCATCCATCCATACATCCATCTCTACAGTATTTATATACCGCTTTTCAACTGAAAAGTTCACAAAGTGGTTTACAAGAAAATGAAAAATATTAATAGCTAATTAATAGCTAATGGGTCCCTGTCCCAAAAGGGCTCACAATCTAAAGTGCAAAAAGAACACCAGCAGAAGCCACTAGAACAGACATTGCTGGGGTGTGTAAGGCCCGTTACTCTCCCCCTGTTAAATAAAAGAGGAACACCCACTTGAAAGAGTGTCTCTTGCCCAGTAAGCAGGGGTAAGTTATGGGTGACAAGAGCATGAAGTGGGTAATATGGCTTTCTCAGAGTGGTGAGTTGCAGGAAGAAGCAATGGGCATAGAGTGCCTTTTACCCTGCTGCCACCTTCCTCTGATGGACAGAGCCAATCTAATCAGTTTCTTTTTTGCCTCTTTGGCTTGCTCCAGAATTCAGAACTCTACCTGCATGTGGATAGGGAAATGGCTTGATCAAAATGCAAAGTTTATACAGTGACGCCTCACGTAAAGAACGCCTCATGTAACGTAAGTTTCACGTAACAAAAAAAATTTCTCTAGGATTCTGCTTCACATAAAGAAAGTGCTTCACGTAAAGAAAACATTCGTTGGCAGTTGGGGCAGACACGCTGGCCAGCAACCTGTTTAAAAAGTGTCAGGGCTGCCTAGCGCACCTGCCCATAGTGAAAGCAACACTTCCATGCTGTTCCTCCTGTGGCCAGACATCCGCTGGGAAGAGGGAGAGAACAGCAGGGGAGAAGAGAGAAGCAGCTCAGGGCCAGCCAGAAGGGAGCACAGAGAGAGAGAGAGAGAGAGAGAGAGAGAGAGAGAGAGATGCTCAGGATGAAGAGAAGGAGAAAGTGGGGAGACACTTGGAAAGTGTCTTGGATTACAGAAGAAAGTGTCTTTCATTGCAGCCTCCTACCCATGTCTACCCAGAAGTCTCCCTCATTGTGTTAAATGGGTCCTACTCCCAGGAAAGTGTCTTTAGGATTGCAGCCTAAGTAGACTTCATAGGATCATGCCCATTGAATGCATGTTTTGAATTCAATTACAGTGTTTTGTCATCATTTTTACATCCAGTTAATATTTTTATATAAATATTTTTGGGGTTGTGGAACCAATCATCTGCGTTTCCATTATTTCCTATGGGAAAATCCGCTTCACGTAAAGAAAGTTTCATGTAAAGGAACTGCCTCCGGAATGAATTAATTATGTTACGTGAGGTACCACTGTAGATGCATGGATGATCCCAGGTTTATCAAGTATCAGATCATCAAGTTTATAGCTACATGAAGAACAGTGGTGGGCTCCAGCGGGTTCGCACGTACTCTATAGAACCGGTTGTTAACGAGAGATAGGACATATAAAGTTTAAAAATAGCCATTTAAAAGTGGCTGTCAGATGGGCATAGAACCGGTTGTTAATTTCTTTGAATCCCATCACTGATGAAGAATCCATGCCTTTAACAGCTGCCAATCAATGCTAAACACTGATGCTGGCCCTGCATCTACAAAACAACTTCTTCAGCATTTGCAGTGTATGGTGGTAGTGTCTGCTTGATGTGAATTGGTGTTTCCTCCAATCCACGATGGGGAAATCTGGCCAGCCTGTCGCCAGAATGCTGTCTTTCCCATCAAAGTGGTACCTATTTATCTACTTGCATTTGCATGCTTTCGAAATGCTACATTGGCAGGAGCTGGGCTAAGGATGGGAGCTCACCCCATCTGGCAGCACTCAGGTCTTGAACCTCTGGTCTGCTGAGCGGAATTCTGGTCAAGCAGTATTCTAACTCCAGCTGTCTCACCACTGAGCCACTGCAGCCTCTTCCTGTATCTGCAAAACATATTCCAAAACCCAATAAGGGACTGCTGGAAGGTTATTAAAAGCACCAGCATTCAGAGAATGAGTGAGGTGTACCACTTTTTTAATGTTCCTGGGATCTGTGATACTCCTTCCTTTCCAGCCTCCAGCTGAGAAGGAAGCTTGCCACCAGACAGGTTGGTGTTAGCTATTGCCTCTTTCTGCTCTGGTTTACTGGTCACATTTGATGTTCCACTTACAACCCAAGTTCTGGCTCCTCTTAATAATCCATGTTTCATTCTCGGGTGTCCGTTAGAGTTCTTTCTCCTGAACAACCTGGGCTCCCAAGTGTAAGAAAGGTTAAGGTTAAATGGATGTGATGGGACTTAGAGATGCTCACTTGTAAGCTGAGCTTAAGGTAAGGAAGGTAATAAGATTTCACAGGCTTGTGTTGTCCTGTGTTCTGTGAAAGTGACTGGGAGGCCTTCAGCAAATCAAAGAACTGATGAAAGACAAGATTTGCACCATTGGCCTTCAGCACCATCCATCACCATCGTACAAGGAGACACATAGCTTTGCCTGCATTGTGCTGGTGGCGAAGGATGAGAAGTGGGTCAGCACTCCAGTTCCTCTGCTAAACAAGACTTGTATAGGGGGAAAATATAATCATCTGGGAGGGAGTCAAGGAGGAGCTTGTGTCTAGCATCTGTCTCTGTGAAAGAGGGAGGGGACAGCATATACACAAAGAATACCTCTAGTAGCCCCAAGGGAAATCTGGACTCACAGTGTGAGTCCTTTGTCAGAGACCCTGGGATTCCAGCATGTCTTACATGGGGAGCACTGATTTCCTTCCATCCAAAGATGTGATTGTCATAAGTTCTGAAAGGCTGCTATTTTCATTTGATAAGCTGGCTTCTTCTTTGATTCCTTCATATATTATTGTGGGGGGGGGGAGAGAAACCACCTATATATATATATATATATATATATATATATATATATATATATATATATATATATATATATAAAATGCGCATCATCATGTTGCTTTTTTCTGTATGTGCATGTTTCCTTTTTCTGTGTGTGTATGTGTGTAAAAATCCATCAATAACCTCCTGGGGAGCAATGAATATTCTTATATACAGGGTAACATGCTTGCAAATTGTCTAGATTTGCTCTCAGCTTGTGCTAGTGGAAAATGCCCCTGCAGGCCTTTTATATGATGCTATTTCACCTCCCTTAATGAATATTCAAAAGCTGCAGTCACTGAGGACTCAGGTGGCAAAAATAGCAAGGTGATTGAAGCAAGCCCTGACATCAAAATCTAAACCTACATTGCTGAACGCATGCAAACAGGGCTTCTTAACGCAAGAGTCCTGGCTGTGTCGGGGTTCTCCCCCCACTTTTGATCATGCACAAAAAAAAACTGCAATGAAATTTACTATGAATTAGATGCCTGTTTCCTACACTGGTATGATCACATATTCCCCTCCCCCTCCCAAGATGTGTTGCAATAAGCATGTGGCTTCTTAAAAAAAAGACAACAGTGCTTTCTGTAATCCTTGCAGCAGGATTGAACATTCAGCATAAAGGACACACTGTTAAGATATAGCAATGCATGCATTGTTTTCTCCATAATGCAATCAGGGTCTCCATGGTAAAATGGGAAAAAATATTTATTTTATTTTATTTTTTGTCACCATCAGCAGTTAATCTAAAGTAGGAGCTGCTCCATTTCACTGTGGGTTAAGTGGCTTAACATGCACATCTAAGAGAGGGGATATAAATCATCCCCCTTCCTTTTTGGGGGTGGATTTCTAAAAGAGATTGGAAGATTATTGGGAAAAATCACTGATGCTGCAGCAGTTGTTGCTGTGAAGTCTTTCTTAGAGGAAACCAGCATTTCCAGCATACCCCCTTCAGTGGAATCACTTAGGCACTTCCAGCTGGTGACAGGGGATACAGCCATAATACAGCTTTCTCTGTCCCAGCTCTCTTTCTCATTATGTTCAATGCATTAGGATGGCTGCACTGTTTTGCCGACATTCAGGTACAGAGAGGTATAAGGAGAGATCTTTGAGCATGAACCTGTCTCATTTCTGCCAGCTTCATTGGGACCGTTGAATTTTGAATGTCTTCCCAGCTCTGGCCCCAGCATTTGTTCCAGGCATTGCATGTAAGGGCTGGCTAAAAGGTGCCTGAGGAGGACCTCACCTTTTCTACCAGGAAGGATTGTTCCAAAGGGTGTCCTTAATGCATTATGGCTCATGCAGCATCACAGCTGAAGAAAAACAGAGATTTAGAACTTAATCCTGAAGAAGAAAATGAGAAGAAAAGGAAACACAGGAAAAGATCCAGAGATCGGAAGAAAAAGGTACCTTTATTTATATGAGCCAATTCTTTACATGGATTCCTTTGTTTTACTTTGCTCCCACTGCAGTGAGAGATGTCAGAAATCTTGTAGGCGTGCAACTTGGTGACTCTAGATAATTGTTAAAGACGGTGACATGGCATTGTGTACCACAACTTGGGAGGGGGTGTTCAAAAAGCAAAGGGGATTTAAAAGTCAGTTTTTTAGACTTATTGCAGTGATGGTGCAGGTGATGTGCCTCTTTTTTTCCTTGGCAGAGCATTACATTGTCTTGGGAAGCACGCTTCTGGTTATTAAGTGCAACAGACTTGTTTAGGATGGCATTTGGACAGGTTAAACAAATAGCATCTGTATAAATCTCACCAGAAAATACTTGATCAGTGGTCTATTGGTTAAAATAGCTGTTTTTAGTGTATACTGGATCTCTCTCACATATTTGCTTTTAAAATAATACACTCATTATAGTGTAAAATATTGCACCACTTCCTTTTAATTTCTGTGGTTCATTAGGAAATGATCTCCTAATTGACTGAAGTTAGCAACTTTCCTTTGTTAGATTTAAAGCTGTGTGTTGAATTTAGTCCCCCCCCCCCCCCCGTTGTTGCTGTATGATTTGCATGCAAAGATACTTGTGGCAAACAAAGTCCTGGTTATGAGTCCACTGCACTGATTCTTCTATAATGTAGTCTGAAGTTCATTAATTCTGTATTTCTCCCACTATTAAGCAATGGAATACCATAAGAAAGTAACATAATCCTAAATGAAGAAGAGTTTGCAAGCTTGTCCTTTAAGAGGACATGGCAAACACCAGAAAAGGCCCAGTTCTGGCTTCTTGGCCATTAATGGTTGTAAATTTAATTCTTCAAAAGAAAAACAAAATAGCTTCAGGGTTCACGGTCTGAAGATAGGAATGAGGTTGTTGCATTTTCATGTGCCTTTGTGATATTCCCTTAGGGCATATGAACTAATGGGCCCTGAGCACTGATGCGTTCATTTTTTTAAAAAGACATGTTGTAGATTCCCTTAGTTCATATGTGTTTCTTTGGCTTGGGTAGTTTACATTTCCTTTGGCTTTCTTCCTACCTCCCTCCCTTTCTTTCCTGCAAAAAAAGCAGTGTTCAGCATAATGAAAATGTACTAAGGAGCCTTCTGGTACAGTGAGGCCATTAAAAGCCTCTATATAGATGGCTGCAGTCAGTGTGTACTGCAGCATGTAAGCTGTGGGTAGTTCTTCCATTTAAAGGGACATGGAAAGCCTATCAATTCAATTATTATTCTGGGTTTTTTATTGGCACATGGATTGATTGGTGTAAAATACTGCCTTTAAGAGTCTATTTTAAAGCTTTTTCACAAGGGGAAGATGTGTCTGATCTTTTCCCTGGCTTTATTTTAGGCTGAATAAATTAGACTACATCAATTGCTGCTATTCGCTTGGGGGTGTCTACCCCCATAAACACTCATATATCAAAAAGGGACACCTCTCATCATATGCATGTGTTTGGAATTATGGTTAACATGCATAGCCTCATAATCAACTTTTTGCCTTTTAGATTGCTGGCTGTATCCTGAAGTAGGCTTAAGTTTAACAATAGCCAGCAGCATCGTGTCTTTGTGTTTGTGTGGTCCTATAAGCAGAACATGGAAGGAGTGGAGAAGGGCAAGGGTGACTGTGCCAATAAGTACCTCTCAGTTCAATGATGAGACAATTGCTTTGTCGACAGAAATGCTTTATTGTTTATCCAGCATGACATCTTAGAAAGGAGATCTCCTAGCAACTAGGTGGGACATGGATAAAAAAAATAATCCAGCAACAATATGCAATCATAATGAACGGCATGGCTGTTCCTTTTTTGCTTCCCTCAATGCTCTGTTATATGAGAAAGGTTTCACAGACCTTTCTCCTTTTCACAGACCAGCAAACTGGGCATTTGGCTGCAATTATTTTCACCTGCCTGCTTATGGGTTGGGGATCTAAGCAGAAGACCTGATAAATGCACTGAGAAAGAAGACTGGAAAAAAGGGATTGAGATGTGATGTGGAAAATAGGGGTTAACTTTGGTGCATTTGCAGATCCAACCAGAATGCCCAGTGACTGTAGCGAGAAACATTTTGACCTTCCTTTACATTGTATGGAATCCATGGTGGTGGTTGGGTTTCCTTTAACGTCCCTTTTCCACTGTGAATGATGAATCACCCACAAGCAAGCATAAAACATTTTAACCTACCCTCAGGCCCGTTACAAGGTAACACACAAAGTAACATGCACTTTACCTGTGCAAGATTAGACACATCCTCTGGGAAGATTTAATTACATTAAAGCACTGGTGAGGTCTGGAATCCCTACACAGTACAGTCAACAGAGAGGTTCAACCATGTGTTAGACCAGTAATTTTCAATCTTTTTCATCTCATGGCACACTAACAACGCACTGAAATTGTCAAGGTACATCATCAGTTGTTTTTACCATTGACAAGGCACACCAAGCTGTTGAAATCCCTCAGCTTTCCTATTAATGACCTTTTCCAAAATCCCATGGCACACCTACCACTGCACACTGGTTGAAAACACTATGCTGGATCTTGAAGATCCAAGCCGCTTCTGAGCCAGTTAGAATCACCAGTCAGGTATGAGTCTCACCTGGCACCAGGACTGCAGTCTTAGGAATCAGTTCCATGTCTCTTGAATTTTTAGCCCTTTTCATTTACTGCAGAATTTGATTGGCAGAACCAATGTTTGATTGACAGATGTCATCAGACAAGTTATCTATTTTTAAATAATCCTCTAGCAAAGTTACTCAGCTTCCAAGTATTCATGGTTAGGAATGAATTGCTGGTATTTAAAACTATACCTGAATATGTCCACTTTTCACATACTGGTATATAAAGGGGCCAAAAGCTTTGTGGATGCAAACCACTTGCTAACACCTTTACTAACTTATGATTCAGTCTATTATATAACAGGCAAGGCTGTGTGTGAATCTTGGCATTGTTTGCAGCCATTGGCACTGTCCAGCCATTGATTGGGAAGCTGTTTTAAAACACGAGATCATATCCGTCAACATGTAACCGATGCAAAAGGGACACTTCTGGATACACTCCTGGGGTGGAGCCAACAATTTAGTTAAGGCTCACAAGGACAAGTATTGCTCTAGATTAAGACAGAAGAGCTAGACCAAAGGCTGTGATAAGTCCCAGCACATGGGGAGGAGAAGGGAAGGGTGACACCTTGTCAGTGTGCCATAAGGTGAAAAAGATTGTAAATCACCAAGCTAGTATATCCACAATTTTGTTTCACTATGGGTAAGGAAGGGTCCGGTTTAACTGATCTCATGGTTGTGGGTTGATCTTAGATCCTGTGGGGAGGAGGAAATCTAAGAAAAGGCTCTTAAGCTTGTGTAAACTGCTGTTCAGAGTAATCATAGCCAGCCCCTGAACATTTGATATTGGGGAAAAGAGCCTGACTCAATGCTTTCCAGCCATGCAGACCAAAGTTTTTTTAAAACTCTGAGGCACACATTCCAGCAATATGTGAAGTATACTGATGAAGAACGACATCAGGCATCAGCATTATTCATTTTAGGAAATAAGTTGTAATGTTGTAGAGTGTCCACTATCTTCTGTTGCTTCAGTAAAAAGTCAGAAAAAGACAACAAAAAGCCAGGCTGTATCTCAGGATCCTGAGTGGTGATCAACAAGTGAGCCAAGCTGCATTGTCAGGGAAAAGAGGAAAAAATCTCCAATATTCATATTCCTCCTGTTGGAATAGTGAACCCAAGTCTTGCTGCAGAGCTTCAAACCATGAATTGTTCCATCTCCCGAATTGTTCCATGTGAAATGTACTACTTTTCTTAAAGCACACCCTGAAGGAATAGCCATCTGTACATGCTCAGAGGCTCTTTGCTCCTTACTAGTTGAGATATTCTAAGGCTGTTTATAAAAATTAGCTCCACATCATTTGTGAGTTTTTGATACATTTGCAATCCTTTGCCCTTGAGAGGTAACTGATCTAGCAATCGAGCATTTAGTGCATCTGTATGGTGATACCAGTGTGGCTAGGATAGGAATGTTATTCAGAATATGGACAGAGAATAAAAGTTTCCAGATCTGCATGGTTTAGAAAAGGTTTGTCACCTTAATGAAGCAGAACCTATCTTCAGCCCTTCCAGTAATGGAGGATATGTATCTAGGATGTGTTAGCACTGCTTAATCATGTTTCCATACACACATTTAGGTTGGTCTAAGCAGCTAGATTTTGCTGTGCTTTCAATGTATACTTATGTCTAAAATAGGATTCTGATTCATTTTTAGCAGATGTAAATATGGAGCTGGGGTGGGTGTTAGTTCAAGGTGACTAAAAAGTAGAATAGGAAGGTGGATGTGTGCATGATGTTCAATAGGTTCACACAGCCACCTCCTTGCTTAAAATTGGGCTTACCCGGTCATACCCCAGTACTTAAGTACATATATCAGAGCCAAAAAGAACCATTACAGATCCATGAGGCATGCACATGCAAAGCACAGTGTGCATGTTTTACAAATAATGATAGTTAGATTCTTAAAGTTTGCCAACTTGACTTCCTATAAAGCATTCCTACTTGGAAAAAAATGGGCAGCCTGGCCACAGACTTATGGTGGCTTCACAGTATAAATGCAGAGCACACACGCACCATGACATGTCATGAATTAGTACAACATTGTGCTCACTCAGAAGAATGCCAGCCTTTCCTACAAATTAATTTCCAAGCCACCTCCACACCCTGGCTTGGAAAGTCACCTTGTTATCCATTAAAAGGTCTGCAGCAAAAGGCTGCATATTATATATGTCCCTGGTTTGCTAAATCTTAGCCCCTGAATGCTCCAGTATCTAAATTCATTTTACTTATAAATGTAGCAGACCCTATCTTCATCCCTTCCAGTAATGGAGGATACGTATCTAGGATGTGTGCCATAATTGCCTAAAATTGTAAAGTAGTAATGAGGCATGTGCAGAATCCTTAAAACGACAAAGTATTAAATTAGAATGTGCCTAGAGGTCCTCTAACCCCTGCTAAGCACAGGCAACTGCTACAGCATCCTCAGTAAGTAGACATCCAGCCTCTGCTTGGATGGCCTTTCCAATGAGGGGAGATCTCACAACCTTACAAGACAAACTGTTGCAGCACTGGACAGCTCTCCCAGTTAAGAAATTCTTCATATCCAGCCTAAGGGCACAATCCAAAGTAACTACGGGACCACATAAGAGACTTTACGTGCACCTGTAGCTACTGCACCACCTACTGAAAATGTTTGGAAAATTCATATTGCAATCAAGAGTAACTTGATTTTTCTCATTGCTGATACCAAGATCCACTTTTAAAGACCTGTAACAAGAGGGGAAAGTGCCCAAATCGTGTTTCCTACAGTTAAAATGCACTCATCACAAGCTTCCCAGGTTTAAAGATAGCTTTAAAGACCTATTTCAGGGTTTCTTGCTGTTCCATTGTTGCCCCAGAATGCATTGGTATAGATGCTGTACTGTGTTCAGCAGCCAGTTGATGAGATGAATAATGGAATCTAATGGAATCTAGTAGCTGAATGTGGTATAGCATCTATCTCAATGCATTCAGAGGCAACAATGGAGGAGCAAGAAACCTGGAAGTGGGTTTTATTTCTATTTTTCCCTTGATTTGTATCCACTGATTTTTTTTCATCCACTGAGATTTCTGAAACAGAGTCCCAGTAGATAATAAACCATAACATGTACTGGTGTTTTATGTTTTGTTTTTCTTTGGTTTTTGTTGGACCTATGTGCAGGACTTCATAGTTATTTGTTGAATATATGCCCAGTGATCAAGCTTGTGAGGATAACTTTGAATCCTGATTTGATCTTTCAAAGATCATATATTGCACATCCAGTGCACATTTATAAGTAAAAACTTTTAGATGAAACATCTTCCGGTCTATTTGAATCATTCCTTTTAGTTCAACTCCTTTGAACAGAACATGTGAAAATATTGTAGTGTGCTGCAGAACATGTACAGAGAAAGCCTTGTACTTCCAAATTACCACATACACAATAACATTTTAATTTGCTTCTTTTTAACCTTTGGTAATCATGACTTTTCAGTTCAATAATCTGTCCAGGCTGATTGATGAGAAAATCGTGGAATTAAAAACAAATGGCAATAGTTGGTATATTTATGGCTTTTCAAACAGGGGAGGGGAATGTTGAAAATCAGTTAAACTTGTATAAGGGCACTCTTTAATTTGGACCTCTCTTTATGTTCAACTGGTGAGATTGGGGTCTGCTATCTAAGTTCCAGCTTGTATACTTGCAAGGGGAGGAGGGGGCAGTATACAAGTGTGAGATTCTCCAGTTCTTGTTCTCATTATTTTCCATGATGTCTGAAACCACCCACTGTCTTTGAGCTGCAGAATATTATAGGATTCAAAGAGCTGTACAGAAATCATGATGATTCCCAGGGTATGAATAATAACTAAGATGAACTAACACAACATGAAGGTTATGGGATCATTTTTGTTACTTCCTTCCTACCACATCTCAATAGTCAGGGACACATCCTGCCCTCCATTTCATGAGCAGTGGAAGGCCCAAGAGCATAGCGTGTCTACGCAGAATTCCCATTGTGATCCATGGGGCTTCCTCCCAGCCAAGTGTGTATCACATTGCAGCCTAAATATTTAAAAGGATAAGATGCTCTCCCCACATTCTCTCTCTGCTACTTCTTCTTTTTTAAGACATCTCAAAGAGAGTATAATTTATGCGCTTTTTCTTGTGTGTTGCCCTAGTTTATGCACAGTCTGGGCTCAAGGAGCTAGATTTAATTTCCCATGTGCCCAGCATCTCTTTCAGATTTGTTCATTTCATTGCCAATTTTCTATTAGACAGAAGGATTTTCATGCAGGGAGGAGGCAGGGCTGGTTATCAATGATGGATAAAATGTATGTCTTGCTTACAGACATTTCTTTCCTATGCTGTATGGGAGGGTCCCTCTTTTTCCTTTCCATACATGCTGCATAGAAGCCAGTGGGCATTATGAGAACTCAGAATTTTTGCCTTTCTGCCGGGGTCTTTTTATGTAACCATGCTCTGATATCTTTAAAAGCCGTTCACCCCATTTCTGCTTCGCTAGAGGATCATGTCAAACCTGAATCAAGAACTGTCATATGAAATGGGTTGTGGAAAGAAAATACTGCAATGGAAGAAGACCATGTAGAGCAGTACTGAAAGTTGAACACTGTCCACCAACAGTGTTGCTGGCAGCCTCTGTTCAATTCATCCAAGCGTGAATGAATTCCTATGTAAGCCCAGCAATTGGTTTCTTGAGGTGGGGGGTGGGTGTGATGTTGCTTTTTTTGATATTTGGTCTATTTACTTACTGCTTGTACAACAGCTGTAACTCTGCTTATGAATTTGTCCATTAATGTCTATTAATTTGTCCATGAATTTGTACTACCCAGAACCCTTTCACACACTACATAAATAATCAGTTTGTACCAGTTGATCATGCCGACACTCATGGCTTGTATTCAACAGTGAGACCTCAGTAATTTGGTGCTATAAAAGGACCAATATTTGATACTCTTGAAGATGTGCCAAATTCCTTTGGCTGGACTCCTTTCCCATTCATGAATGTGTATGATGCTGAGAGCATCAAGTTCTGACTTGATCAGGTGGATGTTAAATGGAAAAATGTCTATAAAATGTGCAGGCTTAACATTAACCTAAATTATTTACTATTATGACTTTTGGTACTCTCTGTGGAAATTCTAATAGGATCAATCATACTTGAATATGTTAATGTTTTTCTTTTATCATACAGTATGGACTTTCCTAGGAATGAAATTTTATTTCATTGAAGCTACTTGGGCTGCTTTAGATGTTAACTGGGCTGTGGTGGCACAAGTGGTTAAGGCACTGTGCCTGTTAAACAGTAGGCCAGGGTTCAAGACCCAGGACCCCACAAGATGGGGTGAGCTCCTGTTCTTAGCCCAGCTCCTGCCAATCTAGCAGTTCAAAAGCATGTAAATGCAAGTAGATAAATAGGTACCACCCTGGTGGGAGAGGTAATAGTGTTCTGTGCTTCTTGGTGTATAGTCATGCCGGCCCCATGACCACGGAAGTGTCTTTGGACAATGCTGGCTCTAAAGGCTTGTAAACAGGGATGAGCACAGCACCCTATAGTCAGAAACGACTAGCAGTTAACCTGCGGGGCAGACCTTTACCTTTAGATGTTGTTTTTTTTTCTTCAGAGCTAAGACATCATTAATACAAATCTAGGGTACTTCAGCATGTACTCCTGAGATTGTGTTGGGCTGGTGCAAGTTCTTTATGCTGGCACAGAAAGTTTACAAATGCGTCCTGTGCCGGTTGAGCTTGTCTATGCAGAGGTCTGAAGTGCAATGGGGGTGGGAAGGAGGTGGGCAGCGGGAGGATGGGTGGAGGGAAGATCTGGGAACAGGTGGGAAGGGAGCGGGTGGTGGGGCTAGGATGTGGCAGATCTGCTGGATCCTTTTCTGTGGATGGCACAGAGCTGCCTCCAGAGGTGGCACAGAATCTAGTAGACTAAGGGCGCAATCCAGAGTAACTACGGGGAGTCCTTGCTCCGGTGTAAGAACAATTTGCTCTGGATTGCAATATGAATTTCCCATAGGTTTTCACTAGGTAGTGCAGTAACTAAGGGTACACATAATGTCTCTTACGTGCTCCCGTAGTTACTCTGGATTGTAGGGTTATTGGGGCTGCTGCTACTTTACCCAGGGTAAGGGAAAAAGTTTTTCCTTGCCCTGCACTAGCATGGCAGCACACCCAAATGCCTTCTTACATCTTTTGATTATCCGATACACTGCCTTAGAAGCATTTTTGGAGTCATTAGTGCATCTTCTTGGTCTCTGTCAGGTTACTGATGTATCACTTTGCTTTCATTTGATCATTTTCTTCTTCCTTTTACCTTCTTTACTTTCCATCTTCATCTCTTCCAAATAAGGCAAACATTTTTGTGCCTATCAGTCAATCTTCTTTTTTGATTCTTTTTCATTTTCACTGTTGTTCATTAAGTTCTGTCTTGCTCTCCTTCTCCCCTTTTATTCTCACAACAACTTTGTGAGATAGCTTGGGTTAAGAAACAGTGATTGGCTGAAGGTCATCCTTTGCTGAGTGCAGATGAGTGGAGATTTCCATCCATTTCTTTCTGAGCTAAGCCTAGCTGACTCCAACTTAGTGTCCGTCGGTCTTGATTCTGCTATGTTCTTCCCCAGTTTTGCACATATTTGATTGTCTTGCACATTGTCAAGAGCAACTGGACTCTTTGCTCTGCCTCTTCTGCACTTATTGGTCTTTTCCTCCTCAGCATTGGTTATTTTGTTGCTTTTGATAGTGCATTAAGCAAGTAATGGGCTCTTTCTGATTTATTTATTTAATTTATTGTTTTTCAGTCTTTCATTTTCTCATATCTTCTGCTAAGCACACTTATTATCCTAGGTTCCTATCTAACTTTAAGTGCATGCCTAGTTTTTCTCCTCAGATCTGAATGTCCAGTCTAATGTGAACTTGATTGGGATGGGTAACTGGGTGATAAGGCAGGGTGAATGAAGTCTGGGAAGGGGGTGTGTATGGCATAGCAGTGCCCACTGAATCTTCGCATCCTTCTTGGGATTTACCTGAACCATAAACCTAATTTTAACTCACCTCCTAGTATCAGCTGTAGAACTGAACAGGTCCGAATTGACCCATGGAGGCTGCTGAGGCTTACCCTATGGCAAGACCTCTTCTCCGAAGGTTGAAACTCCCCTGTGGGATATGTGCTACTGGAACACCACATGAGGAATTAGAAGTGGGCTGCCTGTTGCATGAATGAATGTTCATTCATTCATTCATTCATTCATTCATTCATTCATTCATTCATTCATATCTATACTGATCTCTAACTTTCCGCTAGTATTTCCCCTTTTTGCTCCATATTATAACAGTCATTCCCCAACTGGTGGATGGTCAAGGGAGGCAAGCACATGTCTGTCTACTGACCTAACCTTCCCCCAGGAATGGAGCAGAAGTGTCTTACAGTACTTCTGTAAGACCCATAGCCCCTCCTCACACACACTTCAGTCTTCCCAATTTTCCTGGTGGAGACTGGGAAGCACTGTGCTGAAATCTATGTCTTGATTATCTTTCTTTCCTAACCATTGTACTGCATTTCTTTTTATTTTTCACCTGTCAGTTCAAAAATGTTTGAACATCTTGTTCTTACCATCTCAGTTTTCTTTATACTAACCGCAAGTTATATTTGTTTGAATTTTCTACCCTCTTTTGCTCAGCATCTACAGCTTTTGAGAGTATTGATCTGTTCTTTCTTCACTGCATGTTCTTGGTTTTGGTGGTCTTGGTTTCTTTATTGTTTTTCAGACAGTGTGATCCTATGTGTACTTCCCTAGGAGTGCACAAAATGGGACTTCATTATTGTTTTTCAGACAGTGTGATCCTATGTGCACTTCCCTAGGAGTGAACAAAATAGCACTGCACTTTCTGTGTTCCAATTTACTCACTTGTTAATCAGAATTTTTCCTTTGTCTTTTTTTCACCAAAGATTCTCAGGTATTTTGCTTGTGTTCTTTTTATCACTTACAGCAAAATCCAGAGCAGTTATGGGTCCATGCAGTTACAACACCCGCTAGTGTTATCTTATGGAAAGTCACCTTAACTGCGCCAACACAAAGGGCTTATTTTGACTTTAGGATATGGGCCTAACCTTGTTACTACTAGCTTGTATCCAGTGCAGTCCTGTAGGGGTATAGTGGATTACAAAGGCTGCAGTCCTAACCCCCACTAAGGCTAGCATAAGCCTCAGCACAAGGCCTATGGTGGCCTGGGAGTGTCACAGAAGTACTGTAAGACACTTCTCCATGCCTGGGGAAGGGTTAGGCCAGTAGACAGACTGGCCTCCCTTGATCACCGCACGAACAGGATCACTGATCACTTGACAGGCTTGCCTCCCTTGATCACCTCAGGAATAGGAAGACCAATGAGTTATGGCAACCTAGGTTAGGACTGCACCCATGGTTGTTATTTTAACATTCACTGATGTGTTCATGGCAATCACCTCCACTTCTGTATTTCTTTTTCTTGATCTTTTCTTCATCTTCCTTAAAATTTCTGATTGCCATCTTTTTATTCCTGATTGATCTTCAGTTCCAAAGTTTTGACCCCCTCTCTTTCCTTATTCTTTTTATTTAAGTTGCTAAGAATGCTTCCCTTTCTACCAGCTAATTATGTGCTGTGTAAAGTAATATCATCTTTAAAGTCTGTCCTAACTCTCAGTTTTAGTTGATGTCCCGTTTGGATGTTGTGAGAGAGGGTAAAGAGCATCTCTCTATCCATCCCTTGCATAATTTGCAAAATAATATGTCTCAATCGTGTCTCCCCTCAGGTGCCTCTTTTGTAGACCTCATTCTTATCTCTATCTCATTATTATCTCTACTTTTATCTCTATTTTTTCTACTTTCTCTGATCTCTACTGCATATGCCTGGCAGTGATGGTGTTCTGAATCTCTGTGTTGCCCACATTTGTGCTCTCTGGCTTCCATTTCCGTATCAGGGTTCCTTTATGTTCTTTTCTCTCTGGGTATTCCCAGCTACTTTGAATTATGCCAGTATAATTCAGCATATACTACATACCAGTATGCCAAATTATACCTACCTTGCTGATGAACAGGCTGGAGGAGCTTGAAACTGGTGTTTCCTTTCCCTGCTCAGAACAAGATTATCACAGCCCCAAGAGTTCAATCACCTTTTTTTTTTTTACAGCTGAGCCATTCTTTCTTTTGAAATTCTGTAAATGTCAGAAGCAGCAACCAAAATAAGCATTAATATAAATTTTTAGGTCCACCATTCATTTTCAACACACCAAGTGTGCAACAACATGAAAAACACTGTAAGGCTTTGAAGTTAGTTTTATCCCCTTCCTATCCTGCATATAAGTTTCTAAAGTGAACTTCTTCCACATGATCATCAGCTACTGAACACAATCATGATTTTTTTTCCAAATTACCAGAATTTCCATAAATTATCTCAGTACAAAAGTGCTGTAGGGTAGGGCTATTGCTATTATTTTCATATTATGGATGGACAGAAGTGAGTCCAAATGGGTGAAAAGCCCCAGATCATGAGCATTCCCCCCTTTCTATTAAAAAAATCCTTTTTGGAGAGTTTTGAGAACAATTTTTATGATGATTTTTGTCACTTCAGAGAAAAGACACACCATTTCTTGGCTCCCATACATGCAACTGGCGTAATCTTACTGCCCTGCCTGGTCCTTTGCATTCAGGTGGTATCAGCATTGGTGCATAATCAATCCTTTGTAGCCTCAGTTCAGAACCATGTTTTGTTTCAGAAATGGTTTTCATTCTTGCTATTAACAGTGACATTGTCCACAACTTAGCAGATCTGTCTATCCTATGACAACACTGACAGCTAATGAAGTTGCATCATTGATAGCTAATGAAGCTATTCACAAAGCACTGTGTGTTTGCAATATCTGCTGTCAGTGATATCAAATCTCACCAGCTGTGATGATGGCACCAGTGTGGTGGTGGTGGTGGCAATGGTGATTGATGTTTATATATCACTTTTCAACCAAAAATTGTTCATGAAGAGGGTTATATAGTGAAATTTAAAAAATCAATTGTACCCTTCACCCAAAAGAATCACAATCTTAATAAAACCATGCCAAAAGAATCTGCAAAGAGCCGTTGAAAACATTGCCATGTTGGGTGAATATCAGTTGCGTTCCCCATCTAGGGCTGTGGGTGGCGCAAGTGGCTAAGACGCTGTGCCTGTTAACCAGCAGGCCAGAGTTCGAGACCCGGGTCGGCCCCACAAGACAGGGTGAGCTCCTGTCCTTAGCCCAGCTCCGCAACGCCAGCTGGATACAATCGTATTGGCTCTGCCTTTCCATTGGACTAATTCAGTGGCGTGGAGAGGGGGGATTTGCTGCTTGGGTAACAGCCTATCCTCCATAACAATCTAATCCAGGCTTTCGTGCTTCGCATGCAGCTTATGCAGCGCCGAGCACGATACCATAGTCTTCCAAGACTGACGGAGGCCTGCTTTTTTCCCCATCTTAAGTAAAAGAGGAAACCCCTTTAGAAGGCACCTCCTTTCCCATTTAGCAGCAGTACTAGAAAGGAGCAACACTATTTTTTGACCAAAACTTGGTGACTCCAATTCAGACTAACTGCCAGAAAATAGGTGTGTTTGGATATCTTTCTGGGATGTTTTCACACTCTCTGCTTCTTTTTGATATAAAAATGCTCACTGGAGAAAAGTGGCGTCACTACTGGTAGGATGTTGAGGTTGAGAGAATAACAACTCACTCAAGACCACCTATGAGTTGGTGACTGAGATGAAACTTGAATTGAGGGGTCCTTGTTTTGCAGTTCACATTCTTGCCCTCTATTAAGCATCGTCTCTCTTGTGAACATCTGATATTTCCTAAGCTCAGTCATGATTGATGTTAAAGTACGTGCCGGTGACTGCAATGTCAAAAATCCTGCCCACTCAAGTGTATTGACTCATTTTGTTAAGATTGCCATTGTACAAAGTAACTTCTCATAGATTTGGCCTTCCAGTTGACCAACTCAAATATCCAGACGTCTAGGTCTCCCAACAATAGTCCTCTTTGATTCCACCCACACAAATTTCATGTTAAGGTTTTCAACAGGCCTTTCAAACCGTTGAGGGGAAAACCTCAGAGCTGTACTGTGTAATGATGATGATGGGCCCCTTTGTACTATTGCCACCTACCAAACGAATTTCAGAAGAACTACCTCAATATGTTGAAAAGGGGTGACCAAAACTAGATTGTCGCCTGCCCTATATGGAGCTTTAACAAAGCATCTTATTTTAAAGTTGAAGAATGTTTTATTCATAGATATTCGTTTGTGGTTTTCGTTCTACAGAGATGGTTGTGTGAATCTGCCTTTACTGTGAGTCCAACAAAAACTCAGGAAGTTGAGCCACTATTTCTTGAGTTTTGAATAAATATACTAAAAACACCCGTTAAAAGACATGCAAGGAAACACTTTTTCTTTTATGCACCTTTTTCAGACTAAGCAAAGAAATGATCTTCAAGGAGAATTTATTAATGTGCTGATTACTTGCAGTCCCAAGGTTTTCCTGCCACAATTCAATCTGGAACAACCAGCACTTTGAAGCTTTTAAAATAAAACTTCTAAATAACTAAAGTTGGCTGTTTTTCTACCGGTACGAGGGAAAAACATGAAAAGTTGATGGAAGAATTGCTTTTGACAGTAGAAATGCAGTCAAAGTATCTATGTAGGACAATCCTTCTTAAAGGTGTTTTTCTATAAAAACCTGTTTTCTTGCAATATTTGTTCTGTTAGTTTCAAAAAACAAGTTGCATGAAAATAAGTGCTAAAAATCCTAGGACTTTGTCCACATGCCATGGAAACTTTACCTAGGCCAGCACAACTCATTGGTCTTCCCATAACTGTGGTTATATGGGGAGGCAAACACATGTGTATGCATTGGAGCCTCACTGCAAAGTGCAAGGGATCTCCTCCCCCTATGAGCCTTTCCAGGAGGAGGAAGCATCCTGGAATAACTCAGAACATCCTCAACCTGGAATGGCTCAAAGGGGAGGAGGTCCCTTGCGCATTGTGGGGAGGATCCCTGTAAAAGGGATCTGAACCATGATCCCCTGACAGCTATTCAAACCTGGAGGATCAGGTTTGGGCCTGCACCGGTTCAAAGCTGAGAACCAGCACCCAGTTTGGGAGCAATAACCATGCTTATTGTATCCTGTAGTGTTTCAAACATACCTGCAGATATTGATAGTTTTGATCTGGTAGCTGGATGGGGCTTTGCCAGAGGTTTTCAAATTGTTGCCAGTGTGAGCTATATGACCTTCAAAGGATGGAGAAGTGGGATGCAGTGATGAGATCTCCATGATTGACCACTGCCGGTGACCATTTTACTCTTAATTTTACTCTCCAGCATCATCCCAGGGTGAAGAGAGTCCTGTGGAAGCCTCCACAGGGATCCCCAAGCCTTGGAAAATCTAAAAATAAAGATCCTGACCCACTTCTGGTTTTGCAAGTGAAAACTGGAAGTGGGTCACATTCTTTATTACACTACAGTAATCATTACTGAACCATGATTTTTTTTATTACTGAATAGGATTAGTTCCAGCCACAAACACAGGAGACAGTATAAGAGATTTATGCACACTATAAGTGCATATGATGGTGGAAGTATCAAGAATAGATGTAAAAACAGTAATGAGTTACTGTATGTAGATATGAATAGTTTTAATGCGGGGTGCCAATATCCCAATGTATGGAGCAGTTTGCAGAAATGCTGGGTGCCTTTTCTTTTGATGTGATCAGATGTCCAGTATTTGAATGGCATTCATTTAACTTGGCAACAGTTAATTGAACAATATTTCACAGTAATTTCCTACCTTTCAGGTTGATGACCCCTGCCTCTTGTTATTAAAGCTAAATTTGAGGGATTCTGGTTTTTTTCTCCTACTCGTAGGTCCAGTTAGGAATGAGCACTGAGCAGTTACAATAAATTCAGCTTGAAAGACCACATGCACAATCTGCCTTGGGTCAAAAACTCAAGAGAGGCTGTATCTAAACAAGCTGTCTGTAAAAGCTTCTGGCCAGCTATGCTCCACTTCAAACAGTTGCCAGACTCCAAAAAAGTACTTGCCGTTCCGTCTTGCCACCCCCAACATCTTTAAGTGAATAAATGCCCAATCAAAGCAGATAATCCATTTTAAAAAATCTATCTGAAAGTAGGTGAGGATCAAGATCTGAAAGACGCTCTCTCCATAAATGATTAACATCTAGGCTCTCTCAACATCCTTGAGGCTCTCTCAACATCTCATGATTAAAGAGCATCCTTTTCACTCAAAAACGTTTCGGGCTTGGAGCTTCAGAAGCTAATTTAGGATTTTATACAAAAACTGCTACCTCATGTAGAGGCAACAGTTCAGGTTTTAGAACGTGGGGTGGTGGAGATCCCAATCCTGGGACAAGTTTTACAGCTCTAAATTTAAGCATCTAAACAGTTTTTACAGATTTCTACTTACAGTTTCATTTAAAGTGCATTTTAAGTGAATATTTGTTTAGGAATTTTTGTTGTGGTCACTTTTTAAGACCTCATAATACACAAATATATGGGTGCACTTAAAAATAGTCCCAAACTGGGGACACACAAACAATAGTCCTTCTTGATGCCCCTAAATGACATCGTTGTTGAGAGAATGATGCAGCAGCGCTAATTTGATCCTAAACATTTGCTTTGATAGAGACAGACACAGCCCCTTTATTATTAGTACACACTGGGAAAATGCATACTGTATCACATGGACCCAGAACAGATCAGTGGCCCACTGAACTGAGTACTATATACTGCCAATGATAATGATACATTCTCTGCTGTTTTTGCTTCTCATTTCGGTGCTGTTCCCCTGAAAAACTCTCCTTGTCTCTGATTTGGCAAATAGACTGAAACTGATTCCTGAGAAAGCATTGATTCACAAATAAATTTTAATCTCTGGATCATCTCATAACAGCCTACCACAGCAAGTCTGAACACTTAAAGAAGTATCTACCTGCATCACAAATTGTGTTATGGTAACTGTGATGCTGCTGTAATATCATGTTTGTAGGATAATTTATTACACCTAGCAGTGGGGGGATGACAGGCATGGGGAGATGGTGTGCATGGAAGATGTTGTACAGGAGTGTTGCACATGGGGGGACGGTACGCATGGGGGCATGATGCACATGGGAGCATGATGTGCATGGGGTGTTGTACATAGGGGGACAGTGCACATTGGGGGGATGGTGTGCATTGCGGGATGGTTCTCATGGGGGATGTTGTATGGGGTATTGCACATGGGGGTGTTGCACAAGGGGGATGATGCGCATGGGGGGACAATGTGCATAGGGGGTGTTGGGGACGATGCACATGGGGGATGTTATTCTGCACATGGGGGGACGGTGCACATGGGGGGGATGATGTGCAGTGGGAGGATAGTGTATGGGGGCAATTTTACTCCCACAATGCAGGTACGTTTTTGCTAGTAGAAAATAATAAAGAAAAATAAAACAAATTAAACTGCACTTAGAGAACAATCCTAACCATATCTACTCAAAAGCATGACCTATTGTGTTCAATGGGTCTTCCTTTCCTGGGAGTAAGTGCAAAATCCAGAGCAGTTACAGGTCCACGCTGTTACATCACACTCTAGTGATATGGAAAGTCATCTTAACTGCTCTGGAGCAAAGGGCTTAATTTGACTTTAGGATATGGGTCTAAGTGTCTTTAGTATTGCAGCCTTAGGCTTTCCTGGGAGTAAGCCACATTGAAAACAATGGGGCTTACTTTTGAGTAGTCATGGTTAGGATTGTGCTCTATGTCTCTCAAGTCTTTCAGGCTGTAGTCTGCCCCACTTGCACAGGAGTGAGCCCCACTGATTATAATAGGGCTCACTTTAGATTAGGCATGCAAGGCTAGGTCTCTCAGGCTCTTTCCATTGCCCTCCTCATATAGAAGTGAGCCCTATGGACTGTAACAGGCTTACTTCAGCATAGTTTGGTCTCTAGGAGAGGTTGAGCAGGTGCTGTTGGAGTGCTGAAACTAGCTGTATCCCAGCCAGGACCGTTTTTGCTTGTATTGCAAGACATTGCTTGTACTGTCTTATTTTTAATAAAAAATTATTAGAAATGTTTGCTTGTCTTGCAAAATGCTTCCAAACCAAAATGCTCTCAGTCCAAGGTTTTACTGTACTTGATTTTTACTCTCTGACAGATGCATCTATATGTTCACTTCCTAGGCCAATGGAAAGGCATCTTTCTTGCAACTATGGAACAGCACAACTGCCCAGTTAGCACCCCTGGTGTACTTTCTAAATTGTCCTAATAGGACGATCAGAGGCAACCATACTTTCTAGCGATGAAGTTGCTTCTTCAATCCTCTCCTCTATTTCCCGTCAGCATTAATGTGAGCTCTCTCAGGGCATCTCAGCACATCTTCATTCTCTCTGCCAGGGGATGTCACTGTCCCTAGAATAGTGGGAGAGGAATCAGCGCTGCATGTGGCTTCAGTGTATTGAGGGACATAGAGTTGTGGGGATGTACAAGAGCAAGGCACACTTTCCTCAGCACTGAGAAAAACACACATGTCCCCTCTTTCTGCATACCAATGAACTCTCCAACTCTGGTCCCAGTTGTGCGCAGTTTGGGATTCAACTACCAAAAACCGTTGTCCTGAGACAAGTATCCTGGGCCCTTCCAAGAAGACAATATCAACCTTTGGCATAGTGCTAGACAAGAAAATTAACCTGGCTTAGTTGTGTATAATAAAGCAAGATACAGAATTGAGTGAGAGGCTTTTTAAAGAGAAGATTTTTCATAAATCTTACATTGTTTATATCACCGCTCAGAATCATAAAATATGCATATCATTATTGCTTCACCAAAATTATTATTGCATGGTCAGAATCACAAGAAACATAAAAGCATTTCTGATCTAAAGCTTAATTAACCAGTTAAAATAATACAAATGCATCTATGAAAAGACCTGGATAACATCACATACTGGCAATAATGATGTGACAGAACATGGGACAAATTTATCTCCAAACATAAAAATAAGAGAAATATGTTCTCATACATACACTTCAGGGATTAAAAAAAACCATTTGAAAGGTAATAGCATTTCATACTTGATTTGATGTGATGACACTTACTGATGCTTACACTTAGCTTTGGTTAACATCAGTGCAAGACTACCACCACTGGAGGGAGTTGCTTGAAATATCCTGATCAGACTGATTGTAGTAAGGGGAATGGGTAATTGTGTGGATTGGGCATGTTTCCCCCAACCTCTGAGGAATGTTGTTGAGTGTTTCCAAGCTTAATTGACTTCTTATGAAATTTCATGTGCAGTTTTTCTCAGAGGAAGAACCTCTGTACTTGCTTATATTTTCACTGTAGGGATCTCATGATGTCCTTCTTGGATTACATTTTTGGAACTCATTCGGGGGAGGCTATAAGATATAGGCTGCAATCCTATAGAAACGTTCCTTAGAGTAAGACCTATTAAACACAATGGGGCTTACTTTTGAGTAGATATAGTTAGGATTGTGCTCACAATTTCAGTAACTGTCTTAGATCTTACATCAATTTCAGTAACTCAAGGAAACTCATTTGGTTTCTCATCAAACCCCTCCGAGGAAGAACCCCCAAATTCCTAACATATCTCAGCTTATGCAAAATTGTCAGCTGTGGTTTTCATGCCATTAACAGATGTTCCTTATCATGGCAGTTGGATGGAAACTCTCCAGATCCATTCAGATAAATGTATGTGTTACTGTTTTGGAGAAGGGGCTGGTTCATTCATGCAGTGAGTTTGAGACATAGGTCAGCCTTTGGTTCAATATAATTTTCCCCTAACCAATTCAGTTGATTTGATTTATATTGAAAAAAATTCAATGCTAATAGCATTGCAGTACTTTTAGTGGTAAAATAAGAAAGAACTGCCCAAACCTATATAGCAGTTTACTCTTATTGGGGCTTACTCACAGGAACATGATGGCACTTAAATTAAAATATCATTTAAAATATCAGTTAAAATTAAATTATAATATCAGGTGCAATTGCCCGTGAAACAAATTATTTTTGCTTTCAAATCAAGATACTGTATTTTTCTGCTTATAAGATACACTTTTTTTACCCTCATGAGGAAGTTTAAATCCATGTGCGTCTTATAAGCTGAATTCACAGCTTTCCCCCAACCCCAGGACTGGTGCGGCCATGACACCGTTGCGGCCTCCTGCGCGCCCAAGTCTCTGAGAGACTTGAGCGGGCTGGAGAAGGTGGTGCTATGGCTGCACCAGACCCAGGCGCTCTGGGGGAGGCGGTGCAATAGACTCCCAAGACCCTGGCTCACCGGCTAGGGATGCAGCATAAATTGAAAGGAGAAAAACATTTTTTCTTTACCCTGGACAGATGCAAATAAAGAGCCAGACAAAAGTGCTGGATTGAGGGCCACTTTTATTAACTATTTAACATTAAAATAAACAAGGACTGCTCAAATAATAGCCGTGCGGTCTAAGGGGATGCGGCTCTCCACACAGTTCCCCATGCAGTTGTTAAAGGTGGTAAAGGGCGTTCCCAGCCTGGCTCAGGGCATTCCTTGAACAGAGTTCAAGGATGCCCGTCTTTGCCAAACCAAAGGTCAAGGTAGCCGGACCTTGCCAACCCGTCTTTGCCCGTCTTTGCCAACCTGAAGGTCAAGCTATTCCGGCCAGTCTGCACCTAGGTTTCCCATCCAGGTAAGGGGGCTCGTCAGATCATACCCCCGGAGCTGGTAAAGCATCACAGGGAGGCTTCCTATTCCCAGACCCTTGCTACCTAAGGCTGCACACCGAAGGCCTATCCTGCCTATTCCGCACGACTCCTGCCAAAGTGACCGGGTTTAAAAGCCAATTAGTGTTAACTCTCTCCCCATGCGCAGCTCAGGGTAGGCAAAAAAGAATGCCACGAACAGCCAATCAGGTGGTATCCAAAAAATTCCTACCCGGCCCCGAAGCGACCAGCTAATCCTAAGCTGCACTACAGGGAGGGAGGGTGGGGATGCTTGCTGGAGCCCGACTGAGCTTCCCCAGGCAGAATAAGCCCGGTAACAGCCGGGCTCCACCCCCCAGGCCTTTCTGCAGCCAGTGACTGCAATGCATTTTGCCCGGCTCTGCAGCGTTCTACAGAGGGTAAAGTGAGCCAGTGCTGCAAGGTGCACCAGCTTCATTGTTTTCCTCCTTTAAATCAAGGTGCGTCTTATGGTCGAGTGCGGGTAATAAGCTGGAAAATATGGTAGTTCTAATTCTCAAATCATCCCATTGCTATTTAGTACCAGAAAAAAACAGTAAAATGCTAGGAGCTGGTTGGGAAACTTATGTCTTGGAATCTTGTAGATACAAATATCCCCTGTGTTCTAATGGTTCATTTCCCCACAATCTGCTCTTTCAACATGTTTTAATTGTAGCTCCACTCTTTCAAACTTTGTTTGCTAAAGGCTAAAATTGTCTTCCTCCATGTTGGTTTGCACATGACATGGTGATTCAAACTGTTTTGGTAAGTGTGTGCAAGAGAGAGAAACACTGCAATCCAACTGTAGCACCAGGTCTGTTCCCATTTCCCAATACTTTAATGAGAGTCCATTTGTTGACATCTTTTTGTGACAGCAGGAATTTGAAAAATAAAAAGGCATTTGCAGTTTGCTATTCGAAAAAGCAATGGAAACAATATTTGTAAACTAAAAAAAGACTGGGTTCCACTTTTCAACCATTTGCACTTTTCAACACTGTCCTGGTCCCTCACCTGTCAAAAAGGATATCTGTAATGGAGAACTGAATAATCTTGCATATTGATATTAAAATTTAAACCATGATGCGTCAGATCTCTTGTCAGTATGTTAGAATTCGTCATTTCATTTTTCGATAAGTAAATTAAAGTTGCCAAATGTTATTTGTTTTCAATAACTTTAAAAGCAAATATTTGGATAAAAAATATTTACCAAGAATTTATACAGTTAAGTATGCAAGAACAACTGACATTTTTTGGATTTAGATACTGTATTACACAAAACATCTGTGCAATGAAGTAAAAAAATTGTATACATTTCAGTGAAAGCCCTTTCAGGATTATTTATTAATGGAATTCTGACAGCTCATTGCTGTTATAAATTGAAGTTATAAATTTCTACACATAAAACATATAAATATATATAAACTGTAAGTTTATATGTTTATAAATATTGGAAGTTTATAAAGTTATAAACACTGGAAGAAGTTATAAATTTACACAATCTTCGGGAATTGTTGGGTGCAGACATCTTATACATGTGACAGGCTATTTTAAAAAACTGAAATTGTTCATGAATCAAGAAGTTGAAAAGTCAATTTTATGAAGTTTGGGACTCTCATAATTCAACAGATGTTTGACTGGGTCAGTAGTGGGAGATTCCAGAGATGAAACTGTGCTATCTTTTTTTTGCACAAAATGGAAAATATCAGTGAATAGCCATTTTGTGAGCAAACAAAAGATTGCAGAATTAAATAATTGGAATATTGGAATAATTCACACTGTGCAAATCCAGTTTCAAATAATCTATTAGCTATGTCATCAGTGATAATTTTTTGGCAGTAATTTCTCTTCCATTGAGCTGTTTCTTACTACTGGATATATTTGATAACTTTCTGGCATTAAAAAAAATCTAATTTAATTTGCAATAAGTATCACTGCACTTCTTGTTATATTTGGAATGATTTAATAATGTCCAATTACTTGGCAAGTAATATCCATGCCCCACTTTTAAAATAAAAGCTTATCAACTCCAGCTGACTTTGTGGCCAGCCTTTCTCATTTCCTAGAAACAGCCTGCTAGAGAACATAAAGAGATGTGAGATTACAAAACAGAAATAGGGCAGTGAAAACTTTTTTCTGTTTGGTCTTTGGTGACATAAGCCAACTTCTGATGAAAAACAGACTGACTTTGATTGTTACACAAGTGGATGCAGAGACCTTGGAACTTCTGATTTTGGAACTTTTCATGGTTATATGCGGAGTGAGAATTTATTAGGGAGATGAGCAAGATGCACCATTTCCACTTTGTGCCCATGCAATTTCCTCTGTGGTGGACCCAGTGACACTTCTCACAAGGCAAGAGGGTGTGGGAGCAGTGGTGGGGCTCAAGTAAATTAACAGGTTCTATGTCCCATTAGTAACCGGTTCTCAGAACTAGGCGCTCATTAACAAAGGGTTCTATAGAACCTTGAGAACCCCCTGAAGCCCACCACTGTGTGGGAGTCTTGAGGAATCAGCCATCAATCTCCAGGTGACTACCAGAAGCAATCCTGGAGATTTTAACAGAGCCTCCAGGAATTCCCAACATTACACCATGTAAAAAAAAAAATTCAGGAGTAGTTGGCAACTCACAATAAATCTGGATTGTACACTGCTCTCTAGGGAATGCCAGACTCCAAAACCTGGTTTCCGGGGATTCCAGTTGTTGAGTCCCATTGCTCCAGTGCTCCAGGACGTAAAATTGCCTGGTGGAAGACATGAAACATTCATTTCCAGAGCACATGCCTACTTGGTGCTGAATTGCTGGTTCCTTTTCTTCAGCCCTAGACTTTTTTGCTTTGTCAGTCTATGTGTGGTGTTTGTGGGCACTGTCCTAACCAATTTAGGCCAGCACTACTCATCTATCTCCTGGTTTTCGTAGTGTGGGGAGGCCAGCGCATGTCTGTGGCCTAACCCTTCCAGGCGTGGCCTAACCCTCCCAGGAGTGGTGCAGAAGTGCCTTACAGCACTTTTGTGGCACCCACAGGGAAGCACAGGACTTGTGCTAGGACTTAGGCCAGCCTAACTTGAGTTAAAATTGCAGCCTGCATCTGTAATTGGTTATATATGTCCTCCACTCAATATTTTCTCATCCCTTTTTCATACTGCATTAGGAGAATACATCATGTCTGTAATGGAACTGTGTCCTGTGACTACCAGTATATACATTTTCCTTCATATTACTTCTCTAGATCCATGCGATCCCATACATGCCCCCTTACAATCAAGACTTTTTAAAAAAGTCAACCTTCCTAATTCAACCTTTTGAGCTGTGAATAATGGAGAATGTCTTTGAACATGTGCAGTGTGCATTTCCCTCAACACTGAGTAATTACTACCAAGCCTGCACCCACACATTTAGCATTAAGGAGTGCTTCCAGATTAGTGAGCATTAATCTATAGACCTCGACTTTCTTTTTTGCAGAATACTACTACTTACAATGACTAGTAATATTAAGTGCATTATCTAAATATTCAGTCATATGAATTCAAAGGCTCACTTGACCTAATTGACAACCTGTTGTTGGTGCTACCACTGTAAACATTACAGTTTTCTTGCTCAATTGCATTTTCAATTGCATGGCTGTGGGGTAAGATTTTGCGCTGGCAGAATTTATCCTTAATGAATAACCTACTGGTGGATGAACTGGAATTAAAAATTGCCCGGCTCAAAGTAACTGCTAGAATAGCCAAACTCATCTATCCAAGAAATTACAATTGAGCTTTGCTTCCTTATTTTTTTTGCTATTTTATTTTATAAAATAAAATAAAAAGGAGTGTCTCATTGAAGACATGGATAGGATTGAGCTCTGAATCCTTACCATGGGGAATATCTTCTCCGATATAAGCTTGCCTGATGGTAATAAGTCATTGAAGATGCAAGGTTTTGGGATTTGTACTTGTGGAAGGTTTCATCAGCAGTTCTGAAGGCAAAACCTTCTCGGTGATTGTCTTCTGGACCAATTCCCAGAGAGGCTCATCACGTACAAACAGTTACAGTACATTTTTGCTTTGCTATACATTGATTTACAATCTTTTTACGGTGCTCTAGTTGGCTCAGTGCTGAAGTTTATAGGGCTATAGTATATAGGCTTAAAACTGCTGCTATGTTTATGGCTGGTTTCACTCCGTTTTGCTCATTCATTGTTTAATTTCTTGCTGTTGTTTTACTACTTTGTGCCTTAATCTAGTGGAAATGTGATCTTGGGAAAGTGTTGTCTATCTACATAAAAGGCGTAACCTGTATGTTGGGATGTCCACATCTTCTGGCCCACATTCTGTGTTAATCAAGCAGGCTGAGGATAAAGAACTGTCAACTTTCCAACTGTCAACATTTCAGCTACCATTGAAAATATGGGTAGATGGGATGCTATAGAGGGGTTGATGAATGTTGTATATTGTATATTCACAAGTGGCAGTTGCAGGCTGTTACTTATATATATTATTGCAAATAACACTCTTTGCAATGTGAAGTGTCAAACCAACAACCCCATTTCCTTGAATAAGCTCTCACAAAAGTACCTTTTGATGTGTTTCTTAAGGAGCAGCAGCAGTATGAATAAGAGCACAATCCTAACCATGTCTACTCAAAAGCAAGCTCCATTGTATTCAATGGGTCTAACTCCCAGGAAAGTGTCTTTAGGATTGCACCCTAAATGATGTGTCTATTATCACTTTATCTAATTCAGTATACAATATATTCCCAGTGAATTATTGCTTCCCATGTGCAGAATTCAATTGTATTTAAGTCTTTGTGTAAAAAAGGCCATATGGTTTGTCTCACAGTCCAGAGAATCTCTGTTGCTGCAAATATCAAATTTGGCAGCTATAAGAATTCCCCATGTGTTGCCTCTTTTATTTTACCCCAACTCCCAAAGATAGAAATGAATAAGGCAACATTTTTTTGTCAGTAACTTTATTATTTATAATGCACCTCTATCTTTTGGCTTTGGTTGCAATCCTAAACACACTTTCCTGAGAGTAAGCCCCATTGAATATAATGGGTCTTACTTCTGTGTAGACAGACATAGGGTTGCATCTTGGTGCAATAATTAACGCTTATCCTCCAGTCCCAGATGACCTGATTCAATTTTGCACAAGCATCCTCAAAATTATCACATGAGGTTAATGACTGTAGCCAGTCATTACCTACAGGAAATACGTTTAATAAAAACATTTAGATTTTTAAAAACTGTTTAGAAATGCTTATCCTGGGATAGGTTGGAGGGCTAAGATTACCAAAACATTTTTTTAAAATCACACTTTTCTTCCCCACTCCCCCAATTCTCACCACTGAAGAGAAGCCCAACACAATCATCATGAGCAGGGTGTCATCCGTAACAAATGACATGGTGGAATTAATGAACAATTAACGATGATCATATGTTATAAGCTACTCCGATTAGAATCAAACACATGCCCGCATGTACAAAATATCTCCTCAATTCTCACTTGCACTGCTATTGCGCTTCACTGCTTTTTCAGCCTATACCACACCATCATTTCCTCCGAGGTAATGCTTATATCATTTAGTTTTCATGGCAACCAGACAAAGAACTGTTCTATTCTGTTACTTGTTACAGGCATGTCCACGTGGGCACTGATGCCGCTGTCAAAACCAAACTATTATTTTTTCCTCCTCCTGACGATCATATTCATTTTAAAGACGATAATACCTCTAGTTCTTCCAGCTGATAGAGAGATCATGGTAAATCTAAAGATACATGAAGGAAAAAAAATATTTGCCTGCCATTGTGGCTGGCTTGTGGAAGGTTCGGAGGCAGGGGAACCTTTGTTGCACGCAGCGCAAAATAAAATTATAGTGCTGTGTAATTTATGGCCTTTATTAAACCAGACAAGCATAAACTGAACCATAAAAATCCCATCTGGATTCCTAGTGGCTTCTCTGTTATATTTTCAGCTCCTTTTTTATCTGAAGTTTTAAATCTGAACATGCATGTTTGATATAGATATTTATTTCACACTCTACTAAACTGGTGTTTTGGTGGAAAATATCTTCCTTTTTGTATAACGGGATCATCTCTGGACCGCTCTTGGTGTCACTGGGGAAATGGAGGGAGTGATCTAAGTCACTGCAGTGCTGTAGCAGGCAGTGGTAGGATTTTGCATTTTGTACAACCATTTTCTTCCCTTCCACCCCCACCACTCCCTTAGTGCCTTCGTAATGGGAAAAAGGCAAACAAAAGATGTGTTTCTCTGTTGATTGCTAACCTAGAGGGTTGTAGCAGAAGCCTCTTATTATTTTTATCACATCCCTTGGCATCCAGCGGCGGACAAAATGTGAAGCTATTGGAAGTTGCAAGATGGGAAGCTATTGGAAATTGCACTGCTTAGCAGTATCGTCCAGAACTGCCATTTGAGTGGTAGTGTTTTTTAAATAAATTATAAATATTATACACCTGCATCCTGTTTTATAGCATGGTGGTGAGACATTTGAGCTCAAGGTTGCTGAGTGTTTTAAAAGTCGGTGGATCTGAATTTTATCTCCAATCCTTTAAGTATTTATTTAAAATTTTTATACTCCAAGAAACCCAGGATGGTTTTCATGGTTTGTTTACCCCTTTTGTCCTTGCATCAACCCTATGAAGTAGTGAGGCTGAGATATAGTGACTGGCTCATGGTCACCTAAGGAATTTCATGGCTGAGGGGATATTTGAATGTGGAGGAATTTGAATGTGGATTTTCCAGGTTCAAATACTAGAATCTCTGCACCACCCTTGCTTTACAAGATGGCAGATTCAAGATGGTTATAAGCAATGAGACAGCCAAATTGTAAATGTATGGATTGCTTAGGACTTGTGGTTTGGACTTTTTTGTTGTTGTTTTGGAGGGAATGCTTTCATAATAGCAATAGAGTAAAGGGGAAATGGAGAAGTAATTGCAGAGAGAAACTCCAAGGAGAGCAGAATACGGAGAGAAGGAAAACTGGGCAAGAAGGAGGCGAGAGTAGAGGGGCATTTGGCCAAGTCCTGCACGAGTGAGGTCTAGTATTGTGAGGTCATATATTGATTGGAATTGACTGGCCATGTCTTTGGATGCAGGCCTAGAATATAGTGTAGATAACATTTCTTACATGCTGTGTAAAAGAGTTAGCTAAATTTTAGCCAGTTGTTCAGAAATTAAAGCTTTAACTCCAAGGAAAGATAGACTCTGTATGTCATTAGCCTAATTCTTTCTACCAAAGAATTACCAAAGAATAATTACCAAAGAATTACCAAAGAATACCAAAGACATGCAGGATGTTTGACTGTTAGTATCTTCCCACTTAGATGCACGAATTGTCTGACAGGTTCCATGTTCAGACATCCTTTTTTTGGTTAAGTCAATATAGCAGCAATCCTAAGCTCCAGTTAGGTTGGCCTAAGCTCCGGTGTAAATCCTGTGCTGACCTGGGGGTGACACAATAGTGCTGTAAGACATGTGCCACTTCTGGGGGAAGGTTAGGCCAGTGCACAGACATGCACTGACCTCCCTAAATCACAGGAATGGGAAGATTGATGATTTGTGGCGACCTAGGTTAGGTTTGACCCTTTGTCTCTGAAATAGGAAAGTCTTTGCAAACTTTACAACAGGTCTGAAGGCAAGAGAACCTGCCATCACACAAATGAAGGGAAGCCATTAAGAATGCCTCCACAATGTATAATTAAAGGAGGATGTTTCCTGTACCTTGTAGATCAGTGTTGCCCAATCTTTCTGTATGGAGGCACCCAATGGAATAAATACTAGAGAGATGTTTCATGCTATTATCTGAAAGATTACTTTTACAGGAAGAATTAGCCAGATTTAGAGGAGCTTCTGAGTCAGCGTTCTAGGAATACCAGCTCTAAGCGCAAATCATTATGCTGAATCTCTGCATCCAGTTGAATGATTCCATCATTCCAAGCCATGCCATCATTCTTCACCCTAGTACAGTAGATGGGAAGTGGGTGAGAACTGAGCCGTTAATCATAGAGTCACAGCTGGCAGCCTCCTCTGTGGTCTTTCAGTTATTTATTTTGTATGTACCCTAGTAATTTGAGAATTACTGTTTTAGAGACTGTATGAGGATGGCAAAGTACTTTATGACACCACTATTCTTATGTTTGATGGATGTTTCAGATCCACAGAGGCAATGCCACTCTATTAAAGTAACCTATAACATCAATATCACCAGACAATGGGAGGGGGAGATCTTGTGCAGCTCTTCTAACACTTTAGTGTGGTACCTTTTATTTCATTCTATTCTCTAGGAATATTCTCACATTAAGATGCCTGCACATATTATGATTCTGACAGGTATAGTATCCCCCTGCTTTCTGATGGTTCATTTTCTGACAATCTTCTCTTTCAACTTCTTTCAGTTGTACTCAGAAGTAATTCTTTCAAGACATGTTACACCTTTTCAACTTTGTTAAATTCTGTCTTGTTTGGCCTCTAGGATTTGCTTCCAAACTTGATCACAAACTCTCGTCACAGTCATGCTGGCACTTGTAGTTTCATCCCTGTGTGCTTCACTGCCTGTAGCATAGAGTTTGAGGAAGGTTTCTGAGTGAAGGAAGAGATGGGGATGTACATGACCTTTTGATCTGCCCTGATTTTATGATTTAAAAAAAATAGAAAAACTTCCTGATGTGTGAAGAGGCTGTTAGTTATATGAATCCAGTTGCAGTTAGTTTAGCACATCCATCTGGTTGTCATGTTGCTCATACTGTTAATGCTAACTTTTTCTCAGCATGTTATATATTCACCAGTAATTTGGCATTACTGGTATTGTGACTCACAGTTACGTACAGTCAATTAAAGTTCTATCATTTGCTATCAGTTGGCTCTTCTGCATTTCCGGAAGGTTGTGAAAGTTCATTTATTAAAAATGTTTAAAAAGTGAATAAAAAATAAAGTGAATACAGTACATTAAAGAGTAAAATTTTGTTAAAAAAAATAATAGATTTGTAATCCGGGGAAAACAGATTCTCTGAGAAGCCTGTTAGTATCAACACAACTGATATTAACATTGATTCCCACCTACCTCTTAAATGCAGTAAAGGTTCCTTGTGGGAATTCACATGTCACATGGTAGAGGGTATGGAGTGTGTGATGATGAAGTGTGTTAAGCATTTGAGAGTGTTACATCTGCATTGGTCCTCTACAGCAGTGTAAGAGTAGAGAATGGCTTCAACCAGTAGTGCTCAGCTTTAGACCCAAACATATATGCAAAAATATATGCTTCTTTAAGATGTAGATAGTATAGTACTATCCTATATAGTATACTATAGTATACTACTGTACTACATCTACTAAGATGTAGATAGCATATTACTATTTCTTGAGTATACTCAAGAAATGCTTGAGGCTTTTCTCTGGCTTTAAAGGAAAGGTGCAGATAATCTTCCTTACAGAATTATGCTGTGCTGGTAACAAGCATGGGTATGTAGCATGTGATACTACTACTGGTTTAAAAAAAAATCATATATCATTTCATGTGTAATTCCATGCAAAATGCAGGGAAACAAACAACATTGAAATATTTCTATTCTGTCAAAAGTTATAGCCAAAAACCCAGCTAGTATGGTGCAATAGTACATTACCACATCTACCACTTTTGGGGTTGCCTTTGTCCACGGAAGAAGAACATTATAGAAGTGATGCACTGACTTCCCACATTGGATGACGCAAATCCTAGTGATTCCACTGATCATTACTAAGCCAAAGAACTACAATATCACTGTGTGTGAATGGGAGTCAGAAGAAGGATAAAGGATTTGAGGCAAGATCTTTATAATAGAGGTAGATTGTCCCTTACCTGGACACCTGAAATCTGAAATCCAGATGTTCTGGGCAAGAGTATTTTTAAAATAAACCTTATGTAGTATGAAGAATAGAATGTTTTGTGCTTATTTCCATGAACAGTGCATGCACAGGGTATAAGTTATATTATCTGCTCCATGGTCAGTGGCATAGCTAGGGGAGTACAAGGGGTAGCAATTGTACCAGGCAGCAAGCTTCAGGGGCAACAAGCTATGCTTGACACTAGTGGCTAAAATTGTGGAAATCAGGTATGTATATAATAATAATGCCATCATGTTAGATTTCATTGGAAGGGTACATCTGTAGTCTGTCGAACATTATGGCCAATTAACTAGAAAATGAAAGTGCAAAAGCCCATGGAACAAAAAAGTGGATTTTCTTAACTCAAAACTATCCCATGAGACTGATTGCTCTGAGAGCCAATGAGAAGTAATTATGACTAATAAGGTATTAATATGAGTCAGTTCTCATTTCCATAGATAGTTACCACTAACTAGGAAAAAAAGTACTTCTAAGTGGTACTCCTTTTATATTTAGCAGGGAGAGATTAATCATCCCTCTGCCCCAGCTCAGTTTCTCTAACCAAAAAAGGGGGCACTTTTTATTTATTTATTTACTTAATTAAATTCGATTTTGTTGTTGGAGGCTGTAAAACCTTCTCTGATGCCAGATATCAGACAGATGCCTTAGGCTGCAATCCTAAAGACACTTTCCTGGGAGTAAGATCCATTGAACACATTAGGGCTAACTTTTGAGTAAACATGGTTGGGATTGCACTGTTAACTACCATGCCACTAGCTCGGGGGAGACAGCACAGCAAATGGATGATGAGCTGCTGGGGGGGGGGAGGAGGGGGAGGAGGCAGGTTTTTCCCCAATTTTCTTTTTTCCCCCAAAAAACCCTGTGATGACATCACTTCCAGTTGTGACATCTTTTCCAGGGCAACATTTTGAGCGTTGCACTGCTGTCTGTCATACAAAAATGTCCCACACGCCAGCCCTTACCAATATAGCTTACTGTAAAAAGAGCAAGGGGAAACATTTTTCATTATGTGTATGCAATTATTTCAAAATCCAGACACCATTCTGTATCAAGCAGTCCGGATAAGGGATACTTAACCTATATGACCTATGAGTTTTTAAAAAATGTAGCTAGCAACTTACGGTATTTGTGATCCCTGACCGCACTCAACATATGTTTTGAGTTCACTTACTGTACAACCTCTAGCCATCTGTGCAGCATGACCTATAAAGATTATTTTATGATCAGTTTTAACTATCATTGTGGCAGTCAGACAACTATGCAGAAGGTTTGTGTGAGGTTTTTGGCACTAACAGGATGGAACGAAATCTTTTGTTAAATGCTTGTGCTCAGACAAAACAAGCCCATCAATCTGAAGAGTTTCCCTAAAATCCCAATTGGGATACAGCAATACCTTGCACTTTTGTCTTGGGACCAGAATGTGGATGGAAGTAAAAAATGGATGAATGTCAAAAGTACAGCCTAATTTAGCTTAGAAACTTATTTAGACTGGCAAAAATATGTAAATAACTAAAGTCATTATAACATTTGTGAATGTGTCCAAAATCTGAATAGACAGAAATAACTGAAAAATAAAATCCGAATAATGGTGAACATAATGGAAGGTTGGATAAAATCAGATGAAAAAGGAAAGCATGTGGATAAAATTTGAAATGTGATTAGAATTGAAAATAGCTGAAAGAACAAAGCAATGCAATTCAAGCAGAGGAAAGTCAAGGCATGTGAACTGTCAAAAGAATTTTAAAGATGTATTTTTATGTTGGGTCATAAAATTCAGTACTTTGGCTTTGCTACTTGAAAGCAACCCAAATAGTTGTATTGAAATTAGAAGTTTAAGTTCAAATTCAAATTGCAGATTTCAAAAACGCATTTTTTTCTTAATTATTACATTCACTGCCACATTCTTTTTCCAAGGAGATCTGAGCGCTATATATGAGGGTATCTTAGTAACTGCCCTATATAGGAACGGCCAACTTCTTGATATTCTCTATTCTCCAGAGAGTGGTTTGAGGGCTGACAATGTTTTTAGGTGCACAGACATTCTCCGTAACTGATTTGGCACCACCTGGCAGTTAAGGCTACCCAGTTTTGAAATTGCTGTGTAGGGACAGAACTAGGTTTATAAATAATATTCCAATTAGGTGTTGCATTCAAGTGGAAAATATCTTTCCGAGTGAAGATCTGAAACAACTTTTTTCTATTCCTTAACAATGAAGCAGTTGGTAAATGTTTTACCAAACTTCCTGTAAAATGTGGATTTGGCTGTCAGGGGCAATACAACATTTCTTTAGATTGAGCTCCTGGGTTGTATTCCATTCCTTAATTTATATGTGATACAACTCCTTGCATATTATTGTTTGAGGGACTGGATTAGAATATTTCTCTTGCTAAATACAGTAAAACTTTGGATCAAGAGTAACTTGAATTGAGAATATTTTGCACGACAAGCAAATGTTTCTAATAAATTTTGACTTGCAATGCAAGCAATGTCTTATAAAACAAGCAAAAAAGTCCTGGCCTGAATATGGCCAGTTTTAGCACTCCACCAGCACCTGCTCAGTCTCTCCTGAGAGACCGGCTTATACACGTCTACATGAAGTAAGCCTGTTACAGTCAAGCTTACATTCCTATGGAAAGGAGCCTGAGAGACCTAGCTGTGCATGTCTACTCTAAAGTAAGCTCTATTATAATCAGTGGGGCTTTACCCCTTCATAAGGGGGCAGATTGCAGCCTGCGTGCAGGTTAATTTGTTTTGTTTTTATTATTTTGTGTTATATGACAGTATTGTAATCATTTCTATATGACTGTTCTTGAGTTGTGGAATGAATTGTCTGAGTTTCTATGATTTCTTACGGGAAAATTTTCTTTGATATATGAAATTTTTGGAATACAAGCATGCTTTGGAACAGATTATGCTCATAAAAGAAGGTACTATTGTACAGAAGATGTTTGCAATCTAAGCAAAGAGTGAGGAAATGCAAATTAGCATCTGTGGAATTGATTTCTTTTTGAGTGGTTCTTCATGAGATAATAATCATATAACATAAAGTAGATGTAAAGATTTTTGGAATGTAATCTTGGTAAAATCAGGTCTATTACCAGGTCTATTAATAATGTTTTTTCAGAGTACTATTGGTTGCAACTCTTAAAAAATACATCAAGATCTACCTGCTTCATCCAAGATAGCATAAATTCATTCATCCATCTCTGCCAGCTATTTCCACCTGAGCTTAGGGAGCTGTGACCTTTGCAAGACATTGTGAAAGTCAGTAGATATTGTGCCGTTGCATTTCTGAAAAAATGTACTGTATTTACTCAAATCTAACGCTCACCTTTTTCAGGCAAATTTAGTTTCCAAAATCAGGGTGCGCATTAGATTCAGTGGTTAGTTAGATTTGCACAAATGTGCTGTTTTGATTAGAAGTATAGGGTGAGCATTAGATTTGATAGTGCTTTAGATTTGAATAAATATGGTATGTTGTGGAACTGCACAGGAGACAGAACGTGGGAGTGGGAGCAATAATTTTGGATAATGAATAGGAAATCCTTGTTGCCCTTTGCCCTGCTGCCCATACTATCCATTCTAACCTTCATACAAAGGGCTCTATGCCATGACCTACTACTGCCCTTTGAGCCTCACCAAAGAGGTTGTGCATGCATTTTCACTGTGACACCGTTCTAAAAGTTTGGAATGCTTGTTTGGGGAACATTTTGGATGGTGATCGTAAGAAAAGGATCGCCTGCTCCCTCTGTCATCCTCAGAGTCAGACTCCTTATATCCAAAAATGTTTCCTTAGTACCGTTTGCCTAATCCCATATGCACGCAATGGCTTATACATATAGATCCTGTATGGATCTATGTCTATGTCTATATGTATGTCTATGGCTGTGTAAAGAAGCAAACTTTGGCAAGCCCTTTTTGTCACATACCTCTTGAAATTTCTTTTTTATCCTACCATTTAAAAAGGTATAGGAATTTTTTTATCGTTTTCCTCAGCCTATCCTTACTGCATCAATTGTTGCCGTTTCTGCCACCTTCCCAAACTGCAACCACTGGCCGCAACCAGTATGGCGGTACATTCTGTTGTGCATGAGAGTCCAACAAATCTTGAGTGAGTCAGTAAAGTGCAGGATCTCACTGCATATAAATGAAATCCAAATCTCAGGATCTACATATTTTAGCCATTATTAGCACTCATCAACAATACCTCTCCCTTCCAAGAGCTGTCTGTTTATCTAACCATCCAGCATTTATCTACTGTCCAATCTTTTCCGTGAAGGGGGTGAGCAAGGTAGCTCATAATTTAAGAAAAAAACAACCCATAATTGCTTAAATATAATGTGACAGTCACAGTTGTTAATTAAAAATAAATCAAAAGGCAATCTTGCATTCATCAAAGGACGATGCCAGAGCCCCTGGGAGAGGAGTTTCTTTCCCTTTGTGTTGCTTTCTCTGGAGCCTCACACAAATAAGACTCTACCCCTGCCCCTCTCTGGAGCCTTTTCATATGCCAGAGGTCTCTCGGGAGGGACTTGTCATATTGAATTTGATTTGCCTTGTTACTGGTCCGTAGGGAAGCTGCAACCTGTTTCAACATAATGACACTCTTCCTGAAAGAATGGGTTGGCCATTTGGGGATGCTTGAGAACCTGATGTTACTCCTGGATGGTCAGGTGACAGCTGTGCTCAAGGGCACCTTTGCAAAGCTTCAACTGGTACACCAACTCTGCTCCTTCCTAAGGGAGAGAGAACTGTCTGGTTTAATGTGTATTGTAGTCCCAGCGAAATTTGACTATTGGTGCGTGCATTATGTGGAGCTATGCTTGAAGAGCATCCAGAAACATCAGCTGGTACAGAATGCTGCTGCATGGGTTTTTTTTGGAGCCTATACTTGATAGTATAGTTGGCGCATATAACTTTCATTTTGGCTGCAATCCTAAAGACACTTTCTTGGGAGTAAGACTATACTTGATAGTATAGTTGGAGCATATAACTTTCATTTTGGTTGCAATCCTAAAGACACTTTCTTGGGAGTAAGACCCATTGAACCCAATGTGGCTTAACTTTTGAGTAGACCTGGTTAGGACTGTGCTCTTTGTGTACTAGCTATCAGCACTTCTACTAGCTCAGTTCATGGGGTTGGTGATAAACTTTAAAGCCCTTAAGAGCCTTGGACTGGGATACTTAAAGGATTGGATTTCCCCCACTGAATCTACCTTCCCACTTTCCTCAACCAAAAGCAAAGAAAGGCAGGATATAAATCAATCAAATAATAAAAAACATCAGAAGCCTAGCTCTGTTTCCTCCTCTTTCTGAAACTGAGGAAGAACCTACTCATAAGAGGGCAATGTATGGAAAAAGGTGGTCTTCAGATAGCTTGGACCCAGATCATGGAAGGCCTTAAAGGTAGAAATTTCAAAGGTTAGAACTATAACTTTACAATAATAGTGTTCTCCACAAATCTGAGGAATAGAAGCCAGTGCAAAAAAATTCTCAAAATGATTGAAATAAAAATGATTACCTAAATAAGGTGTCTCTTGCTCTGTGTCGTTTCACAGTAGAAACTCAAATTTAATTAGAACGGAGAATGGAGCAGGTAGTCCTGGGTTCTGAGGTCTGGATTGAACTTGTTTGCTTCTTTTCAATAGTAATTTGTTAAATCCAGAGTAACTATGGGGGCATGTAAGAGACATTACGTGCACCTGTAGTTACTGCACCACCTAGTGAAAACCTGTGGGAAATTCATTTTGGAATCCAGTGTAAATTGTTCTTACACTGGAGCAAGGATTCCACGTAATTACTCTGGATTTTGCCCATGGTTTGACAAGAGGCTGACAGGTGCCAGATCTAAGCCAGTTTGCTGAGGCTCTCCTGAGATACTTACAAACTATCTTTGCAGCATTAGCATGGGCAGGGGTCCAAAGGAAGCCCTACGTTTCATGTAAACAATCAAAGCACAAGGCTTCAATCCACAGTAGGGATCAATTTTCTTCACCATTATGATGCCTTGAAACTCCGATTCTTCTCATTGAAGCTTTCATGGGAGATGTTTTATATGAGGGATGTGCCCAAAATAAACTTTTCCAAACACACCTTGGTATGACTCTCTTGGAAAACCAACACATTTATGGAAAAGTAGATATATTTTTTTTCCTTTTTGCAATTTAGGGCAGGTTTTTCTTTTGTGTGGTTTCTTTTGCTGTTTGAGGATTACCTCCATAAATCACAGTCGGTATCTCTGGGGCACTGATGGGGATTTCTTCAGCTGTACAACAATTCACAATGGATTCAGTATTAGTTTCCAGCTGATGATGAGGTAGTGTGACTACTAGAGTGATGATCATTGAGTGGAGGTTGCAGCACTTGGCACACAAAGGAACTGGTTCTGTACACCTAAGTATTTCCATTAAAACCAATTGAGATGTTCATATGTGCTGAAGTTGAATCTTAGGAAACACCTTCATCCCTTCATTAAAAATGGCCAGGTGGTAAGAACAAGGTATCCCAAATGGACCCCTTTATAAATAAATGTGAAGATTTTTTTCTGCAACTTTCAGCAACTGTTCTCTGTGGGTTTGTTTGTTGGCTTTTCCATAGGTCTGTGGGTGGCATTTATTTCGTAGTTAGCAACATTTCATAACCCCGCATGATGGTTGTGAGATATTAATAATAGCCTCTGAGTCCACTCATGAAATCTGTACTCTAGAGGAAATTTTTCCTGATTTTCAACTATCTCTGCTGTTTACATTATATTTTAATCCATTCAAGTAGCCTTATGGTGATGTCTGAGGGGGTAGCATCTTTGACCCAGAAAGTAGGGGCAATTTATGTGGATCAGATTTGATGGACTTGCAATGGAGATCTTCATACAAAGATTTGAATGCATCTGTTGGAGATGCTTTTGGAAGATTTCCTGTTACAGGGAGGGAGTTGGACTAGATGACCTATTGCATCCCTTCCAACTCTAGGAGTCTGTGAGAGATAATGATACTGAGCATCTCACATATTATTGCACTTACAGAATATTGTATATCCCAAATCCCAATAATTCTATCCTAAGAATCTCAAGATTCTTCCCTATCCCTGTTCCCTATCCCAAGAATCCCTAATACAATCAGTCTTGATGTGTTTTTTTCCTCTTGATTTTTTTTGTGTGTGTCCTGATCCCTTTCTCACGAGGAATTTCAGTCTCTGCGGACATTCCCTGTGTGACTTGGTGTTGTCATGTAATGAGTTTCTGCATCGCCATAGATAGCATCTTTGATATGTAACAGGGAGCTGGGAAACTGACTACTTGATGACACTCTGTACAGTTGTAAATATAGGTAGACATTCTTTGGAAGGAAACTGCTGGAATTATGGGGGTAAGTGAAGTTTGCTCTCAGCTTTGCTAGCTGGAGAAGAATATCTGCAAAGAAAGAAAAGAAGTCCTCTTTTCACACTTAGGGTGCAATCCTAACCTAGGCAGGCACAACTCATTCTTCCCATTCCTATGGTGATATAGGTAGGCAAGCACATATCTGTGCACTGGCTTAACCCTCCCCCAACAGCAGCACAGAAGTGTCTCATGGCACTTTTCTGACACTCCCAGGTCAGCACAGAAATTAGGCCAGCTTAGGTCGGCTTAACTGGAAATTAGGATTGCAGCCTTAAGCCTGAATGCATGGAGGGAAAATAGGGATGAACTGGCTAATTGTGCCCCTCATGCCCAGCTTTCCCCATTCCTCTTAATTAGCTATTAATTTTTTCATTTTCTTGTAAACCACTTTGGGCGCAATCCAGAGTAACTACGGGGAGTCCTTGCTCTGGTGTAAGAACAATTTACTCTGGCTTGCAATATGAATTTCCCATAGGTTTTTCACTAGGTTGTGCCGTAACTACGGGTGCACGTAATGTCTCTCAAGTGCTCCCGTAGTTACCGCTGGATTGTAGGATTTGTGAACTTTTTAGATGAAAAAGTTATATAAATATAAAAAGTATATAAATACTGTAGATAGTCAAGGTTTGTTTGCACTGAAACCATGGAGTATCTTGGCTGGCTAGGCTTTAACATCAAAAGAAATTCTACAGGCAAGCGCTGAATATCAGAAGCCCGGGGGGGGGGGGGGTGACAATTGAATGAATTCATGTTGGAGATGTGGCTACCTGATGTGCTACAATTCTTCCTCTCTCTTTCAACCTGAACCTGAGTATAATGGCAAAGATTAAAAAAGCGAGTTAATGTGATCACATCTAGGCTTTGTTTCATTTGGGGGCTGGGGTGGGCTTGTAAATGTTTCATGAAATGGGTAGGTTTTGCAATGGAAACAACATGTAATGGGGCACATCTCATTTGCATATTGTGCCAATATGCCACACGCAGGCACATAACAGAATTGTTCTTACGTGGTTTTTTTTATAGACACATACAACCAAGTATGATGTAATGTATGAGACACAATGAGCTACCAGGCTGTTCCTCCTTTTTCTACAGAACAGCCTGTGATATCACTGAAGTGAATAATTCTATATTTGGCTGTGAGATATGTCAACTGCAAATCGCAGCAACGCAGCAGATGCCCTGGCTGGCTGGTTGCCATTAGTGCATCTGGGGACTTATTTACTAGGTACGGGCAGATTTGGTAGAGAACATGCAGCCTTGCTGCCCCTTATTTTCATGTCCTTTTTATAGTCATAGTCTGTATTTGACTTGCCCACCACTGTCACATACTAAAAACTGATTTTTGGATACAGCAATATGAAACGCAGGTGTTAGATGCTCTTTTGACACACATATTACTTGAAATTCTCTTTTGAATTTCAGATTTTTGTTTTGTTAAACAGGCTGAAATAGCTTTCCATTCTTTCCCTCACTCATGCTGATTACTTTTTAAAATGTATTAGGATTTTATGTCGCATCTGTGGACATGTCTCCATTATGAGTGAGATCTGTTAGTAAGTATTAATTCTGAGCTTCTTGTCTGGGGAGGGTCCTCTTGTTGAATTTTCCTTTGGAATTCTTTATACAGTACATTTTTAGGTATGTTCATAAGGTCTTCCTGTTTCAAAAGTACACATGAAAAGTGTAAATACAACAAATATGCATTTGTGATTATGTTCACTTGATCCTTCCTTTGTGGTCCTCAGAGATTTATGATTGGTTACCACTCTTTGATGCTTGTCTACGAAATAGCAAACCTGGGTTCCCTCTGAATAAGTTGGGAAATATAGTTTTAAGTTCCCAAGCAGCTAAGGGTCTTTTGGGTGTATTCTGTTAAAAAAGCGAGGATGGAAAGCTAAAATCCCTGCTTGGGATCACTTAATTATGGCTCCAGAGTGTCTAAAGAACATACACTAATGGCATAATACTATGCATGTGTGCATAGGACAATACAGTGTGCATAGGAAGACACAATTTTATTGCTTGGCAGTTCCTAGCATGCAGTTGCCGCAATGGACAGGGTGACCAGATCCTAAAATGAAAGTGTAGGACCTGGTCACTCAAAAGTCATAGTCTGTATTTGACTTTCCCACCACTATCACATAATAAAAATTGATTTTTGGATACAGCAATATGAAACTCAGGTGTTATTTTCAATTGAAAATCCGGACTTATGTCCTACATTTTGTCCTACGTTTAAAAAATGTCAAAAAATTTAATTTTTTTAAAATAGCCGGTAGACTGGCTTACTTACCATGACATGCATGCATGGTGGTGATGGTGGTGGACCTATGCTATGCCCTATCTCAGACCTATTTCCCTTTTTGGTGGTGCAGACATGCCTTATGGCACATTTGTGACAGAGGCCGGTGTAAGTGACTTGCACTGGCCTAGAGGGTGCTTTGGATTGCACCCATTTTATTGCATTTTGTATCAGATACTTTGTTTCTGTGACTACTGCTTGTGACTATTGTTTCAAAAAGTTAAGGAAGGATCAAAGGAAATAGCCTTTGACTCCCCCTCCGTTGACCATTTGCTCATGAAGGATTTGCCCTTTCTTTGCCCCAGACAAAAGGAGAGTTTGTATGTCTCACGGTGCTATGTCTTCCTAGCTTTTTCTGGACTTTTTTCTTTTAAGTATTGAACCTTTAAGTATTGAAGGCTTTTAAAGGAAAGCAATTCCATAAGTTTGTCCAGTTGCTCATTATAGAAGAACAGACTTTATAGTAGATAAAATAGCATTTAAGCCAATATCCTGGGCCTGGTTTTTTTCCAGGGTGTTTAATAAATTTGATTTCACTTGAACTGTATACTTGCTTTTGTCTGTTATTTTTGTGCTTTGGTTGATTTTTTGTTTCCATCCTTTTATCAAGTTTTGAATTGCTGTTGTTAAGTACCTTGGTTGTTCCTTTGGGAACAGAAGATATGGGGTAAAAAATATTTTAAACAAAAAAATAAAATGTCTGAAAATGATTGGTCATATGAACATGCTTCCTCAAAATGATGAAGAGAGATGTTTGAGAAATTGAGTGGATCAAGAATTCTGTGCTTAGATGAGTACAGCTAGTGGAATTTGTGAGCTAGTTTTGACCCAAGCCTAGAAAGAGCATAGCAATGTGCTTTCCAAACAGCATGTTCAATGATGTCACCGGCATTACTTGTTTGATTGTATTCCAATAACATCATTTTCCCCAAAACAAAAAGAAATTGTAATTGCTTAGAGGAGGAAAAAAGGATAGGGAGAGTTTCTAATATAGTATAGTTCATTGTGTAATACTGTAGTACATAGGACCAATTTCAAGCAAATTCCAAGGAGTAGAAACAGCCGTGCAGCCTCAGAGAAGTGATGTCACAGAATGTGCATGAATATTCTGGGTACTCAAGGGGGAGCATTTGAATACCTGAAAAGTAAAGCTTGTATGATGGAAATGTCCGTTTGACAGTTTGCAACACATTTAACACATTCAATTTTTTTTAATATTGTGTTTGAGATTGTGTATTTTGATTAATGGTAAAGGTCTGCCTTGGTTTTTGATCTGTGATGCATTGACAGCTTATACAGGTGCATTTAAAAAAATGTCAGTTTACAAGGAATGCTGGACATTAGATTCCTTCCAATTTTAATATTTTGTCATGTTTTGCAATCACACAATCAAGACTATATTTGCCACCACAAGGCTGAGACCCAAATTTCATGTTAGTTTAATAAGTTAAGAGACACTAATGGGAATTTCTCTTCTGGGGCAAATAACTATGTGAGACTGATCTGAATTGGGACCACATTGGCCACAGCCTTGATCCTACATTTCCCTTCCCCCACAGCGTTACTTAATAAATCAGTGTTTCTCAAAGTGGGGGTTGGGACCCCTTTGGGGGTTGCCTAGAGGTTTCCTGTGGGTTGCCTAAAGACCCCTGGTGCAGGGGGCCAGGTCAGGTTTGCCAGACCTCCAGCTGTAGCTGCGCGCACACAGGAGCTGACTAACAGCCTCAGGGCCCAATCCTATGCATGCCTATTCTGAAATAAATCCCATTGTGTTCAATGTGTGCATAGAACACACATTTCATTTGTAACAATGAAAATACATCCTGCATATCTGATATTTACATTACGATTCATAACAGTAGCAAAATTACAGTTATAAGGTAGCAACGAAAATAATTTTATGGTTGGGGGTCCCCACAACATGAGGAACTTATAAAGGGGTCCCAGCGTTAGGAAGATTGAGAACCACTGTAATAAATGGACATTAAGCATGTGAGCGTCATGAAAAATTTAGCCTGTGATCCTGTACGCATTCACCTGGGAGTAAGTTTCTTTAAACTCAGTGGGATGTCTGAGAAGGTATGCATAGAACTGCACTGTTAATGTAACTTGTAGCTTTATCCATAGACCAGACTAATCCTTTGAAATGAAATCTGTGAGTTATACTAAGCTGTTACTGCGTACTGGTAAGACTTGGTAGAAATAGTTTTAAAAGCCTGGTAATGTGAATAGTAACACTGAAAGATATAAATATATTTTAAAAGTGTTTTTAAAGCATCCTGGCTATTTTCCCTGTAGTCTGCCAACCAGGCTTCCTCCAACTGTTACAGTTCTTTTCATAATGAATCTCATCTCATATGTCAAATACCCCATAAATTTCAAAAGCAAGTTTTGGCTAAGATGTTACTATGCAAAGGAGTTTTGAGTATACCTTTGTTGGTAGAGGTCTAAAAAAAAGGCTTAAAGAGAACTATTCAGAGGCCCTCTATAATAGCAGAATATTTCTAACCCCAAGTTGTTTGCAAAGCACGCCATCCTTCAAAACCAATCTGGTTTACAGCCTCGATGCTCATTTGGTACCTATCACAGTGTGTGTACTGTACATGCCTGCTTGTACGAAGGCATGTGCAACATCAGCCATGCATTGGTCTCTGGCATTGGTCTCTTGGAGAGCAAATGCTAACCTCTTTCTGTATAGTGTGTAAAGGACATTGTGTTCCCCCCATGAGTAGCATGGGTGAAGTAGTTCTTGCCCACTGAAGAAGTCAGTGGGTGCAAAGCATCACTTGAGCCAACAATCTTACCAGATTTCATAGTGGCCCTGGCAAGTGCACTACTTCTAGTGGCTGTGAACCCTGAAAGGGCTGCTCTCTGCCTGTGTATATTTCCTCTATACATTAAAAAGTGCATCCCACCCCCCCCCCCAAATCTCCATCAGACTATCTCTGCACCAATAGGATACCCCACCACAAACAGAGGCAATTTATTGCATTACTAATAGGATAAATCCAGAAATATAGGCATCCTCCACTATTGGAAGGGTTAGGGGCTGGAGCACCATCCCAAATTGAAAACTGCTGAAAAGTGAAAACCAGTCTTTTTTAGCTTGCAGATTCAAAATGGCCACCAAAAAGACATAAATAACACTTGCAAAAGCCTAAATAACATATATTTATTAATACATAGCCAAAATATATGACAAATTAGCAGACCTCCTTCAGTCTTGAAAGACTATGGTATCGTGCTCGGCGCTGCATACGCTGCATGCGAAGCACGAAAGCCTGGGTTAGATTGTTATGGAGGATAGGCTGTTCCCCAAGCAGCAAATCCCCCCTCTCCACGCCACTGAATTAGTCCAATAGAAAGGCAGAGCCAATACGATTGGATCTAGCTGGTGGAGAGCTGGGCTAAGGACAGGAGCTCACCCTGTCTTGTGGTGTCAACCCGGGTCTCGAACCCTGGCCCGCTGGTTAATCACATGAATAAAGGCATGTGTAGGTAGTGAATATCATGTATTTGAATGAAAGTAATTTACCAAGAAAGTAATAAGGAAATGGTAAAAATGGTTTCATTACCATGTCACATGCAAACCAACATCAGGGAAAACAATTTTAACTGTTAGACCAGCAGAGAGAGGTTGAAAGAGTGGAGCATGTGTTTAATGAATGAGTTCTGGGTATGATTGACAGGTGTTGAAAGAGTAGAACCATCAGAAAACAAATTGTTAGAAAGTTGGGAATGCCCTTATAGCATTAAGCTAACATGCGTCCTGATTGTGGACAAGGACTTTGGAGCTGTAGAAAGGATAGTAACTTATTGTCTAGTTGCAGCTCAGTGGTACTACACAAATGTGCACTTGGCCTCAAGTTAACTCCTTGGTTCCTTCAGCTGAAAAGCATCTGAAATATTAGGGGTGGGAAAGACTTGGACATGAAGCTGTGTCTGGCCACTACCACTCAGTGGACTAAGTGAACGATCCACTTTCGTAGAAGAGAGTCCACTTCTGAGTAAACATGGAGGGGGTTGTGCCATAAGTGGGCAACGGTGCTGATTCAGGATGAGCACAATCCTGAGTCTACTCAAAAGGAAACTTAAACATTGTGTTCTTACTCCTAGGAAAGTGTCTTTAGAATTGCAGCCGATGTCAGCTTTGTATGCTCAAAAGCCCTCCTGTATCAGTGAACGGGTATCACCTGCAGTAAAGAGAGCAGGCCGGTTCAGGCCCAGGGTAACTAAACCAGTCTGGCTTATTTCATTATAACAATATATTTGTCATAAAAGTGAAGGGCTCAGGCATCTGCTGCAGTTGTCCTACCAAAGGGACAGCTCTAGTCGCCTGGAAAGTCCCTGAGATGAAAAAGAAAAATTGTCTAATTTTCACATAGCAGTTTTAAATTTGGCAGAAGATAGAACGTCATGTTCTTTTAAGTTGGGTTACCAATACAGTCTAATGAATAAAGACTGGAAAGGACTTAGTCCATTATCCTGGTGCCCTCATCCTTTTTGTGCTTTAGTCATTTGTTTGCAGTCCAGTGACTTTTTTGATACAATCACTGCTAATGCCCTTTTCAAGCCTAGAGCCACATGATAGACTAAATGAAATGCAATCACAAAAAACCCGAAGCAGCAGATCCACCTCAACATCATTGTCACCAAAATGCAAAAGACCAGCACATTTATTTAGTTATTATTTAATCTTCCTCTGCACAGTTATGTCATATGATGGAGCAAATAAAGCATTAAAAACAAGGGTTTTTTAAATTTAAAAACACGGGATTTCTAGTATTAGTAGCTTCTTTTTAAAATTTATTATCCCCCACTGGCCAAAAGAGACACCAGACACAGGCATGGATTTAAAAGAGCCACTTTATTAACTGTTTAATAATACAAAAACCAAATACAGGGATCTAAGCAGGGCAGTGGCTATCTGCATGACCCCTGATTTAGTGCAGTCCCTGTATTTGGGGATCTAAGCAGGGCAGTGGCTATCTGCATGACCCCTGATTTAGTGCAGTCCCTGTATTTGGGGATCTAAGCAGGGCAGTGGCTATCTGCATGACCCCTGATTTCAAACAGGCCGAAGCAGCCTGGCTCAGGACACACTTCTCTGGATGCTTGAAGGTGCCGCTTGTTGCCAACGAGGCAACGCCTAATTCCAGGGCAGGGGCTAGCTAGACTGCACCTTCGAGCCAGTCAAGTATCATAAGCCGGATCTGGTTCTCCCTTGCCACTTCAGGCTGAACACAGAGGCCTACGCCTACCTACTTCCCCCCCTCGCACCACTCCTGCCAATGTGACCAATTATTTAAATCCAACACTCATTCAGCTCAGGATAGGCGAAAAAGGACCCACACAAATGCCAATCATGTGAGAACCCAAAAAATTCCTATCCGCAATCAGCGGATATCCGCAATCAGCTATTCCTAAGCTGAAATAAAGGGATGGTGAGTGGGCCCCAGGGTGACCAAGTAACAGGAATTTTCCCAACAGAACCGGAAATGCTACATAAAATGTCCTACATTTTTTTAACTGGGTAGGAATTTTGGCTCAGAGGACAGAAATTTTGGGAAACTTGGGGGGAATTTTGGTTTTGGCATCTGGTTACCCTGCGCGAGCCCAGCCTGAGATGGTTGGGACTCATGCTTTGCCCCCAGTGGCCCAGCAGCTAATCAGGGACTTCCACCTGTCCCTAGTTGCCTTGGCCAGGAGGAAGCAAATTGGCCAGCATGAGTTTGTGTGTCAGCAGCAATTTCACTGTCTATAACTATAGAATGCCCATACTTTGTCAAATGATCACTTCCTCCTTATCAGAGATGACAAAAAACTGCTCCTGCATCCATCTCTCACCAGGGTGACCATATGACCAGAAAAACCTGGATTTATCCAGATTTTTAGCCTCCTATCAGGTTGTCCTAAATTTTGGCTTCATTTTTGAACTTTGCATTGGTGCACAGTACACCATCCTGTCATATGTTGTTGGATTTGTACTGAAGAGCAGAATCCAATGCAAAAATCAGTTTTGAGATTAAAAAAACAAAACCCAAAAAACATAAAAAGAAAAAAAATACATTTGGAGCAATTTTTTAAGCAGGTAGGAATTTTGGCTTAGGGGAGGTAGGAATTTTGGCCTTGGGGTTCAGGAATTTGGGGTTTGGCATCTGGTCATCCTGCCCTTCATTTGGACAGGAACCTTTTCTTGCCTGCTGGTTGGAAGAATGAAACCCCCACCCCAAGGTTTTTCATGCAGTAAAAACAGTACCCCAAAGATTTGGGGTCAGTCTGGGATGAGTCAGCCCGGGACGAGTGCCAAATTGAGGCTGTTGGTTCGAGTGTTTTTCAAAGTCTTTCATGTACGTGACTCACTAAATCAGTGAAAATGCTCAGGTCCGAGTCATTCTAGTTGAGCTGACAAAAAGTGCATTTTCCTGGATTCATTATGGACAACTGAAAGGAACCTGTAGTTTGAAATACATCTAGCAAACGTGTGTGAAGAAAGGGCCAGTCCATCCATGAGGTTTATTGAAGAATAGAGCCGAGGGACTGTAGAAAAAGGACAAGCTGTGGCTTCTAACGCTAACAGTGTACAAGAGCTGGAGTAAGAACAGCGTCTGCAACAGACAGTATGTAGCAGTAAATCTTTGTACTGCTGTGTACAAAGGTGAGGGCAGCATCTGCTGAGTAAAGTCACTACATGCCTCCATAATTTGTTGATTCATGGGCACATGCAATGCCAGTGTCAGATTGCAGGGAGATTCTGGGCCCAAATCATGTGCTGGGCTCACCTGACCCATCCTGTAGTGGTATGTCATGTACACGAACAGTACTGAGGGTTCACAGATCATCCCTTGATCAGCCTGCTGTGGCTCTATACCCTTGGCTAGTGATCAACCTTTGCATCCTGATGCCACCCTTGAGTGTAAGGAGGGACGTTTGACACTCTCCCTTAATCATGGCCAGATGTTGGAACAGCCCCGGTGTAAGGTACTTAGAAATCACCAAATGCACTATATCCACCACTACCCTTTCTTAACGTTGGAGACTTTGTTTTAGCCTGTGCATTCAACATTCCTATAATACTTCTGAGTTGCTTTCACCTCAGACAGGCGCAAGGGGACAGCTATTGCGACATATCTTTAGGCCTAATTATTTAAGATTATTGTTCACCAGAATTGTATCTCATAACAGTGGAATTTACCTGTCATTGTGGGAGTAAAATTTTAAGAATATTTGTAGGCCCTGGGCATGACTGGACACTGGTGGGCACTGCTGAGCGCTGGTGGGCACTGCTGTGCACCAGACAGTGGCACTGGTACTGGGCGGCAGGAACTGGGCGCCAATTGGCAGCAGGCACTAGGCATTCCTATTGGGCACCAGGCACCCACTGCTGCCCACTACTTCCCTCTGGTACCCATCAGTGCCCAAGACCTTTTGGTACCCAGCAGTGTCAAAGTGCCCGCCACTGTGTGCTGCCCAGTGCCCAGCAGTGCCTGCCAGTTCCTAGCCATTCCTGGGACCCAAAAATATTCTTGAAATTTTACTCTTGCAACGATGTGTAAATTCCACTAGTTTCCCATATTTCTCATAACATCTTGTTTATATATAAGCCTGTTATAAAAGATTTATCTCTATCCAAGCTGCAATCATTATTTTTGAAACTTGGCCAGTATTTGTCATAGACATGCAGTTTTAATCTCATTAGTTGGTATTACAAACCCAGTCGGGTATGATTTTTGCAAACTGACGTGGAAAGATATTTTGTATTAACTAAGACAGGGCAGCTGGCTTATATATGTTCTCATGTTTCTGGCAGAAGCTGCTGATGATTACCTTTAGAGCCTTCAACATTTGGGGCCTTACTCCCTTAAGGAGTACCTTCTCCTACACAATGTAGTCTACCTGTTCTGATCTTTGGAAAAGACTTGGTTCCACATACCACTTCTTACCAAGAGTTGGTTGGCAAAACAAGGTTTTCTCTGCAGTTGCATCCAATCTTGGGTAGGTACAGTTGCATCCAATCCAAGGGTAGGTACAAACCTACCCTTTGTAGATTTGTGCTGGCCCATCTCTTCTGGCTCCTGAAGACATTTTTATTCTATTGTATGTGTGTGTGCGCACACGTATACATGAAATATCTCCAGTTCATGCTTCTGTTCTAAAATTGGGACTGCCCATGTGTTAATTCAGTGTATTCTTTATTCTCAGCTGTAAGCATTGTTTAGGAGTCTTTTTCCATAGAGATGTTCAAGATCCAAGACCCTCATTTCTCCTACATTATTTGTAACAGGCAAACACACCAATGTGATGGACAAGAGAGGACATCAGTTGATGGATAGGCTCATGAAAGTGTTAACCTCCTATGGCTGCAATCCTAATCTCCAGTTGGGCTAGCTTAAGCCCCAGCATAAGTCCTGTGCTGACCTGGATGTGTCACTAAGTTTCGGAAGGCTCTTCTGCCCTGCTCCTGGGCGGATTAGGCCCCTTATAGGCATATGTCAACATTCCCACACCAACACGGGAAGTTATGCTAGGAGAGTTAGGCTAGCCTAAATTAGTTAAATCAGTCCTAAATCAGTCAGACCCCTAGTGTCCTCAGTGAGATTTGCAGGATCCTATCCTAACTTGTAAAATGCTGGCTCTTAACACAATTTTTGACTTACAATCCAAAACCCATTAAAGGAAAAAGGCAGATGAATCACAGAAATTTCACATAGTAAGAAATAGCAGGAAAGCATTAATACTTTCAGGCTTCCCAGTGCATGGGGAGCCAGAATGACACAGCTGCACACCACATGAGCAGGTGACAAAACTAAAATGTGGCAAAGTGGCTGATTTCTCATGCATAATATATTTATCCCAAAGGCATTTGTGCACCTGCTCTTCATTTAGATTTTATGCTAGTATTTTAAAAGCTCATTGAGGAAGGTATGAGACAAAAGATGGTCTTTTTCAGCCATACACCTCAGGTGGCTTAATTTCACACTCACAAAATGTGAGGATATCACTAAATGTTAACATTATATGATAGAAAACAATTAAGTTGCAAGTCAGTGGCAAATCTAGGAGATTTCTACTCTGCCCACAAATGCATGTATTTGGTCCCTGTTGCATATATTGTGTTGGGCAGAAATAGCTTAAAGAGTGTCATGGGCTTACCAAAATTATAAATAAAGGGATTTCTCAGTTCATGAATATTATATACAGTAATGAAGAATGTGCAGATTTGGGCAGCCCATTTTTCCACCCAGGCAGCACCACTTATGCACATGCTTCCTGGGCAGTGGTCACTGCAATTGTGCCATAAGGCATGTCGCAGCAGATTTGTAACTTTCTCATTAATAGAATTTTTGTGGTTCCTGGATTTTCATTGTCACATTGACTATTTCACAACAAATGTATAGTAGCACACCAATTCCCTTTGACAAGGTTCAGTACCTCTTTCTCATTTTCAAAGTCTGTTTGCCATGTGATGCATGTGAAACTAATGGCAAGGCTAGTGGACTCAAACAGTGGACACTAATGGACTAGTAGACTCAAGCAGGTATTTGGTTTCTCAAATCCTTCTCTTAACCCTTCAAGTTACTGCCATTGATGGTGCTGTGTGAGTAATAATAATGGTATTAAAGGTATTATACCATTAAATTAATGGTATAAATGGTGCCCATTTATCTATCTACAGTATTTATATACCGCTTTTCAACTAAAAAGTTCACAAAGTGGTTTACAAAGAAAACGAAAAATTTAATAGCTTTGGCCATCTAATGAAATGAAGAAATTGAGGAAGCTGTTTCAGTAAGTTACCTTAAATTTGACTGGTCCATTTTTTATCATTTGCATTTTGTCCAGCATATATTCTTAAGAGACTGGGAGCACAATCCTGACTATCAGCCCAATCCAGAGCAACTAATCTGTCCACATAAGAGCCCTTAGGTTGCCCTATCTAACACTAGGTTGGAGCAACTGCAAGATGCTCCAGCCCAGTTACTCTGAAGGAGGCTTAGGGCAGAGCAAGGCAAGATAGGGTGCCCTAAGAGAGGTGGACCTGCTCTGCCCTAACTGGGGCAGCCTAAGCAGCTCAGGAGAGGCAAGTTGAGGGCATGTTTAGCATTGCCTAGGGCAGAGCAGTTACTCTGTATCCAAAGCCTGTTTCCAAGGCAGAAATGCCCTCTTCCAGCCCTCAGAATTATACCACCTCAGGAGCAGGTATAGTAATGAGTAGACCCATAGGGGTCCATGATAAGGCCCGAGTAAGAATGGCAGTGCTGACCAAAAATCTGAGTTCTTGGCCATCCTAGCTGCAACCCCTTCCTCTCAACCTCAGGATATGGAACAAACTACGGCTGCCCACAAACCTCAGGATACAGCAGGCACTCCAAGAAGCCCCTTGTATTCACTGTAGAATGTACTGGCATCTCATCAGGGACTCCTTATAAGGCAGGCACCCAGTGGCATCACCAGACTGGTGCGGCTGGTGTGGGCTGCATTGGGGATGCGCTCCGTATGGGGTGATGTGCCGGAGGAGTTTGACTGTCCTTTGGCAGGCCCCAGGCGTCAGCACCCCCATTCAGGCCTGCTCCAAGGCGGAGAATCAGCCAGAAGCTGACACTTGTCTGAGGAGCTGGCTTGAACGGTCATCTGAGGTGCACTGCGCAGAAACACACTGAGCATGCCGAACAGCTTCAGAGGAGACTTCCTTAGAGCAGAGAAAGTCCGCACCTCTGCACAGCCATTCGGCCTCACTCAGGAGGCGGAGCGGCAGCCGAATGGCTTCAGAAAGAGTACTGCACAGGCACCAACTCTGATGCCTGCACAGTCTCCCCCAAAGTCAAAAGGCTTCAGAAAAGTACTGCGCAGGTGTCAGAGATGGTGCCTGCGCAGTACTCTTTCTGAAGCCAGTTGGCTTCAGAAACAACTGCGCAGCCGCCAACTTTGGTGACTGTGTAGTCCAGGTGGGGGGAGGTGCGCATCCCAGGGATGATGCACAGACTTCCGCACCAGGTGATGTGCAGAGTCATGTCACCACTGTAGGCACCACAGCTGTTCCTTGTTCAGTGTGATCTGAGGGGTGTCTCCTCAGGAGCAAGTCTTCCCCTTGTGTCAATTACTTAGCATGCTCTGGAGCAGTTAGGGCAGCCCAGGCTTCCTGACTCTCTGGATTCAGCATAACTTTCTGCTCTGGATACAGAATAGTTAGGAGAGTGCAGTTAGGTCAGAGCAGGCTGAATTTGCTCTGGATTGCAGCCTATGTCTTCTCAAAAGAAAGCCCCATTGCATTCAGTGGGACTTACTTCCAGGAAAGTGTCTTTAGGATTGCAGCCTGAGATTCAGGTCATCTGAATATGATACACACAACAGAGTTTTACTGAGTATATTTTACCCTTCCACCAAGGAACTCAAAGCAATATGTGTGATTCTTTCCCCCTATGACAAACCTATGATGTAAGCTGAACTTGAGGATGAGTCAAGAAACACCAGTGAATTTCATAGCTGATGGGAGATTGGAACTTGGGACTCCTTGGGCTGAGTATAAAACTCTAACCACTACCCTATGCTGTAGGAAAGTTCTTGAGCAGTGAGGGCACACTGTCCCTGGGTACCAAGGGGTAGGGGTGCCAAAATTTCCCCCTGCCCCCCATGCCTGGCAGCTGCCCATTGCAGCTGCTGCCCAGCCTGGTCTGTGGGTGAGCAGTGTGGGCCAATGAAGGGCCTTGAAAGCTCCCTGGCAGAGAGCCCACCAGGTAAGAGGGAGGAGGTGCTCGGGGCATCTCATCTTGCATGCCCCACTTGTTGTGGGGTGCCAAAAACGTTGGATGCTCCAGGAGCCACCAAGCCTAACAACACCACTGCTGGAGGCACAAGTTGAATTGGGGTCATTGAGGTCCACATGAGTCATTCAAAAATATGCATTTGGGCATTTCGAGTTGAGTCATCCCGAGTTAAATTCCCATCCCTATGTTGTCACTCAATTTAAATATATTTATTAATGTATTGGTGCAGCTGTAGTAGTTAGATTTTTCTGGTGGGAAGCTGGACAATACTGTGCAGGCAAAAATGTCTGTGATGCCACTTTTGAATACTTGCATCTACAAAAGTTGTCTCTTCTGTCCAACTGTTAAAGGTACAGGAGCCGCCTTCTCCTTTGCATTTCCTAGTAACAATGATCACACTATTCTTCTAGAAGGGGAATAAAAAAACCCAAGTCATATTTCTGGTGGGGTGTGAGCTTTTTCTTGGCAGCTGAGCTAAGATCATTTTTTACTTTATTTAAATTTGTGCAACTCCCCCACACCCACCCTTGTACTTGGAGAGCCCTGTCTTTGACACCAAACTCAGAGGAGGCTATGAGCGCTGCAGCATAATTTGTCACAGCCTACTGCAGAAAGCCAGGCAAAAGTTCAGCTCTTGCTCCCTGCTTCTGGTAGTCAGTCTCTCTCTCTCTCTCTCTCTCTCTCTCTCTCTCTCTCAGGGGAATGACTGTTGTGTTCCCCATTTCTCTCCACATCTCCGAGATGCTAATTTAGCCAGATGGTGAGCCACCCAGATGTGTGGGTGCTGCGGCAGCATCCTGGCTCGTGTCATCTGCAGGAGGGAATGCTGCAGCAAGGAATTGCACTTCAGGGTGTGCCTTTGTTTGTACTGAGCTGTCAGAACCACGGCAGAGACCCTGGAGAGGAGGCTGCTTTACATGTGTGCAGAGAAACGTGGGCCTTGGCTGGAATGCAAGTCACCCAGCTGTCCCCTGTTCCTGGCAGCATCTCAGAAATGCTAATCACTGATGTACAGAGGGATTGCTGCCTGCCTAGTGATTCAGGGCACCACTAGGTGTCCTTCCATACAGAGACGTTGTTTGCGCCAGTGCACCAATTGTTCCGCTCATCTTGCAGGCATTGTTTTTTCAGTAAATTTTGCTGGGAGCCTATATTGTGCAGGTGGAAGTAAAGGAATAGGGCTGTAAGGAAGGGGATCTTCTAAACCTTTTTCTAAACCAGCAATTTCCAACCTTTTTCATCTCAGTTGTTTTTACCATTAACAAGGTACACCATGCTCTTCACATCCCCAAGTTTTCCTATCAATAAATGTCCAAATTCCCATGGCACACCAATGCATGGTTGAAAATCACTGTTCTAAACCATCACAGTTATGGCAGCATCCAACTACACCCACATTGGTGACTTCTTATAAATACTCAATTGCTTGTCTGTCACTGACTTTCCCTACAATCCAGAGTAACTACGGGAGCATAAAAGAGACCTTACGTGTACCCATAGTTACTGCATCACCTAGTGAAAACCTATGGGAAATTCATATTGCAATCCAGAGCAAATTGTTCTTACACCAGAGCAAGGACTCCCCATAGTTACTCTGGATTGTGCCCTTAGTTGGTTTTTCCAGTAGGATCTCGTTGGTTAGAGGACCATAGAATATAGCTTTGGTTTCCATTGGAGAATGCAGCTGAACAACATAAGGGGAGGAGGCATAAGGGTTGAGAGATGGCCAGTGAACCAGATGTGTATCCTCTAATACAGTACCCCAAACGGGGGTGTGACCGTGGGGAGCTGGCAGAACAATTGCAGGGCTTCCTGGCTGCAACTTTTGCTAGTTTCAAGCCACTGGAAGCCCCGCAAGCACAATATGGCACCCTGTTTGGTTTGGAAATTGACCCCCTTCCACTGTGGCAGGAGCACAGTCCCAGAGAACATGTTGCTGCTTTCCCCTACCTTTAAGGGACTGGGGACAAATGTCACAAATGAGTGAGCTTACTTGAGTAATGGGTGCCATGTTAGTAATGATTCCCTGTGGTGAAGATGAAATTGAGCATGGATGGAGACCTCCAGCTGACTGTGAGGCTTCTAATTATCTCATGACCTTATGGCATGGGTTTTGTGAAGATCAAAAGAATGCTGGAAAACAGCTTCGAATGCAAAACCAGAAGTATACAAGAAGGGTTAGTGATGGCACCAAAGCAATGGAATTATATGTAACCAAAATCACATCTTGGATTGTTGATATATCCGGTGCAGTCAAAGTCTCCACCAGTACATTGTAATTTTAGAGATACCTAGACATAGGTATTGAGACTGTGTTTGGATATAGTTGGATATAGTTGCACATTATTTGACTTTCTATTGCTCTTCATTTTTCTTTCTGCTGGGGACAGCTGTTGCAAGGGCTCCAGTTTTGAGCAAGGAGAACTTGGCAGCTAGAAAGCTAAACAGAAAACCAATATGCACCCAAGAAAGCCTTAACATTCATTAGAGAAAATACATTCATGGGATGGATCTTTTGTGTTGGTAACAGTTATGGCTCTGGTTCTTGCAGCTGTTAAAGGCATAGGGACAAAAACTGGCACAGAGTCTTTAACCACTGAGCCACCACAGCCCTTGAACTTCAAAGGTTTCCCCAAATGCGTTTTGTTCTATTTCTCCATCTCATGTAGTGAAGGATGGTTTGAGCCACCGCTGAGTCTTTCCTACACCTGCCTGCTGTGGCCTTGATTGCTACTTCTTTTTTTCTTCATCTGTAGATGTCACATTTAGTGTGGAGTAGCAGGACGCATGAGAACCCTGCACAGAGCAACAGCATCGCTTAATCACTATTAGGCATGTTTTGGAAGCCCTTTTGTTCATTTGTAACAGTGCCTTGCATTGTTTCCCTCTGCTGTCAATTGCCATTTTCAAAAAAGTACTGAGCCACCAGTTCATGATATGCCCGCCCTACCCTGGCTTGAAAGCAGTAACAGGAATGATGACTCAACAGTGACTGAGAGGCCTTTTGAAAGCCTGGCTGCAGCCGGGCCATGGTCCATGCACTAACGGGAATCTGCATTGGGTTCACACATTGCTCGTGTATTGCAGTGGCTAGGATCTTGGACTTTCAGCAATGGCAACCAGGTCTCAAATCCCACTCTGCTTGGAAAATTAGAAGTAGGATAAGCCAATGTGTGCTTCTCCCCTTCCTGGGTGGAAGGAGGGACCTGATGCCATAAATTGATATTCCAAGCTATTCACCATCTTCATCTTACGCTAATATACTGCGTTATAATATAATATGCTTCTTTGTGGAGGAGTGCGGCAGCTAGGAGCACGGCCTTTTAAGTGTCTGCACTCCAACTATGGAACTCCCTTCCCCTGGAACTCAGAACTGCTCCCTCCCTACAAAGTTTTTGGCGGGGCCTTAAAATAATTTTATTTAGAAGGGCTTTCAATTGATGCCATGCTGTTATCATTGTTTTATTATGAGTCTAGGGTGTAGAATATTTTAAAATGAATATTTTTTAAAAATTTTTTAACTGTGATATGTGTTTTATTGTTTTTAACACTGTTGCAAGCTGCCTTGAGTTCCCCTCATGTGGGAGAAAGGCAGGATACAAATCTGTTAAGTAAATAAACAAATAAATGCCCAAGTACCACTGTATAGTGGTGCCTTGTAAAACAAACTTAATTCATTCCAGAAACATGTTTGTCTTACAAAGCGTTCTTTATACAAAGTGGATTTTCCCATAGGAAATAATGGAAACTCAGACGACTGGTTCCACAACAGAAAAATATTCTTATAAAAATATTAACTGTATGTAAAGATGATGACAAAACAATGTAATTAAATTCAAAACACTGTAATACAGAACACAATTGCTGTAATATTAATAAAAACCACTGTAATATGCTGTACATTAAAACAGAAAAAAAACCTTTATGGCCAAGGATGATGGGAAGGCTGCAATCCTAAAAGATATTTTCCTGGGAGTAAGACTCATGAACACAAAAGGGCTTACTATTGAGTAGATATGGTTAGGATTGTGCTCTAATTTTCACTAAAAGAGTCAATGGTGTTTTTTTTTTAGCAGAATGTCACAGAAATGTGACTTTGCATTGCCATTAAACAGATTCATCGCAGATTCATTACGTCCTCTTGTATTTTTATAGGGATAGTTGCAATGCTTATATTTTTATTACATACTCCCTCCTCTGGATATATTTGTAACCAAGCTGTTTATTGTTATTTTGTGCTGGTCAAAGACTGTAATAAAGGTATTATTATTAGATTCATCACATGCACTTATGCAGCCTTATTTGGGTGAAGATTTTCTGCACAATTTTGCATAATGTTTATAAATGTCCTTAATCTCATTTGATGTGAGGGATTCCTCCTCCTTATTCTCCTCCTCTGCAGATGAGATCTAATCCATAACCTCTCGCTGTTGCTCACACCCATCAGTCACAACAAATTTTCATTATAAAACTTTGCCTTACAAGGCACTGTTTGTCTTACAAGGCAGAATTCCATAGAAATTTTAGTTTGTCTTACAAAGCATTTGTCTTACAAGGAACCATTGTATTAGATAATGCCAGAGGAAAATCAGAGCACAAAGCTCTGGAGCAAATGATAAGTTGCATACAGTCTACATGGCGCATTTCCACACAGTCTCTCCTCCTAGAATGAAAAAGCTCTCAGGAATTATCCTGCTACTCCAACAGCTGCCTAGTCCCTGAGTGAACCTCAAGAGAACTGACAAGGAACTGTAGCTGTTTTTAGACGTCTTGGCATGGCAAAGGAAAGGGGTTTCCCTGCTGGCAACTGCCTCCTGCAGCCATAGAATCATACAGAAATTCATTTTGCACTGAATCTCTTACACACTTACAAAATTACACATAATTTTTTACATTATAAAAGGGGCAAGGGGATCATGAAGATGTTCCTCAAGAGCCCCCCTTCCATACAGTTAAGGAGGCAAAGGGTGTGTTGTGTGTCTGTGTGTATATTTCTTGCCTTAATACCCAGCAGTTGGTAACATTTCTAGATTCTCTCTACATACTTCTGTAACACAAACATTTGACAGATTTAAACTCGTTACCCTTCCTTGCTCGGTTTGATTCTGGCAGGCATTAAATATAAAATCTCATCATAAGCTGTAAACGATCAAAACAAATCATTGCACATCCTCTGTCTGATGCTGTCAGAACTATATAACATTGTACATCAGCTAGCAAGTTATTTTATCATTGCATGTCACCAATCAGGCACTGCTAACTTTCCAATGATGTCAAATATAAAATATCAAGTCCTATCCAATATTCATCCTCTTGCTATCGCATACTCACTATTATTGTAAATTACCTGTTAAATTTTATCAACTTTCAAATATTAAGTCAAATATCATTAGATATAAAATACAATTATCAAATATTTCATGAATATTGGGCTGATATTTAGAAAAGATCCACTTTAGAGAATATCTATTAAGATACTATCCAATGGTCAGTCTCAAAAATTACAATGCTCTTGCAGAGCAATTTTGCTGTCAACTATACATAAACACATATAGTATTGTCATCAGAAAATGAAAGGCAAAGCTAACCTAAATTAAGGAATTGTTTGAGTTGAGATCTGTAGAAAACACACACACACATTCACATCCCACATATATATCTTCACAAGTATAATATGGCATGGTCTGAAAAGACATGGTGATTCTAACACAATTGGACAACTAGTCCATGTATGGAAGACTATCCAGGAATATTGGTTGGATCTGGAGTTGCCCTTACGTATGTGAAAGTGTTTTCCAGTCATGGAAGGGCTGTTTCCTCTTGGTGCTATTGCACTGGAAAAGTGACCCTGTATCTAAATAGGCTTTCCAGCATGTGCAAGAGCATGCCCAGCCTTTTGGCATAGCTCAATTATGAGTATTGACCAGTACCTATGAGTGCATGGATTCTTGTGCTTGTTGATTGGAGTGTGACCGGTTTGTGTCTGCCCTCCTTGAGCTCTGCTGAAGGAGGGATAGCAATGTCAACAGTCCATAATCATAAATATACATCCATTAAAACGAATGGCATGTCACAAATATTCAGTTGAGGGCTGAATTTCAAAGAAAGCATTGGAACAAGAATGGAAGGAGGCTGTAGCAATCTTCAGGCAGAGTAGGCTACAGTCCTTCGTTTTGTTGCCTCTCAAAAACAAGCAAACCAGATTGCCTTTCCGAGAGAAACAGCTGATAAGCAGGATGACAAAGGCTTGTTTCAGGAGTGATTCCGACCTACCCTTAATATCCCGACCAGCTGATTTGATGGCTATTTTTGGTATTCCTCGTATTAGGGTTACACATTCAGGGCATGGCTGGAGGATTACAACAGTGGCAAAGCAGTTTGGAATCCCAGGCGCTTCTCTTGCAAGGCATCTAGTCTTGCAGTCGCACGTCTTTTGCATTTTAAAAATAGTTTCGGAAGTCTTAACAAGTGACCATTCTTAGTTGCCTTTTTAAAAAAGCGCGGCACTTCCTGTTTGTCGACTATTTTTAGGTGCGATGCGGTGTCCAAAGTGTTAACTAATTGAGTCATCAGGTTTCACACTTGGCCACAGAAAATGGCAGTGGAAGAAGGAGACCGATTCCTGGAGCAAGTAAGCCTTTAGGGATGCTGTAAGGTTTTGTGTTGTATTTGTGGGATGGTTAAAAAGGATATACTTTTATGCTTGTGTATTAGTTTGGAAACTAAATATTCAGGATACTTGAGATGCATCCTTCTGCATTGTTTGCAGTCTATATTTTGCTTGAGTGAGAAGATTTTTTCCTTATGTGGCTGCTTTTAGGATACTGCGTATTGGGCTTCCTGAGAAGCTGCAGAAGGGGCTGCTTTGTGTCTATATAGAGGCCTCAAATAGCTTAAATGCAATGCATTCTATGACATTTATGATTTCTTGGTATTTCACTAGGCAATTTCTTCAGATCATGATGTAGGTTTAATTGTACTTCTTTTAATTGAGGCATACATTATTTGTAAGGGAGCTAAAATTGCTGATTCTGCAGTCTCTAATTTAGTACATTTGAAATGAGCTTGGTGCTACTTTCTAATGTTTCTCATCCCAGCGTGGTGTTTGGCAGTACAGGGATTATTCTTTTGAATAGCATTTTTAGGATTAGGTCACAAGGTTATTACTTGCAATGTATTGGCAATTAATTTTTTGGGAGGGATAAGGTCATTGTAGAGGAGTGTTAAACATTTTCCTGTGAAAATATTCTTGCAAGGGTTGAACACTTTAGGGAAGGGTATTATCCACCAGGTATTGCTGATAACAAAATCTAAATGTCTTCTGAAGGTCAGCTTCATTTTACTGGGCAGCATTTCTGAATTAACAAATAAATTGATGGATAACGGTGATAAAATCATTCAAAAAGAGTAGCACAGCCAAGTTGTCTTGCACAGCCGAGATTACAGCATAAAGACTTTCTAGAATTATATTGCCAAGTGGTGTTTAATTTGCTTCCATTGTAGAAACAGTCTTGCTTGCATATACATATATGTGATATAATAATAATGTGATAGTCCCATAACATAAGGACCCAAGGATGAACATTGACTTATAGCGCAATCCTAAGCATGTCTGTTCAGACCTAAGTCCCATTGTGTTCAATAGTACTTATTCTCAGAAAATTGGTTAGGATTGTAGCCTTAATATGAAATTGAAATGGAAGAATCCTTGAGATGCTAAAAGGTAAGAAAAGTGTGGAAGTCCTTATGGAATTAATAACAGGGATGTTTTGAAAAGTGGGGGTGGGGAAGAGGCTGCTACTAGTTCAGACAATAAGGATACATAATCTGGCTGTGTCTGAAATAAACATCTTCAGCATATTTTCCAAAGCGATTTTAGTTGTTGGATTATGTGGGGATTAATTTGCTGTGCAAAACAGCTGGTAACAAAGTCATTGACAGCCAAAACAAAGCTTCTTGCAAATGCACACAGTGATATGGGCATCTCAGTGAAGATTGTGCCAGTTCCCTTTTCCCCTATGCTGATTCTTCTAGCACAGTATGCATCTAGCACTATACCCTTCAACATTTCATAGGTGAACATAGGGACATGCGCTGATTTGTAGCACCTGTTCTTACCCCACGGCTGTCCCCTGCCTCCTTAATGTTTTATTATATTCATTTTGTCAAGAAACTCTGGCCCATTCAAGTTGCTGAAGCTACAGGATGGTATGCTGTGGAGCACAGCAGTGCCCTAAAAAATTTAATCATTTAATCATGTGCTAGATGCTTAGTTTGTAAGAGATGAGGTTGTCCTTATGGTGGAAGCAAGCAAAAGTACAGCAGGTGTTGGAGATCAGTTTTCTTGATCCAAACCATATAAAGCCCTGATGTGTTTCCAGTGTGTTCCAAACCATCAACTCTTCATCAGGGAACTTATAAAAGATGCATAAAGAATGATAATGAACATCAGTAACAGGGTTTTCTTTCTTCTTGTTCTAGCAAGCATTTACTGGTAAATGTTATTGTACAATCAACTGATATAATAAGCAATTGCCAGTAATTTAAGCATAATTTATTTAAAACAGGTTTTAAAATTTAGGTAATCAAGAGTACTCCCAAACAAGCAAATAAATATACTTACATACCTGTCGCACCCACCCCCAGTGATGTAGCACTGGGGCACATGTGGCATTCTGCAAGAATGGGCTGTCCCAGAAATCTCCTCCTTGTTTGCTTGTTTGGGGGAAGCTTCCAGTACTGTGATGGGTATACTTGATTTTGTTAGTGAAAGTCCAGGTGGACTTGGGAAGGTAGAAGCTGAGACAGGGCATTCTTTACCTTGCTTCTTCAATCCCTCGCCTTGCATATTCCTCACTCAGTCCATTAAACAAATCAGGAATTGAACTTCCTGATTTGTTTAATGAGACCAGGCAAGGAAGAAGCAAAAAAGGGGATAGGACACTGGCTTGCCACTGATACCACTGTACACACACCCCAAATTTGCATGGAAAGCAGCACTCCACTTCCCTATCAATTCACCTCTTGCTGTGCCCCATACTTTTTGTTTTGTGGAAAGGGATTGTGCATGAAAGGAGCGATGTTAGGAGGTAAGGGGCTGGATTGATGCTTTCCAGTCTAGTTGGAGGGTGCAGGGGGGCAACACTGTGTTGGGGGCTTCAGTTGAAACAGCTCATCACCTATGGGCTGCCCTTGCACCATCCATCCCTATGTGGATGAACTAGAACCAATGGGTACAAACTGCAAGAAAGGAGATTCCAGTAGGATATCAGGAAAAAAATTCCTGAGTTGAGGGTGGCTTGACAGTGGAACAGATTGCGAAGGGAGGTGGTGAACTCTCCCCCTCACTGGGGATCTTCAAGCAGAGGTTCAACGAGCACCTGTTGGAGATGCTGTAGGAGGATTTCCTGCAATAAGCAGGATGATGACATACTAGATCCCTTCAAACTCTAAAAAAAAAAGCAGGCCTCCTTCAGTCTTGAAAGACTATGGTATTGGGCTCTGCGCTGCATACACTGCATGCGAAGCACAAAAGCCTGGGTTAGATTGTTATGAAGGATATGCTGTTACCCTAGCAGCAAATCCCCCCTCTCCATGCCACTGAATTAGTCCAATGGAAAGGCAGAGCCAATACAATTGGATCCAGCTGGCGTTGCAGAGCTGGGCTAAGGACAGGAGCTCACCCTGTCTTGTGGGGCCGACCCGGGTCTCGAACCCTGGCCTGCTGGTTAACAGCTTAACCGCTTGCGCAACCCACAGCCTGTGCCTGTTAACCAGAACAGACGCTGTGCCTGTTAACCAGAAGGCCAGGGTTCGATTCCTGTGTCGGCCCCACAAGACAGGGTGAGCTTCTGTCCTTAGCCCAGCTCTGCGACGCCAGCTGGATCCAATCGTATTGGCTCTGCCTTTCCACTGGACTAATTCAGTGGTGTGGAGAGGGGGGATTTGCTGCTTGGGTAACAGCCTATCCTCCATAACAATCCTACCCAGGCATTCATGCTTTGGATGCAGCGTATGCAGCGCCAAGCACGATACCATAGTCTTTCAAGACTGACGGAGGCCTGCTTTTTACATTAATTTAAAAGCTTTTCTTCCTAATTTCCCCAGGTTTTGCAATATCTGTGCCAAAGAGGCACACACTAGCAGTGTCAAAAAGTGCGTTAAAAAGGTTGTTCATTTTGACCTAAAGAGAAGAGGTTAAACCACAACCACTTGCCTGGAATGGATCACCTTGCATTTTCAGAAAATCCTGATTGCAGGCGTACTGTGTGAAGTGTGCTTTATGGGCTGTTTGTGCAGCCAAACAATGCTTTGTGGAATGTGTACAGTTGAAGCTGAAATTGTTCTGCCCTAAAGGAGAGGCATTAGAAGCACTCTGGCCCAGTGCATGGGCATTGATGCCATTGGGGAGACCGAGCTAGAGTGAGATCCTCTTGTTAGTGCCTGTGGAGATGGCTTGAACAGAAGACAAAATATGCAAGATGAATTAAGCTATGGCTGGGAGCAAGTCCGAAAGGGTATAGTAATTGTTTGCTTCTAGTAATGCTGTTCTTCCTTTTGACTCTTTATACTGTCTAAGCCCTGAACTTTCAAAAACATCACTTAATGAGACTGAGAGGCATAATTTAATCTACGGGTTGTGCTATGGTGTTGGATCATCTTTCAGAGGCAATGTTGTTGGTCAGTCTGCACCATGCAGACTAGTCCTGTTATTTGCAAAAGGATTTACTAGGCATAGAATATATAGATTAGGGCCATTGTCAGCTCAGAAATAGAACAAAAATAATCTTTATGTCTCGTACAATTCAGCATGGAGTTAATTCTTTGTTTTGGTGTCATTTTGGAACATGTCTGTTTTGGTAACTGATAAGCTAAAAAGAAAATGGATTCGTCCCAGAATGAACCTGTGTAGAAAGATTTTTACATATCATAAATGTAAAGCACTTCGTACACTGACGTCAGCACTACTTTGAAGGCACAATTTTGCACTTTGTGGAAAGTCCATGGCTCACTTCCTAGTTAAAGCCCTTACTCTTGAGACCCAGGGCTTACTGGTTATTAAGTAATAAACAATACTGATTATTGTTATTATTCTTAAATATTTCTATACTGTGTTTCAGCAAAAAAAGGACAGAAAGCAGTTAATAGAGAAAAATAAATAAATTAATGCTTCCTTGACCCCAAAGGGAATCAAAAAGGATTCAGAGGTATCACTAACAAAACAGCTATTGGAAAAGAGACAATGCTGGGATAAACAGGAGAAGGTCTCTCTCTTTGCTAAATAAAAGAGGATTCCCTCTTCAAAAGGCGTCTCTAATGACTAAATGAAGCTGCAATATACAAAATCAAAAATAGATGCTTTTGTCCCTGGTCTGTCTAATCTGATTGGCAAAGGTTTTTCAAGGTCTCAGGCAGAGACTATTCCTAATCTGGCTAACAGATCCCCAATGAAATTAAGATGTGGGGGATTGTACCTGAGATACTTGGCTGTATGAATCACTGAGGTAGTCACCAACATGCAGAATGATGGACATGATATCATGGAAGACTAGAAATGAGGATCAAATCTCTGCTGAACTATGAAGCTTCCTAGTAGAACGATACAATGCGTATCTACTCATTGACTTCCTTGGGGCTTACTCCCAGGATAGTGTGCGATCCTAAACACACTTTCTTGGGAGTAAGATCCACAGAACACAGTGGGGTATAACTTTTGAGTAGACGTGTTTTGGATTGTGCTCTAAGTGTCTTTGAGATAGTCATCATATCTCAATTTAATTTTATTCACAAGATAGATATGGGGATATTAGGATGCCTTGTTCACTGCTCTCAGGGTTCTTTCTGAGGGGTACTCACCAGTATGGCACCTTTGTGCCCCCCCCCCCCAGTAGACATGCCTATGGATTACAAATACCATCTTCATGGTGAGTACCCCCACCTTTATTTCTATAAAAAGCACAGACTGCTCCTAAGTTTCTTGGAGAAATTCAGTTCATTATTGAAAAAGGCTTCCAGAAGATACAGTGTAAACTAGAAATATAAGTCAGTTGAAGGAAAATATTATTAAGATTAACACTGTTTAAATACTCATGTGAGATTTATCTTCTTATGTTCTGTGGATAGATGTACTGACTCTCTTAAACAGTTTTTTGACTGTTCAAGAGAGTATTGTTCTGTCCATTTATTTGTCTATCCATTTTTTAATCCTACCTTTTCTACCAGTGGGGAACTCAAAGTGGCTAACAGCATCCAATACAGACTAATCAGGACAATATCAAAAGACTATGGCCAGTGATGCTGAAAAATGTTACATTCAGGCTGCGTTAGTGACAGTTACATCAGTAGATGCCGGGAAGTGCAATTTCAAGACCGAAACACAGCATCTTGGTATATGTCAGAACTGTCAAAGAAGAGGGTCAAAACCTTAAAGTGGTTGTGACTGTTGGTTAATGGGGAAAATAGATCAAGGCTTTGGGACCGAACTTAGTAATAAACTTGCAAAATGTACCCACGTTGTGGGAGTAAAATTCTCCCTGTTTGCCATCCCCCATGCGCATCCTTCCCCCCACACTGGCCACACTCATCCTCCCCCCACACGCATCCTCCCGCCCACGCACATCTCCACCCCACGTGCATCAATGCCCCCCACAACGCATCAACCTCCCATGCGCAACACCCACACCCACAACCATGAGCACCCATATCAGGCAGGTGCAGGATTTGGGACTGGCTGCTGATCAGTCTTCAGTATTAAGTATAGGGTGAAAAGGGTGCAACACGTTTTCCTCTCTAAACTTTACATTGAAGAATCCCTGACTAAAGGACACTATGCCCCAACCCCTCAACCTAGAAGCATGAAATTCAGGAAGCACATACCTTCTGTGACGGGAGCACCCACCAATAACTGATTTATAAAAATTTAATCTCTAAAGGGATGAAAAGGGGTGCAATACATGAGTGGTGACGCACATGACAGGGTAATGGCGCATGGGGGATTGATGTGCATGGGGAAGTGATGTGCATGGGGATGGATGCGCATGGGGATTTTGCACAGGGGGTGGATGTACCTGGGAGGTGATGTATTGCACCCAGTTTTACTAGTTTTTTAATATATCGATAACTTATTTTAGGAAAGCAAATAGAATCAAGACCACCCTTAAATGATACTGAGGTCCGACCTGCATGGTACACATTTGACAAGGAATGCTGAGGTTAAACTGAAAATAATTCAGGGTCAGAAACATAATATACTGCTCACAAAAATAAGGGGATACAGTATTTCAAATTGAATATGAAGCAATAAAAAGAAGCATTTGACTTTTTGGGATGAAACATGAACATCAACAAAGCAAACAAGTCAAAGAAAGTTATTTGATCATGCAAATCAGATGCAAATTCAATTATCATGAGAGAGTAGCAAGTTTGGTGGGGTGAACAGAAGCAGGACAAAAGTGCCACACGTTGACTGTTCAGTAGGGTGTATGGTCATCCAAGACTGCCAAAACACACTGACAGTGATGGGACAGGATCAGATTGTCCAGCAGGGTTTGTGGGATCCTCTGCCACTCTTGCTTCAGGGAAACTTCCAGCTCAAGAAGTGTTGTGGGAGGCATTGGACAGTTTGCCAGACGTCTTCCTAGTGCATCCCAAGCATGTTCAATAGGATTCAGGTCTAGAGAACGTGAAGACCAGTCCATGCATACAATTCCTGCCTCCTGAAGCATGTTGTTGATGAGTTGTGCATGGTGGGGCCTTGCATTGTCCATGAAAAGAAAGTTGTTTCCAACTGCTCCAGCAGAGGGTACAACTGTAGGGTGCAGGACCTCATCTTGGCATACTGACAGCAGTCAGCAATCCGTTTCTGATAATGTGGAGGTTAGTATGACCACTGATGCTGATGCCGGCACACACCATGATTCTATCACCATCAGAGTCCCTTTCTCGCATGAAATGTGTTCCTGTGTTCCTAATTCACGTCAGATCAGGACACGATGGTTGTCAGGCTGCAGACTGAAGTGTGACTCATCATAGAAGAGAACAGGTGACCACTCATCATGGGTCCAATGACAATGCTCATCAGCCCACCTTCTATGGGTTCTATGGTGTTCAGCAGATGATTTAATGTATACCATTGGTCGCCAAGCATACAGTCCAACACGATGGAGCTGATTTCGTATGGTCTGGGTGCATATCCATCGTCTAGTGGCAGCAAGAAACTGTCCCTGCAGTTCTATTACATTGCTGCACCTATTCCTTCTTGCCAATAAGGTCAAGTAGCAGTCATTTTTTGCTGTTGTGGCAGATGGGCAACCATGCCCTCTTCTTCTTCGTACTGTGCCAGTCTCTTGAAAGCGATTCCACAGTCTGCTAATCACACTCTGGGATGTCCGAAATGCTGTTGCTCCTGGTGTCTATGGTTGACCAGCGTCAAGACATCCTAATGCTCTCCAGGCCTCATATTTGGGCAAATCGTGTTGCGAAGGGCATTGCAAGGGCCGAGAAATTGCAGGATGTACACTTTCAAGATCAGGGAATGCTTAGATACTCCAGTATTTTCAGCCTTTTGTATAGTGCATTTTCACCTGTGACATAAAAGTTGGTTTTGTATCTCATTTGAATAATCAAACAACTTTCTTTGACTTGTCATTTGCTTTGTTGATGTTCTTGTTTCATCCCCAAAAATCAAATGCTTCTTTTTTTATTGCTTCATATTCATTCTGATATATCCCCTAATTTTTGTGAGCAGTAGATGCAGGGGACAGGAGTTCTGACTGGAAGTTGGATTTGATGATGTGGAGAAGCTTTCCCGTATTTCACACTTCTGGCTTGATATAATGTATTGCTATCACTGCAGGTGAGAAGAGCTTGTTTGGTTATAGCTGTCTGTTAAATGCTGAATTTATTCAGAGCTACAGCGAAGACATAAATAATGTGACAACAGCTTGGCTGAATTATAGATAAGGGAAGTAAAGAGTTGCAAATGAAATTTCTCCCCAAATTCCAGCTATCGCTATTGTCTTTCCTCCTTTTTTTAAAGAGCAAACTCAAAGTCCTGATCAGGCTTGGAACAGGGTACTAGTGGTGGGGAAGCTGACAATTTCTGTAGTTGTTGTTTGCCCTGAAATGGAAATTACTACTGGTATTATCTTTTTACCTTTACCAATTGGTGCGTTTCTGGAACAAATAGAAGCTTCAAAGGAGCAATTTTCTAGGGACCATTATGAGGAGAGAAACAGTAGTAAAAAAATCCTCCACCTTTGCTGCAATCTAGTTACAAAACAATAGTGTTGCATTTAATGTCACATTTAATTTGACCATCAGCTGATCCTGACAGTCCAATACTGTGTAGGAAAGAGATTCTTGTTGCATTTTCTTTTGTCCATTTTTTTTCAAGATGAGTTAGCATCACTCTGCTGGTTCCAAATGCCTCTCTACAACGTGCTCACACTCACCCAACTTAAAACTGTCAGCATTTGAATTTTGATATCAATAGTTCAGGGTTCCTTTTGGGATGGAAGAGGTAAAGGTGTTCCCCGCCGTGTGCCCTGCTAGTCATGACTGACTCTAAATGCATTGCTCATCCCCAAACAAGGCCAAGGAATCAGTATTGTCCAAAGATGTATTTGTAGTATTTTGGCCAGCATAACTAAATGCCAAAAATGCAAGGAATGCTGTTCTTAGTGCATGTGGAATTTTTTTTTAATGTGTACATAGAAGGAAATGTACATGATATAATCTCTTTTTAACATATTTTCTGCATATTAATTAGAAAGCTAAATATTTTACCCAAAGATGGGAATGCAGACTACTTTCCCTTTAGACCAGTGTTTCCCAAACTGTTGGTCAAAGGATCCACTTGGCGGGTAATGAGCCAATTTCAGATAGTTCCCCATTTATTGCAAGTTTTTATTTTGATGCTACCTTGATGCTATTAGAATTGGGATTGACTTCATTGGAGGAAATGTTACAGATCTGTACTTTTAACAGGCTAATATATTGATGCTTTTAACAATGATAGTAAAAGGGACTTTCTCCCTGTAAGTATGAGTTGGACTGCAGTCTAGGATTGTTTAAAATTTTCCTCCTTGATGATGTCACTTCTGGTCATGACATCACTTCTGATGGGTCCTGACAGATTATCATTCTAAAAAGGGGGTTGCAATGAAACCTCTGCTTAACTTGCATCTAGCTGAGGTCATCTCTGCCAGGGTGACCAGATTATTCCTGAACCCCAGGGTCAAAATTTCTGAACCCCAGGGCCAAAATTCCTACCCGATTAAAAAAATTGCCAAAAGTGTATTTTTTTGTTTTTGTTTTTTCCATTTTTTGACCATAACTTTTGATATGAAGGAGATATCTCAAAACTGATTTTTGCATTGGATTCTGCTCTTCGAATCCAACAACATATGGCATGATGGGGTACTGTGCACTATTGCAAAGTTTCAAAACAAAGCCAAAATGTAGGACAGTGAAGCCAAAATGTAGGACACCTGGACAGGAGGCTAAAAATCCAGACAAATCCAGGTTTTTCTGGTCATATGGTCATCCTGATCTCTGCTTATTCAGAAGCAATCTTATTTGCCCCACATTTAGCAATTTAATCCTAGTTCAAATTTGTGTCTCTGCTTTTTTTGCTCAGAAGTTCCGAGTTGTGTGGTTTGCTTAAGGTTCTGGGTTGCAGCAGTCAAGTGGTTCACCAATTAGTCTGCTGTTCTGAAAGTTGCTATTACACCAAATGGAGGGCAGGTGGGCAGCCAGATCTTTACTACATTCACAATGCCAAATCTACTTCCAAAAGGACTTCCAATAAACCTTGCATCAGTTATTAGAGGAGAATCCTGTATTTAAGCTGGATTTCTTTTTGCAAGAAGATGTGATTGCCAAAATGGTTCATTATAGAAAAGAAGGCACGGTACATGATAATTATTTTATTTTGTTTTCCAAATGAGAAATTTGGCAAATGAGAGATTCAGAGCACATATAAATTTTCCAAATGAGAGATTCAGAGCACATATAGCTAAAAAGAGCCCCAGATAATGCACTCCCCTCTGTTTTGAAATGATTTCCAAGATCCTGAAATGTAGCTAAAAATATTTTTTTCTGATTTTTCTAATTTTTTTCTGATTTTTGTTGTTGACACAAAAGGAGGGAAAACCAGGCCACATATTTGATAAGGATATATTTTATGTATCATGTGAAGATAAACCAGAGTCGAGGAAAACATAGGAGGTTCATTTCAAGTTCTATGTAGATGTGCATAGTTTGGCTGCTGCTAATGTTTATATTTTGCTTCAGACACAAAATGCTACATTATAGCAGCTATATAACCCAGAATCTACAGAGGTTTGGATGAAGAACTCCAACAAACAACCCATACAGAACCACAGAGTAAATGTTTTCCAGAATATCAAAGCCATTACCTTTCAGTGGAATGGAATGTAATGGCATTCTGCAAATCAGGTCCGACAGCCATAAGGGGAATGTTTCTCACAAGTTAAAATTCTAGTGCTTCACTAATTATTAATAGAAAGGCGTGGCCGGAACTGAGAAAATGTGGCTAAAGGAGTGGAGAGGTAATAATTAAGGTCATTTTTTAAAAATTCCCAATCTCAGAAGGTTTTAAGGCATGCTGAAGAGATGAGTACTGTCAACAGTAGCATGATGATGATGATCTTTGAATCTTCAGATTATGAAGGTGGCACGTACATAAATTAGTTTACCTGAAATTTGCTTTCACTGATTTCTACACAACTTGCTTCCAAGCGTTTTATTATTGATTTAAACCTGACATTTTAGATTCTTCTCAGAGGAGAAAAAACTGCCTGTGTTACTGTCACAATTTTTAATTACCGTACCATACTGTCCAACATTGGTGTGTCCTGGCTGCATGGCCCACGCTGTACCCAGCACTGGGTTTGAACAGGCTGGAGGTCTCCTTGGGATAAGGAAACATTTGTAGCCACTTTGTAGGGCCACTTTGGAATTTTTAGCAATTAAATTGTTGGTGAAAGTCTGAGAAGCCCTTCCTGGTCTGAATGCCCTGTCTGAATAGGATTCAGTTTCAGTCTCCGTAGCCACAGCATTTGCAATGTCCACAACCCATCCAACACCACAGTTTGCTACACGTGTAGACTGTCACAGATTATTGCACTATTATTTGAATTGCCCTCCCACAGGAATGTTCACAAGAACTTACACTTTGGGCAGAATCCAGAGTAACTACGGGGAGTCCTTGCTCTGGTGTAAGAACAATTTGCTCTGGATTGCAATATGAATTTCCCATAGTTTTTCACTAGGTGGTGCAGTAACTACAGGTACACGTAATGTCTCTTACATGCTCCTGTAGTTTGGATTGTATTTGTATATCTTCATGCTGTGTACTGTATAGCAAAATCAGGAGGAATTTCATACAGAACTTCCTCTTTAGCAAGAGATTCCCCCCCTTGTTCTGTGAGGAAAAAAGTCAACATCCTTCTGTTAGGACAGAAGCCAAAATGTGTCCTGCTTGAGAACAATGAGAACCTGCTAGAAGCTTCTCTGCACAACAAATGTTAAAAATGGAGTAGGGAAGTTAAACAATAACCACATGCTCTCCTGTAAAAACCCTGCTATGACAAAAATGTTAAATACTGCAAGACCATTCAAATCTGCTTTACAAAATAGAAAAAAAACTGTTTTTTGTCCATTATTGCAGTAGGGTGTTGGTTCAGAAACTCTTAGGAATCCTTCCAAATTTATTATCAAGATCTATACTTGTGGGTGAGGTTTTTTGGGGGGGGGCGGGGGGGGGGGAGATTGCTTACTGTTCATTCCCAACCTTTTGCACGGGTATTTGTAGGCACTTTGTAGGGCCACTTTGGATGTGTACCAGTTAAATTGTTGGTGAAGGTCTACACTTTCACAGCATGTGACACTCTGTCGGGATGCACAACAATAGAGAAAACCAAAAGACGTGGGGAGTGCTTCCTATGACCAAGAGCGTATTGCAGGATTAATCACCCAAAAACTTCTACAGTAAAGATCAGATTCACAAGGATATGGAAATAGGGATATTGTTCTAAGGGTTCACTGAAAACTGTTGCTAAAATCAGTATTTTCAGTATAATCAGTAACTGTTGCTTCTTCAGTATTTGTTTCATGTAGTATCAGGGTCTTACTTCTGAATCGGAGTCATACAATCTGTGTTTTGATGGGTTGTTGAGAAAACTGGTTGGTCTGTTGTTGGGTTGTTACCTTCCCATAGAATCATAAAAGTAATAACTGGAATGAGTGATGTGATCTCTCTCTATTGTTTATCACTCAGGTGTGGACCTGCCGACCTTTACGTGAACAAGCACAGCCTTTTAAACCACTGAGCCACCACAGCCCCATAAAGTATTGCTATAATAAAGAGACCATGATATTGGTCTCAGATTAATCCCACTTGCCAAGTGGACTTTGGCAAGACATTATTTTGCCATCCTTTCTCACAACTTGGTTGTGTTTTTGTGTAAGCCACTCTGTGCAGACGAAGCAAAGATGACAAGATGTAACCAGTGGTGTAGCTCAAGGGCAGGGAGTGGCAGTTGCACCAGGTAGCCAGCTTTAGCAGGGCAACAAGCTGAGCTTGACATTAGTGGCTAAAATTGTGAATAACGATGTATGTATGAACAATACTACAATCGTGTTCTATATCGTTGGAAAGGTAATTTAATGCAGAATGCAGTGAAGCACATTGGCTTTTAACCAGAACATAAAAACACAAATGCCTATGGAATTTAGCCAGATTTAACCAGAACATAAACCAGAACATAAAAACACAAATGCCTATGGAATCCTATTGAGTGGATTTTAAAAACTCAAAACATTCCCGTGATACTGATTTTTCTAAGAGCCAATGGAATAATTATGAACTAATAAGGTTTAATATAAGTCATCTCTCATTTCCATACACCATAATACCACTACCCATGATAACTGGGTAAAGAGGCACTTCTAAGTGGTTCTCCTTTTATATTTAGCAAGGAGAGATTAACCATCCCTCTTTTCCTCAGCAGTTTCTCTAATCAAGAATCACACTTTTTATTTAGCTACTTAAATAAAATTGATTTTGTTGTTGGGGGGAGGAGTGCTACAAAATGTTCAACTGCAGATAGATGCCTTAGCTCTGTTACTAGCTGGGGACTGGGTGGAATCAAAGCAAATGTATGGTTTGCTGGGAACGCAGAGACAGGTTTCCCTCCAATTTTCTTTTTTTAAAAAAATCGAGAATGACATCACTTCTGGTTGTGACATCACTTTTGGGGCAACATTTTGAGCTTTGCACCGGCAAAAATGATCATTAGCTATCCCCCAAATCCAGAGTAACTACAGGAGCACGTAAGAGACTTTACGTACACCCATAATTACTGCACCACCGAGTAAAAATCTATGGGAAATTCATATTAGAATCCAGAGAGGCATCACAATCCAGAGCAACTAATCTGTCCACATAAGAGCCCTTGGGTTGCCCTTTCTATCACTAGGGTGGAGCAACAACAAGATGCTTCACCCCAGTTACTCTGGAAAATGCTTAGGGCAGAGCAAGGCAACATAGGGTGCCCCAAGAGAGGTGGACCTGCTCTGCCCTAACTGGGGCAGCCTAGGCAGCTCAGGAGAGGCAAGTTGAGGGCATGTTTAGCATTGCCTAGGGCAGAGCAGTTACTCTGTATCCAAAGTCTGTTTCCAAGGCAGAAATGACCTCTTCCAGCTTCTCAGAGATATACCACCTCAGGAGCAGGTATAGTAATGAGTAGACCCATAGGGGTCCATGATAAGGCCCGAGTAAGAATGGCAGTGTTGACCAAAAATCTGCGTTCTTGGCCAGCCTAGCTGCAGCCCCTGCCTCTCAACCTCAGGGTGCCCATTCTCAACGTCAGCGCGCCCATTCAGGCCTGCTCCAAGGCAGAGCAGCAGCCCAGAAGCTGCCACTTGTCCTTGGAGCTGGCCCGAAAGGCCAGCTGAGGTGCACTGCGCAGAAACACACTGAGCATGCCGAATAGCTTCTGAGGAGACTTCCTTAGAGCGGAGGAAGTCCGCACCTCTCCACGGCCATTCGGCCTCACTCAGGAGGCAGAGCGGCAGCCAAATGGCTTCAGAAAGAGTATTGCACAGGCACCATCTCTGACTCCTGCACAGTCTCCCCCGAAGCCGAAAGGCTTCAGAAAAGTACTGTGCAGGCGTCAGAGATGGTGCCTGCGCAGTATCCTTTCTGAAGCCACTTGGCTTCAGAAACAACTGCACAGGCACCAACTTTGGTGACTGCGCAATCCAGGTAGAGGGGTGTGCGCATCCCAGAGGTAACGCACAGACTTCTGCACTGGGTGATGCGCAGAGTCGTCTCACCACTGTAGGCACCACAGCTGTTCCTTGTTCAGTGTGATCTGAGAGGTGTCTCCTCAGGAGCAAGTCCTCCCCATGTGTCAATTACTTAGCATGCTATGGAGCAGTTAGGGCAGCCCAGGCTTCCTGACTCTCTGGATGCAGCATAACTTTCTGCTCTGGATACAGAATAGTTAGGAGAGAGCAGTTAGGGCAGAGCAGGCTGAACTTGCTCTGGATTGTGCCCTAAGTTGTTCTTACACCGGAGGAAGGACTCCCTGTAGTTACTCTGGATTTTGCCCTATGCCACTGGATGTAATCTATGTATCTTTGTGCTTAAAATATGCACAATGGACATCCCCATGTGGCGATGCAGCAGTGCTGGAACAGCTACCGCTGTATCCCCTAGAGGATTTTTGATTGCTGGAGTTTTTGGGGTTCATATGCTCCACCATTGACCTAAGATAATCCCCAGTTTCTGCAACAGCTCAACTCAGAACTGCGCTAGCAATATTGCTAGTAATTCCATGTTGATCTGCACATGTGGATCAGGTGTTGGAACAGAGTTTGGACATGGCATGCACTGGCACTCCATCCCAGGGCTGATTTGCCTGTCCTCTCCCCCTTCTACCCCACCCTGCTTTCCCCTGCTCCTTGCCATGCATTGGATTTACCTGCTCAAGTGGGTGTCTTGCTGATGATGGCATGCACAGGAAGGTTCCAATTTTCCCACTTAGGCACCAGTTCTTGTACAGTCACAGCAAAACACTTTGTGGTGGTTTGGCAATGGTCCTTTCCATCATAGTGTGTGTTCTGGTGGCAGAACACATAGTACTGGGCCAAAACTCTGTTTGATTTCAGTTTAAATTAAATACACACAAAAATGCTATGTCTCAGATTTTTATGCTTCATCCATGTTCTGATGTAAAAGGAATAATGTATTAAATCAAATTTTGGTAGAGTGAATATAATACATAAGACACTGTTTCTACAGCACTCTGACCATATCTAGTCTACCATTATCTGCAGTGCAGCTACAAAAGCTCCATAATTAATGTAAGAAGGGAATATGACAGTATATTCCGTGCTTGGGTAAGCAAAGCTAATGCGTTGAAGGCTGCTGTTCCCAATTTTGGCAGTGCCAAGCATCTCATGTGCAGCCTGTGTTTTGATTAGTGTCCCAGTCTTCGTATTTGCTTGGTGTTTAACCAAATAGGAAATGCTTTTATTTTTCCTTGGTGCAAAGAAAACAAATGACCTAGAAATGTAGAAGTTTGGCTGTAATCCTAAAGACACTTTCCTGGGAGTAAGACCCATTGAACACAATGGGGCTTACTTCTGAGTAGACATAGGATTGTGCTCTTTGTGAATGATGTTTTATTTCTTCTCTTCTGGAAGATGCTCCAAGCCTGTGTCCTGTATGGGGTCAAAGTGGTAAAAGCAGGCAGGAATGGCTTATCTACATAAGCATATTAGAGAGAGAGAGAGAGAGAGTTTTGGGTTGTACACTGCTGACTTTCCATTTCTTTCCTAGGTGAGTGACATCTAAGTGACAGTGACAGCTTGGGTTTCCCCCCTCCCGCACTTCAAAAATCCCTAGATAATATAATCCATTACAGTGTTTATAAGAGTCTGATAAAATGCCTGGTAAGACGCATAGATGTCAAAGTTGTGATAATTCAGTGCAGTATTAAGTGCCTAGTGCTTGGTTTCCCAGACCTTTTTAAATCAAGCCCCAGTAGTACCTCTTCTAAGTGTGGTTGAAGCAACAGGCTGATGTGAAGACTGTATGATGGGGCAGAGGTGTTATAGATGGGCTATAATAAATCATGGCAGGGCAAATCAGAATGCATGGATAGAGAAAGGAGGCACATAGGAGGCACCAACTGGGTGCTGAATATACCATGCTAATTATCCTGCACCCATTTCTGATGGGCAAACCCATTAGGAAGTCTGTGAGAATGGTTTTTTTAATAGACATCTATTAGCTCAGTTATCCTAATCAGAAATGCATAAATAAATCCTAGCTCCTTCACCATCCTGTTTAATTATTTTTAAAAATAGGGATCAATTAGCTCAGGTAGGGTACAATCCTAACCTAGGCCAGCACATCGCATCGGTCTTCCTGTTCCTATGGTGATGTAGAGATGCAAACACATGTTTGTGCACTGGCCTAACCCTCCCCCAGGAGTGGTATAGAAGTATCTTATGGCACATTTGTGACATTCCCAAGTCAGCATAGGACGTATGCCGGGGTTTAGGACTGCAGCCTTAATCAGAAATATTTAGCTAAAACAATATAGTCTCCTTTACCATCCTGTTTGCCTTTCCCGTTCTTTGCTTTGCCTAGATAATTCCATCGTTTCTTGGGTTTGAGGGGATTCTTGGCAAGGTGATCTCTATTAGGAGGTCCTCTTGTACTTGTGTGTCATCTCCTCACTATGGTGGCAGGCATGAGTTTCTTTTTCATTCTGAGTGGACCATCAGCAATGGTTTTGTAGCTATTGGCTGCCACCTGTCATCCTCTCCCTTACACAATGCTCCATTGTGATGACACAATGGAACTGTGGGGGAAGAGTAGAATATATTGTTATATGCCAATTCTTTACTAGAACACTGGTGATACTGGCTTATCAAGAATGAGATATGCCCTAGTAGGGGGAGGGATGCCATTCAGTCACTGGTTGTTGGTTGCCGGCTGGGCTTTGTCTTCCTTCGGAACCAAGTAAAGTTATCGGCAGTGGGTCTCCTGAAGCACTATTGTGTTGTTTGGTGCTGATTCCAACTCTGAATTAGTGCTAAAATAAACTTGTACAGGAGCAAAGGTGAACTTGGGTGACTGCAGAATAGTGATTTTTAAGTAGAATTCAAGCAAATCTTGGTGTCCCTTGGAAATTTTTTTTACCTGATAAGATCAGGATTATTTGAAAGTCAACTTCTGTATCATCAATACAAAGTCCAGCAATAACAGTTATTGCTAGATGTAGTTGTTAAAAAAAAAAAGCAGGCCTCCGTCAGTCTTGGAAGACTATGGTATTGTGCTCTGTGCTGCATACACTGCATGCGAAGCACGAAAGCCTGGGTTAGATTGTTATGGAGAATAGGCTGTTACCCAAGCAGCAAATCCTCCCTCTCCACGCCACTGAATTAGGCCAATGGAAAGGCAGAGCCAATACGGTTGGATCCAGCTGGCGTCGCAGAGCTGGGAGAAGGACAGGAGCTCACCCTGTCTTGTGGGGCCGACCTGGGTCTCGAACCCTGGTCTGCTGGTTAACAGGCACAGTGTCTTAGCCACTTGCGCCACCCACAGCCCATGTAGTTGTTAGACGTATTGCTAACAATAGTTGTTACTAGATTTTGTCTTGGCATGTTCTGAGTTCACAAATGATAATGGTGAGGTTCAGAAAACTTGACCAGTGCTCTGTAGGAGCTGGAAGTCATCCTCAGTATATTTATTTTGGTTAGTGTTTAATTTCCAACTTTCCCTCTGAATAGCAGATGTTCTGTGACAGACACACAAGCATCCCTTGCCAGACAAATATATGTGAAAGGAATTCCTTGAGGATATAGAACCACTGAAACATTGAAAACTACTGATCCAAAATAAGCACTGTACCAACATCAGCAGCAAATCATCCAGTGTAAATGACAAACATGTGAGCCCGCTACTCATATAATGGTGGTGAAGATGAAGGAAAAGATTGTTGGACAGGTTAGGAAGAGAGAATGGGGCAGAGGAAGATGAGTATAGTTAGGGAAAACGGAATTAGAAAAATGGAATTACTGGAAAGGATCATAAAATATTTTGTGGATAAAGTTAAGAAGAGTTGTCTAAAGCAGTGGTTCCCAACCTATGAGCTAAGGCACCCAAAGGAACCATGGAATCCTTGTGGAAAAAACTCCCATCCAATATATTGTACCGATTGTACCTCCAAAGCCTATCGGTTGGGCCAGTAGCCAATAGTTCAAGGGAGCTGCCAGTCAAAAATGTTTGGGAATCTCTGGACAAAAGTGACATTGGTTTGAAAAAAATTGGAACTGACTTTTGGAACTGACTCCTTAAAATATTTGTAGTGCAGCCAAAACCCAGCTAATTCATCAACTCAAATTAAGTATTGAGTCCCATTTTTGTATGTTTCTATTTCAATCATAGTTCTTAACAAGAAGAAATATTGGCTGTGCATCCCAAGAAAAAAGGTTCTAGTTGAAATTCTCACACTTGATAGCACAGCCCTTGATTTAAAAATCCTGGACCTGCAAATGTTACAGCAGGGGGCTCATTTTCTTAAATAAATCAACATAGTGGTAGGAGTTGCACAAGTATTCTCCAGCGGCAGACATCTAAATATATAGAAAATGAAATACTGATTCATATTAGACCAGGAAAGGCTGGTTTTTTTGAAGTATGGATTGTTGTTGTTGTTAAAGTTTTATATTTGACCATAAATGTTGACAGCTTCTCAAACAGCTGCAAGTGATTGAAAAGTTGCATCTGTCAGAATTTCCTCATTTACACACAGCACAATCCTAACTTGTGCAGGAGCAAACTGGCTGGCATGCCACCAACCAATCCATTAGGGCTATCATCCTATACAATGTACCTCGTATAGGATGGCAGTTTTTCACTGGGATTCCCTGGTTCCCTTGGGAGCCATAGCTCATAATTTGAGAACCACTGCTTTAGACCCCTCTTTATCTGTAAAATGCTTTATAGTCTTTCTCATTAATTCTGTTTTCTCCAGTGCAAGTTTGGGGTTGCTGCGGTGTTCTGGGACAAGGAAACGTTTCTCCTTATCCTCAGTAACACATCAACAGCCCCAGTGGGTAGGGTTGCCATAATTCTCTTCCCCCAAATCAGGACAGGACCATTAGCCAGTATGTGAACACAATCCCCCCAAATCAGGATTGTCCCTGTTTTTAGGACATATGGCAACCCTACCCAATGAGTATATTCAGATCTGTGCTATCTCCTGAGGTGGTGCAGATTCAAGAAGAACAGGGAATGGACTTGAATCCAGCACAAGTGCCAGGTCTCAGCCCCACATCTTGCTCCCTGTCCTTCCTCCCTTGCTCTAGAATGCTTCCTATCCACACACACAGATCATACCCCAGACCTCCATGCTGGTTGAGCTCTAACGGCACAGACTTACTTCTCTGTCCCACCACAGATGCTGGATCTGACCTCAATGGGCTGGTGCACCTTTTCCATAATAAGTAAGAAACATGTTTTTATGGCACATTTGCAACCCTCCCAGACCAGCTTAAGAGACTTGCACGTAGGCTTGCCTGGGATTGCATCCACAGTTTCCCATCTCTTCCGGTCTAAAAAGCCCTTTCTGTCATCATTCCCGAATCCAGCCTGTGTGCAGAATGAGTTTACACACTGTGCTCTCTTCTGAACTGTCCCTTCCTCCCCTGCCCAGAGCTGTGGCAAACTGCTGATGAGTGATTTTTCACATGAGCTGACTCTGTCAAATGGGTGGTTTATGGCAGAGAAAGTCTTTGGGCCATTTGGTCATCCTGATAAAATCCTAGCTTTTTAAGCAGAAGCGCTGCTAGCATGTCTGCTAATTTGAAAAGAGTTTCTGCATAAAACGCTCTCTATAATAATGCAGTGGTTCTCAAGCATTTCAATCCGGGAACCCCTTTCAAGAATGACCCCCCAGATCTCATAAACTTAAAAGTGATATCATCTGAAGTGATATCAAACAGAAAGTGACATCACTGTGATGTCAGAGATCTTCCATGTCTACTTGGAGTTAAGTCCCATTGTGATCAATGAGTCTCTCTACCAGAAAAGTATGGATTGCAGCCTGTGACCCATTCCAAGATGGTGGCATCCAGTTACAAATTCCAAGATGGGAGGTGCCCAGCTTTCCATTTCCCCAAAATGGTGACCTCCAAGGGGACCCCGACCCTCCCCCCACTTTGAAAACCGCTGTAATAATGTGTGCTGTTCACACTGGTTTAGGATTGGTTTAGGAAAACACTGCTTGAAAAATTAAACAGTGGTTGTTGTTTAGAAGAATAAAACAACATGGAATGATAAAAATGTGTAGCAAGGTGGAGGACGCATGTACAAAAAACCAAATGAAATGAAAAAGTGTTGATAGCGCTTTTCAAAACTGGCAGTGATCTCTTGATAAAGAAGAATATAAATCTGCTAAAGAAGTTAATAAATGTTATATTAATAAATTAAATAAATTAATAAAGAACATTAAATCATGTGAGTGTGACAAAATTAGATGGGTATTTTCAAGGGGATGGATAAGAAGCCAAACATCTGTTTGCTCAGGGACCTAATGGGCAGGGCAGTAGGCCAGGCAGATGTTAGTACCACCTCAGCTTCTCATTGGCTCAGTGCCCGCATTATACAGAAAACCACATCCATCAACTGAATTTTTCTGGCCGCAGAGGAGAAAATTAAAGGAATATGAAAGAGCCCAGCTATTACTAAGTGGACAGTGGCAGTAAGCAGTTGTGAGTACTTACATAACAGCGGAGGAAGTCTGTCTGGGCCATTCAGCCATAGATCCTTTAGAGGTCCACAGTTAACATGAACGTACCCTTAATTTTAGCCACTTTCTTCCCATCCATCCTCCCCCAGGTCTGGTCCAGTCAGTGGTATTGTCAGGAGGTGTGGATCTTAGACTACATAGACTGCAGTTATGACACCATCAAACAAGAGTCTTCAGATGCTACCTTTGACACTTTTTTCAAAAGGCTTAAGTCAAAAAGGAGGCATACTGGAAAACTGGCATGAACACCAATCTGTATTGCCCATAATGGGAAGGGAAGGGACAAAGGGATGGTACAATGATACTATGACTAGATCATGTGTGCTCAAAGGGGGAAATGGATCTTGTTTAGTTCATATCATTGGATCAGAGACCCAGAATGATGTAGGCGACTTGAAATTATGAGAAAACATACATAGGATTGCACACAAATATGCTTTTGGTGTACATATGTGAGTATGTATATGTGTACTACAGGTTGTATGTGGAAATAAATGGCAGGAAAATACACTCCAATGAAATGATTACAAGTTCTTTTTTGCCTATATCATTTGCAGTATGTATTGCTGAATTGCTCGGGGCTTCCAATTGCATAGTTGTAATCTGCTATATATAATGTCCTAGCCAGCTACTACAGGAGTTCCCTCTCTGCATCAATGAAGATAGGTTCCTGCTGCTGCTACTATGTATACCCAAAACTGCAGATAGTAGTGAACCCTATGTGCCAGCAGGTAGCAGGCAGCAGTTTCCAAATTCTTTGCTCTGCTTCATCAGATCCTGAACTCCATATTGGGTAGAAGATTCAACACAGCATTTCTCAAGTCTTTGCTTTGGTGGCACAAGTGGTTAAGACACTGTGCCTGTTAATCAGCAGGCCAGGGTTTGAGACCTGGGTCGGTCCCCACAAGATAGGGTGAGCTCCTGTCCTTAGCCCAGCTCTGCAACACAGCTGGAACCAATCGTATTGGCTCTGCCTTTCCAATGGACTATTTCAGTGGCATGGAGAGGGGGGGTTTGCTGCTTGGGCAACAGCTTATCCTCCATATCAATCTTACCCAGGCCGTGCTTTGCATGCATCATATGCAGCGCTGAGCATGATACCATAGTCTGCTGGCAAAATAGATGGCACAGACTCTAGAAGCCCCATTGAACAGCTTGGTGCTTCCTCCAAGGAGACCTCCAGTAGCTTTGGGGGTGCTATTGAATTCATAAATAGCTGTTTTGGATCACAAACTGAACATGAGTCAGCAGTGTGATGTGTCTGCAAAAAAGGCAAAAGCCATTTTAGGCTGCATTAAGAAGACTGTAGCCTTCAAGTCGCGAGAAGTTATAGTTCCTCTTTATTCTGGATTGGTTAGACCTCACCTTGAGTACTGTGTTCAATTCTGGGCACCTGGCGTGGAAAGGCAGAACTAGGTGTCATCAGCATACAGGTGATACTCAAAGAAAGCCATGAGATTTGATGACATAGAAGGAAGAACAAAGGGACCTGACAGAAAGAAAGGAGGGAAAGAGGAAGAGAGAAGCTTCTGTCTGTGGAGGCACAGAAAGACTACCCAAGTAGGATTTGAATGTCTGAGGACTGAACTGCAAGACTTAAGACAAAAAGGGGTCAAACATGAGATTTGGTCACTGCACATGTAATAAGCCATTCGGTGGGAATCTGTATTTGTGCGGGTTGTATCATAGCAAGGGATGTAAAAGGATTCAACTATTGGATTAAGAATAAATCATGTACATATAAATTGCAGTTTGTATAATATTGATGTAACATCAGATTACGCTCTTCCTTTCCGTGTTTGCTGCATGGATTTTCATTTCTCTGTGCCATGCAAATTAAGACTATCTCCCTTTATCTATAACAACTTTTTAAATATATTGTCGAGGATTGGAGGGTGGGAGAAAACTCTGGCGTTAAACATGCTGACTGATAGGTAGTGAATCCCCACTTTTTCAGGACGCATGCATTATACACTCCCATTTACAGCATATCTGTTTTGTTTTGTGTTGTGTTGTGAAACAAATTGTTGTGAATATGTGAATTGTGAATATGTGAATTGTTCTGAATATGGGTCTAAAAAACAGACGGAAAAATGAAAAAAACAGGTGAACATAAAAGTTTATAGTACCTCATAGTTTGCATCTGAAGTGTGATGTGCTCAGCCTCATTACAACTTCTGAACTAAAACTTGTTGACTTCAGCACCTCATTGACTTTAATACCATTTAGGCGGTAAAGTATTAATTGTCATTTATTGTGTCATGCACCTTTTTCTTATATTATTGGGCATTTAGGTTGATTTTGGGGTGAATTTGGAGTGGCTTTGGAGCAAGCTAGAATTTTTCCTTTGAGAGGTATAATCATGCTTTTTCTATGGATGTGGGGATTCTGTTTTCTGAACCCCTGCAAATGCCGCAATGATAAATTCCATGGATTTGGGCACCTGATGTCCTTCAAAGGTGTCCACAGGACCTTCTGAAGTCCAGGGATATCTTCTGGGTCTTCAATTAGGCATTATGAGGAAGGCTGAAAATCAAGAGTTTTACTAGTTTTGGCTGAAAAGTAGTGGTGTTTTCTGGCCTTCTGATGGCCTCTGAAGGTCCTCTGGGCATGACTGCAGCATTGTTCCCATCACATCCAGAGGATACAGGTTGAACCCATCCAGAGGCTTGGAACCTGAAGATGAACTGTGGGCAGCTTGTATCTGTGTTCTTTCAATGTTATGGCCAGTTAACAAGAAAAAGTAAACACAACTGCCTAATGTTACAAGAAGTGAAGGATTTCCTTCAGTCAAAAATGACCAATGAGACTGATTGTTCCCAAGGTCAATAAGGTGTTGTGACACAGCAGGGAACCTATGAGGTATCAGACAGCTGTCATTTCCATGTGTCAGAACACTTACTTAGGTGTGTGGTTACCATCAAGTTAGCCACCAGTTTGTTGGATGACCTAGGTTGCAATCCTAAAGACACTTCCCTGGGAGTAAGACCCATTGAACACAATGGAGCTTACTTTTGAGTAGACATGGTTAGGATTGTGCTCATATAATGTTATATATTGAAATAAAGTCAATAGGGGTTACACCAACCTTAGTGATGCCTCTGTATTTAAGATGTGGATATAATATTGTTGTAAATATTACCGTTATATTATAGTCTCTAAATATATGCTCTTTTTGTCTTTCTTTCACAGTCTGACACCAATGCAAGTTACCTACGAGCTGCCCGAGCGGGCAACTTAGAAAAAGCTCTTGACTACTTAAAAAATGGAGTCGACATCAACATTTGCAATCAGGTTGTAGAAATATCTGATTAAACAGTTATCTGTTTTTTGCTGCTGTCTCTTTTTTGCTTATATTTGTGTCTATGATAAAAACAAATGGCAAAGTTGAGACAACTAGAGCTGTGCATTATTCATTATCAACATTTCTTATAATTGAAATATTATATTTGAATGCTTTAATTTTATTGAGCTCTATATGAAAATAAAATGGATCCTTTCCAGAATGGCTCATAATCTAATATACAGTATACAATTCAGAATGAAGAAAGGGTTAGAGGAAGGAATCTGAAAGCAAGGAACTTGAATACATTTAAAGATGACAGATAACCTCCAGGTGAAACAAAAGCAAACATTGTGACTTTAATGCTTTTCACCTGTGATTTGCACTAATGGCTTAATCCAACAGCAAGTCTTTTGGCAGAGTAAATCAGTTCCTCATAAATTACCTTAATTTCTCATAAATTAAATAATTTGTATTTAATGTTGATGCTTGCCCATTTGTTGATGTTCTGCTGTCTGAACACTGGATCTTTCTGTATTGCTGAAAGCTTAACATTTTGCAAGTGGAATTGGTAGTTACTGGTATTTATACTGTATATGTAGATGCACAATGTGTATTAGAAATACTGTTCTTTGGTTTAAAAGGGAAATATCAGTATAGAGAAAATAGGATTTTTTTCCCTATTCTTTCAAGGAACGCAGTGTCAGTGAAAGTCTCCTGCACATCCCACTTTCTCATTATTGTGTTGCTGAACTTCTTCTTAATGCTTCGTGTGAAGTACAGCAGAATGTTATGTGTTTTATCACTTAAATACTAAGAATTCAGTCTTGGAATAAGTTGGGTACTTACTCAAAAGTGAATAGACAGAGGATCTTAGCCTTGAATCCTTGTGTAAGGATCCATCAGGCTAGTTCAGAGGATGCAGGTATTTCATCCACCTGTCCCTCTCTGTGCATCTGTATTCTGTGCGCACCATGAGTGTGATCTCCACCTGCTTCCCAACATGCTAAAACTTTTTTACCTTATCATAGGAGTGTAATTAACACTGAATTCCTGTGATAATTTACACAATTCACAAATAACATTAATGAGTGTAGAAATGTGGTTTATTTGAATATTCGTTCCCCCTTAATAAATAAATAAAATAAACAAATAAATGTCATTATGCCTGAGAAGCAGGTGGAGCCTGCATGGAGCAGGTTTGCTCAAAGCACATATGCAACTCAAACCATCAAAGAAGAACTGGCAGGTGGAGTTTGTCCAAACAGTCCCTGTGTGACACAGGGTTCAATCCTAACCAATTTACCAGAACCAAGGTAGGGACAATGCAACACCGATATAAGGGAACAAGCATTGCCTTACCTTAAGAAGCCCTCTATGGCTATCGCCCAATTACTGGATACAGCACATTCCCCGCTGGCATAGCAATGCCAATGCTGGAAAGTTGGTTATGGTTGTGCAGTTAATAAACTGTTATTCTATTACTACAGCATTTATCTTTTTTATTATATAGATACTGCATACGAAATAAGATGATTAACATCATCAGGATTAGTGTATACTATAATAATTAGTTCTAATAGAAGTAGAAGCAGTCTAGCTGGACTGTATTTAAGCTCTACTCAATGTACCATGAAGTATCATTAGTGAATGTATCATTAATGTACATAATGTTGTATAATTATATTTATCAAAACAATGCTTATCATGCACTTAATTTGTGATTATTGTGCACTTTATTTTTTGCTGGATTGTAGTACGTTATAATGCAAAGATAACTTGTGTATTCCTAACGTAAATAACGTAAATTGTGTACGTTATAATGCTCTGAACTTGTGTATTCCTTCTTGGAAGCTATTAATTGAAAAGTGAGTCTGAGAGGCTGGCCTTTGTTATTGGATTGTTGTGTGCATGTTTTTTGCAAGCCCTCATCTCACTGGAATGTGACCTTTAGGCCTTTTGACATATCAGCTTGTTGTTCACAGCACCCTGCATCAGTCTTTCTCATTCCTCTTTCTTTTTATCAGAATGGGTTGAACGCTCTCCATCTTGCCTCCAAAGAAGGCCATGTAGAAGTCGTTTCAGAACTGATACAGAGAGGCGCCAATGTGGATGCAGCGACAAAGGTCTCTCTCATATCTAAATGTTCCACTGTTTTCGTGTATAGATTCCACATTTGCAAAGTGTGAGTCAGCTGAATATGTCAGGCAATAAATCAAAATCAGGCCTGTAACTGGATCCCCAAACACAGTAGTTTTTAAAGTTTGGGAGCAATGGGGAAAAAAAGAATTTTTTGTGTTCAGAATTGGGTTTCACAGAGCCTAGCAGGAGACAACAGAGCCAAATCTATGTCAGACAATGGAGGGGGGGAGCTAGATGAAATCCAACCCCCATCAGCAAAAGACCCCCCTTAATATTTTTCTCTTCCTGATACTTCTGCTTTGTTTCCTTTTGGTGGGGGGTTCAAATAAAATTATTAACATAAAAATAAAAAAGAAGTCCTGATCTGCTTGTACAAAGGCTAGCAAGAATCCAACACAGAATTGGAAGAGATCAACAAAAGGTTGATGTTATTTTTATTTTATTTATTTTACTTGTATCCCGCCTTTCCTCATCCACAAGAGAGAGCCCATGGCACCTAACATGAATAAAAATTAAACATCATTAAAATAATAGTAAAAAGAAGTTAGAACATAATTAAAATACACTTAAAATTTAAAATTGAAACGATTAAAACAGACTAAAAACTTTGTTAAAACAATAATATATAAACACAATAAAACTGCCCCCCAACTCCTGCCCCATTTAAAAGCTTTTTTAAAATAAAAGGTTTTTAGGCTCCACCTGAAGCTCTGTATTGAGGGAGCTTTCCTCAGTTCTAAGGGGAGGGAGTTCCAAAGCAGGGGGGGCCACCACCGAGAAGGCCCTATCTCTGGCCGCCATACATCTCATGTCTCTTAGTGGCGGCACAGTCAGTAGGGCCCCCTCAGATGACCTTAAGTGACGGGTCGGATTGTACAGAAGAAGGCGGTCCCTCAGGTACCCTGGACCCGAGCCATTTAGGGCTTTAAAGGTCAGGACCAGCACTTTGAATTCAGCCCGGAAACGAATGGGCAGCCAGTGTAGTCACTGAAGCAGTAGCCCGACAGAGTCGAACCAACAAGCCCCAGCAACCACACGGGCCACAGCATTCTGGACTAGTTGAAGTTTCCGGACCGTCTTCAGAGGCAGCCCCACGTAGAGCGCGTTACAATAATCTAGTCTCGATGTCACCAGGGCATGGGTCACCGTGGCCAGATCTGAACGACTCAGGTATGGTTGCAGCTGGCGGATCGGCTGAAGCTGAGCAAAGGCTCCCCTGGCCACAGCCGCCACCTGGGACTCCAGGAGCAGCTGCGAATCCAGGAGAACCCCCAAGCTGCGAACCTGCTCCTTCAGAGGGAGTGCAACCCCATCCAGAGCGGGATGATATTCCAATACCCGAGTCGAGGACTTCTGGACCAAGAGGACCTCTGTCTTATCAGGATTTAATCTCAGCTTGTTCACCTTCATCCAGTCCCCCACTGCCTCCAGACAACGATTCAGGACTTCAACTGCCTCCTTGGACTCAGGAGGAAAGGCGAGATAGAGCTGGGTGTCATCGGCGTACTGATGACACCTCACTTCAAACCTCCGGATGACCTCTCCCAGCGGCTTCATTTAGATGTTAAATAGCATGGGGGATAGAAAGGAATCTTGTGGTACCCCGCACCGAAGAGGCCAGGATGCTGAGCAAGCATCCCCCAGCACCACCTTCTGGGAACTGTCAGCAAGGTAGGAGCAGAAACACTGCAAAACAGTGCCTCCAATCCCCAACCCGGCCAACCAACCCAGAAGGACACCATGGTCAATGGTGTTGAAGGCCACTGAGAGGTCCAGCAGGACCAACAGGGACGCACTTCCCCATCCATTCCCCGGCATAGGTCATCCACCAAGGCAGTCTCTGTCCCAAATCCCTGAAACCAGATTGGAAGGCTGAAACCAGATTGGAAGGGATCCAGATAATCAGCTTCATCCAGGACCCTCTGAAGCCGGGACGCCACCTGTTATGCATCTGAAGCTTGGCTATACCATTACAGGTAGCAGGTGGTTGGTTAAAGGTTTGAATGCTTCTCAACTTAAATTAATTCCTACACATATACAGCAAGGATGTCAGGAAAAAGGGCAAAGCTTCTTCCTAATCTGTTTGCTTTTTTGAATGAGAGAGCTTTTTACCCTTTACGTATTATCTGAGATGGTACAGCCCAGCTAAAGGAAGATCATATGGGACTTCTGCACATGTGTTTTACCTTTAGCTCTCATTTTGAAGCACTGACTTCAGGATTTCAATAGAAACCTACTTAGCTGGAAATATCTCTTGTCAACCTCAAGTTTTGGAAGACAACCCAAACCTTTAATGTTCCCTGAAGCAGCCCTTCTGCAATGTTCCTACTCCCTTACCTGCAGCTTGGGTGTGACCATTAGTTCTCTGTGATGGTCCTATTTAATTTAATAGGATCAGCACAGAGGAAGAATGGTCATGCCAATGCTTGCAGGTAAGGGGGATAGGACCATGGTAGTCCATCTCTTTCCTTATACCTGGATAGCTGAGGAGGAAGCGGTGGCAGCAGTGAGTTTGATGTTGTTTACCCTCTCCTCCTTCAAGCTTCAGTTGTTTGTTTGTTTATTTATTTATTAGATTAATATCCCGACTTTCTTCTCTAAAGAAAGGGAGCTCAAGGCGGCTAACAGCAATTAAAAGAACAATAAAATACCATTACCAGTTAAATAAAATAAAATACCAGTTTAAATACCAATAAAATACCAGTTGAAGTGGCTCAGTCAATGGCCAGGCACCCCTTGTCAGTGTGGTACAACCCTCCAGCTCAGCACATGCCTTTTCATCAGTTTCATGGGAATGTCAGCAGGAGACGATAAAATAAGCTAATGAGGAAAGTGTGTGAGGGGTTTCTTGGGGTCAGCAACTCCTGGTTGGTATTCTGAGAATGTCAGCCACCAATCTACCCAGTGTTTTCTTACAAAATACAGGTACCCCTCCAATAGTCACAAGTCCTATATCCGTAATTTCATTTATATGCAGTTCACATATTGTTCCCATTATGGCATTTCTGAATTGCCCCCCTTACTGAGTGTGTCTTAGGCACTTTGGGACACCCCCATGCCAGCACTTATACTGGCACTTATACTAGCCTAATTTGTGCTTAGGATTATAGCCTTATTCTTACAAGACAGTACTAGGGATGGGTGCAATTTCACCAAGTTGGATCCATGCAATCCACCAAGTTTGTCATGACCCACAGTTTGAGAAACCCTGGCCTGGAGAGATGGGCATTGCCAGGTTGTTTTATGGCAATTTTTATTCCACATTCAGCTGATTATGAAAAAGCAGTGCCATTGTATTTTAAGTGCCCTGGTATGGAAGCAACCCTGGTCCTAGGTGGGAGTGCCAGAAACCTGGCTGCAGGAAATAAGCAACAGGAATATGTTAGAGAGCATTGAAACTGCTTAGCTGTTCCATAACACCATTTACGACCCAATTCTATCTACGGTAACTTTCCAGCGCTAAAGCAGCCATGTCAACAGGATGCGTGCTGTATCCTGCACTGAAAGGACAGTCACCAAGACCTCCCTTACCTTAGGGCTTCGTTGCAACTGCATCTTTACTGAAAGGTTGAAATAGGATTGGGCCCTAACTGTCATAAAATTGAATGAGTGTAGCTGGCACTTACACGATAGAGATGAAAATCAAGGAACTGGAATATATAAGTGAAAAAGTGAAAGGATTGCAAAGAACCATTTTCCATGCCATAGGAAGGCTCTGGTTTTTCTGCTGGTGCTTTATACTGTTGCAAAGTGCTGGTGACAGCACAGCACCTTCTCCATTAACACTATTGCTGAATAGGATTGTACCATAAATTTCCATCCAGCCTCCTGCCAAAAACTTTTGAACCTCCCAGCTGCATCTAATTGTACGAAGAATCCCTGAACATAAACGCAGAGTCTGATCTGCTGTCAACATATTCAACCATGTCTTCCTGCTGCAGATTATACTAGAGCGCACTGAACATTTTTCACATTCTGTACCCATCTCTCATTTCAGAAAGGAAACACAGCTTTGCACATAGCATCTCTGGCTGGGCAGACAGAAGTGGTGAAAGTGCTGGTTACAAATGGGGCCAACGTCAATGCACAATCTCAGGTAAAGTTATATGTGTTGTATATGGTTGTCCCTTATTCCTTTAAAAGAAATAAAACCATTACACTACATTCTATGCTTATGTCCTATATCCTAAAGTGAAATTAAGCCCCTTGCTCCGAAGCAGTTAAGATGACTTTCCATAAGATAACACCAGAGGGTGACGTAACTGCTATGAATTTTGCCCTATTTCTGGATGCTTTTGCTAGCAGTAGGTTCTTGGGAAGAGTGATTTTGCTTTAAAACATACCTTCTTGTAACCAATGTAGCCTGCAATCCTAAGAGCTCCTTCCTGGGAGAAAGCTCTATTGAACTCAATGGAACTACTTCGGAGTAAACATGAATATAGGGTTGCCACATGTCCTGAAAAATAGGGACAATACTGATTTGGGGCTATTGTGTTTACATACTAGCAAATGGGCAACCCTACATAAATATGATGGCACTGGTAGATGTTTTGCTGGTGTGATCTTCTAGTCTTGTATCCAAGGAGAGTTTCAAAGTGGCTCATGGCCTTGCATACTTATGTCATGAGATCTTTCAGGGAGAAAAGAATGGTAAAATTGTAAAAAGAAATCTCCTTAATGAGCATAGAGCCTATGCCCTGTATGGTGCAGTATGGTAGATTTAGAGGAATTCCTTTGGAGGTGAGAATATGTGTTTGCTCCTTAGGTGTGGTAGAATCCTTACAACATGATTCTGTATTGTTTCTTTTAAAAGGACTACTGTGCAGCCTGTCTTTTTGACAGGAGGGGGGAATACAGTTTATCCTTTCAGGGGATATTGAAGATAAAAGTGACATCTTTATTGAATTTAATTATGAAGAGAAGGAGGAGGCAGTTAAACAAAATTGCAATGGAAGGTTGACCTCTCCTTGATTTGTCTCTGGTGCCCTCTTCTCAACTTGTGAAAACTTCTAAATTTTCCCCAGTTATTCTACTTGGTCTTGCACCTCCTCTGGATGTAGTGCAGGACCAAGTAGATGGGAGCAGCTATTTCCTAGCAATTCCTGGCTGCTTGGGGAATGAGACTTGGATCCAGCATAACTGCCAGATCCAAGCTTTCCCTCCCACTCCCCACCCCACCCACCCCCAGGACTGCATACGCATGCCCTTCCTCCATTCTGAATGCCCCTTGCTTCCTCCCCACCCTCTCCTCACTCACCTCAGACCTCTGCAGAAGCTGAGTTCATCTGATGTAGAGGTTTGGCTTCCAATTTCCATAGCCTCTGCAGTGCAGCTGTGAGCCACAATGACACAAATGTGTTTTATGGCACGTTTGCGACCAGTGTTCAATTTGAGTGGATGTCCCTTAGTTCTGGTGTGATGAGAGAGAGAGAAATTAGCATTTCTCCATCCACATTGCAGAGTTTTGTATGTCTCAATCATGTGCCCCCTCACGTGCCTCTTTTCTAGACTGAAGAGCACTGAATGCTGTAGCCTTTCCTCATATGGAAGGTGTCCCAGACCATTAATCATTTTGGTTGCTCTTCTCTGAATCTTTTCCTTTTCCTCTATATTCTTACTGAGATGTGACAACTAGTACTGGACACAGTACTCCAAATGTGTCCATAACATCAATCTGCTGTGATGCAGAACAAGCAGGGTTGGTTCACCTAAGCTTGCCAAAAGCCCATCTGTGAACATGTTTCTGGATACCTTTCTGCTTTCTGAGGAAATGTGCAATCATGGACTTTAGATGAATATTCTTAATAACTAGCAAAGAGATCAAAACCATATCTCATTCAAAGGTTTCTCTAACCAAAAAGTCTTGTGCAACAATCTGAATGCCTGGAGTCCTGAAAAGTTCAAAAAAAAATTAACTGAAAAAACATGAATAATCCATTTATCGGTCAGGTTTATTTTTACTGCTTGTTGAAAAGGGAGCTTTTTTCACAATTGAGTTTATACTGGTAAAGAGCACAATTTTGTCACATTCTATTTAAGATGTGCTTTTGCATTTGTCCAACTATTTATTCCAGTTTCAGTTTTACCAGCTGTCATCCAGCTGACTGAGAACAGCTGAACACTCTCTGTCCATCTGGTTAAGTAGAAACTTGGGTTGTCCTCAGAATGATCCTGGAGCATATCATTTTTTAACAGGCAGGCTGTTCTTAAAGACAATAGTGGTCTAAATCGAGGAAGAAAACCATATATGAACTAAATACTGTACTTCTTACATGGACCAGGCAGAGTCCCTGGGGTTTCCTCTCCTACATGGACTTATATGACTTACTCTTCACCACATGGCCATGTCATACATTTAGATGCTCAGGTAGACCCCTTATCCACAAGGGAAGTCCCTGTGAATAGCTGAAGCTACAAATATGGGTGATCACCTGTCCCTGCAGTTAACTTTGGGCTGCCCTCCTCCTTTAAAGGTGAGGGAAGCTCCACTCTCCTCATCTCCAGAACAACCTTTGAGCTCATCAGAAATCTCTCCCCAGATTCTGCCAAGCTTAGTCTGAGGTCTGAGCGAGAGAGAGAGTTGGGGGACTTCTGATTTCATGGAAGAAACTGGAAGTGATGTTTTAGTGCCTTATAAGACACTGGGAAACCTGGGGTAGTAGGAGTATTTGAGCTGGGGATCTTGGACCCAATACACAGATAAATGACAGCCTGGTTGGCAGTTAATAATTGGACAGATACAAAGGCTGGCACAAGGCATGTACTGGCCTCCCCATTCCACTGTGGGATCGGGGTGATGGATGAGCTGTGCATGCCCTGACTTTGGGGATATGGGATCTGCAGATATGAGGCCTCTGGTAGTGTATAAACAAAATGTTCAATTATGTTGATTACATCTCAGATTGCAGTCTGTGAAGATGACAAAATACATGGTCACAAAGCAGGACTTACAATTGGCTGTAGTTTTAGGTGCATGTCAAGCTTAGAGATACCTTGGTGTAATGTGATCCACAAAAGTACTCAACTACGACATCTGTTAATGTTTATCTGTAGATTGCAACACCTGCAGCAATATATGCCTTTGAGAAGCATAGATAGTAAATTATTTGCTGGTCAGCAGCAAGTGGTAAAAAATAGCCAATAAGTACTTCCTCAGATCTGACCCTGATTGCCAGGCCAGCAGTGGAATACATGTAAAGATTTCCCCAACCAAAATCCTAAAGTTTTTACTTCATAATGTGCTTCTATTTACTTCTGAAATTAAAAATAAATATGAATAAGTAAAATATGAATCTGCATCTGTAGCCTATACAGCTACAATCCATTGCTATTGCCACCAAACTCCTCTTTCTGTTGTATGTATGAACCAAATGCATACTGTTTAAATCTGTGGACTAAAATATGCAAAATCTTATATTTCCAAAGAAAGGCTATTTTATTATGCAACTTTTTTCTCCAGAATGGCTTCACACCATTGTATATGGCAGCCCAAGAAAATCATCTGGAAGTTGTTAAGTTTCTTCTTGATAATGGGGCAAGTCAGAGCCTTGCTACAGAGGTAAATGTCCTTTTACTACATTACAAAAAGGTCTTCAAGTGTATGCAAATCTGTCATTTAATGTATTTTGCATTTCTTTGTTTTATATTTCACTCCTTTTATATTTCACTCCTTTTCCAAGGAGCTCAAGGCAGAATCCATGAGTTTCAGGTCCACCATGTGGGTTTAGAATATATAGTTGGAATCTCATATAATTTTCCAATATCTGTAGGTTTTGAGGTGTAGGTGAGAGGAGGATGATTCACAGTTCCATAGGAGTGACCAGCTTGGCTTTTTTCCATGGATCAACACCTAATTGGAGTGACTATGTGGTTGCAAATCCCACATAGGTTGACATTTGTAGATATGACATCGCACTGATGTATTGCACGTTTGGTCTGGATATAAGAAAAGTAAACATTTTTCTTAATGTCTTACCAGCAAGGTTTTTAAAAATATGATATATTTCAGCTTCTTTAATAAAGTGCCATTGGATTAGTTTTCTTGGAATTACTGCTCTTTTGTTATTCTGTTGGATAGGATGGCTTCACACCGTTGGCAGTGGCGCTTCAGCAGGGGCATGACCAGGTGGTTTCCTTGTTGCTTGAAAATGACACGAAGGGGAAGGTCCGTCTTCCTGCCCTTCATATTGCTGCCCGCAAGGATGACACTAAGGCAGCTGCCCTTCTGCTCCAGAACGACCACAATGCAGATGTGGAATCGAAGGTTAGTTGTTGAAAGAAAACAGGATGAGTGATGGATATAACGCCTTTGCAACTCTATATTAACAAATGGAATCTGACTTGTGTATGAAAACCTCCTGTGTTCCACGTTTCACTGCTACAGTTTCATTTAGCATGGGTTTAGGTTGGGCCTGCACCATTTGTGGCCAAATACTGTGGCCTGCGAAGCACATGGCTACCCCTCTGTTTTTGCAGTCACCGCAAGGTAGCAAAACCAAGAGGTTCATCAAGCCTGGTTGGTGGGCTGCCTTAAAATGTTCAGACCTGTTTATCATTCATACTTCCACTCGTGAAAAGTACATCGACAGCCAGGAATAAAATGTAATTCCAAGTCATTTGATAGTTGAAGTAAACACTGGTATCTACAGCTGAGATTAAATAAACCCATTTTCTCCTGGGTTCTAGCACTTGTTCACATTAGGCTGTGATACAGACAGTGCTCAGAAATGTAGGGTGCAATCCTAACCAACTTCCCAGTACTTAGGTAAGGGCATTGCAACTCCAAAGTAAGGGAATAAACATTTCCTTATCCTGGTGAGGCCTCCGTGTCTGCCACTCAACTGCAGGATGCAGTACATGCCCCACTGACATAGCTATGTCAGTACTGAAAACGTGATTAGGATTTGGGCCTTAGTATGCATGTGATTCACTGTCACACAGAGACAAAAGTTAGGTTCAGTGTTTCTCCCCTCAGGTAGGCATCAAAGCATCAAATGGAAAAGGAGATTCCCTCAAGTTCAGTTTGTGACCTAGGAAAAATGATGAAACTTAACTCTTTAATGCGCACCAATTCATGTTTAAAAAGCAGTGTGTCATTCCGCTTCCATTCAGCTTTCCTTCTGTGCCTATTGGTGCTCTCATCACCGCTACCATACAGCATCACAAAGCTTTCTGCATCCATTATCACCCGTAGAGAACTAACCATTCATTTTTTCCCCCCTTCTTTGCTTCCAAATGTGTTAACCTAGATGATGGTGAATAGAACAACTGAGGTATATATAAAAATATATTATATATGTATATATATGTATAGATATATATATGCATCGTCACTCTCCCACAATGTAGAGCTGCTGCTTCATTTCTTCCTTCTCTTCTCTGCCTTGCCTTTAGAGGAGTAGAGACCTGCTTTAGATTCAGCCAAGTAGCATGTGCTAGAGAAGAATGTAGTTTTAGTTACAAGGGCTTTCTGCAGCTGAAATGGGTGTTTAAAAAATGAGCACATTTAAGTGTCCTTTGAACTTATTGCCACCAACAAACTATTGCCACCATTCCTCTTGCTTAAGAGGAAGGTAGCCAGTTTCCCAATGCTATAGCAATGTTCTATCAGCTATTTCAAGAGCTGCAGACATCCCTGACACACTTGCATCCAGGACTTGATTCCTTTAGGCTCCTGCATGACACTTTACTGTCAGTGTCAACAAAAAGTGACTGGTTCTTCCAGGTGACAAAAAAATGTAGAAACACTCTCCAGGTTGAGACCGTGACAGATAGCATGGCTAAAGGGCTTGCTGATTATTTTAAAAATGCATTGAGTTCCCTTCGAGGATTCACAGATTGCCGAGACTGATTTGAATTGCTGCATGTTTTAGCTTTTTTAATTTTATTTTTATAAAGAATAAATAATGGCTTAAATACAGAAACAAGTTACTGAAAGAGTATGTTTGGCTAGTGTCTTTTTAATTATAGTTAGGGTATCTCAATATATGTTCCTTCTGATTGCTCACTGTGGGAGATCAATCTTTCATAGAAGAAATCCTATTTTTAATAACTTGCATTAATTAATTATTTTTTTAAAATGGACTTTGATGTTTTAATTTGCATCTGCTTTGAATGTATTAAATATGTTCAGCAGTGATTATCAAGAGACTTTACCTGAAAGGAAGCTTGATTAAATTATTTAACTTGCAAGGACAATGAAATACTGATAACAAGATCTTTTCAGACTAAAGACTAAAGGAGCAATCCTAAGAAATTTAGGTTGGCCTAACTCACCTAGCCTATGTTTTTCTAAAGGTGTGAGGAGGTCCATGTATGCCTGTGCATTGGCCTACCCCACCCCTCAGAAGTGGGGCAGAAGTGTCTTACTGCACTTTTGTGACACCCCCAGGTCAGCAGAGGACTTATGCCAGGGCTTAGGCCAGCCTAAGTAGAGGTTAGGATTACATCCTAAATTAAATGAAAGCTAATGTTTTCACTTTCTTAACTTTATTTGGCAGTTATTTTTGCTTTATAATCACCAAACATCTGTCTTTCTCCTAGGCTTCAATCCTATGCACGCTATCCTGGGTGTAAGCCCCAGTGGATACAGTGGGACTCAGGGTGTAGGATTGTGCTTCTATTCATACATAATAGCCATAGTAATGTCATTCTCTTCTGCTGAGTATGTAAACTCTCAACAAATCAAAAAGAGATATAGTGATTGAAAATTGAGATAGAATGAGCTCTTGCTCATATTTTGCTTTTTAGAATCTGTGATGCAAGGCAAATATTTTAAAACCTATTGAAATACATTTGGAAAAAAAATTGCTGTGTGTGTGTTTCTTTTTTCTTTCAGAGTGGCTTCACTCCCCTCCACATAGCTGCCCACTATGGAAATATTAATGTAGCAACTCTGCTGTTGAATCGTGGTGCTGCTGTGGATTTTACAGCAAGGGTATGTGAGTTGTCAGTTTTCAACTGGAAAATTTCCTCTACCCTTTCTTAGCTCCTTACTGCTCACTCCTTGCCTCCACCACACCCTGAATATACTCACCACCAGCCATACTGATGCTGAAACTCAGTATCTACTGGCATTGGCCAGTGCCATTGGTCCAGTGCCAGTGCCACTCCTCCAGTGCTGTGAATGTGCTTTACAGCACATTTGCAACGTTTAGAGCTGGCAGTATGTGCATATCACCAGCATGGGAGCCCTCAGTATCAGCCTCTTATGGCAGAAGCAAGACGGCAAGATTTAAAATAGAGGCCAGAGCTGAAATTTGAACCGTAGCAGGTAGTGCAAGCCCAACCTGGCACAAGTCAGCTCTGGCCTGCGGATGTCACAAAAGTGCCGTAAGGTCATTCTGTGCCATTTCAGGGGAAGGGGTGTTTAGTCCATGTACATCCATGCGCCGCCTTCTCATGCAAACACGGGAATAGAACAAGGGATAAGCTGTTCTGGCTGTTCCTACCTTGTTGCAGCCGTCACAGAGCACCAGGGTGATCTGTTTTCAAGAAGAAATTATTGTATAATGTGCTTCTTTGGCTGTTTTGTTTGCCACTACTTGTGATAGTATTAAAGGCACCCAATCAAAATACAAGTTCCTTCTGGTTAGCACTGAGATGGCCTTGCTCATTCATCAGATTGTCAGTTTTATTGAGCCAGCTGCTTCCCTCTTCCCAAAGGATATACCTCTAGTTTGAAATTACTATGCTCATTCTAATACTCCATCTACTTCCTAATGAACATCCTAGCACTTTGCCTACTGCGACTAAAAATAATAATTATTTTATTTTATTTTTAAATCATTATTGTTATATCTGGTTATTTTGTTACTTGTGGATTCTTCTGGTAGGCTTCCCAATTCTGTGGGATGGCAACAGCATCTAGCTACATCTTGGATGTTTGTGCATGAACGGGTCTGTTATGTAATTGTCCTGAATGTTCAACACATTTGCATATGGTTGCCTTGCTAAACAGAACTCAGAGACGAAGATTTTATCATGGTGTGCCAACATTTATAGTCTCATCAGAGGAGAGGTGAAGCAGCAACCACAAGCATGCATTCTGAGAGCTGCTGAAAAAGGCAGAAAGAGGTTTTGACTTATGGGGTAGAGCTGCATCAGCACCCAGTACGAACTTGCACAGTTTCTGTTCATTTCAATGGGGTTTGCACAGGATATGTTTCCTGATGAACTATGCCCCTTTGATTAATTATCTCATCTTTTCCATCTCTGGTACCAAAATTCCTTAGTCCAGCTCTACTTCTCATAAAAGATAACCTTCATCTTATTTCTTGTGGTCAGATCCTTGGAGAGGTCAAAACACATTGTCCAAACATTTTTTTGGTAGACTATCATGATGGAAGGAATCAATTTCTTAAAAGAGGCCTATACACATTTTGCTGTTGAAAAAGTTAGGGTTATATTTAGGTGCTGAATTTTTAAAAAATGGAATTAGTTTTGCCCGACAGGCTCTATTTAGGGGGTTTAGTGTAGCCATTTTGTACACTCATGCAAGCAGCTGGTCTAACTTTGCATATAACAAACGTCTTGAGAATTGTAAATGATGAGGTAGATTTTTGTCCAAGTCAAGCAGAAGCGAAAGTAAAAATTTAACTCTATTGCCTATGCTTTCTTCCACAGAACGATATAACTCCATTACATGTAGCATCAAAGAGAGGGAATACCAATATGGTTAAGCTGCTTCTTGACAGAGGAGCAAAAATTGATGCCAAAACGCGGGTAAGATTAGCTAGAAATTATTGTATTATTCTGTATTACACCTTATGTATCTAGAGTATTCCACTAGTGTGCATTATGTTGTTTGTTATATAACCAGCATTCATAGCCCTATAAAATCACAATTTAAAAATTACATTTTGTAAAAAGTATTAAACTCAATATTCCTCTCCTATACCAGATATGCCATCACTTTATCACACATGGAAGTGTGGTTCATTCAAACTTGCCACGTTCATTCAAACAAGCCCCTCAATTCATAGATTATATACAGTGGCACAGTCCTACCTTACATTTTATGATTATAAGTAGGCGTTGGGATGGCATTCTTGATTGGAAGATGTGTGTACCTGCCAGGAACCCAAAGAAGGTTCTGTCAATTGTCTTCAGATGAGTTGTGAGCTAACAAGGTTGAAGGTTGGGGTCTCCCACCCATAGCAGAATGAGTTCCAAATCAAAGCCTGGTGAGCTCTATCACTGATCATGCAGGGTGACCAGATACCAAACTCAAAATTCCTGAACCCCAAGGCCAAAATTCCTACCCGCTTTTAAAAATTGCTTAAAAAATGTATTTTTTGTTTTTATAGTTTCTGTTTTCTGATATTTTGGCCATAACTTTTGATAGGAATGAGATATCTCAAAACTCTTTTTTGCATTGGGTTCTGCTCTTCAGTACAAATCCAACGACATATGGCATGATGGGGTACTGTGCACTATCACAAAGTTTCAAAACAAAGCCAAAATGTAGGACAATGAAGCCAAAATGTAGGACATCCAGATAGGAAACTAAAAATCTGGACAAATATGGGTTTTTCCAGTCATATGGTCACCCTGCTCATCATGCAGTGATTGATTCTGAAGAGGTATACATTTCCCTTCTTTTTGTGAAGACATTCATGGCATAAGCCAAGCACTAAGCTTGCCCTTCACCCACCGACTGCAATGGTTTTTACTATTTTGCTTGGGGATCAATATTAGGACATGTGAAGGAACGTTTTGTTTCAGGACACAACAGCTGGCAGCTGGTAATGGCTAGGTGCATAACCATGATAGCTGGAAAATGAAGTCCACTGTTGGGTCAATTTCCACACATTCACAGCTGTGCAAAATCTGTTGGGGGTAAATTTCATTGGTCCGTTTCTACGATTCGTTCCAAGTGAAGATTCTGCTGTCTTTCTTCCTCTCATTCATGTACTGAATCTTTCCTCCATGAGGACGATTCCCTTGTTCCTCACCTTCCAAAACAGATTTCAGCAAATAAAACACTTTTGGGTTGATTAAATTAGCTTGACTTAGTTTGGCTGCCTGATACTGTGGTTGCCAAGATGAATTTGTGTTTGTCACAGACAGTGAGCACATTTTGCCCAGGATTAGCAGTAAGCGCTTGTAATCTTCAATCTACCCTGTTACCACCGAATGAAAGACCAGCTCTGGAATCTATAGGACAAAAAACATGCTGCATGTACAATTTATGTTCTATTGGGCCAGCTGATGCCTTCCCAGCAACTACATGGGAATAGAATAGACTGGTCCCCCTCCCTGGGATTTTGCATTTACAACCCTAAAGTGGGGTTGTGTCCATCCTCTGCTACTTCTCCAAGCCCTACAAAAACACCCTTTATAGAACACAATAATTTCTCCATTTGTAGCTGGTAAGATTGCAGGGCATGGAATGTGAACCAAACTTCTGCAATTGTCATTGTCTAAGCATTGTGGTGAGCTTGGCACAAGGCTGGCCTTGCCTGATTGTGGCTGCAATCCTATCCACACTTACCTGGTGGGAGCTCCATTGATTATAATGCAGTCTATTCTAGAGCAGCTGAAGGGCTTACCTCTTTCCCTGCCCACGATCATACCATCTTTCAATCTCCATCAACATCTTTAAGTCAGATGGGGGAGCAGAAGAATTCCATTTCCACCATATTCGTACTAATACTCAACGTAGTCATCTGTCTTCCGTGGAAAATTTTGGACCACTTCAAGCAATGGTTCAGCTTCAGTTAGTCTTGATAAATTTTCCCAGGCCCATTATTTCTATAATTGACTCTGACCTAGTGAATGCATGATGCTTGAACAGGCATGTTGAGAAGTAGGCTATGGAAAGATCTGGCTATTTGGAACAGAGCCTGGAGGAATCTGGTAGATCCAAGACAGATTCAAATTGGGGCCTGGAGGATTACGGTTCAGAGCTGAGTGTGGAAGAATCTGGAAGGGTTTTTTTAACTTTTCAATGCGTCCTGTTTATTTGGCAGAGTATAGTTTTATTCAGCAGACCAGTGAATGGTTGTTTGCAAGACCATTTAGTACTCCAAAACAGTCAGTACTATCTGGCTATGTTAAAAATCTCTTAAAGGAGGACTCATTTCAGATTGTGGGAGTGAAATAGGAAAACAGCCAAGAATTTTGAACTTTGTCAACGATAGGAAAGATAATATGAAAAGAGAACTTAATAAACAGTGGTGTTTACACCAGCTTTGTTGAGGACGATCTGATCCAGCAATCTGAATTTTAAACAAAATTGCTTTACTGTTATACAGTAGTGATAGCTCGAGTGAAGCCATTGGTTTATGGCATGGTTGTGTCTCAGAAGAACCACATCTTTCCTTTTGATTCCTAGAATACAGACGAAGAAATTAGCTATTGGGTGGGATTGTGTTTGTGGACATGTGCACAATGCCATTATCCAAACCTTTTATTTAAACAGAATTTCTGGTCTGCTGGCTCTGCATATTGCAAGGTGCTCTGGAAGGCTGGATTTTTAAAAATGCTACAGTTAATCTTTCAGCAATAAATACTCAGGGAGTCCTTAATCTGCCAGTTGCCATAATCATTTGTAAAGATATTCTCTGAGCCTTTGCTGGAGTATTGTATCAGTGGATGGATGCATTCTAAAATGTAATATATATTTTTATGCTTCACATCCTCCTACATTATATGTACTCAGAAAATTATAACCACAGTGGTTATTTCCGAACTGTGTAGCTTTGATGAATGTTCAGCAGTCAACTTTAATCTCCATAATCTCTGTTTGTTCCCCTCTTTCATAACCATGGGAAACTACCATAGATATACTCATCAGATTTAACAGTCTGTTTCATTTTGTGTATTAGTGATTCTGATAGGGAGCATTTGGTGGTCATGGGATGGGGGAGAGGAATAGCAGCATTTGCTTCCCTCTTAGAGTCTTAAAGGAAGAAAGACCACAGCAGCTCCTTCTGACAGAGAGATTCAGTGCACGCTGGGAAACCCTGACTAATATAGACAGTTGTGTTATACCCTAACTTTGTTAACCCTGACTAATGTGGACAATTGTAATACAAGGCAGAAGGGCTGCCATTCTTTATTTTATGCAAGCCTCCTGATACTTTCATATTTTCAAGAACTCTCGTAAATTTTATACATAACGTATGATATTTGGTAATTCCCAAATTGTGCCTTGGCCAGCCCAATCCTAACATATCCTGGAGCAGAAAGGCTTGCTAGTTGCCACTACTGTATCTAGAGCAGGGTTGGACCAGGTAGCAGCATAACTCAGAATAAGGGGAGTTCATCCCCTAACCCTGTGTTGCACAGCAGCTGCCTCTATAGGGCTACTCTGATCTGTGGTAAAGAGAGACTGAAGCTATGCATTAGATAGGAACAAAAAATGTACATTACCTGTAGTCTGCCATGGTAAGATACAATATTCTAGGTACTGCTTAGGGTTTTCAGTTCTGAAGCTATTCCTGGACATTAGTTTTCCAAAAACATGTTGTAATATCATTAAGCCAGGGAAGCTCTGTCACAAACTCTAGAACTGCTTTAAGTAACTCCCTGTAGACTGATTTTTGGGAAACTCCAGGGTTTATGCCTGGAGGATTGCCAACCTGGAGGTTTGCCAACCCTAATATTGATGTGGGATTAGCAAAACTGAAGAAGAATGCTTACCTCTTTGGGTGTGTTCAGATGGTACTTCGAGATCATATGAGTATTGGGCCTTGATATTCTTCCCTCACTTAACTACCTCTTCCCTGCTATCCTCACCAAGAGTGGAGGGCAATAAGTGAACCCTGCTTCTGGTAAAAGTGGCCGATGGGCTCATCTTTCAAGTCGGCTCCGGAAAGATCTTTCTTCCAGAAACTCCTAAACACAGAGATTTTACTAACATCTAGTGAATGGGGTATCTGTCCATGGTTAGAGGGCCTCCTCATGTCATCCTCCAGAACTTGGAGCGTTGATTGAGTCATTAAGGAGTCACTCGTACTCAAGATACTACAATTAAGGATTGGATAAGAGGAGGCTATATGGAGCTGAGACATTAGAGTTATTCAAAATTAGGTAGCATCTTGAAGTGTGTTCAGACAGCTTAAAGAAGCCTCTGAAAGTCCTGCAGCTCCCTGCTTGATGCATTCATCAGCGTGGAATTGGACAGGGAAGATTTGTACCTTCCTTGATAGTTCCCTACACCCTCTTAAGGAGACCTGCCTCTTCGCACTGCATGTCACATTTTAAGTTTCAGAGCCCGATCCTGTGCCTATCTACTCGGAATAGGTTCCGTTAGAATCAATAGAGCTTACTCCCAGGAAAGTGTGAATACGATTATAGCCTCTTTCTAACAATAGCTTCTTGAGCTCTGGTGATGGATATAGCTGTTTATCTCTTGACCAGTGTTCTCAGATAAAGACAGTTCAGAGAAAGTAAGGATTTTCTGTCAAGTAATCTGATTATCTAAAGTACACAGAGACATTTTTGGGGTGCAATGCTAGCTTCAATTTAGTCGTAACCATGAATAAATTTGGCATTACTGGATGCAGTCTCAGTGGTGAATTTAACAATTAGGGAGAAACAACCCTGTTATTTCCAAGCTAAAAGATGTCTCTCTCAGTCTACCATGACAAATTTAATATGAGCGCACAATGTGCTCAGACTACATCAAAACCCTTTTAAAAGCACAGCTCTAAAGTGCTTGGAAAGGAGGTGATTGAAGCTATGCAAATAAATAAGAGAGATGAAATGGCACCTAAATTACATGTTACACATATCTTGTTTAGAGTTGTTAGCTTGCTGGCATTTTGGAATTTCATTTTCTCTTCATTGTTATTCAGTGGTATATATATTTGTTTTGGTGAGTCCTTGGAATGCTTTGAATCTTTTGCATTTGATCCTTTGACACAAGGAACGTCTTTGGGCTCAGTGAGAGTTGTGGTTTTAAGTTGTACTCGTTGTACTGGACATGGCACAAACCAGGGAGTAGAGGACTGGCCTGTGTAGTGGGATAGATATCAGAGTGCAAGCAAAACCAAATAAATTGGAAAAATATGCCTGGGCTAGGCCTATACACTTCTACCATCCAGAAACAAAGTGAAACGGTGTGAGGCTCTGGGTCACAGTCTGTCTGAGTCATCCTAGGCAAATTGACATTAACTGACACACTGCCCTAAAGGAACAATGTGAGAAATGCCAGGGAAACAAAGATGTGAGTAAATGTAAGGCAAAACTGATAGCGATGAGTGGCTGCCTTAATGGCACTTGAAATTGTTGCATCCCCTGTGTGTGTGTGTGAGAGAGAGAGAGAGAAAGAGAAAGAGAGAGTGAGTTTGGGGGGAATGATAACTTCAATGAGCATATGACCTACTGGAGAATATGCTTCTGGCTTAAAGATCTTAGAGCACAATAATAATACATGGGATATGACAGCAAGCTGCTGGAGCCAGTGAATCTGAAAGCCAGAGCTAGGTGTTTACTCTCTGTGCATTCCCAATAGATTGTCAGCTGATGGAGCAGATGACCCTGTGCATGCTTGTGATAAAGGTTTTGCAGCTCTTGTGCACACTGCAGGTATTTTAGCAGTGAATAATAATGTTATTATATTGATTTGTTATTGCTTGATATAAACTAGTGGTCCTCAAACATTTAGCCCCGAGACCCACTTCTTAGAATGAGAAACTCTCAGGACCCACCAAAGATTATCTCATGACCAGAAGTGCCATCATTAAGAAGCCAAGTAAGGAAATGTACTTTACATGGGTACAACAAAAACCCTTCTACAGACTGATCCAGGATCTGGGTCTGCAGGGGGGAATTAAATAGGCCACATTATAATCCTGTGTAGCTTTAATGCTGCTTCCTACCAAGGCAGACCAGTAAACATACTGTACTATTGTGTGGAAATAAAAGGAAATGAGATTTTTGCTTGATTTGTTTGAAGTATAATAAAAATGCAGCATAGAATGTTAGCTGATTTTTTCATCTGCAATCCTGAGTGTGCACAAGACTGTTATGTGTTACAGTTGTGTTGTTTCTTTATGCCACAAATTAATGGCTTTTGATTTCTGTACAGGATGGGTTGACACCTCTCCACTGCGGGGCAAGAAGTGGTCATGAGCAAGTTGTGCGAATGCTGCTTGATCGAGGAGCACCTCTTCTTTCCAAAACAAAGGTAACGTGTCACATAGCATTTGAAGAAGTCTGTTTACTTGAACATTTCCGGTTGTATTCCTGGGTCTGCTGAAAGTCTCTTGCAATGACACAATATTGACTGAAAGTAATATCTTTGGAAATACACTTGACAGTAACATTGGATCAGAGCTTTTCTGTTGTTTTCTATATGCAGAGTAGTTTTGAGCATTTGCAGTTGTTCTAAAGATGCCTGGACACACGTCTGCACTCACGATAATACTTGGCATCTGTACAGTGCACTGAAGTGTTCAAAGTGCTTCTGTTATATATTATCTTGCTGCAGTCCTTACAGCAATTCTGGAAAGTGAGTTGGTATTATGATCTCCATATTGTAAGCTGGGGGACAAAACTGAAAGATTAGCTTGTCCTCGTGCCATCTAGTGAGTTCACACCAGAGCTGAGATTGGACTTGGGAACTTTCTGAACTGTGTAACTCAGGTTATGCATGCGTATAAGGGAGGCAGTCCCACTGAACTCAGTGGGACTGAATTCCATCCCCAGCACCCCTCTCCTCACTGTGTTAACTCTGGTGATGGCCCAGTGGTAAGTCTCACAGGGGTGCCTTATGGCACATTTGTGACACCCAGTCATTGCCGCCACCACCCTGCACAAGCAGGATTGATTGCATCTTTCTTCTTTACATTTAGTCAAATTTCTTAAAAGAGTGCAAGACTTTGCACGCTTCACCTTTTCCACTCAATCCTTAAGCTTAGAAATAGTTCTTTCATATCTCAAATTCACACCTCCATTTCCCAAATCTGGCAAAAAAAGTCCTAGCATTTCTGAATGTGCAGATGCCTTGTGTGATGGCCATGGAAAGAAGCTGGCCTAGAAAAATGCTTATATAACTGTTCAGCAAAGCAACTCCTCCGCAGTGATACAGATTCACCTGCCCACCTACCGAAGGAAATGAAAACTTAAAGATGATCATAAGTAACTCAGAAGTTGTATGACCTACACCCCCAAACTCTCTTACACTTGCTGATTTAATTTTGGCTAGATCTGTACAGTAAATGAAGAGACAGATTATGAATGACACTGATAAGCCCATTCACATGGCACAGAGCTACTAATATCTTCTTGTGTTAAAACAAATAAACACAAACCCCCGAACTGGCTCAGATTCCTATCAAAGGTTTTTATTTTTAAAAAACAATGGATCTTATGAAAGAAGTTTAACTTTGCCCTTGGTTTTCAAGCATACATAGTACCCATTAGGAAAGACCGGAAAAGCTTTGCAGTTATGTTCTGATCACAACCCTCACTCCCACACAGAAGAGATGAGAGGGGAACTTGTTACCAGACTGTATTACTTCACATGACTGAATGCACCCCTATATCAGGAAAAAAGGTCCTACATACCGAACATTAGATGATAGGGAGAGAATGCCTTGCTCAATCTTCTCAGTCAAGACTATCCTGGCAGGGGAGTCCACATCACCTCTCTAACACTGTTTCGGGGCTGGGAAAATTATTTACATTGCAAATTTGAATAAATTTACATAAATTTAAATATAAGTGTTATTAGATACATTACAAGACTTGTTTGCAGGCCATATTGAGGCTTGCTGTGGGCCGCATCTGGCCCCCGGGCTGGTGGCACTGGGTGCAATTTTTCCTTTTCTGTTGTCATGTCCCAATATTTTCCCTGTTTCGGTCTCCCTGCCGGATGTGTGTCTGAGTAATGTCCAAACTGTGTAGGCACAGATTTTTCCCTGGCATTTTGTGCTGCTGCCACATTTGTCAACAAGTGGGCTTCTGTGCTGGGTTGGCAACCATTGCACCCATTGTAGATGGAGATATGCTGACATATCGAGGGTAGAATAGGGCTTTGGCCACCAAACACAAATTTATCTCCTGCTGTTTATGAGTTCAATCTTTTGGTGTACATTGTTTAGTAGGTAGCATAACAATAATTATAGTTTTTACCAATGCTGTAATTTGCCATTCAGTTAGGATGAGTAGCAGCTGGGTGAGCACTCAAATGGTGATTCAGTTTCCTTCCTTCCTTCCTTCCTTCCTTCCTTCTTCCTTCCTTCCTTCCTTCCTTCCTTCCTTCCTTCCTTCCTTCCTTCCTTCCTTCCAAGATGTATAGGCAAGCTGCATACTCTTTTTTACCTATTTCACTTCCATTAATTGTATTTTACCTCTAAGAGAACAGGTTCAGGATTTTTCCGGATGTAGATTTATATGGACATCCAGAAGCAGATCCTTTATTTTACCAAAGGTTTTCTCATTTTGCAGTCCAGAGATATATGATAGAGTAACACGTGATTCAGATCCACTTTTATATAGCTTTGCTTTTGTGTTATCTGTGCCTTACACGTAATGGCCCCTATTCAAAAGCACAGAAAAAAAGTTAATGGAGCAGTGAATAATTATTGTGGATTCCATCACATGTCCACTTGGCTTAACTGTGCAACAACTTGCACAATTAAACTGCCACTTTTTATGGATCTGTTGATGACATTTGCAGACCTGCTTCCTGTTTGGGATATGTTTTCTGCAAAATGCTGTGCTTGCCATAGGAGCAGAAAAATCAGGCAAATGTGCGGCATTCCTAAACTGGTGCGTCCCTATATACACAGATTCTGTATCTGTGGATTTACTTATCTGCGGATTGGGTGGAGGCCCCCCAGCACATGTGCTCCTGTGTCACCCTTGCAGAGGTGAGGGATCTCTTCCCTCCTAGCCTCCAGAAAGAGCCTCTGAGCTCAGCAGGTATAGACTCAAAAAACACAACTTCTGGTTTCACAGATAAGCCAGAAATTATGTTTGAATACCTTTTAAAACATTGGGAGGCCTGGGGAAGCCTGAAGCAGAGGACTTGGTTGGGGGGGCTGGACTGCAGGGATGGGCATTCACCCCATTTGTGCTTTCAGGGATTCAATGGGGGGTGCAAGATGGAACCCCCATGAATAAGGGACATGTCTATATGTCTTAAAACATCCATGCAAACGATTCTGAAGCAATGTTTGTTTACATTTTAGGTTATGTGTCTTAAGTCAAGGGTATGTATCTGTAGTGGTGAAGCACCTCTAACCCTTCAAATTCTCTCTGTTCTCTGTTTGCCAAGTCTACTAGGACAAATTATCAGCATAGCTGGGAATGATAAATTATACTTTTTCATTTTTGAGAATATGAATAAGTAGCTTCTGTGCAGGTGCTCCACTACAATCGGACAGGGCCATAAAAATCCTCCAAGGGTGATCATGCTCTCATGGAGTTCACTCTCTTCCTGGTATTTCTCTGCAAAATGATAGCACTCATGACAGTTTAGCTGAGAGTGAGAGGAAAGAGGAGGACTATCAATGTCATTATGAAGAAGTGGCTAAGATGTTCCCAACTGGCATCCTTGTTGTGACATCAGCTCTTGATTTTACAAGTTAAATACTGCTTGGATCTAAATTTCTCTATCAAGCCACCTAGATAGTTCTCCTCTGTTAAAAACAACATACCTAAACCCTATCCCTTGTTTACCTTTTGTTAATAGTAAAATGTGAGCACAGTGTGGCTAGTCCCACCCTTGGTCACATGGGGGCACCAGATGTGCAATAAAGAACTTACTTGTTGAATCGTGTGTGAGTTAATTATGGAAATAATAATTAATTATGGAAATATTTAATTTATTTAAGTTAAATAAATAAAGTTAAGAATAGAACACATTTCAAGAATTTGTGATACATTGCTGTCACCGTGATTGTCATTATAGCCATGTATATACTTTATATGACTGAATGACAATTCAGAACTGTTTAAAACTTAGAAGTGAACTTTACAGGTATTTTCTGATTAAAGGGTATGTGTTTTTCACATCAAACACAGTGGATTATACATATGAATTATGTTTATATACAGGTATTATAAGGATAGAGAGAGAAAATATCAATGAGCCTAATCCAGTTAACTAGGGATTAATGCTGGTTAGCAAATTTTGATTGATGGAGATCCTGGTAAATTATTCTTAATGCTCCTGTGAAGTTGGATTACAGTTAAGGCCTCTGGAGAAAGGGAGAATTTGTGCTGAGACTTGGGAAAGGCAACAAGAGTCCTCAGTCACTCCTAATCTCTTAACCATGATTAATACATTTGCACTGGCTCAACTACACACTTAAATCATTCCCAATGAATTACTGCTTAACTTTGGTAGGGTTTTCCCTGTGAACTGGAAAGGTTATTCATTATTCAATTATTTAGAAAATGAAAATGCATATCCATGTTTGTTTCTGGGCAGGGCAGATCTAACATTGATCACCTAACCATGGACTTGCGCTAGCTCCCTCTCCAGCTTTCTGTGCATATTCTTCTTTACCATCTATAATTTACTTTAACCACTATGCATTATGTTTGAATCAGTCCTAACAAGGGTCAGTGCTAACCAGTATAGTTATAAGTAGGGTTTGCAAACCCCTTCAAACCAGCTTACAGGTGCTGGGCCTGAATGTAATCCTGGTAAGTGCTGATGCCCATGCCATGCTCAAAGGAAGAATCAGAAGGGGAAGGAGTCACAGAAGGAGTGTGCGAGTCCATGACATTCTTGATTGGGAGATTATTGTATCTGTACTTGTAGTAAATGAGTCAGTCTTCTGCTTAAATAGTTCTACCTGTTTAAGCTTTCTCTTTTAATTTTTAAACATTGCCTTTCCCTAAAGGTCACTTTCATATTTCCATGGAAAGTTTACTTGAATAGGGTAGGGTGAGAAAGACACCTAAATTAAAAGGTTCAGCTTTGAGTTTCCTCATTAATGTCTTGTAACACGCCTTATAAATCACAAATGCTTGTAAAGCTAGGTGGGGACAACATGCTTCTGTCAGAAGTTGTGCAGTTTTTATGTATTCACCTTATGTCACTTTTCTTCCCTGATGTGCTTCCAGAATGGCTTGTCTCCATTGCACATGGCAACGCAAGGGGATCACCTAAACTGTGTTCAGCTTCTGATCGAGCACAATGTGCCTGTGGATGACGTCACCAATGACTATTTGACGGCACTGCATGTCGCCGCCCACTGTGGCCACTACAAAGTCGCAAAGGTTTTGTTGGACAAAAAAGCTAATCCTAATGCCAAAGCACTGGTAAGTACACAGCAGGGCTACTATTCACAGCCAGCCAAAGCTTCCAGCATGCTTAGCCTCCTTATTTGAAAGCTGAAAGTCTTGCATTTGGGGAGGGGAATGGCTTTAATTGCTCCTGGGGGCTTAAGGAAAGGGGTTAACCTTCAATTCCTATTGACACATTTCTGGTGTTTCTCATAAATTTTTGTACATCTTGTGTCTGTTACATTAAAGAAAAAGATCTCTGTGTGGTTTTTTTTTCCTCCTGAAACAACTGTAAATTGAATTGGCTTTGCTGGGTGTTTTTGTTTTGTTTGGTGACAGTTTGTTGTTGATCTCAGGAGAAAAGGGTAAAGTGGCCTTAATTCTTATTGCAGTTGGCGTGGGAGGAATTCTGCATCTGTTTGGAAAGAAAAGAGCAATCATAGGCCTACTGGATGGGGAAAAATAAGCTTTGGTTTCAAAAATATTCTGATGTGTCTGCTAAGCAAAAATTAAATAGGGAAATGCACAATATTGTGCATGGGTCTGACTAACTATTAAAGGGAAATTTCTTGGTATGACTTTTACAAAAGCTACTCTTTACTGCTTAACAGCATATCCCCAACTCAGCATATCCCCAACTCCTTGGGGGGAAATTTACTTTTAACAGTAACTCTAAACAGAGGGTGTGTAAAATTATTTTATTGTACTTTGGATGTACATGAATTTCTTCAAATATATCCATATCGTTTCTTTTAGCCTTTCTCTCACAAATCTCGGTATTATCATCTTTTGTTGGGACAAAAATATTCCTGTATATGATTCTGATAGGGCAGTTCAGCAGTGGAATAGATTGGCAAGGGAGGTAGTGGACTCTCCCTCACTGGCTATCTATAAGCAGAGGCTCAATGAGCACCTGTCAGAGATGCTGTAGTAGTATTTCATGCAACAGGCAAAAGGTTGGACTAGATGACCTCTTAAGTCCCTTCCGATCCCTGAATTTTCCTGACTGATCTTAGTTGTATTTTTGCAGTTTGCTTTTTCAGCTTCAATGCCTCCTACCCATCCCCTGAAATACTATTGGATTTTATAGAAACCCTAATAACTGGACACTTTCAGTTTGCTTTGAAAGCTGTAATCTTTCTCATCTCCTTTTCCTATGCCTGAGATTACCTGTTTGCATAATGAAAAATGTGATGTTACCTACACTCTTGAATACTGAAGCTAAATCTTAAAATACTTCGCCCAAATCATGAGAAGGGAGAACTCTTTAGAAAGACCCTGATGCTGGGAAAAATTGAAAGCAATGCCAAAGATGAAGTGATTGTATAGTGTCACCAAAGCAATAAACATAAGTGTGGACAAACTTCAGAAGTTACTGGAGGATATGGCGGCCTGCTGTGCTGCAGTCCGTGGGAGCCACGAAGAGTTGGGCATGACTTAACAACTCTCCCTCACTGGGGATCTTCAAGCAGAGGCTAAATGAGCAGTTGTTGGAGATGCTGTAGGAGGATTTCCTGCTATAGGCAGGGGGTTTGCCTAGATGACCTTCTGGGTCCCTTCTGATTCTGATTCTGTGAACAACATCAACAATTCACACTATCTGCACTTCTCTACTTTTGAGTCTCCTTCAAACAAATATGAGTCTTTCAGAGATTCTCTCTCTCTCTCTCCCTCTCTCTCTCTCTCTCTCTCTCTCTCTCTCTCACACACACACACACACACACACACACACACACACAGAGTGAGTGAGTGAGAGAGAGAGAGAGACCTAATAGCAGATTCTATCTCTCTGCATTGCTCACAGCCACCAGTAGATTTGTAAGCCTCAAAACAGCTAGTACAGATAGTCACTAAACTAATTCCACCCCTTGCATCAGAACACTATTTTAACCAATCAGTTGTTTAGAAGCAAATTCTATACACTTTCAGTCTGTACAGGTCTCTCATATATACACAGCAATACATAAAATGCCTTGTGTTTCATGCTCAGGTGTTTTAGTGAGGCCACTCCAGTATCTCAGTGATGGAACATAGGTACAGCACAGCTGGGCCCCAACTGAACCCCTTTGTTGCATCCAAAACATTACCTAAAGAGAGATTCAAAGTGAATTTTCAGAGGGAGAAGGATGTCCTTGCATGAAGTTCCCAAGAGAGCTGCAGGGCAATCAAAAGATAAACCTACAAACATTTCTTTATGGGATTTTTCACATCCATACCTCCAAGTGCCCCTAACTGGAGAATTTCCGGTTATGGGGCTGGGGAAGATGTCTGCTTAATAGTACTTTAGTACTACTGCATTTCTTCTGGTCATTATCTTGAATTTGAGAGAGAGAGAGAGAGAGAGAGAGAGAGAGAGAGAGAGATCCACTGACAATGAATGGAATTGTCTGTTTTAACTCAACCAGAAGAGGCAGTGGTCCTGACCATATGTTGTTGAAAGCATATTGTATCCTTTACTCCAGTTAGGAAGGTAACTAATCTTGATCAGATTGGAGGCCCAATTCTGTCAACTATTTTTAAAATAAGGCCATGATGCTGCTTTGATGTGGATACAGGTTGGCATCAACATTCAAGCAAATGCTGTGAGCAGGAATGTACAGATCTTTGATGTTTCGGATGGCTTGTTTTTTGCAGCTTCACTCGCAATGATTTGGCAGCTTAGCTTTGTGCTCAGCATCTTTGCATACAAATATCCCTTTTCTTCAAAGTGTACTCATCATCAGGGTTTTGGTTAGGAAAGTAAACTCTGTTTTTTTAATACAAAGCACAAAAAAAGTTAACAGCCATGAGATTCCACAAGGGGACAGCAGGTATCATGAGGATAATTAAGAGAAATTGTGTTATGGTAGTGATAGCTTCTCAGGGGTATTTGAAATATCCCTTTTTGATTTTACAGAATGGTTTCACACCTCTCCACATTGCCTGCAAAAAGAACAGAATCAAAGTTATGGAACTTTTGCTGAAACACGGAGCATCTATTCAAGCTGTCACCGAGGTATGATATGTATTGATTATACATGCTGTGATGTTTTTGGTAAACAAGCAGCATTTAGGGCATTCAATAGAAAAGGGGAGAAAACATGAGGAACAATGCTAAAATGAGGCTGGGCAAACTTTTCTGTTGCTTCTTTTTATTTCTCAGTTTTCCTAGTGGGTTTTCAAGCTTTCTGCTTGCAGAGAATCCTTTATTTAAGTACTCCACCTTTCTCATGCCAAAGCAAATGCTCAAGGTGGCTTTTAAAGCTTTTCTACTTATAAGCCACCTTGAGCATTTGCTTTGGCATGAGAAAGCAATCATGCTTTCCTCCTCACATCCATCCTGGGAGGTAGGTGATGTTAAGAGGAAGTGTCCATGGTTACCCAGGAAGACCAAGGATCTTCCAGGTTAGTCCAATTCCATAACCACTATATAATCCTAGTAAACATCAAGAGAGCCAGGATGGTGTAGTGGTTAGGGAGTGGAACCGAGACAAGGATGATCCAGGTTTAAATCCCTCCTTGGTCATGAAGCTTTCTGGGTGACCTTGATTTGGCACCCTAATAGTTTGAATCTGTTGTAACTGTGTCCATGAGTCAGGTTCGATTTTACCAATTTTACTGCCGGGGTGCTGAAGAAATGGTCAGAGAGTGGGACTAGAATAAAACATGCTACATTATCATGGCAGGATGCAGCAATGTTATGACCATAGCCACTATCTCAAGCCTTGATCATTTTCTGGTTTGTTTTCCAGTCGGGTCTGACTCCAATCCATGTTGCTGCCTTCATGGGACACGTAAATATTGTTTCACAGCTGATGCATCATGGAGCATCGCCGAACACAACCAATGTGGTAAGCACCAATTTTGTCCTATCTGCAGCAATGCAGAATAGCGAATGATGACAAACATTCTCCTGGCTTCTCCTGGTTTTGATGTGCATGCATATCATGCTCTGTTACTCATCTCTTGGTGCACATATTTTTGAGGCAGGTCTTATAGGTGTGGTTCATTCTTCTGATCCTGATTATGACTGTCTCTGCCAAGCCTCATAGTTGACAGGGGCTTGCCCAGGCTGTTCAATCTACATAACTGTATAACTGTACCAAGGCTGTTGTCCACTAATATTCGGTGTCCTCCCTAGTCTCTCTCATCCACATGCCCGATTTCCATGACACAGCATTCCCCATGTCCCCCATGTTTTCTCTTTCTCTCCAGAATGTGCATGCTGTTGCCATTCCACTCTTTACTCCTCTCTTGTTAAACAGTCTAAAATGAAAGAGAAGAATGATGCAATAGCAATGTAAGTTGATTGGCCAACACTTGGTGGAACCAAATCGGAAGAGCAAAGCAGGAACCCTTGAGTTCTGGACTTTACCAAAGGCATTTTGCCTTGACCTCTCGGTTTTGCCTATGACTTTTGCAGCAAGCAGTTTGGGGGCTTGTGGTGGGCCCACATTCTTAGAGGTTCACTGCTTTTGTCTGTTGATCATATAAATGAATGGTGATGCAAAAAAGGAAGACTTATTATTTTGGCATGAGGTTGGACTCTCAACTTACAAAGAACGTACCGACACTTAATAGTGTGAAGATGTATGCATGAGATAGTTGTAAAGAAGGCAGTTCTGCAGGACTTTTGTGCACCTGTGAATCAGAAAAGGTATAAGTTTGCATTCTTTGTTTCAGTGTGAAGTGTGTCCTTCAAGTCTTTTATCTGTGCATATGTAGAAAATGCCATGTAAGGATTAAACAAGTGTGTCTGCAAAACGTGAATATTGTGTTCAAGCATTGTCCAGGGAACTGAAATTGGCTGCCATTCCCCAATGAGCACCCATCCAGTTGGTGGCATTGTCAGTTTCCTACTGCATGACAAGCAAAGTGACCCTTACTAGAGGCAAAGTTACTGACCAGAATCAATCAGTTAACATCTGATTTACTGCCCCTGCTCTGATGAATGCAAAGAGCCTTGCATTTGTCTAGAAGACAGCACAAGAGCTTCTAGGATTGCTTCTCTGGTTCTTACCCAAACCTGTTTTGCCTTCTTTTGCACTGGAAAGAGGAAGAGCTTATTGATTATTGCTCAGCATGTCTCATTTTTCAGAAGGGCACTCGACTCCTTGAGTGCAATAACCCCAGCAGACCAGGAGCTTTTTCATTTTGAGGAAAGCCTTGTTGACAGATTGCAGCAGATTGTCAGGACATATTGCCTGTGTACTCAGAGCGACACTAGAATCATCTCCCCTCCTCTGCACCTGGAGGCTAAGTTGGATAGTGTAAAAAAACAGACCTGTTTTTGAGACCAACTGAAATAACTGAGATGCAAAATACATGCATAACAGCAGTTTTTACTACTGTTTGGCATGGACCATTTTTTGCAGCACTCTTTTGATGGTTTTTTTTTAAATCTGCACCATCTGTGCTATCAACCAAGATTTGCTTGGAAAGATTCACTGGTGCCAAAATATCTAGGATGCACCTTCCCTCCTTCAGAATAAAGTTCTTGCTGCTCTTGTTTGTTGGCAACACATTTTTCACTTCTACGGAGAGTGATTCTGTTTTTTGAATTATTGATTTCATTGGAGCTGCTCAGTTGAGGGCCTGCTTGCTGACAGCAGTTACCAGGGTCATTCGAGTACAGAAACAGAACTCAAATGGGAGAAAATGTGCACATCTGAATACATGAAACTCGGCATCGTTTCAAATGTTTGACCAACTGTGAATGGTCATTTGATGTGAACATACACATTAACGCTGCAAACTGAGTCACAAATTTTGGACAGATCAGTTTAAAAACAAAACATTTATGTACCTTCATAGTTACCAAAATCAATTCTGCAATAAATTCTGTCCTGAGGTCCAAACTTAAGGTCAAATATTGATCTTTTGCTTCCAAATTGCTTCTTAAAAAATGTTTGTTACATGAATATTTTTGACTGGAATGAATTTTGTTTGTTGATACAGCATTTCCTGTTGCTTTCTACTTTCTGGGATGCTTTTTAAAAATATCAGCTTAATCTCTAACAATGTTTTTCCTTACTAGAGGGGAGAGACAGCACTCCATATGGCTGCCAGAGCTGGCCAGTCAGAAGTTGTTCGATATTTAGTACAGAATGGAGCTCAGGTAGAAGCTAAAGCCAAGGTAAGTTTACTACTTTTTTCCTATTTGGAACTGTCATGTCCCAAAGTGTGAATTAAGACCATCTTCAGACCTGGAGGGTCCACCAGGAATGACTACTCAGTAAGGGTAGCCTCTGAAGAGTTTGTATTAATTGACTATGATAATTATATGAGAATTCATTATCTGCAAGTTTGCTTGTCTGTGAGGGACAGAATTGCTGCCACTTCTTCTTATTTGTATTATCTATATACAGATACAGATTATTTTACAGATACAGATTTACAGAACTGTTAAACCTACACACACCCAGCAATGTCTGTTCTAGTGGCTTCTGCTGGTGTTCTTTTGTGTTTTAGATTTTGAACCCTTTTGGGACAGGGACCCATTAGCTGTTAATTATCTATTATTTTTTCATTTTTTGTATACCGCTTTGTGAACTTTTCAGTTGAAAAGCAGTATATAAATACTGTGGACAGACAGTCTTGGAGCTGTATATGTTCCACTGTCACTATGTGACCTCTTACTCAGACAGGAGCTTACAAGAGATTGAGAGATCTTGGGTAGATTATGGTGTGTTGACGGTGAAAGATTTGCCTGCTACCAAGATGGATTTGGTCTTCAGTTCCTCAGTATACCCTTAAGAGTGCTTTCTCTCTGAATGAGCCTTAGGCTGACTTTGGGAACTGAGATGCTTACGGCAGACTCCTGCTGATCTTGACCAAACTTCTGAGTCAGATGAGCTGACTTAGTTGGGCAGATGAAGATCAAAAGAGCTAGAGCCTCAAGGCCTGGTGAGAAATAGGCTGGTGGTCTGAAATAAGATCAGTCAGGCCAGAAGAGGTGAAGTAAGAGAGGCTCTGCATGTCTGTTCTGCATGACAAGTTGCTTGGATGGGGAGTCCAAGCCTAAGAGGGGTCTGTAGGACTAGCAGGACATTTCTTCTATTGGTCCCTTTAAGTGACCTGATTCTACTTGAGCTGACTTTTCTGCAGTTTCCTCCTGTCACAGTCACCAGAGTATTGTAGAAAAACAAGATTCAGGATGCAATCCTAACCCCAGTTATGCTGGCATAAGTCCTGGCACAAGGGCTGGCCTGGAGGTGTCACAAAAGTGCCATAAGGCACTTCTGTACCACTCCTAGAGGGTTAGGGCAGTGCACAGACATGTACTGGCCTCCCCACACCACAATGGGAATGGGGAGCAGGTGCTTTGTTCCAGACTAAATTGGTTAGGACTGAACCCTCTGATCAGTTAGTATCTCTAACCTGTTCTGGAGGCAAAACATTCCAGGAGGCCTGGGAGTGCAATCCTAACAACACTTTCCTGGGAGTAAGACCTATTGAACACAATGGGACTTACCTTTGAGTGGACATAGGATTGTACCATGGATCTAAGTCACCCTCCAACACCTTTCCCCTGTATCCTATAGGTTCCTCTGTGCCTCTATAATTCAGTTTTAAGTAACTCCCACTGAATTCCTTGGGATGTTTTAGATTTGTCAAAGAGACACATTTTGCCTTCAGCATGCATGCTGTCCCACCATACACTATCATTATTCATAATGACAGGCAATTTACTAGTAATGTATGTCTGGGAATGTAGAATCTGCAGTATGTCGCCTGTTTTGCCTTCTTTTTTAGGATGACCAAACACCTCTGCACATCTCTGCTCGACTGGGAAAAGCCGACATAGTGCAGCAGCTGTTACAGCAAGGAGCTTCTCCAAATGCTGCTACAACTTCAGGATATACGCCATTGCACCTTTCAGCACGAGAAGGTCATGAAGATGTAGCATCAGTCCTTTTGGATCATGATGCTTCATTAAGTATAACTACTAAGGTAAAGGATGTCTGCATGTGACAGATGTGGAAAGCTTACTAAAAATGACAGTATGACATATTTTCCACCAAGAAATAAAAAATTCTACCCAAATAAATACAACCACTTATTATGCAATGAGGAATATTAGCATGCATCTCCCCTCCCCAGCACACTGTAGTCACTCTTGACCCTCATCATGTGAAAAACTGGGCTAGTAATTTATATGGAAACTTTATTCAGTCATGTTTGTGCTTTCCAAGACTTCACCAGTCATTGCCCATACACTTTTGAGAAGATCTTCACAACTGCAGTAAAAATTAACTTCTTTAAAATTAAGAGATGTGGTTCTGAGGCATCAGAATTTTATGACCAATATCATCTTTTTTATCACCAATATCATATTCTTTTTTGCACTATTGAAGAATAACCATACGGCCATGCCTATATACAGATTAGCTCAGTATGAAAACATCCTATTAGCAATGCCAAGGTCCTGCAAGGAGGTGTTGATGTGTTTGAAAATGCATTTCTTTTACAGAAAGGATTTACTCCTTTACATGTGGCAGCCAAGTACGGCAAACTTGAAGTAGCCAACCTCCTGCTTCAAAAGAATGCATCTCCGGATGCTGCTGGAAAGGTAGGACAGATAAGTGTTGTTACATTTACATAATATACTCATTGGATCTGCCTTGTCATTAGCCAGCACTGGCCTCTCGCAGCAGGAACACTTGGATATTTGCACACTTTGCCTTGCCTATCCTCAGGTATTGTAATATATGTCCTGGATTTTCTTTGAGGCTTGGTGGTTCCTTGAGAAATTTCCTATTTCAAAACCTACCCAAGCCATAATATACTATTTTTGCATGGGTTAGCTTTGGACACTTTCTACTCAAAGGTACATCAGTGATTATTTGATTGCATTCAAAGGATGGGGATTTGCTTGGGCGCACCCAAAATGTTTACATATAATGAGAATTCTCTGTCAGATCTAAACCATTTATTCACATTAACTGTTCTTGGTCTGTATTACTTCAGAATGCATATGGGAGGGAACTGAATGATTTAATGCTTCCCCACACACTCAGATCCTTCCTCTACATAGAAAATTAGTGATACAGAAAGCTAGGCTGAAACCCCTTTTTCTGATAACCTGTTCTTTTCTATGTCTGGGGAGATGTTGATTGTCTACCTGAATTTAAAATGCTTGATATTTTTCATCCAGTCATCTCGTCTGCATTCTGAAGTTATAAAATGCAGGAAGGTTTGTCCTATGTGATAGTATAGACTGCATAGTTTATCTCTTGAGGAACTCATGCACAAACTGAGCCAATATAGCTCATAGTGAGGTATGGGAGATGGGTGGTAAGGTCTGCTACTCATCTGTGAGCCAGGGAGAACATTCATCGACAAGTCAAGTTCTGTGTGCTGTACTGTGTTGTAGTTTGTTTTTTTTAGATCATTTCAAAACCTTAGTTAATACCACTGTAATCTCATCAAATCTAGCTTAACCTAGTTCTCCTAACTGTTGTAAGGTGGTTTTCTAACAATGCCTGTTTGTTCTGCACGTGTTTTTAGAGTGGTTTAACCCCACTGCATGTCGCGGCACATTACGATAATCAGAAAGTGGCACTTCTTCTCTTGGACCAGGGAGCCTCATCTCACGCCTCTGCAAAGGTACCCGTGTTTGCTCTGTAGGATAATGGTCCAGCCAGTCCTCTGCAGCCATTCCACTGCATCCATCCTGTCTGCCTCTTTTTCAGCACATTGCTATGCTTTCTACTGGCTCTGCTGAGGAATGTCTTGTGCAAGTAGAGCTGCTGTAGAATGGAGATGCTGATCGAGAAAGATGTGATGGGCATGTGTGAATTGGTCTCTATCATGGACCACACCAGTCGCAGCTAAAACCCTTTAACAAGGAGAGAGAAGTAGACTGTGCACACTTGAAATTTTTGTCCCTCTTTTAAGGCAAATCAAGTATTTATTTATTTTTCATGTTTTTATAGCACCCAGTTTCTAAGGAGCTCAAGGTAATGCATATGATTACTTGCCCTCCTTTGGTCCTCGCAATAAGTGAAGCTGTTAGAGAGTGATTGGCCCAAGGACACCCAGGAAGGTTCATGGCTGAGCAAGGATTTGAACCTTGATCTACCAGCACTAACTTACCCAACTCCCAAACTACTACAACATCCTGGCTATATAACAGCCTAATCCTTAGCTGCCCAGTTCCCACAGGAGCAGCAGTGCCAAATGGCAACCACCACATCTAGCACCCAAGGCTCCTTGGGGGGAAGGGACTTTCGCCCCATTCCTTCTGATAAGGAGGAAGCCCTACAATGGGGCAACTCAAGTTTGTGCTAGCTATCTTGCTGGCACAGAATAAAGCTGCCCCATTTCAGGCCTGGAGGTCCAATCCAGGGTTCTGGATCTGGCAAAGCAGAGCTCTGCCTGTCCTGCCTGCCCCCTGCTCAACCTTCTCTCACCCTCCCCTCACCTGACAATACTTCCCTACTACCTCTCTGTCACCTTCAGCAAAGGATGAGCTCCAGGTAGCATGTGATGGACCTCTGGCCAGTGCTGGTGCTGAGTAGAGGCCATCACTATTGTGCTTTTCAGCATGTTTGCAATTCTCAGCACTGGTGGAGGGCTTGCTATGGCTGGTCTGGATCAAGCCCTAAATTGGCTCATAATACAAATGAAGTGTCCATTTATCTACAATCAATAAAATTTAGACAACTTAATCACAAAGAACAATAATTATTATTAAAAAAACACCAAAATCCAATAACCAGATTTGCAAAATAAGTATGTCCTAGATGACTTCTACTGAGTATGCATAATACCTTCTTAAGAAACTGCAAAGAAAATTCATATTTGCCTTCCTAAGGGCACAGTCTTAACCATGCCTACTCAAAAGTAAACCCCATTTTGTTCAATGGTCCTTACTCCCAGGAAAGTGTCTTTATGATTGCAGCATAAGAGACACTATGCCATTGTGAGCTATATCAGGATTTCTAGGGTGCATATTTGAGGTACCTAAACAAGATGGTAAAAACTTGAGGCCCAATTGTGACCTCTCCCACACTCCTCAGATTACTAAAGGTGAAGTATTTCCTGAACAAGCCCATAGACTTTCTTATGCATTTCTTGTCCTAAATGTCAGGGAGAAAGGAAAGCTTAAGCAGCAAGGATCAGGTAAGACCTTTGCATGATTGTGTGTCATTTTCACTAGCATCTGAGCCATCCATATATATGTGTGTGTGTGGATTTTCTAGAAATAGAAAAAATCATACTGGAAAGCATTCTTAATGAGGCAAAGCAAACTTGGCAACATATAGTTAAGGAATTGTACATGTGGGGTGATATGGGAAAATGAATATTCCAGAAAGTGATAATTAGAGCCTAATCTTCATGAATGCCCACCACCATGCTTATTTTTTGAAATGTTTTAGAGGACAGCCCTATGCATGTTTATTCAAAAGCAAACCCTTACCCTGTCAATTGCATTACTTTCTCTGTTTTTCTAGTTTTTCCACTTCTCTAGTCCTTCTGCATAAATGAGTTGTCATCACCTTCTAATGGCTTATAAGGCATTAAAAACGTCACTCCCAGTTTTTAAAAGAGACCAGCAGAGGCCATGGATAGACCCAGCTTCTGCTGAGCTCAAGATGACCCTCTGAATTGGGCATATATGCAGGGGGTAATTCTACAAATCCAATATATAGATAGAAACCTATGGATACAGGATGTGTAGATACTTCCCCCATTCTAGTACTTGAAGGCAGAAATTAAAAAAGAGTTATTTAAAAACGCAGTCAAGCTACATGATTTTGTCCTAAAGCAGTGCAATAAAATTGGCCCGGTATATGATGCTGTGATGTCACATACGGTTTAAATTCTTCATCTCAGACTACACAGATCTTCCGTTTTCAGTGATATGTTTTAAGACTTTGTCAAGGGGCAGAAAAATGCACACTCCCTTTGTCTTGTCTTCTAGTGGTTGAGTAAATGCATAGATGTCCAATCCTTTTAAATGAGTACATGAGAAAGAGATTGTGAAAGGAAATCATAATGTAAGCTGTGGGTCACTCATGATATATTGAAAAGGAGAGTCAAATTCATCCAGAAAGCCTAAAGCATCAGCAAACCCTTCTTTTATGGGAGATGTGCCTTTCCTTTTGCCTGGGAAGATAAGTTGGGCTGACTATGAAACCCTTTAGCATTGCTGTGCAATGAGACGAAAGGATGCAACTACTTAAATGCACCCTTTATACGAGGGGGAGAGGACACTGACCTAGTTTCAAGACAAAAGAAACTAAGTTGATGCAGCACGTCTTTTTCCAGGGGATCAGGGGCTGTGCTTGCCCCTAACGCCAATGGCTTTTCAAAGCCAAAATCCAAAAATGATGAAATTATAGATTTGAAAGAGAACCAGAAATTACAGTTCAGGTCACTTGCTTCACTCATCTCCAACCAAGTGGGTTAGCATCTGTCTCTTTGGCGTTTTGGTGTCAGCTTCCAAAAGCCACAGAAATAAACCAAACCCAGCATCGGTCCTGGAATTAATAGTAGCCTCTTCCACTGCCTTTAGGCTGCATGTTGTGCAGTAAGCTCAGAGATGGTATAGTGAAGGCAGATGATGTCTTATTCCTATTAGGCATTCAGCCTGATAGGGGAAAAAACTATTGCTTATGCTGAAATGATCTCCTTCAATGAGTGTTTCCTTCAGTTGTTTTTTGTCTCTCTCCTGTTGCTCTTTAATGTTTTCCTTTTGCTTGACAAAGGAAACATGCCATTCAAGAAACCTTCTTCTGTAGTTGGGAGGCCAGAACAACTAACCCAGCAGATAGACACCAGGCTGTCAGCATGTCCAAGAGCCACAAAACACACATTACTTTTGTCTCATTCCCTTCCCAACTGTCCTCATTGATTTACATATGCACTTATCAGAACCCCAGATTCCTCCCCTCCAACCCCAGCCTCAAGATATTACATCTCTTCAGAAAAATGAGATATTTTATTTAAAGACCCTACTACTTCTCTTTACCTCTTCTTTACCTCTTGATTTAACTTGTCAAATCAAACTATCCCCCAGACTTTAGCATCTGCAAGGTCTCACATTTATCTATCCAGAGGCATAACTTAGGTGAAGCCTGCAGGACACTTGATCATGGAGAATCCCCACCATTTTCCCTGCCTGTTGACAATTTCTTCTTTAACCTTTCTTGATGTTATAAGTGGTGCTTATTTTCTTGGAACCAACAACCCATATTGATCACGCTACTGTGATTCCTGATATGTTCATATTTTCATGAGATCTATTTTGAACTTCCAGGTTGTCTTGATGGGGGAAAGCTGGGAGGCTGTTGGGAAATTTATGTTACACCCTTCTGTGTTTCTGTTCTTGGTAGTTCAGCATTAAAGTGGAATTTTAACAAATAATTATTTTTCAACAACAAATCAACAAATAATTATCAACAAATCAACAAATAATTATATTTTTTAATTAGCATTTAATGCGATTTGGTGCTTGCAGGTAACGTTTCAACATCCAGGAAATAAATATAATTTAAACCTTCATGAATTTCCCCCTTATTTTTTCACAAGGGCTCATGTTAATTTAAAAGAAAAGTTGATTATTCTTCAAAATGGTTGTGTGTTATTTTGGTTATCTCAATCCAAAATATGTAAATTTGGTAATCTCAATCTGAGATTTGAGAAGCTGTCAAAAATCCCAAGGAACGTCTGTATTCCTAATGGATTACAAATGGGTTGATAGTCAAATTTGTTGTGTTAACAGAACGGTTACACGCCACTACACATAGCTGCCAAGAAGAACCAAATGGATATTGCAACTACGCTGCTGGAATATGGTGCTGATGCGAATGCCGTTACCAGACAGGGCATTGCTCCTGTGCATCTTGCATCCCAGGAGGGCCATGTGGACATGGTGTCATTGCTTCTTACCAGAAATGCTAATGTGAATCTTAGCAACAAGGTAAGTTTTCTTATCTGAAACTAAATTCCACTGATATCTGTAGGATATGCTTCTGAGTAGACACAACTAGGGTTCTGCTGGAAGTGGGCTTGAAGAATCAGGCCCTATCGCAGAACCCATTTTGCCACCATGCTTTGGATGTGGTATCCAGTTATGGAGGTGGTATCCAGTTATGGTATAGAACAGTGTCACTAAGACTGAGGGGGAGGGAAGTTGCAGTCTCTCAGTTCATGTAAAGGTCCGCCACTCCCTTTAATGGGCTGAGGAAGGGGAAAACGGAAGTGCAGTCTCCAGGATCACACCCACGCAGGGAAAGGGGGGGCTATTTTTAAACTTAACAGAGATTCTGTAGAGATATGGGAAGTCCAGTGACTTGCAGGGTCCCCAAGGTTTGAAAGAATGAAAATCACAATAATGTTTAAACCGGAAGTCCACTACTTTCAATATTACCAAGCCTCGGGGACCCCTGCAAGTGTTCTGTGGGGCTCCCCACACCCCATTCCCTGGCAGGACCTCTGGTAACCCTATTCCCCATACAAGGGCTCAATTCTGGGGATTGTGTCCCTGCTCTAGCCCCTCCCTCATAAAGACTTATTCAGGAAGTAAAGTTCCTTCAGAGTTTAAGAACTACTGGTATAGAGTATGCAAAGATCAAGTAGCATGAGAGGATCTCTCAAGATCAGAGGCTATACAGCTTAGGCAATTATGATGACTGATCCCTGCAATTTACTGCCTCACAGATGTGGACAGTATTCCTTTTTCATAAGCAAGGCACTGGCTTGCAATTTTACGTCTGCTTATTTATTAGCACAACTGTAGTTGGATATACATTAAAAGTGTTGACCGTTTTGCTGCAACCTCTCTTACCATTTCTGCTGCAGCCTCTCTTGCCTTAAGGGAGGCGCATAACACTAGTCAAGCATTGAGTACTTTGCTTTTGCAAGATACTAATTTGCAGCACCTGATTTTGGCAGAGTGGCCTGACTCCTCTCCACCTGGCTGCGCAAGAGGACAGAGTCAACGTGGCTGAGGTCCTTGTTAACCAAGGAGCTATTGTGGATGCACAGACTAAGGTATGTTCTGTTTTGCCTTTGTATTAACTATTCCTCTAAGCCTGCAATGTGCAATGTTGGTGGGGGACTCACATCCCCCATTGGTCCTACTAATAAATGAAACACTCCAATATTCCCATGATGTACCTGTAGTACTAACTTTGCAAATAAGGAAGTAACTCCCAAGACAAAACCTGAATATGAGATGCTGATCAGTTTCCATCTGGGATGTGGTCTGAGGAGCATGAGCAGTTCTCGTGACGACCTGGGAAAAGTCTTGAGATGTCTGCAAAACCATGCCGAACTTTTTTCATTGCTTTAATTGTAATGCTATCCAGCAATGGGTTTTCTAACTGGAAGCGCAGAAGTAAATAATTCAAATTTTTTCAAATTAGAAATTGCTTTTCTAAAGAATTGTTGCTCTTAATTGTTGTATATAATGAAAATGCAGACATATTTTTTTTCTTAACCCTGGCTAACTAGTCAACCTTTGGCCACCTAGGAACAACACAAGTGTGTACTCATGGCCCTGCTGCTGTTTAGAGAAGGACAAAAAGTTATCTATCGCCAACATTTTAGCAGAATGCAGTGTCTGGTCTGGCTAGTGTGATGTTATAATGAAGGAGTTGTCAAACTCTCTTGACTGTGGTAGTGGAAAAAGCTCACTGCAGTAATAATTACCTGCCCTTGTCCTCTTATCAAAGGTTAGGAAACAGTCTATTGACTCATAAAACTCATTGACACAGCTATTACCCTGCAGTAACAAAATCCATGGATGGAAAAAGAAAGAGGGGAATCAAAAATAGCTATGCTAGTTAACTTCATGTTTCACCAGGAGTAAGCTATCATGGTCCCATTTTGGGACTGGAACTGTGTCGAATTAACCCTTCCTTTCCCTCCTGAGTTTTGTGTATTGACTGGTTTAATAGCTAGAATGATCAGCTAAAATATAAAACTTACGTAAATGAGAGTCAGACCAAAACCACATAAAATTTAACACATGATACTGTAATTAGGATTTATGTTCTGGGCAGCAGAATCATGGGATCATGGTTTGAATCAGGACCATGGTGTCAGGGTGAAAGGTATTTAAGCTTTTGAAACCTTCATGTTTAAAATTAGCCCCAATTTATTTAGTGGGTTGACCACTATATACTGTATCCATATTTGCATTTCATGAAGAATACAGAAAAACTCGCTGTATGCAAGGAACCACATAGTCGCATCAGACCATGGTGTGTTACAAGCCATGTGCAACTTCTCGTTTTTCTTTTTATTTATTTTAAAATGTAGGTTCCTCAAAATGCCAGATGCAGGGGAGAGGAGTGCACCTGGATGCAGGTGTCATATGTGCTGCCTGATGCATCTAGTGGGCTGCTGTGAGATACAGGACACTGGACTAGACGGGCCATTGGCCTGATCCAGCAGGGCTCTTCATATGTTCTTATTATGGTTTGGCTAGATGGGACACTAATTGACAGCCCAGATCCATCCAAGAGTGCTCTTGGTCTGAATGACCAGATGACCGGAAAAACCCAGATTTGTCTGGATTTTTAGCCTCCTGTCTGTGTGTCCTGCATTTTGGCATCATTGTCCTACATTTTGGCTTCATTTTGAAACTTTGCAATAGTGCACAGTACCCCATCATGCCATATGTCGTTGGATTCATATTGAAGAGCAGAATCCAATGCAAAAATCAGTTTTGAGATATCTCCTTCCTATCAAAAGTTATGGTCAAAAAACCGAAAAACAAAAATAAAAAATACATTTTTAGCACTTTTTTTCAGCAGGTAGGAATTTTGGCCTGGAATTAGGAATTTTGGCCTTGGGGTTCAGGAATTTTGGGTTTGGCTTCTGGTCACCCTGGTCCACTGAAATCTGGACTGATGAGAACTGGTGCTCCTGGCTCCATGGGAGCCAAGAGCACAAATACTACCCTCCCCCACACCCAGAGGGCACAGCAACTGCATGCCAGGGGGAGTGGAACGGTGCTGTGCAACCTCATATGGCATGCACTCAGCCACCACTATTTTTCACCTTTATTCTGAAAAATTTTTGTCACCTTTATTCTACTGCCCTCCATCTTTTCTACTTTTTAAAGGATCAAGGAGGGTTGCTGTGCCTTTCTTTAAAGGAACAGAGGCAGGCAGTGCTCAGACAGGTACCACCACTATCCCTTTAAAAAAAATAGTAGAAAAAGTAGGCATTTCCACAGGGGGGCACAGTCAGAGCTTTTTCAATTTTGGGGGAATAAAGGTAAAAAAACTGTGGGTGTGTGCACACCGCATGAAGGAGGCAGTGGATGGTGGTATGGCAGTGTCGTCATCCCCCCATGTACTATCTGGAGCACTTGTTTCCACTGTGTCCCAGGTGTACCAATACTGATGACAGTGGTAATGAACAGTGTGCCATTCACTGGGACAGAGGATGGATGGTTTTGTGTCAGGGCCTCCAGCACTCTGGATTTTGTACTCTTATATGTATATATCTATATATTTAGTATCCCTATTTATTATTTATTGATATTCATCTTATTGATATTCATCAATTTATTTATTCATTTATTGATATTCATCAATCAATAAATCTTCTACCCATGCTTCAAAATAATAGGTAAAAGAGATATCTTTTTGACAGAGCATGCAAACAGAACTTACTTTTACAGGCATTTAGGCATGCAGTCTATGGTGAATATGAAAGATTATATTATGATGAGGAAGGGTGTGTAAGCCTAAAGTTTGTTACCTTGCCCTGACATTTTAATACAGTCTACACACCCAGACCATGAACTAACTTCCTAATCCCCATTGCTCAAATCCCTGCTTTGCTTACAGCTACAGTGTCCACTCCCTTTTGGGGGGATTTTCTCAGTTCTGTTAGCCTATATATAAAGTGGAACACAAACCAGTCCCTTTTTCAAGGATTACTCTAGGGAAAGAATAACAGATTAATTTTTTCCCCAAAGCCAGATAAGACTAATACCCTTACTGCAACAGTTTTTGAGTTAATTTGTTGTGTGTGTGCTTTTTTTTGACATAGCTGCTGTCTCGTCTGGGTTTATCTCTGAAATTCCATAAAACAAATCCTATTTAGGCTCTGGAGATAATTTTATAAAACAGTAAATGCAGTCTGAAGTACCATGGTCTAGGTAATTCTAATATTTTGTTCTTAAAGGTTACAAGGGTTAAATAGAAACCACAGTTCAAAACATTAGACAAGTACTGTGTGTCTAAGAGGGTGAAAGCGCAACTGTTTCTTAATCACCTGCATCACTAACCAGTAAATCATTTTTGAAATGAAGACTTGTTTTAAGAAGTTGAGGATACTCTTCAGGAAGAAGAAGAAAATCGCTTAATCCTAGCCACACAAAAGCCGTTAGTGTAGTGAAGTGATCTTCAACCAGGGGTGTGACGGGTGTGTGATGGGAATTTGGGGATTGACATTCATTAATAGGAAAATTGGGGATCTGAACAGTCTGGTTTTCCTTGTCAATAGTAAAAACAATTGATGGGGTGCCTTGACAATTTCGGTGCCTTGTTAAGTGTGCCATGAAATTTTTTAAAAGTTAAAAATCACTGATGTAGTGGTCCTCAAAGCTTTTAGCATTTGGACCCACTTTTTAAAATGACACTATATTGGAACCTCCCTAGCCTTATGAGATGTCACGGTGAGGGCCAAACTTTCCTTGGCATCTGACCAGCTTCCTGCACATTGATTTGTGCATCATAGTGTTACCCCTTATGTGAGCCACCCAGCCCAGTCAGGGGACCGGGGGCACTAGGCCTTCTTACCTAGTCCTTGTAGGTGCTGAGCTTCACCAGTCTGGGACACAGTCATCGAGTTGCTAAACCCCGATGAGGGACTTGGTAAACTGACTTGGAAGGCCATTTTTTCAGAATAAAGGTGCAAAACAGTGGTGGCCAATTACATGCCATGTGAGGAGTGCAATTGGTGTGCTATCTGGGAGACATTGTAGGTGGCATTTGTATTCCTGACTCCCACAACATCATAGCTTCCACACTGCCACAACTTTAGTGTGACTGAATTAGTTCAAGCCTATTCTGGCCAGAATATTGAACCAGTAGTAACAGAAGAAAGAGAAATTGCTTCTAAAGTAAGTCGGGAACAAAGATGCTAAATACTGGTAGCTGACAGAGAAGGAGATACAGCAACTCCTTGATACATAGTTGTTATATTTAGTCCATATTCATGCAGAAAACATGAGACTGGTTTTCTGATTAAATTTTATAAACAGTTGTTTGAGTAGCATAGTGTAATATTTTAAAAAGAAAGCAAAACAAACTATACCTGTCAGTTTAGTTTTACTAAAAGTGAAAACAAACTACACCAGTTAGTACCTTTGAGTTCCAAATTTATCATTCAGCATCCTCATTCACCAACATAGTTTCCATTAGTAACAGAACAAGATGATCAGATAACACAACTTGTTGCTAGCAATGTGCTTCCGCCCAGTCCATGTTTGGAATGTGATGCGCATAGAAGTTTTGAACAAACAAAGCAATTTTCATACTAGCTTGAATGCCATAGCTTTGGCCTTAGATTAGAACGTGTCTGTTTCTCCTACTGTTTTCCCTGTCCATGTATTTCAAAATCATTCATGTCAGAGATGCTGATGTCAAACATTTGTAGAGTTCCTTACTGTGATGGAGCAGTCTGACCAGGTTCTGTGTTTAGTCCTGTTTTTTAGGATGCTCCCTGGTGGTTGGAAGGAAAATGTGAAGAACAAAATAGATGGTGGTTTCCTAAATTGCCAGTGAGTCTACAATCTGGTCATCTTTCTGATTGGACAGTCACAGTTAGCTAAAACACCCAAATTCCAGTCATGTTGTGCTGACCTCATTTTAATGACTCCCCAGTTATTGTCTTTAGAACTGCCATCTCAGTTAACAGAGGACACTAAAAGAAAGGAAGAATGTACACTTTATGTACATTGTACTGCCATCCATCAGTCTCAAAAAACTATGGTATCGTGCTTGACACTGTATGCGAAGCACAAAGACCTGGGTAGATTAATATGGAGGATAGACTGTTACCCAAGCAGCAAATCCCCCCTCTCCACACCACTGAAATAGTCCAATGGAACAGCTGAGCCGATATGATTGGTTCCAGCTGCGTCGCAGAGTGGGGCTAAGGACAGGAGCTCACCCTGTCTTGTGGGGACCCAGGTCTTGAACCCTGGCCTGCTGGTTAACAGGCACAGTGTCTTAACCACTTGCACCACCCACAGCCCTCTAATGTACATTAGCTTTGTTATAATTACAGTAGAACCTCCAAAGTTGACCACCTCTCTATACTGACCACCTTTTCTGTAATAAAAGCTCTAAAAATATTATAAGTACAGTATTGCATATTTTTTCTTATGTTGACCAATCTCCTCCAGTCCTTTGAGTGGTCAACTTAAAGAGATTCTTCTGCATATAGTGAAACACTACATTTTTAGGAGCAATGTTTAAGTGATGAGGCTGATGTGATTTATTGGCTATTGTTGCCAAAGGAATATGGAAAGTTTTGTATTATATGGAATTCTCAATAGAAGGGGATGGACTAAGAATGATTTCAGAAGGTACACCGTGTGGGTAGAACAGAAAGAGGGAGTAATTTGCGCTTCCTGTTGTCTGTGCCTGTTTGCAGCATCCAAAATAGATGCACACTGTCTCTACATTGCAAGCGTCTTAGTCCAGAATGATAGAGACAAGCAGCTGCTTCTCGAACATGACAGACTTCAGAGTGGAGAACGCAATGTGCAGATCATTCTGTTTCTCGGGAAGCAGCAAGTTGCACTGTTGCTTTCCACTTGTGGGAAAGGAAGTACAGGACAGACATTGTAGGTTACAGTATCAAGGCAATAAGGTAATAAGGACTGATGATAATAAGGATCAGCAGTTGTTCTCAGGACATATGTAGAAATACAGTATGCAACACGATTTCCTTATAGGCAGTCCTTCCTGAGTATCTTGAGAACTTACATATTCTTACTAATGTCCAAATTCCCCAAATAAGGTTTTAAATATACTGTATCTGCAGTGGACCTCTTAGTGAAAGAATAGCATCAACATCAATTTGTAATTCTGATTTGTTCTATATGGAATTTATCTTGGCTAGGCAGTAATGGTAATTTAGGGTGCAATTCTAACCTAGGCCAGCACAACACATCAGTCTTCCTGTGTGATACAGATAGGCAAATGCATGTCTGTGCACTAGACTGAGATTGCAATCCTAAAGACACTTTCCTGGGAGTAAGACCCATTGAACAGAATGGGGCTTACTTTTGAGTAGACATGGTTAGGATTGTGCCTAACCCTTCCCCAGGAGTGGTACAGAAGTGCCTTAAAGCACTTTGTGACATTCACAGGCCAGCATAAGATTTGTGCTGGGGGTTATGCTGGCCTAAATGGAGGGTAGGATTGCAGCCTAAGAGCACAATCCTAACCATGTCTACTCGGATGTAAGCCTCATTGTGTCCAATGGGTCTTACTCCCAGGAAAGTGTCTTTTTTGCTTCAAAATTCAGCAAATCACTTAATATTTTGTGTCAGGATTGCACTCTAAGGCTGCAATCCTGACACAAAATATTAAGTGATTTGCTGAATTTTGAATGTGCAAGGGGTCCTGGAGCAGTCCCTAGTTGTTATTGAGGGTACTCTATACAGCTATATATGCACACTTTAGTTTACTGTGCACTTGGAGTGCTGAATTGTAGTTTCATTCATACATAATCTGTTTTTGTCATTGTGGAATATGGATAGTTCAGAACACAGAAAGCCTGGCAGCTTTAAACTCCAAGGCCCATCTGACTCCTACATTATTCCCCTTTTGGAAAGTAATAAAATCAAAGCTTTTGGAACAATATTCTTTGGACTCCAAGCCTATGCATGTTTACTCAGAAATTAGTTTCATTGAGTCCAGCGGGGCTTACTACCATACAAGTGTAGGTGGGATGACGACATTAGTTTGGTTTAATTATGATGTATGTAATTCTGATTTGTGGATTGTTTTATCTTGTTGTGTTCCTAAGATTCTGATTGTAGTTTTGTTATCCTAATGTTGGGAGTAATGTTATTAGCATTTAGTGTTGTACATCCCACAGAGGCCATTTTTGGTGGAAATGAGTACTGAGATCCATACATCAGCAAGTGTATCATGCAATGGTGGCATCAAAGGCTGGCCAGTTTGGGCACTCTCTAAAAGCCTCCACCAGTCAGAGAGCCCCAACTAGTTAGGCTAGTCCTTGAAAACATACTAATGGAAGCAAAGGGAGTATCCAGTGGCCATCTGGGAGTTGGCAAGGGGCCCAGGACAACCAACCTGGCATAGGCTCTGATGCAATAATTGTTTTCCGCTTCTGGCTGCTTCTGTGAAGATCCCTCATAGGCCAATATCCTAAAGTGAAATTAAGTCCCTTGCTCTGGAGCAGTTAAGATGACTTTCCATAAAATAACACTAGAGGGTGACATAACTGCGTGGACCCATAACTGCTATGGATTTTGCCCATAGAGAAGGAGCTAATCTGATCAAGTTTCCTCCACTATATGAAGCTGACAAAGGCATAAACCCCTTCCTCCATCCCATCCTCCCCTCAATTCTTTTTTGTGCTGTGTGTCCTCAGTGAAATACACAGAAGCAAAGCAGCTGTTTCAGGTTTATAGTCTATGAAACCAGAAGAGCCTGCAGCCTAATTAGGGGCCAGGTGACACTCTGACTGCTTGTTAGTTATCATATTTGAACATCACTGTCTGACAGCAGCGGCAAGAATAGCTTGAGGAGCAGCCTGGCATACAGGAGACAAAAATATCTCAATTGGCTCAGAGAAATTCCTATTCAAAATAGGAGAGATTGCCAAAACACCTAGAGCTGTTTGATTGCATGCCTTTTGTGCGACATTGGGACTTCTGTTTTTTCATAGAGTTTTGAAGCTGTTTGGGTTGCACCATAACTAATGAATGTGGATTGGAAGGAGTTTCCTTTTCCTGGAACTACATCTATACTATAATTGTATGTGCTAGAGAGATCTATGACATCAGACTTCCATGATTAGAGTTCCCAACAGACTTTGGGAAATTTGCCTCGCCTTCAAAGTGGGCTTTCCAAACATTTTTCTCTGACATTTTTCTCTGTCACTGAACCTGGACATTTACTATAATTGTGTATTTGTGGCATTTGTATATTATTAGGATTCATCAGGCAGGTATTCATCAGGTGCATTCCCAGCAGTTGAATCTCTGCCTGGATATATCAACACAGCCCAGTATTGAGCTGAAGGCAAAGTATTGGTGCGTGAATCTTAATTTGCAAAGATTGGAAATTCAGCAAGCCAGACAGTTGTGTCCTGGACAGTGTCAAGCTGCTCCCCAACCTCCTTCTCTCCTTGGACGTGATCCAGCTATATAGCTGGTGCAGGTCTGAAGACATCCATATCAGAAGGGGAAGTTTACAGATGGGCAAAGGGATTTAAATCTACTTTCCCTTCCACATCGTCCACATCTTCCTATACCCCTTCTTAGATACAGTGTGCCTTTTCAGCATCGCTGCACCAGCGGTGGGGAGAAAAATAGGATTGGACTTTAAATGATCTTGATTTTCCAGCTATTGTTTGCTACCCAGGAGGCTGTCTGTTCTTGAACTAGGGAGATGAAATATGATCAAATTATTCTCAGGGAATTAAAAGCTGATTTTTGGTATATATTCTAATTTAGAACTAAACCAGCTAACAGCCCAATCCAGAATAGCTCTTGGGTTGCCCTATCTATCACTAGGGTGGAGCAACGGCAAGATGCTTCACCCCAGTTACTCTGGAAAAGGCCTGGGCAGAGCAAGACAACATAGGCTGCCCCAAGAGAGGTGGGCCTGCTCTGCCCTAACTGGGGCAGCCTAGGCAGCTCGGGAGAGGCATGTTGAGGGCATGTTTAGCATTGCTTAGGGCAGAGCAGTTACTCTGTATCCAGAGCCTGTTTCCAAGGCAGAAGTGCCCTTTTCCAGCTCCTCAGAGTTATACCACCTCAGGAGCAGGTATAGTAATGAGTAGGCCCATAGGGGTCCATTACAAGGCCTGAGTAAGAATGGCAGTGTTGACCAAAAAATTGAGTTCTTGGCCAGCCTAGCTGCAGTCCCTGCCTCTCAACCTCAGGATATGGAACAACTACGGCAACTTGGGGACACAGCAGGCCACTCCAAGCATCCACCCTCCACTAAAGGAACTGCAGCTGTAACTGGTTGTCAGGAACTGCTAGGCTTTCTTATAAGGCAGGCACCACAGCTGTTCCTTGTTCAGTGTGATCTGAGGGGGAGTCTACTTAGTGCCTACTTAGCATGCTCTGGAGCAATTAGGGCAGCCCAGGCTTCCTGACTCTCTGGATTTAGCATAACTTTCTACAGACTAGTTGGGGTAGCCCAGTTAGAGCTCTCCCATTGCCCTTACTCTGGATTGTGCCCTTAGTTTCAAAAAGCATACGTCAGCAAATACTGGGTTGGTCACCCAAATTGGAACATCCTACGCCTACAAAGTTATATAGTTTGAACTGTGCACATATTTTTTATTTATGATAGTAGCATACCATACCACCATCAATATATATGGCACTTTATATATCAATAAGATCAATCTACACAGTATAGATATTGCAACGAGAAACAATAAGGGAGAATAGAGGCAGGAGTAGACAGAAAAAGCACATTGCTGGTTTCACACATTTAAACTTAGTTACAGCAGGGAATGTAGATTAAGGTGTGGTGCCACAAGCCAGTATGTTGCCTGAGTCACTTTCAGTCATTAAAAATATCTTGACTGCTATGTCCAGGAAGCTATGTAAAAATTACCCAACCTGCTACCCAGTCTTGTTTGGCTGTAAAAGAAGAACATCTGCCAGCTGGCACCTTCCCCAAGGTCTTCACAAGATCCACATCTGCATTAAGAAAGTCAGGAAAGGAGTATAAATGGGGTTGCCTGCCAAATGGAAAGATATTTGGCACCAAAGCGCATAGCCTGGATGGTAATCAAAGGATATCCTCCTTAGTTCTCCTTATTGAGCAAGCAGCCTGTGTTTTTTAATCATGTTGCAATTGTCTGGTTAGCTCTGGCTTTTTAACGCAGAGGAGCTTCATTACACAACAAGCGTGGTGCAGACTTTGTTGTCATGTGCGATCAGCCTCTGTCTTCCCGATTACTGTTTTTCATCGTGCAGGACGTGATTTCAGAGAATGTATAATGTGATGTGAGTAGGAGCAACTGGAAGCTTAAGAATATGCCTTGCAGGGTTGCCCGCTGTCAATTCAGTCTCCCTTTAGCAGAAAGGTTACAGTTCAGAATGGGACGTCATTGCCTTGCTGCTAGGTTGACAGGTGTCCATTTGGCTCCCAGGGAAGTTTTATGAGTCCCGGAAGACATGGAGGTATGTTGTCAACTGCTGTGGGCTCCAGAGAGCCTACCAATATACTCTTCATTGTGATAGAGAAAGCCATGATTTAATCCTGATGTCGGCACACTGGGCCACTTTAGATATCCTGGACCTTCAACAATTGTGTAGGAGAGAATTTCATCAGGTGCAGCTTGTCATACATGAGAGAACAAGAAGCATCTGCTGAAATTCCTTCTTCCACACAATTGTTAAAGATCCAGGATCCATAAAGCAGCCCACCTTACCCAACCATCCATTTTAATCTAGCTTTTCTATACAGCTGGTTAAAATTAGACAAACTCTTACAGAATAGCCCAATTGATGTTTAGAACGAGCATGTATAAGAATCACCCATTTTAAAGGGCACCTTCCCACCCCTTTATTTGTATGCGTCACTATTCTGGGTGTGCCTCCTTTGAAGGCAGCTAATTCTGGTGTGTCTCTGCCAGGGCTGGAACTAAAGGACAACATTGCTGGGCAGTTGCCAAAGGCCCACTGCCAATTTTTTCAAATCACTTTTGCATTCTGTATCCACACAGTGGTGAAAGAGGACTCTTGGCTTAGAGAGGTACTCCACGTTCACTGTTTCCCATCTCAGGGAAAAATAAGAGCATTTCCCCAGAGGACTATTAGTTGGTACAGAGTGACAAAGTTTTATTTGTATTCTTAATAGTACACCCCTCTTTGTTCTAACTTTGATCTAAATTAGGCTGGCTAGCAGTGATTAGGGAACTGTGAAGAAATAAGCAGTCATTCAGTCACCTTTTAACTCACAATTTGCGGGTGGTAAATTGGACCTTAAATCTTGACATTTTCAATTTACAGGATGTACATTCCACTGTGAATTGGAAAAGGAATGGGGGGAACAGAGAGGAAGAAGAAATATGGAAGGGAGGGGAGTGCTAAGCTAGAACATTGGAGACTAGGAGGAATAGAGGCTATCATGGGGTAAGGAGGACTGCATTTGGGCTGCTATTTCATGTGTCAGGACATGCGGCAGGACATCTTGATCCAGCCCTGTTCCAGACAGCTTGCTCATTCAGAAGTAGTCTGAGCACCCCAGGCAGTTACAGGGAACAGTATTATTTTTAGGGCACCTTACAATATTCCAGTCACTGCTATGTATACTATACCTCTTGAATCGTGCATGGCCCTATATGCTCTCTGAGTCTTCCCACAATCTCTTTCACAACATTTCAAGAGATGTAGGGTGGCATTTCAGATTGCAGTGCACAACTGCTTGAGGCAGGAAAATGCCTTGAGCTGTCCACAGAAGAAGAAATATCACGTTTTACAGGTGATGTGTGCAGCACAGTGTCTAGTCTTCAGCAAAATTCAGTGCTTTATTCCAGCAGTACTGAAGAGTCAACAAATTATCTAAAACTTGTCATACAGTTCCCAAACATAACATTAAAAAAGGACAGATATTTAGCTTTCTCCCTCCTTGTCAGGGCAGCAGTCAAGTTCTCTATTTCCTGGTCTAAGAGCACAATCCTAACCATGTCTACTCAAAAGTAAGCCCCATTGTGTTCAGTAGTTCTTATTCCCAGGAAAGTGTCTTTAGGATCACAGCCTGAACAAACTGGGTAGGGTGAATACACAAGTGACCAGATGCCCAAACCGCAAAAAGAAGACAACGTCCCCCAAAATTCCTGACATCCATCCAAGCAAAACTCCAGACATGTTATAAAATGTAGAACAAATATAGGACATGTTAAAATAAAAGCTAAAAACCCTCATATTGCTTTCCTGTACTTAATTTCAACACTATATTACTCAATGTCAAATTGTAAAACCAAAAAGGCACGTGTTTTAAGTGATTCAAAACCAAAGCAGCCAAACTTTCTCAAGCCAGCATCTCCTTGTGAACTGGTTCACACATGCATTATGACTACAGAGTGCTTAGCAGATGTGAATGAGCCATCATAGAACAACCCACAGGTAGAATTTCCATTCTGATGTATTTATTGGCATCACTTCAAACATCCAGCTGTTAGTCTCTAAAAATTAACCATGTGATGAATGTTGTATGTTGTGAATCAGCACTCAGCGAGGGATTGGTTAGAATAGGTCCTGCACAGTTTGTGCCAAGTAAATATAACCATGTATTTTTTTTTTACTTTAAGTACAATTAACTCATAATAGAGATCAGTATAATCAGTTTTATCCAGAAAAGCAGGCCTCCGTCAGTCTTGGAAGACTATGGTGTTGTGCTCAGCGCTGCATACGCTGCATGCGAAGCACGAAAGCCTGGGTTAGATTGTTATGGAGGATAGGCTGTTACCCAAGCAGCAAATCCCCCCTCTTCACGCCATTGAATTAGTCCAATGGAAAGGCAGAGCCAATACGATTGGATCCAGCTGGCGTCGCAGAGCTGGGCTAAGGACAGGAGCTCACCCTGAACCCTGGCCTGCTGGTTAACAAGCACAGTGTCTTAGCCACTTGCGCCACCCACAGCCCCATTTATCCAGAAATGCCTTTAATAAATATATCTGCATATCCAGAAATGTATGATTGGGAGGTCTTCAATATTTTATTTTATTTTAATTTTTGTATATGATGCATTCCTGCTTAGGAAAATATCAAATTACTTTGACCCTCTTGTGAACTATCTCCTTCATGCCTTCCCAGCTTGACTCATCTAACTAAGCAGGTTACTTAAAAAACAGATAATGTTATCTTGATGTAGGCTGATGAGGCAAGAAGAGATAATGGCTTTAAAGATAATCTGCTGGTACCTGTCACCTTTAAAGCTCCTAATAACACCAGAACAAACTCTTCTCCAAGGCAATTGACATCTATATAAAGAGAAATAGAAGCATATATAAGGCAACAGCTTCTGTCTTTAAAATGAACACACTTTCATTGCGATTTCTGAGATCCAGTTTGGGAAAGCCTCTTAATGGAACCAAACTTACAAGAAAAGGATACAAAGAAGAGCAAAATATCCCAAACAAGGTGCAATAGCTGTGGATCTACCAAACTTCCATCCTTGCCATAATCTTTATGTGCATTTTTTAATATAAACAGTCAAATAAAACCATTGTAAATGAAATAAGAAAACCAGCCTCTTTTCATTGACTTTTTTCTTCTACAGTATTTTATTCTGCACCATAAGAAGCCAAATGTATTTATTAAAGAACTAGTGGAATGCACCCGTGTTGTTGGAGTAAAATCTCCTCCTGTGCACCATCCAATGAGTCCTGTCCCCCCATTGCATATTGTCCCACATGCGCAACATACCCCATGTGCATCAACCTTGAATGCACAACATCCCCTCTGCACATCCAGCCCCCATTGTACAACAAACCCCCTTGTGCATCATCCCCCTATTGCACATCATCCCCCTACTGCGCACCAACCCCCCATGCACACCAATTTTATATATATAGAAAAGAAGTCTTTTTCATAGTTAACTACTGGGAAAGAGAGCTGCAGGGAATTATTCTATACAGTTCAGGCCTTTCAAATTGCCTTGCGTAGTGTCTAATGATTTTTCACTGATACTGCAGCATTTATGGGCATTGGTTATGTTCCTTGTTAGTTGTAGTCAAGAGGAATTATTCTCGTTCATGTCATCTCTTACCCCCTCTATAGCTAACAAAATTCATATCAATTGCATATCAATACTACATCACTGCTGAACATGATTTGAGAGACCTGTGAACAGCCTCCCAAGTTTATTGTGGGGTTCTTTCTCCTCTGTTATTAAAATGAAATGCAGCAAAAGGGGCATTAAACATTTGATTGGAGAAATTGTGGGAAGGCATGCTTACTCCTTTCTCTACCGTCTGATAGTTCCTTCAGAACTGTTGGGCTCTTATCTTCTGAATGCTTTTTTCTTCACAGGGCAGGTTAATAATTATCCCTGTGAACAGGCATCCAGAATACCAACAGAGAGAAAGCAACCATTTCACGTTAAGATCATATCCAGTTTAATTGGGTTCAATACCAGATCTGGTTACTTCCATGCAGTCAGTTGTATGTGCCGACATAACAGTCAAATAATAATCTTCCTCTCTTTCTAGGGATCAGAATGCCCACCAGCCTTATGCTGACGTGTTACTTTTAATAGACCCTCCCACACAGTGCCGAGAGCAGAATTTGACCTGTACTGTTCAGTCTGTCTGGCAGCAGCTTTACTGCTAGCAAAAGTCCCTCCTACGCAATCTGGACTGGTCAGACTACCCTGCTGTTGCTGCTGGAAAAGCAGAGTTCTGCTTTCTCTGGAAAGAAACAGAGAGTAGAGATGTGTTCCCACCACAACAAGAGCATCAGATATGATCCAGGTCAGGCTAATCATAGACTGAGGGCCTATGCTCACCAATGGCCTACCTGGTCAGGTTTGTCCTGAATTCCGACAATAACTGAGGCAGTGGAAGCACTCAGTGCACCATCCAGAGGTGCAACATAGTCAAGAAGTCCATTCACAGGCAGTGGACAGAAGTGGGCTCTAAAAATATCTCTGCACATAAGGAGGTCTCCATGTGGATCTCATTTACTGTATCAGGAGCTGTGCTTATAAATTAAAAGTGTTTCTCACTAAACATTGGAACATACTTCAGTGTGGTCACTTTCTATCCTCATTGCGTTCCTTTGAGTGAGATGTACATTCAGATGCTTGCATCTGAGATCGATTAGAGATCGATAATTAGAGATCGATAAATTTTTTTTCTTCCCCCCAAAAATGAGAATTGGATTGGGAGGTTGTCTATTGCCAATAAATGACCTCTTAAACCTGTACTACTTTTTAATATGTTTGTTCTTTTTCTTTTTTCCAGATGGGATACACCCCATTACATGTTGGCTGCCATTACGGAAACATTAAGATAGTTAATTTCCTTCTTCAGCAGTTTGCAAAAGTGAATGCCAAAACAAAGGTGAGGTTCTACTTTTCTCACACTCACTTCCCTTCTATGCATTCAGTTTTATTTTGTCTTTGTATAGTGAAAAAGCACCCCTCTTTGAAATGCTTTCTTCCCTTTTAAATCCCTTTCAGAATGGCTACACCCCCCTGCACCAAGCAGCTCAACAGGGACATACCCATATAATCAATGTTTTGCTCCAGAATGGCGCATCACCCAACGAGCTCACTGTGGTAAGAAAGATGCAAGACAAATGTTACTCTTGGTAGCAGGTTTTCTTGCTTTTTCATCCTTTCTGTCTGTAGTAACCACTTTGGTTTTGTAGGCAACCAGTGAGAATATAACAGAAATACAGTGGCGCAGCCATCATTTTCACATGGGCATGTGCAGTCAGCATACACAGTACTGTATCACAGAAGTCTAATACCCATGCTTGTGTGCTGTTACTGCGGCATCACTACTGTATTCGTGACTGACTAAAAAATCATTCCTAAAGGAAATCATGATGCTTTCTCCAAGGAGTAATCTTTCCAAAGTGTCCTGCTTGGCACAACTGCTCCTATTTCTCGTTGCAAAAAGGAACCTTAACTCTGTCCCAGGTTTATTCTGGATCAACTTCACATATGTGCAAATCAGCAAACATGTAGTGTGTTAGAGGCATTCTTGAACTCTTGGATCATGCAAACACAGGGTCATGCATCAGGATGCCCTGAAAGATACAATTTCCTGATGCAAGGTGGGGATAGAGTGCTTATACTTTCAACCATTGGGATACTAAATGCAATAGTGTATGTACTATATTCAGACATTGTATAGCAGAAGGAATTTTGTCAAATGCAGCTTTTGAAACACTTCCATGATAAGCTGCATCTGCCTAAATTCCCTCATATATACAATGGTTAAAGGCAGAGGCACTTTTTCTTCCTTTATACCTGGTAAACCTACTGATAGACAATGATGCATGAATACTTCATGTTTTGAAACATACATAATGCTGACAAATGTAACTGCTACATAGAGAAGCTGCTCTACTGCAAGATTCATCCCTGTGATGTAAAAGGTGTTGTTTAGTGAAATTCAGTGCATACCCACACTTCAAACCTAAACTAATTCAAGTCATTTTTTTCTAAAGAAACTATGGGAATTGTAGTTCTGTAAGGGATCTTCTTTCAACCACCTTGCCAAACTATAGTTTCCACAATTATTTTACAGAAGCCATAAAAATGGTATAATACATTTGAATAGATACATCAGATACATCTTATGTTCTTTTTGGACCATTTGGACCACTTGAAAACGTTAATCCTCCTTTATATTTGGCATCATATTAATGGTGGTACTCTGAGTATCCCTAATACTGTGATTGTTTCTGAAGTTTGGGGTTATTACTAAAGTTCTGAGCTTTTTGTACATAACAGTTACAGATCAAGCATGGCTTGACCCAAGAAACCTGTGTACACACTTTAACAAAGATTGGGCAATTGACTTACTGCTTTGGGATAAGCAAGACCTCGTGTAACATTTTGCATTTGCCTCCAGTTCATATGACATACAATGGGTTTATGTAATGATTTAGGGAAAATGTTGTGAGTTGCATTGAATTTCAAAAGAAATGTAGGTACAAATCTTAAAAAATAAATTATAATTAAACAATCTGTACTTCTATCTCGGAGGCTGCAATCCTAATCCCAAATTAGGCTAGCATAAGTCCCATGCTGGATTGGGGGTGTTACAAAAGTGCCATAAGGCAATTCTGCCCCACGCCTGGGAGTTTAGGCCACTGCTTAGGCAAATGCCAGTCTCCCCACCCCACCATGGGAAGTTATGCCAGGTGAGTTATGCTGGCTTTAATTGGTTAGGATTGTGTCCTGATTCAATCAGCTATCCAGTTAGAACCTGTTAACGTTAATCCGTTTTGATTGACTCCTTCATTGTTTAGAATGGAAACACTGCCCTTGCCATTGCCAAAAGACTTGGCTACATTTCAGTGGTTGACACACTCAAGGTAGTGACAGAAGAAACAATGATAACAATTGTAAGTATGGTTGTGAATGAAATATTTTTAAATCAAATATATATATCTTATTTAATACAGTCAGAATATACAGTGTTGCTCAATTTGATACAAGGCTGTATCTTAGTACATCATATAATTACTTTTGTGGAAGGTTTATTGCAATACTGAAATCCTCTTAGTTCATTTTTTAAAAAAATATGATATTTCTAAAAATCACTGTTATCAGAAATAAGTTTGAACTGGGAACCTCAAAACTTTCCCAGTTTGCCAGTGAGCTTTTCAGTGTTGAGTAAGTTGTATACCTCTTGTTTTAGATCACATCGGCACTTGGAGTATTTAGCACAACTTCCGGCCTGATTTCTGTATTGAGACTAACATATAAATATAAGTTTACACAGGCCATAGGCCATGACATAAAGAAAATACAGGATTTTCAGTGCAGTCCTAAACATGTTACTCAGAAGTATGTCCCACTGTATTCAATAGGGCCTTCTCCCAGGAAAGTGTATTTAGGATTGTAGCCTAAATGATCCAAAGAGCTACTATAACATATTGGTTCTCAAACTGGCGGCTCATCACACACTAGTTTGTGTAAAGCTTCCCCTGCCACTTTAAAGGGCTGGGAAGGAGAGGCAGGAATGCGATCCACACGATCATGTCCCTAAGGAAGCTCAAGGGGGATGTTTTGACTTTCACTTATATCCAGGGTTCAGGAGATTTAATCAGCTATTTCAATGCACTTCCAGTTTCCAGGAGGTACTTTGCAGTGACTCTGTTTGAAGAGTGTTTCAGAGATGCTTGTGGACAGACTAACCTAACTCAAGAGTCATAGAATTTGGTTTTCCATCACATGGAGTGACTATCTGGCAATGTTCATAGTTGCCAAAGAGTTGGTGAGACCCAAAGAAAATTATGTGAACTACACGTTGTCTATCCTACTTATATCAAAATATATAGTTCACATAGTCATAGGCAAAAGGGTTAGTTTATCTAATCTATGGCAGTAAATATTATAGTTTAGTGTTTTAGTGTAAAACTTGAAACTAAAAATTATAAGTATGTGAACTAATGAGAAAATCTTCACATCAGTGTCACAGATATTATGAAGAGGAAAGCATCTTTTCTGTAACAGCGCTCACTTCACTCAGCAGTACTTTTCATTTATTCAAAACCTGTCTTTCAATTGGCCTCTATATAGTTTTCAGTACTTGTACTACTCTACTGGGAACACTGGACCAAATTCTGCCCCAGATTCTCATACCCTACAATCCAGAGTAACTACGGGAGCACGTAAGAGACTTTACGTGCACCCATAGTTACTGCACCACCCAATGAAAACCAATGGGAAATTCATATTGCAATCCAGAGCAAATTGTTCTTACACCGGAGCAAGGACTCCCTGTAGTTACTCAGGATTGCGCCCATAGTGCCACAGGTCCAGTTCCAGGTGGTGTGATGGGCACTACAACTGCCATAGCTATTGAGTATTTAGGAAGCAACCTGCCAGGTAGAATCTCTAATAGACATGGACCCCTGAGCGCCACCTGGTATTTGAAGTCTTCCAGATACCACTGCTGTAAGGATTGAGATAATTTATATTTAAAGAAAAGTACTGCTGGTTTTAGTCTAGAATGACTTTTTTTCCTTTTTTGTTTTAGACTGTCACAGAAAAACATAAAATGAATGTACCAGAAACGATGAATGAAGTTTTGGATATGTCTGATGATGAAGGTATGTACTGTATAATAAAGCTTCTGTTTAATTTTCAGTGTTTGCTGCAATTTACCTTTATGTGAAACATAATTGTTACTCATATTGAATATTAAAGTTACAACATTAAATTGCTTTGCTGAAATCAAGTCGTTTTCAGTTTTAATTGACTTAACATCTTGTTCGCTTAAATCGTGCAGTTCGTAAAGCGAATGCCCCTGAAATTCTCAGTGATGGTGAATATATTTCAGAAATTGAAGAAGGTATTTCTGTATTTTGTTCTGTATTGAAGTGAGAGCTGCCCTTCAACATTTTCATTTTCTTTCCTAACTTGACAAATCAAAGCTTGCATATACACTACCATTTAGGGAGCTGTTATGTTTCAGGTAAAAAACCAACACCATTGACTCAGCTCTGTGTGTGTGTGTGTGTGTGTGTACACCCATATTACACTTACTGAGAAGGTACTTAGTGCTGCATCTCAGAGGATGCTGGAAATATATATGAACTTGAGTTGAAAATGCTTGAGTTGCAACAGTACTTTTGAAAGAGTGTCACAGGAGTTGTGCTGTTTCTCATTAAGTGGGAAAACAAGTACAGTATTTAAAAAATTTTAAATTCTTTTATGCTGTGGTAGATTTGTCTGGTCCAAGTTCTGAAAGGGGCTCATATTTTCAGCATTGTACAAAAAAAGCATTGCATTAGATGCAGCTTCTTTTGACTGTTACTGTCTGGTACTAGGAAGGAAGAGGTTGCAGCCAGTAAAATTCCCTTTTGATCAAGATTGAAATGTATAAGAACTTCTTAGAACTTTTTCCTGGCAAACTACCTAGAAGGATTAAGATTTCAGTAATAGGTGCTACTATATCAGGAAGAATATTGGCAAAAGAATATCAGTAAGCTGCCTTTTAATGGCCTTTTATACAGAAAACTGTATAATTGTTCTGTATAATCCAGGGTCATCTTTCTTTAAAGAAAATTATTCAAGTTTTCTAATAGTCTCCTTAGACCTGCGGCCTGAGGTACAGTGGCGCCTCACGTAACAGAATTAATTCGTTCCGGAGGCAGTTTCTTTACATAAAACTTTCTTTACGTGAAGCGGATTTTCCCATAGGAAATAATGGAAACGCAGACAATTGGTTCCACAACCCAAAAAATATTCATATAAAAATATTAACTGGATATAAAAATGATGACAGAACACTGGGATTGAATTCAAAACATGCATTCAATGTGAATGATCTTATGAAGTCTACTTAGGCTGCAGTCCTAAAGACAATTTCCTGAGAGAAATACCCATTTAACACAATGGGGCTTACTTCCGGGTAGACATGGTTAGGAGGCTGCAATCCAAGACACCTTCAAAGTGTCTCCCCACTTTCTCCTTCTCTCCATCCTGAGCCTCTCTCCCCCCTGCTCCCTTCTGGCTAGTCCTGAGCTGCTTCCCTCTTCTCCACTGCTCTTCTCTCCCTCTTCCCAGCGGATGTCTGGCCACAGGAGGAACAGCATGGAAGTGTTGCTTTCACTATGGGCAAGTGAGGTAGGCAGCCCTGACACTTTTTAAACAAGTTGCCGGCCAGCGCGTCTGCCCCAACTGCCAACGAATGTTTTCTTTACGTGAAGCACTTTCTTTACGTGAAGCAGAATCCTAGATAAATTTTTGTTTGTTACATGAAACTTACTTTACGTGAGGCATTCTTTACGTGAGGCGCCACTGTATTTTTCACTAGAGAGATGCAAAGGTTTACTTTCTATATGCAGATCATATATGCTAAGTTGTAGCAATGTATTCCAGGCAGATTATTGTATTTTTTCAGTGGGTAGAAAAAAATAGTTACAGTACATTGAGATTACAGATCTACACCAAACAAAAGCACCATTGGTACATGGGTGTGTATATGCAGCTGACTTCTCTTTCACTAACCTTTCTTATTAATTCTCTTAGTAATAATTGTGCTTTCATATACAGTATACTTTTCATAATCACTGCAATTACTGAGGATAACACTCTTATTTTGTCCAGATTTCTTTCTTGACTGTTTTAATCAAACCCCATTAACCTTCTTGGGGTATTCTCTTATGTAACTGCTGCTTTATTCTAAAATAAAGAGTTTGTGTACTATCATTTAAATCAAACTGATGATTATATTGCTGAAGAAAATTGGGAGATGCCAATCAACCAGGAATATATCTGGAAACCACATAGCAGTACCATGTTAATATCTGGCCTCAACTGTATAGCAGGTACTGGAACTACTTATTTAGATTGCTGGTAACATTTGACTCTGACCTAAAGAAAGGATTATTTTAAAAACAAAACTATGTACCTTCCTATATTTTTACAATTATGCAAGTTAAACATATTTTGCTTTCTCTATATACTTTTTTTTAAAGAACCTGTACCTGACAGTAGACTTACCCTACAATCCAGATTAACTACGGGAGCACGTAAGAGACATTACGTGCACCCATTATTACTGCACCATCTAGTGAAAACCTTTCGGAAATTCATATTGCCATCCAGAGCAATTTGTTCTTACACTGGAGCAAGGACTCCCCGTAGTTACTCTGGATTGCACCCAGAGTGCAGAATCCTAACCAATTTCCCACTGCTGGCTTGGTTGTGCCAGTGAAGTGTGCATTGCATCCTGTGGTGAAGGAACACCTTCTGAAAGTATGGGAACATGTACTCCCTTACCATGGGGCTGCATTGTGGATGTACCAGAGCTGGAAAGCAGGATAGAATAGGGCCCTTAGAGGTCCTTTCTTTAATACAGAGCCATCCAAACCCCAGCCTGGGGACTGAATCTGGAGTTTGGTCAAATCCATCTGCCCAGAGAGCCCACCTTATCATTCCCCTGGTCACCACATGCAGCTCTCCAAGATCAGAGAATAGAGACACTCTGGGCAGTTCCATCTGCCTGGATATTCTGATGTGCAGACTTCTGGGACACTTAACAACAGGCAGGACTGCTCAGAGTGTCCCTGTCGCCTGATCTAGGAGGACTATAAGTAGCAATCTGGTGAAACAAACAACAGAAATATGAGGAACAAATTTTCGGAATACAGCAGTCATGAGTTTGAGGACTTGACTGTCCTTCACACCTACCTTGGAATGTACTATGCAAGCAGCACATATCTGCAGAGCAGTAGACATGAAATTAGTTTGTCCAGTCCAGTCTGGATAGTTTTTTGATTTTTTTTTAATTTGGTTGATGATCTGAGAGTTGACTTTGAGAGAGTGGCCATCAGACCAAGAAAATAAATTATCCTGACAAGTAATTAGAAATCCTTTCATTGTGTTAGCCAAAATTATGTCCTATGATGTTAACTAAATAGTTATTTGCATACATGGTGGAGTTCTGCCATGAATTCCTTGATCCGGAAACTAAAACAGACCTGAGAACTGTCAGTTCTTCCATCTTAATATTTTGAATGGGTTTCCTTTTCTTACTACATACTGGCAAAGTTTCAAGGTACAGGTATTCTTACTTAAGAAGCAATGATGAAAGTGGTTTAAATACCACTAAGTAATTTTAATATAAAAAGAATATTTTAAACACATAAAGCACTCACAATATTTATGGTTTCAATATGCATGGGAGTCCCTGCAATGTATTTCCTGTGGATATGGAGGCACACCTGTGTAAATAAAAGTGTCTTCAACAAATTTTTACAGTTCAATACTGAATATATTCAAGATATATTTAAAGCTTTCTCAGAAACCTCCTTTCACTGCTCTCCATCTGAAATGATATACATGCACTAGGGTTTGCATAATTTCTGAAATTTTACAGAGGGACTACTATGATGTTAATATTTAGAGCATGTCTCCAAGAACAGATCTCCTGGGCATGCTTCTAATACAAACAACATACAATTCACTCTGAACAAGCTCAGTTGGTTTTAGCAACTCCTTCTTCAGAGTTCTTGCAGTTCAGCATATTAATGAATAATTGAACTGCAATTACTGAAAATTCTTTGCATTTCAGAAAACAGGAAATGCTCTTGGCAAATAATTGCTTGGGGAAAATGGTTTGTTTACATTTTTAACTCTTGCCAATCACTCCTCCTTTTTAGCTTGAGATCAAGACATGTTTACAAAGGAACATCTTTGTTTTAAAAAAGTCTTAGCAAGGGTGATTGCCTCAGGCCACAGATTAACTGGAGCACCCATCTCCATTTACCCTCTTACCAAAGCTTCCTCCTCCTCTTACTCCCACCATTAGACAAGTAACAAGGGCAAAGTGAAAATGTAGAGAGAGGGTGGGCAAGAGTGTTACAAACCAATCTGCCGCATATAGGAATTCCATCCCCATCTTTTCCAGTCTAGGAGAAAGAGCAGAAGCTGGCACATCATGGGGTGTTAAGGAGCAGCACTAGTCTTTAAGAAGTCTTGTCTTGAGATCTTAACGTATTTTATTGCAGCTAAAGAAACTTAGTACATAGAAAAAGCCATTGGACACCAAAATGCCCTGCATTTGTTACAAGAATGTACCGGTAACTAAAACCTATGATGGTTTTAAATTCATATGATCATTGGCATCCTTCAGTCTCGAAAGACTATGGTTTCGTGCTCAGAAATGGAGGTCCTAAAACAGCATCTTTTATAACTAAAAAGGCCAATTTGAGAGTGGCAATCCTTCCACACTGAGGGCAGATACAGTCTGTCCCCTGTCCAGCCCCCAGATTTCATTGTTTCCGGGACTGACTCTGTCTCAGCCTGCTGAATGAGTGTCTCTTCGAATTGAAGAAGGCCATGCTGTGTCTTTTGCCTCCAAGCTGAACGATCAGAGGTCAGAGTTTCCCAGTTGTTTATGTCCATTTCCATGGCCTTTAGATCCCTCTTGCAGGTGTCCTTGTATTGTAGCTGTGGTCTCCCTCTAGGGTGCTTTCCCTGCACTGATTCTAAATTCATAAGGGATTGCACTAAATTCATAAGGGATTTGCTTTAAGCCATGTCTTCTGAACAAGGTTAGGATCTAACACATGCCAATACCAGAGAGATCTGCCTCCTTTTTGGCCCATTCTGCTCACCCCCAGCCACCAGCTTATTTTCTGGTATTGCTGTCAACTGGCACACATCACCATATCCATATAGCAATTTAAGACATTATTCCACTGCGTTCCACTGTTGTACATGGCAGCCTAGTTCGAGTTTAGGAATAAGCTGTGAGTATATGATCAGATGATAATGGCATTGCATGTTGTGGAAACATTTGGCTGGCTTGTCCCAGCCAAAGGATTAAAAAACAGTGTAGGAAAATGAGGTTGAGATTGAAGCAAAAACAAAGAAAGATGGCACCAAGAACAATAGCATTAAAACATTCCATTTTTCTGTTTACATTTTAAACAGAAATGAGCAAACATGGTTGATTTCCACAGGCTAAGTGATTGCTAGATCACCAGTTCCCAAACTGGGGACAGGACCTACGAGTGGGTTGGGATATTATTTTTGATGGGTTGTATTGCCTGAGCCATTGCCCCCCCATACCCCATTAATTCTCTATCTAGCCCAGCAGATACTGGGATTCCTTTTCAGCCTGCAGGAAATGGGAAAAGGAGAGGCAGGCAAAAGGTGCTGGAACATGTACAGCACACATCCCACTCTTGCTCAGCTCCAGCCCTGCAGAGCCCTGCATGCTACAGTGCCTTCCCTTGGGACCAGCTTAATGATATCACTTCTTGCTTAATGACATCACTTCTTGTTCAATGACATCACTCTGGCTGTAGATGGATCCCAAAGGATTATCTTTTTAAGAAGTGCGTCCTGCTGCTAAAATGATTGGGAACCACTGTGCTAGATGGAAACCAGACAGCACTTTTCCAAGGAAGGGAAACATCAGGAGGAACATTAACTGTCATATGAAGCCTGTGTGGTGAAAATAAACTTGGGGCGTGTTGCGTGGAGGGGTACACCAAGCTGTTTTGCATTGTGCCCAGAAGCTCATAAGGCTAGTCCTGCTATAAGGAATCACAAGTGGCTTGGGATTATTGCAGCATGTAGGTATAGTAATCTGCTTTGTGAACTTTTTGTTGTAAAGTGGCATATAAATACGATTGATTGATTGACTGATTGATACACATCATTTTTTTAAAAATCCAGTAACGTATTCATCCAAAGACCCATGCTATAGCAAGGCAACCATGGGTGCTCACAGCGCATTCAGGTATATATTTGCTCATTGTGATTTGACCTTTAGAGACTACTTGCACATTCTTAAAGAAAGTTTAGTTTCTTTTGTGCCAAAACTTATAAAAAGGGAGATATGCACATATATCCCTCAAGTACATGCAGCTTTTGTCCCCTGCATTAAAAAAACATGCTCCACACCTCCCATCAAGGATACGAGCAGGAGTGATGGTTCCTCACAACAGCTAAGACCATGAATCTCCTGCTACTTCTGTGGGATGTGTTGAAGCAGCCCTTAGAGGACTGCGGAACTGCAGCCAAATCCTTCTCTTTTTATCTAGGCGAGACACCTGTCTCATATTTCTGACAGCGTATATACAGTGCTGCAGGGGATCAGAGTTACCTCATTTCCCTTTCTTGGCTCCTGCAGTTCTCTTCCAGAAGTCCTTTTCCAAGACAGGAGGAGGAATTCGAATGCTAATTCCTGCTGCACCCACACAAGAGTACTTCAGAGAGCTGCCTGTTCGCTTTTTATTCTGTTTTAGTCTTGAGCTCATGGCAGTCTTCATAGAAAAGAAAACGGGGGAAAGTGAGGGGGGTGGTGGTGGTGGTGCAAAAAGAAGTCATGCATGGCATGTACAACCCAAAAGCAATATGTATTTTTATAAATCATGTTTCTTTGCATGCACCAAGGGTGGTTTATAGTTAAATATTTTTAAAAAGATAAAAATTAAAATAATCAGTATTGCAAAAAAAAACAACAACAACCCAGGGCTATAACAAAAAGGATTACAAAAACATATAAACCCTCACCGGAAAAACAATCTGATGATCTCACGTATAAGAGCTTAACGCTTATCTGCTAATTCCATGATTTTCATATGCTGCCTGCCTGCCTGTACAAAGGAGGAACCCTCTTTGTGGGCAGGGATGTTGCTCGAAACTGAGGTAACCAAACCTAGAAGTTCCTGTCCTGAGAACATGACTGTTTTACCTCAGTCTGACTGTTTTTCCCAGAGCAAAGTGTCCCCTCTGCCTTGCTTAGTCCATCTTGGGGCCCAACGAAATTCATGGATAGGATTCCAATGATGGCATTTTATTCTGTGACCACTTCAGAGACAAGTTGTGGCTGTGCTGAAGCTTGAAAATTTAATGCTTCCAACCATAATAAGAAGAAACCTCCAGTAGTTTTCTGTTGCTGGCCAACTACAGAGAACATAATCTATGTACCACGCATTCTTTATGAGGCTTTCTTGGTTATTGCTTCACAACTATGGGGTTGTCTTTTCTTGGAAGCTATCCAAAGATGAAACTAGATAATATCGTTCTAAAAGTATAGTTTAATTCTTCTAAAATATTTTTTTTAATTCTGGCTGGCTTTTCTTGAAATGGTACTACTAGCTACTGTAGAAAGGGGGAAGTTCGAATATACCTGTGTGTAAAAACACACATACATACTGAAAATGATTGCTTCTTATCCTTGGGAAGAGATAGCATTTTGCTATCAACTTAACAAGTAACATGAGCCACTATGAAAAGTAATTCGTGTGTTTAAATGGCAAGCAAAAGGAACAGGATGGGCTTGAAATGTAAAGCACAGTGTCCAGAATTTCAACATTCAATAATGCATACTAGCATATTTCTGTGATCCAGTTTCCAAGCATGTTGTTGGATAGTCTCTCCAAATAGGCACAGTTGACAGATAGGCCCTGATATTATGGACAGATTCAAGACATACCAGTAGCAGCCTGTGCAAGCGTACCTTACCTGTTGAATAGGTACACCTGGAACTTATGCAAGTGTCTGGTTCAACTAGACATTCCACTTGTGCGTAGAAACTTTTTCTGCTCCCTTTTTGCAGGCTCCACCTTACCGACAGATTTTATTGCTGCAAGAATTGCAATTGCTGTTGAAGTTAATGGTTAACAACACCAGCCGTCCTGTGTCACCACTAACTGTATTTGTGATGTGGGAGTAGTTTTTTAGGCTGGGGCTGCCTGCCTTTATAACTCCTCCAGTGCAGCTGGATGGCAGTCTGAATGCAGATCTGTTAACAACCATTCTTTGCTGTTATAAATATATATACATTTTTTTCTCAGATTCCTAATTTGAATTTTGGAAGGAGAGAAAAGACCACCAAACTTGTTTTCATTCCCTCCACCTGAAGAGAGCTGTAAAGATCTCTTTGCCAGGATTTGTTTTTTCCTGAGCTAAAATCAGATCACTCAGTTCCTCCCCCAGCACTCAGTTACTCTTAACTATAGTTGTAAGCTTCTTTTGCTCTTAGACATAAGGGCAAAGTCATTTACTATTCTACAACTTGAGCAGACCCTTTCTCATCCCATCAGCTCTCCAGTTTCTGTCCCTTGATTTCAGCCTGTCCCAGTGCCTGCATGTTTAACCTACAACTGGAAGTGTCAGATTACAGGGAGGGGAAAAAAAACCAAAATCGACACCCAAGCTGTGCTCTTATTTACATACAAATAACTCAGGCTTGTCTGTATGTCACCATTCAGTCTTCTTGTTAGAGGCTTGCTAGAGAAGGTTTCCGTCCAATCAGAAGATTCTTTGCAAGGATGTAGCAGCATGATTTTTGAAGAGGGATCCTTACTGCAGCTGTCATTTTAAAATCTCTTCATTTCAAAACTTTTTTTGTTTTGTTTTTGCATTTGGAAAGAAGGACAAAGACGCACATTCTGTAAAATGCATGTGTTGGAAGAGATCAAGAAGTTAAGAAGAGAATCACTGGTGTATGGAAAATGTACATAACCCTTAGAGATTAGGTTCTTATACTGTTTTGGAGATTAACTAGAAATCACTGCTTAAAAACTAGTAGGACTAATTCTTGGAAGCTTCAAGCAGCGGAACATACAAAAAAACTTGTGTAGACCAGTCGGGTGGAAATGGCTTTGCAAAAGAGTAAGACTTTTCTACCTCAATTATTTATTTTTTTCTGTTTTTATGTACTTCTGCAAAATGCCTTGACAGACCTCTAAGCTTTGAAATTGTTACTTAAAATAATTGCTGTTGCCGGGTCTCAGGAAGAAAGTTGATCTGTTATTTTGTCTATTGCAAGGCTGCGGCTAGCTAAAGGGGGTATTTTTAAGGCTGCAGCTAGCTAAAGGGGGTATTTTTAGAACTGAATGGTAGTTTAAAATGGGGCCTCGTTCACAGTTTTGTGTTTTCTTCTCCTCTAGACAAAGGGAATAGTGAGCCTCTGCTGAACCCATGGATATTGATTTTTAAAATCTAGTAGTGTGATAATCCGGGGGGGGGGGGGGAGAGACATGTGCTTGAAATGAACTTTCACACTTGAATTAAAATGGGACAGGACAGAATTCTAAAATATTAGGGGCCTATTGTAGAATATGTCTGTCAGTATGGACCAGGACTGGGACATAAAGAGGTGTCAATTCCACTGATCTATTGCTATATCAAATGTTTGCATTGCTGCAGGCTTTACTTTGAACATCATAGAACCATTTACTTTGTTCCTTGTAATACTTTGTCTTTGAGGAATTTTACAAATATCACAACACTGGACCTGTACTCCAGTTGATATTCAGTGCCATGGCTGTTTTACAACCAGGCTCCTTTCCACTTGATGCTTTTTCACAGATGATTGTAAAGGAACATGTAGACTCCATGATGGATTGTTGTACATCTATCTGATTTGTAACCGCTTCCAGTAGTGACTTCCCAGTATAAGTAGATGCAAGCAGTACAACAGAAATGAACATTATGTTTATACATAATGATTCTTTTTTTCTGTCATGCTTCTCAACTCAGAAATATTTATATATCCCTTTGAGACTTACTCTACCTTCCAAGTCAGCACTAGCCTTCTCTTCAGCAAACATGCAGGATACACCAAATCTGCGGTGGCATCCCTAGAGGGCTAGGAGTCCTTGGACTCCAGGGACCAACCTCAGAGGGGTGACCAAAATAGCTAAAATTGCTAAAACCAGAATAGCCTCATCAAACCATATACCAATGGATGCATATTTTCCAGCAGAATCCAATGCAAAAAAGCTTTGAAAAATTTATTTATTTGAATTGCATCCCGCCTATTTTTTTCCAAGAGGAAACATGAGATCCTATCTCCTTATCCAAAATTATGGCCAATGCATGCATGGAGCAATGAGCCATGCAAAAAGCAATGCATGGAGCCCTGAGCCATATTACACCTTTACTATCAAGTAGGCAAATGTGCCTTACCTCATGTTCAGATTAGGCACAATGGAATGCAAGGCCACCAGGATGGTCCCGAACCAATGAAAGTGGAGCTCAACAAGTGCTCCAGAAGGCAACCTCACCCCCTCCCCAAAAATAATAAGACAGTGCCTTAATTGGTAAGGAGGTTTTTAAAAATATGATAATGTTAATATCTAATTAATCGTATTAATTAATACTGATAATAATCAAATAATTTTGATGTATGGAAGTGTCAATAAATTTGTAGGCTCCAACTGCCAAATGACACAGCTACATATGTGCACATATGTTTGCAAATATATTATCCATTAAGGCTGCAATCCAAATCTCAAATTAGGCCGGAATAACTACTTTGCTGACCTGGAGTTAGGCTGGCTTAAAATGGATAGGATTGCACTCATAAAGCACATAAAGGACTTATGGTTTAACACTTGTTGTAAGAGTATCTCACAGTCCGGTCTAAAATCAGGAGGAGGTCATAATGGAAAGTTCCAGTATATCTGCCATGAGTTTTACAGTTGTGGTGACTGATAAATCTTTTCTTGTTGGAGGAAAATTACTCTGGTTGTGTGCATTGCAGGATCCTCCCATTCCAGTTTCTATGCTAGGAGACCAATCAAAATTACCGTATTCAGTAGCATCACTAGGAGGCGTGGCCTGCACCACGAGATCCATACAGGGTGTATGTGACATCACTACTTCTCAGTTTTATAAAATTGTATTTTCAAATAGTACCATCATTTTATATATCGTTTGATGTATAATTTCATGCAGAATGCAATGAAACAAACTACAGTATGTTTAAATACCTTGATTCTGTAAAAAGTTATAGACAAAAAAAACCAAGCAAACAGTGGCGGCAATGATACATATGGCAGTTCCACCATAATGATACAGTGGCAGCAATGATGCTCACCAGCCAAGGCATTGCTTCACATACTTCATAGGAAGATGGGGGTGATGAGCTGGAGGTGATGAACTGGCCTCCCATACAGGCAACACCAAACCTTAGTGATGGCACAGATCCTGTTGAACTTACTGGGAACTCTGTAGCAGATGAAAAACATACCCAAATTCCATGTTCCAATATGTGCTCTGGCCTATAAAAGATTATCCAGAAAAATGACACAGGACCCCAAAGCAGGTAAAGCAATCAAAAACACAGATCCCATTGAGTTAGATGGGAGTGATGCTGTAAAACAGAACACTTCAACATAAGTCACACTCTTGTATCAGGTGATAACTGTATGCTGGATAAACTGTCCATCCATTTAACTACATTAGAGTGATCCAGTAAGCCAAAAGATCTTTCGGTATTTTGTACAAGAATTACCACAACTTGAGTGCATTGTCCTAATAAGAAAGCCTTGAAAGGCAAGATCACTGTTTTCAATTAGATTTTTTTTTCACTACTGCCTCAAGTTATAGTTTTGGAGAATGTTCTGTGTAGAGCAAGTTCTTTACTCTTTGCAGTATGGTTTAGCAACAGACCTGGAAATTGGTGTTTCAGTGTGGATTTTGTGAAAGGTTTGTGATTACCTGTATTGTTCCTTTCCATTGAATGGAGTCTGAAATTTGTTTGGCGTTCATCAGTTGACAGCTGACATTTTGGATAGTGTTTCTGAAATACGGTTTCTGGCCTGAATTGATACTGAGGACATTCTTTTAATCTCATTCCATCATGCCCATCTAGTTAGTTCTTCTATGTGAGTCTGGCTTTATTTGATGCTTTAGGTTCAATCATTCTAGTAATAGCCTGAGGGTGCAGTCCTAACCAGTTTAGGCCAGCACAATTCGCCCATTTCTCCATTTCCATAGTGGTGTAGAGAGGCTGGTGCATTCTGTGCACTGACCTAACCTCCACAAAACCCCCTTATGGCGCTTCTGCAACAGCCCAGGCCAGCATGGGATTTGTGCCAGGACTTATGCCAGCCTATCAAGGGATTAGGATTGCAGCCTGAATGCAGTAGCAGAAAAAGTTGTATAGCAGGCCAATCCTATTAGTTCTCCATCAGGTTGCAAAGTGAAAATCAGAAGAGTAATGCGCTGCCTAAATAACCTGCATTATTTGAGTCACTTGATTTGTTTTTTTATTTTATACTGTCCTACCTCCAAGGAGCTCAGGTGATATATATCCTTCCCCTCTTATTGTCCTCAAGACAATCCTCTGAGGTAAATGAGGCTGAGAGATAGTGTCTGTCTGGCCCAAGGACTTCTCTAAAGCTCCATGGCTAAGCTGTGATTTGAACCTGAATCTTCCATGTTTGAAATCCAATAGCAGAACTACACCATTGTGGCTCTCAATAATTTTTGTTACAATAATAAACATAATGTTGTTTACATAATCATATACCTGAACTGAAGTCATGCAACTAACAGGTAATTCACATTTTCTGCTGTAATTGATGAAACCATAGGAATGCAATGAGTTTATGTTCTAGTTTATGTTGAAGAGCAGTTTGAAGTTTGTTAAAGAAAGAATTCTGAAATGTGTGATGTGATTCCACCTTCTTTTGTGCTGACAGGTGAAGATGCAATGACAGGAGATACAGATAAATATCTTGGGCCACAGGATCTCAAAGAACTGGGTGACGATTCCCTGCCTGCTGAAGGATACATGGGCTTCAGTCTCGGAGCCCGATCTGCCAGGTATTCCTCCTACTTCACAGGTCCAACTTGGTGCAAGTTTTTTTCTTAATATGTTATATTGCCTCTGCTTCGTTTTTTAAAAACTAAATGAGGTCCCATAATTTGCCTGCCCTGATGACTCTCGGCCTCAAAGGGAATTCATTATTCAGTGTCATGCTTTCTTCTCCATGGTTGCTTTGTTATGGCAATAATTCATAGCAAATTAATTCTTAATTTTAATTTTTCTCTGGTATCTGCTCATGCTCTAAATATGTCAGAAGAGTTTCTTTGGAAACAGCTGGAAGCCCCTATCTAACAGCCAGACCATTTAGCCCACAACGACCGTTTAGCAGGAAGGGGGGAAAAGTCCTTTGTTCAATCATTTGATTGTAATACTTACTGACGCTAATTTTTGTCAAGAATGAAAATGACATTGGTTCCTGGCAGAACAAATGAAGAATGTTGTTTGGCTAATCAACCTCCTTTTGTTTCCTGAAAGGTGCAGAAGGAGAATAATTTTTTTTTAAAGTCTAAATCTGTTTGCAGATTGATGAGTTGCTACATAAATCCTTGGCATAGTTTTGTTTCCAAAGGAATGGACAGTTTTCCCAAAGGAATAGTCAGTTTTCTGGCAAGAAAAAAAATAGGCAAACAGTTCTATAAGACTGATTGGATTCTTTGCACTTCAAGATATGCATTTTATATTATTGGGAACGACTGCTGCATATTTTCTTGACAGCTGAAACAAGCAAAATCATTTCCACAGTTTTGGATTTCCTGCAGAGATAATTTCCACAGTTTTGGATTAGTCAAATGATTTTGAAGCTAATAATTAAATCTCATAGGCTCAAGCCCTGAGGACTTTTTCCTATAGTTTAATGATCTGCTGTAAAAAGCTCTTTTATTGTCTAGCAGGGAGTGGCATCTCCCACAAGGTAAAACTTAGATATTTGTATACAGTCTTGATGTTGTGGCTACATTGGGACCATTTCATGCATGCACCCTAAATTTGCACAGTATTCCCTTGTTTTATGTATAAACCACTTGGTCTTTTAATCGCTATTGTCTTCAATTGTATATGAACAAAAGAATCCTATGAAAATAACAGCCCTTGCTAAGCAAGATTTTTCCGGCTGCAATCCTATACAGGTACATACTTTCCTGAGAGTAAGCCACACTGAGCACAAGGGTTTTACTTCAGAGTAGACATGCATAGGATTTTGCTCCTTGAGGTTCTGCACCTTAACAAGTTGGAATTTTAAGCTTGTCCAGATATTACTGATTATTTTAATTATTTTTTGTTTTTTAATTATTATTTATATTATTGATTATTAATTATTTTAAGCTTGTCCAGATACTATTGATAGTACAGTACTTTATTTCAGTTTATTTAGCTATTTTCTATGCACAATACTTAATCTCAAAACAACATCCTATATTATGGCTTTAACCCTTAAATGCCCATCTCAAAATAGCCTAATTTGCATTAATTATAATTGCGGGCCCAATGGACCCTGTTGGTCATATAAGGGTTAATAACATTTAACAAAAACAAACTTAGTGGAATTTACCATGGAAACCTATAAATGTTTACTTAGACATGGGCTGCAACCCTACGCTTCAGTTAGGCCAGCCTAAGCCCCGGCATAGGTCCTGTGCTGACCTGGGGTGTCACAAAAATGCCAAAAGACATTTGTGCATCACTCTTGGAGGAGGGTAGGCCAGTGCACAGATGTGCACTTCCCTGCATCATCACAGGAACAGGAAGGTCGATGAGTTGTACTGGCCTAGGTTTACGATTGCGCATTTATTAAGCAATGGGTAGTTACTCTCAGGTAACACATACTGTATAGGATTGCAGCCTAAGCAGATCAGTGAAGACTAGCCACACGCACACATTCTGAATTTACTGGTACTAATGGGATTGCTGACCTCTCTCTTACCAAAACTCTTTAGTGGATTTTTCTCCTCATTTTTCCCTTAAAAGTCCTAAAATGCATGTAAGGTAGTTGGCCTGCATTATTCATGAGGTTTCTCATCCTGGAACCCCTGCAGATTTTGAAATCCACTATGGCCTCTGCAGGTTTCAGAATGAAAGGCAAAAAAGATGGGGAGACTTCTGATTTTCAGGGGAATTAAAAGTTCCTTTTTTGCCACTGAGTTTCATTCTGACGCCTGCAGGGCACTCCTCTGATTGCCTTTGGAGACTCCAGATTGGCCCACTTCTTTGGTCCACAGATTTTACAAGCCACCTGTACTTCCAGGTGTTAATGGAAGATTGTGGGATCAGAATTATTTCCTGTTGACTGGACTTTTCATTTATTGCTTAATCAAACCCTAGAATTTGCAAACTTCTAATTTAACAGTATCATTATTGTCACTATGTAGCTTATGTTTACATCTGCAATATATTACATGTGTTACACTCAGAGGAAACAAATCAACATCTAAACTCAGTCTTTGAGCCCTACTGACTTCATATTGACTCAAGTTATATGCCCATAAGCTTTAAATGTTGTTCATATAACTTAGTGGTTTCTATTTGTTAAAAACAATTTCTGCCGAACATTGCATATATGCAAAAGGCATTAAAAGTGTATACCTGTGTGCTGGGCAAAAATAGGTTAATTGTCACCTTTCAGAGAGCCCTTTTTATACCAACTTCTCTTGCACATAATTCTTGCAGATTGCTAATAATTTCAGAATGTACTTTAGAGTACAAGCTCAATCAGGCTTACCTGTCATACTGTATGAACTGAACTTATGCTCAAGAACACACTGAACACATTTCCCTGTGGCTGCACATTGCAGGAGAAGATTGATGTTAGAAAAGCAAGCTAGCTGCCTCTCAGGGAAGCTTCTGCCATTGGTATTCTTTTCCACTAGTGAACTCTAATAAGATTTAGGAGAACCTTCAGATTTACCAGCACATTGTTTGAAAACCCCTCCACTGGAATAGCATACCATACATTTCAGAAATTGCAGATTACCAGTAATTTTACCAAGTGATTAATTCTGAGTGTAACATTAAGCAGTTAATTACATTAAAGACTCAATCCTATCCAACTTGCAGCCATGTCTGTTACGGGGCACACACAGCATCCTGCAGATAGGCAGTCATGAACTTCTTCTTAAAGAAGCATGTGTTCCCTTCAGTGCTGCACTGCAGCTGCTCTGACACAGAAAAGTGGGATAGGATTGGGTCCTAAATGTCCAAATCATCCAGCCATGCCATTGTGCTTTTTCTTTTTCTCCACTGATTCTTTGCTTTCTATCTCTCCTTGTTTCTTTTCTTTTGTATATTCTAAAATAGTCCTAAGGTCAGGTAAGAAAGCATGGTGACATTGCAACATTTCTCTGCTTTTGCCATTTTTCATTTTTCTTTTCCGTTTTACTCAGCGTAGTAATGTGACGTGTTGTGCAGTCTTCTGTTGTGTCCCATGTTAGATGATTCTATTTGGGTTACTACAACATATATGACCTGATTTCATCACACTTCCTTCCTGAAAATGAGAGATGGTTTTAATAATCTTAGGGTTCAGTTCTGCTTTATGTTAGTGGGGTCAAGCAGCAGGAGGGACATTTTAAATGGAAAGTAACATTTGGGATGGAATTCTGTGAAAGTTTTATTCAGAGGTGCAAAGTGCATGTCACAAGCTGGTAGAGCTTCATATTTTAAGGGGAAACAAGCTTAAAAGCATTTTTTGTTTTTCTGGTTGCAATTATTTTATTTGACTTTTTTTTCAGTTGCATAAGCAAGCATGTCCGAATGCCTGGCATGTTTTCTAACACCTGCTCTATGCAGCTTCCAGGGTTAACGTATAACACAGTGAGACCCAACGTTTTCTTGGGTCTCACCTTATTCAAAATTCTTTTCCTCTTAAATTTTGAAGAACACAAACCACAATAATACGTAGATTACATAGCACCTACTTAACAAATTTTCACTTAAATTTGTAAAATAGATTACATAGCACCTACTTAACAAATTTGAGCAATTTAAGATGTGTTGGTATTGTTATCTTTTATACTACAGATGGGCCAAGGCTGGAAGTGAGTCGATTTAGAGTGTTTTGTGGCTGCTGTTATGGGGACTCATACTAAATATTGTGCATTTCACTGCAAAACAAGAAGCATCCTTACAGAAGTTACAATATGCAGCCAGCCATTTCTGCAGTGAGACAAATGGAAGAGGCAGCCATATTAGTCCCATAGGGTTTGAATGTGCTTCTTACACAGCTACGGAACTACATTGCAGAAATGCTTGTGTGCATGGACCCCATACACACACATATGCTCTGAATGCCTTCCGCCTCCTCTTGGCCTCCCCTTCTTTACACTGTGACTGTTTACAGAGGCCCAGGACATTAGCTTAATCTGGATAGGGTCTAATTTACACTCTAGAGAGTAAAGAAAGACAGAAAGCTATCATACTGTCAGGGTCCTGTCACTTTATATTGTGTGGTTTCCTTCTGTGCAGCAATTTGGAGCAGCCAGAGCAGATTCCTTAAGAATCTGCCCTTTGTAGTGGGGCAAAATATGTTCAAGCCTATGCAAAAGTGGAAAGGTTGATCACAAACACAAACCCCACTCCTTGGAACAGCTGCCCTGTCTCACCTGGCAGGTAACACATGGCCAGGGCGATCATATGTCATTACTGCCTAAAAAAAATGTAGGATACCCAAGAAGAAAGTAGGGCATGACAAAATAGAAGCGCTTGGACACTCTTATATATTGCTTTCACATGGTTAAACACTACATTACTTATTAAATTTAAAACTATACATATAACTTATTAATTACAAGAAGGCTACATACTGCCTATTCACAAGAAAGGGGGACAGTAAGGATTTTTTCCAGGATGCGAGGCTAAAAAAGGTCCTGGAAAAATAGGACATTTGGCCACCATACACTTGACAGATGACAACACGCAGCCTTCAGTTCTTGAGCTGTTCCCTGCCTCATCCCTGGCCCTTCATTTTCTCCTTGCTTGTGATGCTGACATCTGTGATCTGATGGACCTGATTAGCATAATGCTGAAGTCCTCTCTGGTAGAGCTTCTATTATCAGTTTTTCAGCCTGTCATGGCCAAGGTTATCTCACCAGGAATGGAGCAATCAGCGCTATGGGGTCTTAGATTTGTTGACAATCCTGGATAAGACCTATCCCATGAGATAAGTCTACCAACCTTCTAAGGCTGCAATCATAATCTCCAGTTAGGCTGGCCTAAGCCCCGGCATAAGTACTGTGCTGATCTGGGGGTGTCACAAAAGTGCCGTAAGACACTTTTGCACCACTCCTTGGAGAGGGTTAGGCATGCACTTGCCTCCCTACATCACCACAGGAACAGGGATGTCTGATGAGTTGTGCCAGCCTAAGTTAGGTTTGTACCCTTAGTGCGGCAGTTCTCAAGAGTTGCAAGCAGGTGTTTTTCCGACCTGTTGCTTGAGGCACTTTTAACTAGAGATGCCACAGACTAAACCCAAGACCTTGAGCATACAAGGCATATATTCCACCACTGGACTGTGATTGCTGGATCAACATCTAAAAGAATTTCCAGTCTGTAGTAGCTCCTTGTAGAAAAGAAATCCTACAAGCTTGGCTTCTCCTATCAGTACAGCATTACAATAATATAAAGGACAGGCTCCTAGGTGCATGGAGATCAAAGGCAGAGGAGCTCTCTTTATACCAAGGGTCAATTGTATGGTTTTCTCCTGAGCTGTGTTTTAAAGGAGGCCCTCAGGATAGCATACACCCTCTGCTCCAGATGTCACAGCCGTAGTAACATATAGGTGCAATCAGTTTAATGTTTTCCTTGATGGTGTACTTTATTAACTAGCAGAACAGATTAATAAATATGCTTTTGGGTAAAATTGGGTTAGCAAGGAAAGTTGAAATGAATTGGCGATAAAATTGTCATGTTGTTCTGCAAGTGTTATAGGAAGGTAACCTAAATACAGGTGCAGGTAAGTACTGCAGGTGCCACACTACTTGGTGTAAGCAGCTCCTCCCACTTGCCATCAGAGCCATTCCAGGCAGTAGTTGCAATGTGGAGAACCTTGGTAAACCATCACTACCTGGAATGGCTCTGATGACCTGGAATGGCTCTGATGGCAGGCGGGTAAGGGCGCTTACACAGAACATTGCAGCACCTGCAGTACTTGTTGTGTTCCCCCAACTGTGCTCTTAGATGTATCTTAGAACATATTTTAAATAAGGTGTGAATCCTACATACACTTCTAATCAGGTTAGGCTACAATCCAGAGTAGTTACTGCAGTACTTGCATCAACGCAACAGGCATTTACGTTGATGCAGTTATGGCACCACCTAGTCAAAACCTATAGGAAATTTATATTGCAATCCAGACTAAATTTTATGTGTGTAAAATTGCTGTAGCTACTCTGGATTGAGGGTGTAGTCTCAATGTATCATTGACACTTCTGATGAACATAGTTTGGATTGTATTGTACATATTTGCATACATACATTTCTGCATACATGAACTGAAAGCAAAATATATAATATACTTTAAAATATATATCTATTGCAGTGAAGGAAAACTTTTTTTTTAGATATAAATACTGTAGCTTTAGTATTTTTAAAAAAAATCTGTTTCATCAATTAGACATATTTTATCATCTTTGGTGTATTCCCTGGAAGTTGCATGCATTAATTTTTCTTTTGTTCATCTCATTGTCACCTTCATTTTCTGTGGTAAATTGTAAATACAACCAGCCTCCGCTCCTTCAGTTCGGATAGGTCCTACACATTGAACAGGAATTCCTATGCCCGGGATAGCATGATGATAGAAGAACTGCTAATGCCATCGAAGGATCAGGTATGTTCTCTTCACTCCTTTGGCTTGGTGAATTATAAATGTAAATAAAAACTGTCATCTTCCAAGTATATCCAAGTAGATATCCAAGTAGAGCCTCTTTATCTGCAGGGTTTCTATTCCCCCCTCCCCCAAATACTGAAAACCGGATTATGAAATCCACAATTTTTGGAGCATACCTTTGCACCAAATGCAGTTGGAACTTTACTGTGGTTGCATCCAAGGCTTGCTGTGGCCTTCCAAGGCTCAGGAATTGCACCAGAGTTTGTTTGTTTGTTTTACAATTTCCAGTAAAAACAAAAGTTATCAAAAATTGCTGTGTGGCTTTCTGAGCCTCCGGGTGGTAACATTTAACCTTTTCAAGGCTAAGAATCGTGCCTTGAGCAGGTTTTGATGACTTCTGATAAAACCATGGATTTGGCCCAGTTGCATCTGGGATGTTTTCTGAGCTTCCCAGATGTGACCAGAACAGGGTTATGGTTGTATCTAGGAGGTCTACAAGGGGGCATTCCTGGGATCCAGCATTTGTGATCAGGCAAATCTGCAGACACCAAATCCTCAGATCAAGAGGCCATACCTGTAATTCCTATTTCTTTCTTCAAACTCTTTTTTGCTTTTCATTAGGTATATACAACTTATGACCCAACAAGCTCTAAACAAGCTACCAAATTACCTGCTAAGTACTTGACAATCTTCATGTTTCTTATTGTCCCAAGGAGGTGGCAAAACTGGTTTATCAAGCCCCTGGAAAACTTGGGGGTAACCCACTTGATTGCTGGGCACCATCATAAATTCCACTTTGGAAAGTTTTGTATTTGTCAGGCCTCCCAGTTAACCCAAGGTTGAATTTAAAAGTTGAATACATAAGTTGAGTCAGTCATGCTCACTTTTCCATTAGAACTTTTAGTCCTGGTATTGCTCCTTTTGCCACTAGTACACTGAACTGTGTCTAGGACATAGGAAGGAAGAACATAGAATTAATGTCAAGTTGATGGTTTTTACACATTAAGCAATATACCTCTAATATTTTAGATAATAGCACATTTCATTGACTTGATAGAGATGTGGGTTCTTTTATTTATTTGTTTTATTTATGCCTCACTTGTCATTTAAAATCACAAAGTATGAATTAAAAAAGTAAAAAAATATCACAGGTAAAATTATACAAAACAATAAAAGCCTCCTGATAGCAAAGGGTAAACAAAAGCTGATATGTGGGCCTACAACCATTCTGAAATTTTGTACATGGCCTGAAAATAAATAGGTGATTATACTCAGATAATTTAGTAGATAATAAGTTATAATAAGATAATAAGTTGAGAAATTAAACTGCCTTTGTTGCTTGTGATATTTGGGCACTATATTTCTACAGCTGGAATTTGTAGGATAAAACAGGTTCAGTGAGTTCCAGGAAGGCAGTTCACGTAACATTTATAGGTAAAGTTGGCTGTTTGCCAACATGCGGGTGTTTAAATTGATAAGAAAAAAATTATAATTTTTTGATTTACTGAATTAGTGCCTCAATGCAGCCTGTGTTAAGACTGCCCCACCAGGCCCTTTGGCAAGCCTGGTAATACTCCAGTCTATTTCTAATAACTCATATATGTAAATTTACTCAAATTTGAAATGTTAATCATTTTTAGCCCCTGACACAGTGTCAGAGAGATGATGTGGTTACTCTGTTTGGACGTCCCTGGTCTAGTCTAGTCATAGTCTTGGCAAAACTTGGCATCCATCAGTCTTGAAAGACTATGGTGTACTTGACGCAGAATGCAAAGCACAAAGTCCTGGGTAGATTGATATGGAGGATAAGCTGTTATCCAAGCAGCAAATCCCCCCTCTCCACACCACTGAAATAGTCCAATGGAACGACAGAGCCGATAAAATTGGTTCCAGCTGCGTTGCAAACCTGGGCTAAGGACAGGAGCTGACCCTGTCTTGTAGGGTCCCAAAGTCTTGAACCCTGGGCTACTGGTTAACAGTCACAGTGTCTTAACTACTTGCACCACCCGCAACCCATAAATTCTTGCCCCAAAATCCAGAGTAACTACGAGAATACGTAAGATAATTTACGTGCACTCATAGTTACTGCACCATGGGAAACCTATGGGAAATTCATATTGGAATCCAGAGTAAGTTCTTCTTACACCAGAGCAAGGACTCCCCGTAGTTACTCTGGATTTTGCCCATAGTCTAGTCCAGTGATCTTCAGTCTTTTTCATCTCATGGCACACTAAGAAGGCGATGAAATTTTCAAGGCACACCATCAGTTGTTTTTACCATTGACAAGGCACAACATGCTGTTCCCCCAATTTTCCTGTTAATTAATGTCCCTCCCCAAATTCCCATGGTGCACCTGAGCACTAGGCACACTGGCTGAAAATCAGTGGTCTAGTCTAATTGTCAGTTTCATGACCCTCCAGAAGTTGGATTGTGGGCCAGGGACTCACAGTTTGGGGACTGCTGAGTAAAAATCTTTACAATACACCTATGCAAAACTCTTGCTAGTACATTCCTCTTCGACTACATTCTTTGGCTCATTTTCTCTGCTACAGAATAAGGCAATGGAAGCAATCATATCTGTTAACTATCTTACTTTGAAGTGAATTGCAATATGGAAAAACGTTAAAACAACAATTGAATCTGATAACACCAAGCCAGACTTTGGAGGTAGCAATTTTGTCATGACCAGCCAATTATAGCAAAACCCTATTTTCATATTTGAAAGTATCTTCTATGATTTGGAAGAGAACTAATAAGCTTCAAAGTTTATATTTCTATCTTTGTTTTCCTTTTGAGAAAAAACTTGCATATTTAAGAATAAGTGGGAACAAGGACCTAACAAAGTATTGTGTGCAAATGTGCCTATCAAAATCTCCTCTTTTGCTTTAAAGAAAACCTTCTTTATGAACGTAGAATACACTTTTGAGTAGGCGCATTTAAAACTGCAGACTTAACTAGAAGTAGTCCGGTAATGAAAAGGGCAGAGGGGACAAGATATTACGGTATGTACAAGAGATACTCAAGTTTCAGGATCCATTTATTGGCCTAACAAGATGAAGTTGCATAACATAACTCCCCTTGTGAGTCCCCATGCTACCTACAGCTTGAAATTATTTTAACTTTTGTACAAAGCTTAACTTTTAAGTGCTTTAGAACTAATTATAAAGTGTAGCACTTGCAAATATATTTCTTTGGTCATAAGAAATATCATCCACGCTGTGAAGAGAGCAGCCTGACTTTTGCATACATATGCGGTACAGGCAGAAGAGAGAGGAGCGCATATTGGCAGAAGGGGATTTTCTGTAAGGGGTGTGAAAGAATCCTTCATTCTCCAGTGAAAGGGCTTTGAGAAGCTACATTTGTTAAAAAGTCCAAATGTAGCATTCTTGTGCAGTGACCTGGATAGCAATATTTTGGTATTTCTGCCATGCTTAGCAAGTTTGTTTGCCCACAGTGGCCTTCCGTCTGCTTGAATTGCTCTAAGATTTACAGGAATGGCAAATCTTAATTTTACCCCTTCTATACATATCAAAAAGCAGGGTGGGGGGTGCAAGATACTGAACCTATGGGCTTATTACATGTTGCTGAGCTCCAAGGCCAGCATCAGGTGACTTAAGTGTGCAATAAAGCACGAGTTCAGCAGTGAGGGAGAAGGTAGTGCTTTCATCAAGGCCCAGTACTTGAAGGGTGCTGGTTGGTGGTAAGTGGCACTGCTAGCTTGTAGTGCAGCTTTTTGGGGCGAGGGGGTGTTCCAGGGTTTGGGGAGAAGAGGAGAGGGATTGAAGTGGGAGGGAAGGTGGGAATAGAAGACACTTGCTCCACCAAATCCAATCTTCTCTGTTGGGTTGTAAAGTCCAACCTGGAGCAAAATAAATGGTGCAAACTTGAGAAGTCCCATTGTGGGGCCTGGAGGAAGGGAACACAAGTCCTATCCAGAGATGTAAAGTTTTTGTTGACTGTGTTCATTATTGGGATTTCTTCTTCATATTTTATTCATATATATACCTTTCTTCAGCTATCTTTTTCATTCTTTCCCCAATTCACCTGGGAAAGTTCATTTCATACATTACATTTTTAAGCACACAACTGAAGATGTAGTAGACACATTAAAAGGTGTGAATATGCTAAATATGTATTGCAAGTTCTTGGATCTTAGCGACACTACTTATCAGGGACTCAAGAATGGCTGCACTTCCTTAAGTGTACAAATACTGGTAAGCTCAGGTGTGTGTAGCATTATGGAAAAAATTGGGTGATTTAAAACATTTTAAAACAAAACACTTCATGTAGGACAATTTGTGTGTATTTTTGGCTGTATTAAATTATGGTTTTTAAAAAAATTCTGATATATTCTTGGTACAGAGACAGAGGGGGTTAATACCTTTAAAATGACTGCTTATTCCAACAGTCATACAATACTCATTCAGTGATGGAAAAAGATGAATTATTTCTGACACAGAGCCTTAAAAAATTATTTTTGAAACTGTCCAATAGCTGGAAAGCTGGACAATAACAGACCAGTGATTTTCAATCGTTTTCAACTCATGGCAGATTCAAAAGGCTCTAAAATTGCCAAGGTACATCACTCTTTTGACACTTGACAAGGCACACCATGCTGCTAGTGGAGAATTCACATCCCTCAATGGCCCTATTAATAAATGAAATTATCTAATAACTAAGTAAATTTTCCAAACCCCCATAGCACATCTGTGGAGCACTTGCGGCACACAGGTGTGCCATGGCACACTGGTTGAAAATCACTTTAATAGACACAAGCAGATTTCATATAGTCAATCGACACCTGATATTATTTATTCTGTAAATGCAGTCAGAAGTTTATAACAATCTGAAGTCTGGATAGATCATTTTATGAAGGGATTCTAATGCCAAAAACAGTTGCTTTCTGGGTGCTTGACTCCGTTGCTTTTTGACTCTCTGACAAACTTTATGAGCTGGTTGGTCTGTCTACACATGAGTTGTAGCCTTTGAGACCTTTCCTATTTGTAGCTAGAAACAATGTATGGGTTGTTGCTCTTTAATTAGTTTTTTCCTCTTTGAAAGCTGTCTATACAGGCATTGAAGTATAGCTGCTGTGGCACAGTAAGATACAGAGTACAAAGGAAAAATGAACTCCTTAAAGGAATTCCTGATGTCTGCTACTGTTTGTTCTTGTTTGTTTTGTAGTGATTGCTTGAGGCAATTCAAGTAACTTGTTTGCAGGCCTGCTTACCTGCTTGGTAAATGTGTGGTGGAAAATGGAAAAACTGACTCCTTCACGGAATTGCTGATTTCTACCTCCTGTTTGTTCTTTTTTGCTTTGCACAGGTTGCTCAAGGCCATTCAAGTAACTTTTTTGCAGGCCTAGTCACCCATTCACCTGCCTGGGTAATTTACCTGCGTAGAGTCCCATGTATGGTGGGACTCCAGTATCGTGTATTCCTCGCTTCATTTGATATGTTTATCTCAGTATTAAAAAAGAATTTACAGGGTGTGGTGTGTTGTTGTGGATCCACCAAATGGGAGCCCCCCTTCTCCAGTTAAGGGTTCTCAAAATCATTTTTGGTTCTAGAGACCTGGAAAGTGGCCTTCGAGGCATCAGAGAGGGGGTTAGAGAACTACACAAATCCTCCTCCATCTAGTAGTGCTGGCCTTTCTCACCAGGCCCCTTGCTCATGGCTTAATGGCTGTCAGTCAAGGAATTCCATCTAATGCCAAGCCCTAAGTAGGTCCTTGGTCAGTGCCTTGGCATTTGAGCATTGCCACACTCCATGCAGGCTTGCTTGGTCTCCTCTGCTCCACTTATCCCTGCAACATTGGCACATTGTGGGACTCAGTACACCCAGAAGTTGCCCTGGCAGGGCTGATGTGGTTTTATGGTTCTGTTTTGGTAAGCTCATAGTGGACAATTACTGTGAAGCAGAGGTATTCTGCCTCTAGACAAGATAATGCAATATTGTTATATACTAATACAATAGCAACAAGACTGCTAAGTGAGGGGTTGCTAATGAGATCCCTGTCTAGTCACCTAAATGACTGCTCTCCCAGGTCCAGTTCATTACTTCTCAGTGTGGTGAAAAATGGACACTTTATCTCATAAGGTTACTGTGATTAAAGCAAAACTGATGATTATGAAATGTTTTGTAGACTTTCAATTCTAAAAAATGATTTATATTAAATGTGGGTATTATAACTTCTGTAAAAGGACAATTTTATCTCTTGGTTGTGTTGTACAATTTTCCCTGCCAATCTGACATTTTTACTTGTCAATCTCTTTTAAAGCACCTGACATTTCCCAGAGAATTTGATTCTGACTCACTCAGACATTATAGCTGGGCTGCAGATACCTTGGACAATGTCAATCTTGTCTCTAGTCCCATCCATTCTGGGTAAGTAGCTTGAAAGGTGTCCTTCTTTTGTTCTGCATAAAACAACACAAAAGCTGGAAACAAGTCTACTGTTGATGTATTATTTCTGTTATACATGAGACATAACAGCTACATAATAAGTGTGGCTGCAACCTTAGCCTCCAATTAGGGTAGCCTAAGCCCCGGCATAACTCCTGTGCTGACCTTGGGGGTGTCACAAAAGTGCCACAAGACACGTCTGCTCTGCTCTAAGGAAGGTTAGGCCAGTGCACAGGTTTACACCAACATCCCAAAACCATCCTGAGAAGATATGTCAGGTGAGTTATGTTGGCCTAAATTGATTACGATTGCACCGTGTGACCTAACTCTGGTACATAAGAAAGAACCACCACTAATATGTAGTAGGACCAAAAGAAAATTACCAAAGTAAAACACATCAGCATACATCATTAAATTTATTTCCATTGTATACTATAAAGTCACATGACACAATACCTACCATTAAAATAATGCATGCCTAATCTGAAAAAGTTATTGCCTATTTTTTGTATGTGTTAGCAACTACATCAGATTCCTTAACCCAGTTGACTTTAATGTACCTGTGTTCAACTAGGTGGACAAAAGTTCATGTTAATTGCAAATACTTGTGTGTACATCATTACAGTATATGGAACTGCAGTAATTCCTGGCTTCAAAAACTGATACTGGGATAATTAGATTTGCATCAATTCCAATGTCAGGCTATGGCTGAGCTCCAAAACAGACCTTAGTGGGTGTCATCCAGTTTTGGGCAGGTGAGGCCTCAAAGGCAGAAGGAAAAGCTGAGGGCAGGCTAGACTTAGATATTGAACCAACTGTATGAATTTTAGAGGGCCAGACGCAGGATGCATAGTTATTAGATGGGTCCTTTTTGGGCACTAAATTAGGCAGATGAAAGAAAAAAGAGGCGGAAGACTTAACTGGAACCAAGTGATTGATTACCAGAGGAGGCAACAGTCTGCATGGATGACTGACTGAAGGACTAGGTTGGAGGCATAACTTTCATGGGACCTGATCAGCTGACATGCTTGGTTAAGCACTGCAGTCAACAGAGCAACAGAGCAAGAATGTAATCTGCCTGGATTGATGAAGGGCAAGGGTATGAGTTCTATAGAAAGATAAAGCATTGGAAACTGACTTTTGGAAGTCTCTATTAGAGACATGCACCAAAACAGAGATCCTACATCCATATAGCTTCATGAGCATGTATCTCTGGTTCTCAAGATAGCCACAGTGTTCTGCAAGCCCACCTTTGATTGCACTGAAGGAATTTGAAAGCATTGCCACATATGTGAAATAACCCATAGGTAAGCTGAGGCTGTGGAGGCTACTTGAAAATGGTCATATGTTTTTCTGTCACTTCCTTTATAAATGGAGAATGGCTTCTGTGAGAATTCCTGTGCCAGAAAAACGTAACAAGAAGAGTCTCAGAATGCCCAGAATCCACACAGCCCTATGGGTTAATAGAAGATGCTTTCACTCATGGAGTCTGGTTTTTTTTTTATTTCCAACTGCTATGATGGAATAATTTCATTGCATCCTTTGTGCTACCTTGAATTGTGCCCTGGAAAGTCCCTTAACCTAAAGAATTAACTTCTCAAGGGTCTTGAGTAGCAGCAATGGGAAAGGGGACAGAAAAATCCTAGTACATGCATAGCTCTTTAGATCCTGTCTAATCTATACTGATGAATCATTTGGATTTGGGAAGTAATTTCTGGGGTTGAAGAATAGTCTGGTACGTGCCCTTCAGTAATCCATCATAAGGTATATACCTGTCAAATCAAAGGCTTATTGAACTGAATGAACCATATCCACTTCTGTTGCACGTATGGGTTCAAAAATAAATTCCATTCTTTTCTATAGTATTCATTTTTCATGATTTGAAAAGTGAAAAGCCCTATTTTGGGAAGGGGAAAAGTTTCCCCATGCTTTGCCAGTCTTCCTGATCGAGCATAAGTCAGGACTGCACTGTTAGTCAAGTACTGAATCTTTGGATATCACCTGTAGACCCTTCATCCCATGAGCTGCTAAATGAATTCTGAGTTTCATTAAACAGAAACATCATTTGTTTTATTTCAAGAAAATTAATAATATTTTCATTTTTTGTCAGAAAATGTTTAGTTAATAATGTTGTCAAGGGATTTAATATTTACTGCATGTTTTTGCAGCAATGCTTAAGATGTATGTTCTATAAATAGAACTATTTTCCTGCCACCAAATTTACTTACATGTACCTGAGAGTTTAAACTCATGGGACTTACTTCTGAGAAAGCATGCATAGGATTCTCCTGTCGATCTGTTTGAAACTTAACTCTTTAATGATTTAATGATAAAAAATTAGTCATAAAAGTACGATAATTTAAAGATCAGTTTAAGTCAGTGCTATTGCGTGATCTCTCTCTCTCTCTCTCTCTCTCTCTCTCTCTCTCTCTGAGAACTTCTAATGTGTCTTTACTGCAATTCAATAGAAAGATTTTCAATCAAATTAAGAAATTACATTTCTTCATTAAGTCCCTCAGTTTTCATTATTTATATGCTTTATTTTTATTAAATCTATTCTAAATCAATATTTTAATATATTTAATAGTCGGCAGTGGAGAGAGTCTCACAGAAAAAGAATATATTCAGCTTTCTGCCCCAGTAGTGTTGGTGACACTCCTATTCTTAACTGACACACCCTGCAAGCATATGAAAATAGATAATGCGTAACCACATTTAAAAGAGGAGAGTTCATGTTACTCTAGTGAAGGAATAACTTCAAAAGGGTTTTGGCTCCTTCTGTTTGAAACTTTCAAGGTTACATGGAAGTTTCTCAGAGCATGGAAACTACACTTCATATAAACCTTGAAATGATGTCCATCAAATATCAATTACAAAAAGAGTACTTCTTATGATTTTATCTACATAGTACACTTGTTGGGGGGTGGGTGGAGGTGGCAAGACAAGCAAATGTCCTTGCTTCTTAAAGACTTTTTGCTATCATGTGTCTTGCTGAATTATTAACTTTAAACACAGAGATTGCAGATCTTAGGCTGCGATCCACTTGACTGGGAGAAAGTATTATTAGGAGGCCCAATGGGTCTATGTATCCAGCAGGGAAGAGCTCCACTAGTCCTAACCCCTTCCCACCATCCCAGCCACACCTTCCCATGCCCCCTGCTACAGAAGACCTTCCTCCCCACCCCTTCCTACTACTTTGCTGCTCAGGGTTTACATGGAGCACCAGGTGGCATCTGTCTGGTCCTAGATCGTTGCTGGCCCAGCATAAGCTCACACTGATTTGGTGCTCAGCTGACACTGATTGTCAGAGGTGTGCCTTATGGCAAGTTTGTAACAATGTGAACCAATGGTGGGCCAGCACAAGCCTGTCACAACTTTAATTCACTACATTAAAAAAAAAAACAACTATTATGACTACTGTGAAAATAAGTATTGGTGAGGGAGAATATGCATGCTAGTTTAGCATCCAGTGGTCCTCATTTCTACTGCTTGCCTATCCCAGACTGACACCTAGAATGTGCTTCTTGTTCCATCTACCAAGCACGCTTTCTTACTTATCTTTGCTCCATTTCCATAGTGATTATGATGTACAAGTGGCTGGGTCTGGGTCTGGGTCTTGGTCTTTTGCCCCGTGACAAGATGTTTACATGTTGCATACATACATTAAGTCCTGTGCATGTTTGTTTGCTATGCCCACTCTTTATGCCAGAGGTGAAAATCGTGCATTTTTGAGTATGTGTCAGAATCTATGCACAAGTGTTTTATTGTCATATTTCCATAACACCTTTCTTTAAGGAATTCAAGAGACTGAACATCATTATCTATGGCTCAGTCTTCACAAGATAACCCTGTGGGGTAATTAGAGAGACTCTAACCTCATAGGGAAGAGAAACTAACTGGTCCAAGCCATCCAAAAAGTTGACTCGGCCAAGCCATTATGATGTCAGAAACAGCTTATAACACATTTTAAATGTTCAGATGAAAACCAGTTTCTGTATGCAAGATACTGATTATTTTTATCCTTGCCAGTTAAGATAACCCTACATCAAAATCATTACAGCCAACACAGTGCTGATGGAATACCTTCTTTTTCATACTGAAGGGCATTGTTAGATACTTACTATAGGATATAAATAAAATACTTATTATAGAAACAAACACTATAGGAAATTTTTTTAATGCAATGAAAGCATATAGTGAACTACAGGATTTGTATTTTCCTTACAAAGAAAATAATGTAGTTTTTTGCCAAACACAGAAATGCTTTGCTTTTTATTATCATTTTCTTTGCTTATAATTGACATTTTTTGTTGCTTGCTTCTAATTATCTCACATTAATTTTGTTTCCAATTTGCTTTTTAAATTATTTTGCAGCTATTCCTCTCCACTCCCCCAGTATGATTCAAGGTGATGACACTGTCTGTGACTTGTCATTTTGTTTATATATATGTTTCCTATTTTCCTCAGTCCAAATGTGTCTAGCTGTTTTTATAGTGCATCTAATTTATCCCCAGTCTTTTCCACCTTTTATTGTAGTTACTCCACAGTGTTTTAGCATTTAGTATTGTGCCGTAGAAATTATGTAGCTCACATTGTCAGTAGTTCTGTAGATGATCACCAGCTACTAATCTTATTCATATAAACTGTGCATGAAGTGTTGTTCAAAAATATTATCAATATTATCAATACAAAATGTATACATTTTTTTAAAAGAGAATAGAGTGTTGTTGTGAATGCAGGTTGCAAATATCAAAATGTCCACAAGGCTTTTTTTAATAGAAATTTTTCTAGAAAAACTTTTATTCATATCTTTGCTATGGTGATGCTTTAATTTTAACAGTAAATAACATTTACCATATACTCAGGCTGGGCTAATTGTGGAGAACCAGCCCATGTGAAGCAGAAGGATTATACCCAACCTTCTTCCATAAATTTTGATTTGCCACGAGAAGACCTTTGAGCCTCTCCAATCCTATTTTAGCACAAGTATGGATGTTGTTTAAGAGAGAGGAAGAAAAACAGAGTGTGTTTGAAAGCAATATAATCAGGAAACATATCCCCAAATCCAGAGTAACTACGGGAGCATGTAAGAGACTTTACATGCACCCGTAGTTACTGCACCACCTAGTGAAAACCTATTGGAAATTCATATTGGAATCCAGAGTAAGTTGTTCTTACACCGGAGCAGGGACTCCCCATAGTTACTCTGGATTTTGCCCATAGATAACTAGCAAATTCCCATCACTGTGATGTTTCTGAAAATTATGGAAGAAAGAGGTTTATGTGCAAGAGGCCAATGTGCTTCCATAACAAATATTAGTTGTTGGAGAAGAAGCCAAATCAGGAAGACTGTGATGAGACAAATGGTTGAATCCCACCTTCTCCTGATTCTTCCCTACTTCTGTCATGACTTAGCTTGCAATCCTAAACTCCAGTTAGGCTGCCTAAGCCCCGGCATAAATCCTGTGCTGACCTGGGGGTCTCACAAAAGTGCTGTAAGATACTTCTGTGCCACTCCTGGAGGAAGGCTAGTCCAATGCACAGACTTGCACTTGCCGTCCTACATCATCATGGGAATGGGAAAAGCCATGAGTTGTGCCAGCCTAGATTAGGATTGCACCCTTAGAGTCTTTGGCTACAATCCTAAATATACTTTCCTGGGAGTAAGTACTATTGAACACAGTTGAACTTACTTCTGAGTAGACATGCTTAGGATTGCACTGTTAGACAATCTAAGCAAGCAAGGGCCAGTCTTAGCATGCAGACAAATGACACTTTTTTGCCATTTGGTTCTCAATCTTTATCCTTCAGTGTACAATGACAGAAAATTGTTGAGGGTATTTGAGAGTACTGTCAGTTCACAGAAGTGAGCCCCAACAGTCTCTGAGTTAATTCTCTAGATATATCCAGGGAAAAGGTGAAGAGATTCAGTGGCTATGAATGCTTCCTTAGCAGTTAGGACAGTAACAACACCTTAGAGTGTTTAGCATCTGATCACTGGGTGAAAAATATCACATTTTAATGTCATAGTTCTCATATATTTAACAGAGAGCAGCTTTTCCTCTTTAGTCCAGTACACCAATTCCAATAGCTCATGACTAGTGTCTCTTTTTAAAAATTTTGAGAACCCCTTGGATAAGGAACAAACTTTCATTTACATTACTATGTATGTAATACTGTATGTAAACCACCTTCATTGAACATCATTGCTAACAAATGGAATATACATATCTTAAATGATAATTTCCGTAATATCATGAATATGATGACTTTTTCTTAGCAAGGCAGCACTGCAATCAAACTGCACATAACTAAGGACCAACTTTGTTTGCCTTCCCCTCTCCGCAAGGCCTTTGCACTCTTGCTTATTTTTTTACCAGCAGTATTTCCTCTCTTGGGCAGCAGCTGGCTTCATGCCGGCAGCTTTCAAGAAAATTTCATTGCAGTTTTCTGAAGACGTCTCTTGAAAACTTGCTAATTTTACCAGGCTACAGATTTCTGCTCCCAAAGGTTATATTATGAATGTCACTGTCCCCAGTCACTGAGTTTCTCCAGTCTTTTCCCTCTATGGTCTGCTCACCAGTATATGCTAGTGAAAGTCAATATACTGATACCACTGTATATTGGTATCAGTATATTGATACCATTTTATGATAAGCTTTCTCATTTTATGACTGCATTCTTCATCCTGGGTTGATGGCCATTGTAGTTAATGAGAGCAGTGCTTTCTGGACAGGGTGGGACCGATTGGCTCCCAAAGCTTTCAATGGCTTCTCCTTTAGAACATCCTCATCCATACAGGTTCTGTCTGCAGAGGAATGGATCTCTTGCACTGGTGTAGGTTTTACAACAGTAGACATTAAAAGAAATTAGGAAACTAATATTGTCAGTAGGGAGATAGGGCAGATCTTCATCCAAGAAATGTTTCTTTACCCAAGAAACAGAACCTTTTGTAACAGCTTCTTGGGGGTCCATGTCCCACTCCCGCATTTGAACATAATTACATTGAACATACAAATCCATTCACCACTGACATTGCTCTTTAGGACAGATAAATACAGTGAGCACAGTGCAACCTGGACTCAAGATCCAGGTTGAATTTCCTATTGCTGGATCTGAGTCTGGAAAAATTGAAAGGGCAGCATTGTCCATGTGCTTTTCACTGCATTTTATTCTCAGACAAGTGATTTCAAACTTGTTTATGGGGTATGGCTTTTCTACTGTCTGCTGAGATTTTCTTCAGAGAGCCTCTTTGCAGAGTTTGGGGGTCTGTTGTAGGGTACATACTGAGGTGGGCAATCCAAACACACTTCTGTGAACTGAAAGTAGTCTCTAAAATACACTTGCATCTCCTCATTGCAAGTGTCAACCTGCAATTGTGGGCAAGCTGTCTGCAGGGAATCTTGTTCTATTACACCTGATCAAAGTGTCCCTACAAGCTCCTAAGAAACCGAGCTTTGAAAGCAAAGAAGTTGCATTCTATTTCAAATGGCACTTTGGTATTGTGATTTTTCATTTTCTATTGCACCTTCGTACAGAAAACAGGGACCTTGAAGCTTGTGAAATACTGAGCAGTTAATCTTATGCAAGCCAAGCTTCTTGAAACACAAAATGCTTCAGAATACTTAATAGTGCAATGTAGCTGTTCACTGCATGAATAGCAAAGTCATGTATCTTCAGTATAGAGTACACTTGTTAACCATAACATAGTAATCCACTGAATATTTTTTTAACTAAACGTCTTCCTAGTACAGTGCTAGAACTTCATGCACTTTAATAATAGTATCCATTTCAAAAGAAGAAATCAAGATATTTTTATCTTGTGCTGGGAAATGGGTATTATATGACTGAAGATTTACGGTGATGTTACTGGTCTTACATTGGTCTCATTATAACTTATATTAGTCTCTATTTGTCATCGTGATGTTTTTAAAAGATCCTGATGACATTTTCTTCTTGTTTTTCTCTGCAGCTTTCTGGTTAGTTTTATGGTTGATGCACGTGGGGGTTCAATGAGAGGTAGCCGTCACCATGGCATGAGGATCATTATTCCGCCACGTAAATGTACAGCTCCTACCCGCATCACCTGCCGCTTGGTAAAGAGGCACAAACTGGCCAGCCCTCCACCAATGGTTGAAGGAGAAGGATTGGCTAGTAGACTGGTAGAAATGGGGCCTTCAGGTGCACAGTTCTTAGGGTGAGTTGGCCTATGGATCACTTTGCTACCTGTCATGTTATATGTTTTCTTTACCATTTGGATATATTGCCTACTGAAATAATATTTGAATATTTGAGGTAGTATTCCATTGCTTTCCTTCGAAAAGAAAGTTATTAAAACTTAAAGTTCCAATCAATAATTCTGCCTTTGGCAGAATTCTAAACAATACCAAGAAGACTGTTACTTATGGAAGCACATGATGTGTTTTGAAAAGCCACCAGAATGTATATATCTATATTACTCTTGATTCATCTCCACTAGCATCAGAGGGAGATGAATATATAGAACGGCAGGATTCGGAAGCAGTGTTGAAGTGGAAGAGAGTATATGTCAGTATGAAATTATTCTGAATTGCCATTGATTTCCAAATGTTTACTCTGCACAAATCCCTCCCTCAACTTTTGAGAGCTGCATGTGTACACCAAGGGAAGAGTGAACCATCAAATGCAATTTTTGTGACAATTAAACTGAGCCATCTACTAACAAATGCTAACAGCAGACATTTTTCAAAGTTAACGGTAGGGGAAACAATCCACTATGATGTGAGGTGCATAAATTAACAAATATTTGCATATATTGAAACTGATGATAAATTTTGTTCATGACCATACCTGGTCCTGGTGGAATGTTCTGTCGGGAATGACAGCTTGTTCCTAATGTCCCCTCTCGTTTCTCTTCTTGCTGCATGGATGTTATTCAGTAAACTGCACCTTCCCACCAATTCTCCCCCTCTAAATGAGGGCGAGAGCATGGTTAGCCGAATCCTGCAGCTTGGGCCTCAAGGAACAAAATTTATTGGGTAGGATGTTTATAAGACAAGATATCAAATGTCTTCAGTTTTTTATTATTATTTTGATTCTGACTTGCTTTTTTGTTTTTTTGTCATTCCCATTTTTTAAGTTAACAACAAACCTTTCAGTTGATTTAACTATCACTGAAAGACAAATCATAGTGGCTTGATATTATTCTAGCACTGCTCCTGTAATTGATCTTGTGCTTCTAGGCATGCGGAATTCACTGCAAGCATCTCTGCTTTCATAACTTCTGTGCTTTTTCCTGATTTATAACCAATTCTAACTGTTTTACCAGCACTGAATTGCTTAAAATGAAAACATACGTGCACCGTATTGGTCTGTTGACTTTAGCCTCCTCAGTAGAGAAGGTATTTGCAGGGTTTTGGAATCAGCCTGTGGCAGGAATAGTACTGCCAATCTTGGATCATTTTCTATAGCAGGTATTGATAAAACAGGGGTGGCCAAATATCAATCTAGATTTTCAAATTGTCTCCCCTTGAACCATGCTTATGTCATTATGAGTAATGGTGAGCTACTTTCCTTGAAAGGTAAAGGTGTCCTCCACAGGTGGCCATGCTAATTGTGACCAATTTATCCCTGTTACAAAGCTGAAAAGACAGTATTATCCAAAGATATGTCCGTATGTGGCTAGCATAATTTAATGTCAAAGGTGCACAGAATGCTGTTATCCTCTCATCGAAGTGGAACCTATTTATCTACAGTGGTACCTTGGTTTACGAGCATAATTCATTCTGGAAACATGCTTGTAATCCAAAATGCTTGTATATCAAAGTAAATTTTCCCATAAGAAATAGTGGAAACTCAGACAATTTATTCCACAACCCAAAAATATTCATATAAAAATTATTACAAAACTGTAATATAATACAAAATAACAAAGAAAATATAAATTACAAAGAATAATAAAACAAATTTACCTGCACTTACAGTGCAATCCAATTCATGTCTACTCAGAAGTAAGTTCCATTGAGTTCAGTGGGGCTTGCTCCCAGGAAATTGCTCTTAGGATTGCAGCCTACATAGGAGTAAGCCCCACTGACTTTAATAGGCTTACTTCAGAGTAGACATTCATAGGCTGGTCTCTAGGAGATGCTGAGCAGGTTCTGGCAGAGTGCTAAACAAGCTGTATCCCAGCCAGGACCTTTTAAAACTTGTTTTACAAGACATCACTTGTATTGCAAGTCAAAATTTATTAAAAATATTTTCTTGTCTTGCAAAACGATCTCAGTCCAAGTTAATCCAAGGTTTTACTGTATTTGCATTTACATGCTTTTGAACTATGTTGGTAGTAGCCCCATGGGACAAGTGACAGGAGCTCAATCCATCTTGGTCAACAAGTTACATAGGCCAACAAGTTACAAGTTACATTCTATTAAAGATATAATCACCAAGTGGCTTCATAATAAACTAGGAGAGGGAATATACAGGTGATCATGTTTATTCTTTTATAGGAGTGCAAAAATAAAAACAGAGAGAGGGGGCAATATCTAAACATTGTAACATGATGTTACATTATACAGGCCTGAGTTTGGGGAAAATAGGTATGTTTTGATACCTTTGAGGTTTCAAAGTTATGATCCTTTCAGGCAGGATAGTGTAGTGGTTCTGGAGTTGGACTGAGACCTTGGAAGATATAGATTCTAACCCCTCGTTGTCCATTTAGCTTCAGGGATGACCTTGGACTAGGCACTAATTCTGAACCTTACCTACCTCGCAGGGTTGTTGTCAGTGGTGGGCTCCAGCAGTTTCGCACCTACTCTGTAGAACCGGTTGTTAACGAGAGATAGGACATAGAAAGTTTAAAAATAGCCATTTAAAAGTGGCTGCCAGATGGGCATAGAACCGGTTGTTAATCTCTTTGAATCCCATCACTGGTTGTTGTGAGGACCGCAGGAGGGAGGAACTAAAGCTTTGTGAGCTGCCTGGGGCATTTGCATTGACATGAGAAAGATGCAATATATATAGTAACAGCAATAGTAATAACAATATAGATGAAAAATCAAGAGGTTAGCTCCATGGGGACTTCTTGGAGGAAGAACAATGGTACACTTGCAGTTTTCTTTTGGTTATGTGCTTGCAACTTAATCCACTAAAGCACAACAATGTTGCAGGTGTACTGTAAAGAATCTGAGGCATGGAATTGTTGCCAGTTATTGCTGATTGGACTGCTTTAGCCGGCAGATTTTTGCGCAGAATCTGTTGAGCTGGCTTTCTACACAGCATCAATCAGTGGGAACAGTGGGAACAAGAATTTAGAATTTCGTCTCCTCCCGGTTAACCTCCAGCCCCATTAAATAGATAGATTGGAAGTTATTAGCATGTTCCTGTTTTGTCCATAGTGTACCAATGTACTAAGAATAACACCACCATCTACTGTTTTGAAATGCCCAGGAGTGGCAGTTTGACCACCCCTGTGACCAAAATGGGTTTAATTTTTAAAATAAATATATTATCTTCTCGGATGAGATTCATGAAAAGTTAAAATTTTTAAAACTGAATTATGTTTCATGTTGTAAAACAAATTTTAACATTTTGGATATATACATACACATATGCATGAAAAGAAAAAAATGTATGATTCATATATAACTGTATAATCATTGAAAGACTTGAGCATTTTGACTGCCATTATTCAAATTGTGAAGTTTAATGTAGCTTGTTGTTCCAAGTCCTGTGTTCAATACCTGTTTAATACCTTCTCTGTGAGTATTGTTTATATTTGTGCACAAAGTTGTGTGGGTCTTATATAGAGTGAGACAGTATCTGACACGTCCACCTGCAAAGATTGTATTAGTTTGCAGAGTGTTTAAACACTTATGAGCTGGGAGCTGTGAATGAAGGGGAGCTAAGCAATTTGTGGTGTCCATCTCCTTTGAGGTGTTGGCACATATCTCCAAACATATATTATTGTAACAATTGGCACTGCAAAAATAAAAAGTGCAAAGTCTAGTTAGTCAGTGGGAAGCACTTTTTCATCTCACAGAAATTATTTAAGCACATGCTTAATATAGCCAGTGACATCACTGGAATTTAAAAGTGCTTAAATTAGCAGGGTTATGCCCTAAATTTTTTTAAAAAATTTTGTCATTATTGCAGTTTCCAATTCACCCCTATGATAAAAATATAAATGTTGGAGAAATTATGTGTCCTTTTTAATATCAGCTGCTAGTTTTTTTGATTTTTTTATAAAGAACTCTGAAGTACTAGATACATGCTGTACTATTACATCACTCTTAAGTTACAGAGTGATGTACAACCTCTGTAGGAAAATTATGGTACAGTCTGTTGAAGCATCCTTCAAATCCTTCAAATGTTTTTCTTACCCACAAATTGTTTAGCATAACAGCTTATATTCTTCGGGAAAGGCACAAAAAACAAAGAGCTGCACCAGTTGATTTTTCTCTCTGGTCCTTTAGTTATGCACTTGTAATCTGGGTGGAAGGCACACCGTCAGGTCTCAATTGGTGCATTACTTGAATAGGAAAGTATTGCAGCTAAAAACATGCATATAGCTGCAGAGATCACAGTTCTCTCACAGGCCTTCACAAGTTGTGGCCCACCGAACTAGATACAGATCACCAGCAACATTTGATGGCCAATAATCTCCCTTTCTTGTGGTTTATGTGCAGCTTCAGGAGGAAGATGACACCAAGCACTGAGCTAAAGTACATACATTTGGTTTGATGGGCTACAAGTTACATAGAACTATTAAATTCATTGGCCATGAGGAGGACAACTAGTAGTTAGAAAGTTGTTTGAAATGGTATGGAAAGACTAGAGCAACTCTCTGAATTGCTGTGAGCAATGAGAGCAATGTCTACTCCTAAGGCTGTGAAGCTTAGCTAGTGGTGAAGAACCAGAGTAGTAGCTAAGCACTACTTAACTAACTGCAACATCTTTGTAACTCCTCTTAACTGCAACATCATTGTAAAGGACAATGCACGGTATTGCAGTCTGAAATAACTGAAAATTATTGTGGCACAGAATAGTTGTGTCAGTTCCAGCTGTAAATATCTGACTGCATTTTAAAACTGCTTTTGCAAACTGTGGTTTGAAAGTAACCATGAATAAATTACCGATGTAACACTGCAGATGTAATGCTGCGTCATGGTCACCTCCAGAAAAAGAAAGGAAGAATTTATGTGTGACATGGAGAGAAAGAGCGTGAGAGCCAGCAAAGCACTCCTAGATTAACAGCCTGGCTAGGATATGTATGTTACATGTGCAGTAAGCCGCAAGGTTTTGCTGCCATGAAAGGAAGCAGCCTGGTACTATCACTGATTTCTACTGGTCCAAAATATTTGCTGTAATTCTCCAGAATCAGTTGTTGAGTCAATGCTTTCAACATCCATAAGCAGCGGGATTTGAATTTCATTCTGTAATCTGAATTTCATTCTGTATTCTTTGTAGTCTATATGTACAAAGAATATGTACATTTATATGTACATTTTAGGGAGGCATTCTGTTGTGCAGATGCCTTTATGTATGACTACTCAGTAGAGCTTGCTTCTCAGTATGCCTACCATACACCAACTAAGGTGCTGCACCATAGTTCAGATGCGATAATTCTTTTGGGGGGAAGAAGTTCATCCCGTTATGGTTACATGTGAGAAAAATATGCACTTTCCATCCAAATCAATGTAAAAGTGCCTTGTAAACAAAATAGAACTTGTTCTTTTTTGTTTTAAACCTGACTGTGTCCCTTCTGCACGTGGGAATCAAATTATGTTTTTGCCTATGATGGTGCACCTCTCACTGATAAAGATTAAAACAGGGTTGTGTGTATTCAGTGTTTTTGAGCAAAGGAAGAAAAGCCACTGAATATAATGCTGAGTGTCAAATTCAGTTTCCTTAGGCTGCAATCCTAAAACACTCCTGGGAGTAAGACCCATTGAACATAATCGGGCATACTTTTGTGTAGACATGGTTAGGGTTGTGCTCTTAGACTCTTACTATTCTTTTTTTCCCCAAGAAAGGAAGCTTCCGGTCTTCATGGCTGTGCAGATGGCATGAAAGAATGTTTCAGACAAACTTTTTTATTCTGTCCATGGTTCACATAAATTGGTTTTAATTTGACAAAATGCCCCTCCCCCTACCAAAAAAATCCCCACAGAATCCCCACATTTTATGCAGTATTTGAATAACCTGGATGCAAAATTTTAAACCTTATTTCAAGGCAGAACACACTCTGTCCTGATTAAATTGTAGTCATATAGAGTTGTGCATATGCCTTGTTTCTGCTCAAGCAGAAAAAAGCCAACTTATTTTCCTGAAAGTTTCAACTTTCTGTTAATTTTTATTTTAAGAACAAAAATATGGCTGTGGTGATATGTTTATAATTGGATGAGCAACATCTGATGAAGTCTCATAAAACAAGCACATGATTTAAATAGATTACCAGGAGTACACACTGCAGAATTCTGGATTTATTCTTAACCTACTCACATTACAAACAGAAGCAAAATAAAATACAGTAATGCAAGCTAAGGAATTGCTTAATTCACTTAGATTGCATAATTTTACAGGAATTTCAGAATCCAGTATTTATTGGCATAGAATTTGAGTTACTTTGACTTTTTTTCTTTAGTACTGACTACACACAACCCTGAATGTACATGGCATTGTCTATGCATAGCCAAGTGCAGGATCAGCTCGCCTGCTGGAACTGTTTATTTTATTTGCTTATATGTATTTTTTTAAAGTTTTTGTTCAAGTTGCTGTATGTCAGCACCTCTGTGTATGCTTATCTTATCTCAATGTCTAGCTGGAGTAGATCATGGATAACATGACTGGCAATCTGAACTGGAATGAGTTTTGCAGCTTTGCCAATTCTTAACCATTTTTCTCCATAAACGTGCTTGTAATTGTATTACAAATAGAGTGCATTAAGTAAAGAAGCAGCGTTTAGCAAACTAAAACATACAAGTATGATATGAATTGCTTTTTTCTGTTTTTTCATTCAATCTAGTCCTGTCATAGTGGAAATCCCTCATTTTGGATCAATGCGCGGAAAGGAAAGAGAATTGATTGTGCTTCGCAGTGAAAATGGTGAAACATGGAAAGAACATCAGTACGATAGCAGGCACGAAAATCTAAATGAAATACTTAATGGCATGAATGAAGGTAAATATATTCCAACATTATTTTGGCTTATGTGCATGCTGAAGAACAATCATATGGTAAATTTTAAGATCCAAACCAAAGTTGACATGATTCCAGGATCCTGTTGTATAAACATGAAAATCCGCATTCCTTGTCAGTTAACATTTTTTAAGGGTAATAGTCACTGTACTAATAAACAAGCTGAGGATTTTATGGCTGGCATCCATATTGGAACACAATATAAAGCTATACACAAGCTTTCCAGCTTAATGCTGTTGTCACTGCATTGTCTGATAGCAGCACCATCTACTGGCCAAGTTAGATTTCAGATCCAAAGCACTGTTTGAGCAGATATGCATAAAACAGGAGAATTTTATTAGAAATCTTTTCCCTTAGAAAGGCGAATCCCTTAAAAATTATGTGAAATTCCATGAATTCCATGAACAGAATAGAATTCTATGAAACAGAATTTAGTGCTTTAAATTTAGTTGCAGAAATTTTTGTATTTAGCAGTGTCTTATGTTTCCTGAAATCAGGCCATGCTCATCAGTTCATACATTGTTCAGGGGGATGTTCTACCAAAAACAGCTGGTACACCTGAAATGAAAGAGAAAGTCATTCTTGCTGAAATCATTAGGTTCAGGGCCATCCATGTTAGGCTTGAAAATTAGATGAAATCAAAAACCTTTTCGGATAAAGCAGAAATAGGGGTGGCTTTCTTTGAAATTCCAGTCATCGTCTCTCTGCAGTAATCTTTACAGTGTTCTTTTTTTCCTTACTTAGAACTGGACAGTCCTGAAGAACTTGAGAAGAAGCGTATTTGCAGGATTATTACAAAGGACTTCCCTCAGTACTTTGCTGTGGTTTCACGAATTAAGCAAGAAAGCAATCAGATTGGTCCTGAAGGTGGTGTCCTGAGTAGCACAACTGTGCCTCGTGTCCAGGCTTCTTTCCCAGAAGGAGCATTAACCAAAAGAATAAGAGTGGGCCTTCAGGTAACAAAGCATTTTTTCCTTTGAAAAGCATAGGAAAGGTTTAATGAGATGGCAAGCCACAGCTGCCAAAGTGCTGCCCCCTCACATGTGTGGTTATGCTAGTGAGCCTCCCATAGGTTCCAAGTCATATAAGCTTCTCAGGATACTACTGTTCTCAGAATTAATCCAATTTCTGCAGATATAGTACCTGTCCAGAATGCATATTTTTATTTGCCTTTTATTGAGAAATTTTTCTTGGCTTATCTATCAATAAAATGCCTCACATTGTTGAACCACAAAGAATTATTACCGGTATTTGCAACAAGACAGCACTGCATTTTTTCAGCTCTGTAGCTTGTTTTTACCCTGAAATTTCTATAGTTTGACAATATATAAAAATGCAGTTTGTACGTTCTTGAAATGTTATGTTTCTGCATAATACCTCGTAGAAACTGCTGCCTCTTCAGTTAGAGCTTGGTCCTCACTCAGGTAAAGGAGGGTTGGAGGGCAGGCTTTCTACAGCAGAGGCATGCCTACTCTGAAATAAATCCCATTATAGTCAGGGGGCCTTTACTCCCATGTAAATGTGGATAGGACTGCAGCCTCAAGGTCCAATCCTATGCATACCTACTCTGAAATAAATCCCATTGTGTTCCATGTGTGCATAGAACATACATTTCATTTGTAACAATGAAAATACATCCTGCATATCGGATATTTACATTACGATTCATAACAGTAGCAAAATTACAGTTATAAAGTAGCAACGAAAATAATTTTATGGTTGGGGGTCCCCACAACATGAGGACCTTTTAAGGGGTCACGGCGTTAGGAAGATTGAGAACCACTGGCTTAATAGGTGCCATACTAGCAAGCACTTGATGCCAGACTAAACGAAACCATGAGGATCATAAATGGGTTGTATAAAATCTACTCCTGCTTGCTGACTCCCCATTTTGAGCCACATAGGACTACCAGCTCTACAAAGGGAAGATGCCTTAGTGAAAGAATACAACAAAATTATGAGAAACCCACTCCTACTTGTGCTCACTGAGCTTCCTCATCTATCAATTGGCAGGCTTAAATCCAGGAAACCCTCTCTGGCACTCATACAACAGCTGTCTAAAAGCAATGCAAAATGGAAACCTAAACGTGCTGCTGAACGCCCAGACACAGGCAATTACATAGATGACCCTACATGAAAGGTGCCAGGTTTTGACCTACCTCACCAGCATTGATAAACTCTGAACAAAATCCATCCCAATACCATGTCTGCCAGGACTCACTGTTTAAATGGAGTCTTATATCTATCCCCAGAGTGACTGTCATGCGGGCACCCCGGGGGGGGGGGGTTATATGGGTTGACGTGTTGGAACCTGACACCGTCCCACATGCCCCTGTAGCAGCATCATCACTAAAATATTGTCATGGAGACACCGGTGGTATTTCCAAAACCATGCTTTTATTGGTCTCCATTGCTGGGGTATATTGCTTGATGGTTACACTCTTCAACAAGACACATTAAGCGTATGGTTAAAGTTCTTTTATCCTTTCAACGTTACAGGTAAGTATTTTCAAAGATGTAACAGTTAAGCACAAACCAGGTGGGTCACCCCACACCTCTAACTCCCTGCAACAGGCAGGTTCTTTCAGCAACTTCAACTCACTCTCCTGGCTCTCCCTGACAGCCACGCACAGGTTCACCCAACGTCTTGCCTCACGTCCCTCCTCTCTCTCTTCCTGCCTTTTTCCTTTTTATCCCAGCCAAGGTCCCCGCCCCCTGGGAGTTGCCATCCTTCCTATCGAGGAGGTGGAGGGACCCGACTCCACCAAGCGGGACCCCTGTCAATGCGTGGATGCCTCAGACTAAATCGTCCCCTCACTTCTCCGCCGCTCCTTTGGAGTGCTCTAGCTTTTCTCTCTCTCTAGTACTCCCTCATCTCTTTCTTCCACTCTTCTCTTCTCCTCTCATCCCTGTCCAGTATCTCTTGCAGCTCCTCGGGGGTGAGAGTTTCGGCTATAATAGCCTCGCTTTCTCGCTCCCGTCTCTCTCGTTCCATGGGAGGGGTGACGGTTGACGTATCTGGTAGCTCCCCTGCAGTGACAGTCCGGGTCCCCCTCTTCCCTGGAGAAGTCCAGCCAGAGGAGGTCCTCTGCTAGCTCCTCCTCTGGGGTCTGCTTCCTCACACCACAGTGACTGTGGTGCTCTTTGACAAAATGTTCATCACATTGTGTCCGAGTGTCCATCAAGAGCTTGCATCGGCCCAGCGTCTGATTTTTTTCAGTATAGATTATCCTGTCCTAGAATGGCTGGGTGGACAGGACATTAACATCTGATTTACCATGTCCATGTATTTGCCATATATGCCATATTTGCCGTAAATAAATAGATTCTAAGAAACTGGAATCAATTAAGAAGGGGAAAATTTGCTAGGGAAAAAATGTATTGTCCTCATTTCAGATCTCTTTCTGTGTTGATGATAGGCTCAACCAGTTCCAGATGAAACAGTTAAGAAAATCCTTGGCAACAAAGCAACTTTCAGCCCCATTGTCACTGTGGAACCAAGAAGAAGAAAATTCCATAAACCAATCACAATGACGATTCCTATACCACCCCCATCCGGGGAGGGGATGACCAATGGCTACAAAGGAGACACAACGCCCAGCCTTCGGCTACTATGTAGCATTACAGGTTAGCCAAAAGCATAAGAACGTATATCCACATGTTTTCATGGTCTCGCTAGGTATTATGGTGCTCAAAGTCGTTGGAGGTTTTCAAGTAATGAAAGAAATTGTGATAAAAGCCTTTGCACATACAGTGCAAACTATACCATGGCAAAATAAAAAAAACTATATCATGCCAAGAAAAAATGTAGGGAGGGCAGTAATGGGAGGAGAGTGGAGGACAGGACCAGGATCTGACTTATGTTGGATCCTGACACTGTTCAGAGGGCAGGCAGGAGTGGTATATTACCTCTCCATTCTGCTTGGACTTGTGACACCTCCAAAGGTAGCACAAGTCTCTGTAGACTTATAGAGGCTACTTCGGTCTTACCTCAGTGAAGGGGACAAGCCTCCCCTTCCCAGGGTAACACAGTAGCAGCCTCTATAAACTTGCGCTGGATACAACACAGGCAAGTTAGGATTGCACTGTGACTGATTCACTGACTCATCAATACGCAGCTAAGACCACAAGACATAAAAGTATAAAATTTGAGGAGGGCATTCCTTCCATGATGTAGGTAGTAAAATCCTCCCCAAATTTCATGATTCTAGGTCCAGTGGTTTTGGCTGGGCATTGACGAGTCAATCAGTCAATCGGTTTTGGCTGGGCATCGATGAGTCAATCAGTTAGTGAGTCTGTCAAAGTAGTCACTCTTTGATTTTATATATATGTATATAGAAGATTACTTAATTAAATTTGATTTTGTTGGGGAGGGGTTACAAAACCTTATTTGATCCCAGGTAGCAGATAGATGCCTTCCCCACTAGCTGGGGGAATGCAGCAGAGCAAGTGGATGATGAGCTGCTGGGAGGAGAAGGCAGGTTTTCTCCAATTTGTTTTTTTTTAAGCCCCGGCATGACCTCACTTCTGGATGTGACATCACTTTTGGGGTATCATTTTGAGCTTTGTACTGGACTACACAATCATTAGCTACTTCACTGCATATTTTTGCAAAATGTCAAAGCTGTATAAAAACGGAGAACTTGTTAAACCAATATTTTTATCCCTTATTTATTTCCTAGGAGGTACTTCTCCAGCTCAGTGGGAAGATATCACAGGAACCACCCCATTGACATTTGTAAATGATTGTGTCTCTTTCACAACAAACGTTTCAGCCAGGTATAGTAAGAGCTAATGTTCAACAGAAAGTTATTTTTTGATGAAGGTTATATTAAGAGGATCAAAACAAGGTGTGTCTTTAGGGTGTGTATTGTACAGTACTACCTAGTATAAAATACCTAGTATAAAATCTGCAGCTGCTTACACTTAGTTTTCCTAAAATTATATGTCTTCGTTTCAGCATGAGCTGAAGGTGTCTGATGCAAAGGTGTAGCCTGGTCTTATTGGTACAGTTCTCATAACTCCTGTGCTATCTCAGCATGCTTTATAGCTTGTTTGTGAGTTTGCACTAGTAGAGCCAGTGCAAAAGGACCTTATCAGAAATTAGGTCGCAGTTATAATGTCCAGAGGTTGATCTGACCAAGGCATACATCTGTCTCACCAATCATAACATAACAAAGCATAGATATTGGTCAGACAATAAATTTTCTGGCATGATCATCAACATACATTGTCCTTCCAATCTACCTCTTAATCCTACCCTTCGCCTCAAGGCAGTGAACCTCTCCTACCAAGGTTTACATTTTCTTGTCTATTGACAGTTGCTGTATATTTCATTCATCATAAATTATATTTGTTGAAAACAATGACCAAGTAAGCAGAGAACTTGGAAATAGTTTGTTCTATAAGATAATATATGTGATATTTAAAATGTCTTGTGTTTTTAGTAACAAAAAACAAACTTAACATGAATAAAAGACTATCCCTCCAATCCAGAGTAACTACAGGAAGACATAGGAGGCACTTACTCTGGATTGCTCTATGCATTTCCCATAGGTTTCCCATAGGTGCCATCATAACTATGGCGGTGCAAAAGGTCCCATAGTTATTCTGGATTGTAGCCTGAGGATGCAATCCCTACTTCCAGTTAGGCCAGCATAAATCCCAGTACAAGTCCTGTGCTGCCTGGGGATGTCACAAAAGTGCCATAAGGCATTTCTGCACCACTCTAGGGTGTTTTAGGCCAGTGCACAGATATGTGCCAGCCTCCCCACACCACCATAACAATGGGAGGACTGGTGAGTTATGCTGGCCTAAATTGGTTAGGATTTCACCTACAGACTATTTTGCAGTACTAATAAACATTGCTGGAGATGTTATTCAAAAACATGCGTGAAAACACCAGCATTTCTGTTGTGGCCCACGAGAATTTTTGTTCAGTCTTTTGCTCAATTTTTTATTATCTGGATTTCCATTGTATGAAGATTGATTGTTATTTATCTTAATATGTGCATATTCAGATTTTGGCTAGCAGACTGCCATCAAGTTCTTGAAACTGTCGGGTTGGCCACACAGCTTTATAGGGAATTAATATGTGTTCCGTACATGGCCAAGTTTGTAATTTTTGCCAAAACAAATGATACAGTGGAATCCAATTTGCGTTGCTTCTGCATGACGGATGATAAAGTGGACAAAACGTTGGAGCAGCAGGAGAATTTTGAAGAAGTTGCAAGAAGCAAAGACATTGAGGTAAACAAGTAAAGCCTTGTTCAGCCATTTCTGCAAAATTTTAAACAGCATTTCTGCTGTTGAGTACTTACTTAACAATAGTAAGTGGTGCATGCTTTTTGCTGATGCAAATGTAGTCATACACCCTTAAGGTAGCTTTCAAGTAGTAATTTTAACAGTGGAGATTGGAAACTTTTATTTCGTTTGATCAGTATTGGGATATAACTAACAAAACTGACCAAAATGTTTTGTTGACCTTACAGGTTTTAGAAGGAAAGCCCATCTATGTGGATTGCTATGGGAATCTAGCCCCTTTGACAAAAGGAGGACAGCAGCTTGTATTTAATTTTTATGCTTTCAAAGAAAATAGACTGCCATTTTCTATCAAGGTAAAAGTAATACCCCTAGAAAAGTAACATTCATGTGTATTTTTTTGTATTATTTTTTCCTGAAAATAAAGAAATTGGAAATGTTTTGGAATGCTTGTTTGCAAATGTTTCAAAGCTCAAGGAGCGCTAAGGAGGGCTGCGCAGGAGACCCTACATCCTCTGGAGCATTCTGCAGATGTCCATAAGTTACATGAAAGTTACATGAAAACCCCTACCGCTCTCCACTTAGCAACACAATCCTGAGGATTGCATCACTCCCCTTGCCTCTTCCTCCACCTCTAAAGGAATCAAACTTGGGTGTTGTGACCCCCCCGTTTGAGTAACAGTTTTAGAAGAAGCTATTTGCCTGTTGATGTTGAGGAATCTTTCTCATGTCCTCATCTCTGGATAAGCTTTTGAAGACCAGTCTACTTATCTGACATTTTGAACACTGTAAAAAAAATTGAAACTGACTTTTACAAATGTCTGTTCCAATAAAAGGGGAGGATGTAGATGTCTTAAGTGAATATATAGTACAGTGATCTCCCAATTTGCCATGGTACTTTATGCACCCTTTATGATAGGGTACAGCCCTAACCTAGGCTGACACAACTCATTGGTTTTCCTGTTCTGTGGTGATGTAGGGAGAAAAGTGAATGTGTGTGCAGTGTCCTAACCTTCTCCAGGAATGGTGTAGAATTGCCTTACATCACCCGCAGATCAGCATAGGATTTATGCCAGGAAAAGTCCCCCAGACAAAAGGTGCCAGCCCCACAACTATCCTCTTTGTGTCTGCACTGCCTGCACTGGGCTGGTTCCTCCTCCTGCTCAGCTCTCTCCATCCTGGAACACCTTCCCAACCCCACAATCCCACATCACCATCCAACAAGTGAACTTACTGTCACCAGTGCTTGAATCGTCAGCACTATGCTAAGGCTCAGCACCAACTGGCATTGGCCTGGTGCCGGCAGTCTCTCCTCTCTGGGTGTCACAAACATGCCGTTAGCATGATGTCACCACTGGTGTTAGAGACCTATAGGACTGGGACCTGAAAGTCTATTATATACAACTCTGTAAGTTCTTAAGTCATCTGGAAATTTTTACTGAACAATTTTGAATTATGCAGATAGCTGTGTTGTCAGGACAGGTTTGTTCCTATTTCTTTGTCTGTGAAACACTATGAAAGGACAGTGTGGCATGATCTGGGAAGAGGATTAATATGTAGGATGGTGCAGGATTAATTTTTAGGAATCCTTTTTTTAAGGAATAAAGTACTTGACTGTGTGATCTTCAGTCAACTTTCCCCTCATGGTTAAAGAAACCTTTGAGTTTCTTTGTTTTAAAATCTGAGATAGCAACTTAAGTACATTTTCTGCAGATGTAACAATCCTGCAATATGTGATCTTTTATTTACAATATGTGAACTTTATTTACAGATAAGAGATACCAGCCAAGAACCTTGTGGTCGTTTATCATTTTTGAAAGAACCAAAGACTACAAAAGGTCTGCCACAGACTGCCGTTTGCAACTTGAATATCACCCTGCCAACACATAGAAAGGTACCATTGCTGAGGCTCATTTAATATATTTTGATGAAATTTGTTATTTAGTTTGCTTATAATAAAACCTTTGTAATGGGGAGTGCCCTGCAGTTGGATTAAGCCTGTTTTATGTGTGATTGTTTTCAAGTACGCAGAAAGCTTTTGAAGTTTCTTGTTATTGTGGTGTCAAATTTCTATTATTTTAAAGGCAGGTCCTCTGTTTGTAGCCCATGCTTCAGCTTACAGTTCATGGATGTTATGCTTTTAGTGATGTCATGTGTTGATTTGCATTGGATGTAAAATTTAAGTTTATTTTCTGTTGATACTTTTGGGTTTTATTTCCCTTATAAATTAGCTTGCATTTTTGTGCTCCCTTACTTAGTCCTTTTCACATCCTGATATTCTTTTCCCTGCTGTCCATTATAATATTCCTTGCCTCTGCAATGCATCTTGGGACCAAAAGGAAACAGAGTCAGATCAAGATGATGAGGTAATATAAATATTGTTTTTTATTCATTTATTTTCAGAATTTGTAGCAATAAAGAACTAGACGTTATAACACAAAAATATAACTGTAATTCCCAAATTATATGGTTGTATGTGTTTTTTAACCAAATTATAGGCATCAGATGAATTTTATGATCACATGTGAATAAGTTTTGGCTGCAACATTTGAAAATTATGGATTAAATCCAAATATATGTCCTTCAGGATGGGTGGAAGATGGCTTCCACTCATGAAAAGATTGGTTTAAAACTACAACTATGAAGAAAAACAAGTTATAATAAATCCATCAGTGTTGTTTAAAAAGCATTAGCTCTTGCACAAGCATGAGTACTGCTATAGAATCCACTTATGGTATTGCACAAACTCTTGCACAAGCATTTGTGGAACAGCACTAGCATATATTTTCTTTCCATTTAATATTCTTTTGAATCCAAATATCATCTTTAATAATTATGGATACAGTCAGCAGCCTGGCTGGGCTGATGTTTTCCTTCCTCCTTCAAGTACCAGTGCATATTATCACAGCCTAAAAAATCCTAGGATTAGAGATGCAAGACTTGATGGCTCTGCAGTTATTACCAAGGCTGGTTTTACTGGCCAGAGCCACAACTACAGACCAGAAACTGCAATCCACTGGGAAGATGGAACAGCACAAAGATGCTTATGTACTATGTCCTTCCTCTGTTTTGTTCACAAAGTTATCATAGTGTAGAAGGGAATAAGCACAAGTCTCACTAATTTCTGTTGGAGAAGACTACTAAAATCAACCTTGAAATTGATAAAGTTTGACAGCTTTAGACATTATTATTATTATTATTATTATTATTATTATTATTATTATTATTATTATTATTATTATTATCCCATCCAATAGTAGTCCAATGTTCACAAACTTTTTAAAGCAGCACATTTTCATTTCCAAACTGAACAGTTTTCTTTCCAGACGATGGGCGCAATCCAGAGTAACTACGGGGAGTCCTTGCTCTGGTGCAAGAACAATTTGCTCTGGATTGCAATATGAATTTCCCATAGGTTTTCACTAGGTGGTGCAGTAACTATGGGTACACATAATGTTTCTTACGTGCTCCCGTAGTTACTCTGGATTGTAGGGGATGTATCTTAAAAGCCACTTAAAATGGCCGATAGGTTAAGCAGGGTACAAATTTGTAAATAAATAAATTTAAAATAATCAACCAGCTAGTTTTTTTAGGAAGTGATTGACATTATTTAATTAATTGGCTTGGAAATTTCTATAGAAATTTATGGTGCAAGTTATCAGGTAGCAATTGTATACTGCTTTCTAATCCTCTTCCCTGCATTTGTGCATATTAAAAAAAATCCCCGTCCATGCCTTTTTTTTGTCCTATATGTACTTACTTTAAAGTAAGTGTATATTGTGATTTATGTGCTTTCATGGAAATTAATTTATTGGAAAGTATTTGAGTGGCTTATGTTACAGCTTGACTGATGTTTTATATGTGTAATTGTAGTATAGGGTGTGAACATTCACATTTGTAACTAAGAATCTAATACTAACTTTGATACAATTGAGTTGGAGACATAATAATAAAACTGTTTAATAAAAAATTAATGTACAGTACTTCTCAATGTTCCTTAATGAAATTGTAATGACATCAGGCAAAGGCTGAAAACCTACACACAATTTCCTCGGAGTAACCTGACTGAACACAGGGCAACTTCCCCTCTGGGTGATCCATGACATGACCCAACATGCTCCTCTCCCTCCTACCAACCATCCCCACTTCCCACGATACATACTGAGGCTTATGGTGCCTCGCACAGTGTTCCACAGCCATTGAGAAACCTTCTGAGGTGTCTCGAGCTGTTTTAAACAATATGGTTTAAAGTTTTTCAACATCATCTGAGCACTGTGCAGAGCTTCACTTGCCTGTCAATAGTTCGGACAGGCAGGTGGATTGGTAGAGTGGGCAGAGACAGTAGCAGCAGGATGTGGTATGAGTGCAGCAAGCACAGCACTGAGGGCATTTGCCCTCAGCCCCAGGTTCCCCCAGTGGCACTTGCTTATCTTGCAAAGTCAGGTACAATCCCAGTTCTCCAAAAACTATCTATCTACAGTATTTATATATCACTTTTCAACTAAAAAGTTCACAAAGTGGTTTACAAGAAAATGAAAAATAGCTAATTAATAGTTAATGGGTCTGAATCCCCAAGGTTTTTCATGATCTTCCATTTGTTATAGGGGAATGAAGGAGGTGTGTAATAAGATTTTTGAGAACATATCTGAATGGGGGAAGTGGGACAATTTTACAAACTGGGTTAAACTGTAAAAAATTTAAAGGTAAATTAGCATTGCATCTGGGAGAAAAGAGCATTTGGGGATGTGATATTATAAACACTCACTGTCCCATTTCCATGACTGTTCAAAAGGGTCAATTAATTAGAAAGAATCAGTGTGGTGGTGACAGCTAGCATACTGGGCTTCAAGATAGGAGAAGTGCATATGTGGTATATGTTGGTTGACCTTGAACCAGTCCCTCTTTCTAGATTAGCCATCTGACTGGGTAGTTATTATGCTAAATAATGAGGAAAGATAGGATACTGCCAAGTCTCCTTTCACTAATCACATATCCAGGTAGACTAATGGCTTATTTTATTTGCATGTTTCCCAAGATCTACAGTTATCCCTACAAGAGATCTAAACTGTGTGATAGATAGAATAAATAGTTTCTGTGTTGACTTGGTCTTTGTCTTGCTTGCTGCTTTGAATAATACATGACAACTTGGGGTGTAAATACTTGAAAATAAAGAAATGCTGTAGTTTGCAATGGTTTGCTAAAGATACCAAAAAGAAGTATGCTTTGTTACAGACGGAGAAAACAGACCGGCGACAGAATTTTGTCTCTCTTGCTTTACGTAAGCGCTACAGCTATCTGACTGAGCCTGGAATGAGTGAGTTCCTTAACATACTAATCCTGAAAATTGACTTTTCACAAGAAGAGGCATTTTTTCTATAAATGTTGTATTTTGGTGTCATTTGAGAAGGTCTGATTCAACAGGAGAAAGTATCCAGTTGACTAAGAGTCCTTTTGAGCCTAAAAAAATTCAGGCTTCTAAATCACACATGTTCTTTTGAACTATTTAAGTACTAAAATGTTGAATTCCTAATCTGTATTGACACGGTTTTGGAATGTCAGCTGTATTTTTCTATTTAAAAAGACAAGGTAATAAAACTATGGCAGTACTTCCCATAGGAAGTGATGTGGAAAAGCAGAACTCTGATTCAAGACAGTGTCCTTTCTGGGGTGGCATAATCCTTTGCAGCATACTTTGTTTTCAGCCAATTGAGGCTGAGCAAAGTCCCTCAAGGATTCATTTAAAACTGTGGGAGCATTTGTGGTTTTGAGGTGGGGTAGGGGAGGGGAAGTCTCATTCTTTGGGAACAATGTTCATAAAAGTATCCCTAGGACTGAACTTCCTTGTTTTTAAAATTATCCCATGCATATCATACTTCTGGTATTAATTTTTAAACTTCACTATTTCAAAAACAGGTAAAATAACACAATACAAAATTGAGAGTTACCAGTATAGCCTTTTAGAAGTCGAGTGCAGCATTTACATATAAAATGAACCCATGTAAATCATACTTCTTGTATTAGGTATTAATTTTTAAACTGTGATATTTCAAAAACAGGTGAAATAAGACACCATAGATTGAGAGTTACCTGTATAACTGTGCTGTTCTGGTTGGTCTTACAACACAGAACTGGGTTGCCCCTATGCCCAATTCAATGGGTTTTGAGGTCCTGAAGACGTCTCTTTCCAGTGCCAGAGCCCACTTTCAACTCTGCACTGGCTCAGAGACTATTAGGTACGAGCAAGCACTGCCTTTAGGCTCTCTCTTTCTCTGAGCCCCACTCGGACAGTCTCTACTCTTCCTCAAGAGTCCTTGACCTGGCATCAGATACAGTGACACTTCCACCAAGTATTCTAAGTTAAGGTCAAACTTTTATTACAAGACCAATTCATATTCAGTTTAAGCATAAATCTCAAGCACATTAATATTTGGAATATAAAATAATAAAACTACGCTCCTGCACTATACTTGGTTGCTCAATACATTTTTATGTTACTAATACATGGCCCAAACAGCCTCACGTTCCCAGTTGAGGTACCAATGTCCATGTGCCACACAGGCCTCTTCTTCTTGTGGAGAGCCCATCATCATGCAGCCTCTCATCACAGTGTTGAGCTTCGTCTCTTCCTCACCTCAGTCCCCTTTCACTCAAGCCAACTCCTCCCATACCCAATCATGCTTTGCAGGATCTACTACACCAAGAATAACTTTAGGTTAAAAAAAAAGCAGGCCTCCATCAGTCTTAGAAGACTATGGTATCGTGCTCTGCGCTGCATATGCTGCATGTGAAGCACGAAAGCCTGGGTTGGATTGTTATGGAGGATAGGCTGTTACCCAAGCAGCAAATCCCCCCTCTCCACACCACTGAATTAGTCCAATGGAAAGGCAGAGCCAATACGATTGGATCCAGCTGGCGTCGCAGAGCTGGGCTAAGGACAGGAGCTCACCCTGTCTTATGGGGCCGACCCGGGTCTTGAACCTTGGCCTGCTGATTAACAGGCACAGTATCTTAGCCACTTGCGCCACCCACAGCCCTAACTTTAGGTTAGCACAGTAGACATAGTCATAGAAGGTTGTTCAGGCTCAGGCATGGCTGTACATGACAATAGCCTTTCAGAAGCCTAGTGCAACATTTACATGTAAATGCCTTGAACTGAACAATATAGGGCAAAATCCAGAGTAACTACCGGGAGTCCTTGCTCTGGTGTAAATACAATTTAGTCTGGATTCCAATATGAATTTCCCATAGGTTTTCACTACGTGGTACAGTAACTACGGGTGCACATAAAGTCTCTTACGTGCTCCCATAGTTACTCTGGATTGGGGGATAGCAATCTCTTCCAAATATATTAGCTTTATTTTATTTTATTTACCTGTCAGAACTGAGATTGCAAAAAATTCAGTTGAATTTGGGAGCTAATTGTAATAAATTTCTGCGATCCAATCAGAAAAAAGATTGTGAGAGGCCCATTAACAGTCTATTTCAAAAATGATAAATCCTCATCAGGATTAAACTTTTCTCCCACTGATGTTTACTTCTTGATATTGTTGTAAACTTTAGACTTATTTACTTAAAGAGCACAATCCTAACCATATCTACTCAAAAGTAAGTCCCATTGTGTTCAATGGGACTAATTCCCAGGAAAGTGTGTTTAGGATTGCAACCAAAATATGACACCTGATACCATCAAAATAATTTCAAATAAAGCTGCATAGAGAAGGTAGTATAGTACCATGCAATAACTTTGTGCTTCTAAACTTATACAGTGGTTCTCAATGTACTTTTCAGATGGAATCCGTAGTGAAGGCCCTCTGAGTATCTATCTATCTATCTATCTATCTATCTATCTATCTATCTATCTATCTATCTATCTATCTATCTATCTATCTATCTACAGTATTTATATACCGCTTTTCAACTAACAAGTTCACAAAGCGGTTTACAAAGAAAATGGAAAAATAATAATAGCTAATTAAAAGCTAATGGGTCCCTGTCCCAAAAGGGCTCACAATCTAAAATGCAAAAAAGAACGCCAGCAGAAGCCACTTGAACAGACACTGCTGGGGTGTGTAGGGCCAGTTACTCTCCCCCTGCTAAATAAAAGAGGAACACCCACTTGAAAGAGTGCCTCTTGCTCAGTTAGCAGGGGATCCTGTTAGTATGGTCATGTAACCCAAATCTATGCACATTAACTCAGAAGTAAATACCATTGTAGCCAATTAGGCTTACTCCTTGGTAAGTGTGCATAAGATTTCAACCTTAATAGTTTGAGAGCTTATTATGGGAAAAGGTGGTCCTTCAGGTATCTTGGCCCTAAACCATTTATTACATGGCAATTTGTGAGGAAGCACTTAATTACCTTTCCTAACTAGATATTTTGACTCATCATTATGTGCTACTTTGCTGTTATATTTTGAACTAGACCACTTGCTTGCAATGAAAGTTGTCCTCAAAAGGTACCACAATACTACATCCTATAGAAGAAGTGTACTCTTCTTTTAATATGCTTACAGTGGAAATATTTTGGAACATTTGTGAATTCTGCATAGTACACCATACAAACTGTTTTATTCCATGTGCTTGTTTTGACATGACAAACTATGCATGACTCAAGTGAAATCTTTTGGTTGCTTTGCTTGCTCACGTTTTTTCATTAATTGTATTCCCCATTTTTTAATGTATGAAATGCTTCTTTAATGTCATTTAATGTGAATTTTTTTGTTTGATCAAGTAAAAGGAATATCGCATGAAAAAGCCAACAAATGCAAAAAAAATTCATTTTTTAAAATTTATTTTAATCCTTAAGTCAGAAAAGTTCTTGCTCTTATTGGCTTTGTGAGCGTGAAGCATAGAAGAAATGTGCATGGGAGTGAGAGAGATTGGACTTTATTCCCGTTGCTTCACAGTTTGCACATCAATTGCCTGTCACTTTAAAGATCTTTTGGGTTCTGCATGAAATATTTTGGAGTGGTTTGCAAAGCAAACTTTGGCAACTCAATGTCATTTGCACCAGTTTATACTGTTTTTTGTAGGTATTACCTATACAGGGTATTCAGTACTGCTAAGGATATAATGTCAGAAGTTCCTCAAAGGACAATTTCGGTATTTGCACAAAGCAAAGATATACCCATAACAGGCAAAATGGAGCTGAGATTAATATTTCAAACCTAGCACATCAGAAAGTCAATAGGAAGTAAGAGAAGAATTTTTGGTTGTGGCTGTTACTTTAGACCATAATGGTCTCCTTCTTGGTGTATTCTGTTTCTTCATTGTTTGCAGACTTGGTTGCCTTGTGCATTCTGTCTTTCATTTCCTATGGCTTGCCTTCTGCTTTGTGTCATTCATTTCTTGTTGCTTTTTTATTGTTTTGGATCATCCATAATTATGTGCCTCATTCCTGATTTTTCCTCCTCGTTAGCTGTTGATTTTACCTCATTCTAATTCATACAAACAGTTGTACTTGCTTTTTTGTAATATTACAACGTTTACTGACCAATTTTCTTCTCTGGTCTCTCTGTTTTTCAATCATTTTTGTTGATTTTTTACGTTTGATTTTTTTGGTTTAACAATTTAAGAAACAGTTGAACGAAGTGCAGGAGCAACAAGATCCCTACCTTCTACATATTCATACAAGCCATTCTTTTCAGCAAGACCATATCAGTCATGGACAACAGCACCAATTACTGTGCCTGGGCAAGGCAAATCAGGCTTCACTTCCCTATCAAGCTCTTCCTCTAACACTCCAACAGCTTCCCCATTAAAATCAATATGGTCTGTTTCTTCTGCTTCGCCAATCAAATCCACATTAGGAGCCTCCACTACATCTTCAGTTAAATCTGTTAGCGATGTAGCTTCTCCAATTAGATCATTTCGGACAATCGCCTCACCAATAAAAACTGTGGTTTCTCAGTCTCCATATAATATCCAAGTCTCTCCTGGTTCTTTCGTCAGAGCTCCCACAGTTGCAGAAGCCACTAGTTTAAAAGGGCTGGCATCCACTTCTACATTCCCCTCTCGGACATCTCCAGTGACTACAGCTGGGTCTCTTTTGGAGAGATCATCCATTACCATGACGCCTCCAGCATCTCCCAAATCGAACATTAACATGTACTCTTCGAGTTTGCCATTTAAGTCAATCATCACATCAGCATCACCGCTTTTATCTTCACCTTTAAAATCAGTGGTGTCTCCTGCTAAGTCAGCAGTTGATGCTGTTTCATCATCTAAAGTCACGGTGGCTTCATCCCTCACATCCCCTGCGAAACACATAGTTGGGCATACAGAGGTAGCAATGGTTAATGGATCCATGTCACCTTTGAAATATCCGTCCCATGCCAGTATAATCAATGGATCCAAAGCCTCAGCCACATTTCAAGACAAGATCACTGCAGCAACCAATTCTGCAAGTTGTGCTGTTCATGCAGCCACTGATACAGTTGAGAAAATGTTTCCAACCACTACTGCAATGCCATTTTCTCCACTCAGGTCGCTTGTGTCTTCAGCTCCATCAGCTTTTCAGTCAATAAGAACTCCTCCTGCAGGTGCACTATTCACATCTCTTGGGTCAATATCGGCAACTACCTCGTCAGTAACTTCATCAACAATCACAGTGCCAGTATATTCTGTAGTCAATGTTTTGTCTGAACCAGCACTGAAGAAGCTCCCAGAGTCATCTTCCCTTACAAAATCGGCAGCTGCGTTGCTATCGCCTATTAAAACATTGACTACAGAGACACGCACACAGCCTCACTTTAACCGAACCTCATCACCTATAAAATCATCCTTGTTTTTAGCACCCTCTGCTCTTAAGTTGTCCGCACCATCTTCTTTATCTTCTAGTCAGGAGATATTAAAAGATGTGGCTGAGATGAAAGAGGACCTAATAAGAATGACAGCGATATTGCAGACAGATGTAATGGAGGACAAGTCATTCCAGCCAGAACTAACAAAAGAGGGTAGAATAGATGATGAAGAACCTTTTAAAATTGTTGAGAAAGTAAAAGAGGACTTAGTAAAAGTTAGTGAGATACTGAAAAAAGATGTGTGTTTAGAAAATAAAGGATCAACCAAGCTATCCAAAAATGATAAAGGACACTCATCTGAGGATGAATGGGTAGAGTTCAGTGCAGATGAGATTGATGAAGCAAGACGGCAAGGCTTGACGTGTCCTCATATCTCTATTCCCGAAAAGATGCAAATTAAAGCGAAAGCTGTATCTGAAAAGGATTATAACTTGTCTAAAGTCATTGATTATTTGACAAATGATATTGGTAGTAGTTCACTGGCAAGCTTAAAATACAAGTTTGAAGAGGGGAAAAGAGAAGGTGAAGAGAGACAAAAAAGAGTTTTAAAACCAGCCATTGCATTGCAAGAACATAAACTTAAAATGCCTCCAGCCTCCATGAGGCCATCTACTTCAGAAAAGGAGTTGTGTAAAATTGCAGATTCCTTTTTTGGAACTGATACTATTTTGGAGTCTCCAGATGACTTTTCTCAACATGACCAAGACAAAAGTCCTTTGTCTGACAGTGGCTTTGAAACAAGAAGTGAGAAAACGCCTTCAGCCCCACAAAGTGCAGAGAGCACAGGGCCAAAGCCCCTTTTCCACGATGTGCCCATTCCTCCAGTCATTACAGAAACTAGAACTGAGGTAGTTCATGTTATTCGTAGTTATGAACCGACATCAGAAGAGGTTCCTGAACCACAACCGGAAGAGCCACCATCACCAAAAGTGGCACCAACTATTATGGAGCTGGAACCCAGACCAAATAGTGGTTCTATCAAAGAAAAAGTGAAAGCATTTCAAATGAAAGCCAGTAGTGAAGACGATGATCACAAGTGTGTACTTGGCAAAGGTGTCCGTGTAAAAGAAGAAACTCATATCACTACCACAACTCGAATGGTTTACCATAAGCCTCCATGCACTGAGAGTTCTTCAGAAAGAATTGAGGAAACAATGTCTGTTCATGATATCATGAAAGCTTTTCAATCAGGACGCGATCCTTCCAAAGAGTTGGCAGGTCTGTTTGAACATAAGTCTTCAGTAACACCAGATGCTAGCAAGTCTACCGAAATTTCACCACATCTTGCAGAGAAGGACAGCAAAATGAAACCCAAACTGGAGCGTATAATAGAGGTCCATATCGAAAAAGGTAATCAGGCTGAACCTACTGAAGTCATTATTAGAGAAACAAAAAAGCATCCAGAGAAAGAAATGTATGTTTATCAGAAAGACTTACCTCGGGTTGATTTGGAGAAACAGGATGCTCTTCCTTGTTCAGATGAACAAGGACAGCCGGAAGAAGAAGAACTTACAGCTGAAGAGTCGCTGCCCTCTTATCTGGAATCTTCTAGAGTAAATACTCCTGTGTCTCAGGAAGAAGACAGCCGCCCTAGTTCTGCCCAACTTATGTCTGATGACTCGTACAAAACACTGAAGCTTTTGAGTCAACATTCAGTAGAGTACCATGATGATGAGTTGTCAGAACTAAGAGGGGAGTCTTACAGGTTTGCTGAGAAAATGCTTCTCTCAGAAAAGCTAGATGTGTCTCACTCTGATACTGAGGAGTCAGTTACTGAACATGTTCTACCCTTTAGCACAGACTTACAGGGGCCAGATAAACGATGCAGAGACAAAGTAGCTACTGTCCCCCAAAAAGAAATCCTCACCAAAATATCTAAAGATATTTCAGAAAATGGTGTAGGTAAAATGTCTAAAGATGATCATTTTGATAAAGTGACAGTGTTACATTATACTGGAGATGTTAGTAGCCCAAAGCACGCAATGTGGATGCGTTTTACTGAGAACAGATTAGACAGAGGTAGAGAAAAGTTGATATATGAAGACAGGGTGGACAGGACTGTTAAGGAGGCAGAAGAAAAGTTGACAGAAGTATCACAATTCTTCAGGGACAAAACAGAAAAACTGAATGATGAACTGCAATCTCCAGAGAAAAAGCAACAGAAAAATGGAAAAGAAGCTCGTTCTGGGCATAGTTCAACAAGCAGCAGCCCAGAAAAGGTGACAATTGCTGATATACCAAGCTCAAAAGATGATTGGACTAAAGGAGGACTATATGGCCCTGATGGAAGGTGTTTTCCAAAGCCCGATGAAAGAAGAGCAGCTAGTTTGCCCAGTAGCCCTGAGAAAAGGGCTCTTGCACAGCAGACTGAGGATTGTAAGCATCTGATGGAACTCAAAGGCATTGCTCACAAGAGTAGCATTCCTGAGGCTTTGCCAACCGGCTTTCAGCTGAAGCAATCCAAACTCAGTTCCATTAGGCTGAAGTTTGAACAGAGCATTGGTTCAAAGAGCAAGGAAGCACCTCAAGATGATAAAAAACAGGACACCCAATCCAAAATCCCGGTGAAAAAATTACAGGATAGCAAGCTCCCAGTCTATCAGTTCTATGCACGAGAAAAGCATGCCAAAGATGTAGACCTTGCAGATGGGAGTATCGCTTTGCAAAGGGAATCTTCTGCCGTCAAGTTAAAAGAGGGCAGTCAGGGTAAAGGCAAAGCTCTGGAAGATGCTTCTTCAGATGTACTGAAACATAGAACTGGAACACTGAGTAAGAATGTTCCTGATGGGTTTCTGGAGCAGAAGACAAAGAGTCTGGCATACAGCATGAGCGCAGATACTTCAGCAACCAAGGGGCATTGGGACAAAAAGATCTATCGAACGTGGGAGAGTCCTGGAACATCTGCCCCTAAAGAACAAAAAGAAAAACTTTCCCATGTGCTTGTTCAGGACGTAGTGAAAGAAAACCATATTGCTCACCTTGAGACAAAAGACTTGGGCAAAGCTCGTGAACTTATCACTGTGACAGAGCATGAGCACAGAACATCAGCAACGGGATCCCGCGCAAAGGAGGTGAAGGAAGTGACTGTGAAATCTCCATCCAAAAAAGTTCTTTATAGAGAATACGTTGTCAGAGAAGGGGACTCTTCCAGTGAAGCGATGGATAAAACTTCAAAGAAAAAAGAATTGCTGACTACCTCCCACATTCCCATCAGAATTTCAGAAGAAAAAAGGATGTTATCTGCTAACATTCCTGATGGTGCTCATGAACAGCCAAAAAACTCAGTACATGAACTGTCATCCAATGTGCCCCATGCAACTATGGCTAAAGATCAAAGACAAGTTGATTATATAGGGCATGATCAAAATAAGCATTCAGAATTCAGTAAGGCCAGCAGCAAGCGACACCATTGTAGAGAGTTCAGTCCTCCCATGGAGGATACAGAGAGATCCCCTAGTAAATCACCTGATTCTTTAGAAATTAGCCCAGGAAAGGAGTCACCCTCAAGGGACTTGGACTCCATTAATGGTGATAGTTGGGTGAAATCTGCCCCTTTAGCAGCAGCTGAAGGAACAAAAGAGATAAAACCTTTACCTGTTTATGTCAGTTTTGTTCAGGTAGGGAGACAATATGAGAAGGAGGTACAGCAAGGAAATATTAAAAAAATTGTAAGTCAGGAAAGTAAGACAGTACAAGAGACAAGGGGAGGGATTTATATCACCAGGCAGCAAAAGCAGCTTCCTTCTCCACAGGGTAGTCCAGAAGATGACACACTAGAACAGGTGTCCTTTATAGATAGCTCTGGGAAAAGCCCATTAACACCTGAAACACCTAGCTCGGAGGAAGTTAGTTATGAGTTTACATCTAAAACGCCTGATTCACTAATAGCTTATATACCAGGCAAACCCAGCCCTATCCCCGAAGTTTCTGAGGAGTCAGAGGAGGAAGGAGATGCTAAGTCATCCTCCGTCAAACAGATCACAGTTGAGGTTCCAAGACTGGACAAAATGTTGCCCAATAATATAGACAGAGATTCTAATAAAAAGCCAAAAGGGAACAGGGTTGCCTATATTGAGTTTCCACCTCCTCCTCCACTAGATGCTGATCAGACAGAATCAGAAAGACATCGCCACTCATCTGAGAGTGAGATGGAAATGATAGAGGTGAACCTACAGGATGAGTATGATAAGTGTCATTTGGCTGAACCAATCATAAGAGTACAACCGCCTTCTCCTGTGCCACCAGGAGATGTCAGTGACTCAAGTGATGACGAATCCCTCTACCAACCCATTCCAATTAAAAAATACATGTTTAAACTAAATGATCTGGAAAATGACCGGAAGGAAGCATCCAAGCATAAATCATCAGAAAAGAAGGAGACTGGGAAGCCTAGTGAATTTGAACTTGAGTCTCCCCAGAACGATATCGCCCAAAATGGGAATAATGACCAGTCTGTCACTGAATGTTCAATAGCAACCACAGCAGAATTCTCCCATGACACAGATGCAACTGAAATTGACTCTCTTGATGGCTACGATCTCCAAGATGAGGACGATGGCTTAACTGAGAGTGACTCTAAAATTGCAGGCCCAGCCGTAGAAACCAAAAAAGATATATGGGCTACAGAAGGCATTTTGAAACAGTCTGATCGGTGTTTTAGCCAAAGTAAGCTAGAAGTTATTGAGGAAGAAGAAAAAGTCAGCAATGAAGAACACAAGCCATTATCAAAATGCCCAGCTTCTGAAAAATCTGCAGATAAAACTGAACAAAAGTCAGGAGCACAGTTTTTCACTTTGGAAGGCAGACACCCTGATAGGACTGTGTTTCCTGATACGTATTTCAGCTACAAAGTAGATGAAGAGTTTGCCACCCCCTTTAAGACAGTTGCCACGAAAAGTCTAGATTTTGACCCTTGGTCCAATAATCGTGGCGATGATGAAGTTTTTGAGTCTAAATCGAAGGACGATGAGACTAAGCCTTTTGGCCTAGCAGTAGAAGACAGATCTCAAGCGACAACACCAGACACGACTCCAGCCAGAACGCCAACAGATGAAAGTACACCAACTAGTGAGCCCAATCCCTTCCCATTTCACGAAGGGAAGATGTTTGAGATGACTCGCAGTGGCGCAATTGACATGAGCAAGAGGGATTTTGTTGAAGAAAGACTCCAATTTTTTCAGATTGGTGAGCATACTTCTGAAGGGAAGTCAGGGGACAAGGGGGAAGGGGATAAAAATAAAGTCACTGCCATCACACAGTCAGGGAACAAAACTATAGAAAAATCCATAGAGAGAGAAGTAGAAACACCAGCAGTTGAACATAAACTCATCATCCAGGCCAGTGGAGATTGTATGGAAGCAACACCGGGTAGTAACTCACTGGAGAAAACATCAACAGCTGTTAATGCTTCTAAAGTTGATTCCAAATTGCGCACACCTATTAAAATGGGAATTTCTGCTTCCACCATGACGCTGAAGAAAGATGTCCCTGGAGATGGGCCAGATAAGATAGAGTCTGGAATGCCAGGTGTTCAGGAGTTAGACTATGAATCCATAGTGGAGGTAACATGCACAGCTACAATTAGCCAGTCAAGTGATAGGGAAGCAGAAAAGCTTGATTTCCAAAAAGATAATTTTAATAACAACAACAATTTGGATCCGACCACTCCAACTGCCAATAGCATTGCCTGTAAAGTAGTGCTAAATGAACATTTTGAGCCCAAGCACCCCACACAGAAAGCAAACAAAATGAAAAACATGTCAGAAAATGGTACAGGCGCAACACAAGGACATTGTAAGCCAAAAGCACATGGAGAACAGCGGAAGCTGTCAGAACCGGTAGGGAATAGAGCAAGATCAAAGCTTCCCATAAAGGCTACCTCAGCAAAAGAAGCCATCCCACATAGTAGTAGTCAAACCACCAGAGTGAGTAAAGTAAGACAGGATAGTAAACTTGACAAAAGGAAACAATGCAGCTCTTCTCTACATATAGAAGTAAGGTCTAAGATTCCTGTAAAAAATTCACAAAGGCATAACTTAGCTACAGTTAGAAAAACACCAGCAGCTGAAAGCCATGAGCAGCTAGAGAGAAGCAAAGTCAAACCGCTTCCTTCTAAATTACCATTAAAGGTAAGATCTACCACCATCACTACAACTACCACCACAACAGTTAAAGTTAAGCAAAGTCAGCTTAGGGAGGTTTGTAAACATTCTATTGAATATTTTAAGGGAATTAGTGGTGAGGCTTTAAAGCTCGTGGACCGCCTGTCTGATGAAGAGCAAAAGGTACAGTCAGAAGCATCCGATGACGATGAAGAAGACAGTTCATCAAGAAACACGTCCTTGTCTGAAGCCACTCAAGTTTTCCAGCCTTCCATTACCTCGAAGCCCGCTAGAGATATGAGAACAGAGGCAGCACCTTTAAAATCAAAGATTGAAAAAGCCGACAGTGAGAGGAGGAGGAGTAAGAGGACTGGTGAGAATGGAGGGAGTCAGGTTTCTGGAGCTCACATGGCTCACCTCGTGGAGATCAAGCCTAGTTTGTAAAACTTTCAACTTGTTGATCCTAGTGCATGAACTGTTGTGATTGCCTGTGAAGTGACCTACTGTAGTTCTCATTCTGTCATTGTCATCTGTATGTGCTGTCTTCTACTCTCTTTTCTTCCTTTCAAAAAAGCCTATTTTATAGACAGCTAGTAAAAGCATGCTGAAAACATTCATGTAACAATTCAGATCTTAAGACTATTTATTTTGTGACAGAAAAATCTCATTTTGTCAAAGTAGAGAAAACAGATTTTTTTTTCTTTAAGTACTGATGGTTGTTTTATTCTCCTCTCCACCAGTACTTAAACTACTGTGGCAACAGTTCAGTATTGTTGGCATGTTTGGTTTCATTTCTACAATTAACATCATATAGTTTGACACTCTACCTTATAAAGGTAAATATCACAAAACTGTGACAAAAATATATCTATATATTTTTAGGTTTTTAGGGCACTCAGTCATTTGATCTGAGCACCAGTTAACATAGTGCATTATATTAAACTTCTTAGTAAGTGCTTAGGATTCTTTCACGATATGTTTTTAATGGAGAAATTATAAATCACAGGTCCACAGAGTCCGTGTGAACGAACAGATATAAGGATGGCAATAGTGGCTGATCATTTGGGACTTAGCTGGACAGGTAAGACCTGATGATGTGATAATGACAGAGAAGCTGGCATGTTGTTTACAAATAAGTGTTTCGGTTGATAGGAAGAGCTGTACCAGAAATTACAAAAATTTACAAATTTTTGTAAAGTCTTTCAAACTCTGTTCAACCTATTTTTTATTTTACTGATTATCTTCTTACCCCAATAATGTTTTTACTTATTTTTTAATGGTAATTGCTTTGTAATAGTGTACAGTTCCATGGTTTGTTTCAGAGTGCCTCATACTTGAACTGAAAGCAGTGCTACCGTGCAGGGTGGTATAAATAGTGCCAATTTTTCACTTGTCAGTTGCAGCTTTCTTTGCAACATACTACAGGGTAATTCAAAATGAATGGGACAAAAAGAAGACATACCTGTGACTTTTGTCCCATTCATTTTGAATCATCCTTTATAAAACTCCAGAGAGCCCTCCAGTCTTCAAGTGCATCATAAGACCCCGTCCTAGGAAAGTGGCAGGAAAGCATTGTACCCCCAGAACTTTGGCTTCTGTTAATCAAAGTCTATATGTAGTATGACATATAGGGCGCAATCCTGAGTAACTATGGGGGGGGAGTCCTTGCTCCGGTGTAAGAACAATTTGCTCTGAATTGCAGTATGAATTTCCCATAGGTTTTCACTGGGTGGTGCAGTAACTACGGGTGCACATAAAGTCTCTTACGTACTCCCGTAGTTACTCTGGATTGTAGGGATAATCTATTGATCCTTCTGATATTACCATTAATAACTGTCGGGAAGATAAAGTTAGCCCTATCCATAGTAGCAGGACATGAGGATGTTGGAACTTGGTGGGGGGCAATATCACTTCTTGGGAGAAGCAGCTTTAAGTGGCCATTTCCCTTTAGCACCTATAGGACAGATTAGGTTGAAGAGGTTGTGATCATTCTCAGAACTATACCCTGTCTATTATTACAATAAAATCATTTGTATTGACTCATTAAAAAATCAACCTCATTAAAAGGATTATTCAAAATAAACTTGATGCAATTTTCTGCCCCCCTTTTCCCCACTGTAGAACTGGCAAGAGAACTGAATTTTTCTGTTGATGAAATTAATCAGATCCGTGTAGAAAACCCGAACTCTCTCATCGCTCAGAGCTTCATGTTACTAAAGAAGTGGGTTACCAGAGATGGCAAAAATGCTACAAGTAAGTTTAACAATATTCTGTATTGCTTCTGTATTCATATAGATTCCGTCTCTAATGTATTCATTTCTGTAAATTTATTCAAACTTGAAATTTGAAATAAATTGATTACTTTATTCCCTGGCCCAGTGTCAGAGATCATGACTAAAATCCCAAACATGTGTTTCTGGACGTAAGACCCATTGAACACAGTGGGCTTACTTTTGTGTAGACAGGGTTAGGATTGTGCTCCATGGCTGCAATCCTAATCTGCAGTTAGGCCAGCCTAGGCCCCAGCACAAATCCTGTGCTGATGAGGGGGTATCACAAAAGTGCTGTAAGACACATCTGTGCCACTCCTCGGGGAGGTGTGGGCCAATGGACAGACATGCCCTTGTCTCCCTGTATCATAATGGGAATGGGAAGACCAATGAGTTAGATCAGCCTAGGTTAGGACTGCATCCTTAGTGGGCCTCTTGCCAAAACATTTGCCCACCCCTGATCTACAACAAAATAGTTATAAAGTTCAGTGCTGTCATTTTAAAATTTATTTTCTGCCTTCTCCTGCAGCTGATGCCTTAACCTCTGTATTGACAAAAATCAATCGGATTGACATTGTAACCCTGTTGGAAGGACCAATATTTGATTATGGAAACATTTCAGGCACAAGAAGCTTTGCAGATGAAAATAATGTTTTTCATGAACCTGTTGATGGTAACTGAGTTTGTTTCATTATGATTATCCTTTTTTCTCTTTTATTCAGTAGAGTCTAATTTAAATTTTGATTTATTTTTAATAATATATATAAAATCCTTATCAAGAAACAAATTTATTTTCTTTCCAAGAAAAAGTATAGGTTCCCAATAAGCACTTGGTTTGGCTGTATTTACTATATGACTGAATTCAGTGTAATGTCTGATAAGGGCCCAATTCTGAACATCATGTGCTGGCTTACTGCTGGCGCATAGTGTTTCAAACATACCATAAGGCCATACCATACTATAAGGCATGCTTGCAAGCCTTATTTTGGGTCCAATACTGGAGATAGCCCAGTGTGAGCCTGCTTTGGAACCTGTGGGTCTGTAGTCATCTGGCAGCTTGCCCAGACCAGTAGGTGGCAGAAAGGTGAGTGGAGCATGGTGGGAGCCAAGAGACGCATATCAAGGGGTGGATGGCAGAGCAGAGACATGGTGGGGGTGGGACCAGCGGAGCTCAGCTCCACAAGATACAGTGTTGTATGCTGAATCGGACACGAGGCATGTTGATTCTGCAGCCTGCAGCTAAATAGCTGCCACAGAATTGAGTAGTCCCATTGTGGGGCTACCAGCCTTACTCAGGGAAAAAGAATGAATGTCCCCTTTTCCCAAGGAGGTATTGGGATCCACCAGCAGCTACCTGGTGTGCTCAGGATGCCACGACTGCCATTTTGGTGCTACAAATCCTGTGCACTGGGCAGCTACAATTGGGCTGTAAATCAGTTTTTTAGGTAGGATTACTGCTTCAGTACTGTTGCTTTGTATTCCAAAATTACTGAGAGTGCAATCCAGAGTACATGATGGGCCAGCGCAAGTTCCTACTTCTAACTAGAGGTGCACCAACCTAACTCAGCCAACCCACACCTCCATGGGCCAAAAGAAGGAAAGAACTTTGCTGGGCTTAGCAGACCAACATAGGGTCTGGTGAGCACAGGTAGGGCTGCTCCCATCTACCTAAACTTAGGCCACCTTCAGAGGTGGCCTAAGTCTGAGCAGATCTATTGGGTCTTCTACCATGGGGAAGGGAACAAGTCTCTTCTTCCCTGCGGTGATGCAGTAGCAGTCTCAAACTTGCAGGCATGCCATCACGCATGTTCTAGTGCAAGTTGGGATTGCTCTGTGAATGGGATAATGGATCTCACATGTTTCCTTTAACGCCCAGAGTTTCAATGAAATTTTAACCTACATAATATTGTCTTCCAGTTGTAAAAGTTTTTATTCTGGCACCTGGGTACATACAAATGAAGTTGCAGCAATGCTCAAGTTACAAAAGTTAATTCTGACACTGATAGGCTGCTTTCTAATTTTTTGCGGGTGTGGGGGGGAGGTTGCTATTGTTTTCTAAAGCCGTCTTGTTTTGAATACCATGAAAGTCAATTATTTTCTTTGTATGCTATCAAATACATAGCATGTTTGCTGCCTTCCGTGAGGATTTCCTGGCTTTGCAGAGCATATGGGCTTAATTCATCTCAAGCAATGCTCTTGATCATTGAATCATTATGTTCCAGAAATAAAGTTTTATCAACATTTTAAGAAATTTGCTCTTGAAATGTTGTTTATGCCTTTTAATCATAGGCAGGTGTCTTTTTATGAAGAGAATGTGATTCTCTGTACTGCTTTCTGTCCTTCCTCTCCTCTGAACCTTCCTGAAGCTTCTCGTCCTCGCCAAGACCAGACTATTTCTTAATATCCTCTCAGCTGAGTCAGAAAGCTCCCATTAGTGCATGATACTCTCTAGTTAGCACAGCCTATCATCAAACGCTTTTCCTCTCTCCCTCATCTCAACCCAATTTATCTAATATTTATGTGTGGGACTACAATTTAAAAATTCACTGTCACTTTCTTTGTCAGTCTACCCCCAAAAGCAGGGATGGTCAACTCTTCTTTTCCTAGAAGCGACTCCATTCCCCAGATGCTAGTGTGGTCTCTGGAAGTGTCTCTTGACATACCAACCAAACCCAGCACAGTTGAGCATCACAGATGTCAGTTATAAATTTGTGAAGCACTAACAGCTTCACAGCTAGGGAGCCTTTATGGCTGGCATGAGGTTGTTGATTGCTGGGCAGAAGAAATAATGTGGTTCCTGAGAACTCCACCAGGAAGGCTGATCAGAGTCACCTTTTTAATTTCCAGAATGTTCGTGAGATTGAAATACTTTAAAATGTTTAAAAGCTACTGCAAACCAAATTTGTTACGGCACGCTGATTAAAATTTGGTGATGTAATCAAGGGCCACATAAAGTTGCTTCAAGGCCTTAATCTGGCACACAAGTTATCAGTTGGCCATCCCTGTTCTTGAGAATAATTGTTCTCATGCTTTCTTTTCTTATATTTTCTTTTTTTCTTTATTTAATCAGTGTTTCTGATTGTACCCATGTCACCAAGATCGCCTCAGTCTCCAAGATCACCAAGATCTCCTTACTCATCACAACCCTCTCATCTATATAGCTTTACTGTTCCTGAAATCTATATCTAGATCTTCCCTGTACTGTAGCTTGTGATTGATACCCTTTTAATGTTAGCTTTTGATGTGCTTTGTTTGAGAATCTTCTATATCTGTACTTCTTGAGTTTAATTCATAACTACTGCATTCTCATGGGTGCAGTGATTATATCACATAAGCAATGGCATGTGACAGGTATAATTTTTAAACCCCCAAAATGTTAGCCAATTTTTAAGAGGCTATAGGAAAATCTGGCTGTCTTGCACTATACTTTACAGTGCAATCCTATGCATATCTACTCAGATGTAAGTCCCATTATAGTTTATTGGACTTTCTTCCAGGTAGGTGAGTGTAGGAGTGCAACCTTAATTTTTGACATAACATTAAATATGTACATTGTATGTGAATTGAAATAAGAACAGATTCAGTCCATTTGCCAAGGAAAAATTTTATACTTATAAAGTCATTAAAACAGTTAGAAAACCAATGAAAACTTCAAGGTCAAGCATTTCTGAAATGGTCAGAAGCGATAACTGTTTTATACTAGCATTTTTAATTACTTCATTTTGTTGCATTCTTTACAGAACTTGCATCCATTACTACATACATAATTCAATGGCTATATCATTTCAAACATTTTGCATATATAATCAGCCATCTACATGCTTGCATATATGTTGCTCCATACTTCATTGCATTCAGTCCAAATGTACTGTCTTCCTTAGGTTATCCCACCATTCAAGTGGAACTGGAAACTCCCACTGGGTTGCGCTTCGTGCCAACCACCCATTCCCATCAAGATGATTTCTTTAGTGATTTCTCTAGTATAGAGTCACCCCTTAGAACTCCCAGTAGACTGAGTGATGTGTTAGTAACACCACAGGGAAATATAGATGATACAGCAGCAGGACCTCCAGTGGTGACTGAAGAAGACACTTCACTGGAAGATGGCAAACATGATTTCTCAGTGCCTAGAGAAGAAACATCTAAAGATGTAGGCCAGACCCAGCTGGAGGAAATGGACCTTAATGATTACCCTCACTATCTTGGCACTTATACCGAGATACCAAAACAAACTCTAAGCAAAGCAACTTGTCCAGACTTAGTGAGAACTGAGCAGCATGAGAGAGAAAAGTCTGGTACTGATGAGGAGATGACAGAAGACAAGCTTAAATCTCTGTTTGAAGATGTTCACCTTGAAGAAGTGGTTGAGTCTGAGGAGATGACAGAAGAAAAAGTGTTGTCTATTCTAAAGTATGTTCAGCAGGCAGAACAGGAACTGTCTTCAATTACAGGTTGGCAGAGTGAGGCCTCCAGCGCCAACGTGGAACCACCAACACCGGGACGAAGAATAAGCAGTGAATTGCTGGATCGGCTAGATGACAGGTATGAATGAAAAAGCATAGAAAAACACATTTTTATTAAAAACTTACAGTCTTCTGTTTTTTTAAACTCCATTTTTTTTGACCTTACGGTTTTTGTCCAGATGAGACACAGATTAATGATATAAATAAGCAGGGATCATTGTTTTATTTTATTTTATTAAATATGTATGTAGGGACAGTTTACAATATGACATTTAAAACAGTGAGATCCTAAAATTAAAAAATCACAATAAGACCAACTCAGAACAAAACCAAGAGATAGAAGCATCTTTGCCTGTCTCCCGAATAAAGTATGCAGAGTGGACAAATGGGCCTCTGAGATGGGGAAATTGTTACTGTGTTTGGATTAGAATTAGAAACTGGAATTGGATTCCATTGATCCAGAGCTATTGCAGAAAATGTCAGCTCCTTCCATTCAGATGGTACTCTTAGCTGGACTTTGCTGACTAATAACATCTTGGAGAGATGAGGGAATCACTCAACTATTGACACTCCCTGAGATTATCAGGGCTCAGATTATTTAGGGCCGAAACCAGCACATTGCATTGAATCTATAAATCCACTGGGAATATACTGGTACTAATTAGTCATATTAGCAAATTAAATTGCCTTATACTGAGTCAGACCATTAATCCATCTAGCCAAGTACTATCAGGGGTACTCTTGCAAGGGAGGAAAAGTGGGATATAAATTAAAAAAATAAATACATAAATAAATAAAATATCAGAGGCTCTCCCATGCCTCAGCCTTTCCCAAGCATGTTGTCTGTGATACTTTTAAGTGGAGATGCCAAGTACTGAACACTGGACCTTTTGCATGTTAGTCAGTGCTTTGTTACTGAGCTATGCTCCCTCCCTCTGAACTATATACAGAATTGAGAATTTTAAAATACTGTACTTTGTCCAAAATCCAAACACTAATATCATGTGTCATGAGATCATTTCTATTGGACTGAAATTTAGTACCTAATTTGAAGTTGTTTCTTAGTTTACAGACTTAGAGCACAATCCTAACCATGTCTACACAAAAGTAAACTCCTTTGCGCTCAATGGGTCTTACTCCCAGGAAAGTATCCTTATGATTGCAGCCATTATTGATTTTAGCTCAGCCATAAAAAGACAGTATAAAACTGAAGTAAAGAAAGAGTAGCTATTTTTCCCCTCTGTATAATCCAGTGATTTTTTGTGGTGTTCATGAGGAGGTGCCGCAAATATTGGAGGGCCCTATATGCACAATGTTTTACAGTGCATAGAGAAGGCAATGCAGCATATTGCCTGCAACCAAACTGAGTCATAACCTAAATTACCTTTGGTTTTAGATTGCCTTCCCAGACACAGGTCATGTGAAAAGTGGCAGGAAAAAAGCATGGGAAAGGAGGCTGCCTACTTGACAAAGGGTGCAATCCTAATAATTTTAGGCTGGCCTAACTCATTTGGCATTTATTCCCGTGGTGGTGTGGGAAGGTCAGTGGATGCCTGTGTACTGGCCTAAATCACCCTCCAGGAGTGGGACAAAGTGCCTTCCAGCACTTTTGTGACACCCCCAGGTCAGCATAGAATATATGTCAGGGCTTATTCTGGCCTAACTGGAAGTTAGAATTGCAGGCGAAGTCTATTACCAAAGCCTTCCTATGTAACACCAAAGCATAAATTTCCTATATAAATTTAGCAATCATGGGATCAGAGGTCAGATATTTTTATGGAGTCATTAAAGAAGAGGAAACAGAGCAGGGCTAAACAGATAATTCTCATAATGGAGATTAGCAAGCATTGGCATTCCCCTACAGACATGAATTTATTATTAAATGGTCCAAAGTCACAGATAAGCAGTGAGCTAGCCAGCTTGCAGATTACAAAATGATACCAACTTTAGGAAAGATGTGGAAAGTAAAGGTTACTGAAGAGCTCCAGAAAGATCTCTCAAAACTGGGTGAAAGGGCCATAAAATGGCAAATGAGGTTATAAGTCCTGGTAAGTATAAAACTGAAGCAATGTACAAACCCCTTACCACAACTTTATTTTATTGATGACAGGATCTGAATTGGCTCTGCCTAAGCAGGAAAACTAATTTGTAACTAACCTTGAGGCAATGGTGGATACCAAAAAGGAAAGCATCTGATTAATGTGTGACCAAAAAACAGAATTCCATAGTTAGGATTACTCAAAAAAGGATTTGAAATAAAACATGCCTTTATATTTTATTTATTTATTTAATCAATTTATATCCCGCCTTTCCTCCCCCGCAAGGGGGAGCCCAAGGCGGCTGACAATAGGAATAAAACATCATTAAAACAGCATATAAATAAAGATTAAAACACCATTAAAATATAATTAAAATACAATTAAATTAAATAAAAACAAGCAGATTAAAAATATTTGTTAAAACAGTAAAAAACAATAAAAACAACTGTCCCCCCACCTCTGCCCCATTTAAAATGCTTTTTTAAAATAGAAGGTCTTAAGGCTCCGCCTGAAGCTCTGTATTGAGGGAGCTTTTCTCAGTTCAAAGGGGAGGGAGTTCCAAAGCCGGGGTGCCACCACCGAGAAGGCCCTATCTCTGGCCGCCACACCTCTCACATCTTTGAGTGGTGGCACAGTCAGTAGGACCCCCTCAGATGACTTTAGGTGACGGGTCGGATTGTACAGAAGAAGGCAGTCCCTCAGATACCCTGGACCTGAGCCGTTTAGGGCTTTAAAGGTCAGGACCAGCACTTTGAATCCAGCCCGGAAACGAATGGGCAGCCAGTGTAGTCGCTGAAGCAGTGGCCCAACAGAATCGAACCGACGAGCCCCAGCAACCACACGGGCCGCTGCATTCTGGACTAATTGCAGCTTCTGGACCATCTTCAGAGGCAGCCCCACGTAGAGCGTGTTACAATAATCTAGTCTCGATGTCACTAGGGCATGGGTCACCATGGCCAGATCCGAGTGACTTAGGTATGGTTGCAGCTGGCGGATCAGCCAAAGCTGAGCAAAGGCTCCCCTGGCCACAGCCGCCACCTGGGACTCCAGGAGCAGCTGCGAATCCAGGAGAACCCCCAAGCTGCGAACCTGCTTCTTCAGAGGGAGTACAACCCCATCCAGAACAGGATGATATTCCAATACCCGAGTCGAGGACTTCCGTACCAGGAGAACCTCTGTCTTATATAAAACTAAAGAATACCCTGTCTTTTTTGCCCACAGTTACAGTTCTGGCTGCCCATAGAGGATATTATAGAACTCAAAAAAATTCAGAGAAAAACCTTTTGTTTTTTAGTAAAGCAGTGGTAATTATGAATTATTGAGAACATGTTGATAATGCTTTTCAACAGAAAAGTTCACAGAGCAAAAATAAATACATAAACAGTTCCTTGACTGTAAAGGACTCACAATATAATAAAGGGTGTAATAGAAACATCTGCAAACAGCCCCTGCATAAAATATGTTGTAGTTAATAGGGATCATTGCTCTTCTGGATATAAAAGTGTCTTGTCTAGGTAGCAGAGGTAGCTAATGACTGCATGAGAATGATTGAGGTATATAAAATAATGCATGGGGTTAGGGAAAATAAACTGAGAGAATGTTTTTCTTGCTGTCACAATATTAGAAGTTGGGGACATACTTAAATTCATTAGCAATAAGTTTGGGGTGAATGTGAGCAAAACTGGGGCTTTTGTTGGGCAGAAGGTCTGGTCTAGAGAGTTGAGCTGTTGTAAATTGCCTGAAGATAAAATCTGAAAGGTTACTGAAGAGCTCCAGACAACAAAAGAGCTCGACAACACAACACTGGAAGCTGTGTACAGAAAGATGTTGATGCTGAACTATTGGAGTGTGTGAATAAAAGAAATATAGTTGCAGCGGAGTCTATCCAAAAAAGGCATAACAGTGAGCCAGTGAAATGTGAGACTGGACATAAAAAGGAAATATCTAAGAATGTAGTTCTTGAAATAGATAATCTTTCTTTGAACTTGTAAAACCCTTCTAGGGTTAGTAAGCCTGCCTGTGTGAACCGCCTTGAGAATAAAGTCAAAAGAGAAATCTGATGACCTTGAAAAGGCAGAATATAAATACCTATGTCTTTTTGTTTGTTTGTTTTTGCAAGGTTTTTGAAAAGCCAAATTGAAATTGTAGGCATAATGTTAAGTAATCATTGTGGAGAATATGTTTTTTTTTTAATTATGCCCTTATTTATTTCTTTTTCCTTCTTTTACAGCCCTGAGCAGTGTAGAGATTCTATTACCTCATATCTCAAAGGAGAAGCGGGAAAACTGGAAGCCAATGGGAGCTACTCAGAGTCTACAACAGAAGCAAAGACTAAGTCTTTTGTTCATGAGTCTGTGAACAGTTCAGGAAAGCTGAGCGATAAGGAAACTGTAAAACCAAAAACACAAAGCTCTGTCCGAACTCAAGAGCAAATGGTATCATTAACTTCACATCAGAAACCTTTGCAAGAGGCTGGCAAACCAGCAGCTGATGCATTTAAAACCTCTGTGCCTGTCAGCATGAAAAAGACAAGCTGGAGTACGTCTGAAGACAGCAAGCTAAGACCAAAAGGTCAGGAAGAAGAGGGAGCAGCAGCATCCGAACAAAAGGTATGAATGCCATCAAGTCTGCTTTGTGGGGGAATCCAGTCAACTGCAGTCCTGTGGGTGTCTTTTAAACATAGGCGGAAGCTTATTCTGTTGTTGAATACACTACCATTTTATGGGGCCATGATCTGGAGAGCTGCACAGTTATGGCTTTGTTAGAAATCCTGAAACCCAGGTTTAGGGTACGGGAGCAGATCCTAAGCTCCTCTGTGCCCTGTCCCTGTGTGAGATCCTCCCACCCCTCTGTATCAAGTACCTGCATTAAATTGACCACTGTAAGCCACCTTGAAAACTCTAATAATACCAGGACCTTAAATGAAAATGCTGGTGATATTCATAGATACCACCTAAACTAGATGGGGTGAACTAGTTCTATTAGTTTTCTGTGTTTACATGTTGTTATTAGAACTGCAACAGATTTAGCAACAAATAAGCTAAAGCTTTTGATAAAAAATCTTTTACTGGGTAATCAGTGAAACTAACAAGCAAAAATACCAAGCCTGTGAACTTTTAAGGCCCAGAGCTATGAACATTACACAGAAGAACTATTCTCCTCTTGCCTGGGTCATATTGCCTTGAGGTAACCCCATGAATTACTATGTAGTACTAAATGGATAAGGAAAGAGGAGTCCGCAAAAATTTAGAAAGTATGTGTATGATCCAGCACCCATGCAGTGCCTCCTCTGCCAGTGCTGATTACCATAAAGGAGTCAGCACCAGTTGTAAAATGTGCTCCAGCAGTGTGCTGAGTTGTCGCATACAAGTGTCTTTTATGACTGGCGCTGCTTTACATCAGTCAGCACCAGCACCAGCTTTACATCAGTCAGCACCAGCAAGAAGAGCACAGCTAGTGGGTAGCAAGCTCAGGATTGGGCAGTGACTGTGTAAAAAGTGTGTAAAAAGCAATAGTGAGAGGAGGGAGCTACAAGGATGCATAAAATACAATGATAAACTACCCTGAGAGCAAGGTTGCTCATGGGCCCTGTCTGGTATTGCTCAGGATGAACTAATGTTGGGAATAACTGTTTTTCCCTCTATTCCTGCTCAGATTCATGTTTGTCTTATAAATGAGCTGGTAAATTGTACTAAAAACTGCATTTATCAGGAGTTTAGTGACAGTGACAGTGAGAGTGACATTGGCATTCAGAGTGATTCAAGCTCAGATGAAGAACAGAGAATTACTACGAGAGTTTATCGACGGCGTTTGATTCTGAAGGTATCATGTGATTATAGTTTCACTGGCATGAAATTGGTCTTGGACTGCAATGCTAATTGGTCAGTGTGGCCCCGTTAGACTCCCTCTTTTCGTATGGTATGTATTTCCTAACCAGTAGCTTTCCTTCCATGATATTTAGGCTTATAGTAGAAAGGGCAAAACTGCCCCAAAGTGTGTGCTACATAATCCCACTGTGGGTTGCATGACTTTATCACTGAAGGTGCATGGTCTAATCATGGGACAGGAAGATGACTTGGTTAAACTGGATCAACTATCTGCTACATTTTTATAACACTCAAAGTGGCACAAAGTATTTTGATTTCTGTTTTCGGTAATTTTCTTCCTGACTGTCAGAATCAGAGGTGGGCCACCTGTGTAAAACATATTGATACAGGCGCTACTATATAACTTAAGGATCAAGAATTCATTAAAATGTCTTAAATGCCTAGCATGGCTGCCATGTGTGATCCCAGCTGCATATATTTACCTGGAAGTAAGGTTTACTTCTGAGTTGGTAAGCATTCTGAGTTGATATACCTCTCAATTTTAGCTTAATACATATAATACATTCTAAAAACAAAACAAAGTCTGTCTATTTTGCTTCTTCCGAAGTCTCTAAATATTTTGATATATCTTTACATATTCCTATTTGAAGAAGGGAGGCTGTCGATGAAGTATATATTTTACCTATATTTCAAACTGGTAACATCCATGATTTTCTGACTATAGAATCAGCAGCAGCAGAGAAATATTTTTAGTTTCTTTAGGCATTTGTATTTGTGTTCATCTTTTACATGTAGAATAGCAATATGGATTATAGGATCTTGTGCTGGGCCCTTGAACTCCTGATAATTCACATCCCCTGGATTAGTATCAGTGCTTCCAGGCTGCTCATCTGTTCTCCAGAAGGGGCAAAAGAGGGTTAGGCACCACATTCCTCAGTGTGGCATCTAAAATCAGCATTTATGGCTGCTAGCAGGAGTTGCTGCAGGGCCATCTCAAGGCAAGCTGTGACACAGCTATAAAGCTGGGTCCTCACCCAGCACAAAATGCCAATTGAGCTGGAGTATAAGAATAATTTATGTCAAGATTCAGAAGATACCTTTTCCTGGTATTCCTGGCACATTCCTGACTCATGTCATATGGTTTCAAGCCCTTTCAGGGTTTATATTTCTATTTTAGGAATGACAAAGCAAAATAACAGTGAAATCTGGAGTTCATTTATTGCCTAGGTCATTATGATGTGTGATTATGACCAGGATGTGACCTTAGTCCCTTCTAGAGACAATTGCGATGGTGGAAGTTTAGGGCTGCCGAACAGATTCAAGTATAGATAAGAAAATATGCCGACAATAACAGTTTGGTTGTGATCTAAAGAGCCTGTGCATGTAGCACAATGCGCTCACATGTGCATAGCTGTGTGTGCCCAGTTTTTCCTTCCAGCAGTAGCTCTTCACAGAGATGGCTGACCTTCCAGGGCAAAGGGTGGAGGATGGTTTGATGGGAGTCTGCATGCTTGGCACTCTGGATTCTGGTCCTTCATTTAAATAATTTAGGTCCTTCAATTATATTATTTAGGTAATTTCCTTTTTTGATAGTACAATGTGCGAATTGTGCATAATCCATAAATCAACTTGGAGTTGCTTTTTGTGCTAAGTAAAATTCTACCAAGCATAGTTTTATTGCGTGGAGTGCTGTTGACAGCCAATGCATGGGGATATGGGGTGAGATGGCTAATTTGTAACACATTCCCTAGGGTGAGGAAGCAAAAAACATTCCTGGTGAATCTGTTACAGAAGAACAATTTACTGATGAAGAAGGCAACATCGTCACTCGAAAAGTAATCCTGCTTTGCTCTTCATTTGTCTGTCTCTCTTTTATTTGAGTGTCAACTCTTTCCATCAACTTTCAGGTTCAGGACGAAAATGTATCGATTTTGTTTTTCCTATATTGCTTTTCACAGGTCACCCGGAAAGTATTAAGGCGTGTTGTTATCCCTCATGAGAAAAAACTTGGTGAAATGGTAACAGATGTGTGTGAGGGTGGATAATAAACAAAAGCTGCGCTGACTCTAAAAGGCATTGCTGAGTGGCTGGCAGCTTGCAGTTTAACACCAAGCAAAGCAGAGGGCTTGTGCTTTTGACATGTTGTGCATCAGAACTCAGGAAAGACTTAGGGCTCAGTCCAGAGTAACTACTGCAGTTCTTGCGTTGATGCACGTAAAATTTACTGTGGATTGCTCTATGAATTTCCCATAGGTTTCCACTAGATAGTGCCATAACTGCGTTGACATAAATGTAACTTGCGTTGACACATGTACTGGTGTAGCTGCTCTGGATTGTAGAGAAAGTCTTGTAGACAGACTGTGTGCAGTCAGGGTTCCCTACCCACCTTTCAGGAGCCATCCATATTTTATTTTGATACTAGCAGCAACCATTAACATTAATTAGCCTGTTTCTGCTAGGCTCATAGGAATGTGTGTTTGGTCTCTGCTATATATATATGTAACATTGAATAGAAATGGCTTAAGAGTTTATTTTTATAATGATACAACCATTATACATCAGCAGTTCCCAAGCGTATAAGGGTTACAGCACACTTTTTTCACTGTATTCTCTTCCTCCTTGTTCTCCTGTGAGACACCATCTTGGATTGCATAAGATCTTGTATGATTTATGTGGTGGCACTCAGGAGAGCCTGATGAAGTGGCCACCAGGAACAGTGAGTTCCCTTGTGAGTTCACCCCTAAAGTACCATAGCATACCATTGGAAACTACTGGTTACAAAATATAAAGAGATTGGGTCTAACCCCTGTTTGCTTCTGTCATTCACACCCTCCAATTTCTTGTACAAACCGGAAGGATAGCACAATCAGATTTCAGGGCCTTGCCGTTTAACCCTTCACCCTAAGGATGCAATCCTAAAGACACTTTCCTGGGAATAAGACCCATTGAACATAATGGGGCTTACTTTGGAGTAGACATGGTTAGGATTGTGCTCTAAGAAATCATTGTGTGACCAGATTGAGAATTTGATGTTTGGATTATAGTCCAGCACAGGTTAGGGAACTTCTTTTCCTTCCTTCATCAGTTCTTGTCATTACTAAAAAATTTCCAAACTCATATCCAAATCTGAGCTAATTTCCTAATGGTTTTGACAGAATTTTTTTAAAAAAACCTGAGCAATCACTCAATTAAATTATTTTCATTATCTATCTGTTAATTAGTTGATTACTTGAATTTGCATATTATCCAAACTTTGGAGCCGTTTAAAAAGATGTTAAAGGAAGCATAAAATAGCTTACAAAGTGATAAATGTAAAGTAGCCATTCATAAAAGATCATCTTTTAAGCATTTTAAATTTCCAGCATGATTTGCAATTCACCACATCTAAAACAGAAACAAACATGCCCTTAACCTACAATTGAGCTCCCCTGTTTAATCTACTAACTTTTTACTTGATCATGTTATGAGGAGCCAGTTTAATTTTAACAAAACATTGTGGTACTGCCAATCCTTTGCCAATGCTACAATACTTCAAGTGAAAGATTTTTACCAATTTGAAAAAAAATGCTATGAAAAGGTATAGTCTGCTTTGGGGAATTGTTATACATTGGAGAAAATTACCAATGACGTGACATTGATTTATGAGAAGGAGAGTGCATTATCTTCTTAGTAAATACAGTAAAGGCAAAGTACAGAGTAACTATGGGGAGTCCGTGCTCCGGTGTAAGAATGACTTACTCTGGATTCCAATATGAATTTCCCATAGGTTTTCACTAGGTGGTGCAGTAACTATGGGTGCACGTAAAATCTCTTACGTGCTTCTGTAGTTACTCTGGATTTGGGGGTATGTTCTTTACTAAGTACAGTATCGAGGATCTCTGAACAAATAACTAGAAGGAAGTGTCCACACTAATACCAACACTTTCTCTCAACTACCTTCAACTAACTACTGTCTAAGATTGCTACTAGTAGAAGTTCACTCCCTTTTCTACCACCTACCCCCGCTCCTACCACCAACCCCAGAAGAAGTACCCTTTTATGCATGCGGCACTGGTATTTAGACTCTCATTGGATCAAACCCAAATTGTACATCAACTTATTACGAAGAACCATCAAAACACATGGGGTTTTCAAGCAGAATGTAGGGAATTTCCAAGCTGCAAACTTTTCAGTGTATGAGAGAGTCAGCCTTCATGAAAATACTTTTAATTTCCTTTCAAATTAGGCCTGTGATTTTCAGAGGATCTTTGTACATGAACTGGTCCCTCAGTTTTCGAACAGTCCTCTAGGTGTCTTCTTTAAATGTCAGGAACCTGGAACACTTGTGCTGCTTGTCAGGATTTTATTGACAGTGTTCTGGTTTGGCAGATAAACTTGCTAGCTTTCTCTTTTTCCCCATCCTTGTCTGAGCTACTAATCTACTCACTTGAGACTGGGTTGTCATGAGAGCTGTAAAGAAAAGAGGATTCTAAAGAATCTGCTAACTTGGGGGTGCCCAGTAAGGAATATATGGGAATCTGGCTTTCTATAACATTCAGAGTTCTAAATCACATAAAGGGAACATAGTATGGGATGTTTTGAGATGATCAATTATCATGTTGGCACCCCAGTTTAGCATTCATAATATTTCAGGGCTACGTTTCCAGTACAGAGGTGATAATGAAAGCTTATGCTTTTGCAGTTCAGCAGTTTGGCTAAGGTGTGGATGGTGTGGCTCTGAAATGAAGTGTACAGATTTAATAGCAGTTTACTTATCCCATTACAGCTGCATTGGACCTGCGAGGTATCTTTGCAATGCCAACCTCTTGCTGATTTCTGAATGGATGCCTTTTCTTTTAAACAGGGAGAAGGATATAAGGTGAAGTCAAAAAAGGAAGTCCGACACGTGGGGAAGACGACGTATTCATAACAGCCAAACCGTGAATGGTTAGTTTGATGCATGGACATTTCAATTTTATTATTCTGAACAAATTTAGAGTTTTATAAGTAATATAAACTTTGAAACTTATGCTCATTGTCATATACTTCTTAAGATGCAATCCTAACCTAGACTGACTGGTCTTCCTGTTCCTGTGGTGATGTAAGGTGGCAAGTGCATTTCTGTGCATTCTCCTAACCCTCTCCCAAGAGTGGTGGCATAATTATCTTATAGTACTTTTGTGACACCTCCCCCGCCCCCAGATCAGCATAGGATTTGTGCCAAGGCTTACACCAACCTAAATGGAGATTAGGATTGCAGCCTTAATTACATACAAAAGGTGACAGTTGTGTTTACCTAAAGCCGTATGCCTGTAGTGCAAAGCAACCACAATTCTCCCCTTGTTTTGTCTTCCCTTGACCAGAAATGCCCCTACCAACTACTTGGAAGGCCCTCCTGCCATCTTCTCCCACCCCCTGAGACACCAGGTGCAAACCTTCCTGCTCCAGCTAGTGCGCATGCCACTGCTGCTGGCTCTCAAATAAAAGCCAACAGGTGACACTTGGGAGACAGCTTAGGCTCTCACTGTACCCCTTTAGGATTAGGTACTACAGCAAGGATGTCATGGTGCTATTTTTGCAATAGTCAGGGATGCAATGTCAAGTGTTTTAAAATGTACATTTCTGATCTTTGTACCCTTTTCTTCTCTCTCTCCCAATGTTCCCCCGCTTTCCCCCCAAGACTGTGTGTGCTTTTACTGCCAGTATTCAAGGAAGAAACAGGAATTATCAAGTCACTGACAAAAGCGTGTGTGCGTGTGTGTTTGCCGCTTCCTCACATTAACCGCATGGTTTTTATGCGAAAAACACAGAAAAACAACAAAAAAAGCCAATTTAATTTAGCATGAACCAGTTCTACAAGAGCATGGAAATTCACTTTCATTCATGGCATTGGAGAGAATGCAGTGGAGGACGAGGCGGTGTATATATGAGATGCCACGCTGGAACAGCTTCTTTGGAGCAACTTGATGCCGTCGCAAAACAAAAGAATTCCTGTCGCAAGAAGGGATGTAATGACACTGAAAAAAATGGTTCAAACCACAGAAAGACACTAAAATTTACTAAAATCCACAACAGCTCGCCTTATTTTTCTTGGACCCAATCTGTCAGGGTAATAAAACACACTTTTGTTTCTTTTCTTTTGTTTTTTTTTAATCTCTAACATCGATAGTTTCACTGTAAATAAATAACACTGTACAAATAGAATAAATGTTGATAAGGCACTGCCTCCTAGCTCACAAACGGAATATTGCATTCACGTTGAACAGAAATCAGTGTCTCAAACAGCTACACCTTCAGGGATACTCTGGGTGTATCTTCTTTCACAGATTCTTGTATATTTAGCAATTATAATGTTTGTATATGCAAAAATGTTAGCTTGATTTTAAAAAAATCTCTTTAAAATCTGCTGCAAAATTAATGATTCCTACGATGAGGAATTCTGTAGTTCTGTGAAAAAAAACCAACTTTTTTTTCTTCAGAGTACTAATATTTTGGTGCATGCGTTTCACCTTATTTTGATGAAATCTTTTCCAATTTTGGAAAACACTAGACCACAACTTGACAAATAAGATTCTGAGGGTGCAATCCCCCAAGCACAGCCACTGAGTAGCCCCCATTCGTTTCAACCCGGCTTCACAGCCCAAGCGTTATGGAGAGGAAGGTGGTTACACAGCGGCAGGGCTTGGTGGAGTGTGCCCTTTACCTGTAAACACAAAGCCCTTCATCTAATATTTGTTGCTGTTGCCAACCTTTTTCAATGGAAATGATCTGAAATTTAAAGAAACATAACATTATACAGTAGTTGCGTAATGGGGAGGGGGGCGCTATCTGTTCTTGCTTTATACAAGGGGAAAATGCTTGCAGCTTTTAGAAGTGGGTTGGTGCTCTCGGAAGCACAAGTTTGGGATATTTTTAAAAAAAGAATGAGAAATTCTTAGCTAACGGACTGGCAGCACGCTGTAAAAATATTACTGTATTGTGTACTGGCTATAAGATGTAGAATCTTTAAGTAAGCCAATCATCTGTAATCATCCTAGCAGTGTAATATTAGGTTGTTAAGGCTGCTGTGTTTTAAAAGGGCATTTTTATTTGGGTTTTGGTGAAATACTTTAATTTGTTAATTATCTTCATATGAAAAAGGATTCATTGATAATAGCTCTAATTACATATGTATGAAAAAACACTGGATGATCTAGTTGATTATTTAAGCATAAAATAAATTGTGTTAAAACTCTTCACTTATATGTATACTGTGCTGTTATTGAGTTAATAGTAAGATATCTACCAATGATGAGAATGATGTATATGGAAAAATGAACCCTATACCTGGGTGGGTTGTTGAGTCCCTCATTCTCTTAGGCTGCAATTCTAAAAACACTTTCCTGGGAGTAAGACCAATTGAACACAGTGAGGCTTACTTTTGAGTAGACATGGCTAGGATTGTGCTCTTAGCCTTCTTTCCTTCATCTGCATTCTCATTTATTTCCTTTGGTTCTTATCACCTTTTCTTTCATTTCTGACACTCAAAAGATCTCAAAGGTTTTTGTTTGGCAGCTGCCTAGACCTAATGGGCCTTCGGCCCCAACTCAATATTCTATACATTGTATAGGGTGGCTGGTTTGTCACAAGGATCCCATGGTTCTCCTGTCTGGCTCACAGATTGGGAATCACTGCTTTAAGGTTTTCCTCGCACAGGTTCTCTGCCCTTAGACCTTTCTTCTGTCATCCCTGCTTTCCCAGATCACAAGTTTCTTCCATACTTTCTGCATTCCATTTCTTCTGGATATTGCCTTCCACCTGTTTGTTGGGCCTTGGGACTTCAGGGCTTCTCCTCACATCCTTTCATTCCCATTCAGTGAATGCAATTGAGTGCTGCTTTCAGAGAGACTCTCAAATCTTCCCATCATTCAAGCTTTTGTATTCTTTCCACTGCAATTCCTAGAACAAAACAACATTTGATGGTGTTTTTTGTATTATGAGTTGAGCACATAATCTACCTCTTTTCCTGAATCTCATGTTCTCTGATAATAACACTTCCATCTTCACATATACAGTTCTGCTGGAGGAGGTGGACTAATTTTGGACAAATGGAATATTATTGCAGAAGATTATAAAACAATGAACCGAGGTGGTCAACCATTCTTTGCTAAAAGTACAGTTGTGTGAACATAGAGGGATATGTTCTCCTATCTGCACTGTAATGCAATTAGGTTGTTAAGTGAACATTCAGTCCAATCTAATGCCTTTGGGTGCAGTCCTCACCACCTTTCCAACACTGGCATGAGGGCACTGCAGCACTGAGGTAATGGAACAAACATTGCCTGATCTGCTCCAACTGCTGGTTCCAACACATGCACCCCTGTCACAGATATGCCAGTAGTGGAAATATTGCATACTAGTTTATTTAAAAAAAATTAATTGCACACTAATTAGTTTATTAAAAAGGAATGCTCACTAATTAATTGTGTAAACAGATGCTTTGTTGCATATGAGAAACTTGACTGCTTCATTAAGAAACTCTTTATTGTGCTTTGACCACTGTCATATATGCTGTCCATCATTAAATAGAAAATTGTTAAGCAATGCACACCTGTATTTTATACAACATTGTAAAATGAGACTGGATAGGGGACCAGAAGCAAACATTTTGGATTTGTTTGACCTTAATATTTATCGTATCATTATAATCCTGCCACAGCTATAGAGAACTGTGGCACCTATAAACAACTGTATAGAGAACATTTCTAGCACAATCCTGAAGTGTACTTAGACTAGCCTAGCTGAGCCAGCATAAGTCCACTTAGGCCAGCCCAAGACAGATGGATCTGCAGTGGCCTAGCAGTGCTAGCCTTGGCAGAGAGCATGTTGGGCATGGCCTAGAATGACGCAGTTTGGCCATCTCCAGACCCCATTTCCAGGACAAGACACACTCCCTCCCAGTCCCTCTGGCATAGGCCACCTCAGGAGCAAGTATAAATCTGAGTAGACCCACTGGGGCCCATGATAAGCCAGAGTAAAAATGGAAGCAAAAGTTTTAAATCTTTGGCTGTCCTAAGTACCACTCCTGCCTCTCAACCTCAGGATTCAGCACAACTCCCACAGGTACTGCTGTACTGCAGTCTCAGGCTGCAGCTGTTACTAGTTGTCAGGGTCTCCTGGGCTTCCTTATAAGGCAGGCACCACAGCTGATCCTTATTCAGAGTGATCTGAGGGGGTCTCCTCGGGAGCAAGTCTTCCCCTGGGGAAACCGACTTGGTCCTCAGCAGCAGTTAGCCCAGCCTAGAGGGCTCCTATCCTTGTAGATTTCGCCTAGGTGTCAGCTCAGGATATGGCCTACTTAGGACATTCTCTCTGGCCTAAGTCAGGATTGCACACGTAGTCAGTCAACTAAATGTTAATAAAGTTAAAACTACAGATGTATGGACTACCAAGCACCAAAAAATAACAACTGCTGGGTGTTTCTTTTTCTTATTTATATAAGTGTGCATTTCCCACACTGGAGTGCAAATATATCTTCTCTCTGCAAATGTCCTTGATTACTCTGGGCTATTAACACATGAATATTCATTCATCTCTAACCACATGATTATTTAAAACGTGATGACCATTACTCAGTGCTATAGTCAAAGTGACAAGCATTATTTTGTTTGAATCTTTCCTTTGGTTGCACAATATAAAAGAATTGTTACAGAACTATTAAAAGGTACAAATTGAATTTTGTAGGTGATGTAGCAGTGTGTTGACCAGAAGTAGATGTAATTGGATTCATGTAACAATTAATAACTAGTAGTAGAAAAGGTGGGGGGGGGGCGGTTGGGAGATTTTTATATTTTCCAAAGTTAGAAATGCAGAAAGCATTTCTAACAATGCTATGCATTGTTTTCTTCAAAATTTAATTATAATTATAAATTACAATTGCTTTATAAGTATAATAGGTAGTTGATAAAGTCTGTGGTGGCTCAGTGATTAAAGATTCTCTGCTTGTCAACCTGACGGTCAGCAGATTGGTGGTTCAAGATCCACGTACTACATGATGGAGTCAGCTCCTGTTACTTGCCCAGCTCCTGCCAACCTAGCAGTTTGAAATGCAAGTAGATAAATGCAAGAAGATAAATTGGTACTACTTGGAACACCATAATGTTTCATTATACTGGCTCTTCAGACTGGTAACATTGATGAACCACCATCCTTACAGTTGGTCACAACTAGCAGGGCAACTTGCAGGGAACACTTTTACCTTAAGGTAGGTGATATTGGTAGTACAGTGTCAGCAGTTGCAGCTACCACCATTACCCATGCAACCCTAATGAATAATAACTAAAACCCAAATAAAACAGATTTGTGTTTTGTTTCTCCTTTTTGGTAGATTTTTGGGTTTTTATTTTACAAAAATGAGAAATTCAGAAAGCAGTGTTACATGTTATTATTCTATTATCACTATTTTCTTCCACCTTTACTAATAATGCAAAACATGTGATGGATATCAGGGCCCTGCCAGGTCCTTGCAGTCACAAGTGGAAACGACGGTAAGGAAACCTGTAGCACCACACATTCTGGAGTTACAAATACTACTGGCAAGATTGTATTTGGCAGCAGGCACAAGTCTCCTGTCACATCAAGTTCCATCCCTGGTCTTTAAAGAAAGAGAATTATTCTAAATGAAACTATAAGATTTAAAAAAACAACTAATGTTAATTGAACAGATCCCTCTTTGAGTTACTCATTTGTATGGCATTTGTATTGTGCAGTTTGTCAGGCATTGGGAGAAAGAAGTCACAGATAATCATGGAAGGAGGATGTTAGCATGAAAACACTCTTTTGAAGGCAGGCAGAAAATTATCCCCCCATGTCTTGGGGCTGCAACTGAGTGACAAATTGCAGTGATTAAAATTACTCAACCTGTTTTCCACAATACAAAAAAGATACTTAAGTCCTCAAATCGAAACTGTAATTTCTTTGTAAAGATTTACTGAAAAAGCTTTTTTGGCTGTGAAGTGAGCATGAAACTCCTGACAATTTATGCACGAACATTTTTCTAAAAGCAAACTCTTAACGCTACATGTGATCAATCTATCCACCAGAATTCATGTGTTGTTATTTTGTCATTATAAACAGCACAAAAGGGTAGTAAATTAATTTTTTTAATAGTACTTTAAACACCCAATGTTTTTCTGCTCTGAATGCATTGTCGTCTACACACACACACATGCACCATTTATATATTTTAGAAGAACATTCATTCATGGTATAAAACATAGAACTTAATATCATATTAGAACAAACTCCAGACTCCTATGAGAGACAAAATTAGTTGCAATTTAAAACACTGGCAAAGTCAAAAATAAGACTAACAAACCTTGTGATTCACTCAAGAGACCTTGGTCCTAATGAGTGTTCCCTACCCAGTGATTTGAGCACTGCCTTCCTATTGACAGGCCTGGAATCCATTGACAGGTCTTCCTCATACCCCCTCCTCTTCCCGTCCCCAAATACATCTTGCTACAGACATACAGAACTAAAATAACATTTACTGAAGAAACAGGTTTTGAACATTTGCTATTCAAACAGCAGCAGTGTCTAGACATTTTCTGTTTTTTTATAGTTCCAACTGGCTATAATAATATTTGTATAATGCTTTCTGACAATGCAAAGCACTTTGTATTATCTCGATTCAGACCTTACAGCAGCCCTGGAAAATAATCTATTATTATTATTATTATTATTATTATTATTATTATTATTATTATTATTATTATTAAAATATGGAATTGGTGAGCCTGGCTTACAAGAGAGTGGCTTTCTTTTTGTTTTATGTTTAAATCCCCCAGTCAGTTTTAACTCATTTCTTTTTCCTCTTCTTGATTCTCTTTACATCTTGCTCCTCTTTACATCCTTTTTCTCTTCTTTCTGCTCCTAGTTACATCTTATTCTATAAGATGATAGGCAGCCCCTGCTGAAATTCCCTTTTCTGTACAATTGTTAATGGTCCAGGACCCCCATGTGCACCATCCCCCCATGCGCAACAACACCCATGTGCATCAACCCCCTTGTGCATCAACTCCCATGCGCATCAATCCCCCATGCGCAACATCCCCCATGCGCAATATCCCCCATTGGCATCAACCCCCCATGCACAACATCCCCCATGCGCATCAAGCCCCCATGCGCATCAACTCCCATGTGCAACACTGCCCATGCACATCAAACCACCATGCGCATCAACCCCCCTGCGCATATTCCCATGTGCAACCCCCGCCATGTGCAGCATCTTCCCCAGTGCAACCTCTTCCTCCAAACAACATCTCCCCAGTGCACTAGACACTGAGCACCAAATTGGCTGGATGTTGTTCAGTCTTCCATGTTAAGTATAGAACAAAAACATGTTGCACCACTTTTTACCCCCTGAAGGGTTAAATTTCTCCACCTGGGTTCTTGGTGGGTGTTCAGGTGACAGAAGGATCCCTCCCAGAATTCCATGCTTCAGGCCCAGCAGTTGGGGCGGAATGTTGATGAGTCATCAATTTTCCAATGCAAAGTATAGGGAGAAAAATGCGTTGCGCCCCTTTTACTCCCTTCTGGTTGGAATTTCCGAAAACCAGTTCTTAGTGCACCCCTCCGTCACAGAAGGAACACCCTCCCCAAATTTCATGCTTCTAGGCCCAGAGGTTTTGGCAGGGTGTTGATGAGTCAGTCAGTGAGTCAGTGAGTGTGTGAGTCATTGAGTCAGTCAGTGACTTTTCTCTTTTATATATATAGACAAGCAAAAGGTGTACCCGCGTTGCGGGAGTAAAATTCCCCCGTATGCTATCCCCCATATGCATCAACCCCCCCATGGATAACTTTCCCCCAGGTGTAACAACCCCCATGAGCAACTTCCCCCATACACATCAACCCCCCATGCGCAACTTCCCCATATGCATCAAACCCCATGCGCAACTTCTCCCCATGTGCAACTTCTCCCCATGTGCAACTTCCCCCCATGCGCAACTTTTCTCCATGCGCATCGACCCCCCATGCGCATCGACCCCCCATGCGCAACTTCCCCATGCATAACTTCCTCCCATGCGCAACTTTCCCCATGCGCAACTTTCCCCATGAACAACTTCCCTCCATGCGCACCTTCCCTCCATGTGCAACTTTCCTCCATGTGCATCATCCCCCATGTGCAACTTCCCCATGCGCAACTTCCCATATGCGCAACTTCCCATATGCGCAACTTTCCCCGTGCGCAACTTTCCCCCGTGTGCATCATCCCCCCGTGCGCAACTTCCTCCCATGCACAACTTCCCCCCATGCACAACTTTTCCCCATGCAGAACTTTCCCCCATGTGCAACTTCCTTCCATGTGCAACTTTCCCCATGCGCAATTTTCCCCATGTGCAACTTTGCCCCGTGCGCAACTCTGCCCCATGCGCAACTTTCCCCCTTGCGCAACTTCCTCCCATGCGCAACTTCCTCCCATGCGCAACTTTCCCCATGCGCAACTTTCCTCCATGTGCAACTTCCTCCCATGCACAACTTTCCTCCCATATGCAACTTCGCCCCTGCGCAACTTTCCCACATGCGCAACTTTCCTACATGCGCAACTTCCCCTCATGTGCAATTTCCCCTCATGCGCAACTTTTCTCCATGCGCATCGACCCCCCATGCGCATCGACCCCCCATGCGCAACTTCCCCATGCATAACTTCCTCCCATGCGCAACTTTCCCCATGCGCAACTTTCCCCATGAACAACTTCCCTCCATGCGCACCTTCCCTCCATGTGCAACTTTCCTCCATGTGCATCATCCCCCATGTGCAACTTCCCCATGCGCAACTTCCCATATGCGCAACTTCCCATATGCGCAACTTTCCCCGTGCGCAACTTTCCCCCGTGTGCATCATCCCCCCGTGCGCAACTTCCTCCCATGCACAACTTCCCCCCATGCACAACTTTTCCCCATGCGGAACTTTCCCCCATGTGCAACTTCCTTCCATGTGCAACTTTCCCCATGCGCAATTTTCCCCATGTGCAACTTTGCCCCGTGCGCAACTCTGCCCCATGCGCAACTTTCCCCCTTGCGCAACTTCCTCCCATGCGCAACTTCCTCCCATGCGCAACTTTCCCCATGCGCAACTTTCCTCCATGTGCAACTTCCTCCCATGCACAACTTTCCTCCCATATGCAACTTCGCCCCTGCGCAACTTTCCCACATGCGCAACTTTCCTACATGCGCAACTTCCCCTCATGTGCAATTTCCCCTCATGCGCAATTTCCCCTCGTGCGCAGCATCCTCGCTGGCGCAACCTCTTCCTCCGAACAACATCCCCCAGTGCACCAGGGTCTGAGCACCAAATTGGCTGGATGTTGTTCAGTCTCCCATGTTAAGTATAGGACAGAAACACGTTGCCCCCTTTTCAGCCCCTGAAGGGTTAATTTCTCCAGATGGTTCTTGGTGGGAGTTCAGGTGACAGAAGGAACTCCCAGAATTCCATGCTTCAGGCCCAGCAGTTGGGGAGGAATGTTGCTGAGTCAGCAATTTTCAATGAAAAGTATAGGGAGGAAAACGCGTTGCGCCCCTTTTCACCCCCTTCCCGTTGGAATTTCCAAAAACCAGTTCTTAGTGCACCCCTCAGTCACGAAAGGAACACCCACCCCAAATTTCATGCTTCTAGGCCCACCGGTTTTGGCAGGGCGGTGATGAGTCAGTCAGTGCGTCAGTCAGAGAGTGACTTTTCTCTTTTTTATATATAGATAAGCCCAATATATGCATGGACGTTGTTTAAAAACTTACAGCACAATCCTATCTTGCACTGAAATGGGCATTTGGCATCCCTGTTCTGTCTCCAGTAAAATATTGGGACTGCTGCTGCTTAACTGCACAGGGCAAATGAAAACTTTCCCTTACCCAGGGTAGCGCTGCAGCAGCCCCAGTGGGACTACACTGAGCTGTGCCACCAATTTCACAATTCTGCACCAACTCCCTGCAGCTCTGGATCGCCCCAGCCCTGCCCCCATGCCCCTAGGTTAACATGCCTGGCAAGTACTGCAGAATTTCTCTACAAATTAACCCCTATTCTTTGCAGTACAATCAAAGTGCATCTATGTTTTCTCTCCTGATGGAATTTTACATCGCAAATGGAACCATTTGCTACATGTCATCAGGGCTTCCAGGGATCCAAGATGAACAATAAAGTAAAACCACCCCACATATTACATATGTAATGTATGTAATAGGTATGTTACATATAAGATCAAAGTGGACAGACTTATCAACATACATCAACATAAAAAGCAGGCCTCTGTCAGTCTTGAAAGACTATGGTATCATGCTCGGCACTGCATACGCTGCATGCCAAGCACGATAGCCTGGGTTAGATTGTTATGGAGGATAGGCTGTTACCCAAGCAGCAAATCCCCCCTCTCCACGCCACTGAATTAGTCCAATGGAAAGGCAGAGCCAATACGATTGGATCCAGCTGGCGTCGCAGAGCTGGGCTAAGGACAGGAGCTCACCCTGTCTTGTGGGGCCGACCCAGGTCTCGAACCCTGGCCTGCTTGTTAACAGGCACAGCATCTTAACCGCTTGCACCATTCACAGCCCACAGACATCAACATACTTTGCAGTAAATTCAACACAAATAAATTCACTCACATTACTTTTATGTGTAGGGTTCTCATGGTTTTGTGTCTCCACAAAAGGATGGGGGAACAGATCTGATATGCAGGAGACTTGCATAATTGCCTTGATGGTACAATCCGTCAGCAAGTAAACAAAAAGCAATCCCAAAGGTGATTTGCTTAAGACTTGCACTCGATCCCCAGTTCTTTCAGTTGCAGTGCATGAATTTTCACAGATCTAGCAAGTAATAGACAAAGCACAACAGCAAATGGGGCTTGACATCCCTTTAAATGTTACTTTAAATGCTGCACAGAAGGCAGAAGTTCAAGAGGGAAAATGTTTCTCCATTAGCTCAATTGTGAGAGAGTAGCTTCCCCTGCTGACTGCCTGCCTGTCCCATATGTGTTCAAGCACTTTGGTGGAAAGGGTAGAAACTTTATAAATGTACCAAAAAAATATTGTGTTGAAAAACAAGTTGCCCAGAACAGTTTCCTGAAATTATTTAGCGGCATAAAAGTGGGATTCCTTCCTTTCGTAGCACTCAGACATTCCATATATAATCATGTTCTATGCATTTCATTCTATATCCCCTCCCCCCACTGTTTCATTCTAATATCTCATTCTCATTACTAAATATTGAACCAGCAGGCCAGGGTTCAAGACCCAGGTCGGCCCCACAAAACAGGGTGAGCTCTTGTCCTTAGCCCAGCTCTGCAGCACCAGCTGGATCCAGTCGTATCGGCTCTGCCTTTCCATTGGACTAATTCAGTGGCATGGAGAGGGGGGATTTGCTGCTTGGGTAACAGCCTATCCTCCATAACAATCCAACCCAGGCTTTCGTGCTTTGCATGCAGCGTATGCAGCGCTGAGCACGATACCATAGTCTTTCAAGACTGAGGCCTGGTGCTTTGTGGCAAAAAGTAGTGTTTCATTCACTGATGGTCTCCAGATGTCCCATCTGGCCCAAATCACAAAGGATAGGATTGGGTTGTCATTCTTGATCACAGATATTAACTACTGTGCAGAAGTTTAATTTAGACTGCAATCCTAAAGACACTTTCCTGGGAGTAAGACCCATTGAACATAATGGGGCTTACTTTTGAGTAGACATGGTTAGGATTGTGCTTTTAGGCGGCAATCCTACAGACACTTTCCTGGGAATAAGATCTATTGAATACAGTGGGGCTTACTTTTGTGTAGACAGGGTTAGGATTGTGCCCTTAGTTTTATTCAAGACTAGCGAAATGTATCCACATTGCGGGAGTAAAATACCGCCCATCCACAATTGTGCAACACCCTCCTATGCACAGCAACATCCCCCTATGTGCACCATCACATGCCCATGTTGCTCATGGGGAGACATTGCAAATGTGATGTTGATGCACATGGGGGCTGGTGCGCATGGGGGATGTTATGCATGGGATTTTGATGTGCATGGGATATTGATGCACATGGGGGACAATGTGCATTGGGGAAGTTGCACATTGGGGATGTTGCGCATGAGATGTTTATGCACGTGGGGTTGATGTGTATAGGAGACATTGTGCATAGGGGGTTGATGCGCATGGGGAATGTTGCACATAGGATGTTGATGTGCATGGGAGGTTGATGCAAATGGGGGATCTTGTGCATGGGATTTTAATGTGCATGGGGGATGTTGCACATGGGAGGGATGATGTGAATGAGGGTGATGCACATGGGGGATGGCACACGGGGGGGGAGGGTATTTTAGCTTCGCTAGTCTATATTTATATAACTGAAAAGTCACTGACTGATCAACATCGAGCCAAAACTGCTGGGCTGAGAAGCACAAAATTTGGAGAGGTGGTTCTTTCCATGATGGAGGCACCCACTAAGAACCGGTTTTTGGAAATTTCAACTGGAAGGAGGTGAAAAGGGGCACAACACATTCCCTCCCTATACTTAACATTGAAGAATCCCAGACTGATCCAAGCCCTGCCCCAACTCCTGGACCGAGAAGCATGAAATTTGGGGAGGGAGTTCCTTCTGTAACATGAACACCCACCAAGAACCAATGTTGAGAAATTTAACTCTTAAGGGGGTGAAAAGGGATGCAATGTGTTTTTGTCCTATACTTAACATTGAAGACTGACTGATCAACATCCAGCCAATTTGCTGCTTGGTGCCTGATGCACTGGGAGAGAGGGTGCACTTGGGGGATGATGTGCATGGGGGATGATGCACATGGCACATGGGAGATGATATGAAGGGGGGATGCAAATGGGGGGACAATGCACATGGGGGATGATGCACATGGAGGATTTTACACATGTTGATGTACATGGGGGGTTGATGCACATGGGGGCATGTTGGGCATGGGGGGACGATGTGCATGGGTGGATGTTGTGCATGAGGGTTGATGGGGGATGTTGTGCATGGGATACTGATGTACATGGGGATGTTGTGCATGGGGGATTGATGCTCACGGGGGGTTGATGCGCATGGAGGATGATGCATATGGGGGGGTTGTTGCACAGTGGGGGGATGGCACAGGGGGGAATTTTACTCCCACAACATAGGTACATTTTTCACTAGTATTTGCTATATTAGATCCCTCAGTGTGCATGCGCGCGCACACACCCACCCACCCACCCACCCACCCACACACACACACAGAGCGTGACTGAAAAGTAACTCCATATTTTTAAATACTTATAAATTATAAAATAGGGAGTTACTTTTCAATCACCCTGTGTGTGTTTGTGAAGACAGACACACACACACACACATGTATATTATATGTATATATGCACGCACACACACTCACATGACAGCAGAACAATAAGGCCTCCCTGTTGTTGCTTCAGAAACACTGAAAACTGTGGGTGGAACTGCAGCTTTCTTTGCTTATGAATCAAAACACCAAGTAAGGTAATGGCTTGAGCCTACACAGGATTACTCAGAAGTCCCAAAGTGTTTGAGAGCTTACATATTCCTTATGAAGCCCAGGTTCTCAACCTAGTGAAGATGAGCATGACATACATATAGAAAATGCTATTAGACACCCATTTAGTAAGGATTAAATGTGCGACCACAGCAGAGGATAAACAAAATACAATTGCAGCAAGAGATAATTAAATCCCTAATAGGTAGTTATTACAAGAATTACTACTTTTGCTAAAAGCCACAGCAGCTGCATAAATAATTGAATAACTGCCAATTGCTAGGGCTTTGTGAGAAGGTGAGTTTCAGAGTATAAGCTGCCAGCCTTATCTCTATCCTTTCAAGACAAGAGGGGTTGGGGACTTTGCCCCCTCATCTGGCTGCCATATGGCTGATTTGAAGTTGACAAGAGCCCCAAGTCAGTGTTCCTTCACTCGATGGTACACCAAAAAACATTTTCGATCTTAAATTGTGTGTTTCCATATCCTTTACGATAAGATTAGCTAACTGTACCCTTTCATCTTGAAGGTTGCCCTGGAATTTATCACTCTACTACTAAGTACATTGTGGGGGAAAAGAATGACAGTGCTTTCTGTACTGTGACTGAAATGAGATAAAGAACTACAGTACTGTATTAGGCAGTTCCTCATCAGGATCTGCCATCTTCCTACACTTGTTCATACACATGAACCAGTTAAATGTATAGCAGACATAGATTCTTGCCATGGAAAATATCAGTTCCACTATTGCTCCTGATCAGGTACTATGAGCTGAAGTCTCCCTAAGAGTACCGTGGGATCTATTTCTTCCCCACTGTAAAAGCCAATGGTGCCGTGGGGTTAATTTGAAAATCTTTTGTTTTTCTTCAAATAAGATCGTACTTTAAACATTAGTATAAAAATATTGATTGGATTGGCTCATAAATTTTACACAAGTGCTAAGTGCTTTCCTATGCAGCAAATTCATCTGACTAGGACTGAGAAACAAAATATATGACAGCACAACACTGTGGATCCAGTTGTAGGCCAAACTTTTGCTTCTGGGATTGGTTAGAGGGGCCTAGCAGAGGAATACTTGAAAGGTCAAGTCGCTACTCTTAAAAGTTAAAAAAATGTGTCAAAGAAAAAAGGGGTCAAAATTACTCCAAGATACCCAACCATCCATCAGGAAGGGAGATTACAAGCACATCTGACAACTTCTCTAGTCATATTTTTGCATGAGGTAACAATCAGGTATCAGGTAGGTAAAAATTAAGTAGGTATCAGGTTAAAATTTCCATCAGGTAGGGAGACTAGCAATATATATTAAATGACAGGTACCCACTCAGTGGTGGGCTTCAGGGGGTTCTCATAGGTTTTAGGGGGCTAATGAGTGCCTGGTTCTGAGAACCGGTTACTAATGGGACACAGAACCTGTTGTGGGACTAATGGGACATTGAAGTCTCCCGCTTCTTCTGCTCTCCCAGGTAACTGTTGTTAATATAGGTTATTAGGACATCAAACCTGTTGTTAATTTATTTGAATCCCACCACTGCATGGAGTCCTATTTGACCCCAATGCTTGTCAACATGGAAATAAAAATTAGGGCACAATCCAGAGTTAGGGCAGTGAGAAGTGCCCTTGCTGGGCTGCCCCAACTCTTCTGAATTCAGAGCAGAAAGTTATGTCGCATCCAAAAAGTTATGTTGCATCCAGAAAGATAGGAAGCCTGGGCTGTCCTACCTGCTCCAGAGCATACTAAGTAGGCACCAAGTCAGTGACACCTGGGGAGGGCTTGCTCCCAAGGAGACCCCCCTCAGATCACACTGAACAAGGAACTGTTGTGGTGCCTGCCTCATAAGGAGACGCTGATGGGATGCCAGTACAGTCTATAGTGAATAAAAGGGGCTTCTTGGAGTGGCCTGCTGTATCCCCAGGTTAGTGGGCTGCCGTACTTGTGTCATACCCTGAGGTTGACAGGCAGGGGTTGCAGCTAGGCTGGCCAAGAACTCAGATTTTTGGTCAACACTGCCATTCTTACTCTGCCTTATCATGGACCCCTATGGGTCTACTCATTACTATATCTGCTCCTGAGGTGGTATAAGATACCTGCTCAGGAGGTGCTCCAGTTCCAAGGAGCTGGAAGAGGGCACTTCTGCCCTGGAAACAGGCGCTGGATACAGAGTAAGTGCTCGGCCCTAGGCAATGCTAAACATGCCCTCAACATGCCTCTCCTGAGGCTGCCCAAGTTAGAACACCCCTAACTAGGATAGGCTGCCCAAGTTAGGACAGCCCAGGTCCACCTGTCTTGGGGCAGCCGATGTTGCCTCAGGCTGCCCAAAGCCTTTTCCAGAACAACTAGGGTGACCCATGCTCTTAATAAAAATAAATAAACAGAACAACAAAACCAGAAATGACTGTGAGAAGGGCCTAATTGAGGAATACATGAAAGGTGAGGTCACTCAACTCAGGATAGTTTTGGAAAACAAAAAACACGTGTCAAAGAGGATTGGGGTCAAATATAACCCCAAGGCCCCTGACCAAGCTTCTCTCTCCTTAACATCAAGCAATACTGGCTGTAAGTTACTGTAACTTCTTCCTTCCTGAACCATTCACATGCGCTACAACTTGCTCAGCTAGCAGTACAAATGATGTCACAATACCTGTTGAGTAACCCTAGGTTATGCAGAATAGAGGAGAAGGGGGAAAGGAGTTGCCATTTGGGGGGTGAAGCCCACCAGCCAGGCTTTGCTGTATGGGCTCAATAAATCTTTTGCATGCTTGGGACTGTAAGGGCAGAAGGAATTGCCCTTTCAACACAATTCAATGCTTGTCTACTTGGAAGGAAGGCTCAATGAGTTATGTGGGACCTACTCGCAGGTAAGTACAGGATTTCAGCCTAGGACACTTTTCAGAGAATGACAATCTATCTGGGGACCCCCGGAAGTGATGTCATGGCTGGAAGTGTCATTTAAGGTTCTCAGATTGTAAGATTTCTGCACCCAAGTTTTCACGAACCCACCGAAATGAAGTTGTGACCTTCCCAATGGGGTCCTGATCCCCACTTTGAAGACAACTGGAGTAAAGGATTAAAGTAAAGGAGTAAAGTGGAGAACAATGCCTTTGTGTGTATAGATACTACCTCTACTCTGCCCCGAGCTGGACTACTAGCCTAGCTTCACTTTCCTGGGGGTAATCCCTATTGACTATAATGGGACTTACTACTGAGTAGACATGCATAGGATTGGGCACTGGCCTGTCAGCCAAATGTATCCTATGCATGGACTTCCTCAAAGTGGAATCCCATTGCAGGCAGCAGGGTTACCAGGTGACTGTGGAGAGAAATAGCTTCGTGGCAACTACTTCTCCTCTTCTACAAGCCTAGCACTACTTTCTTTCTCCTGAGTAGACATGTCTGTCAGGCCAATGCATGGTCGTCCTCAGAGGTGAGCCCCATTGTGGTCAGTGGGACTTACTTCCAGGTAACCGTGTCTGCGTGGCAACTCCTTCTGCCTTACTACAGGCCTAGAAGTACTTTCCTTACTCCTGAGTAGACATGCCTGTCAGGCCAATGCATGGTCTTCCTCAGAGGTGAGTCTCATTGCGGTCAGTGGGACTTACTCCCAGGTAACTGTGTCTGCGTGGCAACTCCTTCTGCCTTACTACAGGCCTAGAAGTACTTTCCTTACTCCTGAGTAGACATGCCTGTCAGGCCAATGCATGGTCTTCCTCAGAGGTGAGCCCCATTGTGGTCAGTGGGACTTACTCCCAGGTAACTGTGTCTGCGTGGCAACTCCTTCTGCCTTACTACAGGCCTAGAAGTACTTTCCTTACACCTGAGTAGACATGCCTGTCAGGCCAATGCATGGTCTTCCTCAGAGGTGAGCCCCATTGTGGTCAGTGGGACTTACTCCCAGGTAACTGTGTCTGCGTGGCAACTCCTTCTGCCTTACTACAGGCCTAGAAGTACTTTCCTTACTCCTGAGTAGACATGCCTGTCAGGCCAATGCATGGTCTTCCTCAGAGGTGAGCCCCATTGTGGTCAGTGGGACTTACTCCCAGGTAACTGTGTCTGCGTGGCAACTCCTTCTGCCTTACTACAGGCCTAGAAGTACTTTCCTTACACCTGAGTAGACATGCCTGTCAGGCCAATGCATGGTCTTCCTCAGAGGTGAGTCTCATTGCGGTCAGTGGGGCTTACTCCCAGGTAAATGTGTCCTCCTGCCCCATGCAGGGATGTGAGGGGACCTACTCCTGAGTAGCCCACCGTGTGCCTGGTGTGGGGTGTGGCTGCGGGAGGCGTCGCTCCCTCCCCTTCAGCCAGGCCCGGCGAGAGCTGCAGTGTCTGTCGGCCGCGGCCGGCGTCGCTGTGAGGCCGGTGTGGGGAGCGGGCGGCTCCCTTCTTGGCGTGTGGAGAGAGCGGCGCTGCGGGGCCCACGGAGCCTGCGCCGGAGTTAGAGCCGCCCTCCGCCCGCCTGGCCGTCTGAGGAGGAGGAGGAGGAGGGAGGCAGCCACGGGCATGGCCGACAGCGCCAGCGAGAGCGACACGGACGGCGCGGGGGGCAGCGGTGGCGGCGGAGGGTCGGGGCCGCTGCCCGGGTGTCCTTCGGGGCCTGGGTCTGCGGGGGGCGGCGGGGGCAAGGCCGGGGGCATCGTGATCTCCCCGTTCCGGCTGGAGGAGCTGACGAACCGGCTGGCGTCGCTGCAGCAGGAGAACAAGGTGCTCAAGATCGAGCTGGAGACCTACAAGCTGAAGTGCAAAGCCCTGCAGGAGGAGAACAGGGACCTGCGCAAGGCCAGCGTCACCATCGTGAGTCTCTGGGATGGGGGGATGGCTGGGGGGCAGCCCCACCAGACCCCCAGCAGACCCAAGGCCCTGCCCCACCCCTATGGGGCAGCAGGCTGGAGGGGACACGCCACCCACCACCCCTCCACCCACCGGCAGTGGCAGCCTCTGGGCCTCCTCTCTGAAAACCCACACACAAGGGGGCTCGCACTGGTGGCATGGGGAGCACAGAGGCCCACTTAGGGGGTGTGGAGCCTTCCCTTCCTTCCTCCCTCGCCCAGCCTTTCTGGGGCACACTCAATCCTCCGCACACTTTCCTGGGTGTAAGGCCCATTGGCTAGAATGGGAGTTACTCCTGAGGAGACACACTGAGGAGTGGGAGGCTGCCTAGTCCACACTTTTCTGGAAGTAAGGCCCATTGGATAGAATGGGAGTTACTCCTGAGGAGACACACTGAGGAGTGGGAGGCTGCCTAGTCCACACTTTCTTGGGAGTAAGGCCCATTGGCTAGAATGGGAGTTACTCCTGAGGAGACACACTGAGGAGTGGGAGGCTGCCTAGTCCACACTTTTCTGGAAGTAAGGCCCATTGGCTAGAATGGGAGTTACTCCTGAGGAGACACACTGAGGAGTGGGAGGCTGCCTAGTCCACACTTTCCTGGGTGTAAGGCCCATTGGCTAGAATGGGAGTTACTCCTGAGAAGACACACTGAGGAGTGGGAGGCTGCCTAGTCCACACTTTTCTGGAAGTAAGGCCCATTGGATAGAATGGGAGTTACTCCTGAGGAGACACACTGAGGAGTGGGAGGCTGCCTAGTCCACACTTTCTTGGGAGTAAGGCCCATTGGATAGAATGGGAGTTACTCCTGAGGAGACACACTGAGGAGTGGGAGGCTGCCTAGTCCACACTTTTCTGGAAGTAAGGCCCATTGGCTAGAATGGGAGTTACTCCTGAGGAGACACACTGAGGAGTGGGAGGCTGCCTAGTCCACACTTTCCTGGGTGTAAGGCCCATTGGCTAGAATGGGAGTTACTCCTGAGGAGACACACTGAGGAGTGGGAGGCTGCCTAGTCCACACTTTTCTGGAAGTAAGGCCCATTGGATAGAATGGGAGTTACTCCTGAGGAGACACACTGAGGAGTGGGAGGCTGCCTAGTCCACACTTTCCTGGGTGTAAGGCCCATTGGCTAGAATGGGAGTTACTCCTGAGGAGACACACTGAGGAGTGGGAGGCTGCCTAGTCCACACTTTTCTGGAAGTAAGGCCCATTGGCTAGAATGGGAGTTACTCCTGAGGAGACACACTGAGGAGTGGGAGGCTGCCTAGTCCACACTTTTCTGGAACTAAGGCCCATTGGATAGAATGGGAGTTACTCCTGAGAAGACACACTGAGGAGTGGGAGGCTGCCTAGTCCACACTTTCTTGGGAGTAAGGCCCATTGGATAGAATGGGAGTTACTCCTGAGGAGACACACTGAGGATTGGGAGGCTGCCTAGTCCACACTTTTCTGGGAGTAAGGCCCATTGGCTAGAATGAGACTTCTGATGAGACACACAGAGGACTGGACTTCTGTCTACTCGGAAGTGAATCCCATTATCTTCAGTAGGTCTTCCTCTTGGGAAAAGAGTTCATAGGATTGCAGCCTTAGTGCCCAGTTCTGTGCTCAGATATAAGGCCTATCATAATCAGTGGGGCTTGCTTACTCCCAGGTAAATTTGTGGATAAGATTGCAGCCTTACTCCCAAATAAGCTCTGTCAAACCTGGTGCCAGGTGGAAGATTAAGGATTGGGTCCAGAGCTTCCTTCTTGCAATGAGATCATTGGCAACCATGCCTTAGGCTTTCCCTGTTGCTCATCAGAATTGTGCTTCTCACATTTCCGGAAGGATTAGGATTTCAGCACGTTTTGCCTTTTAGTCTTAAAAACAGTAATGTGATCTTTGGTCTTTGGACAGCCAAAATGAAGTCTCGAGCCAGAACTTCCACCAGCAAGTCCCCCCAATGCCTGATAAGTGGATCTCAAAGAGGGGATCAGGACCCCCTGGGTTGGGGTTGGTCACAACATTGCAAGGGGTTATGAAAAGCTGAGTGCCACCATCTTGGAATCTGTGTCTGTGCACTGCCATCTTGGAAAGGGCATTCAGGCAGGCTTCCTGGGTGTAAGACTCATTGAATATAATGGGTTTTACTTCTGAGTAGACATGAAGAAGCTCTGACATCACAGTGATGACAGTTCTTGTTTGATGTCACTTCTGGCTATGATATCACTTCTAGGGAGTCCTGGACTGATTGTCGTTCTCAGAAGGGGGTCGCAGGCTCAAGAACCACTGTATTAGACTCTAGGCTGACATTTCTCAAGGTTTGTCCTCTGTCAAGCAGCTTCATGTGGTCTCCCTGTTTAAACGTACCCATGGAAGTAACTGGCTTTTACACATTGCTAGTTGTTTCTGGGATGTTTGGCCAGATTCAATGCAACACCAGTAAGAGGCTCAGGGTGAACAGAAAGGATTTTGGGGCATGAAAAAGCATTGCTTTGGAGCTCTGCTCACCAAGCCTCCTACCACTGTTTGTTGTGTCACATTCCTGGTCTTGTAGTGGCAGGGATCCAGTGATCCTCATGAGATACTATCATGTTCTATTGGAGGTACCTGTACCACTGGTTGAGAAACACTTCTCTAATCTGTGTTGAGCTGGTGGCACTGGAGTTTGATTCTGTCTTCAAGCAATGTTTAACAAGATACCAAAGCAAGGCCTTAGGTGTGGACTCCATAGGAACTGGTTGAATTATGGTTTTCAGACATGGTGTAGATCGTAGAAAATTCAGTTCCTGACAGTCTGTCTTGAGTTTTTACATGATGAAGAAAACCAGACCCAGGGGAAGGTTGAAGTGCAGGTTGCAGCTGGTTTGGTTAGTAATGGCTGGACTAATTTGGGATTCAAATATGATTTAGGGTCAATCTTAACCAACTGTCTAGTATTGATGAGGCCACAACACAGCCATGAGGTAATGGAAGAAACATTACGTTACCTAAAGGAGTCTTCCATGACTGTTGCTCCACAGCAGAAGGCAGTTCACACCCTTTTAGCATATCTGAATAGGGCTGGAAAGTTGGTTAGGACTCGGCTCTTGGATCATACCTGTTTTTTCCTTGTGTCTGTGTGTGCAGTAGAGGGATAGGAAAGTATAGTTGTATAGTTGTCATTCATTCTGAATACGTGTGAAAGTGATGTTAGGCTGCAGTCCTAACCCCCAGTTAGGCCTGCATAAGTCCAGTGCTTGCCTGAGGGTGTAGCAAAAGTGCCGTAACTCCTGTGTCACACTTGCAGGGATTAGGCTAGGACACAGACATGCACCCACTTCTCCACACCACCATGGGAACTGGGAGATGGGTGAGCTGCATTGGCCCAATTTGGTTAGGATTGTGCCCTCTATTCGAATTATAGAGTTGGAAGGGACCTAGTGGATCATTCTAGTCCAACCCCCTGCCTATAGCAGGAGATTCTCATCTTGTGGGGACCCAGGTCTTGAACCATGGCCTGATGATTAACAGTCATGGTGTCATAACCACTTGCGCCACTAGGATGTTGCATATGTTGTAGTGATGGGCATTTTCTAGTTTAAATCCAGTGCAGAAGCGATACCATCTGGTACTGGATTAAGATCTCACCAAGCCTTGTGACTCTGTAATTTATCCATCTCCTACAGTAGAGCCCCTCCAAATGCTCGTATTTTACACTATGAAGTTTCTTTCAAAAGACCTGAAGTTACTGGGTTGCCAAAACCTAATCCATGCATGACATTTGAATGCATGTGGAGGTTTCAGTAGTCCATAGAAGCACAACGACTTCTTAATTTTATTGCTGTCCCAATTCTAGATACGAAGTAAAGCGGTATGTTTGTTCTTGTTTTCTTTCATTAAAGAGAAGCAAACTTCTTTGTGCTGGATCAAGGGTATAATGGGTATGGGCACTTCCAAAGTTTTGAGCAGAGGCTGGTTGCTTTGTCTTTGTCTCTTGTAAAGAGGATTTTTTATCCTAGTGAAATTCTATGATCTTTAGTAAACTTGAGATTGCAAGTATTGTGTTTACCATTGTCTTGTTTGTAGGTGAGCATACAGGGCCTTGTCTCAATGCAAACAATACGTACTAGATTGTTTTAAGGCTGTGTCTACTTGGTCCAGTATAGTTTGACAGATAGAGCTTGCTTTATAAAAAAGAAAAATTGTGATCTAAACATAATCCAGATGTGGACATTGGCCATTGACATAACACTTAGCTTTTGGTTGCAGGGTTAGGCCTAAAATCATGGGTTTCAATAGCAAATATTGGATAACATGGCAATCTAAGCATTATCTGGCCAATCAAGTAATGTGGATTTGTCAAGCAAGTTACAGACCAAATGTCATGTCTTGTGTATGAACTACCTACAGATATAGTTGTGAACTTTGACTACTGTGATAATTCTAGGAAACTGAATGTGTGTGTTGCAATAAACAGGTCCTTCTGTGACAAAAGAATTCTTTGCATAAATAGCAATCATACATGCTACGTACGATAACTACCACAAACTGGGATTAAGTTCAAATCTCAGGCAGGGTAAGCAGAGCTTATCTTTGACCCTGACAGCCTTTTAATTAAGATTGTAATAAACAGGCAAGCCATCTGAAATGCCTGGCAGTAGTTCACACTTTTCAGAACTATTATTATAGCCTTTTGTGGATTCTTCAAAGTGCCAACAGCCATTGAAAATCACTGATTTTTAAATAGCCATTGAAAATCACTAGCAAGTTGGCACCTATTTTTTCCTCTCTTTTAGAAAAATGGGAGCCTCAGGAGACTAGATAATAATTTCAGAGAACACCAATATGACAGCTTTGTATGTGTGATCCAAGCCTTCTTTTAAGGAATTTTTAAAATATTGTTTGTGAAAAAGAAGTTGGGTTAGGCAGCAGCAGTAAATATAAGTTTTTTTTACAGTAACTTATAGAGTCTAGTGCTATACCTTTCCACTGGTGCAGCCATACCAAAAATGGGCATGCTGAATCCGGGGTGGGGGGAGAGGGAGGAAGCAGATTGGGAGCAAGGAAAGGGGATTTAAGCCTACTTACCTTTGCAGAAGCTGGGGGTCTTCTTGGGCCTGCTTTTGTTGTGGGGAAGAAAGAGAGTGTGGAGGGTGCTGCCTAAAGTGATAGGATCTGATATACACCATCATCTCCATATCCACTCCTCAAATTTTAGTTGGTCCTAATGTTACAAATCAGTTGGGTTAGAGGTATGTGCGTTATTATCAAGATATTGTATATGTAAGTTGGAAAGGAGTCTTGGTGTTTCTGCTCCTTTAAAAACTTAGTAGGTTTTTCTCTTGAATGTTCTGTATTATTCAAGAGGCAAGCTTGGGAAATCTATAAAAGTTTGATTTGTTATGTACTTCTTTAAGGACAATGACCACAACCAAGTCAGGAAGTTGTCCTTCCTGCTTTTCTGAAGGGAACCTAAGATGGTCTTTGGGCACGCTGATATTCCTTTTCTTTGCTTTAACCAAAATTAAACCACAGACAGTGCCCCTCCATGGTTTGTAATTCTGATAAAGCATTAGGCTGTAATCCTAAAGACACTTTCCTGGGAGTAAGACTCATTGAACAAAATGGGGCTTACTTTTAAATAGACATTGTTAGGATTGTGCTCTCTATTTCGTGAAAGAAACTCTTTCTCCTGACATAACCGAGGAACACCTGCCACATGGAGCAAGCATCTTCTAGTTTTCAAAAGAAGCAGGAACTGCCACTGCTCTCCTTTTAAAAAAAACTAAAGCTAGTACAGTACATAGGAATGGGGTCTGCTTATCTGCTAGTCTTGAGTTGATTTCCCCAAATCATGGGAAAAATCTTTGTATGTATACACTGGTGAGAAGGAAACCTTATCTTGTGCACATTTTGACTCCAATATAAAAAAAGTATCTTGAACTGCTCTGGACATTTTTTTTCTTGATTGGTGTGGAGCTCTTTCAAAGTGAAATGAATAAAGAACAAGTTGATTATCAAGATAAAGATTTGTTTCAACACATGGTCTATAAAATGAATTAGTTTGCACAGGAAACTAAATTAAATCCTGCACAGTACTAAACAACCAAGGTCTTCTAGTCCATGACTTTACAAGTTTAGTTCTGTTATGGTCATGCAAATATCTTTTTAATTAAGTTATGTTTTAATAGGATTTAACTGAGGTCGCAAATCTGAACTGACACAGAACAAGAGCTTTTAAGCAACAGGTAAAGGTGACTTTCTTCACCTTGTTTTTAGCAGAATGTGACTTACACTTTTGGACAAGTCATTTGTGCTTTGGGATGAAAGATAGTAATTTGTGAATATTATACTCATTTACTCATTAAATACTTATTTATGGTGATTGCAGAGAATGTATGTAGTGTTTCAGATGCAAATCTTTGTATTTAAAGTTTAAAATGCATTCAGGATAAGATCACAAAACAGATACAAGAAAGTTCAAAGGGTGTAAGCTAAAAGTCATAAAATTAGAATCAGTGAGCTTATCTTCTGATCAAAAAATTTCAGTCACTATTATGTTTAGGATTGCACCCTATGGGCAAAATCCATAGTAACTATGGGGAGTCCTTGCTCCAATGTAAGAACCACTTACTCTGGATTTCAGTGTGAATTTCCCATAGGTTTTCACTAGGTGGTACAGCAACTACGGGTACTTACGGGTGGTTCAGTCTCTTACGTGCTCCCGTAGTTACTCTGGATTTGGGGGTAAGTCTCATTGAACACAATGGGACTTACTTCCAAGTAGGCATGGAGGAGCTGTGACATCAGTGATGTCACTTTCTGTTTGATGTCAGTTGAGGCCATGACATCACTTCTGGGGGTTCCTGGGCAGATTGTGACTTTCAGAAGGGGTTCCTAGGCTGAAATGCTTGAGAAACCAACCTTATTCCATTTTCCAGGTGGCAGCCATTTTTTGTTTATTACCATGAAGTGTCACATTTTGAGTACATTTCAGGCCATGCAAACACTACTTGGTCCATTTAGAGTCAATAAAGTTCTGATTGCTCTTTATTTGGATAAGAACAGTGGACATGATGAGGTTATGCACATTTAAATTTCATTGATTTTGGTCCATATGCTCACTAATTTCTGGCATTGGTTAACAAATGCAAATGTTTAACAAAAAATTGCATTATTTTAAAAGGCAGCTTGAAGAGTTCTAATTGATTATTGGAAGGGTTTTGTTGCATCATAAAGACAGGTATAATTTTTTGCATTTAAAATTGAATATTTAAGCAGTTTATAATACTGGTACTTCAGATAGAAACTTTTAACTAGATTTTGGAAGTCTTCCAGGAAGAAATGAGAGAATACAGTATTGTATGATATTGATGTTGGAGAACCTTGATTAATGAGAAGTTAATTAGGAGCTTCTCTTAAGAGTTTAAAAGGTGTCTACATTGTGAACCTTCATATAATTAGCCTTCAATCTAATATTTGCTTACCTGTGAGTAAATTATGTTGAATTCGGTAGGACTTATTTCTGATTACATATGCATAGGTTTGAGTTGTTCATCACCCAAGTTGATCATTTAGAACAGATGCTTGTTAGGGTAATTACAAATGGTAAGGACATTTATGTAATAATGAGATCAGATTCCCCCCCCCTCTTTTTTCTCTAAAACATTTCACTTGTTGGGTCTTTCAAACTGAGTAATTTGGCTTTTAATTTTTATTAATTGTTTTTAATTAGTGGGTGTTATTTATACTGACACAAAGACAACATAGTTGGATCCCTATTCACATGCAGCTTGCAAATAGTGGGGAAAACAGGAGTGGAGGGGTAAACAGACTGAAGAAAGTATGGGTAAGATATAGTTATATGTACATACATCTTAACTGTATTTGAGAGTGAAGGTTATGAGGGCAAGTCACAGGCAATGTAAAAAGATAGCATTTGATGAAAAGAGGTGGTGTGATGTACACTTTTATGGAGGCAGTTCCATTTGTAGAGGGCAATGGGAGAATCAGCAGTTTTGCAAAGGTTATTCTCTGAAATCTAGATCTTAAATATTGGTCAGTTGATTTATAAATGTTTGTATATTTAGAAATTTAAAAGCACAGATTGTTCTGAAATGATGACTGAAGACTATGGAAAGCTATAGCATTTCTATAGCAACCTGTTGCCCATCAGCCATTTATATCCTTGAAAATTTCTGAAAATGAAAATCAGCATTTAGAAGTCATTCAGTTGTAATGGCAAGGATACTTTGGATGTTAAAAAATCATAGACAAAGTAATGTGGAACTTGGAGTGAAATAGTATTAAAATCAATGGAGCATTACAAATGAAGTTTTAACATACAGTATAAAAAAAGAATATACAGTATTGTTAGTATGAAGACCAGTTCATATTTTTTGGCTAGTGCCTTTTCGATTTAGAGCACAATCCTAACCATGTCTACTTAATTGTAGGCCCCATTGTATTCAATAGGTCTTACTCCCAGGAAAGTGCCTGGGACACTTTGCAGCCTTAGCCTGGGACAAGATTGCAGCATTAGTGATACTCTTGGTTTCTTTGTTTTTGTGGTCGAAATTTCAGTTGATATTTCTGAATAAACTGTGTTTGCGTTTTGAAAAGATTTTCTGACATACTATTTCCTGCATGTAACTCTTAAGACATACCATAAATACATTTATGAAATCAGTGGACTTTTTTAAAATAACTGTAAATAATTAATCCAGTACAGGTTTCCTCAGAAGTAAGTCATGTGAGTCAGTGGAGCGTACTCCCAGGAAAGTATGTCTAGGATTGGAATCAAAGTTTAGTATACCGTATATTTTTCAGCAGAATGAAGCTTATATCACTGTGCAGTGTTACAGATGCTTCCAAAACACATAATGTTGGGACATACGTGAGATTGAAGCATTGAGATGTATGCAACTTCCTCTTCTACCAGTGATACTTGGAATATACTGGATATAATGTATTTAAATGTACAGGTATTTTTATAGTGTGTTTGCATGTTCTGTTAGCAAAGGGATACTTCAGGTGTAGATCTGATTGAGTTCAAATAGCTGTTACGCTAGTGGGAATAGAAATACCTCTAAAGCCTGAGAAAGTTTGTGTTATGCCGAATAGATGGTGTTCTAGTATTGGCATTCAGAATCGCTTTTATGCCTGCACTGGATCCCCTCCACAATTTAGTTCTTCATGCTTTGAACACTCAGTTTTGGGAGCAGCATGGCTGGTGGTGCAGCAGCTTCAAAGTCTCATTGCATATGCAACAGAACAGTGATGCTCAAAATGAGGGTCGGAGAAGGGGGAGTTGTGAGAGGGTGGGAACCCTCAGGTTGGGGGAGGGATCCCCCATCTTGGAATCTGGCATCGGGCTCTTCTGGGAATAAGTCTCATTGAACACTATGGGACAGGGCTAAATCCATAGCAGTTACAGGTCCACACAGTTACATCACCCTCTAGTGTTATTTTATGGAAAGTCATCTTAACTGCTCTGGAGCAAAGGGCTTAATTTCACTTTAGGATATAGGCCTTACTTCCAAGTAGAAATGGAGGAGCTCTGGCATCATAGTGATATCACATCCCAGTAAGTTTGACATGGGTCCTTGTCAGATTTTTAAGTTTGAAAGGGGGTCTCCGAGCTGAAATACCTGAGTACTACTGCAGCAGAGAATCTCTGTTTAGATACAGATGGTGATCAGCACTAACAGTACTAAATGAATTTTGGGGATGGAAGCTAAATATTAGCCTTTTGCAATTGGTGCTGGCAATATTAATCTTCTGTTTACCAGGTAAAAATCCAGACTATTCATAGTAACTACGGGACCTTTTACACCAACGTAGTTATTGTGTCACTTATGGGAAAACTATGAGAAATGCATAGAGCAATCCAAGTAAGTGCCTCTTATGTCTTCCCATAGTTACTCTGGATTGTAGGCAGTGGTGGGCTTCAGGGGGTTCTCAGAGGTTCTATAGAACCCTTTGCTAATGAGCAGCTGGTTCTGAGAACTGGTTACTAATGGGACATAGAACCCATTAATTGTTAATTTAGGTTATTAGGACGTAGAACCTGTTGTTAATTTATTTGAATCCCACCACTGATTGTAGGAATAGTCTAATTTAGCAACAGTCTAAGGCTAATGTGTTGGTGTAATTTTCGAGATGAAGAAGATAATTTTAAAGTGATGGATGTATGCAGCATCTCTCCCCAACCTCCCCAAAATAATGCACAATCAAATTCCATTATTTGATGCCATGTGTAGAGTCCCCCCCCCCCCCCAGTTGCTGGACTTACAAATTTAATTTACTTCTAGTCACGGATGGCATTTTTGTGGCCTTACTAATGAGGGAATTATTCAAATTGAGGTTCTACTTCTTCACACCTGCAAGTGTGTGGCTATCCACATAGTACATAATTTACAGCAGGGGTCAGGGAACTTTTTTACCTTTTACCCCAAAATATATTTAGATACGCCAACGTTACCCCCTTGATACGCTGACGTTACTGCCACCAAACCCTGCATCCATCCCTTCCCTAGTGTCCTTTGCTTTTCCCTATATTGTTATGTCCCTCCTCCTGTTCCCCCAGTCCCTTTCCCCAGGGCCCTGCCTGTTGCCTTCTGGTCTGGGTTGCCTCAGTTCCCCCCCCCCCCCCGGTGCCTAGCAAGCAGCCAGCACTGGGACCCTTGCGCCTCTCAGGGATGCAGTGCCGGTTACCGGGGTGCTCCAGTGTGCATTCTGGCTGGCTCCTGGGGGCTTCCCTTGGTTCACCTTTCCCCGCCATAGTGGGCATCAGCCCTGGACCCTGTCGAGAGGGGTAAGGGGGGGGGTGTGCCCCGACAGATTCATATGCATGCCCAGCTGTGTTTTGCCAGCTCAACCATCCATTACCCCAGGAATTTCATTTTTACCCCATTTGGGGTAATTTACCCCTGTTCCCAGACCACTGATTTAAAGAATGGCTATGTTGTAACACTGAATGTTTTTTCCAATTCCCTTACTGTTGTTTTTTTAATCGGTAAATTAGATAACTTACAATAATTTTTGGTGGTTTGACATAGTGTTTAGTTTTCTGTGTGCATGTGTTTCATCCATATTTGTATTTTAGCATAATTTAATTGTCAGCTACCATTTTCCTGAGACTTGCTTAGGCATTGTGCTACGGAAAGGTCCTATGCAAAAGCAAATGTTCACCTTCCTGCATGAGCCAGTGATCCCTCAAAGACCATTCTTTGAAAGCTTGTTTAGTAGACAGTTCTGGTTTAATTGTTGCTAATGTATAAAGTGCAACAGAAAAACTGCACATCTTTTAAGATACCTGTTTGCATTTAAGAACTTTAAAAAACTGGTACTATCAACGAGGCCCTGAAAATCCATATTGCATTATGTATTTTGAACACCTATGTTCTTTGACTCCCTAAATAACAAAACACCTGGAGAAATTCCACAGTAATATGGAAGATTGATTTTTCCTTGTTAGAAAGACATTTTATTTTTCTGGAAAAGGAAGATTTTAAGTAGCTCATGAACATAAAGTGCAGTGCATGATTAATAGTGCACAGTGTAGTCATATAGTTAAGGCTTCTCTACTCTCAGCCTACTTTTTTAGCTCCTGCATCAAAGGCATAGACCAGTTCTTGCGTGTGTGTCTTTGGTAGGTGTCAGCAAATGTGCTCAGAGGTTTGGCATGAATTTGGCCAAACAGCCATTTCAGAAATCTACTTGTGCTGTAGTAAACAAATCCGCAAGCCATTAGACACATTTGGGTTTTGGCAACAGACATTGACATGCTGTGTGGGGGTGGCTGGCGAGGGAAATTTTAGGAACATTGTTGTAAATAAAACTTCTGATTTAAAAATGAATATCTGTTTCTATGATTTTGCCAGAGAAGTGCTTCTGTTTCACCATGTGTGTGTGTGTTACGTGTTTGTATTTGCATGTAGAGTATACAAATAAAACTGATCACGTTGTGAATGTTGTGAAGAACATAGGCCATCAGCCATGTATTGTGACCGGGCAGGAGCTTACCAATTCCTTCGTTCTTACAGCAGTCCTAGGCAGAGAATTAAAATGAGGGAATTATCAGACCACCTGTCACGTAGCAATACCTGGGAGGTAAACTATATTCCATTTGGTTGTTCATAACTTTTGGTGGTAGTATTTGAATTCTGGGCTTACAGAAGTTTTCTATTAATGTAGATATGATATTAATATATATATATATGAGATCAACAGTATTTAGGGAGCAGCAAAATACCCTAGAGATCACCAGTTCCCTCCCAGAAGTATAAAAGATTCCCCCTCCAGCCTTCTGCAGCCCATACAGTTAAATTCAAGAGGGTCCCTGCAACAGATTGGGGGGGGGGAGGAAATGAAGGAGGCCGGTGAGCTGAAGAGGCGTGGAAAATTTGGGGGGTGGAATGGTGTGGATGTGGGATAGAAGAGGGGCAGAACATATGCACTGACCCTTGTGCACATGGCCTTTGATAGATTAGTTGTGCAAATGTCTGTTTTGACCATACTCCATGGGGGTGTGTGTGTGTGTTTGTTGGCTGTAGCTTCCAATCCAATATGTATGAAAATCGAACACTTGGCATGAAAGATGAACCATACTTGCAAGCTGTTCTGTTGCCAGGAAAAAGGACAGTCTTATTTGCATCTCTAGGTCCAGGGGGCTGGCAGAAGAGAGAGATAGATGTCAATATTACAGCATTTCTTCGAGTTGATAAAACAGCTCGCTTTGTTTTCTGTTACCTTTTTCATCCCAGTAGTAAGTCAGTGATGAAACTCTTACACAGTGTTTTGTTTTTGCATGTTCTGGGACTTGGGCCAGGAACCAAAGGACCGTGAAACTAGTCCTGTGAGCCCAGTGGGGATTTCAGACATGTTTCTCTTGGGCATCAGTCTCTCCACTCCACCCCCCAGCACTTACAACACACCCATTCGTTGTGGCAAATTACTTTTGAAAGTGAGGGGAGCTCAGTTCCCCGGAGAATTTTCTGCTGAAAAAGTATGAGAATTTTCTAAAAAATAAAAAGGAAAAAGACGGAAATTCCTGTTGGCTAGTATAGACCACTTATTCGAACTGGCCATCCTCAGCTTCATTCACTGAGCAAGAAAACAGGTTTGCCTGCTTAGCATCACATCACAGAATTTATTGTGGTTTAGATGTCCTGAAATTTAGTGATATCCAAAAATTGGCTGGGACTAGACAGTGCATACTCAGGCCTTGTTTTGAGGAGTTTTTCACAACATTTCAAGGAGCCCTGCAATACTGTAACTTGGGCCAATTGGAGGATGTAATAACAATAGCGGAGCATGGTCTGTCCCTTGAGGCACATAGTACATCTGCCATCAAGAAAATGTTTGTTCTACTCTTTCCTTTTTGCAAGGTGAATTATCTTTTGTGCTTATTTGGAGATATTTCTTGTTCATTATTTTTTGTATTTTCACATTGCCTTCTTGTTTCATGATAGTGAATTGCAGACTATAGAATGTTTTAATACCTGGACCCTCCCATCCAGAAATCAAAATATAGTGTTGATTGTTATCTATATATATAAAAGAGAAAAGTCATTGACTTTCTCACTGACTGACTCACTCACTCACTGACTCATCACCGCCCTGCCAAAACCGCTGGGCCTAGAAGCTTGAAATTTGGGGTGGGTGTTCCTTCCATGATGAAGGGGTGCACTAAGAACCGGTTTTCAGAAATTCCAACCGGAAGGGGGTGAAAAGGGGTGCAACGTGTTTTCCTCCCTATACTTTGCATTGAGAATTGCTGACTCATCAACATTCCGCCCCAACTGCTGGGCCTGAAGCATGGAATTCTGGGAGTTCCTTCTGTCACCTGAACACCCACCAAGAACCCATCTGGAGAAATTTAACTGTGCATGAGGGGGAAGTTGCGCGTGGGAAAAGTTGCACATGGGGGATGATGTGCATGGGGGACTGATGCGCATGGGGAAAGTAGTGCATGTGGGATGATGCGCATGGGGGACTGATGCGCATGAGGGGATGTTGCGCATGAGAATCAACTATAGTCAGTGATCTGGGGAACAGGTGTATTTGTGAAGAAATGCACAAGACCCAATTAAAGAAAATGGGAAGAGTCAAAGGATGTAAGCACTGTGGGAATTAACCTCTATGCACCAAAACGTATGGGATGAAGAGTACTCATGAGAGAGAGAGAGAGAGAGAGAGAGAGAGAGAGTAAAATTGCCCCAAGGCTGCAGTACTGAGAACTTCTTTGAGTATACTGAAGGCCTATCAAAATTTTTGCCTTTAGTTGTATCCTTTCTTTTCTGCAGTGAATTGCCTTAGAAATTCTCTTGATGTACCAAGCATTGAAGAATGGAAGTGTAAAGCCATACTGCATGTAGAGAGCGTGTGTGGTAAAATAAAGCTACAAGAACAATTCCAGTGTTAGGCAGCTATTCAGTTCTATTATGCAACCCTCCTGAGGCTTGATGTGGCTTGAACATGGGCATTAAGTTGTTCTTAGCACCAGGGACATGAGTCACATCCACCTGCCAGGATGAGGACTCAACCCAGTTTTGATTTGGCAAGAGAAGGGTTTCTGAACAATGGAGAATGGGAGGGGTGTCATGTTGGCTGATCATGAATTTTAGAGAGGGAAATCTAAATCTGGATCTAGCCTACATGTATATGTTTCTTTTTCCCTGAAATGCCTCCTCTGCCAGGACATTTGTATTGTAAAACAACAGAAAAATACAAGACACTACAATAAGCCTTTAATGCACTTTCCCTTGACCCCATGAACTTTGTCTTATCTGAACTCCTTGCTACTCTGGCAGGGAAAAACTTGCAGAACCAGAAGATCGGTGGCATCCAATGCTTTTCTGAGATTGGGATGCTTAATTTTGCTGTGAATAGTAGAGCTCATGCAAAGCCCACCTGCATCATGGTGATCACAGGTGGTGTGAAGGGGAGATATTATTGCATGACAAGCAGGAACACAAGTGTTGTTAGTTTGCTGGTTTTCTGTTGTTAGTTTGTTAATATCCTGTTTTCCACAAAAATATAATAGTTCACAAAGGAGTTCAAAGCAACCAGCAATAGTTCAAAGGAGTTAGTCAGGCATAACTCCACATAGGTCTTTGTAGAATCTAAGCTCCACAAAGTCAGAACTGCTTATGGTGCTTTGTGGAATGGGGCAGGTAGAAGTCATGACACGCTTAGCAAAATTGAGGGCCTCCACTGGTAGAAATTGAGCTGATTGTGTTACAGAATGTCTTGCACCACATACATTTGGTAGTGTAATCTGTTAGAATTAATGCTGAATAAAGCAATGAAAGCAGTTTACTCTCATTTCTTTTCCTTAAAACTGCACTGTTGCGGTTTGAGATGGTTTGAGAATTTGATGGATTTATATTTTTAATGAAATAGGAATGTTCATATTCATTTGAAGGTTCATATTGATGAAGTAACATATCTCTCCCCCTCCCCAAATCAACTTTTAAGCTGCATTGCTTCAGTTTGGAACACTGCATGACAGGATTTGCTCTTTCACTTGCTTGATTCGCATAAGCTGCAATTAGATATATATACACAGTCAGTGACATTTATATGTGCATTTAAAGAAGACTGAATAAAGAAGACTGAATAACATGCCCAAACTCTGTATCTGATCTAAGACTCAAATACTAGAATACTAGTCTGACATATTACACTTTGAACAGAAAATAAATAAATAAAAAGGTGAATCCAAATAATAAAGCTTTATTGTAATTGAGAAGATTTATGAACAAAATTGGCATTCTTCTCTGAGGTTAAGATTTATAATGGTGCTGCATAATCTTAAGACTTCACAGTTTTGGCAATATATTAATAGAATGCCCATAAACCTTAAGGGTGACAAAGATTTATAAAGCATGTATAGCAGATTCAGTATGTATAACCTTGCAATATTTTTTAAAGCAGAAGGGATTGTATAGTTATTTACTTTTATGGAACTATAATTTAGAAATATTTTTTGCCTTTTAGAAATGTAAGTTTATCAAGGTAGCTTAATGGTAGATTCAGTAAATCATAGCCCAATGCTGTGCAGATCCTTTCTGAAGTAAACCCCATTGTGCTCAGTGGGGAACTACTCCCAGGAAAGTGTGCATAGAATAGCCTCTGTCTGGTTGTGGGCAGTATGAAACTGCAAGCAGGATCTCAAAAAGCAGAACACAAATTCAGCAAGTGTACTGGATACAAGAGCCAAATGGGTGAGACGGTAGCATATCTATATGTAGAACCAGGTCTGTTGCAGGGACCTGTTGTAAAGCAACCAGAAGAATGGGGGAAATGTTTAAAGTGCACTGTGGCAGAAGGAGTAGATTTATATCCCTAACGTCTCATCCTCCTGTGAACAGCTTTCTAAAACTGGTTTTCTCCTGGTAGTAAACCTTCTGGGGAAGAAAGCAGCATTAAATGCTCTGCTATATGAGGGGAGGAAAAGAGATGTTAGGTTGCCCCTTCCTGCCTGGGCATGCTGTGCTTACACATGCCCACACCCATTTGAGGGAATTGGCTAGTTCCAGTTTGACTCTTGCTGCCATTGTGCCCTAAACAGGATTTTCCCTGAGCATACAATTCTTGAACGAAACCTTATGGGGATTTGTTTGTCTTTCAGGAATCTATTTACACAGTTTCAAATTATAGGTTTGCTTGTGTTTGTCACTGAGTGAGGACTTTGCACTTTGACTTGATTTTACTTCTGTTTGTGGTGGGTCTGGGTGGTTTTTCTCCTCCACTTACCAAAGTAACTTGGTTAGAGACCATGCTAGTTAATCACACACATGATTTATCACAGAGAGTAGCACGGTGTGAAAAAGGTGGTGGGCACGCAAAACAGAGTAGTCTTGGAGGTGGCAGTTCCATTTGCAGTAAACAGATGTTCTCGACTTGTCCCGATCTTATGGTCCCTTGTGCTGAAGTGAAACAACGCATAGCACACTGACAGAGCACTAAAATTGTCAAGGTATACTATCAGATCTGCTTGTGACAGTTGGCAAGGCATATTGTACTGCCAGTGGGGTAAGTGGCTCACATCCCCCAAGAATATTCATAAATGACCAAACTCTAACATACACACTGATTGAAAACTCCTGTACTACTGGATATTTTTCTTTTCTGGGGTTATTTTTCAGATCATTTCACTTTGGTTCCCATGCCAGTAAACAGAAATAATTTTTTTAAAAATTAGCAGACTTTCAGTACGTCATTTCACACCAATGCTGTGTTACAGTTAAAAGGAAATGCTAGTTAATACGAGAGTAAACGTTTACTTGTTAATCTTGATTTGTGGAGGTTTCAGCATGTCATATTACAGTAGCATTTCCCTTGCATCCCTGACCTCAGCAGTTTTACCCTCTGAATATTTTGGTACGTTTCTCAGAAAGGGAACTGGTTTGATAATCCCCAAGAGTTTGTAGAAAACATACATTAGACTGGGAGTACTAATGAAAGCTGAAGTCTCTAGTGGTCCAAACCAAAGCTGTAAACATTAAACAATTTTCCTCCTCTCTCTGAGCTCTGTGAGTATTACTGCTTGTAACTTTAACAGGCTTAATGATTTTTTAAAAATTCTTGAGTCTTCACTGCAATAAAATTTCTGAAACTTTCTTATGGATGGTAATCTCAGATTCTAATTAGAGAATTTTTTTTTTTTGGTCTTAGGCTGGTTGAAAGAAATCTCCGTTACTTGGAACGGGAAGGGTACAGAATAAAGCCTAGGAAACAGAAGTGATCCAGCACATACTGTAATATCTTGAAAAATGGTCTCCTGTGCTATATCCAGCGTAGTGGGTCTCATGTGGCCAACTGAAGCAAATGCATGGGCTTCTTGCCACCAGTGGGAGAAGGCATGATAGTGTTACTTCCTAGTCACCTGAACACACTTCCTCTTGTATTGGTGGGAGAGAGTTGATGGAGCCTGTGGACAAGAGAGTGGGCATATGGAGAAGGAAAGGGTGAGGCTGGTTTTGGAGATTGGCAAAAGACTTCAGAGCATAAGGTCTTTTGCCAATTTTGTCTATAATGAGAGGCTGTCTGATATCTGTAGGAGCTGTTTTGGCCCAGATTATACAGAGGATCCTAAGGGAAAATTGGAATTAATACAATTCCAATTTGAATTAATACAACTGGAATTAATACAAGGAGACTTTTGCCAGCCAGATGGAGAAGAGAGCTGGGGCGCTACCCAACCCTCACCTATTCCTGAAGCACCCTTTGACGCAGGTGGGACCTTCATTAACTGCTGCCTAGCTCTAGCCTTTAAAGCTAGAGCCATGGGTGAAAGTGATTGCTGACATGGATCCTGACGTAGGTCCCCACAGTAAGTATGCAACCTGTTTCCAACAATGGTTAGCCATATGAAACTTCTGGGGCACCCAAAATTGGCTCATGGAATCCATGATCCTTCCCAGCTGTTTGCCTTCTAGTAACTCATGTTCAGAGTACATAGCCTCAAAACTGTTTGTATATCATTGCAAATGATGGTTCGGAATTTTGTATATTGCTGCAAATGTGTGGACAAATCTCCATATGTTTACCTCTAACCCTTTTAAAGCCATCTAAGTCAGTGACTGACCTTGTAGTTGTGATTCCATAAATTACTTATGAGTTGTGGGTATAGAAAATTTGTGGCTCAATAAAACTTTTATTTTTCAGGTTCACTGTCCTTAGGCAGTTCTTTTTTGTACATTTAGAAAAGGAAAACTTTTCAAAGGATTTCTCTGTGACTTGTATGCATAGAAACTGTACTTGAGGTGTCTTTTTAAGCATTTCAATCATATAGTTTTTCAGCACAGTATATTTCTGATGTTAGTCTTGAGGAACATGGTCTCTGTGCTTGGCATATTTAATGTAGTAGAACTACCTTACATGCTTTGAAAATGTTTCTTGTGAGAATTTCATACATAGTGCTCAAAGTTTAAACTTAAAACTAATTTGCTTTTTTGTTTGCTCTTCAGTGACTTCCTGATCTTAATGTTACTGTCTGTGACTTGGCATTATGCTGGTAGCAAAATTTCTCTTTAAACAAAATGGTCAAGTCAGTAAAGCAATGTACACTTGCAAAAAAAAAAAATAAATTGGGGGAATTGCTTAATTATGCTTGCTTATATGAAGAGCTTAGCTTAAATTTGTTTCCTGAATGGTAGCAATATTTTTGACCTACAGTGGGGAGAAAGCATGTTCATTTTGAAATTGTTAATGATTTTTAGTTAATTTCTATTTCAGTACGCTTGGATAATAATAGTTAGAAAGCATTTTACAGGTTTCTTGCAGTTTCTTCTCTGCAAGAAATCTGTGAGGTTCTTATTAGGTTTAGCCTTCCCTTCCAGCTAAGACTGGCTTATCCGAGGCCAGCTGAGCCATACTTTGTGCTGTACACACATGCTCATATTTTTAGTCTGTCACCACATTGTGACATCTGTGTTAGGGGAGCATAAATATTCAGGCTGGATATCTTACAACCTAGAAGGGTCAGCAATTGTGTCCTGTTGTGTAATATAAAATGAAGCACTCTTCACGTAGACTTCATAATTCACTAGAATAGAGACATGCTCAGGAATAAATGAGAAACCTAGGGAATATTTTCCTTAGGATCACACTTTTTCAAATATCTTGCACCTTTACCCTCATCCCCCCAAAAAGATTCTGCAGAGGGCAAATTATATTGGTAAGCAATAACTGTAAACAGACCAGAGGCTGACACCTTTAAAGGGACTGGCAAAGGAAGTCTTACAAGGACCAGCTGGCTTTTTAAACTACCTGAAGTCTTTCCAGTCCCCTTGGATTCTTTTGATCTGGAGACTATTAGGAATTAATAGGAAACTGCTTGGTACTGTTTGCTAGGATGCCTTATGGATACTTATGGAAGACACACCCCTTAAATCTATTAGTAGTGCTTGGCAGAGTTGTGTTGGTCTTTATAGTAGCCTACCCATGAGTCTTACTGCCTTATTTCTCCCCCACCCCCTCAATGGGTTCAGTAATTTTCTGTTTGTCTTGGCCCTATATTCAGTCTGCCAAGATTGTCTTGATGTTGTTTTGAGATTCTTTGAAAATTCTAATGTTGTTGGTTCCAGTTTTGTTTGAACAGATGTTCACACTAATTATACTAGGGCAAAAATGCAGCACATTCCAGCATTTCCAAATATTGGATCAATTCATGCAGAGTTGGAGTCAACAGTTGGGTGTTGACTGTAGGCCCATCACTTCTTGAGAGACCACTTAATTAACCCCTGACTATTTGCTGCCATAGGTAGTTGTTGCACAAGTTGCAGCAGTACCTTCGGTATACACATCCAACCTTGATATGCTGTACACAGATTTGACTCAACATGAAATTTTGGGTGACCGGCTATATTTGATTTCTTCTGGAGCTTAGCGCAAAAGCAGATGGGTGCTGACAAACTCTTTAAGGCTGCAATTCCTCTTGTCAACAAGACCCCAAATTCAAAAAAGGTCCAGTGGCATTGTAGCTGAGACAGAGGAAGGTTGCAATTGTAAATAGGTCAATCAGTCAATCTATCAACCAACAGTATTTTTATACTGCTTTTCAATTAAAAGTGAAGTTTTGGAAAGCAGATGAACATTTATCATTATAAATGGATGAAACGGCTATATATTCATCATTAGAAAAATGGCCATACTAATTATCAGGATTGGGGAAGGATGCATGTGAGAATCCTATATCACTTCTTTTGCTCTACAACTTTTAAGTAGCTGAAATATTTGCATTCTGGTCGAGTAATCACAGTGGATTGGCAGATATAAATTTGAAGTATCTGCTGTACTTGGTTATGAGAAGGCCTGCTGTCTGTCTAGGAGTGGGAGAAAGTCCCACTAATGATGGTTTGCAATCATTAGATGCAAACAAAATTCCCTTGGGTTACTCTTTAAGTGACACCATTGCTAGTCCATGCCCAACTATGCAGTGTTGATCAATGGTTAGGTCAGCTTCCTACTGCTCCGGTGGTCATGTAGATCAAAGCTCTGGTGTGTGGCTTTCAGGAACTCTATTGCTATCTTTGAATGTGTTGTACGTGGTGCAGACTTTGATCTTAGTGATGTGTATGTTTGGGTCCCCAATACCTTTTGAGGTTAAGTGGCTAAAAAAGAGGTAAACAGAGAAATGGGGCCCAATCTCAATCTCTCCTGGCAACTACATCATTACTGGAGAATTTTTCTTCTTCATGTGGTTTATAAGTTTCTAAAAACTTGTTTCTTTTACAGCAAGCAAGGGCAGAGCAAGAGGAAGAATTTATCAGTAATACTCTGTTTAAGAAGATTCAAGCTTTACAAAAAGAGAAAGAGACGCTAGCAGTGAACTATGAAAAAGAGGAAGAATTTCTCACTAATGAGCTCTCAAGGAAGCTGATGCAGGTATGAAACTTCAGACGTAAAAAAACTTCAAAAGAATTAGTTGGAAGATGTTTGTGGATATTTAAATTTAATTGCAGTTATTACTTCTAAAATTTGAAAGTGGAAAAGAGATTCTATCTGACTATAAAAATGACATACCAAATTGAAATGAGTTGGTTGTGCACCTCTACCTTATACATCTGTGATTTTCCATTTTTTTCATCTCCCTGCACACTGGCAAGAAACTGAAATGGTCAAAGCACACCATCCATTTTTTTGTAATTGACCATGCACACTTTGCTGCCAATGGGGGCTTACATTCACCAATGCCTTACTAATAAATGTCAGTGGGAATCCCAAATTCCCATGGCAAAGCTGGGGACCATTCACAGCACACCAATGTGATATGTCACAGTGGTTGAAAATTACTGCTATATATGTTTAAATAAGTGGAAAATCCATAAAATCCAGTGGCACTTGTCTTCAAGTAAGAGAGCATAATATTGCAATGTTTCATTTGCTGGTTCATGAGGGATGTGGGTGGCAAACAGTTCTGCTTTAAGCATGAGAGACTAACAGCTGATATAAAATCACAGCCAGAAAACACTGCCTCACTAATCTCTGGATGTGACAGTTTTAATATTACGTTTATAAGGCTTTTCTGATAAAATACTTGTAATACATGCTTCATGTGCATGTTCTATCTTCTGCTGCCACCTCTGCTACGGATCTTTTTTTAAAAAACAAAGTCCCCTTACTGTGTTCTGTAAGGTGGTGGTCTTAAACCTGGAAGTGTGAAATTTCTGATTTTATTTGAAGAGACCATGTATATAAAGAGCTCCCTTTGCATGGCCCTTTAAATAGAACGGAGCATGGTAAGGAAGTGGTTGATGCACTTGCTACTTTCTTTTAGCTAGCAGGAAGAGTATCAAGCCTGCTTCCGTCCACAGCAGACAGGAGTAATGTGGTTGTGGCAGAAAGAGTGATGGGCACCCTTAATCCACTGCCACCTTACCCATCCCAGTCATTTGCCACTGATCCAAGCCATGTCAGGTCACTTCACTGGGCTGCCAATGTTCACAAATGTTTTACTGATTCAATTTAAACAGTGGGTCCAATTATATAAATCTTCATTTTGAAGAGCATAGAACATCTGAAATGCTTTCCCTGTGCTTGGTGAATGCAGCTACCATGTCAAATTATGCACAACAATAAGAGTATTGTGTTAGATATTATACCCTGTTTTGGAACAGAAACACTCCTTTATGGCCCTCTGTCTACCTCCTGACTCTGTTGGAGGGGAAGAGGAGATGATACTTATATATGTCTTGGTAAACAAGCAGGGAAAGATTCACATATTTAATGCAAAAGAATCTTAGAGCGCAATCCTGAGATGGTGTTGGGCCAATACAAGTCCCTTGCACTAGCCCGGGGAATAATCATAAGCAGGGTAGTAATAGTAGAAATACAAAGGGTAGTAATACAAAGGTAGTAAACGGTACACTACAAACAACAAAGAGGGTAAATAATACAAAGCTATCTATATAGTGTTTCTACCAAAAGCTAATATGGGAGGCTATCCACAGATCCTGTATGCCATATATGTGGATTCACTTACATGTGGAATGGGTACACACCCTTATTATTGCACGTTTCCTCCAGACATGAGATGAGCTCTGCTTCCCTCGTCTCCAGAGAGTAGTCTGAGCCCATCAGAGGCCATAGACAGATGGCTTCCCCAGGCCTCCCACTGCTTTACGAGGCACTAAAAATGTTGCTTCCTAAAAACTGGACATTATATGTTTTGGGTTCTTATGCTTAGTTTGAGCCAGCATTGGCTGTAGATGTCTGTCCACAGCTTCTGCTGGGTTCTTATGACCCTCTGGAGACTGAGGGAGCAGACTCCATATCTATGGTTTCACTTAACTATGGATGTGGGGGTACCAGAATGGAGGATATGTGTGATTGTCTATACTGCTAGTTGGAAAATATTTTTCAATTAATGTACCCCCAAATCCAGAGTAACTACGGGAGCATGTAAGAGACTTTACGTGCACCTGTAGTTACTGCACCACCTAGTGAAAACCTATGGGAAATTCATATTAGAATCCAGAGTAAGTTGTTCTTATACCAGAGCAAGGACTCCCCATAGTTACTCTGGATTTTGCCCGTAATCTCCTTATCAGAACATGAGAGTGAAGTAGGAGAAACTGTTCCTTTAACAGACTTGTTGGGTGATAATCCTTAAATTTTGAAAAATAAGCAGAAATCAAATTTAACTTGGAGCTGCAGTTTGAGTAAACCACCCCAAATTTGAATATTTCGCTTATTTTCAGATTCTAAACTGTGGAGACTTTATTCTGCACTAGTGCAAGTGGTTTCATTTTTTGCAGTTTTACTAGAGGCTTTCAGGATCTTGCTTAGTGTGATGGATTCGAATATTTTCCTCTGAAGAGTGATTTGCTCAGTGCTACATCAAGTTATTGCCATATAGAACAGTGACTGTCTTGGCTGATCATCTATGCATTAAACCTTTGCCTTTCACAGTGTGCTGACTCTGGATTCAGTGGCATCTCGAAAAAGCTTCCAGAAGGTTTCCCCCCTTGTACATTGTAAATGTGAAAACTGCCAGTGAGAGAGTTATAAATCTCCCATAAGATGTTTGGCAGGCATTTCCCACATCAGCATGATCTGCATTGGTTAAAAACACACTGATGTATCAGCTTTTCAGTTTTAATGTACAAAGATACTGATCTGAAAAAACCCTTCAAAGAAGAAAGCATTATTTAAAGAGAAGCATGTGCCTGCACATGAGAAACACTGAAATTGGATTCCCACTTCATGTGACTTTTTTCACAGTAGCATGTCATAAAATAGTCTGAGCTGTAAAGTATCTTAAGTTGTTTTTGGTAAAATGATGTATTTATTTATTAGCCTTGTAAAGAATTTTTGTTCAATTAGTTTTATGTAGAACAGTAATTGGTTCCATAGAAAATGCACTGCAGAAATATGAGGAGGAAGAAACTCCCTGTTAGCAGACATCTTGGAATGGAGTGCACTTGTGTGATGAAAAGCTTTCCAAGAGCTGGAGACCAAGTACTGAAGAACTGTATATCTCACTTTCTCTGCACTGCTAGGTTGAAATATTAGCATTTAAAGCAGCCCCCACCACCCTCAGAGTTTGTCCAGCATCAGAATACTGAATATTGTGTTATGTTTATAAGGCAGCTGGACTGCATCCTAATCACACAGGACTGCAGGAATTAAAAAAAGATCGTGTTGTATCTATGTAGGGCAGTGGTTCTCAATCTTCCTAACGCCGTGACCCTTTTATAAGTTCCTCATGTTGTGGGGACCCCCAACCATAAAATTATTTTTATTGCTACTTTATAACTGTAATTTTGCTACTGTTATGAATCATAATGTAAATATCCAATATGCAAGATATATTTTCATTGTTAGAAATGAAATGTGTGTTCTATGCACACATTGAACACAATGGGATTTATTTCAGAGTAGGCATGCATAGGATTGGGTCCTGAGGCTGCAATCCTATCCACATTTACATGGGAGTAAAGGCCTCCCTGATTATAATGGGATTTATTTCAGAGTAGGCATGCATAGGATGGGGCCCTGAGGCTGTCAGTGAGTCCCAGTGCGTGCGCAGCTACAGCCGGAGGTCTGGCAAGCCTGACCTGGCCCCCTGCACCAGGGGTCTTTAGGCAACCCCCAGGAAAGCTCTAGGCAACCCCCAAAGGGGTCCCAACCTCCACTTTGAGAAACGCTAATGTAGGGGAAGGATACACAGTTCCTTACTTTCATTATTGCCTCATCTAAGTGTGATTATTTTTAAAAATGAAAAAAATCAGGGAGCAGCTCCAAACTATGGGAAACAAAAGGAAATCTCAAATTGAAGGGCTTATCCTTACCTATGAATATCATAAAGAGCATCCCATGCATTTTGAACAAGGTCCTGGAGGAGATGGGGGGAAAAGTTGTCTTTTTCCTGCCTTCAATAGAGAACTCTCATTAGGACTTTCTTCTTTGAAGGTAAGATGCAACATATGTGGGAGATAAAAGTGGTTGAGGTTGCTGTGGAAAGGTCAGCAATTACTTTTTAACTACAACCACTTTTTGAATAGAGTAGAGGTGGCAGCTTTGACAGTGGCCATTGACTGATGTCCCAACTCTCAAGGGAAAGGGCTCTTAAGCCCCATCCTCCCTAATGAGAAGAGCAACAGAGGTTTAGAGAGACCAGTTCTGCTGTGGCTGCTGCTATGATCTCTAGCTGTGGTGCATGAGAGAGATTGAAGATAAACAGGATTGATCCACTGAAGTGCATAATATGAAGAGAGCCCAGCCAAAGCCTCAGAGGAGGGTTTGGGGGATTAAAGAGATTTGCCTGCCTTGGTTCATGAGGGAGAAACCATCTGAGATGCAGAACATAAAGCAGAAGGTTTTGGCTCCTAGACAGTGTTGGGGGTCATGTATGGGAACCCTTTGTACCTCCAGCTGCCTGTCCATGCTCAGTACCTTGAAATGTGTGAATTGCCTAGGCTGCAATAAAGTCTTATCTGGGTTTAGCAGAAACCAGAGCAGACATTTCCTATTAATAGTAAGAATGAACGGGTTTTTTTTTCAAAAGCAGAAGCAAATCTTTAAACTAGAAGCAAATCAGAAGCAAATTTCAAAATGTGTAGAAAAGTTATTTTTGTTTCATAACTTGCATATCTTAAATGTTGACATTTTAAGAAAACGCTGTTATGTATTCAAATTGGAGTTAAATGAAGCTTACATGAATATACAAATATAAGTGTTGCGTATAAGTGCTTTGCAGTTCTGAAGTGCATATATCTTAGTTTCCATATTTCTTCTCTTTATAGCTTCAGCATGAGAAGGCTGAACTTGAGCAACATTTAGAACAGGAACAGGAATTCCAAGTGAACAAATTGATGAAGAAAATAAAAAAACTGGAAAATGATACAATTTCAAAACAGCTTACTCTGGAGCAGGTAAATTCCTTTTTACCTACATCTTTCTGTGCTTGTGGCAGTGAAGACTGTCGCTGGCTGATGTGGTGTAGTGACATACATTCTGTTTCAGTTCAACACCCTCCCACATCTGTTCACAAGAAGTAAAATCATGCATAAAACAATATTGCCGTGTATAAGAATAGGAGTGTCCAAACTTGTTGGCAGGAGGGCCATATCATCGCTCTGACACTGTGTCAGGGACCAAAGAACTGATTTACATTTCAAATTTGAATAAATTTACATAAATGGACGTATTAAAGTTTGAACTTGTATGAATGAATGAATTCAAATCAGTTTGTAAGCATTTTCCAAAACAGAGAGAGGGAATGATTTTCCAACCAGTATGTAAACATTTTCACACACACACACAGAGGGGGTGCATGCAACCTCTCCAGCCCTCAGAACAGCCCCTAGAGGCAAGGGAAGCAGAGCTCTTCTTGCCTCCAGAGGATTACAGGACTTACCCATGGGCCAGATGGGTGCTTGCTGCTGGCCACAAGGAGGCTTGTTGCAGCCAGGGGTTTGGACATCCCTGTGAATTATGGAAAAAACAGCAAAACCATAAACTAATAAAAGGACAATTTTACAAGATGATTTCTTCAAGGGTAGCTTGTGCACAGCACACTGCAGTTGTTGGAGTGTACCCAGAACATGAGTAACTGCCAGCCTATTTCTCTGCAGGAACAGTTGAAGTTGGTGTTCCAGCCAAAATGAATTAAAGGTTCTTTGTTCCATTGAAACCACTCAGGCTTTCATTGGAATGTCTCTGGATCAAGCAGCACCTATGCTCCCCGCCTCTACTTGATCTTGCGATACCATCCAGAATAGGCCAGGTGCACATACAGCCAAACCACTCACCAACATCATCTGTCTTGTTGGTTTGTCAGCTTCCCATTTATTATGGAAGAAGTCCACAATCTTGACCTGATTTGGACAGAAAAAGGAAGGGGTTTGACCACATTGCCATACCACTGTCACTCAGTCCAGATCCTCACAGGATCACACTAGTTTTAGACACATGATATTTTAAGTGGTATGTAGGATAAAATAGAACCTTGTTGCACATCAGTGCATAACTGGCATGGTGCAGCATAGTAGGCCATTGGCACAACCTTCTGGAAATGTACACCCAAGTAGAAAAGAACACTTGAAACACAGTGACCCAACTCCTCTCCCTTGGCAGTCAATTGTGATTGATGGTCTTTGAAGCCACTGAGAGGTACCGAAGAATGAGCAAGATCACATTTCCCACGTGTTCCTTCCATATTAGTTCATCTATCAGGGTGACCAAAGTAATTTCAGTGTCGAATCCCAGCCAGCAACCAAATTGAAAAGGGTTAAGATAATTGGTGTCATCCAGTTAGAGTTCCATGGCAATCAGCCATTGAAACGCATTGCCCCAAAATATATGTTTGCGAACAGACAGTAATGAACATTGTAATGAGGATTTAAGAAAGCCCTTTTCAGGTGCAGCATCCTGGCTACCTATTTCAAGATAGTCAGGACTGCTCCCTCTCTTAGTGATAAGACCTAGCTGTAATAAGTTGGAAGGGCAGGATTCCGTCCTCCAGATGGTTAGCAATACTTCTCCAATCACCTTGTCAACATCCCTAGGGTTCAGCTGAAGCTGATTTCACAACACTTGACCAGATGGTGTGTGCAGTCAAAGTGGCATCCAGGTCTCTCAGGATGTAAGAAATTATATCTTCAGTGTTGGGTCTCACTGAGCTTCTGAGGAATTTGGAATGTCAGACTGTCTGCCTCATTAAAGTAGGCCAGTTGCTACTTGGAAAAACTTGCTTATAACTGTCCTTTCAAAAATGAGGTTTCCCACACACACCAATGCAGTCTAACAAGGTATAGTTCAGAATTTTACTACCTGCTTTTGCATAATGTAGAACATAGGTTGCAGTGATTACATCCAAACTGTTTACAAAATGTCTTTTTAAACTCTCATCTATCCTTTACCTTTACAAACTTGATTTTGAAAGCCCTTCATTTAAATAAACAAACCAGAGATAGAAATGCATTTTTTTTGTTTAATACTGGAGTTCTTGATGATACTTGTTGGGGGGAAGGCAAAGCTGGGGCCTAATCCCAGTTAGCCACCTATTCTGGCTGTTGGGAAAAAAAGCATTCGGCCTACTGCGGGCCAAGACAAGGAGTAAAAATTAGTGTTGGATCCTGAAACTTCCTGCTCTTTGTTGGAGGCAACCGCATTCCACATACACCGCTTTCAATGTAGAGTTCTCATAAATACACATTCTGTAGCCTGAAAAATATTTTTGGTTAACTGATGCACCTGAAATTTTATTTGGAAGATCAAAATTCAAGTTGTGAATTTATGCCATATTTTGAGCATTAAAGCAGCCAGTCATGAAAAGAAAAAGTATCTAATGAAAAGTCATGCACTCACTTTACTAAAGCAAGTCATATGGAAAGTGCCTTTGTTAAGTAAAAGTAATGGTCTCTAGATGGCAGCACTAGCTCAATTCAAATGCACACAAGTTATTTACAATTATTTTGCCTGTGCCCTGCAGGATTTTAGATCCATAGAACATCCTCCTTATGCAAGTTCTGCCTAGAATAACAATTAAATATTAGATATTAAAACATTATTGGAATTCGTGTTTTTTTTCTTTCTTTGAAATAATCTGTAGGGCTATAGGTTTTTAAAATTAATTGTATAATCACTTTTGAGAGCTGGTGATATCCCACTGTCACTAGTAGGATAATAAGTACATGCTATACAAAGGAGAGCTGTAAAAGGATTGTGGAACACAAGACTACACAAAACAGCGTATTAGAGTGTGAGAAGCCAATACTATACATAAATGTAAAAAAAGTATGTTGAATCTTAAAGATTTTAAAATACTGCATGGTGTGGGAATGAAGATTTGTCTTCATTCGAGATTTGTCTTCTGCGAGACAGATTTGTCGTAATAGCATTAATAATTTGTCTTAATAGAGATTTGTCTTTAATGAGTGATTTATAATCGTTTATGCACACATACTATGTTCAACTCAATGAAGATAATAACCTATATAAAATCTGTATGTTAATGTGGCTACCAGTTAAGTCAATAGTTTGGGGGGGGGGGGAAAGGTTCACTCCCATTGTTCTGTGGTTGTCAAATTATTTGTGAATTCACTAAGAATGTATTCTACATTCTTCTAACTTCATTTTCTGATAATGTTGAGGTGCTGAACCAAAAAAATGGAACAAAAAATGGCAATTTACAAGTTAATGTTGTAGAAAAAAAGGAAAACTGGAGTAAGGAGCATGAAAACAGAACATTGTAAATAATGTGAATTCCAGGATCATTCAGAACCTTTTTGTTAGGCTGATAGCAACCGTTCAACAAAAGACCAAATGTTAGCATTTTATTTTGGATGTAGAAAAGGCCTTCAGTAGATTTGATTGAGCTTATTAGCAATGTGCTGGAGGCTTTATCTTTACCATTATGTTTCTGGGATGGATCAATGTGCTTAATAGCCTTGCTATTACATTTTCACTAATGGATTCAGCTTACCACCTTCTTCTCATTGGCATGGGAACAAGAGAGAGTGCCACAGACATTTCTAATATTCAGCTGTCGCTTCGGGATGCTGTCAGGGGCCAACCTCCCCACACTAACATGGAATAGGGTTGCCATATGTCCCGAAAAACAGGGACAGTTTTGATTTTGGGAATAGTGTTCACATACTGGCAAACATGTCAGAGGGTGAAGCCCTGATTTTTGTGGAAGAAAATTATGGCAACCCTACCATGGGAAGATATGCCAGGTGCGTTAGGCCAGCCTAAATTGGTTAGGATTACAGTCTGAAGGTTGTCAGATGATTGATTCGAGAGTATGGCACGTACTGCATAACGGAATAAGCTCCCATTACTTGCCCAGCCCCTGCCAACCTAGCAGTTTGATAACATGTAAATGCAAATAGATAAATAAGTGCCACTTCAGTGGGAAGGTATCAGCATTGCGTTCACTTTGGTGTTTAGACATGCTGGCCACATGACCACTGAGATGTCTTCAGAGAGTGTTGGCTCTACAGCCTTTTAATGGGGGTGAGCACTGCTCCCTAGAATTAGTCATGACTAGAGAAGCAACCTGCAAGAGACAACATTTTTCTTAGAACTTTTTCCATCTAGAACTCTAGAATTGTTTCCATCTGCAGCTTGATCCACTAGTATGCATGCATGTGTACATACTTTTTTTGGTTAAAGCATTCCTGCCACCTCTTTCTCCCAGACAGATGATGCCATGTGGTCACTTAGCGGGTAAGGATTCCCCTGCCTCTCCAAGCAAGCATTAAATTTAAAAATATATCTGAAAACAGAAGCCCATCCAGTGTTTCTCCAAAGAGAAACGTTTCTTCCCACCCCACTCCACACCCAACATCAGTAGCTTTGTAATAAATTGAATTATCCAGAATAGAACATTCTCTAACTCACACCACTGATGCCAGAAGATCAGAGATGAGAAGCAGGCTTTAGGACCCTGCAGTGGGCTGGGCATGATCTTCCTTGCCCCTCCTTGGAAAGACAGAGCATCCAGCAGGCTTACTTCTCCCATTGTAATGCAAACAGGGATTACTGATGGCCCCTTGGCCTTCACCTGACCTAATTTGACTAGATTGCCTGTAGGGAGGAGTGAACACTCAGAACAAAATCCAAAACTGAGGACACACACTTGAAGAATAAAGCTGAAAAATCCAGGACAGGACCACAATCCTAACCATGTCTGCTCAGAAGTAAGCCCCATTGTCTTCAATGGATCTTACTCCCAGGAAAGTGTCTTTAGGATTGCACCCATTGTGAAAAAAGCTAAGAGGGGCAGTCTGCTGGCTGGGGGTGAAAACCCATACTGGCCTCCCTGCCTTGGGGACAGAAAATGATTTCCCAATAGTTTTTACTCTTGCCATATATTGGATGTAGGCCTGTCTGTTTGCATTCTGATGTGTGTGCCCAAGAAGAATGTCAGTTCTGTATATAAAATTGAAAAGTCACTGACTCACTCATCAGCTCCCAGCCAAAACTGCTGGACCTAGAAGCATGAAAAATTTGGGAAGGGTATTCCTTCCATGATATAAACACCCACTAAGAACAAGATTTTTAGAAATTTAACCCTTAACCATACCATCCTAAACCATGGCTCCTGAGCCACATGAAGCTCCTGACCCACATGCATAAGTTGCTCTTACGTATCTTTTAAGTATGGCTATCCCTGCCGTAAAGCATGCTGGGGAATGAACTAGTAGATGAGCCCCTGATGGTATGGCTCATGTTAGGTCTTGAAAAAATTGCGTAGCTTGTGGTTGGAGTTGGCATTGAGTTATGCCCATAGATGTCTGCATCTTGCTGGGATAACCACTAATTTATGAATGAGGACAGATCTACCACTCAGGACTTGGGAAACAAGATTGTCCAGGTTGGGCAATAGATCACTGATACACTTGACTATTTTTTGGAGCAATTTTTTAATTATCAGGAGGCTATAGAGAACAAATATCAGCATCTGTCACTTTTTCTCTCCTGGAAAAGATTGGTTTGTAAACACCTAATGTAATTTCTTAAGACAGCAGTTCCCAAACTCACTTGCAGGGGAGGAAGATGGGCTCCAGCGGGCCCTGGCCACTGGGGATTATAAAAATGGCCTTTTGTTGCTGGCAGCTACACAATTGTAGGGATTGCATCATTGTGATGCCCCAGTTCAAGAACTTCTGTCTTAAGGTGCCCCTGTTAAAACAGCCAGCACACATGCTTGTGCCCTAGAATTTGACTGTAGATACCGTAATTGTAGGTACGCTCTGGGTGGCAGCTGGACCTATGTGTAAAGCAATTGTTGGATTTCTGATAAGGAAGTACTTATATGTCTCTCATATAGTTGCATAATGATATCTAGGAAAAGAACTTGCTTTGAGAACTATTCCAGTTTCAAGTTGATAGTGGAATGAAAGTTGTGGAAATTTTCAAGAAAGGCTTGACTGAGTCTATCTTCACAAGTCTTATTCTGGGCTATTTAACTAAAATCTAGTCTCATACAAGCATTTTAAAAGTGTAGTACTGAAGTCTCCTGGGTGTTGAAGAATTAATGTATAGATAAGTAGATATAGATAATGTTTTAGATTTTAACTATTATGGAAAACATGATGGTATTTAAGGCTGCAATCCTAAACACTTTCCTGAGAGTAATTCCCATGGAAGACAATGGAACTTATTTCTGAGGAGACATGCTTAGGATTGCACCCTAGATTTTCCAGATTTAGTTTCTGTACCCAGAGTACATACACTACACACTAACAATGGACTTTCTAACCTACTTTCTAACCCTCTCCCACAAAAAACCTGATCATTTATTTAGTCAAAGGAGATTTAGGTGGGGGTGCAGACTAACAGTGCAATCCTCATTATGTCTACTCAGAGGTAAGTTCCATTGAGTTCAATGGGGCTTACTCCCAGGAAAGTACTCTCAGGATTGCTGCCTAAATTCAGGCTCTGGAAAGAGGCATAGATAGTATGGCCATTTTCAGAGGCATAACAATGGTATAACGCGGAATGCGATCTGCCACGGGCGACAAGGCCCCATCTCCCCAAGCGGGGTTGAACTAGAGGACCTCATGGGATCCCTTCTAACTGCTTTGATGGGGCGAAATTTCAGTCCTTGCTATGGGCGAAATTTTGCCTAAATTTTCGCCTCTGGCCATTTTCTTCTAAAGGTTCAAGTTACTGCAATGATTTACTTTCTGCATAAGCAGTCTGTGTGCTAGTACTATCAACTATTTCTTTCTCTTTGTATTTATTTGGGGAAGGAAGTACAAAGAGGAGTAGTGTCTTAAAATACTATAGTGTACAGTACTTGATTTCAAAACCTGATATGAGCTTTTGAGAGAGAGCAAGATAAAAATGCAAACGAATATCTTGGGATTTTATGTTTACTTCTGTGTCCTAGCAGGGTGTGTCTTCCTAAGAGCAGTCATTCTGGCACTGCTTCAGAGGATGAGTGGGGCCAACAACCTGAAGTCAATCACAGTGTGTTCTAAATGTTCTTAGATTAGGAGTTGGATTGCCATTGTTTGTGCTTTATTGTCATTTGCCAGTTGAACTTAAAGTACCTAGTGCTAGGTAATGTGGAAATAGATTTTATTTGTTCTGTTGCCAGTAAAACAACATTTTTAGACATACCAAGCACATCACACAATCCTCTTCGTTCCTAACAGTGCAGCTTTCCACAAATTGTTTCTTACTTTTGACATGGTGGGAATGTGGTTGGTGTATGGCAGATTTCAGATTTAGCAGGATCTGAAATATTAGAAGAACACACATCTATCTTCATGACTGACTGGTAAATAAAACAGTTCTTAACTACATTTTGGCTGAAGGCATGTCTGTAAATATGAGAGCGGCTGGTTATATAAAGAGAAATGTCAGTATTGTTCATCTCTAGTTTATGTGCAGCCCTCCTTAGGGTCTTGTTAGCTATATTTTTAAGGTTCTAAGTGTCTGGTCAACTGCTTAGAATGATTGGAATTCTTATGCTTATCTAGAGCACTGATAAACTGTGGGTAGTTGATATACTAAACACCTGGGCCTTGACTTGATTCAGAGAAAAGCAGCAAAGTCTTCCTGTTGTTAATGGGAGAAGAATACCCTTTTCAGGGGTATAACGTCTGACAAATGTTATTTAGAGCACTGCTGAGAAGAAGTCTTCCTTATTGCTGTGGTACCTGTATCACATCTACTATCATTTGTGACTGTTGATCAGATAAGTCCACGGTCAGCTTTCCCACTTTCATTCCCCATTTTTCTTGAGAGTCCTGTAGAAGGATATAGAAATTCAGTCTTTCCCATCCTATTGACTTGTATTTGAGTTCATGACCACTTGGACATCTCCTTGACAAATATTTGAAAATGAATGACATATAATGTGAATGTACGCTTTGAGTGTAAATGTATGCTTTGGGTTCTTATCTGGAGTGCGTGAGAAAAATTTTAAAACTGCAAAATTTCTGAGAGCTTAATCCTTCCTGGTTGGAAGGGTTGCTAGTAGATTCTAGTAATTGCTAGTAGATATATAAGTTGCTAGTAGATTCTAATAGTTAAAAGATTGAGGAGGATTTTGATATAGAGAGGCATGGTATTGGTACACATTGTTCTTTAAAAGAGTACATCTTTGGTATTGGGCTTTAATTATTAAAATAAAAGTGGCAAGTAAAGACGATAAATTTGACCCCTTGAGTTATATTGAGTAATTATCTATAACTATGGTATCTATTATCATACTTGATCTTACATTAAGGGCAAAATCCTGAGCAGTTATGGGTCCATGCAGTTACATCACCCTTTAGTGTTATGGAAAGTCACCTTAACTGCTCTGGAGAAAAGGGCTTAATTTAGGATATGAACCTCAGATTGTTTTCACACTAAGGATGCAGTTTCCTATCCACACTTTCTTAGGAGTAAACTTCATTGACTGTAATGGGGCTTACTTCAGAGTATACGTGCATAGGATTGGGCTATCATTCCTATCATTTTTATTAATTAAGAATTAATAAGATTAATTTCTTTTTCCTAGCTAAGACGGGAGAAGATTGATCTTGAAAACACACTAGAACAAGAACAAGAAGCACTAGTAAATCGTCTCTGGAAGAGGATGGATAAGCTTGAAGCAGAAAAACGGTATACCTTACCATTACTCTGTGTTGTTTTTGTGGTAGAAGTAGTAATACAAATGATTATTTTTCCTGATCCATTTACCAAAGCAGCAGCTATTGATCAATAAAATTGAAAGTAAAGTTTCAATCCTACACACACTTTTCAGGGAGCAAGCCCTAATGAAAACAGTGAAACTGACTTCTGAGTGCAATTCATGCATAGGATCGTGTTCTGAGAATAGCAGCCTTTCACATTTACCGTAGTAAATGGCAGGCAGGACAGGTTTTCTTTGAATACCTATTGAATACCTATTGTAGCAAAGCCATAACTCCAGCATGTTGCTGAGGCTTGGATGAGAAGCAGGGCAGGACATGTTCCTGTGGTAACTAATCAAATGCTAAACTTAGTACAGTTTATTGCTTATTATTAATGTTATTAACTTTGCTTAAAAAGCTGGAAATTAATATTTATGGAACTCTCATGCCCAGTTTGGATTTTCATACAAACTGACATTTCACCAGATTGTACAGAAATTGGTGTAATTAATGAAAGGTGCAGGTTGAATGTGATCTTTCTAGTCTCATGACAATTTTTTCCCCCAATTTTTTTTTGTCTCATGACAGTTTTTTCCCTTTTTCAAAACACTCAATATCTTAAAATGCTTCTGTTCTGGCTTAGTTATGCAATGCAGTATGTCATGTGGTCCTCTGCTCAGGCTTGCTGAAAATTAGTTATTACTAGAAAATAGTTTACATGGTAACGGTGTTGCCTTGTGATGTCGAGCTCTTTTATCAAACCAGTTTTTAAAATGAAACATATGAAAACCGTTCTGTCAGTGCATGTGTTGCATTAAGGCACATTCCGAATCTGTTATTTAATTACACTAATCATTTATCATTTGACCCATTTGTTGAAGGCATTTGGTTGTATTTTATCTTATCACTTAGTATACTAAGTGTTTTTGTAATCTTATTTTCTAATCATGTCAGGTAGTGGTGAAAACATTACCAATGCTATTGTTTCCTCAGATTTCTGATTGAATATAGAAATGTGTTAAAACTCACCATTTGGCACAGTAATATGGTTTGGTTTGTATAGTGTCTGTGAGACACAAGCATGAATTTGATTTATTGGAGTGAGCAAGGGAGCTCTTATAATTACAAAGCAGTGTTGTTGCTTGTGCAGAACCAGGTGGTGAACCCATCATATTACAAAATAGCCCCTGCTCAAATAATTTAGGAGTGGTTCTCAAATTGTGGATTTTTCCTTCTCGTGGCTGGTTTTCAGTTGTTCCAGAGATCTATAGGGCTCCACACAGACATGGGAGATGTGGCAGAGATGTATACGGCTCCACACAGACACTAGACCCTTGCAGGACACCGGGGGAGGCTGAAAATAGCCACCCATTCCCCTGTAGGAGTGCAGTTCAAGGGATTGTGTCACTGCAAAAGGTCCTTTCCTGCAAAGACTTAGAGTGGGAGTAGAGATGTCCCAGAGTTTGAGAACCAGTGGACTAAGGGATATTCAGACATAAGTGTGCTGGATGGTTCTCCATATCTCTTCAGTTGCTTCCTTTAGATCAGTATGCCTTGGCACACTGGTGTTTAGTCATGCTGGCCATATGACCACAGAGACCTAGGCTGCAATCCTAAAGACACTTTCCTGGAAGTAGGACTCATTGAACACAATGGGGCTTACTTTTGAGTAGACATGGTAAGCATTGTGCTCACATTTGGACAGTGCTGGATCTTTGACCTTTTAATGGGGATAAGCACCCCCTTTAAAGGTAAAGGTGCTAGTCATGACAGACTCTTAAGGAGCGGTGCTCATTACAAGGCTGAAGAGTCAGTGTTGTCCAAAGAAGCCTCTGTGGTCATGTGGCTGGCATGACAACACCAACGCACATGGGACACTGTTACCTTCCCAGCAAAGTGGTACCTATTTATCTACAGTGGCGCCTCACGTAAAGTATCTTACACATAACAAGTCTAAATTTCTAAGGAATCCTGCTTCATGTAACAAATCTGCTTTATGTAACAAGCAAACACCTCTGGCGCCTAACGGGTACGTGCGCTATGCTCCCAAGTGCCCCCACCGGCCACCTTGAACCTCCAGCAGCAACCCACGGAAGCCTCGCAAGAAAGCGTCTTTGATTTCAGCCTCCTAAGCATGTGTATCCAGAAGTAAGCCCCATCGTGTTAAATGGGTCCTACTCCCAGGAAAGTGTTTTTAGGATTGCAGTCTAAGTAGACTTCAATTACAGTGTTTTGTCATCATTTTTACCTACAGTTAATATTTTTATATGAATTTTTTGGGGTTGCGGAACCAATTGTCTGAGTTTCCATTATTTCCTGTTGGAAAATCCACTTCACGTAAAGAACATTTCATGTAACAACCATGCCTCTGGAACAAATTAAATTTGTTACATGGGGCGCCACTGTACTTGCACTGACTTGCTTTCAAACAGGTAGGTTGTCAGGAGCTGGGCTAAGGATAGGAGCTCACTCCATCTTGCAGTACTTAATTCTTGAACCACCAACTTGCTGGCCTTCAGGTCAACAAACACCGTGCCTTTAACCAATGAGCCACTGCAGCCATTACACACACATCCCTTAGTTGGTCACAACTAACACGGCCACCTTAAAGGATACCTTTACCTTTACTTGGGGAGTATTAACCCCTTATGAGTACCATGGTGTGTTTTGTCAAATATCAAAAAGCTGATGATCTGCCTTGACAATTTTAATAATTTTAGTCAGTGTGCCATGAGATGGAAAAAACTAAAAATTTTTGCTTTGGATGTTTGTGTATTACAGGTTTTCTGCAATGAAGTATGTAAAAATTTGGACTCATTAATATGTGTACATTTTTTTTGAAACACTTTAAGTTACAAAGAATTGAAGCAGAATAAAACATTGCTTGCGTCAGGAGACAGTTCTATTTATCTCTTATTTTTTATTTTTAAATAAAAAAAAAAGACATTTATCATTTTTTAAATCCAGAATTTTGCAGGAGAAATTAGATCAGCCTGTCTCTGCACCCCCATCACCAAGGGACATATCAATGGAGATAGATTCTCCAGAGAACATGATGCGGCATATCAGATTTCTAAAGAATGAAGTTGAGAGGTTAAAGAAACAACTCAGAGCTGCACAATTACAGCGTAAGTCCAGCATGTCTTCATGATAAGCTCTTACTTACTTTGTTGAAACTTGCTCTTCATCAACCTTGAGCTTTTCAGTTTGGGAATAATAAGCAGAGGACAATTTAGGAAATTTTATTATACTTTCTCAATAATATGCAACTCAACCATTTTCTGCCGATCTTCCTGAGAAGCTGGACAGTTCTAATTGAAGAAATACAGATTTTAAGAAATCTGTATTTGGGAAGGTGGCAAAAGTATGTCAAGACTAAAACCTTAAATGCAAATTGGGGAAATCAATGTCAAAGAAGATAAAACACATTAATCTTGATGTACTTGCCAATGTCTTCAAAGTGTTGCCTTCTCTTGCTGTACTTACAAATAAATACAAGGTCTTTTGAGCTGAGGTTATGTGCAGCTTGATTTATTAATACAGCAGTGAAACTTGATTTCCCCGCTAGTTTATCTTCTGATGTTCTGTTCTTGTCCTTGAATGACCTGATGAAGTTATACACAGTACAAACATTGATGATTTATCATTTCATATGCTGCCATAAGCAAGCTAAAATCAAAACAGGATAAAGCTGATACGTTGCAAAGTTTGCATGAAGTCATTTCCACTGCCATAGTTTGAAATGAGTCATGCCATAGTTTGAAATGAGTCTGGATAATGCCTTCTATCAGGATGGCTCCTTCTCATAGGAATTTCCTGGCCTCTGAGCGCTTTCATCCCATGCCACAAAGGTAGCATTAGAAGTGCTGGACAAAGCAAGAGAAGCTCATCCTGCAACACCTCCTCACATGAATTTCCAGGCATTTTGAGAACAATACCTTGTGAAAAAGGAACATCAGCATGGGCTTCTCTCTCATGACCCAGAACTTCTGATATTTGTTGTCTTGGGGGTAATCTGAGAGCAAGCCATACATCCCCAGGATCATTCATGACTAAGCATGGAAACCACCTTGTTGGAAAGATGTTGGAAGACTCAACACAATCAGCAATACCACTTGGGCTCTGTTCTGTTAAAAATGTGGTTTTCATGCTCAGTCATGAAGGATCCTAAAGAACTTTGGATTAGTCACCATTTCTGAGCCAACCACACAGGGCTATGAAGATCACGTTCCTTTCTATCAGTTTTCCGCCAAATCTGCCTCATTCTCTGTCTTCGTTTACATGTGATGTTAAGAGTTGTATACACGCCTTGTAATATGGTGTGCAACTTAGTGTAAAGTTGTTTTTTCTCTCTCGGGTAATCGGAGTAGAAAGAAAGGTTCTGAAGTCTCTGTGTGTCATTTTATGTAATACAGGCAAAGCCAAATTTCTTAATTAAAGTTAAGGGGGAAAAAACCTAATTGATAATTTCAGATTCGGAGAAGATGGCACAGTACTTAGAGGAAGAACGTCACATGAGAGAAGAGAATTTGAGGCTCCAAAGAAAACTGCAGAGAGAGATGGAGAGAAGAGAAGCCTTGTGCAGACAGCTGTCAGAAAGTGAATCCAGTTTGGAAATGGATGATGAGAGGTTTGTGGTGCTAGAAGTTTCTAGAGGTTAAAAAATGTTTAAATGAGTAAAAAACGGGCTGGTAAATCTTGGTAAGAGCCACTTAACCTAACAAATGTGAGGCTGCCACCATAAACAGCTCCATGTCCTATTATCTCCTTCCATAACCCCCTTCCATGTGGCCTGACAATGTTTCTTAGAGGTGTTTGTTTCTGGATAATGAGATGACCCAGTCCTATTCAGGACTGTTCCAGTTCCAGTACTAGTACAGTTATTCCCATGGGGTGTGCCTGCATCCTATGTGGGAAGGGTAGTCACTGGGCCTTCTCAATATGGCATTATTTCCCTTACCAAGGGGCTGCATTGCAGCAACATCAGAGCTGGAAATTTGGGTAGGATCGGACCCTACATCTCACTGAACACAATGGACTTCTGAGTGAAATAAATAACATTTTCAAACACCTCTATTATTCATAGGGATGCGTTTAATATTTGAGCCAACAACAAAGTTCATGTTTATAAAAACTATCAGACTCTTTCCCCCAAATCCAGAGTTACTACGGGAGCACGTAAGAGGCTTGACGTGCACCCATAGTTACTGCACCACCTAGTGAAAACCTATGGGAAATTTATATTGGAATCCAGAGTAAGTTGTTCTTACACCGGAGCAAGGACTCCCTGTTGTTACACTGGATTTTGCCCTTTATCTGTTAGTTGCAACCTCATCACTTGATAAAGACAGATGCTAACTTTAAGTGTCTGTCATTTTTGTTGTCTGAATAGTAATTGTATTGGAGAAGGGGGTAGACCCCCTACTAGCCAGAAATTTGGCAAGTTGTTATAGTGCAACCCTAAACTTGTTCTGCTCTGAAGTAGGAGCCACTAAATTTTTTGGAACTTGCTCCAGTTCCATAGGGAAGAGTAGGATTGAACACAGTGGGACTTATGTTTGAGTAGACGTGGTTAGGATTGTGCTCCTAGACTTTGAAATGGAATCTCCAGAATGCTAGTTCACTCTCAGTTAAAGAAATACATTTTTCTTATGAACTACTCTTAAGAAAAATGACCATTCTTTTCTTTTTTTAGATACATTTTAACAGGCTCCATCAATGAGGCATTCCTTATTATAGGATGGGAAATGCATTCTCTAAGATCATGCCTGCAACCCACCGGTTCGGGTGTGTGTGTGTGTTTTAAATCTTGTTGGGTTAATCAGGGATACTCTTCATAAACCTCAAAGTTCACTGGTGGTTCACTGGTTTATCAACGTAGCCTGCCAATGATGTCTTGACGCTGCAACAGTATATTATTGTATTTGTTTTGGGGTGGTGGTGGGAGGGGGAGTGATTCTGTAGGAGATCCCAAGAAAAAAAAAATATTGGAAAGTTGAAACTAATTATTCTTCACCTTTTCAACAGATATTTTAATGAGATGTCTGCACAAGGATTAAGACCTCGCACTGTGTCCAGCCCAATCCCTTATACACCTTCACCAAGTTCTAGCAGACCTATATCACCTGGTAAATATATACATCATTTCTGATTGTGTCTTATTGTGTCTTATGCACAAAATTTATGTGCTCTGTTTGATGCAGTTGCTTGTTTTATTAAAGCTGTACAGCACCTATTAAAGCTGTACCTGTATTCTGTATTCAAGTCCACTGAGCTCAGTCTTTGTATCAAGTTTTCAAATATGGTAATTCACTTCTTTATCTCTCTCACTGAATTGCACTGAATGCATTTATATTTTTCATCGTTTTAGGTCTCTCATATGCAAGTCATACAGTTGGTTTTACCCCCCCAACCTCACTCACCAGAGCCGGCGTGTCTTACTATAACTCCCCAGGCCTTCACGTGCAGCATATGGGACCATCCCACGGTATTACAGTGAGTACTTTCAAACTGACCACCACATTACTCCAGACATTTTCTAGAAAGTTCAGTGGGCTTTGTGTTTCTTCCTTGAAGGATTCTTTAAAGAATACATCACATTCTGGATGTATGGATTCGCCCTCCTGGAAAACACACATGTCAGTGTCTGAAAACTAGGAAGCTATAGAATTGTGAAAGTTTATTTTTCCTATCAATGTTATTTTGTATCTTAGAAACAAAAATTCCGTTTCTAAAACCAGCCTCTCTGAAACTTGCTCAGGACATAGTGTGTTTTGAGATCAAATGTTTAAATTCGTCTCCTTTGCATTAGATTGGTGCAAATCATACTTTTTCTATATTGGCTGGTTTTCTCCCACGGTAGTTTCTCACTTTAATGTCACGATTCCTGATGCTTTAACTTTAGTTTAATTTTCTATTTAAGTTGATAAAAACAACAGCTGCAGTGAGGTAGGAAGCCCAATGATTTTTCACATTCTGGCAGAGTATGGTAATTGACGGAAAGTTACCTGTCAGTATATTGTGATTTCTGTTTTGCATTTTGTGAAATACGTAAATAGTAAAATGGATTAGGGCAATAGGTTTTTTAGAAGCTAACTTCAGATGGCATCTCTACAACATGTGAATTGTTGATACGATATCCAGCAACATTGGCTCTTGCTGTTGATTGTTTAAAATCCTGCCTAGTTCATAAACTTTGGTTAAAATAAATTTTGAGTTTTCCTGGGATTTGGACACCATAGTAAATCAATGTTTGGTCTAAATAGAGAATGACAGTAGAACATTTTCTTTTTCAGAGCACGAAGAGAGCTTATGTGCCTGACGTTCATTAATAAAATACGGAACCAAGATTAAAGCCATGTTTCATTCTAATGTCTGAATCGAGTCATTGTGTGTTATCCAGAGAAAAACTTTGATGTACCAGATTACATTTATAAGGTTTTCTGTAGAAAAATGCTCATATCTCCTGGCATGGAAATTAGGCTGACCAGAGCAAATAGATTCAAATGTTTGGATCTTACCTGCAAATTTGTTTTCAAGAAATCCAGATGAAGTAGATGACAAGATGGTGAAAATAAAGCAGAATTTCACACAATGATAGCCTTGTCTTCTACATATTGAAAAAGATGCCAGCATATTAGTTTTTATTTTGTGTGGTGGGAATGCCTAGTCAGAAATTCTGGGATATACTTTGAAAAAATGTTGAGAAATAGTGGCTATTTCAAATTTGGGCTGGCAAATGGTTCATTGTTTGCATTATAAAGAGATTGGCTGTATAAAACCTGTGAATTAGGGGTTCATATCTAAATTATCTGCCAATTTCAGGAACATATTGATTAGTGTTTATATATTAACATTGCTTTGGTTTTTCTTTTGGTTTTTAATATCATCTGGGTTTGGATATTCATAATAATTCTAAATTTTGAGGGAAAATGCACTCTGTTAATACAACTCTACAAACCCATTTATTCTCCTCAGAAAGATTCTTTATGTTGAACTGCTTGAAGGCATTCTGCTCCTGTTTTCTGTTTCCACTATGCTAGTACTCTTGCTGTGTCTATTCTGTCTGACTTGGAAAGGACTCCTGGTGTCACACTATTGCCTAATGTGGGCTGAGTACCAAGTGCAGAATACTGAAAGGTCAAAGAACTGATATGGGTGTTGTAGGGAAGTCTTGGCTGGCAGAAAATCCCACAAAGTATCACCTTACCTGTTTTTTTCCTTACTGGAATGAATTTGCTTTTAAGCTGGTAGGTTAACTGCATCGACGGGAGAGAACCTCTTCCTCTTAGAGTAAGTGCAGGTTAAATCATGATTTTGTTGCTCTGTTCAACAGAGGCCTTCACCACGAAGAAGCAACAGCCCCGACAAATTCAAACGTCCCACTCCTCCTCCTTCTCCAAACACGCAGACCCCGTTGCAGCCTGCTCCTCCACCTCCACCTCCACCTGTGCAACCTCCAGTCCAGTCATCGGCCTCCCAGTCAGCCACTTTTCATCATTCAATGCATCCTTCTTCTCAGCCTTAGTGCATGTGCTCAGCAAGTCTGCATTCAGAGTTGGACTCATAACACAGACCAGTTTACTAAAAGCCAAAGGCTTACAATGGCATATTTGGATTTGACTTATTTGCACTGAAGTTATTGAGGCTTCACTGTTTAATTGTGTTGAACAAGTTTGTCGAAGGGCTGCTTCAGGTGTTGGCACGTTTCCTACGTGGGAACGCACTTGGAGAAGGAAGATGCTTGAAACTTGCGTGTCACTATACACACATGTACACAGGGGTTTCAATGTTGGTTACATGGAAGTGCTTTCCATGTAAGAATTGTGTTCCATTTGAAGTTGTCCTAAAATGCAGCCAGTGTTGTGGATGTACAACACTAATTCAAAAAAATATATATTCCATCAGTGTTTTACTTGAACTTTCATGTATATCCATCCTCTGGCTGGATCATTCGCTATTCTGTTTGGTATTATGGCATTATGTTTAGCTGAGCTCCCAAAGCTTTATTTTTTTCTCCCTTGGCTTCTAGGTTTGTAAAATAAAAGGGACAGCTTTTTATATTTTTCATGACAATTTGCATATAAAATCACAGGCATGGGCTGTATATTATGAACTCCTAGATATTACAGTGTGTTTCAAATATATAAGATAAATCAGCACTACATTTCAATAACAAATATACAGCTTTTAGTGCAAAAACGTGAGTCGGACACTTTGATGCCCACACTCACTTCATTTTTTTCTTTTATTTTTTTTAAATAAATGGTATCCCTTAATTTTCAGGTACAACTGTAAACATACATGACAAATCTATACCTTTTCTCCAGTGTGTGGTACAGTCTGAAGTACAATGTGAGAAGCCTGACTTGTCGGAGTATATAGAATGTATTGATCCATGGACCTTAAAGAGTTGATTGTTTCATTTCTCATTCATGTTGACCTGTAAAACTGTCCGTACTGTTGTTTTCATCACAATGATCTTCTGTAAGTGTGTTTCTGCCAACAAGATCCTTGTGGCTGATTAAAGTGTGCTCTCTGATTTCTGCTGTAGGAAAGCAATTTGTATTAAAAACAAAAGGCTGATTTTTCCCCTTGTTTAAAATATATCAATTGTGTGACTCTGCCCCCCCCCCTTTCTGAAAGTTTGAATACACATTTTTAAGCAAATCAGAGGAAAATATGACTGATGGTGCACATAATGGCAGCACTTTGGTATAACAGCTGAAAACGTTGTATTGCTTGGTAGGGAAGAAACAGATTACAGAGAAAGTTAGATGACAATAGCAAATGCATATTTAGCAGCATACGCCGGTACAATGTATAAAGAAATGTATTCTGAAATACATTCTTTCCATTCATTTAGCACAAATAAATTGTTTGGTTTCACTTTGCAGTGGAACAAAGTGTCACTTTTTTCTTGATTTTTTTCAATTTCATCAAATGCTTTTTTCTCCTCAAACAGCTCCTGCTCACTCACTCTTACGCCAGCGATTATTTTAAAAGGTTTATTTGTGATAAGTCATATTTGGCATATATAAAGTAACTAAAGAAAATTTATTTTGTGAGATGGGTATATCTGATTTTACCCAAATGCTAATTTGGCATCTCTTAGCCATTTGGCATTCTCAAATGCCATTAGCCAATTCTCAAGTGCAGCGAATTCTGGATACTTCATATTTTCATAACTTTATATTTTGCAATATAACTTTATGTGAGGGTTTCAGAATGAAAACAGAGAAATGGGCACATTTTAACCAAAATTGTATAGCTTTTAGGCACCTTAATTTTTCTGGGAAAAAAGCTAAGTCCATATTCAACTCTTACATTGAAATATATGTTGGCTGATTTCTAATTTCCATAGATTCAGTGGTATGGTCAGTTGTGCACTTACCTCTTGTCCATTAAAATGGAGCTCAGAAGTGCTAAATGTGAGCTAAATGTGGGAATATTAAATGTTGGGATGAAAATTGTGGTTCTTACATATTGCTAAGGCTACTGCTCTTCAAGAGTCATAAGACTGGCGAAGATGGCACCCTGGTTTTAAGAAAGGGGGTCAGACTTACCTTCCCAAACCATCCTTCTTTCCTGTAGGAAATTCTCCCATTTCTGCTTAACCATTTTTGGCGCAGTTGTGAGCAAAATCTCATCTCTCATAGCCATGGTTGTATTCACAAGAGTGGTAGTTGGATAAGTGGTACTTTGAAAAAGACCAAAAAACAAAAGTTGAAAAGTCCTCTCAGGCTTATTCAGTGTTCTCTGAAAGATCGGTGTTTGACTTCTATTTGTAAATGTTTCTTTCCAAAAAATGTGCACATCCTTTTCTTAATGAACATAAATACATTTTCAGTTCTAGTGAGTTACAGTCTTTCATGATTATTCAGCTAATACTTGTCTGTACTAGCCTGCTGCAGGATCTTCTGAAAACTAGAAAAATTCACTCAAAAACAAAAGCTCCTCTTCTGTATTCAGGTAGGTCTTTGTTATCTTGCTATGCTGGTTGCGTGTTTTCTTGATGGTTAAATTATCTTGCATGTCATTCTTGGAATTATAGGTGAGTCTTCCTACCATTGATATTGTCCCACCCCAACTTAAAACCACATTTATAAAACCCTTCAGGTTCCTCTTTTGTTGCCATTTCTTAAATTCTACAAACCTGTCTTCAATTGTTAACATTTCCTGTTTCAACCTGCTGTAATAACAGTCATCAGCACTGTAATAACCAGTCATCTACAGTCTGTAAGAAAACTAGTACATCATGTGCCATCTGATTCAATTTGCAGAAAATAAGTAAGATTTGAAGAGCAAGCTCCGGAACACCTTTTTATTGGAATTTTTTTTAAAAAAGACTTTTGGTTTTATTCAAGCAGCTTTGTAGCCCAAGACATGATTTGGAGAAACTTATTATATTTATTCTCTGACTTCTTTTCTCATCAATGCTACCCAAATTCTTCTGTTATGTGGCTTAACCGTAGTCCTTATCCTCATATGACTGTATTTGTTCATATTCATCCCCTGTTAATCAAAATGTCTTCCTGATATCCTCTTTCTAGTTTTCTTCTCTATAATTGGATTGGAGGCTTCGTGGGGCAGAAACCTTTTTTTAAATTACTTCTGTTACTCTGTGAAGCCCCTTGTAAAAGGATAGATGGATTCTTGCATGCGTGCCTGAGGTTTATTGGCATCTTTTCCTTGATGCAGATCCCTGCTTTGATGATGGAAGACATGAAAAGCATTCCCATACTTGAATAAAACCCTATGAAAGCTGCAACTTTGGGCTGATTCTCATTTTCAGAATGTGTGTCTTATCTCTTCTGGCTGCAAGTGTGCATGCATTTCAGCAAAGTAGAGATATGAAAAGTTCTTCCCTTAAGAGAGTTTAGCCAATTATTCGGACAATTTCCTAGGTTTTCTTAAGTGTTTTCATGGAGTACAAAGTATACTATACATTTCAAATTGCTTGCATATTATGAGCTGTTTTGCCTCCCTGCATAGAACCAGCACAGTACATTTTCAAGCCTTTGCAACAAGGTTTCCTATTTGGGTGGTATGTTGAGTCAGAAAAGAGAGGGTGACGAAACCATTTTCATCCCCTAGTGAGCTTTTATCAGACACAATAATTATTGAACTGAGTAGTTGTTGGTTCACTGTTGTGTCTTAGTATAGGGGCTGTTTGAATTCCCTTGCTCGCTTTTGCAAATACAGGGGTGTCTTGTAAGACAAACATAATTTGTTCCGGAAGCCTGTTGGTCTTACAAAGCTGATTTTCCCATAGGAAATAATGGAAACTCAGACAATTGGTTCCACAACCCAAAAATATTTATATAAAAATATTAACTGTATGTAAAAATGATGACAAAACACTGTAATCAAATTCAAAACACTATTAATATAATACAGAACACAGTTACTGTAATATAACACTGTAATATGCAGTACAGTAAAACAGAAAAGAAAAACCTTTCTGGCCAAGGATAACTAATTTTCACTGAAAGAGTCACTGGTGTCTTTTAGAACAACTAACAAGGAACCTCTCTCCGTGTGAGTGAGATCTATCTATGCAAACCAGTTAGGCAGTTTGCAGCAGGACCAGCAGCAAAAGCTTCTGCCTTGATACAAAATGATCAAGATCCTATGCTGTCTACTCAGAATCAAGCCCCATTGTTTCCAGTGGGGCTTACTCACAGGGAAGTGGGGTCCAGGCAGGGAAGGAGGTGGTGTGGGGAAGAGGATAGTTGCAGTGTGATCCAGGCAAGGAGGGATTTCTATTGAGGGGGGGTTCAGGAGAGGGTTTTCCTCCTACCTGATGGTGGCTGCTGCAGGGGCTCATCTGGCTGGCTTGAGGCCACATGCTGGCTGGGGAGGCTGAGACTATGCTGCTGCCTGTGCGTCCCTGTGCTGGATGTGTGAAGGAGGAGAGGTCGTGCCTCAGCCACCCAATGGGAGCCGAGCCAATGGGCATTCATCTTTACAAAGCATTTTTGTCTTACAAGACATAATTTCAGAGAAATTTCAGTTCGTCTTTCAAAGCATTTGTCTTACAAGGCACCACTGTATCTATATGTAAACATTTTTAATCTATAGCTGTCTCAAATTACAAAGTATCCAGGTCTATTTTTATGGGAACATAAAATATCTTGTTCCACTATATGTATTTTTATCACCCTTTCTTTGTGAATGCTATGGCCACTACAGCCTACAGTTCCACTTTAATGTTGAAAATGGAAATAAATTTCTTATGCAGTGCCCAGCAAAGGAACCAATAATCTAAACATTTAGTTTGCACACGCCTGTCCTGTTCTCACATATAAAAAAGTCAGGCTAGGTATGCCCTGAAATCCCTTGTCTTCTTCCATGAAATCCAGAATGAGCTAAATCTTTGCAGAAAAGTTCTTCAGGCTTGTTCAAATATCTTTGATTTGAGAATGGTTACTTCTTTGTTGCAGGATAAATGGATGCTTTCTCTGAAAATTGTGTCTCAGGCGTGGAGACTGTGGAGGAATGGAGACCATAGGTTGGTGGAGTTCTTGTAATGTGATTCTCTTTGTTCACTCAGCACAGGGACATACCAACCCTACAAACACCCAGACATCACCATCCTGAACATAAAGGCAGGGAAAATAAACCAGCCTTTTCCTCTCCATCCCATTACAACAGTATGGATCTGTCTCTGTGGCAGGTTTGGACATAATCACACATTTTTTGTCTGATCCATTCTTCCATCATAATATTTTGTCCATGGTGTTACCACTTCATTTAGGAGTGTAAAGTCTAATCAGAGCATGAAGAGTATAAAACACTTGCAAATACACTATACTGATATTTTAACTTTAGTCTTCTAAAGCAGCTAGAAAAATATTGCATGCCATATCAATAATGTATTGCTTGCCTTACATGGTTTTGTCTATAGTACCAGCTCCTTTGCCAGTATCCTTGTACTGCTTGTACTTGTCCAAACATATCTCATGTCCTGTAAAAGGACATGTTTCCTTCTGTTTACTGGATTTAATGAGTTGCAGCTGGACTCATTTTATTTAAATGTCTGTGTGTTTCTGTTTGGTTCTTTCCAAAACCAAGTGTTAGCCATGACAACGTATTAAGGAATCAAGACAGTTGAAAGGTAGTGCATTCCTCAAATTATTAAATAGTTCCAGGATTATTACTTGGTAGCGTTCAAAGTGTTTTTGTAATTATGAATAGCTTTAATACTGTAATCAAGGATTTTCAAATTAAACATTGGAGAAAGTTTGCCCAGCGTCTATGAATCACCTCTTAATAGAAGTGTGTTTATAGATTTTTGCCAGATGCATATTTTCAGTCTTGTTTGCACGAAGTGCTTTAATTTACCCTACAATCCAGAGTAACTATGGGAAGACGTAAGAGGCACTTTACTCTGGATTCCTCTATGCATTTCCCATAGGTGGCACCGTAACTATGTCGGTGTAAAAGGTCCCATAGTTACTCTGGATTGTAGCCTCATTGTAGCCACATTATGTGGGACATGCTGGGAGACACTTTCCTGGGTGTGAGACCCATTGAATTCAATGGGGCTTACTTTTGAGTAGAAATGGTTAGGATTGTGCTCGCAGACGTTTTGGGACTGTAACATTCAGAAGGCATGGGGGGAGGAGGAATCACATGTTGAATATTTCCCCACATCAAAAACTCCCACAGTTGGAAAATGAGAATGTGAATCAAAACAGACCTCTTTATGATGCACCAGTTTTCCATTTGCCAAGAATGGTTTTACAAACCATTCATTCAGACAAGCCATTTTCCCACACCTGCAGCTGGAAATGGCACATTTGCAGCCACACTACCATGAAATTAACCTGCAGCTGTACCTGCATCAACCATAAATCCTTTCAAAGTCAATAAATGATTTGCCATTGCTTTCACATATGAGCTTAATCTCAAGGAGAGTCCATGAAACATTCCTCATACTATCTTCACGCGTTAGCTGGAACATTAAGTTCATAATAACAAAAATCCAGTGAACTCTGTTAGAAGAAAGGGCACGCAAGGGTGCATCTGATCATGGGGGCAGGTTCCTTCTTATCCTAGTGCTGAAGACAGTCTCTAGTCACTAATGCCTGAAGAGTAGCCTGTTTCCTCTGAATACAAGAGGAGTCTTTCCCTGTGTCGGAGTGGAACCCTTTGAAGCAAGTGATCTATTACTGAGCCATGACCCCATCTGTCTGTCTCATAACAGTGGAAGCCATTTCTGCCAAGTTCTGTCTCCATTCAGGTTTCTATTGTGGCAATGCTACAGGGTAATCATTACTGTCCATGTGCATCCTTATTGTTGCCTAATTGCAATGTGTTGGTGATACCGTATTTGCTTATTGCGTTCAAAGCAGTCTTGGTTTGGCCCAGCCCTGCCTGAAGATGGAAGAAGAGCCCATCAGAGATGTTCGGCCTTGATCATGGTTGTATGGCTGGAGGGTAGGAGATCTATTGGAAAAAACCAGTTTCCTGACTTGCCATCTGCATGCAGAAATATTAACCACAGTTGTGGTGGCAACAGGAAAGAAGAGAAACTGGCCCTACAATCCAGAGTAACTACGGGAGCACGTAAGAGACATTATGTGTACCCGTAGTTACTGCACCATCTAATGAAAACCTATGGGAAATTCATACTGCAATCCACAGCAAATTGTTCTTACACCAGAGCAAGGACTCCCCGTAGTTACTCTGGATTGTGCCCTTCATGTGCCCAAACATTTAGTTTAAGATATGTGTATTACACATACATTTGGTTTGACATGATAGAGCAACTTCTAAAAAGCAATTTCTTCATCATTTGTCCCACATGGTGGTATGGTTCACTATTCAGGATCGGAGTAATCCAATCCATGTTTTGATGCAACACTGAGGAGACAGGCCAGCTATCAAGGATATGTTAACAGGAAGAAAATTGGTATATTCTGTATAGCCTGAATGGGCTTTGATTGGTGAACAGCAGAGAGATAGCCCAACAAATCATGCTCAAAGCCACCTCGTGTCTCTATATAGTGCCCCATCACCTGAACAATGCCATGAAATGTATTTAATGCGGTGAAATGTATTCTGTGAGCTACCTATAGAATAGTTACTACCTCACAGAGTTGTTGTGAGAACCCAAAGCTATATAAACCACCTTGGGTATTTGCATTAGTATGGGAAAGGCAGGGTATAAGTCCCTTAACTAACTAAATTACCATAACTGACTTGTTCTCTTGTTGGTGGGGTGCAGTGTGGGGTGATACGTTGCAGGTGGGAGAGACTATCCATTAAATCTGATTTTTTTTTGTAACCAGCTCACTTCTTCATACAGCAATGTCCTGCACTTTTGTCTGGTTATGGACTTGAGCAGGGGTGTCAAACTTCTTTCAGAGGGCCAAAGTTAGCATTTTTGATGTCTGCTGAGGGCCAGAAATGACATCATTAAGCAGGAAATGACATCATAGAACAGATGATGGTCATGGGCACTTGGTTCTCACAACTTATTAGCTGCTATTAACTTATTAGCTGCTAACAACAGAAGGGAAAAATGTGCAGATCTTGTTCATATTTTTCAAGATATGAGGAAGCCCAATTATCAAGCTGGGAGAGTCCAATTATCACGTGAGTCAAAGAAGTTAACTGCTGAAGCAATTACATTAGTTAGAGGATGGATGAAAATCAAAAGTGGATGAAAGTTAAGGCAATTTGCATACTTAATTTGACTGATGAATAATGTAAATAATTAACTATATATTCTTTTTGTGGACATCAGCTCAGTGTTCGATACTATTGTTCCATCTAACCTTTATTGCAAACTGACCCACCTCAATGTATCTGCTCCTATATGTCAGTGGATATAAAGCTTTCTGACAGACAGGAAGCAGCAGGTGAGTCTGGGGAAAATTACATCTAGTACTCGTACAATTAGTACAGGAGCTCCCCAAGGGTGTGTGCTCTCCCCGTTGCATTTCTCCCTTTATACAAACAACTGCACCTCAACGGACCCCTCTGTTAAAATTTTGAAATGTGCAGACGATACAACGGTCATTGGCCTAATTAGAGATGGTGATGAATCTGCATACAGACAGGAAGTTGCACAACTTGTTCTGTGGTGCAGTAGAAATAATCTGGAGCTTCATTCACAAAAACTGGAGATGATAGTAGATGTTAGAAGGCACCTCCCTACTTCCACTTTCCATCCTTAGTAATGTGGTTTCAGTAATGTGGTTTCAAGTTCTTGGGCTGTGTAACCTCCCAAGACTTGAAATGGTCAGCCACCATCAGCAGCATCATTAAAAAGGCTCATCAGAGGATGTACTTCCCGAGCCAACTTAGAAAATCGAATCTGCCCCAGGAGCTGTTGACCAAATTTTATCGAGGCATTATTGAATCTGTTCTCTGCAACTTTATAACTGTCTGGTTTGGCACAGCAACCAAACTGGATAAGAAAAGGCTCCAAAGGACAGTAAGACCAGCAGAAAAATAATTGGAGTCAGCCTGCCCTCTATGGAGGATTTATATACTGCTTGGGTCAAGATGAGAGCAGAGTATTGCTGCAGACCGTCTACACTCTGGACACAACTTGTTTGATCTTCCTTCTGGACACCGATATAGGACTCTGTACACTAAGATATCTAGGCACAGTTTTTTTCCCTTGTGCCATTAAATTTTTGTACTTGGATTATGCTGAGGTGACTTTTGAATAAATATTGAGGCAGTGTTTTAACTTGAATTGAATGTCCTTATCGGTTCTTCTGCTGTATTCATTGTGTATTGTTTATGAGTTAGTGCTATCGTGTATGTAGCCATAAGCTGAAACAAAATTCCATGTATGGTATTCATACTTGGCAAATAAATCTATCTATTCTATCTATTAATACATATGAATGTGTGCAAAACCTAAATAAACAGAATAAAAGAACATTGTTGAACACCATGGAAGGTCGGATGAAACTGAATGAAAAAAGAAAGCACAGAATTGCTTTCTTTTGGACAGAATTGTTACCAAAGCGGACAGAAATTGTTACCAAAATTGGACAGAATTGTTACCAAAGTGGACAATAAGCACCTGCAAAAGCTGACCTGCAATGATCTGAAGGACCTCAGCTCTTCCAGAAATCAGACTTTCTACAAAGGATGCTCAGCTCTTCCGAAACTGGCTTCTTAAAAAAGCCAGCATACTCTCACATACATTCTTCTCCCTGCCTGAAAACTATCACCCCGACATACTTTTTATTATTTTGTATTATATTACAGTATTGTAATCATTGCTACATGAAATATTTTTGGGTTGTGGATCAAATCCTCTTGAGTTTCCATTATTTCCTATGGGAAAACCCGCTTTGGATTACTAGTGTTTTGGATTACAAGCATGCTTCCAGAACGAATTTGCTCATGAACCAAGGCACCACTGTAGATGAAAGTCAGTGTATTGCAGTACTTACTACAGGGTGGCACAGTGGTTTTTTTCTTTTAAAAATGAGACGCTTCGATGATCCTTACCTAGCAACTACTTTAATGTCATTTTGGTGCTTAGCCCCTGCTTATTTGCTGTTTTATCTTTCATTGTTTTATTCATCATGTTATAACCTGCCTAAGTTTCCTTTGTCTTTTTTTAAATGCTTGTTTTTGAATGGCAAGGCATACAGAAAATGGAAATAAATCAATTTAGTTTTGCACAATGGAATGTCTAGAAAAGGCCTCTTGCAATTATTCCTGGATGCACTTACACTGCCCCTCGCTTTTCCAATCTACCGTAATTGTCCTTGATTTATTATAATTGTACTTTTGGGCTATAGGCCACTGAATTTTTCTAATTCACTACAAAAAGAAAAGAGCTCTGCCAATAACCTGTTGGGTCCTGCCTGCTGTGACTCTGCTATTGGTAAGTCTGTCAAGTTTATTTTCCAGCTAAGGGCTTTTAAAAAAAATTCAGGCAGCATGATCAAAAGAGGCTGGTTACTGTGTTTCGTGAGCTGCTTTTAGAAACAGCATTAAAGCTTTAGAAACACCTTTTCATATGTACGAAATCGGCTCAACATCTCGATTGGGTGTGATGTGACAGCAGTTGTTCCTTTGATGTGGTGACAATGCTGTTGAGCGTAGGTGAACTGAAACGCAGGAATGATTTTCCTCAATGCTGTAACTGCCCTCTCATTTTGCATTCAAAATGTGGAAGGTTACTGCCTGATTTAAACATGCCAAAAGCTGTGGCTATAATGTATAAAGCACATGTATAGCCATGCACCTACTCATGTAGCAGTTGGTTTAATCCTTGATGCAGGTATCCAAATCTGCTCTGTCGGTTTTGTGAAGCACCAAAAATTGCATCATGATGCCACAAGACTCTGTGTTGGTGTTTGGCCACAACCTGTGTTGCTGCCCTGAGAAGTTGGTTACAGTAGTAACAGTATAGGTGGAAGAAACATAACAGAAATACAATTTTTGGGCAAAACAAATGCATCTCTTATAGTAATTTTTAAATAATGTGTTTTGGCTGTACTATATTCAAAAGGTGCATTCAAATGGCCCATCAATGGACAGTACGTTTTCGTGGTAGTGGTATTGTGTGCTCCAGTGATACAAATGGCTATGCTGGCAGTAGCGTAGCTACTAGCAGGGTCCCATGCCAGACAGGCCTTTGTTGAAGAGCCAGACTAAACCTGTCCAAAATCCCACTGAACATGGGTTGTCTGGAGAAGGAAAACTTCCACCTCAAGCCTCCACTGCCTTGTGGCTATACCCATCTATGGGAAAGTCTTCAGGAGTCAATCTGGAGGCAAAATCCAGAGCCGGAGTCCTGGAAGCAGTTTGTGACTGTGTACAATCACGTTCTGTAACTCATGGGTTGCAGCTGGAACCATCGTATCGGCTCTGCCATTCCATTGGACTATTTCAGTAACGTGGAGAGGGGGGATTTGCTGCTTGGGTAACAGCCTATCCTCCATAACAATCTACTCAGGCCATCGTGCTCTGGAGAGGACACTCAGAGCATGATACCATAGTCTTTTGAGACTGAAGAATGCCAATATATGTATGTTTTCAAAAGGAGAAAAATATTAAGAGGACTATTAGGAAATGCCATTATCAGTTCTTATTTAGGAAAGTCGCTGGTGGTACCACTCTTAGTGGCCCGAGTCCTTATAGGCTTGTGGCCACTTAGGTTCAATTGCTGCAAACAAAATTTGGACCCAAACTTGTTTGTTTGCAGCCACTGTGAGAACAAACCAGTTGCAGCACATTATTCATCTGGAAAGGATGTACGGTAATTAAAACTTTGAATGAGTTTCACCAAACAGTACAATTAATCTGATGTTTGCAGCGATTTAGAGTCTCTAATGTTTTGAGTCAGTAGAAACTAATTTGCATGCAAATTAAGTTTTCTCTGTAAAGGCGAGTATAGTTTCTAATGTGAATTTCATGCAGAGGTTATGATCTTTCAGATTTTAGCTGTAAGACAACAAGTGTGAACAAGCCAGCACTGGACATTCTGTTGATAGTTTTGTTCAGGAGACAGTCATAAATATTTCTTGATGCTTTAAGAATAAAGGTGGGTTTAAATTTAAAATGTGTACTGCAATGCAATTTGCAGTTGCTTCTCTTCACAAATCCACCAAACAAAATTTCTTATTGCTTCCATATTGCTTTTATAAACAGAAGGATTAAAGTACAGTTCGTGCATGCCAACTAATTCATTTGTAACTCCATGAATGCTCAGCAAATACAAGTACAACTTTATTTTTGGTTTGAAGAACTCATACCCTACCTATCAGTAGAGAAAACCACACACTATCAATACATCAATAGAGAAAACTGCAATTAAACAATAAACAAAAATACTAAACTACTGTTTATAATGTTTTAACTTGTTTTTTTAAACCTTGAAATGCCATTTCATGCTTCACTGGCAACACACTTGTAAGCTATATTTAGTTTATACATTTTATAAAATTTAACTGGATAAATACTTAAGGGATGTATACTCTGCCATTATCTCCAGTGGGTCCTGAATGACCATGGGGTGCTTCCAGCAAGTTGTCACAGAGTAGCTCCATTGCAAGATTACACCACTTACTTGGTGGAAGGGATAAATGTTTCCCAGAGGAGGCTCAGTGTTAGCCTGCGGCGCATTGAAAACCACAGCAGCCATAGGAGTGCCTTAGGAGTACTAAAAAGGCTTACTTCCAAGTAGACGCACATTGAATTGCAATTTTTATTTTAAGTTCTCTAGAGACAGTCTCAGCTTCTGCTTTGCATAGCATGCTGTTAGTATTTTATACATGTACAGGGTGACCGTATGTCCTCTTTTTTAGTTTTGGATTCTGGAAAAAATTCATTGTCCTCCTTTTCCTTGTGAGCAGGCAGCATGTAGCTTTCTGGTAGTTAATAAATTATAGTATATGTAATAAATTTTGTGTAATAATTCAAAATTTAATAAGTACTGGAACACACGTTTAAATTCACCACATGTAAGTAATATACATGAGTTTTTTAGTTTTTATTTTGTCATGTCCTACATTTTCTTGGGTGTCCTGCATTTTGGAGGGCCTTGTCCTCTATATCAGTTATAACATATGGTCACTGGGTACATGAAAAAATGATGCTTCTCCCAACTAGGAGTTTTTTATTAGTGAGGAGTTAATTGCAAGCTCTGCCAACTACAGTGTTGTCATATATTGGACAAGAAATGTGAGCAGATTCCTTGAGTTATGTTAACTTTCCAGGAATGTAAAGCTGACTATTTTTTGTTCACATACTGTTGCACGTAACCCCAGCCATTAAAAGTCAGTCTATTTGAAAAACAACACCACCTCTCCTCCTTGTATGTTTGTATTGTGTTTAGGTTTGGATTTGGTGAAAAAATTAGGTATAGATTGTTTTATTAATACAGCCTTTCTTTCTTTCTTTCTTTCTTTCTTTCTTTCTTTCTTTCTTTCTTTCTTTCTTTCTTTCTTTCTTTCTTTCTTCGGGGAAAAACCAGACAGGTTTAAATTTGGAGACTCTCCATATGGAAGGGTGTTGCACATTAGGCACAGACAATAATGCCTCTTTACATAATCATTTGCTATGAACTTGATGTACAGATGGTAAAGTCCATTTTATTTATTACCTACATCTCCTAGCTTCAAACTGGTTCATGTCATAAAATAATAAATCATTTCACAAGACTACCAGCTCAGTGTCTAAAAAAGCCACTATATATATTAAAGTAAGGCCTATCCAAAAGCAGCCAGGATGGCGTAGTATTGGTTAGGGGGTTGGAACTGAGACCTAGAAGATCTAGATCCACATTCCTCCTCAGCCATGAAGCTTTGTGGGTGACGTTGGGCCAGTCACTCTGCAACCTGCAATGGGGAGCAGTCATTGAGGACCTCACAAGATTTGGAAACATTTGTTCCCCTAAGGCTGGGGCTGCATTGTGGATAGGATTTGACACTATGGGTGCAATCCTAAACCAATTTAGGCCGGTCTAACTCAGCCAGCATATCTCCCTCTGGTGGTGTGGGGAGGTTGGCATATGCTTGTGCACTGGCCTGACCTCCCCAGGAGTGGAGCAGAAGTGGCCTTAACACTTACAGCACATTTGTGACACCCCCAAGTCAGCACAGGGCTTATACCAGGGCTTATGCTGGCCTAACTGAAGGTTAAGATTGCAGTACTCCATTTATTGAATACAAGCAAAAGGCTTACCTGCATTGTGGGAGTAAAATTCCCCTGTATGCCATTCCTCCCACTGCACATCAATCCCACATGCATCCCCATGTGTATCTGCCTCCATGTGCAACATCCCCCATGTTCATCCAGCCCATGCACATCATCCCCCATGCATATCAACTCCTCTGCGCAAATCCCGCATGCTCAACAACCCCCCATGCACAACATTCCCCATGTTCATCCCCATGCACAAAGTTCCCCCATGCGCATCAATCCCCTGTGCGCAACAACTGCCCATGCGCAGCAACCCCCCAATGTGCATCAAAAAGTCAGTGACTTTTTTATATACAGTGGCGCCTTCACATAACAAACGCCTCACATAAAGTATGTTTCTCGTAACAAACAAAAATTTCTCTAGGATTCTGCTTCATGTAACAAACTGCTTCACATAACAAATACCCTCATTGGCAGTTGGGGCAGATGTGCTGGACGGCAGCTCTTTTATAAAGCATCAGGCCTGCCTAGTGCGCCTGCCCATAGCAAAAGCAACACTTCTGTGCTTTTCCTCCTGTGGCTGGGCATCCACTGGGCAGAGGGAGAAATAGCAGTGGAGAAGAGGGAAGCAGCTCAGGGATAGCCAGAAGGGAGCAGGGGAGAGAAAGGCTCAGGAAGAAGAGAAGGATAAAGTGGGGAGACACTTTGAAAGTGTCTTGGATTGCAGCCTCCTAACCGTGTCTACCCAGAAGTAAGTCCCATTGTGTAAAATGGGGCTTACTCCCAGGAAAGTATCTTTAGGACTGCAGCCTAATAGACTTCATAGGATCATGCACACAGAATGCATATTTTGAATTCAATTCCAGTGTTTTGTCATCATTTTTACATCCAGTTAATATTTTTACATGAATATTTTTGGGGTTGTGGAACCAATCGTCCGAGTTTCCATTATTTCCTATGGGAAAATCCGCTTCACGTAAAGAATGTTTCACATAACAAACATGCCTCTGGAACAAATTAAATTTGTTACGTGAGGCGCCACTGTATATAGATTAAAAAGCAAAATGGGCAATGTTTTGCATTAACAATTACTGTAACTATTGTCCTTTCCTTTTCATCAAATGGCAGCTTTTTAAATTGGCCAAATACTTGGGGTGGAAATTGTCTCTTTATTCTCCACAACGTGTCAGGGCACAATCCAGAGTGAGGGCAGTGGGGAATGCCCTAACTGGGCTGCCCTAACTATTCCAAATCCAGAGCAGAAAGTTATGCTGCATCCAGAGAGTCAGGAAGCCTGGGCTGCCCTAACTGCTTCAAAGCATGCTCAGTAGGCACCATGTCAGGTGAGAGATTGCCCCTGGGGAGACCCTCCTCAGATCACACTGAACAAGGAACAGCTGTGTATTAGGTGCCTGCCTTATAAGGAGTCCCTGATGACTGTACTGATGTCAGTACAGTCTACAGTGAATACAAGGGGCTTCTTGGAGTGGCCTGCTGTATCCCCAGGTTAGTGGGCTGCCATAGTTGTGCCATATCCTGAAGTTGAGAGGCAGGGGTTGCAGCTAGGCTGGCCAAGAACTCAGATTTTTGGTCAATCATGGATCCCTATGGGTCTACTCATTCTGAGACCTGCTCCTGAGGTGGTATAACTCTGAGGAGGTGGAAGAGGGCATTTTTGCCCTGGAAACAAGCTCTGGATACAGAGTAACTGCTCTGCCAAAGACAATGCTATACATGCCCTCAATGTGCCTCTCCTGAGCTGCCTAGGCTGCCCCAGTTAGGACTGCCCAGGTCCACCTCTCTAGCCTTTTCCAGAATAGCTACGGTGGCCCATCTTGCAGTTGGGTCAGCCCAGTGATAGATAGGGGAACCCAAGTGTCCTTCTCGATAGTGTCCTTAGACTCTATACCACATTTTTTTCCAGATGTAGATAAAAAACAAAATACTGTGCCCTTTACACCCTTGAATGCTGTGGAATCTCTCTTATGTGGATAAGAATTATGTGGATTCTTTGCTATAATCATTAATTGTTATCTTCAAGGTGATGTGTTATATAAGAGGTTGGTGAACTTCCAATGGTATGCTATTAACTTTCCATTTTGAAATTCTCTCTACTCTCACGTACGTTTGTGAGATTTCAGCCGTTTACTGATAATAATTAGCCTAAGTCTTTAGGCAGAACTGAAGAAGCAAACAGAGATAGATGCTGAAATAGATACCTTTTGACCTGCAAAATTATAGACAGTCAAGTCAGGCTGCAATTCTAAGCCCTAGTTAGGATGTCATAAATCCCAGCACAAGTCCTGTGCTGGTGTGGGGGTATCACAGAACGTCTTACTTTTTGCCGTTCCTGGGGGGAATAAGTTTGTGCACAAACATGCACCAGTCTCCCCCCACCACCATCAGAATGGAGAGACTGGTGAATTGTTCCAGCCTAAATTGATTAGGATCATGGCCATCATTAAGGGATATATAGGGAGACCCCCATATCCAGGGATTGAGTCAGGAAAGCTCCCTCAAGGGTCTTCTGAGCTCAGTAGATGCAGAGGATGTTTATCCCTGGCTTAAGCTGGATTCATTCTGGGGTTTGGATCTCAAAACCCATGAATTCTGGTTTCAGAGAGAAACCAGGAGTGATGTTTTAATGCCTTTTAAGGGATTAGGAGGCCTGGAAGAACCCTGGAAGCCACAGAAGCAATGGGGCCCAAGATTGTATGTTTGTGCACTGGCCTAACCTGCCCCCAGGAGTGCCTTACAGAAGTGCCTTGTGACACCCCAATGTCGGCACAGGACTTATGCCTGGGCTTCAGCCAGCCTAACTGGAGTTTAGGATTGCAGTTTATGTGTCATAGTCCAGAATGAGCTGCAGCTCACTGATGATACATATGGAGTGGTTTTAACTAGACATTGTTGATAAACCAGTAGTGTTTTATCACTGTCTTCTTGGCATGTCCTTAGTAAGTGATTTTGGATCACAGTCTGGTCTTGCAAGTCTGTCTTTATTGGACTAATTCCGGTACTGTTGCCGTTTTCAGTTCTACACAACTGTTCATTAGCAGGAAGAAAGTTCTTCGGGGTGCAGTCCTGTGAATGAGAACTTTTGGCAATAAAAATGCTCTTGGCAATAATAACACTTTTAATTAACAGTAGACAATTTATGTGCAATCAAAAAACAATTTCCTGCAAGTTAAAGAGTGTTGTTGGGCCTAGAGGAAGTGAAAAAGAACACACGATTGCAGGGGTGGAGCAAGAGCTTCAGTGAACAACAGCTGGGGAAATATCAATCTATTCCAGCACAAAGTGGAAAGACTCCAATTATAAAGTTTGTACATGCACTTTACAGGAAAACAATTAGGTTTGTATTTTCACTCAGATGGCTGCTTGCTGTCTTCTCAGCAACTGCATAATTTTGTACTGACAGGGATGATCAGAAAATGTATACATATCAAAGTGTAAAGAGGGTTTTCCTTCAAGTGGTTCATAATAAGTTCATTCACTAACTCTCCATAAGTTCTCTGTGCACTGAGTGGGCAGGAAAGGCGTTGAGAACTAAATAAGTGGGGATTGGATGATTCTAGTGCATATACACGTAACTTATATCCATAGGATCACTAAGGTACCATGTTCTGCACAGCTAGTCAGTTTGCATATTAGTGTGGTTTGTTTTGAACTATTAAGCATAATCATAAGGCAATTCTACTTTCCCAGTGTATTTTTGTCCTTTAGATCATAAACACATGCTTTGTTTTCAAACCCATGTCACTAAATTTGGATTCTGGATAAACTGATACTTCCTTGGGTGTCTAAATTTAAATATCAGTGTGTGGCTTCTCTTTTGCTACTTATCCAGATAATAAATGTTGCTGAACATGTCTTGAGAATTGCAGCTGTTCTGCAAGAACAACCACCAGATTGTAAGATTAGCACCAATGTGACTGTTTCCCTTTGTGAGTTGCTGGAGGAAATACAACATCAATTCCATAGAAGCTAGCAGAAAACATACTACATTGTAGTGCTGGAAAGGAAGGCAGATACTGTATTAAGCGGAAGAGTCATCACACAGATAGAAAGATGTTTGTGGTAAGAGTTTTACGTAGAATATCTTCAAGGCTCCCTGCTGGGTGAAAGTGGTTTTGCTTTCCTCTGCATTGGGTTGTTAGTGTTTATGTAGTACTGCCTTGAATGTGAAGGAAATATACAGTGGCGCCTCACGTAACAGAATTAATTCGTTCCAGAGGCAGTTTCTTTACATGAAACTTTCTTTACGTGAAGCGGATTTTCCCGTAGCAAATAATGGAAACGCAGACAATTGGTTCCACAACCCCAAAAATATTCATATAAAAATATTAACTGGATGTAAAAATGATGACAGAACACTGGGATTGAATTCAAAACATGCATTCAATGTGCATGATCTTATGAAGCCTACTTAGGCTGCAGTCCTAAAGACGCTTTCCTGAGAGAAATACCCATTTAACACAATGGGGCTTACTTCCGGGTAGACATGGTTAGGAGGCTGCAATTCAAGACACCTTCAAAGTGTCTCCCCACTTTCTCCTTCTCTCCATCCTGAGCCTCTCTCTCCCCTGTACCCTTCTGGCTATCCCTGAGCTGCTTCCCTCTTCTCCACTGCTCTTCTCTCCCTCTGCCCAGTGGACACCCGGCCACAGGAGGAACAGCGCAGAAGTGTTGCTTTCACTAAGGGCAGGTGCGCTAGGCAGCCCTGACACTTTTTAAACAGGTTGCCGACCAGCACATCTGCCCCAACTGCCAACGAATGTGTTCTTTACGTGAAGCACTTTGTTTATGTGAAGCAGAATCTTAGAGAAATTTTTGTTTGTTATGTGAAACTTACTTCACGTGAGGCGTTCTTTACGTGAGGCGCCACTGTACTATAAAATGTGAAATGCCCCCTGAGGACATGTGCAAGACAGTGGACAAAAAACTAAGGTGTTTATTCAATGCTAACTGTGACACCATCTGCAGTAGATCTGGCCTCAGTTATTGGTGCATTGATTGCATCCAGATTTATTAATGTTCTCTGGGTTGGGCTATCCTTAAAGACAATCCAAAAACTTCAATTCGTGCAGATTGCCACCACCAAATTGCTGATGGATAGAGCATGCAACACCTATTTTGTCTGCAATGGTCATAGCTGCATTGGTTTCTAAAACATTTCTGGGTTCAGTTTAAGATGCTGATCTTAATGTATCTTTAAAACCTTGGCCCATAATGTGGCACCAGTTATCGTATGGACCAAGTTACCTTAAAAGCTTTCCCGTTGTCTGGATTATGATTGTCCTTAGAGGTGTTCTTCTATGGATGAACCCAACTGAAATTCAAGGCAGGAGGAAGTCCTGCCATTGGAAACAAAACAAAACAAAACAAAACAAAACAAAAGAAGGAGAGCAGGAAAGGACTGGGGATTGATGAGCAAGAAGCAGTGACAATATGCAGCACACCCTGATAAACTACTTGTTTACCGAGATGTAACTTCCACCGAATTCTGTGTGGTTTCCTTCCAAGTAAATAGCTTACTCATCACTGAGTAAGCCATTTACTAGGAAGGAAACACACTGTCCTTAGCTGCTCTCCAAATTTTTTTCTAGTAGTGTGAGCATGCCATCAAGACATCTTTCTACATGCAACCCTTAACCCATGTGTAAGGGTGTCCACATCTTCTGGCCAACACTCCGTGTCAATCAAGCAAGTTGGGGAGATGCAACTGTCAAGATTCCAACTGTCAACTGATAACGGACCAGGCTTTGAAAAGGCAATTGACGAGAGCCACCGAGAAGAGAGGTGGCAAAAGGGCAATTAAGATGCTGGAGTGTTTTTGGCTTTGTTTTTTTTTCTACTGATGTATATTGTTATATTGTACCTAAGCAAGCAACAGCTGCAGGCTGTCACTAGTAACATATATAAATCCTCCTGCAAATGGGTATTCATTTAATTTTATTTTGCATTTAACTTTTGTGCATTGTTTTCTTGTGCCAATTTTACAATGGAAAATAAATATTGTTAATAATAATAGTGTTAATAATAATAGTGTAGTTAATAATAACGACTGTGCAAGGCATGTTGAATCCTAACTGAATATCCCATTCCTTACAACCACTCCATCAGCTAGAATTCTTTATTATCTGTGTGTGTTGTGTATGTGTGGGTTTGTGTGTGTGGGCTTGTGTTGGGCAAACCCCTGCCTGAGGGCCGTTTTTTGGGGACTCCCAATTCAGCCCATAGGAGCCTCAATCTTCATAAGCCTCTGGCCCATCAGAGACTATTGGAGCCCATCCTGGCCCACAGCATTATTTTCACCCCACATTACCTCTGCTCATATCTCCATGTGCTCACTAGGTCTGGCTTGGTCTATATGTTATCACAAAGATGTGTGGCAAACAGTTCATAGCTCTCATGTGGTTCTACATGCCTGGATCACAGGTCTTATGTGTATTATTAATAAGCTCAGTAAAATTCACTCATTCATATAAGTTTCATTTCTAATATCTTCATTTATATCATTTTATACAAATACGAAATGTAGATTAATTTCATGGTCTCTGATGATGTGGCTGTCCCTCCAAAACATTTGCCCACCCTTGTTCTAATCTGGACAAAAGTGAGCCATGGGCTATTAATGCAGAACTTACAGCATGGCTTGACCCCAGCTTAGTGCTGGACTCAACCTTGAAAGGAAAGAGCTAGGTGCAGAATGCACTTCCCTGCCAGCTGAATGCAAAATTTGTGTCAGGAAATGAGGAAAGGGCTTTTGGGACATAAAGTGGTGTTTGCAAGTAGATTTTGTGGTCAAGATGACCAAATGTGGTCAAGATAACCAACTGTCAGAGCTGCAAAAGAGGACGAGGCCCTACTGAAATGTAGGACACCGAAGAAAAAAATGTAGGGCATGACAAAAAGCAAAAACACTCATGTACTGTATATTGCTTTCATGTGATTAATTTAAACATTATATTATTAAATTTAAAACTGTACATGGGCTGCAATTCTAAAGACATTGAACACAATGAGGCTTACTTTTGAGTAGACATGGTTAGGATTGTTGTGCCCCCTATCCATTAATTCCAAGGAGGCTACATGCTGCCTGCTCATAAGGCAAAGGAGGACAATGAAGATTTTTTCCCCAGGATACAAGGCTAACAGAGGACATGTCCTGGAAAAAAAGAGGCCACATGGTCATCCTAAGTGTGGTCAAACAATCAAAGTGTCACCCAGAAAAAGCAGCGGATGTTGCTTGGATGTGCCAGGGAGGAGGACTGACAACATCTGTCTTATCCTATCCCAGTTCTATCCAGCTTTCCAGTCCAGGTGGAGCCTTGTCAGTGAAGTGTGTATTGTGGAGTGTGTGATATATCAATGAGATATGTCAATGGAGTATGTGTGGGATGCAGGGTATCAGTAGGGTGTGTGGTGTGGGGTGTGTGTGGTCAGTTGGGTGTGTGAGGTGTCATGGGTGCATGGTGTGTCAGGGGGGTATGTCACTGGGTTTTGTGGTGTGGAGTCAGTGGAGTATGTGGGGTGCATGGTGTATCAGTTTGGTATGTCAGTGGGGTCAGTGGAGTGCGTGAGGAGTCAGTGAGGAGTCAGTGGAGTATGTCAGGTGTTGGGTGTGTGCTGTGGCGTGTGTCAGTAGGGTAGTGCTGTAGGGAATAGTTTGTGTTGTGGGCTGTGTGGTGCATCAGTTGGATGTGTGCAGTACAATGCATGGTGCGACGGTGGAGTGTTGCTGTTGTGGTGTCAGGTGTGTGTGCTGTGGGGTGTGTGGTGTGTCAGTGGGATATGTTGATTGTGGGGTGTGCCAGTGGGCTGTGAGCTGTGCAGTGTGTCAGTTGGATGTGTGCTGTGCATGGTGCGTGGGGTGTCAGTGGAGTATTGCTGTTGGAGTGTGTCAGTGAGATGTGTTGTTTGTGGGCATGTGGGGTGTGTTAGGGTGTGAGCTGTGGCGTATGTGTGCTGTGGGGTGCGTTGTGTGTCAAGTGGAGTGTTTAGAGTGTCAGTGGAGTGTGTGCTGTATCAGTGGAGTGTTGCTGTGAGATGTCACTGGGAGCATGCCAGGTGTGGAGGGTGCCCTGTGGAGTGTGTGGTGTGTCAGTGGGAGGCTGCTGTGGGGTGTCAGTGGAGTATGTCAAGTGTGGTGTGTGTGGCGCAGTGACAGGGGGGTCCTCATACTCTGGGAACAATGCACCTGGGCAGGGCAGGGCCCCCACAGCAGACCCCAGGACTGCCAGTCAGACCCCCTGCTGGCTCTGAGGAGGCTGCTGCTGCTACCGCCTCCAAGAGGAGTAGCTGGAGCCTCCTCCTCCTCCTCTCCTCCTCCCTCCCCAGCACACACACACACACACACAAGCCCCGCTGAGTTGCAACCGGTTTGCACCGGCCTCTGGCTCCCTGTCCCTCCTCCTCCTCCATCTCCCAGCTGGAGGATGCATGCAAAGCAGAGCAGAGACACAGCAGAGCCCGGTCCTGGCTGGCTGGCTGGCTGGGCTCCTGCTGTCTCCCCTAGCTGGAGACGTCCATAAACAGGGGCAGCCCAGTGGCAGGTAATGGCTGGGAAGGGGGGCTCCAGTCCAGGTGGGCTCTGGGTCTGTGCTGCTGGGGAGGCATCAACTTTCTGCTGGGCTCCCACCTTCTGGGCTGGTGGAGGTAGGAAGGCTGCCTGTGTGTGGGGAGGGATGTGCTGCTGCAAGGGGAGCTCCCCCACCCCTGCAGCAAGGTCCTCTTTTCTCAGGACCTGTCCTCTTTTAAATCCTTGTCCTGGGGGAAAAAAAATCTTCATTGTCATCCTTTTCCTTGTGAGTGGGCAACATATACCCTTCTTGTCATTCATAAATTATGTGTCATAAATTATATGTAATAATGTTAAATTTAAGTATAATATTTATATCAATATAAGTGTGCTCAGTGTATTACATATATATTATATATAATATATGTATTATAATATTATTATGCTATATATAATAATATATTATGCTATGATATAATATTATGCTATGATATATTATAATGTTTATAATGTTAATGTCCACTCCACCAATCCACTTACTCTGTCCTTGAGCAGATAGATGTTCTGGACATTAAGATTTGATTTATCACAAGTCCATGTTTTTGCCATATGCCAAATAAAGAAATAATATAATATTTTATAATATAAGTGTTTAACTACATGAACGCAATATATAGGAGTATTTTTAGCTTTCATTTTTTCACGTCCTATATTTTTCTTGGGTGTCCTACATTTTGGACATCCAGCAGTTATGACATCTGGTCACCCTGCCCAGCAGCAGTAGAGCCCCACTGGGCAACAGCACCATCCTTGGATCATAAGCTTACTCAGCTCCCATTGAGTGTTGAGAGAACTAGGACATATTTCTTCACCCAGCATGTACAGTAGTTAGTTTGTGGAACTCCTTACCACAGGATGTGGGGATGGCTTCTAGCCTGGATGCCTTGAAGATGGGATTGGACAGATTTCTTGAGGAAAAGCCCCATCACAGGTTACAAGACATGATGGCAAAGTATATGCAACCTCCTTGTTTTGGGGTACCAGGATGCAGGTGTCTTCTGTTGTGTGTCTTGTGTGCTCCCTGAAGCATCTGGTGGGCCACTGTGAGATACAGGAAACTGGACTAGATAGGCCCTTGGCCTGATCCAGTGGATGCTCTTTTTAATTGAATAGGATTTAAGTTTGCAAAGGATTTCAGGAAGCTGGTTTGGTGCATCTTGACTTGACAGTCTTTTGTTCACTTTGGCAAGTTTAGAGTGAGGCTGCAGTTCATGGTATGTTTTCCAGGAGTCGGTCAGCCCCATTGAACTCTATGGGACATTTGAGTAGAGACACATAGGGTCTGTCGCCTGACAAGCTTCCCTCCTAATGCTCCTTGACCACTGCTGAGATCACTTAACCGGATTACTTCAGGGAACGCACATTTCCATCCTATTGTGTTTACACACTGGCAGTCCGTGTGAGGGAGTTGGGAAGGGTTCAACTCCTCTCTCAGGCATGCAGTACTGTCTGTCCCATGACTAGATTCGGGGTTTTATTGAGTTGACTGAAAGTTACTTCCCTTTGTATCTCTTGCCTCTCTCTCATTTCTGCCCCATCATCAAGCTTACAAAGGAATTTCTGCTTATGCTGTTCTGTAAAGCTCCATGTGCATTCACTGCTTGAATAATGATGTTTATATACATGCTCTTAAGGTGCAGGAGCTGCACATATCAAACCCTGTGAACACTCTTCTTAGCTTACTTTGGTTATATTTATTCTCTAACATTTCTTGGACAGAAATGCTAGATGCACTTTATGCTCTGTTTCATTCATATGTGGTACACTCAGGGGCCAATCCTATCCAACTTTCCAGCTGTGGTGTAATCACAATGCAGCCCAATGATAAAGGAACATATGGTATGTTTCCATACCTTCAGAAGGCCCTGTTGACTGCCATTCCACCACAGGATGCAGCCCAACTGCATCACAACTGCAGTTTCAGCATAACTGCAGCAGCACTGGAGAATGGGATAGGATTGGGTCCTATGTCCACATTTGGGATGTCTGCTAGGATATCCCATTATTTACCTTGGTTGATTGATTGATTGATTGATTGAGAGAGAGAGAGAGAGAGAGAACACATGCATCTATTTAACTTTTATTCTGTTGAAAAGCATTATACTGTATATTGTTAATAGAGACAACATACCTGAGAGAGGATCTGCATGCTCCAAATCTTGTGCATTTCCACTGATGTGTGGGATGTTAAATCTATGCATTAATAGAATGATGATATCTATACCTTGTCAGTATTATCCCAGTTAAATGAGTAATACTGTCCCTATATCTGGCGTGAAAGCTACACACATTCAGGGGAAAAAGATGCCAAATGTTCAGTCAGTGCTGGATTGATTGAGGTAACATGCCAATTATAAAAAAAATCAGTTTGCATTATCTGCTAGGTTTAGGTTTCTGGAAAACGTGGTAGATACTAAATTAGCAGATAATATTAACTTTATGAATCTCAATCTTAACTTGAAGTCTATGGGGCTGGTGATAGCAAAGGCTCATCTACTGAGTGTCAACCTCTGATGCTTCCCCCTCTGTGCTAGATATCCCTCAATGCATTGATGATTGTGGCAATGGTGATTTCTCTTCACTGCTTATCCCTTGACTCACTGAAAGTTTCTGGCTTCACAATGAGTTCTTGGAGTTCAGCAGTTGGGGTGGGGTTTCGTCATCGTTCCTTCTCCATCAGTCTCTGAGCTTCTTCCCTTGGTTAGTCCCAGCCCCAGAGCAGCCCTCAGATACGCTTCCAAAAACCTTCCACTTAGGGTGACCATATGCCCTCTTATTCCCCCAGGACAGGTCCTATATTTTAGCCTTCTGTTCTGGAAAAACTATCAATGTGGGCAGCATGCAGTCTTCTTGTAATTAATAAATTGTATGTAGTTATATGTAAAAGTTTTAAAATTAATAATGAGAATGTAGTGCTTAAATTAAGCACACGAAAACAACATTTATTAGTGTTTTTAGCTTTTATTTAGTCATGTTCTGCATTTTTCTTGAGTGTCCTTCATTTTAGGGAGGCCTTGTCCTCTTTTTTGGTTATGGCATATGGTCACCCTGCTTCCACTGTCTCTGAGTAACCCATCACCTTGGTTATGATGGTTTGCTGGAGCCCCCAAGGTAGTGGGACAAGTCTGGAAGCAGATACAAATGTGTCCAACAATTCTCCATTGGCCAATACCAATGCCATCTGATGCAGAAAATTAAGTCAATTGCAAGAACTTTCTTCAAAAAAATTTTACTCTCTTGACCTCACAGTATTTGATGGAGAACGAGAACAAAGTTGCAGATACGGAGAGGTAGGTGGCAGTTCTGCCCCTAACAAATAAGCAAATTTGTAAATAGTGAATTCACTTATAAAGAGGACATATAAAGTTCAACCAACTTTAATAAGTATCTGTGGAATGTTAAATCAAGATATGTTACTTCCTTGTCCTGATTGCCAATGTGGCACTGTTGTTCTCTTTTTCACGGATGGTAGAACCTGATAAATTATGACTTGTTGACTGCAGGGCTATGCATGCTTTCCTAGGAGTAAGTTCCATTCAGTTCAGTTGAACTTACTGCTGAGTGACATTCACAGGATTGTGCTGTTAAGGTGTCTCTTGTGTCATCTGCTCAGCAGCAAAAATTTCAGATGGCAGATAAAACTCCTCACTTTCTGTCCATGTTCCCAGGGCATGCCATAGTCCTCCCTCTGATAGTGAAACATCCAAGTGCCACAGAGATGAGTAGGTTTTTCTTTTTTTCTTTTTTAAAAAGAAAATTTGTATGACACATAATGCAAATAGCTCAAACATGTCCCTTTTGAAATTTCAACTGGAAACCTTAAAAAACCTTTAAAAAACTAACTGTATTGTTAGTATTCCAGCACGAGGGTATGACCCTGTGGAAACTATCCTCACCTCACCTCAAGATAACCTGATAGTTAGCATGTACGAATGACTGGGTAGCAGTGCATACTGCATCATCAGCCTGCCACTGTGAAACTCCTAAAAAACTGTTACAAAACACAGTACTGTTTCAATATGTGACATCCAGAGTTTCACAAGTTTTGTCTCAATTTAAGTGTCAATATATTGGAAGGTTGCTATTCTGACTGCATACTTCTCCCTATTTTTACCATATATGTGTGTTTTTCCCAATGACTTTTGGATATTTCTGCACACCATCTGTGGGATCCTATTTTTTTAACCCATTGCTGTCAGTTAAGAAAGATACTGTGGATTAACTTTGCCACTCTTAAGTTTGCACCACTAAAGGTAGCTCTAGCACTGACTTGCTATGACAGCTTCTGTTGAGTTTACTTTGTTGTTTGGGGAGGAGTACTGCATTTACAAGGTGTGATCATAAGTATTAGGACTGGTGCCATAGTAAAGGAGCTAAAATATGCAGAGTGAACCCACTTAGCACACAGATTGACCTTGACCCCAACCATGCATGCACACTAAATTTTAACATCCTAGCTCTCTTCCTCTCCTTACAGCAGTGCTTGGAAGGAATGTGTGTAGTGTGTGGTTGTCGCATTGACCATGACAGAGAAAGCTGAGCAGAGAATCTGCATCAAATGTTGCCAAAAGCTTGGCAATACCTGAGCAGAGACCTATGCAAAGTTGCAGAGAGTTTATGGAGGGGAGTGTATGAGCTGTACATGACTGTACGAGTGGTTCAGTTTTCCTAGATGGCTGACAAAAATGTCAACAGTGACAAACATTCTGGGAAACCTGCAACCAGCAGAACTGAGAAAAATGTCACAGATGTGCATGCAGCTGTGAGGGGAAATCATTGAATCACCATCCATGAGTTATAGGAGGATTTGCAGATTAGTTATAGTTCAGTTCAGTCCATTCTCACTGAAGATTTGGGTATGAGACACGTGTTTGCCAAGTTTGTGCCAAAACTGCTTTCAGATGACCAAAAAGAAACTTGGGTTTCAGTTGCACAAGATCTCCTTGATTGTGTCAAGAATGATGAAAACTTTTTGAAAATGGTATTAATAGGTGATAAATCATGGGTCTATGGCTATGACCCTGAAACCAAGGCTCAGTTTTTGCAGTGGAAAACCCCAACCTCTCAGAGACCTCTCAGAGACTGAAGAAAACAGAAATGAGTTGAAGCAATGCGAAGACACTGTTGACTATTTTCTTCTTTCTTCTACAACGGGATTGTTCATCATGAGTATGCTCCATATGGTCAGACAGTAAACAAGGAGTACTACTGTGACGTGTTGTGGTGTTTGCGGAAAGCTATTCGTCAGAAAAGGCCAGAATTGCATGTGTCCAGTGAGTGGCACTTGCAGCATGACAATCCATCTGCCCATTCAGCGCAGCTTGTGCAGCAGTTTTTGGCCAATCACAACGTCCCCCAGGTCCAACAGCCACCATATTCCCCATATCTCACCCCTTGCAATTTTTTCCTCTTTCCAAAAATCAAGTCCCACTTGAAAGGATGAAGATTTCAGGACATCAAGGAAATCCAAGTGAATGCAACAAGGCAGCTGCTGATCCCAGAAAATGAGTTCCAGGAATGCTTTCATCAATGGAAACAGCTCTGGATTAACTGTGTGGCTTCCAAAGGCGACTACTTTGAAGGAGATTAAGGCTGCAATCCAGAGCAAATTCAGCCTGCTCTGACCTAACTGCACTCTCCTAACTATTCTGTATCCAGAGCAGAGAGTTATGCTGAATCCAGAGAGTCAGGAAGCCTGGGCTGCCCTAACTGCTCCAGAGCATGCTAAGTAATTGACACAAGGGGAAGACTTGCTCCTGAGGAGACACCCCTCAGATCACACTGAACAAGGAACAGCTGTGGTGCCTACAGTGGTGACATGACTCTGCACATCACCTGGTGCGGAAGTCTGTGCATCATCCCTGGGATGCGCGCCCCCCCCCCCACCTGGACTGCACAGTCACCAAAGTTGGTGCCTGTGCAGTTGTTTCTGAAGCCAACTGGCTTCAGAAAGAGTACTGCGCAGGCACCATCTCTGACACCTGCGCAGTACTTTTCCGAAGCCTTTTGGCTTCAGGGGAGACTGTGCAGGCGTCAGAGTTGGTGCCTGTGCAGTACTCTTTCTGAAGCCATTCGGCTGCCACTCCGCCTCTTGAGTGAGGCCGAATGGCTGTGCAGAGGCGCGGACTTTCTCTGCTCTAAGGAAGTCTCCTCTGAAGCTGTTCGGCATGCTCAGTGTGTTTCTGCGCAGTGCACCTCAGATGGCCGTTCAGACCAGCTCCTCAGACAAGTGGCAGCTTCTGGCTGATTCTCCGCCTTGGAGCAGGCCTGAATGGGGGTGCTGACGCCCGGGGCCTGCCAAAGGACAGTCAAACTCCTCCGGCACATCACCCCATATGGAGCGCATCCCCAATGCAGCCCACACCAGCCGCACCAGTCTGGTGATGCCACTGGGTGCCTGCCTTATAAGGAGTCCCTGATGAGATGCCAGTACATTCTACAGTGAATACAAGGGGCTTCTTGGAGTGGCCTGCTGTATCCTGAAGTTTGTGGGCAGCCGTAGTTTGTTCCATATCCTGAGGTTGAGAGGAAGGGGTTGCAGCTAGGATGGCCAAGAACTCAGATTTTTGGTCAACACTGCCATTCTTACTCTGGCCTTATCATGGACCCCTATGGGTCTACTCATTACTATACCTGCTCCTGAGGTGGTATAACTCTGAGGGCTGGAAGAGGGCATTTCTGCCTTGGAAACAGGCTTTGGATACAGAGTAACTGCTCTGCCCTAGGCAATGCTAAACATGCCCTCAACTTGCCTCTCCTGAGCTGCTTAGGCTGCCCCAGTTAGGGCAGAGCAGGTCCACCTCTCTTAGGGCACCCTATCTTGCCTTGCTCTGCCCTAAGCCTCCTTCAGAGTAACTGGGCTGGAGTATCTTGCAGTTGCTCCAACCTAGTGTTAGATAAGGCAACCTAAGGGCTCTTATGTGGACAGATTAGTTGCTCTGGATTGGGCTGCCTGGCTGCAATCCTAAACACACTTTCCTGGGAGTAAGACTCACTGAACACAATGGGGCTTATGTTTGAGGAGACATGGTTAGGATTGCACTGTAAGTGCCAAATTGTTACGTGTTGTTTTCTTTTTATAGCACCAGTCCTGATACTTATTGATCACACTCGTATAAACAACTTTTCAACAAAAGTTTTCAAAGTGCTTTAACCAGTAATGTAAAGCAAATTACCACATCCCCAAATTGTTTCCAGTTGTGTGTGGGTATGTGAGTGTTCTATCCTGCTACTATGTATACTTCAATTACCATCCTACTATGTATAACAGTGGTATTTGGTCCATTCTCAGCCTGGGATACCCTTTCAAATTTTAAACTCTCTCTGAGACTCCCTATCAAACTTATCCAGGATGTAACATCACTGTGATGCCAGAGCTCCTCTAGTCTGAAGTAAGTCCCATTGTGTTCAATGAGACTTACTCCCAGGAAAGCCCAATGCCAGATTCCAATCCCACCTTTTTGTGACCCCCACTTTGAGTACCACTGATGTATAAGGAGAGTTCTCAGTTCAAAAGGAGTTTTTTTGCCCACATAACAGGATGCCAGTCATAGTCTTCTTACATGTATCCCTTTGCTTCCCAACCATTTGGGAATTCAGAGAAGTATAAGCTTTTATCTGTGCAACAACCTTAGATTGAGTGATAGTGATTTATCCCAAATTGCCCAATGAAGGGAAAGGATGAGTAGAGATTTCAATTCTGTTTTCCTCAGCAACCCTTTTGGGATAGGAGGGGCACAATCACAAATGTCATGGTTTCATGAAACTGTTTGCTCCTATGCTGAAGACTAGTGTTCTGTATGTGTGAAAGGTTGCAGTTAACCAGTTTTCTACTGGCCAGGTTTCAGTGGAGACTTGCAGTACCTGCTGACTGCAAGAATATGTGCAAAGCATGTTACATTAGGTGAACTTTAATCTCATATAGAAAAATGCTTCCTATATTCTTATGCAGGAATACCTGGAAATGCTTAATACCAACTCAGTGGCATAGCTAATGATCATGTTGCCCAGTGCAAAGCTTAAAATGTTGCCCTGGAAATGATGTCATCCCTGGGTATTTTTAAAAAGAAAATTGGGGAAAAAACCTCCTTCTTCCTCCTCAGCAGTTCAGCACCCATTTGCTCTGCTTGTGGCACAGCTAAAGCACCTATTTGCTATCTGGAGTCTAAGATGATTTTGTCTTCCCTTCACAATAACAAAATCAAATTTAATTAAGTAAAACAATGAAAATTGTGTCCCTTATTAGTTAGGGAAATTGTTCTGGAACAAAGAGGAATGGATATTTTTTCCTGCCAAATCTAAGAGGAGAACCACTTAGAAGTGCCTGTAGACTAGTTGTATTTGATCATTTCAGCCCAGGACCCCCTTCTGAGAAGGACAATCTGTCCACTCCCCCGCAAATAATGATATCACGTGATATCACGGCTGGAAGTGTCATCAAAGGTGCCCAATGCTAGATTCCAAGATGGCTGCATCCAGGTTTTCACAACCCCCCCCAAATAATGTTGTGACCCGCAAGGGGGTTCCAACCCCCCCTTTGAAGACCAGTGTTGACCAAATTAGTATTAGACCACTTTGAAAACCACTGTAGACCAATTGTATTATGATATATTTATATAGAAATTAGCAAAACATAGCCGTGTTGCGGGAGTAAAATACCCCCCTGTGTACCATCTCCCTTTTGCACATCATCTCCCAATTGTGCATCATCCCTCTCATGCGCACTGTCCACCCATGTGCACCATCCCCCATGCACACCGTCGCCCCCTGTGCATCAACCCCCCATGTGCAACATCACCCCATGTGCAACATCCCCCATGCACATAATCCCCATGCACATCTACCCTGAATGTTTAACATCCCCCATGCACATCAACCCCCATTGATATGCATCAACCCCCCATGTGCATCAACCCTGATGCACATCATCCTCCCATGCACAACAACCCGTCATGTGCAACAACCCCTCATGTGCATCATCCCCCATGTGCATCAACCCTGAAAGTGTAACATCCCCCATGTGCATCAACCTCCCATTGATGCACATCAGTCCCCCCATGCACATCATTCTTCCTCTGCGCATTAACCCCCCTTGCGCATCAGTTTCCCCCATGCACAATATCCCCCATGTGCAATATCCCCATGTGCATCACCTCCCCATGCGCATCACCTCCCCATGCACAATATCCCCCAAGTGCAGCATCCTCCCCAGTGCAACCCCTCCCTCTGAACAACATCCCCCCAGTGCACCAAGCACCAAGTTGGCTGGATGTTAGTTAGTCTTCCAGGTTAAGTAAAGGACAAAAACACGTTGCACCCCCTTTCAGCCCCTTAAAGGTTAAATTTCTCCACATCAGTTCTTGGTGGGTATTCATGTGACTGAAGGAACACCCTCCCCAAATTTCATGCTTCTAGGTCTGGGTGTTCCTGCAGAGCATCCCTCAGTTACCGATTCTTCAATGCAAATTACAGGGAGGAAAACGCATTGCGCCCCATTTAGCCTCCTTCCGGTTCCACTTTCCAAAAACTGATTCTTAGTGGATCCCTCCATCACGGAAGGAATACCCACCCCAAATTTCACACTTCTAGGCCCAGTGGTTTTGACTGGACGTTGGTTGATGAGTCACAATGTCAGTGAGTGACTTTTCAGTTTTATAGATTTGAGAGCTGATTCATATTAACACCTTATTAGGGCTGTGGGTGGCGCAAGCGGTTAAGACGCTGTGCCTGTTAACCAGCAGGCCAGGGTTCAAGACCCGGGACAGCCCCACAAGACAGGGTGAGCTCCTGTCCTTAGCCCAGCTCTGCGACGCCAGCTGGATCCAATCATATTGGCTCTGCCTTTCCATTGGACTAATTCAATGGAATTAATGCTGCTTGGGTAGCAGCCTATCCTCCATAACAATCCAACCCAGGCTTTCGTGCTTCACATGCAGCATATGCAGTGCCGAGCACGATACCATAGTCTCTCAAGACTGACGGAGGCCTGCTTTCGTTCTATACGGTATCATTATTGCATCTCATTTACTCAAGAGCAATCAGTATCATGGGAAAGTTGGAGTTAAGAAAATCCACTTTTTGTTCAAAAGGCTTTTGTGTTTTCATTTTCTGATTAATTGGCCATAACATTTGATAGAAGATATTGCAATGCAGTGTTTCATTGCATTTGGCATTAAATTATCTTTCCAACATTATATAACATAATGGTATTATCATTCATAATACCCATTTTTTCACAATTTTAGCCAGTAGTGTCAAGGTCAGCTTGCTGCCCCCCTAAAGTTTGTTGCCTGCTGCAACTACTACACCACTGTACTAACTCATTTTATGGATTTAAAGTATATTGATAACATTTGGAAATATGGGGTATTTTTGGAAGGCATGAAAATAGACCATGAAAGACTATGTGTCCACTACACCAAGGATGACCAAACTGACATTGCCATCTAATGTTGCTGTTACCCCTCCCACAACTTACTTTGCTCCTTCCCCCATGATTAACTGGATCAAATAGAAAGTGCAGACAATGCTGGAAACTTTTTGCATGTCCAACATTTCCTATTTCATTTAAAGGGATCTCAAGCTTCCTATAAGCTCAAGATCTCAAGGGATCTCTTAAACTTCCTTTTAGTTTGGGGACTGTAGGAGGAAGGAATAATGTGAAGCGTGACGGAAGCAAATGATCCTGTTCACTTTTAGCAAGTAGGAGTTGAATCAAAGTGACTGTCCTAAATTGGTTAGGATTGTGTCATCAGTTCTTTGAACTGACTTCTGTGCTTTGCCAAAACTTATATGACTATTAACTATTGTAATATTAATACTTTATCACTACAAAATAACTTGGATTTTTAAAGGAACATTTTCAGTTGTTTAATGCTGGGCATAGTGCACTTAGTATAGTTCTGCATTAATGCTGTGCTCCTGTTTTATATTACTGTTAACTGTAACATAATATATTTATGTTACTGTGGGTGGCACAAGTGGCTAAGACACTGTGCCTGTTAACCAGCAGGCCAGGGTTTGACACCCGGGTCGGCCCCACAAGACAGAGTGAGCTCCTGTCCTTAGCCCAGCTCTGCGATGCCGGCTGGATCCAATCGCATTGGCTCTGCCTTTCCATTGGACTAAATCAGTGGCATGGAGAGGGGGGATTTGCTGCTTGGGTAACAGCCTATCCTCCATAACAATCTAACCCAGGCTTTCGTGTTTCGCATGCAGCATATGCAGCACCAAGCACGATATGATAGTCTTTCAAGACTGAAGGAGGCCTGCTTAACTATAATTAAAATTAGTGTGCTACCTGAGGACAAAGAACACACTTGGGGGAAAAAACTATTGTGAAATGACAGAAATTCATGAAAACAAAGGAGAATAATGTTTTATTGACCTGTTTTCCTTGAACCAATAATTGAACTGGAAATAATTTTTGTTTATCCAGGAGTATGTCAAAATTGTAGGATATCATACACGCTGTTTCCCAGGGTGTTAAGCAAGGGATATTAGATCTCTTAACCACAGAGATAGATAGGTATAGGTTGAGTTTCAGCATCCACAAGGGTTTCGTTTTAGGAAGTTAGTGAATGCAGATTGTCATGCTGAACAAAAGCAATTAAAAGATTAGGCATCCCTTTAAAAATAACCTGCTTACCATAGTAATGCTGCAGACAGACAGGGCACAAGCCTAACCAATTTATGTCAGCAAAAGCCACCCGTCTTCCCATTCCCACTGGGGAGGCCAGCACTTGTCTGCGTACTGGCCTAACTGCCCTCCTAGGTGTGGTGCAGAAGTGGCTTATGACATTTTTGCAACACTCCCAGGCCACCATGGGACTTGTGCTGGACCAGCTAGAGATTAGGATTGCAGCCACAATCAGTTAGCCTCCCTCTTCCAGTTGTATTTAGCTGAGAGGCACATGTCCTACCTTCCCCTTGAAGTGCACAAGAATGTAAAGTGATAATTGTTTTGCATTTTGTCATGTGCTCCAGACAGGGAAAGGAAAGGTTCTTCCTCCCAGCTGAAACAAAGCTCTTCTACACTCTGGAAAAAGAGGTTGGTTGCCAGCTGCAGTAAGCAGGTTATTTTTAAACTGGATTTTTTAAAGGGATGTTTTTGTATGTGCCATCATATGAAAGAAGCAATGTAGGGGGTGGAAGGAGGTACCAATTTCGTGTTTTCTTTTATCCATTGTTCCTTATGGGGATACTTTCACTTATGCCAGCTCAGTGATTCACTGTGATTATTTGATATTTGTAGACAGTAAACATGAAAAACATATAATTAAAACAGTTCTGCTAATAGATAATATATATGATAAGCTATTTCAGATATTTTGATATGCAAATTCAGTTTTGCAAGAGAAAATGCATAATCTTTAATCTAATTAGAAACCTAATATAATCAAGGAAGGCATCCTTCTCTCCAGGTATGCAAGGCATTGTATACTCTCTCCAAGTAACCAGGCACTGTGATACCGCCATAAAGTAATAAAAGAGCAGATTGAGAATACAATCTATAACCAAACTTCCCAAATTACTACCAATCTAATGCTTTCAAATAGGGGTGGCAGTGATAGATTGGTTATTGGTTAGAGGACTGGAACAGCAGGCAGATGAGAGCTGCTTATCCATACCTACACACCACGTAACTATCAGGTAGTAATGACGGGGAGTAACCAGGCACTGTTCCACAGTGACACTTAAAAACCAGCAAGGCAGGAACCAATGATAACACATCTTTCTACAGGCTTCCTATTTCCTGAATGTTTTGCTTGTGTTTAACATTGTATTTAGTTTGGAAGTTTATTCACTCTTTCTAAATTATATTTTATTTATGTATGTATTTTTGTATAGAGCGTCTGACAACGTCCTGGAAAATGGTATTCCAGAAATCACCAGATGGCGGATGGGGTTGGGTAATAGTACTTGTATCATTCTTTACCCAATTCTTGAGCTATGGATCTCCATTAGCTGTTGGAGTTTTATATCTAGAGTGGCTGGATATTTTCGGAGAAGGAAAAGGAAAGACAGCATGGATTGGATCCCTTGCAAGTGGAGTTGGATTACTTGCAAGTAAGTCATTAGGAAAAATGTTGTTTAAAATTTCCTGCTTATTTTAATGCCTTTCAAATACCTTAAGGAAGAAAGCTGGCAACATGGAACCAGCATAAAAACTGCAGAGAAAGTACTGTAAGTTGATATGGCTAGTAGTTTGGGTTGATCTCTTATGCAAAATTATGCCAAAGAGTATAACCTCCCTACTAAACAGGCATGCATAGTACAATCCTAAATATGTTTCCTTTGGAATTCAGTGGAACATTTTCTTGTAAGCGGGCTTAGAATTGCAGCCTTAGCAAGCATCAGCAGTACACCGCAAAACATATTTGTGGACCACTAAACCCTTTATGAGCAGTATGTCTGAAGTAGAGATTCACAGAACATTGCAGTTGCTATTTTACAGGAAAAAAATAGAAGATAATACAGTAGTTTTCCTAAGATCCACTAAAAGTTTCTGCAAGTTTCCACATGAGAAATATGAAGGAAAGTAATAACATAGCAGGTGCCCTAGCTCTAGATTAAGGGCACAATCCTTAACTATGTCTATTCAGAAGTAAGCCCCTTTGCGTTCGATTGATCTTACCCCCAGAAAGTGTCTTTAGGATTGCAGTCTTAGGGCGCAATCCTGAGTAACTACGGGGAGTCCTTGCTCCGGTGCAAGAACAATTTGCTCTGGATTGCAATATGAATTTCCCATAGGTTTTCACTGGGTGGTGCAGTAACTATGGGTGCACGTAAAGTCTCTTATGTGCTCCTGTAGTTACTCTGGATTGTAGGGTTACTGTCTGTCCATTGAAGAATTGGATTCCACAAATGGGAAAGTTCAGTTCCATGGATTCACCACAAGCAGAGTAAACCTGAGTTTCCTGATGCTACTGGGGTAAACATGACCTCAGAAGCAGAATACAAAACACCTCATGTCAACATGAGCTCTGCAGGTAACTAGGATGAGAAAAACCAGTTTTGCTAATTGATAAGGAACTTTTAGTGTTCGATATGTTTAAAAATCAACTTTGCAAAGATTTTGTAAACATGAGGGTACTGAGCAAATAAAACTAGTTTAAGGGCAAAATCCATAGCAGTTATGGGTCCACGCAGTTACGTCACCCTCTAGTGTTATCTTATGGAAAGTCACCTTAACTGCTCCGGAGCAAAGGACTTAATTAAACTTTAGGATATGGGACACAGAGCACAATCCTAAGCATGTCTACTCAAAAGTAAGCCCGATTATGTTCAGTGGATCTTACTCCCAGGAAAGTGTCTTTAGGATTGCAGCCATAGTTAGACTTTTTTTAAAGTGAGATGTTTATTTTGTAAAGGACTACAGTACTGTGTTTTTATCATCTTAAGTCATTTTCTCACAAGAAATAGAACAGTTCTAGTCTAATCATTTAAAGATGTGAGGAGTAATTTAAACAGTCCACCAGCATTTGATAAGAGTTGCTTCAACAAGCACTTAATTTTTTATCATTCAGAAAGGAGCAGAACTGACCCCAAAATCTTTTCAAAATTTAACATCAATATATAATTAGGCTTAACCTTGAAATACATGGGAATTCAGATCTCACTGTAGTTTAGGAATATCTGGTGCATGTTGTTGTAGAACTAGGTTTATACAAAAAATTCATGATGTTTTTCTGCTGTCAGGTTACATTTGACTCCATTCACCATCTCAGGAAACTTTCTTTGAGACGACTTAGAAAAAAATCCCTTCTTTTGGCACATGAAAGCAGGAATTCATAATCTGATGTTGTTCTGGTAACTAGATTAGCTCAGACCCTTGGAGTAAATTAACTTTTCTGAATACCAAGCATATAAAAGAATACCAGTATTGCCAAATTTTTTGTGTGAATTTGCACATAACGTGAAAGGTATGGCTTAGAAAAGATCCAGTTTTAGAAGTATAGTTGATTGAAAACCATTACGATCAGAGAAAATAGGAACCAATAATTTTTTTTATATTATTGCTCCCTGGATTCCACAGTTTTCAATAATTTCTTTTAGAACCAATTAGAATATTTTCTTAAGATTTTCTTAAGAGGTGTACAGCCTCTCCAAATTTTAAAGCCAAATTCGCAGATTTTAATCCCAAGGCTATCCTCATCTCTTCTGAATCTTAAGAGATCTTAAGAAAACGTTCTAGTTGGTTCTGAAAGAAATTATTGAAAACTATGAAAACCAGGGAGCAATAATATTAAAAAAATTCTTGATTACTATTTTTTGTTGGTTTTTGTTCAAAGATAAATATGAATCTTTACAAGGAATTAAAAAAATGCTTGGGGTGCAAGACACCAACTAGGCTTAAAAGAATCTGGATTTATGGTAAATGTCAAGCTAAATATGATTCAGATTTGTTTTCCAAGAGGAAAGGGAAATACTATTTTGGAACACATTAGCAAGAAAGGGAAAAGCAGGAAATAGCACCCTGAGAACTGCAAAATCTGAGCAGAACAACATACTTTCACCTTTGCTTGAGGTTGGTCAAGCCACAGCTGAAGTACTATGACCATTGAGGACACCATCTTTTTTAAAAAATGGCAAGTCTTGAATCTCTTCTGCAGATACAAAATAGGCTAAGCAAACTGCAGCCTGTTCAGGTAAATGGGCTATGGATTGGATGTTCCCTTTTTCATTCCAACCATTATGCTTTCAACTTCCTAACCAATCTTTCCACATAGAATAAACTAGTTTGACATGATGGTGATTGTACAGCTTGTACCTCTCTTCAGAACTGCTTCCCATGATTCCAGTTTAGTATTCCGGTTTATTTATGTTGATCAGTCCACAAAAAGGTCAGTTTTTTGTCAGTCAACAGTGCAGAAAAATGCTGTTGGGAAGCAGCCTCAGAAAAGATGTGTTTCATGAAGGGTGAAGTGCGGGTATCCGAAGGTTAGACTGAAATATTTATCACTAGTGCTTATAGGAGGACATTATCCTTGAAAAAGATATGCCGAATTTCAAGGAACAGGTCAAATGGACATCATATTTAAGCTCCAGAACTGAAGGAGGGAGGACTATCCTAGTGTCCTCTCCATAGTAACCAAGGCTCTGAAGAGGACCATATACAGAAAAATCTATAGTAAAATGCTCAGCATAATTTCTCAAGCATTAAATGCTTTGCTGCTCTGTGCTGCTGAAACATTTTATTATTTCACGTAGGCTGCAATCCTAAACACACTTTCCTGGGAGTCACACCCACTGAGCACAATAGGGCTACTTCTGAGTAGTTATGGTTAGGATTGCAGCGTCAATTAAATGGTAGACAGATTTCTGTAAGATGAAATGTCATTCAAGAAACAATCCTTAATCTGTTTCTAATGATGTATTTTGACATGAGCTGTGCAAGAGATTATCCATAACTTGGATAACCAAGATGTAGTTAATGAGAATTCTGCTATGTTGTATTTCTTTAAAAAACAGTGATCTATAGCTGAATAAATAAACATACGGGTTTTCTTTCCATTTGGAAATTGAACGTTTATCACTTTAAATATTCTATATAACATGTGCACTATGAAAGTCCATAACATGTTTGTTTCTAAAGGCAGAATGAGAAATTTTCCACCAACCCCACTCTTTTTAGCCCTGCTACATGCTTTGCTATCAGTGTTAGGAACAATAACAATTTTACACGCTTTAGAATGCTCATTTGAAAGCATGACATTTTTGTTCTCATTTGAAAGCATGACATTTGCGTTGCTGGAATCATTCAAGGAAACTGATATAAATGACTTTTAGGTTGACACAGGGATTTGTCTTGTTCCCAATGCTCTTTTACACCTATATGAAACCACTTGGTGAGGCAATCTGGAGGTTTTGGTTGAAATGTTATTAGAGTGCTGACAACACACACCTCTGCCTTTTGATTACATCTTTTGATTACAGGGATGTGGTGGGAATTCTGTGCTTTCCAGACACACCAAGTGTCTCCAAAAGTTACTTGTAACACTGAACACAATTTTGGTCTGGATGATGGATTTGAAAATCTGAAAATTAATTTATGATGGAAGTGCTACGGAAGGGGGAAATTTGCTGTACTGGGCAGAAGAGTATGCTGTAGCTTGTCCTGGTTGAAGATACATTTCCAGTGAATAATCATTTGCCTTATGCTAATGGGTTGGAGACCTCATAAGCAGTTGCTTCTGGAGGTTTATATTTCTCCTTTTCTATAACATACTCCATCCCTACCCCCTGTTCTCACACAGGTCCTATTTGCAGCACATGTGTTTCTGCTTTTGGAGCAAGACCTGTAACGATTTTCAGTAGCTTTATGGTTGCTGGGGGCCTGATGATGAGCAGCTTTGCACCCAATATCTACTTCCTGTTTTGTTCCTATGGAATTGTTGTTGGTAAGAGAATTTACAGTGATTTTTCCTTAATCCATAACAGCACAACTGTGTGTCTATTTAGAAGCAAGTCCCATTGAGTTCAGTGGAATTGAAAGTGAAAGGATTGAAGCTTATATATTTGTTCTTGCAGGGTTCTGACTTCAAAATCAAGACCTTTATTAAAATTAATCCTTTTATTAACTAAAGTACTATTGCTGTGCAATTTCTATTGATTCTAAAGAGATCGGCTGTGGGGGCTTGCCTTAAAATCTCCCTTTAAATCAATGGTCCCAAACCTTTGGTTGGGCACCACTCCTTTAAGGAGAGAACAACCTGACTAGGTATCCGTAGTTGCCTTTTTTGCATTTTCACTGCTGCAGCTGCCACCACCACCAAATACAGATTTTTCTTAAAAAAAATAGTCGCGATGGCAGCAAGAACCTTCAGTAATGGGACTTCCTTAAGTGAGCAGCAGCTCAAACACAACATGACACTTGCTCAAGGGTGGGGGTGTTGGGTGCATGTCACAACCCCCAGATTGTGTAACTCTGCTTTTAATGAAAGTAGATTATGAGCAAAATCCAGAGTAACTACGGGGAGTCCTTGCTTCAGTGTAAGAACAACTTAGCCTGGATTCCAGTATGAATTTCCCATAGGTTTTCACTAGGTGATGCAGTAACTACGGGTGCACATAAAGTCTCTTATGTGCTCCCGTAGTTACTCCGGATTTGGGGGTTAGTGACATGGGACCTTTGTGAATTGAACCTCCAAGCTCTTCTTTCAGCATTTCATTTAATAACATCTTATTGTTAATTCAGTATTAATGGATACTTTTTGTTAACAATATCTTCTATTTATAGGGCTTGGGTGCGGCTTACTCTATACAGCGACAGTAACGATCACATGTCAATATTTTGACAAACGCCGAGGCCTTGCACTTGGACTAATTTCAACAGGTATGATTCCATGTGCAAGTTAATCTCTTTTTTAATGGTGTAATGTATATACAACACTTAACCATGATTCTTTTATGAATGTTTCATCTGAATTGGTCCACAAACCAAGGTGCGAAATCATGGTTGTACACAATACACAATTTATATTTATCATGGTTAAGTGTGATATCTGCCCTGAGATGACAAACTAGTCCTATTCTTGGCTTCTAATTATAGAGGGGAAGGGCTTATCTTGGCAAGCTAAACCATAATTTAACTGTTCAAAGGTATCACCGATCCATGATTTGGTGCTTTGGAAATGATTCCTTGTTGAAACTCCCACTTCCTTCTGAAACAGTTACAGGTCATTAATGAAGTGAACTGTGCTATGGCACACTGTGGTTGAAAATGTATGCTGTGGCACACACCGTACTTTGGCGCACAGGAATTTGGAGGAAGGTCATGTTTTAGCAAGGCAAGTGGGGGATGTGAGTTTCCACTGACAGCATGGTGTTGCCTTATCAATTTTAAAAAACCTGATGGTGTGCCATGACAATTTTAGTGTGTTCTCAGTGTACTATGAATTGGAAAAGGTTGAAAATAACTGATAGGCAGCACAATCCAGAGCAACTAATCTGTCCACATAAGAGCCCTTGGGTTGACCTATCTATCACTAGGGTGGAGCAATTGCAAGATGCTCCACCCCAGTTACTCTGGAAGAGGCTTAGGGCAGAGCAAGGCAACATAGGGTGCCCTAAGAGAGGAGGACCTGCTCTGCCCTAACTGCTCTGCCCTAGGCAGTTCAGGAGAGGCATGTTGAGGGCATGTTTAGCATTGCTTAGGGCAGAGCAGTTACTCTGTATCTAGAGCCTGTTTCCAAGGCAGAAATGCCCTCTTCCAGCTCCTCAAAGATATACAACCTCAGGAGCAGGTGTAGTAATGAGTAGACGAATAGGGGTCCATGATAAGGCCTGAGTAAGAGTGGCAGTGTTGACCAAAAATCTGAGTTCTTGGCCAGCCTAGCTGCAACCCCTTCCTCTCAACCTCAGGATATGGAACAACTACGGCTGCCCACAAACCTCAGGATACAGCAGGCCACTCCAAGAAGCCCCTTGTATTCACTGTAGAATGTGCTGGCATCTCATCAGGGACTCCTTATAAGGCAGGCACCCAGTGGCGTCACCAGACTGGTGCGGCTGGTGTGGGCTGCATTGGGTGATGCGCTCGGTATGGGGTGATGCGCCGGATGAGTTTGACTGTCCTTTGGCAGGCCCTGGGTGTTAGCATGCCCATTTAGGTCTGCTCCAATGCGGAGTAGCAGCCAGAAGCTGCTGCTTGTCCTCGGAGGTGGCCTGAATGGCCATCTGAGGTGCACTGCGCAAAAACAGACTGAGCATGCCGAACAGCTTCAGAGGAGACATCCGTAAAGCAGAGGAAGTCTGCGCCTCTGCACAGCCATTCGGCCTCACTCAGGAGGCGGAGCGGCAGCCGAATGGCTTCAGAAAGAGTACTGCACAGGCACCAACTCTGACACCTGCACAGTCTCCTTTGAAGCTGAAAGTCTTCAGAAAAGTACTGTGCAGGTGTCATAGATGGTGCCTGTGCAGTACTCTTTCTGAAGCCAGTTGGCTTCTGAAACAACTGCGCAAGCGCCAACTTTGGCGACTGCACAGTCCGGGTAGGGGGATGAGCGCATCCTAGGGGTGACGCACAGACTTCCATACCAGGTGATGCACAGAGTCGTGTCACCACTGTAGGCACAACATCTGTTCCTTGTTCAGTGTGATTTGAGGGGTGTCTCCTCAGGAGCAAGTCCTCCCCATGTGTCAATTACTTAACATGCTTTGGAGCAGTTAGGGCAGCCCAGGCTTCCTGACTCTCTGGATGCAGCATAACTTTCTGCTCTGGATACAGAATAGTTAGGAGAGAGCAGTTAGGGCAGAGCAGGCTGAACTTGCTCTGGATTGTGCCCTTAGGCTGCAATCCTAAAGACACTTTCTTGGGAGTAAGACCCATTGAACATAGTGGGGCTAACTTTTGAGTAGACATGATGAGGACTGTGCTCTTAGTGATTTCTTGACTTGACTGCTGTCAGAATTATGGAGAGCTTTTTCTTTTGCAGACTAGACAGTCTGCCAATGAAAATGAATTAAGTTTTATCATTTCAATCCTGTCAGGCATTGGCCTCATCAGTGCAAGCTGACTGGCCCTACAATCCAGAGCAACTACGGGAGCACATAAGAGACATTATGTGTATCCGTAGTTACTGTACCACCTAATGAAAACCTATGGGAAATTTATATTGCACTCCAGAGCAAATTTTTCTTACACTGGAGCAAGGACTCCCCGTAGTTGCTCTGGATTGTGCCCAATATCAATAAAATAATACAAGCATTAAACTTTTATTGTGTAATTCATTCCATGATAATGCATTATGTTCAGCCACCAGTTTATGTGTGATATTGTTGTTTTATGAAATTATTTATTAACTTCTTTGTTTTCTCCTTTTCAGGATCAAGTGTTGGACTTTTTATATATGCGGCATTACAGAGAGAACTAATAGAACTGTATGGGCTAGATGGATGTTTGCTTATTGTTGGTGCATTGTCTCTAAATATATTAGCATGTGGAAGTCTCATGAGGCCTTTGCAATCCCACAATTCCTCCTCCTCCTCCTCGGAGAAGTCATGCCTTGAGAAGATGCCTGATCAGTACCTCATTTATAATGAAAAAGAAAAGAATGTTTATGAAGCAAAGATAAACATACTCGAAAAGGCCCGTAATGAAGAAAAAGGTGTGTCAAACGCATCTTGTAGTGATTGTAAGCAGGACCCACTTGTAAGTAAGAACAGACTATTATCAATAACACCAAAAGAGGCAGACACTTACAAGAAAAAGGTTGTAGAGCGAACACATTTCTGTAAACAATTTGCCAAGAAGAAATGGCACATGTACATAGAATACTGGGAAGAAACCCTGGGTCTTTTTAAAAACAAAGTATTTTCATCACTTTTTATTGCCATCTTCTTTTTTGACATTGGTGGATTCCCTCCTTCATTGCTCATGGAAGACATAGCAAGAAGTTCGAATATTGGTGAAGACGACTGTGTCATTCCTCTCATTTCAATCATAGGCATTATGACTGCCATTGGAAAACTCGTCCTAGGAATATTGGCAGATTTTGAGTGGATTAATACTTTATATTTGTATGTCTTGACTTTAATCATGACTGCAGTAGCATTGGTTTTGATTCCATTTGCCCAAAGTTACCTTACACTGGCTATACTTTCAGGGATTTTGGGTTTTTTGACAGGCAACTGGTCAATTTTTCCATACGTCACAACAAATACTGTGGGGATTGAGAAGTTAACACATGCATATGGCATACTGATGTTTTTTGCTGGACTTGGAAACAGTCTTGGCCCACCAATTATAGGTAAGGTTACATTTAAAAATACAAAACCAAGAGACTTCTATAGCATTTTAAACACCATATATACTTTCCCCTAAAAAGCTCAATTGAACACAATGAGACTTCTGTGTTGACATGCCTAGGATTGTGCTGCTACACACTTAGGCAAGCATAAGTGTTTGAATTAAGTTTTTCATTCTAATTTTCATCTTTTTAAAGAGATCCTTACCTTGTCTTTTGATCTTCTTGGAGGTCTCCAAGGCAGCTCACATCAGTTTAAAAGCACAGTGCAATAAAAAAAATGTCTGTTCTCTTCCTCCTCGCTCCCTAATTTGTTGTTTCACAGCAAATGTAAAATAGTTAAATACAATTTTCTGGTAGGATGTAGTAGTAGACAGTTACCTTACCAAACACCTTTTGTAACTATGAGTAATATTAATCATTAGCTAAAACTTGATACAAATTGCATTGGTTGGGTTTTTTTCTTTCTTCTGATTGGTGCATTTCAAAATCTTCATCCTGTCATCCCTTTTGGGGAACATAAGTTGCAATCCTGACTCCTGTGTCCCACCTGGGGCAAGACCACAAATTGGGGGAAAGACCCCCAGTGTGACCTGGAGGCCTAAAGAAAGCACTTTAAAGTGATGTTTCTAAGCCTTCCGAGGCCCTCTAAAGTACACGAGCAGGGGACACTGGGCACAATCCTAATCAAGGTCGGCCTAACTCACCTGGCATATCTTCTCAAGGAGGTGTGGAGAGGTCAGTGTATGCCTGTACACTGGCCTATATCTCCCCACCTCAGAAATGGCGCAGAAGTGTTTTACGGCACTTTTCTGACACCTCCAGGTCAGCACAGGAATCATTCTGAGGCTTAGGCCAGCCTAATTGAAGTTTAGGATTGCAGCTTTAGTTAAACGATTTGCCAAAGTTGAAACATAGTACCGTTTGAATACAATTCAAAAGCTTTTTTGGATTTTTTTTTAATTGGGGAGGATGGACAACTTGGTGCTAACGTGATGAAAAGGAGAAATAGAGCTAACAGGATGGGATTTTATTCCATCTTACTAGTTTGCACTTCTATTACCCGTCCCAATCTTCAGAGTGCAAAATTACTGTGTAAGAGGGCAAAGTTATAAGATGTGAAACATGTTACTTCATGTTTTCTAGTGCAGAATACAGGGCACCCCATATTCCCAGTTTCATTTATCTTTGGATTAGGTCCACGGTACCACCCCTGCACACCTTACAGCATTTGTCCCCTCCAGAGGCAACATGAGCTCCGAATCCCTCACTTCTGGATGGTCCTTGGAGGCCTCCAGAGATCACAGACATCTGTCTATGCTTTTTTCTGGGTTCAGACTAAGTCTTAAGGTGAAACATGTTATAACAAATGAAAAACTCAACATTCATTGAAAATCTGGAAGTGGCATGTTTAATGTCTTAAAATGTTTTTTTGCTTACAAGCTTCAGTCTGAGGCTGGCAGACTGTGGATAGATTCTGTGATCTCTGCTTGGCTGAGAGGACCTCTAGAGGCATGGGGACCAGCTTTGCCAGAGGGCAGGGAGGTGTAGGTGTATTCTTAAATTCAGGTATCCATGGGAGTTCCAGAACAGATACCTGCATGGATAAATACTGTGTCATTTTATGGAAAATGAGGAAATATTCATTTTTTAAAAAAATTGTTTGCATATTTGGAATTTGCATATTTGGAATTTGGAAAGGACAAAGCAATGCATTTTGGAGTTGCTAATCTGTCTGTGAAAGTCTGTTCCTCTGACTGCTCTTCTTTTCTTTTTCAGGTTGGTTTTATGACTGGACAAAGTCCTATGACATAGCCTTTTACTTCAGTGGACTTTGCGTTTTGTTTGGAGGGCTGCTTTTGTTAGTGGCAGCACTGCCATGTTGGAACAGCTTGAAGAGTAGCAATCAGCCTGAAAAGGCCGTTCCAAATATTTACTCCTACAGAGTTGCTTCCAGTGCGTAGGTGACAATTTGGTACAGTTCATTCCCCTTTTATACTGCACAGCCAGATATTTTTAGTAATTTTTTCCACTTATTTATGAAGTGAAAAAACCTTTTTATACTTACTTGAAATGCTTTTAGCGTTGATCCAGAGCCTCTTGCATGCATGTGGCACCACATGTAGTAGGTGAAGCCTCATCACTGCAAGAATTTGCCTTGCCATTGCGCACAGAGAGCCCCGTTTGTGCCTGAACTGTACTATTGGTTTACAGCTGGTTTCTGAGGGGTTCTTAACTTGAGCACAGAAGCTCTGATTCCTCCAGTAGAGCTTCCCCATTCGTTTCAGTAATAAGGAGCTTCCCAGTTGTGGCGGAAATGATTTTCACATGGAAAGCTGAAATCTGCAGAAAGATCTTTTCAAGTGTAGAAGCTCTGCACATACATTGAACTACAGAAAAGGAGATCTGGACTGGAGTTAGCATATTCAAGCTCTGTACTGTCTTTTCAAACCCCCCTTATTGATGGAACATTGTACCACATTTTCACCGGCAACATGTTTTTTGTAATGCAACAACAAATATTTTATACAAATGTTGGTGTAAAAATGTTTTGCTTTTGCCTTTTTTGTGACAAAGCCAGTTCTTCCTTCTTCAGAAATCCTGATAGAGCTGTAGGGCAGAACATTTTAAGAACACTTAATCACAATAGCAACCTGAATGTAATACAATTTTTTGGTGCTTGCTTCCTGATAAGGCAGTGCTTTCTTTGATAAGATCTTTTGTTGCCACACAAAGGATTTTGGTCACATTATGTGTCGTAAAGAGCATGGCAAAACATGGGGTCCAATCTTATCCAGTGTTCCAGTGCCTTGTCAATGAGGCATGTGGTGCATCCTTTTCTTTCAGGGCAGTCACAAAGGTCTCCTCAAGGAATGGGAACATTTGCTCCCTTAACTGGTACATTTGCTCCTTTATCTGTGGCTACACTGGTGCTGGAAAATTGGACAGTGTTGGGCCATTAGACTGCAATTATGTGCAGTCTTACTTGGAATAAGGCCTATTGAATTTTCATAGACAGTCATTGCATTTATCCGTTAATATTCTGAATGGCATGGAAAATGCTACACTCCAAATATTTTACTATTTACTTCTTCTGAAATCTATATTTTTTAAACTGTTGAACCAAAATCTGTGAAAACAAGGAATAAATACAAGGTGTGAAACAATAAACCTACATTTGATTATGAAATTGTTGTGTTCTGTCTCAAAGCTGAAGGTAAATAGCATTAAAATAGAAAGATCCCAAACACTCTGAAGCATTAAATTTATTAAAAACAAAACTAGACTTTTTTTTACTTTTAAATGTTTCCATGTTTTACTTTTAAATGTTTCCATTAGGAAAATAATCAACTGTTGCTGCAATCCTAAAGACATTTACCTGGGAGTAAGACCCGTTGAACACAATGGGGCTTCATTTTTGAGTAGACATGTTTAGGATTGTTCTCTAAGTTTTCCCACAATTAGCCCATAGAAGTGAATGGGGTGCATTGCAACCTAAACATTGCATAAGAGACATTTTTGTGAAATGGAATCTCTTGAATATGGCAAAAGAGTGCTTAAGCTAAACTTATAAAGTGAAACAATGTCAGAAAACACACACATTCAGGAAAGTTAGACAATGACATGGATACAATTGTGTCTCAAGATACAATGGCCAAACTGGAAATGAGTATCACTATCAGGTTTCACAATAATCTGAGTTTTGTTTTTTCCCCAACTAGTCTTTCTAGTTCTCATGTATATTTAGGGGAGATTACAAAAGATGGCAGTAGTTTTGCTTGTTTTATTTTAAAATAATTTTTTGCAACACAAGTTGGGTTTTTGACATGGAATTTCTTAGAATGATAGCTTTCGAAGGAACCTAATAGATCATCCAGTCCAGGGGCGTCCAAACTTTTTGGTAGGAGGGCCACATCATCTCTCTGACACCAGAAAAAATGATTTACTGGTACATTTAAAATTTGAATAAATTAACAAATTTACATATAAGATTGTATTAGAGACATTACAGGGCTTGCCTGCGGCCCGATAGAGAGGTCTTGCTGAGAGCCACATTGAGGCTTGCTGAGGGCTGTGTTTGGCCCCAGGGCTAGAGTTTGGACACCCCTGCCAATATCCCTGCCTGTAGCAGGAAAGCTAGAATTCTCTAGACCAGAGGTCTCCAAACCATGGCTGTGGGGCCACATGTGGCCCTCAGCAAGCCTCGAGACCTCTATCTGGTGTCTGGGCAGGCCCTGTAATCCACTCCAATACATTCTTATATGTAAATTTATTCAAATTTGAAATGTAAAATAGTATTTGGGGGGGGGGGCTGACATAGTGTCAGAGTGGCCCTCCTGCCAAAAACTTTGGAGACCCCTGCTCTAGACCATATTTAACAGGTGCTTATAAAAGCCTCTGCTTGAAGATCTCCAGTGAAGGAGAGTCCACCACTTCCCTCTGCAATCTGTTCTATTGCCAAACCACCCTTACTGTTAGGAATTTTTCCAGATTCCAGTCAGAATGTCCTCTTGCAGTTTGTACCCTTTGGTTGTAGTTCTGTTTACAGAGGCAGTTGAGAACACATTTGTCCTTCCAGATGACAGTCCTCCAGGTATTTGAATAATCCTATCATATCCTCAGCATTCCCTTCTCCAGGCTGAATTATACCAAGTTCCTGCAACCTTTCTTTATAGTGCTTGTCCTGCAGACCCATGATTATCCTTCTCATTCCAGTTTGGCTGCATCAAAGTGAGGTGCCCAGATTTGGACACTCCAGAGGTCTAACCAATGCAGGGTAAAGAAGAACCACAATTTCTTATGACTTGGAAGCCATGGTTCTACTAACGCAGGCTAAAATTGCATTCACCTTCCTTGCAATAGCATCATACTGCTGACTCGTGTTCATCTTGCTATCTACTACAATATCCCACTCATATGTGCTGTCAAGCCAGGTATTTCACATTTCATACCTGTGTCTTTGGTTGTTTTTTACTTGCATTTCTCTCTGTTAAACTTCATCTTACTCATTTCATCCCAGTATCCCATTTAGTCAAAGTCTTTCTATAGGCTTCTTCTGTCTTTTATTGCTACAACTCCCAGCTTGGTGTCATCCACAGTTTTGATGAGGACCACTTGTAAGCCCTGATCCAAGTCATTGACAAACCTATTAAGCGCCCTGAGTCCAAGACAGCGCCCTGAGTCACCCCACTTGAAATTGTCCTCCAAGTTGATGCAAAGCCATTGACAAACTCCCTTTTGTGTATAGCCATCCAATCAGTTCCAAATCCATCTAATGATTGTCAGTGCAATCCGAAGCATGTCTACTCAGAAATACGATCTTATTGTATTCAATGGGGCCTACTCCCAGGAATGTATGTTTAGGAATGCAACCTGTATAATTTAGCCCATATTTTACCAACTTGCTTGTCATGACCTTGCTGTATGGAGCTCAAGATATCCACAGCATTCCCGTTTCTCTGCACACTTGTGTCAGACCCCATTCTGAAGTACATTAAACTATTTTTTAAATAAATAACAAAATAAAAATTAACTTTTCACCCACGCATATTTTGAAAACATATTTTTCATTGTTTCCTGTTTGGTCCAGATTCAATGGCACGTGAATGCTGCTCAGGTTGGAACCTTGTGAGAAAGCAGCAATTGTGCTGATCAGCTGCCTGGGAAGGAGGGAGGATATATCCATTCCCATTTCCTGTTTCCCTACTTAGGCAGAAAGTTGGCATTTCCCACCAATTTCCTACTGGGACTCCAGGACAATTCCCAGCAAGGGTCATCAATTAGGGTGAGCAAAATTGGTTTCTGTTCCATAACATATCTAGAATCCAGACTGGAAAATATCACCTTGGTGGTCATCCAGGGAACGTTGAGAGTTCAGCTGCCACAACCTACTCCACTACTTTCCTCAAAAGTAGATTAGACATTTGCCTTACGCTGCAATCCTAATCTCCAGTTAGGCCAGGATAAGTCCCAGCATAAATGCTGTGCTAACCTGGAGAGGTCACAAATGTTCAATAAGACACTTCTGCCCCACTCCTGGGAGGGTTAGGCCGGTGCTTGGGCAAACGCCAAGCTCCCCACACCACCGTAGGAAGATATACCAGGTGAGATAGGCTGGTAAAAAATTGGTTAGGATTGCACCCTTAGAGCACAATCCTAACCATGTCTACTCAAAAGTAAGCCCCATTGTGTTCAAAGGGTCTTACTCCCAGGAAAGTGTCTTTCCTTAGTTTCTAAATGTTTTGGTTGAAAGAGTGCATTTTGGGGTGGAGGAAGTGGATCTGTTCTGCATTGTGGGTTTGTTGTGGTGCCAGGGGATGGTGGGGAACAACATGGGTGTAGCACATTTGGGAAGCAGGATAGGAATAAGGGAAAGGATTACTTTGTATGGTAGAGTGGCAGTTGAGGAAAAGCAGTTAGAATGGCAGTTGGGGAAAGAAAACAGTTGGAATATTTGGAAAGAGCAGTTAAAAGAGTTGGAAAAGAATGTTGGAGACTGGCTGCAATCCTATCCATACTTTCCTTGGAGTAATCCCAGTGGACTATAATGGGACCTACTTACTTCTTTGAGTAGACATGCATAGGATCGGGCTCTGTGGCTCTGAGGAAAAGCTGTTAATCAGATAGTTGGGAAAGGCTGAGGAGATGGTAGATGAGAAACATTCCCTGAAGACCATCTGGAAAGTTCCACTGAGGAGCACTGTGGATGATACATTAATATCTCACTATCTTAACATCCCAGATCCTACTGTATCATTGTGGTTTAATGGGGACCAAGTGCCCCCCCCCCCACAAGTTGTTTAAAAAATTGGCCAGAGTAATGTTATAAAATGACAAAATGGGGTTCAGCACTCCTTTGTGACAGTTTGTATCTGTTATAAGGAATCTGTATAAGTTTGTATCTGTATAAGACCCTTAGATGACCATCTAAAAATAGCCTAATTTGCATAAATTATAATTGCCAGAAAATAAATCCGGTTGGTCATCTAAGGGTTCCGGAAAGAAAAGTCTTCCTATACCTTTCATTCTTCTAGGCCAGGACAAAACTTTAGGACTTAATGTTATAGGAAGGTGGAGTGGTTCAAAGGAATTCCTGATGTTTCATCACCACCTCGTGGCTAAAATGAGAGGTACATAAAATGACCACCTACTTTTCTCCCCCATCCCCATTTAAAATCTATCCCTGCTACATTTAGTCCTGCAGTCTAGAAATGCATGAATTGTTTTCTTTTTACATGTAACTAACTGGTCACTAGCATTGTAAAGCCCTACATGGCTATGGGGACCATATGAAATGTAGGACACTCAAATGTAGGGCATTCAACAGAATAAAAGCTAAAAATACTCATATATATTGCTTTCATGAGGTTACTTTAAAGACTTACCCTACAATCCAGAGTAACTTCGGGAGCACGCAAGAGACATTACGTGCACCCGTAGTTTACTGCACCACCTAGTGAAAACCTATGGGAAATTCATATTGCAATCCAGAGCAAATTGTTCTTACACCGGAGCAAGGACTCCCAGTAGTTACTCTGGATTTCGCCCTTAGTTCTCATTATAGAATTTGAAGTCATTACATAAAATTTATTAATTTTATGTAATTTATTAATTACATATGTAATTTATTAATTACAAGTGAAGAAGGCAAGGAAAAGGAGGACAATGATATTTTTTCTAGGACACAAGGCTAAAAAAGAGGACATGTCTTGAAAAAAATGTACCGCCTTTCATGCTGCCCAAGCCACTTTTGCAATCCATCAATCAACAGTATTTATATACCGTTTTTCAACAAAACGTTCATAAAGTGGTTTACAGAGAAAATCAAATAACTAATAGCTCCCTGTCCCAAAAGCGTTCACAATCTAAAAACCCAGGAGAAACACAAACCAAATAAAATCCAGGGCTACATCAATAGCTCTGTTCTGTCTGAATTCACCAGCAGAATCCCAGTCAATGTAGTCATGCCACTGAAGGTGATGGTCAGAAAAACAGCAGATGGGCATGGATGCAGGGCATCCCCCACCAACTTGCCCCCTCTCACTCCGACAGCTTCTTGAAATAAGTGGATCAATTAGCTTCCTAGCCAGGCAACCCTATCTATAACATGTCACTCCGTTTAATCCCTCCTTGCACTACCCTCCCCAACAAGCAATGGCATTTTGCTAATTAACACCACATAGGTTAGCTTTGGTTCGTAAAATACAAGTCAATGCAAGTCAAGATAGAGATGAAATGGGAACCCAACTCAAAAAGCAAGGCGGTGCAAATAGATTTGCAACAATCCTGTCTAAACTCCTCATAAGAACTTTGTTACCCCGAGACAGAAGGAATGGACCCTGAGCAAAATCCTACATGCTCTTTCCCCTCCCATTCCCCAGTTTGGCACACATGCTGCTTTATAACAAGGCCCAGAAATTGCAGTGGTGAATCAAAATCAGATTGTTTTCCAAAATGGGTATTTGGTAACTGCTGGTTTCTTTCCAATGAAATGTGAAAGCTAAATGTCATCAAGGCAGGATAGCCGGAAGTAATTGTATGATGTTCTCTCTCTCTCTCTCTTTCTCTCTCTCTCCACAGTGTGTGTGTGTTAGATGCTATGGTAACACCTTTGGCTGTGACACCCTCTGTGATTTCTTGCCCTAGTTTGATCTAGATCTAAGCAAATATCAGCTGTTGCTGGAACTATTTTTCATGGCCAGTCAAGTCTAGATGAAAACAAGAATTTGTATGTAACTTTATAGTTGTTTTGATGTTCCGAATGGCCACCTGTAGCCTTCCAGAGAAGACAGAAAGGACAAGGAGTGATCGTGGAACATGACATCATATCGTCCAGCATCTGACACAGCAAGGCTTAGTAATGCAGGATTAACATGGGAACAGGTGCCTCCGTTTCAATCTGTGTAAGTGGAATATAACAAGCTTGTTGTGTCTGAAGTTATTTCTTATCTACGTTGTAGTGGCAAGAGATCTTTGATCTCTGATGAAGAAAGACCTCCTGGATATTTTAAAAAAGGCAGAAGGAGTGTATTTTTATTTTTAGTTTACAAATTGCATATACTGCACAAATCAAATGCACTCATGCTCTCCATTCAGTCAGTGCTTGTCAAACTTTTTTTCCTATTAGCAGCTTCTCTTTAGCACTCCAATCACAAGTATGTACAGTTGGATACAAGTCCTACAAGTGATACAGAGCACCATCCTAACAATGTCTACTCAAAAGTAAACCCTAAAAGTAGGACATGACAAAATAAGAGCTAAAAACACTTGTGTATATTGCTTTTGTGTACTTAAACACTATGGCTGCAATCCTAAAAACACACATTCCTGGGAGAAGGTCCCATTCAATACAATAGGACTTACTTCTGAGTAGACTGTCCACATGGTAATCAGGGTGCCCATATAACTGAAAAGTGGCCCCTTCAATCTAAAGGGTACAGTATTGAAAGAGTTGCATTATTTGATTCTTATGATTAAAAAAAAGCAGGCCTCCATCAGTCTTGAAAGACTATGGTATCGTACTCAGCACTGCATACGCTGCATGCGAAGCACAAAAGCCTGGGTTGGATTGTTATGGAGGATAGGCTGTTACCCAAGCAGCAAATCCCCCCTCTCCATGCCACTGAATTAGTCCAATGGAAAGGCAGAGCCAATGCGATTGGATCCAGCCGGCATCACAGAGCTGGGCTAAGGAGAGGAGCTCACCCTGTCTTGTGGGGCCAACCCGGGAATCGAACCCTGGCCTGCTGGTTAACAGGCACAGTGTCCTAGCCACTTGCGCCACTCATAAAGACACTGTGCCTGTTAACCAGAAGGCCAGGGTTTGAGACCCAGGACAGCCATATGTCCTGAAAAACACTGATATGGGGGGTTTGAATTCACATACTGGCAAATGGGACAGAAGGTCCTGTCCCGATTCTGTGGAAGAGAATTATGACTACTACCCTAATATTGCATAATCTACAAAACCATCTTCAGCCCTTTCTGTTGTCCTTGACAGCTTCTGATGAATATTGCAGTGAAATTATTATGCCTCATGAATCTTATGCAAACCAAGCTGGAGGTCAGAGCCTTCAGTGCAGAGGATAAAATCTTTGCTGAATCATCTGCCTTTGGAAACATGGTGACGTGCAGAAATAAATAATAACCAGTCAAACAAAAGGGTGTATTGAAAAGCTTAGAATCCTTTAGACAGTAATGTTCTTTCATGCAAATCATTTTCTGGCTGGAGTTTTTTAAAGCCTAAAATGAGAGCAAAGAGAGCTGCCGGTTTTGTTCAAGTAACTGAACACAGAACATTTTCATTGCCAGCTTGAGATTGTCAATTCCTCCTCAGTTATAGCTTCTTACTATTGCATGCTGTGTTTTTTTATGCTGCGCATACAAGTTTTTCAGCTTTCCTCCCAAGCTCCACAATACCGTCTCCACTGCTCTTTCTACACCGCCTTTGACATCAGTGATGCAAGGAGGCTCCGAGAAGGCATTAATTATTTTTTTTCTGTTTGTCCCACAGCAAACATTGTCCTCTATAAAAGTTCAGCATTGTACAAATAAAGTTGGACCAGAGCCGCAAAAGATCTTTGGAATTCCCCTTGATAACTTTCCCCAGGAAGCAACGTTCCAACATGTTCCTTTGGTTGTCATGCACATGACAAAATATTTAGAAGAGTTTGGTAAGTCCACAATCTTCAGTATGCTGGACTGATTTTGTTCTTTCACAACCATGATAGATGGGATTAGGGAGTGATTAGGGAGCTGGACTGAATCCTAGAAGATTCAGGTTCAACAAATTCCCCCTCAGTCATGAAACTTCCTGGGTCATTCACTCTCTGCCTCACCTAACTGTGCAGACAAAAGGTTAAAAGCTTTGTAAGCCGCTGTGGGTGCTTGCTTTGGTATGGGAAAGGAGGGGAAAAATAAATAAATAAATAAATAAATAAATAAATAAATAAATAAATAAATAAATAAAGCAAGCAAGCAAGCAAGCAAGCAAGCAAGCAAGCATATGACTCTGTAATCCAAATTTGTGGTCTAAACCTGTGGTTCTCTCAACTACACCATGAGGATGAAAAGCCTTTAGACGCGCATATAAAATATGGCCTAAGAAGGGAGATTGTAATGCCACTGAAGCTGGAGGAGGAGATGGGAGTGGCAACGTTCTCAAAGGCCAACAAAAGAGGTCTTCTGCAGAGGTGTCACTATAGTTCAAGTCACCTCATTAGAGAACTCATTGCATCACCACTGTGGTGAACCTCCTCCCCGAAGAGATCAGACAGAATGAAGTACAAAGCCATATGCACAGCCTAAATGCAGGGACATCACTAGGGTTGGTGGAACCCCCTTTCCAATAAGCCTTATTTATTTTCATATATATAAAGCTACAGGTAGGGTTGCCATTGTTCTCTTCCACAAAACTGGGACAGGACCCCCTGTCAAACTTGCAAGTATGTGAACTCAATCCTCGAAAACTGGGACTGTCCCAGTTTTCCTGGAGATATGGCAACACTAACAGGTCACTCAACACATCAGTAACCCACAAAAATCCAGTAACCAGCTTGAAGATTCTCACAACCAAAAAAGAGTTTGAGTATTAGCTCAGATTCATGGAAATGAGAGGTGACAAACACCTTGCTTGTCCCCTGCTGTGTCATAATAATACCTCATCTCATACGTGAGTCACCTGGTCCAGTACGCACCCCCTTGTGATGCCACTGGTCTCATGGGCAGCAAGTGGACCATGGATCACATTTTGGACTACCCTGAGTTAGGAAATCTCTGAACCCTTGAGTTAGGAGGTCACCCAGAGTTAGTAAGTCGATCCTTAATTTTGGTATAGCAAATGACTTCTGAATGAACACATGGTTATGGTCTGTGGCACTGATTGGATTCCACTTTGAGAAGGAGGCTGGGGTAAAATTACTAATTACAGATCTCCTGTATCACAAATTAGTAAAATTACTAATTACAGATCTCCTGTCCCATCTTCTCTGTTACTGTTACTGTGTTACTCTGCCAAGAGTTATCAGGAGAATAAACAAAAAGATTAAAGATCACTACTATATGTTAAATTAATGCCTTCTGTACATTTAATTGAAATGGCAACCAAATGAAACACAATTATGACATATGCTGCAATCCTAAAGCACTTTCCTGGGAGTAAGACACACTGAACACAATGGGGCTTACTTTTGAGTAGGCATGGTTAGGATTGTGCTCATATTTTATAAGATTAATTTAGCTAAAGTGTTAACGTGATTAACATGCCCTGTCAATTGTTTCACAATATGTATATTATAGATAAGTAATTATTCATTGTGGGCCGTTTAATAGGACTGAACCACAAAGGCCTATTCCGGATCAGCGGATCAGCAAACCGAATCAAGGAGTTAAAGCAGAAGTATGACCAAGGACAAGAAGTGAATCTTCTGAATGAAGGAGATGTCCATTCTGTTGCCAGCCTTCTTAAACTCTTTTTAAATGAGCTTCCAATTGCTGTTTTTCCTGACCATGTGTACATCGATGGTTTGACCGTCCTTAAAGGTAAATAAATGCACAGACTTCTTTTTTCTGTTCTTGCTTCAAGTGGGCATACTAATATACCATGTTTCCTCAAATGTAATGCTCAGCCAAATTTTGTCTCCAAAATCAGGGCACACATTAGATTTGATGATGCATTAGATTTGAGTGAATATGGTATTTTGATTATAAGCATAGGTCAAATAGACACAATCTTAAGCTGCTCAAATTTGTGTTAAGAGATTTTAAACAAAATTTTACACCTGTCTTTTGCAGCCAAGTGGATTAGCAATAGTGGAAAGATGCTATAATAGGGGACCCATGAATGAATTGGGCATTTTGTAACTTCACTTTCTGCATGTAATGCAAAAGGGAGTACTGGAACATCTCTCCCTAAGTCAAAATGTCTGGACTCTGAATCTGGAGCTCATGTAATTCACTACGCATTAAACAGCAAAAAAGAAAGTTCAGAGTCACTCACACTGGAATGTATCCAACATCCATCCAGGCAGCAAACCTCTCACTTCTGTACAGTGGCATCACCAGAGTTGTGCGGCTGGTGCGGGCCGCACCAGGTGACACATCACCAGGGGATGATGCACCAGAGGAGTTTGATACTCCTCTGGCCGGCACTGGGCATCAGCGCACCCATTCGGAATGGCCGGCTGAAGTGCTGTGCACACTCTGCGCATGTCCAAGCCTTTGGACGTGCACAGTGCATCTCTGCGCAGCCATTGGGCTTTGCTCCGAAGGCAGAGCCAGCTGCTCCACCTTTGGAGCAAGGCCCAGTGGCTGTGCAGATGAACTGCATATGTCCAAAGGCTTGGACATGCGAAGTGTGTGTCTCTGTGCGGCCATTTGGACTCGCGCAGAGGCACAGACTTCCTCCTCTCTAAGGAGGACCAGACTCCTCCTCCTTAGAGCAGAGGAAGTCTCTGGACGGCTTCAGAGGAGACTGCACAGGCGTCGAGTTGGTGCCTGTGCAGCCGGCTTCAGAAACGACTGCTCAGGTGCCAACTTTGGCACCTGCGCAGTCCCAGAAGACGTGCACACTGGGATTACCTGCTTCTGTACAACAGCTAAAGAACATGTTTGATAATCCAGTGCTACAAAATAATAATAATAATAATAATAATAATAATAATAATAATAATAATAATAATAATAATAATAATAATAGCAGTTTTAAAGCATGTAAATTAGATAAATAGGGACCACTTTGGTGTGAAGGTTGTGCAGTTTGGGGTTTAGTCATGCTGGCCATGTGACCCTGGAGACATCTTTGAGTAATGATGCCTCTTCAGCCTTGTAACTGGGATGAGCACCACCTTAAAGTCAGTCATGAATTGCAGGGGGAGGAGAGACTACCTTTACTAGTGATAGATGCTAACTCTACATCTCAGCTCATGATTAACTTTTACTTCTTCACAGAAAATGGAAACCACGTAGCAGACTGTATGAAGTGTCTAAAAAGACTATTAAGCAGCCTCTCCAGAGCCCACTATAGCCTCTTCCATTACCTCATTAGATTTTTGGCCAAGGTGGCATCACACAGTGATGTGAATCACATGACACAGGAAAACCTAGCTGTTGTTTTTGGTCCTGCTTTTTTTAGGTAAGTGGTTTTTTTTAACCATTAAAATATGCATTTTCTTGTCCAAAGTCAAAGCTAGCAGCTGATTTACAAATGAAGCATCACCATGCAGTATAGCTTCCCTGGATTTTCCCTATGAAGAGCTTAGCTGAACAAGGGTGTGGAAGAAGTAATGATTTCGATTTTTATTTTAGTTTAAATTTAAAGAAAACATTTGTTCTTAATTTTAATTTTCCATTGTTGCCCAGGGGAAAAAGGCTTCAATTCTAATTTCCAGCTAGGCCAGCCTAAGCCCCAGCATACGTCCTGTGCTGACCTGGGGGTGTCACAAAAGTGCAGTAAGACACTTCTGCGCCACTCCTAGGCAAGAGTTAGGCCAGGGCACCAACATGCGCTTGCCTCCCTACATCACCACTGGAATGGGAAGACCCATGAGTAGGTTAGGATTGCACCTTTTAAATATAACTTTTCTGTTTTCAGTAATTCCCATTTATGTGACAGAGATAGCACAGACACTCATTATTGCCAGCTGGAGTTACAAGCAGTCATCCCATGGCCTTGGTGAACAGTGGGGACTACCTACCCCTGCCTGAAGAGATGTGAAACTTGAATTAAAGAGGATGGGACGGTAATGAGAAAAGAAACACATACCTCATTTGGGATGCAAGGAGACACTGATCATGAAAGTGGGTGGCAATTACAGCGGTGCCTCACATAACAAGTTTAATTCGTTCCAGAAGCATGCTTGTTATGTGAAGTGCTCTTTATGTGAAGTGGATTTTCCCATAGGAAATAAAGGAAACTCAGACAATTGGTTCCACAACCCCAGAAATATTATGGGAAGCACTTGTACAATGGTCTTTCAGGTAGGCTGTATCAACATGAGGTCACAATGGTCTCTTCCCTGCAGATAGGTAGCACCAGCATGAGGTCACAATAGGCTTACCTAAGGACTGTCAATGGGTTGATCCCTCAAAGTTCCATCATAGGAACATATGAACAATAATGCTAACCTTCAGGAACAGCAGCTGCTTGGGAACTGAAAGAGTTAGGAAGAATGGGATAATCACAGAGATCCCATCTCAGAATACTCACAGGGAAACTCACAAGGATACTCCAAGAGACAGATACTACAATATTACCCTTACTTTGTACTGATGGTGTGTACTCTTCCAGCCCTCCAGGCCTTCACACTGCCACAAGTGTGTTGTAAATGACAGCACAAAATCCTACCCCACTTGTTAGAAGGCTAGAGCCTTCTTACACATGCTGTGGGCTGGAGTGATCCCTGCCAGAGAAGGTAAGAGTAGGGCAGGGATGGTGTAGGGCAGTGGTTCTCAATCTTCCTAGCACCATGACCCCTTTATAAGTTCCTCATGTTGTGGGGACCCCCAACCATAAAATTATTTTCGTTGCTACTTTATAACTAATTTTGCTACTGTTATGAATCGTAATGTAAATATCTGATATGCAGGATGTATTTTCATTGTTACAAATGAAATGTGTGTTCTGTGCACACATTGAACACAATGGGATTTATTTCAGAGGATTGGGCATAGGATTGGGCCCTGAGGCTGCAATCCTATCCACATTTACATGGGAGTAAAGGCCCCCTGACTATAATGGGATTTATTTCAGAGTAGGCATGCATAGGATTCGGCCCTGAGTCTGTCAGTCAGCCCCAGTATGTGTGCAGCTACAGCCAGAGGTCTGGCAAGCCTGACCTAGCCCCTTGCACCAGGGGTCTTTAGGCGACCCCCAGGAAACCTCTAGGTGACCCCGAAAGGGGTCCCGACCCCAACTTTGAGAAACGCTGGTGTAGGGTGAGGGAGGGTGGGAATGGATTGGGCCTGGGAGGGTGGCAGCAGGGTGACCATATATCATAACCAGAAAAAGAGGACAAGGTCCCCCCAAAAAGTAGGACACTCAAGAAAAATGTAGAAAAAAATGACAATATAAAAGCACTCATATATATTGTTTTCATGTGGTTAATTTTAAAACTACGTGGCTTATTATTAAATTTAAAACTATTACATATAATGTATTACGATTACATATAATTTATTATGTATAACTTATGATTTACAAGAAGGCTATATGCTGCCTGCTCGCTAGGGAAAGGAGGACATTGAATTTTTTTACATGACACAAGGTTAAAATCCAGTACATGGATCAATTTGGATTTGTACTACAAGTGCAAGTCCAGGTTGGGCCATACAGGCTGATTTTTTTCCTCATGATGAAGGATTTGAATAGAACTCGTCTCAGAATACATCTGTACTCAAGCAGTTTGGGAAACAAGGTTTATCCTTGATATTGCTAATGGCATATAGTATCTTTTGGGTGGAATCCAGAGTAACTACGGGGAGTCCTTGCTCCGGTGTAAGAACAATTTGCTCTGGATTGCAATATGAATTTCCCATAGGTTTTCATTAAAAAGCAGGCCTCCGTCAGTCTTGGAAGACTATGGCATCGTGCTTGGCGCCCCATACGCTGCATGCGAAGCATGAAAGCCTGGGTTGGATTGTTATGGAGGATAGGCCGTTACCCAAGCAGCAAATCCCCCTCTCCACACCACTGAAACAGTCCAATGGAAAGGCAGAGCCAATACGATTGGATCCAGCTGGCGTCACAGAGCTGGGCTAAGGACAGGAGCTCACTCTGTCTTGTGGGGCTGACCCGGGAATCGAACCCTGGCCTGCTGGTTAACAGGCACAGCGTCTTTACCGCTTGCGCCACCCACAGCCCAGGTTTTCACTAGGTGGTGCAGTAACTACAGGTACACGTAATGTCTCTTACATGCTCCCATAGTTACTCTGGATTGTAGGGTATGTCTAAGATGCTGAAATTCACTCCTATGCACATTTTTCTGGGAGTGAGCTCCATTGGACACTGGAACGTACATGTATAAAACTGTGCTGTTCAAATATTTTTATAAATTATTGAGCTTCCATGTTTGAAAGATTTTTACAAACTTATCTGTAAAGATGACTCTCTGCTTTAATAGCAGTTTGCTCCCCATTTACACTGGCTATGCACTTTTTTCCTACATAGCTCCAATGCTTTTCTAGTCTTTCGTAGAGAACAAGCTGCCTTAAATGATCACTTAATTACAGTCAATGACAACTTAATATTCAGTGTGTGAAACTTATATAGGCCTTGGAGAATGCACAGCATTAGATGCTATTTTATGATCCACATTTGATGTCCCATATATTCAACATCCCTCATTGTGCACCAGTAATTGCTTTCCGGAGTTAACAGTAGGCCAAACACCTAAGCATATTTAATGCTGGGATTAAATAGAAGGAGGCTGTTTACAGAATAATTAAAAATGAATGAACTCTTCTTTTTATAACATTTTATAAATTTACATTTATAAATTTACATTTTTCATTTGTGGAGATGAGCATCATTAGTCATGCTGTATATGATGCCAACTGAGTTATCTGTGTGCATGAGCATCATGTAGCGCTCTGATGACTTGTGTTTTTAACATAGAATTAATAAACATTGCCCCAGGATTTATTATTATTAATGTATTGCCACCTGGGCACAAGGCATTCTACATAAACTTGGATCCCTGCAATAATTTATTTACTTAAGTTGTTTTATACAATCAGATTACAGTTTGCTGACTGATGGCCAAGTAAAAACAGTGAGGTGGGATTCTGGCACAATAATTGTTGGCTGATAAAAACAACAAATGGTTCAATCCTAACATCCATGAACCCAAAGCATGCAGCACTGCCATCAGAGTATGTGCTGCATCCAATGCTGGTGGTGACGCATGACGGGGTATAAGCTGACCCTGGAGACATGAAAATCCACCTCTCTGTAAGCAACCTGGCCTCCAATAGGTCTTGGACATACACCAGCTCTTTAGCTGATGGTGTGCATTGAACATTTTAGCACCTTGTCAGTGTGTTGTGAATTTAAAAAGTTAGAAAATCACTGACCTAATGGAATATTACAACAAAGATGCAAGTCAGATGTATATTTTAGGCGTCCCAGGTAAGTAACGATTTATGGTGAAAAAGGTAGAGATTAAAATGATCCTTCTCTTCCTCTCTTTCCCTCCACCCTCCCTCTTGGAGTAAGTACAATACAGCAAAAACAGACTGTGACCCCACAAGCTGTCCACAATGTGTTATTTTCCCTAAAAATAACAACAAGCACTTAAAATATTTATGGAGTGCAAGTTCCTTTCTGGCAAAAAGTGATTTATGGATGGCCGATGACTCACGGGGCAAGAATTTGAGGGCCATTAAATTGATGGCATTCCATTTACTTTTTGCCTTTCAGAATTCCTTGCAGTCCTTCGGCTTTGGAAAAACAACGACTTTGCAATGACTTGCTTCTGCATTTTCTTCAGCACCATGAGGAGCTATTTGTGAGTTGTCCAAGCAGCCATATTTCACTGATGGAAGAAGACGACCCCTCGGGTAAAGAGCTAAGGAGAACTGATATAATCAGCAGATACCCAGAGACAGCAGTATTTTCTTCCCCTGCATTCTGCAAACACATTACAATAAATTGTCACAGCTATCCTCTGACAAACACAGTCCTATGGGGGTGGGTAGCAATTTGTTAGTTAAAATGAATGAACCTCTGCTCCTTAAAGTTAAATAGAAAACAACGGTATTGCATATGAACCTTTTCTCTTATCCACAGTTCAAAGGATTTTCTCCACATTGTTGTCCTTATTAAAATATTTAAGGGAGGTAAGCCCCAGCAGTAACATAGTTGGAGTGGCAGTGTGGTAAAGTAAGTATTGTGGGGTGCTGTAGTGTGCTGCATAAGTTGTCCTTCTCCCTTGTTGTTGGAGCCATTGGGGCAATGGCAGCAACACTTCATTACTTGCTGAACCAGTTGGTTCTTCTATCCCCCCAAAAGAGAACTGATTTAATTGAGGGAAAGGAGAGGGATGGGCAAGGGGCATACAAAATGAGAAAAAGGGAAATGGAAGAGAAAAGAGGAAAATTGCAAGGTGGGAAAAGATTACTGGGTTGAAGGAGGAAGAGGCCAAGAGAAGGAAGGCAAGAGAAGGAATAGGAAACCAACAAAGCTATGGGGTGACCAGATGTCAACACTGCAAAAGCCCTCTCTGGACCCAGCTATACCTGTCAACTATTGGCTAGTCTCTAACCTTCCTTTTCTGGGCAAAGTAGCAAATGGTGGCATCTCTGCTCCAGAGGGTCCTGGAGGAAACTGATTATCTATATCCCTTTCAGTCTGGCTTCAGGCCTGGCTTTGGGATGGAGACAGCCTTGGTCACCTTAATGGATGACCTATGCCGGGGACTGGATGGAGGGAGTGCATCCTTGCTAGTCCTCCTGGACCTCTTGGCGGCTTTTGAAACAATTGACCATGGTGTTCTTCTGGGGCAGTTGGCTGAGTTGGGGATCGGGGGCACTGTTTTACAGTGATTCTGCTCCTTCTTGGCTGACAGGTCCCAGATGGTGATGATGGGGGAGTTCTGTTTGGCACCCTGACCCTTGAGGTGTGGGGTGCTGGAGGGCTCTATATTATCCCCCATGTTGTTCGACAACTACATGAAACCACTGGGAGAGATCATCCGGGGATTTGGAATTTGGTGCCATCGGTATGCGGATGACACTCAGCTCTATCTCTCCTTTCCACCTGATACTGAGGGGGTTGTCTCTGTCCTGGAGTGTTGTCTGGAGGCTGTTAGTATCTGGATGAGGGGAAATAAGCTGAGATTAAATCCTGACAAGACAGAAGTCCTCCTGGTTCAGAAATCCTCAATGCATGTACTGGATTGTTGCTTTGCTCTGAATGGGGTTGCACTCCCCCTGAAAGAGCAGGTTTGTAGCTTGGGGATGATCCTGGACTCACAGCTGCTCCTGGATGCTCTGGTGACAGCTGTGGCCAAGAGCACCTTTGCCCATCTTTGGCTGGTGCACCAGCAGTGACTGTACCTGTCTCAATTGGATCTGGCCATGGTGGTCCATGCTTTGGTGACATCAAGAATAGATTATTGTAATGCAGTCTACGTGGGGCTATCCTTGAAAATGGTTTGGAAGTTACAGCCAGTTCAGTCCGCAGCGGCTCGGGTAGTTGCTGGTGCCCAGCAGTTTTACTCCGTCACTCTCCTGCTCTGGTGGCTACACTGGTTGCCAATACTTGAGAGACCATCTTCTTCTGTACAATCTGACATGTTCTCTGAGGTCATCTGAAGGGGCCCTGTTGTGCCGCCATGGAGAGAGGAATGGCGGCCAGAAACAGGGCCTTCTCAGTGGTGGCACTTGCATTATGGAACTCCCTCCCCTAAGATCAGCCTCCTCTCTTTTAATCTTCCAGTAGGACCTAAAGGCATTTTTATTTTAAAAAGCGTTTGAGGCCACATGATGTTTTTAATCTGATCTCTTCCATCTCCAATCTTGTTTTTCTGCTGTTTAGTTGTTTTTTATATTGTTTTAATTGTATTTCATTGTTTTAATTGCACTTTATTGTTACTGTTTTATTGATTAGCCACCTTGGGTACCCTTTGGGGAGAAAGGCAGAGTATAATTCAAATAATAAATGAATTAATAAATAATTTTTTTAAAAAAGACAAGGCATTACAAAATGTACAGTATCCAAAAAAATGTAGGACATGATAAAATAAAAGCCAAAAACATTTTAAAAATCAATATTGATTTTTATATAGCTTTATTGATTTCATGTGGTCATTTAAAACACTGTATTACTTTATTCTTAAACTAGCAAAAATATACCTGCTATGTGTCAACTGCCTGTGTGCACCATCCCCCATGTGCATCCCCCATGCACAAGACTCCCATGCACATCATCCCCATGCGCATCATTTCCCCATGTGCATCCCCCATGTGCAAGACTCCCATGCACATTATCCCCATGTGTATCATTCCCCCATGCGCTACCCCCTATGCGCACCACCACCCCATGCATATCATCCCCCAGCACCGCAGCTTTCCATCACCCATGCACAGACCCCCATCTGCACCATCCTGAGTTGTGCCGGCCTAAATTGGTTAGGATTATGCCCTCAATCTATTGTACGTGCATCCCCTATATACCACCTTTCTTCTTTCCCCTTGTATTTGCTCCACCATGCCACTTTATAATTGTTCTCCTTTTCCCCACAGCACCCCTTCCACACCCTGCCACCCAATGTGCTCCACAACAGAGAAAGGAAACCAATTACTTCTGAAGGATACAGCGCTTCAGTACAAGAAGTACAAGACCAAAATTCTCCTTCCCTCCACTTGGTGTCAGCATTGTGTTTTTTATCTCCCTGGTTCAGTAGGTTGGGCATTCTGGAACCTGGACTGATTATTTTCAAGGTTGAGTCGAGATGCAGCCTATCTTCCTTTCAGTTTCCCCCGTTCTATGGCAAATTCTTCACTTTCCACACCAAACGCCATCCAGGCTGGTTTACAACTGAAAATGTATATTTCTTCCAGTGGAGAGAGCAGTGGTTTTCAAACATTATCACACTGCAATGTCTTCTGTTCAGATATGCTGGAAAAATTGAAAAATTTGGATTATCAGTTGTTTGGAGTGAGGCCAAACTAAATGTGAGGCAAGAGGTATAGAGACTGAATCTCTGGTTTGTTTTTTACAAAATGTTAACAGAAGCTTGGTGGGGAAAGAGGGAAGGATTGGGTTAGGATTATGGTGGCAGGATAGGAATATGTACCACTATACATGGGTTATCTGTGCTGAACTGCCACCTGACTCAAAAATTCTGCCTGTCCCCCAATCCATGCATACTTTTCCCAAATTGGTTTGCTCCAAAATGTCTATTAGCCATGAAGTAGAAAGCTTACCAACAAAAAAGGTACATATATGGTATCTTCACCACTAATAGAAGTCTTCGGGTGTCAATTTAGATCAGTGCAATAGAAAGTGAAAGGATTTGACCCCACCATCCCTTGCTCTGGTCCCAAACCAAGTCAACCACACACGTTCACATCCAGTGACTTCTTTTTGGAAAATAAAAGCAAGAGTACATCATTCAGGAGTATCAATCATGGTACTCACACACATCACAACCAGCCGCTTATGGCATCACCAAGCTGCATATGGTGTTAGACGTTTCATCCATGTGTTCCAGTTCTGCCTTCTTTTGACTGGTAATGGGTCTCATTGATTCAGGCAGAAGTCTTCATAGGCCTTCCAGCTGACATTGGTTTAACTGGGGATGCCAGAAGCTAAACTCAGACCTTTTCACACTTAATGCAGGTCCTTTACCTGTGATTCCCTTCCTGTTTTTATTTGTGGCTTAACTTCCCGTCCCCCTCCCCATAAAGGGAACATTCAATATGTGTTTCAGATTTGGTTCCAAGAGTGTAAGTACTGTACATATGTGCAGTACGGGCTGAACTGTATGTGTACACATTTGCCCATTTATTGCTTTACAATACCTTTGAGGTCTCCTCCTGTCATTTGCTTCTATCCCTTTTTTATTTATCTAGTCTGTGTCACTAATTTTTGGCCTTAGGTGTCAGATTGCCATAGGTTCACCTCTCTCTCTCTCTCTCTCTCTCTCTCTCTCTCTCTCTCTCAACCCCAAAGAGGAAGCCATGGATGAAGGCTGCCAAAGTTCATCTTTTTAAAAAGTTGTTTTTTCACTTCTGGGAACAAAGCAGCTAGTTTTGAGCACTTATGATACTTTTCACTGGCCATACTTTTCACAGGGCCTTATAAAAACAACAAGCAGAGACTCCAGCTTTTATCAATGGACTGTTTGCTGCTACTGTAACTTAATTCCATGGCATTCTTATACAAACACAGTTAACATTTGCATTTTTCTCTAGGGAATATATTTTTTAAATCTGCCAAATCCTTTTGGCAAAGCAAGAGGTGAAAGGGATATTTTCTCAGTTTAACTGCTTTTCTTGTTTTTGATTCAGGTCTGACTTTTGAGTCCCTCAATATGAAATTTAAGACAATCAAGTCTCTCTCATTTAACTGCCCATTTTCAAGTCTTAATAGGCTACCTTTGCATAGAGCATAACTAGATATTGTAAGAAAAAGGGGATCATCACTCCTCAGTCTCCAGTTCAACATGTCTTCTTTCCTGATGATACTCTGAGCATATCTTTGTGCCTGCTACACTTAGCTGTGAATATCCAAAACTGGGCATGTTATGGGGTAGAGGAGGATTTAACACAGGACCATTTTTTTGTCCCATCCATTTGTTCCACAGATGTAGGAGAGCTGCTTGCCTATGTGGTGTGGTCTCATGAGCATGCAGTATGTGAATTGCATATAACAGCCATGTAAGTGAGGACAATAGCATGGGTCTTACCAACTTGCTGGCACTCCCACAGAGACAGAGTGCCACAGAAGAGTCATGGGAAAGAGCTCTGTGGTTTTGCATCATCTATGTGGAAATAAGTGAAAAAGGAAAAATGGTAAAATTAAAATCTGACTCTACCCTTTTGATTTTGACTTTAGGTATTAGAATGCAAATGGATATATTGGTAAGGAGCACAACCACCTGAATTCACGCATTTGAATAAACAAGAGGGCTCAAGCTATGAATACCACCTTTGGATACCTTACTGCAGTAATGGGCAGAAGTTACAGTGGGAATTATTATTAGATTCCTGGGTGATCTGCCAAGGAGTAATAGGTTACTGACTCTGAGTGGCAGTGACAACAAAAACAGTTACTGTTCCAATTTTCTGCCAAAAGACTGTCAAAATGAAGGAATCTTGGGAGAAAACCATAGTGAATTTTTGTATGAAATAATTCAGCTTAGTTCCGACACTTATAAAAATGTTGGAGTAGTTATAAAGATGCAGATTTTTACTTGAACAGTCTAGTATAGGCCTCATTGGCGCACAGTAGGTAAATAACTTTATCCTCCTTACCTGCCTCCCATTTTGGATGTTCTGGCCTTCACTATTTCTCTGTAGTTGCTGAAAGTATGACTTAGGAACTGCCTAGCATCAGTGGTGTTCCTAGCAGAATCAAGGGGAGGGGGGTCAAAAACATCATATACGGTTTTTCAGGGAATGTGCCAAAAACATCATATACTGTTTTTCCGGGAAACGAAGTGACATTTTTATGCTTTTAGAAGGCCTTCTGAGGGCTACAGAAGACCTCTGAAAAGAGGTCAGCGTGTGGGACTGGTGGTGTAGGACTGGTTGTAGGACTAGTGAGTGTGGGTGGCTAACAGGAGAAAGGTGGGCAGTTTGTGGTCATGGTCGACACTAGGGCCGGGATTGCAGCTGCCTAGCACTGTCTTGCAAATGCACATTATATCACAGGAGAAAATTGTCAGAGGGTGGTTGTGCTGTCTACAATGAAATATTGCATATTGTTACTGATCTTTTAGTGGAGGAGTGTCTGATAAGCCTCCAAGGAACCCCAGAATTTCCTAAAACATTTTTTTAATTTATTCCCATAAGAAGTGGGTTGGGCACCAAGATTTGGGCTGAAGGGGTTTAGGCTAGATGACCTCTAAGACCCCTTCAGACTCAAACATTCAGTGATCCTATGAGTTCCATGATATAGATTGAATATGTTTTGTGTAAATTGGTCAACTTCTTAAGCTCTTCTGGTTCTACTGACTCTCATCTAAAGCCATGCCATAGCCATTTGTTACATCTGGGCAAAAGAGCCTCAGCTTCTTGTGGTTGCTAAGCCAATACTAGGGCACAATCCTCATTTTTATCTCTCTGAGCAAAGTTCTGTGTCTCTGCTTCAAGGCTAGACTAGCAAGATCAAAAAAAGCTTCATTATGTACCACTGAGACAGCGTTGCTTTTCTAAGGCACTGTTTACTGTCAAATTGACGTTCTCTTGAATCTGAAATACTTTTTTTTTTTTAAATGAAGGCCATTGATTGTGGAGTGACTTATTGGGAGGGATAAGACTCAGTGTAAACTGAGAATGTCAAAACATTTCACAAGGTTAATCTCTTTTGCAATAAAATAAAATAAAATAAATCTTTCAAAAGAGTGAAATAATTAAAATTCCAGAAAAAGAAAATAAGGTGATATATAACCTTCATCCTCAATGCTTGTGTACGTTAGGGTTAGGGATGTGTGTGTGTGTATGTGTGCATGTGTGTGTGATTCTGATGTGATTCTTTAGATGTCACACAAATGTACTCTTTTAGACACTATATTAGACCACTTCAAGCTTGGCCTCGTCCCTCTGTACGTGTGTATGTGTCTGTTTATGTGTATGACATCTTTTTCCATGCAGACCTCCCATTTTCAGGCTCTGCTGGGAAAGGCTAGTTTTATTTGCAAGGATTGCTAACTTTTGAAATAACAATTATTTGGGAAGATCCTGAGGAAGATAGCCCTTGATTCACTTAAAACCACAGCTACGATATCTGCTGAAATCCTCTTCCAAAAAGTAATACTAGAAGTAATATTACACAAAAGAGGAACCAAGCATGTATCTAGAACAAATAAACCAGCAACATATTGCAGGTCATGTCACCTGTAGAACAGTTGCATAAAAAGTTTATGCCAAAGATTCAAGCATTTGGAAGATATTGGCTACAATCCAGAGTAACTATCCCCCAAATCCAGAGTAACTATGGGAGCACATAAGAGACTTTATGTGTACCCGTAGTTACTGCACCACCTAGTGAAAACCTATGGGGAATTCATACTGGAATCCAGAGTAAGTTGTTCTTACACTGGAGCAAGGACTCCCCATAGTTACTCTGGATTTTGCCCTATAGGACCTTTTACACTGACGTAGTTATGGTGTCACATATGGGAAATGCATAGAGAAATCCAGAGTACGTGCCTCTTGTGTCTTTCCATGGTTACTCTGGATTGTAGGGATCATAAAAAAAAGTACTTCACATAATAGTGCTCCCAAAATGGCTGAAGATAAAGTGCTCCCAAAATGGTTCCCAAAATGGAGTCAGCCATTTTGCAACAGTGGAACTTGTTTTCACTTTCAGAAAAGGCTGCGTGCAACAGCCTCAGTAAATGCAGTGCTATAAATGGGCTATAATTTACCATGAGCTGTAAATGTTTACTGTGAATTCTGAATTCTGTCTCAATTTAACACTCCAAAATGTTGTCAGTGCTTCCCCCCCCCCCAACATGGTCTCATGCTAGTATCAAGAACAGTGGGTGAAAAAAAGCTTTGATGGTCTAGGAACTCTTTTCCTCTCACACAGACATAAATGTTGGATGGAAACAATTAGAACTTTTCAATCTTTTGGTTTTGTTTTGCAAGTACTCTGCATATCAACTTTGGATGAACACAACCACTTCCACCAAATGCCAACTGTGCATCAGTGTGTGATCTTGTCCTATAGTTGGGCTTTGCTCTGCACCTTTCTTCTCCATTAAACGCCAGGCAACTGCACTGCTGCACTTTGTCCATTGATAGTGTACTATATCTGCAACCATCAACACTTTCAGTGGAGTTGGACCAGGCAAAAATGGTGGTCACTTGGTCACCTTGACAGTTGGGCCAAGTAATACTTGTCATACTGGGAAGAAATCAGTAGCATGAAAAGCACTGGTTAATAAGAAGTGATATGAATGAAAGCGAGATGGAATGAGTTAACAGGTTATTTGCAGTGCTGGAAAAATACAATGTAGGAAAAATGCAGTGCTGGAAAAATACAGTACAAATGTTTTGCATGAATACAAAATTGATGGGATTTTACAGAAATCATTTGTACATTTCTACTTGCTCCAGTAATTTATTTTCCTTGAATGGAAAAATAAACACTTAGATTTTATTTTCCATTCCATGTGGACCACTTCAATGATTTGTGGATTGCATCCTCTTTCACTTCAATATTGTATTTGGGGATGCTTAATTATACCAGCGCTTTGCAGAATGAATTGCTAATGAGTGGGAAAATGTGTTTTCAGTGTTTTCTGAAATATCTAGAAAAATCACCTTAGGCTTCAATGTATGTGAAAATCTCTTTTCAACAGAATTTTTGGCAACATCAGGGCCCAAATGAAGAATGGGGTGATTATTATGCTCAGTGGAGACAAAATTATAAGAGGCTGGATTCAAATGAGGAAAATACCAAGCAGAAGTATATTAAGCACACAAGGAGTCCCTCCACTCAAGAAAGTGCAGTCAGTATGTTGTCATCGTACACACATTTTTTAAAGGGACTATACAGAATGGGCATCCATGAGATCTCACCCTTCTCCATAGAGCACTTTTAAAAAACAATGGGATAAAAACATATGAAGCAGGTGCTATATTTAAATGTCTGGTTATACAACCAGCACAGGTAAATAATAAAGATAACTTTCGACCCCTCCAGCCAAGCAAGGCACAGCCAAGCAATGCCTCTCACTTGGCTGGAACATTCTGAGGGCGTTGTGCATATACAAGCTTCGCTCATGCACATTGCTCTTCAGTCCTATCTGACGTGTGGGAGGAACTTTGCACATGTGCTGTGCACCTCTGAAGCCACTAGCCCTGAGTGTCGATACACAAGGGTGATGCTCTGGCCTCCCACATCAGGTGATGCGAACCCTGGTGGTGTCCCTGAGCATCACTGTATTTCAAGGTGGGTATGTGGTGGGTTTCTGCTCTGAATTAAAAACAAACAAATCTGGAATGAGCATAATGGTCCAGTTGGTCAAATCCAGATATTTTTAATCTTTTCCATCTCACAGCATACTGACAAAGTGCTAAAATTGTCAAGGTACACTATCAGTTTTTAATCACTGACAAGCCATAGCATGCTACTCCAACATAATGGCTTGACACCAGTGGAGGTCCAAAGCTTCTTATTATACAGAATCTTAAGAGTCCAAAAGGAACCAGGCTGGTAAATGAACATTCAAGGTTCTTGATCCCAAAATTTTGATCCCATTTTGTTGAGTTACAAAAAAATTTGGGGTAAATGCCTGTGTGACATAGCACTGCTCAGGGCTGGATTGAAACAGTTGCTGGAGGTCACTCCGGCATGCCCATCTTGCCTGACCTCCTGTCTTCACTGCTCCTGCTCTGCCTCCCGCATCCTGGATTGCTAGAGGGAGATAGAAAGGAAGAAATGTGGATGGGAGGACAACTGTGCTAAGGTAGGACACTGGAAACTGGGAAGAGGAGGGAAAGATTGATACATCATCCGGTAAGGGGGAAGAATTTGGCATGCTCAGGTCTGTCCCTGTTCCTGGTATTCCAAATTTTAATTATTAATATCAGGATCTGATCAAGGTTGGAGGAATCCTTGAGACAATAAAATTTCGGACCTTGTAAGAATATTATAACCTCCTCTTCTTTGCAACACAGACATTGATTGACGAGTGCTATTAAAAAGCCATAAATGAACCCTATTCCTCTGCAGCAATTACAATATTTTCTTGGTACAGCAGCAGTCAAACCCCTTTGAGTATTCATTTACTGACTGCTGATCAGAACCAATGATACCAACACTAATGATTATCTCAGAAGCCTTGTTACTGGAACAGTACATTATTACATTCCAACAGAGTGCAATGCATATTTTTCTTGAAGCTATTGTTTGACTTTGCTGTAAATAATGCTTTGGCCCCCTCCACATCTCAAGAGGGAGGACATGGCGTGACTCTTCTACCAAGATGCACAATGTTCCCATTAGCATTTAAGTTTGCCATTTTGTGATCTAAGAGGACAGTGCTGTGGACTAGCCGTCCAAGAGGCAAGGCCAAAAAGAGCAGTGCTTTTAGATGAACATGTCTAATCATTTGCCTTTCCAAGAAACTTTGCCTTTCTAGTCATTTGTTTTTTCCAAAGGAACCAAAAATATACAGGCTCCATTATACACATGTATCTATGGGGGATGCATTTGATGAGAATGCTAGTAATATGTGAAAAGGAACGGCAGAGATGATAAAGGTTATTACTTATCTGAGATGCTTGGGAGTCAAAGCGTTTCAGATTCTGAATTTTATAAAAAAATATTTGGACATAATGAGAAAACTTGGAGGATGGGACCTAACCAGTGGTGGGCTTCAGGGGGTTCTCACAGGTTCTATAGAACCCTTTGCTAATGAGCGCCTGGTTCTGAGAACCAGTTACTAATGGGACATAGAACCTGTTGTTAATTTAGGATATTAGGACATAGAACCTGTTGTTAATTTATTTGAATCCCACCACTGGACCCAACTAAGCACAACAGCCATTTACATTTCATGTACAACTCGTAGCCTGAAAGGAATTTTATACACTATTTTAAATAATTTTGCACATGACACAATCTGTGTACGTCGAAAGCAACGTACCATTTGAAAGCAAGATGTTACTCTCTCGGCCACCCATTTGGAATTAGGAATGTTCAACCTGTACGAATAAAATCATATCCCCTTTATCTGGAATATTAATAGATGGGTTTTCTTGAGAAAACCCAAACATTTTTTTGATTTTGCAATCCAGTGTGCAGTTTCTTGTGCATATCAAATCGCCACATATCATCATCATGTGTGGATTGTGGCTTTTGTTTCCAGCGTTCCATATGAAGCTTCAGAGAAATGGAAGATGAGAGCTATTTCTATGAATTTATTTTACTTCAAGTTAATCTCCAGTTAGTAGTCCTGAGCCCTTTAGTTTCCATAGAAACTGCCACAGCCTCCAACTGCGCAGTCCTCCGAGATTTAATTGCATTCCAAGTTTCATAAACTTTCTATTAACCTTCGTCTGACAGACACATGCATATTGCCAGATAATGAGCTGAATTAATCATCTAACATGATGGATGTGGTTTTCTCTCCGCGTTACATTTTCCCCTCAAATATCCTTTTTCTGTCAACTAAGCTTATCTGTAAATAGCTGCTGAACCACCCCTGCTGATGCGTCGCTCTCTCTTTGCAAAATGTCAGCCGCAATGACGACGATCCCAAATGCAGACAGAAAATGTGAACCGTCTTGGGCGCCGTTTCGGAGGTGGAGAGGCATCACACAAACGCCAGACCCAAAAATTAATTAATGAAAGAAACATTTGGATTAGCCACATCTGTATAAGAATTTGCAATGCATAATTTTATTCTGCTACTATAACATCAACAAAAGTATTGTACCTGAAGAATTTGTATAGGTCACAGAATCTAGTTTTTGTTGTTAACAACACCTGGATTTGGAATACTTTGGATATTTTCAACATAACATTTTGTATATTTTGAATATTTACAAACTTTTTGAATATTTTTTCTAGATTCAGTTCAGATTATTGTAATTGTATGTTAAAATTCCCCAGAAAGCATTGTCATATGAAAAGTTGCTGTTAACAACACAAACTTCTTTCGTTCGATATTACGCAGTGGTGCAAAACAATCCAATTACAAGTGGGCTGAAAACATGAAGATAATTCTAATCAGAGCTGAAGGGATTCCGGAGTGTGCTAACCACGTCAAACAGCTGAAGAGCATATCAGCAAAGTGCTTAAGGACTTGATGGCATTCAGAGGAGCCCAAACAAGACAACTAACTTAAAATAAAATCATTACCATTCTCACCTCTTAAGGTCCTAGTAAATACATGTGACTTGAAGAAGAATCCTAACCATGACTACTCAGTAAGACCCATTGAGTTCAATGGGTGTTACTCCCAGGAAAGTGTCTTTAGGACTGCAAGCCTGGGGTAGTAGGTTTTCTGCTTTTAAACATGCCCCCAAATCCAGAGTAAGTAGGGGCGCACGAAAGAGACTTTATGTGCACCCGTAGTTACTGCACCACGCAAGCGGTTAAGTCACTTGCCTGTTAACCAGCAGGCCAGGGTTCGAGACCCGGGTCGGCCCCACAAGACAGGGTGAGCTCCTGTCCTTAGCCCAGCTCTGCGATGCCAGCTGGATCCAATCGTATGGGCTCTGCTTTTCCACTGGACTAATTCAGTGGCATGGAGAGGGGGGATTTGCTGCTTGGGTAACAGCCTATCCTCCATAACAATCCAACCCAGGCTTTCGTGCTTAGCATGCAGCATATGCAGTGCCAAGCACGATAACATAGTCTTCTAAGACTGACGGAGGCCTGCTTTTAGTTACTGCACCATCTAATTAAAACCTATGGGAAATTCATATTGGAATCCAGAGTAAGTTGTTCTTACACCAGAGCAAGGACTCCCTGTAGTTCCTCTGGATTTTGCTCTTAGCTGCCATAAATACAGTCGCAACTTGATAACGAGTAATTTAGAGAAGGGATGGGCCAAACACCTGGCCTGTGGGCTATCTGCCACCCTCAGAGCCCCCAATCTCCACTGAGCCCCCTGTCTTTGTCGTACACACACACAAACACACATAGAGGCAATGTCCTCCCAAAATTAACCCTGGGAGGGTTATGTGTGGGTATGATGCTACGATTGTAGCACAGGGTTATTAAAATTTTTCCTGCTTGATGATATCACTTTGATATGATGATATCAAACCACTTCTGTGACTTCTAGCCAACTTCTGGTGGGTCCCAAAAGATTATCAGAACATTCTAAAAAGCAGGTCCCAGTGCTACACCAGTACACTTACGTTAAATGATTGTAACCCTAAAGGAAAACTACAACCAATAGTCTAATAAAAAAATTGGGAAGCACTGCTACAGTGAACTAAAATAGGAAAGATTATTTAGTCAAAAGTATTTAATAAAAAAATCCAAAGTTAGCATTTTGAGGGGAATTAATTTTTATCCGGCTTTGAAGAACTTAATTCCAACAGTCATCAGTAGAATTTTGTGCCTTATATACTAACCAGCCAAATAATTTCTAGCAGGGCACACAAGGCAGGCAAGGAAGGATTTTATTGCTATTTATATCTTTACTTAAATAGCCATATTCACTGGTGGGGCTTTCTGCTGGAGAACTGTGGGAACTAGGCTGTTTACCCCTTGAGAATGACTGTATAAGGAGAAAATACAAATGTTCCTTGGTCTATGCTGTTTAAGCAGAAGGCTAGGCTGAGACCAGCCAAAAGCAGCAAGGAGGCCATCACATTTGGGTCTAAATGACAATTACTAAAGGATGCAAAAGTTTCTGTGCAGTTTTGTGCACTTGAGAAATCTTGGAGATCAATGGTATAGGACTGCCATGTGTCCCAAAAAACCAGGGACAATCCCCATTTTGGGGGATTGTGTTTGCATACCGGCAAATGGGACAGAAGGGCTTGTCCCAATTTTGTGGAAGAGAATTCTAGCAACCCTATCATGGTACGAAATATCTTAATGACCCCAGGTGAAAGTGCATTTCTCCATTTGCATGGAAAGGGCTCATGAGAACTGAGGTGTACTCTTGGATCTATATTAAATGTGTCCACACCCTGACAAATGTATCAGAGAGTCCTGTCCCAATTTTGTATAAGAGAATTATGGGAACTCTATTCTGGGAGCATCTCATAATGTTAAAATCAGCACCTTGAAACACTTTTTTGTTGGCTCATACTACCAGCTTTCTCATTTGAGACCTTGGCTTGAAGTAGTTGTCACTGGCTCAGGATGGTGCTAATCCCAAATGCCACTATTAAGCTACTTATAGAGGATGAGTGTAGGTAGGGTTGCCATATGTCTCGAAAAACAGAGACTATCCCGGTTTTGGGGGATTGTGTTCACATACTGGCAAATGGGACACAGAGTCCTGTCCCGATTTTGCGGAAGAGAAGTATGTGGAAGAGAATTAACTAACAGGAGCTTAAGATGAAAGCTTCTGTGCAACTTCCTGACAGGTTAACTGTTGCCACCATGTCTAGACCATCCTGAGTGAACCCCAGCCCAAGGGCCTGATCCAGTTTTCATTTAAATTCATCCTTCATGTGACTGGAATGCTTTGCTCTGGACCATCTTGCGACTGCCAGTCTTGAGATTGATACAATGCTATGCTCCTGCCCATCATGTCTTTGTGGAAATCTGGTCACCATTCTTCTGGGATATGGGACCACTGATATAAAGAACGAGAGCAGTGAATGCAAAGCCCTAGCCACATTGGGAAACACATTCCTTGTTTTCAGTGGTCACCACTTTGCCCGTCACTATTCCACACTGTAATGCACTAAGCACATGACCAAGATGTTTTCAGGCAAATAGTTCAGTAGAATCATGAAGGCTTTGGCAAAGGAAGGAGTAAAAATACTCTGGATCAATTTAGCCTATTTTACCTTTAGGAAGAATTTCCTCTTCGCCACAAATACAGCATTTATTTAAACCATGAACGTAAATTCAAACTCAAACATAAACTTTTCTTCCCCAAGAGAAATGGTGCTTGGTTGACTTTCTATGAAGATTGTCTCAATAATTTGAGGTAGACATTCCATTCTAAAGAAACACAGTGACCCGGCCAAGTTAGTTTCCAGTACTATAATATCTGAGTTTGTTTTTCTTGGCTGGGTCCTTCTGAGGCTCAGTTCCTAATGCTTTATTATCCTAACTGCCACGCTAGTTAGGGTGAAACAAGGAACTTGGGCAAATGTGCTGACCTGCCAACTTTAGAGTGGAAAAAGCTCTCCATGCTTAGCTCTCTCTCACAACTGGTATGCTTTTATGCCAGGTAGTGTTCACCCAGGCCGTTTTGTGATATACTTATGTGTAACTGCAACAGTGAAAGAAATATCAATCTTCATCAACAGAAAGCCAAAGACAGAAGGAAATTACTACCATATGCACATCATTAGTGCCCCCAAAGCCAAGCTTTGGTTCTTCCACTTAAAAAATAAATCATCGACATGGTGTTGCGAGTTGGTTTTGGCAAGTCCAAGAGTAATAACATATAGTGCATATTTTTTTAACACCGCAATATTGCACCTGGCCATTCTTGGTCGGGATTGGCGCACAATGTAAGATAGCCTAACAACACCCACAAATTTAGAAGGAAATTTCTGACTTATAAAGAAAAATACCAAATAGGGGGAAACTGGTTTTTTAAATTGTGTTCAACTTGTAGGTCTGGATAATACCATTAATTATTCTGCAGTCAAGGAAGACAGTGGTGGGGCTGGGAGCCAAATCCAGCTCCAAAGACATTCCAACTGGTCCATGGCTTAATTAGCCTCTGATCTGAAGCTTGACTGATACTGATCCAGCCATGTCTACAAATGAATCATCCATTTACACCAAATGAGAACAGCTTTCTAGGGTTGAAAAGAGAGATCCTTCCCAGCTCTACTTGGAGATTCAGGAATTGAACGCAGGACTTTCTGCATGCAAAGCAAGTGCTCAGCGACTAAGCTACAGGCCCTTTACATGGAGACTCTGTCACTCAAATAAACAAAACACCACGTTTGAGCCATGGTTGCCCTTTCATCAGATGAAAGAATGAATATCAATTGTGTTTGTCATATTTTGGATTATAATATTGCAGTCAAATATTGCATGTGAGTAGCTCAATAGTAATTAAATAACTTTTTTAGCTTTAAATGAGGGGGGAAATAAAGCTTAAAATATAAAGAAGCCATGTAATATTAATAATACAGTTCAATCCTGTGCATATCAGAAGTAAGCCTCACTACTTTCTGCTATCTAAATATACTTAATCCTAACCATTATTATAGCACTGGCAAAGGTGTGCCAGTGAGGCATGTGCTGCATTGTGCCATTGCGGGGCAATTATAGAGGACTCCTCACGGTAAGAAAATGTTTGATCCCTTAACTCAGAGTTGAATCCCCCTCACCTCAGTGCTGGAAAGTTGGATAGGATTGCATCCTTACATGGACATAAATCCCATTGAATTCAGCACAATTTATTTCTTAATAGGTATGCAAAGAATTGCATTTCTTATGTTTTAAAAGTACTTTTTCTAAGCTGATTGCACTTGTTCTTCAGGGTTTTTCAACATTTTGACCTTCTGCAAATATGGTCTGTGTTGACTTGTTTGTTGTGTATCTAGAGAGAAAACCCTTATGGTTTGCAGGCACTTTCTGCACCACTCCTGGGGGTGGCTTAGGCCATTGTACAGACATGTACTTGCCTCCCTACACCACCACGAGAATGGGGAGACATGTGAGTTATGCCAACCTAAGTTGGTTAGGGTACTCACCAACCTTTCTAAGGGTACTCACCAGTACTCGGTACCAGCACCTTTTCCCACCTTCTCCCTCTCAGCAGCTAATTAATAAGTATGTAGTCATATGGGAATGACCTATGGTGAGAACTGGCACCTTTTTTCCCAGAAAAGAACTGCTTTTAGCAATGCTAGTAAGTGGGTCTTACTTCTGGGTAAGTGTGGGTAGGATTGAAGCCGGGGATTGATAAAAGGTTTCCTATTTGATGATATAATTTCTGGTCATGACGTCATTTCCAGTGAGCCCTGATAGATCATCATTGTTGCTCCCCCATAGCTTGCTACCTGGTGCAACTGCTATCCCTTGCACCCTTTCATCAATGCCACTGTACTAGTGCTGTGCTTCATTGTGATTTTTTATTTTTGCTCTCTGATAATCTGATTACAACAAACAATGCTTGGAGGTCATAGTGGGGACAGGGAATGGGTGGTGATGGAGGGCAAAGAGTATTCAGACAGGGTCATCATGGGAGGGAGCAAGATTGATGGTTTTAAACATAAAATTTATTTCAAGCATATGGCTTGATTTCAAGCTATCAGAAACTCTTCAACTGTTCATTTACAGAATCAAAAGATGTTTACAGGTCATCTTCACTTGTGGACAATGGTGGTTTTTAAAAAATAGATGCAGGATGCAGAATTTGGTTTTTTAGGCTGCTTAAATCCCACTGATGTCAAATTAAGCCTAAATGTGCACAGGCTTTCCTGTGCAAGCTAACAAATATTACTCAGTCCCTTGCGATGGGGGTGGTGGAAGGATTACATTACACAGTGTTTTGTGGGCTTGCATAAACTGATAATATTCTGACCTTTAAAAAAGAATATTCTTCTAAGACATCTTAAAGGTTACATATTTGAAGTAATAATTCCAGCTGCTTCACGATTGTCTGTGGTTCTTCTCCATAATAACAACAGAATGTCTTGGTGAGAAAAACCTGGCTGTTTAATTCACCTAATGCTAGCAACGTGAGGACTCCAAACCTATACTTACTTAGCTGGTCCCACTGAACTCATTTACTTCTGAGTAGACATTTACTTCTGAGGATTATGTTGAAGGATTCAGAAAGGGTTGTTGTCTATGTACTTGGCAACTAATTGGATTACATTACATTGCAAATGCAATAGGTAGCAATAGGTAGCTTAGATAATGATAAGTAACATCCCAGTGGAACCGGTGACCGGAAACAGTGGGTTGGGAAGAGTGATTTATCTTTAACATGCTGATTCCAAAGTCCAAATTCCATTCCATTCTGTTTTCCCCATGCAAAATTTTAAAGATACAGAGGTGTCACTAGAGTTTGTATCACCCAATAAAGAAGTCAGTGCATCACCCCCAAGTTGGACCATCCCCCTTACAGTGGATGTGGCAATGCTCTGGGCAGTGGGCTTGGCAAATGCCATCATCCCAGCCCTGCTGGTTTCTTTAATTATAACTTTTGATAGAATAGAGATCCTTCAAGTCAGTTTATTTCATTGCATTCTGCATGAAATCACACATCAAATGATATATAACATGATGGTATGATTCCTAAAAACCATGATTTAAATAATTTTAGTCACTAGTAGAATCATCATCATCATCATCATCATCATCATCATCATCCTTTAATACACTCTGACACCAGTGCAAAGTAAATAAAATCAGCTCAATTACACAGCCACTAGTAGTGGCACTCTCTCTCTTTCTTTCTCTCCCTGTGTGTGTGTGTGTGTGTGTGTGTGTGTGTGTGTGTGTGTGTGTGTGATCGATCCCTGACTTAGGGCACTATCCTAAACTTGTCTACTCTGAAGTAAATCCCATTGTCTTCAATTAAGATTAAGGAAAGTGTGCATAGGATTGCAGTCTCAGTTCCAGACGTTGTCAGTGGCATCTCAGGATTTCATGGCTCCTGTAATAATAAAAGGACTGTGGCATGTCATAGGCCCTGGTGTTACAAGTCTACCTCAGTGAGCCAATGAATTAGAAGTAATTTGTGGCCTCAGAGACTTGAGGCTGCAATCCTAACCACAGTTAGGCTGGCATATATTGGCACAAGTTTCGTGCTGGCCTGGTGGTGTCACAAATATGCTGTGTCACTCCTAGGGAGATTAGGCCAGTGCACAGGCATGTGCTAACCTCCCCACACCACCATGGAGAATGGGTGAATTGTGCTGGCCTAAATTGGTTAGGATTGTGCCCAAAGGAACTCGTGTGGGACTTGTACTAGCCTAATCTGTACAGGGATTAGGATTTAACTTATTATTTTGTTTATTAAAGGATTTTTACCTCGCCTTTCTCCACCATGCAGACCCAGGATGGCTTCAACATGATAAAAACAACATAATAATAAATATGATAAAACACATAAAAATTCAAAACATTTAAAATTTAGAATTAAAAACTAGTACTTAAACATTAGTACAGTGGTGCCTCATGTAATAAATTTAATTCGTTCTGGAGGCATGTTTGTTACGTGAAACGTTCTTTACTTGAAGCGGATTTTCCCATAGGAAATAATGGAAACTCAGACGATTGGTTCCACAACCCCCAAAATATTCATATAAAAATATTAACTGGATGTAAAAATGATGAGAGAACACTGGGATTGAGTAAAAACATGCATTCAATGTGCATGATCTTATGAAGTCTACTTAGGCTGCAGTCCTAAAGACACTTTCCTGAGAGTAAGATCCATTTAACACAATGGGGCTTACTTCTGGGTAGACATTGTTAGGAGGCTGCAATCCAAGACACCTTCAAAGTGTCTTCCCACTTTCTCCTTCTCTCCATCCTGAGCCTCTCTCTCCCGTTCCCTTCTGGCTAGCCCTGAGCTGCTTCCCTCTTCTCCACTGCTCTTCTCTCTCTATGCCCAGCAGACACCCGGCCACAGGAGGAACAGCATGGAAGTGTTGCTTTCACTATGGGCAGGTACGCTAGGCAGCCCTGACGCTTTTTAAACAGGCTGCCGGCCAGCGCATCTGCCCCAACTGCCAACGAATGTGTTCTTTACGTGAAGCACAGTTTGTTATGTGAAGCAGAATCCTAGAGAAATTTTTGTTTGTTACATGAAACATACTTTACGTGAGGCGTTCCTTATGTGAGGCTCCACTGTACTTAATTATGAAGAAAGGATTCTTAGGTTCAAATCTTGCCTTACCTCACCAAGTAGCTTCACTCACACCATTCTACCTCAGTGTCGCAGTTGCAATGTCGGATGAATATTCAGCATATGGCATAGATATTAACAAAAAACCTTCACCTTAAGAGCTTGTTATAAGTAAAACAGAAGGATAAAATACTTGGTGCTCTCAAAAAACATGGTAGCCATGTTAGATGTCATAATTAGACCTTGGACTTTGTGTTCTCATCCTCGTAAAGAATGTGCTCACATCTCCATTGGTGGCTTACCGCTTTCTCATAAATTATTTCCCCTCCATATCCAACAATGAGATTTTCTTGTACTTTTTGTTCCCTGGACAGCAGCCAATTGTTTTGAGGAGCAAATATATAATTTGTCCAGCAACGTGAATTATATATATAATGTGCTCTATCTACCACAATGGATGTCCGTCATGTCAGAACTCCACAATCCAGCAATGTTATTGTTGGCAAAGGAGTGGAATGTCAATGTGTCCCTTTCAAAATGGCTTCCTTGTTTATTTCCATAAACCTGACAGCTCTCTATATACATTAATTGGCATGAGGAGAATTGCTACTTCCACTGAAGTACATAGGATAGCCTATGAGCATTGAAGTACATGGTGCCCATCTTAGGACTTCCAAGACCTGGATTAGGTACAGCACTGAAGGGCAGGAACAGACTTCCAAATGTTTCCCTACCATTTGATTTCATTCAGGAGCTTAGTGGTAAATTTTAAAGTGCAAGAGCTTGCCATGACATCCCTCCCAATGGCAACACTCCATTAAAACACACTAAACTCAAGTACTATGTTTTCTTGGTGTTTATTTCTACTGAAAGTTACCTAATAGTAGGCCTAATTGAACACAGTAGGACAGAAAGTACTTCAGGAGGGCAGTTGCTGGGGGGGAGGCATTAATTTTAATGCAGAGCATTAAAATCAGTCATGGCACTCCTGAATCTGATAGGGCAAGTTCTGCTCCCTAAAATTTGATAGGAGAGATAATCCCACTTCTTTATCAAATACATGATATATTTTTGAAATATTGAAATGCAAATGGTTTCTTGTTTCATATTGTTGTGAGGAAGAGAGGAAGGTGTGTGCATTGCTACTACATTTTTGCATTTAATCCATATATATAAAATTGAAAAGTCACCGACTGACTCAACTCATTGACTGACTCATCAACGCCCAGCCAAAACTGCTGGGCCTAGAAGCATGAAATTTGGGGAGGATATTCCTTCCATGATGGAGGCATCCTCTAAAAACCAGATTTCGGAAATTCCTATCAGAAGGGGCTGAAAAGGGGCACAACACATTTTTCTCCATATACTTTACATTGAAGAATCGCTGATTGATCACTGCCTTACCCCAACCCCCAGACCTAGAAGCATGAAATTTGGGGAAGGTGTTCTGTGACATGAATACCCACCAAGAACCAATGTTGAGAAATTTAACCCTTAAGGGGGTGAAAAGTGGTGCAATGTGTTTCTGTCCTATACTTAACATTGAGGATTTTCTGATCAACATCCAGCCAATTTGGTACCAGTGCCTGATGCACTGGGAGGGAGGGCGCACACGGGGGGACAATGTGCTTGGGGGGATGATGCGCTCAGGGGGACGATGCACATGGTGGACGTTGCGCATGTGGGGACATTGCATATGGGGGGACGATGTGCATGGGAATGGCACATGGGGAGGGGTATTTTACTCCCACAACATGGGTAAATTTCACTAGTAAAAATATGGTGTTTAAATTGAGGCATTACACAAGATTTTTTAGCTTTTATTTTGTCATGTCCTACATTTTTCTTCGGTGTCCTACATTTTTATGGTCACTCTGTCCCTATCCAGAGCACATGGAGAGCAGGGCTTGCTGAGAGCAGCTACAAAGAAGGTCAGGAGAAATTTCTACTTGTCCAGGCTGGGAGGGAATGCTTTTTCCTCCACTGTGAAACATGCTAAATGCTGCTGTGGTGTTGCTGCCATGAAGGGTAGGAGAAACATTTCTGTTTGGATAAATCATGATGGGGTTTTTGCCATTCACAAATATTTTTAAAAACTAATTGCTGTTGTTTAAGATCAGGGGGATTCCTTTTCTTGGGGGGGGGGGGAACCATGGAGCCCAGGTCTGTGGTGCTTCTTGGGTTTCAGACTTTTAAAAATGAATTAATTACAAGCTTTCCCATGGAACGAAGAATTAATTACAAGCTTTCCCTGCTTTCATGCAGGTGAGGGATTTTCACAGGTGCTGGATCTGATCTGCAGGCTGGAGTTTGGCACTCACAGGCTTAGACCTATTCTGGCCCTTTGGCAGATTTTTCAGTTTGTCTCTGGTGAGCCTGATGCTTCTCAGCTAAGGTTTTAAAAAACAAGTTTCACAGGCAGCACCTGAGTGCTCAGTGACAACATCATCACTGGTTCTGTAGAAGCCCTGAGCTCCACTGCCCGTGACTATGCCCCAAGCCCATTAATTGCAGTGAATTCAAAGTAAATTGTACTACCAGCTTGTTACAGCTGGGCTCCTTTGTCTTTAACAGCTATGTATCAAATTCAGTTGACGAAGCATTTTTTCCGCTTGAAATTGCAGGGGTGGCTAAAAGTTTCTATTGGAATTCTTTTTCCTGGTTTTGGTTGTGGAGAACTCTCTAGAAAATGAAATTCCAGAACTAAAATCAGTCTTGACATGTATTTCTCTTATCATTAATACCTGATATTATATGATATTACCAGGTATATGATAATACCTGGATTCTCTATAACTCAGGAGAGAAAGAAATGCACTCTGCTCCTACTTAAAACTGTTTGCATGTAGTCTTGCTCCATATGCACCAGCATTGAGCTCTAGCAATGAAAATGCCAGGTCTTGATGCCAACCCTCATGGATCTGACACCATGATAACAGTTCTGATTTCCGGGACTTAGGAAAAAAGGTTATCAACTAGTTAACTAGGTCAGATGCTGCCTAGGAAAAGTAAATGTGTAAGTCATTCCGTCATTTAATATTTACGCACAGAGATTCTGATCTGTGCGTGTAAATAATGTTGGTGTAGTTAAAAGAAATCGAATGCTTCCACCGATTCCATTAAACAAACCTCACCAGTAAATACAGCAAAATTATCTGCTTGCAAACTCTTGGAGGTTGCATGCAGAACTGTTGGAGAACAACAACCATAGCAAGCCAATAACCAGCAAATCACTTGGCAAAAGCCACAACAAATAAGCTTGAACAACCAGGAGCCAGAGACATTAATTTAAATGACCAAACATGGAATGATTTCCAAAGGGAAAAAAAACAATCTGGAGACACTAAAAGTAGGGATGCTGGCAGGCAATCAGCCACTGTTTTTATTGCTTCAATTCTGGTGAGAGTTAAAGCAACAGGGGCTCTTCCTGCTTTGGCCCTCGCTGTCTCTCCTCCTCCTCCCTTATTGTCGGACCCTGTTTATAAGGGGACAGCTAGATGTAGGGTAGAAAGTGCTGTTTTTCTAGACCAACACCAACAGTCCCCCACGGCCCTTGCTGGCAGGTGGGCGGGCAGATGGTGGGGCAAGGCTGGTGGTGACCTTTATAGGCCCCTTGCTGCCCCACTGCCAGTCCCCCAGGGTCAAAATCATGTATGTTAAAGTTGCTTGCATGATTCTGCTGTGTCTCTGGGGGAAGATCATGTCTGCTCTGAGCCACTTCACATGTGCATTGTTGGTGAAAACAGCTCTTTAAAAGATTTTCAGTTTTAAAAGTGTTGAAATTAACTACAGGAAAGCAATACAAGTATTTTTATTTCATTTTAACATGTCCTACATTTGTCCTACATTTTTGGGGTGTCCTACATTTTTAATAGGGTAGGAATTTTAGCTTGGATGACGGGAATTTTGGGGAACTTGGGTGAAATTTTGGGTTTGGCATCTGGTCACCCTGGTTTGGGGGATATTACTGGTTTCTTTCTTTTTTAAAGAATTGTAAGCAAATTTCACAAAAGAGAAAGTAAGAGATGAGAAGAGGAGGGAATTATTAAATTATTAATTATTAAATAAATAAATTCTACCTTCCATGGCAGGACACAAACTAAGGAATAAAAGCTGCAGTCCTAAACACAATTTCCTGAGAATGTGGCTGCAATCCTAAACACACTTTCCTGGGAGGAAGACCCACTGAACACAACGGGGCTTACATTTGAGTAGTCATTGTTAGGACTGCATACTGAGAGCACAATCCTAACTTTGTCTACTCATAAGTAAGCCCCATTGTGTTCTATGGGTCTTACTCCCAGGAAAGTGTCTTTAGGACAGAGTGTCTTACTCCCAGAAAAGTGTCTTAAAGAACAGAATAGGACTGACTTCTGAGTAGACATGCTTAGGATTACCCCCCAAGAGTCAGAAATTAAGGGTGCCAGTGGGCCTGCGGTTGTTCAGTGGTTAAAGATGCTGTGCTTGTCAACCTTAAGGTCGAGATCTGAGAACTGCACGACGAAGTGAGCACTCATTATTTGCCAAGCTCCTGCCTACTTGGCAGTTTGAAAGCATGTAAATGTAAGTAGATAAACAGGTACCACTTCAGTGGGAAGATAACAGCATTCAGTGCACCTTTGGTGTTTAGTCATGTAGGCCACATGGCTGTGGAGACATTATCGGACAATGCTGACTCTTTGGCTCTGTAACAGGAGGGAGCACTGCTCTTAGAATGAGACCGACCTATGGTGGGACACCTTTTCCCTTATAATTAAAAACAGCAAGTCAATTTCATACTGACTTTTATATATTAGCAGACTACTCACATTGCCCCTAATAATTCAGTGTTCTGTATTAGTTCCTACTCTGGGTTCCCACTGCCATGAATTCAACAACAGATAAACTATGTCCTCCTGAGTTGCCATCCTAGAAGTGCTTCTCTGCCCTTTCTTTGCCTACTTGGCAGAATCTCCCTCCCAGCTGTGGCCTGCTTTAAAGCAGGCAGGCATCCATTGGAAGCCTGGAGGAAAATCATCTGAACCGAAAAGCTACCTCTTGAGGAAATCAGAGCACTGTTAACTGGATAAACTTAAATAAAAATTCAGTGACAGGTACGTAAAAAGCAGTTTCCACAGCTTTCAAATATCTCCAAAGCCTTGTGTAAAAGTATAGATTTGGCCCCTTTGGGCATTATGTGCAACATGTAGCTTAACCACAAAGCATAAAGAATATACACAAATATGTGTCTTGAACCACAGATTGTTCTCTAATTATTTCACATCCCTTTCCTTAATGTACATATGAAAATTCATGATAAGTAAGCAAAGAGGGATGAGGAATGAAGAAAATTGTCTATATTTCATTATAATTCAAGATCTGTGTTAGAAGGGCAAATACGATTGAGCACCTGATATCCTCAGTTGTCTCTGCCACTTTTAGGTGTAATTATTAGACTCCGTTTTATTCCTTTTTCCCCTTTTTAGACATAAGACCTGCATACACACTAATTGACTCCAAGATGAGGTATGAAGAGGTATCAAGTGGGCCCATTAATAACGATGGGCAAAATGTTAATTAACCCGATACTTTCTTGCGGGAAGTTTAATGAACTTTCATTTTATTTCTGTCAAGGTGAAATTTTTCAAGAACTTTTAGCAAATAAGGATATTTTCTTCACTTGCTGTGCTTGAATTAAAGTTGTTAAATTTCCAAGTTCTGCTTTCATATTTCATTTTCTTTCATCTGTGATGTGGATTTTCATTTTTCAGAGCTACTCACCATGTTTTGGCTGAACTGCCATCTTAGAACCAGGCACTTTTACTCAGCCTTGTAATTAAGCTTACAAATGTTACTATCCCACCAAAATGTTTGGTAGTCCGCTTATGAATAATAACAGTTAGCATTGTTATAGTCTTCAAAGCACTTCAGATGTATGATTTCATGGTTACATCAGAACTGTAACATTGGCCAGTATCAGGGTCCATATGGCCACTTAATGCATTCTTGACAGAAGTGAAATTCATATCCCATTGCAGTTTTGTAGACATTATTCTACACTAAAGGCTAATGTTCAGTTCTTATGGGTAGAAGGAATGTGGAGCTACTTACCCAGGGGAAGTGTACCAAAGTCCCTTTCTCCTAAGGAACAATTGCCTGCAGCACTAAGGAAACCATCACAACCATTTTGGTGCTGCAGTAGTCCTGGAGCTGCAGGAAGCATAGGATTGGGCTGCCCACCAGTAAGTGGAAGGAGCACATTGGTTCATAAGGAACAACTTGGTTTTCAGGCCATTGTGGAAATTAATGGGGCTTATTTCTGAGTAGATATAAGGGCTGTGGGTGGTGCAAGGGGGTAAGACACTGTGCCTGTTAACCAGCAGGCCAGGGTTTGAGCCCCACAAGACAGGGTGAGCTCCTGTCCTTAGCCCAGCTCTGCGACGCCAGCTGGATCCAATCGTATTGGCTCTGCCTTTCCATTGGACTAATTCAGTGGCGTGGAGAGGGGGGATTTGCTACTTGGGTAACAGCCTATCCTCCATAACAATCCAACCCAGGCTTTCATGCTTGGCATGCAGCGTATGCAGCGCCGAGCACGATACCGTAGTCTTCCAAGTGGGAGGCCTGCTTTTTATCATGCCTCAAATCATGTTAATTTCAAACTTCTCAAACTATACTATAGTAGGAGCAAACTGTGTTTTGCAGCAACACATTTTAATCGGTTGTTTTCCCCATCAATAAATTAACACCTTTAATTCAGATGTGCAAAACAATCTGAGGTTATTTGCACATTAAAAAAAAAAACTCACAGGTTTTTAACATGGGGAGTTTTTTCAAGCAGCTTTACTTTTAAAGCAAACCCTTAGTGGGATAATGACAACAACACAGTTAGCAGTGATTTTTTTTAAAATACAATTTTGTATTATGTCTCAGATGAAATAGTGTATGAAATAGAAGAAGGGGCAGCATTTGGTTCAAGAATGTCTTGGTCCTTACTGTTTCTCTCATCATTTTTTTGAAAAGAAGTCTCTTTTGCTTTTGAATCTGAGCAAGCCTTCCTACCATCCCATGCTGAAAATAATTGCAGTATGTTCCCCCACAGAGGTGTATGGCCTCATGCGAGTGCTTAACACTCAGTTCACTCTAACAGCCACTTTATAGTGCAGCCATTGCATTTTCTTCTTTTTTATCTAAGTCCCTAGGGCAGTTTCAGCCTCCTAATAGCCCTAGGCATCACTGCATTAAGTTAATTGCCCAAGGTTTCTGTGTACACTATGCCTCCATTTGATCCACTCATCTGCATCAAAATCAGGATCTCTTGGCATCTGGCTTGCCAGATGTGACCCCCTTTCCTGGTGAGGTGTCAGCTCACTGTTCATCTCTCATCCATGCTTAACTTCTGCTTCCCCTTCCTTTTTCAGTCTAGGAGAGGATGAGGATGGATGAAGTGGGAGATTATGTCCATCAGCTGCTTCAGGATGAGGATGGACGAAGTGGGAGACTATGCCCATCAGCTGCCTGAAGCAACTGTTTCAGTTAGCTGCATGTATGAGCTGATCTGACCATCATAATATACTCATACAGTGAATTCCTAGCGTTTTTTTCAGTTTCAACAGAGCCCTTTGTTGCAAATAATTATGGCCTCGATGAATCAAGAGGAAGTTACGTTTACTTAATATGAGAAAATTTTGTTTGTGGTTGTCTGTTTCCAAACTGTATTAATATCTAGGCATGGTTTGCCCCCTTCCCTGGACCTTCTCATACCTTGCTACTGAGTTCTAAGCTATTCCTGGCTTCCATTAATTTTGAGCATGTCAAAATTCATTGGGCAAAATAAAATTGTGGAATGAGAAAGGCTGGCATAAATATTTCAACTGCTAAACTCCCTGCTAAATGCCCAACCGCTAAATGAAAAATGATATATTTTCTCCCTTGGTTGTGTACCAAGAAGTACATACATTTCTTGCCCCTGGATGCTTAGATCTGCGATTCTAGTCATGCTTTCTTGGGAGCAAGACCCATTTAAAGATGGGTCTTGAAAATCTGTGAGTGAATTTGGGCCAGTCATGAAGATTTGTGGGTGAATTTGGGCCAGTCGCTACCTCTCAGCCTCACCCACCTCACAGATTTGTTGTGAGGACAAAAGAAGGATAGAAACCACGTACACTACCCTGAACTCCTTGGAGGAAAGGCAGTATAAAATGTGAAAAAGGAGTGACATTCCAGCTGCCTTAGGATTCTTATTTCAACTCAAATTTGATGGTCTCATATAAATAGGCTGCAATCCTATCTACACTTTTCTTGGAGCAAGTTGCTTTGAAAACAATAGGTTTTACATCTGCGTAGACATGCATAGGATTGTGCATATAAGTGGTTATAAATTAATAACATTTAGCTCTTGTGTTTATCTTGGTTTTATTCTCTCCTGTTTATGTTTTTATACACGACTATTAATTAATTGTACCATGCCACAGTTTTGTGTTTAATTCAAATTATCAGGTACTCTAAATATTGTTTTGAAAAAACTAGGATTATTTCATTAAAAAAAAATATTTCCTTTGTGTGCTTAAGATTTAGGGTCTCCACAAGTGCTCTGATCCATTTCTATTAGCCACTGTAACTGGTATCCAATCCCTTTTGGTCATTTAACGTCTCCTTTGAATCTTTCCCTGCAAGGTGTTGACAGTACCAGCCGCCAGGTGGAACACTTTGAAAAGGAAATGAAAAGTGGCTGAACAAATCAGACCGTGGATCTCTTGCTCTTTTTCTGCTCTAAAGTTGTTAATTCCACATTGCCTCATTTGTCTGCCCTGGATAATCACACCGAGCAGCAGTTTCATGACCCAGGTGATGAGAGCTGATACGGCTGGCTTCATATATTTTCATATTACGCATAGAAGAAAACAAACCTTTTGATGTCTTGTGTACTTTGACAGCCCTGCAAGGCAAATTTAGCTCACCATGTTGTCTGGATTCTTTTTACAGAGCTGCTGTGAAAAGGATGAGCAAATGCGGAGGAAAAAGCTCCGTGGCATCTGCTGCCTTTCCTCATCAATTATTATGTAGTTCAAAAGACTACTCAGAACTGACACTATCAGAGATGCTGTCCCATACGCACCACTTGGAGCGGTCCTGTTCTTTCATTTGCAGATCTCTTTGTTGGATAGAAAAAACACATGATGCTCTTTGACAGCACCAGCAAAGATATACATTGAGACTGCAATACTAATCCCCAGTTAGGCCGGCATAAGTCCTGGCACGAGTCCCAGGCTGGCCTTGGGTGTCACAAAAGTGTTGTTAGAGCACAATCCTAAATATGTCTACTCAAAAGTAAACATTGTGTTCTTACTCCTTGTAAGTCTTACTCCTTGGAACATGTCTTTAGGATTGCAGCCTCAGGCACTTCTGCACCCCTCATGGGAGGGTTAAGCCAGTGCACAGACACATGCTGGTCTCCTCACACCATGACGGGAATAGGGAGCAGGTGACTTGTGCCCACCTATGTTGGTTAAGATTGTCATGAAATTAGGGTTGTCATGAAATATGTAAATCATGAAATTCATGAAAATCAGCATTTCCCAAACTCAGCATGATCATGGTGCATTCATGGTCACTTGTTGTGGCAGTGCTGGATGTCACCATCTTGAATCATGAAAGATCAAATCCAAGTTCTTGCACAATTCAGGTTGGAAGCAGGGGAGATTGCAAATAAGAAAACGTCACCTGAGACATACCATGGCACCTTTGTGAGTTTGCCACAATGCTCTTGGGTGCTGCAATACACCATTTGGGAAGCATTGCATGAAAGCCATAATGAAGAAGATAAGATTAAATTAAAGCAGGTTAACGTGGCCTAGGCTGCAGTCGCATGTCCATGTACCCTGGGAGTCAAGCCCACCTTCCTGGGCTTGATCTGCTTTCATGGATCGGCTCAGAGCCTCAGACATTTCAGGAATTGAGCTGGTGCAGTTGTAAGAAGACTCATAGCTGCTGCTGGAGGTTACCCTGGGGTAAAGGAACAAATAGTGGTCTCCTTACTCCAAGGAGACCCCAGCAACCAAAAGGTTCCTGCATGATATTGCAGTGGATGAGGGCACACCACCATCACTGTGCACCATCACTGCATGGTGAGTTAATTGGGATTTGGCCATGAGTGAGGTCGGTACTGCCTAATCCTTTTTGCAAGCGCAAGTCAAATCCAAAGTGTTATATCAGTTAGGTTTAAGCTTTACACTGAAAATAAGAGGGAGGGATTGCACTTGTAGTCCCAGCATATGTTGTTTTAGACTTTCAGGGGAAAGAGGATTACTAGAAAGCAGAATATGTTCATTCAAAGACGTTGCTGGCCCTCTGGATGGCGGCACATAAACAGGTCTGATCCCTTTTGCTTCTCCTCTTGTAAATAAATTATGCAAGAGCTACATTAAAGTTTCCCTGTAAAACATGACATTAAGGATTCTGTTGCTCTTTTTGAAGATGTTTTAATTATCTAGGCTGGTATTTTTACATCCTTGGTCACTACTTTTTGGCATTTGTTTTTACAGCATCACAGTTTTGCTTTGAAATTCACATCCCACTTAAGCTAGAAAAAGTTCACACCTTCTTGGTTCTGTATTTACATCACATGTCATAAACTCAAGAGTCTTATTTCAATGGGACTAAAGGCTGCATATATTATATTTTAATGTGCATACCAACAAATTACAAATCCCTGTTCTTCAACTTGTATTTTTAAAAAGCATCCTGGTGACAAAGGTATATGCCACAGGCTGTCATTAGCCATGACTATCATGACTGCAGTGGATCAGTGGTTAAACATTTGTCAACCTGAAGGTCATCAGGTCAGTGGTTTGAGACCCAAATACTGAATGACAGAGTGAGCTCCTGTCACCTGCCCAACTCCTGCCAACTTAGCAGTTCAAAAGCATGTAAATGCAAATACTGTAGTTAAATAAGTCCCACTTCGGTGGGAAGGCAACAGCAATCCATGTGCCTTTCGTGTTTAGTCATGTCAGCCACAGTGCTGATTCTTGTAGTGGGGATGAGTACTGCTTCCTAGAGTCAGTCATGACCAACAGTGCAACCTACGGCGAATACCTTTACCTTTTTACCTGTGGGAGGTACCCTGGCCCAGCCCACTTGTATTACATGGTGAAATAACTACAGCAGCAGATGAAGATAAGGCAGCACTCCACACCCATCCACCACTATAATTCTTCTCAGTTCCTCCCATCACCTAGTGGCCAGAGTGTCGCTAAGAGGTGCGGTTGGTGTGGTCTACACCTGCCAGAGGTGGTGATGCGGTAGAGAGGTTTTACAAAACCCTCCAGCGTGTCATCCCTGTCCAGTGCGTCACCCTCAGACCTCTCCAGCCTAGCAAAGATCAGGTTTGCCATCACTAGGCTGAAGAACCCAGAAATGTGATGTGCACGTGTGAACTTTGTGCATGTGCTATGAGCCTCTGAAGCCTCCAGGCCTAAGTGACTAAGATTGCAAACCTAATGACACTTTCCTATGAGTAAGATCAATTGAACACAGTGGGGCTTATTCTTGAGTAGATATGCTTAGGATCGTGCTCTTAATCAGTGGTGGGATTCAAATAAATTAACAACAGGTTCTATGCCCTAATATCCTAAATTAACGACAGGTTCTATGTCCCATTAGTAATGGGTTCTCAGAACCAGACGCTCATCAGCAAAGTGTTCTATAGAACCTGTGAGAATCCCCTGAAGTCCACCACTTCTCTTAAACTATTGGATTAAGTGATGACCACAGAAGAAGTCATGAGCCTAAGGAGGATACTGTCATAAGTAGGATAAGTGAGGAAGAACTGCCAGGTCCAGGAATTATATTACCCAATGCTGAGTGAGAATATGTAACATTCTCTGGTCAATGCAACCTTGTTCATTTTCCTTGGAAATAAATCCCACTATTTACAATGGTCATGCTCCTGGAAAATGTGCATAGGATTGCAGCCTCAAATATGAAAGGCACATATTCCACCAAATCCTGTCCCCCAACTATGCATTTCTGCAGTGCTGTGTCATTTGTGATTTTGTAAAATGCAACACGCTGTTGAGCATTGCTGCATCACTGCAATTAGGGAACAGTGACAGCTGTACATCAGCAGCTCTCCTGGATCCCCTGGCACCTGTAAGTTGGTTTGGGGAGTGTGTACACAGAAGGCAGGGAGAGAAGGAATACAGTGGAGAGGGAGAGGATTTGGATTAAGGCCACTGGGAGACATGTCATGGGAAGCCAGGGGAATGGATCTTCATGGCAAATTTCACCACCAATATCCTATGTCCCTTTGCCACACTTTTAAGCATCCATTCAGATTTTCATCAGCCAAGGATCTGGCACAGATCAAAGTAGAACTGTATGGCAACAGGGAGCTTACCTTCAGGTAAGGCAACAAATGTTCCCTTACTTTCTGCCAAACTTTATCAGTGTTCTTCACTAACTACTGACAGTGGATCACATTTTCTAGCCACCGTAAAAGGGGATCTATAACCATGCTTAATGATGAGTTGGTGGCACCAAGCCTTCTTATCCACTCCCTGTATCTACTTCCCACCATAGGGAGCATGTGGCATGGCAGAGTGGGGGAAACCATAGGTTTGGGCTGTTAGAGAAGGCCTCCTGGTCAATCCACACTATTGGATGCAGCGGATGCTCCATTGCATTGCTGCATTGCTGTTAATGTGAAAGGATCGGTGCAATAATTGCATGCAAAATTTTTGGTAATTTAATATCTAGCCTTTCTTCAATGTCTTCCATCAAGGAACTGATGAAGTTCTGCACTTCAGGCTGCTATATGCCTTCAGACCATCCCCATATTTATAATCCCTATATCTGAAAGTAATTTTGAATGAGCAGTCAGTTTGTTTTGACATGTATAGAGCTCGTTCCTGTTAATGCTTCTCATTGCTAGAATAACAGTGCTGATGTGTAGGCAGATTATAAATTGTTCCATTAAGCTTCTGTGACTTGCAAAACATAGTTTTCTCCCACCACATATGATCAATAAGTCTCAAAGTCTTGGCACAGATTCCTTATCTCAGCAGATCTTTTGAAGGAAGGTCTTTAGAAAAGAAAAATTGGAAACACAAGCCCCCTTTGTGCTAGGTTTTAAAAGAAGGTTTTTAAAAACATTATAAAACTGTAGAAGCATGTGAAATAAACTGGAAACCAGCGTCCTTGCATTCTCCTGAATCCTGTTAATTTTTGCTTCTGCTTTAGCCGGGAGCCCCCATCCCACATGTGATTATCATTTCAATACAAAATGGGAATGAAATGGGAAGCTTCTGCCTCTGAGCTGCTGCCTAGACCTTTGGTTCCAGGAATCTCCATGATTACTTATTTTCAAATTATACAAAAGCTGTTAAGTTTTACATTGGTTCAATACCTGCCTCACTACCATAGTAAATAACTGCTTTTGTATAACATGAAAATGGATAATCATGGAGGTTCCTGGAACCAAATGTTGTGAATTGAGAGGTTCAACTTGTATTTGATGCATAATTTCATGGAGAAACAAGCCATGTTGTTGTTATAGTCAGAAAAAGTTGTCAGAAAAACAACTATCTTATGTAGCCACCTTAAGCGTCCTTTTTAGGAAGCAAGCATAAATATAAATAAATCAGTATAAAGGCAAAATCCAGAGTAACTATGGGGAGTCCTTGCTCTGGTGTAAGAACAACTTAATCTGGATTCCAATATGAATTTCCCATAGGTTTTCACTAGTTGGTGCAGTAACTATGGGTGCTCGTAACGTCTCTTACGTACTCCAGTAGTTACTCTGGATTTGGGGGTAAATCAAATAAATATAAATCCAAATAAATAATAAAAATAAAGTACATGTGCAACATTGTTATACATGGATTTTTTAATGCATGGAACAAGCCATGTTGTTTTTATAGTCAGATAAGGACAAAACAACTACCTTATGTACGCACCTTGAGCATCCTTTTAAGGAAGCAAGTATAAACATAAATAGTTCCGTATAAATTAAATAAATCAAATAAATATAAATTCAAATAAATAATAAAAATAAAGTATAGGTGCAAGCTTGTTATACACTGATTTTTTTATATATGGATTTGACTCAACACTGCAAATCACAATTTTAAAAAACTGCTTTTCTACTGTTGTAGATATGTAGTCATGAAAGCAATCATTCCATTTTTTTAATCTCAGAATCAAACCCCTGCAGATATTGTGGCACTACCTTATTCCATTAGGTACAAAAGAGGAGCAAGCAACCTGGAAGTGGGTCTTCAGAACTATTTTTCTATTTTCATTATATGTGGATTTTTTTTTATCCACTGGAGTTTCCCAAATGGAACCCTAGAGGATAATGAGGGTCAGCTATAGATTGCTCTGGAAGGAAACAGCTTGTTGCAAGCCTTTCAGAAAACTAGATCTATTCTTCTTAAATGTAGGTATGTTTTGCCTTTCTTTTGTATAACAACAAAACTACTTTTGTATGTATGATAGACCACAAGCCTCCCTTCAGAGATCCATTTCTAGGCCACCAAGAAGCAAGTCCCATGGAAATAAATGGTGCCTACTTTTAATATACCTGTGATCAGGCATCTCACATACTTTCATCTTTTGGCAATATTTTGAAATAGATTTTAAAACCTGACACAAAGGCAAATTTGCATTTCAAATCTTTCATTTCCCCTCAAGTGCTGTTCTACCAAAGATCTGAAGAGACAGGAAACTCTGCCAGGGCTTTTAAGTCTGCATATGGTGGAAGAAAAAGATGTTTTGCAAGTCACAGAAGTTTAGTAGAACAAACTGTATCTGCCTACACATCACTCTAGCTGCAAACCACAGCTCAGATCAGCATGTTGTGTCTCTGCGTGAGTTGGCACTCTGGTCTTGCTTTCTTTTAACCCTACGTCAGGCAAAGCTCTGTGACTCCCCCTTTAGGCGTAGTGGGAAAAAAATCCCTCCTGTTAGAAAACTGTCATAAGCACCTAATTAACTCAATTATAACACTCTTAAAGTGCTAAGTGACATTCATTAAGGTGTACAAAGAGACAATAATTGAAATCTGATTCAAAAATCCTCATTTATTAATCATACAGCAAGTAAAACCAAAATCACAGAAAATTAATACCCTCGCCACCACATTGCCTTATGTTTTCATGAAAAAGAAAGACATATGAGTATTAATTATGAGCTGAACTGGAAATATAAGCTTCCAGAGTCTTCTCACTCTGCTGGGAAGTCCAGCAGTAGAGATGCTTTGGCACAGTGAGGTGCAGGGTTGGCAGATCATATTCGCATATGCTTCAACAGGGTCAGGAACCCCATGAACAATGGGAAAATCCTACCTCAAGGCAAAGAGGACTTGTTCATTAGCACAAGCATAGATAGCAATCAAAGGTGTGAAGACAAGATGAGGAAATGGTCAGTAAAATGCAGGCTAAAAGGAAATAAGAAACTTCCAAAAGTCAGCTTAGGAGGGGCGTAGGTGGTAAAAATTTGCCAAGGGGGTCACTACTGCTCCCCACAAAAGAAGCTGGAAAAATGACTAGTGGGGTTTCAAACAGCACCTAGAACTAAGAAGGTCCTAGGAGGGGCAGGCCTCTTGGCCATCATGGTGCAGAGAGGGAGCAAAAACAAAATCAGGTGGAAGTCAAATCCCAGCTACGCCTAATGTAGTTAATAAGGGCTGCTCTAAACAGTGACATAATCAGGCATAAGTTGCTCCGCAGGCAAGGGGTATTTCTCCCTACCCACTTTAAAAATAAGCCCCTTCAGATGCAAGACTGAGGAACAGATCTTCCAGTTTCAGCTCAGAAGGAAATATGGCTCAGCAAGTTCATCATAAGTTCATATGGCTCATCATAAGTTTAGAGAACATACTTTTGTAGTATTGGTCACTACCCCGGTACTTTGTCACTTTAATTACTATGTTTTGAAATTGGGAACAAACAGAAATCTCAGCAAATATGTCATAATGCAAAGAAACCGACAAGTTTCTTTTTTAACTTGTTAAAGTTAAAAATATAATCTTCATAAATAGGCTACATAAAACATTGCTGAAAATTAAAAAAAGATATTTTATCAACGTGTTGGTTCAGTTTTGAATAATGGCCAAGCCTCATTATTTTTCAGCTGGTGGTAAAACAAATATTTATTTCACAGGCTAACATTATTTCTGTCCCATAGGACTTTATTTGCCTATTTTCATTTTGACATGAGGAGTGTAACGTAGATCAGCCTCCTTGTGGTGCAGCTGAAGCAGTGTGACTTGTTATGACTTGTCATGGCCAAATATTCTACTCATATTGGCTGCTGCACTTTACAAGGATCTCCCAGCAAGAAGCAGCATGAACTTTGACATGAGAGATAGAATTGTTGTTGTATTTTTTTATCCTTCTCTTCCGTAAGGGAAATACCAGATATGCTACTCTAGCAAACAATGTATTTTGTTACATTTCATCCTACCCTTTCCTCAAGGAACTAGAAAGATCAGTTCAGTCAAAGGATCATATCTCAGAGGATCAAAGAACGGGACTACTAACCTTAACATGGCCTGCTTGTGAGGCACATTTGACAGACTGTTAGTGGAAACCAAATGCTGGATCCGATGGACATTTGGTCTGATCCAGCAAGGTAGGTCTCCTTTTCCTTTGCATGAATAGGCTTTAGACATCTACCAAACCCTGTTGGGTGTTATGAGATCTTATTGGGTGTGTCTGACAGTTGTCCTGGTAATCTATAGTATGGAAATTGCTGGATTAAATCCAACCTTCTAGTTCCCAAATGCATTTTGCCTATAGAAATATGAGCTAGCCTTGTTTGGTAGCACATCGTGCTTTCATGCTATGAATAACTGATGATCACAGGGGCTGCTACTGGTCTTAGGGGTATTGCTGGGATGATTGATTACTCCTACATGCAGACTTTTGCATAATTTGGCAAGTATACCTTGCTTTATCAGATAATAAATGTGTCAGAAGATGAAAGGGTTTTTTGTTCTTCATCTTCAGGTATTTAACAACAGCAACCACATTTTGATTGCATCTGGAATTTGATGAAAGAAGCAGATTCTATCAATTCATTGGAATTAAAGTTGAAAGCAACATTATAGAAGGTAAGAGCTGAAATCCTTTGCAGGCTGATTCACTGTCCAATTATGCCATAGTATTTGGACTTAAGGAAGGTTAATCCTGATTTTATAGAAGGCTGGCATCATAGGTTTATAAAATGCTTACCTACCAGCATGTATCACAGGTTTCTTTCTTTTGCATTATAATGCAAGTCTGCATTATACAGTTGTAGGCCTTAATAATCCAACCAAATGCAAAATACTGCAATTACAAACTAAATCCACTCAGATTCTTCTAAAATCACATAAGGCAATCCTCTGTTCTTGTACACAACCAATACAGCTGAAGTGCTAGATTCAATGATGATTTATATTCTAACTCAGGGGACTCCAAACTTTTTGGCAGGTGGGAAACGTCATATCTCTGACACTCTGTCGGGGGCAGAAAACAAATTTACATTTCAAAGTTGAATAAATTTACGTAAATTTGCATATGCAAATGTATTGGAGCGGATTACAAGGCTTGCCAAGGATCAGATAGAGGGGTCTTGCCTGGGACCACATTGAGGCTTGTCAAGGGCTGCATCTGGCCCAGGGCCGTGGTTCGGAGACCCCGGTTCTAAATGAATTATTTATGTTCTAAATGCAGTTCAAACAAAGTAAAACCCTATAAACCTGATCAAAGTGCTAAAGTCAAACTGGACAATAAACAACAACAAAAACTTCCATTTAACTACTAAATGAAAATGTTCTAAGCCATATAATATGTTATCCCTGCTAAGGCATATGGTTTTTGAAATAATATTCCTGCTTCAATAAATATTGTTGCTCCCATGTTGCCAAGCAGCCAAGTCAAATTACACCCTGGAGAGTAAAGAGATTCACATTCCCTGAATGGTATTATTTCAGTAATGAACAAACTCGATCTAGAGATAAAAACTGTTGTCTGTCTTCCTTCCCTTGCAGGTATTAGACCCAGGAAATCAGTCATCCTATTATTTCTGATGTAATGTTGCTGTAGTTTCTGTGCTATCTTGTTTGTTCAGGGTTTGGTGAACTAATGCTGTGCCCACCTTTTTGTGCAACAAATTCTTGTCATCTATTTCCATATTGTAACAAAGGAAGTTAACAGCAAGAGTTAGAAGTTCTCCATGAAATTTTTGACACTTCCAGTACTATGATTTTTTTTGCCTTAGTGCAATGCCATGATGCATATTAAAAAGACCTGATATGGCCTGATGTTCCAGACACAGAATACTGTTGGTTGCAAAGAAGACCATTAACTGGTTCAGCGAGGAAGCTTGACAGCATCTCTAGATAAAAGGAAATGAATGGCCACCCTTATCAGAATCTTTATATAAGGTTTTTTGCTGCAACTTGGGGAGGTTTCTTTTGCCAGATAAGCCGCAAAAGACATTTTGCCAGGATATTGTGGCTTGTGCATCCACCTGCCTGGAGTAGTGTGGCTTCTTCTCCCTCTCTATTCACTCCAGGATCCAGGTGGGCAGCTGTGGGACCTGGGCAGCTTTCCTGAGGTGTGCGCTCCACTCCAGAAACAAGTGGAGGGTGAATGCGAAACTGTACCGGGTGGGCAAGTGACAGGACCCAAAAGGCTGACTCCCCACAGTGTACTCCAGGCAGGCTGAGCTCTCCTTTGCACAGCTGGAAGGTCATATACATTGGCTAGGTGTGGCTGTTCACTGTGTCAGCATAGGAAGTCCTGGCACCACAGGTACTCACCTGGAGTGGCTTGTTCCTCCCTTCCTCTCAGATGCAGCTGCCCTCAATCCATCAACTCCCAAGTAAATATGAAGATTGGGCATTCTGGCTGCAATCCATACTTTCCTGGGAGTGTCATTGATCACAATAGGACTTACTTATGAGAAAACATGGGGAAACAACTGCCTCTTGGATCACGGGAGAAAGGGCAAAGGAGCGAGCAAGCCAACCAGCTGCAACTGAGGAGGGTGGGAAAGTAGTGTAGGGAGGGGCAGGCCAGTTTCTTGGAGGGGGTAAGAAGGAAGGCGAGAGATAGGGCAGTGGGGATGCCACACCATATAGTGGCTGCCTTTGGGATGGAGGACATATACCCTATTGTATGAGGGGATGCCAAAAATTTAGAGGCCCTGCTTACCCACTGCAATGTTATCAGCACAGTATGCAGAACTGACGGTGAGGGGTCTACAAATTTTCAGTCAAAGGGCCACATCAGATATTTGGCACAGAGGGCCAGATAAAATATTGTAAATATAAAATTTAAATACATTAGAGCTAGATTAATGAAGAAATGGGTTCAAACTTCCAGAACTGCTGCAAGCACCAACACAGAACAGGTATAAAACACACACTTAATAGGACCACCATTCCCCTACCTCACCAACACAGCTCCAGTTGTGTTTGTTCAACTGGTTCAGAGGCTCTTATGGGTCCAGAAACTGGCTGTGGGCTAGTTAGAAGCTTGCCAATAGCTGCATCTGGCCCACGGACTGGGGTTTGGAGATCCCTAGTAGTTTATTAGCCATGCATTCCTTATGTACAGACCCATTTAAGCTGAAGTAAGTCTTCAGTGTGCAGAACCATTGAACTGATCAGTGATAAGGCTGGTTCTGAGGCACAACCACAGATGGTCTGAAACAAGGAATGGAGTTCATGGGGACATATAGGAATAAAAGGGTCAGAACTCTGCTTTGGACTTGTCAAGTTCAAATCCATGGTTCGTAGTCAAGTTGCCAGCATGTTTCAGCCTTGAACAGCACTTTCCACAAGATGGATGACTCAAGTGTTCTGCTCTGCACCCCCAACCACCTTGACCGAACACGGAGCTGTTAAACCAGTCACTATTGTGCCAAATGTCACATCAAACTCAGATCTTAACACCGTGGAAATAGTTGCTCATAATCTCAGTTTGCGTTTGTGTTCTATGCCTTCTTTTTCAAAGCCCTGGAAAATGTCAAAAAATTGCTAATCTTCACAGATTTGGAGTCTAAGAAGATTTGGACAGGCATATGTGTTGAAACAGTACAAAGCTCTGGTTTTTGAAGGCAAGATTCTGACAGGACAAGTTTAGTCACAGCTATGAGTCATTTATCTGAGTCATCCATTTTTCTACTACATTTTGGTGGCTGTAGATAAATGCTCTTTACTGGTTGGCACATTCGGATATGATGTACGCTAATTTCTCCCAATGATGATTGCTCCAGGTCTGACTTTCTTTGAGAGTACTTTTGTAGTAACTTTGTGACACAATACAGAGATCCAAATTTACTCTGTTGTATTGAATATGGTATTTATTTTGCTTTTTAAACCTCTGTTGACATAGAACCCTCATCTGGGTAAATTAAAGGATGCTCTGGTATGGTTGCAATCCTAAAGACACATTCCTGGGACTAATGGGGCTTCCTAAAGACACATTCCTGGGACTAATGAACTCAGTGGGGCTTACTTTTGTGTAGACATAATTGGGATTGTGCTCTATGTTCCATAGGGGTGACCGTAGCTGTTTTACTCCAGCCCCAGATCTGCATCCATCTAGAGAGGAAACCTATGCCCCTAATTACTTATTGGTGGGTGAGGAGTGGACAGTTTAAGCCCCAGCTTACCCCCAGCTTAGCCTCAGACTAAACACTGGGTTGCTCAGATCCAGCCATGCCAGAGGGAGTTATGAAGGAAGGTGCATTTGTGGCCTTGTCTAGCTGGGCTTCTTACTTAGAAGGTCAGGTAGAATATTCTGAGCAAACAGATGGCTTCTCTCTGTTCCTCCAGCTTCTTCCTTTCCTTCCTTCTGGCTTAACTCCACTTTCTCCTTCTCAGGCCTTCTCCATTTGTCTCTCCTCTATTTTCCCAAATTATCCAGCTCAACCCTTCAGCAGTTTTCCTTCTTCTCTGTCTGCAGCCCATATAAGGGGCTGATATCAGCTACTCAGCCACTTTTCACTTTAGGCAATAAGTGTGGTCTGGTGGTTGACTGAGGTATGGGCTGCCAAAGTAAGCTAAGCTTGAAAAGAATAACTCTTGGATGGGAGACCTGAAAGCTGACAAAGATATCATAAGTCATCAGAGCCAGAAAATATTGCCATTCACTGCTTGGTTGCCCTGAAAGCTCCTGCTGGAAGCTTGGCAGGCATTCCCTGATTCCAGATGTGATGATGACCCTGCTGTGAAGGATTCCACCTGGAAGAGTTGAGTACTATGAGCTGCCCATAGAACAATAACCTACCTCATAGGGTTCTTGTAGTTACTGCACCACCTAGTGAAAACCTATGGGAAATTCATATTGCAATCCAGAGTATCTTGGTCTTACTCCAGAGCAAGGACTTCCCGTAGTTACTCTGGATTTCACCCATAGAGGTTAGCACTCTTAATGCTACCTTCAGAAGAAGAAGTACAGACAAAATAGTCTGGTTTATCCATACCTGTCTGCCCTAATCTTTTGAGCAATCTTTTGAGTAGGGGGACTGCAATGCATATACAAAGCTGCCATATGGTGGAAGATAGGGTCACCATATGTCCGAAAAAACCGGGACTGTCCAGGTTTTCAAGGACTGCACTCACTGGCAAGTTTGACAGGGGGTCCTAACTTGTGGAAGTGGAAGAGTCTATACCACTTGACAAAGGGTTGTGTGCCTCAAAGATTCACCTTTGAATTAGAATTCATTGGGAGGCCTGTTGGCACTGGAGTCCTGTGTGAATTCAGGGAAAACATGAAGAGTTATTTTTGGTGGTGCCTCTTGCCTTAGGTTTTTGTATGTACATATTTGAGCCTGAGGGTCATAATTTGATGAGAAGCTATTAGATAAAACAGAATTTGCTTCCCCTGTCATATGCACCAAAAGAAAATAGAAAATTTGTGAAAAATTATATCAGACAAGTTTTCAAGCCTTATTCTTGAACAGTCAAATAATGAAGTGTTCTGAGGTACATTATGTCCTCATTTGAAGAATTGGTGATTCAAATCTAACATAGCAAAAGTACAATGAAAGAGGATAAAAAGACATGCTCTACAATTAAAAAATATCATGTCACAGTATATCACTAATACGTACATCTCAAAATATGACATAATTCTATGATCAAAGACAGAATATAAAGTGTACCCCAAGAGTTTCTTCAACAACAAGGCATCTGAAATATCTGTAATAGTTCAAGGAATCATGGTTAAGAGCCAGACAAGTGACTTCTGCCCTTTAAATAGCATGCACAGGAGTCTGATGCAGGTTCTGGGGGATATATTCATTTTAACCCACCTTTATGCCGCGGTCCTGATCTGGATCACATCCACATGTGTGTTGTCTGGGGGGGGGGGGGGGGGGGGGAGGGAAGCTCTCACTAGAGCCAGCTGAAATTTTTTTCTGCGGAGCAAAGAGCCCTGTAAGGAAGTCTACAACCTCCAATTGAGAGTGGAACCACAGCAAGAGAAGGGTAAAAATTCCCCTTCTGAACACTACGATTCCAGTCCTAATAGGACCCCATTGCATGGCTTGGACAGAAAAACAAACACATCAGGATCTGTCTTGTGTTTAATACTGAATCTATTTACTTGAATCTAATGCTCACCATTTCCAGCCGAATTTTGTCTCCAAAATCAGGACTCACATCAGATTTGATGGATTATTAGATTCAAGTGAATGTGGTATTTTGATTATAAGTATAGGGTGCACATTAGATTCAATGGCGCGTTAGATCCAAAACAGTCTTGGCACCTAACAGTCTGTAGTCAAGAACATTTTAAATCTTGACCTCAAAATCTGTACATGAAGCATGTCCTCAAATGGTTAAACTACTTCCACATCAGGCAGAAGATTAGCATTTGATATACACACACATTCTGGGCATCTGGCTGGCTGTAGATCTCTAGCTATCTGAGGCAGTTTACTACATTTACTAGGTGGTGTGCAAGGTAGTGCAACTGTATTTCTTCCTCCTCCTCCTGATGCTGTAGACTACCCTTGTCCTTTCTTCCATACATTCTCTTCCACCTTGATGTCCTCTTAACTTCTCAGTCCACTGAGAGAGAAGTAATGCAGGTAAGTGGGCTCCATACATTATCAATCCAACTCCTCTGAATTTACCTCATGAATGGGCTGCAAGCCACTATTAAGTGGTCATGCTGATTTTAATTAAAGCAGTTAATTATAAAGCAAGTTCCTAATGAAGAAAAATTGACTGTCATCAACATCTTTACTATGTAGGTGTTGCTACTGATCTCAGCTGACCATGGAGATCTTGGTCAAGGATATATTGCCTGGTAGCTCACCTTTTGGCCTGTTCGTGCAGCCGTTGCTCTTGCTTGCTTTCAGTCTGCTGTTGTTGGCTCACTGCAGTGTAACGGCAGGGGTATAATGCAATATACATTGTTTTTAGGCACAATTCCAGGAGTGCTCGGCGGAGGGGAGCTCACTGTGGCATACTAGTGAATGTACATGACTCCCTCTAGGAATGCCACACCATTATGGGCACAAATGTCTTACTGTTAGCTTGCCCAACTGGTTGATTCGTGTCACCAACATCATTTTATTCAACCACTGTTCTCTCCATCTGAACAACTGTGCTGGTTTCATCTACCCCTCATTAGAACACAATGAAGTATGATTGTGACATCAGTGTCGGTGTCATCAATGTCACCAGAACCAATCATTATTCTCTCTTCTTATTCTTCTCAATCTTCAAGCACAGTCCCTGGCTTGTAGTAGTGGAAACTGATCACCTAAACACACTAGAGAGCTTCATATGTGCATAGAAAGATGGAAGCTGAAATATCTGTGGATCAGGAATCCATTGGTTCTGAGTAAGTATATTGAGTTATAGCCAGTGGTGGGCTTCTCACAGGTTCTATAGAACCCTTTGCTAATGAGCGTCTGGTTCTGAGAACCGGTTTCTAATGGGACTTAGAACCTGTTGTTAATTTAGGTTATTAGGACATAGAACCTGTTGTTAATTAATTTGAATCCCACCACTGGTTATAGCCAGAATTTCAAAAAGGGAGACAGTACTTTGCTGGACAAAAACATATTGTGAGTATAATCCTAACCATGTCTACTCAAAAGTAAGCCCCATTGTGTTCAATGGGTCTTAGTCCCAGGAAAGTGTCTTTAGTTTTGCAATCTTTGTGTTTACAGGAGCTTTTTATATTAGAACTGAATGGACAGGAAAACAGTTTCACTTCTTCATTTTAAATAAGGCTACAAGCCACTATTAAGAGGTCATGGTGGTTTTAATTAAAGCTGATTTTAAATTAATTAATTAAAAATTAATTTTTTGGACACTGGATACTATGGACACAGGAAGGTCTTATCCTAATTCTTACACACAGTGCAGGTACTATAAGTCCTTTTCTCTGTGGTGTGAACCTGTACAGACCTTGCTGATGTCTTAGAGGCCAGAAGACACCCATATGGGTAACAGTGAAAAGAGCAAGAGGAAGCATTACTCATTATTTTTATTCCAAAACCAGAAAAATCTGAAATCATGACACCTTCTTGTCCCAAGTAGTCTAGCTAAGGGACATTACACCTGTATAAATAATAGCATAGTCTTTCCCACTTTCCTTCCATTGCCTTTTCTGTTGCCTCCCTTGTGTCCCTTTTCTAGATTCACCAAACCCTTTGGGATACAGACAGCTCTTGTGACTCGTACTGTGCACCTGAATGGTGCCATAACAACTCATAACAATGATTCAACAACATTTAATGTTTTTCTGCAAGCTGGATCCCAGGAAGTTCCAAATACTAGCAATAAAAACATGATCCAATGAGAGCCATCTCAAGTATTGCCAACACCCACGTACTCCACATGCAGAGTAACCAGATACAAAGTGGGACAGGGTCCTATACCTTTACCCATAGAATAGATGAGGGAATTTGGGCAGGTACAGCTCAACATGGATGGATTTTTAAAATAAAGAATAACCAGACTGAGCCTGTGTGTGGCACAAGCAGTTAAGACACTGTGCCTGTTAACCAGCAGGCCAGGGTTCGAGACCCGGGTCGGCCCCACAAGACAGGGTGAGCTCCTGTCCTTAGCCCAGCTCTGCGACACAGCTGGATCCAATTGTATGGGCTCTGCCTTTCCATTGGACTAATTTAGTGGTGTGGAGAGGGGGGATTTGCTGCTTGGGTAACAGCCTATCCTCCATAATAATCCAACCCAGGCTTTCATGCTTCGCATCCAGCGTATGCAGCACCGAGCACGATACCATAGTCGCTCAAGACTGACGGAGGCCTGCTTTAATAACCAGACTATCAAGCATTTATACATGCTTGCAAAATGGAGGAGCTGAGCTCTATGCAGGGTCATTAGCAGATACGCTATATGATTTCTGAATAGCCTCATGTTTCATGCAACTAGTTATCCCTTTGGTAAGCCACCAAAAATCAGGGCATGGCCCACCAGTGGGTCCTTACCCACAGCTTGGATACTTTAAAAAAGTATATGATGTATATAAACTTTGCTTTTTGGGTGCCTGTCTTTGAATTATGGTGGCCACTGACTGATTGCTTCTTTTCCTTGTTTCCAGCTTCTTGAACTGGTGTGTGTGTGTGTGTGTGTGTGTGTGTGAACTTTTTCACATGTCCCTGGGTCAAGGGGTGGGGAGAAGCTCAGGCTAAAAGCAGAACCTGTGAAGGGAATCTTTGAGGATGACTCATCCAGAAAAAATAGCCCATTGCTGGACTGAAGAAAGCATAACAACTCTCAACACAACAGCTAACACAGGGAGACCATATGTCGTAACTGAAGAAAGGACAAGGCTCCCAAGAAAATGTAGGGCACCCAAGAAAAATGTAGAACATGGCAAAATAAAATCTAAGAACACTCATATATATTCTGTTTATATGGTTAATTTAAATATATAGTGCTTTAAATTTAAAACTATTATTTATAATTATTACATATAATTTATGAATTACAAGAAAGCTACATGCTGCCTTCTCATAAGGAAAACAAGGAAGATTGTTTCCAGAACAGAAGGCTAAAAAAGAGGACATGTCCTGGAAAAACACTCTCTCCAATCTAGTGAGCGCAGGATCATTGGGGCTCCTTCAGCTCAGTGCATATACTCAGTGCAAATAGATCTGGTCATTCACCTCTCTCTGGACTATGCTTTGCCATTGATTGATTGACTGATTGATTGATTCGTTCATTCAGGGGCTACAATCCTATCTACACTTTCCTGGGTGTAAGCCCCATTGATTATAATGGGATTTACTTCTGAGTAGACATGTTGAGGATTGGGCTCCCATTCATTCATGCTGCAATCTTATCCACACTTTCCTGTAAGCCTCACTGATTATAATGGGATTTACTTCTGAGTAGATAGGCATTGGATTGGGTTGTCATTCATTCATTTATCCAGCAGCAGCAAAGCCTGATGGGCATTGTGGTTTGGAGTGAGTTTTGCTAAATCCCAGGGGAGGTGTGTGTGTGTATATGTGTGTGTGTTGGGGGGGGATGTGAGCATGTGCAGAAGAGCCCAGCACACAGCCTTGTGCGTGTAGAGGAGCTGCTGCCTGGCACACTCACCCCTGCCTGCAGCCAGCACAGGCTTTCCTTTTCCCTGCCATGCCATGCTGCCTCTCCCTGGGTTGCAACCTGTAAGGAGGCTTCAGGAGGGAGCTGGCCAGCAGCATCTGTGATCTCCTCCTCCTTCTGTGGCTCTGATGTTTTCCTGCTTCTGCTTCAGCCTCCAGAACCAGCCCTTCAGCAGCAGCAGCAGCAGCCCTGCTGTGCCAGAGTAAGTGCCTGCTTTGCAGTACTACTGTGTGCTGTGTTATGTACTGTGCTCCATTGTGGAGGGCGATCAGAGGTGCTTTGCCAGCAGTGATGGGGAAAAAAAGACCTGCCTCCTCCTGAGATCCTCCTCAGACCATCTCAGCCTGCAGTTAACTCTTGGGGGGCTGAATGAAGGCTTTCCTGGCCACCCTCCCATTTCCTCCCATTCTGGCACCTGTCTTCATTTGCACCTTTCTGCACCAGTGGGATTTAGGTGGAGGGCTCACCTCCTTCAGGCTGCCACCCTAGCCACACTTTCATGGGAATAAGCCCCACTGATCCAGTGGGGAATAAGCCCCATTGATCATATGCCCTCTTTTTCCAAGACATATCCTCTTGAAGGAAAAAAATCTTCATTTTCCTCCTTTGAGCAGCCAGAATGTAGCCTTCTTGTAATTAATAAACTAAGAGCACAAACAATCCTAACCATGTCTAATCAGAAGTAAGCCCCATTGTGTTCAAAGGGTCCTACTCCCAGGAAAGTGTGTTTAGGATTGCAGCCTTTTATGTCATAAATTATATATAATGTTTTTACATTGAATAATCAATGATACAGTGATGGAATTAACCATATAAAAGCAATGCATATGAGTGGTTTTAGCTTTTATATTTTCATGTCCTACATTTTTCTTGCATGTCTTACATTTGGGGGGCCTTGTCCTTTTTTGCGCTTAAGACATGGTCACACTGCATTGACCATAAGAGGACTTACTTCTGACAAGGCATGCATAGGATTGGGCTCCAGAGCTGCAGTCCTACCATTTTTACCTAGATGTACGCCCCATATATTACAATGGGACTTATTTCAGAGCAGACATGCATAGAATGGGGCTCCAAGGCTGAAATTCTCTATCCATGCTTACCTGGGTATAAGCCCTGTTGACTATGATGGGACTTTTCTAAACAGACATGCATAGGATTGGGCTATAGATCCCATTATTCCCCATCATCAGATGCATGTGGAGGAGGTTTTGAGCAGTATACAGCAGCCTGCTCAGATAGGGCATGTCAATGAGAAGGAAGGAGAGAGACAGCCACTTCCCTCAGCATGTTTTCTGCAATTCCACCAATATACATAAAGATTTGAAGAATTTTGTTTATTTGTTTTTGAAGATTGATGCATTCTACCATTTAAAAAAATGCACTCTATCTATCTATCTATCTATCTATCTATCTATCTATCTATCTATCTATCTATCTATCTATCTATCTATCTATCTTAAATAAGGGAATGACCCCATTAAGAGGAAGATGCTGCAACTGCTTTTTTAAAGGTGTAGTTGTTCCTCATTTGAAGATTCCTGTAGTGCCTCCAGTGTGTTTTTCGTTGTCAAAAGGAGCATGTCTTCTGCTACATGACTATTGTGATCTGTTTTAGCATCAGGTTCCCCCACACCACACTGTCATTTTTTTCCCCTGGAGCTTGGAAAAATATGAGGGTTCAGCAAGGGCAGCAGAAAGGGAGCAATTGATGGATTTGTTTATGTGTGGAGTACATTTTCCACTGCAGAAAAGATGGGAATAGGAAAAAACAAGCACCACCAAAGATGGCTTTGGGATAGATCCATCTACCAAGAAGATACAAGGGAGAGATAAAAACATATTCATATTGTTTTTGAATAGTGTCTATGAAAATGTGGGGTCCCTCCATCCCATCTGACAGGCTTTAATCAACCTTCTCTTAGGGGCAATCTCTCAAAACTATGGGTCTTTGCCCATGGAAGCTAGTCCTGTTAACTATGGTAGTTAAACTGACCTTCTTTGAACCTCTGTGGATTTTGAAACAGTGTTATAAGGGACATTGGCTTGCCCCAAATAGTCTGCAGGTGTGTCATATGAGTTAATAGTAGGGCCATTGGGAGCTGCGTGCAGTTGAGTGTAGCTTGTCAATTTTCAAAAATATTGATCACGTTCCTTGACAATTTTAACATCTTGCCAGTGTGCCCTGAATTTAAAAAAAGGTTGAGAATCACTACTTTACCAGATGCTCGCGACAAACAAGACTAAGAGGACCTCACATATACCTGAAAGTTCTTGGGCCACATTTCATGTTGACACCTCCAGCTGTTTTCTTTAATGTTAAAAACATTTTGTGTCCTTCCTGTTGGATGACAACTGTAGAAAGTGATGGTTAAAAACCTTTCAGGTTACTCTGTATTTTATTGATTGATTGATTTATATCCCACCTTTCTTCCTAAGGAAGGATACCCAAGGTGGATAGGATATCCAGCAGATACCCTATGTTCCCAGCAGAAAGAAACATAACATGCCCATGTGGTCATGGTAAGGGGGGGGGGGGACTTTGCCTAGCACCAATGTGAATTCTGCCCCCTGGCACCATATTGATCATTTAAACATGATCTGTAGTCTAGTTTGGCCCAGAATAACTGCTGTTGATGCAGGATGTGGGACTAAAGGGAGACAAGAGAAAGTGCTAAGTACAAGGCAGAAGAGGATGACTCTGAACTCTGAAACTCAAACTGAGATATCATTTTCTTACCTTGACACCTGCTACTAGGTTGGGCTCCCAGGTCCCTTTTCCTAAACTCCCTATATTTGCAGAGATCAAAAGGAAGATATTTTGGTACCCACAGGAAGCAATATTTCCCTAGCATTGGTATCTTTAAAGAAGTGGTTCTCAAAGTAGGAGTAGGGACCCAGGAGGTCACAACATCACATCAGGAGGGTTGTGAAAATTTGGGTGCCAACATCTTGGAATCTGTCAAGGGGCACCACCATGTTGGAATGGGACACTCATGCTGTTTTCTTAGGAGTAAGTCTCATTGAACACAATATGACTTCCTTCCAAGAAGACAATAAGAAGAACTCTGGTTTGATGTCACTTCTATTACTTCATGACATCACTTCTCCTGGATGGATTGTCATTCTCAGAAGGGGTCCTGGGCTGTGTGAGAATCACTGCTTTAAAGATTAGACCTGCAATTTTCAACCAGTGTGCTGAGGCACCTTGGTATACCACGTGGCACATTAGTGTCCCACAAATGGTATGTGGAACCTCCACTGGCAGCATGGTGTGCCTTGTCAATTGCCAAAAAACCTGATGGTGTACCTTAATGATGTTAGCACCTTATCTGTGTGTTATGGGATAAAGAAGGTTGAAAATTGCTGAATTAGACATAGGGCCTGCAGAAGAGGAACATTCAATGGTGTCGCTGTGGCAGAAAGTGCCATAAAGTGCTTTCTGACAGTGTTAGTACCTGGCATGTAGGTGGAGGAGTTTTTTTCTGGAGCTTGAAAAAAATGTGAGAGTTCAGCAAGATTAGCAGAAAGAGAGCAATTGATGGATTTGTACCATAGGCTATCAGAATGCCTGCCAGAGCATATAGGTCCAGCACAGGGTTGGTGGGGAAGGCAGGGAAAAGTTAGAACGGGAAAGAGATGGGGTAAGGGTGGGCAGAATGGACCAAGGAACGAGGCATGATCTGTCACACACATGAATGTATCACACTGTAATAACTTCACAAACAATGTTTGGTTGCTAAAATATATACAGAACAATATTTTAAGCATAAGATTGGCATACTAAAAATCGGCGGGGTCTCAATATCTGTATGGAGCCTATTCTCAGACCTCAGAAGATACCAAAATTGTGGATAAGGAAATCTGTTTCCTTTGTGAAGGCTTTGTGAAGCTTTAGTGAACCTGAAATAGCTTTGTGAACCTCAAATAGGGTTTTCAGAATGGCCCCAAATAGCAAAAACCACAATGTCCACTTTCCCTTGTACAGGCATTTTTTTGGGGGTGATGCAAGTGGTCATCTGCAGACTGCGGGCTTCAGAAATCCCTCTGGAAGCATCTGGAGCATAGAATCAGGTTGGGAAAAATTTGGCATAACAAGGGTCTGGGAACTTCCATTGAGCCAGATCTGCGGGTACAGAATCCGCAGATATGGAGGCCTCCTCCATCCCTAAGAAAAAAAGAACAAGCAGTGGATTTACCACGCAATTGGGGTGTTGCAATTGGGGTGTTGGGTCGAGGCAACACAGCTTCAATATTTTCAAAGGTAATATTTCCATAAGGCCTGAAAGCTTTTAGATCTGTACACCAAATTCCAGGACAAGTTCTATGAATGATATAAGGATGTGTGTGTACAATAAGTGACAATATTTATATCAATTTAATCACACCAAAATAGTAAGAAATCAGAAAATTAATTACTAGCATACAATGCAGCAAATCCCCAGGCCAGGTCTATTTACTTCATAAACATTTACACTTGAAAGCAGAAACTCTGGTAAGCTTTTTTGTGGCCTGTTTTCGTATTTTTGGATGGAACACTATCAATTTCTTTCTGATTTTTGCAGTAAATGTATGGATGTGCATATATACATGTGCATCCAAAGTAATTTGCATTCTGTGAAGTGAAATACCCAACTGCTGCTGGCAATTTTCCACTCCCCCAATCTAATTCAAAAGAAATGGCAATGGAAGTTCCACATCCTAACATAGTAGTCCTGTTCAGAGGTGATAATCTACATATTCTTGTACACTTTTATATAGTAAAGTGTGGGAGCAGAACTTCTGAATAAGGACTTCTGTCTTGGATGTAGCTTAGCTTGAACTGTGATGTGACTACACCATAGGTTTGATTCTTAGATAACAAAATAACCATTTAAGTTATTTTAATATATTGGACCCTTGATATCTATGGGGATCAGTTCTAAGACCCCTGCAGACACCAAAATCTGTGAATGATGAAATCTAAATTCCACTTTTCTATGTAATATGGAAATCGTTGAATACTTTTAATTTATCCTGAAGCATCCTGAATATCAAAAATGCAGATTTGTTTTGAACTGGTATGAGGATGAGCAAGTACTGTACCTCTGGGGACTGTATTTACAGCTCTAAGATAAGGCATTGAAATGTTCCCATTTCCTCATTTTCTTTATAATGAAAAATGGTTGCTTACAAATTTCTCATTTCCTTAAAAAAAAAAAAGGCAGAAGTTGTCAATAATGGATGAAAGGAAAATGTAGCAGCATCTCATATTAGGAACGGGGTCCTCTTCCCATAAGCATGAATCCCTATGAAATGTAAATGCAAGCTATGACCACAGTATTTGTTGATTCTGCACCATCTGTGTGGAAGAGATAGGTTGGTTTAAATTGTTGGCAATGGAATCCTTCAGTGTACTTGATTACTTCTATCACTATTGTGAGAACTGTCCTTGTTTTGTAGTCAGTAATGATATTAAATATTCATGTTAAATTAATCATGTTAAATATTTATAGTGTGTTTCTTCTCATAGGATTTAGTTTTAGAAACCTCGCAGTGCAATCTTAACTTGCAGCGGGGCAGGCTAGGCTATATCCAGTGCAAGTTTGAGGCTGCTGCTTCACCACCCTGGAATAAAGGAAAACTTTCCCCCTTACTCTGAGTAACATATGAGTGTCCCCAATGAGTTTACTCCAATGTTTCTCGAACTGTGGGTCATGAACCAATTTCAGATGGGTTCCCCATTCAATTCAATATCTTATTTTTAATGTATTAGACTTGATGCTAGCATGTTATGTGACTGCGCTTGAGGAAATATTACAGATCTGTATTTTTAACAGGCTGCTATATTAAGGTCGCCATATGTTCTGAAAAACAATTGGACAATTCCAATTTCTGAGGATTGTATTCACATACTGGCAAATGGGACAGAGGATCCTGTCCTGATTTTGTGGAAGAGAATTATGGCACCTCTATACCCTCTACTATACGATAGCCAGTTTGGCTTAATCCTGGGTAAGCATGGATAGGATTATAAAAATATTTTCTTGACTGATGATGTCACTCTGTCCATGACTTCACTTCCAAAGTAATAACATCATTTTTAGTGGGTCCCAACAGATTGTCAAGCTATAAAAAAGATCCTTGTGCTAAAAGCTTGAGAACCACACTGGTCTACTTGGATCTGCGCTCCTTCAAATGTTAGTGCAGATCCAAGCAGCCTTAGACTGCAGATTTGCTGCCTGGAAATGGGGCTAAGATCTGGCACCAGTGCTGGGTTCTGGCCCTGCTACCTATCCCAGCCTTCCCCATGTGCCTTACTCTTACCCGGAACACCTCCCTCCTGCTTCCCTTGCTCAGCCAGTACAACTCACCTGCCAGCCTGTGTCTGTGCAGGGAGGATGGCACAACTCCTTGCTCAAGCCTATCCCCAGCGAGAGTGGTGCAGGAGTGCCTTATGGCATTTTTGCAGTACTCCTGGGACCAGAACCTATGGTTTTGAGAACCCAACATTTTCTGTGTCCATGTCAGAGAACAGATCCCTCAAGGATACTAAGGTCCCACTTATAATAATACTAAATGCTGTGCCGCTGCCATCAATTAACTACAACAAACTCTTAGCTATCTGGGATAAAAGGCCTTTCTGTTTAGAAATGTGATTTCCAGGCAGGCCTGAGCTGTGACATCTCTCCTTTTAGAAATCAAATTCAGTGCTAGAAATGGAGCAGTCTCATGCTTGTGCGGGATTTCTTTGGGGTTTTGCCACCAGCATTTCTACAGGATCGGGTGACCGTTGAGCCTGTTATTGTTTTAAAAATATCCTGTGCATCAAGCAAGGATGCTTTCATATGTTATAAACAGGTGCGAGGAGAGAAAGTGTGACTCATCTTTTCCCTTTTCATACTTCCTGAGAAAAGTGTGGAGAGGAAACCAGTAAGGTGTGCCATTTTTGGAGGGCAGTTTCTGCCACCATGTTTCAAATTGAGATTATTTCTTAGAAACACCTGGAAATCTAGACAGTTTGCCAGTTCTTTCTAAATGCCTGTAATAAGACTAAATCCTGTGCTTCTGTCATTGATTAATTACAGTACAACAAAATCTTAGAAATGTGATTTCCAGGCAGACCCGGATACATGAATGTCATAAATTCTTGCACTTTAAAAGAAAAATTTCATTTTGATTTGGATTCAAAACATTCAATTAAAGAGCCCATTGGGGACAAAAATGTTTGCATTTTGGGGAAAAAACTGCCATATAGTGCAATCCTAAACACACTTTCCTGGGAGTAAGTCCCATTGAACACAGTAGGGCTTACTTTTGAATAGACATGGTTAGGATTGTGCTCTTATGCTCCTCTGAGGTCACAGGATAATCTACTAAATAAATAAATGCTGTTGATAACGTGATAAAGTAATCCCAACAAATGCTCTTAAACTTACTGCTCTAGTTCAGACATAACACTAACCCCAAATTTAGCTAAGGAGGCAGAGAAAGGAGGAAGGAGAGTGAACGCTTCGTCTTTAAGACAAAACCATTAATTTCCTTTTAAGACAAAACCATAATTTCCTTTTATGTATAAACTTAGAACTGTTTTTTGTTAACTAACTGGCCATAGAACAAACCAGGATATCAAGCCAGGATGTGTTTTGACATCCTGGATTATTTGAATTCTAGTTGATTAACTAAAATTTCCAGAGTTTGTAATGTGGAACTGTTGCATGTTCTAAAATGAAAGCAAAAACATTAACAGCGCAATCCAGAGTAACTACGGGGGCTCTTATGTCAACGAAAGAAAAATTTACTTTGGATTGCTCTATGAATGTCCCATAGGTTTCCATTAGGTGGTGCCATAACTACGTCGACGTAAATGTTTCACGTCAATGTAAGAGCTCCCGTAGTTACTCTGGATTGTGCTGTTATTCTAATTGTTGTCCTCCTGTTTGTGAGAGGAGGGTGGGAAGGTGGGAATGAACAAAGCCATTGCTCCTTTAAGTTTGTTCACATAGCATTAAATACCCAGTTTTAAATGCTGAACACCCACTTGACATGCTGAACCATACCAGCATGGTTTTGCAGTTTTGAATATATCAGTGATCAGGAATATAGGTCAGGAATGCTGCTGACCTGTCAATCTTGACTCATGAGCATCTGGTGCTCACCAGGTGTGCAACTTCTCCCTTTGCATGTAAAAGTGGAACAGCCAGCTATTCACACTTCCTCATCTGCAGCATGTTTCTTACATGCTTATTTGTTTTGTGGTGCTAGTGGTTAAAATATTTCAAAAGAATATTCAGACTTTCTGTATAGTGAACATTGCATTTGTTGGGCTACACGATTCCTGGCTGATATAAATAAAAACTATTAGACATTACTTATAGATTGTGTTAGGATGCAATCCTAACTTGTGCTGGCTCTTGCAAAGCCAGAGTGCCTGTGCTGTATCATGTGCATGTTTTGGGCAGCCAGAGGCTCACCCCGAGGCAGGGGGAAACTTTTCCCCTTATCCTGGGGAGAGCCACTGTAGTCCCAATGGGGCTCAATTGGCACTGAGTGGGTTTGTATTTGTTCCCTGTTCTGTGAACAGGGGTAGGATCTGGTTGCCCCCCCAATCTTGCCTCTGGAAACATCTGCTGCCCTCACTTCTCCCTCCCCGGAGCACCTGTCTCCTCCCTGCCCTCTCCATGGCTCCCATCATCTGAGTTTGGCCAATGTAAACTTACTCTTCCCACCAGCCTGCATAGGCATGGTGGGGCTGGCACAAGTCTGTGTGCCAACGATCTACCTTGAGAGTGGTGCAAAAGTGCTTTATTAAAGGACTTGTACCAACCCAATGGTGGGTAGGATTGCACCCTTGGTGAAGTAAGTAGTAGTAGTAGTATATAAAGTTCTTAAAGTGGTTTATTCAGCAAAAGAAATAAATTGTTTGCTAATAAACAAAAGGCAATGGAAGTTTTGCCTTTAGATGAGACAGAATTTCAAGTTATACATGTTTTCTGATGGTTCTGCTCTTTCAACCCATTCAACCCATTTTTCAACCCAGTCATTATACCCATGACTTTTTCATTCAACGTATGCTGCACTCTTTCAACCTTTATTGGTCTTAAGGTTAAAATGGTCTTCCCTGATGTTGATTTCCATATGACATGGTGATCAAACTGTTTTTGGCATGTTCTTATAGTAAATAATCATCACTTGCCTTTGTTTATTTTACTATACTTTGTTGTGTATTTTGGCTGTGTGTTAAGAAATATGTGTTTATGCTTTTGCAAGTGATATTAATGTCTTTTTTGGTGGCCATTTTGCATTTGCAAGCTGAAGAAGACTGGGTTCCACTTTTCTATGGTTTTCACTTTTGGATGGTGCTTTGGTCCCTAACTCGTCCAATGTGTGGGGGATCCTTGTAGGAATTCTGCAGGAAGAAAGACCTCTGAGAGAACTTCCTGCATCCTCTAAAGATGCCAGTGCTGTAGGGCTGGTTTGAATACCTATGAGATTTTCTTTAGAGAGCATTACTCACCCGGGTCTCAGGAGACCTATTACGTCAACATCTGTTGTGATAGCTGGAGATCTCTCTTCTCTGTGGAGATTTCAGCAGAGTTGCCTGTTCTTAAATAGTTCGCAGGAGGGAGGAAGTGTGAAGAAAACTCATATGTGATTTCTTGCCTCTCTAAAGAGATACCTGGTACAACTAATTGACAATACTGATGGGCAGGTGTTTTAGCACAGAGCTGAATAACCCCAAACACACATGAGATGTAGGATGGGATGACTTTCCTTGCTCTTTTGCATTTAAAAAAAAATACCAACAATTTGCTGGCAACTTGAGGAAACTGATGGGAATTGTTGATTTTCTTGGGTTTTATTTGGGGTTTACTAAAAGGAATGCCTGTATTCTTTGCACAGTGTTTGTCACCCAAGTACAAGCATTTTAGCTGCCTGAAAAGTCAAGAACTCCACATAGCAGAAAGTCAATAATGATTTTATATCAATTTTTAAGGTGTGGAGAGGATACAGAATCTGTGCATGAAGACCAAACAGTCCATTCCACTCACAGGTATCTTGTTATTCTATTTTACAAAATGAATTTGAGACCAACAATAACATTCAGCAAGCAGCTTTCATTTTAAACACTTGTCTTAAAGATAATCCTTCCAGAACAACATTCTCAGGAACTATAAAATGTTTGTATGTTAATAGCTGAGTGGTTGCAGCTTACTCAAGGCCTCCAAGTGACTTTTTAATAGGGGAATTTGCAGCCTGGCCTTAACACAATTTCTTTCATGCTAGGCGCAATGGTGATAAACACTATTACGTTATTGGATTCAAATACTACCTATCGTTCTTCTAATCCAGTGTTTCTCAACCAGTGGTATGTGTAACATCAGAGGTACTTGAGGTGGTGTCTGGTGGTACTCGCTGGACCTCTGTCACTCAACAGCGAGACCAGGAACAGTAAAAGGAAGCTTGCTTCAGTGGCCAGAGCTTCATAGCATGTTTCTCTGCACTTGAAAAAGCCCTCCTGTCCACCCTGAGCCTCTAAGGACATCCATCCTGGGAGTAATATTGAATTACCATTGAAGTCCCATTGAATATAATGGGACTTACTTCTGAGTAGACAGGCATAGCATTGCACATTAATTTGTGTTTGTTGCATTGCATTTGACCTCCCAATTCATAAGAACCTGGTGATGATGTCATCACCAGTTACTTCTGGTGGTACTTCAGATAGGTGGACCATGTGAGGTAGTACAGCAGAGGACAACCATTGAGAAACATTGCTCTAATCCATTAATAAAATATCAAACTGGAGGCAAATTAGAGATTTCTGCTTTGGCAGAGAATCCGAAGAGGGCTAAGGAAAGAAAGCTAACAACTTTGAGAAGATTTCACTTGCACACAGCTTATGTCCTTGAATGATATTTTAAAAAGGAGTAAAAAAAAGAGCTTTAGCTGTAATTCTAACCAACCTCATCCAAAAATAAATTCTGAGCATGATGTTTTGAACATCATATCTTTACCCACTCTTCTGGTGGCCGAAACTCCTCACCGTGCCTTAAATGTGCTTTTATTTTCTTCTAGAGATGAAAACAAAGAGAACTTCCCAGACAAAGCTATAGTCTTAGAGGAAAATCAGGCAGAGTTCCAAGATACGCAGACACCCTGTGATGGCACATTAAGGGTTGGAATGGGGAACTTAAAATCCAGAAAGCCCACATCTATTTCCAAAACTGAAAATGGGAAAAATCGTGAAGAAAGTCAGGTAATAAAGAAACAAAGCTCTCCTGTTTTCACTGGTTTTTTTTCTTTTTCTTTTAATTGCAGTTCAGTAGAAGAAATATATTATTCCATGAAAGGGTGATGACATTTTTAATCATGACAACTCGCTTCCATTGGTGATCATGGCCACATGGTTACGCATAGGAGTAATTGGTCATGCACCTATTGAAACCAGTGATCTTCCAAGGTCGTGGGTGGAGCACTCAGCCACTGCATTTTTGTGGAACGATGGAAAAGCAGTCCCCTTAACCCCATTAGCCTTGCCAGGTCTTCGCCTTATTCTGTCCCAACCTAGCTTCACTGTTTCCTGTTTGTTTATACAGTTAAATTCTCCTTCCTTTTGTGCCACAAGGCAATTGTTGTATGCATCTCACAGAACTGTCTACCCACGAACTGTCTCACAGAACTGTCTACTTTGTTTTCTGATGTGCGCTTGGACTGATTTTGGGAAACTGAGCCTGGTCAGTTCACTCCAATAAACCCATTCTTATAAAGATCCTGACTATGAGTGATATCATCATGAGATACAGGTATCCCCCACTTTCTGATGCTTCATTTTCTGACAATTCACTCTTTCAACGCCTTTCAATTATACTCAGAACTCTATCTGATCTATCTGTCTGTCTACAGAATTTATATACCGTTTTTCAACTAACCAAGTTTCCAAAGAAAATGAAAAAAATAATTCCAGTGGTACCTTGTAAGACAAATAACTTGTAAAAAAAAATACTTTGTAAGACAAACTAAAATTACTAAGGGATTCTGCCTTGTAAGACAGTTTTACAAGGAAAATTCATTGTAAAACAAATGATTTGATGGATTCGCATCGTGAGCACCAGCAAGAGGTTATTCAGGAGATCTCATCTGCAGAGGAAGAGAATAAGGAGGAGGAATACCTCACATCAAATGAGATTAAGGACATTTGTAAACATTGGGAAATTGTGCAAAATTGTGTAGAAAAGCACCACCCAAATACGATTGCAGCAGTGCGAGCGATGAATCTGTTTAATGACAAGGCAATGTCACAAATCTGCGAAATCCTCAAAAGGAGTCAAAAGCAAGTGTCATTAGATAGATTCCTTGTTAAAGTTGCTCAAAAAGACACCATTGACTCTTTTAGTGAAAATTAGGCCTCTATCCTAAAGTGAAATTAAGCCCCTTGCTCTGGAGCAGTTAAGATGACTTTCCATAAAATAACACTAGAGGGTGCCGTAACTGTGTGGACCCGTAACTGCTATGGATTTTGCCCTTAGTCATTCTTGGCCATAAAAGTTTTGCTTTTCTGTTTCACTGTACAGTATATTAGTGTTTTTATTAATATTACAGTAATTGTGTTATGTATTGTATTACAGTGTTTTGAATTTGATTATAGTATTTTGTCATAATTTTTACATACAGTTAATATTTCTATATTAATATTTTTGGGTTGTGGAATCAATCGTCTGAGTTTCCATTATTTCCTATGGGAAACATGCTTCCGGAATGAATTATATTTGTCTTACAAGGCACCACTGTAATAGCTAATGGGTCATTCATTCAATGCATTTATTCAATGCATGCTCTGCCTTTTCAACCTCTCTCTGCTGTTCTGAAGGCCAAAATTGCTCTCCACTGTGTTGTAGCTCCTGTACTAATCCCATTCCCGAAGGATTTAATGAGAATCAATTTGCAGAAATCTTTGTGTGGGAGCAGGAATTTGAAAGATAAACGGGGCATCTGCAATTTGCAAGCTAAAACATTGGAAGAGACATTTATAAGCTAAGAGCCCAATCCAGAGCAACTAATCTGTCCACATAAGAGCCCTTAGGTTGCCCTATCTAACACTAGGTTGGAGCAACTGCAAGATACTCCAGCCCAGTTACTCTGAAGGAGGCTTAGGGCAGAGCAAGGCAAGATAGGGTGTCCTAAGAGAGGTGGACCTGCTCTGCCCTAACTGGGGCAGCCTAAGCAGCTCAGGAGAGGCAAGTTGAGGGCATGTTTAGCATTGCCTAGGGCAGAGCAGTTACTCTGTATCCAGAGCCTATTTCCAAGGCAGAAATGCCCTCTTCCAGCCCTCAGAGTTATACTACCTCAGGAGCAGGTATAGTAATGAGTAGACCCATAGGGGTCCATGATAAGGCCCGAGTAAGAATGGCAGTGCTGACCAAAAATCTGAGTTCTTGGCCAGCCTAGCTGCAACCCCTTCCTCTCAACCTCAGGATATGGAACAAACTACGGCTGCCCACAAACCTCAGGATACAGCAGGCCACTCCAAGAAGCCCCTTGTATTCACTGTAGAATGTACTGGCATCTCATCAGGGACTCCTTATAAGGCAGGCACCCAGTGGCATCACCAGACTGGTGCGGCTGGTGTGGGCTGCATTGGGGATGCGCTCCGTATGGGGTGATGTGCCGGAGGAGTTTGACTGTCCTTTGGCAGGCCCCGGGCGTCAGCACCCCCATTCAGGCCTGCTCCAAGGCAGAGAATCAGCCAGAAGCTGACACTTGTCTGAGGAGCTGGCCTGAACGGCCATCTGAGATGCACTGTGCAGAAACACACTGAGCATGCCGAACAGCTTCAGAGGAGACTTCCTTAGAGCAGAGAAAGTCCGCGCCTCTGCACAGCCATTCGGCCTCACTCAGGAGGCGGAGCGGCAGCCGAATGGCTTCAGAAAGAGTACTGCACAGGCACCAACTCTGACGCCTGCGCAGTCTCCCCCAAAGCCAAAAGGCTTCAGAAAAGTACTGCGCAGGTGTCGGAGATGGTGCCTGCGCAGTACTCTTTCTGAAGCCAGTTGGCTTCAGAAACAACTGCGCAGGCACCAACTTTGGTGACTGTGAAGTCCAGGTGGGGGGGGGGGGGTGGCGCATCCCAGGGATGACGCACAGACTTCCACACCAGGTGATGTGCAGAGTCATGTCACCACTGTAGGCACCACAGCTGTTCCTTGTTCAGTGTGATCTGAGGGGTGTCTCCTCAGGAGCAAGTCTTCCCCTTGTGTCAATTACTTAGCATGCTCTGGAGCAGTTAGGGCAGCCCAGGCTTCCTGACTCTCTGGATTCAGCATAACTTTCTGCTCTGGATACAGAATAGTTAGGAGAGTGCAGTTAGGGCAGAGCAGGCTGAATTTGCTCTGGATTGCAGCCTAAAAAAGATTGGATTGCACTTTTCAATAGTTTTCACTTTTGGACAGTACTCTGGTCCCTAACCCATCCAATAAGTGGGGGATGCCATATGGGATGTGATGACACTAAGCAATCCTGTGCATGCACTTTCTTGGGAGTAAATCTAATTGAACTCCAAATAAAGGATCAACGAATCCTGGTATCATTCTTCCATTCCTGTGAATACACCATGCCAGAGTATTGTTAGAATACAGCAGTTGCAATATGTTAAAAAACCAGAATTCTCTATCTTTGAGCACATGAGATCAGGCCCAGGCAACAGATATTTCCAAATCACCATGTTTGATTATTAAAGAAGGCTCCATATATGCTTGCCTAGAATAAGTCCCGTTTACTATAATGGGACATACTTCTGAGTGAACATATACAGTATAGGATTGTGCTGTAAAAGAGTTCATTCAGCAGAATGCTTTTGTTTTAACTGTTGCTCCATTTGCCATGGGTCCTACTTTTTAATAATTGTAAAGATTCTCCAATTGATAATCATAGAATCATAGAATCATAGAGTTGGAAGGGACCTAGTAGGTCATCTAGTCCAACCCCCTGCCTACAGCAGGAAATGATGTGTTCATTTGCATGGAATCCTTCCAGGAGTTTCAGTTTATCCTCTTTATTGAATAAGGAGAGAATTGGAATTGTACAGGTCACCACACTCTGGTTTCCCAGTACAGCATCATTAATCATATTGCAGTAGCTTTGATTTTTTATTCTTAAAGACTGGCAGTGGTATGTTCTTTGACTTACAGCATTTGAGATCTGGAAAAGATTTGAAGCATCATTTACCTGGAATGAGATTTTGGGCGTAATCCAGAGTAATTACAGGGAGTCCTTGCTCCAATGTAAGAACAATTTACTCTGGATTGCAATATGAATTTCCCATAGGTTTTCACTAGGTGGTGCCATAACAACGTTGACGTAAATGTCTCTTACGTGCTCCTGTAGTTACTCTGCATTGTAGGGTTTAGCATCTATTTACCGTATTTTTTTGGCCCTTGGGTCTCTGCTTTGTTACTTGTGATCTAAAGAAAGGTATTCTACTGACATTTTCAGGGAAGTGTGTAAGTATAACTTATCTGGATGGGACACAGTTTTGCTCCCTTTGTGGAGGGTACTGTCCAAAAATAGGGTGTCAGCCATAAGGTCCTTATAGCCCCTGGAAGCTCTTTATTCAGCTCCCATGATAGTTGGACTCTTCCTGAGATGCTCAATAGCAGCAGTGCCACTTCTGCTGAGGCTTGAGAGGGAGAGATAGAAGGAGGCCTGCTACTGAGGAATGCTATGGAAAGGAATGCTGTGAGGGGCTGACCAAGAAGGTAACAGAGGAAGACACTACCAAGATGCTGGGAGAACCTGGTTTTCAGGCAGGCTTCCCTTTGCTCAGTGCTAAAGGGCTCTCCCGTATCTTGAAAATATATGCCAGCCACTTCTACCCTTGAGTATGCGGATAACAACAGGGTACCTGAAACCATTATGTAAATGAAAGGAGTAATGTTGGATGAATCTACAGCTTGCTTTAAAATCCCTTGCAAATGTACATATGACTCCAATAACGGCGTGATCATGAACATTACCTGATGCTGTCTTGGGTTCATTGCGTCTACACTTCATGAGGAATCCCCAAACCAGTATCATGGTCCTTGTATGCTGTTGTCAAACTTGGTAGTGCAGGGCTTCAGAGTCTATTTATTGGCAGTGACGTTACAGGAGGAAGTCAATCATGGGGATGATGCAATGTACTCTTACACTGGATGACCCTACTGACACCCCTAGGAAGAGTGTCGACAAATATTTTCCTTCATCCATGCTGTTCCTGTAAAAAAAACCAGAAGTCTGCACTCACATGTTAATGACAGCGCACAAAGAGCAATGTTGTAACAGATCTTTACAGCTTGTATCAGTGGCAGGTTGGAGGGAGGAAGTGGCAGTGGCAGACTCAGGATGAAAGAGCGCATCAATATGCTGCCTCCTTGCATCTCTTATATTATCCCACTGATGCAACCTGCATCAGCTGGCCTTATACATGGGCTTGCTCAGAATATAACATTTGCCACCCCACCATGTTGCTAGATGTTATTTTAGCAGATCTAGACTGCAATCCTAAAGGCTCCTGGGAGTAAAACCCATTGAACACAATGGGGCTTACTTTTGGGTAGACATAGTTATGATTGTGCTTCTAGTGTTGCCTAAATCCAGAATCCCGTGTATGCAATGATATATGTCTCTTTGCTGAAGAAAGCAGCTCTGTTTGCACATAATGTTCTGTCAATGGATTATATATAATCTATACATACAAAAAGAAAATATCAACTGGATAGAAAAAGATACATGAAAATTGGAGGTTGAAACTGAGATTTTAGAGTACTCTGTCTTTTCTGATTCCTCTTCTTTTTTGGCTCACTTCTTCTTTTGTGCATAGGCAGAAATGAAGATTATGAAATGAATCACTCTTAGATCCTTAATTGGACAGAGATGTACTCCCTAAAATGACATTAGCCCTCTGGTTTAGAAAGTTAAGCAAACGTAATTTTTTAATTTTTTGACTAATCGCCAAGATGGAGTGCCAAGAAAATAAGTGCATAATGATGTGATGTGTGTCTCTCAGTAAGCAGTATAGTAAATGAGAACCTCTGCTTGAAATTTTCTAATTTGATTCAAACTTAATGTGGGGGAATGACCATGATAAAAATTCCAAATCTTCAATGACTCACTATTAAAGTGGCATTTTAAACATAAAAATGAGGAAAATAAAGATACAATTTTGCATCAGTTAAGGAGATACCTTAAAACGGGTTTGTATCTGGAACAGGTTCATTAGAGGTTTCCTGAACCATGTCCAATTTTTTAGTATGTATTTATGCATATTTCTTTTTTGATAGGGTGTCTCATGGCAGGATGAGTTTGGTTGGCCTTTCTAGACTGTTGCAGGGGTCAAGGAGTCTGGGAACTATAGGGAGGTGGTGGGACAGTTGCATTTTGGAGCAGGGAAGAGCAAGCAGAGTGGGAATGTGGGCAGGTAGGCAGGGAATGTGAGATGGGGCTAGGATCCAGCACTTGTGCTGGATTCTAACCCAGTTCCTGGGCAGCCAGAGACAGTCCCAGCCTGCTCAGATTTGTGCCACCTCCTGATGTGATACAAATTTGAGTAGCCCGGACGTGGCTGCAGTGGCTGTTCCTAAAGGAAAAATTTCTCTTTGCCACGGGGCAAGCCTTTGGCTGCCTAAAACGTGCCCTGGTTACACCACAAGTTAGGATTGGGTTGGTATGAAATATATACTATTTTTCATATGCAGAAAAACAATAGTTCAGAAGAAAAAAAAAGTTGTGTTGAGGAAATTCTTGCATATATTATTGCATGCAACCTGTTGGGAGAAGCATTCTGTGCTGTGCCAGGGGAGAGGAAATACTTATTTTATGGCTTTTATTAATGCTTGAATCTATTTTTTAAATTGCATCTGCTTAGTAGGCAGCTTTATAATCTATTGAAAGGTTTTTAATTGATTGGTTCATCAACCCAATATCTCATTCCTTGGTGGAAAAGCAGAAACAATTGTTTCACCCCAAAATGAGGGCAGATCTGTTCAAACTGTTGAAGGCTTGATTGTGTGTTGCTCTTTTTAAACAAAAATTTTATTATTATTAATTTTTTAAAATAATGTGTCTTCTTATTTGGAGGGGGCTTGTTTTAACAATATATAGTGCCACTGGCACCAGATAAACCTCTCACCCTAATGAAGCAATCTGTTTGGGTATGGGGATGAAGGAAGCTTTCCCGTTCAAATTGGCTTCTTGCTGGATCCAACAGAGAAAGCAGAAAGTGGGATGAAAGCTCAGGGAAAAAAAGCTGTGTTGATGAAGGCCAACTTGAGACAGAACAGTATGATGTGACTGCTTTATACTGCTGGGCTGTGATCAACATGGCATATGACAGAAACTGCTATTCTTGGGCCACAGCTGTATAAAATAATCATTTATCTTTCCCATTGTGCACAGAATGATCCCTAGATGAATACAGTGTGTGTGCAAGAGGATCTATGAATCTGTGTTTTGAGTGGATTAGTAGGTTAACGTTTCCATCCGCTAAGGAATTTCGACCCTTTGAATTGGCTGACTCTTGAAAAATTAAGGGATTTATAAAAGTCTTTCAGTAGCTGTATGTTCCACATGCCCCCTGGACTTCATGGTTGATCTGTAGCTCGCACGTGAATCCAACCATCCCATTGATTAATTGTATTGATTAACACTTTCAGCCTACGAAATAAAAGGTCAATTATGAGTGGAAGTGCAAAGTCAGTGTTGCCTTGTTAGCGTGAATGTTATTTCAAGGGCACTTTTCCCCCTCCCAAAATGGACAGTTGACATCAATCCGACCTCTGTTGACTTGAGCGTATTGTATTTTTCAAACACTTTCAGGAGATGGGAAATTCATTGCCGTGGCTCTCTGACTGTCAGAGGAAAACAGGAACGCCAGCCAATGATTACTCGGAGAATGTGGCTTTCAGATACCAGGAAACGGTTATCAAGTTTCAACCCAGGTAAGAGCATCAGAAAAGCCTTGCCGAATCAAAACAAAAGGCTTATCACATTCAGCGACATGATTTGCACAAGAGCGTACCAGCTGCATCTAAAAAGCAGGCCTCTGTCAGTCTTGAAAGACTGGTATCGTGCTCGGCGCTGCATACGCTGCATGCGAAGCATGAAAGTCTGGGTTAGATTGTTATGGAGGATGGGCTGTTACTCAAGCAGCAAATCCCCCCTCTCCACACCACTGAATTAGTTCAATGGAAAGGAAAGTTTTCTTTCTGAATCTATCTCCTTTTCATTTTGCAGGACAGATCAGAGTCCATTCATTTCACCAAAAGAGGCCACTGAACATTTGCAGAACTTCACAGAGGTAAGTCTATCAAAAACCAAAAAGTCTAGTACAAGATGCTGTTTAAGCAAGTAAAAGACAAGAGGGCTGATTAACATACAAATCTTCTTTACAGCATCACACCATGTACTGCCACCATGAATGCTGTGTCATAGATGAGACCCTGCAAACTTCTTGTATTGCTTCAGACACAATTTGTTTTTATGAAGCTGGTTCACAAGTTTATTACATTACTGAATACTAAATAATCAAGTATTGAGGAATCAAGGAAGGTGCAGGCATTCGTGTATTATCCGAAAGCAGGGGTGTCCAAATTTTCAACTTTCGGGCTCCTGGACCTTTAACCGGCAGAGGAGGGAATTTCAGCAGTCACAGCTTATGATCTGTGAGATGAGAAGCTGCACCTGCAGAAATTTCCTTGTTAAATTTCCTTTCACACTTGTTAAAGGTCCAGGTGCCCTGAAGTTAAATGTTTGCAAGCCCCTGTCCTAAAGTATCAAAGACAATTGCTACACATTGCTTTATCTGGTGCAGAAGGTGCAAGTGCACCATTGGGTGTCAGTGGTCAGTGTGACTGTCCATAGTAGCAGATTGCTGAAAAAGCTTAGTCTTGGTAGCTCACTCTACACTTCTGGCATTAACCAAGCTGTGAGTAGTTTCATCATTTTCTGACTACATTTTCTGGCATGACTACAAGCTTCTTGTGTTTGGTGTAACCTCATAACTTCATGAAAGTGTAGGGCAGAAGTCTATGCTTGGGCTGCTTAGAAGTTACAATGGCTGTTACAAAAGCTGGAAGCCTTCCTCACTACATTAACCAGAGGTATTTATAAGTAGTGCAGAAAAGAGATTGGATGTTTGCAGGTAATAAACTACCTTATGTCCCCTACAATAAAATGTTCTTACAGGATTAGGAAATGAGTTTTGGGCACTGGAATTTCAACACAGGTGGGGCCTTGAAAACGTGCCCCCCCATCCCCTGCAGATAACGAAAATTGTGGACAATCAAATCTGTGACCTTCAGCCCCTTAAAACCTCCAAAAAAACAGTGCTTTGGAGTACTTAGTTCTGGTAGCCTCTGGAGGTTTCAAGAGGGACCAAGCCTGGCTGAACATGGTCTAGGGTAGGGGTCTCCAAACTTTCAACTTCAGGGCTGCAGGACCTTTAACAATTGTGTAGAGGAGGAAATTTCAGCAGGTGCAGCTTGTGTTCTGGGAAATGAAAAACTTCACCTGCTGAAATTTCTTCCAGTACACAATTGTTAAAGGTCCTACATCCCTAAAGTTGATAGTTTCGAGATCTCCTGGTCTAGGGGATACTTGCTTACTGTATTGGACCAGCTGCAGTTACCTGATATTCTAGCTGCTAAATTTTCTGTGCAGCTAACAGTGCAATCCTAAGCATGTCTACTCAGAAGTAATTCTCATTGTTTTCAATAGTGCTTTCTCCCAGGAAAGTGTGATTAGGATTGCAGTCTATGTTCTCTTAGCTAAAATTTCAGTAGACCCACTAATAATTCTGATTGTTGCAGGCCTTCATGCTTTGCATGCAGCGTATGCAGCGCCGAGCACGATACCATAGTCTTTCAAGACTGATGGATGCCTGCTGCTGCCAGAGGCCCTGATAGCTATTGTGAAACAAACAATAAACTCATTGAATAGGACCCTCTATCAGGACCCTCAAGTGCATCAAGGTCCGTCCATGAGATGAGTGACCACAGCAGAAGGTGATTCCTCCTCTCTCCATCCAGGGAGTGAGTGAAGAGAAAGGTGTTACGTTCTCGAAGACAGCTTTGCCTCATATCAAATTCTGCATAAGAGATTCTACACATTTCATCAATAAATTTGGAATGCAGGGTGTGCGCATGAAAAAAAAGTCTAGGTTACACTTGATGTGAGGGTCACATATGCTCATTTTTTGCTCCAGTGAGTTTTGAGCATTATTAAAAATATCCTCAGTGTTAGACCACAAGATACAGTAGAAATCGACCCACTCTCTTTTCATTGTGGTTTTGGCTGAGAAAGCCTAATGCACAAATTATTTTTATTTCAGTGGGAAGTTATTTTTGTAAATTAAAGGCACAGCAACAGACTCTGCAAAGGCACCTGAGATGATCAATTTACAGCCCGTTCCAGTTCTCTTTCCAGCTGTGGAAAGCAGCCACTGACAACAGCAGAATCAATCTGCTGCCTGAATTGGGGCAAATGTGTTGTCTGTTACTATTCACTCCTAAAAAAATCTTGTTTGTTGATTTCCATGTAGCACAAGGATTTTGGATTCAGCAGTTAAGACATTAATTCGATACTAGAAACACATAATTGCAGCAATCCTCACCATGTATACTTAAAAGTTAGAGCCACTGTGTTCAATGTCTTTAACACTGCAGCCATATTAAGCTGTTTTTTTCTGTATGTAGCTATATGTTACTATGTGTTGTTTATTTTACATGGATTAATGCAGTGATTTTCAAAAAGTGTGCCATGGAAAGTCCTCAGGTGTGCTGCAGGAATTTGGGGAGGGACATTTATTAATAGGAAAAGTTGGGGATTTGAACAGCATGGAGTGCTTTGTCAATAGTAAAAACCACTGATCGTGTGCCATGAGATGAAAAAGGTTGAAAAACCATTGGATTAACATATATAACTTTTTAATGTTCTTAGGGTATCTGATTTTTTAAACTGGCTTTGAGATTTTTGTAAAGTGAGGTTTTCTTAAATCACTATGTTAAAAAGACACATGAATTTTTGTCTTTATTTTTAATGGGAGCATTTTTGTAAACTATTTTCATAGTATTATTAGCGTTTGGTTTCTTGCTAAAGCACATTATTCTTACAAAAGGTATCTTATAATACCTTGTAATTAAATGGGTTTTGTCTGTACCTGTTTGAAGGTCTCTTATCTTGGTTTGCAACTATTTTGGTGCATCCTCTTTTTTGAGATTCAGGAGGGGTCAAAGACTGAGCTGGGGTTTGATCTGAGACTGCAGTGGAAGCAAGTGAAGTAATTGGCAGCTAGCAGCTGCAGACACGTTTAGAAGACACACATCGCTGACGTGAGCATGTAACAATATACTTTCAGGAAACCAAAAATGGCCCCCTGATAAGATTGCACAGAGCCACTCTTGAGTGACTTTCCAGGATATAGCTCAGCAACTGAGCACAATGCTCAAAGTCAATTAATTAATTATTGGTTTAACATTTGAGCAGTGTTCAACATTTGGCCATTTGTTTTGAATACACTTGGTATCAAATTAGCTTGGGCATAGCCTCATTTTATTGTGCAAAATTATGCAGCATGCAAACAATTCATTATATATGACCATTGAGATGCAAGTCAATAAGTGATCGCAATGTGTTTCGTTTTCTGGTTTTGTTCTGAAAACTGAAAGGTCTTTGCTGCTTAGGAAGTTTATGGATCATTGGAGGGGGAAAGGTACTTAAGATAGCATTTGATGTAGAGTTTTTGTTACACTGAGAGGAATATGTTCTGTCCTGAAAATAGCAGAAGGTGGAAGAAGAAAAAAAGAATTGTTATCATAAGCGAGGTAATAGGATCAAAGCGTGTACTTGGAGAGTAATGTGGAAGGCTTTTGATTATGGGAAACTTGCCCACTTGATCAAACAATGGCCAGCTCTTGGCCAAGTGGAGACGATTGACTGAATGTAAGCAATGGAGATTGTAATAGAGACTTTATTGTTATCTTGGAAATGGATAGCACAATGTAACAGATTGATTTAAGACCTATCTGCACATGTAGCTCAGCTTGGTACACGCCAGAATCAACACCATGGGAAACATACTTAATAAACTGAGTATGACTTGAGAAAATCTACCTTCAGGATTGTTTTGTCCATATTGCAATTCTGGATGGGTGGGCAGATGAACAAAGGCCAAAGAGTTTGAGCACATGGACTGCAGCTGAGTAAACTGGTTCCACATTACTCCCCATCATCTCAGCTCCTGCTCTAAATGGAGCCCTCGCACAATGTGCATTTCTTGAATACATTCTGTGTACAGTGAGATGTCATGAACTGTACATATTTGCATATATTTTCTCATCTTCTATATATATAAAAGAGAAAAGTCACTGACTCACTGACTCACTCACTGACTCATCACCGCCCTGCCAAAACCGCTGGGCCTAGAAGCATGAAATTCTGGGAGGGAGTTCCTTCTGTCACCTGAACACCCACCAAGAACCCATGTGGCGAAATTTAACCCTTAAACGGCTGAAAAGGGGTCAATGTGTTTTGTCCTGTACTTAACATGGACTTAACATCTACTTAACAAGTTGCACAGTGGGGACTGATACACATGGGGGACTGATGCGCATGGGGGGTTGATGCACATGGGGGTTGATGCACATGGAATGTTGCACATGGAGGACTGATGTGCATGGAGGACTGATGCACATGGGGGACTGATGAGCATGGGGGAACTGATGCGCATGGGGGAACTGATGTGCATGGGGGAATGATGAGCATGGGGGACTGATGTGCCATGAGGGGATGGCGTATGTGGGAATTTTACTCCCGCAAAGCGGGTACACTTTTCGCTAGTTTTATATATAGTTTTTTATATACTCTGTGTGTGAGTGTGTAGGGTTATATACATTATTTAGCCTATTATAAAAACAGCCTATAATAAGGTGTTGCAGCATTGGCCAGCACACCATGCCCAAAATGGAGAAACATTAACATAACTGGTTCAACAGGTGTGCCTTGTAAAAAAACCAAGGTATGTGCTCCTTGTGTTTAAAGCCTTTTAGGTTTCACAAGTAAAGCAAATGCTAACGGAACATGATGGTGCATTTTCTCTTCCGTGAAATGGACAGTTTCATTGTTTAGAACATTCAGAAAGAAAAAACAGACATTTATTTCTGGATAAATAGAAGCAAGGAAGGATGTGTTGTCTTTGATCTTTATTTTCTGTGTCACTTAAATTGGCTCTGAACCTGTTTTCTTCTTTAGAATTGTTGCTTCTCTGAAAAGGATGGTGACTGTTTTAATAAAGCCTGTGTTCCTAGTCTTAGAAATATGGCTATCCCCTTAAGCTCACTTTAATGTGTGTTGAGTTCATTAAAAAAATTTATTCAACCAAACATGATCAAGAAAGGAAACAGAATTTGTAACTTTGGTCCAGTTAGGCCAGTATAAGTCTTGGCATTAGTTCTTTGCTGACTTGGGGATGTCACAAAAGTGTTGTAAGGCACATCTGCCCCACTCCTGGGGGGAATAGGCCAGTGCACAAACATATATTGACCACACCATACCATGAGGGGAAGATACACCAGCTGAGTTAGGCCAGACTAAATCGATTAGGTTTCCATCCTTTAAGTTATTGAGATTCCCTGATAAATCTTGCAAGTCTTGGTGATTCTTCAAGAAACACCTGCATTAAAAGTGCATATACAAAAGCAGCATGGATTTATACAAAATTTATTAATTTATTTATACCGCACATTTCCTTTGCCAAGACAAATGACCAAAGTAGCTTACAAACCTTTTTAATAAGTACGCAGTGATTATAAAACATCAAGCAAGGCATTAAAATAATTAAATTTTAAAATTATCCTGTAAAAAAATAAAAGAATATCAAAACAGAACGATATTAAAGTTCTGTTAAAATGATGTTTTGTTATGGCTTTTTATGCCAAGTTATTATCAAGGTCAATTTTAAAAAAGAACGTATACCTATTTATTTCAAAGTTTTCAGCTGAAAATCTGCTGGCCACCTACCTTCACCAGATGGGAAAAATATATTTATAGCTGGTGAATATTTTCAAAAGGGTGCATTACCACATCCGCGTTGCTAAAAACATCCACCACAGTTTTAACACTGTGGTTCTTGCTTAGGTTATTTTGAACTGTTCACGATGAAAGTGGGTGGGGGGGATCCAAACAATTCCTTGTTCCTGCCCAGTACATACCACATAGTGTGTTTGTGCCTTTTTTGGAGCTGAGGAGGCCAGCTCAAGGAGTTGAACTGGCTGATTCAGGCCCAATGGGGTAAGTTTGCGTCGGCCAAGCTTGGCCAGCTCAGTACATGGCGGTGTGACGTGTTCCAGAGAGGGGGAGGGTGGGCTGGGTGGGGGTCCTGGCTGGGTGGCATCTGTGATGCCAGATCCTAGCCCCATTCCCAGACAGTGTGGAACATTCCCATTCTGCTTGGATTTGCGCCACCTCCTAAGGTGAGAAAAAGTGCTTATTTCTTGTCATGACCTGCTTCATGATATCACTTCCAGCCTTCAACAGGCATCACGAATGCTCTTGGACCTGCTTAGGGTTGCCATAATTCTCTCCCACAAAATCGGAACAGGACCCTGTGTCCCATTTGCCAGTATGTGAACACAATCCTCAAAAATCAGGACTGCCCTGTTTTTTGGAACATATGGCAACTCTAGGCCTGCTGGATGAGACGTTTGACATCTCTGATTAGACTTTTCCCCCATTACACCGAAAGTCAGAAAACTAATGGTTCTCTTTTCTGGTCTTAACTAGAACTTGAAGGTTAGGTGAGTTATGTCCAGGGAGCTATGCTGAGGTAGCAGATTCTAAGCACTATTAATCGAGGCAGCTCTGATTTATGGAACACAATCCACTAGGATTTTCCTGGCAACTTTTGTTGCAATGAACTAGGGCTATGCACGAGGTGGGAGTCAAAAGTGAAGTTTGGATAGAGGGTGGCAAAATCCTAATGTCCTAAATTAAAAACCGCCACCGATGTTCTGCTCTGTTTTACGCTTGCCTGCTTGCACACACATGCATGCGCACATGCACAGCCACTATTCATTCATTCATTCATTCATTCATTCATTCATTCATTCATTCATTCATTGGTAAACCTTTATTGGCATTAAAAAATAGAAATAATTAACTGGAATAGCAAAGCAGTAATAATATCGACAATCAGATCAGACAGTAACGGAGGCCTGACAATGGGTAAAGTCCAAAAAATGGAAATTCAAGGAAAGAATAAGAGGAAGAGAGAAGAGATATAAAAGGGAAGGGAGTCGCGGGGGGTGGGTTTAGTCTGGAAATTATAAAAAGAAAATCTGCTACAGCTTCAGTGATGGCCGGAAGACTCTCACTCAATAAAACAAATAAAGGATCAAAAAAAGGGACCTGGAGAGCAAAGTAGGAAGGGATTCAAATAAATTTCTCAAAGGGATTGATGAACTGGATGAACAGCCACTACAGTGATGCCCCACGTAACAAATTTAATTTGTTCTGGAGGCATGTTTGTTACGTGAAATGTTCTTTACGTGAAGCGGATTTTCCCATAGGAAATAATGGAAACTCAGATGATAGGTTCCACAACCCAAAAAATATTCATATAAAAATATTATCTGTATGTAAAAATGATGACAGAACACTGGGATTGAATTCAAAACATTTATTCAATGTGAATGTTCTTATGAAGTCTACTTAGGCTGCAGTCCTAAAGACACTTTTCTGGGAGTAAGACCCATTTAACACAATGGGGCTTACTTCTGAGTAGACATGGTTAGGAGGCTGCAATCCAAGACACCTTCAAAGTGTCTCCCCACTTTCTCCTTCTCTCCATCCTGAGCCTCTCTCTGCCCTGCTCCCTTCTGGCTAGCCCTGAGCTGCTTCCCTCTTCTCCACTGCTCTTCTCTCCCTCTGCCCAGCAGACACCCGGCCACAGGAGGAAAAGCATGGAAGTGTTGCTTTCACTATGGGCAGGTGTGCTAGGCAGCCCTGATGCTTTTTAAACAGGCTGCTGGCCAGCGCGTCTGCCCCAACTGCCAACGAATGTGTTCTTTACGTGAAGCACTATCTTCATGTGAAGCAGAATCCTAAAGAAATTTTTGTTTGTTACGTGAAACTTACTTTATGTGAGGCATTCTTTACGTGAGGTGCCACTGTATTTAAATATCAGCTCGCCCACTTGGCCATGTTGTATGTTTAGAGATACATCAGCCAAAATATCCAAACCATCCTATGAGATGGGGGAACAAGTTATCTACACATATATAGGAGGTTGGAGATCAGGGAATGGAGCATATGCTTTGCTTGTAAAAGGAGCGGGATTAATTTACCCCATCCTACTGCTCCCTCTGGGTGGTGGTGATTTAAACTATGGGCACATTTACATCATATCAAGATTCTTGTGTCAGATTGTGTCAGAACATTGTGTTCTGTATTTGAGACAGAAATGAGAAATGGATCAAGCGTGAAACAGTAGCTGGAGGAGCTGCTTACAGATAAACAGACTTGCCTTCATTGATTTGTTTGTGGTGAATGACAAAGATCTGTTAATTTTGACCTGTTGTTTGGTGGGAAATGAAAAAGGTGGCCTGACGGAACCAGCTGTAAACTCCAAAAATGAAATATCTTGTTAGATAACAAAAAAGAGAATAGCCCTCCTCTCTACACGAGCTTCCTTTAACCCCTCGTTTGCTTCATTCCCATTTTTCTGAATAGTAAATTGGGAGGGTCATAATACCATCAGCACAACCAATATCAACACAACCAGTGCTTTATCTGGGAAAATAAGGTGCCAGTACTCACCGGAGTGTGTCATCCCCATATGATTAATTATTAATTAGTTGCTTAGGGGAAGGGCAGGTGGAAAAAGGTGCCAGTAATGACTATCAGTGAGACATAAAGAACTGAGCACAGTCAATGAAATTCTTATTTGTAGCATTTTGATCTGAGGTCCAGAGCAAAACCACTCTCTTCCCACATTGGCTTTATAACAAATGAGCGAAATGAACCCGTGTTGCAGGAGTACAATACCCTTCGTATGCCAGCCACCATTGCACAATACCCCCCATGTGCATCATCCCCAATGTGCATCATTCCCTTATGCACACCATCCGTCCCAGTGCATCAGGCATCGGGCACAAAAATGCTGGATTTTAATCAACCTTCAATGTTAAATATAGGACAAAAAAAGTTGTACCCCTTTTCAGCCCCTTAAGGATTCAACTTCTGAACAACAGTTCTTGGTGGGTGTTCATATCACAGAAGCAACACCCTCCCCAAATTTCGTGCTCAGTCAGAGCATGCTCATGCTCAGAGTGTCCCTCAGTCAGGGATTCTTCAATGGAAAGTATAGGGAGGAAAACACATGGTACCCTTTTTACCCCCTTCTCGTTGGAATTTCCGAAAACCATGCCTTCACCATGGAAGGAACACCCTCTCCGAATTTCACGATTCTAGATCCAGCGGTTTTGGATGGGTGTTGATGATCAGTAAGTGACTTTTCATTTTTACATCTATAGACCAGCGAAAATGTACCCATGTTGTGGGAGTAAAGTTCCTCCATATGTCATCCCTGCAATGCACATCAACCCCCCCATGCACATCCACCCTCCATGCGCATCAGTCCCCCATGCGCATCAACCCCCCCATGAATATCACCTCCTGAATGTTCATCATCCCCCCATGTGCAACACCCTGCCCAATGCAAGTGCTCCCTCCGAACAATATCCCACCAGTGAACAAGGGGTACCAAGCACCAAATTGGCTGGCTGTTGGTCAGTCTTCCATGTTAAGCATAGTTCAAAAACAAATTGCACCCCTTTTCAGGGTTAAATTTCTCCACATCGGTTCTTGGTAGGTCTTCATGTCACAGAAGGAACATCCCAAATTTCACACATATAGGTCCGGGGTAGGAGCAGAGCATCCCTCAGTCAGGGATTCTTCAATGGAAAGTATAGGGAGGAAAACGCATTGTGCCCCTTTTTACCCCCTTCTGATTGGAATTTCCAAAAACCGGTTCTTAGTGGATCCCTCCATCACAGAAGGAGCACCCTCTCCAAATTTCATGCAGTGGTTTTGGCTGGGCGTTGATGAGTCAGTGAGTCAGTGAGTGACATTTCAGTTTTATATATATAGATAATGTCCTGCTGATGAAATTATTTTCCCCTTTAGTAATAATCTGAATCTGTTAAATAAGTGAAGGCATGAAGATGCATCAGGAGTTATGTGAAGTCAAGAAATGAATGCACCTTTCCTGATCTGTGAACGAGAGCCCTTGCAGACACTGCTAACCGCCTGAAGGAAAGGAAGGAAGCTTGTCTCATGATCTCTCCCATGCATTTTCTCTAGGCCAATGTTCTGTTTTTGCCTGCAGAAGCTGCAAGCCCTTGAAACTGACCTCTGCTCTGCATTTCTGCCGACCCAGGAAGAAAGTCCTCAGCTGCCAGCTTCAAAGGATTCTGTCACCTCCTCAATCCAAAACAGCCTGCAGGGTGATGGGGACAGCTGCGGAGGTAAGAGGGTCTTTCGCTAATAGCAGGGCCTCCGTTCTGACTGCCAAGACAGCTCCGCAGCTTGCGGCCTGACCAGATGGATGTGGTGGCTTCACAGCAGAACAGTATGTGAGGATACACACACGCACATATACATATACAGACACACCTTTATAAACTATGAAGATAACAATTAATAAAGAAAATGGAAAAAGGCATTTCACTTTAAAAGAATTAAAGTGATATTCTTTCACTTTAAAAGAACGAGTCCTAAACAATCATTTCTATACAAATACTCATTTAGGAAATGATCTGGTTCTTATATTCTTATAAGGCTTGTTTCTTTAATTCTTGCACAAAAGTTCCTTTTGTAGGCTTTTAACAGTCTTGCTTCTGATCCATTTTTCCATATAGAATTTGACTCAACCGGAAAAGAGGACAAGGGCCCCCTGAAATGTAAGACACCCCCCAGAAATGTAGGACATGACAAAAGAAAACCTAAAAACACTCATGTATGTTGCTTTCAGGTGGTTAATTTAAATTTTTTTACTTATTATTAAATTATTACATAGAGGCTGCAATCCTAATCTCCAGTTAGGCTTGACACAAGTTCTGTAATGACTTGAGGATGCCACTTCTGGCCTACTCCTAGGGGGCTTAGGCAGGTGCAGAGGTATACGGTGACTTTCCCACCCCACCACGGGAAGTTATGCCAGGTGAGTTATGCTGGCCTAAATTGGTTAGGATTGTGTCCATAATTTATTACATATAATTTATTAATTACAAAAAGGCCAAATGCTGCCTGCTCATAAGGAAATGGAGGACAATGAAGGTTTTTTTCCAGGATACAAGGCTAAAAAAGAGGGCAAAGGCTAAAAAAGAGGGCTTATTTCTTGAAAAAGAAGGTTCAGTGTAATAAGGTTCAGTATCATGCTTTGTGTATCTTCCCCATCTCCTTTGGCCAGTTCAGTGGTGCTTGATTTTAATTGGTTGCCTTATGGGAAAAAATCTTAAAAAACCTCATGTTAATTTTAATCAGTAAAGATTGTCTTGTGCATCAAAACATATTTTCATAGATTTTTCTCATTTTCCTATCAATTCTCATTAGAAAGCAACTGTGTAAAAGGTTTCAAGGCTCGAGATGCTTTTCTATCAGTTCAGAGCTTGTAATTACACAGATGGCCTGAGCCAGATTCCTAGGCTGAGGCCGAAAGCAAATCACTGTGTATGAAAAGTAGGTCAGAGTTAACAAGACCAATGTACCAAGTAGATGTAGGACTAAATTCACTGACTTACCCTACAATCAGAGTAACGATGGGAAGACGCAAGAGGCACATACTCTGGATTACTCTATGCATTTCCCATAGGTTTCCCATAGGTGGCACTGTAACTATGTCAGTGTAAAAGGTCCTGTAGTTACTCTTGATTGTAGCCTGAGTGTGGTCTTGTAGTGATTGGGGTGGGAAGTGAATGACCCCTGGTGGTGTTGCCATCCTCCTTTCCACTGATGTGCCCCCACTCTAGGACTGAAATTGGAAGACCCTTTTGCCACCACTAGGACAAATCCAAGCAGAGAGAGACCATTTCAGGAAGGCTCCCTCCCATTTACATGGAGATGCCCCAAGCCTATCCAATAACATGTAGCAATCAATCAATCAAGCAGCAGTATTTATATATTGCTTTTCAATTAAAAGTTCACAAAAACGTTTAAAGAGCAAATGAACTAACTCATGGCTCATGGTCTTTAGTAACCAATGTTAAACAAAGTCATAAATTCCTCTGACTGGATGCTTTACAAATGCTTAATCATCCTTACCTGCCCCCTTTTCCTCTTCAGTTGGTCTTAGATCTGTGGTCAGGGAACAGGGGTAAATTACCCCAAATAGGGTAAAAATGAAATTCCTGGGGTAATGGACGGTCGCGCTGCTGAGATACAGCCAGGCATGCATATGAATCTATATGCTGTGTCTCGGCAGCGCGACCATCCATTACCCCCAGGAATTTCATTTCATTGCATATAGAATCTATATATAGATTCTATATGCTTGCTTGGCTGTGTGTGTTACAGTACTGTAGTGTACAAGGACCTGACACAGTGCACTATATTAATAATATATGATTTCCTTCCTTTCAAATCCAGGGGGTAAAGTCGGTGTATCTAAATATATTTTGGGGTAAAAGGTTAAAAAGTTCCCTGACCCCTGTCTTAGATGCTCACTCAGCTGGTGTATATACCAGTCCCAGGTAGGGTTGCCATAGTTCTCTTCTACAAAATCAGAATGGGAAGACTGATGGGTGGTGCCAGTGTAGGTTTGGATTGCACCCTTAAATAAATAAATTTAATTACAATATTCTTCATTTTCAAATCACATTTGCAAGCTGTCCTTTTGCATGAGCTCCCCATTCTACAAAGATTTTCAGTGACAGAAGACGATGGCTTTTTCTCTCAGTATTTAGAGAGCTGTGGATTTTTAATAAAAGACAACATTTATTTGAAAGAGAAGTTTTGGTCTTCCTTTTGTTCACTTAAAGAAAAAACCTATCTCATACGAATTGTGTCAGGGTTGATTGATCCATAATCATAAATTACTAAAGCTGTCAATCACCACTATTTTAAAGCTAGGATGGAGAAAACTAGGTCAGACTCACTGATCATGGTGTCTCAGCGAGTGAAAGGAATTTTTATGTACTCGTGAATTTTCTCTTATATTCATAATAATGGGGACATTTTACAAAACATTAAGCACCCAGAGCTGCTTTCTGTACCTTTATTTTTGCCCTGAGCTCTTTAGAGAAGTGGCATAGTTCAAAAGAGAACAAACTGCAGAATGCACACAGCTTTGGTTGGGCAGCCCAACCCTTCATAATTCCCTCAGTGGTGCATTGGCAGCTACTACAGGGAGTTTGTAGCCTCTGTAGCCTGGGGTAACCTCTTGGTGCCTGAGTGGGTCTACATGGACCTGCACTAGTTGTGTATCTGGCACAGGTCTGAGTTGATCCATGCAGGTTGATTGGGCCAGCAAAGGGTGTTATGATTCAGTGGGTGCTGCTACTGCCGCTCTACCCACCCATATCTGCCATGCTTGATTTCTTCCCCATTCTACCCTTCCCTGCCTTGATCCATCTGTGTGGCCCTACCAGCTCTGGTGGGTGTCCACAATCTATCGGAGAATGGATTCAGCAGCTTGATGCCTGTAATGATAGTCAGACCACACACACTGGAATGTGTGTAAACACATTTATGACGGCTGTAAAATACTGGTGGAATGTGAGTTCCACTGGCATAACAGGTAGGTAGGAATGGGTAAGGGACAGTGGGTGGCGCAATTGGCTTAGACACTGTGCTTGTTAACCAGCAGGCCAGGGTTTGAGACTCAGGTCGGCCCCACAAGACAGGGTGAGCTCCTGTCCTTAGCCCAGCTCTGCGACACAGCTGGATCCAATCGTATCGGCTCTTCCTTTCCATTGGACTAATTCAGTGGCGTGGAGAGTGGGGATTTGCTGCTTGGGTAACAGCAAATCCTCCATAACAATCTAACCCAGGCTTTCGTGCTTTGCATGCAGCGTATGCAGCGCCAAGCACAATACCATAGTCATCAAGACTGACAGAGGCCTGCTTTTTAATCGAAAATTGACCAGAGGGTAGAATGTTAACTTTTGTTAGCTGTGATATTTTGCAAACACAATTTGTTAAGCAATTAAAAAATGTATCCAGAAAAAAGGGAGTATAGTCTATTGATCTTCTTGAGTGCTATTCACCATTCCTCACTTAAAATATAGATTCCAATGTATTGTATGGTGTGTCCTATAGCCTAAACATATTTAATAGGAATTATGTCCCACTAAGTTCAATGGGACTTCCACTGTATTGTTTATGGTTAGCGTATATACCATATACTGTAAGTAAATAGTTAGAATTTATGTCGTCATGAAAGTCTTTCTTAAACTATTTTGCATGCATCTACTTTTCTTTGGAGTTAACTTGATCTCTCGAAATAGATACCATGTTCCTTTTTCACCATGTCAAAATACCAGTTTTCTCTACGGAGCTTGGTTGAACCTCATAGTCTTTCTTTAAGATGTTTAGCTGATGAGCTTGCCTTGTAAGTTTCCAGGCTAAATTCAAAGTGTTGGTTCTGACCTTTGAAGATCTGGTGTGGAGTATTTGAGGGACCACCTTGGTCCATACAATCCAACCCATCAGCTAAGGTCAAGGGTCCTCATGACCGTTCTGCCACCAAGAGAGTTGGGGGGTGTGGTGGCCAGGAACGGGCCTTCTTGGTGGCTGCTCCCAAACTATGGACTTCCCCTGGAGTTGAGAACTGCTCCCTTTCTACAGAGCTTTCTACGGGGCCTTCAAATAAAAGTAAATAAAAGTTTTATAAAAGTCTTTAATTAATGCCAGGCTGCTGTGTTACCTTGTTTTTATGCAATTCGGCTGCAGCACTGTTATTAAAGGTTTTTATATGTCTTGTGTATTTTATTTTTAAATGTATTTTTATGTGATTTATGTATTTTTAATTTTTATATATTGACTTTGTGATTAGCCTGCCTTGAGTCCCGCTTGCGGCGGAAAGGCGTGGTATAAATCTGTTAGATAAATAAATAATTGACTGATTAATTCATTTGGTCATTGCAGAGCCTGTACAAGACTACAAAGAAGGCCAGATTGATGTGGACAATGGACATGAAGACCATCATTCCTTAGGGACCAGTAGACTGCTGTATCACATTACCGATGGAGATAATCCTTTGCTCTCTCCACGCTGCTCTATTTTTAGCCAAAGCCAGAGATTTAATTTAGACCCTGAATCTGCTCCTTCCCCGCCAAGTGCTCAACTGTTTATGATGTAAGCAAATATATATTTTGTTTTCCAGAGCTGCCTTCACATAGCCACAAATGTTTGTCTCCTATTATTTGACATACTCTCCTTCCACTTGCATTACATGTTGGTATATTTCAGGGATGACCATAACTCAGGGGGGGTGGGATTTTGCATATACTGTGGTTCTGCTCTTGATCATGTCCCACCACTGCGTACGATTTTAAATAGGGAAAAATACCTTCCACTGAAGCCCACCTAAGTTTTCCCCCACCTCTGTTTAAAAGAGGACAGAGAGAGAGAGAGAGAGAGAGAGAGAGAGAGAGAGTGGATGCATGGTGGGACAAAGTGCCCTTGCATTGTGTTGCTCTATTTTGCAGATACTGTTTTATAAGCAAACAGGTCAAGCCATGTTATGTATTTTATATCATGTCTGATTTGGTCTTTAAAAACCATCAGGGATTTCTAACAATATTCTCAGCATCTTCAGCAAAGCATATTTCCTAGAGCATATGTGTGTGTATGGTTGGGAGCGTTGGTGGAGAGGACCCATGACAGTTAAATAGAGAAAAAATTGACCTAAGCTTGTAATTATGCCTACACATTTGATTTTGAGCCTAGATTTTCTTCATTTTAGTTTTCTTCTTCTTTTTCCTTTCCGCCTCCCCTCAGTACAGTTCTGGCAGAGCAGTGCAATTGTAGTCCTAATCCTGTAACATGATTTCAGATCTAGTTTTTTTTTTTCCTTTCTTATTTTATAGGCCAAGGAGTTCCTCCAGGGGAAGCTGTGATGACTGCAAAGAACCGCAGACAATAGCGCAACTTACAAAGCACGTGCAAAGTCTGAAGAGGAAAATCAGGAAATATGAAGAAAGGTTTGAGCAAGAGAAGAATTATCGGGTAAGAAGCCAAGGAGGGAAGCTCAAAGCATCCCGAGAAAATGCTGCAACTTTTTGTTCTTACTAAGCTGGAGTTGAGGGGAGGCTCTTTTTGGCTCTGTGGGTCACACTTTGTAGACCTGGTGTATATGAGATGATTCCAAGAACCAAAACAGATGTGCATCTCCATTATCAAAATTTATCCCATTAAATTACCGTCGAGCAGAGGCTCGATGAGCACCTGTCGGGGATGCTCTAGGGGGATTTCCTGCTGCAGGCAGGGGGTTGGACTAGATGACCTACTAGGTCCCTACTAGGTTGGACTAGATGACCTACTAGGTCCCTATGATTCTGTGATTCTACCATTGGTTATTGTTGGTGGTTGTTGTGACCTCATAAAATGAGTTATCTCATAGAGTCCTGTGGTAACTAAGCAACGATGCCACAGATGTATAGTCCTGGTTCTCAGCCATCCAGGCACGGGAAAGGTATGGGTCTTACCTTTATATATGTTATTACAGAGATTAAAGTTGAAGGAAGGTAATCTGTGTTTACTAATGAAGTAGAGCAAATAATAATAATAATAATAATAATAGAATTTTTGATTCCATTGACTCATTCAGCAGGTAAGACTGTGGTTATTTCAGCCTTTTTCAACCTTTTTAATCTCACAGCACCCATAACAAGGCACTAAAATTGCCAAGGCACACCAGTTCTTTTTCTTACATTAAATTATTAAATTGTAATTAATTTTTAATTAACACAGTTAAGATTGTAATCCTATCCACACTTTCCTTGGAGTTAGTCCCATAGACTATAATGGGAGTTGCTTCTGAGTAGAAGTGCTTAGGACTGGGCTGTTAATTACTACATGAAAAATATATTCATAAGAAGCGTGGAGAGGGAAATGTATGTGGTTTCTGGTGGTGGGGCCCCTTTTGTGATATAGGCACCCACTAAGAACTGATTTTTGGAAATTCAAACTGGAAGGGAATGAAAAGGGTGCCTATATTATCGTGCCTATATTTACATTGCAGAATCGCTGACTGATCAATGCCCTTCCCCAACCCCTGCACCTAGAAGCATGAAATTTGCGGAGGGTATATCTAATGCAACATGAGCACTTACTAAGAACTAATATTTAGAATTTTAACCATTCTGCTAATATGGGTGGCGCAAGCAGTTAAGACACTGTGCCTGTTAAGCAGCAGGCCAGGGTTCGAAACCCGGGTCGGCCCCATAAGACAGGGTGAGCTCCTGTCCTTAGCCCAGCTCTGCAACGCCAGAGGTTGGAGGGAAAACTAATCTAGGCACTCTAATGCCAAAGCATACATATTTGAACTGATTGCCCTTTATTAGTGAGACTTGATCACTTCCTAATTATCATTTCTTTTCTGTTCTTTCTTCTCCAGCCTTCTCATGCTGACAAAATAGCCAACCCTGAAGTAATGAAATGGATGAATGATTTGGCCAAAAATCGTAAGCAGCTTAAAGGTGTGCTGTCAGCATCATGCTATTTTTTCATATGGTATTGCTCTTTTCCTAATGTGTTGCATTGAATCTGGTGGATAACATAGGAAAAAATGTTGCTTACAGCAAATCTTCAGTGCTCAAAAAAGGTTAAAGTTAAACTCTATAAAGGCTGAAAAAATAAACTGTTAATATCATTGTAAGCCTTAAACTCTGAGGACATGAGATAGGAAGCTGCCCACTTAAATTAAGGTGTGGAAAGGGATTTAAATATTCTCTCTTCTTGTTACTCAGGGGAATAAAAAACCATTTACCGTATTTCCCAGCTTATAAGATGCACTTTTTTCTCCCCAAAGGTGGGGAAATGTCTGTGCGTCTGATAGCGTGATAGGGCCACTCCGGGAGCACCTTACCCCATCATGTCATATCGTTGGATTCATACTGAAGAGCAGAATCCAATGGAACAATCAGTTTTGAGATATCTCCTTCCTATCAAAAGTTATGATGAAAAAAGGAAAAATCAAAAATATAAAAAAATACATTTTTTGGCAATTTTTTTAAGCTGGTAGGAATTTTGGGTTGGGAGGGTAGGAATTTTGGCATTGGGGTTCAGGAATTTTGGGTTTGGCATCTGGTCACCCTGGCACAGTTGCAATCCTAAGCAGCCTTCCCTGGCTTGGAGACTTGCTCCAAAGTAGACATGCAGAAGACCTGGTCCCTCCTGCTCCATGCCTATGCCTCCCTCATTCTTCCCTATCTCTCTAGATCCCCTCACATTTCCCTGCCTACCTAGATCCCCCACCCCCTAAAGAACCCCTCAACTTACCTGTCTTCCTGGACCATCTGCAATGAGATTTGTGCAAAACGTTGTTGTCTGATCATTTGCAATAAGATTTGTGCAAAAGTCACAAATCACTGACACTAGAGATGATGAGTTTTTTGGGTTACCAGAAAATTAGAAGAGTGCTTTAAGGGTGCTTAAAGTCTTTCCTCATTTGTTATTGACAGTTATAATGGTTCTTAATACCACTGTTGACTTTACGTGGTTGAAATATTATTCTGCTATATTTTATTAAATATGTTAGTACACCATTTGGTTCAGAATATTTTTTTTCTTGTTTTGCTCCTCTAAACTTTGTTGCGTCTCATGGTCCGGCACGTGTAATAAGCTGGGAAATACGGTAGATGGTCATTAGATATTGGCTGTAAGGGAGACTTTTGCAAAATATCCTGGAAGTGGTATTCTGTTCCAACAAGAGTGTGGACAGTAATGGAAATAATAATTGGCTTATGTTGCAGTTATAAATGAGTTAACAGGACCATTTTCCTATTTGCTAGAACTGCATAGTTGCATATAGGTGTTGGATTAATCTTTTGGTATGCGTCAAAGACAGAAATGGATATGAGTTTCTACTGAGTCCTTAAATGATTCATTTATGGTATATATATGCAAACCCACGTAAAACTGAACATAGACAACTTGTTGGCTATAGGCAAGATTGTGGTTTGTCAAATATTGGTGGCAGGATCAGTTTCCTTCAATGGAGTATTGAAAATGCAAAGCCTGGAACACTACTGTGCCAGTGAATGACTGAACCAGTGTATCCCAAACTCTTTAACACCAGGACCCTTTCTAAACAGTACTCTAAGGCAGCCTTTCTCAATCTTTAAGGGTGATTTAAGGGACAAGGGTGATCATATTGCTAAGGGGATATAGGGGTGGGCTGCAGCAAACTCCAGGAGGTGTGTTAACTATAGTGGTAACAAATCACCTTGAAGAAAAGGCGCTGACTCAAAATACTACTCTAGTAAACTTTTAAAGTTCATAATCTTATTATTTTGTTCTGCTCATTTTTATACCGCTTTTCCTCTGAGATTTAATTATGAGACTTCCTGCTGATATCAAAAAATGTTAAATAAAAGCAGTTAAAAAATTAAAAGTGCATCCCTTTACAATATTTTAAAAACAGCTTTTCTTACTGTTATAGACAGGCAGTCAGTAATGAGAATTGGAAAGAACCCTGTGCCTTTTCCTGGCTCAGCTGAAGAATGGAATGACTGCCTCTTTAAAGCAGTAGAAAAGCAGTTTTTAAAAACGGTGATTTGCAGTCGCCATTTGTGGTAACTCAAATCCATGTATTAAAAAATCGGTGTATAACAAGGTTGGACTTGTAGTTCATTTGTATCTTGTGAATTTTCCTCAAAGAGTTGAAACTCAAAATGTCAGAAGAACATGTGAAAGCACCTCAAAGGGACCTTCACCAGGACAGCACCAAAGAGACTGTGAAACAGGACGCAGGCAGTACTACTTTAAGTCCACCATCTGTGGAAGAAACTGTGGATGCTGTGCTGAAGCGATTGAAGGAGAAGCGGCAGCAGCTGAATATCCCTGAGAACATTAAGGTATGTTGTTGTATAGAACTCCTGTGTGCTCACCTAGCCAATATCAGAGTTAGACCTGCTTTGCCTGAAGCTGAAAAGCAGTGTTGGCTTCCATGTTTTGTTACCATCTTGCATCAGTTAAATACAGCCACTTTGCAGCAGGAAGTACTGTTATGTATTGTTTTTGTACCCCAGAGGACTCCTCGGGGTAAGCATCTCCTTACCACAAATTGAGCCTCAGGAACTGGGTTTTATGTAGGATTTGAGTCTCCTTGTCTTAGCTGACCTCAAGCTGAACATGACCTCAAGCTTCCACCCCCTTTAAACTGATAGAAGCATCAGGGACTGCTACTTTTTCTAGTCAAAGAACTCTCCATGACCATCTCCACCACTTTCTATTCAACCATGAATCAACCATGTGATGGAGCTGTGGACAAATCTCATTGCAGATGGTCCAGGAAGACAGATAAGTTGGGGGGTTCTTTAGGGGGTGGGGGATCTAAAAAACAAAGACACAAATGCAATAGTAGGCTAGTTACTGGAGGTATAGTGTCCATAATATGAGAAGTAAACATTCCATTCAGTTTTGCACTACTCAGACCATTTGAAATACCATGTCCAATTTTGAGCATCACATTTTAACGGCATAGATAAATTGCTTCCGAGGAGGGCAACAAGCATGGTGAAGGATTTGGAAACCAAGTTCTACGAAGATAAAGGCACGTGTTGCCCCATCACCCATTGGCTTCATGTGTGCCGAATCCCTCACATACTTAACTAAGCCTATACCCATTTTAGCTACCTGAAAGGTCCTGCAGTTTGGTTTCAGGTTTGGAGGATTATCAAGGGATAAACCAGCATGCTTCAGAAATAGCTCGATGTTTTCATGGTACAGCACTGACTAACATAATCAACGGAGTAAAAATAAAACTCATGTTAATCAGTCTTTAACAAACAAAGATGGTGCTTTTCTATGAGACGAATTTCACAGGGCTTGCGTATATTTTGTGAAGAGCAGCAGATGCTGACCTCAGCTTGCAATTTAATATTCATCTGAGCTAAGCAGCAACTGCCTTCCAACCGTCAAGTGGCATCTCCTTTTTCCTTCCCTCATTACTACACCAGCCCAGCAATCTTCCACCCCCATCAGGGACTGCTACTTTTTCTAGTCAAAGAACTCTCCATGACCATCACCACCACTGCTATTCAATGAGCTGGGATAAGCAACTCTAGCCTTGCTTACCACTAGAGAAACAAGCATCTAGGAATGGCCATATCTTGTCTTTAAATAACTGGGGAACAAGCTTGATGCTCGGTGATGATGGAAAACACTATCTCCATCCAGATATTTGCCACACCATCCAGGAACATTTAAACCCATGGACCCCTTCTAGATATGTAAGTGCAATTAAGCCATGGGTCAGCACCAATGTCACATGTGTCAATTAAGCTATGTGTCAGTACCACAACAATATTAGTAAAAATTAGAAAGATTTGGAAGAAGTGGTCTCAGGACCACTTCCTGTACTTTTTTATATAGTTATGGAGAATTGCAGAATGTGTAACATCCCAGATCGTAATTAACAGTAAGGAATATGGAAAGTTCCTGATTTTTGTGTAATTCCTTGACATTTTAGCCAAGGTGCAAACCCAGATTATGAGCACAATCCTAACCATGTTTACTCAAAAGGAAGCCCCATTGTGTTCATGAGTCTTTCTCCCAGGAAAGTGTCTTTAGGATTGCAGCCGAAGCTGATGTAGACTATGATAATTGCTGAACCGTTAAGTTATTGCATTGTTAATTTTTACCTATGATGAGTAACAATTTCAACAGGGTAAAGCCTCTGTCCTAAGGAGATAGAGAGGATTATTGGGGAAAGCACCCTTCAGTAAGGAGAACTTGAAGCCATTTAGGGTTCAGTGTACCATATCTATCTATTTTTATCTGAGCTTAACCTCTGATATGGAAGAACTGTATATTTTGTCTTCAAAGCATGTCCCTCAATGAGTGTGTTAGTAGTAGCTTATTCACTTTGAATTCATCAAAGCTGTCATTCACACTTTGATAGAAGCAAAATCAATATTTTTTGTGATAATAAGAGAGCTGATAAAAGAGCAGGTGTCACAACACCACAGTCTCTGCTTGTTGAAATTAATTTGGTATCTGCTTTCGCAAGGCATCTGTCACTCTATCTCTGACCCCACACACCCTTTTGACCCCTCTGACGCCCAAGCAGTCAGTGTCTTATTCTTGTCCCCAAATGACACCTACCTTCTTCAATCCTAGTTATCATAGTTGAATGTGGTTACTAAATGCAGTGCCAAGTCTTCAAGCCATGTTTATTTTTAGGAGTCGGGTGTTGGAGGGGTATATTTTTAAAGAACGGATTTGATTTTCATATTGTCATTGAGATGTTTACAACATAAGTAGCCTCAAGGGACTGTGTTGGAAGAGTGCTCTTTGGCAATTTAATGGCACTTTACGTAATGATTAGTAATTTGAGTGCATACATATAAAAGAGATTGACAGTCCAGCTGCTTTCTCACCTCCGTATTCAGATAAAGGCATGACTAGAATGATGGTAAAAAAATACCAAGCAACAGAATAAACAATGTTTGATAAGCCTAAAATCAAAGACCTTTCTTTTACAATCAGATCTATTCTGAACTGAGAGACTATCACAATGCTAACCCATGTAGGACCCGTTACTTTTTTCCACTCATTTCCACTGGTCTCTCTCTTTCTTCATACAAGGTGAACAGCTTTGGTGGAGTGCTAATTATTGATTTAGGCTTCCCACTTCCACTCAGGATCTTTGCTTCTTCTGGACTTGGTAGAATGAAAATGTTCTAAGAATGAAACTGGCTCACCGCCCAATTCTGTCCAACATCTGATGATGCAGTTGTGTTGCTGAAGTCCATGCAGCATCCAGTGGTGGGAAAAGGGGTGATGAGAGTTCTTAACGGTGGAAAGTAAAAACATTTTCTACTTACCTTTGCATAAATCTCCTGCTGGCCTAGGGGTCTCGTTTGACCCAGACCAGCTAAAGAGATTGTGTAAATATGAGGAGGTGCAGGGGACAAGATCAGATTAGAAAATAGGGGATAGGATCCTGGTGCATACAGGTGCTAACAAGATTCACCGCTTCCTCCCCCTTTCCATCCTAAAATCCACTCTGCCCCTTCCTGCCAACAACATTCCCCCATGGGCAAATTAACAGCACTGGCAGTGACTCTGGGAACTACTGCTATACATACTGTGCTTCGTGTGGTTTGCAGCAACTGCCCAACAAGTGACAACAGGTAGTCCTACCCAGAGTCCAAAGGAGATAATATGATTGTGTGTGTGTGTGAGAGAGAGAGGGGGGGGGCATAACTTTCTTCTATTGAAAGGTTGAGAAATTGAGAAAGGCTTAACCCGCTAATAGGAAAGTAAAATTGATCTTGAAAGTGTTTTTTTTGTGTGTGTGAGATAAAATACACTTCTGTTTCCATCTTCTATAACTATGTATTCCACAACTTTAAAGTGGTCAGTTGTTCTGTGGTGCTTTAGGCCCCACTTCCTTATCTCAGCTGTATCTCAGTGGGAATATTTTTAATGGAAAACTGAAATTTCCTTTTTGTACATTTTGTGTGTACCTAAAGCATCATTGTTATTGACCTCATTATTGTTGTAGCTGTTCTAATCTTACATTGTCAAAAGGAAATGTTTAACTAAAGGAAGGAGGGAGCTCAGCTGAGGCTTCTGGAGAAGAGAGCATGGGAAGGAGGGAGCCTTGCAAGTGGAGCTGCTGCTGCTCTAAAACTTTACAGTGAGTTTGGTTTGGAGGGAAAGGAGGAGAATTAATTTATTAAAGCAGGGTTGCCAGTTGACCAGAGAAACTCCAGTCTTTCCTGCTCCTATGCCCTTGTAGATAGATACACCAATATATACTTTGCACAAAAAGCACGTATTTTACAACAAGGGCTTGAGTTGCTCAGATTGTGGGGCCTTTCATCCAGCTGTTGTCAAAGCAGAGGAGCAGGAACTGGGTGTAAAGTTGGCAACCTGCTCAGGTTAGGGATGATGGGGATAACTCCTGGCTTCTTACGTTTTACGTCTCCAATCCCAGTTGTGTCCACTCAAAAGTATTATAGTCAGTTGGGGCAAAGGAAAGGGGGCAAAGAAAAAGAGGCCAAAAAACCAAGCCTGTGCATGCCTGCCTGAGAAAGATTGGCTGCTTGGATCACTTAAACATGGGCCTTTTGGTTTGGGAAACAGGTCTTGCAAAGAGGGTGCTAACAATAAGTACTATAGTGTTGAAATTAAGTATAGGAAAGTAATATGAGTGCTTTTAGCTTTTAACATTCCCTACATTTGTCCTACATTTTGGGGGGTGCCCTACATTTTTTTAACATGTCAGGAATTTTGCTTAGGTTTCAGGAATTTTGAGGGGCCTTGTCCTCTTTTTGGGCATCTGGTTACCCTGAGTTAGGGTTCCTGAGCATTCTATAGAATTATCCATTCTTATGGAATAAGAATTCTTATCCATTCTTACAAGAATTATCCATTCTTATAGAATTATCATTTTTTTGATCAGAAATCTTGTAATTTAAGAAAATCTTCCTTCAGTTTCTAAAGAGATAGCACATACACAAACCTCCATGAGATGAGACCCTAATTCATAATTTTTGTATAAATAGCTTTCTTTTAAATAGGCTATGACAAAAATGCAAATGGCTTTGGAAAAGCTCACTCCCCAGAAAAGCCTACTCTATTTTGAAAGTATTCATGGATGATCTGTAAGTACGCCATGGAAAGATGGGTAAATCCCAAGTTACCCATTACATGCAGTTTATATGTAAAGCTATGTTTGCCACTCTGTGCAACAAGGAATGTAAAGTGCAGAGTCTCAAACGTGGAAAAGGAGACATTACTTGGAATGTCTTGATCATAGCTAGAACCACACTGTCCAGCATTGTCCAATTTCTAAGTTTGTATTACAGCTACTTCTGCCTAATAAGAGTTGACATTTGCTGAATCCTTAGTTTGATGTGAAATAGTTTGAATCTCATAGATTTTCTTGTGAGTTTGAAACCATCTGAATATACTTTATTCCCACTCCCTCTACAAACCCATAACCTGCTGTGCTTGGCAAGTACAAACCTGGCACCATCATATTGCGTGAAGGTGAGCCACCTTTGGGTACCATCAAGATAATGGAGCCATAAACTCGGTATATATAATTCTTTTGAAAGAGGTTTTATGCAAAGAAACATAGCCAGGAATCGTGCATCACTTGTTACCAAAACATACTTTGTACCAAATATTTTCCTATTCTCATACCAGTTAAGGACAATGATATGATAAGCTGCAGTCTCTCAAATGATGTGCAGAGGATTGGTGGTGATGTCGTGGCCACATTCCTGTTTTTCCAGCTTTTTCTAGAAGGCTGCTAATTGAGCCTAATTTGATAAGCAGTTTGTAAACACTGACATTGTTTTGAGTGAGGCTTCCAGATTTATTTGATTTGGTAATTGTCTTCCTGTTTTAAGCAGAATTAAGGGCCTTGGTTCTGTCTAGTTGAAGAATGAATTAAAAGAGTGGGTGTTGTGGGTGGGGGACAATAATCCAAACAACTCTGTTGAGTACTGGAGTACTGTTCTGGCATTTAGAAAGAGACAGTGTTTCTCTCTCTCTCTCTCTCTCTCTCTCTCACACACACACACACACAGAATATATATATAGCAGTTTGTAAATATATATATATATATACCGTGTTTCCCTGAAAATAAGATACTTATTATTTTGGGGGGTCAAAAAAGCACCATTTTCAGGGTCTTATTTTCAGGGTAAGCCTTATTTTAATTAACATAGATAGCAAAATGTAGGACAATGAAGCAAAAATGTAGGACATCCAGACAGGAGGCTAAAAATTGAGACAAATCTGGTCATACGGTCATAGTGGGCACAGAAGTAAGCCCCACCCATCCCTACCACACTCAAAAGGCTTACTCCCAGGAAAATCTGGCTGAAAGATCCCTATTCTGTCTGTGTCTGCACAGAAGGGTTGGGCTTTCAGGCTGCTATCCCATCCACACTTTCCTAGTAGTAAATCCCACTGACTATAATGGGGCTTACTTCTGAGTAGGAGTAGTACCAGGCTACAAAAGAGGACATGTCCTGGAAAAAGAGGACACATGGTCACCCTGTGCCAAAGCCAAGGGAAGGGAGGGGGGACTCCAGAGAACACCACATCCTGGAAAAAGAGGACACACTGTTCCCTAAGGAAAGCCAAAATCAAGTGAAGGGAAGGGAGGACTCTAGAGGACATGTCCTGGAAAAAAGGACATATGTTAACCCTGTGCTAAAGATAAGGGAAAGGGGGCTCCTCCTGGTGAGGGGGTGAAGCCCCCCAAGCTGGGGGAGGGAAGGGGATTCTCTCCACTGCAGCTGCCAGGACCAGGGAGGCAGGAGAGATGGATATGCCTCCTTAGGGCGAGGCCAAGCTAGCAAAACACCAACACGCGTCTTGGGCTTCCAGCAGCAGCAGCAGCAAAAGGCTCTGAGGCTCCTATCCTATCCACACTTGCCGTGGAGTAAGTCCCACTGACTGTAATGGGGCTTCCTTCTGAGTAGCAATGCAAGTTCAGGCTCTGAGGCTCCTATCCCATCTACACTTGCCTGGGAGTAAGCACCACTGACTATAATGGGGCTTATTTTTGAGTAGACCTGCAAAGGCTTTGATGCTGCGATGCGGAAGTGGGATTTCAGTAGGTCTTATTTTTGGGGGAGATCTTACATTAGACCTCAGGGCAAAAATCCAGGTGAGTTTTATTTTCTGATTAGGTCTAATTATAGGGGAAACACGGTATATGTTATCAGATATGTTATCCGGCTCCAGCAGATTCCAGGAAGTACATCAGAACACTCGATCCAGAAAAGCGCATTGCTAGGAACAGCTAAGATACTGCGCAGAACCCTCAAACTCCCAGGCCTCTGGTAGAGGACCCGAGATTGAGGATAACATACATACACTACTCATGGAGGCATCTATCTATCTATCTGTCTATCTATCTATCTATCTATCTATCTATCTATCTATCTATCTATCTATCTATCTATCTATCTATCTATCTATCTCTCTCTCTCTCTCTCTCTCTCTCTCTCTCTCAGCATTTCTCAAAGTGGGGGTCGGGACCCCTTTGGGGGTCGCCTAGAGCTTTCCTGGGGGTCGCCTAAAGACCCCTAGTGCAGGGGGCCAGGTAGGGCTTGCCAGACCTCCGGCTGTAGCTGCACACACTCTGGGGCTGACTGACAGCCTCAGGGCTCAAACCTATCCATGCCTACTCTGAAATAAATCCCATTATAGTCAGGGGGGCTTTACTCCCATGTAAATCTGGATAGGAGTGCAGCCTCAGGGCCCAATCCTATGTATGCCTACTCTGAAATAAATCCCAATGTGTGCAAAGAACACACATTTCATTTGTAACCATGAAAATACATCCTGCATATCGGATATTTACATTATGATTCATAACAGTAATAAAATTACAGTTATAAAGTAGCAACGAAAATAATTTTTATGGTTGGGGGTCCCCACAACATGAGGAACTTATAAAGGAGTCACGGCGTTAGGAAGATTGAGAACCACTGATCTATCTATCTATTTATCTATATGTATGTATATGTATGTATGTGTGTGAGTGTGTGTGTGTGTGTGTGGGGGGGTGTGTGTGTGAGAGAGAGAGAGAGAATTGATCCAGCAGGGGTTAATTATGACTGGCTGCCCAATTCTATCGTGCACTGGAACAGGCTGGCCAGCTGGCCTAAACTGTATCCAGCATAGAGTAGGAGGTATATAAGAGTATACACCTGTGTAAGAGTACTGAGATTCATTTCTTCGTAACCTGTGTTCCATGGCTGTCACCTCAATAGGGCTATTTGAGCTGCATCAGTTAAATCGCTAATGCAGATCCAAGCAGCCCGGTATAATGCATGATGGGGTTTATGTCTGGCCTAAGTGGCAGCAGTCTGAGCCTGGTTGTCAAGACCTGGTCCATCCACCTTAAATCATTCACACCTGAATGAAATCAAATGAAACAAAATATAATTGAAAGCAAAACCATTGCTTTCAATTAGATTTTAGCCAAGACGTCAACTGGATTGGAATCATACTATATTAATTCAGTATGGATTATTTAGATGCAAGGAATATGTTGCTGTCTTGTGCAAGGCATGCGCATATGCAAACAGAGTAGGGGTGCCCAGTTTCTAAAAAGAACCTTATCGTTTTCTTTGAAATCAAGCTGCCTTGCATGTCCTACTAGGAGAAAGTCAGAGTAAAAATCCATTAAATATTTTTTTAGAATGGTTTGTTCAATGGGTCGAGATGGCGATAGGTACAGAAATAAATTGTTCTGTGGGGTACAGATGCCAGTCAATGTTAAAAATTGAAGCTAATTGAGTGAGTCAATTGGGGACCTTTACTTACGGCTATGCATACCATCTTACACTTTTTAATGATGTGAATCTTTACGTTTTCTTTTATGTATGAAAATACTTTTTTAATGTATAGAGGAATACAGTTAAATGAGGAATGCAATCCTAACCTAGGCCAGCGCATCTCATCAGTCTTCCCGTTCCTGTTGTGATGTAGAGAGTCTGTTTACTGGCCTAACCCTCCCCCAGGAGTGATGCAGAAGCGTCTTACGGCAGGTACTTTTGTGACACCCGCAGGTGTCAGCACAGGACTTATGCCTGGGCTTAGGCAAGCCTAACTGGAGCTTAGGATTGCAGCCACAAATTCTTTCCGTTCCTTGATCATTTTGGTCAATATAGAAGATGTCCTATTTGTAGGAATCCCAGGTTCAATTCCTAACATCTTTATTTAAGAAGTTCTGGTAGGAGGGCTGAAAAGGATTTCTGCCCGAAACTCTGGAAAGCCACAAACAAATTAAGGGCACAATCCAGAGTAATTACGGGAGCACATAAGAAACATTACGTGCACCCGTAGTTACTGCACCACCTAATGAAAACCTATGGGAAATTCATATTGCAATCCAGAGTAACTTGTTCTTACTCCAGAGCAAGGACTTCCCGTAGTTACTCTGGTTTTCACCTTATGTGTGACTGTATGTACATTATCACTTTAGCTTTTAATCTACATGCCCCTTTCCAGTCCTCTAAATCCTACTGGATTTTTCCTAATCTATGAGACGTTGCTGCCCGGAGTGCTCAGAGCTTATGTATTGTACAAAACTTAGGTTATGAAAGTGAAAGGATGGAATGAAATACATGGTGGGAATAGTGGGAATCTGGGAATCCATAGTGGAAATCTGTTTAAATGGTCTTGGAGCCAAACTGCTGTTTTCAAGTTATTGTGAATGTCCAAGATACTATTTTTCCAGAATTTTATAGCTGATAGTGAAAGGCAAGACCTTATCAGGCAATTTGTAAAAATGGCTCTGGAAGCTTTGAGAATGTGACTCTAATCATCAAGCAGTAGCTGGATAAAACATGTGAGTCATCTCAGTATGTAAATATTTGAATGATTTTTTCCATTGTTTTTCACATATTCCCTATGGACATCACTTTCCAAATATACAGAAATAACAATAATCAAGGTGTGCAAGACTCAAGAGTCTCATTGGAGAGATGTATGGAATATATGAGTTCTGACAATCAGTTGGATAATTGCCAGTCATCAAGTCAAACACTCACAACCTTAGTAATACTGACAGTTAAGGGTCAATGAGGTCTGCTGCCAAAGAGGTGTGTGATGGAGTGTGTGTGACTATGGGCAAAATCCATAGCAGTTACGGGTCCACACAGTTACGTCACCCTCTAGTGTTATCTTATGGAGAGTCATCTTAACTGCTCCGGAGCAAGGGGCTTAATTTCACTTTAGGATATAGGCCGATGTGACTGTTGCATGGACCTTCTAACTAGGCCTTAAAACTAGTTGCTATCCAGAGTTTGACTTAGCTTTTAAAACCAGCAGGGGAAATCTGGCATGAAGACTTAGGATCACCTATGCCTCTATTAAAACTCTTCATACTAAAAAAAACCCCGAAAAACAGACAAAATTCTTCATGCTATTGCTTTCCTATAAAACTTCTGATCCAGAATGGATACATTAGGACAAGTATGCTTCCTGTTTGTCAGGGAGCCCAGTTTTTCTTTAGAGTCAACATGGTGCTGCTATTTCTTTCTAGGTAACCAAGCAAGATAAGAGTCTGATAAAGCCCCTTTATGAAAGATACAGAATTATCAAGCAACTTCTGTCGACACCGTCTTTGATTACAACCATTGTAAGTCCAAAAAAGATTGAATAAATATATTCTTGGCTATCTTAGCGCACATTTATGCAGTCCATTTTGCCTATCAAGAAATAATTCCTATCAAATATGCTGAAGAAAGAGTTCAACCAAAGGATCCACAGTTGTGCCGAAAAGGGGATGGCTGAATTTGTGAAGTTTTAGTCAACTTCGTTCAAGCTTCATCTTGCCTATGTGCTGTGCTTTTAAAAAATAAAAAATAAGAAGAGACCATACTTTGAAGTTGGATGATCATACCATTTTTTGACACTGCAGTACAAATTAGGGCAGTGCTATGTCAGTATCAACATTGGTGCTTCCTGCATAAAGTGACAATGAATAGAAATTAAATGCATGTGTGTGTCTGCCTTCTGCGCTCTTCTGGGAAGCAAGCTTGTAATGTATATGTTATTTACTTGTGCGCTTAAAACTGTATTCTGCAGTTCCAATGTGCAATGCTGTCCCTACTCCCCTTTTGTCCCTGAGCATCCACACCATTTAGAATAGGGAAGCAGCATTTCCAAGCAGGCCCCTCTAGCCACTGTACCTGTCCTCAGACATTTTGATACAGCCCTTGGTCTATAGTGTGGGACCATAACTTTCTTGGGGCTGCTGCTTTCTGACATACCCCTCAATCTAGAGTAGCTATGGCAGCTCTTGTGTTGACGGCAGAGACATTATGTCAACACAGTTACAGCACCACCTAGTGGAAACCTATGGGAAATTCATAGAGCAATCCAGAGTAAATTTTTCTTGCGTCGACACAAGAGCTCCCATAGTTATTCTGGATTGTGCCCCACAGAAACAGTATTCTTTCACCACCCCTATTTAGTCTTTTTCTATGGTGGCCTATTTAGGAGAATAGGATTGCACTCCTAAGTACTCCTTTTCTTAAATACATTCCACTGAACTCTGTGGAGCTTTGCTTAGGATTGACCAATAAGGCTTGCTTGTTTAATGGTATGGGCTTGCTTGTTGCCAATGTTTTAAGAGCTTGCTCTTGCAAAGGATATATTGCTGACAAATAATTAAAACAACTGGGACTGCTTGGGAGAGGAAGATCAGGGAAGTTATTGTACTTACTTGCATGGATGGGGAAGAAAGAGATTCAGGAATCATTTGGTAGTGTGAATGCCTCTAAAGAAGGAGAGAGATCAAAAGGAAAACTGACCCCAGCCAGTGCAGGTTTTTTATTTGCATTAAGAACTGCAAATTCCCATTAAATTCTGATTAAATTCCTATTAAATTCTAAATCCTATTAAATTCTGATTATGCAAGGCTGATTAAAGCCTTGCATGTGAAAATGATCTTCTTTGTGAAAAATCCAAAGCTCAGTGGCAACAAATTGGGGGGAAGGTTTTGTGACACCCCAGTTTGTGTAAATGTCCCCATGCCTTTTTAGCACATCTATTTTCCCAGAGATGTTTTGGAAGGTTCATTTGCAAGTGTTTCAAGCCCTGGCGTCTGCTTGCAAACTTTCCAGACCTTCTGGATCTGCTGCATCACATGCAGAGTGAAAGTAAATGAAAGCACCCCTTCCTCCCCTCTTTAGCTATGCAATCCTGGCGATCATATCACTGCCTGCATCAAGACTCAGGGAGTAAATTTCCCTAAAAGTTTGAGAACCACTGCACCTTTCCCCCCAACCCCGTTCACTTTTGCAGTACTATTTGTTTGCACAAGATACTTTGTTTTCTGTTTGCTCGTATACCTCTATTTCAGGGGTTCCCAAATTCACCAGGATCACTGCACCCTGTGGGCATAGCACTCTAACGTGATGGTGGCATTGCCAGCCACTCCTAGGGCATTGCCATCTTGAATCGTGCACTATTCAAGATGGTAACACCTGTAGATCTGGTAAAAAGAGGCTGCCAGTGTCATCCTGCAATGCCCTTGGATGCCACGGCAAACAGTTTGGGAACTACTGCTGCAGTCCTGGACAGATTTTTTAATGATTTGTGATGCAAATCCTTGGGAGATTTCAAATAATTTGGGATTCAAATCTAATTTGCTTTATTACCTTCAGCACTCATTTTTGAATACATGCATGTAAGCAAGCAATACAATTTGATAACTGAAATTCCATGTTACAAGCAGGAAGAGGAAGACTCTGATGAAGATCATTCCCTGAGTAGCTACGAATTATCCTCTGCTTCATCCATCAACCTGCCCACTGATGAACATCTACATCATTTGGAGGATGAGAAAGATCCTGTCTGTGTTTCACCCATGGATGAAAAGCAAGCAATCAAACAGCCTGTCCTATCAATGTCTAACTTACATGAGGCCACAATGTGAGTGTTGACTTCTGTAAATTTAAAAGACCGGCACGAACCTTTTCCTCCTGGAGATCCATAAAATGGATCGTGGATTAGCAACAGTAGTATAGGAAACAGGATGTGGAAGTCATCTACCTGTTAGCCTGCTTAGCTCTGTGTTCAGAATGACCCAGTGTAAGCCAAGATACTGAATACAGCCTTTCCCACTTGCAATACAAAGAACATATGCTATTGCAGCTGCTTTAATGTTCATTTTCAAAACTCTTCAATATCTGTGGCAGAATTAGCAAAATTCCCCGATAAATTTTTTGCATGATAAAAAGCAGTTTTGAGCACCCAATGTTATGTTATGTATGTCAAAAATGTTATGTTTAAGTATGTACTGGATGAAGTAACACTGGTTGAGGTGGTATGAGTATTCCTGACCTTAGACCTATCAAATGACTTTCACCAAGCAGTTTTCAAATTCCACTTTCTCCCCTGACAGGCCTGTGCTGCTAGAACATCTTAGAGAAACAAGAGCAGACAAGATAAGGCTAAGGAAAATGTTAAGAGAATTTGAGGAGCAATTCTTTAAACAAACAGGAAGGTAAGGAGATTGCACTTTTGTGTTTGAAATACTGCTTTGAATGTCCAGTGGTGCTTTGAAAGCCCACTTGGAAGATAAAGTGGGATATAAAATTATAAGTGCACCATCCAGTTAGCCTGCCCCATATCCAGTGCAATTTCGGGGTTGCTGCTGTGCTAATGGGAGGAAGGTTTTCCCCTTTCTCAGATGGCATGTCAGCAGTCCCAATAGGTCTAATTGGAACTGCACCACCAATTTCAGTGGCACAAATCTGAACAGATCTGAGCATCCTGAGACTGCTCTCCACCACCTCGGAAGCTGATCTCTAGGCATAACTGGATCCCTGAGCTGCATTACCCTACTGCGAAGTCGAAGATGTGCTTTACAACACATTTATGGCATAGGACACTTGCGCCGGCCTAACTCCTTTCTTAGGACACATTCCAGAAGTGCACTAGTGTTACCCTACTGGGCTGACCCTAGTTATTCTAGAAAAGGCTTGAGGCAACCTAAGGAAACATAGGCTGCCCTAAGCCATGTGGACCTGGGCTGCCTTAGCTGGGACAGCCTAGGCAGTTCAGGAGAGGCATATAGAGGGCATGTTTGGCATTGCCTAGGGCAGAACAGTTATTCTGTATCCAGAGCCTGTTTCCAGGGCAGAAATGCCCTCTTCCAGCTCCTAAGAGTTATACCACCTCAGGAGCAGGTATAATAATGAGTAGACCCATAAGGGTCCATGATAAGGCAGAGCAATAATGGCAGTGTTGACCAAAAATCTGAGTTGTTGGCCAGCTTAGCTGCAACCTCTGCCTCTCAACTTCAGGATATGGCACAACTACGGCAGCCCACTAACCTGGGGATTGAGCAGGCCACTCCAACAAACCCCTTGTATTCACTGTAGACTGTCCTAGTATCTCACCAGGGACTCCTTCTAAGGCAGGCACCACAGCTGTTCCTTGTTCAGTGTGATTTGAGAAGGGTCTCCTCAGGAGCAAGTCCTCCCCAGGTGCCCCTGACTTGGTGTCTACTGAGCATGCTCTGGAGCAGCTAGGGCAGCCCAGGCTTCCTGACTCTCTGGATGCAGCATAACTTTCTTCTCTGGATTCAGAATATTTGGCAGCCCAGATATGGCACTCCTCACTGCCCTAACCCTTCGTATTGCGCAGGTTGTCAGTATTTTAGCATTTCTACTACATTACCTATACCATAACAAATCCCAGAAGCTGGCTGACTTGTTCACAAGATATGAGCTATGTCTAAATGAAAGCTTCTGCAAACAGTAGCTTGACAAACCAATTTGCCAGGACTTTCTGTGGATGGGTTGTCTTCCTACACTTTCATACCTTACACGGGTCATATCTTCCTAACAAGAGTTATTTCAGTCACACTTTATTTTATGAATTATAATGGGAATCTACCTTCACCTTGTCATCACAAAAAGGTAAGTGTTACCTGCCAACAGAGCAATCCCCCACTAGGTATGCATGTGGTTGGAAAGGAGAAAAGTCCAAAGGAGGAATGTGCAGAAATGCAAGTTGCAACCACTTTGACAGGTGAAAGTTTTTGATCTTCCAGGGACCTTTATTTTCTTGAGAGCCATACTCTCTCTTGGCACACTTGTGTGCAGAAAGGCTCACTTTGAGGATGACTGTCGTAACCATTCTGTGTATACATTCATGGATCACATATTGGAGCATGTCAAGCTCTGAATACTCTATAGCAGGAGCCTCCAAAGCTTTTGGTAGGAGGGCCACATCATCTCTCTAACACTGTGTCGGGGGCTGGAAAACTAATTTATATTTCAAATTTGAATATATTTACATGAATTTACATATAAGAATGTATTGGAGTGGATTACAAGGCTTGCCTGAGGGCCGGACAGAGGGGTCTTTCCAGGGACCACTCGCCAAGGGCCGCATCTGGCCCCTGGGCAGGTGTTTGGAGACCCCTGCTCTATATCATGAGACCAGAGAATCAAATCAATCATGTATGGACTAGACTGCTAGTCTTTACCTAAGGTGGACTGGACCAGCAGTGCCATGGAGACAGAAGGATAAAGGGAAGGAGAAAAGAGACAGATATAGATCAGATAAACACAATATGGCCCATATCCTAAAGTCAAATTAAGCCCTTTGCTCCGGAGCTGTTAAGATGACTTTCCATAAGATAACACTAGAGGGTGATGTAACTGTGTGAACCCGTAACTGCTCTGGATTTTGCCCTATGTTTAAAATTTAAAAATGGTACTGCATATTATGTGGCATGTCATTATGGTCAACTGCTTTTTAATGCCTTAAAGGGCACTCTTGCAAGTATTGTTCAAGTCTGCCTGCAATTTTCTCCCATATTTGCTTGCCCATTCCTAGGATTTTAACTGATGCACTACCCTTTTCTTTCTACTTTACCTGTGGGGGATCTGTAATTGAAGAATAGTCAACCAAACAAGAAATACCTTTTGGTCAGGGCTAGAAGTGTTTTGTGAACTTTTGTCATTGAATGTCAATGTTTGATTTGGCCTCTTACAGGAGTCCCCAGAAGGAAGACCGTATCCCCATGTCAGAGGAGTATTCAGAGTACAAGCACATAAAAGCAAAACTCAGGCTCTTGGAGGTTCTCATCAGCAAGCACGATGTCTCCAAAACCATCTGATACCAGTGGTTTGCAATAGTAAAACTCCCTGATTGGGGGTTTGAAGAAAGAAAGAGAATTGCACAGGTCTGGTTCTTTCTGCACAATGATTTGACACCTTGATATTCTGATGCACTTTATTAATGTTATTTTGCTGCAGGAGAGACAGAGAAATGGGAGCGAGTGTGAGAATGCAGAAAGGAGAGAGTGAGTGAAGGGGTGGAGGACCCTTAACTGTACGTCTTCTTTTCCTGGAGGGAGCTGTCACTCCATGACAGGTTTTCTCTTGCTTCGCCCAAAGAAGGCAGTCTTCTGCAAATTCTGGCAGCCGGCTAGGTATTCAGAGCTCTGTTGGCAGAACTCTTTACAAGAAGATGGCATGACTTCAGCAATGGTTTTCAAAGAGCAAGGCAGGCTTTTAAACAAAACCTCCCAAACTTATCTGGTCTCTGTCAACCAAGGGGGAAAGCAATAGATTGTGGTGTTGATCTCTGGTGATTTGAGAGGGTAAATTGCCTAACTGTAACAACTGTCTAAAACAACAAGTGGCATTGTGGAATGTCTTTCCTTATTTCATTATGTATTTACTGACCTGGTGTCCTTACATTGCTTTATGGGACTGCAATGTCTGGAAAGCTTTTGTACTTCAGAGTGCATGCTGCAGTCATAGGAAGATCCCCATGCTGCTAGTTTCAGTGGTTAGAGGAGACACATAAGGGGCTAGTTTTCTAATGTGCCTGCTAGGCTGAATGCTGCTGTGTGACAGGTACATTCAGTCTTGATTGGATACCTAGTTGGAAGGAACACTGTTGAAAATTTAATCAGCCACCCCTGAAAAGTCAAACAGCTATTGTAGACATGTCAAGAGCACTGTCCTGAGCACTCAATTTTAGTTTGGAGATGGGTGAGATATAAATCATTTAAATGAACAAGTATACCCCAGAAGACCCTATACCTAAACACTGTCTCCTCTGCTGCCAGGGAGTTGATTTTGTGATGCCTCACAAAAGTGTATTCGTTGCAACCCCACTTTTCTCCCAAAAGGTTGGGGATCAAGAGTTTCTCCCTTCCACCCCCAACATTATGCAGAAAGGGGTATCACTGAGAGCCTTTTGGTCTCCATCTTGCAGTGGAATCCCTCATGCTCTGTTTCCACTCCCTTGGTTTACTGATAGGAACAGTAGTCTACATTTCTCCATCTGTTGGAGATTCTTCTCACTTAAGGGATGTTACATCTGCTAGATCCTGAAAGACAAGCTCCTGTCAAATGTTGGTATTATAGATGATACTAGTGCTAACGTCTTCCTATACTGGTAAAAAGAGCATAGTTCGGGATACTGTTGAAAGCGCCTCCAGTTCCAACAAGCTTTGGCTCCTACGTAGTTCAATCTGAGTTCAGTCTATGAGTCTCAGTGAGCAGAAATGGGTGAAACCCTAAAGTTCAGGTCATGATGGCATTAACCCTTTGCGTGTGTTACAGTTGAAGAAAAAGCACAAGATGTAGTAGGTGTATAATGGCTTCCTTTCAACGTCAGCTTTCATTCTCTTTCCTAAAAAATGAGGCTTCTGCCCTTATGGTTATGATAATGAAAGTAAGTGAATATCAGAAACCTTGGATAAAATGCTAGGCAGATGACAGAAGTCATTAACATTTTCAGAGATCAGGGTTGGGTCTTAGAGATCTTCATAACCATCTCCCTCTCTGATCATGGAAAATGTTTTAAAACTGGCAGAATTATGTAAAAGATGCAGAATGTTTAATTTGCATAAATTATCCAGGTTGCAGAATGTTCTTGGTAAAGGATCAGGGTTATAACAGTCCGGAGTTCTTTGCCCAGATTCTTAAATTTGCAAACACTTCTTGTAGCTGAGTGAGAAAGAACCCCAAGGTAATATGCTCACTAGAGAGTATGAAATTTTCCTTTTAAAGTGCACTGTAATGGCATCAGCAGCACTACCTACGTGGACCAATGCGGGTGGCTAAATGTAGGGAGAGAAGGAGGGCAGGGCAGAGTGGAGGTTCTCCTCATTAGCGGCAGGGACCCATCCCAGCACCTCCTTGGTCCTGTTTTGATAACTGCACTCAAAGTACCTTGTATACCAACAAATGGGGTGATGAAGTAGTTGACTGTTGTGAATCGATAGCTGCTGTCCCCTATATTTTATTAAGAGAATTCCATGCAGATCTCTAAGAGTCATATAACACTGTTGGGAGAGGGAAAGAGAGAAAAGAGATTAATTCCACTGTCAAGCATGCTAATTCAATATTTGAACAGAGCAAAAGTTGCTTTGGTCATGAAACTATCAACTTGGATCTTCAGACCTGTGCCTTAACATCTTTCTTACATCTGTTGTACAACACTGCTCTAACTGTTTATATAAAACCTATATTTATATTATTATCTGTTTACAATCAGTTACTGCAGGACAACTGAAAGTTGTGACCTAAAATGATAGGACAAAAAATTAAATTAATTTGGCCTATGTTTAATATTGTCTTCCAGAACCAATTCTCTCTTCAATAACACTTTGATTGGTTCTGGTGGGATTTAGAGCTTTAGAGATTAAATGAATACATGGATTTTGATAAGGAAATAGAGAGGTGAAACCGTCCTATTGGTGGCAGCTCTTTTCCTTTTGGCTTCTGGTGCCTTTCGGAGCACGGCAGAGGAAATGGCTAATTCACTTTTCCAAACCTCATTACTGTTAATGGGGGTTTAGCATTGGAAAGCGTAACGATGGGTTCTGTTCAGGAGCAAACATATTGGACAACGTGTTTGGGCAGAACAACATGGTTGTCATAAGCAGAGGTACTATGCATCTATAAAACATTTGATCAGTACACAAAGTGCTATATCAAAGCAAGTTCCCTCATTTAGTGTTCGGTGTTGAAAAGTGCTTCCTGCTTAGAGCGATTCTGTGCAGTATTAATGGACTTAACTGTGTCTGCTCAACAGTAAACCCCATTTTTTTTTCAATCGGTCTTACTCCCAGGAAGTTGTGTTTAGAATTGCAGCCACAATCATGTTGTTACAATTACTATTCACATTGTCACTGGTGACTCTGTTTGCCCATGCTGTTGTTTAATCCAGCTGGCTTATACAACTTTGTAATATAAGGGCATATATGAATATACGGATGGCGCCATATAAGGATATATGGTGCCTTATATGATTTTGTCAAAACGTCAAGATGCTACTTCTGCCACATACGTATCATACATGCAGGCAAGCAAAATTGGATGGTCATCACAACCCATAAAATTAAATAGCAAGATGAGTAAACTGGGCCAATGCCATTGAAGGCAAAGAAAGGAAGAAGTATTTAAGAAGTAGGTACAGCTGAAAAGCAAAGGGGTGGCAATAGAGTGGAAGGTTGGCATTGGGGCTTTTTTAGGGGGGAAAGGTATAATTTTGTTCAGTCACATTGTGAACTATTTTTGAAGGAAACATGAAAATTTCGATACTGCTTGAGTTACATGTTTATCAATTCTGTTCCCAGGACATGCTTTTCTTGGGAGCAAAACTAGCCTTAAAATCGACAAGTGCTCTGTTTGCCTAGAAGTGATACCAGAGTGGATCTTAAGACACAGGTATTATGATCCATACTGTTTACAAGTTGTATCAGTAAATTTTTTTACTGTTTTTATTTAAATATTCAAACTATACACAGTTGAACCAGTGGCCTTTGGCTCAGTGTGGTGGCTTGCGGGCCTGAATGGCCAAGTCCTTGGCCATATGGGCTCACTGTGCCTAGAAATTGTAGTAGGCCTTTACTCCCCATAGTGCCATGGGAGTGATTCCCAATCAGGTTGAAATACAGGACAACCTTTGGGTGACATTAACTGAGGGTTCAATTGGGAAGTTGGGGTTTCTGCCTTCATTGCAACCATTACAGAAGTTGGAAAGAAGTTGTGCCTAATGAAGTTGAGGAATTAGTTCCTTCCTTGGACTGAGATCAGCTCCCCTTTATACCCACCATACTCACCAACAAATTGAATCCTTGACCTATAGCACTCCTTGAATATGTGCTATAGTACAGTGGTGTTCAAGCTATGTTTCAGGAAATATTGACGTTTAAAAAATGTTCTCTAATAAAGTTCTAATAAAGGATTCTCTAATAACCTCGCCCCTCCCTCTCAGAAACTTAGGAAGTAAATTTCCCTACGTTTGAGAACCATCACCACAGCAAGATGCCATGGAACAGATTCCCTACACGGAAAAGGAGTTTAAAAACCACTTCTCTTGAGAAAGTGGCTCCTTTATGATCCCTCCGCATAGGGTCCCAACAGTTTCACACAACTCAAATGGAATAGACACAGTGACAATTCCCTCTTTGAATACTGGATTCAGAGCAGATTAACAGGGGTGGCACACCCCATTACAGTTTATAACCAGTCACTGTTAGGCCAAACTTCCATTCAAGTTGCTATTCCCAAGTTGGTCTTCCCAGGATGCAAAAAGAAAATGAAATCAATTTTCTGGCACCTTGAATTGCAAAACTAAGCAATAGTGTGCAAAAATGCCACTGCAGACACATGGGTGTTTTTTTTTATGGGGGGGGGGCATTTTAAGGCCTTTGTTATCAGGAATAAATTCAATTACACAAATAGAAAACACTATGAAGGATAGCAATGCGTACCTAATAACCTGTGAGATAATGAAAAGCTACTCCATCCTCCTAAGCAGAAATTGCCAAGACTTGGTTGATAGTCACCAAAATCAAAGTGAGTGACATGCCAATTTTTCTTTAGCACTTTTCCTTAGCCTAGTGCTATAAATTTTGCTTTTCTTGATTACCAAAGCTTGTTTGAAAGCATGCACTTTGTTAGACCTTCTTATTCCTGTGTGATGATTGCAAAGATAGTTTATTAAAATAGTGATAATAGTTTATCACCTTATGATATTTTGGATAGATTAATGTATGCAGACTATTTAATCCAAGTGTCATGGTTATATGAAGGCAGCTGGGTCTCTTTTTTGGTTTAATGTTAGTGAGAGTATAAATGTGGATTTTCTTTTCCATCTTAATGTTAAAAAGGAACACTTTATAAACATAAGATTGTTCTTGCAATAGGCCACTTCTGGGTGGTGCATATTTTAGTGGGAAATAGACAGTCAGCAGTCATGCGTTACTCACCAGCTAACACAGGTTTAACGGCAAAGAAATCCAAGGAACCATGGAAAATATGCACTGCCTTGAGTGTTTTGTTTTGTCATTTGTATTGCAAATACCATGGGCATGATCCTTTAGCTCCCAGCTTTGCAAACATGGAAGGGATTGTCTATAAGCAATATTAAGCATACGCTACGTTGGAGAGGAATGGACCCCTGGAAAAGACTGTATGGAAGGTGCATTATGGCTTCACATTAGTGCAGTAGTTTCCAATATTTGAGTCACGAAACCACTGCTGCTCAACCAGATGCTGCCATCATGGGCTACTGAAATCTTGCAAATCCAAGATGGCAGCCCCTGGGGAACAAATAGGAGGTCAAATGGGGACATCCTACAGCAACCCTGTGAGTGTGATATGCTTTGTATGTGGACATAAGGCTATGGGAACCCTTGCATTGCTGGAAGGGGGCCAGTTGTGTTAAGCTATGCTGGCCACAATTATAACACATGGGAAAACCAGCTGATAGGAGGATTCAATAGCAGCCTATAGGGATCTCTTCCATGTGCACAAAACTATATATATAAGAAGCAAAGGACCATTATTATGGTCAAGAAACCATTTGTTTCGATTATCTGCCAACTGTTTGTATTTCTGCTGTATGTAATGTTAAAGCATGATTTTTTAAGCAAAAAAACTTTCAATAAGGTTTTGAAGGGTAATAACCTTCAACCTCTCAGTGCTAAACCTCAGTGAATTTTTCTTGTTTCAATGATGTTACGGTGTTTCAGTGTAATTGGCTTGACCACTTAACTTTTATGAATCAGAATGATCTCCTTCATAAATCTGTTTTAATTAAAAGTCATGTAAGAGCAACAGGAACAGATACACAAGTATTTGAAGTTTACAAACTACATCTTTGATAAGGGAAAAATGGTTTCATGACATGTATACAGTTGCTATTAAAATGTAATCTATATATTCTATATGATTGTATAATATTTTATACAACAGTACAAATAAAATATTTTTCTATTTATTATGTTGAGACACAGTTTTTTTTGTTTCTTGTTAGCTAATATAAACAACATAAATAACACTGTCAAACAACACATTGGAAGTGCTGACATTTTCTAGGCTGAGAGAGTTAAATCATGCTGCAATTATAACCTTTCATGCTATTTGGAGTAATCCCAGGTAAGTTGTTCAGTAGATTAAAATGAATGCATATTTAAACACCATTTAGAAGCCAGTAGTTTTTATTTTGCTAAAGCTGTTTATATAGATTTGTTACATTTGGCAAATGGAGTGAGAAGAGGGAAAAATGAAAGAAAATTTTAAAAACACCAATTGCAGCATCTAGATAGATAAATGGTTGCTGGGAAAGAAAATAAACCAAACCATGATTTCTAACCTTCAAAAGCACTGGTGGACCAGAAGAAAAGGAAGGCGGGAAAGAAATACTAAGGGCAGAACCATGTGCTACACTGGACAAGGGGCCACTGCCAAAAACAGCATCTTCATGTTGAGCTGACCCTCTCCCCCTATGATGTTTAGGTTTACTTATTTGTATTATGATGCAGTATGTTGTATGTTTCCCTGCTCCCCCTAACAATTTGTGTGGAAAATGGATACAAAAATGCATGGACATGAATTGGAATCCTAAGCACTGCAGAGGAGAATGTTAAAACTTGACCCAGGATGCTGTTTTTAGCAACTGCCATGTGCTTCCTCTAATGCCCAGTTCTGCCCCAAGAATACTATTGAAGAAGTCAATCACTGGCATTTGCTTTTGGTAAGAACGGCATTATGCATGCGTCTGACGAGAACGGCTGGCGATGGGAGTAGGCAACAGAGAAGGCTCCTAAGGAAAAGGGGAGGGATGGAAATTAACGTCCAACACTGATGTTGCAGGTCTTGCAGCTGGGATCTTTCTTGGCGTTGGCAGTCGACAAGCTCATTAGCTGATGACCAGTAATTTCTGCAACTGTGCCAAGGGAGAGATCCACTGGGTCAGTGTATATCACTTCCAAGATGACATCCTGTGCATGGTGATATACCATGATCCCATCTTCTTCAGTGCAGGTCAGAAATTTGTTATCCTGTAAGTTCAGCTGAGGGAGGCGCTGCTTACAGAATTCGTCTCCCGGTGATCCAGCTGGTGCGATGACGAGGATGACATAGTGGTAGGCTGTGTACATGCAGTAGAAGTCCCCAAAGTACAAGTTAGTATTTGGGTTGAAAAGTTTTTCCGCTGCAATCTCAAACCTGTATCTTCCATACGGTGAATCTTGTGGGGGTTTTCCAGTATTAAATTCGGTGTTGCAGCTAAAAAAGATGCCCTCCAGCTTTCCGCTGATTGGAGAGCCATGGCTCCCGCTGTTATCCTTGACTGAAGGCTGCAGAGCATTCCCATGCTGCTCTCTAGAAATGAAGGGTGAGTAACTGTTTATTTCTATCATGCCATCAGTAACATATGCACTGATTATTTTGGAACCCTTGACCCCAACTGTGCTACACTAGAGAGGAGCATTCCAATTCAAAATGGTGGATAGTAATAATAAAAATATACACTTTTTTGCATATGTGGAAAGAAAGGTGTGTGTGAAGAGAGATATGCTAAATTTTAATAATTGACTGGCAAGAACAAAAGACTGTGTGTTTGAAATTAGGGCTGTCATACATCAAATGGTGGTGACAGGCATAGCTCCCTTGCTTCCAAATAGGCACTTCGGGCTTTCACATCATTTTTTAATTACATACTTTAAAAAATTTTAAATGTTTACCTGAAAATGTAACACATGGAAGAGACTTAATACATTTCTCACATGTGCAGAATTAGCTATAAATCTGTCAAGTACATGCATACACTCAGTGGCAAACTCAGAGTAGATGGCATATGATGTGAAACAGCCCTTAGAAAGAAGAACCCCAGAAAGTGTAGCTAACATATTACTACAGAAGATACTGTACCTGATTAGCCCTATCTCCTACAAGACATATACGTGCATTAGAATCTTATCCTAAATCAATTCTAGCAATATTGGTTGAGAACTATCCATATTCATGACACACAAGACCTAATAGGAGTCCAGTGCCTCTGCAAAGGCTATTTCGTGACAAACAGTGTCTAAGAGCACAATCCTAACCATGTCTACTCAGAAGTAAGCCCCACTGTGTTCAATGGGTCTTACTCCCAGGAAAGTGTGTTTAGGATTGCAGTCTATACATAGCACATAATTTTTCAAAACTGCCCTAACCCTGTCCTCTTAAGCAACACCTTACCTTCTTCACTGTTTTATTTTCCGATTTTAGGTCTGATATTCTAAAACCTTTCCCATTAATTGGAACCTTTTCTGGAACACAATATCCACTTATTAAAATCAAGTAAAATCAAAGTTATGAATGTACAGAATTAAATCAGATGAAGTTTGAAGCACAGTATTGAAACTTTTAAATGTTTTGATTACATATACAAGCTATTTTCTTTCCTCTCCCCTTTACAACAGGTGTTTGGTCATAAGTTTAGTCCTGTGTTTGGTACACAAGTTTTAGCACCCAAGAACTGTGCTTTTATCCTAGTGGAGCTAACTTCTACAGCCAACATTCACAGGCTAAACAAAATACTGGATTTCAAAAAGCTTACTTATGGTAGGTGCACATAAATACCTGGCTTACAGCTTCTCAGTGACCAACCTTTTGATTAGTTCAGGATGAGCAGGAGTTGAAATTTCCCCTGCAAATCTCAGTGTAACTTATCTGTTACAGTCTGTCATTCAATCTAAGGAGATCAGTATGTGCAAGTAATTTATATAATCTACTTGCTGGAAAACGCAAGTAAAATTACCCTACAATCCAGAGTAACTATGGGAGCACATAAGAGACATTATACCTGTAGTTACTGCACCACCTAGTGAAAGCCTATGGGAAATTCATATTGCAATCCAGAGCAAATTGTTCTTACACCAGAGCAAGGCTTCCCCGTAGTTACTCTGGATTGCACCTTCCGAGTCATAAAATTGGAGTGTCTACAATTTCAACCCATAGTAATGGAATCCAGCAAATCTGAATAGTCAGCCAGCATTGGCATGAGGGGAAAAAATCAGCAGCACACCAACTCCGGAACAACGATGTGAACTGGCACAATAGTCTCTTCCAGTTTCTGGTGAAAGGAAAAAGGAAGAACTGTGTGCCGTCCCAGGTTAAAATCCCAGATTTGTTATGAATTTATTGGATGGCCTGACGCATTTTTCTCTCAAACATAGTGCCTTGATAAACATTATTGAGGAGAAGAAAGGAAGGGTCCCTCATTCCCTGCTACAATGGGAAAAGGTACTAAATGTGCTCAAACATGAATTATGTAATTATTTGTAATCACAGAGCCTATGAACATTAACTTCCTTGCTAACTGAAGGAATCTCAATGTAACTTATCTGTTTAAATGTCATTCTATCTTAAAGTTGAATGACAACAGCTCAAATTTTGATTCTGTATTAGCTCAAATTCATCTTGTTACACACCTTTCACTTCGCTCGCTTCCCTTCATCTATTAACGTTCAATTGAAATTAAGATTGAAAACTCCTCAGGGCAGAGGGCTTCCTTTTTATTTATTTAGGGTAGTGGTATTCAGGCATTTCAGCCTGGGACCCACTTTAAAATCTAAAAATCAGTCTGGGATCCCATCAAACTTACTGGGATGCTCCTCCATGTTTACTCAGAAGAAAGTCCCATTGTGTTCAATGAGACTTTGGGCACAATCCAGAGTAACTACAGGGAAACCTTGCTCCGGTGTAAGAACAATTTACTCTGGATTGCAATATGAATTTCCCATAGTTTTCCACTAGATAGTGCAGTAACTACGGGTGCACGTAATGTCTCTTACGTGCTCCCATAGTTACTCTGGATTATAGGGTTACTTCCAGCAAAGCCCAGTGCCAGATTTCAAGATGGTGAATTCCACCCTCTGGTGACTCCCCTGACCCAAGGTACCAGTGATTTAGGGGATTTATACCCCACTTTTCCCATGCCTGGGTAGCTTATAAAGTTTTAATTCCTCCACCTCCTGCTGTTCTTACAACAACCCTGTGAGGTAGGTGAGGCTGAGAATGAGTGACTGGCCCAAGGTCACCCAAAAAGCTTCATGGCCAAGTAGGTATTAGAACCTGGATCTTCCAGGTCCCAGACTAACTACCTAACCACTACACCAGGAGGGTCCAAACTTTTAACTTCAGACCTCATAGGCCTTAACAAGTGTGTAAAGGAGGGATTTTCAGCAGGCGCACCTTTTCATCTCACAGATCACATTCTGAAATTCTGCTGAAATTCCCTCTTCTCCACACTTGTTAAAGGTCCAGGAGTACTAAAGTTGAAAGTTTGGTTACTCCCGTACGACGCTCCTGGGCTTCTTGTTTTTGCACTATCAACTATGTAAATGTGGAATTCTTTACTTCTGCAAAATAGAACCTGCTCTCCAGGAACATGCTAAGACATTTTTGTACCAGGAGAAAAGCCGACAGAATGTGCCACATCAATGGCTTGTAAACAAAGCTAATGAGTCACATAGGAGCGGAAGGCTTGTTGTCCAATGAGAATTCATGACATTTCTAGTTATATGTCAGCTTGGTACCATGCTTTTCAAAAGTAGTCACAAGGTGAGCTTTAGATGATGTTTATTCTTTTAAGATTTCACCTGTTATTTTTCAAAAATAAGACCCCAAGGAAAAAAGGGCTTCAAAGAGAGAGATTATATAGTTGTATATGAGCTAAATGCCAGCGATAAACACCGGTAAAGGCCACCATCATAAAACTTGAAGGGTGTTAAGTCAGAATTTTTTCCAGCAGCAGCATAGTGACATCCAGTGGCCAGTTAAGCTTATTATAGGCTGGTATTTCCTACAGAGCTGGCATTATTGCTAAGCAGCCCTGCATTTCTCATTTTGAAAGAGGCTGATAAATAATAAAACAGCCCATCATTTCATTTTAGGAGATTAGTATGTGCAGACAATTTCTATAATCTATTTGCTGGACTGAGAACCACAGTCATAAAATTATAAGTGCAGTCAGACACACAGCAGAACAAGGACATAGTCTATCCACCAGGCACTGCTTTGCATGCAATGCACATTCTGATATACTTTTAAAGGTGCATCTAAATTAGCATGATCTTTGCATGCAAAGCATTGCCTGTTAAGATCTTGTCTGTTCACAGTAAGAGCTGGATCAAAGCCTTTAACTTTGTGTCAGAGATGGAGCCAGAGATATATGCATACAGCAGAGGGTGCTGTTGTAGCAATAATTTTTTAATCAGACTGACAAAGTACTATCTGGGCCTAGTCCAGTTATAAATGCACAAGATGCCCTATGTTGTTACCTATCTGTCTGGCAGGCAAGGGAGACTGAAGTTGGCTCCTCCGCACAGCCTTAAATGAGTGGCTATCACTCTCAATGATCTCTCAAAGAGTGCCATGTGAACTATCGGCTCTCCTAGCCTCAGCTGTCATATGCACCAATCCAGGTTCATGGACTGCATATTTGCATGATGGAAATGGCATAAAGAATTCTGGGAAAGCTAAATATCAGAACTAGTTTCTAGGTGATTTGCCTCCGTACTGGGCAGAATATTTGCCAGAATCCATCAACACTACAAAAACAATTTAATCTTCTCATTGAAGCACAATGATGGACAAGTTATGAATGCATGTTATTTTCCTATTATGATTTTTTAAAAACATTCTGTCAAGTTATTATGTATCCTGAGCTTTTGGGACAATGAGTATAACTGATCAATATAAACAATTACTTGGTTATAACTGATTACCCTTGTTTCATATAATTATAAAAAGAAAGCTAATGCCAATAAATTGCAACAGTGTTATTTGCAGATATTTCTTATTTGCAGACACTGCAGACATTTCTTAACAGAGCAGAGAGAGGAGGCTTGGAAAGATGTTGGCCGTCTTACCTTATGTAATCGAAATACTCTTTGTGTTGATTCCGATAAAAGACTGAAAATTTAAGCATGCGTCCTGCAATCACTTCTGCTTTTTCCAACAGCTGTGTTAAGTGAACCTTTGAATAATCTGTGAACACAAAATATCCTGCGAGTGAGAATCAAAGCACCATCATTCCCAAGGTTCAAGTGATGAAGCTATTCTTTTCAATAGACACAAAGGTCCACGGTCACTCTGGACTGGATGTTATTGTGGCAGCCCTCCAAAGCTGAAGAACATTCCTCTCTCTGCCATTGACACTGGAATGTGACTAGGTAGTTCCCTGGTATATGCCTGTAGCAGAAATCAGGGACTCTCCTTACACATTATATAGAAAGAACTTCAGGTATGTACATGCACAACATGTAATCACTGGGAAATCACCCAGGAAATCACTGGGCTCTCTGAAAACACATTCTTCATAAGGTTCCCTTACCCAATACTTACCCAAGTATTAGCACAATCCTAACCATGTCTACTTAAAAGTAAGCCCCATTGTGTTCAATGGGTCTTACTCCCAGGAAAGGTCTTACTCCCAGGTGACTTTAGGATTGCAGCCTATATTACAGTCATGCTTAAAAAAATATAGTGTAATCATAAAAAACAGAGACATTCCCTACAATCCCGAATAACTACGGGAGCACGTAAGAGACATTACGTGCACCCGTAGTTACTGCACCACCTAGTGAAAACCTATGGGAAATTCATATTGCAATCCATAGCAAATTGTTCTTACACCGGAGCAAGGACTCCCTGTAGTTACTCTGGATTGCACCCATTGTTGAAAAAGGCATCCTCTGCCTCACCCTATTTAGAGTTCCCTCCACGAATACCTTGCAAACACATCTGAGACCAGTCCCTGGAACTTAATTTGAACTGTTTTAGTAGGAATGTGCAGTGACATTTTTCGAGCAATTATTTTTGTTACTGGCTGTGGAAGAAGTGCTTAATTGAACTGTAGGAAAATCTGTTATTAATAATCTTGATTGGTGGGTGGGAGGCTCAGCCCCAAATGGTAGTGTTATTGTGGGAAGGTATGATGGGAAATTGCATGTGTTCCATGATTGATCCATTTAAGACAATATTTGTGATTTTCCTCTCCTAAACTCACATGCATTTAATGAAATGTCTTTAAAGTATTGGCCTTGAACTTTTGGTGCAGATAGAAACTGTCTATACAAGGCATATTTATGTTTCATCTTTTCCATAGGGGTGAGAAAGGTCTTTACCCCAGAACACTTACCTCCTGTACAAAACTCTATGATTTCACTCCACTCTGACACCATGTAATCACCATCGACTTGCTTTGATGCAGTTTGTACTGCTACTGTGTACTCGGTTCTTGGGCTCAGGAACCAATGTCCACGGACAGTCATAGGCAAGGGAACAGCTTTTGCCACTAGTTTTGTGGGTACGTCCTAATTTGACAGAAAGGGGAAAACACAATAATTATTTCTTAAGCACCAACACAACTAGGTGCTGTAAAATAATTCAAAATTAAACAAGGTCCTGCTAGCAGGCTTACAGCCTAAATGAATGGATGATTAGAAGTTCCATAGACACTCAAGGAAACTGTATGAAACATGAAGCCTCTCTTTTATAATTTCCGGTCTTTCCTGCTTGCTGCTCTCAAATTAGCCATCCCAATAAAATGAACAATGGGTTAGCATGGGATAAAATAAATTGTTTGCTTTAGAATTTCTCTTCCTGCCCTAAAGCATTTTCCAATAAAGTTGCAATAACAGAAAAACATAGTATTGTCTGCTATATGAAAGCCCAGTACACAGATAATAGAAATTAATTTGTGTAATCTGTAGACACACAGATATACACACACATTAGGAAGAATAGTACAGTGCACAAATAGGAATGCATACAAGACCCAATCATTGTCTATCCCAGAGCCCTGACTTTTAAACAAAAGTGTAGCAGGATATGATTCAAGCAATATGATTCTGGGCATGACTTTCCTACCACTCCTAAGAGCCTTAAATGCAGAATTTGGCCAGTTGAGCCAAGTCATTAGTTTTAGTGAGCACCGAATGAAGACTTAATGAGTTTGTAGTGCACAATTAGTGGTATAGCGTTATTACCACAAAAAAAACTAAGATCTCAATGCAAAAGAATAAAATAAGCATTTCAGGAATAATGGAATAAATAATGTTTGCTGGGAAGGCAGGAATCACAATATGAAATGCAGCATTAGGACATCTGAGATCCAGTGAAAAAGAACACACAATAAATAAATTATCTTCTCAGGATCATACAATAACACCCCTCCAAAATAAGGAACAGCAGGCCTCCGTCAGTCTTGAAAGACTATGGTATTGTGCTTGGCGCTGCCTATGCTGCATGTGAAGCACGAAAGCCTGGGTTGGATTGTTATGGAGGATAGGCTTTACCCAAGCAGCAAATCCTCCCTCTCCACGCCACTGAATTAGTCCAATGGAAAGGCAGAGCCAATACAATTGGATCCAGCTGGTGTCGCAGAGCTGGGCTAAGGAAAGGAGCTCACCGTGTCTTGTGGGGCTGACCCGGGTCTCAAACCCTGGCCTGCTGGTTAACTAAGGGGCAGGGTGATGATGATGATGTTTTTAATTGTTCTTAGTCTTTTTATTATTCTAATTGTATTTTAATTATTTTTTAATCTGTATATATTAGCAATTTTAATGGTGTTTTATTCTTCAATGTTAGCCGCCTTGGGCTCCCTCTTGTAGGGGAGGAAAGGCCAGGTATAACTTAGGAAAATAAATAAATAAAACTGTCACTGAAGACAAATCGTAAATTTGAGTGCTCGCCTATGAAATAATTACACATAGAAAGCTAGCTGGTTCACCTGTAGCATAACCAAAAGGGAGGTCAGTGTGTATCTAGCTGGAGAAAGTGTGAGAAGGGATTTTTAATCAAGAGCAGAGAAAGGAGTAAATTGTGGCATATAGTATTTTACATGGCCAATACGTTTTGGCAGTGCCTTCCACAAGGGTACAAATTGCTGCCCTCTTCCAAGGGCAAAAAAAGTTTTCCTACATGAAATAGGCTTGTGAGCAGATGGCGTATTAATGCTGTCTCCCTTGATGGATTGTGGGCAAAATCCTGAGTAACTACAGGGAGTCCTTGGTCCGATGTAAGAACAAATTACTACTCTGGATTACAATATGAGTTTCCCATAGGTTTTCACTAGCTTGTGCAGTGACTACGGGTGCACATAATGTATCTTATGTGATCACAGAGTTACTCTGGATTTGGCTGTAAGATGGGTTCTGCTCTCTCCCTTGTAACTTTTTATTCTTAAGACTGAAAACCACTTTGGAGTAGGGAAACACTTTGGAGTTAGTAGTCTTATTTGAGACATTTGGTTGAAAAGTAGCACAAAATAATCAGCATAATTTTTAAAAAACACTGAGAAATTCATCTGACATCCATTCCTTATCTCTTTAAATGGCACTGCTGAAAAAAATGCTGCTTTTACTTTCAGCCCTATTTACCAGAGAGAGAAGTGGGGAGTGGCTGTAATTGCTCTTGAGAAGCTTTGCACACTACTTTCTTTTGTTTTTTTTTCCAGTTCCTCATTTGACCTCAACTCTCCACTTGCTCCATAAAGGTGCAAATATACAGTGGAGGAATTACAAAAGAGACAGCTATTACTCATTTTTGTACCACTGGAGTTCTGAGTCTGATTGGATCAGCATCTGCTATAGAGATCTAAGAGTTCACAGCTTGCAAAGTTCAAGCAGAGGAATAGGGAGCACATTTTTATAGGCAGAGATTAAAAGAATTTGGCTTGCTTAGCTTAGAAAAAAGGATGAGCGGGGATAAATAATACTGTATTAGTCCAGCAATGCCCCAATGAGGAATAATGCAGCAAGAAGTGGAGTTGCCTTTCCATGTAAAAGGAGGCTGTGAATACAAACGCTAATGACTGTAAATGGTCAACCTGCATGAAAAATGGAGGGGGACTCTGTATAATTTTGCAGTGAAATCTTACACATAAGTAAGTCCCATTATGTTCAAAAGAACCTTCTCCCAGGAAAATATGTATAGGACCGCTTCATTATAACAGCAATATTCTGGAATAGTGACGAGAACCATTTTGCGTAAAGGACTAACTAATTTGGGATTGGTATGGATTAGGGTAGTGATTATCAAACTTCTTAGAAGCCCTAGAACAGCTTTTCTTAATCTCAATGTTTGTCCCCCACCATATCACTTCACATAGTCCACATACTGGAAGTACTACCAGATGTAACTGACAATGATTTCATCACCACTTATGTCTAGATGGGGGCAGATGCAACACAACACAATTGAGTAAGAGGCTCAATATGGAGAATAGGGCTTTTCAAGCATGCGAAAACCACACATTGGAACTTGCCAGCCAAGCTGATCCTCCTACCACCACTTGTTGCATTGCCTCTGTCAAGTGTTATTGTCAAGTGGATCGCTATTGGTAGAAGTACCACTGATGCACAAATATTGTCCTACAGGCTGCTGCCAGATGATACCAAGGAGTGTGGCTCCCATCTGCTTGAGAGAAGTGCTCTCCTTCCCCAAGTTTTTAACCTCGATGCACATAGCCTTATCTGCCATTAATTTCATGAGCCTTCAAAAATTTGGTCATGACCCACTGGTGGGCCCCAGACTTACTGTTTGAGAACCACTGGGTTAGGGAAATAGACATGAAACATACATGACTAATATAAGTACTGTTTGCTTTTCTCCCTTTTCTCTTGTGCTGGCTCTTGACTTTCCACATACTTTATGTCAGCCCTTCCTTGTAACTTGTATCATGTTATTCTCCTTCCTAGAGTCCTTTTGCTCAGTACCCTCTATAGGCATGGCTTGTATCTAATGTGCATTACAGTCTTTAAATAGTTAGCATTAATCAAGTTTGGAAAACCAAGTGAGTTTCCCAACACTGCTCTTTGATCAAATAACAAATGCAGATCACTGCTTCAATCAGTCACGGATAGCAACTTGTGGATTTATAGTAATGCCCCATTGTAGGAGTGGTACTATTAACCTGCACTCTACTCCTGTTGTTGCTAGTAGCAGAGAAGTGGCTGGAGGAAGGAGAAGGCTTTGAAAGACCCCCCACCTTGTTTACATCACCCTGCAAATATACAGTGGAGGAATTACAAAAGAGTCAGTGTAGCTGTGTAGCTGTTTGCTTCTTATGGATGTGAGGAAATAGGAGCACATACAGTCTATTTTAAGGACAACTTTAATAAAATCAATTACATTGTAATTACCCAAATCAATTACAATGGTTTGGGGCCTGTGTAGGGGGCTACTGCTTACTTGTAAAGACGAGGATGGATGAGGACTTGTGTATCTTGGAGTCCAGGATACATGATTGTATCCTATTGCTGATTAAGAGCATCATCTAATAGCCAGATCAGAGAGACTTTTGCTAAGCCGAGTTACCAGAGCCTTGGCTAGGAGAAAGGGCTTCACAGTTACAAGCTCAGTTTCATGGCATTAATTTCCAGATGAGGTTTTCAGGTTGTCTCTATTTACCTTTTGAATGATTTGCAAGATTTATCCCTTCCAAAAGCGCTTGGAGTAGCATTTGTAGTATTTTTGCATTGTAATCTCAGGGCAGGGCAGTAACAAATATGATTATACATATGCAGTTAGCATTCAAACCCAATCCTTTACATTTTTTGTTCTGATGGTCTGAATTCTCTTTTTTTGCCTTCTGATTTCAAATGTATAACCCAGCCATAGAAGAAACAATTTTTCAATGTAAAATACACCCAATTTAAATGAGCCTGACTACTTCAGGGTTTTATGGGATTCCAAAGCATACATTGAGCGCTCATGCAAGTTCAGACTGGTCCACTCCCATTAGTATTGAGGGGGAAGGCTGGAGCAGCTGGAATAGGGCTAGTTATTTTTAAATTATATGTTTGTACATAGGCTTTGCAAGAGTCGATCAGTTCCTGGTTTAATAACAGCCATTGATCTGCTTTACTTATGCCTGTAGCAGCAAGCATAGATTTTCCTGTGTCAACGTTACATGCTTTTGAACACTTGCTTATACTGAAAGGCCTAAGCACATATATAATTTCTTCAAAGCACTACGCAAGGTGAATTTTTGACATACGAGTATTAATTGTTTTTCTTTTAATTCATTTTTTTTGCCTACCTTGAAGCACAATTGATGCATAACTGATACAAGGCGTGTAACTATCCAGACAAAATCAATAATCAAATTGATGCGTTTGATAATTCAGACACAACTCACTGGTCTAAGACAGCTTGTAGATGCAATTTGTATAACAATGTGAAAGCCATTTTGTTTTTTTCGTTAGCAATGGCCTAGTTTCTCTCCTAGGCAAACATCCTGGCCAAAGGACATGGCTAACTGTATTTTAAAAATCACCACAAATTCATTAGCATCACTCACAATCATTCATACATGTGACTGTTTTCTCTGACCCTGTCCCACACTTAAGTCGTATGAGGAAACCTAAATATAAACCAGAATTAAGCAAAATAAAATAAAATAAAAAATTAGGAAGTAGTTTTCTTATTATATTGGGCTGCCCATCTGAATTTGATACCTTGTTGTTGACTATGCGGGAGGACGGGGAGGAGGCTGGAGGGGGTGTTCCAGGGAAGAGGAATGGCGTTCCTGTGGTGTGGTCAGGTGGAGAGAAGGAGGCGGTGCTGGGGCCCCGTGATATGCTTCTCAACTTGCTTCCCCAGGTGGTGCACAGCAGCCTCTGGCCACTTGTGATTCCTTGGTTCTGCACCACCTCCAGAGACAGTACAGACTGGGGTGCTGCAGCCCATCAGGGGAGAAATTTTCCCTTCCACATGGTAGGGCAGCAGCAACCCCACACTTGAGCTAGATACATCGCAGGCTAAGCCAGCCTACATGATCAAGCACAAATTAGAATTGCTTTGCCTCATTTTTGTAATTCCAGGTGGGCAGAGTCTTAACAGGTTTCTAAAAGTCTTTCTGGGACTTTTCTGGGAAGCCCTGAGCTATACAGAGCAGTTAAAAATAAAATTTAGCTGCAGTATTACTGGAATTGAGGGATTGATTCACCACAGATATCAACAGATTCTGGATATCCATATTTAAAGACCTTTAAAAACAAGAAAGCTCAAATCAGGTTACTCTTTTGTGGCCAAACCAAACTGTTTCCAAGCCTGGCAGTTTTGTTTCTAAAGGGTTTTAAATGTTGATTCTAGTAGCCACAGATTTCAGAACTCCTAAAGATATTGAAAAACCTTCCTCTGGGGCAAAGGCTTGGGCTGGGATGCACAAAAACCTCTTCAACAATTATGGTATTCTCCAGATAATTTATCACCAAACATTTTCCCAAATATCACAAGCAAAAATGCGATGGGAATAAAAAAATCAAGATATTGGAGGGTTTGTAATACTGCTTCTCCTCCTGCAAACACCAAAAACATACCTTGTGCTTAAACTTGTTGGAATTCTTGTTCTCTTTCTTGTTGAGGTCAATGAAGTAGTGAGTGATACGTTCCTTGGATTTGGAATCCATATCCCATGAAATCTTGAAGGAATCACAGGTGATGTTGCTGATTTTGATGTTGTGTGGAATGGGAAGCTCCTCCATCTCTGCAATCCCACTATCTTGTGATTTATTCCCTACATTGATAAAAAATATTGATTAAATTAGTAAGGGAGAAAACTAGAAGAGCATAGTCTTTTGCAGTTATACTGGAGCCTAGAATTGTAACATATGCCATAATCACAGCGGAATCAGACCCCAGAGACATGAAAAAGTGCTTGGAAGCTTCAGCTGGCCCAGAATGCAGAAGTAAAATAGTAACCAGAGATTATGGATGGGTTGAATGTTGGGAGCCTGATTTTTCTGTATCCCCTGGACTTGTGGGGCCTGGCATGAGTTTGGAATAAGGTGTTGGGGGGGGGGGGGTTTGTGAGCCCCTCTCCCCAGCAGAATGGTGTGCCTTATCAATAGTCAAAACACTGATGTGTCTTGACACTATTTTAGTCTCTTGTCAATGTGTCGCAAGATGAAAAAAGGTTGAAAATCGCTGGTCTACACATAACAGCAGGAAGAGATTTATAAGGCCGAGATGGCAGAGAAGAAGGGGGAAATCACAGTCTTAATGCACCCCTTTGAAAACAAACTCCCTGCAAAATAAAATTAAAAGTCCTTAGCACATCAGGGAAAAAATAATTAGGTCCTGTTCAGTCTTCTTTATCCTACTTTTCAATTCTCTTGATGTTTTTTTTTAAAGTGCAATTCCTGACTTCCCATTTGATGTGGTAGGGTCTACCTGACCACTTCATTCTGTGTAGATGAGGACAAATCATCATCATAGTTCTTGGACCATGAGTGGCTGCCTGGCAAATCTACCTAGGGAAACAGCATAGCAGCCAACAAATGCAGGGTCTTCATGTGCAGCACATGAAACAGTGCCAACAATAGTTACCGGATTATCCACATGACTAAATATTCATCAACGTTAGTTAAGACTTCACAGTCTGGTTCACAGTAAATTACAGAATAAAATGGGGCTGAGCCAATGTGATTTTAAAAAAACCTATCCTGAGAGACGTATGAAGTAATTAATGTCAGAGAAAAATGTTACCCTTCCAGAACTGACTGCTTTGCTAATTTAATAGCCAACCTTAGCCACTAATAGTTAACTGGAAAAATATGTACAGGCACTAAAATTAATCTTAGTTGTATATTTTGAGTATGGAAATTATGAAAGCTTTAATGCTTGCAGGTGGGACAGAAATGTTTACAAACCATAGTAATGATAAGAACAACAGCGCTTTTACCGAACAATTACCAAACCAAACATGAGAAAGATCAAGGCAGCCAATTTCAAGGCCCAAATACACACAACATTTGAAACATTACTGGCCCTAATTGTCTTAAATTGCAATCCTAATCCCCAGTTAGGCCCAGCACAAGTCCCATGCTGGCCTGGAGAGTGTCACAAAAGTGTTGTAAGGCACTTTGGTGCCACCCAAGAGAGGGTTAGGCCAGTGCATAGACATCTGCTTATCTCCCTACTTCACTGTGGGAACAGGAAGACCAATGAGTAGTGCCAGCCTAGGTTAGGACTGCACCCTTAGTTTTTCTGAGAGCGTAATTCTAACCAGTTTAGGTCAATGGAACTCACCCTTCTCCCCATCTGAACCATAGTCTGAAGATAATTTTATGCTATACAGGTGAAACCTCATTATCAGCATTTTTGGGTGAGCTGCTGTCTGAATGTCCGTTTAATTTTTGGAAACGGGCAGAAGTGTGTGTTTGGTGGGGAAGCTTCTCTTACCCACCATGGCAATGTGGCAGGCAGGGTGTGGAGCTGTGGGGACGATCAAGAGGGATCCATTTGCTCTCCATTACAGAAGGACAATTTGCAAGCAGTGTAGCTCTGCAGTCTCCTTTGTCCTGACGGTGCATCCTTTCCCTCGCCTCCCCCTGCACGAACCAGCCCATCTCTGTTCAAAGCACAGCTTAAAGGGACTAATACCAGCATATGCATGCCACCATGAACTATATTGTGGTTATGCCACCATAGCTACTATACCCCCTTTGTCTTCTGTAACTGCTGCAGCTATACAGGTACAGCACTGCAGTTTCCGAAAAGAACCTGGTCAAATTTCTGCAGCTCTCATGAAAAGAGATCATTTGTCCACTGACCCTGACAAGGAGCAGGACCTGCACTAAAATTAGGCATTCCCCTGCATAGCACTGTTCCTTGCAGTGGTATCAAACTGGCAGGGATTATATGAGGTCTCATTCTGCATGAGAAGGGTGATGCAGATTGACAATGTAGTAGAGTACTTTGAAGAGAACATGCAGTATTTTGTGTTAAACGTATTTTGTAATCTTTATATTGTTTTCAGCCACCTTGGATTCTCTTCAGGGAGAAAGGGGGACTACAATATCAATCAATTACACAAACCAAAAAACAAATAGAGGGGGGAAAGAAACCAGATGGGGGTATTGGGGAATGACACGACTATTAAGAAACTAGGGACGTATGAAGGAGAAAAAAAGATGAAAAACTAAAAGGGAAAGAAGCCAGGCTAAAACATCTGACATTCCTAGAAAAAACTAATGAATGTTGCCCTTGACCTCAAACCAGCGACAGAAGCCCTGATTCCAAAAGGAACAGTCTAAGCCTCTTGGGGATGCCATTTTCCTCTTGATTGAAGGCTTGTATTGCATTTTAAGCAGAAATGCAACACTTTTTTTAGCAAGGTGGTACAATAAAATATTTTAACTGGCCTGTTTGTTGCCAATCACTACCATTTCCTTTATGGTCCTCCTCACGCCTTCTCTGGGACTGGGTTCCTATACTCATCGCATACAGTGGCCACTTCCTTAAAATTCCTATTGCTTCTACTTTATCTGTATCAGTGATTTTCAACCTGAGTGTGCCACGGATAGCCCTCAGGAGTGCCGCAGGAATTTGGGGATTGACAGTCATTAATAGGAAAATTGGGGGATTTAAACAGTCTCCTGTGCCTTTTCAATGGTAAAAACAATTGATTGTTTGCCTTGAAAATTTCAGTGCCTTGTTAAAGTGTTCCTTGAGATGAAAAAGATTGAAAATCACTGATATAAAAGAGAAAAGTCTCTCACTGACTCACTGACTCATCAACGCCCAGCCAAAACCACCAGGACCAGAAGCATGAAATTTGGGGTTGGTGTTCCTTCTGTGACGGAAGGAGTCACTAAGAATCAGTTTTCAGAAATTCCAACTGGAAAGGGATGAAATGAGGTGAAACGCATTTTCCTCCCTATACTTTGCATTGAAGAATTGGTGACTGAGGGATGCTCTGCCCCAACCCCATGAAGCATGAAATTTGGGGAGGGTGTTCCTTATGTCAAATGAACACCCACCAAGAACCGAGGTTGAGAAATTTAACCCTTATAGGGCTGAAAAGGGGTGCAACATGTTTTTGTCCTATACTTAACATGGAAGACTGACCAACCTCCAGCCAATGTGGGGTTTGGTGCCTGGAGCACTGGGGGGGGGGAATGTTGTTTGGAGGAAGAGTTTGCTCTAGGGAGGATGATGCACATGGGGGGTGTTGCGCATGGGGAGATGATGCACATGCGGGTGATTCACATTGGGGGATTGATGCGCATGTGGGGTTGATGCTCATGGAGGGATGTTGCGCACGGGGGATTGATGCACATGGGGGTTTGATGCGCATGGGGGATGTTGCGCATGGGGGGAATGAACATGGGGGATGTTGCATATGGGGGTGGATGCGCATGGGGGGGGTTGATGTCAGTGGGGGATTGATGCGCAGTGGAGGGATGGCATACAGAGGAATTTTACTCCTGCAACATGAGTACGCTTTTTGCTAGTTCTAAATATAAGAACTGATTTGGTTCAGACCCACCTCACAAGCTTGGTTCACAAGAAGCAACAGGAAAACCAGCCCCCATAGTTGCTCTGTAACTTCTCAAAGTTATCTCTTTAGTTGGTTTCCTTTAGATTTCTCACTATCATTCTGCATCATTATTACCTCACTGTTCCCTGATGACTTAAGTTTGGCTGTGTTCAACTTCCAACAAGAAAGTAGAATTTTGACAAGCCAGGCTTCTGTCTCTTTTGTGGAGACACATTTGTGAAGAAAGGTCCTTTTGGGGCCCAGAGGAGGAGGAATGGATCACAGACTATCCCTCTTCCAAGGTATGACTTAACAGATCTATAGGTGGATAAGCATAGGCTTGGATAGTCCATGGATAGTCCATAGCGTTTGCCAGCTTAGCACCCAATCTTATGCATGTTTACTCAGAAGTAAGTGGCATGATAGTCAACGGGACTTACTCTCAGGTAAGTGTGAATAGGATTGCAACCTCAAACTGCCTACCTCTCTCAGTAAAGAGCTCATTTGCTACGAAAGGGAAGGTGTAATGTACTCTCTATGCTACCAAAGACAAAACATTCACGGAATCCATACATAACACACTGTAAATCAATGTGCTTCTTATCCATGTGATGGGTTACACTGTCTTTCACCCACTTTCCCAATAACAGGCACAACAGATTTAGGGCCAAATTCTATTGAACTTTCCAGGGTTGGTACAGTCTTATCAGTGGGGTGTGCTCTGCAGCCCATGATGCAAGGGACATACTAGGTCCTCCTCAAGGTATGAGAACATGTACTCCCTTATCATAGATCTGCATTGTGGCTACACCAGAGCTGGAAAGTTGGATAGACATTAAAAAGTCCTTAGGCATTAAAAGGATCTTGCTTTCCCAGAAAGGAGAGAATTCCCCCACCAAAATAAAAAATACGCACAATTTATATTTCATTGTACATGAGTGCTTCAGCAGGACTAAAAATAATAAATCGAAATGACCCAACTCCCCAGAAGGTGGGGACCCACTTTAATCCGCTAAGGTGCTTCAGATTCCACACCAGTGCTGTAAGTTTTGTAAAGATGTAACTTTCCAAGTTTTCCTTGGAAGATTTTATTCTTTTTAATTATTTTGAATTACATACTGCTGTTTTTCATGCTCTACAATTTTTGTAAATCAAAAAAAGAAAAACCAGAAGAAAGGATTCCAACGTTATCAGCACCACCCCAATTCATAGTCCCAGAATCCAGGGAGAAGTTCAGCAGGAGCGAGTTCTGTAATCATCCCTAATGTTCAGCAAGAATCAATAGGCCTATTTCTGGTTCAGAGACAAATGGAAATAATTAGCTTATACAACACTCAATGACTTTCACAGCTGAATGTTCCAATGCACTGAATGGAAAAGTTTTGTATAGGGTGACAGAATGGTTCTGTCTTGGACAAGATGATTCCCAGGGGGATATTCTTGGGAGGGTGGAAGTTTTTCCCATGTCCACCAGTTGCCACTGATGATAAATAGTTACTGGGGACAGGGCTAATGGACGCATGCATGTCATCAGTCAAGGTTCACACACACATATACATAGTCTGTGTTTCCATAGGGAGACAAACACTTCAACAGTGCAAGAATTGTCTCATTCTTACTTGCTTTCTTCTCACCAATTGGAAATGAACAAGGGACATAAAACAAGCTAATAAATCTTTTTTCCTTCAGGAAAAAAGGAAAGAATATCCAAAGCCCTGTTCGGTCATTGGCCCCTGAGATGAATGTGTGAGGGTGGTGGTGGGAACAGGAGTGCATTAGCAAGCACTGCCCACCAAATATGGCAGTGATTCTCAAACTGTGAGTTGGGGGGTGCCACAGAAACCAAACGGGGAGTCGTAGAACCCTCGCCAAAAAAAAAGAAATACCTGCCACTTTACACAATGTGTAGGATCACAGTCCTAATGGGCAACGATGGCCAATGACCCCAATAGATCAAGGGAGTCGCCAGCAGAAAATGTTTGGAAACCACTGATGTACAACTTACTAGAGAAAGACTTTCCATTATCTTTTTTGAGATGGGATGTCAAAATTGCACACTGTACACTTATTTTGGGTACTGTCCAGACTGATAAGACCAATTTTACAATCCTGTTATATTTTCAGCCCCCCCCTCCGTCCCCTGCAAATGCTGGGTTGGTCTCTTCCATTGAGCTAATATTGATTTTTAAAGCTGACCTTTGTCGAGGCTAAAACAATTAAAATAAATAAAAGCTGCCGGACTCTGGCACCAAGTGCTCAAAAAGATTATTTTGATCCTGCACGCTTTTTTATTTAAATGAAAGCACAGTATTTGCCACATGCCACTTCCTAACATAGAAGTTCGAACTGTAATAAGTTATGCAACATTCCTCAGGGTTTTTATTTTTTGGTGAGGGAGGCATGCGTCTACATTTAAGGTAAGCATATGCTTCCACTATTGTAATCCTTAGATGACCAACCAGATCCATTGATCGGCAATTATAATTTATGCAAATTAGGCTATTTTAGATGGTCATCTAACGTCACAAATGGTCACAAATTCAGCAGGATTACTAGTTTAACAAGTATGTAACCACACACGCGCATGCACATAAACATACACGCATGCACATACACATTGTTCCATATTTGTAACAATGTTTTGTTTCCAGTTTTCCTGTTCAATGGCATGTCTGTAGCACACACTTTCCAAGACTCTACACAGGTTTGTAAATTGTCACTTCTTTCAAGAAAGAATCCCCTCTACCTGTGGGCTGTGGGTGGCGCAAGTGGTTAAGACACTATGGGCGCAATCCTGAGTAACTACGGGGAGTCCTTGCTCCGGTGTAAGAACCATTTGCTCTGGATTGCAATATGAATTTCCCATAGGTTTTCACTAGGTGGTGCAGTAACTACGGGTGCACGTAAAGTCTCTTACGTGCTCCCGTAGTTACTCTGGATTGTAGGGTATTTCTGTTAACTAGAAGGCCAGGGTTTGAGACCTAGGTCCCCATAAGACAGGGTGAGCTCCTGTCCTTAGCCCAGCTCTGCGACACAGCTGGAACCAATCATATTGGCTCTGCCATTCCATTGGACTATTTCAGTGGTGTGGAGAGGGGGGATTTGCTGCTTGGGTAACAGCCTATCCTCCATATTAATCTACCCAGGCCTTCGTGCTTTGCATACAGTGTCGAGCACAATACCATAGTCTTTCAAGACTGATGGATGCCAATACCTCTCCACGTGTTCATGCCACAGTTGACTAACATAGGAAAATAGGAAGTGCTAAAAGTTAGAGAACTTGTACTGCTGATTCCCTGGCTCTTTGTTCTGCTTGGAAACTGGGCAACACAGAGTGGAGTTTTTAACTTGGTCTAGGTTTTTTAAATATTGGGTCAAACTTTGCTTCAGGACCGATCTTGACCCACTGCTAAAGGGCATGTTAGCTGATCCACACCCAGTCCTCCCAGTTTATCCTTATTTTACAAGAAAATCCAACAGATGGGTCTTGAAGCTGACCTACAAGGGCCACCTAATCCCAAGGTTGCTATCAGGCTCCTGACAGCCAGATTAATGGGCATTGAAAGGCAAGAGATTTTAGCTGCAGCACAAAGAAAATGTTCTCTGAACTTTCAACTTAAAATCACATTTGGTCGTAGTAGTAGTAACCTTTATTGGCATTATAACAAACAAACAATAAAGGTAACCTGCCAATAAAGGTTACTACTACTACTACATCTGGTCAACCATCAAGATATCTGACCCTTTTATAGTGCCCCTGAATGAGGAGGCACATTGCAATGTGTTGCCCTCAAATGACTTTCTTGGTAGGTTTAGAAAAGCCCCGGAGAGAACATCTTTGTACCTGTAGTCTTGGTGGAGTGTGTTGCACATATTATTCAGCAATATATTAGCAATCAAGCATTCTGCCATAAACATCTTTCCCCATTACTTAGTACTCAAATGGGGCATCATACATCATTTAGGGCATCATTTAGAATGCCATCAGACAATTTCTACTGCCAGGTGATTCTGAGTATACAGTTCTTCCTGTTGCACAATTATTTTTATATCTGAATAATCTGAATCATGCTAATCTACCAGTGTTAAATAATATGGAGTAATTTTGTAAATCAATTTGTAGTAATTTATTGCCATATTTTAATGTTTTTATGCAAATGTTTGTGTATTATTATTATTATTATTATTATTATTATTATTATTATTATTATTATTTTATTCAAAATCAACAATAATATACAGCAAACAACTCCATGCTGGTTTCTGTCACATCACCAGTCGGACCCTTCCCAAGTGTCTAGGACTGTGTGATGTAGCAGCATATAATATATGCAGAGCATAAAAGAGTGGCTTTTTGCAGTTGACAGATTGATATTTTGTCAATGCCAATAGTTTTCATACGCCTGCCAAGGTCTTTTGGCACTGTACCCAGCGTGCCAATTATCACTGGAACCACCTGCTCTACCTTATACCAGATTTGCTGCAATTCCATTTTTAGATCTTGGTACTGGGATTTCTTTTCCAGTTGTTCCTCTTCAATTATGTTGTCACCTGGTATGGCAATGTCATTGAGCCACACTTTACTCTTTTCTATAATCGTTATATCTGGAGTATTTTGTTCCAAAATCTTATCAGTCTGTATCCTGAAGTCCAACAGAAGCTTGACATGTGTATTTATTATTATTATTATTATTATTATTATTATTATTATTATTATTATTATTATTATTATTATTATTATTATAAATACACAGCAAAGAATTTCGTGCTGGTTTCATTCACATCACCAGTCGGACCCTTCCCAAGAGTCTAGGACTGTGTGATGTAGTGGCGTATAATTTGTGCTGATCCCAGAAGAGCGGCTTTCTGCAGTTGGCAGAGTGATATTTTGTCAATGCCAATAGTTTTCAGGTGCCTGCCAAGGTCTTAGGGCACTGCACCGAGTGTGCCAATTACTGGCACCACCTGCACTGGCTTACAACAGATACGCTGTAATTCGATTCTTAGATCATTATGATGATGATGATGATGATGATGATGATGCTACTTCCTTTGCTATGTAATCTACCACACATTTACGCCTAATAAAGGTTTGTAATGTAATATAAAAAAGTAGTACTGCTGAATTCCAAAGCTTGTTCTCAACTATACAGAGCTGGAAACACAAACTTTGTGGTTTGTGGAAACACAAAATATACAAAGCTGGAAACACAAACACTGTCAAGTTTACAAAAGAGCAATCACACAGAACATATACTAGGAAATAAACCTAACTTGAAACTTCTTTGAGGAGCCTAAGAGTGCCATTTGACCAACTGACGTTAAAGAACATCTTGACCAACCTTCCTGTACTTTGCTCCTTTGGCCAGAACTGGGTGCCACAGGATACAATCCTAACCAATTTAGGACAGCACAACTTACCCATATCCCCATTCCCACAGTGGCATGGGGAAGCTGGTACGGTAAATGTCTGTGCAACGGCATAATCCCCCAGGAATGGTGCAGAATTGCCTCACAGCTCTTCTGTGACCCCAAGTCAGCATGGTACTTGTGCTGGTACGTGTGCCTTATTGCCCTCACGCAGGCCAAATGCCCTCAGATCTTAAATTCAGGGTTTACTGTAAGACCTAGTCCTGAAGATTCTCCAGTTTGCTTGTGGATGCTTGTGGATGCAGACGTTTGCTTGTGGATGCTGCTTATTACCACACTCCATAGAGACTAGGAAAATGCCACAAACATAGAATCATACCTAACATTTTTAGGTAGTTTGAATGTTAATCATGTTACCAAAGGAACCTTTAGTTATGCAAATATATGCCTGCTATGAAGCACAACTCAAAACTCACAGATTTTGATGTAGCAAGTCTGAGCCAACATGAGCAATGAAAACTGTGAACAATTGTTCCTCTCGTCTCCACTCACCACTCTGCTGAATGCCTGATTCACAAATGGCTAATTATATAATTATGTTATTTTCCATGGGAGCAGCAACTTATTAATAATTTTTTAAAGCCTCAGTTGGTGAACACACTGCTATTTCATGTTGTGCTAGCAAACTCCCACTCTTCATTATTGCCTTCTTTCCAGAACAAACATCCGAAGTCAGGCAAAATTATTTTAATTGCAAAATGAACAATGTTTTCAAAAGGGATTATGTCAGGTAGCCGATTGCCTGCTCACACCCCTGTTAAACCAACACTCTTCCTCATCATTCTCTATCTCCAGATATAACTGTAACTGCTAGATGTTTCATTTCCTAGAAAGCGACCTTTCCAAAGTACTTTCCTCAGTTCCATTTTTATTTTCTAATAAAGGCGTCACCCACTTTCTGACAGCTCCGCCCTTTCAACACCTTTCAATTATAGCCAGAACACATTTATTCAATGCATGTTCCACTCTTTCATCCTCTCTCTGCTGGTTTAAAGGCTAAAATTGTCTTCCATAATGTTGATTTGCATGTGACATGATAATCAAACTGTTTTTAGCATTTCCTCAAGACTTTCTTCAGTAAATAACCATCATTCAAATACAAAAAGATATTATTTGCCCACACATGCCTTTGTTCATTTTACTTTAATTTGTTACATAGTTTGCCACCTATTTGCATTATTTGGGCTTTTTCATGTGATATTTATGTCTTTTTTGGTGGCCATTTGGTATTTGCAAGCCAAAAATGACTGGGTACCACTTTTAAAAAGTTTTCACTTTTCAACAGTGCTCTAGTTCCTAATCTATTAGGAACTAGATGTCCAATAAGTGGGGGAAGCCTGTATACAATAACTATCTCTTAAGGATGTATGGAAGTTATGGTGCATCCATATGGGGGTCCTGAAGACTTAATGAAGGCATGGTTTATGTCCTTCCAAAGTTGCTGTTTCGGCAATCTTGAAAAATGTAGTTAAGATGTAATTACATAACTTTCCTGTAAACATTGCTATATAGCTCAACAATCTATCTTCAACAGTTACCAAATGAATACCTTGGGGTGTTCACAAGCAGGGAATGTATGCTATGTCCTTTTTGTCTGCAACTTTTCTGAATATTCTTAGTCAGAAACAGCATGTATCTATCAAGGCCATTCCCTCCTGATAGGTTTAGCCTCTATGGATATGAGAGGGATTCCTTAGTTTGCCTTGGTACTCAAGGGATCTGTCAGCAAAAAGTGTTGCAGTGACACTACAAGGGGATCAGGGGATATATATTTTGTTCTTTAGAAGGTGTGTAGTCCACACATTGTTGAATGTTTTGTCAGTATATGGAACTCAAAATTCACTTAAAGCATCAGTGGATTATTTCCGGGCACTTTCTATCCCACATTGTGCAACCAAGTACTCCTCTAGTTTCAGGAATTGGGGAAGTGGGATATAAAGAAAATATTAGATGTGAGACAACGCTGAAGAGACACTACAATGAGATCATTTAAAGACCTGTATTCGGGTAGTGAGGACATCAAAGAAACTTTTCCTTCAGCATCACTGAGCCCATACAGTGCCATTCAACTGGACAGTTCTTGTAGTGAGCTTTGAAGACCTTTTCTCTCTCTGCTGTTGAACAGATACTACAAATGAAGCAGAAAATAATCCAGAGATTCAACTGTATATTCTTATTAAAGCTTCACAGATCTGTTGGTTATTATTACGCAAGAGCAAAATTTGATTGCTAAAGAAATCTGATCAAGCAAACATGCTCTTGAACTTTAACCCTTACTGGATGATTGGAGCTACACTGCACCAAGGGCTTTTTTCTTATTACAGTATTGTTTTAAGAAGTACAGTGGTACCTTGTAAGACAAACTTAAATTTTGAAGGAATTCTGTCTTGTAAGACAAAACAGTTTTACAAAGAAAATTTGTTGTAAAGCGAATGCATTAATAGATCTGCATTGTGAGCAACAGCAAAAGGTTATGGAGGAGAACTCATTTGCAGAGAAGGAGGAGAATAAGGAGGAAGAATCCCTCACATCAAAAGAGATTAAGGACATGAAATTAAGGACCTTTATAAATATTGGGAAATTGTGCAAAATTTTTGCAGAAAAGCACCATCCACATAAGGCTGTAGCAGTGCAAGCAGTTAATCTGTTGAATGACGGCAATGTCACATTTCCATGAATCCTCAAAAGGAGACAAAAGCAAGTATCATTAGAAGGTTCCTTGTTAAAGCTGCTCAAAGGACACCAGAGACTCTTTTAGAAAAAATTGGCTAGTCATCCTTGGCCAGAAAGGTTTTTCCTTTTGTTTTACTTTACAGTATATTACAGTGTTATTTATTAATATTACAGTAATTATGTTCTCTATTATATTACAGTGTTTTGAATTTGATTACAGTGTTTTGTCACCATTTTTACATACAGTTAATATTTTTATATCAATATTTTTGGGTTGTGGAACTAATTGTCTGAGTTTCCATTATTGCTATGGGAAAATCTGCTTTGAATAAAGAAAGCTTTGTGAGACAAACATACTTTCAGAATGTATTAAGTTTGTCTTACAAGGCACCACTGTACTACACATGATACGACTGAATAGGCTGCCAAAAATAGATATTCATCCAAAGTGATTTTTTGATAGCCCATGGTTATCAAAAATAATTAATTCTTGATAATTATAAATTTTAATAATCATATAAATAATTTATAATATAATTATAAATAATAATAAAGAGACACACCCCAATTAGGGCTCCTTTTTGTTGAGAGTTTGATATTTGATTTAAGATGATAGGAGTGTTTGAGTATGTTAATCATAGGTGACATGTTGTTTCTGTAATTCTCTTATTCCAATAAGGGTTCTAATGATGAGGAACAAGAGATGACACACAGCCTCAACACAACTAGCATGTAACTACAGAAACCTATGAATGTAAGGGTATGAAGATTCATATAAAGCTTCTGTCATTCAGTGAGTAGAATATAAACATTTGGGTCCACAAAATGAGCAGAATGTTACTGAGTGGTGCCTGTTATAGGGTTTAAATGGCTCCCTACCATGTCATTTGGCTTCCTGTTGGTTTCCAGGCCCCACAAAATATTGTTTTGCCTTTTAAAGACTTAAATGGCTTAGCATCAGGGCATCTAAAGAACCATCCATTACCATATGAACCTGATTCCTCAGATCATTAACATGTTCCGAAGCTCTTTCAGTGAAGGCATGAGATTTTTCCTTCTCCATTACAATGCCCCAATTTGGAATATCCTACTCTAGGAGCTCTGGTTAGTTGCCTTTCCTATTCATGCTGAAGATCTCGACAAGATCTTCAGGCCTCTGTAAGATTTATATGTGATACTTCCATCCAATGAAGCTACCTTCACATTGTTTACCTCTTTTACAATCTGGAGAATGGATGGCTCTCTGTGTGCAAGTTCTAAATGCCTCCTCCATTGTCTCCCCTACTTGCAGTACAAAATGGCTACAACCAGTTGTTCCCACCAAGCAGTCACATAAGGTAACACTGCTAAATGGTGGTGGCCATCTATTCTAACTCAGAGCTTGTAGGAAAATTTTTTAAAATGATTACATACTAGCATGAATCCCAAGTGTGCTTGGAGCTAAAAAATCACTCCTTAGTGCTAGAAGCTAAAGAAAAGTACGCAGCAACCAAAAAACAGCTGAAGAGTGATTGATAGTGCAAGTGAGGGAATATATACCTTTTTCACAAAAAACCCCATGCACACTTTAGGCAGTCAGTGGACATCTTAAGCTTGTCGAGGTTTTTTTTTTTTGCTCTCTAAAAAGTCTTGTTTGCTCAACTAAAATGGCAAACAAATATAGTTTTCTCCTTTTATCAACATTCAAAGAATGAGCAGCCTTCACGTTTTTGAGCAACCTGAGTCCTTTAAAAAATTCTGAATAATAAACATAACCTGCCAACTCTATTAAGATCAGTGTGAACACCAAAAGATGAAATGCTTTATGCTCCTGTTCACAGGCCTCTCTCTTTCTTTGTCATAGTCAGAGTTAAATATCAAGTTAAATTGTCTAATCAATTTTAGAGGAGTTGTGATTGTCATGACTGCAGCTTAACCAAAACTCAGCAAACAAAGCACTTTTCATGTATTGTATTATTCTCTTTATAGTTTAGCTGCATCAATAAGCAGCACAAGGGAAGAGAAACCTGTGTCTTTCTATTGATTAGCTAGTGCTTTGCCCTGTCACCATTGGGGGAGAGAAAATAATACTTGGAGAAAAAAATGAAATCAAGCTTCTTCTAAAAAAGCACAACACAAACCTCGAAAGATATTTTTTGAGTACTTAAATGACTGCAGCTTTTGAAAATGAGGGATAGTTGGCCTACTTAGCATCATCCTGAAAGATGATTTGCAGGGGGTATACACTACCATATATTATTCTATCATATACACACAGCATGAATCAGCCACATCATACGATGCAAAAGGGTGCCATTTTAGGTTTGCATTAACAGGAGTCTCATTGACAACATGGGAAGCAAGAGCCAATCTATACATTATGCAAAATGAGGGAATGAAATGTGAATTGTACCACTGCAGACTGCAAGTGTTAAAAAAAACCTTAACCCAAATTGTATAACGCTTAAGTTGGTTGTTAGTACAGGCATCCCCTACTTATTGGACTGGTTAGGGACCAGATCACCAACCTCAAGTGAAAACCAATGAAAAGTGAACCCAGTCTTTTTCAGCTTGCAAATGCAAAATGGCAACCAAAAAAGTCATAAATCAATTGCAAAAGCCTCAGTAACACAAATTTATTAACACATGGCCAAAATACATACCAAATGATACTAAAATAAACAAAGGCATATACGGCAAATTATACTTTTTAAAATTTAAACTAATAAATCACTGAGTCTCCCTTACAAAAAAAAGACTTTTGGGTATATTTTAAGAGTCATGAAAGTGACAGAAAAACAGAATATAATTTCCCACTTATCAAATGGTTAGTGACTGGAGCTGTTGTGAAAAGTGGACAATGGTTGAAAAGCAGAACCCAGTCTTTTTTTAGTTTACAAATGTTGCTTTTCATGCTTTCTTTACCTAGCAAATAGCAAATGCCCTTTTAATCTAGCAAATTCCTGATGTCACATAGAGATTTCTGCAAATTGATTCCTTGGGGAATGGGAATAGACCAGGAGCTAAAATTGCCATGCATTCTCTCTCCTTTTCTCTCTCACACAGACACAAACAGATCAAAAGAGTATGAATTACCATGTTGTATGAAAATCAACATGGATGGATGGAGGATGACAATTTTAGCCATTAGAACAGCAGAGAGGTTGACAGAGTGGAACATGTGTTGAATGATTTCTGGGTATAATTGAAAGGCATTGAAAGAACAGATTGTCAGAAAACGAACCATCAGAAAGTGTGGTATCCCTGTACATAAGAAATGTTTAATAGAGTTTTCTTCTTGATGAACTAGTTTACTACAGTATATGTAAATAATTTTTAATTACATGAAAGAGGCTGGAATGAATGAATGAATCAATGAATGAATGAATCTTTGATCTCTAAATACCAACAAATATCACAGAAATAATGCACACGTTCAAATAGACACCAATTCCCGACCTCCCACGAACCTTCTAAGGCAGTAGTGGCATACCTATGGCACACATGCCAGGGAGGGCACACACAAATATAGTAGGCCACACCCCCAGCCCACAAACAGCACCAGCCCTGTCAGTTCCTGGAACTCCAGGCAAATGGAACTCCAGGGTGCACCTTGTCCACTGTGCATGCCCAGAGTTCTGGGCATGCACAGTGGGCACTAGTGCCATCACTGGCACTTGGTGCAAAAAAGGTAGCCCATCACTGTTCTAAGGCCTTAAGAGGAAACAAAAAGTGGCCCTAGAACACCCTCCAGGCATGACCTGAACATAGTTCTGGTTGTGTACGGTGAAGTGGGCCAGAAGCTTGCAGGGGACCCAGAGACTAGCTGCGGACTGGATTGAGGCTTGCCATTGGCTGCATCTGGCCCCTAAGCCAAAGTTTGGAGGTCCCTGGATTAAAGTATAGGTTTTTATTCCATCCTCTTTCAGAAGCAGTTCCATCTCTGAGGTATTTTAAAAATTTCTATCTCTTAACACGATGCTAGAGTTTCGATGTGGCCCTCTGGCTGGGAAGTTTGAGGTGCATGCTCTAAACAAATCAGTTTAACCATTAATAATCATTTCTTATATTTTATATATTTTGTAATAATAATTATCAATACACAATGAATAGTATCTTCCTCTACATAACCTTGAAAACAATATTTTCTATAAGAGTGTTAAGAAGCATTCCAAAGCGATCTTTTCCCTGTCACCAAACTATATGTTTCTTAGGTTAAAATTTGTCCAGCACAAATAAGAACTGGAAAATGAACCAAATCCCAATGAATGAAAGTAGAATTTGGGACAGTGTTACATTTGTTGGTCAAGTCCTATAAGGTATGTCCTGTGGGCAGTGTCAACAAATAATGTGAGGATCTGAACTGCTAGCTTGACCTTCACATTCCTATTTCTGTATGGGTTTGCATGTGACCATCCATCAGGCCAAATTACATCTGAAATGCTGCTACAAATCAGCTACTTTGCCTAAGGGATGGAAATTATTTTTCCGGACAATGTGGGTATGATTTCAACTCCTCGTAAAAACAAGAGGACCCATGCTAACAGTGTCATTCTCTTTTCCCAATCGAAGAGGCCACAATGCAGAACCTCGGACACCAAAATGAGCCTATATTTTTCAAGCCACAACACCTTCAAGAAATTAATGGACAAGAGAACAACATAACCTAGAAAACATGTAATTTGGGTAATTTTACTCAAGGTAGATATAAATAGCAGTAATAGCATGAAGATTTAGAGTCTGAGGGATTATACTCCAAAGAGCATTAAACATTTCCACGAATACCACAACAGCTTGGAGCACTCCCTTATTAAATTAGGATTTGCTAAAATGAATACTACTGGAAAAAGATGTAAGCACTTCAATATATACCTAATATAGAAATTTTTAATTTAATGGTGAGTTTTCTGGTGTTTTCCAGTTTTTGGAAAAACTGTTAATTTATAATCCAAGATAAGAGGGAGTACATATCAATTATACTTATACACTCTAGTTTGCTATTGTACCTAGCAATATAGACTGTACCTCCATCTTAATGTACCTAGCATTAAGACTCTGGAATTGTTACAGCGTTGCTGAAGTTCCAGTTTGATCACCTTTACATGGACCAAAGTTTTACCAGAGAGGGGGAGCAAGGATATAGTAACAACCAAAATATCAACCCCCAAGCTAGAACAGATCATTCTCCTTGCATAATAGTAGTATCTCACGGTTGGACAAGGTCATTCTCTAGATGGATTTCTGCTTGAAAGAGCATGAGTGACTAATGGACCTGCAGAGTTTTTAAATGCCAATACCGATTGTCTCTGGCTTCCCATTAGTTTCCCCAGCCATGAAATTCATAGAGCTTAGAAAGAAGCACACTGAGGGCGTTGAGAGAATAAAAACCTTGGGCTGTAGGCAAAACTGATTGGAAGAAAGTTATTCCATGCAAGATGAATGCAAACAAGTTATCCATAAAAAGTTAGTACCATAATCCACTGTGTTTAAATTCTCCCAGAAGGGAACCATGTTTTTGAATTTTTTTAACACAGTCAAGAACCTTGTCCAGACCCATCTGTTTGTCAAAGAATGGCTGTTCTCTTAACTGATTTGTGATTATTGCCAATTAAGTATGATTTTTTATGATTAATATTTTTATTGTACATGTATATTATCTTTCATCTGTTTTTGTGTTTATTTGTTTTGTGAGCCATCTTGAGAAGTCATTTTGTAGAGGAGGGGGAAGGCAGGCAGCAATTGACTAAATATGTAAAAAATATTCTGAACACATTTTGGGGAGGGTTCTATGCATTTAGTTCACATAAAGAACTAGCCAGGCCGGGACTGTGGTGGCTCAGTGGTTAAAGATACTGTGCCTGTTTACCTGAAGGTTGGCAGGTCTGTAGTTCAAGACCTGATGCTGTACGAGGAGTGAGCTCCCATCACTCATCCCAGCTCCTGCCAACCTAGCAGTTTCAAAGCACAAAAGTAAATGCAAGCAGATAAATAGGTTACAACCCTGCCATAGACTAGCCAATTTCCTCAACATTGCATCCAGTGGTGGGCTTCAGGGGGTTCTCACAGGTTCTATAGAACCCTTTGCGAATGAGTGCCTGGTTCTGAGAACCGGTTACTAATGGGACATAGAACATGTTGTTCTATGGGCATAGAACCTGTTGTTAATTTAGGTTATTAGGACATAGAACCTGTTGTTAATTTATCTGAATCCCACCACTGATTACATCTAAAAATGGATTGGACCACTCTGATTCAGAAGAGCAGACACTATACCCTATAGCAGACTCTTTGTGTGCTTTGGTGTTTAGAAATGCCAGCCACATGACTATGGAGGTGTCTTTGGACGACGCTGGATCTTTGGCCTTCTAACAGGGATGAGCACCACTCCCTAGAGTCGGTTATGAGTAGGAGGACGGCATGCAAGGGATACCTTTACCTTTTTAATCCAATCTATGTACACTCTTGAAATGCAAACAACTTAATTTAGCTTCAAAAGAGAGCTGAAAAAACCTTATTTCTAAATTTCTCTGAGATAAGCATCAGTTTTAAAACATTCCGCATGCAAGCAAGGGGTGGCATATGCATGCAGTGAAGAAGCAGAACAGGGGATAGGTGAAGCAAGGCAAATGACCTGCAAGCAATACAAAATGAAGAGTGCTCCAAAAGCTGCACTGCAGATATTCTTCAAGAAGAATATAGCATCTTTGTTGTCAGGTGGTTCCAAGTTCTTCATGCTTGGCAAACTCTGCATAAATCATGTTTTTCAACTCTTTTCAGAAGCAGCAAGTGTGCTCCATGAATAACACTCAGCTACTCAGTTTACCACAGGGACTCATATCCCCAAAGATTTAGAAGTCTGAGTTCTCCTTGAAAGAATATTTACTCTGCTTCACAAAAAAGGAACTATCATGTACTGCTGTCAAGAATCTTTGCTTTCATAGATTCTCTTTACCCAGAGGTTGAAAATTGATTGAAGAACACCAAACATATCCTTAGGGGAAACAAAATCCTATTTATTTAGAAATCCATTGACTTAAAAAAGGATTTTTAAAAAACCCTTCAAATGAAGACATGTTTCCACTGCAAAGCATAAACTAGTTCAATTGTCATGACTTTAGCCAAGGAACCCCAGAAACTAGTTCAGGGTGGAGAATTTTCTATTGAAAACTCCAGTCCAGTCATAAAAACTAGATCCCGTGGTTCACTGAGGAGAAGCCAGGACAGTTAAACCAATTTGCATTCCCAAGCATGCTTATGATTACAGCCCTTAGCTGTGCACATGAGATCATGTGTCACATACATACACATGACTGAGCAAGCAATTATAATTTTGTTACAGCAAGTCAGAAAAAAAAACACAGCTCTGCATTTTAGTTTAGCAAGGAATTTTTTGAGTAACAAATAATACAGCTCAGGGCTCTCCTTCCGACTGTAGCAAGGTGAGACGTCGCTTTTTCTTTGCAGCTGGAGAGAGGGAAAAACAGACTGCAGCAATGCTTGGGCAGAAAACAATCTGCTTTATGCAGAAACACACAGAAAAATCTGTCATAAAATGGGGACAAGTGTTTTGTTTTGGGTGAAAAGGGAGAACGGAAAGGGGCATGGTGACAAAAATAGGTGAGAAGGCAAAGCAACCAAATAAGTGACAGATAATCCAGATCCTTATCCGTTTGACCCCCTTTTGCTGAGCCTGCCACCTTCCTAGCTGCAATAATGGCTCACATTATAAGAAGCCACATATATACAATTAGGAAGTCAGAGGCTTGAAGGAATTTTACTTTTGGAAGCAAATATCTGGGACAAAAAAAATTCCCATCAAATCTCTAGGGCTTGAGTATTTTGTAAAAATAATGATAATAATAATAAAGCATTTATTTATACCCAACACTGCTGTTCTTTCACTGAATAGACAGATTGGGACACATATATCCATGCCATCACTTACAAATTGCCTAGTACCATATTTCCCGGCTTATTATGCGCACCGGACCATAAGACGTACCAAAGTTTAGAGGAGCAAAACAAGAAAAAAAAACATTCTGAACCAAATGGTGTACTAATATTTTTAATAAAATATAGCAGAATAATATTTCAACCGCGTAAAGTCAACAGTGGTATTAAGAACCATTATCACTGTCATTAACAAATGAGGAAAGACTTTAAGCTTCAAGCAATCTTCTAATATTCCAGAAACCCCCAAAACTCATCTCTGGTGTCAGTGATTTGTGACTTTTGCACTAATCTCATTGCAAATGGTCCAGGAAGGCAGGTAAGTTGGGGGATTCTTTTGGGGGTGGGGGATTCAGGTAGGTAGGGAAAGGTGAGGGGATCTAGATAGATAGGGAATAGTGAGGGATGCAGAGGCATGGAGAAGTAGGGACCAGGTCTTGTGCATATCTACTTTGGAGCAAGTCTCCAAATCAGGGAAGAAGGATTGCCACAGCCATTTAAAGTACTTCCAAGTTTTTGTGACACATCCAGAAGGCCCTTTGAGATCCTTCAGCATAGGCTTGCAATCTGCACAGACTCAAATCTGCAGATCACAAACCCTCAAGATGACAAGAACCACCCTGTACTATGGAAAGTGGCTCCAAAATAAATTTAGTACGCCAACCACTGCACTAGGGCATTCTTATTTTGCCTATGACCCCCTAGGACCTCTTCTCAGGTTCCAGGACCACCCTGTCAAACAAGTATACGTGAAAAGCTAAACATAAAATCATTTATTACTGAATACTGAGTCTGTGGCTTTCTTCAAATGTTCCAGGGTTTCCCAGGGTGCCATATGGCTCTGTTTGAGAATATCTGCTAGGAGAGCTGAACCATAAAATACATGCATTTTATTTTTCTGTACTATTTCCTTAAATTTAAATACAGTGAAAAAATAGTCACATGTGTTGATTACTTGCTGTCTGGGCCTACCACATTATAAATAGCACAATCAGAGCTGGCATATCTCTTTCTAATAGAAATGTTTTAAAACTTGGAAAAAGATTATATCTGCAATCCTAACCTCCTCTTAAGCTGGCCTAAACTCCAGCTGACTATGTTGACTTGGGTATGTTACAAAATTGCCGTAAGGCACTTCTGCCCCACTCCTCAGGGGGTTTAGGCCAGTGCACAGACATTGGCTGACCTCCCCACATCATCATGGAAAGATAGACCAGGTGAGCTGAGCTATCTTTCTTAGGATCGAGCCCTAAGGGATGCAGATATTAATTTGGAAAATGACATATTGGGGAAAAGGACAATAGGAAAAGCTCAAGCAAAGCGAAAGTGATGTTTTTAAAGATTAATATCAGCTGACCTTATACCAAACCATATATACACCATACAAAGTTGCTCTGTCACCATTAAACCAAGAAATACTGGCATTCTGTGGTAGTAGTAGGGAATTCTAGGCGTAAAGGTATCCTCTACAAATTGCCCTTAGTCATGATGGTAGTCGTAATGGTTTTGCTCAATTGTCTTACAAGGACAAACTACTGATCTGGTCCAAAGATGCCTTTCTGGTAGTGTGACCGGCATAACGTAGTGTGACCGGAATTATCTTTTACAAAAGGTAAATTGAATGCTCAAACCTTCCCAACAAAGTGGTACTTATTCATTTACTTGCATTTACATGCTTTTGAGCTGTGTGGTTGGCAGGAGTTGGAGCAAGTAATGGGAGCTCATTCCAGGAGCTGTACTCAGGTTTCAAACCACCAATCATTATGATTAACCAAAGCCCAGACCAGGGGCCTTACTAATAGGCAGGGTGACTACATGTCATAATCATAAAAGAGGACAGGATTTCCCAAAATGTTGGACACCCAAGAAAAAATGTAGGACATGACAAATTAACAGCTAAAAACAAATATATTGGTTTCATGTTACTTCTTATTAAATTTCAAACCATTATTTCTAATTTATTATGTTTAATTTATTAATTACAAGAAGGCTGCATGCTACCCAATCACAAGGGAAAGAAGGAAACAAGGTTTTTTTTTCCAGGACACCAGCCTAAAATCCAGGACATATTCTGGAAAAGGGGGACATGTGGTCAGCTGCTCACAGGGAACATTGTAATGAAGCTGCTTTATATTGGACCAGACTATTCTAATTCACTATATATCAAACCATCTGCTTTATATCATGAAAACAAAACAATATTCCATTGATTTTTATATTATGATCTGTTGAAAAATGAATTTTAGGATATTAGATTGTTTAAGATAAGCTATCCAATATGTTAAATGACTTTGTAAAAGACTAAGGGCAAAATCCAGAGTAACTATGGGGAATCCTTACTCCGGTATAAGAACAACTTACTCTGGATTCCAATATGAATTTCCCATAGGTTTTCACTAGGTGGTGCAGTAACTACAGGTGCATGTAAAGTCTCTTACGTGCTCCTGTAGTTACTCTGGATTTGGGGGTAAGTGGCTGCAATCCTAAGAGTACTATCCTTGGAGTAAGCCCCACTGAACTAAATAAAACTTACTTTTGAGCAGACATGAGTAGGATTGCACTGCCTGAAATCCTAAGCACACTTTCCTGGAAACACAATGGGGCTTGTTTTTGAGTAACATGGATAGGATTGTTCTCTAAAGTAATGTAAAGTGAATATTCCATGCTTGCCATTCAATTTATATTTTTTCTTTTATCTTTTTTGCATTTTTCCCTGTATCTTTTTATTTTAAAATTATTTTTACTAAATAAAAAGCAATTAAAAAATATTCCTTTGATTTTCATGACCTTATAACATTAAAAAGGAGAAGCATAACCTCAAATAAAACCTAAAGGGTACACAAGAGTACTGAGGGGGAACAGTGCCCTTATCAATTGCCTGTGACTCCTAAAACTGGCCCACACTGAGAATCATCACCTTAAGAGTTGAGGTGTTTGTTCTTAAGACCACCTGTGGCATGAAGGTCACATCCTCGTTGCGGCCTTATATTTACCAGGGCAAAGTTGCCAGTGTTCCTATAATCCAAGATTGAATTGTGCTTGCATACGTTATTATAGAACATTTTAAAAACACTGAAAAACATCAATACAGCAAAATTCAACAGCAGACACCTCTTAATAAAAGAACAGGTCTGTAAAATACAAATCAGCACTAAAACTTCCCTATAAAACTCATAGTACGTTCAATGTAATAAATAATTAGTATTCAGTTATACATGCATAGTATATATACATAGTAATACATAGTATGAGTATTAAATCTATATATATAAAAGAGAAAAGTCACTCACTGACTCACTGACTGACTGACTGACTCACTAACTGACTATCACCGCCCTGCCAAAACCGCTGGGCCCAGAAGCGTGAAGTTTGGGGTGGGTGTTCCTTCCGTGAGGGAGGGGTGCACTAAGAACCGGTTTTTGGAAATTCCAACAGGAAGGGGGTGAAAAGGGGCGCAACGTGTTTTCCTCCCTATACTTTGCATTGAGAATTGCTGACTCCTCAACATTCCGCCCCAACTGCTGGGCCTGAAGCATGGAATTCTGGGAGTTCCTTCTGTCACCTGAACTCCCACCAAGAACCATCTGGAGAAATTAACCCTTCAGGGGCTGAAAAGGGGGCAACGTGTTTCTGTCCTATACTTAACATGGGAGACTGTGGGGAAGTTGCACATGGGGGTTGATGCGCATGGGTGGAAGTTGCGCATGGGTGGAAGTTGCGCATGGGGAAGATGCGCATGGGGGGATGATGCGCATGGGAGAAGTTGCGCATATGGGGAAATTGTGCATGGGAGGTTGATGCGCATGGGGGATGATGCGCATGAGGGAAGTTGCGCATATGGGGAAGTTGCGCATATTGGGAAGTTGCGCATACGGGGAAATTGTGCATGGAGAAAGTTGCGCATGGGGGGTTGATGCGCATGGGAGGTTGATGCGCATGGGGGATGATGTGCATGGGGGAAGTTGCGCATATTGGGAAGTTGCGCATACGGGGAAATTGTGCATGGAGAAAGTTGCGCATGGGGGTTGATGCACATGGGGGGATGATGCGCATGGGGGAAGTTGCGCATGGGGGTTGATGTGCATGGGGGAAGTTGCGCATGGGGGTTGATGCATATGGGGGAAGTTGCACATGGGGGGTTGATGTGCATGGGGAAGTTGTACATGGGGGGTTGTCGCGCATGGGGGAAGTTGCGTATGGGGAAGTCGCATGAGCGGAAGTTGCGCATGAGTGAAAGTTGCTCATGGGGAAAGTTGCTCATGGGGAAAGTTGCGCATGGGGGATTGATGCTCATGGGGGATTGATGCTCATGGGGGAAGTTGTGCATGGGGGATGATGCGCAAGGGGGATGATGTGAATGTGGGGAAGTTGCACATGGGGGTTGATGCGCATGGGGGAAAGTTGCGCATGGGGGAAAGTTGCGCATGGGGAAAGTTGCGCATGGGGGATTGTTGCACATGGGGGAAGTTGCACATGGGGGTTCATGCACATGGGGGAAGTTGCGCATGGGGGGTTGAGGCACATGGGAGATGATGCGCATGGGGGGATGATGCGCATGGGGGACGTTGTGCATGGGGGTTGATGCATATGGGGGAAGTTGCACATGGGGGTTGATGTGCATGGGGGAAGTTGTGCATGGGGGGTTGATGTGCATGGAGGAAGTTGTGCATGGGGGGTTGATGCGCATGGGGGAAAGTTGCGCATGGGGGTTGATGTACATGGGGTAAGTTGCACATGGGGGGTTGATGCCCATGGGTGAAGTTGCGCATGGGGGATTGATGCGCATGGGGGATTGATGAGCATGGGGGAAAGTTGTGCAAGGGAGGTTGATGCATATGGGGGGATGGCATACAGGGGAATTTTACTCCCGCAACTCGGGTACGCCTTTCGCTAGTAACCATAATAAAATCAGAGGGCTAATCTGAGGAGGCTGCAGTAACAGCTGGCAACCAGTAACAGCTGCAGCAGGAGACTGTATTACAGTTTGCAGTGGATGCAAGGGGCTTGTTGAAGTGGCCTGCTGTATCCACAGATTAGTGGGCTGCTGTGGTTGTGCCATATCCTGAGGTTGAGAGTCAGGGGTTGCAGATAGGCTGGCCACGTACTCAGATTTTTGATCAACAATGCCATTCTTATTCTGCCTTATCATGGACCCCCCTATGGGTCTACTCATTTCTATACCTGCTCCTAAGGTGGTATAACTCTGAGATGCTGGAAGAGGGCATTTCTGCCCTTGAGAAGACTGGGGATATAGCACAACTGCTCTGTTCTAGGCAATGCTAAACATGCCCCTCAACATGCCTCTCCTGAACTGCCTGGGCCTGGCACAGCTAGGGCTGCCCAGGTCCATCTGTCTTGTGGCAGCCTATGTTGCCTTAGGCTGCCCCCAGCCTTTTCTGGCATACCTGAGCTGCCCCATCTTGGACTTGGGCCACCCCATTGATAGAAAGGGCAACCCAAGTGCACTTCTGGATTGCAGCCTCAGACACAAGAAGGCACTCTCAAATAAGCTAACTCCAAGCAGTATAGAGGTTTAAAAGGTCAAAACCAGCACTACAAATTGGACCTAGAATATAATCAGAAGCTAGTGCTGCCTTTGGGCGAACATCCTGACAGAGTAGAACCAACCTCCAGGAATTCTTTCACAGGGAGTCCAACTCCATTCAGAACAAATCACTGTGCACAACAATCTGCTCTGTGAACTTCCAAACCAGGACAACTTCTGCCTTGAATGGATTTAATGTCAGTTTGTTAGCCTTCGTCCAGGTCCCAACTATATCCAGGCAGCAGATTCAATGTGCAATCTAGACAATTTTTACAAACCCACAGCCCCAATTTGGCACTCTTTAAAAGAACAGTTACTGCAGAAGATAATAGCATCTATAAAAAGCTGAGTACATTGCTACTAATTCATGGCTGAACTCATCTGTGCAACATCAGAGGAATGCTATAAGAGTTATATTGTCTCTGAGGCATCAAATGCAGAATCTTGATTTATCTTCCAATTACTCTACTGTGAATGGGGTGTATTTTCTTGAAAAACTATACAGGTTGGCCCTAAATATCTGAGGGGGTCTGTTCCTGGGACCCCACAGATACCAAAACCTGTGGATAATTGAATCCATGGAGTGGAGGCCCCCACCCACATCCAGGAAGTGATCTAGAAGAAGGGAGGCTGCACATGGTTTCCCTGTATCTCAGACCACCTTCCAGACATGTCCAGAAGGTGACATGGTGACAATTAAGATTCTTTCGGCAATATCTATGGGTCATGGAGGATATGGGTTGTCCTTCTAATGTGGGTCAGGACCTATGATGGGTCAAATCTACATGTCCTGAAACCCACAGACAAGGAGGACCAACCTGTATTTCGTATTTTAAAATTTAGATTTTGCTAAATTTTAGATATCAGCCCTTAAAAGTTAATTTCATGAATTCTGTATGACAAATAAAAATCCTATCTATTCTAAAGAAAAGACAGCAAAATCAGGTCAGGACAATTATGGCCATATGACTGCATGTTTTACAAGCATAAAGTACTAGTATATGCTAATAGAGACTGTATATATGTCACTAGGATAACAAAAAAAATGCAGAATTTGGGTTCCTAGGAATCTAAATTTTGATTTTTTTAAAAAACTATAGTCCCAGTAAAACTAATTGTAGTCCCTGATTGAAAGACCTCACCAATGTCTACTGAAATGTGAGAGGTCAGAGATGTTGCCAAATGAACTTCTCTGAGATTGATGGTAGCGTTTGGAGTGTTCTGTCTAGTTCCATGCTCCCTTTACCAGCAAAATAAAGAAAATCCATACCAATAGCAGCTTTTGTCAATGGAGAATTTAAATTAGTTGGGCAGAGAATTTGTTTTTAGCTTTGGGTACACTTACTCCTGTCCTGGCTATTTCTAAAAGACACAAACCACCACAGAGGTTTACAGGGGAACTATCTTGCGAGATTGCACCATAATGACATTATAATCCAGCAGTACTACTGACTTCAGCAGAGTCCAGTCAGTTTTTTCTTGCAAAGATACCAAAAGCACACTTAATGGAAATAATTATCCTGCCCTCAGAATCTACTGTCAAGAATATAATGTCCGATATATGGAGATACTACCACAACTAGTAGCAAGTGATAGACTAATCCCCAAATCCAGAGTAACTACAGAAGCACGTAAAAGACTTTATGTGCACCCGTAGTTACTGCACTACCTAGTGAAAACCTATGGGAAATTCATATTGGAATCCAGAGTAAGTTGTTCTTACACCGGAGCAAGGTCTCCCCGTAGTTACTCTGGACTGTGCCCTTAGCTTCCATGAATCTGTATTGTCATGATGTCTAATCCTTCAGTGGTGAGATTTTTGTGAATGGTTAAATTATGTCTCTAGACAGGACGAGTGCATTCCCTTCCACTGCCATTATGTTTTTTTTTCAGCATTATTATGCAGCCACAAAATGGAGAAGGGAAAAATTAAGAAGACAGATTTGTGTCACTGAAGAGATTTTATACCTGCCCTTTGAATTGGTGAAGATGAGAAAGATGGTACAAGAGCAGATTTGTAAGGAGAATATTGAAGTCCCGAACCATATATTTCAACATCTTTTGTGTATGAGAACAAGACCTCTCTCTCTCTCTCTCTCTCTCTCTCTCTCTCTCTCTCTCTCTCAATCGCACACACACCCACACCAGTGGTGGGCTCCAGCAGGTTCGCACCTACTCTATAGAACTGGTTTTTAAAGAGAGATAGGACATATAAAGTTTAAAAATAGCCATTTAAAAGTGGCTGCCTGATGGGCATAGAACCGGTTGTTAATTTCTTTGAATCCCATCACTGACCCACAACTATGGTTTATCTCATACATATAGCTCTCTACAGCCCCTTTTCATCACAACTAGGCCTGTAGTTGTCACCTATGGTTTGGTATCCTTCTCCACCTCTCTTAAAAAGAAAGCTTCAAAGAACTGACCAAGAGCTGAAATTACAGTTCCTTGTTTGTGGTTTGAATCCATCCATCTTTTGTTTTTCTATCCTTTTACGTTCTTCAGCCCATCACTTTTCTCTGAAGTTTGTTTTCCATTTCCTAGCTTCTTTGAGCTTGGGTTTTTCTCATCCTACTTTGCCACAAGTCTATGCTACCTTATCTTGACATCCCCAGGTTAGGATAGCCTCTGTCACAGGTTTTTTTAAAAAATCTATCTTATATCACCTATCAAAGCTTTTTAGCAAACATGAGTGCTGCAATCCTGCATGTACTTACTGTGGAATAATTTTCATTAAACTCCATGGGGTTTACTTCTGAGTGCACAGACACAGGATTGTTGATGAGATAATGCCCTTTGTCTGAACAAATGGCAGACACACAGAGTGGTCAAAGAATAGTTAGTAAGTCTTTTTATAGTATTCTAACAAAAACATTTATTCCCCAAAGCTTTGGGTAAGATTGCCTAGGTTCACTGAAGTCTTCAGCAGTTTTTTTTCTTTGAAAGCCCTATTATTGCTTTCAAAACCATCTATGCAAAATAGCGCCTGCATTCAAGCGTGAACAGAAACAAGAACACTTTGAGATAACAATAAAACTAAAACTGATTAATGATTCAGCTACAAACACCACAATGGAAACAGATTCAGCTACCAAACATCACAATGCACTGTAACAATGATGAAATAAAGTTTCACAGTCAAACAAGGGATGTGACAAAATACATCGGATCAAAGGCTTTGACAGGAACTTGTGGTAAGGGCCCTTCCCCCTCTTCTAAATTACAATCAGAAACTTTTTACACAGCATTATAGACTATGTATTATGGACATTATATTTTTTTGATGCTCCTGAACAAAAGAGAACAAACAGTGTTCAGTCACCGTGAGGAGAAATAATCACAAACACAAAAATTATGAGGACAGAATAACTTATCCTTCAGAACTCCTGGAAGATTATATATTGTGAGCTGATGCTGCAGTTTAGAGTATAAACTGGATAGTCACCAGATCTGCTGTGGACATAAGTAGTGGTCGGCTCCAGCAGGTTCGCACCTACTCTATAAAACCGGTTGTTAACGTGAGATAGGACATATAAAGTTTAAAAATAGCCATTTAAAAGTGGCTGCCAGATGGGCAGAGAACCGGATGTTAATTTCTTTGAATCCCATCACTGGTCATAAGGAAACCCCTATTCTGCAGCATCACTTTAAAAAAAACTTCAGGCATATTAATACTGCTATAATCTCTCACAATGATTTCAATCAAAATAACCATTCTACATAGCCATCACAAACAGAAAAGAAAGGCAACAGAACCCATACCATTTGTTCAGCACCTACTGGGTTCCTCCCCTCCTCTATTCCCTTGGTGACCATTGTTCTTGTTCTAGAACAATCAAGTGGCCATTGCTTGGTTGTTCTAGAACTCTGTATAATGACTTGCATGCCATCTTTGGTTTTGTTCTGTTATGGAGTAATGCTTGATTTGGATGTTCTGCTGTGTTTTGTATGGCATTTTTCACTGATCAGTTTTGTTGATTATTTATATTTGCTATAATTTTTATATACTGCTGTATATATAGCGTTTTATATGTTGTATATTGCCCTGAGTACCTCAGTTTTAAAAAGGAAGGTTGGTTAAAATATTTTTAAATAGAACAAACAGAACTTTGCTTGGTACCCTCCTCATCCTGAAAATCCCACTTTTTTCTCCTTTATGCAGTGTCTATTAGTACCAAACTAAAGGCATAATTATTTTATTAAAAGCTGTTTTCCCTTTCAAAGCAGCAGTCGCCTGGGGACTGGAGTAAGAGCTGGATAGAGACCATTATTCTGCACTGTATTCCTACCAAAAATCTGCTGCCCCTAAATTGGATATTTACGCCTCGCTGCAGCAAACAGTATCCCCAAGTGCAAATAGTGGCTCAGGATTGGGGGGTGGGGGGAATAAGGCAAGTGGGAACAAGGCATAGAATTCAAGTATTAAAAAATCCTCTACTTCCACACCATGGTCCTGATCATACTCAAGATAATGTTCCTGGGGTACTACTGTTTTATCATCCTCCTTACTAGTGGTTATTGAGCATTCCTGCCTGAGACCCTGTTATGAGAATAATAATCTGTCCAGGACCTCCCCCCCAGTAGTGATGTAATCAACCCAGAAGTGATGTCATGGCCTGAAGAGACTTTAAAAAAAATGAAGTGGCATCACTGTGATGTCAGAACTCCTCTTTACTTGGGAAGTAAGTTACATTGCATTGAATGATTTTTACCCTTTAGTGATGTCATCAACCTGGAAGTGATGTCATGACCTGAAGTAACATCAAAAATGAAGTGTCACTGTGATATCAAAACTGTGATTATCAAGTGACACTGTGATAATAGACACTGTGATATCATGTCTATTCAGAAGTAAGTTCCATTGTGTTCAATTAGATTTACTCCCAGGCAAGTTTGGACTTCTGCCTGAGTGCCCTGTCGTCCGAATTGCCCCGTTCAAAGATGGTGGCTCCCAGTGCCAGTTTCCAAGATGGAGGAGCCCATCTTTTCATTACCCCCACCTTGAAAACCACTACTGTATGATATATAGCAGGCTGGGAGACGGTGACTAACTGACGACTACATGGAAACGTCACATCTTGCTTGAGATTTGAACCTAGGACTCCTGACCCACATACAACCAACACAACACAATAGCTGTAAATATAGCACTACAGCAAATAAAACTTCCCTTGTGTATGCAAGCTCTCACCTGTACACAAATCTTTTTATCCCAGTGATTTTGAACATTTTTTCCCTGCAGTTGCTTTTTCTCCTTGGCCTATGAAGAATGACCCAGAACAGAATTGAGACAACGGCTATGATATACCTCAAGCTCAGCTCAACTCAACTCAACCTCAACTCATGCTTCTTAGAAATCACACATGAATATTAAATGGCAAGCAAGAGGGAGGGGAAATTAAGGCGAACAAGCAAAGGCAAAGAAAAATTACTTTACATTTGAAAAGTGAAGGAGAATTAATGAGGTTGGAAAAGCTCAACAGATGTGAAATTATTTGAAGGAATAGAGAGAGCAGAAGAAGCAAAGATTATTAATAAAGAGGACCAGAAATCAGAAAGGAGACAAATGCTGCAATCCTAAAGACACTTTCCTGGGAGTAAGACCCATTGACCACAATGGAACTTACTTTTGAGTAGACATGATTAGGATTGCCCCCAAAAAGAGTCAAGGTTAGAGAAGTAGGTTTACAAACAACATGCAGGAAGACTGAAACCTAAGGACAGTGGCTTCAGACTAGACTTTCCTTAGGAATGTTTCAGACAGCTCTCTTTGTGATGCATTACACTTATTTACACATGCTACAAGCTTGGCAGCAGTACAGCATCTTGTTCATTCCAGAGTCAAGGGATTTGGGCCACCAAAAAGGTGAAGAGAGAACAACTGTAAAAGATGACAGAAAAGGCTGAAATTCTAAATACACTTTTCTAGAATCATAGAATCCTAGAGTTGAAAGGGACCTAATAGGTCATCTAGTCCAACCCCCTGCCTGCAGCAGGAAATCCTCCTAGATCATCCCCGACAGGTGCTCGTCAAGCCTCTGCTTGAAGACCCCCAGTGAGGGAGAGTCCACCACCTCTCTTGGCAATCTGTTCCACTGCCAAACTTAGCAGTAAGAGCCATTGAACACAGTGAGGCTTACTTCTGAGTAGACATGGTTAAGATTGTGCTGTAAATCAGGAAACTGATGGCATACTAATACAGGTAAAAAAGGTCATGCTATCTGAAATTTTGTTGGTACTACAAAATGAATCTGAAAGAATGCAGGGAAAAATCTGGTTAGAATAACAAACGTTTTAACATGGTGCCGTCTTTAACTGGAGTTACAAAGTCTCATACAGTATTTGGAAAGTCAAACATCTGACGATTGACAGTCAAACATCTGCATTATACTATTCAACTTATATATTCTTAGACTCAACAATGAATTTCAGAGTAACTGCATTAACAAAATGACATAATTTCTGTATTGGATCAAATCACTGGTCCATCGTACAAACATCGTACAAAAATCACTGCCCCATCGTACAAACATCGTTTCCAATAGTTATTTCCTAGATGTCATAAAGAGGGTATCCTACAGAGAGTGCTGTCCTGTTTGTCCCCTGTGGTTGATAGTCAGTGGTAGACAATTTCAAGAAAATGACAAGTTCAAGGAAGTTGTAGACAATTTCAAGAAAGTTTCCAAACTCTGGCCCATGGGCCAGATTTGGCTCTTGGTAAGCCTAAATGCAGCCCCCAGCAAGACCCCTATATCCAACCATTGGGCAATCCTTGTAAAACACTATAATACATTCTTATATGTAAATTTATTCAAATTTGAAATGTAAACTAGATTTCTGGCCCCCAAAACAGTGTCAGAGATGATGTGGCCTTCCTGCCAAAAGGTTTGGACGCCTGTTTTACCCATCAGCTATAAAGCATTCAGGAATGCACACAACTAGGAATCAGTAAAACTTGCAGAATCTACAATGCTGAATCCTTATTCACAGTCCACAATCCAGAGTAACTATGGGAGCACATAAGAGACATTAAGTGCACCCGTAGTTACTGCACCACCTAGTGAAAATCTATGGGAAATTCATATTGCAATCCAGAGTAACTTATCCTTACTATGGGAGTAAGCAAGGACTCCCCGTAGTTACTCTGGATTTCACCCTAAATCAAGCAAACAGAGCTAGATGGATCCACTTCCATCCCAACAAAACTTGGCATAGTTTCTCTTTATTTCCATTTTGCTCTTTTCTGCAAGGAATTCCTGAATATTTTTCCTTGCAGAATAAAAATTATGAATTTTGTAATTTTTCATGTTGTAAAAAAAGGAGGACAAAACAAGCAGAATGACAAGGGTGAACGGTGGCATTTTTCCTTTGCTTTATTTTTATTCTTTCTGCAAGTCAGTATGGGATTTACTGGGACTTTAGTTCCAGGCCTATATAGTACAATAGCTGAGCCACTTTATGCATGCTGGGACCATCATTGCATTTGCAGAGGCCCTACGTATGCAACAGCAGCTCACATGCTAACCACAGCAGGTAAGTCAGTGGCTGTGGTGTTTCAGGGGTGGGACAAGGAGCAGGGAGGGCAGGAGTGCATCTCAGCAGTAGACATGCACACAAGGAGCCCCTTTCCTTGCCCCCACACCTCCCCTTCATGTCCACTCATACTTACACCAGCTATTTAGCCGGCACTGGTACAAAGAGATTCATCAGGGGCCAGGAAGCCTACAGCCTAACAAATTTTCTTAGCTTTCCTCAGCCATCTGGTCACCCTATAGTATGCACCATGCACTGAATCAGCAGTACTGCATGGAACAATCCTGACTTTTTGGGGATTGTCTTCACATACTGGTAAATGGGACTGAGGGTCCTGTTCCAAATTTGTGGAAGAGAATTATGGCAACTCTATATGTTGGGGGATAGGGTTGGGCCTACAGTGTGTTAGAAAGGAGAAGGAACAAAGCAGCGACAGAGAGAGAGGAGGCAATGCATCAAGACAAAGGCATGTCAGAAGGCATACAGTTGTGGGTGTTGACAGGGTGTGCGGGCAAAGATTAGCAAGGAAATTAAAACGCAAGTGCCAAACAAAACAAATTCTTGAATACTCCCCCTGTTGTAGTTACACTGCCCCATAATACTGGTTCCTTACATTCACAGTGCAGTAAGGTAAGAGCAGCATTTTTTTTTCTAAAATAGCTGTTGTTCTACAGCAACAGAATAGGGCAATATACCAAAGATACCTTAAAAACCTAGGCAACTTAAAAACCTGGGATTGACAATGTCATGGGCCCAGCTGGATGATTTATGACCATTTGGTCATCCTGCTGCTTGATCTGGTCAACACATCTGGAAGTCCTGCTGCATGTCAATCTCAACACATGAGCTTATAAGTGTCTATTGTCTTAGCTGAACCCAGACAATGAAGACAAACAATCACAGAATAATCCGTCATTCTTGCCATGTGTCATTTTGGCAAGAATTCAGAAATTCTCAGGGAGGCACCTCAAGAAAGGCTGTTCAGGATGTCTCCGCTGATTTTATAGGAAGTGTTATATCTTTATATCTCAGAAACCTCTGAGGGACCGCAGGGATTCATAATAGAATATGCACAAAAATTGGGGAGCAAGAGAAGGGATCAGTAATTTTTTCACCACAAATATATTTTATATATTTTGCAAACAGCTGGTGCAAGAATGAAATGCAAAGTATGTGTTTAGAAATGGAATAAATATGCATATTCCCAAACTATACAGAAGTATAAAATCCATAGACACATATTATCTGACAAAATCAAATCCACTGGGGAGGGGGTTGAGTCTGAAACTATGTGCTCCATTGAGAACTGGGTAAAAAAACGGAATTCCGCAACATCTCCATAATTAAGCATAGATTTTTATATTGCTATCTTGAACTTATTGACAAACATCTTCATTGGTCAACCCCAAGTTCTAGAAGTAAATTAAAAAATGTGTTACACAGCTGGCTAAATTAGAGACTAATTTTTTGCCGACCTGAACGCATTTCCACTTAGTTGTTTTTACTGCCAAAATGAGAGGCTTCCTGGAAGCTGTACAATTAGATCAATACAATTAGGTGGTCTAAAACTGTTTTATTTTTTCATGGATAGTGGTGTTATCCTAAAAAATGGCTGAAAGAGGTATTAGGGGGGTCTTATGTGTTTTTGTTCCAATTAATGTTTAAATCTACTTTAAAGCATTTTTATTAAGTATAGTCAGTGTCATATAGATTATAGTATGTTTTTATGCCTGTGAGTGTCAGCAGGAATAGCCACAGGAATAAACACTGCACCAAGTGTGGAAGCATGCACGCACGCATAAACATACACTCAACTACCTAGTCAACTACTTAAATTAAACTTATAGAAGCTGTTTAGGATTTTCATACTACTTGTGTGAACAATTAAAATGAACCTAATGCTGCCAAGCACAAACAAACTAAAATATTGCCAAGTTAAAAGATTGCGAAGAGAGCAACTTCAGCTGACAGAACTGAACAGAGGACTGTATTGCTATGGAAAAAAGCTGCTTCTAAAGTGAAGGAAAAAATGGAAAAATTAAACATTTGCTCACTCACGATGAATAAACGAAACTGCTCAGTTTCCCTTTCCAACGTGTTCAATAATCAGCTTTCTTGAGAGGGACTTCCTGCTTGAATGTTTCAGGTGAACCACATTTATCTAATTAGGAACACTTTTGGTGGCATTGCATTTGTCTTGGCCAGCCCTTTCCAATGGACGAAGGCATAGCTGCCTATCATGAGTAAATGCACATTGTGGTGCACTTCCATGTTCCATAGGACTCCAAGCATTTTCCTCTGCAACTTCTGAGCATCCTTAAAAGATTCTACAGCCAGTGATAGCAACCAAACTCCAAGGAATTTTTGGGTTTTGTAACAGAGTCAGAAGCACTCGGGATGATCCATAGATGCACTGCAGCCACTTCAGTAGGTATGTGGTAATTTTTTGTTAAAACATACTATTGCATTTTGTCATTTTTTAAGCTCAGTTTCACTTTATGTTGGTGTTATTTCAAATACATATTTTAGGCTGTCTCTAAAAGTTGAATTAGTGTAGGTAGAATTGAATCTTTAAAGTAAAGGTCAAATGAAGCACAGGTAGACTAATCCTAGGTTGGTGAAATTTTGCAGCTTCATGAATCACACATGTGTCACTTCATGTGTCACACATGCATCACCCCAAAAACCTGATTAAAGTTTATAAAACAAAGAGCAGAATCAAGTAGAAATATCTGTTTATAGAAAGAATACCAAATCATGAACCAGTTTATCATGTGTGCATCTGAAATCTGAGTGACTGCCTGAAGTTTGAAAGGCCATTTCTGTAACATGATTTGTCATTACTGTTTGTTCTACAGAATGAAACGCTAACATGTAGAGTTGAATATGACTTACAAGATAGTTCAAACAAAGGATTTTTGATGGGTTGCAGGACCAGTGAAATCCAGAGGTCACAAGGCATTCTAGCCACATCGTGGCCCAGAATGCCTAGCCACATCTAGATAGTGCGACTTCATAGGCTCATTTCATAGGTTGTAATTGTCCCCAAGAATGCCTTGCACACCTGGAAACCACATCTGGTGAAGGATCACAGCAGTATAAATTTTGAGAACTGCTGACATAGGCTGAAGTGGGGTAAGGTATTCTGCAGGTTATTACAGATGCTGGGCATATTCTCAACATATTTGAAGGCTTGATTAATGATCCAGAAGAGAAAGCACAAATAACTATGAAATTTGTCAGTAACACTACATTAGAATGGGTAGTTGCAACTTGCAAGTGAGTGGTTATTTCACACAAATTGGCTTTTTTATATATAAAAAAGAAGACTATAGGGAGGCAAAATATTCACTAAACAATTCATTGTTCAGAGAAATAACTTGGACAAATCACACAACAGAAATGAGAAGCATGAAAAATTGACTGTTAGTCAATTGACTGTGAAACTGCTAAAATTTTACAAGGTATGCATGGAAAGTGAAATCTACTGACCACGAACTCTAGAGAGAGTAAATGATTGGGTACCATGCAGAGGAATTCTTTGCTAGAAAGCATGCCAGTAATGATTCTGAATGGGGTAGAGGTGATTGGGGAAATGAAACCACTACATCTTCTCACCCCACTTCCCAGCCAGTCACTGCCACTGAGATGGTTTAAAAGAAAGTCCATAAAATACCAGGAGTATAAAATACCAAGAATATTAAAATAAACTTCATAACACAGCATGAGACTATTAGAACAAATTAAACAGCAAGCCTCTTTAAAAAGAGTTCTGCCCCAAGAAGACAGAGAAAACCAGAGAAGAAGGGAACAAGAGTTATGCATGGCCATAAAACAGCTCATGTGGTGGGTAGGCAATTAATTGGACATGAAGGATACAGAACTACGAGGAAACAGGTTGAAAAAGAAATCAAAAGAAATACGTTGTGAAAATGTCAAAGGATGGACCAAGACGAAATATGTTTTGATGACAGTTTTATAAAGAGTTTACATAATGTGATTAGATCACTTTGTGTAACGTGTTATTAATTCTTGGAATTTACTATCAGCAGTAGCCATTGGCTTAGGTTGCATTAAAAGAGAATTAGACTAAGGGCGCAATCCAGAGTAATTACGGGGAGTCCTTGCTCCTCTGTAAGAACAATTTACTCTGGATTGCAATATGAATTTCCCATAGGTTTTCACTAGGTGGTGCAGTATCTACAGGTGCATGTAATGTCTCTTACGTGCTCCCATTGTTACTCTGGATTGTAGAGTTAGGCTGCAATCCTAAAGACACTTTCCTTGGCGTAAGATCCATTGAACACTGTGGAGCTTACTTTTGAATAGATATGGTTAGGATTGTGCTCTAATTCAAGGAGGGTTTTTTCATCAATAGCCACTAGCCATACAAAGTGTAAATTTCATATGTATTTAGGACAAGGGAAACTTTAGGCCAACCAGCCTGATTTCAATACCCATAAATGAAGCAGAATATTTGTGAGAACCTAGAAAATAATGGAGCAATTTTAAGATACCAGCTTGGGTATTTACAAGAACACATTATGACAGAGGAATCTCATCTTCTTTAATTCAGTGAGAGACTAAAAAATGCCTTGAATAAATTTACCAAAATTTCTGAAAAGCATCTGACAAAGGATCCCATGATATTCTTGTAGATAAAATTACAACATGTGAGCTATATTGTACACTATTGGGTGTGGGGCTCACACAAGGACTTCTTATATGCATAAAATATTATTTATGTTCAAGAAGGGAGCACCAGCAGCAAGGATGCTGGTTGGGATGCTACTTCAATATTTTAAAATACTGAGAATACTATTTGTTATCTTTTCACACTTGAAGATTGTCTACTAATGTTGTTAGTAGCAAACCACAATCCTATACAATCCTTTGCGTAATTCTATACTTCTACTCAGAAGTAAGACCCACTGAGTTGAGTGAGATCTACTCCTAGGAAAGTGTGTATGGGACTGCTCACTAATTAAATTTCTCTTAAATATAGTAAGTTAAAAGAAAGCTGTATTTGACTTCAAATGAATACTGCTTTGATTTGTGGGGTTCCAAAACAGAAAAAGCCCAAACAATTAATACAGACTTTAAATTCTCCCATACTGTACCATTCTCAATTGATTTCAATGAGACTTGCTCAGTCCTGGCTGTGTGAAAGACTGTAGCTATGAAAGAAAATTGTATTCTGGTGTGGAAAAGAGGAGTAGAACAACCAGTGACTTCACAGGACTAATAACTGCACAAATCACACTCAATTTCTCCTTTTAGAACGGCTGCTGTGCAGCATTCATTCATTCTAATGGGTTGTTTTTTTTTTGTTTTTTTGGCAAAACCTGTAAGCATGTACAATTGAAATGCACACTGTGCTGTAAGACTGCTTTGCAGATTGTTTTGAAGCATCATTCATCAAAGCAAAATACCTTTTAATGTGAAACTCCGTATCAATGAACGGCAGCTAATTATATGTTGCTATATGCAAAAGATGGGTAAATTTTTGCTCTTGTGCCTTTACTACGTAGGTATTCTTAGGTCTTAAGTGCCACCTGTTGGAAACAAAGTACGTTTCAAGTACTATTTCACAGCACATTTTGCACACAACTGGTAATTTTTGATGCACACATATATTTTCTCCTCCTCAGTCTGTACATCTTGACATCTGAAATACCAGCTTAGCTAGATTGTTCCACATCAAACACACTGGAGTTAAAGGGGACAAGTGAGCCCTCTGAGAATTAGAGCCACAGCAATGCAATATATTCAGAAAATGTCAAGCAACATGAAGTCAACAAAAAAGTTAGTCTTCCCCACCCTGTGCAAATGTGCATGCACTCATGCGCACATACTTATCACAATATCTACTTGAGTCCGCTTCCTTTAAATATAAAAGGAAATGCTCTGAAATGTAAACCAAATGGACGTCATGAGATCATGCTTCAGTTATGTAGAACTAACACCTTGCTGAATCTATTAGCAGCCTACCATTAACATAGCAAGCTTCACTACATTTCGCTGAAGAGGGGGTGAAAGACATGACCTGTTTTCTGCATTTACTCCAAAAATTCTAGTCATCAACTAAAGAAACCATGCATTTCATTACACTGTTTTCTATTTCTGAAATGAACATTGCAAGTAAATGAAATTTTGAGGAAAATTATGCAAGTGTATTTATTACCTGAAAAATCATGGCATGTCTTTGCAATGGACACCCCTGCCTTGCAAACACCTTTTCTCAAATATTTTACCTTCATTGAATGATTAAATATAAAAGGTGCTTCCTCACAAAACATATATGGGGATTGTGGCCACTCAAGTGAAGAACTGAAACAGCTATTTGCAACTGAAACAGCTACTGCAGCCCAGCTCCTGTTATGCTCCTGTTAAAATAAAAATGCCATCAATATGTAACTGTGGAATGGTTAAATATTCCCCATTACCACAAGCTTGCTGTGCAACACTATTAACTGTAGAAGACATTAATTTTGTTACACCACTTCACCTACAATCATGAAGCAAGTTTACAAAAGTCCTATTGGCACTGCACCGACTACATAAGAGTAATTTGTTTGTGGGCTGAAGATGTACAATATGGAGAAGAAATTTACCATGAAACCACCAGATGTTACAGGAGTACTATAATCATGACAGAGTCAAAAAAACAAACTAGATTCACTTCTTTTCCTATTCAAACTACATAATTATAATTAAAATGATTTAAATTGTTTGAATTAATAGATGTAAAACAAGAAGACAGATGTAGGTGAATGAAAAAACAGGAGCTGTTACCGTGGGCTCCTGTTCTAGGAAGAAGGAAGAGTGAACTTGTTGGGTTGCGCTTCCCCACACTTGCAGGTCGGACAAAACTTTCTCCCTCCAGGGGGAAGGCACCCAAGAGCCCCCAGTTTGTAGTCAAGCTGAGAGAAGGGTACCTTCTAGCCAAGTCCTCAGAAACCAAAACTGAAGAACTGAAGACTAAACACAACAGTTAGCCAACTGACATCCTAGAAATCCAGATTAGAATAGCCAACACAACAAGGAAAGAGGAGCAAAGAAAGGGAAAAAAGGGAAGGACCAACTTCCCACCCCCGACTACAACATGGCAGTCACCATTGGTAATCACTAACCCTCTAGGGCGGCAGCCCAATCTGATGAGGTGGGTAGAGCACCCTTCCTTCCTCCTCCCAGAATAGGAACCTGAGGTAAGAACTCCTGTTTTTCTCTGTAGGAGAAAGGAAGGGTGCTCTGAACTGGTTGGGATGTTCCAGAACAATATTCATCCATGTTAGGGTGAGAGGATTGCAAGGCCCTAGGTTGCCACCACCATTTGAAGGACCTTTCGCCCAAAGGTGGTGTCAGTCGAGGCTGCCAAATCAATTTTGTAATGTCTAGTAAACACTGATGGACTAGACCAAGCTGTCCATCAACTAGACTTAAGCCTTGCAAATTTCCTCTAATGATGCAACCCCTTCAAAAGCTGCTGAGGTTGCTGCACTTCGAGCAGAATGAGCAGTAATGCCCAATGGAGGAGTCTTCCTTGCCAATGAGTTCGCCTACCAGATCACCCCTTTATGGGGATCACTTCCCCATAGCTGGACCCTGGAGCAAAACAAATAAATAGTCTGTTTTCTTAAACTGCTGAGACCTGTCTATGTAATACCTATGTAATATGCACATCCAACTTATGCAAATTCTGTTCAGTTTGACAAGAAGGTCTTGGGCACAACAAAGGCAATACCATATCCTGGGCCCTATGGAACCATGTGTTGACCTTCAGAATGAAGGGGAGATCTGGTCTTAATACCACCTTATCGCTGTGGAACACACAAAATTTCGGGTTGGTAGACAGGGCTCCCAACTCCGAGATCCTTCTTCCCCACCTTCTGGACAAGGATCTGAAGACCTCCACGTGAAGCTGCCACTTGGTGTCGTTCACCTGCTGCCAACTCAGCAAATCGGCTGTCATATTTGCCATCCTGCTAGGTGTTCTGCTTTCAGTGAGAGGAGATGGGCCTCCGCTCACTGAAAAAGGAAAGAAGACTCTTCCACGAGGTGTCTGGAATGGGTTCCCCCCTTGGCGGTTCACATATTCCTTGGCCGTCATATTGTCTATCCGTACCAAGACATGTGTGAATCTCAATCTGGCCAAAGTGCTTTAGAACCAAATGAATGGCCCTGAGCTAAAGCCAGTTTATGCTGTGGCAGAGCTCGTGGGCAGACCAAGTACCTTGGACCATCTGATCCTCTAGGTGCACCCTTATCCAATGAGGGAGGCATCCGTGGTTAGAATCTGGAGGGCAAGAAGAGAAAGACTGACTCCTTGAGAGAACCTGTTGGGTGCCAGCCACCAGCTTAGACTCTCCTTGAATTTGTTGAATAGAAGGACTAATAGGTGTCTTTTTTGTTCTACCCAGGACAGATGAGGACGGAGACGATGCTGCAGAGGGCAAAGGTGGAATCGTGACCAAGGCACAAGGTTCTGGCATGATACCATCAGTCCCAGAAGTTTTGCCAACTGCATGACATCCAGCTGGGATACCCCTCAAGACTCCTGCAGGGCTCAAAGAAGGGAGGACTGCTGATCCTGTGACAACAAGATCATGAATTGTTGTGTGTCCAGCAAGATCCCCAAATGCACCAGTCTCTGGGTGAGAATGAAGAAGTTCTTCTCTTGGTTGATCAAGAAACCCATGGACCAAAGGCAAGTCAGAGTCAGATAGATGTCCTGTAAGGCCCTCTCCCTGGACAGGGAATGGATCAGGACATCGTCCAGGTAAGGATGGAGAGCTACCCTTTGACACCTCAGGAGGGCCATGAGGGTCACCAATAGTTTGGTTAACACTCAGGGGTGTGGTCAAATCAAAAGGAATAGCTCTGTACTGGAAGTAGAACTTGCCATAGCAGAACCTGAGGTACCTTCTGTGTTTCTTCAGGATGGCAACATGCAGGTATACCTATGTGAGATCAACAGAGGCCAGGTAGTCCCCCTGTTGGAGCAAGGCCACAATAGACCTCCAGGTTTCCATTTTGAACTTTCGTTTGTGTAGAAAACAATTTTGCTATTTTAAATCCAGAATGGCCCACCAACCACCATTCTGTTCGGGGACTAAAAAACAGAATATGCCCCCACGCCCCTCTGTTTGACCAGGACTGATTCAACTGCACTGATCTTTAGGAGATGCCTGATACCCTCCATCCTTAACTGGTGATGGTGAGGGTCCCTGGAGATCAGAACTGGCCAGAACCAATACCGAGGGAACCTCAGGAATTCTCGGGAATAATCCCTGTGAATCACCTGCAGGGCCCAGGAATCTGATGTGATCAAAGTCCAGTTCCCTGCAAAGTTGAGCAATCTGGCCCCAGCCGAAGGAGGGAATGTGCTCCCAGCATAGCCAAGTGGAGTGCTGGTCCTTGGAGGACTTGATCCCCTGAGAGGCAGAAAACGATCCAGATCTGGACGTGAAGGCGGCTTTACCTTTGTCCCACTTAGGCTTGGAGTGTGTCCAAGCATCTCTGGAACGGTACCCAGAGGAACGAAAGGACTGATTTTTCTTTGGAGATTTCTTTTTATTTGAAACCAGGACTTTGCACTTGTCTTAGTTTTCAACAAGCAGAGGCTTGAGAGCCTCTCCAAATAAATTCTCACCCTTGAAGGCCTGGACGTGGAACAGGAATCCCTCTCCCAGTGGCGAAGCCACACATTCCGGCGAGCCACTACCCCAGTACCCATTGCTCTGGCTGAGATCTCCAAAGAATCAAAGGCACAATCAGCAGAAGCCACTGCTGTGAGGGCTATGTTTTCAAGGTGGATCCAGCCCTACCGGGCAGAAACCTAACTAAGCTAAGTCCTCTGCCCAGATGTAGGCTTCCTGGGAAAAAATAGAATTGGCCACTGAAGCCCTAAATCCTTGAGACGATGCCTCAAACTACATTTAAGAGCAGAAGCGATTCTTTTATCACAGCCCTCTTTGGGTCCTAAATCCTCCTCGGAAGGCAGCAAGGCAGGGGAACAGAAAGAAACTACCGGACCATCCTCTACCTGGACCTTAATTTCAGTCATCATGGTCTCTGGCAGTGTATAACACTTGTCCAGAAGCCAGGAGCTGTGCTTAGAGGAGGATGGGTGCTCCCACTCTGAGAAGAATAACTTCTCCGATTGCTCAGGAAAAGGCGCCACCAAAGGTTTGGCCGGGCCCTGATGGAAAGACTTGGCCTTAGAGGATGGATCATTAGCCCTGGTAGACACGGAGGTCACGGTCAGGTCCACTGCAGCAGCAGACTTGGATAGCACCCTGGATTACAGCTCCAAAGGACAGACCAGATCCACTTTGTTGGGAGGAGAGGTCGCTTCATCTTCCTCACCCAACAACTTCCCCTCCTCCTTTTCAGAAGCTTGACAGTCTTGGAACCACTATTGGAACACCTGTTGTCCAGGTCAGACTCCTCAGAATCTACCTCAGAACAAGGTGAACAGGCATGTGGGGGAGGGCTGAGGAGATCTCTTGTGTTTGCCTTGCATGGGCTAGAATGGTGAGCCTGACCTTGGCAAGCCCTTAACATCTCCTGAAACCTGCTTTCAAACACTTCCTCCACTGTCTCCCTCATCATATGAGACAGAAAGCCTTAGAAATCACACTGGGGCTCTTGGAGACCTTGCCTTTTTCACCTAAAGAAGCCTTGGAAGCCCCCTCTGGGGCTCCACGTGCTGCTCCTCAGGCAGGTACAGTGGCACTCTGCAGCAGGACACGCTCCACCGCACCACCTGTGCACCCGTGTGGCACCCTCCAAGCGGGACTGGCGACATTCCTAGTGAGGACACGCTCCATTGGGCCACTGCTGCCTGGGCTGCTTCCCTTGCAATGAACCATCCATTGGCCCTAATGCGCTGCCGTGTGCTCCAGGAGTGCTTCTCCTAGGGCTTCTACCATCATCGGTTCAATCTGGGGAGGCCCTGGAGGGGGTCCTTATGGCCGAAGCCTCCAAGCAACCAAGACCAGCGGTGCTGGCATCAGGATTCCCTCCTAATGCCACCATAGGAGCTGGGGGGAAAGGAGAAGGACAAGCAGGTGGACAGGACTGGGGTAGAGAGGAGAGAGAGAGAGAGAGAGAAAGAAGAGCGAGAAAAGGGAGAAAAATGGAGCAGAGAGCACATCCTACACCTGTCAAGGTCTGACGGAACTGGGGGATTTTGGGTGCTTTCCTCTGGTGGGAGAAAGTTTTGTCTGACCTGCAAGTGTGGGGAAAGGGCAACCCAACCAGTTCAGAGAACCCTTCCTTCCTCCTACAGAGAATAGCATTTTGCAAGTTAATTCTTTAAGGCATACAGGTTCTGGCAATATTTTGAGCGTTGTGCTTCCTTTTTTGACGTTGGATATAATTGTCAGAAATTAATAATATTAAACACAGTTGTAATTTTTGGCCTTCAGTGTTTGTGGTTCACTATACAATTTGGTACTTCCAAGATCCTCATTACTCCTTAACAAATGTCTGGGTTTTTGCAGCTCAGACATCCCTAATGGCCTTAAAAAAAAACTTCATTAGTGAGACAATTTTAACTATTAACCTTAACCAGCGAATATTGTACCACCTTCCCCAGCTTCTTCTTCTTCTTCTTCTTCTTCAAGATTCTGTCTATCTCCACTCCCTTTTTTCCCTGAGCATCAACATTTGTAAGTGTGTGTAGAACAAAGGGTTTAATATTAGCACACAAGATGTCTTGCATATGTACTGAATCCTGCCATGATATCAGAGGGTACCAAGCAAATTTCAGTGCAGATGGTGGGCAATTTTTGAGCCTCAGCCCTGAAGAGAAGCTGTAACTATCCATGGTGCTGAAACATGAAATCCCCTCCTTACTCCCTTCCTTGCTTTTCAAACCTGGACCACCACCCCAACCCAGTTTTTCCTCCCAACTTGCATTTACCATTGTCACCCCCACCCCATTTTAAAAGGTTTTATATTTTGGAACTAATAAGAATATAATATGAATTGGCAACCAGTTTTTGCATTGGTGGGAACAATATCTAACAGCTGCTTCTATTTCATCATCCAGAAATAATTCTTCTTTCTGTCTCTTCTTCTTCTTTCCCCAATTCAGGATTGTGCCAAAAGGGGATTGTGCCAACAGTTCAGCTCATGGCTTAGCAAGAAGAAGACATCTTCATCATCAGCTTGCAGGAGCCAGATCCAGATTGGCTATGTGTGTCCATCCACATTAGATGATCACCTATGAGGTCCTTTCCAACTCTATGAATTTATGATTCATAAATTGGGATTTATGAATTTATGAAAAGTGCCAAAAGGGGATTGTGCCAACAGTTCAGATCATGGCTTAGCAAGAAGAAGACATCTTCATCATCAGCTTGCAGGAGCCAGATCCAGACTGACTATGTGTGCCCATCCACGTTAGATGACCATTATAGATCACCTATGAGGTCCTTTCCAACGCTATGAATTTATGATTCATAGCTACTCCCATGCTTGGAGCTAAATCCATTTGTTCACATTTCAAAGGCATCTGCCCCTCCTCCCCAATCATCTACCAGACACTGTGCAAAGCATCACCCCTCTTTGATCCCCCTCTTTCCAAGGAAGAGGCTTCCCTCCATAAGGTGTGACCCTCTCTCTCCCTTCTTTTGTTCTTCAGCACAACAAGAGAAAGATTTGGAAGGTGAGATTCACACCTAAACCAGTGCAAGGAGAGAATGGGGGGCGTACCAAGGGGTGACATGGGGTCTCCAAGAAGAGCCCTTTGCCAGAGAGAGAGATTAACAGCACAATCCTATGCATGCATACATCCCTTTGAATTCAATGGATCCAATTCCCAAGAAAGTACAGGGCTGCAACCCAAAAACCCAGTCCTGTCTATCCTTACTCAGAAGCAAGTCCTGTTGAGTTCAATGGGGCTGACTGTCAGGGAAAGCATGCATAGGATTGCAACCCCAAAGCCCAGTCCTATGCATGTTTATTCAGAAGCAGGTCCTATTGAATTCAAGTCCTATGATGTCTACACAGAGGAACATCCTATTGAATTTAATGGGGCTGATTCTCAGGGAAAGCATGCATAGGATTGCAACCTAAAAGCCCAATCCTGTGCATGCCTACTCAAAGGAAAATCAATTTTGAATTCAATGGGGCTCTCAAAGAAAGCATGCATAGGATTGCAACCTAAAAGCCGAGTCCTATGCATGCCTACTCAGAGGAGAATCCTATTCAATGGGGCTTTCAGGGAAAGCATGCATAGGATTGCAACCCCAAAGCCCAATCTTATGCATGCCTACTCAGGAATTCAATGGGAAAGCATGCATAGGATTGCAGCCTCCTTGTGCATGAGCAGTCCTGTGAAGGGGGCGGTGGTGGCAGCAACAGCAGCATCAGGGAGCATTCTGCATCTAGCTAAGCTTAAGCAACCCCCCCTTCCCTCCCCAAATAAATTAATCCCCCAAAGCTTTGAACTCACCATCCCTATCGCAGAGCTGAATGGCTTCCAAGCTGAGGTTCTTGATGACATCCTCACAAGGGCTGGTTGGGCTGCTCATGCGGTGATCCAGGCGAGGCACCTCCATTGTTTATCCCCCACCCTGCTTCTTGCCTTTGGGATTTTAATATATATTAAATATATATGTATATATTATGTATATTTGCACCCTTGCTTGCTTGCAGTGGGGGAAGAGAGGAAAAAAGAAACAGATGCTGGAAGGAGCAGCAGACTTTGCAATGACAGCAGCAACAGCGCCTGCCTTGCCTGCCCTTCTCCAGGCTGGCTGGCTGGCTGTCTGCAAAACTGCTGGGTGCAGCACAAGCAGGGAGGCGCGCGCGCTCTCGCTCTGCTCCCTCCCCGGGACTGGGCGCGCGGATTGGAACGTTGGCGGAGGGAGGGGGGGGTGAGAGGAGTGAGCTGCCTGTCGCTGCAACAGCGCGAGGGGGTGGGGGAGGGGCGGCTCTCAACCGCCACAACCGTCATCTCAACCGCTCACTGCTGGGTGGGGGGAGGGGGGAAAAGAAGTCGTTTAAAGGGGCCGCGCGCGCAACGACTGCTGAGTCAAGGCACTGACAGCCCCTCGCTCCACGCGTGCGACACAGTGTCGTCGCCTGCAGGCAGCTTTTCTCTGCCTCTCTCTGGAGGAAGCGGCGGGGACTGTCCTCCCCCATGTCGCCCCTTATGTAATAGGTTTATCCACGAATTAAAGGCTGCAAGCAGGGCTGATGCAAATGAGGGCTGAAGCCCCCCTTTCTCTCTCTCTCTCTCTCTCTCTCTCACACAAACACACACCCCTCAGTTCCAGCCCTTTCTCCTCAGAGGATGCTCAGTCTTTACTCCCTCACAAATGTAAACACCAAACACATTAACACTACGTCAGTTTCATTCTCAATCACACATACTGCACATGCAGACAAACATATATACGCATATAACATATACACACTTTTATTACACACACAGACACTCCTATTACACATATGCTACAATCCTAAAGACACTTTCCTGGGAGTAAGATCCATTGAACACAATGGGGCTTACTTTTGAGTAGACATGATTAGGATTGTGCAGATACACACTTCTATACACACATATTACACATACCCACATTTAGAGAGAGAGAGAGAGAGAGAGAAAAGTCACTGACTGACTAACTGACTCATCACCGCCCTGCCAAAACTAGAAGTGTGAAATTTGGGGTGGGTGTTCCTTCCGTGACAGAGGGGTGCACTAAGAACCGGTTTTCGGAAATTCCAACCGGAAGGGGGTGAAAAGGGGCGCAACGCGTTTTCCTCCCTGTACTTTGCATTGAGAATTGCTGACTCATCAACATTCTCCCCAACTGGTGGGCCTGAAGCATGGAATTCTGGGAGGGATCCTTCTGTCACCTGAACACCCACCAAGAACCCATGGGGGGATGATGCGCATGGGGGAAACGTGCGCATGTGGGGAAAGTTGCGCATGGGGGAAGTTGCGCATGGGGGAAAGTTGTGCATGGAGGGAAAGTTGTGCATGGTGGAATTTGCGCATGGGGAAGTTGCACAGGGGGGTTGTTGCGCATGGGGGAAATTGCGCTTGGGGGAAGTTGCCCATCCAGAGTAAGGGCAGTGAGCAGTGTCGTAGCTGGGCTGCCCCAACTATTCTGAATCCAGAGCAGAAAGTTATGCTGCATCCAGAGAGTCAGGAAGCCTGGGCTGCCCCAGCTGCCCCAGAGCATGCTCAGGAGGCACCAAGTCAGTGACACCTGGGGATGGCTTGCTCCCGAGGAAACCCCCCTCAGATCACACTGAACAAGGAATAGTCGTGGTGCCTGCCTTATGAGGAGTCCCTGAGGAGATCCTGGTACAGTCTACAGTGAATACAAAGGGCTTTTCAGAGTGGCCTGCTATATCCCCAGGTAAGTGGGCTGACGTAGTTGTTCCATATCCTGAGGTTGAGAGACAGGGCTTGCAGATAGGCTGGCCAAGAACTCAGATTTTTGGTCAACACTGCCATTCTTACTCAGCCTTATCATAGACCCCTATGGGTCTACTCATTACTACACCTGTTCCTGAGGTGACATAACTTTGAGGAGGTGGAAGAGGGCATTTCTGCCCTGGAAACAGACTCTGGATACAGAATAACTGCTCTGCCCTAGCCCTCTCAATGTGCCTCTCCTGAACTGCCTCGGCTGTCCCAGCTAAGGCAGCCCAAGTCCACCTGTCATGGGGCAGCCAATGTTGCCTTAGGTTGCCCCAAGCATTTTCCAGAATAACTAGGGTGACCAGCCTAATAACTTGCAATTGGGCAGCCCAATGATAGATAGGGCAGCCCAAGTTCTCTTCTGGATTGTGCCCTTAGAGCACAATCCTAACCATGTCTACTCAAAGTTAAGCCCCATTGTGTTCAATGGATCTTACTCCCAAGGAAGTGTCTTTAGGATTCAGCCATACTCATATAAGCACACATATTATATATACATGCATTTATATACACATTCACACATATAACACGCACACATATTTTATATACACATATTACATATATACATATATACATACAACACGCACACATATTTTTATATACACATATTACACATACACATCATACACACTTAATACACACATATTACATATACATGCACTTATGTACATGTAGATACATATATAACATACAGTACATGCTTTTATACACACATATAACACATGCACACTTATATACACATATTACACATACACATCATGCACACACTTTATACATGCACTTTATACATATACACATACATGCACTTATTAAACACATACACATATATTACATACATGCTTTTATACACACGCAAATAACACCCACACACTTATATGCATATATTACACATACACATCACACACACACTTTATACACACTTATTACACATACATACACTTTTATATACACATACTATAATCGTGTACACACATTACATTTACATACACTTATATACACATACACACACACAGAGAGAGAGATGTGTGCCACTTTCTGATAGGGATAACTCAATCCCCATTACTATGCAATCAGGAGAGCCTCGGTTCTGTAAACAGACACTCCTTGACAGACACTGATTGCCTCTTTCCCGTAAGAGCCTCTTTGTTGTGAAAAAACGCTGCTGCTGCTGCTGGCTATGGGAAAGCTTCCATGTTCAGAGCCTCTTCGTTGTGGTCTGTTGTGGTCCAGGATGACCATATGTTCTCTTTCTCCAGCACATGTCCTCTTTTTTAGTGTTGTTCCCTGGAATAAATCTTTATTCTCCTTTTCCTCATGAGCAGGCAGCATGTAGCCTTCAAGTAATTAGTAAATTATATGTAATCATTTTAAAATCTAATGATAAGTAATACAATGTTTAAATTAACCACATGAAAGCTAAATATATGTTTTTGGCTTTTATTCTGTAATGTTCAACATTTTGCTTGTGTCCTACATTTGGGAGCCTTGTCATCTTTTTTGTCTTCTCTGTATACAATACCTACTCTTCCTTCCTCTCAATAACTGTACCTCAGAAACAGTAATGAAAATTTTCACTCACCTTTTGGATAAAACAATGTAAACAAACCAATGATCGGATTCAAAGAAATTAACAACTGGTTCTATGACCATCTGGCAGCCACTTGTATATGGCTATTTTTAAACTTTATATGTCCTGTCTCTCGTTAACAACCAGTTCTATAGAGTAGGTGCAAACCAGCTGGAGCCCACCACTGAAACAAACCCTAAAATCCCAACTCTTTATAATCTATAAATCTATAAATATATATATATCAGTTTGTCAAGCTAGTCTCTCCTTATAGAAATATGATTCATTTCTCTTATCTGATAGGATACACAGCAAACTTAATAGTAATAAGCTATGCAATAATGACAAATCAGTGAGGTAATGTAGCATGATTTAGGCCGTGGTTCTCAGACTCTCCCAGAGTTTTAGCACTGTTGTAAGTTGTTGCAGGGAAGAGGGGAATAGCAATGTGATCCCTAGATCTCTCTGCTTTTGAGGGGCGCATGCTCTTGATTTCACTCATGTAATGCAGTGGCAGAGTCCTGGCTGTGCAGGGAGCCCCACATGAGTCTCCTCAGGGATTCTCAAACTGCAGAGATAATGATCACGACCCACTTGCAGTTTGCAATCACTGTTATAATATCAGTGTTGATAATGCTGTGCAAAACTTTACCTTGGTGGTCTCAAGGCTTGCAATTTATTAACAAAATATTGAATGTAAATTTGATTCTGAAACCAGAAGTATTTCTGTTAATAGTCTTAAAACTTCATCCTTCCTCCTGCTTTTAAAAGTACTGTATCATCATTTTCTTCTTCTTCCTCCTCTTCCTTTTCTACTTTTTTTTTGTAATGGGGCAAAATGGAGAAGTAGGATGAAGGATTAACCTGCTGGTTACCGAGTCACTGTGACCCTGTCGGAAGTTAGTGTTGTGTTTTTAATGGAATTTATTATTATTATTTGATAAGAGTTTATGACTTTATTACTGCTAATTAGACAGTTATAAATCCAAAAGCATGACTGTTTTGAATTTACATTTTTTCTATAAATTCAAATTAGCATTGAATACCAGCAGGGTCCATCAGACCCAGGTTGCTCTTCACTGGTTAGTCAATATTTTGCTAGCTAAAATTATAATCAAAATTCATAATTTCACAATATTTCACAATTAAATATTGAGGTACATATAAAGAATAAATATTGCATTAAGTTTTAGTATAATTATTTTATACTAAACTATAGTACAGGGTCTATTGGACCCTGGCGGTGATACATGATACAAAGGTAACCACCAGGTTAAGTTTCCCTCCCCTAGTGCTACAACTTCAATCCAATTTACCCACCCCAAAATTATTTTATGAAACAAGTGATATAATCACAAATCTCCATCATCTCATTTGCTTGATGAATCACTGATTTTCATTCATCAATGATGAGTCACAGATTTGCATTCATAGCTAACAAGTGTCTACCAAAGGATTGTAAACTAGTCCAGCCACATTGCTCAGACTACTAATGAACTTGGAACTTCCATTTAGCATACATCACATCACAGGCTCAGTGATGTTCTATTATATCAGAGCTGTCACCTCACTCCAAATATATTTGCCTCAGCTCCTGCTGCCGCCCCCATTTCTTTCATCAGAAAAGATGGAAGCAGAAATTTCAATGAAAAGAAGATTCAAAGCAAATTCAAGTGTACTTCAGGAACACCTGAATAATTTTTGAGAAAATTGAAGAGCTCTGATATAAAAAAAACTAATGAGATTTTGGGGTAGGTGTCTCTGTTCCTCTTTTACCTGTTACCACAGAATTGCTGACGCAGAGTTCACAGTAAATTTAAAGGTTCCTCCCCAAGAAAAACAGTTAAAGAATGTTGAAGCTAACAAAAGGGTAATGAGAAATTTCTTAGGATGGCATTTTACAGGGGAACAGTACAGGCCTTAAACCGTGAAGGACAGGATTCCACAGACATTTATCACTCACTGATTGCAATAATAAGTTGATCTCACTTGCTAGACAGGGCCATACTAAGCCATGGTTGGACCCAGTGGTGGGATTCAAATAAATTAACAACAGGTTCTATGTCCTAATAACCTAAATTAACAACAGGTTCTATGTCCCATTAGTCACCAGTTCACAGAACCAGGTGCTCATTAGCAAAGGGTTCTATAGAACATGTGAGAACCCTCTGAAGCCCACCACTGAACTTGGACCCCAAGACTGTCAGGTATTTTGGGCCTCCTCTGACATTTAAGTCTTTCACCCAGTACAGCTGACAGCCTGATGCTGGTACTGTAGGTATTAGTAACTAGACCAACATACACAAAGCTCTATATCCATCTTGAGGGTCATCTGATGGATTCCATTCACAATTTTTTTTACCCAGCAGAACATAAAAAATGCCCCTTGCCCTTGCAGTTGCTCTATGCTTTAGTTAGCCTTATGAATACTACAACTATGACCTGCCTATAGCATAATTATTGTTAAAACTTATTTGTATTCTACTATGGAGCTTTGTAGTATGCCTTTAATATTGCTTTGACATTCAAAATATCTAAATAAATAAATAATGTGAAGCAAAGCTGAGCTAATTTGAGTTTTTGTTGCTGAAAATACAGCATCAAACTTTTTTCTTTTCCCTGTTCTTGTTTGCTTTTGGCACAGCCATCAGCCGGGAAATTTGATGAAAAGTTACACAAATGCAGAGAGAGAGAAAGAGCAAGCGAGAGAGCTCTGCTGATATTTCGGATCCTCTTTCGATTAAAAGCCAATAAATACAGATTAAAAGATGGCAAATTCTGGAGTGCTACATGGCTTAGTGGGTGATAACAGGATATAAGATTTTCACCTCTAGGTCACTGCGTTTAATGCAGATCAGGATTCAGCTGCGCCTGGAAGTAGTCACCAGCTGTCCAGAGTGTGCCTTTGAAATGAGTTGGTCTCGGTCCATTTCCCAGCAAATGGCAATCCACTTTCCAGTAAACACATTTGGCACCTTTCTGCTGGCTGTTCCTCCCTTAGGATTGGAACTAGTTCAGGGAATATTCATTTTAAAACATGAAAAATAACTTGCTTGGTATAACTTGCATTGAAATCACTATAAAACCTGCTGATGAAAATATTGTTTTGACACTCATCTTCTCCCTGAGAGGAACAGAGTTTTAGGGACATTTTACAGGATTATTCTCCTTGTGGGGAGAAAGCATTAAGGGTTTTTCTGATATCTGGTTGTTTACAGATCCTTAGGAAAGAGCAGATAGAAATCCAGATAAACAATGCTGGACTTTAATGTTCCATAGTTTTCTATAATGCAATTCTGGAACTTGCCAGACAGCTACAGATTTCAGATGCGTTTCTTCTCCACTGTGCAACTTTGGAGGACTAACAAAATTACATCCTTCCCACCTAATCAGTCATATATGTCCAGTGGCTACTGTACACCATACATCAAGCAAATAAGCAGAAGGAAGGAGATATGGCCACTTGGTGTAACACAATAATATTACCTTAACTGTTGATCTTCACTGAATTCAGCTTATGACTAAATGTCGGTTACTGTTACCCTTTTCCTTCAAGTTATCTACAGTACAAACCTATACGTGCTTACTCAAAAGTAAGTCCCAACATGTTCAATGGAACTTATTATCAGGTAAGTGATTATATAGAATTTTAAACCTAGGCATCTATATAACCTTTTGACCATAACAGGGTGACCATATGTCTTAACCAGAAAAGAGGACAGAGCCCCCCAGCAACGTAGGACTCCCAAGAAAAATATAGGACATGATAAAATAAAAGCTAAAACAATTTTTATGTATATTGATTTCATGTGGTTGATTAAAAAACCAATAGTGCAATCCTAAGCATATTTACTCAGAAGTAAATCACATAGTGTTCAATAGTACTTACTCCTAGGAAAGTGTGGTTAAGATTGCAGCCAAAATTAATTATTTTTAAATTTAAAACTATGACAGATCTATTACAGATCTATTTTAAATTTAAAACTATTACAAAACTATTACATATAATTTCTGAATTATACGGAGGTTACATGTTGCCTACTCACAAGGAAAAGGAGGACAAGGGAGATTTTCTTCCAGGCCAAAAAGAGGACATGTCCTGGAAAAATAGAACTTATTTTTAGAACACCTTGAACTATAAGTATTCATTGTCCTAAATAAATTGTATCTGTACCTTGCAGTATGGATTAAAAACTAAGGTAAAATACAGATCTATTTACTCAAGAAAGACGTCGGGAATTTCAAGAAGGAAAGAAAACAAGTAGTGCACTCATCTCTCAAAGCCAAAGCTAGAAAATGGAAAACAGCATATTCACATGGTTGCATCCGGAGCTTCAAAACACAAAAGAAAGTTCTTATGAACTTAGAACAGAAAGAAGGGACCATAAGGATATCTTTTATTTTTTGTCTTTTGATCTTTCTTCCCCAAATTTCTGAATCACAAATCAGATTTTTGAGAGAGGAAAAAGAATAATAGGAATGAAAATTTAAAAACTAGAACAAAGAGGGAGGATGAGTCATGGAGAAGACTCATTAATGAACGATAGCTGTGAGGACAGTGAGTCAGTAGAGAAGGTGAGAAAAAACTAACAAATGAATGAAATGATAGAAATAGAACATATGTGTAGGCAACAGCAAAAAGGAGAAACTCTGAGAGAATTTGATTTACCATCTTTATGATGTATTTTTGTCACATTTTTCAGGAGATCAACCAACATCTCCAACAACTACCTCTATGTAATCCTGCAAGCAATTTCTTAAAATGCCAATACACATGTTCAGTTTTAAAACTATTGTCATTTTTAAATTTCGCTATAAAAAGACCCTATATTATACTCTAGCAATAATCAGGATCATCTATAACTCTGCTTGCACAAACAAAAGAATAACAATTTTATGAATATTTCAGAAACAAAGAAATTTATAATTGGATCATGAGATACAATAGCATGATAATTCTTTTTTTCTCCTAAATGAACAAATAAGTAGCATACTTGAGGAATAGGTGTTTTGTTTTGTTTTTACTAGCCTCAGCACACTCATATTTCACAGTCTAATAGCCTGTGTCAAATTTATGGGATTGGCACTTAAAATCATGGTCCTTTCCACCCTTTTGAACTAATACATCCCAAAGATTTTAATAGGACCTGATGTTTAATCACCTCTGTTGTGGCAGAATTGCCATTTTCCAAGATTTAAACTCATATACAGGTATGAGTTGCTTAATGTTAAGAACACATTCTCTGAATCCCATTGATAGGGGCATTTGTCATTGTCAGAACATAGAATGGCAGACAAGTAGATGCAGAAGGAAGGAGATCTAAATTGTGAAGATCTCAAACCACTTGGTTGTGTCTCACTCAAGCTGCCTTGGAAATAGTTTGCTTTTGTGAAAGGCATGGAATATATGCCTAAAATATGCAAATAGATAGGATTCCTGAATTTGTTTTTTCAAGCATTTGCCTAAATTAATTATCAACCCATCGTCATCAATCCATGTGACAGCAGGCTCCATAATTTATTATTTATTTATTAACTGTATTTTTACTCCACTTTTCTCACCAACAGGACCCAATGTCCTGTTGGTGAGAATTGTTTGAAAAAATTTAATTGTTTGAAAAAATACTTCATTTGATATCTTGAACACACTGGTATTATCTTTTTGTACTTTGATCACCAGTTAATGCTGCTATCAAAGAAGTTGATATATCAAGAACATTTTTACTAACCCCTTGGCTACACATTGCCAACGGGGGAGGTGGCCACATGAAAACCTTCCATTTCTACAATGGAAGGTGATCTCTGCTTGGCAATCAACATGCATTTGCAATATACAATGATCTCTGCTTGGCAATCAACATGCATTTCAGTTAAGCAGTAGTAAATGGCATAAAAGAAAACACACTGAGCTCTACAATGTCATGGTCGCCAATTTTGTAAGATTCTGCATTGGCTAACAGGAAGAAAACAAAAGTACCGAAGATGGTGAGGTATCGGACATGTATTTTTGGACTGGATGGCAAATTAAAAACAATTCTGGAAAAAAATTGTCCAGATTAATATGTCAAGAATTTAAAAGCTATGCAATTGTCTTCTAGGAGACAGATAGTGTTTTGAACCATCTGTACTGTATGCTACAAGGAGTGGAAGAAAGAGGGTTGGCTGTTTATGTTTAACTAATAAAATAGCCTTCTGGGAAGACTGATGGTCTCGCTAAAAATAGCAGTACTGCAAATACTAGTGTCAACATATTACACATTTCTTTTTCCTGAGAAGGAATCAGAGGACCTGGTTCACTGCTACCACAGAAAAGAAAAAGAGTTAATGATAAATACACAAGCAGCACAGATAATTTCAAGTAGACAGTGGCACTCTCAAAATGTGGACCCCCTATGGTTCTGGTGCCTACTCCCAAGTGAAGGGCCCCAGGGAAGGCATCCTCCATGGATCTGCTGATTCTAGTTGCCACTATTATCAACCACTGCTTGTGTTGTTCATCCTTACCACCATGGCCTTCCCTTTAAGTGACAGGGTGAGAACCAGCGGACAAGTGACTGAGCATTCCATGGCATCAGTGCCACTACTATTTCTTGCTGTCTCCTCTCTTCGAGCCACAGAAGAAGATCAGGCAATCAAAGGCATGAGAATAGTGATGAGAAACAAAAAAAGGTCAAAGAGACTCTTGGCAATGGTTTCACTTAAATAGTAGGTGCCCAACCATGGCATCTACAGAGCTGTAATGACTCAGTGGTTAGGACGCCGTGCCTGTCAACCAGCAGGCCAAGGTTCAAGACGCAGGTGCTACAAGACAGAGTGAGCTCCCATCCCTTGCTCAGCTCCTACCAACCTAGCAGTCAAGAGCATACAAATGCAAGTAGATAAATAGGAGACACCTCACTGGGAAGGTAACAGCATTCCGTGCACCTTGGCCAGGCACACGATTGGACGGTACTGTCTTTGGACCATATGGACAGCACTGGCTCTTTGGATTAGAAATGGGGATGAGCACCAAACCCTAGAGTCGGTCATGACTAGCAGTACAACCTGCAGGGGACACCTTTACCTTTAACCCTGCCAACTGCTAGTGCTTGCCATTTTTAGTCAAATGATCAACCATATGCTCCAATTTCTATATATTTTATCATAGTCAGAAAGCCATAATTAAGATGGCAATCCTATGCACACTCACTTGCTAGGTAAAACACTCACTCACTCCAGCAAACCCCATTAAACATGCATGACTCCTTTTAAATGCCCATAACGGCTGTAGCTACTGCAAATGCTTCCACACTGGATGGTGAACATCTTCCATCTGCATTTTGGACACTTTGGACAATATCTAACCACAGCAAAATTTTGAAGGTGGTAGATTTATTTCTTCAGGTAGATGTGGCTAGCCCATCCACCATGTGCATATTCATTGTATGTGTGAATGTATGTAGGCAATCTGCAATCCTACTGGAATGTGAAGCCTCTTTGCTGTTACATGTTCAGGTCTGAACAAGTTGCTATTTCCTAAACTGAGTTTGCACCCCACATTTTGTACTTGAGCATATTCCCATTTCCCAACAGTGAATTCCCATTTCCCAACCCTCTGAATCTGCATCCAAACAGTCAGTGTTGTACAGCTTTCCTACATAGGGATGTTCTCATGAATTATAAAGCAGCAAATCTCAAATATTATATTAATTCTCTTGCCTTTGGCTTTTTCATGGATGCTTATTCATTCATTTGGCTTTTTTTAATGGATGCTTATTCATTCCTCTCGCAAAAGAGACGCTGCTGTCTGGGAGGACATTAAACACTTTCAAATTCATCTCCCACTCGTAAATTGAAGGTAAATTAGCAAGAATCTCATACATTTTAAGCAACAGTAATTAAACCCTGCTGCATGGCACCTTTACCTGAAAATTTTTTTTGTTATTGCTGATAATATTAGATAAAATATTTGACAATATGTTTTGTAACCCAAATTAACAAAAATGTTTAATACAGCTATTTGCTGATAGCATCGCTGCTGTTATGGTATGATAAGCATTTCCCTGATGTGCATATGTTTGCAAAGTGGATGGAGGAAGGGGAGGAGGAAGGATAATTAACATAACACAATTATTGTTTTCTACATTCATCTTTCCCAGTAATCCTCTTCATTGATTCAAGGAAGAACAAAGACACTGTTTTGTCCTGACCTTCCTATTGCCTTGCTGTTCTAACTGCTATTTGTATTCTGTTTCCCCATGTTGCATTTTTGTCCTGCACGCAACTGACAGCTAGGACTCCATATTATAGTGCCTAGCTATAAATAGAAGTTTAAATTCCAGTCAATAGAAGAGAAAGCCCCATGTACATTCCACCATAAGAGCCCTGCCTGATCATGCCAAGGACTCATCTAGTCCAGCTTCCCGTATCCCTTAGTGTCCCACTAGATCAGTGTTTTTCAAACAGTGCACCATGGCACACTGGTGTACCACAGATAGTCATCAGGTGCACTGCAGGAATTTGGGAATTGACATTCATTAATAGGAAAACTGGGGGATTTGAGCAGTCTGGTGTGCCTCGTCAGTGGTAAAAACAACTGATGGTGTGCCTTGACAATTTCAGTGCCTTGGTAGTGTGCCATGAGAAGAAAAAGGTTGAAAATCACTGCACTAGATGCTTCTGGGAGCACATAAGACAACAAGAACCTATTGCTACTATCTTGCATCTGCCGCTATAAAATCCAGAAGTCATCATGACTTATTACTGTATTTACTCGAATCTAATGCTCACCCTTTCCAGCCGAATATAGTCTGCAAAATAAGGGTGCATATTAGATCTGATGGTTAATTTGTTTTGAGTAAATGTGGTGTTTTGATTATAACTAGAGGGTGTACATTAAATTTGATGGTGCATTGTATTTGCGTAAATATGGTACTTGTGACAGACTTTTCCTTCACAAATCTGTGCACAAATCCCTTTTAAAGAGATCTAGGTCAGGTATTGGCCCAATTTCTTGTGGCAAGGAGTTCCACAAATTATAAAGTGTGTAAATATAGTAAATATTACCTTTTGTCTATTTTGACTTTTTTCAGTCAGTTTTAATGAATGTCTCCTGATTCTGGAGTGAGAAAAGAATTTCCCTCTATCCACCCCATGCAACCTCCTGGATTATGGTTGAGAAGAAATTTAAACTGGGGATTTCCCAGTTCACAGTCTCAATTACTATACTACTTCACCAGCAATTCCACTTTGTCCATTTTTACCTGATGAAGCTTATTATCCTTTGGTCTTCAGAAAGCTGTTTCTAAAACTCACCACAGCCATTATTGTTGTTAATATTTGCTTATTCATTTTTCCACAAAAAGTAAATCAGTTTTCATAGTAAAACCAATCAATAAATGGCTCCTTTACCATTTGTGCTCACGGTCTAAAACAGTGGTCTTTGAAGTGGAGGTCAGGACCCCCTTGGGGGGGGGTCACAACTTCATTTCAGGGGGTTCGTGTAAAGTTGGGTGCAACCATTTTGGAATCTGGAACTGGGCACCTTTAATATCACTTCCAGCCATGATATCACATCTGTCCTGGACAGATTGATATTCTCAGAACGGGGTCCTGTGTTGAAATGCTCAAATACCACTGGTCTTTAAAAAAATTGAAAGGCAGCATCCACAGGGTAAGATGACATACTAGGGTGAAGAGGGACAGTTTTTCACCAGCTGCTAAATTTAAGAGGATACGAGTTTAAAAAGCATTTCTTTGTCCAGTTAGAAGGATATACCATATTTCCTGGCTTATAAGACACACTTTTTTTCTTCCCAAAGGGGGGGAATGTCTGTGCGTCTTATAGAGTAATAGGGGGCCAATCCTGGTGTGCAGTGCCCCATCTTGTCATATGTCGTTGGATTTGTATTGAAGAGCAGAATCCAATGCAAAACTCAGTTTTGAGATATCTCCTTCCTATCAAAAGTTATGGCCAAAAACCCGAAAAACAAAAATATAAAAACAATTTTTTTAAGCGAGTAAGAATTTTGGGGTGGGGGGTTTAGGAATTTTGCCCTGGGGGTGGGAATTTTGGCCTTGGGGTTCAGGAATTTTGGGTTTGGCATCTGGTCACCCTGGCATAGTTGCAATCCTAAGCAGCCTTCCCTGGCTTGGAGACTTGCTCCATAGTAGATATGCACAAGACCTGGTCTCTACTTCTGCATGCTTCTGCATCCCTCCCTGGCTTGGAGACTTGCTCCAAAGTAGACATGCACAAGACCTGGTCCCTGCTGCTGCATGCCTGTGCATCCCTCACTCTTCCCTATCTATCTAGATCCCCTCACCTTTCCCTATCTACCTGGATCCCCCACCCCCAAAAGAACCCCCCAACTTACCTGCCTTCCTGAACCATTTGCAATGAGATTTGTGCAAAATGTTGGTGTCTGAACATTTGCAATGAGATTTATGCAAAAGTCACAAATCACTGACACTAGAGATGATGAGTTTTGGGGGTTTCCAGAAAATTAGGAGAGTGCTTGAACCTTAAAGTCTTTCCTCATTTGTTAATGACAGTGATAATGGTTCTTAATACCACTATTGTCTTTACACGGTTGAAATATTATTTTTTTTCTTGTTTTGCTCCTCTAAACTTTGGTGCGTCTCATGGTCCGGTGCGTGTAATAAGCCAGGAAATACAGTATTCTACCTTTTCCAAGCTGCATGTACACTATTTATTCCTAAGGCTGGAAAAAGGATGAGGAAAGAAGAGATCGTTGACGTATCAGGAAATTCTGTTCAGGCTGTTTAGCCCCATTCACTCAATCCACTTATTTGTCGTTATTATATCTTCTCATTGAGGAAACCCTCATGAGCTGAGAAATCTCAACTGAATGATGCATTCTCTAATTTTCTGGCTGTAATTATTCAGCTTTTTAATTGCTGTTATCCCCTGACAAATAGCATTTAGTGCACTGAGTAGTGCTGTAAGTTACTCTGCTAAGGCAAAAGGAGAGGAAGATAGGTGTCATGCCTAGTGGTTAGTGACTGGCACCCATCTCCATCATCCGCTTTTTCCAACATCTGATCTTGACAAATCATACTACATCAGACAAATTGGTTTAATGTGCAATTGGGGGGATTGCTGCATGATCATAGTTTTTAGAAGCTGTGAGCATTATTATTGTGTTATCCATGGAGTCTGGATACTTGGGATCACCTGAGCCAATCAAATTTCTTGCTTTGGGGTTTCATGGAGGGTTAACAGTTCAATGAGCAAGCACAGAAAAGCTCATTTGTTTACCTGTCATTAGATGGAGGAGAGAAAAAGTGAACAATAACAACTGAAAAATGGCTACTATGTCTATCTGCAGAATGCCAAGTCATCACACACATCTACAAGGCAACAGAAAAGGTGAAAACAGGTAAACAAAAATACAAAAAAAGGAGAAAAGTCAAATATTTTATCCACAATCTTGTATTTTCATCCCTGAAAATAATTGTTTAAATTGTATTTAAACACAATGTAAACAGTTTAAATATAAATTTCCCAATAGTAAAAATTTACTATTATTAAATCTTCACTTTAAAATATCACTTGGATCACTTTAGTTTCCTGTTGAACGAAATAACCAGTTAAAAGCAAGTCTAAATGGCTCCAGCTCTGCTGCTGGAAAATAACCCTTTCCATCATTTAATAACACAAATCATTCAAGAAAGCGTTAAAAAATAAAAATGAAAGCTTGAAGGGATACATGCCCATTGGAGAGCCTGTAAGGAAACTGAAGGCTTTTGCTGTTTGGTGACATTAAAAGCTAACAGGAAACTACAGAGGAGACTTTTTAGATTTGCAAATGGCCTTTGCCTCCTTTGTTGTGCAAATGAGTAGAAATTGGTTGACAGTTTTCCAGCTGAACAGAATTGTGGCTTCTATTGAGTTTTGGCTGACCAAGTGGCTTCAACTAGTCTGAATAGATGACAGCCCATTCCTATTCTGGAATAGCAAGAGGGATGCAGGGATAGGGATGTAGTGTCCACTTCAGAATGTGCACTGTCCAAAGACAAGGTCAGTAGAGAAAGTTACATGGGGAAAAGCATACCTTTCTTTCCAAACCACTGCAATAGGCAACTTTTCCAGCATTTGCCCCAAGTGATGGTGGGGTCCTCTATTCTGGATTGGGGTCATCCAAACCAGGGGCTGGTTTGCAGGGGCTTCTCGCCAGGTTTGCAGGGGCTTCTCGCCAGTGCCTTTCCCACTGAAATGGTACCTATTCATCCACTTGTATTTCAAACTGCTGGTTTGGCAGGAGCTGGGATGAGTGACAGAAGCTTGCTCCATAATGTAGCGTTCAGGTCTCGAACCACTGATTTGCCAGCCTTAGGACTGACAGGCACAGCGTCTTTAACACGCACAACTGAAGTCCTGAACTTTCCCAGCCACTGCCTGGTCCCCTATCATATGCCAGCTCTTTGGAAACTGCTGGGGATATGGGTTTTGAAATACAATAGCCACTGCCTCTGCTGCAACCTGCTGCTACCTGCTTCATCCCATCCTACCCACCCACCCAGTGGTGGGATTCAAATAAATTAACAACAGGTTCTGTGTCCATAGAACAACAGGTTCTATGTCCCATTAGTAACCGGTTCTCAGAATGAGCCGCTCATTTGCAAAGGGTTCCATAGAACCTGTGAGAACCCCCTGAAGCCCACCACTCCATCCACCTCTCCGCACTGTGCTGCTGTCAGTCCATGGTTGTGCAGCAACCACTGTCATATTGCCTGCTGCCATGTCTGGTGGTATGCCAACATTTCATGTGCACAGAATGGGTCCATTGGATTCCCTGATATTTCTTTACTCTTTAACAGCCTGTTTGTTATGGTAGTACAACATAACAACATTCTACATTCAACAACAGATAACAGACATGATATCTGTCCCAGAGATGGTTGAAATGCGAATGGAACATTGATAGTTCTTCTCCACAGCCTTCTCTCCTTGAAGAGGTAGATGGGAATAGAACCCTCAGCCTGCTAGATTGATACAGAACGTGCAGACACCCGCACAAGTCACAGCTTTTATATAGATAGAGATGAAGGCAGAGATAACTCTATGATCTATACTGCAAAGAACATTTATATTGCAAATTTAAAGGACTTGAGTTCTAGTTTTATCAATTTCAAACCATTGGCTATCAATTTGCAAAAGCACTGCTGCAACTGAATTGCGGCACTGAACTGAATTAATCAAATGTTCTTTAATATCCCCAAACGATTTAGACCTACTTTTCCAAGAGCTTTGAACTGGTTTCTAAAATATGTAGTCTATGCAGAGTAACGCTTCACTGAATTTTATTAAACACTCACTGATTTCTATTAAACAGCCACAAAAACTGATTGTGAATCAATTTTTTTCAACGGTAGCCTAATTTTGGGCATGCTGAGTTAAATCTGAGTGGTTTCAGTGTAGGTGCTTAACTTTCTGAATGAAATTAAACTGGTGTATTGTGGGAGCAGCTTCCCCATGGCTCAGTCCCAAACCACTCCAGAAACCTTTGTAAGAAGAAAACACATTGTGAGGCTGGGTCACATATTGTCTTCTTAAAAGACATCTCTCTAGATATGGAAATTGCCATGTATGCCACTCAGATATCAGGCTCAGGATGAAAAAATTATATGTTGGAGTGGAGAAATTAAGCCAATATATTTGTAGCATATTGTGAAAACATACATTTAAGTACTGCAACAACTGCAATATACAGTATTTCATTCAATAGGGATCCAAGTCCATCAATTTAACAGTATCAGATGAACAACACTGACTACTGTGAATTATGTTTCAAAAATATAGTGCACATTGCATCTGAATGATCATTTTTAAGTGCCTGCTATTTGATCTTACCGTGGCCAACATTTGACCAAGCTATACACTTCTCATCAATATTAATAATGAATCATAAGCCAACCATCAGTTTCCAGTAGTCACCGTGAATTTCTAGCTTCAGGCATTTCTAGCTGCCAGTTGTAACCACCATTTACAGGCTTGACAATTACACAAATTATACTGTTCTTGATTATGTAATCTGATGTTATATAAGAACAAGTCAAAGTGGGGAGAAAGTCAATGGGCTGAAATAAGAAAAAGCATCAGGACATTCATCCAAGCTGTTGCACAACTTTTTGCAAAATTCTTCCCACAAGTCACTATCTACATCAGAAGCAAATGAAGTCCATCAAAATGTTAATAGCAATTAAGAAGATATTTTGAGAAAAGTGCAAACCACCAAACAGAAGTTTGGAAGACAATTTGGGGATAAAATGAATTTGAGATAAATTATTAATGATTGCTCTTAAAGCATTAATATTGATAAGTTCATTTACAGCTTGGATGTTTACAAAATGCAGCGTGCGTAGATATTTGCACGGAGTGCATCTTAAATTCTGCACATTAGGAAATATAAAGGGCTTCTAGAAGTGTGGGATTCCCATGGGAGAGAATGGGTTGAGGAAGCTCTCTTCCTAGCAGCTTACAGAAACGGATAGTTTTCTAGAATGCTGACTGAGACATCAAAATGTCTGTCTGTAAGCTAGAAGCCCATCTAACTGCAACCCATCAAACGGAACAGAATCACCAGTCACATTATGCTGAATTGATAAACTAATAGTAACAATAATAGCTATTGCAACTCATTGACTTAGCAGCCCCTTCAGGATGTTGAACTATCGTCAAAGTCTCAGGCTATAAGAATGGTCCAAACTGATGAAAAATGTGCAACAGGGGTGGGAAATCCAGTGGCTTCACATTGAGCCTTCTCTGCCTGCTTTTTTTGCTTTGTAATTTTCCATCATGAGCAATAAGTTGGCTTTCTGGATCTCTTTATTCATTGTGACATCCAGGTACTTAAGCCTAAGGCTCTAACATCTTTAGAAAAATTTTACAGGGTGATAATTCTCTGCTTCTGAAGATTAAAATCCATCCAGACAGTGAGTTCTTTTATGATGACAACATGGAAAAAAAAAACCAAAGCAAAACATTCTTTCCTTCTTCTGCACTGGCACAATACTTCCTATTTCTTTTTCTTTCTTCCCATGTAAACACATAGATGAGCTGATGAGATCACTGGATTTAAATGGAAGGCTTTGATATCCTAAAATGAAAAGATCTGGATAGAAAACTGTCCATATATTTTAAAAGTATCATTACTCTAATTTTACTCATTAAAAACCGCCAATTAAAGCACATCAGCAAACTGCTTGTGTTGACTGAATGAACCACAGTTAAAATAAATCTATATAAAAGCCATTTTATGTACCATTTGGGGGCCAATCTAAACCCATCCTTCTCTCCACACCCTATGCCCAGGCACTTCTTGCAGGTACTTCTTCCACATCTATGTTGCTAAACCTCTCGCATGCATAGAGCTGCGCATGCATAATAGATCAACTTCATCAGCCCCACAGATTTGAATACATGTATTGTATTGTACAAACTAAAGGAGCCAAGGCACATGCAATAACATTTATAAAGGCTGTGGAATGAGTTAGAATTGTTCCCATTGAAATTAATGTGATGATTGTACTCATTATCCAGATTTCCAGAGTAACAGCTGTTGTCAAAAACAGATTAAGGGCAAAATCCAGAGCAGATACAGGTCCACACCAGTGGTGGGCACTAACCGGTTCGGGCTGGATCGCCCGAACAAACCGGTTGTTTGACTGCCATAGCTTCCAGTAACCAGCTGCTTCCAGGAAGCAGCAGGGTAGGGGAGAAGAGAACACCACTGTGGTCAAAGGTATCTACTACCTAGTTATCACAGGGCTGAGAAAAGAGACAGCTCCGTTAATCCCAATTACCTAATTACTCCATTACTCCTAGATTACTCCAAATCATGGTGGATCCTGGATACAAATATTGATGGGGTAGGAAGAAGCTATGAGAAAGTGACACCCACACTACTGGTGTTAATGCATTGTAGCTTGCCAGGTGTCCATAAAGCCTTCTCTTTTGGTACTTGGCAGCAAAACCAGGAGGCTAACTGGGTTCCTTTAGGGCACTATGTAGAGTAGAATTTGGCTTGTTGGATCACCTTGTGCAGCCCTGGATTAGTATTTAATATCGCAATTTTAAAATATAAAACCAGGACTCAAGTCTTTCTTTCACTTAATTGATTGCATTGTACTACCAAAATAAAAAATAAAAGAATCAAACTGACAGCAAACATTCCCCTGAATTTTTTTCTTTATCATTAAAAACAAACAAACAAACAAACCCATTCCCCATATATAAGAAGTTAATTCAGGCATAAAATATCTGCAGAAGAACTACATAGTGCTCATGATAGCAGTTTTTCTCGGCTGACAAGCCCTAAGAGAAAACACATGGGGCTGCGTTCCACTACACAATCTGACACCATTTTGGTGACTGCTAGATGCAGCTTTAGAGTCAGAATATGTCATTTCAGTCACTCTGAAAATCAAAATCAAAATTGCTGTATAACAAAAGGGGTGGTCCTAGTTGTAGTATGGGTACATTTCCAATTAAAAGATAAGATTGCCAAGGATTTTTAATTAAAGTACTTTATTAATATTATTTATATTCTGCATCCACTTTCTAAAACATCTATATGGCAACTACGTAGAAAAATTACTCAATTCTAATTCAGTGCAGTATTTGTATAATTTACGAGCCATTATAGCCATTATAGCCATATGATAGCCATTATATGGCTATTATATACTAGCTATTGTATGGCTATTATCTATCTATCTATCTATCTATCTATCTATCTATCTCTCTATCTCTCTATCTCTCTATCTATCTATCGTATACCCTTGACCGAAGAACGGTACACTCCTTCTATCTGGGATGATCATACTCTTCCACCGAGCGCACAGCTTCGGGAGGGACGCACATGGAGCGGTGAGGGAGGAAGGGGACACCCGCCTAGCCAGCCAGATCAGCCGAATCAACCCTGGCGATCAATGGGGTGACAGATGTCGCCAGATCGCCCTCACATCTATCTATCTATCTATCTATCTATCTATCTATCTATCTATATCTATATCTATATCTATATCTATATCTATATCTATCTATCTATCTATCTATCTATCTATCTATCTATATATGGCTTATATATATTATATGGCTATTATATATGAGCTATTATGTACGAGCTATTATATACAAGCTATATTATATGGCTATCATTTACAAGCCATTATAGCCATTCACTCGTATTATAGCCAGTGAATTGTTAGAAACACTGATGATGAAACTTCCATAATAGTGCATGTTCCACTTAGATGCCGAAAAACTGATATTCACCACATTGTACATTTTGATTTCCTCACACTATGGCATGGCTGCCTATTTGCAGGAACACACAATGCAATGACACAACATCATGTGTAAAACAGAGAGAGGATGCAGGAGATGGGGTATCATCTCCAGTGGTGATACCATGTCAAGAGCAACAGGTGAAAGTGAAATATTTTTGATGGAAAAGTGAGGAATAATTTGTAGAAATAAAATGAATTGGTGTGGACCAACCCTCTTAGTGCTTGGTAAGAGGGGGACCTATGCAAACTGCTCTGAGCTTTCCAAATAAGTTGGAATCACAAACATAAAAATAAATACTTACCTAAAAAAGTTCTTAAACTTAAAATACTACAACATGTAAGCAATGTATTTGCTTTATTCCACAGGGAATTTGCAGTGCTGTTTCACTAAAATCTTTCCAATCTTAGCAAAAACTGTATAAGCAATTGCAACCTTTTCATCATCTCAAGGTACACAGGCAAGGCACTGAAATTGCCAAGGCGCCCCATCAGTTTCTTTTTACAGTAAGGCACACCATGCTGATGGTAAAGGACTCACATCTCACAATGATCCCACTAATAAATTGACCATCCCCCAAACTCCTGCGGCACACTGCAGAACATTTGCAGCACACCAATGTGCTGAGACATACTGGTTCAAAATTGCACTATGAACAGTGCACTTGAAAGAGTCTTGCAGTATTATGTGATATTTACCCCATGTAAGCATGGATAGGATGCACTATAAGCCAGTGGTTCTCAAACGTTTCAGCCCAGGTCCCCTTCTGAGAATGACAATCTTACCGGGACCCCCCTGGAAGTGAAGTCATGGCCAGAAGTGTCATCAAATAAGAAGTGACATCATTGTGATGTCAGACCTCCTCCATGTCTACTTGGAAGTAACCGCCTTTGTGTTCAATGAGACACACTCTCAGGAAAGCAGCTTGTGTGCCCCATTTCAAGATGGCCCAGTGCCAGATTCCAAAATGGCAGCAACCAGCTTTTCATGACCGACCCCCCCCCCAAAAAAAATGAAGTTGCAACTCCTCAAGGGGATACCGATTTCTGAGAACCACTGCTTGTAAGCAATCAACCAAATGTAAGATGCCACTAAGTAGTTTCCAGCACAGCCATAGGTATTTCTACCAGCACCAGTCTTATCAAAGCCATTACCACTTGTGGGGGAAATACAGTAATTTATGAGACAGAAAAAAATATAATCAACAGTTAAATTACAGAAATGGACGATGACATTCACAATGTCGTACAAAGGCACTTCAGCTTATTTAATGGTAGGCTGTTAGCCTGGAAATGTTAACACAGTGAAAAGAACCTGGGTACAATTTATCAGATGCCTCTGCACAAATTTAATTGAAATGAATGGAAAATCTACAGCTGTACTTTGGCACAGCTGCCATTCATGTTAATGTGGATTACACAGGTGAGATTCCCACTAAACAGTTTCCCTTATTAGAAAAGAACATCCTGACTTTGTTTGCCAAGCCTGTAATTAAATTTTACTTGATCTCATAGCACGTGCAAAATATGCTTCCTATCAAAGAAAGGGGGAGGAGACAGAAGCAGAATAGCTGAATATAAATGATCATTATAATGATAATTATCAGACAGTTATATGATAATTTAGACAATTATGACATGTGTAATCTGAATATAAGTGATAATTATAATATTATTAGGCTTTTTCATTTGTATGATCATCAAAGCCATGAGTAAGGATGTGGAACCTAAAAAGAACATTGCTGGATCACATAAGTTACCATCTGTTTTAGGACCTCATTTCAAGAAGCAGTCAGTCAGATGGCCTCAAAAAGCCGGGTGTGGATTCCTCTTCCACTTACCCTTCAGCATTTAATAGAAATATAAAAATGTTCTCCACAGGTTGCCTTGCTAATCTTGATCGAATCTAAAGGCACAATCCAGAGTAACTACGGGGAGTCCTTGCTCCGGTGTAAGAACAATTTACTCTGGATTGCAATATGAATTTCCCATAGGTTTTAACTTGGTGGTGCAGTAACTACGGGTGCACATAATGTCTCTTACGTGCTCCCATAGTTACTCTGGATTGTAGGGTATGGGTGGTGCTCATCCCTAAAACAAAGCCGAAGAACAAGCATTTTCTGAAGACATCTCCATAGTCATGTGGCTGGCATGACTAAATGCCAAAGATTACTATTTCCTTCCCACTGAAGTGGTACCTATTTATCTATATGATTTACATGCTTTCAAACTGCTAGGTTGGCAGGAAAAGGGCAAGAAATGAGTGCTCACTCCATCATGCAGTTCTCAGGTTTCAAACTGCCAACCGGTCGACTTTCAGCATGAAGAGCAAAGCGTCTTTAACCACTGAGCCACCACAGCCCTCAAATCAGAAATATTTCTGAAACCTGATAGGTCCACTAACCCTTGAAACCTGATAGGTCCACTAACAGAGATAATATTAATGCTGAGGGTGGCGCAAGCGGTTAAGACGCTGTGCCTGTTAACCAGCAGGCCAGGGTTCGATTCCCGGGTCGGCCCCACAAGACAGGGTGAGCTCCTGTCCTTAGCCCAGCTCTGCGACGCCAGCTGGATCCAATTGTATTAGCTCTGCCTTTCCATTGGACTAATTCAGTGGCATGGAGAGGGGTGATTTGCTGCTTGGGTAACAGCCTATCCTCCATAACAATCCAACCCAGGCTTTCGTGCTTCGCATGCAGTGTATGCAGCACCGAGCACGATACCATAGTCTTTCAAGACTGACGGAGGCCTGCTGCTTTACTTTTGTTAATGATCAAGTCCAGTTATTAGTTAAACCTTATCAGTTCACAAATAAATAACATAGTAAAGCTCTATGGGGAATTAAAAGCAAAGGCTGCAATCCTAAACACACTTTCCTGGGAGTAAGAACCATTGAACACAATGGGACTTACTTCTGAGTAGACATGGTTTGTGCTCAAGTCACACAAATTTGTACGTGCTGACCTACATTAGTGACTGAAAGTTAATTCTTTACACCCATCAATTTCATACCCAGAAAATGAAAGGTCTGGGAGTTTAATAATATTAAATTAAACACTGCAAAATTTTCCACATTACAATTATTTTATGAATGCCAATCCATTTTCATATTGTAATACATCAGAGGCCACCCAGGATTTGACTGCAGGAAAGAAAAGCTCCTTGAAATATTTCAATTTAATAATGTGATTTTCTTAGAGATAAAACAGTATGGTACTCAAAGTCCCTAGCTCAAGTTTCATCTCAATGGATTCATGACAATCCCATGCCTTTCTAGACAGAAGCAAGTCCCATAGATTTCAGCAGGATTTATGATTGTCCAAGATTGAGTTCAAAGAATTGCAGCTTAAGTTCAAACCACCCCTTTTCATCCTTGGCTCCCCATCCACAAAATGGGGATAACAACATTGGTCTACTTTACAGGGCTCCTGTCAGTCCAGAACCCAAACTCCTTAATAAGGAAAACAGGCTCTTAAACATTGTTATTCATCTTCTAGTTTAAGCCAGTTATTTAAATCTTTCTATTTAAAACCATATTTGAGTTTGCAGCTCAACTGAGGTCTATGCTGCATCACTAGAGGGGGCTCACTTGGCCAACCAGTCCTAGACCCTTGAAATTCCTGCATATAGAAAGCTAGCAGGTCAGGGAAAAAGACTCTTCCTCAAGTATTTGTTCTTCCATATAGAGAAGTTTTGGTATGTTGGAGGATTCAGTGAGGTGAATCTCCACATGCAATCTGGAGCTATAGAGAGAAAAAAAGGGGTTACCACCCCAACAAAATTGGGACTGCAAGAATAGCCTGTAGACTGCAACAGGGAGAACACTGTATTTTTGTCCAAAACAAAAGCATCATTTACAAATTTTAGAAAAGATAAAACTTACCGGTACTTATTCCATGGGAACATCATCTCTTTTTTGTCAAGCCGCTGAAGATGATGATGAATGAAGATTTGGAAACTGTCCTTCCTGCTGATTTTGATGGGGGGGAAAAGGCATTTGACACTCCATATATATATTTAAAACATATATATTTAAGCGGAAGCATTTCCGTTATTCAGCAAGATTCTGATCTGGAGCATTGTCAAAATGAGCATATAAGTGCTATTTTCAATTAATCATAAATACTGTTTACATAACTGAAAGTCCTAGATAACATTGCCTTTCAGAAGTGTAAAGAAGCTACAACAGGGGAAATGTATTTTAGGCTCTAGAGTTTCTCAAAACAGGAACCTACCCAGACTTCATGCCACTACATCAGCTGTCCTTTTTTGGCTCCTTGAGAGCACAATTATAACCATGTCTACTCAAAAGTAAGGCCCATTTTGTTCAATGGGTCTTACTCCCAGGAAAGTGTCTTTAAGATTGCAGGCTAACTCTCCTTGTCCACTAACTTCTTGTTGCTTTTAAGGGTACAGCCTCTTAAACACATTGGCTTCGGATCAAATCCCACTGAACAACGTTGTAAGACTTTTGGAACATTCATAGCACTTCATCTATAAGCATTTAGCAGATCAGCATTACAAGCATTATGATCTATAAGCATTATCATTTCTCTTCATTCCACTGATCTTAATCTGTTTCGATTTCCCTTTCCATCTCAGTCCATTTTGATTACCCCAATTTTATCATAATCCCCAAATATTCCCCAATTTTGCCATACTCCTTCCCCTCTCAATTGCCTTTCTGTTAACTCACTTTTTCTTGTTCTCCACCAACCACAGTGACTTACAGATTTGACTCAGCAGCACTCTATTTCACGACCACACTTCTTGCTCCTGATGATGCTTCCTACAACTCACTCCAAAAGAGAAGAGCAGAAAAAAGGGTGGAGTTTAGTAGAAGAGCCTGGTTTGTTCTCATTGATCCAGTCCCAAGAAAGACACTGTCTGGCAGAGACACTTTCAGGCCAGCTGTAGGAATCAGTCGCCAGAGCATTAAAGGTCAATTGAGTCCACATTTTATGTTTCATTTCTTTGTTTACCATTTTTACCTGGCCTTTTTGTCTAAGATGCCCACAAGGCAGCTTACAATGTATTAAAACAGAATTTTAAAATAGAAATTTAAGAAAAAACCTAAATAAATCATCATCAATTTAGCAAAAATCAAACATATCAATTTAGCACTATCCGCTATCTTAAGATATGCTTCCACTATCTTAAACAAAATCAAAAGTATTACTAATTTAACAATTATGCACATATGCGTGCGGATGGGGAGAAGGGCTATGGGTGCAATCCAGAGCAAGTTCAGCCTGCTCTGCCCTAACTGCTCTCTCCTAACTATTCTGTATCCAGAACATAAAGTTATGCTGCATCCAGAGAGTCAGGAAGCCTGGGCTGCCCTAACTGCTCCAGAGCATGCTAAGTAATTGACACATGGGGAGGACTTGCTCCTGAGGAGACCCCCCTCAGATCACACTGAACAAGGAACAGCTGTGGTGTCTGCCTTATAAGAAAGCCCAGAAGTTCCTGACAACCAGTTACAGCTGCAATTCCTCTAGTGGAGGGTGGATGTTTGGAGTGGCCTGCTGTATCCCCAGGTTAGTGGGCTGCCATAGTTGTGCCATATCCTGAGGTTGAGAGGCAGGGGTTGCAGCTAGGCTGGCCAAGAACTCAGATTTTTGGTCAACACTGCCACTCTTACTCAGGCCTTATCATGGACCCCTATTCGTCTACTCATTACTACACCTGCTCCTGAGGTTGTGTATCTTTGAGGAGCTGGAAGAGGGCATTTCTGCCTTGGAAACAGGCTCTAGATACAGAGTAACTACTCTGCCCTAAGCAATGCTAAACATGCCCTCAACATGCCTCTCCTGAACTGCCTAGGGCAGAGCAGTTAGGGCAGAGCAGGTCCACCTCTCTTAGGGCACCCTATGTTGCCTTGCTCTGCCCTAAGCCTCTTCCAGAGTAACTAGGATGGAGCATCTTGCAGTTGCTCCACCCTAGTGATAGGGCAACCCAAGGGCTCTTATGTGGACAGATTAGTTGCTCTGGATTGTGCTGTAAATCGGGTAAGACTAGAAAAGTCCTGGGACCTTTACTGGCAGGTAGAAATACTGAGCTAGGAGACCATTGGCCAAAGAGATTCATATGCTCATGTTAGCAGGATCTTGAGTTGGTGTATGTTCAGTTCTACACAGAATTCCCATGAGTGCGGCAGGGAAAAGGATTGGGAATATCCACAGGGAATGCTTTATTCTTCCCCATGATAACGAATCATGGCTACTCACTTATAGTAGAAAGCAAAAGAGTGCACTCAGAGCATGGGTGAGATGGGGTTAATCTGCCCTGACATAGCTGTTTAGAATTGAGGTACATCCAACTTGCACAGCCTCATCCTAGAGCAAGAGAGCATAAATGTCTCTCCCTGCCTGAGTTTCAAGTTGAGGTTCAGCAGTGCTGTTGTGCAAAGTCCCTAATGCTGGTGTTCAACATCTCCTTAGGGTTGAATACCCTTATCCTGCACCATCCAGCTAGGATGTTTTCTTCATTAATGTTCTCAAGATAAAATGGCCTTTGTTAGAGTTCTTTGGCACACATCCTCAGCTGACTCTCAGTACCACTCCACACATTGGCCTGCATGAGAATGAACACTGACTTGTTCAAGAGATCATCTTACTGTAACCAGTTCTTAGACCTTCCCCATCCAGTGGGTGTGTGTGTGCATGCATGTGCATGCACATTCACATGTAGACTGGAGGGGAAGTTCTCTATTTTATCTATTTGTTTTATACGGCAACTTCCAAACTACCATAGAAGTCCATCTTGCTTGCACAGTGGCATGCTGCGTCTGGTCGATATCCATCCAACCTACTGCTGCTAACAAGTCTCAGTGCCCATTCTTTTCAAAAACAAAAATCTTTTCCGCCTTTGTTACCTGAAAGTACTTACAAAGAGAAATGGTACTTCAAACCTTTAATCCTTGCTAAAATGGGAAAATTCCAAAGAGTGGGTGACAGCTGTGATCACTTCAATGGTAAGAGAACAGCACCCTGCACATGGTTAAATGCAGTCTTTGGTTTGACATGTTCTTCCAGTTTTTATGAATGAATCCTGGCTTATTCATTCATTCGTTCGTTCGTTCGTTCGTTCGTTCGTTCGTTCGTTCGTTCGTTCATGGGATTTCTATCCTGCCTTTATAAAAGCACATACATAATCAACAATAATTTAAACATTAAAATAATTTAAACATTTTAAAAAAAACATCAGTTTTTAAAAATTCAAATATTTAAATAATTCAAATATATTTGAATAAATACTCAAATAAATAATATAAATATTCAAATGATTAAATACTACAAATATTTCTTCAAAAATCAGAATCAGTTCTGGATTACCTACATTCAAAGAATTTACATCATTTATTTAAAGGATTTATATCCTGCCTTTCCCAAGCTAAAGCAAATGATCAAGGCAGCTTGCAAAGCTTTAATCCTTTTTGTCCTCACAACAACCCTGTCATGTAGGTGAGGCTGAGAGTGAGTAATCGTCCCAAGATCACCCAAGGAACTTCATGGCTGAGGAGGGATTTGAACCAGTTTTCAGTCAATCGCCCTCACCACTGCACCATCTTGAATCAGTGCTTTTAATATAGATATAAAGAAATGCCATTGGATTATGTTTGTTTGCTTATTATTTTGATCACAATTCCAGTTATACCTATTTAAATGCCAGCACAAATGTAACATATAATAAAAGGATAAAATGAAATACAAAAATAAAATAAATAACTGAAAGTGTTTACCGTTATTTCCCTGACAATTTAAAAGTCTTTATAAAACAACAATGTCTTCAAATGTCATTTCAAAAACTGCAGAAAAAGGAGCCTTTTTCTGGCTGAGCTGCCTTTGGCAGCCATTTGCCAAGGGTTGAAAAGAAGACAGGAGGGTGTGTGTTTAATGAGCATAAATAAGGTTTTTGTTTTTTAAACACATGCAAAAATTCAAATAACAAGCATGTATTCTGCGAGCTTGAATCATGCTCATATACTGCTTTTTTGCACGAAAATATTATGCAGAATTAATGACTAGAATGTGAGCCACAGCAACAAACTCATCATGGCAGAGAACAAGCAATCCCTCCCAATAGGCAACATGGGCTCCCAGCAAGGGCAAGTCACACTTAATGACAAATGTCAGCTTTGACTATATCCAGTGGTATTGTTTCTCATCCTGACAGAGATGTACCCACATTTTTTTTCTTTATACACAAACAAATACTAGTACGCAAGTCCTTGAAATGCAACATCGGAAAGAAATAGCATTCATTTCCCTACTGCCTTAAAAAATACCTTGGCTGTAGTCCCAAACTGCAGTTAAGCTGGGCTAAACCCCAGCTTAAGACCTATTCTGAATGGGGGGTGTCACAAAAGTGCCATAAGGCCATTCTTCCCCTCTCCTGAAGGGGTTAGGCTTGTGCTCAGGCATACGCCAACCTCCACCAGGGAAGATATGCCATGTGAGTTAGGCCAGCCTAAATTGATTAGGATTGTGCCCTAAGTCAGCCCATATAGGTCAGGGCCAGCCCAGCTGTGAGCAGTCACCTCAGGCAGTAGCTTGGTGGGAGAGGTGCACTGATCTCTGTCACCTACTAAACTTTCCTTCTCCTTCTCGTCCTCCCTCTGCCTGGTTTGGAAAAGGAAGAAGAAGGGGAAATGGGGAGGAGGGAGAGTGGTGAGTTTTACTATTAGACAATGAAAAGATTAGAAGTTGGCACATCATCAAGTATCATTAGGCAGGCCACCTCAGGAGTCAGGAGGTGTTGGTCACTCAATGCTGTCCTTAGGATTTATGGCAGAAGTCTTCTCCAAGGGTCTTCTCCAAGAGTCTATGCCAACCTCCTTGGAGGTACCTGGGACAAAGCGTTTTCTTAATCATACTGCCCCACTGGGTTCTCCCAAGGGTGACCATACAAAGTACTTTCAAGCAGAGTAGGGCCTTGGGTCCATCTATTGGCTAGATCCTACTCCGACCAGCAATGGCTCTCAAGATATCAGGCCTTGGATAACTACATTGGTGTTGGAAAGTTGGACAGGATTGGGCCCCTGCTTATAGTATAAAGAGTGGAACAAAAAGGGTATCCTACCTAAGTTTTAGATACAATGCAGAGTCCAATTCTGCTATTGCCTCTGCAGTGTGTAATCAGTACCAAACCACTCTATGACTGGACAATAGCTATTTCTAGAAAGTCAGCAGAATTGGCTCCATCTGATTTCTGAGAACCAATCTTGGAGTTCTGAGTAGTGTGGAAATGAACAAAATCTCCTGAAATGATGCTATTTCTTTTCTGGCAGTATCCTCTCTTTTGCAGAAAACCATTTGTATCAAAGTAATTTTTCTTAAGGGAACCTAGATTCTTGTTGCTCTATCTTGACCCAGTCAGTACTTGTTGTTTGGAATGGACTCCTGGTGAGCTACACATATTCATCTCAAAGTCCAAGGGCTCTTCTAACCGACAGTACTGTCTAAGAAGATTGATGATGCCACTGTGGCATTTGCAACCCCTCGAGCTACAGCTAAATGCTTCAAGGGGAATGTATTATCAAAGGAAGGGCAAACTCATGTATCAAAATCCAGTACCTTGACCGCTGCCTTTCACACATGGGTCTACAAAGCTTCCTCCAGTAGCTCCTCACATACCTCTCAGTTGGATTTTGGTGTACAGCAGCTTGGAAATACAGACACCTCTCTAAATCATGTTCCTGGTTTCTGTTTGCCCTTTTCCCCTCTCGACTGCTTCCCTGGCCTGCACAGCAGAAATACTATCTTGAAAGAAGAGTAATAAGGCTCAGTAATAGGCTGAGACTGAAAAACTGCTCATCACTTATCTTGAAAAGCCCCCCAAATTCCAAAATTTTCATTCAAGCAGGGAGTGCAGATATAGACTGTAATACAGGCTGCAATCCTAAAGACACTTTCCTGGGAGTAAGACCCATTGAATACAATGGGTAGACATGGTTAGAATTGTGCTCAAAGAAACATAAATGTTGGGATAACTCTTGATAGACATTGCAGAGGAGAGTTTCCATCCATGGTGGAAAGGGCTCTGGCCTCACAAGGACTTTTGATGCTGCCATTGTTGTATTGTGTGTTTAATTCATAGATATATTGGATACATAGCACTTGCGTGATTGTATCCATAGGCCCTTTGAAGCCTGGGGCCTCATCATCCTAGATGGGACCACTCTGCAGATCCCCTTAGGATAAGTACCATAAGACGGGTGGCCAGGAAGTCACCAGGCCAGAAGGGATGTAGGGTTTATGGAGACTCTTGGGTCTCATTCTGCTCTAGTGATATCATCAGAATCATAATGGGCCTAGAAAGCTGGATTCATGATTTATTCTTTAAAAACTGAATAAAGTTAAGAGTTCCCAAACTTACTGTGGTCATAGCACTTTTCTTTTTAGACATCTCAGCTCTCCCAGGCACCACTATCTTGGATTGCAAAAGATTATATAAGCTCCAAGATGGCCTCTGTGAGTTCATCATGGTGCCAGAGGGCACTGTGGCATACAATTTGGGAACCACTGAATTAAGAGAATGTTTGTTGGGAGTATAAAATTACCATAATTTTTGATTTAAAATTATTAATATAAGATGTCCAGTAGATGCCCTCTTCATTCACCAGTTTTAAAGGATTAATTGTGATTTGGATGGGAGTGGAATGTATGGTATATTTTAGGGAGTTGCAAATCCTCATTGCTAATTAAACCATAGAATCATAGAATCATAGAGTTGGAAGGAACCTAATAGGTCATCTACTAGGAGGTCAAACCCAAGGAGTCGATTTCTTGATGTCCACTATAAATGCTTCACAATAAGCACTTCTGAGAAATGTTATTAATCTTAATGGCATTATTTTAGATTTCCTCAGGAATTTTACCTGAGAAGTAACCCTCACATTTGCTTTAGGTTTTTCTTTAAATAAAAATTTCACAGCTAGCAGTAATGTTGAAAATAAGCAATGCTTATATACATTCTGTCTATCTCATACCTGAGAATGCGAACAACCTTTCCGATCCCTTACATTTTAAACCTTACATTTCCAATCCCTTATTTTAATCTTCTATGTATTAGTTTTTCTTAAGAATTAATATTTTTTTCCCGTGACTCTGAATAAGGGCCATGTGATCTTAATATAAAACTAACAGGATTTGTTGCTTCTCAGCCTCTCTGCCTTCAGCAGAATAAAGCAGAACTCCTTCAGGAATGCCCTGACCCTTTCTCACTGTAAATGATCTACAGAAACTCCTCTCTTTATAGTAAGAAATCAGAAAGCTCCCTGGAGGCTTTAGCCTTTGCAGGACAAGTATTCGGCAACAGTAGCCTCTGTTAGATCAATGGCTCGGGGTCATGCAGCCTGCCTTGTTCAATTAGAAGGACACATCACCACACAAGGCCAGCTAAAAGAGATTTCTTTAACACAATGAGAAGAGCTAAAGAAGGCAAATTTTCACTACTGTGATGATAATAGGATGTGTGTGCGTGTGTATATATACTAGCAAAAAGCATACCCACGTTGCAGGAGTAAACATTTCCCCATACAACATCCCCCCATGGCGCATCAACAACCCATGTGCATCAACACCCCGTACGCAACTTCCCCCATACGCAACTTCCCCCCATGCACAACCTCCCCAATGCGCAACTTCCCCATGTGCAAAATCCCCCCGCACGCAACTTCCCCCGTGCGCATCATCCCCAATGTGCAACTTTCCCCATGCGCATCATCCCCCATGTGCATCATCCCCCATGCGCATCATCCCCCCATGAGCAACTTCCCCCATGCGCAACTTCCCCCCACACGCAACTTCCCCCCACGCGCAACTTCCCCCCACGCGCAACTTTCCTCATGTGCATCATCCCCCCACGTGCAACTTCCCATCACGTGCAACTTCCCCATGTGCAGCCCGGAAGCAAATGGGCAGCCAGTGTAGTCGCTGAAGCAGTGGTCCTACAGAGTCGAACCAACAAGCCCCAGCAACCACACAAGCTGCCGCATTCTAGACTAGGAGCTTCCGGACCGTCTTCAGAGGCAGCCCCACGTAGAGCGCATTACAATAATCTAGTCTCGATGTCACTAGGGCATGGGTCACCGTGGTCAGATCCGAGCGACACATTATCACATGACCATGTTGGAAGAATAGCTTTTCATCTCTCTTGGACTTTGAGGAGCAATGAAACGGAATTTCATGATTTGAGGAGAAAATTGCTCAAGAGACATGGGCAGGAAAGAAAGGTCTTGTGCCAGAGGTTCCCAGAAAGGTTAACAAAATGTTATGCACAGGGTTGGTGTGATGCCTGTTTATGGGTTTAGAGTGAAGAATTAGGCTGCATCCTAAATACACTTATCAATAAGCAAGCCCCATTTTGCTATGATACTCTTTCTTGAGAAAACATGCTTAGATGGCAATGTTAATACTTTTTTAATCTCTTTGGGAAAAGCAATAAATGGTACAGTATTGTGAAACTCTGCTATGTCAAAACGCTTCAAAAATAAATTTGAAATTCTATCCTGTTCCTTCCAGAGCAGCATAAATCTTGCAGTGTATAGGAGCTCTCAGGCTAATTATTTTCAAAGTCAATTTTTTCAGATTTTTTGTGTGAAAAACAACTTGTCTCTAAATTATATCTGATAAAGTATTAAAATCAAATGTATTCTGAGATTTAAGGGGGAAAAACCCAAACACCCGTTCCATTTGGATTAGCCAACTGCATACATATTCAAACCTTGCTTCTGCAGTGTAGCTCCAGAGTTGTCTACAGAAATCTTCCAGACAATGGTGGCCTTCATTCAGACTTTCTTTTCTCAGAATACCAATTGAGCTCCACTGTTTAAAGTCAACTAGGATTTCCAGCCAGCCCTTATACTTTGCCATCCAATAAGTCAGTGTAAGAAATTCAGACAAAGGTAGTGACAACAGAAGTCTCTAAATGGGTTACATAAGACATTCAGACTATCCCAATTCATGCCCTTCCAGGAGGGCAGCTGAGTTACAAAGAAGAATGTGTGCAAGCAAGTTGGGACATTATGAAAGATGCAAGACATTGGGGACAGGAGAGGGAGTTATATAATGTGTATTGAGCAATGTGAGGCTCCAAACCTACTCTCCAGTTAGGCCAGCTTAAGCTCTGGCATAAGTCCTGTGCTGACCTCGGGGTGTCACAAAAGTGCTGTAAGGCACTTCTGCCCCACTCTTGGAGGGGTTAGGCCAGTGCCTAGGCATATGCCAGCCTCCTCACACTATCATGGAAAGATATGCAAGGTGAGTTATGCCAGCCTGAATTGGTTAGGATCCTGAGTCTCCATTCCACCCTCCATCTGAGGCTCGTTGGGGCAATTTCTTGACATATGTTACAATCCTGAAAATCCCAGGAACCACTTTTAAAAATTATTAAGGGCATTCTTTCATCAATGCTATGCACTTTCTCATATTACTGATTTTTAAGTGAGACACCAAGCTGGGGTTAAATGTGGATTTCTAGGAGTACTTGCTTTTGACTTTGGTAGGTCTGAATATGATTTTTTCTTATGGTTTAAAATGTCTAAGATGGTATTAAATTACATGTCCTCACAAAGTTGGGCAATTTTCCGAGCTTTGGTTAAGCACCTCTTTAAACTGTTTGTAAGTACAGTACTCTCCAAGGTAAAAGTTGCAACAGCTAAATGCATGTTGCTTAACCAGTCTTTCTTCACTTTTGGAACAAGGAAATACATATTGAAAATAATATTAAAAGCAACCCCCACTGAAAGAATAACTTAGTTCCCGCCCAGGGAGGAGTTTAGGTCCCAAAAATAAGCATCATCCATCTTCCACCTCTCTATAGAATCCAGATTCATATACTATTTAATTTCTTCTATGGTTCACTGTTTTCTCTATGTAATATCAAAGCCCCCTCCCCTTTCACTCTAAAATTAGAAAACATCCAAATGTATTTCATGTATGATTAGCTATTTTTGTAATGTAATAACAAAGGCCGCCCTGCACCTTTAAAATCAATAGGGAACATCCAGCTTGTCATGCACAGCTTGACCATATACAGTGTGTATACTAGTATCGTAGCCTAAGAGAAGGAAGCATTTTAGGTTACAATCCTACATGTATTTTCTTGGGAGTATGCCCCACTATACACAAAGGGACTTACTTCTGAGTAGACATGCATAGGATTGTGCAGTTAAGCAAGAATTTTTCTAACTACCAGGTTCTACTAAGGGCACTGATATCTAAGTTTAGTAACTCATGAAACAGCCACCCACCTACCTACCTAACTAACTAAGGGCAAAATCCAGAGCAACTATCGGAAGTCCTTGCAAGTCCTTCCTTGCAAGTCCTTGTAAGTAAGAACAACTTACTCTGGATTTTCCCATAGGCTTTCACTAGGTGGTGCAGTAACTACAGGTGCATGTAAAGTATCTTACATGCTCCCGTAGTTACTCTGGATTTGGGGTAACTAACCAAGATGCCTGGCATGCAAAGCGGCTGATCTACCATGTTATTTTTGCCCACACAGGACCACAAAACCAGTACAGTGTGACTTGAGTGCAAGTCATAATCCATGGTTGGTGTGCTGCACCTTGCTTCGTTGTGCATAGGTTGTGCAGCTCTGCATGAAATAATGCATAGAGCAGATTTCCCATCTCAATAAGAAAAAGAGAGGAAGAGCAATGATTTACATCTTGCAACTCTTTTCCCCTCATTTGGTATTAATTTGCCCCACAAGCACTTCATAGAGAGCTAAGTACTCGTTAAATACCAGGAAACCATTTTCTACTGGAAACCCAAGAGGACATTTTGAGAGTCTTCTGGGAAGAAAAACACAAACAACCTTAGGGTTTTTTTTAACGTTGTTAAGCTTCAGTTGATGTTGAATTCTGTTGCGGCCACAGCTGTCTAATCACCAGCTCCAGAGAGCTTCTGACTGCAGCTGGCAAGCTAGATATCCACAGATCGACAGAAGCCTCCTGTTTCACAGTCATAATTTAAAAATAATTTCTCACTCCAAAGTCTCACAAAAGTCATTGAAAGATAAACAAGCAGAGGTCTGCCATCAAGAAATGTGTGTTTGGAGGGTGGAGAATGAAATTGCTGTTGTTGATCAAGTTTGCCTTATTGGTTGTGTTCCCTACCTGAGCATTTTCTCTGGCCCAAGAAATTCACAGCTGAAAAGAATATATTGTGTTAGAAAGATAAGAAACTGTTGAACAATCTGATCTCTTTTATTTGCTGTTAGCCATCTTGACGCACAAAAGGAAAAAACCCAACAAGATAACTATCTAAAATTATAGACAAGACACTCCAGAAGCCAGACATCCTTATACTGTTATGGGTGAGTTGATAACACAGGGAGTCCAGATGGTACAAGTATAGACTAGGAGCCAAGCTTCCAACAATTTTAAAGGGAGACTAAACATAGAGCAACTCAACCAAACATGGTCGGGTTTAGTCTGGGAGTATATTGTACATGGACATGGTCTGGTTTGGCCAGATAAGGAGAGTAAAGGTGTTCCTTGATCATGGAGAAGATGCTGATTCAAATTCCAGGGGTATCTGTTGCCTAATATATTCTGAAGTAGGGACTTCCAGGTCTGTGTTGGAGGAATTCCCTTCCCTCACTCCATCTCATCCTCTGATTCAGCATTCTCATTCCAAGTGCAGGGGCTCCAACCCTAGCATCATATCACTTGGGTTTAAAAAACAATTAACAACGTTATCATCGTTCTGAACGGGTACTGAAGTTTAATGTAACAACTGACTTCCAGATATGATCAACAATTTCTTTAGCATTCAGAGCCACCATGGAAACTTGTCACCAATTGGAGCTCCCCAGCATCTATTAGACAAGCATCATTAGCATAATTGGTGCTAAGCCTTCTCAGATGTGATGGGCAGAAGACCAGGTGGGACTACATCCCTCTTTGCCATCTCATTCTTATGGACAGATGGCTGAGCTCTAGAAGCCAAATGTAACCACTTACATAGTAACTTACTCTGCAATTGAAACCACATGGTTTCAAAATAAATTTGAGATTCTTCTAATTTGCCTTCTGCTCTCCAACAGCTCTGTGGAAATGCACAGCTACCCAGGTATATTTGCATAGAAAAGGTAAAGGAGACCCCTGCAGCTTACCCTGCTAGTCATGACGGTCTCTAGGATGTGGTTTTCTAAATTGAAGAGCCAGCATTGCCCAAAGTTATGACTAAATGCCAAAGCACACAGAACAATTCTTACCCAGGTGGTACCTATTTATTTACTGGCATTTCCATGCTTTTGAACTGCTGGGTTGGTAGGAGCTGGGCAAAGGGCAGGAGGTCACTCTGTCTTGTAGTACCTGAGTCTCGAACCTTGCCCTGCCAGTTGACCGGCACAGTGTCTTAACTGCTGAGCCACCAAGCCCTTGCTTACATAGTGGTTTCTACCAGAATTACCACAAATTAAATATTGGGGGCAGAGTCTGCCTGAAGAAGTCCCTCTGAAATGTACTGAAGTCACACATAAGCACCTTTACTGTATTTCTTTCCTTAGGTAATACCATCAAGGTATATGGCATTGTTATAAGTTTTTAGAACAAGGTCAGGTCTATATCCTCAAGCAACTTACAATCTAAAAAGTGGTGAGAGAGAGAGAGAGAGAGAGAGAGAGAGAGAGAGAGAGAGAGAGAGAGAGAGAGGTAGCAAGGGATGTATACAAATTTATTTATTTAGCATATGGCAAATACATGGACTTATGGAAAATCAGATGTAATAGTCCAGTCCACCCAGCCATTCAAGGACAGTGTGGTCTATATTGACAAAATCAGACACTGGGCCAGTGTAAGCTCTTGATGGACACTCGGACGCAATGTGATATTTTGTCAAGGAGCACCACGATCAAACTGAGGGGTAGATAAAAGAACCCACCTAAACAGTGAGTCCTGGCAGACACCATGTTGGATGTGGATCCTGTATAGAGTTGACCGATGCTGGTGAGGTAGGTCAAAACCTGGCATCTTTCATATGGGGTCATCTACGTAGCTGCCTGTATCTGAGTGTTCAGAGCCCACTTAGCTTTCCATTGAGTGTTGATTTTAGAATTGTTAGATAGCTGTTGTGCAAGTGCCAGAGAGGGCTTCCTGGATTTCAGCCTGCCAATCGATAGATGGGGAAGATCAGATGAGGTTGAGTTGTTCCCATGTCTTGCAATGAGCTGCATCCAAGCAGTGTAAGAGATCATTGGCAATCTCTGGGTCACGACTGTATAGGAAAGCCTGGTAAAGGTCTTCACTCTTTGTTCCAAACTGGAAAATATTATTTTCTGAATCCTTGAGGGATGTGTGTGTTAGCTGAAGCAAGTACTGCCTTCACAAATCTATAATGTTGACTTGTTGGTGGAATCCATTGTATGATACTGTCAAGGCTTTTGGGAAATTCCAGCCAATTAGCTTTATAAGAATTCCATCTGGGTTTAGGTGTAGAGAGATTCAGAGCAATCTGTGTTCCATGGGACAATGCTGAATATGGATGCAATCCAGAGTAGCTATGGAGTGTCCTTGCTCCGGTGTAAGAACAATTAACTCTGGATTGCAATATGAATTTCCCATAGGTTTTCACTAGGTGGTGCCATAATTATGGGTGCACGTAATGTCTCTTATGTGCTCACGCAGTTACTCTGGATGTAGGGGATGTGGAAATTTGTCCAGTACTGTCCTAGTTATGGGAACTATGCAAGTTTGGAACTTCTGAGACAAAATAGAAATCTGGATTAGTTACATGTTTCCAAGCCGCAGATTGAAAAGTGCCTGTGTCTTTGCCATCAAAAATCAAGTGGACTTTATTTGCAATAGCCTAATAATAAAGCTGTCGTTTTCATCAGAAGAGCGATAGTTCCAATTTATGTGATGACTGTTACAATCACCTGCATAAATTGCAGGGTGTGGTTTGGCGTCCAGGACATGCTATGGCCAGGATATCTGAGGTGGCTTGTATACTCGTATGTTCACTATTGTGAGATCACCTAGTTTAGAAACAACTTCATGTATATTGTTGTTTGTGGACGTTGAAGCCATTATATGCATCAAGTAGGAAGACTTTGAAGTAAGGAGGAGGGTGACATTGGTCCCATGTTCACTGAGGAATACCATGTACATGTTCATTGTGGAATTCCATGTACACTGGGCTGGGGGAGCAAGAAAGTCAGGGTTGTGTCAGGAAGCAAGATCATTTCAAGTGGCTGAGGCATACACTGTTTAACTCCAAACCACTCTGCATGTAACATCCCGTAAGTAAGACCTAAAGCTACGAGTTTTGTGTGATGCTTCGATAAGCCTTGAAAGTGTGGGAAATGAGACAGCTCTGCACTGACAAAAATTCCCCATCACCAGGTGAAATGTGATGGGATTCTACCCTCTCCACAGCATGCAGTACTCTCATTAATCTTGTTATATGTGCCATTGTAGGCTACACCGTCAAGAGCTGTCTCAGCATGAGCTCTTTAGCTAGACTTGAAAAAAACACATCACCTTCTTATTGCTCTCTAGTAACTGTCAGTTGTGCTCAGTGCGTCTTTCACTGCCCTTCGTTTAAATGGCACACATCCATTGATTTGTATGTTGAATTTGGGCACATTTGCCTGCAGCCATTGCTGGTGCTGCCATGAGTCACTGAACATGGTGCTTAGAAAGTGGAAAGGCTTGTGTAATAAGGGGAAATAAATCATGCAGCATTGCAAATGACATCTACAGGACAACCACTCAGGTGCTCCTTTGAAATTCTGTGCAAAAATCTCCATCTAATAGAAATAAGATGGGAAGTGAAGGTACCAATGAAAACACAGAACCACATAGAGTTTCATAAACATGGGTGATGGCAAGGCTGCCCTATACAACAGCCAGTTATGATATTATGAGCTCTCTCTCTCTCTCTCTCTCTCTCTCTCTCTCTCTCCCCCCCCCTCCCCCCAAAAGTTCTAGGGAGGCATGGAAAAATACGGTCATTTTGAGCTCCAGCTGTTTTTCTCCCCTAACTTCAAGTCTGCATGCAGGAGGCACAGGTTTCTATTTGTGTCACAGCACAGTCTGTCCATCCGTCCCTCCCAAAATTTCTCATAACCAAGGCTGAAAAGACAAATCAGTACTAGTCTCCTTCACAAAACAAATCCATTCCCGGTTTGGGGGATGGGAAACTTTAAAGCCAGTTAAATTATTTTACTTATCCACCCACCACATGATAAAAATGTCCCAAATTCAGCCATACACAAGGTGAGGAGCCAGTTGTGCACAGGTCCTTAACATGCTGCACAGATCTCAATACTCAGTTAACAACTCGGAGATGCTTACATGATTCTGTCTGCAAGAAAAATCTTGCCACTTCGTTGGGGATTTTCATGAAGACCCTTTTGTGTGTTTGTGACTTCTGCGGAGTCTACATTTGGAACGGCAGTGTGTGGGAGGTGTGGTGGGAAGGAGATGAGGATTGCCTGACAACACTAAGGTGAAAGCAAGAGGAAATAAACTAAGCATGAAATCTTGTCACGCATTTAATTTGTGGTAATTTTTGGTCCTAGGACTGGGGGTGAGATGGTGCTGTGCTCAGAGTTCAAATAACACAGGGGATAAAGTGGAGACAAATGTGTGTGTGTGCGCATGTGTCTATGCATGCATGCACATGCTTATAGGAATGAAGCAAGAAGGCTGCATAAGAGAGAGAAGTCTGCCTTTCCATAAGTTGCATGTTAAGAAAAGGAGATATGATTTCATTTCCTCTCACCTCCCCCAATCTTTTCCCCAAGAGTCCCTTCTCACACCTTCATGAGAACCTGACCATGTTCATTGAGTCTGCCTGCAGAAATAGCTAACACTGCTAGCTGGGAGAACCCAAACGGCAATCTGTGCCTAACAGTTCCAGCCTGGACAGAAAGAGTCACAGACACAACTTCTAATGGGAAGAAGGCAGTCTTGCGAAACATGTGATTCGCCAAACTCACCAGCCATGTATGGCTGGCCATCTAGGGCTTGATAAGCCTCCTGTTGGCTGCATGCCTTGGATTGCAAAAATGGAGAAAGGGGGTGTTGCTGCAAGTTGGACAGACCACAGAACGTGGCTGGTGGGCTGGATTTGGTTTGATCAGTCACAGGTTCTTAAAACCTGTGCACTCAATATTTTGAAGTGCTAAAATCCTTGCTGAAGGTCAGCAGTTCTGGCACTGGTTTGTACACCTTTCTTTAGCACACTGTACTCCTTCCTTGGAACGATAACTCAGTACTTTGAGTAATTCCGCTCATTAAAAAGTGCCCAAGTTCAGGCTTCCTCCAGGCATCCAGAGCCAAGTGAGTTCTGGCTGGGCCTCGCATGATTCATGTTCCAGATACTCAGGATTCATTGTCCCCTCCTCAAAACAGATGACACTGCCAAAAGTTTAGTCATAGTTACACCCATGAAAAGCCATTCCATTGGAATCAGCGGAAAGATGATGGAGTGAGCAATTTCTTTCTCTCCGGGGAGGATAACCATTTTAAGAACAACTTGGACAGAATCTTAAAAGATTCACACAAAAAATACTGGAACACCCAGGAGGAGACCGGAAGTGGTGGCCAAAGCCTTCTTTATTTGCTGTTGTCTCTTTAATCAACTAAGGCAGTGTTGCTGTGTTGGTTTTGCCTCCCTAGCCAACCGCAGTCAGCTTATACTGCTCCTTTTGTGCAGCACAAATACTGATTTTGTTTCTGTGAAACTCCCAGGCTTCAATTTGCGACAGTAGTTCAAAAGTTCAATAATTAAGAGTTCCAGCAGGCGAAGGAGAAGGAAGCAGCCAAATGAAACAGACACACAGAACGGGAAACACGTCAATTCAGATGAAGGTGGAAAACACAGTCTAGGGCACTACAGAAAATCATTGTTGGTCAGATGACAATAATAAACATTTACACAGTGTGCAGTGCACAAACGTTGGCTGGGCTCAGAAATCCCTATCCCTACAGGGGGCTTACCAAATTTTCCTAACCTCAAGACCTCTTGATTCACTTAGGATGCACACACACCTCTATGGTGCAGATGCATTGGTGTAAGTGGCAGCGAATAGGATTGGGGCAGTAATCACTTTTTTTAAACTGTGAAAATAATTACAACCATGGTTGGAAACTCGACTTGAATGACTCAAACATGAGTCATGAAAATATGTGTATTTTGCCGACTTGCAAGTCAGGCAGGTGGAAGACTGAAAAACACTTGAGTCAGAGCCCCACTGATTTGAATCTTGTATTCAAGATGCCAAGTGAAGCCTGCCCGGGTCTGTGGGGTGTTATGTTTTCACACTCTCTCAATCCCTCCACTCCACTCCTCTTGCCATAAACAGATATGTGGGGGAATGTTTAAAGAGGGGTCCGATACAGATAGAGCCTGGCAGCAGCCCCATTTTTCTTCATGCTGGGATTTTTAAAGGGGGAGGGTGTCTTGATTTGAGTCCTATAAGGTCACAAAGGAGTGATTTGAGGACACATAAAGTGCCCGTTATGACTTGTTTTCAACTCAAGTGATTAGGGTGGTGGTGACAACTCTAGACTGGATTCAAACCTCATGGGATCCTTTCTCATGATGACTGCTGTAGGAACACAACACAAAGGATAACCCATAAAAACAAGACTAAATTAGAGGAACATTGTGTAAACTTTTAGATGTGAGTATCTCAACTACTTGGAAAGCTGAAGAAAATAAATCCATACAGAATCACAGGCAATCAAAGTTAGTGCTTTGCTATTAAGTTTAGGAAGAAGAAGACTCCCACAAGGAAGGTTATTAACTCACTGTAGTTTCAAGGCGTAAATGTCAGGCAAAGATTAATTTAGGTAAAATAAAATGATCCTTTGCACTAAAGAAAGGTCATGGCAATATTTCTGAAAAAGGTTACATGTATTGAGTTTATAAGTAAAATAGACATCAGTGTCTGCCTTTTCAGTGCCATTAGCAAGGAATCAAACTGAGAATGTACTTTCATAGGATTTTTTCTGGTCTGGTCCCCTTCATTATCCTATACAGACTATAATATGCTGAGCAGGGTGGTAAGGCTGATTGATTCAACTAAAATGGCGTGTGGAGCAGAAGCTCACCTCGGATGGCCAATCGAGGTCCCATTAAAAGACTGTAAGCCTGCAATTTAGTTTATTGTTAAAGGTTTTTTAAATAATAATAATAGTGACACTACTTTTGATTTTCTGCCTGTGGCATGGCTATGTCTTGGACTTTGTGTGAGAGCATTTTAATCAACAAGTGAACATTTTAATCAACTTGGCTGTATGTTTAAGGGCACTGTCATCAATTTTTTAGGCTATTTACAGCTTTCTAGAATAATAGGAATCAGAACAGAAAATATTAAAAATTGCTTTTCTTATAACTTATAATGGTAGGTAGCTTTTATTCTTTGTAATTGAACTTACTCTCCCATTAGTATTTCATGTAGACATTTGTTTGTACTGAGATTTTAATGGCATCCAAGTAGATTAATTGATCAATCAGTTAAGTGAGGTGATTAGGCACATGAAATTCCTTTAATTTGCTGGCAGCTTTCACAGCAGAAGGATGTGAAAAGGTGTTTCATGGTCTATTATTTGATCACCTCATTTGTGCTTTCCAATCCTTTGGATTTCCAATAGAACTGGAAAGACTCTTGTCCGAAATCCTGGTCAGCCAATGGAACCAATGTGTTGGGAACACTGGTGGTCTACAGAAAAGCAACCCACTTCACATTTCTTTCAGAAGGAAATTTCCAGAAGGTAAAAGCAATACAAAACTCTTTCCCTCCATCCATCCCTGCATTCCTCTACTATCCTCTAACACTAGAGCTGACAATTCAAATCTACTTGCATCACAGTTTATGTTCTATTTCTACTGATTTTCATCATTCTCAGTTTTGTGTTCAAGAATTTAATCTAACCAATTTATCATTGTTATTTTGTAAGAATTCAACAAAAAGTTAAGTTTATTTTTTTAAATCAAATTTAAATTTCCAAAGCAACATGTGATGATGATTTGACTTTGACTTTGATTTGACAATTCTGAATTAGATTTGTTTCATCCCTACTTACCATCTTTCAACACTTTTTGGCCTTATAAAATGGATATCCATCTGACAAAAATGCTTTCAGCATATGACTGAGCCTCATAATGGAGGATAAGCAATCTGAAGTGGCTCCAGGTATTTTGTGCGGAGAAAGGACCATGTGAAATGGATCTGTTTTCAGACATATGCACTTTTAGGGAGAAACCATCAAATCCCTCTCAGCTTTATGTCATGATTATCCTAAAAGGAATGGCCATTAACAGTATAATGACTTGTCCAAAGTAAAAAAACAAAACAAAACAGTGAACTAAAAATGGTCTAAAATCTAGCTGCCTAGAGGAGTTTCTTCTGTTCCTATGACTACACATGATTATAGAAAGCTTGGAGACCTGGCGTATCCAATTCATTCTACATGAGCCACTGAGCAGCAAGTAGACGGTAAGCACTGCAGACTCTCCCAACACACGGATTGATTTGCCCAGATGACTTCATTTATTGAAAACATTGATATTCCACCTCTCCAAAGCTTGAGGCAGTTTACAATAAAGAACATTAAAAAAACCCCAAGAACATTTTAAAAAATCCAGCCAAATACAATACAAGCTCCCTACAAAACAAGCAGGCCTCCATCAGTCTTGAAAGACTATGGTATTGTGCTCGGCGCTGCATGAGAAGCATGAAAGCCTGGGTTAGATTGTTATGGAGGATAGGCTGTTACCCAAGCAGCAAATCCCCCCTCTCCATGCCACTGAATTAGTCCAATGGAAAGGCAGAGCCAATACAATTGGATCCAGCTGGCGTCGCAGAGCTGGGCTAAGGACAGGAGCTCACCCTGTCTTGTGGGGCCGACCCAGGTCTTGAACCCTGGCCTGCTGGTTAACAGGCACAGTGTTTTAACCACTTGCCCACCCACAGCCCCTACAAAACAACAAAGTAATAAAAGTCATAACTGCAGCACCCTCAACTATTCAGGAAAACTTAGCATCCCCCTGTACCCATTACCTCAATTTTTCTTTATTATTGGAAGCACACATATACTTGCTTAATAGAGGAACAAGTTCTTGCTTAACTGAGGAATATAACCTGCAGGTATGCAGCCTACATGCTGGAGCAAGGGTCGCCTGAGCACAGATGCAGCCCACAGAAAGTCTCTAAACTGGCCTGTGACAAGTCTCTGGTCCTTTAAGAACAAACGCTGTTGAATGATCCAGGCGAACTGGTCCAGTTGAACAAACACAACTGGAGCTATGATGGTGCAGTAGGGGAATGGAAGTCCTATAAAGAGTGTGATTTATTTCTTACTTTTGAGCTACATGGTAACTTTTGGGGTTACTTTTGAGCTACATGGTTAGGATTATGCTCAAGGTTGCTCTCTCACCATTGGTTTCATTTGTCATAGGTTTAGCAAAATGCTGTGCAGGTATTAAGATCTTGTTAACTAGATATTATTTTGGATTAGGTTAGTGGGGTATAGTGGGTCTAGTCTTTGTCCTGCTGCCTCCTTTTCTATGAGTGCCACTTTCAAGGGGAAAAAGCAAATATTGAGACTAAGACCTATATCCTAAAGTGAAATTAAGCCCCTTGCTCCAGAGCAGTTAAGATGACTTTCCATAAGATAACACTAGAGGGTGACATAACTGTGTGGACCCATAAAGCAGGCCTCCATCAGTCTTAGAAGACTATGGTATCGTGCTTGGCACTGCATACGCTGCATGCAACACACGAAAGCCTGGGTTAGATTGTTATGGAGGACAGGCTGTTACCCAAGCAGCAAATCCCCCCTCTCCACACCACTGAATTAGTCCAATGGAAAGGCAGAGCCAATACGATTGGATCCAGCTGGCGTCGCAGAGCTGGGCTAAGGATAGGAGCTCACCCTGTCTTGTGGGGCCGACCCGGGTCTCGAACTCTGGCCTGCTGGTTAACAGGCACAGCGTCTTAGCCACTTGCGCCACCCACAGCTGCTATGGATTTTGCCCTACGGTTTTTTTCCTTGTAAAGTAGCAACTGTGTGGTGGGGTCTGTGTCAAGCCTGCAGCTGGGGCAAAGAGTTAAAACCACCCTGCATTGTAGTGCCTTTCCAATGAGAACAACCCTTCCCACACAACTGCTATTAGTATTTAACGGATATAGACATGCAGGCCCAATTATGCATTTGACACCTCATTCTGCTGGCACCAAGCATGGCTGCAGAACATTGCACCAGCTACAAAATTGTGTGCTTACACAGCCCTGTGTGAAGAATTGCACAACAGCACCATCCTAACCACTTCTTTGTCCTTAACCATACACACAATGCAGCTTTACATTACTTTAATGATATTTCACCTCCCTGTTTGAGCTGCCATTTTAATTTTTGTTATCAGGTGAATTTCAGGCCTGGGAGACACTGAATACATGGGAAACGCCTCAGGGATTAGAGGACAATTGAATGAAAAATAAAACATTTGACAGATTTGGTCTTTAATTGCTTCCACTGCAATCAAACAACTCTGGCAGTGCTTGTCATTTTGGAGGCCAACACGGCCACTCGAGGAGAGGATGTATGTAAATGCTAGAAAAGCTCCAAATAAGGCTTCTCCTGAGTAGCTGATAATGTGAACTCACAGGTGAGCATATTTATAACCAAGACTATAGGTACCCAAAGTGGTATCTATTTATCTATTTGCATTTGGATGCTTTTGAACTACTAGGTTGGCAGGGGCTGGGCAAGTAACAGGAGCTCGCTCCATCATGAAGTATGGCGGTACCTTGGGTGAAGAGCAACTTGGGTAAAGAGTGTTTTGGGTAAAGAGCAGAAATTTAGACTTGAGTAAAGAGCTCTATCTTGGGTAAAGAGCACTTCTGAGGAAGTTTGGAACAGGCTTCCATGGCAAGGGAAACCACAAGAGGGTTGAGGGGCTTAGCTTGAGCTACAGTGGGGCCCTGGGCAAAGTTTGGAATAGGCTTCTATGGCCAGGGAACTCATGGGGGGTTTGTATGTGGGATCTGTGTGTGGCAGCGTGGAAGGTGTGCCGTATCAGTGTTCTAGTGCTGCTCCCCGTCAGCAGCTTGGGAGTGTTAAAGTTGCACAAAAAGAGAAAGATTCCATTGAGCCAATGGATAGCAGTGACTCCATTAGTGATTGTGAAAGAGCACAATCCTAACTATGTCAACTCAGATGTAAGCCCCATTGTGTCCAATGAGTCTTACTCCCACGAAAGTGTCTTTAGGATTGCAGCCAAAGTCATCCCCTCTCTGTAACCCTCACACCAGCCATGAAGGTTTTCAAAGGTACAGTACAGTTCAGTACTATACAGTATTTTCTTTATTGCAGTGTTGTGTGTTACTGTATATTACTGTATCACAGTTTTGTACTGTTATATTACAGTGTTTTGTAATCATTTTTCTAAACAGTTAATATTTTTATATGAATAGTTTTTGGGTTCTGGAACCAATCATCTGAGTTTCCATTATTTCCTATGGGAAAAACCGCTTCACTTAAAGAACGTTTCACATAACAAGCATACCTCCGGAACAAATTAAACTTGCTACGTGAGGCACCACTTTACTAGGATTTTGAATTGCTGACCTGCCAGCCTTCAGATTGATAAGCACAGTGTCTTAATCACTCAGCCACCACAGCCTTCATAACCGCTTATAAGCTACACTTAAATACGCCTACTTGTCCACTCCACTGTGCAACTATGCGAGGGCCATAAAGAGGAAAACACATTCTTTGCATATTTTCTCCTCAGGTACTGAGTACTTGGGGTGGGAGGATGTCATTAAGCATGATTTTTTGAAGGAAAGGCTTCTCTCCAGTCAGTGAGGCATTTCAGTGATTCCCTCTTTGTATGGTTTTTTTTTTAATCCCTTGTAAATTTGTGGTGTGTTTGTAATGCTTGCTCATTGATAAAGATACAAGTAGAGCATACAAGGGCAGGCAAGCTCCAAGCTGTGAATCCTGCATCAGGTGCTCACAGAGCTGGCTAGAGGTTGGAATGGCATAGAAGTCTTAGATTTTTCCTCAATAGAGGGTTAGATGTTTGCAACCTGCCTCCCCCACCACCTCCTGTTGTTCTGCTTTTAATTGACTTGGGCTGCTAAGGGATTGTATCCCCTTAAGGAGCCCTAGATCTTGTAGCTATGGGCAGGGTCATCCTCAGGTTGTGAGATCTGGGCACAGAGCCTTGCAATGCTGGTGTATCCCCATATAGTGGTCCCTGAGGCGCTTTCTGAGACATGGGTAGCAGCAGTACTAGTGGTGCTCTTCTCAACACCAGAACAGCTGGAGTTGCAGTCCTCAACAATGCCCCTGAATTAGCATCACTCCATAGCCATGTTACATCCACAGTGTCCCTGATGTAACAGGGATGTTGACTCCAAGTTTAACAAATGGTGTTGTCATTAGTCTCCTAACCAGCAGGTTCTTTCAAACTCCAATACTGAAATCTTAAGCAAATTTACCTGGGGTATGCCCCATTGGCTATAATGTGACTCACTTCCAGGTAGATCTGCATAGGATTGGGCTCTAAAGGCCTGATCCTATCCAACTTTCTAGGGCTGATGCAGAACAGTTCTGTGTATCTGTGCTGCGCATGTGCTGCATCCGGCAATGGGCAGGCAATCATGGAGCCTTCTCAAGGTAAAGGAATGTTTGTCGTTCCCTTTCCTTGAGATTTGGCAGAAAGTCCCATTGTGTTCAGTGAGACTTACTGCCAGGAAAGCCCAGTGGCAGATTCCACGATGGTCGTTCCCACCCTCTCGCATCCCCCCTGACTCAAGGTTGCAACCTGCCAAAGGGGTCCCAACATCCACCTTGAGTACCACTTGCTTAAGGTCACATCATCATGGCATTCTGCCATCACTATGTGTTGACTGATGCCTTTCCTGTATAGGTATTGTGACATCAGTGCTCAATGTAGTGATGAAAGTGTGGGGTGTGAAGCTTCTAGGGACACTGTGGGAGTGGCTATCAATGTGCCATATTGTGCTTCTACTGTCAGTCTTGTCACCTTTGCTGCTTGTTGTGCATAATGTCGCAACTGAGGCTGCAATCCTAAAGACACTTTCCTGGGAGTAAGACCCATTGAATACAATGGGGTTTACATTTGAGTAGACATGGTTAGGATTGTGCTCTTAATTATGCTGTTTGCACTGACACAGTTGCTAGCAATAGAAGGACTATCAGATCCAGCTGCCAGATATCCTTAGTCTGAAAATATTTGACTCAGAACCCATTTAAACGTTTGCCTTCATAGCAGATTACAGGGACTCTAATTAGAATCTCACTCAGGGTGTTCATGTTTTTTTTAAGCAAGCCTGCACTATGTAAAAGTGAATATACCTCTTTTATTATGTGAATATACAGTATATGTAAAAGTGAATATACCTCTTTTGATTGAAGCTGACCCTATTTTATTTATTCATGTTTATGTGTCAGGTTATTCCCACAAGCTTTGCATTTATTTACCGTGTGGCCATATAAATCCTTCTAAAGTATACCTCAATGTGCTCATGAAAATCTATATTTATCTCCCTTTCTACTAGTGCTGTTATGAAATTACAACAAAACACAAGGCAGCCTCATTAAAGTCACAAATTCCATTTACTAACGTTATGTTGATACACTTAAATCATATATCGGGGAGGAGAAGGCCTTTCCCTGCCTCTTCCCTCACCCCTGTGTAAGCATCTTAAAATTCTCATAATCCCTGCTTTCATTAGTGACAGTGACATATGTTTCTTTCAAGCCCTTACAGTAGAAGGAAAGAGCTCACTAAACAGTGACAAAGGGGCAGAATATTAAAAAACAAAAAAATCAGCTGAGGGAAGAAACATGTGCTTGCTTGCCAACATTTGATTCAAGAATATGGCTCACCTGGTGAGATCATAATGAAGCCAGGACAGTCAAAGCAAGACATCGTCTGGCTAATTTGGGGCAGGAGGTGTTGGATCCTACTGAAGACAGAAGGATCTGGCAGCAAGACAAAGAAGGGAAGGCACCATTGCTGGAAAACAAAAGAAGAAGCTCACAATTGGGCTATTTTTTCTGTACTTGCATGCATTGTACATGTGAACCCTCTGTATGAACCAGGTTATGTTTTTGCAATAGCTGCAAAGCAATTCACACAACTGAAGTATTCATTCTGGAGATGTAAAGCCCCCTTAGGACTGTGCTATAGGTCAAAATATAAGAGAATAGCTTGTATAGATATAGAAGGCTGCCTGCTCTCATCAGTGCCTTTGCAGAAAATAATACGTTCAAAACAAGTTAGAATCTGGCAGAGACGGAAACTCGAGTCTCTGACTTTGGCTTGAATTGCAAAACATCAGGATTTTCATAACCCGGGGGGGAACTTGAGTCATGTATGACAGTTACTCAAAGTTGACCCATGACTCATAGCAGTGCCTTTGAAAAGAATCATGACTCAAATGGATTTGAGTCAAGACTAGGATTTGTGTGCATAAAACTCTTGTGTGTGTGTACTTGCTTGCATTTTGCCGCTTTTGTGAGTTGACTTGCTTCTTAAAAAGACTTGGCTCAAGTAAAAAATTACTCAAAAAATGGATGTAATGGACAAGTTATGACTTTCACCCATTATGACTTATGCGCAAGTTGAGTCAATTCAACAACCTTTATTGGCATAGAAAATTGAGTCAACAGGAGGAGAGTTCGGACTCGATGAGATTCAGCACTGTGATTCCTGCAAATCCCTGAAATCCAGTACAGCACTGTGGAAACTGTTATTAAGCAGAACAGGGGCTACTTTGCAACCCAAAGAAATTAGAACTTCACTGGATTTCCTAATACTAATTTCCAGAAGGAAAGTGTTTTGTTATAGTTCAAGTTAGTAAAGCACCGATTCACTGGCACTCCTGAAGCATTTGGATGTCGCTTTCTACAGTTAGTAGGACAGTGCTTTGAGGGGGTGCCAAATCTATTTAAGAAAATTATGGATGTGCCACTGATGTTAGCGGGCCTATTAGTGTACAATCCATATGGATCTTGGTGCTAAACTCCCTAGGAGTCTTTATTTATTCGGACACAGTTTGCTTGGAGTAGGTCATAAGAACATAAGAAGAGCCTCCACTGGATCAGACCAAAGGTCCATCTAGACCAGCTTCTTGTATCACACAGCAGCCCACCAGATGCCTTAGGGAGCACATATGGCACCTGCATCCAGGTGCCCAACCCTCAATCTGGCATTTTGAGGTTGCAGTACACTGATTCTGACACCTTACCTCTCTTCACACTGTCCATGAAAGTCCAGTTAGAATGACACCCTCTCCAATGTATGCATACTTTAGAGTGCTACTGGAACATGCACAGGCTTGGGCTTTGGACTTTTGGCTTGGAAACTCTCCAAGGACTAGCCTTCTGAAGGCTAATTTCTGCCCCTTTGCTACAGTTCCTATTTGTGCCAATAGGACTGAGAGTACGATAGCCAAATTTGGCTCAAGGTTTTGGACTCAATGAATGGCTGGCAAATCTGTAGTAATTGGTCTTTGTATTGAAAAGAGTTTTTTTCTCCCCACTGAAAAGAAACAAAGCCCTTTTGATGAAACAGAATGTGCGGTGACTGCCAGTGTTATCCAATCCCAAACTAAATATTTGCTTCAACGAGTGGGTGCTCCACAGGGAATTAGATGGCTGAGAGTGGATAGTGAGTTTGTGAACCGTACATTGTTGTACTGAATCCAGCTGATGTTGGAGCCATTAGGAGTTATCACCATCTGCTGCCTGTTTTGATGGTTTGCTCAAAATAAGGCATTTCCACCCCAGAGATGAGAGCCTCTATTACACTGTTTGAATTTGCTTCTTGCCTAGCTGCTGGCCTGGATAAAGAGGCCTCAGTGACCTCAGTAACAACAGTGTAAATGAGATTTTTCACTTTTGATGTTGTGAACTTGGATGTTGTAGCGCTTTTTATTTTATTTTGCTGTAACAGTATAGTTTGTTAATAGGAAGGGCCATCCTATGCTTTTGGTGCAGGTGGGAAGCTTATGAGTTCGGATCTAGCTGGAATCTGACAGCTATACCCATACATATTGATTAGTCATAATGACTAATTATGACTAATCAATATCTCTGGGTATAGCTGTCAGATTCTACATAGATCCCAACTTAGAGATGCCTCCTCTGAAAAGGATGGGGAGATGGGTCACAGATGAACACCAACTACTGTACAATCTGGCTCTTGAGGCACCATGTGAACTTACCTCTTCCTCAGTTATTCTCCCAGAGGAACCTGAGATCCAAACCCACTCCAGGCATTCATTCCCCCAAAGATCCCAAGAACAGAACCAGGACCAGAGCAGGGCTGAAGCCCAGCATGACGGATCACCTGGACATCTGAGACTTCAATGGTTAGTAATTTGAGTTTGAAGGGAAAGCAAAATATAGAAGTCCTACACCTTCCTTCTTGCCCTCTGGTTCTAGTTCTATTTCTAGACCTCTGCTCATGTGGTAAAGTTTGCACTTGTGCGTGGCAGGGGGTGATGGACTGACCTCCCATACCAGGTGATGATGCGAACCCTGGTGGCACCCCTGGCTGTCATCTATGACTCCTTACAAGTAGTGGTGCATGGGCAGTAGGACCTGTTACGGCTGTTAAGGCTCCATCCTACCAAATTTTCCAGCAATGTCAAAAAATCAAGAAGTCTCCAGCAGAGATCCAATTGCTCAAGGGTCACAGGGCTAATGGCAGTAGGCAGAGTGAAGGCAGGCTGAAGTAAAGTACCTGATTAGATAGATGATGAACAGAGGGTATAGTCACAGTCAAGATACCCACCTAGTAGGTTCCAACCTGAGTGATAGGTTCTGAGTTAAAGGATAAGGATGTAACACATCAGGATTCATTAGCAGTGTAAACAGGAGAAAAATGATTCCAGGTGATAACTCTGAATCAGTTCTTGAAAATATCTGTGACTGCCCTGATAATAAAAACAAACTCACTATGGAGATAGAATAAGCTATTTTATTACAAAAAAGAACATATAGCTTCTGTACGTCATTTTCACATACTTCCACAAAGGCAAGAGAAATCAGTGAAAGTGCCCTTGCTTAGGATCTGTAATATATATATAGACAGATTATTTTCTAAAATCCAGTATCTTGTTGATTACAGGGAGCTTCAGTGCTGCAACGAGAAAGGAGCATTTTCATCTGCACATAATAGCATGACATTGATTGCAGTCGATCGATGCAGAATTATATAACTTGCTGGTCTTGATTTTGTGCATCAGCTATTCTCTAAAAGCATTTTTTATTTCAGCCTGTCAGCAAGAGAAAATGTATTTTGTGTTCTTGTGTTTGGCTCCGTGGGAATGAAATCTACTGTGTGTGCTTCCAAAAAGGGGGGGGGGTTGTGTTTTTATGTTGTTGTTTTTTTAAAAAAGAAGAAACCTGCTTGATATCCATAGCAGGATATGAGATTTTGAATATTCAAAGCTGTTGAAAAGGCTCAAGGATTGTGAATTCTGACTGAAGGTATTTCTAGAGATTTGTTGGTCACTAACATGATGCCATTAAAGTTTAAACCAAGGAGACTGAAAATATCCAGGATTGTTTTCAATAGTCCACAGGTGGGCTGAAGCCGGTTTGCACCGGATCTGTAGAACCGGTTGTTACGTTAGCGAACCTGTTGTTAATTGGGGGCCATCATCTTTGAACTGCATGCAAGTGTGTTTGAATTTCTCTTAAAGGGCCTCTGGGTCTGTCTTCCCAGAGGAGAAGCTCCACTCCCTCCCCTTCTGCCTCCTCCTCCATCCCTCCCCCTCCTAATCACTTTGCTAACCACATGCAAAAGCCATCATTCAAACAGGCTCCCATTAAGAGCCTACATTCTCCCAAGCCTAAGTAAGTGGTTGTCTAAAACAGCTGCATTCTTTACACTGAGGGTGAAAAACAATTTCTGCTTTGATAGCCTGGAAGGAAGCCCATCTCTGCTAAACATCTTATTTTGCTTAAAAACCTTATTTCTAGCAAGTTTTGAAGAGGTATTTTCTTGTTTTTGCAAAGGTGGTCTATGCAAATGAGCCCTCCTTATTCCTCCAATTGTGTCTGCATTACTAAAAATTCCTGAGGTGGGAGGGAGGACCTTTGAGTGGCTGCTCTTCTCTCTCCATTCACTGGGGGACTCAAAGCCCAAATCCTTTGCATGCCTCCTCAAAAGCTCCTAGTCAATGGAGTTTACACCCAGGTAGGTGTGGATAGGATGGAAGCATCAGAGCCCAACCCTTTTGAATGCCTCCTCAGAAGCAAGTCCCATCCTAGTCAATGGAGCTTACTCCCAGGTAGGGGTGGATAGGATGGCAGCATCAGAGCCCAGTCCTTTTGCATGCCTCCTCAGAAGCAAGTCCCATCCTAGTCAATGGAGCTTACTCCCAGGTAGGGGTGGATAGGATGGCAGCATCAGAGCCCAATACTCTGCATGCCTGCTCAGAAGCAAGTACTGAGTGACCATATGTCCTCCTTTCCCAGGACAGGTCCTCTTTTTACTCTTCCTTTTCCTTATGAGCAGGCAACATGGAGTCTTCTTATTATCCATACTTTTTTCCAGGACCACAATAAATCTTCATTGTCCTCCTTTCCCTTATAAGCAGGCAGCATGCAGCCTTCTCATAAATTTTATTTTTTCCCAGGACAGGTCCTCTTTTCACTCTTCTGCCTGGGAAAAAATCTTCATTGTCTTCCTTTTCCTTATAAGCAGGCAGCATGCAGTTCCCATCCTGCCCCCCCCAGGAGCCCAGTCCATTGCCTACTCTGAAGTAAATCCTAAAAGTCAGTAGGTTTTACTCCCCTGTGAGGATAGGACTGTAGCCTCAAAGCCCAATCATTGTCTACTCAGAAGTAAGTTCCATTATAATAGTGAAGCTTACTCCCTGGAAAGAAGCTGGTTTCTAAGAGCTTGTAATCCTATGCCTGACTACTCAAAAGTTAATCCCATTTCAATCTATGAAGCTTACTCCCAGGAAAGTGTGCAGAGGAGTGCAGCATTAGAGCCCAATCCTATTCTTGGCTACTCAGAAGTAAGTCCCATTAGAGTGTGTGGAGCTTACTCTCAGGAAAGTGAATAGGATTGCAGCCAAAGGCTGGTTACTAAGAGCTCAGTCCTTTGCTTGGCTACTCAGAAGTCCTATTATATTCAATGGAGCTTACTTACAGGAAAGTGTGGACAGGATTGTAGCCTTAAGTAGTGGCTTAGAGGCAAACCTCAGCCTGCAGAGGGGACACCACAGACTCTGGTCCTAAACTGTAGATCAGTGTTTCTCAACCAGTGGTATGAGTACCACCAGTGGAACTTGTGGTAGTGTCTGTTGTATTAGGCACCTGGATGCAAGTGTCATATGTGCTCCCTGAGGCAGCTGGTGGGCTGCTATGTGATTCAGGAAGCTGGACTAGATGGGTCTTTGGTGTGATCCAGTGGAGGCTTTTCTTATGCTTTTATGTTCTCATTTGTGACACTCATTCCCCCTGAGAGCACAACAAAGTGTAATGCATAGGAACAAATTACACTGAACTTAGGGGCTTAATACTGATTGATGCTTGTCACAAGTGATACATTTTTTTGTAAGATAAGGGTTAAGGTGGTGTTACCAAGAGAGCAGTAAAAATGGGGAAATTAGCTTGTGCTTCTCTTTGGTTACTACAGGATCTAGGCAGGACTCGAAAACAGCGTCATACAGAGAAGATACCCCTTGTTAAAAAGTGAACCACTAAGGAAAACTTATCACAAAGATGCAGATTTTATTGTCATAAAGCATAAACAAATATGACATACATTCAGTAGCATGAGAGTGAAGTGTACCTGTTTCTTACATAGTGTGTACCAAGGAGAAGGGAGAAAAGGGAAGGGGAAAAGAGGGAGGTAGGAAAGAAAATGGAGGGAGCAATATCTACCTTCTTCAAGCCATGCCAGTATCCAGATGGGAGGAGGGTCCAGGAAGAGAAGAGAGAGTGTCCAAACAGAAAAAGAGGGAACAATAGGGTGCATGGCTTTTTATAACCTAGGTCCAGGAAGGCTGTTTACCTTACAGGAAGGGGAAGGCTGACAGACGCCATCACCCAATCAGAAAATAAAGAACCCATCCAGCTAAGTGGTCAAAATTTGAAAAGAGAAAGAATGGGGAAGTGACCATGTGGCTGGCAAGAACAATAGAAGACCATGCTTCACATTAGCATATAAATGACAGTGGCAGAGTAGTTAAAGAATTACTTGCTTGTAAGCTCCAAAGGTGTGTTTAGGAGTGAAAGAGGGGGAAGGGAAGTGGGACTTTGAGCCAACACATTTATAATATTAAATTAATAAAATGTATTAATATAATAAGGGAGCAATTCTTGTAACAGTGGCGTGCCCTCCCCCACCCTGCCCCTGACTTTGGCCCCGCCCCCTGACCCACCCTGGCCCCGCCCACTTCTGGAGAACTGGTTGTTGGGGCAGGCTGGGCCCACCACTGCAATAGTCACTTGGAGGTTGATGCCAATACCTGGAGACTTTAAGCTAATGGGGCTGCCGTCTACGATCAGGTAGGTTGTGTACTGCCCAAGGGTACCATATAAAGGGGTACCATATAAAGGGGTGCCATTCAGATAGACTGGAAGAGGAATGTCAGTGGAATGTCACTTCTGACAGAGAGAAAAGGGTACCTATTTCTACTTGGCCAAAGGCACTGTATGGGCTATGGGCAGCCCTGAAGGTCAATATTGGAAGTTTGGAAATCCTATGAAAGGTTCCTCACTTCAGCCTCTTCAGATTACAGATGTTATTTACATTATAATGCTTCTCAGCTTATGTTACTGAATCCTGGAATTCCTTGGAATCTCACTAGGGATTCCTCCATGAGAAGACATATGGAAGGGCTTCTTCCATGAGGATGCATTTTTTCTTTGTGTGGATGTATTTGTAATTATGATTGGAACCATGGAGGGGCACAGTACACAAAGGTAATTCAGCGTACTGTTAAAGGGACAGGAGCAGAGCTGGATGAAAGGCTCCCCAGAGCTCCTAACACCTCCAGATGCTGGAAGAACCCCTGTATCATTTAAAAATAGCTCCCCTGTTCTTCATGATCCTGGGGATTGCATCACTGTGCAAGCCTCATTTGCAGCCACCAGCAAACAGTCACGTAAAAGACATGAAACATGCAACTAATTTAAATGCAGGAAGCCATCTTTTCTGGAGTCAAACACATGGCTCCATCAAGCTAATTAGTGTCCCCATTGACTTGGAAGAGTTTTGCAGTTTCTAACAGAGATGTTGCCCTGTGCAATCTGGAGATGGCCGGGGTTGAACTGAGGACTGTCTGTACACCAAGAAAATGTTTGATTGCTGAACTACAACTCCTCTCTAGATGCAGCTGTCCACTCTGCAAACTTTTCTGCTTTGGAAAGTGCTTTCAAAACTAGTAAGGGCACAATCCAAAGTTAGGACAGAGAGGAGTACTGTTACCAAGAGAGCAGTAAAAATAGGGAAATTAGCTTGTGCTTCTCTTTGGTTACTATACAGGATCTAGGCAGGACTATAAACAGCGTCATGCAGAGGGATACCTTTATTAGAAAGGGAACCACTAAGGAAAACTTGTCACAAAGAAGCAGATTTTATTGTCATAAAACATGAACCAATATTACATACATACAATAGCATGAGAGTGAAGTGTACTTGTTTCTAGTGTAGTGTGTACCAAGGAAAAGGGGGAGCAAAGGAAAGGGGAAGAGAGGGAAAAGCAATATCTACCTTCTTCAAGCCATGCCAAGGTCCAGGAGGAAAAGGGTTCAAGCGAAAAGAGAGGGGGAACAATAGAGTGCAGGGTTATTTATACCCTAGGTCCAGGAAGGACATGCCCACCTAAGTGTGGTCACCTAGGAAAAAGGGCAGGCCTGGGGAGTGGCTGTTTACCTCACAGGAAGGGGAAGGCTGGAAGACTACCACCTGAGGGCCATCACCCAATCAGAAAATAAAGAAGAACACATCCAGCTAAGTGTGGTCAAGATTTGAAAAGAGAAAGAAATGGGGAAGTGACCATGTGACTGGTTTAACCTTTGCAAAGGAGAACAATAGAAGACCATGCTTCACATTAGCATATAAATGACAGTAGCAGAGTAGTTAACAAAGAAGAAAGGATAAAGAATTACAGGAATGTTTGTTTGTGAAATGAGAGGGGGGGAGGGGAAGGAGGAAGGAGAGACTCTGCCAACACATTTATAATATTAAATTAATAAAATGTATAATATAATAAGGGAGCAATTCTTGTAACAGTACCCCCTAGCTGGGTTGCCCCAACTATTCCAAATCCAAAGCAGAAAGTTATGCTGCGTCCAGAAAGTCAGGAGGCCTGGGCTGCCCGACCTGCTCCAGAGCATGCTCAGTAGGCACCAAGACAGTGACACCTAGGGAGGGCTTGCTCCCAAGGAGACCCCCCCCCCAAGATCACACTGAACAAGGAACAGCTGTGGTGCCTGCCTTAGGAGTCCCTGATGATATGTCAGTACAGTCTACAGTGAATACAAGGGGCTTCTTGGAGTGGCCTGCTGTATCCCCAGGTTAGTGGGCTGCTGTAGTTGTGCCATATCCTGAAGTTGAGAGGCAGGGGTTGCAGCTAGGCTGGTCAAGAACTCAGATTTTTGGTCAACCCTGCCATTCTTACTCTGCCTTATCATGGACTCCTATGGGTCTACTCATTACTACACCTGCTCCTGAAGGTTTAATTGAAGAACTGGAAGAGGGAATTTCTGCCCTGGAAACAGGCTCTGGATGACAGAGTAATTGCTCTGCTCTAGGCAATGCTAAACATGCCCTCAACATGCCTCTCCTGAACTGCATAGGCTGGCCCAGCTATGGCAGCCCAGGTCCACCTGCCTTGGGGCACCCTATAGAATCATAGAATCATAGAATCATAGAGTTGGAAGGGACCTAGTAGGTCATCTAGTCCAACCCCCTGCCTGCAGCAGGAATTCCCCCTAGAGCATCTCCAACAGGTGCTCATCGAGCACTATGTTGCTTAAGGGTGCCCCAAGCCTTTTTGAGAGTAACTAGGGTGGTCCATCTTGCAGTTGGGTCTGCCCAGTGATAGATAGGGTAACCCAGGTGCACTTCTGGATTGTGCTCTAAGTCTGACTCATGAGAAAAAGCAGTGCATGAATCTAACGGAACAGAAGTGGAGAAAAAACTTTGTGGGACTGCAGTTGTGGAGGCACAAAAAAATCTCAGTCCTAAAACCATCCTAATAGGTCAGATATGTAAAGACATTTGAGTGCAGACGGCAGTGAATTTTCTGAAGCAGAAAATTTGGCATGATAAAATAAATTGACTTGCCGTGCAATGGCGTGCTTTGCTGAACTCATTAAAAATACCAATAAGCAAGATATTGACACCTTATGCAACATTTATAAGGCTGTATACAAGTAAGCAGAACAAGCCATTTGTATTGTTTGTTAAGGAGAAAAAAACACGATTATTCATGTTTCATATGGACAAAATTCAAGTCACTGTGAGATTATCTCAGCAAAATTAGTGCTGGTGCTAAATGTGAATAGGACCCAAAGTATCTATCTATTCTTTTCAAGGAAAGCAGATTTTTTAAATACTGTGACATAAATTTTAATACTGTGATATTAGTGACATAAATGTGACAAATTTTGTGCTGTCTGTCTATCTAAAACTGAAGAATCACTGACTTATTCAGTGACTGACGGACTGACTGACTGACTGACTAACAATGCCCTGCCAAAACCGCTGAACCAAGAAGTGTGACGTTTGGGGATGGTATTCCTTCCGTGATATAAGCTCCCACCAAGAACTGATTTGTGCTCAGTGATGTCAAGTGCCTGCTGCACACTGGTGCTTGCTGGTGGCTGGTGTCTGGTACCCAGCAAGGATGCCCAGTGATCAGTAGGGATGCCTTGTGCTGCCTAGTAAGGGTGTCAGGTTCTGGTAGGGGTGCCTACTGCTTAGGGGTGTCCACTGTGTCTAGTAGGAATGCTAATGCCCAGTGGTGCCCAGTGCTGCCCACTGTGTTGCCCACCTCTGATGGGTGGTGCCCAGGAGGTGGTGCCTGGTGCCCAGTAGGGATACTCAATACCCACTGTCCACTGCTGCCTGGTGGTACCCAGTCATGACCATTGTCCAATTGTACCCTCTGTTGCCTAGTGGTGCTTGGTCAGGCCCAATGATGCACACCACATGATGACTAGCTAGATACTCATAGATACACTTATGCAAGCAGCCTACTGTGACATGTGCCTATCACTGCAGAGGATGGAGGTTTATCTTTATTTCCAAGACCAAGAAGCTTTATAAACTTGTACTCTCAATAGATTAAAAACCAATTCTTGAAGTTTATATATGCTGATGAATCATAAGCGAAAAACGTTTTCCAAGATGTCAAAAATCACAATGAAACATTATAAAAATAAAATTAGTCAAGACACGGCAGGGGAATGGCAATCTATCACAAGCGAACCCTTGGAAAAACGAGCCCCTGGAAGCAGCCAGTGGTGTTTGCATAATGCCAGCATGCAAGGAAAGTGAATCCCTTGTTCTCATAATTGAGTTGGAAAGGAGAAGGAAACATTGTGCACAAAGATTACAATGCACTTCACCACCAGGTTGTGAATGTTTATTTTAAGTGCAGATTAAAATAAAATTCATCAAAAGTCGAGAGGGTCATTTGTCAATGAAACAAATTCTCCTACTAAATTATTGACACAACAAATAAACATTTCTAGAGTTAGTCTTTCAGAAAATAAGAATTAAAATTAATCCATACTTGCAGTAATCAATCAGCTGCTCCAGATGGTACTCCCTTGTGACTTTTTCCAACATGTGCCCTACTGCACAGAATCTCCCAGTCAAAGGGCTCTCCATTTGGCTTGCCTCTTGTGCAAGTTTTGCACACCCTTGGCAATCTCTTAGTTCCCTAAGTCAGGCCCACTTACAATCCTACCCACCTCATATTTCCCTAGGTCCACAGCTGGAGTTTGCACAGAGCCAGCAGCTCAAAAAACCCAGCCCTGCACCACCAGCCATCACAATCACTGCTTTCCTCTCTCATGTCTAAGTAGCGAGTGTAGAACCAAGAAACTACTGTTTTATGTTTTCATCCAATAGGTAGACCTGACAGCAGGCAGTTCAAAATAATTTCATTAAAGAATTGTCTCCCCTTTGATTGCTCACACTCAGTTCAACAAATCCTAACTTGGAGTACTGGAAAGTTGGAAACCCAGTGGCACAGAAGTTATTATTAGCTCTACGCAATTTGCCCAACTGTGAACATTCAGAATTTGCCTCCATGGCTTTGTGCACATGTAACATTTTCAATCCCCATGATTAGAAGATCGTGAACATGTGACCAGCTTTCACATGTTCTCTCCACTTTCCCAATCATGGCCAGTTCCTCCGCTCTTCTGATTTTGAAACTAACCAGAAGATGGTTTTGGGTCAGATCGTGTTTGAGTTTCCTGACTCAATCAGAACAGGCAGACAACCCTCCTCACTCCCACATTCCACACTCCCTCCTCATTTTGCTGTACGTGCAACTCAAGTGCCTTTAGTATTTTCTATGCTTTTCTAAATTGATTGCAGATTTGCACATTAAGAAATTGCTTTATTTAGCTTGTTTCAGTGCCATAAGGCACTTTTAATATAAACTCATTACCTTTAGAGGTTTCAATAATTTTGCCTTATTTCAGTAAAAATTTACAGAGTTAATGGTGTATAACTCCAGAGGAAAATTGTGCAATTAGATCCTGTTAACAAATACCACTGAAAAGGTAGCTGTTTTGAGGAAATGGCCACATAGACCTCCTCATTAACTGCTTAGCTTAACAGCCTGGTTTTTAAATTATTCTGATAGGAGAAACTCCCAAACTGCTCAGGGCAAGCTGTAAAGCTGGGCTACAACTTTACTCCACTATGTTTTAGTTCAGGGGAATGTAACATTTTTGGCAGGAGGGACACATCATCTCTCTGACACTGTGTCAGGAGCTGGGAAAAAGAATTGGTTTACATTTCAAATTTGAATAAATTTACTTAAGACGTTATATATTAGAGACAGAACTTGAATGAATGAATGAATGAATGAATGAATGAATGAATGAATGAATGAATTCAAACCAGTTCATAAACATCTAATACAGAGAGAAGTGGTGATTTTCAAATCAGATATGAACACTTTCAGAGAGGAGGTAGGACAAAAGTTGGGGTAGGAGATCCAGAGTTGGGGACTGAAGCATGTCCAAGGAATGCAAGTGAGTTAATGGAGAAAACATGGAAGATTGTTCTGGAGGAGCTCTCAGTGGTGCTGTTGCACAAGCAAGCCTTCAAGCAACACTCAGTATTTTTTGCTTGTTCTCCGCCATACCACTTCAGAATGGTCCATCAAATTGAAGCACCACCAGAAGTAACTAGAGAAGACATAATTTCCAATTACTTCTGGATTGGGAGGCCAGATGCAATGCCGCAAAAGACCAGCAAAAAAACTTGTGGTGGACAGGAGGCTATGGAGAAGCTTTGGAGCTTCTTTCTACTATCTGTTGCGTTGAATCCCTGGTTATGCTATTGGGAAGCAGGTGTCCTGGGGTCCCACGAATACCACCAGATACCACCTTGTGTACCACTAATGGTACCCATACCACTGGTTGAGAAACACTGTTCTAGCTTAACCATGTACATAGAGCATGCAACCCTGCCTTGAAAGAATCATATAATGTTAGACCTGTAAGGGACTTCAGAGATCATCTGTTCCAACCTCCTGCTCAATGCAGGGCATTGCTATAGCATCCCTGACAGGTGGCAATCCAATCTTTGCTTGAAAACCTTCAGTGATGGAGCTTTGGGATTGTGCATCCAAAAGTGTAAACTTGTACATTTGGGTGGATTCATGCCTAATCTGAAGTGCTGCACAGTTCTATTTTTATACACATTGAAGGAGGTATTTTACTGGTATTGTATGTACTTCTTTGAAACACATCAGTACTCCAGTTGACAAGAAGACTCAGTTCCACACACACATTCATAGTAAAAACCATCACAGCCTATATATGCCATTACCCTTTCAGGAAAGCAAACAAATATAATGGCTTGGCTCATTGTCTCCTAGGATAAGACAAGTAAGTGGGAAATGAAGGCAGTATTTAAACATGTCATAAGCTGTTTGAATAAAAAAACATTCTGAAAACGTTCACACTTGTTTGATGGAAGATCCATCTGTACAAGGATCATTCATAACCAGCCCCCAAAAGACTAAATCTGTTGCTTTTTGCAGACTTTCTGAGCCTTTTTCAGTGGTATACTTAGGGGAAATGGCACCCAAAGCAATCACTGAAATTGCACTCTTCCTACAGAGTAGGAAGATAATGGGGTGAGATAATCTTAGAGGAGGAGAAACCAAATGGAGATCACGTGACAATGTGAACTGATGTCACCATGTGAGCATATGCGTGGAAGTGCTGTTATTTCTGTTATCATGTCAGCTATTTTCCGTAACTGTATATCTATAACTGTTTTCCATAACTGTTTAAAGCAGGCCTCCGTCAGTCTTGAAAGACTATGGTATCGTGCTCAGCGCTGCATATGCTGCATGGAAAGCACGAAAGCCTGGGTTAGATTGTTATGGAGGATTGGCTGTTACCCAAGCAGCAAATCCCCCCTCTCCGCACCACTGAATTAGTCCAATGGAAAGGCAGAGACGATACAGTTGTATCCAGCTGGTGTCGCAGAGTTGGGCTAAGGACAGGAGCTCACCCTGTCTTGTGGGGCTGACCCGGGACTCGAACCCTGGCCTGCTGGTTAACAGGCACAGCATCTCAGCCACTTGCGCCACCCACAGCCCAGTATATACAGTTATATACATAACTGTATAAGTCTTGTGTAATAGAGGTACTAATTCCTATTTCTGTTGCCTTCATACAGTTTGCCAAATGCACACTGAACCAAAGGAATTTTATTTGTCTAGAGAAAGACACATGAGTAGTTTCAAGAAGGAAAGCACAGATACAGGTTTACCAACTCAAACAAAGCCTATATAGAATGACAGGTAGGACTTCTTTAGCCACATATTCCACAGCCACTGATTTTTCCCAACGTGAATGCAAACCCCCTGATCACCCCCTTGCAGACCTCCCAGATATGACCAGAACCTCTTTCTGGTTGCATTTGGCAAGTTTTCTGAACCTTGTGGGGCCACATTCTACCTCACACAGCCTCTCCAAGTTTCAGAACGGACCGGAAGTCATGTGAAAACTGCTCTGGGTGGTTTTCTGAACCTTGGAAAGGCTATGTACAACCTCACATGGCTTCTACAACATTCAGAATGGCTCAGAGCAGTTTATGGATGTTTCTAGCAAAACCAGAAGTGTAGGATGAGCAGCATCTGGATTAAAATTGAAGTTTTAATTTTGTCCAAAAACAAAAAGTTGTCCAAAGTTGTCCAAGTTGTCCAAAAACTACTCCAAGGGCCATTCTGAGCCTCAGAATGTCTGTGTGAGGTGGCATGCAACATCTCTAAGGGTCAAAATTACTCTGGACACATCCAGAGCAAGGTGCCAGTCTTGTTTGGAGCAACGATGGGCTCTGAAAATTGTGGATTTCATTATCTGTGTTTTTCCGTATCCATGGGTGGTCTGGGAATGGAACCCCCACAGAAAAAGAGGTTCCACCTGTACTTTTTTATTTACCTTGTTCATTCATCCCTAAAGCAGTCTGCTTCACAGAAATTGAGTAGGGAAAACTTTTCCAGGTGTGGTGATAACATGAGTTTCATATGCTATATTTCACTTGGGAATGTGGAGTATGGACATCACCTGATATGTCTTCTTTCCCTTCATTTGGGCTACACCTCATATAATTTAAACATCTTTCACAGAATATCCTCATTTAAAGGGACAGAAAAATGATGATGATGATGATGATGATGACGACGATGATGATTGGAGCTCTCAGCAATGACATCATTGTCATCGCCAACCTCCAGAGCACTGAAAGGGAAACTGCAAGGGACTTCAACTCCAGTTGTGTGACCATGCAGCCCTGTAGCTTCTAGGGAGCATTGCTTCTTGTGATCCTCAGGAATATCTATATGGCCCTTGCTTAGGTCATGGCTCCAGTTTGGGTACCAATGGCTTTACACTGTTTATATCCAGAATTTCACACAGGCATAGCAAAAGAGATAGTTTCCTGTCCCTAAAAGATTCAAAGTAGAAAAGAGATGTAGAAGAGACACCATCAACAGCCACTGGAAAATATGTCACGCTGGAGTGCAAGGGCACAGTTTTCCTCCCCTGCTAAATATAAGAAGGCATAACTTTAAAAGCCCAAACCTAACTTAGGGTGCAATCCGGAGTAACTATGGGGAGTTCTTGCTCCGGTGTAAGAACAATTTGCTCTGGATTGCAATATGAATTTCCCATAGGTTTTCACTAGGTGGTGTAGTAACTATGGATGCACTTAATTTCTCTTACATGCTCCTGTGGTTACTCTGGTTTGAAGGGTATATCCTGCCCCCCACTGATGCAGCCATGCCAGTAGAGTACTGAATTATACTGCAGGGAGGGCAGGCCACTTTGAGGTTACTTTTATTCCCCTACCCTGGCACAAGACTTCCCTTCCCCACTGTATCTCATCCTATCTGCATCAGCTGTTTTTCTGGAGGGCAATAAAGGAGAAGGAAGGGGCAGGCGATCAAGTGAGGATCTGGAGCACACAAATGCTAGTGAGATCTACTTTTTTCCCTTTTCAATTCCATCTCCTAAGCTAAGTCAACACAGGCAGGGGAAATAAAGATGGCTTGAGCTGGCTGTGATATTAGAAACTGGCATTATGATCTCATGCCTTCCCAAACAACGTGAACAGAGAAAGGCTGTAAGATTAAAGTCGACAACATAGAGATTAAAGGCAAGCAAAGAACAAGTGTCTTTGATGTTGGGATTAATGATATGAATTAGAGCACATTTTCAAATATGAGTTTTTACAGAAATTTCACCTGTTTCTTGGAAAATGGAATGTTTGCTCAGAATGACTTCAGTTTTACAATGCCATAATATTTTCAAGCATGTTAAGAGCATACAAAGCTTTTCATGTACATTATTCAAGTTAACCTTATAAAGCCTTAAAAGTAGTGAATATTATTAGATTATATTGCAAAGGGAAGAGGGGGTTGAGGCTGAGATTGTGGTTTGCAAAGTCACCAAGTCAATCCATGATTGAGATAAGTTTTAAACTGATATTTAAATATATTGGTGCAGCTTCATAACTTGTTAACTGAGGGCAAAGGAGTGAATAATGTATAGGTTTCTTTATGTGTTCCACTAAATTCATGAGATTGCTTGCTTTTGGAAAATCAACAACAGTCCTTTCTTTGTGAGTTAGGAAATCCCTTTACTTGAATTCATTAATTATATGGAGCCTTTGGACAAAATCCAGAGTAACTACGGGGAGTCGGTGCTCCAGTGTAAGAACAACTTACTCTGGTTTGCAATAAGAATTTCCCATAGGTGGTGCAGTAACTACGGGGGCATGTAAAGTCTCTTACGTGCTCCCATAATTACTCTCGATTTGGGGGTTTGTCTTGATATTCAAGTCATACTTTTAATGAATTAAATAGAAGAGGATTTTCTTTATGCAGCTTAAGTGGTGAAGGGGTTTGTGCAACCCTAATGCATCGGACAACGGCAATGGCAATATGATACAGGAGGAACACATCTGGTACATTCTAAACAAATCATTAAACATGTCATTGTCTGGTGACTCAGCCACATAGGGTCATAATCTGAATTGGGAGTGTGACACCAGAGTGTGTTACTTTACAATTCTGCATCATTTCCTCACTCAGAATCACTCCCCCCACAATGCAGTTATAGTGGGCTACAGAAGAAAATAACGTGACTTGGTGAACATTTAGGTCATAATCCGCAGTAACTACGAGGAGTCCTTGCTCCGATGTAAGAAAAATTTACTCTAGATTGCAATATGAATTTCCCATTGGTTTTCACTAGGTGGTGCCGTAACTACATTGACGTAAATGTCTCTTACGTGCTCCCGTAGATACTATGTATTGTAGGGTTAATCAACTAGGTAATGATAGCAGTGCCTCAGTCCTATTCTGTGTAGCACCACCAATTTTGGTGGCAGTGGCATCATCCATCACATCCCAGAACTCCCATCTTGGGCCACATATGCTCCCAGAGGCTCCTCATAACTTTGCCAGCAGAAGAGTTGGGGTAGATCTGAGGAGTCCCATCAAGACTCATGGTCTATACATCCACATTGCAGCTTATATGATTCACAAATCAGTGCATGAAGTAAAAATTACCTTTAACCACCCCAAATAGGCCCTGTATTTTAAAAAACTAAAATCACACTCTGAGAGGCACAAAGGAACTGAGATGACTGAGGGAAAAACAGCTTCATTCTCCCATTTCACACTCATTCTGGAGAATATATTCAATAAGTAAGATAAGGAAGGATGGAATCTCCAGCACTATTTTAACACCTCCTCTCTCTCTCTCTCTCTCTCTCTCTCTCTCTCTCCCCCAAGTACATATACTTGAATTCAAAGAATTAAAATGTGCCTCTCCCAAATACTATTCTTTTGAGAGGGGAATATTTTACATCTAATTAAGAACATGACACTGATGTTATAATAGAGGGCAGCAGTCTATCAGAATTGATACAATTGATCCAAAACATTGATTGATACAAAAGAAAAGAACACACAACGGCCTGGTGTGTTGCACTGTTGGAGTTCTGTTGCAGCTTTGCACTTCTGAAGCAGGGGTGATGGAATTTGTCATAGAAGCCACGAATATGTAGCTACAGAGTGCAAGCTGAATTTATTGATATGTGCCATATATCCAGACGCAAGAGTGCCAAGCCGAAGGCAAAAGAAGCCCAGTGAGAATATGTGTTTCCTCAGCTATGCCTAGAAATGAAGAGGGGCACATTTTCATCCTGAGGATGCCAGATGATGTAGGTAAATTAGTTCAGAAAACAATATACTTCCATCTCAGACAGAGACAGGAACCATCTGGTAAGTGCCTTTCGGTACTCTGGGGGCCTGCAATTTGAATACATTTGCTAAAGAACCATCCAAAAAGCATCTTCTGTACAGTACTAATAAAGGCCAGCTTATTTTATGTCAAGTACTGCAAGACAAAGATGTCTAACACAGCATCAGATGTAGCGAGTCTGAAGAAATTGGTTGCTATTACCAGACATGCGGAAAAGTAACTTCTCTGACAGGTATTCTGCTGATTCCAGTTTCATTGCAAACATACCATGGCTGGATTTGCATTAAATCTCTGGATGTAGTGGGAGTAGGTAGTATTTCTTCTGACTGAATTTCTTGCATTTTAATACTCTGCAGAAAATACTGTGATGCATACTGCTAAATACGGCTACTTTTAAAGTTTTCTGGAGTTTTCATGGGCTGCCCATGTCTTCCAAAATCAGGTAACCAAATACTGTAGTTACTCAAATCTAACGCTCACCTTTTTCAGTTGAATTTAGTCTCCAAAATTAGGGTGCGCTTTAGATTTGATGGTTAATTAGATTTGAGTAAATGTGGTACAGTGGTGCCTTGTAAGACAAACTTAATTCATTCTGGAAGCATGTTTGTCTTACAAAGCGTTATTCTTACAAAATAGATTTTCCCATAGGAAATAATGGGAACTCAGACCATTGGTTCCACAACCCAAAAATATTCATATTAAAATATTAACTGTATGTAAAAAAGATGACCAAACACTGTAACCAAATTCAAAACACTATACTATAATACAGAACACAATTACTGTAATAAAACACTGTAATATTCTGTACAGTAAAATAGAACACACTTTATGGCCAAGGATGACTAATTTTCACTAAAAGAGTCACTGGTGTCTTTTTGAGCATCTTTAACAAGGAACCCCCCCTCTCTCCCTCTCCCTCTCCCTCTCCCTCTGTGTGTGTGTGTGTGTGAGAGAGAGAGAGAGAGATCTATGCAAACCAGATAGGGAGTTTTCAGTAGGAGCAGCAGCAAAGACTTCTGCCTGACTGCAAATGGGGCAAGATCCAATCCTGTTTACTCAGAATCAAGTCCCATAGGCTTCAGAGGTCAGCACAGGACCTAGGCCAGCCTAAATTGAGGTTAGGATTGAAGCATAGTTAAATAATTTTATAGTTAAATTGGAAAGGAAGCTAGCTTTATAGCTAAATAGTTGTGTCCTCTTGCAGGCTAGTTTCAGTTTGTTTTTTTAATTCCATTGACTATCAGCTGAAGAAGGTAGGGAAGAGAGATCAGAACCAAAACTACACTGTACGGCAAGCACAAGTTGCTTAAGTCAACCTACCCCTTACTGTGGTTTCACCATGTCTCTTGCTTTTTATAAACAAAAATAAAAATAAAATAACCTACCATTGAGGCACATTGTGCAATTAGGACCATGTACAGTTTGACCATTAATTGCAAGTGCAATGTTCATAAAGGAGAAAGGAGCACAAATAAGGTCTCCACTGAAAATGATATCAAAGCTAAGCTGCAACGACTTTGGAGGTTTTCTTTTCCAGCAGAGTTAATTATTCTCTCCTTTGGATTATTTTTCAGCATTTCTTGAAAAATTGCTTGTTTATTTGTTCATGTTGCTCTCCCCCTTGTTCTCTGCTCCATAATGTTAAATTAATCCAACTTGACATTGTGGAGAACAAGGAGAGCAATATGAATAATCAGATAGTCAAATATGATTGGCTTTGTAGTGTTCTGATGTCATCTTGTTGAACGTGTGACCTCTGATTGGGAATTATTATTCATGGGATTAATCCAAGAAGGAGGAAGCACTAGTAGCCTGGAGATAATACCTAAGAAGTGGAAATGGAAAATGGCATCTGGAAATGATGAACATTCACACAATCCAACTGGGAACTTTGGGGGGGGGGGGGGTCCCACATCACAAACACTGCTAGTTTATATCTAAAAATCAGAAACTGGAGAATATTCAGCACAGCTCTGCCTGTTATGAAACATAGTACTATTAACTATATCACTAAGAATTAAACTGGTTGAGGTTACAGTCTAAGGAGTTTCCTGGTTGAAAAGAAAGCAATAGATAGGAGACAATCCCCCAAATCCAGAGTAACTATGGGAGCACGTAAGAGACATTACATGCACCCGTAGTTACTGCAACACCCAGTGAAAACCTATGGAAAATTCATATTGGTATCCAGAGTAAATTGTTCTTACACTGGAGCAAGGACTTCCCATAGTTACTCTGGATTTTGCCCTATAGCTCTCTCCTATTTTCCACCATTGATGATGCAGCTGTGCTAATAGAGATTTCAGTCGATGGTGGAAGCCTGGAAGGGGTGTTGCAGTAGATGGTGGAAGGGGATTAGGAGGGCTGTAATGGGTAAGTTAAAATATATACCTCTGCATTGGGTTTAATGATGGCTAATGGATCTTCTTAGACCTATGCCAGCTATGTTGCTGCTAAATAGATGGCATAAATTTAATGAGAGAAAGAGATTGGGTGGGTTTTAAAAGAGGGATTCTGGCACACGTTGGTGCCACAGTACTACAACCCCATCCTATCAGAAGGGGTATGGCACCTTCTCTCTCCCTGCTAAAGACATGCCCCGCTGTTAATTTCTTGAAAGCAGCAAAGCTTTGCCTCCTGGCAAAAGCATCTCTATCCCCACAGCCTGATTTGGGTTTCAAAAATTAGACATCTTTTGAACCACATGCAGCTCATACTGCACCGTGCAAAGCCCGACCTATAATGAAGAAAGACCCAAAAAAGGACTGAGGCAGGACTGTGTGTTCTGAATTTGTTACAGGAAGAATTTGTGCAAGGGGTTTTGGCCTAGATTTGTTTGTGTAACAAGTCTTGAAAGAAAGAAAACCCTGGATAAAAATACACAGCTATAAGAGATGATGTATAAGGTCAAGGGGAGTTATGTAATGGCATTGTAGCTTCATCCATAAATTAATTAGGTTGGCAGCAAAAAGCTTGGTGAACTTATCAAAGCTCTCGAATAGAGGAGTTGAAGGCACCTGTAAGAGTTAAAATCTGGAAGAAAAACTGCCTGAACAGTTTTGTTATGCTCTATATAGAACAGACTGCAGCATTTGCTGCCTCATGAGTATAGCTTTTTTCCAAAAAAGTAATATTTCCCAATCTAAGTGCTAAGTGCAGTCTTCTGCACAAAACAAGAGTGATTGTATGCAACTCACCTGTGTTTTATAACAAGATATTATTGCAAGCAATTGTGTGTACAAGGTGGTGGAGAGGGGGCACAATTGCTTTCATTATATAAGGTATGTGCCCTTATGTAGCCCCATTCTGGTACAAAGTATAAAGATGGAAGAGTTAGGCCTCTCTACTGCACTTGCCTTACTTTTCAATTGTTTCATGTAAGTCTGCATAATCAATGTCCCATTTCCGCCTTGATCATGCTGTTGGCCATATAAGACCCTAGAGAGCTCTGAGGGAATAACCTGTTTCAACAGAATCCCTGTTCCTACTGAGTACTTTTAATCTCACCTACCCATCCCAATCAGCACCTCTGCCATTTCAGAGTGACAGTATAATCCTAAGCATGTCTACTCAAAAGTAAATCCCATTGTGTTCAATAGTATTTACTCCCAGGACAGTGTCTTTAGGATTGCAGCTTCTAGCTGCAAAAATGTGTGGGACATGCATTCCTTGCTGGAAGTCTAAAGGCATAACCATTTTGATTCGTCAAAGTTGATTCAGTAAGTGGAAGTGTATATGTCTACATGTCTCTTGAAGTCTACAAGGCTCTTGCCAGCCTTATAATCCTTCCAGAAGCATGTGAAGATGCTATAGTTCTGATTGTTTTCACACGGAAGACAGATATGTCTTGCATGTCTACTCTAAAGTAATAAAGTATTATAATCATTGGGGCTCACTCCTGTGTAAAAGGGCAGATTGCAGCCTGAGAGACCTGTGACATTAAATGCAGGTTAATTTGTAGTATTTTTTTCTTTATATTTTGTATTTTTTATTATTGTATTACTGTATTGTATTATTGTATTATAATTATTGTATTATTGTATATTATTATATATTTTTGTATTGTATTACAGTATTGTAATAATTTTTATATTAATATTTTTGGGACGTGGAATGAATTGTCTGAGTTTCCATTATTTCTTATTTGCTTTGATATACAGCATTTTGGATTATAAGCTTGCTTCCAGAATGAATTATGCTCGTAAACCAATGTACTACTGTACATACATATATCATAATACAGCTACCCACGCTAACTGGGTATACAGGCGCTTCTAAGTGGTGCTCCTCTTACGTTTATCAGGGAAAGAATAACCATTCCTCTTTGCCACGGCACAATTTCCTTTTTTTACATAATTAAACTTGATTTTGTTGTTGCTGGGGACGGGGAACAAAATCTTTTTTGACTCCAGATACAAAATAGTTGTTTAAGCTATGCCACTAGCAGAGCAAATGGGTGGTAAACTGCTGAGGAGGAGGAGGAGAAGGAGGAGGAGGCAGATTTTCCCCAATTTTCTTTTTAGAGATACCTGGGAATGACATTGCTTCTGGTTGTGACATCACTTCTGGGCAACATTTTGAGCTTTGTACTGGGCTACATGATCATTAGCAATGCCACTGGTCACAGCTGTTGCTTATTGGCCTCCTGCTCCCTCTTCCTTCCCCACTGAGTCACACTCACTTTTGCTTAGTTTACAGGTGGAGCAAGAGGGAGTGTTTAATTGAAGACACACACACATACACACACACACAGAGAGAGAGAGAGAGAGGGCCTGGCAGTCTCATTATTTCCCCAAAGCTGGTGTTTTTTAATGGGGCCGGATTCACATCCTAAAGATACACAAAGGAGTGACTCAAGGACTCAAAAAGTGTAGCAGGGGGATGGTGAGATTCATCTTGAGTCTAGCCCAGCCAGGGTGATCATATGACTGGATTTTTTCCAGATTTGTCCTCTTTTTAGCCTTCTGTCCAGGTATCATCCAAAAGGACTTCAGTGTCCTCCATTTTGGCTTCATTTTGGAACTTTGCAGTGGTGTATAGTACACCATTATATCATATGTCATTGGATTTGTATTGAAGACCAGAATCCAATGCAAAAATAGGTTTTGAATAATCTCCTTCCCATCAAAAGTTATGGCCCAAAAAAATAAAAATAAAAAATATGCATTGAGCTCAGTGGTGGGCTTCAGGGGATATATTGTGTGGTAGCTCACCTTGTGGCCTGTCCGTGCAGCCGTTGCTCTTGCTTGCTTTCAGTCTGCTGTTGTTGGCTCACTGCAGTGTAACGGCAGGGGTATAATGCAATATACATTGTTTTTAGGCACAATTCCAGGAGTGCTCGGCGGAGGGGAGCTCATTGTGACATACTAGTGAATGTACATGACTCCCTCTAGGAATGCCACACCATTATGGGCACAAACGTCTTACTGTTAGCTTGCCCAACTGGTTGATTCGTGTCACCAACATCATTTTATTGAACCACTGTTCTCTCCATCTGAACAACTGTGCTAGTTTCATCTACCCCTCATTAGAACACAATGAAGTATGATTGTGACATCAGTGTCAGTGTCATCAATGTCACCAGAACCAATCATTATTCTCTCTTCTTATTCTTCTCGATCTTCAAGCACAGTCTCTGGCTTGTAGTAGTGGAAACTGATAATCTAACACTAGAGAGCTTCATATGTGCATAGAAAGATGGAAGCTGAAATATCTGTGGATCAGGAATCCACTGGTTCTGAGTAAGTATATTGAGTTATAGCCAGTGGTCGGCTTCTCACAGGTTCTATAGAACCCTTTGCTAATGAGCGCCTGGTTCTGAGAACATTACTAATGGGACATAGAACCTGTTGTTAATTTATCTGAATCCCACCACTGCTTGAGCTCTATGGGAAACTGAAAGTGCCCAATATCACAGCTTTACTAGTGAGTAGGCAAACATGCCATTGTTCACCAGAAAGGCCAGGCTGTGAGGAATCTCAGACTTTGTCGTCCTTTTGAGTTTGGGCATCTGGTCACCCTGAACCAAGGGGTGTCCAACCTTTCATCTTTAGGGCTCTTGGACCTTTAACAATTGTGTAGAAGAGGGAATTTCAACAGGTGCAGCTTGTGATCTGTGGGATGAGAAGCTGCTGCTGCAAAATTCCATCCTTTTCATAATTGTTAAAGGTCCAGGAGCCCAGAAGTTGAAAGTTTGGACACTCCTGCGACTGTAGTCCCACAGGGCTCTTCTTTGCACTGCTCAAAACTAACTACAATAAATGGGCTGTGTCAATCTCATTTCATACAGAGTATCAAATTTAGCCTTTATTGTGCCTTCTGAGGGCCAGAAGTGACATCATTAGGTAGAAAGAGACATCATTAAGCAGACAATGGCCAGAAATAAGCGCTTGATTCTCACATGGAAATTCATTAGCTACAAATGACAAAAGAGAAAAATGTGCAAATCTTGTCCTTATTTTCCAAGGCATGAAAGAGCCTAATTATCAAGCTCCAAAAGCCCAATTATAACAAGACCTATATTGCTTCAGGGGGTTGTGTTTGGCCCATAGGCTTTGGTTTGACATCCCTGAATTATACCAACCAGCAGTGTTTAGTAACTCAGGGTAGTGTTCTGTCTGCCACATTGATATAATGTTTGGAGAATACTCCGACATTTGGTAGAAAAGTCAGGCGTCGCAACACAGGAACAAAACTAGCTTCATTGTGACAGATGGGCATTCAAGGGGACACTTCAGTGGGAGGGAAAGCTGCAACTAAGGCAGGAAAAGAAAGGTGATTCTGCTTCATTTCATTTTGATGGATGTGTTTTAAGCTCCAAAGGAAAATATCAGCCTTATGAGTAGAGACGGTCAAGGGCTAGCTGCCAAAACTGCAGGTTTTGAGATCACTCAGGTCTCAGTCCGCAGGGAGCATCTGAAAGGGTAGTGTGATATTTATTGCTTCTGCTGGAGCATCACATGGTGCAGTGTGTTGCATAAGCTGCTATGCTCACTGAAAACTCAGAGGGGGAAGAAGAAGTGTCTTGTGGCTCTGCAATTAGCTGGGTGTCCATCACCTATTATTATAGATTTTACTAGGTTTAAACCACAGATTTCATTCCTGTAATAAAATGTTATATTCTCATGTTCTACTAAATGTTGCAATTCTATAGGGAATAGCACAACTGGGAACACAGCATAGAAAGATCAGCTTTTCATGATGCTGAAATGGGGTGCATCTGGGTCCAGGATCACATCCAGCAGAGGCTGGGCTAACTCTTGAACCTTCAAGACTGGTGCCACTGGAAGCAAGTGGGTATGACTGAAAGAAGGCTCAGTGCAGGACTTTGCCACAGAAACCCCAACAAACTGGTACCAGAAAACTGGTTCAACACTGTTGAACAAAGTGTAGGGGTCAAAAAGGAGTCACAGGGCCTTTGATAGATGCAGGAGAGAGCACCTGGATGCAGATGTCCTGTAGGCTCCCTGTGGCATCTTGTGGGCTGCTGTGAGATACAGGAAGCTGGACTAGATGGGTCTTTGGCCTGATCCAGTAGAGGCTCTTCTTATGTTCTGTATGTTGGTGCAAGCCCATGTGCAGTGTCTGTCAGCGGGGAAAAAGGAAAATAGGCTCTCCTTTCCTGGTGCTCACATCTGATGAGGATCCTCTGGAGGAACCAAGGAGCCTCCAAGAGGCCTGCAACATCTGCAGGCTTCCTAGGTTAGAATAGTGTCATCTTAGGAAAAATGGTGTCACCCCAAAGAGACCATTCTAGAAAGCCTGTTGCACAATGCACATACCCAGTATCCTGTTGAAAGTCAAATGGAAAAAGTAGAGATGCAGGGAAGTCTATACATACAAGAGATATGTACATGAGATGGCAGATGATAGCTGAGACTGAATCTTTCTTTGCCTACTGATTCTTCGTTGCTTCCCCTTTCTACTTCTTTGAGCTCAGAAAGAGGAATGTCTAAGAGGGAAAATAAACTTTGCTTTCCCTGTCAAATACTCCCCTTCTTCATCTTGCATTCATGTTAAAATAATGCTTAGCATGACTAGGCATTCAAATATGTAATAGAATTTGAACTCAGATCTTCTTGATCAGCTCAGCACAAATGGGCGACATTCTTTCAAGCATATCATGACAATGCTTGGCTGCATAGAAAATTGTAGGCACACAGGAGAGACTAAAACTCCTCTCCTTTGGTAGTTTTGCCTGACGCTGCAGCTTTAAGGAGCTAAGTTATTGAGATTTCTTCCCAGCAGTTCAGTTTGGTAAAAGCTTTCATGTTCACTACACTGCATCATCTCCAGGGAGCTTCCTTTTACAACACTTATAAATGAGAAAACAAGAAAACTTTAGACTGCACAGCTGCAGGGTGCAGAAGGAAAAGCGTGAACTCATCCAGTCCTTCAAAAGGCTGCTGAAATCAAATGCATACAGTTAATGAGGTTAGAACTGATGAAGTGTCACTCCTGCCCTTCTCCAATTTTCCTCACTTTTTTAAGACATACCCCCAAACGCTAGTATAGTTGGGCAATTATTTTAGTGGAAAAAGAGAGAACCGGTGAAAGCCGACAATATACCGGTATTTCCATTTTTTTAAGCACAGGGGTTTTGTAAATTAAGAAATAAGGAGTATACCTTTCTTTCCTTCATAAATACATATTGCTTAAGAAAAGCCTTGTTTTTTAAAGATCTATAGAATAACTGATCTTTGTGGTTATTCCCCAAGAAATAGACCATACAGGCATGTAACAGTACTCATCTGACTTGAGTGTCCATCTGACAGCCAAAATCTTTCTAGTTAATTCTGTGGCTGAGCCTCCCCATCTTGTTCTTTTGAGAGCCTTCTGAGCAGTGGTGTAGCTAGAGGAGGTGCAAAGCTCTAGTTTTCACAGGGAGCCTCACCCTTACCTTCCACTTTAGACCCATTGATGGCAGTGGGAGCAAAACAGAGGCAATCCGTTTTCCTTCCACCACCAGGAATGGCTTAGGGAATAGGAACACATACATGCATGCACGTACAGACACAAACACACAAATACACACACTTTTTGAAATCTATTTTTGAAATCACACATTCTGAAATCTATTTTATTACCAGCCCTTCATTTGTTTCACTAGTGCTTTGTGAAGCAATTCTGTACCTTATGTGTGTATACATTTTCAAGACCTGGCTTATCACAAACATGAGACTATAGTTATCATTCTAGTTTCATTTTTCTCACAGATATGATTTCAGGTTTACAGGATGGCACATAGTGCGGCCCTTTTCTACCAGCTGGATAAACAGCTGTTATAGCAACTGGTCATGTTATCTCATGATCAATCATGTCAATTGCATGATAGGAATAGTTACATTGCCTGATGGTGAAAAGCTACCACTATGGCTCAGCTCTCCCCTCTCCCAACACATTTCCTTCCTGTAAGAACTATGTTGCTCCTTTTACTGTGCCTTTGGCATATATCCTAAAGTGAAATTAAGCCCCTTGCTCTGGAGCAGTTAAGATGACTTTCCATAAGATAACACTAGAAGGTGACGTAACTGTGCAGACCCATAACTGCTCTGGATTTAGCCCTTAGGCTACAATCCAGAGTAACTATGGGACCTATTACATCAATGTAGTTACAGTGCCACCTATGGGAAGCATATGGGAAATGCACAGAGCAATCCAGAGTAAGTGCCTCTTACATCTTCCCGTAGTTACTCTGGATTGTAGGGTTAATGAATATTGGTAACTAACACAAGAAAAAGTAATATCTCCAAAGTGAAAGCAAAAATTGGGACAGATTAAAAATCTAACACAATGTTATCAGCTGCTTAGGTGTTATGTCCAACAAAATGCTGGAATGGATGATGTTTTTGCTCTTGCTTGCTCTCCAGTGATGCACAGACAGGCAGCACAACCCTAACTTGCGCTAGAATAGGCAGGTTGGCTTAAACTAAAGCTGAAGTCTCTGGCCCATAGGCTACTAAACCAGCTCAACAAGGTTTAAACTGGGACTGTGAACATAAGAATAGCCTCACTGGATTAGGTCAAAGGCCCATTTAGTTCAGCTTCCTGCATCTCACCATGGACCACCAGGTGCCTCAGGGAACACATAAGACAACAATACCTAGGGGATTCTCTTCTCATTCCTTTGACATCTAAACCACTTTGAAACCCTTTTGGTTAAAGATGGAATGTAATAAATAAACTATAAATAAACGATCTAAACTATTCCCTTTGCCATTAGCTTAGCTGAGCTGGATCACAGGTACACCCTGACAACTGATTTTCCATGACCTAGAGAGCTGAGACTAGGTCATGTAAAATCATCTGTCAGGATATATCTGTGTAGGTGGTATTGAGTGAGACAGCTAGAAATGGAGTGATATGGGGAAATGGAGCTACCAATATTCTGGAGTGATACAGACACCAACTGAGGGAACAACAAGCAGGAAATGAAAAGCAAAGAGAGGGGACTAGAGAGAAGAAGTGGAACTTGTTTAATTTTTCTAAAAGTCTGTTTTGTGTCATTCTTGACAGACCTGTAAAACCTCCTGCAAGGATAGTGTTTCTTGTTGTGTCTTCCACTTTGTAACCCATGTAACCTTTGTAACCCCGTAGAAAGGCACATCAGGAAATCATGCCTACGTGCACCTGACTGACTGATGGCTTGGGTACTTCCAAGGCCATGTTCTTAGCTGCTCCTTGAAACATATGCTGGCCTAGAGGGACCTTAGTCTAATCAGGCAATGTAACTCTTAAAGGCTTTACTTCTTTTCTAGCCATCCTGTCACTGTGTTTCACAATGCACTGTGGCTTCCTGACTTTTGTTGTAGACCCATTTATGTGGAGAAAAACCCTGAAGTCAGTTGGATCTTCTTTTGAATAAACATGCAGTAAACTTTCGACCCTATGTCAAGAGCAAAGATTGAAAAATATTATTTCTTCTGTGTGAGATCAGGAAGATTTGTTTTACGTTTATTTTTAATTTTTACTTTTGCAGATTTACAAAAAGTAAACCTCTTAAAAGTACAGATTTCAGTTCCATTAGAAAGTTGTTAGCTGATGGACTAAGAGCACAATCCTAACTATGTCTACTCAAAAGTAAGCCCTATTGTGTTCTATGGGTCTTACTCCCAGGAAAGAGTCTTTAGGATTGCAGTAAAAAGGGGCGCAAAGCATTTTCCTCCCTAACATTGAAGAATCCCTGACTGAGGGATGCTCTGCCCCAACCCTGGACCTTCTAGGGATGAAATTTGGGAGGGTGTTCCTTCTATGACATCAACACCCACCAAGAACCAATGTTGAGAAATTTAACCCTTAAGGGTGTGAAAAGAGATGCAATGTGTTTTTGTCCTATACTTAACACTGAGGATCGATTAACATCCAGCCAATTTGATACCTGGTGCCTGGTGCACTGGGGGGATATTGTTCAGGGGGATGAATGTTGCACATGTGGGGTTGCACTGGGGAGGATGCTGTGCATGGGGGGATTTTGCACATGAGGGAGTGATGCGCATGGGGGATGATGCACAGAGGGGTGTTGCACAGGGGGATGCTGTGCATGGAGAGGTTCTGAGCATGGGGGTTGATCAGCATGGGGGTGGATGAGCATGGGGGATGTTGTGCATGGGGGTGAATCAGCATGGGGGGTTGATGCGCATGGGGGGTTGATGTGCAGTGGGGCGATGGTATACGGGGGAATTTTACTCCCGCAACATAGGTACATTTTCACTAGTTAGCCTGATAGAAATGTTAAGAAGGGAAAAAAGCAGGAAGCTTTCAAATGGTCAGTTTTTTAAATTCATGTTCCCAGATTCCATTTTCAATATCTTTAGCTAAAGCATATCTGGAGGAAGGACTGGAAAGAAGAGCCAAAATTGTTATGAGAGAGGCATTAGTGCCTAAGGAGCAGCAATTCCCCAACTGTGCACCACAGTGCTGTTGGCGGCTGTGGCAAACCCATAAGGGCACTGTGAATATCCCTCTCATAGGCGCTGCCATGTTGGCTATGCTGAGATCATTCTATTCCCTTACAATCTCACAAGATCTTGGGAAGATTGCCAATGGGTGCTGCAATGACAGGGCACTATGAAAGAAGGGGGCTATGACCACAGGAAGTATGGGAGGTGTTGCTTTAGGGTGCAGCCATTTCTTTTGGATCACCGCTACAGGCGATCAAATCAGTTTTGCAGGATTTTGAAAGACCACACAGCTCTATTTGCCGGAGAGGGCGGTGGCATGAGTGTGAATACTATGGGTCACAGTAACATTCTTGTGTCATTTTCAACACTTGCAAATACAGCTGTCAGGATATATCAGGACATAAACTCTTACCTGCCTTCAGACTGCAACTTTGGAAAAACACTACAAGTAAGGGATGTGACCATTCTGGTCTAATGTATCTTTCATTGTCTAGACTTATTTTTAATACTGCTAAAATAGAGTCACTGACAGGTTCGTGACCAGCTGGATGACTGACAAAATAATGCTCCTTGTGAGTACAAATCTCTGGAATGGTGACAACACCCACATCTGAGCGACTGGTGGAGGAAACATTGGGATGTGCAAATGTGTTTATTTTTATAACATGGTACCTTCCTATAAAGGCTCTTTTGAGACAGCCTGCAAGACTTTCACCATGGAAACCATTTGACTTGGCAATTTATTTTTGTAACTGGTGAAGATCCACATCGCCCAGCCTCTGAATGCTTATAGAAGAGACAAGCTGGAAATTAAGTAACGATCAATACATACTCCTTCCCTTATTAAACTGAACAAAAAGTATCCATAACACTAGAATGTCTCAGTCACAACACTGAGTCACAACCCGTACGTGATACTTTATCTTTTCAGTATGTCACAATCAAGCACCCTTTTATATTACCTACATGCAGTAGTTAATTAGAAAAGGAAAGAGAGCTGGGACTGGGACCACATCTTGCAGCCTAGCATCCCCAATGTGTGGGTGGGAGAGTCAAGTAGGGAGAGAGAGGGGGGCATTTGGAGTGCCAAAACAGTCAAGTAGGGAGAGAGAGGGGCATTTGGAGTGCCAAAAAAGGCAGCAAGTGGGGTTGGAAGCAGACTTATATTAAAATCTCAGCTTCCATTTAAAGACGGTTGTTTCCAGCAAGTCAACTAAGGACACAATTCTAACCAATTTTCCAGCCCGGGCATAAAGACAATTCAATTCTGATGTAAGGAAACAAGCGTTGCCTTACTTTGAGGAGACCTCTGTGACTGCCCCAAACTACAAGATGCAATACGTCCCCCACTGGCAAAGCTATGCCAGTGTTGGAAACTTGATGAGGATAGCACCCCTAGGCAGTGGTATTCAAGCCTGGGACCCCCTTCTGAGAATGACAATCTGTCTGGGATTCCCCAGAAGTGATGTCAAGGCTGGAAGTGTCATTAAAAGTGCCTAGTTCCAGATACCAATATGGCTGCATCCAGCTTTTTGTGACCCCCCCCCTGAAATGAAGTCACGACCCCCAAGGGGTCCCAATCCTCACTTTGAAGACCACTGCCCTAAGGTATATTTTAAAATGTGTGGGTGCCTGCAAAAGTCTTGGAAGGCCCAGAATGTAACTGTCATGAATTTCAGATGGTGGGGTATATTCTGTGTGGCAAAGTTCCTTCCGTGTCCCACCCTCTAGAACAGTGTTTCTCAAAGTGGGGGTCGCCTAGAGCTTTCCTGGGGATCGCCTAAAGATCCCTGGTGCAGGGGGCCAGGTCAGACTTGTCAGACCTCGGGCTGTAGCTACGCCCACAGTGGCCAATCCTATGCATGCCTACTCTGAAATAAATCCCATTGTGTTCAGTGTGTGCATAGAATACACATTGCATTTGTAACAATGAAAATATAGCCTGCATATCGGATATTTACATTACGATTCATAACAGTAGCAAAATTACAGTTATAAAGAAGCAACGAAAATAATTTTTATGGTAGGGGGCTCCCACAACATGAGGAACTTATAAAGGGGTCACTGTGTTAGGAAGATTGAGAACCACTGCTCTAGAAGAATCAGTATATTTAAATGTGTCTTCTCTTGGTGTGAAATTTGGATTGCCTGGGTGCACAGTTTTATTTTATTGTCTTAATAAGCAGGAATACATCATGGCACTAGCTATGGTTGTTTAATAGCCAGGACTTTGTGCTTTCCAGATATTTAGCCATACCCTTTCAGATACACTCTTTCATTGGGTGAAGCTTCCAGGGGTTTTGTCTCTGACTTATTGCTCATCAGCTGTCCACCCACAAGAAAATGCAATCACAGCTTTCAAAGAAGATAGTAAGTAGAGCTCTTCCAAATCTTCACAAGCCTGAAGAAAGACTTTTTTCTGTCATTTGGTTTGGGCTCTATGCTCCCAATAAGCAGATTTGGTGGTCATTAAGGGTCCCTACTGTGCTCTGAAATTTGCTCATCCAGATAAGCAGTTTACTGCTTTCTGAGAGCCACCCCCTTTTCTCATGACCTTAATCATTCTAATAAATCTAATGTATGTTGGAGAGGGACTTATTCCCACATGGTTTGAGATAAAACAAACCTGGAAGAACCATAAAATGGGGTTCGCCATCTTAATTCACTTATGCAGTTTAGTTCCTATCAGGAACTTTGTGCTCAGTTCAGACTCTTGATTCAAGTTGCAAAACATTGTCAGCGGGATTCTTAGTAGTCATGGGGTGGTGGTAGTGGTGGTGGTGGGCAGCAAAAAGAATATGAACCTGCAATGGGTCCTAACCATTTCTGTTTCGAAGAGATCTTGCTTCTGCTGAGACTTGCCCTTTGGATTCAAGACTGCACCATTCACTCCTTTCTGTGTGTTTTTAACTATTCCCCAAGCTGGCCGAGATGCCAGGCTAGCAGCTCTGCAGCAGTGAATTAAGTGTACTGACACGGTAATAATACACAGCACAGATGAACCTGCGAGAGCCAGCCTCCACTTCTGCAGTGCTGCAATGAATGGGCTCCTTGTGACTCTCACAGAATGGCCTCTGCAGCACAACAGAACAGAGAGGTAAGGCTAATTAATAAGTAAATAAATAGAAATGTAAATCAAGTCTCAAAAAAAAAATGCTGGGAGAAGGAGGTTCTCTGATGTAACCAGTCCAGATAAAACATTTATTGTGGAGAGAGAGAGAGAGAGGATGCCCAGACCTCCAGATTTCCCCAAAGGCCCCCAGAAATTGGGCCTCTGGAAAAGGAAGGGTTCTGGGGTCCTTGGGGCTTCCAAGCAGCTGCCCCAGTTTCAGCAAGGCTTGGGGCTGACCGCCACTCTGTTAGGGGGCATCCCCACAGCCGTCGGCCAGCTGATCTAGCTTCCTCCCAAGGGGGGAAGCCAGGCATGGGTGGAACATCTGCTTTGGCCTAGCCAGCCTCCTAAAATCATACGCATAAAGGGTGAGGAGGCATTCGTGGTCTGAGGAGGAGTGGCCAGGCCAGAGCAGATGTTCCGCCCACACCTGGCTTCCACCCTTGGGAGGAAGCCGGATCAGCTGGCCAGTGGCTGAGCTGACCATGCAGCTGCCCCACAGGCACAGCAGCAGCTGGCACCAAGCCTTGCCACCACCAGGGCAGCCACTAACAAAGTGGAGTGCCCCAGACCTCCCTCCACCCTAGAGAAACCCCTAACACCCTTCCTGGGCTGCCTGTGTCCTCCCTCTTTACCCAGTGGAAACCCCTAAGTCAGATGTTCCTAAGCAGATGTTCCTAAGCAGATGTTCCTGTACACAATGCCGGCTACTTGATTATGCCGTTCAGTGTATGCTGTTCCTGCCTACATCTTACACCCTGCCACTATGTATTAGACTGTCTCTCAGGTTTCTCTGCACAGCCTGCACTTTGGGTCTTGTCTTGTATGGTAAACCCCTGCTTCTATGGATCTGGTGCTTAGTGCCTGTTCTTGTGCTGCCATGAGTAGGGCTTCAGTGCTGTCTTTGAAGCCAGCTCTTTCCAGTCACTGATAGGATTTCCCAATATAGGCGACTTCAGCTATCTGGCGATGGCACATCCCATGCAGGGTCTTATCTTGCCAGGACACTTCCTCAGTTTGATCTTCCTTTCTTATCTGTTGTTGCTGAAGACATTCTCTCATCAGCTCATCTTTGGGTGCCATCTTGCTAATGTATTCCTGGCCTCAAAAAAGTGTCATAAGACACATCTGTGCAGCTGTGTGGGGGAGGCTTAGACCAGTGCAAGACATTACTTGCTTTGCCACATCTCCACAGGAATGGGAAGACCAATGAGTTGTGCCGGCCTAGTTATGCTCCGTGCTTTTTATGCGAGAAAAGGGAGAAACAGGTCATCCCCATATGATTAGTTGCGGGGTGGAGAGGTGGAAAAAGGTGCTGGTACTGACTACTGGTGAGTACCCTCGGAAAAAAAGCCCAGGGCAGCCTAAGCTTACAATCTAGAGTAACTACGGGACCTTTTACACCAACATAGTTACGGTGCCACCTATGGGAAAACTATCAGAAATGAATAGAGAAATCCAGAGTAAGTGCCTCTTACGTTTTCCCGTAGTTACTCTGGATGGTAGGGTTAATTGGTTAGGATCACACCCATAATATCAGCCTGTGTTACAGTCTGGGACCAATTTTGAGAAAATTTGGAAACATGCCAAGGCAGAGCAGCATGGATTGAAGCATTTGGGGGCAAATCTACATTACTGTGCATACTTGAACTGTAGCAATTCCCTCAGGAGACTTGAATTGTGTGAGTTTTGGGAATCTATGGATTTCTAAAAGAGCTCCTCCCCAACATCTAAAGATTAAATAATGTGGAGGAATTAAAATACATGCAAGATTTTATGGGTAAACATAACTGGTTTTATGGTTTATGCAAGATTTTGTGGGTAAACAAACTGCATAGACCTTTTTACAGTTATTGTAAAGTATCAATATTCTTTGTCATTAACAGTTGGAAATCCTGGTTTGCATTCCTCTTGTGCACAGATTGTTTATTTCACCACCATCAACCCATCCACCCCCCACCCCCACCATATAATAGTGATAAGAAAGATGCCAAGGACACTCATCCTGAGATTAAAATGTCAACACTGACAAAAAAGGACTTGTCAAAAGTCCAATCCTTTGCTATACTGGCACTGTGCTCTGTTAGTGTGCATGCTTCAGAAGCAAATGTTTCTCAGACATGCTGTAAAGCACATTGCAAGAGTGCACCACTTTGCAGTGCCTTTCTGCAGGCACTAGTAGAAAGCTCTTTGCTGAGAACAGATGCAGGGGGAGGGTGAAAGGAATCATAGAATCATAGAGTTGGAAGGGACCTAGTAGGTCATCTAGTCCAACCCCCTGCCTGCAGCAGGAATTCCCCCTAGAGCATCTCCAACAGGTGCTCATCGAGCCTCTGCTTGAAGATCCCCAGTGAGGGAGAGTCCACCACCTCCCTTGGCAATCTGTTCCACTGCCAAACCGCCCTCACCGTCAGGAATTTTTTCCGGATTTCCAGCCGGAATCTCCTTTCTTGCAGTTTGTACCCATTGGTTCTGGTTCTGCTTTCAGAAGCAGCTATGAACAAATTGGCCCCTTCCTCCCTATGACAGCCCTTCAGGTATCTGAAGAGGGCAATCATGTCTCAGCCTCCTCTTCTCCAGGCTGAACATCCCAAGTTCCCCCAACCTTCCCTCATAGGGCTTCCCTTCCATCCCACTGATCATTCTTGTCGCTCTCCTCTGGACTTGCTCCAGTTTGGCTGCATCTTTCTTAAAGTGAGGTGCCCAGAACTGAACACAGTACTCAAGGTGAGGTCTCACCAATGCTGAATAAAGAGGAACTAGAACTTCTCGCGACTTGGAAGCTACAGTCCTCTTAATGCAGCCTAAAATGGCATTTGCCTTCTTTGCAGACACATCACACTGCTGACTCATGTTCAGCTTGTGATCCACGGCGACTCCAAGATCCCGCTCACATGTTGTGCTGCCAAGCCAAGTATCCCCCATTTTATACCTATGTTTTTGGTTTTTATTGCCTAAGTGCAGAACCTTGCACTTCTCCCTGTTGAAATTCATTCTGTTTGTTACAGCCCAGGATTCCAGTTTATCCAGATCCTCCTGGAGGTTTCTCCTGTCTTCTGATGTGTTTGCTACTCCTCCCAGTTTGGTGTCATCTGCAAATTTGATCAGGCTCCCCCGTATCCCTTCCTCCAAGTCATTGATGAAAATGTTAAAGAGAACCGGTCCCAAGACAGAGCCTTGGGGTACCCCACTAGAAACTGACCTCCAGGTTGACACAGAACCATTTACTAAAACCCTTTGAGTGCGGCCATCGAGCCGGTTGCAGATCCACCTAACAATTGCCCTGTCTAGCCCATATTTTTCCAACTTCCTAATTAAAATGTCATGTGGGACTTTGTCAAATGCTTTGCTGAAGTCAAGAAAAATGACATCCACAGCATTGCCACTGTCCAGTAAGCTCGTAACCCAATCAAAAAAGGAGATCAGATTTGTCTGGCAAGATTTATTCTTGGTAAATCCATGCTGGGTTGTTTTTATCACCGAGTACTTGTCTAGATGTGCACAAATTGTGTGTTTTATGATTTGCTCTAATATCTTGCCCGGGATTGAAGTCAAACTGACTGGTCTATAATTTCCCGGGTCTTCTTTTTTCCCCTTCTTAAAAATTGGGACTACATTTGCCCTCTTCCAGTCCAGTGGCACTTCTCCACTCCTCAAGGATTTCTCAAAGATGATCCACAGAGGCTCTGCAAGGACATCTACCAGTTCCTTAAGAACCCAAGGATGCAGCTCATCTAGTCCAAATGACTTGAATTCATTTAGGCCAGTTAAGTGGTTTCGAACCAGTTCTCTGTCAATCTTAATCTGCTCTTCTGCACCATCCATGTTTTCATTACCTCTTAGGGGATGTAAACACATCCCCGAATCAGTCAATGATCCCGCACCCCCATTTGCACAGCCCTCCTTCTGTGAATAGATGGATGCAAAGTAGGAGTTGAGCAGCTCTGCCTTCTGCTGGTTTCCAGACACCTGTTGTCCATCCTTGTCCAAGAGCAGCCCCACCCCCTCGTCTCTCCTCCTGTTCCTCTGGGCATATCTAAAGAAGCTCTTTTTGTTATCTTTGACTCCCCTGGCCAGCCTCAGCTCATACTGAGCTTTAGCATCCCTGACCCCCTCCCTACAGGACCGGGCTACCTGCCTGTACTCCTCTCTGGTGATCTTTCCAGTCTTCCACTCCCTATACGTCTCTTTCTTTAACTTCAGCTGATCCCCAAGTTGCCTGTGGAGCCAACCTGGTTTTTTCAGCATTTTCCCCCCTTTCTTTTTTATTGGAATTGTTTCTGACTGTGCTTGTAGAAGCTGTCTCTTAAGGAGCTCCCACCCATCTTGGGCCCCTTTCCCCATTAGATCATCAACCCATGGGATCCCACCTATGACTCCTCTAAGCCTGTTGAAATCAGCTTTCCTGAAGTCCAACATAGAAGTTTCACTCTGCACTCTTTTTATTTCCCACATTATTCTAAATTCCAGCAGCTCATGATCGCTTTCCCCTAAAGTTCCCACTATGTTGACCTGATCAACCAGTTCTTCACGATTTGTTAAGATCAGGTCAAGGATGGCCCCTCCCCTTGTCGTTTCCTCCACTTTCTGGACCATGAAGTTATCTTCCAGGCCCATCAGGAATCTACTGGAGCTTCCATGTTTGGCTGAGTTTGTCTCCCAGCAAATGTCTGGGTAGTTAAAGTCCCCCATTACTACTACCTCATATTTCCTTGCAATGCCTGCCAGTTGCTCCAAGAAGACATCGTCTACTCCTTCTCCTTGGCCTGGCGGTCTATAGTAGACGCCCACCACAATGTTTTGTTTCTTATTTTCCCCCCTTACTTTTACCCAAACACACTCCACAGGGATATCCGGACCACTCTCCTGGATTTCAGAGCAAGTATATATGTTCTTGACATATAATGCTACTCCACCTCCCCTTTTGCCACTTCTGTTCCTCCGGAACAGCTGATAGCCTTCCAATTGTGTGTTCCAGTCACGGGAGTCGTCCCACCAAGTTTCAGTTATTCCTATCAAATCAAATTTCCCTTCACTTGCTAAAAGCTCCAGCTCATCTTGTTTATTTCCCAGGCTCTGTGCATTTGTGTAAATGCAACTTAAGCCCTGGAGGTTGCAACTCAATGCATTTCCCTCCTTTTTTGTAAGGCCAGGTCCCTCTAAAGATTTTTGAGTTACAGCTGTGCCCTGGCAATTTCCATCCAGAGCATTTTCCTTATTCCTAGGGTCCCTTTGGACGTAACCCACCCCCTTCTTATTTAGTTTAAAGCCCTCCTGATAAGGTTGGCCATCTCCCGTCTGAAGACACTCTTCCCCCAACCCGTAAGATGTAGTCCATCCTTTGCTAGGAGTCCTTCCTCAAGGAAGTTCATCCTGTGATCCCAGAATCCAAATCCTTCCCGATGACACCATTTTCGAAACCAGCTATTGACCTGAAAAATCTTGCTATCTCTCTGAGGACCTTTGCCAGTTACTGGGAGGATGGATGAGAATACCACCTGGGTATCCCCCAGGTCCTTAATCTTCCTCCCCAGAGCTTCATAATCCCCAACTATCTTTTGGAAAGATTCCCGAGCAGTATCGTTTGTTCCTACGTGGATGAGTAAGAACGGGTGACGATCAGCAGGTGTGATCATCCTCGGTAGCCTCTCCGTGATATCCCGTATCCTAGCACCAGGGAGGCAGCACACCTCACGGGAAAACGGGTCTGGTCGGCATACAGCTTCCATGCCCCTCAGGAGAGAATCTCCAATCACCACCACCCTCCTCCGTGTTCTCCTTCTGTGTCTAGCTTCCCCCACACTAACTGGTTGTGGCTGCTGTCTATGAGGGGGATCTGTAGGCATGCCAGTATGGGCAATGCCAGGATGCGGTGTAGGTGTGCTAGCAAGGAAGCCAAGAAGGAGTAGGGTAGAGGAAAGGAGGCCACTAGGAGTAAGCCCCAATGAGGTGGATCAGGCTTGGGAAGAGGGTGGGATTGGTGGCACCAGCACACACTGTATACTGCTCCCCTTCCCAGGTCTGATTAGTGACATTGCACAGGTTGGAGCTTATTCTAGGCCAAATTGACAAATGTCTTGTTAATGTCTTAGAAACTTTCTACCTACTTAATGTCCCCACAGAAAGCAGTGTAACCTGTGCTGGCACCAGTGGTGGGCTCTAGCAGGTTCGCACCTACTCTATAGAACCGGTTGTTAACAAGAGATAGGACATATAAAGTTTAAAAATAGTCATTTAAAAGTGGCTGCCAGATGGGCAGAGAACCGGTTCTTAATTTCTTTGAAGCCCATCACTGGCTGGCACCACTGTATTGGGACAGGTAAGTTTTGGTAGGATGAGGTTCTTGACTTCAGCCTTGACCATATTAACAACTACTGATGAGGGATTATCAGCAATCATCTGAATGATCAGAATTATCAGAATTAAGGGATGATCAGAAATATCTTTTTTGGTATTAACAAGCCTGCCATTGGATGTCTGTAGACAACACTCACAGGTAACAGAGTGATCTCTTGTGATTTGATGCTGCACATTTCAACCTCAGCAGGCCATGATATAGCAGAATGATTATTTTTGAAATGGAAAGGAAAAATAGGATTCTGAGTGTTATTCACTGAAAGGTTGTCAAATCTGGATGTGCCAGGCTTGTGCCACCCAATACCATCACATACTCGCTAAATTTTTCAATGTCCCTATTCAGCCTGCAGCTGTGTGCATTTGTTGATGTCATTGAAAGTCAGGCCAAACACACACAAAAATTAGAGTGAATGTTTCTCAGTATTGGTTTACATTACTTGGGGCCATTTACTTTTGGATACAAATAAATGCTTGTTTATTATATGCCCAACATTCTGAAAATGTATTGGTTCTTTATGAATAATGTAGATTTTGGATCAACAGCTATGTTTAGCTCCCAAGTGACACCCAGTTTTTCTGCACAATCCCATAGTGAGAGGTATGCTAATGTAAAACATGCTAAGGCAAAAGATGTTTTAACTTTGTGGAATGAATGAATGAATGAATGAATGAATGAATGAATACATACATACATACATACATACATACATACATACATACATACATACATACATACATACATACAGTGAATTGGAGTCCACATTTCTCCTTGCAATTGAGTGTCAATAATGTAGAGAACTCTAAAATGGGGAGGTTTAAATACTGTGTTAAGGACACAGTCCTAATCTACTTTCTTGCATTGGCATAGTTGTGCCAGTGGAGTGTATGCTTCATCCTGCAATGCGGGGACATTTATGGAGGCCTCCTCAAGGTAAGGCAACATTTGTTCCTGTTACTTGGAGGGACATTTCCCTTATCCTGGAGTTGCATTGCCCTTAACCGGAGCTGGAAAATTGATTAGGACTGCACCCTAAGGCCACAATCCAACCCTGCAGTTAGGCCAGCCTAAGCACTTCTGTGCACTCCTGGGCGTGGGTTAGGCCAATGCATAGACATGTGCTTGCCCTCCCTATATCACCAAGGGAATGGGAAGACCAATGAGTTGTGTTGGCCTAAATTAGGATTGCACCCTAAGTGCTGCTTGAACACGCCAGACTCAGACCAGATTTTAGATTATTCTGACTTCAGTTCCTGATGTGCTTCTCCCCAGAAGATTTTTGCCCCTTTTCTCTATATCTAACTAACTTTTATTCAAAAGTAAGCCCCATTGTGTCCAATCAGTCTTACTTCCAGGAAAGTGTCTTTAGGATAGCAGGTTTAGTAAAGATGTGGAAAGGATATGGGTCAATCATCTTAGATAGAACATTTGTGTGAGGATTTTCACATACTGCTGGTCAAGGAGCCTTCAAATGTGTGGTCTGCATTTAGGGAATAATAATGGGAAAGGGGAACATTTCCTGATGTGGGCTTTGCAAAGGCATCCTGATAGCCACTGTTGGAAACAGTACCATTAGGCAAGCTGGCCCTTGGCAGAGCAGAGCTCTTCATATATTTGTATTACCCTCACCTCATTCCAACCCCAAAGGGATGTATGCTATGATATCTTCTGAATATGTAGTTCAGTAGTTTAAAAAAGAGCCAATATAAAGGAACAGGTGGGTTCATGGGGGTTTCTTTCAACCTGCTCCATGTGGAGCTGACTCTATGCCATGGGACACATCACAGTGGTGGGCTCCAGCAGGTTCTCACCTACTTTATAGAACCAGTTGTTAACAAGAGATAGGACATATAAAGTTTAAAAATAGCCATTTAAAAGTGGCTGCCAGATGGGCATGGAACCGGTTGTTAATTTCTTTGAATCCCATCACTGGGCACAGGCCAGCAGCTATTTACTGGCCCAAGAGGCCTCCCACCTCTGTGCCACCATAAACTCACAGTAGTTTAAGTGGTCTCCATGGGTGGGGGGGAATGATAGTTTATCCCAAGACAGTGTTTTTCATGGAAGGGCACTTCAAGCATCCTTGATGTTTCCCCACTGCAGCACACACTCATTTATCATAATTACCACATCCCTGGTTGGACAGATAATGGAGCATAACCTAAGGCTTTGAACTCTGATTCAGCGTTCTATTTAAACATATAAAGGTTAAAGGTAAATGTTTTGCAGTGGGACATTCATGCTTTGAATACTTGTCACTGAATGAATGTTTGCCCAGAAGTTAATTGATGCTGCAAATCATCTGTGCCTCAGTGATTAGCAGGCACTAGCTAACAACTTCAGAAAAGCCAAAGTAGTCACTGGAGCCTTCAGTGGACAGGAAAAGATGAAAAATTAAACCTATGCTAATTAACTATGCAAATTGCAATACAGATCATGAAGTCTCAAAGTCTGAAAGCAAAGAAGTGAAACTAGCAAAATGGTCTGTGAAGAGTACAGGTTGTGTTGGCCTCCCAACTGATTAGTAAGAGCTGGTCTCTTCTTTTACTGAACAGTGGATACAGACACCTCACTGATGGACTTGTCAGGCACCACTTTGCAGCTAAGGGTGCAATTGTAAGATATTTAGGCCAGCCTAACTCACCTGGCCTTTTCCTTGATGGTTTGGGTAGGTCAGCGTACGCCCGTGCACTGGCCTAACCCCCCAATGGTGGGGCAGAAATGTATTACTGAGGTTTTCTGACACCCTGTGGTGGAGCAGAAGGAGGAGGAGACAGCATGTGGGCCCAGGAAGTAAGGCCCAGGCCTCCCTGGGATCAGGTGCTGGAATCAACTAAAGATGAGAGAGTGCAATGGTCTGACTCATATTGGGATTTGCTAAGGCTGTACTGTGCAGGGCGTACAGGGGTTTATCCTGGGCGGCCTATCACTGACCGACCCAATCCTGGCACTTCCTGCTCGCTGGGAGCCTTGCGGTGGGTGAGCCTTGCAGAGGGCGGGGAGGCGGGAGGTGTATATAAAGGAGAAGAGGGAGAGACGCGGGGGGCAGTTGGCTGGCGGTGAGGAGGAGGAGAGGTGGACGATCCAGCGCGGGTCGCTGTCCAGCCAGCAAGCTAAACTGCAGACCTACCTTTGCAGTTTAGGGAGGTAGGAGACGCAAAGGGAGAAAGGAGACGTCAGTGAATGGACCGTCATATTGTTGGGACTTACCTGTTTCTGGTTCGAGTTGTACGTGTTGTACTTACCTGAAGGATCCTGTCGGCTGGAGGGACTCCTGGAAAGAGAAGAGAATGCGTGAATGTTTCGGTGATTAGGTGATGAGATGGACATTAGTGACTAGGGGGTGAAGTAACCTCCCTGAGAGACTTTGGAGAAATCTTGGACTAATCTGGTGAACTGTGTTGGTGTGTGATCATCCTACCTCCCCTCCCACCTCTTATAACCAAGCCCGCGCTACCTGTGTGTACCTGAGCTAAGTTTTATAAAGAAACCTTTTGATACCTACCTGGAGTGGCTCATCCTTCCTGGATAGATCTGGGGTGCCCAAGATGGCTGATGACAGGGTCAGCAAGTCTGAAATAGAAGTGTCCTTGGCAGGGAAGAGTGAGGGGCATGACACACCCCCAGGTCAGCATAGGATTTATGCCAGGGCTTAGGCTGGCCCAAGTGGAGATTAGGATTGCAGCCTAAGAAAAGCATCACAAGGCTAACACATGCCTCTTGTCCAACTGGCTGCAGTGGCTGCAGAGACATAGCGAATGATCACATAGCCTGGTGCAAGCTCATAATATTGCCCCAATATAATAATAGTGATGTCACAACTGGAAGTGATGACCTGCTTGGGCTTTAAAAAACTCCCCAGCAGCTCACCATCCACTTGCTCTGCTGCCCTCCCCCCGCCCCCCACAGCTAGTTGCATTGTTAAGGTCTCTATCTGCTATCTGAGGGTTGAAGATTTTCTATTCCCCACCCCTCCACAACAAAATCAAATTTGATTCAGTGAATAAATTAAAAATGTGTCCTTTACTGGTTGCACTGTCCCTTTAAAACAGAGGATGTTATTCTCTCCCTGTTAAATACAAGAGCACCACTTAAAAATGTCTCTTTATCCAATCAGCAAGTTTGACTGCATTATGATACATGGAAATGGGTGCTAAGTCATATTAACACCCTATTAGTTCCATACGGTATCATATGTACATCTCATTGGCTTCAAAGCAATCAGTTTTGTACATCAGTTTTGTGTTAAGGAAATCCATTTTTTGTTCTGTCGATAGTGTTTTCATTTTCTGGTTAATTGGCCATACCTTTTGATAGAATATAGATATTCCAGTGCAGTTTGTTTCATTGCATTCTGCATTAAATTACCTTTCAAATGATATATAACATGATGGGAGTATTTGTGCCTATGGTGTTTTGCACTATTTTGGCCACTAGTGTCAAGCTCAGCTTGTTGCTTCCGTAAAGACTGTTGTCTGATGCAACTGCTACCCCTTATGCCACTGGGTGGCTAAGCTATGCCCTGTTTCCCTCTATGCAAGATCTCCTCGACCCCATAATTCCAACATCCTAAAAAGGGGTAGAAATATATTGCAGTGTTAGACAGATGCCCAATGAAAATAAACACAGGATCAGTAGTTCTGAAGTTATGTTCCAGTTACAGTAAGGGGTTCAGCGGGGCTGAGTGGGCCTAATTCACAATCCTGCAGCTGCCTGTCTCTCTCACTGAAAAAGTAAAGTTAGACCAAGTAAAGTTAGACCATGATTATCTGGTGACAGGAGCAATGGACAGGAATCCCTAGAGCAGTGGTATTCAGGCATTTCAGCCTGAGAACCCTTTCAAAAATCTGTCCAGGATTTCCTGTCAAACATATTGGGAAGAGACATCACTGCGATGCCAGAGCTCCTCCATGTCTACTCAGAAGTAAGTCCATTATATTCAATGAAACTTATTACAGGAAAGTCCAGTGCCAGATTCCAAGATGGTGTTCTCACACTCTCGTGACACTCCTGAGCAGAGGTTGCAATCCCCACCTTGACTACACTGCTATAGAGACTAAGAGCACAATCCTAACCATGTCTACTCAGAAGCAAGCCCTATTGTGTTAAATGGGTCTTACTCCCAGGAAAATGTCTTTAGGATTGCAGCATAAGGCTTGTATAGAAAGTAGAGATAGATGTTCGTCGGATTGAATGAAAAGGTAGGTGTTGCAGTATATTTTTTCATAAACATAGAACTGGGTGACATTAAATCAGGCCTGCTCTACTGACAAACCACCAGTTTCATTATTTTTCTCTAGCCTTTAATCAGCAATGAATTGTTGTTTGCCTAAAGATCAATTGGAGGGGTCCCCATGTCTCTCCTTCTCCAAAGACTCTTCATAATAGGACTTTTTTGGCACAGCTACCACACCCCATCACCACCATTTCTCTTCCTTTGTGGAGAAGGGAGGGGGACTTACAGACTGGGGGAAGCCATTGCCTAGCAACAAGTACGAGAGAGAGAGAGAGAGAGAGAGAGAGAGAGAGAGAGAGACCTGATGTGGAGATCAAACATAAAATAAAGAGACTCTGAAGAAGCACATGCAATTCTTTCTACTTCCTTCCCCATTGCTTGAAACAATCCTTTCTGGCAAATGAAGGAGCCAAAACTTGATCTGGCAACAAAGGTGTTAGACAACCTTCCTCAGGAGCCATCTGTTTGACCATCCTAGAGATGCCTGCATCACATCAGGAGGGAACATGCCTGCAGGATGTGTGCATAGGTACATGTGGAGAAAGGTCCTTTTGAGACCCGCATCCCAGGTTGTTTAGGCTTTACATTGGAAAGCAATGTTATAAAGATTGATTAAGACTGTAGATGAAAATTATTTAAATCACTGCTGTTGTTAGCCTACACCTTCAACCACCTCCCATGTTAATAACTTCCTTACTTTTCCCACGTTTACCCTTCCTGACTTTTCATTATTTTGCCTCGCAGGATTATCTAAACAAATCCAGGAAGCATGGCTAGAAAATATCAAAACTGGTGATCAAATTTGATGATCAAATCTGCGTAGAGTGTCCTTTTGGCTGTCATTGGTAAAGGCATCCCCTGCTTATTGGATGGGTTAGGGACCGGAGCATCGTCCTAAAAAGAAAACCATTAACAAGTGAAACCCAATCTTTTTTAGTTTATAAATGTTGTTTCCAATGATTTTTTTACCTCGCTAATTGTAAATGTCCCCTTTTTCTCACAGCCACATGAAGATTTCTGCAAATGGATTCTCATCAACTCCTTCGGAAATGGGATTAGACTAAGAGCTATAACATGGGAGGGGGGAATTATGGCTTTTCGAACAGCAGAGAGAGGTTGAAAGAGCAGAACATGCACTGAATGAATACGCTTTGGGTATAATTTAACAGCGTTGAAAGAATGGGTCATCAGAAAATGAACTGTCAGAATGCAGGTCAGAAACCAGCTCCATCCTTCTCCAACACTACATTTCAAATCATACATCAATTCACCTTTTGTTCTGCTTCTTGATTGTCTACCTTTCATATCCATATGTAACTACCAAAAACACCAAACTGTGTATAAGTCATATTCTACTTGCTACTAGTAATTAAAATGTTGTTTGAGTGGAACCATGTTCAGGGTGACCATATGACTGGAAAAATCCAGATTTGTCCAGATTTTTAGCCTCCTGTCTGGGAGTCCTACATTTTGGCTTCATTTTCTAATTTCACGATGGTGCACAGTTCACCATCATGTCATATGTCATTGGATTCATACTGAAGAACAGAATCCAATACAAAAACTGGTTCTGAGATATCTCCTTCCTATCAAAAGTAATTATTAATAATAAGCTTAATAATTATTTCACTATTAATATTCTTCTTAATTTTATTTCATTATTAATATACAGTATTTCTTTTTAATTGTATTTCAGTTCAACAATTACTTTAATAAAATACATATTTTGTTATGTGCAAATGGCTTTAGATACCTAACAGGTCCATAAATTACCATGTAGTATATATACAACACAAAAAACAGCAACAGTTTGTTGTTGACAAAGGACAGCTGGACATATAAAGGGGCCCCATTACCTTCAATAGCTTAGGACCTCATCAAACCTAAATCTGGCCCTGCTTTTATGTGATGCTTAAAGGTAGAGGCACTCTGTCCTCCATTCTGTATAGTCACACTGTGTATATAGCCTGACTCTTTCATAACTTTTATATAGTTATGTAAATCCTTCCCAGATACCATTGAATCCCTGACATATGCAGTTGCTTCCTTTTTGGCTCTCATACTATCAAAAACCCCTGCTTTTAAAAAAAAACCTAATAGCCCTCATAAACGCAGCGAACTTCTAAATATCTTATTTAATTTTTGACACTTATAACTCTTAGTTGACTCCAATTTTATACCTCCCAGATATTATGTTTAGTGGACAAATGTTTTCTCCTATTGACCGCTGGTGTTAGACCGCTGACTTGTATTTTTGTCATAAGAGTCATAAGAGTTTTATTTAAGTTTTATATTATTGATGTTATCGATGTTTATGCCAATAAAGGTTTTTGCAATCAATCAATCAATCAATCCGTCAATCAGTCAATCAGTCAATCAGTCAATCAATCAATCAATCAATATCCTTCCTATTTTTTACTTTGCTAAACAGAGTGCTAATTTTACTTTGCTAGACAGAGTGTGAGCCTTCACTATTCCTCAGGGTGACTGTATAGAATGGAGGACAAAGTGCCTGTACCTCCTATTGCATAGAAGGAACTTAGGCAGGTGTAGCTCAACATTGGGTGAAATCCAGAGTAACCACGGGGAGTCCTTGCTCCGGAGTAAGAACAAGTTACTCTGGATTGCAATATGAATACAGAATCCTTGCTCCGGAGTAAGAACAAGTTACTCTGGATTGCAATATAAATTTCCCATAGGTTTTCAGTAGGTGGTGCAGTAATTACGGATGCATGTAATGTCTCTTACGTGCAACCATAGTTACTCTGGATTGTGCCCATAGAAGGGTTAAAAAAGCAGCAGCAGCTTAAATTCACTTTTCTATGCAATGCTTCAAGGTACAGGCACTCAGTTCAGGTCAGTTCAGTTACCTTTATTGGTATATAAACCCAGCTACAAACATACACTCTGTCCTCCATTCTATATGGTTACCCTGGCTGTAACCCTTAAAATGTTTAAAAATCCCGATTTCTTTAAAAAAAATTAATCTCCCAGGGAAGCATCTCAAAGCATCTCACTGGTTATGCTTGGAAGTGTCTGGATCTTTGCAAGGAACCATTAACATCTCACACAAGAATAATGTAAAAGAAAATTTATGCTTCATCCTAGTGTACCTTTTGCAGTGATGACCTGATGCTGCTGTTCTGCATTGGTTAAACCTGTCAGACTGACTCAAGGCTTTTCATGACCCGAAAATGATGCAAGTCTGCCATCTAGCGATCTCTTGAGGGGATTCAAGAATTAGATCAGTGTTTCTCAAACTGTGGGTCAAGACCCACAAGAGGGGTCACAAGTAGGGTTCCCATAATTCTCTTCCACAAAATTGAGACAGGACCTTCTATCACACTTGCCGGTATGTGAACACAATCCCAAAATCAGGACTGTCCCTGGTTTTTCGGGACATCTGGCAATTCTAGTCACAAGCCATTTTCAGATGGATGCTTATCCATTTCAATAACTTAGTTTTCGCATATTAGGGCTGTGTGTGGCGCAAGTGGTTAAGACACTGTGCCAGTTAACCAGAAGGCCAGGATTCGAGAGCCAGGTCCCCACAAGAAAGGGTGAGCTCCTGTCCTTAGCCCAGCTCTGCGACGCAGTTGGAACCAATCGTATTGGCTATGCCGTTCCATTGGACTATTTCGGTGGTGTGGAGAGGGGGGATTTGCTGCTTGCGTAACAGCCTATCCTCCATATCAATCTACCCAGGCCTTTGTGCTTTGCATGCAGCGTCAAGCATGATACCAGTCTTTCAAGACTGATAGAAGCTCAGTTAGTTATTAGACTTGATGCTACCATGGTTTGTTACCGTTTGGGGAAATGTTACAGGTTGGTAATTTTAGCAGGATACTGCTTATTCACTTTAAACAATAATAGTCAGAGACTTCCTACTGGGTAAGTGTGGGTAGGATTGCAGTCTAGGATTGTTAAAAAATTTCCTGCTTGGTATCCTCAATTCCAGTCATGACGTCACTTTTGGTCTCGCTGATTCTCATTCTGGGATCCAGTGATAAAAGAGACAGAAATTTGTCAGAACTGTCACACTTTTTTCTGCAGAAAACTACAGAAATGCAAGTATGATTTGATGAAACACACCAAATATGAAAAAAATTAATCATTTCATAGGAACACGGGTTTGCAATCATGTAATATTTCACAGATTGCCACAGCCAGGCCTGCCTTCCTGACATGATAAATCTGTGCATCTGTCTATTGAGTCACAACTATTTTCCTAGTTGGAAGTCAATCTTGAGTCACTGGCACACGCGAATAAAATCTCCCATGAGTTGCAAAAACCCATTTTTTGGCAACTCGAGTACAAGTCTCAGATGCAAGTTCCCATCCCTGCTACTCTCTCTCTCTCTCTCTCTCTCTCTCTCTCTCTCTCTCTCTCTCTCTCTTATACACACAATTACATATTGACATTATGCAATGCTGTGTCATCCCAGATTTGGCTCAAGACAAAAGGTTGCAGCAAATCACAGTTTTAAAAACTGCTTTTCTACTATTGTAGTGAAGCAGTCATGCAAGCAATCATTCTATTCTTCAGCTGAGGCAGGTAAAGGCAGGGCATCCTTTACATTTCTAATTGATGACTGCCTCTCTACAACAGGAAGAAAGGCTTTCTTTAAACAATTATATAGGAACACACTTTTTATAAAATGCTTTTATTCAACACATTTTATGGCATCAGCAGGGAATCCCAGAATCAAACCCCCGCTGATACTGAGGCATAGGGTGCCATCCTAAGCATGTCTACTCAGAAGTAAGTTCAATGGGTGTTCAGTGTGTTCAATGGGTCTTACTCCCGGGAAAGTGTCTTTAGCATTGTAGTCATAATCTTATTGGATTTGGATCAGTGGAGGAGCAAGGAACCTGAAAGTTGGTCTTTAAATCTATTTTTCCACCGTTTTGCTTTAAATCCACAGATTCTCTTTTTAATCCAAGTGAGGTTCAAGAATGAACCCTAATGGATAACAAGGGAGACATGTTATGCCAGGGAAATTAGCTCCACATATATTTTGGAATTTCTTGTAGACACAAAAAAAGACATCCTTACTAAAGCTTCATGTTGCTTATTTTTATTTTCATCAGTTCCACTGCCCTTGTTTTAGGAGGGTTATCAGTTTTTCTGCATCTGGCTTACAATGTATATGGATTTTCCATTTTTCACTTATTGCTCTGGGTTAATTTGAAATGGATATCTCAGGAGGTTTTGCACTACAGAGGGGTGTAGTTGCAAGCATTAAATGTCAGGAGTGATTTCATAGAATTCCTAAGCTGTTCTGCAGTCAACACTCCTTTCCACCCCCCATTTTCCTCTTAAAAAGAGTGGGAATGGAAGCATGTTTTCTCAAAGTCCCATTTATTTCAGATGCAAGATGGACTAGAAAGAATTGCTAATCCCCAGCTGTTTGCAGGGTGAATACCAACCTTTGTTGAAAGTGGAAGCTTAGAACAAACTTAACATTTTAAAAAATAGTTACCATTTAGCAGCACACAACAATATTTATAACCCTACAGCCATTTTGGTAAAAAAAAAAAAAAAGAACATTGTGGTGCGGAATCAAATTTCCCTGCTGAAATACCCCAATAGCCATATGTGGCCAGTTGAGCTGGCTGAAGACACGGTGACTATATGTTCTGTTTTTCAATGACATGTCCTGGATTTTACCTTTGTGTGCTGGAAAAACTTCAGTGTCCTCCTTTTCCTTGTAAGCAGGCAGCATGTAGCATTCTATTTAGCCATCTACAGTATTTATATGCTGCTTTTCAACTAAAAAGTTCACAAAGCAATTTTCAAAGAAAATGAAAATAATGGCTAATGGGTAATTAATAAGTTATATATAATAATTATTTGGAATAGTTTTAAATTTTATAATAAGCAGGGTTTTTCTGGGAGTGTTCACCGGTACTCAGTACCAGCCAATGATGGGCAGGCCTGGCTCCAACAACCGGTTCTCCGGAAGTGGGCGAAGCCAGGCAAGGTCAGGGGGTGGGCTGAGGTCAGGGGGTGGGGACAGGGGGCGGGGCCAGGGATATTTTTTAAATTAAAAAATTTTTAAAAAATTAAGCATGTGTCTTACCTCTGAGTAGACCTGCTTAGGATGGGTCTCTGAGGCTGCAGTCCTCTCCACACTGGCCTGGAAGTAAGTCCCATTGACTTTCATGGGACTTACTTCTGAGTAGACCTGCCTAGGATGTGCCAGCCAGGGAGAGGCTGCAGAGCGCGGCCAGCGCGAGGTCTAGCCAGCCCCCCCCCCCCCAGCCAGCCGCGGAGAGGCTGCAGAGCGCAGCCAGCTGCACGAGGTCTGGCCAGCCCCCCCACTCAGCCGCGGAGAGGCTGCAGAGCGCGGCCAGCCACGCGAGGTCTACTCAGGCCCCCCGAACTGGTTTGGCCAGTTTTGGCCAGGCACTGTAGCTAGCGGTTCGCCAGTGTTGGGCTGAGTGGAACTTCCGGTTCGGGCGATCTGGTCCGAACCGGTCTCAGCTCATGACTGGTACCAGCACCTTTTTCCACTTCCCCCCACCCAGCAGCTAATTCTTAAGTAGTCATATGGGGATGACCTGTGGTAAGTACACCCACCTTTTTCCCAGAAAAGAGCACTGATAATAAATAAAATAGTACTTAAATTTAGCACATGAAAGCAATATATGAGTTTTTTAGCTTTTATTTTGTCATGTCCGACATTTTTCTTGGATTTTCTACATTTTGGGGGGCCTTGTGTTCTTTTTTTTTATTATGACATATGGGCATCCTGGCTGAAGTCCTGGCACCTGAACGAGCATCCCTAAAGAATCCTTCTCTTTACTCAGTGGTATGCCTATCACCACTGCTTCTCCCCACAATCCCTTGATTGGAAGAGAAGAATGGAGGTCAATGGAAGACAAAATCACCTTTTCAGTGAATACTGTGGCTTAGGAATTCTGTGAAAACACTCATGACACTAAGGATACAATCTTACAGTACAATCCTAAGCATGTCTTCTCAGAAGTAAGTCCCACTGTGTCCAATTGTACTTACTCCCAGGAAAGTGTGGTTAGGATTGCAGCCTTAATCTAGGTTGGCACCATTAAATCAGTCTTCCCATTCCTCTCGTGATGTAGGGAGGCAAATGTATTTCTGTGCACTGGTTTAATCCTCCTCCAGGAGTGGCTCAGAAGTGGGCCACTTTTTGTGTTACAGCACTTTTGTGACACTCCCTGGCTAGCCCAGGACTTGTGCCAGGGCTGAAGCCGGCCTAACTGGGAGTTAGGATTGCTGCCTTAATGCTAGCAGTTACACCCCTCTTTAGTGCAAAACTTTCAGAGATATCCATTTTAACCAAGGGCAACAAATGGAAAATGGAAAATAAGGAACCCAAATGTATTGTAAGCCAGATGCAGAAAAAAACCTGATTATCCTCATAAGTCAGTAGAACTGATGAAGATATGAATAAGACAAGAAGAGAGTGGTTGGCCACACCTTCTCCAAAACTCTTGCTATCTCTCTGCATCTTCTTATTCATTCCATTCCCCTTTTCCTTTCCAAATCCAGGAAGCAGGGAGAGAAGGAGAAGCAGGCAGAGAGAGGTGTTACCTTAGGCAATCATCTCAGTTGGCTCAAGAATGGGCCAGTCTTTATGAAGCTTCAATAGAAACTCTATAATTTTCCTGGTTTTGATGCCTGAGTAAGCCTGCAAAAACAAGAAAATAGAGTGAAGATCTGAACAGCTGGAAGGCTCCTAATATTCTGCTGCTGGGTGAATTTAGGCATATTGGCTTGGTGGATCACGTGCTTCAAAGTCCCACTTTAGGAGGTGGCTCACACCTGCATGTTCATCTGTTGTTATTGCCATATTTAGTGATGATTTGTATGTGAATGAGCCATCACAAACTGTTCATCACCACACTATAAAATCTTCATGCCGCCTCAACCTCACCTCAAGTGCACTTCTCAGCAGACTCAGTTTGCATGTTCAGTAGTGAATTTATCAAGTGTTTAGTAATGAAGTCATGGCAGAGATTGCCAGATGTGCAACACAAGGGGACTCACACTGAGTATTCTCATGCTTGGAAGGGTTCATTACTGTCAAGAGCAATGGTTCATTTTTCCAGTGTGTTTCACTGAACAATACAAAACATTTCTCCAGTTAGGAGTATTTATATACAATACTGAGATCACATTGCTTCCTTTCTGAGTGGTCCTCAGCTTGACTGCATGCCAAGCTGCAGGAAAAATTTTCATTCTACCTGTCTGGATGACCATCTTTGTAGTCTTGTTATTTCATGATTATTTAGATAGATAGATTTCCTTATTGCGGTCTTAGACCAATGCAAAGTAGATTTAAATCAGCTAATCATGATTCTTTAAGACACAAGTATTTAGACATCATATATCTGTCCAGACACATCCACCCATCCATCCATACACAGTGCAATCCTAGTGCTCCACTGGGGCTGCTGCCATGCTACTATGGGACAAGAGCAGAGGTGGCCCCAGGCCGCTTCTCACCGGTTCTATAGAACCGGTAGTTAAGTTGGGCCCAATGCTAGTGAACCGGTAGCTAGCGTTGGGCCCAATTTCCGGCGCCCACCCTTTCCGGCTAGAATGGTGCTGTGCACAAAGACGCACTGTGCATGTCCAAGACTTTGGACATGCGCAGTGTGTCTCTGCATACCCATTGGGCCTTGCTCCAGAGGCGGGCCAGCTGCTCCACCTCTGGAGCAAGGCCAAATGCTGCGCAGACACACTGTGCATGTCCAAAGTTTCAGACATGTGCAGTGCGTCCCTCTGTGGGGTCATTTGGCCAAATGGCCCCACAGAAGCGCAGACATTTGGTGGCTCCTCTTTGGCGGTGGCTCCTCCTTGGAGAGGAGGAAGTCTCTTCTGAAGAGAGTCTCTTCTGAAACTGCGCAGGCTGACAGGCAATCAAGGCTGGCAGGCGCCAAGGTTCTGATGCCAACTGGCTTCAGAAGACGCACTGCGTCAGAAGATGCACTGCGCATGTGCCAAGTTGGCGCATGGGCAGTGCTCAGTGGTGGCTGCGAACCAGTTGTTAACCCACCACTGGACAAGAGGAAGGTTTTCTCCTTCCCCCAGGTAAGGTTGCAGCCCCTTCCTTCAAGGAGACCTCTGATGGCCTCAGTAGTGCCACTGAATATACACTAGTAGCCAACACTACCATTGAGTATAGGACTGGGCTGTAATACAGCTGTGGACAGGTTACATGAGCAAAAAAAAAAAACATTTACCGGTAATTACTTTTTTGCATGTACTATATTTCTATGATAATGTTAATTCATTTCAGCTGAAAACAAGCAGTTCTTTTGCAGTTTTCATGTTTTGCACAGAGAAGAAAACCCAGAGTGGGATGTTTGTAGAAAATGAAACTTGTCTGTAACATAAGAAATAAAAAAGAACTAAGGATCACAAGAAAAGCTCCAGTGATTGCAGCAGGCTTTGGGGGATGTGTCTGTATCTGTGTGATGTGCCAGGTTTCATCCTCACACAGAGCAAACGTGGAGTTGGAGGAAAGGCACACTGCCAAGCTGGGAAGGAAAAAAACACAGCTACAGTTGACATCCATTTTGTTGTAGGAGGAATAATGGACCTTTTCAGGTTTTTCTGTTATTTTTGGATGAAGCAGAGCGTGGGGGCTTGGGGAGTGCAGGGATGTAGTGGTGAACTTCAAACAGGAAGCAAAACGATGTCCTGAAAAGTCACATTTTAATTGTATAAATATGAAATAACATGAGCATAACAAAGGAACGCCATTGGCATCCAAGAGAAATAAAAGAGCAGGCTTGAGCTATGGAAAATCCCAAGATTGCTGACATCAAACCAGGTTGAGTTGAGCTTTAAGGATGTACTTCAAAATTTAGCCATTTGAGGACTTGTTTACATAATCAAGACTCAGAAGGTTGTTAAGAAGTATATTCCTTTCTGAACAAGCAAGGAATTTCAAGGTGTTTCAGCCACATGCTGGCAATCTTAAGAGTCATTCTCAGGTCACTGGGAATTTCTCCAGCCTCACAGATAGCACTTCTGTGCTGTAACATTGCAAAAGTCCCTGTTGTAGAACGAATAAAAGAGAGGTCAAGAGCTCTTTATTGAGAATGTTGCTGATTCCCAGTTCACATCATCATCCCATTCATTTCTTGAAAATGCAAGTAAATCAGAGGTTAAGATGATCCAGGGTTGCAATCCATGGAAAGCACAATGCATGATCACAGAATGGATGATAGTATCACAGAGCAATCCTTACTTGTGCTGGAACAGGTAGGCTGACTTGCCTGTGCTGTTTCCAGCACAAGGACCAGGGCTACGTGACGTCCATGCTACCACAGGAAAGGGGAATCTTTTCCCCTTCCCCAGAATATGGCAAGAACAGTCCCAATGCTTCTGCTGAGATCTAACTATGGATCTGAGCCCTGTCTCTCATCCCCTGTTCGTCCACTTGCTCTCCTCCAGCCTGGAATGCCTGCTCCTTCCTCCTTAGCCAGCACAACCCGCTTGGTTGTGCTGCTAAGAGTGGTGCAAGGAAGCCAAAACAACTCCCCTCATCAGTCTCCTATCCTTTCTGGGTAGCAAAGATGTGCCTTTTGGCAGATTTGTGACTCCCTGGGCTGACAAGTGACACACAAGTCGCTTGCATCAGTGCAACAGAATACTCCGATATTTCATTTCAAACACACACCTGCAGTTTGTTCACACAAACAAAAGTTAGTAGTTTTGTTTCTATCAGGTTAGAGTTTCTGGAACCCAAACAAGTACTGTCATTCTCCAAAATATATTCCGGAAAAATTATGCTCTGTTTGAATCCTCAACCTCTAGGTCTGCAATCCTAAAGACACTTCCCTGGGAATAAGACCCAATGAACACAGCAGGGCTTACTTTTGAGTAGACATGGTTAGGATTGTGCTCTACTTCACACAAGATTTATCACCTTTGTGATCCACCATCCAGGTGTAACCTGCCTGAAGCTAACGTTTCAATGCTGACTCTTACTAAGAAATTGATTTTGAGAATCAAAAAGTCACGCCCAGTGCCAAACACTGAAGCATTTTCACAGACACTCTGTGAATATTTTCTAACATCAGCACAACTGTGAAACTAGACCTCCTTTATGTAAACCAAGAGGCATGAGATTCACAGGAAACCAGCATTTGGTGAGGCATGCAGATATTTCTGGAGCCAAACACATGAAGGACAACAGAAAACAAACAGCCCTGGTGACTATAAAGCCTTGTGTTGATTCAGTAGCTGCAAACCCTGCCTTCTTTGGGTCTGCAAAAACTTAATTTTTTGCTTGTCCTCCAGGAAGCTTAAACATAAAATATCATATCACCCTTCACAGAAAAACCGGAAAGAAGAGCACAAGAAAAATATATACTGGAATGAGTTCAACGGGGAGGATACTCGTGAAGTGGTAATTTTCTGTAGACTTCTTTTCAGTATATTGCAACATATCATTACTCTGGTTTTATCCTTTTCCATTTGGCAAAGTCTGACCCCTTTTTCCTCTCCATTCCTCACAGAGCAAAAAAGCAAATGTGGCTGCATTTCATGTAGTTTTAAACTCTATTGCCAACATCAGTAATAAATTACTGAAAATTTTACAATTGGTTTAGCTTACCCAAAATATTAAAAAATATATTAAATGCACACAGTAGGCTCAAACCTTCAGGATAGTACCAGGAAAACTGCATTTTTGGACTTCTTTTTTGTAGTAAAAGCATGATAAAATTTCCACAAAGTAGCCCACATAAAGGAAATGCTTTTAAATAAACTAATCCCTTTTAAACTATAGTTAGAAACATAGAATCAAAAACTGTGGGCATCAATAAATAATAATAATAGAGCAATATCATGGAAATGTTTTGAGTTTTTAAAAAATCCACTGTTCCACAGGCTTTCTATATTTTCATTTTCTGGTTAATGGGCCATAATATTTGATAGAATAGAGATATTCCAATGCAGCTTATTCCATTGCATTCTGCATTAAATTGCCTTTCCGACAATATGTAACATGATGGTATTATCATTCATAAATATCCCATCTTTCACAATTTTAGCCACTGGTGTCAAGCTCAGCTTGCAACCCACTGCACACCACCCTTCTAGCCACCCTTTGCACTCTCGCTATGCCACTGTCCCACAGTGGTATGTACAGACTGTATCTCCCAGTCGCAGCTCAGGTGGAAGAGGAATACTGCAAGTCCCATCAAACAGTAGATGAAAAGAGGCCTTGAATTATATATAAAGAATAGCCAAGAGAATGCACTTAACATAGTTAACAGTGTAAAATTAATACCAACCGAAAAGGCAGGCTTATATGAAAAAACAAATAAGAATTGAGTGAAAAAGTAAGAAAATAAGCCACTTCTTAAACAATCTTACTGAAAATATAAACATCACCAAGATGTGGCCGTGGCTGAAAAAAGGCAACTTGAAAAACAAGGGCTGCACACGAACAGGCATTAAGAACAAATAACAATAAAAGCAGGTTGAAAAAATAACAGCACGTGATGGCACATTTCTGTAAAAAAGCAGATGTAACAAGGGACCACCTACTTAGCTTCTGTAGAAAGATCACACAAGCAAACTACAAACAAAAGCATGACAAGGTAGCAACAATGATAATGGGAGTATTTATATGAAAAAGCTACCTGCAGCCAGAAACTGGTGAGAATCATAAGCAGGGTGACCATATAGAACGGAGGACAGAATGCCTGTACCTTTAAGCATTGCATAGAAGAGGGAATTGAGGCAGGTGTTGCTTTTTAAACCCTTCTATGGGCACAATCCAGAGTAACTACGGGAGCACATAAGAGACATTATGTGCACCCATAGTGACTGCACCACCTAGTGAAAACCTATGGGAAATTCATATTGCAATCCAGAGTAACTTGTTCTTACTCCGGAGCAAGGACTACCAGTAGTTACTCTGGATTTCACCCTATGTTGAACTACACCTGCCTAAATTCCCTCTTCTATGTATATCTTCTATTCCACCAGTCTTCATTGGGTTTTTTCTCAGGGCTCGCTTCAATGGATTATATTGGTTATATATTGGTTATATTCAATAGGATATATAGGTTATATTTTGGCCAGGTTATACGCTGGCTGACCAAGCCTAAATTTCAATACCTGTGGCAGCAGAAGTGTCTGTGCACTAAAGAGAGGCACCGTTAGAGATCCAGAGCAGGGGACCCTGTGTCCTTGATGCTGGATCTCGAGATTTTTTTAGAGAATCCTGGCATTCTTTATTTTCTTTTTAAATTAAAAGTGTCCACATTCTTGCTTTGCACACATTCTGTTCAGTTCAGTGAACTGAACTGAAATGAGTGCTTTTACACACAGTGTCCTCTGCAGAGGTCAGCACAGCCAAAGATAACAGTATTCACTCTGTTCTCCTCCCAAAGTCTTGCAAATGGTTAAGGGTGATAGAAAGCAGATTTTCAGAATGTGGATTTTTAAATGTTTTCTTTTAAGTGGACACATAATTAAATGCATCTAGGTTCCTACTAAGGAAAAAATGAAGGATAAACCATTGCACAGTCAAACATTTGGCTGGTTAACCATCATAAACCTTTAAGCCCTCTGAAATTAAGGCTTTATGAAAATGTATTTGTATCTCTGTCTGATTTCATACTTAATGCTGGCAATCTAAGGCTCAAACTGCGTCCAAGATTAGGAACCCACACACAGATCTGAACAAACAGAAGGAATGGGATGACTAGAAATAAATTATCAACAATTACAAATATGGTTACCGTATGGAGTAAAAGCAGGGAGATCTCTCTCTCCAAAAGGAACGTGTGATTTTAGCTACCCCCTTCCCATTATTATTTCTGAATTCTGTCCCTGATGCCCACACCTCTCTTTAGCAAATAAGTTTGTAGGATCCCAGGCTCAGGAAATAGCCCAATGCTGACAAATGGAGCATCATAGGTGGGCCAACATCAAGGGCTGACTGAATTGTCATCCTAATTGTTACAAATTAAGATGAACTGAGCCAAGCCGCCTAGCTTAACTCTGAGAAAAGATGTGCTAGGCCAAGATCTGACTGGAAGAAAAGATACTCTTAATATTGAGGAAATAAATTGTTTAAGGGTATGTGCTGGGTCGATTAATGTTGATTGCCGAATCTGCCTTAAAATGGATGATTGCATCTGGTATTAAAATCTCGTCTTGTGCCATGTTTGTAGATGTGGTTCCCTACGCAGTTTTGTAGAATAAAAGTCATTCTACCACTGGTGAGTTTTGAAGGCAACAAGTAATAATCAAAGAGCATGTTCTTTTTCATGGCAGGAGGGCACTGCCATGAGAGAATGAATTATTCAGCTGGACTACCCTGTTTCCCTCTGGCATCCATAGGGTAGAACACATGCTTTTCATGCAGAATATTCCAGGAATTGGCATTTGTAGGCATGGCTTAGAAACTCTCTTGGCTGACATTTGGTGAGCCACTGCCAGGCACTGAGATGGGAGGATCAATGTTCTGACTGCCTTATACTAAGACAAACCTTATATTAAGACAAGATGTATGCCATCTTGTACACATACCATACAAGAAATACACTGCTCCAGAGCTGGCCCATCAATGAGGCCAGATGATGCATCAGTGGCAAACTGTGAGTGGCCCAAGCATTATCAGAGTACTGTTTGCCCCAAGTTTGCCACCACCACCAACTCACTCGAAAATACCACCAATACAAGCTGCAACTATCTGCTTCCTCACGCTGTCATCAAACCTAGGGTACAGACATGCTGCAGGTCAGGTTTTATTTAAGGAGGCATCATGAACATTGGAGACCCTTTATTCACACTGCCTCTGTAAACAAAACCTAACCTCTAGCATTTCAGGATTTGATGAAAGCACCCAATGATTATGGCAAGGAGTTGGGAGTATATGGGTGGTGGAAGAACCAAGATAGCATGAGCCAGTCATTCTGGGTTGTACTAGGCTTTTGGTTTTATAAGCATGGAAGTATGAAGAAAATAAATAAATTTTCACAGCTACCAAAATCTAAAACATGGATCACTTTGAGTGGGTTATGGAAAAACAATACTCCTTGGGAAGAATCTCCTTGGTATGCTGTTTGTATTTAACTCTGCCAGAATCAGTCATTAAAAACAATATACATAACAAAAGTCCATTCAAAATAAGTGGAAATAAAAACAAAAAATTGCTGGGAGAATGGTGAAGAAAAGAACTTAGGGTTCAATCCTAAAAATGTCAACTCAGAAATAAGTTCTATTGTGTTCAATAGGGCTTACTTTCAAGAAAGTGTCTTTAGGATGGCAGCCTATATCTTGAATAAAACCCAGTTTTAAGTGACAAGTGTTATTCTGGGGAAATTGCAATACAAATATGATTATGAGTAAATAATGTATTACTTGAAACACATATTTTGAGTCTTCCATACTTAAAAATAGAATGAGAGAAGCAAAGGTCCAGATCAAGACTGCATGTGTTGGAGTCTTTCCTCCTCTGATGTTCTATTTTTTTATTCCTCCCATTGTTCTATTTTTGAGTTCAGAAATAAGCATGGAAGCCTCACACAATATAGTAAGCTATATGCCACCGTGTTTTTCTACAGAATAAATTGGGCCCTTCTAGAAATTGTGGTGGCTAGAGGAAGAGGAGCTGGCTGCTTCCATGGGTCCAGGCTGCTTCCATGGAAGTGACCAGATCTCCTGCCCTGTATTAGGCTGGCTTGAAATGAAATCTAGTCACATAGTTCCATCAAGTCTTCCTTTCCCCAAACCATCTGAAGGAAGGAAGTCATTATAAACAAAGAATTACAGCTAAGGAATGAGAAGAAAGTTATTTCTAAAATGTATGCCCCTCATTTTCAGCCCGCACAGGTCTCAAGTCAGTTCTTAAAATAATTCTTGGGAAAAGGCCTTGTTTCAGTGCTTTTGATTAAGCCAAGAATAACTACAATCCTTTATTTGAAGGAAAATGTTATATCCCACTTTTCCCATCCAAAAGAAATTGCCTAAAGTAGCTTAAAAAATTCCACAATAAAAAATTCCACTGCATATTATTCCCGGCTGAAGACAGAGTTTATTATCAAACTAGCTTAAAAGCCACACACCATGCGGACTTTTAAGCCAACTCCTGCAGAGGGTGTTTTGGGCTTCCAGCCCAAAATTAAAAAGACAAATACATTGTATCTTGAATACAAATGGTACAGTATATCTGCCAATTTGGGCTGTACACAAAATTCCAATGTTGGATGTTCGAGCAGCAGACGAAGAATAGATTTTCAATTCCAGGGTCATCCTGATTCCAGAAAGGTATGTCTATGTAGAGCAAGTATGGCCTGAGTTAGAGGAGTTTCAGACAGACAGACAGACTTCGCCATTTATTTATATAGATTAATAGCCTGTCCAAGTCTCTCCTCCAGGCTGTAGCAAAAGCCTGGTTTTGGAATGATGACATGTCACAATGGGGTGTTGAAGGGAATATTGGTTTCCATTGCTTTGTCACGGACAGATCACAGTGACATAGGTAAGGTATTTCTTCTTTACTTTTCTGCAGGTTCACTTTCCTTAGCAGCAACACATTAACAATAGATTATCTCACGGGACAGGCAAAGTGGCTCTTCTCTCACCATGTGGCACAGCCTACTTCCTATGGCTGGGGAGGGCACCGATACCCTAACATGCTCCTTCCATGCCTTGACCCTCTCTTACCTGCCCCTCACATTCCCTGCTTGTGTTGATCCTCTCCCCACCTTTGTGGTCTTCCACAGCAAGGGTAGGGGTCCCTTGCAAATACACAGAGGGTGGTGGTGGGCTCCAGCAGGTTCACACCTACTCTATAGAACCAGCTGTTAACGAGAGATAGGACATATAAAGTTTGAAAATAGCCATTTAAAAGTTGCTGCCAGATGGGCATAGAACTGGTTGTTAATTTCTTTGAATCCCATCACTGACGGAGGGGTCTGGTACATAGATGATAAACCTAGTGGGTCAGAGAAGGTCTCTCTCTCTCTCTCTCTCTCGGCATGTCTCCATTCTCTGTCTCACTTTCCAGGCTTGAAGCATCAGCATGAGGTCACAATGGTGAGTCTCTCCTGTACCACTGAGCAGCAGCAGCCTAGATCACAATGTTAGTATCTCCCTTTAGGTGAAGGACACTGGTGGCATCAGAGGACACAGTGACCAGCTTCCCTCTTCAGGCACAGCATGAATCAGTCCTGCCTTTTCAAGCAGGCAGCGTCAGCATAAGGGCACAATAGTGGCGTCTCCTCAAGTCCACAAAGGTCAGTTTCTCTTCACCAAGTCACAACTTCACAACAAGGGTAATGTTTGCGAATCTTTTCCTTTCTTACTGAAGTGGGCAGAAAGCAGCAGGTAGACGGGGGTATCTAAACTTTTTGGCAGGAGGGCCACATCATCTCTCTGACATGGTGTCAGAGACCAGAAAAATGATTCACATTTCAAATTTGAATAAATTTACACAAATTTATATATGAGTATTTATATTTGAAATTTATATTTGAGTTACATACAGAAGATGACAGGGCTTATCCGAGGACCAAATTGAGTGATCTTGCTGCAGGCCAGATCTGGCCTCTAGGCAAGGATTTGAACAATCCTGATGTAGACAAAGTCTTTGCCATCCTCCCATTCTCAAAGAAAAGCAGAAACAGAATGTGTGAACATGATTTTTAATGTGGTGTGATGCGTCTCTTTTTCTGAGAAATAGCAGTGTGTATGTGTATGCACGCACACACATGCATGCTTGCAAATGCACAGTGGCCACTAGTGTCTTTCCCTCTCCAAAATGGGTACCATTTAAAGTCACAGAAGCAATACGGAAGGAAAGGTGGTTAGTATTCAAGAACTTCAGCAAGTACTTCAGCATGGCCCAAAAAAGCCAAAATACTAGAGATGGTTTGAGAAACAAATTGTTAGAGGCAGAAGACAAAGAGGCATGGGCATGACACCCTGATGTGTGACCCCCAATGGAAGCAAGATCAGATAGCAGAAGGTAGAATAGGATCAGTAGTCCAAACTAAAATAAAAAGGAAAATTATTTCCAACATTTTGGAGCAGCAGGAAGTGCAGCGAGGAAAGCAAAATGGAAAGCAATTTCAAACATTTTTCATTTTCTTAACCTTAAAAGTATTTTCATTTGAACAGAGTTCAGGAAAAAGAGAAAGATCATTTAATATTCCCTTCAGAGAGGGACTTTGCCTATGCAAATATTTAGATCATTTATTTAGTATGAAACTCAGACATTTCTGTGATTTATGAATGAAAAAGCACAGAGATTTCACTTCTTCAGTTACTTCCAGAGTAGTTTGGGCATTTTTTTCAGCAATTTTTCCAAGTCAGGAGGCAGAGAAGAACCACGTTGCATCTCTCATATGAGGAACTATTTTCCATGCTCACAAATGCTTGCAGAATTTTGGGAGGGAGCTACAGTTCTACCATTCAGTAAGTAATCTTCAGTAACCTCAGGGAGGCCAGCAGGGTTTGCATCACCCCTTCTCTTATGCATGCATGATAGCCGCACATGTGCAGTGTGCCTCTGAAGCCTCCTGACCTGAGTCACTTAGGACTGGGGCTCCAGAAACACATTGCACATGTGCATGTTAGACTTCTCCAACTGTGCCAGGCAAGCAGGCCCAGTGCTAGGCTGGAGAGATGTAATGTGTATGTGCAACCACAGCACATGCATGTTAGGCTTCTCCAGCCTAGCGTCAGGCAAATATGCTCAGTGCTACGCTGAAGAAGCTGGAGGGTGAAACACTGGAGGTGGGGTGACATGCTGGAGGGGTTTGTTAAAACCCTCCAGTTCGTCAGCCCCCTCCAACCGTCAACCAGTGTGGACTGCTCCAACCACACTATCCCAGCAATGCCCCTGAGTAATCTACTAACCCTGATGTTTCATCTCCATATTTCTATTGTCCAAAGAAAACCAGGCTAGCTTTACCAGTTTGCCCAGAATGACCTGTTTAACCAAAATTTTCCTATTTTCTCAGGGACACAGGTGACAAAAGTTCATCTCAGGTCATTTAGGGGCTACTGTCTCCCCATTTCTGAAGGGCTGGCATTTTTGTCACACCAACTTTGAACTGTGACCAGGAGGTGCCTTAAAAATCTAGGGTTTGGGGATGCATCCAGCCTGGCTTTCCAGTGGTGGCTACCTCTGATATGAGTGACCTGCTGAGCTCCAGAAGAGGGACTGAGTGAGTCAGAAGGCCGACGAGGGGGAATAAATAAAGCAAGGCACCTGAAAAAGAAATCTGGGCCTAGAATGGCAGTGGACCAAGTGGCAGAGAGGCCTAGGAAAGAGGAGAAAGCTGGGGAATTAAAGATGACAAGCAGAGGAAACACTGTTTAAGGAAAGAACTATGGGAGAAGAAAGGAGCAGATACAAAAGATGTGGACAATCCTTGCAAAACTAGGCTAAGGCTGCAATCTTAAACACTTATGTGGGAATTTAGTGGGACTCACTTCTGAGTAGGTATGCCTAGGATTACTCTAAAATAAAAATCTTTGTATTCATTTGAAATAATCAAGTAAGACTGCAATCCTAACCTGCAGTTAGGCCAGCAAAAGCCTCAGCAAATGTCTTGTGCAGACCCAGTGGTGTCACAAAAGTGCCATAAGACACTCCTGAGCCACTCCTGGGGAGGCTAGGTCAGTGGATAGGCATCCGCTGACATCCCCACACCATCATGGGAAAATATGCCTTGTGAATTAGGCTGGATTAAATTGGCTAGGATTGCACTCTGAATCTCTGGCTGCATGCCTCAAAAGCAACATGTTATAAATTCAATGGGACTTAAGGTAAAAATGTACCCAACAGCCTTTCAGATGCTAGCAGAGATTTTGCAGTTCAGGCTTTCTGGAAAGGCATCTGAAAAGCTACAGGAATTCCCATCACGGTTTACAGGAGATGAATTTCCATTCTTGCAAATAGCTCTGGTGGCCTCAAGCCCCAAGTCAGCACATGAAGGCAAAGGAGATCACAAAAAACTGTGATGGCAAGTGGCAAGGAAAACAGCTGGCTGTGTGGTTTGGAGGCACAACATCTAAAGAGGTTTGATCAGAACGACTGTTTTGAACTCCCAGCTGCCTGTAGGACAGAAGAGAGACAAAACGCAGTGGAGATGTTGACAGGAAGAGCAGAGGCTGGCAAACAGCAAGCAATGTCAGGACTAGTGAAGACTCAGGCTGATGGAGGATGGTAGAAAAGCACTTTGGCAGTGGTCATTCCAATTTTTCTTCTGCACTGAAAATGAACTTTCATCTTCTGACTTGGAAGGTGGGGTTTTATGCAATTTAAAGCCCTTTCCAGGGAAGACAGGCTAAAAGCCTGCAGCCAAGGAACTGGCTGGTTAATGACATTTAGCATCTTGTCCTCTCTGGCCCCTGAGCATTGCTAAAACACAACTCTGTTGTGATGATGTGATGACCCACATCTGGCAGAGCTGTCCTTTACAATTCTCAAAAACATAAAAGACACAGACCTCAAAACATATCCTCGGGTTTTTGTTTAGCCCACCTGTCCTTCCCTTTTGCAACTCTCTTGACTACTTGTTTTCCTCTTGCTTTTTGGCAAAGGTCATTGGGTTGTCTTCCCAAAACCCATTTCTGCCTGGCCGACAGGTGTGCATATTTCTGTCCATATTTGGACTGAAATGGCTTAAGCTTTCTAGCACACCCACCTGATTATTTGTACAAAAGACAAGTCACCCCATGAGCTCAAACACCCATATGTGCCTTGCAACAGCCTTACAACAACCCTACCAGTGACATGGTGTCAAGTGCCATTAAACTACATCTATTAAGCTGCTTCTGTTAATATTCTTGCACAGTAACTAGTCTTCAAACTGTTTTATTCATTTACATGCATTTTTTAACTGGCCATCAATGAGTCATGGTTTTGAAATGCCAATTATTTCTAAATAAATGTGTTACCTAATGTGTTGAACTCTTCTGTCATAATAGTCTATTCAGTCACTTGTTATCAGTACAAAGGCCACTGATTGCATTGCTGCAACAGTGGGTGCCTGGAGACACAGAGGGGTTGATAAAGAAAGAATTTTATATGCCTGTCTTGGAAGCTCTTAGGAAAAAGCAAGCAACATAAGCAAAGGAACCCATAACTGAAGCCAGGATGATGAATTTTGTGATAATCAGCCAAGCTTCCACCAATTTAACAAGTTAGGATGCTTATTTCCTCACTGGATAGGTATACTGTTGCTCATGCATTTTCTGAATTTGTGCCTAGAATTGTCACCTATATCCATAATCTAGGGTTGTCATAATCCTCTTCTACAAAATTGGGACAGGACCCTCTGTCACACTTGCTAGTATTTGAACACAATCCCGCAAAATCAAGACTGTCCCAGTTTGGGAGACATATGGCAACCTTACCAGAATCAACAACTGACACTTAGGTCTATGCAGTGATGGGATTCAAATAACAACAGGTTCTATGTCCTAATAACCTAAATTAACAACAGGTTCTATGTCCCATTAGTAACCGGTTTTCAGAACCAGGCGCTCATTAGCAAAGGGTTCTATAGAACCTGTGAGAACCCCCTGAAGACCACCATTGGGTATGTGAATCACTGAAGAAGGAGCCTGGATACATAAGTGAATAATAGAGGAAAGAGAATTTTTTTTTGCAGACTTCATTGTTTTCCAAAGTTAGAAGTGTAGAAAACAATGTTATGGGTTCTTATTCAACATTCACATTATAATTATGAGGATGGGAAGGAACCAGGAGGGGGACATAACAAGGGTAGAGCAGTCCACAGGTGGCACAGAACTAAGCAGAACTAAGAACTAATTGGGGCTGCTGCAGCCATACACGGGAGAAGAGAAAAAGATCCCTCTTGCCCCATGGTAGTGTGGCAGCATCCCCAATGAAATGCTGGGTGCAGCACAGACAAGTCAGCCTTCCTACTCCAGAGCGTCTTAAGATTGGACTGCAATTGACAAAAGCAAATACTTTGCACCCAGATGGCCCGTTTTATTCTCTGCTTTCGGGGGTGCCTTATTTTAGTTCTTTCAATTCTGGCAGTCTAATTTGCATATTATGCAAATTCTTGCTGCTTTCAAATCAAGCATTACTTAATTAACTGCAGGGATAAAGAAAATGTTGATTCTCATTACAAAACATCAGTAGTCCAGTGAGATTCAGATGTTTCTCTATGTCTTTCTAACAGAAGATGAAGCATATTAAATGCAGGGAACAGATCTTTTTCTAACTCCGGCTGAAGATCCTACCAAAAGACAAGTCTGCATATTTATAAGACTTGCAAAAAGAATTTGTAGATAGATGGCAGGAGAATCTGCCTTGGCACCTGGGGTCACAGAGACAAAAAGAGGGCTAAGAAACTAATCACCTAGAAGGGTGGCTGTAGTCAGGCAAGGTTGTTGGGCTGCCTATTCTCCCCAAATGAGGGTTTGGGAGAAAGACGTGACCTGGGGAAGTTGGCTGACCAGCCCTTACTGGCTTCAGTAGGTTGATTATGCTAGACAAGAGAGAAACCACAAAAAAGGTTGCAAGATGTTATCGTCCTGGGTGCTGATTGGCACAGGGAGGTTGGAGAGAAGATGCTTATTTTATCCATTTTAATGATCATTTTCATGGATCATTTTCATGAGGTAGAATGAAGAACAAATGATGGAATGACCAATGTAAAGTTTTAAAGCCAAGGGTTTTTATATATTTTTGCCTGAGATAATCCAGTGGTATTCTTAGGTGCGGGAATCAATCAAAGGGTTCTTACTGTTAGGAGTAGAAGCATGAGTTCTGCCTTTGTCTCACCCTCCCAGTTGAGAGTTCATCAACCAAGACTATTACATCATCTCCTAACCTGAGCTTAATCATGAAGTTGATGAAGACCCTTACAGTTGTCAAATCTCTCTTTTTGTTTTACAAATACCCCCTCCCCAATCCCAGGAGTCCATAGGCTAGGATAATAAACCATTAGATATCCTATTCTAGCACGATTCAGAACTAGAAAGCATCATCTCCATTTTGGAAGAGTAAAAATTACATTAACATTAGAACTATATAAAAGATATGTCCCAGGAGAGGATGCAGATGACATAACATTTTATTTGTATAGTAATTCATGCAAGGCATGGAGGAGACACCCATTGATCAAGACACATCAAATTGTTTGCCTTCAGACACTGCTGGAGGAGTTCCTTCAGGCTTCCATCTATAATGTTATGATCTACTCCTGAAAATAGTTTCGTAAGTTCCTGGATCAGCTATTTCCACAAATCACCTGACAAAAACAAACTTTTTTCTTTTCTTGGATCAGGACACCAAGGTTCATTTTAACTAGTTCTAGTTTAGCTTGTTCCAAAATAAAATATTTTGGAAGTATGATAAGGAAAGTCTGGCCTGGGGAAAGCCTTCCTACATCAGGCAAGAAGAATTCTTCCTCCTTTCCCTGTTTACTCTCAACACTCACTGTTATGGAAACAATACCCTTAGGATTTCAGGCCAGAGCCCACCATTGCAGTATTTTGGCCCACTCTGGGACGTCAGGCCCTTGCCTTACATCTACTAGCTTCTTCAATATTAGCTTTTATTACACATTTCCCTTTTGTCCTCTCTTAATCAGAGACTGTGCGAACTCTCCAAGGAGTTTGCATGGTTACTCTTTCCAAGAATTAATAAAATACTTTTAACAACATTATTAAATCACTGTAATGCTTAACGGCTTGTAGCTCCCCAGTAATTTCCCTAGAGCACTGCAGAAGGGTGAAGGGTGATTTTGAACACCAATAATGTCCATATGCGGATAGCAGTGACTCAGAAAACAGTCAGCAACTCCAAGAGGCAAGGACTGCAGTGTGTCTCAGTGCCAGGCAAATACCAGTATTCAGCAGGCCTGTTGTTTAGTGTGCCATGTTTTTGACAATGGGAGTTCAGGGGTACCATTTTTTACAAGGTCATTCTACTGGATAATTCTGATATTTTTCATATATATACACACTCAAATATACAGATTAAGTGCAAGGACGGATGGAGCCAGCATGTAATGGCAGCACCCTGTAGTGGTGCTCAAACTCAGCACCAGTTTGTACAATTTTAAAGATATGTAAAGCTACTGTACATACAGTAGTTTGTATTTTTTCTTCTTATATTTTTATTTATTTAATTGGCAGGACAATCCAGAGCAACTAATCTGTCCACATAAGAGCCCTTAGGTTGCCCTATCTGACACTAGGTTGGAGCAACTGCAAGATGCTCCAGCCCAGTTACTCTGGAAGAGGCTTAGGGCAGAGCAAGGCAAGATAGGGTGCCCTAAGAGAGGTGGACCTGCTCTGCCCTAACTGGGGCAGCCTAAGCAGCTCAGGAGAGGCACGTTGAGGGCATGTTTAGCATTGCCTAGGGCAGAGCAGTTACTCTGTATCCAGAGCCTGTTTCCAAGGCAGAAATGCCCTCTTCCAGCCCTCAGAGTTATACCACCTCAGGAGCAGGTATAGTAATGAGTAGACCCATAGGAGTCCATGATAAGGCCTGAGTAAGAATGGCAGTGCTGACCAAAAATCTGAGTTCTTGGCCAGCCTAGCTGCAACCCCTTCCTCTCAACCTCAGGATAGGGAACAAACTACGGCTGCCCACAAACCTCAGGATACAGCAGGCACTCCAAGAAGCCCCTTGTATTCACTGTAGAATGTACTGGTATCTCATCAGGGTCTCCTTATAAGGCAGGCACCCAGTGGCGTCACCAGACTGGTGCGGCTGGTGTGGGCTGCATTGGGTGATGCGCTCCGTATGGGGTGATGTGCCGGAGGAGTTTGACTGTCCTTTGGCAGGCCCCGGGCATCAGCACACCCATTCAGGCCTGCTCCAAGGCGGAGCAGCAGCCAGAAGCTGCCACTTGTCTGAGTAGCTGGCCTGAATGGCCATCCGAGGTGCACTGCGCAGAAACACACTGAGCATGCCGAACAGCTTCAGAGGAGACTTCCTTAGAGCAGAGAAAGTCCGCGCCTCTGCACAGCCATTTGGCCTCACTCAGGAGGCGGAGCGGCAGCCGAATGGCTTCAGAAAGAGTACTGCACAGGCACCAACTCTGATGCCTGCACAGTCTCCCCCAAAGCCAAAAGGCTTCAGAAAAGTACTGCGCAGGTGTCAGAGATGGTGCCTGCGCAGTACTCTTTCTGAAGCCAGTTGGCTTCAGAAACAACTGCGCAGGCGCCAACTTTGGTGACTGCGCAGTCCAGGTAGGGGGGGCGCGCATCCCAGGGATGACGCACAGACTTCCGCACCAGATGATGTGCAGAGTCATGTCACCACTGTAGGCACCACAGCTGTTCCTTGTTCAGTGTGATCTGAGGGGTGTCTCCTCAGGAGCAAGTCTTCCCCTTGTGTCAATTACTTAGCATGCTCTGGAGCAGTTAGGGCAGCCCAGGCTTCCTGACTCTCTGGATTCAGCATAACTTTCTGCTCTGGATACAGAATAGTTAGGAGAGTGCAGTTAGGTCAGAGCAGGCTGAATTTGCTCTGGATTGTGTCCTTAGGCTGCAATCTGAAGTGCACTGGGGCTAATCTATCACTAGGCTGGCCTAATTTCAAGATAGGGCAGCACAGCTACAGCAGAAAGGCTTGGTCTGGTGTAAGATGGCCAGCCTAAGTACTTCAGGAGAGGCATGTTGAGGGCATGTTCAGCATTGCCTAGAACAGTGCAGTTGGGCAGTATCCAGAGCCTGTTTCCAGGGCAGAAATGCCCTTTTCCAGCTCCTCAAAGGAGCAGGAATAAATCTGAGTAGACCCATAGGAGTTCAAGGTAAGCCAGAGTAAGAATGGCAGTGTTGGCAAAAACTTTGAGTTCTTGGCCAGCCTAACTGCAACTTCTGACACAACTACAAACCCACCAACCACTGGATACAGCAGGCCACTCCAACCATCCCCTTGCATCCACCCTCCTCTACAGGTATTGCTATACTGTAGTTTCATGCTGTAGCTGTGACTGGTTGATAGGGACTCCTGGGCTTCCTTATAAGGCAGGCACCACAGCTGAGATCCTTTTGTCCTCACAGGTATTTGGGCAGGTAATGGGACAGCTCAAAGAACTATTCAAGATGGAATATTTCACGGGTGTGATATACTCTTGAATCATTTCACTGATGGGTACAGCTGTGATACTTACAAATGGTATAAAATAAATGATGTAGTCAGGAGAACATAGCAAAAGAAATTTTGCCTAAGTACTATGCAACTCTTATGATGGTGTAAAAACTACTATTGCTCTGGAATTATTTTATTCCTAGGAAAAGCTTTCATCCTCATGACCATTTGTGAAATATTTATTTCCTATGGTGAATTATTTATTATTAGTACTTATATACCACCTTCCCTCCTTCTCAGAGAATATTGCTAAAGGCAGTTTACATAGGTAGGCTTCCTAGACCTGATAAGGATCTTTACAATGTAGTTTATGTATTTGTGGTTTGTTTATTGTTGAACATCTGTGTATGTGTGTGTATATGTGCTCAAATACTTTCAAATACCTACATTCAAAACCCTTCTGAGGGTGGAAAGGCAAAACTGAAAACCAGAAGTCATGCTTGTAGGTAGATAGGTGGACAGACTGACAGTCTCCAGTCTGGCTGCTTTAAGCCAGCTCAAGTGGAACATGCTGGATGATTTCTGAAGGCAAGTACAAGATTGGGCTAATTTGATACATTTATGTGAACAAGGCTGCAATCCTAAACCCCATTAGACCAGTCTAAGTCCCAGCACAAGTCCCATGCTGCCCTGGGAGTGTCACAAAAGTGCTGCAAGATATTTCTGTGCCACTCCTGGGGGAAGGTTAGGCCGGCACACTGACATGCACTTGCCTCCCTACACAGGAACAGGAAAACCGACGAATTGTACTGGCCTAAGTAGGATTGCACACTAAATTACGTAAGAACTAAAGGAGGTTGACAAAAATGTAGTCAGTTTAATGAAAACTGACAATTACTTACATGATGGAATAACAAAGCATATTAATGAATTATAGAAAACATTATTTATATTAATAAATAATGTTTTCTATAATTCATTACCCATGTATTTGTGAAATTATTCACTTTTTAAGATCTATGAAAAAGGAAAAAAAAACCAATGGAAATGGACTCATCTATAGAGATATATATATATATATTAAAACCATTATGAATCATTCCATGTTAAACAGTGATAAATCACAGGTACTTCACAGCCCAATGTAATAGTCTCAGGCATTTTTCATTTTCCTACAGTGCATTAACAACCGAGCGTTCAGCTAGCCCAGATACCTTTGAGACTAAACTTGCGTGGGAAGGAAACTGGCAAAGATTACAACACAGATGTGCCAGTAAGCAATTGCAAAATGCTTTTGAACAATGTTTGAAGAATTATTAAAATCTGTAGGAAAATGCTGAGCACAGATTTTATATCCTGTTTTATATGGGGCTTATACCCTGGTTAATATACATTTATTAATCAGGCCAGGAAGAAAGAACATTTTATAATTTTATATTTTATTAGCAAATGTACCCGCATTGTGGGAGTAAAATTTCAATAATATTTGTAACCCAATCCCCATGAAACACCCCGCAAGTAACATCACCCCTGTGCAACACACACCTGCCGTGCTACACACACTCCATGCACCATCCCCCTGTGCACCACCACCACCACTCTGTGCACCCTACTTCCATCGTGCACCCCATCCCCGTGCACCAAACTGGCTGCATGTTGATCAGTCACTCTTCAATGTTAAGTATAGGATGAAAACAAGTTGCAACTTTTTTCGTTCCTTCGGGGGTTAAATTTCTGAAAATCTGTTTTCCTTATGTGCTCACTTCACATAAGAAGCATGCTTCCCATATTTCACACTTCTGGATTCGGTGGTTTGGCTGGGCATTGATGAGTGAGTAAGTGAATCATGGTATCCAAACCATGATTGACACAACATGGGGAAACCTAGCCAGACTGTGCTGGGGCATGTCAACAGGACTTTGCCTTTCTGATCAAAGTAGTATTGATTTATCTACTTACATTTGCAAGTTTTCAAACTGGTAGGTTGGCAGGAGTTGGGATGAGTGATAGGAGCTCCTCCATCATTGCACTTGATCCACTGTATCGTTTTATATACAGCAGTGCCTAGGTTTATGAGCACAATTCGTTCCAGAAGCATGCTTGTAGTCCAAAACAGATTTTTCCCATAGGAAATAATGGAAACACAAACACACACATTTTTATTTATATATTTATATGTAATCATATATATAAATGATTACAAAACATTGTAATATAATACAAAACACTGTAATAAAGAAAATATTGTACAGTACTGAACTGTACTATATCTTTGAACTGTATGATATCTTCATGGCTGGTGTGAGGCAGACAAGAAAGAGGAAGGATTTTGTAGGTTCTTTCACTATCACTTTTGATGTTTGCTTTTGATGATGTTTTTAATGGATTCTATGTTTATTTTTATTTTTGTGAGCTGCCTTGAATCAACATAAATGAAGATAATAATGATAATAATTACAATCAAACACCCGGCGACTGTAATATACAACATCATCATTATCATACATTGGACATCACTGTGGTTGAGGAACAACAGGTCTGGATAATTGACACTGCAATAGCAAGAGTGAGAAAGAACATGAGAAGATCACGTGGTATAAAGAGGTACAAATAGAAATTCAAAGAAACCGGGAAAAGAAGGCACTGTGATTCCAATAATAATAGGCGCTCTTGGTGAATAATTGTTATATTGTTATATAACTTTTTATCTTCCTTTTTGATGTCTGTTGGAATTGCTAAGTAACCTTATAGTTTAAGAAAATTTTTAAAGTAGTATAATTGAATAGAAATTAATTGATGTTATTTCAGACTAAAGAAAGGTAAATTAGGTAATCTGTGTTTGCCATATACTCTGATAAGAACATTTTTGTTTAGAATTTTCATTCTTTTTTGCTTTGTTTTCTTTTTTTCTTAATTCTTTTTTTTCTCTTGCTTTCTCCTTTTTTCTCTTGCTTTCTCCCCTTTCTTTTTCTTTTTCCTTGTTGTTCACCTTTTTGAAAAATAAATTAAAAAATGTAAAAAAATAATAGGTGCGATTCAATGGAACGATTCCATCAAGCCTCCAGGAACATCTAAACTTAAAGGGTCTCCAGAAGATAACTGCCCAGTTATAAAAAGCAGCTCTCCTGGGAACTTCACACATATTGAGACAATACCTAGTTTGTGATTCCTAGTTCCTTGGATAGGAACCAAATTACAATAGAGCCAATTCCAGTCAAACACCTGGTGACTGTGAAATAATAATAATAATGAATAATTGGTATTGACAAAATTTCCATCAATTGGAAAAGGCCACCTTGCTGAGCTCTGTACACATTATATGCCACTACATCACACAGTCCTAGATGTTTGGGAAGGGTCTGACCTGTGATGATATTCAAAAACCAGTACAGGGAAATTGCTGTGTATTACTGTTGCTCTTGAATAAAATAATAATGAAAAACATGTCTGGATCATTGACAATGCAATACCTGAAGACTGTTGGCTTCAAGAGAAAGAACATGAGAAAATAATGCAGCATAAGGACTTACAATTAGAAATTCAAAGAATTTGGGAAAATAGGGCCACTTTGATTATAGTAATAACAGGTACTCTTGGTGATTCCACAGGACTCTTTTGTTGGTGGGTTATGCTCCATACTAGGCTTGTATAAGCTGTTCTTTCTTTAAAAGAGAGGAGCCACAATCACAACTAGCTAAGCCATTTCTGCTGATGCCCAAACACAGGCGTTCCAAATAATGTTGCAAACGTATACACTTTCTTGGGAGCAAGCTCCATGGAACTCAGTGGAATTTACTTTTGAGTAGATATGCATAGAACTGGGCTGTAAGTTCCCTTAGGCTGAGTCAGATGGTTGACTAATGCAATGGAGAGGTGGCAGGAGCACATAGATGCTCCAGTGACCTCCCCAGAAGGGACAGGTGCTTTAGCTGTTCTACGCCTGCACCCGTGGCCACACAGAGCCTCAGCACTCCTCACTGGAGAGAGATGCTGTGGTTGTGCCTGCATGCACCAGTGATCCCGCCCAGTGAGTGGGTTGCTGTACTGTGAATGCTCCTCCATGGTACATGTGCATGATGACATGATGCCTTAATGTATCATGATGTTTTGACTGCCATGGGCACAGAAAGTTCTGGCTTCACCTCTGATATCTGCATATCCTATTTAGTCAGCTACACAAACAGAGACTGTTCCCAAATATGGAACTTCCTCCTATTACAGAATGCCAAAGACTAACTCTGAGGAGGTGGAGAAGTTTTGGAAGTGTTGTAATGCCGTCTTTCTTTTTGGCTCAGAACCAAATCATGACACAGTTGGGATACTTCCCTGAAATAGATGAACTCTTAATTTGTGTTTCTGATTTTTTGCTTTTGATACCTGCTAAAAGTCATTGGAATGAGGACACAATCAATCTAAATAAAGCAACACTGTGTTCTAGCGTAGCGTCCAATAATCTTTAGAATAATCCTTTGTACCCACAAAGTCTAGGTTTCCTCTGTTTTCTGAAGGCCATGATGAATCATCTAGGATATCCAGTAACTCAGAAAGGATATTTTAATTTAGAGAAATCTGTTGTGGGGGAGGATTTCATAACAAACTGGAAGAATGAAAATCTGTTTCCACTTTTATGAAAGCCATACACAAATCTGTGAACACCTCAGTTTTATCACCGTGAATGAGCAACTGATGCAGGGCACAATCCTTTACAAGTCTACTCCAAAGTAAATCCTTTTGTGTCCAGTGGGACTTAGGTTGCAACCCTAAAGACACTTTCCTGGGAGTAAGACCCATTGAACACAGTGGAGCTTACTTTTGAGTAGGCATGGTTAGGATTGTGCTCTTACTCTCAGGAAAGGGTGGACAGGATTGCAGCCAATGAATAAGGAACTTAGAACAACAAAAGCTTCATGTTCTTTAGTGATTTGGGTGTCCTACATTTTAGAGGGCCTTGATCTCTTTTGGGAGTTAATGACATATGGTCACACTGGATGTGCAGCTCTCTCATCAGACATTATCACTAGAAAGCAACACAATTAGCAGTAAACAGTTATTGCTCTTACTGGACTGTACTACTTCAGATTGCAAGTTGCTAATTTCCATGCAGAAGTACGGTAATTACTTGTCAAATATATTCAGACTGCAATCTAATCCTGCATGTAAATACCTAAACTCAGTGGGACTTACATTACCATAGACATGAATAAGCTTGCACAATAAGTAGAGATGTTTGAAAATGATGTTTACTCAGAAGTAAACGCATAGTGTTCACTAAAACATAGGCTGAAAACAAACACTTCTATGTTTCCCTCGGCCCAAAGCTATTCAAAGCTGGTTTCTTTCCATGTCCTTTATCCTGCCACAGTCAATCTGACTGCTGTTTGATGGCAATTTTGATTTTATGTCACTGGATGCCTTTAAAAAAATAATCTGTTGCTGTTTTTGATTTGTGTTTTACTCTTGATTTATTTTATATCTTGTAAGCCAGCTGGATCATATCACAAAGTGGGAGGGTATTAAAAGACATAAATATTAATAGACTGCAATAATTTTGATTAATATTCAAAGAGCTACATGATTACCCAAAAGTAGATAGGTGACCAAATATAGTCCTTTAAATAAACTTGCTTCATGTTTTTAAGAGTGTTTAATAAGCATGAAAGCATATTTGTTCATATGCATGTAACAGCAATGTCATTTGTGCTGATAATCTCACACCATGTTCAAAGACTGCCTTACAGTGCAATCCAGAGTTACGACAGTGAGGAGTACCCTAACTGGGCTGCCCCAACTATTCTGAATCCAGAGCAAAAAGTTATGCTGCATCCAGAGAGTCAGGAAGCCTGGGCTGCCCCACCTGCTCCAAAGCATGCTCAGTAGGCACCAAGTCAGTGACACCTGGGGAGGGCTGCCATAGTTGTGCCATATCCTGAGGATGAGAGTCAGGGGTTGCAGCTACACTGCCCGATAACTCAGATTTTTGGTCAACACTGCCATTCTTGGCCTTATCATAGACCCCTCCGTGTCTACTCATTACTATACCTGCTCCTGCAGTGGTATAACTCTTGAGGAGCTGGAAAAGGGAATTTCTGCCCTGGAAACAGGATCTATCATACCTGCTTTGCCCTAGGCATTGCTAAACATGCCCTCAACATGCCTCTCCTGAACTGCCTAGGCTGGCACAGCTAGGGCAGCCCAGGTCCACCTGCCTTGGGGTAGCCTATGTTGCTTCAGGCTGCCCCAAGCCTTCTCTAGCATAACTGGGCTGCCCCATCTTAGAATTAGGCCACCCCAGGGATCTATAGGGCAGCCCAAGTGCATTTCTGGATTGTAGTCTAAGGCTCTAGTCCTGTTCATGCACAATTGTATGTGGACTTTCCATCAAATGTGGGATTTATTCATGGAGTGTGTGTGTGTGTGTGTATGTATATGTATGTATATGTATGTATGTATGTACATACATACATATACATATGTATGTATGTATGTATGTATGTATGTATATATATATATATATATATATATATAGACACACACACACTGAGTGAGCTATTAGCTTAGGGTTGCCATAATTCTCTTTCACTAAATCTGGACAGGACTCTCTGTCCCATTTGCCAGTATGTGAACACAATCCCAAAATTGGGTGTGTCCCTGTTTTTTAGGACATATAGCAACCCTATATTAAGCTGCCTTTCCTAGCTCCTGAGATGAGCTGGAGTTCTCTTGGGTATATTTCTGTCTGTTCTGATCACTGCTTATGAAACATGTATGTGCTAATTGGCCAGTCTTCAAAAGCAGCACCTCACACATATGTCATACCAGAGCAGTGTCGTGTCCTTCTTTCCCTCCAGTATCTCCATCTGTTACCACAGCAGGAGAGTGGAAGAATCCCTGCTTAACTCTCGCATCACCTTGTGTGGAAGTATTCTGCCATCTGCTGTTGCCTGCATACCATAATTGTGATTTCTATATTAGACACCCACATTTGTTTTCAAATGGATAATTGATGTTCTCTTTGCTTTCAGATAGAAAAGATAGGGATGGAAACTTAGCAAATATTTAGCATTTTGGGGAGACCGCAAGATTAAAGGAAATCTGTCTACAGCTGTGAATTTGTAAGTATAGAACTGATATAAGTGTGCTCTCCACTTGTTCCCTTTCTATATTCAGTTTTCCCTACAAATTCAGATATTGATTGACTATTGTGTATTTGACACCTAGTGGGGTTAGAATACCTTATTTGATATTCTACTACTTAGACTTTCAAGCAGTTGATACTTCCCTTTTTCTTTAAAGGGTACAATCACATGATGGAGATTTTTTTTAACACACCATACTCATTGGAAAGAGGACTCTCCAAGAAGGAATTACTATGTAGAATATGGGCATAAGGTTCAGAGTTACTCATTAAGGCTGCAATCCTAACCTTCACTTAGACTGGCATAAGCCCCAGCATAAGTCCTGGACTGACCTGGGGATGTCAAAAAAGTGTCGTAAGGCACTTCTGCCCCACTCCTGGGGGGTTAGGTCAGTGCAGGCATATGCTGACCTCCCCACAGTACTATGGAAAAATATGCCTTGTGAGTTAGGCTGACCTAAATTTGTTAGGCTTGCGCCCTAATGGACATCAGCTTGTCAGATATTCTTTCCAGCTTGTCAGATATTCTTTGCCATCAGAACACAATGACCTGGATTTCAAAGGCAGGCCTGTGGTGAACTAAGGGCACAATCCAAAGTAATTATGGGGAGTCCTTACTCTGGTGTAAGAACAATTTGCTCTGGATTGCAATATGAATTTCCCATGTTTTCACTAGGTGGTGCCATAACTATGGGTGCACGTAATGTCTCTTATGTGCTCCCTTTAGTTACTCTGGATTATAGGGTTACGTCACCACCTGGTGAAAACCTATAGGAAATTAATATTGCAATCCAGAGTAAATTGTTCTTATGTCGGAGCAAGGACTCCCCATAGTAACTCTGGATTGCGCCTGATGTCAATCCACATAACACTATTTGTAGTTCCAATTATGCTGCATAACAAAATTTGAACAATTTCACGTTTATGTGATTATCTTGATTTTTTTATTCTCTGTGTTGTGAGGATTTTATTATTTTTGACACGGCGTAGGTAGTTAGCCAAAACTTTGGCTAAGACAATGTGTGTTACAATGCATTCATCAACTGGATAGATCACTTCAGAAATCAAATCCTCTAACCCCCAAATCCAGAGTAATTACGGGAGCACATAAGAGACATTATGTGCACCCATAGTTACTGCACCTCCTAGTGAAAACCTGGGAAATGGGAAATTCATACTGGAATCCAAATTGTTCTTACACTGGAGCAAGGATTCCCCGTAGTTACTCCGGATTTTGCCTTAAATCTTATAAGAAACATTTCAACAGAAATTTTTGTGGTCCCCAGTGTTGTGACTGGAGCAAAATGCGACTGACCTTCTGCTACTCAGGATTGGATTGTGTCAATCATGAAGTCTAAGCCAAGATGAAAGAAAGCAAAGAAATGTTAACTGTGAGACGACTAGAGAATAGGGAAAGGCCTGGTCTGCCATTCTCAAACTTTTCTTTAAACTAATTGCTGACTAGAGACCTCCTGAAAATAAAATGGACATTCCAGAAGAGTTGTTCAGAGCCTGTGTTTTGAACCACTTAATGAGACTGGAAGTTTGGTAGAAAACAACCCAGAGTGATTTGAGTTTGTTGGCTTCTGCACCCTGCACAAATTCTACCTTGAGGCTGACTCTTCCTTCCCAGGTGTTCTTTCACCACCTGTAAATGTGTGAAACAACTCCACAGTTTCACACACAAAAAAACACATCTGGATAAGTCTGCCATGTTCTTTCTTCTCTGAGGAAAATGGAGCCTGAAAAGATTATCCTGAACTTTTGACTTCTTGGTGAAGAGGGAATAAAACAGAAGTGAAAATCACAGATAAAAGGGGAAACACTCAAGAGGTGTACAGACAGCACCAGCAGCCAAAACCCCTGTTGTAGCACTAAAATGCGTTATTTCCACTGTCGAGCTACTTACGTTAAGTTGTTCACACACAAAAGGCATTACGTTTTCATTTTGCAATGTTCATGGATTTGGAAATTGTCCATGTTCCTCGCTTTAAATGAAGACCAGACAACACCTTGTTTGTGTAAGTGCAATGTTCACAAAGCTAAGTGGGGCTCCAAAGTCTGTTCTGGGCCTTTAGTATTCAAATGTCAGAGACAGGATATGATGAAGCAATGATTAAAGAAAAAGTGGAAAATCTGCAGCTAATTTCCATAAAGAAGAAGCATGATTCAAACTGTACATTCAGGATCCTGGTGTTTATGCATACCAGATGGACAGAGGTTCTTTTCCATTTAGAGTTATTAAGGTCTTGTAGTAATCCCAATACCATAGGAACTTTTATAGATAATATAACCTTTCTGTCACTTAGGAGACTTAGGAGCTTCCTGTTCCCCTAAAGAAGGACAAGATCTGAGCTACCTCAGCTATGAGGTAAACATCTCGTGAGGAAAAGAGCACACCATCCGTTTTAGGACCATTGACAAGGCACACCATGTGGCTTGGCAGGGTGGCAGAGTGGTTGAAAATCACTGCTCTATATAGTTTCTGAACTCTGAGGTAATAAAAGAGTTTTGGTTTTTCTCCAGCCTGTACCCTTTTTGGTTCTAGGTCTCTCATGATAGAGCATATGCTGCAGGAATATTACAAGGAAAATGGTGATGGTGTCAGAAATAAGAGATTTATTATTCTCTTATTCAAGGTTGTCCCTAATTAGGATTCCATTCCAAAACCATCATGGATTTAAAAAAAAAAATCAGTGGATAAAAGTAGAAAAATAGATTTAAAGACCTTCTTCATGATTTTGGCTCCTAATGGAAGAAAGTTATGCCTCGATATCCACAGGGGTTCTGCAGACTCTGTGCTGATACCAAAAAAGTGTTAAATAGTAAAAAAATAAAAAATATGTTCCAATACAATTATTTCAAAATGGCTTTGCTTGCTATTGTAGAGAGGCAGTTAGCAATTAGAAATGCAAAGTGCCCCCTGCCTTTGCCTGGCTCAGCTGAAGAATGGAATAATTGCTTGCACAACTGCCTCTCTACAACAGGAAGAAAAGCAGTTTAAAAACTGATTTTGAAGGGATGCATTTTCCCCCTTCTTCAGGGATCAGTACGTTCCTTATTTGCAGTGGCCTTTTGTGTTAAGTCAAATCCATGTATTAAAAAGTCAAGTGTATCACAAAGTTGGACCTACTTTAACAAGCTGGTTTTTAAAAACTTACCGTACCTTTTTTTCAATTGGGTTTTTATGGTTGCTGTTTTTATATTACTGTATTTTATTGGAAATCTTGCAAGCTGCCTAAAATTCCTTATGTTGTTAAAAACCTCAACACTACATACCTCATTCCAGTTGTTCCTTATGTGTGCTCGTTTCTGGGACGGATATCTCTATAGCATCCTCATTCTGTGACTCCTTATGTTCTGCTGCAGGGACATGAAGGGTATATTAATAGACATACCAGAAAGTGCCTATTTGTGGTTTGTGTGAAGGGCTGTTGAAGAATGTGAAGCAGGAAAAGGTCTGGACAACTCTTTGATGGGAGATTGCAAGCTGATAAAGCTGTCATGAGTCAGAGACAGGAGGCGTTGCCATTTACAGCTTGGCTGATCTAAAACTCCTCTGGAAGCTTGGTAGGCATTCCCTGATGCCAGTAGTGATGATAATCATGACTATGCTATGAAGGATTCCATCCAAAGTGCTGCGTGAGCTGCCTATAGAACAATTAGTAACGTGACACTGTGAGATACAGGAAACTGGACTAGATTGGCTTTTTCTATGTTCCTACGTGGTTGGGTATGTGGGTTGAGCCATTGCAGTTGGTGGCCTGTGTCACATGTGTCACTCAAATGATTGGCCCATGCAGTGTTTGTGATAGGCACATCCCAACCAGCTATGCATGTTTACACTGATGTGTGGTATTACTCAGTTTGATGCTCTTTGCCTGCCTCCTGCTATGACTGAGGGTTATAGAGCAGCTTGGTAAAATGGCGCACATGGATTCCAGACTTGTACGCCCCTTTTCTTTTGTGTCCATCTTGGCTGGTTCAGGACAATCATGGAAAATCATGCCTTGCTGTTGGCTGCTGTTGTGTTGCTCATTCCCAATCTCTGCGAAGAGGATATCTCCCCCTAGCATCTGTCTTGGTCTGTTCATGTTGGCAGTCGTTCTTTGACCACCTGTATCAGGGCTAGGTGGCTGAAGTGAATGGCTCCTTGGGTGGAGATGATGCTTCATGGACAACACACTATCAGAATATCCATGGATGCTGAGGTTTATTGCAGCATAGCTTTGTCTGGCTTCTGGCAGTCCTCTTGCAAAATGGGTTTAGGATGGAGCCGTTCTTGCATTAGTGATGATGCATCATCAGCACAGTGTCTGCATACAGTCAGGCTGCCAGAAGGGCCTTTTGTACCTATAGATCCTTGGAAGAGGAATTCCTTTTGATCATAAGAATATTTCCTGCTTTGAATACAAGACTGACCTTCACCCCAGGCTAATTTTCGAAGTTGAAAGGAGAATGCAAACTTCCATAGATGTGTCATCTTCCTTCAAGATCAAGGTACCAGAATGGAGTTTAAATGTATGGTATTCCCCTCTCCAATGTATCCCCTTCTCCAGCCTTCAAAGTGGAAAGGAAAGCTGTAACACAATGTAATGAATTTCACTACATTGTGAAATGAATTGTCACCACAGAAGATTGCATTTGCTGCATTTCAAGGGAGAATTCCAGTTCAGTCCTTCCACCCATTGCACTTTTTTTTAATACAGAAGTGTTTAACAATTTGATTTTCTGCTGTTTCCATGAAGTTGCAACAGCCTCTGGCACGTACTGAAAAATTTCCATCATAGCTTATTCATGCCTTTCCTAAGGAACAGCCTGGATTTGTTTTGCCTCTCTGCCAGGATAGTGGTTTCAGGTCCTGATAGAGAGGACTGTGAACTTCGGAACTCAGCTGATGTACAGTAAAAGTCCTTTATCTTCATCATTAAAAAAATACAATTGCTTCAGATCAAGAATTTTAAAAAACTTAGTGCAAATAATGTCTTGTTGAATACAACTTAAGTTCTATCCTGAGTATACCTAGGGATATTCAGCACAATCTTGCAATTATATAAAGGAGACCCCTTAACTTTTTGACCAACCTGTAAAGTAGGACAGTATTATTTGCTATAGCAGACAGGAGTCTAAGGAAGACAGAATAAAGACTTGTTGCAAGGCATCTTGCAAGTTCATGGCTACGTGATTCAGACCATGGATAAAATAGTAACTTTGGAAGCAGTGCGAGATGCATTGTCTTCAATAAGTAGTTGAAGGTTGAACTTCTGGTTCATACAACATGGAAGACAGCTACGCAAACCTCTACTCCAGAAAGAGTCGTGCACAAACGCGGCCGTCTGAGAATCGCACACTGATCACACCATGATCTGGTACATACAGTTCTTCCCTCCTCTGTTAAGTGCATAGGGAGGAGGAGATCAAATCTTTTATTTTCTGTGCACATTGTTACCAACATGCAAAGGTGTACAGTAACTCAAAGTTACCAGGTTAATCTGCATCTCTCTTTTGTAGCACATTTAAAGTATTAATCCATCTTTCCAAAATCACACACTATTTGGCAAATACTGTAATAAACATAAAAGCCTTAAATGGTGAAAAAGGGATAGTAGAAAAAGATGTATTTTTAAAAAGCACTAATACACCATCCCTTCCATCAATTTTCAACCTTTTTGATCTTACACCACCTTAACAAAGTACCACGTCTTATCAGTTTTTTAAACAACTGAGAGGCACACTATGCTATTGGTGGAAGACTCGCATCACCCAATGGCCTTTCTAATGAATGATCCAGCAAATTCCAGCAAGACACCTATAGACTACTTGTAGCACAACTTTTATTATTTATTTATCATCTGTGATGCCTGAGCTAACAGATAGTGGATGGAATGCCATTCTCCTTTACTGTTGCCGTTATAGTTGGATGTGGCAGTGCAAGAGGGCTTTTGGAAAAAGCAGACTTTGTTGCTGCCTGCTTCCAAATGCCTACATAACAGCCTCCCCATTGCTCCCAACTGTTACCTTATTCAGTAAGTTGCTCTTCTGAAGGTGGAGTAAGCCTTGTAATATCATATTAATACTAGCAAAAGCATACCCGTATTTGGGAGTAAAATTCCCCATACGACATACCCCCAGTGCACATCAACAGCTCATGCACATCACCTCCCATGTGCAACATCCCTCATGTTCATCCACCCCATGCACATCAGTTCCCTATGCGCAACATCCCACCATGCCCATCAACCCCATGTGCAACATCCCCCATACGCAACACCCCCAGGTGCATCATCCCCACATGCACACCAACCCCCATGTGCAACATCCCCCCATGTGCAACATCCCCCATGAGCTCCCCATGCACATCAACCACTCATATGCACCAACCCCCCAAGCGCACCACCTCCCCATGCGCAATGGCCCACAGTGCAACCCCTCCCTTCAAACAACATCCCCCCCAGTGTACCGGGCACCAAATTGGCTGGATGTTGGTCAGTCTTCCATGTTAAGTATAGGACATGCTAAATAAAAACATGTTGCACCCCTTTTCAGCCCCTTCAGGGTTAAATTTCTCCACATCAGTTCTTGGTGGGTGTTGATGTGACAGAAGGAACTCCCTCCCCAAATTTAATGCTTCTAGGTCCAGGGGTTGGGGCAGAACATCCCTCAGTCACAGATACTTCAATGCAAAGTATAGGGAGGAAAACACAGTTTTAACCTCTTTCTGGTTGGAATTTCTGAAAACCAGTGCTTAGTTACTCCCTCCATCACGGAAGGAACACCCACTCCAAATTTCACGCTTCTAGGCCCAGCGGTTTTGGCTGGGCATTGATGAGTGAGTGACTTTTCTCTTTTATATATACAGAAGATCAGCATTAGTTTGCTATTCCTTTGGAGCAAACATTCCCTTTTCAGAGAACATAAATTTTCACTGGAACAGGTCCAAGTTAAAATAACACAACATATTCAATACACAATGTAACAAGGGGGTTATATAAATTTATTCTTTCACGTAACATTTGATTAGTTTGGAAAATTCCCATTTTTAAATGTTTAATTCCACCTTTTATTCACTCATTTATTACTTTAAAAAAATCACTAAAAAAGGATCCCCGCCCTCCCAAAATACAATCTGTATCTGCTCTATATTTACAGATAACTGGTCGCTATAAAGGCACAAAATTTAAAACTAACGTTTCAATACCTTTTGTGCATAATATAACACTGACAATACTGACTATTGCATTGCCATATTCCCTTTTGTGGAATCAAAAGGAGTGAGAAGTTGTTTTTCCAGTGTGGCGTTTTGTGTGTGTGTGTGAGAATGTGCAGCCCCAACTTTATTCTTATATCTGGGAAATTCTTTGTTTCAGCATAGACCACAGTGGCTTCACTGCAGCTTCCAAGTATAACACTGTCACAACACTTGGCATTTAAGCACAAATTTAAGAAAATTCAGCATGCGCAGTTCTAAGAATGCATGCTGATGGGGCACGGCAATATAAGCAAAAAAGAAGACTGCAGGCACTCTAAGCAACTCTGGCAAAGATTAAACCAAGTTAGCTTTAAAGTTTTGTAAAATAATTTAACACCCAGGCAATCTGATTTCTTGATCTTCTAAGTGCTTAATTTTACACACAAGAAGAGATTCATATCAAAGGGAGTTAATTGTGATTAAAATCTGGTGCTTTTAAAATTTGGGACCTCTATATTGTTGGACAGTACCTGTTACATTTCAAGACCAAAATACTTTGGCTCCCAAACTTTAATGCACGACTTAACAGAGAAAAAACTGATATCCCTCCATGCATTATTCTGTCCCATGTTTTTCAAACACTGGAGAAAGGAGGAGGCAAAGTGGTTTTTTCAGGTTTAAAGCCATCTGTGGACATGGTCAAAACTAATGCTGATAGGTAACAGGTTACTATTACATCATATATATTCTCACCTTTAAAAAAATCCCCTTCGTGTGTATAAGATTTTCTTCCCAATAGAAAAGAATTATCCACAGAAAGTGTCAAAACTAATTCTCACCCCAAGTTTTGCATATATAAAAAACTATGGTAACTGGTTAAGTCTAATGCCTTCGTTAAGAGTGGTTTACATCCACCTTAAAGGATTTGTACACTGTACATAAATAAGAAGTTACAGTACAAGTAATTCACAATATTTGCTATGGGAATGGTTCTCTTTCGATAAATTCATGTTTGGAAATATATTGCATCATAGAGAGGCACTTCATGCTATCCTTCATTTCAAAAACGTATACCTAGTCATTTGGAAAGAGACAAATAGTATAAACCAGATATCTTGACCTTTCACAGTATAAAGAACACAACTGTTAGCTCTAGCCATGCGCAACATGGACTCTCTGGTGACTGTCAATACAAATTTTTGGAAACAGTTTGCCTCAAAACATCTGTAATTTGACAAATCACAAACTTAGATCAGCTAACACATGTAGATGTCACTGCAGGTATCTGACCTATGTTATTTTATCACTGAATGAAGAGTCATGTAAGCAATATCCTTCTCAAATAAATGCAACAGTGCTGTTTTGTCATATGAAATTAGTGCTCTGTCTAAGTGATGGCCCAGAGGTCTGGTATGATGAATTAATTAGCTTCCATTCTCTATTATAAACATTTATCACCTTAATCTCTTAAGCACTGTAAGTGTACAGACTCTAAAAATAAGATGTTTTGCTACAAATAAAGTGTCCTTCAGTGGCAGTATAAACTAAAACAGTCCTTTGCTTTGAGACGACCATTAAAATCAGTTTTAGTGTTCCAGGCAGCAGCTAAGTAGGATTAACTGATGGCAATAAGGTCTATTTTGGTCTTCCGCTGCATCTTTTACAGTGCAAGCTTAACCTCGAAGGTTTCTTAGACTGCTTCCCCAAAGTGAGGGGAACTGCCCCAAAGTGAGCAGTCTCTTAGACTGCTTCCCCAACACTGACCTGATTGTGGAAGACTTCTCTACAGTTGTTTGCAGGAGGGAAGGGAGAGAAATAATCAAAAATGTGATTTACTAGAACCATTTATGGCAAAGGATTTTTCACCTACTGTGGGATCACACCTGGCAAACATTGATTAGTGCCAATACAATTTTTTCCCATGGAAATTAGAGGAAAACAACATTTCCACAGGACAGGAAAATCAGAACACATAAAGTGCAGAAAGACCTCAATTTTTAAGCAGTACCAGAAATACCTTCATGATAAAAACCACATGCTATGCCCCTCTGGCATCCCAGCCCTTCATTCTTCATTTAAAGAAGTAAAAAAATTCAGTGCATACAATATAGTTATAAGTAATAAAATACTAAACAAAGAACCCTATATTATTATTGCAAATGCTGTCCAATCTACATGAGTAAAACAATCCACATTTGGTGTTCAGAAAGACAGACAAGTGCTCTCTCTTTTTTGGCACAATTTGTGCAGAAAAGGCGGCTTTGGTCCTTGGTACCTAAACTCCCAAAGTGCAGAGGATGGTGTGCAGTGATGGCTGTCCACAGGGTTGCCAAGTCCATGTGTGCAGTCAGCTGCAAGAGCCTTAATTGACTGCTACCAGCGGCCACTCACACTAGCAATGTCTGAATGATACTGACGGGGCAGCCGACCGCTAGCACCGCCTTCCAGAAATGAGGCACGGACATTGGCAGGGTCAAACAATTTTCTTCGGTTTTTATTCAGTTCTGCATGAGGAAAACAGAAACATTTTAAAATTTTATATAAGATCAGAAAACAGCCACTAGAAAAGAACCAAACATTTAATTACAGTCATTTTATACACACAGGGAATAATCCTAGCCAATTTAGGCCAGTACAACTCACCCATCTCCCTGTTCTTGCAGTGGCACTAGGGAGGCCAGTGCATATCTGCATTGGCTTAAACTCCCACCCCCAAAAGTGCCTTATAGCAATTTTGCAACACTCCCAGACTAGCACAGGACTTGTGCCAGCCTAGCCAAGGGTAATGATTTCACTGACACACACATATCCCACACACACACACAAAAGGATATTCTAAAATATGAACTACAATTTTATAGGAATAGGCATTCAAACCCTTTTGTCCTGACTTGCTGTCTTTTTTAATTCAAAGATGCGGCAAGCAGTTGTTTACGAAAGATGCCATCTGCGTTACTAGATATTTTGGAATTTCTAAAAAAGCTTCTTCAGATGACAACAGCACCACCTTTAAGTCCATCATCAACTCTATGGCATGGCGTTAATAAGAAGCCATGTGGCATAGTGAGCAAGGGTAAGGAAGCTCAGGTTCAAATCTCACCATCAGTCATAAAGAAGCTGTAAGCAGACTCCCTCATGTCAACTCCAACATCTACATAATGGATTTGACAAACTGACCTGCCTAATAGGGATGATGGTTAGGATACCAAGATAATGTACATAAAGTACTTTCAGCACTCTGAAGCACTATATAAATGTGCTGCAACATTTAATCAGTTGAGTAATGATAATTTTCACTGATGAAAATGCTATACCTAATCAAGCAATAGATTAAAATTTTAATAAGAACGCATACACACATATATATATACACACACACATATGTGTGTGTGTTTGTGTGTGTGTGTTTGTGTGTGTATATATATAAACTACAAATGGAAAGTACTAAAGTAGTTCTCCTTTACTCTTACACAATGAAGTCTCTAAAATGGCACCTGCTATGACATATATAAGCACCATTTCAACAAATGTTTTATTCACATGTATGTAGACATCCCTGTATGTATGTAGACAGTTCAAATAAAATATCTTTGATCAACTAAGTTTCTTTCAATTATACAACAATTTTCATACAATTTTAACTAAGTTTCATTCAGTCATACAACACTTAATTGTGCTAACTCCTTTGCTAGCCAAGAAAAATGTTTAAATTTTAAAGTGAAATTGTTATACTGGTTACCTGAGATTGCAAGCAGCATTTTCCTTCGTGCACCAAAAGTCGTAATCCCAAGTTCTTTCAGATCTTGATCGGTGAGAGTAAGGAATGTCTGAAGATCAATCTAGAAAAAAGTATGAAGATACTGCTTCATTAAATTTAAGTTACAAATATTTCAAACTCATTTTTTTACATATAGTGAAAAACCTCACTAGTGAAAACCTCACTAAGGAACTGGATGTTTAAACTTTCAGATTGCCTTTTCTATCATCAAAAAAGGCTGGACAAGAGATAGTTATATCAATTTACCACAGCAGAAAGAAAAATAGGTTTTTCCCTGCCAAATCTTTTCCACTTGGAAATACAGATGTAACAATATCTTAAAATGTACATTCAGTGACCAAATACTGCTTGGGTGGTATGTCAACCACACGGGCAAAAGAATTTACATATGCCTTGTGTTGAGGGAGCATCTACAGTGGTGGTGGGACTGTACCTTTAGAAGTATGTATAAAGGAACCTGAAGCCTCAGTGAACAGGCTAAGAAATCTCCCAGATTTAATACTGAACACCTGTTAGCAAAATCTTATTGGTTTATGCCAATGCAGTAACTGAGGTGCCAGGCTAGGATGACACAAACATGCTATATAACATGTTACAACATCAGAGAACAAGCAGTGCCTGTGTGTGCTCCAGAAAGAGATCCAACAAAGCAGGCAAGTCCCTGTCAGATGGTGCAAAAGAGGGAGACAGTGACAGTGTCCATTGGGTTCAGGGCTGTAGCTCCATATTAGATTTGAAATTTATTTATTTAAGCCATTTGTATCTTGCCTTTCTTCCCCCACAAGGGGGGAATCAAGGCGGCCAAACAACAATTAAAAAACAATAAAACACCACTAAATGTGGATGCAAACTCTCCCAACCAGAATACTAATTTCTATCACTAATGTTTTTCCTTAACTTTATCTTCCAAATGAACAGTGATCATCACATACAAAAGGAGGCACAAGAACAATTTAAACTCCTATATTTTTAGAAGGGCCAGTTGTTCAAGGTTACCTGTCATTTATAACTACATGTTCCTTGAAACAAAGGAAACCTGATACTGTTAGGCCAGTATGGCAGAGACTGGTTGATAGTGCAACCCATGTAGGTTTTGACAAAGCAAAGCTACAATCCTTTTTTATAGTAAACATGCTAAAAGTCAACTTTGAAGAATGTCACTGTCCCGTGGCAGCACATAGGTGTGCTTCAATGTGGTTTTGTGTTTATGAACATAGGTGCAATATATAAAATTGTGCACCCAGACAATTGAAATTCTGTACCCAAAATGGATTATGTTGATAAACTGTGCAAACCCTAATAAAATTGCCCTATTTTGCAAACAATGATTTGTTTGGCAAGTGGTGGATAGTGAAAGCAAGATAGTGAAAGCAGGACTCCTATCATCCGTTACAGAACATGAACTTTAACCATAACTTAGGCATTCAGCAAGAACTGTCCCCACAGCTTTCAAGCATATCTTTATAGCCATAAGAATTACCTGAATTTTGCACCAAACATTTCATTATATGTTCTTGTCAGGCTCTTGGGAATAAAAATAGCCCAAATTTTGCCTCTGTTAAGCACCAGGCTTGACTCTCTACTATAGTAAAATTCACAGGCCCTTCTTCTGTTATCTAGATCCACTGCAAGTCATCAATGCCACTGGTGGCCCCCATGCCGTTAGCTAGTAATCCTTGCCTGTGTATCAATACAATCCTTATAAAACAATAGGGAATCACAGTTTGGGGAGTCCAGGCCCCAGAGAAGCCCAGAGTTGCTTCTGTCAGCACTGTGTTTTCAAAACACTGAGGTCTGAAGCTGGCTGTTCCTGCATTCAGGGAATGACGATGTGGTCTTCATAGAATAGTCAATGAAAACGACAGCAGATGGTAGCAATTGAGCGATTTAGTTTGGAAAGTAATCAAAACACTCTAGCAGGAACAACAAAAATGCCTTTTCCAGACACTGACCTCTTGTTGCTGAAATATGTCTGTGTATTTGCCCAAGCCCAGTTTGCTGAACAGCTCAGGCAGGTCAGATCCCTTAAACAGAGTGTTCAAGTTACAGCCGTTGCTTCCTGTCAGCGAGGAGATGCAGTCCATGTAATTGCTGCTGCTGAGATAATGTTCAGCTGAAAGTTCAGAAAAGGAAGTTGCTTTTGAGTTTCCCATCACTTTGCATGTCAGCTTAAACAGATATTCTATTAAATTGCGTGAATAGTGTCCAAATCACCTTGATGACTAGATTTCACTTTTTTCATCTCAAGTTATCTAGCCTCAATATTAATACTTTCCTGTAGAAGACTAACCACTGCAAATGAGTTACCACATAAGGTCAGAAATGCAGGGTTGGTGCCAAACAGCCCCAACCTCAGCAATCCCTATAACGTGAACTTTTCATGTTTTATGATATCAGCAGAATGCTGAACCAACAGTAACCAATGAGATGAGGTGTGCCGATGATGAACTCATTATGATGTCAGAGCACAAAGTAAATGGGAAGCCACATTAGGTTGGGTGGGTAGAGGGGAGAACATAATGAGGCTATGACCTTCAGCAGATCTATATTTCTGACAGCATTCTTATACTGTACGTTGGGGAGAGCCTCCCCGCCTTTCCTGGGGCTTCTGGCCCCATCGGAGGGAGCAGGTAGAGGTGGGCAATGGGAGACGGCTGCAGGGCGGGTGGCTGTGTTCCCTGGGGGGGGGGCATGGAGACGTGGCTGCAGCTGCAGTCGGGGCCCGTATCGGGCAGCGTTGGGGGGCCGGCATAGCCCCCATGCTGGAGGAGGCTGGAGGGACATGTGCTCGGTGCGCCCGCAATGGAGGGAGGGAGGTGAGCCAGCCAGGCGTGTGAAGCCATGGGGGAGGTTGGGCAGCCGGAGGTGTCTGCTGGAGGTGTCTGCTGGAGGTGTCTGAGCTACCAGCGCTGGCATCACAGAGCTTGGGGAGACTCCTGGAGCGATCAGAGGGTGGAAGGGTGCGGGGAACGGTGGAGGAGAAGCTGGGGGGATGACAGGGGGAGAAACCAGATACGGGAAGCCAGGGGGACAGGGAGACTATCCAGGCCTGGGTCAGCCTTGGTGGCAAGGAAGGTGGCAAAGGGTTAAGGCAGCACAAAGGAAAGGAACAACACCTCAGGAAGCAAAAGGCAATAAAATGGGGGGGAAGACTGATGATGAGGTGGAGCCTAAAAGTAAAACCTTGCTGCTGTCATGGTGTCTGAGGCTTGAGGATTTGGAGAGGAGCTGTGCTGGGGTCTCCCTCCTCCCTACATCACTGAACCACCCTATTGTAGACTTCTTGGAGTGGACTTGAGCAGACTGGCTGGTGGGTGGGGAGAGACTATGGCTTTAGGGACTGGGCCCAGTTAGGCCGCACCCCACACAGTATAACATTTATAACTAATAGGTTAAGTGATTTGTGCTTAGACTCAGAATAATTTGATGCAAGCCAAACTCAATAGAAATCCATGCCACAGTTAGAGACTTTTTGCAAGTCATTACCTGATCTGTTTTGTTTCCGTTTAGGGCTGCTGATGGATGAGACATAGTCATTGGGACCTGAAGGACCAATGCCATTATGATCTCTCCAGTTATCAGACTCACTACCATTTCCCAAATGTTCTCGGCTGTTGGACCGTGAGAGGGACATTGATGAACTCTGCAAGGAAGATAAGAAGGAAAAGCCACTTTCCATTAACCTCCATCTTAAGAACAAATAATGCAACCTCTAAAATACCTTTTTAGAGAAAATCATGTTTCCATTTAGGACAGCTATTAGCCCTAAAAGGTAAGATTCCCTATCATGAGATGCTAATATCTCCTCCCACCTCTCCTACTCTTTCTCCCTGACCTTCCCTGGATGCTGCTGAGTCTCCTCAGTGCTGGTTCATTTAGAACATTGTTTTAATTAATCTAAAGTTATTCTTTTCTTTTTCCTATTATTGTATGTTTCTATCTCCAATATTATGGTGCATGAAAGGATAATTGTCTCTCTCATCCTTTATACAATTCATTATGTATGCCATGAAGCACTTTCCACAAAGAACTAAGATGCATCTAGAATTAAAATACTGTTATTTAAGCAGTATTAACACATGTACTTTCTTTTAAAATGAAAACCAATGAAAAGCAAGGCTCTGATTTATGACCCCAATTTCTATAGAGACAAAATAAAATGCAGTGCTAATTCCACAGAAGCATCATTAGCTTTTTTAAAAAATAAAGCAGTTGGGGGCTAACTATGTTTAAAAGTGTACATAACATATATAAACTCAAGATAATCATGTCCTATTTCTAGAAAACAAAATGTGGAGTAAGAAGACAAATGTTTCCAGTAAGTAACATTTAAAAAAATTCTTGAAGTATGAGCCAACTTCAGAGGCTTTGTTTTTTAAGGGAAGACATTTACCATCCACTTCCAAAGGAAACTTTTAGGGGAGAGTTTTTGCACAGCTTTAAACAGAAAAAAAGAAAATGAAGCCATGCTAGCGTCACAGCAGCTTTATCAGGTCATTCCAAACCCTGACCTAGAATTGAATGCTACCCTTCTTGACACCAGGTTTTTGCCACCATCCACTGGCAGCTTTGCAATCCACGTCTGGGCTAATCTGGAACAAGTGATCTCTCTAATACCCATGAAAGTCCTCAAAACTGCCCAATAGAAGCAGGAAAATAAAGGGATTCATGCTCTTTATTTTTCCCACATGTCTCAAGCGCAGCAAAAACAATGAGCACTGGAGTCTCTGAAGAAATAGTTTATGGAGCAAAAAGCCCAGGCTGTGGTTTGTTTCTGGGCTGAAGCCAAGTGACTCAGACACTGAAAACATTCAGTCTCCTAATAAACTTCTACAAAAAAAGGAGTAAGCATCAGAAGATAATGTGAAACACACCAGGGTAGTGTATTTGCTACACGTACATGTGTGGAACAACATGCACACAGCTAAACCTGTTCCAAAGAAAAATCCATTTTAATCATTTGGATACTATCCAAAGATGTGCATATGGTTTATAGACATGCTATAGCCCATTTATTGAAATATTTTGCCTTGGCAAGACGGAAGGAATTCTGAATTGTGAGCAGCTTGTGCCGTTAAATAATTATAATTGCTCTCTGTAATCAGTTAAGTATATGGATAAAGCCTTATCTTATCAGAAATTATTCCAATCCGCCATAGTCCCACTGCCAAAGATCAGCCATAGTGGAATTGCTCTTCCTCCTATACTCGCTTTTCCAATTTGAATGCCTGCAAAATTCAGCTTTGTTTGGGCTCAGTAAATACACAGCAATGTTACATGCTCTGTTACCCTGAAGGATTGTTTCTTGTTCCTTCACAAAGCTGTGTCTAAGATGCTAAAAAGGAAAAACAATATACCTTACTTCAGACCTTGAAAGATCCATCATGAACCTGCCTATATTTACTGGTACCTCTGCCCAGAAATATTGCAACAGCTCATGCCAGCACAAGCATAGTAATGCTACAGTCTTCCTCCCCATCAAGTTATCAGAAAAGGTTTTGCAATGCGATATGTGTAAGTTCATAACATCTATATTCCATGCAAATCAGTCTACTTATGTGAAATCTTTCTGGGCTAGGGCAGTTGCCAACAAGGAGAAAAAAACAACATTTTCCTGCATTCTAGGTATCACATGACCTTAAATCTTTTCAGGCTTTCAAATAAATTATGTACACGTAGCTTATGCATGAGGCAGCTGAAAGCTTCAGTTTTCTTGTTAAGCCCGTAACAAGACGGGTCTACGTCTTAGTCAGCAAACCATGACTAACCATGCAATTACCCATGAAAACTAGGTACAAAACCACTGTATTGAGACTTCTGCCTACCAGGGGCTTGGTGGGAAAAGTTCAGCACAGTTTTTACTGGGACGTCTGCCTAGCCACAGAGTGATGGGCTAGGAATGTACTGGATTTATCCAGCATGGCTTGCATTTTTCCTTGTCATGGTGCCCAGATTCTTTTTGAACAACTCCACTGGAACAAGTTCTAAAAATTAATCAAGAATTTTCTAAGTTAATGAATAATTAAACCTGAAAAGCCAAGGAACAACTTAGTGCTTTAGAAGATCATAATTTCTCAGGCTCACAAACCTGAGCATTAAGGTTAAGGAGAATGGGTCCAATGTCCTACATGCATGGAACATGTTAGATTTCTGAACCTAACTACAGGTTCTGGGTGAGTTGTGGGCTGATTAAAACTTTCAGAATTCAAACTGACAGTTGGGTTTTGTCAGTTGGAACTCTCAGTTGGAGTTGGAGCTCTGTTTGTCAGTTGGATCTCAGATGTCAGTTAGAGCAGAGGCAAGCTGTGAAGCTCTGTAATACTGATAAGCTCTGAGGTGTTTTAGACTGAAGGACTTGAATTTACGTGTATGAACCGGATTGTCTTAAACTACCCTGAAATGTAAATACAGTCAATAGAAAACTACTCTGCTGTATATTGTCTTTACTGTTGCGGCACATAAACAGTCACAGGACATCAATCAGTCAGAACATATTTTTTAAAAACCACACTGGTCTCCATACCTCATAAGTCGTTGACATAGATGGTTTGTACGATACATGGTTAGCTCTTCTTAATTCCTTGATTGTTTCAGCTGGCATTGACTTAGAGAAGCCAAGCCCACTCCAGGTATTTGTTGGTGTCCTCACTTCTGTCACAACTGGTTTTTTTAACATAGCTAGAAAACAAAGCACCACCATGTTGATATGAGATCATCCTGTTTGCTTTCAAACTCTGCAGACTGATAAAGTTCACAATTCAGCTGTAAGAGACCATGTACAATGAGAAAACATGCATCTCTGACCCCATGTAAAAGATGACAGCATGTAAAAGATTTACAGTATGTAGAGGGACTGGCTGTGACTGTGTATAGGATCACTGGCTGTGACTCCCTATGTAGGGGTATAATCAGTGGTGGGCTCTAGCAGGTTTGCACCTACTCTCGGTTGTTAACAAGAGATAGCCATTTAAAAGTGGCTGCCAGATGGGCATAGAACCAGTTGTTAATTTCTTTGAATCCCATCACTGGGTATAATTCTATAGTTTGTACAAGACAGTGGGTTCCACAGTTCACCCTGGATTGTTTCTGTGGCTCCCCAGGGAGCCATGGCTCACAGTTTGGGAACCACTGGCTAATAGGCTGTCTGGCTACTAGGTGACCTAGATACTCTTAGCTGCCATGTTATACACGAAGTGTAGTTCTACTGAAAGAAAACCTGCCTAGCAGCATATACAACTTGGGGCTTTTTTGAAAATAAAGTTACAAATGTAACAATAGAATCAGAAATAAACCAGTAGGTCATTTATTCCATCCGTGTGCCTCAAGAAGGGAAAATTAAAGACCAAAAGTATGACCTTAGATGCCAAAAGGTTTCAAGTTTGCAATGTTCTTTTACATAAAATGTAAGAGAAGATTTGAAGTTTTTATGCACACAGAAGCTTGAATTGCAAAACATGTTGTCTAAGTTACAGTTTCTCCATTTTAGCAACACAGCCAAATCTCAGGAGTAGGGAGGGAAGCAGAAACCGTTTCATTGCTCTCTTAACAAACAGATACGTGGTACGAGTAAGAGTTGTTCCACATACCTTTGGTTGCTAATAGCTTCTTCTGTTCGTAGTCAAATGCCTAAAAATGAAACACATAGAAGGCAGTTTAATCACTGCTCTCACTAAATGTCATTCCAGTACTCTGCTCTCCAAGCCACAAAGATTTTGATCACAGTCCATGAGTTTGTCTAGAGGAACAGCAAGCACTGAACAACAATGTGCCAGCAGGCCAATGAACATTTTATATACTTAAAATGTTCACCTACAAATAGCTAATTAGGATTATAACTACTTTGAGCAATAACTGCGCATCACTGCTTACAAATACTGTACAGTATCTTCCTTCCCTCTTCCTCCCCTCCATTTCCAGAATATTTAAATTTTTAAGCCACAGTTTCCACTACAGTATTTAGAATGTTAATTTTTATACATACTATACGGCTGATATCATGGTTGTTCCCATATTGCTACAGGAACATAGAAAGTGTTTCCTGTCTTTTGCTTTACAATGTGCCTTATATCAAGCAACTTGGACAGGGAACTGCTTGTGTGTTATGCTGTTAAGCTAAACCACATGGGAGAAATATTTTAAACACATTCTTCTGGGGGTCATGTGGGAGCAACATGCTTCACACATTACAATGGAGGATGTTGCATTATAGACCCCTAGTAGGGGTGTGCATTCGTTATGTAACAAGTAAAAAAAACTGAAGCAAATTGGGCCCAATCATGATTATCACAGAGAAGCCAAAATACCAACTGACTCACAAGCAGCCATTTTAATTTTAATTTTCCCCTAGCAACCAAAATGGATTATTAGATGGTTGCAGGGATGAAAGGGGGGAAAATGAAAGGGATGCTGCTGTTAAGTTGTCTTATCCTCAAAATTGGTGTTCTTGTCACAAACAGAACCCTCCAATCACTGTGACAAGGGGTAAAGTACATACAAAGACTTGGAGACCTTTTTTCTCCCCACCTGTGTCAAGTTCTTTCCACGACTAAAGGTTAACTTGATTCACAATTGATAAAAAATGTTACCAAGCTGATGTCTTAACTAATGTAACCAATGAATTGCTGTAAACAGACTTTTTCCATACCTATTTGACACATTTGATGCATTTAAGATATCAGAATGCTTTAAATTGCAATGCAATTTGGATAGAAAACACAAATGTTATAGGCCAGTGGTGGCAAAGCTTTTGGGCACTGAGTGCCAACAGTTGGCACCAGTGCCTAGCACACATGCCCAGAAATTCAGGCATGTGCAGTGAGCCAGGAGCACCCTGAGTCCATTGCGCATGCCCAGAACTCTGAACATGTACCATGGGCACAGGCCATGTAAGTTTGGTTCGGCTTCAGAGAGGAGCAGCTGCTCCTTTTCAGAGCTGTTGCTGATGGGGTCAGTGCATTTGGGCTAGGGGCATGACAGGTGGCATGTTTCAGCGTTATAGCTGTGTGCCAGCAGGGAGGTCTCCAAGTGCCCTCCCTGGCATGTGTGCCATAGGTTTGCCATCTCTGTTATAGGCAAAACAATAAATGGGTCTTCCATGGAAAACAGAGAGAAGTGAATATGAATGAAAAACAAAAATGATTGTGAATTTAGTACAATTCAGGTTTTTTGTTCACCACAGACAGGAAAGATCTCAAAGGGCTCTTAAAAATGGCCTACATTAGAGAATTTATGTTAAAAAATTCTTTGTTACAGAAACGTAAGTATATGAAAAAATGTTTTACACTACCAACCACTATTGTGGTTTGTGTACCTTATTATGTTAGTGCTGGGCTGTGGGTGGCGCAGGCAGTTAAGACGCTGTGCTTGTTAACCAGCAGGCCAGGGTTCAAGACCCGGGTTGGCCCCACAAGACAGGGTGAGCTCCTATCCTTAGCCCAGCTCTGCGACGCCAGCTGGATCCAATCGTATTGGCTCTGCCTTTCCATTGGACTAATTCAGTGGCGTTGAGAGGGGGGATTTGCTGCTTGGGTAACAGCATCCTCCATAACAATCCTCCATAACAATCTAACCCAGGCTTTCGTGCGTCGCATGCAGCATATGCAGCACCAAGCATGATACCATAGTCTTTCAAGACTGATGGAGGCCTGCTTTTTATGTTAGTGCTGTAAAAGGCCACTAATATTTCCAATTAGAACTCTCAAACGGTTGTATGATATTAAATGCACAACATCACATGACACATTGATGGTAGTGTCTACAGATGACCCTTCCTGGTACAGAACAGGAACAAACCTGCTGCCAATCAACATTTCCCTTTGTACTACACACTTACTTTCTTGATTCTGATTTTTAGAGTTCAAGTGGGGTGTTTCAGGGCATATTTCAGTCCTCACTTGTTTTTTATTAGTTTCATTTGCAGATGGCTTGAGAAATCATCAATTGCTACAGAGAGAAGCTCAATGTTTGATAAATTCAAGCCAACTGCAGATGTTTCTAGGAAGGTACTTATTATTGTACAATAGGGATGACTAATGTCTGTATTCCCTGGAGAATACCAAGTTACACCCAACAATAACCTGAAGCCAGAACTAAATTTTGTCATTTGTTGTGAATCATTAAATGGTTACCAAGCTAAACCATTTAGTAGCAAAAAAGAGAAAGATCATGCAATGAGTTACTGCAGTTGTTCTTAAACGAAGCTGTCATGATGCCTCAGCTGGATCTGGACAGCCCTGTGATCTGCCCCCTTTAAGGGGTGGGGATGAGGTAAGGCAGCAACGCAATCACTAGGACTATGTTGCTATTGATGCTTTCAGGTCTTCACTTGACCCTGCAGGGGCCTTCCAGAGCAATCCTGGCAATCATGTTGCTATCTTTCCTCTGCCTCCACTTAGGCCACTTACAGCGGATCAAAACTTCACTGAGAATTTGAGAATGCTGGGTTAGTGCATATATAGCCCAAATAGACTGTTGTAAGGGTGGAATTTATTAAACACTTCTTGAATTTTTTTAAATCCTTATTGAAATGGACAAATTAAAAATTTGGCAGTGCATCTGGGGCTAAGTAAATTGTTCTGGACACCATATTGGACTCTGAGAACAAGTGGCCTGTTCTTCGCTCATACCATCACTGGGGCTTAAGCCTACTAGAATATGCACTCAGTACCTGCATGTTCATGTATGACGACTGTGGTGCAAGGCGTGCTCTTTCAGAATTTTGTTGGGCGGCTGCTGCCCTTTCAGCTGCTCGTTCACTTCCTGGTGCTTTCTTATCAGCCACTGGGTTCTCTGAAGCACTCAGCTCAGGGTCTGACATCAGTCTGTCTGCAGTGCTGTAAAAGTAAAAAACAAAGAATTTTCATGGAATACAGTAATCTTACCATAACACACCAAACTTATAAGAAAGAAAAACCTGAATGTTTTACTCTTCTAAGTAGCTGGACCACATATATAGTAGATTATTTTTTCCACATTTACAATTTCTGTTTGCTATCATATATTTTAGCCTCAGAGGCCATCAGTATTACTTGCATTATTTTCAGTAAATTCAAATTGAAATGCTCATTCGCAGACACCAGGATTTCATCTTCTGGATACACATTTCCCCATCTAAATGTTGCTAAGACACACCAAGAATCCAAAGTATATAAGCATGGAATTGTTTTGCCAAAAATTAAAAATATTGGAGCATACAAATGGAAACTTGGCTCCACACAGTCCGAGGAAGAAGGCTGGGATCTGGGTCCCAGTTCCACCTCCAACTTCCCCATCCACCTGCCCCATCCACCTGCCCTATCTAAAGGGGCCACATTACATGATGCTGCCCCTCAGTATTTTCTACATATATGAATGCAACATACTGTAAATGGGAGTTCTTTGTGCCCTGCAACAATTCAACAGTTTGCCTTTTTGCACAGGGTTGTTTGGAAGAACTCAACATTTGCTTGAGATCACTGGCATTTGCTGAATGTGAAGGACTTCTTGGCATGCCCACTTCCACAAAAGCATCATTGCAACCTACAAAAAAGCAGAGATTACATTTTTATAAGAGCTCAGCATCCATCAACAATTATAAAACCCAGCAGGAATTCTACCAATTTGTATAGGCAGTTTGAGCCCAGAGATCCTTTTGCAATGCTACAGCTGTAATCATATCCACACTTTCCTGGGTCTAAGATCCATGAACATAAAGGGAGTTACTTCTAATAAGAGGTACATAAGACTGTGAGGTAACGTTGCTTAGAAAAAAATACTAATATTCAAAAAATTACACACACACACATACATACACACCACTTATATGACAGTGATCACACCTGATAAAAATGCTTAACATCTGATTAATATGTTAATTTGGAATAAAATGACATCACTTTTACCTTTTTTTAGATAACACACAGATATTCCTGAAAAAATAAAACCATTAAAATAATAAAACCATTTTAGACTGCCTCTAACTGTAATCCACCTCCATCATTTTTTCTCTCTCACATACAGACCTTCAATGTTAAGGCCAGTATGAAATTAAGCATAATTCACATAAGCAGACTTGCAGCCCAAATCTGACCTGCTCATGGCAGGACATCCATGGTGACTAAACGGCTGCCATAGGATCCTGCGGGAAAGCAGGAACCCACCTGGGGGAGTCCTTGGGGTATGGAGACATTAGTTCCCTTCCCCATGCATAAATGAGCAGCCCTTCTTTGGGGCTATTATTTTCTGCACCAGCTCTTTTGCTGGTGTAGAAACAATGCCTCTATGTAAGTATGAAATGCCTTCGTGGAGGCTCTTCTGGATGTGCCTCCCTTCCTCTGAGTTGCCTCCTGCCTGCTCTCTCCAATTGCCCCCCACCCCCTATGCTCCCTTTTGGCTCTCTGCTGATGCATAGACTTAAGAGCAGTGGAGAATCGGCACTTCACCAGCACCACCCTCTTAGCACTGTGCTAGCTCCAGTGGTAGCCTATCGGAAGTGCTCACATGCATGCTTTATGGCATGTCTGTGGCTCTCAGTTGCTTCCATGGCCCCGCACTGAGCAGATATGACCTGACCAAGCCACCCCACCTTATTGGGAACCTGCTTAACCCCTCTAAGCAGACCATTTACTCAACTGCTGTTTTATCACCTATGACAATAGCTTGTTCTGAATCTCTGAATCATGCAGTGCTGCCACTCTCCATTGGGGAGGAGTATGCAACATCAGAATATACAGTGCTTATTTTTTATTATACCTTCACCAGCATCTGCTTTGGTGGTCACTTGCTCAGAGGCACTGTGGCTACTTGTCTGTCTGGATGGATCATTGTGGTTTGAACTTAATACATTTTCACCAAGTGATGCGGCAGATAGTGCAGAATATTTCATAGCTGAGGTCTGGAATAGTTACAAGAATATTTAATCATCATCATCTTAGGGTTTAACAGTTTTATTTGGGAAAAAACACCAAAGGGAATGAGTAAACCATTAGCATAAAAACCCATTTTTCATTTAGGCTTCTAAAAGGCAAATAGGGAGTGAGAACTTGAGTGGAGGAAACCAGTGAATTCCTTACCCTATAAACCCATACGCTTCCTAACATCCCAGCTTCTGGATCATATTTGCTCCCAAACACTTTCATGCTATTTAGTATAGCATTTCCTATTTTCTCCAATGACAGGAGAATCACTTATATGGATGGAAAGGGATGTAACTCAAGAATACCATAAAAGTGAGAGCCAAAATTACCTTCTGCCAACCTTTTTTCCTCCCAACCTGGTTAATCATAGTCCATTTACATTCCCATTGAGAAATGTTTCCCAAACCTTTTAGAGGCCCTAGGGATTGCTGACTGTAGGGCTTCCTTAGAGCAGAGGCCTACTAGTTCATTAGAGCAGAGGCCTCCAAAGTTTTTGGCAAGAGGGCCACATCATCTCTCTCACACCATGTCAGGGCCAGAAAATTAATTTACATTTCAAATTTCAATGCATTTGCATAAATTTACATACAAGAATGTATTGGAGGGCTGGATAGAGCGGTTTTGTGGGGGGGGGGCACAGTGAGGCTTGCTGAGGGCTACATCTGCCCCCTAGGCAGGGGTTCGGAGACCCCTGCCTTAGAGCATTTAATAATCCAGTTAATATTCAGTTTTACAGAAAAATCTAAAGTCTTAAAAAAACCTGAAAGGCTGGGTTTGAACTTGGCAGAGGCCATAGATGGATATCCACAGCCTCTGCTGGAAACAAAGATACTCTCATCTCTGGGGAAAGCGGCATTCATCCATATCCATAGTTTCATTTAAACATGGGGACGGGTGAGATGGGTGGGTTTCCAGAATGGATGCCATGCCAAATATGGGGGCATGACTCTAAATGTGTACTGATTAGTTGGACCACAATTTTAATCAATGGCTATAGTAAATGCTACATCTTTCATTTTGACAGTCATGTGGCTTACCTTTACATGACCATTTAAAGAAGTTTGACTTTTGTTTTCCGTTTGCATGCCATTGACATGAATGTCAACAGGGGTTAAACCAGGAGGAGGTGAAGGTGTGTTCTGACTATAGTTTGGCACTCCTGATAGAAGAATACTGGTTAAAGCTGCTTGGGCAGAAGATGGCATCATCAGGTGGGGAATAGTAGAGAAACCTGCAAGAAAGTTACACATATTTAGATCTGTAGATGCTTTCCTTTACCTTGATGTATACAAGTATCTGAAAAACAATGAAAAATTCATGATCTGGACACAATGGCTCAACTGGCCCAAGTATTATATAGTACGCTAGCGAAAAGTGTACACACGTTGCGGGAGTAACATTTCTCCATACACCATCCCCCCATGCGCAACGTCCCCCATGTGCAACGTCCCCCATGTGCAACGTCCCCCCATGAGCAACTTCTCACATGCGCATCATCCCCCCATGAGCAACGTCCCCCATGCGCATCCTTCTGCCCATGCGCATCCTTCTGCCCATGCGCATCCTTTCACCCATGCGCATCCTTCTGCCCATGCGCATCCTTTCACCCATGCGCATCGTCCCCCCATGTGCATCGTCCCCCATGCGCAACTTTCCCCCATGCGCATCATTCCCCCATGCGCATCGTCCCCCATGCGCATCATTCCCCATGTGCAACTTCCCCCATGCGCACCAACCCCCCATGCGCAACTTCCTCCATGCACACCAACCCCCCATGAACACCAGCCCCTCATGTGCAACATCCTCCACAGTGCAACCTATTCCTCATAACAACATCCCCCCAGCCTTATCTTACTGACAATCTTTCCTAATTGTTGATTTTTAATTGGAATGAACTTGAGGCATTCATGCAAAGCACTGCTCTGTCCTAAACAATAGTGATACATCCAGACACCAAACACAATAGGAGAACCATTCAAATCAGATGTTTCATAGGCCTTTGTAACCTTTTGTACGCACAATTTTTATAATATACATATTTATGGAAGTTAGGAGTTAAGAACAATTTTGTGCTTCCGTAAATGTATCATAGCAAATTATTTAGAAGTTCCTTTTATTGGAGGATGGAATAAAACAAAACTTAATCTGTCTCATACTAACCTGTGGCACTTGTATTGGCAATTGAAGTGGCCCATAAAGTTGGGCTGGGTGTGCCTGAACTCGGACTCTGCAAAGGACTAACAGAACTATTAAGGGCGTTCAAAAGAGAGTTTGGAGTATTGGAGGTATTGACAGATAAGGCAGTGGGACCTAAGAGACCTGCAAAAAAGAAAATGGGCATCATCATGGTTATAGTCACATAAATAAACCATAAACTGCATCCTCGTTCTATACTATTTAATGCCCCTTGGCTGAAGCTCCTTTTGTGGACTGAAAGAGTTCTAGTCTGTGAAGTATTCAAACATGAAAGATTATGGTCAAAAAATTAAAATTTAACTTATTTCTGCTTCACCACTACACTAAAGGACAAAAATCCTGATAGCACCTCCCTCTCTGGATGGTGATATTTGTTTCCTGGAATTGGGAGTCTGCAGAGCTTTTCTTCCCCTCCCTCCATTTTTAATACAACTTCAGTGATATGGAATCAACAGTCTATTTTGAAAAGAATGGAACTAAGACATTAGATCTTAGATTTTTAAAATTATTAATCCTACTAACAATCCCTGCTTTTCATTTTTGATATATTTCTGATGTTGTTCCCTCAATTGCCAACTTGGCAATATCTTCTTTCCTACCCTTCGCATATCTAAAGTATACAGATGTGGATCACTTAAAGAGGAGGATATGTTTTCCAATCTCCATTGTTATGCAATTATGTTGTTAAGTGAACTTTCAGCTCTATCAGACCTATAAGCCATTAATTTTTTCCAATAAACCGGTTTGTGAACTTTTTAGTTGAAAAGCGTTATATAAATATTGTAGACTGTAGATATCTATTGCTTCTGCTGTGTAAACAGACTCTGTTGAAGGCAATAGGAGAACTGACTGCTTCATTAACAGCCTTTGTTGTACTTTGACCACCTTTCTATGTGCATTTGTCATTAATTTTGTATTGGTAAGTGGTGCACATCTGTACTTAATTTCTTCAATTTCCTTTGTATATGTGTCTATACACAACTATATAATTTAAATCAAAGTTCACTCTTTTTCATCTGATAAGATTAAGCTTCAAAACATTAAGCAAGATGTCTTGTACCAAGTCCAGTAAGTCCTAGCCCCGCTGAGGACAGGATATCCAAGCCAGTACATGAAAGGTCAACAGGACAGGAGACCGTGGATAGGGCTGTACCTATGGCAACTCCACTGCTTTCAAGGCCCAGAAGACATTTTCGTGCCTCATACATGTTTAAGGCATTTCGCTCAACACTTTTTACAATCACTGACTGTATTAAAAAAGAAATTGAAAATACAAATAAATATTTCAAACAATTCTGTACTGTTGGCAATAAAAAAGGAATTGTTTCTAAACCCACTTTTAAACCATGTTAATTCTTTGGCATTAATATAAAAAGCACTCAAAGTACAAGCTATCCAGTGTTTCTTTAGAACACAATAGCTGGAAATTAAAGTACTGTTAGTGGATCACAGTTCACATTTTTGTACATGTGAAATGAATTTATATCTAAATAGGATATGAATGCAGTGTAGGTTTTTAGAATTATACAAGATAATTTGATTCTCGTGTGTGTGTGTGTGTGTGTGTGTGTGTGTGCACAGGAGCACATAAGAGACATTACGTGCAGCCGTAGTTACTGCACCACCTAGTGAAAACTCATGGGAAATTCATATTGCAATCCAGTGCAAATTGTACTTACACCGGAACAAGGACTCCCAGTAGTTACTCTGATTGCGCCCTTATTCTACAACCTATTTGCAAATTACAATCTACTTGTATTTGCAATCTATAAATCCACGATCTACAGATCCACTGATGTTTTTTCGTTATCTCCCTTCTTTTCCACCAGCTTATTTATAAAGCATGAACTTTTAAAAAAATAAATGAGTGGCCAACAAAATGTCTCAGCAATTCAACCTGATTTCACTTCTTTCCATTTACAAAAAAGAAATGCATAAACCATGGATTTACCTATTATACTACTTTTAAAGTTTAATGACTCTGAACTAAATTTAGCTGATCCATTTACATTACTATCTCCACCATGCATCACATCAGTCTGGTATAAACAGAATGCTAGATCCCTATGGTTTGCAAACAATATTTTTTATGCAAGATAACTTGAATTGCCAACAGAAAAAGAGAAATGTTCTTCTAACCTTGCTTGGCTGCTTTGGCTTTGGTTTAATACTAATGAAGACATCCAGCTGTTCCATTAGTTGAGTTATGAAGTGTGGTTCGATATCAATTTCTTCCTTCATATCAAACATCAGCACAAGAGGAAGGCAACCCTGAAAGATTAAATACAAAATCCACCATTAAACTACTCTTATATCAGGTAAATACAAAAATTCAGAATAAACCTTAATGCCTTGTACAGAGGATAGCCACATGTAATGCGAGGTTAGTAGTGATTATGAGTAAAATTGTAAACATCTCTGATGTTTTATTGAAGAGTGCCATGTTACACACACCCTTCCCGACAGCTTCAGCAAATTACATGCTAGTGAGTCAGATAAAAACTGAAGCTGTTCCATACTGAAAACTGTGGAGTTTCACATATATTTCATGCCCTGTAAGAATGCGAGTGGGCAGAAATGTTGCAAATAACACTGTAGCTGACACCAATGAGTGGATCTTTTTCTGCAAATCCTTTTCTCCATAATGATTTATTATTTTATTTATTTATTATTTTAATTTTATTTATTATTTATCCATAACAGTAATGATTTAAGTTCTCCTTGACTGAATGCTGCAACAATAGAAAAGGAATGGGCTATAACAGCTATACAGTTCAATGGCAAAGAACATGCTTTCAAGGAGCATTAACTTTTGGCATCTCCTATGATAGAGGAAAATTCCTGCTTGAGACTCTGAGAAGCTGCTACCACAGTCAATGTTGACACAATTGATCTAAATGGATCAAGCAATCTGAATTTGTATAAGGTAGTTTCCAGTTTACCTGTTAAGTCTCTACCTGTTGATTTTAAATTCAATTGTATTCAATTCATATAATATTTATATGAGATATAAAGAAAGCACAAAATACATTGGGGTATGAACAGGGTGACTACAATTCAGCTGTGCAATCTTAAATAAAGTTGCTCACCTCAGCTTTGTGGAAAGGGAGCACACCAAAGAAGTTGGCAAACTGACTCAAACTATTCCATAAGTATCAAGGGACAATCTAGTTGCTCCAAATCAACCCAAATATGAGCACAAAATGCTCTAATGAAGCAACACACTTCAAGTCCTCTGGTGGCACAAGTGGTTAAGACACTGTGCCTGTTAACCAACAGGCCAGGGTTTGAGACCCGGATCCCCACAGGACAAGGATCTCCAGCAAAGGCTGGATGATCCACTGGGTTCCTTCCAACTCTGTGAGTCTATGATCTAACTTGGGATTGAGATTAAATATGCTTTTCTAAGCTAGATAAACAGTTTTCAAATAAACACAAGACATTTTAAGAAAAGGTGATAGAAAAAGAAAATAACAAAAAACCAAATCAGATTAAAAATTAAAACCAAATATTTGATTTCCATAGATAACTAAAGTCAGGCAATGAGAAGGCACATTGGATTTCTACAAAGAGGGAGTCCCAAAATCTTGGTACTGCCACTGAAAAGACTTGTTTCTTGAATCTGGATAAGAGACTGGGCAGGAGCATTCAATTTCTAATTTATTTATTTTAAAAGATTTATATTCTGCCTTTCTTCTGTTAATAAGTCACTGGGAGTTTTAGAAGTCAACAGCTGCATTTTTATGTAAGACTCAGAAACAACAGGCAGCCAGTACAGAAGAAACAGAACTGGAGTAATATGTTTGACCTTCTGGCACCAGATAATGGTCTAGCAGCTGCAGTTTTGCACCGTGAAGTCTTCAGACTGTTCTAAAAGATAGGCCACAAAGATGCTCGTCTGGAAGTATTTAGGACATGTCTGACACCAGACCCATCACATCACTCTTCCCAGCTCCCCCCCCCCCCCCAATCCCAACAGCTTCAAGGGAGTTTATATTGTTCCTCCTGCAATTATGGGCAATTACTGTACTTTACATTGTTTATAGGTCTGAATTTGAGAAAGGATTATCAGCTGAGCAATAGATGACAGATTCGGCAGAAGCTAATACTAAACCAAGCCCAGCAACTAACAGTAAAATTCAAGTATGAAAAGAAGTAGACATATGACTCTACCAAATAAAGATGATACACTCTGACCATTTCTCAAAACTGCCTACTTGCAAATTTCAATACTAACAGAAAGACATAGCTTGGTATTTAAAAAAACCATGCAAATCAGATATAACTGAACAAAACTGTGAGCATCATATAGTAATAAGTAACTGGAGTAGAAAAGAGTCGATTGTTTAGTAACATCAAAAATTTCAGTACATTCATTTATGTAAAATGTGCAGTTCATGTATGCTAGTATCTGAATGCTAGCATAGTTGAATGACATTTTCCTAAGTGATTCACAAGTGATTCCCTAAGTTTCCTGGGTTTACAATTTGAATAAAAAAATATAGGTGGACTAAGATGTGCACCTGGTTTTAAAACGGCTCTGTTCTATTTAATATACCAGCAAAATAATTATTACACAAATTTAAAAAGGCTTAAATGTCACTTGCGAAATTGTCCTTGATCTGCTCATCAGTGATTGATTGGCATATTTACAAGATAAAGACTGCAATCCAAAAGACAATTTCCTGTGAATAAGACCCATTGAACACAATGGGGTTTTCTTTCGAGTAGACATATTTAGGATTTGTGCTCAAAATCCTTTATAACAAAATATTTAGTAGTTTAGTTCCATTTGAGATTTTTGATCTTTCTGCACAAACTAGCCAGTATATCATAAAGAGCCGTCTAGGAGCATTCCTTAAAAACCGTTACAACAGCTGGTTAACATTATGAATGACATGTTATAGATAAATGGAGCTATGTCTTACCATCCCATTACATGGTTACTCCCTTGCTGCATTGAAATAAAAAATGGCCACATTAGTTACTAAAGTAATATACTGCATATACTACATATTTCTGAGAGAAACTATGTTATTTGTATCTATTTAAAGATTGAAAGTTTAAAAATCCAACAGATTCCCTCCATTTGCAAACCTCAAATTTCAAAATGCATAGCTCTGCTCCATAAAATAATAGAAGAAATAATTTCACTGTGGATCTCACTTATTTTTCACATTAAAACCTTATGAGTTTAAATCATAAGGTTCTGACATTTTGCAAACTCTGTGCTGTTTGTAGATTCAAGTTCCTTTTTATTAAAAAAATACTTAAATTTATAAAAATTCAGGGAGCTAAAACATGCATGATTTTTCTAAAGCCCTCTTCACTCTATGAGTATAGCTCCAAGATGCAACTGCTTAAAGTTTCACCAATTTCAATGGGCATGAATTTGCCATATGCTTAAAAGAACGGAGCAGAAGAGTATTTAATCTCATATGGTTCATGCCAGTTCTATCTGTTTTGATATACACTGAAGCTATTTTATGCATACTTAAAAAAATTTAATTGATGCTTTGAAAGTAGCTCATGCTTGGAAACGCATGCATACAATACAGTCTGGCTTAGTTCTCACTGAAGTGGTAAACATGTGCCTGGACTTGCATGTTAATTTTCTATTTAGATTAACTTTAATTCTTTTTTAGTTTAATTGCTATTCCACACATGCACATTCCCCTCCTACAAGACATCGAGAAGGGATCTAAGCTTCGCCTAGTGTTCTGACCAACCTGTTACTTTTGTATGTATGAAATAGTACTCAATCTGTTTGCAGTTTGAAGAAGTGTTAATAGCCCAGAGAAAGGTTTACAACTTCAGTAAGAATTAGTGACCTGCTCCCAGAGCACAAGAACAACTGCCACTCCCATACTGTGGCAAACCCACAGGCCTTCCATTTCCCTGTGAGAAGAACTCCTAATTTTGTTGTTGATTGCTATACATCCACAGCTTTAAAATAATTTACCATGAGATACTGCCTGGCAAGACAGACCGACTCAATAGTGCCCTGGAGGTAGACTGTAGATTTCTTCTGTGGGTTACTAGGATCGGGGAAATGGATCTGAGCACCAGTTCTCTGCATGATATGTTTGATATTGCTGCCATTTCGACCCATCATAAAGAGATGATGTTGAGCTGCTATATCCAGCTGTGTGCTCACAGGGATCGCAGAAGCCAAGCTACCAGCTAGATGCTCCAAAAGCATAGCTGTTCCTTCCTATTAAAAAAAAGTTTTAAGAAATGCTTTAATCAGGTTACTCACTGTTCATTCCACATACTAAAAAGAAATTTGACTTATCCACAGTAAAAGCAAAACAACACACCCATATTTGAGCATACAGTGCAATAAGTAGCTAGTTAGCCTTTGACCAGGTTCAGACCTGTTTAGTGATGTTGAGGCCTAACAACCTGCCTAACCAACCCAACAGGATTTCTGTGAGGATAACCGTAGATCAGCATTGATGTATACTACCCTTCTGATCCTCGAAGGAAGGATAGGTTAAAAGAGCAGAAATCAGACATACCGGTAAGTCCTGCTGTTCTACTTTAATGTATTTTATAGTTATTTATGCTGTGGTGGTGCAAGTGGTTAAGACACTGTGCCTGTTAACCGGCAGGCCCGGTTCTAAGACCCAGGTCCTACAAGACAGGGTGAGCTCCCGTCCTTAGCTCAGTTCCTAACAACCTAGCAGTTCAAAAGCATGTTAGTGCAAGTAGACAAACAGGTACCATTTTGGTGGGAAGGAAACAGCATTCTATGCATTTGCCTGTCATGCCAGCCATGTGACAACAGAAGCATCTTTGGACAACCTTTTCTGCCTTGTAATAGAGATGAACACCATACCCTAAATTCAGTCACTGTAAAATTCATTTCTCCCTTTTGTTCAGAATGCAGAAACAGTCTGAATTTTGAAAGCATCTGGAAAACTCATGACTAGTTATGGCAACCAACATCTCAGGCAGAACTCAGCAGTGATTGGGATTGATTACTAGTCCCAGAATGCAGAACATGTAGTGGTGAAAACTTACTTTATATTTAGAGCTACCATAATTTAAGCTAAGGTATTACCTTCACAGCACTAGTATTGTTCTGAGATCCTCTGATGATGACTGTAGCACCATACGTTCGAGAACGCTGTTTAAAGGATACTGAAATGTTGTATGTCTGAGATATATGCTGAATTGTCGGGGAACTGGGATCAGGGATTGGTTGAAGGATTCCAGCTATAGGTAATTCAAACATCAGTACCAGTGGAAGTAGCTCCTAGAATATACAGACATAAAAGCACAGCATGCATTTAAGGCAAATTAAATAACCAGACTGTTACAAATATCTACAAAGCAGAATGGTCTGAAGATGCATTTTTTGTTACCCAGTGTGGGAATAGCCACACTGTAGAATTGCTGTAACAAAGGAGAAGAAGCCACTTTTTGTTGACTAAGATTTTATGGCTTCACCTTAACAGATATATCATGACCAAACACGAGAGCAGCAAATATCAGAGTAAAGGTGCAATCCATAGTAACTATGGGGAGTCCTTTCTCCAGTGTAAGAACAATTCACTTTGGATTGCAATATGAATTTCCTATAGGTTTTCACTAGGTGCTGCAGTAACTATGGGTGTATGTAATGTCTCATGTGCTCCCGTAGTTACTCTGGATTGTAGGGTAAGACTTCTAATAGCTTCCTCAGCTATTTGTGATTATTCTGGGATATTTATCTACATGTGACCCTTCACTACAACCAAATTAATGGGTTGAATTTTCCTAATGGTAGTTAAAAGATGAAGATGGCTCGGCTGGCAGTGCAAAAACCAGGTATAAAAGTGTAAATGAATTTGCTAGGACAGGGATTCCAAAGAAATAGCAACACTCACATGTAAGATGTTTTTGCCTACCAGCCACATCCAAATGTAGACCTATCAAAACAAATAGCCAAGGATATTTAGCTCAGCACAACACTGCTGTAGCTGTTACCCTCCTAAGAGGGTAAGTGGTGAACTAGCTTCTTTCTTGCTACAGTGCCCTGTCAATGGATATTAAGGGCTCAAATAGCTTATCCTGGTAAGATTCAGAAATACTTCTTGTGGATTTTATTGTATATTGCATAATGTATATTGTGTATTGTATATTGTATAATGTATATTGCATATACATCCTTCATGCTCCTCCCACCCCACAATGATTTCTGGCACCATAACCCTTAGGTCCAGAAGGATCTCTGTTATAGTGACAATTTAAAGGCTGTTTGTAATATTTGTTACAGGCTGTTTGCAATTTTTTGTGACAGGTTACTAAAGTTTGACAAAAAACTGGGCAATGCTACTGGGAAATTTGAAGAACCAAAATACTACCTTGCAAACCTCATCATGATTATTTCTTTGAGTAGTATACGTCAAGTGCATAGAACTAGCAAATGGAGAAAGTTATAGTTCATTTCCAAGTATATGTAGAAAATTATATTGAGCTCGAATCTCATAGTTACCCGTATTCTAACTCTGGCAGACTCAACTCCAGCTGGTTGTCCTGCAATAGATACCTGTTGATGTCAGAACACAAAACATTTAATTCTAACCACAATCACCTCATTTTGATTCTGACCTATAGTATGATCCCTTTTGTACTTTTGATATTTAAGTAATTGAATTGACTAGGTCAATTCAAATACTACTCCTGAAATTCTGATTTTGTGTGCAATTGGGTAAATGAGCATCCGAAACTTTGAAAATGGTAAGGATAGCTTATAGTGAAGCTGCATTGATGGCACAAGGCCTTCAAGGAAGGACAAGAAGGTGTTGAAGACAAACAATGAACAGGAACCTCTGCTAACTGGGCAACTCCTACTAACTGGGCAAGAGACACTCTTTCAAGAGGGTGTTTATTATTTAGCAGGGAAAGAATAACTGGCCTTTCTCACCTCAAGCAATGTCTTTTCTAGTGCCTTCTGCTGGTGTTCTTTTGCATCTTATTAGATTTTAAGCCCTTTTCAGATAGGGAGCCATCAGCCATCTCTGTAAACCACTTTGTGAAGTTTTCATTGAAAAGTGGTATATAAGTACTGTGGATGGAAACCCCTTCTTCATCAAAAATAAAACAACGTGGATGCAGTGAGGTCTGTTCTCAATTGTGATTGTTGTTCATCTTCAACACCTTCTTGTCCTTGTAAGAACTTCATTCTCATTACTTTCTGGACACACCTTGTATAGTGAGCATGTGACTGAAAATATTCTGATCCCTTGGGAAACCCATCACAGGTTTAAATTTAGCTTTCCAAACTGAGCTGTCACAATCAGCCAGAGTAAGCTATGGAAAACTTTAAAAACCCAATAGGATTGTAGCTCTAATGTGGAGTCACAGCCAATGGCCCACAGCTAATGTGGGGTCAAGGCAGCCAAACAATAATAAAAAAAGTTTGGGAACCACTGCCATAAAGATTAGAACAGTAAAAAATGAATTATACTGCCTGCACAAAAAATTATTATCAGGCTGCCATATAGTATTGAAAATTGTCCCTGTTGACATGGATAATTTTTGGGAAATTTACATTCTCTAAAACAATGTACAGAATCAATGCTCCACTTGCACATGGAGTCCTTCAGGGATGCTTCTTTCTGAAGATATGTTCCATCCCAAAAGGAATGTGATGGCAGAACCACTAGTAGGGTGCTACCCAATATGTAACAGAAGCAGAGAGAAACATGCATTTCTCCTGCTTCCATTTGGCCAGCACATGCAGCCTATTTTTTTACCAGTGTGACTTTTCAACCACATGGACAGCTTGGAGAACACACTAATATTAATTTTATTAACATTTAATAATATTATTAATTTTATAGTTGTGTAACTTGTGTTCAACATCCTTTATTGCATCTAAAATATAAATTCAGTACTGATTCCCAGATTAAGCTTTCTGATGATGGTATATACACTGCGTAGACATCAGCCTATTTAATATAGAACTCACAGTGAAACAGAGAATACTCACTTGGTTACTTTTTTCTGCTTGGCTATTTCTATTAGAATCTGGAAAATGGATGTGACAGCCTGTTTCCTCCATCACCTTCTTAATATTATTTCCTCCTTTGCCAATCACATGAGAATGTTCTGTATGTGATACATCCATCTTCAGTGTGACTCGATTGCTCTATAAATAAGGCAAAGCATCAAAGAATTATTGCATTCTGCAGTAATCTCTTTACAAGGCTCCTTTTGCCCCTCTTTTTATAATAAAGCCAATACAGTGGTACCTCGCTAAACAAGTGATCCACATAACAAGCAAAAATTTCTCTAGGATTCTGCCTCACATAACAAAGCGTTGCTTCACTTAACAAGCTTCACTTAACATTTCACGGAATGCATGTTTTGAATTCGATTCCAGTGTTTTGTCATTGTTTTTACATACTATTTTCATATGAGGTTTTTTTTTTTAGTTCTGGAACCAATCATCTCAGTTTCCATTATTTCCTATGGGAAAATCCGCTTCATATAAAGAGCATTTCACATAACAAGCATGCTTCCGGAACGAATTAAACTTGTTATGTGAGGAACATTGCTTTCCTCTCATTCCTGAAAACCATACATCTGCTGTAGTTTCATAACAACTCTTCTTTAACTGTCTGCAATTTAGCAAGTAAACAATTTCAACAAATGAAAATGGTTTCTAGGAAGAAAAAGCACGTCATTGCACATGAATGGTGATTTGAAGATCTCAAATTGGAAACCAAGATTTCTAGCTCAAAAAGCAATCCATGAGCATTCACTATGAAAATCAGCAATACATTTTAAAGAAGCTCTTAATGTAAATCTTTTTTAATGAAAGATGATGGACTTTTGCCCAGCAGTTAGTTTTCAAAAGTAAAAGAAGTACAAGAAAAGTTCATTCTATTCTCTGAAATAACTTTTCATGTTGAATGCTTTAAAGCTCCTTATTCCTAGTAATATACCCTTCCTTCTTTTCAATTCTTTGATCCAAAAGATCGTTTATAAAAACAACAATGGTATCGTGCTCTGAGTGTCCTCTCCAGAGCACGATGGCCTGGGTAGATTAATAGATTAATAAGGAGGATAGACTGTTACTCAAGCAGCAAATCCCCCCTCTCCACGTCACTGAAATAGTCCAATGGAACAGCAGAGCCGATATGATGGTTCCAGCTGCGTTGCAGGAGTTTCCGGAATGTGATTGTACAGTCATGAACTGCTTCCAGGTCTCTGGCTCCGGATTTTGCCTCGAGGTTGATTCCTGAAGCCTTTCCCATAGATGGGTATAGCCACAAGGCAGTGGAGGTTTGAGGTGGGAGTTTTCCTTCTCCCATATTCAGTGGGTATAGTCTGACTCCTTTTTGGACAGGTATAGTCTGACTCCTCAACAAAGGCCTGTTTGGCATGGAAATCCCTGCCACTGGCTTCGCTACCACCAGCATAGCCCTTTGTATCACGGGAGCACACAATCCCACCACCACAAAAAACGTACTGTCCATTGGTGGGAAAAGACCAAGAGCAAAGCCAGAAAAATAAGATGCCATCGTACAAAGTGTGTAGATTCAAAGGGTGTGCATTATGACATGTGATATAGTCTGAAGATCTGGAAATCTCAAAATAGATCATTGCCAAGATCTGTTTTTCTTCTAGTTGATGCATCCTACTTCCCCACAATTTTTCTGGCTTTCTTGCTAAGATTCCTCCTGAATCCCATCTAGCCAAAACTACCTGCGCTCCTGGGTTCATTTCTCAGTTCTTGAATTCTCTGGGTTTTGTCCTAGGCAAATATTAGAGTTCTTAATTATACTGAAACCACTTCTGATAACCAGAATAACTTCAGCCCTCTCTTTCAAACAAAGAAAGCCACTAGCCACTGACACAACCAATAAACTGCAGCAAATCCATGGCATTTTCAACCTAGGCCAAACCACACTGGAGTAATGACCACTTTTCAAGGTAATAGTTTGCTCCAAGAGCAATCATACTGTATTTCATACTCTGATATATTTGCTAAGTATGTAGCCACAATATGCTTAAAAGACATATCTTCTGGTCCACACATGTCATTGGAATTCTGTTGCTATAGATTAAGTATTTTTCAGACTTCACTTTTTAATCCATGCAATATTTAGCTGCCTTTTTTCTTTCATTATGTTGATCTACTAAAGTCAAGAATAAAGACTAACTATTGCATTTTTCAGGCTTCTTTTTTGTCTCTAACCATTTGTATTGTGATTTCTTGACTTTTTCTGAAGTCACAGTATTATGTTATGGCTGACTGGTATGGATCTTACAGGAAAAAAAGCAGATCACATGTCATGTAATACAACATCCATACTGGGAAAACATGCTGGGTCATGGACTGGTCACTTCAGGTTTCAGCAAAGAAGTTGTGCTTGCAATTTGATTAAGACAAACCACATCTTTTTAATGAGTAAAGGTGCAAAGGCCTGCTAAGATCTTTCACAATTTGGTCTTATACTTGATACACATTCTGCAAAGTGGTCTATATGTTATTCTTCAGTCTACATTGGTATGTTCATGAAGATTTAAAGAATTCACAATTGATGAACCTAGATAGTACCTGTTTTTATCTCTAACCAGTTTGCAGCATTTACAATCATAGATCCCTGACCAAATTTCCCAAATATAACGAATACACACACAAAAATGTCTGTGTTACTCCAGGGACATAGAATGAATTGCCACAAGCATTTCAAAGACAAGCTTGACTTTTTAAGAATTTACTTGCCGCGTTTACTTGCGAGTGTAGAAGGTCAGTCCAGCATGGCCATGATCCCTGGCTCCTGGAGCTTACAAGTGATCTAGAAGGCAGCCCCCCAACACTGTGTGTGATAGACACTGGCTCTATAGCTAATATGAATTTTTTTAAAAAAAGTAAAAATAGTCCAAACTCTTCCTCACCCTCTCCCTAAGCCTAATTTCCTATCCTTCTCAGGGATTTAAATGCTTTTTTTTGGGGCGGGGGTGTTTATGTCTGTTTTATTTATTTATTTTTAATCAGATGTCCTCTTTCTCCAGGACATGTCCTCTTTTTATCCATGTCTCCTGAAAAAAATCTTCATTGTCCTCCTTTTCCTTGTGAGCAGGCAGCCTATACCCAGCTTGGAATTAATAAATTATCTATATATATAAAAGAGAAAAGTCACTGACTGACTCACTGACTGACTGTCTGATCACCGCCCTGCCAAAACTGCTGGGCCTAGAAGTGTGAAATTTGGGGTGGGTTTTCCTTCCGTAACTGAGGGGTGCACTAAGAACCGGTTTTCAGAAATTCCAACCGGAAGGGGGTGAAAAGGGGCGCAACGTGTTTTCCTCCCTATACTTTGCATTGAGAATTGCTGACTCAGCAACATTCCTCCCCAACTGCTGGGCCTGAAGCATGGAATTCTGGGAGTTTCTTCTGTCACCTGAACACCCTCCAAGAACCATCTGGAGAAACTTAACCCTTCAGGGGCTGAAAAGGGGGCAACGTGTTTTTGTCCTGTACTTAACATGGGAGACTGACCAACATCCAGCCAATATGATTCTCAGTGCCTGGTGCACTGGGGGATATTGTTCGGAGGGAGGGGTTGCACTGAGGATGCTGCTGCGCATGGGAGATGTTGCACATGGGGGATGTTGCGCATGGGGGGAAGTTGCACATGGAGGGAAGTTGCACATGGGGGGAAGTTGCGCATGGGGGACTGATGCGCATGGGGGACTGATGCGCATGGGGGACTGATGAGCATGGGGGACTGATGCGGATGGGGGGAAGTTACCCATGGGGAAGTTGCACATGGAGGAGTGATGCGCATGGGGGAAGTTAAGCATTGGGGACTGATGCACGTGGGGGGAAGTTAAGCATTGGGGACTGATGCACGTGGGGGGAAGTTGCGCATCCGAGACTAATGCACATGGGGGACTGATGGCACGGGGTGTTGATGCGCATGGGGTGTTGATGCGCATGGGGTGTTGATGCGCATGGGGTGTTGATGCGCTATGGGGGGATGACGTATGGGGAAATGTTAGTTCCGCAACGCGGGTACGCTTTTCACTAGTATGTAATAAATTGTATATGTAATAATTTTAAATGTAAGATTTCATAATACAATGTTTAAATTAAGCACATGAAAGCAATATATACAAGTGATTTGAGCTTTTCTTTTGTTATGTTCTATACTTTTCTTGGGTGGCCTACATTTTGAGGGGGGGCCTGCTCTCAGAAAGAAGGGAGCAGCCATGCTTGGGGAGGAGTGGGAGTGCATCAAAACTGAGCACCAGGAGCTCCCAAGCCAATCTCCCCATTGCTCCACAAGGGCTTCCACCTGAGCTCTGACAAATACCTTTTAAGCCCACCTTTCACCAGGAACATATGCGTGTGTGTACAGCGCATGGGTTTGTGCATATTTATGTGTGTGTTTGTGAGTGCATGGATTTTGTGCATATTTGTGGTACGTGTGTTGTGGGTGTGTGAATGACTGAATGGAACGAAAGGTGTATGTGTCTGTGTCTGTGTGGGGTGGGAGAAAGCATAGCAACTTGGGGGGCAGAGTGACCATATATCCTCTTTTTCCAGGACAGGTCCTCTTTTTTAGCCTTATGTCTCAGATTGGGGGTACCAAGTTTGACAGGGCGGTCCTGGACAGATTCCAAAGATTGAAAGCGGTCCCGGGCTGAAATGGCTGAAGACCACTGCTTTAAATGCTTACAAAAACATCCTTTAAGCAGCAGTTAATAGCTTAAAAACAGCACGCTTATCATATTAACATGGCAGGTGATTAATCTTCCTCTCTGAGGCTGAGAAAGGGTTCAGAAAGGCTACAGCTCTGGTTTTGTTTCAGCTAGGAGGCAGATACCTCCCTCCTGGACTCTCCCTTCCTAACTGCTTTTCATTCAGTTCAAAAGCAAAAATTGGTATGGAGTTTCCTGGACAGAAACATTGAGGATGCCAAGGTTCAACCTGTAGCTAGCTTTTCAAATACAAGCTCAATGATGTATTTTTCCATTTGGAATAACTTTCAAATAAACTTATATTAAATAAACTTACATTACGCATCCTACTCTGCTCACTTTACACACCAGCCAGGTTGTGCTCCCTTTTTTCCTACAATCTATAAAAACAACTTCACTATTTCATGGTAATGCCTAACTTTCACAACTCTTATGAGCAAAGATACAACACACTGCCCCGGCTCCTGGGACAGTGATTCATGACGTCACATGATATAGTGATGTTACTCCTAGGTTTTCCAAGAGAGTGTTCTCACTGTAGTGGCTTCATGCCTCTATCTCTTCTCATGTGGAGGCTCTTTGAAGGGGCAGAGCTGCCAGTACCTCCTCAGTAACTAGAGAGCCTATGGGGCAGTCATAAGAACATAAGAAGAGGCTCTGTGGATCAGGCCAAGGGCCCATCTAGTCCAGCTTCCTCTATCACACAGTGGCCCACCAAAAAGGCCTCAGGGAGCACATAAGACACCTGCATCCAGGTGCACTGTCCTGTAACAAGGATTTTGAGGTTGTCCACACCTATACTAGTACACACCCCTCTTGGCTTACTCTCTTTGGTATAGCAGCCAGGTTAGGTGCCCTTCAGTCTGTGCCCTAGTTATACTGCTGCTTATTGGGCATCTCCAGTGAAGTATAACAAAGGTGGTACAATCCTGCTTTAGCTGTTGAAGTACCGTTTTTTAAAAAAGATCAGGCTGTTAAGTGCCCACAAGCAGAGTAAATATTCTCTTTCAAAAAAAACAGAAGAGTTACAGAGTTTGTTAGGTATTACCACTGACTCATCTTACAGCATACAAAGCTGAAGTACATGAAATTACTTGAAAGCATATCAAATATAATAAGAAAATAACCACTGGCTGCATTATCCATGTAAATGTTAGATTTCAATGAAAACGTTTGCTTTTCAATGTAACCTTAGACAGTTCAGGAACTTTAGTGAGTTGATGTATTCAACACAACTGGGTCTCAAAAATCAGAAGCCTGATACTTGGAATTCTAATCCAAAGCTGAGTAGCCAATTTTCATCTTACTTTTGTGTCCAAGACAGACATGATCTTCTCTTTAGCTTCTTTAACATTTTCTTTTTTCCCAGAGACTTTAATATGGGGATCTTTAAAAAAACAAAGAAAGGAAGGTTATTTTGCTGAATGGGCTATAAAGATATTCCAGTAATTCTAACACAAGCTTTGAACCAACATCTCGCTTTGGGTGACAGAATCATCATTATTTAATATATTCGACATATCATAATATACCTAGGTTTCTTCTACACATAAGTTTCTTGAGAAAGTTACTAAGACATTTCTACAGTTTATAAGTATTTGCTTACTGCATATTTATCTTTAAGCTACAGATGCAACTATACTTCCAAAAAGCTTTTGAATTTTCCAGAGCATATAGCTATTAGTTATAAAATATAACAGGTACGATTTATATACTGCCTTCCTGGCCACTGAACTACTCATTTGGCTTTTTATTCAAGGTAGTTTACATGGACAGGCTTTCCCAAAACCCTCACACAGATTTTTTACAATAAGAGAAATTCTTTTTTAAAAAACTGACATTTTCTAGTTATGCAACTTTTAATGAAACAAAACTTCCAAGGTTGCAATCGTATTCAAACATTCCTAGGAGTAAGCCATTTTGAGTATAAAGGCACTTCTGAGTCGAGATGCATAGAATCAGGCTCAAAGACTGCAATCCTAATCATACTTTCCTGGGAGTAAGTACTGCTGAACACAGTGGGACTTACTTCTAAGTACACACACTTAGGATTACACTGTAAGTCTCATATCTGAGAATTTAAAGCTACCTATCACTATGTGCAACGATTTCATAAGTGTATATGAAAGTATATCAGTCTTTAGGATTTTTACAGTAAACTCACAGCCAGTGCTGCAAACTTCATGGAAGTTTCTAGACCTCTTGGTAACAAATCAGAAGAATACATTGGGCTTCAGAAACAAACTTCCTTTTTTCTTTGAAAGGAAAGAGGCTAATCAAAACCAACAATGTTCCAGTGCACACAGAACAATAATGCACATTTGACTGGGATTAAGCCTTTTGCACCCTTTGGACAGTAAATTGCTCAAGGTGGCTTGGTTGGCAGCTCTACCTGCCTCACACTGGCATAGATGTGATTGGCATCATCTTCAGATGGTCTGCCTAGGTGTACAGTATGTTTAAATATTTACAACCCAATTCTATCCTGCACTGGGGCAAGCAAGTCAAATGGCCTGCACTGTCCCGTGCAGAATAGGAAGTGGCTGCTGTGTAAATCTCAAGAGGAAGGAGATTTATTTTCCCTTTCCCTGTATAGTATGACAGCTACCTTTATGGGGTTACTTGAATCTGTGCCATGTTGGGATACAACATGGCTGACTGAGAGGGGAATTAGTATATGGCCTAGACAGCCTAGTTTCAATCCCATCGAGGCCTATTCCACCCTCTCCCTGATCCAAAATGCCTTTGTGCCACCCTCTCCTACTTCCTTGACAATGCCAACTACAGTATCCCTAAACTCATACGTTTATTTTGCTTTTTATGAAGCATTTTATTTCCAAACGTTCAGATCCATTTTTGGCAGGATTCGGTGCCAAGAGGCTGGCGTGGATCCTTGCATCAGCCTACCCAGCTCATATGTCAATCACAACTGTGCTTTTTGGCACACTTATGACACTTGTAGGTGGCGTAGGGGATTCATGCCAACCTAAAATAATTTGCTGGCTGCACAGGGTACTGGAAATGAATTGCTCTCTTTGCATTAGAGCTTTTTTGATCTGTAAACAGACACTCAGGTTCAGGGTATGAGAGATCTGAATGCCTCATTTGACTGCCTCATTTGAGCATCTTTGTTGTACTTTACCCACTATGGTATATACAATCCATTTGTTATGCAGTCCATTAGGCAGCACTCACTATATTCTCAGTTATGGATATCAGTTCTCAAACATTATGATATTTTATACTTCCATAGCCAAGAAAATGAACTGTACTGAGAAAGGAAGGAGAGGCTAATAAGGTTCTATAGAAGCTTCTGTATGAAGACAGAGGTATATATTGTTGGGACTGTCCCACAAGACACATTAAAAGGCCCCATAACAAGGCCCCTACTTCTAGGAATATCTTCTTCAATCACATTTCTCATAAGCAAAATCGGCTGACTCTTGTTAGATGAATGTGAAACAAAAGATAGTTAACATAGCAACTATATACAAAACAGAAGGACAGCACCATCTGGTGCTTTTAACACATCATCTTCTGTTAAACATATAGCTACATTTTGGCTTGAGTTCAACAGTCCAAAAGTAAAATTTTTGTACTTCTTCAGCAGATCCAGGTCCATAATTATCGATATACGGTATATAAAACTGAAAAGTCTCTCACTGACACCTTTGTGGACATGTGACCCGCATGCGCACAGAAAACTGTACCTTCCAACTGAAGTGGTATCTATCTACAGTGGTGCCTTGTAAGACAAACTTAATTCGTTCCGGAAACATGTTTGTCTTACAAAGTGGATTTTCCCATAGGAAATAATGGAAACTCATACAGATGGTTCCATAACCCAATAATATTCACATAAAAATATTAACTGTTATGTAAAAATGATGACAAAACATTGTAATCAAATTCAAAACACTATAATGTAATACAGAACACAATTACTGTAATTGAACACTGTAATATAGTGTACAATAAAACAGAAAAGAAAAACCTTTATGGCCAAGGAGAACCAATTTTCACTACAAGACTCACTGGTGTCTTTTTGAGAGCATCTTTAACAAGGAACCCATATCTATGTGTGTGAGATCTATCCATGCAAACCAGACAGGCAGATTCAGCAGGTGCAGCAGCAAAATCTTCTGCCTCAATGAAAAGGAGGCAAAAGGGACAAGATCCTATGCTGTCTACTCAGAATCAATTCCCATTGAATCCACTGGGACTTACTCAAAGGAAAGTGTGAAGGATGCCAGCCTGGTACTTTCAAAGTCTGCAGGTGGAACAGGAGCCGCAGGAGCAGCAGCAAAGGCTTCTGCCTGGATGCAAAAGTGGGGTGGAGTGGGGACCAGGCAGCGGGGGCTTCCTTGGGGGGAAGAGAAATTGCTCCAGGCTCAGACATGCTTGCTGGGGACTCAGAGGACACTGGTGCCTGTGCATCTCTCTGCTGCCAGGTGCAGGTACTGCAGGCAGGAGGAAAGGGAGCCCAACCAAGAATCCCATAGAAACACACACACACACACACACACAGAGCGCACTTCAAGGCATATATGAAATACAGGTGCCCCTTGTTACAGTATCTACTAGTGTGCTATTCCAGAATCTCCCATGGATAAAATATCAGTGGATTAAAAAAATTGAAAAAATATGTTTAAAGACCCACTTCCATGTTTCTTGCTCCTCCATGGCTCCATAGAATAAAGTAGTGCCTCAGAATCTGCAGGGGTTTGATTCTGGGACTGAAGAATGGAATGATTGCTTGCATGACTGCCTCTCTACAATAGCTGAAAAGCAGTTAAACTGATTTGCAGTGGCTATTTCTGTTGAGTCAAATCCATGTATAACAAGGTTGGAACCTGTAGTCTTCTAGAAGCACAAAGCAAATTTTACAGTTTAGGCAAACTGAATGAATGGCACACTGGTTTCTTATTACTGTCTTGCACTGTATTTTGAACATGTTCAGCTGCATATTTTAAATTACAAATCTGGTCTAACTCGTGCTTATTCATATTAGTTTATAATGATGTTGTCCAGTTTAGAGGTGGACAAAACTAGAGGTCCAGTTTAGAGACATCAGTTGTATGCAGTTGGTGTCCTTAGTAGCCAAGAGACTACTCACCTTGTCTGAATTGCCATAGTTCCAAACATAGGAACTATTTCAGGGAGGAAAAAACCTTAATCCACAAAAAGTTCTGACCTTCTGCATTATTAAATTGTTGTAGATGATATCAAATTGTTGTAGATGATGACAAAAAAGGAGTTTGTCCTATTAATGTATAAACTTCAAGAGAATTTTTTTATATATGGACATCACAATACACACAATATCCCTAAACTTATCAAAGTTTATTGTGCTTTTTATGAAGCATTCCATTACAAACATTCAGCTCTGTTTCTAAAGGATTTTTGGCAAGTGTTTTCTACCAGCTAGCAGCCAAATACCTTAACATCTTTGTTCCAAAAGATTTATTACTTTTTGGCAAAATAAGTTTAAGATCATCCAGTAACTGCAGATGACAAGAACTGCTGCAGCAATTACATTACTTGCCCCAAGGCATGAAAACAAACTTTTCCATACAAAGATTCATTAGCACTGAGCAATTAATGGAAGAGAGGGACACTGAGATCTTGAATTGTCCCTGCTGCTGCCCCAAGAGGAGTTATAATGCAAACTTTGAGAGAGTAAAACATCCATCTAAAGGGACATTTGTATGAATTTATGAATTTAACCAAGTGACTTCAAATGTTGCTTCTACTACATTCTTAAAAGTATTCCAAAAGCAAAAAAGTGGTTCATTAAATATGGCTGCAATCCTAAACTCCAGTTAGGCTGGCCTAAGTCCCACTGTAAGTCTCATGCTGGCCTGGGTTGTCACAAAAATGCCAAAAGGCACTTATCCCCAACTTCTGGGGAGGTTAAGCACACATCAACCTTCTCACACCACCACAGACAGATATGGCTGGTGAGTTAGGCCAGCCTAAATTGGTTAGGATTGCATCCTATGTCTACATTGCTACAGATCTACCACTCAACACTGTTTCCCTTAATAGAAATACCCCCAAATCCAGAGTAACTATGGGAGAACATAAGAGACATTATGTGCACCCGTAGTTACTGCACCACCCAGTGAAAACCTATGGGAAATTCATATTGGTATCCAGAGTAAATTGTTCTTACACCAGAGCAAGAACTCCCCGTAGTTACTCTGGATTTTGCCCATAGTCAGTTACAGTTAAAATCAGAATCAAAAGACTGCAATATGTTTTTTTAATTTCCATCTTTCCCTCCAAATAAGTGGAGTATTCAAGGAACAGCATAAAATAGAGGCAAAAACAGTAAAATGCAAAGAAAAAATAAAAAGGCTCTCAGGTAAAACAGTTAAAGAATTGTGCAATAAAAATACAGTATTAACACAACATACACAAATATAGCCATAAAATTTAAAACCATCTAAGGAGGAAAGGCAGAAAAAGAACATGGAATAGACAAATAATTGTTTCTGAGTTTGTGCTAAATTCTATAGTTAACAAGTAAACAATTTTTTGAAAAATCATGCCAACACAACAATGTTAACATTTCAAGTACTGAAGCTTTTATGACATGGTGTTAGCTAAAGAACATAGATATCCAGATATGCTTAGCAATCATTACAGAAATTTAGGCAGTAAGATTTCATTGCACAAAGCCAGCTAGAGGACTAGTGAGACATAATTTATGTTATTTTATGATCATAAAGCCACTATTCCAGATGAGACACATCCTATAGAAAAATCCATTGAGAATCATCCAAAGTGAATGATCTTCCATTAACTGTATGGGCAGATGTATAGAATATTAAACCTTTCCTACCTATAAATCATGTTTCTGCATTATTGATCAGAACGCTGCAACATACAGTATGAGTATGTAAATTATTTTTCCAGCCCCCAACACAGTGTCAGAGAGATGTGGCCTTCCTACCAAAAACTTTGGACACCACTGCTCTAAAGGCTCTGACTACTACTAACACTCTCTGTTGCGCTCTCTCTCACTCTCGCTCTCTCTTTCTCACACACACACACAAATCCCTTTTAGCTTTAGCCATGAGTATTCTTTCTGGGAAGCACAGGAGGCTCTCACTTTCTACTCTCAAAGTAAGATTAACTTTCCTGTCTCATACTTTATTAAATGATAATAGAAAAAGCAGGCCTCTGTCAGTCTTGAGAGACTATGGTATCGTGCTCTGCGCTGCATACGCTGCATGTGAAGCACAAAAGCCTGGGTTGGATTGTTATGAAGGATAGGCTGTTACCCAAGCAGCAAATCCCCCCTTTCCACGCCACTGAATTAGTCCAATGGAAAGGCAGAGCCAATACAATTGGATCCAGCTGGCATCGCAGAGCGGGGCTAAGGACAGGAGCTCACCCTGTCTTGTGGGGCCGACCGGGAATCGAACCCTGGCCTGCTGGTTAACAAGCACAGCGTCTTTACTGCTTGCGCCACCCACAGCCTGATAATAAAAACAGACAGTTATAAAACATACAAAATCAGGGGCTTAGTGTTGGATACACGTTACAATAAATCAGACTACTTTTCCTGGTCCAGACAATACTTTTGATGTAGTTTCCTAGCCTACCTGCTGTTCAGAGAGGCATCAAATCCAGTTCAATCTTGCAGGTGCAAGAACAAACCATGTACTGGCCTTCAGTGTCTGCAACTAACCACGCCTTTTTGCATCTTCTTCCTCATATGTTCTGAACCAAGAATACACAAACTTTTTTTTACAGAGGGTCTCATTATCACTTTGACTCTGTCAGGGGACCAGGGGAAAAATGGAATTTACATTGTCAAATTTGAGTAAATTTAAATAAATTCTGAGACTTGTATGACTATAAATATTTATAACAGAGAGAGGGAGTGATTCAGATCAACTCATAAAAAGTTTCTAATGTAGAGAAGATGTGCGCACAGCCTCCTGGCCCTGAGAACACAATCGAGGTGATGGGAGCAGAGCTCTACTTGTCTCTGGAAAATTACAGACTGGATGGATGGAGCTTGCTATGAGCCACATGGAGCCTCGCCATGGCCCACATTTGGCCCATCCACCCGCAACTGGGATTGGGGCACTGCTAGTCTTGACACTTAACTCACTTAACTCAGTTCCCAGACCAGGTGTGAGTGAAATTCATCGGGCTGCCAGTGGATCTTTCCTAACACACTATTATGGACAAGAATTGTGGTGCTGTCCATTTACAGGCCAAGGTAAATGTTTTCAGAAGATGATCAAATTTATAGGGATCCATCTAATACTGTACACATTTCCCAGGGAAGACCAGCTCAATTTTAACACTTGAGCTGATTTTACGAAGATGGTGAAAATTTTCCATTCACCACACTGCACATTTGCACTTAACATGGCTAGGAAGATTTTCAAAGAGTCACGATCACTGTCCCGATCTTAATACATATATGAAAGTTCTAGCTTTTCAACAATACCATATGATTAAGAGTTTTATGGTGGTGAGGAAAACAAAAAGGACTTGGAAACCACACTTTTAGTAGAATTTGGACTCTGCTTCCTTGTTTTCGTTAGTTTGTATTTTTCTTTCCAATCCATAACTTGGCAAGCCAAGAACACCGTAGTCTAGATTTTCAAAAGGGTCTCTAGAAAGTCAAGCTGCCCATCTATGTGACAAGTGAAAAAGTTAATAGTGACAGCTCATTACTACAAAGTTGTACATCTGTCAGTCTCGCACACATACTGTCTCCAAATACAATACAAACTTTAGTATCAGAATTCCAGAACTCTATTAGTGTCATTTACACACATGACGAAAAACAAATAAGCAGCTAAGTTACATTTATTGCACAAACCACAACTGGCAAAATGGCTCCTGTAAAGCCTCTGGGACTTTAGTTTCAAGCAAAAAACATATGCTTTAGATCAAGAATGTCAGATACAAGGCCTGTGGCCAGACTCTGTTTGCAGACCAGGTCAATGCTACCAGGTCAGTGCTTTTTTAATTGCACAATCCTAACCATGTATACTCAAAAGTCCCATTATGTTCATTTGGTCTTATTCTCAGGAAAATAACTTTAGGATTGCAGTCTTAACTGTTCTTTTCACACATTTCAGTACAAGATGATGTTCTAGCCCAGTGATTTTCAACCGGTGTGCCATGCCTCACTGGTGTGCAATGGATAGTCCTCAGATGTGCCACAGGAATTTGGGGAGGGACATTTATTATTAGGAATACATGGGGATTTGAATAGCATGGTGTGCCTTATCAATGGTTAAAACAACTGATGGTGTGCCATGAGATGAAAAAGATTGACAGTCAGTGTTCTAGTCAGATGTCCCCTCTCCTGCCATGGGTTCACAACAATAAAACAATCTGGTATATCCAATAACTTAATATCTGCAGTCTAACCTCCTGCAATGTTCTTTATTGGAAACATTGGCTCTCCAGTGCCACATCTTCAAACACTTCCAACTGGGGTACCAATGCTGATTAATCCACTTTGCTACATGCAACTTCTGCCAGATATTATTGTGATATTTAAGGAGTTTAACATGCTTGAAATATTTCTCTTGAATTTAGCAATACTGTTAAAGATGATTGTTTATAAAGATGATAGTTTTGATTGCTGTATTCCGCCCAATTTTTTAGTGTTCTGGGATTTCATTAATTCTTTGATAAATCATTCTCCCTTAATTGCAACCCCTTGTTGTGACTGATATTTTAACAGAATACAGCTCATCTATATATATAGAAGAGAAAAGTCACTGACTGACTGACTGACTGACTGACTGACTGACTGACTGACTCATCACCACCCTGCCAAAACCGGTGGGCCTAGAAGCGTGAAATTTGGGGTGGGTGTTCCTTCCATGACTGAGGGGTGCACTAAGAACCGGTTTTCGGAAATTCCAACAGGAAGGGGGTGAAAAGGGGCGCAACGCGTTTTCCTCCCTATACTTTGCATTGAGAATTGCTGAGTCAGCAACATTCCTCCCCAACTGCTGGGCCTGAAGCATGGAATTCTGGGAGTTCCTTCTGTCACCTGAACTCCCACCAAGAACCATCTGGATTTAACCCTTCAGGAGCTGAAAAGGGGAAACTGGTTTTTGTCCTATACTTAACATGGGAGATTGAACAACATCCAGCCAATTGGGTGCTCAGTGCCTGGTGAACTGGGGGATGTTGTTCGGAGGAAGAGGTTGCGCTGGCGAGGATGTTGCGCACGGGGGGGGAAGTCGCGCACGGGGGGGAAGTCGCGCACGGGGGGGAAGTCGCGCACGGGGGGGAAGTCCCGCGCAGGGGAGTCCCGCGCAGGGGGGAAGTCCCGCGCAGGGGGGAAGTTGCGCAGGGGGGAAGTTGCGCAGGGGGTTTGATGCATATGGGGAAGTTGCACATGGGGGGGTTGATGTGCATGGGGGAAGTTGCACATGGGGTAACTTGTGCATGCGGGGTTGATGCGCATGGGTGAAGTTGCGCATGGTGGGTTGATGTGTATGGGGGAAGTTGCGCATGGGGGGTTGTTACGCCTGGGGGAAAGTTATCCATGGGGGGTTGATGCATATGGGGGGATGGCATACGGGGGAATTTACTCCCGCAAAGCGGGTACGCCTTTCGCTAGTAGTTGATAAATGGGTCTAGAATTCTAACTCCATTCATGAATTGGTAGTGTTTAGGAAATAATCTGCAACTACTGACTATCTAAAATTTCTACCAGCAGCAGAATACTGTGCCCCTGTATGACTTAATAGCTGACACACTAGTAAGATCGATGCCAGACTAAACGAAGCCATGAGGATCATAAGCGGTTGTATAAGATCTACTTCTATTTGCTGGCTTCCCATTTTGAGCCACATAGCACCACCAGCTCTAGGAAGGCAGGATGCCTTAGTGAAGGAGTACAACAAAATTAACCAATTGCACCACTCCATTAGTAAAGTCATTATAAAAAGAAGACTGCCAATATCTCTCTCACACACAAATCGAAGGCTATGCAAGTCAGTGAGTGCAGGGTAATGTATATTGCATCTCTTGGAATGTGGCACACCTGTTTGAGAAGCCAATCCTAATGGTGTGCTGAATAGTCCTTGGAAAATGCAAGCATGAAAACAAGGAGCATTGCCTTCTTTTAATTATTTTTCTTTGGTTCTGAACCAGTACCAGCCAGTATGCGCAAAAAGGGATCTGTTAGATCAATCCTTTGAGATATTCTCAGCACCTTTTCCCTCTGTGGTACTCACCTAAAGCTTAACTCCATTTCTGCCCATAGAAACCCATCTTTTCAGTGACAATAGCAGAAATTGTAATTCTATGCTTGCTTATGAGGCAAAAGTCTTAATCTTATGGAAATGAAAATCTTAATCTTATTCCATCTTTGTGACAGAAAATTCATAGAATGCATGAAAAGATAAAATTGCTTCACTTTCTAGTCTTCGTTCCTTAAAGCATCTTTAAGCAAGATGCTGCTTCTGAACTATGCTTTAAATCAAGAGAACTGCATCTTTCTATTACTCGTCAGCACTTCAATCTTGTGCAATTACATATGTGTAAAGTACATTCAGCCTCAGGCACACTAATACTAAGATATAGATTAAAACAATTTTCTCTGTTTTCCTAACAAATTACAGATAAGCTAATTTGCAATTTCAAAACAAGGTTGGACTTAAGGATGGAAAGAAAGTAAAAAATCAGTTCCAAGAGCAGCCATTCTCCTTTGGAATAACTTGATATGGATGTATTTCTAATATGAAGGCACAAATATAAACATACATAGAAGAAACAGATTTGCTGTAAAGCAATGAGAAGCTTCAATGTAGCAAATATGATCTAGCTTCCAAAACTACATGCAAAATCTCACATCCAGCATCAGTATTCAGTTTTGTTTTTTGTTCTATCAAAACAGTATAATATAGATATTTGGAGCTAAAGTTTGCTTGATAATATTGCCTCTCTGTATTCAGAGCTACATGGATGTCAGATTTTATAACATTTCCAGTCAAGAAGTCTACAGTTTTGACTCCCAGGAAGTTAAAAATTAGTAGGCACTTTTCTTTCATACTTAACTGCTTTAGACTTGTTGCTGTCAGTTAAACAGCTTCTAACGTCCTAGGTTTCAAGTTCCATTAACTGGATAGATCATTCCTTCCTCACCAATTCAACTCTTGTTGGCAGTCCATTTCTTTGACTGGTTCTGAACTTCTTATTGTTCATCTCCAGTTCACCTCCTCCTTATAGCATGCAGGTTGGTTGCCCACCCGTGTTCTTCAGTTAAACAAGACTGTTCCTTTGTTAAAACAAGAAATGCCCTGCTTCCAGCAGTACTAAATAAAAACGAAGTTATGATATTGCTTCATGGGGGAGGGATTGCTATGCACTATACATAGCAGGCAGAACAGAACCCCCAAGGATAAGACAGGGAACACCTATAATTGCCTATAACTTAATGGGTTCAAGACAAGAAGATCTGAATTTCATGTACCATAAATCTAAAAACAAATTGTTGGCATATAGAGCATTTACTCCTCAAAATATCCAGAAGGGAAAGATTCATATGGCTACCAGAACAAGAGCCTAAGCAGCTTTGGTATCTCATCAGCTTCAATTGTATTCCAACCACCTGAATGGTGTCACTCAGTCATAGCAGGTCCCAAGTTCAACCCTCAGCATCTCCAAGAAAGGAGTAGAAAATTTTGATAGGAAAAAAAATCTGAAGGGTCACTACCAGTCAGTGTTGACAAATACTGAGTTTAATGGACTGATGGTTTGACTCTGCACAGCAGCTTATATGCCAGAAACAGTCCCCGGTTTCATTCAGAGACTCCAGTTTTGTTAATAAAAACCTTCTAAGTTGATGTGCTATATTCAGCCCCTTCACTTGGCTTTCAGAGAGACTGGTCTAAGAAATCTACATGAAAAAAATTCAAGAGCATTGCAACATTAAAGCATTTAAGATGCATATTTCTCAAACAAACACATTCTACACGATATTTCAGTATTATTGAGAACTCTTAACAAAAAGCAGATGTAGCTTCTAACATAAGAGCTGAAAACGTAATGTAAATCATGCGATATTCAAAACAATAAACATGTCAGCAGGAAAATATGCTCTACAAATCTTGATACAAGAAAAGATAAGTGGTAATGGCCTTTATGACACTAATATTTAGAATGTATAAAGGCTACTTAATGCTGTAATTCAAAAATATTATGCACATGAATGTTATAAGACAAACTCTTTTTTAAAAAAAGCAAAGTATGTGGAAAGCAACTGTTTGGAGTCACAGTGACGAGAATACAGATTTCTTCTTTTTACCCCACAAAGCCAATAATCAAATATAAAACCACATTTTCTCTTTTTTTCCTCCAGTTATACTGCAATCTTGACAGGAGCGACCACCCATTCAAGAGATTCTCCCATTTTCCAGCAATGCAGGGTAAACATCAAGTGGAGTAACTTGCCAACTACTGGCACGTTAAAACAAAAGATATTTAAGAATTCAATCAGATGATAGAAAACACAACCAAGCATTACAAATTAGCCTAAAAGCTAGGTTCAAGACATGCTACCTAGTGTGAAATGAACATTTGTTGAATGTTTACTTAAGTTGAGGAACAAAAAAATTGAGGGGAGGATTAACAACTTGGATAAATAGCAAGATCAATGTTTAAATTATGTCATCCTAGATTTCTTATAAATTATCTAAATAAAACCTGTGCATACTTACTAATACTATTTACCATAGGATGACTGCAAGAAGCAGCTATCTTCACAAGTTCTTAACATTTTAGAAAACTCTTAATGAGTAACCAGGAAGGTTGTATTAAAAATCCAATTCCAACTACATTTAAACAAGGCTGGTAGAATTTTCACACTTTAAAGCAAACTTGTTTTCAAGTTGCTTGCACTTTGGGAGAAAGCCATTTTTTTCCATAGTCAGGAGTTAGCAAATGCAACAGGCATTTCCTTAAGGCAAGTTGTTCCAGTAATAAAATTTAACACACTGAATATATACAGGTTTTTCTGCAGTTTTATCTTCTCCCCACTCTGCACGCCATGGCAAAAACAGACAAGTACCACTTAGGCTGCAATCCTAAGTGGTATTTTCCTGGGAGTAAGACCCATTCAACACAATGGGGCTTACTTTTGAGTAGACATGGTTAGGATTGCGCTCTTAGCCATCCATGCAGTATTTAATGAAGGAATCTCCATTCTCTGCAGTGTTCAATGTCTGACTCTGTCCTATTACAAAAGGCCTTTGCTGTATATCAACACTACTCCAGTATTACTGGAGACCAAATAGATACATAATGTTTTCAAATAGATACGCTGAAGAACATCTAATGGTCAAATCAGTTAGAAGTATAGGTTAAATGATGGTCTGTCACAAGCTTCTGTTCTGGCCCCACTACTTTTTAATATTTATTCATCAGATCCACCAAGCACTTCTGCAAAAAAGTTCATATATGCTGATGACATTGCACTCATTAAACAGTCTGAAGATATTGATACTTCTGAAAAAAGCCCTTGAAAACAACTTAAAGGAAATGGGTAAGTTTTTGGGATTTGGAGGTTCCAACCTAATTTATCAGTAAAACTGAGACCACTTGCTTTCATTTAAATAACAGACAAGCTAATTACGTATCAATAGTGGAACTTAAGAACCATCTGTTAAAGTTGAACCACAATCCAAAATATCTAGGGGTGACTCTTGACTGGACTTTAACTTAGAGGGAACATTTAAAAAATATGGGCAAAATAAAAACTAGGATCAATATTTTACACAAAACTTCTAGCACGAGCTGGGGTCCAAGCGTTTCAGTTCTCAGGACATCTGTTCTTCCGTTGGTGTGCTCAGTGGCTGAATACTGTAGCCCTGTGTGGCTAAACAGTGCTGATAGAAAAGTAGTGGATACCCAGCTCAATCATACCATGAGGTTAATATTCTGGACCATTAAATCAACACCCTCCAACTGGCTACCAGGACTATCTAATATACCACCTCCATGTCTTAGAAGACAACTAGACTTAATAAGGGAATGGCAGAAGTGGGAGGCAAACTGACTTGTACATATACATGAAGATTGCCATGATCAATTATTTAGACTCAAATCTCAGAATCCAATGTGGAAATTGGGGCAGCAACTACTTCGAGAAGAATTATGATAGTGAAGACAGCATGGTGCCAGGAGTGAACAACTTCCAATCCAGGTTTGTTTAATCTGGTGCCTGCCTGGCTATGAAAAGCTTAGAAAATTGGCTCACCATATTTTCTGCATGCCACCAAGGACATTCAAGCTGTTAGCCAGTAGCACCTGTGCTGTTCTAGCTACATGTAGGCAGCAATCAAGTAACTGCCACCACCTGTGGTGAGTGAGAGCCAATTGGTGGATGGATACTATGCTCCCCATAAGTATGCTGCTGCCTGTACCTACCTTGTGGGCTTATGGAAGGAGTTTGTATCTCAAAGTGCTGCTGGGACTGTTTACTGATTTTCTGACTTGCTGCTTAGGCAGTGGTCACTCTGCTATACGAGTGTTGGGTTCAAGTTACCTACAGCTACCTACCTGGCAGTGTCCGGTTTAGAACAGCATCCATATGGCTTTATCCTCCCAGGAGGAATTGGACAGCACTCAGTTGGATTTACACTAACCATGGCAGATAAATATTGGATATGGAAGTGGGGACTAGTTGACAATCCTAATTGTGACTCTGGGAACGTCCCACAAACATTACATCATATTGCAATGGAATGCCCCCTCAGAAAGTACTCTGGTTTCCTGCAGGAATTAGACCTACATGAGGGCATTGCTGTCCAATAGTTAAATGACTCAGATATCCAGCCATAGATCCCATAGAGCCAAAGATATATACTGTACTTTATATATATGAATTCCATGTTATGCTGCTATATTTTGCCAAATAAATAAATTTAAAAATAAAAAATAAACTGGAGACCAGCCCAGGCAAGCGACATATGAACTCACTAAATGGTATGTTAGAGCTACTTGGCTTCAGTTTCTGAGGCAGTGAGTGGTACGTTCCCCAAACAACAACATTTTGTCATCTCAAAATCAAAACACTGAACTGTAGTCAAAATATTTCTCTCCTTTCTCTTGTCTGACATACAAGAAAACAATTGACCAATGGAGGCTCTATACTACACTCAAAGAAGATACAATCCAGAATAATTATGGGTGCACGTAAGAGACTTTACGTGCACCCGTAGTTACTGCATCATCTAGTGAAAACCTATGGGAAATTCATATTGCAATCCAGAGCAAATTGTTCTTACACCAGAGCAAGGACTCCCCGTAGTTACTCTGGATTGCGCTCTTAGGCTAAACCATATTATTTATATACCAGTTTTAAATGTAAGTTCAATGACCAATAACTTCCAAGAAGATAAATTTACATTTGCTAAAGATAACCATCTGAAGTTGGAGGAAATGAGGCTACACCTCTAAATCTTCAGTTATCAACATTTTTTCTACTCCAGAAAACTGGACCATAATCCAGAAGTCTGGAAAGCGTATTTCTTCTGTGCACACACAAGAACACAGCACAGTATACATTCAATCCACTGAACATGTACAACCTATTTGCCTAATTTTCTCCCTGAGCTCTTCACATTACATAACAGGTTTTTGAGCCCCTGAGAAGCACAAGTTCTTTGTTTCATGAAATAGGTGTTTGCACAGCAGCACTACTGAACAACTATTTGCTCCATACCTGTACAGTCATTCAAGGTAATGGCAATGGTGGTACAAGAGCAAAATAAAGCCATTATTAGATGCCAGCAGAGCTGAATTTTCTCAAACAGAAACTCAGACAGCAAACTTGTGTCTACCACTTCAGGCTGTAAGTATAAGCTCACATCATTATGAAGCATATGCCTTCCACATAAGCTAGTTTTCTAACAGGGAAAATGGTTCTAATTTTCTCCTTAAAATGCTCATTTTGCCACATGCTGTGCATTTTGTTATTTATATATAGTGCATATATAATACTAGTGATGGCCTGCAGCTGTCACCTGCAGAGGTACAATATAACAACGTTCATCATTTAAAAAACCACCCACTTTCAAGCATCTCATCTGACCTTTTGCCACCTCTCTCCTCAACTGCTCTCCTAACTTCTTCTCCCTTCTCATTAACCCCATCTAGTGGTTGAATGGGGTATGGCGTTGGACACACGAACATTGGTAAAGCTTTTATGTTTAGCTCGGTCATAGGATTGTAGCTTCATCTGTTGCTGATGAGAACTAGACTTAGGCCTGGTAGGTCAACAGACCTATTTGGATATTCTGTTCTCATAATTTTAGGTAGATGTTGCATAAATTGTATTTGCCAATACATTAAATAGGGCTCTCAGAATAAAAATGGCCAGAGCATGTTCCCCTGCAGTTATTTAACCTACCATTTAAACTTATTTCCTGGTATAATTTAATACTTAAGTTTCGCTTTACAATGCAACACAACAACACTTTCTTCCACTGGGACTCCTAAAACACATATACAGAAAATTCATAGACTCACAAAAAAAGGCCAGTCCAAAAACAGAAAACAAAGCTTTCACTATAGAATGAGAGAAGGAATTTCAGCATAACGTGTTAACCAACTTTCAGGGGTTAACAAAATATCACACACAATTGTAACTAACAGTTTTCCTATGTCTTTTTGTTTGGGGAAGATGGCATTGGGGGGATCAACCTTCCAAATACCCATTGTTTACCCACATCTAGTCACCTCCCCAATCTAGTTCCCCCACAAGAGGATTTTTGAAAGTATGTGCAGCCCACACAAACCTTTTCATATAGACTGATCTTGCACTCAATTCTCTGGAATGTGTGCAAAGAGGCAAGATTCACCAAATCTCAGATCATAGCCCCAAGTGCCACTATCCTTAAGAAATGAAGTGTGCAATTTTGTATGAACTGGTAACATCTAGCTGTTCAATAGTTTGACTATCATGTCTACCCCAACAAAATCCATAAATAAGTCTTAAAAATATCTGGAACCAGATCAAGAAGTCTTGCACAGATTTCATGAACCAAATTCAGCAGAACTGACACCAGCAACAGGAACTGGAATAGCATCACAGCTGCATTTGAAATCCAGTAAGAAATTTTAATACTGCTAAGTAATAAGGGAAATTGTTCATGTGCATGGAACAGCTGAAACCTGTGCTTTGTGAAAACATATGGAAACTATTAGCCTCAGTTATGTGCTCCCTAGTGGACTAGAACTCAATGGTACACTTTAAAGCACATGAACATGTCAAAAACCAATTTCTTTTATCAACCACTAAGGGACTGGATCGGCCATTTGTATTCTATGCAAAAGGCAATGTGGACACCACTGCACATGGGGGAGCCAAAAAAATTTTCTGCCAAATGGCAGCAATTCTCTAGCTTGGCCAAAATGTATTATATTTATTTAAAAGATTTATACCCACCTGTTAAAGCAAGTGCTCAAGACACCACACAATTCAGAAAGAATCATGGAGGTGGAAAGTTCTTAGTTGCCCAGTAGAAAATTCCACAGTTGTGACAGTGCTACAAAGAAGGTTTGCTGCTGTGCTACCATCCCTCAACCTTAGGATAAACCTTAGTAGACTTTTGGTTTTGTAGTTGGGTTCTTTGACCTTTGTGAATGGCTTTGAGAAAAACCTCAAAACATAAGTTCCAACATAAATTTTTTTGGTCTAATGTTAACTGCTTTGGCTGCTTCCCATAGCTGCAAGGAGGACATAATAAAATGCTGAGCAAAATCAACCTCTACTCTAACCCAAGTTATCTTGTAAAACAGTGGTTCTCATAGTGTTTGAGAAGGTCATAACTTCATTTTAGGGGGTTGGAAAAAGCTGGGTACCTCCATCTTGGAATGGGGCATTCAGGGAGTAAGTCTCATTGAATGCTTTCCTGGGAGTAAGTCTCATTGAACACAGTGGGACTTCTGAGTAGACATGGAAAAGCTCTGGAATCACAGACTTGGCACTTCCAATTTGAAATAACTTCTGGTGGACCTGGACAGATCATTGCGAGAAGTGGATTTCAGGCTGAAATGCTTGAAAACCACTAATGTACCATATGCAGTCCTATATTCTCACCAGTAAAGCAGCCTAAGGGCCAAATCCAGAGCAGTTACGGGTCCACGCAGTTATGTAACCCTCTAGTGTTATCTTATGGAAGTCACCTTAACTGCTCCAGAGCAAAGGGCTTAATTTGACTTTAGGATATGGGCTTTACTCTGCCTGGTCTTTGATTTCTAAGCTGCTGCTTCACAAATTTTAATTGTTCATCTCATTATTTTATGGTATTTTATTATTCAAGTGTTTGTGTCTCTTACAACATAATATAGTTTAAGAGTGGGATATGAAAATCTTTTTTATAAAATGATAATGAAATTCTTATTCAGAACAAATGTTTTCACTGGGGACAGTTCATTCAAATACAGCTAAAATGTTTGATGTTTTTAAGAGTACTGTGTCCACTAATAATTATCCCTGTTCAGGACAGACCAAGCTGGATAAAATCCCAACAATAAAACTGATTGGCTCTAGACCTCAAAGTAATTTGGTATATAGTGGTAAAAATGTTTTCTTTGGAAGTGGGAAACACAGGAATCAAGCTTGGACTGAGCTATGAAACTTACTGGGTGGCCTTGGGAAAGCCTAAATCCAGCATATTTCAGAGTTATTGGGCTACAACACACCTCTGATTCATCAGAGAAGGGCTAGATACAGATAGGCACTATCACACAAAATAAATAGATTGCATAAATCACAGCGCAATCCTCACTTGTGCTAGAATAGGCAGACTGGCTTGCCTACACTGTATCCTATGCACGTATTGGGGCTGCTGCTACATTACTGTGGGGAAAAGGAAGATTTTTCCCCTTCCTCAGGGTAAAATAAGTAGACCTCTGGAGGTGGCTTCAATTAAACCAGATAGAAGCCGCTACTGCTCCCAGCTGACCAGGGACTAAGGCTTGGATCCAAAGTAACTCTAACTCTGCATGCCCTGGAATACTTCCCCCTTGCTTCTTCCCTACCCTCTCTCCGCCACTTTCTGATCTAGAGCAGGCCAGCACTGATGTTTTGCCACAAGCTGCTGCAGAGACTGGATTCAGCCACTCTGTGTGCCTGCCTGGGCTTGCTCCTGGGTCAGCACAAACATGTTTCACACGACATTTGCAACCCTCCTGGTGCAGCACAAACATGCTTTACAGCATGTTTGTAACTCTCATTGGGCAGCACAGGTCCTGGCCAGGCTCACCATTAGGATTGTGCTCTCAGTTCTGTAGACCCGATACTGGTTCTATGCTTTACATGCTTTACTGCCTTGCTTGCTCCTGGGTCAGTGCAAACATGCTTTGCAGCACGTTTGTGGCCCTCCTGAGCAGTATGTTTTCTGTATACATTCCTGTGTTGATTACTCCTGCTAAAATGTGATTCCACTGGCTGCCTAACACGTTTGGATTTTAAAAGGTATAGATATACTGTCAACAGTGTTTGCTGTGTAGTATAGGTGGAATCAGAGCAACAGTATCTGCTACATAAAGAAGCTGTTTTACAAGACTGGATAGTCTCAGTATTTACAAACACACTGTACAGGAAGTACAATACTTACGAACATTCAAGATGTAAACTTTCATGCATATGAATAAACCATCAAGATTCTAACTTTCAAATATATTTGATTTACACTACTTTTTCATTTTTATTGGGTCAAACATGCATTAACATCAATGTGTTCGATTTACAGTATGAACAAATTGAATTATGAACAAGCTTCCAGAACTTATTATGGTATATATGAAATGCAATGCTATTGTCATGGTTATGAAATCCTCATTTTCCCTGATGGCTATGAGAGATACTGAGATTATCTAAGCTGTAGTATTCATATTTTGTTTGGATATTTTGAACAATCTTATAACAGAGTGGTAAACAATGGGACCAAATGATAACTTTAAGAAGAATTCCCAGTTTGGGGAGTGATCTGCATGGCCCATTAGATACCTTCCAATGACATCCTTTACTTTTAAGATCTTTTCTAAATAAGTTGTTCCCACTCTGCCTGTTCATTATCTGCCTGCTTTCCATGTTTTATCAACTTTTGCAACCAAATATATGCCCCTTTTCAGCAAAAACAGATTCTCGTGAATTAGGTCCTCCTTAAACTTCCACTGTTTTGAGCTTGGATACAAACTGCAAAGCTTTAGTAAAATTCCCTTTACTTATTAAACCACACTTTCTCAGCCAATATTCAAAGGGACAAAAACGCAGGTTATCAAATTTAGCAAAGCCCTTTTACAGGGTTAAAAAAATCAGTCATCTTCCTACAATGAAACATCTGCTAGAGATCATCTTGCTTGGGACTATGGATTTAGTCCAACTTTTGGGCTGCCTTGACTAGTGTAGCTCATCCTATAGGCATCTGACCGCACAGATTTAAGCATAACAGTGAACTAAAGGGTTTTTAATGACAATGTTTGCATTTTTTAAAATCAGATTTTTGAGGCTAGAAAACATTCAGTTAGAGTACTGTTTATTCCTTTTTGCTCTCTTGTTAAGAGGCAATTTATCAAATGTGCAGAAATGTGGAGCAGAAATGTGGAGTTTGGCAGTACTAAGGATATAAGAAGTGCTCAGTATAGCTCCTGAAAGCATAATACCAAATCATGGCAGATAGGGGCATAACCTCTTGAAAACATTTTGAAGCTGTTGCTTGAGACATATATCTTACACTCATCTGTCTTTTACTGCGGATGAAATCCTTGTACATTTGAACTCTTATAACCATGTCCATGAAAGCAAAGCAATTCTTAAAAGATCATGTCGACAGAAGGGATAATTTAAAAGAAAATGCATCATATTTGCAACATTGAGAAACATTTCTCATCACACCTTGGGCACAATTCAGAGTATGTACTGGGAGTCCTTGCTCCAGTGTAAGAACAATTTGCTCTGGAATGCAATATGTTTTCACTAGGTAGTGCAGTAACTACGGTGCAAGTAATGTCTCTTACGTGCTCCCGTAGTTACTCTGGATTGTATAGTTGCAAAACTGACAAGTCAATGTTAACGTGAGTTAACAAACTTTGTTCCACGATAACCACCACACATAACCACCACAAATTCTGTCAAGCAATTTGCATAAGAATGCTGGAATTGTTGAACACTTACTATGAAAAAAATGTTTTTCAAAATATTTGTATAATTTTAAGCAGTAGAACAAATTGGTATTTGTGTTAAATAACTGACAAGCATTTATTATTTTTCAACAAAAAATTGCTCACAAAGCACTCTACCCAGCAACACAAATCAATAAATTACAGTGGTACTCATAACAAGCGCCTCACAAAACAAGCATTTAGCATAACTAGTATAAATTTCCAAGAAATCTTGCTTCACATAACAAGTTCCGCTTCACTTAACAAGCAAGTGCGCTATGGACACATGTGCTATGGAGCCCTGACGCGCCGTGCAGAGGCTCTTTAAAAGGGCTGCCGGCCAGCGCTGCTGCCTCTAACTGTCTCCATCTTGGGGGCACTTGCCTGGGGGTGCCAGAGGCAGCTGCCCCTAACTGCCCTCAAGTACCCCCCACCAACCACCTTGAACTTCCAGCAGCAGCCCAGGTAAGCCTCCCAGGAAAGTGTCTTTGATTGCAGCCTCCTAACCGTATCTACTCAGAAGTAAGTCCCACTGTGATAAATTGGGCTTTCTTCCAGGAAAGTGTCTTTAGGATTGTAGCCTAAGAAGACAATCTTAACCATGTCTACTCAAAAGTAAGCCCCATTGTGTTCAATGGCTCTTACTCCCAGGAGAGTGTGGTTAGGATTGCAACCTAAGTAGACTTCATAGGATCATGCACATTGAATGCATGGTTTGAATTCAATTACAGGGTTTTGTCATCATTTTTACATCCAGTTAATATTTTTATATGAATATTTCGGGAGTTGTGGAACCAATTGTCTGAGTTTCCATTATTTCCTATGGGAAAATCCGCTTCACTTAAAGAGCATTTCACTTAAAGAGCATGCCGCTGGGACGAATTAAACTCTTTATGTGAGGCACCACTGTATTTCTTCTCCCCAAAAGGGCTCAAATTAAATAGTGATAAAGACACGGCAGCAACAGCCACTGGGAAAGGATATCATACTTAGGTGAAAAGGGATAGTTGTTCTCCCCCTGCTAAATATATGAGGAAACCACCCTAAATTTGTACCTCTATAGCATTCAGGCTGCATGACACTGGCAAAAGTTTATCCCTGAAAGATATAGCTCAGTGTGCACATTGGATTTTTCTTAAAATTTAAATAAAATCCACTTCTGTTCCTATACCCAAAGACTGGTTTACTTCATGCTTTTAAAGTACAAAACTTCGTTGCTGCCTATAGATGACTCCTTCTGAAAATGGCAGCTCCATAACAATTTCTCTCCTCTTTAGCCAAACGTAATGCATGTTAAGTTACTCAAAGGACCATCATTTGGGCAGCCGCACCATAGCAAGTGTTACGTGCAGTTCTGACTAAAATGAACTTCAAAAGTCTGAATTTAAATGCATGACCACCATTAGCTGAAAACAATGAGGGAAAAAATGATACTATATTGCATAGCTATTTCATCAACAGTTACCCAGTTCTTAGACTGGAATAGTCATTTAGCAACTGAAATTTTCAAAGGAATACATGAATAGACAATGACTCACATTACAGAGATACCAGTAAATGATTATTAATAGTTCCAAAGTCTAAATCAGTGATTTTCAACCTTTTTCATCTCAGGCACACTTAACTAGGCACTAAAATTGTCAAGGCACACCATCAATTGTTTTTACCATTGACAAGGCACACCAGACTGTTCAAATCTTCCAATTTTCCTATTAATGAATGTCCCTTCCCAAATTCCTATGGCATACCTGAGCACTATCTGTGGCACACTAGTGTGCCATGGCACACTGGTTGAAAATCACTGGTCTACGTAAATAGTCAAGAACTCTAGGGAAGACTTCTGCAGTTGTTATACAAGCATAGTCCTGACAGGTTTTCCTGTGCCATGTAAGTCAATATGCATCTGGCAAGTTTTATTTATGAATTAAGAGTTTTAGGTAACAAGTATTAGGATTAATTAATGCAAAACAGTTTGCTGTAAAGATTTTGTTCTTTAAAGCCATACATGGCTTGTGGCCAGGATGTTTGAGCAGCCACAGCTTTCTTCCATATAATCCAGTTTGTCCTCTCCAAGCATTATTCACCTATGGAGGTGAATAAGATGGCAATTAGGAGTAGGGCTTTTGCAGCATCAACTCCATGGAATTCTTTCCCTCTTAGACTATCAACTGCTTCCTCCTTAGTGGTTTTCCGGCAGGGCTTAAAGATATTTTTTACTTTTGCCTTGTGAGATTGTGGCTGTTTAATGCAGTATTAAAAGTTTCCAACTATTGGTTTTATGGCTTTGTTCTTTTTTAGTGCCTTGTTTGCCAGTTTCCTTTTTTCTCCTGACTTGCAATTTGGAGGTGTGTACACACACAAATATATATACTGACCATTCACATACACAGAATCCTAGAATCCTAGAAAGGGACCTAGTAGGTCATTCAGTCCATGTACACAAACTTATACAGACACTGTCATGGGATAGGAAAAAATAATTTATGTTTCAATTTTTTTATAAATTTACATAGAGACAGAACTTATGAATTCAAATCAGTTTATAAATACTTTCTAACATACAGAAAAGGATAATCTTCATAAATCATAAAGAGAGGAGATATTTGCAGCCTCCCTGGCCCTCAAAACACACTCTGGTGATGAGAGGAGCAGAGTTCACCTTGTCTCCAGAGGATTGCAGGACACATCTATGGGCCAGATGGGGGGTTTGCCACAAGCCACACTGAGGCCCACAGTGGGCCATATCTAGCCTCCAGGCCATAGTATGGACATCCTTAAAATAATAAAGGTAAAGGTGTCCACCGCAGGTTGCCCTGTTAGTTGTGACTCTGGGGAACATTGCTCATCCCCATTTCTTAAGCCAAAGAGTCAGTGTTGTCCAAAGATGCCTCTGTGTACATTCCTTGATATAACTGATGGCTAATATTTATATTGTGTTTTTTATTGACTCTGTAAGCTGCTTTAAATACCAGCTGGTGGATAAAGAAGGATATAAATGTGTAGAAAATTTAAGAAAATGTAAAGCCTTTGAAGGATGAAATGTCCTAGTGTTTGTTGCTGCAAAAACGACATTTTAAACATTGTCCAGTTTCACCCTTGTTAACAACTCCAGGTACGGCTCTAGCTAGTAGCAAGGAATATGCAATAAACTGCATAACCTTTTCCCACCTGAATTTCTCCTCTTGGGCCAAATGAGGGCCAAACAAGAACCATGAAGGATTTCTGCGTGATGATAATACCACAGCAATCCTGATGGAATATCTATAAGTCAGTTGTCATAGGGACCAATACAGAAACATATCTAAATGCCAAGATTCTCACATAAGAGAGACACACACAAAATGCCTTAGTGAACAGTCATAAAAATCAGACCTAAAACTTAACAACTTGGGAACCAAAAACTGAAGAAAATGCCTTAAATAAAGTTCTTCCGACAAAAAGCACAGGCCTCCAAAGCAGGGGTCTTGAACTCCACTTCCAATAGCGGGTTCTGGCACCAGAGCATACCAAGCAAGAGGACTCAGCTGCCTGGCAGGTAGCTATGGAGACTCAGAGACACACGGTAAGCACGCAGTAAACGCAAGAGAGATAACGCGGCAGCCACGCAACTTAGACTATTTTCACAGCTGCTGTCTCCTTCTTTTACTTCATTTCTGGTCAGAGTAGTAAGCAATGCCCTTCCTTTTTAGGGGGATTTGGAACATATACAGCCCAAACAAAAAGAGGATAAACATTCATAAACACAAAATAATGAGATCATCTCAGATGCACGGAAACTCAAAACTTGCTTATTGAGCTCATGTGATGTTATCTCCCTTAGAGCATATTTTCCCATTTCATGGGCAGCACAGAAAAAAAGCATCATGTTGCAAGGTTACAATTCCATAATCTGTGTGTTGCTCCTTAATCACTTTAGGTTAACTGCTTGTCTACCAATCCAAAAATGGCTTATCTTCCCACTTCCACAATGCTTAGGTTTCATACCTAAGTACAGTGGCGCCTCACATAACAAATTTAATTCGTTCCGGAGGCATGTTCTTTCCGTGAAACATTCTTTACGTGAAGTGGATTTTCCCATAGGAAATAATGGAAACTCAGACGATTGGTTCCACAACCCCAAAAATATTCATATAAAAATATTAACTGGATGCAAAAATGATGACAGAACACTGGGATTGAATTCAAAACATGCATTCAATGTGCATGATCTTACGAAGTCTACTTAGGCTGCAGTCCTAAAGACACTTTCCTGGGAGTAAGACCCATTGAACACAATGGGGCTTACTTCTGGGTAGACATGGTTAGGAGGCTGCAATCAAAGACACCTTCAAAGTGTCTCCCAACATTCTCCTTCTCTCCATCCTGAGCATCTCTTTCCCCTGCTCCCTTCTGGCTAGCCCTGAGCTGCTTCCCTCTTCTCCACTGCTCTTCTCTCCCTCTGCCCAGCGGACACCCAGCCCCAGGAGGGACAGCGCAGAAGTGTTGCTTTCACTATGGGCAGGTGCGCTAGGCAGCCCTGACGCTTTTTAAACAGGCTGCCGGCCAGTGCGTCTGCCCCAACTGCCAACAAATGTGTTCTTTACGTGAAGCACTTTCTTTACGTGAAGCAGAATCCTAGAAAAATTTTTGTTTGTTACATGAAACATACTTTACGTAAGGCGTTCTTTATGTGAGGTGCCACTGTATATGATTTTTCCTCTATATGCCTTCCTTTATTACATGGTACACAGCACTTAGAAAAAATGTGAAATGGGCTATCATAGATGGGGATGGAGAAAAATATTATTGTTATTAACAGTAGGTATATACTGATTTTCAATTCAAAGTTCCCAAAGTGTTTAAAGAGAAAATCAATAATTAATGACTCCCTGTCCCGCAGGAAGAAGCACGCTTCACAGCAATTCATACAATTTAGGAAGGGGTAGAGAAGCCACTACACCCTTTAATAATTGAGCTTTTTTCTGAAAGGAAAACTAACGATATGTATGTCCTTTCGTTGCATATATATTTGTGCACTGCTTATATCAAAATTATAGGCAAAGTTCAATTAAATTCAATGACTGTAGATACATACTGTAGATTAATATGTTAGCAGTGAAACGTGGTTACCACTTTTGCATTTCAGTGTCATACCATATTTTGGTGTGTTACATCTGCAGTTGAGAACCATGTGGGTTCAGTGAGTCAGCTGTTTTCTATCCTAACACCTGAAGTCACTCTGAAAATCTGAATCACTAACCCACAGGCTCCCAAACTTTAAGCACTGGGAACCACTTTTTATCACTCTACTGACCCCCAGTTTTATGAGACCACTAGAAAAATATACCCACATTGTGGGAGTAAAATATTTGTAACCTAACTCCCTTTGCAACACATTCCTATGCAACACACAGCCTAAACAATGGTGCTCCCATAACGTCCCATGCAACACCACCCCTATTCAACACCACCCCTGTGTAACCATCCCCCTGCGCAACATATCTAGCATGCACACCATCCCTCCTATGTATCCCCTTTCCAGTGCATCAGGCACTGGGCACCAAATTGGCAGGATGTTGATCAGTCAGTCTTCAATGTTAGGCATAGGATGAAAACACATTGCACCCCTTTTCACCCTCTTAGAGGTTAAATTTCTAAAAAATCAGTTATTAGTAGGTGCTCACGTCACATAAGGAATACCCTCCCCAAGTTTCATGCTTCCAGGTCCAGGGGTTGGAGTAGAGCATCCATTAGTCAGTGATTCTTCAATCTCAAGTATAGGGAGGAAAATGTGTTGGGCCCCTTTTCTCGTCTTTCTGCTTGGAATTTCCAAAAACCGTTCTTGGTGGGTGACTCCATCATAGAAGGAACACCCTCCCCAAATATCATGCTTCTAGGTCCAGCGGTTTTGGCTGGGCATTGATGAATGAGTGAGTCACTCAGTGACTCTTCAGTTTTATATAGAGAGAGAGATTATCGGCTGCTCAAAGTTCTTTTTATCCCTTTTTCTATAGGGGAAAATGCCTTTCAGAGCATTTATTGAGCTCCATATTCATCAGATTGGTCCCATGCTGAGGATGTTGCATTCCCTTCAGCTTGCCCTTTTATGTGGACTGAGTTATGGTTGCCTCCTCGCATCTGAATATGCATATGAAACTGTTTTTGTTTCTCATGTGGCTCTGTACATTTTCTTTGTCAGTTTTGTGACCCACTTGTGGATACCAACGCACAGTTTAGTAATTATTGCACAAACTACCTTAAACTGCCACAGCAAACAAGGTATAAATATCTTTTGAAACTTCTCAGTTAAGTCATTATTACCACCATTTTTGGAAGGATGACACTTGCAGACTCTGCTGTTCCATTCCTCTGTTGCCTGTTCTTCATACCTTTGATGACTATACTTTAATTACTACACTACAGTTGTAAACAGTATACTCACTAGATCACCAAATACCAAAGAACAAACTGGTACTGTTTTCAAGTATTGTTACTATTATGGGATTATGGGCCAATGATTGAACCCCTCCCATTACCCACTTCGCAAGTAGCTCAATATTCTATCCTTTTGTAGATTCTAGGACATCTGAGTATACCTGCTAACAGATTCTTTTCAGGAATTCAGGAATTCTTTTCAGGAATTATTGGTTTTGGGGGTTCTTATTTTTTAAGTGTATCAGTCTCTGGCTAAATTAAAAAGCAAAGATTTGCAAAACAAATGGAAATATTTAGCTTCCCTGTGTCTCCAAAGTAATAAAGTGCAATAATTAACAAAGACATTCCTGTGGTCTTCAGAAATTCACACAACCAATGAAGAAGTACACAGCTTACAACTGAGAGATTTACACAACAAATCTGGATTTCAGTGGCAGGGATGTCATTTTGGTATTACAGCTTATGGGGGAAGAGGGAGGAGAAATGAAAATACAGTGGCACCTTCACATAACAAATGCCACACGTAAAATATGTTCCATGAAACAAACAAAAATTTCTCTAGGATTCTGCTTCACGTAACAGACTGTGCTTCACATAAAAAGCACACAAGTTGGCAGTTCAGGCAGACGCACTGGCCGGCAGCCCTTTTAAAAAGCTTCAGGGCTGCCTAGCACGCCTGCCCATAGCTAAAGCAACACTTCCACGCTGTCCCTCCTGGGGCTGGGTGTCTGCTGGGCAGAGGGAGAGAACAGCAGTGGAGAAGAGGAAAGCAGCTCAGGGCTAGCCAGAAGGGAGCAGGGCAGAGAGAGGCTTAGGATGAAGAGAAGGAGAAAGTTGGGAGACACTTGGAAAGTGTCTTGGATTACAGCCGCCCAACCATGTCTACCCAGAAGTAAGCCCCATTGTGTTCAATGGGTCTTACTCCCAGGAAAGTGTCTTTAGGACTACAGCCTAAGTAAAGTTCATAGGATCATGCACAATGAATGCATGTTTTGAATTCAATTCCAGTGTTTTGTCACCATTTTTACAACCAGTTAATATTTTCATATGAATATTTTTGGGGTTGTGGAACCAATCATCTGAATTTCCTTTATTTCCTATTGGAAAATCCACTTCCTGTAAAAAACGTTTCATGTAACAAACATGCCTCTGGACAAATTAAATTTGTTACGTGAGGCACCACTGTACATTGTCTGCACATGTAAAGCATGACAGTTTAAACTTCAAAAGGGCCCATTGGCTATCATGAAGACCATGGCTTTTTTGTAAAAGAAACAGCAGGCAAGGGTTTAAAAGTCAGTCTCATAATCCAGACTGGCAAAGAAAAGCACTTATAACTACTTCTTGCAATTACCAATACAGAAAAAGGAAACCATTTGTTTAGAGAAGTGTTGGACTTAATATGCACTTAACACAACACAGGAAACAACAGAGGAAGTCCAAGCAAAAATACATGAATGGAAGAAATTCAAACTCCTTTTTTTCAGAGCTGAAGGAGACAGAAATAATTAAGTAACTGTGGCTACAGACTGCCATAAAGAAGAGTAAAAACCTTACTTAACCCAATATTTTTAAACTTTAAATTGCTTTAAATATGCAAGCAATTTTCCTAAAATTGGAGCTAAATTTCTCCCAGAAGATTTTACAGGAAAAATGAATGCCACTAGAATATTTTCATCAGGATTGAATTAAGGAGGGGAGAAAAGGGTAAACAATAAACCTATTGTTGTCCGTTCGAGGATAAGGGACTGCTCTCTGTGTACATATATGCATCTCATCCCAAATGCCTTTCCATCGAGGTTCTTTAATGCCAAGTCAAAGTATATCCAAAGTGATGATATAATGTTTAGAGATGTATAGGTACAGTAGCCCTCTGAGACTGTATGTCTGAGAAGATTTGCCTTCTCTTTACGAGAGAGGGCAAATGTGATAGTTTGTTGGGTAGTGTCAGAGAAGAGTAGTCTCAACAAAAACTGGATTCGAGAAATGGAACATGGGTTGGAGTCATCAGGGATGGTGACCTCTATTTCCAACTCTTTCATAATTACACTCATCCATCCAAGTTTAACACATATTGCAATGCTCTCTACTTTTCACAGCAGCATAACTCATTGTATTTTTATTTTTCACATATATCCACAAACCACCACTGTGCTGTGAAGACTGAGTTGCTACACCATGCTTTCACATATTTACAATGTGGTTCAGTCTCATGTGGACAGGGCACAATTTCTGAAACCAATCTATTGCTTAAGTCCATCCAGCTATTTGAGAAAAACTTCATTTCACTTGTAACAGCATTCAGGCTGCCAAATTCTTTGGAAAGTTTTATTTTGTGTAACTGGATTCTCCATACACAAGTCCCCAAGGTGGATAAAGCCGTTGACTTTTAAAACATAAAGAATCATCCAACTGAAAGGCTGTGTTTAAAACCAAAGATTCTTATAATGTTTTAAAGTAAACCACCGACAGAAAGAACATGAAACTGTCCATTTTAGAGCTTCCCAGCAACAAAAACACATCTACACTCATTTTTAAGAAATTAAAGTACAAGCGCTGTGCAAAAAAATCAGTCCAAAATTCATGTTTGTATGTCGTCAGGTATAAAGATGTCTTGCAAGTAATTAGCAGCTGGATTTTGAATCTTGGATACATAAGAAATGTATAAATCTCAAAATCTAAAAAACATTTTGCTTTTACTGTCCTTTTGCCAGACTATACTAGAACTGTCACTTGATTAAAGAAACCTTAAAAAATCAAAAGGTATAAATATATGACTAGAAACCAATTAGGTTTTGGTTTATATGCATCTTGGCATTTGGAAGATGAGGAAGAGTGCTTCTTTTCAAAGGCATACTTGTTATCCATTATTTTACATATTGTGCTCAAGTAATAGTTGTTCCAGGAATGGTAGGAGATTCTAGTCACAGAACTCCATGTTATTTTCTAAACCTCCTTTTCTACATATCTCATTTTCCAAATTTGAAGTTTTTATAACCTAGTACTATTCAAGCCAAATCATGTCTACTCCAAAGTTGTTCAGTTCAGTGGGACCTGCCCCCTCATAATTGTTTATAATAATTCAGCCTTATATCACAATCTTTATTTTAAAAATTGACAAGCCAAGGGTGCTCAACAATTCTCGGCTCCTGAAAACTAAATGCAGTAATTATTTTTAATCCAACAAATATTTAGCACTTTTTATTCCAGAGCTAGCAGCTCTTATAAACTGGCCTTCCAAAATTAAATACCAAACTATATCTATGGCTAGATTTTGGCCAGCCCCAAAAAAATGGATTCAAATGACCTTAACCCAACAATCAAAACTTTACCTTTCTTTGATTTTGCACCAATCTTCAGCTTAGATGGCCAAGCAATCTGGGTGTTTGTTTCTTCCATAATCTGTTAAAAGAACAAACATTGTCAATTTAAATAAGTTATTTTTTACAATTGGCAGACTCTGAGTTAAAATATGTTGGTTGAGAACTGCTGCAAATTGCCAAGAAACAATAAGAAAAATCAGATGTTTAAATCTAATCCAATGTTGCCTAACAATAAAGTTAAGCATGACATGGTATAAGATAGTTCACACTGTTAGAAGTCTTTATTGTAATATGGAATCTATACAAGCTCATGCTAACATTTTAACCATTTCTTCTTCCAAATTACGGTAAAAAATTTTAAAATGTATCTGCATAAATCTTCTCTCATATTTACTCACAATTATTTTCACTTTCCTTTTTAGAATTGACTGTAGCCAAAAGGCTCCCCAAGAGGTCTCCTATCTACAATTTTCTCTACAATAAGTACACCTGATTCAAAGCTATGCTGATATTACAAATCACCTATCACAGTCTTTACTCACACAATTTTTCCCCTTCTCTATTACTTAATTCCAATCTGAATAGATGTATATAAGCAGCTTAGCTGCTGTCTTCCAATGAATATTCAATATTAGATTGCACATTAATTGCCCATAAGCAGTTCATTTTTTTTGCAAGACTAGCACATTTCTAAAAACCACAACATATTCTGCAAAAGAAGTCACCCTCCTGATCTTCCATTTTCTCTAGAATTCTGCCTTACATTTTTAGAGATTGCTCTGCAACTTGTGCCAGCATGTCCCAAAGCCTGGATAGCACCTTTTCCACAGCTGTATCCAGACTCTGCAACACCTCTGCAACACAAAAGCTATACTTCCCCCTAACTTCAGCATTATACACTTGATTATGCTGCTTTCTGAAAAGTTAAGGAGCTCCTAGACTTTTGTTATTTGTCACTGGGTGATTGCAATGCCTTAGTAATTACTGCTAAGATTTTTTTAAAAATTAGATTTGGTGAACATGTTTAAACAAGCAGAGCTTTTTATTCCATTTATTCCATCTTTGTGGCAAGACAGACCTCACAAGCAAACTCTATCTGATATGTCCACCTTAGGCATTGCCTCCACATCATATACTAAGCGAATCCCACCTTCTCTGCCCACTCTCCTGCCCAAGAGATATTCCAAGAGGTTGCTGCAAGAACTGTCAGGCAAAGATCTATCTCCATGATGGGTGGAATGATTTCCCTGCTCCTTCCCACCCCTTGCCCAAGAGACATTCCATTGGAACTGCTGTCTAGTTGTACTAGCAAGGAGTAGGAACTTCAGAATTTGCATGCACGTAGTCCTAGCCGAAGAAAATTGAGCCTGGAATTACTCTATGAATGACATGATTGCTATAAATTCTTTTATATTTGTTGTGAGCCATCTTGGTGACCTATATCAGTTAACTGTGATCAATTAGATCACGGTCTTAGGATTATGATCTAAAATATACTTCTTGCATTCAACAATTAATGATAACAACCTGAAGAGGCTACTGAGGTCAGTACACTGAGATCAGCATTTGACAAAAACTGGGGCAGTAGGATTGGTACTGCGTATGTCATGGAAATTTGTAACGTAGGCTGCAATCTTAAACACACTTTCCTGTGAGTAAGCCCGATTGAATATAATGGGACTTACTTCTGAGTAGACAGGCTTAGGATTGCATCCTTAGAGCACAATCCTAACCACATCTACTCAAAAGTAAGCCCCACTGTGTTCAATGGGTCTTACTCCCAGGAAAGTGTCTTTAGGATTGTAGCCCTAATTAAAGGTTTATGTGAACCCAGCCCCATTCATAGTTGAATTTATGTTGTAAATTCAGCCCCATCTATATATGTAAAAGAGAAAAGTCACTGACTGACTCACTCATCAATGCCCTGCCAAAACCACTGGGCCTAGCAGCGTGAAATTTGGGGTGGGTGTTCCTTCAGTGACTGAGGGGTGCACTAAGAACCGGTTTTCGGAAATTCCAACCGGAAGGGGGTGAAAAGGGGTGCAACGCATTATTCTCCCTATACTTTACATTGAAGAATCCCTGACTGAGGGATGCTCTGCCCGAACCCCCAGACCTAGAAACTTGAAATTTGGGAAGGGTGTTTGTTCTGTCACATGAATACCCACCAAGAACCGATGTGGAGAAATTTAACCCTTAAGGGGCTAAAAAAGGGGTCTACGTGTTTTTTCCTATACTTAACATGGAAGACTGACCAACATCAAGCCAAATTTTGGGCTCAGTGCCTGATGCAGTGGGGGGGAAGTTATTTGGAGGGAGGGGTTGCACTGGGGAGGTTGCTGCACATGGGAGGGTTGCACATGAGGGATTGCGCATGGGGAGATGATGCACATGAGGGTTGATGCACAGTGTGGGATGTTGCGCATGGGGAAGATGATGCACATGAGGGGTTGATGCTCATTTGGGGATGGTGTGCATGGGGAAGATGATGCACATGAGGGGTTGATGCTCATTTGGGGATGGTGTGCATGGGAGAGATGATGCGCATGGTGGATTGTTGTGCATGGGAGATGTTGTACATGGGGGTTGATGCGCATGGGGGTTTGATGCACATGGGGGACTGATGCTCATGGGGGTTTTGGATGCATGTGGGTTTGAGACGCATGGGAGGTTGTTGCGCATGGGGGACTGATGCGCATAGGTGGATGTTGCACATGGGGGGGTTGATGTGTGTGGGGGATTCATGCTCTGTGGGGAGGTTGGCGTATGGGGGAATTTTACTCCTGCAACGTGGGTACGCTTTTCGCTAGTCTCTTTATAAAGTGTGGGATTGCTCCAATGACGTCCAGTGCAGAAGTGCACCATAACTCCTCCTTAAATGTTGGTACCTATTGAATCTCTACACAAATCCATTTTCTGGGTTTACCTAACCAGTTGGAATATTCAGAACTTGGAAAACAGTTAGCTCCGAGGTTAACCAATTCTTAATTTCGCACCCTAAAAAGTAAACATTTTCAAGTGCTAAGGACACTCAAGGCATCTTACAAATAAAACAATATAAAAATATTAAAATAATATTAAAAATATAATGATGTGATAAATGAAATAAACTTGGTTCCTTATTAAAATACATACATTTAAAAGTGCTGCCCTCCAGTGTCAGCAAACAAAAATGCTCTCAATAAAAAGGTCTTAAGACTCCACTGAAAAGAGAGGGAGCTGTTCATTCACTTCTGGGGAGGAAATTCTTCAGGTGGGATGCCACCACCAAAAAGCCCTATAGTTTGTCACCAACCCCTTTATCTCTGCTGGTGGCAGCATATTTAGAAAGGCCCCATCTGATAACTAGAGCAGACAGTCTGAATTGCATGGATGGAGACAGTCCCTCAAATACCATTGACCCAAAAGGACTTTAAAAAGGCAAAAGTAGAACTTTGAATTTAGTTTAGAACTGGCAGCAAGCATAGTAGCTGAAGCAATGGCCTGACTGAGCTGAACCGAAAGGCACCAGCAACCAAACAGGCAGCTGGATTCTGCAAATTCATTTTAACTAACAGAAGTGTTGTTTCCACTATGTGAAATTGCAAAATGAGTGACCAAAATAATCTTAGTTTCAGATTCTGCACAACATATGACTATGGGTCTGAGTAAAGCAGTTTCAGGTGCACCCTTCACTGAACCCTTACAAAAGAAACTTTGAAAGACTTGAAATACAAGTTTCAAAAACCTGTGTTCCTTTCTGGAGCCTATATCAACATAATTTCTTGAAGCCACTATTTCCAGAGCAGGGTGCCATGTGGAAAAAGTGAGAAATGTTAGCCAGGTCTCTGTACACTTTGCGCTGTATGGGTTTCAGCAGCCATGGGATAATAAGTTACAGCTGGAAAATGGTATTTCCAAACGAGTGAAATTCTACCATTGATATATATCTATTCCCGAGACTTCCCAAACCCAGATGTGAAATAAGAAATCCAGTGGTAACAGAATGCTAAATTGCTCCAGTATCATGTATTCACTTAAGTATTTCACTCCATGGATGGAAGCAGACAAACACTGTGATTTCAAAAACTCAAATGATTTGAAATGAATCACATCTGAAGAGGTCATAGCTTGGCAAACTATTTTCTTTTATTTTTGTTCTAATTGCACATTTGTCACCTCCTCTGTGGTTGCTTCCACACAAAAGTGTCTACCTATGACAACTCTTAATCACTTGAATAGTATTTGCATGGTATGCCAAAAATATTGTTAAGAGGATCTGTGTGCCTAGAAAGCTTTCTATGTTTCAGGCAACACTATATGGCAGGTATGTAAATTGTTGGTGGAAATGTTTTATATACAGACACGCACCCTAGGATGTAGAATAGCTATTTTACATGATGGACATGGATGCCAAAACTCAATCTGAGATACCACCACCCATGATATGTGCAAGAATGCCACTAATGAACTTGATTTAACATTAATGAGGAATTGTATGAAGGTGTTCCAGCAGTAAAACATAGTAATCCACTTCACTATTGTCTAGTGTCTGGACTGTTGAATCCAAACATGCACTTCACTGACCTCTGCTTTATAAGTTACAACTTTATAGATCTGTTGCCACAAGTATTGCTACAACACCAGCATGCATAAACAGATAACACAGCCAGACTGCAAAGATAGTGTGACATTAATACTATGTACCGTGGTACCTTGGTTAACAAGCATAAACTTTCTGGAAGCATGTTTGTAATTCAAAACACTTGTATATCAAAATAATTTTCCCACACAAAATAATGGAAAATGAGACAATTTATTCCACAACCCAAAAAATAATCATATCAAAATATTACAACAAAGTAAGAAAATACAAAACGTAGAAAAATAAAATAAATTAGCCTGTACTTTGTCTCTCAGGCTGCAGTCTACCCCCTTACACAAGTGTGAGCCCCATTTATCAGAATAGGGCTTACTTTAGAGTAGATATGCAAGTCTATGGCTACAATCCAGAGTAACTATGGGACGTTTTACACCAATGAAGTTACAATGCCACCTATAGGAAACCTAAGGGAAATACATAGAGCAACCCAGAGTAAGTGCCTCTGATGTCTTCCCACAGTTACTCGACGAGCACCTGTCGGGGATGCTCTAGGGGGATTTCCTGCTGCAGGCAGGTGGTTGGACTAGATGACCTACTAGGTCCCTTCCAACTCTATGATTCTATGATTCTAAATTGTAGGGCAGGTATCTCAGGCTTCTTTCCACTGTCCTCCTTACATAGGAGTGAGTCCCATTGACTGTGATAAACTTAATTCAGAGTAGACATGAATAGGCTGGTCTCTGAAAAGGCCAAGCAGGTGCTAGCGGAGTGCCAAAGCGCTGAAACCGGCCGTATCTCAGCCAGGACTAATTTTCATTTGTTTATCAAGAAATTGCTTGCACGATATATATATCGCTCATATATCAAGCCAGAATGTATTAGAAATGTTTGCTCATCTTCCAACACTTTCAATCCAAGTTAGGCTGCAATCCTAAACACACTTTCCTGGGAGTAAGCCCCACTGAATATAATGGGGCTTACTTCTGAGTAGGTAGGGTTAGGATTGCACCCTTAATCTCAATCCAAGGTTTTACTGTATCCTCATAGAGGTCTACTGTTGTAAATCACAACCAGCATGTGATATTTTATTTATTTTTCACATTTTTACTCCACCTTTCCTTCACGGATGGTGTACTCCCTTCTTTTGTCCTCATCAAAAACCCTGCGATGTAAATTACAATAAGCACATTCATAGGACAACACTGCCATTAGTCTATTTTCTCCATCAAACTTCATTCTGTCCCCCTGAAAACATTACCAGCTGCCTGTGAATGTCAATGACATATTGGCATTACCGCCTCCCTTCTGCTCTTTGACAGATTAGGCAAACCAGAGCAAGTCTTTATGTTTAAGCAGAACCTAGTCTTCATGTTTAAAAATGTTGCTTCCAATTTTCTTTTTAGCTGGCAAACTGCAAATTACTTTTTAAGCTTGGAAATACCAGCCATCAACACAAAGATGTCTGCAAATTGACTCAGTGTCTTCAGGAAAGGAATAGGTCTGGAGCTAAATATGCCAGTTCTCTCTCTCACACACACACACACCCCAAATTTTGAATTGCAATGTCCTATGCAAATCAACATGCGGAAGTCCATTTTAGCCTTTTTTCCAGCTAATATTTTAAAACAACAGGTGAAGATTGAAAGGACTGAAATGTTGTTGAGTGACTGAGTTCTGGGTATAACTGTAATGTACTGAAAGAGTGGATTGTCGGAAAAGTGTTAGAAAGCAGGGAAATAGTGAGCTGCAGTCAATCCCAGCTGCTGACTTTATGGCATACTTGCAAATACTCATTCCCAATGCATTTTTCAAGTATACACTCAAAATAGATTAAAATGCAATGGAAAGGCCCTTCAAAATTCAACAGCTTACTACCACAAGACTTGGTAGTTAAACCTTCATTTTAAAAAAAACCTTCAAATAGATCAGTGATTTTCAACCAGCGTGCCGCATATAGCCCTCAGATGAGCCGCAAGAATTTGGGGAGGGATATTTATTAATAGGAAAGCCTGGGTATTTGAACAGCATGGTGTGCCTTGTCAATGGTAAAAACAACTAATGGTGTGTCATGAGATGAAAAAGATTGAAAATCACTGCAATAGAGTCTCAGGCTCACAAGTTTAAAAAAATGCTGAAAAGATCCATCCATTTAATTCTATTTGCACAATAACTCAAAGTAAGGTACTTTCTGTGCTCTATTGCTTCTCAAGACCTACTGCCAAACATGTGCCACCCCCTCCCTTCGTGGAAAAGTTTCCAGTTTGGAAAAATTGTTGAACTCAGCCATGGTCATTGTTGCCTGAGGCTGCAGTATCATTTTCCTCCTGCTTCTTTCCAACTCTGTATACTTTTCTCTCCACAAACTTGGCTCTCTACTTCACATTTTTATAAAAAGGTTAGCTGATTGAGGCAACTGGACAAACAAGACAATGAGTAATCCCTGAGCAACTACCCAAGGAGCTGTTTTAAGACTCAAACAATAGTTAATGTGCTTTCTTCAAAGATGCTATATCCAGTGGTTCTCAATCCAGTGTCCAGTTCAATTTAAGCTCTTATATTTAAGCCAGTTCAATTTGGGCCAAATCAATTTTAAATACAACTTTTTTGTTTTGGTTGGACTGGCTTGGGATTCAAAGCTTCCCTGAAACCACAAAATTTTAAAAGCTGAAGCGATGAGGAGAGGAAATGAGGTTTCACTGTGCAAGAGACAACACTTTATAATAAAGCTGTTGTTCCCATAATCTTCTAGCACTGTAACTCACTTATTAAAGTTACACACAGTTGGGACTCATGTAGCTTAACAACACTAAGAAAAAACTTGATCGGCTCAAGCCTCTTTAATGTTTTATGTTAGGGGGCTGCTTTCTGGGGCACTTGTTAGACTCTCATGTTCATCAGATTAGAACCATTCTTGTGGCCTTGCAGTTCCTTTCACCTGACCTTCCACAGAAGCCAAGTAACATATGCTTTCTCACAAGTAAGTGTGAATGTGTAGTTTGTTCTGCTTTCCACAGGGCATACATCTGCAAGCTTGGAAGAAGGGACTTCTTTATTGGGGCGTTTTTAGAGGGCAATGTTCACTGGATTGGGACTACTCTGGTGACATTAGATTAATCTCTGCATGCCCCTTTCAGTGGACCAAGGCATTTTTATCTACTCACAGGTAAACATGTGGTGCGGCTCAGTTTCACTTTCCATAAGACTCAATTCATTTTGCTCATCTGCTATCAGTTTGGCAGTTGCAACTTAACAACCTACCATCAGATTGTGGACACTTTCAGTGGTCATGAAACATGGTGAGATAACTCAGCTGTAAACCACAATAGGTAACAACAGAAATTGCAGCATCACCCAACCACAAACTAAAATAATATTTATGAAGTCTAATTAAGAAAGTAGGATCCATTAACAGGAAGAGTGGAGATATTTTATGGAATATTTGTATTTTGTATGGATATTTGTATCCCCAGAAAAATTGGTTCTTGCTTATGCAAATTTATAATCTAACCCAGTATTTAAGAACTTTCTTTAAAGCAGGGATCATAATATAAGATTACTCCAAGTTTATCACCTGTTATGATGGGGCCATTGTGATCACTTCCTTATCCAGATCTGGAGTATGTTAATTTCCAACCCAATACTCCCAAGTTCAGTTACTGAAGCAAGATTTTCAGCTGAAGCATAACAGATACAAAACTCCCCCCTTAGCTGATTAAATGTGGGCAGAATGCCAGGTTAATAGTGTTTATATCAGGTCAAATCAATCAAGCAGCTCCATCCTGACAACCACAACTGCTGACATTGTACAACCTTTTACTGTGACTATCGGGCACTTTCAGGCATGAACACCAATGCACAAACAGATTAGGCCAAATCCCAGGCATAGGCCATGATGTGTCCAGTTCAAGCAAATTACCCAGTACAGCAATATTTTCTTTTCATGTTACAAGCTATAAGTACAGTATTTCTTACCTTCTGAAAGAAGTCCTCTCCACTTTTTCCTTTTCCTTCAGCAGCGGCTGTGAAGAAAACAGGGAAAAATTAAATATAATCTCTCTCCAGTAAAATAGCATTTTTGCTCATGTACTTATTTATCCCTGCTTAGAGAAATCCTTTTTGGATGCTTTCTCACACACACGCATACCACATTTTCTTCATCAGCAATGCAACACCAACCCACAACTGCTGACATTTTCCTGGGAAAAACCACTTTTAGGTGGCAGTGGTAAGAAATAGTTATTTGCTGCCTTATCCAAAAGGAGAAAACATTCTGCAAAGCAGGCCAATCCCTTGTGTGTGCATGCACACATGTGTGCTGACTAATTTCCATTAATATTCCTCAAAATATGAAGAGGAGGAAGGGAAGCAGAACAGAATGCATGACACTAGTTGCGTAAACAGACTTTAGCAATATTCACTTGCATTTTGTGGAGAATTTGGAGAAGTTGGTGTACTGTCAAGGGGGAAAGGTTACCACTATAACATAGTGGAGAAAATCTTTACATTGTTCAGTCTGATTTTTAAGGAGCAGTACCCCAGCTGCAGCTAGTTTAATTCATTTGCTAAAAGGGGTAAGCTCATTCAAACTTTGAGAAACTTGCCTGGATTCTCTACTACAAACTTGTTCATATGTAGCAATGTCTCATGGCTATTTGCCCTACAATCCAGAGTAACTATGGGAGCACATAAGAGACAGTACATGTACCCTCAGTTACTGCACCACCTAGTGAAAACTTATGGAAAATACATATTGCAATCCAAAGCAAATTGTTCTTATACCGGAGCAAGGACTCCCCATAGTTACTCTGGATTGCACCCTTAGATTCGGGTTTTATCCCTTCACTCCCCCCCCCCATTTTTCAAAATCATAGCTGGGATCAAAACTGGGCAAGTTGAGGAGTTTGGAAGAGCTCAATGGCATTTTTCACATTTCTCCCCTCCCACAGCAAATCTCTGTCATGCATCACAAACTGATCTAGTATTTCCCCTAGTTTGTACAGTTCACAGTCTAGGTCTAGATGTGATCTAATGTTTTAATATCGGGTTTTAAAGCTGAAGCATGTCAGTCTTGGAACTTCTTTGAATATTCATAACTACACATCATTCCCTGATTTTGCCTTCTTATTCAACCACAGTGATAACTTCTGATACATTCCATTTTAAAGTAATTTTTAAGCCACATAATGCATACTTAATATCAGTTTTCTTTGTAAACACTATAAATGTAATCATAGGTCACTGGCGATCACTAATATTTTTAACTGGGATCCAACACTATTCTCAATGTGGGAAAATCAGTTTTCTTTCCCAAAGTGGTAAAACTTCAGCAAATATATACCAAGTGTAATACCAACATTATACATGCTGAAAAACAGAACTGAACAACAGAACTGAAAAATTACTTTGTCAGGGATCGGTGCCATGCAAGGAAGTTAATTCTTCTTGCCAACACCTGGCAAGATTTTTTCTGGTCTTTTTCTGCCTCCCAAATGGTTTACTTTTTCTATACATTCCAAGCATTCAGCACATTTGTAGAGAAAAAAAACCTATACTTAAGAGTGCGCAGTAACACATCACACAAATGGGTTGGGTAGGAAATGCATTTTTTAAAAATGTGTTATGTCTTTCCTGAAGATAGAAAAAGTCTGGTGATTTTTAGGAGATGAGCTGAATTAAGAATTCAAGGAAACTATAAAGTTCAAAACAGAACAGAACAAAGATCTATTCATCTTAGGTGCAAAGTTCAGTCATTAGAGGTCACCAACCTGTAAAGCTTGGAGAGTAAAGCTAGGCAGACCTACATAGTGAAAGATCTGCATCAGACTGATTAAACAGCTACTGAAACGACTTAATTTGCTTCAGATCTATACAAGTTGAAGCTAATTTTGGCAGCATTCTCTATTGCTAACTTAATCAGAATTATTTTTTGATTTGCATGATGTGCCAAGGAAACAAAATAAAGCAGCTTAAGGACAAGCTAAATATTTTATGGAGACACAGGACACTTTTAAACAAATGTTAAGTAGGCACGAATTGTTGAGATGCCAGCAGAGATGCCACTGGTTAAAATTATCTTTCCTGGCCACTTTACTGAAATCCACCCACTTTTTAATCTGCAGGTAGCGTATAGTCAGGTAATATAACCAGAAGCAACATGCACACTTATAAGATATTTTAAATTGAGAATTTAATAGAAGCAGGTACGCCTCACATTTTTTCTTCTCAAAACTGAACAGATTTCCTATCAAACATGCTAGTTTTCTCCAAAGTAGGGGTTGCAGAAAGCTGGTTGCAGCCATCTTGGAATCTGGTACTGGGCACCTTTAATGACACTTCTAGCCATGACATCACTTCCGGGGGGGTCCCAGACAGATTGTCATTCTCAGTAGGGGGTCCTGGGCTGAAATGCTTGAATACCACTTAAAAGGATGCTTTAAATGGATTATATCCTGATGAAGGGTGCATTCCTAACCTAGGCAGGCACAACTCATTGGTCTTCCTGTTCCTGTGGTGATGTAGGGATGAAAGTGCATGTCTGAGCACTGATCTAACCCTCTCCGAGGAATGGCGCAAAAGTGCCTTTGCAGCACTTTTGTGATAACCCCAGGCCTGAACTGGACTTGTGCTGGGGCTTATGTCAGCCTAACTGGAGCTTAAGATTGCAGCCAAAGTCTGACACAACTAAACTCCATCAAACTGACAAGCTGGTTATGATAAAGTTAATGGGATTTCAGATAGTCAGGCTGCAATCCTATGAATACAGGACATAAGTCACACTACCTGGGAGTAAGGATGCAATCCTAAAGACACTTTCTTGGAAGTAAGATGCATTGGATATAATGGGGCTTACGTCTGAGTAGACGTGGTTAGGATTGTGCTCTAAGTCACATTAAATTCAGTGGGGCTTACTTGACATAATTATGATTTCAGTGTAACATTTTAAGAAAAAACCTTACGAACACCCATGAGAATAAACCTTTATGAATGTCAAAGCATCTAACCAGTTAGGCCTGGTTACTAAGCCAAGGTGCCAGTTGATCCTGCACCAGCAGATGCCATAGTTGAAAAGTGGTATATAAATTCTGCAGATAGTAGAGAAGTACTGTCCACTAGGTCCACCTGGGCAGTCCTCTACCTGAGTTTTGCAATTTCTTCTGTTCTTCATTATGGATACTTAATAAGATTGTTTTCATCTTACAAAAAGTAAACCACATTACTCCAACAGCAACTACCTGCCAGCTCTCATTTTTTGAGAGTTCCAGGACTTATTTCCAGACACATGTGATGTGTAAGAAAACACAAGAGTTTAATCTGTTGGCTACTTTAGTTTTTGAAAACAAGGAGTGTTACAATTGTGAAAGAGCAGAAAAGAGTAGCAACATTAGAAAGAATCATTTTCTACTAATTTAAATGCTCTGTATAGTTGATCACTGAAAATACTTCAGTAACGAGATTGTCACAAAGGTTCCCAACTTTGCAGTGCTACAATCAACTGTGGTGGGTTGTGAAATTCCTGAAGCCTTTGGAAGGCAATCCCAGCCCAGCAACTCACTTTGCAGAGCTCTATAGGCCTCACAAACCTCTAAAACCCCTTCTTGTTTTCTGGATCCAAATCAGGAGAATCATCCTTGGAAGCCTCAATAAGCCACAAGGCCAGAAGAGTGAGTCATTGTGCTGGAAAAGCCCTTTGGAGGCTCAGGTAATGAATGGGATTTTTGGAATGGCTCTTGTTTGGAGCCAAACCAGCATAAGGATACAATACTCCCATAAAAAGTTCAACACATAGGGCCTAAAGCTCACCACATTGCTGCTGAGTAAAAATTTGATTGGAATATGCATGCAGCTCACATACACATGCCATTATAGGCAAGTCAAGGTTATCACACTTGTCTAAAGCCAAGTCAACAAGAGACACTTTGGGTGAATTCAGCTCTTTTTCTGATCCTAGAACATACACAAAGAAAATACACTGTCCAAGATATAGAAAGATTTCTCACTCTTACTTTTTCTGGTTTCATACGCTTGGGTATGTGCCTTTAATAGGCTGTGGATGGCACAGTTGGTTAAGACACTGTGCCTGTTAACCAGTAGGCCAGGGTTTGAGACCCAGATTCCCACAAGACTGAGTGAGCACCTGTCCTTAGCCCAGCTCTGCAACGCAGCTGGAACCAACTGTATTGGCTCTGCCATTCCATTGGACTAGTTCAGTGGCATAGAGAGGGGGATTTGCTGCTTGGGTAACAGCCTATCCTCCATATCAATCTACCCAGGCCTTCATGCTTTGCATACAGCATCAAGAATGATACCATAGTCTCTCAAGACTGATGGATGCAAAGTTTTGGGGGGATTTTTGCCTTTAGTGCTAAGTGGTTTGGCAATGATAAGGCCTGAGCATTCCTAAAAGAGTTGGTTTGTGAGACAAAATTTGCTTCACTGCCAGATTGCAGACCAGTATTCCCAAGACACTGCCCAGGAGAATACAGAAACTGGTGATCCTTGGCCAATTATAGTAAGCACATTTCTCCCTAAAAAATGTAGCTGAAGTGTTAAGTTCTAAAATTTAACTGACAATGCATTTTTCTGTTAAAAGTATTTGTATAGAATGTCAGACCCTTCCTAAAAAGCAGTGCCTGCTCCATACAAACTTCAGGTGTGTTGAAAATTGTATCAATTTCTGTTCAAATACATGTGTTCAGTAATGTGTATTTTCAGCTTTACTTTTGTGGTTTCCACAGGTATCATGCAATATTGCATTTCATATACTATACTTCTTTTTTCAGTCAATATGGAGCTGCAGGAGTGTGATCCAAAACAAATAGAACAAAGTTGAAACAGGTGTTAACTATTATCATACCCATCAACTTCACATTTCGTCTACTTAGCTATGTGAATGCACTACTGAAAAGTCTTCCTGAGATCACATTTTTTTAAAAATAATCTTAAAATTCTGCTTCCATCTTATTTTAATCCCAGTGTGCGTCTGCAGCCAGTAGTGCATTTCAAATAACATAAAGACCTAGGTTGATTAAGATGATAACTATTTCAGTTTTTTGAGCATATTCCCATCTGCGTTACACCAACGAAGATATTCTAATACCTCCCGCCAGAATAGACTGTGTCTATTTTGTTCAGCTGAACCGGACACTTTAAATCACATTCTGCTCCAGTGCCCTGTCCATCATAATCTCAGGACCAATTTACTTGACCCCTTTTCTCCTTTCCCTCCCTATTTCATCACTGACCCTTTTCCAATTCTCCTCAGTGACTACTCCCCCTATATCTCCAACCTGGTAGCGGAATTCTTACTACCAGTCTCCAAGGGTAAAACAGAAGCTAGCACTCTTCCTGCTAGAATTATTTGATCTGTTTTAAATGCCTCTGTACCTCCACAAAGTGGGTGGGGTACAAAGCTGTGGGTGGGGCAAGTGGCTAAGACACTGTGCCTATTAACCAGCAGGCCAGGGTTCAAGACCTGGGTCGGCCCCACAAGACAGGGTGAGCTCCTGTCCTTAGCCCAGCTCTGCGACGCCAGCTGGATCCAATCGTATCGGCTCTGCCTTTCCATTGGACTAATTAAGTGTCATGAAGAGGGGGGATTTGCTGCTTGGGTAACAGCCTATCCTCCATAACAATCTTACCCAGGGTTTCATGCTTCGCATGCAGCATATGCAGCGCCAAGCACGATACCATAGTCTTTCAAGACTGACAGAGGCCTGCTTTTTGTACCTCCATTATGTCTTTGTTTACTATGTACCTCTGAAATGCCAATAAAGGTTAATTGAATTGAATTTCAGTTTTTTATACATTTGCTATTTCTTTCTTAATGGCCATCCACCAAATTTTTCATCAATGTTGTCATGCATCAAAACTCACTTTAGGATCACAGTCCCAACATAGTTCCTTGACAAATTCTGAATGTGGCTACCATTGAAATTACTATTCTAATGACAGAGCAAGTGATAAATCTGCATCAACTTTCCAGGACATATGAAGCTACCTTAGTCCAGTCAGATCATTACTACATCTAGCTTACTATAGTCTACTATGGACAATAGTGACAGGAACAGGTTCAGCTGGCTTTCCAACAAAGCTTTATACCTAAAGCTTATTAGACCTAAAGCTTATTAGAAATTGCTAATAAAGTGAGGTGAGTGTTGAGTATATTTTGCAATACTCATTATCCTCACATGTTTAGCTACCAAGTTACAGATGAGAGAGTAAAGCTAACATTGTTTTGCTCTCAAGCCTTCCAATAAGATCCATGCCTTTAAACCAATCCAATATTCTACAATATACTGTGTATGAATCAGGAATATTCTCTGCCAGCTAATTACTTAAAACTTGAAGTACTACCAATTTTATTAAGTGTTATTATTATTTTATTAATTCCTCAGTTCTTAAACTAGTATACCTCTAATCACTTGATTATTATGTAAGTTATTTTTAAGTTAGGCAATTTTCCATTTGTTAATGGAAACATTTGAATTAAGACTTTGAAAATCCTTTAAATGTTCCTAATTTAAAAAGCCTTTAATTAATACCAGGATGATGTTTTATTGTGATTTTAATGTGTTTTTAATGTAATTTGTATCACTGCGCTGTTTTTAAATATTGTTACTTACTGTTAATCTTTAATGCAGCTGTTTTTATTGTTTATCATTTTCTTGTTAGCTGCCTTAAGTCCTGCTCCTGGGAGAAAGGCAGAGTACAAGCTGATTAAATAAATGACCCTGAGACCAGTGCAGCTCAGGATTTCGTGGCCACCATGATCTTTTGGCCTGTCCCAAAAGATCTCAGCCCCAACATACAAAGCTGGGCATGTGTTGGACCTGGTATTCGCTTCTGGACAGGTTGGGGGTGATTTGGATGTGGAAGAAATTAAGATCACCCTGTTGTCATGGTCAGATCATTTCCTGGTAAGGTTTAGGCTGGTTGTGACTTCATACCACTGCAGAGACAGAGAACTGCATTCTTTTGTCCGCCCCCAGAGGCTAATGGATCCTGAAGGTTTCCTGAGGGCTCTGGGGGATTTCCCAGCTGCTGGGGCTGCTCTCTCATCTGAGGCCCTGGTTGACCTCTGGAATGGGGAAATGGCCAAGGCTTTGGATCAGATTGCTCCTGAGTGACCTCTACTATGTCGCAGATGGAGAGCAGCTCTTTGGTTTAATGAGGAGCTGCAAACGATGAAGCGACAGGGTGGGCGTCTAGAGCAACAGTGGTAGAAAACATGACAAATCTGATCAAACAGAGTGAGGAGCTCACTAAAGAGCCTACTCTGCAGCAATGGTAGCAGCAAGAAGGTCTCTTCTCTGCTACCATTGCATCTGCAGAGAACCGCTCAGTGGGTTTGTTCCATGTGGTGCGCGGCCTTCTACATTTGAACCCCTCAAAATATCAGGAGGAACACTCAGTCACCCACTGTAAGGAGTTTGCTAAACATATAGCAGACAAAATTGACTTGGATGCCACATTGACAGTGTCTAATGATGTCCCAGAGGCAACTGCTTGTCCGGTTTTGTGGGATTCCTTCCAGCTTGTGCAGGCTGAGGATGTAGACAGACTTCTCTGGAGTGTGAGGCCATCAAATTGCCTGCTTGACCCTTGCCCAACATGGCTTGTTAGAGCTGCCCAGGGCAGCAGGAGGGACTGCCTGAGTGGACAGGGAGGGAGGTAAATTTTTCTGATGGAGGGGGCCCTACCCCTGACATTGAAGAAGGCAGTGGTATGTCCCCTCCTGAAGAAACCCTCCCTGGATCCAACTGTGCTGAATAATTACCGGCCAGTCTCTAAGCTCCCATTTCTGGGCAAGGTGGTGGCATCACAGTTCCAGAGATTATCTGGATCCTTTTCAATCAGGCTTCAGGTTGGGCTCTGGGACCAAAACAGCCTTGGTCGCCTTGTTAGATGACCTGAGCCAAGGACTGGATGGGGGAGTGCAACCAGTGATAGGATTCAAAGAAATTAACAACTGGTTCTATGCCCATCTGGCAGCCACTTTTAAATGGCTATTTTTAAACTTTATATGTCCTGTCTCTTGTTAGGACCAGTTCTAACCTTGTTAACAACCGGTTAACAACCGGTTCCATAGAGTAGGTGCAAACCTACTGGAGCCCACCACTGAGTGCAACCCTTTTGATCCTGCTGGATCTCTCAGCGGCCTTCAACACCATCGAACATAGTGTCCTACTGGGTCAGTAAGCCGGTTTGGAGACACTATTCTGCAGTGGTTCCACTCCTACTTGGCTGATAGGTCCCAGATTGTGGTGCTGGGGTATGACTGTTTGGCACCCTGGCCTTTGAGATGTGGGGTGCCACAGGGTTCCATTCTGTCCCCCATGCTATTTAACATCTACATGAAACTGTGGGGAGAGGTCATCTGGAGATTTGGAGTAGGGTGCCACCAATACGCTGATGACACCCAATTCTATCCTTTACACCTCAATCCAAGGTGGCTGTTGAAGCCTTAGAGTGCTGCCTGGAGGCGGTCGGGACCTGGATGAGGGCAAACAAGCTGAGATTGAATCCAGACATGACAGAGATCCTCTTGGTTAGGTAATCTACAATGCATGTGCTGGACTATCAACTTATCAACCCCATACTCTGAATGGGGTTGCACTCCCCCGATGGGAGCAGGTTCGCAGCTTGGAGGTTCTCCTGGACTTGCAGCTGTTCCTGATTTCCCAGGAAGTGGCTGTGGCCAGAGAGGCCTTTGCCCAACTTCATTTGGTGTGCCAGGTGTGGCCATACCTGGATCGTGTAGACCTGGCTACAGTGATCTAAGTCACAGTGATATCAAGACTGGTGTAATGTAATGCGCTCTATGTGGGGCAGCCCTTGAAAATGGTTCAGAAATTAATTCAAAATGCTGCAGCCCATGTGGTTGCTGAAGCCAGACGATTCAAATCTGTCGGGCCACTCCTCCAGCGACTACACTGGCTGCCCATTCATTTCCAGGCCCAATTCAAGGTGCTAATCGTGACTTATAAAGCCCTAAACACCTTGGGCCCAGATTATCTTAAGGACCGTCTACTTCCATACAATCCAGCCCGTTCCCTCAGGTCATCAGAGAAGGCCCTGCTTCAAGTACCACCGCCTACGGAGGTACATGGGGTAGCAGCAAGAAATAGGGCCTTCTCAGTAGTGGCACCAACCCACTGGAATTCCCTCCCTCTTGATCTAAAAACTGCTTCCTCCCTCGAAACTTTTTGGCTTGGCCTAAAAATGTTTATCTTCAGATAAACCTTCTCAGCTTTTTAGTCTACCTTCTCAGCTTTTTAATCTGGCTACTTCTACTGCATAAATTTTATTATGGTTTTAATTAGTGTTTTAATGTAGATGTTTATATTTATTGTTTTTAAGATGCCCATTTTAAATGTTTTAATGAATTGGATTTTATTGTTGATGTTTTTATGGATTATTTTTTGTAAGCCGTCCTGGGTCCCTCCATGAGAAAGGCGGGGTATAAATGAAGTTATTTATTTTATTACTATTACTACTGTAGGCTGTGGGTGGCGCAAGTGGCTAAGAGCACAATCCTAACCATGTCTACTCAAAAGTAAGTCCCATTGTGTTCAATGGGTCTTACTCCCAGGAAAGTGTCTTTAGGATTGCAGCCTTAGGCACTGTGCCTGTTAACCAGCAGGCCAGGGTTCGAGAACCGGGTCGGCCCCACAAGACAGGGTGAGTTTCTGTACTTAGCCCAGCTCTGCAACGCCAGCAGGATCCAATCGTATTGGCTCTGCCTTTCCATTGGACTAATTCAGTGGCATGGAGAGGGGGGATTTGCTGCTTGGGTAACAGCCTATCCTCCCTAACAATCTAACCCAGGCTTTCGTGCTTTGCATGCAGCGTATGCAGTGCCGAGCACGACACCATAGTCTTCCAAGACTGACGGAGGCCTGCTTTTTACTACTACTACTATTACTATTATTGCCCCCACTATTAAACCAAGTGGCATAAGCCAATGAAGGCCCCACCATGGCAACTAGTATGCAGCACTACCTCTATTGTGACACCATGCAAATGTGCTAGACAAACTGGACAGGAGTTGTGGCAGAAGTGGTAATAAACTTAGAAGTCTAGCTAGGTTTCTGTTACCTACAGTGTGAAAGAAGGCTACAATTAGATCCTATTTTATTTGCATGTAAGTTATTACCAACAACAAATTAGTGTAAGTAGTAGCTCAGGTCAGTAATCTGAAAAAAATTGCATCAAAGTCTTTCTACTTCTGACAGTGAGGAAATGAAGTCATTGCTGAGGACAGAGGATCAAAGCATAAGAGAAAACTAGACTGGTGAGCCTCCTATTTTCACAGCTGTTTCTGTATAGATACTTGGAAGAATGACTACTGTCAATTCTTGTAACCGCTCAAGAAAAAGTTGCCCTTCTATGGAACCATGTTGTGGAACTGATGAGACTTACAGCAACATGCACTCGGAACACATAGAGATTTTCCTGATAAACCTGAAGAAAACTTTTGTTATGCTTGAAATTAAGCCTTGAATTTATCAGGTTTAATGGGGGAAAGCCTTGAATTTAAATTCAGGTTTACTCCCATTGGGGGTACAAGTTGAACCTTGGCATCCACGAGGTTTGGTTCCAGGAATCTCCACTTATCCCCATTTTTTGTTTTATACAAAAGCAATTATTTACCATGGTAACTAATGAATCAATTAATTAATTAGGATTCGTTAGGGAGGAAGTGAATGTGGGTTTAAAACAAATTCATTTCAGGCAGACACCTCTTCTTCACTTCTGCTTTCAATTGCTTTGCAACTGAATGCAAACAGTATGCAAAAAAGTATGCAAAAACTTTATAAATCGTGCTTGCAACTGAATGCAAAAGAGAATGCAGAGCAAAAGGGAAGTGATTGTAACACAATCCCTAGGAAGGGAGGAGATTGCCTCCCAGCTGAAAGCTGAACCCTTTTGAAGAATCTCTCAGCCCCAGAACGTGACATTAATTGCTTGCCACATTACTTAGGTAAGCAGGATGTTTTTAAGCCATTAACTGCAGCTTATAGGACATTTATCTTTTAATTTAAAGAGCCAGACTCATTCACATTGAGATAAAATCGCTAATAAATAAAATGCTGATAATTAGGTTAAACCTCTATATACAAATTCACAGACTAAAGTCTGTTAGAATTATGAATCCAACCGTTGGTTATTCAGATAAGCTGAACGGAATGTTCAGATCTGAACATCTGCCAGTTGGTTGGTGACAGTTGGAGAATGGCAGTTGGAGCTCAGCTGTTCATCAGAGCAGAAGCCTATTGGTTAGCTCTGAGGAGAATTAGACTGAAGGACTTAATTCATGTGTATGACCTGGATTGTGTTAGACTATTCTAAACTTGTAAATACAGTAAATAGTTAATCTGCTCCACTGTGTCTTCTCTTTTGCAGCACATATTCAGTCACAGGACACAAATATCAGTCAACATCCTGACAAAGTCCTATTCCACAGGAATGGAATAGATCCAAAGAAGGGAAAAGAAAATGAACAGTGGAACAAAGAAAGCCGAAGCGTTTATAGAAAGAAACAAAATGCAGAAAGCACATAATGAAATGCAGTCAGTTGATGTTTTATACACCATCCCACTTTCCTTAAGACTGCTATAGCCAAATCTGTAGATTGCAGCAGAAAGGAAGAGAAAATCTCTGTGTATTGTGTTCCGCTATCACAAGGGCCTCCAAAGTTTTCTCTCCGACCCTGTGTCAGGGGCTGGATTACTAATTTACATTTCAAATTTGAATAACTTTACATATATTTACATACAAAAATGTTTTGGAGTGGACTACAAGGCTTGCCTAAGGGCCAGATAGAGGGGTCTTGCTGGGGGATACATTGAGGCTTGCCGAGGCTGCATCTGGACCCCTGTTCTATCACGTGATTTATTGATGTGTTAGGAAGAGCTTGAAGCACCCACCAATGAAAGCACAGTTCGGTACATTTATCTTTTCCTACTACACTCAATTTATGGGGAAGAGATATTGAGGACGGGCAGCCCAATTTTGGAATGCCAGGACTGCATGGTGCCAAAATGGCTCCTGCGGTATCCTAAGTGAATACTGGTGGCTCCTCAGGAGAAGGGGATGTTCACTCCCTTCCAAAGGTAAGGAAAGTAGTAGCCCTGCAATGAGGCTACTTGATTCTGTAGCAGCCCTTGGACTGATTAAAGATATAAGGTCCAACATGGGGATCCAGCTGAGTTGAGCTCCACTGGTCCTACCACCTTCCTGTCCAACTCCAACTCCTGTCCAACTTCCCTCTCCTCCTCCCCGTTCTGCCCAGAATACCTCATGTTGCCACAGTCTAGGCAACGACTAAGCAGCTGCGCACCAGGTTCCCAACAGCACGAGGGGCCCAAACATGCCTTTGCTAAAAGGGGCACCAGTGGTATGCTGGTCTGCCAAGCTCAACATTAGGATCTGGGTCCATATTTCACAAGAGATAAGCCACAGGTTGATGCTGGTTGTTTGCTGGAAATTTAAGAGGAAACAAGTACTTATAAGAAAAGTTTTGCCAGGAATCTGAATTTAGTTGGAACATTTTCTTTCAAACATGCTCTGACCTATGAAGACCTAGGAAGTAAAATGCCAAAAGAATCTTATTTCTATTCAACTTCTAAGTCCAGCTGATTCACACAAATTGCCTCCACCTTAGAATTGGAAGCAACTTTGGCAATCATATAGTCCAATCCTTTGCTCAGGGCAGGCAATCCTTACAACATCCAACCTCCACTTAAAAACTTCAAGCAAGGTAGAGTTCACTGCCACACAATGTTCTAGTGATGGGCAGCTCTTAAAATAAGGAAATCATTTCTAGCCTAAATTTTTCCTATGGTTTTAACCCTTTGGTTCTGTTTCTGACTAGTCTTAACCTCAGGCTAGTATGTAGCCTTATAACTTCTGGCAGAGTCAAGTTCAAATAATGTTTGTAGGACATTAGTAGGACTGTGACCTGTTTGGGTCTCACAATCACAGAATATGAACAGTGTCACAAATTTTTATTTTTAGATTTTACTCAGAGCCCTGGAGTCCTGAGGGGGCATCCACAGAGCTCCCTATGCTCTCCAGAGGTCCCCATACCCACCAAACCTCCAAATGTCTCTGAAACACCTGGCAGCAGCACATTTTCCCCCTTCTTCCCCTAAAGGGACAAAGAAAGCTTTTCTGGCTGGGGTGTTGTGACTCTCCAGTTTAAGAACCTCAGGCTTAGGTTGATCTTGTTCATATAATGGTACCAAATAAGTACATACGCTTTTTTCTCAAGCTCTGTATATAGTTTACAAACATTCCTCACCATCTAAACCAAACTTTTTAACTTGTCAGTTTACATTAGCTCAAAATGCTGTATTGATACAAGTTTACCTTGTGACAATAATTGAGAAAAGGACTTTCCATTAATTCAAGCCTTTAAAAAAACACCAAAAAAAGTAATTCTATTTGCAAGTTACTACTGTCATCGCCATATTCAAAATTTATTTAGAACTTTTGGGCCCAGAAAGATAATTAAAATGTGAGTCTCTCAGATTTTCTAGGATGCGAGAGTAGAAGATAATGCAAAATCTGAAAATCTACAGAAATCCATTTCATTTCATATGTTTTTCCTTAGCTATATAAAGATTTATTTAGAGACTGCAGTTTTCAGGCCAAGAAATCTAATGCTACACATACTTATACTGTGACAGTAGAATATAAGCTTCCAAAAGTTGCAAGTCTTGATTTCTAGATCCACATGCCAAAACAACTCTTCCAGTTGTTCCAGTTCCAAGGGGCTCTATTTACAACTGGGATTTGAACAATGTTTGAAAACATGGCTGAATACTGTTAACATTTCCTGCTGCCAAATGAAAAGGTCAAGAAATGAGTGTGAAACTGAACTCTTGTCGTTAGTTGTAATACTGAAAATTAAGCATCATCTAATAATTTGAGTTTAAACATAATTCTGCTTTACTGGATTTCTAACACGTATTAACTGCTGCAAAAATAGTTTAGATATTTTAAATTAGGGAAAGACCATCTGAAGAGCCAGACCAAAATCTTCCCAGATTATACACCATTCAGAAACAACCACTGTAAGCTGAAGAATACAACCAGGTTCCAAATACCTGTACAGATAGTAACATGCTTTCAGTTTTTTAAAAAAATAGGAGTCCATTTCATGCATTACAAGTTTTGTAGGAGCCGAGATTTTTCTGGCCAGCTATAATCCATTTGCCAAAATCTGTCAATAAACCTCTCCCCTATCTAGGTTGAAGTCTGTCTAGAAAAAAAGAAAACACTATGGGCAAAATCCATAGCAGTTATGGGTCCACGCAGTTACATCACCCTCTAGTATTATCTTATGGAAAGTCATCTTAACTGCTCCGGAGCAAGAGGCTTTATTTCACTTTAGGACATAGGACTAAGTGCTGCTTCCAAGAGCATCATTATGAGGTCCTTACCCCAATGGCAGACATGCCCATTCTTTTCCATATGTTGCTATAAACGTACAAGTCATTCTATAAACTGAGTAGCAGCAGCAGCAGGCCTCCATCAGTCTTGGAAGACTATGGTATCGTGCTTGGCGCTGCATGCAAAGCACAAAAGCCTGGGTTGGATTGTTATGGAGGATAGGCTGTTACCCAAGCAGCAAATCCCCCCTCTCCACGCCACTGAATTAGACCAATGGAAAGGCAGAGCCAATATGATTGGATCGAGATTGGCGTCGCAGAGCTGGGCTAAGGACAGGAGCTCACCCTGTCTTGTGGGGCCGACCCGGGTCTCGAACCCTGGCCTGCTGGTTAACAGGCACAGTGTCTTAAACTGTGTAGCAATAAATCCAATTAATATTGGATCTCCATAAGTGCACCTATGGCATGTTTATCATTTTTTGGTATACAATTATCAAAAAGTGTATCTGAAAATTATCCCACTGTAATATTGCAAGTGATATGCTTAGAGTTTAACTAATTCCTAGTTTTCTAATTTTAACATGTTTCTAGTCAGTATCCATGTTTTCAGTATACCCACAATTGTATCAAATATCCATACGCTACACTATCATGAGCTAATTATATATTAAAGCGATACAAGATATCCAAGTGCAATGTTCCAAAAAGCTTCAATGAGAATTTAAAATTGTTTGGGACACTGCCATCTTCTATAGCAGGTTTAAGCTAAGGAAGATTTTATTTCCGCATGTGGGAAAAATATTGAGCAACAAATATTAACTGTGAAAACTGGAGACAACCAGTCAAGCAAATTAAAAACAGCACAAAACCACTACAGGCACATCGGTATACTTTCCTAGTTTTGCATGGCAATATGCATGTGACCTACTTTACCCCCCATTAAAGTTTATTTAAACTTTGACATTATTACCACTGCATCTCAAGAGCAACCACACTCATGTCATGTTCCAGGGTGTCTTAATTCTGTAGGCAGACTGAGAGGCAGTAATCATGACATGAAATGAATAATAGCCGGAAAATACAGAGAATATTTACCCACAAGCAATTAATTAATGTCAGTGCACTCCCCTGTTATCAGTCCTCTGCACATAGTACTCAGTGACCTACTGCCCCTCAGATGACCAGATGCCCAAACCTCAAAAGGAAGACAAGATCTTGGATTCCTCTCAGCCTGTCATTTCTGATGGATAATGGCACATTTGCCTACTCACAAGTAAAGTGTGATATTGGGCACTTTCACTTTCCCATAGAGCTCAATGTATATTTTTTAGTTTTAGTTTTGGGGCCATAACTTTTGATAGGAGTGAGATATTTCAAAAATGATTGTTGCGCTGGATTCTACTCTTCAATACAAATCCAACGTCATGACATGATGGGGACTTTGCACACCATTGGAAAGTTCCAAAATGAAGCCAAAATGGAGGACAATGAAGCTCTTTTGGAGGACATTTGGACAGGAGGCTAAAAAAGGAGACAAATCCAGAAAAATCCGGTCATTTGTTCACCCTGCTGCCCCTGCATCTGGACATTCAGTGACTTCAGCATCTGGAAGTTCAGTTCATCTTATTGGTTCCATGCCATTTTCATAACATCTCATTGGCTCTTCAAACAGTCAAATCTCATTGGTCTTTTTGAGTTAAGGAAATCTTTTAACGTAAGACAGTTGTTTTTCTTTTTGGCCATTAATACATGTTCAACGTTGTTATACACAGATTTGACGCAATATAAATGGCAACTGCAAATGAGAAGGTATGTGCCAATCTCTGGATGAGGGAAAATATCCATCCCTTTAAAATCACAGATTAAAAACTGCTTTTCTACTGTTGTAGAAAGGTAGTTATTCAAACTGTTGTTTCATTCTTCAGAAGAATCAGGCAAAGACAGGGGGTCCTTTGCATTTCTCATTACTGACTGCCCCTCTACAACAGGAAAATGCTGTATTTAAACAATTGTAAAGGCACAACCTTGTTCCACTAAAACCAATGAAGGAGCAAGAAACCTGGAAATGGGTATTTAAATCTATTTTTCTACTGCTTTTTTCTAATCCATTGTTGTTTTTAATCCACAAGAGTTTCTGGTTCAGAGCTTAATGGATAATGAGGGATACCTGTATTTGTAATAAAGCAAAATACACTCTAGTTTGTTTCATTACATTCTGCACAAAATTATGCATTGAATGGTATACAACGTAACAATATTACTCCTAAAAAACAGCTATTTTCACAATTTTGACCACTAATGGTGTCACATTCCCCAAGGATGGCATCTGGGTGAGTACCTCTCCTCCCAGTTAGCCATGCCACTGGGCTCCAATCACTGAATTGCGGTGGAATTCACAAAATATTATCATCTGAATTTATGTCATCAAGACATATAGAAGGCTTGCTATGTACTATGGTTGTACTAAAGAGGATTTTTTTAACAGAACAAAATTTGCCTCCCAAAGCATCATGATATTGTGGCACGATTTGCCCCAACAGCAGGTTTTCACTTTTGTATCACAAAATATCCAGTATCTTCATATACATTTTATACTCAGTCTTCTGCATATATGTTAAATCTTTCATGGTGTACCAACTGCTAAAAACAGGACCGCATAGCATACGACTTCAGATGCAGAAAGCCTTTCGTTTCCTACTAAACATCCCTCCAACAAAGTACTCCCCATGTGCTTCAGTGCTTTGGCTGAAACCTCCTGCCAAATGGGTAGCTCTCTTTAAAGATCCATAGGAATTGCACTAATTTGGAAGGATTGTCAGGAAACTGACAGGAAAGCCAATAGTTTTACCAGTCTGGAAACCTCTATATATATTTTGTGGCAGTGCGTATTCTTGAGACAAATCAGCTCAGGAGAACCTACTCTGTATACCTGAGTAAAAAGACCTGCCCAAATTTGCTGCTGCTCTCCATTTTAATGTCCATCCAAATGTTTTGATTTTAAGAAAAGAGATGGAAACAAAAAAACAGACATACCCAGGTATGCACACTAGAAGAAATACTAGTTCAATTTGCTCTCCTTTTCAGTCTCTTCTCTAAATATGGACTACTCATTCTGAAGACACATTGGTGCCCAAGGCAGAAAAATCAAACCAATGAAAAATCACAATGAGCAATAGCACCTACAAAATCTATTAACAAGTCTTACTGAAACAGAATTTCTATACTCTTGTCCAATTCAATTGGTGACATCCAAATATTAACCACTCCCACCTTAACAGTCTCCAAATATTGCTATCTCATAATACAGCTGTCTCTGCCTTAGATTACTACAAAAGTTTTAATAATCACTTCCAACTTGCGTTTCTACAATAGAAACTCTTGGAGTTATTCGCAATACTAGTGCAGGTCTGAACAAGAACATGCCATTTTTTGGTTCCATGAACTTTGGACAATGACAACATACCGAAGAGGACTTTTCAATAAAAGACATCATAAGCAAGGTCAATATGTATGGTATTATTGAAGTATGTTCCTACTATAGAATTCCTACACTTCTTATTAAATTCTTGTTGTACCTATTGAAGATTGTTCCTCAAGAAATGAAGGTTGCATTTCATTTCTATTTGATAAGATAGGCCCAGTTTACATTAATGTAAAAGCCCACACCTAGGATTTGAAAGGCAACACAGAACTCATGCAGTCACAAGGTCCAATATTAAATTATGCTGACCTATCTTTAGAAAGGCATGAAAAGATTAATTGGAAACATCCTCAATTTTCTAAAAAGCATAGCCAAAAAATCCACATACCATCTTCCAAAAGCCTTGGCTCTCGTGGACTTCCAACAGCTGGAAGCAATATCAGTACTGACCAAATTGCCAGAAGCATACCAACAAAACAGAACAAGGTGGACGTTTTCGCGCTGGAATTTTACAGACTTGATCTTTTGGGTCTGGCAAACCACTTGCACTTCAGAGTTTGGGATTCTAATATCCCAAAAGTGAGGCTGGAATCAATGTTATGTGGACTTAGAACAATTCAAGGGCCATTCTATAATTTCTCATCTGATACTTACCTTGCAAAGTAAATACGAAGGATAAAACCAGATGTTTAGCTCCAGGCATAAGATGCTCAATCCTTCCTTTGCTTCCAGGGTTCAAAGGGAGAGGTTTGCATGGGAGATGCAAAATGTGGAATGGGGGAGAGATTTGTGTGGAAGAATCAGGTTAGAATCAGGTTAGAAGGACTAATCAGGTTAGTCCTTTCCTTGCTACTCCTTTTCTACAGTGGGTTATTTATAAAAGGCAAATTGGCTTCTTTCTCATAAATCTAAAATTTGTAATTTTTCACTGGATTACTGTAACTTTTTCACTGGATTTTTTCACTGGGTTGTAAATTTTTCAGTGGGTTTTCACGGAATAACGTTAAAAATGTAGTAAAAGCAGAGGTGAAAATTGGACAAATCAAATCAACAGGACTTCCCATGATTGTTCTGTATTCACAACAAACCAAAGATTATGAATAAAGATATGATCAATATAAAAAAGAAAATGTTAAAATTTCAAATGCCATTTGAGCTTCGCCTGTCAAAGAAAATCTTTAAGGATTCTAGACTGCTTTTATTCTGTTATTCTAATGGGAAAGTCAGTCAGAGGAACAAGATATGAACAGGCTGAACACAAATGTATTTTAAATTAAATGCCTGCTCCAACCATATTTTAAAACTGATACCATTCTAGGAGTCTTATTCAGAATAGTTTCAAAATTACAAGCATGCAGACAAGTTTGCTACAAAACCAAATACAGCATTAAGAAACATACTCATATTTTAGCTTAATTTTGCACACTGCCTTATAAATATAAGAATGAGCTCTGTGTGAAACATAGGCTGCAGAGGCCAGGAGGCAAAAATGTAACCCATCAACAAAATTTAACACTTGTGGCATTCCTCCATTACCGTCACAATAAGGATGTTTTAACACAAACAACTCCAATATTAAAGAGGACAAAGGATCTTTACTGACCACTAGTGGCAAGCAGTTCTACTTTAGACTGAATTTAAAGTCAGACTGCAGGCTGAGCAGTTACTGGCAGTATTGTTTGTTTGGGTTTGGTTACTAGCCCCTACAACCCTGGCAAGCAGTTTCTTGAAAGATTCAAACCCAGACATATTGCAGAGAAGAAAGGAAACGCAAAACATTTCTTTTCATTTACCGAGAGCTAGCATACAAATGTTTATGTTGTTAATATTACTGCTTACATTTGAAAAGTGAATCAACAAATGAGATTTATTCCAGATTATATTATGCCACTATTCTTAAGAACATAATTTCTCACTCAGCTATTAACAATGCGCAGCCTGGCTTCATAAATGCTTCAACACTCCATATCCTCCAACAGTCTCAATCAATGAGAATAAATTAGAATATCCAAGAGGATTTTATAAATTATGTTTTTAAATATACTCTCAGAGGCAAAAGTCTTCACCAGTTGGAAGATTGGTATGGAAGAACCAAGGCTGCCAAAGTATTTTCTGCAAAATGAACAACAATCAAGCTTCTCTTTTCTGCCACCATCCTGAAATAGACATCCACTACTTTTGCTGGAGGCAATGAAAAATCCAGAAGATGACTGGTTTCATATACTCAAGTTCCATATTAACATGATTGACCTATTGTATTGTGTGGTTAGATCTTTTTCAGAGCCATCATGCAATCATTGTACTTCAGTACTGAGACAGCTTATTAGGGTTGGGATGGTTGCCAACTGACAGCCTATTATAGACCAGAACTCTCAGATGATTCATGAAAAATGCCTTTGTGTTAAGTGGCAGAGTGCCTTCTTTTAAAGCAATGAAGTGTCAACCAACAGCAGTGGCAGGATGCAGAAGGCAGAGTTGTATACATGTTTCCCTTGTTATCCACTAGGTTTCCATTATAGAACCCCCCATGGCTTAAAAAAATCAGTGGATAAATAAAACAGTGGCAAAATAGATTTAAAGACCCACTTCTAGATTTCTTGCTCCTCCATTGTACCTAATGGAATAAGATAATGCCTCACTAATTACAGGGGCTTGATTCTGAGAATGGAGAATGGAATGATTGCTTGCATCATTCTACTCATCTAACAAGAGTACAACAGTAGAAGATCAGTTTTTTTAAAACTGATTTGCAATGGGCATTTATGTTGAGTTGAATCTATGTATACAAAATCTATGTATAACTAAGTTGGACCAGTACTCTTTTTTCTTTTAAGAGCAGGCATTCTGCTCTTTCACTTTTTCTTAAGGTGGGCCACATAGCCTCACTCCCTTTCCTGGCAGCATGCAGGAACTGCAAGCATCTAACAAGAGTATGACAGGTCGTTTCCAATATTACAAATCCTCCAATCAATCCTTCAAACCATGTTTTATAAAGTCATTTCAAACCATGATTTCAGAACTGGAGGCACCTCCTGAATTTTTACCAGCAAAGGGAGAAGGTATGTGACAGGTAGAATCCGCAGCACATTGAATCATAGAGTTGGAAGGGACCTAGTAGGTCATCTAGTCCAACCCCCTGCCTACAGCAGGAAATCCTCCTCGTCGAGCCTCTGCTTGAAGATCTCCAGTGAGGGAGAGTCCACCACCTCCCTTGGCAGTCTGTTCCACTGCCGAACGGCCCTCACTGTCAGGAATTTTTTTCCGGATATCCAACCAGAATCTCCTTTCTTGCAGTTTGTACCCGTTGGTTCTAGTTCCGCTTTCAGAAGCAGCTATGAACAAATGAGCCCCTTCCTCCATATGACAAATCTTCAGGTATCTCCTCCAAATCTAATCCTCCAAACCTGCAGTTCTCAAACATTTGTCTCCAGAGGCCTTTAAACAGTACTAGCGAAAGTGTACCCACGTTGCAGGAGAAAAATTTCCCATATGACATCCCCTCCTCTGCGCATCAACTGCTCATGCGCATCCACCCCATGCGCAACATCCCCATGTTCGTCCCCCATGCACATCAGTCCTCCAGAGTGCATGCTTCTAGGCCCGACGGTTTTGGCTGGGCATTGATGAGTGTGTGAGTGAGTCAGTCAGTCAGTGACTTTTCTCTTTTATATATATACTAGCAAAAGGCGTACCCGCGTTGCGGGAGTAAAATTCCCCCGTATGCCATCCCCCCATATGCATCAACCCCCCATGGATAACTTCCCCCAGGCGTAACAACCCCCCATGCGTAACTTCCCCCATACACATCAACCCCCCATGCGCAACTTCACCCATGCACATCAACCCCCCATGCACAAGTTACCCCATGCGCAACTTCCCCCCATGCACATCAACCCCCCATGCACAACTTCCCCCATGCGCATCAATCCCCCATGCGCAACTTCCCCATATGCATCAAACCCCATGCGCATCAAACCCCATTTCTCCATGCGCAACTTCCCATGTGCAACTTTCCCCCTGTGCGCAGCATCCTCGCCGGTGCAATCTCTTCCTCCGAACAACATTCCCACTGCACCAGGCACCAAGCACCGAATTGGCTGGATGTTATTCAGTCTCCCATGTTAAGTATAGGACAAAAACACGTTGCCCCCTTTTCAGCCCCTGAAGGGTTAAATTTCTCCAGATGGTTCTTGGTGGGTGTTCAGGTGACAGAAGGATCCCTCCCAGAATTCCATGCTTTGCGTTGCACGTTGCGCCCCTTTTCACACCCTTCCGGTTGGAATTTCCGAAAACTGGTTCTTAGTGATCCCCTCAGTCACGAAAGGAACACCCACCCCAAATTTCACACTTCTAGGCCCACCGGTTTTGGCAGGGTGGTGATGAGTGAGTCAGTGAGTGAGTGAGTGACTTTTCTCTTTTATATATATAGATATAGAAGATTTAGATGTCTGAGATGCCCTGTTGGTACATGTGCTGAGTCTTGGAGAACCTTAAAGCCCTGATGCATTTGTGGAATGATGGAACATCAATCCGAATGAAGCCTCCATGGGCCTAAGAGAAGCCTCTGAGAGTGACCAGAGCACAGCTCTGGTTGCCTCTGGAGGCTTCAAGTTGGGCCTAAAATGGCTCACTGGTGATCCAAAAGACCTGTGCAGAGCCAAATCCATGGTTCCAAAATCAGGGGGTAAGTAAGCTCAACCTGTAGTGTTCAAAGCATGAATAAAGCGTACATACCTTCACACACACACACACACACACACACACACACACACACACACACACACACACACACATACACACACACAGTATCCTGTCTGCAATGAATTCTAGGATGGAAACATTTTATGAAGTAGCAACTGAAATCTTCCCCATTTTTCATATCATGAAACAATTTTATTCAGATCCTAATTTGGAAGCCAACAAACTTTGTTTGTTGACATTAAAAGAAAGAATATGGAACCCTGAATTTTAAAAATCATTTCCACAAGAAAGGATTCTTACCATTCCATTTCAAGTAAAGTATTTTAACTTCAAGAGGTTTTATATAAAATGATTACAAACTAAAATTGTCTATGCAGTGAGATTCCAAACTGAGAACTCATTCTGTATCTAATTAAACACAGACTGTGCTAATCCCAAGAAAGTTTCTAGGAAAAAGTCTAAAGCCAACATCCCACAAAAGAAGCCATTTTTCTATAGCAATGGGTGGTGCATGCGGTTAAATCACTGTGCCTGTCAACCAGCAGGCCAGGGTTTGAGACCCGGGTCGGCCCCACAAAACAGGGTGAGCTCCTGTCCTTAGCCCAACTCTGCGACGCCAACTGGATCCAATCGTATTGGCTCTGCCTTTCCATTGGACTAATTCAGTGGTGTGGAGATGGGGGATTTGCTGCTTGGGTAACAGCCCATCCTCCATAACAATCTAACCCAGGCTTTCATGCTTCTCATGCAGTGTATGCAGGGCCGAGCATGATACCATAGTTTTTCAAGACTGATGGAAGTTTGCTTGGTTCCTAAACATTTTAGCACCAGAACCCACCTTTAAAAGTGACACTATTGGAACCCATGCAATTATGTGAAACTAAAAAAGTTTCACTTTGCCAGGCCTTCAAAAGCTGCTGCTTTTACCATTCTTTACTGAGAGAGGAACATTTATTGAGCTCCATGTTCATCAGGTCAGGACCATTCTGGTGGCTTTGTATTCCCCTTCCTCCCTATAGGGAAGAAAATGCATTGCACCCCATTTAACCCCCTTCTGGTAGGAATTTCCAAAAACTGCTTCTTAGTGACCCCCTCCATCATGGAAGGAACACCCACCCTAAATTTCATGCTTCTAGGCCCAGCTGTAGACAGCTGTGGTTCCCTACCCACAACACACATGCGTCTCACTTTTGATTTCCATGAGACTTTATATATTTTCTTTGTCATCAGCTTGTCAGTTTTGCTCTCTACAGTAAGAAATCTAGCATTTGAGTCATGGAGAATCGGACAAAAGTTTGAGATTCAGGCACAAAATGCAAAGGTCAACTGTACAGCAGCTATTCTGCTTAGAGTCTCCTGCTGCCATGACTGTCTCCTGCCAAGACAACTGCTGCTAGAAATGTGCAACCATTTAAACATAGCACTATACCAGGAAACAGTACAATAGTACAAACAGCTTACAATCTACCAGCCATGATACTGTGACAACAGAACAGCATTCAGATTCTTAAGAGAAATGGGTTGTTGGTTTTTTAAAATAAATTGTGGGTTTGACCCCTTCTAAGCTGTGAAAATAACCTTGGAGGCATGTGAACTCATGAGAGAAAGGTGGCTGAAAAAATATATCCTGAGACTGGGGACAAGGATTTGAGGACCAAGCTCCTTCAGAGACTAGGAAAAATATTCAAAATAGTGAACTGCAACTTTATCCACAAAAGCATGCAAATTAGCTCAGTTCATACAATTTACATTTACTGAAGAATTCAGATTGTCTGCATGCATAATTCAGTAATGTAGAGTTCAGACAGTATAAACCAATAAAGGGTTTTATTTGGGAACTGGACAAGAAAGTCCTTGGAGCAAACTTAGAAAATGTAATAATTTCTTTACATGGAACAGCAGAGAAATATGCCAGTTGTAAACACTATTATTCTAGGAAGAAAGACTTCCAGAAAGTCTAGAAAGTCTCGTGGAATTACGTGGATTCAGTTATTCTTCCCCCAGAAGATACAGCAGTAATCCCAGTTAATGAGCAGAGCCCTTGTGATGAGCATTTGGTGATTCTTCTTCCATCCACCCTACAGTTTTAAGGGACATCAAGATACGTTGAAGTGTGTCTACAAGTTCCATTTTGCTAAGCTGTTTATTTCTAAGAACTTGCATTTCTGTTATACGTTACTGAAATTCTAATTGGGGACAGGTTTTTATGCTGAAAACACCTTGAATTTAACAAGAAATGAAGAGAAAAACAAAATCTGAAAGGTTTTCCTCTTCTGTCATAATTCTGGAAAGGAAATCTATTGCAGGGATCTCCAACCTTGTTGGCACCAGAGACCAGTTTTAAGGAAGACAATTTTTCCATGGACCGGTGGGGGTGTGGTAGGGATGGTTTTGGGATGATTCAAACACATTATATTTCCTGGAGTAAGCCCCACTGTGTATAATGGAGCTTGCTTCTGAGTAAACCTGCAAAAGACTGGGCACTGACTGAGACTCCAATTCTATCCACACTTTCCTGAAGTAAGGAGAAGATCAAGAAGAATGAAAAACAGGAAACTAACTCCACGGGAATATTAACGCTGCACTAAAGCCACACTATTGGAATATTATTCAATACATTATGGCTGCACTGTTGACATCTGGTGTGACCCAGTCTGCAAGGGACTGTGGATTGGCACTGCGTCACAAACCAGGAGTTGATGACCTTGTGGCTAAGAGAATCTGGAAAGAGGAATTGTCCTCTCAACAGGATAATTGAATGGGATATAGGAGTAAACCCTCCCTCATTTGTAATGTTCCCAATTGCCCTTCTCCAAAACATGTCAGACCAAACTTTGAAAACCTGCAGTTTGTCATTAAATGAATCTTTCTCCAACAAGAACAAATTTGCTGCGACAATCCTGGGCAGAGACATAATATACAATTCTCTGGTTTCCGTTATCCATAATGTAATGAAGAAATAAAAGAACTATCTTCGCAGATTCTTTCAACACCACAGAAAGGCAACATGCTTTTAAACAACATCATACTTTAAGGCAAATGATATCAGCAATAACAATTTGGATAAACAGAAATTTTTGACATGACTTATAAATTGTCTTTTCCTCCACATTTGTAAACCAAGACTCAATCTGCAGCAGCTCACAGAACAATACTTCTCCCGAAAATCAATTATGTAGGCAGGATCATGTGGGAGCAAACTCTTAAGGGCTTTAGAAAGAATGGCTAGCATTTGGGACCTGGAAACTGATGGGTAGCCAAGAAATATCCCCTCCATGAGTTTTTATATAGCATTTTATACCATTTGTGGAAGCAAATATACTTCAAGGGAAATGCCACATACAAACATTTGCAAAGGTCTGGTTTTTTAAAACACCAGGATGTAATCCACCTGAAACAAAGTCCCAGGCTACAATTCAGTACGTTAAGATTAACACCCATGGACAGAAATAAGGCTACTTCTGAGTAAAATAGGGTTGCAGCTATGTGTAGCTGACTTGCTGATGCTCATTCCTTGTTGAGAAAAAAACATACATCTGCAACTTTTTGAAATGTTCAAATGAGGATGCAGAAGCATTGATGTGCTCCTGCCAAAGAGAGGGAGGCTTGTTTGACTGCCAGGAGATGCTTTTACTTTGAAGCATCATGTTTTTGTTTGCCTCCCTGCTGTGAACTGAATTGCATAAACCCAGATGTGTTGTATAAGTAGACCCTCTGGCTTAACACACTAGGCATCTTACAGGAGGGGTTGAAAAGCCTTTTTATTTTTTTGCAAAAAAGCAAGAGCTTTGAAGAGAAGAGCTCTGTAACTATCTCTATATTTGCATATCAGCCAATTATCCTTTGCTGCCTGCATCCTGAGGGGGGTGAAAAGGACAATTTTAGCTGCTGTTTTTCCCGGCAACAAACAGCAATATCTGAGCCCTGCAATTATCTCTGTGTTATCCTCTCCCTGCCTGAACAGCCCTGACCCCTGGAAAGTCCCAAACATAAGGCAAGGAAGTATTTACACTTGAATTGACAGATGTATCTCTTTCTATAGGCAAGTATCTATGGCAGTGATTTTCAACCTTTCTCATCTCACGGCACACTAACAAGGCACTGAGTTGTCAAGGCATACCATCAGTTGACAAAGCACACCAGGCTGTTCAAATCCCCCAATTTTCCTATTACTTAATGTCAATCCCCAAATTCATGTGGTACACCCGAAGACTAGCCACAGCACACCAGTGTGCCACAGCATACAGGAAATTGATTATTCAGTGAATAAAAGACATAAAAATAAGAAAGGTGGTGGAGTACTAAAGAGGGATGCAGATAGAGGGCAATTTCTGTTGATTGGACAATCAATGTGTGGAAAACACTGTTCAGGTACATGAGGAAATTTGTCTTAGAACTTCTATTATGTAGAAACAGAAGCATTAAAACTTGCACAATATACTCATTTTCTCAACCTCTTAAATGCTTAAAAAGAGTTTTTATGAAGTACCCACATTTCTAAACTAACACTAGATGTTCATCTTGAAAAGAATATCAGAAATAAAAATGCACTGATACAAACTGAACTACAATTTTTGGGTTCCCACAGGGGCTATAATTACTGAATTCTTATTTCCCATTTCTCTACGGATCTGTTAACTGCAGCAGAGTTATTACAACAAAATATATTAAATTGGCCACCATCCTTTATCAGTCACACCCTACATGCTACAAGAGAATTTCTAATTTTTCGTAGGACAACAGGTTGCAAAGGCTACAATCCTAACTACACATTCCTGGGAATAAGTACTATTAAACTCAATGGGACTTACTTCTGAGGAGATATGCTAAGATTTGCACTGTAAACAACACTTTCAAACTGTTATGTGAGCCTTCCTAAATCAAAAGAAAGAAAAACTGATGTAGTAAAAATAACTGATGTAGTAAAAGTAACAGTAGTAAAATTAACAGAATACAAAATTCAGGTGGTCTTCACAAGTAACCAAGGAACACAGTTAAGAATACAGACAAAAATCTTCCAACTACAAGTCCAAACAATTTATTCATGTATTGGACTTAAACAAATGGCTATTACAAATGAGAAGGAATGTGCCAATCCCTGGAGAAGGAGAAAAAAAACATCCCTTTAAAATCAGTTTTTTAAACACTTTCCTTACTGCTGGAGAGAGGCAGCCGTGCAAAGCAATCATTCCATTCTTCAGCTGAACCAGGCAAAGGCAGGTGGTCCTTTGCATTTCTAATTGCAGACTGCCTCTCTACAACAGCAGGAAAACCTGCTTTTGAAAAACCGTAAAGGGACATATTTTTATTTTTTAACTGCTTTCATTTAACTTTTTTTGTATCAACTGGGAGTCCCAGAATCATTCCATGTGGATATCAAGGGACAACCCTATTCTATTGGGAGAAACAGAGAAATCAGAAACTTGGTTAACCTGGAAGTGTGAAAAACCTTTCTCTTTTTAATTCAGTTTTTTCTGAAACAAAACCTAGTGGATAATGAGGAGGATCCTGTTATGGCAATACAGCAAATAGCAGGAGGTTACTTAGGAAGAAGGATTCTTCTTTTAAAAAGTCCAATTAATGAAGTCATTTAGCAAATTTTACTTATAAACTTTTCCCAAAAGATGTCCAAAAATAGGGCTCACAATCTAAATTGATGAAGAAACAGCCTTCAGAAAAGACATTGTGTTGAGATGAATAAAGACTGTTATCTGCTGTTAGAAAAATAAAAGTATATCAAATATAAAACAAATAGGTAACTTCTTTAGCATATGATGGTGGGGGTCTGATATTCTGGATAGGAGTCATCTGATTCATGTTTTGGTGTGACACGGAGAAAATTGGTCTGTTGTAGAGGTTGTCATCAGGTTGTCACCTTTCCACTGAAATGGTACCTATTAATTATACTGCACTTTTGCTTGATCTCAGATTGCTAAATTGGCAGGTGAGGCTTGAAGGTACACATCACCTGGTGTGGAGGGTGAGCACATCACCCTGACAGCACAGGTGCAACTTGTATGTGCACACTGGGTCTTTGAAACCCAGTGTGCATGTGCAAACAGCCAATTGTGTGCATGGGCCATGCCCAGCACAGGGCCAGGCTAGTGAGCTCAGCGCTGGGCTGGGGAGGTGGTGCGTTGGAGCGGGGGGATATGCCATAGGAGGGTGACACGGCAGAGGGGTTTGAAAACCCTTCTGTTGCACCAACCCCCTCCAGAGCATCAACTGGTGCATACATCAATTGCACCACCCTCACAATGCCCCGGGCAAGAGCTTGGATGAGAGCTTCTTCCATAATGCAGCACTTGGATCTCGAACTGCCAACCTGCCAATCTTCAGGTCAATAAGAACAGTTTACTACTAATACTTTTTACTGTTCTTTGTTAGAATAGAGAATAAACAAACAATAGAAAGGTTGAATAAGTCTTACACAAATAAGATTAAAATTATGATTAACACAAATAAGTCTTACACAAATAAGATTAAAAATAAGCTACAAAAATGTTAGCAAAATCCAATCTCTTGAAGATCTTAAACTACAGAAGGCAAGGAGGTCACTTAGCAAGTCACTTAGCAGGTAGTGGTACTCAAGTGGGAATTGGGACCCCCATAGGGGTTGCGACCTTGGGTCAGGGGGTTACAAGAGGGTGGGATCTGCATCTTGGAACCTGGCACTGGCACTGTATTTAAGTGCCATTTAAGTGTATGCTTTATTTCTTGGCTATGTCTTGGTGCTTGCGGAAATCCTGGAAATTTAAGCCCATTTATTCATTAATCTAATTTCCAATGTTATTCTATTTATTTAAATTTTATAATTTTAAATTTTAAATTTTATAATTATTTTTTCCCAGGCCTTGACATTGTGCCAGGTATTTAATATGGCCCTTTGGCCAAAGAGATTAGAGAGTCCTGATCTAGTTCAATTCCCTGAGAAATCCCTAACAATTCCCTGAGTCCAGATAGCACTACCAAATGTCATTAACTTAATGACAACATATTTATTTCCCCAGATTGTGTGTTACTTTTAATTAAATGAGCAATGGGTGAAAAGCAAAGTCATGCTTCCCTTACTAAACTTCTTTGAGTTAAAGTGAAAAAGAGATAAGAGTTTTAAAGAATTTCTGAAATATTTGTGGTTATAGACCAGCACTTCCCATCCCAAAAGAATAAGACTTTCAAAAGCCATTGGCAACAGGATAATGAAAGTATTTAAAAAATATTCTCAATGGTGTGAATTTGAACGGTTTTCCCTGTAATTTCATAGAGTCTATATTTATTATACACCTGCAAAATGTACCTGTGTTGCAGGAGGAAAATACCCAAGTAAGCCATCCCCCCACTGCACATCACCCCCAGAATGCTCACCAATCCCCCTTGAAAGCGCACATCCCTTCACAAACATGGGCACCCCTTCTGGGCCGCTGCATGATTTGCGGCTGGGTGTTGATCAGTCTTCAATGTTAAGTATAGGCCAAAAATGTGTTTGCACCTCTTTTAGTCCCTGAAGGATTAAATTTCTCAAGATCGGTTCTTGGTGGGTGTTGATGTCACAGAAGGAACCCCCTCCCCAAATTTCACGCTTCTAGGTCCTGGAATTGGGACAGAATGTCCCTCAGTCACAGATTCTTCAGTGGAAAGTATAGGGAGGAAAACGCATTGTGCCCCTTTTCACCCCCTTCTGGTTGGAATTTCCAAAAACTGGTTCTTACTGGGTGCCTCCATCACAGAAGAAACACCCTCCCCAAATTTCATGCTTCTAGGCCCAGCAATTTTGGCTGGGCATTGATGTCAGTCAGTGAGTGACTTTTCAGTTTTATATACATGTATATAGATAAGAGATGTAAAATTACCTTAACAAAAAGTCAGGGGCACAATATCTCTTATTTAACATTTCAGCAGCAACTTGAAATGCTTCAGTGCAACAAAACTGAACTTGTAACTAACCTAAAGCAAATATTTTGTTCCCACTTTTTTCACATAGGCATCAGGTTGAAGTTTATGTTTCACTACACACTTTGCTTTTATTTTCTTATCTGTCCTCTCACTGGATGACAATGGAGAATTTACAGATGCAGTATTCACAGCATCTCAACTATCAACAAAATATGAACAAGTGGAGAAATCATTGCTTACTTGAACCGTAGAACCAACTCTCTCACTACCACAAAAAAAATTAAGATGTGAGCTATATTGAATACGCCCACATCCATACATTCTCTCCTCCTCAATTCTTATAAAAATATTTAAGTTCTTAAGGATCTTAAATGGTAAGTACATTTGCATGTATGTATATGGTCTGTATCTTAAATGGTACCTTTATACCTTTTAACATTTGCATTATCTACATACAAATGGAATGTAGATAAATGGTATGTACATTATTAGTATGCACATACTATTCAGGCAACACAATTTAACTTAGGCACAGCATACAAAATCCCTATTATCCATTCAACACATAATTATGAAAATATTTCAATTTTCTAGCTTATATCGTAAAATTACACACTGGTATGTATATTCAACAAACAGACAGGCTTTCAACTAGGCTGTCCACAATAAGCAGTTCACAGGACATATTTTCCAATGATAGGTAAAGATTATAATGTAACCAACAAGAATGTGCAAGCCAGCAATACTTAACCAAGTAACATTCATGCCAAACCAAGACAGCCCGTTATACTACTAAGGAAACACTGAAGTTTGAGAAAGTGGTATTTTTATAATAGTTAACAATGGAATGCAAAACCATTTTGAAGACTACAACTCCCACAAATCCGTTTCATAGATTTATTTTTCTACAGGAAAGCCTCATCAGCAAATCTGGCATATGAAAGCTTAAAATGTAACCGAAACCTTTCCTTCTATGTGCACTTTAAGCACCAAATGTAAATGCTATTAAAGATGTCTTGGTTGCTACAGGATCCAGACTTCTAACCTGAAACTTCAGTACTTTGATTTGTAAACTACAGAAAAGCAGAGGCACATTTAAAAACTAGACAGACTTGGATCCTTTCAGTGGTTTTATTACCACCAAAAAACTATTTGCACAGGAAAGCATGAACTTCCTGCTCTGCTCACCTATCCATTTCAGAAGAACCAGAATTTTTGGTCTGAACACCAGCTTCATTTCAGCTGCTAGAAATTGCTTTACATTTATGACAACTACTTCAGCATCAAGAAGTCTTTTATGACAGATGATCAGTCTCTCTTGTTAAGATGTATATAATTGCATTAATTCATTGAAAACATTCAAATTAGGGGCACTAAAAACTAAGTTATTAGAATATCACTTTAGCATCTAGGTCTAAATAAATTGTCTGTAAAATTTTATATTTTATTTGTAAAATCCAAGCAGACGGAAGCAGCCTCTGGTGAAGACTGCATAGTCCCCACCTGGCCAGGGAACACCTGAAGCCGCGATATCTTCATCCCTACTTTTATCAATAGCAAAATGTAACCTACAAATTATAAGTGCTGAATGATACGAATTATAAGTGCTAAGAAGCAGCAGGCCTGGAGGCACCATGGTCAAGCAGGCAATGCTGGTAGGGTGCCAGGGAGGCCAGAGGGCAGCATGGGGCCATCCTTGCCACAGCAGCAGCCGGAGCCTTTTGATCTGCCACATTCAAGTGCATCCTTAGAGCCCAATCCTGTACTACTCTGCTCAAAAGAAGCCCCTTTGCAAGAGGGATGTCAAGGATAAGACTCAGATCCAGTTGTTCTTCAGCATCTCCAGCACCCACAGCAGCAAAGGGATGGTGAAGCCCAATTTAGGGGAGGGGAGAGGAAGCTCTGTCCTCCAGTGCTGGCTGCCCCAGTATCTGCATGCACAGATAACTTTAGAATCAAGTCAGCACACAGAATAATACTGTAGCATTAGTTCAGCACTACACCGCCGAAATGTTGCTGACCTCTGATTTACAGTATATTTGCAACAGCCAGCTGTGATGCTAGAGCTCAGAATATATGCTAATTCTGCTTAAGATTGGGCCCAAAGTCTCCTGCAGCTTGAATCCACCATGTTCAAGTGAAACAGATTTTATGTGATGAATTACATTCCATTACGCAGTTAATCAAATCAGCTGTGGTCTTCCAGCTTACAACACAGTTGTAATGAAGTCCATAGTGTTACTTACCCTGTCACAGGGTATCAGTTAAATTGGACAGTTAGCCATTTTATCCTCTTGGAAAAACACAAAGTAGTACATCATGTTCCAGTAACCCAAATATGCTGAGTGATTAGTGAAATTGCAATCAACCAAGAGTGTATCTGATAGCTTATCATGGGCACAACCCAATCACCAAGAATAGGTAAATAGGGCTAATGGAGTAGCGCTGAGGCTACATCTGACATTTAACAATTCTGATTTCAAATTCAGAGTGCCCAACTCTAAGCATATTCAGAAAAAAATAAATACCACTGCATTCAAGAAACTCACACCCAGTTTTCACAAGGAGGCAGTCTTAATGCTGTTTCAATCTGTCTTGTCTTACACACTAAATGCAAGTAACTTGGAGAGCAGATGAATAAAACCCTATTACTTACGTTCACTTAAAATATCCTTTATGTGCAATTTAAATCAGTTTAATATTTCACTCTATCCTTTCACAAGGACATAAGATACCCCATCTATAAAATTATTGCACTCAAATCATAAAAATATGACCCAAATAAGCAGGCCTCCATCAGTCTTGGAAGACTATGGTATTCTGCTCTGCACCGCATATGCTGCATGTGATTCACAAAAGCCTGGGTTAGATTATTATGGAGGATAGGCTGTTACCCAAGCAGCAAATCCCCCCTCTCCACACCACTGAATTAGTCCAATGGAAAGGCAGAGCCAATACGATTGAATCCAGCTGGCATCGCAGAGCTGGGCTACGGACAGGAGCTCACCCTGTCTTGTGGGGCCAACCTGGGTCTCGAACCCTGGCCTGCTTGTTAACAAACACAGTGTCTTAGCCACTTGCGCCACCCACAGCCCCGACCCAAATAAATAAGCCACTAAAGCAGTGGTTCCAAAATTGTGAATGTAGCCCAAGTAACTTTTTGGAGAATCATGAAACTGAAAGACCAAGAATATGATTAGACCACATCAGTTATTTTCAACCTTTTTCATCTCATGGCACACTAACAAGGCACTGAAATAGTCAAGGTACACCATCAGTTGTTTTTACCATTAACACGACACACCAAGCTGTTTAAATCCCCCAATTACCTATCAATTAATGACCTCCCCCAAATTTCCGTAGCACACCTGAGGACTATTCACACCACACCAGTGTGCCATTGGTTGAAAATCACTGGATTAGATCATTAAACTAGTGTATCATGGTTAAAGAATCTGCTACTTTGGGGAAGAATTATGTCCAAATAACCTCTATAGACATTGAGGTGTGAGTGGTTGGCAAAATATTTTTAAGAGAGTCCCAATTCTTCCTATTGATCAGGCCCTTGTTCCTGGGCCTATCATCTCAATCTAAATTCACATCCCTGATAAGGAAGGATCCCTGGCTGAAAAACCTGAAAAGTACAAATACATGAATAGTAAGAGGAAGAGACTTGATAAGGAAGACCTGATAAGGAAGGATCCCTGGCTGAAAAACCTGAAAAGTACAAATACATGAACACAGTAAGAGGAAGAGACTGGAGGAAGACTTGAAGAGAGGGGACATCTCCTCTGCCTACTCTATTTTATCTCTCTGCCAATTTATGACTTTTCTGCATACCTGATGGCGGGTATGCAATCAGATAACATCAAACACACTGGAAATATATTCATGTATGGATATGCAGAAGTGATGCATCCTTAAATGAACAAATCCAAAGTACAAGATGTTTTTTGGGGGTAGCTTATTGTATTCCTGTTCAAAAAACACAAACACAAGTCTCTGGCAAAGAAGTAGACAGGTTGGTTTTTTTTTGCTCTAGAGAAGGTGTCTCCCAAATGTTTGTCATCTGTGTCTGACACTGTGTCAAGGGCGTGAAAAGAATTTATTTACATTTTAAATTTGAATGATTAGACTAGAACTTGTGAATGAACACAAATCAGTTCGTATACATTTTCTAACATAGCATTAGAGTGCATTATATTTTCTAACACAGAGTGCAGCTTCCTCTGTCCTCAGAATATTCTCTGAAAGTCTTGCCTGCAGGTCTTGCCTGCAGGCCAGGAGACACACCATGGGCAGTATCTGGCCCTGAGCCAAGGTTTGGGCTTGGCTCAGGTTTGGGCACCTCTACTCTAGAGCACCGATTTTCAGCTGGTCTGCCACAGCAACTTACAGTGCCACAAATGGCCTCAGGTTTACTGCAGGAGACTGGATTATTAGTAAAGTCATTGGGGGATGTGAGACCCCCACCAGCAGAGTGACATTCCTTGTTAACTGCAAAAAATCTGATGGCATACCCTGAAAATTTTTGTGTCAGCATAACATGAGATAAAAACTGAAAATTGATACTCTACAAATCAAAAGGCACAAGACAACTATTGTATTTACTCAAATCTAATGCACCATCAAAGTCTAATGTGCACCCCAATTTTGGAGACTGAATTCAGCTGGAAAAGGTGAGTGTTAGATTCGAGTAAATACAGTACTTTTACACTGTACATATCCAATGAATACAAACAGCTATCTGCCAAATAGTACATGGTATGTATGTACCATTGAGTAAGACTGGTGTTAAACCTGTACAGGTGAACAAGCTGTCCTGCTATGCCCTTTCATCAAAATATAGGTTAGTTGTCTGCACTGGACTACCAACCTGTAATTTGTGTGTTAATTGTCCATACAGGATGTCCTTCTACAAAAGGCAAGAAGAGTGCAACTATGTGATAATAGGGCAAATTGTATGGCAATTCTGTGTCAATCTTTACCCTTAAAAATCAACCAGCTGAATGCAGAAATCTCTTTTTTATTATTATGCCTTTAGGGTTGAAAAGTATCTTCAAATGTAAAGTTATATTAGCAATTTCAGTAAGCAGTATGAACTTCTTTTCAGTTGCATACCAAAAGTCCTCTATCAGCAAAGCAAAATATTAACTGCTTAAAGATTAACCTACCCCCAGGAGACTGAATCTAATTTGAAACAAATTCCAGACATTACAACCAGCCATACTGCCCCCTTTTCAGCTACTATTTTCATTCACTATAATGATCAAAAGTGATGTTACAACCACTGAGCAAAACATTAAGAATGTCTCTCACATACAGAGGTAACATAGCCATGCAAGTATCAAGAAAAAGTTAATACTATTTCCTAATAGTTGCTTTAAGGTAGCCAATTTTGCGGAGGGGAGCTAATCAACTTTTTAAAACAGAAAATATTTACCTATGATAGTTACTGATTGGTTTAGAAGTATTTGTAATGTAGGGGAGTGTGTCTTCATTCCAGATATTTTGCAATTACGAAGACATGAAGCTAAGCATAAAATGTACAATGGCGCCTCACGTGACAAATTTAATTCGTTCCAGAGGCATGCTTGTTACATGAAACGTTCTTTACCTGAAGCAGATTTTCCCATAGGAAATAATGGAAACTCAGATGATTGGTTCCACAACCCAAAAAAATGTAAAAAAATTAACTTTATGTAAAAATGGTGACAAAGCACTAATTGAATTCAAAACACGCATTCAGTGTGCACAATCCTATGAAGCCTATTTAGGCTGCAATCCTAAAGACACTTTACTGGGAGTAAGCCCCATTTAACACAGTGGGGCTTACTTCTGGGTAGACATGGTTAGGAGGCTGCAATCCAAGACACTTTCCAAGAGTCTCCCCCACTGTCTCCTTCTCTTCATCCCGAGCCTCTCTCCCCTGCTCCCTTCTGACTAGCCCTGAGCTACTTCTCTCTTCTCCACTGCTGTTCTCTCCCTCTGCCTGGTGGACGCCCAGTCACAGGAGGAACAGCGCGGAAGTGTTGCTTTCACTATGGGCAGGCGCGCTAGGCAGCCCTGATACATTTTAAAAGGGCTGCCAGCCAGCGCATCTACCCCAACAGCCAACAAGTGTGTTTGTTATGTGAAGCACAGTTTGTTACATGAAGCAGAATCCTAGAAAAAATTTTGTTTGTTACATGGAACTTACTTTACGTCAGGCGCTTGTTACGTGAGGCACTACTGTAGTTTTTTCTCACTTCAGTATTCAACTTGTGCAAAGAAATTAGCTTGGTACATGTGGCAAAGTCAAGCCCCTTGCAGTCTAACGGTGAGAATGTGATGGTGTGAAAATAATGTTTTATGTGATATTTTCTGTATATCTCCATAAGGTAGATCTGAGTTGTGACACTTTTTGTTGCAACAAGTCATATAAGTGTCATAGTGGATCATAACACAAGACCATCAAGATATGCAACTTATTATCAAGAAAGGTTTACCAAATGCCTCTGGAGAGCCCAGGAATATAGCAACTCCATTCTGTAAACCAGTTATTTGGCATCCATGCTCCAAGGATTTCCATGTCTTTTCATGATTTCCAACATGGCTAATAATTATGGATAGACCAACAACAGTTAGATCAGCCCAAGTTTCACCTTCTTCAGAGTTTATTGCTTTGTTCAAAGGACAGATTCATAAATCAAATGTAATTATCAATGAAACATGAAATCCATTAAAAGTTCAAGTTATTACAGGACAACCCTGATCGTCCTATTATTTCTCATCTACACAACCATCTTTATAACCACTCCTTGTAAATATTTTATAAGAACTGTTTACTCAATTTCCAGCAAGAGTAACATAATTCAAAACAGAACAAAATGTTAGGCATTTCATCACAATTACAGGCAACATTCAAGCCACATTTGTAGCATACCCTCAAACATTTCACAACACATAAGTGCTTTTTAAAAAAAACACACACACCAAAAGACAAAACAAGAACGGAAGCCATTTTCTCCCAATCAGTTTTCTGTATTATATGAAATGCTATACTAGCCATATTGTCATCTGTCCCCCAAAAGCTCTATCATTATAGAAATTGTACTTAAAGTACCTTTTGTGAAGCTGTTGGTACCACAGAAATTTATCAGAGGTTCCCACAATTAGATTAGTGAGGAGCTACAAAATGCCTCAAAGACAACTTGCAGGCCACTTCCTGTCTCCTCCTCCAACCCCAAATTGCAGGAGATGAAGATTCCAGGGTATTAACAGCCAGAAGCAGATGTTGGTTTTTTCAGAGACTCAGAAACTGCAACTTACTGATGTGAAACTATCCTTTGACCTATTACAATGCCTGGTCCACCACTTCTTCAGCATTTAAAAAAAATCTGCAGTCTCTTTCGCTTAGATGCTAATAGGACAAACGAAAGTGTTTATGTCACAAGCAAGTTTATGACCCTATTGCAGAGATGGGCAAGCCATATGTAGCTCTAGAGAATTTCCAATTCAGCCTTCAGGGAACCCCTATTCTCCAATGGGCCCTTTGAAGACTGCTGCAGCCCATGGCAGCATGTGATTGTGGGTTGCAGCATCCATAATTACCCCAAGTGCATCATGTCTCCATGTGTTTTCTGCTTTTCCCTGGGCATTATTGTGACTCCCCTAGGGCTGTGGGTAGTGCAAGTGGTTAAGACACTGTGCCTGATAACCAGTAGGCAGGGTTCGAGACATAGGTCCCCACAAGAGACTGGGTGAGCTCTTGTCCTTAGCTCAGCTCTGCGACACAGCTGGAACCAATTGTATCGGCTCTGCCGTTCCATTGGACTATTTCATGGGCGTGGAGAGGGGGGACTTGCTGCTTGGGTAACAGCCTATCCTCCATATTAATCTACCCAGGCCTTCGTGCTCTGCATACAGTGTTGAGCACGATACCACAGTCTTTCGAGACCGATGGATGCCAATACTATTTTAACTTCCCCATTGCCTCTGAAGAAATGCGTTTCTGACTATGTCTATTTGTTTTCGTTTTGCAAGAAGTGTGTGGCAAAAAGTTTATAGTTCATAAAAATTCATTTATGTAAGTTTATTCAAATTTGAAATGCAAATTATTTTTACCTGTCCTTTTACCGAGTGTCAGAAAGGATGTGGTCCTCTTGAGAAAATGTTTGCCCACCCCTGCCTTACTATATTATAAAACAAAAAAAAAACACCACAAACTTTGTACAGGTCAACCGATAAGATGCAGAAGGAAGGTCATAGCAGTGCTCACTGCCTAGAACACTTCCTATCACCCCAACCTAGTATGAACAGAGTTCCTGAGAAAATTTGTTGTTCCCTTCCCTCAAATACAAAAGTTTTCAGTGTTTGATGTCCAATTAGATCATCTCAAAACAACTCTGAAAGTCTGACTTTTGCTAAACTCTTAAAGCCTTCTGAAATGCTCATTATTCTACAGCTGCCTTGATTTTTCACCTACAGCTTGATTAAACACCTACAGCTGGTGTTTAATTTTTCTGATGTTAGCGCCTTGAGCTCCCTCTTGCAGGTGAGGAAAGGCGGGACATCAAATAAATAAATAAATAAATAAATAAACAAACAAACAAACAAATAAATCCAGTCTAAAATGCAAGAAGGGTTGATAGCTATTTCTCTTTTGAAGAGGTCACTGACAGATCTGTGACTTTAATGTTACAAAGTGACTCCGATGATGTTTCACACTGAGAGTATTCACTTGAGTGCAGACTTCATTAGTCAGGTTAATAAGCAGAGCCAAAGTGTTGTCTGCAAATGCCTACAGCCCGAGTTGATGTGAAGCAGAAAATCATGCTTGTTGTTAATTAATGCAATAGTCTTTCTTTAATCAAACAGGCTAATCAGTGATTCATTTTGTAAGAAGTTCCCGATGCTCACTTCTGGACAAGCCTAGCTCGATGAATACACTGCCAACCCTCTAAAAAGGCAGAGGCTGCAAACACTGACATCTGCAGAAAGCAGAGCTGATCCACATCTGGGATCGGATGTATTTGGGAAACCAGCCGGGAGACCAAAAAAGGGAGGGGGAAGGAGAAAGAATGAGAGAGAAAACACCAAGTGAGACTCGGAGCCAACATAGTTTGCAGAGCACACACTTCACTATCTCTAACATTGCTTTATAGCTGGCACTTTGGGTCAGAGAGAGAGAAATACATTCCATGTGAAACACCCCAGAGGTACCAATCAACAGCCGCCACTGTTTCCGGTGGTGGTATGGAAAGGAATGTCTAAGTTGGGAATTATATCACCAAGTGGAGCAGGGAATGGAGAAAGTGGAGTGAAAGTCTTGCTAGAGATCTCCATTCACTCCAGGCAGAGAAAACTTTGTTTCTCAATTCCATACCAGATGCCAAAAAAAAAAAATCTCCATTTCCCACTTCAACCTTTTCCTCTGACTACCAATCTCATCAGGAGTCTTTCAGTTCAGTGAGGGTGAACTGCAGGACACCGCCACAACCTCACCATGCAAGCATGCCCAGCTCTCTTCCCAAAAGGCTGAGAGAAGAGGGACAAGTCATACCGGCCAACTCTTTTGCGCACGTTTTTGAATGTTGTCATTGCTATACACTCATGCCAAAAGGAGGAGGAGGGCCATGTGAACCCAGTACTCTCTTGCCTCCATCATGTCAGCCAGTTTCATGTGTCTCCAGTCAGGCCAACCACCTCATGTCTCCCCTATTCCATTCCAATTCCTCTGCATAAAAGCAGTAGCTCAGGACAGGGAAACTATATATTCTCTAATTCCAAGTCATATCCTCCTTTTAGCCTTGTGTCCTGGGAAAAAAAATCATTGTCCTCCTTTTCCTTGTAAACAGGCATCATGTAGCCTTCTTGGAATTAATAAATTATACATAGGAGTTTGAAATTTAATAAGTAATACAGTGTTTAAATTAACCACTTAAAACCAATACACAGTATTTTTAGCTTTTATATTGTTATGTCCTACATTTTTCTTGGGCATCCTACATTTGGGGGGCACTCTTTTGTGGTAATGACATCCAGTCACCCTGCTTAGGGAGCTCTCTCATTTAAAGGGCAGCACAGAATACCTGTGCCAACCTGCCATATGGGGAAGGCAACTGAAGCCAGACTTGTGGCCACCTGAATGGCTCCCTAGCATTGGCACAGGAACATGGCACATGGGTTTGCTAGCCTACCATGTGGTAAAGGTGATACCACCACACACTGAACCCAGACCTGTGGCCAAGTTACCACCTCAGTAGGTTTCCCAGTGCTGGTGGCAAAATATGCCTCTGCCAGCCTGCCACACGGTAAAGGTGACATCACCACACATTGAAAGCAAACCTGTGGTCAAGTCAAGGCTCCCACATCCAGGGTAAACATATGTCCTGTTTTTCCAGGATATGTCCTCTTATTTTAGCCTTGTGTCCGGGGGGGGGGGGGTGAGAAAGTCTTTATCCTCCTTGTGAGCAGGCAGCATGTAACCTTCTTGTAATTAATAAATTATATGTAATTATTACATATAATAATGTTAAATTTAATAAGTAATATAGAGTTTAAATTAACTACTTGAAGACTGCAATCCTAAGCACTTTCCTGGGAATAAGCCCCACTTAATTCAGTGTTGCTTACATCAGAGTAGACATGCATAGGCTTGCAAAGTACAGCAATATATAGTATCAAAATTATACACACATAATCTATAGAGTATGTATAGGTATATAGTAGGCACACACACACACACACACACACACACACACACACACACACACACATATAGACACACAAGCCCTCTATAAAGTATGTACTGTATAAGTATATGGTTGATAGTATATATATGTGCAAGTACTTATATATATATAGTGTATATAGTATAGAAAGCATGCACATATATATACACACATATATACACACACAATCTATCTATAAAGTAAGTATATAGTATATATAAAGCAGGCCTCCATCAGTCTTGAAAGACTATGGTATCGTGCTCGGCGCTGCATATGCTGCATGCGAAGCATGAAAGCCTGGGTTGGATTGTTATGGAGGATAGGCTGTTACCCAAGCAGCAAATCCCCCCTCTCCACGCCACTGAATTAGTCCAATGGAAAGGCAGAGCCAATACAATTGGATCCAGCTGGCGTCGCAGAGCTGGGCTAAGGACAGGAGCTCACCCTGTCTTGTGGGGCCGACCCAGGTCTCGAACCCTGGCCTGCTGGTTAACAGGCACAGTGTCTTAACTGCTTGCGCAAGTATATATATAGTATAGAAAGCATTCATGTATACACACACACATATATATACACACACTAGCTATCTATAAAATATAAGATATAGTATATATAAGCAAGTATATATAGTGTATATATATAGTATAAAAAGCATACACAAACACGCTATCTATAAAGTAAGTATAGGTACATAGTATAAATAAGCAGGTATACACAGTTATAAATAGTGCATATATAAGTATGTCTGTAGTACAGTCTAAAAACACACACACATGAACCATATATATGAGTATTGAGCTTTTAGTTTGTGGTGTCCTCCTTTTTTCTTGGGCGTCCTCCATTTTGTCCTCTTTGCTGGTTGTGACTTGAGGCCACCCAGCCCAAACCCCTGCAGGGCATCTGGGAGGAAGAGGCGGCGGCGCTGGGGCTGGGTGTGGGGGTCCCTCCCTCCCTTCCCACTGACCTTGCAGCATGGCCTCCAGCTTCTTCCTATCCACTCTGAACCTCTCCTCTCCCCAGTCGGGACTGGGGTCTGTGGGGAGGCGGGCGGTGGCGGCGGTGGCGTCGTCGTCGGGCAGGGGGGAGTCTGCGCTGCGCTCGCTGTTGGAGCCGGGGTCTGAGAGGGGGTATCCTTGGGGGGCGGCCATCCCTGCAGCAGCAGCAGCAGCACCAGCAGCCTCCTCGGCCGCCTCCTCCCCACAGCAGCTGCAGGAGGAGCAGCAGCAACAGCAGCCCCCGACGGCGCTTCCTCCACCGCGGGTGGCTATCTGGCCCCACAAGAGCGCAGCATCCCACCCCTGGGGCGCCGCCACTGCCTCCTCCAGCAGGGGCTCCTCAGCCACGGTGCTGCCGCCGCCGCCGCTGCCGCCTGTCCCGCAGCCGTCCAGAGCCTCGCACAGTCCTTGTCCCGGCCCGGCTGCGGCTCTGCTGCGCCCCCATCCCGCCCGCAGCCCGCACAGCATCCCCGCCTCCTCCATTGGGAAGCCTGCAGTGCCGCCGCCGCTGATGCTGCGCAGGGGGAGCCTCCTCCGAAGGGGCGGGTGGAGGAGCTCACTGGGCACCACCGGTGGGAGGAAGAAGCGCCCCAGCACCAGACACGCTCCCTCCTTCCTTCCTTCTCCCTCTGCCCCGACAGACACCCACCCCACAACTCCTCCCTCTAATCCACGCCCTGCACAGGCACAGCACCCATCCCGCAAACACTCAGCCACCAGCACTCCGCAAGGACCACATGCCCTCCTTCTCCAGGACACCTCCTCTTTTCCCCTTCTGTCCTAGGAAAAAGCCTCCTCCTTTTGCGTTCCTCTGGCTGGATGACCACATGTCCTCTTTTTCCAGGACACCTCCTCTTCTTAACCTTGTTTCCTGGGGGAAGAAAACCTCCTCCTTTTGTGTTCTCAGCTTGGCTCTCTTTCCAGGACACGTCCTCTTTTTTACTCTGGTGGACTGAAACGAAATCTTGTTCTCCTCTTCTTTGTGACTTCCTTTCCTTTTCTGGATGACCACATGTCCTCTTTTTCCAGGACGTGTCCTCTTTTTTAACCTTGTGTCCCAGGGAGAAAAACCTCATCCTTTGGTGTTCTCCAGTCTGGCTGGATAACCTCATGTCCTCTTTTTCATCTTGTCCTCCTTTTAAACACATCCTCTTTTTAATCTTGTGTCCTGGGAAAAATCTTCCTTGTTCTCCTTTTCTTTGTATTCTCCAGCCTGGCTGAATCACCACGTGTCCTCTTTTTCCAGGATATGTCCCCTTTTTATTCTTGTGTCCTAGGAAAAAATAATCTTCCTTGTCCTTTTATTTGTGTCCATCATGCAGGATGAGCACATGTCCTCTATTTCCAGGACATGTCCTTGGAAATATCCTCCTTTTCCTTATGAGCGGGCAGCTTATATGCATCTTGTAATTAGTAAATTAGATGTAATTGTCTTAATTTTAATAAGTATTCAAGTATTTACTTGAATCTAATGCTCACCTTTTTCAGCAGAATTTAGAGCACAATCCTAGCCATATATAAAACATAAGCTCCATTGCGTTCAGTGGGTCTTACTCCCAGGAAACTGTCTTTAGGATTGCAGCCATAGGGTGCAATCCTAACCATGTCTACTCTGAAGTAAGCCCCATTGTGCTCAATTGGTCTTACTCCCAGGAAAGTGTCTTTAGGATTGCAGCCATAGTCTCCAAAATCAGGGTGCGCATTAGATTCTATAGTTCTATAGTTCAAATAAATGTGGTATTTTGATTATAAGGACATGCATTAGATTAAAGTAAATACGGATATAGTGTTTACATTAACTACATGAAAGCAATAAGCATGAATGTTTTTAGGTTTTATTTTGTCATGTCCTATATTTTTCATGGGTGGCCTACACTGGAGGGGGAGGCTTGTCCTCTTTTGCAGTTATGGTCACCCTGGGTGGGACAGGTAGAAGGTTCCACAACCCAATCCTAGGCATGCCTACTCAAAAGTAAGAACCATGATACTCAGGCTCACACCCAGGAATATGTGGATAGTATTGCAGCCCTGGAGCTCAACCCTAAGCATGTTTACCCAGAAGTCATTCCCATTACATCGAGCGGGGCTTACCCCCAGGAATGTATGAATAGGATTGCAGCCAACCCCATGCATGTCTGTGCAGAAGTAAATCCTATTACAGTAAATGAAGCTTGCCCCGTAAATGTGGAGAGGACTGCAGCCCTACAATCCTATGCATGTCTTTGCAGAAGTATGTCCCATTAGGAAGAGTGGGGCTTATTCCCAAGTAAGTGTGGATACGAGTGCGGCCCATCTCTATGCATGTCTACTCAGAAGTAAGCCCCATTACAGACAGTGGGGCTTACTTCCAGGAAAGTACAGATAGTATTGCAGTCTTAGCAAGGAGATTATAATGGACAGGAATGGCTGAAGTTAACCTTGGAGGCTGGGGGCAGAAAATCTAAAAGGCACCTGATGTTGTGGTGGAAAAAAAATACGTAACAACCAAATCCTATATATGTCTACTCAAAAGTACATCCTAGTGTGTTCAATCTGGCTTATTATTAGGAAAGTTTGTATAGGATTACAGCAGCCCACCCCACACGCAAGGGTAGTTTCATAATTGATTCCCACTTTACAGTGATACCTCACAAGTTGCCAACCTCAGGTAGACTGCCTTGCCCTGTTGAGTACAGGTGTCCCTTGTTATCTACTAGGGCTCCTTCATAAATCTCCTGAGGATAAAAAAAATCGATATATAAAGAAAACAATGGAAAAATAAGTTTAAAGACCCACTTCCAGGTTTCTTATTCCTCCATTGTGCCTGATGGAATAAGGTACTGCCTCAGAATCTGCAAGGGTTTGATTGTGGGACTGAAGAATGGAATGATTGCTTGCATGACTGCTTCTCTACAATAGTAGAAAAGCAGGTTTTTAACACTGTGATTTGCAGTGGCCATTCATGCTGAGTCAAATCAGTGTATAAAAAAATCCATGTATAATAAGGTTGGACCTGTACTAATAAAGTTTACCACAAATGACAAATTGATGCAGTGTTGGAAATGTGGTCCAAAGAGGCAACAGAGATGCCCAAGAAGCCTACCTAATGTTCTGGACATGTACATTGTCAGGTGCCCAGACATTTCTTGCAAACATGGACATTGTATCACAGGGAGCCAGGAGTTCCACAGCCAAAAAAATCAAAAGGTCAATGTGCAAAATGAGCTTGGTGATGCTTGTGAATGACAATATTAACTCATTCACAACTCATGACCTCTAGAAAGCTGTGTACTTCTGCTTCTTGAGCCTTTAACCAATGTTTACACGAAAATCCATGTCACTAAACTCCAGCAGCCCCTTTTTAATTTTATTTTTTCAAACAACAGCCACTTCAGAAGAGGGCAGATTTAATTGGAAAAGTTAATTGGAGATGTTTAACTCTTTCGTCTCCACTGCTCTCTTCTCTCAGTCATTCATTCTACCCTAGTGGTTCCCAATGGTGCTTAAAGATAAGGGAACTTGAAAGTCATTGCTGTGCCCATAAGGGAGAGGCAACTCAGCAGTGATATCACCCCCCAGATTGCTAACTTGCTGCCAACTAAGTTAAAAAAGGGAAGTTAGATGTACCTGTGTTCAGTGATGGCAAGAATCTGGGTTTTTGACATCTCCAGCTGCCACGGATGAGTACAGTATGTCAAAAAACCTAGTTTTTTTTTTACTTTGTTCTTATTGGGTCTGTCATGATTGATAAAGATAAAAATAAAGATGATTTATTACTTTGGTGGAAGCACAAATCCAGGAATGACATCACTGCCATCTTGTTATTACCACCAGATCACCTCTTAAGGGGGTATGGTTTCCTGCTACCATGAGGAGTTGTGACTCGAGATTGGGAAACACAGATATAGCATGACCCTACTCCAAATTTGGTTTCCCAATACAGTAAAGAAATTTTTGTTTCCCAGTACAGTAAAGTTTCAGAGAGACCAACTGTTTCCACTGCAGTGCTGATGCAGCTGCAATGCAGCCACAAAGTAAGGGAACATGAAATGCTCCCACCACCACATGGTTCAGCACACCCTTTTGGCATATTGCATAGGTTTGGAAAGTTTAATAGGATTGGGCCCTTGAAAACCTGCATGAGCAAAAAATACAGGGAAGGGATAGAGTGATGTAATGATAATAAAAGCATCCTCTCTCCTGCTTCCCATGCATTGACTTACGGGGGTGGGAAGACTTGTAACATTCAGTGACATGTCAGTATATGATATATCATTGGCCCTTAATTCACCCAAATGTACCTTTGTTTCACCCTTGTATAAAACTACAACAAGTAAAAACAGAGCATGGCATATTCGTGGCCTAATTTGGGCCAGACTCAGCCTAATTTGCACTTTCTTTTTTTCACCCACATCAAGAGGTTCCTTAGTTCTTCCTCATCTTCTACCATTAGAGTGGTATCTTCTGTGTATCTGAGGTTATTGATATTTCTCCCAGCAATCTTAATTTCAGTTTGTGATTCATCAAAACCAAGGTCATGGCTTCTGGTCCCATCAATTTGCAGCAAACAGAAGGGGAAGAAATGGAAGTCGTGACTGAGTTTGTTTTTCTGGGCTCTGAGGAAAGTTATGAAAGGACTAGACAACAAATAAAAGTTGAGATGTCACATTGGTGACAAAGATCCATCTTGTTAAAGCTATGGTTTTCCCTGTTGTATGGCTGTTGTAAAGAAGGTTGTTCAACAGAAGCCTACAACGGAAGGCAGTTGTAAATGTATGGCTGTTGTAAAGAAGGCTGTTCAACAGAAGCCAGTTGTAAATGTATGGCTGTTGTAAAGAAGGCTGACTGCTGAAGAATAAATGCCTTTGAATTTTGGTGCTGGAGAAGACTTTTGAGAGTCCCTGCAAGGAGATAAAATCAGTCAGTCCGCCAGGAAATCAACCCTCACTGTTCACTGGAAGGACAAATACTCAAATATTTTAGCCACATCATGTGACGGGAGAACTCCTCAGAAAAGACCCTGATACTTCGAAAAACTGAAGGCAAAAGGAGAAGGGAACAGCAGAGGATGAGATGATTAGATAATGAACATTAATTTGGACAGACTGTGGAAACTGATGGAAAATAAGGGGCCCTGACATGCAGCAGTCCATGGGATCACGAAGTGTCAGACACAACTAAACAATAACAGCCCAATCCTGAGCTGCCCAGCATGTGAGATTGCTATGGGCCTAAACCCAACATGCACCAAGAAGCCACCTGTGGCACTCTGAAAGGCCCCTAACCCATTCAGTAAGCGGGGGATGCGTGTGTGTACAACTTACATGGGAGTAAATTCTTTTAACTCAGTGCAGCTTACTTCTGAGTGGACATGTGTAGGATTGTGCTGTGAGACTTGGAATGCATGAAGTACTGTAATAAGGAAGCAAATGGCTTTGAAAATGTTGTTTCCTTGTCTCTCAGGATTCAAGCTGCCTGTTTGACAGAGTTCTGTATTTCTTTTTAGGCCATACCTGAATAGAGTAAGAGGCAGAAGCTGCTTTAAATTTCTCCTTTCCCCACTGCAACAGATGAAGACCCTTAATACACTGGCAATGCAAGGCCCATACTCTTTCTAGCTCTATAGAAAGTTTCTGCTGCAGTTCTAGGAAGATTGTTTTGCAAAATACATTTTAAAAATCAACCTTTCTGTTTGAACTACATCAAAAAAATGGTACTTATAAGGGTAAGTCAATAATAAGATTCTTAAGAGAATTATTATCAGGAGTCTTTTTGAGGGGGTACTCACCAGTACTGAGTATGCTCACCTCTGTGGCTTGCAAGTACCTATTACTCACATACCTATTACAAATAAATCTTCATGATGAGTAACTGCACCTTTACAACATCTTCATGGTGAGTACCCCCACCTTTATTTCTAGAAAAAGCATTGATTATTAAAGTCACTAGCCTTTCTTTCCATGTTGCATGTGCCCTGTTCCTTAATTCTGAACACATGGGGACAATCACTTACATAGGACAGTCACTCACTAGCAAAGTGTATATGCTTAGATATACTGTTCTTTATATTACAATGCATCTGTTTCTTTAAGGCAGGGATATGCTGGAAGTGCAGTGCTAAATTGATGTTTTTGGTAGAAGGGCTACGCAGCTCGCTAAGGTACCAGAAAAATGATTTACAGGTACCAGAAAAATGATTTACAATTCAAATTTGAATAAATGTATATAAATTTACATATAAGAGTGCATTATAGAGTGCATCCTGCAGGCAGGATGGGGGGGGTCTTGCTATGCGCCACATTGAGATTGGCATGGGCTGCATCTGGTAGCAGGGCCAGGATTTGGACACCCCTGTTCTAAGGCCAGCCATACTTGAAAAATATGCTTTCTGTGTACACATTGCGTACACACATTGTGTACACATAATCTTCCATTATCTGCCAAAACTGGATGCTCAGAAGTGATGTGGGACTCTTTCTTACTCGTCTATATTTTCCTTCCAGCTTTCCCTCGCTATCTTTCCACTTGCCTCTCTTATATCTGTTCATCATACCATTTTTCCTTTCCTGCAATGTGGCTTCTCACCATCTCGGTCAAGTCTCCCATTGCAACATATATGTTGCATGCAACAGATGGTGTTTCTCTCTTGTATCTGAGTGAAGACATAAAATGCCAAATTTTGTTCAGATTGCTCTCACATTAAATAAAAAGCCACAATCATAACGGTAACAAAAATATGATTTTGGAGATGACTGGTTATGATAGCCAGAAGTTTCAATACTTAGAGAAAATATTTGTTGTTGTTGAAAAGACAGATCCTCTGGATCTGTCTATAATAATATAACAACATTAAATATGTTGTTTCTGGCATGTGAAACTTGATTTAAATATAAATATAAATTCTCACTCCATTATGCTCCTTTATCCTCAGCTATAATTATTTTGGCTTTTCTACGGTTACAGAACCCAAAACTAAATGAAGGACAAATTTCTTCCCAGCCCAAAAATGGAATATGAAATAGATAAAATGAAGTCTTATATTAGAACCACTGCTATCTGTGGAAAGGAACCCTACCCAAGCTTTTTCAAGGAAATGCAATGCGTTGCTAGTCCATGGCAATAATTCTTCTCAGAGCCTTGGGTCCTATCCTATCCAACTTTCCAGATCAGTGAAGCCATTCCCAGTAGTTCATGCATGTCTACTCAGAAGTAAGTCCCTTTGTGTTCAATATAGATTACTCCCAGGAAAGTATGGGAGGGGCATATCTGCAGACCCCATTTCAATCTTTCTCAATTTGCTTTTGCTTTGCAGAATGAATTTGAAAACAGCATTTCTGGTTCTTGAAATGCATAAGGAAACAACAAGCCTTTTCAACTTAGTGTTTGTCCTGTGTGGTGACAAGGTGCATTTTTTCCGGATTAAAATAATCCAAACTATGACTGACATGACTTGGGGAAACCTGGCTGGTCTGCTGCAGGGGCCTGTCACCAAGACATTATCTTTCCCACCAAAGTGGTACCTATTTATCTACTTGCATTTGCATGGTTTTGAACTGTTATGTTGGCATGAGCTGGGACAAGTAATGGGGGCTCACTCCATCATGAAGCACTTGGAGCCTACTGATCTTTATGTCAACAGTCATAGTGCCTTTAACCACTGAGCCACCGCAATGCAATAATAAGCCTTTCTAATTTTGCATTAATTTAATTTTTTACAACACACTATCCCCAGGGGGTTCCCAGACTGGAGTTTAGATAAGTTCTTGCAGGGGAGGTGGAAAGTCAGTGATGTGATCCCCAGAATCTCACCACTGTTGGGAGAGCCAGGGCTGTTCTTTATTTACACTATGAATCAGCTATGGCCCAGGGATGCAAGGAGACCTGCAGGACTTCCCAATATATAGAGAATGAAAATAGAATTATTGTGACTCACTTCTGATCACACATACTCCAAAAGCTGCTGCTTCATTTTGTAAGTAAAGAACAACCCCAGTGCCTCCACAATAGGAATGGGGAATGTGTTAAATTTCTTTACATACACCTTAAATTCACAGGTGGGCTGCAGCTGGTTCTCACTGGTTCTGTAGAACCGGTTGTTAATTTGGGAATGCCCTTAGTGAACTGGTAGCTAAGAGGGGAGAACCGTTAGCTAAGAATTGCATGCAACTGTGTTTGAATTTCTCTTAAAGGGTCTCTGGGTCTGTCTTCCCAGAGATGAAGCTCCACTCCCTCCTCCTTCCTCCCCTTCTGAACCTCTCTCCCCTTCTGAGGGGGGCCTCTCTCCCCCTTCCCCTCCCTAAGGTTATTTTTTAATTTTAAAATACAAATAGACAGTTCCTATTACCATCATTCAGACAAGGCACTGCAATCATTCCACAGCACATTCAGACAGTGTGCCATTGAAATAAATGGATGCTGGTATCACTATATAAATGTGTCAACGCTCAATACTTTCAAGGGGGGGTGATGAGCTTCTTTATGCCTTGAAGCTTTGGACGATGCTATTTAGCAAGTCTGTCCTTGCTAAACATCTTATTTTGATTAAAAACCTTATTTCTAGCAAGTTTTCAGAAGTTATTTCTTTTTGCAGTTCGCAAAGCATGATGGGTTTCTCATATGCAAATGAGGCAGGGGATGGTGTTTTGTGGGTATTTTGGATCAGGCACTTTGATAGAGAGCTTTACAAAGCGGTTCTTGGGTGGGAATAGAGAAGCCAGAGCTGCTGAGAAAGGTCTGGGAGCCTTAGAGTAGGTGAGTAGGAGCAGCATCTGAATATTGTGAGGATGAGATCCTCCAGGGCTTTTGGTGGGAGCCATGCCTACCTGCCTGCCTCCCTGGGTGCCTTTGCAGCCCAGTACTAGGCATGGAGAACTACTCAGTACTACCCAGTACTACACAGGAGTAAGCCACACTGTATAGTAGAGGACTGCAGTCTGTGGCCACAATTGTAGCTACACTTTCCTCGGAGCAATTCCTATTGACTATCATGGGATTTCTTTCTGAGTAGCATAGGATTAGGATTTGAGGCTACTTTCCCATCCACACTTTCCTGGGAGCAATTCCCATTGACTATCATGGGATTTCCTTCTGAGTAGCATAGGATTAGGATTTGAGGCTACTTACCCATCCACACTTTCCTGAGAATAAGTCCACTGACTATAATGGGACTTACTTCTGAGGAGATTGGTAGAGGCTTGCTTGGATCTCTCACTCCAGCCCTGTTCCTCCAGCCCTGTTTACTTTCCTGAGAGTAAGCCCACTGTCTATAATGGGATTTTCTTCAGAGTAGACATGATTAGGACTGGGGTCTGAGGCTGCAATCCTGTCTACACTTATCTGGGAGTAAGCCCCATTGACTAGAATGAGACTTACTTCTAAGTAAGCCTGCATAGGGTTGGACTGTAAGGCTAAAATCCTGACCACACAGTCTTGGGAGTAAGCCCTATTGACTTGAATGGTTCTTACTTCTGAGTAGACACAGTTAGGATTGGGCTCAGGCTGCAATCCTATCCACACTGTAGTCCTTTTGCCCCCCCCCCCCCCAGAGATCTCCCCACCCCATCCTGCCCCTCTGAGAAATCTCTCCACCTGAGATTGTGGGGAGGCAGTATGAGGGCACCTGAAGAAATAGCCCCAGTTCCCATCCTGCCCCCCAGGGCCCAGTCCACTGCCTACACTGAAGTAAATCCTATTAAAGTCAGTAGGTTTTACTCCCCTGTGAGGATAGGACTGTAGCCTCAAAGCCCAATCATCTGTCTACTCAGAAGTAAGTTCCATTATAATAGTGAAGCTTACTCCCTAGAAAGAGTGCATAGGATTGCAGCCAGAAGCTGGTTTCTAAGAGATTGTAATCCTATGCCTGACTACTCAAAAGTTAATCCTATTTCAATCTATGAAGCTTTCTCCCAGGAAAGTGTGCAGAGGAGTGCAGCATTAGAGTCGATCCTATTCTTGGCTACTCAGAAGTAAATCCCATTAGAGTCTGTGGAGCTTACTCTCAGGAAAGTGAATAGGATTGCAGCCAGAGGCTGGTTACTAAGAGCTCAGTCCTTTGCTTGACTACTCAGAAGTCCTATTATTTTCAATGAAGCTTACTTACAGGAAAGTGTGGACAGGACTGTAGCCTTAAGTAGTGGCTTAGAGGCAAACCTCAGCCTGCAGAGGGGACACCACAGACTCTGGTCCTAAACTGTAGATCAGTGTTTCTCAACCACCTGTTTCTCAACCACCTGTGGAACCACCTGTGGTAGTGTCTACTGGTACTTAGGCACCTGGATGCAAGTGTCATATGTGCTCCCTGAGGCACATATGGTGGGCCTCTGTGTGACTCAGGAAGCTGGACTAGATGGGTCTTTGGTGTGATCCAGTGGAGGCTTTTCTTATGCTTTTATGTTCTTATTTGTGGCCCCCCTGCACACATTCCACCTGAGAGCACAACAAAGTGTAATGCATAGGAATAAATTACACTGAACGCAGGGGCTTAATACTGATTGATGCGGTCACAAGTGATACAATCTTTTTGGTAAACTAAGGGTCAAGGTGGCATGCCCTCCTGGCCCCGCCCCTGACCTCAGCCCTGCCCCCTGACCCGGCCTGGCCCCGCCCACTTCCAGGGAACCGGTTGTTGGGCCAGGCTGGGCCCACCACTGCTTAAATTGATAAAGGCAGAGGGACTCATGCTGGGGTGTTGCAGTTCCACAGTTTGTGAACTTCTGTACTATCCTAAAGACTCAAGAGCTGCATCCTTTTTCATGCTTAAAAAGAATTTTTAAAAATAGTTACATCTTCTGGAAAAAAATCTAGTGGAATGAACCATTGCTGCCAAACCACTTCTCCTTCTTTATCTTCTACAAAAGATACTCCTGCTGCCAGACTCAGTACAATTTTTTCCTTATCATATTTCTTCATTTACAAGATTATTGCAGTTTTTGCCTGTTAAATACAATCCTGAAATTCAGACCATCAGGTAAAAAACCCCCCAAAATTTCAATAGTTGAATATGCATTTCTCTACTCAACTGATCATATTGATTATCTGGCAACTTTAATCAACAGACACTTGCTACCAACACAGCAAATTTTTTTAAAGGAAATCAGAAACATTAAATTATTGGCTGACTTTAGGCTGTTTTATTTATTATTGATTGCTTTGGTTGCAGTCTGAAAGACACTTTCCTGGAAGTAAGACCCATTGAGCACAATTGGGCTTACTTTTGAGTAGACATGGTTATGATTGTGCTCTTTGCCTATCTAATAATGTTACATCTTCTGCCCTAAATGAACAGACAAATCATTACACTGAAGAAAAATGCTCATATATGGATTCAAGGATTTTTTATTCAAAGTTTGATTCAAGGGTTGCCACAGAATTTGGTAGCCCCATTGCGGGGTGACTTTCCTTTTGCAGGGAAAAGGGACAAAAGTCCCCTTAACTTGAGGAGCTGCTGGCAGATGGCTGGTTGCAGATGACTGAGATCACAGCAGCCATCTCAGTGCCACTGGATTGGCACTTTGGGCAATTTAGGATAGGGATGATAGTTCTTTTCAGATGCTTCATAAACATACATCCCTCAAACCCCTTCCTTATCATTATTGGTGACATGTAAAATACAAACTCATTTGTAAAATTGTGGTAAATCAAATATGTAATTTCAACACTTACCCTTTCTCAATGTCTCTGATGATATATCTAATCAGATTTGTGTTGGGGGAATTACGTATCAATCACTGTCTTGCTTGCAGTTGTCTGCAGGGGCTTGCAGTTGTCTCAAAACCAGCTCCCACTCCCCCCCCCCAACACCTGCCACAACCATCTTCCTCTTTTGTAACATTACATGAGTGACTGTAGCAATTGTTTCCACACTTCAAGTGAAAGTTACACACCATCAAATGAAAGCTATAATGTAACTGGCCTGGATAAATTGTAACCCTCATATCTCACTTCTCACAAATCTCTTGCTATTACTTTTTGTTTAAGATTGCAAATATGAAGGAGTTATGATAATCTACAGCCCACTATGCTTCCTGCGGCACCAATACTACCATGGCATCAAAATGGCTGCCACAATATCCTGAGTGCTGCAGGCTACCGCTGTCCCCTCTTCCTGAATAAGGGCAGAAGCTCTGCAAACCCTTTAGTTGCTGAAGAATCAATAGCAGCATTTCTCAAACTTAGGGAGAAATTTACTCTCTGAGATTAAGATTTGTAGGTTGTGCACCTTGCAGACCCCAGTTTGTAACTTGTGGCTCAGTTTGCTTTGGGTTGCCAACTTTTCAGCCACTTTCTACATCCCTGGTCCCCAATATGGGGCATGCACCCCTGGGGGGGGGAATTTGATTTTTAGGGGGGGCAATTAAAGAATGAGATAATAACAGTAAATTTTTTACCTTCGTGTTCACATTTGCCTCACTGGAGAGACATAAATTGACTGGATATCACTAAACGAGGAGAGTTGAGATTGAAGCTGACTTAGGCTACAATCCAGAGTAATTACGGGACCTTTTACACTGACATAGTTACAGTGCCACCTATGGGAAATCTATGGGAAATGCATAGTGCAATCCAGAGTAAGTGCCTCATGTCTTCCTGTAGTTACTCTGGATTATGGGGTAAATTGGTGCCTAATATAAAATCTTTCTGCAGCAGGCATGAAGCACAAGGATCTCACTACCTTTAGTCTCAAATTGTATTTTGAATTTGTTTGATAACTTTATTTTATTGTATAGCAATTAAAATGATCAAAGTATTACAGAAAAAGCTTCCATTAAAAATGTTTTATATTATCCATCTTAGTTTTCTATTACATGTTTTGAAACTTTGAACACAATTGTGTTCAATGGTTCCTACTCCCTGGAAAGTGTCTTTAGGATTGCAGTCATTATTTGCTATTTTTTTCATATAACTTCATATTACAGTGTTATTGTAATATGTTTCTTACAATAATATGTAATATGTTTAACAGTTTCTTAGTGATTTCTTCCTCAGTACTTCAACTGTCCTTTTATTTTTCTGTTCATGGATGCCACGTTCTTTGGACGCTTGTTTAGACCAAGTTAATGGCCCTTTAGGATTCCTCCATGTTCATTTTTTGAATAATAAGAATTATATGTCATGGGGAGGGGCATCAGGATTTTAGAGATGCTTAGGTAGGTCATGGCCAAAAAAAGGTTAGTAACCACTTCTCTACAGGCTTTTGCATATGTTGATGTATAGGTGTTTTTGCAATTGCTTGGCAAGAAGAAGCAGTCTTAGGGGGTACTGTTGCTCTGTGGGGGACTGATGCTACTTTAAAAGTTAATGCTACTGCCTCTGGGTTTAATCCTAACCAATTTTGGCTGGCACTGCTAACCCACTCCCCATTCCCATGGTGGTGTGGGGAGCATAGGACTTATGCCAGGTCTTATGCCTGTCTAACTCGGAGTTAAGGTTGCAGCCTCAGTGTGTTTCTGTTCTCCTGTGCTTTCATGTTTGCAAACTACCAGATACTAAAGAGACTGCTTTCCCCACAAAGAAACTGAGCCTGCTAAAAGCTGTTCTGGAATGTTCTACCACTTGGGGAAGTGGGAAGTGGACAACATTGTACTACCGATTCGTATCATGCTTTGGTCTGTAGATATAATGATGTGATGAAAGGCAAAATAGTTTAAACATTCCTCATTTCATTGAATTCCTGTGACATCATTTTTTTAAGGCAAAAAACCCCTCAAGATTAAATAAGTAACTTCATTTGGTTGACCCTTGGAAAGGTCATCTAATCATTAACTGAAATACCAAGAGGACGGTCTACTGCTTCTATTGAAAGAAAAATAAGTACAATTCCATTTCATTAGTGATTACCTTTTATCATAATATCATTTAAATATAATTTATGGATGCGGCTCCTGGCCAGGGAGACCAGGGCTCAAATTCTCACTCAGCCATGGAGCATATTGAGTGACCATAAATCAATTACTCCTTCTCAACCAACATCACAGTGTTATTGTGAGGGGGGAAATGAATCACTGTTTATGCAACTTTGGGCTTAATAAAAGATGGTTGGGATTCATTCATTTCATGTATGTATGTATGTAGGTATGTGATTCCTGTTCTGTCTTTTAGATCCAAGAGGAAATGTTCAAGGTGCATTGTATTCTGGCACCCTAAGGAACCAAGGGAGGAAGAGGTGATTTCAATGAAATCTGGAAATTGCTTCTGGAAGTTCCATTAACTGCCCTGCAACTTGCTCCGCTACGATGAAGGAAGCTTCAAAAAAATTTAACTTGATGAACTTTTTAAAAAGGGTTTGATATTTTTAGTGTCACAAGGAGGATGGCCCTAGCTTGTTTCTTAATCCACAGATCAAATGTGTGGCCTGTACAATATCAGTATTAAGAAACATTAAATAAAACAAATTAATACATTTGCAACTGTGTATAAAAGCTGTTGGATGGGAACTATCTCAGAAGAGTAATAACCACATTTAAGTCCCTTTCGGTGACTTAAGAGTATTTTTATCTAACACCCTGGCTGTTTGCTAATTTTCAGGCGCCCACAAAAATTAGGCATAAACTAGAATTATATTTCAGAAAGTTTTACACAAAATTCATGTTGGTTAATATTTACAGCATCTGGTTTTGACCAGAGTCCCTATCACTTACATCAATGCTTTGCAACCACTGTATCATGGAAAGGACCATTACAGGTTATAAGACATGAGGGTGTGTGTGTGTACATGCATAGGTAGATGTGGATATGGGCAACCTCAAAATGCCAGATGCAGAAGAGAGCACCTGGATGCAGGTATCTTATGTGCTCCCCAAGGTATCTGGTGGATTGCTGTGAGATACAGGAAGCTGGACTAGATGGGTCAGTGGAGGCTCTTCTTATGTTCTTATGGTCTGCAGGAGTGCCATGGGATTTTGAGGAGGGGCACTTAGTAGCAGGGCAGTTGGGGGATTTGAGCCCCCTACCAGCAGCATGGTATGCCTTGTCAATGGTAAAAAATCTGATGGTGTGCTTTGACTATTTTAGTGCCGTGAGATTAAAAAGCTAGAAAATCATAGACTTAAATAGATCAGGAGCTCTTGTTTGCATGGAGGTCTGAGAGAGACAGTGCATCATTTGTTCCAACTGATTTAACTGACAGTTCCAACTGTCACAGTTGGAACATCTGCACACCTCACTGCCAGACATTGACATATATGGGCATTCAGAAATGTTCTACTGCCCCCTTCTGATTCATGCAAGTCAGTATTGCCCTTTAAAAAAAAACAGCAATACAGAACATATATCTATTTTCTATATATGAGACTGACTGACTGACTCACTCACTCACTCACTCACTCACTCATCAATGTCCAGCCAAAACTGCTGGAAGTGTGAAATTTGGGGAGGGTGCCTTCTGTGATAGAGGCACCCACTAAGAACGGGTTTTTTGGAAATTCCAATCAGAAGGGGTGAAATGTGGCACAACACATTTTCCTCCCTATACTTTACATTGAAGAATCCCTGACTGATCAATGCCCTGCGCCTACCCCTGGACCTAAAAGCATGAAATTTGAGTAGGGAATTCCTTAAGTGACATAAGCACCCACCAAGAAATTATTTTGAGACATTTAACCTTTAAGGGAGTGAAAAGGGGTGCAATGGGTTTTTGTTCGATACTTAACGCTGAAGACTGATTGACCAACATCCAGCCACCATTTGGCAAGTTTGTTCTAATCTAAAGCATGGGTTCTTTTGATTCTTTTTATGATTACAGACTCCCAGTGGATTGTCCAGTATCTCCTCATATCCTTACCATGTTGTCAAAATAATAATTATCATTAGTCCTATTGGGAACTAGTATGAGTTCAAAAGGTATTTTTTACTTTATATATGGATAGCTAGGAATAGAAAACTTCAGTCCATATTGATATATGTTGATAGTTAATACTGTACTCTAACTTAAAAACATTTTTTCAAAGAAAACTGAAATCAAGAGCCATACCCTCATTAGGCATCCATATCCCCAAGGGGTATGGATATTCCTGGTTAAGAATCCGTGTGTGTGTGAGAGAGAGAGAGAGAGAGAGAGAGAGAGAGAGAGAGAGAGAGAGAAGGAAAAATTATGCATGTAAACATTTATACCCCATCCCTCTTGGAGTAACTCACGAAACCTATAATAAGAATATAATCATAAAACAATGTATTTTTAAAAATATAGATGGTCATACAAAAAAACCCCACAAACTTAAGAACGAAGAAAAAGAATAGAAAACCACCAGCCTGGGAAATCCAACAAGTCAAAAGCCAGTTCCTATTTGGAGGGACAGAAGTAGTACAGTTCAAATCAGCAACACTTTTGTCAGTATAGTCCATCTGCAAAGTACAGTGGGAACCTAAATGTGATCAATGAACAACTAGGCAGTCAACCATGGGAATGTAGTTAGAAGAAGGAACTAAGAAAAAATAGGATGGTGACAGGCTGAAGCTAGGTAGGAGCAATTTAAAAGTTGAGGTAGGGGTAATGTCTGGGGTCAGCCAGGTATTGGCCCACCATCAGAAGGTTCACCCAGCCAAGCCAACCCCTAAAATTCTAAATCCTAAATACTGGTGACAACAGTAGAATGAAGCACACCATTAGGGCTACAATGGGGTTGAGTGTAGGGCTTTCCCCAGGGAATACAGACTACTAGACTAAGGAGCACACTACTGATGTGAGCTTCTTAGTTTAACACCAGGACACAAGTCACCAACTAATACAAGGAACATTAGAATCCTAATTAGAGAATACCATATATATTTACCAACATAATTTCTCCTTAGAATTTGGGGTTCCAAATTACTTTTATCTTGTAACAGAAAAGATCTAATATCAGTAATCCATCTTACAAAGCTGACTGTATTTTATGCAACACTCAGCTCTCTACAGATTTCAAGTGATCCCTTAAATATGCACAGATAGAAAAGATACAATATCAGAAATGACTTTTTTCATTGTCCACAAGATTTATTACATTTTGGCAGAGTGAAAACACTGACAGTGCAAGGCCTGCATAGTGAAGCTTCCATGCAAGAGGGGATGTTATATGAGAAACCAACAATGCAATATTAAGTATGTCTACTTGGAAGTAATTCCTATTGTATTCAATGGGGCCTACTCCCAGGAAAGTGTGTTTGGGACTGCAGCCCAAGCCTGCTTAATTTTTTTGTAATTATTAATAAAACCATTTTATTTAAAATCTCTGCCATGTTCTGGGATCAATGTATTTTTCAGCCTCCCTGCTCTGCAGGTATTTTGTCAGTGTGAGAACATTTTAATAACCCTAAATAGCATTCAATTGGCCAGGGAACCCCTCTGGGAACTAGATACCTTGGGCAGGTGGCAGCAAGCTAGATCTCCCAGGGTTTATCCCACCAAGATGTAGGGTAAACCAATTGGAAGAGTGAGGGATGGGAAGGGATCAGCAAGGGGTGGCTAGAAGCTCCACACCATTTCATGACACTTGGTTTGGTGCCATGTTTAAATTGAGTAATTACATTTGTGGGATGGACACTAAAGTATTTTAAGTTTCCATCTTAAAAATGGTTTGTCTTCCAAAGGATATAGATAAAAATTAATTCAAGCAATTCCAGTTTTCAGATGGTGTCAAGCAACATTCTTATTTTCAGGGAGAGGAAAAAAATCAGTATGATGATATACCGGTATATGAATTGCCTCTATTCATCGTTGTAAACACATGAGTGTTAGTTGCCACTTGTTATCTCAAATTATTTCATCACTGCATTGTGTCGGTTGGTTTTCATTTGGTACCATTTTATGCGTTCTGTCAAACAAATGACTATTTTTACTGTGCAACTTTTGATTGTGAAATAGGGAATAGCAGAAAGATGATGCTGTTTACTTTTGAAGCCCAGTGCAACATTTCAGTTGAAATCAAGCCGAAAGATATTGCAAGCTAAAGCATATTTTGGCTGCAATCCATATACCATACATGCAAATGTAAGCAAAACTCTCTGGTTTTAACCAATGGCAGGAAAAATATCACACATGTTCATGGAGTTCTATCTACCAAGGCTCAGTATGGAAACTGTCTGGTGCATTCATTAGGTCTGGAGTTAATCAAGACCCTACAATCCAGAGTAACTATGGGAGCACGTAAGAGACATTACGTGTACTCGTAGTTACTGCACCATCTAATGAAAACCTATGGGAAATTCATACTGCAATCCACAGCAAATTGTTCTTACACCGGAGCAAGGACTCCCCATAGTTACTCTGGATTGTGCCCTTAAAGTCAAATCTAAGTGAATAAATTTGCTTAATCTCAGATACCAGGAAAATGTTGGTTAAAGCTAAGGAGGTTAGAGGATGGAAGTGTCATGGCTCCATCCTCCTCCTAGTCCTAACTGTGTACACGGAGGACTTTGAACTTTATGTGCACACAGTCCTAGGTAGATTAAAGCTACCCACAATCCTCATATATATCTCATCACATTCAGTGGGACTTACTCCTAGGTTAGGGTGTATAGGATTGCATCCTGCCTACTTTCAGACCATAATATTCATCTAGGTGCAAGCCTGAAGGCCCCCAATAGGAAAGACATAGCTCAAGTGATGTGTGTCTACCTGCACAATTGTGTACATGACTCATATTATTATGACCCTGGGCTATCGGTGATACACACTGTTACATGACTTTTTGGGGCTTTTAGCATGTAATATTATTGTATTGTTGCCTGCCTGTTTTTAACCTGGGTTTTACTGTTTTTTTTAACTGTCTTTTTATTGTTTAATTGTATTTTAATTAAGTTTTAACTGTATTTATTATCTATTTTAAATGGTTTTTAAAGGTTGTTAGTTGCCTTGGGGTTTGTTAAGGAAGAAAGGTGGGACATAAATCAAATAAATAAATTTCAAATTCAAAACAGAAAGATTTTCAGAAACAGAGTTTTCTCATTTGTTGTTCAAGCAGTCTAAGGTTTTGTGATTCATTGCTCTTGGCATCTTCCATGTTTCGGTGCTTAAAGAACATGACTGCTGAAACATGCTGTTTTCATTTGGAATCTTTGATGTATGGATCTGAAGTAATATAATTTCAACATATTCATTAACTACTAAGGTGACATCACTGAAAAACTCTGAACCTCAACAATTTAAAAAAAGTGTATTTTTTTCCCTAAACCGTGGTTAGTCCAGCACAAGTCACATGCTGGCCTGAGGGTGTCACAAAACTGCTGTAAGGCACTTCTGCACTATTCATGGGGGTGGGGGGGGGGGTTAGCACCAGACTCCACACACCACTGCAGGAACGAGAAGATAGATGGGTTGTGCTGGTCTCAATTGGTTAGGATTGCTCCATGAGTCTGGGACTTGATGCTTTCAAACAGTAATCCCCAGACTGGAAGATACAGTATATGAATCATCCCTGTTAACTGATTATCAGCCCAATCCAGAGCAACTAATCTGTCCACATAAGAGCCCTTAGGTTGCCCTATCTAACACTAGGTTGGAGCAACTGCAAGATGCTCCAGCCCAGTTACTCTGAAGGAGGCTTAGGGCAGAGCAAGGCAAGATAGGGTGCCCTAAGAGAGGTGGACCTGCTCTGCCCTAACTGGGGCAGCCTAAGCAGCTCAGGAGAGGCAAGTTGAGGGCATGTTTAGCATTGCCTAGGGCAGAGCAGTTACTCTGTATCCAAAGCCTGTTTCCAAGGCAGAAATGCCCTCTTCCAGCCCTCAGAGTTATACCACCTCAGGAGCAGGTATAGTAATGAGTAGACCCATAGGGGTCCATGATAAGGCCCGAGTAAGAATGGCAGTGCTGACCAAAAATCTGAGTTCTTGGCCAGCCTAGCTGCAACCCCTTCCTCTCAACCTCAGGATATGGAACAAACTACGGCTGCCCACAAACCTCAGGATACAGCTGGCCACTCCAAGAAGCCCTTGTATTCACTGTAGAATGTACTGGCATCTCATCAGGGACTCCTTATAAGGCAGGCACCCAGTGGCGTCACCAGACTGGTGCGGCTGGTGTGGGCTGCATTGGGTGATGCGCTCCATATGGGGTGATGTGCCGGAGGAGTTTGACTGTCCTTTGGCAGGCCCCGGGCGTCAGCACCCCCATTCAGGCCTGCTCCAAGGCGGAGAATCAGCCAGAAGCTGCCACTTGTCTGAGGAGCTGGCCTGAACGGCCATCTGAGGTGCACTGCGCAGAAACACACTGAGCATGCCGAACAGCTTCAGAGGAGACTTCCTTAGAGCAGAGAAAGTCCGCGCCTCTGCACAGCCATTCGGCCTCACTCAGGAGGCGGAGCGGCAGCCGAATGGCTTCAGAAAGAGTACTGCACAGGCACCAACTCTGACGCCTGCACAGTCTCCCCCGAAGCCAAAAGGCTTCAGAAAAGTACTGCGCAGGTGTCAGAGATGGTGCCTGCGCAGTACTCTTTCTGAAGCCAGTTGGCTTCAGAAACAACTGCGCAGGCGCCAACTTTGGTGACTGTGCAGTCCAGGTGGGGGGGGGGGGGGGCGCACATCCCAGGGATGACGCACAGACTTCCGCACCAGGTGATGTGCAGAGTCATGTCACCACTGTAGGCACCACAGCTGTTCCTTGTTCAGTGTGATCTAAGGGGTGTCTCCTCAGGAGCAAGTCTTCCCCTTGTGTCAATTACTTAGCATGCTCTGGAGCAGTTAGGGCAGCCCAGGCTTCCTGACTCTCTGGATTCAGCATAACTTTCTGCTCTGGATACAGAATAGTTAGGAGAGTGCAGTTAGGTCAGAGCAGGCTGAATTTGCTCTGGATTGCAGCCTTCATCTTGCAGCTTAATCAAAGCGTTTAATAAATCAAACATCTCTCTTTCCCCCCTAATTTTTAATCCTTCTGTTAAAAAACACATAACTGATAGTAGCTTGGGACATTTTTATCTTCTTATGTAAGAGCCTGGCCCTTGTTCTTTGTCCGACACTGTTGACAAATGAAGTGAAAAGGCTGTTGCAGGAGTTTTGTGACACTGGAGAACAAACGTTACCTCTAATAGTTTATGATGGCTTGAGATCAGCATTGGTCGGATGCCGAGAAATTTAGACTTCCTCTTGAAAGCATATTCAGCACAGTGGGTTGCATTTGTCTGGACGTGATATATAAATGGTCTCCATACTTTATTTACACTTGAAATTTTGCTGCGATTCCTGTCATTTCAAACTGCAAACGCCCACACAACTCTGGTTACTTGGTATCCGTCTTGACTGGAATCTTTCAGGAGTAATTGGGCTGGTATGCCATCTTTTGTTGATAATTGGAAAGTTTTTGGATCCAACACAAGAACTTAAAATTCCCTTTGCGTAGCCATATGTTTTAGAAGTTCTTGCAACAGCAATTTTCAGGTCATTTGTTGAATAGGAATTCGAGAAGAAACATATGGCTCCCACTTATGTCTTGCCTTACTATTCTTAAGAGTATTATTACATAAACAGAGAAGGAGGTCATTAGCTGGTAAATTATTCATAGATCAAGCTGGAAAAGAACCACATACACGCAGGGATTACTGGAGGGAAAAACACAACTTTATTTTATTAGACTGCATTGAGACATGAACGGGCTTGGATGGATTTCTTTTTGGGCAGCGAGGCCAACAGCAAAATGCTACAAAGCAATTGATCTCATGGAAATGGGAAATGGCCTGGGGAGAAAAGTCAGGCCCAGATTTTGTATTGGGGGCGACCTGCCAGACTGCTCACAGCCAAGTTGCAAATCGGAATAGTGAAGGCCAACAAGATGGATTCTTTTTGGTAATAATCCAGGTTGAGCCAAAATAACTTGCTTCGCTGCAAAAATCCATGAATGCTGAACATAAACTATTTAAAAACATGCATTGCAAACATATTCTAAAATCACATTTTAATCCAGTCAGTGCTTTTGCTCAGTGTAGCTCAGTACTGTGTAGGAGTTTATACCCAAACAACCTGTAAGGTAGAGTATGCTGAGAGATGTGACTTGCCCAAGGACACCCAGTGAGCTGAGCAGGACTTTAACTTCGGCTTCATCCAACTTTACTTTAGTACTCTGTTCTCCGTGCTTTGTATATTAGCTTTCACCTAATTTGCTGTCATTGCCATTTCATTTAATTAGTTGTGGTGACCCACATGTGTTTGTTGACATTATGGCACTAACTTGAATCCAAAGTAAGTAAGGCTGCAATCCTAATCTCCAGTTTGTCTAGCTTAAGCCCTGGCATAAGTTCTATGCTGACATGTGAGGTCACAAAAGTGCCATAAGACACTTCTGCACCACTCCTGAGGGAGGGTTAAACCAGTGTATAGACATGTGTTTGCCTCCCTGTATCACCACAGGACTTGGAAGACTGATGAGTACTACTGGCCTAGGTTAGGATTGCACCCTAGATCATTTGTCTGGGATTCCTACTGTCACCAGAACACTTCTGATGTCCTGACCATCATTCTGCTGCAGTCATTGGGATCATGGAGCTTCAAATGAAACCACCACTGTCTCCACTGTGGTCTTTGAGGACACTGTCACCTCATGACCTAGACAAGATTCCTCCCCTCAAGAGAAAGGAATGGCGGTGTGAGCAGTATATTGGAGCAAGTAAACTCTGCTAGAAAGCCCTGCGTCTCATAAGCTTGGGCAAAAGAGAAGCTGAATATGAGAATGGGAAAAGAGCCCTGAGTACATTCGTTGGAAGTCAGGAAGGATTTAAGGGCAGTGTGTCCCTGTGATGTGAAGTACTGCAGACTGCTAGAGTATTGCAGACTTCAGCAGTTTCGGGAGAAGGCCTTGGGAAGTCTTCCTTAAGGAAGAGAAAGCAGATATGGTATATCCCCTCCTGTCTCCCTACATAATGATTTTTAGAGCACAATCCTAACCATGTCTACTCAGAAGTAAGCCCCATTGTGTTCAAAGGGTCTTACTCCCAGGAAAGTGTCTTTAGAATTGCAGCCTTAGTCATAATGTAGAATCCACCCTTCCCTTGCAGTTGCCTTCTAATGCCTTTTTGGCCCTTGAAGATGTGGTCATGAAGATGCCATAGAAGATGTGGCTGATCACCCAATAATAACAGGCCAGTCCTGTTCTTCTGGACTTGTGCCAGATGTAGGGAGACAGGGGGGGATATACCATATCTGCTTTCTCTTCCTTAAGGAAGACTTCCCAAGGCCTTCTCCAGAAACTACACCCAGGGGTGATGTGATGTCACATAACATGATGTCATTCAATGTTGTGACATCACTGACTGAATGCTGAAGCTGCTTAGATGTGAACATGCTGGTATGTACTGTACAAATCAATCTTTTTTAGACATTTGACTTCAAACATGTACTAGTTGAAACATAAATAATTAGCAGCTACCTTTGATGCTTTCTGTTTGTGAGAATCAGTGTCAGAACAGATGTGCAAATTATCAAAGATAAGGTCAGTTTTCCGGTCCTTATGAGAGAGGAGACAAGATGGGGGAGTTTCAAGATATTGCAAAAGAGATTTTTTAATGAAGGTATTTCTCAATCCCTTTGGGAAAGAATGTTGAGGATGTTTTGATTGATCAGTTCCATTATCACACATTTTATGAATACTTTGTTCAACCAGGCATTTAAACCATCCAAGCAAATAAAAGGCCGCAAACTAGATGTGATGAAAGGCTTATCCAAATAGCTGTTATATTAAACCTCTGAGTCAAGACTGCAAGTTATAAACTGAAACATTGTTAAAATGTGGATATTCTCATTTATCAGCTACATTAATTTTAGCAATCTGAACAAAATGTTGACCTGGTTTGGCTGAAAGAGATAGAAACCCTCCCTGTTACCCCACTATTCTGTGTAACAGTCCAAATAAATAAATAGAACTGCTCATGGCATTTTTCAAAAAATCTGAATATTTCAGTATCTCACATTTTGAAATCTAGTATGAGTGGAAGGTTTTGAATTATAGGTTTGTGTTGGACGGTCTGCTGTTGGGAAATTTCTGAGTTTATCCAGATGCTTATATTGTATTTGTTGAAAAATAAAATCTTTCATCTTCCTCATCTTTCAGCATACATGCTCTTAGGACAACATTACAAACAGTAAGAAATTAAACAGTGCAGTCCTAACTTGTGATGAGTCAGTGTGGCAATCCCTGTGTCAGCTCCTTAGCCATACCCCAGACTGGCATTACACTGAACTTCCTAGATTTCTGCCAGCTATATGGTTGGTACAGATCCAAGAAGCCCTATTAAAGGGCTGGAGCTTAATACAGGGTAAGGGGGAAAATATCCCTTTACCTGAGGACATCTCCAACAGGCTTCTAAGCTGGATTGTATGCAGAGCAGACCATGCATGTATCCTGTCTATGCCAGCATAGCTTAAGATTGGGTTACCCACAATTTAAAATAGCAATACAGGTGCCTCATCAGTGGAACATTTAAAACATTTTTAAAACATTCTGCTGATGTTTTATGTGCTTTGGTTTGGGTGTTTGGAAAACATAATATCCTTGCATCAGAAGAGAAAAGATTTTTGGATTCCATAAAACAGGTATTGAATATAATAGCATAAATAAATTTGCCCAATAATAACTTTCTGGCCAATGACACTGTATTATGTGATGGTGGTCCAATAAGATTATAATAGAGATTTGTAGCCTGGGAGCAATAGGCTACTACCAGATTACCCCAATAGATAGTGCTGTGCACTAAGAATACAGGTATGGCCTAATTATAAGCGAATTATTTATATGCGATTTTGTCTCAAATGTAACTGAGGTTGGCTTTTTAAATTGAAAGATAAGCTTCACTTAAAAGAATGGTTTGATGGATATGGATATAGTATGTTTGTATGGATATAGTCTGTTTTAACTCAGCAGAGTAAAAAGGAGACTTTCCTATAATACACCCTGGCCATTTGCTAAATTTTAGGTGCACATAAAAATTAAGAGTCAAGTTTTAGGAAAATTTACTCCGTGTTGCTTCATATTTACAGCATCTGGTTATGACCAAAGTCCCTGTCACTTATACTGATCAGGAGCTCGATGCAGCTCTTGCTTGCATGAAGGAGAGAGAACTAGTGCAACTGTCGTTTGTTCCAACTGACAGTTCCAACTGTCACCTTTGGCATAAGAGATGTTCTACCGGCCCCTTCTGACTCATGCAAGTCAGTGTTATCATTTTCCAACACACTTAGAGCACAACAATGTCTACTCAAAAGTAAGCCCCACTGTGTTCAATAGGCCTTACTCCCAGGAAAGTTTCTTTAGGATTGCAGCCTTAATGGCTTAAAGGCAGCCTACTTACCATGGCAATGTGGCTGACAATCCAGCTTATCTTAAAGGTCATTTACTTTTGTTTTGTTTCTGTTCTGTTTTTCCTTCCCCCAAGTTATAATTGTGCTCACCTGCAACTGCTTGCAATTTGCAAGAGCTCAGCTTCCTGCAGGGCAGTCCTCAAACACTTCAAATAGAACTTGATTCATTGTTGCTTTTGTACAGTGGTAACTAATTGCCTTTGTATAATGCAAAAATAGTTAATCATGCATTTTATTTATGTTTTTAATTATGTTTTATGTTAGCCGCCTTGAGTTGGGCTATTGGCCTAAGAAAGGCGGGATATAAGTTTTTAAAATAAATAAATAAAATAAATAAATTTTCTGGGAACAAATGTTGCAATGGGGAGGTTCAACCTTATTCACCTAATGATGAAACCACCTAATGACACATTCCTCAGAACATATTCAAAATCTTTAAAGCAACATATAAAGTGCTTTTACTGTATTATCCTCTAGCCATCTGGTCCTATGGTGCATAAGCTTAGCACATGGCAAGCCAGCAGCTCCCACTTCTGGTGAACTCCTTCAGTAGAATGAAGTGCCCGGGTCTGGCCATTAGAGCCTCCTGGCTTTTATGCTCTATGCTTTCTAATCCAAGCAGAAACTGATATGTCATCATTCTAGTACCAGAGCACAGTTTTGCTTGGTGCTAAAACTTACTGCTCACATTAAGTCCCAACACCCTCCCTTAGTCAGCAATTCACTCTCTGCATCTCCAAGTATGTGCCATAACTCCAATCTTTTATTCCAGCAATGGCAATTATAAGCAACCACCACCTCCTGTTGATCTCTTTCTCTGATATGTTTACAGAGTTACTATATTAGGCCTTGGAAGAAGCCAGTGTTTAAAATGGCAGAGTTTTACATTGCATAATTTTTCCTCAGTTGTTGGCAAAAGCCCAATGTTATCTTTTTGGGACCTCCATGTTGCCAAACTGGCTTCAACTTTCTGGAAAATGAATGCAAAACCTCTTTCTGCTTTTATTTGCTGCCAATGATCTGTTCTTCTTTGGTATTCTGTTACAAGTAGCCGGAAGCTGGAAGCTTTAGATAGGCTATTGTACCTGTTTAATATGCCAGTTGATGAATTTCTTCTACCTCATATCAAAAAATCTCACTCTGCATTTTAAGTTGGCATATCAGAGAGAAGACTTGGCCAGGAGACTTCTCTGTGATGTTCGTCTACTCTCTACAGCAACCTTAAACACGTTCACATGGGTTCACACATTCACAGCCAAATTATAGCATGTCTACTTAAGTCTCACAGAGGTCTGTGAAACCTATCTCTAGGTAAACGTGTATTACATCTTTAGTTAAAATTGTCAAGTATAGAAGAGTGATTGGTTTAACTGACTCCACTGCAATTCATCATGTGTGAAGTGAGATGAAATAGGATTAAAGTTTTGTCTGTGGTGTTAGATCTTGGCAGTCTCCTTCACACAGTCAGTTGCTGATGTCTGCATGCTGTAGAACTTATAAAGGTTATGAATCTGTGGGAACTAGTCCAAAGATGGTTCCTAATACTGTTAATAATACACAATCTGTAAACTGTTTTCCATTTTAAAAATTTGTTACCATCACACCAGTTAGGTAAATTGATTAATGGTAAAGATCTCTTGCAGGTTGCCCTGCCAGTTGTTACTAACTCTAGGGAATGGTGCTCATCCCCATTTCTTAAGCCATAGATCCAGCATTATCTGAAGACCCCTCCATGATCATGTAGCCCACATGTGCATGGAACACTGTTACTTTCCCACAGAAATGGTACATATTTATCTACCTGCATTTGCATGCTTTCAAACTGCTAGTTTGGCAGGAGCTGGGCAAGGGACGGGAGCTCACTCCATCTTGCAGTACTTGGGTCTTGAACCACTGACCTACTGATTGACAGGCACAGTGGCTTTAACCACTGAGCCACTGCAGCCCTGTAATAGATTAGAGAGTTCACTGATTCACATTTTCCTGATGGGGGAAATGAGGCTGAGAAGCAATAACATGCCTGAGGCCACAACGTGAGCATACAGAAGACTAAATTCAAGTCTAAGGGTGCAGTCCAGAGCAACTATGGGGAGTCCTTGCTCCAACATAAGAACATTTTACTCAGGACTGCAATATGAATTTCCTGTAGGTTTTCACTAGGTGGTGCCATAACTACATTGACGTAAATGTCTCTTACGTGCTCCCGTAGTTACTCTGGATTGGAGGGTAGGTCTCTCCATTTCTGTGTTTTCAAACATATTGTTTCTCCAATAATATCTACACAATTCAGGGCCCATGGAAGGCATTTCTGAATATAACAGCATGCAGAAACCCTGCTGGATCACTTAGTTTCCACACACCTACTGCCTCTGGGAAGTCCACAAGCAGAAGGCCACTGCTGCTCTCTTGCAACTAGCATGCTGCTGATGGACCAGGAGGTAGCACATCAGGATTAGTAGCCATGAACAGGTTGTCCTCATGAATTTGTCTCCTTTCAAAACACTCCAACCTAGTGGCCTTTGTTACATTTTGAGTCAACAAATTCCGCAGACGAATTACATGTTTCAATTTATTCAGCAAGGAGTTTTTTTCCTCTTCCAGTTTGCATCTTAATTGTTTTATCAAGAAGGTTTTTGACTTGTTCAGCCTGCCAGACAGTTGCATTTCTTGATAAGTGGCAGTCACGCTTCCTTCATTTTTCCTAATGTTATACTTCCCTCTAGCGGCCATACACATTATACTATACTAGCATGCATATTGCCGCAGCCTGGTGAGCGAAATCCTTCTCTAAACTTATGTCTGCACAACTAAACTTCATTGAAACTAAAGATACCCAAAAATTACACTGAAAAAGAATAGCTCAAATTATGTTTTGTCTGTTTTTCCTTTGTCTTTAATATATTTGCTTTGGGTTTTTTAATAAAATAAAATTAAAAATTAAAAAATTATATTTTGGGCACAATTCTAACAAATTTAGGCCAGCATAATGCACCTGGCATAACTTCCTGTGGCGAAGTGGGGAAGTTGGTGCATGCTCTACCCCACTCCGGGCGGGTTTGGTCAGAGCACAGATGTAAATTGGTTAGAATTGCTCCCTCAGTCTCAAAGTTTCTTTCATTTTTTCTCATGCACAACAGAAGAGTAAGGTGGCACAATAAGGTGCCCTTATCTGCTGCTGATAGGGTTTTGATACAGCCATCTGAGAACCTTGTCCCAGGTCCTGCTCCTTGTACTATGCCTGGTTCTGCATCCTTTTTCTTTCCATTTCCTGTTGCTCTATACACCTTGATCAGGGATGGGCCCAGCCCGCCCCAAGATCCGGATCGCCGGAAGTTGGGGGCGGGCCTGGGGTTGGGGGCAGGGCTGGGTTCAGGGGGCGGGGCGGGCCCCAACCGCGCCGCATGCGCAATGCGTCTCCTGAAGCCGCACTTTAGGAGACTTAGTGCGCTTGCGTCCAGCTGGACGCAGGCGCACTGAGTCTCCCTTGTGAAGGGACACTTAGTGCGCCTGCGTCCAGGTGGACGTAGGCGCACTGAGTCTCCTGAAGCGTGGCTGAAGTCCAGCTGGACTGGACGCTAGCGCACTGTGTCTCCTGAAGCCAAGCTTCAGGAGATGCGGCGACCGCTGCTGAACCGGTCCCTGCGGTTCTTGGCAGCTGCTGCTCTGGCCGGTTCACCAGCGGTCGCCCCGTGGGAAGATCCGGTTCGGGCGAGTAGGCCTGAACCGGCATCTGCCCACCACTGACCTTGATATTTTATCTCTCCTGGACTCAGCTTTGTTATTATCCTTTCCAAATCAATACTCTCATGTCGCTCTTCATTATATATCCCACCATTGCAGTTGCTTTGATTGATGGCCATGCTTCAGTCCAGCTTCAGGCCACAGCACATATTGCCACACATTCATAACAAACTCCATTCCTGAAAGTTGGCCTCATTATGTAATGAGAACCGCACACTGGCGGTATCAAAGATACATACCGTAATTTTGTTTCAGTTGCAGCTAAAAGGAAACTGGAAACTAGAGTGAATTTTTTATGTTTTATGTCCAGTAAATTAATTTTCCTTAAAAAAAAATTTCCAAAGCCCTATATCACATTATTTCATGACCCTGTTATTGAGACAGTCTCCATCTTTGAATATTAAGCTGGAGAATAACATTTGAGGATTGGCCATAGAACTTTTGGGAATGATGTCCCATTCTGACAGTTCATCAAACCAAGTGGTTTGACTTTTTTCCATTAAAAAAAAAAACCAACAATATCTAACTGTGTTGTGGATAATTCTGGGCACTCCAAGACAGTAATTCTCTCAGTCTATCAATCAAGATGAACAAATTTTCATCAACAAATCCAGAGTAACTATGGGGAGTCTTTGCTCCAACGTAAGAACAATTTACTCTGGATTGCAAAATGAATTTCCCATAGGTTTTTACTAGGTGGTGCCATACTTATGTTGACATAAATATCTCTTACATGCTCCCATAGTTACTATGGATTGTCCAAGTGCGTAAGGGTAAGTGTGTGTCCTACAACCCTATCCAGAATCCTCCTTCACAGAAAAGAAGCATTAGATGTAAAGGGGCCCTGAAGGAGGGAGGGAGGTATTTAGGATGAAACAATTGCAGTTTATTGTGGATGAGGTTGGGATCCAGGTTCTCAGCCTAGAGTCCATATGTGAGGGCCTACACTTGTGAGGCTTTCCTGTGGAGTCAGTACCTGTTTCTCACTTGTTTCTCATTGTTTCTCACTTCTATTGATCATCAGCAATCTTCTTCTATACGTATAAAATTGAAAAGGGACAGACTGAGTCATCAACAATCAGCCAAAACCACCCAACCTAGAAGTGTAAAATTTGGGGAGGGTCTGCCTTCCGAGATGTAGGCTTGGCATCCACTAAGAACCAATTTTTAGAAATTCAAAACAGAAGGGGGTGAAGCTGAGTGCGATGTGCTTTTATCCCTATACTTTACATTGAAAAATCATTGACTGATAAACGCCCTGCCCCATCCCATAGACCTAGAAGATGAAATTGACGGAACATATTCCTTCTATTACATGAGCATCCACTAAGAACTGATTTTTAGAAATTTAACCCCTAAGGGGATAAAAAGAGGTAAAACATGTTTTCATCCTGTACTTAACATTGAAGACTGACTGATCCAACCCCTGGTCCTAGAAGCATGAAATTTTGGGACTGTATTCCTTCTGTGATGTAAGGCCCAACTAAGAACCAATTTGGTGTCTGGTGATAGCTGGTGTCTGGTGATGCCTGGTGCTCAGTAGGGGAGCCTGGTGGTGCATTGTGGTGCCCGGTGCCCACTGGTGCCTGGTGGTGCTCAGTGCCTGGGTGATGCCTACTGCTGCCTCCTGCCCACTGGTGCCTGGAAAGGTTGCCTGGTGCCTGGTAGGGGTGCCCAGTGGCCAATGGTGCCTAATGCCTAGTGGTGCCTGGTTAGGATGCCTGGTGCCAATTGCCCACTGGTGGCTGGTGGTACCCACTGCCCACTAGTGCCTGCTGCTCAGTGGTGCTTTCAGAACACTGCACAGGGGTGCCCACTCTGACCAATGCCCAATGGTGCCCATTAGGGATGACCGGTCCTTGCCAGTGCCCGCTGCTGCCTGCCACTGCCCCCAGTACCCTATGGTGCCCAGGGCCTGTTGTTTCCCAGCGGTGCCCAGTGCCAGTGCCTGCTGGTGCCCATCAGTGTCCGCTGGTGCCCAGTGCCAGTGCCTGCTGGTGCCCATCAGTGTCTGCTGGTGCCCAGCCATGCCTGAAGCCCACAAATATTTTAGAAATTTTACTTCCGCAACTGCAGGTTCATTCTGCTAGTTAGTTATTAAAATCTCTATTTTAAAGCCTTTGTTGTGTTCTGGAATCAGTGGATTTGTCACACTGGGGCTGCAATCCTAACCCCTAATTAGGCCATTATAAAGCCTGGTACAAATCCTGTGCTTGCCGGGGAGGGGGTGTCACAAAAGTGCCAGAAAGCACTTTATGCCACTCCTTGGGGGTTAGGCCAGTGCACAGCCATGCACTGGACTCTCCACACCACTACAAGAAGGGGGAGACAGGTGAGCTATGCCGATCTAAATTGATTAGGACTGCACCCTAAGTAGCATGTCCAAACCCAGAGGAAGAGTGAGGAATCGGAAGGGAAAGAAGACACAATCCTAACTAATTTAACTCAGCACAACTCACCAATCTCCTCATTCCTGTAGTGGTGTGGGGAGGCTGGCACATGTCTGTGCCCTGGCCTTACGATACTTTTGCAACACCTTCAAACCAGCACAGAACTTGTGCCAGGATTTGTCCTGGCCTAACCTGGGATTAAGATTATGCTGTGAGTGTCTGACAGTAGGCGCTATTGCCCTAAATCGGTTGGTAGTTGCTGGAAGTTGCCTTTGCTTTTCTGACACCATTACTATATTTTATAAAGCAAGTTCTTTAAAGCTGTGCATCTCAGTTTGACTATACAGTATGGTAGTGCTTATATATGATTAGTTATATTAGAAGTAGTTATATATGATTTAAGAAAGGTTTTAAGTTTCTTACATCTTCTATAACTGCCTCTGCTCACAATTGTTCCTTTAATACTGTCTCCATACTTTTCCAAACCTCCAAGAAGTATGCCAGGTGCTACACTTTACTGGAAATAGGAAGAAGGTTTAAAATGTGTATGCAGTTGAGATGGGCCAGGTCTCCCACCTCATGCAAGTTGTTTGTGAAACTCAGAATGGATGAGATCAGGAGACTCAGAGAAAAATAATATACCAAGAGTAAAGTTTGTGGCTTTTAAGTCTTAACTGTAATAAAAACATTGAGACACAGGCCAAAACCTCCCTCAGGAAGTACAGAGTTGTTTAAGGAAAGACTGAACTCCATACTGACTCTCCCAGTTTTTAAAAAAAGTTTTTTTCTTTCATGTGTTTTGGAAGGAGGAGGTCGAAAACTAATCCTCTTTGTCCGTTGTTTCTCCCCATTACAATAATACACAGGAATGCCATCAAAATTTGGAAAACAAATTCTGAGGAAGGATTTTGGAGCCTTTTCACAGACGGAGGAAAAATCTTGTGAGGGTTGTCTGGACTCCAGGAAGGGTCTGAACACTATGCCTTTCTGATGGAGGTTGACAATGCCATTGGCTGATGATAGTAGGCCAGACCTCAGCCAAGCAACAGGGTTAGAAATAATCCAGACCCACTGAATTATTTCCAGTTGCCAGCCCTGGGAAAAATTTCGGGTTTTTGAGAAAGAAAAATTAGTCAAATGCAAAAATAAAAAATGATCTATTTTTTTTACTTGTCTAATGGAGCATATGACATTTTCTCAAATGAGGAAACATAAATGCATGGAGATTTTATTATTCTAAATACACATTGGTCTCCACAGTGCAGGGAGGGGATGGCTCAGAGGCACAGAACCCGCCAGGGCTTAATCTGGAAATACTGTGTGGTAATAGAATTATTTGAACATGATAAATATTTTGTTTCTTTCTTATAATCCTCCATATTCCCAAATGAGAATGGCTTAAATTAGAAGTGGTTTCATATGTATAGCACAAGAAGTAGCTTTTGTATTTCAAGTAAATTTATGGCCTGATCCTAAAGCAGGCCTCTGTCAGTCTTGAAAGATTATGGTATTGTGCTCAGCGCTGCATACGCTGCAGGCAAAGCACGAAAGCCTGGGTTAGATTGTTATGGAGGTTAGGCTGTTACCCAAGCAGCAATTCCCCCCTCTCCATGCCACTGAATTAGTCCAATGGAAAGGCAGAGCCAATACGACTGGATCCAGCTGGCATTGCAGAGCTGGGCTAAGGACAGGAGCTCACCCTGTCTTGTGGGGCCGACCCGTGTCTCGAACCCTGGCCTGCTGGTTAACAGGCACAGTGTCTTAACCACTTGCGCCACCCCTGTGTGGTATTATGGGTGATTCTGAGGTTTGCCAGCAGATCTCGTGGTCACCATCATGGTAGCCTCTCTCTCACGGTAGCCTCTGACAGAGTGCTGTCAGCAGATGGCTATGCACTGGCAGCAGAGCTAGCCAGATTGGTTGTCAGTGTGGTAGTATGGAAAGAATGGGGCAAGGATGGGAATAGAAAATGACAGAATTGGAAGCCATTTCCTATACATCCTAACTCACACATGTCTTTTTGGTCTAACAGATCTGTGCAAGCAAATGAGCTGGCTGGTGTAGATCTGAGTAGGCCAAAAGGGACCACAGAGTGGCTTGAGAAACATCTTTTTTTAAAGTTACCTTTCATCTTCTTATTTATTTCAGACCCAGTACCATAATGAGGATATAGCATTGGGTGCAAAACGCACGGACACTTCTCTGGCACCCCCACGGCCGCTACAGTTCCTCCCTCTGTCTCACCTCCCCAATGGCCCCTCGCCCACCCTCTTTACCCCCCTTTCCCCCAGAGGCCCCCCTTGCATCCCCTCCAGGCATGTCAATATGCATCACCCCAATGGCTGGAAAGGTTAGTTCAAGAGGAATGCGAGTGGGCAAAGGAGAGTGTTGCAGCTGAGCTACAGGCTCCAGCTTTTTGAATTTTCTGCCCGCTGCCGAAGGAGGACTCCCTGAGGTGGGCACCTAATTGGGAGTGTGCCCAGAATCCTCTCCAAAGCATTAGCAGCAATTGTTTCCAGTGGCAGCAGCAGAAGGGTCCTGACTCCTGATCCAAACACCAGAGCTCCCACAACCACACCAGATCCAGAGGAAGTTCCTCCTCCAAGATTCTCCTGCATATTGAATTCTCTCCATAGAAACTGAACCTGGACAGCCATGTTTACTCATGAGTAGGCAAATGCTTTGGCTGGTGTGGAAGGTCAGTCCAGGGGTCCAAGGCTTCCAGAATGGCCCTGACCCCAGCTACCTGCATCTTAAATTGCTCCAGAAGGCAGACCCCCAGCACTGGGGCTCAGCAGGTAATGGGAATTTTAAAAATTTGCTTAATTTTAAAGCTGGGTGATGGTCCTCACTTTGCTTCCCCCTCCACTCAAGCCCCATTTCCTGTCCTCATCCCTCTGGGGTTAACCCTGATTGTATTTTTTTGAGCTGGCAGCTTATAGCCATGATTACCAGTTGTCCTCCTTTGCAGGACTTCTTTTTAGGCTTCTGTCCTGTAAAGTCCTCCCTCCCCTCCATTTCCATGTGAGCAGAAAGTATGTAGCATCTGTTTTTCCTTGTGTGCAGCAGGGTGACCAGTTGTCCTCCTTTGCAGGACATGTCCTTTTTTAAAGGCTTGTGTCCTGGAAAAAGTCAGCCTTACCCCTTATTTCCTTGTGAGCTGGCAGTATGTAGTGTGCTTGTAATTCATAAATTATATCTGCTAAATTATATTTAATGTTTTAAAATTTAATAATAATCAATATAGTGTTTAATCACTTGAAAGCAATATGAGTGTGTCTGAGTGTTTGTGTTTAGCTTTTCTGTTCTCATTTCCTACATTTTCCTTGGGTGTCCTATATATTGAGAGTGACATGTTCTCTTTTTTGGTTATGACAAAGGGTCAATCTATCTATACAGTAGTCTGCTTGGAATTCATAAAGTTATTATGAATTATATTAAATCATATTTAATATAATTCATATTAAATTATGTCATATTAAAATTATATGTAATATAACAGTCATATTAAATTATATGTAATATTTTTAAATGTAATATTCAGTAACATAGTATAGGGTTTAAGGACATGGAAGCAATATACACAAGGGTTTTGAGCTTCTACTGTATTTATTTTGTTATGCTCTACACACTCTTTTTGGGTGTCCTACAGTGGGGTAGGAGCTTCTTCTCTGTCCAATTATTGAAATTTTTTTGGGAGGAGTGGGGCTGAGGTTATTCACTTGAATAACTTTAATGTATTTACAATTATTTGTTTTAATTTGCTCGATGATGTCACTTCTAGCCATGACATCACTTTTATTGGATCCTGGATAGATTGTCTCCTCTAAAAAGTGGGTCCCAAGATAAAAGGTTTGAGGATCCCCACAATAGGTTGTTAGAAAGGTGGCACCTTTGAGGGGTTTGACACCACTAGTGACCCAAATGGCTAAAAATAGTGGTTTTTAGGAATAATCCCATCATGTTATATACTCTTTGATGCATAATTTGCAACAGAATGCAGTGCAACAAACCACTTTGAAATATCTTTATTATATTAAAATGTGTGGCTAAAAAACTGATAGAGAAGGGACAATGGCACATAAACACGCCCACATTAGTGCTAAAGTCTGTCTGGTCATTTGCAGAGGGTTGGACTAGATGACGTAACGGGGTACCTTCCAACTGTGTGACTCTGTGGTTGTTGCAAAAGTCTGCTTTTGGTCCTTTGATTGCAAACATTAGCACTAAAGTCCGTATGCTCCTTTGCAAAGATCTTTCCTGCTACAAGCTGGAGGTTGGACTGGAATGGTGTCCCTTCCAACTGTTTGGATAAGGGTGAAATTTCAGTCCTTGCTACCGGCGCCATTTTGCCTAGGTATGCCTCTGTTCAGACCCTTTCCCTGCCCATATTAACTGGGATATGGAAAACAGTGGGGAGAGGGAGGACCTACTGATTGCACTTTGAAAAGATATCCTACAAAGCTTCCTAGAGATTCATCTTAATAATCACCCTTCACATTTATTGTGTGGCAGGTGTTGAGAAGAATGCTTGGATTCTGACAACAGGGATGATGCTATAAAGTGCTCTTTGTGTAATGCTTAGAAAAGTTCAGGGAAAAGGTCATAGGACAAGTCAATAAAAGACAAGTCTACAAGCTACAATTATGAAAAAAAATGCATAACACAACCCTGTGTTTTTTGTTTTGGTAAGTAGCATGCCAGAGGATTAAAACAAAGAAATCTGGAGGGGGTGGAAGCTTTAGTATCTTGCCCTCTCCATCCTGCTAGTCCTCTCTGCAGGCCCTGCTTCTTTTTTAACTTCAATTTCAAGACAATGGAGAGATTGTTGTGGTCCAGTGGCTGAGCTTTCGTACTGCTCATATTCCTGAGTAGGGGCAACTCAGAATCATGCCCTTGTAGTGGAGACACAAAACCAATCTGGTGAAGTGCTATTAAACATTGTGGGAATTGCTGATGTGCCACCTGTGGTGAGAAATCAGGGTTGTGGAGAGATCAGATGGGAAGATTGATTTTGAGAACCTTCCTGGGCTTGATTGACTTGGCTGTGAAAGCTTGATGATACACAGCCAGAAGAGATTAGTTACACCATGAAGGAAAACATCTGCACAATTCTATCCACACTTTCCTGGGAGTAAGCCTCATTGACCCAGGACACTCGTGCTTTTCTGGTAGTAAGCCTCATCTAAGGTACTTCTGAGTAGACATGCATAGGATTGGGCTGTGAGGGTTCCATGAGTTCTTTCACAGAAACATTATTGTAAATACCCAAACTGAAAAACGGTAATTTAGATTTGCCTACCTATGTAGATGGCTTTGAATTCTGTGTGAAAACAGAGAAAGCTGATTTTAAATACTTTAAATAAATAAATTTCATACAACAAATACAGTAAGAGGGGTCAGGATCATGGTCAGAGCAAGAGTGGGGCTTAAATACTAAAAAGATTTTTACTTCCATGCCACAGTGTTCCATTTTGGATCCCTGTGCATGCTATTTACAAGAACTCTGGACAACACAGGGCTATATTACATATTCATGTGTAACATCTAGACTGCAATCCTAAGCTCCATTTAGGCCAACCTAAGCCCCAGCATAAGTCCTGTGCTGACTGTGTGGGGTGTCACAAAAGTGCAATAAGATACTTCTGCCCCACTCCTGGGAGAGGGTTGGGGGTTAGGCCAATGCACAGGCATTTGCTGACCTTCCCACACTATACAGAAAGATAGTTCAGGTGAGTTAGGCCGGCCTAAATTTCTTAGGATTGCACCCCTAGTTAACAGAATCATGTAACATATTCTACTCTATGAAGATTCCTTCTCAAATCTTGCAGGATAAATATAGTTTTTTGTGTTTGCACATGTTGAAAGACGTTGACCATACATGCCCATGTATGATGTTCCTTCAACTTCATCATTCCTCAGGAACCAGTTTTTGAAGGACAGTCAACATTTCTTCCGTGTCTTAACAGCTTTACTGTAGTACCTGACTGGAATCCCAGAGGAGCCAATAAGATAGACATCAAACAAGTAAACAGTTCCTGCTTTGAGCCCCTTGATGGTTTGTGTTGTCACTGCTCGCTGCAGGCTGAGATCATGAAAGTACTTGCATAACACTTTGTCACTTTTTTGCCTTGACTCAGGACCAGAACATCTGTCAGCATTCCTTGTTTCCATCCAGACCTGATCCTCTTCTATCTCTTTCTTGTATATGCAATACTTGCTCAGTTCCTGTGTTCCTAGCCAAGCAATAGTGACTGAATCACAGGTCCTCAGTTTGCTGAAGGACTTGATTTTTAAGCTGTCTGGGAGAACTGGGAAGAAAGGTTTGTGGAAAATGGAGGACACCTGAATTCTCACAGATGCATTTGAAGGCTCTGTTGACCTCAGGTGCACCAAGTATCTATCTCCCACCTTTCCCTTCAGTATGAAATGTCTCAAGCCAGCAAAGCTCTCTGACATCAGCACTTTTCTATCCCTAGATATTTCAATCTGTACTTGGCCACTGCAAGACTGAAAGGCAAACTGAACTTGTTTGTTTCTAGCCTGATACTGCAAGTTGTAGTGTTTCTGTTTTCGCCCATCCAGGAAAAGATGAATCATTTTCCCATCCTTCAGCTCAGTAATTTTGGGTTCAGGCTCTTCAAGAGTTCTGGCAAAAGTTCCAGTATAGGCAGCACTGGCATTGCTGAGAAAGTTGACCACAAAAACATCAAAGTAATACTGAGTGCTGGGAGTGAGGTTGGGCACTGTGTATGTGTTCTTGGTGCCCACACATATGTGCCTCACATCCCCATTGCCTGTTTTGCTGATGAGGCTCAGTTCACCAGTGGACAATGCCATCACTTGCTGGGGGTCCAGAACATAGGGAGAAAGGGAAAGTGCAAAGGCTTGTGGTGATTTCATCCCAGAAGATCTTATAGCTGTTTCTGCTGCACATAAGCTCTTGTAATTGTGCTTTTCATTCACCAGGAGACAGTACTGGGTGTTTTCTTTGTACTGAAGGAGAGTTGGACTGTGCTTCCAAGCCAGAGTTACTGTGGTATGGCCAACACCAGTAACATCAATGCGTGGGTCCACCGGGAGTTCGGGGTATAGGTGTTCTGAAGTTGCACCAGTTGATAGATACACTGCAATATGGGTGTCTCTTTCAATGGATAAGAATTCAAGCACATAGACTGCAGAATAGTAAGATGTTCCCACATAGGTTTCCACAGAATTGCCTCTATAGCTAAAAAGAGTTGATGTTGTCTTTGTGGTCTTCTGAAATTGGTTGTGACTGTCATAATCACCTGTCAGTGAAATATAGATATGTAGTGTTTAGAACATGCTCAAGAAAACAAAAATACTTGAGCTAGGAACAAGACATAAGTGGCCAACCTGCTACTGCAAGTGGTACAGACAGCAGGATAGAAAACCTATGAGCTGAGCTTTGATACGGGGTCAGCCCTAGACGCTTGCCTCCCCCTCCCATCTCCGCACACATCTCAATCTAGAGACTAGAGGCAACCACGTACAGGCATTATGTGTACACTGCAGTGCACCCTCAAACAGAATTGTTTCCTGCTTTAAATTCAACTTGTGGGACAGTTGCTTAGTTTGAAAGTTTAACAAATCTTACTGTTTATTGATCAATCTGCTTTTAGGCCACTTTCCTGGCAAAAATCCATGCAAAGTTGTATACAATGAAAAATAAAAACATTATAGTAAAATATAAAAAGCCAATTGCTTTACAAATTCAAACAAATGGCTTTTTGGCTGGTCAAAATGCTTCCAACTTCTACTGAGGATGATTTCCTATTTGACACAATGTTTGGATTCTTTCATTATGTGAATGCTCTTCAACTACCTGACTCAGGGTTGCTGTGAGAATCGTCTGTGGTGGTGCGTGTACATGCAGTGGCTCAGCATTCCAGTGATTGGTTGAGTCTGTATCCTGAAAAGTGCACCTGAATTTCATTGCATACTTGTGTATAACAATAAAGTATGTATTATTATATTTATTTGTCTAAAATAGAGAATAAGGGTGCAATCCAGAGTAACTATGGGGAGTCCTTGCTCCGGTGTAAGAACAATTTACTGTGGATTGCAATACGAATTTCCCATAGGTTTTCACTAGGTGGTGCAGTAACTACGGGTGCACGTAAAGTCTCTTACGTGCTTCCGTAGTTACTCTGGATTGTAGGGTGAAGCACTTTAATGAAAGTAGCTGTGTTGCTTTGTACTTAGTAGAAGGTTTAATTTCAGAAGGCTTTGTCCTGTGTATGATTCCAAAATATTTCTGAAATTTCATACAGTGTCAAAAGTAAAGGTAAAAGGAAAAGTCCCTGGCATGTTGCACAGTCAGCCATGACCAGCTATAAGTTACCCTACCACTTAAAGGCACCTGCTGTGGTTATAGGGTGCAGCACTCACCTTTGTTTCTATGGCCAAAAAGCCAGTGCTATCCAAAGACCAACCCCCCCCAATGGTCATGTGGCCAGCAGGACTACAGTAAATGCCAAAGCACACAGAATGCTGTTACATTCCCATTGGGAATTCCCATTCCCTATTTATCTACTTGCATTTCCATGTTTTCAACTGCTAAGCTGACAGGAGCTGGGCAAAGGATGGGAGCTCTCTCTGTCTTGTAGTACTCAAGTCTCGAACCACTAACCTGCTGACCTTCAGGTTGGCAAGCATGACACCTTTAACCTGTGTTTAGTGTCTGCAGTCAAAAGTGGTCTGCAATGCATCATGGAGAAGACTACTTTAGAGAAACCCAAGCCCAAAGTTATCCTGAACATAGTTGCTCAAATTATTTGGAAACTTGCCACTGTTATGTACTTGAGGTGTCAATTCTATACACACTTATGTGTAAATTCTAGGGACCTGCAAAAGGTGAGGTTATTTTTCCTGACAAGTGGGTGTTATTTATCAGGAAAAATAACTTGGCCTTTTGCACATTCCTAGTAAATCCCTTTGAACTCAATAAGACATGCCTCTGTGGAGTGTACTGTATAGAATTGTGCTGTCAGAATAATAAATAATTTGGAATGGCAACATTTGGAACATTTGTTACCCCAATGGCCAGACAATGCATTTACCATGACATTTCGTAAATTTCTTACCATGTGCTGCTTTTTTAAGGTAGTTTGCTGAAGTCTTATGGACCCATATACTCCACTCAATAGGGACATCACATGGGGTCACTGTTACTGTGAAAGGTGCAGAGGTTCTGCCTTCTACCAGAACAAAATAGTACCTGCAAATGAAATAATAAATGTTTTAAGTTTTGAGACACATTTGAAGTGACAGTCATAGCTGAAGAGACACTGCAGATCAGAAAAGAGACACAGAATTCTGGTCCACAGTAGATACAGTGGGAGATATTTCTCTGGAATTCATGCTCTAATTTAAATGTATAATTTGGAGTTACATTAGTTTGATTTTGCTTCTTTGTGATAGAACCAATTGGAGACCAATGTAATCATAAGCAGATGTCCAGATTTCCCTCTCCATGTTACCACTGGGGTGGTCAAAGATTATCCAGTCCACACCTGAACACTCCATTATGTTTAAAATGCCCATGGTCCCCAGACTGCCATGATCACTGCTCTGGTACTGTCAGAACCACTACCACCCCACTCCTATCCCTGCCCCCGTAACAACTCACAGACTCAACTCAACTGCCTCAAACAATCATAGAATCATAGAGTTGGAAGGGGCCTCGTAGGTCATCTAGTCCACCCCCTGCCTGCAGCAGGAAATCCCCCTAGAGTATCCCCGATAGGTGCTCATTGAGCCTCTGCTTGAAGATCTCCAGTAAGGGAGAGTCCACCACCTCCCTTGGCAATCTGTTCCACTGCCGAAACGCCCGAACCATCAGGAATGTTTTCCAGATATCCAACCGGAATCTCCTCTCTTGCAGTTTGTACCCATTGGTTCTAGTTCTGCTTTCAGAAGCAGCTATGAACAAATGAGCCCCTTCCTCCCTATGACAGCCCTTCAGGTATCTGAAGAGGGCAATCATGTCTCCCCTCAGCCTCCTCTTCTCCAGGCTGAACATCCCAAGTTCCCCCAACCTTTCCTCGTAGGGCTTCCCTTCCATCCCACTGATCATTCTTGTCGCTCTCCTCTGGACTTGCTCCAGTTTGGCAGCATCTTTCTTAAAGTGAGGTGCCCAGAACTGAACACAGTACTCAAGGTGAGGTCTCACCAATGCTGAATAAAGAGGAACGAGAACTTCTCGTGACTTGGAAGCTACAGTCCTCTTAATGCAGCCTAAAGTGGCATTTGCCTTCTTTGCAGACACATCACACTGCTGACTCATGTTCAGCTTGTGATCCACGGCGACTCCAAGATCCCGCTCACATTTTGTGCTGCCAAGCCAAGTATCCCCCATTTTATACCTGTGTTTTTGGTTTTTATTGCCTAAGTGCAGAACTTTGCACTTCTCCCTGTTGAAATTCATTCTATTTGTTACAGCCCAGAATTCCAGTTTACCCAGATCCTCCTGGAGGTTTCTCCTGTCTTCTGTTGTGTTTGCTACTCCTCCCAGCTTGGTGTCATCTGCAAATTTGATCAGGCTCCCCTGTATCCCTTCCTCTAAGTCATTAATGAAAATGTTAAAGAGAACCGGGCCCAAGACAGAGCCTTGGGGTACCCCACTTGAAACCAACCTCCAGGTTGACACAGAACCATTTACTAAAACCCTTTGTGTGCAGTCGTTGAGCCAGTTGCAGATCCACCTAACAATTGCCTCGTCTAGCCCATATTTTCCCAACTTCCCAATTAAAATGTCATGTGGGACCTTGTCAAATGCTTTGCTGAAGTCAAGATAAATGACATCCACAGCATTGCCACTGTCCAGTAAGCTCAAAACCCGATCAAAAAAGGAGATCAGATTTGTCTGGCAAGATTTATTCTTGGTAAATCCACGCTGGGTTCTTTTGATCACTGAGTACCTTTCTAGATATGCACAAATTGCGTGTTTTATGATTTGTTCTAATATCTTCCCCAGGATTGAAGTCAAACTGACTGGTCTATAATTTCCAGGGTCTTCTTTTTTCCCCTTCTTAAAGATTGGGACTACATTTGCCCTCTTCCAGTCCAGTGGCACTTCTCCACTCCTCAAGGATTTCTCAAAGATGGTTGACAGAGGCTCTCCAAGGACATCTGCGAGTTCCTTAAGAACTTGAGGATGCAGCTCATCTGGTCCAAATGACTTGAATTCATTTAGGCCAGTTAAGTGGTTTTGAACCAGTTCTCTATCAATCTTAATCTGCTGTTCTGCACCATCCATGTTTTCATTACCTCTTTGGGGATTCAAGCACATCCCCGCATCAGCCAATGAAGTTTGGGAATTGCTGAATTTGAAATTTGGGAACTGCTGAATGAAAAAGCTGCCATGCTGAGTCAAGCCTTTGGTCCATCTAGAACTGTACAGCCAGCAGTGACTGGCAGTTTCTCTTTAGGCAGAAATTGTTCCTCTGAGCTACCTGGAGATGGGTGGGATTAAGGGCGCAATCCAAAAAAATTTAGGTTGGCCGAACTCATCTGGCCTATCTTTCTGTGATGGTATAGGGGGGGTCAGCATATGCTTATATATTGGCCTAACCTCCCCCCCTTTTGTAACACCCCTAGGTCATTACAGGACTTATGTGGGGGCTTAAACTGGCCTAAATTGATGTTAGGATTGCAGACTATCATCTTCTGCAGATGTTCTACCACAGAGCCTTTACTGCATAGTTATATAAATTTTCATCTTGGAGTGAGCAGAGAATGATGAAACTAAGCAGGGGAATGTTGCAAATGAGGAAAAAGAAGGCAGATCTTAAACTTTTAAACAACCCCTCCACAAAGACCATGACGCAGAGAAAATCAATCACACTTAAGTTCCATTGAATTGTGTGACTGACTTTGTCAGGTTTGGGGCCAAGGGCTAGCTTAAATAAGACCAGGAATGTTACTGATACTCTTTCTCATAGAATCATAGAATCATAGAGTTGGAAGGGACCTAGTAGGTCATCTAGTCCAACCCCCTGCCTGCAGCAGGAATTCCCCCTAGAGCATCTCCAACAGGTGCTCATCGAGCCTCTGCTTGAAGATCCCCAGTGAGGGAGAGTCCACCACCTCCCTTGGCAATCTGTTCCACTGCCGAACCACCCTCACCGTCAGGAATTTTTTCCGGATTTCCAGCCGGAATCTCCTTTCTTGCAGTTTGTACCCATTGGTTCTAGTTCTGCTTTCAGAAGCAGCTATGAACAAATTGGCCCCTTCCTCCCTATGACAGCCCTTCAGGTATCTGAAGAGGGCAATCATGTCTCCCCTCAGCCTCCTCTTCTCCAGGCTGAACATCCCAAGTTCCCCCAACCTTTCCTCGTAGGGCTTCCCTTCCATCCCACTGATCATTCTTGTCGCTCTCCTCTGGACTTGCTCCAGTTTGGCTGCATCCTTCTTAAAGTGAGGTGCCCAGAACTGAACACAGTACTCAAGGTGAGGTCTCACCAATGCAGAATAAAGAGGAACTATAACTTCTCCTGACTTGGAAGCTACAGTCCTCTTAATGTAACCTAAAATGGAATTTGCCTTCTTTGCAGACACATCACACTGCTGACTCATGTTCAGCTTGTGATCCACGGCGACTCCAAGATCCCGCTCACATGTTGTGCTGCCAAGCCAAGTATCCCCCATTTTATACCTATGTTTTTGGTTTTTATTGCCTAAGTGCAGAACCTTGCACTTCTCCCTGTTGAAATTCATTCTGTTTGTTACAGCCCAGGATTCCAGTTTATCCAGATCCTCCTGGAGGTTTCTCCTGTCTTCTGATGTGTTTGCTACTCCTCCCAGTTTGGTGTCATCTGCAAATTTGATCAGGCTCCCCTGTATCCCTTCCTCCAAGTCATTGATGAAAATGTTAAAGAGAACCGGTCCCAAGACAGAGCCTTGGGGTACCCCACTAGAAACGGACCTCCAGGTTGACACAGAACCATTTACTAAAACCCTTTGAGTGCGGCCATCGAGCCAGTTGCAGATCCACCTAACAATTGCCCTGTCTAGCCCATATTTTTCCAACTTCCTAATTAAAATGTCATGTGGGACTTTGTCAAATGCTTTGCTGAAGTCAAGATAAATGACATCCACAGCATTGCCACTGTCCAGTAAGCTCGTAACCCGATCAAAAAAGGAGATCAGATTTGTCTGGCAAGATTTATTCTTGGTAAATCCATGCTGGGTTGTTTTGATCACGGAGTACTTGTCTAGATGTGCACAAATTGTGTGTTTTATGATTTGCTCTAATATCTTGCCCGGGATTGAAGTCAAACTGACTGGTCTATAATTTCCCGGGTCTTCTTTTTTCCCCTTCTTAAAAATTGGGACTACATTTGCCCTCTTCCAGTCCAGTGGCACTTCTCCACTCCTCAGGGATTTCTCAAAGATGATCGACAAAGGCTCTGCAAGGACATCTGCAAGTTCCTTAAGAACTCTAGGATGCAGCTCATCCGGTTCTTTTAAATCCCATACCTGAACAGAATGTACCTTGCATAATGTCTGCTGTGCTTAGGAAAAGGAAGGTCTAATCTTGAATCCACACAATATACTGTTGGCCTTGAACCAATAATTCTGTCTTGTTGCAACTTTCCTTTCACTTTCAATTCTGGCACTCCCAGCTAGCCTTATCCTAATCACATGGATGACATGGGATGACCAATTTTGTTCTCTCCTCCTTGCTTACTTGGGACTGTACAGTTCTCCCTTCTTGGCCCATGCACTGTCTTCTGCTTGGGTCTTTAAAGGTAAAGGTGCCTCCCGCACATTTCCTGCTAGTTGTGACCAACCCTAACGACAGTGAACATCCCTGTCACAAGGCCAAAGAGCTAGCACTGTCCAAAGATGCCTCAGTGGTCAAGTGACCAGCATGGGTGCAGGGATCCCCTTTCCACCAAAGTGGTAGCTATGTCCCTGCATTTTATATGCTATCAAACCACTAGGTTGACGGGAAACTACCATATTTAATATATATGCGGAAAATAAATATATGCAGAAACTACTGCACATAATGCGCCATTGAATATAATGCACTCTCTATGCAATAAAATACTGTATTTACTCAATTCTGATTAACGTCCAATCTAATGCGCACCTTGATTTTGGAGACTGAATTTGGCTGAAAAAGGTTATATTTGAGTAAATACAGTATCTCTACAATCCAGAGTAACTACAGGAGCACGTAAAAGACATTACATGCACCTATATTTACTGCACCACCTAGTGAAAACCTATGGGAAATTCATATTGCAATCCAGAGTAAATTGTTCTTACACCGGAGCAAGGACTCCCCGTAGTTACTCTGGATTGCACTTATAGTCTCAAGTCTTTAGGTAGTTGAAAAGTTCAAGTAGAACCAAATGTTCTGAATTGCTGGATGGACAAAATGGCTGCCTGGAGTTGTGAATGTGAAGGAGCAGGGGCAGGCCTATGTCAGCAGAACATGTCTCGTTCCTTTAATAAGATGGTGTTGTGTTTGTTATCAAGAGCTTGGTTATCCAAAGATGACATAGCTTTAAATTCAAGAAGCAGTTTCACTGTAAAAATCTTAAAAATCTCTCTTTAAGCCAACCTATCATACATTTGTGTGTCTGCTCTATTTACAATGAGAGGTAATGAAAGAATATGCAGGTGCCCCTTACCTTTTAGATACATCTTTTAAAAGGTAGATGGTGGTTTCCTTGCCATCTGCGAGAATGAACGTGTGATAAAAGTTGAAAAGATCATTCTTGAAGCTTTGCTGTAAGTTTTTAGCTTCCTCCAGGGAATGGCAGAAGCACATGACAAAGATAAGCCAGAAGGAAAGGCAAAGCTGGGATCTCAACATTGTCAGAGCTACAGGTCAGGGAAATAAAAGAAACAAACGAATAAAAGGGAGTGTGATATAAAATTGCAGAGGACAAATACAGAGTGGCCCAAAAGTAGGCTTAAATTTAGTAGATATGCACTTTACATTTAAAAAAAAACACAGTTTTTTACATTTATATGTATTTGTAACAATCATATTTGTTGAATACTGTTTATGTACATTTCCAAAATGTAGATAGGGGATATAGAATACTAGTTTGGAAAAATTAGATCTAAAACATGAAACTAATACTGAAACAACTGTAAGCCTACTTTTGGACCACTCTGTATAACAGTCAAAATTTGTGTTTTTGGGATCACATTTGTACTTGGTCCATCCACGTCACTTTCACACCAGAAAAACATCTACCTAGAGAATGGTGATCAACTGACATCTCTTGAGACAATCCTGGCCTTGAACATAGCCTTTTATTTGCCAAATTATTGGTGAAAGGCTAAAGAGGAAGGGAGTAAGTAGCAACTATGGCTTTATCAGTAAGCTTATAAGGTTTTTGGATTTATTTAAACCTGTGCACTGGTGTTGGCCTTCGCTTCCTTCTTGTCTAAGGACATAACTGGTCTCAAATGCAAAACATGGTAGGTCTCTGCTAAGGGTAAAAATAAGAGGAGGCTTCTTTGCAGCTTGCCAACAGCTCCCAAAGCTCTTTGTGGCCTGCTCATTTGTTAGCTAATGGGGAAGTTGCACAACAACTCTGTACAGCAAGACAACCCCATTCATCATCTACTGAACAAATTTATAGACTTACCTACAATCCGTAGTAACTACAGGAGCACGTAAGAGACATTTACGCTGACGTAGTTACAGCACCACCTAATGGAAACCTATGGAAAATTCATATTGCAATCCAGAGTAAATTGTTCTTACGTCAGAGCAAGGACTCCCTGTAGTTACTCTGGATTGCGCCCCTAGTCTCAGGATTCCTGTGGCTACATCTTTAAAGCATGTATGGAACGGTTTCCTTGATACACTTCAAGCACCTGAAAAAGTACTGGAGTTATGGTTCAACATGTAGCAGGTGTGCGTGAATGGATGGGGATTGTGTCACTCATCATCAGTTATGTAGTATGCATTCTTCAAGAGAACACAATCACATTTCAGGCAATGCTGCACATTGCAGTGGGCCCACATGCTGAGGAAAAGAAATGCATTTTCTCCGGGTGTCTGTGTTCCAGCAAAACATGATTTCTCTGAAACAGAAGCACTTTCTTCTGGTAGGTTGCCTGGATCCCTTATTACAAAAGGGGTAACAACAGCACACTGTTGAGGAATAAAACTGATCATCTGGGAAGACCACTGTTTTACAACCAGTGGGTTTAAATTTAAAAGATAAGAAAGAAAAACAGAATAATAAGGAACAGAGTAGGAAAACTGCTAACTTTGAAATGTTGCAGATCAAAATATCTGTAGGTAGGGGGTGCTCTTGGAATGCCTTTGGGGAGAAAGCCTTCTTAAACCAGCTCACAATGACAAATAGTAAGGATGCAAAGTGGTGGATCTGATTAATGAACAACAACAAGAGATAGTACAAAGCTTGACAAATACAAGGGCAAGGAAAATACTTCACAGAAATTATTTTTCCCCAAATGGATCAGTTGCTCAGTACACCCTTACAAGTCCCATAAAACATAAAAAGGGGAAAAAAGCTTTACTTAATATTTCTGTCTTGGGATAGTGGTTTCTATTACTGCTGTGCATCTGAATTCACAAGCCAAGTCTTTGTCATTGAAATCAGCCAGTGTATTTCATCTACCAATAAACTGATCACATTCCATTCTGTGCTCTAAAATATTCTATTGCTATTGGACTTGAAAATGCCTAGGTAAAGTTTCAAGACTAAGTAAATGGGACATAATCAGTGGTTTGCACCTACTCCACAGAACCGGTTGTTAAAGACAGATAGGACATATAAAGTATAAAAATAGCCATTTGAAAGTGGCTGCCAGATGGGCACAGAACCAGTTGTTAATTTCTTTGAATCCCATCACTGGACATAATATATAAAAAGATCTATTCCAACATTGATAAATAATGCTTGTTCTGTACCTCAGTTGCCTAAATAAACCCTTTTGTTTTTATCATTCTCATTACATACTGAACTATTCATGTTTTAGTTATTTTAATCAAACTTTTTCTCATAAACTCAACAGAACTGCAACAACTTCTAATAAGGAAATTCCAGGGTTTTTAGTGCTTGCTGCAATTTGAAAGGTAAAAAAATTGTCTTATAAAGTATTACCTATTAACGCTCTCTTAATCAGAAAGTGGGATTAATATATAATAGGCTTTTATCAAACAAATATCATCTTCAAGCCTGATTTTTTTAAAATTGATCAAATACAATTATACAGATATTAGAAATACATTCTGGTGGGGAAAGAAAAACCCTAGGCTACTTTGTTACTTCACTTACCTTTAGATAGATGCTATCTGGGCAACTTTTCTTACTATAAAAAAATCCAAATGATACCTAATTGTTTGAGATCTTCTCTAGTTGATGAAAACCAAAATTAGGGCACTTGTTTAAGAGGATCAAACCAATTTTACCATGTGTATCAAGTTGAAAGATGAAAGTAAAATGCCTTCACTGCCACAAGCAGCAAGAGTCAGACAAAAAAAGTTTTCTTATTATTCTTCAAACCTGTGCAGTTTTGAGATCTTCAGACCGAAATGGTCCTATTTCTTCAGCTCATTTAGAGGAGATTATGACTTTATATTCTTCAGAGGTTGGCTTTCTTGCTCAGGAAGGTGTCAGGCAGGCGGGTGGGCTGGAAAGGAGGATCATGCCCCACTGGTGGCTGCTGAGAGAGGAGGTCTTTGACAGAAATGCAAAAGAGGATCTGTGTCTGAGGTGGAGGGTGTGTGTGTTCATTTAACCCTTTTGTAGTATAAGAACTTGGTTATCGTTCTCCATTAGGGAACGGGACAGAACTTACCAAACTTCCAAAGGTATTTTTACTCTGCAGCCCTGCCAAAATATGTTTTAGGAACTTGCCAATTAACTGATCTTTACTTGCAGGCAAACTAAAAGCAATTAGGATTTAACTTTTGCTGATTGTTTTATCACCCTAACATTTGCAGTACAAGCAAATTTGTATTTAGTGTGGAGTATAACTGGACATTAAAAGATGTCTGATGAATCTGAATGCAATATACAGGAGAGCAAAAAAGAGTCCTCCCAAGATTCAGGCTGTTAGTGAACATTATTTGTTAGTATTCTTCTTATGCACAGCCTGCTAAATATTGCTGGCTGGATTTGGACTGTTGAACACCAGATTTTTCCCAAGGACCTGGAATATTCACAGATATTTTTGTAATAATTGTGTTTGTTACAAGTAAGGCTGTTTTCTGTCGTTGGTGTGCAGTGATTTAATCATCATCATCATCAATGGTGTCATACACAACCCACCAGATGTTTGGACCACCAGATTTTTGAACTGGGTTTTTTTACTCTACCTAAACGTTTAAGAACTTGTGAGATGTTCGGTGAAATCCTAACCTAGGTCAGCACAACTTATTGGTCTTCCCATTCCTGGGGTGATATATGGAGGCAAGTGCATGTCTGTGCATTGGCCTAACCCTCCTGCAGAAGTGGCGTAGAAAGTGCCTTACAGCACTTGTGTGACTTTTCCAGACCAGCATGGGACGTGTCAGGGCTTGTGCTGGCCTAACAGATGGATAGGACTACAGCCTCATGGCAGTTGTTCAACTATCTTGTCTATTCTTATATTCCCCCTATATTTCTTGAAGACCCTGAGATTTGTGCCTTGTTATGAATTACAAAAGGCGTGGTTGTTACGGTTGTTGTTATTTTTCTATAAAGGCACTATATTTCAATTTCCAGGTCATTGTATTTTATTATTTTTTCCAACTGTTTCTCCTTGAGTCCTGAAATGGCCACATCAGTAAGCATAACTCATTTCGTCTCAGCCACAATTATTGTCTGGTATGTTGTGTTCCAGTTTTATTGTATTTAGATAGACCCACCAACATATGGAGAATAACAAAAGAATTCATACTTCTGTCACACACAAAAAATGTCCAAGAAGGAAATGGAGGCATGGGTAAATGAGGAATTTTAATTATGACAGCAGTCCAATCCTATATGTCCTAGCCCCCCAAGGAACAGTGGTGCCAAAATGACTACCACTGTTTCCTGTGGGTACGAGGCAGTTGCTGAAGTTTCCTCAAAGGAGAATTTTCTCCCTTACTCTGAACAGAATGCAGTTACTGGCAATGGGTTTCCATGAATTTATGTCTGTTATTTAGTCTGCTCAGAATCAAGGAGAACTACGTTGGGCAGTATAGGCAGAGAGTCAGTACAGGGTACATTCTCCTCCTGGGCACGGTCCTCCACTCCCCTGTCCAGATCTGCCTCCCCCCTTCCGAAAAAGCCTCACAGTTGAATGACTTATCTCTGGCTGCTCTTTGGCAAAGTATTCTTGGCACTGAGACCCAGTGCTGGTGGGTTTTGCTCCCTGGGTGCCATAAAAGTGCTTTATGGCATATTCATGCCACCCAGAGCCAGCGGTATGCATGGTTCACTGGACATACGGCCCATAGGATTGGACCAAAATTGGTTATCAGATGCCGTTAAAATTAAATGAGAACAGATTCATGAATGCTGAGGTAACCTGAGACAGTTTTCTAAATGGATAGTTGTGAAGATAAAATGAATGGGGAAGAAACCTAAATATGCTTGGATAAATATAAGGGTGGATAAAGTGTAATTACATAGTAATAATCTAAGCCTATTACTTTCCCTGTGTTGAACTGGAAACTTTATAGGGTGAAGGGAAAGTAGGGGGTTATATTTATATTTCCATCACATAATATCACTTAGATGTGATTCATTTGTAAGCATTCCTGTCTGTGGCTTTTGGCAAGCATTTGGATTAGGATAAGGTTAGGATAGCATTTGGCTGCCTATACCCATAATGTGTTGTGTGTAGTCTACTTGTAGTCAAGTTAGATGAGTAAATATACTCCCCATTTCAACGTTTTCTTTCATTGTAAATATCTAGCCAAAGCAAATAAGAAGAGAAATTGCTTTCATAGATTTCCCACACCTACATGATTGAGTATATATGCTTCATTTGTGGTAAATTTGTAATGTCTTGTAACTCCTGTTGTTTCTTTTAAAGGCCAGTTTTCTGCCAGTTGCATTATTTTTAGTGAGGAAAAAGTCAGAATTGTTGATTTCCTACCACCAAAGTGGATGTAGCTGGTATTCCAATTCCAGTTATGACTGTGGGTGGTTTACATGATTAATATTTCTGCTTAGAAAAACACAACTACTTGGCTACAAATGATCTCATAAACCTTCATAAAAATATCTTTCCACAGCTGCAGTCTGAAATAGCGGTGAAGAGAATTCTGGAACATAGGAGATAATATTTGTTCAAGCTGAAAAGAAAGGTGTAGTGATGATTGAAACAGACATCAATTATACAGCTGTCATCTACTGATCTGGGAGACTTCTTGGACCTTGACAAGTGGCAAGGCATGGAGAGGCTGGGCTGCTGCGATGCCTTAGGTCAGAGTGTTGCCTTTTCAAAATCTATCAGATTTCCCCCTGAGATGCTCTCGTTTCCCTTTGTGCAAAAGCTTGGCAACTCCAGATCTCCTTTCTGTCTCTTGTCAATGTTGCAATGCACACACAGTCTGAGAGATATATGATGCATTGTGGGTTGGCCTCCTGCAGTCTAGGTCAGAATGAAGCAGATTAAGGTTGAGGATGTTCATTTGTGACAAAATGGTTTCTGCTGCATCCTAACCACACTAAGTAGCTGGCGGCAGCACCTTGGAAGAAGAATGTTGTAGATGGTGTAGCATCAAGAAGTCTCATGGTGGAGCACAACTTCACAAGGCCCAACTTTGGATCCAGCAGAGCTGAGCTCACCAAAGAAAACGTGGCTCAGACACATTGAGGAAAACCTAATTCCATCATCGATGATGCAGGAAATATTGGCAACAACTGTGAAACGTGGATGAGGATAACCTGCATTCCAAGCACAAGCTAAGGACTGAAGAAGAGAAGATGGCCTAATTGGGAGGTTTGTGCATGTGTATTAAATGTGCATGAATTCGTACTATTGATTGACCCAATGTTTGGCCCCTTAGTGAAAGCAGGTTGTGAACCCCTGCCTTAGAGCATGGCTCAAAGTCCAAATCCATCCTGTGGAGGATTGGATGCAGCCTATATCATGTGAGGAAGCTTGATGTTCTGCCCACATCAACCTGTTGTCTGACTCCTCCAGAATCCCTGAATTGGAAATGGAAGAGGAAAACCACACAAAACAAGAAATGTGGAAATAACCTCCGGCACTCTCCTCCACACTTCCTCTTTGACGTCCTGTTCCTTTTTCAGTTGATAACGAACAACAAATGTGGAGGCAGGTGGTCAGACAGAGGTAAACAATCCTCCATCAAATTTACTGCCTCAAGCAACTCATGGTTAAGCTGGCCTTGAGATTGCCAAGACAGTGAAGCAGGACTAGACACAAAACAGTCTCTGATAAATTATTTATTTCTCTTTCTATTCATCTCAGCCATGTGAAATACTATTCTTCTCTACCCCCTAATGCAGGGGTCTCCAAATTTTTAACTTCAGGGCTCCTGGAGCTTTAACAAGTGTATAGAAGAGGGAATTTCAACTTGTGATCTGTAAGATGAAAAGCTGCACCTGTTGAAATTCCCTCATTCAAAGGTCCAGGAGCCCTGAATTAAAGGTTTGGAGACCACTTCTCTAATGAAATGACAAATGATCACAAAAAGAGACCACATTAGCCCATAATCTATGCACCACTTTAACAGGATAAACCTATATTTTAGTTTTTGGTCATGTATGCCAGAGGATGAAAATAACATCAACAGAACAAATCCTCCCCCCACCCTCTTTTAATAAACACATGCACTTACAGCACAATTCCGTTAACTGGGAAATACTCCCCACTAAACATGCATAGGATTGTAGCCTGGAATAGCAATGCACATGCAGTTACTGTCTATAACCCAATATCATAAACTTTTTCATTAGCTAGAAGCAGAGGAAATTTAAAGAGCACAATGGGATATATCTGAATTGAACACAGGTTTGCCAAGAGCTGCTTCGCATATGACTTCTGAGAAAGAATGTTGGCATGTCCCAAGACCTATGTAAAGGATGAACTGCACATGTCTCCAAAGGGGAAATGAATCTTTGATGCAGATATAGATTCCACATCTTGCCTTGGGGTAATGCAGGACGAGGCATCTTAGGGAGTTGAGTCAAGGGTGATACACCCTGGATCACCTCCAGGGCATAAAGATGGAAGATTGAATCTGTGACATTCTGTGTCCAAAGCAGGTATCCACCATTGAACCTCTGCTGTTTGTGTTACATTCTTTTTTTTTCCTTTGCCACCTTTTCCCAACATGGCATACAGCAGCAGTTAGAAACCCAACATGGCATACAGCAGCAATTAGAAATATAAAACCATAAAATCAAAATTAGCAGGCCTCCGTCAGTCTTGAAAGACTTGGTATCGTGCTCTGCGCGGCATACGCTGCATGCGAAGCACGAAAGCCTGGGTTGGATTGTTATGGAGGATAGGCTGTTACCCAAGCAGCAAACCCCCCCTCTCCACGCCACTGAATTAGTCCAATGGAAAGACAGAAACAGAAATTAAAACATTAAAAACAGGTCTTAATAAATAGAATAGTAAAAACAACAGTTAGATGTCCATATAATAAAAAGAGCAACAGCAATAATTTTATGGAAGCTCTAAGTTTATTTTAAAAAACCCAAAGTTAAGAAGATGCTTAAAAAGATGTTTAAAAGGCCAAAACTCAGAAGGCTTGTCTAACGAAAAGTGTCTAGGTTTTGTTGGAAAGTTTCCTGGGAGGGAGCAGTTCATAGATCAAGGGGAGGGGTGTTCCATAATAGTTATTCCTTGGTTACTGTGCCTAGGATTGTAGCCTTAATAATTTTTCATCTAAGCATAAGTGAATTTGACAGCATAGTTATTTCCCTATATGACTCCTAAAGGTGGTAGGCAAGGAAGGAGTTAATAGTTGATCTTTTTTTTCTTTTTTTGAGACTTTGCTTCTTTTCAGTCCCTGACACCCCATCTGTTCCAGGCTCTATCCATAATTCTTCCAGCATTCTCCAGGGAAGGAAGTACAATACCCTGGAAGTGTAACAATCCTAAACAGATTGGGGCCACATATGGGACAAAATGATTAGATTATAAGAAATCCAATCACATTTGCTGTCTCAAACCTATATTTTACATAAGAGGCTTCGGATGCCCTCTGCACTTATGAATATTTTATAGAGCATGGAGGTTGTTTTCTCCCTGTGTTTTCCATTCCCAGAGGAGTCATATCAACAAAAACATTTGATTGTAGGAATTTGATAACTACCCTGCTCTCATATTTAACAGATACAGATGATTTTGCTACCTACTGGTATTATAGTTGCAAGTTATGCATCGTCACCATCACAGTTTTTAATATGCTGGAAAAAGAAACCAGTAAGCCAAATTTCAGTCTAAAATGAATTAAGAGTAGGAGGTCCAACAACATGCCAAGAAACTGAATCTACACCTAATACCCACATGTTGTCCTGATGCAAATATTAAGAGTGAAAATGGACAGGCAGGGGATTCAGTTTCCCCCAGGAACCTGATATCAATTTTTCTTCTTGAATTGTCACCAGTTTTGTGTTACATGTCTAGTGTTGATAGTCACATTTTTGTAAAAAATAAAACAAAATAATAATAACAACTAACACTGTATAACTTTTTAGTTGAAAAGCGGTATATAAGTACTGTGTGTGTGTGTGTGTGTTGTGTTGTGTTGTGTTGTGTGTGTGTGTGTGTGTATAATGACTTAAAAATAGAGATTCAAAGAATCTGGGAAGAGAAGGCCACTGTGATCCCAATAATAACAGACACTCTTGGAGCAATTCCATCAAGCCTCCAGGATCATCTAAACTTGGGCTGCAATCATAAACACACTTTCCTGGGAGTAGGCCCATTGAATCTATATATATAAAAGAGAAAAGTCACTGACTGACTGACTGACTCACTCACTCACTGACTCACTCACTCACTCACTCATCACCGCCCTGCCAAAACCGGTGGGCCTAGAAGCGTGAAATTTGGGGTGGGTGTTCCTTCCGTGACTGAGGGGTGCACTAAGAACCGGTTTTCGAAATTCCAATGGGAAGGGGGTGAAAAGGGGCGCAATGCGTTTTCCTCCCTATACTTTTCATTGAAAATTGCTGACTCAGCAACATTCCGCCCCAACTGCTGGGCCTGAAGCATGGAATTCTGGGAGTTCCTTCTGTCACCTGAACACCCACCAAGAACCATCTGGAGAAACTTAACCCTTCAGGGGCTGAAAAGGGGGCAACGTGTTTCTCTCCTATACTTAACATGGGAGACTGAACCACATCCAGCCAATTTGGTGCTCAGACCCTGGTGCACTGGGGGATGTTGTTCGGAGGAAGAGGTTGCGCTGGCGAGGATGCTGCGCATGAGGGGAAATTGTGCATCGGGGAAGTTGCGCATGTAGGAAAGTTGCGCAGGCGGGAAGTTGCACATGGGAGGAAAATTGCACATGGGAGGAAGTTGCGCATGGAGGAAAGTTGCGCAGGGGGAAGTTGTGCATGGGAGGATGTTGCGCACGGGGAAAATTGCACATGGGGAAAATTGCGCACGGGGAAAATTGCGCATGGGGAAGTTGCGCATGGGAGGAAGTTGCGCATGGGAGGAAGTTGCACATGGGGGGAAGTTGTGCATGGGGAAGTTGTGCATGGGGGAAAGTTGCACACGGGGGAAGTTGTGCATGGGGGGAAGTTGCGCATGGGGAAGTTGCGCATGGGGGGAAATTGCACAAGGGAGGAAGTTGCACACAGTGGAAATTGCGCATGGGAGGAAGTTGCGCATGGGGCAACATTGCGCACGGGAGGAAAGTTGCGCACGGGAGGAAAGTTGTGCATATGGGAAGTTGCGCATATGGAAAGTTGTGCATGGGGGAAGTTGCGCACGGGGAAGTTGCACACGGGAAGTTGCGCACGGGGAAAATTGCGCATGGGGAAAATTGCGCATGGGGGAAGTTGCGCATGGGGGAAGTTGCGCATGGGGAAGTTGCGCATGGGAGGAAGTTGCGCATGGGGGAAAGTTGCGCGTGGGAGAAAGTTGCGCGTGGGAGAAAGTTGCGCGTGGGAGGAAGTTGCGCACGGGGGAAGTTGTGCACGGGGAAAGTTGCGCAAGGGGGAAGTTGTGCACGGGGGAAGTTGTGCACGGGGGAAGTTGTGCACGGGGAAAATTGCGTATGGGGGAAGTTGCGCATGGGAGGAAGTTGCGCATGGGGGAAGTTGCACATGGGGGAAATTGCACATGGGAGGAAGTTGCGCACGGGAAAGTTGCGCACGGGGGAAGTTGTGCACGGGGAAAATTGCGTATGGGGAAGTTGTGCATGGGGAAAGTTGCGCATGGGAGGAAGTTGCGCATGGGGGAAGTTGCGCATGGGGGAAATTGTGCATGGGGGAAATTGCGCACGGGGGAAGTTGCGCACGGGGGAAGTTGCGCACGGGGTAAAGTTGCGCACGGGAGGAAAGTTGCGCATATGGGAAGTTGCGCATATGGAAAGTTGCGCATGGGAGGAAGTTGCGCACGGGGGAAGTTGCGCACGGGAGGATGATGCGCATGGGGATGATGCGCACGGAGGAAAGTTGCGCATGGGGGAAAATTGCGCATGGGGGAAGTTGCAAGTGGGGGAAGTTGCGCGTGGGGGAAGTTGCGTATGGGAGGAAAGTTGCGCATATGGGAAGTTGCGCATGGGGGAAGTTGCGCATGGGGATGATGCACATGGAGGAAAGTTGCGCTCGGGGAAAAGTTGCGCCTGGGGGGAAGTTGCACCTGGGGGGGTTGCGCCTGGGGGGGGTTGCGCCTGGGGGGAAAGTTGCGCATGGGAGGAAAGTTGCGCATGGGAGGAAGTTGCATATGAGGGAAGTTGTGCATGGGGGAAGTTGTGCTCGGAGTGAAGTTGCGCATGGGGAGAAGTTGCACATGGGGGAAGTTGTGCATGGGGTTTGATGCATATGGGGAAGTTGCGCATGGGGGGTTGATGAACATGGGGGAAGTTGTGCATGGGGGGTTGATGTGCATGGGGGGAAGTTGCGCATGGGGTAACTTGTGCATGCTGGGTTGATGTGCATGGGTGAAGTTGCGCTGGGGGGGTTGATGTGTATGGGGGAAGTTGCGCATGGGGGGTTGTTATGCCTGGGGGAAAGTTATCCATGGAGGGTTGATGCATATGGGGGGATGGCATACGGGGGAATTTTACTCCCGCAACGCGGGTATGCCTTTTGGTAGTAGTGAATAAAGTAGGACTTCTGATTAGATATGCTTAGGATTGCATTGTTAATGGGCCTCCACAAGATAACAAGAGCCCAGTTACAAAAAGCAGCACTCCTGTGAACTTCACACATATTGAGATGATATCTGTGTGGTTCCTAGTTCCTTGGATAGGAATTGAATTACAATAGAGCCAATTCCAAACACCTCGCAACTGTGAAATTAAAAATATCAATGCAAAAAAATGTAAATGCAGTGAAGTTAGGTCATTTGACACCCAGAGCCCATAAATTTTTGACACCCCCATATGACATTCTCTCTCTCTCTCTCTCTCTCTCTCTCTCTCTCTCTCTCTCTCTCTCGCTCTCTCCCCCCCACATTTTTGTACCAGTATTCCTCTAAGAAGCTCAGGGTGTAAATAGTTCCTCCCCTTCTTTTATGCTCACAATATCCCTGTGAGTAGATAAGGCTGAGAGATAGTCACTATCAGAAACTGTAGTAGCACCCAATGTGCCATCTTTGACTTTTGGTTCTTTCTAAAAGGCAATTTCCCCGCAAATTTGAATTAGAGAGGGTTTTCTTGTATCCCTTGCCAACCTCAGAGATAAGTGGAGTTGGGAACCTGCTAGACCCAAATGTATCAAGGTGCCCATCAAAGCATAAGCCTAAGTGGGTCTCATTTGACATGGGACCAAATGACAAGCAGCTTTTCATGCCTTTGCTGATCTTTATGCAGAGTGAAAGTGCACCCATCTTGAAACCATGTGCAGTCTGTATTCACTTTGCTCACAGGGAAAACTCACACTCAAATCAAAATCAGATGCTTGTGCAGTCTTGAACTATCCTAAATGCATTAAGAACCTATTGAGAAAGAACACAAAACTCTGAAACATTTCACCTGTGCACATTTTTTTTCTCCCTCCTCTTCAGCCTTGCTTTCACAACCACACTACCATTTACTATGTTATCATTATGTTAAGGACCATCTGTACTCAGGAGCCATCAATGTGTATATCAGACACTATCTCTCATGCCTGCGCTTTATCTTTATCCTTGGGAATCTCTTCATGCATATTTTAGGTGTACACCTAAGATTTAAGTGTGTGCCTGAAAATGAGTAACCCAACAGATGTTAGAAAATCTAGCACATATCGTTGCGGGCAGAGGTCTCCAAATCCCGGCCCTGGGGCCAGATGCAACCCTCTGCAAGCCTCAAAATCCTTCTATCTGCCCCCTGGGCAAGCCCTATCATCCACTCCAGTACATTCTTATATATAAATTTACTCAAATTTGAAGAGTAAATTAGTTTTTTTGACCACTGACATAGTGTCAGAGAGATGATGTGGCCCTCCTGCCAAAAAGTTTGAGAAGCAGGCAGCAAAAACTTATTTTGCAATCTGTGAAATATTCTTGATGCAGAGAAAAAAGGGACTAAAAAAAGGGATTGCCCAGGGAAATACATTCCTTCTGGGTTTATTTGGGTTTGGTTTTGTTTCCATATGCCTCATTATCTCTTTCTCTCTCAAAATATGCCAGTGTTTTGATCTATATAATGCAGGCCATCCATGGTTTATAATATCTCCCACAGGAACATAAAAATAATAGAAGAGTCCTGCTAGATCAAAAAAAGTTCAGGATTTTGTTTCCAACATGCTTCTGAGAAGGCTGTAAACAGGCCATGAAGACAACAAAAACACCCTGTTGTTTGCCGCCCCCTCCCAGAAACTGGTATTAAATGGTACACAGCCTTTGGAAATGACTAATAACCATTCATAGATCTAGACTCTATGTAATAATCTTGTCTCCTTCTCATCTAAGCCAGAAGCCATCATGTGTTGTGACCAGGGGCAGTCAAACCTAGGCCTGTTGCCTACTGTTGACATTTTTGCCCCCCATGTGTGAGTATGTGTGTGTGCACACCCAAACACACACACACCCTCAAAAAAAGGAACACCTTTTATCACCTTGCTCCTTTCTTATGCTGCAGACTCTGGTGTGAAAATACAGTCCCTTTAAATTAAACAGAATTCTTTCAGCCAGGGAGAGAAGAGTTCCACATGCGCCAGGAGCAAGCTCAGGATGCTCACTTTTAAATGCTCTGTCCTCAACAGGCTGGAGGGAAGTAGGGCACCTCAGGGTGAAGGGCACCTCTGCCATCCCTCAACACCAGATGCTGATGCGAGCAGCATCACTTTCTTCATAAATGGATCAGCCCTGTTTCTGGCAGTTAATTTTATAAATTAATTGTGTGAAGAAGTACTTCTGCCCATGCTGAATCTTGAACTTGAACTTGGCATTCATCAGTCTTGAAAGACTATGGTGTCATGCTCAATGCTGCATGTGAAGCATGAAGTCCTGAGTAGATTACTATGGAGGATAGGCTGTTACCCAAACAGCAAATCCCCCCTCTCCACACCACTAAAATAGTCCAATGGAAAGGCAGAGCCAATATGATTGGTTCCAGCTGCATCGCAGAGCTGGGCTAAGCCAGGAGCTCACCCTGTCTTGTGGGGACCCAGGTCTTGAACCCTGGCCTACTGGTTAACAGGCATAGTGTCTCAACCACTTGCATCACCCAGTCCCCACAAGACAGGGACAGACATTGCTGGGGCATGTAGGGCCCATTATTCTCCCGCTACTAAATAAATGAGGAACACCCAAGAGTGCCTCTTGCCCAGTGAGCAGGGTGCCCCGTGAAGCCACATGAAGCCTGAAGGGCATCCTGGCAAACTGGAAGAGCCCTTCTGGTGTGGCAAAGGCTGTAAACTCCCTGGACCTTCTTTCTAATGGTATTTGCCAGGACCCTTTTGTAAATTGTGTGGTGAACAGGAACTGGGAACTCTCTGGCTTCTCTAGAAGTTCTGATACCGTGGAAAAGGCTTTGAATTTCAAGACAACATTGCCCTTCCTGAAATCCAAACACACCCAGAGAGTACCATCTCATTTGGGCATCATATCAGGGTAACTTTGTCAGGGACTCCTGAAAAGGTTCTGTTACCCCCATTTTTAGCATCTTCTCTACCTCCTCAACTAGAGCCTTTTCTAGATGCCTAGGCCATCTCCATGCGGGTAACACCTCTTCCTCACACCTACATTTTAGGGGGGGGGTTGTCGTCTTTAAGTTATGGCATCTAGTCACCCTGGTGCTGGCACGACAGTGTGCACTAGTATGCCAGTACCAGATCCCATTCTTGGGCTGGGCAAGGATGGTGTTTTTTGTGTCAGATGGTGCAGGGAGTGGGAGAGGGTGACAGGAGGACCTCGGAGAGGAATTTTGTACCTCATAGGGAGAGGGGGTAACCCAGATGGCTGCACAGAGGATGGGTGGGCTTAAGTAGAGGTAAGCTTGGATCACTGTACAGTGGTACCCAACTTGGTACCCAACTGCCCCCAACTTGGGGACAGTTGCCTGGAGGTGCCAGAGGCAGTTGCCCCTAACTGCTCCCAAGTGCCCCCACCGACTACCATGAACCTCCAGCAGCAGCCCAGGTAAGCCTCCCAGGAAAGTGTCTTTGATTGCAGCCTCCTAACCATGTCTACCCAGAAGTAAGCCCCATTGTGTTAAACCGGACTTACTCCAGGAAAGTGTCTTTGATTGCAGCCTCCTAACCATGTCTACCCAGAAGTAAGCCCCATTGTGTTAAATGGGGCTTACTTCCAGGAAAGTGTCTTTAGGATTGCAGCCTAAATAGACTTCATAGGATCATGCACATTGAATGCATGTTTTGAATTCAATTCCAGCATTTTGTCATCATTTTCACATCCAGGTAATATTTTTATATAAATATTTTGGAGGTTATGGAACCAGTCGTCTGAGTTTCCATTATTTCCTATGGAAAAATCTGCTTCACTTAAAGAGCGTTTCACTTAAAGAGCATGCCTCCGGAACAAATTAATGCGAGGCACTTTATGTGAGGTACCCCTGTATTTGAAATTCAGTTGAGAGTTCATCCATCTGCTAATTCTGTCCCTGCCATGGTAAAAGCAGCTTTCAGGAAAACAACACTATGGAGATTTCAGATCTGATGGGTTTGATGGAGCAAAATATTTCGTTTTTTCACATTTTAGGATTGCTCCTTATGTATGTCAATAACTGTTTAGTGTCCCTCCTTTGTATGAATTAAAATAGAATTAAAATAGTGGGTGGATTGAGGTTCTATAGCTGCATCAGAACCTTGTGCCTCACTTAAGCAAAGGCTGTTGAGGTAGGAGAGCAGAAAGGGCTCTGTCCAGACCTTTCACATTTCAGTCTATTGCTAGATTTTCATTTTCTGAGGAACAAATATTCACTAATGAAGGCAGGACAGCCAAGAAGACATGCTGCTCTGCCTAATTTCCTCCCCTTTGCTGACACAGCTGCAGGCGTGCTGAAGTCAATCTACCTTAAGCCCCATTTCTGATATTAGATTAGCTCCGGTGCCATCTGACATTCAAGATTTATCCCCTCCAACGAGCTCATTTATTTTTATAACTTGCCTGGCAGTTGTCTGCTCTAAACTTCACCTTTGAATTACTGCATGAAATGGACCATTGACAACCCAGTTAGCACTTCCTGTCCATAGACAAGCGGATTTCTGGAGAAGCCAAGCTGATGGCACCTGGTGGAGTGCTAACAGTCTTGGGACCCAATCATTATATACTTTTGATATTTCAATATGTGGAAAGCCTCCTCTTTCCTGAAGTACCTATGGAATTCTGGCTCAGTGGATAAATTCCAAATCCTGATTGGATTCATGGCATTTCCTGAGCTAGCAGGTCCAAGCACCTGCCTCTTTTGATGCCCTCTTCCAGTCCCACTTGACTGGTTCACGGAGGGTTACAGCACAATCCACACTAATTTTCTCCCCGCAACCTCACAACTGCAGGATGAAACATGTGGCCACTGGCATAGCTCTGCCACACACTGGAAAGTTGGTTATAAAAGCTAATGGTGCAGTTCTCTCTTCTTTTGCTCTATCTTTCCTGCTCAGGCAGCCAGACTTCAGTAATGTGCATTATGGAAGATAATGGCAATGTGATGATTTAATGATATTTCTATTTCTATTATTAACTTTTGAAAATGTCTCCTACAGAATATGAAGCAAGAAACCCAATCTCATATAATGCACAGTCCATAGGAAAAAGAACAATTCAGCATCAGTTTCGGTATAGGAAGCTTGATGTAATAACTGTGATAATCCATATATTGGACTATAACCTAAGGGGAGAAATATATTATGGTTGTAGCCTCATAAACCTGTAACATTTCACCTGTACAAAATTGTACAGAACACAGCAGCTATTTCCCTATAATTTATCTAAAGGTGTCATCATAATGTCTGTTTATGTACATGTGCATTTGATTATCCACTATCAAAACTACTAAGCATCCAACCACAAGATGTAGGAGATTCATGTAGAGATTTCATCTCTGTGACGGAGATGAAAGAGAAGCAATACTGATTTTACTATTTGGTAATAAATAAGAATTTTGGGGTACCCATGGAAAGGCTTTCTTTCTTTCTTTCTTTCTTTCTTTCTTTCTTTCTTTCTTTCTTTCTTTGTATGTATGTATGTATGTATGTATGTATGTATGTATGCATGCATGCATGTATGTATGTATGTATGTATGTATGTAAGCAGTGTTGAAAATATTCGAAAGCCTTGGCAGTGGGTCAGCTCTCCCACAACTGATTTATTGATTCTCTCTAAAAAATCAATTAGGCAGAAAGGGTGATTTTTCCAGATGGTTTTCCAGACTCTTGCTTCGTTTGCCCATCCCCTGGGTTCATAAAAGGATTTGTATCTTCTTTATATCATATAGATATCTTTACATCTTTGGACTATCATATATTCTTCATTACAGCTCTGCCTATTAATTCCTTTTCCCATTTTAACAGACAAAGAAGTGAAAAGGCCTAAATACACATTATCCCAGTCGTCTGTTAGGAATATTTTATGTGTGACATATGGTGACCCAAATGTACAATCTTGAACTACACTGGGACTTTTCCCCCCTTTTTCATTTCGAGAAGGGTAAAAGAACTGAGGAAATGGAGGATTTGATGTCAAGATATGGTTTATTTTAACAATTTCTTGTCAGCTCTCAGCCCAAATTATATCAACTTTAATTTCAATCAAACAGGATGGACACACCATACTGTTGCTCACGTTGATGTCACTGCAAGCCAACAGTCAATCCATAAAGAATGAAAATCCCTTCATAATCAGCTGGAGTTGAGCTTCTAGAGTGCTTGGCTGTAATGCAGAGCTGTAGGTCAAGTGATTAAAATTCATCCCTTTTGGCAGCATTAACCTTGCTTGTTTATTTGATGGAATTGAAACATCTGAGAAATATAAATACGTCATGTATCGAGGTAGGGGGAGAGAGCAGCAAAAATGTGACAGAGGGAATTGTGGGGTATTGCCAAAAAGCAATCTCTCTCTCTCTCTCTCTCTCTCTCTCTCTCTCTCTCTCTCTCTCTCTCTCTCTCTCTGTGGGTGCAATCCTTACCAATTTAGGCCAGCACAATTCATCTGTTTCCCCATTCCCACAGTGGTGTGGGGAGGCTGCCTCAGCTCTGTGCACTGGCCTAACCCCCCCTACATGAGTGGCACAGAATTATCTTATGGCACTTTTGCAACACTCCCAGGCCAGGAGGGAACTTGTGCCAGTATAACCAAGAGTTCGGATTGTGCTGTGAGTGTGTTTGTGTGTGTGTGTGTGCTTAAACAAGCACGTGTATGTGAGTGAAGAATTGAGTTTTGGAGTGTGAGCTATCTAATGGTTCCAAACAGTTCAGTTCAGCTTCTTTCATCTCTTAATTAGGCACTTTCTGGAAATTGAGGTGGAAAGGGAAGAGTTCACACCAATGCGATCATGATCCGTCATCTCACAGATCCATTTCAGATTCTGTCTATCCTTTCCCAGTTGCTAGAAAATCTGAAAGAATCTTGGGTTTGGCATATTATTTTGGCGACCCTGCATATTAGATGTACATGAAGCATGGATAGGAGGTAAAGTGGAAAGAAGTATCTTGAAACTTAGTAAGTTTTGAGGTGCACTTCAAAGACAATCTTCCTAACAGCTGCATAGAGCTGGACACATTTATTGTTCCAAGGATCTTCTGCAGGGTGAGATCTGCAGCACAGCTGTCCTGCTCCCAGTCCCAAGGCCACTTAACCGTGGACTGAGGTTTACCTCATTCTCATATGAAAAAGATTCACTTGATATTGTGGCTCCGTTCCCTGGAGACTAAATGCACTCACTGTAAGGTTGTAACTAAATGCACTTACTGTAAAGCTCCCATGTGTCCATTTCTGGACCAGAGAGGCATCATTTGCTATTCTAGCAGGGTCCTGTACAACATGCCACCAAGGTCAGGCCATGCGTGATGTTAATGGCATCTCTCTTTACAGACTGCAGCTTGAGGTAATAACCATTTGGTTCTCTTATTACATATGCCTCTTCTGTATTCTCCAACATGATCTGTCTCCTTCTGTGTCATTTGTCTTTTGATTGAACAATCATGACTTTACTGTTCACCTCTCCAAAGATCATTGCTTCTCTGAGCATCCCTATATGCCTTTCAATAAGCTCCATGGTTAAATGTTAATTTAACTGATAGTTGATAGCCAGCCAGTGACTGGAGAGTCAGCAGGAAACCAAATACCGAATGTGACTGAAATCTCTCACATCTGATGCAAGACAATGAAAATGAGGGGGGAGGTTTGCAGGGTTAAAACTCAGAGCGTGCCCAAGGAAGAAAAACAGGTGTGCGTTTAATATTTCTGTACATCTGTTTTGAACTAAAATGAACACTCAACAAGGAGCTACAGTTACTCCAAGATAAGTATATTTTTATATTATACATGGAATAGATAATATAAGGGACTGCAGTGGCTCAGTGATTAAAGGCACTATGCCTGTCGACCTGAAGATCAGCAGATGAGCTGTTCAAGACCTGATTCTTTCATAACTGATGAAGCTCCCATCACTTGTCCCAACTCCTGCAAACCGAAGAGTTTGAAAGCTGAAATGCTAGTAGATAAATAGGTACTTCTTCAGTGGGATGGCAATGTCATGTCAAGCATGGTTTGGATGACATTCTCTAATATCATGTCAAACATGGTTTGGATCACTGGTGGGCCCAGGCCAGTTTGGTCCGGTTCTTGGGAACCGGTTGTTCCCATTTCCCCGCCGCTACCGAACCAGTAGCGGCGGCCCCCCAAAAAACTGGCCGAACTGGTTCGCTGGTGCAGCGCGCAGCAGCATCCAGCTGAGCATCTTTCTATTTTTAAATTTGCCGCTCCTAGCGGCAGTCCAGCGAAGTGCCCCAGAAGCCTCAGTGCTGTTCTTTCCCTGGCAGCTGAAGCTTCTGGGGCGCTTCGCTGGACTGCCGCTAGGAGTGGCAAATTTAAAAATAAAAAGATGCCCGGTTGGCTGCTGCAGCCTCAGAGCACCATCCTATGCAGGGCTACTCAGAAGTAAGCTGCATGCCACTCAATGAGGCTTACTCCCAAGGCGGAGTGGAAAGGACTGCAGCCTCAGAGCACCATCCTATGCAGGTCTACTCAGAAGTAAGCTGCATGCCACTCAATGAGGCTTACTCCCAGGGCGGAGTGGAAAGGACTGCAGCCTCAGAGCACCATCCTATGCAGGTCTACTCAGGAGTAAGCCGCATGCTTAGTTTTTTAAAATTTTTAAAATTTTAAAAAAATTCCCCTTTAAATTCTCCCTGGCCCTGCCCCCTGACCTCAGCCCCACCCCCTGACCCAGCCTGGCCCTGCCCACTTCCAGGAAACCGGTTGTTAGGGCAGGCTGGGCCCATCACTTTTGGATGACTCCAATCCAGAAATACTGGGCTCTGGCATCACACAGACAAACACTGAAGAAGCTGCCTATAAACGAACCCCCAAATCCAGAGTAACTATGGGAGCACATAAGAGACTTTACATGCACCCGTAGTTACTGCACCACCTACTGAAAACCTATGGGAAATTCATATTGGAATCCAGAGTAGATTGTTTTTACACCGGAGCCAGGACTCCCCGTAGTTACTCTGGATTTTGTCCCTAAATCAGTGATTTTCAACTAGTGTGCTGTGGCACACTGGTGTGTCATTAATGGTCCTAAGGTGTGCCATGAGAGTTTGGGATCATTATTTGTAGGGAAATTGGGGAATCTGAGCCCTCTACCAACAGCATGGTGTTGATGTGCCTTGTCAATAGTAAAAAAAATTGATGGTGTGTCCTGACGATTTCAGCACCTTGTCAGTGTGCCATAAGATGAAAAAAATTGAAAAACAATGGAATAGATAATATAATATAATATTGACAGAGCACTAGAAGGCATTCATTTTTCACATTCACACTTTTAAGCATGAAGCCCTTCTTTACAGCAAAATGGATGGCAGGTGAGATTGATGTGCTGTTTAGTGTTCAAGTGTGTTCTATGAGACTGTTTGCCAAGATGCCCCTAAAAAATAAACATAAAGGGAGATAATTTGGTGTGTCCTTTGGGAATGAACATCTCTTTAATTGGGTCTCTGTAAATGAGCCTCTAGTTATCTCTCAGTCAGATGCCTTGATCAAAGCATGGCCCTAATAGAGTGGTCTCCTGTTAAAAAATATAAAAAAGGGAGCTTGCTTGATCTGTCTGTGCTCTTCTGGGTATTATTATAAAGTGCAACCTCAGGCAATTCATTTAGCATTAAGGGCTTTGCTTCTCCCCACCAAATAAAAGCTACAGTAGGGATGTTTCTGCTAATTAAGAAGAAATGTGAAGCGCGTAGTAAATATTCCATTGCAATCTCTTGCAGAACACCCTAAACTCCACTGAAGTTCAAAAGTTCAAAGTTTATAGAATGGTTTTGATTCATCAATAGTGTGATCCTATGCAGTTGATTCAGAACTAATCCCTACAGTGTTCCCTTGTGGTTTATTTTAAGGAAAATGTGCCCTGAACTGTAGCCTCGCAGTGCAGTTGTAACATGGAATAGGCAGGCTGCCCTAGACTGTGCTGTATCCAGTGCAAATATTGGGACCACTTGTCCCATTCCCTGCTGTAGGACTGCAGCAATCATAATGGGTCTAATCCGAATTAGGTCACCTCCCAAGGTGGTCTAAATCTGAGCAGATCGAAGCAGCTTGAATCCAGCATTAACTTTGTATGTTCTTATGTACAACTGGTGGCCCGACACATGCTTACCCCAAGGCAAGGGATCAAATTTTTCCTTAAACCAAGGAAAACTCTGGCTCTAGAAACACTTCCCCTTGTGGGATACAGCAGGTGCTAATCTTGCACTACTGTGTGGAGAGTTAAGAGTTTTTGGGTTAAGTAACTACAATTGACATGAGCAGGGAAGAGTCACAAGAAAAAGTACATTTGTCCAGTCAGTCAATCAATCAATCAATCAATCAATCAATCAATCAATCAATCAGCAAAAATAAGTATAGAATAATTGCCAGAATATTTTGGGTGTAGATGGGATTACGAACAAAGAAGAAATGAAGACTATCGTCCAAACGTCTTTGCTATGGGAACTTTATTAAGTTCAAGAATAGTATTTCTATACTTTCCCCACTGGGTGGTGCAATTGTTAGCTTGTGTTTTGTTGCAAGATAACACTGTGGAATAAATAAATTCATGGATCAAAATCTAGTGAATTTCAGTGGACTACAAAGCTTGATGTTAACATTTACTCAGACGTTATCCTCACTGAGGTCAAGGGGAGTTACTTCTACTGTGGTGCTAAGTCTGACAGCTTGTATAGTGTAACAGCCAAGAGCCTAAGGAAGACCCTGCTTCAAATCTTCTTCAAGTCTTGATATCAATAAGGCTGCAATCTTAAACACTTTCCTGGGAGGAAGTCCCACTGCGCACAATGGGACTCACTTCTGAGTAGGATTGTGCTCTAAGACCATACTATCTATATCCACTTACCGTATAAGTTGATCTCAGAAATAAGTCTGGGGCAGCTTTGAAGCAAAAAATCATGGCATTTTCTTTGATCATCTGATAGGTTAGGGATTAAATTTAGGTAGGTGTCTGAATATAATTCTGTCTGTTTCCCCAAGGCCAGATCCTGACAAATAACCTACCAGTAATTGTTACCAAAGAACTGTACAGTCAGTCTCCAGTTTAATAAAAATGTAGTTAAAGATCATAAAATACATTTTTATTCATTAACTTTTAAAATTCTGGTCTTCACAACACTAAACACTAATGTAAACACTAATGTTAGAGTAAGTGCAGTATAAACTACGTACATACCAGGAGAAAAAAAAATCAGATCCATCTTTAAGGTGCCTGGTGTATGAAGCCAGAGGCTCAACAGATAACACATAACTTGTAACACATAACTTTGAATGTGCAATTCAGTTCACAGTGGAGAATCAGCAACAAGGAATGAGAAAGCACAGCTATACATAGTTGCAACCGAATTTACTCAGAAGTAGACATTACTTTCCATCATGGATGTTACATTATGCTTTGTGTTCATAGTAGCATTTGGTAAACTGGACAAGGTTAAACATGTAACTTTAACACCAACTTTAAATGTGGAAATTTACATTAAATCAAGATGTGTGGAGATGTACATTACTATATGTGATTCATCAGTGGTGTTTGTCCTTGGAGGAAGCAACATTCTCTACTAGTCTCACAAGATCCTTTTCTCTTTAAAATCAATGGACCAGGTGGTTGCTCATTTTAATATAGTGATGTGATCTTGTGAATACATCCTCACATGGTCAGATCAGAAGTTCACATACCCTGGAAAACAGTTTCAAAGGGCCAGACTATATATTTAACGTGCTCTGAAGTTTGGCTTTGACCAGGTATACATCTGAGTGCACGGCAAAACAAAAACAGTGAGCAAGGAAATAGTTTCTAGGAGCAAGATCAGTGGGAAATCTGGAAACCTTTGCAGGGTCCTAACTTCCAGTTAGGCTGGCCTAAGCCCCAGTATGTCCTGGGGCCTGGGCTGAGCTGGGGATGTCATAAAAGTGCCTGTTGATGCCAATAGATCTCCTTGGCTGGGGTGGCTCGTAGTTTCACTTTTCTCTCCTGGCCAGGTATTGGTGGTGAATGTTCAAACTGAAACCCTACCTGTCATCCCTCAAGCCTCAGTTCACACTCCACAGTGTGCTTAATTTCATTTCTGGCTCTGAAGGGCAGATCCTATATAGTACTAGCCATATTCTTCTGCAGGAAAAATAAATTTTCTGCAAAAGATCTTTAAGTTAGTCCATTGCAAAACATCCTTTAGCTTCCTTCTGCTCAAGGAAACTGTATCCTGTGCATGATCTTTGGTACTTCCCAGAGGATTGAAAGTGAAATAAGAAACAACACTCAAACATCTTGTAGGGTCAGCTTTATATGAACTGTGCCATTCCTTTTTAAAATTTAATATATCCCACCTTTCCCCTTCCATACAAAAAGTGCCCAAGGCAACATACAGTATTTTTTATCTTGTAGAATACAAAAGAAAGGAGGTAATTTCTGTGGCTTCTCTTCTACACAGGACTTTTGGTATTTCTCTGCGCGTGAGAAGTGACACACTTCCATTATTACAAAAGTACCAGCAGGTAGAGGTGACCCTTGCTGGCTTTAGGAACAGGAATGCCACTGAATATGAGGAGGGGCTGAGTGTCATCAAGTATAAATGCTACATGGCTTATAGAGTAGTGGCTAATAAACAGGACTGTGGGCTGTTCCCAGATTTCCCCAGATCCAGTTTCAATTTTGTTTCTGATGAACTCGTCAGGTGGGGTTTTATAAGGTATTATCACTTAATCCCAAGTCAACAACATAAGGTGATAATATGGGTCTACTTGAGGAAATTATTAAAGATCTTTGAGATAACGTGGATGGAGCACTAAACAAATATTAAATACTATTATTACTACTGCTATTTGAAGTTCATGCTTAATGAGTAACTTGTGATATTCACCCTACACTTAATTTCATGCAGTTGTGATTTTGCACTGTTTGTAAAACAAAACTGTAATACACATGTTAAGATGAGTTGGGGGAGCTGATCGTCATGTGTGTGGGGTACAGTGGGCAACAACACACAAACTGTATGAAGTTACTAAAACACTCAAGGGTTCTTTCTGTTTCCCGAACCACTATCAGGAGAAAAGTAGGCCAATGGGTTGACAGATTGGTTCATTATGCAGAACCCAATCCTCATTACTCATGCTCAGTGTCTCCATTACCACACTGATGCCATAGCTTGCCCTTGAGATGACCTTCTCCATTTAACTGCACGAGTACATTTCAATACCCCCAATTTATTTCCCTGAAACTCACTTAAAAAGAAAAAAAGATTTCCAATTATCTTCTTGCAGAACTTGACAGCCCACTGACTTGTCACTAGTGCCGGCAGTAATACACAGCAAGCCACCTTATTCTGAAGATTAATTCTCTTTCAACCTCAGTATTATATTTCCTACTCCCCAAGGTCTTCATTAGTCCTTTAACATAAACTGATTGCTTGCTTCTGTGACATACTTCTCAAGTGTCTAAGCAGCCTGAAGAGCCAAGCTTTTATTCATATTAGTGATTATTCAATTAAGATGGCTGCCCAGTAGTCACACAGTAATACGCTGTTGATATTAGGAGATCAGAGTTCTGGTTCCCATGTTGCCAGAACAAGACAACATGTGAAGTGCTTCAGGAGATGAGTATCAGACAAGAGACCTGAGGCATGAAACAGCAAGACTGAAGGACCACACAGAAATATCAGCAGTTGTTCACCATGATTTTTGTGTTCAACCTTTCAGTTCTAGAAGCTGAAAATGAGTAAGACTTTGAGGGCACAAACCTAACCAATTTAGGCCAGTGCAACTCACCCATCTCCTTGTTCTCTTTGTGGCATGGGGAGACCAGCACATATCTGTGCACTGGTCTATCCCCCAGGAGTGGTACAGAAGTGCCTTACTATATTTTCATGACATCACCAGGCCACCATGGGACTTGTGCTATGATTTAGGGCAGCCTAACTGGGGTAAGCAATGCACTGTGAATATCCTACTAGCATTCAAGGAGCTCTAAATATTTGAGAGGGTCAAATCAGGGCCAAACTGGACACAACACATGCAGCCATGTGTCTCTCCCACATACATATAAATTCAACATAAAAAGGGGCATTTGGGCATTCTTAGCTCTTTCCCACTTTCCTTGTGGTTTGATTGCCCATGTTGTTTTCTCTCAGCAGGGTTCCATTAACAGTACCCAGTAGCCAGCAATAGGGTAGAGCTTTAACTCTTCTCTTGATATAAATGTTAGACTCAACAACACATCTGTTCCATACATGAACATATACAGCATAAAGCAGGCCTCCTTCAGTCTTGAAAGACTATGGTATCGTGCTCTGCACTGCATATGCTGCATGCGAAGCATGAAAGCCTGGGTTGTATTGTTATGGAGGATAGGCTGTTACCCAAGCAGCAAATCCCCCCTCTCCACGCTACTGAATTAGTCCAATGGAAAGGCAGAGCCAGTACAATTGGATCCAGCTGGCATCGCAGAGCTGGGCAAAGGACAGGAGCTCACCCTGTCTTGTGGGGCCGACCCGGGTCTCGAACCCTGGCCTGCTGGTTAACAGGCACAGTGCCTTAACTGCTTGCGCCACCCACAGCCCACAGCCACATATGCAGCACCACCATGAATAAAGATGGTTCTCTGCATTACATCTGCTTGGGCTGTCATGTATTGGCAGCTGATTGACAGATGAGAAGGAAAATGTTGAAAAGTTCCATCATTCAAGGTGCCAACTAGGTTTTATCAACCCCTTTTTGTTTTTGAGTTGTTCTTTGCATTTGCTGAATACTCCACGAGGTATGTCTCTAGGTTGTCACTGCTCCATGGAGAACTATTGCACTAGGAGCTATTGGGATCTTCTGGCCCTAACGGAAGCCAAAATGATTGGAATTCTTGGAGTTATTGATGGCAGGTGTGGAGAACCCACAAATATACTATACTATTTGTAGAGATGCAGGCTCTTTTCAGACATTATGCATAGAAAATACCAGTGGGACTACTGGGCAGAACTGATGTAAATGCATTCACATTTGTGCCAAATCAGCACTCTTCATGAATAATTTTCAACCAATGTACATGGCACATTGGTGTGCCACAGAAGTTTAGAGAAAGGTGTGCCACAGAAGTTTAGTGAAAGGACCATTTCTCTAATATTCTGCAGGTGTGCCACAGAAGTTTAGAGAAAGGACCATTTATTAGTAGGACCAATGAGGGTGTGAGCATGATATGCCTTGTCAATGGTCCAACTACTGATGGTGTGCCTTGACAACTTTAGCACCTTGTTAGTGTACCATGGGATAAAAAAAATTAAGAATCAATTATCAACATGAAGCATAAGAGTTAGAGTCAAGTTGTATAGCCATATGTAAGGGGTGGGTGGGTATAACTAATGAACTCAGGTTTTCTTTTCCCTGATGGTATAGCTGTGATATGCAGAGCACAACCAGGATAATTGCTGCACTTGAATGAAAACACCTGGGGAAATTGAGGACTGTGTGAATTCCTTTCACAGAACAAATACTTGTATAAGCCCCATTTGAAAAAATGGCACATTAAAAATATTTTAAGGATAGCCTTTCTATGCAAACCATCTTAAGCCTGTGCAAAAACTGAGAAAGGTGGTCCACTAGTGTTGTGGCACCAGCATAGGTTCCATTTCCCAAACAACCATAAATGATGAAACCTATGGATAAACAAATCCAGAGGTCAGGGCACCCAACACACCACATGTGACTGGAGCTGTGGTAAGGCTTGGAGGGTCTTTGGCAAAAACTGGAAGTTACATTTGAAGACCTTCTAGAGGACTTAGGCCTTCTGAGGGCCACTGCAGCCACCTGCAGTCTCCCTGGCCCTCAGAATGCCTTTTAAGGGCCTTAAAACATCACTTCCAATTTTCTAGAAGAACCGGAAGTAACATTTTTATTCCACTAAAAGACATAAAAACATCACTTCAGCCTTTGTTCAGCCAGACACAGGAGCAAACTGGTCCTCTGCATTCAACCAGACTCCCCAATGGAAGCAACACAGAAACAGTGCCTGGCTTTTGACATTTAGCTTTAATTTATTACATTCACTTAAGGTTTACCAATGTAACAAATTCAGAAGGTTAAAACCCTCTTGAACTCTCTCAGTTCAGCTGGATAATAACATGGAGTTAATCTCTTTGCTGTAATACCTCATGACTTTGGTTGTGTTTCAGTGAGTGTTTTTTTAAAGGGAAAAATGGGATAATCTGATGCAAATGAAAAGCTGCTGGAAGAGATTTATCTCTTTTTTTACTGCCCCCCAATATGTTGGCTTTTCTTTTGCATTAGTTTCTCTTGGGATATTGCATTCTAAATAAATACAGAGCAACTATAGACAGCAAGCTATATAAATAGCATCAAACTATTAAAAGTGGAAGTACATATGGTAACATTTGTGACAACCTTGGTAAACCTTGATGAAAGACATCTTTTGACATGTTTGTTATCTAGGTGATTGACAGTTGCTAAACCCTTCTTAGATCACACCCTCCTTTTTATTTGATGAGGTCAGAGGCGGAAAAGGTTTTTTTTTAGGTCAATGAATTGAGCTTAAGTGCTGTTTATGGATGACCCACATATTGCTTGATATCATGCAAGTAATATCCATTACCGCTTTCAAGCTGCAATCCTAACCTCCAGCTAGGCTGGCCTAAACCCAGCATAAATCCTGTGCTCATGTGGGGATGTCACAAAAGTGCCATAAGACACTTCCTGGAGGCAGGTTAGGCCAGTGCACAGATATGTGTTTGCCTCCCCACATCACCACAGGAATGGGAAGACCAATGAGTTGTGCTGGCCTAGGTTAGGAATGTACCCTTTAAGTTTCCCATTTCTTCTGTTTAAAAGCTGGTGTATCTTTTGTATTTTTATCATGTAGTTTCTTTGGGAGACCTTTATTTAATTCATGAGCTAACAAGCTCGCTTTGGGGATGCTTTCCGTGACCATGCTGGAAACTACTCCTCATACTGGCTTTCTGAGTGGTCTCACAAGCAAAACTACTGTATTTACTTGAATATAATGCACCACCAAATCTAATGCGCACCCTATACTTATATTTAAAATGTTGTATTTAATCTAATTCACCATCAAATCTAATGCACACCTTGATTTTGGAGATTAAATTTGGTTGAAAAAGGTGAGCATTATATTTGAGTAGATACAGTATTCAGACTGCATCACACTTTTGTGGGGGCAGAAGGGACAAAAATGGTCTTGAAACTTACACAGCTCACATCTATGGCTTCTTTTGTGGAGAAAGTGCTTTTCCTCCATTATGATTTTAACAATGTCATTTTAACTTTGGGATGATGGAGTGGGGAATGGTGAAGAGCTCTTATTTTCCATGAGAAGCATCATTAGGAGCAGTTAGGTCCAGATGTTACCTATTTCTGAAATGCCTCCTATTGCACTGCCTATACACTGGTTTGTGAAATGGTGGTAGGGGATCCATTTTACCTCAGGGAATACAAAGAATATTTTTAAAAATCCAGAACTTCTGCATACTCAGGTTACACCTATTAATTGGCTAAAAATCACATGACAGATATTTAAATTTGGGGAGAGGTCTGTATATTTAAAGTACAGTACTAGCCAGTCCATCTCTGAACCTACTGTTTTCTCCATGCAGGGAACTGATTTTGCAGAAAGGATTGAAGTAGTGCTTTCCACTTTCCCTCCTGTCCTCATGGGGTTGTGCATGCACATCGCCACAGAGGGCAAGCTAGGTTGTGGTATTGTTTTATTTTCAGTTTCTTACAGCCTTTTAAAGGCTGTTATTTTCTTCATGAAGCTTTGTGTGTGGAAGTGAACTGGACTGTATTTGCCAGATGCATGAGAGAATCAAGACACATCTGGAAACACTAAAAGCGGTGCTGGTTCCACCCTAGCTTATATAAGGTGGTGTGTATTATTAGCTCAAGAAATTAAATTTCCCATTATGACTCACTGGAGTAATATTCAGAAAATAAAATTCCCAGTGCAGGTGCAAGTATCTGTTTTCTGACTTTTGTTTGTCAGAAGTCTGTCATTCATATCTTGGTTGGGACAGAAGGAATAAAAGTACAAAGTGTAAATTACTGGCCAGTCTTACATGGTATATACCTTTCCTCTAATAAAAGGGTGATGAGATGTCCTTTTTTTCCAGGACATCTCCTCTATGTTGGCTTTGTGACCTGGAAAACATCTCAAGTATGCCCCTTTTCCTTGTGAGCAGGCGGTATGCAATTAATAAATTATATGTGAAAAATTATATGTAATAGTTTTAAATTTAATAAGTGTTTAAATTAACCAACTGAAAGCAGTGTATGGTAGCTGGTTAATTTAATCAGTTCAGTTAGTTAATGTAAACACTTATTAAATTTAAAAATATTATATATACACACACACATATATATATTTTCATATATATGTGTGTGTGTATATATACACATTTTCAGGGGCTTGTCCTCTTTTTTGGTTATATGTTCACATTTTCAGGGGCTTGTCCTCTTTTTTGGTTATATGTTCACCCTATCTAATACATCTCCTGCAGAATCCAAAAATTACAGAACAATAAGCCTTGCTTCAATTGTTAAGGGAAGTACCACTCAGTAGTAGGATTTATATTTTACAACAGGCATCTGTGTACTAAAAATGGATGCTGTTCATCAGTCACATATGGCAAAGTGCAACTGAGGGTGCAATCCTAACCAATTCAGGAAGGCATAATTCACCTGTTACTCCATTCCCATGGTGGTGTGGGGAGGCTGGGACATGTCTGTGCAGGGGGCTAAACACCACCAGCCCCAGGAATGGCACTTTTTGTGACCCCCCCGAGGTCAGTGGTGGGCTCCAGCAGGTTCACACCTACTCTATAGAACTGGTTGTTAATGAGAAATAGGGCATATAGAGTTTAAAAATAGCCATTTAAAAGTGGCTGCCGGATGGGCAGAGAACTGGTTGTTAATTTCTTTGAATCCCATCACTGCCCCAGGTCAGCACAGGACTTGTGGCAGGATTTATGCCAGCCTTACTAGGGATTAGGATTGCAGCCCCAGGCCTAATATGGCCTGTAAGATAGGTCATGCAAAGGCAGTTGTGTATGATTCCAATAGCTGCTTACAATCCGTGTTGCACTCTGGGTGTTAGCAGAACGGCAAAGCCCCCAATTTTCACTCTTCCTTGTGTAGGAATATCATACAAACACAGTGTTTGAGATACAGAGTGGAAAAAACCCTTCAGTAACAATAGCCTATCATAACCGACAAACAAGGTTATATGTCGTCTGTTGAACTTGACCAAAGCTGACAAACAGTGGCTATTTTGTGCTGTTAACATTTCCTGTCACAAACCTGAAGCCACCATGAAATGCAGTTAAGCTTTGCTGACTCCAGAAAATTGGAGAAATGTTCAGGACTTTCCTATTTGTCACCAGAGCAGAAGTACGACCATTATTTCTGCCAACTGCCATAGCCACACACTTCAATGCTTTTTGCTAGTTAATAAGTTTTTCCCATCTGTTCGCCAGGGGTGCTTTTTAGGGATGTGAGGCAGCCAAGGCTAAATTCACAGGTGCCAGCCTTTACCAGGGTGACTAGTTAGAATGGAGGACAGACTACCTCTATCTTTAACTGTTGCATAGAAGAGGGAATTGAGGCAGGTGCTGCTTTTAAACCCTTCTGAGTTCAACCTGCCTTAATTCCCTCTTCTATGCAATAGTTAAAGGTAGAGGCACTCTGTCCTCCATTCTAAATGGTCACCCTGGCCTTTACCGGGTGAGTTATTTGAGTGTCTTTCATTTTGTGATCCAACTAAAGATGTCGGAGGAGGAAGGCTTTCATCTGATATGGTGAGGTACTGATTCCAGTAACCAACATTAGGAAGGTATTGCTGTTTATATAACATTTGCACCTTTGCCTTTCTCCAATGAGTTTGGAGAAGCTGCAAGGAATTGCCATTTTTGACTTTGGGTAACATTAGCTAGAAGAGCTTGTGCTCTTCACATGTGTACACATAAAACAGCCACCTCACTGAAACTAAGGAGATCCAGGATTAGCCAGTGCCTGGATGGGAGACTGCTGAAAACCACATGTATAACACCTTGAGCTGTTGATATAATAATGAAGCAAAGAGGTCATATTCAGTAAGTTTATCCAGGTTGACCATATGACTGGAAATTTCTGGATTTGTTCTCTTTTTTAGCCTTCTGTCCGGGTGTCCTCAAAAAGGGCTTCATTGTCCTCCATTTTGGCTTCATTTTGGAACTTTGCAATGGTGTGCAGTACCCCATCATGTCATATGTTGTTGGATTCATATTAAAGAGCAGAATCCAATGCAAAACTTGATTTTGAAATATCTCCTTCCTACCAAAAGTTATGGACAAAAAACTAAAACTAAAAAAATGTGCATTGAACTCTATAGGAAAGTGAAAGTGCCCAATATCACGGCTTTACTCATGAGTAAGCAAACATGCCATTGTCCTTTGGAAAGGCCATGCTGGGAGGAATCCAAGACCTTGTCTTCCTTTTGAGGTCTGGGCATCTGGTCACCTTGGGTTTATCTGAGAGAAATAGTATAGCTTGCTTAAAGGCATTCTTTGAGCTTTGTGGCAAAATATAGTGATATGGCATCCACCTGAATAAGGGCCAAACCAGGTGTGTGTTTGTTCCCTTACTTTGGGGCTACATCGCAGCTGTATTGATGTTAGAAATTTGGATAGGACAGGACGCACAATATCATAAACTGAAATACTATTTGGAAAATTTTACTACTGGATATTGAAAGCTTCAAAATAATGACTCCATAATTGATCCATCAACTTTGCATAAAGCAAACCACGAAAAGTCTGTATCAATAAAACAATTCTACCAGATATAGTGAATACCTTCACATTTACAATATTGAGGTCTGTAGCTGACGTAAGCTGCAATTCTAATCTCCAGTTAGGCCAGCCCAAGCCCCGGCATAAATCCTGTGCTGACCTGGGGGTGTCACAAAAGTGCCATAAGACACTTCTGTGCCACTCTTGGGTGAGCTTTAGGCCAGTTCAAGACATGCACTTGTCTCCCTACATCACCACAAGAATGGGAAGACCAATGAGTTGTACTGGCCTGGGTTAGGACTGCACTCTGTACTTGATCTGTACAGGCTCCAAAGTTCAGCTTGTTGTCAAGCTGGGGATGCTCCAAAACATTCTTTACAATTTTTTTCTTTTTTCTCTTAGTTAAAAGTTTTATGCAAAAAAGTTTAGTTAAAGGTTTTATGAAAAAAGGCCCTCCCTAGGCTCTGGTTTTCAGTTTTCCTAAAACTAGAAATACTGTTTTTCCAATGTTTTTAAAGGTCTTTCATTTGCATGATCCTTGTGAATTAAACTAGGTATGCAAAAACTGTGCAATGCAGCATGGTTTGAAAGTGGATTATCTGCTTCCAGTTCATTCAAGTGAGTGGAAAATGGATCAAAGCAACTCATGTCCATGGCAAACAGAATGGAGAAAGGGCCACCTCAAACCTACCACTCCTTATCATCTGCCACTGACAAAGTTGCATCAGATTGTCTTGTGGCTGCATCTGCTGTGTGTAAAAGCCGGCTTTGCTGTAATTTGTATTGATTGTTTTAGGGATTGTTTTTCTGATTACTTTTGGGAATTGCTTTAGTTTATATAAGAAAAGTGTGACAGAAACTTTCTCAAAAAATAAAATAAAAACCAGTTTTGTAAAAGACTTTATCATCAAGTCCTTTCAAAGATTCCTAAAGTTGCTGGCCAGTAGATCTTCCTAAACCACCACTTCAACTGTGCTGGACCATGAAGGTACAATCTGAATCAAAACCAATTTTCCAGCTCCAGGGTAAGGGCAGTGCAACTCCAAGGCAAAGGAACAAATCTTGCCTTGCCTGGATGAGGCCTCCGTTACGGACCCCAATCTCCAGGATGCAGCTGATGCCCCACTGGCATACCTATGGTGCTGGTTAGGACTGCACACTGAGGTCCAAGCCCCAAAGTGCCCTGAGCTAGCACAAGTTGCCATTTGGGGAGGTGTTAGGATGATGTTAGGCTGACACCAGCATATATCAGCCTAACTGCCAATGCAAGCAGAGTTGCGCTGGCAAAAGGGAGAGTTTTGCAGTACTAGTATAGTTCACACAGAGCCAGTCCTTTGGGCTAAGGAAGCCTGGGTCAAACAAATCCCTGTTCAACCACGATTCCTCTTTTCCATCATGCTATTCATTACACCACTCTGATTTTGTAAAATAAGATAGAGAATTAGCACCTCCTTCACAAGGTACTTCACAAAGGAATTGCTTTTCCATTTCGCTTTGAGCCAATTATAATGCTTTTTCCCTATAAGCTTATTATCTGATTCTCACCTTTTCAACCACACACTTTTCTTTCACATTTATTTTTAAACCCCAACACATTGAGCTCTGTAGCCAGAAGAGGGTGCAATGTGAACAGCAAATACTTTAAAGCATGTACAAAAACTGTTTCTTTTTTCTGGATTATTGTCCTATGGTGCTGTTCTGTATTATACTGCATTATAAATACTTAGATGAAAGCTACATTTCTCTTTAATGAGAGGCACAGAATGATTAGGCATGTAGATATTCTGAAAATGGGTCTTGAAATGCAAATTGCCTTTACATTTTGCAATTAAAATAGCTAATTGAATTAAAAACCACTATTTAGTTTTGGCAAATGTTTGTGTTTATTATTCCCTGATCAGTTAGGAAGGGTGGGGAAGGGATGAACATCATTGAACATTGCTGGTTTGCCTTGTACTCTGTGTAAATCCAAATAAATATTAATTTTCTTTATTGTAAAGCTATTAGCAAAGAAAACACTGTAAATCAGCTTTGTGTAGAAATGGAAAGAGAATCCATTTTGGACTTGAAAAGAATATATAGCAATCCATTGCGCCAATATCGATGTCAAAAAAGTGCTACTTGAAATCCCCCACTCCACCAAGTAATCTTACACTGAAATGAATCAATTTTCTTTAGCTCACATTATCCTCTTGTGTGTTTTGGTTTGGTTGGCATTCATTTTAATCCTTTGTCTTTGTAGATATACTTTACTGGGCTGGTGCCAGAGATTCATCTTTATCACTACCGGTAACATGTGAAAGATTGGTACTCCATGTGTAAAGGCCAATATAGTACTTCCCACCCAGTTGACCCTCTTCCTTCCCCTTTCTGGGCAATAAAGGAGTGGACAGGGCTGCCTTGTGCAACTGATCCCATTGAGGGGTTTCTCATTTTCAAATGGAATTGTAGTGAAATGAGGAGGAACAATAGGAAACCGACCCCACATTGCTGCAGGAATGTTTAAAGGGGCCCAGAGACCACCCTTTAACCAATTTTAAGCTGATGTGTAAAATTCTTTTTACCATTTGACAAGGATAAGACAAATGTACCGTTCATTCATACCACTGATGCAGTGGGAGTATTATGATTATTAAGAAAATTTCATGCTGAAGCATCTTGATGCACATATGGAAACGCACACACACACACAGTTGTCTTACTCTACATCACAACAGTGGTCCAGCTGACAGAATAATTTTCTATTCTGACTGGCAACGGCCGTCTGGGATTTTAGGCATAGTCTTTCCCAGCTCTGCCTGCAAATGCCAAAAATTAAAGCTGGGGCCTGTTGTATACCAAATGGGTGCTACAGCCCACCCAGGTGTATGAGGATGAACATTAAAGGGTTTTTCTTCTGTCTACTTACTACTTTAGATTTAAGTAATGTTAAAGTAATGAAATGTATGACCAGTAAAAACTAAACCAAACCATTAAAACCTTAATTTATTATTGAGACATCAGGACTAAAAAGAAATCACTACAATCAAGTAGCACCTGAAATGAAAAAGATATTCTTGCATCTCTTTATCAAAATAAAAACCCATCCTCTGTTTAGACTGAATACAGCAGATGAAATTTCAATTTGAGCAGTGTGTAAGTAATCCTAATTGCAACATGAGGTTTGCTAATGTTAAATGAATAATGTAGATATCATAGGGAAGTACACCCAATTCTCCTCAAATGCAACTGCTTAAATAACATCAAAAAGTGTGCAATTAGGCTGGATAAAAAAAGAACAGAGAGCATTTATGAGAAACTTCAACTGAATTTCAAATAATTTGAGACTAAAATAGCCAATTTACAAATGAGCTGTACAGCAATTTCTCATGCTTAGATGCAAGAAGATGAAAGATCATTAGCTTCCATTCCTAACCCACTGAGTAGCCTGACTAATTCAAGGGTGGCTAGCTGGGCCACTTTAGGGCACCTGGACCACAGATGACAAGCTGCACCTGCTGAACTTTTCTCCCCTAAACAATTGTTAAAGGTCCAGGAGCCCTATCATGGCCCAACTTGCTCACCTCAGCAATACTTCACTGATTTCTGTGCTGTTGGGTTTTCTGTGCTGTGTTCGGTGCTGTGTTGAGTGCTGTGTTGGGTTTTTTGACGGCTTTCAATGCAGAGAACATTGCAGCCACTGACTTCTGAAGACTGATGTAGGCTATTTTTCTAAACTGAAATAGGAGACACTTCAGTCCAACTCCTTTACATTCTGAAATGTAAGAACACCCTCAGAAAAGTTCACTATGTTTTTCGGTTTGAGTCACTCTTAACCATATGTCTCCCACGTTCCATAACTCATTCAGTGTGCAATCTTAATCAGTTTAGGCTGGCACATCTCACCCACACCCCATTTCCATGGTGCTGTATGGACTTGCCTAATTCCCACTAACCCCAGCAGTGGTGCAGAAGAGTGTTTTGGCACTTTTGTGACAGTCTTGGGACAGCACTGGACTTGTGCAGGGACTTGTGCCAGTCTAACCAGGGTTTAGGACTGGGCTGACACTGTGCTGTGCTGACACATAATCTAATTTTAATATAAGCAGAGGTGATAATTTCATTTACCAGGTGTTTTCTTCCAAATATGATTATTTCATATTTGAATAAATTTACATCAATGAAGATAAATGAATATATTAAAAATTGCACTAAAGCAGGGATGTCCAAACTCTGGCCCAGGGGCCAAGTGTGGCTTCATTGCAGCCCACAACAAGACCCCTCCAACCAGCCCTTGGACAAGCCATGTAATTCTCCAGACCTGTTTCTAACACACTCCTATATGTAAACCAGCGAAATGTACCCGCGTTGCAGGAGTGAATTTCCCCCTGTATTGGGCTATCCACCTATTGCACACCAACTCCCCCCCATGTGCACCAACCCACTCCATGTGCACCATCCATCCCAGTGCATTAGGCACTGGGCACCAAATTGGCTGGATGAAGACTTAACAGTCTTCAATGTTAAGTATAGAACAAAAAAGAGTTGCATCCCTTTCTCCCTCTTAAGGGTTAAATTTATCAGCGTTGGTTCTTAGTGGGTGCACATGTCACAGAAGGAACATCTTCCCAAAATTTCAGGCTTTTAGGCCTGGGGATTGGGGACAGGGCAGTGATCAGTCACCAATTTTTCAATGTAAAGAATAGGAAGGAAAACGTGTTGCACCCCTTTTCACCTTCTTCTGGTTGGAATTTCCAAAAACCAGTTATTAGTGGGTACCTCCATCACAAAAGGAACACCATCCTCAAATTTCATGCTTTTAGGTCCAGCAGTTTTGGTTGGGTGTTGATGAGTCAGTCAGTCAGTCAGTCAGTGACTTTTCAGTTTTATATGTATAGATTAATTCAAATTTAAAATGTAAATAATTTTTCCCGTCCCAACTGTGTCAGAGAGATTATGTGGCCCTCCTGCCAAAAAGCTTGGTCTAAACTTTAGGAATGAATGAATGAATTCAAAGTTCATAAACACCTTCTAATGCAAAGGGTGTGATCATCAAACCAGTTCATAAATGCTTCCTTTCACACATACACTCTCTCTCTCTCTCTCTCTCTCTCTCTCTCTCTCTCTCTCTCTCTCTCTCTCTCTCTCTCACGCACGCACGCACGCACACAGAGAGAGAGAGAGAGAGAGAGAGAGAGAGAGAGAGAGAGAGATGAGGCGATTGTAGCTACCTTGGTCCTCAGAACACCCTCTGAAGGTGAGAGGAGTGAAGCAGGTGCATTTGTGGGCTGGATGCAGGCTGCATCTGGCCCTGGTCTGGGATTTGGGGACATCCTACTTTAAAGTAACAGCATGAGAAGGAACCATTCAGGACTGGAAATTTGTGTACTAAATGTTTGGCTAGAAAGCTGACAGCACAATCCTAACCCCTAGTTAGGCTGGCATAAGGTCCGTGCTGGCCAGAAGTGTTGCAAAAGTGCCATAAGGCACAACAGTGCTATTCCTGTGTGTGTGTGTGGGGGGGGGGGGGTGTTATGCTAGTGCATAGACATGCGCCAACCTCCCCACGCCACTTCAGGAATGGGAGATGGGTGAGTTGTGGTCAACATCCACAGAGGGAGAATCACCACCATTCCCTCACTGTGGTAACTCTGAGTCCGTTGATTTATTCATGCCACTAGCATAAACCTATGAGACAGATAGTGAAAAAGGCTGGTTTCAACCCCCTCCTTTCACAGGAGCATTTCTTTTTGTACCAGCAAATCCATTACCAGATAAGCCATTAGTTTTTGGCTGAATAACTTTCCCAAATCGCAACATGGCCACTTGGAAGAAAAAGGGAAATGAAAATGGTTTCCATTTCAGGGCACAATCTAGTCAAATATTTCCGTGAACAGAGAAAATACACAGCCTTAAATATTCGGAAAGAAAGGTCACCTTGTCCAAAAATAGGACTACATCTGCACTTTAAATCCCATGCTAGAACAAAAGACATCTGGCAATTTCTCTTTTAAAATGAGCTTTGCTTCTTGTTCTCTAAAATAGAAAGGGAAATTACTTACAACGTATGGTGTGTGCCCAGAATGACTTTTTATGACATCCAATTCACCAGATATTATGAATCCGTGAAAATTTTTGGTGATCGCAATATAATTCTGAAAAGGTGTTAGGGAACTGGCTCATGTGCTTTAGACATGGAACTTTGAATTAATAGTATTTTATAGCACATTGCAATGAACGGGAAAACACATGCCCATTTCCTAAAAGGATAATATGAGCATTCCTCTTTAATGTTATAGAATGCTATTTTTTACTTCAAGACTTCCATACAATCTTCCTCTACTTTAAGTAATGATAAATCTCTCTCTCTCTCTGTCTGTCTTGTCCCTTCTGCTTTCCTCTCCAGGCCTTTTGTAATCAGGAAGTCATGTTGGCCATACATGTCCAACAGAGGACTGCAAAGAGAAGGTTCTCTATAGAATGCCTTAGGGGATCTGCCTTGAGGATGCAGAGCTTTACCCACTGGTTTCTGAGTAAGGACATGGTACCCTTATCTTCAGATATTTCAATATTAAAATAGTAAGGGAGGAAATTCTTGCAGACTAATTAGGTTAGTACATCCTGGGTAAAAGAGCTTATGGCAAGATAGCGAGATAGAAATGGGAAATCCATTGGCTAATTTTGGCCAGCAATTTGGCACTGCGATGGGATTTCTTATGTGCAGTCCCATCCTTATGTTCATGAAGAAAGAGATTGCTATTAAATACAGATGGAGTAACATTAAGTAATGCAGGTTGCAATCCTAAGCCTCAGTTAGACTAGCACAAGTCCCATGCTGGCCTGGGATGTCACAAAAGTGCTGTAAGACACTTCTGCACCACTCCTGGGAAGGTTAAGCCAGTGCACAGATATGCACCAGCCTTGCCACACCACCACAGGTACTGGGAGACGGGTGAATTGTGCTGGTCTAGTTAGGATTGTGCCTGCAGTGCACAATCCTTGCCTATGTCCAGTGCAATTTCCCCTGTTCTGGCAGAAATGTCACAGATATACTGTTAGGCACATTAGCAACACCATGTGAGTAGACAGGGTGTGAGGAGTCCTCTGTGTTCTTGCCAACACTGCATTCTTTTAACTGCTGGGGTGAAGTATCCACTGATTGGTTGTGTGGCTGGAAAAAGATGGTGGAAAAGCATTCAGGCGGTGGGAATGGGGTGTGTAATAGGGTGGGGAGGTTGAATTGACTGGTGGATCTGGCCCAGGAGGAGATGGAATTAGGCCTCCTTCACTATATCTCTTAGCTAGTGGAAATCCAAGTAGCCCCTTTGGTCAGGCTAAGGAGTTACATAGGGTATGTGGGGAAATACAGCTTAAGGAAAGTGCATGTGCCAATTCCTCTGGGTGCCTGTCTCATGCAGGATCTGGGGCAGCTAAAGGAGAGGGTGTGTGTGTGTGTGCCCTCTCTCTCTCTTCCTCCCCCCACCCCAAGACCATAGGAAGGAGAATGGCCAAGCTGAGTGTCACCACCTTGGCCACTCGCTTTCCTCCTCTCTATAGTCACTGAGGAGATAGAGAGAACCAACATGGCAGCACTACCAGGCTTGCTGTGTCCTGCATGGATTGAATCCACACACACCCCTCCACCGGAGTCATCATGACCCCCACTTTGAGAGCTACTACTATAGAACTTAAAACAGACAAAATAATTGGCTTTATTACAGGAACAAACTTTATTACAGGATACAAACTGCCCTAACAGACAAACAATGCCACCTATGTATATTTACACAGAAGTAAGCCCATTGTGGTCGATGAGATTTTCATGTAAGTGTATGCAGGATTGGAGCCAACTTATTATATATTATACATGCATCCTATTAAAATATTTTATGTTATTTTATGGGTTTAAAAATTTATTAAATATTCTTGCAAGTTGTGCTGCAACTTGCAACACAAAAATTATGATCTTTTGAGTTGGCCTCTGTCCTTCTGTAGGGTATGAGCAATTGCTTTCCCAAAGACAGTCTTTCCAGTATGGTGATACCATAATATTTATGCCGATAGAATAGTGACTTTTTATCCAATTGAATTTACTCAGTGATATATGAAGCAGCTGTCAAGTGTGCCATTGATTATTTGAAACATGTTCAGTAATTATAAGTTCAAAACCAGTAAAGGCAGACAAGGGACTTAATTGGATCAATTCATCTGTCCAAGTCAAAAGGGTACATCTGTCATAGGCATACGCGCAATTTCTTCTGTACAAGAAACAAGTGGGTTACAGCACTGGATTTAATACTATGAGCATGGAAGATGAAATAATTCCCCTTACAGCAATAGGCTTTTTTGCCTCTGTATTTCATGACTTGGAATAGGAATTTGATAAGCATAAATCTACTGTAATCAATGCTGAGTTAAAGAATCAGCCAATGCCTGGTGGTATAAACTGAAATATATTTGATGATAAATATATTTATAATCAAATTATAGACTAGTTTGGGGGAGTGTAGTACCAGCAAAACAAGGTTTAGGGTGAAACAATGGTGAGGTGAAAGGATTAATACTTGGGGTTTCTGTTTTAAGATTTTCACTCTGTTACTCTCCAATGTCTGAGGTGCTTCAGGTTCGAAAGGGGGGGGGCAGACAATAGAAGGGCTGGAGTGGTGGGTCTGAGGAGGACAGTCTCTAGGCCTGAGGGGACTGCGGGACAGGCTGTAAGGTCCAGGCTGGGCAGGACTGGGAGAGCCTTACTTGTAAGCAGAGGGAAAGCTGATAGGGAGCCCCAGGGGAAAATTAAGAGACCAAAGAGAAGCTAGTTGTGTTAGAGTTGGTTAGTGCCAGAAATCCAAGGGGACTTACTCCCAAGAAAGAGAGCATTGGATTTCACCTTCACTACCCAAGCCTATGCTTTCACCACCTCCACCAATGCAGCTATGCCAAAACAGCTTGCACTGCATCCTGCAAGGGAGAGGGCAGCCCTGGACATCTCTGCTTGGTTAGCATATGGGCGTGTGATTGAGAGCACAATCCTGACCATGTCTACTCAAAAGTAAGCCCCATTGTGTTCAATGGGTCTTACTCCCAGGAAACTGTCTTTAGGATTGCAGCCTTAGTCAGATGTGACTTTATCATGCTTGTTGCCTTCATGCTCAATCCACTCTCTAGGTCAGAAAGCATCATTTTGCACACAATCAGACACACAGTCAAGGCAGCTTATCTACATGTTGACATTTATTACAGGGTCACAGGACAGCTCTTCAGGGACCAGCATACGAAACAAAAATGCCAACCATTCCTGTTCTTTGTATTGAGCCTCCTTGTGCTCTGCTCTACTTAGCTGTTTCTTCATTCAGACCTTTCTTCTGGTCGTTTGCTGTGAGTGCATTGCTTCAGCCAACATGGCCTGGAAACAGAGCCAATAATACCCTATTTACTTGAATCTAATATTAATCTTTTCCAGCCAAATCTAGGGCACAATCCAGAGCAAGTTCAGCCTGCTCTGCCCTAACTGCTCTCTCCTAACTATTCTGTATCCAGAGCAGAAAGTTATGCTGCATCCAGAGAGTCAGAAAGCCTGGGCTGCCCTAACTGCTCCAGAGCATGCTAAGTTACTGAGAAATGGGGAGGACTTGCTCCTGAGGAGACACCCCTCAGATCACACTGAACAAGGAACAGATGTTGTGCCTACAGCGGTGACACGACTCTGCACATCACCTGGTTCCGAAGTCTGTGCATCACCCCTGGGATACTCTCACCCCCCTACCTGGACTGCACAGTTGCCAAAGTTGGCGCCTGCGCAGTTGTTTCAGAAGCCAACTGCATAGGCACCATCTCTGATACCTGCACAGTACTTTTCTGAAGACTTTCGGCTTCAGAGGAGACTGTGCAGACGTCAGAGTTGGTGCCTGTGCAGTACTCTTTCTGAAGCCATTCGGCTGCCGCTCTGCCTCCTGAGTGAGGCCGAATGGCCATGCAGAGGCGCAGACTTCCTCTGCCCAATAATGTCTCCTCTGAAGCTGTTCGGCATGCTCAGTCTTTTTCTGCGCAGTGCACCTCAGATGGCCGTTCACGGGCATGCTGACGCCCAGGGCCTGCCAAAGGACTGTCAAACTCCTCTGGTGCATCACCCCATATGGAGCACACCACTCAGTGCAGCCCACACCAACCTCACCAGTCTGGTGACGCCACTGGGTGCCTGCCTTATAAGGAGTCCCTGATGAGATGCCAGTACATTCAACAGTGAATACAAGGGGCTTCTTGGAATGGCCTGCTGTATCCTGAGGTTTGTGGGCATCCATAGTTGTTTTATATCCTAAGGTTGAGAGGCAGGTGTTGCAGCTAGGCTGGCCAAGAACTCAGATTTTTGGTCAACACTGCCATTCTTACTCAGGCCTTATCATGGACCCCTATGGATCTTCTCATTACTATACCTGCTCCTGAGGTGGTATATCTCTGAGGAGCTGGAAGAGGACATTTCTGCCTTGGAAACAGGCTCTGGATACAGAGTAACTGCTCTACCCTAAGCAATGCTAAACATGCCCTCAACATGCCTCTCCTGAACTGCGTAGGGCAGAGCAGCTAGGGCAGAGCAGGTCCTCCTCTCTTAGGGCACCCTATGTTGCCTTGCTCTGCCCTAAGCCTCTTCCAGAGTAACTGGGCTGGAGCATCTTGCAGTTGCTCCACCCTAGTGATAGATAGGGCAACCCAAGGGCTCTTATGTGGACAGATAAGTTGCTCTGGATTGTGCTGCCTGTCTCCAAAACAGAGATGCACATTAGATTCAATGGCACTAGATTCAATGGCAATAAATTCAACTAAATACAGGTATTTTAATGGTAAGTTTAGATCAGAATTTAGTTAAATAGTTCACTATGTTGTAATTAAAATGTAATATTAACCTACTGTTGTATAAAGTAGTGCACTTAGGTAAAAATCAGAACATAAACCATTGCCATTTTGTCATCTTATATATTATTTATATGCAGGAAAATTAAAATTTGTACCTGCTTTGCAGTTGCTCATTACAATCACCACTAAACATTTTAAAATCTCAAGCCTTTTAAAATAGGGGTGCACTTTAGATTTGAAGGTGCATAAGATTTGAGTAAATACAGTACATATGAATATCCTGTTACCTCATTCTGAGCTATCATCTCCAGTGAATATACAAATGGATTTTGTGGGTCACATCCTGTCCTACAAAGATAGCTCAACTGCCTGACAATATAATCCTAAGCATGTCTACTCAGAAGTAAGTCCTCTTGTATTCAATGGGGCCTACTCCCAGGAAAGTGTGTTTAGGATTGCAACCTAAGTGGTTTTCTTCTTGTTTTCCATTTCTAAAAGTGAACGTATTGCTTCAGGTTACAGATTTTAAATGAAGAGACAAAACCCTGAAAAAGAGGAGATGTTAAAGCCTTATCATTTCAATGTGATTAGCTTCTTCAGGGCAATGTGATTTCCTTATCTGGACACAGAATGGTCTGTCTGACCCAGCATTAACTAAACATTAATACCCAGTAAAACCTTTGGAAGGTTATTTACTGAAATCTGGAGAAATGCACAACTCATACATAGAGCTTAACACTTCCCCCTGTTGGTGCCGCAACATATAGAGGACTTTTAAAAATTCAAATGTGCATACCGCTAATGTTTCTCATTGCATGAGGCATCAGGTTGTTGAGGGATTTGGGGCAAAGCCCTGCACTAGATCTCAAATGGCAGTCCCCAGTGACACTTAGGGTGTCACCATTGCCACTTGTGTCAGGGCCACTGAGCCTTCTCACAAGCATGTACCCTTGGCCAGTAGCCTGACCTGTGTGCAGACTTTTAATGTCAGTGAAACTAACACAAGGCTGTTACAAGGCTGATAAGCCAGTGCTGTCCAAAGACGCCTCTGTTGTCATGTGACCAGCATGGCAAAAGCACACTGTTCAGTGCCAAAGCGCTGAAGGCAGGAGGGAGCGTTCCTGGGTGGGGAGGAAGGGACTCTGTGAGGGAGGGTGAGAGGGGGATGACAGGGCTTGGACCAGCATTTATTGCCTCCTGGGCACCATTGGGCATCACCAGCCACTATGCACCACCACACACCACTGGGCACTAGGCATTTATACCGGGCACCACTGGACATCACTAGTGGGCACCAAGCACTTCTGGGCACTGGACATCCCTGCCAGGCACTGATCATGGGGCACTGGGCACCACCAGGCACCACCAGGCACCTCTGGGTGATGGACACCACCATGTATCCCTGATGGGCACCAGGCACAACTGGGCAACACAGGGCACTGGGCAGCAGGCAGCACAGGGCAACAGGCAGCACAGGGCACAACTGGCACCTCCAGGCAGTGGGCACCACTAGGCACCACCAGCTGTGGTCACCACCAGGCACCATACACCACAGGGCCCTAGACATCCCTGCTGGGCATCAAGCACCAGTGAGCTCTGGGCATCTCTCAAGGGCACCAGGCACTACAAGGTACTAGGCATCCCTGCCAGGCACTGGTCATGGGGCACTGGGCACCACTGGACACTGGGCATCACCAGGCATCCCTGCTGAGCACCAAGCACCACCAGGCAACACAAGGCACTGGGCAGCAGGTATCACTAGCATCAAATCGGTTGTTAGAGGGAAGGAATGCACTCCCCAATTTTCATGCTTCTGGGTTCAAGGATTTGGGCTGGGCAGTGGTGAATCTAATGATCATGTAGCCTGGTTCAAAGCTCAAAATGTGGCTCTGGAAGTGATGTCACAACCAGAAGTGATGTCATCCTGGGATATTTTTCTAAATTTTTTTAAAAATTTTCCCCTGCAACAACAAAATCAAATTTAATTAAGTAAAAATATGAAAAGTGTGCCCTTTATTGGTTAGGAAAACTGTGCTGGGCCAAAGAGGAATGATTCTTTCCCTGCAAAATATAATGGGAGTACCACTTAGAAGTACCTGTATACCCAGTCAGCATGGGGTATTATGATATATGTAAATGGAAATGAGAGCTCTTTCATTATTTGTTGAACACCTCATTTGAACACAACACCTTATTTGTTCTATACAGTATCAGAATTGAATCTCATTGGCTGTGAGAGCAATTAGTATCATTGGAAAGTTGAGTTACAAAAATCCACTTTTTGTTCCATCAACTTTTGTGTTTTCATTTTCTGGTTAATTGGTCATACCTTTAGATATACTATAGATATTCCAATGCAGTTTTGTTTCATTGAATTCTGCATTAAATTACCTTTCTAATGATATATAACATGATGGTATTATCATTCATATGTAGCTTGTATTTCACAATTTTAGCCACTAGTGTTAAATTCAGCTTGTAACCTGCCTAAAGGTTCTAGCCTGGTGCAATGCTAGCCTAGCTATGCCACTGGGGCTAGGCACTGAGGAGTCAGTGAATCAGTCAGTCTTCAATGTTAAGTATGAGAATGAAAACATGTTGTACTCCTTTTCACCCCCTTAGGGGTTAAATTTCTAACAGTTGGTTCTTAGAGGGTTCCTAAAATCACAGAAGGAATATCCTCTCCAAAGTTAATGCCTCTAGGGGCACAATCCAGAGCAACTACGGGGAGTCCTTGCTCCGGTGCAAGAACAATTTGCTTTGGATTGCAATATGAATTTTCCATAGGTTTTCATTACGTGGTACAGTAACTACGGGTACACATAATGTCTCTTACGTGCTCCCGTAGTTGCTCTGGATTGTAGGGTATGTCAGTGGATTTGGGCTGGGCATTGATGAAATAGGGATTCTTCAATGTTAAGTATAGGGATGAAAACACATTGCACCCACTTAGGAGTTTAATTTCTAAAAATTGGTTCTTAGTGGGTGCTCATATCATGGAAGGAATATGCTCTCCAAATTTCATGCTTCTAGGTCCAGTGGTTTTAGCTGGACTTCGACAAGTCAGTCTGTGACTAGAGATGGTGAATGGGAGACAGGGAGACAAGTCTGTCTTAGTTCTGACCCACGAATATATACACCGTTTAATCTTCTCTCTTTCTGGGGTCCTGTGAATCTATTTTTTATTCACTTCCTAAAAAGCTTTTGACAAAATTGTCTCATTTATAGTGAGAATAGTTTGCAGACTGATGCTGACACTCTTCATTTCAACTCCTTCTGCGATGGTTCAAGGAAATGGAAGAAACACCACAACTGTATGATTTCCTGTTGATATTTGTAATTAGCCATTAGTTTAGGCCTTTAGTGTGTTGTTGTTTTAAGCCCTCTGTCTGGTGGGAGAATGATTTCTGCAGTCAGATAAAGCAATAAAGTCGGCAACATTTTCTCATGTAAATGGAAGTAGTTCAACCTCCTTAGTTTTTGCTGGCAGTTAATATTATGGGAGGGCCACTTTGTTACACAGCAGATACAAAATGAAACATGTTGTTGTCAACTATATCTAGCAGAAAAATGTAGAGTAGTTGGTGGGGCTATAGGAATCCATATGTGATTGAACTTTATGGTTGGAAAATTATAGGCACAAATAAATGCTTTTCGCTCCTGCCATTTCCTCATTCATCTTAAGGGCTGGATTTAGGTTTGATGGGGCCTAAGCTATTGAAGGTAATAGGGCCCTTTTTATGTTCAGCTGTCCTTTGTCAACAACAAATTGTCACTGTTTTATGGTTTGAATATATGCTATATGATAATTTATGGACCTAATAGGTATCTAAAGCCATTTGTACATAATAAAATATGTATTTTATCAAAGTAATTGTTGAACTGAAATTTTTGGGGGCCCCCAAAACAGTGGAGCCCTAAATTAGAGCTTATTTAGCTTATATGTAAATCCGGCACTGTTCACCTCATAAAGTTTAGGGTTGACATTTGTATGGTTTAACATTTACAATAATAAACTCCACCCAAGTGTTTTATACAAAACTAGCAGCAACTGGAGTGGAGTGTCTGTTGTTTACTGCTAAAGGTAGCTGAAGTCCCCAGTGCCTTCACTGGTGTGCAGTGTTTTTCTGCAGTTGAAGGTTTATAAACAGCAAGGTTTCCTTTTCTGCACAAGATGTACTTTATGTCTGCTGTACATGAGAAATTTCCACCAGTTTGGTGTTGGGGGGGCACTTTAACTAGTGAAATGTGCCTGTGTCGCCTGAGTAAAATTTCAAGAATACAGTATTTCTAACCTAACCCTTGTGCAACACCCTCCTGTGCAAAACCCCATGCAACACTCCTCCATGCAGCAACACCCTGTGCAGTGCTGGTCCCCTAACCCCTGTAACACCCCCATGTAACACACACCCGTGACCACCTTCTGTACAAACCATCTTTTCAGTGTGCACCCATCCCCCTTCCCATGCACACCAGGCACTGGGCACCAAATTGGCTGGATGTTGATCAGTCAGTTTTCAATGTTAAATATAGAACAAAAACACATTGCACCCTTTTTCAGCCCCTTAAGGGTTAAATTTCTCAAAATCGTTTCTTGGTGGATGCTCACATCACATAACAAACACTCTCCCCAAGTTTCATGCTTCTAGGTCCAGGAGTTGGGGAAGGGCGGTGATCAGTTATTGATTTTTCTATGTAAAGTATAGGGAGGAAAATGTCTTGCAGCCCTTTTCACCCCCTTCCAGTTGGAATTTCTGAAATCTGGTTCTTAGTGGGTGCTCCCATCACAGAAGGAACACCCTCTCCAAATTTCATGCTTCTGGGTCTGGTGGTTTTGGCTGGGTGTTGATGAGTCAGTCATTGAGTGACTTCAGTTTTATATACTGAAGTAAATAGAAGATGTGAAGGTATTTCTACATGCTCCACTTCCTGGGGGAAAAGGTTTTGAAGATAAGCAGATCTTTTGGTGAGCTCCAGGTCTGTAGAGAAAGAGATAAGATAATGGATAACGGAGTGAAACTTCCAGAGAATCTCAGCTTTGTTTTTTGTTTTTTAAAAAAGAACAAGTTTCTAGCCTTCATGAGTGTGAAAATTTGTTGATCTGTGAATGAAACTTCAGCACTCGGCTTCAGTGTCTGACACTCTTAACATTTGTGATTTCTGGTGTGATACCCTAACAAAATGAAAACTAAAACATGAGGTTAGCTTTGCAAAGGCAGGGTATAGCATACATACATACAGACATACAGACAGACAGACAGACAGACAGACGCTGGCCTCCCCACACTATGCCAGACTGAGTTATGTGACCTAAATTGGTTAGGATTGCACCCTCGTTCTTTAATCAGTACGATCTGTAAACTAATATGAGTATATTCTTGAAAAAATTGACTGTGGGTAAATTTCATCATGTGGAATCGCAGTCTAGTTCCAGTAAGATGTAAAAGGGTAAGCAAATGTTCTATTTCTATTTTACTGATGTCTGTATCTTAGGTATCTTATTCAGTCCTAAAAAGTCCTAATACAGTTAGATGCAGCTCGCATTATAGGTTTTTCACACCTCTAATGACTTCTCTTGCCTGCCTCTGGCTCTTTTCCAGATCTTCCATATCCTGAGCTCAGCTAAGGAGATACGTTTGCTTTGTAGTTTTTACTGGAACTTGCCAACTCACTATGATGCAGCTGGTCTGCATTTGTGGAGGACTGTCACTTCCAAATGAACTCCTTTAGAATACTAACAGTAGCGATGGTATTCATAATGTTATTAGTATTGATACATATTTTTATAGTGGCACATGGCACAGCATAGAAGATCTCATCAATTTCTGTAACAAGGTTGTGAAACAGGCCACTAATGACTTTTCCATTCAGCCACACCAGATGGCTGTGACTTATTAAAATCTTCCAGTACGTTTATGGTTAAGCTTCCCAACATATCCCTCAGTAACCATCAGGCTATACTGTACTAGTTCCTGCTAATGTGGATGCCGGATCTTTGCAGACTATCTGAGCTTTGAAGTTTTAGACACTCAAGGACAGACTGTGCAATATCAAAGCAATGCTGTATTTTCTTGTCCATCTTCTTATCACAGAACTGCAAATAATCCCATTAGCGTGGAACAAAGCACAGCTCTTTTCAGATCCTACTGTGTGTACGTACAGTGAAATTGCTCATATTTCCACCATGTGTTTTCTCGGCTTCACAGAGAAGCCGGAGCCAGAGACTATCTCACTCGCTCTTCAGATCTGAGCATTATACAAATCAAATTCACTGGGCTAGGTGCCAACTTTGGGAGTTTCTTTCATTCGCTTCTCCAAGATCACAGAAATGCATGCTGGTGTTGGTCTATGTGACTGAACCCCCACCACCACATGCCAATCTGGATTCAAGACTTCAGGCCGCCCTTCGTTAAGCATATTTTGCAGCCCTCTTTGCAAGCAGTTCCAGCACAAGAATTTATTGTCTGGTTCTTTTATAGTTGGTAGCAGTTAAAATCTATGCTTTTTATGTGCTTAGCGCAGGCAGTGCTAAAGAGATTTAAGAATCTCTTTACAATCAACTTCTACCAGAGATGAGCGCTACTGCCCTAAATTTTACTGGAGGTGACCTTTTACCCACCTGACTATATTCTCTGCCTGGATACCTCTTCCTGCTTTCTCAGCAGATGAAATTATGACCGGATTTAGAGCTATGCGGCTTGTGCTTGTCAGCTAAATATGATTTTCCTTACCACAGGTTTCTGGTAGCTTACCATCCAGGCTGCAATCCTGTGCACACTTTCCTGAAAGTAAACCCCACTGAAAACAATGGGACATACTTCTGAGTATACCAGCATTGGCTTGTGCTCTCATTCAGTTTGTACACTGCAACAATTGTAAATGCTGTATGTAAAAAAATGGAACATTTAATAGAGATGCTGTATGTAAAAAAATGGAACGTTTCTTGGGTTGCCCATCTGGGAACAAGGATGGTTTGAAAACAGGGTGGCTTTTGTTCCCAGAAAACTTGGATTGTCCCAGTTTTCAGGAATTGCGTTCAATACTGGCAAGTTTGACAGGGGTTCCTGTCCTGGTTTTGTGGAAGAGAATTATGGCAACCCATTACATGTGCAATTTGTATTACTCCTCATCAATGCGTTAATTCCCTTCTTAGGTAAACTGCTTTAAGAACTTTCTCTTTAAAAGTGGTACATAAACATAATAAAGAACTTCAAAGCAGTTCCAGGAAAGTGAATGCTTTCCTCTGGTTTCTTGTTCATCACAGTGGCATCTACATAAGCTAGAGTTAACAATACAGATGATGCAAGTACTATTAATGCGGAACAACAAGACAACCCCACTGGTGGATACTGGCAGGGTAGGGTACAGGAGCTGTGCTCTTCCAGGAGGATATCAAGAATCACCATTTGAGCTCAGAATGAGCGTTGCTTGTGATTTCAAATCCTCTTCCTCAGGGGTGTGTGTGTGTGTGTGTGTGTGTGTGTGTGTGTGAGAGAGAGAGAGAGAGAGAGAGAGAGAGAGAGAGAGCCTTGCTGAATCTTATCTTATTCAATTTCTTTCATTAGCTGCTGAGCCTGGTTGGCTTAGGCTAAGGGTCTCTAAACATTTTGCTGGAGGTCCACATCGTCTTTCTGATACTGTGTCAGGGGCTGGTAGAAAGAAAAAGAATTGACTTACATTTTAAATTTGAATAAATTTACATAACTGAATATATTAGTGATGGAACTTGTGAATGAATTCCAATCAGTTCATAAGCACAAGGAACTTTGATACAATCCTGTTCACACTTTCCTGGGAGTAAGCCCTTTGACTACAATGGGACATCTGAGAGTGTGCACATAGAATCGGGCTCTTAACTCCAATAAAATGTGTAGTGTTGGATCGTCAATCTCCTTTCTCGGCTTTCTCTTATATTCAAGAGCATGAATTGCTGCTGCAGCCCTCGTAATGAAACACCATCTGTTTAAATGTTTGTTTTGCATCTTTTCTTTGGTTCCTGGCATTGTATGCCACTTCTCAGAAGCAAGGCTGTTTTGGAAGTCCTAAATTCAATCTAATGTCCTTGACTGATCCGCAATTCCTATTACAGGCGTTGGTGATTCTCTCTCCCTCTCTCTATATCTTCCCTCTTTTTGTTTTAAGTTTATGTAGCTTGCATTAACAGTAGGCTGCTTGGCAGTCATTCTCATCTACATTGCTTGGCTATTAAACTGTCTGTTGTGTGTTTCAGTTGCCCATTTATGTACTGATGACACAAAGAAGGTTAATTTAGAAGTCTAGGAACATGACACATTTGGGAGCTTCAAGGGACCAGCTAGTTTTATACGGCAGAAACCCACCTGTCAGATTATAAAACATTCTGTCAAAATAGAAATATGGTTTCACAAATTGGCATATAACGTAAAGCATCAATCTTTACACAACCATCTTTACCTTCTCCAGCTGGATCTGGGTGTGCTTTTGGAGCAAATAATTTGAATTTATTTAGTTGTTAGTATTAGTTTAACCTGAACATTTGTCATTCCATTTTGTTTCTTCGTAAACAATAACTCAGTTGAAAGTGAGACAATGAGCAAAATACTAACCATGCCTACTCAAAAATAAGCCCCATTTTGTTCAATAGCGCTTACTCCCGGAAAAGTGCCTTGAGGATTGCAGCCAATGGCTACAATCCAGAGTAACTACGGGACGACATAAGAGACATTATGTGTACCCGTAGTTACTGCACGCCTAGTGAAAACCTATGGGAAATTCATATTGCAATCCAGAGTAGCTTGTTCTTACTCCAGAGCAAAGACTCCCTGTAGTTACTCTGGATTGTGCCCAATGAAGACTTTTCTCTCAGGACACAAGATTAAAAAGGAGAATATGTCCTGGACAGGACATATGGTCATCCTGAGTCAGGGTTATTTACAACATGTATAAGCCAGCACTGTAAATGTTGTTACTCTTTCTTCAGTTTTAGAATAGGGTTTCAATCCTATCCACATTCACCTGGGAGGAAATTCCATTGAATACAACAGGGCTTACTTCTAGGGGGCAGACATACACAGGATTGTGCTACATATTCTCAAAAATACACTAGGCATCTTGTCCTAGGCTAATGCACTGTAGCTGGGAATAAGGCATCTGTTGTAGTACGAAAATCTTTTTTCATTTCTGAAAGTGGTTGTGAAAATGGTTAATATGCAAGACACAGATATGCATTCGGATTTTCCCAGCTGCACTGAGCAGTAACAGAAGCCACACTGAGCAGCTGTCAAAACTGACGCATCTTGAGGGCTTTTAATGTAAAATTGTATCAAACAGGAAAGCCAAAGAAATCATCTACCACATTGTCCTAGAAACTTCCTAAGTTGTTGCTCTGACCCTGAAATCCAGAGTAACTACGGGAGCACGTAAGAGACTTTACGTGCACCCGTAGTTATTGCACCACCTAGTGAAAACCTATGGAAAATTCAAACTGCAATCCAGAGTAGGTTGTTCTTACACCGGAGCAAGGACTCCCCGTAGTTACTCTGGATTTTGCCCTGAGTGTATATGTTTTCTCCTATCTGATTTGCAAGTAACTAGAAGATTTGAACCTGGAATTCTTGCAGCAGTTCACTGGTGCCTTACTTACAACCAACCAAGGCTAGTCAAGCAAGACCTCCAGATTCCTGAGCTCGTGGCATCTCAAATGCTTCCCCTCTTTATTTGATGATATGTCAGTCTTTACTTTTGGGAAGCCCACAAGTACTGCATGAAACAAATGCTCTTCCTCTGAACTTGCCCACCTCCCTAGCAACCAGCACCTACTACATGTATATTCCCACTGAATAGTTTATTTGCAAGAACATAGAGAACCATGTTCTTGTTGAAAAATATAGTGGCCAAAACATTAACAGCTTTGTAGTTGTCACAGAGCCAGTAAATCACTCTCACACCTCCTTGGCATCAAATATGCCTAAGGAAGGTACTATGGTAGAAACTGAATAATTTTGCCTCCTCTCTCCAAATTATAAACAGCCATTTATTAGTCGCACACAAGCTAATTATGTGTCTATGCCAGATGGAATTACACTGTAGACTGCAACAACATTTATTTTTTTCAAAAGACTATGAAGGATTTGTATGACTCTATCAATGCAGCTTTGTACATCTAGTTCTTTGTTTGCTGTTTAGAGAAATGTTGGACACTTTCCTCCTTGTGCTGTCCATACAATTTATTTAGGACAGGAAGGATCCCTCTCAGCTTCAGTAGACTAAGGCTGCAATCCTAAGAGCACTTTCCTGGGAGTAAGCTCCATTGAACTTCAATGGAACTTACTTCTATGTAGACTCAAACAGGATTGCATAATAAGTCCCACTGATTCCAGTGTGAGAGATAAGCATGTGCTTAAACCTCTCCCATTGAAATCAATGCAACTTTATATTGCATCCTTTTAGCTCTTTGTAATGAAGGTCAGAGGCATTATGGTGTGAAAAAGCTTTTGGAAAGTGCTTCTGTAACTTCATAATTAAACCAGAAATGGTTGATTTTCCCTCTTTCAAACTTTTATGATGCACAACATATAAAAATATAAATTTCAGTGATTGTAGAATATTCATTTTGTTGAATATGAGTATCTGGGTGCTGCTGTTTAGTCTCATATCATGCTGTGATGCCCTATTATGCTTGGTAAAGCATAATAGCATAATTAACTCACTCAGAAAAGACCTCCTCCCTCTTTTACCGACATGTATCATATAAATTCTGTTAACTTTTAAAAGGACTGTCACATTGTCAACATGTACTATGGACAGTTTTTATATCAGGGCTCGGCAACTATGGTCCAAGAGCCGGATGCAGGCCACGCATCACCCAAGATCATCTGGTGTGCATGGAATTTGGCTTTGGAGGGGCAAAGCCTCCTAACCAGTTTTCTGCTTGCTGGAGAAGAAACTACAGAGCAACCTGCCCAGGTTCTCAGAGCCTCTATGCTTTGTGCAGTACAGGACTTCATAAATCTAAGCAAGCAGCTCAACCATTCCCTTCCAGCATGTGGAAAATAGGGTGGAAAATGTTCACTCCCAAGCGAAGCTCTACACATTCACTTCTGAGAGTTAAGTAAACTGGAAGTTCTGCAAAAATACGCAGGGTAACCATATAGAAAGGAGGACAGAGTGCCTGTACCTTTAACCATTGCATAGAAGAGGGAATTGAGGCAGGTGCTGCCTTTTCAACCCTTCTATGTTGAGCTACACCTGCCTAAATTTGCTCTTCTATGCAAGTCTTAAGGGCAGAGGCACTTTGTCCTCCAATTCTATATGGTCACCCTGAAAATACGATGATGTCATCACCAAATGTCTAGCCCCTTTGCTGAAAGAGTTGCTGATCTGTTTTTATGTTGTATTCATTTTACTGTCAAATATTGAGATTGGTTGAAGAAATCATGTTAGAGCTGATGACTTTAAAACATTACTTCATCATTGTTTTCAGCTAAATAAATGGAAAAGTCAGATACACACTTTCCTCCATCTTTCAGCTCCTATCAGGAACACATGAATGCTAGTCAACCAAAGCAACTGGCCCTAACCAGTGTTCATGTCTGAGATACCCCCACTCATCTTCTCAATGCATACACTATGGTTATTGTACTACATCATCTTTCTTCTTCTTCTTCTGTGTTCATCCTGCACAGTGATGGAGTATGCTACTCTGGATCTCTGACGTCATTTCTCCCACTTGTGGACTTGGTCTGAGTCTGGGTGTGGGTGTACTACATCATTGTACTACATCATTTTTAAAAAAAAGAAAAAGCAGAATTCTGGAGACTATAGAAACATTGACAAAATTGAAGACCTTTGTTACAGTCTGCAGTTCAAAATATTTCTAAGGGCACTATCTAGGGCAGTGAGGAGTGCCCTAGCTGGGTTGCCCCAAGTATTCTCAGTCCAGAGCAGAATGTTATGCTGGACGCTCTGGCAGGATGCCACTGCGCATTGACAAACTTCTTCAGGAAATTCCAAGCACTTACCAGGAATTTGCTGGCCAAGTCCCCTTTCTAGAAGAAGATGACAGTTGTGCTGAAATTTGCACATGGAAGGGGACACATCAATATTAATAAACAGAACTCTGTCTGTTTCAGCCTTTATCACACGGTGTCCTTTTATTAGGCAACTAGCAAAAATCGTACCCGAGTTGTGGGAGTAAAATTCCCAGGTATGCCATCCCTCCACTGTGCATAAACCCCCATGCACAACAGTCCCCCATGTACAACATCCCCTACGCACATCAACCCCCCAATGTTCATCAGCCCCCATGCGCATCATCTCCCCTTGTGCAACCCCCCCATGAGCAACATCCTCCCTAGTGCAACCCCTCCCTCCAAACAATATCCCCACCGTGCACAGCGCACTGAGTACCAAATTGGCAGGAGATTGGTCAGTCTTCCATGTTAAATATAGGACAAAACATGTTGCACCCCTTTTTCAGCCACTTAAGGGTTAAATTTCTCCACATCAGTTCTTGGTGGGTGTTCATGTGACATAAGGTGTTCATGTGACATAAGGTGTTCATGTGACATAAGGTGGGTGTTTATGTGACCCCTCCCCGAATTTCATGCTTCTAGATCATAGAATCCCTCAGTTGCCGGTTCTTCAATGCAAAGTTTAGGGAGGAAAACGTGTTGTGACCCTTTTCAGCCCCTTCCTGTTGGAATTTCCGAAAACCGGTTCTTAGTGCACCCCTCAGTCACGGAATGAACACCCACCCCAAATTTCACGCTTCCAGGGAAGGCCCAGCTGTTTTGGCTGAGTGACTTTTTTCTTTTATATATACAGATAAGATTTGCACTATTTGCTAGCATTAAAACTCAGAGTTGAACCCATATGGTTGTTCCTTAATCAAAATATAATGGAAGCTTGTCTTTCAACTTCTCATTGTGTACTGAATTAATAGACCTAGGCTTAGTGCATTGAATAGTGAGCAGTAGTGTATCTTGTTAATAGAAATTCTAGACATTTGCATGCTGTAGGGGTACTAATCTGGAATAAGGTTGAGGGGCCTTATCCCTCAAAAACTCATGCTAAATTTAAACAAAGTAAGTTATGTGTTCAGGAATCTTAAGCAGCAGGGGAAACGCGTGCGCGCGCACACACACACATTAGAGAAATGAATTGCAGTAAGGAAGAAAGGATATATATTAACATGAAATGAATTATAACATGTCTGACTTTAAATAACTCGCAATGTGAATTTTAATAATTAAAAATGCATTATGAATGTTTCCCAGGTTTGTGACAGGACTATAAATTGTAAAAACAACTATTGGTAAAGCAAACATTATTTCATTGTAGTTAAACTCCTGCATAATGAGATGGCATATTTGGGACAATGCTATTTGCATGCTAACAGCTTCAAGCTACAATTATATACTAATGCTGTGGTAGGATCCCAGCATGTCAAGCCTACTAAAGGATCGCCTATGTAATCCTGTTTTCAGGATCCATACTGCTCACAGGAAACCACTGTGTAAGATCACTGAGAAACAATTAGTTGTAAGCAACAATACAACCTGTAGGGAAGTTCATTGGCAAAACAGATAGCACAGTGAGCTGTAGCCTCTTCAGCTTTGTCCAAATGTGAGTTGGATTGAAAATGAAATGAACCACTGAATGATTCTGACTAGAAGTTTCTAGTGGGCATTCACACATCGCAACTTAAAGCAACCCCAACACATTGTTGGAAAAATAGCCACAGGTTCTTTTATGTTAAGACAAAAATCCTGATAGGGCCCAAAACAGGGGCCTGATCACTGGCACCTGGGCATGTTTTATCCTAACTCTCTTCCTGGGCCTAATCTGCTTGAACTAAGAACATAAAAAGAGCCTTCATTAGATCAGGTCAAAGCCCCATCTAATCCAGCTTCCTGTATGTATCATACAGCAGCTCACCAGATGCCTCAGGGAGCACATAAGACACCTGCATCTATGTGTCCTCCCCTGCATCTGGCATTTTCATGTTGCCCACAGCTACATCTGTCTATGCACACCCACACACATGCCCTTCATGGCTTGTAACCTATGGTGGTCCTTTCCTCTAGGAATTTGTCCAACTAAGTTAAAAGCCTTGAGGCTAGATGCCATCATTACATCCTGTGGCAAGGAATATCACAGACTAACTACACGCTGGGTAAAAAAAATTTTCTCTGTCTGTCCTAACCCTCCCAACATTCAATTTTAGTGGATGTTCCCAAAATTTCCAACTGGAAACTGGATACAGAATTGGGAATTCCCGCTCTGAAAATGATAATACTGTAATGGCTTATGGAAGAGTAAGGAAATATTTTTTTCTGAAGCATCCCTATCCCAACCCCTTCCCTCACGCCCATGCATGCAGACTATAGCCCAGAGTGTCATGGTATGCTTCATGCTGTGGTGGGGAAAAGGATATGATTTGACCGTTCTTTGGCTGTTTCCCTTCCCAGAAACATAGGTAACCAAGCTGGGTGAGAGAGAGAGCGAGCAACATCAATTAGATCTCCATAAGGTAAGTCAGGAAGGATAATTGATCTGGCATTTAAAAGAAGCAGCTTGCAGCACCCCAAAACCAGTGGTGGGCTTCAGAGGGTTCTCACAGGTTCTACAGAACCCTTTGCTAATGAGTGCCTGGTTCTGAGAACCGGTTACTAATGGGACAAAGAACCTGTTATTAATTTAGGTTATTAGGACACAGAACCTGTTGTTAATTTATTTGAATCCCATCATTGCCCAAAACCTTTACCTTCCTCTCACAAGAACTTCTAGCAACTACAAGAGAGAAACCCTTGGTTCTCCTCAAAGGGATGACACAAATGGACAATTTCTTTGGAGGCAACCTGACCTGTAGGCCAACCTGGTCATCAAATTCTCCACTCATGTTGGATGACCGGGTTCTGAATGTGATCAAAGGGCAGAAGGCAATGCAAAACTGATGTGGCGCAACTAGGGTGGTCACAAGCCCCATCTCTGTTACCTTCCAGCCTCTTCAAACACAAAACGCAAAGCCATTTATAGAATATTATATAGAATAACCCATTTATTCTAATTTCAGAAAGCTGTTAGCTCCATGCCAAATTTTATCTTGGCTTTATCTATCTTTTATTGCGATGAAATTTTAAAATGCACTTTGCATTTTCAACCGTTTTATTTTTCACAATTGTTAAATTGTTTTAACAGCTGTTTATATCACCTTGGGTCAGTGGTGGGCTCCAGCAGGTTTGCACCTACTCTATAGAACCGGTTGTTAACAAGAAATAGGACATATAAATTTAAAAATAGCCATTTAAAAGTGGCTGCCAGAATCCCATCACTGAATCCCATCACTGCCTTGGATGCAATTCTATATACCAACTTTCCAGCACTGGTACAGCTGTGCCAATGAGGCATGCGCTTCAGTTGGGGGGGGGGGGGCTGTCACAGAGGCTTCCTCAAGGAAAGGGAATCTGTATTCCTTTGCCTCATACTAGCATTGCCTTTACCCCGTAACTGGAAAATTAGTTTGGATTTCACCCCTTCTTTGTTTTATAAACCATACTGGGGTTTTAAAAGAAAACCAGGGTAGATGCATAGCTGAGGAGGAACACACGAGGTGTGCAGTGCCCTTGAAGCGATGAGTAGTCATAGGTGCATGGGTTATATGTTAAAAATAAGGTGCATTTGTGCAGTGCCTTTGAAAATTGTTGCTCAAGAACTGCTCCTTGAGGAATTGCTCTCATTCCCACAAAGCAAACTGTTTGGCTTGCTGTGATTTCAGATTGCAGGATGTGTCCTCTTTTTGTGCCCCAGAAAAGAACTTCAGTGTCCTTTTCCCTGTGAGCAGGCAGCATGGAGCCTTCTTGTAATGAATAAATCATATGTCATAAATCGTATGCTATAATTTAAATTTAATAAGTAATTTAGGCTGCAATCCCAACCACATTTTCCTGGGAGTAAGTGGTATTGAAGTCAATGGGACTCTGATGGGATTTACATCTGAATAGACATGCATAAGAAGGGCTCTCAGGCTACAGTCCTCTCTACAGTTGTATAGGAGTAAGCCCCATTGACTATAATGGGACTTACATCTGAGTAGACATGCTTAGGATAGGGCTGTAAGGCTGCAGTCCTCTCCACACTTGCAGATGAGTCAGCCCCATTTATTGTAATGGGACTTACTTCTGAGTAGACATGCTTAGGATAGGGCTGTAAGGCTGCAGTCCTCTCCACACTTGCAGATGAGTCAGCCCCATTTATTGTAATGGGACTTACTTCTGAGTAGACATGATTAGGATAGGGCTGTAAGGCTGCAGTCCTCTCCACACTTGCAGAGGAGTCAGCCCCATTTATTGTAATGGGACTTACTTCTGAGCAGACGTGCTTAAAATAGGGCTTTAAGGCTGCAGTCCTCTCCACACTTGCATAGGAGTAAGCCCCATTTATTGTAATGGGACTTACTTCTGAGTAGACATGCTTAGGATAGGGCTGTAAGGCTGCAGTCCTCTCCACACTTGCATAGGAGTAAGCCCCATTGACTATAATGGGACTTACATCTGAGTAGACATACATAAGATTTGGCTCATAGTGTTTAAATGAAACCACATGAGATCGCTATAGGAGTGTTTCAAGCTTTTATTTTGTGTCATGAGGGGGAACGTCCACCATTTCGAGTCCACCTTTTAGGGTGACAACACTTGCTGATCCTCAATTCTTTTTGAGCGGGAAAAACTGTTGATGGGGGAGGGGGAAGAAGGAGGAGCACCTTAGAACGTTAGAATTTTGGGCTGAAGGGGTGCGCGCACCGGGAACGCGCTCGCACGCGCGAGACCCCCTCCCACTCTCGCTATCTAGCCAGTACTGAGGAGGCGCGTGCAAAGGAAAGGATGTCGGGGGCGCGCACTTAGAGGAGGGCTGTCACCGACTACACCGGCGCATGCGCAATGTGAAGCTCGCATGACGTCAGTGTCAGCTGTCATCTCGCGCCGTCCAGCATCTCCAGCCTCATCGGATGAGGGGAGCGAAGGAGGGGGCTGCTAGTGGGTTCCGGGGCGGGTCCTACGAGGGGAGGCGGGTCCTTGGAGGGGGAGGAGGCTGCTCGCCAGGTGTGAGGAGGAACCGGCCGGCAGCGAGAGAAAGAAGGAACTCCTCCCTTGTTATCCCAGCCACGGAGACTGAGGGGCCAGTCCCTGCAAGGCGCTTCGTCCTCTCCGCGTTGCCCTTGTGGTGAGTGAGCAGAGCGGGCGGGCTCCCTCAGGACATCCTCAGGCCCTCCATCTTGGGGATCAGTGCAGGAGGGGACCACAGACCCCTCCTACTGTCCTCTCCACCCCAGCCCCACACTCCTACTCTCCTCCCCCCTCCTCTCAGCCCCCCACTCCCACTCTCCTCCCTCCACTCAGCCCCCCACTCCTACCCTCATCCTCCTCTCCAGCTCCTCAATCAGCCCCACTCCTACTCTCCTGCCTCCTAACTCAGCCCCCACTCCACTTTCATCCTCCTCCCCTCAGACTCCCTCCTCCTACTCTCAGCCCCCACTCCTACTCTCATCCTCCTCCCCAGCCCCTCTCCTACTCACATCCCCCGCTCAGCCCCCACTCCTACTTTCCTCCCCCCACTCAGCCGCCACTCCTACTTTCCTCCCCCCACTCAGCCCCCTTTCCTACTTTCCTCCCCCCCACTCCTACTTTCCTCCCCCCACTCAGCCCCACTTCTACTTTCCTCCCCCACTCAGCCCCCACTCCTACTTTCCTGCCCCCACTCCTACTTTCCTCCCCCACTCAGCCCTCTACTCCTACTTTCCTCCCCCCACTCATCCTCCCATTCCTACTTTTCTCTTCCTCCCCTCAGATCAGCCTCCTCTCCCATCTCCCCACTCCTTTCCCTCAGACCCTCCCACTCTTACTCTCTCCTCCACTTCCTATTAAGGTGTAACTAGGGGTCCTGGCCTGGAAGGGGACACCGACCTCCCCCTACACCCTCACAACAACAGTCCAGTGGGGCTGAGTCAATGCGGAGGCCATGTTCTCCCCCTTGGTGGGAGTGATTGGCTGAATCGCCTGATTCGCTCATGCGTTCAGGGGAAAGATGCTGCTGCTGCATCATCATCCTCATCAGTACCATTCGCTCCCCTTCCTTCCTCTTACAGGCCAAGAAGATGCCTGAGTATCATGATTCCCAGAAGGAAAGTGTGTTGTGCTGGTGAGGTCACCTTAACCCATTTTGCCCAGCCCTCATTTCATCCTTGTTGTATAGTTAGACTGTGGAACTCCTTGCCACAAGATGAGATTATGGCAAGATGCGATTCTTGCCTTGATGCCTTTAAGGAGGGATTAGACTGATTTCTGGAGAAAAGTCAATCACTGATTACAAGACATGATCAGGGTGACCACATGTCCTCTTTCTCCAGGACATGTCCCTTTTTTTAGCCATCTGCCCTGGAACCTCTGTATTTTAGATACCTCAGGTTTCACTGGAGGGCTTTAGGATGCAGGTCTAGGATGGACTGGGTGGGCCTTTGGCCTGATACAGCTCTTCTTATGTTCTTATATGCAGCACTGGGCAATCCTAATCCCCAGAAATGGTTTTAATATGTGCTAATATATTAGCATAATGCAGAGGTCTTCAAAGTGGGGGGTTGTGAAAAGCTAAGTCCAGCTATCTTGGAATCTGTCACTGGGCACCTTTAATGTCACTTCCAACCATGACATCACTTCTGGGGGATGGTCCCAGAGAGATTATCATTCTCTGAAGGGGGTCCTGGGCTGAAATGCTTGAATACCACTGGCATAATGGATAGGAGATGTGCTTGCTAGTCCTAAGTAGCACATTAGCAAGTCCTAAATAGTATTTCCCCCTAGGAGGAAAGGGAGAGGGAAGCCCAGGCTCAAATCTGCAAAATACCACAATTTTTCCAGACTTCTTTTAATCCCCCCCCCCAAATCTAAACTATGGAGATTTTATAGCTACTCAAGGGTGAGAGAAATGCACTTTATATCTGTTCATGGATTATTTAAACAGTTATTAATGCATGTCTTCTAGGGTTGAGCTCAGAAGCTGAAAAGAGATACTAGGGGCTGAGCCCTGTTGTAAGTTAAGTCCTGGTTTTAACAGACTGTAATTTTATGCAAATAAAGCAAGTGTTTTTTTTTTAAAAAGCAGAGCTTTTGAGAAAATCAGAAATTGGTCTGCAGACTCTCTCCCCCTTTACCCTTTAATTTATTGTTGACTTGTAGCAGGTGATGACCTTGTGTTGATTTTGGCTGCTTCTAACAGAGTTCAGGTGCAACCTTTTAATGCGGCAGCAGTTGAGTTAGTCAGTCCTTTGTGGTGCAGATGAATTTGCTTAATAACTTGCATAGCTTAAAATTAGGTGGAGGCTGTACTTCCCTACCTGGGATGGTAGATAATAGGCTGGGTTCTGTTCTTGTTATATTTTTGTAAACATAATGACTCACTGTAGGCTTGTCCTCCCTGAGAAGATAGTATTGTGTGTCTGTGTCTCTAATGTAGACTGAAGCTCTCTGGCCTTGGCCAAGTCCTACTTTTTGGCCTATTCTATCTTGTGCAGCTGGTGTGATGACAAATGGCACAGTACTGTACTTGTAAAAACACATCACACACTGCATAGTACTAGTAAAAACACATCACACACTGCATAGTACTATAAAATTAATTGCCTCTTAACCCTTAGATTGTTTAGAGAAAAGTCCACTTGAGAGAGTGCTTGATGTCTGGGAATGACAACATCCATGTTTTTTCCTATTTCATCCCACATATTCCTCAAAAGAGAAAAGATAGGGGGAAAAATATAAACTACATCACTGACATAGTCATCTTCTTGAGGGAATTCTTATTTATTTACTATTAATTGTTTTTGAGCAGGGTGGCTACTATGTTTCTTCTACAGGTGTAGGGAGGAAAGGGTGATGTCCCAAACATTTGAATTTATGAGTGACAAGGTATAATGGAGAAGGGCTCTGGGAATTGCACTTAAATACTCTTTTATCCTCTCCCCACCATTGTCAGAAATTCAGAGTATGAATCTCTGGGAATGGAGGGAGAGAGAAGAGAGAATATTCAAATTTTGCCTACTTTTTCTTTATGACTTCTTAGTCAATGTCAGCATTGTATAAAAGTCAAATTATTACCAACATCTCTGTGATAATAGGGCCTTGAAAATGTCAGATAAGGTACTATTTTATGTAGGATGTCAGATATATTTTAAGTGTTTCCACAACACTTAAAAATCTAAGGCACTTCCCAAAACAATAAACTCTATCAGTAAAATTGTTTCATATTACATTTAGTTCTGGGTCAAAAGCAGAAGAGCTGGGGACATTCAGAGCAGTAAGATCATCACTTTTCCCGTTTGCTACTAGGAAGCTTCCTAGAACTCTAGGGCAGTGGTCTTCAAAGTGGGGGTTACAGAATCCGGGGGGGGGGGATATGTGTGTTGATGGTGTGTGAATGAGTGCATGGAATGAAAGGTGTGTGCATGTGTGTGTGTTTGAGAGTGCATGTGGAGGTTGGGGGCAGTGGGGTGGGAGATAGACTGGGGGCTTGGGGGAAGTTTGGGATAAGGGGGAACCTGTGGGGTGGGGAACAATGGGGTGGGAGAGAACAAGGGGACTTGGGGGGCAGAATGACCATATGTCCTACTTTTCCACGACAGGTCCTCTTTTTAAAAGCCTTTTGTCCCGAATTGGGGGTAGCAAGTTCGACAAGGGGGGCATGTGCAGATTCCAAAGATTGAAAGGGGGTCCTGGGCTGAAATGGCTGAAGACCACTGCTCTAGGGCAAGGGTGCCAAACATAAGACCCAGTGCCAGGATGTGGCCCGTGGGAGGTCTTTATCAGGTCCTCTGGTTCTGCTAGAATCACCAACAGCTTGTTATAGAAATGTTCTGAGGTGTCACAGCTAAAGGGTTGGCTCACAAGATAATTGGGCTTCCCCACATCTTGAAAATACCATCAAAACATGCATCTTTTCTTTTCTGCCATTTGTTTCTAATTATAACATCCTCTTGGTCCCCAGGAAATATCATGAACATTATTTGGCCTACTGTATGAAACAAGTTTTGTACTCCTACTCTAGGGCCTAGCCTAGAGTACTGATCCCCAACTTTTTTTATTGGCTGTTCCCTTTGACCTACTCCATTAGGGCTACATTCCTATACATTATATGGGGTGGCAGATTTTTGCAGGGAATTTGTGGGTCCCATTGTTGGATCAGGTACTCATAAAAAGAACAGGATAAAATATCTTTATATGTATAAGATGAGTGATGAATAAGAAAGGTATCTTCAGCAGCAACTATTAAAAATGCATTGGATCAAAAATTGGGTCAAATGTAGATAATACTATGATTGAATTTGAATTCATGTGTGGAAGTATTTAGGAAAATAATCATGGCCTTTAGGAAGGTCAAATATTTACAGAGGGCAGATTATAGGTTTTAAGAATCTTTTTTTAACAGTGGTACTTCATTTGGCTATGACTCATGACAATTTGTCAGGGATATCTTTTCAAAAGACTTTTCCTATGTGTCTTTTTAACATTCTCCTCTGAAAATGTAATAGTTAGTAATCATTGTATTCAACTCTAATTGCCCAGTTCTCTTTAGCATTAGGTATGTCTAAGCACATTGAAATAATTTAGAGGTGCTTGATTCTGAAGAACCTGAGTTTAAATCTTTGAAGGACTCTGGGTGTAGGACCTTGTCTACTTTGGGATGGCATGTTGTCCCACATTGATTTTTTTCAACTGGAAATACAGACAAGTAGTGTGGTTTTTTCTTCAACTTTTAAAATCTAAATTTAATTTCTTAAACAAATAACAAATTTCTTAACAAATAACAGGATTGCTGGATCTGAACTACTGACATGGAGTGGCAAGCTCAAGCTGCAACAGTGATTTGTCAAAAAGGTAAAGCGATCTTTCTTTGATTGCTGTTGCCTTTGAGGAAAATTGTTAATGTTGTTAGGGTGTGGTTAGAGGCTTGTCTTCCAAATTCTCTGTGAATTTAAAAGCAATCCATATTTGCAGAAAAGTTGAGATTTGTTGTAGTAATGTAGCAGTTTTATCTAGGAATTTTTATGCTTTGTAACAACACATATTTTAATCTAATTGTTCATTTATTCCAGCATCTTTGTTGCTAAAAAGCATGAAAATCTTAGGGCCCAATCCCCTCCAGCTTTCCAGTGCTGATGTTGTTGTGCTAGTAGAGTGTAGGCTTTAACTGCCGCCTCAAGGTAATGTTTGTTCCCTACATTGCACCTGCATTGGCACTAAAATTTGGATGAGATTGGGCACTTAAATGGTTGGAACCTGGGTTCCTTTTGAAAAGCTTGATCCTAAGCTTTTCTGAGTACTTCAGGTAAGGTGTAATGTTTAATACTTTGTCATAGTAAGGTTTTTTAAAGTAAAAATTGTGAATTGTAACTGGTTTCTTCATTGAATTCTTGTCAAAGATATATATTTGAAATGCCATATTTATAGCCTGAGTAAATATTCTGAGTTGCTGCAGAATACATGAAATGGGCATAACTGCTTAAGATGGCTGATGGAATATAGAAAATTGAATTAAATTGTTTATTGCTTAGCTATAATTGTCAGAGAAGATAGCACAGGCTGAGAGAAGTTGTGGTTGTTGGTTTGTGCTAATGCTCTCTGTTTTCCATATTCCTTTTTTACTGGATCATCAGCTGAAGAGAGGGGAATTGGTAGGTTCCATCCACTGCTACATCCCAAACCAAAGAGACTTGGCTGAAGGAAGCTGCTTGGGGGAAAAAAATACTCCTCTCTCAGGAGAGCACAAGACCCCAGGGGTTCTTGTTAAAAATAAAACTAGTGATCATATGTGTGATCAAATGTGACATCCTTCTAAATGACCTGTGAACACAAAAATTCAAAATGACTAGTTAATTTTTTTAAGTAAAAGTTAAATCAAATGGAGAAAAGAAAAAATATAATAAGGTGGCTGATGGAAAATGCCTGAACATCCCACTCTTTTATCAAGACAGGCAGGTTTGGCTGCCCTGGTGATTGGTAAATGCCAATTTTTGTAGGAGGGTTAACAATAATGAAATAGAAAGCTCTACTAAAATACTAAAAAAATCTGATCATAAGAGTTTTGGTTAGCAAATTTGTGTTTAAGAACTGGGAATAACAGTGAGTACTGTAGTCCAACATCTAACTGTGAAAATACAGAACTGTTGGACACACATATGCTGGCACATAAACTAAAGTTGCAGCACATTCTTATCCATATCTAAAAGGTAAAGTGTCCTCCTGCAAGTTGCCCTGCTAGTTGTGACTGACTACGGTAGAGTGCTCATCCACTGTTTCTAGAGCCAGCATTGTCTGAAAAAGCCTCCATAGGCATGTGGCCTGCATGTGCACAGAATGCTGTTACCTTCCCACCAAGGTAGTACCTACTTATCTATTTGCGTTTGCATGCATTTAAAAAAGCTAGGTTGGCAGGAGCTGGGCAAGTGATGGGACCTCTTGCAGTACTTGGGTCTTGAACTGCCAACCTGCCAGTCTTCAGATTGACAGGCCCAGGGCCTTTAACCACTAAGCCAACTGTAGCTCACCTGCATCCATATCTACTTGGAATTAAATTCCATGTTGTTCATTAGATCTTACTTTCAAGAAAGTGTGTATATGATTGCAGCTTTAATATTCTAAAGCCAAATAGTTATGTCTACACAGCAGTTGTTTTCATGATTCCAAAGGTTTATACCGAAGAAACAGTAATAAAAACTTTTCTTTATTCAGTGCTTCTTGATCTGCTAGAAATATAGTGATATTATACTTAAATTACTTTAGCTACGTCAACAGTGCTTAATCATTAGTGCTAGAAATCTAACAGCTGCAAAATAAGAACAGTAATTTGGTAAATAGAATATAACAAGTGAGGACCTATTAAAATTCATCAAGAACCCAGTTCTTCTTTTCATTATCCTCTTAAAAGGTAAAGCAACAATTTTATTACATGAAGGTTGAAAGTTTTTGCAGGCGGAGAGTAGGATGGTGGTAATCTCAGTCATTGTATTTCCACCACCGCAAAGAGGTTTATTTTAAGATACCAGAGGGTAGTGCTGGCCCTCTGGAGTAGGAGAGAGGACCTGCAGACCTCCCCTTTGCTCAAGCAAATATATCCCCTTTGTAGACCTCCCTGCTGGTAGTCAGCTCCTACCTGCAGTTATGGTATTGCAAACCCAAAGTTGGTCACCATTGTTTCTAGGAGCTGTTCTTAACAGCTGAAAGGGATGGGTAAATTGCCAGTTACCTGTATACTATACTGAAAAGTGTCTATAGTATCAAAGTGATTTAATCATTGGGAGTTCTGTTCTATTTCAGATTATTGCAGAGAAGATAGTCAGTTAGAAATTAGGGCCCAGTTATGTAATATTTATTTTTGGCTGTTCTGTGGCCGAATAGTCCCTGAAACCAAAGAATTACTTTTTTCTCTGGAGGCAAGGAAAAGAGGGGCATTCACAGGCTGGGTTAGCCCCTCCTTTTCTGGCAAATGGGTTGGACTTAGACAAAGTCTCCTCCTTGGCAGGGCGGGGGGGCAGGGACACCATCTTCCCAGTCCGGCTCATTCTCCCTCAGGGAATGGGTCGCTCTTGCGCAGGGTGATCATATGACAGGAAATTTCCAGATTTGTCCTCTTTTTTAGTCTCCTGTCTGGGTGTCCTCCAAAAGGACTTCATTGTCCTCCATTTTGGCTTCATTTTGGAACTTTGCAATGATGTGAAGTACCCTATCATGTCATATGTCATTGGATTCATATTGAAGAGTAGAATCCAATGCAAAAATAGGTTTTGAAATATCCCCTTCCTATCAAATGTTATGTCCAAGAAACTAAAAATAAAAAGTATGCATTGAGCTCTATGGGAAAGTGAAAGTGCCCAATATTGCAGCTTTACTCATGAGTAGGCAAATGTCCGCTGGAAAGGCCAGGCTGAGAGGAATCCAAGACCTTGTCTTCCTTTTGAGGTTTGGGCAACTGGTCACCCTTCTCTTGCTGGGTTCCTCTAGTCCAGCTAGTCTACTGTCTTATTCTCTCCTCAATTTCTTTCCTGGCCTCCCTCAGCTTCTAATTTGCCTCAGCCTCCTCTCCCTATCCTTCCTTCTCCAGGCAGCCAGGGAGCAGCGAACTAGCACCCTCTGGGTGCCATTGGGCCTTTCCAACCCTGCCTCAGGGAGTGGTGAGCCCTGATCCCCAGGTGGACCAGGCCTCTCCCTCCAGGGCCTCCTGGTCACCAGCTGGCAGCAGCTCAGAGCACCAGCGAACACAAGGAGTCTTGTGGCCCAGCTCTTGGCTCAGTCTCTTTGCTTCCCACTCTCGCCACATCTCTGGTGTAGCTGCAGGCCCTACAGACCCCCGGTACAGTCCCTGTGTGCATGGGGAAAAGCTGGAGAATGCCTCTTCACGGCCTCTGGGCACACCTGCTGCTTCGTCCCCAGGACGATCGGGGATTTCCCCGGAGGCGTAGACCTCAGCAGATGGCTTTCAAGAGCGGCAGAGGCCGGAGTGGCCCCATTGCATCCTCCAGAGTGCAGTGGTCAGAGGTGCCACCATATCTCGTGGCGTGGAGCTGCCACCTTGGCCTAGTTCTGGACCTGGGCCTTGACTGGGTCTGTTGCCCGGCATCCGGGACCAGTGCATGTGAGTGCCCCTCGGGCCCAGATTTGTTTTGGTTGGGTGGGAGGCATCTTGCTGGAGGCATATTTTTTTTTTAAAAAAAAAATTTGTGTGTCATTCCAGTGGTACATCAGCCTGTCAGGAGGAAAGGGGTGCCTTGCACCATGGCCTCTCCTACCACCCCATTTCTGGGGAGGAAGAAACACTCACCCATAGACACACACTCACTCCTGTGCCTGCCTTCTTCCGGCACTCCACAAGGGGAAGGAACCTCTCAGAGACTGTCAAAGCCAGCAAGCCAGAACACAGGATGTCTGTCTTTTTAAGAGTAAGAGGTTCCCTCTTCTTCCAGAGCATTGGGTTTGGATCTGGAAGAAGGCATGCACAGTTGTGTATGTTTGTGAGGGGGGCAAAAGACAGAGAGCGAGGCAAGAGGACAGATCACAGTTTGCCTGCAATGTGCTGTGGAGTGCAGGTGAAGGGAGAGATCTGATGAACTTTTAGGATAAGCAGACTGTACCCCACATGTGCACTCACATGCCTGTTCGTCTGAAAACAATGAGAGGGAACAGCTCAGCCAGTCATGTTTACACAGATCCATGGATATATAAAACGCTAATAGTTAGGCTTCACCTGTAATTTTTTTAATGTTGCTGTTGACATTGAATGACTCAATGTTAATTTGGAAAAGTTCTAATACCAAAACGTAATTGCACAACATTAAAAACTTGGCTGCTTTCCACAGATGAATTTTTCATACTTTGTTCAGCTCTTGTATGTTTGTCTTTTCTCCAAGTCTAAAATACTAGCTGTTAGTGGAAAAACAAAAAGGACAGGTTTAATGGACTCTCAGTATGTTTGTTTGATAGTGGAGGAAGATTCAGGCATTCTGAAGAAAACACAACATTGGCAAAAGTTGACAGTTATTACAAATGTCAGTAATTTCCTAATCTACCTTTCTATGGATGCCTACTGTTTGATTTCTGACCTAAAAAGGCTCAAAACGTCCTCTGATTTGAGGAAACAAAGTGCATATTTTACCTAAAATTATTCTCCTGTTGCAATCAATGTAAGCTTAAAGATTAAATTTGGGGTGGATTGTACAAAAAAATTAGTGGAAAATGTATTCTGTAACCAAATCTACCCAAACTCTCAGGTTCCAAAGCCCCATCCCTCAAATTTGCTGTTATGGAGACTAGAACAATTCATTTATAGAAAATGCTAACAAAAAGCGTACCCATGTTGCGGGAGTAACATTTCCCCACGGCGCCACTTCCCCCCAGGCGCAATTTTTCCCCAGGCGCATCATCCCCACATGCACAACTTTTCCCCATGTGCAATTTTCCCCCAGGCGCATCATCCCCCCATGCGCAACTTTTGCCCATGTGCATCAACCCCCGTGGTCCTCAACTCCCCATATGCAACATCACCCATGCGCATCTTTCTCCCATGTGCATCAGTCCCCTCTATGCGCATCAGTCCCCTCTATGCGCATTAATCCCCCCATGCACAGCATCCTCGCCAGTGCAACCTCCTCCTGTGAACAACATCTCCCCGTGCATCAGGGTCCAAGCACCAAATAGGCTGGATGTTGGTCAGTCTTCCATGTTAAGTATAGGACAAAAACAGGTTGCACCCTTTTCAGCCCCTTAAGGGTTAAATTTTTCCAGATGGGTTCTTGGTGGGTGTTTAGGTGACAGAAGGATCCCTCCCAGAATTCCATGCTTCTAGGCCCAGCAGTTGGGGTGGAATGTTGATGAGTCATCAATTCTCCAATGCAAAGTATAGGGAGGAAAACGCGTTGCGCCCCTTTCCACCCCCTTCAGGTTGGAATTTCCAAAAACCAGTTCTTAATGCACCCCTCCGTCACTGAAGGAATACCCACCCCAAATTTCACGCTTCTAGGCCCAGCGGTTTTGGCAGGGTGTTGATGAGTCAGTCAGTGACTTTTCTCTTTTATATACTGTGATGCCTCACGTAACAAATTTAATTCGTTCTGGAGGCATGTTTGTTATGTGAAAAGTTCTTTACGTGAAGCGGATTTTCCCATAGGAAATAAAAAATGCTCAGATGATTGGTTCCACAACCCCAAAAATATTCATATAAAAATATTAACTGGATGTAAAAATGATGACAGAACAAGACATGCATTCAGTGTGCATGATCTTATGAAGTCTACTTAGGCTGCAGTCCTAAAGACACTTTCCTGGGAATAAGATCCATTTAACACAATGGGCTTACTTCTGGGTAGACATGGTTAGGAGGCTGCAATCCAAGATACCTTCAAAGTGTCTCCCCACTCTGTCCTTCTCTCCATCCTGAGCCTTTCTCTCCCCTGCTCCCTTCTGGCTAGTCCTGAGCTGCTTCCCTCTTCTCCACTGCTCTTCTCTCCCTCTGCCCAGCGGATGCCTGGCCACAGGAGGAACAGCATGGAAATGTTGCTTTCACTATGGGTAGGTGCGCTAGGCAGCCCTGACGCTTTTTAAACAGGCTGCCGGCCAGCGTGTCTGCCCCAACTGCCAACGAATGTGTTCTTTACGTGAAGCACAGTTTGTTACGTAAAGCAGAATTCTAGAGAAATCTTTGTTACATGAAACATACTTTGTGTGAGGCATTCTTTACGTGAGGCGCCACTGTATATAGATTTCCACCCTTGTACATAACTCTAAGAATAATCATAGTAAGAGAAAAGATTTGCTTCTATGGGACTTTGTGTAATCTATATATCTATATATACTGTATATAAAACTGAAAAGACTCACTCACTCATCCTTCAATACCCAGCCAAAACCGCAGATGCTCTACGTCAGCAGCAGGGGAATGTTAAAGCTGTATCAAAGACAAAGATTCATTTGAGCCAGTGGATAGCAGTGACTCTGTTAGTGATAATGAAAGTCATTCTCCTTTCTTGTCTCCCTCACACCAGAAAGTTTTCACTGTAATATATTGCAGTGTTTTGTAATAATTTTTACATATAGTAAATATGTTTATATAAATATTTTTGACTGTGGATTCAATTGAGTTTTCATTATATTCTATGAGGAAAATCTGTTTTGGATTACAAGCATTTTGGATTACAAGCATGCTTCCAGAATGAATTCATGCTTGTAAACCAAGGCACTGCTATGTTTCCACAGAGGAGAGTAATTGTCAGTTGAATTATTTGGAAATGGAGAGAGAAGATGCTGCCTTGTCAAATGGAGGAGGCGACCACTGCCTGAACTATTATTTGTAAGGCTGTATTAACTACACAACTTTCATGTGACCTACATTTGACTGAATGTAGGTCATAGCTACAGTAGTTGGAACATAGGTTCATATGTTAACAGGAGAATCATTTGACTGTTCATTTGTTACTGCATGCTTTTTGTACACCCCAGCGTTATCCAATAATCAATTTTTAATGTATAATGGAAAATTTATATCTGTGTATATCTCTTCTTTCTTTAGAAATGTATATAGTTGTAGTAGGCAAAGCACACACACAAATACGGAGTGGCCCAAAAATGTATACATACTTCAAATATTGTTATCGATGCCCTTTTTAAAAACTCAAATTGAATTATGGCAGCCATGTGTAGTATTATGTTTCCTCTAGTTAGTTGTCACCATGGTCCTCCCCTGCCCCTCATGCAACATAACAGGAGAGCAGGAAGGTACACCACATCCTCTTCAGGCTTCCCAAAATGGCAGCTGCAACCTGTCCTTCTAGTTCACCACAATCAAAAGTGTCTTGGATATTAATGGTGACCATTTTGTGCACCTAATGTGACTGCATAATTCAAATATGCTTACAGCTACCCTTTGATGTTTATATAAATTTATTAATAAAAATTTAACGAATATATTTTTTATGTTGAATTGTGTATACATTTTTGCCACCCCCCTCTCTCTGTGTGAGTGTAAGATAAAACTGAAAAGTCACTGACTGACTCAATCACTCACTCATCAATGCCCAACCAAAACCACCAGGCCTAGAAGTGTGAAATTTGGGGAGGGTGTTCCTTCCATGATAGAGGCACCCACTAAACCGTTTTTCAGAAATTCCAACCGGAAAGGGGTGAAAAATCCTCCCTTTTCCATTGAACCCCTGACTGAGGGGTGCTCTGCCCCAACCCCTGGACCTAGAACTATGAAATTCGGGGAGGGTATTCCTTCTGTGACATGAACACCCACCAAGAACAGATGTTGAGAATTTTAACCCTTTAGGGGGTGGAAAAGGGACACATTGTGTTTTTGTGTCTTACACTTAACATTGAAGACTGACTGATCAATGTCTAGCCAATTTGGTGCCCAGTGCCTGATGCACTGGGGGTGGGGTTGGTGCACATGATGGGCAGGTGGTGGGCATGAAGTGATGGTGCCAGGGGGGATGGTGTGCATGGGGGTTGATGTGCATGGAACGGTTTACGCGCATGGGGGTGTTGATATGCAATGGGATGTGTTGAGGGGTATTTTACTCCTGCAATGTGGGTACATTTAGCTAGTATTATAAAAGCAGTTTTTCATGCTTCAAATAGAGGGTTGTGCTAGATATCCTTGAAGGCCCTTCTAACTTTCTAATAAACTGATTAGAAGGCAAAACAGTTTTGCATCTATCTTTGCAATCAAAGATACAGACTTTTACACTATCTAAGAGTCACACCATTGGAAGGGATCCCAGGAGGTCATCTAGTCCAACCCCCTGCTTGTAGTAGGAAAGACTGCAAAGGACCAGGCAGACTTTTGCACTTATCTATATATCTGTATAAAAATAATAAAGTGTGTGTAATATATATATTATAAGAATATATTATATATACAGTACCTATAATATAGGCATATATACATATAATAGATACACACACTTTTGGGGGAAGGGGGGCTTGAAGCATTGAGGAAAGGGTGGGTGGGAGCATCTATGGAAGAGTGGGTGGGCTGATCTAGGGGGAAGAAGTATAGGGGCAGGTAGGTGAGTGAGGGGGCTATCTGAGGGGGAGGGTGGCTGGGAGCATGTAGGGAAGGGTGTGCAAGTGTGCAGGCTGATCTTGGGGGATGGGGTACTGGGGCAGGAAGGGCTGGCTGGGCTGCGGTCTGGGCTGGCTAGACAGGCAGCTGGAGTGGCGGGCTGAGGCTCCCGGAGGAGCAGAGGCTGTGCTGCCTGGGCTGCGGGTTGGTGGCCTTTGCAGATCCTGGAGAAGTCAGGCTGGCATAGCGGTCTGGTGGCAATGATGACAAAGCAGCCTCTTGCTGCTCAGGCTGCTGAGCCTGCTGTCGCCACAAGGCGAGAGGAAGAGCTTCTTCCTGGGCCCACCTCACTCCTCTCTTACTCTGGGAAATCCTAGAGCAGCAAGCACAATTTTTAAAATGGCCACCAGAATGCTCAGTACTTCGGGGTGGCTGTGGTGGGGGCGGAGGCACCAGTGGCAGCCAGGGGGTGCCTGCGGGGCACCCATGCATTTTGCACCCTTACGCATTTTGCACCCATGCATTTTGCACCCTTACGCCAGTGGTAAGAGGGCATGTTGCTCTGCTGTTTTGTATTGAGGCCAGTTCAAAGTACTGATTATCACTTGTGAAGCGTTAAAAAAACCAGGCCTCCTTTAGTCTTGAAAGATTATGGTATCATGCTCGGCGCTGCATACGCTGCATGTGAAGCAGGAAAGCCTGGGTTGGATTGTTATGGAGGATAGGCTGTTACCCAAGCAGCAAATCCCCCCTCTCCACGCCACTGAAGTAGTCTAATGGAAAGGCAGAGCCAATACGATTGGAGAGCTGGTCTAAGGACAGTAGCTCACCCTGTCTTGTGGGGCTGACCTGGGTCTCAAACCCTGGCCTGCTGGTTAACAGGCACAGCGTCTTAACTGCTTGCGCCACACACAGCCCGCTGTGAAGGGTAAACACTTCTGAATTAAACTGTGAACCCACTCTTCCATATGAGTGCTTGTCTACTCAGGCTTCTTGGAGGGTCTTGTCTTAGTGTCCCACCTCCATCAGTGGTGCAGCTGGTAGAAACTTGGAACAGAGGTATCTCCATCATATCCTTTAGGATGTGGTACCCTCTGCCCTGGGAAATCATACTGGCTCCTTCCCTCATGGTAAAATATTGCTGTCATATTTATGTGTAGACCAGTTCCTGAGCTTGATGATTTGACCATCTGTGTTGGTGGTTATAATAGCTTCTTTTGTTAATTGTTGTGCTGTTGCATTAAGTAGATGTTGGCTGCTAAGGGCACCTGTTGGTGCCATCCTAATTCCTAGTTAGGCGAGCACAAATCCTATGCAGGCCTGGGGATGCCACTCCTGGGAGGGTGGTTAAGCTAGTGCAGAGTCATGCACTGGCCTACCACGCCAGTGCTTGAACAGGGAGACTGAGTGTATTGTGTTGGCCTAAATTGGTTAGGATTTTGTGCTGAGTGGGATATATTTTAGTGGCATAGTGGATTGTGGTTGTATATATTTTTCCAAAAAAGAGCAGTTAATTATTTCTCCATTTTTACCCCTCTTTGTAACTTTACATGTATATTTCACATTGGTAGGCCAGACTCAACTATATCACATTTTTTCCTGAGTTTTACCTACAATAAACTTCATTCTCTTTTCAGTTTAAAAACTGTCTAACTGAAGTTGCTTCATTGTCTTAATAACTATTTTTTAAAGGAAATGTCATTTTTTGCTAGTTCTTGGAGCTCTACAAGTGTGTGCTTATATTACAGCTGTTGCTGTGAAATTCTGGGAAACTCTAAATGCATATCATCAGATAGTAGCTGCAATCAGTGATGGCTGAACAGAAAGCTGTGTTAACTCAGCTGAGATATGGGCACTAGTTATTAAGTGATTGAGAATGCCACATGTCACCTTAAAAATAGTTTTCAAAGCTATTCTTTAAATATAAGACCCACAAGCTGTATTGGATCCAACTTCCCTGATTTTTTTTTTTTGAAGAAATTGCAAATTCATTTTGATGATACTTGTTTTCATATGTGTAGATTAAAGAGTAATTTGACTGGTTTTCTGAAGTGTAACATATTATACCAGAATTAATTTCAAGTAATTTTAGATGCTAATTTCTAATTGTCATGATTCAGACCTCTAAGCACCCATCACATCTGTGCAATAGAATTGCATTTGGATGTACCCAGTACTTGATATTAAACCATGGATATTTTATTTACTTAGTGTTTGTATAACCACACTTACGCAATTAACTAATTTTTATTTTTCTTCTCTCTACCAGACTTGGAACTGTCTTCCAGGACAGTATCTCATGGATGGACTATAGCTCATGGAAGATAAAAATATAAGAACATCCTTGGTTTCCAGGTTACCAAAGTATGGCTCAAAACCTGTTGGGAATATCTTACAGACAGTTCCAAATGGAACAGCTCTTAATTTATCAGGGAGTTCTCAGAGCATTGACAAAAATTTCAGCAAGCACAATGGCACTACTCGTATGTCTTCCTTCTCTTTTAACTGGCGAAAATCAAACAAGTACCAACTGGGTGATCAGATCAGTAGTGAGTCTAGCTCCAGTCACAATTCCAATGAAAGACTGACTGATTCTGAAAAGGGCCCTCAGACTCAAGGAGCAGATGGTAAAGAAGTGCTCAGGGTCACTTCAAATGGCACCTGTTCCAAAACTGCAAAACAAAACAACACTTTTGCATCATCTACAGAAGAATTAAACCAAAAGTCATTGCCTGGACTGACTAGTTCAGCTAAGTTCACCAAAAGTTCATTGTTGAGTAGATCATCCTATTCTGGACTTAATGCTCCAAAACCACATTTGAATGGATTTTGTGGGAACCGATCAACCATAGGCTTGCAAAGGAATAGAGGTAATTCTGCTGCCACCAGGAGCAGCTCAGGGGAGAGTCTGGCAAAGTCAACTGACAATGTTAACTCTTGTGAAAAAATGGTTAGATCACAAAGCTTTTCACATTCCATTCAAAGCACTCTTTTGCCCTCCACATCCCTAATCAGGTCACATTCTTTTAATAGAGCTGTGGATCTTGCAAGGCCTTATCAAAACCAACACCTAGCTATTAAAGCATCTCAGAGGTCTAATTTGTTATCAAGAAGTGCACGGCAATTGGACATGCCCAACAGTAATGAACCTTTAAGGTATGGCTTCACTAGGTCATATGCTGCTTTAGCACCCTCAGGTTTGAAGAAACAGCCAATGTCAAATGGGGCTGGGGATGCACCCTCTTTGAGATTTCGAGTAGGCCGCCCTTCTTTATTGAAGCTTAGCAACCAACAGTTGGGTAGAAAAATTCCAGTGGATGGTATCCCAAGAAAAGATATTGAAAATTGCCAAGTGGACGGCTCATTAATTTCAACAAATATCAGTGGAGATTTTGATGCAAAAAGCATTCCAAACAATGACATTGAAAGAACAGAGGTTCAACCTGTAAGTAATAACTTGGTGGAAAGGGGCTGTAAAGTTATTTGCATGAGTGGTGATGTGGATGAAATATCTATATCTTCCTTGTCATCTTCTGAGAAAAATGACTTAAGTGAAGACTTCAGTGATGACTTCATAGATCTAGAAGATCCAAACAAAACTATAACCATCAAAGAAGAAGAAATTTCTGTTCATGAGTTGGAGCATGGAAATGGAATACCACCAGAACAAATTCTGTCTCTTAAAGAAAGTGAAAGATCCAATTGTAATTCTGATGAATGGTTAAATATACATGTGTCTGGTAAGTTTTGTTCTTTTTTAGATATGAGAGTAAGATTCGATTGCTTGAAAGTTAGGTTATGAAGGATAATTAATGAAGAATGCATCATTATTTCAAAAATGTATTTTTTAATTCCACAAATATGCATATTAAGTTCAAAAGTATCAAAAGAGTGAAATATGGGAATATCTTTATCCAATAATAAGTGATAGGATGCAGCCTTAAATTTAGTTATGATTAGAGTTATGATTTTTCAGTGATAAAATAAAAACACACCACACTGCTTTCTGCAGTTTTCCTTCTCTGTGTGTGTGTTTTAAGGGGAGAAAAAAATCAGTGGAAAAAACTACATTTCTAGTTATGACTAACTTAGTTTAGGATGGAGCCTATAAAAAGTATATTCTTAGACTAGGATTCTCCAGTTTTAATCTGATCTGATATGCTGCAATTAATTCACTGTTAAAATAACTATTACCTTGTTTTGCTTTCAGTGTTATAAAGTCTGGCCTTGTAAGATTAACTTTTAATTGTCCCAGGGGAATCAAATAAAAGGCAAATATGTACTGTAAATACTTGAACTATCTGGTATGAATCATCCTATTGCTGATCTCAGCAGTTTGTGTAATATTAGCTTGCAACATAAGAATGGTGAGCACTATTGGACACTCACAGTTTGACAAGCTGTGATCTAAGCAAACTTGCTTCAAAATCAACTTGCTTCAAATTTATCTTTTGGTTTGATATATAAGCAGTACCTATTCATAGCATTTTTAGTAAGAGTTAAAGGATTGTGGCAAATACTATACAGTGTACAAAATTTCTGCATCATATTAACTTGATATTTTTTGTTTTGCTTTTTTTAAGAAGTGGAAAAGAGTGAAAGTGCAAAGCCATCATCTGGAAACAATGTTATTTCCTCTGACATGGACTATCGAGCTAGCTCCTCTTTTGAGCTTTCCCCATCTGACAGCTCTGATGGAACTTACATGTGGGATGAAGAGGGACTGGAACCAATTGGGAGTGTCCATCCATGTGGAAGTTATGATTCTTCAGAAATGAATAGCATAGTATGTATTTTATTTTGCATTCCGTGTGAAATAAAATTGTTCTACAAAATGTGCAATTTCAATCAATTGAAAGAGACAAAGATTTTTGATCTAAGTATAGATGACACAAGAAGAGGAGGCACAGAGGTCAGAAAAAGTCTAAATTAGTAACATGATGATGCATTATTGATGAGGATAGCATGCTTTTTAAAATGAGGTAATTATTACTAGTGGAAGAAAGTTCCCTTATTGAGGACAAAAATGTATGTATTGTAGATGGCTGAACAAAAGGCACTTTTTGTTTTCTTGCATTATTCAGTTGTTTGAGCTAAGATAATTTAGCAAACACAAAATAAGATGGTTTGTAGCAATGCTCTACAAAGTGGTTTGGCCCCTTCATCCATGATTGTATCATAAATGGTAGCTTTGTTTACAGACCATCCTGATAGTAAATAGCACTAGGTTGGAAGGACACAGCTGGTCCTTGCTGGGAGGAGGCTGGAAAAGGAAAGGAAATTTCTTTCTTATGGAGATCACAGATCTATCTGATAATGCCTCCTGCTTATGTTTCTGTTTTCTTTTTAAGGAAGTTGAGTTAGGATGAGGCAAACTTCTGGTGTACATTTTTGAAAATTGCATCAGGATTTTAAAAATCAATATGTTCCTCTAGTAACAGCAGCCAGCTGTTTTACTTTAAGTTGTGAGTTGTCCAAGTAATTTTTTAACTTTAAATTAGGTTCTACAGTGACAATTTTTGTCTTGGTATTTTAAATTGGCTTCATTTATTTCAGTTTGGGATGATTTTTAAAATTTATATCTCACTGCATTAAATCTGCATGATTTTTGGGGTTACATTGTTTATCTTGACTTTTTGTTCTTTAGATAGGCATTGCTTTATGCAACTTAGAGCAAAATCCAGAGCAGTTACAGGTCCACAACAGTTATGTCACCCTCTAATGTTATGAAAAGTCACCTTAACTGCTCTGGAGCAAAGGGCTTAATTTGACTTTAGGATATGGGCCTTATTTTGAATTTTCAAACTGGAAACTGTTGTCAGAGTTCTGTATGTGCCAGAGGTCTGCAGGAGTATTGTGAAAAGTTGAACTGTAAATTTGGTGTATAGAATTCAGATTTCTGGAAAGCTAAACTTTGGTTTAAAAACACAAACATGCAGGTATCTAATTCTTGTAGCATCAAAGATACAGTAAAATTCCATCATAGTTCTAGCTGACATTTTAGTTGTCTGAGAGGTGGTTTAGATACATTAAGGGTGTCCCCTGCAGTTTGCTCTACTAGTCATGATAGACTCTAAGTAGCAGTGCTCAACCCTCTTACATGGCTAAGGTTGCCATATGCCTGGAAAAACTGGGACATTTCTGGTTTTGGGGGGTCCCGTCCCATATGGCTAGGTCCAAATACTGTGTTTGAACCTAGCTGGAGAGAGAAGAGGGGTGTGGGTGATGGTGTGTGTGGTGTGCATGAGATGGGTGTGTATGGTGTGAATGAGCTCAAGATGGCTCTTCCAAGCTGGTGCTCCAGGTAAGAGGGGGCCAAGGAGGGATGTTCCATAGAGGTGCATTGCTCCTGGGATTAAGCCCCATTCACTATAATGGGGTGTACTTCTGAGTAGACATGCACAGGACTGTGCCCCGCTCTGACCCAGTTTTGTCCTGATTTGCAGCTGCTTTGTACTGTCCTGGTTTTATGGTAGGGAATTATGGCAACCCTGTACAAGGATGAAAAGCCAGTGCTGTGCGAAGATATCCCTGTGGTCATATGGCCCGCATGACTAAATGCCAAAGTGCATGGAACACTGTTTCCCACCAGAGTGGTACCTATTTATCTAGTTGCATTTACGTGGTTTTGAACTGGATCAATGGGGCTTTGAAATATCTCGGTAGTTCTTTGATCAATTCATGATAAGCAAAATATAAACATTGCAGAATGAATTGTATAAGAAAGCAAAATATAAACTTGCTCAATGTATATAATTGTTATAGGTATCCCCTGTTTATTGGATGAGTTAGGGACCAGAGCACCATCCAAAAGTGAAAACGATTGAAAAGTGGAACCCAGTGTTTTCCAGCTTGAAAATGAAAATGTTCTTCAAAAAAAGACCTAAGAATCACTTGTAAAACCCTAAATAACATGTATTTATTAACACATAGCCGAAATACAAAACAGATTACAGTAGGATGAATAAAGGCATGTGTTCTTATGTATTTGAATGGTAATTTTTGAATGATGGTTTTTGTACTTGGAAATCCTAAGGAAATGCCAAAAACAGTTTGATTACCATGTCACATGCAGATCATCAGGGAAGACAATTTTAGCCTTCAGACCAGTAGAGAGAGATTGAAAGAGTGAGTATGTGTTGAATGAATGAGTGCTGGGTTTTGAATGGTTTTGAAAGAGCGAAACCATCAGAAAATGAACTATCAGAAAGTGGGGGGTATGGCTGTATATGGTACAGGGTATACACAATCCTGTGTACTAAATGTAACATTAATTACATTTAGTTAACGTTGCTAATTAATGTTAATAAAGGTTAATGTAACTAAAGCATGTGTTCGCTTTTAATTGTATTATGAACAATTGCACAACTTGCAATTACTTCCTGAATTTCCCTTTTAGTGGTTATCACAGCTGTCTGTGGTTGCAAGCAACTACACATGGCACCATGCCCGCCTCCTTGAGAAAGCCTGTAGCAGCTGTTGCATATGGGTATGGCTGCCTATGGCTGTGGTTCATCTTCTTCCCTATCATAAAAGGGGGAAAGCAATTTGCCACTCCCCATTACATATGAGTTTGGACAACCATAGTTAGGGCAAACCAGGATATTGACTGAGATTTAGTTCTAAGCCTACAATGAAAATATTGTTTCCAGTGACCAATTCAAAAGTGTGGTCTGAGGCATATCATTGTTGAGGAGTGTACCTTGCTAGTTCTGTAGGCTTTGAGCTGGCAAATTGCTTTAATTGAGATAAGAGATTAAACCACATGTTGCTCTCAAATGTGTGACTTTGGCTCAATTGCCCATTTTTAACTTTAAACCTACCTTTGGAAGAAGAGAGAACAGAGAAGGGGCAGGGATAAAAGCCCCTTAACCTTTCCCCAACTCATTGTTCCTTTATAGTAAATACTCCTATTGTAGCACCCCATGGGAGAATATATTGCGGTATATAAATACTGTAGATAGATGGATCTAACACTTTAATTGATTGAGTTATATGTGATTCTGAATTTTAAATGCAGTTTTATTCTAATTTCTAGCAGTCCCAGTGCATTATTATTTCAAGGACTAATTAAAATTGTTAGTGTGTGCTGGTTTATGTTTGGTTCATGTGTTAACAGGATGACTGATTATATGCTGCTCTGATGAAATTGTATATCGTGACAAAAGTTCAATAGTTATAATTGATCACATCTGCTTATATTAAATGTGTTTCAGTGGTGTTAACTATGCTTTGCTGAAGCTTTCACAATGAGAACTTGGGTCTGTGTTTAATGGAATTAATACACATGCATATTTCTCTAAGCTAAATCTTCACTAAAGCTGTTAATATAGATAATGTAGTGTTATTAGTAGTGTTAATAATGTAGTGTTACTAGTGCTGATGCAGTTTCTATGCAAATAAGACACAAACATTTTTCTTCAAAAAATAGGCCAGCCATCTTAATTTAAAAGAACAAAGTATCCTGTGCTGGTTTGCCTTCCAGGAAGTTGTGGCAGTAAACAAAATACAGTAACCAGGTGGCGAGTCTGTCAATCCGTGACACTTTTATTTAAAAATTTACAGTATAGTTGGGTTGGCTTACGTTTTAAAAATACAACAGAATTATAAAGTCTCAGGCCAGTGCTTCTCTTTTTTAAAAGATCTAGTTTTAAAAGCATCCTGTGGTCTGGGCACATCTTCTGCATCAGTTAAGTCACACTCTTTTAAAACAAGATATCTGCATATTCCTCTGGCAGGATATTCTCTAAGACAATTGACCATTTACAATCGGAACCTGAACATTTTTTCTTTTTATTGTATGTAGATATTAGTATAAGTAGATATACTGAAAATATACTTCCAGCATAAAGTCTTCAAAAATTGAATTTTCTATTATTTCATTATCATGACATCTGAAAACACAGAAATAGTTATTTTGTGTATTGATTTTGACTTTACTATCCTAATTTTCTACTCTTGCTTGGAGATGGTTTTATAATTTGCATTATATGAAAATTTCTCAACTTTTAATAGATCATTCAGGATGGGAAGAACTTCATTTGGAATCTGTGCCTTTACTCCTGTTGTCCTGGCAGCAAAGAACTGCACTTGAGGTTTTTAGCATGTGGAGATTGCTAGGGCATCCATCAAGTTAATTAAAGACAAATTTTGTGACCTTAGGTTTAATGGTTACTTTCCTGCTGATGGCAGACTTGTCAGCAACGGGTCTGGTGGTAGCAGTTTTGGTGGATATGTTTCCAGTGGGCCCACTGGCCACAACTGGAGTGGCAGCAGCCCCAGCAAGTGGCACTCTTTCTCAATTCATTTCATATTTTTGCAATAAACTGGTATGCTTCTGCATGAAAAGGATGAGTGGTCCCAATAAAATAATGATTGCCTGCTATTCCCAGAACATGGTCTCTTGAACTCTTACTCAGCTAGAGCGAGAGCTTCTGCCCTGAAGCTTAATGTTTTATTGAATTTTTAAATGGCTCAAGATGAAAATATCTTAATAGAACCGCTGCATTCAGGGCAGGGGGAAGGGAATGCTTCCCCATTCCATGTGGTGTTTACCATTCTGTGCTGCTGTTTATCTTGCACTCCAATAGTCACAGAAAGGTTCTCTGATAAGCCATTTTTTCCCCAGAAATCTGGATGCAGACCCTGATAGGATGATGTGACAGTGAAAATGGCAGCCCATACACTTTTTGGTGATGATCGGAGGGGAGGATCAGCAGCACATCCTGGAACAGTAAAAAACCATGCACAAGAGGGAAGGGATCTGGCAGGTGCTGGATCCAGCCATTGGACTGGGGTTTCGTGCCTAATGGAACCATCTATCATGTTGGTTGCTTAGCATTTGCTTGGTTAGATTCAGTTTGCAATACAAAAGCAGATGCATTTCTGTATAGTCCCCAGTATTTTCATGTCATTTATTACTTTAAATATTGTACAGGTCCAAGTGTGTTATACATGGATTTGACTCATCACAAATGGCCATTGCAAATCAGTTTTTTTTTTAAACTGCTTTTCTATTGTTGTAGATAGGTAGTCATGCAAGTAATAAACGCAATTTTTCAGTCCCAGAATCAAACCCCTGCTGATTCTGAGTTAGGCATAATAGAAGAGCAGTTATTCAGTCAGGCATAATAGAAGAGCAGGAAACTTGGAAGTGTGACTTTAGACCTATTTTTCCTCTGTTTTCTTTATACACTAATTTTTTTTAATCCAAGGAAAGTTCTGGAACAATACCCTAGTGGATAAAAAGAGACACATATACTTCTCCTTTATGGGACTTAGCTGGCGTGTCTCCTAACCAGTTACCTGTAGACACTAGTTGGACTTTGTCACCTTAGCTTCTGTAAGATAGTTGCATTTTGTATGTTCAAACCGTGCCCCAGAGTACCTTATGTACTCAGTGGTGGGCATTAAGACATTTAAACCACATTACTTGAAAAATGCTGAGGAATGCTTATGCAATCTCTGGTGTGAGAATGTTGTAAGCACAAGAATGGAATACACCACAGGGGCAAGTTTAGAGTATCTTCTAATTCTAATCCTTCTCCCCTTTATTGAACATGTTGCTTGTTATTTCAATTATGAACAGAATGCATGAAGTTAAGATTTATATTCTCTAAGAACCAGCATCGTCTGCAGGTGATTACTGGAAGCAAGCTTGGGCGTTTTAATCCCATCCCCCTGGGCTTCCAAAATTATATCATGCTGTGGAAAAAAAATCTCTGGAATTATGTCAGTCCAAGCTGGCTACTCTATCACAGCATGTGTGCGGAATGCTTAATTCCTCTAAAGTGTTGAGAAAACAAAGTTTGTTTCAATATGTTAAAAAGTTTGTTTTAAACTGGTAAAGCAGTTTTGACATGGAACTCCAGGAAATCAGTAGCTACCTATCTCTAAAAAGTTGACATGCACCTAAAATAGCAACACTTTGTTAATAAGGAGCATGTTTTAATGATCCAGAATTAAATGTGAGATGACATAAGCAAGAGATTCATGTTAACACCTGATTTTTTTTTGTCCAAATTTGTTGCTCCTTCTGTTCAGCAGTACTTTGAATTGGAAGAGATTGCCTTCCCCTCTCCTTTTTTTAGTTTTAATTTACAGAGTTAAGAGGAGATGGTGGGTTAATGGTTGCAGATACTAACAGGACCATGGCAACTGACATAGTAGCCCATATCATTGTTTAGCTGGCTTCAGGGAGACTGGACATCCTCTGGCAATATTAATGGCTGCTGCAACCTGATTGGTTGGAAAGTTGCAAAGACTTACCATATAGTTGTCAGGGTAGATGCAATAATAGGACCAAGCCCAGCCTCTTTTTCTTCCTGATCACCTTTATCTTTACTGTTCATCTTTAGCCTTTGTATTTTCTTAAAAAGGCGTGGGTGGTGTGCTATGTTATTTCCTGGAAATGGAATTGGAACGACTGGACTATAGAAGGTTTGACAACTCAAAACTCTGCACCATAAGCTCCAACTTCATCTATAGAAATGAATTGATTATTCCTGTTACCAAGAATTGCCATTTTGATCATAAGCCAAACTTTATATTTTTATAATCTGGTTGGAAAATTTGAGCTTCTTGAAGAAAGGGTGGTACAAAGATGTGAAGAATAATATTTCTAAAGCAACAGGGAAAATACAACCTTACCTGCAATTCAATAACAGTGTCAAGACTGATGTTGAAGTATGGACATGTGGATGGGAATATGAGTTATTTCAATCAATTTTTTTTAACTTTGTAGTGTTTAAGGCAGTGATTTTCAACTTGTGGCACACTGATGTGCCGTGGGAATTTGGAGATTGACATTCGTTAATAGGAAAATTGGGGAATTTGAACAATCTGATGTGCCTTGTCAATGGTAAAAATAACTGATGGTGTGCCTTGACAGTTTCAATGCCTTGTTAAGTGTGCCGTGAGATGAAAAAGGTTGAAAATCATTAGTTTAAAGGAAAGAGACACCTAATAGTTAGAACCAGCTGATTTTATGTTTGTGTATTTGAAGATATTTACTGAGGTACATCAGTTGTTCAGATGCTTTGCTCAGTATTTAATAGAATACTATATTTTTAAAATTTCAAGATCACAGTATAACTTACTGACAGTATTGACATATTGATGGTATAACATAAAGAGTTGGCTTTAGTATCTTCTGTCCTTGATTTTCAAATCCATTTCCTCTATTTGAATGCTATCAACTAGAAATTTTTAGGGAAGGTAGGTAGCTATGTTGGCATTTCTCTTTGAGAATAAGGAGCACATGTTCCCTTTTTAAGTAAATGGGGCTTCCTTTTTCTGTTCCCCCATTCTGTGGTTATTTATCTCAGGTGGCTGAAGTTATAGTAATTGAGTAAAATATTAATTATAAAATGTGCAGAGATGACTTTAATTGGGATATTAGGCTGAAATGTGCACATTTCTTTATTTTTTTGTAGGATATCTTAAATAACCTTGATTCATGTGACCTTGAAGATGATGATCTTATGCTTGATGTTGAGTTGCCTGAAGACACACCCTGTGATAATGGTTAGTGAAATAATGCTCTCTTGCAGTTTTCTGCTGCTATTTAGGTTGCTTTCCCTATTTTTCTCCCTCTTACTACCTTCACTGCCATTCTGCTTTAACTTAGGATAATTCTAAAGGTGCTAGCAGTAGTGCTTAGCTTCTATATACATTATAAACACTCTTAATTTTTTGACATTTAGTCAGAATGAGTGTCCTGGAAAGCAGTATTTTTCTCTGAACTTTTTCAAACCATTTCCTGAGCAACTAATCCAGCATAGCTGAAAACAATGACACTTAAGTTCTTAGGGAAGGTTTTTGATGTATTATGTAAAGCATTTTGGAAAAAAAAGTTAAAGTAGTTGCCTATTTTATGTATGTGCTTCTTTTTTCTTAAAAAAACGTTTCTTTTATTGAAAATGTTTCCATAAATACTTCCAAATGTCTTGCAATTAAACTATTGAACAGAGTAAGTTTTTAACATCTATTGAAAAGTAGTTTTATATAGAATTCTATGGAATATTTAAATGCCTCTTTGAGAGAAGTAAACAATTATATAGACAGTGATTTAAATAAGTGTGCTGGAGTAGTTCATAGGCCTGTATTTTCTTTGCTCCATCGTGGAGTTTGTGGTGGAACTTGCCCTCTATTTATAGCAGCCGTTCTAGTGCAACAAGTATGCGCTTGGTGTACGAGAACTGCAGTTTTAAATCACAGGGTCAAACTGGGCTCCTTTCCCAACACTACGCAAGCTGGGAATGAGCAGGAAGGAAGGCCTGTTTACCACTGTCTTATGCAAAACTATGTCTGAGTAGGCAGCTGAATAACAGACTGCTCAGTTGTGAAAGCTACTTGTAGTCAAGGGCTGACAATGCGAAGAGAAAGTATTTGGGTAAGTGAAAAGTCTAAAGGTTTTTTAAAGCTCTTTTGGTTTGACTGCAGCTTATATTTGTCTTAGCTTTTAACAGTTCGTAAATAGTTGCCAGCTACAGTTTCACCAAACAGACTGATTTTTCACATAAAGTAACTCTGTTTTAAAATCTCAGTTTCATCTTGAGTGTTCTAAAATTTTGTTAATAAAGAAAAATATCCTTCAGTTTAACAGCTTTCTGTAAGAGTTATGAAAAAAGATATCTTGCTATAAAGTGAAGGGTTATGTGTATTATTTTAAAATATTGTTCCTAAATATTAAGATTTTTATCTGTTAACATCAATTTGTTTTGAGTGTTCTGCTATGAAAGAACTTATTATCCAGCTGAAGTAGCTTAAGCCTGGTGTTAACAAATTTAGGGTTAGGAACTCCAGTAGGAGCTTTCTGTTTCTTTAAATTTTGTGTAGTAGTCAACTGAGTTTGTGCTTATTTGTTTGCAACATGAACTTCCCATCTTTCCTGCTCTTGATGTACAGTGCAAACCCAAGCATGCCTACTCAGAAGTAAGTCCCATTGTGTTCAGAAGTAAGTCCGATTGTGTTCAGTAGTACTTACTTCCAGGAAAGTGTAGTTAGGATTGCAGCCGTAGTTCACAACAATAATTAAAATTCACATACTTCATCACCATATCTTTTTTTAATGGCATCATTGTAGTGACACTTTTCAAACTGATTTTTCTGAACATCAGTTCCTGTACTCTAATAATTAGGAATATTATTTTATATCAGTAAGTTGTGATACCTAATAGTTTTGTGTTTGGTTTGGATAGTATTTGCATTTATATAGTAATATTTTCTCTTTACTGTGTAGTGGATTGTGAAAATATGAACCGTTATGATAGATCAGACAGAAATATTCGCACTCCGAAGGAGGCACTGTGGAGAAGGGTATCACAACGGTGGAATACTCAAGACCACTATCATCTTGGCCATGCTGACCACTATCCCCATAATAGAAGTGACCTGAACAGGTAAGGCACTTAAAGAAGATAGAAACTTCCAATTGTTCTGATCAGAGCTGTAGGTGTCTACTGTGCCGTCTGTGTAACATGGTATTATACTGATTAGCTCTGTTAAAGAAATTATGGATTAGCTGTCAATAGGCAGGCTGAATGAAGGGAGTTATGCCTACTGGTTAGTGTCCATAGTCCACTTTCTGCTCCCCCTTTCCCTTTACTATACCAGCTGCCGGATGGGAACACACCTTGATACTTCTGTCCACATCCACAGCCCCATGCTAGAGAGATCAGCCAGAGATGAGCCTCCTGGAGCAACAAGAGCCCAAGGGCTCTTATCAGAATACAAAATCACAGTATCATCTGCAGGTTGAGGAGGTATGAAAACCCACTGAATTATCCATGAACCAGGCAGGCAAACAGTCATAATGAAATGACAGGTCTGCATTGTTTAACAATGGGTATCCTTTCTCCAAATTAGGTAAGTAATTTCATCATTATGCAGCCTTGGCAGAATGCTTGTGGTAGCCAATAGAGTACTTTAGAAAGCCTTGCAGCACCTACTGCAACCCACCCAAAAATTGCCACTCATTATTTACGAACCACAACTTTATTATGCAGCCACCATCATATAGGTGTGTTATGCTTATGTATACATGTACTTCAATTTTTTTTTGTTTAGACTTTCTTGAAACAAGGGAGGGGAGCTTGGGTAGGAAAAAGCAGGCTGATGGAAATAGCCTGCGCTTAACAGAATGATCACACCGGAAATGTTTATCAGATGAATGTTGTAGCCATTAAGATGGAACTGGAATATGGCTCAAGAATGATTACTACAATAATCCACTTTGCCAAATAGGTATGACAAAGGAAGATGACAGGCTGGAATTCTGTTTAGAGAAGCACTCCTATAATAATACCTTTTGTTACAGAAAAATTATTTAAATATAGTGCTTATTGATCTAGTATTTGTCTGCCATTTTGAAGGTTTCATATGCAAGCCCCAGTTTGTGTATTTTATCATGTCCATTTCTGTAGCAGAACTGGGATATAGCACATTTGGATAGTGCAGCACTTCTGTCAGTGTTTTTCCTTACAGAAAAGAGCTGGAGTTAAGGTATTTAAAAGATGATAGGAAAATGCATATTATGTATAGTGTTGAAGGTTATTTTTGACATGGAAGTGATAAATTTTATAGTATAAAAACACTGGGGTAGTCTTGTATGAAAGCAACCTACTGTGTAAATTTTTTGTATAATTTGTGGATTGGTATATTCTTCAGTATACAGTTCAGGTAATTTCGTATGATAAACCAACATGGTCTTGTAATTACTTTGTTTTCTCAGGACAGCCAGTTAATGAATAGGAAACGGTTCTCTTCTTTCCTTGTTAAATTATAGCTTTTTTAATGTTACATCACCAAAGAAATCTGCTTGCAAATTAAAAGTGATATTGGAGGCTATATACTTTAAGTTACTTGAAGTTTAAATACTGACTTATTTTAATTTAAGGTGACCTTTTATTGTAAATGGCATAAAATCCATAAAATATAAATTAATTGACTAAATTAGAGACTAAAAACTATATTATCTAATAAAAACAATTCATTTGAGGAGACCTAAGTACTGCTTCCCTCCTTGTACAGTTTTTGGCAGGGCCTAAAAACATTCTTATGGACAAAGGCTTTGTTGGAGGTTGGGGGTGGGGGAGCTGCTGTTTTTGATATTATTTTTAGCTGGTTTTTATTGTAAATTTTTAGGAGGATGTTTTGTTTTGTTTAATCTGTATTTTAATCTGTATTATCTATTTTAATGGTGTTTTATTGTTGTCTTTTATTGTTGTTAGCTGCCGTGGGTTCCCTTTTATTAGAGAAGAAAGGCGGGATATAAATAATAATAATAAAAAAGGTAGTTTGGAAAACATACATTGCCACTGGGAGGCCAATATGGAGGTTCTTTCTTAATTTAACTGGGAGTACAGTTACTGTAGTGTTACTACAGAGGGAGGCCATTGCCTTTGCTGCTACACCTGAGCCTCAGAAAGTAATGTCACATGTAGGAATGCCTTATTAAAAGTTACAGGTGATGATACCATCTTAGAAGAGGCAAACTTCCTGTAGGAGGAAATACCTCTTCTAAGACATCATCATTCTTGACACATACTAAAAATAGTGGTGATATTTTTTACAGCTGCTTTCTTAGTCATTTGAAGATTTAATTAAGAGTGTAATACTAAGCATGTCTACTCGGAAGTAACTCCCATTGTGTTCAGTAGTACTCACTTCCAGGAAAGTGTGGTTAGGATTACAGCCTAAATCCTCAAATGACTTAATTGGTTGTAGCTTTTTGAATTAAGGAACAGCATTTGAGATCATCCTAATAACTGTGGGTGGTGCAAGTGGCTAAGACACTGGCCTGTTAACCAGCAGGCCAGAGTTCGAGACCCGGGTCAGCCCCACAAGACAGGGTGAGCTCCTATCCTTAGCCCAGCTCTGCGATGCCCGCTGGATCCAGTCATATCAGCTCTGCCTTTCCATTGGACTAATTCAGTGGTGTGGAGAAGGGGGGATTTGCTGCTTGGGTAACAGCATATCCTCCACAACAATCCAACCCAGGCTTTCGTGCTTTGCAAGCAGCGTATGCAGCGCCGAGCATGAGACCGTAGTCTTCCAAGACTGACGGTGGCCTGCTTTAATAACATATTTACAGAACAAGCTTCTTAATAACAAAGTGCTGCTTGATCGACTTTCCAAAATGTTTTTCAGGAGTTCCAACTACTTTGACATCCCTCCTTTTGGTCATCTTGAAGGCTATGGAGCACAAAGTGTGTATCCATCCCTTGTGTCTTTGCCACCACACACTGTAATGTTGGATGAAATGACTCTTCGGCATATGGTACAAGACTGCACAGCTGTGAAAACTCAGTTACTGAAAATGAAAAGGATACTTCATCAGGTTAGTAAATTAAAGCAGACAAGGATGAAGCTAACAATAGCAAGTCATCGGTAATGTTATGTTGGTCACAGTAGCATCTAAATTAATCAAAGTTGTTTATAGTGTCTGCTGCTACTGAAATGATTAATTTGTTGAAGAAACTTTAGTCCAGAATCTAAAGGGGCATGTATTGCACAATGGCTTTTCCATTTTCACTTGTAGATCCAAGGCTGAGCGATTGTCCAGTGCATATTCAATGAAGCACAAGATTCTATTCCCTGAAGAGAAATCTTTGGATCTCAGATGTTTTTTATCATATAAAATTTTTGGTGTTTAGCTTCTCCCTAAATTTAGGGTTATAATGATAATTTGTTAAGATTCAGTGAATTAATAATTAACATCCTTTGGCTTGGGAATATGATATTTAAAACCCAGGAAATAAAATAGAATGATTGGGGATGGATATTTGGTTTCTGTCAGCAAATAATGAGTGTTAAAATTTGTAATTTAGCTATTTTGGGAGCATTAACAGGCCAATCTGACTAAAGTCCATTCTGCCAATGTGGCTTTACCAAACGGAGCAAGTTGGGCAGAGAGAGAAATTGCTTAAGTTAAAAAAATGGCTGCTATTGCTGGCAGCTGTTCTGCCAGAATCCTGACCTCTTCCCAGCCAAGATCTGGTGACTTACTTGTTTTACTTGGAGTTGCACCAGTGGACAGGCCAACCTGAGCTGTCCAGATGTTGGTCTGCTGTGGCTCCAAAATGTCTGCCACAGCATTCAGTGTGCACGAGGCAGCTGCCACTGTCTCCTTGGGAGAAGGGGATGTTCGTTGCTTTTCCCTGAGAAAAGGAAGTAGCCCCACAATGGGGCTACTTGATTCTTCATCAGCTCTGGATTCTGCATTAGGCCCAACTCATTGTTCAGGAATGGTGGACTACTTCCTTCTCCCTGGTCTCCCCCACTTTCCCTCACCCCAGAATGCCTCCACTCCTTAGATTCCTGCTCACCTGTTTACCACTTGACGGACGTGAGTGACAGACTCCAGTCCTCACACTGATGTTTGCCCATCACGGGCTCATGCTGATCTAGTTCTGATGCTGGTTCAGTGCTAAACCCTACAAACATGCCTTATGGCACATTTGTGACAGTGTGCACTTGCTGTTAGCTAGCATACACTGTATATGACTGGGCCCTAAAACACTTGTCCAAGTCTGAGGAGACTCAATGGAGCAGTGGAAGCTTTCTCTCAGGTCGTGAGAACAAATATACCCTGATCTCAAAGACCGCCCCCTCTCCACAGTGTACCCACAGTGTACCCTCTATGAGTAAATTGTTCAAGGCAGCAAATGCTTCTCGTAAGTACAAATGATCCTTTCCTCCAGGTCTCTGCTCCACAGAATGGAGTGCATGCTGTAGTGGTGGGTATTTGTGAATCACTTGGCTTTGAGATGCATATCCTCTTCAACACAATCAGATAATGGATGCTGATCAACTTGTCACAGTTATGACTCAATGTCTCTACCGCTATTGATAGATTGGGAAGAGGACTGCATTGGTAGCAACTACCTATGCACTAAATTCCCTGTCTAGCAGGGGATACACCTATCTGACTGCCTCCTTCTGCATGCATTTGGTCCTTAGCTGGACTGGGACATATAACTAAAATTTTGTGATGTACTTCTAACTTGAAAACTCTTGTTTGAAACAGCTTTTTTTTCCCTTATTTCATAAGTGGGAGAAATATTTATATATTTTACACAATTAATAATGTTAAGAGACAATGAAAAACCATCTGCTAAAAAATTCATGAATTAATAGATGTATTAAAACAGGGCAGTAGAACTTGCAGCAGCTGGGGGTGGCCATCATGATGTGGCCCCAATTTATTGATCCGGAAGCAATGGGTGGTGACTTGATTATATCACCACCAATTATTTCTGTGTTCTGAGCCTCCCAAAGGTAAGAGGCAGCAGGGCTTTCTGATCTCCTTGCCACACTGTTCCAGCTTCTTTTTCCAAAAGAGAAGCTGAAACTGCTCAGCAGGGACTTCTGTAGGAGGAAGGGTGCTGCAGCTGGATTTTGGTGTACTGCCAAAAAGGAGCTCAGGCACTGCATGTGGCCCACCCTTTTTAAAAAGACTTTGGGTGTTATGTGTCAGATTCTAAATTACTGATTAAAAAATAGAAGAATTTTTTTTTTGAGGAACAGTATATAACAATTAAATTAAAACATTTCTATCAGACCTTTCCCATATTTAATGAAAAATGCAAGTTAGCTAACAACCACAAAATGAGCATAATCAAAAAAGAGCATTAAAATAAAATATGCAATAAAATGTAAAAGGTTTTAATAAGCAGTGATAAAAACCAACATAATGCATTAAAACAGTATACTTCCTGTCAAGCTAGCAGTTAAAACACTGAATTCAGTGGATGGGATGTTGAGGAGTGTTTGAAGAGATGACAAAATCAAAAGGGATAATAGGCACACAATCAAGGCTCCTAATTGTTGTTCTTGATTGCCATTCCAATATAGAAAGGAAATGAGAATGTGTTATTAAAGCCTATATTTTTTCAGCAATCTTGATAAGTAACACTGGCTTGCCAATTTGTGGCTCATTGTGAAGAGGCTTCATTATTTGTTCCATTTTCCTTATTGTGAGTATGATAAATTTAAGAAATAGCTGGATTCTCAGTGTTGAGTATATAATGTAAAGTTCAGCATGGCAAGTTTTTACCATTCTAGATTTGAATAACAAGCTCAACAAGAAATAGATGGGACCTTTTGGTTGATCTCCAGTGGCAATGCAGTGTCAGGACTAGTGGAAGATTTAGAGCACAATCCTAACCCTGTCTACTCAAAAGTAAGCCCTTCTTTGTTCAATGGGTCTTACTCCTGGGAAAGTGTCTTTAGGATTGCACATTTTTCTTTTTGCAGAATGATGAAAGTGTTCCACTGCCTTTACTGCCATCAAGCCCAGAACGTCAGGATCCTGAACTATTCAAGGTAAACCACATATGCTGATTTCAGAGCAGAGCTCTCCTGATGGATTCATTATTAAAATTGAATAAACATTTCAGTGACATAGTGATTCTTGGGATTTATAGTTGGTTAGCAGCCTAATCTTCAGGGGTTATTGTCACAGCTGCTGGGTATTGCAAATGTGCCGTAAAACATATTTTCGGTCCCCAGTGCAGGTGGTGCATCAATTCAGTTGTGGATGTGAAGGAACTGGCTATGCACTGAAGTTCCTTCACTTGGTTATTTCCTCAATTCCTGGGCGGTGGAGCAGTGAATGGGGATGTTGGGGGAGGCGAATGCATTCCAGGACGGGGAATTAAGGTGAACAAATGCCAATAAATGTCTTGGGATTGATTGGAAGAATAAAAGCAGAGACAAAAATCTGGGCAATATTGATTGATCTTTGATCCCAGGGACCTATAAGTTATTTTGTTTCGTCTGTAAACCTCTTAGTGAACTTTTTGTTGAAAAAGCGGTATATAAATACTGTTTGATTGACTTTTGCTATTCAGTCATCACCATCCCCAGCCCTCTAAATGTCTTGAGCTTCCTCAAATGATTCTACCCTTTCTCTTTACCTCCATGATTTTCAACCTTTTTCATCTCCTGGCATACTATGTGCTAAAAATGTCAAGGCACACTATCATCAAACATTGGACCGATTGTCAAGGCACACTGTGCTGCTGGTGGAGTATTTAATTGCTCAACAATCCTGTTAATAAATGATGTTTATTTAATTTTGCCAAACTCCCATGGTACACCTGTGGACTACTCATGACACACTAGTGTGCCATGGCACACTGGTTGAAAATCACTGCTTTAGCTACTGCTGGAACCTAGAACTCCTTCACAGATCGCTTCTTTGATGCCTCTTACTGCTTTCGAATCTCTCCATAGAGCCCATCTTTTCTGTAAAGCTTTTAGAATTACCCCTTACTACAGTACTTTTCTCTGATTGCAACTATATAATGTGTACAGGAAATAATTGCAGGTACAGTATGTGTAGAGGAAATAATTGTATCTTTATCTCCATTTACTGCACCACCACTCCCTTCCCTTTCCACTATTGCCTCCCTTGTATATATTTCCAGATTGTGAGTCCGTTAGGACAATGTTTGGATTTTTCTTATGAAATACCATTCATATTGAATGGGTTGTATACATTAGATTCTGTATAGTTTGCACTGATAAATCTTCATGTGTTTCCATCCTGCCTTTTGTGGGAATTAAACAGGGTTTCTGGTTTCACAGTCTATTTTAAAAAATGAGGAGGAGAATAGAAAAAAAGTAGCCACGGAATAATCCTGGAAGAGGAAATGTGAGGAATAAATTACTTATCTAAAGTTAGGATGAGAAGGGCAGGATAAATGAAATCCCCATAAAAAATTCATTGGAGTATATTTTCAGCTGTAACATATAATTAAGTTATTAAGTGTCCTCTCTTTAAAAAAAAAGTATTGGCACTCCCCACTTATTGGATGGGTTAGGGACTGGAGCACCATTCAAAAGTGAAAACTGTTGAAAAGTGGATCTCAATTTTTTTTAGTTTATAAATGTTGCTTCCAATCTTTTTTTTAGCTAGCAAATTGCAAATGCCCCTTCTGTCTTTTGCAACTATGCTAAACTGCTGTGCTTTATCCCTGCTAACTTGGCAAGAGGCACTCTTTCAAATGGATGTTCTTTCATTTAGCAGGGAAGAGAAAATGAACCTCCTCGCTTCAGCAGTGTATTTTATAGTGGATTCTGCTGGTGGTTCTTTGCATTATTTTAATATTGTGAGCCCTTTTGGGACAGGGACCCATTACCGTACTTCATTTTCTGTGCAAACCTTTTTGTGAACTTTTTGTTGAAAAACAGTCAATCAATCTAAATTCTGTTGATTGATCAATCTTGCAAATTCCAGTTGCTGCACAAAGATTTTTGCAAATGGATTCACATCAACTCCTTCAGCATCGGAAGCTACAACATGGGGGAGGGCAATTTTGGCCTTTAGAACAGCAGAGAGGTTGAAAAAGCAGAACATGCATTGACTGAATGAGTTCTGTGTATACCATAATTGAAAGGTACTGAAAGAGTGTATTGTCAGAAAACGAACTGTCAGGAAACATGGGAAACCTGTACCCATATGTACACTGTATATTCAAATAGTATTCAGACTTGCTTCAGAAGTCGCACTATGTAATTTCAATCCTTGTTAGTTTGGCTTACTAGTTTGGATAGAACAAACTGGGCTGAATAAAACTTAGAAGTCTTTTCATTAAGCAATGTTATAGAATATAGAGCATGCAAACCCAAGGCTTGTTCCTCATTTGTCAAGTTGGGGCAGGATAATGTGATATCTAAGCACAGAAACCATGTGATTCCTGTTTCTGTTTAAATACACACTGCACTCAAAAAGATTTTGGGTTGTATTCTAAGTTTCTGCTTAAATCTGTGAGAATTGGTTACCACTAACTTCTGTTGTCATGAGAATCTCAATTTAGGATTTTGTCATTGTTATAGCCCATATCTGGTAAAACACTGTTATCTCATTTTCTGTTTTATGTAATCCAGACTAATGATTTACTGAGTGAGATCATGCAACTTAAAGACGATTTAAAGAAAAAAGATGAAACAATCAAACGACTAGAAGATCGGCTTGTAAGTATACAAGGGGTCAGGGGTCTCAAAACCCAAGCCCCGAGAGCCAGATGCGGCCCACGGAAAGCCTCTAATTGGCCTGTGGCCAGCCTCTGGAGCTGTGATTGTGTGGAAGGGGAATGAGAGTCCTCTTTCTGTGCTGTGTTGGTGCTTGCAGAAATCCTGGAAATTTGAGCCCATTTATTAATTAATCTATCTTTAATGTACTGGTATTTGAATTTTATATTTAAAACATTTTAATGATTGCTTGCATAATTGCCTCTTTGCAACAACAAGAAAAGCAATTTTTAGAAGATGCATTTTAACACATTCTCAAGGGATTGGTATGTTCCATTTGCAGTGGCCATTAATGTTGAGTCAAATCTGTGTATAAAAAATTTGGCATATAACAAGACTGGACCTATAGTGAAATTTGAAGGTATAGAAGAGAGCAACCAAAATAATTAGTGAACAGGGGACCTCCTATATAGTTGCAGTGTTTGTGGTACTTCAGCTTAGAATGAAGGTGCTTCAGCAGGGCATGATTAAGACATAAAAATTATGGTGGATAGTAAAATTTGAATAAGGAAACTGTACTTTGCAGAAGAGTGGACATTGATTCTGACTATGTAGTTTTAAAATGCAGTCTTCCTAGTGGCACTATTGTGGGTTGAAGTACTAGAATAAAATTTGAAAACTCTAAATCGGTGATCTTCAACCTTTTTCATCTCACGGCACTCTTAAAAAAACACTGAAATTGTCAAGGCACACCATCAGTGGTTTTTACCATTGACAAGGCACACCAGACTGTTCAAATCCCCCAATTTTCCTATTAATGGATGTCAATCCCCAAATGCCCATGGCACACCTGAGGACTATCTGTGGCACACAGTGTGCCACAGCACGCTGGTTGAAAATCACTACTCTAAACAGTTAAAGCAGTGGTCAACTACGTATTTAGACATTCTTCATGAATAGCTAAGAAAAGTAGGAGGATGTATTTTTACAAAATATCTGTAAAGACAAGTGTAGGTTTTAGTCCAAGAACTAAAGCATATTACTGCAAATGGGGTTCAGTTGACATTTGAACAACTTCTCTGTGTGTGAACTACTCTTTGGAACTTTTTATGCATGTGAAACTTTCCCCCCATCATTTATTTTTTGTTTCCCCTCCCCTTTCATTCATAAAGTCCTGTAGGTGTAACTGTAGTGGAGACAGCAAGAAACCTGAAGAGGCAGGCTGTACATATGTCGACAAATTCACACAGACGTCTTGGAGGAAAAGTGCTGTGAGTAGATCATTAACATTTTTTTCTGTGTTTGTTAGATCAATTTATTTTGTTCATCTTACCATATTACTGTGGTCTTTCCAAACATGTTGTCTATTGAATTATTATTTTTAAGAAATGTTTTCACCATATTGCTACAAATACATATTGGTGAAGAAATCTGCGTTTGTCTCTCCTCTCTCCATTGCAAAGTCTTGTAAACATGTTTTTTAAAAGTTTCTAATCATTTCAGTAATTATCTCCTTATCAAGACCATGAAAGTCCAATAATAACTGCATTTCAGTGTGATCTTATGCTGGAAATCACAGGTGGGTTTGTATGATTCTCTAGGGCTAAATATATTTATTTAATGTTTTTTTAAAGCTCTCCATATCTTGGACATTTAAAATTTGTCAACTTCTAGTCCTAGATTTGCTTCTGACTCCAGGTTTGGAATTGGAATTGGAAACATTGGCATATACTTCTTTGAAGTATATTTTCAAGTTTGTATTGAAAGCTTATTTATTTTATATTGATGACTGAGCACCATCTCTGAGGTAAAAATGATATTTTAAGTGTAGGTATCTCTTTGGCTATGGAGATCAGTTGGTAGCCATTTTAGAAATATCATGTACTCCACGACTTTTAATTGAATTGCTTAGCTTGCATTGGGGAGTCTATGGGAGACCAGTCTGGAGAATGAGTGACACAAAAAATAAAAAGATGGGGACATTTGTTGTATGCCTGTGCAGGTGCAGAGGGTACAGAAAAAATTAATTTATATTTCAAATTTGAATAAATTTACATAAATGAATATATCAGAGTTTGAATTTATATGAATAAGTGATTGAATTCAAACTTATTCATAAACATTTTATAACATACATATGGGGTGATCGTCAAACCAGATCATAAGCACTTTTCCAGAATGTGGCTGTGGCAAGGGGGCTGGTTGGGGGTGGCAGCAGCAGAATGTGATGCTGGGAGTAGTTCGCTCATGTTCACGTGGTCCCAGACCTAGTTGTGCTCTCCTGGACTTGGTCCAGGACACTTGGTCCTAAGACACTCACCTCATGGTCTCCCAGATTAAGCAGGTCATGCTGTCCTGCAACCTTTTGTGCTCTTCTTGGGCCAAGTGTCTTAGGTGAGCAATGGCTGCTAGTTTTCCCATGATACCTTGACCGACAAACCTGTGCTCTTCAGGAGGCAGGCAAAAAAAGACAAGCCTGCCATGTGTACAGGGCCTTTTATAAGGTGAGAGTTTAAGGTCTGCATGAGTTCAAACCTTAAACTTATACAAGACATGCAAGTCTCACTTTATTGTTATAAAAGGCCATGTGCACATGCCAGTCAGTGAACTTTGCACTTGTGAAGTTCAAGACAGTGAAGCCAAAGGTCATACCCTGGGCTCATGCATCAGGCTAGCTTGGGCTCTGGCAAGTCTTCAGTGGGCTGAGTGTCCTTTGAAGATGGATTCCTTGGGAGCTAATTCGGGACTCTCCTTCGCAGGAATTGGCTGCAGGCTGGGGTTTGGGCACTTCCTAGGCCAGAGGTAAAACCACAGTAAAAAAGGATTGCCTTGTCCTATGGCACAGTACAATAAGAAATGGGGATTGTGGAGAACAAGGAACATTCTCCTATGTCTTAGTCATTTATTTATACACAAGCGAAAATGTACCCGCGTCGCAGGAGTAACGTACCCCTGTACACCATCTCCCCCACTGTGCATCAACCCCCCCTTGTGCAACATCCCCCATCTTCTTCCACCCCATGCGCTTCTTACCCCCTATGCTCAATGACCCCCTCCATGCGCATCAACCCCTCCTTGTGCATGCCATGTACAACATGTGCATCCCATGCGCGTCAACTCCTCCATGCGCATCAACTCCTCCATGCGCAAACCAGGCGCAACCCCTCCTCATGTGCAACAATCCCCCCATGCGGAACAAGTCCTCCCAAGTGCAACCCCTCCATCCAAACATCCCCCCCCTGTGCACCAGGCAGCAAGCACCAAATTGGCTGGATGTTGGTCAGCTGGATGTTAAGTATAAGACAAAAACATATTACATCCCATTTCAGCCCCTTAAGGGTTACCTTTCTCCACACCAGTTCTTGGTGGGTGTTCATGTGACATAAGGAACACCCTTCCCAAATGTCATGCTTCTAGGTTCAGGGGTTGGGGCAGAGCATTCCTCAGTCACTGATTCTTCAATGCAAAGTATAGGGAGGAAAATGCGTTGCACCCCTTTTCACCCCTTCTGGTTGGAATTTCTGAAAACCGGTTATTAGTGACTCCCTCCATCATAGAACGAACACCCACCCCAACTTTCACACTTCTAGGGCCAGCGGTTTTGGATGGGCATTGATGAGTGAGTGAGTGAGTCAGTGACTTTTCATTTTTATACTAGCAAAAGTGTACCTGCGTTGTGGGAGTAAAATTCCCCATTTGACACCCCCACCCCACAGTGCATCAACCGCCCATGCACATCAACCACTCCATGCACATCCACCCCCATGTGCACCATTCCCCCCATGTGCATTGGTCCCCATGAGCATTTTCCCCCAATGTGCATCAACCTCCATGTGCATCATCTTCCCATGCGCAACCCCCACCCATGCACAGCATCCTCCCCAGTGCAACCCCTCCCTCCGAAGAACATCCCCCCACTGCACCGGTCACCAAGCATCAAATTGGCTGGAGGTTGGTCGGTCTTCCATGTTAAGTATAGAACAAAAACACGTTACACCCCTTTTCTGCCCCTTAAGGGTTAAATTTCTTCATATTGGTTCTTGGTGGCTGTTCCTCTGATATAAGAAACACCCTCCCTGAATTTCATGATACTAGGTCCAGGGGTTGGGGCAGAGCATCCATCAGTCACCGATTCTTCAATGCAAAGTATAGGGAGAAATATGAGTTGTGCCCCTTTTCACCCCCTTCCAGTTGGAACTTCCAAAAACCAGTTCTTAGTGCACCCCTCAGTCATGGAAGGAACACCGGCCCCAAATTTCATGCTTATAGGCCCAGTGGTTTTGGCTGGGCTTTGATGAGTGAGTCAGTGACTTTTCTCTTTTATATGTATATAGAAGAAGATTCTTCTTAGATATCTTTTTATTCTGTCCCTGTGTAGATTAAAAGCTAGCTTTCTATAATTTGATTCAAATTTTTCTGTGAAACAACTCTTCTGCCATGTTTTACATAACTGGGGGAGCAAGTCTTTAGATAAATATCAAAACCAAACAAAGAACACAAAGTTGAAATCTTTTCTCAAAAGAAGATAAAAAATGCAGAGTTTTATAAAAATAGCCATTTTCTATTTCTGCTGGCACATAAATATGAGCATGGTAGCATGGTAATGGTACCATAAATCACTTACTAATAAATGCATGTACGCTTATAGCAAATATATAAACACAGATCAACTTCTTTAACAGTTCTTGATGTTTTGTTTTTGTCAATAGTTTTTCACTAATATGTTTTGTTTCTTCAACACAATTGCTTTATTATGTCAAATGACATGACATATATATGCTGTATGTTCTATATATACCAGTGGTTCTCAAGCATTTCAGCCTGGGACTCCTTTCAGAGAGTGACAATCTGTCTGGGAACCCCCAGAAGTGATGTCAAGGCTGGAAGTTACATCAAACTGGTAACATCACTGTGGTGCCAGAGCTCCTCCATGTCAACTTGGAAGTCCCATTGTGTTCAATGAGACTTCCAGGAAAGCAGCCTGAGTGCCTCATTCCAAGATGGTTGTGCTCATTGCCAAATTCCAAGATGGTGTTACCCAGCTTTCTACAATCCCCCTGAAATGAATTTGAACCCCCAATAGGGTCCTGCCCCGCTTTGAGATGGATACACCATATTTAATTTATAAACTTCAATTTTTTTCACTGAAAATTATGTGGATAAATAAGGTGTTCATATGGGCCTTATTTAATTGACTGTTTAAAGACTATATTGCTTCCTTTCTAAAATTTGTAAACAGACTTTTTCAGTAGCATGTTGGTTATATTCAGGAGGTACGTGATTGCAGTAAAATAACTTTAACAATCTGTTAAAGACTGCTATGATGCATTACGTATCAACAAAATATGTGTATGCTAAATATTTATAGTAGAAGATATTTTTATAGTACTCCTTAATCCATTTGTATATGGTTTTCCTGGACAAATATACAGTGGCGCCTTCGCGTAACAAGCGTCTCACATAAAGTTGCTCCATGTAACAAACAAAAAATTTTAAAATAAATAATAAAAAAAAATTCTCTAGGATTCTGCTTCACATAACAAACACCAGTTTGGGAGTTGGGGCAGACACACTGGCCGGCAGCCCTTTTAAAAAGCGTCAGGGCTGCCTAGTGTGCCTGCCCATAGCGAAAGCAACACTTCCGTGCTGTTCCTCCTGTGGCCAGGCATCTGCTGGGCAGAGGGAGAGAAGAGCAGTGGAGAAGAGGAAAGCAGCTCAGGGCGAGCCAGAAAGGAGCAGGGGAGAGAGGCTCAGGATAGAGAGAAAGAGAAAGGGGGGAGACACTTTGAAGGTGTCTTGGATTGCAGCCTCCTAACCATGTCTACCCAGAAGTAAGCCGCATTGTGTTAAATGGGACTTACTCCCAGGAAAGTCTCTAGGATTGCAGCCTAAGTAGACTTCATGGGATCATGCACACTGAATGCATGTTTTGAATTCAGTTACAGTGTCTTGTCATCATTTTTACATCCAGTTACTATTTTTATATGAATATTTTTTGGGTTGTGGAACCAATTGTCTGAGTTTCCATTATTTCCTATGGGACAATCCATTTCATGTGAAGAACATTTCACGTAACAAACATGCCTCTGGAACGAATTAAATTTGTTACATGAGGAACCACTGTATACGTTTGTTTGAAACCAAATAGTATAACATAGTTGAAGCAAAGTAATACTGGATCATGTTTTCATGAGGAATGAATAACAATGAAGGGTTTTACAACTGGTTGTTAGATTTCCACAAAATGTATTCCAGATTTATTTATTTTATTTTAAAAATTTGTATCCCGCCTTTCTCAGGCTGTCTAGCCCAACTAGATGTTGTATATGTATTATTAAGAAGCAGTTCTTAAATAAAAATAAGTGCAAGTTGCTGCTCAGTTTTTGGACACCTACAGCTAGAAGGGTTGAGTTCTATAATTTCCTAAATGCATTGAATAACTTTTTGTCAGTACCATTGCAGAGCAGGCATGAGTAGGTCCCTTGCCACATCTGAATCAAAACCCCTTCTTGTACTATACTACTTCTGGCTTCCCCTAGTGATTTCTTTTTAATTCCTTTCTCCTAATTGGTGAGAGTGTTGGAATAAAGGCTACTGCAATTCCCTGATATCACAAATCCTTTTAAAGTTGCTTGGGTTTAAGGGGACAAAATATTTAAATCCTCTTAACTTGCTTTTGATACCCCCTTCTGGTGGATGGGAGAATTGGCAGCCCTTCACAACACATTTTTTTTTTACTTTTTAAATCCTCCCTGCTAAACTTAAACAGCTAAAATGAGACACTGTAACCCCTTGCCACTGTTTCCCCTTCAGAGGTGTATTTCAGTGTTATCAGAAATGAATTTTGGGTATTTTAGGTTTTTTCTTAAGCCTTGTCCATCATTTTTGTCTTCAGTAAGCAGCTATGCTTAAAAATAAAGAAGAATTTATTTAGGAATCAAGGAATCAAGGAAGCTATCATCTAAGCATAGTGACAGATAACACTTAAAGCTGAACAAAGGACTGTTTTAGGATTGAAAAGCAAATCTGAAAATAGCGAGCTAACACAAAGGTATCTTAAACTCCTCCCTAACTGGATAGTCACATGAAGACAGCTTCTCCAACTGTCTGTTCAGCAATGTTCTGAAAATGACAGACAGAACCAAAATGCAGCCCACCCAAGTGCAATACAGTGGTACCTTGTAAGACTAATGCCCTGTAAGATGAATGCTTTGTTAAGACGAACTAAAATTTCTATGGGATTCTGCCTTGTAAGATGAAAGTGCTTGTAAGACAAATACCCATTGGCTGGACCTCTCAGCCTGCCTGCAGTACCTGCACCCCTCCAGCAGAGGGACACACAGGCAGCAATGTCCTCTGAGCCTCCCGAGCCAGCATGTTTGAGCCTAGAGCCTGCATGTTTGAGCCTCCTGCAGCCAGCCATCATCAGGTAGGAAGGAAACCCCTTCCTGGACTCCCATAACGAAACCCCCCATCCCCCAAGGACCCCCTCATTAGAAACCTCTTCACCTCAGGGAAATCCCCTCCCTCCCTGGACCCCACTAAAACTACCCCTCTTCCCTACCACCACCACATTCTCTGCCTGGTCCCCACTCCACCCACTTTTGAATTCAGGCAGAAGCCTTTGCTGCTGCTGCAAACTTGGAAAGAGTCAGGCTGGCATCCTACACACTTTCCTATGAGTAAGCCCCAGTGGATACAGTGGGACTTGATTCTGAGTAGACAGCCCCTTTTGCATCAAGGCAGAAGCTTTTGCTGCTTTCCTCTTCTTTCCTGAAAGACTCTTCTTTCCTGCTGCAAACTGCCTAACTTTTTTGCACTCTCACACTCAGAGATGGGTTCCTTGTTAAAGTTGTTCAAAAAGACACCAGTGACTCTTTTAGTGAAAATTAGTCATCCTTGGCCATAAAAAATTTGTTCTGTTTTACTGTACAGTATATTACAGTGTTTTTTACAATACTTGTGTTCTGTATTACATTACAGTGTTTTGAATTTGATTACAGTGTTTTGTCATCATTTTTACATATAGTTAATATTTTTTATATGTATATTTTTGGGTTGTGAAACCAATTGTCTGAGTTTCCATTATTTCCTATGTGAAAATTTGCTTTGTAAGAAGCACACTTTGTAAGACAAACATGGTTCCTGAATGAATTATGTTTGTCTTAAAAGTCATTACTGTATCTTTATAGCATCTAGCTCTTAGCCATACTACTAGCTGTTTTAATGGGGATCCACCAGCTTGGACTTACATGAAAAATAATCAGCCCTCAAACGACAGCAGTTAACAACAACAGGGGATTGGAGAGTCTCTTTCCTCTTCAGTCTTTTGCTCTCTGGCCTATGCTGCCCTGACCGACATGATCAGTTTACATCTTAGTCTGGGCTTCTCTGCATTTAACTGTCAGAATGGACACTGTTGCAAAGAGTGAGAGATGACTAGGTTGCTGTTGTCATCATGCTGTTGCTGTTGACTAGGTGGCAGGGTTTCAATTTAGGGGTTTAGGCACCTCATTCCATTATAGCCTCCTTAAGCAAAAATATTGTATAAAATGGCTATAACTCAAAATTGTTACTTGTCAACGAAAGAGGAACCATGTGGCTTTTTGGTGTGTATTTTTCCCCATTCTCTTTTTTTATATTCTTTCTTCCCCCATCTCTCTTTCTCTGAACAGGGTGGGTATTCTGCTCCTTCCTTCTCTCCCTGGCAGGGCCCATTCCAGGGAATTCCTCGGACTGTTCCACCGCAACGCAGACAGAGTGAGTCTGTACTTCTCACTCATATCCCTCACTGTGCTCCAATAGCAGTTTTCCCTTTGCACGCACTGTTCATTGTGTAGCATTCCTCTCTTCCAAGCACAAACATAAGGCACACGCTAGTCTGTGACTTAACCTCAGCACCTTCTTCACTTACTCAATAACTACAGTTGACAGCTTTATGAGTGGTATCTTATCTTAAAATCAAGCTGTAAGCCTTGTTTTAAGTGCATCCTGCAACATGCATCTTTCCTGCTTTTTCCCCTCCCTTGGCTTCTCAGTGTCTTTCATGCCCATTCATGTTATTGGCATGTGTTCTCATCCAAATATATGTTCGTAATATTTGTGATGTATCCCTCCAAGTCACACTTTAGTAGCAGTTTGACACATTGAAGTCATGAAAAATCAGACTCTTCTTTCAGTGGAAAACAAAAGAGAAGCTCTCCACCAATGTGTCTTGAAAGTGGTTATATTGGAAATAATTTAATAAGCTAAGGAAGAAATGGCTTTTATAACTAATGCATGATTTACTAATATTACTTATTAACTAGCAACTTCTTGAACTAAAAATAATCCTTGTGGTATTGTCTTGATACACAATGGAAAAGACACTTGCTGATTTGTACTGTTCTTCAATTTAAGGAGATAGAAAACTGGTAAGTCTTGGAATATTGTGAACCATAAGGTTACCTTATTGTATTGCTGGAAGAAAATAAAGTGAAGACTGAGGACACAATCCAAACCAATTCAGGCTGGCACAACTCACACATTCCCCATTCCTGTGGTGGTGTAGGGAGGCCGGTGCATGCCTGTGCACTACCCTGACCTCTCCAGGTCAGTGATGCTTTACAACAGTTTTGCAACACCACTAGGCCAGCACAGGACTTGTTCTGGGACTCAGGCTGGCCTAACTGGGGCTTAGGATTGCAGCCTGAGATTGTATAGACATCTATAATTTGATGACCAAGCTTAAACTGGCCAAACAAACTTAATGTAACTGAAGCAAAGATGTACTTCAAAAATGTACTTTCTATTTTGATGTTTGCTTTTCATAATTTTCAACTTACAAAACACTCAAAAAGGAAGTTCAAACAATTATGTTTCACTATATCAGCAATGATGATTTGGCTAAAGATCTTGAATCATGGCCAATTGTTGACTATCTCTTCATTTCTCAAAAACTGAATGTCCATTTACTAACATTCTGAAGATCAAAGAATACCTTTAATGCTTCTGTATACATTTTTGCAGTGCAGAGCACTGAACTAGGGATCCTCTGATCCTTGTTTTGTGTTTGAACCATGACACACACCCTGTGACTACAGACCAGAGGCAGAAAGCTGTGGAGGCAGAAAGAAATGAGATTGTAGTGATAGGAGGCCAGGAAGATATTTCATTTCATTATTAAATTCAAAGTTGAAGCTCCTAGCACAGCAGCCCATGTGGCAAGAATAATCCCCTTTCCTTTAGTAACATGTAATGAAGAGGTGTCCAGCTCTATTCATCTTTCTATTTCAGATGCTTTGATGGTTGTTAAGATGCACACTGGTACTGCAGCAGCTACAGGAGTGGATATGATTAGACTGTTAATTGTAGTAAATTTCCCTGTGTCGACCTGAGTTATGGTGTGTCAACCAAAAATTTTCTTTTGGAAAGAACACTAGTAAACTTTGTTTCTTGAAATTTCTCAGTTTGGTAGAATAAGTGTTATTGAATTCATCCCTGTAGCAGTTGAATAATACAGTATAAAATGTACCTATATTTTTAAACTGTCCTAAAAATTATCCTATTTACCATGATTATAATGGTTGACAATTTTTTAGGTTATTCATTTCCAGTAGTGTAGGTTTCTTTAAGGGTCAGGTTGTACTTTTTCCCTTGAGGTTGTATATAGCAATATTCCATGAAGGTGATTGTCAGTATGTCTGAAAACTGTTACCTGTACACATTTGTACAAAGACTGTGGATCCTTTCTCTTCCTTCAATTGCTGTGTTTCTCTGACAGCATTCGAAATCCTAGTAGAAGGCAAGAGGTAGAGGTTATCCCAGGATTATCAGATACTTCAATTGTGGGTTTTATTAAATTTAACCAACAATAATGCTGTGATTCAAGTTTTTCTAACGGTTTACCTTCCTTCTATCAACCGGTGGATCCTTGCAGTGAACCCTAGTAATTGTCAGTGTCAAGAGCAGTGATCATTTTGTCCTACAGATTCTTAGCCCTTCCATCAACATCAGTTGCTGTGATTATTAGAGTAGTGTTAGTTGGAGTAATGTTGGAGTACTATGTTGGTTTTCTTCTGTAGATATAGTACCACTACGTTATAATAGCTAGTGCACACATGCTAGGTTTTTGCCCCTCAAAAAGTACCAAACTCTTTCTAGTCCTGGAGAATTTATTACCAATGCCAGTTCCTGTCAGTTCTCCTTATTTCTGTAATTAGAATGTTTTAGCATCAAGAAGATAGTGCAGACAAGTAAGCAGCACTTTATACTTTAGTAAAAAGAAGAACCCAAATTATTTTTGTATCTCCATTTGCCCTAACTATCCTCTTCTTTTCTATATGAATGGAATAGATCAGCATAATTAAAAGTAAAAGGATGTACCTGGATGAATATTTTGATAACTTGAATGTCCATCAAAGATTAGTATCAACTCCTCACAAATTCAGAGGTATTTTTGTTTTATAATACTCTAAAAGGTATTACAAACCTTTTAGAGGTGTAGCACCAGAGCTCGAAACTGGGCTGGATGGACCTCACTGCAAACCAAGCAAAGAGAGTCAAGGAGGAGAAACACAAAACAAGTATCATTAATGTAGGGATATGGGTCCCAGATAAGGCACATAATCTGTCTTGTTGAAATGGATCCTTTGATTAAATTGACAGCCATATCCAACATAAGACCCTGCACATCATTATCTCAATTTTGGTACATGCTATGCTGCATCCCCTGGGAGAATTTTTGGCTCTGGATGCCTCCTGGAGGTAAGGTGACATTTGTCCCCTTGCTGCTGGGGTAAGCATTGTCACAAATTGCTGTTGATCCATGGAGGCAGATGAGATCTAGGAAGGGCCCTTGGATACAGCATGTTCTGGCACTTCGTGCCACTTCTCACCACCTCATTCATAGTGAATTATGAAAAGTGGATATACCGTTAACTAATTGCTAAAGAGTCTGTAATGTGTCACCTGATAAATTTGGTTAGTGATACAATTACAATCTCAAAATTGTAACAATAAGTGGTAAATCAAGTAGCAGTGGAGGGGGACAGGAAATCCTGTTTCAAATTATTTTGTGGTTACTGAGTACTCACCTTCTGATGGTTGAGTAGAAAATAGGTACTGGGTGTCTGATGTTTTAGAAGGGTTACCCCAAAGTTATTTTTTTAAAAAAAATTCAGGGATGTGTGTGCAAGATACACTTTACTGAAATGGAAGCTATGAATTTTTACAGATACACCACCATGTCCAGGAAATGAAAGGGGTTACTGTTTGGTCATGGCAATTGCTCATTGTTGTGTCTTGGTCCTCTGACATCATTGTCCTTGTCTTTTTCTTGTCTCTGCTTTCCATTTTGCTATTGGCAAGGAGTTGAGGAGTTAGTCCATTACTTCTATGATAAAGCGTGGTACAGTACAACTTCAGATTTCTTCCTATCTCCTCCTTCCACTTCTCCACCATTGTGTTATCTCCCTGCATGGTGCATGCAAGTCAAAGTTGTGCATGCAGTTGTCATGTTTCCTTTATTGTCGTGTTTCTTCATCCTTACAGCATTAATAGGAAAGGGCGTTTGCAACTCTTAATGAAATCCGTCTGTTTCCACCTTGCCTATATTGTTGTAAGCAAGATAATCACCACATTTTCATGCCTGTATTTTTCCTCACCATATTGAATGGCGTCAAGCAGTATGCAAAATGGCAAAACGTTTGAAGTTGTTTCTGGTGCTGCGCATGTTTTAAGATGGTGATTCTCTTCATTAATTTTCTGTTGAGCACCCCATGGCACGTCATGTAGAACCAGCCTTCACAGGATGCTGCTAAATTGTGGCAGGGTATGTTGGGTTCCTGACTGACACACCTCAACAAATAAGTGGTGGATAATTTCTAGAAGTTCTGTGTGTTTACAAAATTGTTACACTTATTTAGGTTGAAATTGCACACAGAGTAACTAGCTTCCTTTGTTTCATTTCCCCATGTTACAATTCTTCATAGTTGTGTTACTCAAACTGGTGGTCCATGGACTGATGCTGCTCTCAGATTAATTTCCAGAAAGAATGGAACAATATTATAAATTTAAAAATTACTTCCCCTAATTCTATTTGTCTCATATACAGTAGATCCTGAGTCCAAGCCTATCCAGCTTTCCAGCACCAGTGTAACCTCAGGTCAAGGGAAAAAAACAATCACTTACTATGATGAGGCAATGGCTTAGTGGTTAAAGACGCTGTGCTTGTCAACCTACAGGTCAGCAGTCTAGATACTGCAGGACAGAGGACCTCCTATCACTTGCCTATCTCCTGCCAGCCCAGCAGTTTGATGCTAGAAGATAAATAGGTACCAGCTTGTAAAGCTAGAAGCTTGTAAAAGCTAGAAGATAAATAGGTACCACTTAAGGGGGAATGAAACAGCATTCTGCACGCTACTGGTGTTTAGTCATGCTGGCCACATGACCACAAAGACATCTTTTTGGCTTTGTAACGTGGATGAGCACCACCATTAGAGTTGGTCACAACTAGCAGGACAATCTGCAGGGTCACCTTTACTTTTTACCATTACCCCTTTACCTGTGACCTTCCACCTCAGAATGCAGTGCACACCCAGTTGTCACAGCTTTGTCAGTGCTGGAAGGTTAAATTGGATTGGTCCCTAATCAAACTTTCTTTCTGAATCAAATTTCTGTCCAAAAGTTCTTGAAATTCTTCACTTTTTCATGTGCATTTTTAATGGTACTAGTTGCTCACGCATTGGGGGCAGAGGAACAGCCAGTCAGAGCACAGTGATGGGTTTTTTCATACTGCTATTCTAATGCTTAGGGCCTTTCACTTAAATGTTCATTAATCCAGTGGTGCTCACTGCCTGTATTGCTTGGCGGTGCCTGGTAGGGATGCCCAGGTACCACCCAGTGGTATGTGATGCCTAGTGGTGCACACTGCTGCCAGGTGGTGTGTGTGATGCCAAGTCCCCAATAGGGATGTGCAGTTCCCAGTAGTGCCCAGTGCCCACTGTTGGTGGTACCCATTGGTGCCTGGTGATACTTAGTGCTCTCCGTTCAATGGTCCCTGGTGGAGCATGCTGATGCCCAGTGGTTTCCACCACCCTCTGGTGCCTGCTGGTGCCCATCAACTGTTGGTTACTGCCAATATCCGCTGGTGTATGGTGCTCGGTATTGATGGTCCTGAGTGCCCCAAGCCTCGTGCTGAGCAGGGATGTCTTCTGGTGGTGGTGCCTGCTAGTGTCCAGTGGTGCCTGGTAGGGGTGCTCAGTGCCTTGTGGGGCCCACAGCTCAATAGTGTCCACTGGTACTCAGTTCCTGCTCGTCCCCAGCAGTGCCTGCCATTGCTCAGCTATGCCTATGGGTGCCCACAAATATTCTTTACATTTTATTCCTGCAACAACAGGTAAATTCAGCCAGTTTGTAATATAAATAGTATATTACACCAGGTTAAAGGTTCTTCATTTAACTTCTATAATGCCTCCCATTTTAAAAAGCAGCTGAAAATGTCTTGGGGAAACTTAGGAAAAAGTAAGAATTTGCAGGTACGGAGCAGTGGAGACTAGGTGTGTAAGATTACATTTCTGTGGGCAGTGGACTCATAAAATGAAATGGAACCCAAGCTTCAGGAATAGGATTTTTGGAGTGGGAAAGGTGGTGATTTTAGCTGTTTTTATACTGCATTAAGGTGTATATGTGCCTCTTTTTGTATGCTAGTATTGACATTCACTATTTCCTTCAGTTTTGTTGAGCTGTAGAGCATTTATAATATTTCTGCTTACATGATCAAAAATTGTGGATAGCTGAGAAATGCCAGCAGTAGGTATTATAACAACATTGTCTAACCCAGATTACAAATGCATTTGTTCACTCCTGACTATAAAAAGTAGTCTGAAGTTTCATTTGTGCTAATAGAGTTCTTCCATTTGGAAAGGGAACTTAACAATGACTACTTCTTTGTAGCTTGATTTTCAGAGTAGTAGAGTGAGTAACTTTAGATAATGGCACAAAGACCATTATCTAAATATTGTAAACAAAGTTAACCATACAGAGTTGTATTTTATTCTGATTGAACAAGAGGGGATTGCATTGCTCTGCAAATGCGCATATGCTGTAATAGTGCAGCTTTTTAATCTGGTATCGAGAAACTAGTTTTTCCAAGAACAGTAATTACAATGATACCTTGAAAGACGAGTGATCCGAATTGTGAGCAACTTGAATTATGAGCAATGCCCTGAATAATGAGCAAGGCATTGGCAGTCTGGGTCAAAATGCAAGTATACCTTGGCATTTTAATTCAGCTCACAGAAACCAATTCAGCCCACAGAAACCAACCTCTCGGGCTGGGGCAACTGACTCCTAGTCCTGCAACCTCACACACCAGGTGTGGTGGATGCTCATTCCCCCTCAGCCTCCCTGGTAGCATAGCATAGCTACCAGGGGGACTGAGGGGGAAGGCAGCAGTCTCTCTGCTGCCCCTCCACCATGCCAAGGTTATTGGAAGGAGTGGCAGGTGCTCCTTCCCTCTCCCACAGTCTCCTGCAACTGATGGTCAGTTGAAGGACATGGCAGGGTAAGGAGAGATACCGTATTTCCTGGCTTATTACACACACCGGACCATAAGACGCACCAAAGTGTGGAGGAGCAAAACAAGAAAAAAATATTCTGAACCAAATGGTGCACTAATATATTTAATAAAATATAGCAAAATAATATTTCAACCATGTAAAGTCAACAGTGGTATTAAGAACCATTATCACTGTCATTAACAAATGAGGAAAGACTTTAAGCTTCAAGCACTCTTCTAATTTTCTGGAAACTCCAAAAACTCATCATCTCTAGTGTCAGTAATTTATGACTTTTGCACAAATCTCACTGCAGATGGTCCAGAAAGACAGGTAAGTTGGGGGGGTTCTTTTGGGGGTGGGGCGATCCAGGTAGGTAGGGAAAGGTGAGGGGATCTAGATAGATAGGGAAGAGTGAGGGATGCACAGGCATGGAGCAGGGACCAGGTCTTGTGCATGTCTACTTTAGAGCAAGTCTCCAAGCAGGGAAGGCTGCTTAGGATTGCAACTGTGCCAGGGTGACCAGATGTCAAACCCAAAATTCCTGAACCCCTAGGCCAAAATTCCTACCCCCCAGGGCAAACCCGCTTAAAAAAATTGCCAAAAAATTTATTTTTTTGTTTTTATATTTTTGTTTTTTGGTTTTTTGACCATAACGTTTGATAGGAAGGAGATATCTCAAAACTGATTTTTGCATTGGATTCTGCTCTTCAATACGAATCCAACGACATATGACATGATAGGGTAAGGTACTACAGGATTTGCCCTATCACTCTATAAGACACACAGACATTTTCCCTCCCTTTGGGGAGGAAAAAAGTGCATCTTATAAGCCGGGAAATACGGTAATTCCTTCTGCAACCCTTCTGCATCCCTTCAGAGGATTGCAGATCAAATTGTTTGTGTTCCCATTGTCTTCAGTGGGATTGATTGCTTTATATATCAAGCACTTCCAGATTATGCTCGTAATTCAAGGTTCCACTGTATTTATTTATTTCTCTGCAACCTTTTAATCTTTCCATTGTCAATTTAAAAAAATAACTACAGTGTCAGGTGCCAAGTTTGATAAACATGATTGCACAGTTGTACTTGTGTAGTTAGCGATATTTTTAATCCTTCACATTAAAAAATGCCTGTCTCTTGAATCTTGTCTGTAATGGTTTAATGTCATATTGACTAGCTCTTGATATATCCCAATGTTAAGCATTGGTGTGAGAAATCTTAATTTTTCAGCTCAGTCCTGTCTAAATTTCTCCTCCCATCTATGTAGCCAAGCCACTGAAGCACACAAAGCAACCTGTGGGTAGGTAAGGGAAGATTTGTTCTTACCCAGGGTAAGCCTTCCCAGCTGAAATGGGTCGACCTGATCATGTATTATTAGTGTTTAAAGGCATGTCACCTTTTGAGACTACTGTAAGTGCTGACTTCTGGTGGCACAGCATACCCATAGGATCAGCTGGTGAACTGTTAAAATAGGCTACTAATTTGCTATGGATAGTACTCTTTTCTTAAAATAAAAACCTGAATAAATTCATATTTCATGTTCTCTTCAACATCTTTCTTAGCCTTGTTTCCTGTAACCAGTTAAACAGGGATGCCAGGAATTTAATCTAGATGCCTGCAGAGCTCATATTCTTTCAAAATTATGGGCACTTTCTGCACTTCTTTTTCTTTTTGCAATAAAAAACTACTCACCCAAGGTACATTCTGACTTCTGCAATATATATATATTACTTTTTATTTAAACTCATTAAGCCAATTGTGCTTCCGTATAATCTATTCCATATCAATTCCTATAGAAAATCTTCAAAATGCAGTGCAAAATAATTTCAGGTATCAGTTCGTATACTAGCCTTCTAAACGTGAACATTTCCAGGGGCTATGGGCCAAAGCCTTCCATGGCATAATTAGTCTGAGATAAAATTTGGTTTTTAAATGTTTAGCACCAAAACCTGCTTTTTGGAATGACAGTATATCTGGGACTCATGGGTGGACGTAATGGTTGGAAGAAATATCATCAAGCATGTGAAAATTATAAATAGCTGTATTTACTCGAATCTAATGTGCCATTGAATCTACTGTGCACCGCAATTTTAAAAGGTTCAAGATTTTTAAAAAAGTTTACTGGCGATTGCAATGTGCAGCTGCAGTAGGTGCAAAATTTAATTTCACTGCATACAACAATGAGTTATATGACGACAATGGGTTTGTTACAGTTTTTTAACTAATAGCACTACTTTATACAACAATGGGTTTATGTTGCATTTTTAATTACAATACAGTAAATTATTAACTAATATACTGACTCGCGGTATATTTATAATCAAAGTACCGTATTTACTTGAATCTAATGTACCATTCAAACTAAATGCACACCCTAATTTTGGAGACCAAGGCTGCAATACTAAAAAGACTTTCCTGGGAGTAAGGCCCATTGAGCACAATGGTGCTTACTTTTGAGTAGACATGATTAGGATTGTGCTCTAAATTTGGCTGAAAAAGGTGAGTGTTGGATTCGAGAAAATATGGTAATTAAAGCAAAGTACATAATAGGGGGAGATGACATGGGAAAGCCAACCTGGTTCCACCAAGTGAATTCTCTCTGTAGCCTGTCTGCAATAATAAAAAAAACAGATTACAAGATTTTCAGCCCTACCCAGATCCCAGTTCATTTGTAATTTCACTGTTTCAGTATCAGGACCCACCAAGTTTTACAAGTCTGAAAACAAAGAAAAATTGCCTTACCATCTCAAGCTTCTGTTCTTTTTTATGTTGGGGGGATGTCTTTTGGAACATTTGTTGAGCTCTACTTTGATCAGATTGGAACCCTTCTTAGGTTTTTGCATTCCCCTTTGCTTGACCTTCAACATAGGCCAATTCACATCTGCTTACTTGTAAGTTGTTTTGTTTTCCATAGAGCTCTACACTTGTCATTCAGAGGGACTTCTTTCGTGTGTGTTTTATGGGGAGGAGCTGCATTCATTAGATCAGGACCATTTTTGCGATTGATCCCTTTTGGCCTGCCCTTTGCAATGCATTAAAGCAGAGGCTTCAAACGCAAAGTCCATGGGCCAAATCCAGCCTGCCTCACCATTTTATGTGGCCTGCTGCCTTCCCATGCCAATTGGCTTAGATCCATCTCATCTCTGCCTGTCCTGTGGTGCGCAGGTTGTGAGCACTGTGGCAGGGAGAGGCTGGGCTAGGCTGCCCCAGCACTTGCTCATCTGCTCTGCCAACATGTGGGAGCAGCCAGCACTGTCAGCCTCTTCACGGGGGCACCCACATAAATATCTATCCCTTGACTGTGCTTCTTGCACACCCCAGCCCTCAGGAGACACCATTAATGCTAACTGGCCCTCTCTATGAAATGAGATTGTCACCCCTCCATTAAGACGTGGTTACCAACTCAAGTAAATACATGGTGTGGCTCAATTTACTTTCTATTGGATTCTTGTATGTTACATCTTAATTATCTACTTGCCAATTCCAGTTTCACAACCCACCCAAAATCAGGTTGCGATCCATAGTTTGAGAAATCCTGCCTTATGGTGTATGTATGCTGCCAGTAATCTAATACCAAGAGTTCGGAGCTTGGCATGGCCAGGTGGATCTCTGATGGGCATGGGCCTTAGTCAGGGCCAAACCTGATTGACTTCTAATATAACCTCTGTTTAAATTTGTCATGGTTAGCTTTGGTACATGAGTGCTAATATAGAATTGTAAACATTCGTTGTTAAATTTGCTTGTGTCTAAAATTACCAATTCCTGAGTATGAATATTTTTTTTAAGATTTTAAAAACATTTAATCAACTTTTCTTTCATGCTGGTTAGTCTAGATGGTTATGTCCTTTGTTTTGTTACACATGTCTGGAATGTTTTATGTTTCATGGATCAAAAGCCTAAGTTTCTAGGTTATAGCCAACCATATGTGTCTTGTATTCATATGAAGTGATTTTTTCCCCTAATAACTTAGCATGTATCTTTCTCTCCTATAGCCTCAAGTACTACACCCTTCCAGCCTCCTTCCCAGTTTCACAGACCTCGCCCAGGGAAAACTAATAAAAATATCACGCATCGCGGCCCCCAGTGAACAACCTGATCACAACCAACAGAAAAATGGTGACAGTGAATATGAAAATGCTGCAAGTGGCTCCTTCACTGATAGCCGAAATGAATTGAGCACTTTAAATACACAGCCTAAGAAGGCAGAGGAGAAAAAACATTCCATCAGGATTATAAAAGTTAAAGGAAGTTCTAAAGAACCAAGCGAGCTGACCTGTAAAAGAATTACTGTACTACAGTCTCTTTCGCTGTCTTCTCGGTTATCTTCCCAAGCTAATACACAAGAAGTACAGACCAAATTAGTTCAGAAAAATCATCGCTCCGCAATCCAGGCTCCACCGCCAAAGCCCCCAAGAATTTCAAAGCCCTCAAATCTGAAAATGCTTGCGCCTCCTCCACTAGCAATTGAATCAGCATCTCAAAACAACTCCTCTGCTTCAAGAGTGCCTGATCTGCAGTCCTCAAACTCAGCACAACAGGCAGCAGACAGCCCATCTGACCCAAACAGGAGTCACAGAATCTCTAAGCTTCGTCCCCCAACTATTTCCTTTAGGCCTAAGCAGATGACAAATCCAAAACTCGTGATACCTCCTGAGCCTCAGATCACCTGCTTTAAGACAAACCGTCCTAGGCAACAAGCAAAAGAAAATATGCAGAATCAAGGTTCAAATGTTCATAGTAGTGAAAGTGTGACTTTGAATCAGCATTCCCGCCTCCCTAAACCAAAGACATGTTGAAAGTATGACTTGCATATGCACATCTTGGCATTCTGTATCATTAAGCTGCTCACCTTTGTCCTTTCTTGCCTCAGTCAAAATTGTTCATCAAAAGCCTACAAGTGCTGACTGCCGCATTTCTTCTGGTACTCAACTGTCCTAATCTCTCCTAATTTTGTGCCATGCAGAAATGTCCTTCAGTTTGTTGAACGGTTGCAAAAGCCTGTGGAGTTCACTGATTGTGTTACCTACCCCAAGACATTTTTAAAGCATAGCTTAAGTTTGCAGTGACCAATGATTACCAGAGTGCTACATCATTTATCTGAGGACCACCAGATGCTGAAAGTCCAACCCTTATTTGTTTGTACAATTAAAGAATAAATGGCTTAAGGCTAAACTTCTGGTTCTCACTTGAAAATTTAAGTGGTGGACGAATGAAACAGAGCTGGTCTTTTTTAAATCTTGATTCTCAGCCATATTTTTGAATCTGCATCTCAAAGGCCTATGCAAAATGCTACTATTTATAACACTCAGCCTGGGACTTGTAAAGGATGTACATTTGGTATTTGAGTGAGGTTTTATATTTGTTTTGAAGGTCCCTATTTGATTGATTTTGCTTTTTCGATCAATATTTACTATTCACAAAAGAGCAAACAAAGTTTCACAGGGTGAAACAGGTTGTATGTATTACTTAGACATTAGTCCATCCACTGGAGAGAACATATTGAATCCTTTTGTGTTCTCGAAGTATTGTGGTATAACTAAAAGCCAGTGTTGAAGTTGCGTGTCCAAAACTCTTCATGCAGGCTGTTCTGTATGATGCGACTCTGGGAAATGTGTCTGACACCCATGTTGAGGGTATTCATAACACATGTTTCATTTTAAGATGTAACTTAATTGTAACACTATTTATTTTCTGCTAATATAGCAAAATTGAAGTACCCAACTTGAAACATTTGCACAAAACGTTGCTATAAATGTGTAGGATTTTAAATTTATTTTTCATAATAAATTTTTTAAATAATTGTTTTAAAAATACACCTATTTTGAGAGATCTTGTGGAGTCATTAAGCAGAGCTAGTACTCAGTCTCTCAGAGACAAATAATTTAACTTTTGACTAGTATTTAAATGATAGATGAGAAGTGATATAGAAGAAGCTTTTCAGAAAATTTTTGAACGAAGGTGGTTGGCTTGGATATTTATAGGACCACCAAGTATGTGGATGCACTCACAACTTAAATAGGTATATGGTACCCCTCATAATTGAGCATTATTTATTCACTTAACTTTAAGTCATACTTCACCAACCCTAAAACTACTTTTCAGTTGGTTATATGAAATACCGCCTAGATGGGAGGACGCCATAATAATAGAACTAATCTTGTTGAATAATTATTTAAAAAGACTATTTTTCAGGAAATATGTTTTTAAAATTAATAAGCAGTAACATCCTAGCATTAACTCTTTTTAAGCCAAGAGTTTAACAGAGTTTCATCCATCAGACCCAAGACTGTGTAAGAGCTTCTTTACTTAGGTTTACGATCTGCATGGCTTCCAAAACTGAAGGTGCATGCTGAGAGAAGTATTCTTAGTAGCTGCCCTAAATTGTGGAACACTTTTCTGCTGGATAGTTGGATGTGTAGTTAATGTTGCCTTCGTGATTTTAGATGAGGTGGTATGAGGCTTATGACTTGAAATGTAAGGTGTTTGTGCTGGATTCTGGCTCACTTTGAAGTTTCAGATGGGGCAGGCTGCAAACCAAACTCTTACATTAAGCTGTTTAATCAAAGCTGACTAAAAGATCTGTTTATTTCATTGGTTATAGAATCCTTGTTTAGTAGAGATACAACAGATACTCCTACAGATACTAGAGCAGATATTTTAGTGTTTAAAACTGATTCTGGTTGGAGTAAAGATACAATTCAGATTTATTGCAGGTGTAGAAAATAGATCACTCATATAGTGTTTCAATATTGGCATTTGTAAGTTTTCTACCATTTAAATAATTCTGGAAGAGACATCAACTTGTTCATTTTCATGTCCCTCTTGATTTGTTGTATTGGTCATCGAAGAGAAGAGACTGATCTTATCAGTTAAATGATGGTTCAGTATTTTGTTACATCCTACTATTTCACACCTTCCCTCAATGACAAGTTGCTTTCAGTCCAGCCTGGCAAAAAAGTGAGTGTATGCACAAAATCACTATACCAATATATACAGAGCACTTGAACAGAAGCTCTGATAATCTGCTTTCCTGGAAGGAGCTGTCATTTGTACAAAGCAAAACTACTTGTAGAGAAAAAAATTAAAGAATACATTTTAAGATCACATTTTAAGTCTACCAGATTTAGATTTACCTAGCACACCTACACCTGATTTTTAGGGTATAAACTAAAAATTGGGATTTTAAAGTATGTATTATTAGGCACTTAATGAAAAGCAAACATTGGAGATGGTTACAGCTCTGATCTTTAGATTTAGTGAGAGTTCTTGAGGAAAGCAATCTGTTTTCCCAAATTTATAACTTTGCACCTAAGTTTTTTAATGTTTAACTGGTAGCTATGAAGCAATGGTGTGAACAGATGGATTATAGGTAATGTTGAAGAGGGTAATGTTAACTGTATTTGTGTGCTGACACACAAATACAGAGTTAGGATTTTGAAACAATTTGTGTATCCTTACGTTATAAGCAGAACTTGTTAAGGCTGCGATCAGTCAACACATGGACCATTGCCTCCCCACCTTAAGGCAACTGTTCAATAGAAAGTGCCAAACTTGGGTGAGAATTACTTTCACCAAGACATGTTTGAACATCCCTTCAGACTGGATATGCAAACTTTCCTTGAGTGTGATCGTATCAAAGAATGTTTCAGTGCATGTTTAGAAAGTCCTGAGTATGAGACTAAGCTGGTTTAGTTAAAAAAGAAGTCAGACTGAAGGCAAAGTGCTTTATGGAATGGTGACCCTGGTGGGACTCCAATAGGTGTAAGTGTATCTTTCAAGTAATGATGAGTATTTAAAGTGGGGGAAAAAAAATCAGTACTGGTGTAGGTTCCTTTAAATGTATAAATTTAAACTATTATAGTTTTCTAAATTTTCTTTATTTTATTCCTTTGGATTGTCCTACCTTATGCAATAATTCCTAAAGTATTAAACTACTTCTCATCAGCGTAGCAAAGATACCAGTTTTTTTTAACAATAGATGTGGAAGTGGAACAAAACTAATGTGCACTTTAAACTATGAGCTCCATTACTTGGAGTTGTGCCTAAATTAACCTAAATGCCTGTGGTGGTTGAGTTAGTGAAAAATTTTTCATTGTGTTCTGATGTTGTGGGTTTGTTTTTTTAAACAATGGAAGCTTAATATTGGCAATTCAATTCATAAACGCCTCCTGCCTCCTTCAAGTTCCTGCCACCTGCTCTTTGCTGTCTCCAAACAATATTCATGACTGAGCTTGCATGACTTCAATATCTGGTCCTTCAGAGGGCATCCCACTAAGCATCCGCTTTCTGAACACTGAACATCAACATACTGTAGCTGAAAGTTGGGAGTGACTTGAGGCAAAAGAGAAATGTATGAAGACGCATTTGCCACACTGAGGCTTAAGTACTTCTTTTCAGAGATTTGACCTTAAAATTAATGGATCTAGACTTTGATTTTTGAGGTGTTAATGACCCCATGTGCAATACTCACCCTTCCCCCAAATTAGTTGAGTGAATCATTTGTGTAAACACTGAGCATCAAATCTTTCAAGCGGTTTACAGACTATTGTATGGCATGAACTCCTAATCCAGCCATGGCGAATTGCAGCTGGAGTACATATATCACCATCTCATCTCAAATGCTGATTTTTTTGTTGTTGCAACATGGCTTAGATACATTGAATGGCATTTGTGGCTTATTTTTGTCCTATTGTCACTCCATATGCATTCATACAGCCTTTCTTATACCGATAGATTAGCATGCTTGATGAAATGTAAATTACCCTTTTCTATAATTTCTATTTTTGGTAGAGATGTATTCTCTTACCATTGAAATTTATATTGGTTCTGCAGTGGGGTTTCAGTTCTGTCTGCCTTTCTCATCTGGTTGCAGTCATTTTCTGAATTCTGTGGGCACAGCTGAAATTAAGCATGGTTGGTGATTTCAAAGGGAGAGCCAAGCTTGTTTTTAGTGCTTTCCCATTGAAATTAGTGACAAAAATGGTTAACATTTGTTTGAAATTAGTGACACTTAAGAATGGTTAACATTTGCTGGATCATGCCCTGTTGAAACACAATCATGGTTGTAGAAACTGGTGTTAGAGAATTTTACAGCCATGCTCTAAAAATATTCAAAAGTATTTTTTATCACTGCTGTGGTAAAGCTGCTCACTGCCTACGTAAATGTCAAAAGCACCACAATAAATCAATATTAACTGCAGTGTTAATATTTGTCTTAAATTCAGTACTAGCTGCAAAAGGAACCATTAATACTTAGTTTTTCTTTAAAAAGAAAAAAGCAGAACATAGAAGTAAATACTGTATATTGGAACTTGCTTGTAAAGATGGTTTAAAAACTTGTATGTAAAAACTTTCCTCAGTGTTGCTCTAGTGAATAAAATTCATAATTCCAAATATCTTTTTTTAAGTTGTTGTTTCCCTGTCTGTTGCTGAGTAAACTTTGGGAGATGCTGCTCTAGATGTCAATTTCAAAATACTTTCATGCCTGGTATTGATTGTCCTTGGACATCTGAACAGAATCAGCCTTGGTGTTACTAAAATGTTTGAATGTTGGAATTTCCCCAGCAGCAAAATTCTTGAAAACTAATATAGTCTCTAAAGGTAAAGGTGTCCCCCTGCAGGTTGTACCACTGGTCATGATGGACTGTAGTGTGGTGCTCATCCCTGTTTCCAAGCCTTTAGAGCCAGCATTGTCAGAAGACATTTCCCTGGTCATGGAGCCGGTATGATTATACACCTAGGGACATGGAATACTGTTATCTTCCCACCAAGGTGGTACCCATTTGTCTACATGCATTTACATGCTTTTGAACTGCTAGGTTGGCAGGAGCTGGGCTAAGGATGGGAGCTCACCCCGTCTTGTAGGACCTGGGTCTTGAACCCTGGCCTGCTGGTTGACAGACACAGCATCTTAACCACTTAAAACCCAAATATTAGGTGAACAGTATAATGGAAAATGTTGCATAACAGTGTGAAGTGTTTAACTGTCGCTAGTATTCATTTGCTATAATTCTAAGTTAAGTCCATGTATTTTTCCCCCTTCAGCCACATACATGCCTGCCCAAGTTTCTCTCCATTCCCCTATGAACTTCATTGGCCAGAACTGCAGAACATCTTCAGTACGGGTTTCAGTCCCTTTTGTAGATCCAGTTGTAAATCCCTACTTTCACCTCCCTATATATTTTTCCATTATCTCATAAATTAGTTACAGAAGCCAATTCATGTAATTATTTCAAAACACTTGCGCTGCCATTCTGTGTGCTCAGATGCTTAAACATTAGCAAAAACATACCTGCGTTGCGGGAGTAAAATTCCCCCATGTGCATCATCCCCCCATGCGCAACATCCCCCATGTTAATCAACCCCATGCACATCATCCCCCCATGTGCATCACCCCCCATGTGCAACACCCCCTATGTGCAGCATCCTCCCCAGTGCAACCCATCCTTCCAAACAACATCCCCCCAGTACACCAGGCACTGAGCACCAAATTGGCTGGATGTTGGTCTATCTTCCATGTTAAAATATAGGGCAAAAACACGTTGCACCCCTTTTCAGTCCCTTAAGGGTTAAATTTCTCCATATTGGTTCTTGATGGGTGTTGATGTCACAGGAGGAACACTCCAAATTTCATGGTTCTAGCTCCAGGGGTTGGGGCAGAGCGTCCCTCAGTCAGGGATTCTTAAATGGAAAATATAGGGAGGAAAACACGTATCTTTTTCCACCCCTTTCCAGTTGGAATTTCTGAAAAATGGTTCTTAGTGACTCCCTCTGTCATGGAAGGAACACCCACCCCAAATTTCACGCTTCTAGGCCTGGTGGTTTTGGCTGGGCATTGATGAGTGAGTAAGTCAGTCAGTGAATTTCCATTGATAGATAGATAGATAGATAGATAGATAGATAGATAGATAGATAGATAGATAGATAGATAGATAGATTATTCGTTTTACTAAAAAATGAATAAAGAGTAGTGAAACCAACATGGCCGAAACAAGACTGAATGGAAATGTCTTTAGCATCTTTCGAAAGGTCAGCATTGAGTTCCAGCACAAAAAGCTCTATTACAAATCACTACCAAGTAATTGAACCTCAACAACAAAATCAATTAAGTATATAAATAGGAAGTGTGCCTCTTTTTGATTAGAGACATCTCTAAGATGAAGAGAGATTAATTTTCCACTAAATAAGAACAGCATCACATGAAAAAATGCCTCTTTACCAAGTTTGCAGAGGTACCTGTTTTATACATGGAAATGGAAGCTATCTTATACTAGCGAAAGCGAACTTGACTTGTGGGAGTAAAATTCCCCATATGCCATATCCTCACCATGCAACAACCGCCCATGTGCAACATCCCCCATGTTCATCCCCCTATGCGCATCAACCCCCCATGCGCATTCATCTCCATGTGCAACATCCCCTATGCAAATCAACCCCCCCATGTGCAACATTCTCCCATGTGCATCAACTGCCATGCACAACATCCCCCATGCACAACTTCTTCCCACGCACATCAACCTCCCATGTGCATCAACCCCCCATGCGCAACATCTCCACTGCGCATCAACCCCCCCATGCGCATCAGTCCACACATGCGCATCAACCCCCATGTGCAACATTCCCCATGCATAACAACACCCATGTGCATCAGTCCCCCATGCGCAACAACTCCCCCTGAGCAACATCCCCCCTTAGCACCAACAACCCATGCGCATCAATCCCCCATGCGCAACACCCCCCATACGCAACATCCTCTCCAATGCACCCCCTCCCTCCGAACAACATCCCCCCATGCACCAGGCACCGAGCACCAAATAGGCTGGATGTTGGTCAGTCTTCCATGTTAAGTAGAGGACAAAACACGTTGTACCCCTTTTCAGCCCCTTAATGGTTAATCTTCTCCACATTGGTTCCTGCTGGGTGTTCATGTGACAGAAGGAACACCGTCCCTGAATTTTATGCTTGTAGGTCCAAGGGTTGGGCAGAGAATCCCTCAGTCACCGATTCTTCAATGCAAAGTATAGGGAGGAAAATGTATTGTGCCCCATTTCACCCCCTTCTGGTTGGAATTTCCAAAAACCGGTTCTTAGTGCACCCCTCGGTCACGGAAGGATGACCCTCCCCAAATTTCACGCTTCTAGGGCTAGCAGTTTTGGCAGGGTGGTGATGAGTCTGTGAGAGAGAGTCAGTCAGTGATTTTTCTCTTCCGTTCAGCGTGGAGGCAAAAGACCCAGCATGGCCTTCTCCAACTGGAAGAGACACTTGTTCGGCAGGCTGAAGCAAAGAGACAGACCCAAAAGCAGCGAAACCTGGGGCCTGGGCAGGGGACGGAATTTATTTGTCCTCAGTGTGGAAGGGATTGCCACTCTCGAATTGGCCTCTTTAGTCACACTAGATGTTGTTTCAGGACCTCCGGTCAGAGCACGATACCATAGTCTTTCGAGACTGAAGGATGCCAATAATAATAATAATAATAATAATAATAATAATAATATATATATATATATATATATATATATATATATATATATATATATATATATATATATATATATATATATATATATATATATATATATATATATTGCAGAATATGCATAAATGCTGTTGGAGTCTCAGACATTGCTAAAATGAGTTTTACTGCAGTGGATTACTTGTCTGTTTCATGACACCCCCTTTCCTCCTCCTTTTGACTGATCTGTGATCAGCGCTGGCTGGCTTTGTTAGCCCTTCTGTAGGAATGAATGAAAATGGATTTTATTTGGATGACTGTTTGTTTCCATGGTTAAAACTAACAATTTCCATTTACCTTCGAAATGAACGCACACCTCTCCTGAGAAGTGAATTCCTCCTTAAGGGCAAGAGAAGTTTACTCAAATAAGCAAGAAGTTATCCTTCTCTGTAGATCTGATGTTATTTAAAATGTTTCTACCTCACTTCTCCCATGTTCTGACATTTTAAAACCTAGCAGCCTTAACAAATTTAAAAAACCCCTGCTACTCAAGCCCCAAAGTAGCAAATATAAATGATTTAGAACCACAATTCACATTCCAAAAGCTTTCTTGAGAAGGTGTGTTTGCGTTTTCTGAACATTAGCAAAAGGGTACACAGACTCACAAACTTATTCTGTTCATCTCAGCAATTGCCTTCATCTTCCAAGCCCACACAGATGTCTGCAGTGTGTTACATGTGATTTTTGAGCCATTTCTTTGTTTTTCACATTTTTATACCACCCTTTCTCCATGTTGCTGCAGGTAGTGCATAGTTTCTCCCATCCTTTTGTCCTCACCACAACCCTTTTAAAATTGTGGCTGGCCCAACCTCACAATGGCAGCTTTGTGGCTAAAAGTACAATCCGGTTATGTGAAGAGATCCATCAGAGCAAGGTACATTTTACTCCAGCGGACTGACTGCACCATCTAGTGCAAACCTATGGAAAATTCATATTGCAATCCAGACTAAATTTTTTTTTGCGCGCCAACACAAGAGATCCTGTAGTTAGTCGGGATTGTGCCCTGAGTGGGGATTTGAACGTGGATTTTCCAGGACGAAGTCCAACTCCAGAATGGCTACACCCTCCCCAGGCTATGAACAGAATTAACCATAGCACCACCAGGCATCCATCAGTCTAGAGAGACTATGGTATCGTGCTCGGCGCTGCATATGCTGCATGTGAAGCATGAAGGCCTGGGTTAGATTGATATGGAGGATAGGCTATTACCCAAGTAGCAAATCCCCCCTCTCCACGCCACTGAAATAGGCAGAGTTGATACAATTGGTTCCAGCTGCTTTGCAGAGCTGGGCTAAGGACGGGAGCTCACCTTGTCTTGTGGGCACCAACCCTGGTCTTGAACCCTGGCCTGCTGGTTAACAGGCACAGTGTCTTAACCACTTGCTCCACCCACAGCCCTTCAAATACCTTCAATAGCCCTTCCATTAAACCATCATGTTTATTAAATTAAATTTAAACCATCAGTTAAACATTACTGATTCAACCTTCCTCTTTCCAGTTAGGAAACACCTATCTGAAGTTCTGAAGTCAACCTGCATACCAAGAATTGATAATTAAGTTTCAAAAATATTTACAGTAGTGGCTCTGAAATCTTAAGTCTCATAAGTGGCATCAGTGAGTACAGATCATTCATTCATAATAATAATAATAATAATTCATAATATAATATAATATAATATAATTATAATTCATAATAATAATAATAATAATAATAATAATAATAATAATAATAATAATAATAATAATAATAATAATAACAATAATAATAATAATAATAATTCATGGCATAATCCCAACTTCCTCCGGTGCTGCCGCTTGAAGCTTTTCCTACATACTTATTTCATAAAACATCATTTTACCCGGGAAGGCTCTGTTAACTTTTTCAGGACTTGGTTTTCTCCTGAAGATTGACACTTACTGGTAGAGACTTCAGGCCAGTTCTGGGAAGTTGACCATTGTGAACGTGAGGGCGTGTTGACTATCGACTATTGTGAACTTGTGAACAAGGAGGAGAGGGGCATGCATTGCACAACTAAGAAAAGGGTAGGTTGTGGGGGAGACACTTCATGCTCTGCTTTGGGTGTCATGCGAGCTTGGACTTGCTCTGGCCCAATGACAGAACCAGGTCTCACTTTGTGGCACTCTCTCTTGATCCAGGTTAAAATGAAGGCCATGTGGCCTTCAGTCCTCATATACAGCAATAATTCTGATAATGCCATAGCATAAACCTAACCCCTGATTAGGCCAGCAGAAGTCCTTATGGGGAGTTAGATCTGTGCGCAGACTTACGCCGGACTCCCTACGCCACTATGGGAACAGGGAGATGAATGAGTTGTGCTGACCTAAGTTGGTTAGGATTGGGCCCCACTTGCCTAGTTCAGTGAAGAGGGCTCTTCTCAGGTTAGATAAGTGCCTCAAACCAAGTGGCACCTGATCTCCTCCCCATTGAGAGTTCAGGAAAGGAGACGTGCAGTGGGGAGGAGAAACAGCAAGCGGTCTGTTGTGGTGACCTTGTCATCTTGTGGTGCTTTTGTGGGTGTTCAGGTGTCTCACAGAGGCCTTTCTACTCAATTCTTGCTAACTTTATCTCTTCCTTTCCCCCTGAAAATGTTTTTTTAACTGGAATAGACTGAAGAGCCTCACTTTGACTGCTGTGCAGCAGAGGGCACTGTGATACAAGTTGACCGCAGTGTGCGAATATTTTTAAGAAGAGAGCCACAAATGCCAACTTATGTCGAAAACAGCTTCCCAGCACAAATGTTGGGTCCTTGACATATGCAGTTGCCGCAGTCTACCCCTCTCACACCTGTCCTGTTCATGATGATGGATAAAACACCAATTAAATGCTGTATTCTCCCCCTCCCCCCCCCCCCAAAAAAAAACAAATGTTGACAGCGAATGGCAGCAAATCAACCTGGATAAAAAGAATTAGCATTATTCTGATGAGGAAGAGGAGGAGAAAGAGACAGATAAGCTGCACAGAGAGTGTATGTGTGTGTGTGTGATTTACTAATTCACATTGTTGGTTGATGCCTTGTGTTTCCAGCTGGTTGCATTTATAATTCATAGCTATGGGAAGAGGAGAGGTTGAGTCTGAGTCTGAGCAGTTCAGAACAGCTTGAACATCCAGCGGCAATGCTTTTCCTGGACTGTTCCACTCATACATTACATATGGATCCTGACTTCTAACCGCACGTGAAAGAATCCAATTCTGTGGAACAGATGATGTAAAGGTAGACAGTGTTAGATCTGATGCAAGGAGAATGATTATCTTTCACTCCCATTGATGTATTTAACTTTAGAATTGTCACAAAAGCTATACCTGCCCTTCACAGTTGACTTTGGGCAGACCAGCCTTTGGAGATGGTGAACCTGCAAGGGGCAGTGTTTCCCAAATCAGAGAGAGAGAGAGAGAGAGAGAGAGAGCTTGTACACATGTGTATGCATACACCAGCCATACCTTGCCTAACAGCAGCCATGGATATGTTGCTAGTCAATTGTAAACTTATACAGTAGTGCCTCAAATAGAGCTTTATTCATTCCAGAGGCATGCTCTTCAAGTGAAACGCTCTTTAAGTGAAGTGGCTTTTCCCATAGGAAATAATGTAAACTCAGATAATTGGTTCCACAACCCCCAAAATATTCATATAAAATATTAACTGGATGTAAAAATGATGACAAAACACTGTAATTGAATTCAAAACATGCATTCAATGTGCATGATCCTATGAAGTTACTTAGGCTGCAATCCTAAAGACACTTTCCTGTAAGTAAGCCCCATTGAACACAATGTTGGGTAGACAGGGTTAAGAGGCTGCAAAGACACTTTCCTGGGAGTAAGCCCCATTTAATACAATGGGGCTTACTTCTGAGTAGACATAGTTAGGAGACTGCAATCAAAGACACTTTCCTGGGAGGCTTACCTGGGCTGCTGCTGGAGGTTCAAGGTGGTTGGTGGGGGCACTTGGGGGCAGTTAGGGGCATCTGCCTCTGGCACCTCCAGGCAACTGCCCCCACGTTGGGGTCAGTTAGAGGCAGCAGCACTGGCCGGCAGCCCTGGCCTGCAGAGCGTCAGGGCTGCATAGCATACGTGCCCATAGCATGCTTGCATGTTGAGTGAAATGGAACTTGTTATGTAAAGCAAGATTTCTTGGAAATTTTTGCTCTTTATGTGAAATGCTTGTTAAGCGAGGCACTTGTTAAGCGAGGTACTACTGTATATAAAAATATAATTATACTTGCAAGGGATTCAGCAGAAATGTTCAAGAGTATTTTACATGACTCTCAAGTCACAAAAGAAGTGGCAGCATATTGAACCCTTTCTATAGAATTAAGCAACTGGTCCATAGGGTAGTACTATCTACTCTGAACAACTGACTGAATGGTGGTGACTGGTCTCAGATACAGGCCTTTCTTTCCCCTGCTCCCTTGGGATGTTGGAGATCAGCCTTTTTGCATGCAAAGCATATGCATTGCTGATGAGAGGGTCTCTTCTTCGATTTGACACAAGTTGATCACATATCTTTTTTGCAAAAATAAAGACTGACTCTTTCTGCCTTCCCACATTTGTGTGGCTGAGGAGGCGATGGGAACAGGGAGATGAATGTAATTCTCCAAGATAGACTTTTAAAAAAGAAAATTAACCAATGATGCATTTTTTTCTGAGTAAGCATATATAAATTTTGCTGGTGGGCTTTTTCATGTTTTGCAAAAATCAGTGCAGAAAACTTCCACTGTAGTCTTACATATAGGCCAGCAATGTCCACAGGGTGGATTATGAATTATATGCAGCTCCCAGGCAGTTCAATTGTAGTTCTCAGCCAGAGGAAGAAGAAGGAAATGAATAAAAAGAGAATAAAAAACAATTTCTGACAATTCTGATTTCAAAATCTTATGCATTTAATGAGCTTGTTTTTTTCCCTTTTGGACTTTAAAAAAAAACAAAACATGATGAATGGTTAGTTCTTGAATCTTTTATTTCAAATCCAGTATCACTGTTGGAAATAAATCTATATCAGAATTAATGTCTATGTTCTTAACAAATATATATATATATATATATATATATATATATATATATATATATATATATATATATATATATATATACAGAGAGAGAGAGAGAGAGAGAGAGAGAGAGAGAGAGAGAGAGAGAGAGAGAGAGAGGAGGATTGTGAATTTGGTTCATAAATAATTTATTTTTAAAAGATAATGTTGAGATCAAAAGGGTGGCTCAATCTAGACTCAGAACATTGTTCTCTAACCAAAGGTTTTAAGGTCAGTTGTTGAAAACTTGAGCTGAAGCCTTATAAACATTAGTGGAAACTATTTGCTCTGTTGATGTTGCAATTTTCGAACATTAGGGCTTTTCCTGTCATCACAGGACTGGCCAACCAGGAAGCTCCATATTGCCTGTCGACTGTAGGAACTAACGTTTTACACTCCTATTTCTTTCTGTGTTTGGAGCTTCCTTTGAGATTTGAGCCTGCATATGTCTAGCTTGCAGTTTCATGTAGGGCCATCACCTCTGACTCTGCCTACCAAGCCAGGAGTGACTGATGAATCCTGTTTGACCAGTGGATTGGAAAGGAGTGGTGAACTGGCCACAGTCAGTTACCGGTAATCCCTGAAAACAACTTGTTGCTCAGGCAGCAGATTGGTAAGAAGTGCCAATCTTTTCTTTTTGTCTTCACTGATTCCATTTCCTGAACTCAAAAACGAAGAAGGGGCAGTGGAAATGTGGAGGGGGAAGGAGACTGATGGGCTAGGTTAGAATATTGGAGAGTGGCTGGCATATCTTTGGGCAAGGGGATCAGCATCAGGCATGGTGCCTTAGGTCTCAAGTTGTCTTGGATTTGATAAGGGGTGCCTTTTCCCACCATGGATCTCCCTTTCAAGAAGACTCTGCACCCCACATGATCTGCCTACCCTTTATCTTTCAACGTGGCCAGGTGGGAACAAATAGAAAACAGAAACTGCAATAGCATCTGCTCCCATCTCCTTTCTTAAAACAGACATCTAAGTGAAGAGGTGGATGAGGCAGTGGTGGCAGCAGCAATGATGGTGATTTCAACACTTCCCCCCACATAAGGGGGTGGAAGTGTGTGCCAGCAGGGCAAGCAGATCTTTCCCAGTTCAGCAAACAGATCCACTTGAACCATCCTTGCTATTCCTGGTCATGTTTTTCCCAACATGATCCAATATTGGAAATTAATGACAGCCTGTTCAAATCTCTAAGACTACCTTGGTGGTCATCTGGAGATTGATGTGAATTCTTAGATACACCATGCTGATTCTGGAGAGTTAACAAGCTCATAAGGTTCAGGGAATGACTTGAACAGTCTTCCATAAAAACTGTTTTACCCCCAAATACACCATCTGCAACTCCCACCCACCCCATTGCATGTGTGGAACAGCACAGTGGAAACACTCTTCCTCCCCCCCCCCCCACATTCTCCTTTGCTTTTCCAACCACCTGCTATCAAGGTGTCTTGAAAGGAAGAACAAGAATTGGTAACAGGAGGGATGTAGCACTAACAATATAATCTGCAGAGATCCAAATATGAGAGGGCCTGGGAAATAATAGGTCAAAAATTGTGATCATTCCCAAGCTAAAAGTTACAGGAAGGCAGCCACTGGAAACTCAAAGTCATTAGAGGAAATGTCCATCATAGAAGTTTTGAACTGCCACTGCTGTTGAAGTGCAATGATCCTCATGCTGATGCTGCAGTTTCTTTAGAGTGGACTAGCAACAATCAAAATTAAACTGGAACATACAGTTTACAGGTGAACAGTGCCTCATGTCTGTCATCCATGCTGCTCATTTTCAGCCAGTTGCATTTTTATCACTTGCTAAAAAATTTTTTTTTATTATGTCTTGGACACTAGGAGCCCATCAGAGGTTGAGGGACTGATGCAACGGGATCACACACTACCAGTATTTTGTGAGACTTTAAACTCTGCAAGTCCTTCTCTCTTATTTACATTTTGCATAGAACAAATTGAATCAATAATTCCACTCTGTAGAATGCATGTTGATAAATACAAGTTTAAGCATTTCCATTTGAAGCTGCCCGACTTTATACTTTAGAAAAATGCTGACTGTCTTGCAGAAAAGGAAAAAAAATCAATCCTCTTTATTCCACATTCGAAATCACTATTCTCTTTCCAAACTAGGACACTATTCTTAGTGTAGCAGAAATGTACGGCAGTTTTTCAGATATATGCAAACCAGAATGTGACCAAATGTTTGTTTCCCCCTCAGGCGCTTGTCATAACTTCTGCTCTTTTCTTTGGAGATTGAAGATTACTGCAACAACCCACGGTGCAAAACTACAGGGAAAAATGTGGCTGCCATTGGAAAGATGGATTTCAACATGGGGAAAAATTCAGAGGGAAGGTCAAACATGTCATTGCTTGTATGCCATTCAACGAGAACGTTGTTGCCTTTTAAATGGTTTCACATTTTCTTCTTGAAAACTCCACTTGAGTTTCAACACAAAATTAGAATAATATTTTAAATGGCTACAGGAAAGGCTGTTGAACGTTTTGACAAAGAACAAGACTTAGGGTACAATCCTTACCCTAAGTGCTGGCATAGCTGTGCAAGTTGCCATTTGGGGGCAGTCATGGAGGGTGATGCTTGTTCCCTTACCTGGGAATTGTATTGCCCTTATGCCAGTGCTGGAAAGTTGCTTAGGACTGTGTCCTGAGTTGAAATCCTTCTATCTAACATAAGGCAAACAGAACAATGGTGGCTGTGAATTACTTAATGCCATGTATGAGATAATAATTTCAAACAACAATTTTTGGCTTAATAAAATAATGCAGTGTTTCTCAAATCATGTGGGTCACAACCTAATTTTTGGTAGGTGGGTATGTGGGGGACTGCCATGACCAAAAATCACTTTATTAAATCCTGGCTACCTGTTCCTCTTTTTTCCTTTGTAACCTCCACTGCTGAATTTATATCTTGTTTCTCAGTGCAAAGAGATGCCCTTTTCTGTGTGTTACTTTATAAAACACCATCATATGGACCAAATATCAATAATAATTACAATATATTGAAGCTATTGCTTGTATAGTGTCACAATTTAGCAGGTCCAAGGAATAGAATCATGCTGATGGAGGAATGGGGTAATGTATGCAAGCTTGGCTCCATTATTAAAGGATCTAGAGTTACATAATAGGCAAAACCATGTCTTTGGCCATGTATAAGTGACATTCACTATAAGAAAGGAGCATTTGAATGCATTTGAGGACAGCGCAGTGGTAAGAGCGAAACCCACTGGCACTGGGTTGCCTGGACTTCTTTAACAGGGACCCCCAAGGGGGTGTGCATGCTAACGTCTTTGCATAGACCCCAAATGCCCCTGCAGTATACATTATTTCCCGCCGCACAAATCTCACACATAACAATGATAGACATTTTATTAGTAATAACAATAATAATAACTTGATTCCCATACAGTTGTTTGTGATTATACTGAGTTCTCTCACTCCCTTCCTTTTTAGAAAACTCTTAGGATCAATTATGCTGCCCTCACTCCTTTTCTCATCAGTTCATACTATCTCACGCCACGATCTGTCCCCCAGGCTCACATTTCAGTCTGATTGCATTTTGTGACTTGTTGGTTGCTGGTAAATTACCCCTTTATGCATTGACCCTGGGGTATTGTAAGTATTGCTGAGCTTTTTATCATCATAACTCTGGCTGACACCAGCCTTTCATCAGCATTAGGTAAATTGACATTGAATTAACCTCTTACCAGTGAAACCACAGAAATTGCTTTTCAGCTGTGTTCCTGCTCCTCAGAGGTGCTTGCTTGCTGTCTGAAGCCCAGAGCATCCATCTTCCTCCCATCAAAGCTATGGTAATAATTAATTTTACTGTGCTTTTGGGGTTTGGGTTATTTCTTAGACAAACAGAACAAACATTGTCAGAATTTATTTTCAGTTACTTTTCTCATCTCCATAGCTCTGCAGCTTTGATAAAAGGATCTCCTATCCATGGGTTGCCTTTAATCTATTTCAATAAAATATGAATAATCTCATCAACACCTTTGGAGATTCAGCTTCACCCAGCTGGAAACAGAGAAGCTATCTGTTGTGGTTGCCAGGCAAAGTAATTTTGGAGGCCCATCGCTTCCCATTTGGAAGCAGGAAGACATACGTATTCCATTTGATATGAGGTGGCAATTACTGAAAGCCTGCATGGGCTCTGGGTTCAAGCAGGTTTGTCTACTCTTTGTAGAGTAGTCCTAGTTGCATCAGTTAGAAGACAAAGTTGATGGGCTGATTTTTAACCTGTGCAACTAAGGATGGATCAATCATTCACTGCCAGAATCAGCCTTGATCTCCCTGAGCAGGTCTGTGCAGCCATGGGGGTGGCACAACCAGTGAGTTGCACTGGCCTTTTTGGGAGACAGGGCTCAAATCCAGCAGTTATGATAAACCCAAACCTATGCTGGATCCAAAGCAGAAACCTCTGGCTGCTTCCATCTGCTTAGACCTGGGCCACCTCTGGGGGTGACATAAGCCTGAGTAGACCTATTGGGGCTGCTGCTGCAGTACTACTGCATGGAAAGGAATGAGCCTCCTCTTCTCGGTGGTAGGGCATTCGCATTCACAGATTCAGTCCAGCTAGGACTGAATTGCCAGTGTACAAAGATAAGTGTGGATGGGATTGTAGCCTTAGTCTGTAATCCTAAAGACACTTTCCTGGGAGTAACCCCCAAATCAAGAGAAACTACAGGAGCACGTAAAAGACTTTACGTGCACCCATAGTTACTGCAACACTTAGTGAAAACCTATGGGAAATTCATATTGGAATAGAGAGTAAGTTGTTCTTACACCGGAGCAAGGACTTCCCATAGTTACTCTGGATTTTGCCCTAAGACCCATTGAACAGGGTTTTGAGTAGACAGGGTTAGGATTGTGCTGTTAATTTGCCATGCAGATGCCATAATCTCTTGAGTAATTAGTGGGTAAAGTTTTCTGCATATCTGCACATGAAGCGTGGTGAAATTCTCCTTACCACATAAAAAATGCAAACAACCACTTACCAAGGAATTACATGGTTAGCATGACAACATATCATTTGGTAAATGGCTCAATATCTGCACTCAGGGCCCATATGGGCAACCAAATCACCCCAATATGAGTTCTCTATCACCCCAAGATAGCTTATTCATCTGTATCATCCTGCTGAGCAGTAAGGAGTAGTTTGCCATATAGCACTTGCAGCAGATGGATAATAAAATGAGCTCTACCTCCTGCGTTGTTTTATGATGTTTCTTATATTATTGTTCTTATAATTCTTGTTTTATTGCTTGGTTATTGTATTTTAAATTGTACTGCCGTTAGCTGCCTCAGGTCCTTTGGGACAGAGACAGGATGAGAATCTGTTAAAAATAAATAAATAAAATGTGAGGTAAAGATGCGCACTTGACAGTGCGTGAGCTAAGCAGCATTAGAGACGGTAATACAACTGAGTCTGGTTGTGTCTGACAGACTATGTATAAGTTGATTAAATATAATCTCATGTAAGTGCAAGATTACCTATATATTTCTGCCAGAGAAGCTGTGAGGTGGATGTTGGGAAAATTGCTTGGCGGGGAGGAGGGCGCAGGGAGGGAAGTTGTGTTCATGACGTACATCAGCAAGTACCTCACTGCTTTGCCAGCTGGAGCCTGAGAAATGTGCAGGACCCGACTCCAACACTTGTCATTCTGAAATAACTAATTTTAAACTTAATGAAGGAATTGGGTCACCAGTTGCAAGTGAAAGGCCCATTTTGTTACATAAACTCCTTTCATCGGCTGTGTCTATAATACTTTCACTGCTCCATTAAAACAGATTTCATTTTCCCTTTACTGTTATGGCCTGGACCATAAACGGATTAATCTATTAGTATTCGGGAGAACTCGGCAGTTATTTCCATACAGCCCTCTTCATCATTGGTTAAGCAGGAGTTAATGGACACTTAGAATAAGTGACCTATTTTAAAGTACAGTAATTTCTGTTGGCCTTAGTTTTCAAGAGTTTTGACACATGGCTGCTTTGGTCAAGTGAACTTAGCATCCTTCCAGCTGGGCCCTTCAGCTGTACATTAGTCTTGGCCTCATGTGTGGCTAATTCGACTCAGCCACACACTCCATACTTTCAAGAGGGATTAATGGCCTTCACAGACAAAGCCACAGTCCTGCAGATAAAAGCTGAATCCTTCCTGATAATTGTGAGTCCAATCCCTATCAAACCATGAGATAACCTAAATTAACAACAGGTTCTATGTCCCATGAGTAACTGGTTCTCAGAACCAGGCACTCATTAGCAAAGGGTTCTATAGAACCTGGGAGAACCCCCTGAAGCCCACCACTGGGGATGAGCCCCACACCCTAACGTCAGTCACAACTAGCAGTACAACCTGTTGAGTACAAGCATCAGCTACTCTTAGCTGCTGAGCTACAAACTGATATGTTGGCAGAAGTTGAAAAAAATTGGTGCTGAGGTGTTACCTCTGAAAGGGCTGCCCACATGCTAATCGGGCTCTCCCAACACCAGCCCTTAAACAGCACCCTTAAACAGATGCTGTTTGAAAACGCACTTTTGCATTGGATTCTGCTCTTCAATATTAATCCAACAGTATATGGCATGATGGGGTTTGACAAACCATCAGAAAGTTGCAATTTTTAGGTCCCCCAGTACATGTCACCCCCCTTGGGCATGTCACCCAATGTGGACCGCACCACCCGCACTACCCTAGTGACACCAATGCCTAAGCATATTCCTTTTGAGAGACACACTGATTTGAACTTCCTCCCCTTTGTAGAAAATTGCCTACAATTGTAACCCTGTCAACCAGGATATCGTGGTCTTTGGCATATGTGAAACCCTTTCCAGTATAGAAAGATTCATATATACAGGTGTACATAGGGTGGTCTTCATACATACATACATACAAGTGGTCAAAATGAATTTGAGCAGAGGCAAAGCAACTGGTGTGGGCTGCCTACTCTGGGTGGTGATGTGGCCTCTGGATCTTACCACTTTGTTGCTGAGTTGAGCTCCATGTTTGAGCCCTTCCGTCTGCCCTGCACTCTGGCTGGCTCCAAATCGTGGCACACCAGAGGCAACTGGAGATCACACAACAATGTCATTACATCTGATCTTCCAGAATACTGCTGAAGGTTAGCACTGCTGCCACCTCGGCTGTGTTGAGATGGCTGAATATGAGTACCATAGTGGGGAAAAAAACAGCCTTGCATTTCTAGGAAGTAAGACATTTTCCTGGGAGTAAGACCCACTGAACACAATGAGGATTACTTCTTATCAAACATGGTTAGGATTGTGTTCTTTATGTCATAACTGCAAAAAAGGACAAAATGTAGGACACCCCTGATAATGCAGGACACAAGGAAAATGTAGGACATGACAGAAGATAAAAACACTAATGTATATTGCATTCATATGGTTAATTTAAACAGTGGATTTAGAGCACAATCCTAACAATGTCGACTCAAAAATAATCCTCATTGTGCTTAATGGGTCTTACTCCCAGGAAAGTGTCTTTAGGATTGCAGCCGTAAACTATTACATATACAGTAATTTATTACATAAAGAGAAAAACCCTAACCCTGTCTACTCAAAAGTATGCCCCATTTTGTTCAATTGGTCTTTCTTGGAAAGGGTCTTTAGGATTAATTGGTCTTAATTGGAAAGAGTCTTAATTGGAAAGAGTCTTTAGGATTGCAGCTGTAATTTATTAATTACAAGAAGGCTATCTGCTGCCTGTTCACAGGAAAAAAAGAGTGTACTGAGTTCTTTTCCAGATCATAAGGCTAAAAAAAGAGGATATGTGCTGGGAAGGTTTGCATAGAGTATACATGCAGAGAAGAAGGCTGTCCTTGAGGTATAATAGCTTTCCATTATTCTCAGTATTTGTAATGATCTAGTAGTAATTTAAATCTATTCAGATAATGAAGTTTTTGAATCTGGCTCTCCCCACTATTGCTCATATTATATGAAGCAAATATGGGCTTCTTCACATAAGCATACTCATCACAACATCATGTAACAACTTACATGTGTTGAATAGGTCATCTTATATCTGTAGAAGCAAACAGCCCTTCCCATAAAATGCAGTGCTTTCAATGGCATCAGTTCACACATTCAGTGCCGAGCATCAGGAGTGCATCAAGAAGAGAAGAGGCAATTGATGAATGAATAAAAAAACATCTATATTACAGATGAGGAGAACCTTATATTGCATTGAGGAAAACCTTAATGGCTTTTTCAATTATTTTAAAAACTAGTTTATTGTTATTTGAAAGCATCTTTCAAGAATATTATGCTCAAGGAGCATCTATTTGTGTGGGAGGAGTCTGTGTGGCTTGAAAAAAAACCTGAACATAATTAGTCTAATAGGGAAAACTAATCAAGATGCTTCAAAAATATGTTTTTGAAGACTCCATACTGTTAAGGCAGGATGACCACCTGTCTAGTTTTTGCTTTGGTGTCAAAAGATGAAATGAAATGAGTTGCCTACATTTTTCTATTTATGGCATTATTAAGCTGAGTGTGGTAGAATGGTGTGCATGTGGTAAGGAGTGACTGCTATAGTGAGGAATATATATATATATATAATATATATATTATATATTATGCTCATATGTTTATTAAAACTCTGCATAATTAGTGGGGGAGTTTTATTAAAACTCTGCATAATTAGTAGATACTTTACTATTGAGTGACACATTGCAAAGCTTTTTGTTACTGTATGTTCGGTGTCCACCTTTGGGACAATTTCTCCATTGCAGAAAGGGAACGCTTAAGAGATTCCAGTTTTGAATGGGGGCTTGTCAGTGGTGCATTTTCCGCTGGTGGACTAATCCAGCATCGTGCTGAGCTGGGCAAAGTTAGAGCCCTACAATGTGTAGTAGTTGAAACAGGGCAGGCAAGAGATTAGCCACCTTATGTGCCTATGAGCACAATCCTATGTCTACTCAAAAGTAAGCCCCTTTGTGTTCAATGGGTCTTACTCCCAGGAAAGTGTCTTTAGGATTGCAGCCTTAGTAATGGAAGAAGTAACAGCAGGCCTCCGTCAGTCTTGAAGGACTATGGTGTTGTGCTCAGCGCTGCATACACTGCATGCGAATCATGAAAGCCTGGGTTGGATTGTTCTGGAGGATAGGCTGTTACCCAAGCAGCAAATCCCCCCTCTCCACACCACTGAATTAGTCCAATGGAAAGGCAGAACCAATACGATTGGATCCAGCTGGCATCGCAGAGCTGGGCTAAGGACAGGAGCTCACCCTGTCTTGTGGGGCCGACCCAGGTCTCGAACCCTGGCCTGTTGGTTAACAGGCACAGCGTCTAAACCGCTTGCGCCACCCACAGCCTAGAAGAGAAGCCTGGGAGAAGTATAGTTTAAAAAAATACACTGGACTATGACTATCTGTGGGAAATCTTTTCTAGGTCCTCCCACTGATACCAAATTCCATGGATAATAAAGTTCATGAGGGGGGCTAGGAAGCTGTGCAATTCCTTATCTGGAGGCATGTGCGGCCTCCCAGCCTCTTAATAAGTCTCCCAAAGTTGATGGGAAGGCTCTTCCAGTTTGCACCAGTGAAACAGTAATGCTTTCCATTTGCCACAAGCTCTCACTTGTGTCACACCTCATATCCAATCCACAGATGCTGGGCCCATGTATAAGGATAACCTGTGTTAGCATTATAGGAACATGAGACTGGGAGATGAGATTGTTCTAATCACTATGACTTACATAGGGAATCAGCTAAAAGGAAAATTTAGACTTTGGGAAGTGGGACTGTTGGGTGACCAGATCCTACATTTTGACTTTAGGATCTGGTCACCCTGTGGCCTGGGGGCAGTGGTGGGCTCCAGCAGGTTCGCACCTACTCTACAGAACCGTTTGTTAATGAGAGATAGGACATATAAAGTTTAAAAATAGCCATTTAAAAGTGGCTGCCAGATGGGCAGAGAACCGGATGTTAATTTCTTTGAAGCCCATCACTGCCTGGGGGTATTGGAAAAGTGCCTTTCCTGGGGAGGTTTGGCCAGCATACAAACATCTACCAGCTTCCCCATGCCACTGCAGGAATGGAAATATGGGTGAGTTGTGCTGGCCTAAAACGATTAGGATTGCATCCTGACTTTCAGTTGGGCTCCATAAACTGCAGGACACTGAGATAAAAACTCTTGATGAGGTACAATCTCTGACTCAAACTCTTGATACATAAATGAAAAGTAGGTTTTCTATATTCCATGACCGCAGTGACATGAATTCCTTTGTGGACCTGTGTAACCGGTTTGAGGTTTTCATGCATATGGAGAGTGTGGTGCGTGGGTATAGTACTGAGGCCCAGAAGATAGACTATGTGCAGGTGGTTGTTTCAAGTTTTTACCATGCTGTTATAGCTGCTTGTAGTGTGTGCATGTTGGAACGGGCCAGTTATAATTGATAGGAACTTGAGACAGATTCTTCAGGCCCTGTTACTTCACTATGTCATGCTTCTATGGAAGAATCAATTGGCAGGGAGATAATAATGTCTCTGCCGAGGTGCCAAATTTAGCTCTTGAGTGGCACCCTTCCGCCCTTTGCTATCTAGTCCTTCATGGGACTGAAAGAGAAACAGTTGTAATTGGATATTATAGAAACCGGCACTGTGCTGGCTTCCATCACTCCCTTCCCTTTCCAGAGCCAAGCTGTTTAATGAGGAGAGTCAAGAAGTTCAAGGTCACTCCAGGAGCTGACTTTGTAAAGGGTGCCTCTAGCTATAGAACTTCAACGGACTTCTTAGGGAAAGCATACAGATGCACAGATCTAGTATACTATTGTGTCAACTTGGGACTAAAGCTCTGGAAGAGCAGGTAAGCCTTCCCCATCCTCTTCTCATGTGCTTGCATAGAAGAGAATACATGAAACTAGGCTCCATGCAGGGGCAGGTTGGAAGGAAGATACGGGGCTACCTTGCGGCTTCCCCCAACTTCCTACTAAAAAAAATGTTCACCGTGCCTCATGGACAGGCCAGCCCTGGGCAGCATAGAACATCAGTTTGGAATGGGAAACTGATACATTAAGGGGGAAGCAAGGTCACAAGTGTGGGCTCCAATTCACCATCTGTGGTGGCTTCCTAACTGCACCTCATTTGCAGGCTGACCACGGTCCCACCATGCTGCTTGAGCTTGCCAGGAAGGCTAACTGCGGCCATACAGTCCCCTCCTGCCACTCATATGCCTGGGGTATACTGAAGATCGTGGACCTTCCACCAGCCCCACTCATTTCTAAAATCTACTACCATTACTGAATTTATTAATTCCTTGCACATTTTGCCCATAATGATAGGACAGAACAATATACCTTTGCAATCAAAGTCTGAACGCTTCAATACAGTGACTCCAAACACACCTCAAAACAACCATTAATGCAGTACATTAATGCAGTACATTGCTATTTAATTGGTGTTTGATATTATTAGTGCAAAGGCTCGGCTTGAATTCTGATTAAAATGGTCCATATACAGTATCTCAAAAAGTCAAAAAGTATTTCTGAAGCATCCATTGATTTTGTCAGTTGAAGAGATAGTTGCTCAAAAAGAGAGTTCAGTAACTGGATGCAGAAATGGTGCCGTGGGGTGAAAGTAGAAAGAAACAAATCAATCTGTTGTTGAAGGGTAGCTTTGTGGGGCAAAAAGGACTTAACCTTGGGGATGGTCATGATCCTTGTCCACCGCCTTGTCCAGAATGACGACTACTCTGTACGTCAGCTCAGGGAAGAACAGGGTCCTCTTAGAGCACAATCCTAACCAAGTCTACTTAAAAGTAAGCCCCATTGTGTTCAATGGGTCTCACTCCCAGAAAAGTATCTGGATTGCAACCATAGCCAAGAACGAAGAGAAAGGAGACAGAAGGATCCCACAAAAACACAGGCCTCTAGTTGCTGTCTATTAGGCAGGCCAAGTATGGCTACTAGGTTTTATTTTGTTTTCTATATTGACAGATAACAAGTCTGTTTGGAGAAAAACAAGAATGTCTTCTAAAGCTTTTCACAAGAGATTTTTTTAACTACTTGGCTCCTGCTGGCTGAAATGGAGCTCTTGTTGTTAAATCCCAATATGGGACCCTTAAAAAATCAAAGCGAGGAAATATCAGGTGCTTCCATCTTTGACAGCCTCCTGGTCACATGAGGCAAGTTAGTTTCCATGATATTCTTAACAGTGGAGATTGCGGTAATGAGTCAAGAGATAGTACAAGGGAGTCTGACATCCTATGGACACCAACTAGAAGGAGAGGCTACATCTGTGCAACACAAACCTTTTTAAAGCCCTCTTGACATTTTCAGTGTAGTGGTAGAGATGCCCAAATCCAGAGTTGGTTTGCTCGCCAGTGTCCCGATTGCTCTTTAGTATGGTTGCTCTGTAGTATTCTAATATTGGCCCTGTGACATGAGTGACAAACTCAACATAAAATGTTCATATCTATATATATAAAAGAGAAAAGTCACTGACTGACTCACTGACTGACTCACTGACTCATCACCGCCCTGCCAAAACTGCCCGCCCTAGAAGTGTGAAATTTGGGGTGTGTGTTCCTTCAGTGACTGAGGGGTGCACTAAGAACCGGTTTTCGGAAATTCCAATGGAAAGGGGGTGAAAAGGGGCGCAATGCGTTTTCCTCCCTATACTTTGCATTGAGAATTGCTGACTCATCAACATTCCACCCCAACTGCTGGGCCTGAAGCATGGAATTCTGGGAGTTCCTTCTGTCACCTGAACTCCCACCAAGAACCATCTGGAGAAACTTAACCCTCCAGGGGCTGAAAAGGGGGCAACGTGTTTCTGTCCTATACTTAACATGGGAGACTGAACAACATCCAGCCAATTTGGTGCTCAGACTCTGGTGCACTGGGGGATGTTTTTCGGAGGAAGATGTTGCACTGGCAAGAATGCTGCACATGGGAGAAATTGCTCATGGAGGAAAGTTGCACATGGGAGGATGATGCGCATAGGAGGAAAGTTGCACATTGGGGAAGTTGCGCATGGGGAAAGTTGCGCATTGGCGGATGATGCGCATGGGGAAGTTGCGCATGGGGGGATGATGCGCATGGGGAAAAGTTGCGCATGGGGAAAAGTTGTGCATGGGAGAAAGTTGCACATGGGGGAAAGTTGTACATCGGCGGATGATGCGCATGGGGAAAGTTGCGCATGAGGGGATGATGCACATGGGGGAAGTTGCACATGGGTGGAAGTTGCGCATGGGGGAAAGTTGCGCATGGGGGAAAGTTGCGCATGGGGGAAAGTTGCGCATGGGGGTTGATGCGCATGGGGAAAGTTGCTCATGGGGGAAAGTTGTGCATGGGGAAAGTTGCGCATCGGCAGATGCGCATAGGCGAAAGTTGCGCATGGGGGAAGTTGTACATGGGGGGAAGTTGCACATGGGGGAAGTTGCACTTGGGGGGATGATGTGCATGGAGGAAAGTTGCACACGGGGGATGATGCGCATGGGGGTTGATGCGCATGGGGGAAAGTTGCGTATGGGGAAAGTTGCGCATGGGGAGAAGAGTTGCGCATCGGCGGATGATGCACATGGGGGAAAGTTGCGCATGAGGGGATGATGTCCATGGGGGAAGTTGCACATGGGTGGAAGTTGCGCATGGGGGATGATGCGTATGGGGGATGATGCGCATGGGGGAAGTTGCACATGGGGACATGATGCGCATGGGGTCATGATGCGCATGGGGGGAAAGTTGCGCATGGGGGTTGATGCGTATGGGGGAAAGTTGCGCATTGGGGAAAGTTGTGCATGAGCGGACATTGCGCATGGAGGGACGATGCGCATGGAGGGACGATGCGCATGGGGTGTTTCTGCGCCATGGGGGATGGCATAGGGAGAAATGTTACACCTGCAACGTGGGTACGCTTTTTGCTAGTTGATCATAAAATGTTCATTTGACAGAAATGAAGAGCTTTTACATAGGGAAGGTTTTAGGGTTCATCTAGAATAGGGCTATCATGTTTTTGGGACAATTCAGCCATTAATTAAACAATGTGGCTTGTATCTGGCAATCATGACTTCTCATCTTGAGTCTAGTCGACTGGACCTAGATTAGGCTGAAGATCACTAAATTATAGAATTGAACAGGCAGCCTCTGTGGAGGCTGCATTTGACAGAAGGTAGTTCAGGGTGACCAGATTATTCCTGAACCCCCAGGGCCAAAATTCCTAATCCTAGGCCAAAATTCCTACCCGCTTAAAAAAATTGCCAAAAAGTATATTTTTTGTTTTTGTTTTTCGTTTTTTGACCATAAGTTTTGATAGGAAGGAGATATCTCCAAACTGACTTTTGCATTGGATTCTGCTCTTCAATATGAATGCAAATACATATGGCATGATGGGGTACTGTGCACTATTGTGAAGTTTCAAAATGAAGCCAAAATGTAGGACACCCGGACAGCAGGCAAAAAATCCTGACAAATCCGGGTTTTTCTGGTTATGTGATCACCCTGGGTAGTTTCCTCTTAGGCCAGTTTGATCCCCCACCCAGTACTAGATTTTCTTCTCTTTCACAACCTGTGCTGTGATGAGTGCCATCCTTCCCTCTGAGGGGAGAAAGCGGAATTCTTACTGTGAATCTCCTCTTCTAACAAGGAGGGAAGGATGGCACTTGACCCACCTCATTGCATCAAACTTGAGTGGTCTGTGTGGTTGGTCTGGTGTACAGATCGGGAAAGGGAGAAACTGATCCAATCTTCTGTTGTCTTCTTTTTTTATTGTGAGAACCTCTTCTGTTTGTTTCTGCTATCAGATCTTCTTTTCTGAGGATATGCTAGCCTATCATTACAGTTTCTGATTGGGAAGAACTCCTGGTTCCGGCTCATTATACGGACTGGGACAAGGGGGTGCCCTCCCTGAGAGAAATCAAGTCCAGCCTGCCTCCTGGGTGGGGAGGCGCAACCCATGCTGTGACGAGTGCCATGTTTCCCTCCTTGTACGAAGAGGAGCTTTACGGTAAGATTCTGCTTTTATTATGTTTCTAATGTGCCTCTTAGATAGGGTTAAAAATATTAATAAATTGTAAGCAGAAAGGTTGATCCTCAAGGTCATTTCCAGTCTTGATTTAGCTTTTGCTGGGAGGAATAACTTCTGCTGGAGGCCATATAGCTACTGCAGAGAATCTCCAACTTGTTTCCAGTCCTTGAATTTCAACTTCTATAGAATCTCCTGCATCTTGTTTCAGTCCTTGAATTTCTAACGGGCCAAACCTAAAAATGAGAAGGACCTATCATCCTTCTGAGATGCAGTTTGGTTTCTCTAGCTATGGTCACACAGTGTGTCAGATGCAAGCCACACAGTTAATGACCACTCAAAATAACTTCATGGAAGGAGGCAGCATTGATAGAACTGATGGATGCTTTGCTTAATAACTATAGGCATAGATTAGATTTCCTTGTTCCTTTGGCATGTTGTGTCTGTATTCTTTGACACAGTCAATCAGAAGGAACCAATGGCCTTCACATAGCAGTTGTTTTTCAATGTAGCACTAAAGTAGGTTCAACCAACCATAACTGTAAGCATCGGCTCTACCCAAGACTCCAGTTCATTTGCATATGGGGTATCATAAAAAATCAATTACTGCTGAATATATGAGCAAAAGAAGCTGCCATACTGGTCCCGCTGGTCCATTATTGTCTGCTCCGCCTGGCAGCAGCTACCCGCAGTTGGAGTCACCATCTTTTCCAGCTCCGTTGACTGAAATCCTTTATACTCAAGACTTAATCTAGAACATTGCACGGTGAAACAACAAAGCCTAAATGTTGCAGCTGCCTTTTACTTTAGTCTGGGCTAGCTGAGCTAATGCAAGAGTGTCAAATATAAGGTCCATGGCCTGAATATGGCCTTTTGAAGCTATTTTTCCAACCCTGATTATAATTTGACTATCCCAGCTTGATAATTGGGTTTGTAAAAAAAAATTGGGTTTTCTCAATGGGTTTTTAGGTTTTTCTCTGTCTTGAAAATGTGATCAAGATTTGCACATTTCCTTTTCTGCCATTTACTGCTAATCAGTTTATTTCTAAATGTGAAAACAAAGTGCTTATTTGAGGACATCGTTTGCTTAGTGTTGTCACTTCTAGCCCTCAGCAGCCACCACAAATGCTAACTCTGGTATGAATTGGCAGCTCAAGCCTGACTTGTGCTGGAACAGCCAGGCAGATGATCCTGCGCTGTATCCAGCACAAATTTCAGAGGCTGCTACTGGGAAAGGGAGGCTCATCCCCTTCCCCAAAGTAGGGCTTCAGCAGCCTCTGTGGGTCTACTGATTCCTAGGCATCAGTAGTCCTGTGATGAGAGTGAGGATTGGTTTAAATGGTTTCTAGAGGAAAGGGAAATTTGAGGACACTCAATTATACAAGTACAGTGGTGCCTCACATAAAGAGCACCGCTTAATTCGTTCTGGAGGCATGCTCTTTAAGTGAAATGCTCTTTAAGTGAAGCAGATTTTTCCATAGGAAATAATGGAAACTCAGACAATTGGTTCACAACCCCCAAAATATTCATATAAAAATATTAACTGGATGTAAAAATGATGACAAAACACTGTAATTTAATTCAAAATATGCATTCAATGTGCATGTTCCTCTGAAGTCTACTTAGGCTGCAATCCTAAAGACACATTCCTGGGAGTAAGCCCCATTTAACACAATGGGGTTTACATCTGAGTAGACATGGTTAGGAGGCTGCAGTCAAAGACACTTTCCTGGGAGTGAGCCCCATTTAACACAATGGGGCTTACTTCTGAGTAGACAGGGTTAGGAGGCTGCAATCAAAGACACTTTCCTGGGAGGCTTACCTGGGCTGCTGCTGGAGATTCAAGGTGGTTGGTGGGGGCACTTGGGACAGTTAGGGACAGTTGCCTCTGGCACCCCCAGGCAACTGCCCCCAACTTGGGGGCAGTTAGAGGCAGCAGCACTGGCCAGCAGCCCTTTAAAGAGCCTCCATGCGGAGTGTCAGGGCTGCATAGCACGCATGCCCAGAGCACACTTGCTTATTAAGTGAAGCGGAACTTGTTATGGGAAGCAAGATTTCTTGGAAATTTTTGCTTGTTAAGTGAAATGCTTGTTAAGTGAGGTGCTTGTTAAGCAAGGTACCACTGTAATTATATATGGTATTCCTAATAAAGCCATTGCCTTTTCCATAACATTGTAAACTCCAACAACTATCTTACCTGGCCTTAATCCTGCCACACTGCAATCTGTGGAAGTTCTGAATCGATTTCTTAGACACCGATTGCATCCTTTGGTTGCGCACTTTAGCTATAGGCAGAATAAAGACCGAAACACACCTACATGGGCAACACTTATTTCAGGTTTCTAGACTATGATTCAGGGATGATTTTAATGCTTACGACCCAACCAGCATGTAATTGAAAATCTATATTTTCATCAATAGCGCTGATGGTTTGTGATGATTGCATACTATTTTATTCTTTTCTCCTTTCTGGTTCTTGTTAAAGGACTATCTGTGTCAAGAAAAGTCTAAACAGATCATTGGCTGAGCAAACAAGGTTTATTCAATACTAACTGATGATGAAAAAAAAATTCACTTTTGCCTGCTTAAAACACATTTTCTTTCCTTTTAGTTTTTCTGGAGAAAAAAAATTTAATTGTATGGTGTTTTGCTTTCATGTATTTCAGGAGAAAGAGCTCTAAAAAGAGTGAAAATATGAAATTTCCATTCTAAGTTAGAACATTGGATCCTATAGCTCAGGGGTGGGAAACAATTCGGCCACTACCTGTACCACTGATTAGAAAACACAGCTGTAGTTGACTCTAGTCTTGAATGTTGCCACCCTGACTCGTGACTCACGCATCTACTTTGAGTGTTTGCCTTTTTTCCTGCCACTTCTACATTGCTCCAAAGACCTTATGGGGCTGGCCTTCATACTATGTAAGACATGGTGGGAGGGTAGGATGACAAAAGGATTAAGGCTTCACATTTTTTGTTTTTTATTGTTTTGTTTGTTGCTGCAATGGCTGAGGAAGGGACCAGAAGGTTGTGGATGGGGATATGGGGGAGATACTATCTGCCATTAGAATGATCCAACAATTATTTTTTCTGAATGAGAGAGGAAAGATCCTCAAATGATGTGGGGATGAGAAGGCCTTGACTTGCAATTCAATTTGCTTCTCAGAATGACTCATGACTCAGCTCAAAAGACTTGAAATTTCTTGTAAGTCAAATTGCAATGGCCATGTATTACAAACTGCGAATCAAGTCGAATTGTGGGCTCACTGAGTTGGAACTCAACTTGTGCTTGGAATCCATTCCTTAAGCACATCCCAGCCTTTAACTGTAGAGGCTTTCATATTGCATCATTCAGTGTAATATTATCTTAACTACTATAATAAATAATACATATACACAGTGCTTTTTTACTCTTGCACCCACCCAGAGGAGGTGATCTTCCCACACCCAGGCTCAGAGTGTCCTATACAAGTGGAACTCTCAGAGCCTGGACTAGGGAGTGGTCCTCCTCCCCTCACCCCAAGCACTGAGCACTGAGTATCCCATGTGTCCTCAAGTGCTGAGTATCTTGCCTCAGAGCCAATCTGCGCTATGTACTCCCATAGACCGAGATGGAAGGAGCCCAACTTCCTCCTGGGGCTTCCCTTACTAGCAGGGGAGAACACAGAGGAAGCCAGGCAGCTGTAGCTGGAGGTTGGAGGAGATGACAGGGGTCCAACCTTTAGCGACCACCCCTCTGCTTCCTCACTGTTTTCCCCAGCCAGCAAGGGTCAGTGCTTTTTTTCTAGGAAAAGGGTTAATAATACTGTGTACCGATGTGTACCGCCAGGAAAAAGCCCTGCATGATCAGTTTTCACCTGCCAATACTGTACCAGCAAGAACTCCAGTGTTAGGTTCCACATTATCATTCTTTTTATTTAATATCATCTTCAAAAAGAACCCATTTCTGGACAAAGTCACTGTATGTAAGAAGCCTGTGGATTTTTGACATTTGAGTGTGATGTTGTGTGGATGTTTCCAATTTATGCAGAACTTATACTGTAAACTTTCTACTAATCATACTTTGTGTCAGACTTTCCCAATATCTTTGAGATAAGTGGATAATAGTTAAGAGTAAGTTCTTGATAATACCCTTGGATTTTTTTTACAACCTTCTTTTCAACTGTGATAAAAGAATCCCAATAGCTACCATTTCTTAATTCATTTATTAAGATAATATTGGAGTTGAAATATGGATATCAATTTTCTCCTTTTATTACAATCTTGTGATGGCTGATACAATGTCCCCCTTGAACTGCATCTTTCATTCCAACTGTTTCTTTACCCATAGAGGACTTATTATTTTATTTCAAAGTGTTGACCAAAAATAACGGAATGAATATGAAGACTACGATTATTCTTAAAATCAGCCCACACCTCTAAGATAGAATGTAATAAGAGTATACCTTATTTGCTTTTTATATAAACCTATGTAGAAGAATGGAAAATGAAGTAATAGTGTATTACAGTGACCTTGTTCAATACCAAGGAGATTTCAGAAGGATCAGCTCAGAGAAGTAAATTATCAGTCTTGTAGAATGATAATATGGACACCCTTTTCTTTGAGCTCCTGCAGGATTATTAGAGCTATTCATGGTTATTTCTCTTCTGATATGAATTCAAAAGACGTAAGGCATCAGCGATGTGTGTCTCAAAACAAGTCTTCCTGCAACAAGTATCTGGCACCTTAATCTCTTGCTGCAAACATCTTTTCTGGTTCTTCCGCAAGCTAGACCAGGTCAATATTCTAGACCAGTGGTCTTTGGGCGTTTCGGCCCTGGACCTGCTTTCATACTGAAAAACCTGTCCAGGAACCCCCCTCAAACTTACTAGGATGGTAATGTGATGTCATCAACCTGGCAGGGATGTCATGACCAGAAGTGACATCATACTGGAAGTGACATCACTGTTATGTCAGAGCTTCCCTCCATGTCTACTTGGAAGTAAGTCCCATTGTGTTCAGTACTTACTTCCAGGAAAATATGGTTCGCAGTCTGTGCCCCACCTACTTGGAAGTAAGTCCAATTGTGCTCCTTGGGGCTTACTCCCAAGACGGTATGGCTAGGACTGCAGCCTTGGATCTTCATCCCCTGCATTTCTACTCAAGTCAGTCCCATTCTAGCCAATGGGACTTATTCTCAGGGAAGTTTGCAGACGTGTGCCAGAGCAGTTGAAGAAAGCTGAGGAGGAGGAGGTACAGGAGGATCTGAGGGGAGGGCTAAGGGAAGCACAGGAGAGGCTGGCTGGGACACAACGGAAGCAAAGTGCATGCGGGAGAAGCAGTAGCTTCTCCACGTTGCCAAGCCTGGCTTCGAACATGCACAGTGTGTCTCTGTGCACCCATTGGGCCTTGCTCTGAAGATGGAACCAGCTGCTCCACCTTCAGAGCAAGGCACAATGGCTGCACAGATGCACTGCACATGTCCAAAATCTCGGACATGCGCAGAGTCCAGCCTGCCTCCTGCTAAGGGAGGGGCAACCCATGCAGTAACAAGTGTCATCTCTCCTTCCAGAGGGAGAATGCCTTATACAACCCATGCTTCCAAGTCAACCTGAGCAACACATTGCTTTCCTTTCCCCAGACTCAGGCCTGCTGTTAGCCCTGTTGGATCTGGCCATATGTTATTATAGTCCAGCTTTCTGTTTTCAAACAGTGGCCAACCAGCTGTGCATGGGAAGCCCCCTGGCAAGAGAGAAAGGCATAGATCGTTCCTGTTGTTGGTACCTTGCTATTGGCATTCAGATGCCTCTTGTTGCTGAACTTGGATGTCAAACATCATGATTAGTAGCCATTGATAGACCCTTTTCCTGAGGAATTTGGTCAACTCCCTTTTAAAGCTATCTAGGCTAATGGCCATCCTAGGCTGTGGCAACAAATTTCACAAATTAATGACAAGCTATGTGAAAAATATCTCCTCTTGTTTGTCCGAAAATCTCCCACCAACCAGTTTCATTGTAGTGCTGTAAGAAACTTCACAAGATAGCCGCCTTGAGTTCCCTTTTGGGAAGAAAGATGGGGTATAAATCAATGAAATAAAATTAAAAAAATTCCACCCTCCCCTTACAATTTATAATTGTATGTTTCAGAGATCCCCTTAATTGCAATTTCCTTGCAAACTAAGGAGTCCTAGACCATGTACCTTAAATTTGTAAGGAACAGGGTGACCAGATGCCAAACCCAAAATTCCTGAACCCCAAGGCCAAAATTCCTACCCGCTTAAAAAATTGCCCCCCAAAATGTAGGCCAATGAAGTCAAAATGTAGGACACCCGAACAGGAGGCTAATAATCTGGACAAATCTGGGTTTTCCCGGTCATGTGGTCACCCTGGACTAAGGAATTCACTCAAGCTCTCTGAAAGTTTTGGTTGTTCTATTTTGCACATTTTTCAGCTCTATCTTGTGCTTCTTGAGGTGTGGTGACCAGAAGCGAATATTGTATTCTAAGAGCACAATCCTGATCAATTTAGGCCAGCCTAACTCACCTGGCATATCTTCCCGTAGTGGTGTGGGAAGGTCTTAGTTCCTGAGCACTGGCCTAACTACCCCCCTAGGAGAGGGGCAGACATGCCTTATGGCACTTTTGTGACACCCCATGGTCAGCACTGGACTTATATTGGGGCTTAGGCTGGCCTAAGTGAAGGTTAGATTGCAGTGTAACAACACCATTGATTTATACGAGGGTGGTGGTAAATATATTATTAGCCGGCTTATTCTTATTCTCAGTGTCTTTCCTAATAATTATCCCTTTGATGGAATTTATCCCTTTGATGGAATTTTCCTTCTTCATTGCTTGGTTTAAAATTTCCTTACAATGACCCCAATATTCCTTTTGCTCCCCAACACCATCCTAACCCTGACCACATCTTCTGCCTCTGGCATCCCGCCACAGCTTACTTGAACCATAGATAGGGTACGTCACTAGCATCTTTTATACTAACCTGTACTAACTTTTGTACAGCCTATACTAACAATGAAATTGGGACATTTTCAGAAAGCAAGAAACTCTTGAAGAGAGAGATTCTCATCCTACATAATTATGAACCAACATAGCTGAATTTTGAATACAGACTTTGAAAAAAGTACCAGGATCTGCTGCTCACGACAGCATTTGACGAGTACTGTGGATCATTCGCTGTTAAGAAAGGCAAAGAGACTGTCCTTTTGTTGTTTTCTTGGGTTCTTTTTTAATATTTGTGAAAGCAAAGCTTGTGCTAACAGCCTACGCATATCACTCCAGGCAACCAAAGCGGCAAGGGGTTTTATTCTTTGCTTCTCATTGATCTTTATGTGGTAAGATGACCATTTCAGGTGGTGCATAGCCGTGTCTTTATGTTCTCTCCCAATATGCAGAGCAGTTATTAAGTTTGAAGTCCAAGGTGATTTTCTAGTGCAATACTTGCAGCCCTTACTGTAATTTAATATTCCTGAGTCTCAGATGAAACTGCACAGTTCAAATGTGAAATAAAAAGGGTAGTTCTTAATACTCCTGTACAGGTTTCTCAGACATGCAGCAAGACTGGGAGTTCTAAAGAATCTATATGTGTGTTTGTGCATGCGCGCACACATGCACACGTGTAAATGACCTTGTATTTCTAGGAATTGGACAAAGAATGATGTTACATACCTCCTCCTTTAATAAGGCTCAGAAGTGAACAGAAAGCAAGAGCAAATCATGTCATTTAATTACAGCATTCAAAGTGCCTCTTAAAAGTAATGAACACATTTCGTGCACAAACATATGCACTTGACCGTTGACCTTCACAGACAATGGAGATATTATTTATTTATTTAAATAAATAAATGCTTTTCTCAATATATTCAAAGCAGTTTACTTAGGCAGGAGGAACTTAAATTCACCTTTTTACAATGAGATTTTTACAAGTACTATTCCATGAGACAATCTCATAGAATCTCTCTTTCTCTAGGTATTTTCCTTCATAGCTGCCGGTTGGATATCATAGCTGCCGGCTATTGCAATTTTTAAGCTCTTGCAGGCAGCTGCAGTCAAGCTTCAGACCAGCTTGCCAAGGGTATTAATCCATTCATTTGTTAGCTGATTCTTCAATGGCTCCTTATTCCTTTTCCCTCAATCACCATCCAAGCAATCGACCAGGTAAGGTGACAGCCTAACCTCCAGGCCCTGCATCCTGTCCCTTTAAAGTGTGTATTTTAAAGTAAATGATATATTAGAAGTATGACCTTCAGTCCAAAGCAGTTGATTGTACAAATGATACTTTAATTAAAGAAAACATCCCACAAGTAAAGCAGTATGGAATTCACTGGATACAAGGACTATAAGGCTGCAATCCTAAAGACACTTTCCTGCGAGTAAGACCCATTGAACACAATGGGGCTTACTTTTGAGTAGATATGGTTAGGATTGTGCTCTAAGATGCATGCATAAGTAAAAAGGAGAAAAAGCATAAAGGTGAAAATTTTGAATCCAGATTCTTCAGTCTGCAGATATGTTGGAGCTAATTAGCCCATAAATGAAATGATAATAAAAGTTGAAGGAAAAAATTGTATGAAAGGAAAGATGCATGTTATGAACAGAAAACCTGATGTTGCTTGGTTCTTACAGCAATTTGGGTAATGAGCCTGACCTTAACAACTAATCATAGTTTGCACTTTGCTAGTTTTGTTTCATCTTACAAAATAAAATGAAATAAGGTTCAGGCTTAGAAATGATGAACACCAACTACTGGAAAGTTCTTCAGAACAAGGTTCATTTGACTGAATAGAAGTTGTAGCAGAGCAACTAATTCTGTTGTAGCTTATTCAGAAGATCTTTGCAGTGGATTTTGGCCCTTGCTTTTAGTAGAGGACTCTGGAAGGAAGCAAAGCACAACAGCTTTGCAGTCATCACAACCACGGTCACCTCAGTCTCTCCCCTTGTTTTAAAGATTTTGTAAATTATAAAGGCACAGAGAGTTTAACAGAAGACTCTTAATGGTTGGAGAATACCTAGATGTTTCTCAAATATTCTGAAGCAGACAAAATAAAATGATTTTCTTAAGTGAATCTTTATGAGAGATCAAAGTGACAAAGCAATTGTGGGTAGGTTAAGGCCGCAATCCTAAAAACAGTTTCCTGGGAGTAAGACCCATTGAACACAATGGGACTTACTTTTGAGTAGACATGGTTAGGATTGTGCTCTTTGTCTCATTAACAGAAAAGGGGTTCAATTCAAGACAAATGCCTGTAATCTAAATGATATACCAGTACTTATATTTGTGTATTTATTTAATCCATACAATATGATCTGGACACAAAATTTGGATTTCCTTGTAAAACTCAAATTTTGAGGTTGTAATTTAAAGGAGGATAGCTTTAAAGGGGGACAGCCAATCCTGAGCTGCCTGTGCCAACAGGATTTCTGCAGTGCCTGAATAGCTACCACAGGAACTTGTGGGCTTAAAGGCTGCTGTGGTGGCTGCCTTGAAGCTTCAAGGAAGGAGACATACCTGCAATGGGGCTAGTTGTTTCTCAAAGTGGGGGTCGGGACCCCTTTTGGGGTCACCTAGAGCTTTCCTGGGGGTTGCCTAAAGATCCCTGGTGCAGGGGGCCCAGTCAGGCTTCCCAGACTTCTGGCTGTAGCTGCACGCGCACTGGGGCGGACTGACAGCCTCAAGGCCCAATACTATGCATGCCTACTCTGAAATAAATCCCATTATAGTCAGGGGGGTCTTTACTCCCATGTAAATGTGGATAGGCATGCAGCCTCAGGGCCCAATCCTATGCATGCCTACTCTGAAATAAATCCCACTGTGTTTAATGTGTGCATAGAACACACATTTCATTTGTAACAATGAAAATACATCCTGCATATTGGATATTTACATTATGATTCATAACAGTAGCAAAATTACAGTTATAAAGTAGCAATGAAAATAATTTTATGGTTGGGGGTCCCCACAACATGAGGAACTTATAAAGGGGTCACAGCGTTAGGAAGATTGAGAACCACTGCTGTACAGGATCTTTTGCTGGTGCAAAGAAATCAAGAAATCCTACAAGTACATCAGAGGTGGGCTTTTCCACACACATCCAGGCCCTAGCAGCACCTCCCTTGGGTTTGAAAATAGTCCCTTTTCCTTTGCAGGGCACTATCCTGAGGATCATGTTTTTGCCCTAGCCCCAGTCCTGTAAAACTTATTTAGGGAGTAAAGCACCCTTAAATTTTGAGAACAACTAACCTATGGGTTCAAGACACTGATGTTTATATTGGTCATTGAGATTAAAATTACAGGTCTATATAAAGCCAGTTTCATGATTATGTGAAACATGCACTGGTGGTCTAGGCCTTTTTTGCACTCCCTGTCCTCGATTATTCTTTCTCCGTTATTTTGGACTGGAGGCCAAGCTCTCTTCCGACAGACTAGAGGCAAATGTACGTTGCAGGGTCTCTTCAACTCCTACTCATCATTAGAAGTTTTCATCCAACTCTTTTATGAAGTGCCCTTTTCTTTTTCTCACCACACCCATCTTACCTTCTGCTGTTTATATAAGGTTAGTGAAGTATAGAGAATATTTAATTATGTTTAATTGTGTGACAGCTTAAAAGTGGGAATGTAATTATTCATTTAATTATTTTGCCACTTGCTGCTTATAGTGTGTGTATAATTACTCTTTTAATAAGGATGCTTGACTTTGTGTGATTGTATGAGAATCATAACCACCTGACAGCTTCCCGGTCACCACGTCAAGAGACGTAGTGGCAGTCACATTTCTAGTATCCCTAAGCTGAAACACCTTGAGCAATAACCTTTCCTTAACTTCTGTTGGTTTTCATAGTCCTCCATCCTATCAGGGGGAGATCATCCTGGGGGGAATTTTTTTCTTTTATTCCTATTAATTAGTATTTGTAGAGCATGTAGACATCCTTGGGTATGTAAGTGTAAATTACATTTTTCCCCATGCTGCTTATGTTAATTACATCAACCTAGCCATCCTGGCAGGCAACCACTGGAGACAGCAAGAAGGAGAAGCATTGTCTGGTTGGGAAAATTCTTTGTGGGGATGACATTTCCCAAAGTGTACAGGGCTGTCAAAATACTGATGTTTATGCAAGCACTAAGTCTTCGCATCAACCCATTTTCCCATGCTGCCTAGTTCTGACCGATATTAAGCCATAACACTGTATTAACAAAACAATAAGGGACAGCTCTGACATGGAGTTTACTTCTCTCCAATGGGTGGTCATGCTGGAAGCTTACCTTGTTATTTCATTTGGTACTAGTAGCAGTGTTTGCCACCATCAGTGAACATACCAAGAGGTTTTTGAATATGCCAAGATGCTTTGCAGAGTAATATTTTAACTAACTTACTGCACAAACCAGAGTAACTACGGGAGTTCTTACATCGATGTAAGAAAAATTTACTCTGGATTGCAATATGAATTCCTCATAGGTTTCCACTAAGTGGTGCTGTAACTATGTTGATGTAAATGTCTCTTAAGAGCTCTTGTAGTTACTCTAGATTGTGCACTTACGGACTGGCTCACTGGATGGATGGATAGCAAGTTTCTACACCAAAAAGTTAAAAATCTAATATCCAACAGTAGAAAAAAAAAACCAAACACAACCAAGTATATTTAAGATTAAATCAATTGGGGATGAAGGGCAAAATCCAGAGCAGTTATGGGTCCACGCAGTTACGTCACCCTCTAGTGTTATCTTATGAAAAGTCAATTTAACTGCTCCGGAGAAAAGGGCTTAATTTGACTTTAGGATATGGGTCAAAGACTAAAGTTTAATGTATACATGGGATATGATACAGGATAGTAATCTGTATCCTAAAAATGATGGGGGCAATAAAGATGACATTGTCTTGGGATAATACCCCCAGAGTTTAGAGTTTAAGCCGAATCTTATCCACACTTAACTGGGAGTAAGCTCAATTGACTCTAGTGAGATGGGCCTCTGCCAGTGTTTGATGCCCCAGGCAGTGATGTAGAAGCTTCTTCTTGACATTGGCTGGTTAATATGATCTGCATGATCTGTCTCATGGATGACTAGCTGGAAAACTATGGAAAAGACTCTAATATCTGCTGATCCAATTTTGGGCAGCAAGAAAATAGTAGAGCTGTGATCTCAGCATGACATCCACTTGCACAAACTTTTACCAATAGCCCCAATTTGAGGTTGAGGAAGGCTGCATACAATCTTGTATGCAAATTCGAACTACTATCTCTAATCCAAAATCCATCCTTCTTTGGTTATTTGAAAACGTTACTATCAAAAGAGAACACACACACACACACACACACACAAAGGGGGAGAGAGAGAGAGAGAGAGAGAGAGTATTCCTCATTTACAAATTGAAAACATTTTATCCATACTGAAACCATGAGCAACTGTTTTTTATCATTATGGTTAAAATGTGGTTGGGCCACCATAGGCCAGATAAAATGGCTGCAAGATTTTGTCTGGAAATTGTCAGTTTTCCATTCTTGATTTATGGTATCCTCTCTTCTCACACTATACATCTGCTACAAAGACTGTATGCTTTTCCTTTCCTCCATCTAAGCCTGAATACTACTTAGCATTATTTTCTGAAAGCTTCCCTATAGATGTGCACTGTGGCAATGAGAGGTGCTTTTGACAACAATGATGATGTTACTTTGGAAATAACTGCATATCGTTTAACTGTGCATCTCAAGGTAAATTCTCTCAAAAGCCAGTAAAAGTGTTTTCCATTGTCATTATTAGAAATGACAACATTCAAAACATGTAAATGGCTTGTGAGTGATAAAAGGGTGGCTAGTAGGCATATATTATATATATAAACCACTTGGGACAACTTAGCAATGGATTCAACCTTTGGCATAGTCTGAAATGAGAGAGAGAGAGAGAGAGTTTCTAACCCTTTGAAATACAGAATTAAAATTACGCTATTACAAGCAGCTTGTGCATATTATTTCTAAGAACAGGATTAACATTGGTCATTTCCTATTGTTATTTTGTCTCAGCTACAAGAATGGCCAACATGCTGAAATTTCTATTTCTGTATCTAGAATGTATCTAGAATTTGGATGATATCTACCAAACTGACTTCCCTCCATGTGTTTACTATGACTGCTGATGCCCCTTCCTCACTTCCTTGCATGCCAATTCTTTTTAGTTTAATCGTTGGGAGGAGTTGGCATTTAGTCTGAATCATCGCTCCCCTATGTGCAAAAGATACTATAATTAAACTGGTATTAGCAATTCTTGTGAGTCAGCTATTTTCAAACACTGGGCCATGTCAAACTCTGGTGTGCCATGAACGTTCCACAGGTGTGCCCCAGGAATTTGGGGAAAGCTCATTTATTTAAAGGATGTCCAATGATGGATATGGCAGCATGGTGTGCTTTATCAATTGTCAAAAACCTAATACGAGTATGATGAGTGGTTTTTTTGAGGAATATGATCTTCTACAGAGTATCAGCACCTCTGGGTACCCAAGTGTACATGCCTATGACTACAAATAACATCATCTTGGTGAGTACCCCGACCTTTATAAAATCTTCATGGTGAGTACCCCACCTTTATTTCTAGAAAAATATGCACCAGGTATGCCTTGATTATTTTAGTGCATTGTCAGTGTACCATGAGATGAAAAAGACTGAAAATTGCTTCTGTAGGTGGACAATTTAGACTGCCTTCTTGAAAGCCTAACATTCCAGAATGAGGGCAGGGCATGTGTGCGTGGAGCACATATATCTTGCCAGTGTGTCAAGTAGTCCTAGTATCATCTGAACCAATCCAGGTAGTGAAAACAAGGTTGACCACTGAATTTTGTCAGAAATGATCCTTGTCCAATTTGTCCAGTTTTTCTCAAGCAAAAATACATGCAGGAATTTGGAAAAAAGTCAAAAAACATTCAGATAAAGTTGGCCAACTTTTGGATGGTGGTTTTGCATATATATATCTGCCACTTGATTTGGATGGAGGTTCTCAACTTTCTCCATCTGCACCCTGGGAACACCTTCACTTGCTGCTGTTCTGCTGATGACATTAGAGGCAATGACATGAAGAGGTGGGGTTCAGCTGAGTCAATTTAACCTGATGTGAAATTCACATACCCCCAAATCCAGAGTAACTATGGGAGCACGTAAGAGACTTTACGTGCACCCATAGTTACTGCACCACCTAGTGAAAACCTATGGGAACTTCATATTGGAATCAGTGGTGGGCTCCAGCAGGTTCGCACCTACTCTGTAGAACCGGTTGTTAAAGAGAGATAGGACATATAAAGTTTAAAAATAGCCATTTAAAAGTGGCTGCCAGATGGGCAGAGAACCGGTTGTTAATTTATTTGGAGCCCATCACTGATTGGAATCCAGAGTAAATTGTTCTTATACCGGAGCAAGGACTCCCTGTAGTTTCTCTGGATTTTGCCCAAAATATTCCAATCCCAGAGGTTTTGAGCTTGGAAGAATCAAATTGCTGATCTTCAGAGAATCAAATTGCTGATCTTGCATTAATGCATCTAGTTTGTCTCTCAGTTGTTTTCTCTTGGACAACATTTAGGCTCCTATGGGCACCAGCAAAACATTGCAATTTGGGATAGGTTTGCAATGCTGGCAAAACCTGGCTACCTGCCTCTTACTAGTTAGCGTGGCATTCACTGACAGCTGCGGGTGGTTGTATCATCCCCCTCTTTCCTGTGTCTCTGCAATACAAACCCTTCCTCCACAAAAATACACCATCATAATCCCAGATATTGAAATTCATTCCACCTTCATCCTACTTCTCTTGTCTGGTAAATTCAGAATTAAAGTTGACGAGCAAAGATTTATTTTGAAAGGATAGAAGTGATACCACAGAGGGACACAACTGCAATCTCAATTTATCTCCAGTTGTCAGATGTTTTACTGGAAATACTGTTATATGGAGGTGTTCTTTCCACTCATAGTTTCATGGGAGAGACATCATTTGTGCTGTCAAAATTCATGAAGCTGTATTGCTCAATGAGAAAGCAGCTCCTTTAGCATGAAGATATGAGCCAGATGAAATAACCACATTTATTTAATGTACTTGCATAAATAGGGGCATGCTGTGCCCTCCAGAAGTTCAAATCCTAGGTGAGGCATGTTCAAGTACTGTAATGATTTAGCTGAGAGCATGCTTGGAGCATTTTCTAATAACTATAGACATTTTTTTAACCTAAGGGTATAAGGGAACCATGGACCTTGATAATCAAACCACACAAAGTCACATTCACTTATTCTGGGCACTAGAACACCACCAAGTCCCACAAAGAAAAGATAAATATATTGAAGTGTTGCAGAAGGCATGAATCTCAAGGGAGATAGGAGGCCTGCAAAGTATCACTTAAAAGTTTTGCATCCTTTTCAACAGTGATCTTCTTTTCTGACTAGTTAGCTGTACTCTTGAAATTGCAATGGTACAACAATACATTAGTTTTAGGTTCTGTGCCTTTTGTTCATTGATTGTAATTTGTCTTTGCCTCCATTGTTTGCTTATATAAGGTGATCACAAAGCTAATTTCTCACTGTTTTGTCATTGTCTGAGTAAATGTCACTCAGTCAGTATTTCACTGGCCTTCTGTCAAGAAAACTATATTCTGTCAAGTACCTAGTAAAGAGTTCCGATGTAGGGACCCTCCTCTCACCCACCCCAAAAAGATTCAACTTAGAAACCTTTCCTTCTCTTGAGAATTTTCAGATTTCTGTTTCACTTTGGAAGAATACTCCGGTGCAATCCTAACCAAGACCATCAGAACTCATTGAACTTTCCATTCCCATGATGATGTAGGGAGACAAGTACATGTCTGTGCACTGGCCTAACCCTCCCCCAGGAGTGGTGCAGAAGTGTCTTACTTTTGTGACGCTCCCAGGTGAACACAGGACTCATGCTGGGGCTTAGGCCAGCCTAAATGGAGTTTAGGATTGCAGCTTAAAGCAACCTCCCATGGTGATTTGAGGAGGTCGGTGCATGCTTGTGCACTAGCCTAAATCCTCAGTTGTGGGGCAGAAGTGTTTAATGCAATTTTGTGTCCTGCACAGGACTTGGTGGTTAGGATTGCAGCCTGAGAGTGCAATCGTAGCTCTGAGTGTGCAATCAAGACAAGTCCCTTGCATCAGCCTATGGATGTAGTAAAAGCTGCATAAGGCACTCTTATGCCACCCCAGGTTTGTTAGGCTGGTACATGGATGTGGCCTCTCTGCACTGCCCTGCGACTCTGTGGGGACAGCAAAGAAAGTAAGTTGCATTGGCCTCACTAAGCCAGTGCAGGATCGGGGGATGAGGTAGGTGGTGGTTTTCCAGAGTGGGGTGTGAATGGATGGAGAGTAGGACTGGGGGCTGCTGGGCAGGCAGGATGCTGGGCTTGGATCAGCAGTTATGCTGGCTCCAAGCCTCCATTGGGGAGCAGCAAGAGCAGCCTGTGGCTGCTCCAGTCTCTTCATGCTACCTCTGGACCCATTGGGACTGCTGCAGCACTAGCACAGAGAAAGGGAAAGCCTTCCATTCTCCATGGTAGTGCAGCAGCAGTCCCAGTACTTGCACTTGAAACAGAGCAGACTCAAGTTGCCTGTCTTTTGCAGTGCAAAAGGCTGAAAATCACTGTCTCAAGGCAATCTTCATATGAATTTCAACTTTATTTCAAAGTAAAAATAACAATAAATAATAAAGTAGCCAATGATTAATAGTGCAGTCCTATGTGTGTCTACTCAGAAGTAAGCCCTAACTTTCACCTTGGTAAGTGTGTCTGCCTTGGGATTACAGCCCAAGACAGACAAAGGCATGTGATTCCACATTGTGCTGGGACTCAGTAAAACTTGAATGTACATTATTCACTGGATAAATATGTGGATCAAAGGATTTAGCTCAGTTTTAATTACTGTTAATCTGCCGAGACTTTCCCATTAGAAATATCACACTGGCATTTTCTTGGGTACCAGCTGCAAGCCAAGCTCTTTAACATTTAATTTTTAAGCACTTATTCATCCAATTCCCTGTTTTCCCTCACCTGTTCATTATGCACCAACACATTTCAAAAGATCTTTCTGACAAGCCATCCTCCCCAAACAATTCCCCTTTTATTTTTTTTTTCCTTAGCAATATTTCCCAGGTTGCTTTCTCTCTCTTTCAGAGTGAATCTCTCTCACCGGAGCTCATAATGTTTCAACCAAGGGTAATAGCTTTTGCTCCTTTGTTAGAACTGTGGGAGGAAAAAAAACAATAATAAAAACCCTGCATAATTGGTCAAAGAAGTTGCAGAGATGCTCTCCGATGCCTTGTGGAGTGATGATGATCTGGGCCAGGGTTGTGAATTGAGCAGTCACTAGGGCTTGTTAAAACTCTCATTTCACTACAAAAGGAAAAGGTAACTTTGTGAGGAATTGAATTTCTAAAGCTATTCAATGACTGAGCGGGAGTCTTCGCGTACTAGTATCCCTGCCATTTTTCCTGAGCTAATTAGATCTATTCCTTCTTCCCTTGTTATGTTTTGCAACCCAGGAAAACTGGCTTGCAAAAGCTTTCCCACGTCATTAATTTTTTTTACATGGGAAATGTCCCTTAGTGGAAGTCCAGCATTGAAATCATTATCGTTTGAACATTCCCTTTGCAAGCTCTGTATCTTCAGTGGCATTATTGTTCTTGAGCAAGGTCAGATATTATTAAAGGAATCCTCTTAGGAGTGTTCTTTAGAGGTTGTGCTTTGCATCTCTCTCAAGACCCCAAGGAGTAAGAAGTTTTGAGGGTAATTGTTGCAAGGTCAATTTCATTGTGTAGAAACAACAACAACAGTAATATTCTAGCTCCGAAGAGCTCAGGGTGATGTACATAGCTTCCCCTTCCCTTCCCCACCCCATTTTATATTGATCCTATGTAATTCTATAGCCTTGCAGCACTATGGAAATATTGGTAGGGAATCTTGTATGGCTGATCTTGATGAACCTTCCTAACACGATTCCAACAGTGTTCTGTGGGTTAAAGCTGCAGAGATGTAACTTCCATGCTTCCAAATACATGCTTTACAATAATTGGGATTGACTTTCCCCCTATAGAATGTGATCTCTATACTCAGGGTGACCAGATGCCTGAACCTCAAAAGGAGGACAGGGTCTTGGATTCCTCTCAGCCTGGCCTTTCTGGAGGACAATGGCACATTTGCCTACTCACAAGTAAAGCTGCGATATTGGGCACTTTCACTTTCCCATATAGAGCTCATTGCATATTTTTGATGATTAGATTTTTGGCCATAACTTTTGATAGGAAGGAAATATTTCAAAACTGATTTTTGCATTGGATTCTGCTCTTCAGTACAAATCCAACAACATATGACTGTACACCATTGCAAAGTTCCAAAATGAAGCCAAAAAGGAGGACAATGAAGCCCTTTTGGAGGACACCCACAAAGAAGGCTAAAAAAAAGAGGACAAATCCAGAAGAATCCAGTCATATTATCACCCTTCTATACTTGATGACTAGCATCTGTAAGATGGGAAGCCTGAGTCACGTTTTCATCTGGATCTTGAACTAATTTATGTTCTCCGAACAGCCAACCTCATTCAAAAGAAAGTAGCAGGTAGACCACATTTTGTGCCTTGAAGACTGGGGGTGGGTTTCACTTCAGTGGTGGGCTCCAGCAGGTTCGCACCTACTCTATAGAACCAGTTGTTAACAAGAGATAGGACATATACAGTTTAAAAATAGCCATTTAAAAGTGGCTGCCAGATGGGCATAGAACTGGTTGTTAATTTCTTTGAATCCCATCACTGGTTCACTCCCATCTGAGCTCATAGTGGTATTTCTTCTTGGCAAACCTTTAAAGTGTCCCCTTTTTGTACCCAACTCCTCTGTTATGTAAAGTAGTTTTTTAGTTCACTCACAACTGACAGAGGTTCTTCTTCTTGGATACAAGCATCAATATGCAGAGCAGATGTCTCTAGCTCAGCCCCATTAGAATGAAATTATCCGGAGAAAACAATAAATAATGTTCAGTGACGACTTCATGCAGCCTTTCAACACAAATGGCAAAATAAGAAATGTACAAATCACTGCAGGCCACGGATGGGAAATGAAATGAGATCCATAACAAACAAAAGATCCAAGAAAGTGAGGCTTGACACAATGCCTATAGGGCCTCAGGGATCCACCCCATCTATGCTTTATGCAGTTTTGTGAAGTGAAGGGTAGAGAGTCAGTTTGGTAGTTGCTCAGAAAAAAATGTTAGGGTATAAATATTAGGCTGTGACAAAGGCAGTGTTTTTAGTCTGGGTGTAATTGTGTTGCAGGTAACAGATAAAATATGATAGAGAAAATCATAAAGCTAGAAGACAGTCCACTGGTGTCAGAGGAGGGTGGGAGAAGAAGTTGTAACCATTATTTCATCATCACAGATAAATTGGAATTTTTGTCATCTTAAGAAAAAAATACAGAGCCAAATTTCAGAAAGACTGTAAATCACCCCTTCCCCGACATCATTTCCACACAGGCAATTCAAAATCTCTGCAGTTGCCTTGGGAGTGTTTTTACATCACTAAGCCCTTATCAGTAAAAGTAAAATAACTTTTCCTTTCAGCACATTTATCCTACTATTTCTTTGAATGTAGCAAAGCCCATTAGCTGTAGTGTCACTATCCTCTAGAATTACTACAGTTTTTGTGAATCTACATCCTCTTAGAAAGAAGGCTTGGAAAGAAGCCTCCGATCTTCAGCTTGTGGCCAAGCCACCATCAACCCTAGTCTCCATGCATTTTGTTTGTATGAGGAGCCTATGCAGATAACCACCCTACTAGGGCCAGTAAGGACCACTTTGTAATCAGTTGGCAGTGATATTATCACTGGGTGATGATCATCAATTATCTATGGATGCTGCACTTTTTGTGCCACACCTTTGGTTCCATCACCATGGCTGAATGGAGGGGAAACATGAGAGAAGGTTCCCGTGCAAATGAGCTGCACTGGGCCCTGCTGCTTCAGGGTTACACACAACCATGTGGCCTTTCACATTTGAATCTCCAAAAGGCTGTGATCTGCATACAGAGATCACATATGATCCCCCCATTTGATGCTCATAATGATCTCGTAATATAGGTAGGGTGAGAACCAGTCTGTTTTCCAAAGAGCTTCATGACTGAATAGGGATTTGGCCCCCAAATATCCTAAGCAGATGGTTGATATCACAAAAGGAGATCAACCAACCCTTTATATCCATATAGGCGATGGGTGCAATCCACAGTAACTATGGGGAGTCTTTGCTCCGGTGTAAGAACAATTTGCTCTGGATTGCAATATAAATTTCCCATAGGTTTTCACTAGGTGCTGCAGTAACTATGGGTACACGTAATGTCTCTTACGTGCTCCCGTAGTTACTCTGGATTGTAGGGCAAGGCTCACAAATCAAGAAATCCAAATACTGGTACATGAAAAGTCTATAAATATCATCCGGTACCTCTCAGCCCAATTCCTCCTAACTTTCAAAGTAGCAATGGAAATGTGGTATCCAATGTATTCCAAGGAGGAGTTTTGAACTATTGAGGCCTCCTCAACATGAAGAACTCCTTCATCTGGCTGCTGTCATGATTCAACTCAGATATATTGTTGGTGCAAGTCCACATTGACTGGCGAAACCAGATCAGACCCAGGAAGGGGGTTAGGATTCATCAGCCAATGTTGCCGCCAAATCTGCCCACTTTCTACACCCTACCCACCCTTCCCTTCCCCATAACCTCCCCATTCTGTCCACCCCATTTTGTTCACTCCCTCCCTGTCTCCCTCTTAACTTGTGCCCTTGGCAGCAACCATAATGCTTGTTCCAGCTGTGTAAATGGTCCAAAGGATTGGGTCATTACCAAGGCTTTTTTTCTGGGGGTACTCACTGGTACTCAGTACCAGCACCTTTTTGCCCACCAGACTACTCCTGAATACACTTGCCTAGGAGTCTTAATGGTGAGTACCAGCACCTTTCCCCCCAGAAAAAAAATACACTGGTCATTACAAACACACACAGGACATCTATAGCCCAAACCTATCCTTTTCCCCACCATATCTTGCTTCTTATTAAAACAGGTTTCCTTGTATGGTCATGGAAACAGGGGCATCACTAGAGTGGTGCAGATGGTGCAGACCGCACCAGATGACATGTCCAGAGGGGGGTAGGGTGATGCGCACTGGGGGACCAAAAAAAAAATGCAACTTCACGATGTTTTGGAAAACCCAGTCATGTCGTATACCATTGGATTCATTTTGAAGAGCAGAATCTAATGCAAAACTCTGTTTCGAAATAGCAGCTTCCTATCAAACGTTATGGCCAAAAAATAAAAAACCTAAAATCTGCATTGAACTCCATGAAAGTGAAAGTGACCCATGGCTTTACTGATGAATAGGGAAATATGGCATAGTTAAATGGAAAGGGCAGGCTGAGAGGAATCCAATGACACCAGAATTGTCCTGATCCAAAGAACACAGCCCCCACAAATCACCCCAACGAGGTCCCTGATGATTGCATTGGAATGAAAATGGATGTGAAATTACTTACTGGCGAGTAAGCAAGCATGCCTTGGTTGGTGTGGAAGGTCAGTCCAGGGATTGCAAGGCTTCCAAACTGGTCCTGATCAGGGTAGTCACTAGGGTGTCAGAAAGGTGGCACCTTTGAAGGGGGTGACCCCCCTTGTGACCTAAAAGATGACCCCCCTTGTGACCCCCCACAAGAGGGGAGTGACCCTCCCCTTGTGACCCTCCCCTTGTGACCTCCCATCATATAATACACCTTTAGGTGTGTAATTTACAGCAGAACGCAGTGAAACAAACCACTTTGAAATATCTTTATTCAATTAAAATATGTGGCTAAAAAACCAGTGGAGGTGGGGCAATGGCACATAACCAAGCCCACCATTCACATTGTTGCCCTGCCCACTGTATGGGGGTAGGTGCTGGCCTCTCATGCCATAGGGCTTGAAAAGCACTATTTCCCCAGAATAGAAAGCAGACCCAAAAGGCTTGGAAGGGGAGGGGATAGAAAAAAGATTTCTTTTACCCCTCAGTAAATCTCCTGATTGCCGGTGGGTCTTCCTATTCACTGGAATAAGCAAGCTGGTGCCTTTTTTCTTTACTCCAGGGAGAACAGCTGGGGCCCCAGTTGGTCTACTTAGATCTGCACCACTGGATCAGGTGGCATAGATCTGAGCAGAACAGGGCAGCCTGAATCTGCTCTGAGCTGGCTGGGAACTCTTGCAACTCTCCCAGGTTGTATTGCAACAAGCCCAGCGTGCAGTTCAGATTACCACCGGCAGACTCACAGACACATTTAATAACAAATTCAAATACCAGTATATGCAGGACTGGCTTGCTGCCTGGAAGCATTTTGATTTAGCAGAACAGAGTCAACTGATCTGAGAGCAATTGGATACTCCTGTGAGGGCTAACATTTTGAATCCGCGTTTAAAACCAAATCAATTGAATGACTTATTAATAAGTGGCCACATTTAGGACTAGGTCAGGCTGACATTAGCTCTGTGAGCTTGAAAATAATCCCTCCGACCTGTTGCATCTGGCAGGTTTTGTCACTGGCAAGCATAAGTGCCATACTGGGAAAGGCAAGCAGCTGTACCTAGTAAGCATAGTGACTGTGTGGTTAACACTGTGATAATTATGGAGAAGAATTTTGAAAAAGAACAGAAAAATCAATTACTTGTTCATAATCTACCTGTGAATGTGTCCAAAAGCCAGTTTTTAGGCTTTGGGGAATGGCAAACAGCTCGACTGCATCCTCCAAAATTTCTTGCTGTGCCTGCTATTGAAATTCAAACTGGCAACATGATTTTATAGCATTTAAAACTTTCACTCGCAAGGTTATTCGTTTATTATTATTATTATTTTGTCATTTTACAAGTGGGGCCCGATTCTGTAAACCCAGCTCTGGGCCAGTGCTGGTGCTGAATATCGCAAAAGTTGCCATAATACTTAATACCATAATACTTAATTGCAGCCTTAGGGCACAATCCAGAGTTAGGACAGTGAGGAGAGCCCTAGCTGGGCTGTCCAACTATTCTGTATCCGGAGCAGAGAGTTTTGCTGGATCCAGAGAGTCAGGAAGCCTGGGCTGCCCTAACTGCTCCAGAGTATGCTAAGTAGGCACTAAATCTGGAGGAGACCCCCCCTCAGATCACGCTGAATAAGGAACTGGTGAGATGCCAGTACAGTCTCCAGTGAATACAAGGGGCTGCTTGGAGTGGCCTGCTGTATCCCCAGGTTAGTGGGCTGCCACAGTTGTGCCATATCCTGAAGTTGAGAGGCAGGGTTGCAGCGAGGCAACATTGGTTACCCATGTTGATTCTTGAATAAATATTGTTTATTTTTTGTTTGTGAACCATTCCATATGTGCCTTATTATACACAAGTGTATCATTTTTCATGTAGTTATTAGGAGCAAAATATATGATTTATATTTTGATATTGAAGGAATTGCCCCAAGTATTGGAAGATTTATTACTATTTAGTTTTTCATATGTAATCATTTATATACTTTTTTAAAGCAACACACACAGTTCAGTGCACCATTTTTCTTAATTTGTAATGTTTTGAGTATAATGTTTTGGGTGCAATGTTTGGAATGCCTATTTTTAAGAGCTCTCTCTCATAATACATGGAATTTCTGACCTGCAGATTTGCAGCTGCTACTTGGACCCTTGTTCTCTCTAGAGCTATATTGCCACTATTGGATCATTGAAATCCAGGAGAGAGCTTGAGCTTCTGGTCTAAAATCCCAACAATAACATTAACAGACTAGGAAATAGATTATTATGGATGCATTAGATAAACAGGGAAACACATGCAATTATGAGCAATGCAAAGATAAGCATGCACACTGGAACTAAGGTCTTCTAGTACAATCAGTGGGAAACAGATTTTATTTTATTTATTTATTTTAAAAATTTGTATCCCGCCTTTCTCAGGTCATAGACCAACTCAAGGCAGCTCACATAAAAACATAATTTTTTTAAAACTGCAGCAGTGGCTTAACATGAAAACATAATATATTTTTTATTTAAACTGCAGCAGTGGCTTAACTTGAAACACCTCCTCCCCCTTTCATTTTTTTTTCCCAGAAAGCACTCTCTTAGAAATTCAGATCTGGGAACAGATATTAGCAGGGGATAGGCAAATAGAAAATTGGAAACAATATATTTATGGATAATTTGTACGTAAAATAAGCAAAGGTGGACCTGACAACTAACCTGCCTTTTAACAATATTCTGAGAGTTTAAGGCTCAGTTATTGCTTTGAGTCTGGGGAGCGCACAGTGTGGGTTGAACATAAATTACTGTGCTAGCAAGAAGATAATAATGAGAGAGTTCTTCATTACAGCAAGTGAAATTCTAAAATAGAATCAACATGCACACAAATTTCCATCGCTCCTGTCAATGCACACTGGAAACAGTTTCAGAAAAGGCTGCATTCGGCATGAAAAAGAAGTTTCTGAGTCTAAACTTTAGACTATTGCCTCAAAAGTTTAGGGGGTGCAGATATTATAATAAATATTTCTGTATGTTCCCCTCATGCTTTTTGATGTGCACTGAAATATTGCAGTATATGCTTCTTCAGTGACACTGTGTGCGAGGGAATATGGTTGGGCCCAATTAATGTATTTATTGGTACATTAGCATTTCTGTCACTGCAGTCTAGTGTGTCCTAGCACACATTTTGGAATTCCCTGATATTGAGGCAGGCCTCTGTCAGTCTTGGAAGATTATGGTATCGTGCTCGGCGCTACATACGCTGCATGCGAAGCACGAAAGCCTGGGTTAGATTGTTATGGAGGATAGGCTGTTACCCAAACAACAAATCCCCCCACGCCACTGAATTAGTCCAGTGGAAAGGCAGAGCCAATACGATTGGATCCAGCTGGCGTGGCAGAGCTGGGCTAAGGACAGGAGCTCACCCTGTCTTGTGGGGCCAACCCAGGTCTCGAACCCTGGCCTGCTGCTTAACAAGCACAGTGTCTTAGCACTTGCGCCACCCACAGCCCTGATATAAGCCCAGGCTAAAGTGCCTTGCTAGGTTGGGACAATATTAATTGTCTCAATGAGATGTTGTGCACCCTACTATTCTAGCATTTGTCAGTAGATTTCTTTTCCAATAACTCCGGGGAGTTTCTTTCAGAATGATACTTAGTATAACACAGTGTGCCATAACCTTGAAAGATTGCAATGGGCGCTCAAAGGAGAATAGATTGTGACAGAACATTATCATCAAATAAGTGATACTTCGACAAAATGACAGTATTAAACCAGAAATTCAGATATTCTAAAATCTTCAGATCATAACTGGGTAGAAAATGTTCAGATTCAGACAAAGCAAAAGCATCCCTCTTCTATATGTGGTGTAAATTGGTTTTCTCTTATAAACCCATGGAAGGAACCGCAATCTGACATACTGTAATCTTCTTGAATTGTCTTTCGGCTATTTGTTTCTCAAGTCTAGCTCCTTTGGTTTGATATATGTGCAAATATGCATTGATTCCCCTTCCCAACTGTTATACTTTTAGCACCATAATAAACGGTATGTGTTGTTGCATCTATATTCAGTATGTGCCTTCTACTTCAGTTTATGCCAGTCTACTGAATTAAGATAAGAGCAACTACGGTAAGTATATATGGGTGTTACAATATGATGGATGCAATAAAACAGTAGGTTTCCACCTAACCAAAGAAGGCATTCTTGACTTTATGAAATATTGGGCCATGTGCATTAACAAGTAGTTGTATTTTAGAAATCAGTTGACTGATGTTCCAGTCCTAAATAATGATTTTTTTCGGGAGGAGGGGCACTAATATTAGATACGTTTTGCCACAAAAATTATGCACTAGGAAAAAAATTCATCCTTTTTTCAACCACTGATTTTTCAACTTTTTTCGGCTGACACGGTACTAAAATGGTCAAGGGACATCATCAGTTTTTTTTGACAATTAAGGCACTCCATGCTGTAGGTGAGGACCCACATCCCCCAATGTCCTACTGATCACTGATCATCCCCCAAACACTGCACTAGAAAGTCCTACTACTTGACAAATCAAAGCCACTTCAGCTATTTTGTAACTGTAGGGTTTTTGAAAGTATGTCTTGTGTGTTCTGTGATTTTTTTGAAACCCAGAAGCATAAGGAATGTTGGCATGCGAAACAGTTCCTAATTATTGGTTTTTATTCCACTTCCATAGTAAGAGATTGTTAGAAGTATCTTTGCAACGATTACAAGCAAGCCAAATGGATCCTGTAGGCATTCAGATATGCTCCTTGTTCTCTTTTCACCTATGATCAAACACCTGCCAAGCTTAATTTGTGTTTGTGTGTCCTCCAGAAACAGGACTGGGTTCAAATTGGGATAAGAAGAGACAAAATAATTGATGTACCTCTCTCTTTGATATCTTATTTGCAAAGACTGTGTAATTACTTGTCAGCCCACGCCTGGCTCTGTGTCAAATAAAATGTGTTAGTATTCTTCTTTCATTCTTCTTGTTTTAATTGTACTGACAATCCCATTCTCTGAAGATGTATCACAAAGAAAACCCCACTTCAAGGGGGCTGGTATTGTGGCCTTTGAAATTAATGGTAAAGCTTCCAGAGACTCCAATGGATGTAATGGGAGTGAAATGGAGAAAAAATATAATTATTGCTTTCGTTCTGTACTGCAAGCATCCAGAAGCATGTGTAGGGAGAAGTGGGATGCCTACTCCTTCTCTGCTTTGGCTCCTTCCTTACTACCAGTTTGCCTCCTGTTCAGCCTGCTATTTCTTCTTGGATAAGGAACTTGTGGAAAAAAGTATCTGAGAAGGAAAGGAGCACCTGAATGCTCTTTATGGTAACATTACCAATTCTTCTGTAAGTCATAGAGCTCTGCTGTCCCTTAACTACAATACTGGATGAGATGGGGCCAGACCATTTGCAGAACAAAAAAAAAAGAGATCTAATACTATATCTGGCACAAGCGGTTAAGACGCTGTGCCTGTTAAACAGCAGGCCAGAGTTCGAGACCCGGGTCGGCCCCACAAGACAGGGTGAGCTCCTGTCCTTAGCCCAGCTCTGCGAGGCCAGCTGGATCCAATCGTATTGGCTCTGCCTTTCCATTGGACTAATTCAGTGGCATGGAGAGGGGGGATTTGCTGCTTGGGTAACAGCCTATCCTCCATAACAATCCATCCCAGGCTTTCGTGCTTTGCATGCAGCGTATGCAGTGCCGAGCACGATACCATAGTCTTTCAAGACTGACAGAGGCCTGCTTTTATCTACACATTAAAACAAGTCCACAAGATTACTAGTTCTACACTAGATTCTAGTTCGTAGACTAGAGCTGGAAGGACATGGCTATGGCTATGAAGATAGAGGTTCCTTATATAAATAGGTATATGTAAATAGGTACCGTAACTAACCAGGGATAAGGAACTGGTTGATTTCCCACCGTCATAGGCTTCTATCAGTGCATGCAAGAGGGAGGCTACTCTGCATGTTTTCCTCCCGCAACATGGTGGCCTGCTATTGGGGAAGACCAAGAGGGGAGAGCTCTGGTATGAGGGAAATACAGAATTCCCTCTTTCTCTTGTGGGAGGATATCTTAGACATATTGCAATTGCAATATTGCTCCCTGACAGTTGGTGTCCTTGCCGTTATTGATAAGAAGAGTACAGAGCATGCAAAACTTTTCTCTATACAGAGCACAAGAAGAAGTTCTACACCCCAGGAACCTTTACAACCTAGCAGCCCCTCTCCCTGCAAGCCCTACGTGCTTGATAGGTATTTTTGGCTAGCGTGCCATAAATATGAGGTACCTTTTCTACAACCCTAATAATAATATTTGGGGTGGAGAAGGGAGAAGAAATGGATCAGCAACATGCAATGTAAAGAGAACAGTTTGTAACAAGGCCAGATGTCTTCTTGGAGAGACATTAAATGAATAGCGCTACAAAAATGGCAGAAGGTACTCATTGGCAGCTCAGTGTCCAACGATATTTTGCCGTTCTTGACCTTCTTCCCAGAAGACCTATTCCTTTCCTCACAAGCCTGGAGAGTAATAAGGCCAAGATTACCATTTCATTCATTTGAATGCAAGATTAGAAACTGAGCAGATAATTTCTCACATTTAGCCCACAAAGGAAAAGAAAAGCATTTCTGATTGGCTCACTCTTGAGGTTGTTTGTGTATCGTCATGGCACAGCAATTCTCTCGAGTATATTATATGAGAAGTATATACCGGTACTTAGTATATACTTGTACCATAGTATATATAGAGCTGACTTTTATAATCCAGCATTTGCTCCACCTTGCCCAGTATTGTTTCATCTAGTGTATTCTTTCTGGGATGACACCGGGTAAAAGGAAGAGCCTTGGAATGACAAGGAAAAGGCTGCAGGCAGGTCAGAAATTGCTTGCATCTCAAAATGTAGCTAATTTGCTGCACAAAAGTATCAGAACTATTTTTAGCCTTTTAATTTACTTTTCCTATCTTTTAAAAGCATGTCCCCAATATCCATGTATTTTAAGTATCCTCCATAAGGGGGATTTGGATCAGAACCTCGTGGATCATAAATGTGGATGCCTGTATATAACATTATACAGGGTAACTGTAATCCCTATATTGTAATTTATAAGTATTTTAAAATAGGGAGTTACTTTTCAATTACCCTGTAAGTTAACATGGGTTGATTGACTTACATGATAGTTTGATGCTTAATCCCAACAGATAATCTCATGAGATCTCAACAAATCCTTCCAGATGTACATGCTATTTTCTCTTAGATGTGGTTTATCCAACGGCCTGTACATGCCTCACAGCAACCCCCCATGTTTATAAGACGTAAAACACAGTCTTTAGCTAAAAACTCTGAACACTACTAGATTGATTATTTTGTTCTCTGAGGCTGCTTGCGTGTTAAGATAATTCCTTAAGCATAAGTGTTGAACTGTATGCTTTTCCCTCGGTATTATTTTTTTCCCCTTTGGTGCACATCAACACTTCCAATGACTGCAAGGGTAATTGTGTCTGTGTTTGTCAGGAACATTAAAATTGTTATGGTTCTTGAAGAAAATGTGCCTGGACTACTTAACTAAATGACATTTCACCACTGGCTCTCTGGTTGCAGACATTACAGGTAAGATTCAATGGCACAGGAATGATTAACCCTTCGTGCTTTTCCTAATAAGCATGTGCTTTAATGCTTTAAATCAGTGATTTTCAATCTTTTTCATCTCGCAGCACACTTAACAAGGCACTGAAATTGTCAACGCACACCATCAATTGTTTTTATCATTGACAAGGCACATCGGACTGTTCAAATCCCCCAATTTTCCTATTAATGAATGTCAATCCCCAAATTCCCACGGTACACCTGAGGACTATCCGTGGCACATTAGTGTGCCATGGCACACTGGTTGAAAATCACTGCTTTAAACAGTAGCCTGGGAAATAGTTAAAAGGCAGATATAAAATATTTTACTCTCTTCATGCTAAGAGTTTCAGCTCAGTCTTTGGTAGCAAAAGCTTCTTGGGGCAGGGAGAGTCACAGAACCAGCAGGGGTGTTTTCATCTCTCTTTGCTGATGGCCATGAGATTCACCTGATGAATGTCTGCCTGGTGCACTTTTTATAAGGCATGATTCTTCCTCTATATACCATTACAGTATAGAAAATGTTCTAGGACAAACTCTGTAGCAGTTCAGCTATCATTTACCTAGCAAAAGCTTGTTTGCACTTTCAATTTAGACTTGGGTGAATGCAAAGGTTTCCAGGTGGGAGATCACCTCATTCCAGTTATTCGCTGTGCCAGACTCCATACCTGATGGCAACCTGATGCCAATGGCTGGGCAAATCAGAAAGGTAATTTCAGTCCTTCAAAAAGCATTAGATGAGACTGACAATGACATGTTTCTATCTCTTCCAACATTTATTTCTCCCCATTCCAACATTTTTGTTTTTACTGAGCTGATGTGACAACTGAAACTGTACAGTTGGACCACACTTTGCACTACACATATTGGGCCACACTGTGCACATTACACACAATTTAACTACACATGCAAAAACAAAATTAGAAAAAAACTAGACTGCAACAAAGAGCAAGGAGAGGTTGGATACTTTTCCTAGGTGAGAAGCCACTTGTGTAAATTAATACCAATTTTAAAAATGTGTAATACAAACCTGGCAATAATCTTGGTTCTAAAACCTAGATGTTTTATCATTATTCAGCAGTAAAGATGAGTTGAGAACAAAAAACAAAAAAACAAAATCCCACTGATTCTAGCACCAAGAAGCCTACAATCTAATTACATTCTTGTCACCTCTACACACTGAACAAAACTTGAGTAAAACTTTATTTTGGCTCCACTTATCCTGAAATGTAGATCATAGAGTGGGTTATTCCAGCTGTATATAAACTATTCTGTAGTCCCATCAGAGAAACCAAATTCATGTTGTACATCATTTACATCTTGCACCTGACTGCACAAGTAGTTTGGAGAATAAAAGTGCTGAGGGATTTTCTCATGTTTTGATGTGATTTACAAGCAGGGATTACAGTTCCTCCATTCAGATGATCATTGTCACAATATTCTTAAATCATTTAAATGTATGCACTTGTTTGAGTTATTAGTTATCTGGTAGATTGTTTTGAATGGAAATGGTGACACGTGGGGAAAGGATTTGAATCTTAAAGAGCCGATCATGACATATCTGAAGAATTATTCACTTCTGCTTATACTTTGTGCTGGCGCTCTGAGTTTTTCGCTCCATCCGTTTTTTTCCTTTTACTTTGTTTATAGCATTTTAATGCATCCCATGTCTTCATGGGGTAGGACTTTAAAGACTGGGGGACTTTTTAACAGGAGAGTCAGGAAGAGAATATTGCAGATTTATGAAGACATTTTTGTAATTTATAAATATAGTGGTTGCAATAGAGAGAGTGATCCAGCATAAACCAATGTGGTGGAGTGTAGAGAGAGCTGCTGTACTCTGGATCAGACACCAGACACCTTGTTCAGTATTGTCTCCAATAACTGCAAGTGGTTCATCAGGGGTCTTTTCCAGCCCTTGCTTTCAACAGAAATTTATTTCTCTTAAAAATTGCATGCACAAGAGCTGAGATTGGGGTTGAAATTTCAGTGGAGGCAACATCCTAAAACACACTATGGAATTCTTACTAACAGCACAATCCAGGGTAACTATGGGAGCTCGTACGCTGATGTAAGAAAAATTTACTCTGGATTGCTCTATGCATTTCCCATAGGTGGCGCCCTAACTACGTTGACGTAAATGTCTCTTACATCGCATAAGACCTCCTGTAGTTACTCTGGATTGTGCTATAAGCCATAATTATTCCATTTTGTGATCCCCTCCTTGTGTAATAATTACTAAACGGGAGAAAAAAGAAAAACACAGCAGAAGGTTAGGAATTCATTACAATTTGTAGATTGGGGTTTTTTTGCTTTTTGGTGTGTTTTTATGTGTGTGTGTGTGTACACACACACACACACACACACACACACACACATATATAAATATATAAGTGGCTGTGAGTGGTGCAAGTGGTTAAGACACTGTGCCTGTTAACCAGTAGGCCAGGGTTCAAGACCCGGGACCCCACAAGACAGGGTGATCTCCTGTCCTTAGCACAGCTCTGCGACGCAGCTGGAACCAATCATATCAGTTCTGCTGTTCCATTGGTCTATTTCAGTGGTGTGGAGAGGGGGGATTTGCTGCTTGGGTAATAGCCTATCCTCCATATCAATCTACCCAGGCCTTTGTGCTTCGCATACAGCATCAAGCACAATACCATAATCTTTTGAGACTGATGGATGCCAATACTATAGCCAATGTAAGAAGTATTTATGATACTGGTAACCTTCTCCCTTTCTTTTGGCAAGGCATTTTTTCTTTTTGTTTTGTGTGGGGAAATTTGTAGGAGTAGGTTGTTTTGTCAGGATAGAGGAGGTGTCAGTAACCATATGTAATTTTATTTTCTCTGTAAATCGCTTTGTGAACTTCTTATTGAAAGCAGCACAAATATACTTGCTGATTGATTGACTGATTATGGGTAGCAAAAGGCAAATTTATTTTTCCTGTCAAAGGTGTGTTATCCCAAAATAACCGCACCTTTTGCAGGTCCCCAGTTATGGAACAATTTTAATTAATTAAAAGATTTTTATCCCACCTTTGTCTGAAAGATGCCCAAAGCAGCTTACAATCCATAAATAAAAAATACAATATGTAAAATAATAAATAAAAACAGAAAAAAACATGATAAATGGTCAGGTCCAATTGACTTAAGTACAGCTGCAGCTGGTTCACCAGGAAGAGCTGGACAAATACATTCCTGGCTATGAAAGCCACCTGGCTCTCCAGGAAATGCTGCTAGTCCAGAAGCACTCTGAAACGGTATACCAAACACACCAAGAGGAGTCCAGCCCCATTCATAAAAGAACCTCTATCGAGGATCACTGTCTTTTCTGGATTCAGTCCCAACCTACTGGCCCTCATCCAGACATCAGCCACCGTCAGACAATGCACTAACCTCCCTGGAAGGAGATGGGAAGGAGAAATAGAGCTAGGAATCAGCATACTGATAACACCATACTCTAAATCCCTGGAGATAACTCCAGGGATTCTTGTAGATGTTGAAAAGCAAGGGGGACAGAATAGTAGCCTGTGGATCCCAATGCTGTAAAGGCGAGAGTGCCAAACAAGAATCTACCAGCATCACCTTCTGGGATTTGTACTTCCCCTTTATTTTTTGTGTGTGTGTTTATGTCAGTGTAACTGAAATGGAGACTTTCAATTCTATCTAGTCTAGACACTGTGGATGCAAAATGCGCTAAATGAAAATGATATTTAGATCTATGGCATTTCTGTGCGTCAGAGAATCAAAAGTAGGGGAAGTAGAAAGCAGCGAAAACTCTCTTCCGTCAAAGTGTTGATTTATTTCAACATCAACGTATTCAGGAGGAATGGTCAACGTCCTCAAGCAAACCCAAGTGGTTCGGATTCAGTCATCTGTCAATGGTTTTCCACAGGGAAAGCAGGGAGCTGAGAAGTACGGCTGAAAGGGCAGTGATAGATGGCAGCAATAAAAGAAAAAACACACCTCTGGTTCTGATTGAGGCCCTCCTTCTCTGCCAAGGGATCTGGAGATTTCATTGAGAAAGTCCTAAGCCTTGAGAACTGGAGCAAATAATCCTGGGGGCAGAGAGGGCATTGAACAAGCCAGAAGAATGGCATCTCCATCAGGGCTTCTCTACATGGTAGTTGTAGCTCTGTGATCATTTATCTTTCCATCTCTGAACTTGCTAGGGGGCTTGCCACTTTTCCTACTGTCTTAAAAAAAAAATCAATGACAAATAACTGAAAAACCTCCTTCTACCAACTGCAGGATAACATATTTCACTTGGCAGTGGGTGACTCATTTATTTTTATTAGTTAGTATGTCTTTCTCCACTTCCTTACTTATAATCTAGTATCAGCAGACATGCCTTACACATTTTAATAACTAGCCAATATGATTACTGTAAAAATAAAACAAAAGAGATTGCTTCTCCTGTTAGGCTGCAATCCTAAAGACACTTTCCTTGGAGTAAGACCCATTGTACACATTGGGGCTTACTTTTGAGTAGACATGGTTAGGATTGTGCTCTCTTAGTCATGCAGAAGAGAAAAAGCATGTCGAAAACATGCATGCACGCACAAAAGCATACAGACCAGAGATTAAATACACATAAACTTTCACTTTCTACCAACCAAGGCCTCATTCACACTGTTAACTCCTGCTGAGAGTATTAGATCTACCCATGCATTTTTTTAGATTTGCCATTCAATGGCTCATGGATGGGAGGCTGGGCACTGAGCAAGTGGGGTGAAATTACTCCCGTCATGATCCATTTTTTGTGGGTTATGAAACTGATGGGAAAACTAGGGTATGTCATGAGTTAAACAGGCTGCTACTGTGGAGTGGGGAAGCACTGCTGCTCCATCACCATTATAGACAGAGACGCCTGATAAAGTGCAAACTTTCTTTAGATGGGTCACGATTCTAAAATGTTTGGGAACCACTGGATTAGCTTCCAGGCAGAACTTAAAACAGGGAGGGGAAAAATTCCCTATTTTTACTTTTCTGTGGTGGCTTTCAAGAGCATGTTCTCTCTTTCTCTGCCATTCCAATTAACTGCACTCCTATTCATGTTAACTCTGAAGTAAGCCTTACTGAGTTCAAAGGAACATGATTTTTCCTTTCCTCAGATCAACTTCTCAACCCCTGCAGGTCTGCCTTTTTCTCCCAGCGAGAAACCAGTAGAAATGGTTTCTAGGGGCTTCAAAAGATTTAATTGCTGTATCATTCATTTCTCAATAGACCAGGACAAAACATGATGAGATTGGGGAAACTGACTTCCTTCCACTGTGAAGGACACTTCAGGAAGTATGGAACTATGGTTTCATTTTTTATGAATCAAAACATGGCTGAGTTTGAAGCACTGTCTTACCTCCCTGTGCGGGTGGATTCCAACTTCTAGCTAATTACCCAATCAACGGAAATTGTGGGAAGATTAGTCAATGATGTCAGTTTTTATAAGCAAAGGAGTTTTTAATTGACTCAGGCAACTGTTATACTGAGAGCAAAGGAAATTCATCCGATCTCCCAATTCATCAGAGGAAATTCATCAGATCACAGAGAGCAGTGATGCTCGCTCTTCTTCCCATACATCCCCCTATTGGGAACAATGAAGAATCGCAAGTCAATGAAATAACAGCAACTAAAAAAAACCTACATTATTTGGTATTTTCATCAAAACCTTAAAAGAATGCACTTAAAAGGTCAGTTTGAGTTAAATAAATCCACTTTTTGTTCCATAAGGCAGTTGTGTTCCATTAGGCAATTAATTTTCTGATTGATTGCCCATACTTTTTGATAGAATACAGATATTCCAGTGTGGTTCGTTTCACTGCATTCTTCATTAATTTACTTTTCCAATGATATATAACATGATGGTATAATTTGTGCATATCAAGGTTTCATAGTTTTGGCCCAAAGGGACAAGCTCAGCTTGTTGTTCTCTTATTACTTGTTGCACAATGCAACTGCTATACCCTTTGGGACCCCCTTATCTATGGCACTCTGTATCTGACATGGTGATTAAATTTTTTTAGAGGCATACTTCAGCCCAACTCACTGCAAGCTGTTATACTGTGTGTATGTGTGTGTGTGTGAGAGAGAGAGTGTGAGAGAGAGAGAGACACTTAGCAAATGACGAACTCTCAGTCTGTAATATGAAGACATATTTTTGTCTTGCTTTTGGGGGGACTGCTATACAACTTGTGAAACTGTTCATATTCCAAAAGGCTATCATGATTGACAATAATGCCAGGATTACTGTTTCATTTTATTGCATAACCAGTCTGAGGGCTGGTCTACAATACCCTTTTGAACCTTATCATTAAGTTCCCTTTTGTTGTCAGAGCACCCCATCTTTCTTTGTCATTGTCTTATATTTAAAAATCAGTTCTTGTCAGAAAAGAGCATTATATGATAGGTATTTTTTAAAAATATAGAAGATGCATTAATCAAAGAAAGGAAGCACTGGAGGAAATGTCAAATCTAATAACTGGTATTGAGGCAGCCATCAGACAGAAAAGCTGCTTTCAGATAATTTGCATGGTTTTTGGTGACACTAATTAAGAGACCTGGTACCTTTTATAATGTGATAAAAGGGAAAATCACGGTGTGTTTGTATGTTGGGTGGGTTGGAGAAAGAAATCCTAAGATAATTGCTGGTCTTGTAGCAGCTACAAGAGAACGGTAGGTCCAGCAGCTAACTCGGTTGTTGAAAATAATCAGACCATATTTTTATCTGCTATTTCTATATTTAACTAGAGTTAGTTACAGCTAGTATTTTACTGCTTGACAACAGTATTTTTTCAGGTAACCATTATTAACCTTACTATTACCAGGTAATCTCATGACTTATGTAGCACATGATCATATCTGGCATCAGGGAATGACTTCCAACCTTCCGTCAGAAGCAGTTTCAGGTCAGCCAAGCTGTAAACAGGTCTGTTGTCTCTGATAGCTTTATCAGCTTTTCTGTCTTCCATCCAAAATTCAAACCAGTCCGTTCCTGCTTAGCAGTCTTCTGGCAGCCCTTAACTCAGACACCAGACCCACACTTGCTGCCTTAGATTTTTATGAGAAATCCCCTTTTTATTTTATTTTATTTACTAGGGAAATGTACCTGCATTGCAGAAGTAAAATGGCACCCCCATACACAATCTTCCATTGTGCAGCATCCCCCATGCGCAGCAACATCCCCCACGTGCATCAACCTCCCCATGGGCATCATCCCCCATGTGGATCATTATGTGCCTCTCATGTGCATATCCTCTCATGTACAACAAGACCCTCTCATGTGCATCAACCCCCCAATGTGCATCAACCCCCCATGTGCAACACCACCCCTGATTATCCTCCTCCTCCACAACACCCCAATGCACACCATTCCCCCAGTGCAACACCCCCATGCACATCATCCCCCATGCGAATCACCCCGCCGCCACAGAACATCCCCCTATGTGCACCATTCCCCACCCAGTGCGTCAGGCAGCAGGCACCAAATTGGCTGGATGTTGATCAGAAAGTCTTCAATGTTAAGCATAGGACAAAAACATGTTACACCCCTTTTCACCCCCTTAAGGGTTAAATTTCTCAACATTGGTGCTTGGTATGGGTTGATGTCTGTGGTGGTGCCGAGCCTACCCCGGAGGATGGGATGGCAGGAGTGCAGATCCGATCCAGGCCACCGTGGGACAAGGTTCTAGAATCAACGGAGGCAGATCGAGTCTATTGGTCGGACTCCTGGTGGGACCTCCTCCGGCTCTACTGCGCAGGGCGCACTGGGGTTTACCCAGGACGCCCCATATCTGCTAGGCCCAATCCAGGTGTCTCCCGCTCCGTTGGACCACTAAGAAGGCCCCAAGAGAGTAGGAGAGGGAGGGGGAGCAGGCGCTGTATATAAGGAGAGGAGGCAGGAGGGCGAGAGGCTGGCTGGAGTGAGAAGGGAGAGAGGAGAGTCATCCAGCGCTGGCGCTGTCCAGCAGCAGGCCTTAGTGTTCACCTGAAAAAGAGAGAAAGAACAGTTGGTTAAAAAGCTTGTTGCTTGCGAGTTGGACTTATCTGTTATTAAAGGTTCTGATCTGTTGAAGCGGATACTTACCTGAGGTGATCCCGGAGACGAAGACCTGCAAGAAAGAAAGAGAGGAAGGCTGTATTAAAAGGACTTTGAACAAGAGGGAGGCAGTTGTCATAAACCAGGGAGGCTGAAACGAACCAGGTGTAAAATTGTTCCCCCCTTTCTCCTGTAACTTTCTTCCCCAAGGCTGTCTGTAAGACCCAAGTCCGTCCTCCCACCACCCTATGTTTCGTCTGTGAAGTTTCTGATAAAACTATCCCTGTTGATGAGTTCTACATACCTGTGTGGTGTGAGTCAATCTGGGGGAAGTTCAGTCCAGCAACAGGATGGCCGAAGGGAGAGATGACCAGTCCGAGATTGAGGTGTCCATTGGGGGAGGCAGCGAGGGGCATGACAATGTCACAGAACGAACACCCTCCCCAAATTACATGCTTCTAGCTCCAGAGTTTTGGGGAGAACGTCCCTCGGTCAGGGATTCTTCAGTGAAAATGAATATTGTCGTAAAACCTTTTGTCGTAGAAGGCACTGTTTGTCTTACAAAGCAGAGTTCCATAGAAATTTTAGTTTGACTTACAAAGCATGCTTCTTACAAAGCATTTGTCTTACAAGGTACCACTGTATATAGATGAATCTAAGGTGTGCAAAATTCTTGGTCGAGCCTCAGGCATTCCTTCCCCCTTCCACTAAGCATACTTTGCTGTATAGTAAAACCTGATGTATGCCTATGCCATCCTGCATTCCATTGTTAATCTCCTGATTGTTTCCTACATCCTTCCCATTCATAAATCAGCTAGCCATTAGCTTAAGTGCCCCTATACCAGGAGCAATCAATCCCAAGCTTGTGCCTCCCTGGTTTATGCAAGACCACCTTTGTCTCCATTTTATGACCTGCTCTGTTTTTGGGTTATGACATAAACGCCACATGTGAACCTGGAGTATAAATGACTCCCCTGGACCATTTCTCTTTCTCTTTGGCTGGAATAGTCTGCATGATCAGGTAGGTATATATACCTTTACAACTCCCTTTTCTGCTACCTTCCCCATCTTCTTTTCCTCTATCCTTGCCTACACCTTCCCTTTTTTCCTGATTTCCTTTGCTACACTCCACATGCAACATTTTAACAATAGGTAGACTTTATTGTATTGTTTATAAGACCAAGACTTTTGTCTCAGTGTATTTTTACATTATTTATGCCTTATAAAATAAATCTTATTTCTTTGTGATACGTTATCCCAGTTTCCCTGTCTCTCTCTTTCTGTTTAGGATTATCTGTGCAGCACGCTGTCTATTAATCCAGCCTATGGTCCTTGTGTCCAACTGAGTGATGCTATATTTTCCCTCTTTGATAACCAGATGATATATGTGGATGACATTTAAGAAGCGGAAAGGTGTCCAAAGAAGTTGGTGAATTTGTTGACTTAAACTGTCAGCCTAAAGAGTTAAACCTTAAAATCTGACTTCCATGGCCAAAGTTTGAGATCTGGCAATCTTATCTAAATTGATCTTATCTAAATTGATCTTATCTAAATCTTATCTAAATTGATTCATATTGTATGGGAAGAATCTGGATGGTGATCTGGATAGCTTTTGTGGATTAGTATTCTATAGCAGGCCTCTGTCAGTCTTGAAAGACTATGGTATCGTGCTCGCTGCTGCATACGCTGCATGTGAAGCACAAAAGCCTGGGTTGGATTGTTATGGAGGATAGGCTGTTACCCAAGCACCAAATCCCCCCTCTCCACACCACTGAATTAGTCCAATGGAAAGGCAGAGCCAATATAATTGGATCCAGCTGGCGTTGCAGAGCTGGGCTAAGGATAGGAGCTCACCCTGTCTTGTGGAGCCGACCTGGGTCTCAAACCCTGGCCTGCTGGTTAACAGGCACAGTGTCTTAGCCACTTGCGCCACCCACAGCTAGTAGTATTCACTAGTATTACCTTTTGCTGAAAGCAATAAGGCCAGCTGATTTGCTTATCATCCCAAAATTTGTTGCAAAACAAAACTGGCAGTTACCTTTCCCTCTGCCCAACACTGAGTCCCAAAGGTTTGCTCTCAAAAGTGCTAGTGAAAGCAACGTAGAATTATGCCCTATTTGTTCAGTGACATGAGAAGAATTATGAGTTGCTGTGTTTGGAGTTCTGTGAATTATTAGGGAAGCCAGTCCTGTGAGTGAGTAATCTATCAATGGGTCTTCCTCTTATCTGCTATTTAAATGAGATGTCCAACAGGCTGGGCTCCTGGCTGTTTAAGAAACTTGTTTCTGTGCGACTTTGCAGATCTAGTTCTGAGGATTGATGCCCAAGTCAGGGTGCAACTGCATGTTGTCTTTAGAGATGCATGTTCCCAAGTCAAGAAGAACATAAATGCAGGTGCAGGAGAACCATTTCAGGGGAGGTTTGAAGGAAAAGATGAACCAGTGCTTGCTAAGGTAGACCCAGACAAATCTTGCCAGACAATTCTGATCTCCTTTTTTTGATCGGGTTACGAGCCTGCTGGACTGTGGCAATGCTCTGGATGTCATTAATCTTGACTTCAGCAAAGCATTTGACAAGGTCCCACATGACATCTTAATTGGGAAGTTGGAAAAATATGGGCTAGACGAGGCAATCGTTAGGTGGATCTGCAATTGGCTCAATGGCTGCCCTCAAAGGGTTTTAGTGAATTGTTCTGCATCAACCTGGAGGTCGGTTTTGAGTGGAGTGCCCCAGAGCTCTGTCTTGGGCCTCAGTGCTGTTTAATATCTTCATCAACGACTTGGATGAAGGGATATGGGGGAGCCTGATAAAATTTGTGGATGACACCAACCTGGGAGAAGAAGCAAACACAACAGATGACAGGATAAACTTCCAGGAGGATCTGGACAAACTGGAATACTGGGCTGTAACAAATAGAATGAATTTCAACAGGGAGAAGTGCATGATTCTGAATTTAGGCAATAAAAACCAAAAACACAGGTATAAAATGTTGGCTTGGCAGCACAACATGTGATCAGGATCTTGGCATTGCTGTAGATCACAAGCTGAACATGAGTCAGCAGTGTGATGTGTCTGAAAAGAAGGCAAATGCCATTTTAGGCTGCATTAAGAGGACTGTAGCTTCCAAGTCACGAGAAGTTCTAGTTCCTCTTTATTCTGCATTGGTGAGACCTCACCTTGAGTACTGTGTTCACTTCTGGGCACCTCACTTGAAGAAAGATGCAGCCAAACTGGAGCAAGTCCAGAGGAGAGCGACAAGAATGATCAGTGGGATGGAAGGGAAGCCCTATGAGGAAAGGTTGGGGGAACTTGGGATGTTCAGCCTGGAGAAGAGGAGGCTGAGGGGTATCTCTTCAGATACCTGAAGGGCTGCAATATGGAGGAAGGGGATCATTTGTTCTTAGCTGCCTCTGAAAGCAGAACTAGAACCAATGGGGACAAACTGCAAGAAAGGAGATTCTGGTTGGATATCCAGAAAAATTCCTGACAGTGAGGGCGGTTCGGCAGTGGAATAGATTGCCAAGGGAGGTGGTTGACGCTCCCTCACTGGGGATTTTCAAGCAGAGGCTCGATGTGCACCTGTCAGGGATGCTCTAGGAGGATTTCCTGCTGCAGGCAGGGGGTTGGACTAGATGACCTACTGGGTCTCTTCCAACTCTATGATTCTATGATTCTATGAAACCTCAGAAAGTTTTCCAAATGATCTGAAGCACCGTGAAGATGCAGCATTAGGGGCATTTGCCTCCTGACCCATCTCCAGGCCTTCCACTGTCTCAGGTATGATACGAAGATACATGAGAAGAGCTTTGAATGCTTCAAAGGAAATATTTTTGTACCATATTACAGAGTCCTCAGTGTGAGTTAGCAAGTATCTCCAAATCTCATAAGTTCGCCTTTTTCAATTCTTCAGGAACAAGCAGGTGAATTTGAAAGGGCTGTTCTCTTCCTTCTAAGGGCTTCATTTGCATTAGAAACTGAAAAGGAAACAGACTGGGTTGTCAGAAGCTTTTAATCACTCCTTATATAAGCAGATCCATTAAAAAGCTTCCCAGTTATCTGAACAGTATCTTTCTGTTATGTATTGGGGAGTGCCATTATCATGACAAGCTGTAAACAGTTTCCTTGACCTTGATGGCATCTAACTCTCTGAAAGTGCCTACATATTACAAGGTAGAAGGCAGATCAGCCAGTAATATTCCTTTTTTGTCTGACTGTGAAGTGGCCAGGTGGTGGTGCTTTACCACTGTATTTCCTAGCTGGAGGGATAAAGGCAATGCCTGTTTACCATGCAATGGCAATAGCAGTTACATGATCCTGAGTGTTCAATGTAAGGTTTCAGGAGAGGATAACGTGGAAAGGCATAGATATAATGTTTTTCAAGGAAAGGAACTTTCTGAAGACATTCTCACCAATCAGCTCACATGTGGATTCTGAGTTACAGAAGGAGGCTTTTGGTAGAAAACTGGATCAGACTTTGAAAAAAAAGAAAATTAACAAAGAATCATACAGATAATGTAAATTGGCTCTCTAGAAAGTGTGTATATATGTCAGCTACCACAGATTTCTCTTGGATTTTGAATCCAAGATACACAAGAAAAACTGTACAGTAGTTCCAGTTTCTCTCGCAGTTTCTGTCTATGTTAGTTTTCTCAACTGGTGGTACAGGTACTACCAGTGGTACTTGAGGTGGTGACTGATGGTACTTGTTGGACTCCTGGACATATGGCACTGAGACCAGAAACACAACACAGCAAACATTGGTAGGACACTCCTCAGCATGTTTTTTCACACTTTTCTCCACATACCCTACAATCCAGAGTAACTACGGGAGGACGTAAGAGACATTACGTGTACCCTTAGTTACTGCACTACCTAGTGAAAACCTATGGGAAATTCATATTGCAATCCAGAGCAAATTGTTCTTACACCGGAGCAAGGACTCCACGTAGTTACTCTGGATTGCGCCCTGAGTCTCTTACTGGTGTTTGTCACATAACATCTGGCCTCTCAACCCAGAAGTAACTGGCAGTGAAGAACATTGACAATAAGGAATGAAGAACAATGAATGAACATTGAGAAACATTGTATGTCACTTGCATAGTCTTAATATCAGCTGGGCTGGCATAAGAATGTTTGCTGGCCCACTAAGGCTGCATCCAGCCTCGGCTGCTCTGCCAAAGATATGTTTGTGCAGGCTATGCTCAGTAGCCATGGTGGCCTTGGGCAGGCCTGTGAACAGGAGTCTGAGTAGACCCATTGGGTTTGCATCAGCTTTCCCTGGGGTAATAAAACTTTGCCCAAGCTGATCTACCGGCAGCTCGCACTGGATATGAATCTCATGCTGGCCTAACAGCCTTCTTATTCCAGCTCAAGTTAGAATTGTGCTGCCCATTAAAAAAGGAGAACCTTTATTACAAAGGAACTTTTGTTAGACTCCAGAACTTGGAACAGTCAACCCACCCTTTTCTGCACCACGTTTTGAGCACAAAAAGGAAAAATATGCAAAATTTGCATGATCAAGTTGTGGCAATTTTGGTACTCATACATGTAACGGAGTGACTGAATCCAACTAAAGTTCTAAGTAGAGCATATAATCTTTATGTCCTCTTAATGTGTTCTATACCTAAGGTGACTTTTGTTTCTTTCAGTACCTGTGAAATAACAACCTCTTGTAAGGATAGAAGATGATGGGTGAAGGACAAAACAACTCCTTGAAAATCCATCAGTGATAATTTGAGGAATCAAATGAAAGGGTATGGAATGAATTAATGATAACATAGCAGAAGGGATTGAATGTTCCTGACAGGTTGCTAAATTAATGCTTAAGAGCATATTGGCTACTTCTAAAGTAGTCTTTATTTGAGGACACAAGGACATTCTCTTAAAGAAATTACAATTCTTGCATTTTTTCAGTTGATGATGAAAGTAACCAAATGGTTAAATAACTAAATGTACCCTACAAATCCAGAGTAACATTATGTGTACCCATAGTTACTGCACCACCTAGTGAAAACCTATGAGAAATTCATATTGCAATCCAGAGCAAATTGTTCTTACACCGGAGCAAGGACTCCCGTAGTTACTCTGGATTGCGCCTGTAGGCTTATTACAAGTCCATCAACATGTAACTGAAAACCACAAAGGTATTTATGAAATCCATTAATGTGAGTGGAATGGACTATCCTTCAGGATCAGTGCTTTAGGTTATTCCACATTTACATAAAGAAAGGAGGCCAAGGTCTAGGGTAGTATTAAAAATAACTGAGGCACTAAATAATTTCTGGAAATGTCCATCAAACAAGCAGCCTGTTCATTTTAGAACGGATGCTCTAAATTGAGGTCTTTAGCCTTTCTTTCAAAGAACAAACATGTTTTCACAAAAGGAATCAAGATTTCTATTTCTTTTCCAATGAGAAAAGTGTGCCTATATTTTAAATACAGAAATGCACCTTTTGGTACAGTCACTTATTGCTAAATGCATAGTACCTATTGATGTGAAGAAAAATAGGTAAATAAAAAAGAAAATGGATTTTGTGTTTGACATTTTTTAACAAACTCTTCTGTAACTGTTAAAAGCAGGTGACTAGCTTTACAAATTGACCCACACTTTTCTAAATGGTAATAAATCAGGTGCAAATTAATAGTTTTGTTAATCTAAATCTGAGGTATGTGTTGTTTTGAAGTCTTGGATCTTGCACCAATAGCTTACATTTATTTTTTATATTTTTATCTAGACCTGTCCAAATAATAATGACTTTTCTTAATTAGTCTTCCTTAACTGTGAAGGATACATCCTAAGACCTATTAAGAAGTGGTCTAGTTGAGCACTAGAGTATAAATTATACATGTGTAAGATCTCACCTCACACCTCAACTTTTATAAGAGGTGTTTGTTAATGGTGTTTTGTTTTTAATTTGTTAAAATGTGAAATGGTGCAATTTCTTAAGCATCAGTATCAGATTGAATATTATTACATTGCAGTCTTCGCTGCAAAAACAAATGATTCAATTTCATCACTTACAAATGCAAATTACACTATAATTTGAAAAATGGGAGATTCACTGCTTGACTGGGGAGTGGGGCTTTCCCTTGCTGGCCCTGTAGTTCTGGAGATAACTTTTTTAGCACAGGATTGCAGGCAGTGGGTGTTAGAAGCTTACCAGAGAAGGGTATTGCTGTATGCACACACCTCCCCCTTTCCATTCTTTCCCAGGTCTCCAGTCCCTTGGCTGGAGGTCCAACAGGCAGATGATCCTTCGTACCCCCAGGAGTGGAGGATGAGCTGGATGAGCTTCATCACTAGCTGGCTGTTTCTTATTTCCTTTGCTCCAGCCACATCTATCTGTTCTCCACCCCATCCCCACATCCATAACCATGGGTTGCCTGCCCCCTCCCTTTTTGGTCTGTTCAGGGGGTCAGCATGGCCTACCTGATTGTGGCCCAGCTTTCACTCCTCAGCAGCTGCACTCCTCTGTCACCACATAGACCAGTGGTGGGCTCCAGCAGGTTCGCACCTACTCTGTAGAACCGGTTGTTAATGAGAGATAGGACATATAAGGTTTAAAAATAGCCATTTAAAAGTGGCTGCCAGATGGACAGAGAACTGGTTGTTAACTTCTTTGAATCCCATCACTGACATAGATCTCTGAGGTATACATCAAAGGTACATTTCAGCTGCTTTGAATTCCCACCTGGAAAATAAAGCAAATACAAATAAATAAATATGTATTTATTTATATAACAAATATTCCTGCCGACCTAGCAGTTCGAAAGCATGCAAATACAAGTAGATAAATAGGTACCACTTCGATGGAAAAGGCAATGTCCTGGTGACAGCCCCCTGCAGCAGGTTGGCCAGGTATCCCCAAGTCACATCCATCATGGGCTGGAGGAAACTCCAATCCACAACAAGCGGTCTCACACGGTACAAATGCTGAAGAAGTTGCCTTTTTATAATAACTAATATATGGCTGCCTTGAATCTTTTATAGAGAAAGGTGGGAAATGAATGAATGAATAAGCAAGTGAAAAGGATATAAAAATGGGTTTGTGGATGACTCATTCCCCAGAGGCCTTGGAGAGATGTAGTCAGGTGTAGACAGTATTGGACTGTCTACAATTGTAAAATTGTAAAATTGTATTTTACAAACAATTGGGGGGTTATGACTTCCATATGCTTCTTATAGGCTTCTTGGAGTCTCTGTCTGCCTACTGTGGGCATTTCGACACCACTATATGGAGACACTATATGGACACCACTATATGGACACAGGCTATATGGAGCTTTGGTTCCATCCAGGGTGACTCTTCTTTGGAGAAGCGCCCATACAGTTTTTTTTGGTGGGGGGGGAGGGGAACCAAGGACATGCTGCTTCCCTCCATTACCAGAGGCCTTGGCCTGATCCAGCAGGAATATGTTCTTACCATAGTCCCCACATGTTGAACTAGATCAGATAAAGAAGTGGTTGTTGTGCAGAAGAAAAAATATTTTGAAAAGTCGAGCTTTTCACTCTGTATACATTTCTGATAAACAAAAGTTAAAATTAATCCTTGTTGTACATGTAGCTCGATGCGAGAGCAGCACATATTTTCACAGACCAGCTACTGTGAAATTGGGGTCTTTTGTAGGTGTCTGGATAGTGAGAGAAATAATGTCTCCTTTTTCAGGCAAACAACTGCAAATTTTATGAATTATTCCAAAAATGAATGAAGTCTGCTTAGTCCCACTTTACGGCTTTGAAGATAATGGCAGCTTCTAGACAAGGGTAGGTGCACACCAGACAGTACCTGATATGTGCCATTCCACTTTTTTCTTGCATGGTTTGCATTTTACTAATATTATTAACAAAAGAGGTTTAAGAGGTTGTTGTTTTTTTTAAAAAGAGGCAACATATAGGAAAGCTCCATATTGTAAGCTAATGCCAGGAGTGGGAGGAAAGGAGTTGGGACTGGAACCTCTGCTCCTTCAGATCCAAAGTCTCCATGGAATCTACATGGAGGCTTTTTCTCTGCACCAGCAAAAAAGCTTGTGCAGAAATGAGTAGCTCCATTGCAGGGCCTTCTCACCTACATGGGAAGGAAAGGGATGAAAGTCCTTTTCCTCCAAGGAGGCACAGGTGGTAGTCTGTTTCCCTCAGGATCCCATAGCAGTCATTTAGCAACCATTGAAATCTTGCCACTACTGCAACGCAGGATTGGGGTGTCCTGCTCAGCAGGCATAGCTCCAAAGCATGTTTTTCTGTGGTGAATAAAGCCCTCCTGTCCACCCTGATGGTCTTACTGGTATTTGTCACACATCACATCTGACCTCCAAACACAGAAATAACTGGTGATTATATTATTCACCGACACTTATGGTACTTCCAGTGATAATTTGAATAAGTAGACATGGTGAAGTGATACAATGGAAGAGAAACACTGAGAAATACTGAATTTAATGACACTCAGTAGCAGCTTTCCTTTTTACAGAAGCAGTCATTTTAGTTTGAGTTTCTAGCCATGCAGGAGAAAAGCTGTAGTTTATATCTGGGATTATTGTGACTTTGTATTCCTTTGCTTAGAAGAATCTAAACAAATTAATGACTGTATTTCACGTTAATAAAAGGGTGGCTGATGGATTAGAATAAGAACTGAGACATGTAGCAGCCATCAGTATCTTTGAAAAACAGCTTTCGTTTGAACTGACAACAGATGGCGGATCTCCCTGATCAGTAAAAGGTTCCATTTTAGCTTCTTCCTCTCTGCAAGGAAAAACAGATTTCAGTGGCAGTCCTTAGAGGATCCGTGCATCAGAAAAGGATAATGGTACCAGCCTTTGACAAACAGCCTGTTGTATGGCAAAATGTCTGTTTTGGGAACCTGTACCTCTAATCTTGCCGACATTACTATTTCCCAAGGCCACACTGCTCACACTGGTGTTTGTGAACATCAGTTACCATGTCACTTTTTCATGTTGCTGTAAAGCGGTTCTCTGGCCAGAAAACTAAGACTGTGTGCCCAAAGGAAGCTCCACTTGTTCAGCCCAGCTGGAGAAGATGATTTGCACCACTTGGGCAAAAGCGCAAATGAGTGAATTTGTCATATTTGGCCCGAAAGCACACTGCTATGTCCAAACCAAGCAAAGCCTGGAGAGATTTAGGAAGGTGAAAAGAAGGCACTGCACATCCACTTTAGCCGAAATGCCCAGACACTGAACTAGAGGATGTGCTAGGCTTGCCATGTGGAAATTGCTGAAACAGGCTGGCCTTTTTCAATTTTTTATATCATTTCCAAAAAAGGATGGGGAAAAACAACACGACATCGGGAAAATACATGTCAAAACAAAACAATACATGACAAAAAAAGACAGATGTACCCCCAAATCCAGAGTAACTTCGGGAGCACATAAGAGACATTATGTGCACCCATAGTTACTGTACCACCTAGTGAAAACCTATGGGAAATTCATATTGGAATCCAGAGTAAGCTGTTCTTACACCGGAGCAAGGACTCCCCATCGTTACTCTGGATTTTGCCCATAAGGTCCTCCGTTATACAACAATTAATTTCTGATCATCTAACATTTCTCTATATCATCTCTTAATTTCTAAACATCTCATATGACTCTGTATATCCACATAGGGCAAAATCCATAGCAGTTATGGGTCCACGCAGTTACATCATCTTCTAGTGTTATCTTATGGAAAGTCATCTTAACTGCTCTGGAGCAAGGGGCTTAATTTCACTTTAGGATATAGGCCATAAAGTCACAACCTTATCTTCATTAAAACAAAGTTAAAATTTACATCTGCTTAACAGCACATCGCTATGAGTTTTTCATCCAAACATAAAAAAACTTCCCAGATCTTTTCAACTCTATGCAAATTACCATCTTTCATTCTTTCTGTCAAAAAATCAATTTCATATACTTTATCTGTTACCATCTCTATGCTTGGTATATCCATGTCCTTCCACATTCGTGCATAAACAAGTCTAGCTGCCATACTGATATGAATCAGCACATATCTAATATCTTTACTTAAATTAGTTGGTACAATATTCAAAAAAAATACTTCAGGTATAAATTGAATTGGACATTTTAATATCTTATTATGTATCATCCTCCAAAAGGATTTTGCCCTTGGACAAGTTCACCACAAATGAAAAAGTGTTCCTACTGAGTCTTTGCATTTCCAGCATTTGTTTGAAATACTTGGATCGATTTTAGCAAGTTTGTTCGGTGATAAATACCATCTGTAAAACATCTTATACATGTTTTATTTTAATGGTATCGACTTTATCAACTTAAAATTGCTGAAACAAGCATGCATGTTGGTAAATCCCTTCTTATGCGTTATAACACATGCAGAGGTTACTATAATGGTAGATGCTATGAAGAGCTTCCTCCTCTTTGGAACACTGAATGAGCTCCGAAGAGTCATCTGAGCATGCCAGTCCCCAGCATGCATACCCAAAACTCCAGGCATGTGCAGTGGGCCAGGAACGTTCTGAACCCACTGTGAAGGACTTTTGGGGGGTAATGGATGTCCCGGGGGGTGATTTGCTCGCACTGGGGGTGATGTGCTCGCACTGGGGGTGATGTGCACCCTCACGTCACCCTTCAATGTAGGGACTCATTGCATTGTGGCAACACTGACAGCACAATCCTAAACCCTGGTTAGGCCAGCACAAGTCCCAGAAAATATCCCATACTGGCCTGGGTGTGTTGCAAAGCACTCTGGGGGGGGGGGAATAGACATACCCTACAATCCAGAGTAACTACGGGAGCACGTAAGAGACATTACGTGCACCCGTAGTTACTGCACCACCTAGTGAAAACCTATGGGAAATTCATATTGCAATCCAGAGTAAATTGTTCTTACACCGGAGCAAGGACTCCCCGTAGTTACTCTGGATTGCACCCATACACTGACCTCCTCATGCTGCCAAAGGAACAGGGAATTGGGTGACATGCATTGGTCTAAATTGGTTAGGATTTTGCCCTGAATGTGAGGGACCATTCAGTACACTAAAGTGACAGAGATCATAGTTTGGAAAAATGAGGAAAGTGTGAAAAAGCAAGGAGGGAAACTAGCAAATTAGAGTGCTGGCATCAAACTATTGCAATAAGAGATAACGTTCTAAGGGAGGAGTGTTGACCCTGGCACATAAGACCCAGAGATTTCCAAACTAGTGGGATATCATTTCCAAACAGTTTCAAAATTCTTCTGACTCTCTATGAAAGAAAAAAAGACTTCATTTCCTATTGCATTTTAGGTCCATCTCAAAAGTCAATTTGAAAAGATTGTACATTCCACCTTCTCATTCATATTCACCTTTAGGAACATTGTGATCTGTATCTCTAAAGGTGAATACCTTAGAAAGCAGCCTAACAATGAAGCTGTGCAGTTTTCAAGCTAAACTTAAATAAATTCGGATGGGGCCTTAATATCTGCCAGGGATAACTTCTTGGACCCCTGTGGATACCAAAAATCACATATAATCATATCTGCAATTTTTGGTCCTCCAAAGGGGACCAGAGCTGTGCTTCCTTCTCTCTGTCCTTTAAAGAGGCATTAATCAGTGCTTCCCAGGTTGGTGGGTCACAATCCACTGCTCTACAGAATTAAAATAACAAAATTTAGGTTAGGTCTATCTACTAATCAGGGTGACCATATGACCGGAAAAACACAGATTTGTCCAGATTTTTAGCCTCCTGTCTGGGTGTCCTACATTTTGGCTTTGTTTTGAAACTTCACAATAGTGAACAGTACCCCATCATGCCATATGTCATTGGATTCTTATTGAAGAGCAGAATCCAATGCAAAAATCAGTTTTGAGATATCTCTTTCCTATCAAAAGTTATGGTCAAAAAACCAAAAAACAAAAACTATAAAAACAAAAAATGACTTTTTTTAAGGTGAGTAGGAATTTTGGCGTGGAATTAGGAATTTTGGCCTTGGGGTTCAGTTATTTTAGTTTTGGCATCTGGTCACCCTGCTACTAATAGATCCTTGACACGGTATTCAGTCGTATCCAAGCTGCAAGGTGATAAATACCATATCGTATTTATCCAGTATCCAAGAAGCAAAGATGGGAACAAATATTGTCTTGAGGAGGGAACCATGACTTGCCCCTCCATTGCAGGATGCAGCACATGCCCCTCAGTTCAGCAACTTAACGCACCGAGCTAAATGTTGGTTATTTGTGATGCTCAGTATTGTATCAAAGATGTCTCGTTATCAATTCCTTTTGGGAAGATAGCACCATTTAAGAGGTTTAATCAACTCTCCAGAACTGATTTATCATGACTGGAAGTTCTAATGAATCTACATTTCTGTGGCTTTAAAATGAACTTTCCTTCTCGTTTACAGTGCTGAAGAGTGATTTGTGCTGTGAGCAACATTTTCTGACTCATCCTTCATAGAAACTATGGCAAAATTATAGTAACTATCAAGAATAATGTATGTGCTGAAATTAATGTAATTGCCTAGGCTGTGTAAATTCAGAGAGGTGTTGTTTTAGAATTATTTCAAGGCTTTTAGATACTTTATGGCTTGCAGGTTCTTCTGTGAAAACAGCCTTGCTAGATGAGGCCAAAGGTCTGTTCCATCCAGCATTTTCTATCAAGAAGCTTAGCCAGATGCTTCTAGGAAGATTACAGATAGGGTATGATTGTCACCCCCATGCCAGTTTATTCCCAGAACCTGTCACTTAGATAATTAACCTCTGAAAACGAATGTTCATTATTATGGGAAGGTCCCTTCTGGAGATGCCCTTAGCATCTTCTTGTGACATGATCATCTAAATGAATTATGTATTATAAACATTTATACCTTGCCTTTCCATGATTTTTTAAATGTGCAGGTCGGCAAACAACATTGAAAACCATTGACTTTTTCACTGAGAAGGGGGGGCGACACCTGATTTTCAATGCAGAGTGTTCCAGTTCCAGTGCTTGACATCACCCAGTATGTCTTTAAAATACATATATCCTGCTTTTCATGAGTTCACTTTTCAAAGTAGCTACCCTCAGAAGTTGGATCTTGTTTGAAACCCTGCAGAAGTGGTACCAATCAGAACAAACAATAGTGACCTAGTGAATAGAAGAAAAAAAGTGCACCAATGGTCTGATTTAACAGGAGGCAGAGTCATAGCCTCATTAGCAGAAAAGAAAAAAAAGTAAGAACAGCAGTTAATGAAAATCCATAAACACACTTGCAGCATGGATAAAACCGAGCTAACCTAGAGGTTATAAGAAAGGAAATGTTTTTACAGAATGCTGAAAAGTCAACAGGGAAAGTGCAAGTTGATCTTTAGAGCAGAAATTCAAGAGTCTGGTCATGAAGGCCCTCTCCCCATGACTGTGGTTTCAGAGAAGAATATTTTATTTGATAAACTGTCAGGCAGCCCAATCCCTTGTTCCTTTGCTGCCGCAGGGTGTAGTGGTGTCAAAATTGCCTCTGCTGTATCCTGAAGGGTCAGGGCAGCGGCCAGACTCACCACGGGGAAGAGAACACTACACCATAATAACATTACTCCTTACCCCATGTCAAGCTCCATTGGAGGGAATGGATCTCCTTTGATTTTCACCTTCTCTTTAGCAGGCACAGAACTGAGGAGACCCATGTTGGGCTTTCAGGTGCAGGAGGAGGCGTAGGAATCTTCCCTCAATATGCCCTCCTTCCATTCATTTCCACCACTCCCTCACCTGGAAAAGCCTCAACATCAGCCAGCAGGAGTACTTACTGTTGGCCTCTCCAGTTCTGCATCTACTCAGTGCTGAGGCTCAGCACTGACTGATGTTGGCTTCTCCATCAGTGGAGAATGTCTCTTATCGACAGGAATATGCCAGGGGAAAATGTGCTCTACGGTACTTTTATGTCACCCAGCACCAGTAGGTGAGCATGCCACTGGTAGTGGACTTAATGGGATTGGGCTCTATGATTATTGAATAGCTGAGGTCAACTCATTCCTGTTGTAAACTATCTTGCAACAGAAAGCTCCACTGGAATTTTCACCAACATTTCTATGGAAGCAAAATTCCAAGTAAATTGGGAATTCATCAGGTGAAGCATCTAAAAAACTCTGATGTTGAGAGGAGCTAAATGAATTTTGATGGGTTTATCAAAATGGGCCTCCATCTGCTACACCACTTATACAATTTTGGTACCATAAAACAAAAAAATGGACCTATGAACCTTGCTGTGTCTCGCTCTCTGCTGTCATGTATGATGAAATCTCTGCTTTCTGCTTCCTATTACAATCTGAAACGGTGCCTCTCCTGGGGTGATGGTATTAGTAAAGCCTTCAAGCCATTCTATACGGTTAGTTTCTGATGTTCCTGAAAGCGACAGCCAAGCTGTAACGAATGGCTTGCCCCTCAGCCCTAAACAGATGTTGTACGTGTCATTTTAGGAGAGCACTAACGCAATTACAAACTGCAGCATCTGCACTTTCCCACTTGCGCAGCCCACAAAATGGAGCGATATGTAATATCTGTTACATTCAATTAGCGGCTGTACACAATGCATTATGCATAACCATCAGAAATGGAATTTAATTGCAATGGAAGGGAAGGGTGTTGTTGCCTTGGTGTAGAAAAATCAATAGCATTTTATAGACAAAGCCAAGCAGTTATGGATGTCAGTGAAATTTTTATCACTTTTCCAGGAGGGAATTCTGGACAATCCAGACATTCTTTCTGGGACTAGATTTGGAGATGAACATTTGTGCAGAACGGCTGAAAAGATCACATGCAAACTGTTTTTGCTTTGCAGTGGGAAAAAACTGATGGGGAAAAAGAGAGAGAAAAAAGATTCTTCTTATTCCTGAAAAAGTCAAGGCAATCTGCCTTTCTGCGCAGCTTCTTATTTTTGTAGAGGTAGTTATGTACTTGGTCAACGGAGGATAGTGAAATAGGAAGCCATCTTTCCCAAATCTAGGAGGTACAGGGGTAGATTGCTATAACAGTCTGGTAGGTGAGGGTAAGCATTACACTGTCTAGACCAGGGATTTTCAACCCTTTTCATCTCAGGCATACATACCCCCAGTCACTAAAAAGGTTGAGGCACACCACCAGTTTTTTAAATTACATTGAATTATTATAAGACAATAAGAACATCTGAATTATTTAGAGCACAATCATCAGCATGTCTACTCAGAAGTATGTTTTATTGCGTTCAATATGGCTTACTCTCAGGAAAGTGTGGATAGGATTGCAGCCTTAATTAATAAATTAATTTAATTATAACATGAAAATAATGAATTAAAGAAATAGGCTACAATCCTAAAGACACTTTCCTGGGAGTAAGATCCACTGAACATTATAAAATGTAGGATCCAAAATACAGGATCAATTGTCCTATATTTGGGGGGGACCTTGTCCTCATTTTGTGGTTATGACATATGGTCAGTCTGCATACTGGAGAAATATGGGGGTCAGGGTGACTATATGCCATAATGTAAAAGACTACAAGTCCCCCCAAATGTAAGACACACAAGAAAAATGTAAGACACACAAGAAAAATGACAAAATAAAAGCTAAAAACTTTCATATTTATATTGCTTCATGTGGTTAATTTAAACACACCATTACTTATTATTACATTTAAAACCATTACATATAATTTATTACATATAATTTATGAATTTCAAGAAAGCTACATGCTGCCTGCTCACAAGGAAAAGGGGGACATTCAAGTTTTTTTTTCCAGGACACAATGTTGAAATCCAGGTCATGTCCTGGAAAAGGGGGCAGATGGTCACTCTGGTAGGAGGGAAAAGACTTGAGTGAAACTTGTGCAGGATTCAACTGGGGTGGGAGTAGGGAGCCCAAGCTATGCATGTCTACTCAGAAGTAAGCCCTATTATAGTTAATGGGCTTATTCCCAGGAAAATGTGAATAGGATTGCCATCTCAGAGCCGAATCCTGTGTCTTCCTACAAATAGCAATAGTCCATTCTAGTCAATGGAGCTTCTTTCAGGAAAGTGTGAATAGGAAGGCAGCCTCGGAGCCCAATCCTAGGCATGTCTACTCAGAAGTAATGCCCATAATAGTCAATGGGGCCTCTTTCCAGGAAAAAGTGGATATGATTACAGTCACAGCCCCACAAAACTGGAGACTGTCCTCCCCATTCCATTGCATATACCTGTGCTGTGCTGGGGGAGACCTCACTCCCTTTGGGGGCAGGCAGGGGGCACCTCTCTCCTTAGGGGTCAGCTCCATTATACCCCCAGGAACCAAGGAGAGGAATGCAGCCCCCATCCTTCTCTGTGGGGACAGAGGCTGGAGAGTGCAGGAGAAATTACTTAGCTTCCCTGTCTCCTCGCTCCTCCAAGCTCTCTGGAAACCACATTGGAGGAGGAGCTGCTGACTACCAATGCTGGCCAGGCTCAAAGCGGCTGCTTCTTCTCAGCGCACAGCTCCCTGCCTCTCAACAATATCTGGATTCCTGCGGCACACCTGGTGCCCTCTCATGGCACACCAGTGTGCCATGGCACAGCAGTTAAAAATCCTTGTACTAGACCAAGGTCTGTATAGCTTGGGAGATACTAAGCTGAACTCAGCCAGAGCTGGGAGACTGGTGAAGATGACACCTGTTAGATCTGGGGTGGGAGGCCAGTCTGACCTCAATAAAAGGCTCTGGGTGGACATGAAGTCTTCCTGAAGTGGACATAAAGGATGCTTTGGATACTTCCTGGGTGGACATGGAGGATGCTTTGCAGCTCTGCTCACTGAGCCAAGCCTCTTCCAATATTTATTGTATCATGTTACTGGTTTCATTGCTGAATGGCAGATTTTTAACACCCTACAAGTACCACCAGAAACCATCTCAAGTACCATTGGTTGAAAAACACTGCCCTATACCAACTAATCTTTCCAAAGAAGAGGTGGTTTGAGTACCATAAGTAAAAAGGACATCTGAATGAACTGACACAGCACCTTGAGATTCTTCTGCTTCAAAAGAATTGTCAGTTCATCTATTGCTCTGGCTGCATGCGTGCCTGTGGCTACTGAAGTCACCCAAAGCGGACAGAATAGTGCTTATGAGCATTCAAGAGTGAAGATGACAATGACAGGCATGTCTAGATCTGATTAAAGCCAAGTTGATGTTCTCCACTGTGCTTGACCTAAACCTCCTTAAGAATCCATTGCAGTAAGGAATAAATAGAAAGGAGAAACATACCCAGGGTGCCATCAGTGGAAGCACAAAATGTTCCTCAGAGGTGTCATCAGCACAAGGTGAACTTCAAATCACGATCCAGAACTAGCATCCAAAAATCTCAACACTAGGGAGCATTTGTTTGCTGCATGGAACAGCGTCTTGGAGATATTTAGCGGGACTGGCATGGGAATCTCTGAAACCGAGTTGTAGCTTGCTGGGTATGGTAGAGGATTGGGTGAGGGTGGTGTTCTGTTCAGAGGTCTCTGAAGTTTCCTAAGTTCCCTATATTCAGTGTGATTAGTGCACGTGTTCACAAATATATACTGAAATAATGCTTGAAAATCTTCCACCTTATAACATGTAAAAATGTGATCTGTTCTGTCCACCTGACTGCCAAAGTACAGTACAAGATTGGTTTGATTCCCTATCTTTGCATGCCAGGAACTGTATTATAATTTGTGATTTACAAGCAAGTTCAAATCACAAATTATAACACAATTCCTGGCATGCAAAGATAGGGAATCAAACCAATCATGTACTGTACTTTGCGACTGAAATAGAAGGCATATGTATGTCTTGGCAGTGCCATCCTAACCCCTGGTTAGGCGGCCCAAGCCCTGGAACAAGTCCTGTGTTGGCCTGGGGGTGTCACAAAAGTATCATAGGGCAATTCTGTGCCTCGCCACTGCTTAGGCCCGTGCACAGATATGCGTCAGGGATACGGGTGGGTTGTGCTTTCCTAAATTGGCTAGGATTGCACCTTCATTCTGCCCCAGTGACTACTACAACTCATTTTGTGCAAGGTTGTGTCTTACATACATAGCATATTGGGACATACCTAAAATGAATAAAAAGAGCGGCTTGAGCTGTTGGTAAAGTAAAACCTTTTTAGAAGTCTCATAAACCTGGGGGTTTCCTGATAACGGTAATTTTTAAAAAGTACATCCTGGTGCTAAAAAGTTTAAGAATCACTGATCTAATTCAATTCAATGTGACCTACCTCTGCGTAACTGTGCAAAGAACTGTTTTGTCAATCCTGACATCCAATACATCCTGAACATATTTTTGAATCTTACTTAGTAACATGCTTTCCACTTACTGAAATCTCTTCTTACTGAAATCAGAAATGCCTCCCCAGTTAGAATTAGTTTCTGTGTCTGCCAAAAATTCATGTGAAAATTTGAACCTGAGCAACAGATCCATCAACTAGTGCCTGAAATAAAACTCATAGCTCCATTTTGGCACCCCCTTGTCACTGGTTGCTGTGAATAATTTACATCGATGGGGCTGTTTGAGGAGAAGCTTTGCCCATGTCTCCTTGATTATATCTGATGGCTCTGTCAGCTTTTCACTTACTGGTCTGCTCACTTCCTTGCTTTCAAAATCAGATATTGAAAGTGATCATAATTGAAATATGCAATTATTATTTTAAAACCAGAGACTTTTAACTGACACATTTTAATAAACTGTCATGGCAGCAATGCTCTTGGGACTTCACACATCACATTGAATGATGACAAGTTATCTTGAAGACATGAGCAAGAGTCAAGGGACTCTGTTTTCCCCAATGTGTTTTCAAATATAGAAATTTGGAACCTGGTTTCTTTTTTTATTAAGGTAATGAATTATTCCCCCTATTTTCCAACAGGGTGGCTATGCAGGAAGCCCTATAGAACCTAAAGGGAGGGAAGCGGTGGGTTCCTTATGATAGGAAAGTGGGACTGTCAAATTATGCAGCTACATTGTGGGTGTTTATTTTATATATTGATGACCAAAACAGAGAAAAATAGAAGGCCCTGTAGGTATAGTTATTCCAACTATACCTACAGGGGCCTTCTATTTTGAGAATAAGCAGAACATCTGGAGGCTTTGCATCTGAGCAGAGAGAGAGAGAGAGAGAGAAAGAGAGAGGGGGGAAACTGGGGAAGAAGTAACACTGAGCAGTTACTTTCCTAGCTTACCTAAGCAATTTACACAATAAAAAAGCTCACTGCAAGAGTTTCGAATACCAGGGTGTGTAGCTCCAGGAATGGTTGCCTCAGTTTGTTGGAGAGATGATGTTGCTTCACCCACTTCCTCCTCTCCACAGGGTAGTCATATGGCCAGACATCAGTGTTTCTCCTTTAGCGTTTTCTTTGACTCCCTGTCATCACCAGCATGTTTCCTTTTATAGTGTTCTACCCCACCTGTTTCTCCCCTTTGCTTTAAAAAAAACTCCTCACACCGCCGTCTTACCCCCAAATCCAGAGTAACTACGGGAGCATGTAAGAGACTTTACATGCACCTGTAGTTACTGCACCACCTAGTGAAAACCTATGGGAAATTCATATTGGAATCCAGAGTAAGTTGTTCTTACACTGGAGCAAGGATTCCCTGTAGTTACTCTGGATTTTGCCCTTAGTCCCCTAAGTCTCAGAGTGGATACCGAACAAATGTGGCCATCACCCATGGCTGCCTCTGCCCATCTGTATGCCCACTCTGCTGCGACAGGGGTCACCTCTGGCCAGGTGTCCCCTTCCCCAGTTGCCCAGTCCTGGCTATAATGCTACATGCAGACACAAACCTGATAGCAAGGAGGTGGGACAAACCACTGGGCAAAGATTAAAATAAGAAACCGGTTGACAGGTGCACACATTTGAACAACTATAATTAACTGCTCATATCCACAGTAGGCCTTTGGGGGGAAAAGGACTGTTATGAGGTGAATCTAATTGTTGACAATGTGGGGGAAAATATTACATAGTGATATGACTAGCAAAAGTCCATAGGGATGAATGAAAAAGATGACAGGAGAAGCAAGATTATAAAAGGAATATTGATGGAAACATTGGACATCTAGGGGGTGAGAAAGGAATGAAAAAGGAAGAAAATTAGGCACTGATAGTTAAAATTCATGAAATAACGGTCAGAAAATAAATTGAGGGTAGCTGAGAAGAAATGAAGGCTTGGAATATAATGGCAAGAAATGAAATTCCTAGAGAGAAAAGAATATTGTATTGACAGCAGCACCTTTGTTCAAGAAAAGGGGTGGTAACAGTTTGCAAAATTTATATAAAAATGTGAAAGGAAAGAAAAATTATATAAACATTTGAAGAGCTTGATAACTATACAAAGAGAATCAAATGATTTTCACATTAAGAAGAACTTGAGCCACAGAAAAACTACAAATAAAGAGATTTCCATTCAGCTTGCAGTAGGGGAGTACACTGACCAAAACAGGGTGACCTAAAGATGTGTGGAATATGATGAAAAAATGCAACCAGGAACATTTCTAAAACAGTGTCAAGCAAACCAAACTCTCTTCTGAAACAGATAATAGGAGTTCAGTGAGTTACTTCTTTTAAGATGAACGTATGAAAGTAATGATTGGGAAGTGTGTGTTGAAATCCAATCTTGAACATAATCAAAAATGTGGTTTTTATTGTGACAAGGACAGGGAAGAATATATCCCAAAACATGCTAGGAGCAAACATAGAAACTTATATCCTTTTCTTTAGGCCTCTATTCAGATTATACAACTGAGGAGTTAAAAAGACAGGTCATGTGAGACCACGCTGATAGATGCTGATAGATGATTGAGATGTTGATAGATGATTGTCGCAATCCATAGCCTCTGTTGGTTCCTCATCAAGGACCAATGTAGGCTAAGTTGATTATTTGTCCCTATGCCCTATTCCCTTTTCATAGTCAATGATTTTATGGTTTAATAAAGTCATTCTGTGAAGGAAGGAAGGGAGGGAGTCATGCAAGTGTGAATAAGCCATTGCGGATCAAACACTACAGAAGGAATTTATTTCTTATTTGGATTACAATATGTAATTCATATACCAGAATATTGATGTACTAGCATTCAATAAATGAAATCCATTTTTTCACGAATCAAGTATTTATCATATTTTTTTAAAATAATAAGTTTATGAGAGCTGTTGTCTATGATCTATCTAGTCTGCATATTATTTAATGCCTTTCCTATCATCTTAATCTTCCATGCAGAAAATTAATACAGGGATCCTGCTTGTACTTTTCATCTTTGTTCTTCAGGCTATACACAGAGAGATCCACAGTTCTTTCACTTTAGAAATAGGCAGAGACTACTTTTGCTAAGATTATGGAAAAAGATGCACAGTTTTTCATGGCAGTATAGGACTCAGAGGTTCCTTTTGTGATGTTACTTGTTTGAAAAGAGGTGAAGAAGTGACAGAGTTGTTGAAGGAAAGTTTTGGAAGCTGGAAGACTCATTAATTTAGCTGAGGAATGACAAGATCTGGAGACTGCAACTGGAGTGGATGTTGAAGCTGCATTTAAAATAGGGAAAGATGGAGCAAATTTTTTGAATACTAAGCAGGATCATCTTTAAAAAGAGATGTCATGTTCTCTGGCACTTGGAGTCATTCGATCAAGACCTGATCCCTGCATGCAGAAATTAGTTAGATGGGGGATGTCACCTTTCTGCTGTTCTGAATATAGCAAATAGATTCCACCAACGTGACTTGCCTTCCTTGTCTGGGGGAAAATGTTCTTTCTCCATATCATTACCCTATGCCACTTGACTGTTGATTCTCCTAAAACTCAGTCCAACAAGTGGCACATTTCTTCATGAATGCACAGGCACTACCATCCTTATAAGTACTGTATCATGAAAGTTTGATACTTTCCTTATGTGTTTATCTAGCCAAATGTTAAGGAACGTACAGTATACTTAGGTGCCAACAATTGGTGACTGGTGAAAAGTGTGGGATAAAGAAAGGAAGGATAAAGCATGGGATAAAATATAGTATAAAGAGAAGAAAATAGTGTGATCCTGTGCATTGTGGAGCAATTTGTTTCATTTGATATATACCATGATGTGGGGGTTTGTAAGAGGGTTGGCCAGTGTTTAAGTGAATAGGAATTTACATTATTACTCAATGTGCCTGGAGGCCTAAACAGATCATTTACATGTTTTGCAATGGAGGACTATAGTAGCAAGCAGGAAAGTGGGAAGCTGGAAATGAGCCATCTTCTTGTGGGGATTAGCAGGTGCTATATACTATACTTGCGAGAAGTGTACCTGTGTTGCGGGAGTAAAATTCCCACATACGCCATCCCCTCACAGCGCATCAGTCCCCCATGCGCAACTACCCCCCATGTGCATCAGTCTCCCATGCGCATCAGTCTCCCATGCGCATCAGTCTCCCATGCGCATCAGTCCCCCATGTGCAACTTCCCTCCATGCACATCAACCCCCCTGCTAACCAAGCAAGAGGCACTCTTTCAAGTGGGTGTTCCTCTTTTATTTAACAGGGGGAGAGTAACTGGCCCTACACACCCCAGCAATGTCTGTTCAAGTGGCTTCTGCTGGAGTACTTTTTTTTTGCATTTTAGATTGTGAGCCCTTTTGGGACAGGGACCATTAGCTTTTAATTAGCTATTATTATTTTTCCATTTTCTTTGTAAACCGCTTTGTGAACTTGTTAGATGAAAAGCGGTATATAAATACTGTAGATAGATAGATAGATAGATAGATAGATAGATAGATAGATAGATAGATAGATAGATAGATAGATAGATAGATAGATAATCATATCCAGGAGTCCCAGACACTTGGTGGTCAGGCAAAGTCATAGCAGGATTCAGATGAGTGGGAATATATGAATGCAACCCTGCCAGCAGGACTCGAAGGGCCTGTCTATTATCCAAAAATTTAAGACCCCTTTCCCCTATGTTTTCTATAGTACATGTAGGAGTTGTTCTTTTAAATAACGTCTTTCTCCCTCCCAAGTATTTTGACTCTGTCCCTCAATTCTTGAATCAAAGGAGAAATATGCATACTTCCCCCCGCCCCAAACTGTCTGGCGATGAGGGCCTAAGGCTGTTCCAAGTTCACCAGTGACAAGTACATGGGTATTGAAATGTCTTTTGAAAATGTATTTGCTCATATGCCAATAAGAAAAGAAATAAAATCCCAGCTGGGACAACAAATCCAAAGGGAAATCCACACATTGCTGCCACCTGGTTTGTGACATTAACTATACAAATATTCAGTCAGCTGTCATGAGAGGGAAACAAACATTTCCACCATTTCTAACACTCTCCATGCCAGACATTTGCCTGATTCAATATTACCCGCAAGATTTTTCATATTGTATAAGCCCTCTTGTTTGTTTCAGTTAAGCCTCTTCATGGACTCTGAGCTGGTATGCTACGTGTAAAAGGTTGTCAGGTCATGAAACAGAAGCAATGAGATTTATTACATTTTTTGTATTCTATCATACACAAGTGATGGAATTCAGTACATGTAACATTGTCCTACAGTCTTTAAAACTCTGTAGCATAATACAATTTGGGGAGTTATATAGACGCATGTTAATGCTTACAGGTTGCTATTTAGTGGTGGGCTCCAGCAGGTTTGCACCTACGCTATAGAACTGGTTGTTAATGAGAGATAGGACACATAACGTTTATATATAAATAGCCATTTAAAAGTGGCTGCCAGATGGGCATAGAACCGGTTGTTAATTTCTTTGAATCCCATCACTGACTAGAGCCATCTCTAGATCAGGATTTTCCAAACCCTGGCCTGAGGGCCAGATCCAGACTTGGGGAGGGGAGTCCTTCACTTTGTGATCCAAGCTTACCATTCTGCCTCCATGGTGTATGTATTCACAGCAGATCAGTGCATCAGTACGTAGTCCTGTTGCATAGTTTTCTGGGATTCCTTAGAACAGACACAACTGCCCAGAACATCCTGGTACCCGCATTTACTGAGAAAGCCATTCCATTGATGTGAAATGGTAAGCTATGTTCTGAGCAGAGACCACTTTTTTATGGACAGTGGACCTGAATTTGACAACCAGTGCCCTAAGTGATAGCAGAAATGAAATTTCTAAAACTGTGAATAAACCAACATTTAAACATCATCATCAATTGCAATATGGCTTTGCAACGAAAGTTCACAAAGCAGTTTACAGAGAAAATTAAATACCTAATGGCTTCCTATCCCAAAAAGGCTGCAATCCTAAACACACCTTCCTGGGAGTAAGACCCATTGAACACAGTGGGGTTTACTTTTGAGTAGATATGGTTAGGGTTAGGGGCTTACGTTTGAGTAGATATGGTTTAGGTGCCCATAATCTAAAGAAAAATTACAAAAGAATACCAGCAGAAGCCAGCAGAAGTGGAGGGATATTTTTTTTTTTTGCCTCTCCTGGTCATTCTGGCAGCAAGTGGACATGTACCATCTTTCCTGGCTATAGAAAGCCTTCTGGAGGGATCAGAGAGCAGCTCCATTTAATGGGCACAGAATGCAGATCTGAGTATCTGCAAAATTCAGTATCAACAGGGGGTCTGAGAACAGAGACCGAATGATACCAAGGCTCAACATATAGTTATTTCAGTAGAGTTTGGTCTTTCTTTGTAATCACTCCAAGACACAGAGTATATACATATACAGTATAAACCAACATATGTAGGCCTGAAAATTACAAACTCATGCTTTAATGCAGTCAGGAATTGGCACTGAGATTTAGATCTATATGTACTGGATTTTTCAAGCGTATGCACCCCTGCTGTGACATCTGATGGAACAGGTGCACCAGTCAGGCAGGGTAGGAAAGTGCAACCTTTCTTCTCTACTGTATCTTTCACTGCATCCTCTGATCCAAACTCTTATGACAACTGCTTTAATGCGCAAACTGATTGCATTGGAAAACATTATGTTTACGTTAATGTGAAGCAAAAGGGACCTTTTTGTCTCTAATACTGTGCCAGTAAAAAAGGGCCGGTGTTGCAGTGATCATGATAATATGCATGCATGAACCAGCTCTAAGTGATTTGTAATCAAGTGATGGGAATTTGAAGTGCAAACCTAGACAAATGCTCCTGGAGGTAAGCCCTACTGAATACAAAGGGACATACTTCAGAGTAGACAAGCACAGAATTGAGATGCAAGGGATGTTGTTCATGTAGCTGATTATGTATTGGCAGTATTTTGTTCTACGCTGATCTGTGACCATAATAAAAGTTTGTTTGATTGATTGACTTGATGTGTACTGACTGGCCCTGTGAACTGATCCTGAGAAGTTCTCTACTGCAACTTCATGTATATGATGTGTTTTTTCAGTAGCAAAAGTGAGCTCTGGAAGTATCTTTCCTGCCTCCTTTATGCTTTTATCTCTTATGTCACTTGTCACCAGAAATAAAAAATACAGTATAAGCTTGCCTTCATTCAGTAATTTTGCAAAAGTTCTCACATTCCCAGTACACATTCTAAACATTAAGCCTGCAAACCTAACCCCCAATTAGGCTGGTGAAGCCCCAGCACAAGTGCCATGCTGGACTGCGGGGTGCCACAAAATTGCTGTAAACCAGCGTTTCTCAAAGTGGGGGTTGAGACCCCTTTGGGGGTCACCTAAAGACCCCTGGTGCAGGGGGCCAGCTCGGAAGACCTGGCAGAAACACTGGAGCTGCTGCGGCTGGAAGAAGCCATTGAGAAGTGGCTCAGAAGGAGCCTCTGAGCTGGTGGGAGACTGATGTGGAGCCTTGGAGGCAGGGAGGTGCCCGACACACTCACCATAGACTGCAGCCTCCTCCTCCTTCCCCCTCCCCGCAGATCCTCAGTGCGCCTGTGGGCTGAGAGTGAAGCGTGCTGAGGTGTGAGTGTGGCACCAGAGCTCTGGCGGGTAGGCTGTCTGGTGGGCGCACCGCTTGTGCACTGTTGTGCCCTGCTCCTTGTGCTCTTCTCAAAAGTAAGCCCCCTCAATGTTGTTGTTGTTCATGATAAATGAATGGGACTCACTCCCAGGAAAGTGCTAGGATTGCAGTCTTAGAGCCCAGTTCTAGGCATGTCTACTCAGAAGTCAGTCCCATAATAGTGAATGGGACTTACTCCCAGGAAACAGTGGCTGGCTCTGCTGCCTGAGATCCTAATCCTATGGAGGTCTCCTCAGACATCAGTCCCATGATAATGAATGGGGCTACTCCCAGGAAAGAGTGGCTGGCTCTGCTGCCTGAGATCCCAATCCTATGCAGGTCTCCTCAGAAGTCAGTCCCATGATAGTGAATAGGGCTGCTCCCAGGAAAGAGTGGCTGGCTCTGCTGCCTGAGATCCCAATCCTATGAAGGTCTCCTGAGAAGTCAGTCCCATGATAGTGAATATGGCTGCTCCCAGAAAAGAGTGGCTGGCTCTGCTGCATGAGATCCCAATCCTATGCAGGTCTCCTCAGAAGTCAGTCCCATGATAGTGAATAGGGCTGCTCCCAGGAAAGAGTGGCTGGCTCTGCTGCCTGAGATCCCAGTCCTATGGAGGTCACCTCAGAAGTCAGTCCCATGATAGTGAATGGGGCTTACTCACAGGAAAGTGCTAGGATTGCAGCCTTAGAACACAATTCTAAGAGCCCAATTCAGAAATCATTCTCATTGAGTTCAGTGATGTTTACTCCAAGGAAAGTGTGTATAACACTGCAGCAGTAGCAATGAAAATAATGTTATGGTTGGGGTCCCCACAACATGAGGAACTTATAAAGGGGTCATGGCATTAGGAAGATTGAGAACCACTACTGTAAGCAATCCTTTTTCTAGAAATAAAGGTGGAGTTACTCACCATGAAGTTGTTATTTGTAATGATAGGCAGGTCTACACAATACTGGTGAGCACCCCATCAAAAAAACAAACAACCCTTCATTACAAATAACAACTTCATGGTGAGCCACTTCTGCTCTACTCCTGGGGGAGGATCAGGCCAGTGCACCAACATGCGCATGCCTCTCTAGATCATCATGGGAATGGGAAGACCAATGAGATGTGCCAGCGTAGGTTAAGATTGCACCCTTATAAGTCTCCTTTTTGACACCCATTCAAGGGAGTAAGGGTGGAGCCTGGAAAATCACACTTATTCTGTATATTTTATTTACCGGTATTTGCAAAATCAGGATTTAGAAGGGGAAGACAATTGAATTTGCAGCATGATTGGGATGTTAGCAGTCAGCAGGTGATAAAAAGGAAGAAGGAGAATTCTGGAAGCCTGACAGCCTCCAGGCAAATTTGTGCACATTTTCTAAAAATATATCAGAGGCTCTTGGGAAGCGACATTATTTTTTGAGGCACAAAAGTCTCTCTCTCTTAATTGGAAAGTGCCAGGGGTAGGTTGCTCACCTTGAAGCTCATTATCTTATTCAAGATTGTTCTTTTGCTTTCAATTTCTGAGGATGTTGGTCTAAACGGAAGTCGAAGTTTCAGCCTGCAATAACCATGGGGAATATCCCTATCCTGTTTTCTATGGTTAGTCTCACTGTTAATGAGATTGTCTTATATCTCAAGGTTTGTAATTAGTGTTAATTGATAATGATGATGAGCCATACCGTAATATGGTTTTGCTTTTGGAAAGGTGAGTTGCTGCTTTGTTGATCTCAGAGAATGACAACCCAGTCCTAAAAATATTTCTTCAGTAGCATTTTTTAGTATTTCTTCAGAAGTATTTCTTTTTCAGAAGTATTTTTAGGACTGGGTTGTCATTCTCCAAGACCAAACGAAGCTGTCAGCCCAGTGAACACAACACCAAAGCCAGTTCCAAATCAGCCCAAAACACAGAACACTTTAATAATTGCACTTTAATAATACTAATGACTGAAACCATATGCCACAGAATGACATTAAGATTGGGCTGTAAATTCCATAGAACTCATTGCGGATTAATTTTGAATAATGCTGTATAGAATTGGAGTGTATGATACTTTATGATTGTTCCTATATTTAATTAAATTGCTTTTTTTTCTGTGTGGCACCATAAATCAGAACTGAACAACCAAGCAAAACATGCCTACTTATCATACTTTGCAGCCTATCAGTGTCTCTAGACTTTGGAAATGTCCTGTTGCTCCTTGCCTGGGATTACAAGATTGGGTGGCATGAGCAAATGATGGGGCAACATGGCAGCATAGCTGGATGCAATATATGGCTGGTGAGCTGTGTGTGGTTTGGCAGATCTTGTATAAATATAGGAATCTGAGGAAGCAGAATACAGTTGCATCTTACGACTTCTGTGAGACAACACATCGCTAGGTACAAACTATATATTATATTGCTTCATGAATGCTCAATGTGAATCTAATGTCTAGTGGTTCTTGTCTTTTTTTTCTGAGAAGATATTTCTTCCTATCTTTCTCTAGGCAACATTTACATTTACAGTTTCAAATGAATCCCAGCAGGTTAAATTCGAGAGTTCTGTTAAACAAAATACTTTCTCAAAGGTGCTATTGAAGATCTATTAAACTTTGAATCGGCATTTATGTGATACAAGACTGCAAAGTTCTCCAGAGGGCTGCTGCTGGATTAGAACATTGTAAATGTCAAATTGAATATAAATAGATTCTTAAAAAAACCCTTCTATTTAAAGGAATACATCTGGAGAAGGAATTTTTTTTCAATATTAGTCATTCATTCATCCATTTGAACATTTCTCAACCAATTTCCCAAACATTTGCTTGTACAAAGTACCTCATAATGCACAGAAATGAACACCGCCTTAAACACAAACTACTAAAATCTGCCATAATAAAACGGCATTATAGTGGGGAGGTTTCCTCCTGAGTGATACTATCTTGCCTTATTAGATAGTAATAAAATGGCAGCTCCAGCTGTGCTGGCACTGAGAAAAGTGCTAGGAAGGAAATAAACATTTTTAAAAGGGGACCCAGTCCTTACATTGACATTGCCTAGGGTGGCATATCCAAGGTGTTGTTCTCCTGTAACCACAGCTGCAATAAGTTTCCATGTGTACCACCAAATAAATATACAAATAAATATACGTATTAAAAAATCAATGAAAAATCCTCATAGTGCACTTAGGAAGAATAGGTATTTAAAGAGGAGGGAGAGAGAAAGAAAGAGAGAGAGAGTGTCTTCTATGAGAGTCTTCTAGAAGTTTTGATTTCTAACTGGTGTTGTTCTTACCTTGTGAAAAAATAAATACCGTAATAGAAAGGGAAAAAGAGAGGGGAAGAGGGAGAGTTTCTATGAAGGAGAGAGAACGAGAAAGAGCGAGATAATGTTGAAAAAGAGGGACTCTAGAATATTATAGTTATTAGGTTGTTTATGCGGCAGGCATGATGTTTGTGTATGTGCACACATGTCTGTATGTGACAGAAAGACATCATAAGATGTGATCATAACTGTACAACATCATGTGCACAAACCAGTAACTTAAAGCTGAGAATTTTAAAAAAAAACCGTGATAAGTTTGGTTTCATGAGACTGGTCAAGTACCAAAACATATGTATTTTTTCCCCTTTTCAAACTGTTCGCACCAGATTTAGCAAGAAAAGGTTTGTGTAAATACTGGCTTGGTTCCGCACTTTCACCATCAGAAATGTGTCTGGCGAAAGTAGCGAATGCATACGTGGGGATGCTCATAACAATAAAGCTGACATCAAACCAGATGGTTTGTCGACATTTGTCCAATTCTGAAACACCAGAGCAACAGCTAAACCCATTGAAACTTTACCCCCAAAAAGGTGATTTCTGGAATTTTGGCAGCAACTGTACTGTTAACACAAGGAAACAAAATCAGAAGTAAGAAACAAAAACTGTTGGAAAGGAATGGGAAAATGAAAGTTCACAGCTGAAATGAACAAAAACCCACGCCGATAAAGAAGAACATAGGAAGCTCACAAAAGGGGTTTGTTATCTTGTTGTTTACAACTGTCTTATACATTACTGGGAGAGTGGTTTTCACAAAGGTCATAAAAAGCAATTAAACGGGTAGTTTCAAAGGCTGGGAGTTGTAAGATACTCAGCGGGTCAGCTGGAAATCAAAGCTAATTCACCGTGTTTCTTTGCGGAACAGTATCAAGCTGTGGTCTTCATTATTTTAGCTTTCTATAAAGGCAAATCAAACCCAACTCAGTCGAAATATACTGATTGAGACTAAAGTTAACAACTTCATTAAAGCTCTCGCTAAATGGATTTGCCAAATGAATATGTCCAATAGTGCAAATCTGTGCACAGCAGGAAGAAACCTTGGATCCTATTGGCGTGCCCATCCCAGCTGATATAAATAACGGGTTGACTAGCATTCTGATGGAAAAAAGATCTACACAAACTTATTTCCAGAAACAACCTATAAATTGTGATATATTATATTGACTTGAATATAATACGCAGCTTTTTCAGCCAGATTCATAGCTGAAAAAAGCTGGTGCACAGTATATTTGCTGGCGCCTTATAGTCACATATTTATGGTAGATTTTACGGCCCAATCAGTTTCTTTAGGGTATGTTGGAGATGGCAGTGATTAGGTGGTAGTAAAGCACTTCCTCCTCTGTTCCCCTTCCCTTAGTCACTTCTCCAGGCCTGCAGGAGGGAAGTAGAAGAAATGGATTCTCCTCCTCAGACCACCAGCTGCACCAGGCTTCTTCCATGAAGGGAGGACCTCTTCCCCTCACCCTCTCCAAGCCAGCAGAGAAGGTGAGAAGCTTAGATGGGTTTGAACAGGGGATGGGATGGGAAGGGAAGCAGCCGAGTGGCTTGGAAGGCTTGGGGAGCAACAGGGTTGCACCTGCTGGCTTGCAATGGGATAAGGAAGAGCCCCCTGCCCTCTCTCTGCAGGCTTCCCATCCACAGCCACCCACCTTCCCCCTGCTCCTGCTGTGCCCCAACACTTCTACAGCCACTGGCTGCTCCCTTCTTTCTCCTTGCCTTTGCCCTGCTGGTTTGGGGAGGCTGCAAGGGGCTTCCTCCCGCCTCTCCGCTTTTCCCACCCCCACCAGACCCACAAGCACTGTCCTTTTCCAGGCATGTCCTAGATTTTAGCCCTGTCTCCTGGAAAAAAAATCTCCCTTCTCTTGTCAGCAAGCAGTATGCAGCCTTCTTGTAATTCAAAACTTATATGGAATAATACATTACATATAATAGTTTTAAATTGAATAACAATCAATATAGAGTTGAAATTAACCATATGAAAGCAGTATAAATGAATTTGTGTTGTCCAGTCCTACATTTTTCTTGGGTGTCCTACACTTTGGAGGGAACTTGTCCTCTTTTTGGTTATGACATATGGTCACCCTGCACAAGCACACCCAACCCTGCCCGGTGTTCTCACTCCCTGATGTTCAGGGGAGGGAAAGGGGAAAGCTCTCTGGCTCCCCAGATAGGTGGTCTGGGGAGGAGAGGGGAGACCAGGAACGGTGTCTAATGCACACCCCATTTTCAAAGGGTGCACATTACAATCGCCAGTAAGCCTTTTTTTTAAATCTCAAGCCTTTGAAAATGGGGGCACATTAGATTTGATGGCGTGTTACATTTGTGTAAATATAGTAGATTGCAAACAGTGTTATCCAATCTGATCCCATGGGGGACTGATCTAGAAAGGGATCAGGGACCTAAATTTCAAGGTTTTTGCAACCTTTAGTGGGAATGTTCTATGAGCTGTGGGTGGTGCAAGTGATTAAGACACTGTGCCTGTTAACCAGCAGGCCAGGGTTCGAGACCTGGGTTGGCCCCACAAGACAGGGTGAGCTCCTATCCTTAGCCCAGCTTTGCGACACCAGCTGGATCCAATTGTATTGGCTCTGCCTTTCCATTGGACTAATTCAGTGGCGTGGAGAGGGGGGTGGATTTGCTGCTTGGGTAACAGCCTATCCTCCATAACAATCCAAACCAGGCTTTCGTGCTTTGCATGCAGCGTATGCAGCGCCGAGCACGATACCATAGTCTTCCAAGACTGACGGAGGCCTGCTTTTTTAGTGGGAATGCTCAGTTGCCTGAGAGGGGGAAAGACTGAAGTTTTGAATGGCACTACGCATAACTGCTGCTGGGCAAAGAAATCGATCTTGGAGGGGAATCAACAACAGAATTCGGAACTGCAATAAAAAATAAGATGCAATAATAAACTGCAACATAAAAAACATATGTTAATGCATATTTTATTTTTTATCTTCCACTTAGTGTTGTGATTATGCCACAGCTAACAGCAAATCATTGACACAAATCAGGAGTGGAGACAGGCTGAAATACTGTTTCAATTACTCTGTTCACAGCAGCTACACCAAAAGCCCAGCTATAAATAAGTGCCAGATCCTCCATAGCCTCACAGATTAAGATTAAAGATAGGGAGGGCATTTGCATACTCCACAGTGCTGAGTGATAGTGGCGGCAAAGTACATGGAACTTAGTTCTGAATCCATGTGGGATTGTGATCAGTTAAATTCTTCTCAGTGACATGGAGTCTGAGCAAAAAAAATATGTTGTGGGATGGGGGCTGAATTAAGAGGGATAGGGAGGAATAGTGGAGCTTGCATGTATGCATGCTGGCAGGCAGAAGGTGCCACTGCTGTGGATGCCAGATTGGTTTGAGCTGCCATAGCTAGTGGATGTAACTTGTGGTGTGCAGCTAATGACACATAACTAGCGGGGCTGGAGGGGGCAGTCCACCCTGTGTACCATACATAGGGGGTGAAACCTGTGGGGTGAGCTGAGCAATAACATAACTTTAGTGAAGGATCAGAGTAACCTCCATCATGTTATATAACAGAGGTCCAAACTTTTGGTAGGAGGGGCACATAATCTTTCTGGCACTGTGATGGGAGCCAGGAAAACGATTTAGATTTCAAATTTGATGGGATGTGGGTCAAGGAAACAACATCATGATATCACGGCATGGAAAGTACTATTAGATCTTCCAGCCAGGACTGAGAGTCACATGAGGTGCAATCCTAACTTAGGCCAGCACAACTCATTGGTTTTCCCATGCACTGGCATAACCCTCCCCAAGGAGTGGCGCAGATGTGCCTTTACAGCACTTTTGTGACACCCTCAGGCCAGCATGGGACTTGTGCTTGGGCTTCTGTCAGCCTAACTGGCAGTTAGGTTTGCATCCAGAGTTGTTTTCTTTGATGTGCGCCAAGATGTAGGGCCTCTGGGAAGCTTTGCTCACTGGCTTTGCTTCAAACAGCTCACAACTGGACAAGAATCAAGTACCTCTGAGCTTCTACTCTTTAAGTGACAAATAGCTCCCTCGTCTACTTACTGCTGAAAAGACAGCAGTTTTATACCACCACTCATTTGGCAAGCTCCTTCTCCCGTTCTGACTAATTACAGTGTAGTCCAAAGGCTAACTGACTTGGCTGACGGAACTGATGTCTGGCATTGCTGAACTCCAGGAATCCAAGGGCACCTGGTTTGGGGCTGCTCTGCCAGCCTGACCCTTGGCTGATACCTCCTGGAGGATGGGGCTGTTCTGGTAGTAAACTGTAAATCTTCTCACCTGTGGCAATGTGAAAGGTAAATTCCCACAGTGCCAATATTTCTGCTGTGATCTTTTTGGTGTTCAGTAGAAGCTTTTAAAGTATTAGTGTCAGATTAAAGATGGACTGGAGGCTTTGTAGCCTGGCTTCTCCAGCTTCTCCCTGTCATCCGTATCACCTCGCCGGAGATAATTCTTCTTTCGCCAAGAATTGGTCAATTATTCAGATGGTTTGTTTTGATTCCCTTCTCACTATGTAGTCGTAGAAGGCATCGAGGAAACTGGTCATGCATACTGGTCATACCTTCCCTCAATAAGTGTCCAACATACATTTTTAGGCTTATAGATATAACGTATGGGACTCCTTTCATTTCAGGATCTTTGTCAATCTTCTCAGATGTGTGGAGAAGCCTGTGTGCATCCTCTTTGTAGTGGTATTCACTACATGGACCTGAGGGTGTGTGGCCTGCATAGACCCTGCAGTCAAGAGCCTGGGCAATTTCTGAACAAGTGGTAACAGATGCAAGTGGATGTATATCCCTGGTAGAGAAATATGTGGTTGAAAGGCAGGATCTGACAAGAAATAGGAGAGGCGTAGAAGTTTTGCCCCAGCCTGCTTCTCCCTTGAGACCAGTAACTATTTGCCTCTCTCTGTAGCCTCAAGGAAGCTGAATGTGCAGGGGTCTCCAAAACCTGGACCAGGGGCTAATGTGGCCTGCAGCAAGCTTTTATGTGGTACTCAGTCAGTGTCTGGTCTACTGAGGGCTTCTGTTTCACTCAACAGATCACAACAAGGGCTGTGCTCTGTTTGCATCCAGCTCTTTTGAGGGCTTCAGAACTAGAATTCCATCTTTATTTATTTAAATTTATATTTAGATTTTTTTGGCCCTTAACAACATGCCAGATATTTGATGCAGACCTTTGGCCAAAATGCTTGGAGATCCCTAAGAACATATGAAGATCCTCCACTGAATCAGGCCAAAGGCCCATCTAGTCCAGCAGATCACCAGATGTCTCGGGGAACACATAAGACACCTGCATCCAGTTGCCCTCCCAGCAACTGGCATTTTGAGGTTGTCCACATGTACATCTATTTATGCACACATCCACACACATACCCCTCATGGCATGTACTTCCCTTCCAGTCATTGCATCTCCCTTCCATGTACATTTCAGCATGCAGCTCTTGGGATACAAAGCAGCGAGTAGCGACCTTGTGAGTGGCCTGAGGCGTTTTCAAACTGTTTCCTTCCAAACTGTTTCCTTCCAACCATGGAAGAAGTACCATTTGGCTACCTGAATATTCAGTAGGTGCCACTGATATTTTTAAAAAGGCAAGTTTCATTTAAGCTATGGGGTATTTTACATAATACAGCAAATTACTCTAGTGTGTTTCACCACCTGTCAGTGTGTTCGGCTTATTTTATCCCCCTTTAGTTCTTTAAAAACTACTTTTAAAGTGATGTATGGATTTTTAAAAAATGCCTTTTATCTTTCCCCAGGGATAATAGCCAGAAACCTAGCAGTCCTTTGTGCATGCTCCATGGTAGCGACACTTGAAAACTATTAATGCACTCAGCGTGTCTTTCCAGCTCTTTCAATCTCTTGTGCATATTCCATGACACACTTCCTTGTTTATATTCATTCCTAAACATCTGTCATTAGTGATGCAATTTCTGCAATTCTTTGATATTACAAGTGGCTTCCTTATGAATACAAGAAAGACTCTGCTGGTTTAGGCCAAAGGACCATCCAGTGCAGCAGTCTGATTTCCACAGTGACTCCGCAGCTGCCTTTGAGAAGTCCACAAGCAAGATATTTTCTTTCGCCATTATACTCCTGCAACTGATATTCAGTGGCATATTACCATAGTGGCCTGAGGTGGTACGTAGCCATTGATAAACTACCCTCCATTAACCGGCTGTACTTTTAAACATGCATTAACGTGTGCATACAGGGGATGGCACACATGTGCACTTTCATGTGCTGGAACTCCATGCCGTGCCTGATGGCCCAGCTCAATAGCATGGCAAGGAAAGAATGAGTGGTGAAAGATGCAACACATCTTTTATGTGGGGCATCATTTATCAGTAATAGGAAAGGGGAATCAAAACAGAGCAGTGTTTCCCAGATGTTGATCCCTGTGTGTGGCAGATGTGGCAGCAGATGAACAGACGCCTTCCACCAGATTTGGCTCAAGCAGTAGAAGCAGAGCTTTGTGAGGAGTATTGGCAGGGTGACCATATGACCAGATTTTTCCAAATTTGTCCTGTTTTCAACTTTCTGTCCAGGAGTCCTCCAAAAGGGCTTCATCGTCCTCCATTTTGGCTTCATTTTGGAACTTTGCAGTGGTGTGTAGTACACATCATGTCATATGTCGTTGGATTCATATTGAAGAGCAGAATCCAATGCATAAAATAGGTTTTGAAATATCTCCTTCCTAAAAAAAGTTATGGCCAAAGAACTAAAAATCTAAAATATGCATTGAGCTCTAAGGGAAAGTGAAAGTGCCTAATATCACAGCTTTACTCATGAGTAGGCAAACGTGCCATTGTCTGTCAGAAAGGCGAGGCTGCGAGGAATCCAAGACCTTGTCCTCCTTTTGAGGTTTGGGCACCTGGTCACCCTGAGTATTGGCTTTGTGCGCCACTGGACAGCAGCTCAGGTACCTTTGGTGGTACATGTACCACAGGTTGAAATAAGTAGAGCCAAAGTTTCTAGCAGCTTTGGAAACACAGGACCTCAATTATTATTATTGTTGTTTAGTTGTTCAGTCGTGTCTGACTCTTCGTGTCCCCATGTACTGCAGCACACCAAGAACCCCTATTCTTCACCAGCTTCCAACTTCTGTCCACATATATTACTTAAATATTCTTATAATTAATAATAAATTTTATGTAGTGAGTCTTGATAGAATGTTGTTTTAAAAAGTGAATCTGGGGCTAAAATATTTGGGAAGCAATTTTCTATAGGCTGCAATCCCAGCGTGCAGTTGGGTCGGCCTAAGCCCTTGTGCTTGTGCTACTTAAGTCTTGTGCTGGCATGGGGGTGTCACAAAAGACTTCTGCTCCACTTCTGGGGAAAGGTTCGGCCAGTGCACAGACATGTGCTTGTCTCCCTACATCACCATCGGAAAGGGAAGACTGATGAGTTAGGCCAGCCTAGGTTATGACTGCATTCATTATGTCATATCAAGCTACACCATTCCCACTATGCTCTTCCCTGGACGTTCAGTAACTTGAATCCTTTAAAAATGCTATCCCACGCTTTCTCTCCAGATAACCATTAAGCTCACAATATCTACATTTTCATCCAAGCTCTTGCTTCAGAGACTTCTGACATTTGTATAAAACATCTATACATTCTGCCATCTCCCAAATAGTGGTGTGTTTTTACTTACTGCTTTTTATGCTCTTTGATCAGCTGCCCAGTTCTGCAATACTGTATGTTCATGTTTCCTTTTACTTTTCACTTCAGACCTTAGAAGCAGAAGCAACATCCATTCCAGACACACGACTGAAATGACAACATTATCGTTTTTGGGAATACTTTAGGAGACATGCTCCTGGAAGGTACTTTCATAACCATCTGTAAGTGCTTCAGGGCACTGCCTGATTGGGTTCACCTGGCAGGATTAAATTCCAAAGCATGAAAGTGTACATTGAGATTAAGGACCAAACTACGTAGTAGAAAGAACAAGAGGCTTCTGCTAAAAATGGGAGCCCTGTGTTGCACTTTCTCCCCTCCTGCAATAGTCCCTGACACCATTATTACCTTGTACATATTCCCACCCTTATCTCTATCATTGGCTGTTGTTGGCAGGATGAGAAAAGCACATTGCAGTGATGTAAGCAATTATGGAGCAATTAGGTCTGCAATTATTTTAATTAGACCTGTAATTAGAGGGAGAGAGGGGGCTTGATATAGGGCTGCCACTTTTGGCAGCTACCTGCTATTCCTTCTGAACCTGTAGTCTTTTGAAGTGAAATCCTCAAACACATAGTCCAGAAACCTCAAGCACACCTTTTCAGTATGAAAGTTAGAAGGTATAACTTTCTTCAGGTCTAAATATATTTGTTCTTCTGTTTATACGTCGTATATACACTCTCTTTCTCTCTCTTTCTCTCTTCCACATTTCTCTTTTCTTTCCTATTTCTCTTTTCTTCTGCTGCTAGTCTGAAAAAAATGGTATCTTTGGGTCCTTTCAGATAATTCTTTTGGGACAGCTGAATTTCACTTGTAGAGTCAGTGGACCTGGACAGGCTTTCCTACAGAGGTTATGTGATGTTGCAATGGGATTAAAACATACACATCATTGTACCCAAATGGGGTGGGACATGAACCCACAACCCTTGGGGCACTACCGAGGTTCTTGGAGAGACAATCAATGAGACAGGAGAATGCTACACAGATCCTTTATTACACCTGCGAGGGGACTGACACAGGGAACTGACACAGCCACGAGTGACTATGCCAGCCCTGATACACAATTAGGAAATTACTTTTATAGGACAGTTTTAAGAGAGGAGGGTACAAATAGCAAGGAGGAGTGGTACAAATGACTGAAAGCAAAACTTGGACCCTGGTTTGCTAGATTTTGTGCAAGGGTGGGATTCAGGGGATGACGACAAGTAGTGGATGGGCAGGCCAGAAGGCAAACTTGCAATGTGTCACCCAACTCTTTTGAGACTGTGCATTCTTAGGGCTGCTTGGGATTCTTGCTTAATTGCATAAAACATGTATTTTTGCTATATTCCATCCTTTTCATTCTGGCCTGGGTGTTTAGTTCCCTGTCTTCTATTGTTTTTCTGGCTCAGAGCAACTGGGTCCCCATGCTATGGGGACCAGAGGGGGATTGCGCCTGGGTCACTTGGACCTAACAAGATATTCAAACAGGCTGTTTATAACAGTTTTGGGACAGAACACATATACATAGGCAAGCACTTATTAATTACAATTAATGATTACAAGGCACAAATATCTTTAGAAAATAGTTTGGACAAGTTATTTTTTATAACAGGAACTTTTTTGGTATACCAAGAACATCTAATGTCTTTGGCTTTGCAGCTTTGGTCAATGCAAGAGGATGGAGGGCGCTGGAAAGTGTGAATTTAGACACAAGGCCTGGATATGTGGGTATACCTTTGTATAAGGGTCTTGGGCTCCATGTTGTCAATTTTGTTTCTGTTATTGGATATTATGCAATATCAACCTCCCACTTTATCACTCCCCCACAATACTGTAGTATAGTCCATTCAGAGGGATTGTGATAAAAGGGATAAAATTATTTGAAATCCAGATATGTTGTGGTGAGGTATGATTTGCAGAGCAGTGTTTAATCTGAGCCTATGGGCTGGACTTCCTGAGAGGCATTCGGACTTATCTGTGAGCTTGGGGGACCTAAGTAGCTCAGGGGTGGCATGGTCTCAGACAGTGGTGGGCCTGGCCTGGCCCAACAACCGTAGCCACCAGATCGGTAGCAGGGGGGCAGAATTAACAACCTGTTTGGGCAATCCGACCCGAACCGGTCAGTGCCCACCACTAGTCTCAGAATTAAGTGGACATTAAAGAATCCTTTTTGATTCCCAAAGATGCCAGAGATGCAACAAGTGTGGGTAACAATATACTACCAGAATCGCCAGCACTGTGAGCAGAAGGGAAATTATATTTAAAGATGATCTTGTCTTAAGGGGTTTGCACAGAGCATGAGCTCCCTTGATGCTATTGCTCATTCAGACCTTTAGACCACAGCCTCATTATACTGGCAAAACATGCTTTTCTGTTGTCATGGAGTGCAGACCTGTTTGACTCCTAACCTTAAACATCTTGTAGTTCACTTTTACTCTGATTAGTTTATTATACTCTTCCAGTGTGTTCAGTTTCTTGTTGAGGATTCCAAATGTGTGGTGTAACAAGAGTGGCCAAGGTCAAAATACTCTGTATCACAGTCCTAATGAAAACCCCCATTTGCACTGTGGGGAGCTGTCTGTAAAGCTGCAATCCTAAACACACTTTCCTGGGAGTAAGACTCATTGGACACAATGGGGATTACTTTTGAGTATACATGGTTAGGATTGTGCTCTAAGACTACTTTGTACAAGGAGTAATATATGTCAAGTGTTTTGAACACTATAAAATACAATCTTACAACTATTCCTCCTCCTGATATTACCACATACTAATAAATAAAGTAGCATGATGGCTGAACAGCTTGATCCAATGTAAATTGCTTTGTGATGATGCAGCAGCACCAGCTACTGCTGGGTCCTATGGGAGATTTCTGGCTTCTGCAGTTCTCCTTGAGGTTAAGGATTCATTTGTCCTATGCAGCAGGGTAAGACCCAGCAACATCTATGGGTCACATAACAGAAGTGCATGTTAGATTGGTAGCTTCATACAACACTTTTTTGTTCATCTTTCGGCCATGGTAGCAATACTATCCAACAAGATCTTCATGAAAAGATGTGTATACCTCTTCCCAGATGTGGTATCCTACCAGTTTGCACCAGTTTTATAGAGCTTCTATGGGTAGCTCATGAGCTTCGGGTTCTATAGAACCATTAGCTACCTGGCTGGCCTGGGCATCAGCTAGCTGGCTGGCTGATGTGCAATGCACAGAGACGCACTGCACATGTCCATGGCTGTGGACATGTGCAGTGTGTTTGTGCGCACCCATAGGTCCTTGCTCTGATGGTGGAGCAGCAAGACCCTATATCTGCTGGGGATTATTTTTAGCTTCCTCCCCCTGGATACACAAACTGTGGGTACTATAGGGGAAGACTGTCTCTGTGGTTCCTGTGCAGCCATTAATGTAGATTCTTACCAAAGTGAAAAATGTTCTTCTTTATGCAGGTTACTATAAACATTTGAGCTTATAGCAATACACAGGCAGGCTGCTGGCAACCTGAATGCTTGAAAACATTCTACTATTGTTAATAAGAAACAGTGCTTCCTCTTGATCTAGTATTTTGAAGACTAAGTCAAAAGAATTAGTTTTGAAAAGATTCTAAAGAATCTTCTAAAGAATCTAATTTGAATGATTGATCTAGTCTTTGAAGCATTCAGGCTTTGGCAATATGACTATACATAAATATAACCTTAAATGCTTGTAGTAACCTATATAAAGAAGAACATTTTTGCCCTGGCTGCAATCTTATGCACAGTTACTGGAATATATTGAAGTATATTGAATATACTGGGACTTATTTCTGGGTAAACTGCATTAATGGTCATAGAAAAGGGTACTGGGACAGATTTGTGGATAAGTGCATATGTGGATCCATAGATGCAGGGGCCAACCAGTTTCTAGCTTTACCCTGAGATAAGCCAGACCACATGCACCTTAGAGGCTATTGATGTTCTCTGCCTTAGAAATCCAAGATCAGGCAAAACCAACGGCCTCAGATTGACACGGAGAAGTTACAGTGATGCCATTAGGCAGACAATAGATAGACATTGGATGAAGCTGCTGTGGTCTTACTCTCCTAACGTTGTCTGTAAAGCTGTTTTCATTCGTTCAGGTCATCAATGATCCTGCATCATACAAACAAAAAATGAAATGAGAAATGTGTTTGCTGTTTCTCTGGATCTCAGGAGAGTCGCTGGGTGGGGGTGAAGGGAGAAAACATTCCAAGTCAGGATGATGTGATTGCTGTATGTAATGACAGGAACATTAAGGAACCCTACAATCCAGAGTAACTATGGGAGCAGGTAAGAGACATTTATGTCAACGTAGTTATGGCACCACCTAGTGAAAACCTATGGGAAATTCATATTGCAATCTAGAGTAAATTGTTTTTACATTGGAGCAATATTCCCTGTAGTTACTCTGCACTGCACCCGAACAGTCAGTTTCAATAGGAATTCTTCATTTTGGACAACTGCTTTTATCTCTTTGTCTTCTGGTTATAACAGTATACTGTGCGCTTCAGTGTTCAGTCATGTGGCCACTTGGCCACACAGGAGTCTTTGGTCAATAAGAAGGATAAGAAGAAGATAATAAGAACTCTTTGACCTAATAAGAAGGATAAGCGCCACCTTTAGAATTGATCACAACTATCAGCAGCCTACTGGGGACAACCATTACTTTTTAATGCAGGTTCTAACTTACATACTATGGGTACAATCCAGAGTAACTACGGGAGCACGTAAGAGACATTACGTGCACCCTTAGTTACTGCACCACCTAATGAAAACCTATGGGAAATTCATATTGCAATCCAAAGTAACTTGTTCTTGCTACGGAGCAAGGACTCCCCATAGTTATTCTGGATTTCACCCTATGGCTGCAGTCTTATGCACACTTACTGGAGTATATTGAAATATATTGAATATACTGGGACTTATTTCTGAGTAAACATGAATAGGTTTGCATAGAATTTATCACAGAGTGGACAGGAAATAGAAAACGTGTTGGATTAATCTAGCCATACGGTGCAGGGGGGGCATGGAGGTGCTTTCAGAAGAAAGTGTTCAGCTATTGATTCCTCCTAATTCTGCTGGGAATTATTGTCAGAATGGTGTGGTTTTCATTGGAGCAAAAAAGACCATCTGCTTCCACCTCCAAGCCTTGTTGAGGAAGAGTATAGCAGCCTTAAAACATAACCGAATAGCAGCAACCCAGTAGGCAGTCTTTATGTGTTCAACACAAACACTTTTTGAATGTGAGCTATTGTTTGCCCATATCAATTAGAAAGTAAAAAAAATAAGAAGAATTGTGCTTTGTTAAAATAAAAGCAGTTGTTTTGACAGAACTCTCACTCCCCCCATGATGACTGCTTTTTAAGTAACATATTTGTACTAGCTGTGCATATTCAGGTCAGTGTTTGCAGCATATGGTGACTACCTCCCAATTGCGGTAATGTTTGGTGTCTTATTGAAGCACACTAATAGGGCAGAATTTGTTCCCGGAATGGCTCTGAGTTCCATCTGTTCATTCAGATGCCAGCTGTTAAGATTTAAGTTAAAGCTCAACTGATGGATCTGGAAGTGATCGGAGAAAGAAACAGGTAGCTTTTACTTCCGGCTTAGGAAGGCAACACAAAAACCAGGTAAAGGGAATGTAGAATTGGAAGGAACCAGGAGATCCCACAAGTTGCATACACTGTCTGGGGAAACATAAGAAAAGCCTCCACTAGATCAGGCCAAAGTCCCATCAAGTCCAGCTTCCTGTATTGCACAGCGGCCTACCACAACATGCCTTAGGGAGCACATATGACACCAGCATCCAGGTGTACTCCTCCTCCCCTGCATCTGACATTTTGAGGTTGTCCACATCTACACACATCCCCCATGGCTTGTAATCTGAGATGGTCCTTTCCTCTAGGAATTAGTCCAACCCCTTCTTAAAGGCATTGAAGCTAAATGCCATCACCACATCCTGTGGCAGGTAGTTCCACAGACCCAACTACACTACAGTAAAGAAATATTTCCTTTTGTCTGTCCTAATCCTTCCAGTATTCATTTTTAGTGGATGTCCCTTAGTTCTGTTGTTACATGAAAGGGAAAAGAGGATATCTCTATCCTCTCTATCAATCCGTTGCATAATTTTATACATCTCAATCATGTCCTCTCAAGCCCCTCTTTTCTAGACTGAAGAGCCCCAAACGCTGTAGTCTTTCCTTATACTGAAGGTGTCCCAGACATCAATCATTATAGTCACTTTCTTCTGAACCTTCTCCATTTGCTCTATATCCTTTTTGAGATGTGGCGACCAGAACTGGACACAGTACTACAAATGTGGCCTCACCTTTGATTTGTACAATGGCATCATAATTTTTACCGTTTTATTCTCACTCCCTTTCCTAATGACCCCAAGCATGGAATTTGCCTTCTTCACTACCACCGCACCTTGGGTCGAAACCTTCATAGAGCTATTCACTAGCACCTCTAAATCTCTCTCCTGCTCAGATAGCTCAGATCCCATTGATCTATATGTAAAGTTAGGATTCTTTGCCCCAATGTGCATAACTTTCCATTTACTTACGTTAAGTAAGTAAGTAGTTGCCATTTTGTTGCCCATTCTTCCAGTATGGAGAAATCTCTATAGAGCTCTTCACAGTCTCTTCTGGTCCTCATCACTCAAAATAGTTTGGTGTCATCTGTGAACTTGGCTACCTTGCTGCTTACTCCTCTGGGTCATTTATGAACTGGCTGAAAAGCACCAGTCGCAGAACAAACCCCTGGGGCATATTGCTTTTCACCTCTCTCCATTGGGAAATTTCCCATTGAAACCCACTCTCTGTGTCTTGCCTCTCAACCAGTTTCCAATCCAAAAGGCAGTATAGAAACACCAGTTATCATCATCGTCATTGTCGTTGTCGTCATCATCATCATCATCTCAGGTAGGTATAGACCACTGATGTTAAAAGAACGAAATCGAATTAGAACTCAGAACTCTGGAGCATGAGAGGATGTCATCATCAAAACCAATGGCTTTTGACATGGAACTTGCTCCTGGTTTCTCTCCAATCTAATTTTCACAATTTCAGCTTAACCAACTGTACTTGTATTGAGCCTGATGGATGGGGAAGGATTACATCTCTGCCTAATCAATGAAACAAATTCAATTTGTATGTACAAATAAAAGAACACTTTAATCATCCTTCTCTCTTTGAGGAGCTATACAATGGAAACCTAGCTTGCATTGGAACTATGAGGCTGTCTATCCTGCCCCCTATCCAGAGCAGGGTTGGGTCTGTCCTGGTGAACTCAGGATTCTGGTTTGTTGGGTTGGGAGAGGTTATAATATTTCTTCCACCAAAGTCTGGCAATGGGGGGGGATAACTAGGTGTGATATCTTATGAAGTATTGGGAACACCCAGCTAGAATGGATTTGACAATATATTCCCAATCAGAGTCCACTGACATCATGATGCAATTCCCTTATGTGGGCAATGTGAAGCAGCATTCAAGTTGCCAATGACCACATGCATCTTTTGGGTCAAGCACCAAACATTTCCTGCAAATAGAGGTCAGTTTTAAGCATTAATGAAAACCAATCTAAAGATGGGGGAAGATTTAACAATCTACAATTCCATGCTCATCTGAATTCAGTGATGCCTTAGGTTCTCTTTACTTGGGATCCAAGCATAAGGATGGTGGTAAGACTAAGGGGGGTAAGACTTGGATCTGCTTCAGGCTCAATGTATGCTTTCTGTTTTTCAAAATACATTTTTAGGAGGCACTCCAAACACTTTCCGCTGATCTATTGCTTGTCATACTTGGCTCTGCCTTTTAAACCAGGTTTTGGCAGCTAATAGATGTACTTCTTCAGTATTTACCCTGTGGAGACCAGAATATGTCAGATCCAAAAGTTGCCTGAATGTATTCCATTATTCTGAGAGGCTGTCGTGTTCCCAGGCCACTCTGAACGTACAGAAGCCAGAAACAGTCATTGCAACGGATGGCAATATATTCCAATTATTCTGACATCACCTATGCCTGTGTCTTCATTAAGCACACTGGGAAGGCTCTATTTGTAACTGAACATCTTTTTTCTTTCCATAGGCTTTTTTCAACGAAGACTTGAGATTTTATCTAATCTCGTTGAGATATTAAAAAGAGTTGTCTCATTTTCTCATTTGATCAAGCTGCTTGCCATATCCTGAAAGAAGTGGGGCCTGAGAAATTGAAGAGCTGTCTGTACTAGCCTGCTGGTCCCAAATATAGGGGAACCATTTATCCACTACTGGAACATCATTATGACATCACTAGGGCAGACCACTTGTGTCGTTTCAGGTAGAGAGGGTGCAACATCACTGCATGCTCTGCACACTGGAACCCACTGCACACTTATGTGAGGTCACAGACTGTGAGAAGTGGGCCATCCTTTGTCGAAAGTGGGTTGTGAAATTTGCTTTAACCTCCAGAATGTTCCCAAATACATCATGACCTCTTATGAGGCAAGCATAATTCCACTTTCTTATGTGCAAAAGAACCCATTCAAGGCAAACCCTACAATCCAGAGTAACTACGAGAAGATGTAAGAGGCACTTACTCTGGATTGCTCTATGCATTTCCCATTGGTGGCACTGTAACTACGTTGGTGTAAAAGGTCCCATAGTTATTCTGGATTGTAGACTATCCCCCAAATCCAGAGTAACTACGGGAGCACATAAGAGACTTTACGTGCACCCATAGTTACTGCACCACCTAGCGAAAACCTATGGGAAATTCATATTGGAATCCAGAGTTAAGTTGTTCTTACACCGGAGCAAGGACTCCCAGAAGTTACTCTGGATTTTGCTCTATGTCTTTTGGACACTCTAGAATGGTGGTTCTTGAGCATTTCAACATGGGACCCCTTTCTAAGAATGCACACATAGCTTAGCTTTTCACTCCAGATAGCACTTCAATAGAAGCAGTGCTCTAGGAGCTTTTCCTGTTGCGGCTTCATTGTACACCTCAACCATCATGTGCTATAGGAACGTTTACAGTTCTATTTGCTTCAGCAGATGAGAAGGCAAAAATGTACCTGCAACCCCTGTTGAGTCCCCATTACTCAACCCCTGTTGAGTTCAGCTTCATTTCAGTGTGCACATCTCTGCTCCTGATGCACATCACTGGTTAACTGCCAGTGTCAGAATATTCAATGTTCTAGAGCAAGGTTTGCAGTGGGTTCATGGCATCCTGTGACCACCCTAATGGAGCACTGGGTTCTAAGTACAGAAGGCACAGGTACTGGCTCAGCTAGGTTTCCCTCTAATGAGAATAGGTCCTTAGCATGGGCACCCTTTCCAGCTGGCTCCTGATACTGCCAGTTGATAAGGTCAGAGTAATGCAAGAGGCATCCAGCTACAATGCAGGCTGAGCAGACATGGAAAGAAATGGGAAATCCCATCCAGCTTGCTACAGCCCTGTGTCCTTCAAATTGTTTAGTTCTGACCTTGCACATCAACTTGCACTAGAATGCAATAATTACAGCTCATACCAGGAACATTCACTGTAACAGGAGGCATATCCTTCTTCACCTGTCTTTTTTTTTTTTTTACTTCAGGTTTTCCTGTTTAGACTCAATTTCGTATTTTACACTCCGCTGAATCCATGGGGAAATGAAGCCACAACCTTTCTGCTTGTAAGCTGATGAAATCTGGGAAGAATCAATCCTGAAGAGAACCTGATCAAATGCAGTTTTCATGCAAGATTTTAGAAAGCACTTTCTTAAAGCCCATTGATTTTTTCCCCCTAAGGAAAAACAGCTGTAGGTGGATGATTTTGTATAAACCCAAAGTAAACTGCCAATCTAAGGTCCATAGTTCACCCTCGCACCATGAGAGAGCTTTCTCTTCCCTCTCTCTTCCCTTCAATTTCAGATTAGATCATGTCAGGGGTCGGGACTAGTTCACTGAATCCTTTTTCTTCTCTCAGGGAGAGGTCCGTACCCTAGTGCAGGGGTGACCAGCTCCAGCATTCACCAGAACCTTTCTGTTCTGAAAAATAGAATAATTCTGAATAGAATAGCTCTGGTGAAGTGTGTTTTGCTGAACAGCTGACTGCTTCCTCCACACAAAAGTGGTCAAGCACCATAACTAAGATGGAGGCATCAAGTGAGAAAGGCTTCCATTGATGCAGCCAGGCATCATATTACATACAGACACATTCATTTTTTTAAAAAAACATTTTATTCCTGTCACTTGTCTGACAGCCTGAAAGTATGGTGGTTCCTTTCCATTTTTTTTATAACTGAAACCTGTAATGATGCCTTGATTAAGATTTGACTGAGCCAGTAAGAACTACATAAAAGTACCCTTTTCGGTATGTCCTGTATATAGTTTCTGGCTCCAACTAAGGCCACCATTTTCCTGTCCTACAGATTTGTCCCTGTTCCCCTTTGAAGCGAGTTCTGTGAATTCTTCTGACATGTACTGTACATTTCTTTGGTAAGAGCTAAGATATCAGGCAACAAGGTCAAACTATGGTTATAAATAAATAATATTGTAATTTATATATGCATTTCAGTATTGCTCACCTCTGCAACTCCTCCTGGTTATATGTATCTCTCTCTGCCAATTTTAGAATCTTCTTATCCTTGGACCACTTCCTCTTCTAAGTTCTACTCCCTGTTATCTTAAGTACTGGCCTACTTTTCCTAAGTAGCACTTTCCTTACTTTTCCCGTGCTTTCTTTAGACTCTTCTAAAACTAAAAAGGTAAAAGTACAGGTACTCCTGCAGGTTGTACTGCTAGTCATGTACTGCTAGGTGCTCATCCTCATTTCTAAGCTGAAGAGCCAGCGTTGTCCAAAGATATCTTTGTGGTCATACGGCCAGCATGACTATAAGCCAAAGTGCATGGAATGTTGTTAACCTTCCCACTGAGGTAGTACATATTTATCTACTTGCATTTCCATGCTTTCAAACTGCTGGGTTGGCAGGAGCTAGGCAAGGGATGGAGGCTCACTCATAGCACTCTTGAACCCTGGCCTACTGGTTAACCCTCGGGGTTAACCGGGCATGGTGTCTTAACCACTGAGCCAAACAGTTCAGCAAATGGCAACACTTTGCATTTGAGGTTCTTCTGTGACGTAGCAGCATTCAGCAACTCAGGTTTGGGCAGTTCCCCAACATCAAATTGTTGAGCACATGGAGACTGGGATGCAAAGCATTGTGTTGTGTGGTGTTCTCAGTGCACATGAAGCTCTTTAGTGTCCTTCTTTCCATGGCAGCCTCCAGTCCTCTCTCAAGCATGTGTTGAAGTTGTTCCTTGTGGTTATAGATCTATTTTTGCTTTTTCTTTATTATCCCTGTTGTTCCTAAAAGCATTGATTTTCAACCTTTTAAATTTCATGTTACCTGGACCGGGTGCTAATATTTTCAAGCATACTATCACTTTGTTCTGATAGTAAATTGAAAAGGCACAGCATACTGCCAGCAAGGAGCTCACATCCCCCAATAGTCCTACTAATGATCTTCCCTCAAATTCCTGTTATCTGTGACACACCACTTACAACACACCAATGTGCTGTGGCACGGAGGTTGAAAATTACTGTTGTAAATAATTTTTTTAAAAAAATTGGAATTCATTAGGGCATGTGACATGTTAAATTATATGTCCAGTTTTTGAGTATATGTTTGCTTCATACTTGAAAGAAGAAAAAAAGAATCTTTCAAAGGATGCCTACATGTCAAAGTTGTTGGAACTGACAACTTGTTTAAAAATGGGGGAAAAATCTGCTTGGAATTCAAAGACTCCTCTAAACCTGAACAGTTTTATTTGTTCATCTGCTTTGTCTTCCTGTTTGTCAGGAAGCCTTTTATCTCCTCCTTCCTTACACTGGGTGAAGCCTACACTTGTCTTAAAATGCTTGATGGCTCCATTCAAGCTGGGTGTCATTGACAGCTATTGTGCAAAATGCTCTACTTAGCCCCTTGCTTGTTCTTTTTAAGCTATTCTTTGGTTGGAGTGCTGGGAAAAGGAAACTTGGAGAGTGCAGAGGCTCCTTCTTTGAATGTCAAGACGCAGAGACACTTTGCAGATCTCCATGGAAGGGCTCTCATTAGACTGAGAAACTGTCTTATCCAGAATCCTGACTCCATCTTTGGGATTTCCACAAGAATTACTCACCTTATCTCCACCATCTTACCTGTTCTGGTGGGGCATCTGGGAGCTGCTGGTGTGTGCATGCAACCTCCGGCCATTTGCGTCAGTGGCTTCAAAGTGCATTGCTACGGCATGGCTTTTGTGAGGCATTGCTCCTCCAATGACAGTGGTGGGATTGCAAGATTTAGGATTGTGAGTTCACAGGACCTAGACCAGTGATTTTCAACCAGTGTGCCATGGCACACTGGTGTGCCATGGATAGTCCTGAGGTGTGCTGCGGGAATTTGGATATCAACATTCATTAATAGGAAAATTGGGGGATTTGAATTCTGGTGTGCTTGTCAATGGTGAAAACAACTTATGGTGTGCCTTGACAATTTCAGTGACTTGTTTAGTGTGCCATGAGATGAAAAAGGTTGGAAATAACTGACTAACCCCCAAATCCAGAGTATGTAAGAGACTTTACGTGCACCCGTAGTTATTTCACCACCTAATGAAAACCTATAGGAAATTCATATTGCAATCCAGAGTAAGTTGTTCTTACACTGGAGAGGGACTTCAAATAGTTACTCTGGATTTTGCCCCTAGCCACTCAGCTGCTAAGTGGTGCCGTGTTCACTGGTATTGCAGCATTGTTATTAATTTAACAAGATTTTAATTTTTTCAGAAATTGCAGAAACATTTAATTTGGGACTTTTTTTTTTCCTAGTTTGACATTATGATTATTTTTAGATCAAACTTCAGTTTCAAGCACGAGCATATGAAACAGCCTTCTGAAACCACTGGTCCTTCTGGCTCAGTGCTGTCTGCAGCAATCCCTGCTTCCAGACAAGGTCTTTCCCGGCCGTACCTGGGAATGCCAGGAATTGTATCTAGACTTTCTGCATGGAGGGAATGTCCTTTTTTACTGAGCTAAGGACCTTTTTCATAGCAACCCTGGAGGAAAAGATTTTTTGAAACTACTATTACATCTCACTGATTGTGTTCCCAGCCAATACTGTCAAGTTGATTCATTAAACATTTTGCCACAGGGATGTGTTTAAAACTCCTAGTGGGGTCCAAAAATAAAAAAAAATTAAAATAATTCACACAAGTTATTGGAAACAAATCTGAAGTAGGAGGACATAGTGGAGATAAGCATTTCGTACATTCATGTAAAGCCTAAATTAATGCACATCAGTTTGAGTGTCTATGCATACATTTTATAGAATCCATGTCAGATCCATGACTGCAGTAATAACACAGCCTTGAAAACAGAACCTCACTGATTCCAGCTCTCCAGATAGACACATAATCCTCATTCATGCGAATATGAAGTTACACACATGTGAAAAGAGAGGCTCATCTAATACTTCCCTAATCCTTTCAGTGCCTTCGACATCTGTGGCACTGTGCTTTCTTTAATGCTTTAATAGCTGGATATTTCTAAATCTGTCATAACACTCCAGGGCATCTAATTTGTTTGTTTGTAGGCTATTTCCTTTTTAAAAGCTCTGGCAAAGGCTGGGAAAAAAATTGTTTCACTTTTTAATTCTTCTTATGGATCGTTCATGTCCAGAGACTATCTCTATGTTGTGTCCACTGAGGCATCTGTTTTCAAATAAGTGAGGGCAGCAAATTCCGGATTTAGCCTCCAGCTTTTTTTCCTCAGAATAATTTTAAAGAATCCTTTTTTGAAATAAGGGAAAAATGGAATTGGAGATATTTCATACCAAAGAGAATTACCAATTCAAAATGTAACATATGGCCCATTCTTTGTGCTAGGCGAACATGCTTTCCACCAGCATGTTCTGTTGCAAACAAACTGTAAAGGGTTTTGTGACTGTATTTCCAACAGACATGCCAAAGGGGAAGCCAGAACTCATTTGTGCCGGAAGGGACACCAACTGGCTTAGGGGGTGGGCAAGGATGAGCAGAGTGGTCCAGAACGGTGGCAGGATCAATGGTGCCATATTTTAACCCCCTTCCAGGGACTGTCTTCCTGCATGGATCAACATGGATTTGTGCCAGAGGTATTGCTGGTGCAAGTCCAATATGACACATAAAATTTGCTGGGGTTTACTCAGGGGCAAGGGTCCCCTCACCTCCAAAAGATCTTCAGAAGTCTTGGTTACATGCCATGCGGGATGTGTGTAGAGGTGGACAACCTCAAAATGAGAGATGCAGGGGAGGTGTCATGTGCTCCCTGAAGCATCTGGTGGGCTGCTGTGTGATGCAGGGAGCTGGACTAGAGGGGTCTTTGGCCTGATCCAGTGGAGGTCCTTCTTACGTTCAGAAGCAGTGCCAGACTTATGTATAAGTTAAACGAGCTATAGCTTAGGGCCTCACTCTCTTGGGGCCCACCAAAAATTTAAAGGAAAAAAACTTGCATGTACATTTCCAGAATATAAGATAAAAACAAATAAAATAAAACCTACATACAGCAACAGTGTTTTGTGTTGTGTAGGTCCACAAATTAGATCAATAAATTACCATATAGCATATATTCAACACAAAAAACACAGACAATTTTTTGTTGACGAAGGACAGCTGGACATATAAAGGGCTCCATTACCTTCAATAGCTTAAGGCCTCATCAAACCTAAATCCGGCACTGCTCAGAAGCCAAGGGGGACAGAATATAATGCCAGTGGTGCTGATTCACAATGCAGGAATTTAATTCTGATTCATCTGATACGGACCATCCATATCAAAGCCTTTTATTTATTCCTGCTATTTTTAACACTAACAAAATCCATTCATCTTTTTCATTTTGCTGCCCCCTCGTCTGCATGTGTGTCATTCATTGTGAAGGATCCGACATGCCCCTAGCAAGTTGTCATATGCATGTCCTGTTGAAATGAATGGGTCATTGTGCAGATCATCACAACTGTGGTCATGTCGGATAGTATCATGGTGGATTGTTCTCAGGTTCTTTTTTCTTTCTCCTGGTTGGAAAGAACCATTCTCTTCCTTTCGAACCAGACCAAAAAGAGATTAAATTGGGTTCATTTTTACTTATTATTTTAACAGATTGTCTCCCTGGCAGTAGGTGTCTTCTTGTTTTTAAAATAAATTCTTCACAGTTTCAGTTGTGGCCTCCTACAGAGCAGATTTTACAAAGCAAAATCAACAAGCCGCATTTCAAAGGGAGGAATGTAGGGGGGATACAGTAATATACCTGATATATAGAAAGAGTGGCCCAACTGTTGAGCCAGCTGCAAAAAGCAGAATTTAAAAGTATTGTGTATTCATTTTGGCAAATGCAGGCATCATCTAAAGAGCTTCAGTTGTGGAAGCCAAGGCTAGCATAAAAGGAAGAAAGGAGTCTCAGGATATTTAGGATTTTTTTCATTTTTGGATCAGTGTATGGATTCTCCATCTGTGGAGATCGCATACCTCTGAAAATCAAATCATGGGGACAGACAATAGAGAAAGTCTATCAACCAAATGTCTTGTTGAAGATCAACCTTCAACTGTTCAGAAGTGTCTTCATCAATGACGACAAAGGGCCCATCAATTCTTGACATAGCAGTGCCAAAATGGAGACAGTGCATCCTGTGGTGGGAGAGGCAGTTGCAGAGGTCTCCCATTTGTACCTGTTACCGTCAATAGATCAGTGACTACTGATCAAAGGCAGTAGCATCTAGTGGTTAGCATGGTCCCAATGTGTGCTAAAATCCTTGCTACTTGGCAGGTTGTATCACAAATGGACAAGCTACTGCGGGATGAGATAAAAGAGCTCACTCAAGCAAACTGGTCATCTACACAGGCTTAGGGCAAAATCCAGAGTAACTATGGGGAGTCCTCGCTCCAGTGTAAGAACAATTTACTCTGGATTCCAATGTGAATTTCCCATAGGTTTTCACTAGGTGGTGCAGTACCTATAGGTGCACGTAAAGTCTCTTATGTGCTCCCGTAGTTACTCTGGATTTGGGGTTTAGTCATTTATCTTGTCCCTAAAATGGGAATTATTTGTAGAATTACTTCAATTACAACCATTCCAGTGGTACTCAGTTACTTCTCATGTTTGTTATAGTGCTATCCACCTTGTGACTAGACGGATCCAGTATATCGGTTGCCACCCTAGGCTCTCTCATTTGAATGAATGCACTTTCTGTAAAGCCTTCAGGGACATTGATTTCCAGTTCTTCTCTTGTAGATTTCTCATTTTATGATGAATAAATTCAACATGTCTTGAAGCAAAAGAAACCTCAATAAATGTTGGCACAGTATACATAGATGGATTTGGATTTTTCATAATTCTGTTAAATATAAATCATGGGGATAGCGGGGGAGAATGTAAAAACATGCCATGCTTGTGGATAAACTACTGTGCTGGGGGCGATGCATTAAGGCAGCTCAGCTGGTCAAAAATTCAGCCTGTTCGCTCAAAAAAAAAAAGTTCACTCCATTGCCATTGGGTGCCGCTCTTTATCTTTGCTGAGGGTTTATCTTGAAATCACACATTTTGAAAACTTATGCAGGAAATGTGGAATTTGCTGCAGTATGGATTCTGAGCACTAAGAGCACTCATATCAGTTAGACTATGGAATGCAATGAGGCAAATAGTAGGAGAGACCTGACAATATGCCATGTGTTGTCTCTCCTATTTGGGAGAAAGAAAGAAGGAAAGAAAGAAAGAAAATCTAAATAATACTTACTGAAAAGAAAAAAAGATGAGATAGGAAATCCCAGTTTTTCCCAACGTGTGTGTGTGTGTGTGTGTGTGTGTGAGAGAGAGAGAGAGAGAGAGAGAGAGCAGGACAGTCACAATTTTGGGGGTTTGTGTTCACATATTGGCAAGTGTGACAGAGGGTCTTGTCCCAATTTTGTGGAAGAGAATTATGGTGTATGTGTGTAAGCAAGTGTGTGCATGCGTGTGTATGCATGCATGTGTATGCAAGTATGTGTAATGGTGTTTTGGAGCAGAATCCTCTCAAGATAACAGAAGGAACTCTTGGATTATGTATTATTGATCATGAAAGTGCAAAGCCAGGGGTGAATGCCCCACGTGCCCTAACCAAGGGGATGGCTAAGGGTTTACTATTTATTTGAAGAACAGAGGACTGAACCTATTGACAGGTGAACCTATAAAACCATCTGATATGAAACTGGTCTACTGGTCAAAGTAGCTTAGTAGAGTGCTGACTCATCTGTCTAGCATGGCCTGTGTAGGTCTTTCTCAACACTTTGCCTAGTTAGTTCTGCTGACAAATTAAAAAAGGGACACCCAAAAAAGGGTGCATACAGTGTAATTACCTGTGGATGCTACACACATTGTTTACACACAATATTGTTTACACACAATTGTGTCTGACTTGGAAAGACCTTCTCAGTAATTAGACACCAATTTAAATCTGCGGATTCCTCTGTATTTCATTCAGATTTGACCTTCTGGACAACATTCTCTTGTTCTGACTTTCAGTAATTGGTTTACTTGCAAATGGCACTGAGTCAGGTATATCATGTATAACTTGGACAACTTGTCCTGCTAACATATAATAAGCATCAGCTTCACTCCAAGCAGCCCCTTCCATTGCAACACATACACTTTGGCTTCTCTATATAGTGAGTGATACGCTGGTAAAATTATAAAATAATTTAACTAATAAAATAATTAGTTAAGATTAGAATTGCCAGAAAATGCCTGCTAAACTATGTTTTAAATTCTGCAGTTGTGAGTCAGAAATTGTTTTCAAATCCATTTCAGACCTCCATTTAAACCCATCAGATACCAAAATTAATCCAAAAAAGACCATGGACTTCACGGAAACCTGTAGCCCAGATATATCCAAATTCCTCCAAGGAAATAGGGGACCTTGTAAATACTGGGAGTGGATGGGGCAGGAGTGAGTGGGTAGCCCCAACAGCACCACAATTGTTATGGCACCTCAACAACTAAGCTTTTTAGTTCCCTCTACAGTCCCTTTTAGTTCCCTCAACAACTAAGCTCCCTCTTATTGAGGGAGTCATGCTGCCTGAGGGACAGTCCAGGAGATACGCAACCCCCTTTGCAGGCTACTCAGATACTTGAAATGGCTATGTTCAGGGTATTCTAGGCCCTGATGCACATGAACTATTGCAAACAGGGGCCCAGTTTAGAATTCATCTGTGAAATGAAAAGAAATACCAGAATTAACTTGGATGGGATTTGCTTTGCCCTATTAAAGAGGAAGGGCTGCATTGGCTCAGTGTTTAAAGATTAGCCCTCCAATCCAGAGTAACTACGGGAGCACGTAATAGACATTATGTACACCTGTAGTTACATCACTGCCTAGTGAAAACCTGTGGGAAATTCATATTGCAATCCAGAGTAAATTGTTCTTACACCGGAGCAAGGACTCCCCGTAGTTACTCTGGATTGCACCCTGCGTGTTTATCAATCTGAAGGTCTGCAGATTGGCAGTTTGAGATCCAAGCTGGGTGACCATATGTTGTAACCAAAAAGGAGGTTGTTAATTTAAATGCCATATTATTTATTATTAAATTTAAAGTTATTGCAGATAATTTATTACATCTAATTAATTAATTAATTAATTAGTTAATTACAAGAAGGCTGCATGATGCCTCCTCACAAGGGAAAGGAGGACAATGAAGGTTTTTCCAGGACCCAAGGCTTAAAAAGGGACATGTCCTTGTGAGCAAGCAGCATGTAGCCTCCTGGTAATTATTAAATTATATGTAATAGTTTAAATTTAATAATAATATAGGTTGAACCACCCCATTTGTGCCATGCATTTCCAAGAATCTGAGTGTTTTAACTATTTTCACATTATTCAAAGGCAATTAGTTACCATCCTAACAAGGCAGGCGATGCTTCTTTTTAAGTGACTGCTAACTGCCCTACAAGGAGGTTGGGAAGGAGTTGAGCATTTGCCATTGGGGTATACCTGTGTAGTGTTTAAATTAACCACCAAAAGCAATGTGTTTTTAGCTTTTGTTTTGTTATATCCTACATTTTCTTGAGTATCCTACATTTCGGGGCGGGTGCCTGTCCTTATGACATGTGGTCAGCCTGAACTTAATTATAATTTTGATGCTGGAGTGTTCTCGCTCAGCTTCACTGTTCTAGTCTGCCCTGTCTCTGGGCCAGGTTTCTTTTCTCTTCTCTCTCTTCCAGACCCAACCAATCTCTTTGCTTCCTTGCCTACATCCTTTCTTTAATGGTCATGAGAGAAAAGGATGTTCTGGGGTTTGCAAGGTGATGCTTACATAAAAGAAAAGAACGCACATGACCAAGCAGAAAACTCCTTGGCACCTTGCAGAAGGCAAAATGGCTGGTTTGCAAACTTTAAGGGCAACCAGGACCATAGCATAGCCAGGTGGGCAGGTTTCAGAAAGGGCCAAGTCCTGCCAGTTTTCCAGCTAGCTGCATACGTACAGAAAGTAACAGGTATGCATCCTCATTCTCCTCCAAGGAGGTATGCATAGGCAAGAGGCTTGCAAAAAGAAAACCTCCCTCCACAGTCTTGGTACTCAGATTCTTTTGTCAGATCCAAATCCTGCTTCCGGGACATCCAGGAGAAAGGAGCCCCAGAGTTAGGAGCACTCTTTAAGAAACACTGGTTTAGTGCAGCAGGTTTCCATGAATTAGGCTGGGATCTTTCCCCATACCTAGCTGGATATTCCAGCAGTTGATCATTCAGAACATGAAACACATATGTTCCACCACTGAGCTACAGACCATCCCATTCCTCTTCTTGCCTATGTGTGTCCAATACAGGCAAGCAGGCTGTCTCCGTTGCCTATCATGCTTGGTGGTTTAGGTCTATTTCTTCTGGACCTGCCCTGATCTATCCCCCAGACTGATCTCTAGGAATTGTTCTCCTTTGGTTCTTTGATTCATTCTGGCCTTCCTAGGTCATGCCCTCGAGTCCTGATCGACAGATGCCGACTGGTCCCTAAGGAGCCCACTCTTACCAAGATAGATTTCCCTCTGGAGACCCAGGAAAACAGGCAGGTTTTAACTGCCAGGCATGTGACAGCTCCCAAAGTTGAGACGATCATACAGTGATCAGTTCTGTCCTAATTAAATGTGATATGTAGGTTTCTTAATTTGCACATTTAGGTGACGATGTTTACAGTACACAAAACACGTATACTAATTTAACCCCTCAGTTTACACAACGGTATATAACATATGCTGATTAGCAAATCAGACATTTTCAAACTACAGGGAATGCTGTCGAATGCAGCTAGTTTGCATTCAAAATGTAAACAAAGCTGGTTGCATTTTTTTATAGTCTAACCTACTTAGGCAGATGCTATGAAATAAAATATATAATCCTTCATAAGCAGCAGATGTTTCTTTGCAATAGGTTGTATCCATTTTTTCTCAGGTCAAAACTCAAAACACTCAAACATTAGAAGTGCTTTCTCACTATGGCCTTGTAAAAATTTATAATATATAATGCAATATCACCATTTATAATCAAAATGCAAGCTCCAATATAAGGTGAAAATGAAGCTCCTACACTGATGATCTCATTTTTAAAAATACAGGTTATTTTGAAGAAAGCATTTAATTTCAAGAAAGCATTTCCAAAAAACCCTTCTCTGCAACCTTTTTGAAAACTATCCTGGAAACATTGTTAAAAGTGCCCATGCTAACCCACAAGTATATATCCGAGTTTAACTGAAACTGGATTTGGGCAAACACTGCTAGCCCAACACTGCAATTCCCTGTGCCTTCTATTACCTTATAAGACATTAAAGTGTTGCTTCAGGTTTCAGGGAGAAACTGAAAGTTGCCTTTTTTTAATCTTAAGGATCTGTCTTAGTCCAGCAGAAGCCACAGAAGTTGACAGCCATTGCTGGGCTCAGAGGACCCTCAGGAGGCAGGTAATAATGTTCAAGCTCATGAAATAAACATAGCCTAATTATAATTAACTCATTTTTGGCATACGATTTGTTACTGTCCTGCAATACCTCTCTTCAAGATGGACATTTGCAAATATGCTGATATTCATCTTCCCAGAACACTGTTCTGAATTTCTGATTCAAATAGCAACTTGCATGGCCTCTGTGCAATGAGGGCAATGGAAGATGTAAAACATACTGTAATGCTATATCCCCCAGAGCACTGCACTATTGCAATGAAACTGTGTGTGCATTTGAATTTCAATGAACTATCTTAGTCCAAGCATCAATTTTCAAGCTATATAAATATACTAACTATATATATATACACAGGCTATATAAATGTACTATATGTACCCGCATTGTAGGAGTAACACACACCCCATTGTGCAACATCCCCCATGTGCATCACCCCCATACACATCACCCACTAGGACATCACCCCATGCGCACCAATCCCCCATGCGCAACATCACCCCATGCACAATATTCCCCATGTGCATCAACCTCCATGCGCATCAACCATGCATGTGCAACATAATCCATGCGCATCAACCCCCCCATGTGCATCAACTCCTCATGTGCAAAGAACAGGTAAATAAGACAAATTATATTGTAAAATGATATCAAAAGTGAGTCCTCTGAAATATTGCAGAATTGGTGACATAACACCCCATGAAAGGGTCTCAGGGATAGGATGACCATATAGAATAGAGGACAGAGTGCCTCTACCTTTACTGTTTCATAACAGGGAACTGAGGCAGGTTTAGCTCATCATAGAAGGGTTTTAAAAGCAGCACCTGCCTCAAATCCCTCTTCTATGCAATGATTAAAGGTAGAGGCACTCTGTCTTCCATTCTATATGGTCATCCTGTCCCTGAGGCCCTTTTATGGGGTCCACAAGCACACCATAAGTGACTGCCACTGCCCCCAGCCCAGTTTGCACAACTGTCCAATCTCCCCTATTTGTGGCTTTCCTTCCTCAATTCCCCTCCTATCCTGACTCTTTGCTGTATTTGTCTTTGGAAGCAATGCTGTGCCACTCCATTCATGCACCCAGAGCTTTGGGTGCTGCTGGGACTCCCAGAGGCTCCTTTTAGGACCATGAAGGATTCCAGAGACGGAAATGTTTGAGAATTGCTGGGTCGACAGTGCTGACGTACTGATAATACTGATGTAGGTGGGATGTAGTCTCAGAATGCAACTTCATACATTCAAGAGGACATGATATCAAGGTGAGTGAACCGTGAATCTCACTTGCACAAAGGAAAGGAAAGCAAGGACCATGGAAGGTATCTGGGCACATAAAAGATCTGATGGTGGCTGTTAGATGGGCTCATATTTTATTCACAGGAGGATCAGCATTTAGGAATCAGACCACCAGAGAAGCTAACTATACTCAAAGTATACAGAAGCCTGCTGATGTGGCATCATATCACTCTATGAATCACTTGCCTTCACTCTAGGAATCCTATGGATCTTCATCTCTTCAGGGATTCCTATTGTCTGCTTTGTGGCTATGCATTCACTTCAGGTGTCGCCAACATTTCTGGGAGAGGCTAATTCAAGTGTTCTTTGGGGGCGATTCTCAACACGTAATGCACTAATTTTAACACAGTTGCCGTTCGTATTGATCTTAAGTTTCCACTCCCTTCCTTTGCTGCAGAAATGGAACGACGCCAAATAATTGGTTTAAATCAGTGTGTGTTTCCCCGACTTGCTTTCAAAAGTAAAGTGGTAGAAAAAATTGTCTTAAGAAAACCAGCAGGACTTTCTTTCCTCAGTTTCTAGGGCTGGTTTTGATAATGAGGGCCTTCTGATAAGACCTCCCTGCAGCTCCTTGTTTCAGCAGGGGAGCAAGAACAGCAGCAGGAAAGCAAACTGCAAACACTACTGAAGGATGATGTACAAAAAACTCTGTTTTCTCATTGCAAGCATTCGCACATACAGTTGGAGTCTTTTCTATAAGGACTTGCTCAAATTCACCTTTTTCTATGCGTCATCTTTGAGATCCAAACTGACCACGGTTGACCATGGATCCACATATACTTTTGTACTTGGACACCCTGTGTATAGTTAGCATGGGGCACCTTTTATTTTTTTCTGTTCAACATTTTAATCTTACCCACTGGATGACTATTGTTACCTATTACTGAAAATGCATATGTGCCAGTTGTCCCTTTCACCAAGGATTTATTCTCCATTACAGTTGTCTTTCATCCTTTGCCTACAGATTTCTGGGCAATGCACAAAGCACTCTTAGACTTGTGAGGCGCAATCCAGAGTAAGTACGGGGAGTCCTTGCTCCGGTGTAAGAACAATTTACTCTGGATTGCAATATGAATTTCCCATAGGTTTTCACTAGGTGGTGCCGTAACTACGTTGATGTAAATGTCTCTTACATGCTCCTGTAGTTACTCTGGATTGTGGGATTGGTCTAGGCTGAATGATAAGGTTACCCAGTGAAATTCATGGCTGAGTAGGATCTCTCCACATCCTGCTGAACACAGATCTCCCCACATCTAGCTCTTGACACTATGCCACACTGGTCATTTGAAGGATGATTCATTTGTTACTAGAAACATTGTCCCTGAATTACCATTTGGGGGAATATGGGAGAATTTGTTTGAAGGTTTGTAACCATTTCTTGGTGCTGGAACCCCAGGATGAACATCACTTCTGGGTCATGTTATCCCTCTTGGGTGGGGAAAGCCCAGGAAGGAGTCACTGGTACATTGGCGGTAGCCATTTGGGTGAATGACCTGTTCTTTTCTTGAAACACATTGTGATCAGCTTTGGTCTGATCACATTTGCCTTGTGTTTTTCCCTCTCTTTCTCTCTGCTTGCTCAGCTGTTCATTCCTGGGGCAACAATAACAACAGCAAGTGTCACTGAATTGCTCACAGTTGAGGCCCTTGCTCTGCCAAGCATGAACACTAGGATACATTCCATGCTGCTCCTAGTGGCACCTGGAGGAAACACTCTTCTTCTTTTATTTTTATTAATGCCAACTTTATTTATTTGTTTGTTTGTTTGTATGTTGGGCTCTAGCCCAAAATTGCTGAGGAGATCCATTGTGCAGCGGGAAGTGTACAGAAGTGGAAGGGGATTTATAACCCCCTTTGCTTCAAAAGCCTCCAGCCTTCCATGCTGGATACAACACACTCATTTTGTCAAAGTTGTACCAGAAATGGAGAATTGGGGTAAGTGTATTTTCCTGCTTACACACACATACACACATGCATATTCAGGATGCTTACATACGCACATGGTAATGAGCTGAAATTCATACACACATCATTGTAGAAAACCTGCAACAATTGAACATGTAAGGCAGCAATTTTCAATCTTTTCCATCTCACAGTCCACTGTCGAGGTGTTAAAATCGACAAGGCACAACATCAGTTTTTAACCATGGCCAAGGCACACCACATTGCTGGTCAGGAACTCACAGCCCCCTACTGTTCTACTCCTGCGACACACATGAGGCATAGTAGTGGGCCATGGCACAGTGGTTGAAAATTGCTGGTGTATGGGAAACAAGTTGAAGGTACTCTCTGCATACATACATGTGTGCATGAGTGCGCGCGCACACGCACACACACAAACACAAATACAGTTGTGTGTTGCTTAACATTCCTGCACCACAGTGTTCCTATTGTGCTGTCCTAATTTTGGGGATTTTCTGCACTCTACAGAGGCAGCACAAGCATCTATCTATCTATCTATCTATCTATCTATCTATCTATCTATCTATCTATCTATCTATCTATCGAGAGAGAGAGAGAGAGAGAGAGAGAGAGAGAGAGAGAGAGAGAGAGACTGTGTGATAATTTCTTTGCAAAACTTTGTATTTGGGACCTAAGAGGAAAAAAAATCCCATAAATTGTCCAGATTTCATTAATCAGTTCCCTCTAATTGACAGGCTGCAGTGTAATGCTTAATAAATCTTGCAGCAGAGGAGAGAAGGAATAATGATTGAGCCATGTGGAATAAATTAGCTGTCGCAGGAGCTGCTCTTCTATCAGCAGGTTTTGGTAACATTATCACATCCTTATTATCTAGGTTATGCTTCTCACAGCTGCACACACTACGGGATAGAATGATAAAGACCCTACAATTATGTTCTTGGCTTTGAGTGCCATGATTCTGTTCCGATCTGGCTTTTATTAGTTGTGTGTGTTTGTTGGGTAAGATGCATTGCAGGACAATGATTATGATTTTGCAAACGCCTGACTGGGATGTTATCAAAGAGAAATGGCACCAAGTCAGAAACAGCATCTGGAATGAAACTGTGCCCTAATTGTGCGCACATTTTAAAGATACTCCTTGCTGTTTTCTCTGATAATATTTGAATAACCACGCAGGAGAGAAGGCTATTCCACCCCCTCTCAGAACTGAAGCTAAATTTCAATGGGACAACCCCTAATGAGTGTAATAAAGACTGCAGCCCAAGAGGGACTCTGAAAATATACATGCATACCAGAAAAAAGTGAATTTTCTCAAATAATGAAAGCCGCTTGCTACAAACACTCCTTTGCAGTGAATAGTTATCTCAGAAAACAGTTATATGCTTCAGAGGGAAATCTTGAGGAAAAAAAAACTTACGCTGGTTTAAGTCCCTTGCACCAAATGGGGTGTCATAAAAGTGTGGTAAGGTACCCCCTGGGAGGTTTCAGGTCAGCACATGGACGTGAGCTGGCTCCTCCATGTCTCTTTGGAAATGGCATGGATTTGGTAGCTGAATTTGACCAGTGTAGGGGTTTGGAAGGGGCAGAGGATGGGTGTTGTTCTGAGATGGGGGAGCAAGGGTGGAGGGCAGGATTTTAGGCGAGTGGGTAGGGGAATGGGAGGCAAGGCTTGGACCTGCAGTTATCCTGGATCCAGGCTTTCTAGGCAGCTCAGAGCTCCCAACTGCTCAAATGGAGTAAATCAGAATAGACTTTTAGGAGCAGCTCCATCCCTAGGGAAGGAATAAAGTTTTTCCTTCCCCATACTAGCGAGGCCTCAGTTCCAAAACTTGTGCTCGATACTTTCCTGTTCCAATGCATGTTATGATTGTGCTGCCTGGCTCTCAAACCCAGCAGAACCTCACTGGCTACCCTTTGGGAGACAGATGGGACAAGCTTGGGTGGGCCTTCTCAAGGTACTAGTTGTTGCCACTTCCAATAAGTGTGGTGTTGAAAATAGCTGGCGTCCACATGCCTAAAGCTTAAAGGAAAGATTTTTCTACTCTTGAGATTTTTCCTGTGCAGACAACAGTTCTTGCAGAAGAACATTTCCGTCCCCAAACTACAATTGCCATCTTGGCTAAGCATGGTCATCAGCAGTGATGGGAATCAAAGAAATTAACAACCTGTTCTATGCCCATCTGTCAGCCACTTTTAAATGGCTATTTTTAAACTTTATACGTCCTATCTCTCATTCACAACCGGTTCTATAGCGTAGGTGCGAACCTGCAGGAGCCCACCACTGGATCAGGATTTAACAGATGGACAATGATTGAGCTTCTCAACCTCTTTTGTGATCCAAACTCTCCTTGCCAGAATTAAAAGAAAGTTTACTATAATGACTTGTGGAAAGTACTGATCTGTTTGTTCCCTTTTCTCATAATGATCAGAATTACATTTGAGACATGAGTTTGATGAGAGGAGGAGAGAAGGGGGGAAAGGAGGAATCAGCAGGGTGTGTTCTGGCTTACTGATTTGGAGATCTGATTTTTTTTTTAAATTATGTACTTCACAAATTTTTAACTATATGAAGAAAACAGGGAGTCATTTTTTAGGAGACATACCCTATAATCCAGAGTAACTACGGGAGAATGTAAGAGACATTACGTGCACCCATAGTTACTGCAGCACCTAGTGAAAACCTATGGGAAATTCATATTGCAATCCAGAATAAATTGTTCTTACACCGGAGGAAGGTGTAGTTACTCCCCATAGTTACTCTGGATTGCTCCCATGGTATGCATCTGGTCTATTGTAAACTATTGTTCTCCAGTGGATCTACTCTCCAGTGGAAAGACAGTTGACCTGAATGCAGGGAGTGCAACCTGGAATCTGCCCAGTGATTCCTCTGGTCTGGTCCTCTGCTTCTACAAAATTTTAAAATAACAATTTACCAAGTTCCTTGTGCAATTTCTTCATTTGTGGGAAGTGCAGGGCTTCCACTTTCTATTTAAAGGGGCTTCATGAATGGAGGAGCAACTTGGTTTGCCCTGTCCCTATAAAGCAAACTGGAAATCCTGCTCCTCGGTGCTTGAAAAAAGCCATGTGAAGAGGGAAGCAATCAACTTCTGCTTTTAGCAGGCAGAAAGCACATCAGTGCAGGCTTTATCCATGGCAGGCTGGAGTGAGGTGATGGCCACGGCAGTTTTGGTGAATGGCACTGTGAATTTGTTGCCTAAGCTGCTGCTGATTCAGCCCACATCAACTTACCTAATGGATGTGTCGCCCCTGCTGAATCTAGCTTATATAAAAGTGAATATAAGTTCCAGAGAACATTTCCAAAAGAAGATGAAATAGGTAATAAATCCATGTCCTCTAATCTCCAGTTTCCTCACCTTGTTATCCTCATAGTTCAGATAATAAGACTGTGTATGTTTTGCTTTCATCTTCCCTCTCCTTCCACATTTTCTCCTATTTATCACCCGCTGTGGTACTATCCCAAAGGATTGCCTGCTCCCAAATTGTGGAGTTTCTTTGATTTTTACAATGGCTATCCATTTGTGTTCTGCTGGTCTTTAAATTGCTACAATTTAGGAGTTCCATACAAAATGATGGAGGAGTTTCAGTGATGTTGTGCCAGGCTGTGCTCTGTTTCCTTTGTGAGCTCTATAATTTACATGTTACAAGAGGAAAGGATTCAGCGGTGTTTTGTATAGCAGACAGATTTGTAAGGAAAACGCTGTTATCTATAGCCAAGAAGTAAAGCATGGACCACAGTAGCACTCTCCCTCCCTCCCTCTCTCCCTCTCTGCCCATCATTTGCATGGCTGCCATAATAATTCATGCCACGGTTGTGATAAATCAAGTTTGGATCTACCAAGTCATGGAAACTAAAAGGCACCTGTGGTTTTAATTATGCACCATATGGAAATTTCTCCAGGTGCTCATCACAGAGAAGACCATGTATTTGCTGTTGTTTTTGGATGTGATTCAGAAACTGCATTTACCATTCTTAAGTAAAAGTAGTGTACATGCAGGAGGCTGGGTTGCAGGATGTGCCTATGGGATGAGCATTTCACTTATTTAGCATCCCAGCAATACCCTTAATGGGGTACTATTACCACTCATATCTGCTGATGACATGGCTTCTGGTGATCACATGGTGATCACAGTCTAAGATGAGGCTCATTCCTTGCTTCTAACCATTTGGTGAGGCTACAGAAGGACTCAGACTACAATCCTATATGTGCTTATTTGGGAGTAGGTCTCATTGACCATAATGGGACTTGCTTCTGAAGAGACATGCATAGGATTGGGCTTTGTTTTCCCCCACTCTCTCTCTCTCTCTCTCTCTCTCTCTCTTTCTTACCTCTTTTCTTGATGGCCTGGTTTATTTATTTATTTAGTGTATGTCAAATACATGGACTTATGTCAGATGTTGGATTTACATAGACGTAAATCAGATGTTAATGTCCAGTCCTCCCAGCCGTTCAATGACAGAATGGTCTAAATAGAAAAAAATCAACTAGGCCAGTGTTAAGCTCTTGATCACATTTGGACTCAATGTGATGAATATTTGGTTAAGGAGCACTAGAGTCACACAGAGGGGTAGATACATGACATCACTTAAACAGTGAGTCCTGGCAAATATCATGTTGGGTATGGATCCTGTTCAAAGTTGACCAGTGCTGGTGAGGTAGGTCAAAACCTGGCATCTTTCATGTAGGATCATCTACATAGCTGCCTGTATCTGGGGAGAACCCCTGGTTTTTACTGGATAACCATCCTGATGTGCTCTTCCCTATTTCTTCTCCAGCTCCCCTCCTCCATTTGCACCATTATGCACCACCTTTTCCTTCCTTTCCAACATTTAGGGTTAAATTGTGTGCATGACCATTATGGTACTGGATTTTTAATTCCCATTTACTATATCATAACCTCCACAATAAAAGTTATCTATCATTGCACCTTTAAATTCACTCCCTTTTTTCATGGCCTTCCACTGAGCTGTGCCATGAGCCTCTGCGCTTGGTACCTGCACAACCAATACATGTCTCCCATCTGCATGTTACACAGATCTTAAAAGCATGATCAGTGACAGTATCACCGCATTGGCAAAACTGACCAATCCAACCAGACCCAAGGGAGGAACGCAGTGGAATTAATTGCCTCCATCAAAGGGTGACTAGAAGGAGGCAAGACCAGAACAGCAAGTCAAGCAGTGATGTAGATTTCTCAGTGGATGGACATGCATGAGAGTCTTTAATTATTTCATTGTTAATTTCTCACAACACACTTGCCACTGTCACCAACACAAAATTTTTGAATTATTGCCTTCTGAGTACACAGGTCTATTCAGTGATCTGGTTAGGATCTTCCCTGAGGACACACACACACCATCACAGGAAATCAAATTGCCTAGAGTCAATCTTTTTTTTTTTTTTTTGGGGTTATGCTTGCCTTTACCCAGGGATCTAGAAAATGCTACTCATTTTTCTAATAATGCCTAGAGAATGCAATGATGAATGAAGACTCTGAAAAACAAAGGGTACACTTAGAGCAGCGCAGTGGTGTGTATGTTTGGAGCAATTCAAAAATGAAGATTAAAGGTCAAGCTTTCTACCAGGAAAATTGGATTCAAAGTGGAATATTAAGACCTGCAGATGAGTGTGAATTCATTACGCTTTTCAGAATATAGAGGGGGGAAAAACTTTCAGGAGAAATGCTGCTTAAGAGCTGTGATCATACCAGATATACAAGAATATGCGAACAATGTAGTCCCCCCCCTTTTAAACAAGCTCCTATGCAACAATTATTGGATTTCTTAAGAGACAAGGCACATTAGGAAACATCTACATTTTTTTGTTCTGGGGGAAGAAAACCCATCATTTGTAGGTCTGAAATAGTCATCTGAAGCGTGGGTGGGAGCAATTTAGAGAAAAGTGAGCACGACATAAGGCTGGTTCACTCATGCATATATCACTTGGTTTCTGTATGCTCAGATATTGTACACTTGATGACAAATGAATATGAGAACACTTTACACCCCCTCAAAGGTTTTTGCTGTGAAACAAAAGCTCTCTACAATGCTACTTAAACAGGGGGGTGGTGGATCCCCCATTCATGTAAAAGTCCACCTCTCTATTAAGGCATGGTGACCATATGTCCTGTTTTTCCAGGACATGTCCTGGATTTTAACCTTGTTAGCCGGAAACTTCATTGTCCTCCTTTTCCTTGTGAGCAGGCAGCAAGTAGCCTTCTTGCAATTAATAAATTATATGTAATAAACTAACTGAATATGTAATAAACTGAATAAACTAACTAATATGGTCAGTCACAACTCTCCAGTTTGGGAACCACTGATGTATGCAATTTGACACTTGCTTATCCATAATTGTTCAGGCAGTTTGTTGCTGAATAGCAGGGGTGTCCAAACCTGAGTCTGAGTGCAAAATGTGGCCCATAGCAAGCCTCAATACAGCCCACAGCAAGACCCCCTCTATCTGGCCTCCATCACGCCTTACAGTCCTCCAGATCTGTCTCTAATATGTAAATATGTAAATATGTACATGCCACTAATATTCACATTTATGTAAATTTATTCAAATTTTTCTGGACCCTGATACAGTGTCAGAGAGATGGTATGGCCCTCCTGCTGAAAAGATTGGACACTCCATCTGTACAGGATGCTTGTGTCTCATTACAGATGAGTGAACTTGGTCTGTGTACCTCTGAAATCAAAGGGAATGTTTAGCCATGATGATAAATTCCTTGGGAATTAATGGAATTAGATTTTTCTGAATTTTGACAATAGGACTTTTTCAAAATATACCCCAAATTCCTATGTGCTGATGTGAGAAATCAGATGCTGTAATTTCTACTGTGTGACACAGTCCTCATCAAAGCAAATAGGGTCAACAGTAAGCACTTGATTGTCCAGTAAACATCTGTTTAGATATATTTAGATAGATATAGGGCAGGGTGTAATGAACAGCTGTATCTAAAAGTTTAATGAAGGCAATCAACAAATAGGCTGAACCTGCCTCATAGGATGCAATTCTAAGAAATGTAAGTTAATCTTACTCATCTGGCCTATCTTTCTGTGATGGTGTAGGGAATTCGGCATATATCTGTGCATTGGCCTAACCCCCCAGAAGTGGGGTAGGAGTACCTTATGGCACTTTTGTGACACTCCCGAGCCAGTACAGGACTTATGTCGGGGCTTAGGCTGGCCTAAATGGAGATTAGGATTGCACGCTTAATCACATATATACTGACTGGTTTAGTACCATATAACTGAAAGCTAAATTATTTCTTTTTACAAAATGAAAATGGCCCATTTGGTTTCAAAGATATACACTTTTCAGAAAATAATTGTAGATAACAGGGCATTGGGAAAAAAAGATATTTGAGAATATCAAAGTATGGGGATAAGTTCAGAATGGAAGTCAAATCAGACCACTTGACTATAACCCTGGGTTGAGATATGTGATATAATATTAGTTGTTACCATAATTGAGTTCTTTGAAAATCCAAGTTATCCAGAACCTGATTTTCATATCCAGCCATCAGACCATCCAGCCTCCCATATTTTCTTAAGGAACAGTTATCTTCTTAAGTTAACAGTTATCATACATGAAACCCATTGAACCAGGGCTGGTTTTAGGGTGATCAAGGCTAATCAGTCCCCATGTTTGATGGGGCCAATGCTAGAATGGTAAGAGCATTACTTACTGCTAACACTTTGACTTACCAGTGGGTATTCCTCCAAGACAGTGATTTTCAACCAGTGTGCCGTGGCACACTGGTGTGCCATGGATTGTCCTCAGGTGTGCTGTTGGAATTTGGGGATTGATACCACCACCATTTGGAGATTGACATCACCATTGAATGCTGCTGGTCACACACAACCCTATTTAATTTCAAGACATCAAAATTATGTACATCCACACACAGACACACCTTTTGCAGTCCAATTTTTGCAACAAGAGCAGAAGCAAATGTTACAGCAGAAGCATGAAATTATCATCTGTGATGTCTACAACATCCCGAGGCCAGGCCTATAAGATCCACCTATGAATCATGCATTCATTTTCCAGATGTTCCAGCTTGCAGTGCTGAAGGGGACATTGCCTCAAGGTGTTCTGGTTTGTTTGGTGAATCAAGGTTTAATTTCTTGCCAGAAGCTCCCTTACTATCCTTTAGGATGTTTGTGCAATATTCTTCGTAGCAAAGACTGAGTGAAAAAAAATTACTGCTATCTTCTTGGCTTATATGTTGTTTTCTTCTGTTAAATGTTGAATCAGATTTCAAAGAACAGTTTATAATTGTTTTGAAAATAGTAGAACAGAAATGCAACCTCTGTGTAAGGGGTTCTGTTTTGGACATCCCACTCCTGTGCATAGCTGAATTGGTGGCTTTGGAAACACCTGTTGCTCTCTGGAGGTGACAGGAGCTATGCTCCCTTTGCTTCCAGAGGCTCTTCTGAGCCCAAAGCTCTCCCATGGGTGCTCCCCCACCCCATTATGGTACTGACCAAAAATAAAGGTGTTCACTGTGGCAGCAAGTCTCGGATCTTACTCTTCATTAGTGATGAAGATTGAGGAAGGAGGAGACAAAGTTGATGATTGGCCCGGAGGCAACAAGAACTGGAGAAGACTTTTCCTGTAGAAAAGATCAGGTGTTGTGTAGACCAGATCCTGTACAGAACAACCATCTATGAAGGCAACTGTACAGTATTTCCAAATATAGTATTTACTAAAAAATGGTCTATTGAAAAATGTAATAGAAAGAAAGCTTTAAAAGTCCTGAATTGAACCCAGTTAGTCCAAATACAGATCCTTGAAAGCTAAATTTTATTCTTAAGGAAAATGATAAAGAACTACTTGGGAATAGGTGGTGGTAACTTTTTGGGTTAAGACTGGGAACACATCTTTAAATATGTATCTGGTTATTCTTCCTATTTATTTTACTACATTTATATATTTATTTCCCACTTTTCACCTTGAGTGTACCCCAGAATGGCTGAGAACACAAAACCGCATTTAAAACAATACACAGTGCAATCCTATCTTGCGCTGGAACAGGGAGGCCAACATGCCTGTGCTGTAGCCGGTACAAGATCGGGGCTGCTGCTCTGCCACTCTGTGACAAAGGGAAAATTTTCTCCTTACCTAGGCTTAGGTCATACAGCAGCAGTCCCATTGGATCTACTTGGATCTGTGCTCCTCTTTTTGGTGGCATAGATTTGAGCAGCCCAAGACTGGTGCAAGCTGCCTGGGAATGAAGCTTAGATCAAGCACAAGTGCTGGGCCGTAGCCTAGGGTTGCCATATGTCCCGAAAAACGGACCATCCCACTTTTTGGGGATTGTGTTCACATACTGGCAAATGGGACAGAGGCTCCTGTCCCAATTTTGTGGAAGAGAATTATGGTGACCCTATCCTAGCCATGCCTCCTGCTCCTTGCCAGCCCACAATCCTGCCTACTGCCTACCTTCCTCCGACTCCTAAATGTCTCCCTCCTGCTTTCTCCCTGCCCTCCCACCCCCACCCCCACCCCCACCCATGCACTGGCTAAGCTCCGCGAGCACAAGTTACCCTTTCCTTGGTTCTCATGGTGGCACAGGGAGGCCAGCATACATCTGTACACCGGCCTTTTTACCCTGACAGTGGAGAAACATTAAAATACATTTCAAAAATTAAAACAATTTTAAAATCATAATAAAATTCAATTTCCTGTGAAGTTTCTTATGATCAGTGCGGTTTAAAAAAACCAGAAGTCTTGCACATAAGTTGGCACATGCTCAATGACCCGTAATACCTGATTTATTTCCTCCAAGAATGATATCAGATGGCTGTTGCTAAATTCTGCCACCTCAAGGTCTCTTTATTTGCAAGATGAGTGAGTCAAGTATGCATTTATTTTGAAGATAAATAACAAGGAAGGTAAGATTAGGCCATATAAGCCTGAATGCTGTAATCAAGCACAGTATGGGGAAGTGTGCAGGTTTTTACTATGAAAAGTAATTATTTTGAATTATGAATATTTTGATCTCATCAAGTTCAATAAAATGAAATTCAAGGTTAATATAGATATTCGTAGCCCTGTTTACCTTATTAAGTGAGGTTTTCAATCTCAACCTGCAAAGCAATCATAAGCTATTTATGTTCACAATCATTTCTGGTGCTCCATCACCAGTTTTCCTCCCACTCTTACAACTTCCACCTGCCTCCTTCTCTGTACCATCAAGTAGTTTATATGACAATGTTTGGGATGGGATAGATCAGTGCTACCCCAGATGGTGTAAAGGTCTTCACTCTATTTAAGAAGTGGGTAAGGGGGAAAGCAGTGGAAGGGGACAGTTTTTGAACTTTATAGAGCTACTGCAAGGGTCTGGGGATGTGGGGATCCCTGGGGATCATAACAAAGCACTTGCTGGGCTCCCTTTGAGAATTTCTGGTTTCATCACAATCACAACTTCACTATTTTCAAGCTTTGGGGCACCAGCTAATTTGTTAATGCAGAACTGAGGAGAATAAAGGAGAGAGAGAGAGAGAGAGAGAGAGAGAGAGAGAGATGGCAGCCTGTGAATGCAACTTGTCTAATCTCCTGTGCCATCCAGCCAGAAATGTCCCTGTTCCTTCCAGTGCTGATTCCTTGCCCTGGCATGAGGACTGGTGAGCATCAGGTTTGGTATGGATGAAATGGAACATGAGCCAGGCACTTTCATCTGGATCCTGACATTTTCTGGAAATGGAATGTGCATTCCACCAATATGGCCTTTTGGATAGAAATTGGTAGTTAGGACTGCAACCAAGGTTGGCTTTTAAACCAGGATTAGCTATGTTTATGGAGGAGCATTCTACCAACAGGTATTAGGCATGACAGCTAAACCAACGATCCATGTGCAGAGGCTCCATGGCTCCATATTGTGATGTTTTCTGGAGGCAAACAACAGTTGGTGGTCACCACCTGAATGTCTTGGGAACTTCAAGAGGCATTTGGCCTTCTTCTTGTTGAAAACAGAAGGCTGAATGAAATGAACTTTGGTTTAGTCCAGCAATAGAAATTCATATGTTTTTCAGGGTATTTCAGTGGGATGGGTGGTTATTTTCACTGCTACATTACACAGTTGTTTCCATCAGCTTCTGATTACCCAAATGCCATTTCTCTAATGAATATTACAGCCTGCATTTTGGCGTGCGGCAAAAAGTGGGAATTTCAAAAGAGGAGAAAATAAACCCTTCTCAGTCATGTTAAATCCATTTTAAGTAGCACTTGAAAAAATGCCTGAAAAAAAAGTGAAGCTGATGCAAAAGGTCACCAGCATTTACAGCTCAAAAAAAATTCATTGGAGGGAATTATTCCTAGTTACCAAAACAGAACCAAAAATGAAGAAAAGAAATAAAGGCAAAGGAAAAAATGAAGAAGGGAAAAAAAGATTCAGGACAATTGCTTTTTATTGTTCTTGTTACTACTTGTTAGAATAATTCCTGTTGCTGAGGAGATTGATTTGGAGCAGTTTGCTATTCTTGTCTTTTAAATAGTGGCACAATATGAACAGAATAAACACTATTTTGCTCTGCTAACTAAATTTCCATAGACTAACCTGTCAGTGATGTGAACTGAGATGTTTCTCTCAAGAAATCCTTTAGTGGGGAGATGTGGTGCATCTTGTGGCCACCTGGCCTGTTCCACCTCTGCTCAGACACCCCCATCCCATATGTTACCAGTTATGCTTTTCAAAACATGTGTTTGTTGCTCAGTTTAACAGAAGAAATTGGAGAAACAATGTTATAGGTTGAGTATCCCTTATCCAGACTGCTTGCCACAGGAAGGTGCCTGGATTTCAGATCTGCCTGCATTTCAGAATTATTATATAAATATAACAAGAAATGTTTCCTCTTGCTCTTTTCATCATTAAAAAAACAGAAAAGAAGTCTTGGCCAGAAATGTTTGGATTTTAGATGTCTAGATAAGGGGTATTCTACTTGTCTCTAAAGTTAGACGGAAATATTGGTCCTGAACCAGCCTGTATATCTCTTTTTGTGAAAGAATTTCTGTAAGTGTACAGTTTTCAAGGAAATCAATGAGAAATGCAGGTTTGTAAATCGAAAGAATAAATAAATGTATAAATGAGAGAATGACCTTTTTAATTGTGAGAGTAGAGGGGCACAATCTTTGGGTTCTGAGATAAATTTTGGATCCTTTCCAAGGTCAGGAATCTGTTAAAGGAATCAGGTAGCTATTGATACCTTGTTTGTGAAAAGGAGTGTGTGGGCGACCTGGAAAAAACCAGTCACTTCCTCTTGCGATACCTAGGTGAGTTGAGTTGCTTTAACTAATTGCCCCCAATGGGTCCTCTTTCAACATGTGGAGTAGACCAGTGGATAAAACTGCCTAAAAGTAATGGTGTGCAGTGACATGAAAGGCTGGAGGGGTATTACTCTGCGCCTCTGTTGACTCCTTTTGACTAAAAATGTAAAACTTCTCACCATTGCTTTGAAGGCAAACAAGACCACAATGTGTTCAACAAATGGGCAGCTGCCCCAATGTCTAGCTTGATCTCAAATCTAAATGTGTTCAGTTATACTTACTATAAATTGCATGCAATCACTGGATTGCAGGCCATGGTCTGCAATCCTGACGTGCACTTGGGCTAGCCTGTCTACCACTGGGCTGACCCAATTCCAAGATGGACCAGCCCAGTTACACCAGAAAGGCTTGGACTGGCGTAAGTCAACATAGGTTGATCCAAGACAGATGGACCTGAAGCAGCCTAGCAGTGCTAGCCTAGGCAGTTCAAGAAAGGCATGTTGAGCATGGCCTAGAACAGTGCATTTAGGCTGTATCCAGAGCCTGTTTCCAGGGCAGACATGCCCCCTCACAGCTCCTCAGAGTTAGAACATCTCAGGAGCAGGAGTATATCTGGCTAGACCCATAGAGGTCAATGATAAGCAAGAATAAAATTGGAAGTGATGGCAAAAAAATTCTGAAACCTAGGCCAACCCCTGCCTTAGGATACAGCACAACTACACCAGCCCACCTCAGGATACCAGTCCAGTGAGCATGCTGCCCTTGTGCTGCTGCCTCTTCAGCAGAGGAGACCTTCAGACTTGTGGATTTGGCCTAACTTGTCAGCTCAGGATATGGCCCACTTAGGCCAGCTTAGCTGGGCCATTTTTCTGCCCTAAAGTCAGGATTGCAGCCTAAGGGCAAAATCCAGCGTAACTACGGAGAGTCCTTGCTCCGGTGTAAGAACAACTTACTCTGGATTCCAATATGAATTTCTCATAGGTTTTCACTAGATAGTGCAGTAACTACGGATACACAAAAAGTCTCTTACGTGCTCCCATTGTTACTCTGGATTTGGAGGTTTGTTTCACTTTTTGCAACTGTTATGGCAGTTCTAAAAGCCTAAAAGTGGTGCATGAAGTTGCCAGAGTGCCAGTGGGGAGGCTGGTGAGGTTTAATGTGCAGTGATAGTTCTAAGTCTGCCATCCCATGTAAGCTAGTGATGGAGGGCAGAATGGGGTGGGTAGATGGCAGGAAAGGGTCAGGGTGGATAAAACAATGTGGTGATGGGGGTGTGGAGGGGCAGATTGTGTCCAAGAAGGAGTTAGGTTTAGCAGCAACAGCACCTCCAAAATAAAAATCCCCTTCCCAGACCTGATCCCTGACCCTGGCCCATGTGAACCTGGCACATGTGAACCTTCAGTTACAAGACCTTCAAGATTGCCCCCACCCATGATCCATGTGAACCTGATCCATGTGAACATGACCCATGTGAACCTGACCCTTATCCATGTGAACATGATCCATGTGAACCTGACCCTGATCCATGTGAACCTAGCACATGTGAACCTTCAGTTACAAGACCGTCAAGATTGCCCCCACCCATGTGTATGTAATATAAGTATGTAACACAATGCTTGCGTATGTAACACAAGTATTTTTGACAGGGCTGCATTCATGGATCAAAGGATAGGATTGCACTGTAAGTTCCTCATAATGCTACCTAATGATTACCTTCTTCTCATCCAAAACAGTTCCTCTACCACAATACTAATCTCTGACCATCTTGTCCCACATAATTTTACAACATTATGGAACAGACTTTCATTTTTTACTCCTTTCAGTCATCTTAGGTCCACTTACATTCTGTACAATGTCAATATGGCAAGAAAAAAAGATATAAAGTTATGATTTCGGCTTATGTGTAGGAGAAAATGAATTATAGCCATGAAAGGTATGAAAGGTTAGCAGTGTGTCAAAATAAAGTTCATCAACTTTAAGCTGAACCTAACATTAATTTTAAGCAGGAATGTCCAGAGAATGGCTTCTTCAAACTTTAAGAATCTTCCGATATTTCTTGGCAACAACATGATTTCAGGTTGCCTTTTGTGGAGTTACATCTTCATCTGCATACCTTCCTGCATTTTTGTGGTGCCAACTTCATCACAGATCAATCACTCCCTCCTTTACCAATGACAGGCCTGGTATAAACCTTTAGCAAGTGACGAATTAGGCACATTAGAAGCCAAGTCTATTATCCTGACTAATAAATCGCTCATTCTTTTGATTTGCTGAGGAGGGCAGGAACACATAATTTCTCTTTCAAACAGGAAGAAAGGAGTGCAGGTTTATTTTTAACATTTTTATGCCCTCTACAATTCAGATCAATAGTTCTGTTCTTTCCAAAGGCCTAGATGAAACTCCAGCTCTCTGCCTACGCACATTGAGTTACTAGAGAAACCCTTGCCTGACTCAACTCCCTTGGGCCCTTATCTTCTTTAGTACATCTTTAAGCATAAATACTCAGTCTATCCTTATTCTTCCTGCAATTTCCATGAATGATAGTTATTAAAACTTCCATATAAAGCACACATGTTGAAACTTTTTGTTTGGGTGGATGACAAATTCATCTCATTCACCAGCTTTGATGAGCCTGCACTGACCGAGCGCAATCCTAAAGGAGCGTTGGATCTGTGCAAGTCCCTTGCACCAGCCCAGGATAATCACAGACATGTGAAAAGCAAGACTGGCTAGTGCATGAAGGTGTGCCAGCCTGCTGAGGCCTAATCCAACCTCCGTGGTGGGTTGCGAAGAGATCTTCATGCTGGCTGAATTTGGCAAACTCAAAGGTCTGAAGGGGGTGAGGAAAAGGTGAGAGGTAGGTGTAGCAGCGACACTCCTCATTTGTGCAGCCATAATTTTGGATATTCACCAGATACATATGGGATTAATATTCTTCTGCTATGGTTGATAGACCACATTTAGGACGTTCACAGCAAAAGGGTGCAATCCAGAATAACTACGGGGAATCCTTGCTCCGGTGTAAGAACAATTTACTCTGGATTGCAATATGAATTTCCCATAGGTTTTCAGTAGGTGGTGTAGTAACTACGGGTGCATGTAATGTCTTTTACATGCTCCCGTAGTTACTCTGGATTGTAGGGAAATTCTATCTATTTGTGGTAATGGTGGTCACTTTCCCCATGTGTGTGTTCTGCCTCTTGTGGTAGAGGAATATTTAAGGAGACCTTCTCAAGGAAGGGAGCATTTTCCCCCATGTCAAGCTGCACTACAGCTGCCTTGATACTGGAAGTTAGGATAAAATTGGGCTGTCACCATAATGGACCCACACTAAAGTTTTAATCAGAGTAACTACTGTATTACCATAGATATTGTGTTACCATGGAAGAAATCCAAAAAGACAAAATAATAAATGTTCAATGATGACCCCATCATTCTGACCTTGGAGAACATTCAGAGTAGGACATGAATTACTGTATAATAGCATGAAGCTAAAAGCTACTGATAATTATTATAATTTTGTTCCTTCATATTATCAAAAAGGAAAATAAACAACAAACCCTAAGAGCTTCCACTTTACTGCTAAATGTGAACAGTTAGTAGTAAAAATATTGAATTTGGAAAGAGGTAAAAGATAACAATTTGAAATAATAATTCAATCTGATGGACCTTTTTTGGAGCTCAGAGAACTGATACTGGACATTGGATAATGGAAAGTTCATATATACCAATACTACATTTTACTTTGTAAAATCCCTTTGGATTTCAATCCAAGTGGCAATAGTTACCATTGAATGTTATAGTTATTTAAGGTTCCTTCTATGGTGTATATTACCTCTTGTTTTGTTCTACAATATCCTTGGGTATCCTAATACCTCTGTTGCAGAAAACAGAGCGCAGTATAGTATAGTATAGTATATGAAGCAGTGAAGAACAGTATATAATGAAGCGCACTATATAATGAATAGAGGAGTCTTTCTAGGAAGTGGGACAGCATTTGGTGTTGGAAAAGATATTTAACATTAAATTTTAAGAATCATGTGTTGTCTTTCCAACAGAGCCTTCAAAAGCTAGTGACAACTGATAGTTAATTAATATGTTCTCACCTGCATGTTGATTAATCAATGACTGCAGCATCAAATGCTAATGTGCATATGTGTCATTAAGCACCAGACAGAATATTCCTTTCATAAGCTGGCCTCCGTCAGTCTTGAAAGACTGGTTGGTTAGACTGGTTGGTATTGTGCTCGGTGCTGCATATACTGCATGCGAGGCACAAAAGCCTGGGTTGGATTGTTATGGAGGATCTGCTGTTACCCAAGCAGCAAATCCCCCCTCTCCACGCCACTGAATTAGTCCAGTGGAAAGGCAGAGCTGATACAGTTGGATCCAGCTGGTGTCACAAAGCTGTGCTAAGGACAGGAGCTCACCCTGTCTTGTGGGGCCGACCCGGGTCTTGAACCCTGGCCTTCTGGTTAACAGGCACAGTGTCTTAGCCACCCACAGCCCACACCATCATATACAACGTTTTTCAGTGGAGCCAGTACAAGCATTAAATAATCAAATTATCAAAATCATACGATGTATAGGAAAACAGTAAAAAGGACATTTATTGAGCCCCTGATAGGCTACTGTACATTTCTAGTTAGCCACGTTTAGCTTGTAGGATCACATCATTGCAGACTTGCACATATGCACAAATCCCACATGAAATGAGTTATTCCTCAAAGGAAGAGGTCTATGTTCCAAATTAGCTGAAATTGCATTGCTTTTTGGTAATCTTATCTACAGCAAGAAAGGGCAAACAACCAAATTAATAATGACAACAAAAACTATTTCATATCTGCTTCTTCTATAGCTGAGAGGAGTTTTCCATTGCTGCTATTCCCATGTATGAATTAAAAGAGGAATTCAGCCTGCCAGTCTGTCAACATGCTCAAAAATTCACTTTAAAAGATGAGAGATTCTGTATTTATAGAAATGATTTTCAGTTGTGAATGAAGGAGCAATAAACATTTGAAGCCATAAAAAACCTCCAGAGAGACAGGTTAATACAACTTTCCATTATAGCCTCATCACTGTTTGAGTGAAGAACAGATAATAATCTTCGGCAGAGGTGAAAGGTTATTCATACTCCCCTTTTTAGCTATGAGTCTCTCCCTCCCTATCCCTCTTGTCTTCTTTTCCAAAGTGTTTATGTCTGAATTCAGAAAGAGATGCCTGTGAGCAGAACGGCTATGGTATCTCGGATATGCTTACGGTCAAAAGTTGGTTAACAAACAGGAAAGCAACCAGGAAAATCAAAGTAATTCTTTAGTGTGAGTTTCTCTTCTATTTTATTTGGATTGAAAATTATGAAAATTAGGGCCCAACCCTATTGAGCCCAATGTTAGGGCTATGATCATACTGCTGGTACCATGTGTTATAAAAATGCTGTAAGGCACCTTACCACTGGTGTTTGGCATGTGGAATTTAACAGTGGTAGGTTTCTCCAGCAGAGCAAACATTCAAGGTGTGGGGAGGGCCAGGGAAAAGCAGAGTGTAACAGAGGAACTGGAGATGAGGAAGATCGGGGAGAGTATTGGACCTTGGAGGAGACAGAGGTGGCTGCAGTATGTGCCACTGAATCCTGTGTACTTTCCCTGGCTGGAAAGCCTGACACAGGCCTCCTTGATTCTATACCTTACCCTGGAGCTGGAAAGTTGGTTCGGATTGCACCACTAAACCTATTTTAAACTCAATTCCTGATACTTCCTGTCCTAGATATATATCCTTCACTACATCTCTCCCACTATATCCAAGAGAAAAAATACAGGCATCCACCACTTATTTGACAGGTCAGTGACTGCAGCACTGTCCAAAAGTGAAAACCACTGAAAAGTGGAACCCCATTTTTTTTCAGGTAGCAAAGGCAAAATCTAAATAACACATATTTATTAACACATAGCCAAAAAATGACAAATTACAGTAAAACGAACAAAGGCATGTGTGGGCAGTGAATATCTTATGTATTTGGTTATATGCTGAAGAAAATCATGAGGAAATGCCTAAAACAGTTTAAACACCATCATATGCAAAGCAACCTTTGGGAAGACAATTTTAGCTTTTATACCAGCAAATAGTGGTTGAAACAGTGAAGCATGTGTTGAATGAATGTCTTGGTATAATTGTAAGGTGTTGAAAGAGCAGAACCATCAAAAAACAAAACAAACAAACAAACCATCAGAAAGTGGTGAATGCCTGTACTGAGCATTTCTCCTTATTCTCAGCATTTGATTTTAATTCCACAACTGCACCAGTTTCTTCCCCATATAAATGGTGGATCATGAAATTCTGCTATAACTATTGCCATTTGCAAGAAAATATACATGAAAGTTTGTATGCACAGTTGGAACTGAACACCCCTTCTTATTAGTTGGCATGATTATGACATCACTATTCTGTTTCTCCAGCTGCTGTTATTGAGGCTACCTCTGTTGTGCTGTGCAGTCCTAGGTAAGCTATTGCTATTGTGGGAGTAAGGTTTCCAGAATATTTGTACACACTGGTGGGCACTGGTAGGCACAGGGTACTGGCACTGAGAGTTGGGCACCAGCAGGCTCTGGGCACTGCTGGGCACCAACAGGCACTAGGCACCAAAGGTACCAGGGGTCAGAGGCTGGCAATTGGAAGCACTACTACAGACCAGGCACCTACCAGGCACTATTCGGCAGTGGGCACCAAAAGAGGCACAACCAAGCACCACCAGGAAGCAAGCACCAGTGAGAGGCACCACTGGGCACCAGTGGGCAGTGGGCAATGGACATCCCGACTGAGCACCATGCATCCTTACTGGGCATCACTGAGCTATGGGCACCACTGGTGGGACTCCGAAGATGGTTAGCAGCCCTCAAACTAGAGGAATTTAACCTAGTCCTGGTCCTGAACCAGGTCTTTTTATTATCCGTCCTTGCTGAAACATTTATGTAATAGAAGATTTGATTTCTTTCCCTCTGTGAACAGGAAATGCCCTTTGCTATATCATAACCTGTTTTTGAAACTCCCCTCAATTTCAAAAGTAATTTGCCCTGTGAACAGCTTCTGTTCAAGAAACTGAAGCCCAGGTCTCCCTTGGGTATGCAGAAGTAGTCCTGCAGTTCTTTCAAACCAGGCCAGCATGACATCTGTACTCCCCTTCAAGCTATAGGAGAGTATGTGGTTGAGATTGGCAGTGTGAAGTGCAAATGAAGACTATTTAAAGCAGCATATTCAAGATGAAATGGAAACAATGTAGTTGCAGGAAGAGCAGAATCCAATCTAATTACTTTGGAGACCAGGCAGGGTAAAGGTGAGCACGATCAGACTCTCTGTCTCCCATGGTCATCAATCCGGTGCCACTTTTGAAATAATGAAATGCCAAAGCTCCCTTTCCTCGAATGCCAACTCTCAAGATAAATCAGAATGATTTATAAGAGTTTGGTCTGTGCCGCCAGTGTAGCAGCATCATAGAAGGGTGTCACAACTTCTCCAGCTCTCAAGCTTTGTGAGAAGTCAACAGCAGAAAAGATAGCCCTGAACAGCATGCATTCGCTCAGGCAAATAGTCAGCATGCCACACATGGAAACATCAAATGCCCATTCCCTGGAATGAAGAAAGGAAAGAGGAGCTATGAATAATCTATGTTCTTCTTGTCTTTCCCCTATTGGCAGAGATCCCATTGAAGCCTTCCTGTTGCCTTCTTGTTATCAGATTGTAATCAAAATTCTCGGGGAATCTGAGATCTTTGATCAGCCGTCCGATGCCACAGTACTGACTATTATGTAAATGTTTTTGTACATGACGTACATAAAAGCAGAAAAGCATGCAACATGAGGAATCTGACATTTATTAGTAGTCACTTACTGCAGAGATTGGGGCCTACAATCAATGCTGTTGGTCACCAAATGTCATAAACCGAAGAATTAGATTGTACTCCAACAGCGCAACCCTAATCCCTTGTTAGGCTGGCCTAGCTCATGTTCCATGTTGACCTGGGACTGCATGGGTTAGGGGTTAGGCCAGTGCACAGATATGCACCAGCCTTCCCACACCATTGTGGGAATGGGGAAATGGGTGAGTTGTGCTGGCCTAAATTGGTTAGGATTGCATCCTCATTGCAGAGAGCTGGCTTTTTAAGTTACTATGTAGAATAACACTGCAAGCCACATTTGGCTAAAATGTAGCACAGAAATCCACATTATTATTACTAATACTAGTGAAATGTTCCCGTGTTGCGGGACTAAAATTTCAAGAACATTTGTATGCCTGGGCATGCTCTAACCTCTTTGCCCCTGTGCAACACCCCCAGTTCAACACAACCCCAAGCAACACTCCTTGAATACAGCACTCCCCATGCAACACCCACCCTCCCGTGCACCATCCTGCCTTGACCGTGGACACCCCTACCAGGCAGGTGCAAAATTTGGGGCTGGTTTTTATCAGTCTTCAATTTTAAGTATAGGACAAAAATGCATTGCATCCATTTTCACTCCCTAATGGGTTAAATTTATAAAAATTGGTTCTTAGTGGGTGCTCACATCACATAAGGAATATCCTCCCCAAATTTCATGCTTCTAGGTCCAGGGGTTGGAACAGGGCATTAATCAGACTGATTCTTCAATGTAAAGTATAGGGAGGAATATGCATCGTGCCATCTTTTCATCCAGGTTTGAATTTCCCAAAATTGGTTCTTATTGGCTGCCTCCATCAGAGAAGGAACACCCTCCCCAAATTTCACACTTGTAGGTCCAGCAGTGTTGGCTGGGCATTGATGAGTTAGTCAGTCAGTGCGTCTGTCAGTGAGTCTTTTATTTTATATATATAGAAGATTACTATAATAATAACAATCAACAACAATGTTGTGTCATGTATGTCAATGGTGCCATGTAAATCTACAGCTACTACTAACATTGTAGTAGTAGTAGTAGTAGTAGTAGTAGTAGTAGTAGTAGTAGTAGTAGTAGTTATTCTTTGTTATCCACTAAGGTTCCGTTCCCATGGGTAAAAAATCTGTGGATAAAAAACAGTGGGAAAATAGATTCACAGCCCAATCCAGAGCAACTAATCTGTCCACATAAGAGCCCTTAGGCTGCCCTATCTAACACTAGGTTGGAGCAATTGCAAGATGCTCCAGCCCAGTTACTCTGAAGGAGGCTTAGGGCAGAGCAAGGCAAGATAGGGTGCCCTAAGAGAGGTGGACCTGCTCTGCCCTAACTGGGGCAGCCTAAGCAGCTCAGGAGAGGCAAGTTGAGGGCATGTTTAGCATTGCCTAGGGCAGAGCAGTTACTCTGTATCCAGAGCCTGTTTCCAAGGCAGAAATGCCCTCTTCCAGCCCTCAGAGTTATACCACCTCAGGAGCAGGTATAGTAATGAGTAGACCCATAGGGGTCCATGATAAGGCCCGAGTAAGAATGGCAGTGCTGACCAAAAATCTGAGTTCTTGGCCATCCTAGCTGCAACCCCTGCCTCTCAACCTCAGGATATGGAACAAACTACGGCTGCCCACAAACCTCAGGATACAGCAGGCCACTCCAAGAAGCCCCTTGTATTCACTGTAGAATGTACTGGCATCTCATCAGGGACTCCTTATAAGGCAGGCACCCAGTGGCGTCACCAGACTGGTGCGGCTGGTTTGGGCTGCATTGGGTGATGCGCTCCGTATGGGGTGATGTGCCGGAGGAGTTTGACTGTCCTTTGGCAGGCCCCGGGCATCAGCACACCCATTCAGGCCTGCTCCAAGGCGGAGAATCAGCCAGAAGCTGCCACTTGTCTGAGGAGCTGGCCTGAACGGCCATCTGAGGTGCACTGCGCAGAAACACACTGAGCATGCCGAACAGCTTCAGAGGGGACTTCCTTAGAGCAGAGAAAGTCCGCGCCTCTGCACAGCCATTCGGCCTCACTCAGGAGGCGGAGCGGCAGCCGAATGGCTTCAGAAAGAGTACTGCACAGGCACCAACTCTGACACCTGCACAGTCTCCCCCGAAGCCAAAAGGCTTCAGAAAAGTACTGCGCAGGTGTCAGAGATGGTGCCTGCGCAGTACTCTTTCTGAAGCCAGTTGGCTTCAGAAACAACTGCGCAGGTGCCAACTTTGGTGACTGTACAGTCCAGGTGGGGGGGCGCATCCCAGGGATGATGCACAGACTTCCGCACCAGGTGATGTGCAGAGTCATGTCACCACTGTAGGCACCACAGCTGTTCCTTGTTCAGTGTGATCTGAGGGGTGTCTCCTCAGGAGCAAGTCTTCCCCTTGTGTCAATTACTTAGCATGCTCTGGAGCAGTTAGGGCAGCCCAGGCTTCCTGACTCTCTGGATTCAGCATAACTTTCTGCTCTGGATACAGAATAGTTAGGAGAGTGCAGTTAGGTCAGAGCAGGCTGAATTTGCTCTGGATTGCAGCCTCAGGCTGCAATCCTAAAGACACTTTCCTGGGAGTAAGATTCATTGAATACAATGGGGCTTCCTTTTGAGTAGACATGGTTAGGATTGTTCTCTTAAATACTCACTTCCAGTTTTTACAACAGCTTTTCTTACTATTGTGGAGAAGCAGTCAGCACTAAGAAATGCAAAGGTACCCCTGCCTTTGCCTGACTTTGCTGAAGAATGGAATGATTGTTTGCATGACTGCCTTTCTACAACAGTAGAAAAGCAGTTTTAAAAAAATGTGACTTGGCAGTGGCCATTCATGTTGAGTCAAATTATGTATTAAAAAATCAGTGTACAACAAGGTTGGACTTGTGGTAGTAGAAATAAATCTATGGATGACCTACTCTAAACTTCTTACCTGATACCTTTTATGATAAATTTTGTAAATGACGTGTAGTCCACTCGCTCCTAACCCGTCGGTGTTGCCACCCATGGGTTAGCCCATTTATTCCTCCTCTAACATCACCACGTTTCTTTTGACTTCAGAGGATAAAGTATGCAAAAGGAGGCCTCTAGGCTGACACTTAGGCAAGGCCACAGGGCTAGGAGGCCTCTAGCTGGCATAACTCCTGCATGCTTACTGGGCCGGTGTAGTTGTGCCATATCTGGAAGTTGTTAGTGGAAAATTAGGCTAGCCTAAAACTTAGAACTTCTTTCTTTTGCTTCTATTTTTACTCTGGTTTATCATGGATCCCTTTAGGTCTACTCAGGTTTATTCCAGCTTCTGAGGTGGCCTAACTCTGAGGAGCTGGGAGGGGATATTTCTGCCCTGGAAACAGCTCTGGATACAGCCTACCTGCACTGTTTCAAGCCATGCCCCACATGCCCAACACATCCTTGCTGAACTGCCTAGGCTAGCCCTGCTAAGCCAGCCCAGATCCATCTGTCTTATGCCAGCCTCTTACGCCAGCCCAAGCCTTCTCTGGTGTAGGTAGGCTGGCCTATTTTCAAAGTAGGCCATCCCAGAGAAGATAGCCCAACTGCACTTCAGGATTGCAGCCAAAGTGACTCATTGCAAGTTTCCTTCTCTGTTGCCATGTTCAGTGGAGGGGTGGGGGGGGGGGAGAGCCAGACAGGGTGTGAGTCACTGAAAGGGCTGAAAGAGGCCTCTGCATGAGTGCCTGTAGCTATTGCTTTTGATAGGTGTTGCGACCGCCATCTGGAAGCCTCTGGTCATATGTGGCTGACGCTGTGTGAACCAGACTTAAATACAGCCTTTCCCCTAGCGTTTTCCTTCTCTGGTTGCCAACTTATGTTTGTGCTAGCAATTCTGTCTTCTGGTGCATGGAGAGTGACGTGCATGTAAAATAGTCTGAAGGATCTCTGCACATATGTCACTGGAATTATGCAAAGTCCAACGCAAGCACAGATGTAGCCATGCAAATGGCAGACTGTAGCAGATGCTACTTGGGGAAGAGACAATTCATACATTTCCAGTAGTTCTGCTCTGGCTATTTTTGTGATCTCACTCCATTTTCCCCTGTCATAATGTCAGAAATAATCTTGTAATACTGGCAATGTCACTGCTCTGGGCTGCCAAGCTAGGAACCAAGGCCTTCTTCCCCCTAACAAATTAATCCAGCTTTGATTCAGTTTCTCCATCACAGCAAGTGGTGACAGTGGTCAGAATTATTCTTCACGACGTGAACGTACTGATGGCCAGAGAAGGCAATGCAAACTGCAAGCACATGCCCAAAAGGAAGGCTAAGAATATGGTCCTTGGCATGTAAACAAAGAAAGGCAGCATCAACTAGACAACCAGCATGATTAAGATATTGCAGTTCATCTTGTCTGTTGCATTTTGCCGGGTCCACAAACCTCTGGGGAGATATTTGTACTTGAATTGGTCACTCACTCCTAAAGGCACGAGCGTGGAAGTAGCAGAACTTAGTTGAAATTGTCCACCTCCTCTGGTCCTTCCCTGACTCTACAGACATAATCCTGAATTCTAGGGGACAGTGATGTTGCAAATGGCATCAAAGGTCTCCAGGGAAATATTTCTGTCACTGGTGAACAGGAGTTTTGCTCAAACTGCTTGGATCTGATATGATTTCAATCATGTAGAATTGTTGATTTGGTGTGGGATGTGTGCATTTTTACACATACAAGCACGCCTTAAAAAGTGGTTAAGGAAAATGGGTTTGAAACTAGAGGTGATCAAGCTTGTACAGCTAAGAAGCATACAATTTGGGGCTCTTTTATGTCATCTATTCCCACCACCACCATGAGCTCTTCAACCCGTGCTCTGATATAATAGGTACTAGATGATTATGCAATGCTCCAACAAGAGCAAAAGAGGGAAGTCAGTGAGGTGAACCTATAGACCCTGAGGAACATGGCTAATCTTACCGATCGTCAGTGAGTTCCTATGACGTTTTCACAGATGTTTTGCTTGAGGAGAATCTTCTGAATTCACCTCACATTTCACCTGAAGCAAGGAAGGAGGAAATCTGTGTGAACCACGTTAAATAATCAAAAAAAGTAACAAACTGATACTGTGATCAAAAGGCAACACAAATCATCAGAATGTCATCTGAGGTCACTAATAATAAAGCATTAAGCCTTCTTTCGGTAATAGTCCAAATGGATGGTCTCAAGTAGGCAATTATTGCCGTATGGAACTCTAACAAGAGGTCCAGAGTGGTTAATGTAGGTATAATGCACAAATAGTAAACAGCATTAAAAAGAGAGGCAATGTCAAATGGACAGTCATCAAATATGGGTATCCAGGGGTTGTTTTAATTGGTTTTATTAGTGAATCATAATTTCTTTGCTAAAATTGGAGATGTGTAGCTTTAAAACAACAACACAGTTTCCACAAGGTAGAGAAGAATGTCCTATGTCTGTGGAAGATTTGACCAAGGATTAGAATACAGTGGAACAGAAAAGAAATTGCCTTGTTACAGTCCGCCTGGGGCAGCAAAGCTTGCTCCTACTCCTGCAGTAAGTGTCAAATATATAGATCCTCTCCCCACTGTGTTGGTTAGGCACCAACAACTGATCTGACACATCCCTCTGGTTTTCCATCCCCTTTCCTCAAGTTCTTTCCTTTTACAATAAAAAGGAGATGTATAGCAAAATCCAGAGTAACTACGGGGAGTAGTGTAAGAACAACTTACTCTGGATTCCAATATGAATTTCCCATGGGTTTCCACTAGGTGGTGCAGTAACTACGGGTGCACGTAAAGTCTTTTATGTGTTCCTATAGTTAGTCTGGATTTGGGGACTAGTCCAGTTCCTCTTTCTGACCTGATGTCTTGTAATAAACATGTAGAGCATTTGTTCCTCTTCCACCCCTTTGATATCAAACAAAGCTGTCCCAAAGCCTATTGCTTTCTTTAACGACACCACTTTAATGACACTTTCAGTGTTCCTTCACATCCCTCCTCAGAACCTGCCTTTCTCATATAACTTCCCCTGCTTTTCCCACATAGTCCACATAACTCCATATGTGTGTGTAAATTGTATTTGCTCTTCCCTCACATTTATGTGCATCTGTGTGAAGATAGGAGGCAATGAATGGGGACTGTGGCACATAATGGTAAGGCTTCACCACTGTTTCACTAGACCCAGAATTTAGAGTGTGGACTGGGGATTTGGTGGCTCCTGGTTTAGATTGCAATCTCCTCATTTTGCTGCCTTCATTTGTAAAGAATAATTTTATTTATTTATTTTAAAAATTTGTATCCCGCCTTTCTTAGGTTGTAGACCAACTCAAGGAGGCTCCCATTAAAACATACAGTGGTGCCTCACATAAAGAGCTGAATTTGTTCTGGAGGCATGTTCTTCAACTGAAACGCTCTTTAAGTGAAGTGGATTTTCCCATAGGAAATAATGGAAACACAAGACGATTGGTTCCACAACCCCCAAAATATTCATATAAAAGTATTAACTGGATGTAAAAATGATGACAAAACACTGGAATTGAATTCAAAACATGCATTCAATGTTCATGTTCCTATGAAGCTACTTAGGCTGCAATCCTAAAGACACTTTCCTGGGAGTAAGCCCTGAACACAATGGGGTTTACTTCTGGGTAGACATGGTTAGGAGGCTGCAATCAAAGACACTTTCCTGGGAGGCTTACCTGGGCTGCTGCTTAAGGTTCAAGATGGCTGATGGGGGCACTTGGGAGCAGTTAGAGGCAGCAGCACTGGCAGCAGCCCTTTTAAAGAGCCTCCGTGCGGAGCGTCAAGGCTGCATAACCCACGTGCCCATCGCGCACTTGCTTGTTAATTGAAGCGGAACTTGGTATGTGAAGAAGGATTCCTTGTTATGGAATAGCTTGTTATGTGAAACACTTGTTATGTGCAGCACTTGTTATTAGAGGTGTCACTTTAATTAAAAACACTAAGAGCACAATCCTAACTGTGCCTACTCAAAAGTAAGCCCTATTGTGTTCAATGGGTCTTACTCTCAGGAAAGTTTCTTTAGGATTGCAGCCTAAATAGAATATTCAATTAAAAACAATGTAAAAATAGAAGTTAAAAATAATAACCCCCCAAAGTCTGCCTCACTAATAATGTATATTAGTTGTACTATAAAATAATTATAAATCGTTACATAAATAAGGCTACCTTAGGAAAACTGCACTACTGTTTTCTGTACTCTTACTAAAGAAACAGAGGATTCTGTTCATGTTTGAAATATGGGCTCAGATTGTACACATAACATGATTTACTTATGCCAGGTTCTGGGATCAAACTACACTAGACTATACTCCCCCTCTTTCTGACATCTGCATCCATATAGTGGGAATCAAGTTGGATTCTGGAACAACTTCTTCCCTAAAATGAATGAAAATGATCTGACTGAGGCTGTTTTAGTAGTGTATCCAAACTGAAACTTGGATTTTTCAGTGAACATTAATCTAAAATCAATGCTGAAGGACATATTTTACTGAAAAGCTGTTATTGCAGCTGTTGATACTATGAGTGCTTCACATGGTGAAGCACTTGATCTTCCAGGCCAGATAATTGTACTGGCTTCAACTACTTTATGTACTGAAAGTCTACCTATAAATTTTCCTCTCTTTGCACAAATAAATATAAATAATACATATATTGACTGTTTTTATAGCACATTTCAAGGTGTCAAAGAACTTCACACATATTCGCTCTGCAATCCTTATCACAGCCATGTAAGGTGAAGTGTAAAGTATCCCCTGCAAATTGTCCTTCCAGCCATGATCGCCTGTAGGATGCAGGGCTCATCTACATCACAAAGCCAAACAGCCAGCATTGCCTGATGATGCCTTTGTGGTCAGATGGCTGACATGACTTAAATGCCAAAGTGCATTTGTGTGCAAAGTGCTGTCACCTTCCGAACAAAATGGTACCTATTTATCTACATGCTTTTGAACTGCTAGGTTGGCACTGCAGGAGTTTGCAAGAAATCTGACACTGACACTAATGGCTGGTAACGGTAGTAGCAATAGTGTGCAAATGTGTCAAGAGAAGGGCAATTCATGCATGTATCTTAGAAAAATGTTCCTATTGTTCAGTAGCTTACGCAACAATAAACTCAATCGGGACAGGTGATACGGTGTAAGAAAGGAGCAAACAGTAATATTGATGGCTGATCATGGGCAGTGCAATCCTAACTTGCATAGGATCAGGCAGGCGCAGCCTGTGCTGAATCCAGTGCAGGTTTGGGGACTGCTGCTGTGCTACAAGAGGGAAGGGAAGCTTCTCCCCTTCCTAAGTCCCCTGAGTGGTGTAGATGTGCCTTAACCCTTAAATTCCCATCTAAAAATAGCCCAATTTGCATAAATTGGGCTCCAATCATGGGCAGTGATTGCATAAATGTGGATCCAATCGACCCGTCTGGGAATCTAAGGGTCCATGATGACATCCCGTTTGGCTCAAGGTAAAGTATTGGTAACAGCCTAAGCGTGTGCTCTGAGTCTAAATTTTACCCGTTTGGGCTTGATCCAATTTATTTGCCTGGCATTCTCCATCCTGCTGCTGTGATTGTTTTCAGAGATGAAGGTGAGATGGTCAATAATCTGTTCAGCCGACAGTTTTATTCTGTTTGTTCCCCTCTCAAGCATTTACTTCTTCTGAATGATTTTATCATTTGTGCAGCTCTGATGCTCCCAAGTAAGTAATTAGTGCAGGCTCAGGGGCTCGTCCTCCTGGCATCCACCGCAGCCCAGAGCATTATGGAAGCTTACAGTGCAGGAGTGATTTCCTGTCTTGATCAAGCAAGTGGCTACACAAGTATCAGGGAAAAAATCATATCTTGAATTGAGAGCAAAAGAAAACATTCCCAGAAAGTCCACCCACTCTGATAGTGGAGTGTTTGGAATCATTGTAAAGAATCTGATTGTTAGCTGACGTAACCCCTTCACTTATTTTGGTGCACACAAAGCATCCAATTCACTTTATAAAATTGAGTACAATTATTCTATATTCTCCTACCAATATATGATTCGTGTTTTAAAAGAGAGAATAGTGGATGGGAAGGAAGGATTGCTAATGACCATCCTTACCTTTATTAGAGATGTTTTCATTTAATGAATCTGCAGTGTTTTTGTAAGACTGGTTTGAGCATCTATCTATCTATCTATCTATCTATCTATCTATCTATCTATCTATCTATCTATCTATCTATCTATCTATCTATCTATCTATCTATCTATCTATCTATCTATCTATCTATCTATCTATCTATCTATCTATCTATCTATCTATCTATCTATCTATCTATCTATCTATCTATCTATCTATCTATCTATCTATCTATCTATCTATCTATCTATCTATCTATCTATCTATCTATCTATCTATCTATCTATCTATCTATCTATCTATCTATCTATCTATCTATCTATCTATCTATCTATCTATCTATCTATCTATCTATCTATCTATCTATCTATCTATCTATCTATCTATCTATCTATCTATCTATCTATCTATCTATCTATCTATCTATCTATCTATCTATCTATCTATCTATCTATCTATCTATCTATCTATCTATCTATCTATCTATCTATCTATCTATCTATCTATCTATCTATCTATCTATCTATCTATCTATCTATCTATCTATCTATCTATCTATCTATCTATCTATCTATCTATCTATCTATCTATCTATCTATCTATCTATCTATCTATCTATCTATCTATCTATCTATCTATCTATCTATCTATCTATCTATCTATCTATCTATCTATCTATCTATCTATCTATCTATCTATCTATCTATCTATCTATCTATCTATCTATCTATCTATCTATCTATCTATCTATCTATCTATCTATCTATCTATCTATCTATCTATCTATCTATCTATCTAAAGAGCAGAGCCTTTGTTTCCAAAGAGATCAAGTATTTCACTTGCACGTCACGCCTCATTCTGCCGCCCTTCCCTCACCTGATGTCATGATCCGGGTTGCTGTGGAAATGATTAAGCTGTCATAAACACAACTCAGGTGGGAAATAAACACCAGGAGCAGATGAAACAAAAGTTCCCCTTTCATGCAAACAATTACAGAGATGGAAAAAGAGAGAGAATAATAAATGATGTTGTTTTTCCCAGTGAGCTTTGTGAATCTCATGCAAATGCATAGGGGATGTTTGCAAGTACAGTGTCAGCTTCCAGGTAACTAAGAGGACCTTTAAGCTGTTTCTGCCCAATATTGCATATATGCAACAGGAAACAAATATGTACAAATGTGACGTACAAATGTGAGCCGAGTAGAAATAGGTTTCAGCCAGGGTGCACAACTAACGATCTTAATCCATGCTGTTCTTCTCTGTATGTCCATATAGAACATGTGCTCTGTTCAACCCCACAGATCTCTGTTCATGATCAGATCTGCCCCACTTTATGATAAACACAGAAAGCTGGCTGTCAGAGATAAGCCTTCCACTGATGAGTGCACGTGTTATATCAAATTTAGGACTGCAACAGAACATTGATTTCCCATGCCTGTATTTCCTTTATATGGCTGAAATGGAGGTAGATGTTGTTGCAGAGGGTGGGAGTGCTTAAAACTTTACAGATCCTATGATAAGCTGCCCCCCTGGGCTATGTGAAGTAATCTGGTTTTCCAGCTGGGTTTGAAACCAGAAAGAAGCCTCACTGGACGGAAATTGCTTTGAGGTACATCTGCAAGAGAAAACTGACAGGTGCAAAAGTAGTTATGCACAGCTTTGATCCCTACAATTGCTGTCATCCTCTTCTCCTGTCTCATCAAATTGGAACATAATGTATGCATACTGAAATAATATACAGTATAGTTCCAGTGATATATTTTTGATTTTGTATTCTTTCTTACATGAAAAAAATTTTCCATTTGAGCCAGCATGCCCTCAAAAGTTTTATTTCATTTTTTCTTGTTCACAGTTTAGTGGCTCTATTCTGGATGACAGCACATTCATATGATTGGCTACATTGACTCACATGGTTTTAGTTACTGAAGTTCAGTGTGACACCATTGCTGTGTCTCACAGCACGTCATCAACGCAATCAGTATGTGAAGTCTGATTAGTTATAAATGCATATGTATGATCATATTGTCATCTTTGTTGACAAGCTACTGTTAACACTGGAGGCAGATCAGAAGCAGCATTAAAGAGAACAAAATAGTTTTAGAAACACTTTTAAAATGCTTTTTTAATGAAGTGATGAATAATTGCACATGTAAATAGAAAGGGGTGTAGGGAATGGTTTGTCCCTGATTCTATCGTTGGTGGGGGGGGGGGACACAAATTCACAAAATTGCAATTATCACCATGGTGGTTTGGGATAACCTCATCATTTTATACACTGTTGGGTACGTACTTTGCAGCTGAATTAAATATAAAATGTTTGATGCCTGGAATGTTAGAACTGATTTTTGGTATATTGGATGTGCTAATTCCAAATACGCAAACAGTTTTCCTCTATCAGCTATACTTTTTGAGATACAAAGCTACTAAATTATAAATGCTAAGTAGGTCCTCCTTCTTACCTCTAGCCTCACCTGGAAGTGAAGCTGTTGGAATGTTTCTACCCATTAAGGTATAGATGTGGGAGGTGATGTGCCCAGCCCCAAAGGGCGACATGCACATGCCCAGCCAGGGCACATCACCATCATGCCCACCATTAGTCTGAGCTTAGCGTTTCTGAGGGACAGTTCACTTGTAGCATGTGGGTGACAAGGAACACTTTTCCTGCTCAGTAAACATGTTAAGTGAAAGTTATCTGTGTACTTCTACCTCTTTGTACATCTATCAGCTGATGGTATGGTGAAACAGCCTGATGAAACAGTTTGTGAAGTCTCTTAATCAGGATGGATCATGCTTTGCATACATAGGACGGAAAATGCCTGGGCCAACTTCAGAAAAACTGAAAGCTGGAATTTTTGATGGCCCTCAAATAAGACAGCTCATAAACGATCCTTGCTTTGTAGATTCCATGAGTGAGGGTGAGTGAAGTGCGTGGACGTCATTCGTCCTGTTTGTCAGAAATTTTCTGGGCAACCACAAGCTCAAAAGTATGCTGAGCTAGTAAACAACATGCTCATTCTTTTCAGAGACCTTGGATGTAATATGAGCATAAAAGTTCATTATTTACACAGCCACCTGGACCATTTCGTATAAAATTTGGGAAAATATGAGCGAAGAGCAAGGTGAACAATTTCACCAGGACATTAAAACAATGGAAGATCTCTACCGAGGAAGATGGGATATACATATGATGGCTGATTTCTGCTGGAGCTTACAAAGAGTCTGTCCATTCAAGAGTCTGTCCAAACAAAGTCCATTCAAGAACGTCCTACAAAAGAAGCTTCCTATACTAATTTTCCTTTCATTTATGGTTTTATTTTATTATTTTGAAGAAAAATTGTTATTTGAGTAACTATAGTGTTACTATAATGTTACTATATTTTATTGATGTCACTAAAATATTCTAGAAAATAGAATTAGACTATCCCTACAATCCAGAATGTAAGAGACATTACGTGCACCCATTGTTAATGCACCACCTAGTGAAAACCTATGGGAAATTCATATTGCAATCCAGAGTAAATTGTTCTTACACCGGAGCAAGGACTCCCTGTAGTTACTCTGGATTGCGCTAACGTTTTTTTAACATTTTGTGTTTTATTATGTCAATCATAGGCCTAATATGATATAGGGTAACACGAATCAGATGATTTTTATATCTCAAAAACTAGAGCTGATAGGTGAAAATTACTGTTATATTTGAAATCAGCACACAAAATATACATAGAATCCGCTCAAAAAATCTTGGCACCAAAACACGTGTTGGGCAGTGGTGTGAGGAAGTTCAAGTGGATACAAATTAGGTTTGCTTTCATACGTAAGAATTAGACAATTTTTTCAGGCTCTCCTGAGAGCATACTTTTTTAGATTCTTTACGTAAAACTATAAATAGTAATAGTAATAAACAACAGATCTGGGGATCAACTGACATTTTGTTCAAACAGTGGTGAAATTTCACTATAATGTATCTGATACTAGGAGAAACAAAATGACTGTCTGAAAGTGCAATCCTAACCAATCTAGGGAACTCAGCCATCAAACTGTTTCTGTGGTGGCTTGGGGAGGCTGGTGCATATCTCTGCACCTATCTAAGCCCCCCAAGCAGCTCTTGGGTAAGCATGCATAGAATATTAAGCTAAGGTGAGGGTTAGGGTTAGTGAGATGCTTGACTTTAATGTCAAAAGCATATCTACAGATTCATTTATCCATGGGTCAGGTCTGCCCACCCCTTGTGGGACCCCTTTGGAGGTAAAGGGAGTTTTGTTTGCCCATATCTGCTATTTCACTTCATCATGGGGGTTCCAGAATGGAACCACCATGGATATGGGGGGCACACTAAGATATCCATGTCTACGTAATATCTAACATAACATATTATCTAACTTTTCCAAGTCATCTTGGAAGAATCTGTCTCTTCCAAAATGTATGTAATGGTTTGCAGTTCTCTTTCATTCTCTTTATTTTCAGCTGAGGAGCTTCAAAGATTTTGATACATTGCAAAGGAGTATGGCAAGCCTTAGGAGAGGAAATTATTTGTCATTCCTTTTATTGTACGCTACTTTTAAGACAACAATGAAAGATGGTTAATCAAGGCCATACCCTGCTGAGTAGTAAGCCTGCAAAGATGTTGCATCAGTACACAATGAATATCTATGCTGATTCTTCTTTCCTTTCACTCAAAGAGTCATACCCCAAAATCCAGAGTAACTAAGAGAGTACGTAAGAGACTTTACGTGTACCCATAGTTACTGCACCACCTAGTGAAAACCTATGGGAAATTCATATTGGAATCCAAAGTAAGTTGTTCTTACACCGGAGGAAGGACTCCCCGTAGTTACTCTGGATTTTCCCCTATTGTCACTGCACTGATGTAACATATTAGGCTTCTGCCATCTCATTTAATACACAACGCAATTCAATGCATGCCTATTCAGAAGTACCTCCCATGGTCTGCCACCCCAGTATACAATGGAAAACATTGGCAAAAAACGTTCTTCAACAGGGGTTTGGGGGAGACCAACCAATGATTATCCATGGTTTTGTTTCTGGATAGGTTTCGTCAAGTATCAGAGTAAATTCAGTGGTAATTTCTCTATCAACCCTTGTTTTGCAATTCCAAGTCAAATGCAACATTTTCATATTTGTGCCATTGCATTTCTTATCTGCAGTTGGAGACGGATTGTTGGCAGCCACAAGAATGCCCAGAGCTTAAAAAAAGGAAAAGGGTAGATAAAAGGCCAGCATGGGGAGAATGGTCTGAATTTTAAAGAAGGGGAAGCTTCTGGGAGGTACAGATTTATGGCTGCTGACTGACTAGCTGGTTAACATCTCTGGAGAACCAAGAGTCCATTGATTATCCGCTGCCTAAGAAAGACCTTTGAAGTGAAAACAAAAGAAGGAATGAAAACATATCTTTTCCCTATACGATTTCTACACTATTTCTCTTTTTTTGGAAATACTCTTAAATATTCTTCTTTTTGGAACAAGCCTTAAATAGGGAACAAGCGACTGAGATGGAGAATCACAAAAGGTTCTTGAGAGAGAGAGAGAGAGAGAGAGAGAGAGAGAGAGAGAGATTCTTTTTTCGTCACATCTAAAGAACCTTTTGTGAGACTCTCTCTCTCTCTCTCTCTCTCTCTCTCTCTCTCTCTCTCTCTCTCTCTCTCTCTCTGATAAGCCAGGTCGGTGATAGGTGTCTGCTGAGTGGACAATCAAAGCAAACCTGATAAGAACAGGAGCCATTTGACAAAAATCTGGCTTTCACAATGGAAGCCTTCCTTACTCTGCTGGATATTAAATGCCCCAAATTATCTAAGGGCAAAATCCAGAGCAGTTACAGGTCCACGCAGTTACATCACCCTTTAGTGTTATCTTATGGAAAGTCATCTTAATATCTTAATTTCATTTTAGGATATAGGCCTAAGTTGTCCCTGGAAAGGGCCTATTTTCAAAATGGTATCAGTAGCAGGTGGAGATGGGTAGAGCCAGCTAAAAGAACTCTGGAATAACTGGGGGACAGCATGTAGGTTCCCTATATCCCTAAATAACTGGCATAAAACTAATGAGACTGCAGAATTCAGTCTAAGGATGCAATCCAGAGTAACTACGGAGAGTTCTTGCTCCAGTGTAAGAACATTTTGCTCTGGAAAGCAAAATGAATTTTCCATAGGTTTTCACTAGGTAGTGCAGTACCTACGGGTGCATGTAATGTCTCTTGGGTGCTCCCGTAGTTACTCTGGATTGTAGGGTAATACTGGGGGGCACTAGGTAAATATACTATTTTTCCATACCAGTCCTGGTATGTTGGCCAGTTATATATATCCCAATTGGATGTACAGTGGTACATTGCTTTGTAAGAAGAACGCTTTATAAGACAAACTTAAATTTCTAAGGAATTCTGCTTTGTAAGACAAACAGTGCCATGTAAAACAGTTTTGGCAGAGTTTGGCAAACAGTTTTACTAGGAAAATTTGTTGTAAAACGAACAAATTGATGGTTCTGCACTGTGAGCAACAGCAAGAGGTTAGATCCCATCTGCAAAGGAGGAGGAGAATAAGGAGGAGGAATCCCTCAAATCAAATGAGATTAAGGACCTTTGTAAACACTGGAAAATTATGCAAAATTTTACAGAAAAGCACCACCCAAATGAGGCTGTAGCAATGAATCTGTTTAATGACAATGCAATGAATGCCACATTTCCATGAAATCCTCAAAAGGAGACTCTCCCTACAATCCAGAGTAACTATAGGAGCACATAAGAGGCATTTACACTGACGTAGTTATGGCACCACCTAGTGAAAACCTATGGGAAATTCATATTGCAATCCAGAGTAAATTGTTCTTATGTTGGTGCAAGGACTCCCCATAGTTACTCTGGATTGCACCCAAAGGCAAGTGTCATTAGAAGATTTCATATGAAAGTTGCTCAAAAAGTCACCAGTGACTCTTTTAGTGAAAATTAGTCATCCTTGGCCATAAAGGTTTTTCTTTTCTGTTTTACGGTACAGTATATAACAGTGTTTTTTGATTAATATTACAGTAATTGTGTTCTATGTCATATAACAGTGTTTTGAGTTCAATTACAGTGTTTTGTCATCATTTTACATAGTTAATATTTTTATATGAATACTTTTGGGTTGTGGAACCAATTGTCTGAGTTTCCTTTATTTCCTATGGGAAAATCCGCTTTGTAAGAACACTTTGTAAGACAAGCATGCTTCCAGAATGAATTATGTTCTTCTTACAAGGCACCACTGTATATGAACTCCAGGAGCATGACTGTCTCACATACCATGGTAGGGTTGGGGGGTGGGTAGAACGGGGGTGTAAGAATTTATCAGTTTCAGGTTTCTGTTGCTTCTGAACTCTTTTTAAAATGTCAGGTGTGTTTTTCCCTTCTGGATCTCCCTCTTCTGCAGAGTTTCATTGCTTCCTTATGTGCTCGTAACCTTTTATTATGTCAAACACAACCTGAAAATTAAAGGATAGATACCACATTTTCCCAGCATGAGTGGAGGAATGAGTCTCGTCAGACTTTTTCCAAGCATTGTCTTGCAGTTCAGGTTCACTTGTGTAACCTTTGCTTTAGAAAGATTTGGTGCGTAGCTGCTGAAAACCCAATTACACTGTAGAACTGCAGTTCTGGGGCACAGTTCTTACCAACAGATGATGAGGTGGTAAACCTCTTTCTGGACTGAACCAGTTCAGACTACAGTTGGGGTATCATGGAATGTGCTCTCATACAACAAAATCTAACATAGAAAATGAAAAGCCTAGCCTCCTTAAGATGCATTTCCAACTTTGGAAGTTGGAAATTGGATATTGAATCTCCATCCTCTCTCTGCACATCATATTTGGGGGGAGTCTTTGGGTCCCTCAAATACAGGGTGCTTGAGTGGTTCAGTGGCTGCAATCTGGCACTGTGAGTTTCACCTATTTGTTTTCTGAAAAGGATGTGTTTTGGTTTGATTTTGATTGGAGGAGCTCACCATCATGCCATCTAAACCTAATCTTGAATTTAAAAATTAACAAGTGCACCAAATTTTAATATACATATAGTGGGACCCAAATGTCTAGGAGGCAAAAATAAAAATGGATGCAGATGGCCAATGCTGCAATGCATTTGATTGGGACACAGATGTTCAGAATGCAGTGGTTCTGCAATAGTTTATAACATATTCTTGGACTGTGTTTCCATTCAATGGTACACGTACCACCAGTGGTACTTGAAGAAGGCTACAATCCTTTTACACCGACTTTTTACACCGATGTTGTTATGGTATCACCTATGGGAAACCAATGGGAAATGCATCGAGCAATCCAGAGTAAGTATCCCTAATGTCTTCCTGTAGTTACACTGGATTGTAGGGAAAGTGTCTGGTGGTAGTTCAGGACCCTTGGGCACCTGCCACTTAGCAATTATGCAATTAAGAGCAATAAGAGGCTTATCTTGGAGGGCAGAGCTCCAAAGCATGCTTTTCCATGCTCAGAAAAAACCCTTCCGATTTGCTTTGAATTTCTTATTGGTGTTTGTCATGTCATGTCATGTCTGACTTCCCAACCCTGAAGTAAGAAGTGATTATGTTACTGCCAGTTACTAATGACAGTTACTAATCAAATAGATGGACCTTGTGAAGTGATATGGCAGAGGGCAAATCTTGAGAAACATTGTTCTAAGGTAATTGTCCCCTTCCCCAATTTTTCCCCAATTCCCCCTTCCCCAAATCCTTTATCAATAATTTGTTGTTGTTGTTGTTTAGTCATTAAGTAGTATCTGACTCTTGGTGTCTCTGTGGACTAAAATATTTGCTTTAAAATCATCTGAACAGAGTAAGGATTTCTTTTTTGCTGTATCAATGTAGCACACCAATGCCTTTCTTGACAGCTGTCTCTCCCTTCCCATAGAACTGCTTAGCAAGTACAGCCATAACCATTCAGAGATTATTCAGTCTGGCCTCAGGCAGCCCATAGCAGAACAAGCACAAATAAAACCCATAGCAAAACTCCCCAAGCCTCTTACAGGTAAATATTAAAATCACAATATGAAACCATTAAAAATGAATTCAGGTTAGCAACATAAAATGGAAACGGCACAATTAAACTTTAACTCAGGCTTCTAAATGCCTGCGGAGCAAAAGGGGTTTGTTTCATCTTTGTCAGAAAAATAAGCTGAAAACTAGCTTGTTAGCCTAAATCTCTGAGAAAGAAGTAAGTAAAATGAAATTAGTTTTGAATTCATTCTTGCATAAATACAAACAAAATGGAAATCAAAAATGTATTTAGTATTGCCTCACAGTTGTCTGTCATGAGGCTATAAGCAAAAAATGATGTGCCAATTTAAACCAGAAAATAGGGATAGGAAGGATTCTGATGGACATCCACTGGACAGTATAGCGTTGCAGACACATCAGGGAGCACTCCCCGAAAAATGCTTCCATAGCGGTTCATTTGATGGTGTCACAGCCTAGCAATGCTCAGTTGCGGCAAACATTGAAAACTATGACCAAATGGGCTGTCAATCAGAGCACCTGCCTACATGTAGCCAGAACTTGCTTTTTTCCTAATTTGAAAGTTGAAGTCCTGACTTTTTCTGGACATCATGACAGTTTCGGCTTCTTTCTGTCCACAGCTTTCCAGTCTGTCTATCACTGTGCCTGATTCTGCAAAGTCTCTAGATTACAGGCATTCCCCCACTTTCTGACAGTTTGTTTTCTGACAGTTCTGCTCTTTCAACACCTTTCAATTATACCCAGGTCTCATTCATTCAATGCATGCTTCATTCTTTCAACCTTTCTCTGCTGGTCTAAAGGCTAAAATTGTCTTCCCTGATGTTGATTTGCATGTGACATGGTGATCACATTGACATTTCCTTATTAGAAAATAATCATCATTCAAAAATATATGATATTTCTCACACTGCTGTGGCCAGTCTCAGTAAGAAATTCTGTGAAATGCTGTTGTATTTCACCACCACCACATCAGAAAAATACCCATCTACACATATTTCTCCTGCCAGTCTCAGTTGGCGGCAGACCATCTGTGACTTCATACTGATGATTGACCAAGGCCGGATTTAGGTATGATGAGGCCCTAAGGCTAAGCCAGTGTTTCTCAAACTGGGGATTGGGACCCTTTTGGGGGTCGCCTGACCCTTTCATGGGGGTCACCTAAAGACCCCTGGTGTATTTTGCATCTTTTTTTATTTGTAATTAGAAATAAATATTTCACAATATTTAATTAAATATTATTTTGTGATTAATCACTATGCTTTAATTATGTTCAATTTATAGCAATGAAAATGCATCCTGCATATCAGATATTTACATTACGATTCATAACAGTAGCAAAATTACAGTTATGAAGTAGCAACAAAAATAATTTCATGGCTGGGGGTCCCCACAACATGAGGAACTATATTAAAGGGTCACGGCATTGGGAAGGTTGAGAACCACTGGGCTAAGCTATTGAAGGTAATAGGGCCCTTTATCTGTCCAGCTGTCCTTTGTCAACAACAAATTGTCACTTTTTTATGTTGAATATATGCTATATGGTAATTTATGGACCTAATAGCCATTTCCACATAACAAAATATGTATTTTATCAGAGTAATTGTTGAACTGAAATACAATTTTGATTTTTGCGGGGCCTCCAAGAGTGTGGGGCCAAAAGCTATAGCTTGTTTAGCTTATACGTAAATCTAGCACTGTGATTGACTTAGGATAAGGAACTGGCCTTTGTGACCTCATTGTGAGCAGCTTGTATGCCTGAAGAAATAGGAGACACTGGCCTCTGTGCCCACATTTTTGCCAGCTGCTTTAAACTTTGTGTCCCAAATGGGACAAGGGTTTCTTAACTTTGAGAAAAATAGCTTTACCTTGGATCTTGGTTTTTTTTTCTGTAACATATCAAATTGTTGCCATCTTGTTCCAGAGAATTTAAGAGCAGGTTGAAGACAAGAATAGATGTTTGGTGGGAAATCTATAACTGGATCTCTTCAAATTATTTTTTTTCTAAAAGGAGACATTTTGTAGAAGACCTTCTTGCACATCTCAGATGAGGTGGAGAATATATTTGGATCAGGACTATCTCTAATTCTTCCCTTCTATGTCTCCATGCTTTCCCCTCCACAGCAACTAACACTTATGGTGGGGTGGGTAGGGGAGGAGGAGGAGAAGTTGGGTCAGGGCCAACAGTAATGAAGGGCCAGATCCTCCTCCTCCATACCTTACCACTGATCCAAATTTGGCTCCCCTGTGACTGTCTTAGCAAATCACGGGTTTGCTAAGTAACATTCAGTTGTTTTCTAATGTTGGTATCTGTGTAAACTTGGCAAAGGAGAACAACTTGATTCTGTTTATCTCTAGCTAGTAACTGGGCAAAGACTTGAGAAGTCCCATTGTGGGCTTGGGTTTTCCTTGGGGTAAGGGGGCAGAAGTTCCTTTGACAAGAGTGGTGGCCTTTGTAGTGCTCCTGCATACGGCTGCCACCATTTTGTTACCTCTGCTGTTGCCACCGAATATGGGATTGAGCTGCCTCTTCTTAAGCAGTTTATATTATGGTATGTCTAGTATTCATAAAATGCTAGCATTCTTTTCTATTTTTTTTGCTATTTTTTTAACAGGAACCATATCTTCTGTGCTGTTCCTGCTAAACCCATGTACAGGACTAAGGTACATGAGGTCTATATGAAGATAATAAATATAATCTGTGACCTGCTTTCGGTTCCAAAACATTAAATATTCCTGCAGAAAGTGAGGTCAGCTCAAATAAAATACATCATCACTCGTATTTGCATTAAGGAATGCCAAAGCCAAATTAAAGTCAAGGCAAAGGTAAGCATTCAAGGGCACCTTTGCTTTTTTAGGAACCTGTATTAGGAGTGAATTTTGAAAGAGACAACCTAAACAGAAAGAAAGGTGATGATTTGTGAGAAAGAATGACTGATGTCTTTCCAAAAATGTTCCTGAGCTGTAAATAGTTGTTTGGAAAGCCATGCAAAGACTGAATCAGAGTGTTCGTTGCAGCTGGTTATATTTGAAACCAAAAATAGCTACAAAAATGTGTTTTCTTGCTGTATGAAAATGGAAAGAGGTAAGAAGGCCATATGAGGGGATACTTCTTTTGTATGTTAATGTACAAAGATCTGCCATAGGATATATTATGAAACTGGAACACAGTAAGAACCTATACATATTGCAGCACAGCTGGTTAGCAGTTCTCTACTTTTGTAGATCCCTGATGGGCTGCCTCTGATAACGCTCTCCTTGAGGAAGGGGAGGATGAAAAAAGTTTGAAGTGTTGCCTTGCCCTTTCTAATTCTTGTGCTTCTGGGAAAGAGAAAGTTGTAGCTTGCATATCAGCACAGTAGCATTTAAGTAGAGAGGAAGTTACTGACAATCCGAGTGGCTTTTTTCCAGTTATCTTATGAAGCTAATGGGACTGTGGGTGGCACAAGTGATTAAGGCACTGTGCCTGTTAACCAGCAGGCCAGGGTTCAAGACCCGGGTCGGCCCCACAAGACAGGGTGAGCTCCTGTCCTTAGCCTAGCTCTGCGACGCAGCTGGAAACAATTGTATTGGCTCTGCCTTCCCATTGGACTATTTCAGTGGTTGGAGAGGGTGGATTTGCTGTTTGGGTAACAGCCTATCCTCAATATCAAATCTACCCAGGCCGTTGTGCTTCGCATGTGGCGTCAAGCACGATACTATAGTCTTTCAAGACTGATGGATGCCAAGTTTAATTTCCCTTAGCAGGAGAAAGGGGAGATGAACTGGCAGGGTGAGCAGATGCCCGAACCCAAACTGGAGGACAAGTCCCCCCAAATTCCTGTAATCCAAGCAAAAATTCCTCCCCTGTTAAAAAATGTAGGACACAGCAAAAATGTAGGACAAATGTAGGACATGTTAAAATAAAGCAAAAACACTCATATTGCTTTACTGTACTTCATTTCAACACTTTCAAAATTGAAAACCTCTTTGCAAGAGCTGTTTTTACCAATGCACAAGTGAAGCGGCTCAAAGCAGAGACCCAGACGCATACCTGAGGCAGCAGAGATGCAGCTTTCCCTCGGCTGGGCGGGAAAAAGGCATCCCGGTGCTCTGACGTTCCTCACTGGCACCCCACCCTTTCTGCCACACAGTGCCCTTTGGCATGCACAGTTCATATTGATGAGGAATATGCCGAACAAAGAGGCGTTTTCCCCCTTTCCGGTGAGCCACCCCATTTTCCCCTGACATCCCTGGGGATTTCTTCCTTTCTGTTCAGCCTGTTCTGTCTGGAAAATGTAATGGCAGAAGATGGCAGAGCTGAACATCTGGAAACTGGAGGAAAAGGGCAAGGTGTAGGGATGAGTGATGATGGCAGCCATAGTGCTGATGGTCTGATGGAAATCTTGATCAGAGTTAGCCAGGAAGGAGGCATACCTGCTGGACTGAGAAGAATGTGGCATGCACTGATTTATGTGCACCATAAGTATTATGTGCACCATAAGTGCACCAAGTATTCTGGGGCTATATTTCATGCCAAATGCTGTGTTTCCAAACTGTCTTTAAAGGCAACCGAACATAGCAGCCCATTTTCTGGGCAAAAATTTTCCCAATATTCACCACCCCATTTGCAGAGAACAAAATAGAGGCCCTTGCACAAAATTTTTAGGAGGGGGGAGGGGGGAAATGGAGCATAATTCTCTCTCTCTCTCTCATCTGTGTGTAAATGATTCCCTATGAGCAAAAACTGGCAAACAATACAGGAAACACTGGTTCCAAAACACAGAAGGAGGTGCATATTAATTCAGACACATTTCTGTTGTGTGAATTTGTAAGAAATACTGGGTTTCTTGTGTTGCTGGGATCCATGTGACAGTGGGCAGCTATGAGCAACATTCCAGTACCTGTGGGGCAAGTTCTGGCTTTTCAAGCTTTAATATTTCAAGAAACACCAGGGGCATCTGTATTTTGCAGAACTTTGTGCATGTGCCCCTAGCAATCTTCTCCTATGTGGGATAGCTTTAGGCACCTCTTTGATGCACATGTCACATTCTCTTCTGGATGCTCAGTAGCTCATTCTACTCATGCTCATGTTGCTGCAGTGCTGTCACACCATTCTGTCAGCATCTCAGTGTAGTACTCCATTACTAGGCATGCTCTGGAGACACTGGTGCTGTGCAGATGGGAGAAATATATTGCATGAGCAGAGATCAAGTATAATGCCTCTTACCACAGCACCCTCGTACGGCATGAAAAGATGAAAGAGGAAAGATACAGCTGCAACAATAGATAAATTTTATTGTGGAAATATAAAAACAGTGACTCAAAAGATGAATCAAAGATAAAATGTAGTGTAATATCATTGAGAGTCAAAGAGGTAGGCCTTTAGCATGAGCAGTTTCTAGGAAGAAAGAAAAAAGGAAAAGAAAGAAAAAGATCATCCTTCCAAGAAATAGGAAGGATGGACTTTGATCATTATTTCTAAAAGTTTCATGAGGTTATTTCTTTCCTTAAAACTTTGGAGTCCAAAGTATCCATCGAGGTACGCTTTTAAGTTAGCGGTCTTTATTAAAACAAAAACAAAAACAGTGGGTGGTAATGTTTACCCTCGCAGGCAGCTTTTAACATGTTCTCCATATTTTGAATGGTCTGTAGTCTTGCAAGTAGGAAGCCTCTGTTAACGTTATATGTTTAGAGGAGTCAACAGAATGTAAAATAAAGATAGAGAATAAAAATGAAACACCTACACATCTCCAGCGAGTTTGTCAATTAAAACAATTTTGTAAGGAATCAAAACCAGAGCAGAATGTGTCACCCTTTCCTGGTAAAGAAGATTCATTTCATCTATTTCTTAGTGCACAATCCTAACCATGTCTACTCAAAAGTAAGCCCCATTGTATTCAGTGGGTCTTATTCCCAAGAAAGTGTCTTTAGGATTACAATTAGTCCAGTATTTCTCAAACTGTGGGTAAGGACCAGTGGTGGGCAGCAGCAGGTTCGCACCTACGCTATAGAACCGGTTCTTAACAAGAGATAGTACATATAAAGTTTTAAAATAGCCATTTAAAAGTGGCTGCCAGAAGGACAGAGAACCGGTTCTTAATTTCTTTGAAGCCCATCACTGGTAAGGACCCACTAGATGGGCCATGAGCCAATTTCAGATGGGTCCCCATATGTTTCAGATTGTATTTTATTTATTATATACAATATATATTTATTATATTATTATTTATTATACAGTATATATATATATATATATGTGTGTGTGTGTGTGCACACACAGAGTATATATATACATACATAATACACACACACACACAGTGGTGCCTCACATAAAGTATGTTTCACATAACAAACAAAAACTTCTCTAGGATTCTGCTTCACGTAACAAATTGTGCTTCACATAACAAACAAACTCGTTGGCAGTTTGGGCAGACGTTCTGGCCGACAGCTCTTTTAAAAAGCATCAGGGCTGCCTAGCGCACTTGTCCATGGTGAAAGCAACACTTCCATGCTGTTTCTCCTGTGGCCGGGTGTCCGCTGGGCAGAGGGAGAGAAGAGCAGTGGAGAAAAGGGAAGCGGCTCAGGGCTAGCCAGAAGGGAGCAGGGGAGGGAGAAGCTCAAGATGAAGAGAAGGAGAAAGTAGGGAGACACTTGGAAAGTGTCTGATTACAGAAGAAAGTGTCTTTGATTGCAGGCTCCTAACTACGTCTAACCAGAAGTAAGCAGAAGATTGTGTTAAATGTGGCTTACTCCCAGGAAAGTGTCTTTAGGGTTGCAGCCTAAGTAGACATATATATATATATATATATATATATATATATATATATATATATATATATATATATATATATATATATATTTGGCTTACTCCTGGATAAGTGTGGAAAGGACTGTAGTCATGAGATGTTTTGGAAATTTTTTAAACAAATCAGCAACTGCTTGGAAGAGTTCTTTATTTTAAATAAATTTTTATGCTTATTGTAATCCTTTAATTAGCACCAATTCTTATGCATGTCTACTCAGATGTACATCCCAATATAGCTAATGGGGCTTATTCCCAAGAAAGTCTGGATAGGAGTGTAGCACTTAATAAATCGATTGTTTTGATTTTTTCATACACCGGATGCTAAAAAATTTTCCTGCTTGATTGTCACTTCTGGCCATGACATTACTTCCAGGGAATGACATCACTTCCAGCAGGGAGGGAACGGACGGACAGATTGTCATTCTAAAAAGTAAGTCCTGGTGCAAAAATTTTTAAGCACCACCTTCATTCAATTAGCTGTCTTTGTTTCAAACCTATTAATATCACCATGATATAAAGACTGCAGCTAATACTGAACCCTCATTACAATTTTTAGCCATCTCACCCAAATTCCTCACATGTTTCACTATTGAAGTAACTTTCAGATTAACTTCAATTTTCATTTTAGGAAACATCTGATGACAACCAGATGCAGAACCTGATTGGGATGTGCAGAACCCTCTGTAGTTACTTCAAATATCTTTTGGCTTTTCCCTAAATTTCTCAGCTGTTCTTCCTGAGAAGGAATACTCACTTATCTCCCCTGAAAGAAATTATTTTGGAAGATGCATGAGGGTGTAGTAAATCTTGTGATGACTCATTCAAACATGCAAGATCCCTCAGGGTTGTGGTCATCAATTGACAAGGATGCATGTGTATACTCAGAGATGCTACTAAATCAAAAGCAATGGGTCATAATTGGTTGCTTGCCATCAGCCTACAATATAGGATCATTATTTTTCAGTGAATCACAGCAGTCTTGTATGAAAATTCTTGCCTTTTTAATTCTGGATGCCAAAACACAAGCTGCTTTTTCGTTAGATTAGGTTCTGAAGGCGACAGTCCTCCAAATTCATTTTCACTAATGAAACAGAATGTAGCACAGACAGACACAAATTGATGCATCCAATAGCAGAAATACAATTCATTGGATTAAACCTGAGGTCATCACTAATTTATCCGGCTAAAATCAGAAAACAAGCTTGCAAATTGTGATAAAGTATCCTGCTTTCAACATTCATCTGGGAATGGGTCATTTTAAATAATCTTCCAATGTAAGAACAAGGAATTGTGCTTTTAGCCTATCACTTAACATATTAGTAAGTAGATGGTAATTCACAATTTGTAGGTGAAGTGCATTAAGGCACTAGTGGCTTTGTGATAAGAGGGGAGAAATGGAAATGCTCTCAAAGAAAATTGACCTTGACTATAAAATGTCAACTCATATTTTTTTTCAGATGATGGATGCCAAAGAGGCAAACTATCTGAGCAAGTAGATGGATGGAATATTTTCGATTCTTTTGTTGTGCAATAAGTGCAATTTTGTTGTTTGTCAGGACTGTTTCTCTGTCCTGTTTTGCTCTATATTCAAATTTAAAACACTTGAAAATTCATAGTTTAGAATCTCTGGGCCTTGAACTTCAGAATGAGCACTGTAGCAAAGCAGATTTTAAAGAATAGGTCCATTTTGAGACCAGTGGATTGAAGTCATAGATGTTCTGAATCTATGATGGAGTTCCTATATGCATTATCTGGTCACATCCAGAGGGTCTATGGTCCATAAATGCAGATTTGCTTACCTGTGGGTTTTGGTATCCATGAGGGTCCAGGAAAGGATCCTAGTTGGATACTGACATGCAACATATTGGTTTCTCATTGTGTTTATTGCCGGCAGAGTGGAAAAAAGTAGAAATGGAGCACAATCCTAACCATGTCTACTCAAAAGTGAGCCCCATTGTGTTCAATCGGTCTTACTCTCAGGAAAGTGTCTTTAGGATTGCAGCCATGGATTCAGTCATGCCAGCCTAGGGATTAAGGTTAGACATAATTCCAAAGGCCACAGACCACAATTTCACAGAAATACAATTTGATCCACTTACCCATGCTAAATTTGATTATATGTAAATGTAGTTCTAGGCTTAGGTTTACATATGTATCGATGTCACATGGGGCCACACTTTGCAAATGGAACCTAAGTGGGGAAGCTGAGAGTACTTTATTGTGTTATCTTGCTGAAAATTACAGCCAGGAAACAGTACCATAGATTGGGTGGGGGGAGAGATAAGATACAATGCTGCAGTGCATTGTATAAGCTTTTATTTCATTTTCACAAAAGCAAAAACCTATCCTAAGGAGAAGTATGTAGAAGAGAATATTTAGTCCACAAGACACATAGGTTTTGAGTGGGCAGTGACAATTTAGTTGGGTTTGTCTGCTGTTATAGTGGGTTGTGCTGCTTGGGATGTTCAGTATTAATCTTCTTCCAACAGCAGCTAATTAATGATGAATTTTCCAGCCAGGCTTTTGATCTTGCAGTTGGCTGGGATCCAAAAATAGTGTCAGCATTGGAACAATTATGTGATGATGGCACCCATTTTTATCGTTAAAAAGACGTTTTCCTATGTAAAGTGTGACTTTTTTCCCCAAGAAGAAAGTAAATAATTTCACCTTAGTCTTTTATTTTTTCTCAGTGTGTAGGTTTATAAAGTGAGACATTTAATGTAAATGCTGGGTTTTCAAAAACAGTTATGTTGACAACAATTTTCTTTTTTAGATTTGTTCTTCCAAAAATAAAGATTGTGTATATTTAGCGAAGGGATAAAGCAGTTCATTTTAATCATTTTCTTAAAAAAGCTAAAAGATGACACTTGAAGGATACATTTGCTTCTCTGAAAATACCTTTGAAAGGCTTATGGATAGTAAAGACTTGCACATGTTCAAATCTGCATTTAAATAGGCTAGTGATGTATGACAGCTTGTATCCATTTTCCTTACAGAAAGGTTTAGTGTTAGTTTGCGTTCATCATATTCTGCTTAAATCTTCCAGGCTCATTACAGATTGTTAGCGCTGAATACCTAAGGGAATGCCGATTAATCTCCACTTGGTATGTTTCTTGGAGTTTGTTCTACACAATTTATCCTTTGGAGATTTCAAGGCAAATCAGAAATGTTCCAAAATTAATAGCCTGATCCCCTTGTAGTGAAATATATTATTCCTTTGCCTATTTATGCTTACCACAGCCAAGTGAGGAACATCCAGATATAGAAGTTGCTTCTGAATGTGAATGCCCTTTTCTGCTGGGAGTTTCCTATGCTGAACAAATGCCTCCTATTTCTGTATCTTCACATTCATCATCCAGCTTGGGCTATGCTTGTACCAATTTTCTGCTTTGCTAGTCAAGTAGAAGTACCATGACCATTTTGGAGAAGAATGCGAATTCCCTGTTTTGAAGAAAAGAAGCACAAATATTCTGTTTTCAGATTGTCCAAATAATTAAGGCAAATTGCTTTCTGGTAACTTCATTTCCATTTTCTAATAGCTTTGATCCTATCCTTGCAGCACACCAGTGCAGTGTCAGAGCAGATCTGACAGCAGATCTGCTGGTCTGTGCAGTGCTGCCACATGAAGCAAGTAGTGTGTTGTGTATTGGCTGCTGGCAGGCTTCTGCCAGTGGAGGGGATCAGAACTGGGGCAAATTATGGAAGGGAGCTATAGATGGCATAGATCTGAGGAGTCCCATTGGGTACCATACAGTGACTGGGAGTATAGTTTATAATTTCTCACCTCTCTCAGTTGGCCTGATCCTGAATCAACATGAAGAGTGCAGCCAAAGCTGTGCCCACAAATGCTGGCAGCACTGCCTCTTGCCAACCTGGGATAGTATTGGGCCTTAAGTCATGCAGAAGATTCCAAATAATTTGAACAACAATTTTAGACAGTTCATTCTTCCTGATATACGTTCAGACATAATTTCTCCACATAAAATTCAATGAGATGTATTTTTCCTGGAGCATAATGTGTCCAAAAGCTTTCTGTTTCTGATTCAAGCCCCATTAAACCAGTGATATATCCTTACTACGCCCTCTTATATGCCTATATGTGATAAGAAGCTGAGTAGAGTTCCACGCATATAAAAAGCATCTTGAAGAAATCTATTGATGATATCAAGGTCAGTCTTCAGATCCGTCTGAACTTGCTTTACTCCCTGATGATTGAATGATTACTTGTTAAGGATCAAAAACTTTTCTGTACCTGTAGAGAGACAAAGCAGGAACACGTCAACTCAGCCTAGCTCCCTATCTCATTGAAAATCCATGGAGGAATGATGATAATACACTTTAGTAATATACTTTAATCAGTTAGGCTTCAGCTATTCAAGCTTATGATCCTCTCCTAAGGCAAAAAGGAACTCACATCATCACTGCCTTCAACTCCTTTTCCTTGTGGCTCATTCTCTTCACTCTGCAGCTGAGGAAGACATCTTAATTGTTCCTTCGGCCAAACTCCCATCTCCTTTTGCAGGTACAGGGCAGCGGTAGGCTCCAGGGGGTTCTCACAGGTTCTATAGAACCCTTTGCCAATGAGTGCCTGGTTCTGAGAACCGGTTACTAATGGGACATAGAACCTGTTAATTTAGGTTATTAGGACAGAGAACCTGATGTTAATTTAGATTATTAGGACAGAGAACCTGTTGTTAATTTAGGTTATTAGGACAGAGAACCTGATGTTAATTTAGATTATTAGGACAGAGAACCTATTGTTAATTTAGGTTATTAGGACAGAGAATCTGTTGTTAATTAAGATTATTAGGACAGAGAACCTGTTGTTAATTTATTTGGTACAGGGGGAGTTTATATGGGCATGGGAATTTGACCATTCCTCCACCAAAGTGCACAGATGCCCTTTGTGCTTTACATTAGGAATGTCAAAGCTTTTCCCTGTGTTTTCAATTTACTCTACAATCCAGAGTAACTACGGGAAGACGTAAGAGGCACTTACTCTGGATTGCTGTTTGCATTTCCCATAGGTGGCACCATAACTACGTTGGTGTAAAAAGTCCCGTAGTTACTCTGGATTGTAGCCTTAATGTGGATAGGGTCCATTTGGGTCCTTCCATGCACTTGGCTGGGCAGTAAACTATCAAGGGTGATGATAAATTGGGAAAGAACCTGTGCAATTGAAGCAGTTCTTGTGGTATCATTGTCACAGTAATGCAATGGATGAAGCCATGGGAAACCAGAACACATTCAGTTGCTGCAGTGCAGAAGAGGCACAACAGTCAAAAACTATTTACAGATGATACACTTAAACTAACATCTATCATCTTTCTGATTAATGATAGCTTTCTAGGGACATTAATTTCTCAATCAGAGTTGGTTTGAGGTTCAAGATTCATGACAAGATGCAATCACCTTCTCCACATTAGGGTGCAATCCAAAGAATTTTAGGCCTGCCTAGAGCACTTGGAGCACAATCCTAACCATGTCTACTCAAAAGTAAGCTCCATTCTGTTCGATGGGTCTTACTCCCAGGAAAATATCTTAAGGATAGCATGCTTGACCTTTCTATCTGTGATGGTGTGGTGAGATTGGTGTATGCCTGTGGATTTGGCCTAATCCCCCCCAGAGTGGGGCCGAAGTGTCTTACTGCATAATTGTGATACCCCCAGATCAGCACAGGACTTATGCTGGGACTTAGGTCGGCCTACGTGGAGGTTATGATTGCGGCCATATCCTCTGGGGAGAATTCATGCACAGCTCATAAGCATTCCCGAGGCAACTGGCACGTCATAGATGGAAAGAGTGATTGGTGAACTAGAGGTGGTCATAAGACTTCCCTGATCTAGCAATACTTTATTAGCACTCTTGTGTGACAATTCTAGCAGGTTTCCTAGTTAGTACATGAAGACTAGGGCGCAATCCAGAGTAACTACAGGGAGTTCTTGCTCTGGTGTAAGAACAACTTACTCTGGATTCCATTATGAATTTCCCATAGGTTTTCACTAGGTGGCGCAGTAACTATGGGTGCACGTAAAGTCTCTTATATGCTCCCGTAGTTACTCTGGATTTGGGAGTATGTAAGTTTTCTGGATCTAACCATTGGTTCTAGGTAAGTTGTAAACCGATTAGAACTGTCAGAATTAGAACTGTCAGTTAGAGTTGGCAGTTAGAACTGTTTATCAGTTGGAGCTCAGATATCGGTCAGAGCAGAGGCGGGCTGTGAAGGTCTGAGATACCGATAAGCTCTGAGGTGTTTTAGACTGTTGATTTTACATGTATGACTCAGATTGTTTTGAATTACTCTTGATTTGTAAATACAGTTCATAGAAAACTACTCTGCTGTGTATTTCACTTTTGCGCCATGTAATCAGTCACAGGACATCAATCAGTCTACATCCTGACAGACTACATATACTAAACTGAGGAAGAATGAATGTACTAAGAAAATGATATTCTCTGATATGATTCATATGGCTAAAAACTGAAACACTGATGAAAAACAGTGCAATAGGCTGCAATCCTAAAGACACTTTCCTGGGAGTAAGATCCACTGAACACAATCGGGCTTTGAGTAGACATGGTTAGGATTGTGATCGAAGACTTTTAAAAATACTCCCCACACCAGTTTTCATCGGCAATATATTGTTTAAGAAGCTTCTGAATTAATGGATTTGCCAAATATCAGTTTTTTATGGTGATTAATAAGCTGGTCTTGGAAATGACAGTGTGTTCTTTTAGAATGCATATAATATAAAAGGTGAATGCAGGAGTTTAGTCACTGCTACGTGCCAATATAATAACTTAGTTTTGCCCAATATCTTCAGAAGTTCACATAAGTTCACAACTGATTCGTTCAGCCAACATTTAAAACGGGCAAAAGTAGGAAGCAAGAAGAATCAAGGTGACTATTTACCACTTGGAACTTTAGCTACAAAATTATTTTAAAAGCTGCTCACCTTTTAGTAATCACATCCTATTTTTGACACTTGGGGAAAAAATTATCACATTGTTTTGTTTAAAGAGTCATGTGAAACCTGCTTCCCTGCTTGCAAATGACTTAGTGCCTGGTCCTGCTTGCAAATGTGGGTCTGGTGGTGGATGTTTCCAACTTTTGTATACCCATAAAACCTTAAATTGCATGGTAAATACCTGTGATTTGAAGACAGAACTGTAATGCAAAATTGAACATATAGAAAACCTTTATCTTGATCAGAGGTGCAAGGTTTCTTCTCCAGTTAGTGACTATATATGAGCAAACTGGATTTTTATACTTTGGCGTTACCACTTTTGCTTAATTCAGAAAACTTATGGCAGAGATCTCCATTTCTGGGATAATTATACAGCCCACTCACTGCACGATGTGTGTCTCTTATTTCATTACAGTGAGTATTAAACCCATTTAAAAGTCTTATTTATTGCTTTATATACTTCACCCATCAGGTTTGAGTGACATTAGCTGTAATTAATCTGCAAATAAGGAAATATACTGCAATTGCATTTAAAGTGTATTGTTTTTTCAGTACAGGGGAAGCACTCATAGACCTCCACTTTTAAAAGATTGTGCCTTGTAGGGCCAGCAATTGTGTTGGGGGTGGGAAACACATCTCTGTCGACCCCCCAGCCTCCATTATTACAGAAGTAGAAGATATGTAGAGGGGGCAGGAAGTTCTGACAGAGAACGTGTTAAGGTGTACTTGCTTTGAACATAAACATGGATTTCATAATTAAATAGCCCAATCCTAACTCTTTGCACAGCCTCTGCTGTGTTCCTTGGGAGAGTTTTGGCGGCTGGGGGTTGCCTCAGTGTAAACTGGCATTTGTCCCTTTGCCCAGGGGTAAGCCACAGCACCTCCAATAGATCAAGTCAAACTAATTCTAGTTATGAATCTGGTCACTTTCTTGAAATTTGGGGTCAATTTTAAGGGGAAGAAACCCCTTACTTTGTGTTTGTGTGTGCATGCACATACATGCATGCGTGCATGTTCATGCCTATGTGCATGTTTACATGCAGGGCAGTCTGCTGTTCATGGAAAAGTCAGAAATCTTCATAGGTGCCTTATGGAAATCCCCCTATTTTGGTGCACCTAGCCTTAATCTTAAAACACTAATCTTTGTTGATTGTGCAGTGTCCTCATGCTTGATCCTCTAAATGTGGAAACACTGTGAAGTTTCCAGTGCCCGTTTCTCTCATTGTGAAAATGTGCCCCTATTGCTGGCTTTCTTCTGGTTCTAATACTACATAGCCAAATCGCCCTTATGATTGATGATAAGCTACCACTCTATTTATTAATCCTGCTGAAGAGAAGCCAGAGAATATCTCCAAAAACTAGAGGAGGCATCAATAAGATGTTGCATGCTTGGTTCTCATTCATCTTTCATAACTCAAAAGAAACCAGAACAAAACATTGACTATATTTTATGGCATTTGATAGGAAATATTCGAAAAGGACAGTTTTGATGGCATAAGACCTAACTCCTATAATGTTATTTTTCCACATATATCCCATTAGGTTTCCTTTCCATTTCTCAAGACTGTGCTGTTCTAGCCAGCCTCTAGTTCTAAGCAAATATTCCACCAAAAGCATACACCATACATCTTCTTCTGATCCTACATGATAAAGGATGGTGTAGGATGCAAAATTTGTGCTGCCATTGTGTGCTTGCATTTCTGTCACTGCCCAGAATGGATGTAATGGTGAGTGAGAGGAGCTGCTTAAATGGCATGTTGTGACACCTGCCTTGCTTAATGTATTGCTCCCCTCTAGCTATGCTAATGCTAACAAAAGATAATGTTCCCCTTTTAAAAAGTACTAAAATTGTACTAATTGACCATTTTAGTAAGGAATTTCAGTTGGAAAAGAGCACAAAAATAATGCATGAAATTCTATCACGCTGCTATATGGTTCCAAATTGTGGCCGCACCTAAGCCTGTAAATTTATAATGATTCATTTAGGATCATTGGTATCTCCCCCCGCCCCAGTGCCTTGCACAGGCCATTTTTTTATTTTAGAAATTTTTTTTAAAAAAATTCCCTTGGAGGACTTTCTCCCTTGGGGGACTCCAGAAGACTTACAATATAAACAAGCCAAAACAAGTCACTGCAAGGAACATCAAAGCAAAAATCCACGGCTGTTCTCATATCACACTTTCCCTTGCACTACCCTCCTTGCCTGCACATAGCCATTTCATGCAAACTGATTTTAACTGCCTTTAAACAGGAATTATACAAGTGATTTGTTTGGCTGTGCCACGGGAATTATTATTAATTAAATATTGATATCTCTCCAATGGAGCTCATTGAGCTTCTGTGTGCATAATGAGCACTGGATATATATGCCTGGTGTGGCTTTATCTCAAAAATTACAGAAACAATGAGCACACAGTTACTGCCTTATTAGAGTAATACAGTTGAAAGGACTGTTTAGACATTTTAATGGGTGTCAAACAATGCCACAGTACTGTGTTAACTAGATCTCAATTAGCATAAAATGCTGAATGACATTACAGAAGCATGGAAATAGATTGTTGATGTACTGAGGTGTCAATTAAATGACGGAAAGGCTCCCAAAAGGGCATTTCAAAAGATTTCAAAATCAACAACTCTATCTGACTGCCTGTCAGTTGATCTGGAAATGGTTCAGGGAATAGAAGGGTGCAAAAGTCAAGCAGCCTCTTTGGCATGTGGCCCACCTAGATCAGTATTATCTTCTTTACCTGGCAATGGCTCTCACTCTGGAATCTTAAATTGGCAATGTGAGGGATCTTATATATGAACTTCTCTAACAAATGAACATGTGGGTGAATATATGAACATGGATTTGACTGAACATGGATTCCAAACCATCAAGTGCTGAGTCAAGGACTCTTGTCTCAAGTGTTTTTCCAAGTCTTCCATGTCCATGACTTGTTTGTCCACAAGTAAGCAAATAAGGTGCATTTTTGATACTTGGATTCTAATCATATTATTCAAGTTCCCATTCCTGTGGCATACCACCCAGAGGGAACAGAAAGGTGATTTTATTGAAAACTTGAAGTGCCTTTGCAACATTCTGGGGATGTGCCGCCTCTCCAGCCTGAACATAAATAAAAGATGCTTCTGGGTGGATCAGAAGGTCAAATCAATGCCCAGACCCATGGATTTAGTTATCAACTGATTTTGGCATCTATGGGGTTTCCAGGAGCAAACCTTCACAGATGCTACAGGACAACCAAATATTTATTTACAAATATATACCTGACGTTATTTCCTTCATCAGAATTCAAAATGGTTTCCAAATACAATAAAAATATAAATATTATTATTATTTTTTTAAAATATAAATATTAAAAACTTCTAAAATCTACTAAGAATCCTAAAAATCAAGAGCCAAGAGCAATTGAAAAGCAAACAAAAAAGCAGCGAAATAAAAAATTCAAGATAAATAAATTAAATTCAAGATAAATAAATAAATCTAATTAGCATAAGAAGCCCTAAGTATCCTTATAAACAACTTTAAAAGCTAGAGTAAAAAGACATTTTTAGGCTTAATCAAAAAACCTGTAAAGAGGAAGCAGTTTGTAAACCAAGATGGAGGAAATCCCAGGGTAGAAATTATAGGAAAAGTCCTACTCCTTGCTGCTGCCCTTCCCACCTTCCCAACCCTCTTCCATGACTTGAGAGGATGAGCAGGATTATGTGAAAGAAAGTAGTTTACCACCCTGTGAATATGAGGTTCGCAAGAAAGATAGGAAATAATCTGAGAAACAATGTGGTGATACTTACAACATGTGTAGAGTGTTAAGCACACTGATTATTGGTTTTATTTCACTTATTTATTATTGTTGATGGGAAAGAAAAAAAATCAGATTTCATTAGGAGCAAAGTGGTTTTTTCTATACACTTTAAATGTCAACAAGTGTCATTAGCTTAATGCAGTGCCATATTTAACTTAAAATAGCCCATTAGGTGCAAATGACATGTTTCTTTGGGATGTTCCCCTCCTTTTTTGTCAGCTTCATTTCCTAAACTGCCTTTGATGTGTTGCATACATCACTAATTCAAGCAGCTTAAATGAGCCCTCTAATCATCATTGCATTCTCAGAGAAAGAAGGAAATATTACCACACGCTACAACCCACACAACAGAGCTATTGTTTGCAACTAACCTTCTTGCAGCTAAATTACTGTTGCAGAGAAAAAAATGCACATTTGATTAAAACAATCTAGAGAAATAATTGTTGCTTGGGGTGGGGGATGGCACCATTGTTGCTGATTTTTTGATATAGAGAGCGTTGATATAGAGAGGGTCTACCTGTGCCTTTGGAGCTGTTTTGCAGGTGGAAATTCAGCAGGTAAAGCCAATCCAATGCATAGTTGTTATAAGCTATACTTAAGGAGAGGCTGTGGGTGGTGCAAGTTGTTAAGACACTGTGCCTGTTAACCAGCAGGGCAGGGTTCGAGACCCGGGTCGGCCCCACAAGACAGGGTGAGCTCCTGTCCTTAGCCCAGCTCTGCGACGCCAGCTGGATCCAATCGTATCGGCTCTGCCTTTCCATTGGACTAATTCAGTGGCGTGGAGAGGGGGGATTTGCTGCTTGGGTAACAGCCTATCCTCCATAACAATCTAACCCAGGCTTTGCATGCAGCGTATGCAGCACCAAGCATGATACCATAATCTTTCAAGACTGACGGAGGCCTGCGATTTTAAATAGCTGTTATATAACAGCTGTTATAGTTGTTAAATGGCGCTATAGCTGTTAATTAGCAATATTATAAGCAATTGAGATGTCAAAACCTTTGGAGCCTAACACCAAAAGTCCCACCACTGAAATGGTGACTACCTGAGATCACCCCTACATACCTTGTGATCCTCCAAGCCAGATAGACACCAGCAGCCATGAGTTGTGATTTGCCAGGTGATGAAAACCCCATCTTCTCATTTCATGGCCCATGCAGACTGCTAAGCTGATAGTGTATTAGCTCACATGGGGAGCACCATTCCATTGGTGATGTAGGGAGGCAAGCACATGTTTGTGCACACAAGTGGTACACGTGTCTTATAGAGCTTTTGTGAAACCTGCAGGTCACCATAAGACTTATGCCATAGTTTAGGCTCGCCTAAGTGCAGGTTAGGATTGCAGCCTAAAAAAACTGTATCCAAGTATAACAGAAAAAGGGTAAAAGCTTTGGGGATAGCCTTTAGGATTGCTCTTGAGGCAGTAATTACTACACCTGTGGAGGAAGGGTCTGGATGGAAAATCCTGTTAAGAATTCTAAGGGAAATAAGGTGGGAGAGAGGCGTGAGGTTGGAAAAGTTTTTTTCTCTCTGATTGTGGGCTGGAGGGAGGCATGTTGAAGCAGAGTGAGGAATGAAGTCAAGATAAAAACTCAAGGATAACTTACTTTGGTGAGGGTTGAGCCCATCTAGCACTTGTTATTTTTTTTCCTTCTGCTGTGCTTGGTATTCTTTTGTGCATATTTTTTGTGTGTTTTAAAATAAAGGTAACCTTTTATTTTGAATCTTGAGTGTTTTTTGTAATCTCCAGGATATCAAGAACCCACATGGTCAAATTATTACCATAACTTTCTTTTTAGAGGAAATTCCTCGGCAGTGCTCCTAGAGAGTTCCTGGTCTGAAATTGATAAGAGGGTTTGTTTACACCGAGAAAAATCTCCCTCTTGTTGCACTAAGTGACTGGAAATTCTACATACAGTATGTATGAATGCATACATGTATGCACACTTTTTGCACACTTTGGCACAAAGCTAGATGATGGGAACCAGTTTGTTTCTCAGTAAAAAATTTTTCTCACAAGTACGTATTGCCTGAAGAAACAGTATAACACTTCGTTTAAAGGTAGTTAATTTTTTTTTGGGGGGGGGGGGGGAAGGGCTTGGAATAAGTCTGTTAGCTGTATCTGGATTTATTCCTGAAATTTGTTCCCAGTGTGATGTATTGTTGGAAATGCTTTGAGGCTCTGTTCAAATCTCCAGGATTATTTCTAGTTACACCTGGAGCTTGACAGCTCAGTCCTATTGAAACTAGTGTTTTGCCTGCATAAACTGCCTTGCAGCAGTCACAATAGTTACTCTAGCAGGATGCTATCAGGGAGAACAGCTGGAAGGTGGAAAAACCTGCCTCCTCCTCCTCAGCAGTTCACTACCCATTTGAACTGCTAGTGCCATAGCTAAAGCATCTATTTGATATCTGGAGTTGAAGATTTTATTGCCCCTTACCTGCCCTTCAACAACAAAATCAAATTTAATTTAGTAAAATTATGTCTCTTGTTGATTAGGGAAACTGGTTGGGGCAAAGAGGAATAGTTATTCTTTATCCCTTCTAAATATGAGGAGCCCCACTTAGAACTGTGAACTTACCCCCAAATCCAGAGTAACTACGGGAGCACTTAAGAGACTTTACCTGCACCCGTTGTTACTGCACCACCTAGTGAAAACCTATGGGGAATTCATATTGGAATCCAGAGTAAGTTGTTCTTACACCGGAGCAAGGACTCCCTGTAGTTACTCTGGATTTTGCCCTTAGTCACTTAGTGACTAAAATTGTGAAAAACAGGATATGTATGGATTATAATACCATCATGTTATATATCGTTGGAAAGGTAATTTTAAAATGCAATGAAGCAAACTGTATTGGAATATCTGTATCAAAAGTTATGGTCAATTAACCAGACAATGAAAGCATGAAAGCCAATGGAACAAAAGTGGATTTTCTTAACTCAAACTTTCCCATGTAACTGATGGCTCTGAGAGCAAATTAGATCTAATTCTGATACTGTGTGGTACTAATAAGGTGTTCATATGAATCAGTTCTCAGTACATATATCATATCCAGTACATATATCATAAAACTGTTACCCATGCTAAGTGGGTACACAGGCACTTCTAGGTAGAGTTCCTCCTCAATCTAGCAGGGAAAGAATAACCGTTCCTGATTGCTCCGCAAATTTATCCTAACCAATAAGGCACACAATTTTCATTTTTTTTACTTAATTAAATTTGATTTTGTTGTTGTGGGGGGAGGAAGGGCAACAAAATCTTCTTCAACTGCAGATATCAAATAGGTGCTACATTTTGGGGCTACATATTGAGTTTTGCACCCGGCTACATGATCGTTAGCTACACCACTGGGTATATCTTTAGTGCATTTCTTTCTGGAGGCATCAGAAAGGGTGCAAAGCCCTACATCTGTTCCAATCAGAGGCCTCTGAAATCCTCTTTCTTTTTTTCCTTTGTAATATCTGAGGAAGATTGGTGAAGCATTACTGACTCTCATGCCTTGCATCCTGTACTTAAGGTAATTGGAAGGCTGACATGGTTACGAATTTCCCATATCCCCTACTCCACCAAAGATAACTGTAGTCTTAAAAGTGGTCCTTTTGGACAAGAAAATAATGGTTGGAACAAATCTATAATGATTCCAGTGGAAGCCTTATAGGAGCACAAGCAAATGCCATTTCCAATAGAAATTGCTACTATAAGATGAGACAGACCCTAAGATTCCGGAGTCTTTCTAATGGCATTTTCTTCTTTGATTTGACAATATAAAAAGTGGAGTGTGAGATTTTAAAAGCTGTACTTTTTACAATTTCTTTCAATTCATCCTGATCCACCATGGAAAGGAGTCTTGTTTTCTATAATGTTAACAAACCATGATGAATGAGACAGTGGCTGGTTTTCAGTAAATCTCTTGTTGCAGTTGTTTGCAAGTTGAGTTTTCAAGAATGTGAGCTCACAATAAAAACCACACTTTTTTCACACTTGGAGTTCCCATTAGAACCATAATAGGCATCTGTGATGGAATATGTTTCTACACCAAATTAATTAAGTTTATTTATTTGTTTATTTATATGTCAGTTACAATTGCTTGGAGATCCTCTGTGAGGTTCAGCAGCCGGTAAGTGTCAAGATGTTTATGTTGGGATGTAGGCTAGTCTACATTGTTCTACAGGCAAGGGATTTTTACAAACACAGATTGGTTCTATCTTTCAAGAACTGGCTATGTTCAAGATGTTAGATTCACAGTCTGGTTAACAATACTGGCCCCGATGTCTGAGATGCTGGCTGACAAATTTCTCCTTCAACTCATACACGAAGGGCAGCTGAGAAGCTTCTTCACTCCACTGAAAAGCAGATGGAAAATCTCAGCTACAGCAGCCGCTTTTCAAGGTCTTGCTTCAGATCTGACCTGGTTGTCTCCATCTGGCGACCTTCAGTTCTTATCTTCAGGCAAATGGGAGGCTCTACCCTCTAGACCAGACCTCCTGCCCCTACAATCCCATAAGTCTTCAGTACCCAGAGACAGTAACTGGGGAAGCAGTGAAAGATCGCAATAGTAAAAGGGACTTTTGAAGGAGAATGATTTCTCAGACCTCCACAGTCAGTGCCCCCAGCCCTACCGTATGGTTATGCAGTTGCCTTGGATGTCTCCTATTTTGGTCCTTATCCCATGCTAGGATCTGCAGCAGGCGCTAAAATTGCTATATAAAGATGCCACCAGTTAATATTAGCTGGGCCCTTTTTATTATGGAAGTATCAGACAGTTCAGAGTTGTCCAGGATCTCAGGAATGGGATGGCATTTTGCATGCCCAACAAGGAGGACAACACCTGAACTGTAAAAACATTAAAAACCGAACACGTCTTCCATGGTTTTAAATAAAGTTTATTTAGTCCAAATGTCCCAACATTTCCAACATAAATGAATTCTCCTGATGGTTGATGTATAGAACATTTTAAAAAATGTTACTTTTTCCCCACAAGTGTAGAAATAACATATGGTATTATAAAACTTGGAAGTAACCCTTGAAATAACACTTGAAGTAACATTTCCCTGAAAAATACCTGACTTGTTTGTCTTTGAAATACATTGAAACTCATGAACTAAATGAATCCCGTGTACTTCATGAATCCTGTGTACTTTAATGAGATCATGCTGATTCCAGGCTTTTCAAAGTTGTCCTTCCACTATCAGCCTCACAGAAATTTGGTTGTTCTTCCTACAATGAAGAACACTGCAATTAAATTAACTTCCTCTGCAGTCCCAAAGTCATCATAAGTATCACCCCGAGAGTTATGGTTGCTATAGGGACAATGCCTTTCCTAACGTCTTCCCCTCTAAAATCTACTCTTCTGCATCTTTGCATTAACCTACTAGTCCGGCACATTTTCTTTTTCATCTTAAAATAGAAGGGGAAACAGAATTGGAATGAAGATAGAAAAGAGATCTAGGCAATTCTACTGATCAGCCATTCAAGGAGTCAATGTACCTTAGGCAGAAAATTCAAATCAGGGTTTTTTGTTCCAAACACATTTCCCACAGTAATGTCCTGTCATAAACTACATCTTCTTTTAACATAGGGAAGAAGGTCGGGAGGAGATAAAGGAAACTCTTATCACATACATTGTCCACCTATTTTATTTATAACTAGTGAAAATTTACCCGCATTTTGGAAGTAAAATTCCCCCCATTTGCCATCCTCTCACTGCACATCAACCCTCATGTGCATTGTCCCAGCATGCTCATCATCCCAGCATGTGCATTGTTCTTCTATGCACATCATGTGGTCACCACCACCCCAGGCACATCATCCCCATGCACAATACCCCCATACACCTTCCCCATGCACAATACCCTCATGCACAACACCCCCATGCACATCAAGCCTGCATGCACAATACCCCCCGTGCACACCATCCCACCATGTGCACTGTCCCCCCATGCGCACCACCCCTTTCACACCCCCATGCACTCCGTCCACCAATGCGCACCATATGCAACACCCCCTTGCACATCATCCCCATGCATATCATCCCCCATGCACAATACCCCTGTACAACATCCCCCATATGTCTCATCCCCCCATGCTCATCAACCCCCCCATGCACACCATCCCCATGTGCACTGTCCCCCCATGCGCACCATCCCCAGTGTGCAACATCCTCCCACACACACCATAACCCCCTGTGCACTATCCCTCCCAGTGCATCAGTTGGATGTTGATCAGTCTTCATGTTACTATAGGACAAAAACACGTTGCACCCCTTTTCAACCTTAAGAGTTAAATTTCTCAACATAGGTTTTTGGTGGGTGTTGATGTCACAGAAGGAACACAGATGTCACAGAATCCCTCCCCAAATTTTAAGCTTCTAGTTTCAGGGGTTGGGGCAAGGCCTTGATCAGTCAGGGATTCTTCGATGTATGGGATGGAAAACACATTGTGCCCCATTTCACCCCCTTCCGACTGGAGTTTCAAAAAACCGGTTTTAAGTGGGTGCCTCCATCACAGAAGGAACACCCACCCCAATTTCCACACTTCTAGCCCCAGCAGTTTTAGTTCCCTCTTGATGAGTGAGTGAGCCTTCAGTCTTAATTATATAGATTATTATTATTATTGCTGTAGTCTTTAGGATGAGAGAGCATTTCTGGTTCTCCACCTTGAGCTTTTGGAATAATAATGTTGTGCTCTTTGAATAAATAATTATATAATTAACAATGCCATCCTAGCCGTGTCTACTCAGAAGTAAGTCATATTGATGTTCATTAGGACCTCATCCCAGCTTACCCTACAATCCAGAGTAACTGGACATTATGAGCACCATATGTAAGAGACATTATGTGCACCTGTAGTTACTGCACCACCTAGTGAAAACCTATGAGAAATTCACATTGCAAACCAGAGTAAATTGTTCTTACACTGGAGCAAGGACTCCCCGTAGTTACTCTGGATTGCACCCTAAGTGTGCATCACAGTATATTTCACAGGTGTGTTGAGGATGCTAATTTTTGTGTACAAGCAATCCGATACATATATCTATCTACAGTATTTATAGATTGCTTTTCAACTTAAAAGTTTAGAAAGAGGTTTACATAAAAAATGAAACAGTTAATAGCTAATGGGTCCCTATCCCAAAGAGGCTCACAATCTAAAAAGATGCAAAAGAATACCAACAGAAGCTGCTCTAACATACATTGCTGGGGTGAGGGAGGCTAAATAAAAGAGGAACACCCATTTGAAAGAGTGTCCCTTGCCCAGTTAACATGTTTAAAGTAAGTTCCACTTCAATGGGAATTGCTCCCATATAAGTGTACATAAGATTAAACTCTCAAATACTATACCTATATGAATTTGTGTTCAATCTGCAGGATTTTACATCAAAGTGATGGATCTTACGCAGCAGAACCAGATACATTACCCAAGAGATATTATCTGAACCTGAAATGTCAGTTAAGCAAGATTATGTATAAGGTTTGATACGCATTAAGCTTTCTAGCCAGCTTTGATTTTTGTAGCTGGTCCTGAACTTCACATAATTTTTGTCTTTGCTAACTGCACAAAGAGACACCTTTAATGTGCTGTCCTATTATATTTCATGGGTTTGATTCTAATTGTGCCCTAAATTATCTTACAGTTGTACAGTTATCTTCTGGCAGTGATTGGCTGAATTACCCCCAAGCTTGGTAACCTTGGCTTATCCTGGGGCAAGGGAACAAATATCACCTTGAAAAGATGATCAGCAGTGAAAATGCCTCCATGGGATGCAATCTAACTTGCACAAGTTGCCTGCAACCTGCCACTTCATCAACAAAGAAGAATTTTGATAGGATTGGACTACTAAAGTAATAAAGCAGGCCTCTGTCAGTCTTGAAAGACTATGGTATCGTGCTCAGCGCTGCATACGCTGCATGCAAAGCACGAAAGCGTGGGTTAGATTGTTAAGGAGGATAGGCTGTTACCCAAGAAGCAAATCCCCCCTCTCCACGCCTCTGAATTAGTCCAATGGAAAGGCAGAGCCAATACAATTGGACCCAGCTGGCGTTGCAGAGCTGGGCTAAGGACAGGAGCTCACACTGTCTTGTGGGGCTGAACCGGGTCTCGAACCCTGGCCTGCTGGTTAACAGGCACAGCGTGTTAACTGCTTGTGCCACCCACAGCCCTAGTTTTCTTAATTTTATCCAAGGCAGTGTTCCTCAACCAGTGATACAGGTACCAACAGTTGTACCTAAAGAGATGTCTGTTGGTGCATATGAGACTCCTGGATACCTGCTCTCTGGCAGTGGAACCAGCAATGCAACGTGACAAACAACAGTATGAGGTTCAGTTCAATGGGCAGAGTGCCAAAGCGCTTTCAGGCACTCAAAACCCTCCCATCCAACATAAGCCTTTTACTTGTGTTTGTCTCACACCTGACTGCCCAACCTAGAAGTAACTGGTGATGACATCATTACCAGTTCCTTCCAGTAGTGATTCTAATATGTGGATTATGCAGGGATTGGACACATATTGAGAAATACTGCTCTGAGGCATGCCCTTGTTGCCATATATATCCATGCAGTAGGCATAGTATGCTGAGCATAATTCAGTCGCATTCCTAATAAATAGGGGTGTGCCGATGGGCTACCTGAGTGCAGTACAAACACCATACAAACCCAAAGACTGAATTATAGCTTTGGATGCAGTCTTCAATCTTCTGTTGGTGTGCTTGCTTGGTGGTTTTGTCTTCCTTTCTTCTTCTTCTTTATTAACCTCCCATAGCTATTTACCAATACAATGAAGGCTTGCTGGAACTTTTCCTTGTAAAGTCAGGCTTGACATTAACAGATAGGAATTTGCCACTGACATAGCAAGAAGATTACAGTGCTCGAATGTCATGGGAAGAAAAGGATTACAGTAATCTTTCCCTTGTTCTACAGAGCCTTCTGTAGGAGGAGAAAGATTGCGCCATGCTGCCACAGGAGCGGGAAAATGATGGGGAAATTATCTGCAACATTTTGAATAATGATTTGGCATACATTATAATATCGTTCCGCTGCTGCTTTCACTGGGGAATTGGGCATGATGCATGCAGGGAGCAACAATGCTAAAGGACAATGGAGAATAAGCATTAGGAAGAGGAGGGAGCAATTGGTCTAGGGATGCAAGAAACAGAATATTTATTGAACTTTGGAACTCCTACAGGCATATATTATGAGCTATGCTTTTCTTTGCTGACATTGTGAACACATATTTAAACACAATAGAAAAAAATTCATTATAATATTCTGATTTGCAGCGATTCCCAAACGGTAAAGTTCCCAAACTTTAAAGCTGTGGTTCCGACTCTGATCAGCGGGACACGACGCAGTTTTTTGGGTGGGTCTCAAAACTGACAATTGCCACAGTAGTTAAAGATGTGCTGATCACTCTGAAGGTTGGCTGGTCAGTAGTTTGAGACCCAATTCCTACATGATGAATTCCAATTACTTGCTCAGCTCTTGCCAATCTAGCATTTGAAAGCGTGTAAATACATATGCATACAGCTTTGGTTGGATGATTTTATTCCATGTGCCTTTGGTATTTAGTCATGCCAGGCACATGATTAAGGAGACATCTTCTCACAACACTGCCTCTTCAGTCCTGTAATGGGGATGAGCACTGTACTTGGAGTTGATCATGACAAGCAAGGCAACCTATGGGTGTCTCATAGGTTGCCCTGCTTGTCTACCTTTATGAGTAGACAATTTGACTATGTACTATGAGTACATAAATTGACTATGACTATGAGGTTAAACAATCTGCTACTTGAGAGATGCATTATGGCCAAATAACCTTTATATCCATAGAAGCTTGAGAGGTTGGTTAAGCTTTTTCTTAAAGGTGGAATCTGATGCTAAAAGTGTTTGGAAATCACTGTTTTAAAGCAAATTTTACATTTTCAGATAAATTCTTGCCAAAACACATTGCCAACAATGTATAAAGGGCATTGCTAACTTTCTGATATGCATTCCTTCATAGGAAAAGGTTCATGTTCCAATTCTACTGAAGCACATAATTTTCATTTTTAGTGCCACATTCATTTAAAAAGCTTTTACATGGGACTTGGAGAATTTATGTCTGAAAGGTCAGCTCACCTTGTTGTCTAGACTTTAGGGAGGAGAAAAGAGAGGAAGCAATGGAAAAAAAACTGAGTTTCCTGACACTTTGGGAAACTGAAGTCCTGACACATTGGGGGCCGAATAATAGATAGGAAACCATTTGGCAAACAAGCTGTCAGTGAGAGGTTGGATTTCTTCAGAATAAACCTGTCAAGCTAATAGCATTTGAAAAAAGGGGACTGAGAAATAGGAACAACAAGTCAAATGGGTTTATTTTGATTGTGAACTTGGTGAGTACGGTACATTTATGAAATTTTTAGATTTCTGTGGAAGGACAACCTACTTACACAATGCCAATTTTTGCTGGAAGAAAAGAGGCAGCAAGGTTAGAGTTAAATATGTCCCTGTCCCAGAGCACACCACCAGCTCTGGAGTACTTCTGCCACTCTTTATTTTTCAAGAGGTGCCTGGTGAAAGGCACATGAAACTGCAGGATGTGCTTTGCTACTTGTGTAAACACATTAATGGTGTTACATCAAATACTTAACGTTTTCTTAGTGCTTCACATTTGCTTCAATCCTTATAATACAGTCCTATTAAGGGTGGCATCAGAGATAAACAAAGCTCAGTCATAGCTGAGGATCCATGTCCATTAAAGGCCAAGCTAAACCATGAACCCTCAGTACTGGTGATTGTGCATAATGTACAAATACATGGCAGGTAAGGGTGTCATGAGGGGCTTTGCTTTGGACCATCAGAATCTTAGTGCCAACACTGTCATGTATAAGTATTTGTTCTTTATTGCAGCTGTGGATCTGAGGCTTAGAGGACAGGTCTTGTCTTAAGCCACATAGCGAGCTCATTATATAAATGAAATGTGACCCAGGGCAGTCCTATGTTGTAGCTCAGGGCACCACTGAGAATGTTACTTGGGTTGAAGTTCTTGCACCAGCCCAGCAGTGTCACAAATATGCCATAAAGCATATCTGTGATACCCAGTGAGGAGGAGAGGCCGGCTCCTGTTCATGGGCAGTACAGAGTGCTCCAGGGTGCTCTTCTTTGATTTATGCCACTGATTTCACCACAGATCTGATCCTGACCAATTCTTTCTGATACTGCATTATCCAGGGAAAAGGGGAAAGTTTGCCAAGCAAAAAGGGAAATGATAAGGATCACGATGATGTTGGTCAAAAATATTATGCAATCTTGAAAATGTATTTGTATTTTCTTAATTGATATAGGTTCCAATGGTGGAATTCCGGGTTTGGAAAACATCCAGTTCCGGGATTGATCATTGTCAAATATTGTTCCTTGGCACTGCTTGCAACTCTTCGTGGTTCATTAACTCAATGGAATAATTAAATGGCTATATCTCCCTAATTTCTCAATAGATCTGACTGAGAGTTGGCTACACAATAGTGGACAACACAGTGATGCTCTGCTGTAGGCCAAATTTTAAGAAGCAGTCAAACATTTGCTCACTTGATTAATAAAGAAAAGGTTGTTGAGACCCAGGGTGTGCCGCAGATAGTCCTCAGGTGTGCTGCAGGAATTTGGGGAGAGTAATTAAATAATAGGAAAATTGGGGGATTTGAAAAGCCTGGTGTGCCTTGTTAATGATAAAAACCATTGTTAATGTGCCATAAGATGAAAAAGGTTGAAAATCAGTGATCTAGAGACATTTGTTCCTCAGCTGCCCCATCATATATCAACAATGATCTCATCAGAGGTGTTGCTAGGGGGAATACAGGTGGTGCCAGCTGGTCTGTCTATTATCTATTTATCTGTTAGAGATATTGCAGATATATGTTATGTCAATAACCAAAAAACCAGCAGGGACTGGGCAATGATATGTTGCCATATGAGCTATGAGATGATTCATCATGGAAGGTGATGCACTGGCCTCCTGCACTGAGTGGCACAAACCCTAGTGATGCCACTGGATCTCATTCTACTCAAGTGCATGGACTCCATAACTTTGAGGGACCTCTCTGTTAGCTGGTACCAACATCTTCTAGAAAAGATGTGTCAAACGTGTTTCATTTTGAAGGTTGAATTGTTTTTATGATGCCTGCTGATGGCCAGAAGTGATGTCATTGATCAGGAAGTGATGTCGTTAAGCAGGTATTTGTCAGAAAAAAACACTTTGACTTCATAAGAAACTCGTTAACTGCAAATCACAGAGAGGAAAAGTACAAATGTTGTTTTGAATTTCAAGATATGAGAGAGCCAAATTATAATGGGGATCAGATAAATTGCTTCCAGGTGCCACATTCAGCCCATGAGCTTTATGCTTGATTGAACGATTGAAATATAATGATTGAAATATCCTTCCTTAATATCACCTCATTTAATTTCTAACATCCTACTGTTTCTTTAAAACAACACTTGTCCTGTTGAAGAAGTGGCTGAGGCAGGTGAAGGAAGGAGGTTGTAATCTACTATAGGTTGTGTTAGTATGGTGGTGAGGGAGTTAACAGTGAGGGTTTTAGGGAAATAGAAAATGTGGCATTTCAGACATCGGTCCAGCTTCAGCTTGATGTGAATTCTGAAAAAATTCTGGATCCCATTGTCCTGTAGGGACATTTGTAAGTTTGGACTGTTTTGAACACCGGGCTAGTAAGCTGAAAACAGAGTAAGGGTACAATCCAGAGTAACTACAGGGAGTCCTTGCTCCGGCATAAGAACAATTTACTCTGGTTTGCAATTTGAATTTCCCATAGTTTTTCACTTGGTGGTGCAGTAACTATGGGTGCACGTAATGTCTCTTATGTGCTCCCATAGTTACTCTGGATTGTAGGGTAACTCTCTCCCCCCAATACCAAAGTTGGCCATCCCTACCTGATGTATATATTTTATCTGTCATTTTAAAACATGCAAAAAGTATGCATTTGGGGCAGCATAACAAAACATCTTTTGGTAATTAGATGTATTCATCACTATTTTGTTTAAGATTGCTTAACACTCTCTCACCTGCTCTCTAATTTATTTTCCTTCAATATCTCTGCAACCAAGCTCGTTTCCCAGAAACTGAAAGCCCCTTCTATTTAGATAACATATTTTTATAGCACTCATTTATGTGGCTTCATCTTGTTGAGTAGTCAAGAGAGAAATTCAATTATTTTCCTTTCAAGAGTGAAGGCTTGAAGACGCGCTACCTACCACCTCACAAAATTGATGGTATGAGTAGACGTTAACATCCTAACTGTGTTGATAATTTTATCTCACGTATCATATGTTAAGGAAAAGACATCATGCTTAAAAAGCAAACACACAAATCAGATGCTTGTAATAGCCAACCTTTCAATTTGGAAAGTTCAGTATGGCTTATGTGGTGCTCATAATCGTCCCTGTCAGGGCACTGATTGGGTTGTATCTACTTCAACAAAACATCATGTGTTGCAGACTGACCCTGGCAAAGAATAACCACAAAACTATCCACCATCAATTAATGTCTTGTAATATCTACCAGGAACCATTGGGTCACTTGTGTAAAGTGCTCTTTCAAGCAAATTACAATTAACTTTGAGATCTTGGGCCCTTTTACTATGATGCAGTACTTATGCTTGGAAGCAGCTCCCATATGCTGCTTTTAGAAGGCACAGAGAGAATATTGTTGGACTATAATGGATAAATCATGGAATGGAACCATGAATTTCATTAACAGTCCAATTCTATCCTCTTTCAGTCTGTACAATGAGACTGGAAGAAAAAAAAACTTTTATTTGAAGAGATAAAATTCCACTATTTTGACTTTGTGCTTTATTATGTGATAAATTGCATCACATTTTATAGCAATTTTCCTCCTTGGAAAACCCTGATTTTGAAAAATCCTGATTCTCTGGATGGATGAATAATGTTTAGATTCGAGTTTAAAGAAAAAAAAATGAGGTGGTCTTTTTAAATTGTTGATGTAGCTGTAGCTATACAGAAAACCAACCGCACTCCAAGGTCTCTTTGAAATTTTTAATATATAGAAAATCATTGCAAAAAATTAGCATTCTCATATTTAGGCTCAGAATGGAAAATGTCCTGTATGTACCACAAATGTACTTCTGCATTCGCTATAGTCCTGCAGCTGTGTCCTTGAGCTCCTATACATTCCTTCATGGTAAGTAAATCTACAAGCCAAAGAGCTACTATAGCAAGCCAGGTCTCACCCAGATTTGACACTGCATTAAAGAGTGTCATGTATGTATTCTTCAACCTGGCACATAGCATTTGTGGAAGCAGCCACTGTCATGCGCCTACAGTAGTGTCCCCAGTTCTGGGGTCACTACTGTGGGCAGTCCTTTTGTAGGCATTGAGTCCATGGTGAGAAAGGAAAATGTTAAGATTCCAGAATTACTGGGCCCCCTCCTTTGGCTCCTATCCCCTTTTCTAACCCTGAGACCATACAAATTATCCCTCTCATGAGCCCTGCCTGGATCCCTTTCTGTTCTTCACTTGAGGAAAAGTACTGCATCCTAATTTGTCCCAGAAGATAACTCACAAAAACCAATTGGAAGGAAAGCAATTTTTAAAAAAAGTTTCCTTCAAACCAACTATTTGCATCTGATATCTAGGCAAGACTGCACTGTGCTGTTTAATGAAAAGCACAAACATACCTGGCAGCCATCCCAACTTCTCTGCAAAACAACAGTACGAGATGTGTTTGTTTTCTCATCTAATGCCTGAGCATCATCCACTTTTCTGTCACTCCAAAACCCATGTGCATCAATAAAATGGAGCCATTAAAGAAGCAGGGGGAAAAAGTTTGGCTGTGGGATGCCAATTTAATAGTTTGCTTACAGCTTCTCTGCTCGAAATGTGGGTTATGGAGTTAAAGAGACCCAGTTCTCAAGTCCTATAATTCAGATGGGAACTTGGGTGCTGAACGCAGGCAGAAAGAGGCAGATTCAGTCCTTTCCATCTGCGCTTACAAGGATTGGGTAGCGCATTCCTAAGCTGCCTGCAGTGCCAGTACTCCGGCAATGCCAAATGGCTGCCATGGTATCCTACATGCCAGTGTCTTCTTGGGGGAAGAGGACTTTCATTCCTTTCTCCCAGGTAATTGGAGTAGCTGCAATGGGGCTACTTGATTATGCAGCACTTCAAAGTCTGCATGGAATCATATACATCCATGAAGGGCTGGAAGCACAGAACACAGATGGTAGGAAGAGGAATGACTGGAGGACGTGAAAGAGTAGGCTGAATGGGTTGGAATGCATATATTCATGCTGAGGGATGACAGGGACAGAAGAGAGAGGGACTTTTTAACCCACTTTATATAGAGTGCAATCCTAAGCATGTCTTCTCAGAAGTAAGTCCCATTGTGTTCAATAGTACTTACTCCCAGGAATGTGTGGTTAGGACTGCAGCCATAAGGTGACATGTACAAATTAATAATAGATGGCTTTAATAAACAATCTCTCTATCTCTATCTCTTTCTCATTCTCTGTCTGCGTGTTTGTGTGTGTTTGTGTGTGTACAGGATATAAAATCTTCTCCAAAATATACATGTTTGGTTGCTAGAGTAATCACTTTTGTTGCTACGATACCAACCTTCATAGTCGTATATTATAAGACACATGGGGAAAAAATAGTTTTCTGTTCAATATGTGCAGAAAAGATGTTTTACATGTGATACCGACTTCAGATAAATTTGACTCTATTTCCTTCAGGAAGGATGCTGCAACAGTCCTCCCTCCCCAAAAAAAGCAGGATTGTTCAAGACTTCCTGGGTTATTGAAGGCAATGCACCAGCCTCAGTACTAGAAGCTCCACACAGAACATTTGATTGGACCACATGCTATAACCAGACTATGAAGAGCTAAGATTTTGCTTAATCTAAAATATTCTCTGAGAAGAAGACATTTCTCATAGGCAGGATAGATAGAATTGCTATAGGTTATGGCACTTCTAGTGGCAGAAAGGCTACTGTCAGTGAAAGTATATATTTCTATATGCACAACTCCTCCTTGCATTATATTTCTTGGTCACACTACTGTAGAATGTGACAAGGAGACAGAACTCAAGAGCAAATTTGTTATATCTGATGTTGGGTGCAATCCAGAGTAACTATGGGGAGTCCTTGCTCCAGTGTAAGAACAATTTACTCTGGATTGCAATATGAATTTCCCATAGGTTTTCACTAGGTGGTGCCATAACTACGGATGCACATAATGTCTCTTACGTGCTCCCGTAGTTACTCTGGATTGTAGGGGTTGTGTTGCAAGGGATATTCTCCCCAACACTACCAGTCTTTTTAACCACAGCATCGTGACACCTTATAAAGTACTGGACTAGTTGTCATCAGTTCATTAGTTAGCACTACTGTCAGCTTGCTGCTTTTAACAGTTATCAAAATGGGATGCATTATTCATCTCTTTCGTCCTTCAAAGTTCCATTTAGTACCAGGAAAGGAAAGAAAAACACATAGATGCACACACACACACACACACACAATCTCATACACATACACACACCGCTACCCTTAGGATATGAGTGCACATTGCAAAGTTGTGCCTCTAATTTAAGTCATTAAAAAGGTAGCCCCATTATGCTGTAATTATTTATTGATTTTATATACGAAAGCCATTATGCACAGCACTACCTGAACCAATGTAATAGTCAGCAAATTTGAAAATCCTACTATCTGACCTATTTTTATCACGAGATGGCAATTACACGTATAATAACAATTACACGTATAATAACAATGACATTCTAAATTGTTATAAATGAAGATAAATGAAAAGGAAGGAGTGGGCAGTGATCAATAAGTTCTGGATTTTAAAATATCTCTTATGTCTCTTGGAGAGAAAGCAGCCCAGTCAGCCTATCCTATGAAACCTCAGCTTACTTCTGATACACGCCAAGACTCCAGCTTCACCAGTTGGATAACCTATTTGATAGATGTGCTTGGGTGTTTTCAGGTTATGTAGTGAAAAGTCCCCAGATTTGTTACAGGACAAAAATACTTTACAATTCAGGCAGTGTTCACATTTTATAAGAAGTTTATATTTTATAAGTGCATTGCTAGAGGGAGATGGTAAGTAACTGAAGTTTGCTTTGCTTCTTAGTTGTTGGTCAAATTCATGACTTTAGAGATGATGTACAGTTGCAAAACTTTTAATGAAGGGAATGTAGGAGCATAGAGAATAGTTTTTTTAATTGGCTTTTCCTCAGTTCTAACAAGGGACAGAAAAACCATCATCCAAAGTAGGGGTCTCCAAACCCATTGCAGGGGCCAGATACGGACCACTGTGAGCCCCTAACTGAACCATGGCCAGTCTTTGACCCAGCTGACTAAACATGACTGGAGCTGGGAGGGTGGGATGGGACAATGGAGGTCATTTCAGTATGCGCTTTATTTATTGATGCTTACAGAAATTCTGTGGGAATATTTGATTGCTGGAGGCCTCCTCAGGGTAAGGGAACAAAACCCTGTAACTGCTATGCAACAACTGTTGCAGTCATTGCAACTATTGTTTTCATTGCTTTATTTCAGGGCTTTGGCTGTGGGTGGCACAAGTGGTTATGACACTGTGCCTGTTAACCAGGTCAGGATTCGAGACCTGGGTTCCCACAAGACAGGGTGAACTCCTGTCGTTAGCCCAGCTCTGTGACACAGCTGGAACCAATCATATCGGCTCTGCCGTTCCACTGGACTATTTCAGTGGCATGGAGAGGGGGGGATTTGCTGCTTGGGTAACAACCTATCCTCCATATCAATCTACTCAGGCCTTTGTGCTTTGCATACAGTGTCGAGCACAATACCATAGTCTTTTGAGACTGATGGATACCAAGTTTAAACTTTCAACTTAAGGGTTTCTTGACCTTTAACAGTTGTGTAGAAGAGGGAATTTCAGAAGTTGAAAGTTGAAAGTCTATGCAGTCAAATCAGGGCTCGGATGGGGCTTGAGATTTGGTGTGCATGCCTGCCGATCATGTCAAAAGCTAGATCTGCTTAACTTGCCCCATCTCTTCACCATTCCACTCACTCCCCCCTCACATCACCTTCCATTTTTCTGATGCACAATTTTGACAGCAATCCCATAATAAATGTAAATTTTGTCCTTTCCATAGCAGAATTTTGATTGTCAGGATAATGACCTGAGTTTCTTTAACTCTAAAGCATTATAAATGCTGAAATCACTATTATTTTTAAATAATAATGGTTATGATGATCAACAGTGATCTTTTAATGGGTGCAACTTAGGCTAGCCTAACTCACCTGGCCTATATTTCTGTGATATATATATTTCTCTTGCCTTTTCCTTGTATATTGTCAGTACACTGTTTTAAAAACCTTTGCCAAATCCCACTAAGGTGTGCGTTACTGCAGCAGAAGTTCATAGATTCATGTCTCTCATAATGATTGCTAAAGACCAATCTACTGCCTACAAAAGAAGAGGGGCAATCATCAAACATTTATGGTGTCCTTGGGGAATGACGAATATATAGTATATTTGTCTGGGTGAAGAAGGAAGAATATTGCCAGAAAGGGTACTTTTATGGTAGCTGAAGTAATGAATTCAAATGAAAAGAATAAAAAGAGAGATTCAGATTGCAGTGCAATTTCAGCTTTAACATTTCACTTGCCAATTTAAAGCTATGAATTAGTCAGAGGAAATTAGATCTTTTAGAAAAAACACATATGCATCAAGAACCATTTGGAAAAAAAAGTTGGTAAAAAAAATCCAGAAGTCTGCTTAGAACCACCCCACTCTTGCTGTCAGTTCTTCATCCTCTATCGCAGTGATTTTCAACCGTTTTCATCTCACAGCACACTTAACAAGGCACTGAATTTGTCAAGGTGCACCAGACTTTTCGAATCCCCCAATTTTCCTATTAATGAATGTCAATCCCCAACTTCCTACGGCACACCGGTTGAAAATCCCCTACTATCCATGGCACACCGGTTGAAAATCACTGCTCTATGGGCTGCTTTACAAATGTGGGCTGCTTTACAAACTGTGCAAATTGTGGCACTAATAGCAGCAGGCATCAAGCCAACTGGAAGTTTCATTGAACATCTGAACTGCAGCACCTGGTGTGGAGAACCCCCACTTCGGATGAGCCAACTCTGGGTTCAGAGGCATTTTCCTGAGGTGAGCCTGTGGTATGAGTCACTACTGAAGGGGCAACAGCAAAGGTGTTCCCCTTGTTTCTCCACTTCAGTGAGTGGTGAATGTCTCTCTCTTGCTCCTTGATGCACTCTAGAGATTGGAAACTTGAGCAGGACTACTTTGGAAGAAATTCAAGATGGCCTTGCTGGCTGTTGGTCTGGAACTTGAGTTTTGAATACATGTGTTGCATGCACACACATGTTTAATGTATTTTACAATTTGTATGTTTTATGATTTTTGGAGCTGTCTTTTAAAAAGCACATTAAATACTGAAAAGACAGAGGTCCTCCTGGCTCAGAAATCTTATGATACAGGTACAGGACTGTCACCTTTCTCTGAAGGGGGTTGCACTCACCCTGAAAGAGCAGATTCACAGCTTGAGGGTGACCCTGAATTCACAGCTGCTCTTGGATGCCCAGGTGTCAGCTGTGGCCAGGAGCACCTTTGCCCAGCTTTGGCTGGTGTGCCAGTTACAGCCATACCTGTCTCAGTTGGATCTGGCCAAGGTGGCCCATGCTTTGGTGACATCAAGAATAGATTATTGTAACATGCTCTCCATGGGCCTGCCCTTGAAAACGGTTTGGAAATTACAGCTGGTTCAGAATGCGGTGGCTTGTGTTGTGGCTGGAATTTGGCTGTTTGACTCTCATACTGCTGCTCCGATGGCTGCACTGGTTGCCAGTTAGGTTCTGAGCCTAATTCAAGGTGCTAGTTATGACCTTTCAATCCCTAAATGGCCTGGGACCAGCATACTTGAGAGACCACCTACTTCAATCCTGTACAATCCAGCTCATTCTCTGAGGTCATCTGAGGAGGCCCTGTTGGTTGTGCTGCCATAGAGAGAAGTTTGGGGAATGGCGGCCAGAAACAGGGCCTTCTCGATTGTGGAGCCTGCACTATGGAACTCCCTCCCCTTTAAATTAAGACCTGCTTTGAATTAAGAACTAACCTTCCAGTGGGGCCTGAAGACTTATTTAAAAGAGTCTTTAAGACCCCATAATAGCTGTCTTCTAAATCAGATATTTTATGGCTGACTGCATCCTATTATATTTTAATTGGATTCATATTTTATTGTAATGTTTTAATGGTATTTTATGTAATGATTGTTAGTCATCTTGGATGCCCTTCAGGGAGAAAAATCGGAGTACAACTCAAATCAATCAGTCAATAAAGGTAAAGGTGCCTCCCTCCAGTTTCCCTGCTAACTGTGACTGACTCTAAGGAGTGGTGCTTATCACAGTGACAAGGTTGAAGAGCCAGCGTTGACTGAAGACACCTCCATGGGCATGTGGCCAGCATGGCTATGCAGAATGCTGTTGCCTTCCCACCAAAGTGTTACCTATTTGCATTTACATGCATTTATACACGTTCATCTACTTGCATTTACATGCTTTCAAACTGCTAGGTTTGCAGGAGCTGGGATGAGTGACAGTAGCTTATTCTGTCTTGCAGTACTTCAGTCTTAAGATGCTGTCCTGCTGCCCTTCAGCACACCATTTTTAACTACTGAGCCACTGCAGCCCTTAAAAAGCAGGTTATAAATCAATAAAAACATACAAAAAGTAGGAAATTGCATTTAATGAACTTTATTAAACATTATTTTCCTCAAAGCAACTTCAAATATTATCATTAAAACAAAATATGTATGATATGGTGCCACAGCACTCTGTAATTGAGCGTGATGCTGTTTAATCACACATTTTGATTTCTTATATGGTATTGGGGGGGTGGTTTCAGGGAAAGTGAAGGATAATTGCTGGTTTTGGTGGCATCCATGGATCTCCAGTAATGACTCATAGTGGCCAAAGTGAATTCCCAAGTGATATCTTAGGGCTATTTTACGAATGCCTTAAAAGTTTTTGGCTTCTTTTTTTTTCTTTAGAGAATGGGACACTCCGCAGAGATTCCAAGGAGAGCCATATTAAAACGTTGTCTCTTTCTGAAAAATAATGAGGCTTATTAAAAAAAGATTAGTGGCTTTCGGTCAATTTATATTCTCCTAATGGGGCTGCAATCAAATGATGAATGGGGCAGGGGAGTTCCCGCTGCCCAGGAACAGCCCCATCTGCCCTCCTCATAAATAAAAAATGGAAGCCAAAAGGCCGTGAGCACAACCTCCACCAAGCTCCTGCTGTCTCTTAGTTCATTAATGGCACCTCATTACTGGTGGCTAGAAGTTTTCGGTGCAAGCAAGGAGTGATCCATCCACTTCATAAACAAGCCTACCTCAAGAGCAATTAACACATGGAAGGCAATACACATTTCTTATTCAGTTTTCACTTACCGTTTCGTGCTGTGAAAAACAACCAGGTGGTTATTTAGTAATGCCTTTGACATATCTTTCCCAGCCCTTTTAAACCTGTTAATTAAAGCACTTTAATTACAAATAATCATCCGGCCAACTTGGTTTCAGCTGATTTCATTTAAAGTTACCTCTTTGCTTTGATGCACAGCTGAGAGCAAAATGGAAAAGAAGTTACAGCACAGCAGCATATATGCAATAAGATAATAGCATAACATGTACTCAGTGTGACATACAGGCGATTGATCTGAAGCAACCTTTTTAATGTGTAATGCTGTTCAGATTTTTCATGCGTTGCTAAAAGATAATATGATAAACCCTGAAGTGCTAGCAAAGGTGTGAATTAACAGCAAATAGGAAATCTGCTTAAGCTCAATGATTGGTGTAAAGATTTCGTTTGTGAATGACTATTCTAAAATAACCTTCCGAATTGTCCAAAACATCAACTGTATTCTAAATCAGTGGTTCTCAAAATGGGGGTCAGGACCACCTTGGGGAGTAGAACATTTTACAGGGAGGTTGCGAAAAACTGGGTGGCACCATCTTGGAATGGTACTCTCAGGATGCTTTCCTGGGAGTAAGCCTCATTGTACACAATGGAACTTACTTCTGAGGCATCATGGAGGAGCTCTTCTACCGCAGTGATGTCAGTTCCAGTCATAACTTCCAGGAGGTCACAGAAAGCAAAATATATGAGTGTTTTTAGCTTTCATTTTGACAAGCCCTGCATTTTTCTTAGGTGCCCTATCCTTTGGGGGACCTTATCCTCCTTTGCAGTTCTGACATCTGGTCACCCTGCTCCTTTCGTTCAGCCCAAATCTCCTGTTAGTGGGTTCCATTAGACAAGATTAATCAGCAGCAGTAGGTGGTTGTTCTGTGTGTTCCATGTCTTAACTCAGTGATTTTCAACCACTGTGTACACTGATGTGCCATGAATGGTCTACAGGTATGCTGCAGGACTTGGGAAGCATCATTATTATTAGACTAGCGAAAAGCATACCCGCATTCCGGGAGTAACATTTCCCCATACGCCATCCCCCACGGCGCATCAACACCCCATGAGCAACTTCCTCCCATGAGTAAATTCCCCCATGTGCATCTTCCCCCATGCACAACTTCCCCCATGTGCATCAGTCCCCCATGTGCAACTTCCCCATGTGCATCAAACCCATACGCATCATCCCCCATGCGCAAATTTCCCCATGCACAACTTTCCCCCATGCACATCATCCTCTCATGTGCAACTTTCCCCATGCGCAACTTTCCCCTTGTGCAACTTTCCCCCATGTGCAACTTTCCACCACACGCATCATCCCCATGCGCAATTTTCCACATGCGCAACTTTCCCCATGCACATCATCCCCCCATGCGCAACTTCTCCCCATGCGAATCATCCCCCATACGCATCATCCCCCCATCTGCAACTTCCCCCAGGCGCAACTTCCCCCCATGCACATCATCCCCCATGTGCAGCATACCCCATACGCATCATCCTCCATGCACATCCTTCCCCCATGCGCAACTTTCACCATGCACAACTTTTCCCATGCACATCATCCCCCATGCGCATCATCCCCCATGTGCAATGTCCCCCTTGTGCAACTTTCCGCACAGGCGCAACTTTCCCCATGCGCATCATCCCCCATGCTCATCATCCCCCATGTGCATCATCCCCATACACAACTTTCCCCCATGTGCATCATCCCCCATGTGCATCATCCTCATGCACAACTTTCCCCCTTGCGCAACTTCCCCCATGTGTATCATCCCCCATGCGCAACTTTCACCATGCACAACTTTCCCCATGCACATCATCCCCCATGCTCATCATCCCCCATGTGCATCATCCTCATGCACAACTTTCCCCCATGTGCATCATCCCCCATGCACAACTTTCCCCCTTGCGCAACTTTCCCCCATGTGGATCATACCTCATGCACAAATTTCCCCTATGCGCAACTTTCCCCATGTGCATCATCCTCCATGCGCATCATCCCCATGCACAACTTTCCCCCATGCGCAACTTTCCCGATGTGCAACTTTCCCCCATGCACATCATCCCCATGTGCAACGTCCCCATGCGCATTATCCTCCATGCACAACTTTCCCCCATGCGCATCATCCCCCATGCGCATCAACCCCATGCAGAACTTTCCCTATGCGCAACTATCCGCCTATGCGCATCATCCCCCATGCGCATCATCCCCCATGCACATCATCCCCCATGCGCATCATCCCCATGTGCATCGTCCCCCATGTGCAACGTCCCCCATGCGCAACTTTCTCCATGCGCATCATTCCCCATGCTCATCATCACACCAAATTTCACGCTTCTAGGCCCACCGGTTTTGGCAGGGCGGTGATGAGTCAGTCAGTCAGTGACTTTTCTCTTTTTATATATATATATATATACACACACACACACACACACACAGAGAGAGAGAGAGAGAGAGAGAGAGAGAGAGAGAGAGAGATTGTGGAATTTGAGTCCCATACCAGCAGCATGGTTTGCCTTGTCAATGGTAAAAGAACTGTTGTGGTTCCTTGCCAGTGTGTCATGAAAATAAAAAGATTGAAAATTTTTGTCTAAACTAATATACAAGTGTCCGCTACTTATATGACAGGTTAGGGGCTGGAGCTGTGGTGAAAAGTGGAAATACTTGAAAAGTAAAATCCATTTTTTTAGTTTACAAATGTTGATCCCAATACTTATTTTTAGCTAGCAGACTGGAAATGATTTTTTATCTTGCTGTTTCCTGCTGTCACACAAAGATTTCTGCAAATGGGCTCTTGTTAATGTCTTTAGGAATGGGAATATACCAGGAACAAAAGTTAGTGTGTCTACTCTCTCTCTCTCTCTCTCTCTCTCTCTCTCTCTCTCACACACACACACACACACACACAAACACACACACCAAAACAATTTGCATCACCATGTCACATGCAAATCCACATGGGGTGGTAAGGCATATTTAGCCTTTAAACCAGCAGAGAGAGGTTGAAAGAATGGCACATGCATTGAATGAATGAGTTCTGGGTATAACTGAAAAGTGTTGAAAGAGTAGAACCGTCAGAAAGCAGGCAATGCCTGTATATATTTTTGAAATATTACATAAATCTTTTTTTTAAAGAGTACCGGTAAGTTTATATATAAACCTTTATTACAGTCTTAGACCAGCACAAAACAGTAAAAAACAGCTTAATTACAAGTATTCAAAAGGAAAAGAGCACAATAAAAACGTAGAAATTATCAATATAAAGTGCAAAGGTCATATAAAAGTCATATATAAAATCATATATAACTGCCTTGGGTTAAAACCTCAGCCAAGATTAAACATAAAATAGTGGCCTAATAATGTACAGAAAATGATAAAAATTGGCAGTCACTTAAACTGAAACATTCATAGCTGTGATCCTGATTCTCATAGCAGCAGCAAGAAATTTTGCAACAACATACACGGAAGTTGGATTTCTGTCAGTCAAGAGCATGTGCAAAAGTTACAGCTAGATCTCCCTGGCAGATTAGACAGCAATGGATAAATAAGCAGAGTGTGCAGATCTTTATAAAAAGTGCAATGTAAAAGAACGTGCTCCGTAGTTTCAGCCTCATCCTGTCCACAAGGGCAAAACCGCTCATCATAAGGGATTTTCTTATATCGTCCCTCTACGACAGCAGAGGGTAGGGTGTTGAAGTGAGCTAGAGTGAAGGCGCTCCTATAACTATATATTTCTAGATGGGTAAGGTATAGCACCGTGGCCTGTGGTCTAAACCCGGCTTTAAGAAAAGGATCTGCAACACTTGCAAGGTCATTCTGCCATTCAATATTTCGTATACGTTGATTGATGAGTAACCCAGCCCATTCGAGACCCAGAAGGGACAAATAACACATTGAGAGCCCCAACTGTGCTAGTTTTCCAAATAAAGGTTTGAACCAGTTCTTCCTTTCCACTGGATTGCAGCTGTCAACTATTATTTTCTTCTACCAGTATTCTGTGAATATTAATTCATATTGCAAAATGATAATTGGGGATAAATTTATTTTTATCTGTGATGCATAATAGTTTTTCTTTAGCGGTTAGAAAAAAACCTTAGAAAATAAATGTCCTTTTGGAAGATTATGTTCTTATGTTTCTTTTTCATTTAGCAGAAAAGGCTCCTTTTAAAAATAGAATAATAGTAAGCCAATAATCATCCATTATATATATATATATATATATATATATATATATATATATATATATATATATGTGTGTGTGTGTGTGTGTGTGTGTGTGTGTGTGTGTGTGTGTGTGTGTGTGATCCATTATATCTATCTATCTATCTATCTATCTATCTATCTATCTATCTATCTATCTATCTATCTATCTATCTATCTATCTATCTATCTATCTATCTATCTATCTATCTTTGTGAGCTCTCACAAAGATGGCTTGACATCCTTTCAAAAAGACATCTGAAGTAGTTTCTGTCCATTTTGAGGCAATGAATTCCACAAACTTATTGCAACTTTGTAAAGAAATGTTCCCTCTTCTTGGTCCTGAACATGCTGCCAATCAATATACAGTAACTGGGGAATCCCAAGTTCTGGTTTGATATGTGCAAAACAAAAAAAAATCCAGTAATGAGGTGCTCCAAGCGCCTGATAATTCTGATTACGTTGATTGCTTTTCCAGCTTTATGATATCCTTGGTGACTTCCACAACTGTCCACAGTGTTCCAGATGAGGTCACATTGTACATTTACATATGGAATTATGATGCGCGTCATTCTGTTTCCATTTCTCTGCATTTAGGGCAAATCTGATGCCTTTCATTGAATAAAGAAGAATTTGGCTTTTGAAAGAACCTGGTTAGCATTTCCTATTGTCTATTAAAACCTGCATCCAAGCTTAGATATAACATATGCGGTGCTGTCAAAGACATCAGCACCGCATTTCCTCCTCTTTCCCAGCGATGTCTAAACAAGTGATGAAACTTTATTACAAATTTCCTATTCCATTGAAGCAGCCACCAAAGTAGTGCAGCGGCAGAAAGCAACTCACAGTGTGGTGCCAACACATCATACCTTTCATATTGCTACATATTATACCAGGGAGAGAAGAGGAGCCCCAGGATTGTTGCTTTCAGTGCAGCCATTCATCACCTTTCATATTTTGCTCTGACCTAACATTGATCCTTAGAGATATATATTACACATATTTCCTCCAATATGTCCCAGATGGCTTGGTGGGATTAATTCCCAAAGTAAGCATACTTATGATTGCACTAATCACATGCAAATAGTGTTTGTTCAGATATGCCTCCCTCCCACACACATACACCACACACCCAATGGAAAGCATCTGAGTGGAAGTTTCCCATATTACTTAATCCCAAAAGGATCTTTCAAATTGGATCTCATCTCCTTCTACAGATAATATTTTTGTAAGCCTCATTACTATTCTGGTTATTTCCTATTTTGAGATTATTTCAATACTCAATAAGGCCAATGCTTGAGTAGAGTTTTTGTAATATCCCCCAAAGTTACTAGATTGTCATCTGGCATTATCCTTTGCTAACAGTCCTTAAGCTTGCTTTTGCTCTGCATGACAGTGTTCATATCCAATTAATTTTGAGAGTAAAATTTTATGAGACACTGAATTAAATGACTGCCTGAAATCTCTCCATTAAATCTGCTGAGGTCCCTTTTATTTGCTCACATTTGTCACTGTAGCAATAAAGATCGGGGGTGGTGGAAATTGCATCTATTTGGCAAGAACTGTTTTTAATATATCAATTCCCCCCCCCCCCCCATGTATTATTTTGAAAAACGATACAGTCAGCATTGAGAAAACAGTCAGCATTGAGAAAACAGCTGGCTAAAGTCAAACCCAATGAGGAAGTATTTGTGGGGAGGTGGTCATGAGCTGATCTGTTTTACTTGTATGCACTGGGCATTTTTCCCAGACTCATTTTGGTCAGCACTTTTAACTGGTTCTAACATTCTTGCTTACTCAGAGTCCAAGCTAGGCATGTCTAGTCAGAAGTAAATCCCATTATAGTCAATGGAGCTTACTCCCAGAAAATAGAAGATAGAATTGAATGACCTACCCTACAATCCAGAGTAACTACGGGAGCACGTAAGAGACATTACATGTACCCGTAGTTACTGCACCACCTGGTGAAAACCTATGGGAAATTCATATTGCAATCCAAAGCAAATTGTTCTTACACTGGAGCAAGGACTCCCCATAGTTACTCTGGATTGCACCCCTATTGACAGAATGACGTTACTGAACCATCTCCCAGTCTCATGTTTTCCTTGAAAATGCCTTTGGGTAGTGCTAAGTTGTGGATGGAGAAGTGTCTTGGAAACATTTTTTTGTGCTCATTTAAACATGTCCTCCATGCTCAAATGCCACACATATCTTGCAGAATGAAAACACAGACTACCCAGAAAAACATGGAGACATAAGCTGTTCAGAGGCAAGGAGAGGTTAAAATAATGCCCATGGACCAATCGTGGGTTCCAGTTGTTTCTGGGGGACCAGAGCCCTGTGGAATTAGAAGTCCTCCAGAGTCACAAATGGTCCCCAGGTTGGGGTTTGCCCATCCCTGGTCTATAGGATAGAGCTGCCATTATACCCAAAGATATTGTCTCAAGGTGGTTTGTTCATGATCATAGAAAGACTCTGAATTGGCAAGGCCTTTACAAACTGAGCAGAGCTCTTTTGGGTGGCAGCTAAAAAATACCCAGCTGTGAAGCTCTTATTCTCGTGGAAGAAAATGGCAACCAGAATGTGTCCAGACCATGAGAAGATCCACCTGGAAAGTACTGCTTGAAAGACAGCACTTCTTGGTTAATTATAAAAACCTTTTCAGAAATTTAAAGATGGCACCCCATGTAAACTGCCTTGAATAAAGACAAAGGAGCATTCCAATAGCTAGAAAGGTAGTATATAAATGATGTCTTGTTGTCATCATCAACAACATCAGCATCGATATCATCATCACTTTTCAGACTGTAATCAAAGGAGATGTACACTGGAGAATATTTCCAGGTTTCATTTCATTTTTGAAAATTAATTAATTAATTAATTAATTAATTAATTTATTTATTTATTTATTTATTTATACATACCCCGCCTTTCCTCACCTGCAAGAGGGAGCTCAAGGCGGCTGAGCTCATCAGTATATACCAACTGGCTGTGGGTGGCACAAGTGGTTAAGACACTGTGCCTTTTAACCAGCAGGCCAGGGTTCGAGACCCAGGTTGGTCCTCACAAGACAGGGTGAGCTCCTGTCCTTAGCCCAGGTCTGAGAAGCAGCTGGAACCAATCGTATTGGCTCTGCCTTTCCATTGCAGTATTTCACTGGCGTGGAGAGGGGGGATTTGCTGCTTGTGTAACAGCCCATCCTCCCTATTAATATACCCAGGCCTTCATGCTTCGCATACAGTGTCAAGCACAATACCAAAGTCTTTCAAGACTGATGGATGCCAAATAAGAAGACTCTTTGAATGTGCAACAGTGGACAGCAACAGGCATTAACATGCCTAATATTAACATGCATATCAGTACATAGCAAGGGGGTTTAGAAAGAGTGGTTTAAGTGGGCATTAGTATGCACATCAGTCCACAGCAATGGGGCTGAAAAGGTGTAGGCAATGTTTTTCAGATGAAAAATAGTGCTGAAGCAGCAGCAGTTCAGGGAAATAATAGCTACGAGTGCACACACAAAAATGCAAAACAGTGGGAAGAAAGGGTTTTTTTCTGCACCCTTCAAAATGCTAGTTTTTGCCTCAAAAACACAAACGTGAAAAAGTAACTGTGGCATGCCACCAATTTTTTTTTCCTGACTTTAATAATTCTGTAATTATGGCCCACACATATTGGACTTGACTCAGATTTTAAAAGCTGTAAGCCTAATTTTGAGAGTCATTGTTAAATGGATCCTTTGACTATTTGGTTGAATGATGTGAATGATAATTATTTGCCTGCTACTAGAATGCTCTTAGTAAGTATGTTTAGAGCAGCAAGTGTATATAGGAATCAGCAGTATGTAGGAATCAGCAGTTTAACCCACAATAAAGGAATGGTGGATTTAATTACTGGATCTTGCTAAAATTGATAAGCCCATGGATAAAATTACTACAGAAAGCAGCAGCATAAATGTATAAATATACATACAGCAGGCCTCCTTCAGTCTTGAAAGACTATGGTATCGTGCTCTGCGCTGCATACGCTGCATGCAAAGCATGAAAGCCTGGGTTAGATTATTATGGAGGATTGGCTGTTACCCAAGCAGCAAATCCCCCCTCTCCACACCACTGAATTAGTCCAATGGAAAGGCAGAGCCAATACAATTGGATCCAGCTGCGTCGCAGAGCTGGGCTAAGGACAGGAGCTCACCCTGTCTTGTGGGGCTGACCTGGGTCTCGAACTCTGGCCTGTTGGTTAACCAGCACATATACATACATACATATATATATAGTCACTGACTCACTCGCTGACTCACTCACTCACTCATCAATGCCCTGCCAAAGCTGCTGGGCCTAGAAGCATGAAATTTGGGGTGGGTGTTCCTTCCGTGAACGAGGGGTGCACTAAGAACCGGTTTTTAGAAATTCCAGTCGGAAGGGGGTGAAATGGTGTGCAATGCATTTTCCTCCCTGTACTTTGCATTGAAGAATCGGTGACTGAGGGATGTTCTGCCCCAACCCTCAGACCTAGAAGTGTAAAATTTGGGTAGGGTCTTCCTTCTGTCACATGAACACCCACCAAGAACTGATGTGGAAAAATTTAACCCGTAAGAGGCTGAAAAGGGGTGTAACATGTTTTTGTCCTGTACTTAACATGGAAGACTGACAATTTGGTTCTCAGTGCCTGGTGCAGTGGAGGGATGTTGTTCAGAGGGAGGGGTTGCACTGGGGAAGATGCTGTGCTTGGGGGGGGGGATAGATGCACATGGGAGTGGATGCACATATGGGACTGAAGTGCATGGGGGTGGATGTGCATGGGGGAGTGATGCGCAGTGGGGGATGGCATACAGGGAAAGTTTACTCCCGCAATGAGGGTACATTTTTGCTAATTAGAAATAAATCAGTCCAATCCTATTTTGCACGTCTGGACTGGAACACACGTTATGGGGTTGTGAATACCAAACTGCATGTAGGTGTGTGTTTCTGGGCAACGACTGCAGATGCTGAAGAGGAGGCCTGACAATGCTGGTATGCCTGTGCAGTGGGTGGAATGGATGGGGGATTAAAGGATCAAAAGAATGGAGAAGGAACAGGGCATGTCAGAGGTTGAAGAAGATGGCATCAAGCACAAGTGTATTTATCAGTTGCTATCTCCTTCAGGGCCCGATGACCTGCCTCTTTTGTCTCCTTGAACTTGCAGCAGCTAAGGAGTTGGCACTGGTCAAAAGAGTTGGCACATGAGACCTATTGGTGATCGTGGGACTTCAGGAGGGCTAAGGGAAAATATTTTCCTCTCCTGCTCCCAAGCTTCACAATTGCCTCCATCATAAGAAGCCTTTAAGCTCATTTTGGTATAGCTGCATGCTACAATGGATGAAAGAATAGGATTAGGCTGAATGTTTGACAAAATTTGACAACTAGGATGCTGTAGCAGTCAGACTGTTACAATAGCTGACATCTATCAGTCAGCATCTGACCATATTCTACATTTGACATGCGGTCATTGTTGAAATCTGACAGTACCTGCTATGTTGGAGTTAATGTTTGGACAGCAACTGAGAGATGGCATGCAGTAGACATCTGCAGAAAGGTACTCAAGTTGAAGGGTCCCTATAACTGCTTTCTGCCAAACAGGTTGAAAGTGGCAAAGCATGCCTGCTAACAGTTAACTTCCGAGACACTGGATGAGTAAAGGAGAAGAACTTTCCTACCATTACTCATACTTATGTAACTGGTTGTAGTGATTAATTTTGAAATTGGGCTGTAATCATTGTGAACAATGTAGCTTGTGATCTAAAAAAAACATAGAAAGAAAAGAACAGGGCTAGAAAACAGCAAATATTTGCAATATCTTCACAAATATATTTATTGTAAAGATTAATTGAAAAACTGAACTTTTCTGTTGTTTATTGTTAAATCTAAAGCAAGTTGGAGAAACTAAAGAAATTCTACAGTTTTCTACCATGTGAGTTATTCCCGGTCAATAAGCAAAAACTCACTTATCTGATATATTTTATCTGGCAACTTTTCTTATCTGATACAGAAAATATGATGCACGACAGTTGCAGCCAGGACATGAGCAAGTCACACCAGCTTAGCTCCAGAAAACAATGTAGCTTGGGACAGCAAGAATCCTAAAAATATATATCTCTGTGATTCCCAGCAGAATCCCGAAATGAAGAATGTAACCAACCCAGCTTAGCCCTTCATTGCCCAACATGGTCCATTGGACCTTTTCAGTATTTAGTTTTGTGTTTTTTTAATGGAATCTATTATTATTTGACAACAACCTATGACATTTTTACTCCTAGGCAGTTATAAATCCAGAAGCATGAAATGTTTTGAATTTACAGTTTTTCTGTAAATTCAAACTGAACCATCTAATCCCATATGGTCCATTGGACTTTTCATTGGTTATTCCATAGAAAGGTCCATTGGACCTTGGTGGTCTTGGGTGAGGAAAAAAACCGGGCTTCATAGGTTCAATATTTTGCTAGTTAAAATTATAATCAAAATTCATAATTTCACAATATTTATTCATTTCACAATATTTATTCATTATATGTACCAAACCATAGTACAGGATCGTACAGGGTCCATTTATTGGCCTCAAGGTCCATTGGACCTTTGTTGTCTTAGGTGATTAAAAAAAGCCGGGTTTCTAAGAGTTAGACTGTAATGACATATAGGTGGGGCCTCATTATGCACTGGGATTCTGTGGATTCCAAATTAGTGGGAAAAGAGCTTTAAGTCTCATTTTCAGGTTTTTAGCTCTTCAACATCTTTACTGGAAAACGACATCTTGAAATACAAATAGCTTCTACCAAATCAGTGGATAATGAGGCATGACCTATTGTATAAGTGGAAAATTAATGTGAAAATTCTTAGATGTTTTGCCTTGAAAGTTAAAATTAATTTTGAATTTATGTGGTATTTGTGGCAAAATCCCATAATAATACAAATAGATTGAACAATAGTGGATGATATGAGATGAACATTGTTACGTAATGTGTGAAAATGTTAGTTATTTGTTCTTCTATAAGAAGTTGCTCATATCATCCACTATTGTTCAATCTAAGACGAAACATCTAAGAATTTTCACGTGAAATTTAATTCAATTCTATCATTCAGTCCATCTAGTGACGGAATGCAATATAGTGTCTTTAAAGGAGAGAAATTAGGGAAAAACCCATCCTGCAATACTTTTAAAGAATGTGCCAGTACATGTGATGAAATTATTTTCTATCATCCGAGATGACTATGAAGTGTCTCTCTTGAATCCCTTAAGACTTAATAAGCAAAAATGAGAATGAGAAGCATTGCAAATTCTGTTAATTATCACGCTCAGAAACTCAGAGGAAAGTGATTTTGGGTGTATTTATTGCTAATTATAAAGAGACATGGATTTGGGATTGAAAGCAAGGTTATTAAGTGCTATCAGAGATGGGATTGTTGCTGGCAATGAGAGGTGACCTGGTGAACCTGTGTAACCATTTAGCAAGCTGTAACTTTCAGCCATCTATATCTGTAACTTTCAGCCTCCATTTTATAAATGATAACAAAAGTCACATGGCAAACCATTCATCTGATTGCCTGCATAGTGGTCAAGCAATTCAACTTCTATCACTCCCTTCTCCCAGGGTGATCAGATGCCGCAACCCAAAAAAGAGGACAAGGTCCCCCCAAATTCCAAAATTCTCTACATCTTCCGGATCAGCTGCATTCCTCTCTCAATTGGTAGCTGGTCCCCAGACAACTAACGATGGGGGTCATGATGGAGATACCCAGCAGGATTACTCTATCCACGGATGCCGGCCTGATGGATTGGGGAGTCACCTCAATGGGGAGTTTGCCCAGGGGTCCTGGTCCCATCTGGAGATGAAACACTCAATTAACTAGCTGAAACTGTGTGCGGTACAGCTAGCCCATCTGACCTTCAGCCATCTCCTCATCAGTTCTCATGAAATGGTGCACACGGACAACATGACCACAAAGGCGTTCATCAATAGTCAGGGGGGCACTCGGTTGAGCTCCCTGATGAGGGAGGCAACTCTTCTCTTCAACTGGACCGAAGCCCATCTTGCATCTATCAGGGCAGAACATCTGGCAGGTGCAGACAACACAGCTGCAGACTGGCTAAGTTGGCAACATTACAGTGGAAGCTTCTGCCTCTGAGCTGAAGCTCAGCTGTTTTAAACACTTGAAAAGGAAATTGATTCATATTGATTCATTGCCTACTTTGTTATCATGGTAAACAATTTGTATAACATGAAAACGAGTATCCGGTGAGGTTCCTGGAATCAAATAATGTGGATGATGAAGTTCAATAGTATCTACATGGGAAGCAGAATCAGCAGCATAGCACATGGGGAAGGTGCAGATACTGTATTGCACCTTGTCCCTCAGTACTGTAATCCTAATGAAACTTGTTCGTGTCCCAAAGTTGTTATTCACTTCCAGTAAGAAATTCCAATTGACATGAATAGTAATTTTCCTTCCAATGTTCCTAACAGCTTCAAGGAGGGGTGTTGGTGGTTTCAATCAGGACTGCATCCCCAGTCCCAAAATTAATTTGGCCTCTCTATAGATGCTAATTGAATATAAAAATAATGATGGAAGCTCTAGTGACATTTCCTGTATGGTTTGACCCTGGAAGGGAATTTAAAAGAACAATTACCAGTGAACAAATGACTGTAATATAGGATCTGATTACACTTCATCTCCCAGAGGGGAGAATGTTCTTCAGAGACACATCATGATAATTCATGATACATAATTGTAAATGGGGAACTGTGTTTACTGCAAGTTCAGTATGTGCACATACACCACCATCACAAGTAGTATTGTAGGATATAACATGAATAAAACATATATTTATTAAACAATTACTTGAGATTTTCTAAATTTTGTTGAGAACACAATCATTTTAGTTTCATGTCTCCAAGTTGTAATATTAAGGCTGCAATCCTAAAGACACTTTCCTTGGCGTAAGACCCATTGAACACAATTGGGCTTACTTTTGAGCAGACATGGTTAGGATTGTGCTCTAAGACTAACTGGTGGAACTGAAGAAAGAAAATGTCAGACAGATAAACATTCTAGTTGTGAATGTCAGTTTCAACTAAAGATTTCTCATTTTCATAGATTCTGAAATGCACTGGAGGCCAATAATGACATTTCTTCCATTCATCTATTCATATTTGGTAAGAAGTGCCACAAGCTTCCAGTGCCACAAAATTAATGTTTGGCCAGTTATATTTTGAAATTTCACATGCATTGAACCTTATTGAAAATGAAATTACACATCTGAATTTACTCACCAGTAAGCAAGCATGTCTTGACTAGTGTGGAAAGTCAGTCAAAGGGAGTTCAAGGCTTCCAGATCCTATGGATTTAGAGCTCAGCATATGCTGCACAATGTAATGGATGTATAATTTACAGCAGAATGCAAAAAAAAAAAAATCACTTGCAGGGGAGGGGGCAATGGCACAGCCATGCTACCATCCAAGTTGTTGCCACACCTACTGCGTAGGGGTGATGCGCTGGCCTCCTGTACCAGGTGATGCAAACGCTAGTGATGCCACTGGAGGTATTACTGCTTTTGCCTTCATTCCTTTAATCAGCCTCCTTTACTTCTCTTTTCTTCTCCCCACCTTTACGAAAAAAACCGCAAAGGAACTATCGCTGTAAGGATTCAAGGCAACCATCAGTGTCAATTAAACCTAGGAAGATGTCTAAACTACCACAGCTGCTCCCTTTTAAATTATATCCCCTTAAAAAGTGTCCCACGATTGTGCAAAGAAAATGTAATGAAGAGGCCAAACTTGGGATCAGATTTGGAGGGATTTGTGGGTACATAAACATTATTAGTAGCAGCATATCAGCACTAGATGCTTAGACGAGTTTTGCTGTTAATTTGAAACTCATCTGAGTGTCACGGCTTCTTAAGAAGCACTGGTGACTGCTTTGCCTCATTGGATTTTCTTCAAGTATGATCCTAGTATCAGAGACATTTCAGCAGAATTATCTCATTTCCATAAGCAACCTTTCAATTGGAAAATGATTTATTTGTCTAAATGTTCCCAGGAGTACTCAATTGCCTGGAAAACCAAATTTCTCATGAAAGGTTGAAAAAAAGAGAAAGAAAATCTTTATTGTTTAGAGATTGCACTAAACAGTATTAAATTTTTCTCATAACTCTTATGAAAAAGGGCAATTTGGTAGTTAGGAGTGTTAAACAGTGAAACAACGATTTTCAATGAAATACTTAGGCATTTTGGAGAATTTTTGTCTTCCCTTATCAAAGAAAGACTTTTGAAACCAGTCCCATCACTTCAGATTGATGCATTGGCATATAAAAAGGAAGAAAATCTAGGAAAATTGCCCTAGATTTGTGTACATGTCATGGTTCAGGATCCATACTTGGATACCTATATACTTGGAGTCCTGGCAATGTTGGCTCCAGGTATTGAGGCTGGGAAGATGGATAGGATATTGACAGGGATAGGATATTAGAATCATAGAATCATATAATTGGAAGGGATCCAGTAGGTCATTTAGACCAACCGCCTGCCTGTAGCAGGAAATCCTCCTAGAGGATCTCCAACAGGTGATTGTCGAGCCTTTGCTTGAAGATCCCCAGTGGGGTAGGGATCCACCACCTCCCTTGGCAATCTTTTCCACTGCCGAACCGCCCTTACTGTCAGGAATTTTTTCCGGATATCCAAACGGAATCTCCTTTCTTGCTGTTTGTACCCATTGGTGTCGTCCATAAATTTAATCAGGCTTCCCCATATCCCTTCTTCCAAGTCACTCGTCCAGCCCATATTTTTGCAACCTCCTGATTAAGATGTCATGCAAGACCTTGACAAATGCTTTGCTGAAGTCAAGGTAAATGACATCCACAGCATTGTCTCTGTCCAATAAGCTCGTAACCCAATTGAAAAAGGAGATCAGATTTATCTGCCAAGATTTATTCTTGGTAAATCCATGCTGGGTTCTTTTGATCATGTAGCTGTTTTCTAGATGTGCACAAATTGTGTGTTTTATGACTTGTTATAATATCTTCCCTGGGACTGAAGTCAAGCTTTCTGAGGCCTACAGGAGAAGGACAGATGTATTTCTTTAGGAATGGTATTAGCAACAGCATTTGCTAGAGCCCACCATGAACAAACAACTCTCAAAGACTGAGGACATGCTTAATATGTGCAGTTCTGTGTCAGAAGCAAAGAAGGCAACATTCAAAGAGGAATCCTGCAAACTCCAGTATGCCTACAGAAAGAAGCCCCCATGATCTGAGTTGGAACATCAGGGTATACTTTTATATAGGTAAAATTGCATCTGGAAACATTGCTTCTCCCTCACTTTTCCCTTTGCTGTTTTTCCTTACATATGTATAATGTTTACTCTCTCACACAAGCCTACTTCACCTCATGAGCGTGGAGGTCTTTTTAACAACCGTGAACATACCCACAAGCAAATAAAGAAGAAACTTCTGAGGAACCTGTGATTTTCCTTGATTTTTGCCACTGGACCTGTGCAAATGCCACACGTATTATTTATGACCTCCCACCCTCCTTTTGTTTTCCATTCTGTATTCTTTTTGCCACAGCCATTTCCCTCAGTGCTGTAGCTCAAAGCAACAGCTGATGGATGCTGGTTTACAATGAATCCTTATTTACAAGAAATAACCCAGCGTTTCTGTGAGGTACCAGTCTTTCCTTGTTTTAATTTCCCTTCAGTCTTCAACTTTCTCTTTGCAGGAGCTAGCAAAATAGAAGTTCTGCCTCTATTGAATTTTCCTTTTTTGGCAAGGAATATTAACTCTTTCTGCTAATTGCAAACTGTTCTCTTCCTGGCACCCGGCCAGAGCTGTATATAGTTGCAAATGAATACAGATTTGGGAGGCTCTTGAATAATAGTGTACCCTTTCCCCAGGGTAAGGCTATTGCCACCTCTATGCATCTGCTCAGACTCATGCGCCACTCACTCCTGCGTGGGAAGCAGAGTCCCATGTTGCATCAGCCTAATGCCTTCCTCATTGGTGCAAATGTGCGCTCCTTGGGAATCAGTCCACAGTCCATTCATGCAACCTGATTCAGTGAAAAACATGCATTTTTCACAACTCGAGTGAGTCCTCCAAATTATATTCCCAACACTGATTTTTATAGTTCAAAAGCAGTTAAGAAGGCAAGATCAATGCAGGGTTAATATGACGGTGGAAACCTCTGCTTCTGTTTCTTGTATCCTTTGACGAATGATCAAATCCTTATTTATAATGGGCAAACACATGAGCAAACACAAAACCTCCAATATTTGTTGAGAATTAATAATTAATTTGTGATTTCACAATCCATAATTTTTCAGGCCTTGGTGAAAGTAATTTGTACTGTGAAATTGGTAATTCATAGTTTGCTGTTTATTTTTGTGACTAGCTCAGGATGTGACTAACAATGTGTTCTACTGCTGTGAGCCGGCAATTAATTAAAAATTGAAATATTCAACACAGATGTCAACTTCCTCCAGGATCTAGGCATTTGATCTTTTCTTCTCTCTCTATCTTCATCTCTTTCTCATCCTTCTTCACAACAGTCCCCAGACACTTCATATGTCCAAAATCAATGTGATTTCTGTCTTGGGATCTTATTTTTTTACACTACATTTTTGTTTGGAAGCTCGGCTTCAGGAGACGCAGTGCACTTGCGTCCAGTTGGACACAAGCATGTGTCTGGCGGCCACTGGTGAACCGGTCCCCGCAGTTCTTGCCAGCCGCTGCTGCGACCAGCTCGCCAGCAGCTGCCAGGTGGGAAGATCCAGTTTGGGCGAATAGGCCCAAACCGGCATCTGCCCGCCAGTGCACTGTCTAAATATGTTTAACAGGGAATGTTTAATCAGTTTCATTGCTATCATTTTGGAGCACTGCCATCACTGCTTTTCTGATGGCTGAAAGGCTGGTCGCCATGGCCCTGTTTTGATCAGTGTCGTACACTATCAGCTGAATAGGATGATTTGGGCTATATTGTTTCAGACAATCACATTTCCAATCATTCCATCCATCCATAAGGCAATCAACAGTATTTATATACTGCTTGTCAATGAAAAGTTCACTAAGGCCCATACCTTCAAGTCAAATTAAGCCCTTTGCGATGGAGCAGTTAAAGTGACTTTCCAAAACATAACACTAAAGGGTGTCGTAACTGTGTGGACCCATAACTGCTCTGGATTTTGCCCTAAGGCTACAATCCAGAGTAACTATGGGACCTTTTACACTGACATAATAACAGTGCCATCTATGGGAAATCTATGGGAACTGCATATAGCAATCCAGAGTAAGTGCCTCTTATGCAGAGATGGGCCCAGCTTGCCCCAAGATCCGGTTTGCTGGAAGTTGGGGGCCGGGGCCGGGGTCAGGGGCGGGGCCGGGGTCAGGGGCGGGGCTGGGGCGGGGCGAGGAATGGGCCCCAACACTGCCGCACTGTGCATGTGCCAGGCTTGGCGCATGCGCAGTGTGTCTCCTGAAGCCGAGCTTCACGAGATGCAGTACGTTTGCGTCAAGCTGGACGCAAGCGCAGTGCGTCTCCCGAAGCTCGGCTTCAGGAGATGCAGTGCGCTTGCGTCCATTTGGACGCAAGCACATGTCTGGTGGCCACTGGCGAACCGGTCCCCGTGGTTCTTGCCAGCCACCGCTGCAACCAGCTTGGCAGTGGCTGCCAGGTGGGAAGATCTGGTTTGGGCGAATAGGCCCGAACCGGCATCTGCCCACCAGTGCTCTTATGTCTTTCTGTAGTTACTCTGGATTATAGGGAGTGGTTTACAGAGAAAAAGAAATAATGGCTAATACTGTCCTAAAAGGATTCAGAATTTTAAAAATATTCCAGCAAAATCCTATGCATGTCTATTCAGAAGTAAGCCTGCAATCCTAACCATACTTTCCTAGGAGTAAGTACTATTGAACAAAATGGGACTTACATTTGAGTATATATGCTTAGGATTGCACTGTAAGTTCCATTGTATTCTATGGGGCTTACTCCCAGGGAAGTGTTTGTAGAACTGTACCCTTTCTGTTGCTTGATGGTGCAGATTAATAATCATTGGGCTTTTTTTGAAGGCTGCCAGTAATTTGAAATTTAGAAAACTAATTACCACAGAATTAGTATGCCAAGATGCTAGACCTGTGGCTGGCAGGAAGCAGCGGTAGACAAAGGGCACAATCCTAATCAATTTAGGGCAGCCTAATCTGTCATATCTCCCTATGGTGGTGGAAGGAGTTCAACATATGCCTGTGTACTGTCCTAACCTCCCAGGAGTGGGGCAGAAGTTCCCAATGACACTTATGTGATACCACCAGGTCAGCCCAGAGCTTATGCCGGCCTACAGTAACTAGAGTTTGCAACCAAACTCTAGTTGCAACTAGGATTGCAACCAAAGTCAGAAATTCTATCCACATCTGCGTTTTAACATATTTTTAAAAATGTTTTAAGATGTCTGTTTTTTAATTGTTTTAATTATGATATTGGATTTTAATTGTTCTCAATGTACTGATTTTATTGTTACTGTTTTTAGCAACAATACTGTTGTTAGCCGCCTTTGGTCCCCCAGGAGAAAGGCAGGGTACAAATAAATTATTATTATTATTATTATTATTATTATTATTATTATTATTATTATTATTATCATCATCATCATCATCATCATCATCATCATCATCATCATCATCATCATCATCATCATCTGTCCATAGTCACTGATTGGATTCCCACACCTTGACTAAAGAAACTTCAACTTGAAATGATAATTAATAGTTCATGGTTGATTCTTGGAATGAACATAGGAATAGAACAGCAACCCTATGGATTTATGTGAACCTCCAATTTACTGAAACAGACACAACAGTGAACATTGAGCTCGTTTTATTGAGCTGGAGATGGGGATGGAGGGATGGGAAGAGTACATGGGGCTTTTCATTGTTTATTGTTGTTCATGCTACTAGCATGAAGATTCATTTGACCTCCATTCAGAGATTTAACTTCTAGAGACCTTTGGGAGATGTTAAAATATATGTGTAATTTTTTTTTTAAAGGCATCTTTAATTTCTCTTGCAAAAACAAAAGGAACATTTTTTTTCATTGAATAGATCTTGGTAAAGGGGGACTCCCCGTGGTAAATCAGGACAAGGAAAACATACAGAGGTAATTGCTTGTTTTGATACAAGATCACCTTTCAAAAGAGCCGTAAGCTGTTTTTGCCTGCAGTTTATGGCGCTCAACAGGAGGCAAGGAAAAACTGTACTATATAGCACAACAATTGTCTGTTGTGAGATCAAGTACTTGACACTCCTGAAGACAATCTGAACTCCTGAATATCTTTTTTTCCAATCTTCATTGGCTGCCATTTACAGAGATGAGGAAATATGGATCCTGTTACCTTTTTTGTTATGTTCTGGGGTAGAGAAGACATGGGGTAGTGATTGGCATGAGGCAGTGACATGAGGCAGTAGTAGAGTAGTGTGTAGTTCCAGAGTTGCCACTTCAAGCATTTGTGCTGCAGTTTGGCCTTTCCATCTCACATCACCATTTGCTATTGAAATAATTCTTCTGATATTCAGCCTTGGAGAAAATTGTGTTCACCAACCAAACTACATCCTATAAATAGTGATATTTTTCCATAGCCTGCAGACTGCTTCTCTGTAATTACATGACGTTTATGTTGATTTCGAAATCGTGATGCTATTTGAAAAAATGATGAAAGGAAGGGATCTGTTTATGAACTTTAATGGATACTATGAATAGCCCCATGATTCTGTTTACCACCAGTTTACATATGTCAGAATGGCTTCTATGTATAAAATGTAAACGAAAGTGATTTTTACCATGAAGAGAAAATAAAATGAGGTAATTTTGAGTAAAACTCATCCCCCACATGCCTCCAATGATCTGTGAACCATCGGCAGCTAAGTATATGCTCTATTTTAATTACCTAACTGGAATATAAGGGACCTCCAAGCCTTCTTAGATATCTCTGCAAAGCACAATATTGGCCTTAGAAAATTATAAAATTATGCTTGATTAGGTTAAACAGTCAATCAAACTAGTCATTTGCACAGCACAAATTACAAGAACGTTGTTGCATTATGATCCTGCTCACGTTGGCCACCAGCTGAGATAATGTTTTCAGGGCTATGGGAAAGTGGGTTATGTATTTAAATACTGTGTTCCATGTAATCTTTTTTCCCCATGATTTGGCTGTGATGGCAGAAAAAGCAACTGTTGCATTAAAAGCAAAATGCTAACCTTAAGAAACACTTTCATATTTCCCTTGTTCTTCTGAAGTAGAGTTAAAATAAGATGCCATCCTATACTTTGACTTCAGATTGAATATTCCCTGAATATATTAGCAGGATATTTTTGTACCTGAATTTTGACATCTCACAGTACAATCCTGACCCCTGGTTAGGCCAGCATAAGTCATAGCACAAGTTCCATGCTGGCCTGGGGGTGTCGCAAAATGCTATAAAGTACTTCTGTCACTCCTTGGAGGTTAGACCAGTGCACAGACATGCGCCGGCTTCCCTATGCCACCATGGGAATGGAGTGAAGGGTGAGGTGTGCTGACCTAAATTGGTTAAGATTGTGCCCTCATTTACCTATTTCATAGTGGGTCTTGAGTTGGCGGGGGGAGGGGGTACCATACCTGTTTCCAATTCCAAGTCACCCCATAAACTGAGGCTCAAGCCAGATCCAATGGCCTTATCCTGTATTTTTGTCATCCTAAAGCATCGTTTCTCAAAGTGGGGGTCGGGACCCCATTGGGGGTCACCTAGAATTTTCCTGGGGGTCGCCTAAAGACCCCTGGTGCAGGGGGCCAAGTCAGGCTTGCCAGACCTCTGGCTGTAGCTGCATGCGCACTGGGGCTGACTGACAGCCTCAGGGCCCAATCCTATGCATGCCTACTCTGAAATAAATCCCATTATAGTCGGGGGGGGGGGCTTTAGTCCCATGTAAATGTGGATAGGATTGCAGCCTCAGGGCCCAATCCTATCCATGCCTACTCTGAAATAAATCCCATTATAGTCAGGGGGGTCTTTACTCCCATGCAAATGTGGATAGGATTGCAGGCTCAGGGCCCAATCCTATGCATGCCTACTCTGAAATAAATCCCATTGTGTTCAATGTGTTCATAGAACACACATTTCATTTGTAACAATGAAATACATCTTGCATATTGGATATTTACATTACAATTCATAACAGTAGCAAAATTACAGTTATAAAGTCGCAACGAAAATAATTTTATGATTGGGGGTCCCCACAACATGAAGAACTTATAAAGGGGTCACGGTATTAGGAAGATTGAGAACCACTGTCCTAAAGCGTGATGGCATTATATAGGAGATATACGAAGAAACCTTGGATTCCCATTGATCCCATTTGGTTCCGGTGTTAGCGTCCAGTAGACCAGTGACACAAATATTGCCAGCCTAGCCCAGCCGATATTACAATTCTTTCACTTTAGTGCTGGGTTGTTTGACATCCTCAAGACTGCAGCACTCTACTATTTACCAAAAGGGATTGGCCTAGTGCTGTCAAAGGACGTGTCCATCACTCTGCTAACAAATCTTAACCTTATCGTGCAGGTGCCACCTCTGAGGGATGCAACAGTAGTTAATTCAATCCCGGGACTGTCAACCAGAGTGCTGCCTGGGATGGTGTCACATGTAATGTGAATGCTTGTCAATTAGGAAGCAGTCTGACATCCTCCAATGTCCTTACAATATCTTATAGGACAGATGCTTGAATGTAACAGCTTTCTGTCATTACCCCCTAGGTGGAATCTGATGCCTTTGTTTTAGAGGTGAAGGGTTCTAAATGCTATTTCCAGTCTCTGGAGACCCCAAGGTCTCTTTTTCTCTGGGACTTTTTTTGGACTGTTTGTGAATTGCACAAAACATCAAAGTTGGAAAGGAAGGGAAAAAACAGCGGTATGATAAATGAAACTGTTGGAGCAGATTGGCTGAAGTGGCACATGTGTGTTGCATCTAACACTTGTGACAGTTAGCCAAAGGATAGAGGTGTTATGTTAAGTTTTTTGTAGCCTAAGATGTTGTCTGGGCAAGCACTGTGCTACAATCCTTAATGCAATGCAAGGGTTTTCAAATGGTGTTCTGGAGAACACTGGGATTAATTACGAGATCATTATGGGTTCTTAAAGCCACAATCCTTCAAGTTCTCTTTGGGGGTACATGGATACATTTGGATACGTGGACCAAAAAATTCAAGGTATGACAAGAGGAGAGGGCTGGGAGGCAATGCTAACAAAGTGAAATAGTAAAAATTCGTACAAGCAGCACAACTCAGAAGCCTGTTCTCAAACTGTATTCTTCAATGGCAACAGCAGAGGTGTGTGTATACTTGCTGTTGCTATATTTTACTCCTGCAATTCGGGTATGTTTTCACTAGTTTTATATAAATATTCCCCTGTACGCCATCCTCCCACCGTGCATGAACCCCCCATGCGCATCAACCTCCATGCACAATATCCCCCCATGAGCATCAATCCCCCTTGCGCAACAAGGGGGATTGATGCTCATCAATCCCCCCCGACTATAATGGGATTTATTTCAGAGTAGGCATGCATAGGATTGGGCCCTGAGGCTGCAATCCTATCCACATTTGCATGGGACTAAAGCCACCCCCCCGACTATAATGGGATTTATTTCAGAGTAGGCATGCATAGGATTGGGCCCTGAGGCTGTCAGTCAGCCCCAGTGCGCATGCAGCTACAGCCGGAGGTCTGGCAAGCCTGACCTGGCCCCCTGCACCAGGGGTCTTTAGGCAACCCCCAGGAAAACTCTAGGTGACCCCCAATGGGGTCCCGACCCCCACTTTGACAATGTACAACATCCCTGCATGCACAACATCCCCCCATGCACATCAACCCCCATGCACATCAACCCTCATGTGCAACAACCCTCCCTACACAACAACCCCTCATGCTCATCATTCCCCTATGCGCAACATCGCTCCATGTGCACCAGTCCCCCATTTGCGTCATCCCCCATGCGCATCAACCCCCAAACGCAATATCCTCCCAGGTGGTGCATCACCTCCCATGCACATCACCTCCCTATGCACATCATGTTCGCATGTGCAACACCCCTCATGTACAACATCCTCCCCAGTGCACCAAGCACAGAGCTTCAGATTGGCTGGATGTTGGTCAGTCTTCCATGTTAAGTATAGGACAAAAATATGTTGCACCTCTTTTCAGCCCCATAAGGGTTAAATTTCTCAACATCCATTCTTGGTAGGTGTTCATGTCACAGAAGGAGGACCCTCCCCCAATTTCATGCTTCTAGGTCTGGGGGTTGGTGCAGAGCATCCCTCAGTCACCGATTCTTCAAGGCAAAGTATAGGGAGGAAAACGTGTTGCACCCCATTTCACCCCCTTCCGTTTGGAATTTCCAAAAACCGCTTCTTAGTGGATCCCTCCATCATGGAAGGGACACCCACCCCAAATTTCATGCTTTTAGACCCAGTGGTTTTGGCAGGGCATTGGTGAGTTGAGTGAGTGAGTGACTTTTCAGTTTTATATATATAGATATGGACTATAGGAGGGTAGAATCATCATCAGCCTTTCTTTCTCCCATTGAACTGGGAGATACTTTCAAGGAGTTCAAAGTTTTGACTTGTTTTGACTTGAACAATTGTGCTGTAACAGGGCTGGCTCAGAACAATGCAATCCTAAGCATGTCTACTCAGAAGTAAGTCTCATTGTGTTCAATAGTATTTACTGCCAAGAAAATGTGGTTTGGATTTGCAACTGAAGTCTTTGAGAAGAGAGGCAGTGACTCAGAGAGAAAGTCTCCAGTGAAGTCCTTCACAAACCAATGCGAAAATATTTCTCAGCCCCTAAACACTTATGGCAAACAGTAATGGAGGAAGGGGTTACAGATGAACATTTAATTGTAGCTCAAGTGATGAAATATCTACAACCAGCCTGGAGTGTCATGGTGAAAATAGGGAGGAAGTATGAACTTTTCCATAAATTCAAGTGTTGAAATAAAAATGATATATTTAAAAATGAGTGGCAATGCTGTGATTTATTACCAAACACTTAGAGGGATGAAAAACCCTATTAAGCTTATCAATTTGGTACAAGTGCTTCAGTTCCCTTCTCCTCTTTGTCTGGAAGGTGAACCAAATCATGTCAGCTGGGCTCATTTTACATAATCCTCAGGTTATAGATGGAAGATAGTTTATTTTTAAAATTTGATGAAAATATATGAAATATATGTATACAGTGTATACAGTTTGTGTGTGTCCATAATCAATACCAACACTCCTCACACACATCTCAGGAGTAGATAAAGCAGCTGTAATGAGATTGATATGGCATGCACTGATCACTGTAAAGTTTGACTTTACCAGTCATCCAAGTTCCTGTTCTTATCCTTTTCATAATACGTGGTAGGAGAACCACCTTCTGGAGCATTTCATGTACATCAGATCTGAACTGATGTGTTCCCCTTCACTTGGTCTTTGATAAGAGCCATCTACTTATGAGTAAACACACAGATGCATCTCTGTTTCACTTTCCACAGGGTTCAACACACATTCCTTGTCAACTACCACCTTATCACAGGCTGGTCAATGAACTTTTGGGGCAGCTCCTTATCTTGGGCTATCAGAAATCTGACCCAGCATCAGAAGCATCTCTAAGTGGTGAGAGGAGCCCAAAACTGACCTGAGTCATACATTTTAGTGCTTTGATCAGAAATATATTTTTATATATAGACAGGATATATAGCCAGCTCTTAAAGAGCCAGGATGGTGTAATGATTAGGGCATTGGACTGAGACCTTGAGGATCCAGGTTCAAATCCCACTTTGGCGATGAAGCTTCCTTAGAGACCTCCAGCCAGTAACAGCTTCACCTACCTCACAGGTTTATTGTGAGGACAGCAGGAGGGGAGGAACTAAAGCTCTGTAAGCTGCTTTGGCATTAGATCTGGCATGGGAAGGTAGGGTATAAATCCCTTAAATAATATATTTTTCTATTTCAGGAGAAACAGGTGGCAACTGGGCCTGGTTACGTATGTAGGAACTGTGAGTCATGAAAAGAATAGCCAACTTTTGAAAGGACACCTTAGAGATTATTATTAGGGAGGTAACTTGAAGTCGAGAACATTGTGCATGTGTGCTGGAGAACTGGCAGCTTTCGTAGCAGTTTTGGCATTTCATAGATAGCCTCATATGTGACACACAGCTGGGTTCCATCTTAGATCTAAAGGTCATTCCTACTTCTTTGACTTTCCTGCTGTTCCATTTTAAACTTCACAAATACAAACAATTATTTCGGTATCTTGAGAAATGCTTGAACTTCAAGCAGAACACTGCAGTCAAACGGATCACCATCAAGTACCTGAGCAAACATAAACTGAGTCAACAACAGGGAGCTGGCTATGCTAAAGAAATGCATAAGCTGTACAAGGACGTTGTGAATGGTGACATATCTTTCTACACTGAGCTCATCATAATGCCAGAAGATACCCAGCTGATCATCTATCCAATAATCCTTCCTTGTAGCAAATGTTGATAAACCTCCATCTCCAAAAAGGAAAGTGCTGATGTATATGCTCCCGCTTTAAGAAACTGTCCATCTCTGTTCTGAGGCATATCATATAGATCCATATCCAGTGCTGTATTAGAGAGAAAGAGTGAAAAGGAGACTCTCCTGCTCCATAATTCATGAGTCAAGGAGAACTTTGAAATTAATTAGCACACTTGGTTATCTACAGATGGCAATGCAACACATTCTGAAATGGATCCTCTAATTTGTTGCCTATTATACTGTATTTTGGGACAATTCCTAGAAATGTCTTTGCAAGCTCAGCAGCTTAAAACAAACAGGTTTTGTCCTTTATTTGTTTGAAAAGCCATTACTAGTGAGTTTTGTGATGTCATCACTTTGTGATGTTAAAAAAATTCCCTTGACTGCAATCTAAACATCCAGTTAGGCCAGCCTAAAGTCTGGCACAAGTCCTTTGCTGACCCGAGTGTGTCACAAACGTGCCATAAAACATTCTGTGCCACTCCTAGGGAAGGGTTAGGCATGCACATGCCTTCCTACATCACCACAGGAACAAGAAGATTGATGAGTTGTGCCAGCCTAGGTTAGGATTGCTCCCTTTCTCAAGCAAGTTTTCTGCTCAGAGATAGCCTGCATCTATTAAATGTATAGCAAACATGTTTGTATTGGTCCAAGGAATAGGAGATAGTAGTGACCTGGTGGGTTTCACTCCTCCCATAAGGTAACCTGAAGACATCATCAGGTTCACGCACACAGGAAACTTGTGTCTGCCCAGTTTTGCTATGAATATATAATTATGGTACATGGAGGCATATCTACTTACCATTCTGTAAGTGAAGAGAAGGAGTCGTTGGATAAAAGTAAGCTGTGAGGTCTTGGAACTATTTCTAGCTAGATTTTGATCAGGGACTTTATTTTTGCTCAAAACCTTTCATTAGGTTTTCTTTCCAAAGTCAGATATCACCCTTTTTGAACTTTTACAACCCACCCTTTCCCCCTCCTTTTTTCATTTTCCTTTTGGCCTTTAAAAAAAACAAAAAACTAGTTACATTTTGGCTCTGTCTGCCTAGTCTATGTTCATCGGTAGTTCAACGGGTTGTCACATTTCTTTGCCCTGCAGATACTACTGTGGGTTTGATTTTTAATAAGAACCCTTGAGGTTCAGTGCTTTTCTGGGAGGGGGATTTTTCCCTAACATTTCCCCTCTAGCTTGTCTCCATAGCCTGGGAAGGTGACACTGAGTACTAACTACCAAAAATTTTTCCCATTCAGCTGCTGATCCAGTAAAGGGAAAGCAAGGAGCCGGAAGGGGTGTGTGCATGCTCATCACTAGGCATTATGCTCCTTGGTCTTGCCTGCCTTGTCCTGAGACAGTCTCTCCTCTTCACTGATAGATTCTAACTCCTCCTCTCCTTGTTGCGAGCCTCTTTTCCATAGAAGACAGAAAACATTGTTGATTCCCTTTTGTGAATCACTACCCTGACTCTAACCCAAGATTGCCTTTTGACAGTGCCAGGTTTTCCATACCAACTCCTGGAAAAGGGGTCAAGGCAGGTGAATTGCTCTGCTCACCCAAAGATTGAAAGCCCTTGAGCTAGGCATTACAATTCAAGCCCATGGGATCACAAGCATGCATCCCAAACCAGACAGCCTTTTACAATCAGTTCTGGTTCCTATTTTGACTCTTGCTTACCTTGCAATACACAAAGACAGCACTTACTGGGTACAGCATTGCAACAGGCATACCGGCTCAGCTTGCGCTGCAGGTCATGGGTCCGCTGCTGTGCTACTGTAGGGAATAGGAGGCTTTCCCCCCTCCTCAGGGTAGGATGTAGCATCCCCAAGGGGTCTACTAGGACTTAGGCCATCTCCAGAGGTGGCCTAAGTTCAACCTCCATGGCACTTGGGTATGGAGGCTTGGATCCAGCATAACTGAACTCGGCATAATTATACAGTAAGTCCTCAACTTATGAACAAGTTCTGTCCCAGAACCTCGTTCCAGAACTAATGTCTGTAAGTCCGACACCATTGATGTCAATGGATGTTTCACCAGGTTTGGAAAAAAAAAGATAAAAACGGAAAAGACCCATACAGTCAGAGAAGTGCTCAAAACTGGCAGAGGAGGCTCCAGGCACGATGGGAGACCAATGCGGGGAAATGGATACCCAACATTTGTAGCAGAGATTGCAAAAGATACTCCAGACACACTTGCAGAAAAGTAGAAAAGCTTGCGGATGCTCACTTCCACATTTGATGACTTCTGATTGGTTTGTATGTATGAAAGTTCACATCTTGAATGCTCATAAGTCAAGGACTTGCTGTGTACAAATATCAACTACAGTGGTGCCTCACTTAAAGAGCTTAATTCGTTCCGGAGGCATGCTCTTTAAGTTAAACGCTCTTTAAGTGAAGCAAATTTTCCCATAGGGAACAATGGAAACTCAGACGATTGGTTCCACAACCCCCAAAATATTCATATAAAAATATTAACTGGATGTAAAAATGATGACAAAACACTGGAATTGAATTCAAAACACTATAATATACTACAGACCACAATTACTGTAATAAAACACTGTAATATTATGTACAGTAAAAAAGAAAAGAAAAACCTTTATGGGCAAGGATGACTGATTTTCACTGAGTCACTGGTGTCTTTCTGAGCAACTTTCACAAGGAACCTCTCTGTGTGTGTGAAATCTATCTATGCAAACTAGATAGGCAGTCTGCAACAGGAAAGGGACCAGATCCTATGCTGTTTACTCAGAATCAAGCCCCATTAAATCCACTGGGGCTTACTCATAGGAAAGTGTGTAGGCTGCAGTTTGCATGCTCCAGCAAACTCAGCAACAGCTGCTGTTTGCATGCTCCTTGCAAGCTGCAGCAGCAACACCAGAAGGGCAAGATTCTATGCTGTTTTCTCAGAATCAAGCCCCATTGAATAAACTGGAGCTTACTCACAGGAAAGGAAAAGTGCAGGCAGGGAAGGTAGTGGGGGGCAGAGTCCAGCCCATTGTAATGGGGTCCAGGTGGGGGGCTTTCTTGGGGGCAAGTGGTCTGTTTGAGGGGGCTGCAGAGGGTGCAGGAGAGTATTCCCTCCTACATTAAGGAGGCTGCATTGGCTGGGCTGACCAAGTTCTCTGGCTGCAGGAGAAGAGCAGCCATCTTAATTCCCCTGATGAAGAGGCTTTTCAGCTCTTCTGTTCCCCCTGCTGGTCTCTTCCATGTACTGCAGGGGGAGAAGGTCCCACCTCACTTCCTCAGCCCAGCCAATGCTGGGGAGAGACAGGGAGAAGGACAGGGAGCCCAGCCAATGGGCACTCATTATGCAAAAATGCTCTTTAAGCAAAGCAAAACTACACAGAAATTTTTGCTCTTTAAGTGGAACACTCTCTATGCGAGGCACTCGTTGAGCGAGGTACCTCTGTACTAGATAATTCTCTGAGGCAATGAGATTGGCAATGAGATGCTCACAGACCTAGCTGCTGCCTCATATAAAAAGCGGGGAAGAATGGTTGCAGCAGATAAGAAGGTGCCATCGTGAAAAGCAACCAATGCAGGTAGAGGTTGGGGACCTGGCAGTGGGAGGAACCAGGCAGATGCGGGTGTGTTTGACCATTTTCAGTTTCCATCAGTGTCTAAATTTCAGTGACACCCTTTCACTCCTGGTTTCCTGCAGCTTGTTTCACAAATTGCTGTCTGAGGTCAGAGAAGAGGAAAAAAAATAGTGAAGCTCTCCAACACTTGGCCTACTTTTGCAGAGTTGGAAGCCCTTGGCAGCATCTGCTTGGCAGAACTCACATGCCTTGGCACTCAGCTCCCCTTTCAGCTCCCTTTGGTTCCAGTGCAGCATGCAGCTCTCTCGTCCTCCTCCCCTCTTTGGCTTGACCTCAAAATCCTTGAAAGGCAAGCAGTGTCCTGTGTGCCAGTGTTCCCCTTTCACAATGTGGAGAGGGGGGAAATCGGTGCGTTAGCAGTGAGATGCTTTGTGCCTTCTGCTATTCAGAATGCCTTTTGGTGGGGGTGGGCGGAAGGAAAGGACAAGAAAGGGATTTATGTTTGTACTTAGTGTAAATGCATGAAAAATAATATCAGGTGCCATCCTCCAATATGCTCCGGCCCATAAACATAAAGTGCTCTGGTGTAAATGAATGTGCCGTCATTACCGCACTGCTGTTCTGATTATTCATTACACAGTGGTGTTTCAAGGATGAGAGCGCACTTGGCAGACAGGACTTCTTCGTCTTACTCATTAGAAAACCTCTTTCTCCTTGACATCGAGAACCGCTTCTTGCAACAACTCCCATGCCGGATATTATATGCACTGGTGGGTTTCTTGAATGACGGATCTCTTCTTAATGACACAACAATGCTCCTGATACAATTATGTGCTAAAGTATTACTGGCTGAAAAATCTTCCCCTGTATGGCAGGCCAATCCTAATTGTCCCTGCAATAGTAAACAGGCATTTAGGGTATGCGTACCGTACTGCTGCAAATGAAGGCTTTAAATTCTCGCAGCTTCAGAGTAAAATAGGGAGAAATGTGATGCATGATGTCCGAGACACCATGGGTAGAAGACAAAGGTTAAACCTGCAGTGGGATCTAAGCCGGGGCTGGATACTGTTGTGTTGAAACAACAGCAGCAATCCTTCTTGCACTTTCCAGAAAGAAAGTTCTATTGAACACAATGGGACTTACTTCTGAGTAGACATGCTTAGGATTGCACTGCAAGTCTCTGAACAGGGACTTGCAACCGTTACTAGATTTTACAACCTGTTATGGGATTTTACAATTCAGAATCCAGCAAATTCTGAACTTGATTTACTGAACTTGTAAAGACAGTTCAGGAACTCCAGTAGTTAATGATGCAGTGACCTGCTTGCTGGACTATGTTGGTCAGCATATTTGATCATCTTCATTCATTGTAACACTGGACACCAATGAATGTTCAGACTTGACTCAAGGTGCTGGTCTCGAGTAATACATAATAGGATCCTCTCCTCCTCACAATTCACATTTGTCACACTAAACTTCCAGAATGTCCTGCCAAAGGAAGTGGATACTGCAGCCCTACCTGTTTTTTTGCCCCACCACACCCCCAACTTAAGTTATCTTTTCTCTTCTCTTAGGGATCTGACACTTTTTGCTGGTTTGATGTATGGACTTTCTTCCATGTTTTGTATTGTGTGTTGATTTTTTTAAAAAATATAATCCAATGTCGTGTGATATTTTGAGCAACATTTTATTGTGGTTTATCCATATTCAGTGCGTCAGCTTGAGGAATTTTAGCTGGAACACTGACTCAAGGCTTTATAAATAGATGCATGCATAAATACCATCCTCACAGGTCATATGAAATCCACCATGCCACACTTCTGCTGTGATAGTAAATGCAAAAGTGCAACTAATTGTTCAATGCCACACATTCACCGTATTCAACATAGACCTGTGATTCTGGGCATAGGAACTAGTCTCAGAGTGTGCTCATATGGAGAAAATAATGTTAATAATTAAATAGCCAGACTCCCTTCCATAGAATGTTAACAACCTCTACCAGGATGAAGTTGTAATAAGTTAAGTTGGTACAACCTGCATAAAGAAAAATAACTCTTTTTTGCCAGTAATAATAAGCATTGCTGTCACATCACACTGGTCTTCAAGTTAAATAATAAAATTGCTCACTTGCAACCTGATGATCTTTGTTGTGTATTTAAATCCTCCAGTACTATTATTAGTCTACAACCCACATTTCTACATAGCAGGACAGCCCAATGTGCTAAATAGCAGGTTGGGGATGACAGCAGGCAACAAGCAATTAAACTCTAACAAGCTCTCCCTACCTTGTCTGCTTTTACATCCGGAAATGTAAAGTCTCCAGAAAATATAGGAATTGCAATCAGACCATTGATGTGACTAGTTTAGTACCGTTGACACAGATTCACTAAGGTTTGGGGAATAATTTTTTCCTCTGGAGATAGACCTTGGGACCCTCTACATTGTAGGTATATGCTGTTCTTCACAGCCACAGTACTTCTTAAGGGTCACAGAAGAGCAAATAGTACTGGGGAAGGCAAACTGTCATGCTGATGCTCCTGTCCCAATCAAAACTGGAAGTTAGCCTATAGGGAGGGAATAGGAAGAAGAAGATAATGATGATAATGATGCAGGCCTCCATCAGTCTTGAAAGACTATGGTATCATGCTCAGCGTTGCATATGCTGCATGCGAAGCACGAAAGCCTGGGTTGGATTGTTATGGACGATAGGCTGTTACCCAAGCAGCAAATCCCCCCTCTCCACGCCACTGAATTAGTCCAATGGAAAGGCAGAGCCAATAAAATCGGATCCAGCTGCGTAGCAGAGCTGGGCTAAGGACAGGAGCTCACCTTGCCTTGTGGGGCCCTCCCAGGTCTCGAACCCTGGCCTGCTGGTTAACAAGCACAGCGTCTTAACCGCTTGCGCCACCCACAGCCCTTATATAATACATGATAATGTATTATGTACATACATAATATATATACATGATACTTACATGATAATGATGATGAAGTAGAAAAAGAAGTAGAAGAAGAAGCAGCAGCTGCCAGTGATGTTATAATAACAGCAATTCTTAGCAAGCAACAAAACCTATTGGGCCTTGATTTTAGTGCATGGACACAGAATGCCTTAATGGGAAGACCCGAGGCATGCATTTATGCTCTGGATATCAGCTTATATACAATTTTTGTCACCAGAAATTCCTTTGATAGTCTTCTTGTCATCGCAAGTATTACCTGTTTTCAAGGATTTCTCTTCTTACTTCCTTTGCCACTTCTAAGCCTTCCAGCACCAAATGGAACAATTCTTTCCAGCTATTCAAGCTAGATAAGGAGACAAATTTTATTATGCATGCTTAACATGCAGTGGTTGAAGATTAAAACAGAAAGCACTTTCTCTTCCTCGAAACATTCACCATCCAATGAGATTTAAAACTTTGCGAAGCTATTTAGGTAGCCAAAGTGATTAAACGAGGGAATTTCAGCAGCTGTTGGAATCCTTTCACTCTCTGTTTTCTGCAAGTACACATCTCTTTTAAAGGGATTAGCATCTGTCTAGTGAAATGAAGCAGAGGTACCACTTAACAGCAAGGAAAAAGACACACCTTTTCCCAAGGGAAACATATTTATTATTTGTAAAGTTGTATTCCATCATGTTTTGAAGATTCATGCTGTCCAGCCAGCCACCCAGCCACAGTGAAATTAATCAGTCAGTCTGCCTGCTTGCTTGCCTGCCTGTCATTTGGATCAATTAATAAATCAATAAATCAATAAATCAGTAAAGACACTGATTAAGAAAGCACACTGTACAACGAAGTATGGAAGAGGTGGGCCACTTCATTTACAAAGAGCAGACAATAAACATGGGCTGAAAAGAGACCCCAACAGCTGCATAGCAGGCTCATGGCAAGATCCCAGGCAAACCTGGGCCACAGGGCCGTTGCACACTAACTCAGGGCCTTGCCCACCTGTTGGAGTTCCACCTGTTACCGTCAGCCCCTTAAGGAGGCCAGGTGCAACCAGAACCATTGCCCCACCTCATCCCGCATGGAATTGTGGCAGGCACCCCAGTGTTAGCAAGGGCTGACCCTTCCCAGGCCTTTGCCCTGCACAGGACTGAGGGCAGTTATTAGGTCACTCTGCTCCAGCTGCCCCAAAAGTGCACAGATGCTTTCCTGCTTGTACAAGAGCTTATCAGGAAACTGTATGAACTCTTGCATGAGCAGATTGAGAAAATGGCTACTAGCCTAGACCAGGGGTCTTTTTTTCTATGCCATGACCCAAAATGTAAACAGAATATGAAACTGTGGACCCACTGCCAGTTCCACCCACCCATACCTCACCTGCCATGTTTTCTCTACCTCTTGTTGTATCTTTACAACAACACTGTGTGGTAGCAACCTGAGCAGGGCCTGTCTTAGTAACCGTGGGGAAAGACAGCAAGAAGAGGTAGTGCAATATTATATCTAGAGCTCAGTTTTGATAAGGCAGGACCATTATTGGACTGGATCCAAGCCCTCTCTTATACCAGCTTTGAAAGGTTGCCGCAATCCCCTAAATGATGTTTCATGACCCCATTTGGGTCACAACCCACAGACTGAAAAAAACTCTTATCTATATAGTAGTATAGTAACCTATTATAGGGGCTGTAGTGGCTCAGTGGTGAAAGAGGCTATGCTTATCAACCTGAACGTCAGCAGCTCAGTTGTTCAAGACCGAGTGAGCTCCCCTTACTTGCCCAGCTCCTGCCAACCTAGCAGTTGGAAAACATGTAAATGCAAGCAGATAAATAGGTACCACTTCAGTGGGAAGGTCAGTGTTCTTCTGTGCATCTTCAGCATTTTTTTATCCTTGCCCCCAGTGGTGGGCTCCAGCAGGTTCGCACCTGCTCTACGGAACTGGTTGTTAACGAGAGATAGGACATATAAAGTTTAAAAATATCAATTCAAAAGTAGCTGCCGGATGGGTATAGAACTGGTTGTTAATTTCTTTGAATCCCATCACTGCTTGCCCCATGATCACAAGGCTGACTCTTTGGCCTTATAAGATGGATGAGCCCTTAGAGTTGATCACAACTATAGCAGGGCAACCTATGGAGGGGGGGAGGGCATGCCTCCACATTAAAAAAATTGCTAGTTTCATCCCAGCCAAAAGGTTCTTCACAGCATCATTGATAAGAACCATCAATCTGGTCACACCCGTGGCTCCTTTCCAGCCTTAAATAAATGATAAACATTTGTGGCTTAGAACCCAATACCTAAATAAGAAACAACTGCTTCCTTCAAGTTAAAAAAATCCAAAGGGTCATGGGCTTAACGTAACAGTTGAAAAGAAAAACCAATGGGATCAACTGCATCAGGCAGCATCTCTCTCCCTCCCTCCCTCCCTGAGGTTCATCAGCTGGGGCTGCATTTTCAACACACTGGTTCCCAATCTTGACAAAATAGTAGTTTCATCAGGACTGGAAACTTAAATCATTCTGACAGTTCTCATGCAGGACAGTTGGCATGTCTGAATTTTACATCAGCATGACCTCAAATGAAGCACCAAAAATGGGCAAATGTCTGACAGGATGGAATTAATTGAGACTGAGTTTGCAATCTGTTTTTCTCAGAAGGAAAAAAATGAGTTTTACCACTGCAAATAGCAAAGTAAGATTTTTATACATAACTGATGAACACACATATGGTGTCTCATAAAACTTTTCCATTACAAGGATCATTTTAAATTCCAAAGCAGGTCAGGCATCTTCCATCAAACTCACTGCAATTGAGGAAAAAAAAGGACAGGGTCCATTTGGTTGTTAAAAAACAAAAGTGTTGATACTGAAGAATAATTCCCCATCAGCACTTTGTGTGTGATGTTTCCTGAAAAAGAAATAATAAGTTTGTGTGAAAATATTTCGGAAAGCTGAAACCTTTTCTTGTCAGGCACACCCATCTGCAACATTGGTTTCTATCCTGTATGATAATGATGGCTCTTTCCCCTACCCAGGTTGCATAGATATTAACTGAAAAGTTGAAAAGTTCCTTTTTAAAAATGTTAAGAAAAGTTATCTGAAAGAAATGCCAGTCTCAGAAAAAAATCCCACCATGGGCATTTTGCTTTTAGAAAAACACTTCCCCCAAAGATATTGGGAAAGAGCTATACACTGGGAAAAATTCCAGCTCTTCATCATGCTGTGATGGTATATAGGCCATATTTTCTTGACTGGGTTGTGGGTGGCGCAAGTGGTTAAGACACTGTGCCTGTTAACCAGTAGGCCAGAGTTCGAGACCCAGGTCCCCACAAGACAAGGTGAGCTTCTGTCCTTAGCCCAGCTCTGCGACGCAACTGGAACCAATTGTATCGGCTCTGCCATTCCATTGGACTATTTCAGTGGCGTGGAGAGGGGGATTTGCTGCTTGGGTAACAGCTTACGCTCCGTATCAAATCTACCCAGGCCTTCATGCTTCACATGCAGCGTCAAGCAGGGTACCATAGTCTTTCAAGATTGATGGATGCCAAGTTTTTTTCCCTTGACTTCATCCCACTGTGCTGCTATGTTGTTTAAATGCCTACCACTCTATGGAACCAGAAAATAAGAAATTTAAGGGCTTTTGTGGCGGTGCACCCTGGTGAACTAGCACTTGTGAAATGCTAGTTCTGGCAGTGCAAGGCCTTGGATTGGGACCAATTCCAAGTAGGATTGGGGCCCAAATTATGGAACAACAAAACCAAAGTTCAATTTTTAAATTATTATTTAGTATTACTGGATTCAAACAATGAGAGTTAAAGTTGCACATAGCACTTCTTCTGAATTCAGTTCATCTTAAGTGTGCCTGACTTTGACTGGAGTGTAGCCTGTATTGGCATCCTGGATGTTCTTGAGGTTACTTGAAGAAAGGAGGCAATATTGTTCTCTTTTTTTGTCTTCTCTCCCATTGAAATGTCATTGAATTTAACTACATATAGAAAAAGTGCTTGTACTTTGTGACATTAGGAAATGTGAGGCAAACATGGCAAAAGTTTTCCCCAACATATTTCTGGTAATAAACCTTTCCCTGATCTGCTGCAACCTTTCCTGTTGTTCCACTCGTAGACATCTCTTTATGACACATTTCAGTTGTCAACTTCTGGCCCTCGGTTGAAGGTACAATGCCTGAATGAAATGTGGCTGTGAGTATCTGACAGATTAGTTTTTTTCCCCCAGAAACAGACCACAAAGACAAGCACCCATATTTTTCTCAAGTACTCTACCGGAATCATTAAAGGGTATATTTTGCTTCACAAGACAAACTCTCACATCTCTTGAGTTGCCATCACATTTTGATATTTTCCACCATTAAGCCATTCTCCTGTCATCTATGTTATTAACGAAAATTATGTGTCTTTCTTGGGCAAATGTTCTAGCAAAGTGAAATAGTATCTCTATTGATATCATACCACGAGAGCTGTGGTAATGAATTTAGGGACAGATAGGAATCTTAGCGCTCAACGAATTAAACTGAAATGTTTGCCTTAAAAATTAAATGAATGGTCTATTATTACAGCAGGGATTTTAATAATCCAAATAAATTGCTTTGTGAATAATAGAAGATTCTAAATGAGCCTTATTTCATTGTCATTAACACCTGTGGGATTATAGTATTTCCAAGACAGGTCGTTCTTGGTAAGTTAAGATAGGGCTTCATTGTCAGCAAGATATTTTCCCAGAAGACTCAAATTTATGGAAGCTGGATTCCCAAAGCTGTCATGGTTGATGTGTGGAAGAAGGGGACAGAGAACCAGTTATCATAAACAAGCAATTAGGGAGATGGTGGTGGAATTATCTATGAAAGAAAGTGGACAAACCAAGGTGGTCAGTGGGGACACTTGGGGGCAGTTAGGGGCAGCAGCCTCTGGCACCTCCAGGTAACTTCCTCCAAGTTGAAGGGGCAGTTAGAGGCAGTAGCGCTGGCCAGCAGCCATTTTAAAGAGCCTCCATGTGGCGCGTCAGGGCTGCATAGCATGCGTGCTCATAGAGCGCTTGCTTGTTAAGTGAAGCAGAACTTGTTATGTGAAGCAAGATTTCTTGGAAATTTTTTTCTTGTTATGTGAAACACTTGTTAAGCGAGGTGCTTGTTAAGTGAGGTACCACTGTAGTGATATAGGCTGCAATCTTAACCTCCCAGTTAGCCCATGTGCAAGTGCTGTGCTGATCTGGGGGTGTAACAAATGTGCTATAAGACACTTCCATGCCACTCCTCTTGTTATGTGAAACACTTGTTAAGCGAGGCGCTTGTTAAGTGAGGTACCACTGTAGTGATATAGGCTGCAATCTTAATCTCCCAGTTAGCCCATGTGCAAGTGCTGTGCTGACCTGGGGGTGTGACAAATGTGCTGTGAGACACTTCCATGCCACTCCTCGGGAAGGGTTAGGCCACTGCACAGACATGCATATGTGTCCCAATGTCACCATAGCGAGAGGAAGACTGATGAGTTGTGCCGGCTTAGGTTAGGATTGCACCATAGTGCAAGGGAGAAGCCAGCATAATATGGTAGCTACCCCTTTTCTGTGTCACATTAAATGTTTGGGGTTGTATTATATTTTCATATACTGCTGTGGTTAGGCTATTCCAGAATTTGGACCTATCTCCTTTTCCTATCCAGTGTGCATCGGTGTCACCAAGTCATTATTCCACAAAGCATCGCATCTGGAACTTATCACAAGGAAGAATTGTGAGTGCATGCATGTGCACATGGCAAGCTGGCCGCAGGCAAGTGATTTCCTCATTTGCTTTCATGTCACTGTCAACTTTTGTCAGCTGCTGTAAAAACATTTTGAAGTGTAACAGGAGATTTTCTTAAACACAACGAAAGAAAGCTGAATCTCACACATCAGAAGACAAGTGATTTTAAAATGAGTTAAAGTTTTGGCATGCTGTACATTGTAATTTTGCTAAAGCTTCATTTTTAAAGACCTTATCCTGATTGACCCAAGAGATTTTATCACAAATATATTCTTCCTTTGCCTTATGAAAGTAAATACAGAAGTTTCAGAGGGCTGCATTATCAATCAATCAATCAATTTTTTTAACCATCCCAAAGGACAGGTACAGTGCTTGAAGCAGTTTTTATTACTCTAGGAAACCCTACTGTTTTTCAAGTTGTAAGAGACAGAGTTACTTTAATGTTACATTTCTTTTTACATGATATCATGCTAAACATACACGTGTTCTGTAACTAAGGGTGCAATCTAACCAATTTAGACCAGCTTAATTCACCCATCTCCCCCATTCTTGTAGTGACGTGGTGAGTCAGGTGTATGCATGTGCACTGGCCTAACCTCCCTCCAGGAGTGGCATGGAAATGCCTTACAACTCTTTTGAAACATCTCAGGCCACCATGGGTCTTGTGCCAAGACTTGTGCCAGCATAACTAGGAGTTAGGACTGCTCCGTATGAATCTTTTGTGACTTAGAGTACAATCATGACCATATCTACTCAAAAGTAAGCCCCATTGTGTTCAATGGGTCTTTCTCCCAGGAAAGTGTCTTTAGGATTGCAGCTTAAGACTGCAATCTTAACCTCCAGTTAGGTTGGCATAAGCCCTGGGATAAGTCATGTGCTGACCTAGGGGATGGCTTCTGCCCCACTCATGGGGAGCGGTGGGTTAGGCCACTGCACAAGCATACACTGACCTCCCCATACCTCCATGGAAAGATATGCCAAATGAGCTATCCCCCCCCCTAAATTTGTTAGGATTGCACCCTATATTCGGTAATTTTAAAATTAGCTAATCTTTCATAGCCTCCAGAGCACTTCTGGGAAACAGCAGCCCCCAGGGAAAGAAGGTGGTTAGCCCAGTTTTCAACCATTAACATTATCCTATGCATGTTTAATCAGAAGTAAGTTCCATTGTGATTATTGGGGCATATTCTCTGGAAAGTGGGTATAGGACCGCAGCCTAAAAAATAAATATTTTGAATATATGTGGTTGAGATAAAAGTGCTGTAAAACAGATACATCTTAGCCCAAAGTAAAATCCAAAACAGGGAAAAAGTAAAACTGTCAGAAGGCTGGCTATGGCCATAGTTAGATAAAACTGAAAGAAATTAATTTTGCAACATCTAACCTATGTGAGCCTAGCTCTTTAGAGTATCATCACCATCCTCACAGCAGCACAAATTACTACCGCCATCAAACAAAGTGGCTTGGAATACCTGAATTCCACCACTGTCTCCCTAAAAAAACTGGAGGCTAGACCAAACTTTAATTGCCTGACACCTGCGAATGCAAAAGAAAAGGAATTTAGAAAATGCACGTACATATTTTTATAAGTTGACCCGATCAACTGATGGACAGAGCATCCTTTACGGCACAATTCATTCCAGAAGATTGGTGCAGCTATAAGGTGCAGCTATATATTGGTGCAGCGGAGAGCTTGTCAGTTCCGATAAAACAGACTCTTAGGGATGCCTGTCTCAGCTGTGAAAACTCAGACCAAATTATCTGTAAAATACAGTACTCCGTGGCCTTTTCTTTTCCAGGCTCTTTTCACCAATGGATCAGCCAAAAATGACATCACTTGTAGAAGGCTTGTTCTGAGATTGCAAATCAGGATCCCTGATGGCCATGTTCATGCTAGATGGTGAGGCATGTCTGGAGCTAGAGTACAACCTTTGGTAGAACTGAGACAGGAGGTCTGGGGCAGCTCCATAGAGGTCAATTTATATGTAGAGGTCATCATGGCTTTCCTGACCTTCCCATGATCTCTCCCCTCCCCATCAAACTTTTCTCCTCAGCTGAGTCCTGATTCCAGATATGAGTTTAATTGGGAGAAAATGCTTCTAGTGAATGAGGCATGGTGCAGCACTTTTCACATATATACCTCCTCCCATAGTGGTCTCTAAACTGTTTGGCAGGAGAGCCACACCATCTTTCTAATACAGTGTCAGGGGGCCTGAAGAAGGAAAAGAATTGCTTTATCTTTCAAATCTGAATAAATTTACATAATTGAATACATTAATGACAGAACTTGTGAATGAATGAATTCAAATCAGTTCATAAACACTTTCCAATACACACACAGAGAGAGAGAGAGAGAGAGAGAGAGAGAGAGAGGAGAGAGAGAGAGAGAGAGAACATAAGAAAAGCCTCCACTGGATCAAGCCAAAGGCCCATCTAGTCCAGCTTCCTGTATCACACAGCAGCCCACCAGATGCCTCGGGGAGTACATAGGACACCTGCATCCAGATGCCCTCCCCTGCAACTGGCCTTTTGATGTTGTGCACCTCTACGCACAACCCTCTGGGGTCCTTTTCTCTAGGAATTTGTCTAAACTCTTCTTAAAGGCATCGAAGCTAGATGGCCTCACCACATCATTTGGCAGGGAGTTCCACAGATCAACTACACACTGGGTAAAGAAATGTTTTTTTTTGTCCTCTCCCAACATTCAGTTTTTGTGGATGTCCCCTAGTTGTGGTATGTGAAAAAGAAAATAGCATTTCTATCTATCCCTTGCATAATTTTGTATATCTCAGTCATGTCTCCTCTCAAGCACCTCTTTTATAGACTGAGGAGCCCCAAATGCTGTAGCCTTTTGTTATATGGAAGGTGTCCCAAACCTTCAAATATATTAGTTGCTTTCCATTGAACCTTCGCCATTTCTTCTATATCCTTTTTGAGATGTGGTGATACAGGAGACAGTATTCCAAATGTGGCCTCACCATCAATTTCTACAACGGCATCATAATTTTTGCCATTACCTTGTTCATTGCTTCAAAGCATGCCTTCTTCACTGCCGCCGCACGTTATATCAACACTTTCATCGAGCTATCCACCAACACCTCCAGATCTCGTTCCTGCTCTGTCATAAATAGCTCAGAACCTAACCTATATGTAAATTTAGGATTCTTTGCCCCAATTGAAGTTCATAAGCACTTTCATACACACAGAGAGGAGGTATGTGCAGCCACCAGATACCTTCCAGAGGAGTGCTCCCCTCACCTCTGCAAGATTACAGGGCTTGCCTAAGGGCCAGATTATAGGGCTTGCCTTGAGGGCCAGGTGAAAGGTTGCTGAAGGCCAGATCTGGAACCAGGGCTAGGATTTGAATCCTACCCTGACATCCAACCCTGACATCTAGATCTTGAAAATGGCAATTAGGAACAATTGGATTGGACAGAGACACTATGGGAAGGTTTTTAAACGCTCCAATTCCCAAATCAAAATATCCCTAAAGCTGATATTATCCCTGATTTTTTTTTTTTGGGGGGGGGGGGTGTTAAATTCCACCTCTCTCCTTCTCTCTCCAGCATTACAGCTCAGATCCAACATATGCTGAAAATAGGACAAGATTCCCCAGAATGTAGAACACCCAGGAAAAATGTTGGAAATGACAAAATAAAAGCCAAAAACATTCATATATGTTGCTTTTATGCAGGTAATATAAACATTACATTATTTATTATTAAAGTCAAAACTATATTACTTATACAGTGCAATCTAAGCATGTCTACTCAGAAGTAAGTCCCATTGTACTCAATATTATTTACTCTTGCTATTTCTTAAGAATTGTTTCTTAAGATTTAAACCTTTACTTTTGAGACAGATTTTCTTCACAGCTGATCTCTTTATGCTTAATCTCTAACTCATCCCTTCCATTTGCTTTTCTCTTCCCTCTTAACACTTTGTGATTCTTTGCAATTTTCTAATTGTGATGCACCTATCTGTAGGTGTTATAGAAATAAAACACGGAATCTGGTGTTTGTTCAGGATACTTATCTGTGCTAATAATTGGCTATCTCTGTGCAGGAAGAATAACAAGGACATTCACAACATCCCTAATTAAAACAAGAGGCTTTGTGTGGTTTTAATGGATCTACAAAGTTTTATTTAGTAACCAGCTATCATTAAAGGCATGTGTGACGGAACAGAAATAAATGGTCCTATATAAGTGTGTACCAAAGTAAAAGGAGAGTAGTTTTCATTTGTATAAACTAGAGAGCATCTCTACCCCACAAGATAACATTAGAGCACAATCCTAACCATGTCTACTCAAAAGTAAGCCCCATTGTGTTCTATGGACCTTACTTCCAGGAAAGTGTCAAGGATTGCAGCCTTAGTTGATGTTATTTGTAACTTGGCAGTAATGACATGAATTTCAGCTGAACTGCATGACCCCAAGTGCACCTTCAGAAAAACTCTTGGAGGGTTTCTGTTTGTTTTAGCTTTAAAAACTGTTTCTTGGTTTATGGGGCAGTTATTCTTAGGTCACTTGGCTCTCTCCTTCTTGTTCCAGCATTCTCATCCAATGTTCTTTTATTATATGCAACATTATGTCATATTGTATTGTGTGCCCACTGGTATAATGTCATACAAGATAACGTCATACCCGCTGAGAGACATCAGAATCAAGCTGCAGTCATAACATGGCCTCCTTAGCAGACAGTGGAATTCATCTCAGATTAAAACCTACGCTGTTCCCTCGAAGCTGCCCTCAGACGTTTCCCTTTGACGAGCCATCATATGTTACTATTACCTGATAGATTTGGAATGTTTGTTTACGAAAGGAGAAGCATGGCGAAGAATGGATGCTTATTATTTTTGTCATTCACAAAATGGTTGTTTCTCAAGAGACTGTGCAGACTCATAAAAAGAAGAATACGCGGCTGCCTTCACATAATAAACCTAATGTCCAAATTAACAAGAGCTAGAAATATGCACCAAAAATAAACAGGCCCTTGACATGAACACACACAGGTCACACAAAATTGCCTTGAGGATGGGTCAGCCTGTGACAGGAAAGAAAGATGGATTCTGTCCTCAGTATCACTCAATTGTTGTGATTGTTCTGTACAATCCAGTTTATTCCCTTAGGGTCAGCAATTTTCAACCAGTGAGCTACGGCACATTGGTGTGCCACAAATGGTCCACAGGTATGCTGCAGGAGTCTTACCCTACAATCCAGAGTAACTATGTGAGCATGTAAGAGACATTACGTGCATCCATAGTTACTGCACCACCTAGTGAAAACCTATAGGAAATTCATATTGCAATCCAGCGTAAATTGTTCTTACACCAGAGCAAGGACTCCCCGTAGTTACTCTGGATTTCGCCCTAAGGGAGGGCCATTTTTCAATAGGGCCATTAATGTGGGATGTCAACCCTACACCACCTGTGCAGTGCACCTTATCAATTGTCAGCAAACTGATGGTGTGCCTTGACCATTTTAGCACTTTGACAGCATGCTATGAAATGTGAAAGGTTGAAAATCACTGTCATAGGTTTTTGGAGAAGACCCTCTTACGAGTGCCATTGTCAATGAAGGTGGTAGGGATAGTGGCAAGTCATAGGACCTTCTCAGTAGTTTATGGTACCCCCTCCCTCCTCCTTCTATGAACTGATCCATCCTTAGAGGCTTTCTAGTGGGGTCTGAAGGAGGTTCTTTTCAGACAAGCATTCTGAGTTCTGCTTCTTTACCCATTTCTCTCACATGAGGAGAAAAATGGAATAAAAAACAAAAAATAACAAATAAACCCTTTTCGCTACCCAAAGTTTTTCCATGAACTTGAACTCAGAGATGCAGCTATATGTCTGAAATATCTTTTCTTGGGCAGGTGCAGGGTGACCAGAAGCCAAACCTGAAATTCCTGAACCCCAAGGCCAAAATTCCTACCCCGAAGGCCAAAATTCCTACCCCTCAAAGCCAAAATTTCTACCTGCTTAAAAAAATTGCCAAAAAATGTAAATTTTTTGTTTTTATATTTTTGTTTTTCGGTTTTTCGGTGATAACTTTTGATAGGAAGGAGATATCTCAAAACTGATTTTTACATTGGATTCTGTTCTTCAATACGAATCCAACAACATATGAAATGATGGGGTACTGTGCACCATTGCGAAGTTAAAAAATGAAGCCAAAATGTAGGACACCCAGACAGGAGGCTAAAAATCCAGACAAATCCGGGTTTTTCTGGTCATATGGTCACCCAGGGCAGGTGGCCTTTGCATGAGGGAAAGAAAAAGGAGAGGAGAATCACAGCTGCATCAATATAATTCTAATTCATTTGACAAAACAGGTATCATTACTGACACGTCTGAGAAGTCAGAATCAGGACTTCAGAGAATCCTCCATCTAATACATTCAGTATGGCTGTAGTTCTAGTGACCTTGATTTTATTTGCATAGAGAAGCAATATGGAGCTCTTCAACATCCTGAAAATGAAAATGCACAGAAGTTCAGTGACGTTTGAAATCCATTTGAATTGAAATGTCTCCTGAGCTCAAAATACATGCAATGACGGTGCCATTTGTGAATGATGAACGCAAATATAAACTTCCAGCTTTTGCTAGTGAAATACAAATACAGGCCTAATAGATACAGAACCTAATCTTTAAAGCTACAGTATATACCCGTAAATGGATGACTACTTGAAGATTATGGTACACCATCTGGGCATTTTAGCCAACGTTTCAATTGGTGCGAGTGTGAGGAAAGAAAGGGGGCAGGTTCAGAAGCAAGGAGGGACATAAGTTACTGACTCAGGTCACGTTCACCAGTGTATACCCTTTTTCCTGCCTCCACCCTCCCCTACTGGACACCCCCCACATCTTCTACAACATTAGCTGGTTTGGTGGGTACATCAAGGTTTGTTGGTATGGTTCCAGTACTGCTGCCTCTAAGCAGCAGTGTTCACAAAATGGCTGCTCTATTTATGATGGGGCACTCTATTTTACTACAGTGGAATTATATTGTGTTGTCATAAATCTAAGGTTGACAAATGCCCAGTAAAACTGGGACATTTCTGATTTTGGAGGTCCCATCCTGTCCAAACCTGAGATTTGGACCTAGCTAAACAAGACAGGCCCTCCAAAATCTCAGGTTTGGACCTAGCCAGAGAGAGGATAGGTACATGGGTGTGCGTGGTGCGAATGAGAGAGATGTGTGGGTGTGTGTGGTGCGAGTGAGCTCAAGAGGACTTTGCCCTGCTGGTGCTCCATGTAAGAGGCGACCAGGGTGGGATACACCCAAGAGAGGCGCATTGTTCCTGGGATTAAGCCCCTTTCACTATAATGGGGTTCTGAGTAGACATGCACAGGATTGTGCCCAGCCTCCAAGACTCTGACCCAGTTCCATTTGCAGAGGTTTCGTACCATCCCAGTTTTGAAGAAGGGAATTATGGCAACCCTACATAAAACTTTCTGCATGACAGCCCAATCCCAAGTAAGATAGTTCTGTGAATTGAATACAACTGTGTGTGTGTGTGTGTGTGTGTGTGTGTGTACTCAAGCACACATGCATGTTTGTTTAAATGTTTACATAGCATGCTTTGCGTCCCCCCATCATACCCTTTCATCAGTGATGCATACCCATCCATCACTGTGTCAAAATAGTCATACATTATAGCTAAATATCTTCAAGATTTGTGATGGACAAAGTGGCATAATGTATCAGAATAGATATTGGAAGTGGAGCTATACCAAAATAGGAGGGCAGCTAAGGAGCTTGGAATCAAATCCTGGGGAGTTCCTGACCGATCCTCAACAATAACTTCTGATTTTAAGTACTCCCCCCCCCCCCCCCCGTTGATATGAGTTCAATCTCTTTCTCTGGAGCTAAGACACTGGGATTTTAAGGCCTTTCAATCTCCTCTGTTGAGAGTGTGAGCAACAGATTGTCCGCCATGAATGAGCCAAGACAGAGGCAAATGGATCTGAGCTGCAGAACCAGGGACAGCAGTCAAAAAACTGTTGTGGAGAGAAAGGGTTAAAGGAAACCTTTATATAAGCATTGGTTCACAAAAGCAGATATCTGAGAGAGCAAATATGATCCATACATTCTAGCCCATTTCTGAACTAATTGGAAAAATTGGTTGCAAACAAGCCACTAAAATGCTTCCCTGATTCAAAGGAGAGCTTCCAGAGCTGTGCTTGTTATGACAACTCATCTGATGTGCAGACAAGAGTAAGGACTTTGGGACTGATTGATGGGAGCCAGTCCACCAGGCTGAATGCACCGTGCAAATTGCTTTTGTTACAAGGTCTTACTGCAACCGTGACATAATCCATGAGATTTATTTGCAAAATTTATAGATCTGACATTTGTCAGGGAGATGTTTATATCACTCCTAACTGCATGACGGTCTATAACTCACAATTGTTCATGTGCATATATGCATGCGCACATGTGCAAGCAGAGATGGGCATTAAAATGATGTTTGAAACTTGGGCAAAATCCAGAAAAGACTTTCTGAGTTATAACGTAAACTCCATCCTATTAAGGTGCACTTCAGCTTCCAAACCTATAAAACATTCCCTGTGCTCAAATGACACTGTCATTGGCCACTTATCACCAGAGCGATCTCAGAATGTCTTCACTTTCTGGAAATTCTCTCAATATTCGTGCAGTAATTCTCTTTTATGGTTAAAGACCTTGTCAGAGGTTCCCTCCCCATCTTGTGATTTTAAAGTAATCTTTTCCTTCACACTTTTGGTTTGCTTTCTGTTAACTCCTTGTCAGATAAGAAGGGACATTTTGTTGTCTTGTAAAAATAGATTTTTCTCTCACAGTTATGGAATTTTTGCTGTAATGAGGAGTCAGTGTGCAAGAGGATTAAAGGAACCAGGATTTCCAGATTCACTTAATTGATAAATTATGCTTCTGGACATGCATAGTCCTAGCCTCTGCCCAGCCATTTGAGCCTGACTTAGATTGGAGTATGATTCCGTCATCTCAGTCAAAACAGCTGCCAGTCAACTATTACAAGACAACAACCAGTTGCCAATTTGGCTTATTCTAAGAGCCATCCTCTGTACGGGGCCAGCTAACGGAGGGAGAAGGACCAGTTTGCTTCAGAGATGGACTGAATCCACTAGAGCTGGGTGGCTAAAGATACAGGCACTCTGTCCTCCATTCTATATAGTCACCCTGGTTTACTACCTTCTGTCTTTTCCTCCCATAAGCTTTTGCAGAAGTGGCACTGTTGAAAGGGCAACTCTGGGAGAGCTCAATTATCACAGGGGCCAGATAGAGAGCTTCTGGGGGGCTGCATCTAGCCTGCGGGCCTCATGTTTGACACCCCTGCACTAAAGGATTAATGGCAAGTTTTGCTCTGGTACATTAAGAAGCTCAGCATTATGAGAGTGTAAGTAGTTCCTTGGTGATGATATGTGGAAGAAGGCTGTGAAGATAGAAAAAAAATAAAGAAGAAAGAAGTCTATAGAGCATCCAGAGTTTCATCTGCAGATCAGAGGATTTTCAAAGTGAAGGAAATCAATACCACACAGCAAGGCCTAGATTCTACGAGAATGTCTTTTTATTATTGGAGAATGTGAGCTTACATCCCAGACCCTCAGTGGACCTTTGAAGGAAAACAGAAGGTATGTGTTGGTCAGGTACTGGCCTGCAGCCAGATTTTCAGCACAAAATGCAAAATTAGGAAGCTATCATAAATTCCTGCAATAGTGTTTAAATTATTGAACCTATTAAAAGGCTACTTTGTTGCACTTGGAAGAGGAAAAAAATTAAGAAAACTATTATAAAGTGAATATGAAGATTAAACTACATTTTTTCTTCTTCTTGCTGTACAAAAACTTGAGAGAGGTCTTTCCCAATTCAGTATTTCAAGAGTTAAAAAAAAGCAGGCCTCTGTCAGTCTTGAAAGACTATGGTATCGTCCTTGGCACTGCATACGCTGCATGCGAAGCACGAAAGCCTGGGTTGGATTGTTATGGAGGATAGGCTGTTACCCAAGCAGCAAATCCCCCCTCTCCACACCACTGAAACAGTCCAATGGAAAGGCAGAGCCAATACAATTGGATCCAGCTGGCGTCGCAGAGCTGGGCTAAGGACAGGAGCTCACCCTGTCTTGTGGGGCCACTCAGGTCTCGAACCCTGGCCTGCTGGTTAACAGGCACAGCGTCTTAACCTCTTGCGCCACCCACAGCCCATTTTAACAAGGTTGGATTCAGGAGTGGAAGTAACAAAAAAACTTACGTAGTCAGTTTAAGAAAAATATTTAAATGTGTCTTCTACTTTTTCCTAACATTTGCTTCAAATTGTATTATCTAATTTTTTTAGGTTGGTCTCAGGATTTCCTTTTAACGTAAAGGCTGCAATCCTAACTCCCACTTAGGCTGGTTTAAGCCCCAGCACAAGTACCATGCTGGCCTGGAAGTGTTATAAAAGTGCCATAAAACAGTTCTGCACCACGCCTGGGGAAGGTCTTAAGCCAGTGCTTAAAATATGTACTTAATGTATACTTACGTATACTTAAAATGTATACTTAAAAATGTATATTTCTAGAGTACTTGGATGTAAATGAAGGGATGCTAGGGATATGAATACAGCATGTTCAAGTTAACATTTTTATTCAGAGCTAATTTTGGCTCCAAAATGAAGACAAAACAGGGTACAGGTTCCATTTGCCCCTGGGTCCCAAATTGCTGGCCAAGCTCAAGGAGAATCCAGGATCTGAAAAGGCTCTGAGTAAGGCTTCACAGATAGAGCTTACAGAGGATTTTAAAAAAAACCATGTGCCCTATAGTAGCACTGCATGCTGGGAGGTCAAATGAGTCAATATTTCAGGGTTATGTATTGCTTATATGCTACCAATCCTGAGGTCACATCCCCATGGAGAATTCAGGAACTGGTCCCACATTCTCTAACTGCATTGGAAAAGTGCTGTCCTTCCATTCCACATTTTGTTTTCTTTCAATTTGTTCTGAAACCACCCCTGCAGGTTTTCCTCTGGCCTCAGCTAGATCAATTAGCATTCTCCACTCTTCTCCGTATAGGGGAAGGACCTGGGCATGTGCATGCAAAAAATACTTATATGGCAATATCTGAAATGAGGCTCCTCAGACACTATGCTTTACTACTTTGATGAAGCACACTAATTAGCGGTAACACAAAAATGCTCTTTCCTTTCCAAAACATTTATTGCATTGGCAATAAATGGAAAGGCAAATTAGATACACCTTTGATTTCAGAAATACAAAGATTACAGCAGTATTTTCCATGATGAGACATAATTTTGGGTGGGAACAGAGGCATTCCGGGAATGGGGCAAAACACTGTCTTCAGACACCCTGATACCTGTGTAAAGTGCCTCCTCCTCTTCCGAACCAGTAACGGCAAGGAGGAGTCTTTTCCGCTTTGCTCTTACCATCCCAAATGGCTTAGAAGTGGAGGGGGAGAAGTCAGATTGCCTTAAGATACTTACTGTTTTGCCCCAATCCAGGAACACCTCTGGGTGGGAAAGCATTTGATTTATTTTTTAATGTTCAGGGTTTTTAAAATATTGTCTTTATCAAATAGAGTGATGTTCATCGTTCCTCCTCTGCTTCTGTCCTCACAACAACCCAGCAAGGTAGGTTAGGCTGAGAGATAGTGATTTGTGCCCAAGGTCACTCTGGAAGTGTCATGGCTGAGCAAGAATTTGAATCTGAATCTTCCAGGTCTATGTCCAACTCTCAAACCACTACATTGTCTATTTATTTTAAATCTGAAAATATTTCTATAAAACACACTGGAATAAATTCATTCTCAAGTCATCCAGAACTGGTAAAAATGGTGATTATCATGATAAAGAAGATTGACACAAATCACCAAACAATTTTATCTGAATGTCACTGTCACTTATCTAAATGTCACTTATCTGAATGAGACAAATATCTTGTCTCCAAAACTAGCAATTTTTTGTCATGATGCTTGCATGAACCACTGCCCGATGCCAACCCTCCTGAACTCCTGAACTATATACAGTGGCAATAGTGCTTGATGGCTTACACTGACAGTTTAATAGCTTAGTTAGTACAACAGTGTTATCGTTGTGTACTTTTCACCTCTCACAGGCAGTAAAGTCCATGTTTCAGATTTGTCCAGGTTTTCAGATTTCACACTTGTGCCAATGTGTGTGAAATAGCAAAGGAACAATTCACGTTTCAAAGAATATTTCATATATCCCACTAAAAAGCACTGTTCACTAAGGTGATTCAATACTCCTATCTGTAGTAGTTAGTCTGTGGTAGCATCAAATATCTCACATGGTGATGAGGGCCAGAAAAATAAATTTTAAATAAATACATTAGCGATGGAACTCAGATAAATGAATGAAAAGGGTCTAAGTTCCTTAAGTTCCTAAATTCCAGGATTTCTCCAATCACCAAGACACACCACAGAAATAAAGCACACGCACAAGTTGACTCCCATTCCCCAACCACACAAGCATCTTACTTGCACGTGCAGGAGTAAATAACTCAGAACCAGCACCTCATAGAAAACATCCACAGTGTGTTCTGAGGGCTATGGTGGCCTCCCTGACCCTCAGAAAGCCTAGGGTCTTCAGATGAACCAGAGGACCAGAGGCTTGTTATGGATTGATAGCATCTTGCTTGCAGGCCACCAGGGTTTGGAGACCTTGTGCTACCTCCCCCATGGTGACCCTCTCTTGCTCCAAGAAGGTGCATGGAATACTAACACTGCCATCAGTACTGAGGAGTCATTTTGGCAAGGTGGACCCTTGGAGGGATGAGTTTTATCAGGTGGTAAATGCATATGGGTGAAACCAATGCCTGCAAGGTAGGTTCCCCATTTTCCCCATTTTCTTTGCAATTCAAATCAAGCATTGCTATGAGGATCTGTTTTTGACAAGATGTACCAGTAATTTGCCACATTAACCATGCAACCAATGGGAAAGCTAGTTATGGCACCTCCCTTCCAAGTTCAAGGAGATCTTGCCATGATTTCTCTGATGAGAAATCTAGGAAAGCGGGGAGAGATAAGCTTGTTCTCACCACTTGACAAGACTGTACAGACGGCCACTTAAATGTACATTGTGGTGTTGCAATATGCCAATGAAACCACTAGTGGGAAATGTCTGCTTCGACTGTTCTCCAGCTCTCTGCCCTCTGTGGGGACTGAGTTCAGCCATTCAGTTCAGATTGCTAAAGGGTAGTGCTAACTTAAGTGTCTGTTCATTATTCAAGCTGAGACACCTTTCTGATGTTCCTGGCATTGCATTGGCAATGAACCTGTGAGGCTGAACCCAAGAGGTTATTAAAACAGAACTCATGAGGCTTATGAAAAAAATACACAGAGAAGCAAAACAGTGTAGTTTTTCTTTCATATTTGCTACCAGGGAAAGAAAATGGCTGCTACACTGGGGGCAATTTCACAGTTTGATCAGCAGCAACACATCTGGAATGAACAGTATGAAATACTGACTTACCCATTTTCCACAGCAAATGAAATATCAAATGAAGATAAAAAGAAAACTATTTTGCTCAGTGGAATCAGGGGTTCACCCCTAGGGGTTCACCTTTGGTTCACCACAAAGTCACCACTAACAGACTTTTTGCCCACAGCTTGTACTTTGTAAAGAAATTTTGTATGATCCTACCTGACAAAATCAGGTTATGATTTACACATTTTGGAAGGGGTTTTGAGAAGTTTTCCAAGATTCAGTGGCAATGGGCCAATTTAAATTGATATCATGGCCCCATTATGTATATGAGCATTATATAACCTTAAGCATAACCTTATGCTTATGCTTAGATGAGCATTATGAAGCTCGTATACATATGGAAACCAGTGGCATAGCTAGGCGTAGCTAGGTGCTGCAGGAGGTGCAGTTGCACCAGGTCACAACCTTTAGGGGAACCACAAGCTGAGCTTAACTCTAGTGGCTAAAATTCTGAAAAACGGGGTATGTATGAAAGATAATACCATCATATTATAGATCTTTGGAAAGGCAATTTTGTGCAGAATGCAATGAAACAAACTGCATTAGAATATCTATAGTCTACCAAAGGTTATGGCCAATTAACCAGAAAATGTTTATGAAACAAAAAAGCCTATGGAAACAAAAGTTTCCATAGAAAAAGCCTATGGAACAAAAAGTAAATTTCTGATACTAATTGCTCTGAGAGCCAATGAGATGTAATTCTGATACTGTATGAAACTAATAAGATGTTAGCATGAATCAGCTCTCATTTCCATATACATATATCATACTACAGTTACCCATGCTAACTGGGTATACAGGCACTTCTAACTGGTAGTCCTCTTATATTTATCAAGGAAAGAAGAGCAGTTTCTCTTTCCCCCAGCACAGTTTCCCTAACCCATAATGGACACAATTTAAATTTTTTATTTAATTAAATTTGATTTTGTTCTTGTAGGGGAAAATTAATTTTTAAAAAAGTACCCCAGGATGACATCACTTTTGGTTTTGACATCATTTCTGGGGCAACATTTTGAGCTTTGCACCAGGTACATGATTATTAGCTACATCATTGATGGAAACATTAACATCTCACCCAAAATCATCAGCACAATCCTATACACTCAGCACTATGCACAAAATCCTATTCAGCCCAATGCTGTATGCATAATCTTATGCAGCATAGCTCAATCCTATACACTTATTACCATCATAAGTCAATTCCATAGTGTTTACTTTCAGGAAGCTGTGCAAATGATTGTAACCTTAAAAATGTTTATCCTGCTTTTACTTAGAATGACCCAAGGCAGCTCATAAACACAATGACTAAAAATATTGTTAAAACACAATAATGCCATAAGACAAGCACACGTAGCCATAACTAACTACCTCAGGCAGAAAAGAGATAAAAATAAATACATGGGGGTGGGAGGAGTAAACAGGTTAAGAACGGCTCGACAAAAGCAAAAAAGGTTTTTGAGATAGTGCCAAAAGATGGACAAAAGAGTGCCAAACCATTCTTAGAGAAGGAAGAAGTTTCATATTATGCAGGCCATTACTAAGAAATATGTAGTCTTCCATTTACTCTACACAAGTGCTTCTCAGTTTTACAGGACAGAGAGAATCTTGCCAGAGAAAGTAAATATTTAAACACCATGGTCCAAAATTGTTTAGAGGTTTATGGCAGTGGTTTCCAAACCCTTTGGAAGAGTTTGGGCTGGTTTAAGTCATTACATGGGAGAAGCGATGACCATGTACCCATAATTGCTCTAGTGTCTGGGGAAGGATGTTCTATTTTACTTACTGGGAGGAGTTGCTACTGTTCATGGAGGGTGAGGGAGCCCACAGACCCCTCTGCAAGCCTCCCTGAAATGCTATTGGGAGCTACTTCTGGGACTTGAGCCATGGTATACTGATGTGCTACAGATGGTCTCCAGGTGTGCCATGGGAATTTAGGGAAGGTCATTGGCAATGGTCAAAAACTGATCGTGTGCCTTGACCATTTTAATGCCTTGTTACCATTTCATGGGATGAAAAACACTGAAACACTGAAAATCGCTGTCCTAGACAGACAGACAGACAGACTGACTGATTGATTGACTGAATACCATCCTCGGAATTTGGCTACAGCTAATGGCTACATAAGTACTTACAATAAACCATAAACAATACAGCAATAAAACAGGTAACAGAAGAGTCAATTCAAACTGGAACACTTTCTCAGTATTCACTCAATAATCACCCCTGCATAATTATGTATTCAACAGTTTAATGGCACAAGGGAAAAAACTATCGTTGTGCCTACATGTTTTACTATCCAGAGTCCTATATTGGTGTCCAGGAGGAAGAAGATCAAACAAGTTGTGTTCAGGGTGTGGAGGGTCTGCAGCAATACAGGTCTCTTCTTGACCTGAGCAGTATATAAATCCTCCATAGAGGTCAGGCTGACTCCAATTGGTTTTTTTGCTGTTCTTGCTGTCTGTTGGAGCTTTTTCTTATCCAGTTTGGTTGTTGTGCCAAACCAGACTGTTATGGAATTGCAGAGAACAGACTCAATAATTCCTATGTAAAATTGGGTCAGCAGCTCCTGAGGTAGATTGAAATTTCTAGATTGGTGCAAGAAGTACATCCTCTGATGAGCCTTTTTAATTATGGTATTGATGTTAACTTACCATTTCAAGGCTTGGGAGTATTTACAGCTCAAGAACTTGAAGGACTCCAACATTGAAACTGTATTACTAAGAATGGAAAGTGGGAGTAAAGTACAGGGGTCCCTTCTAAAATCGATTATCATCTCCATTGTTTTTTGTGAGTTAAGCTCCAGATTGTTTCTGGAGTTTCAGTTTTCCTCCTCTTTGTTTCCTCCAGATTGTTTCAGTTGTTCAACTTCCCATCTGTATGCAGATTCATCACTGTCTTGGATAAGACCAATGACGGTTGTATCGTCTGCAAACTTCAAAATTTTAACAGAGGGGTCCGTTGAGGTGCAGTCATTTGTATAAAAGGAGAAACGCAACAGGGAAAGCAAACACCCTTGGGGAATGCCTGTACTAATTGTTTGAGTACTGGATGTAATTTTCCCCAACCTCACCTGGTGCTTCCTGTCTGTCAGAAAGGTGTATATCCACTGACAGATAGGAGCAGATACATTGAGGTGGGTCAGTTTGGAATACAGGTTAGATGGAACAATAGTATTAAATGCTGAGCTGAAGTCCACAAAAAGAACCTATACATAAGTCCTTAAAGAATCCAGATGCTGCAGAATATAGTGCAATGCCATTTTGACTCTGTCAACCACTGACATGTTAGCTCGGTAGGCAAACTGCAAGGGATCCAGCAACGGGTCAAATGGGCCAGCACTAACCTCTCAAAGACTTTCATTACCACAGATGTTAAGGCAACAGATCTGTTATGGTTCAGCCCACTTATGGAAGGTTTCTTAGGTACTGGGATAATGATGGAGTATTTCAAGCATGAAGGAAATTTACACAGCTCTAGACTAACCTATAACTTAATAAATACTCCAGTTGCCTTGATATTTGACATGGGGCACAATCCTAACAAACTTTCCATCACTGGCATAGCTGTGCCAGTTGAACGTGTGCTGGATCCTGCAGTTGGGATGGGGGGGGGTAGTCACAAAGTCCTCTTCATGGTAAAGGAATTTTGTATAAATCTTGTATAAAGGAATCTTGTGTAAGGTTTCCTTGGAGTCACATTTTCCTTACCTTGGAGCTGGACAATTGGTTAGGATGTCTATTCAAAAGTAGGCCCCATCAATGGGTCTTACTCCCAGAAAAGTGTCTTTGGGTTTGCAGTCTATATGTATGTGTGCAAAAGATCTGTGAAATCAAACACACTGTATGGTATGTCCTGATCATCTCACATCATACTAAATACAGAGCTTTGCAGAGAAGGCAATTCAGGAAAATCATGACTCACCAAGTGATGAGATACCAAGTGATGCACTGACAGCCCTTAGTCATTTGTTAATAACAGGTGACAATAGCTTACTGCTTCTCATTCATATATAAGGTCTTGCATCCCTGACCTGGTAAATTTTTCTTTGCTCACAGGGATCATATCATTATACCGCCCAGCCACTTGACTGAGTGGCAGAAATGAGCTCCTTGGGGCATCGTAACAACCAAGGAAATATGGGATCTGAAATGAGGGTCATCTGTTATGTTTTATGGAGTTGTGAGGTGTGAAAATCAGTGGCACGCTTTTCAAGCTAAAGGGACAGCTGACAACTAACTATATTTCACTCTTCCCAGTAAAACGATGGCAGTTTCACTTTTCAGTCTCTGGGCCTGCATGTGTACAATGGTACTATGCCAGATATGCAAGGTGTGTTCCTGTTCTTTTTTCCTGTTCTAAAAAAAATTAAGGAAGATGGAGAGATTGTAAAAAGAAATTTACATTTCTTCATTGAAATGTTTTCTTCACCTACTTTGACATTTATTATACTTTGTTTCAAGATCTATCTCAAGGGTCTCCAAACTTTCAACTTCAGGGCTCCAGGACATTTAATTAACGATTGTGTGGAGGAGGAAATTTCAGCAGGTGCAGCTTTTTATCTCGCAGATGACAAGCTGCTCCTGCTGAAATTCCCTTCTCTACACAAAGGTCCAGAAGCCCTGAAGTTGAAAGTTTGGAGACCCCAATCTAGCTCTCAACTTTAGGACTCCTGGACCCTTACCTATTGTGTAGAGATTTTCAACAAGCACAGCTTGTCATCTGTAAGATAACAAGCTGCACCTGCTGGAATTCCTGCTTCTACGCATCTGTTAAAAGTTAAAAGGTGCATGCAGAGTGTAGCAACACCAAGGGATAAGACAGGATTGCTCTGATGCTACTTTTCAAGGCTGGTGAGGTTGGCTGGTGAGTCCCTTGGCTAGTTTAAGCAGGGGATCATATGTCTTCTTTTTCAGTCTTATGTTCTGGAAATGAAATCTTCATTGTCCTCCTTTTCCGTGTGATCAGGCAGCATATAGCCCTCTTGTAATTAATGATTTATATGTACTGTAATAAATTATATATAATAGTTTTAAAATTAATAATAAGTAGTATAGTTTTTAAATTAATCACATAAATGCAATATATATCGGTGTTTTTAGCTTTTATTTTGTCATGTCCTACAATTTTTATTGAGTGTCCTACATTTTGGAGGGGCCCTGTCTTTTTTTGCAGGTATGACCTACGATCAGCCTTGTCCCCTTCCACAGCCCCACAATGGAGCTACTCCTTCCTGCACCAGCTCTCAAGTCGATGCAGGAAAGATGCCTCTGTGTGAGGGTGAGGACTGTGGGTGGTGCAAGTGGTTAAGTCACTGTGCCTGTTAACCAGCAGGCCAGGGTTTGAGACCCAGGTTGGCCCCACAAGACAGGGTGAGCTCCTGTCCTTAGCCCAGCTCTGCGACGCTAGCTGGATCCAATTGTATTGGCTCTGCCTTTCCATTGGACTAATTCAGTGGTGTGGAGAGGGGGGATTTGCTGCTTGGGTAACAGCCTATCCTCCTTAACAATCTAACCCAGGCTTTTGTGCTTTGCATGCAGCGTATGCAGCGCTGAGCATGATACCATAGTCTTTCAAGACTGATGGAGGCCTGCAGTAAGGGTGAAAAATCATTTAGAGAGGATTTGGATTTGGAGGAGCAGAGCTTCTCTGACCACCTCATTCATTCCCCCAGCCTGACTCCTGCCTCCTATCACTCCAGAACTTCCCAACTCCCAAGACCCCACATCAGCTCAAGAATGTATCTAGCTAGGGTTGCCATAATTCTCTTTCACAAAACTGGAACAGGACTCTCTGTCCCGTTTGCCAGTATGTGAGCACAATCCCAAAAAATATGTACTGTCCCTGTTTTTCAGAATATATGGCAACCCTAATCATAGCAGAGAAGTGCACCTCAAATTTCAATACAGGAAGAAAAATATGCTGCAGATATCAATACTTTGGGAAAAAAATGGAATTATAGCTTAAGGCAGCCAATCACCTCTAATTTATGACCACAGGCAACTTTCTGAACTGTGCAAAAACAGAGAAGAATGACCTCAGAGAGAAAGTGACTCTTAAGAGGTTTAAATGACTCTAATTAATTTTCTTCTTCTTCAAGTTAATGTGGAAAGCACGAGGGAGGTGTATGGGTTTTCTAATGGTCTTGGCATACTTAGATGCCAAGCTGCCATAAATAAAATTGGGAAGGGAGAAGAGGAAAAAAATTCTGTTTCTATAGGAAGTGGTTGCAGAGGTGTGAGTGGTATAAAATTGACTTTTTGATTTGATTTGTATTCTCCCTTTCTCTCCAAAGAACACAGAAAATAGAGAAATAGTGTTCAAGAAAGGGGTAAATGATTCCCCATGTTCACTTTTCTGCTCCAGATTGCCCCCTTACTCGCCTTAAAATTGTTGTCACTATAGATGGTTTTTGTGTTGCATTTAGTTATATCCTCAACAAAGGCTTGATTCAAAATGAATGTATTTCAAACACATGTCATACAGAGGGCCAAAGTTAGCATCAATGGGTGGAGATGGCTGGTGTCCAATCTTATGCATGTCTACTCAGAAGTAAGTCCAATTATAGTCAATGGGGCTTACTCCTAGAAAAATGTAAACTGAGAAGGTAAACTGGACAAGATAAAATGGCGACGTGGGCCACATTTGCTCCGTGGGCCTTGTGTTTGATGCCTGTGGTTTATGCCAATTCTTCTAAGTGCCCCAGTGAATAATGTTCCATTGTCCTCCAGCAAGCATTAAAGAAACACTTATTATCATGATTATTGACAATTTATAGTGCAACTTCTAGGATTTCTTTCTAAGGCTGGAATCCTAACCTTCACTCAGGCTGGCCTAAGCCCCAGCATAGGACCTGTGCTAACGTGGGGATGTCACAAAAGTGCAGTAAGACACTTCTGCCCCACTCCTGCGGGAGTGTTAGGCCAATGGGTTAGGCTGGCCTAAATTTCTTAAGATTGTGCCCAATGTCCCCACTGATTTTGGTTAAACGAGGAAATGCAGTAAGCCAACAAGGAGTTGTCTGACATTTGGAAGTCTTGGAGCACAATCCTAACCATGTATACTCAGAAGTAAGCACCATTGTGTTCAATGGGTCTTACTCCCAAGAAAATGTCTTTAGGATTGCTGCCTGTGTTATAGTTTTCATTCTGGATGCTTGACACATAAGCAGTCCCATCATCTGAGTGACTACTTGGAACTGATACAAGGATATGACACCTGAATGAGTGATGAAGAGGTGGAGTGTGGGGAACTAGCCAATAGAAAGATAGCAAGACAATCTCTAGAAGGCCAGCTTGGTAAGTAGAATATGAAATTTCCCAAATAAAGTATAAAATAGATTCCTGGGGTTCATGTCTCCTTTCATGAGACCATCATCTTCTGGAAATTAAAGTCAATTGGGGACCCACCACGGAAATGAAAGGAAACTTGACCATCCCAAATCAAACCAAACATGTTGGTCCTCATAATCTTAAGATGATGTAATAATACCTGCCACAGCATGTGTCATGATGAGTCATCCTGGGAGGATTGGGAATTCGAACAATTTCAGTCAAGAGCAAGTCTTGCCTAAGACTTATATCTTAGGGTGGGGATTGTAGAGGGAGGGTTGAACAGGGAGGTTGATTTGAATAAAACCAACCAGCCAGGGGCTTGCTCCCATATAGAGCAGTTGACCTCCAATCTCTGATGCCTTGCTCAGCCTTGCATGCAGTACAAAGATGACTGCATGTCTGAGTAGTTGTGGATGAGACAGTGATGTCAGTCAAGATATTCCACATCCCTCTTCCCCCAAAATGTAACTTGGTGTGAGCAGCCAGACCACTGCCCCCAGCTGGATGCAGGAATGGCAAAGTTACCTTTTGTCATAGGTTTTTTGTGACAGTAACAATCAGGTGTGATTACACACCATAGTTTAGGTGTGATTTTGGGGTGGATAGAAGTAGTGAATTCTCCACTGGTGATATGGTCTTCCTCAGCACTACCCTATTAATTGCTGCAGAGGGAAGCACACTCATCCAAGGCAGTTTTGTTAACTGAAAAAGGCCATAGTTCAGGGACAGAACGCAAAAGATGCATATATAATGCAACTCACCTTACGTTTCTGTGCAAGAATAATAATAAGACTGTATAGCCAAAGCACCTGGAAAACTCATATGAATGCTAAGGATTATAATACAAGTATATAGGGCACTACCAGCATCCAAACAAAGAAGAATAAAAATAGGAAGGCTGAGAATTACCTCTACCTGAAGCTGATTCAGATGGCAAATGCACAGAAATGCTGTCATGTCAGAAATCAATGAATCTAAGGACATGATCACTGACTTGCGTAATCCACTCCTGTCTATGACTGGCAGTGGCTTTCTGACAGAGATCTAAGAATGGGGTTACACACACAGTTCTGCATTTAGGGAGAGTGCAGGGAATTGAAATGCTGATGGAATGAACTTGCTTACATGTGGCATTCACTCCTTACACCAATCAAGGGGATGCTCAAAATGTCACAGGTGGGAGGAAGCCACATGTGGATCTCGGTGAGACATTAAGCCTACGCAGCAAGCCCACATTTTTGGTAAATTATATTGCAGTATCCGACTGTGGTTTTTATGAGTGCATGCAGATATCCACTGACCTGAATCAAATTCACTCTCTTGAGAGAGATTCTCCCTGCAATTAAGGAAAATTAATCATGTATTTAAATGGATTCCACTGACTTCCTCATGCTGTTGATCTCTTCCCCCACATCTTCTGATTTCTGGAAATAAACCTCTTTAAACTATACCTTCTGCCTGATATACAAGCTTACGCATAAGTATCTGTATAGATCCTGGGGATCAGGGGATATTCGGAGATTTTGCTGGGAAGAGTTTGTGAGAAAGATAAAATTGGATTCTGTAGTCTTTATTATTATATTATTATATGGATTATGAAAGCATGTAAGTACTTGTATGCCTGAGGCCCCAACCCTATCCTTTCACTCCCTTGCTAATGCAGCCATGCTGCCAAAGTGCATACTATATCCTGCTGGTGGGGGAAGGCACTCCCAGTGGTCCCCCTTATTCATTCCTTTCCCAGTAAACCTCTGGTGCCAGAATGGATCCAGACCTGTACAATTAGACCAGTCCTAGTGAGGGCCAGCACAAATCCATATGGACCCAGGAAGGCAGACTGGATATTGGAAGTGCTGCTGTAGCCAATTCCACCCCCTTCTAATCCCTTGTTTTTCATTTTTCTTCTCAACTTCCCCACCCCAGTTTATCCCCTCTCTTCTTCCCTCCTGTCCTCCATGCTGACTCTTTTTGTAATAGCCAGAATGGACCTTACACCTGCAGAAGACTCATTCTTGTGATATAAGGTTTACATAGGACTGGGCTGTTAGCCATACTTAGTGCTTTCTATCTATAACATTTATATCCAGCCTTTCATCCATCAGAGTGTGACTTCCTCACCAATGCTTCCTTACCAAGCATTGCTCACAAGCCAAGTCTTCCTTCTCAACCATGTTAGAAACATGGTTTTTTTCAATGGAAATTCCAAAGAAGCTAAATTCTGGTCTAGGGGAACAGGGGAGCATTTATTGATCCCCACCTATAATCTCAAGTCTCTTAAAAGTTTTATCATGGATTCACTGTTTGTCTAGACTTCAACCTGATAAGTGTGAGAATTTTCGTTTGCATAATTATGCCATTTTTTTAAAAAAAAAAACCACCCACCCATCCCTTAAATTGTGTTCCTCAAGTTCTCAAGAACTACCAAACTCCCCACTTAATGTCTTGAGGAACATTTTCAGTGTTTCAGTTTTCAGAAATTTTCAATTACTGGTTTGATCGAACCCTAGACCAAACTCTCTGCCTATCACTTCAGGATGCAGTTTTAAAAGGGTACGGGAGAACTTTACTTTACAGCTTATGTGGTGTGGTTTCATTTTTGTGACCTGTTTTCAGCACTTTGAGACCTTCAATCCAACTGTTCCTTTGATGCTCCAACACCTCTTCAGGAGGTGCTGTTCACCAGCTATTCGTTTTGTAGTGGATGATTTCTGGGAAGTAAGAGAAGAACTACACTTAAGGTGTGCTGTCTGTCCATAGAGTTTCTTTAAACTTAAAAAAATTAAAATAAAAACATTCAAGACACTCTGATCCATTTAAGCGTAGCAGAAGGGCAGCTCACCATGAAATAGGAGTTCTGGAAAACAAATGCACTAGTGCGTCGGACAATAAATGAAAGAAAACTACTACCACTCAGGGTTTTTTTGTTGTATTCAGAGATAGGAAATTGGCTGTTTTCCCAAATACTCAACAAGGTTGAGATTTCACTGACCATGAATTTGGGTTCTGGACACCAACAGATATAACCACCTGTGAGGAACTGTAAGTACCAAACACAGCACTTCTCAGCATGGACAATAAACAGTTTAATAGCAGCCCTTATCAAGGAAGGAAGGAAGGAAGGAAGGACAGGTATGGTTGTGAATGATATTGTTTCTTTTTAAACCCACTGCGCTGAAGGAACAACTTCTTTTCATGATAAAGAATACCAATTGGACGAAAAATCAATAAAAAAAACTGGAAGAAGCCTGCCCCCAGCTGAGCAGCAGGCGGCCACCAGATAATGAAGAAGTGTACCTTTCCCCTTCAAGCTTCTGTTCCTGCTGCTTGTTAGGCATTGCAGTCTGTTGATTTCAGCACAGAGCCATTCTGCATACTGTACGCAGCCAGCATGGCTGCCTCCCGAATAAAACACACTGCTCATTCCTAAGATTCTGGGAAACAATCCTCCAATTAAACAAGCAGCTTATCTGGTCTCCAGACAGTTTTTTTGAATGAAGGAGGACCTTAGAACCAGCTGGTGAAGCATCAGCAGGAGGACATGTTGGCAGCAAGGTGGTGGTTTGCTTTGCTTGTTCATTTTCATAAAGTCGGCTGTCCTACTGGTGCGACAATTTCTTGGCCAGGAATGTGGTCAAAAATTCTGCTTTCACTTCACTGCATCTACCTGACATGAAGTTTTTAATTCTGCAGCCAGATTTTTTTTGGGGGGGGGACATTCCCCCACCTGCCGGGGAGACTCAAGTGGGCATCGAGGAGATAGGCATTTTTATTTTTTCATTTAATGTGTCTGAACATAATGGAGAACAATTAAGTTGTGAACTGCAAGGATGCAAATTTCTTTGCTGCTGTGAAAATGCCTAATTGTTTCCTAAACAGCCCTCCAATCAGGAAAATAATCCAGAAGTCAAGATCAGTTCTAATTAATAGCAATTATATTGTCATCTCTTGTTTTATTCCCTTTTAAATAATTTGCAGAACAGCAGTTCTCACAAAGAGGCACATCAGTTTGGAAAATAAAATAGCATCTGAAAACAATATAAGGAAACTAGAAACTTTTTAATTGCCATTATTCTCATCACCTCTACCCTCTGCAATGCTTTTTTAAAAAAAGTTTGAGGACTACCTTTTCTACTCTTCAGAAATGGCTGTGGAGCAAAAGTTTGGATTCAGTTCAAATTGGTTATTTTAATCATCAAATGCTGCCTAATATGCAATAAGAACATAACATTATCTACTACCACATGATACACCCCAATTTTATATTCTATAAATAGTGGAATAATCTAAATAATAAGAGGGCACTTTGTAAATATAATTTTTAGGAACATAAGCATTGGTAAGCTATGGCTGATTGATGGGGATTGAATGGAAGTTTGGTTAAATCTGTCACCTCGTGATGAGCAGGACTTTCGGTTCTACTTCCCACTGCACAAAGTTCCCCTTGGTCAGGGGACAAGAACCCTCTAGAGTGGTTTTCAACCAGTGTGCCATGGCACACTGGTGTGCCACGGATAGTCCTCAGGTGTACCGTGGGAATTTGGAGAAGGTCATTAATTAATAGGAAAATTGGGGCACTTGAACAGCCAGGTGTGTCTTGTTAATGGTAAAAACAATTGATGGTGTGCCTTGACAATTTCAGTACCTTGTTAGTGTGCCATGAGATGAAAAGGGTTGAAAATAACTAATCTAGATAGTCATGTCTGCCTGGACATGGACAGAACCAATTCAACATTATTTAGAAAGGCAGGAAATAAATGGTTTGCACACTTGGAAAGAATGTCTTGGGAAGCCATACAATTCAAGGAGAGAAGAAGGACTAAGAGAGAAGAAGGACTAAGAGCAAAAGGTAGACCCAGAGTACAATGGAGAGATAATATGAAGGACATACTGCTACAATACCAAATGAAATTGGAAGAGGCCTCTAGAAACACAAGATGCAGGACTTTATATCTCCCTTGACACCACTGATGGCAGTGACAGAGGTAGTGGTGGATGAAGAAGACAGAAGATGAAGCATCATCATCATCATCAGCAGCAGCAGCAGCAGCAGCACACCCTTCTTTTAGTCTGGCTTTATTTGGACATTTTGCTTGTGTGTTTTATATTGAGATTCATCTCCAGCATTTGGATTTTGCAGACTGCAACTACAGCTAAATGGAAATGTGGTACAAAAAAAGCACTTGGTAGAAGGGGAAGCCTGGAGTACTAACTACAGCCAAGTTCTGAAGTCATTCCCTTCCTTCTCACAACAGAAAAATGTGATGCACATCATAGATCCAGGAAGAATTAATAATTGCGAATGGGTATCAGAATCTTTCACGGCTGCCTGTAGAAATTCAGATTCAGAAGAGACAGTCGACAAGAAAGTGAGTGAGTCAGTGAGTGAATCCGTCAGTGACTTTTCAGTTTTATATACAGTATATACTAGCAAAAATGTATCAGCATTGCAGAAGTAAAATTCCCCCTTGCACCATCCCCATGTGCATTATCCCCATGCGCAACACCCTTGTACAACATCTCCCCATGCATACCATCCCCCCTGCACATCATTCCATGTGCATCATCCCCCATGTGCAACACCCCCATACCCAATACCCCCGTACAACATCCCCCTTGTGCATTGTCCCCCATGCACACCATCCCCAAGTGCATCATCCCCCAATGCGCAACATCATCTCCCCATGCACAACACCTCCCCATGTGCATCACCCCCCATGCACATCATCCCCTCATGTACACCATTACCCCCTGTGAACCCTCCCTCCCAGTGCATCAGCTGGATGTTGATCCGTCAGTCTTCAATATTAAGTATAGGAAAAAACATGCTGCAACCCTTTTCAGGCCCTTAAGGGTTAAACTAACCCTTAATTAACCCTGAGCAGCCCCTGCTCAGTCAGGGATTCTTCAATGGAAAGTATAGGGAGGAAAACGTGTTGCGCCCCTTTTCACCCTTTCACCCTTTTCAACCCTTGTGGTTGGAATTTATGAAAACTAGTTCTTAGTGGATCCCTCCATCACAGAAGGAACACCCACCCCAAATTTCACACTTCTAGGCCCAGCAGTTTTAGCTGGGTGTTGAAGAATGAGTGAGTGAGTCAGTCAGTCAGTGAATCAGTCAGAGACTTTTCACTCACTCACTCACTCACTCATGAATCAATGAATCAATGAATCAGTGAATGCCCAGCCCAAACCGCTGGACCTAGTAGCATGAAATTTGGGGAGGGTGTTCCTTCTGTGATGGAACATGTGGATGTGTCTCATGGGGGCAGTGTTGCATGAGGGGTTAGGGGACCACCAATGCACAAGGGGTGTGTTTTGTGGGGGTGTGTTGCACAGGGCTGTTGCACGCGGTGAGTTGCACACAGGGGTTGTTACATGGAGGGTTTTGCATGGGAGGTTAGGTTACAAATATTTTTGAAATTTTACTTCCGCAACACGGGTACATTTTGCTAGTTTATTTACAAGATTTATACCCTGACTGGATATTGGAACATCTTCTGGCGAAAGCAAAACAGATTGATTGCGTAAAGCAGTATCTTTGGAAACCTTTCAGGCTAAAAAAAATCTAATTTTGGAGAAAAAACTTCTGTCTTTATAAAAGCTGCACACTGCTCTGTTTAGAAAACATTCTGGATCCTAGTATTTGATTTTTGCATTTTTTAATTGGTAGGCAGTTGAAGAGCAAACAGATTCATAGAAGTGAGGTCAGTTGAAATATGATCTCCAATCTTGGCACCTAATCTTCCAGTCAGCATAGACTTATAGACAGAGAAAGACAGAAGAGGGGCTAGCCTCTCCAAGAAATCTCAGTGCCTCACACTTGAAGCCGGCAGCATCTTCCTAATGAAATGGTTTCAGCCTCTGTAATTCACAGTAAATCTTCTGTTCCGTTTACACTAACTTCTTAAAGCCTCTCCGGAGAGGCTACTGGGCTATGGCCTGTTCTTTTCAAATAGCTTTTAATGCTTCAGATTTACTCTCCATCCCTTGTTTATAACACCCACTTAGGAGCTAATTGGAAATAACTTTTTTACTTTCCTTTCCACTTTTTTAAAAGAATTATTTTCTACTTGGCAAACACTCTGTGGCTTCCCATTTCTTCTCTCTAGTGAAGCAAGAGGCCTATTAGACCTTCTTCAGTTTGCTTCCTTTCCAGCATGGCAGGAAGCCGGTAAGGCTACTGGGGACGTTCCTTGTATCCAGGAACAGCTGTATGCATACAGACTGCCTTGGGGAAAATGTGCAGATCATTCTGCCGGCCATTACAAAATGCGAGTCTTTACATTAAATCATCAGCTGTAGCGATTAGTAAGAAAAGACAGGCAGGAAGCAGGGGACCTTAGCAATAAAACTGTAATAAAGTGCGCTTTATTCACATTAGCCTGCTGGTTGGAAAAATATTTCAACATCTTCTATGCCAGCCTGTGCTGGGGACCCAGTATCAGGATTTTAAGAACTAGAAACTGGACGAAATGTTCCAATTCTTAGACCCCAGTATTTACTCTTCAGAATCTGGACGACAAAAATGGGTAATTCTGTGAAACCTAAACTGGTAAGTTGTCTCCCAATTGGTTTGTGTCAAGCAGTGGTTCTGAAAGTGGGGGTTAGGTCTCCCTTGATTGGTCATCATTTCATTCCAGGGGGGTCACAAAAAGTTGGGTGCAGCCATCTTGGAATCTGGCACTGGGTGCTGCTATATTGAAATGGGGCACTCAGGCTCCTTTCTTGGTAGTAAGTCTCATTGAACACAATGGGACACCTGAGTAGACATGGAGGAGCACTGGCATCATGTCATTTGATGTTTGATGTCACTACCAACCTTGACATCACTTCCAAGGGGAGTCCCAGACAGAGTCTCATTCTCAGAAGGAGGTTCAGATCTGAAATGCTTGACAACCCCCAACCCAGGGTAAGGGGCAAGGCAATGATTCAATCCCCAGGAATGTGTCACCCCAATCCCCAGTGGGAGTGCATTATGCTATGAGAGGTGCAGAGAACCTTGCACAGCCTTCTTCTGAGCTTTCCAGTGCTTAGAGTACTGAAAACAAAGCAATCACAAAGAACTTGTTTGTGATTGCAACTTGGAAGTGAGTCAAATAGCTTTTTCCTCAACATTTTAAGCTTCAGGGAGTCCCACGGAGAGTTACACAGTACTCCCCACACTTTCTGGAGCTTCCAACATCCCTATGTCAGTGAAAGGACTCTCCCCACATCTCCTTAGCCACAAGATCATGGGGATCAGCAACACTCTTGGTGAACCTGCCCTCACCCCTTTCCCAGGACAACTTACTTTGGGAATAAATGAAATAGTTTTGAGAATCAATGGGCTATTTACCACTGAAACAAGATGTGGTAAATTTACCACTGACTGCACATAAGCCACCCAATTTTGTTGCAAATTTGATAGTTCCTCCTTGGGCAAGACCCCTGGAGGTTTTCAAGGGCAACCAAAAGAGTTTTGTTCTCAGGGCAAATCCAAACATCCCAAGGCAATTGATGTGTTTTGACATGAGCAGAATTTGAAGTGAATTCATATGTTCCTTCAACGAATTTTAAAGGATAGCCGACAAGTTTTGATAAAACTCAAAACTTTTAAAGGTGATTTATTTGTCTATAGATTAGAAAACAGGTGGCCAACTTGTTGCAAGGGGACCACGGCAGCAAACTAGGTGTGCCACAGAGAATCACAATCCTATCTGAGGTCAAAGGTTGATCCACTGACTATGGCATGATCAGAAAACAGGATCTTGTAACAAAGTCTGTGGAAAATTAAAAATAAGTGATCCCAAAGCTACACTGGACAGTGTATAATTAAGATCAGGATGGGAGAAGTGGTGGGCTTCAGGGGGCTCTCACAGGTTTGATAGAATCCTTTGCTACTGAGTGCCTGGTTCTGAGAACCAGTTACTAATGGGACATAGAACCTGTTTTTCTATGGACGTAAAACCTGTTGTTAATTTAGGTTATTAGGACATAGAACCTGTTGTTAATTTATTTGAATCCCACCATTGGATGGGAGTAAAAGGCAACTAGGAGGAACTAAAGGGCAATTAGAAGGAACTTATCCGGGGGGAAAGCTGATGGGTGGAAGAAGCAGGGGGAATGAGCAGATACTAATAATCTAAGTGGGTGTAATTTATGACTTGTGTGGTGGCCCACCTGGGACTTCACAAACCTTCTGGTTCTGCCCAGGTGTACAGAAAACAGGACTGTCACGCTTGGCAGGTCACCTTACTTGACTAGAGAGCTGGTTTCAGCTTAGTGGGTCAGGAGTTCTGTAGGCCTGTAGGTAAGAAAAGAGTTTAGAACTCAGAACTGTGCTGTGCCTGAAGAAACTGTGTCAGCCACACAGCACATTGGTCCTTCGAAGGTCCTTTGCCGCCCTGCTAAGTGCTGTTATTCTTAGCATTGCCCCAGCTACATGTGATTAGCATTGAAGGAGCTTAGATGGAATGGGTTTCAGGCCTTGGCACTCACTTCTTGTCTGCCGACACTGAATATCACAGCTTGTAATAGAGCAATATTAGGCAGCACTCAATGGCAAACACAGAGACTTGCCTGCAGCATTGGAGAGTCCTAGTTACAGTTGAGCTTCCTTTCAGAATTAGACACCAGGCATGAAGCCAAATTTTACATAGTCATGGAGTGAACTCATTGCTGAGGGAAGATTTATCCCACACTTTGACTCAGCAAGGAGGTCACACATGCTGCAATCCTTGACTGCAATCTCATTCAATTCAATGGTGTTTACTTCTGAGTAGACATGCATAGGAGGCTCTCAGTCATACTGGATGTAGTGGCATAGCTAATAATCATGTAGCCAGTGCAAAGCTCAAAATGTTGCCCTAAAAATGATGTTGCAACCGGAACTGATGTCATGCCTGGGTATTTTTAAGAATAAAATTGGGGGAAAACCTGCCTCCTCCTTCTCAGCAGTTCACCATCCATTTGCTCTGCTAGAGGCACAGTTAAAGCACCTATTTGCTATCTGGAGTTGAAAAAGATGTTGCTATCCACGCAACAACAAAATCCTATCCACGCAGATGTTGTACCCTATCCAGATGTTGTACCCTATCCATGCAACAACAAAATCCTATCCACGCAGATGTTGTACCCTATCCTATCCAGATGTTGTAATCCTATCCAGATGTTGTACCCTATCCACGCAACAACAAAATCAAATTTAAGTAAAATAATGAAAAATTTGTCCCTTATTGGTTAGGGAAACTATGGTGGGGCAAAGAGGAATGTTTATTCTTTCCCTGCTAAATGTAAGAGGAGCACCACTTGGAAGTGCCTGAATACCTGGTTAGCAGGGGTAAATGAATTATGAAATAAGTAAATGAAAATGAGAGCTGATTAATACTAACACTTTATTAGTTCCATACATTATCAGAACTACATCTCATTGGCTCACAGAGCAATCAGTATCATAGAAATCCACTTTTTGTTTCATAGGCTTTTGTATTCATTTTCTGGGTAATTGGCCATAACCTTTAATAGAATATAGCTATTCTAATGCAGTTTTATTGCATTCTGCACAAAATTACCTTTCCAACAAAATATATAATATGATGGTACTATCATTCATACCTACCCCGTTTTTCACAATTTTAGCCATTCGTGTAAAGCTCAGCTTGTAGCACCATAAAGCTCGTAGCCTGGTGCAACTGCATCCCCTAGCTACACCACTGATTGGATGATCAACATTAATGTTATTTATTGACATGATGTTGAGTGACATCAGGGATATAAGTTCCCAAATCATTATTCTTGTTTTATTCTTTGATCACCTCCTTCTGCTTTCACCTGCCCCTTTATATCAGCTCCCCCATCATGTTTCCATGACTTCATTACAGATTACAGGCCAGATAACTGCACGGGTCAAGTGATCTATGACTTACTTGGGAGTTTACAGAGGATTAATAACCCACTCTGCCATTCAAGTGCAATAAAGCCATGACCCCATGAGGGGAATTAAGATTCATACAGGAGGGAAAAAATTCTGGCCTCTCCATTGCTGTGGTCCTTAATTTTAAACATTTAAATCCATTATCAATTTGATTAATCACTGCAACTGTGAATGCCTGTTTGTGACAACGAATTATTTTGCAACTGAAATATGTTTGTTGTATTTTAAACAAAAACCAAATGTCTCAACTGGCCAACCCAGACAAAAGGTAGTTTTTAGAAAACATGGGAGCTGGAGTGTAGGGTAGGGATCACCTATTGCTAAAGGATGTGTAAATGTTGGTGGACTCTCTCCAGGGTCAAGAATAAGGAGGCTTCATTCCTGTGTTTGCCATCAGATGGCACCAGTCATTCAGTTTAAAAGACATCTTGCCACTCAAATAAGAGCATTCTTGCCTTCCCTGAATATTAGGTCATAAAAAATAATAGATGGTTAAGCAGCTAGTCAACTGGCTGCATTTGACTGACTGTCACCTTTAGTTTCAAACCTGGGGAATGATAAATACTCAGCATTTCCTCAACTGCTCTGATAGTCCTGATAGTAAATAAGAAATCAGAGCTGACACCAGGAAATCCTTTCCAAACTAACCCTACAATCCAGAGTAACTACGGGAGCATGTAAGAGACATTATGTGCACCCGTAGCTACTGCACTACCTTGTGAAAACCTATGGGAAATTCATATTGCAATCCAGAGCAAATTGTTCTTACACCGGAGCAAAGACTCCCTGTAGTTACTCTGGATTGCACCCTAAGTGTCAGACAAGGAGTGATAAAATCATTTTGTTCCAGAAAGGCTCTCGAACAAAAGTGTTGTTTTCTATAATGTGATGATGATGATGGAAGTTTGCTTATCACCCACCAGATGTCCCTGTACAGCACATTAAGCTGGAGAAAGGTTGCCCTGTCTTTTATATCATATCCAATGATACGAAGTCCCTTGCTTATGCGACTTTTAAAATTCCCTCCTTTTATTAAATTTTTTTGAAAGCAGACACGTATGAAGGGTATGGTCCAGCCCAGGAGCTGCAAGCCCAGTTTGCTGGATGAAGGACACCTTTCACCATGCTCTGAACTGGGGTCTGGTGGTTGCCCATCCCCTCTCAAGCAGTGTGCCCGGACCTCTGGTTTTAACTAGAGGCCTCAGGGAATTGGGCCCCTGGACCGTGGCCTGGCCTAGACATCTGTGCCTGGCTGCGCCAGGAGAAATACTAAGGAGGCACAGCCAGGCCAGGAGCAGATGTTCCACCCCCACCTGGTATTCCCTCTTGGGAGGAAGCCAGATCACCTGGCCGGCGGAAGAGCTGACCATGCGGCTGCACCACAGAAACAGTGACGGTCACCACCAAGCCTTGCCACCACTGGAGCAGCCACTAACAAAGAGGAGCACCCCCACACTCCCTCCCTCCCCTGCCCCAGAGCCTCCAGGTAGGAGGGACCCTCCCCCAACAAACCCTTCTTGGATCCCCCCTGATCCCCACTCCAGATAATAACACGCAATATAAACTGGCTAAGAACAGTAAAAAACATGAAATATCATAAGAACTGTACACAGTATATATCTCGAGGGGGTATGAGCAACCACCAAGCCCCAGTCCAGAGCATGGCAAGAGACGTCCTTCACCCAGCAAACTGAGCTTGCAGCTCCTGGACTGGATCACACCCTTCCTTCAAGCGCTGGAGGAAGTTCTTAAAGTACCTTGAGGGCAGGGTGAGCAGATGCCAAACCCAAAATTCCCCCAAATTTCTGACATCCAAGCCAAAATTCCTCCCATTTTTAAAAAAGTGAGACACCCCCCCAAAAAATGTAGGACAAATGTAGGACACATTAAAATAAGTCTAGAAGCATGAAATTTGGGGAGTGTGTTCCTTCTGTGATGGAGGGATCCACTAAGAACCAGTTTTCATAAATTCCAACCAGAAAGAGGTGAAAAGGGATGCGTTTTCCTCCCTATACTTTCCATTGAAGGGAAAAGGGTGAAACATGTTTCTGTCTGATTCTTAACATCGAAGACTGACTGATCAACATCCAGCCAATATAGTGCCTGCTGGGAGGGAGGGTGCACTGGGGGGATGTGTGCATGGGGGATGTTGTGAGGGGGATGATGTGCATGAGGGGTGTTGTGCTTGGGGGATGATGCACTTGGGGAGTTGATGCACAGGGGAGATAGTGCACATAAAGGTTGATGCGCATGGGGGAAGGTGTGCATGGGTGGATGATGCGCATAGGGGATGGTCACATGGGGGTTGATGCGCATTGGGGTTGGTGTGCATGGGGGTTGGTGTGCATGGGTGTTGGTGCGCATGGGGTGCTGGTGCGCATGGGAGTTGGTGCGCATGGGGTGCTGGTGTGCATGGTGGGTGGATGCGCATGGAGGATAATGATGCGCAATAGAGGGATGATGCACAATAGGAGAATGATGCACAATAAGGGGATGAGGCACATGTAGGCTTGTTGTGCATGAGGTTTGTTGCGTATTTGAGGTTGATATGCATGTGGGGACGATACCCAATAGGGGATGGGACTCAGAGTGGATGGTGGACAAGGGGATATTTTACTCCTGCAACACAGGCACATTTCACTAGTACACTATAAAACAGGCACTGAGCACAGTTCATACGACAGAATACACAATTTTGAAATATTGTCTCTTTTTTGGATGAGGAGCACTCTAGCATATTTATGATAAAGAAGGCAGAAATTCTTTAAACCCAGCCACATAATGCAGGAGCCAAAAATTGTGATAAAATGGAGCCCTTGCTTGACAATTCCCTGTAGCTTTCAGATAGGGAATAAAATGCACCAAAGCTGAACTTGGTGGAAATTATGAGTTGCACTCAGCTTGATCCTTTTTAACAGGAAGAAAGAGAGGAGAGAGAAACCCAGAAGATAGCAATCCAGAAGTCACTGTACAAGATTATTTGTAAATGTAGATAACATTCTCATCTTGAAATGCTCCTGCAGATCAATGGCAAAGAGAAGCTCAATTAGCAGTGCTATTTATCTCCCTCTATTTGGGGCATGTCATTTATGTAATTGCACTTGGGATACAATTTGGTGGCTGCAACAACCAGTGCTGAATATAACAACAGTAGGCAATGGATTTTCAAGCACTTGTTGCATTAGGATTCCAAGCTCTGGCTGGAAATACAGTACTTGTGAAGACCATATTATGAATGGAGCAGAGATGAAAGACAGACATTTTATTAACTGTCCAATCCTCTCCCATCTCCCATGGGCTTCTGGCATAGGGTTGCTGACAGCGCAAAGGCTAAGAGGGTGCATGCAGACAAATGTGGCCTGCAAAACTCTGGCCATCACCTGTAAGTTGGTGGGGATTGGACTTGGGCTGGGGCCGTTCAAGGGAAGAAAGGACATGGATTTGGGTAGTAGCCACACATTATCCCCTTTTCTGAGCCCATCCTAAGAGGCTGTTTAGACTTATGCCAGCAAAAGCAGTCTAAAAGTCTGACTATTGGGGATCTTCAACAGGTACAGCTTTTCTTTCTCCTACATAACAAGCAGCATCAGGCAGGGTGACCAGCCAAACCCCAAATTCCAAGGGCAAAATTCCTATCCCCAAGGCCAAAATTTCTACCCCCCCCAAGCCAAAATTCCTACCCACTTAAAAATTGTAGGACGCCCCAAAATGTAGGACAAATGTAGGACATGTTAAAATAAAGCAAAAATACTTATATTGCTTTTCTGTATTCAATTTCAACACTTTTAAAATTGAAAACTTTGTAAAATGCATGATTCAGATCCAGACATTTAAGAGACGCTCAAATCAGTTTGTAGTAACCTAACACAAGCCAGGTGACTCCAACTTATGTGGTTCAGACACACACACACACACACACACACACACACATATATACAAAGCACACACTCACTGCCGGAGGGGACCAGAAGCGGTGTGGAGCAGCACGGCTTGGAGGGAGGAGAGGAGGCGTGTGGCAGCTCAGGGAGAAGGAGGCCTGGCAGCCAAAGCTGCAGTTCATGGCACTGCCGGGAATAGAGGCCCCAGAGAAGGCCATGATTGCTTATTTGCTGAGGGTCTCCACTCATTTGAAATAGGCTCTTCCTCTGCCTAGCACGTGTGAATATGCTCAGGAAAAATACAGCAGCTGCTCCACCACAAAAATAAAATAAATGTGTGAAATGAATTTTTTTCACCAGCCACAGAGAGAGAGATGCTGAGAGGTTTTGGGCGCAATCCAGAGTAACCACGGGAGCCCGTAAGAGACTTTATATGTACCCATAGTTCCTGCACTACTTAGTGAAAACCTATGGGAAATTCATATTGCAATCCAGAGCAAATTGTTATTACACCGGAGCAAGGACTCCACATAGTTACTCTGGATTGTGCCCTAAGTTTCTCTTCCATCTCCTAGCAGGAGGGAAGCCATTTTTGTTTTTATTTGTCATGTCAAATTTTGAAATATTTATGACAGATGCTGAGGATGTTTGTGCTGGAATGGGATAAAGATGGTATATATCAAGATACTCTAAACTACCTAGGCACTCTTCCTCTGACTGGTTGTGAAGAAACTCTATGGAGCACCTGAAAACCAAAGGAGAAAAAAAGAACAGTTGGAAGGCAAAACCCTTGATTTTATACAGAGCTGATGGAAGTTTTTGGATGGTGGATCTATTCAGCGTAATTATAACCATCGTTCATAACTGCAACTGAGATTTCAGATGTGCATTTGGCCTCTGAAAAGAGTCAGTTGTTCTTTTTTAGCCTCCACTGGAATCTGCTATTTTCACAACTAATTCAGCCCAATCTATGTCATATAACACATTTCTTTTCAAGGGGAGCTAATATCGTACTTTACTTATGAAAGGCACACTATATCTTTGCCCTTACAAAGACCCATGTCCCTCACTCATTGATTTAAAAGCATCCTGCTTGTGCAATAATTGGATTTCATTAACTTGTTGGGGAGCTGATTTGAGTGACGGTGATAGTCATATATTTTATTCATATTTGTAATGCGGGGGTATTTTATTCTCCCCTATTAAAAATCACAGTATGTTTCCTAGAGCCTGCAAGTCAGTTTCCAAAATGAGACAGCAGTTCTGAATCAGGAACCTGAAACTGATGGCATTTTCCTCACTATTGGGAATATATTGAAGCTATTCAAATAGACCCAGCATTGGACTGTAATGGCATCTCAAAGGCAGCTATTCATCCTTAGGACTATCAACTTTTACACTGATCTTCACTCCTATGCTATTAAAACTAGCTTGATCATCAAATATTAGCAAGAATAATGTTTATCTCCATGTTGTGAAAAATGACTCCTGCGTATAAAAACAATATGGAAATTACATCAGGCATAAGAGTAATAGTCCAGTCAATTGGCAACTATGCTCATCTCTTATCTTAATATCCACCAGAAAAAAAAAGATTTCAGAATGGCCAAGATCTGTTCCATACAAGAATGCATATCCAGACCAATCCTCACCCACTGTTAGTCAAGGATAGCGTTACCAACTGTTTCTAGCTATATATTGTTATCTATCAACTTCTTTTCAAGTCCTTAGTTTAAGCTCATTATATTTCTGGCTGCCTGATTTTTATTAAGTGCAAGTCACGGTATAGTGTCAAGTAGTGTCATGGACAGCACCAGAGACATATATTGTCATAGACATATATTGATTATACAAAGATGAGAATGCCCATTATACACTGCTCTCTGATCCTAGGAATAAATGTCAGTTTTTCTGTCTGCTCTAGGTCAGAGACAAGCCACATCTGCTGCAATTCTCTCTTCTACACAATTATTAAAGGTAAAAAAACCCTAGAGTTGAAAGTTTGGTCACCCCTGCTCTAAGCTCAATTAATGCAATATGTTTTGGGACCTATAAATGTCATTAATAGCTGTGACCACTGCCTAGGATCTCAACTGTCCCTGATTATTAGAGTGTTTTGTTGCACTTGGTGTTGTCCATACAGCACTAATGTTTTCACACACCTCACTATATAAATCAGCAGCAAGCTTCTTGGGTAATCAAAAGACATAATGAGAAAAACCTACTCTCTCTCTGCTCTCTTGGATTAAAATAATTCATGCAGAGAACTCAAGCAACAAAGTTTCCACTAAACTAATTCACTTAGATATTAAACAAATACTACACACTATCCATAGAATGATAATTATAACAACACAAAGGTAATTTTAAGAAGCTTAATTTCAAGGAGCTCAGTTAGTTCAAGGAATATCATTAAAGCATTGTTAAGACGCTGTTATTAATGTATTGAGGTCTCATCATAGATCTCCTATTAGTTGTTGTCCAACACTTTCTTTCCGTAGTATTCCCTCAAAAGAATGCCATTGCCTAGGATGAAGGTAAAGGATTCCAAAAGTAAAGGATTCCTACCTCCATACCTAGGATAGAGGTAAAGAATTCCAAAAGTATTCCCTCTTTATTCAATGAGAGCACACATTGTTTCTTATATTAGTATTACTGAAATTAAAATATTTATCAGCAACAGTCCAAAATTATTTCCAAAGTTTTCAAGATCAAAGATGATGTTTGTCTCCTTTTATCTAAAAATAAGGTTATTATTGTTCTTTTTGTTCTCTATACATTTCATGTACTATCTGTAACCAAACTACAATTGTTGCACTGTGTCCACCTTAAAGCAAAACTCGGCTCAGACAACTCAGTGATTCAGAAGCACAGGATTTATTCAGCATGCACAGCTGGGTCTTCAGGGACTTGCAAGTCCAAATCAGGAAAGATAAACAAACAGGAATTGACATTTGGTTTTATACCCCAAAAGTAGAAGTATTAATAAACATTTTGACAAAATATAATTGGCTATACATTGAATATATTATTCAAAGCATACATAAACTAGATGTGGGCTGTAACTTTTGATTCCTGGGACTTCTTAGTTATTTCTTCTACTTATTTTCTGCAAAAGTAACTTTGCAATGTTTGCACTGTGGTTAGTACGGACTGATCAGCTTTTAGCAACTTCAGCAGAATGGACATTTGCTCACTCAGCTTTTGACCTGTACTGACCTTATTAGCCTGCAAATAGTATAATTTTATACAGACTGAGTATAATTTCATACAGACTGCACCACAGTATTCTTCTTCAGGATAAAAACTAACTAACCATTCTTCTTCCTGACTCCAAAGTATTTCTAATCCTGTTTAATTTCAGTAAATACATCAGGATATAGGACTCAAGAGTGTGGCTAATGGTTAGCATTACCACACTCTTTCCTGCTACCACTTTCCATTTAATAGACCAGCAGCTGAACATGAAGAAAAAAAATTGTTGTTTTGTATCCCTTACCTCCATCCCAGCTAACAGAGAGCAGGCAGGAGGGTCATTTGGGGAAAAAAGCCTCCTTGAAGAATGCTGTACTCAGGTGTTCTTATTGAAACTCAAACCTATAGTAGCATCTGCAGGGCAAAGAGATACAACAATCTAATGAATTACATGGAATTCATGTAGAAAAAGGGTAAAAAATGTCTAGTATGTCTAAGTGAAATGGAAATTATTCAGCAGAAGGAAAGAAAGGATATTATTAAAAATACACGCAAGCCTATGAAAAATGCCAGAGATTGGCTGGAAAGCACAAAGAAAACCAAATATGAACACTTTTGGTTTACTGTCTAGTCATCACCGACCCTGGAACTCTGCTCAGCAGGTGGAGCTGAGAAGCTACTTAAACTGTCAGTCCACAACCCACTGCTTAAGTTTTAGTGCTGGTTGGAGTCACTTAGCAGAGGACATTACACTGCTCAAGCAAACCCCTGTCATTGCATACACATGTAAGCAAATGGGTACGCTTCTCTGAACTACCAACAAATGGGTCACTTGGGTAACCAGCAGGAACAAACACTTCTTGTGAACTGGGAAATATATAACTTTGCTTTGGTTTTGTCATCAAGTTATTGGACTGGAGAGATGGAGCCCATCCAATCACTCCACCACATCTCCTTGACCTAGATAGGCAGATTTGGCTTCTCAGTTGCTGAGCGCATGTTAATTGGACAGCAAGTAGTCATTCCAGCTAGGTGAAGAAGCTGAACCCGTGAACAGCACATTGTGGATCAGTTAAGTCTCCAATCCAAGGATAATGGTTGTTTGCAATATGTGTCAGCAATTTTAGCTGCAATTTTTAGGATGCAATCCTAACTTCGGGCACAATCCAGAGTAATTGTGAGTCCTTGCTCTGGTGTAAGAACAATTTACTCTGGATTGCAATATGAATTTCCCATAGGTTTTCACTAGGTGGTGCAGTAACTATGGGTGCACGTAATATCTCTTACATGCTCCCATAGTTACTCTGGACTGTAGGGATAATTTCCATTGAGGGTTGGCTGGCATAACTCATTGGTCTTCCCATTCCCATGGAGATGTAGGGAGGCAAGCGCATGTCTGTGCAGTGGCCTAACCCTCCCCCAGGAGTGGCTCAGAAGTGTCTTACAGCACTTTTGTGACACCTCCGGGTCAGTACAGGACTTATGCTGGTGTTTGGCTGGCTTAAGGATTGCAGCCAATCTTACAAAAGAGCTTCTGGAAGGGTAAAAGTGTCCAAAATACAGGAACATAACAGGAGAAGCAGGTTCATTCCTCACAATATGGGAACCAATTAGTCTCAGTGACACCTGGACTGAAGGCCAAAAGGGCTGATGTTGAATTACAGGCCATAGATGAATCAAAGTCATTTCTTCAGTCAAAGCTATTTTTCCTATGTCATGACAGCTTGTCCTTCCCTCCTGCAGCCAGTTGAAAGCCAGACCTGTTGGCACCTCTTGTTTGTACACAGAAGATACCAGAAGGATATTAAGGATCTCTGAACTTGTCCTTCTTGAGAGGGCAGGTCACACGGGAAATCATGTTTCTCTCTCATCATAGAGGAGTGCATAAGCTGCTGGCACAGCTCCTCTCATCTTGGTTCCAACAAATTTGACAGATCTGGACAACTCCTGTCAATATAAGACAAATACATTTCAAGAAATGTTTCCCAGTATGTGGTACAATTTAGCTTTATCCCCTCATTGCAATGTGCTTGCGTCCTGAACAGGTGCTCTCTCAATCCAGATGGCATGTCCCTTAACTGCCGATCCATGTTTGGGGCTTGGCCAAAATTCAGCAATTGAAGCTTTTCATTCATAAAAAATCTGTCACCTGTTGAATTTCTGCTATTATCCAGCTGTGAAAGGTGTTGTTAGATGCTAGCATAACACTGAGTGCAATCCTCTGCAGGTCTACTCAGAAGTAGCATCATTCCCTAATGCCAGAAGTGATGACCACGCCGTGGAGGATTCCATCTGGAAGAGAACAGTTCTGTGGGCTGCAAGTAGATAGGGTTACCGTATGTCCCAAACAACAGGCCCAGTCATGATTTTGGGGGATTGTGTTCACTTACTGGCAAGTGTGACAGCGGGTCCTGTCCTGATTTTCTGGAAGAGAATTATGGCAACCCTACCGTAGAACAATTATGTACCTCACAATTATTTTTGTTGTTGTTGTGAGGACAAAGAAGAGAAAATACTATGCAAGCCACCTGGGGCATTTGTGTTAGCATGAGAAAGGTGGGATATATTGTAAATCCCTTTAAATAAACAAACAAACAAACAAATTCCACTTTCTTCAGTGTGGCTTACTCACAGGAAAGCATATAAAAGACTGCAGACTTCACTGATTAGCTTTTGTGGTGAAAATTCTCAGATTTTTCACCTCTGTCCAATTTTGTACCAAAATGTCAGGTGAATATCTTAGGATTGCCTCTTGAATGGTTGATGATCCCAATGTCAGGAACTGGGAATAAAGAAGAAACCCAGAACATGTGTTCAGATATACTTAAAGGCATAGGATCATGATCCACCAATGGAGTGGGAAGATTATTTCTTGCTCATAAAGAATTATAAGTGATGGCAGAGGTGCTCGGTGTCTGCGAGGCTTATTCCCTGATCTTCCCAATTAGCACCTTACAGTCTGGCAGCTTCATTTGCTCTCCTACCAGATGGTTGCGTCTTTGATGCACTCTTGACTGCGTGTTGATTCTGTTCTTTTCATTAGCCTAAATACTTCAGGTCAATTGCTTGATGTGGGGCTTAATTACGGCGAAGGTGCCAAGTTACCTCAGGAGTTAAAGGTGCACTTAGTGGGGGGGAAAAGAGCACACCGGAACCTGCTAGAAGACACTTGCTTAATGACTCGCTCTCTGATAATGATTCAATTGTACAAACAAAACATTCCATGTATTCTAAAGAGGGTGCTGAGCACCACTGAAAAGGGCATGTTGAGGTGAAATTATATATAATAATTGCAGAGAAAGGCAAGGCTTCAGGTTAGCTCCTTTGAGGTCTGGGCTCCTGAAGTGGTTGCGATTATTTTCCACCTCTTGGGAGTTCATGATTATACTAATCAGAGCATACCAGCAGCAACTCTGTTACGTACATGACTGGTGGCTGAGCTGCGCTTAACATTTTATTCCGGAGTTAAAATTAGAAGCAAACATTACACTAATTCACAAATCCTTCTTTTTAAAATGAGGAAGTATCAGAGGTATGAGTCCTCACAGAAATCTCTCCTCCTTCTCCTTCTCTCCTGCATAGGCTGCTTTGGAAACAGATTCTGTTGTTCACCAGAAGAACAAGAGCCAGTGGGAAGTTGCACCTATTTGCTCCCAAAAGCAAGATCATCCTGCAACCCATTTGATTAAAGCAGGCCTCAGTCAGTCTTGAAAGACTATGGTATCATGCTCAGCGCTGCATATGCTGCATGCGAAGCACGAAAGCCTGGGTTGGATTGTTATGGAGGATAGGCTGTTACCCAAGCAGCAAATCCCACCACTCCACGCCACTGAATTAGTACAATGGAAAGGCAGAGCCGATACAATTGGATCCAGCTGGCGTCGCAGAGCTGGGATAAGGACAGGAGTTCACCCTGTCTTGTGGGGCCAACCTGGGTCTCGAACCCTCGCCTGCTGGTTAACAGGCACAGCGTCTTAACCACTTGTGCCACCCACACCCACATTTTAATCCACATTGGATTAAAATGCTTGTTAAATCCCCACTGATTCTGAGATCTCAAGCAAATCATCTTCCTATAGTCATGGTTCACAAATTTACCACTACCTCAGTGTCCTTCATCTTATGCCATTACATAAGATCTCACAGGAATAGCATAAGATCTTCTGCGATGTTGCAAGATTTCTTGCCAACTCAGCCCAGCAAACTAGCCCTTAGAATACCGGGATTTTTTTTCACGCGGACAACGGCACTGGTCAATTTGACCCATACGACCCTGTACTATAGTTAGGTACATATAATGCACATATGATGTACATATATTATACATATAATGAATAAATGTTGTGTCAAGTTTTAGTATAATTATTTTTATTGTGAAATAATGATTTTTTAGTACAATTTTTATCACCTAAGAGACTGCATGGGTCAATTTTGACCCATGCAACCCTGTACTATAATTAGGTACATACAATGTTCATATGATGTACATATAATGAATAAATGTTGTGTCAAGTTTTAGTATAATTATGATTATAATTAGTATGATGATTTTTAGTACAATTTTAGCTAGCAAAATATTGAATAACCAATAAAGGGCAATATGGGTTCAATATGACCTTGTACTATAGTTAGGTACATATAATGTACATATATCATACATATAATGAATAAATGTTGTGTCAAATTTTAGTCTATTTATTTTTATTGTGAAATAATGATTTTTTAGTACAATTTTTATCACCTAAGAGACTGCACGGGTCAATTCTACAAATCTACTACTACTCCCAAAAAACTGTGCCTAGGATGATCAGCCAGCCATCAAACACCACAAGACCAAAATCAAATCATAGAATCATAGAATCCTAGAGTTGAAAGGGACCTAGTAAATATTAGTAAATACAAGATAGTAAACAGTAAATACAAGAGCAAAAATATTCCCACACTTCCCACACACACACACACACACACACACACACACATATATCAAACTTACATCTTTCAAATCCAACAGGAGAAGACAAATGGAGTGGTCTGTGGTATTGAAGCAGAAATAAAAATCAGGCAGGATAGGTTTCCCTCAACAAACAAATGATATGTAGGTGTTGTTTTTCCCAAAGATATGTAGATGCAGATGTTGTAAATGTTGGTAGATGAAGGTTTCCAACAACAAAGATATGCAGATGGTCTCAGCAGGGGATTGCCCTTATGTTTCCTATAAGAAATGAAGGTATTTTGTGGCTAGCCATGACATAGAGAATCCTAGAGATGGAAGGGACCCTGTGGGTCATCTAGTCCAACCCCAAGCTTGTAACAGAAAATCCACTGGACACTGCACTATAGTTTAGTACAATTATTTTATACTAAATAGTGTGAAATTATGAATTTTAAGTATAATTTTAGCTAGCAAAATATTGAATAACCAGCGAAAGACAACACTGGTCAAATTTGACCCGATTTGTATCCTATGTATAAATTGGAATTTGCAGAAAAATTTTAAATTCAAAAGTTTCATGCTTTTGGAATTGTAACTGTCTAAATAGCAGGAAAAAGTCAGAAAGTCTTGTGAAGTAATAATAATAAATTCCAGTAAAAAACACAACACAAACTTCCTGGCGGATCATATTGACCCAGTTGGTATTTTAAGGGCTAGGAAGGCTCCTTTGTTGGTGCAAGTGTAACCTAGGTTGGCACAACTCATCGATCTTCCCATTCCCATGGTGGTGTAGGGAGGCAATCACATCTTTGTGCACTGGCCTAACCCTCCCCAGGAGTGGCACAGATGTGTCTTTTGGCACTCTTGTGACATTCTCAGGTCAGTACAGGACTTATGCTGGGACTTAGGCCAGCCTAACTGGAGGTTACAATGCAGCCCGTTGCATCCATCAGCATGTTTAAAAGGAAAAGGGGGGTAATGACAGTTCTGTATAATACATCCATAATTGATCAGCAGTAATAATATGAAAATACTGTATATAGACTGTCATGCTGAGTCAAATCATTGGTTCCTCCATAACAGTACTGCCTATACTGGCTGGCAGCTTTTTTTCCAGCCTTCGAGGAAATGCCAAAGGTTGAAGCTGGTACTTCCTACATATGCCAAGTGCTGACCATTCCTCCATCCTTTTTACAATTTATGAAAACCACAAAAATGCTCTTGAAACTTATCACTTTTCCACAATTTACTCCTGAATAAATTCAGCATTGAGAATACAATGCTAAACACAATTTCCTGGGAATAAGTCCCACTGAACAAAATGAGGCTTACTTCTGAGTAGACATGGTTAGAACTGTGCTCCTCATCTTTGAACAATAGTGTATCTCACACTCCCCAAATCACTCCATCTCATAGTCTGAGATCAGAAACTCCTAGAGCTGCTTTGCAGTCAAGCCAACTCTTTCATTTGACACAACCTGAATGGTTAGTAGTCTGGAATGTTATCATGATGTCATCTCTTCTTATGATTAAGATGGAAAATTCAGAATTCTTTCCAAGTCTTCTTCCTTCGCAATTTCTCATTATTTTTAAGTGGTCAAAGAAAGTGTTGAAAAGGAGAGAGCCACTTCTACTAAGAACAGGAGTAATTGGAAGTTAATGAAATTCAGTCCTTTTTAAGAAAGAAAGAAAGAAAGAAAGAAAGAAAGAAAGAAAGAAAGAAAGAAAGAAAGAAAGAAAGAAAGAAAGAAGAGATGGATGGATGGATGGATGGATGGATGGATGGATGGATAGTGTTTATTTATTTATTTACTGCCTTTCCCATGCTAACACAAATGCTAAAGACAGTGTTAGAAGTTTTAGTTCCTCCTGTCCCCTCCTGCTCTCCTCATAACAATACTGTGAGGGGGGTGAGCCTGAGAGTGAGTGACTCTCAGAGTGACTCTCAGTCTGAGAGTGAGTGACACCCCAGAAGTATTTATGGGATGGAGTCATGGGAATGCATAGAAGAGTTCTGAAAGCCATTGCTACTTGACTTGTTGCAGGCTCCCAACGATGTCACTTTTCCAGTGTGGGTGGCACTTCTGATCATGGCTAGAAGAGAGAGGAAGACTGAGTGGTTTTCCTAACCCCCACTTTTAGAACTACTAGCCAATCAGACCAAGGGGTGAGAGGGAGGGAAGGCCATTCAATAGCAATGCTCTGCTCACCACTCTCTCTTCATGACATCTAAGCATGGAAGATTCCACTCAGAGCATCAGCTGCAGAGATGCCAACTATGGCTATTTCAGTGGTGGGTTTCAGAGGGTTCTCACAGGTTCTACAGAACCCTTTACTAATGAGCGCCTGGTTCTGAGAACCGGTTACTAATGGGACATAGAACCTGTTCTTAATTTAGGTTATTAGGGCATAGAACCTGTTGTTAATTTATTTGAAACCCACCACTGCTATAGGTGCTCCACGAAGTGCCCCAGTGTGGGACTCTTCTCCAAACACAGGCCATAATTTGGCCAAATTGGTCCAATAGCCCTAATACCAGCCTTATCTGGGAGGAAGACAAAGTGAATAAAATAATGTCTTCCACTCCAGAATGAAGAAGAACTCCAGGCTTGTTCTTCTTCCCCAGCCAGCACACTTTTAAAAGGCTGAGTTGCTAACTGTGGCCAGGAGCTATTTCTGCAGCCACGTGATCCTGAGTATCTAATCATTGCAGCACATGCTGCACAATATGGAGTCTCTATTGAACTTTGCACAACAGTCGAGTTTTTAGGCTGCCTCTTGTTTTTCAACAGGTCCTGCTCTGTGATTTTAACAAGTACTTTGAGATGCAGCAGATGTGTATTTGCTAATTAGATGTGACTCTCATTACAGTGGCCTGCTTAGAGGATTATGATTAATGAACTTTTTCACTTGCTTGTTCCATTCCAACACCAACTCTAACACAAATTATTCCTTTCACTCACTAACAGATCCTTTTAATGGGAAAGCAACTGAAATTGGATTTTTTTAAAAAAGACATTGAAGCCCAAGTACTATATTTTTGAAATATCTTCTCTAAAGTGACAGGGATGAGCCTCTTGAGTTCTACTGGATATATATTCTTCTTCTTCAGAGTTTGATGGAAATGCATATGTCTCTTCTATATATATTTTCCACCACTTTAAGGAGGGCCCCAGCAGTAAGTTTAAAAAGCCTCATAAATTATGCAGGGTATTTTGATAAATGTACAGGAAGTGAGAGCCCTCTTTTAAATTTCATAGCAGGGGAAAAGAGAACACAAAGTAGGATTTGTCATTTAGTAAGGAAGAGAGGTGTGCCTCTTACCCCAGCTTTCCACCTTTCACTGTTTGTCAAATTTTCCAGTCTTCTGCATTTCCACAGCATTTCAGCATTGCATCTCATTAGAGTTTCTCTTTCATGAGGACAAAATCCTGCTTGGTAATATTCCTTCCTCATGACTGCCATGGAGTGTTGCTGTCCTTAGAAGTGCCCCCAAAATACACCAGGTAGCCAAAGGGTTAACTGTAACTTATTTTTCAACAAGGCCAGCCGACAGCCATGTTCTGTTGCAGTGGTTCTCAAATTGGGAGTCAGGACCCCGTTGGGCGAGGGGGGTTTGCAACTTAATTTCAAGGGGGATGCAAAAGGCTAGGTGCTGTCATCCTGGAATAGGGCACTGGGCACCACCATTTTGGAATGGGGCATTCAAGCTGCCATCCATACTTTCCTGGGAGAAACAGTACAATCCAGAGCAACTAATCTGTCCACATAAGAGCCCTTGGGTTGCTAGATCTATCACTAGGGTGTAGCAACTGCAACATGCTCCACCCCAGTTACTCTGGAAGAGGCTTAGGGCAGAGCAAGGCAACATAGGGTGCCCTAAGAGAGGAGGACCTGCTCTACCCTAGCTGAACTGCCCTAGGCAGTTCAGGAGAGGCATGTTGAGGGCATGTTTAGCATTGCTTAGAGCAGAGCAGTTACTCTGTATCCAGAGCCTGTTTCCAAGGCAGAAATGCCCTCTTCCAGCTCCTCAGAGATATACCACCTCAAGAGCATGTACAGTAATGAGTAGACACATAGGGGTCCATGATAAGGCCTGAGTAAGAATGGCAGTGTTGACCAAAAATCTGAGTTCTTGGCCAGCCTAGCTGCAACCCCTGCCTCTCAACCTCAGGATATGGAACAACTACAGCTGCCCACAAACCTCAGGATACAGCAGGCCACTCCAAGAAGCCCCTTGTATTCACTGTAGAATGTATTGGCATCTCATCAGGGACTCCTTATAAGGCAGGCACCCAGTGGTGTCACCAGACTGGTGCGGCTGGTGTGGGCTGCATTGGGTGATGCATTCCGTATGGGGTGATGCACCGGAGGAGTTTGACTGTCCTTTGGCAGACCCTGGGCGTCAGCACGCCCATTCAGGCCTGCTCCAATGTGGAGTAGCAGCCAGAAGCTGCCGCTCGTCCTCGGAGCTGGCCTGAACGGCCATCTGAGGTGCACTGTTCAGAAACAGACTGAGCATGCAGAACAGCTTCAGAGGAGACTTCCTTAGAGCAGAGAAAGTCCGCGCCTCTGCACAGCCATTCGGCCTCACTCAGGAGGCGGAGCGGTAGCCGAATGGCTTCAGAAAGAGTACTGCACAGGCACCAACTCTGACGCCTGCACAGTCTTCCCTGAAGCCAAAAGGCTTCAGAAAAGTACTGCACAGGTGTCAGAGATGGTGCCTGCACAGTACTCTTTCTGAAGCCAGTTGGCTTCAGAAACAACTGCGCAGGCGCCAACCTTGGTGACTGTGCAGTCCAGGTGAGGGGGGGGGGCTCATCCCAGGGATGACGCACAGACTTCCACACCAGGTGATGTGCAGAGTCATGTCACCACTGTAGGCACCACAGCTGTTCCTTGTTCAGTGTGATTTGAGGGGTGTCTCCTCAGGAGCAAGTCCTCCCCATGTGTCAATTACTTAACATTCTATGGAGCAGTTAGGGCAGCCCAGGCATCCTGACTCTGGATGCAGCATAACTTTCTGCTCTGGATACAGAATAGTTAGGAGAGAGCAGTTAGGGCAGAGCAGGCTGAACTTGCTCTGGATTGTGCCCTAAGTCTCATTGAACACAATGAATTGAAATGAAAGAACTCTCACATTGATGTCACAGTGATGTGAAGAACAGTGATGTCACTTCTAGCCATGACATCACTTGGGGAGGGCCCGGAGAGATCCCAGAGAGAAGAGGGTCCTGGGCTGAAATTTTGGAGAACCACCACCTTTCTGTGGAATAGGAGAGACCTACTGTTGCTAGTAGCAAACTCCCCAACTCTTTATTCCAAAAAAGAGGATTACACTTACTACATTTGTCCCACCTGTGGGTTGGCAGGGAAAGGTTTGATTTGAATTGAGTTACCTCTGCACCCAAGCTCTACCAAAGAATTTGGGGTCAGCATGCTTAGCTGACATCCATTCTGAAACCCATTGTCAGGGCTCTGTGAGTTTGATGACTGCTTGTCTAGATGACACGTGAAAGTAGGCCTCCGTCAGTCTTGAAAGACTACGGTATCGTGCTCTGCGCTGCATACGCTGCATGCAAAGCACGAAAGCCTGGGTTGGATTGTTATAGAGGATAGGCTGTTATCCAAGCAGCAAATCCCCACTCTCCACGCCACTGAATTAGTCCAATGGAAAGGCAGAACCAATACAATTGGATCCAGCTGGCGTCGTAGAGCTGGGCTAAGGACAGGAGCTCACCCTGTCTTGTGGGGCCGACCCGGGTCTCGAACCCTGGCCTGCTGATTAACTGGCACAGTGTCTTAGCCACTTGCGCCACCCACATGTGAAGTGTGAATGAAACACACACTGCAGATAGGTAGATATGTAGGAGTGGAATCCCAAGTTGAGCATAGGCTATGAGCCTACATGCATCAGAGGGCCCATCTGCCTGGGTTAATGTGGGGGGGTTTAGTGCAGGATTTTGTCACAAGCTCCCAGCAACCTGGTGCTGGAACTGGAGAAGTCTCTGGCTGCAACTTCCTTTTGAGGCCTTATGTAAAGTGATAGCTCCTAGCTTCCTTGTGAATAAGGTAAAACACTTCTGGAATAACTTCAACTCTTTACCAGTTAGTAAATGCAGAGGATGTTACAGCACGATGAAAACAATATGAATTCAATTCTAGTATCAACACACATTAGATCTTCTGGTTCTTTTTTCTGCTGCCTAAGTCGATTTTTGGAGCGTTAGCTTGTCGTGAGATATTTTACAAAGCCATTACCACTAAATCCATGCTATTGAAATGAGATCCATCTTCTCAAAAGTGTTAATAACTCATCAACACCCATTAAGGAAGTGGTTGATTTAAGAGATGTTTGACTGGAAAAACAAAGTTGGTTTCTATTGGTCTAATTCATAGATGGCTACGGTCTACCAAAGATTGATTGCTAACATCACTTTGCTTACTTACCATGCTGCTTCTGGCAAATTGCAAATGACTGCAACGAAATAAGAAGATGGATTTGGAAAGCTAATCTCTTGTTTGTAAAATTGTTCTGCATCTAATGTTAGTCTTTCTTTGTGTAAACTAAGTTGATTGTAAAATTGCTGGTGCTCTTTGAAATATGAGAATCATGGTGCAATTATTCATAAGCCACTATTTGCCATCTGGGAAAGGTGATTCTAATGCTGATTCAGTTGCAGATGTGGCCCTTGTGTTGTCCCAGGGCAGAGGATGGCAACATGCCACTTCCCCTGCAACAATGTCAACCCCTCAATACCCCAGAGGAAACTCGCTGTCATTCTGGAGCCTCCTGCAGGCAAGGACAGAGCGTGATCTAGTAACCTGCCCAAGTCTTATCCTATGGAACTAGATAAGGTTGCTAGAATACTGCCATAGCAATAACTGAGCTTCAGTTGATAGTTTTCAATGTAAGCTACAGTATATGCTTCACCCGGCTTTCTGATGGTTCATTTTCTGATGATTCACTCTTTCAACATTTTTCAATCATACTCAGAATTATTCATTCGATGTATGTTCTGCTCTTCCAACATCTTTCTGTTGTTCGCTAAAATTGCCCTTCCCCATGTTGGTTTGCCTGTGACATGGTGATAATGGCTACAATCCAGGGCAAATTCAGCCTGCTCTGACCTAACTGCACTCTCCTAACTATTCTGTATCCAGAGCAAAAAGTTATGCTGAATCCAGAGAGTCAGGAAGCCTGGGCTGCCCTAACTGCTCCAGAGCATGCTAAGTAATTGACACAAGGGGAAGACTTGCTCCTGAGGAGACACCCCTCAGATCATACTGAACAAGGAACAGCTGTGGTGCCTACAGTGGTGACATGACTCTGCACATCACCTGGTGCGGAAGTCTGTGCGTCATCCCTGGGATGCGCACCCCCCCCCCCCACCTGGACTGCACAGTCACCAAAGTTGGCGCCTGCGCAGTTGTTTCTGAAGCCAACTGGCTTCAGAAAGAGTACTGCGCAGGCACCATCTCTGACACCTGCACAGTACTTTTCTGAAGCCTTTTGGCTTCGGGGGAGACTGTGCAGGCGTCAGAGTTGGTGCCTGTGCAGTACTCTTTCTGAAGCCATTCGGCTGCCGCTCCGCCTCCTGAGTGAGGCCGAATGGCTGTGCAGAGGCGCGGACTTTCTCTGCTCTAAGGAAGTCTCCTCTGAAGCTGTTCGGCATGCTCAGTCTGTTTCTGCGCAGTGCATCTCAGATGACCGTTCAGGCCAGCTCCTCAGACAAGTGGCAGCTTCTGGCTGATTCTCCGCCTTGGAGCAGGCCTGAATGGGGGTGCTGATGCCCGGGGCCTGCCAAAGGACAGTCAACTCCTCCGGCACATCACCCCATACGGAGCGCATCCCCAATGCAGCCCACACCAGCCGCACCAGTCTGGTGATGCCACTGGGTGCCTGCCTTATAAGGAGTCCCTGTTGAGATGCCAGTACATTCTACAGTGAATAGAAGGGGCTTCCTGGAGTGGCCTGCTGTATCCTGAGGTTTGTGGGCAGCTGTAGTTGTTCCATATCCTGAGGCTGAGAGGCAGGGGTTGCACCTAGGATGGCCAAGAACTCAGATTTTTGGTCAACACTGCCATTCTTACTCGGGCCTTATCATGGACCCCTATGGGTCTGCTCATTACTATACCTGCTTCTGAGGTGGTATAACACTGAGGGCTGGAAGAGGGCATTTCTGCCTTGGAAACAGGCTCTGGATACAGAGTAACTGCTCTGCCCTAGGCAATGCTCAACATGCCCTCAACTTGCCTCTCCTGAGCTGCTTAGGCTGCCCCAGTTAGGGCAGAGCAGGTCCACCTCTCTTAGGGCACCCTATCTTGCCTTGCTCTGCCCTAAGCCTTCTTCAGAGTAACTGGGCTGGAGCATCTTGCAGTTGCTCCAACCTAGTGTTAGATAGGGCAACCTAAGGGCTCTTATGTGGACAGATTAGTTGCTCTGGATTCGGCTGTAAGACTGTTTTGGTAGTTCCTGGTGTAGTCCCATTTCCGAAGGAGTTAATGAAAATCCATTTGCAGAAATCTTTGTATGACAGGTAGAATAAGTTTGTTAAAAAGGGCAGTTGTAATTTGCTAGCTAATAAAGCATCTGAAGCAACATTTGTAAACAAAAAAAGACCAGATTCCACTTTTCAACCATTTCTGCTTTTCATCACAGCTCTGGTCCCTAACCTGTCAGATAAGCGGATGATGCTTTTGTCTTCAAGACATCTTTCTTATCCCACCTCTTTCTAAATCAGTTTTCCACTATAAGTAGATTGTCATACCACTATGGATTGTTCCATGACAGAGAAAATATTTTTAATATTCCAAACAGAAATTGTTTTACCAAGGCTGGAATTCATACCTACATACATATGAGTAAGTCCTAGTCAACTCAGCGGTACTCACCTCTGAAAAAAATATGCATAAATTTGTGCTGCTAGTGCTCACGCCAGCTGGATCCAATCATATTGGCTCTGCCTTTCCATTGGACTAATCCAGTGGCGTGGAGAAGGGGGATTTGCTGCTTGGGTAACAGCCTGTCCTCCATAACAATCCAACCCAGGCTTTCATGCTTCGCATGCAATGTATGCAGTGCTGAGCACAATACTATAGTCTTTCAAGACTGACAGAGGCCTGCTTAGTGCTCTTATCTAATTCCCACAGTTTTCATGCCCCACTCTTTTTTTCCTGGGATTTGGGTTGCCATATGTCCTGAAAAATAGGGACAATGCCAATTTGGGGGATTGTGTTCATATACTGACAAATGGGAGAGAAGGTCCTGTCCCAGTTTTGTGGAAGAGAATTATGGCAATCCTACCAGCAATGGTTTCCCAGGAACCATCCATTTCCAAGTAGCCCAGGACCTAATCCATTTCCTTTTAAGTAGAAGAGGGTGCTGATAAGTATTGAGCCCTACCCAGAAAACATTGAGCTAGTGCAGAGTATTCTGGTCAGTTTGTCTATATGCAATGGTGCAAAAAATCAACTACCTTTAATTTTAAATTAAATTGTTTTTCAGGTTCGAAGTGAACATGGCAGTACCCCCAGAAAAGTTGAGTGTGGAAGAGCATAGGACCACAATCAAGTTCCTGTTTCTCCACGGAAAAGGTGTGAAGCAGATCCATGATGAAATGTCACAAACTTTGGGAGACAGTGGCCCTTCATAAGCAACAGTTATTGTTCCAAAACAGCCACTGTCTCCACACATTTCCTCTTTTGTTCAGTTGTCAAAAGTTTTGGGATCCAAATTGCTACAAGCTTTCTTACTTTCTTACTTATGAAATGGCCAGTTTTAAAATTGACAACCCAACATTTAACTGTTACATATGAAGGCAGGCCACTGTATAATGCTGGTTTTTTCTACACTTGATTGCTGGAACAGAATGTGTGAATGGGCACCATGAAAAGGCACTGAGATGTGAGAAGATTGCTGAAGTTATCTGGACTGCACATCTCTTGCAGCCATCCAGTGATAAAAATTGTTGCACACACAGGCCCAAAGTGACACATCTGTAAGCACACAAACAGATTGAGGCTGTAATCCTATATATATATATATATTTGTTTGTTTGTTTGTTTGTTTGTTTATTTATTTATTTATCCAAGAGGAAGCCCCACTGAACCACTGTGACTAATTTTAAAAAGGTATGCACAGGATTGCATTGTCGATATGTTTCTGCTGCAATCTGTTATTACATATTTAGTGTAAGGGCACAATCCAGAGTAACTACGGGGAGTCCTCGCTCTGGTGTAAGAACAATTTGCTCTGGATTGCAATACGAATTTCCCATAGATTTTCACTGGGTGATCAGTGATGGGATTCAAATAAATTAACAACCGGTTCTCTGCCCATCTGGCAGCCACTTTTAAATGGATATTTTTAAACTTTATATTGCCTATCTCTTGTTAACAACCGGTTCTATAGAGTAGGTGCGAACCTGCTGGAGCCCACCACTGTGGGTGATGCAGTAACTACTAGTGCACGTAATCCCTACAATCCAAGTAACTACGGGAGCACGCAAGAGACATTATGTGTACCCGTCGTTACTGCACCACCTAGTGAAAACCTATGGGAAATTCATATTGCAATGCAGAGCAAATTGTTCTTACACCGGAGCAAGGACTTCCCGTAGTTACTCTGGATTGTGCCCATCGTCTCTTACATGCTCCCATAGTTACTCTGGATTGTAGGGTATGTCCCTTTAAAACTAGTGGAAATTACTTTAGAGAAACACTGCACAGAGCTGGGCTTCTATGCTTCTGAAAAGGCATTATCAGGAGAAAAAGGGGGGGGACCCCAAAAAGTGCATAAGGTGCCATACAGGCTCATTCTTTGCTTGTATTTATCTAGCTTTAGTGCTTGCTGCACATTAACTAATTACAGAGTTAAATGTACTATTCTTTTCAGACTATTGAACATCGCATTTGTAGTTCATTAGCATGCAAATGGCTCTAAGCTGATTGTCTCTTTGGTCACACTGCTCCATAGCTCACAGGATAGAAGTACCAGAAGTTCAACAATAATGGCTTGCATTGTTGCTACAAGGAATTGGTGATTAGTGAAGAATTGTGTGTGTATATATGTGTGCAACTATCATGAATTAATTGCAGTTTGTTTATTATTGTGGATTTTTTTAATCACAGGATTCTTTTTTAAGTATAATGTTAAATACCCAATTATTTTGCAATAGGAAGGGATAATTGTCTTCAGTTTATCCAAGATCACCTTTTAACTTGGCAAATTATGGGAAATCTAGCTGTTCACTGCATTAGGGGTAGGAGAAGGAGGGGAGGAGGAGATGAAGGACTTCCTGCAACCTCATACAGCCAGGGTGAATCATTGCTACAAAATAAATTAAATAATAACCCTCTATAATCCTTTATACCAATTTTACGATATTTTACCAATATCGTATTTTTCAAAGGATGGTAAATCAAATGACAACGAAGTTCCCTAACCAGCAAAATTACATCAAACTGACTTGGGGAAAAAACCCAGCCTGTTTTTGTACCTTAACTTGTACCTTAGCTAGTTGTACAGAAACTACCGCATGAAGCTTTTTATGATATGATTTTTAAATATGAATCAGAAACTACCAGGTGAAGCTTTTTATGATATGTTTTTAAAATAAGCTTTTTAAATATGATCACCTGTGACTATTTTGAGTTTAAGATACGTTAAAGTTACAGCTACAACAGATGGTTAAAGGTTAGCAAAAAGCAGGCCTCCATCAGTCTTGAAAGACTATGGTATCATGCTTGGCGCTGCATATGCTGCATGTGAAGCACAAAAGCCTGGGTTGGATTGTTATGGAGGATAGGCTGTTACCCAAGCAGCAAATCCCCTCTCTCCACGCCACTGAATTAGTCCAATGGAAAGGCAGAGCCGATACAATTGGATCCAGCTGGCATCGCAGAGCTGGGCTAAGGACAGGAGTTCACCCTGTCTTGCGGGGCCAACCCAGGTCTCGAACCCTCGCCTGCTGGTTAACAGGCACAGTGTCTTAACCGCTTGTGCCACCCACACCCACATTTTAATCCACATTGGATTAAAATGCTTGTTAAATCCCCACTGATTCTGAGATCTCAAGCAAATCATCTTCCTATAGTCATGGTTCACAAATTTACCACTACCTCAGTGTCCTTCATCTTATGCCATTACATGAGATCTCACAGGAATAGCATAAGATCTTCTGCGATGTTGCAAGATTTCTTGCCAACTCAGCCCAGCAAACTAGCCCTTAGAATACCGGGATTTTTTTCACGCGGACAACGGCACGGGTCAATACGATTGGATGCAGCTGGCATCGCAGAGTTGGGCAAAGGACAGGAGTTCACCCTGTCTTGTGGGGCCGACCCGGGTCTTGAACTCTGGCCTGCTGGTTAACGGGCACAGTGTCTTAACCACTTGCGCCACCCACAGCCCGCAGGTTTGCAACACTGCATCAGAATTACACAGGCTGGAGAGAAATCATTAATTGTAGAGCACACACTATATGTTCAGAAGGTTTAAGATTCAGTTTTGGGACTGGGAAAGATCCCTCTCTGGAAACACTGGAGAATCACTGCCAATAAGTGTAGACAACACTAAGCTAGATGGACCAATGGTCTGATTCAGTAAGAGGCAATATGGCAATGTCAATATAGCATAGGTTGATCAGAACAGAAGAATCAAATATCATTCCTTGTCAGGGCAAGACATGTCTACTCAGAAGTAAGTCTTGCAAACTGACCACAAGCAAAGATAGTACTGATTACCTGCACAAAGAACGTTTTTCTGGCTAACATACTATGCAGGAAGAGCAGAAACTCCCATGAATGAGGAGTAGCAAGCAGAGATTCCCCAAACAATGTCTTTAGTTCACCTTTGGATTGCTGACTCAAGTACTGACAGCTTCAGATCTCTCATTGCCAGCTTAATCCGTGCAGGGATCACTGCAAGGACATGCCAGCTTAGTCTGTGAGGGGGACGCAGCAAGGACTCTCCATCTTGCTTAGCCAAGTGACTGCCTTTTCCCTTGTTGTACTCCTGGGGCACGCTGTCATTTTTTGGTTTGTTGAGTACATCGTGGCTCTCTCCATAAATCCTGCAGCCTAAGGTTATGTATGAATTTCCATTTCTTCTGCTGTTTGGTATACAGCATTATAATGAATGCAGATTCTCTGCATAACACTGTACACACAACTTGAATAGAAGAGCATATATCATTAAATTCAAAATAAAAGCACTCTCATAATAGCTAAAGGTAGGTTTGGTACCAGGATAATTCCTGATCTACTGGCAAAGCAATTGACTTTCCTCATTATACACTGCCCTTGGGAACTAAGGCATATAGTAACTATTTCTCAGAAATGTAATGATCAGGCAAAGCTCTTATATATAAGAGTTCAATTTGAGTTTTAAAGCCTGGGAAGGGTTGCAAATGGCAAATTTAGAGCAGAATCCTAACTAGATCTACTCCAAGTCCCTTTGTATTTATTCAATGGGTCATACTTCAAGGAAAGTGTCTTTAGGATTGCAACCTTAATGTTTCTGTTATGGCAGTGTTTCTGATACGTGTTTGTAACTACCGTATTTACTTGAATATAATGCACCATCAAATATAATCCGTACCCTATACTTAAAATACTGCATTTACTCCATTCTAATTAAAATCGAATCTAATGCACACTCTGATTTTGCAGACTGAATTCAGCTGAAAAAGGTGAGCATTATATTTGAGTAAATACAATATGTCTATCTATAAGGCTCAAGCATGATGGTCTGGCTAGTCAGTCATGTTTTTCAGTTCTGTATACTGGGAAAGACCATCAGTGTCAATACCTGCTTGGAAGCTTCTGTCTGGCTATTGCTGAAATATTTTAAAAAATATTTTTTTTTTAAAAAAAAAGTTTGTTCACCATGTCACATGCAAATCAACAGCAAGGAAGACAATGATGATTCATGACCACTTCATCAATTTGCAGTCTCCCACCCAGGAGCTCCCCAAGTCTTTCCCTGCTTAGCTATCTTCAACAGCCCTTAATCACCAGACCACACCTGCTACCTTTGGTTGAAAAAGAAACATAATATTGGATTAGAAGTAACAGATGGACTTTGGTTGAATTATGGCATGGGAGCTACCTTCTAGATCAGAGGCCTCCAATCTCTGGCCTTTGGCCCTTGGAAAGCCTTAATCCAGCCTGTGGCCAGCCTCTGGACCCTGCAAGCTTCTGGCCACTTGATTGAACACAACCGGAGCTATGCTCCGGTTAGGTCTGGAGGGTGTTTGGAGGGGGAAAAAATCCTAGTTTTCCCCCAAACCAGAAGTACCTTCTTGTGTCCTCTGAAGGCTTTTAAAACATGCTGGGGAGGTTAAGGAGGGTCCATCTGAGTATGTGCTAAATTGTAATCCATTCATTATCCAATTTATTCATTTGTCTACATTTTAACGCCAATGTATTTATTTGAATTTTATGTTTACATTTATTTTCTGGCCTTTGACACTATGCCATTTATTTGATGTGGTTCACTGGCTGAAATGTTTAGAGATCCCTGTTCGAGATGTATGAAAAAGGCATATCTTCCTTCATTCCTCGAAGTTGGAGAGAGTTGCTTCTATCGGCCCTCCCTACTATGCCATCTGCCCCCCTACTTGCTTGAATTTTTTATAATATCCTTTCTTTCCCCCTACTATGCCCTTTGGGAAGAACATCCACACCCCCATGGACCTTCCTTGACAAATGCTATAATGAAATGGCCCCTAAGGAGCTAAAAGTTGTTATTCCCAATTTGTGAGATGAAAATAGGCTGCAGTCCTATCCATACTTTTCTGGGAGCAAGTTCCATTAACTTTAATGGGACTTTCTGAGTAGACAGACATAGGATTGGGCTCACAGTTGCCTAAAATAGTTGAGGACTCTAACAGAGACATGAGTGTGTAAGAGAGAGAGTGAGTGAGTGAGTGGGTGAGTGAGGGGGGGGGGGGAGGTTTCAATAACATTAGCTGAATTTTTTGACATAGGAAGGGGAGCATGTTTCCTGCAAGAAAGCCATATGCTTCATGCTTAAGCCTGCATTTGGCCCACTATGTCTGGAACTAGCCAGTATGATTGGCATTTGAAAAATAAGGAACAAAAATGTCTTAAGGGCTTTCCAGCTGTGAAAGATTTGAGTTTCAAGTGCCTTGGAGAAGACTAGAGAATGATCTGTTTGACAGCATGTATTCAAGTTGAAGAAGAGCTTTGAGCCGTTCTGAGGAAAATTCTCTTTTACAAAATTGCTTAGAGAAATGCGTAGGGAAAAAAGCATGTCATAGTTTTTGTGTTGGACTATCACAATGCACCACTTCTTCCATTACTTTGCACTCTTCATGCTTCACAGACAAAAATCCATGATTCCTATAGGATAAAAAGGTGCATAGATTGATATATCAATCAAACATGTTTTGCCCAAAATATAGAAATGGCATAGATAGATTTGGAAGCAAGATCTGTATCCTGAAGGTTGAACTGTCTACCATTAAATCGATGCTGTGTACTGTTACATTTAAACAAAACAATCGGCAAAATGGTTACTTTCGTGCTGCTGGTCACATTTAATTTAATCCTTATAGCAGATAAATCAGCATTGCTGGCAATGTAGAATTATTTAACTAAAGCATGGAAGTGGAACATTCATTTCCTATCAGGACCTACCTGGGTGAACCCAAAGTTGCCATGGGTTATGATAACAACTTAAACAAAAGAAAGTGGTCGACAACAAATATTGCCTGACACGTTCTGTATACATGTGTTTGTGGTGTTACCAAAGAGCAAATATATTTGTAAGGGGAATTAATAAGAATTGCTCTTACTGGAAACAATGCAAGACCTTTTCAGTAAATAAGGAACAGTGTCTCTACAGAGAGATATAACTTTGTAGGAGGGCATGAACTTGAGAAAATGTTTATTTCTAAATAGGAATTTATTATAAAGGACAACAATCAAAATACATGAATAACAGATAAAAGTCCTTCGCAACCTAGCTTACATGTTTGTATCTTCTTTGCTTGAGAGCAACAGAGAGAAAGCAGGGAAAAGGGGGAAGGAGGTGAGATAGGGAAGCAGGTGTCAAAAACCGCTATTAAGATTATTCAGGTTACATCCTTGTGATTCTGAGGAACCAAGTCAAGCCTTGGGAGAAACAAGCTCTCCTTGTCGGGAGACAAGCTCTAAGAATCTGAGGCAAGTGTACCCAAATGGGGTGGGACTCGAACCCACAATCCCTTGAGGCACTACCCAGGTCCTTGGAGAGGCAATCAATGAAACAAGAGGATGCTATGCAAATCCTTTATTGACTACCTGTATAGCAAGGCTGGAAAGACAGAATGACTATACCAGCCTAGATATACAATAAGGAAACTACTTTTATAGGACTGTTTTAAGTGATGAGGGTACAAATATCAAGGAGGAGGGGTACAAATGATTGAAAGTCAGGCTTGGACTCTGGTTTGCTAGATTTTGCGCAAGGGTGGGATTCAGGGGATGATGACAAGCAATGGATGGGCAGGCCGGAAGGCAACATGTCACCAACTCTTTTGAGACTGTGCATTGTCAGGGCTGATTGGGGCTATTGCTTAATCGGATAAACCATGTATTTTTGCTATAATCCATCCTTATCATTCTGGCCTGGATGTTTTGTTCCTGGCCTTCTATTCTGGCTCAGAGAGGCTGACCTTGCAATGGGGGCCTGAAGGGGGATTGCGCCTGGGTCACTTGGACCTAACAAGATATTCAAACAGGCTGTTTATAACAGTTTTAGGACAGAACATATCATATTATATTATATCAGAGCAAGTATAGAAATGAGTAGACCCATAGGGGTTCATGATAAGGCAGAGTAAGAATAGCAGTGTTGACCAAAAATCTGAGTTCTTAGCCAGCCTAGCTGCAACCCCTGCCTCTCCACTTCAGGATATGGCACAACGATGGCAGCCACTATCCTGTGGATACTGCAGGCCACTGCAAGAAGCCCCTTGTATTCACTGTACTCTGTATTGGCATATCATCAGGGACTCCTTATAAGGCAGACACCATAGCTGTTCCTTGTTCAGTGTGATCTGAGGGGGGGGGGCCCTCTGGAGCAAGCCCTCCCCAGGTGTCACTGACTTGGTGCCTGGAGCATGCTCTGCAGCAGTTAGGGCCATCCAGGATTCCTGACTCTCTGGATGCAGCATAACTTTCTGCTCTGGTTTCACAATAGTTGGGGCAGCCCAGCTAGTGCACTTTTCTCTGCCCTAACTCTGGACTGTGCCCTTAGTTATTGTATTGTGGTATATGTGTCAGTTGGCAGGCAGACAAACCCAGCAGAAGTTTTCCAGTTAGAAACAAGGACTATCATTAAGGACTACATTTGCTTTATTTTGCAGATTTTGTCACTCATCTTAACAGCTTTAAGCCAATTTGCAAAGGCAAATTGGGAAATATTGGCAAACCTGCTTCCATTTACAGCCAAATTTCATGTGACTTTATGGCCTGTTTTGCCCTTTTAACTTTTATTTTGAAAAATGAAAGGCATAAACTGGCTCAGTCTGGATTGGGATCATGGTGGGTATGGGGGGATTTAACCCTTTGGTCCCATCATGGCAAAGCTAACTTGGAAAACCACCATCAATGGGCACTTCTCCTCCTGGGTAGATTCCTCCTCACTGAGAATCCATGCACTGACCTGTATGTGAAGTCTGGGCACAGAAGCCAAGGTCATGAAACCTTCTGAGGATCCTTGGCAGCTGCATAGGTTCTACTCCGGAGTTATTATCCCAGAATCACAGCACTTACTAAATCTTGCAATCCAGCCCTTTTAAAACTTAGTCACCAGCACATTCCTGCATAATATTCTTGGCAACCATCCCTGTGAACTGGGCAAAGCAGTTTTTTTTTAAAGTGGTATCCTCTTAACAGTGGGAGAGTAATGGCCTGCTTACTCCAACACAGCATCTTTTCTAATAGTTGTTTGCTGCTGTTTCTTGTGCGTCTTTGTAGATTGTGAGGATGAGGAATCATTTCTTTCTTTGCAACTCAAATTGGTTTGTGAACTGTTTTGCTTGATAAAACATGTAAATATTCTTATTGAGAATAATATAAGTACTCTGTTGGTTCAGGCCAAGAGCCCACCTAATCTAACAACATGTATTTAACACAGACTATGAGCTTGTGGCACTAGCAGATAAGAGTACTATCAGTACTACCTGCTTTACTGCTACTGTAAAAGTGCTTCCAGCAGTGTATGAAGTGGTGTACTACCAGAGTGCTGTTGAGATGGCTGGAGTCTTCCTGTGCACATCAGGGAATCACCAATAACCCACTGAGGCAGGTGAGAAAGTGAAAAAGTGGGTAAGGTGCAGTAGGTGAAAACCAGGGTGGGGACACAGATTGGGTAAAGGAAGGGAACCAGTGGTGGGCTCCAGCAGGTTCGCACCTACTCTATAGAACCGGTTGTTAATGAGAGACAGGACATTTAAAGTTCAAAAATAGCCATTTAAAAGTGGCTGCCAGATGGGCACAGAACTGGTTGTTAATTTCTTTGAATCCCATCACTGAAGGGAACAGGTTCATGGGCAGATTGGGTGAAGGAAGGGAACAGATTCAGGGGTTAGGGTTCAGATATCCTTGAAGGCTGTGTAATTTTATTTAGAGGTTTTATGCAGAAATGTTATGTAATTTTATGTATGTTGATTCTAAAACACAGCATTGTTTCATATACTGGTGGTTTAGATAGTATTTCTTGTTATGTAAAGGAACAGATTTTATCTAATTTGTGGGTGCAAATCTGCATGGGTCTCTGTCTAATTTTTAAATGCAGACTGATTTTGTTTTCATACACTTATTTCTACGGAAACTTCTCAGGATCAAAACTATATCAATCTCTATTTCTATAGAAAATAATGTTTAAATGCAAATCTACCCAGAAAATCAATAGTATTGAATTTGTATTAAATTTGGAGACAAGACAAGACTTGCAGAATGCTGTCCGTGGCACCAGCTTTATATCTAATTTGGATCATCGTCCTTGAGTGCTTTTTGAAAGGAAAGTTAAGCACCAAGCACCCCATCTTTTTTGGGCCAATGATGGGAAAACTCTCAAGCAGGGGTTGGTAACCAATAGACCGTGTGCCAGATTTGGCTTGCCTGCTGATGTAATCCCGCCTGTGTAGAGGTCAGATTAGCCCATCCAAGTTGTCGCATGCCAGACAGAGAGCAGGAAGGTCCCATCATCAGCTTTTGATCTCTGAAGATTAACTCACACGTGTAAGTCACTGTCTGATATTTGCAGTCATGTATGAGTCTAAAACCAAAAGAGACAGAGCTGGCTGATGTATCTGCCCTTTCCCATCCCAATTAATAACTGCATGTGGCTGTGATGAGCACTGCCATTCCTGCAAATCATACAAGAAGCTGGCTGCCATCTGTTTGGGGGGAAATATGTAAGTGTTGATTAGAAATAGTCGACACCATCACAAGTAGCCCAGCTATTTCAACTAATTTATTTTGTGAAGTGCTGCCACCATGGCACCTTTTTGTGATGTTGCTTGTTTTTGAAATATCAAGTAACAACATCAACAGATTGTGCTAATCAAACCAGCATCTGTAGCACCTGCTTAGCTTGCATCTTACCCAGAGGAATGAAAAATGAGGCTGGCTTGATGGACGGGATTGTCATACGCAGACTGAATGGAGGACAGTCACTCTGAGATAGGATAGAGGGAGAAAAAGAATAACAAGTGATTCCTATGATATCAGATTTTTGTCACAGAAAAGTTGAATTCTTTGAGAACAGAATGTGTGGTTAAGCCTGAGGTTAAGCCTTTCATGGATCACTCACAGCTGGATAGGAATATTTTCCTTGGGAGAGCTCGTGATGGATACATTTTGATCAGGAAATTAGCCACATTTATGGGTTGAGAGTCAGACAGCAATGCTGATGGGCAAACATCCTTTTGAGCCCTATAAGACTCTGTTTTAAGGGAGCTGGAAAGAAACTTCATCTTCCTTTCTATCTTTCCTTTCTATCCAGCTTTCCACTCGTCTAATTTCTACGCTTTCTGTACATCTTGATGTCTGTTATATTAAGTGTATTGTTGTGATGTTTTAAGACTTGGCCAGCCTGTTGCTGAACATGTTTATAGATTTGCAGTATTAAAATGCTAAGTCAGATGAAATAAATGTAGTTCAGTACTTTGTTGTTGTTTAATTGTTTAATTGTTATTATTGGCATGCTCATTAGTAAATGTGTACAGTATATTTTAAAGTGCTTACTCTTTCTTAAATTGTTTTAATAAACCATTGTTTTTTTCTATATAGTGATCTATTGGCTATAGCTTCCCATACCCTACAATCCAAAGTAACTATGGGAGCATGTAAGAGACATTTATGTCTACTTAGTTATAACACCACCTAGTGAAAACCTATGGGAAATTACTATTGTAATCCAGAGTAAATAGTTATTACATCGGAGCAAGGACTCCCCGTTACTCTGGATTGCACCCTAAGTCTCCCCCATAATCAAGAATGTTACCCATCTTGAACCTTGGACTCCTGAGAGTCATAAGGAAGTGATTAGGGGTTTGTGAACACAGGTTGCCAATGAATTAAGTGAATATTCTGTTAAGCCTGCTCTGCGACCCATAAGACCCATTATTTTTGTGATAATTCTGATATTTAGAATGAATTTGCCTATGGAAACCTAACCCCAGGGGATATAAAGAATTGACTGTACTGAGCAATATTTGATAAAAAATATTGTATCTGTGTACAGTATTGATATGCTTCTGAAAAAGAAGATATAAGTTAGTTATGTTCAGCAGAATAAAGAGAGAACAATTTAAAGAGTGGCATCTGTTTCCAGGGGAGTACATGATCAATAGTGCTGCTAATTGTAAGATTTTTTCTTCTTTAAGCACTGCTTTAACATTTATGGGCTCTAAATATTTAATATGGTCTTTATCTACATACCTGTTTATTATTTAAGAGCTAAAAGCCTTTAACATACTTTGCCTCGATGAGAACTTTCTTTTTCCATTCCTTTTTTCCCCCATAGTCATTCCTTTTCCAGATGAGTTTGGGGAAATATGAAATGAACTGTTAATGCTGCCTTTATGTGACAGTCATGCATATTGATGGATGATTGTTTTCAGTTCAAAGATATGGTGTGTTTGCAAAATCTGCCATCAATGGAGCAATTATATCTGCTTCACTTTGTCAGTAGCTTGCCTGCTGCAGCTGATGCTCTGTTCCCTTTACATGATGGCCTCTTTTTATCAACAGGAGGTCATGTAGGGCCAAGGAGCGGATGTTCAGGAGAAACCTTTCTCTACACCCTTCTGTGTACATTGGATCTAAATCTACAGAATAATTTTTATGTTTTTGTTCTGTAAATGCAGAGATTTTTGTACTGCCGTCCTGGACCCACTGCAATGTATACTCACTTCAACAAATGGCCAACAGAAGGCTCTAGAGCAGGGCAGCATTAGGCTAGGATAGCCTGCCAGCCCCTATAAGTGGTGCCAGAAATAAGGGCTTTCGCCCATGCAGGAGCCCAGGTAGAAGAAATGAAAGATAATGAAAGGGGAGGAGGGTGAAAGGGGAGGAGGGTGCCAGTGGAAGCAACTTGAGGGAAATAGGATAGCAGAAAGCCTTGGGGTGCTGCAGCAAGGAGATTGGGACCAGCCAGCATTGCCTGGACACGCAGACCACCACCCCCTTAGGTGTCATGCCAGCTGAGCAGGAGTGCACCCACTCGTGGCCAAATGGACATCCCAGTGTATCTACCCCAAGATCTTGTGAGATATATTTTAAGAACCACCATCTTTCATTGTTCTAGGGGCACACCAGGATGTTTCCCTTTACCAGTGGTGAGGCTGAAAGGACTGCCATGATTATCATTTGTGCAAGAGGATGTCGTGACACAACCCCACCATCCAAGATAATTTCACACAGCACTCCCTGATTGTCCAGTGCAAGTCATTGCCCCAGGGCATCCAGCAAACTAGTGCCAGTACTGACTGGACTTGATCTTCCCAGAGTCCCTGTCACAGTTTTCAGGATTGTTTTATTCTTCTTTTACAGTTTGCTATTAAACAGGTCCATATAAAGGTTGGATCCAGAAATTAGATCCAGCTCTAAGAAATCTAAGAATCTAGAAATTAGATTCTTTAGAAATTAGAAATCCAATAAATTAGATTGTCTTCCCCCCCTCAAACTCCATTCCACACAGCTTCCTATAGAAAGGTATAGTCATCAGATAGTATTTTGAACACTTTGACTAGTTTGAGGGGAAACATTGAGATTTAAATATGGAAGATGTAAATTACATAAAATAATATCTGTGGATGACATCCTACCAGCTGGACTACTCAGAGCAGTGTTTCTCAACCAATGGTAGAAGTACCATCAGTGGTATTTGAGATGGTGTCTGATGGTTATATGTGGGACCTCTGAACTTCTGCTGCTTGGCAGTAGGACCAAGAATATAAAATAAAAAGAGTTAGGAGGCTTCAAAGCATGTATTGGACACACAGGAAAGTCCTTCCATCCATCCTGAGGATCTGATGTTTTTTGCCTCTTTGCTTCTGGCCTCCCAACCCATGCAGTGATGTCATCACCATTTACTTCCAGTGACAATTTGGATAGGTGGACCATGTGAAGTGGTATGGAAGAGAATAAACACTGAGAAACACTGACTTAGAGAGAAGCTAGGGAAGTCCTAGGATAAATCCATGCCACCCCATAAAAGGATCTCATGCACTGTGCTAGATGAGCCCGTGGGTTGACTCCATTTGTAGCAGCTCCAGGATGAAACGTTCAGCTGTCTTCTGAAGATGTTTCAATGAAGATGTGCTATCAACAAAGCTGCTAGGAAGGCACTCTTGGTACTATTTAATTCAGGCCACTGATTTACCCTCCTTGTGCAGATGTCAGGTTGTGTCTTGAAAGCCAAGTGCTTTTATTGGCACCTTAGGCACAAAGGAGAGAGAGAGAGAGAGAGCTTTTTATAGTGTTGCCTGAAAGCATGTGTTACAGATTGGGAGTATTTTTGCACAGCTAGTACCACCAGTGCACTTCAGGCTCAAGCCATTTTTAAAAGGAAAAAAAAACTGGAGCAAGCTATCGGTAACAGAGAGCCACATGAGGAGAAGAGATGGTAGGTGGAGATAAAGGTCTCCTGATGGTTGTGCCAGGAATGAATCTTTTTGCAAAATGGGACAATGAGGAAAACATCAACACTTAAAAAGGTCTGTTTCAAAAAAGTAATCCTGGAGCCATGATGTGTTCTCATGTGAGAATGATTTTGTCCTTCCCCCTTCCCAATTCTTCCTCCTGTTGAAAGTAGTAAAGTCAGAAGGCAGGCATTCCTAGCCTACTATTGCCTGGAGGACCTTTTCTATGGGGCACAATATTTCTTTGGAACTCCTTCCTCCCTGTACCAGATCATAATATCATGCAATCATTGAATCTTAATTTCTATGATATATGAAACTATATATGCTTGCACAAAATGTGGCTGCTACTCTTCAATGCAATATAAGCAAACATTTTCTGAGATCCAGGAAATTCTCAGCTCCCCTTCTCTGGCCCATAGGCTTCTGTTTTGACCCTGATCTCTTATATGATGCACTCTCTTCTTTCTCCTCTCCTGGGCCCAAGAGAGATTGGAAAATGTGAGCTCTCAGGAAATTTACAGCTCCCCACTTTGGTTCCTGAGCACCATCGTTGAAGCTGGGCATAGGTACAATTTATCCCCTGCATACCCTTCTCATGGGCCCTGCTGCTATTCACACATTTTTAGGGAAACAGATCCTGTCCCATCAAAACCCTCCCAAAGACTTCTAATCAGAAGAAAAGATTGCTACAAAAAGCACATGGAATTGCACAGTCGTGTTCTTTGTCAGCTATCTCATTTGCTTTATCAGTTGATGTATGAGTTTATCAGTTGAACCTATATATTTGCTATATTTCTTTATCAAATGAACCAATTAAAATGGATATAAACAGGAATATGAAATCAATCTGAGCAGAGATGATGTACTTTTCCATCTGATATATAAAACTTGTGTTATTATCTCTATATATACATAGTTTTTATCTCAGGATGTCAAGTTAATTTGCAGCAGTCTGATACGGTGTGCATTATGATAGTTCATCATTTTCAACTCCATACATGATTACACGATGAAAAACTTTTGCCATTTTGCTTAAAGAGCAAGCAGTGAGAGTACAAACAACAAAGGATTAACTACATGTTTACAGAAACACAGTCACAGAAAAGCAGGGACAGTCCTGATTTCGGGGGATTGTGTTCACGTAATGGCAGGTATGACAGAGGGTTCTGTCCCGATTTTGTGGATGAGAATTATGGCAACACTCTCCCTCCCTCCCTCTGTGTGTGTGTGTGTGTGTGTGTGTGCACGCGGCTGCAATCCTAACGACACTTTCCTGGAAATAAGACCCATTGAACACAATGGGGCTTACTTTAGAGTAGACATGGTTAGGATTGTGCTGTGTGTGTGTGTGTGTGTGAGAGAGAGAGAGAGAGAGAGAGAGAGAGAGAGAGAGAGAGAGAGAGAGAGAGAGGAGTAAATAAGCTTACTGTAATCTTCAATCCTGATCAAACTGTCTAGGGAGCATACCTCAGTGTACATTACCAATGGAGCAATTAGCAGTGTTGAACTGATTACTCCTTTTATATTTGGGCAGCATATGCATATGCACACACATACACACAAGCAAATTGAATACGGATATGTGTGGCAAAGCTATCAAAATACCCAAGGCCCTGAAATTGTCACAACAGAAACGATCAGCCTGATTAGATTAATGCTTATGGCTGATGGTTAATACATCCTGGGAGATGAGTCATGGTACTTGCAGATACTAATGCAGATTTCAAAACCTTCTATTGCCACATCGTTCCCAAAGCAAAATTGACATTGTAGCTCACTCTGTACGAATGAAACAACAAACTGAGATTTAGGTTTGTGAATTTACTGGTTTGCAGATTTTACAAAATGTTTTGTCAGTATTTGTATGCCATAATGTCGGCCATGCTAGTGGTGTGAGCACAGAAGATGTTTGACTTCTGATTCTATCAAATTAATGTATTTTGGATTTAGGATTACTACAAATTTTTCAATGTCGTGGATGTAGGTGAGTTTGTATGCTTCAGGATAGGAAAAGAGGCAGGAGTAATTCACACTAACGCTTGATTTTGATATTTATTTATCAGTCCAAACGTCCATCTAGTACAGCTTCGTATATCTTTCAATGGCCCATAAAACACACACACATTTTGATCATTTTGGTGGTCCTCTTCTTCATCTTTCCAGATCTGTAATATCCTTCTTGGGGTGTGGTAACCAGAACTGGACACAGTGTATTCCAAATGTGATCACACCATCATTTTGTAGTAGAGAAATATAAAATTAGGAGTCCTATTCTCTTCTGGGCTCCTAATGACTCCTACAATGGAATTTACCCTCTTCGTGCCTTCTGAAAACTGTTACTACAATTGTAAGGTGTGTTGATACAGCCAAGCCACACAACCTAAACTTTAACCAGTGCATGCACGTAGCAGGCTAGTGATCTCCTTGGGATTATTTGACCTCTTACCCTGAGTTGTGATTCAGCTTGACCAATGCAGCTATTCAGATCTGCACCTGATAAATCATGGTGCATGTTCAAGCAGCCTCTTGTGGGATGTTCAAGCAGCAGAGGGAGGATAGGTTACAGTAGAGGCTTCCGGGACTCAATCCAGCACATCCCCAATTGGGACCTATCACCAGGTTCCTATGTTGCTCAGCTCCTTTCTTACCTTCATGAGTGGGCACAGGTCTGGATACAGCAGGCTTTCCCTTGACTGCAGCTGACTTCTGAGCAGTTGCAAATGTGCTTTATGGCACCTTTACTACATTCTGTGCCAACAGAGTGGCTGCTGTACCAGTGGAGGATTACATTTAGGATTACACTGTGTGCTGATGTTTTCATTGAACTGTCTGTCAAGACTTCACAATTGCTTTCCTGATTCATCACTACAGCTCAGACTCCCATCAATATTATGTGCAAAGGTGAGATAATTTTCTCCGATGTGCATCAGTGGAGGCTTATTTACATTGGACCAAAAGGATGTTAGTTGGAGCTATCAGTGGTTATCTGAATATGGGCACAATCCTAACCGTGTCTACTCAAAAGTAACCCCCAAATCCAGAGTAACTATGGGAGCACATAAGAGACATTACATGCACCTGTAGTTACTGCACCTTCAAGTGAAAACCTATGGGAAATTCTTATTGGAATCCAGAGTAAATTGTTCTTACACTGGAGCAAGGACTCTCTGTAGTTACTCTGGATTTTGCCCTAAGCCACATTGTGTTAAATGGGTTAACTCCCAATCTTTAGGATTGCAGCCTATGACACTCAAGAAATTTCTTTGCAAATTTTTAACATTGGAAACATATGGGCATCCCTTATCAGGAATTCTGAAATATGGAGCTTTCTGAACTATGGAACTTTTTAAAGTACCAATATGATTTTTTAAAACATCTTTTGTCTAAAGAACAAAAATTACAAACTTTCCTGCATAAACTTTGTTTCTTGCATTAAAATGATTTAAAATATTGCATAAAATTACCTTCATGTTCCTTCATATAAGGGGTATATGAAACATAAATGAATTTATGTTTCAGCTTAGAACTTCCCATTCCCAAGCTCTTTTATTATTATGCAAGTATTCTGAAATATGAATATTATGCAAGTATTCAAAAATTCTGAAAAATCCAATGTCCAAAATCCAATATCCTGAGCACTTTGTATAAAGCATGCTTAACTTTTCATTTAATTTTCCAAAACTAATGCTAAACACAAGCTGGAAGAGCATACTGTATCTCATACATGTCACATTGTACATATGCCACATTCCCCATAACTTTTCACTGTATATAAAAATATTTAAGTCTTGTGTAGACAATTAAAGAAAATGTAATGGTTCTAGGTTCTCCATTAGAAAGGAGTATCCTTGATAGAGGGATGTGATCCATAATGCCTAACTTTGTTGTGCATAAGTCTGTTACTGATGCCTGGTTTCAAAAAGACACAAAGCACCACATTATTGCAATTGTGGGAAGAGATTATTGCATTTGCGGTCTGCCACAGGCAATTGAAATATGGTGTAAATTTAATTGGAACTGCTTTTTTTATGCCACATAATCGGCACTAAATTAAAGAGAAGAACAGCAAAATAAACTAGCGGGTTATAGCCTGACTTCTTTATAGAACTTCTTGGAATTGCTCTGTACTGAAATGTATAAAATCTTCAAGTGACCTTGTTTAAGCGGTAAGAGCAGATTTTTCTCATTACTTATTTTTTCCTTAAAAAAAGAAATGAACTTACTTCACATCTTCTGGGCTAAAATGATGTGGGAAGAATTCAATATCTATTTAATTTCTGGAACTTTTGAAAAGCCTTACTACTTTAGAAAAGTTATTTTCACAATTCTAGGTTTGTTGGAAGGCAAGTTGGAATAGATTATGATGGAATGTGCTGATATTCTACCCAACTACTGCTGAACTCCTGAGAGTGACACATGGAGACAATTTGGAGATTTTGCCTTCCCATTACCACATGCTATACATTGCCATCCTTACGTTAAGTAATCATTGAGTTGAGTTATCACTGAGTTGAGTTATGACATTGAGTTATCATTCTGTATCTTTCCTCACTTTTGCCTCACATCCTTGGTTGTTGGAGAGGCCGTCAAATGTCCTACTACATGTGATAGAGAATTGGAAGAGAATGTGACACAAAGATGCCAATTTTGGCTTCAGCATTGTGGCTCCATCTTGAGATGGCTAACAGCCCAGTCCTGAGCTGCTTGAACCGTGGGCTGCTTTGACACCAAAAATAGCTACCAAGCCATCCAGCACTTCCCAGGGAGCCACCACCACCTCCTCAGGAGTTTCCCAGCTAAAGGACATAGCCCTGCAATGGAGCTATGCTCCAACATGGAGCTCAGGATCAGTTGGAGCTGAGCTCTGCCAGTTCCATCCCCTCCCTTGTGTGTGTGGTATGTGTGTGTGTGTGTGTGTGTGTGTGTGTGTGTGTGTGTGTGAGAGAGAGAGAGAGAGAGAGAGAGAGAGGTGGGGGGGATTTGGTTATACAAGCAATATCTGAAATGGTTCAGGTGGGCCTGGAGAGGGCAACTGTGCCTTTGAGCCGTGCCTTTGGGCAACCGTGCCATTGAGCACCGTGCCTTTGCAGCATTGCAGATGCTGAGGAACATCCTTCTGAGGCTTCTGACATAGTCTTAAGCTTTACTTTTGGCCTGGAAATTTAAAACCATGCAGGAAGCCTCAGAAAGCTTTCTCAGAAGGCCATTGCTGAGTGAGGCTCCATTGTGCTGGGTACATCCAGGTGGGTGAAGCAGTGTGATGTGGGGAAGGGTGGCATTGCGGGCCTTCAGCCTGGGGCACAATAAGGGGCAGATTCACAATTGATTCAGAAATAAGTGTCCCATCTTATCAGTGGTTTGTAAAAATTAGGGCAAAGAGATGGCTTGAAGCAGCATTTTCTATAATGTAGTGTTATGTTACTTACTGGGCAAGATAATAAGCTTATTCCATGGTTCCTTCCTTCCTAATCCTTCAGACTATTCTTCCTCTTGAAGATGCACACTGGGCCTCTATTGGATTCCACTGCAATACATTACATGCGTAAAAACAGTTATATTCCAAATGAATGTTTACAGACTAGTTCCCATGATCAATAAGCACTTGCTATTGTATTACCAGCAGTTAAAAATGCAAATAGATGATAATGTGGCAATCTGTATCATGTCACAACACACTAGGATATTATGACCTTTGTATCCTGCACTCCTGTTACAATACCCAAGGTATAAGGCATATAACATTGTCAGATATATAGTAGATAGATAGATATATTTCATGTTTTTATTTAGATGTAGCAAGGCAAGAGCATATCCATGCACTGGCCTAACTCTACCCCAGGAATGGCACACAACTTTTGTGACAGCTCCAGGTCAGCATAGGACTTATGTTGGGGCTGGGGCTTAGGCTGGCCTAACTGGCTATTAGGATTGCAGCCATAGTCAGATTGGGAATCTGCACCAGGGCCTCTAAGAGACACAGTGTAGGAGGTATATCATATGTGGAGGTTGGGGTCAATAAAAGGCACATGGGTCAAAGGGAACAAAAAGGAAAGACGGAGAGACAAATTATGATTTTAAAGGGAGACAGGAATTGGCCCAAAATAAACTTTGTACCTCCTGATAAAACTCCCCTAACTGCCTCTGCCCCACACTACCGCCAAACTTCTAATCCTGCCCTTGCTCTCTAAAGTGAGGTGATGAGAATAACTCCGTGCTTTCTTTGTACCAAGGAGAGGCTGGCTGTGGAATATAAACCACCTATTATCTTTCAGGGTGAACAGGAGTCAAAAAACACATTGCAGAGACCTAGGTTCAGATTTTGATGCACATCTTCCAATGGCTTTCTAACTGCTCAAATTAACATTCTCAAATGCTTCATGGAGGATTGCGGCACACAAAAATTTCAACTCCTTTAACCTGGAGAATTGCCACTTTATGATGCTTACCTAGGTGATGGTTTTGAAGAACGGAAGGGAAGTGGAGAAAAAAAACCCCTCAGCAGCAACAACATAGTAATATGGCAACATCTGCTATATATGTTCTATTTGCGTTCTGCAGCAGTGGAGAATGTTTTGCTATGTGCTTTGCCTGTATAGGAAAATTTAGTAAAGTTGAAACAATTATTCCAAATTGTTCTCATGATTGGCGAGGAATGTTTGCAAGGCACCATCTGCGAGGCTTTCCCCAAAGGAAAAAAAAGCCAAGCCTAAATGCAGACACATTTCTTTTGGAGAAAATACAGCTGTGGGCTCTTGAATCCTGTTCAGTCTGCTGCTTCTTATTCTGCTTCCTTGCTCATCAGTGGGATTTTCCTTGCCAGATAAGGTAACAAATTTTCCTTTATGTTGAAGGAGTTTCTATGACTGCCCTCCCACCCCCTTCCTGGATGTAGCACTTGCCCCATTGACATAGCTGCCTTAATGCTGGAAAGTTGGAACGGATGTGGCCCTCAGAAATACAAATTCATCATAAAGATTGGTTCTGTTCTTTACCTAGCACTAAAACAACAGGGTAAAGAGCTGTTCATTATATGATATGTCACAGTCTAGTGCATGTAGGGCCATTTGCAGTTTGATGGGCCATAAGCAGTGGTGGGATTCAAACAAATTAACAACAGGTTCTATGTCCTGATAACCTAAATTAACAACAGGTTCTATGTCCCATTAGTAACCGGTTCTCAGAACCAGGCGCTCATGAGCAAAGGGTTCTAGAGAACCTGTGAGAACCCCCTGAAGCCCACCACTGGGCCCATAAGCACAGTCTGTGTCTGAAGTTTGGAGTTTGAGTTTCAGATAGATATTGTTAATGAAAATTTCATTATCATTTGGAAAATTTCATCTGGAAGCTTTCATCCATCTGTAAATTGTTACCCAATTTTATCTAAAGTGAGCTTGAATTTGCGAGATCCTGTTCAACAGAAGCTTTTGCAGGAAACTCAGGAGAAACTCAGAGAATCCGGAGAAGAGAAGACTATTGTTTTAGGACAAAACCAACTTTCCTTGCTCAAGCAAAATATCTGAGAAACTTTCAGAAGACTTTTTGAAGAGTTTATAAGATTAGCAAAACATTTCTTGGACAGCTTTTGCACATCTTGAGCTTTCTGTTTCCTTTTTTTTCTTTCCAGCATCTCCTTTGTGAAATGTCCCTTTGGGATGCCTTCTTATATTTAGTTTCCAATTCTTCTGCCTGCATTTTCTTGTCATACACGAAAAGCCAAAAGAGGTGGAGGATTTTCAGCAAAGCTTTTCAGAAACAGTCTCTAATTGGCACCCTAGCTAGGACTCCCAGCAGGGCAATGAGAGACTGAATAATCAGGGACTTTGAATTGTTCTCTTATTGCTGGTGTTGGCCTTATTTCCAGGTCGGGGTTAAAGCGTTGGGGCAGAACAGGGTGTGCAAATTGGGAACTGACATCTGCTCCTCTCTACCTGTGTGTTCTCAATTGTCACTATCTGGAAGTCCACTTTGTTCAAGAAGTGTGTTTTCTTAACGAAGTATGAAATGGAAAATGCAAGCTCCAGTGGAGTTTGCTCTCACCATTTAACACTACCGCAGCATCAAAGACCTTAGATGTGCCCTCCCTCCATGCAAAAAAGCTTACACTGACTCTTCTCTACAAAATATGCTGATGTCACAGTGTACATATGCAAAGACCCTCTGAAAAAATAATAGGAAAATCCTCCACCAAATCTTTGACCATCTCAAATTCCTCAAATGTTTCACCCTAAACAGGATACTTGATATTTGCTATCGAGTTTATTTTAGGCAAGGTTCTTTTTTCATTCATAAAATTTTAGTTGCTAAATGAATAAACATTTGTCTTGCTTAGCATGGAAAGGTTACCTATCTCATGAAAAAGAGGGCATCACGTAGAGCAGTCTTTCTCCCCCCCCCCCCTCTTTTTCAGTGGGCCAGCAGAAACATGGCCTCACAGTGTTCAGTCTCCTTCAGTTGGCCAGCATTAGCATCATGTCACAATGACCACCTTCAATCCTTTGGTTTCAATCCATCAGCTTGGAGGTCTACCATGGAGTGGAAAAGAGCACTCTCTTTGAAACAGGCATCAGCTGACATGTTCAGTGTCTCTCTGTGAGGTAGGCAAGAGTGTGTGGTACACCTGTTATTGATAATGATGGAGGTAAGAACATGTGGAAGCAGTCTCTTATTATTTCTTGAGTATTAGGCCTATCATAATTGTGGTGATAATGTGGTGTGGTGATAGGTACCACTGGCATCCTCAAATTTTGCACGCACACTGAAGTTTCTCAGTTACTCCAATTTATACCAACAAGAGCTTAACAATTTAATCTTATCCCCCTCAATTGATGATGGGGTGGTGGCGGCGGTGGGCAGTTATAGGTCCCACCTATTTGGAACAGAGAGACACAGAAACAAATGCAGAGAGAAAATAAAACAACACAGGAATAGGAAAGTGTTTTGAGAAGAAAAATCTGTTGGAAACTGCAGAATGAATAGGCAGTAGACTGGAGTTTGAAACAAAGGCCACATATAGTAGAAAATAGTAGAACTCGTATCATCATCATCATCATCATCATCATCATCATCATCATCATCATCATCATCATCATCGAATTACAGCATATCTGGTGTAAGCCAGTGCAGGTGGTTCCAGTGGTAATTGGCACACGGGGTGCAGTGCCAAAAGACCTTGGCAGGCACCTGAAAACTATTGGCACTGACAAAATATCACTCTGCCAACTGCAGAAAGCCACTCTTCTGGGATCAGCATGAATTATACGCCACTACATCACACAGTCCTAGACTCTTGGGAAGGGTCTGACTGGTGAAGTGAATGAAACCAGCATGAAATTGTTTGCTGTGCATTAATAATAATAATAATAATAATAATAATAATAATAATAATAATAATAATAATAATAATTATTATTATTATTATTATTATTATTATTATTATTAATACCCTCCTTCCTACATTGTTCTTGAATGTAAATGGCAAGTGGTGTCACCACTGAGCACTGTTCTATGTTCACCCAACCCCCAGGCCCTCTCTTACCACAATCCTAACCTCCTGTTAGGCTGGCCTAAATCCTGGAATAAGTCCTGTGCTGACCTGGGGGAGTCACAAAGATGCCATAAGACACTTTTGCACCACTTTGCACTTTTGCACCACTGGGTGAGGATTAGGCTAGTGCACAGACATGCACATGCCTCCCTACATCACCATGGGAATAGAAAGACTGGTGAGTTGCACCAGCCTAGGTTAGGATTGCATCCTTTCAGTCAGAGTAGTGGAATAGGGGTAGGTGAGCAGGAGAAAAAATATAGACATAACAAGGGACGGGGAGGTAATGTCAGTCTGCAGCATATAAGCTTTCCTGGTCCTTCCTGCTTCCTTCTTCCAGCTTCACAGAACTTCTTGTGAGGTTTGGTGTGTATCCAAGTCTTATGACAAGGCTCTGTGGAGCCAGAAGAATACAATATGAGATACAATGCAGACAGGCAGCTTGTAGCTCACCGACTGGCAAATGGTGCACAGACCACACTCTGAAGAGCACTGCCTTACAGAATACCAAGCTGAATCATCAGAATTCATCTTTTTGGATCACTTTTAATCTCAGAGCATAACAGAAAAATGTGCAACTCCACCATTTTCACTGAGTTTTTATAACATTGCCAGGGATGCATTAGGGCAAAGGTCCTCAAAATTCGCAGGACCATTACTTCTTCATTAAGGGCACAAAACACAGCAACTTTTGCTTGCTCTGCCCTAACTGCTCTGCCTAACTATGCTGTATCCTAAACACAGAGTTATGTGTGAGGCAGAGAACTTAGGTCTGCCTGTAACTGCTCCAGTGCAGTGATCCACATAAGTTACTCCATTGGGCATGCTCAGAAGGCAGCCTGTAAGTGCTACATGGCCTGCAGTTACACACGAGTTGACCTGTTCTCACATCACTCAAAACCACCAGCAGATGTCCAAACTGCCTCCCCTCCTGATCACATGGGGAACCAGATGGCTAGATGGGGGGATGGAGCAGCTGTCAAGCTGAAAAAGTGGCTCCCCAGCATGATGGACAGGGAAGGGCTGTCAGGGCTGGAAATGGGAAACAAGCTGCCCCCCTGCACCCCCAAACAGGCAAGGTGGTCCAGGAAAAGCCCAGGCATCAGCAGGGGCAAGCCTGCACAGAGGAATACATGTGTGTGTGTGTGTGTGTGTGTGTGTGTGTGTGTGTGTGTGTGTGTATTGTCAATAAAAACAACATCAACAGATAAACATGAGTGTCCTGTGGTCTTTGGCTGCAGCAGTCTGGAGAAAACATCAGCATTAAAGGTACAACTCAGGTGGTCTGGGAGGAGAGGGAAGACCTCATCCAGAGGGCAGAAGGCCCAGGAAAGAGACCACCTTGCTGGCCCAGGGAGGGGAGGGGCAAGGGTCCCCCAAGCAGCTGGCAGAGCAGGGGGCAAGGGGAGGCAAGGGGGCTGCCAGGAGCATCTCTGGGGAGGGAAGCCTGGAATTGGGGACAGGAGCCCACCTGGCTCTGCCAGGGAGCAAAAGCATATCCTGGGGCACAGGGGACCTGAGGCTCCCACAGCAGGGCAAGGGTGTCTGATCACTTGTGAGGCCACTGCCCACCCAAACCTCCCACCTCACAGCCTAAGAGGTGGCATCAGGCCCCAGGAACCCTCTCCAGTGACCCCAGTTGGCCTCCCCTTCCCATGACAATGACGCTCCCAGGAAGATGCAGACACAAAAGTGAGATCAGTTCACATGTGTACTTGTTCATATGTTTGAGTTGCTCTTGCTCATTCAGAGGATCACTGGATTGAGGGGCTTCCAGATACAGAACAGTCTCCAGTGAGGATACAGTGGGACCCCAGAATCAACCACATTCAGACTGAGCACATGGAAGGGATGACACAATGCCTGCACCTTTAAGCACTGCCTGGACCTGTAAGTATCTTCAGACTGTAGGCAGTTTGGACCCAACACTGGCACCTGCCTGAATTCCCTCATCTCTGCAATGCTCACAGGTAGTCTCACTACTTCCATGTGGCCTCTTGTTGTGGACTCTCCAATGGCAAGGAAGCTACAGGCAGCCCCCTCCCCAGGAAAAGAGGACCAGGTCTGGATGCCATTGGGGTTCTACACTGAGGATGGGCACCCCTGTCCCACTCCCACCCCCACCCTAGGGAGGCACTGTCCCACTCACCCATCCTCAGGTCATCCCAGCCATCCTTGGAGCTCTAACTGGCTTTCCCAGTTCTTAAAATAACTACACATGTTCGCATCATTAATGTTAACCTATTAGATGTCATTAACATGTGGTAGTTGTTTGTGAACACTTTAGTTGTTAAAGACTTCACCTGTGTTGTCATTAGTAAGTTCGCTGTGGAGTGGGGAAGCAATCCAATGGCTCAAACTTTATTAGGGATGAATTGTGCTTGTTCAACTCATGTGTGATTGGGAGGTGGGGTTTCTGTTCTAGGTAAGTGCTTGTGCAAACATATGTATGTAGGGAGATGTTTCCCAGGGCTCCTTAGCAGGGATCCAGAGGCTGAAATTCTAAATGCACTTTCCTGGGGGTAAGTCCCATTGAACACACTGGGGCTTACTTCTGAGTAGGCATAGTTAGGATTGCACTCTGTGTCTCCTTCCTAGTGGATTGGCAGCCTGCAATGAGAGGGAGGGAGAGGGTGAGAGAGAGAGCAGTGAGAAGCTGGTGGGACAGCATCCTGCAAAGAGAGAAGGATTACATTCCATCAGAAGCCATGGTTTCAATGCACTCCTTTGCAAGCCTCTGCAGGACTGCAGCTGCATAGGGCCTACTCGGGAGTATGTGTGCAAAGGCATGGCTGAGCACAGAGTCAGATCAGCTGCCCAGCTATACCAGCAGTCTGTGCTTGGAACTGCAGCACCTGCTAGCTGGGAGATCTGGCAGTGAGGGGAGGGAGGTGCAAGGAAAGATAGACCAAGACCACATACACTTTTGAGGAGAGGTGAGTGCCCTTGTTTCCTGGTGGGTCTTTGTGTGCACTCCTTTTCCCCTTTGGCCCCCTTACCTAGGGGGACCAGTTGGGTGGGAAGGCAAACCTCACAGCATTTTCCAACAAGTGTCCAAGCCCAATCCCTGGTGCAGCAAACCCCACTTACACAGGTGTAAGTCCCACTGAGTATACTGGGGCTTACTTTAGAGTAGACATGCAAGGCTGGAGAAAGGTGAAGGAAATTTGAGCAAGAGGTGCTTCCAACACTCCCCCCCCCCCATGCAGCTCTCCTTACCTGGTTGGAGTACCTGTGGGGAAGAAAGAAACAACAACTTGCACAGAAATAAAAATGGTATTGCTAACATTTCATCATTGCAAGATTGCCTGTAGAGATGTTTGTGAAAGCAGACAGTGTCCCCACACCCCACTTACCTGATTGGAGTACCTGTGGAGAGGGAGAGCAGCAAACAAAAAATTGCAAAGTCCACACACTAATTATTTCATATCACATATATCATATTATTTCATATCACATATCACTATATCATATAAATATATCATCAATATGCCCCTCATGTGCACAAGTGTTTGTGGGGAGAACGCTCCCCAAGAGCAAACTGCCCATTGAAAGAGCAGAGTGGCATAGCTCTGGGCCATGCACTCTGCTTCTCTGAAGGGGAGGGGTGGGTCCAGGGGTTGGGCTTTTTATGGGAGAGTAGCTGAGAGGGGATTGGTTGGCCACTGCGTTGCCCTGGTTTACTCGTATCCTCAAGTAGGCAAGTACTGCCCGTAAGGTGAGGTTCGAAAATTTTTCAAAATCCCCACTTTACACCGCCCTTACCTTCCTTTAACATGGAGACCTATGGGTCTCCTCATTACTAAACTACCTCTTGGGGTGGTATAAGTCAAGAAGCATTTACATGTGCCCATAAGCCTATGAAATGTTTAGGATACCACATAGTTATTTGGAAGGGCTAGTGTAATGATGTGATCCCCAAGATCATACCCCTGTGGGGAATGGGGGGCAATTTTGCCATCTGCTAGAAGAGCTGCCAGAAGGGTGGGGAAATCCACAAAATGCTTTCAGTGTTCCCCAAGGTTTGAAAAGCGTGAAAATTGCAGCTGTGACTATACCAGAAGTTCTGGTTTCGTCATGATTAAACTTCCATTTGTTTCAAGCCATGGAACCCTGAAAGCACTCTGTGGGGCTCCCCAGATTCCCAGAACCTGGCAACTCCTCTGCTAAGTGGCAAAATTGCACACATTCCCCCACTGGGACATGATCCTAGGGATTACTCTGCTGCTTTTTCACTTCTCCCACTCTTTAAAGGGAGGGGTGAACTTGGGGGTCATTACTCCTCCACTGAGTACCACTGCAGTAGGGAGTTTCTCTTCAGTCTATAACTTTTGCTGTCTTTAACGTCTGCTGGAATGGAGATGGACACCTTTTCTAAACTGTAAAAACCCAACTTGCCTGGCCCAATCAGCTTGGGCATGTCAAGCCCCAACAGTAATGATGGATCTTCACGCTGTTGCTTTCTCTTTCTTTTCCTCCATTGCAAAGCATGGGCTACCTTTGAACATACTGGTTGTGTCCTTCCATCTCTGTTGGGGAAGTTAATATCACATCCCAGTCTAGAACTGTATTGGCAGAGATGCCCCATGCATGTTGAATTCATTCACAAGGCTTCTTTCCATAAGGATGCATCCCAAAGCATCCTGAATCTGGTGCGGCATATCCACATCAGACCTGTTGCATTTTAGATGTGCTAGTCCACACTCTCCTTCTATTTAAAACCACTTATAGAAATTAGAGCTGGAGAAGGCACATTAGATCAGACAACCCCTTTGTCACTCAGCCAGAGCACAACTTTTGCTGTCAAGTGGCTTTGGCAATGATTCACTTTTAAGTGGTTAGTTTTAAATGCCTTATGAAATGGAGCTTTCCACTTCCCCTCATAAGAAATCATTAGTATAATGATTGCAGAGCTGGTAGTATTATCCTAAAGATTTCCAAGTGGACACCATGCTTCCTGTACCATTATACTTTGGCTGTTGATCTTTTAGTCTACTTTAATGCCAGGACTGTCTTATATAACATTTCCTATAGAGGATTGTGAGTTGATTACCTCTTCATGGGTTCGTCTTCTGCTCCTTCAGTAGGATCCTTTGTAAGCCATGTAGCCCAGCCTCTGAGCATATTTACTCTAAAGGAAGTATAGGTTGAATATCCCTAATCTGAAATAAAATCTGAAACTTTACCATGGGTACTAGACCCACCTTGATGCCCTGAGTGAGAGAAACAGGGACACAGAGCAAAATCCTAACCATGTCTACTCAAAAATAAGTGGCCATTGTGGTCAACAGGTCTTACTCCCTGGAAAGTGTCTTTCGAATTGGCAGCCTTACCCCCAAATCCAGAGTAACTACGGGAGCACGTAAGAGACATTACATGCACCCATAGTTACTGCACCACCCAGTGAAAACCTATGGGAAATTCATATTGGTATCCAGAGTAAATTGTTCTTACACCGGAGCAAGGACTCCTTGTAGTTACTCTGGATTTTGCCCTTGGTGTCAGTCTAATGTAGAAAGAGAAAGAGGTAAAAGGCCGATCCCTGCTGGTCGGGGTGGGGGGGGGAAAATCTGAAAAATCCAAAACACTTTCGGACTTTAGGTTACTCGATGGGTACAACATTTTAGGATGTTGACTCAATGTCAACTGAACAACCATTAAGTTCAGTGGACATTATTGCTGTGGAAGTGAGCAAAGAATTGCATTTTAAATGACAAAACTAGACTTTCTGTTGCAACTTGCACATTACTTGGGTCACTTCTATGAATCATTAATATGGAACAGTTTTCAGTGTCATCATCATGAGGAATATCCAAGTACCACTCACCAAGTATTCCACCGTGAATTTTGAATGTATGGTCGCAATATCTTATCTGTGGGTTTCATGAGACAGCAACTAAACTGTCATTTCTGGGGAGCCCTTCTTCACTTCCCCTGGTTTTCCTCCACTCATTTTCTGCTTTAAAAAGTAGTTATCCTCTATATTTGTGGCAAATAGGAGAGAAAGTTGCAAAAGCAGAAATCATTTTATCTACCTGTGATTACATTGTCTCATGATGGGGCCTATGACTCAAATGACTCCTCTTGGAACTCCTCATCCTCACCAACCAAGAATCCTTCATGGGATGAAATGTCTAAATTTAATTCAAAGTATTAGTACCTACTGTTGAAGAACGTTTTAAGATCTAGATATATGATAGACCAGAGCACCTCCACCCACATTGGCCTTCTACTCTAAAGAAAGTCCCACGGTATTCAGTGGGTCTTACTCCTGGGAAAGTGCCTTTAGGATAGTAGTATTACTCATTGAAGGTCTTGTTGGAGGCTCCTCCTTCAAAGGTGAGGCAGAAGATAACTGGGGAAGGGCTTCTTTAGGTATGGCATCTATGGGCTGCTTTCTTCAAGGAGAACCCCTTGGATCTTGGGGTCTAGCCTACTCTGATGTAATTCTAGAACCAGAAAAATATCTTGTTTTTCTTTTCCCAGGCCATTCAAATCCTTCTAAAAACCACAGATAACTGTATCTTCTGCTGTGTTTTTATCTGTTTTTAATATTTGATCTCATTATATTTCTCTCATGCTGTGTTTTATTGTTGCTTCGTTATTTTGGTTCTTTTTATTGGTTTGAATTTTGTATGTTTAAACCTTGAGAGCTGCCCTGAAAGCCCTTAAGCACTGAAGAGTAGGACCCAATGTAAAGAATTAAGAAAATAAATATATCTAAGGGCACAATCCAGAGTAACTATGGGGAGTCCTTGCTCTGGAGTAAGAACACTTTACTCTGGATTGCAATATGAATTTCTCATAGGTTTTCACTAAGTGGTGCAGTAATTACGGGTGCACATAATATCTCTTACGTGCTCCCGTAGTTACTCTGGATTGCAGCCTAAGTTTGTGGACCAAAAGGCACAGACCCATTGTAGCAGATCAGATTCTTGAAGGGATTGGGCATTTGCAAATATGACTAGAACGATCATAATATGAAAGAGAAAAAAACTCAGTAGCTTCATTGTGTAAGCTTTTGTTTCAGTAATCCAAATTGCTCAAGTGATGTACAACAATGATTCAGATCTGGATCAATTACTGCCATCTGCATTGGTTAATATGATGCAGAATTAAGGCAACTGTGCTGTACATGAGGTGCATAACAATGATCCCAATCTATAATACTGCCTGTGTTTTTTAACAGTGAACGTAATGTGCAAGTGTGGATAGCAATCTGCACGGCATGTTCAACAAGGATTCCAATCTGCTTTGTGAAAATCAAATATCCGCTTTTGTCAACACTTGTCCCAGGTATGCAATACCAGCATGTGGGAAGGTGGAAGGCTAGCTGAGGAAAATAAACAGACGGACCTCACACAAGCCCACTGATTTATTTAGAACCCACCTGCTGAAAACTATGAAGCCCCTTTCCCCACATCCTAACCATATTGTGGTTTAAATGCTGTTATTGCACAGCTTCTATTTGTTTCCTGGTGGCTTATGTTGCAATTGTCCCAAAAGAAGACTTAAATTGCACTTAATAGACTGGAAGAGCATACTGTTGAGCATCCAGAGTTTTTACAAGGCTTTCTTATTCATGGTGCTGGGAAAATCTATTCCAAATATAAAATCTGGGGACTATAAACACAAAAGAATGATAAAAGCATTAACCTTAGTTATGAGAGAAACAGTTTCTCTAAGTATTCCAAATAGCAAACCATGGAAAATTTGGATGTCACAGGTTACAAACCATGAGGTTTGTGTTTGTAGATGTGGACAACCTCCAAATGCCAGATGCTGGGGAGTGCACCTGGATGTAGGTGTCTTATGTGCTCCCTGAGATGTAGAGGGCTGCTGTGTGATAAAGAAAGCTGCACTAGATGGGCCTTTGGAGGCCCAGGGTGATCATATGATCAGAAATTCCTGGATTGTCCTCTCTTTTAGCCTCCTGACCGGGTGTCCTCCAAAAGGGCTTCATTGAGAAGTTTATACAGTCTTTGAAGCCTCCATTTTGGCTTCATTTTGGAACTTAGTGATGGTGAACAATACTTCATCATGTTATATGACATTGGATTCACACTGAAGAGCAGAATCGGTTTTGAAATATCTCCTTCCTATCAAATGTTAAGGCCAAATACCTGAAAAACAAAAATATGGATTGAGCTCTAGGGGAAAGTGAAAGTGCCCCATATCACAGCTTTACACATGAGTAGGTGGATGGGAGACTATGCTGAGAGGAATCCAAGGACACCAGGATGGTCCTGGTCCAATGAACACAGCCTCCAAAATCACCCCAGAAGGAGGTCCCTGATAATTGCAATGATCCCCATGAAAATTGTAAGGGAGCCATATTGTGCTTTTACTCACAAGTCAGCAAACTTGCTTTAGATATTTGGAAAGGTCAGGCTGAGAGGAATCTGGTCCTGATCCAATGTATGCAGCCCCTACAAGGCATCACATAAAAAACCCCTCCTCCAAATCCACTGCATTAAACACTTTTGAAAATGAAACTACACAGCTGCTTTTACTTGCAAGTAAACAAGCATGTCTTGGCTGGAGAAAAGAAAGGTCAAGTGATAGAAAGTTGGAATACACCTAGGTTCAATATGGCAGAATCATGGTTTTCTCGTGCCTGAATCAGGACTAGGACATCCATAACTCTCACCAACAGAGCAAGTGATAGAACATTAAGGAAGTGAACAACTGGAATGCCAGTGAGACATAGAAGATGGGGGGGGGGGGGTTGTGGCTAATGGTCAGAGGTTCCCAAAGGCCAAGGTTACGTATTGGTGGAAATCCTGGGTCTAGGTTTCCAAAGCACAGCAAACTCCTAATTCAAAGGTGGGGGAAAGCAGAAAAAAGGATAGAGGAGCAATCACAGTCTGGCTAGGTTGTAGTCTTAGCTAGATCCAAGGAGGAAGCAGGGCAATGGAGCGGTGATTGAAATCCCACAGGAAGGATCCATGAAGAAGCCGGTCAGTAAGTGTATGAGCTATAGTTTGTCATAGTGCTCAATGGAGGCTTGTGGGGAAGGAAGGAGGAAAGAGAAGAGTCTGATAAGTATCCCATCACAGGTCTTCAGTGAATTGGGTTGCTTGATGCAGGACTAACAGGTCCCCGAATGGTTCATGAGCAGTGGCAAGCTAGAGGGGATGAAGCAGTCAGCTAGAGGGGATGAAGCAGTCAGTCTTGGAGGGGTCTCACCCTTTTGGAGCCATTCCAGATGGGTTGGGGGAAAGGAAAACTGAGCTGCATGAACTTTTCCCCCTTTTAACCTACACACAATGCACTATGCATCCCTCATGCTGTGAGCCACCATGATTTGGATGTTTAACATCATATGGCACATCTTTTTTTTTGACCAGAATATCCTGAACAGTTAATGTTAGAAAGGTAGACATTTCCACACATTGGACTTTTAAATTTTCTGTTCAGCATATCCCTAGCCAAGAATTCTCTTACACTTTCCACCTATTTGCTTCCCCTTCCTTTGATACAGACCTTCTTACAGCGGCACAGTCTTGACCTTCGCTGATACAGTTAAAATCCTAGAGGATACGGCTGATTTCAGTGGCAGTGAGAAGGCTATTTTAGTTGTGCTCCCTTTTTCTCCTCAATACACATCCATTTTGTTTACTTCATGTTAACGAGCACAGGGTTTCAAATGTACTAATGCGACTCTCCAGTCACCGCCTGCAGCTCCCGTCATTCTCGTTTTCTCTACTGTAGTTTTGTCTCTCTTTCCCCCCATTGAAATCATTGACAAGTCTGATCACAGTTCAAGAAACACAAAAGAAACACACAGCAAAGAAACAAGCTTTTAACAGACTGCAATTTCTTTAAGGGGATTCAAACGGGCACTGGCATAAAAGAGGACCCTGACTGAGATTTTGGGGAGGTTCTGGCACGACTCAAAGCCATTTCTTGGAGACAGATGTGGGGGAAAATTGAAACTTCCTTGGAAAATATGATTGGCTTTGGTTTCAGTCAAGCCAACTGGGTGGCAGGAACAGACTCCCCTTTAACCAAGCAAATTTGAATGCTATCCAGCCTGCCTTTACATTGCTGCTCATATCAACATTATTAAAACTTGAATGGAGGTCAATTTCAGCAGAAGGAAGCCAGCTGTAGAAGCAGGGGTTAGAGATAAAAGCACACATTTATTTTCGAGGTTCATTTGAATTGAGGAACAGAAAAGGACAAGCTTGGAGTTTTTCTGTCTACCAAAATAAAGTTTTCTCAAGTTATACTTGATGCATAATAACCAGTGGTGGGCTAGTGAGGGTTCTCACAGGTTCTATAGAACCCTTTGCTAATGAGCTCCTGGTTCTGAGAACTGGTTACTCATGGGACATAGAATCTGTTTTTAATTTAGCGCAGGGGGTGCTGTGGGTGGGGGTGGATGGTGGCATGGCACCAACCCCATGCCTTTCATTTTCCCCTTTCAGGTATGTCACCGATACTTATTTCCTAGAAGTCCTACTAAACACAATAGGACGTACTGCATTGGACTGCACAGCAAGTTTCACCACCATCAGAGGATACTGATGGGAAAAGAATTGCATTTTTAGTGCAATCCTTCAGATATGTTAAGTAGTTTGGAGAGGAGTCACACTATAGCAGGTTACATGCAGTTCAATAGGAGGCTGTGGTGGTATGTAATTGTACGTGTGTCATTGTAGGTTATCTTACGTTTTCGTCAGTTTCTCAGTAATAGCTCCATATTGATGTTTCTGTCAGATAAAAATGAGTTAAATTACATGCCTGAAGGGTAGATAATTAATCAGCTAAGAAATCTTTAAACACTGAACCATCTTAATTTCTATTAAGCAACGTAATATTGGTGGTTTGGTTTTTTTAAACAAAAGCAGGAGACATTATGGAACAGTGGGAGTCACAAGAAGGCCTAATTGATCTGTAAATAGCCCAAGTGTTGCAAAAGAAAATTTCGTAGAGAGAACGAAATCTATGGTTTCTACAAAGAAGTATTTGGCAGTACAAATCAAGAATTTGAGGCCTGCAAAAGAAAGCCCAGAAAACTGAAAAGTCGAGAACTGATTTCTGGAAAGAATGTTGAAGTACTAGAAGAAGGAACGAGAGAACATAACAGGCTGCCACATAACTGTGAAGAACAGAAGAAGAAGAAAAAGGAGAAAGGAGGGAAGAAAGAAGAAGGAAAAGAGAAAAAAAATAAACAAATTAAACAAATAAACAATTAAACGGAAGGAAAAGCTGATTTCATAGTAAATTTATAAGATGATTTGAGAAAGCAGATAAGCAATTATATTATTTTTAGAAAGAAAATATAGTAAAATTATATATATGAGGAAGTCAATTGAAGTTTAAGGGTTTATTCATATTAAGTTCTATTCATATTGACAAAAAATATAAGATAAGAGAGATGAAAATAGTTAACCTTGTCAATGATGAAGTGTGTGGATGGATTATAATACCAAAGAGATTAAGAAAGGCGTATTTTTTTGTTTTTGTTTTTAACAAGTCATAAACTTTTGAAGACTGATAGCATTCATCAATGTGTTAGGTACGGATCAGGAGAAGAGTAAAATATATAGATAATATGATGAGCTTAAATTGAAAATATGTGGTTTGATTTATGTGAAGATGTTTTGAACAAATAGAAAGAACGTACAAAGGTTCTCCAAATGTGTGTATCCTTATGTATCCCCACCCTATATGTGATCCATTTGTCCTTTACCTGTATCTGAAATTAATAAAAACCTTATAAAAATTGAAAAAGAAGGCCTAATTGACACTAGAAATGTGCACTGGAAAGCTTAATACTTCCAGAGTCACCAAGTTCCTGTAAGAAGCAAGGCTACGATTGGAGTATAATTCAGAGTGTTCAAGGGTCACCTTAGCGTACCAGTTGTAGCGGGGCTGCGCACCAGCCTCATAGGTCTGGACTGGTTCAAGGCCCTAGGCGTCACAATAATGGACATCCATTGAAACCAAATAGCTGATTTAGCAGCGGTATGCCAAATATGCTGATGTATTCAGCATTGAGCTGGGACAATACAAAGGAGCACCCATTTCACTCAACCTCAATCCAGTAGTAACTCCAGTCCGATTAAAACAGTGCAGGGTTCCCTTTGCAGTGAAACCTAAAATTGATGCAGAACCAGACAAGCTGGTTCAGCAGGCATTGCTCCAACCTGTGGACAGTAGCCAGTGGGAGACTCCAAGAGTGACCCAAATTAAGCCTAACGGGGATGTTCACATCTGTGCAGACTACAAGTGCACCATAAATAAGGCACTACAGCAGCATGCTTACCCTGTACCAGTGGTAAGATACATGCTTGCCTTGCTCCAGGGAGGCTGAATCTTTGCTACACTAGACCTTGCCCTACCAGTAGATGGCAGCTACTGGTAGATGGCACTACCACAGAAGCACAAACAATAGTCACACAGAGAGGTGGATTCCGAGTATGCCACTTACAGTTTGGGGTAAGCATAGCACCAGTGCTGTTCAAAAATATTATGGAACAGACACAGAAGAACATTCCTGGTGTCTGCCCATACTTTGATGACGTCCTGATCGTGGGGGAATCAGTGGCAGTCCTGGCGAAATGTTGCCATGCAGTACTCCAATGTTTCCACGAGGCAGGCCTAAAACTCAAGAATGAAAAGTGCCAGATGGACATGGAAACCACAGAATTCCTGGGTTTCTGCATCGGGGCTGCCAGAATCCACCCATCTGAAGCAAAGTAGAGGCAATTCAGCAAATCCCCACACCAAAATTCAAGGGGGAGCTTCAAGCATTCCTGGGCTTCCTCAATTTTTACTACTGCCCTGGCAGTGCCTCTGCACTGCCTACTGGACAAAAAAACACTCTGGGTCTGGTCAAGCACTCAAGACAAAGCATTCAAGGTGGTAAAATCATTGCTAACTTCGGCCTCCATCTTAGCTCATTTCAACGAAACCCTACCAGTAACAGTAGCCTGTGATGCTTCACCATATGGCATTGGGGCAGTTCTAAGCCACAGGATGCCAGATGGTAGAGAGGCCCCCATCGCATACTATTCCAGAACGTTATCATCGGCTGAAAGGAACTATGCCCAGATAGACAAGGAAGCCATCACTAGAGTGGCTGGCATTAAGAAGTTCCTCAACTTCTTATACAGATGAAGCTTCACCATCTTTACAGACCACAAACTTCTGCTTGGTCTCTTCACAAGTGACAAACAGACACTGCAGATTCTGCTACGATGGTCCATATTCATGGCTGCATATTTATACCGGCTAGTCCACAAGCTCGGCAAGGAAATGGGCCATGCTGACACTCTCAGCCAACTGCTTATATTGCAGACTGAGCTGGATCCAGCCTCAGCTTGTCATATTCTGGCAACCCAAGACCTGCCTGAAGCACCCCATGCAGGGGATGTTGCAGCTGAAACCACCATGGACAGAATGCTTAGTCACGTTTTCAACTGGGTGTTAAGGGGATGGTCAGAGGCCCAGCCAGGCCCTGAGTTCCAGCATTACGCCTCTTGGAAAAATGAACGGTCAGCCCACAAGGGATGTGTGCTGTGGGGCAGCAGGGTCATCATTCCACCCAGTCTTTGCTCCAACGTGCTGGATTCCCTACACGAGGGGCACCGAGGAATTGTTTGAATGAAGGCTCTAGCCAGGAGCTACTTGTGATGGTCAGGGCTGGATAAAGACATTAAGAATCAAGTAAGGAGCTGCCAGGCCTGCCAAGAAACCCAATTGGAGTTGCCACAAGCACCAGTGCACCACTGGGAGACCACACACGCCCCATGATCTCACGTGCACATTGATTTTGTGGGCCCTTTCTAGGAACAGTTGTTCCTGATAGCAGTGGACAGTTATTCCAAGTGGTTGGAAGTGGCACCAGTCTCATCTATGACAATGACCAGGGCCATCTGACAGTTGTGCAGGCTGTTTGCCACACATGGTCTGCCAGATGTGATTGTGTCCAACAGAAGGGCACAATTCATGGCAGAAGAGTTTCAATCTTTCTTCAACACCAATGTGATTCAGCACATAAAATCTGCTCCATTCCATCCCGCAACCCCACATCGATCCATTATGGCATTGGCAGGCCAGGCCAGTTTGAAGATCCCAAGGCGTTATCAGACCCACCACAGAACAGTTTTCCTCTGTGTTTGCCTACACCACCCATGGCTGCCTCCGGAGAAATGGAGGTACCAAGGACAGTAGAGCCGCTGCCACTCACGGGCGACCAAAATGACCATCAAGACTCTGTCCAATTGGAAATGGACAATACTCCACTTAAACAGGACTCTCCAGTAACACTGCGGCAGTTCACCAGGATCTGTGGGCCCCCAGCCTATCTCAAAGACTATGAATACTGAACAGAGTGAGGGTAAGAACTATCTTTGGGGCAGTGGTGGGACTCAAATAAATTAACAACAGGTTCTATGTCCTAATAACCTAAATTAACAACAGGGTCTATGACCCATTAGTAGCTGGTACTCAGAACCAAGAACTCATTAGCAAAGGGTTTTATAGAACCTGTGAGAACCCCCTGAAGCCCAACACTGCTTGGGGAGAGGGGTGTTATGTATTGAACACATATAGCTGTGTTAAGCCCGGCTAAAGTGAAACTAACCTTTAGATGATCCTGTTAACGCCAACTGTTTTGAAGGGAAACTTAGCACTTTCATATTTGGGTGGGCTTTTTCAAGTATTATGATTGGTTATGATCCTGTGGGCCTAGAGCAGTGATTTTCAACCTTTTCCATCTCACGGCACACTTAAAAAGCCACTGAAATTGTCAAGGCACACCATCAGTTGTTTTTACCATTGACAAGGCACACCAGACTGTTCAACTCCCCCAATTTTCCTATTAATGAATGTCAATCTCCAAATTCCTGTGGCACACCTGAGAACTATCCACAGCACACCAGTGTGCCATTGCTATGGGTGGCACAAGTGGCTAAGACACTGTGCTTGTTAACCAGCAGGCCAGGGTTCGAGACCCGGGTTGGCCCCACAAGACAGGGTGAGCTCCTGTCCTTAGCCCAGCTCTGCAATGCCAGCTGGATCCAATCGTATTGGCTCTGCCTTTCCAATGGACTAATACAGTGGTATGGAGAGGGGGGATTTGCTGCTTGGGTAACAGCCTGTCCTCCATAACAATCTAACCCAGGCTTTCGTGTTTCGCATGCAGCGAATGGAGCGCTGAGCACGATACCATAGTCTTTCAAGACTGACGGAGGCCTGCTGCTGGTCTGCTTCTTGCCTACTGAAGCTCACTATACAATAAATATTATGTTCAGTATTTCATCATACGCTTTTCACTCCATCCATGTGCAAAATTTCCTGCAAAATACACCGATCTTTTCCACTATCCTTCTGGACAAAAGTCTTGCTGAAACTGTGGTTATCTGTAATGTTAGGCTTTCCTCCTTTTTGGGAAGGGAGGGGGCTCAAGTCAGAAATACCTAATTCCTTCTCAAGAAATTGATCAGCTGTTGCCCTGTTGTGTTACTGTCACAAGGGCCTAATAGTCACTTCTGTCATCTTGATCCTGTTAAAGAGTAGGCTAGTAAAAACAAAGGTTTTATAGGGCGAAATGGGTCACTCAAAGCACTTGAGCATGCTTTTGGCAAAACCTGAGAAACGGAAACTATAGGGAAATCAATATAGCTTTTGCAAAGCTAATTTGGCTGCTTTCTCCTTCTGAAAATGCCTTGTCCCTGTTTCCCAGATTTGCAGGGTTAAGGGCCACAAGATGTCAGTGTCGTACTAAACATAGGAAAAGGGCAAGCAGCTTGGTTGCAAGCCCCGGAGTTGCCAAGCTGGTAATGCAGCAAGGATTCTGAATTCAGTGTCATATACTGAACATCGGCAATGAGAAAATTCATGTGATTATTCAAAAGCTCTGTCTGTAGAAAGTTAGAGAGCACCACAGAACAAAAGCACAGTTAGGGGAGAGCACACCACAAAGTGATACATTCCCCAGGGTGCAAAAAAAAGCAGGCCTCCGTCAGTCTTGAAAGACTATGGTATCGTGCTCTGTGCTGCATACGCTGCATGCGAAGCACAAAAGCCTGGGTTGGATTGTTATGGAGGATAGGCTGTTACCCAAGCAGCAAATCCCCCCTCTCCACGCCACTGAATTACTCCAATGGAAAGGCAGAGCCAATACAATTGGATCCAGCTGCGTCGCAGAGCTAGGCTAAGGACAGGAGCTCACCCTGTCTTGTGGGGCCGACTCAGGTCTCGAACCCTGGCCTGCTGGTTAACAGGCACAGCGTCTTAACCGCTTGTGCCACCCACAGCCCTTCCCCAGGGTGACCATAACAAAAAAAAGACAAGGCCCCCAAATGAGAACACCCAAGAAAAATGTAGGACATGAGCAAATAAAAGCTAAAAACACTCATATTTACTGCTTAATTTAAACCCAATATTCAGTGCTTTTTCTGGGGGAAAAAGCGGGCCAGTACTCACAAAAGTGGCGCAGCTAGGTCATCCCCATAGGACTAATTATTAATTAGCTGCTGGGGGTGGTGGAACAAGGTGCAGGTACTGAGTACTGGTGAGTACTCTCAGAAAAAAGCCTTGATTAGATTTATTTCTAAATCTAAAACAGGCTGTAGTGGTACAAGTGTTTAAAACACTGTGCCTGTTAACCAGCAGGTCAGGGTTCAAGACTCAGGTCCTAAAAGACAGGGTAAGCTCCCATCCTTAGCCCAGCACCTTAACCTAGCAGTTTGAAAGCATGTAAATGCAAGTAGATAAATAGGGAAGGCAACAGTTTTCTGTGCGCTTGTGGGCCACATGTCAGATAACACTGGCTCTATGGCTCTAGAAACGAGGATGAGCGCTGCTGTGCACCCTACAGTTGGTCATAACTAGCAGTATAACCTGCAGGGGACACCTTTACTTTATCTCAAATTTTTACATATAATTTATTAATTACAAGAAAGCTACATGCTGTCTACTTACAAGGAAAAGGAGGATATTGAAATTTTTTCCAGGACAAAAGGCTAAAGTCCAGGACATGTCCTGGAAAAAACCAGAACATGTGGTCATACTGTACATTCCCAGGCTGCACATGAAAGGTCCCAAGTTCAACCTTGATGTTCCCAGATCAAGACTTGTGGAGATCCCAGGTAGAATGGAATGGAACGGAACGGAACGGAACGGAAGGGAAGGGAAGGGAAGGGAAGGGAAGGAAGGAAGGAAGGAAGGAAGGAAGGAAGGAAGGAAGGAAGGAAGGAAGACATTTGTCTGGTTGATGTGGACCAAAGGCATGTCTCTGAGACATTCTGTCAATGGCATCAAATGATAGTTTGATGGGTACCATTGGGGATGGTCAGTTTTTGGTGGTTCCTTGCATTTAGAAAGCTAGCATATCAGGTTACTGACTGACTAACATTAAATCTTTCTCATTGTTGTGTTTGTTTGCTACATACAAAGAAGGCATTCTTTTTTTTACACGGCATTCAAAATTGTGACTCTACCCATGAAGATTGAATCAAACATTTTGAACAATCCACAATTCTTCCATCTCAGACTACCCTCATTTTGTATAATCACATTTAATTTAACATAGCTCCCAGTCTGGAAGCAAATACAGGGGTACCTTGTAAGACTAACTTACATTTGTTCCAGAAGCATGTTTGTCTTACAAAGCGTTCTTTATTCAAAGCAGATTTTCCCATAGGAAATAATGGAAACTCAGATGATTGGTTCCACAACCCAAACACTGCATGCGAAGCATGAAAGCCTGGGTTGGATTCATATAAAAATTTTAACTGCATGTAAAAATGTTGACAAAACACTGTAATCAATTTCAAAACATTGTAATAAAATCCAGAACACAATTAAGGAGGAGATTCCGCCTCCTTATTTTCCTCTCCCTCTGCAGATGAGATCTCCTCCATAACTTCTGTCTGTTGCTCACGATGCAGATCCAACAATTCATTCATTTTACAACGAATTTTCATTGTAAAACTTTGTCTTATGAGGCACTGTTTGTCTTACAAGGCATAATTTCTTAGAAATTTTAATTTGTCTTACAAAGCGTTCTTCTTACAAGTTATTTGTCTTACAAGGTACCACTGTACCCTGTTTATCAAGCACATACCCACAGATTGCGATCAGGACCTTGCAGTTCTTGTTAGTGCGCCAGCCAACAACACAGAGGGATTTTATTTATTTACTTTATTTATATCCTGTCTTTCTCTATAAAGACTCAAGGTGGTTTGAATCTTGAGATTGCATACAAAGGTAAGGTGAATTTTGAAACCTCAGAGAGAGAGAGAGAGAGAGAGAGAGAGAGAGAGAGAGAGAGAGAGAGAGAGAGTAATAAGGTTATTGAGTATAAAAAATGTAATTTCCTGCTGTCACCCACTTCAGAGTCTGCTTGCTAATGAAATATGAGTCAACTGCTCTATAAAGGAACATGTCAAAAGAATGATCTTTATCAGTATGTACAAGTGGCAATCCATGAACACTTGGCAGGAAAATGGTAAGGTGCAGAAGAAGGCACTGGGAGCCCAAGTCCTCCCAACTAATTCTCAGGTCATGGTGGGGGGCTTGCACACAGCTCTCTGGCAGCTTGAGGAAAGCATGCGTATGTCACCCTTTGAGATATTCTGAACTTGTCTATGAGCCTCTACAGCCATCCTTTCACCAGTATTACAGATGTGCAATAAAGGGACAGATGTGTTGAATGGGAAGCAGATTGGGCCTGGGAGGAGGACAGGATTGGAGGCCTTCTCTGCCATATTCTAACCCCCTTCTTGGGTCACCAAGCAATATATGAGGCTTCCTGGATTTGCACCAGCTAAATAGCTGTCAGGGGTTCAAGAAGCTGGGGCCAGCGGGGACTCAAGATAGGATAAAATGTCCCCTTACCACAAGGGATCCCAAAGGGTCTCAGTCTTCACTAGATACAGTATAGGCCATGTGGCTTGCTGTGTTTTGATTTAAAGTTCCTAATATATTTTTCCCCAACTTCTTATATGCAACACCCTGTTGCATCTATATCTTAAAGTTCCAGAGAGAAATAAAAACACTCAAATAAATACATTTCAAATATATACGCAGTGGTTTCTTTACCCCAGACAGACACAAATAACGAGCCGGACACAAGTGTTGGATTAAGGGCCACTTTTATTAACTATTTAAACGTAAAATTAAACAGGGACTGCTCTAACAATAGTCGTGCAATCTAAGGGGATGCGGCTCTCCGCATATTTCCCCATGCAGATGTTAAAGTTGGTAAAGGACGATTCCCAGCCTGGCTCAGGGCATTCCTTGAACAAAGTTCAAGGATGCCCGTCTTTGCCAACCCGAAGGTCAAGGTAGCCGGACGCGCAGACACCAGCTGTCTGGTCTGACACTGCGCCTAGGTTTCCCATCCAGGTAAGGGGGCTCGTCAGACCTTCCCCCCGGAGCCGGATCAGCATCACGGGGAGGCTTCCTCACCCCCAAACCCCTGCTACCTAAGGCTGCAGACCAATGGCCTATCCTGCCTATATCCGCACGACTCCTGCCAAAGTGACCGGGTTTAAAAAACCAATTGGATTTTTAACTCTCTCCCCTTGCACAGCTCAGGGTAGGCAAAAAAGAATGCCATCAAAGGCCAATCAGGTGGCATCCAAAAAATTTCTACCCGGCCCCGAAGCGACCACCTAATCCTGAGCTGTACTACAGGGAGGGAGAGCGGGGGACACTTGCAAGAGTCCCACCGTGATCCCTGGCAAAACGTGCCCTCTCCAGCCTTGCTCCAGCCCTGCTGCAGCCAATGGCTGCAGTGCACTTTGCCCAGGCTCTGCAATGTCTGCAGAGGGGCAAAGGAAGCCCGCGCTGGAGGCGCGCTGGCTTCATTTTCTTACAGACCATCATTATCCACGGGGGTTACATTCCTGGAACCCTTGTGAATACTGAATTCTGTGTGAAATCTAATCGTGTGGATTTTGGGGGCACAGAGCTCCAAACACAAGCAATGCCTTGCAGGACGCAACCAGAGAATCTGGACCAATCCACAAGATTCAACAACTTCCATATTTAACTCAGTGATGACTCAACTTACCTTTAACTTCCTTATCATCCAACTATATTGTGCACTGCAATCAAGAGTTGCCGCTAAGATTTAACCTTGAATGAAATTCAGGGTGCATTTGGAGGTAACATCAGAGAGAAAGATCTAAGTATTGAAAGAATTTAGACAGAAACATTAGAGTTGCTATAAGAGTAGTTTTTCCGTTTTCTGTCCTTTTAAGACATCCGGGGGTCTTTATGAGGCTCCAAAAGTCTGCATCTGGTTTCCACAAGCATCAGGGATGTCTGGAGCATAGCTCCAGATGCTTCTTGAGGTTTCAGATTGGGCAAATCTGGCTCAATGGGGGTCCAGAAGACTCCTTCAGACCCAAATTTGCAGATGCAAATCCTCTGATATGTAATCTCAGTCTGTACATATGGTCACTATGGAATGATACATATGGTAAAATATGGTACATATGGTATAATATGATACATATGGTCACATATGGTCACTATTCATTAGCTGGAATGAAACATTTCTCCAAATCAATGCAGATTTGATTTTTTTATATAGAACATTTAAGTTGTAAATCTGTGTTTATTCTGGATTTGCAAAGGGCTCTGTCTAAATGACAAATCAAGCTGAGATTCCAGATGAGCACTCACACATAATAGCTTGCAATGCATCCTTTTGTTTCCCTTTTTCATCATTTGATGACAATAGCCTATCTGATTTTTATACCTGATGTGGGAAATGATTGAGCTACAAGTCTATTTTTTTAAAAAAAATCATCTTGATGCTGAATCAGACATGTCTGCTTTTTAAAATTGCTATTACAGTACTGTTATTAAATAGCATGTATAGGGGCCTCAATCCAGCTTGGGACATTGGTGAAGGAGAAGTGGCTTTAGATTTTTTGTTAAATAAATAAAAAGAAAGCAAATAACCAATGTTCACAAAGCAATTTAAATAAATAAATAAATAAATAAATAAATAAATAAATAAATAAATAGTTCCCTTTCCCCCATTTAGTTTGACCTAACCTTTGTCTGAAACTTTTATTTAAGCATAAGCAACCTCAAAATGTGAGGTGCAGGGTAGGGTACCTGGATGCAGGTGTCCTGTTGTCCTCTCTGAGGCATATAGTGGGTTGCTGTGAGATACAGGGAGCAGGACAAGATGGGTCTTTGGCCTGATCCAGTGGAGACTTTTCTTATGTTTTCTGTTCTTGTTACAGCTTAAAGTGTCAGTCCTATACACAGTTGGATGTAAAGCTAAGTGAGGCTTGCTTCTGAGTTGACAGGTGTAGAATTGTGCTGTACAAATATAAGGAGTGACCCTGACAATTTCACTACTCTCACGTCAACTCTTAAAAATGTTTCTGTCTAATTTCAGTAACTATACCTTTCTCTTCGGTGGTAGCTCCAGATACACCCTAAATTTCAGTCAAGGAAAAATCTTAGTGGCAATTCTTGATTGCAGTGCACAATATAGTTGCATGATAAGGAAGTGAAATATAAGTTGAGCAATCACTGAGTTAAATATGGAAGCTGTTGAGCCTTCCTCCCACTTGCAACTTGACCACCATGAAGAAAGAAAATAATGCAATTAACAATTACATGTAAATAAATGGTGTTTTTTTAAAAAGCAAACAGTTGTCACTGTCACCTAGAACCCCCATGCCTTTCACAATGAAAAATTCTACACTACAATAGTAAAAAATCCCTATCTGATGCACACCAGCAATTTTCATCCAGTGTGCTGTGGCACACTTCAAATGATCTGCAGGTGTGCCATGGAAATGGTGTCATTTATTAGTGGCAGGATTAGTGAGCCCCCATATGTAAGGCAGTGTGCCTTATCAATGCAGTGTAATGCAGTGTGCATTATCATGTGTCAAAGTACCAGTGATGTTCATTGACAGTTTAAGTGCCTTGACAAATGTGCTGTGAGACGAAAAAGGTTGAAAATCGCTGAGGTACATGATGCTGCTAGGTAATCGTTATTATCTATATTAATGATATAAAAGGATATATTTTAATAGCAAAGCATGTTACATAGGGGAAGACACAAAGATGTACCCAGTGCCTTACCATTAAGGTCTAGCTAGGTTTAAAAAAGCAGACACACACTAATGTACCCACCAGGACACATTCAAATTACATAAAGATAACCTTTCCAGAGCATTTACCTGACAGAGAGATGAATGAGAATCTGTCTCTCTTCCTTCTGTATTAATACACTTTGGTTCATTTCAGCCCATCCAACCATATTTTAGCAAGAATGAAGGTAATTACTCCATTGCTCTTCTAATTACCATCACATCTCATTGTTATTCAAGGGTACGGGAGCACTAAGGGCTTAAGACTTGGCAACAACCATTAAAATCCCATTCATACTCATTTTGATCCTGCATATGTTATAGATGGTGGGAGGGACAGATTTTTATTGTCCAACATTTGGCATTCCCATGGTACCAACAGTCATCACCATAGTCTTTCTTGGGCAGTTTATCTAGATAGGCTGATTGCAGCCGTAAATCATTCCTCTTGATTTTGCATGCAACCATTACCCTCTTTTTTGCCTGCAAATATTAACGCACCTCCTAACTCACATGAATTCTGAGCACATATACTATATACAGGCATTTCACAAGCAGAATGCCTATCATTATGAAGGGATATCTGTGTGTGAAGGAAGAGAAAGGTGGTTATCAAAGGGATGCTATTCATTCCTGCCTGCTTTGTAAACAGAGACATTGCAGCACACATTGTACCACATCTTTGCAGAAGGGAGAGGCAGGATTTCTCAGGGTCAGGGCCAGAGGGGCATGTTTTGTCCTGAAAGAAGTGCAACACTTCTTTCTTTCTTTCTTTCTTTATTTCTTTATTTCTTTATTTATATTTATTTATTTATATTATAAAATATGTAGAAATACTTCTTTAAATGACAGCGACAATAACAGGACAATCCAGAGCAACTAATCTGTCCACATAAGAGCCCTTAGGCTGCCCTATCTAACACTAGGTTGGAGCAACTGCAAGATGCTCCAGCCCAGTTACTCTGAAGGAGGCTTAGGGCAGAGCAAGGCAAGACAGGGTGCCCTAAGAGAGGTGGACCTGCTCTGCCCTAACTGGGGCAGCCTAAGCAGCTCAGGAGAGGCAAGTTGAGGGCATGTTTAGCACTGCCTAGGGCAGAGCAGTTACTCTGTATCCAGAGCCTGTTTCCAAGGCAGAAATGCCCTCTTCCAGCCCTCAGAGTTATACCACCTCAGGAGCAGGTATAGTCATGAGTAGACCCATAGGGGTCCATGATAAGGCCCGAGTAAGAATGGCAGTGCTGACCAAAAATCTGAGTTCTTGGCCAGCCTAGCTGCAACCCCTTCCTCTCAACCTCAGGATATGGAACAAACTACGGCTGCCCACAAACCTCAGGATACAGCAGGCCACTCCAAGAAGCCCCTTGTATTCACTGTAGAATGTACTGGCTCCTTATAAGGGACTCCTTATAAGGCAGGCACCCAGTGGCGTCACCAGACTGGTGCGGTTGGTGTGGGCTGCATTGGGGATGCGCTCCGTATGGGGTGATGTGCCGGAGGAGTTTGACTGTCCTTTGGCAGGCCCTGGGCGTCAGCACACCCATTCGGGCCTGCTCCAAGGCGGAGCAGCAGACAGAAGCTGCCACTTGTCTGAGGAGCTGGCCTGAATGGCCATCTGAGGTGCACTGCGTAGAAACACACTGAGCATGCCGAACAGCTTCAGAGGAGACTTCCTTAGAGCAGAGAAAGTCCGCGCCTCTGCACAGCCATTCAGCCTCACTCAGGAGGCGGAGCGGCAGCCGAATGGCTTCAGAAAGAGTACTGCACAGGCACCAACTCTGACGCCTGCACAGTCTCCCCCGAAGCCAGAAGGCTTCAGAAAAATACTGCACAGGTGTCAGAGATGGTGCCTGCGCAGTACTCTTTCTGAAACCAGTTGGCTTCAGAAAGTACTGTGCAGGCGCCAACTTTGGTGACTGCGCAGTCCAGGTGGGGGGGCGCGCATTCCAGGGATGGCGCACAGACTTCCGCACCAGGTGATGTGCAGAGTCATGTCACCACTCTAGGCACCACAGCTGTTCCTTGTTCAGTGTGATCTGAGGGGTGTCTCCTCAGGAGCAAGTCTTCCTCTTGTGTCAATTACTTAGCATGCTCTGGAGCAGTTAGGGCAGCCCAGGCTTCCTGACTCTCTGGATTCAGCATAACTTTCTGTTCTGGATACAGAATAGTTAGGAGAGTGCAGATAGGTCAGAGCAGGCTGAATTTGCTCTGGATTGTGTCCATAGTCACTAATTCCAATTACGGTACTCATTTCTTTTTAAAATAATTTTTATTTAAAGGATGGAAAAATTCTAATTAAAAATTCTCTTCACTTATGGCTGCAACCCTAAAGACTGCAGAATCCTTATGGCTGCAATCCTAAAGGCTGCAATCCTAAAGACTTTCCTGAGAGTAAGATCCATTGAATACAATGTAGATACACATTGATACACAGGATACATTGTGTATCTACATAGATACACAGCTGCCCTTTCCTCCACTATTTCTTCCTCATCTGTCAGTGTTGGATCGATATAAAATATCTCTTTCCCTTCCCTATTTTATTTTCTTTCTCCTCTCATCTCATGCAGCAGATTAATAAATATTTTTTTTCATTTTCAGCACAATCCTATTTTGTGCTGGAACAGGCAGGTCAGCATGCCTGTGCTGTATCCAGTGCAAGATTAAGGCTTCTGCTGTACCAGCCCAAGGCAGGGAGAAAATTTTTCCCCTTATCCCGGGTAGCGCTGCAGCAATTACAGTGTATCTACATGGATCTGCACCTCTGATTTCAGTGGCACAGGTTTGAACAGCAAATGAAGGGGGCTTGGACTTCCACTCCTTACCCACCTACCCACAGTTCTGACCACTGTGCGCCCTCCCTCCAGACTCCCTCCTGCCTCCTGCTGGATGGGCTTGGTGAGGGTGGGGAAAAGGCAGGAGGACACATGTTGAAGGAGGGAAAGAGTGGTGGAGCTCCTGTACACTGGATCCTGAAAGTTAATATGCCACATTCTGGCACTCCATGCAGATTCCGCACCAGCTTTAGAGCTCCCGTAGACTCAAGTAACTCTATTGTGGGGCTCCTTCGCTTTCTCGGAGAAAGGGGATGAAAGCCCCCTTCTTATGAGGAGGCAACAGCAGCAGCCTGCAACACACAGGATACCACAGTAGACATTCTAGAGGCATAGGACAGTAGCCTACAGCACACAGGATACTATGGCTCTACTCAGTGATGGGATTCAAAGAAATTAACAACCGGTTCTCTGCCCATCTGGCAGCCACTTTTAAATGGCTATCTTTAAACTTTATATGTCCTATCACTCGTTAACAACCGGTTCTATAGAGTAGGTGCAAACCTGTTGGAGCCCACCACTGGCTCTACTAGTACTGCAGAAACCTTAGGATTGGGTTGGTTGTTTAGTGCCTCAGCTAAGTAGAGGCCTCATCAAGTACCTAACAAAGACCCAGAAGCATCCATACAAATTATTGGGCTTTCCAACTATGGCTGCAATCCTAAAGACACATTCCTGGGAGTAAGAACCGTTAGACACAATGGAGTTTACTTTTGAGTAGTCATGGTTAGGAATGTGCAAATTCAAACTGCCCTGAATTGAAATATGCACAAGCTCCAGTACGAGTTTCCATGTACAGTATTTGTGTTTGAAAAAGGGATGCTTCTGTTAAAAAGATACATTTACCAAATATTATGTGGGATTATGCAAAGTGGATATTGAATTATTGGAGGAGATACAATGAAGCAGAAATCTCTCTCTCTCTCTCTCTCTCTCTCTCTCTCTCTCTCTCTCTCTCTCTCTGAGCAGCCCACCATATTTTTAGAAGATACTAAATTCACACCATGCAAAAACATTGAAAGAAAATAAAACACAGCAGGACGAGACTGAAAAACTCCAAAATTATAATTTATAGTCAGTGACATGTATACATCTTTATTCACAAGTCCTAGGGTGTGATTTATGGATATCGTTAACCAGCTACTTTAGATGTGAATAATTTCTTTATAATAGTATCATTACATACTATTGCATATGTGTGTGTGACTCTATCAGTGCCTGATTTGCTATTTCTAGTAACAATAAATAAACATTTTAAAATAGTGGCAAATCTAATGGTTAAGCAGACATTTCAGTTATTAAGACTTGGAAGATTTGTGCACTTGGAGATCATTTCCCCTGTGACTCTCTCTCTCTCTCTCTCTCTCACACACACACACACACACACACAGACACAAACACACACACACACAATCTGTTATCTCACCCTTATTCATAGGAGCTAAGGGAAACATTTATGGTCCCTTTTTAGCTTCACTACTCTGTGAGACAGGTTGTAATTATAATTAGAAATGATGGAATTACATATACTCCCACAGGGGAAGCAGGGAGAGTGAGAAGTGTTGCAGGCAGTGCTTTTTTAAAATATGTGTAATAGGCACAATGAGGAAAACAATTTTGGATGCAGGTGTTCATGTAAAGGCCAGTGGGAAGGCTATGCACAACACAGAAAGGAAGAGGGAAGTGTGGATGAAAAGTGCACAAGGAATTTATTTTAGTGTATTTTTTTAAAAAAAGAATAAAACATGATGTTTCATTGAACTTGCACATGCACTTTCTATGTCTAGTCAGGGGAAAAAATATGACTAACCATCTACATACAGTTGACGCCTATGCAGTGGTGGGCTCCAGCAGGTTCGCACCTACTCTATAGAACCAGTTGTTAACAAGAGATAGGGCATATGAAGTTTAAAAAAAGCCATTTAAAAGTGGCTGCCAGATGGGCAGAGAACTGGTTGTTAATTTCTTTGAATCCCATCAATGCGCATATGTCAGAGGCATGTTGAGGGCATGTTTAGCATTGCGTAGAGTGGAGCAGTTACTCTGTATCTAGAGCCTGTTTCTAGGGCAGATATGCCCTATTCCAGCTCCTTAGAGTTATACCACATCAGGAGCAGGTACAGTAATGAGTAGACTCATAGGGGTCCATGATAAGCCAGAGTAAGAATGGCAGTGTTGACCAAAAATCTGAGTTCTTGGCTGGTTAGCTTCAGAAGTGACTGTGCAGTCCCAGAAGGGGGGTGCGTGCATCCTGAGGGTGACACGCAGACTTCTGCACAGGATGACACATAGAGTCGCATCACCACTCTGAGAAGTGTCCTATGGCACTTCTGTCACAACCCCAGTTTGGCATAGAACTTATGCCGGGGTTTAAGCTAGCCTAGGCCTGATAACTTCCAGGTTAAGTCTCCCAAGACTCCTTGGAGCACTTTGTAGAAAAAAATCTGCAATCACTATCTGGGCACAAAAAGGATGAGAAGAAACAAGTCAGATCTTTTGAAAATCAGCTTGTGACATGATAGCTCAGGCCCTAAGGCGTTGAACGTTCTTCAGCTGAATCAAAATAAACCAAAAGTCAGCAAGCCACTAAGGAAAGATTGTGAATCACTAGAAAGCATAAGGAACCAAAGCTTTGTCTTGAGAGTCCACATTACATCAATATGGGATGTATGTTCACAGTTGTGACACCAAAAGGGTCACAGTTGGTCCTGTGTATGATAAATTCAATGTGGAAGCTTCTGAGTCCACCTGAGAGAATAGCCACTGAGAGCCCAATCCTATGCATGTTTACTCAGAAGTAAGTCCCATTAGACTCAAGGGGCTTACCTGAGATAAGTGATGTTAGGATTGCTATCTGACTCTTGCCCACAGAGGCTTATCTTCCAGAAAATCTTGCCAATGATGACCAGAAACCAGGCCTCAACCCTACAACAGATATGAAATCACTGATGTCTCTTCCTCAGTGGCCCCTAATTTCTTCTTTAAGTTGATACTTAACACTTTGCCCAGAATAGACCAAGTTTCATGGAAAGTTACCAGCTGAGCAGTCGTAATGTGGCCTTGTTAGTTTTTTAAAAACATTTTTCGTAGGGTTATTTAAAAATTAAATAACTTAAAAATTTACTTAATTTCTGACTTAAAAATTTCAGCCCTGGAAACAGGTTTTGGATACAGAATAACTGCTCTGCCCTTGGCAATGCAAAACAGGCCCTCAACATGCCTCTCCTGAACCTCCTAGGCTGCCCCACCTAGGGCAGCGCAGGTCCACCTTGTCTTGGGGCAGCCTATGTTGCCTTAAGCTGCCCCAAGTCTTTTCCAGAGTAACCAGGGTGGAGCATCTTGCAATTGGGCCAGCTCAGCAATAGATAGGGTATTCCAAGTGCACTTCTAAATTGTGCCCTAAACCAACTTTCCTTGCAACTGTTGGAGTTTTGGTATGATTTCAGCCATTTTCCAGCTGTCACCATGCAAGGCTGGAAAAGGACGAAGACTGATGGACTCTGCGAACAATTGAAGTTCCTTGATATTTATACTGTAGTGGCTCCTGCTACATAGAGCATGCATATCACTTCTCCTATAGCTGATCTAGCATTTCTGAAAGGCACAAACCCTTTCCCTCTGATTGTAGCTATATAAATGAGCCTTGTAGAGAAAGCAAAATACATTTATCAATTCACATGCAATTTTCACTAACGCAAACAATGTAGCGACCCCTCCTTTTTCTTCACCTACTGCCTTGACTGCATGCACCCATCTGTTACACAGTGATTGAAGCTGTGCATCTTGCAAGTTACTCACCTGGAAGGAACTGTTATTCCACTCTGGCGAGCAATGAGTGGCTCACTGCAAGACTCTGTAAACTTTCATACTGTCTTTTTTTTAAAAAAAAAAAAACCCTTTAATACTCGATCAACAAAGGTAGTCTATTCCTGATTGGTCTTCTTTCTTTACCCTTGGCATCTTTTGACTAATTTTTCATCTCTTCCTGTGCTATGGAATAACTGGGAAGAAACAATCAGTGGTGCCTCACATAAAGAGCTTAATTTGTTCCAGAGGCATGCTCTTTAAGTGAAATAGTCTTTAAGTGAAGCGGATTTTCCCATAGGAAATAATGGAAACTCAGACGATTGGCTCCACAACTTCAAAAATATTCATATAAAAATATTAACTGGATGTAACAATAATGACAAAACACTGTAATTGAATTCAAAGCATGCATTCAATGTGCATGATCCTGTGAAGTCTACTTAGGCTGCAATCCTAAAGACACTTTCCTGGAAGTAAGCCCCATTTAACACAATGGGGCTTACTTCTCAGGAGACATAGTAAGGAGGCTGCAATCAAAGACACTTTCCTGGGAGTAAGTCCCATTTAACACAATGAGGCTTACTTCTCAGTAGACATGGTTAGGAGGCTGCAATCAAAGACACTTTCCTGGGAGGCTTACCTGGGCTGCTGCTGGAGGTTCAAGGTGGCCGGTGGAGGCACTTGAGGGAAGTTAGGGGCAGCTGCCTCTGGCACCCCTAGGCAACTGCCCCCAAGTTGGGGGCAGTTAAAAGCAATGCTGGCCAGCAGCCATTTTGAAGAGCCTCAACGCGGAGCATCAGGGCTGCACAGCACACGTGCCCATAACGCGCTTGCTTGTTAAGTGAAGCAGAACTTGTTATGTGAAGCAAGATTTCTTGGAAATTTAAACTTGTTATGTGAAACTCTTGTTATGTGAGGCACTTGTTATGAGAGGTACTACTGTATATTAGAATGTGCTGAGATTTCCTTGTTGAGGATGAAGTCCCTGGAATCAGTTGCTTGGCTAGAACTAATGTTCCAGAGACAAAGGCAATAGGGGACTCACAGGGGGTCTGTAAGTTTTCCCCTAAGGCCTCTTCTAAAAACATAAGCAGACGCTCGTTGGATCCAACCAAAGGCCCATTTAGTCCAGGGTCCTATATCTCAATGTGGCTGACCAGATGCCTCTGCGGTACACAAGTCAACAGGAGACCTGTATCCTGGTGCCCTCCCCCTTGCATCTGACAAGTGTGAGGACATATGGATAAAAGCTTTGTAAGCCACCTTGAACATTTGCTTTGGCATGGGAAATCAGGCAATAAACAAACAAACAAATAAATAAGTAATGTTCATCATAACCCAGGTAAGTTTGGGAACCGCTAGGTTAAGTGACAGTGTATCACAGTCCAACTAGGGAGCAGAAATAGTTTAGCAACATGTAGCCATGAAATGGTATGTCTTAAGGAAGAGAACAGAATAGTAAGTGGGCTGAGAAATATGGGCATGATGAAAAAGGAGGAAAAGGAAGGAGTCTTCAAGAAAATTAGGTGTGTTGAGGAAGGGACAAACTAAAAGAGAATAGGCAGTGGAGAAGGTAGCTAGGAAAGGAGGAGGTAGGAGACCTGGAGAAGCTGGAGTCTGGGAAAGGAACAGTGCAGGAAAGAGTTATTGGAAGAGAAAGCCAAAAGGATGAAATACTGTCATCCAAATTATAGTAAATATGATTAGCTGCACTTTTGTGACTTCTGTTTCTGGTGCTTATTGAGAAAACAGTCCGACAACACAAGCTGAAAAAAAAACTGAAAAGAGAGAAAGGGTACTTGCCAACAGTCTAAATGACACATATTTTTCCATCCAAATACTTAAAGGAAAAAAAAGAGTACTGCATCTGGCCAGCGGTCTCAGAGCATCTAGACTTCTGCTTCAGTGCTGTTTAAGCCGATTTCAGTACCAAAATGAAAAAGCTTGAAGCTCTAAAGCCCAACCGAGCATCAGTGCAGCAGTAAAGCACAATTTCATGACACTGGAGGCTGCCAGCTGCATGGCTTACGTAAACGTCTTCTTTGCAAAGCAAACTATCCAAAAGTGATGGCCCAAGTATGGAGTTGTGTTTGTTCATTTAGTCCCATGTCATGAAGTGAGCATCACAAGAGCTACACTGAGTTGAAAATAGGCAGGCTCTGATCATGCGGGATGAATGCTTGTGACCCTTGAGCAGAGCCACTAAGAGCTTCCAGTAGCCTACCCAGGCACCTTCCATTGGCCATGTCTCTTTTAGGTCTCCCTGACACCCCCTTAGGAGTTATGGAAGCCTTGAACTTTCCTCAAGAAAATCTTACCATTATTCCAGATTTTTCTTAAGGAAACTTTGTGGCTACTGACATGACATATCACTAGATACCAACAGGGTCCTTCCGATAGCTCACCAGAATTCTTGCAAGAATATAAATTAGCCTTTGGTGATTGGAAGGTAAAGTGGTTTACTGGACACTTCCTTTCCCTTCCTGAGGCCTATGTGTTTGGGACGCTGGCACTAGAAAGTTTTTATCGGCTTTGGGGGGCAGGGTAGAGGAAGAGCCTGGCCAGATACTTCTTTCCTGCTCCAGAATCTAATGTGATTGAAATGCTCCCTTTGAATGTGGGACTATCAACTGCTTCTATGACTAAGAGCGCAATCCTGAGCAACTTTTGCTTGCTCTGCCCTAACTGCTCTGCCCTAACTATGCTATATCCTAAACACAGAGTTATGTGTGAGGCAGAGATCTTAGGTGTGCCCGTAACTTACGTCTGCCCGTAACTGCTCTGGTGCAATGATCCACATAAGTTACTCCATTGGGCATGCTCAGAAGGCAGCCTGTAAGTGCTACATGGCCTGCAGTTACACACAAGTTGACCTGCTTCCACATCACTCAGAATCACTAGCAGCTGTCCAAACTGCTGCCCCTCCTGATCACATGGGGAACCAGCTGGCAAAATTGGGGGGGGGTGGAGTAACTGTCAAGCTGTCAGAGTGCCTCCCCAGCATGGTGGACAAGACAGGGCTGTCAGGGGTAGAAATGGGAAACAAGCTGCCCCCCTGCACCCTCAAACAGGCAAGGTGCCCCAGGAAAAGCCCAGGCATCAGTAGGGGCAAGATGCACAGAGGGATACATATGTGTGTGTGTTTTGTCAATAAAAACAACATCAACAGATAAACATGAGTGTCCTGTGGTCTTTGGCAACAGTCTGGAGGAAACATCAGCATTAAAGGTACAGCACGCCAGATGCAGGGTCCACACTCAGGTGGGCTGGGAGGAGAGGGACGACCCCATCCAGAGGGCAGAAGGCCCAGGAAAGAGAACCCCTTGCTGGCTCAGGCAAGGGAGGGGCAAGGGCCCCCCAAACAGCTGGCAGAGCAGGGGGCAAGGGGAGGCAAGGGGGCTGCCAGGGGCATCTGTGGGGAGGGAATCTGTGCAAGGGGAATGCCAGGGAGCAAAAGCACATCCTGTGGCTCCCACAACAGGGTAAGGGTGTCTGATCACTTGTGGGGCCACTGCCCACCCAAAACCTCTCACTTCACAAGCCTAAGGGGTGGCATCAGGCACCAGGAACCCTCCCTTAGCCCACCCCAGTGACCCCAGATGGCCTCCCCCTCCCATGGCAATGATGCTCCCAGGAAGATGCAGACACAAAAGGGGGGTCAGTTCACATGTGTACTTGTTCATATGTTTGCAGTTGCTCCTGCTCATTCAGAGGGTCACAGGGTAGGGGGGCTTCCAGATACAGAACAGTCTCCAGTGAGGATGCAGTGGGACCCCAGAATCAACCACATTCAGATTGAGCACATGGAAGGGATGACACAGTGCCTGCACCTTTAAGTAGTGCCTGGACCAGTGGTGGGCTCCAGCAGGTTCGCACCTACTCTATAGAACCGGTTCTTAACAAGAGATAGGACATATAAAGTTTAAAAATAGCCATTTAAAAGTGGCTGCCAGATGGGCAGAGAACCGGTTCTTAAATTTTTTGAAGCCCATCACTGGCCTGGACCTGTAAGTATCTTCAGACTGCAGGCAGTTTGAACACAGCACTGGCACCTGCCTAAATTCCCTCATCTCTGCAATGCTCACAGGTGGTCTCACTGCTTCCATGTGGCCTCTTGTTGTGGACTATCCAATGGTAAGGAAGCTACAGGCAGCCCCCTCTCCAGAAACAGAGGACCAGGTCTGGATGCCATTGGGGGTCTACACTGAGGATGGGCACCCCTGTCCCACCTCCACTCCCAAACCAGGTAGGCACTGCCCCCACTCACCCATCCCTGGAGCTCTAACTAGCTTTCCCAGAGCCGCCAGTGATGACAGCAATCATATGCATGTGTTCATTGTGAAGTCCTTAAAATAACTACTACTACACATGTTCACATCATTAATGTTAACAACGTATCTGAAGACAGTTAGGACGTATGTAATTGTTTATTCTTCAGCTGCGTTGATGTATGTAATTGTTAATTTATCATCAGGTAAGGACTTCACCTGTGATGTATCTGACAACAGTTATGGTGATGAATGTAGTTGTTAATTCATCATCATTAATAATTTTGGCTGTGGAGGGGGGAAGTGATCCAATGGTTCAAACTTTATTAGGGATGAATTGTGCTTGTTCCAACTCATGTGTGATTGGGACGTGGGGTTTCTGTTCTAGGTAAGTGCTTGTGCAAACATACGTCTGTAGGGAGATGTTTCCCAGGGCTCCTTAGCAGGGATCCAGTGGCTAAAATCCTAAATGCACTTTCCTGGGAGTAAGCCCCATTGAACACAATGCGGCTTACTTCTGAGTAGGAATAGTTAGGATTGCACTCTGTGTCTCCTTCCCAGTGGAATGGCAGCCTGCAATGAGAGGGTGAGCGAGAGCCAGCAGTGAGAAGCTGCTTGGACAGCATCTTGCAAAGAGAGCATCCTGCAAAGAGATAAGGATTACATTCCATCAGAAGCCATGGTTTCAATGCACTCCTTTGCAAGCCTCTGCAGAACTGCAGCTGCATAGGGCCTACTCAGGAGTAGGTGTGCAAAGGCATGGCTGAGCACAGAGTCAGATCAGCTGCCCAGCTATACCGGCAGTCTGCTGGCTGGGAGATCTGGCAGTGAGTGGGGGTGCAAGGACAGAGACAAACCCAGAACCATAGACCACAACCTCATGTGAGGAGAGGTGACTGCCCTTGTTTCCTGGTGGGTCTTTGTGTGCACTCCTTTCCCCCTTTGCCCCCCCTTACCTAGGGGGACCAGTTGGGTGGGAAGGCAAACCTGCAAAAAGACCTCACAGCATTTCCCAACAAGTGGCCAAGCCCAATCCCTGGTGCAGCAAACCCTCCCCCTTACACAGGTGTAAGCCCCACTGAGTATACTGGGGCTTACTTTAGAGTAGACATGCAAGGCTGGAGAAAGGTGAAGGAAATGTGAGCAAGAGGTGCTTCCAACACCACCACCCCCAACACAACCCTCCTTACCTAGTTGGAATACCTGTGGGGAAGAGAGAAACAGCAACTTGCAGAGACATAACAATTGTATTGCTAACATTTCATCATTGCAAGATTGCCTGTAGAGACGTTTGTGAAAGCAGACAATGCTCCCCACACCCCACTTACCTGACTGGAGTACCTGTGGAGAGGGAGAGAGAGAGCAACAAACAAACAAAAAATTGCAAAGTCCACACTCTAATATTTCATATCACAGATATATTGCTTCATATCACATATATATCATATCAATATATCATCATATATGCACCTTATGTGTACACATGTTTGTGGGGAGAACGCTCCCCGAGAGGAAAGTGCCCATTGAGAGAGCAGAGTGACATGGCCCTTGGCCAAGCACTCTGCTTCTCTGAAGGGGAATTGTGGGTCCAGGGGTTGGGCTTTATATGGGAGGGTAGCTGCGAGGGGATTGTTCAGCCACTGGGGTGACCCAGGTACTCCGTATCCTCAAGTAGGAAAGTACTGCCCGTAAGATCTGGTTCGAAAATTTTTCAAAGTCCTCACTTTCTCCAGCCCTTACTTCCCTTTAACATGGAGACCTAAGGGTCTCCTCGTTACTAAACTACCTCTTGAGGTAGTATAACTCAGGAGGCATTTACGTGTGCCCAGAAGCTTCTGAAAATGTTCAGGATTTAGCATAGTTATGTGGAAGGGGGAGGAACCTAAGACACGCCCCCGACACGCCTCCAACACGCCCCCGTTACACCCTCTGTTAATTGCTTGGGGCAACCTAGTTACGTTGATGGAATAGTTGCTGTGGATTTCCTTATTTATTGCCTGAGGCTGCCCATAAACCTAGTTAGGGTGGAGCATCTCCCCAGAGTAACTAGGATGGAGCAGTTGCTCCATCCTAGTGATAGATAGGGCATCCTAAGGCCTCTTATGTGCAAGGAATAGTTGCTCTGGATTGGGCTGCCTGTCACGATGGACCAGGAAGCTTGAGAGGAGTTGCTTATTCACCACTCTTTGCTTCTTCAGCTTTGGTCTGTGGCATTCACTGACTAATTTTCAACTGTTTTTGCTCTGCTTTTTAAATACTTAACATTTATGTTATGCTTTCTGAGTGTCCACAGAGCACTTCAAATTATCATAGTGATGCTTTCCGTACAACACCGCATGTAAGTTAAGTGTTATTGTCCCCAAATTGTGGCTAGGAGTTGTGGATGAGTGGCTTCTTTAAGGCCCCTTAGTGAGTGTATGGCTAAAGTATGGCTAAAATTAAAGTTAAACCACACCGTGGTTTCTTAACCTCCATGCTGTGCTAGAAGCGGGATGAAGCTAGTGTTCATGTGCTAACAGAATGCGAATTTGTTCTTTATATAGGCAATTAGTGTGGTATACAGGCATCCCCCACTTATCTGACAGGTTAGGGACTGCACTATGGAGAAAAACCGAAATGGTTGAAAAATGGAATCTGGTTTTTTTTGTCTACAAATGTTGCTTCCAAAGCTTTCTTTAGCTAGAAAATTGTAAGAGTCCTTTTTATTTCACAAATTCTTGCTGTCACACAAAAATTTCTGTAAATAGATTAACATTAACTTCTTCAGAAAATTAATAGAGCAGGGGTATAGACCAGGAGCTAACATGGCCATCCATGCTCTCTCTCACACAAACACATGCCAAAACACTCTGAATCACCAGGTCATAAACAAATCAACATGGAAGAGGGCAATTTTAAACTTTGGAACAACAGAGAGAGGTTGAAAGAGTGGAATATGTATTGAATGAATGACTTCTGGAAATAAGTGAAAAGTGTTAAAAGAGCAGATTGTCAGAAAATGAACTGTCATTAGTGGGAATACTTCTATGAGGTCTGGGGACGTATCTAGTTACATAAGAAACTCACTGGGCGACATAAAATCAGCCACTATCCTTCATTGCAATTCCCCTTTACAGATTTATGTGATGATAAAATGGGAGGGGAAAAAGTGTAAACAACCAATTAAAAAAATTAAGTGGATAAAATGTTGGTTATTATACTTGCTAGAGCTGACAGAAACATCATATCTGAAAACCCAACAGAAGATCCATTGTGCCATACAGTAGGTTTGGGATAGAATTTTTTAAAATTAAAAAAAGTTTTTCATTTTTGTTCTGTTAGGGAATTCATAGCAGTCTAGAGCTGAAGAATATAAAGCCATCAAGATAATATTAAACCAATGTAATAAAATTCTGCAGTAAAAGAATTGTCAGAGCAAGGAATTGTTTTACAGTGCAGTCCTATATACCTTTTCAGAATGCCCATTGTGTTCATTGAGGCTTGCTCCCCAGAAAGTATGTATAGGATGGTAACTTTGGGCCCCAATCCCATCCCCGACTATTTTATGAGAAGAAGCAGTGCCACAGGAGCATGTGCTGCATCCTGTAGTGGGGAGGAGGCAAACAATAGAACCTGAAGTGATCAGTAAGAAAACATTTTTATTTATCTCTCTGTAAGCTGCATGGGTGGCAATGGGTCTTGGCAGACCTTGGCAGAGCTTCAGGGGGTGTGTCAGGCCAAAAAAATAAGGAGAGAATCCAGGCATGTGCAACTACTGCTAAGATCCACCCTTGAATGGCCTCTTGCACCCTCTGCCCCATTGCTTCCTTTGAATTGTCCATACCTGCCTCTACCACTGCTCCAGTCCAGCTTGGAGGAACTATTTGGACGCATGTGGAGCCTTTAGCTATTTATGGTAGATTGGCAATCTCAAAGCACCAAATTCAGTATCCAGTGCCAAGGACAACAAACTGGAATTTACAATGGCAAATCATGAGATTCACTGCCCAAAGCGATCTGTAGGATTTGACTGTTTGTCTCCCCCAAAGGTTTGGATTTTCACCCAGCAAGGACTGGCAGAGGGCTCCCATTTTCAACAATGATTCCATTAAAATGTCTCTCTAGCCTCACTTTAACACCTCCAATGGAAAACGGATAGTTCTCCATTATTTTCAAATCTGTTCCCTGTGGGAAGTGTTAAAGCACTCCTATGTTAGACTGTAACCCACTTTTATTTGCAATGCCTCTGTACCAGGAGTGAGAAAGGAGCCTGTCAATATTGGCTTGTGTAATTTTTTTTTCTTTTTTGTGTACCAGGAGAAGTTGGGGAGGGGGGGGAAATAGTAGTGGTGTTCTTATTTAATTTATCTGTGGAATGAAAAGTGTGTAATCATGTGGAAAATGAATTAGGACTACTCAGTTGTGGGTGTTATGGGAGGGGGAAAAATCTGTCATTTTCATGAAGGAAATGGCTGTGGAGATATGATAAGGTAAAATATATTTTCACCTGGCGCCCTTCTCAGCAGCCTTTTGAAGTTTAGTGAGAACACAAATCTTTCTTTTCTTTTTTGCTTTTTTAATATAAAAAAGCCCTCACAGAAAACCCTGTTCTGTTTCATTCTCTCCAGAAGTAATTTTGTCACAAAACCACACAGACGAGGTTTTCGTCTTTGCTCTTCTGTCATATGTCCCCCCTCTCTTTCCTTACCATAAAATGCACAATCTGGAAACTGTGAAGAATAAAAGCATGAGCTTATCAGATGTTTTTTTTTCTAAAACTCATTTGCAGCAATGACCTTTCTGTCCTTGATCACTTTCAATCCACACTGGCAGCCCCATTGCTAAATCTAGATCTCCTTGGAATATTTGGATTATCAGTTGCCACTTGATACTCATCCATAGACCTCCACTCACACTATTGATTGATAATGCCAGTGTACCAGTGATGCACTGTGAGGTCCAAGCCTGGGAAGGCTCAGTATGTGGAGGTTCAGGGTGACATCTCAAGGCATTCTGGAGAGAGGGTACCTGAAAGTCACAAAGCCTCTGCAGTCATAGTGAACTGGATAGAACACGTGCACATAGAAACTGCACGGAGCACATGCACAATCACAAGGAAGATGTATATGGCAGGACAAGGGGAAGCTTTGACTGCATTTCCATGCATTGTCCTTATCGATATGTTAAGGATTATTGAGATTATGTACGTTAACCATCCGAATCCTAAACTGCTTGCAGCAAGGTGACTAGGTGTCTCCATGGGGTAAGGGGATAGATGTCTCCTTATCTAATGTAATGCCCCAGCAATTCCTCTGGAACTTCTTGGATCTATGCCAGCAATATAGCTGGCATAATTCTCCCCTCATTCTACACTCCCCCTAAACATCTCCTTTCTGCCTTCAAAACACCCTCCTCCCATGCTTTCCCAGCCCTTGCACCACCTGGCACAACCTTATCTGCTCCAGCAAGCTCCAAGACGAAATGTTACACCAATAGGTTGGCAAACATCACTGGCCAGGTATGTGCTATTTTACTATAAAATAAATGCTGTACTCACAGGTACTTGCCTGTGTGTGTTTATGTGTGTGTGCACTGGTACTCACCCATAGAGGTGCCAGTATTCACAAAGAGGTGCTGATACTCAGCATGAGTGCATACTCCCTCAAACAGACCCCTGGGGGCCAGTGCTGCTGGCTCATGGGTTATCACATCCATGACTTAGCAACATGGGGATGGCTGTATTGGTTCAAGTCAAACATAGGATCAATCCTATGCTCAAATATAAGAGCAATACTAAACAATTTAGGCCAGCAAACATGGCCATCTCCCCATTCCCATGGTGTGTGGGGAGGCTGGTGCATGTCTGTGCACTGGCCTACACCCCAAGGAGTGGCGCAGAAGTGTCTTACAGCACTTTTGCAACACCCTCAGACTAGCATGGGACTTGTGCCAGCAAAACTGGGGGTTAGGATTGCACACCCAGAAGTATAGTACATTTTACAGTAAAAATAAGTGACAGGAGAAGGAAGGAAGGGAGGAAGGGAGGGGACTTTGATGACGTTTATTTAATTTTTCTGGTGGGTGGCCATGGATGTGTGTGATGATGAGCGTCTGTACTTCATCTCAGTCACTGTTCTAAAGCACTACATAAGTATAGAATATTAGTATTTATTCAGCAGAAAGTTGATACTAAAAATCTTTACCTTCCTGCAGAAACAAGAACTGCAGGAAGATAAAATGACATTGAGATTAGGTACACAATCAGCAAATTAAATTTATAGTGCAAGTATTTGCCTCAGGCAGATAGGTACACTATCTAATAATTAAATGTAGATACATTTGTACACCTTAAAGTATTTCATATTTATTTTTTATCTCTGCACAGACCATAGCTTAAAAATAGAAATATAAAAGGGAAGATGCATATTGTACAGACAAACAGTGCCATTTTGGACACTTCTGATTCTTCTTCAGGGATACTGAAAATTTCATGTACAGCAAAAGTGAGATTATGTTATTAGAAAAAATACTGCATGTAAACCCTAAAAAGTAACATGCACACATTCATCTAGAAGCCCAAACTTAAGTAAATCTGCCCCATCACTGTACCTGCAGCAAGAGTACACAGTGTATACTGCCCATGGGGAGCAGTTATGAAGGCTTCCTTCATTCATATGTTCCTCTACCCCACAGCAAGATCTGGGTCTCCCCAGATCTGCACCAACCATTTGCTGGTGCATGTCAGAAGAAAGTAAGTAAAAGAGGAGAAGGAATGAGGATAAGATCCAATCACACAAAAATGCTGCTAAGATGAACCCTTCCTTCCTCTGTTTTGAGACATTCCTCTTTTCCAAGACAGTTCCATCCCTCCCTTCCTTGTTCCTCATAGTTCCCCCCCTCCACTGCCAATTTCCTGATGCTAGTGATGTTTCTCTGTGCCCTACATGCATGGCTGCCAACATGTGCACTAGCGGCCTCATTGCATATGCCCAGGTGGATTTTATTGAGAACATTTTCCACTCTGTTTTTTACTGCCCCTTTTGTACTGAGATCCATCAAAGACATCTAGACCCCATATTGAGGACAAGAGGCAGGTTTTCTGATGTGGCAAAATAGTATGTAGATTTGTTTGTTATATATACCAACAAAGATTCTATTATTCTCATTTATTATTCTAACCTAATTCACTGACTTGCAAGGGCCTTGGAAAATACAATGGGAAAGGTAAACAGTTTTCTAAAGAGGGTTCCAGGAAAATCTTGCTTCCACAGTTTTGTGTTTGACGGGTTTTAAAAGGAGGAAATATTTGCATTCACCAAAAGCAGACCACAGAAACACACTTTCTCTGTTCCTGTACAATGATTCACATTTTCATAACTTTTAGTACTCCCTTTTTTTATTTTAATAACATGAAAGTACTTGGCAGTCTTCAAGATCTCACTGAAGCTTGGCCCCTAAAATCATTGCTGCAGTTGTGCGATGACCTGTAACAGGACTTCCGAGACTTTTCACACATGAGAGGAAATAGACAATAAAAGAACTCTTTAAGATTCTTTGCCACCCCTCTATACATGTAACATCAGCTCAGACCGAAAGTGCCGGTTCAAGAAGAGGAAAAAGTACAAAAAGCGAATGTAATAAACACATAAAATAAAGAAGTATTAGAAAACCAGAGCTTCATCCAAATTATAGCAAGTCCTTGGAAACAGGTTCTTGGAAAATGCAACGTCAAGCAAAATGAATTGCTTTTGTTACAAAATTGGTTGTAACAAAACCAATTTTAATGTAGAGTAATTAATACATGTAAACGAGAGTTCCTACAACACATTTCCAGTGACTAAAACATCACAAAAAGACCCTAAAGATTTCTCATCTTAAATACTGAAATAAATGTGAGCTTTCCAGACCACAGAAAAGCTATGCAGACATGGCACACTGCACCGACAGAGAAGCCAGCGCCAGTCAGCGCTGGGCCTTTATGCCGCACGGCACTGCAGATAAGCATTGGGCAGTAAGAATCCTCACCAGGCTTCCAAGGGGAGTATTATTAGAGTTGGGGAAGGCAAGGGAAGGTGGGGAGCAATGGGGCAGAGGGAGGGTGCACTGGCTTGGGAGGAGAGGCAGAGACAGTGGCAGAGGGTACTACTGAGCCTATCCCTCCTCCAGAGCTTTGAAGATGGACACAGGCCTCCTTGGTTCTGTGCCAACTCAAGAGCAGGCACAGATCCAAGTACAGGTTGAACCTCCCCATATGGAACTTCCATGGATACTCAGTTTCATGCTATACAAAAGCAATTCTTTCCCCCAGTAACAAGGCAGGCAATGAATCGGCATCCCTTTCAAGTGGCTTAAAATGGCAAAGGCTGCAATCCTAAGGACACTTTCCTGGGAGTAAGACCCATTGAACACAATGGGGCTTACTTCTGAGTAGACATAGTTAGGAGTGTGGTCTTAGTTTCAGCTCAGAGGCAATTCAGAAGTTATTATCATATGGGGAAAGGGAGGAATCTTCTTCTCATCTGGAACCTGAAACCAAATATGAATTCTGCCTGAACTTTTCTAAGGCAAGCTTCATTGCTTGCCACTTTGTCATGGTAAGCAGACTGCTTTTAAACAATTAAGGACTACTTAAGGGATGTTTATCTTTTAATTTAAAGAGCCAACCTCATTCACACTGAGACAATATCACCTATAAACAAAACACATATACAGTGGCGCCTCATAACAAATTTAATCCGTTCCGGAGGCATGTTTGTTACATGAAACGTTCTTTATGTGAAGTGGATTTTCCCATAGGACATAATGGAAACTCAGATAATTGGTTTCACAACCCAAAAATATTCATATAAAAATATTAACTGAATGTAAAAACGATGACAAAACACTAATTAAATTCAAAACATGCATTCAATGTACATGATCCCATGAAGTCTACATAGGCTGCAATCCTAAAGACAGAATTCTAAAGGCACTTAGGAGGCTGCAATCCTAAAGACACTTTCCTGGGAGTAGAGCCAGGGTGCTTACCTTGGCTAGGGTCGGTACAGGTAAGGGCAGGTCTGGCCTTTTGGGGGTGGATGGGAAGGTGCTTGGGAGGATTGGGGGCCTTCTGGGGGGGGGAAGGGTGTTTAGGGGCACTGGGGGGCCTTCTGGGGGTAGGAGGGTGTTTGGGGACACTGGGGGGGATTTACAGGCAGCCGCAAATTGCAGCTGCCACTTTAAAAGCCTGGCATTCTTCCTAGAGAACACCAGGCTTCCTAGAGAGCGGGCGCTGCAGCGGGCTCTCCAGCCTCTTTTCTGGCACTTTAAATTTAAAATGCCAGAGAGAGAAGAGGCTGGAGAGCGCGCACTGGCGAGGGGATGCTCCTCTCCTGCAGCACCTGCTCTCTAGCCTGTATCTCCCTTCCAATGTCCCCCAACACCCTCCCACCCACAGAAGTCCCCCCAGTGCCCCCAAACACCCTCCCACACCTACCCCGAGGGACAGACCTGCCCTTACCTGACCCAACCCTAGCTAAGGTAAGCATCCAGGCACATTCAGGTAACAAGCTGGTGAACTTTAAAGAGCTGCCAGCTGGTGTTCATTACCTGAATCAAGCCTCACTAGCCAAGGCAGAGGTCCTAGGTAAAAGGATGTTCGTTACCTGGAATCTTACCCGGGGCATTCATTAGGTGAGGTACCACTATAATTAGTTTACACCTGTAAACCCATTGGGGCCACTGGGGCTCAACATGGGGGAAGGACACCAGTATAAGGGAACATCATCCTGAAGAAACCTCTGGCCATTTAACTGGTCCCACAGGATTCAGTGACAGCTGTTTCAGTGTTGCTGTACTGTGCGGCTGTACTAGTCTAAAGGATTGGGCTATATAATGGTGGAAATTGCCTTGTGCCTTGCACTGCAGACCTAAAAAGAAATTAATCATAAGACTTTTTTTACAACTTTTGTACCCTCTCTACTCAAACTGTGCCAAGACGGCAATTTGGTATAGACAAGTTAGTTGATGTTGGAAACCTTAAATGATTTGTTTGAAGACACTGAAATTGTACTTTCAGTATCCTGTATTTTTAAGACTCTCACACATACAAATAAACACTGATTGTTATGGTACTTCAAGACTGATTAAGCCTTCACAGTCAAAAACACCATAGTTTTCTGAAAAGGTGTCTGTGACAAATCCTCTGCTAGCAGAAAAGATTAAAACAGAAATGCTTTGGAGATGGATGAAGCAGAAATTAATGAGACAGGAAAGTGGAGAACAAATGACACAAGTATAGGATGTGTGGGGGAGAAAGATCCAGCAACAAAAATTATATTGAAAGTGAGCAGTGACCCTTCAAGTCAAGGAGCAATGATGCGGAAGGTCAGTAAGGCAGAAACATAAAACAAAAAGGAAAAAAGCCATCCACATTATACAAAAATAAATGAAAACCTAAGGAGAAACATGCTGTTGCTTGCCTGACAGTCCTTTATGATGCATGATGTATTGCATGGCTGGCCTTGGGTGCCCAGGACCTTATGCAATTTTTGTAGGTCTACCCCAGTCCTGCAGGTCCCCCTTACTCATCAGAATGAATGGCATTTGGCAGAGGTGTCACCACCAACTGCCTTAAGGGTATTTCAAGCCAATCTGAACGTTAAAGAACTAATCTCATTCATGCTAGGAGAAAAATCACATAAAAATAAAATAGAGCAGATCTGAGAGAATGCTGCCCAGTGGTAATGATCTCCTCATGATGCTGGAGCATCAGCTACAGCAGTGGCTTTCGAGCATGTCAGCCTAGGACCCCCTTCTGAGAATGACACTCACATCTGGGACTGTCATAATGTTGATATCATCACGTTGATGACATCACCAGGGCTGTGCGTGGTGCAAGTGGTTAAGACATTGTGCCTGTTAACCAGAAGGCCAGGGTTTGAGACCCAGGTTCCCACAAGATAGGGTGAGCTCCTGTCCTTAGCCCAGCACTCCGACACAACTGGAACCATTATATTGACTCTGCCATTCCATTGGACTATTTCAGTGGCGTGGAAAGGGGGGGGATTTGCTGCTTGGGTAACAGCCTATCCTCCATATTAATCTACTCAGGCCTTTCTGCTTCGCATACAGCGTCGAGTACAATAACATAATTTTCAAGACTGATGGATGCCAATACAAAAGATGACCATACCCTGGACGTGATGTCATCAACCTGGAAGTGATGTCATGGTCAAAAATGACATAAACATGAAGTGACATCACTATGATGCTAGAGCTCCTCTGTGTCTACTCGAAAGCAAGCCCCATTGTGTTCAATGAGATTTCTCCCAGGAAAGAATGTATTGGAGTCTTGAGTGCTGCATTCCAAGATGGCAGCACCCAGTTTTTTGTGAAATAAAGTTGCAGGTCCCAACCCCCACTTTGAGAACTATTGAGCTACAGAATAAGGGTCCAAATACGTGCTGCCCCAGTTCAAGACTCCTCCAGGTTTAGGGCCCAATTTGGCCTAAGGTGGTTCTGGTTGCTTATATACATGTATATGTGGCACATTGTAGCTGTCAACTCCAAACCACTTCTGTGATTTTAGATGTGGACCAATGACAAGAGCTTCAGAAGCCAAAAGCCTGAAAGAACACTATACTTTGGTTCATCAGAACTATCACTACCACCACCCAACCAAACTACTTGGGAGAAGCCTTACCTGCATTTGTTTCTTTAAATTTCATGCAAGACACACCTTCTTGCATAGCACATAAAACCTTTGCATAAAATCCACACTGGGGGCTTACTGACGTGGAGTAAACAAAATCCTCCAGATACAAAACTAGGACCTTCAAGCCCTGGTTGCCTTCAACAACTCAATGTCTTAATTCAATCAAGGAAACTTTGTTTTGAGGCACTGGTTCTAAAGGGAGGGAAAAATTTGTTGCCACACCTTGTGCAAAATAGAAGAAGCACCCATTCAAGACTAGGGATGAGCAACCAAGGACCATCAAGGCATAAAAAAAAGTTTTATGACTACTTATGTGAGTTCCCATGAGAAACTAGTCCTCCCACTGAAGGGCTCACTCCCTGCTCAATTTAGGTTGGCATAACTCACTCGCTCCCCTTCCCCATGGTGATGTGGGATGCCAGCGCATGTCTGCACCGGCCTAACACCCCAAGGAGTGGTAAAGTTTCCCAAACGTGGCAACTGAAGCACACTTTCTGGATTGAAATCAAAGGTAGGTTTCACCCTAACACCCCAAAAGTTTTGTTTTAGAAGAGGACCACAACCTCATTTTTTTCTGAGAGGAGTCACTGCAAATGTTTCCAGAACAGATGTAAGCCACAACTCGTGCAGAGCTGCAACAGAAAACTGTCAAGGGCAGGTGCTTTTGGCTCACAGTAGTCCATAGGCCTACTATATCTATATCTATATACACTCTCCTGAGAATCAGTTCCACTAAACTCAGTGAGATCTACTTCTGAGTAACACTGTAGAGCAGGAGTGCCCAAACCCTAGCACAGGGGCCTGGTGCAGCCCATAGCAAGTTCTCTCTATCCAACCCATAGGTGAGCCTTGTAATGGTCCAGAGCCTTGTATACCTCCTCCCCTGTCAGTCCCACTGAATATAGTGAAACTTACTTCTGAGTAAGCCTGTAGAACAGGGATATCCAAATCCCAGCCCAGGTTTCCTCTCTCTGAGTGTGAAAGTGTTTAGGAACTGGTTTGAATCCATTCATATAAGTTCCATCTCACATATATATTCATTTATGTTAATTTATGAAAAGAATATAAATTAATACCTTTTTCCAGCTGTTGACACAGTGTCAGAGAGATGATGTGGTCCTCCAGTCAAAACGTTTGCGCACCACTGCTGTGGAGGATTGCACTGTTACTGAATCTATTTCTCTTTTGCTGGATGCTAATTATTCAGCCATGGGACAAGAAGGTGTCCCTACACGCTGTATGGGAATTAATGTGCTGCACAGCTGAGTCATTAGATGTTTGAGAAGGCTACTATTACTATTCAGCTATGTACGCAGTGTACCTATTTCCCTCACCTGCTGCAAACCAAACCAAAAGAAAAAAAATGTATTTGCTCTTCATCAGATACCTTGGGAAAGCACTGAGATTTGTGTATTCAGTGGTTACTATTTTTCCGCTTTTGGGCTCATGTTTAAACATTCTTGTGGTTAACATTCCTGGTCTTTGCCCAATTTTTGCCACTGGTGTGAAAAAAGGAAAGCTTATTTCTCCCTTTCTTTTTCTAAACTTATTTACCTCTTCCAACCTGGGACCATCTTAGTAGCTGGAATCTGAAGCTGTGCTAGAAGGAAAAAAGTGTGATGAATTTTAAACAGGACTTCTGATCTTTTTTTCCAGACGTAGCAAGCTGGCTGCAGGTAACTGAAGCACTTCTGCACTTTTGTGAGTTCAGTCTGAAAAAAACTCTTTCTTTCTTTCTTTCTTTCTTTCTTTCTTTCTTTCTTTCTTTCTTTCTTTCTTTCTTTCTTTCTTTCTTTCCATTCTGCTATTTTCCTCCATTATATGTCTACTTTGCTCTTCTTTTACAAAGCCACCAATGCTTCAGCAGGGTCCCCATTCGACTTCCATCCAAACAACAATCAGGTTCACTCCTTGGCTAAGCATTGCTGTAGGAAAAGATTTCTGCATTCAGAGAAGCTTCACTGTGTCTATAGATGTGCAGAAGATTCATAGGTTAGTTCTATATGTACTATTGTTATTGTACTTTTTTCAGAATCACATGGGTTTCTGCTTGACCTCACTATCACCTTCCATGAACTATGAACAGGGATGTGTGTAGAGAGAAGCAGAGGTGCTGGGAGTGGAGTGCTAGGACTATCTCTCACAGCAGGTGTGGTGATGATAGCTGAAGCACTGGCTTTGAAATGTCTTTCAAAGGACCCCTGCTGAGAAGCATCTGTCTTAGCAAGTGGTAAACTGAGGCATTTGTCTAGGGACACATGCTAATGACTAGGGGCTAGGCCGTTGACTTTCCCAAGTGCTTCCTGAGTTCTTAACCTTACAATAAGGCTATAATCATATGCAGATTTACTGGGGAATAAGTCCTATATCACAAAGACTAAAACTTAAAGAGTAAATATGACAGAATTCAAATAACTTATATTTTTGCTTCCTGCCTAGGGCACAGAAAAGGGAGATTGTCAAACATCTGATAAACCATCCATGGTAGCATGATAGACTGTATTTGGCAAGGCAGCTCACCACATTTTGCAGGCCTGAACTATACAAAGAACATTACAGATGTGTCTTTCCGTGATTTAATTATAGGCAAATGTTCAAAACACTTTGATTCATATGTCCTTCGTACAGTATATTCCCATTATTTGCAGATCCAGTACCAGAGGATTTGACTCACTTTGAATGCATGGATATTAAGGAAAACCACTTTGCTGTTTGTTTTGTGTTTCCTGGTGCCCTGAAAAAGTGTACCAAAGGCAAGCTAAGATTCAAACTTGAATCACAGAATTGTGTCTTGAATGTATGTGCCAAGTCTGATATTTCAGGGTTCATAAGAACTGTCATATTATGAACCAATAAATGAAATGCCAAATAGGTAAGTTAAGGGTCTAATTTCACTCAACAAGCAATGAGAATTAAAGATCCTGAGGCTACAAAATAGATCCTGATAATAGATGCAATAAATGTCTCATGAATGTGATAACTAACAAAATGGAAGACAATTACTTTTATTACTTTTACATTACATAATTTATGTTTTTAGATTTCCCTACTCCTATTACCATAATTTTAATAGCATCTCATAAAAATTAAAATTCCAAATGCCTGATGGAATGGTCAGCTGTTTATGTGATGTTCCCGGCCAGTCTTAAAAACTGCTTTAAAAAGGCCAATATTAGTAGTGCTCATGGCATTTGATATGCCATTTCCTATGAATAGACTCTCCCTTTGCACTTTATAACTGCTAACATCCAACAGAATCCATCTAAACTGCATGGGCATACCAGCGGGGTTGCATCAATTAGAAGGCAGAGAGAAAAAAAGATTAAAGCGTGGCTATCATGCTAACTTTTGGCTCCATTAGTTGGCAGAGCATCTGGGTATAAATATGTCCCTCATCTTCTTCATAATTCCTTTCCTCTTTCCTCTCAGCTGTCTTCTCAGCACTGGCCGTCTGGTTGGAAACGTGAGTAATAGGAGAGGCAGGCTGGTAAAGAACAAACTAATCACCACCAATGTGGAGAACAGTGCCCACAAAGGACAGTCTTAACCATGTGGTGCTATTAAAATGTTTCTTTGCTTCACCCTGAAGAATATAATGCACAGCCTGTGTTTAGAAAACATGCCGTTGCCATATTGCTGAGATGATGTTTTCACATTCTGGAAAGCAAGCCATGTGAACTGTCATTGCTTGATGTTGTTTGGGTTTATTTCCTTAATAAAATACAATATTGAAAATATTGAAATTAAAATTCATTTTTCATTTAATATAACTCTATTCTGCCTTTTTGTTTGAGGTGGTTACCAAGACCAAGGTTTCCAGTTATACCAATTTTTTCCCCAAAAAAATGTTTGGTAGCTGAATGTAGGAAAAAATTAGGAAGTCAATTTTCCCTTGGGATGGTCACAACCTAATTAAAATGTACCAAAGATGGATTAATAAAGGGTCACAATATTATTAAATAAAGTTTGATCTGCATAAGATTCAAAATGAAAATATTAACACTCGTTCTCACACAAAAAAATTGATGCAACCCCGCTGGTATGCCCATGCAGTTTAGATGGATTCTGTTGGATGTTAGCAGTTATAAAGTGCAAATCCATAAAGATAAAAAGGTAACCATAATGGGAGTTCACCACAGTGATTCAGGCGATAATTAGCAGTAACTTTGGTCCAATGTTATGACCAAGGTTTCCAGTTATACCAATTTTTTTCCCCCCAAAAAATGTTTGGTAGCTGAATGTAGGAAAAAATTAGGAAGTCAATTTTCCCTTGGGATGGTCACAACCTAATTAAAATGTACCAAAGATGGATTAATAAAGGGTCACAATATTGTTAAATAAAGTTTGATCTGCATAAGATTCAAAATGAAAATATTAACACTCGTTCTCACACAAAAAAGCCATGTCACTCAGGTCTGCCATTGGAATGGGTTCAGGATAGGACCTCTGCCCTTGTTTTCAGCCTATACTTAACATTGGAGACTTTGGGTGAAATCCAGAGTAGCTACGGGGAGTTCTTGCTCCGGAGTAAGTACAAGTTACTCTGGATTGCATTATGAATTTCCCATGGATTTTCACTAGGTGGTGCAGTAACTACGGGTGCACGTAAAGTCTCTTATGTGCTCCCGCAGTTACTCTGGATTGTGCCCTTACTGATCAACACCGAGCCCCAACTCCCAGACCTAGAAGCATGAAATTTGGAGAACATATTCCTTCTGTAATATAAGTACCCACAAAGAAACAATTTGGTGCCCGGTGGTACCTGCTGTCAAGTGTTGCCCACTGGTGCCGTGTGCCAGGAGCTGCTTGGTGCCTGGCAGAGATGCCCTGTGCTCAGTAGGGGTGCCTGGTGTTGCCTGATGGTGCCCACTACTGCCCACTGGTGCCTAGTAGTGTTGCCTGCTGCCCACAGAGCTGTGGTGCTAAATGCCCAGTGGTCCCTGGTGGTATGCCTCAGTAGGTCCCCAGTGGTCTCTGGTGGTATGCCTCAGTAGGTATGCCCACTGGTGCCTGGTGGTGCCTGGTGGTGCCTGCTGCCCGGTGATGCTACCCACCGCATGGTGGACCCTGCTGCGCAAAGCTACCCTATGGTTACAGTTAGGGATGCCCAGGGCCACTGGTGTCTGCTGCCTGGTGGCGCCCAGTGCTCCCCGCTGTCTGCTGCTGCCCACTGCACAGTGGTGCCTGCTGGTGCCACTACCCAATAGTGACCAATTAGGATGCTAGTCCCTTCTAGTGCCCACTGCTGCTTGCCACTGCCTCCTGGTACTCTTTGGTACCTGTGCTTGTTGTTGCCCAGTGGTGCCCAGTGTCTGTGGTGCTCAGCAGTGCCCACTGGTGCCCAGAAATTTTCTGGAAATTTCACTCACACAACAGCGGGTTCATTCTGCTAGTTGGTAATGTTCCAAAATCCAGGATGTTGTCAAGGATTGAAAGCACATCAGAGATTATCCTCAATACAGTAAGATAAAGAGGCTGGCAAAACACAAAAATTACAGTCTTTTTATATCCATCTGGTCACTATTATTCTTGTTGGATGCTTTGACTTTCTTTTCAAAGGCACTAATATGTCATTTACGCCTTGCTGGATGCTTAGGTATTGTTGCTGGCTCTATTCTCATTAATTAGTCACTGATTAGTTGGGAGCCTTTGAATCATTTAATACCTTTAACAAGTTTTACATACATGTGCTCTATCTTCATTGCCACTTCGGTGTTCTTTCTCTCTCATGAAAATAAAATCTAACAACACCTGATTATGTATCATATTGTTTAACATTCTTTGAACCACTAACTTAGTATTTGTAAATGGTTTAAAAAACATACCCCCAAATCCGGAGTAACTACGGGAGCACGTAAGAGACTTTATGTGCACCTATAGTTACTGCACCACCTACTGCAGTGTTCTTATACTGGAGCAAGGACTCCCCGAAGTTACTCTGGACTTTGCCCATAATCACACTTAAAACAGTCTCCTCAGTACCCTTACATCATTCTTTGATTCTCTATAGAAAAATAAACGAAAAAAGATTCTTATTACAAATATAACCTTGGCAGTCTCTTTGGGGTGCCTGTTTAACATTTATTAATAGAAATAGTATTAGGAGTTGAAGTGTGTCTTTTGTGACAGCCATCCTTACAGGGAGACTAGAAAGTAGATTGTTATTTCTGTTATTAGGAAAATTGCAATTTTCCCAAGCTCCCTCTATGTGCTAAAGGCAATGATAAGATGTCTTGAGGTTACATGAGAGAGAGAGAGAGAGAGAGAGAGAGAGAGAGAGAGCCTTTTGAGGGCAACTAAAAAGATTTTAACGACAATGAGCAGAACTCCTCTGAGAAATGTCATTAGTCTTACAGAAATTCATAATTTTGGCTTAACATGAAAGTTCTTCGACAGACACAAGGAAGCAATGAAATCACGTTGCATTTTAAAAAAAAAATTGTGTGCCAGTCATTCAAAATGAAGACAGAGTCAAATTTAGGTAGCATTTGACAACTCTTATTGGCCTCGCGCAGTGGCGTAGCTCATGATCACGTAGCCCGGTGCAAAGCTCAAAGTTGCCCCCAAAGTGATGTCATGACTGGAAGTGATGTCATCCCCAGATATTTCTGAAAAGAAAATTGGGGAACAATCTGCCTCCTCCTCCTCCTCCTCCTCCTCAGCAGTTCACCACCCATTTGCTCTGCTAGTGGCATAGCTAAAGCACATATTTGCTATCTGAAGAAGATTTTGTGACTCCCCCTCCTGCAACAACAAAATTTAACTTTAATTTTAATTTAATTAAGTAAAAAATGAAAATTGTGTCCCTTTTTGGTTAGGGAAATTGCTGGGGCAAAGAGGAATGGTTATCCCTTCCCTGCTAAATAGAAGAGGACCACCACTTAGAAGTGCCTGTATACCTTCTTGACATGGGGTAACTGTTTATGATGTATGTACTGTATATGATATATAGACTGAGAGCAGATTCATATTGACACCTTCTTAGTTCCATACAGTATCAGAATTACATCTTAGTAGCTCTCAGAGTCATCAGTAACATGGGAAAGTTTGGGTTAAGAAAAACCACTTTTTTTCCATAGGCTTTTGTGTTTTCATTTTCTGGTTAATCAGCCATAACATTTGATAGAATATAATATTTCAGAGCAGCTTGTTTCATTGCATTCTTCATAAAAGTACCTTTCCAACAATATATAACATGATGGTATTACTATTCATACATACCCCGTTTTTCACAATTTAAGTCACTAGTGTCAAGTTCAGCTTGTAGCCCCCCTAAAGCTTTTAGGCTGGTGCAACTGACCCCCTGCACTCAGCTTAGCTATGCCACCGGCCTTATGTGATAATGAATATGGGTGTTCATGGTGTGGGCACATCCTGACCCCTCTGTTCACTTCTGGAATCCTTTGCCTAATTGTAGGGGAGAAAAGACAGTTGATTCAAACCATGTCTATGTTTATAAATAGAATACCAATCACTAAAAGGGCATATGATGCCTATTAGTGTACTTCATTTTGTCTGCTATTAAGCTAGTGGCCATGGATTTTAATAATTGCATTCAATGTATTGTACAAACAAAAGTGCTTTCAATCAGAGCTCTCATATTAGAGCTGTTTGATACACCAGACATACTGTATTCAGAACACTATTGTAGGCTCTTGTGTTTCTTCCAGAAGCCTTAAGATTATACCCTGGTTGTCCAAATAATATGAGTTCTATAGTGCATACTGTCCTAATGATGGACCTTGTTTTGGTCACCTTGAAAGCATAAAAGTTTGATTTCTGAACCATCAAAAGCAGCCGAGAAGGCAGCAGGATAGTAAAGCTGTTCTCACAATCCCTTTCAAAGTTGGGATTTAATATTGTTAGATATAAGAGTCTGTATTTTTCTTTTGTAACTGAAAGACTGAGGAGTTTCTATATAGCTACTGCTTTACTCTAAATTGTTGACTGTTCATTGACTCTTGAAAAAGACTCATATGTAATTAGATTACAATTAGAATTAGGTTGAAATGAATGGCTTACTAGACAGCCGGTGGTGTCCTGGAAAATTTTGCAGTGAAGGAGCTGTTGTGATGGCCATTAAATCTTTACCACCATGACGTGCTTTATTGCACTTTGCTTCCCATCCCCCCAAATCAGGATTGCAATGTATCCTGCAATGTAACAGATTTACATAAATGAATATACAGTGGCACCTCACGTAACAAATTTAATTCGTTCCGGAGGCATGTTTGTTACGTGAAACATTCTTTACGTGAAGCAGATTTTCCCATAGGAAATAATGGAAACGCAGACGATTGGTTCCACAACCCAAAAAATATTCATATAAAAATATTAACTGGATGTAAATATGATGACAAAACACTGGAATTGAATTCAAAACATGCATTCAGTGTGCATGATCCTATGAAGTCTACTTAGGCAATCCTAAAGATGCTTTCCTGGGAGTAAGCTCCATTTCACACAATGGGGCTTACTTCTGGGTAGACACGGTTAGGAGGCTGCAATCAACTTTCTTCTGCAATCCAAGACACCTTCAAAGTGCCTCCCCACAGTCTCATTCTCTCCATCCTGAGCCTCTCCCTCCCCTGCTCCCTTCTGGCTAGCCCTAAGCTGCTTCCTTCTTCTCCACTGCTCTTCTCTCCCTCTGCCCAGCAGACCCTCGGCCACAGGAGGAACAGCATAGAAGTGTTGCTTTTGCTACGGGCAGCCAGGCTAGATTCTTTTTTAAAAGAGCTACCGGCCAGTGCGTCTGCCCCAACTGCCAACGAGTGTAGATAGATAGAGTGTGTTTGTTACGTGAAGCACAGTTTGTTACGTGAAGCAGAATCCTAGAGAAATTTTTGTTTGTTACGTGAAACATACTTTATGTGAGGTGTTTCTTACGTGAGGTGCCACTGTACTAGAGACATGAATAATATGAATGAGGGCACAATCCTGAGTCAGCACAACTCGTCCATCTCCCTGATCCAACAGTGTCATGTGGAGGACTAAACATGTATGTGTGTTGGCCTAGCCCCCCCAGGAGTGGCGGAAGAAGGTCTTATGACTATTTTGACACCCCTAGGCCAGCATGGGACTTGTGCCAGCCTAACCATGGGTTAGGATTGAACTGTGAATGATTTTTACTGAATTTCTTTATAATACACATAAGAACTATAATACAGCCATAGTTGTAGAACTACATGAGAACCATGGACCTTTTGCACAGTGAAAACACACAGACCAAGCCAGAAAAATATGAGATATATGCAGTGGTGGGCTTCAGAAGGTTATCACAGGCTCTATAGAACCCTTTCCTAATGAGCGCCTGGTTCTGAGAACTAGTTACTAATGGGACAGAGAACCTGTTGTTAATTTATTTGAATCCCACCACTGGATATATGTAGTTCAGAGGCAATAAGGGAGATTCTCCATTGAGTGTGGGGTCTAATAGCCTCTGCTAGGCCAGAGGGACTGAGTCCTCAGAGGCCTGGGGACTCCCAGAGGGCCAAACTGGGGATCCATGAAGGCCACAAATGGCCTGTGGGCAAGAGTTTGCCCATCCCTGGCTTAATCTGTGTTGCAGTTGGTAAGGAATGGTGGATCTCATTCTTTCCCCTTTTTGTTTTGCATTTGCCACAGCTTTCCCTCATCTTGGCTACAGCCCCAACCAAGGCCTAACCTTGTCACACTTTGGCTACAATCCTAACCCTAGTTAGGCTGACACAAGCCCTGGCATAAGACCTATGCACTACTTATGGCACCACTACGCCACTCCTAGGGGCGTTAGGCCAGTGCATAGACTTGCGCAAACCTCCCTGATACTCCCCACACCATTTCAGGAACAGGGAGATGGGTGAGTTGCGCTGGTCTAAATTGTTTAGGATTGCACCCTTTATCACAGATCATGGAGGAAAAAATGGTGTTGACTCTGAAGAATAGAGTTTGATTCACCTTCCAATTCAATTTTTAATACTGATTCACCTGTAAACTTCTCACACAGCTATAGACAAAACAGGTTCTGAGTTACTAGGAAGACAGACTTATTTGTCCCTCCATAACTTAATTGGAATTAAACAGAATCACATGTACAAGTTTGACATCACAAGAGCTGACCAGCCTTTACCTTATTTAATACTGTATTTTACTTTCATAAGAAGTGGAGCTTCAGAGTAATGTTGTGTTTTGCAAACTCTTCCTACCTGATTTCTTTCATCTGACCTACTTTAATTCTTCCATCTCCATCCTCATTTAGGCTGCTTCTCTCAGCATGCTATTAAATAGGAGTTTCCTGTCAAAATGTGGAGGGCTTGTACTATTGAGTACTAAATTAGCAAAGCCATTCATGCCTGCAAAACCAATTCATGTCATTTCCATTCGAAACCAAGAAAACGCACAACAATTAATTTGGCAAATTTTTCAAGCTTGGATTTCAAGGGAGACTGATTCTGTTTACAGAAAGAGGAAACCTGCCCTTCTCCAGCGCAGCTGCTTCCAGTTAACCAGATGTGACCCAAGAGAGGCCCTCAAACAAGTTCTTGTTTAATTGGGCAATGTATCTGTTCTGGGACACGGAAGGTGTGACTGACAAGCATCTGTGAGCGGGTGACGCTCTACACATGTTAAAAATGCAAATGGATTGGCACAGTCTAAGGAGCTTTCGGTGTCTCCTGCAAATCTTTCACCCTCATTGCTATATATTTAGACACACTTCTTTTGCTTGTATATTAGCTTTGCTTCCCATTCTTCTTCATCAGTGTGATCATTTGCATAGAGACAGAACAGTTGCTCCTTCCAATGTCACTTGCTTCTATAGGTGACCCGCCACCTGAAGCCACAATCTAGCTGTGATGTCTATTTCAGTGCGGCAGAAATCAGACTTGTTTTTCAAAGCCGTTTTTTAAAATGACTTCTTGCCATGAATACCAGGTGTCGTTGAAAATTGGATACACCAAGTTCCTAGATGGTGTGTTCTTTCTATGGAGACAATAAGAATTTTAATTTGATGAAAATTATAATCGAGTCCATGCAAATGTTTCAGTTTTATTCCCAGAAAAGTGCCTGACTGGCCACAGTTGGAAATAGAACACAGAACCAGATATTTTTTGTTCTTTTGTACCCTTTTGTTTAATGATATGGGCACCCCAATCCTATTGGGCCAGAGCTGACTGGCAATCATGGCAGTCATAAAAAAGCATTCTTGCAATATGGATCATGTACCACCAAAGTGACAGTGGGAAGACTGAGACCTCCCATGCATGATTCGAACAGGGAACACTTGACAATATCTTGACAAACACTTGACAAATATGACAATACCAGATAGTTAACTGGATAACCCACAAGTGCAAACCATATGTGATTATGCAAGGTTTTTTGTTTACAGGTTCCTTCAGGTGTGTGAATGAAACTATCATGCTTATTTTCATAATATGGTTTTCATTCAGTCTGCCCAGTGATGCCATATGAACATCTGACGACAAATAGAATAGGAAATTTGTTTCTTATTTCCCAAACTCCCTATGCACCACGGAAGGAAGGACACTCTGAAACAAATATTCTGTTTCTAAATCAGCCTCATGCTCACTGTGACATTACTGTATTTTTAAAAAACATCACAACAAAGAATGGCTCTGACAAATTAAAATTCTAAGAAAGTCACTTTTTTCCAGTTTTCATTTGCATTAGCAAAATGATCCAGCCAGTGAGATTATCGCCATTTAACAGTAAAACCACTTTTGAGATTTCAACTTCCCCTTAGCTGTTTAATAGACTGTCTCTTTCCAACGTTAAAGAAGCAAAATAAATAAAAGATGCTGAGAAAAATCAATATGTAAACAGGTAAGAATACATATCGGCTGAGAGTAGGGGAATAATTCATTTAGAAACCGCCAATGATTTATTAGATAATCCAGTCTCTCTCTCTCTCTCTCTCTCTCTCTCTCTCTCTCTCTCTCTCTCTCTCTCTCTCTGAGTCTTCACTAATGCTTTGGTAGTAAGAATACTCTAGAGCAGAATATGCCTAGAATATTTATTTCATTTTTTAATCATTTTACCCTTTTCAAATATGCCATTTTAGTATTGGGGGGGCATTTGTCAAGGAAGAAGAAAATATTTATTGCAAGTTTTAAAGTCATAACTTCAGATATGTTTCAGCTAAAATTGCAACCAGATAAAAAAAGTGATCATAAAAACTTACTGCACAATCCAGAATGGCCGGTTGGGCCAGTGCAAATCACTCACACTGAGACAGGGGTGTCACAAATGATACTCAAAGCACATCTGCAACACCATGTGAGGATGGGAGAAGCACAATTATCGGGGGGGGGGGGGAGGCAGGGAGGATAGGGAGAAGGCGGGCAGGAGGTGTTTGGGAGAAGAGAAAAGGCAGGCAGAGGGCATTCCCAGAGGCAGACTGGAAGTGAGTAATAGGTGCTGGAACCCAGTACTTGTTTCCTTCTTCTACCCTACCTCATTTGAAGAAAGTAACAGAACACCAGTCCTTTTTCCAATGATCATTGTTTTCTACTTCCCTGTCAGAGATTGTAGGATTGATGCTCTCAACTCCCCCTCATGCTCAGATGCAAAAACAAATACTAAACTTTCTTTCCCAGCTGGAACTTTACTACTCTATGCTTGTCTAAACGATGGCCCCATGAAGTTATTCATGCCACAAATAAAGTAAGCAAGCACATCCAGACAGGTCAACAAACTCATTTCCCTATTGGATTGTGACTCATGATTCTGGGGGTCCTTAATGTAAGTCTTCCACAGGCCTGACTCAATTGTCCATGAGTTGGCAAAAAACATTCATTTTCATATAAGAGACTCCGCTGGATCCAGTCAATGGCCCATCTAGTCCAGTTTCCTGTATCTCACAGGGGCCCACCATATGCCTGAGACCACACACCTACGTCCAGGTGCCTTTCCCTGCATTTGGCATTGCCTATATTATCAGTATATAAACACCCATTCCCATCGTGGCTTGTAATTTGTGATGGTCTTTTCCTCTAAAATTTGTCCATTCAAAGGACTTGGACTCATCACAACTTGGACTCAAGTCATGTGACTTGAGTTTCCATCTCTTTGGAGTAGAAGAAACTTAGGAAAGCATAAGTCGGTTTGTGACCAATGTCAGGCCAATGATGTAAAAATTCCCAGTTGAAAATGTCAAAAACAATTTTGGCCAGATCAAGAAAGATATGGCTGGATTGATAAGCTTCTGGTCAATGGGTGCCTTTAGCAGACATCCTTCTCCAACATCTCAGCCATGGTTTGTGCTTGCAAAAGAGTTTGCAAACCGAGCCCAGTGCTTGGTTTGGTTGCCTTCCTTCTGTGCATTTCCACCACTAAACAGACTTGCAAATTTGTGCTGCTGAATTGATGCTGTGTTTGTTTTCAGTGATTTCCCTCCTCCCATTCTCTGCTAAAAGATACAGTCTGTCACTTGAACGTATTAAAACAGAAGGCATAGATGGATTGGCACATCTATTTCTACGTGGTTTAATCGTTTTCCTTTCATAACTCAATTTTAAGAGACTTCATACTATCCTAGCACAAGTTTTGCAAGTTGTATTTTTATCTTTATCTTATCATTTTAAACAAAGTCTCAACTGAGATTTAGAAAAACAAGTCTATTCTAAAATCTTTTGCATGTTTTTAACAGCCTTTACTAAGATTTAAATATTTGCAAAAATGAGATATTGCTAGTTGAAACATGATCTGTAAACCACAAGGAATATAAAGCAGCACATTTATTGTTATTTGACCAATGATTCAAAAGGAGACCAGGGTTTCTGAAAGCATTCATATTTAGATTCCCTTCTTTGACTGATATAATTTGGAGGTGATACTGTGTTCAAATAGCTCATTTTCTCACTTCTATATGAAAGGATTTATCCAATATTTGACACTGAATTTTATTTATTTATTTAACAGATTTATAACCTGCCTTTTCCATGTCAAAGACAATGCCCAATATGACAAAACTTTAGTTCCTCCTCCATGCTGTCTTCACAACAGCCCTGTGAAGTAGGTGAGTAAGAGTGAGTGACTGGCCCAAAGTACAAAGCCAAAAAAGAATCTGAACTTGGATCTTTCAGGTCTCAGCCCAGTCCCTAACCCAGTGACATAGCTGGAGCTGGGCAATTAAACAGAAAATGGAAACACCAACTACCCATGGAAGAAAAAGTGGATTTTCTTAAATTAAAATTGACCCATGAGACTGATGGGTGGTGATCTGCTGACAAGGAAGAGGCAGATTTTCCCCCAATTTTCTTTTTTTTATCCTTTTTTAAACAACAACCAAGCCTGACATAACTTTCAATGGTGACATCACTTCCAGGGCAGCATTTTGAGCTTTGCACCAGGCTACATGATCATTGGCTACAACCCTGCCCTAACCACTATACGATTCTGGCTGAGCTCATAGAGTATCCTCAGATCAGAAGTCCAATAAAAAATCCAAGAAACAGTTGCAGGAGGTATACAGCCCAATCCTCCACTCTTGATCTGATGCTGATGGTGGATCTCATTATCTGCATTTGCATTGTGTAAGTAGCTATCCCCTGAGCATTTTCCACAGTAGATGACTTTCTGCCAATGGTGCAGTATACAATAAATCCTGAGGTGCCTGTGGCAGGCAGGCAACTGGATGCTAAAGGAGTTAAAGGGGCCAAATCAGGATATGAATTTGACCAACCAGGGGCAGGTCAAAGGAGGATCTCAGTGACAGCGGTATCCATGAGTTCCAGAGACCCCATCCTAGACTAAAAATGCCCCCTTAAAACAAACAGATTTCAAAACTAAGATATTGGCAGGGGAGGGAATTAATATTCATCCACTGCTTGTGGGGAAATAATAACTGCATTTATTTCCTGGCCATTAATATTATTCATTTAGGCCTATATGCTAAAGTGAAATTAAGCCCCTTGCTCCGGATCAGTTAAGATGGCTTTCCATAAGATAACACTAGAGGGTGACGTAACTGCGTGGACCCGTAACTACTCTGGATTTAGCCCCTAATGACATAACTATTGCCAACTTCACAGGGTTGTTTTGAGGACAAAAGAAAGAGAGGAACTATGCACATCATCTCGAGCTCCTTGGAAGAAGGATGATATAAAAATATGAAAATATTAATTAATATTTTTATTAATAAATATTGACAGTTAATTGATTTTGTCATGTGTGGGTATCAAAAATTTATGGGCCACAAAATAAACTGACCTTGGTATGCCACTGGATACAATGTATGGCACTTTTTTCAGTAGTGGTGCTAACAGTCAGTTCTTCCCTGGCCTCTCAGAGTGAAATGTTGAGGCTTCCATAGCTCAAACTCCATGCCTCTCACTCCTGGGTTGCATCTTGTCTGATATATACCTCTAATGTTTACATTTGCATTGGCCAGCATGCATTTTTTTCTTTTAATTTACTCTCCTCTGCTTTCTAGAAAGAATAGCTAGGGTCATAAAACAATGGGAAATCTCAGGCAAATATTTTTCCCCACATTTTTTCATCCTTCAGCATATGCCCAAGGGGAAAAAAAGAATAGCCGAAACATCTCCTTGTTGTTAAAGAAAAGATAATAGTTTCACAGTCTGTGAGAAACTGTGGCAAAGAGAAATTTTCCTTATCTGCTTTTCCTGAAGATAAACAGAGAAGATAAAGGATTACCTTCTTTATTTTTCCCTTCATACTTCAAAGGCTGGAAGAAAAAGTACTTGAACTGCAATGGATTCCATGTTTAATCAAGTGTATTCATGGCCATGTACTCAAGAACATTATTAAGCATTCACTCTTAATAAGCATAGTATGCATTTTAGTGACTAGGGTGATCAGATGCCCAAACCTCAAAAGGAGAACAAGGTCTTGGATTCCTCTCAGCCTGGCCTTTCTGGTGGACAATGGCATGTGTGCCTGCTCACCAGTAAAGCTGTGATCTTGGGCACTTTCACTTTCCCATAGCATTGGCATCCTTCAGTCTCGAAAGACTATGGTATCGTGTTCTGAGTGTCCTCTCCAGAGCATGATGGCCTGGGTAGATTAATATGGAGGATAGACTGTTACCCAAACAGCAAATCCCACCTCTTCACATCACTGAAATAGTCCAGTGGAACAGCAGAACCAATATGATTGGTTCCAGCTGCATTGCAGGAGTAACCAGAACGCGATTGTACACAGTCACAAACTACTTCCGGGATTCCGGCTCTGGATTTTGCCTCGAGGTTTACTCCTGAAGCCGTTCCCATAGATGGGTTTAGCCAAAAGGCAGTGGAGGTTTGAGGTGGGAGTTTTCCTTCTCCAGACAAACCACGTTCAGTGGGATTTTGGACAGGTTTAGTCTGGCTCCTCAACAAAGGCCTGTCTGGCATGGGAGACACTGCTAGTAGCTACGCCACTGCCAGCATAGCTATTTGTATCACTGGAGCACACAATCCCACCACTGGAACTGTCCATCAGTGGGTGCCCATAGAGCTCAATGCATATTTTTGATTTTTAGGTTTTTGACCATAATGTTTGATAGGAAGGAGATATTTTAAAACCAATTTTTGCATTGGATTCTGCTCTTCAATATGAATCCAACAACATATGACATGATAGGGTAATGCACACAATTGCAAAGTTCCAAAATGAAGCCAAAACGGAGGACAATGAAGCCCTTTTGTAGGACACCCGGAGACACCGGAGACTAAAAAAGCAGGACAAATCCGGAAAATTCACTTAATATGATCACCCTGATTTTAGGTGACATTTGTGAAATCTCTCTCCCTCTCTCTCTCTCTCTCTCTCATATCTTAAATACAGTAGTTGTAGAAACAATCTGAGTATAAAAGAATTTCCTATATAACGGCATCTTGTAAACCCACCTTGACAAGTACTTGGTAAGAACTCATAATGCCTCAAAGACTGATCAAATTATCACGGTCAGAGGCTTCTACATAATATTTTTAAAGGATCAGAGAGAAAAGGTCCAGTCTATTTCAGTAGCATTAGCTTCTTTTTTATCTGCTGTGACTTGACGTTGGCAAGTCCCATTGCAGGGAAGAGTCCAAGTACTTGCCCCAGTGTTAAGTTCTTATTATTGTAATGAAGTATGTTCACAAAAAACTTCAAACAGAAAGTCTGAATCATGGAATCTCAGGACCAGTGTGAGATTCAGCGCCTGCCTTCAGATGTCAGCCTCCCCAGTGGTAGAAGCTGCAAAGCTGAATGTGAAAACAGAAAGCCCCTCGCAGTTCAAATGCCTCTCATGATGGAGGAGCAACCACTAGAGGATGTGCAAACCATCAGCATGCAAAAGTGACATTGCAAATTTGGGACATCTCTCTCCCATCACCATGCAGATCCATCATTTCCGTAAGGTCAGGATTTCTTGAGTGGACTGTCTGTAGGTATGCTTGCTCCATTGCACATTTCCCCATTCAAAGTATGGACTGCTTCTCATTCAACTGCTGAAAGGACCATGTTTTGAGTTTCATGTGATGTCTGCATCTTGCTCTAGAAAAAAGCACCTATCCCCACAACCAAAGTTTCCTTGTTGTACCTTTTACCCTTGCTTCCCTCTTCATTTTCAGTTGAGCCATCGAGCTGTGCCCTGGTCACTGCTTAGCATACTATCACATGAGATAGTTCTCCCTCCCATGTGCTCATGTTAATGCGTGTCTAAAAAGATATTTGGTAACAGTTCACACCTTCAGCTACAGGTGCTGATCCCAAAAGGCAGTTTCAAGGTCCTTCACAAGAGTGGAGTTTCTAACAACGGTTCCTCTTCAATATTCTTTCTCCTCAATTCTGCATTTTAATAGTTGAGGCTGATCTTTTTGTTTTCTTCTTTGCCTGACTCCAATTGAACCCTGAGCCTCTCAGGCAAATGGCATCTTTTCCTCCGCTTCCCAGGCCCTACGCAGCTGAGTAAAGCTGCAATCTTTAAGACACTTTCCTAGGAGTAAGCCCCACTGAGCACAACGGAACTTACTTTTGAGTAGACATGGTTAGGATTGTGCTCTAAATGTGGGACAGGGCAGGGGAGTGTTGAGTAGCCCTACAATCCAGAGTAACTATGGGAATACATAAGAGGCACTTACTCTGGATTGCTCTATGCATTTCCCATAGGTTTCCCATAGGTGGCACCATAACTGCGTCGGCAAAAAGGTCTTGTAGTTGCTCCGGATTGTAGCCAAAGGCACGTTAAAGCCAGCGTCAGTTGAAACCTCCGGAAAAAGTGATTCAGGTTTGAGTCAGCAGAGGATTGCCTTTGCCACCTCAAGATGACATGGATCTGACACTTATTCCCCAACTGATAGAGGCTGATTAAGTTTAAAATTACTATGGGTATTCCTTCTGGAGCTTCACATACAGAAAGAACATTCTATTTTCTCACCCTATTGCTTCCAGCTACATTCCACTCATGTCTGAGAGTTAGGTTTTTTTTGTTTGCTGCCTCCCTCCCTCTTAACTACAAATGTCAATGTTGGTAAAAGCCAGGAAAATAATTCTCATTAGATTTAATTATATTTAAGCTGGAGAGGCCTCATCTAGCCATCCACATACAACAGATGCGGTTCAGCCCTTCAGTACAGCCAACACTGTCACAATCTCATCTTCTCAGCTTGCAAGTCATGGTACTAAGAGATGACAGGCAGAACACTGTCTCTTCTGTGCTACAACAACGAGGTGGCTGCTGTGGATAGGATAGGCTGCTGTGGATAGTCCAACTGGGAAAACAACAACTAGATAATGTGCTTCATGCATTGCAGTGTTGGGTGATTTCACCTATAGTTAGGCTCAGGTGAAATAGACAATGAGTAAACAAATAAATATATAAATTCTCCTTATATATAAATACATTGTCCTTATCTGGAGCTTGTGGTTAGAAATACAGTTGCCCCTCCTCTCAGGTAGTTGACATGTGCAAATTTGAGTAACAGTTTAAATATTGCAGGCTGTTTTCCCTGCCATTCCACTTTTTAAATACATGCTGAGACTATGAGGAGTTTGGGATCAAAGAATAGAGCTGCTGTTCCTTATGTTGATATCAGTACCTGCCATTCTCTTGTCATTTTAAAAGAGACAATATGTATTTTCTAGCCGTCGGGAATTTTCAAAGCAATTTTGCGTATACATTATAATAGTTGTATGCACTGAATCTGGAATATTACCTTCACATAGACAAGATTGTATACAAATGTGAAAATAAAATGCATCAATAAAATAAAACATAAGGAGTTCTTGTTCTAGTCTAGGTCTGGATGCATGCTGGGAACCATGTGTATGCAGCCAGGAATTCCATGATGGAAGAAAGACAGGTTTAAAAAGAATAATAATCAATTGCTGTAGAGAAGCATATGTGAATCAGTCCTTACCCGACCTGCGGCAAATGTTGCAGCTTCTTTCTCGTGCAAACAAAAGGAAGGCTTTTGATGAGAAAAACTAAGGGCAAAATCCAGAGTAACTACAGGGAGTCCTTACTCCGGTGTAAGAACAATTAACTCTGGATTGCAATATGAATTTCCCATAGGTTTTCACTAGGTGGTGCAGTAACTACAGGTGCACGCAATGTCTCTTACATGCTCATGTAGTTACTTTGGATTTGGCTGTAAGTCTGTTGTAAGCTTGAAAACAGTAAAGATTTAACAATAGCAGGCTTCTACTGGGTTTCGATGGGGGAAACATGATGTTGCATAAAGTATCAAGGTTTTCTCTGCACTGTGCTTTATACATTTCCATCTGTGTATTATACATACAGCTTCAGTGTTCAGAAGCAGCAGGGATCCTTTGCACCTTCTCTAAGGTATCAATATTGCAGTGGAGTCCAAATCATTATCTTCCTCCTGTGAATTACTTACAGTAATGATAGCTCGGTGATGGAAAAGAGGATTACGGAGTTGTGGCATGCCAGCACAATTTTGTTTAGCACTTTGAGATCAGCTCCACAGACACATGGTTTCCAACAATACATTCGGGGCTTCCGTATAGTGTGGTTTGTACATTACAAGTGCAGCCTACAGGAGGTAAGGATGCCATGGCAGTTTTGGTTGTGTGTGTTTACATGTGTTTGTATGTAATATCATTAGGACAGCTGCAGCTGCTTTGTTGCTTATTCTGGCACAGTGTTGCCCCCCAGCACTGGTCAATCTTCGGCCCTTCATCTGCCCTACATCCTGTTCAGTTCACAAAGGGGGTGCTTCTCTGACTGCCTGTGTTGAGGCTGAATGGATGCACTTCATGACTCCTTGGACATCACACTGTTTACACATCACATTCATGTGACAACAGATGTCACATGAATGCTACATCAACTTAATGGAAATGCACGTCACATGAATGAGTCACTGTCATGTGATGACACGCAGACTTCATGCTGATGAGATGCCAGTGTCAGAGCAGTGACACACTGCCGTGACACTGCTCCAACATCTGTGTGTTGGTGTTTCCAGGGGCAAGTGTTAGGCAATACTGGGAAGGGCTGTGCCAGCATCGCTTTGCCCAGACAGGGTTGGCATTTTGCCCATGTTGAGCCTGTCCCAGGATGGGCTTTAGGATATGATGAATGTTGCACTTGTGTCCATCCATGTACTGTCAACACAGCATCCAAACCAGATTGGGCTGTAACGGCCCAAAATGATGCCTTGAAATAAGCCCCATTTGGTTCAGTGAGACCTACTCCAAATTAAGTGTGGGCTTATCCCTGAGTAGCTATTCCCAGAATTGCAATGTAAGATTTACTGACTCAAGTGACAGCCCTAATGTTCTTCCTTCTTCTATGAACTTGCACCTAGGGAGATTGGTTGGCACTCAGCAATTTATCTCATAAATAAAAGGACTTCATGCTTGTGATGAAGTAGACTGAAGTCCACAAAAGCACCAAGTAAAATAAACTGGTTAATCTTTAAAGTGCTACAAGACTCGGTAATGTTTTAGCTTCAACAGGTTAAGAGGGCTATACCTCCCCCCAAAATCATCCACATACCTTTCTTTCTCAACCTTTGCTATGGATATAAAAATGTTGCCATCGGCTCTAGAATGACTATACACTATACATCTGGCAGATGTTTGATTTAGTAACCACCTATAGAAACCTGTTTGCTTTTCTGAGTGGCACTTTCTGAATGCCTGAATTAGTCTGACAGCTTCTGATTGTATTTCAGTTTTGATGTTCTCTAGTTTATTGCCTTCATGCCTAGCCTTGGCACAGGCTGTTACTCTTGTCCTTGATATTGTTTGCCATTTTTATTGTTGTTGATGGTGTGCAACATGCACTTTTGCTCTATACAGGACTCTATATGGAGTTGTGTTCCATGAAATGAGGTGTATTTATTAATGTGCAAATGCAGAGGATGTGGTATCAATGAGAAGGCTTGCACTGTCCCAATGGGTGCCAACTTACCTGGAGCAGGTGAGTTCCACAATGGGCAGCAGAGGGGCAAGGTGAAGGCATCATGGGCTGGAGAGGGTGGAAACTGGGAGAAGGGGAGGATCAGGCTTAGAGGGGAGTGAGAGGTGGGTAGGACAGGTCTTAAAAATGTGCCCAACTTAAGCCATTTCTGATGTAGCAGTGAAAGGCCACCTTCTGCAGCTTGCTCAGTTATTCACGAACAAACAACATATTCCAAAAGATAAAAGATTTCAAAAACAAATCTGAATACATTTGATAGTTATCTGAATAATTTCAAACCACATGATATGCCCAGGAAAATGGGAAGAATATTGTTCCATGGAGCATATCCATCCAGACAGATTTCTTATTGCAATTATTCTGCATTCTGTGTGTCTCTGCTGAGCTATGTACCATATCCCATTTCTAATCTGCTGACTTATACAGTTTCCTAAGAATGTCTTAGACATTATTTCCAGAGGCGTGCTTTGGAGACAGAGGAGGGAAAATGGCTTTTGAGCATTTCTTTTATTGGAGCAAGGGGTGGTGAACAGAAGGACAAGTCAGGGTTTGTTTTGTGTGATGGCTTTTTGGCACGGATTTTAAATGCTTTCCAGCAAATGTGCTGTGGAAACAGTGTGTAAGCCTCGGTCCTGAAAACTCTCAAGCTAGCACCTTTTGCAAATGCTTTCATTCCTCTAAAGGGAATTGCTGGCAGATGAATGATTTTGGATTTGCACAGCTAATGTGGCAGCTTTGTGATACTTTAGCATACTGAAATGGTAACCTTTGGAGGTACTGGTTTTCAGCTCCACTGATGCAGATTTGAGAAATCCAGGCTGATACTATAGAGCTATGTTGAACATTCTTTATTCTTTATTAATCTAGAGAGTTGGGTAGGGTAGAAATTGCTCCCCATAGTACAAAATGGATGCTCATCCTTTTAAAAAAATAATCTAGTTCAGTATTATTTTTCTCCTTAACTCTATTCTTTTCCTCCCTCTTGGATTATCCAAAAGGGCCATCCCAAAAATTCATAAATTTATTTTAAATTTCATATTTCTATACCATCCTTCTTTCAATGAGTTCACAGTAGTATCCATTGTTCCTCCCCTCCTTTTGCCCTCGCAACAACCTTGCGAGGTAGGAGGTAGGTGAGGTTGAGACATAGTGACTCAGCAAAGATTACCCCAGACATTTCATGGCTGAGAAGGGATTTGAACTTGGATATTCCAGGTTGGAACAGATTGCCAAGGAAGGTGGTGGGCTCTCCCTCACTGGGGATCTTCAAGCAGAGGCTCCATGAGCACCTGTTGGGGATGTTCTAGGAGGATTTCCTGCTGCAGGCAGGGGGTTGGACTAGATGACCTATTGGGTCCCATGGCTGATCACATCATTGATTACACATAAAAAATTTTTTTATCAGTAAGTGAAAATTACTTACCCTTCCTTGCCCCCAAGTGACACTAATTTTTGACTTTGCTAAAAATGTTCACAAAAACATTTTGAAGAGCAAAAGTTCTTTTGAGTTCAGCCGTCAACAGTCACCGCCAACCGTCCATCCAGAGCCCCACAATGCTATCTTGAATTAGCCTCTTTTTTTTCTTTCCCGCCCCCCTTGAACTGTTCCTCAGCAGGCTGTCTGCAGCTGAATCTATTAACTATTTAGCAGTGTAGCTACAGATTGTACAGCATCAGGAACCGCAACTGATGGACGAATTTATTCTTCTTGAAGGCTGGCAAGACATGGTAAACAGAAAAAAAATATATGGTAGTAACTCAAAAAGGCCCATTGACATAATGATATGGAGCTTATTCTACAAATGCAGCGGGCTTCTCGTTTGTAAGTTTTTTTCTTTAAGCACTCAGTTCTCTGAACTGCATCATGAAAAATAGGGACATAGGCCTATTTCTCACTGAAATGGTAAATCTGTAATTGGGCTGTAGGTTGGTAGTTCAGGTTCACATGTCCGAATGTTTCCCCATACAAACATATCCTTTTCCATAGAAAGCTAGCCTGTCAGGGAAAAGGCTGGGTAAGAATCCCTCTAATTCCAGATGGCAGATTGTCTGGCCCAATCTGCCATCTGGAATTAGTGATAACCACTCCATTCAAGAGAAGGTGTTGTTGAAATTTGTGAAGGAGGTGCAGTGCAAGCCTCACCATCCACTATGCAGACTGTCTGTGGCAGAGGAAAATGTTGAGGTAAATGCATGGCAGATTTTATGGTGTCTTTCTTCTGATCTTTCCTTCCCAAAGAGGAGAGAAGATTATGCAGCTTCCTGCACACCTGGTCATTCAGATCAGGCTTCTGTACATTTGGCTCATGTTTTGGGAAGTGAGTTGTGCTGATCCAGTACTGCACTATTTCAGTGCCAACCGTGGCTGTAAGCATGAATTGAGAAAATCAATATATATGAAAGTGTCCTCTGCTGAATCAGACCTTTGGTCCCTCTGATGCTGTGTTGCACATATTTGATGGCATAACTCTCCAAAAAGTCTGGTAGCAGTGATTATAGATTAAAAAAAATAATAAGTTAGGGAATGAAGCTGCATTCATTCTTCAGATACCTGAAGGGCTGTCATATGGAGGAAGGGGCTCATTTGTTTTTTCCTGCTTCTGAAGGCAGAACTAGAACCAATGGGTACAAACTGCAAGAGATTCCGCTTGGATATCTGGAAAAAATTCCTGACAGTGAGGGTGGTTTGACAGTGGAACAGATTGCCAAGGGAGGTGGTGGACTCTCCCTCACTGGAGCTCTTCAAGCAGAGGCTCAACAAGCACTTGTTGGAGATGCTCTAGGAGGAGTTCCTGCTGCAGGCAGGGGGTTGGACTAGATGACCTACTAGGTCCCTTCCAACTCTAGGATTCTATGTTTCTATGCATCCAAAGGCCATACTTTTCCAATGAGGAAGATGCTCAACTAAAGTTGACTTCGCTGGTTATGCTACAAGTGCAGGCCTCCGTCAGTCTTGAAATGTTATTGTGCTCGGCGCTGTATACGCTGCATGCGAAGCATGAAAGCCTGGGTTGGATTGTTATGGAGGATAGGCTGTTACCCAAGCAGCAAATCCCCCCTCTCCATGCCACTGAATTAGTCCAATGGAAAGGCAGAGCCAATACGATTGGATCCAGTTGGCATCGCAGAGCTGGGCTAAGGACAAGAGCTCTCACCCTGTCTTGTGGGGCTGACCCAGGTCTCAAACCCTGGCCTGCTGGTTAACAGGCACAGCATCTTAACCGCTTGCACCACTCACAGCCACATGCTACATGAGTATGTTGAATACTGTACTCCAAGTTTCCTGAATCTACATGGATGCTTCTTATTAAAGTGTCTAACAGCACAAACCCTATGCATATCTACAGGTAGAGACTCCCCAATCAACATTTGGTTCAGAGAATCTCTGAAAAGTTATTTTTGCAATTTGCCATGATAACTAATGTATCAATTAGTTAGGATTCATTTGTGAGGGAGAAAAATGCATCAGTTTCCTTTTCCCTGGTTTATAACAACTCCTTTCAGGCTTCTTTATTCAGATGCAAATAGGAGGAGATTATCATTCCCTGGGAAGAAAGGAGTCCTAGCTTTGGGGTCCTAGCTCTGAAATCTGATACTTATGAAGACACAGAGTGGAAGATTTATTGCCTGCCCCTTTACCAAGGGAATCAAGCAGTTTCTAATCATTAAGTGCTAAAGAGACATTATTTAAAGAGTCAACCTCATTTGTTTTGAGATAAAATGGCATATAAATAATTCGCATATAAATAGGTTACACCTGTACTCAGAAGTATTCAAAAGGGCTTTATTCTCAGACAGGTGTATATAGGACTGCTGCCTAATCCAATACTATGGTGCCTTGGTTTACTAGCATAATTTGATCCAGAAGCATGTAATCCAAAATGCTGGTAATCCAAAGTGGATTTTCCCATAGGAAATAATGGAAACTCAGATAATTGGTTCCACGCTCCAAAAAATATTTACTGTGTATAAAAGCAGGCATCCATCAGTCTTGAAAGACTATGGTATTGTGCGCAGTGCTGATTACAAAACACTATCATTTAATACAAAACACCGTAATACAGAAAATACTGTACAGTACTGAACTGTACTGTACATCTGAAAACCTTCATGTCTTGTTTGAGGGAGACAAGAGAGAGGATGGATTTAATAGGATGTCTTCCACTATCACTAATGGAGTCACTGCTATCCATTGGATCAATTGAAACTTTGGCACAATCCAGAATAACTACCGGGAGTCCTTGCTCTGGTATAAGAACAATTTACTCTGGATTGCAATATGAATTTCCCATAGGTTTTCACTAGGTGATGCCATGATTACGGGTGCACGTAATGTCTCTTACGTGCTCCCATAGTTACTCTGGATTGTTGGGAATGCCTTTTTGTGCAGCTTTAGCATTCCCATGCTGCTGATGGGGAGCAGCATTGGAACATTGACAAGGCACATCTTCCACACTGCCACACATAGATCCAACATGCTAAAACACCTCCAACACACCTTCCACACTGCCAACAGATCCCACACACACCTGGCTCAGACTGCTCCCCCCACTTCCCTCCCCCCCCCCCAGTGAGTCATGACCATGGAAGCCTGTTTCAAACTTCATCAGTAGTGCTCATCTTCCAAGACAGTGCTCTTAAAGTAGGTCAAAATTTCTGAGAAAATTTGCTCTTAATCCAAAACACTATTAATCCAAGTTACTCTTAAACCAAGGTACCACTGTATATACTTAACTGAGAGTAAATGCATATAGGAAGGAATCTAGAATGAAGCATGCCAGCCCAGCACTGGTGCATAGTTGCAAATGTGCCATAAGGAACACCTGTGACAGTCTCTGCTAGTCTAAAGGCAGAGGATCGCCACCCTGCCACCATATCCTGAACTTCCTCTGGGCTCAGAATACCCAACATGGATATCCTCAAATCTATGCCAACTCAACTGTGTACCTGGTTGCTACATGGGGTAAGGGAGCATAAGTTTTCTTATTCCAAGTTGTGACAACAGTGTTTTCCAGCCCCTTGAAACGCAATCAGTGGCGTACTATCGACATAGCACAAGGTGTCTTGTGCCATGGGCACATGTGCGCTGGTGGTACAAGTGCACCCACCCACCTAGCACTTCCCCATAACCCTTCTATGCCAGCTGGAGAACACTCTCTGGCTTGCTCAGAAGGACATGTTCCAACTGAGCCAATCCTGCGCTGTTCTGTGCCAGCCGGAGAATGCTTCCTGGCTAGCTCAGAAGGGAGGATGTGAGGCTCCAACTGAGCTCCACTTATGCCCTTCCGAACCAGCCAGTGAACAAGGATAGTTTGGAAGGGTGCGTACACAGTTCAGCTGATGAGCTGCACATGTACTTATAACAGCACGCCAAAGAAACCCTCCAGCTGGCTGTGAAGGGTACATGTGCAGCTAATCTGCAGCTGGCCGGAGGGTTTGTCCAGCTGACTGTAAAGAGCCCGTGTGTGTGATGACATGATAACATCATGTCATGCATGTCATGGGCGCATAGCACCATCAGTACACTCCTGGATGCAATGGTAGCCATTTTGGGACCACTGCAGCCCTGGGCACTGGGAAGCTCAGTTAAAGTCTGTGGAATCATTTTCAAATAAACACCCGTCTGCAAGTTGCATGAAGTATAACTCTATATGCATATGAAGGCTAAGCTGTGTTCCTCATTCTGTAGGTTATTCCTCAAGGGTAAGCAAGTTTGTACTACCTGTCCTGCATGTAAATTTAATAGAGGATGTCACTCTCTATAAATGTCAAACCCACTCCTGTCAGGAGCAAGAAATAATTCAAAGGATTTAACCTATCAATGGCATTGCTGAATCTTTCTACTAGGGCATCAGTCCTCAGCATACTTACCATGATGTAAGGGCTGATCTCCATGTTCATAAGGAACAACCCTTCAGGCATTATACTATTTAGCAAGTGGCTGGGAACAGCATCTCCAAATAAAAAATACCCTGATCTGTGAAAGTTAGCATATCAGGAAGGTTTCCAAACTAGTTGTCTAAGGTCATTTGTTTTAACATGAGAGAGCATTTATGCATAAACTCTTGTTGTACTTGGAATGAATGCAACCTTAAAAGAATTAAAGAGTGCTTTTTCTGAACATGTAGATTGGCTTCCAGCAGTGATTTCATTAGGGTTTGCATCATCCATGCAGGACGCCAGAATGTCACACCCATGATGAACCTCCTCCCATGCAGTGGGCAGGGTAACACCCTGTGCAGTGGGTTTGGTGATGCACCTTTGCCGTGAACCATTTTTTTTTTTTTGCTATAACCCTTGATAGAATAGAGATCTGTCAACATGGCTTGTTTCATTGTCTTCTGCAATGTCTGCATTCAATGCCTACATTGAATGATATATAACATGATGGTATTATTTGAAAATAACAGGATTTAAACAATTTTGGCTAGTAGTGGTGTCACTGTCCTATGCATGGTACACAGAGTAGCCTACACCTACTTCACCCACTCATGATGTCTTTGGCTTCCAGTCTTCCTGAACTCAGTGATAATGAATTAATTTTTATTGTTTATACCTTCTTTTCATGGCATCTAGAAAAAAGCAGGCCTCCGTCAGTCTTGGAAGACTATGGTATCGTGCTCTGCGCTGCATACGCTGCATGCGAAGCACGAAAGCCTGGGTTGGATTGTTATGGAGGATAGGCTGTTACCCAAGCAGCAAATCCCCCCTCTCCACGCCACTGAATTAGTCCAATAGAAAGGCAGAGCCAATGGCATCTAGAAAGATCATTATTATTATTATTTGGTCTCTTGCATACTTATTCCAGGACTCCACTGCTTAGAACTGTATTTCTTCTTCCATTTTTTTTCTCCCAGAAGAAAATGTACTCTTGTGACTTAATTTGTCATCATCAAAAATTCTGCCCCTTCCTCCACTGGTAGACACTACGGTTTGATGGAAGTAAAAAAATGCAAACTTTCCAGAAGTTTGATGGAGCAAAAACACTATCAAAAGAAAGATTGTAGGGGGAAAAAGGTAACTGCAAGAAGTGTTGTGACAAAGCTGTAGAAAGGCATTTTGATTTGTATTGACATGTTCTCTTCCCATAATATGAACATAGCATTTTTCTCCCGTTGCTTGAAAGCGAAAACAAAACAGAACCCATTAAATAAGAATTCAGAAATATTTGCTTTATTCTGCTTTCCCCTGCTATTATTCAACTTTATTCCCAATATTTCTTCTCATTTCCTTTACCTTTCTCACATAAATAGCCCTCAGCAGCTACTAGAACTGTGATATAAAATAGACTTTGAATGCTAGTTTATCAACAACACTATGGACTCCCATCCTTTTGATTGTGGGCTCTTAAAATAAAACAATTAAAAGTATGAATCTATATACATATATATGCATTTGTTATGTGAAACGTTCTTTACATGAAGAAGATTTTTCTATAGGAAATAATGGAAACTCAGACGATTGGTTCCATAACCCAAAAAATATTCATATAAAATTTTTAACTGGTTGTAAAAATGATGACAAAACACAGGAATTGAATTCAAATCTTGCATTCAGTGTGCATGATCCTATAAAGTCTACTTAGTCTGCAATCCTAAAGACACTTTCCTGGGAGTAAGCCCCATTTAACACAAAAGGGCTTACTTCTGGGTTTAAACATGGTTAGGAGGCTGCAATCCAAGACACCTTCGAAGTGTCTCCTTACTTTCTCCTTCTCTTCATCCTGACCATCTCTCTGCCCTGCTCCCTTCTGGCTAGCCCTGAGCTGCTTCCCTCTTCTCCACTGCTCTTCTCTCCCTCTGCCCAGCAGACACCCGGCCACAGGAGGAACAGCATGAAAGTGTCGCTTTTGCTATGGGCAGGTGTGCTAGGCAGCCCTGATGCTTTTTAAAAGAGCTGCCCGCCAGCAGTGCCCAACTGCCAACGCGTGTGTTTGTTAAGTGAAGCACAGTCTGTTATGTGAAACAGAATCCTAGAGAAATTTATGTTTGTTACGTGAAACATACTTTACATGAGGTGTTTGTTACATGAAGACGCCGCTGTGTATAAAAGAGAAAAGTCACTAACTGACTCACTCACTCACTCATCAACGCCCTGCCAAAACTGCTGGGCCTAGAAGCGTGAAATTTGGGGTGGGTGTTCCTTCCATGACTGAGAGGTGCACTAAGAACCAGTTTTTGGAAATTCCAGCCAGAAGGGGATGAAATGGGGTGCAATGCATTTTCCTACCTATACTTTGCATTGAAGAATAGGTGACTGAGGGATGCTCTGCCCCAATCCCCAGACCTAGAAGCATGAAATTTGGGGAGGGAGTTCCATCTGTGACATCAACAACCACCGAGAACCAATGTGGAGAAGTTTAACCCTTAAGGGGCTGAAAAGGGGTGCAACATGTTTTTGTCCTATACTTAACATGGAAGACTGACCAATATCATGCCAATTTGGTGCTTGGTGCCTGGTGCATTGGGGGGATGTTGTTCGGAGGGAGGGGTTGCACTGGGGAGGGTGCTATGAATGGGAGCATTGCACATATGGAGATGATGTTCTTGGGGGATGATGCACATTGGGGGTTGATATGCATGAGGGATGATGCGCATGGGGGAACTGTGCATGTGGGAGAATGGTGCACATGTGGGGATGATGCTCACGGGGAACTGATGCGCATGGGGGTCGATGCGCATGGGGTTGATGCGCATGGAGGGATGTTGTGCATGGGGGACTGATGCGCATGGGGGACTGATGCGCATGAGGGTTGCTGCGCATGGGGGGCACATGGGGGTTGATGTGCATGGTGTGGATATGCATGGGGGAATGATGCCATGGGGTTGATGCACATGGGGATTGATGCGCATGGGGGTGATGCACATGGGGGACTGATACACATGGGGGAATGATGTGCATGGGGGTGTTGAAGCCCATGGGTGGTTGATGCGCATGGGGGAATGTTGCACATGGGGGGTTGTTGCGCATGAGGGCTGATGTGTATAGGGGGAAGATACGCATAGGGGGATGATGTGCATAGGATGGATGAACATGGGGATGTTGCACATGGTGGTGGATGTGCATGGGGGGTTTGTTTGCATGGGCGGTTGATATGCAGTGGGGGGATGGCATATAGAGAATTTTACTCCTGCAACGTGGGTACGCTTTCGCTAGTTCCAATATATGACTGATGTATTCTTCTGAGCTTTCCATTTCATTTTTTGACTGCAATCTTAAACCCGTTAGGCCTGCATGAGTTCCAGCACAAGTCTCAAACTGACTTGGGGTTGTCACAAAAGTGCCATAAGGTAGTTCCCCACTATGGGGGCGGGAGGGTTAGGTCAGTCAGGTTGACAATATAGAATGGAGGACAGAGGGCCTTGACCTTTAAGCATTGCATAAAGGAGGGAATTTACTGTTGGCAGGTGCTGCTTTTTAAACCCTTCTATGTTGAGCTATACCTGCCTAAATTCCCTCTTCTATGCAATGCTTAAAGGTAGAGGCATCCTGTCCTCCATTCCATATGGACACTGTGAGCTTAATGTCAGTGCACAGGCATATGCTGACCTCCCTGCACCACCATGGAAAGATATGCTAGGTAAGTTATGCCACCCTAAATTAGTTAGGAGTGTACTCATAGTTGGCAAATATGATGGAAGTCTCAACTGAGGGATCAGCAAACACAAAAGCAAGGTTCTTGGAAAATTTCAAAGAAGGATAGTTATTTACCCAGAACTTTTGTTTATATGGATCTTCCACCTAAGAGCTGGGCAGCCTTGGATGCTTACATGTTTGAAGATGTTTTTCATGAATGCTGCCATGGAGCCATGTCTTCAGTAGTGTCAATTATACACTGCAATCAAAGGCTTCCAATTTTCATGCGTATGTGTGGTTTGCTTGCAATTCCACTTCATAATGAGTTTTCTAATCTTAAGGCTTTGAGCTGTTCTTGGGCAGCTTTCTTTAGCTTTCAGTAATTACCATGGCTTGGAGTGGACGAGTTGACCAAATGCATGCAGATTGTGTTTTTGCAGAAAAGGTAAAAAAAATGGGAAAGCAAATGCCACAAAAATTCTCTTTTAAGTTATGACACATAACTGGTTGGCCAGGGTGACATATGCTCTTTTTTCAGCCTTGTGTCCTGGGAAAAAAATCTTCATTGTCCTCCTTTTCCTTGTGAGTAGGCAGCATGTAGCCTTAGTGTAATTAATAAATATGATATAAATTATATGTAATAATTTAATAATATTTAAATTTAATAGTAAGAAATTTAGGCTACAGTTATGGAAGGTCAGAAATGTTCTGTAAACCATGTTTGGACCTAAATGGGAAAAAACATCACCAGCAAAAAGAGATGTGTGCACAGAAGGCCAGATGAAACCTATGGCTTCAAGCAGCAAGTCCACACTGGTTGAGTTTGGCCTACATAGAAGTTGGTGGGGGAAAGGAGGGAGTTTCTGTGGTGGTTGAGGGCGGGCAGATGGCATTTCTAGGTATGAATGGGCCGGGGGCATGAGGCAGGGTCAGGACCCAGCAGTTATGCCAGATCCTAGTCTCAGTAAGCACAGACCAGTTCCAGGCTTCTCCGTTCTGCTTTGTCTGCATCAACTCATCTAAGTAGACCTATTATGGCTAAGTAGACCTATTATGTGATTCTCCATGGGGTGGGAATGGAGAAACTACGGATACCACCCTGAGCTCCTTGCAAGAAAGGTGGTATTAAAATATGTAAATTAAATATATTTATAAAATATATGAAAAATGTACAAACTTGGTCCCTGAAGAATAGGATAGTTGACTCTGTGCCAGATTGGAGGGTGAATCCCCAGCTGAATCTCTAGTGCAGTGTTTGCTGGGCCTTCAACATTTTTTTACATGGGATCCTCTATGCTTGTCAGGTTGTAAAAAAACTCTCAATGACTTTGTTTCTAGCCCTCCCTGAAACAATGTTAGCCAAATTTTCAGCATCAACACTTCACAACTGAACTCTTAAGAGGGACCGTTATTGGCAGAAATTATTTAGGGAATAATCTTGAAAAACTAACACGTGGAGATCTTGTAAATCACTAATGAACAAGTTGAGAGCAGGAAAAGAGATTAAATTTCTCTAATACATTATTTGACAGCTGCATTTATGCCTCCAGTGAAGAGACAGAATGAGAACAGATGATTCTTAAGAAACAAACAGGCCTTTTTCCCATGCAGATGTTCCTGATAATAAAGAAAGAATACAAATGAGAGATAATGCACAACACTACACCAGATTGTTCCTAAAGCACTTTTTTCTGAAGGATCCCCCCAACTCACTTACTCTAGAGATGGAGAGAGAAGGCTGCCACTCAGCGATGGGAACCCAAGTCCAAAAATTGGATACAAGTTGCAAAAATTCAAATGTTTCAGTAGAGCTGGAAGGGGGAAAGATCCCCCAGTGAGCAGGGCAGCTCTGGTATGTGCATGGACACACACACCTCTCCACCACCAACCTTTGAGGCTGCAGTCACTGTTCCCAGAACAAGAACTGTTCCTCTTGTCCATCCCTGGCTGCCTCCCCTTCCCCAGCCAGCCGGCTGGCAGCCATAGGGGAGGGCTGTGCTTCCCAAGGGCTGCTGGCTTCTGTAGGCAGCAGGCAGCCAGAGTGCGCCAAGTACCATCCCTGGGTCATGACCTTGACTGGAACCCGGGCATGGCTTGGAAAACCAGGGACATGGTAACCCTCATCTCCTCATATGTTTTGGTCAAGGTTTCTACAACATTTGGTGACAATCTAAGGGTATATGGAACTCAACTGAAAAAGAAATGCCCTAAATTTATTCCTACATTTGGAAATTTCTCATACATTTTCTTTGAGCAGGAACTTCAAACACACCTCCAATTTCACGTTAGACAAAATTTAGTTGCATGTTTCTTTAAGTTATATGCTCAAGAGACAACCTGAAGGGGAATTTAGTCTCTTCTTATTGCTCACTGCCACATGTTTCTTCAGAATAAAGGAATTGAAATTCATTTGCCCCCAAATACTAGTTCTAACAATTAGCCTAAAGAGATGATTAAATTGGTCTTCATTATGATTGCACCTGCAGTCAAAGTGCTTTCAAATCCCATACAACTCAACCAAATTAATTGGAGCCTTAGTGGATGCAACTAGATGTCCCTGTGGCCATAGGGAACCACTGTAGTTTCAGTTGACCATAGTGGGATTTGAGAAACTATGGGTTCAGCTGTCCACATCTCAAGTCAAGAATGAGATTTGAGATTCTTCCCCTTGAATATTATTGATTACTGACAAACTGGCTGGTCTTTCACTGTATACTTAAAAGAACATTTTCTTTTAAAAATATTCAAAGAATATTCTTTTAAACTCTTCATCCCAGTTCAAAAAGATGTGCAATGAGATTAATAAAGCATTTTTTGATACTGAAACTAAATCAAATCAAAACTGATTTTATTTCAGCACAAATGACCTAAAATAGTTCATGTATAAATGTATTTATTTTGCACCTCTAGGAAATGTGGGTGAAGGTTGCTCATCGCAAATCTTTTGATGGTGGTCTGATTGTGCCCTTCAAAACTCCCAACTGTGGCCTCACCTAGAGTGCATTTTTAGTCAACTGAGCAAGACAGCATAAGACAGCTAAATGCACTTGTTCCGAGAAAGGCTTTCATGCGTTGTGACATGATTCTGAATTCTCAAGTGAATCAGAAATGAGATGGAAGTTGTCCTTCCTCCATCTGGTTTCCACTGAATGTGCCAAAAATAAGGCAGAGAATCCAGTTGATTTTATATCATCATCAGATGAGAGGGCTTTGAATTTGGAAAGAGGCATGATGGAGATGCATGAATGAAGACAGGTAATGTCAGTATTCTCAGAAATGCCATCATATGCATCATTTCATGTTCCATTCCTTGGGTTGGTGGGAAAAGTCATCCCTACAGTACTGAAGGACCTGGTTTCAGATAATTTATTGCCCCAGACAGTCACAAATAAAGAGCTGGACACAAGTGCTGGATTGAGGGCCACTTTTATTAACTATTTAACATCTTAGAAATAAACAAGGACTGCTCTAAAATAGCCGTGCGGTCTAAGGGGATGCGGCTCTCCGCATATTTCCCCATCCAGATGTAAAAGGTGGTAAAGGGCGTTCCCAGCCTGGCTCAGGGCATTTCTTGAACAGAGTTCAAGGATGCCCGAAATTGCCAACCCGAAGGTCAAGGTAGCTGGATTCGCAGCCGCCGGCTGTCCGGCCAGCCACTGCGCCTAGGTTTCCCATCCAGGTAAGGGGGTTCGTCAGACTTACCCCCGGAGCCGGAAGAGCATCTCAGGGTGCTTCCTCACCCCCAAACCCTTGCTACCTAAGGCTGCACACCGAGGCCTATCCTGCCTACTACCGCACGACTCCTGCCACCCGGTGGGCCAGCCTGGCGCTTGGCCCCACCGCCCCACTACAAAAAAGGGAGCAGTCCCTGTTGCAAGTTAAACAAGAGAACATCAGCAGCCATGGGAGACAAATGCACCCCATCGGCCCTGTATAACTCTGGCCGCCTCCAGTTAATTTGGGGGTGCCAGATGACTGCACCACCCACACTAGCGAGGAAACGAGCCACATAAGCATTAATACGCCTGCGTGACACGTTGACACTCCCGGCGCTTCTAGCGCCTGACCACACACGTCTGGGCAACATCTCAGACCAGACAATGCACACCCCTGGGTAATAAACCTTAATCTGGGAGAACTCCCTAGCGATCTGCACTCTCAAGGACACAGAGGCCCTCTGAGTGAGATCATTCTCTCCCAGATGAACCAGGAGTACCTATGGAGGCGGGTTCCTATCAAGGAACTCTAATAAGGCGGGCATAAACTGCCCCCAGTGCATCCCCCTCTTGGCCACCCAGAAGATAGAGGCCCCAGATCCCAGCCCAAGCTGGGTGCCAAATCCGCTGCATTCGGCCCTCTTCTTGGCCCAGAAGAGGATGGAGTGGCCGATGAGCAGGATCCAAGTTCGGGTTCCTCCTAAGAGGGAAAGAGAAAAACATAGCCCATTAGAATGCGACTTAAAGCATCAAAGGCCAAAGAACAACACACGTATCTAGCCAAGCCCTAATGGCTGGTCAACGGGCCCGGGTGCGCCAGCCCGAGCCCCTAACCCTAAGAAAAGCCCCAAGGCAAAATTAAAAACCGAAAGGGTGCCACCCTATGCAGGATGCTACACCAGCATGCCCGAACCGGCGCCAGCCGGGCCGCTTTAAAAAACACGCTCGAGGCATAAGCGCCCTCAGATTTACAAGCCAAGCTGTCACCAGCGAGGCCCGGGCATTCACCCTTCAGATTCAAGGCAAGAAGCCCCCTCAAATTTACAAGCCAAGCTGTCACCAGCGAGGCCCGGGCATTCACCCTTCAGATTCGAGGCAAGAAGCCCCCTCAAATTTACAAGCCAAGCTGTCACCAGCGAGGCCCGGGCATTCACCCTTCAGATTCGAGGCAAGAAGCCCCCTCAAATTTACAAGCCAAGCTGTCACCAGCGAGGCCCGGGCATTCACCCTTCAGATTCGAGGCAAGAAGCCCCCTCAAATTTACAAGCCAAGCTGACGCCAGCAAGGCCCGGGCATTCACCCTATACGAAACGCAACATCGATTGGGCACGCGCCCAACAAAGGGCCAACCCGGCCGGGAAGGCCCTCGGCAAAGCCACGAACAGGCAATGCCCATCTCTCTGGGATAACAGGCCACAGGAAACGTCTCTCTGGGATAACAGGCCACGGAAAAAACTTGGGCACGCACCCAAACGGAGGCCAACCCGGCCGGGAAGGCCCCACTGGCAAAGCCACTGGCAGGCAGTGCCAATCTCTCTGGGATAACAGACCACGGGAAACTTGGGCACGCACCCAACATAGGCCAACCCGGCTGGGAAAGGCCCAATGGTAATGCCTTGAGCAGGCAACACCAATCTCTCTGGGATAACAGGCCCTGGAACTTCTCTCTGAGACAACAGGCACTGGAACTTGGGCACGCACCCAAACATAGGCCAACCCGGCCGGGAAAGGCCCAATGGTAATGCCTCAATCAGGCAATACCAATCTCTCTGGGATAACAGGCCCTGGGACTTCTCTCTCAGACAACAGGCAATGGAACTTGGGCACACGCCCAAATACAGGCCAACCCATTTGTGGAAGGCCCAATGGCAAAGCCTCGTGCAGGCAATACCAATCTCTCTGGGACAACTGGCCCGGGAACTTCTATCTGGGACAACCGGCCCAAAAAACATCGGTAAAGCCAACCATTGGCATTACCTCCGTCCATCCGGGATAACACGCCTGACAAATAACAGGGAGCTCTGATCCCCGTTCAACCATGAAGGTATAAAACCAGGGAAGCTATCACTCCCAAACCTAAAGGATGTAGGTATCTGACCGCCACCAACCGATCCTACGGATGGCATGAGTGGGCATACCCAATAAACTAGCCAAGGCGGCTACCCCAATACAAAGTGAATGCAAGCCATAACAACTGTAGAGTATACTAAGATGCGTAGGGCGATCCAAAGGCAAACCTAAATCAGAAAAACAGTAAGGGAGGACCCTCCAAATGCTACAGTAAGGGACGCCCCACCAGTTACAGTCCAGTCATATGCTAAGCCCCTTGGCCCTTCGGACATTCTCAGCCATATGAAATCTAAGGGCATACCTGGAGGAACCAAGGTCACCTCCGTCACCAAACTACCTGCCTTGTTACCTTCTAGCGAAATGCTACCAAGGGTGGTCCAGAGAAAAAGGCACTGGAGAAAAACTGCAGAAAAGCCACTCTGACATTGTACGTCATGGCTCAAAGCTAGTGATACCACAAACCTGATACGTATGTCCCCCAGCAAAACACACCCAGCCTACATTAATTAATATCAATATGCAAACGCATAAAAGTTGCTTGATAAAAGCGTGGGAGGTAACTGAGCCCCCAGTGATCCTTGCACTCCACTTGGCAACTGTGCCTCTACCATGAGTACTTGTATGTAAATGTCAAAGGTGCCCACCGAACAGACCCAGAAGGCAGCAAAGCCACTTGTGATCCACATACACCTGAAAGCTAAACCCTGTTGTGGGTTATAACCACCCATTCATTACTTGCTGTTGCAAATGCAAAAGCATCAAAGGAGCCTGATAAAGGCATCAAAGGCAGCCAAGCCACCAATGAAATTACTAATCACAGTGAAACTAAACCCCATAGCAGGCCATAACCACACTTCCTACACCTATTAATGTGAGTATGAGCACAATCCTAGCCATGTCTACAATAGGACCCACTCCCAGGAAAGTGTTTTTAGGATTGCAGCCTATGTCAAATATACAAGCCGCCCGATAAGGCATCTAAAGTAGCTGAGCCACCAATCATCCTTAGACATCCTACCTATGAATGTAATTATGCACACTATAAAGCTTCCTGTTGAATCACCCCTGTGAACATGTACCATGGGGGGGGGGAATTGTCTGTTAACCCGGGAAAAAAGAAGCAGGCCAGTGTGGAGTTTATGACTCACTAAGCCAAGCCCCGTCTCTGATGATATAGCTGAGAAAACACAATGAAGATTTTGCCTGCTATCCAGGCTCAGTAGCCCCACCTAAAGATGTTAATCCGCATAAGCATAACAAGATGATTGGTAATCATGCTCATAAGGCCTGAAGCCACCATCGAGCCAGAATTCAGCAACAGGCAAAGCCCAACTGTAGGCCATAGCCACATGGCTTTCAAATACTGATGTGAATACGTATAAAAGTTGCCTGTCAACCATGCACAGAAAATAACAGAAATACCTAGTAGCTTATTGCTCATCATTATGCTAGGCCTCACCATGTGACAGCCACACATCCATCAGTTATTGATGTGAAATATATATAAGCACTAAACAGTGGAACCACCTTATAGCTTATTGCTAAACATAAGGCTAACCCAACCAAGTTAAAGGCAGATGTGAATATGCATAAGCATACAAGTAGCCTGTCAAGCGGGCACAAAGGATAGCAGAGCTACCCGTGCGTATCGCATCTGCAGGCTAAGCCCGCACCCATGGGTAAGAACCCCATATCCTGCATTTATGCACTCAGTCTTAAGTGGGTGCATGGGTGTGAATTTGCCTAAGGAGAAAAGTTGCCCGCCAACCAGGCACTGAAGCTAGTAAAGGCCCTTAGAGCTCCTTAACCTAACTCCCCCAGGACAATAGCCACATCCCCTCCATTCACATATGTGAACATGTATAAATATCCAGTGTCGAGTACATAAAGGAGAAAAGATATCAGCGTATATGAAACCAATCATCAGGCAACCCTCAAGGCAGAAAAAGCCACACATCTCTCACTTACAGATGCGAGCATACAACTATAGCCCAGGAGGTAGCCAAAGCCTCCTTCAAGCATAGCCTTTCACCATGCTAAGCATCACCGAGAGCAATAACCCTACATCCTACACCCACCATGAACTTGTCGTAGGTCAAATTGCCCTCAAACCATGCACTAAAGGCATGGGAGCCACTACCGAACGCACTGTTCTGCCCTAAGCCAAAAATTCCCATTGGTAACAATAACCAAACCTCCCCCTGCATGGATATTAATATTTAGGAAGCAAACGTTTGCCCATTAACAGGCCAAAATTAAGGTGCCCATAACATGTATACAGCTCCTCAAAATGCAAAGCCCCTCTGTGGGTTAAAGCCACCCATGCTATCCTTACAAATACGACTAGAGCATGTAGAAATATTGTTCAAAGACATTGCTCCACTAATCTGTTAACCCTCAGGGTCTTAAGCATGGGGTCACTGACGCTTAGAGCCTGCCAAAAGTTAAAACAATCGGGGAAATTGAGACATCACTAACTGACCCACCTACAGCATGGATGGAATTGGAGGATAGAGGCTGCATAAGCAGCACAGCCAATAACAGTGGCAGAAGATCCCCATACTGACAACAGTACTTAACGAGGACCACCAACATGCAGACATAAGGCCCGAAGGGGGGAGGGAGAAACCCACAAGCCCACAACAGTGCCAGAAGACCCTGTTGCCGGGCAGGGCAGGAAAACCAGATTGAGAAAGGGGGTCCTCCATGCTGACAGGCAAGCAATCTAATGACATAAAAATCATTATCAATATTATCTTGACAAAAAAAATAAGGGGGTGGGGAACCCGAGTCAGCAAAAAAAAGAAGGGTGTACCCCAAACAGCCCCTAACAGGCTGAAATGCACCAAGGAAGAGGGGATGTTAGCCCCAATCCCCACAGGGCAGGAGAAGCACTGGGAGAAAGAGCATGAAGCCCCAATTCTCTCAACCCAAAATGGCACCCACTGTCACAAAATGGCTGCTGCAACCCAAGCAGCACTCATCAAATGGCAGCCACCCCCGGTGAAGAAACATTAACCCTGGCAATGGAACCTTCCCAGGGCCAGCCAACCACCACCCTGTGTGTGTTTAAGGTTACACTCAAAGGATATGGGCAGCATGAAGCAGCAGCAGCAGCACATGGTGGTCTCAGCAGAAGGCACTGGAGGTCAGGCAGCAAAATGGGAGGTAGAATCAGCTTAAAAAGAGGGGGGCCTCAAAAGGATGCACCCCATCTCCCTACCACCTCCAATAAACTGAAGTCAGGCTCCAGCCCAGGCCCCAGTAGAGGCCCTACCTTCAGCCTAAGGAGAGAATAGCTAAGGGGGAAGAAGCCTCCATTCCAGGCTCCAACCAAGCCCCATAGCCAGTAGAAAGAAAACCTCAAAGTGAAGCCAGGGAGGAGATCAGCACAGCTCCTCTCCTGACGCTTGCCAGAGCCCGACTGCAGACCCCCAGGCAAACCCACCCGGGAGAAGTCTGGCTCCGCCCCCTCCAGCCCTCTAGCAGCCAATGGCTGCATTGCCTTGCACTTGCCCAGCTCTCCACAGTGCCTGCAGAGGGGCAAAGGGAGCCCACGCTGAAGGCGCACAGGCTCCATTATCTGGTTGCAGATAATTTATTACAAGCAACAACAGAAGTATCTTCATATGGTTAGGAACATAGGATGTCACTTCATACTAAGTCCAGGGTGAACATATGGAATGGAGGACAGTGCGCCTCTACCTTTAAGCATTGCATAAAAGAGAGAATTTGGAATGCTGCTTTTTAAACCCTTCTATGATGATCCAAACCTGACTCAATTCTGTGCGATGGTTAAAGGGAGAGGCACTCTGTCCTCCATTCTATATGGTCACACTGACCAAGTTCATACTTCTTGTCCCTTTTGATCAATGTATACACTGACAGGCAGTGATTTGCCAAAATTTCAAACAAGGGTCTTTCCCAGTCTTACCTGGAGATGCACAGTTTGCACATGGGACCTTCTGCATGTGAAGTATGTGCTTTAACATTGAACTACAGTCCCTCTCATTTTGGTTTTTTTTACCATATAGTAGCCCAAGTTATAGCTGTTCCCATTGGCACTGGTAAGAATATAGGTGATGCACGTCGGGCAGAGTGACACCACTACTAACAAAAGAATTTTAAATTGTAGGGAGCAATCCAGATTAACTACGGGGAGTCCTTGCTCCAGTGTAAGAACAATTTGCTCTGGATTGCAACATAAATTTCCCATATGCTTTCACTAGGTAGTGCAGTAACTACAGGTGCACGTAATGTCTCTTAAATGCTCCCGTAGTTACTCTGGATTGTAGGGTTAGTATTTTTTAAATAATGACAAGTTACATATCATTTGATGTGTAATTTCTTGAAGAATCCTATGAAACAGACCATGTTAAAATATCAGTATCAACAGTCTATCAAATGTTATAGCAAAAAAAAAAAAATTCGGCTGGGCAATAGAGCAATAGTATGCCACCCAGGGTGCTGCCCCTCCCACTTCATGGGAAGAAGTCCACCATGTGGTGACATGGTGGCCTCTCATATGGGGTGATCAAACCCCAATGATGCTATTGTGTAGCAATATTGTGTAGCAATATATTGTGCCCAGTTCTTCAGTAGGTACGAAGTAGACTAGCATTTATGAACTCAAACTGGAACTGAGGAATAGCAGGCAAATGCCTGTAATTTATACTCCTAAACCCATCATAATACTTGAAAAAGCCTGCCCAAATATGAATGTTCTAAGTTTCCCTCCAAAACAGTTGGAGTTAACAGTTAGGGTCATCTAAAGATTAGTTTCACTTTAGCAGAGTTTAACACAACTATAAATATTCAATACATAAAAGACGCCACTGGCTGCTCCTGAAGCCTTGTGTGAAGACCTGAAGAAATAGTGCTGTTAGAATTTGCACAGGGACAGTTCATGCATTGGGGAAAAGTGACAATTTGTGTTCTTTTAGCTCTGCCTTTATGCTAATGCAATCCAAAGATCCTATTCAACATCTAACATTTGTATGGAGCAACAAATGTTGAACACGGGGAGAAATCCTACATCGGATTGCCATTTTGGAATGTTCCAGGGCTGTAATCAAGGAGAAGGTCTGCCATGCCTGTATTCAGTATTCCAGATGTCTGTGCATTCTCAAGCATGGAAGCCTAATGCCTGAACAAGTCTAGTGGAATAAGCATATGTGTTTGCTATGGCTGAATAACGGAGTAACCCAGGCTAATATAAACAAAAGCACTGGAGATTTGAATTAGTTAACCTTTATTAGTTCCTCATTAGTTGCCCAGAAAACAAAGCCAAACAGTAATGCCTTGAGTATGGGAGAAATGAATGTTTTATAGGAAAGATGTTTCAGGACCAGACAACGAGCAAAACATATGTCTCCCCTCATCCATTACATTTGATGCTCAGAATTTAGTACTGCAATGTCAGGTGACTGCAGAGAGGGAACAAAGGCAGCAATCCTAAATACACTTTCCTAGGAGTAAGACCCATTTAACACAATAGGGCTGACTTTTTAGTAGACATGATTAGGATTGTGCTCAATCTTTATGGTACGCAAGGCCCAAGCTTTCTAGGACTTCAAATTCCAAATACAAGTAGCACCTTCTTTCCTTGCAGAAAACAAATAGCAAGTTATAAAAAATAGAGATGTATCTGTACAAGTAAACAAAATTTTATCCTCCTTAGTAAGTGTTTATACTCTCTAGGTGTATGTATTTCTCAGAATTGCATACTAACTGTATACTCAAATGCTCTGATTTGCCACATGTTACAGTGCTAAATATCCTAATTACTAATTTCTAAGGTAGCTGAGCAGAGGTGGAAGCGTAATGCATGAGCATTTTTATGAGATGATTTTTCCATAAGTAAACAAATGCATCACATTTCTTTGTTGGCATGGAAGCACATTCCTTTAAGCAGTGCCTCCGTGAGTCGGTATCTCCACAAAGTCAATTTATCTTCCACAAACTAATAAAAGAGCAAGAAGCAGCTGAGGTGAAAAGATAGCAGCATTTTCTATACATATTATTGACATTCAGAGTCAGTACTTGACACCAGTTATCTAATGTCATATCTGGGACAAATATGCAAGGAGAAAACCTGGTCCAAATTCCACCCTGCCACAGCCTACGGTGTCAGAGCTTATGCTTCATGCCAAGGGTGTGGGTGAGAGTGAATGACTGTGTGGCCCAGGAGAGGTAATTTAATATCTTTGTTATTACTCTCCATGGCCTTCAATAGGTCTCCTTGGGCCTCCAATGGCTCTTTAACTAAATATTTCACAAAACTGTATTTTGAAGAGCTGTCATTTTTGACTGCTATAGCTGTCAAAGTACTAAGTACAAAGTATAAGTAATAAGCTCATATTACTTTGGTAATAAATTTTTGGCAAAATTTTCTGAGTGGGTGAAACTAGCTTTATGGTTTTTATTTGCCTTACATGAGCTTCCAAGGGGTTTCCTCATACCTCTGCCAGTTACGTACTTTGGTAATGGTCTTAAAAGTGGGGTTTGGGACCCATTGGGTCCCAATGGACAGATTTCGGGGAGGGGGGAGGTCACGGAAAGCTGGGTGGAGCCATCTTGGAGTCTGGCACAGAGCACCTTTAATGTAACTTCCAACCATGACAGTCTGGGGGGGTCCCAGACAGATTGTCATTCTCAGATGGGGATCCCAGGCTGAATACCACTGACTTAGGGTGCAATCCTAACCTAGGCTGGCACAACTCATCAATCTTCCTGTTCCCATGATGATGTAGGGAGGCAAGCACATGTCTGTGCACTAGCCTAACCTACTGCAGGAGTGGCGCAGAAGTGCCTTACACCACTTTTGTGACACTCCCAGGCCAGTGTGGGACTTGTGCTAGGGCTTTTGCCAGCCTAACAGGGTTAGGGTTACAGCCCCAATTGATATAAATCCATGGAAACTCAGGGGGATCATCACATGTGTGGCTGCCGCCAAGATTTTCCCTGTCCTGTGAGCTGGACACCCCCCGGGAGTGGTATTTTCCCATACCACTCCATGTTGTACTTGCTCCTCACTCTAGTCTAAACTGTCCTCATCATTCCCCACCCCACCCCAAATAGATTACTTTGGGCTGGAGTCCTACTGCCATGTGTAGCAGAGAAATGGTGGCTCTTCAAAATAATTACCATTCTGAAATAATTATCTTTCAAAATTATTCCTTTTCAGAAACCCACTTCCCACAACCGTAATTATTCAATAAAGTCAATGTGTAATTAAAACGGCTGGATTGTTAACCAATAAATGATAACAGAATGAAAGAATCTACGCTGTGAAAAGCATTACTTGATTAAATAGCCATTAGTTTAAACTAATGTAATCTTTCGCACGGAGCTTATAAACCTGTATACAAAAGCTCTGAATTGAAGAGTTGGGGCAAACGAGTTCAAATTCAAATGAGTATCAAGGTTCCGACGAGAAGTTATTATTCCAGAGTCTAAGAATAATGTATTTCATTTCCATAATCAAATCTTTATAGGACTTTCCAGATGCAATCTAATTTGCTGTTTGGGAAATTAGGTATCTTGGTACAGAGGATATGTTCAAAGTGTCATCCTGTCTACAAGGCCTTGCCTTTTACAGAGATTGTGCATATTTTATGCCTAACATCTTTTTGGTGGGGAAGCCAACTTTCCATACCGCTATCACTTCTTTCTTTTTTTGGCATTCACTTCTACTTTTTAAAAGATTATAAGACTCATTCTCTGTTCGTATTAAAGTATAGTACTGCCAGAAGGATTTTTAGGACCCTTTATTCATGCATGGTAAGTTATCAATGGGAAAAAATAAGATGAATGTTATGTGTAAAGGAAAAATTATTTTCAGGGTAAGTTGTCATAAGACAGAGAGAACAATCCTAACCATGCCTTCTCAAAAGCAGAAGTTCACCCATGCACATTGGCATCTGGAGCGCTCCTCTGAGGGAGGAGAAGGTCACTACTCCCTCCAAGGAGCGCTCTGGCTCTCCCAGGAGTGCTCGGGCTGGGTGCCACTGCACATGGGCAAACTTTAACCATGCGCAGTGGTATCTGTAGCACTCCTCTGAGGGAGGAGCTTGTTGCTTGTTGCGCTACGGTGGTGTGACACATCCTTGGTGGAGGGTGACGCACTGAGGGAGTGTTGAACTCCCTCAGCGCGTCACCCCAGAGGAGCGTCACCCTGGTGTGCTTCACACCAGTCGCACCACTTCAATGATGCCCCTGCATCTCTGCAATAGCCAAAAAGAGCTATTAACTAAATTGAGTATTACATGGAGTTGTCTTAATGTTTCTTGAGCATAGTTGCATGCTGGGCATAGTCAGGAGCAAAGGAATGGAGCAGAAGTGCAGCTTTGGCAATCTTAGTGGAAGCAAAACCATACAGTACTTTGTATGCATGGAAATACATGGGTAGTTAAAGATCTCATACCTAAAATTTGCCTAAATAAATTTTAGTACAGACTTTTACATACTGTAGGTAGTGAAGTTAGTATCTACACTTCCATGACAGTGTTGATTTCTTGTTTTCCTCCCTTAAATTCATTTAATACCAGATGTAGGTGCCAAATTAGCAGCCCATAGCAGTCCTCCTATGTCATATAGTTCAAGGTCACCATGCTCTGCTAGAAACATCTATAAGGTAGTGATGAAATCTAACCTGCCAACTGATTCAGGCTGCTGCTTTTCAGTGGTGTGAATTAATAAAGGACACAATCCTAACCAATTTAGAACAATCTTGTCCATCTCCTTGTTCCCAAGGTGATGTGGGATGGCTGGAGCATGTCTGTGCACTGACCTAACCCCCCTATGAATAATGCAGAAGTGCTTTCTGGCACTTTTGCGACACCCCAAGTCCAGCACGCAGTTTGTGCTGGGACTTGTGCTGGCCTAACCAGGAGTTAGGGTTGCACTAACAGGGCACTGGCATAAGGGCAATACATCTTGGAGGTAAAGGAACAAACTTTGCCTTTCTTGAGAAGGCCTCCATGACTCCTAACTGTAGCATGAAACGTGCCCTACTAAGCCAGAGCCTGAAATTTGGTTAGGATTGCATTCTAAACCTACCTCAATTCCCTCTTTTATGTAATGGTTAAAGGTAGAGTCACTGTGTCCTCCACTCTATATGGTTACTCTGCACATGTCTAAATTGTAAAAGACGCAACCCAAAAATTCTCCAAGATTTATGTGTGATATACTTTTCTGAGGTAGCAAAAATGGGTCTGGCTGATGGGTGGAGGGTCTGTTGTAAATACATGACAATCCCCTGCTGCATTAGCCTTAATTGGGGGGGGGGGGTGGTGTTGGTAGGTGGGTGACTGAATAAAAGATCTCTCACCCTGCTATTTATCATCATTGGCAAACATTATGACACCTTCCTTAAGGATGCATTCTGTGACCCACCGCTTGTTAAAGCGAATGGGGAGCTCTGCTGCCGCTAAAGCCTGGCTCTTTGAAATTTATTTTCCTCTGTTATGAATTGTGCAATCTAGCGTTAGGGCTGTGCCAACAGAATGGGAATTATAAATAGGACCTCAGCTTCATGAAGACCAGTTTATTGCTGTCCAAACTCTTTATGTGTGATTTAAGGTTCCCTGAGGATTTTGCTTTCTGTCCTCCTTCCTTTTCAATTATTTAGCATCATTTTCCTTGGAAATAGAGGGAGAGTAAAGCTGAACAGTGCAAAGTTTTGTCTACCTGCATACATTTATCTTTTCAGCCACCTCATGCCAGGATATATAACAGTAATGCAGGCCTTTCCAAGACACTACTTAGGTCAGAACTACACATTATGGCTGGCTATTACCTGAAGCTGCAGCCCTGTACCTTCTCCTATGAAGGATGAGTAAAGCATAAACAGTGACATAACCACTGTGTGAGCTTCCCCACGTTGGCAAATGCTTGTCAGGGTGGAGAAATTTGAAAGTGGTTGACATCAAGCACAATCCTAAACATGCCTACTCAAAAGTAAGCCCCGTTGTGTTCAAAGGGTCTTACTCCCAGGAAAGTCTCTTTAGGACTGCAGTCTATGCAACAGAACATCACATGTTCTGCATTCTTAATGTGCCCACAGGAGAGGAGGAAGAGACATGAGACTGCTCTTTTCAGTGGCAAGGAAACACTGAAGTTTTGAACCAGAGTATCCTTCAGAGCAAAAAATATTAAATTAAATAGCAACATTCCAACTCCAGAATTGCGTGCTCCTAGTTTCTACCAAAAGTTAGATCTCAAAGTAGTTGTAGTCTCAGAGTATCAGCCATCTGGAAGCAGTATTCAATAGGGACCAAGAGAAACATCCTACTTTAGCTATAGATATTAGTGATAACACATTGATGCCCCACTTTACTTGTTTCTGGTATTGAAAATAGTCTTCAGATTTGGGCAATGGATCAAAATATTTTCCTCTAAGGAAAATAATCTCTGTAATATGCATGCGTGCATTAACATTTTTCATTTCAGAGCTCTGGCTTCAGCACAGAACCCTAGGCATTATGGTTGTCCCTCCTCAGATGTATTCAAGTCATCTTTATGATCAAACTTGCTGTTGTCTTCTTATAGCTTGTCAGGAGCATCAGAGGCAGCTCCTCTGCAAGCACAGAAACTTCTACTAACTTCTAGATCTGCCAAAGGACTATTATGATCTGCAGAAGAAAACTTAGTGGAGGTCAGGCAAAGTGGACAAAAAATATGAGGGATTTTAAAAACTTTTCTGAGTTGGTTCCCTTGGGTGTGGAAAATTATGATACTTTAAACAGGAATGTTGAACATTGTAAATGCTGTTTGAATCTGTTAATTAAAATACACTTCAGAATCCCTTGTCAGCTGGATGCATAAAGCCCCTAGCATTACATATTTTTGGTGGTTTGAAGTCTGATTATCAGATGATACCAACACCAAAGAAATGCTTAGTTAAGAAATTACCTGGTGAGTGTTATACAGCAACTAAAAAGGCAGCTTATAAGATGAGGGTGCAACCATGTCCTGGGACTAGGACAACAGGAGTTCACTGAAAAGTGGTGATGAGTGGATGGCAAGAAGTGATTTGGTGCTGCAACATCCAGACACTGGTCCAGCCATACTCTACTTTTCCCATGATCAAAGGAGGACCAGAACACAATCTGTTTTAGAAAGTTTAAGGGCAAAATCTGGAGTAACTATGGGGAGACCTTGCTCCAGTGTAAGAACAACTTACTCTGGATTCCAATATGAGTTTCCCATAGGTTTTCACTAGGTGGTGCAGTAACTACAGGTGCACATAAAGTTTCTTATGTGCTCCCATAGTTACTCTGGATTTGGGGGGTAAGTTGTATATAGTGAACCAAGAGAGAAATTATACATACATTGTCCTTATCCATGGGGGTTTGGTTCCAAACCCAACCTCCATGGTTAAGGAATTCTTTGGAAGCTGAGATTCACTCCTGAAGTTTGCACAATTATTTATCTGACGTCTCTGGATGCCAATCCAGAGTTGTGTCATGCCGTTGACCCCACTCCATTAGCTTCCATAAGCCAATGACCCACTGAAAGCTGTGGTGTCCAAACCTTGCTGTTACCTTCTCAGCCACATAGCTCATTGTGTAGCCTTGGGAAAGTAACTCTAACTCTGCCAAACTGACCTCACAAACTTGTGAAGCTAAACTGCCTCTCTCTGTTCCTAGGAGAAAGGTTAAAGTAGAAGAAATTCATAAATTTCTATTACCTGAAGGCCCAGAAGACATGATTGCTTTCCAAATGCCCTCTAAACAGGAAAGAATTCCTAGGCTTTTTCTTTTTCCCCTCCAATTAAGTTGAGTCTCTGAGGAATTTTTGTGTAAATGACAGTAAGTGAAAACAAAAACAAGCAAAGACAGAAAGAAAAATATTCTAAATGAATAACCATTACTTTCCCCCCCTGAAAAACGGTCTTTTCAAAGCACAAGGCCCCTGTGGCAAAAATAAAATTAAAATTAAAAACCAGAAGCCGGTAGCAACAAACAACACAATGAGAGCGACAAAGTCATTTATGGATTCTGTACAATGTACAGTTTTAAGGGGTTTTTTTTCCCCCTTAGCAATGTTGCGGTGAGAAAATATATCCGTCCTCATGTTCCCACAAAGGCATTGTTTTGCTCTGAATTCTAACTCAGCGAATGCCAAGAAAGTGCCCTGTTATCTGAATTTTAATGCCTGTATCTTTTTTATCTTGTCAGTTGTAGTGAAGATGTGAGTCGTTTTTATGAAACATTAATGGCACTAACTGGAGCCTCCTCTCCCTCCCACCTCTCCTTCCTGCTGTGATGCAAAGTATGGATCTATGTTGCACAGCAGTGATGCATCTTCTGCGAAATCTCATACGAACAGCGCTATGAGCACACACACCAGCAGACCTAGAACTTCTAAAAGGAAGGACTAGAGGTGGAGGAACAAAAGGATTACAAACAGGTTGTACTTTTAGATCTGTGGATTTTCAAGCAGTGTTCCATGGTACATTGTACTGATTTTCAAACAGTGTTCGATGGTTCATTGGTATGAAGCGAATGGTCTGCGTATGTTTCATGGGAGTTTTGGGGAGAGCAATTAGTAAGACCATTAGGGAATCTGAGACACAAACACACCCCACAACCAGCAGCAGCATGGTGTGCCTAATCAATTGTCAAAAAAACTGATGATGTGACTTTACAATTTTAGCATCCTATAAGAGTGCCATGAGAAAAATACTGAAAAAATGTTGTTTTTTAGATACTCTAGTTAAAGTTGTCTAGTTTGTGCATTGCCTCTAAGAACTTATAGTATTCACTCATACCCCCAAGTCCAGAGTAACTATGGGAGCACATAAGAGACTTTACATGCAGCCGTAGTTACTGCACCACCGAGTGAAAACCTATGGGAAATTCATATTGGAATCCAGAGTAAATTCTTCTTACACTGGACTCCCGGTAATTACTCTGGATTTTGCACATAATTTAATAGTTCATTTTTATACCTCTGATCCAAGTGATTCTTGGAATGTCCTTTAGGTGTGAGGCAGCTCAGTTCGAAGGAACCCATTTGAGGTACCTGACCACCATTGGGACAGCATTACAAACACTGCGCAGCAGTAACCATTAGCATAATGAGTGAAATGAAGGTGGGCACCACCATTACCTTGCCCCATGAAGATGCTTAATTCAAGTCCTTGGAAGGCAGAAACTTGAATGACTGAATGTGTGTGCATGAGGGAGGAAGCTATGGATTGTAGTATGGAGTACAGAGTTCAGGACTAGGCTTCAGCTTTGGCTGGAAGTCTAGTAATCTCTGCATAGCTAGAATATTTTCTTTTTTTGTAAATGCATATTTTACAAAGAGTGGCATAATCAGTATTCTCAAGTGCTGTAATCCTCCACCTGATATCCATCTATCCCTTCAGTATGGCTTTTAGCAGTGCTTGTCTTAATATACACCTGGGAAACACTTCTACCTCCTGCCCTATCATCATCAATGAACACAGAAAGTGTTTCTAATGGGAAATGTGTAAGGCCTGTGATAAAAAGGTCAGAGGAAGTTCAGTTATGTAGGGGGAAAAAAGCATTCTGTCATGAATAGGCAGTTAAGCTGGAGATAATTAAAGTTTCCACTGTACAAAAAGAGAACAGTTAGATAAGCTCTTTGAACCAATGATTACCTTCTGGATCCAGGCTAAAAAGAAAGATACCAGCCAATAAAATTATTTAGCTGAAATTGGACAGGCGGCTAAGTGTTTCAGGCTACCACAGGTGGCTACCCAAGTGAAAGGGACTTTTGTCCCCTTCCTCCAAATAAGGGAAGTAGCCCTCCAATCGGGAATACTTAATTCTGTGGCAACCCAGAATGCCTCCCCCATGCTCATCCCATACATATGGTGGGCCACTGTAAAGTTGGACTAAACAGGTCTTTTGCTGGATCCAGTCCTCTTTTTAAGTTGGTTAATTGTTTTTCCAATACATTTTTATTTGGTGGTTTTCAATGGAGCCTTTTTGGTGTTGATGATGGTAGTGAAAAGTTGTATTTCTCTGCCACCTCTGCGACAATACAGGTGCTACAGACGAGATAGTGCATCTAATGAGAGAACTATTGCTCCATGGTTACTCTGAGATTGAAAGGGAATATGGTCTTTTGTGACCATTTTGGAAATTACTTTCCACTTTTTCCCTTGATCCTTTCCAACTTGGATTCTTCCTTGAATGTAGTGCATGATGTTCCTCCTACTCCTGTTTGCCTAGTTGTAATGGATATATTCCAGTTTGTTCAACTTGAGGATATGGGCAAACTACTTGGAGATCTGAGGCTGACCACATGCCTGCTTAATCTTTGTCTGTCCTGATGTCTTAATCCAACAACCCCATCCTATCAACCTCTTCCCCTCCCCCAAATGCTGGGACTTTGGCCTGATCCAGAAGGGCCTTGCTTATATAGGTCTCCCTGACTTTCTGATGGTTTGTTTCTGACAACCTGTTTTTTCAAGTGAATGTCTGCATTGCCAAGGTGTTTGGGGAAGATATTTCCACCCCAACAAAATGATTTCATTGACCCAAAATAAAAACAGGCAAATGTATACTGCAGCACTTATCAATACAAAGATTTGTTGTGCTTCCTCCCCTCTTCAATGCAATTTGTTGTTGTTTCTGCAGGCACCAAGAACAAAAGAGGTGTTGCAGTTCACATTGCTTATTCAACATTCATATGTGCGCATTACTTACTGGCAGGTTTATTCCAATACATTCTAGTACTAAGACAGGGCAGAGATGGACTTACCAGGGCATGAAATGAGTGAATGAGTTTGCCAATGTAATTCACTCAACAGAGAATTGTGAATAAATACTCTCCCTATGTTCAGTGTCTGATAGTCTTGAGGGTAGTGAGATAAACTCACTACAAAGTGATCTTGAAGGCCCACAATTTCAGGAATCCCAGTCCAGAGGTATTTTACTACCTTGATTCATGACAAGGTAAAGCAGCCACAACTGCTCTTACCTCTTCGCTCTCAGCATTTTTAATATTGCTATAATGAGTCTTTGCCCTATAATGCTTCTCTGATTATTTGTTTGTAAAGCCAAAATTGCTTAACGAATTATTCACCAATCACACAGCCATGACTTTAATAAATTACTAGCATCACAGTCACAAGTTCTGAGAGATATTGTTTCTTGGATGTCTGACATCCATATATGGACTCAGGTGTTCTGGAAAACTTTCCCAAGCAACCTTGCACCTGGGATATGTCCATTTCAGTAATCTAGAATAGGGGAGGCCTCAAGAAGAGGCTTGAATCATGGCAAAAATTTCCTTTTTTAGCCAATGGGTCTGCAAATCAATCTGCAGATCAATCTGCAGACCCCAGGGTTTCACATACCCTTGCACAGGGTGGCAGGACACTTGGGGAGGCAGAAAATCTCCCCATCACTGCCCCAGCTTCTCCCTTTCGAAGACATAGGGAGTCAATAAATTTCTCTCTAAGTTTCAGAAACACTGTTGTATCAGGTGACAGGTTTTGGCAAGGATTCTGTGGCTCCCCTGGCTGATTTCCATGGCTCCCCAGTGAGCCACTACTTATAGTTTGGGAATCACTTGTCCAGAAGCTCATAGGGAGAAGAACGATTGAAAGAGTTGCCAACGACATAATCAGAAGCACTATTGGGCATCATTTGTACAACTGAAATTAGATAGCAATTTCCTTTTTAAAAAATTTAAATTTCTTTTTTCTTTTACAACATAGCTTGATTTGCTAAGTTCCATTCTGAACCGATATAAGGATAGTTCAGACATCATTAGTCTTCACCAGAGGCAAGGAAAGTTCTTTCCCACTGCCTCCTGGACTCTGAAAAATTAACGCCTGTCTACAGCCTGTGTTTGCATCATTCAGCTGTTTTTATATGAAGGCCAAAACCCCATGGAAAAGCTACACGTTCGCATGCCTCCCAAAAGCTTTCCTTAAAGGTCTTTATTAAAAGACTCATTTCAATTCCTGCCGGAACAAATTTGTCCTATACTATGGCCCGAAGCACTCTGAAACTCTAGTTCTGATAAAAAAAAATCCTAGAGAAATTGACTCCAGCACAAGGTTTTGATCATCAAAAGGGCTTGAGCCCAGAGCAGATGCCACTGCTCCAGACAACCTCCACAGCTGTTGAGAAGAAAGAAGGGGAAAATACTCTTCAAGCATCAGGATCCCAGGGCATTCTGATTAAGCAGACACTTTAATTGCACTCCAGAGCAAATGGAGAATCACTCATTGCCAAACAAAAAAAATAAATATAGGTTTCGCTGTGTCCATGGCCTACTTAGAATCACCACTGAAGTAAATGAAGAGTAGTCTCACCATCACGTCACTGGAGAAGAACTAGAACTTTTCTACCAAAAGATACTGTTTCACAGGGCCAATAGCCTCTGATAAGATGTAGTGGGGAGCTAATAATTTTTGTACATGTTTGGAGGTACTGGTGTGGATTGCAGAATGAACATGGGCTTCCACAAACCCGTTTGGAGTTTTGATGGAGTGCGACACAGACCCATCCCAAAGGAAGCAATATGTGGATGGTGGATTGGTGTTTCTATGTGGGTTGGTGTTTTTAGCAATATGTGCGTGGGTGTATTGGTCTTTCATCAATTTCACATGATATGATAACTATACCCAGTACTAGAAAATAGAAACCTGGTTAATGTCATTCATGCTTTAGTGATATTTGCAATTGATAACTTATATCCTCTCCATGTTTTTGAAGATGCTGGAATCCTCAGCTAATGTGGAATGCAGTGGCATCAGTTATCTCTCATATTTCACCCATTCTGAACATCTTCATATGCTGCCTGTCCAGTAGTGGGTCCAATTCACAGTTCTGGTCCTTACCTATAAAATGGTTCAGATTATGATTAGATCATGGAATGGCTCCTTCCCCGTAACACTTCACTCCCCAGCATTATGCTCTTCTGATATGGCCCTGCTCCAGATGTCGTACCTTATGGAATTACAGGGAGTCTAGGTCAGGCTTTATCAGGAGCAGGGCCTTATCCAGAACAGAGCTGATGCCTTGCGACTTTTCTCCGCCCAGTCATCTCCTTCAGAAGTGGTGGCACATATATGAAGCACATTCTAGATTGTATCTTTGTTTCCATAATTCTGATTTACATATGGTAGAACTCAGTTCACTACACCATCTTATATTTTTTCTTGAACAAGGTGAAGAAAATAGAGAGAGGGCCTGAAACACGGTCAGAAAGGGACAGAGCTCCTTTTACAACATAACAGATCCTTCATGCATCTTATTGAAAAAGGGAGAATGGACAAGCTGGATAGGCTTCCACTGTCAACGCTTATGTCTCAAGATGATCAGAGGCAAACAAAAATTGCCAGAGAGCCAAGGAATGCACATAAAACAGCTGGTGTGTCAAGCCTATTCTTTTATGCTGGTAAACATATTCAAAGGCTGCAGTTGGGATCTGTAGTTTGAGCCTCTACTCAGAAGAAGAGTGTCATTCAGAAGTAAAGAGTAGTAGAAGAAGAGACTGCCAATCAGTGACTGAACTGGGCTAGCACTCTTTTTTGTATGGATTTTTTTATTTGCCCTTTCTGTTTAATCTTTCTTCAATTTATTTTGTTACCTTTCCCTTAACAGCCTACAGCAGAGTGTCCAGATGACCGGAAATGCCCATACTCCTCCGGAAAAGGTGGGCCCTGGGGGAAAAGGGGAAAAAAACCTGCCTCTCTGGGATTCCAAGCATTCCCATTGGCCCTCTCATGCATACTGGCCTCAAATGAGCACGTTTGAAAAAAATAATTTCTATACATATCATGCATACTGGCCTCAAATGAGCATGCATACTGGCCTCAAATGAGTGTGTGAGAGAGAGTGTGTGCTTGTGTGTGTATGAGTGTATGCTTGTGTGTGTGCTTGTATTTGTGTGTTTGTCTGGGTCTGAACCACATAACTTGGAGTCACTGGCTAGTGTTATGCTACTGCAAACTGTCTTAATGGCTTGTGTTATGCAACTACAAACTGACTTAAATGTCAGTTTCTTGAATGTGTTATATTTGTGTTATGCTACTACAAACCGTCTCTTAAATGTCTGGGTCTGAATCATGCATTTTATAAGGTTCTCAATTTTAAAAGTCTTGAAATTAAGTGCAGGAAAGCAATAAGAGTACTTTTGCTTTATTTTAACATGTCCTACATGTGTCCTATGTTTTGGGGTGTCCTACAATTTTTTTTAAGTGAGGAGGAATTTTGGCTTGGGGGCTAGGAATTTTGGCCTGGGGGTAGGAATTCTGGACTTGGGGTTCAGGAATTTTGGGTTTGGCATCTGGTCACCCTGGTCTACAGCCTAGTTTACCTACAGATTCTGCAGTGGCAGCAGTCAATGGAACCCTCACATCATGGATTCCACAGAAAGCCCAGGGCTTCCCTCAAGCCTGGTTCTTTGCTACTCTTTGGGAAGAGCCTGGGGCCTCCGGTACAAGCATATTGTGACAGCATTGATTTTTGTGTGTGTAGATTAACCAATAACATTGTGCTTCAGTGATCTTGCCTGCAGGTGACAAGGTGGAGCTGGCTGTGATGAGACTTCATCAGAAAGCTCCGCGCATCTTATAGAAAGCAAAAGCAGTGACCTTTGCTTTCTAGATGCAGGTAAGCCCTCAGAATATCTCCGGTAGGGCTAGAAGGTGAGCCTCTTGCACCAAAGTTACCCTGCTGATCAGTTGACATTTGCTTTCAAAGAAATACAGTGCAGTAAAAAGAGAAAAAAAATCAGCACCTGTATGTGATATAGCTATACTCCTAGCTATAAAGGACCCTCCCATATTTCAGATCCTGTAAGGAAATATACGCAATGCTTCCACATTTTGCCTATGAAATTGGACAATAGGAGTTTTATTCTTCTTGTACTGCCATCTTTGAGCGTTATACCACATGATTCAACATAATTTATTGTCACACACCATCAACTGATGTTTTCAGTACCTGCAAAGGACACCAGCACAAATGTATGGGAGATACGGCACAAAAGATCATGGACTTTGATAGCCAGGCCCAAGTGTCTTACGATGCATTCCTAACTTTGGCCGGCAGAACAGTCTTCCCATTCCTGTAGTGATGTAAGGAGGCCAGTGCCTGTCTTTGGCCTAACCCTTCCCCAGGAGTGGCACAGAAGTGCCTTATGGCAGTTTTGTGACATCCTCAGGCCAGCACAGGAGTTAGGAGTTAGCATTGCAGTATGTGCCATTCATTCAGAAAGAAAGGATTAAGCTTCAACCAGACTGCATATACCTGCTTACACCTCCCTACTGCCATACTACCCATTCCCTTATTGTTTCACTTGGGGTTATTTAAATCAGTACAGAGGCCACTGAACAGCACTTCCACATGATCGCCTGTCTTTACGTGGATCAGCCCAAAGGCATATAGCATTTACAGTATATCATTATACCCTGAGTGCCACACACCTTTCACAATTGGTCTTAAGATGCTGCATGCCATTGAGAAATTGGCAAAGTATTCCTTTAGCCTGCTCTATGTCACAGCAATTCCAGATGAGAGGCTTCACACTGTGGCTGCAATCCTAAAGACAATTTCCTGGGAGTAAGACACATTGAACACAGTGAGGTTTACTTCTGAGTAGACATGGTTGGGATTGTGCTATAAGTCAAAGAAGCCTGTTCGAATTCTATGGATGCAATTTTGACTCTGGTGTTGTCTCTTTTTATATTCCTGTTGACATTGATAAAAGATCAGGTTTATGCATTGTGTCTTCTCTCTACTCAGAAGCACAAAATGCTTCTGAATGTGTACGTAGACTTGGGCATCTTTTCCCATAGGAGCTAATTAACAGTGTTCCTCAAGACATTGTTTGCATCAATGATGTTGTACAATCAACCCCAAGCAGCGGATTAAGATAACAGAAGTTTCTCCTTCAGTGGGATTTTAGTGAGTCCAACGGGGATAAATTGAAGCCTGACACATTCCACTCTCTTGTACAAGGTTTCTGGTTAATGCTGTTCTAGTTAGTATTGCTTATAAATGCCTCTAGTGGGAATTATGACAAAGGATCAGACTCTACATTCACCTGTTGTACAGCAAGAAATTAAGTCATTAAGCACTTCTCAAAGGAGGGAGGGTAACAGAGGAAGAAAAGCATCAAATACAGGAAAGTGCCTAAGGCTGCAATCCTAATCTCCGATTAGGCTGGCCTAAGCCCTAGCATAAATCCTGTGCTGCCCTGGGAATGTCACAAAAAGTGCCATAAAACACTTATAAACCACAGATGGGGGAGGGATATACCAGTGCACAGACATGTGCTTGCCTCCCTACATCACAACAGGAACGGGAAGACCAATGAGTTGTGCCGGCCTGTTAGGATTGCACCCGTAGGCCCAAATCCTAACTAACATTCTTGCACTGACATAGCTGTTCCCATGCACAGCTGCATCCTGAAGTTGGAATGCAGTCATGGAAGCTCCCTCAAGGAAAGGGAATTTTGTTCTCTTACCTCAGAGCTGCATGGGTTTTACTTCAGTGTTGGTGAGGATTGCGCTTTAAGTGGTGCAGCAAAGGCAGTGGAGTTTGCTGAGGCACAATGAAGCCAGCAGAGATCTGATTTTAGGAGCTGTGAGGCAGTGGCACGTCACATGTGCTTTCATGCTTCTATTACAGCGGCTGAGAATTTGGGGCTTTGCTGAACAAAAATCTCCTGCTGTGTTTGTGGCTGGGGGATTAAACTGCTCATGTTCCTCCCCCCCCCCCCCCATATGTTGAGCAGCAATTGATGGCTGAAATAAGGTGCAATCCCAACTTAGGTTTGCACAACTCATTGGTCTTCCTATTCTTGTGGTGATACAAGAAGGCAGCTGCACAGTGGTGGGCACCAGCAGGTTCGCACCTACTCTATAGAACTGGTTCTTAACAAGAGATAGTACATATAAAGTTTAAAAATAGCCATTTAAAAGTGGCTGCCAGATGGACAGAGAACCGGTTCTTAATTTCTTTGAAGCCCATCACTGCAAGTGCATGTTTGTGCACTGGCCTAACCTTCCCCCAGAAGTGGCACAGAAGTGTCTTGAAGCACTTTTGTGACACCTCCGGGCCAACATGGAACTTGTGCTTGGACTTATGCCGGCCTAACTTGGGATTAGTTAGTTTGCAAGAATGAGGACTACCAGACCAAAGCCTCCACAGGACACCAACTAATTTGGCTCAGCGAAGAACTCATTCCAACCTTTTAAATATAATCTTAGAATTTACTCAACATGTTCTGTTCAATAGGGATGAGAGAAGACGCTGAATTAATATGCTAGGAACCACAATGCATTCTCCACCTACTCCATCCTCACAAATTCATTCATTAACCTGTTTATGACTTGATAGGAATCTAAAGCTGTCCCTGTTTATGTTTAGGCGAGTCTAATTTGTGACTACCCTGCATGTTTTGTACTGGATGATAATAAGAAAAAAATCATAAATGTTTAGTATTGTTCTTTATAAATCTGCTAGGCATTGTACATTGATGAAACAATAAGATAGGCCCTGCCTGCAAGTTTACAATATAATTAAAGCTGGGACATAGGGAGAACATGGAAGGAAGGTTAAAAAATAGTGTGTCCCTGGGGGAATCAGTCTGGGAAAAAAATCAGGATGCAGAGATTTCTCTAAAGGACAGTAGAAGTGTGTGTGTGTGTGTGTGTGTGTGTGTGTGTGTGTGTGTAAGAGAGGATATCTAAGAACAGTGTTGTCAAAAGACCATTTTTAGAGATAAGTGACAAAATGCATTATCCTCAATTGGTTTCATCTTCTGTCTGTGACAACATCAATTCGCTCTGTGATCCCTGATGGTCTAGGTCACCCATGTGATCAGGCCAGGAAGCATTGCATCCATCGAACCTGGTTTGTTCGCCCTTATAGATGTCAGCATATTGGCCAACTGGTTGTATAGAATTGCAACCCTATCACATTCACACCAAGATGGGATTTCTTGCAGGAGATAAAAGCTCTAACAAAAAAAATGACACTGAAACCACAGAAGATATGAAAAAGAAGTGGTTATGAATAAGATATAGGTGAAAAATATATAATTTTTGGTGGAAGGAGGAATGATTCTGCCTCATGAAGCAGAATTTCAATAATCTCAAAATTCAGTGAGATTATTGTTCCAAGATCACCTAGGCTACAATTCAGAGTAACTATGGGACCTTTTACACTGACGTATTTATGGTACTACCTTTGGGAAACCTATGGGAAATGCATAGAGCTATCCACAGTAAGTGCCTCTTATGTCTTCCTGTAGTTACTCTGGATTGTAGGGCTAATGAGTTTCATGGTTGAGCATAATTGTGCCCAAAATAGGAAGAAGTCCCTAAAATATGCAAGGAACCAGATGAGAAATCCCATGTTTAATTCTAGCACTAGGCCTCTAATCACCATCCCTAATCTATATCATGACACTTATGTGCGTTGGACTAAAATAAATATAACACAGGTGAGACAGTATCTGAAGAACTCTTTTTTTTCCTTCCTCATAGTCCTGATGGTCAATTTCACATCAACCCCAGATGAACTAATAGTTCATCAGCCACTGTGAACAAATACAAAATAACTTAAACGGAAATCTCAGTAGTCTGATAGGAGTGTGTGTGTGTGTGTGTGTGTGTGTGTGTGTGTGTGTGTGTGTGTGTGTGTGTGTGCGTGTTGTAGAGCTCACTCCAGAGCCTACTCTGTAGCAATGGTAGCGGCAAGATGGTATTTCCTTTCTGCTACCATGGCACATGATGAGAACCATTCAGAGGGACTGTTCCATGATGTAAATGACCTTCTACTCCTGCCCTTCTCATACAGTCACCTGCTGTGATAGGTTCACAAAACAATTCACAGACAGAATCAATCAGATTTGTCATGAATTGGATGCCATGAGTTGGATGTCATGAGTTGGACAGTGACAATGTCTGATGATGTCCCTGGGACAACTGCTTACCCAGTTTTATGAGATTCTTTTCAGCAGTGATGCCAACACACACTCGATCACCTTCCCAGAAATGGAAGGTTAAAGATTAGCTGGTAGATGTCCAATACAGTTGGATTCAGGAAGGGCTTCTTCAGAAGGGGACGCACCAAATGCCCACTTCAAAGCCAGTGGTAGGACACTCTCCATCAATGAAGAATTGACCACCCTCAGTGTCCACTTGGCCAGTTCTCTCTGGGCAGATCTAACAAGCCAGGCTGGAGAAAGGTATCAGGATTACCATATGACTGGAAATTTCCAGATTTGTCCTTTCTTTAGCCTCCTGCCCAGGTGAATCTCCAAAAGGACTTCATTGTCCTTATAAGGGATATTTCCTTCCTATCAAACGTTATGGCCAAAAAACTAAAAATGAAAAATATGCATTGAGCTCTATGGGAACGTGAAATTGCCCAGTATCGCGGCTTTACTCATGAGTAGACAAACATGGCATTGTCTGCCAAAAAGGCCAAGCTGAGAGCAATCCATGACCTTGTCCTCCTTTTGAAGTTCGGGCATCTGGTCACCCTGGGCTGTATAAGATGCAAACAAACAAACAGACAGACAAATAAATAAAGTTCTTTGAAAAAGTTTAAATATTTTATTTAACATGAAAATCCTCTAGCACTCCAAATTCTGTCAGAATATGTGCACGCACACGTATATGTGGGAACAATATACAGTACCTCAATAAAGTTGGAATAATCAATGGACAGTACCTCAATAATTGTAGCATAATCACTTTTGCTTTTTTTGCACCTCATATATTCCTCCTACCGGCATGCTGTTTGGCCTGGATGTGACACTATAGTATCGTGCTTTATGGCATATTTGTGACAACCTGTTCTGGCGCAGTATGGAGTGGATCAAAGGCTGCTTTCTTAGAGAAAAGAATGTGTTGTGAAGAAGCTCACTAAAAGAAACTAAGGGTGCAATCCTAACCAATTTAGACTGGCCTAACTCACCTGCTATATCTTCCTGTGACAGTGCGGGGATGTCAGCCTTTGCCCGTGCCTCCCCCTATGCCTAGCCCACTATGCCTAACCCTCCCCCAGGAGAGGCGCAGAAGTTTGGCACTTTTGTAACTCCCCCAGGTCAACACAGGACATATGCCAGGGTTTATGCTGGCCTAAGAGGAGGTTAGGATTGCAGCCTATGACACTGCAATTCTGTTTATCCCAGTGCAAGTGGAACATGCATACTGCTGGCACTGAGTGTCACAAACATGCTGTAAATCACATTTGCAGCATCCGAGCACCTACCCTGAGCCAGGGCCAGTCAGCCAGTTCCTTTCCCTTTCCTCCCTAGCGCTGGCGGATGTAGCGTTAGCCATTTTGGTGCTGCAGCACCTAGTAGCACTGAAGAAGATAGTCTTGAACTGCTCAATATCACTACACTGAGCACAGTGCAATGCATGTTGTGTTATTGCAGCTCCATAGAAAGGGGCTCTATTTTATGAGATAAGGATAATCTTCCCCAACCCTTGTTTCTTGCTCCCCCTCCCCGCAAGCCTTTGTGCCAGTTTGATTCAGCCAGAGTGGGCTTACTGTTTGTACCACCCTGCAGGGCTTAGGCCAACCTACCACTTCAAATAGTGTCCTCAGGACACCAGTGGACTTGTGCTGCCCCATCCTGGGATCTGGACTGTGCCCAAACAATTCATTGAGTACATGTAGTAAAAATGAATTCTAAAGACACGGATCCTTTTGCTCAGCTCTGGATGAGCAAGCCCCCATCTCCATCTAAGAAATTTCACACCCTTTCCCGTCTCTTGAGAATTCTAAAGTTTTGGTGCTACTCTGAGTTTCCACCAAAAAGTCTCAAACATACAAAGAAAATTATAGTTTGACCTCTGTGTCTGAAATGAGTTGTATGCAGAAAAATCACTGCAACGCTGCACAGCTTGTAAAATGTGCTTCTCTTTTTATAAGTTTCATTCTTTCAAACTTTAAAAGTATGCTTTTGGACGCTACTGATTTTTCCAGCACAAACCTTTTTCTCTGTCTAAAATGATGATCCTTTTTTAGACGTTTGAGATGCCAACATTATTCTATATATAAAAAATGAAAAGTCACTCACTGACTCATTGATTGACTCACTGACTCACTCATCAACGCCCAGCCCAAACCGGTGGGCCTAGAAGCTTGAAATTTGGGGTGGGTGTACCTTCCATGACAGAAGGAGTCACTAAAAACCGGTTTTCAGAAATTCCAACTGGAAGGGGGTGAAATGGGGCGCAATGCATTTTCCTCCCCATACTTTGCATTGAAGAATTGGTGACTGAGGGATGCTCTACCCCAATCCCTGGACCTAGAAGCATGAAATTCAGGGAGGGTGTTCCTTATGTCACATGAACACCCACCAATAACTAATGTGGATAAATTTATTAATGTGCATGGGGGGGGGTGATGCGCATGGGGGGTTGATGCGCATGGGGGACTGATGCGCATAGTGTGGATGAACATGGGGATGTTGCACATGGGGGTTTATTTGCATTGGTGGTTGATATGTAGTGGGGGAATGGTATATGGGAAATTTTACTCCTGCAATGCGAGTACGCTTTTGCTAGTTGTTCTAATAAAAATAGGGGCTCCTGCAGCCATGAGTGTTTTAATGTTTATCACACTGCTTGTGACACATTCTTTCGGGATTACTGAATTTTTAGGGATCTAATCACAGCACAATCCTAATCTTGTCTACTGAAAAGTAAGCCTCATTGTGTTCAATGGGTCTTACTCCAAGGAAAATGTCTTCAGGATTGCAGTGCTAATATGTGCTTTTTCTTTCCAGTTTAACTATATGTGTTTTTTTGTTTGCGTGCATGTGGGGCGCGTGGATGTTTGTGAGTCACAACTGATCAAGAACAAAGTCCCTGTTTTTAATAAAGCAAGCAACATTTCACACTACCCCTTCAATAGCTCTGTTCATCCACCCACCCACCCCAGAAATGTCAACAACAACAACAACAAACCATGATCAGGCCTTATAATGCCAGGTTCATGTGTATTAATTAATTGTAAATAACAAGCCAAAGCTTTGCAGATGTCAGAGAAACAACTGGGCATTTGCACAACAAAATCCTCAGAATCCAGTAAAGCCAGGAAAAGAGCATTCTCTGGCAATGCCCTTCAGAGGGCTGCTGTAATGCACAGCCTCTTGCAAATATCCATGACCAGAAATTCTTTCCATTGCAACAAAAAAGGACTAAAAGGGAGAAGAATTGGGTTTGCCATGGCTTAGTGATAAACAATTAGCTCTTTAACATAATTCTTCCTAAATTTTGCAGAAAATTTGAATTTGGGTACTGGAGGTTGATGTAAGGAGGTGAATAAGTGGTATTCATGGAACTGGGCCATGAGATTACCAGAATCTGTGCAGGTTCTTGAGGGTCCTCCTGTACGACAAGCCCAATGCAAAATACAGGGGGCCCATGTTATCCATAGGTTCATCACCAATGGACCTGCAATGTTGGTGAGTGCCAAATGGTCATCCCTCAGTTTCCAGGTCTGTGCTCCGGTCAGGCCAGAGGCTTTGTGTGGCCTGCAGAGGCCATGCACAACCATCCACACCTGCAGCAAGATTCAGAATGCCTGAAACTTCCAAAAAAACCCAACCCAAACCACTGGTTTAACAATAAAACTGGAAATTGGGCTTTTAATGCCTTATAAGGCATTAATTGTGTCAATTAACTGCACTCACTTCATAAGAATATAAGAAGAGCCTCCACTGGATCAGGCCAAAGGCCCATCTAGTCCAGCTTTCTGAATCGCACAGTGATCCACCGATGCCTCAGGGACATATGACACCTGCATCCTCCTCTGCATTTTGAGGTTGTCCTCCTCTATAGCTTGTAACCTGTAACGATCCTTCTCTCTAGGAATTTGTCCAATCCCTTCTTAAATGCATTAAGGCTAGATGCCATCACCACATCCTGTGGCGGGGCATTCTACAGACCAACTACATGTTGGGTAAAGCATGTAGTTCCTGCACCATTAACAGAATTACTATTGTGCAAAAGTTTTTTATCAACATTCATAGTGTCTGTCAACTTAATCCTCTAGATATGGACTTTTCACATACCCTACAATCCAGAATAACTACAGGAGCACATAAGAGACATTACGTGTACCCGTAGTTACTGCACCACCTAGTGAAAACCTATGGGAAATTTGTATTGCAATCCAGAGCAAATTGTTCTTACACCAGAGCAAGGACTCCCTGTAGTTACTCTGGATTGCGCCCCAAGTTTCTGTTTGACCTATACAGTTCAGAGCCCAGTCCTAACCCATTTTCCAGCACTAATGAAGCCACAGTACAGCCCAAAGATAAAGGAACATTTGTTTCCTTACCTTGAGGGGAACACCTCGTCTGCTCCACCATCGCTAGATGCAGCTGTAGCAGTGCTGGAAAGTTGGATAGGATTAGGGTGCCTACCAGTTTAAACTCTAATAAGGGCTTCATCTAATTGTGTGTTATGCTCACTGAGCTTGACTCCAGGAAATCTAACAAGATAAGCATGACCCAGAAGTCTGGGAAATATTGGCCGAAGACTGGTAAACAAGAGGATGGTGATTACACTTAATATTAAGTTACTTCAACCTCCATGACTTGAGTGTTCTTGCTAAAAGACTTATTAGGAAATCAACTCTGCAGGAGATTTCATTGCTGCTTACAAGTTCCATTTATGAACATTTCCACCAGCTGTTGAGCTTGCTTTGCATCTGCTGTGCTTGAAACAGGTTTCTGCTACACTGCTACCAGCACAGCAGTTGGTGCAAGTCAGAGGAAACCACTCGGCAGCAGCTGGGAAGGGCAACCCAACAGCCCAGAACTAACCTGCTCTCAGCTGCTGAGGTCAGTGATCCAGAAAAGTGCTGTCATTTCAAGAATAAATGCATAGTCTGGGGACCCTGGGCAGAGATACAGTCCGTCTTTTCTTATGGGGGCAAACAATGTTACATCACGGATAATTTTACATATGTAAAGATGTATGTGCACCACTGTGGGGAAAAATGCAGAAACTTTCAATTTGTCCTTAGACAACTTTGTCACAGTTAAGCATCTCTTTACATTTCAAAGGCAACTTCATTTAAACGCCTTGGAAATGCAAGAGGGGAACTGTGTAGACTGTGGGAATCCTTTCAAGGAGAGTCCAGAGAGCCAACCTGCACACTAAGAAGAGACCACTGATTAAATGATGGAAATGGTAGATCATTTGCAGTCAGTGTGACCCCTTATTTTTATTCCAAGGATATACAATTTTATGTACGTTCCAGGGGTGGTGTTACACAAGCAGAAGTTATCTCTTTATGTTGCAGTTATCAGGAATAGATTCTGATTGTTTTATCTAGCAAGGGGAAAAAAGATTCACAGTTTGTAGGTGTTATTTGACTTTTTTTTTTCCTGCTCCTGAATGTCCAGATGGAAGCTATGGCTAAGGGTGCTTCTTTTTGCATTTAAATGCCTGAAGTGTGCCCATTTCTGGAAGGGATGAACCTGGCCACTGTCACATAATTTATCTCAGGGTCCAAACCTATCCAACTTACCAGCGCTGATGGTAAGCACAATGCAGCCCTAAGGTAAGGGAACAAATGGTTCCTCTGTGGCCTCAGTGACTGCCCACACTGCAAGAATTAATGCATGACCGTCTCCGTGCTAGAAAGCTGGAAATGTTTGGGCCCTAAGTTAAATGAAGATTAAACTAATTTAGGAAAGGGGCTGCCATTTAAAACAGTCCAGAATCATCAGCTCCTGCAAAACAGGACTGTTTTGTGAACATATAACCTCTCCCATTATTTCAACTCACTGGCTGTTGATTCATTTCTGGGTGCAATCCAAAATGCTGACTGTCACCTGCCAAGCCTGAAATGGGTTGGGGTTAGCCTGCCAGCCCTATCTCTCCCACCCGATCCCATCTGCACCAAAAATGGGCAAACAGTATCCAGTGGTGGGAGAGTGGACTGGGAGGCTTTGGGAGCTAGCAGGCATACTCCTGTTTCATTCTTCCCACATTCAGTGCACACAGGGATAATAACACCTGACAGTACTACCATACTATCATAATAACAGTACTATCATATCTACACTACAAGCCAAAGCACAAATCCACACACATCAGCAGTTGCCTCAACCCATGGGATTGTGCTATGGGATTGTGCTATGCCATAGGATTGTGATAAGATAGGTTAAAGGACCTCTTTTGCCTGTACAAATTCTGATTATCTCCTGACCATCAGATTATCCTGGGCATGTTTGAATGACTGAGAAATACCCTTTTCAGTTATGGTAGCCATCATTTGGAATCACCACCCCTAGCTTGGATATTTATTTGCCTCCCTCTCTGGTAGCTTTTACTTTAAGAACAGCTGGATCATGCCCAGGATCCATATGGTCCAACTTCCTGTATCTCACAACATCCTGTACCTGACAGGGCCCACCAAATGCTTCAGGAAGCATACAAGACAAGAGACCTGCATCCTTCCTTCCTTCCTTCCTACCTACCTACCTACCTATCTATCTATCTATCTATCTATCTATCTATCTATCTATCTATCTATCTATCTATCTATCTATCTATCTATCTATCTATCTATCTATCTATCTATCTATCTATCTATCTATCTCTTCCCTGTTGATTTTTATTTACAAGGTTCTGTAAAAAAAGAAATCTGCGCTTCTGACTGTTGTTGATGTTGTCCTCTCATTCTATATGATAATTTTCATGTAGCAGACACACAAGCAGGCATACCCTACAATCCAGAGTAACTACGGGAGCACATAAGAGACATTATGTGTACCCGTAGTTACTGCACCACTTAGTTAAAACCTATGGGAAATTCATATCGCAATCCAGAGCAAATTGTTCTTACACCGGAGCAAGGACTCCCCGTAGTTACTCTGGATTGCGCCCACAGTCAGTTCCAAAACAGCATCCTAGAACCCATCCAGTTTCATACAACACCAGTTTGTACTGTCAATTTGAAGCCTTCCAGAGTCATGTTCATTAAGATGAGAGGCTGAAGATCTTTCATGCAAACATGCTGTAATTGAATCCTGATGTGCTCTTTGACTTGTAAAGCAGACTTGATAGTTCTCTCTTCTAGTGTTATTGTTCCTGTGTGCATTGGAGATGGGATGAATGAAACATGCCAACTAGTTGATCCATCCATGCCAATGTGCCTGCCAGCTATAGTCTCCGTTATCCTCAAATTCAGTATTTTCTGCAAAGGGTATAGAAAGAAGTTATCCATGCAGTTTGAAAATCCAACCAATAGCAAGTATTGAGGAAACTATTTGTCAGCAAAAAAAAGGGCCAAAAAGGAGCCTGTTTTGGAACAGTTAAGCAAAAACTAAAACCACACTGCAGTATTACAGATGGATGAACTCAATTTGTATGTAGACTAGCAATTGAGGCATCCTTGAATTTAGAAACAAATGGAAAAAATCAACCAAATGGGACTCATTTTGTTCATTTATTGATTATCTTCAAACAAAGGAAACATGGAACAAATAAAATGGAACAAATTGCATCCTTTTGGAAATAAATAAAATGGAACAGATTGCATCCTTTTTTGTTATTCATGTATTTCACAGGGTGAGAGAGGGCTTACCTGGTCCAAGTGGAAGTGGACCTAGGATGGGTTTGGGCGTTATGTGTATTGTCACAATACAAGGTGCAGTCTTCCTGGATAAAATGTCCAGTTTTTCTTACATACCTAACAGCACTTGTGCGTAAAAGTGGATAACACTCTGAAAATGTCTCCCCAAGCATTTTAATGAACTCATAATTGTCATCACTCACCTTGTGAGCCATTTCCTTATAGGGGCCTTCTGCAGTAATTGCTGCCACTTCAGCAGCTATGGAGGGACTCAAGAGTCCATTCCCTTTCCACTTTTGATTTTAATCTTCAATAGCTGCTTTGTCCACAGTGACTTGGAGATAGGTGGAGCAGGGTTGGTCCAGTTAATGATTGTTAATGGAATTAGTCCATTAGACCATTAGTTTGTGCAATAAATAGTATTTATTCCAGAGGGGGTTTTCCCCCTTTTAATCCATGTCATGTTCCAGCAATCCTTATGGGACTATTGTGGATCTGTCTGCTAGATAGCAGGTGCAACTCCACCAGCACATGTAAGGCTTCTTGGGCCAGGGATCAGCATGTGGCCTACACTGCCATGGCCAATCATATTCTCCATCCAGACCTAATCCAACCCCAATTCCACTTTCCCTGGATTCTCCACACTTCTTCCCCCTTTTCCCACACCCTGCACTGTCCAGATCAAAGGCACTGCATTCCATTCCAAATGTAATTTTCCCATAGCTTTCATCATCATCCTCACCACCACCACCATTATCATCCTCATCATCATTATGACCTGGGAAAATTGCATTTTTCAGTCTCCCATGTCCAAGGAAGGGAAAAGGTACAAGAAAAAGAGGGGGAATAGATTGTCACACCACGATCCCCCTCATCCTGACTGTCAGATCCCTTTTGTGAGAATCATAACCTTTATTCAGTTTTGTATGGAAGAAAATACATTTTTATTGTCATCAGTATCAAGGCTGGAGCAGCAATTGATGGGTGAGAAGTTGGTAGGCTGAAGGGAGAAAAAGAGGATGAGATGAAGGATTTCTCTTCCTCCTCTCCATTAAGAAGAAGAATGTAAGCGTCATAACGCTCATCTCATTTTTAAATTATGAGTTGTCAAAGTATGTATTCCATGCTGAGGAATTATAAAACTTTGGACCAACACAGAGTTATGTATTCTTAACACCATTGAAATCAGTGGGTCAAAAATGCCTAACCTGGATGCTAGGTGTCAATCATTCACCGTGCCAAAAGTTTGCCCATGTGTAGCAGAGGTGGATGAGTTGCAGTTCATTACCAGGTTCTGAAGGAAACCAGGGTGGTATATTAGCCTTCAAGCACTGTGCTGACTGACATAATAGTGATCTGAATTTTACAGTTAGTGGAGGCATGTACAAATCATGTTCAGTATTTTGTCTGCAAGCGATGGCTAAGCTCTGGCTTCAGTAAAATGGGTTTTGCACAATAACTTGATGCCTTTTGATTGGTTTGATCAAAAGAATTTGCAGAGGGCCCCAAAAACTCATCTCAACAAGAAGCAAGATTTTTAGCTAAGAAAGGTCGCTAGTGAAAAACCCAAATCAATGAGATGTTCTGTAGAAAGCTATCTATTAGTACCAAATGGAGCATCCACAAATGTTAATAAGCCCCTCTGATACTGAAAAGGGGTAATCTTCCACTTGAACTAAGGTGCTGTCACTTAAAATCAATCATTCAAGCTTGCAGTTCTTCCCCATACTATCTGCACAACATTTTTGGCGCTACAAATATAAGGTAGACCATTTTCTGTTTACTGAACATATGATATTTGCTCATGGTGCCCAGTCACTATGTGGGATAGAAAGGATGCCCAACCCAAGTCAATGCTAATACCTGATTTACCTAATTAGTATCTAATTAGCATTTACCTAATTTTATCACTGTAATCCAGTAGGTACTTGCATTACCTTAGAGGCAGAAATACTCCAAATCAGTACATATATGAATCATGACCACCTCCTTGCTGATATTCAACCAGAAAAGCATTATTTGGCAAAAATAAAGGATTTTGTTTCCAGTCTGCTGGAGGATCACTTTCCCCATGTTCAAATACTAATCCGTCTGGAAAGATCTGTGGCATAGTAGGGATCTGAGGGAACAGATCACCCGAAGACATCTTGGATAGATATTTCCAAAACTCAATCCAGATCATCACCACATTAGTATATTACTACAAGGACCAATAATTGAGTGGTGTTTTAGGGATACTGTCAGTGGTGGGCTTCAGGGGGTTCTCACAGGTTCTATAGAACCCTTTGCTAATAAGTGCCTGGTTCTGAGAACCAGTTACTAATGGGACGTAGAACCTGTTGTTAATTTAGGTTATTAGGACATAGAACCTCTTAATTTATTTGAATCCCAACACTGGTTACTATTCATTTTCACCAAGTAACATTTCAGATGAAACGTCTTCATTCCAGCCAGCCATTTGAATGGTTTTGTTTTGACAAGGCCATTACATCTTGCTGGTGGTTCATACTTTTCTAGGAGTTGCTACCAAGTATAAAGATACAGTTTGAAGAAGACAAACTGGCCTGTGTGACTTCAAGTTAATGCTAACAAACCAACCCCAAACATAATTGTTTATGCTGACCTCAAGCTGATGATGCCTCCCATAGAAGAAAAGGAAATAACTCTAGAAGAAAAGGGAATGGCCTCTTCTGTCTGATTCTGGTGGTTTTCCTGAAGAAAAGAAAATGGCCCTTGACACTTCTTTCACCAACCCCCCACTGATGTCATTGTGACATTACTCTGGCCAGAGACTTGCTACTGTGACATTATGTGAATGACCCTTCATTGAAGACTGTTGTGTCTTGCTAAAGCTGTTCCTGCCTAAATTAAGGAAAGAGATTGGACTATGTTAACTTTAAATCAATCTGATTTAAACTGGCCAAGAAGTCAATTGGACTGCTACTGTATAACAAACAAGCATAACACAAAAGAAAACAGGTTCTTCTGACTGTACAAACCCTATATAAAGGTTCACATGCTTCAAACAAATGAAGACAAACCTTCACAACAGCTGGTGAGTTAATCCTGTTTGGGGACAGGACCTCAGTCCTGGTGGGAATCCAAATTGTACCGATCCAAATTAATCCGTTCTATTTATTTCTTTTGGGGAAGGATGGTCCTCTGAGTTCTGCTAGTCTAGTTGAAACCTCCAAAATGGTGAAAGTGACAGCTGGCTGAGTTAATCCAGCATCACCTCATACATTGATGCAGCTGTCATGTAGAAGAAGGTTGAACGCTCACTACCCCTTGCCCTTGATCAGTCAAGCAGTGGTGTAGAACCACATTCTTTTATGACATGGCTTGATCGACTCTGTGCTAAACTCAACTAAAACAAGATATACACAGAATTCACTAAAAACTAGAGAGAAGAATGTCATCAGATTGTAACTGTATTGTTAAGCAATGATAAAGAAGACATTTCTAAGCATGCTAATGGCAATTGGTCCCACAGATCTAATTCAAAAATACTCCTGGGAAAAAGCATGTTTGTTCTCCCCAAACATATGGTGTGTTTCAAAGACAAAATCCTGTAGACTCCATCTAAGCAATTTACATTTAGTGTTTTTGGTGTATGTTGGCAAATGGTCAGTCTGCAACAGGAACCTCCTTTCCCATAGGAATGGAAATAGGTTCTTCACAACCTGCATGATAGGGAAATAAGCCTTCTCCAACAAAGCCCAGTGACTCTTACAGAGACATCTTTTTATAATGGCATATAGTTACTTCGTAAATGTAGGTCCTTTCTACAATGAAATGCTCCAATGAAACGGCTCCAAAATATTGGTGGTCAACATTTGGGGACTGTGAAATAGGCCCTTCAGCTGTCCAATATAAAAAATGGTTCAAAATTCAGATTAATTTGATGAGCGAATTCAGATAGTAGCAAGAAAGTGGAAGCCCATAAATAGGCAGGTCCAGAGTCCATTAGCTTTCCAAACCTTCCAGGAGTTAAAATAACCATGCTGGAAGGTGTTTGATGGTTCTTCTCAATGAATGCAGAAGTAGACTCTGCAGAAGAGCAAACTCCAGGCTAAAACCTTCTTCTGGGCACAATCCATCCTCAAATGTTGTCTTGGGACAGTGATTCCATGCTGCCTACAGTGAAGGCCAGAGCTTATACAGTCAACAAAACCCTTTGGGAGTATATATATTTATGTGGGTCACAAGACATTCTGAAGATATTTTTGCTGCAAAAAGGAGCACATAGCCCTAAGATAGTTTTACTGATGGTGAAAAGCATCTGAATGACAGGCCCGGAAGGAGAAGTCAGTAATTCATTGACTGCACAGGCTCTCCGCTGGGATCAGATGTGTAAGCTTCAGTTTCATCTCACTCCCTTATGGTGAAATGGTCCGATTTTGTGAGAGCTAGATTATAAGGCTATAGCTATAGCTTACTATATATTACTGTATTATAGGTATACTATTATACTATATAGTATTATTATAGTTCACTAAATAAAAATACAGTATGTTCAAGGATTATTTGCTGAATAAGACTTAATATTCAAATAGTCCACAATCAGTTTGGGCCCAACCAAATGCCCTTAGAAGCTCAAAGAGGGGTTATGGACATCACTTACACAATTGTCACCAAAATGTTATGGAAATTTATCACAGGAGGTTTAAAACTGACACCAATAAAAAGGTGTGCTATCTAGCTGGTCGGTCTCTCTAAACTCCGTCAGGAAAGTGCAGCACACTTTCCATGGACCTGTGCCAAGTGGGAAGATACCATGTGAGTGAGCCCAATCATATGCATTCCTGCTACTTGGCCAAGAACAACCATGGCATGTGTGGAAATCTTTAAATAGATTGCATGGTGGGATAGGAAGATCATTCTATTGACAACCTTAGGAAACGAAGCTACAACAAGACAGATGCTCCAAGTATATACTTGGTGCCATTCTATAAGCACAGAGGAAGATCTTATGTTGGCAAGGGAAAATGCTGTTGAGGTAGATCAGTTTGGGGCAAATGACATCTAATCAAATTCCTTTTGAAAATATTTTTTACCCATGTATGTGCTTCTGACACAAATAAAGAAAGCTGCCACTGGAGGGGATAGCATCAGGTGCATTTTGCCTGCAGCAGATGCTACCCCTACCTGCTTCCAACATACTGAACAAGGAAACAATTTATCCATTATGGCCAGTCGCTGTGGATCTACCTATCCCTCAACATTATATCCCTCTTTGAAAAAAACTTATAAAGTAGTGGCCACCCCCACCTCTTGCCATAATGAATCCGGCAAGTTAATTATGCATTAATATAGGAAGTACTGGATGTGTGCTAATGTCCTACACCCTCATTATGTTTTACAACTGCATCACACTGTTCCTGCCAGAACTTCATAATTATAAACAGTCAAAACCGTATTTCATTTGTCAAAACTCATGACTTAAGAACACTGTGTGTTCCCTAGCCTCTTAAAAATTTATTGTGTGCATATTCCCAAACGTGTTCATCTGTAAAATTCAGTTACTCAGAATTGCTGCTCCAGACATTACCACGATTATTGTAAAATATACAACCTGTATAAAAATATACAGCTATATATAAGATATATTCATTTCTCCAAAATCCTCCAGAGGATGGCAAAGGGAGAGGAAAAGTCAATATATTTTGTGTTTCTATTATGTGTTTTGCTATATCTTAGAGGCACCCTGTTATGCTATAAGTGGCACACTGTTTTACGTGGTGGTTTAAAATATTGTTTTCCTTCTCTACTCTGTTCTTTACAAGGTAACTGTCAGACCAATTGTATCCTTCTCTCTCCCAAACAGGCTCCGTTGCATGCTGTGGTCCAAGGGGCAGATAGGAAAGCTTGGGAGGGGACAGGGAAAGATCACCAGTGGGTTCCTCAGACCTATGCCAGCTGCTTAGTGAATCAAGGATTCACAGGAATATTTTGGCTGGCTTGAGGGGGATAGCATCTAGCCAATGTAACTTGGCACAAGTCCAAGGAAACAAAGGCGTATGCCAGCTGACTATGGAGGAGACAGCATCTGACACAAGTCACTTGCATCAGGTATCAACCCTATTTGCCTGTTCTCTTTCTTCCTGTTCTCTTTCATTCACCATGCCAATTTACCAGCATTGGCACAGCTCTTTGCTGCCACCCACATGGAGTACTTCTCATCATCTGCAGCAGTATCCCAAAAGAATGGGAACACCTGCTTCCATACCAGCTTTTATAGCTGCAATCTTAATCTCCAAATAGGCCAACATAAGCCTCAGCATAAGTCTGACCCCTGACCTGGGGGTATCACAAACGTGCCATAAAGCACTTCCAAACCATTCCTGGGGCAGTAGGTTAGGCAAGAGCACAGACATACTCAAGACAACCCCACCCCACCACAGAAAGATATGCCAGGTGAGTTATGCTGGCCAAAATTGGTTTCGATTGCACCTTATGAAACTGTAAAGCACCTACCGCTGTATTTAATTAGGCTCTGAATTGCAAATTAATTCCCAAAATACAATTTACATGTCAAATCCAAAATGAAGGGATTCATCCCTGAAATATCTATCCAGTTGGAAGATATTAAAAAACTAAAACTGCCTTGCGTTTCTTTGGAAAAAATGTGGCATTATAAATGAATGAATGAATGAATGAATGAATGAATGAATGAATGAATAAATAAATAAATAAATAAATAACATTTTTCACTTTCTCAAAACAGAAATGTAGGTTTTGCAAGCATCTGCATAAAATGATACTATGGCGTTTATAAAAGTTAGGGCAAAACATAGCCTTTTAATCTCATGATGTGTTCCTGTGATTCAAAAAGCATTTCTCCATTTGGGATTGTTTTGGAATTCATGGTAAACATATTCACATTGTTTCAGTTCTGTTTTCAGTGCTATTTTTTTCCCCTTCTTTGGCTGCCCCATCCTTGTCCTTATTTGACCATGCTGCATGGTGAATCCTATTAATTGTGGCAACTCACAGGGTTTTGGTCAATGCTGTGCATGACACTCCATCGGATGTGATGATGTCACTGGTGCTAGAAACGGCATTATGTGGACTGCCACTGCCAGTAAGATTCAGTTGCAGCAGGTTCCTGTGAGGCTGGAGACAGCCAGCGCAAAGGATAAGGAGAACCATGTCAAAACAACAAAAGCCGTGGGAAGAAAAGTTACTGAGTGGTACAGAAATAGTGTGAATGTTCTATGCGGTATCTTCTCAGTAATTTTGTTGGTGGCAAAACCATATCCAGGGTTACCCTTTAACAAGAAGCAGCACTGGCACAGCTCCCACCACATGCTATGACAGAGAGATAAGTTAACCTTATTTTTTCTTAGTCTAACCTTATCCTATAAGGTTATCCTGATAAGTTAACCTTATCCTAAGTTAACATTACCAATGCTGCTGCCTGGCCTCAAATGGCACTAAGCTCTGTGCACTAAGATTTGGACGGATGCAAAAGGGCATAGGATATAATTACCAGTATTGTTACCAATATCTACCCAAACCTGCACTTGACATGCCCTTCTGGTCCCACTCCCTGCCCCATTCCTCTACAAGATTGCCCTCTCCTCTATCCTACGTGCTCTATTTCCATTCATTCATCAGGGCAGAAATGTGCATATATATTATGCTCTTTCCATTTTACTTTAATGATGATGCTATATCAGACTTGGGAGAGTGATGTGAACTCAGGAGTCCTCAAGTCTGGTGGATCACAAGATATGCAGAACTTAAGACAAAGGCTGCAATCCTAAAGACACTTTCCTGGGAGTAAGATCCATTGGACACAATCGGGCTTACTTTTGAGTAGACATGCTTTGGATTGCACGGACAGTTAAAGAATTAAGAGCACAATCCTAAGCATGTCTATTCAAAAGTAGCCCCATTGTGTTCAATAGGTCTTACTCCCAGGAAAGTGCTTTTAAGATTCCAGCCTAAATGAATTGGAAATAATTCCTCTATTGTATTTGAGTTTTCTATGAAGTTCTTTGTCCATTCACAAAAGCTATAAACATTACCAGGGGTGGGAACCTGGCACCGAAACATTACCAGGGATGGGAACCTGAGTCTCTGCCTCCTGCAACTTGACTCATACATGAGCTCTAGTGGGCACCCTTTGCTGGCTTTCCCCCTAAAATTCTCAGTTCATTTTTGGTTGTTTTGGGGACAAGTCTTTTTTCGGTCAGGCATGCCAGAGTCAGGGAATGCTCCATTTGATATTCTCTCCTCATGATACTCCAGGATGGAAGATTCAATGCCATAGTGTCAGTTAGAGTGAGTAAGATACCAGATGCCACTGTGGGCACTCATACATTGACCTGGTACTCCACTGGTACTCCACTGGCTACCCCAGTGTGGGCTCATTTGGCCATATGGTTCAAATTCCCCTAAGGCTGTCACTGACACTATTAGTCCAATCCATCTTGGCTTTCTGATGTTCACTTGGTCTTCAGCTTGACCTTCCTGGTGCAGTTTCATAACCGCTCGGTCTCTGTTTCAGACAAAGAAAAGGCAAACAAATGCTGTGGAGTTGCACAGTTAATCTGCTGCTATCTTGTGTCTTAATTCCTTTGAATGCCCAGCTGGAATGTGTACGAGGCACCATTCTTCAAGATTCACCAAGCAATGTCTCTCTGGACCGCTTCTTAGCTGAGCACCTCAGGTGCTGTAAATATACCCATCCGGTGTTTAGATAAATAAAATAAGATGGACATGGGAAAGAGAGGGAGTTGGCAGCACCGTGTCAGTCCCATTACTTAGTTGAAGGCTCCAGCTATTCGGAACAGCAGAGTGGAAATTTGCATTTCAAACCCTGCAGGTTTAATTTGTAGCCTCTCCTACTGTGCTGGGATTCAGATCTGGAGCTGCCAACCCCACTTAAAGTACAACAAATTCCGCTCCAGCCACAGCCAGAATAGTATTTCCTCCTTTTCCTGCCACTAACTTCCCCATGTTTCTTTTTTTATTCCCCTGAAGATTATGTCTTCAGTTAAACTGATGATCTCTCACTTTATTAAACATTACTCTTATTTAAAATCCCCATTGTTGTCTATTAGAATTCTCATTCTAACAGTTGGTCACAGGTGAGCTGAGATGGTTCAAATGTACAAGATTTGAATATCTCCCACTACCCAAGTGGCAGTTGGAAAACAGTTGGAGAACAATTAGAGAACTGTTTGTCCATTGGAAATGGCAGTTGGAACTCAGCTGTTCATCAGAGCAGAAGCCGACTGGTTAGCTCTGAGGAGAATTAGACTGAAGGACTTAATTCATGTGTATGACCCGGATTGTGTTAGACTAATCTAAACTTGTAAATATAGTAAATAGTTAATCTACTCCACTGTGTCTGGGTTCACTCTTGTGACAATTAAATAGTCACAGGACACAACTATCAGTCAACATACTGACATGATCGATAAGAAACAAAACTGAAACTGGTCTATAACTGAAACAAAAGCCAAACTGTGAAATGCAAACTTCAGAAACATCTATTTCCCATTATGTCTGACTCCTACAATGCTTGTCTGCAGGGATGCTCTAAAGTTATTGGATATTTTATTTCTCCTGCTAAACAGACTCCCATTTGTTTGGCCACTTGCCTCTTTTGTCCCTATATTTCCCCCTTTTGTCCCTTTGTTTTTTATCCGTATAAGCTTTCATCCAAAGCTAAAGTTTATCCACTTTTCAAGCACAGATTTATTTTGTTTTTGAGTTTATTTTCTTTCCTATTGAAGTTTCATTGCAGTTTCTTTTTCTTGTGCCACCATGATGGCATTCCCTTCCCTTATATTTTTTTCAGAAAAGGATCAAAATATGTCTGTTTCATCTAGTGATGGGTCAGTGTCTCTCCTCTGTGCCTCGACAACAATGCTGTGGATTGGCTGCTTCTTTCTGAACCAGATCGGTAACCCCCAAGGGCTCTACTAACCCTACAATCCAGAGTAACTACGGGAGCACGCAAGAGACATTTATATCGACATAGTTATGGCACCACCTAGTGTAAACCCATGGGAAATTCATATTGCAATCCAAAGTAAATTGTTCTTACATCAGAGCAAGGACTACCCAGAGTTACTCTGGATTGTGCCCTATATGTGTCTGTCCGCACATGCATTTTTAAAATGATTTTATTATTATTATATATTGTACAGTTAATGTGGAACTTCAAAGCTGCATTGCTTTGGCATGAGAAAGGTACGATGATGATGGTGATGATGTTGATGATGATTTGTGTTTTTTCTAACAGTGCTACTTGGGAATAGTTCTAGAGTAGATCACTTTCCTCTAACTTTCTCCTCTTGTCATTGTTATTTCCAACTTCTAGACCTATTGGATTGAAAGTAATGGGCAGGAACTAAATTAACTTGAGCCCTGATGACCATTGACTGAAGTTGTTCTGACTGTGCCTTTACTCTCCAGGTAGTGTCAAAACACCCAGTTTCTGTTGTGATTTCAAACCTGTCATAATTATAAATTGCAATGACAATGTATCAAGGCAAGTAGAGATGTTGCTGCATTTCATCATATCATTGCTCTGACACAGTTCTTCTCATAAAAATTCATTTCAAAGAGACATACATATAAATACGGATGTGTGTCTGATGAACTTCAAGTGAACTTTTGATGAACTTTCCCAGAGTTTGCTGCTTGACTGAAGTTTTTTTTTGTTTGCTTGGTTTTTTGCAATGCTGGCCTAAATTTGATACATGTGCTGTGGGAAGTTTTTGAAATAGTGCTGAGTTCTCCCTAGGTGTATGTCTCTATCCCCCATCCTCTAAAAACTGTCCTTGACATTGCTAGAATATCTATACTTTTTCACATGATTGCTAGAATATCCATACTTTATCGTTCCTTCTCCATGAAAATTTATTTGCATATCATCCCTATTTATAAACCTAGAGTGCAGTTAACTTCAGAATACCATGTGCAATTATTGTTGCAACATCTCAAGAAGATAATTGTAGAGCTGGAAATGGTGTAAAAGAGAGAAACTGTAATAACCTGAAGGTTGAAGACCTACCTTTTGAGGTAAGACAGTAATTTTCAACCAGTGTGCCATGACACACTGATGTGCCGCAGCACACTGATGTACAGCAAATAGTTCTCAGGTGTGCCGCAGGAGTTTGGTGATTGACATTCATTAATAGGAAAATTGGGGGACTTGAACAGTTTGGTGTGCCTTGTCAATGATAAAAACCACTGATGATGGGCCTTGACAATTTCAGTGCCTTGTTAAGTGTGCTGTGAGATAAAAAAGGTTGAAAAATCACTGAGGTACGACTATAACACGTGGAACTTTTTAGCTTGGAAAAAGGTGACCAAGGGTGAAATCCAGAGTAACTATGGGGAGTCCTTGCTCTGGTGTAAGAACAATTTACTCTGGATTGCAATATGAATTTCCCATAGGTTTTCACTAGGTGGTGCTGTAACTACAGGTGCATGTAATGTATCTTACATGCTCACATAATTACCCTGGATTTGGCTGTTAGGCTGCAATCTTAACCACATTTTCCTGGGAGTAAGTTCTAGTGAGTAGACATGCTTAGGATTGCACTGTAAAAGCACAAGCCTTCCTAACTTCCCTCTTGATGCAGTTTCTTCTCAGCAAGAGAACATTGGATCCCTTCCCCAGGGGTAAGCCTCTGCTGTTGCAATGTGTCTAATTGGATATGTGCCAGCTGTTTGAGACCAGAAAGGCAGATTAAGGGATAGGATATTGTTGTCAATGTTCATGCTGATACTTTCTCCTTCCTGGACACATATCTTTCCCTAACCCATTCCTCCACTGCCTTCTCCCACCACTATCTCACTGGTGCCAGATCTTCCTTCCAGACCACTCATCACTTGCGATGGTGGCCTGGATGTTTAGAACAATGGGTTACCTTTTGTGATCACTGAAAAGCACACTGTACCTCCAGAATGCAAGTGCAAGCCAATAGGATTGGGCCCTAAGGAGGGATGTGATTGTGACATACAAAATTATGCATGGTGTGAAAAGAGTGGAGAAAGAGATTTTTTCATCACTCTCTCCCATATTAGTACCATGAGTCAGATGTTGAAATTGATTGGTAGGAGGCCGAGGAGAAACCAAATGAATGACAGGTTCACAATTAGTCTGGAATTTGTTGCTAACCCATATGATGATGGCCACTAGCTTTGATGGCTTTAAAAGGCTGTTGGACACATTCATGGATGAAGGATCTACAAAGGCTACTATCAATGATGGCTGAGCATTACCTCCAGGTTCACCGACAGAATGCCTTCAGATATGGGGTACAAGGGGACCTCAGGGAGCAAGAATGCCTTCCTTTCATGCTTGTGGATTTCTCATAAAGATATCTGGTGGGCCACATTATGAAGCATAATGCTGGGCTGGGTTGGCCTCTAGCCTGATCCAGCAGAGTTTTGTTTATATCTTTGATTTAGACTTAGGATTTAGGATTGATCCAAACCTAAATCAACCCTAATCTCCTCTCTCCTACTGAGTATTCTTGCTATCCTTCTATTACTTGTTAAAATCACTCTTGTCCTCTCCTTCCTTATCTCTTTCCTTCTTGCTTTCAGAATAAGCCCTGCTTGGTACCACTATAAACTTATTTTTAAGTACATTGGTACCTTGGGTAATGAATGCCCTGGGTAAAGTATGTTCCAGGTAAAGAACATATTGTTCCCTGGGCTTCTGACTTGGGTAGCGAAGCTGATTTGGGTAACAAAGGCCAGCTGGCAGCTCTTTAAAGTTTAAACAGCTGCCAGCCTGCACTTGTTACCTGAATGAACAGGTCAGGTAATGCAGGTCCGTTCCTCTGGGGGGTGGGAAGGTGCTTGGGGGAACTGGGGGGGTCTTCTGGGGGTGTGGGAGGGTGTTTGGGGACAGTGGGGGGAGATATAGGCAGCCACGAATAGTCGCTGCCACTTGAAAAGCCTGCATTCCAACCCCAGGCTATCTGCGGAGCTTCTGAAGAGGTTGGAGAGCGGGCAAGGGGATGCTCATCCCTCCAACCAGCTCTGCAGGGAGCCAGGCTTTTCAAGTGGCAGCCACTACTCCCAGCTCCCTGAATCTCCCCCCAACTATCTCCAAACATCCTCCCACCCACCCCAGAAGACCCCCAGTCCCCCCAATGGGGCTTACTCCCAGGAAAGTGTCTAGAATTGCAGATTCCTAACCATGCCTACTCAGAAGTAAGCCCCATTGTGTTCAATAGTTCTTACTCCCAGGAAAGTGTCTTAAGGATTGCAGCCTCCTAAGTGTCTTTAGGATTGTGCCTTTAGGATTGCAGCCTAAGTAGACTTCATAGGCTCATGCACATTGAATGCATGTTTTGAATTCAATTCCAGTGTTTTGTCATCATTTTTACATCCAGTTAATATTTTGGGGGTTGTAGAACCAATCATCTGAGTTTCCATTATTTCCTATAGGAAAATCCACTTCACGTAAAGAATGTTTCATGTAACAAACATGCCTCCGGAATGGATTAAATTTGTTACGTGAGGCGCCACAGGAATTTCCTCATTGGATATTTCAGAACATCAGCCTATTTCAGCCACATAGGTTAATATATGGAAAACCCTGTCTTAGGGATGACTACATCACTAGATGAATTGAAGCTGCTTCTAGATGTCTTACTGGATCCCTTCCAACACTAGGATTCTATGATTCTATGATAGGACATATGTGATGATGTATGGAACCCTAACCCTAATCCTACACGTTCTATGCACAGTAGGATTTACTTCTCAATAAACATTTTTGTCTCAGTGAATCACGTTTTGTTCTCCATATGAAAGTACAGACAGGATGGTCACGGTATATGGCTCAGGACTAGTAACGTGTATTAGTGGTTAGGCAGATCTGCAGCTCCTCACCCACCACAAGCCAGGCCAAGTAAAAGACATACAACTTTTGAGGATTAGATTGATGGAAGTCCCTCAGGCTTGCATCTGTTAATTATTTCATTTGTCCTAAAGTGCTTTAAAGTAATTATTGGCTCTCGAACATCTTATAATTATGGTGTGTGAAAGTAAAATTAGCCTCCAGTTTATATTGTGAGGAAACACAATAAATCTGTCCTCATCCTTTTGTCTGGATAAAATGAACATTATGTTTGATTCTCCTACAGTTAGCACTTTTGCTTGAAAGGGGCCCTGAATTTAGAATGAACAATTGAAGCAGCACAATGAACACACTTTCAGTGGGAACGACTTTGTGTTCCATACACTCTAAACTGTGAGTAGTAGAGTAGTCTTTACTTTGTGCAAAGCAAGGCCTAAATCTTAGCTGCTGTACAAATGATTAATAATCATCCTCCTGTCATCGTTCTTTTTTTTCTTTCTTTCTTTCTACAGAGTACAAAACTGTTGAACCTTATTATTATTGTTTATCTTCCGATTCATGAATTCCCAGATATTCTCCTCCTGGAACAACGTGTTTTCACCGAGTCGGATGGAGTCACTATGGTTACTGAATGCTGTTATTTTTTATCTGTGCAACTTAGAGAGAAGTCAAATTGGACATATATCCTGAATGAGACATATTAAGCGAGAGACAATTGAGGCAGGTAATGGTTGGCTTCTGGCTCGAGACGTCCTGAAGAATAGCTGCTCGGTGGATAATTAGAAATATTGGCTGCCTGGATGTGCCCTTCAGATTTGTATGTGAAAATAAGACATTAGCAATTAATCAGCGTTCCAAGTACAAAATGCTTGAGCCTAGATAGATTTAACCCATGCTTGAATTTGCTGAAACATTGCAGAGATTCACATTTGAATACTTGATGCTTTGTGGCCAAATTAAAGTTCAATACTGGTTTTGGTTGCAATGTTGCTATTGTTTATCACTGATCATGATGCATGATCACTTACTCTGATGTGAGCACATGCCCTAACTATTCCTGTTGACGTCACTACTTCAGGAGACCCACTTGGTTCTTTCATTATTCTCTTCCCTTCGTTATTCTCTTCCTTTAGGAGAGACACTTGAGGGGCTAGTAAATATCTAGTTATTTTTGTGTGCCTACTTATTTTTTGTGTGCATTGTTATCAAGTCACAGTGGCGCCTCACGTGAAGTATGTTTCACGTAACAAACAAAAATTTCTCTAGGATTCTGCTTCATGTAACAAACTGTGCTTCATGTAACCAACACTCTCGTTGGCAGTTGGGGCAGACCCACTGCCCACCAGCCCTTTTCAAAAGTGTCAGGGCTGCCTAGCACGCCTGCCCATAGCGAAAGCGACACTTCTGGGCTGTTCCTTTTGTGGCCGGGTGTCCACTGGGCAGAGGGAGAGAAGAGAAGTGGAGAAGAGGGAAGCAGCTCAGGGCTAGCCAGAAGGGAGCAGGGCAGAGAGAGGCTCAGGATGGAGAAAAGGAGAAAGTGGGGAGGCACTTGGAACGTGTCTTTGCAGCCTCCTAACCATCTCTACCCAGACGTAAGTCCCATTGTGTTAAATGGGGCTTATTCCCTCCAAAAAGTGTCTTTAGGAATGCAGCCTGAGGCTGCAATCCTAAAGACACTTTCCTGGGAGTAAGACACATTGAACACAATGGAGCTTACTTTTGAGTAGACATGGTTAGGATTGTGCTCTAAGAAGACTTCATAGAATCATGCACTTTGAATGCATGTTTTGAATTCAATTCCAGTGTTTTGTCATCATTTTTTACATCCAGTTAATATTTTTATATGATTATTTTTTGGGTTGTGGAACCAATTGTCTGAGTTTCCATTATTTCCTATGGGAAAATCCATTTCACATAAAGAACATTTCACGTAACAAACATGCCTCCAGAACAAATTAAATTTGTTACGTCAGTCACCACTGTATTTTTTTTTATTTTCGGGTGCTCCTTTTCCCATGTGGCTCCAAGTTGCTGGAAGTCCCTGCCAAAACTTTTGGCTTTCATGCTCAGCAAATGTTTTACAGCACCTTGATGACAGTGTGCAGCTGTGGAGCACATGTTCCACTTGTAGGAACCACAATAGGATTGGAGCATAAAGAACTTTTATTTCCAAAATGTAATCTCAGATGGTAGGAAGCTGGTGCACAATCACTATAGATTCCTATGGGTTTTCAACCACATGCCGAACATCAGGGAATCAAAATCAGTTCTTCAGCAACAGCAAGTCAAATGCTGTGAACGTTCTCTAATGTAATTTCCTAATTAAAACTCTGATCCCAAATGCATTTGTCTCTTACATGTGAACGCCAATACTGTTCACTCGTACACAAGGGACTATTTATGTGCACCTGCTGTTTCAGCCCTTACTGGGAGTTCAGAAAAGACTCATAGGAAGAAAATCCCAAACCAACACCTTTGGCAATTATTCTGATTATTTTCCTCCCCTGATACGGGTTGAACCTCCTCATTTGCAACATTTGGTTCCAAAAATCTGTGTGATAAACTATTTTTGAGGTGTACAGAGGCAATTAGTTACCATAATAATCAGCCAGGCAATGAATCAAGATAATCAAGCATCACCCCTTCAAGTGCTGATAACTGTCCTGCAAGGAGCTGAACAGCTGCAATTTGGAAGCATGTGCAATGCATGTGCAAAGCATGTGCAATTTGTAATGCATCTGCAATGTGCAAGCAATTTGCAAGCAGTGTCAGCTCAGAGCAATTCACAAGTGATTTATCACTTGAGGGAAGGGAGGGTCTCTGCCTCTTAGGCTGGAACAGAAATGGATAAATGTGGGGCAGTAAATGCATTTCCTCTTCCCACCTTTGATGGAATCCAGCACGCAGACATTAAACCTCACTGTCCAGGGTGAGTGTTCAAAATGTTAAGAGATGGGAAATCCCTCCTACAAACTTATTAAAATTCAAAACCAGCACAGGACAAATCTCATTCATACACTGTGAATGGACTTTTAAGTTTCTTGCTGTCATTATTCAGAACAGATTCAAAGGCATGGCATGATTAAAAACAAACATCATTGAAATAACTGCTCCAGGTATAACACTATACTGCTAATCCAGATTTTTCTTCCCCCAACTGCTACTTACCGGGGGGGGGGGGGGACCAACTTCTATCTGTCACCTTAAGAGCTTTTTACCTAGGTATATTTATGTGATTAACTTAGCATGTCAATTGACCTGCCGTGGCTAGTTTTCCCAGGGAAGAGAGGAGGGGGGAGTAGGAAGAAACAAGTTCTTCTTTCACAGGTTATGGAATATTGTATAGTATCTTTCAATAATTTGATTCTAACCCTACAATCCAGAGTAACTACGGGAGCACGTAAGAGACATTTACGTCGACATAGTAAACAGCACCAGCCAGTGAAAATCTATGGGAAATTCATATTGCAATACAGAGTAGATTGTTCTAATGTTGAATCGAGGACTCCGTGTAGTTACTCTGGATTGTGCGTTATGGCTATTAAAAGTTATGCATACAACCTGGAATATCCTCTAAAACTGCTGGGACAAGGTCCTTTGATTGAAGTATCAAAGATAATATGTATTGCTTGAAGGCTATATATGCATATATGTGTCTATATGGTGTAATTCTAACTGGCGTTCTCTCTCCTGTGATGATATAGGGAGGCAAGCACTGGCCTAACCCTCCCCTCGGAATGATACTCCCAGGCCAGCACAGGACTTGTGCTGGGGTTTATGCCATCCAAACTGGAGGTTAGGCTTGCAACCCAAGATCTGAGACCTGCATGTTCACTGAACCATTTTACAAAAAGTCTAAATTCATAAACAAAGTGAAAAAACTACTATCTGGCAAAATCCTTCTTTTTATTAATTTTCAGCATACCTCACCAAACAGTAATTGTTTGCTCTTCTACCAAGCTGTAATAAGTGTCAGAAGCTTGGAACAATATCAAAAATTGGGAATGTGCCCAAGCAATTTCATTTTCCCTCTAAACCTCAGGAACTGAAATGAAATGTTTTTTGGGGGGAAAACTGAAGTGCCCAGCTTAGGGACCATTCCACCATCTCAAAACCATTTTAATATTTGCAGTAATTCATTCATACTTCAATTCTGGAATACATGACATGGAAAAATATAGCAACTTGTTTACCAAATCAGAATTTAGCTTTGGGCGTGGAGCTCAAGACTTTTACTAATGCCACTCAAAAAGACCCGTCAAAGAGTTTGGATCAGTCTTTGTGGCTGAATAGCATTAGTTTGACAGAGGTTAATGGGAATGCACTGTATTAGTTAACTGGTTTTCAGTAACATTTAGCATAAAAGAGCTAAATAGTATTAAACAATTGCATTTAACACAATACTATCCACCATCATGAAAGGCATGGTGCCACTGTAAATGGAACACCATTGCCAAATGGAAAGTATCCAGCAGCTTCTGTGTGAGACAAGCCCTACAGTCCAGAGTAACTATGGGAGCACGTAAGAGACATTACGTGTACCTGGAGTTACTGCAGAATCTAGTGAAAACCTATGGGAAATTCATATTGTAATCCAGAGCAAATTGTTCTTACACCAGAGCAAGGACTCCCCGTAGTTACTCCGGATTGCACCCAAGGGCTGCACTAGAAAAGGTAGTACAGTGGCAGGGATAGTCTATGTTTGCACCAGATATCCTTACTAGACAATGAGAATCCCTACCAGGCACCAGGGGGCAGCAGGCACCACCGGGCACAACATTGGTTCTTACTGGGTCCTTACATTACAGAAAGAATAAGCAACGTGTTTTCCACCCTATACTTTCCTTTGAAGAATCCCTGACTGAGGGACGCTCTACCCCAACCCCTGGACCTAGAAAGTGTGAAATTTGTGGAGGGTGTTCTTTCTGTGACAGGAACACCCACCAAGAACCACAGTTGAGAAATTTAACAAGGGGCTAAAAAGGGGTGCAACATGTTTTTGTCCTATAACAAACATGGAAGACTGACCAACATCCAGCCAATTTTGTGCTCTGTGCCTGTTTGAAGAGAGGGATTGCACGGGGGGTTGTGTTTTGCATGGGGAGATGCTGTAATGAGCATGGGGGGTGTCCACATTGGAGAGGTGATGCGCATGGGGTTGATGTGCATTGGGAGATGATGCACATGGGGAGATGATGTGCATGGGGGATGATGAGCATGGGGGATTGATGCACAAGGCAGATGATGCGCATGGGGGATGATGCACATGGGGTATGATGTGCATGGGGGAAGATGCGCATAGGGGGATGGATGTGCATGGGGGGGTTGATGCGCATTGGGGGTTGATACACATGGGGGATGATGTGCATGCAGGCATGAACATGGGAGATGTTCCACATGGGGTGGATGCGCATGGGGGGTTGATGCGCAGTGAGGGAATGGCATATGGGGGAATTTTACTCCCGCAATGTGGGTACACTTTTGCTAGCAAATTACATACAATAGTTTTAATCTATTAATAAGTAATATAAAGTTTAAATAACCACATGAAAGCAATATATATGAATTTTTTTTAGCTTTTATATTGTTATGTCCTACATTTTTCTTGGGCATCCTACATTCTTTTTGATTATGACATATGGTCACCCTAGTGTAGATCAGTCTTCAATGTTCAATATAGAAATTGGTTTTTGGACATCACAGAAAGAATTTGCTCTCCAAATATTATGCCTCTCTGTGGATTTTGTTTGGGCGTTGATGAGTCAGGAAATCTTCAGTGTTATGTATAGGGATGAAAACAAGTAGTACCTCTTTTCACCCCCTTCAGGTTTGAATTTCCAAAAATCGGTTCTTAGTGGGTGCTCACATCATGAAAAGAACAACCTCCCTAAATGTCATGCATCTAGGCCCAGTAGTTTTGGCTGGACATTGATGAATCAGTCAATCAAGTCAAGATAGTGGCTTTTCATTTTTATATACAGTGATACCTTGCAAAACGAATTCCCTGTAAGATGAATGCTCTGAAAGATGAACTAAAATTTTGATGGGATGCTGCTTTGTAAGACAAATGAGCTTTGTAAGACAAATGCCCATTGGCTGTGCTCATTCTCCTCCTGCCTGCAGTACCCATATCTGGCAGTACCAGCAGTGCCCTCTGAGTCCCTAGCAAGTATGTCTTGCCCTTCCCCTTTCCCCCCAAAGGAAACCCCCCTTCCTGGACCCCACTGCAACACCCACCACCTTCTCTGCCTGGACCCCACTCCATCCGCTGCTCCAGTTGCAAACTTGAAAGTGTCCAGCTGGCATCCTACACACTTTCCTGTGAGTAAGCCCCAGTGGATTCAATGGGACTTGATTCTGCATAGACAGAAGAGGATCTTGCCCCTTTTGCATCAAGGCAGAAGCTTTTACTGCTGAAACTGCCTATCTGGTTTGCTTAGATAGATCTCACACACATAGAGATGCTTGTTAAAGATACTCAGAAAGACACCAGTGACTCTTGTAATGAAAATTGGTTATCCTTGGCCATAAAAGTTTTTTTCTTTTCTGAAATATACAGTATATTACAGTGTTCTATTACAGTAATTGTGGTCTGTACTACATTACAGTGTTTTGAATTTGATTACAGTTTTTTCACCATTTTTACATAATAGTTAATAATGAATATTTTTGGGTTGTGGAACCAACTGTCTGAGTTTCCATTATTTCCTATGGGAAAAATTCGCTTCGTAAGAAGAATGCTTTGTAAGACAAACATGCTTCTGGAACAAATTAAGTTTGTCTTACAAGGCACCATTGTATATAGATTTAAAATATTTGTGCCCCATCTTTCTCTTCCTGATCCACATATCAACTTGGACTTTTGCCAATGATGTATTGTTGCTGGAATCTCATCTCCCTCCTGATCCCAATTTGCCTATTTCCACCCCATCCACCCTCCATTTTCAGCCTGTCTTTACCACTCCACTGGCCTCACCTGCTGTACGTGCATGGAGGAAACCTCTGACCATCCGGTTGGTGCTCTTATTGTTAGCACTTTGTGATAGGCTTTGAGGCTTTGCACGTTCTTGCCAGGAGAGTGTTTAGGTAGGATTTGGGCCATAAGCCAGTTTCACAGAACTGAGCATAGGCCAGCATTCAAACAAAAACCTGGCAATCAGTACAATAACAAGCTGCTCAATACTTTATTAGGGAACAATGAACAGAAAGCAAAAGCTGGTAAACACTTTGAAGAGCAACATTCACTTATCCTATGGTACAAATGAGCCACTCAGAAAATCCAGCTTTTCAAAAGCAAACACCTCCACCTTTTCAGATAAATACCCCAGACGTGCAATACCACTTTTTGATAAAGCATTCCTGAAAAAATAAGGATGACCATTTCTTACATTCCTAGAAACAGCCTCAGAAATTCTGTATTTTCTTTAATTTGCTTATTAAATGACAATCAGAATGTAAACTCAAAAGCCATGAAAAGTAAAAATGTCAACAGCATGATTTCTCAAAATTAAAAAAAAATTAAATCTATGGCAATCTGTGAGAAATAAAAATAACTGTCAGCAACTAATAATGCAAATGTTATTTGTATAATAATACAGTATTTTTATGAGTTACATGGTCAATGTTTTATTTCTATTTATTTCCTTTAATTCTAGGCATGCAGGAGTCTCAGTGCTTTTTGCCTCCCTAGAGAGCAGAGCTCCGGACCAGAAACATGGCTGTTTATCTCAAAAACCATCCGGTTCTTCCCTGGGTTAATATAGGAAGCACGTTTCATCTTTTCTGTTCTCACATCTTCCCCCTTTGCTCAGCTCCTTTTCCTTCTAGGAGTTCTTCTCTCGTCCTGATCTCCCTCGGGCTCCTTGCATGTGAAATTTCTTCTGTATAGATTAAGTTCGGAGCTAAGTCAAGCTGCAATCCTATACACTCCAGGGAGTAAGCCCAATTGAAAAACAATGGGACTTACTTCTGAGTAGAAATGAATTGGATTGTGCTTTCATTTAGGCCTGGTTTGACTTCCTCCTCTCTTTTTCCTTTTGTTTTGGAGCATTTCAGTAAATTTCTTTGCACTTTCACCCTCAACATCATTTTCCTTTCACTGCCAAATTATACAGTTGTGCCATTAGTCCCATTACAAAATTGTTTTTTGTCCTCTTGCAAGTATATGTCTCACAAGAAAAACACTTTAAACACCAGTAAGTGTTTAAAGATATTTCAAAGTAGCAGATTAATTGTACAATACTTATTGGGGGAAATTTCATGCTTTATGAGAAACATTACCATAGGCACCAAGATTGGTTTCAAAAGTGTTCACTAGGGCTGCGGTTGTATTCACATTTACCTGGGACCAGTGGCATAGCTAGGGGGTGTAGGGGGTGCAGTTGCACTGGGCTACAACCTTTAGAGGGGCCACTAGCTGAGCTTGACAGTAATGGCTAAAAATGTGAAAAACAGGCTACATATGAATGATAATACAATCATGTTATATATCTTTGGAAAAGTAATTTAATGCCAAATGCAATGAAAGAAACTGCTTTGGAATATCTATATCCAATCAAAATATATGGCCAATTAACCAGAAAATGAAAAGGCAAAAGCCAATGGAACAAAAAGCGGATTTTCTTAAATCAACTCACCCATGATACTGATTGCTCTGAGAGCCAATGAGATGCAATTCTGATACTGTATGGAACTAATAAGGTATTAATATTAATCGGCTCTCATTGCTAACTGGGTAGACAGGAACTCTAAATGGAGCTCCTCTTATATTTAGCAGGGAAAGAACAACCATTCCTCTTTGGCCCAGCAGTTTCCCTAACCAATAATGGGCACAATTTTCATATTTTTACTTAATTAAATTTGATTTTGTTGTTGCAGGGGAAAATAATTTTTTTTAAATTATGACATCACTTCAGGTTGTGACATCACTTCTGGGTCAACTTTTTGAGCTTTTCACCAGGCTACATGATCATTAGCTACGCCACTGCCTGGGACATACAGTGCAATCCTAAGCATGTCTAATCAAAAGTAATTCCCATTGTGTTCAACAGTATTTACTCCAATTGTACTTATTCCTAAATCCAATTGAATTATTGAAACCCTGAGTATATATGCATAGAATTGTACTGTGCAGGATACACAGAATGCAATCCAACACATTGTCCTGGGAATAAGCTCTGGGTGGACAAGCATTGGATTGAGCTCTCAGGATTAAAGCCGAGCCAAAGGAAAGCAGAATCAAAAAGTGCTGCCCCTTCAGCATTTTTCTACAATGGCTGCAAAAGAGCTGATCTAAGTGTTAAGTTTACTATAAGTTGTTTGAAGAGTTATGTTCACTGTAAGTTGATTGCTACTATAACAATAGCTAATTCTTGGTCATTCTCCCTATAGCAGTGATACAGTGCAGAAGTGATCTGTCAATCGCTGTGACAGCTGAGTAGAGCTGATGAGAGAGGGCTGTTGATCCAGTTGAGGAGAGGGAGAGAAAGGGCAGCTGAGATGAACTGATTAAAGGAAGAATTAGTTACATCAGGAAAAGATTTAGGGAAGATTTAGGGAAGACAGAGTGTTAGACCTGATTTTGTTCAATTGCTGGTAAAATCAGTCAATCAACAGTATTTATATACCACTTTATATCTTTAGCACTTACATGTTATCTAGCCATTCCCTTTGTCCAGGACCAACATCATGAAGCTCAACAGTGGATACCAATGAAGCATTCTGAATTGGCATCATTTGCCTTTACTGGTTAGGTAGCATTATTATCTCACCCTGTTCACCATATGATCCTCAATTGTTTATGGACCAGGAAGGATTATCCTTGTACTCAACTGATTTCATTTGCCCTCAGTGATATCATTATGTAGCCAAAATGTGGCATCTTGCTTTTCTTATTTTTACTTTATTATTCCCAAGTGGTTGGGATTGCCCACATGAGTTCTCATAGGAAGATGAAACACTGGTAATTATAAGGGAAAAGATGGTTTTGAAACACCAGCATATCTTGAAAATAATAGCAACATGCAGGAGCAAAAAAAGGGGAGAATAACCAAATTTGATTACTGAAACAATAATCAAACTTAAGAATTTTTCCAGGAATTATTTCTACTTTTCTCCCCACCCACTTCCCACACTCTGAAAGCATTATTTCAAACTGAAAATCAAACCAGGATAACATGTGGCGCATCCCCAGTGTTCCAGTACTGGAGACGTATCTTCTGTCACTAATGGTATGATGAGAAATTATCTATTGTGCCATCCTCTTAAGCATCGGTTTTGCTTTCTTCTGAAACAAAGTTCTTCAAACACCTCAAAGGCACTTGTCCTCCTTGAGGACAAGATCATGGCAAGTTTGAAGTTTGAAAAGATTCTATTTCTGAGTTTATCGGAGTGCAGAAATAACACTTAAAGAATTTTCTATCAGGAGGGAAGAAAGGAAAAAGGAAATCTTTCACCACATTTCAGTTAGACAGAATACGATAATAGCATAAAATTTTAGGGGAGAAACTTAGAATAAGAGAGGAAAAGTGTGAGAAAGTTCAGGAAAGGCAAAAAAAGTTGTATAATATTCTAGACAGAAGCTCCTAAACAATAAAACATAGGTTGTGAATTGGAAGCAAAACTGGATCTACTTAATGACTAAACATTAGTGGTTATAAATTAACCACATGAAAGCAATAATATGCATGTTCTTAGCTTTAATTTTCACATCATGCTCAACATTTTTCTTTGTCTCCTATAGTTTTGGTGGTCTTGTCCTCTTTTGTGGATAAGACATGTGGTCATTCTGTTCAGTGATCAGTACCACAACTTTCTTTTCCTTTAGCAACTGGAGAGAATACTGGGAGTTCAACATTCCCTCCATGGCCATTGGAGAAAGTGGCAGCCTTGGACACTGAGGATGGGAAGTAGCCCACAACCCCTCCCTACTTCACTAAACTCTCTACCTATGCATCCAGTGCTGCTGTTGCTGCCCTTTTGTGTAGTAATAGTCAAAGGATGCCCTTTGGTCATCCAGAATGCCCTTCCAGAATGCCCTTCGCTCATCAGTGGAGCCAGTAGTGGTAATGGACATCAAGGTAAGAGGGAAACCTCCACTTCTTGATGTCAAGCCCTGCCACTGCCTCTTCTTCTAACCCTTGTAGCATTACAGGATGCTGAGGTTGAGATGTCAGAGAAGCAGGCGGAAGTCATGGATTGCTCTCTCTCTGTTATTCCAGTGAATGGTAGCAAAGCAAAAAAACAAAACAAAAACCTGACAATTTTGTAATAAAAAATGATAGCCCTTCCAGAGCTTGGAGAAAGAAGAAATACAAGCAGAGTAATAGCGCTACATAAGTGCAGAGAATTTTTACATCTAGTTTTTTTAAAGTTAAGAGGGAAATGTATAATGGGGAGATTTGCACCACAGACCCCCCCCCCCCCCAGTGTGACCATATGACCGGATTTTTCCAGATTTGTCCTCTTTTGGACAAATCTGGACAAATTTTTGGACAAATTTGGAAATTTCTGTCTGGGTGTCCTCCAGAAGGGCTACATTGTCCTCCATTTTGGCTTCATTTTGGAACTTTGCAGTGGTGTGTAGTACCCCATCATATCATATGTCATTGAATTTGTACTGAAGAGCAGAATCCAGTGGAAAAATTGGTTTTGAAATATCTCCTTCCTATGAAATGTTATGGCAAAAAAACTAAAAATGAAAAATATGCATTGAGCTCTACTGGAAAGTGAAAGTGCCCAATATCATGGCTTTACTCATGAGTAGGTAAATATGTCATTGTCCACCAGAAAGGCCAGGTTGAGTGGAATCCAAGACCTTGTCCTCCTTTTGAGGTTTGGCCATCTGGTCACCCTGCCCCCCCATAATCCTCTCATATGCACTTCCTATTTTTCTGTCATTGTCAAATCTCTCAGCTAATAACAGGTTTTGTATAAATGTCATCTGCAGGTAGTGATAAAAACCAAGCACCCATGTTCTATCCATCAAATGAGCACATAAAATGATACCTTGTCAACAATTAACTCTTCAGAACGATCAGTCCTCCTGGTTTCTCTTATCTCAAAGTGATTCCCACCTCTCACTTATAGTAGTCATGACATCTTGAATAATCAGTGCCAAAGGCAAAGCATCATATGTCACAATTGTCATGACTGTGCAGCACACTTTCAAATCTGAGAAGCATCAGGTTTTGATTCATTACAGTCATCCTCCTATGTCCATGGGTGATACATTTTCCACCTTCACACTGATATGGAAACCGTGGATAAAAGGAACCCTACAAAAAGATTTTACCATATGCCAAAACATTCTATTTTACCGACACAGACATAAAAAACCCCATGTCAGCCTTCCATGCTTGATAGGGAGGGGATAGGATTTGATGGAAGAGGCTTCCACCAGTCTGACAGCCCAATCCTAACCATGTCTAATCAGAAGTAAGCCCATTGTGTTCAGTTGGTCTTACTCCCAAGAAAGTGTGTTTAGGATTGCAGCCTTACTCCCAGGAAAGTATGGATGGGATTGCAGCCTCAGTCCTATCCTGGGCTGATCAACCCTTCCACTGCACAGAAGCAAAATTTATTTGATTGTCTCTGCAAACTGTTATGAACATTTTTTTGTTGCAAAGTGGTATATAAATACAATCTAATAAATACACTATTAGATAGTATGTATACAATAGAAATAATAGATTGATAGAGCCATTTCCTGACAGAGTATAAGACGATTTCATTGGCTAAACATACATGGAAGGGAGTTGACATTTGTCTTGATGGGTCACTGGTTGTGCAGGCTGCTAGATGCGGCAGCCTCTTATTTCATGTGAATGAGCAACACAATTATTTTTGGTTTATCAGCTGAACAGCTTAATGGGGAAAAAATCCTTTCCACAAACAAAGACATAGTTGTCTATCAAGAGATATATGAGCCCATCAGAATTGTGCTTTAGTAATGCATTCTTAAAATTTGTATGATACAGGACTCCATTTGGATGCCTGGGGAAAAGATGGATGCCTTTGCTATGCCGGCTTCATTTGGATGCTCATTCTATTTCAAGAACTAATGGATTTTGGAAAGGTTTTACCTGTAGTAAGCATCTCATTCTGGGTTTTGTTTTATAAATGAGCACCCACTAAGGGTGACCAAGCAGAAGAAACCAAGGAAGTCTTTCCCCATCGTGCATAGATTCAGCTGCAACAATTTTCTTTCCCGCTGCTGAGTGTGTTGAAATGTGATTTAGTGACACATTATATCACTACTTAATCTCATACATAGATTACTATTCAATCTAATACAGACATTAAAATGTGTGTGAGGGGGTTCAGTGTGTTTATGGATAACATCAACAGTAGCTTAGATGAAGAAGCCCCACTCAATGTGAGATTCAGCTGGCTTAGTAGCATCGCAAAAGTTATGTAGAGGGTGCAAGCCCAGGAGCCCTGTATGCCCTCTTTTTTAAGGACGTGTCACATTTCAGCCTTGTAATCTGGAGAAAAAAAAATCTTCATTTTTCTCCTTTTCCTTGTGAGCAAGCAAAAGATGGCCAAAATCGAGACTGGCTAATTGAGGGTTTTTAATATTTAAAGCAATGTAAAAGCCCAAAAGGTTTTAGACAATGTGGTTATGCAATTATGGCACCCTCAAATTTCTGCTATTCTAAATATATTACAATAAATTCTGTAAGCCACCTCCAGAACATCAGTTAGTACACAGAATAACACAATTTGTATACAGAATATATGGAAACAAAATTTATTAATTACAAGAATGCTATATATTACCTGCTCAGAAGAAAAAGGAGGACATTAAAGATATTTTTTTCCAGGACACAGGGCTAAAAAGAGGCCAAGTCCTGGAAAAAAGAGGACACATCCTTCCTTTAGCTGATTTCCAAATTATGGGCACAAATCCAGAGTAACTATGGGGAGTCCTTGCTCCAGTGTAAGAACAACTCAGGCTGCAATCCTAAACACACCTTCCTGAGAGAAAGTCCCATAAAACAGAATGGGACTTACTTCTGAGTAAACATGCTTAGGATTGCACCCTTACCCTACAATCCAGAGTAACTACGGGAACACGTAAGAGACATTACGTGCACCCATAGTTACTGCACCACCTAATGAAAACCTATGGGAAATTCATATTGCAATCCAGAGCAAATTGTTCTAACACCGTAGCAATGACTCCCCGTAGTTACTCTGGATTGCGCCCTTAGTCTGGATTCCAATATGAATTACCCATAGGTTTTCACTAGGTGTTGCAGTAACTATGGGTACATGTAAAGTCTTTTGTGTGCTCCCGTAGTTATTCTGGATTTGTGGGTAAGTCCCACTTACAGCCAGTCCATATTTTCATAATCCAATTCTCAATTCTGCTCCTCAATTATGATAGACCTTGCTAAAAAGCTGGGAAAGTAGAACTAAATTCTGGTCATGGATTTAATATATTTCAGGCAACTCTAGTCACCAGGAATTATATGTAGAATTAAATAAAAGCCATAGACCCTAATCTTAGGGGGTTATAATTGAAGAAACTGAAAACAAAAGGAAAAAGGTACGGAGAAAAAAAAGATAAGAGAAAGTGTCAGAGTGAAGAAGTGAATTTTTAACAGGCTTTTGGAAAGTCTACTTACCCACAGTAGATGCAATCAACTTGTTTTAATAGAAAAACAAAATTTTGCACCAGCTGCTGATCCAAAGTGCTGACCAAAAAAATGAACTATAATGAACCATGCAAGCTTCTTAATTTAGTTAGCTTACATAATTACATTCCTACCTCCTACTCAGCACAATAATTGCCTGGATTCCCTGCTTTGGAGAAGCAGAAGCAAAAGAAAACATTCTTAGCTCCGTAATGGGAAGGTTTAAATGATGCGGCCCCACAATGGGATAAGATGCTAATAACAGCGATCAATAATGAAGCGTTGAGCTTGTGTTTGTTTTACTTTAAAAAAAACCCAAACAAAACAAAAACCTTTAGTTCAAGCGCATTGCAAACCCTAATTTGGATAGACGGTAATTGCCGGTGTTCCCAAGTGTTGCATGGATGAGAAGAATTGATTCTGGAGATGTGGCAGGTTAATATAGCCAGGAAATCCTTTCTCCATTTTTGTTTTGTTTTTCATCTCTCTCTCTCTCTCTCTCTCTGTAACAACAGACAAACCCCCCTGGTGCCTTGTTAATGCTTCATTGAGAGAAAAGTAGCTTTTGCAAAATAACAGTTAAAGCAGTGGTTCTTAACCTTGTTGGAGGTACTGAACCCCACAAGTTTCATACATGCATTCACTGAAACCTTCATAGTGGGAAAAATAAAATAGTGCTTCAGAGCACTATTTTGCACATAGTTGACACGTTCCACTACAATTTATAATACTTTTTTATAACAATTTATAATACTTTTTTATAACACAATTTATAACACTACAAATTATAATACTTATAATACTGCCAGTTTTGGAGGCAAGGTGAGACTGACTCACCGAACCCCTGGGGTTTGATTGAACCCAGGTTAAGAATCACTGAGCTTTCAGATCCATTTCATCTTGTTCTTTACTGTGGGAAAAGGTTAGAAGTTAGATACTGAGTTAGAAGGTCTGTGGAGTTCTTAAGGAAAATGGAGTATATCCTCACCTGCTGGTCTGCAGAGGAGATCCATAGGTGTATTGGATCCAGCCATTAATATTTTCGAGAGACAAAGGGCAAAATCCACAGCAGTTACGGGTGCCCACAGTTACGGGTCGACACAGTTACCTCTAGTGTTACTGCTCCGAAGCAAGGGGCTTAATTTCACTTTAGGATATAGTTACTTATAACAGCAGTGGATTGTCTTGCAAGATACTCTAGCTCAGTGATTTCTCAATCAACAATGAGAAACAGTAAGCAACATCCTTCCCTCAGAAAGATTGTGTTTATGCAGAGCTGAGGTATGCATGGCTTAGGAGCAATCTGTTCAGTTGTGGTGCAACGTTGAGGATGTTGCCACAAGTTGATGGTTCCACAGCCAGAAAGATGGGTGCCACCAACTTGGATTGTGTAAACTCTCCGGAAAATTGTGTGAGATTTCACATGATCCATGATAGTGGCGTCCAAGAGATCCAGGAAAAAGGCTGCCACAAAAAGAAGGTACTTTGTACGTTTTGTGAAGAAAGAAGGTATGCTTGAACATTTGGGAAAAGCTGCCCTAAGAGATGCACCAGGCTTCACAGAGATGCTCCAAGCTCCACAAGAATATCTCATTCACATTTCATCATGTGAAATCAGTCGCTGATTTAACTTTTTAAATAAATAGTACAGCTGGTTATTCTGATTTCTAGTTATTCTCTCAGCAGTGTTCTCTGCTTGTTCTCAATAGATAATTTCAGACAGCGCGGCAGTGCCTCACTGGTTGGTATAAATCCTAAGAAAGGATTGGGCAGTTTATGTCTTATCACATATAAGTGATTCGTTCAATTTATGAATGAATAAAATCAAATACACTGTACCACTGACTTTGTTTCATACCCACTAAAGAGCTGAAGAGTCTTAAATTTATCTTTATCCCTTCTTACTTCCTGGCCTGTCATGTTTGAGACCCCCACTGTGGCTTATTAGGAGTGAGAATTGTGTTCTAGTATTATCATGTCTCCTCCCTGCAGCATTTCTATTTTATTTCATAGGATTAAATAAATTTTATCTGCACTGTGTTTTGGGAAAAAAATAGCTTTACATACTAGGACTTCTTAATATCTTCTGCCACTGAAATATAAAAAGAAACGTATTCATTTGGCTTCACCTGACTGCACTTGATTTCTGTCCAAAAGTCCCTCCTTACTATCAACTGATTACAGTAGTTTTCATATGCTTCTTGTAATGGGCCCAAATTAGATATTTCCATCATAGAGGCACCCACTAAGAACCAGTTTTTTGGAAATTCAAACCAGAAGGGGGTGAAATGGGGTGCAATATGTTTTCCCCCCAATACTTTCCATTGAGAATCCATGACTGAGGGACGCTCTGCCCCAACCCCTGGACCTAGAAGCATGAAATTTGAGGGTGTTCCTTCTGTGACATCAACACCCATCTAAAACCAATGTTGAGAAATGGGGCTGAAAAGGGGTGCAACCAGTGATGGGCTTCAAAGAAATTAACAACTGGTTCTCTGCCCATCTGGCAGCCACTTTTAAATGGCTATTTTTAAACTTTATATGTCCTATCTCTCGTTAACAACCTGTTCTATAGAGTAGGTGCGAACCTGCTGGAGCCCACCACTGGATTCAACGTGTTTTTGTCCTACACATTGAAGACTGATCAACATCCAGCTGATGCACTGGGAGGAAGAATGCAAAGGAAGTGGTGGTGTGCATGGGGGAATGATGCACATGGGGAGATGGTGTGTATGGGGGATGATGTACAGGGGTGTTGCGCATGGGGAACAATGCATATGGAGATGGTGCACATGCGGGTATTGTGCATGGGGGACAGTGCACATGGGGTATGGTGCACATAGGAGGATGGGGCGCATGGGAGGATGTGCATGGAGGGACATGCACGGGGCGATGTTTTACAGGGGTATTGCGCATGGGGGAACAATGCGCATGGGGGTAGATGCACAGTGGGGGGATGGCGTATGGGGAAAATTTTACTCCTGCAATCCTGGTCCATTTCACTAGTTTCAAATAATGGGCTTATTGATATTTTTAATAGGAACTGGCTGCTAGAGTATTTGTTTATATCTACACCATTGAACTGTTTGTTGATGTGTTGCTAAATAAAGTATTGTTCAATTTTTTAAATAATTTAAAATGTCATATAAACAAGGGCAGCCCAATCCTAACTTGTACTGAAAGAGTCATGCCGACTCAGGCCGCTGTATCAAAAGCTCAAGAGGTAAGAGGTGGCTGGAGGACAACTTGGGGTAAGGGGTTTTTTCACCCCATGTTGAGTCTCAGTCAACCCTTGAGGTTACTCATATATATGTGGCCTATATAAGTTGCTCATATATTGTAACAACAAATCTGTGCAGGCTTTATGTCTGCTTGATCTATGCTGATATAGTCTGAATGATTTTTGGGGAAGGGATATATTGTGAGGAGGCAAAATGTTTGAGTTCAATTTAGGAGCATCTAAACTCAAACCGCAACTAGAAATAATTCTGTCCACTCACTGAAATACCAAGGTTTTCAGGTCATTCTTCCACATGCTGGAGAAACAATCCTATTTCACTGCTGGCATAGCATGCCTGCCTATTTCTGGCCACCAAAGACCAGTGATTAAAATTGAAAAGTTAACAGGCACTTAGAAACCTGGAGGCTTAGTGTACTCCACAGGAGATGTTTATAATTGTAGATCTTATTGCCTCCATCTCTGCATATCTCACTGATACTGTTTCCTTTGAAGACAGCAAAAACAAAATTCACTCTATGTTAGGTAAAGAAAAGGCTTGAGAAGGAAGATAAATCCCACAGGCCCAGGGTGTTTCGGAAATGCCTAGCTTTAGATATATCATTTAAAAGAGACATATTTCTGACTCCAGGAACTTAACAAACAAACAAAAAATCAATAGACTATATATATGACAGGAAAAAGAAAACCAAGTTTCCACTTGATGTTTTGATTTTTTTTTCCTTACACAACTCATCTCTTAACCCGTTATGCATCTACTATCCATGGCACTCACCACCCTCACAATATTTGCTGATGATGATCTTCCCACCATTACTCCTTTTGCTACTCAGACATGCACCCACAAAAATGCTGGTGAAGGTCTGAGGAGAACCACTGGATTTGGGGCTTATGGGGGAAGTGTCTCATAAGATTTGGGGCTTATGGGGGAAGTGCATTCATTTGCACAGGAAAGCCCCAATAGGAACCTTTGCATTACGCTGGCATTCAAAAGTCAAAGGTAAGTTTGATTGAGGAAAATTGCATTTTTGTTAGAGAGGATGGAAATGGATCATGCAGCTACTTTGTTGAGGCGTGGCAATGAGTATTGTGTCATGCATTACCTGAAAAGAGGAAGAGGGGACCCTCCGCTCCAGCACTTTATTTGATATACGTGCAATAGTTCCACATTGCTACATACTGCACTGTTTTGATAGTTTTGCATTTCCAAGCACCCCTTTCAATCAAATGGTTTCATTATTTTACCTCTTGATTGTTTGTCTTCGCTTCTTTTCCAAAAGAAAAAATATATAAGATTGTATAAAATATGGTAAGATGTTGCTATTTGTGAGGTGACAGAAAAAGGTGTATCAGCAGGCAGTATACTCTTGCTTGGCATGAAATTGCTCTGTGTCTATTTTTAATCCCGTTAGGTTGAATGAAATCACAAGGGCAATGCAACAATGCTGTCATTTTAAAAAAAACATTGGGGGAGTGAAATAATGATATGGGCAGGAGTAGCCTGGGTGCATGGAAGAAATTGCTGCAGCGGTGGCAGGGACGGTATAGAAAACTGTGGTTGGGAAGAAGATTATGGTAGAGAAGATGAAGATGGAGAGGGTGACAAAGATAGTGAGGTGCACACTGACAAGGGTAAAGAGAGAGGACCAGATTTTGGGGTGGACAGTAGAATTTGGGGTGGGTTTATTGCAGATCTTATCAGAACATTGGAAATGATGATGACTTTTCCTGTGTGAATCCAAAATACAAGCTTGCCAAAATACATGCCATTTATAATCTGTGAAATTAGAGTGACTCTCCATCAATGCACCATTAATGTCGGCCAGCCCACACGGTTTCTGAATAATTTTGATGGCAGATGTTCCCCAAGGTAGATGTTTCCCGTTATCCAGGTGCACACAGTCCATTCTGCATTGTAGTTTTGGCAGGCTATGGGGGGAGAAAAACAGTCCAGAAATATGTAAAATGTATACCTGCAATCTGAAGACACTTTGCCAGCTTCCTGAATTTTTGGCTTCACACACACGCGCTGAACAAACTGCAGTAAAAGCAGTATCATCTGGTGCATGATTCTCTGGCATTCTTGGTTAACCGATGTCACTTTGACTGGTGGAGATGCCAGTTAAATGAAAGTGTTGCTTAAAAACCATCTGCCTCCATGCTCCCTTCTGCACTTTCCTGACAGCTCCCCCTGCAGTGATTCTCCATCCGTTTCCTTCTTTCATGATGGCCTGTAGGAATAGAGATATTTTGTTTTTATTTATTTTTAAACTAGAACCCAGGGTCATTTGAAGGAATTGATTTACTAGGAGATTCAGGCCAGACAGAAAAAGATGTCAGATAATCAGTGATAGGATTCAAAGAAATTAATGACAGCCACTTTTAAATGGCTATTTTTAAACTTTATATGTCCTATCTCTTGTTAACAACCAGTTTTATAAAGTAGGTGCGAACCTGCTGGAGCCCACCACTGCACATAATGCATAACAGATGTATGGAATTCACTGCCATAAACTCTGAAGTGACTGATAGCCGCTAACTCAGAAGTCTTTAGACTCATGCAGGGTATTTCTAGAAATAATGATATCAATGTGGAATTTTTGGAGTCAGAGGCACTATTCCACTGAATACTGGGGAGCAATCATGTCTCCACCTTATGGGATACCCAGATCCACCTTGTGGGATACCCTGAGATATCTAGCTACTATGGGAATCAGGCGTCAAAACTATATTGACCCTTGATCCAGTCCAGCTTTGTGCATATCACTGCACCAACCAAAACCGTGTTGCCTGCTAGAGAGGAAGAGGGGCAGAAAGCCAGGAAAAGGAGGATATAATATCAGTATAAAGTACTGTTGCTGAGATCCTCTCCCAGGGGCTGCTGGTCCAGCCCAATTTCCCCTCCCCTCCACCCAAACCACCCATGATCCTCCCCTGAATCAGTGAACCATACCTGCCGCTGATCTACCTATGCCAGTTTGAGTTTGACAGCCTAGTGCTGTGAGCATGGGATTTCCCTGCTTCTGTGCCATCATTAGCATGGCACCTACTCTCAAAGCGCCCCACACAACAGCAGTCACAGCTTATGCTGACAGACTGCAAAACCCATCAGTGAACCCACTGTAAGATTGGGCCATTAGTCACTCACTGCCAAGATTAACATTGCTTTTGAATCCCAGTCTTCTGGCTTTTGTCTGTAGTGTCAATCCAACGCTTTGTGGGAGCCCTGAAAACAGGGAATTGAACTCTAAAGAATACATTAGAAAGCACTAACTGAATTTTGTAAAACTACATTGCTGATGTAATGTATTCAAGAGGGCAGAGAATATGTATTCCCTAAGGCCGCAATCCTAACTCTCATTTAGGCATAAGTCCTGTGCTGACATGGGGATGTCAAAAAAGTGCCGTAAGACACTTCTATTCTACTCCTGGGGAAGGCTTAGGCCAATGCGCAGACATGCACTTGCCTCTCTATATCACCACGGGAATGGGAAGACCCATGAATTTGTGCTTGCCTAGGTTAGGACTGCATCCTAAATAAACACTTTTATGAAGTGTTTGGGAGATGGCTGCGAAAGGTGTTCTGTGAAAGGAGCAGGGCCACCAGTTCAGGATGTCCTCTTTTTACAGGACATATCCTGGAGTTGAGCTTTGTGACCTGGAAAAAATATTCATGTTCCTTGTGACCAGGTAGCATGTACCTATCTTGTAATTTGTAAATTATATGCAACAAATTAAATAAATTAGTTTAAAATTTAATAATAAACAATATAAAGTTTAAATTAATAACATGAAAGCAATATAAATGAGTGTTTTTAGCTTTTATATTCTCATGTCCTACATTTTTCTTGGGTGCCCTACATTTTGGAGTGACCTTGTTCTCTTTTTTTGGTTATGACATATGGTCACCCTGCACCAGTTGGATCATTCCAGAATTAAAGCAACCAGAGATTTGGTCTTTCTCGCACTTGTCTTCCCATGACACCAAAGGGTTGCTCCTCCAGCTGCCAAAACAGTCAAGTGTGTCTCTTTTCTTGCCACCCTCCAAGGAATTGGAAGAGATTCGCGCAGTGCACTTTCTATCGTGCAAAGATTGCTCCTGCACCGGAGGAATTCCCATATAACTAGTTAGAGCTGACGTTACGGCCTCTGGGCTCTACAAGACTGGAACGATTGGGGCTTTATTTACAACTGAGAATTGGGCCGCTGCTAACCTGGAGCTGTTTTCAGACAGACAGCTCTCTGCGTTTATGCTTGCAAACAGCTGTTTTCTGTAGCTCTGGGAGTTATAAACTATGCCCTCCTTGTGCTGTCAACTATTCTTATTTTAAAACCATGTTACCTAACTATTGCAAAGGCTACAAATAACGAGTAGGAGACTGGAGCATGAAGAAAAAATGTATGTTGGAAACCATAAGTATATTCTTTCTCCTCTGTTCTTCTCAAAGATGGTGCTAAAGGTCAGACAGGCCAATTGACCTGGCTAAATCAACCCTGAACCTTCAATACCAGTGGTAGACCTCCATATCTCCTCAATGGTTGATGGGGCTGCCATGAGAAACCCAGTGGCTTTCTTCCAACAACCCCTTCCCCCCCCCCCAAAAAAACCCCACAACCTAATATCAACTATGGGTCCTTTCAAATGAAGTTCATGCAGAAGCCTGTTTTTTCCCCAGCCTCTGGCTCATCAAAGCATGTTGGAGACTGCATTTGCCTGCAACTGCCAGTCATGATATCCACAATTGTCCAAAGTGCACCAGTTCTTAATTATATAAAATAATACAATATAATTATACTAGTGAAACATGCCCATATTGCGTGAGTAAACTACCCAGCCAGGTACCATCCACCTTGTGTCCCATCCCCCATTGTGCAACACTCCCATATGCATCATCCCCCCATGCACAGCAATGCCCCAATGTGCATCAACCCATGCACATCATTCCCCCTGCACATCATCCCCCATGTGCATCAACCCCCCTGTGCACAACAACCTCCTGTACATCAAGCCCCCCAGCACAACTTCCCCCTTGTACAACTTTCCCCCTGCGCATCAACCTCCCCCTGCCCTGCACAACAGCCCCTCTCCCCATGTACATTCCTCCACAACTGTGGGCACCCCTTCTGGGCCGGTGCAGAATTTGGGAATGGGTGTTGATCAGTCTTCAATGTTAAGTATAGGCCCAAAATGTATTGCACCCCTTTTCAGCTCCTTAAGGGTTAAATTTCTCAACATCAGTTCTTGGTGGGTGTTGATGTCACAGAAGGAAAACCCTCCCCAAATTTCATGCTTCTAGGTCCGGGGGTTGGGGCAGAGTGTCCCTCGGTCAAGGATTCTTCAATGGAAAGCATAGGGAGGGAAATGCATTGTGCCCCTTTTCACCCCCTTCAGGTTGGAATTTCCAAAAACTGGTACTTAGTGGGTGCTTCTGTTATGGAAGGAACACCCTCCACAAATTTCATGTTTCTAGGTCCAGTGGTTTTGGCTGGGCGTTGATGTGTTAGTGAATCGGTTAGTGAGTTAGTGACTTTTCAGTTTTATGTATATATGGTAGATAAACATATAATAATATAATAAAGTACTATATAATAATTCTTGTATCCATGTGTTTTCTGCTTTTCGCTGAACATTAGCTTAACTACCCTCACCCTCAATTGCCTCTTAACATCTTAGATCTCCATGTGCTTCTGGATTGATCTATTTGTTTTCACGGTGTAAGATGTGTAGCAAGTATTTATGTGGTTCTGTAGTATAGTTACCTGTAGTATAGTTATCATAAATAAGGTCAGTAAAGTTCATCAGGCTGCAATCTTAACCACCCACCCACACTTCTAACTTACTTCACACTTACCTGACTTCCCTACATTTACTCTAATTCTGAGTAGACCAGCAGAAGATTGGGCGATCATTCATATAAGTTCTGTCTCAAATATATTTATGTAAATAAATTCAAATCTGAAATATAAATTAATTTTTCCCTCAGCACAGAGAGATGATATGCCTCTCCTGTAAAATGTTTGTCCTGATCTAGTAGGTAGGATGACTAGCAGGGGAGAGATTCAACTAAATACCCAGGTTTGACATTCCCCAGTTCGCTAATTACAGGTGTCACTACAATAACCCAAAAGGTTTGGTGCTCAGTGATATTTAGTGCTGTTAAAGCAGGGCGGGGAGAACCAGCTTCACCCCCTAGACAAGAATCCAGAAACAAGACTTCTTTTTTTAAAGCTATCCAATTGACTTAGGAAATTGAAATCCATGCTTGTCCTCTCAAGCATTGCAGCATCTCCAAAGAGGTTAAGTTGCACACCAGCACTAAGCATTGATGTGCACATCAGCACATCTTTCCTTGCCTTTCCTTTTGGAATATGCCATCAGGGAGCAAACATTATATTTTAGTGTTTCATCTAATTTCTGCAATGCCCGAATCTTGGGAGGTATTTGCTGATGTTATCAAGGATGCAAAGGTAAATGGACAGTGACTGATTCAATTAACCGATAACATCTATTACCACCATGCCAAACAATCTACTCAGGGTAAGTAGCAAGATGAGCAAACAGCAAGATATACGCATGTCATTTTCTTCTTGGAATTTTCCTCCTTGATTTATGTGTTGGTCCAAGCAAGGTGAACGCTCAGAGATAGCGGCAGAGGCAGGAGGAAAAAGCTTTAAAATCGTAAACGAAAAAGAAACTGTACTCTAGCCTCAGATGTATTTAAATGTTCAGCAAGCAACATGAAAGGGCGAAAACACAGACAGACCTGGGAGCAAGGGGTTTTTGAGAACTCCTTTTAAAGCTGCATAGGGTTGCTGGAGGCATCCATACCTCCCACCATGATTAGTCTCCACCATCTAAAGGGGTCTGCCTCTGGATGTTTGGTGATGATGTTACCATGTCATTGACAAACCTGTGTTGCTGAGCTCTGAGCTGTGCTTTGCGATCCACGGATGCGATACCATGCTCCTTAGGAAATACTGCCCACTGTCAAAACATTTTCACTTGCACATGCATACATGCCACAAACATGTACAAAGTAACTGGTGTGATTGCTTAGTAAACACATGTTCACATCAGCAAATTTCATAGTCTGAAAGCTAGGAAAATAAATTGTTCCGTTGTGTGCTGCCTTCGTGGGGAAAACGTGTTTACAATGCCACTATACTTATACCTAAGATCATAATCTGAATACACATTCAGATTACAGGTTGTGAACTTTCCAGATTTGAGATGGTCTCTTCATGTACCTGCAACAGCACACCCTGCACTGTCTTGTAAAGCAGTGAGTGCTGTGCGACTGCGGTGCACTGAGTGCACTGGAATTTCAGCCCAGCATTACATTCAGAGAATGGCAATCTGTCCAGGAACCTCCAGATGCATTGCAGATCAACCTGAAAGTGATGTCATGGCCAGAAGTGCCATCATAAAGGAAGTGACATCACTGTAATGCCAAAACCTGAATCTGGATATACGGTTAAAAAGCAAGTAGATTGAATGATTTTATTTTTTTGTTAGCAAAGCAGAATGGATTGAGAACAATGTGTCTTTCTCAATAGTTCAAAATGAAGCTTTCAAGCCACAATATGTGAAATAGTAATATCCTACGTATTTTTTTACCATACCAGTGCAATATGAATAAAATCCACCTCTCACATTAAGTTTTCACTACTAAAAATATGAGAAATATTGAGAGGGAGCAGAAACCTGATGCTAAGCAAGAAAATGCACACATTTCCTGAAATTTCTCCACAAAGGTTAATAAAAGGCAGTCATTTACCATGAACAAGTACTAGAAAACAGCAACTGCCCCGATAAATGGAATATCTGGCATGTCTGTAGCAACTGTGCATTTATTGCTGAATAAATTGATAATCTGGAAGCAGTTCTGGTCAGAGCAGCAGCAACATCCAGATGGCCAGCTCTAAGTCATCAAAGTTGGTTTCAACACATAATCAATCAATTTATCGTTTAATCACACCAACTAATTGAATCACACTTGGACCCTTTGGACTTCTGCATACGTTGCTCTAAAAGTTTGAAAATAAAATTAATAGAAGATCAATCCGTTTAATTGTAAGCTTAGGGAAAGCTAGTATGTTGTAATAGTAAAGACGAGGGAGGGGAAATTGGGTCAATTTTGGTAAAACATTTGTGGAACTTTAAGGAAAGAATACATAATTCTGACACTGTCAGTTATGCTTCAGAGCAGGGCTTTCTGCGTCCCTAGGAATATGAGGGGAAAGTGACTAAAACATCAAGGCAAGCAATAAAAACTTCATCAAATCCATCAAAAGCTGTGGAGCAGTTGGGCACTTGGATGACAAGGCAATAAATGAAAGCCTAATGAAGATTGAGAGATTGCAAAGAAGCTGGGAAAAATTTTTGCATCTGCCTTCATGATACAACAGGGGCGTCCAAACCCAAGCCTGGGGGCCAGATGCGGCTCGCAGAAAGCCCAGTGAGGCCTAAGGTAAGACTTATCTTGGTCCACAAACAAGTGTTGACCTGTATCCAATACACTCTTATATTTGAATTTATGAAAATTTATGTAAATTTGAAGTGTAAATCATTTTTCTGGCACCCGACACAGTGTCAGAGGGGTAATGTGACCCTCCTGCCAAATGGTTTGGACACCCCCTGCTCTAGAACATGAAGGACAGTACCTTCTCAGGTCAGAGTGTGATGAACTAACAATTGAGTCCATGCTTTTTCATGCATCAGTGCAGTGCATGCTGAATGTTATGGGGGGCGGGAAGGTAAATCAGATTTTTTCCCAACCTCAGGGAAAGCCTTCTGGCTGCATATTAACGATTACTGAAAGAGATGTAAAATATTATCAATATTTTTAAAAGGATCAAGGTGGGATCTTGAAAACTATAGATCAGTCAGAGGAAAGCCAAGTTTAAGGCTGCAATCCTAAACTCCATTTAGGCCAGCCTAATCCCTGGCAGAAGTCCTGTGCTGACCTTGGGGTGTCACAAAAGTGCCATAAGGCATTTCTGTCCTACTCCTAGGGTGGTTAAGTTTAGGCCAGGGCCCAGGCATACTCCAACCTCCCCACACCATCGCAGGAAGATATGTTAGGCTTGCCAAATTAGTTAGGATTGCACTCCATGATAAAATGATGACGATCTGGAAGAATTAGCTTGCTGAAGAGGAATCAGTACAGCTTCTTCAAAGTAAGCCCTGTCTCAGTAACTTTCTTGAATTTTTTGAGAGTTTCAAAAGTCATGAGGAAAGAAGCAACTAATTGACATTATCTTGGACTTTCAAAAAGCTTTTAACAAAGTCCATCAAAGGCTTTTATATAAAGGTATGGAATAAGAGCACAAGTCCTTTTATATATTGGTAACTGAATAAAAACCAGGAAGCAAAACATAGAAACAACTATTTTTCATAGTGTAGGGAGTAAGTAGTGAAGTCCCTGAAAGATCTTACCAGTGCTTTTTAACTTGTTAATAAATTATCAAAAATTAGAGGTAAACAAGAGAGCTGGCCAAATGCACACATGACCCTATTCAGAGTAGTTTAAACCAAAAACAGATTGTGACGATCTCCTAATGGATCTCTCCAGAGTAGAAGAATGGACAATCCAATGGCTAATGGATTTCAGTGTCAATAAATGCAAGATGATGCAAACTGAGGCAAAAAATCCCTTACTTTACATATATAGGAATGGGAGTTACTGAACTGAAGGCAAACATGAATTTCATGTGGGTGGTGCAAGTGGTTAAGACACTGTACCTGTTAACCAGCAGGCCAGGGTTCGATTCCTGGGTCGGTCTCACAAGACAGGGTGAGCTCCTGTCCTTAGCCCAGCTCTGCGACACAGCTGGAACCAATCGTATCGGCTCTGCCTTTCCATTGCACTATTTCAGTGGCGTAGCGAGGAGGGATTTGCTGCTTGGGTAGCAGCCTATCCTCCAAATCAGTCTACCCAGGCCTTCGTGCTTCACATGCAGCGTCAAGCACGAAACCATAGTCTTTCAAGACTGATGGATGCCAAGAGAAAAGGCAAACTAGGAAAAAATTACTGGGTCATAATACAATTCTCTTTGAAAAAGATTCCTAATCCTAATCATACCTACTCAAAAGTAAGCCCCATTGTGTTCAATGGGTCTTACTCCCAGGAAAGTGTTTTTAGGATTGCAGCCCTAGTGGGTCACAGCAGTGAAGAAAGAAAATCTCATGCAGTGAATTATAAACTGCTTGTATGATAATACTTCTATTTACATTTGTGAGGCACGCAATTTGTTTGCAGTTTTGGTTGCCACATCCAAAGAAGGATATTGCAAGACTGAAAAAAGTGCAGCAGAGGCCTGTGATGAAAGCGCTCTAGCACCTTCCTTATGAGATAAGGGAAACACTGCCTAATCCTATGGTTTTCTCCAACATACCATGGGAGAATAATTCCCTTACCCCTTAGTAAGCCCCTTTACTCCTAGTAGGTAACCTCATACCTGTGCCTGCTCTTTAACTGGCAATGTGTTGTGTCTGGTGCAAGTAGCCTGTGCCTGGTGCCACCTTCTCATGCCTCTGAAGTTTTCCTATCTCTTTTCCTTCTATGCTCTGCTATTCCCACTCTGCTGACTTACCAGAGTTAGTGGGCCTTCTTTACCCTACCATCATGTGCTAGGGCCTCTACATGTGCTGGGCCACGTGCGGGGCCTCCACCATGTGCGGCCTCCACCATGTGCAGGGCTTTCCCTAAGCTGACAATTAAATTATTGCTCTTCTATTAATTTTGCTCTTCTGTTATTTTTATTAAGTTAATTTTATTTCTGATAGCAATCCAGAAGCACACAACTCTGCTTGCTTCTAGAATGCATTTTATGACATCATAAAATGTGTTCTGCAATGACAGATGAAGCAATGCACTATAAGACATACAGAGTGGGCCAAAAGTAGGCTTGCACTTAGTAGGTATGCACTTTACATTTTAAAAAAATGTATTTATAGCATTTTTAGCATTTATATGTGTTTTGTTACAATCTTTTGTTCAATTTTGTTAATGTACATTTCCAAAACGTAGATAATGGATATAGAATACCGCTTTGGAGTTATTGTTTGGAAAAATTAGATCTAAAACATGTTGCCAATAGTGAAAGAACGGTAAGCCTACTTTTGGCCCACTCTGTATAACTCAGTGGTGTCAATGGCTATGTCTAGCCAAACAAGCGGACCCAACCTTGACGGGAATGACGCAAAAATGAAGAAAACTGATGCTATACCACTGCTTTCAGCAGGAAATCATAGGTATATAATTGATCATAAAGCATTTGGAACTTTTTAGCTTTAAAAAAGTGATTAAGGAGAGACCAGACTGATACTTATAAAATTGTCCATGCTGTGGACAATGGAAAAACTGGAGAAAGAGAGGTTTTTCTCTGTCTTGCACATCATTAGAGGTTTTTCTCTCACACACATCATTAGAACCAGCGAAAATGATTGATGAGAGGTTAAAAACAGACTGACTAATGTATGGAATTTACTAATGTATGGTATGAACTGACCCAACCTATGCTGGCCACTAGTAGCTTACTGCCACTGATTTGGGTGGCTTAAAAAGCCAATTGGACAAAGTCAAGGAGGTGAGATGGTTATGCACTATTTCCACTTTCTGTCTCAGAATACCAGCCAGAAGAAATCAATGTTTATAGAGAATATGGGCAAAATCCAGAGTAACTATGGGGAGTCCTTGCTCCGGTGTATGGGAAATATGAATTTCCCATAGGTTTTCACTAGGTGGTGCAGTAACTATGGGTGCACGTAAAGTTGATTCTGGATTCCAATATGAATTTCCCTTCGGTTTTCACTAGGTGGAGCAGTAACTACGGGTGCACGTAAAGTCTCTTACGTTCTCCTGTAGTTATTCTGGATTTGGGGGTAAGTTTTTTTCCCTGTTTGTGGACTTCCCAGAGGCAGCTGCTGGGAATCAGAATACTGGACAGGATATGCCTTTGGCCTGATCCATGAGTAGACCTTTCCTTGCATTCTTAACCCCAGCATATTCAAGAGAAAGCAGAGTTGTTTCATTTGAATATAAGTGAATATAAGTAATTTGAACATGTCATTACTCAAGCAGCTGGGGGCTTGGATGCCATGGAAACATAAAAAATTGTACATAATTTCAGAGTATCTTGTGAGGCTTGTCAATTAGATGAGTGTTCTTGAAGATTTTTTATGAAAACAGACACTTGTCACTTTCTGGCAATGGTCTAAAATTATACATTGGAAATATTTTTGTGGATGGAAGAGTACTTCAGCTGTTTATTTCAAGTGACTTTCTTTGAATGAATCTGACAGAGTCAATTCTCCCCACCACTTCCCTTTAAAAAGAAATAAATCACTGTGTTGAAAAGAGAAACATAATTACTACTACCATGAATGATATTAACATTTAGAGGTTGTACCTGTCAGCGTAGACGCTGACGAGGTAGGAGCTGCTGTAGGTGAGTGCCCCGAATTCCCAATCACGCACCAAGCTAAGGATACTTTTTCTTGCTTCGGAAAATTTTCACAGCATTGTGACTCATAAATCATTCTCTTCACGTTCCCACAGTCTCCTCGCTGAAGGTGTTCCTTGCAAATTGCACACTGAGTATTCAGGAATCTCCACAATGATGTTTTTTGCTAGTCCACTGAGAATGTAGCAGGGAAACCTGAGTCCAAATGAGGAGCCTCATGCCCTGTGAGTGGGGTTTAGCCCACTGAGCTCCTTGAACTGCGTTTGTTCAGATCCCTCTTCAAACACTGAATGGAAAATCAGCCTCATTTCCTGGCAGAAATTTCAATACCTCTGGAATGCCTGGGCTTTGTATAAAGAGTAGAAGACTTGTTTTTTGCCTTGATCTTGTCAATATAGTGTAACAGATCCTTTGTCTGCTTTACACAGGCCTATAGCCAGGAATGTAGAAGTGGGGCAACAATTGTTTCGGGGGGAAAAATTATGCCAAGTATCTATGCTTGTGTATAACTATACAATATAACAGTAATTTTCATCTATAAATAAATGCATCTCTGCATATACAATAGTACATATTTGTTTATGTACAATATTTGTTTATGAACATATTGTTTATGTACAATAGTACATAAAAATAACATGCAACTTACCTTTTCATTTTGCATACCAACACAATACATAGGCCTGCATCCCTACAAAAGTACAAAAGCTCATATCTCATGAAGTCCCCTATATGTAAGGCTCCCTCTCGACCATTCCCCCAGCATAAAAGTCCTGCATTCAATGAACTCTAAAAGCCAAGAAAAGGCTCCAGATGCATCCTTGTTGTCTCTCAACAGGTAAGGATTCCTCTGCCCCTCCAAGCAAGAATTAAACTTGAAAATATATCTGAAAGCAGAAACCCACCCAGGGATTCTCCAAAGAGAAACATTTCTCCCCATCCTACTCCACCCCCAACATCAATAGCTTTGTAATAATTTATTTGCATGATCCAGAATAGAACATTCTCTAACTTACCCCCAATTGATGCCAGAAGACCAGAATTGAGGATCCTCTAGGATCCTGCAGTGGGCTGGGCATGATCTCCCTTGCCCCTTGTTGCAAAGACAGCAGGCTTAGTTCTCCCCTTTGTAATGCAAAAGGGGATTGCTAATGGCCCATTGGCCTTAAACTGACCTGCCTGTGGGGAAAGGTGAACACTCAGGAAACAAAATCCAAAATTGAGGATCTTCATTGGAATAAGAGGCTGAAAAAAACCTGAACAAGCCTGTGAAAAATGCTAAGGGGGCATGCTGCTGGCTCAGAGGGGGCCATCACCCATACTGGGCCCCCCAGCTACTGCCCCGGCTATTGGGATGGTGTGAGTTTTTGGAAGAGGAAGATTGACTTTTTATTATTTATCACATTTTTACACCAGAGTGTATACTGGGGAGCTGTGTGTGGTTCCTTCACTCCTTTTGTTCTCACAACAACCCTGTGAGGTAGGGTGAAGCTGAGAGATAGTGACTAGACCAAGGTCATTCAGGAAGCTTAAGGGTTGAGCAGGGATTTGAACCTAGGGGTTTGAACCAGGCCTAAATCCAGCTTCTGAGCCATGCTGCCCTCCACTAATCCTCTCAACTGAAATGCTTAACCTCATTCCAAGTTTGACTCATCTCCCTGTGATATGGCCCAAACCTGAAATGATCTCACCCCACCTACCCCCTCCCTTCCAGCTCTCCCTTCTCCCGAAAAATATCCTTACCTAAGAATAAGGATTAATAATAGTGCTACTCTTATTTCTCTGTTTGTCCATTTGATTCAGATACATAGCAAATAAGCAAAAGGCTGCTTGTTTTTACCTCCAAACATTTATGTGTCAAACCATACCATACCTTTTACGCCTTTGAGAATAAGCACGTTTCCCTCAAAGAACAATACAAAAAAACCGAAAATGTCAAAAAGAAGAAAATGAACTTGCCACAGTTCAACTCAGAATAGTTAACAGATTAATGATCCCTCCATTACCCACTACAATAATTGAATCTCTATCATTCTATGAAAAAAGGGACAGCGGGCATATCAGGTGCTACGTCTAGTAGTTAGAAACTAGTACCTTAGTCTCTTTCTTCCTCTGTGGACACTGAAATTTTTTTGGAAAGTGGTATTTATTTATTTATTTATTTATTTATTTATTTATTTATTTATTTATTATCTTCACTATGACCACCAAGTCTAGGAAGCCCAAATGGAAGGAAGTCACTCTGGGAAAGCCTCCTTGCCTACTTAACAGAGAACCCCAGGTTTCTGGTTCCTAGTTAGTGGGCATACCTTTTTGCAAAGAAGCAGCTGCTTCCTAACAACAGGCTGGGTCAACGTCCCTAAACATCCTCATGTGAAACCTTATCAATCTGAGGGCTGACATTGTCATACCTCCAACAGACTGGATGGGCTGAAGAAACCAGGTCATACATATCTGCCTTTTGACCTGGTCAGGTGGCTTGGATGCCCAATCCATTGGTGTATGCTAGTCACTCTAAATGAGGAGTATGGGATTTTTGCTCCTGGAGAAGCCAGATGAGAAGTTTGTGAATCTGTGAGTTCACCTGTCTGCTTGGCCAGGTGAGCTTTCAGGTATGGCAATGAGTTCCAAAGGCTTTTAGGAAAGTGTCCTTGGATCCTTTGGATGCATTAGGAAGATTCAATAGTCTTTTTAGGATATTGAGGCATCACAGAAGCCTAAGGGGAGGGGGTAATATAAGAAGAGCCCTGCTGAATCAGGCCAAAGTCTCATCCAGTATCTCATAGTGGTCCACTAGATGTGCCAGGATGAGCACAAGACAAGAGACTTCATCCTGGCACCACACCCTCGTACCTACCATTCAAAGTCGCCTACTTCTACAATTAGGAGACTGTATGTACACAAGGCTTGTAACCTGTGATGCTGATTTTCTTACAGAAATCTGTCCAGTCCCCCTAATGGCATACAAACTGGGTACCATCATTGGAAAGTGATGAAGGGTCTAATAACAGGCAGAAAAAGAAGGGAGAGTCAAGGATTTACATCAGCAAAAAAGTACTACAATTCCATGTGGTTTTACAACAGTATTGTACAGTATAAGAATAATCCAGGCATCCAGTAAGTGTCTCACTATTATTGTGTTATGCAATAGGATTCTTGGATTTACGATATTATATTCAGGCTATTCAGGCCAGTTTAAGGCTGTGGGTGGTGCAAGCAGTTAAGACGCTGTGCCTGTTAACCAGCAGGCCAGGGTTTGAGACCTGGGTCGGCCCCACAAGACAGGGTGAGCTCCTGTCCTTAGCCCAGCTCTGCGACGCCAGCTGGATCCAATCGTATTGGCTCTGCCTTTCCATTGGACTAATTCAGTGACGTGGAGAGGGGGGGTTTGCTGCTTGGGTAACAGCCTATCTTTCATAACAATCCAATCCAGGCTTTCGTGCTTTGCATGCAGCGTATGCAGCGCAGAGCACGATACCATAGTCTCTCAAGACTGACGGAAGCCTGCTTTTTATTCAGGCCAGTTTACCAGCATGTGGCACTTGGCAGATTCTCTGAAATTTCCAAACACTCTGCCTTCTAAACAAAGCTATCTTTCTTACTTTGCAAGGAGCACATGAAAAAGTAAAAGGAAGTACTCTGCCACTTTTAGGATAAGGACTCTCTAACAACACCTTGTATGAGAGTCCCCAAAATCTTGGAATGGGTATCATGAATACTAATTACTACAAAAAAATCCCTTTAGAACTTTTCAATTCCCATAAAGGCTCTCATGTTTCCAGTGAAAAGACACTTGGCTCAGGAAAATAAACATGCAGAGCACTCCAGAGATCTTCTGCCTGTCTTCTAGAAACCTGTTTGTGTTGGTTTTGCTTGGGAGAAATTTGAGGTTCATTTCAAATTTGACTGTATTGCAATGCTGGTGCTAACCCTAGGAACAGACACCTGGGCACAGACTCCTATACATTCTTCCTGGCCTAGACCCAACACCAGGAGTCTCTTCCTATGGAGTTGGAATTAAAAATGATTATAGTTCTCTCTCCTGCACCATATAGTCACCACCACCCCAACATAGCATGCAACACACATTTCTTTGTTGGCACTGCATTATACTGGGTCAGTGGGGATAGGGCTGGACCATACATTTCTCAGCTGATCCATCCTGCCTAATCTCCACTCTGATCTGTTCCCATTTCCAGCAGAAACCCAACAGTGGCAAGGGCAGATCCATGGAAACACGGAAGTGTGGCCTACCAAAAACTGTTGTGCTAGTGAGGAATGGTCCCACTGAGATGGAAAGCACATCAGACACAAAGAGAATGCCATCTGAGTGGGATGTGGGAAGCAAAATCATACCCAGCTAATGAAGCAGTTGAAATAGGAACCCTATTCTCCCAGCAGGTAGATAGACCAGGTAGACCAGGTCTATGCACCCAGCATACAAGGGACATGGAAGTTCAACCAGGACTCAGAAGCCCAGGTCTTCCTGCTTGGTTAACCTTTGCTCTGGAGTTAAGGTAATGTTCCCATTAATTTTAGCTATTTTTCATTTCCTTTGTAAACCACTTTGAGAACTTTCTAGTTGAAAAGCAGTACATAAATACTGTAGATCAGGGGTATCCAACCTTTCAACTTCAGTGCTCCAGGACCTTTAACAAGTATTCAAAGTAGGAAATTTCAGCAGGTGCAGCTTTTCATCCCACAGATCACAAGCTACACCTGCTGAAATTCCCTCTTTTACAAGCTTGTTAAAGGTCCAGGAGCTATGAAGTTAAAAGGTTGGACACCATTGCTGAAGATAGATTCTTACTCACCGCCTACAACACAAACACTGGATCTGTTCCTGCCAGTGGCCAGATTATGGGGTGTACTTTTGGCAGCGCTCCACAGATCAGTGGAGAGTCTGTTTCCCTAGTATACTATGGATGCAATCCTAAAGTCACTTTCTTGGGAGTAAGACCCATTGAACACAATGGGGCTTACTTTAGAGTAGACATAGTTAGGATTGTGCTCTATGTGATATGATGGCAGAGTCCACCAGAGTTTCTAATCTGTTTAGAAATGAAGATGAGCACTACACCCTAACACAGTCACGACTAGCAGTACAACCTGCAGGGAACTCCTTTACCTTAATAAAATCTTTAGAGTTTTCTGTGGAAGTGAGTTCAGCAAAATCATGAAAGTAAAAAACGGATGAACATTTAAAACAGTGCAATGAAGTCCAAACCCAGGAAACACATCCATTAGTGGGTCTATTCATGCATGTGACCCTGGTATGTTATTGATTGCAAAATATTCCTCCCTAGAAGCTCTTCCACACCTCAGTGAAGTAGCTCATGAGTCATGGATCAAAAAACCTAAAGAAGAACAGACAAGCAATAAGGCTCATATCACCACCAACATATAAATCAGTCAGCAGGAAAACAACAGTTCAGTCTGTGTCAATAACCGCACTTTAAAGAATGGGAAAATCACATATTATCGCTATGAGTTTTGAGGAGGCAAGAAGCATTGGGGAATGCTTTGCTATTTTGCTACTAAAGACCTTGTTAGAGGGGGTGCATGGAAATGAAGGTGCCATTCCACTGGGAACAGAGCATAGCCTTCTCTCAGGTCACTTGCCACTGGTTTTTATTGCATCTGGAAATTGTATTAGTGCAAGCAATAAAAAGAAGGGCACTGCAAAGGGTTCAGCTGACTTAAAGACACAGAGTCTTCCCTGATTTCCTGCATGATAAGCAGAAAATTAAAGCAAAGAATGGAGTATGGAAAGCCTGCTGATTTATTTTCAGGAAGTGGGGCTCCTAAAAGGTTTAGCTCAGCATAGAAGGGTTTAAAAAGCAGCACCTGCCTCAATTTCCTCTACTATGCAATGGTTAAAGGTACAGGTACTCTGACCGCCATTTTTTATGGCCACCCTGGGCAGGGTGGAGTATAACTGAGTGTTTTCAGAGTTGTGTTCAAAAAAGGGCTACCTTAGGAAAGCATAGCTGCCTTTTCTGATACTAGTTCTTGCATTTCTAGTTGTAGTGCACCCAGTACAGTGGCCATTGGAGCACTAGCTATTGCCAAGGCTAATTAATAATATAACTGGAGCACAATTTGCCAGTGAGGATATAGTGGGTTGTTTCATATAGTTCCCTGGCTAAGAATCATCTCAGCATTGTAAGCATATACTCTCCATCCCCCACTGTGTACATCAGTGATTCTCAAGCATTTCAGCCCATGATTCGTTTTTGAAAAAGATGATCTGTTCAGGCCCCCCCACTCCGGACGTAATGTCGTCAACCTGGAAGTAGAGTTATATCAAACAGGAAAAGACGTTATTCCTGCATGTCTACTCAAAAGAAAGTCCCACTGTGTTCATTGAGACTTACTCCCAAGAAAGTATGGATTGCAGCCTGAGATGGATTGTATCCATTCCAAGATGGTGACACCCAGTACCAGATTTCAAGATAGCAGTACTCGGCTTTTTGCGATCCCCATGAGTTGAAGTTGTGTGACCCCTACCACCAAGGTAGTCTTGAACGTAACTTTAAGAACCACTGGTGTACAGCATTATGTGTGACCCAACACAAGGTGATCATATAGAATGATGAGTACAGAGTACATCTACATCTACAGGACAGAGTATACCTACCTTTAAGCACTGCATAGAGGAAGGAATTTAGGCAGGTTTAGCTCAACATAGAGGGGCTTAAAAAGCAGTGCCTGCCAAAATTCCCTCTTTTATGAAATGCTTAAAGGTAGAGGCACTCTGTCCTTCATTCTGTATGGTCATCCTGTACCCAAACATAAGCTCCATTCAAGTGACCACTTCTCTTTCCTTTCCATTAATATACTCCATTCACATGGCACCCTTCCTCTGTGCAACAGTCAAATCACACAAATCTAGTCTCTGCACAATGGGGCAGAGATCATGCAAATGTACCATACCAAGAAATCTTCAGTAGTTGAATCCAAAGAGCTCCCTATAGCTGGAGCAGCTACGATGATGGGAGAGGCAGAAGAGCAAAGCAGAGGTGGGAAGGGGTAAAACTGGGTGAGCCTCTAAGCTTCGTGGATAGACAGTGATTTGAATCTGGGTCTCTCGACTGATGCCCATTAATTTAACAACACTGTGGTGTCTGGGAAATGGTCTGCTCTATTTACCCACATGTTAGATTCGGATACCAATTGAGAGGTGAGGGTCCCCAGCAGATAGGAGTTTCAGTAATAACTCTTTGCTAGAAGCAAGTGGCATATATAATACTTCCTCTGCGATAAGCAAGGAGATTGGAATATTAGCATGTCCTGGATGCTGTCTGGCTGTAAAACAGCTTTTTGAAAACCCATGAAAGTCAGCTTGACATTTCTTTCTGCATTCATTTCCATTGCTAATACTGTCCAAATGTTTCGAGATTTCCTAGAGAAAGAAAACCAGAAATGGAGAATCCGCATTACTGATCAAGGTTCATTTACAATTTCAATACATAATTCCTGAGGGGGAAAAAAGAGACTCAAAAGTAGCAAGAATGTTAGAACGAGTCTGCTCTCATTTGCTTGGTGATTTACATCACATTTTTGGAAAACCATCCACAGTTCATCTTTTTTGCTTGCAGGATTATGTGTAGGAGTTTGCTGTTATTACTAGTCTTGCATATGCAGGAAACTGCTACCTTTTCCTTTGTCAATATTCTGAGTTTCCAAAACTTTTTGTGAGATACAACAAAAATATCTGCTCTAAAACTTTTCTATTACATTTTTAACCTATCTTTAGCAGGGTCCTATACTTCTATAGGACCTTCTCCAGAGGCGGGCTGAGGCAAAGAGGGAGTACCGGAACAACGAAATCTGGGGGCTGGGCAGGGGACAGACTTTATCTGTCCTCAGTGTGGATGGGATTGCCACTCTTGAATCAGCCTTTTTAGCCATACTCGATGCTGTTTTAGGACCTTCATTTAGAGCATGATACCAAAGTCTTCTGAGACTGAAGGATGCCAATGATGATACTCCTATAATAGGAGAAGGTCCTATACTTGAGTCAGTTAGTAAAGACTCAAATAAGAGACAGCTTTTCTGCCAGTATTCACTGACAGCATTAGGACAGCAAGCATGAACTGTTGCATTATACATCAAAACTGTATTGGCATACCTGGATAGGAGTTTCAACCTGGCTTGATCCCCATCATGGAATTAGATGTCTACCTTAGAGTTCACCCAATTCTGGGTGGAAAGTATAGCTTCCTTGACTCCATATCCACTGATTGGCAGTAAAGAACTTGTGGAAGCCTGTGGGTGAAGCCAGATTCTGTGCCAGGGTAGTTTGTCCAACATAAGGTTTAAAAATTCAGTGCTGCTCCTAGTTAGATGCTGTGTTATGCCTGCACACAAAGAAAAGGAGGACAATAAAGTTTTTCCCCAAGATGCAAGAATGCTGCCTCTAGCATTAAAACAAGCAGTGGTTTGCCTTCTGAAAAAGCCCTCTCTTGACCCAATTGTTTTAGACAACAATTGGCCAATTTCAAACCTCCCATTCCTGGGCAAAGTGATTGAGTGGATAGTACCATCTCAGCTCCAGAGAATCCTGGATGAAACGGAATATCTGGATCCATTTCAATCTGGTTTCAGGCCTGGCATTGGGACAGAGACGGCTTTGGTCACCTCAGTGGATGACCTACACTAAGGATTTTATGAAGGGCATGGATCCATGTCAGACCTCTTGGATCTCTCAGAGGCCTTTGACACCATCAACCATGGTATCCTTCTGGGTTGGCTGGCTGATTTGGGAATTAGTTCTGCTCCTTCTTGACTGACAGATACCAGATGTTGGTACTGGGGGACTCCTGTTTGGCACACAATGGCCCTTGGGATGTGGGTTGCTGCTGTGTTCCATACTGTCCTCCTTGTTGTTCAACATCTACATGAAACTGCTGGGAGAGCTCGCCCAGAAAGTTGGGTGTCATCAGTATGCAGATGATACTCAGCTCTATCTCTCCTTTCTATCTGATACCAGGGTGGCTGTCTATGTCCTGTAGCTGTTGAGATGTGGATGAAGGCAAAAGAAGCTAAAATTAAATCCTGACTAAGCTAGATTGCTCTTATCTAGTTTTGAATGTAACACCTTTGCACACCAAGGAAATGCAGCAAAAAGATACTGAGTTTTTACTTGAGTTCACAAGCAATGGAATAAGAAAACTGCTTGTTCATTCTCAATTTCCCTCCGAACTTTTATGTAATTCTATTCCCTCGCTCACCTCCAGCCCCTTGAAACCACGGAAGGAAAGGCTTTGAGAGAGAGTGACTAGCTGAAGGCCGCTCAAAGAGCTTCAGGGCTGAGAAGTGATATCAACAGTGTTATATTACATTACTCCTTATTGGGGGAAAAATTGTGGCAAGCAAAAAGTATTACAGTAAATCTCTCAGAAAAAAATTTTATATATAAGGCAAGAACGTAGAAGTGTTTCAAGGCCTATGAAGTTTCTTTCCAACAATTCTGAGAGCAGTTGTGTGACAACCACAGCAACTGTTGTTGTCTGACAACAAACAACCTCATATAGGCCTGGTTGGTCTAAAGAGGGCACCCATTCATATGATATCAGAAGTGGGGACCAAATAGTCTTCTGATACTGGCCTAATGCAGTATATATGCTTCAAAGCTTCATTAAAATGTTATACATAAGAAGAAAATGTGGGTCATGAAATATCAATGAAACAATGAGAGAATCTACGAATTAAGAGATTAAAATTTACATTAAATGTGAATATATGTATAAAATGAAATATATATGGTACTTGACACCAGTTAAACAAGCAAAAATTTCTAAAAAGTTTCCAAATAAATGCTGGAAATGCAAGAGGCAAGAAGTATCATTTTACTACATGTGGGAGATGTGTCCTAAAATGAAAATAAAAATACTTGGCTTTGATTTAAAGTATATTTAAAGCAAATGAAACCAGAAGCTGTTCTGCTGAGAATGTTACATGATTCGATTCATAAAAAATTGGAAACTATGCTTTTATATATGACAGCTGCTGCAAGAATTTTATTTGTGAAATATTGGAAGGTCCCAGAGATACCTTTTGTTGAAAAATGGTGGATCAAGTTATTGGACTTTGCTGAAATGGACAAACTTACAACTTAAGGAGAAGAGTACAATCCTAACCATGTCTACTCTAAAGTAAGACCCATTATGTCTAATGGGTCTTACTCCTAGGAAAGTGTCTTTAGGATTGCAGCCGAAGTCAGTAAAAAAACTTCTATGGACAACTGGAAACCTTTCATGGACTTTCTGCATGAGAAAGGGATAATGATTCAAATTATGGTAATTTACTGATTTGATGAATAGACAATGGCTGCAGTCCTAACCTCTTGTTATAAGTTCTGTGCCGACCTGGGGATTTTTCAAAAATGTTGTATGTCACTTCTGTGCCACTCCTGGGGGATAGGCCATTGCACAGACATGCGCTTGCCTCCCTACATGGGAAGACTGATGAGTTGTGCTGGCCTACATTAGGATTGCATCCCATGTCATATAACTTTGATCAACGTAGGCCAGCATAACTCATCTGGCACAACTTCCTGTGGTGGTGTGGGAAAGCTGGCCTATGCCTGTACACTTGCCAGACCCCTAGGAGTGAGGAAGAAGTGCCTTATGGCACTTTGTGACACCCCCAGGTCAGCACAGGACCTATGCTGGAGGTTATGCCGGCCTAACCGGGGATTAGGATTGCAGCCTAAAGCTGTCTTCAGGTGTTCACTGCTGTGGGGGAATACCAATTCTTACAGTTGTGTGTGCAAATGACAGAGAGTTGGCGCACTCTAAAACCTGCTTCCATACCCCTATTTTTACAGTGTTTGAAGCAACAAATGCTGTAGTTGAGTAGATAACTTTCCCACAACTGGGTACTCCACAGTTCAATAACATGAAGAGGACTTGAGTTGAGGGAAAAACATATTTTAAGAGTCTCTGTTGTGATTGCACATGATAACCTCCATGACAGACAAAACCACACAGTCTGAAACTGAAGTGGTCAGTAATGTACGTCAGGAACACAAGAAAAGCCAGAAAATATTTAAAATGAAGCATAGCTTTTTTGAGAGAACTGCTGACAACCAGGAATGGGCCAAAGGACTTAAGTCACAAAAATATATATTCTTCGCAACTCATGACTCAAGTCATGCATGTCAAAAATTTGGGGACTAACTTTTAAGAGACTAATCTCATTTATAAATGAAAGGACTCAAATATATTGGAGAGCCAGATTGGTGTGGTAGTGGATAGGGAGCTGGAATGAGATCTGGAAGATGAAGGTTCATATCCCCTTCCAGCTACAAAGCTTCCTAGGTGAATTTGGGCACCCACCTCACTCTCAGCCTTACCTAACACACAGGGTTGTTGTGAGAACAGAAGGAGAGGAAGAACTAAAGCTTTGTAAGCCATCTTCGGCAAAAATAAAAAATACTTGAGTCAAGAGACTCACTTTTGCCTGCTCTTGCAATTTTGTTGCACCAGAATCTGATACTCTAGGATAGGCTTGTCCAACCTGCGGCCCGGGGGCCACACGCAGCCCAGGACGCCTATCGATGCGGCCCAACCCAATAAACAAAGGTCCGGCCTCTGGGGGGAGGTGGGAGGGTGCTTGGGAGCACTTACATAAATGTTGGTGCAGATGCAGCACCGCACGACTGAGTTCTGGCCAGCCGGCAGCCATTACGGGTAAGTTTAAACTGCGCTCGTGGAGCATCGGAGCTGTAGAACACATGCACAGGTTGTATATAGGAAGCAATATTGGAGCCGGCAAAGTCTGCCCAATGCTTCCTACAATGGTAGCCAGCATACGCTACTGTATTTCTCTAAATACAAATCAAAACCATGTAATCTTCTTTACACCAACTGAAAATGTAGTATGTTTTTCTTTCTTCCCAGATGTTAGGAAGCTTAATTAATATTTGCAAATCACTGCCAGATCCTTTCAGGAAAGGCATACGTTAATGCAAATTATTAGACTTTTTTTCCAGTTATCAGACACTGAGCACTTTTAATCATCACACTGAGAATTAATTAATCTTGTCTATACCCTAGCTGCTAGATTTTTGTTCTACACCGTGATAATTTTTAGCAGGAGCTGGAGGGTGCACAAGCATATTCATACAAACATTTGATATCTGTGTATAAGATTAGTAGGCATTCTGAATATGGAAAAATTCATGGAGTGCCCCTATGACCTCCAACCAACTATGATAGATGGACAGTCATCCCAACCAACCTCTCAAAACTGCTGCAGGTGCAGTGCATCTCTGATGTATAAAGATGACTAGGCCCTGGTTGTCTTCTTTGGTCTTCTACACTATGCCTGCAGATGACATCTGCCCTTCCCACTTTCAGCATTTGTCTTCATTTACAAGCACTGAACATGTGGTGAGTGGAAGTGGGGATAAACACAAATATCTATGGTGGGAACATAACTAGTGTGGATCAGTCCTTGAGGCCTTCCATTCATTCATATACAAATACAGTGGGGCCTCACATAACAAATGCCTCACGTAAAGTATGTTTCACATAACAAACAAAAATTTCTCTAGGATTCTGCTTCACGTAACAAACTGTGCTTCACGTAACGAACACACTCATTGGCAGTTGGTGCAGACGTGCTGGCCGGCAGCTCTTTTAAAAAGAATCAGGGCTGCCTAGCGCGCCTGCCCATAGTGAAAGCAACACTTCCACACTGTTCCTTCTGTGGCCGGGTGTCTGCTGGTCAGAGGGAGAGCAGAGCAGTGGAAAAGAGGGAAGCCGCTCAGGGCTAGCCAGAAGGGAGCAGGGGAGAGAGAGAAGGAGAAGTGGGGAGACACTTTGAAAGTGTCTTTGATTATAGAAGAAAGTATCTTGGATTGCAGCCTCTGAACCATGTCTATCCAGAAGTAAGCCCCATTGTGTTAAATAGGGCTTACTCCCAGGAAGGTGTCTTTAGGATTGCAGCCTAAGTAGACTTCATAGGATCATGCACATTGAATGCTTTTTTTGAATTCAATCAGAGTGTTTTGTCGTCATTTTTACATCCAGTTAATATTTTTATATGAATATTTTTTGGATTGTGGAACCAATCATTTGAGTTTCCATTATTTCCTGTGGGAAAATCCGCTTCATGTAAAGAATGTTTAACGTAAGAAACATGCCTATGGAATGAATTAAATTTGTTACGTGAGGTGCCACTGTATTCAGAACATCTAAAGATGATTGTAGAACATCTCCAAATCTGGTTATATGTTAGGGGTGATGACCATAATTACATAATTACTATTCAGCTGGTCTATTTGTACTTTTGCCATGAGATCTATCTGATATAATCTTGCCATGTTATTAACAATTCTATTATTCTTAATACATAAGGTAAATTCACAACCCAATCCTAATAAACTTTCCTAGGATGTTAGAAACTAGAAAGAAACTTTGCTGTTTGTTGGGATGATTGTCAATCAATCATTCACACACACCTCTTTCTTTTAACTGACTGTGTAATAGAAAGAAGCCATGCCAAAGGTGGTGACACACACAAGGTGACTTCTGAGTCCTGACATTTTGCTATGGGAGAAGAGGGGCGAGTATAGGGGTAATTGGATACTAATCTTTCCCTTGTGTTTGCTTGCTAAAGCAACTATAGTCACACAACTTTTGTTCCCAAAGTTTTCAAGATACCTATGTGCTATATATATGCAAGCATGGGTTTCCCTCACAGGTGCCACAGCAACGAAGGAGGAGGAAATCAACTTTGTTCTGAAAAGCAGACTGAAGAGAAAGAGTTAACATCTCCAACCTGTGTCATACCCTACAATCCAGAGCAACTACGGGAGCACATAAGAGACATTATGTGTGCCTGTAGTTACTGCACCACCTAATGAAAACCTATGGGAATTTCATATTGCAATCCAGAGCAAATTGTTCTTACACCGGAGCAAGGACTCCCCGTAGTTGCTCTGGATTGTGCCCATACTGAAGCATTCCCCCAGCTGCATTAATGATGCATGTTTCTCTCCTATGGTATCTATTTTTGCCCTAAGTTCCTGAATCTCAAAGGCAAGAGATGTGTAATAATCGGGAGCAAACCCTATGACCTTCAAATCACAAATGCCTTAACTGTCTGTATATTTTGTGGCAGAAAACCTCACACTACAAAGGTGATCTTGGCACTTCTGTCTCTATCTGCCAGAAGATGCCACTTTGCACTTCATGCTTGCAGCCTGGGATCTGCATGTTGTGCTCTGTTTTGATGGTGGATTGCAAAGCTTGACACTTACAAACAGATTATATTAATACTGTTGCTGTCCTGGACTCACTTGGTTGCATGAAACATCTCATAGCGCTTATGATAATACTAGTTGTCTGGGGAAGAAGTGCATGAAAATGCTTCAAACCGACCTTTTTCCACCCATATTTTACAACTTTTTCATGACATTTGGGGATTTGTTGCAGAGATGAGTGGAATGAAAATCAAAGGAAACTAGGAGACATTCAGAAAAAATGGAAAAAAAGAGATCCAGCCAGCCAGCCAGCAATCCTTAAAACTACAGTCAGCCCTTATTATCTATGGGGATCTATTACAGGATTCATCTGCAGATGGTGAAATCATTGGCTAATGAAAACTGTGATTTAAAAAAAGATTTTAAAAAAGTGATTCAAGAAATTTTGCAAAATAAGAATTTTTTTTACCTTAATGTTGCAAGCTGGGTGGCTTCAGGGCACTCTCAGAAGCAATTTCCAGGTTGCAACAATCCAGTCCCTATCCAGTCCCTGAATTGTGACTTGGCAACTCAGAAAATGCCAACTTGGCAATTCAGAAATTGTTGACTTATTTTGAATTGATGTCACGGGAGGCAGCTGACTCCTTGGTTTGACTCAAGTCAAGCCCAGCTGGAGACTTCCCAACTCTTTCCTATCCCCACAATCCAGTGTAACTATGGGAGCATGTAAGAGACATTTACGTCAACATATTTACAGCACCACCCAGAGAAATCCAATGGGAAATTCATATTGCAGTCCAGAGTAAATTATTCTTATGTCAGAGCAAGGACTCCCCATAGTTATTCTGGATTGCGTCCTAAGTAAAACTGGCTGCAATCCTAAAAATACCTTTCTGGGAGTAAGACTCATTGAATACAGTGTGGCTTACTTTTGAGCAGACATGGTCAGGATTGTGCTCTAAAAGTAATGCTATAAGACTTTATGCTGTTACCTAGAAGGACATCCCATTGAACACCACACCTACATATCAACCAGCATCTCTGCCTGCCAAACTTCCCCCTCTGGATGCATCCTTCATATATATTTATGTGGAGCTTACCTTCCATTCATGGAGTGAGCTCCCACTGCTGGAAGGACTTGTCTGGATACTACCCAGATACATTACTTGAAGATCTAAGAAGCCAAAGTGGTTCTGGTGTTGGATTCAGGTTTCCCTGCTCAGCCATGAATTTTCCGGGGTAACCTTGGGCCAGTCACTATCTCTCAGTCTCACATACCTCACAGGATGGTTGTGAGGACAAACAAACAACCATGTGTATACCATTCTGAGTGAGTTCCTTGGAAGAAGGGCAGAGTAAAATTAGGTGCCTCGGCTTATACGCAGGTCGGCTTATACATTAGTATATACGGTAGTTAATATATTCAATTCAACATGCGTGTATGACTTAAGATTATTTTGTATTCTTTTTCTTACTATGGCTTGAAAGATTGTTGGTTAAATGTAACAGTGGTGATCACAGTGCAGAGCTTTTTAAGATGTCATTCCTTCAAATTCCAATTTAATCTTTCCCTGATCGCAGCACTTCATTATAATTTCATTTGGAAGCAAATTCTACTAGAAGAGCCTGCACCGCATGGAATGAAGGTGGCCTTCCAAATAACATATCAAGAAGAGGATCGCTCATGGAAAACATATGACACTCAGGGCAAAATCCAGAGTAACTACAAGGAGTCCTTGCTCCGGTGTAAGAAAAATTTACTCTGGATTCCAATGTGAATTTTCCATAGGTTTTCACTAGGAGGTGCAGTAACTACGGGTGCACATAATGTCTCTTACATGCTCCCTTAGTAACTTCGGGGGATTTGGATTTGGGGGTTATTCTATTAGGAGCAGGAAAAAATCAGCTGCTGATATTTGCTTTGAATCACAAGCATTGTGATTCTATGATTAAATCTTTACCATTCATTCATGGCAGATTCACTACCTGACTCACTATTTACCTGTCAATTTATGTCCACTCTCTTCCCACACAACTATGGGCAGGGTCTGGGAGGGACATGGACTGAGGAAGTGATTCCCAAACTTTTAGGGAGTTTTATGCCCTATGTAAGTGTTTGCGGGGGAGGGCAGTGACGCAGATTACTTCAGGATCGCATTGCTAAGGGGAGTGCTTTCACTTATTTTTACTGTGTGTGTGATGTGGCAGACTCCAAGAGGTCTGAACATTTTCAGGCAGACTTCAGCTCTTGGAATGTTCGCACATCAACATTCTAAAATAGAACCTCCAGGAAACTAGAAGTGCTTTGGAATGTTCGTTTGTGAACATTCCAGACCTCCTGGAGTCTGGAGTAAAAATAAGTGAAAGCACATGCTATACTCCCCCGCTCTTAGTGGCGCAATCCTGGGGATTGCATTGCTGCCCTTGCCCCTTCACCTGCCCCATAACTAGCACACCTACGGGGCCCCAACCCCACAATTTGAGTACCACTTGGCTAAGGCAAGACTTGCAATGGTTATGCATATAAAAAAGAAGTTATGATTGAAGGCTGGTTTGTGGTATAAATGTGGAAAAGGATATACTCGCCAATCTAGTTCCCAAAATGTGGGCCTTTCCAGACCATGGCCTAAGCGCCTACTGTTTATCTTTTAATGTCCTGCAATGTTCAGCCAAAAGCAAGAGGGCCAGCTTTTTCATATTTGTTTCTGGCCCAGATATCCCAGAGTCTTCAACTGTACTGAAACATGCAATTCAACAGCAATCTGTGCTTGCTTGGATTAATTTTGCACACCTCTATGCCCTTGTGTGCTGGAAGAAGCCTTTGAGTTCTGAACACACTCACAAAAAGGTAGCTCAGTAGATTAGTTCTCATATTAGAATAGGAGGCTCTTGATTCAAGCTGCAGAATGTCTAACACTTTGCCTGTGCTGGGAGCCTTCAGGCAAAGCTCTGCACTGGGATCTTCACTGGTACCTCTGTTCAAGCAAAACTGAGCATACAGGAGTAAGGTAGGTTCTCAGAATAGCCCTTGATCACTGCTCATCTCGGCTGATGTCTGACGCCAACCCCATATACCAATATTAAAATTGTAGTGCTGTTATTTTTTGGTAGTTATTGAAGCAGTGCAGGACGGGAAGGAGATGTCTCTATGAATTGGGCCCATTCAATTGGGTGAAAGTCACACCCAGATAAAAAAAAGTATCTTTCAGAGTAGACATCTGGAAATAACCACCTTCTGAAGTCCTTCTGAATCCTTTCAGTTGTTGTCTTTCTTGTGAAAATGAGATGCGTCTGTCTTTCGAAGACATCTTTCACATGTACTCAATTTTCATAAGATGAATTTACATCATATTCAGATCCGCCTAGAGTTAAAGGAGTGCAAGGTGAAACTCTTGCGACAGCCGACAGTAGCTGTTTGCCTGATATGCTACGTGATGTTTCTAATGCTGACTCCTTTATGACATCTCCAGAAAGGCATTTCTGATTTGACTTGCTTTCCCCCATTCCCTCCACAAAATCAGCTTCCACATGGATTATCTCAACCTTCTTTCACTGAGGGGCATATGGCAACATTATTTCTTAACTTTAGACAGGGTGCGAGAGAGAGAGAGAGAGAGAGAGAGAGAGAGAGAGAGAGTTCTCTTCGTGAAAGTTTCAGAAGACAACAAAAAGTGTGAACATCTGTAGCTGTTTCAATCAAGACAGAAAAGATTAGCTTTAACATGTCTTAACCTTGGTATGACACCATAGCACCCTTGGCTATGTGACCTCTGGATTCTGGCAAATGAGATGGGAAGGAGAATCCATCTGTTGACTTGACACTGGTCTTGCCTTGTCATACAGAGGTGGCTGATGCTGCAGTTTTATGATACAGACCATGAGGAGAAAGAACATTAACAATCCTAATCTTTAAACTGAATGTATTTTATTCTGGGCTCCCCATCAAAATGGACTCAAAGCTACACCTTACTTCTGTGTATATGTTGAGGGTGGTGAGGGAAAGTTAAAAATTGTTCTTTGTACCCTGCCTTTATTTTAAATGCCCTCAAGGTGGTTAACCATAAGGCAGATAAGGCAGAGTATGAATGGCAGTGTTGACCAAAAATCTGAGTTCTTGGCCAGCCTCGCTGCAACCCCTGCTTCTCAACATCAGAAAATGGCACACCAGCAGTCCACTAACCTAGGGATACAGCAGGCCACTCCAAGAAGCCCCTTCTATTCACTGTAGATTGTACTGGCATCTCGTCACAGCCTCCTTCTACGACAGGCACCACAGTTGTTCCTTGTTCAGTGTGATCTGAGGGGTGCCTCCTCAGGAGCAAGCCCTCCCCTGTCACTGACTTGGTGCCTACTGAGCATGCTCTGGAGCAGCTAGGGCAGCCCCGGCTTGCTAACTCTCTGGATGCAGCATAACTTTCTGCTCTGGATTCAGAATAGTTGGAGCAGCCCAGCTAGGGCACTCTTCACTGCCCTCACTCTGGATTGTGCCCTAAGGCTGTAATTCTGAACACATTTTCCTAGGAATAAGCCCCATTAATAAATACAACCGGACTTACTTCTGAGTAGACATACTTAGGATTGCACTGTAACACTACCATAAAACATAACAATTGAAACGGATACAACAGCAGAGATCAAAGTTACTTTCATCACAACATGAGCAAAAGATAGCCAAGTTTGACTGTGTTTGCCTAGGAACTTCTAAAACTAGAAATTGCTAGAAGTTCTAGAGAGCTGTTCTTTATTCACCTTCCAGCATGCTTGGTTGTTTTCATATTTTATACCATGCTAGCAATTTGAATTGCATGCTTGGAACTATTGAAGATGGCCACGTTTCTGTGGTGGTTTGTGAAACCTTTATTGGCATATACATCAATGATAAAATATAAATACATTGAAAACAGAAAATATAAATCAGAACTACTGGCATTGTGTAGGCAGAACTAGTTAGTTCTGTGTGACGTTTCTGTGTTTGATATCCTTGCAGAACCATGATAGCCTACATACATTATAATTACAAACTGCTGGCCTCCATGCATTTGATTTCAATACCTTTATGATAGGACACCATTCTGGCATTTTTTTTAAATGAGCCACACTAGAAGCATGCTATATGCATACTAGAAAAGTCACTTCCTTCTATTTGCTTTTCAAAATATGAATGCAGCCCCAAAGATTATATGCTCATAGAATCATATAGTTGGAAGGGACCCAGTGGATCATCTAGTCCAACCCTCTGCCGGTAGCAGGAAATCCTCGTCTTGTGGGGACCCGGGTTTCAAACCCTGGCCGGCTGGTTAATAGGCACAGTGTCTAATCACTTGCGCCACCAGGGTTCCATAGTTCAGTCATTCCCATAGAAAAGGCCCTCTGCCCAGAGTCAGATGTATCATGGAAGAGGTCCCATCAGGTAATTCAGACAAATCAGAGCTAAACGTCCCATGAGACCACACTCTTTGGAGAAATATCAGTAGGCTATTTTTAAAAGCCTCATTGGCTGTTTAGCTGGAGGAAAAATTCTCACATTCAGTTTGACTTTTGCTTTAGGGGATATTTTGATGGCAACTCTAATAAAAATCATAAGTGACACAGGGTGTAATCCTCAGCATATCTACTCTGAAGTAACTCACATTCTATTCTACAGGACCTACTCTCAGGAAAGTGTGTTTAGGATTGCAGCCAGATCCATTCTCTTCTTAAAGAAGCCATAAAAAATTGCCATTGAATTTTGCCTTTAAAAAAATAAATAAGTGTCTTGGTCTCCTGTGCAAGGATGCACAGAAACTGCCTGAGAAATTTCACTCATCTCAAAGAAGATTCTTTGGCTGCTCTTGACTCTGATAAGATGTTTCTCCTGGGAAGAAACTTGGAAATGTGCTTTGAATTTCAGTTTTTTCAGAACTTTGGTGCCAACTCAAAACACAAAAGCAGTGTACATTCAATAATTCAGGAGCCAAATTGTATACACACAGCCCAGTGGCATCTTGGAGCCCAGTGATGCCTTGAAGCCATCAACAGCAGTCACAAACCCTTACCCAGAAACTTCTTGTTTCAATTTGGTCATGAAACCAGTGAGTTAGAACCCCATTTGTGTCGTTTATGCCTTTTTTTCCTTCAGAAACTCCCAGGATGTGACTTTTCTTCACTTGTTTAGATGTATTGTGCAAGCAAGAGTCCTTCCATCCTTCCATCCAACCACCCACCCACCCATCCATCCCTTTAATCCATCCATCCATCTAATCCATCCAATCTGTCTAATCTATCTAATCTAGCTAATCTATAAAATTAATGGCTAATGTCAGCTCAGAAATAGTGGGGTTATTAATAGAAAAGGGTTACAGAAATGTAACATCCATGTTTCTGTTTGCATGTAAGATAACAAGGATTTAAGCATAGATTTAATAGACAATTATGGAGAATAGAGAATTTCTGAACTGTTTATCCTTACTAATTGGGCCTTTTACGCATAAATTATATATATTTTGTTATTCTATCAAGGATAATACACACATTATTGAATGGTTCAAGATACTTATATTGTAATGGGCTGTGGGTGGCGCAAGTGGCTATGACACTGTGCCTGTTAACCAGGAGGCCAGGGTTCGAGACCCGGGTCAGCCCCACAAGACAGGGTGAGCACCTGTCCTTAGCCCAGCTCTGCAACACCAGCTCTGCCAGCTCAATCGTATTGGCTCTGCCTTTCCATTGGACTAATTCAGTGGCGTGGAGAGGGGGGATTTGCTGCTTGGGTAACAGCCTATCCTCCATAACAATCCAACCCAGGCTTTCGTGCTTTGCATGCAGTGTATGCAGCGCCAAGCACGATACCATAGTCTTTCAAGACTGACAGAGGCCTGCTTTGTTAATGGGCTAATCTTTTCTTATTACTAAGGGAAATTGTTCTGCAATAATTAGAGAATAAATGAGTGTCAATTAAAAAATAGTTAACCAGGTTTCTACTGGACCAAGATATCTGTCTTGATTTTGAGCAAAGCTTTTTCACTCAGAAGTATAGGAGGCAACTGTAAGGAAAGAGAGGCCAAGAGGAAAGAATGGAAGATAATGAAATCAGAGCTGACAAAATGGAAAACGTCAGTACACATCATGGAGCAAGCCTCTAATTCACTACCTGAAGAGGTCATGCAAACAAACGATCTGATTTTGCCACAGCTAATGCCATGACCAATCACAATGCCACAAAGAGAAAGCAACATAATAATGAGGGCAATCAGATTTCAGAGTACATGCTGATTGCCTGGTATGCTAGAAATTGAACAATTTCTCTCTTCCCCCTTTTAACGTAGCCAGCCATAACTTTGCAATTGGCCAAATATATTATATGGTTTAGGTGCTTGGACCTAGAATTGAAACAACATGGGCAAGTCGCCCAGCACAGGTGAAAAACTTATCCAGCTATGAGTCAATAGTCTGATCCTTTCTTCCAATATATGTATTTCCATTACATTACCAGTTGGCAAAATAACTCCTGATGTTCACCTGGTAGACATGAGCTTCTGTGGAAATCAGATTTTTTGGAACTCAGTTGCTGCCACTAGAAACCATGCATACTCTTATATCTGTGGACCTAATATCAATGGTTTCAACTATCTGTGGTTTAGAAATCCCCTCCCATCACACAAATGACTGGTCTGCATTTGATTCCAGCCTTCCATTTACTGTTCCCAGACTCTTTGCCAACTCCAGATTTGGAGGAGGAAGGCAGAGGGCAAATAACGCAATGCTTGCTTCTCTGGGAAACTGTCACCAGCTTTCAAAACAGAGTATGCACAATTTGTTTTGGAAAGTGTTTGGTATGGGCAAATAATTCTTTTTTTCAAGTTTTATTTTTATTTATTTCAGATACTGGAAAAGGAATTTTGGATGTACAACAATAGGGATGGGTGTACACAGGCATACAGATAAGGTTCTCCAGGCACAACACCTATTTTACATTTGGCATTTCCTTAAGTATTTGGCAATACTTAATACTTAATATTAAGTATTTCCTTAATACTACTTTACATACATCTAATTAATCAATTTCTATCTTTTTTGCTATATTCATAGAATTCATAGAATTCTTGAGAACTGAAAGCTTCCCTTTATGATGAGGTATCCCTTCCCAACTGAAGTTGCGCATAGCAATGATCACATTGCTCTCTGATAAGTTATATATCTTTTGATTTCAGTGTGTATAGGGAATACACATGTGTACATGCTTTCATGGCATTGGGTACCTGCTAAGAAAGAACAGCTCAGGCCTCTACTGTGATTCTAGGATGGAAGGAAAGAGCCTTTAATGTATAGGCCAAGAAGTGGGTCCACCTTTTGACTCAACCTTAACTGGTCCAATTCTATTTGGGCTTTCTGCTGATATTAATAAATGGAAGACCTATCGTAGGTTCCTGGTATTGCAGCCACTGAGATAGTGCAAGCAAGAGATACCAGCATGAATGGCTGGCAATCACCCAGCAACTGCTAATGCCAGTAAATTGCTGATGGTGGTGGGACATAGGTGAGGACGTGGAGATCTGAGTCAACTGAGCTGTATCAGAGAGGGCAAGGCACAGAGATTAGTGATATCCGATTCTGGAAATGGTTCCAATCTCTTTTTGCCCCATCCAACTTGCTAGCCAAACATTTGGCACAGATCCAAGTAGGGCCTTTGGGGATCAGAGAAATACATATGTAAGAAGTAAAATTCTCATTTTGCTTCTGCTACATCATGGTCACTCAGTTCTCATTTCTGCCGCAGCATGGTCTCCTGCTGGCTCACAGCATACATGAGAGGCTGTGCTTCATGCTATGGGCTAATTGAGGATAGGATTATACTGCAAGAAAATTTTGTAGCTGTTGTTGAAAAGTAGTACAATATATAAATGCTTTTAACCTATTTTTAACTGCTAAACCATTGATTTGTGCTGCTGGTCACCACACAGGCTTCCTGCACACAAAATAGATTTCCCTCTCATGTGCATATAAACACATGTGTGAAAAGTACACTCAGAGCAAGTGTACCAATTTCAGTACTGCCAGTTTTAGTACTTTCTGTTTTTGGCTGTGCGAATGTTCAGCTGAAATTAGCATCAATTACACCTTTAAAATCTGAATTGCTCAGATGTGAACCTTCCACGTGATGGACGGGATTGCTGCCATATTATTAGTGTTATATTTCTGTTAACAGCAGATTTATAGTATCCCACATACTTAACCTGATGGTAAAAGAAAACAGCTATTTTTTCCTTCACAAAAGCTAACAATGTTTAGCTTTTGCGTATTACACTATAAGGAAGAATGTACAAAAAAACCCTTAAGGAATTTCACTAGTTTTATCAAAACTCTTTTGGCTTATCTGTGAAATTCCTCTGATGTCTTATCAAATGAGAAACCATCACATTCCCTTTGAGCTTCATGTTGGGCAAAATCCAATAACAACTTTGGAACATGCAAAAACAATCTGAGACATTTCATGTGTCTTCTTGAAGCTCCTTCGGCTTCCCTTGAAATCCCTTTGAGGTTTCTTATGCAGAGAGGAAGAACAACCTCTGCCTTTTAGATGTTGCTTTTTTGCCAGTTCTTCCATGGCAGCTCCAAACTGAACAGAACCTTTGCCTGCCTTCAACATGCTCAAAGAACCATGAATATGAGAATATAGGCCCATATTCTAAAGTCAAATTAAGCCCTTTGCTCCAGAGCAATTAAGGTGACTTTCCATAAAATAACACTAGATGGTGATGTAACTGCGTGGACCTGTAACTGCTCTGGATTTTGCCTTATGTTGAGCTATTTAAGTGTTATCAACTGACCAGGGTGACCATATGACCAGATAAACCCGGATTTGTCCGGATTTTTAGCCTCCTTTCCGGGTGTCCTACATTTTGGCTTCATTGTCCTACATTTTGAAACTTCATGATAGTGCACTGTACCCCATCATGCCATATGTCATTGGATTCGTATTGAAGAGCAGAATCCAATGCAAAAATCATTTTGGAGATATCTCATTCCTATCAAAAGTTATGGTCAAAAAACCAAAACAAAAAACAAAAAAATTACACTTTTCGGCAATTTTTTTAAGCGGGTAGGAATTTTGGCCTGGGATTAGGAATTTTGGCCCTGGGGTTCAGGAATAATCTGGTTACCCTGCAACTGATACAACCGTGAAACACCAGATTAGTCTATCAATGAACTATCTTTAATTAACAGCTCAATCTTATTCTTAGGCTGAGCCCATGTACGAACTGGGATATATATGTACTATAGGTGTATGTGCTATAATATGTACTATAGAGTTATTTAAAATTGATAAAAATATTAATTGGGAATAAAAATACACTATAACACTTTTTTTCAGGCATCCTTTTTAGGATGCCACTATCATCCCAGAAAAAAAGAAAGCTTTTTAGACTGCCTATAGTTAGACATGTTTTTTTCTGAGTCAGCTGCACTGGATTTCTTAATCTTCTCCAAGATGCATGAAAGGGATCTTTTTAAAAAGAGAATAAAACATCAATTCTCTAAGAAAAGATACTGTGAGATGAGGAGAGAGGGTGTGACGCAAGGCAGGCAGACTAAATTGAGCAGGAGTGCCTGGACATCAAGATCCATACCCCAAGGAATTCTATAGCTGTGGTGAACCTTGACACCAGAGGCAGCCATGAAAGGAACTGGCTACAAGTGAATGTACAGTCACTACAATATCATGAAAGAAACAATGCTAGCTTGGTTTGATGCTCACCTGTGCCCTTTCGTACATTATTTTGGGAAGAACTATGAATGCCGACAGCTTTTTTCTGCCTTTCCCTTTTGGAATTGCAATCACTTTCCTCGTACAATGGTACATTGAATAAAGAGTGTCTTGAATAAAGAACGTTTTGTATAAAGAGCAAATTTTTCTCAGAAATTTTGACTTGCTTAAAGAGCACAGTCTTGAGTAAAGAGTACTTGTGAGGAATTTTGGAATAGGCTCCCATGGCAAAGAAACTCACAGGCGGGACGAGGGGACTAGTTTGAGCTACAGTGGGGCCCTGGGCAAACTTTGGAATAGGCTTCCATGGCAGGGAGGGGTCCGGGGGTGTCGCAAAAGTGTTGTAAGGGACTTCTGCACAATTCTACAAGGGAAGATTAGGCCAGTGCACAGACATGCGCCAGCCTCCCCATGTACCGCTGGAACAGGGAATCAAGTTAGTTGTGGTGGCCTAAATTGGTTAGGATTGTGCCCTGCGAGATTTGCTGCTCTTGCTTTCACACATAGAAGTTTTTCCCTCATTATATGGCTATGATTTTCAACCTTGAAATCCAGATGCATGCACACCACCATTAATTGCAGTGTCAGAATCTGTAGGCACAATAATTGTTCCAATGACGGTGCGCTGATAGTAGTGAGCCCTAAATCAGTCTCAGTGTTCAGTTTAAGAGCTGATATAGGATTGCATAAATATCTGCGCTTCCATTATTTTCATGTGCCAGTAAAATGAGCTTTTCCCACATTCCATCAGTATCTCCCTTTGCCTCAGTTAGAAATCGACTGGGTCTGATAAGCTTCTTTCTGTCTATTATGTGTGTGTTCGTATGTGCACGTGCATTGCAGCACATGCAAATGTCTCCCAGAGCAAACAGACTAGGGATAACATGAACACACAGGCAACCCTGTTTTTATTCTCACTTACTCAGCACTCTGGCATGGGCTTCTTATCTTATACATCATTATTCCCAGCCTGCTGCAGTGATTCCGCAAAGTCAACTTGGAGCCTTAATACAAAGAGAAAGCAAAGCAAAAGAGATGTTGTTGTTCCTTGCTGTTTTCAGGGCTTGGCACATTTGCTGGCTTGAATGTTTTAGTACTGTTAACACAAGTTGCCTGACTTTGAGAATAAATTTCCAGTAGTCCATTATTCAGAGGAGGCAGAATGACTTGTGGTGCAATCCTATATTGAATGCAAGGCCGCTGGTGCACAGGCGGCAGCGTCCAACACGCTGTCTGGAGAAACAGGGAAACAGACAGTATATACCACCTTGGAAACTGTTTAGGTAAGAGAGGTAAGAGGGGAAAAAGTATTGAGTGTAGGCCATAGAAAGGTCTCTAAACGGACTTCCTCAAAGCTCTTTTGTTCGCACAGTTCTGAGGAGCCTACTGGGGATGTGTCTGGCCTAGGATGAGGGTTCAAGATATAGAGGTTGCTGCTTCCACCTTGACCCATCCTGGGCTGCCCTGATCTACCCCAATCCATTCCGCAATACATTCTTCAACTGGCAGCCAGTTAGTCCAGTGTGCTGATAGTACCCAGCTTTCCAGCTGCTTGTGTGGTGGAATCACAGCATGGGCCAGCAGTTAATCTGCCATGACGGCAGAGCCCTCATAGTGCCGGCCTACCCTAAAGTACACCAGCACTACCAGTCAATAGGATTGGTCATTAGGGATCCAAATCCAGACATATACCACTACATAAATCTTTTTCCACTGTCATTTCTTTATACAACTATGGGCGTAATCCAAAAGCATCCTTGGGCCGACATAAAACCAATGTTGTTGCAAAAGCATAAAGCACTTCCATGTTGACTTTAGTACAGGGAGGCTAATGAAAGGATGAGCACAAGCCTTCCTTTACTACTGTGGGCCCCAATCAGAAGTGAGTATGTGATGGCCAAGCTAAAGCAGCACAGATTCAGTGCAGGCAAGCCAACCTGTCCCTTCCAGCACGAGTTAGGATTATGCTGTAACTGCATGCCACCTGTGATGGTTTCCTATCGAGTCCACATCTCCTTCGTTGCACAAATATGGCAGAATCAGATGTTTCCAAGATTCACTGGGCACCATTACCATCTATTCTATAAGACATTTCTATGTGTATAATTTAGACATGCAGCATTTCACTAGTGGTCAATAGCAGCGTTTATTGAGTGTAAATGGTATTTTCATATATTTGACAATGATGCAAAGCAGGGGTGTCATTAGGATTCACACCATTCTCAAGACGCCCCTGATGCAATCCATATAAAATACTTTTTATATGCAAACAAAAACCCCTTTTCCTCATCCTTTACCATATCATGCTTTCTTTTTACTTCACTTCAATCTTGGTCCATGACTTGGAAAATCTTTCCATTTCTGCAGTTATTTCTGTCTTCCCACATTCAAGCTACAGAAAATAGAGGGGTTTATGTATATAATTTTTTTGGCATGGATACTTTTTCACCGTTAGCTGTACTACGCATCATTCTCCTTCGTCCTAAGTAACATAATAAAGATCTAGGTCACTGTTGCACATCACCCACATATTATTATCTACTACCACCTGTGCATTCAGTTACCATTCTTTTTTCATTGTTATTTGAAACATATATATAAATATGAAGCGACAAGAATGGTCAATGATCATTGGGATGGAAGGGAAGCCCTACAAGGAAAGTTTGGGGGAACTTGGGATGTTCAGCCTGGAGAAGAGGAGGCTGAGAGGAGACATGATTGCCCTCTTCAGATACCTGAAGGGCTGTCATAGGGAGGAAGGGGCTCATTTGTTCATAGCTGCTTCTGAAAGTGGAACTAGAACCAATGAGTACAAACTGCAAGAGAGGAGATTCCGGTTGGATATCCGGAAAAAATTCCTGACGGTGAGGGCGGTTCGGCAGTGGAACAGATTGCCAAGGGAGGTGGTGGACTCTCCCTCACTGGGGATCTTCAAGCAGAGGCTCGATGCACACCTGTTGGTGATGCTCTAGGGGAATTCCTGCTGCAGGCAGGGGGTTGGACTAGATGACCTACTCGGTCCCTTCCAACTCTATGATTCTATGATTCTATATTCTCACACCAATTGGAACATGTCTCCACAACAATAAATAAGTGATTTTCTAACCAGAAGCTGAAAGTTGTAACTGTTTATGGCAACCTTGAGGATGTCTACAATAAATGCACACAAAATATCAGCACCTGTACTATATTATGCGTTGTTGTTTTTTTTTTTTAAAAAAAGATCAAAATACACGAAGGAGTGTTATTTCAAAGAATAAAAGCTCTTGGGAATGATGACTCCATTCTGGGTAACATCCTGGTGACCACTCATTATATGAGCATTGCATCCCCTGATGAGCATTTCACCTTATCATACAAGCCATTACTTCAGTTGCTTAGAAACAAGGAATGTATCCTGCATTTGCTGAGCATTTGGGCCTTCTCCAGTAGAGCACTTAAATATGCTTGTTGTCCCCTGTGTGGTGTCATTGAATCTAATGGGTCTGGGGATAAAAGTAATTGCTCTATCCAAGAGAGTTTCCCTCAGAGTCAAGGCTGATGTACGATTGTAGAACGGCACGCAGGCAGCCACGCCGCATCCCTCTTCATGCAGTGCTTTTAATGGAGAAAGATCGAGGGCAGCCATTTTCTAAAGCAGTCGGTCCCGTTTCTTTCACGGCTATTCATTTACTTTTACCCAAGGAAGTAATTGCCACAGGAAATCCTTTACAATACAGTGAACACGGAGCAATGCTTAAGTCTTGTACAGGAAAACCTATAGTGTTTCCAGGTGGGGGAAAAAAATTCCCTTATGTTATTATGTGTTACCTCTCTAACCTTTGTTCCAAAGCAAGGTCAAGCTAAGTAATTGAAAGCAATGATGTGCAGTGACTTTTTCAGCAAAGCAAGCAAAGAAAAAGAGATTATTCCAATGTACATATAGGCTATGATCCAGAAGACTGAATAAAACACACACACACACACACAGAGAGAGAGAGAGAGAGAGAGAGAGAGAGAGAGAGAGAGAGAGAGAGAGAGAAAGAGAGTACACTAAGGGTGAAATCCAGAGTAACTACGGGGAGTCCTTGCTCCGGTGTGAGAACAGTTTATTCTGGATTTCAATATGAATTTCCCATAGGTCTTCACTAGGAGGTGCAGTAAGTGCGGGTGTACATAATGTCTCTTACGTGCTCCCGTAGTTACTCTGGATTTGGGGGTAAAACTCCTACCCATACCCATACACATTGACACACATACTCCTACTCATTTTCCTTCTACAATTTTCTTCTGATTTTCCATCCTTTTAAGTTTCTCTTTAGGGAAATTTGCTAAACGTTCTGCAAGAAGAAACCGGATTCCTATTCTCTCTCACTGAACCCTGCTAAATTAGTTAATTAATTATAATTATATTTTGTTATATAATTATTTTATAAACTTTATATTTTATTTTATAAACTTTATTTTAAATAATATTTTATAAACTTTAAAAAATGAAATATATAATTTTATTTTATGATGATTAATATTATTAATATTATCTTATAAAAATATAATATAAAATACCGGTTTATATTATAAAAAGACTATTTACTCGAATCTAACACTCAGCCAAATTTAGGGCACAATCCAGAGTAACTATGGGGAGTCCTTGCTCTGGTGTAAGAACAATTTGCTCTGGATTGCAATATGAATTTCCCATAGGTTTTCACTAGGAGGTGCAGTAACTACGGGTACGCGTAATGTCTCTTACGTGCACCCGTAGTTACTCTGGATTGTAGGGCCTGTCTCCTAAATCAGGGTGCACATAAGATTCAATGTTTAATTAGGTTTGAGTAAATGTGGTGTTTTGATTATAAGTATAAGTTATACATAGATTTGATGTCACATTAGATTTGAGTAAATACTTTATAGTTATAATTAATTAATACCCATTCCTTTCCATGCCATTTCACTAGTGAAACAAATGCCAAAACAAATGCCCAAGGTGATTTACAAAGTTTTAGTTTCTCCCCTCCTTTTGTTTCACAACAACCCTGTAAGGCTGGTGAGGCTGAGAGTGAGTGACAGACCCAATGTTACTCAGGAAGATTCATAGCTAAGGAAGGATTTGAACTTGGATTTTCCAAGTCTCAGTTCAACTCTCCCACCAATATACCATCTTGGCTCTTATTGTCAGCATATCTAATCAGACCTGTGCCTTCTTTTTAGTATGTTGTTCACATAAGAGGAGACAGGCAGCACAATCCAGAGCAACTAATTTGTCCACACAAGAGCCCTTGGGTTGCCCTATCTATCACTAGGATGGAGCAACTGCAAGATGCTCCGCCCCAGTTACTCTGGAAGAGGCTTAGGGCAGAGCAAGGCAACATAGGGTCCCCTAAGAGAGGTGGACCTGCTCTGCCCTAACTGCTCTGCCCTAAGCAGTTCAGGAGAGGCATGTTGAGGGCATGTTTGGCATTGCCTAGAGCAGAGCAGTTACTCTGTATCCAGAGCCTGTTTCCAAGGCAGAAATGCCCTCTTCCAGCCCTCAGAGTTATACCACCACAGGAGCAGGTATAATAATGAGTAGACCTATAGGGGTCCATGATAAGGCCCGAGTAAGAATGGCAGTGCTGACCACAAATCTGAGTTCTTGGCCAGCCTAGCTGCAACCCCTTCCTCTCAGCCTCAGGATATGGAACAACTACGGCAGCCCACTAACCTCAGGATACAGCAGGCCACTCCAAACATCCACCCTCCACTAGAGGAACTGCAGCTGTAACTGGTTGTCAGGAACTTCTAGGCTTTCTTATAAGGCAGACACCACAGCTGTTCCTTGTTCAGTGTGATCTGAGGGGGGTCTCCTCAGGAGCAAGTCCTCCCCATGTGTCAATTACTTAGCATGCTCTGGAGCAGTTAGGGCAGCCCAGGCTTCCTGACTCTCTGGATGCAGCATAACTTTATGTTCTGGATACAGAATAGTTAGGAGAGAGCAGTTAGGGCAGAGCAGGCTGAACTTGCTCTGGATTGTGCCCTAATTCTGGGATTTGTATGGTCAAACAAGGCATATCTGGATACCTGGGTTTTTGTCTGTTTTAACTGATGGCTTTCAGTGTATGGTACATAGTTCATTTGAACTGTTGCTCATGAGTGTAAATTACAATCTGACCATCTTCATTGGCTTTACAAGAGGACGGGGCACTGTGAGGAGATGGAAGTGGTTGTGTTAGATACTATTCACTTGCCCAGATTTTGCCTTTAGACCTCCAGTGGTGGATCCCTGATCAGGGTGACCATAAAAATTGGTGGACAGAGTGCCTGTACCTATAACCAGTGATGGGCCTCAGGGGGTTCTCACAGGTACCCTTTACTAATGAGCGCCTGGTTCTGAGAACAGGTTACTAATGGGACATAGAACCTATTGTTAATTTAGGTTATTAGGACTCTGTGATGCCAGCTGGATCCAATTGTATTGGCTCTGCCTTTCCATTGGACTAATTCAGTGGCGTGGAGAGGGGGGATTTGCTGCTTGGGTAACAGCCTATCCTCCATAACAATCCAACCCAGGCTTTTGTGCTTTGCATGCAGTGTATGCAGCGCCAAGGACAATACCATAGTCTTTCAAGACTAACGGAGGCCTGCTTTTAGGACATAGAACCCGTTGTTAATTTATTTGAATCCCACCACTGCCTATAACCAATGCATAGACTAGGGAATTGAGGCAGGTGCTGCTTTTTAACCCTGTCTATGATGAGCTAAACCTGCTTCAACTCCCCCTTCTGCGCAATAGTTAAAGGTACAGGCACTCTGTCCTCCATTCTGTATGGTCACCCTGTGACCCTGATCTGTGCGGTGATCCCATGAATGAGGCTTTGGACCAACTCTATGACAAGATGGAAAACAGCAACAGCTCTTTCTCGTCCGACATTTAAAGCTCTACCAATGTTTGAGTCAAATTTGTATGTGTCAGGCAATGTACCTTGGTTGCCGAGGAAACCCGTACATTGCGCATGGATGGGGTTACGAAGATTTCAGGAGTGTGAGGACAGATAGAATAAAACTTTTGAGAGTAGTCCCTGGTTTATCGGTTGGCTCACTGATTAGGAATACAAATTAAGAGCCTTATAGCTTTCTAATGACTCTATAACTAGGAGCCATTTACTACCAGCCCCTGAGGCTGAAAGCTATGATCATTGCAAGCAACTGATAAAGAGCGTTCCTTCTTTGGAGCAGTTCTTTGATAAAGATGTGCATTCATGCACCACATTATGCATCAGGACAAGAAGAGGGAAAAATGCAGAGCATAAAGCCACCATCAGCTTATAATAGCTCTCTCTAGCCTGTTTTATCCTGGGGAAAAAATTACAACAGACCTGACATATTTAAAGGTGCATTAGTGCTTCCTTTATAGTAGATCTAATTTACTGTTATTCTTTGATATATACCTACACCAGAAAGGAGGAGGAGAGAAATATTCTTGATAAAAGCCAACAAGTGAGGGTAGAATCGGGGAATGTCATATTCTTTTACCTACAACATGTACTTCTGGTAATTTTTGACCCTGCAGACTCAGTGCAGCCCATCAGCCACATGTGATTCACAACACCCCTGTTTCTGCAATTTGAGGGAAGTAGCAGAAAACAAACGTATACTGAACCCACAGTAGGTGACAAACCTGCATTTGGTAGGATGCGTTCAATTTGAAGTTGTACAGGTTGTGCAGTCCAGTTCAGAATGTCCTATAGACACATCCACTTGGCTAAGAAAGAACTTAGGGCTTTGGTTGATCTACTATAATCATTTATTTATTTATTTATTTATTTATTTATTTATTTATTTATTTATTTATTTATTTATTTTATATCCCGCCTTTCCTCACCTGCAAGAGGGAGCTCAAGGCGGCTAACATCAGAAAAATAAAACACCATTAGATCATGAAAAGAGATTAAAACATAATTAAAATACAATTAAAATACAATTAACTGAGAATTAAAACAGACTAAAACATTTGTTAAAAACAATAAAATAGAACAATAAAACTGCCCCCCCAATCTCTGCCCCATTTAAAAAGCTTTTTTAAAATAAAAGGTTTTAAGGCTCCGCCTGAAGCTCTGTATTGAGGGAGATTTCCTCAGTTCTAAGGGGAGTTCTAAGGTTCTAATCATGTAGTGCAAATCCCATCATAATTTTTTTATTTACAGGATGATTTTTCAAATGCAGATAAATTTTTTTATGTGTGAAAATAATTCTCCAGATATGAGTTTATGAGACAACACTACATCCATTCATTAATCTGACATGAATTTTTTTTTTGTCAGGCAATGTGTTCAAGGACAGTTTTATGTGCTGGATGAATGCTGCACATTCTTTTTCTCAGAATTGCTGGGAAAGATTATAGGGACTGGGAGAGTGTGTAAACTATTCTCTTCATGGATGCGTGACAGAAGAGAACTTGCTCCATCATGGAAAGGCAGGATAACCATATAGAATGGAGGACAGAATTCATCTACCTTTAACAACTCTATATAAGAGGGAATTAAGGCAGGTTTGGCTCATCATAGCTGGGTTTTAAAAGCAGCACCTGTCTCAATTCCCTCTTATATGGAGTGCTTAAAGATAAAGGCACACTGTCCTCCAGTCTATATGGTCACCCTGTTGAAAGAGGACTATTGGCTGGAAATCTGGATGAGCATGTGAAATGGTAATTTACTGGACAGTCACAATTCTCTGTTTGGCAAGCAACATTAATCCCAGGAATGCGATGTGGTCAAAATCACAGTCTCTTTCTCTAGGCCATGACTTGAGAAATGAGAGAGACTTTGAAGGGTAAGAAGACACAACTCATTCCTCTTAAGAATTCCCTTTCTGCTACATCAAATAGCCACCAGACCCCAAGTCTCTTAACAGATCTCTCCAAGTCGAAGGTCTGTCACCCCGTTTGTATTTTTGAGTTTGCTGGCTTTGAAAAGCAACATCAAGAAAAAATGTACCAAATGTCTCTATGCTCCACTTAAAAGAGTCTCTTTCATAGCCACCTGACCAGGACTAAAGTATCTTCATGAAAACCACCTTGTTTACAGATGTTCTGTTTCCCCATTGTGGTAAGAACGAATCCCAAAGGCAAGTTTGTGAAAAAAATTTTTTTTATCCATTGCTTATGGCAAGTTCAAATGTTTTCTTCTATCTACAGTTGCCAACAACTGACCCTCACTTTACATTAGACTGATCAGTATTAATACCCTAAATATATGTGAGCATTCACCTGGTTATTTCTTGCATATCAAGTTGTTCAGAAGGGCTGAAGTAAGAAAAATCGAGTTGTTTTCTGATCAGTTGGCAACACTACTCTATTCCAGCTAGGCTGATTTTACCATTGAATCACACATTCAGCTGAAAATCATCAAACCCTGTGTCAGGTGTAATGAATTTATAGATTGTATTTATGAATGTGATGTGGCATTGATCAACAATTTGTTGTCACTTCAACGTATGAAGGGAGCCCAGGTGTGTACATGCTGGAGCTCTTTGCACATTGTAATGTAGGTCAATGGACAGCACTTCCCCTGTGTTTGCTGTCCCCTAATAAACACATGAGAAGGGTGAACATGTTGAGTAAACAGGTGATTCATTTGTAAGCACCCATTAAAACCCATCCTTTAAGGATCAGAGCCTCTACAGACTGAAAGATTCACATGTCAACCAGGCCAATGATTTTTCAAGCCAATCTCTAGAAAACAAGACAAATGACCCAATCCTATCAAGGGCCTACAGCAGTAGACCTTACAGTTAAATCTTGTTAATAGTCCAAACTTCTCTTCTCCCTCTACTCAAGCCTCATCTCCTGCCCTATTCCCTCTAGGAGTTTAATGCTTTCTCTTTTTTAAAAAATAACGGGGGGTTTTAAGGCAGTTAACTATGTCCTCTTTTTCCAGGACTTGTCCTCTTTTTTAGCCTTGTGCCCTGGAAAGAGCCTTCCTTGTCCTCAATTGCCTTGTGAGCAGGCAGCATGTAGTGTGCTTATAAATCATAAATTATATGTAATTAATTATATTTAATAATTTTAAATTTAATAAACATCAAGAAACAGTGCAATCCTAACATATGTCTCCTCAAACATAAGCCCCATTGTTCAGTGGGTCTTACTCCCAAGAAAGTGTGTTTAGAACTGCAAATATAGTATATATATAGACTTCTCATGTCCTACATTTTTCTTGGGTCTCCTAAATTTTGGGGGTGTCATTTCCTCTTTTTTGTTTATGACATATGGTTAATCTGCCTATAGCCTTCTTGGAATTAATAAATTATGGCTGCAATCTTAAAGACACTTTCCTGGGAGAAAGACTCATTGAACACAATGGAGCTTACTTTGAATAGACATGGTTAGGACTTTGCTCCATATGTATTAAATTATATGTAATAATTTTTAATGTAATATTCATAGGATCATTGATATTCAGTAATACTGCATGGAATTCAATAATATTACAGTAAGCAATATACACAAGGGTTTTGAATATACGTGGAAGCAATATACGCAAGGATTTTGACCTTTTATTTTTTGTTTTGCACTTTTCTTGGGTGTTCTACATGGGTGGGGGAATTTCTCCTCTGTCCTATTATGACTTATGGTCACCCTGATCTAGCAAAAGACTTGCTGGGTTTAAAACTGATTTAATCCCAAATCATACTGAACATGTTTAATTATAAGAACTTAAATTGAACTGGGTGTTGGGTAGAAGTGAAAATCTTACTGAATTTTTTTTTGGGGGGAGGGGGTTGAGGTTATTTACTTGATTAAATTTAATGTATTTACAATTATTTATTTGTTTTAATTTACTTGATGATGTCACTTCCAGCCATGACATCACTTTTAGTAGATACTGGAAGATTATCCCTCTATAAAGTGGGTCTCAAGATAAAAGGTTTGAGAATCGCTTCAATAGGTTGTTATAAAGTGGCACCCTTGGGGGTGTGGGGTGTGGGTTGATACTAGTGACCAAAATGGCTGAAAATCATGGTTTTTAGGAATAATCCCATCATCTTATATACTGTTGGATGCATAGTTTGTAGCAGAATGCAGTGCAACAAACCACTTTGAGATATCTTTGTACTATTAGAATGTATGGCTAAAAACCAGTGGAGGCATGGCAATGGCATGTAACCATGCCCAGCATCCAGGTTTTTGCCCCACCCACTGCATGGGTTCTCACACTGGGCTCCCACACTGTGTGACGCAACGACACCCTTGGCTAGGGCAGACCATGGAATGCTCCAGATGAGAAGCAGGAAAGGCAGGGGACATGGAATGGCTAAGTGAGAATTAGAGTGACAAATGTATATCCCAGATCATTGTCCCCCATCTAGGGCTGTGGGTGGCGCAACTGGTTAAGACACTGTGCCTGTAAACCAGCAGGCCAGAGTTCGAGACCCGGGTCGGCCCCATAAGACAGGGTGAGCTCCTGTCCTTAGCCCAGTTCTGCGACGCCAGCTGGATCCAATCGTATTGGCTCTGCCTTTCCATTGGACTAATTCAGTGGCATGGAGAGGGGGGATTTGCTGCTTGGGTAACAGCCTATCCTCCATAACAATCTAACCCAGGCTTTTGTGCTTCATATGCAGCGCCGAGCACGATACCATAGTCTTTCAAAGACTGATGGAGGCCTGCGATGTCCCCAGCTGCCACCCCACCCTTTTCTCTCCTTGGGCATGCAACAGCTACAAATCTGGTGTCGGTTCAAAGACAACCATAAATACCCAGAAAGCCTGTTGAAGAGGAAGTAAGAATAATTTTTTTCTTATTGGCCTTCTATTTGGCCACCCATCATTGCATGCAGCACATGCTCCGTTGGTTTGCATTGGCATGGTAGGATTGGACTGAAAGATGTCTGACATCTGTTTGTGCTTGGTGAAATTTCTCTTATTCTCTGTTTTTAAAATATTTACTTTTTGTTCCTCACCCTCATGGCCCTTCTCTATAGGATTTTGCTGCATCTGAAATGACAGCGTCTCAGAACATCACACAAAATATCATTCAGGATGTTATTCCACCGCAGGAAAAGATGTTTGAAACATCAAAATCAGAGAGAGAGAGCTCCTTCATGTCACATTTCCTGATCAAAGCAGGACCAATGCTACTCAGGTATGGCTCATTTGAATGTTAACAAATAACAAGGAAAGGGTCAGTTGCAGAACTAACCAAGAAATGCCTTCATGCAACCTCAACTACATACTAGACCGACCGACCGACCGACCGACAGACAGACAGATAGATAGATGCAGTAGCAAGTTGAGGTATTATGCAGCATATAGTAGCAAGTACACACACACACCTCACACACTCAGATGACTCTCATTCAAAGGAGTTTTGTTTCCAGAACCTCTGCAGATATTGAAATTTAAGGATGTTTAAACCCTCTAAATGTGACCAGCACTGTGCTGATTCTCAGAATACTCTTTTGATAAAAAATATTTCCAGTTTCTCAGAAGAGAAACAGGAAGTGATTTTTAATGCCTTTCTCTGGTATTCTGAGGCCCAGAGAAGCCCTCTGTGGCATTTTGGTGCCATTTTTGCACCACCGTACGTTGGAGCAATGATGGGCTATAGGAATGCCACATAAGTGACATATTTCAGAGTTGTTTTTCAACCTCCCCTGTGCTATTGCTGGTTTTTGGCCAAAGCAAAATTGAACATTTCTTCTTGGGCAAAACATCTGACAAACTTAGAGAGAGGCCACTTGAGTATCAAGAAGATTAGTAGAATTTATTGGGGGGGGGGTCAAAATTCACCATATTTAAGTTACTATGACATACCTAAAAAGAAAGTGGTTGAGACTTTAGAGATCTCCTCTCCAAATCTTAGGCATGCCACAGGATGCATTTTTTTAAGGAAACGGAAATTTCTCATAATGGGTTTTGCAAACTTTTAAAGAGGTACTTTAAAAGTTATATCCACTTAGGTTTAGTGAATGTTTTCCTTGCAAAGAACAGAACCCATCCATACTTCTATTGCTCTGCTTTTGCGGTGCAGTGAATCATAGCAGCAGGCTGTTTGGCTTCCCCTTTGCTACAATTCAAGGAGAAATTTGTGTAGATCTGCACATGCATTGCATTTCTAGCCCACCAAACCTTTACACATAATGAATAGCTCCTTTGAGCCATTTACAGCCCAGAGCCATTCTTCTGCCCAGTCAGGGGGCGACAGAAGTCATATCAGATGAGGTTTTCCCTGAGCTTCATCCCTGCTTTTACCAGTACCCTCATTTTTTTCCTGCTGTATCGCTCCACATTTGCTTTCTTCCTGGCATGACAGTTCTATTTGTAGCCCCATCCCTTTTCAACTCTAACATATTTGCTCTCTTTTCTCCTTTCTTCTACAACATCTATGGTTGTCACATTATTCCTCAAGCCTGGAGGAGCACAATGACTTCTTAGGCAGGTGTCACCGCCGCTCTGTGAATCAACCATCAGGAGGTATTTATGGAACTAGTGAATGTCTGGCTAGGAGCTGTATAGGAAGTACAACTCAGGTCATATCGTTATGGGGAGTAGCAGTGCACCTAGTGGGTTTTCCACCTAATAAGGTGGATTATTTAAGTCAAGTGGACCTTACCGGAGTGGAACTGAAGCAGCTTCTGTAATTTGGGGGTCAAGGTGGGGGTCCTGAAAGAGCCCTCACATTTTCGTACTTTAAAAAATTTTCCATCAAAAAATAGAATGCCATTTCATATGCTGGCCTCTCTATAGTCTCTGCATGTTGTTCTGTCTGCCTATACTATTATTATAAAAAACTGTTGACATTTCTTCTGAATTAAAATTGCAGATATACTCCCCTTTACAGTCTGGCTCTCTCTGACACATAGATCACAGTCTTAATCATGTCAACTCAAAAGTAAGCTCCATTGTGTTCAATGGGTCTTACTCCCAGGAAAGTATGTTTAGGATTGCAGTCATCCACACACATTCTTGCCACCTCTGCTCAATTCTCAGAACTTTGGGCAAGCATCCATGCAACTGCAGGACATAACTCATTAGTTCTGCAAATTGTTTCTTATGGCTGCTTCTTACTTTGGCTGCTTCTTATGGCTGCTTCTTACATGAACTGGACTATAAATATGCACCAGAATCTCTAAGCACACAAGGATATATGCTCTATATGGGCCTTTGGCTTGAATCAGCAAGGCTCTTCTTATATCTTTGCATGATTGGGAATTGTATTTTTCTGGGTTTAAGAATACATAATGCAATGACCATAGTTGTATTCTGTTCATAGCATCCCACTAAAAATGTGAAGTACAAACAGCAGGTGCAATCCAACTTCATCTCTCCATTCATAGAGTGAACATATGTAGAGTCTTAATTTGTTTAACTAAAGCTGCTGTTATGCTTATCAGGAGACGTCCACTGGCAGAACTGAGAAGTAAACCAGCAGGCCTATGTGCTGCTGTGCCATAAACCACCCGAGCTGCAGGCTGTAGTGTTCCTAGGTTGGCAAATATTTGATGGATCAGAGTAATCCCATCCATGCAAGCAGGTCATTGGCCTTCCCTGACCTGCAAAAACTCAAGAAGCCAAGGCAAAAACAACACCTGGTCATTCTGATACAGGACATTCATTTGGTGTCTTTCCAGTGACATGTTTTCCTTGTAAACATGTATATCTGTGCTGTCGGTCATAGGTGTAACTAAAGGCTCTGGCATCCTGGGCAAAAATGTTGCACGTGACTTTGTAACATCTCTTCTTCCAGGTTCTCTTTGAAGAGATGCTGGTACAGCTGCAGTTTTGTAGCATCGCTGCTGCCCCATTTCTTTTCCTGTAGAGGTTCCCACTTGGTTTATGTCACCACTTCTTTTGTGCCACCCACACTCGTACACACAGGGTGCAATCCTAACTAATTTAGGCTGGCATAACTCACTTAGCTCCACATTCCTGTGGTGGTATTGGGAGACTGGTGCATATCTGTGCACTGGCTTAATCCCTCCAGGAGTGGCACAGAAGTGCAATACTGATACCGGCTTAACTGGGGCTTAGGATTGGAGCCTAAAATGCTAATTTTGGTGACAGTAAACTATGGGGTGGCGGTGAAGATAAGATTGCCACCAAGACTGTATAATTCTGTTTATTACTTGTATTTGCATTTGAGGCCAACATAAAATATTTAAGGAAGCCAGGAAAACAAAAACAAAAAAAGACAAGAGGTGTACAAGTGAATAGGTCCCTTGACAGAGCTACTTCCAGAGATTGCATTCACTTTTGTGAAACAAAGCAGCATATTTGCTGATGTGAAGAAAATACTCCGAAACTGAGGGCTGTAAAATACATTGTTTTTTCCCTCAGGGCCCCAGGTGTCTTCTGGAGGACACAATTATCTCTTTACCATTGCTTTCCTTAAATAATAAATACATATGCTGTAGCTCTTTCCTGGCATAATTGGTTAAGAATGGGTTTTCCCCACTTGGGGATCATTGGATTGGTTGAACTCCATTTCACTGAGGGTGAAGGAAACTTTCTGTGACATGAACGTAGCAAACAGCATGACTTCTTTACCTGGTTTTAAAAAAATCAAAGTCACAACCTTACTTTCCTGTTACATAGTTAAAATATTGAACTAGGGATAACTTTGTATGGCAAAGGCGGTGGTGGTGACTGTGCTCATCTTTAATTAGTAGCAAGCCATGGACAAAGGGTTGTAGCTCAATAGTAGAATACCTACATTGTATGCTGTGGTCTCAGTTCAATCCCCAGTATCTTCAATTAGAAGGAGCCCAGGTAGCAGTATCGTGAAATATCTCCAACTGAGACCTTGAAAATGCTGCTACTAAATCTAGTAGAGATTGCTGAGCTAGTTAGTTTGGCATTGTGGGAATGGCTCACATCATCCCCTTGTTTCATTGTGTCACCTCCTCTGTCATAGCACTATCCCCACTTCCAGAATGGCTCCAATTTGGAGACAAATGGTAGCTAGGACAGGTGAGAAGGGCTCTTCTGAGGTCCGCTTGCCACTCTGAATACTCGGAGCAGCAAACACTGCACTGCTCCAGTGGAGAGCCTAGATAACCCCCAGAGAACTGTGTGGATAATGATGACATCTGAACTGGTCTGCCTGTGTTATGCCTCTGCAACTTTATATACTCATGTGACCAATCTGTAATGTAATGCCTGAATCAAAGCTAACCACAATTACCTTTAAAACCAGGGCTAAATGTTGGTTTCCAAACCCTGTTAAAATTAACATCAACCTTGGTACAGGTATTTCATTTCAGCAGAGCAAATACTGAATAGAGACAAGCAAGTAGAATTATCTTGGAAGAGAGAAGGAGGAAGGAGAAAAGAAGGGTATGCACAGCCCTTACGTCACTACCAGGAGTTGGAGGATGCTGGGGGAGAAACTGTCACTGTTCACAACAGAAAACAATGACAAATATAGCATAAGAAGTACTGTACACATTAAAATGATTCCCAGGGATTCTAATCAAATGTTGAAGTGATTGATTAGCTTTGATCCTGATTCCAGCAGGATCCAGCCAAAATGCTGGTTTCTAAGCAGAAGCAACTCTGATTCAATTTGACCATTATGCCTTGATAATCCGCAAAATGTGGACAGGCATTCAAATGAACATTGACTTTGGCATTAATCAAATACAGGAAGCTTCTCTGTACTTTGATCATGAGCACTTTCATTCATGTGAGATGTTCTTATTTAGTTGTACAAAATCCAAAGAAAGGATTAGGAAGAGATATTTTGAAAGCACGAACCAAAATACATGATGCATGCAAATGTGCGCGGGCACACACACACACACACACACACACACACACACACACCAGGTAGGCAGCGCTCATAATTTTTTTAGAAATATACATGAAACACCATATTCAAAAATAATATACAGTGGCACCTTGTAAAATGAATGAGCTGTAAGACGAATGCTTTGAAAGATGAACTAAAATTTATATGGGATTCTGCTTTGTAAGACAAATGCCCATTGGCTAGGCTCCAGTGGCTGAGGAGGAACTTTTTCCTACCTGCACTACCCGCAGCCAGCCAGCAGAGGAACACAGTCCTCCAATCCTCCCCAGCAAACATGTGGTCTCAATCCAGCCAGCTGAGCCCTGCAGCAGCCACCATCAGCTTGAGGGAAACCTCTTCTGGATCCCCCTCTGGACTCCTCTCCACCCAAGGAAGTCTCCCCTGCCTGAACCCCACTACAACCACCACTCTTCCCCCCTCACCACCTTCCCTGCCTGGACCCCACTCAATCCACTTTTGCCTCCAGACCACTTTTGCTGTTCCTGCTGCTGCTGTTTGGAAAGAGTCAGGCTGGCATCCTACACACATTCCTGTGAGTAAGCCCCAGTGGATTCATTGGGACTTGATTATGAGTAGACAGTATAGGATCTTGCCCCTTTTGCATTCAGGCAGAAGCCTTTGCTGCTGCTCTGCTGCAAACTGCCTATCTAGTTTGAATAGATAGATCTTACTCACAGAGAGATGGGTAACTTGTTAAAGATGCTCTAAAAGACACCAGTGACTCTTTCGGTGAAAATTAGTCATCCCTGGCCATAAAGGTTTTTCTTTTCTGTTCTACTAGACAGTATATTACTGTGTTTTATTACAGTAATTGTGTTCTGTATTGTATTATAGTGCTTTGAATTTGATTTCAGTGTTTGGTCATCTTTTTTACATACAGTTAATATTTTCATATGAATATTTTTGGGTTGTGGAACCAATTGTCTGAGTTCCCATTATTTCCCATGGCAAAATTCCACATTGTAAGAAGAATGCTTTGTAAGACAAACATGCTTCTGGAACGAATTAAGTTGTCTTATAAGGCACCACTGTATACAGGTCCAATCTTGTTATACATGGATTTTTTAATACACATATTTGACTCAACACAAGTGGCCACTGCAAATTACAAATTAAAAAAATTACTTTTCTTCCTGTTCTGGAGAGGCAGTCACTATTTTTTCACGGTTTTTTTTTTAACCCTGGAGTTTTACCTCTGTTAGGTTCTGAAAGGGAACCCCAATGGATAACGAGGGATACTTGTATAGTAGATAATTTTGAGGAGGTGATGGAAGTGTCCAATCAAGCTATCAAGAGTAGAAAGATTAATATTAACCTTGGCATCCTGATGACCCTGAAGTAACTGCCTTGCAAGGAAAGAGTGCTACCTGCAGCAGTGTTGCACCCCCCCTATTCCTTTTCCTGCAGACGCTCACCATTGAAAGAGAGGGGATATAAAGCTGCCATAACTAGGCAGAGCCTTGGGCAGTCATGCACACTCCTGTGCTTAGCACCAGGGGCAGATGCCTCTCCTGCTCCTTTCTAGCTACGCCTCTGGTTAAGACAGAATCTGATTGTTCAGTGTTGAAAAGAGGAGAGGGATCCTTGATGTCTTTTTGGAGGGAATTGATGTCACTAGCACTGAAGCTGTCTTTGAAGTGTTTTTTTTTTCAAAAGAAAAACAAACTCATGGGTTTCAATTGAGAAAATCAAGCAGCTTTGCCGCCTCTTGCAAATGAGTTAACTGGAGAGAAGAAAACCATTTCTCTCTCTCTCATAAATTGCCACAGATGGAAAGTCTAGTCAGTTGCTGGGGCTCGCTAGGAATGAGGCTAAGCAAAAATCTATTTTAACCATACTCTGTGTAAAAACAATACAAATCTCTGCTCCATGTACTGTAAATCTGGGTAACGTTGCAAGAGCCAGCTCTTCAAAGTATATCAGCCGTCCCCATGCCCCTGTTCAGATCCAGCTAATTCAGCAGCTCCTATCGGCTCCCAATGCATTCTGCTCCAAAGCACAAGTGCTGTTCAGCAGGATTCAGCAATCCCTTGGGGCTATTGCAGTTAGTCAAAAGACACATCCAGGTAGCCACAGAAAACCTCATGGTTATAGGTGCCTATCTGACTGATTTTCAAAAAAAATTACTATGAGATCTTTCACATTCCATTTTATTCATTAGGGAGTTTGGAATCCACAGGGCTCAATATCAGCCAGTGCTTAATTCTTTAGTGTTTACCTTTCTGCATACTACCACAAACTGATGGGAGAGCTTTCAGGATTCTGGATTTCATGTTAGTCATCAAGAGAGCCAGGATCTATAGCGTTTCTAATGTTAGAAGTTTCCAGTTCAAATCTCTGCCTAGTCATAAAGCTTCCTGGATAATCTTGGGCAAAACTCTATACCTCAGCATCACCTATTTCATAGGATTTTGTGATAAAAAAACAGGGAAAGGAACCATTCACAACAATATTTTCAACTTTTTTCATATAGATGCTATCAGTTTTTTGATTATTAAGACACATAATGCTGCTGGTAGGGTATTAAAATTCCCTCATTTAACCTTCTAATACCCTTCTCCTGTGACACACCTGGAGACCATCTGCAGCACACCAGTATGCCATAGCACAGTGGTTGAAATCACTAATTTATGCCACCCCGTACCCCCTTGGAGGGAGTGGTGTATACATTTGAAAAATGCATAGAGATTGCACACCCTTTGTCATTTGTTTTTAGGCACAATCTTTCAGCTCAGTGCCTGATAGATTGTTTCAGGCATTAGAGATTTGCTCAGTCTATAGGGAAGACAGGAGGGTATAGGAAGGATACTGAAGCCAGGTGCAGAAGAAGGCCATCAGCAAGAATATGGCCTTGATATACACTTTTTTGTCTTTTGAATTGCAAAATGCTTTCAAATCTGATGCTTGCTTCATTGTTTCATGCTTCTTTCTGTGGGTATTTTGCTTAAAATTTTCATTGTTTTCACTTCCCAGCGTCTTGTCATTTTACACTGTTGTACCACAGTGCAGGACTTAATAATGGAACAAACACAGCATTCAGTCTCAACTGTTGCTGCTCCCATTTCATTATTCAGTAGCATCAACTGATGTTTTGCAGAGAAGATATTTCACACACGATACTTAAAGGAACATTTATTTGCAGTCTCAGTTTCAATTGCCTGCAATGAGATTTTTTTAAAAAAACTGGTGATATCATCCCACCAATCCCGCCACTTTTTTTATCACAGTGTGGATCTCGAGCCAACAGGTCGACCACTGTTATGGTATTTTCCCTTAGACAGTTGCAGGAGAAATGCAGGGAACAAAGACAGCCACTTTTTGTAGCCTTCATAGATCTTACGAAGGCTTTTGATCTGGTTAGTAGAGAAGGCCTTTTTAAAATTCTCCCCAAGATTGGATGCCCACCTAAGTTCCTCAACATCATCAGGTCCTTTCATGATAACATGAAGAGCACTGTAGTTTTAGATGGCTTAACATCAGATTCCTTTCACATCTGAAGTGGAGTAAAGCAGGGCTGCGTCCTCGCGCCAACTTTATTCGGGATCTTTTTTGCAGTCATGTTGAAACAGGCTTTTGGAAATGCAACAGAGGGAATTTATCTCCGGATCAGATCAGATGGAAAACTCTTCAATCCCTCCAGACTAAGAGCAAAGTCCAAAGTCCATCTGAAATGCTTGCGGGATTTCCTCTTCGCTGATGATGTTGCTGTTACTGCTCACTCCGCTGAAGACCTCCAACAACTTATGGACTGTTTTAGCAAAGCCTGCCAAGACTTTGGACTAACAATCAGCTTGAAGAAAACACAAGTCATGGGTCAGGATGAGGATTCACCTCCCTGTATTACAATATCTGAACATGTACTGGAGGTTGTGCATGACTTTGTGTACCTCGGCTCAACTATCTCCAACACTCTCTGTTTAGGTACTGAGCTAAATAAACGTATCGGTAAAGCGGCTACCACGTTTTCTAGACTTACAAAGAGAGTATGGCTTAATAAGAAACTGATGGAACATATAAAGATCCAGGTCTATAGAGCCTGTATCCTGAGCACACTCTTGTACTGCAGTGAGTGTTGGCCCCTTCATGCAAGGCAGGAGAGAAAGCTGAACACATTTCATATGCACTGTCTCCGACATATTCTTAGCATTACTTGGCATGACAAAGTTTCAAATGGTGCAGTCTTAGAATGTGCTGATATCCCTAGCATGTACACGCTTCTGAAACAGCGACGTCTACGCTGGCTTGGATATGTCATGAGAATGGCCGATGGTCAGATTCCAAAAGACCACCTGTATGGAGAATTAGCACAGGAAAAGCACCCTAGAGGGAGACCACAGCTGCAATACAAGGACATCTGCAAGAGGGATCTAAAGGCCTTGGGAATGGGTATCAAGCACTGGGAAACCTTGACCTCTGATCGTTCAGCATGGAGGCAAAAGACGCAGCATGGCCTTCTTCAATTCAAAGAGACACTCATTCGGCAGGCTGAGACAAAGAGGCAGTCCCAGAAACAGAAAAATCTGGGAGCTGGGCAGGGAACTGACTGTATCTGCCCTCAGTGTGGAAGGGACTGCCTCTCTCGAATTGGCCTGTTTAGTCATAAAAGACGCTGTTTTAGGACCTTTACTTCTGAGCACGATACTATAGTCTTTCGAGACTGAAGGATGCCAATGAATCCCGCCACTTGGATGCTTTCCTGGAGAATCTTTCCTGGGGTGAATTTGCCCCAGGAGCTTCCTTATCTTGACTGACCTTTTCCTTTACAAGGACATGAAACTGTCTCATACTGACAAATTGGTCCAACAAATAATCCTCTACCTTTTACTCTAGGGATGGGTAAACATTTTGGTAGGAGGGCCACATCATCTCTCTGACACTGGGTCAGGGACCAGGAAAATAAAAAATTCATTTACATTTCTTATTTGAATAAATTTATGTAAATGAAGGTGCAATCCTAATCAATTTAGGCCAGTGCAACTCACCCATCTCCCCGCGGTGGCATGGGGAGATGCATGTCTATGCTCTGACCTAGCCCTCCCCCTGGAATGGCCCAGGAAAGCCTTATGGCACTTTTGCAATACCTCCAGGCCAGCATGGGACTTGTGCTGGGACCAGCAGTTAGGACGGCACTAGGAATATATCAGAGACAGAATATATATTAATGAATTAGTTTTACTGAGCTTATTTATAATGCATGTGAAAACTATAATACAGGCATGTAGAACCACATGAGATCTATAAACTGTCAGACCAAGCCAGAAACACATGGAGACATAACTTATTCAGAGGCAATGGGCGGTACAGATTCCAAGGTTTCAGATGGGCCAGAGGCTCATTGGTGACTGTGGGGCTCCCGAGGTCCAAATTTGAGGAGGGGACATGCTACCCATATTCAAGATTAGAGCAGGGGTATCCACACCTTTTGGCCGGAGGGCGACATCATCTCTCTGACACTGTGTCGGGGGCAAGAAAAATTATTTACATTTCAAATTTGAATTCATTTACACAAATCTACATATCAGATTGTATTAGAGACAGATCCAGAGGATTACAAGGTTTGCCTGAGGGCTGCATTAAGGCTTGCTGTGGGCTGCATCTGGCCCCCGGGCTGGGGTTTGGATACCCCTGTTCAACATTACTGGGAAATTTTTTTCCACTTTAATCATAAAGGGGTAATTCATCCAAATGGTTTCTCTGCATGTGTGGCAAGTGTTACTTTAAATGTAGCATTAGAACTGCATGTAGGAGCATGATCTGGATGAAACTCCCAGACACACATTTAATGAAAAATTCCTGGCATACTGGGAAATGAGAATATTATGTGCACACATGGGGAACACACAGCTGAAACAGGCAAAGTTGGATTGTTTTAGTGAGCACCGGTTGAACCCTTAAGCTAGAAATAGTAATAAAGTGAAAGTGCAATTTCCAAGTTTGAAATAATTTTATAGAAATTCAATGTGGTTTTTAAAGAATTTAGAACGATGCTGGCTTGGTGAGGAGGGTTTGTTAGCCAATAGTTGCCTTTGGAACTTATTCCTATTACCATTCACTCTTTAGTAACATCCTTTTTTGAAAAACCAGCTCTCCTGAGAACTCTTTCTACAATCTCCAGATCTTGACTTGCTGCTTGTACTCCACTTTACCTCCTGATAATTCCACACAAGGACAGATGCATGGTCCAATTCAGTTGGGCTGAGACACCAGTGGAATGCACGGCTATGACTGCTGTAAGGTAGCTGTAGAGGACGCTCTTGGTCAATGCAGGAGCACCTGCAGAAAGGCCAGACTTCCACCTGCATTATCAGATCCCAAAGGACTTCTGAGGCAAATAATATGGTGGGGAAGGTGGAATATCATATGCCCAGAAAAATGGGACATTTTTGTTTGTTTGTTTTGGGGGTCCTGTCTTGTGTGGATAGGCTGAAAACCCAGGTTTGGTCCCAGCCCGAGAGAGTGGAGGTGGACTGCAAGGAGGGATGGGGCCACCCAGCCTCCACATCCCTCCAGGAAGTACCCATTCACTAAAATGGGGCTTACTTCTGAATAGACATGTGGTGGACAAATTATTGCTTCCAGAGGACATCCCTACCAAGCAACAGGCATCCCCACTAGGCCATTGGGTGGCACCAGGCACCACCATGCAGCAGGCACCAAGCACCACCGGATAATGGGCACCCCTATCTTGCACCACCAAACTACCATCTGGCAGCAGAAACCACCAGGTACCACTGGGAATCAGTGGGCACCATCAGGTACCATTGGGCAGAAGACAACAGTGGGCAGTGGGCAGTAGGCACCATGGGCACCAGGCATTCCATGCACCAAGCCTCCTTACACTCACCACTGGGCACCAATGGGAACCCCTATCTGGCACCTCCATTGGACACCAGGTATCTGTGGGCACAGGGCACCATCAGGCAATAGGCCTGGTGCACCAGACGCCAGGCAACAAACATTCCTACAGGACACTAGCAGGCACCCCCAAAGGGCATCACTACCAGGCACCACCAGGTGGCAGTGGGCAACAGACAGTACCAGGCACCACTGGGCATCCTTACTGGGCACCAGTGGGCACCAGCGGGCACCGGGCACTACTGAGCAACACCAGGCAGCAGGCACCATTGGGCAGCACCAGACACGAAATCAGTTTTTAATGGGTGCTTATATCACAGAAGGAATTTCATGCTTCTAGGTGCAGGGGTTCAGCTGGGTATTGATCAGTCAGTCTTCAATGTTAAATATAGGATGAAAACATGTTGCGCCCCTTTTCACACCCTTCTGGGCTAAATTTCTAAAAAATCATTTTCAGTGTGTGCTTATGTCATGGAAGGAATACCCTCCCCAAATTTCAAAACTTTTAGGTCTGGGAGTTGGAGCAGGGTGTTGATCAGTCAGTGATTCTTTAATGTAAAGTATAGGGACAAAAAAGTGCTGCACCCCTTTTCACCCCCTTCCAGTTTGAATTTCTGAAAACTGGTTCTGAGTGGGTGCATCCATCATTGAAAGAACACCCTCCCTAAAATTCATGCTTCTAGGTCTGGTGGTTTTGGCTGGGCGTTTATGAGTCAGTCAGTGACTTTTCAATTTTATATGTAGGGATTTATTAATTTCAAGAAGGCTACATGCTGCCTCCTCACATGGAAATATAGGACAAGTTTTTTCCCCAGGCACAGTGCTAAAAAAGAGGACATGTCCAGGAAAAAGAGGACATATGGTCATGCTGGGTGTAAGGGAATTTAAATCTTCTTTTCCTTCTGAAGTAACCCAGTCTGACCCACTCTGAATATAATGTGCTCCTATAGTGTGCATGGCTGCACCAGAGGGAGAGGGGGAAGGAGAAGGTTGGGCCAACAGTGAGCATCAAGAATCACACTCAGGGATAGTATTGTATGAAAATTGTGTTCTTAATAGCCTCTATTGTGCCACCTTGTTTGGAAACTTACGTTGTCTAGAAATATGATTGGTGTTTATGTAGTGCTTTTCCAAAGTGCTTAAAATATTTCTCATAACATTTTCTCAACATTGTTCTTATATCCTTGTGAGCTAGCTAGACCAGCTTTGTTATCTCAGTATAACAGATGGAGAGCTGAGACTGAGAGATAACTGTGTACTCATTGTGCAAGGGACTACTAGTTCACTACAAGACAGACTCTTGTTCCAATCACTGCAAAATATCAGTTCTTTTCTTCTCTGTGACACTGGTTGCAATTGTGGGACGTGGAACTGTTGTGACCACAGAACTTGACATTTGATCTGAAGTTATTTGATGTTAAATTAGTGATGGAAAAATGCCTACAATAGCCGACTGCTCTATGCCCTTCTCCCAAGATGCTTGAAAGAGAGTGCAGGTAATTTTAGAGCAAAATGTTACCACTCCAGATTTCCCTACTGACACTGCAATGGAGTAGGCCATGCCATTGGAGAAGAGAAACACATTACTGCTGAACTTTACACAGGTGGTAAAGACTGCTGTCAGGGTGCTATAAGTGACCAATTGCCAAACTGAATTGGTTCAGATGTTCCAAATGAGATGGGATTGATCCACATTAAAATAGACTAGTAACAGTCACTGGCAGAAGTAAAATATAACCACATTTATCAGTTAAAAAAATCATCCCTTTTCATGCCCATAATCATGCCCAAAGGGGCATCTTAATTGCCGCTTTGCCACCAGTCTCCTTACCACGTCTCCTCAACCGCTTCCCCACCTGTTCTCTGCCTGGCCATCTGTCCCATAGGCAGTTACAAATAACAATTGAAACAGGAATGGCATGTTGACAGTTGCCTCTCCTCAGCCTTCTCTACCTCAGAGGCACAGGGGAAGGTGCAGACACACTAAATTGATGGTTAAGGCTTTTATGTAGGTAGAAAAACTCTAAGAACCTTAAACTCATGTGTGCCATGGAATTTTAATGGAAACATGGAAGGCCATCACAGAGCTATGGAAGATTTGCCCAAATCTGAGAGCATTACTTTGACAATTATGATGTTTTCTTTCCTGAGAAACACAAATAACACTGCTTAATTAACTGAAAGAAATGCACATACAGTCTGGTTTCAAATCTAACTGCTAACCAGAAACAAGCAAGCATTCCTTCTGAAGCAGTAAATGCTCCTGAGCAATTTGTGCTGCTGCCACCCCCACCTTCCAATCCCTCTTATCCCCGTTTATAGGAGAAAGACTCAGGTTGTGCAAATGGAATCAGAATGAAGGTTAATCTATTTCCTCATTTGCTACAAAATTAAAGAGACTGTCAGAACATTGTGCCTTTAAGGAGCAACTTAATGATGCGCTAAGAGACACATTTGTACATGGATTTCTCTGGGCTGCAGAAACTGGAATAGTGAAGAGAGGATGTGGAATTCCAAAGCAGAGGCAAGAATGCACACCAAGCTTACAGCATCGGTCAGTCCATCCAGAAAGCAGATATAAATTATTGGCATGGAAAGGGATTTTGTGTCCCTGACCAGATTTAAAGACATGTACTACAAATGCTGAAATTATAAATCAGAGGTATTGTAGTATAGTATTTCTTAGTTTCCCTTCCAAATGTGTGTGTGTGTTTTCCTCAGTAGATATGGTTGCCATTGTCATTCCTAAAGAAGAAGATGAAGATGTCTGATGAAGAGTTCTGCAATACAGAAAAAACTGCATATTCCTATTAATGCAATTGGCCTACCTTCGGAATGCGTTTATTAAAGCCTTTGGTATTTCAAGAGAAATAGAACAAAAATTCGTATTCAGTTCTTTTTTGCAGTTAGGACTTTGAACATTTCTATCAGTCATGCCCTCTCCAAATATCTTTGTACCTCTACTGAAATCCTTGCAACTAATCTGGAATCCCCGAACTATAAAAGAAAACGCTTAAAACCAAATAATAAAATGGAACGTTGTAGATCCAGGTCCTTTGGCTCTTGACACTTCTGTCTCTTGCTGAGAATAAATAAGGGAGATCAGCAAGATGTTTACTTTTCTGTGGGTAACATATGAAGGGATTATTCCATAATGTATCTTTATTTATTATTTAGCCAAGTCGATGATCATTTACATTCCAGGAACATAATTTAGCTGCAAACCAGGAATATTCCAGCTCCCCTCTGAGCATTTGCTTTCAAATGTTAACTTTTAGCACCACATCTGAGGAAGATCATTGCTCCCAGGATTACCTTTGCTAAAATTGCAGGTTCAGAAGAAAGAAAAAAAGCTTTCCGTTCCTCTCCCTAGCTTAGAGGTAATTGAACTTGGTAAGAGGTAATTAACTGGGTAAGAGAACTGAGACAGCAGGAACTGGAGTTACTATTTCCCTCCCAGACTTATGTTCTTTTTTCCTTACACCAGTTTTCAGATATTTTGAATTTATACCATGGTCACAGGACACCTTTCCATGCAGTTTTAAAGATATTTAATCCTTGCTGCACGTTGACATGCTATATTGGGAACACTGTGTTCCACCAGACTAGGACATATAGTGGCAGCTGATAAGAACATTAGAAGAGCCCATCTAGTCCAATTTCCTGTATCACACTGTGGCCCACCAGATGCTTCAGGGAGCAGCACATATGACATCTACCTCCAGGTGCCTCCCTCCCCCCCGCCCCCCGCATTTGGCATTTGAGCTTGTCCACCTCTACATACAACCCTCATGGTTTGTAACTTGTGATGGTCCTTTCCTCTAGGAATTTGTCCAATTCCTTCATAAAGGCATGATGATGGTGATAATGATGATGATTAACAACAAGATGACTAGATGACCTTTTGGTACCTTCCAACATGCTGTTTCTGTGATTCAATAAGATTTTGTAGGAATTAGATTCTTAGGCTATGATTTCAGCATAAGCTGAGGGATTCCCTTGAAAGTACTGTATTTAAACTTAAGCAGTATGCTTGATCTTACCTTAAAAGAACAGAAGCAAACTTGCTGTCCTTCACAGCAGTGTTTCTCACCCCCCAGTCTGGGGACTACTGGAGGTCTTTGGCAGCTGCCTGACCGGTCTACAAGAGGACTCCTCGAAGTGCATCTTCCCCACACCCCACAGCAGTCCTGAGCCTCAGAGACCAAACCTATGCCTGTCTACTCAGTAGTAAGTCCCATTATAGTCAGTGGAACTTACTCCCAGAAAAGTGTGAACAGGATTGCAGCCTCAGAGCCCAATCCAATGCCTGTCTACTCAGAAATAAGTCCCATTGTAGGCAGTGGAGCTTACTTTCAGGAAAGCACAGTAAAGATTGCAGCCTCAGAGTCCAATCCAATGCCTGTTACTCAGAAATAAGTCCCATTATAGTCAATAAGGCTTACTCTCCAATAAGAGTGACTAAGATGGCTTTGTGCATTTTCAATGCATCCTGCACTGAAAAAGATTGAAAAATCCCTGCTCTGAGTAGACATTCCTTGGGATATTGGGCTTTCATCTGCACACCTGTCCACAATTACCTAGCAATAGCTCTATTTATTATAATGGCATTTACAGCTGGAGGAAGCCTTCCCTCCAGGTGGTCAGAGGTAGAACTCTCCCCCCTCCACTCCTGGGCTGGTCCCTGGGAAATTTCTTTTTCACAGAACCGGTCAAAAAATGTTGAGGATCACGGCTTTATAGTACATGGTGATTAGCTAATTCTAGACACAGACTATCAAACACAACCTACTGTACTTTTAACAAAGTTATGGTGTTATGGGTGGAAGTCTCTTGCACACTCCCACATGTTTGCTAGACTAGATCATCTTTATGGAGCAGAGAATACAGAAAGTCAGATAGAGCATTTTGACAAAATGCAGAAACAGCCCCCAGAGCCTTAATTGTTGTCTCTGGGAATCAATTCACATTCTGCTTTGTGTATTTATATAGCTCTGAGAGGAACTTCCAGGAAATTAATGAGGTCATTGGATTCCCGAATCCCAGGTGCCAAACACGGTGAATAAATTGCTCTTAATATCTGAGCTTACGTGTGACAATCAATACAGCAATTTCATCATATCCATCTCATTTAGAGATGCAAGATGCTACTCATCTCTAGACCAAGATACAGACAAGGATTCAAAAGGTAGTCCTGCCCATAATAACCTGAGATGCACCAAATTATGGCGAAGAAGTCTTCATTAAGAAGCAGTCAACCAGCTTAAATAAATCAGCAGCAGTAGAAGGTAGATAAACAAGCCAGTGTGGAACGCTAATGCATGCCTACAGTATATGAAGGGCAAATTAGGTTTCTAAAAAATTGTTCAATACGGATTCAGTAGGAGACTATCATTCAGTGGGATGGCATATCCTTTACATATATGAGACTTTAGTCCTTGGGTAGCCAACTTTCAAATCTGCATCTCTTAAAGAGCAGTTTGATCTGCAAATAATAACAGATATAACCTTTGCTTCCATGCCAGCCATATAGACCCAGAAGGACAGCAAGGGCTTACCTGAGGCCAGGGAACTCCATGTCCATGGGGAATCCATTGCAGCTCAAAACTGTGCATCATGTGCTTTATTGGCACAGCTGTGCTGGAACACTGGAAGTTAGAATTAAGTATATTTAGGACTGCAGATTTTTTTCTCTGATGTACAGAATCGTGCATGTCTGTATATTCAGAAGTAATCCTTCTGTACAAAGGAGCTTTCTCCAAACAAATGTGTATAGGATAGTAGCCACAACTGCCACATCTTCTGTCTGACACTGTGTCAGGGTCTGGAAAAATACTGCTGCTAAAACATGTTTTTTTTTCCCTGACTGCTGGATGAAATATATGGAACGAAGTCTTCTGAATGTGGCTAGGAGTATCACCAGTCTGCTAGGCTGCAACCATGGCTAGACCAAGGAGGGAGCATGGGAGCAGAAGAATGGCTGCACTCATGGGTACCTGACGCTGAAGTGGCAGTTTCTCAGTTGTGCTCGGAAGGGCTGGGGATGTTTAACGCAGCACATGATCACAATGTCAGCACAAAATGCAGAAAGGCCTGTGAGACTTGAGGCCTCTTATCATCAGTACAAATCAAAAGTTACAGTATTCTCCTGGCAGACACTAAGTACATATATGTTAAAAAAAAAACCTGTGGTACCAACTGGGTCATTGTGACCCTGTTGGAAGTTAGTGTTGTGTTTTTTTAATGGAATTTATTATTATTATTATTTGATAAGAACTTATGACTTTTTACTGCTAATTAGACAGCTATAAATCCAAAAGCATGAATGTTTTGAATTTACATTTTTTTCTGTAAATTCAAATTATAGCACTAAATACTGGCAGGGTCCATCGGACCCATGTTGCTCTTCACTGGTTATTCAATATTTTGCTAGCTAAAATTATAATCAAAATTCATAATTCCACAATATTTCACAATTAAAATTAGTATAAAATAATTATACTAAAACTTGATGCAACATTTATTCATTATATGTACCAAACTATAGCATAAGGTCCATAGGGCTAAAATTATAATCAAAATTCATAATTCCACAATATTTCACAATTAAAATTAGTATAAAATAATTATACTAAAATTTGATGCAACATTTATTCATTATATGTACCAAACTATAGCATAAGGTCCATAGAACCCTGGAAGTCATCGGTGATACAAAATTCATCCTTTAGGATTTATGATTGTCTAATTAGCAGTAAAAAAAGTAATAAGTTCTTATCAAATAATAATAAATTCCATTAAAAAACACAGCACTAACTTCCTACAGGGTCTTATACTAAAACTTGATGCAACATTTATTCACTATATGTACCAAACTATAGTACACGGTCTATTGGACTCTGGAAGTAATCAGTGATATAAAAATAAGTGTGTAAGTTATGTGTTTTTAAGCATGCCATGCATGAACAGCAGTGCTGGATTTACATATAAGGTAAGCAAGCTATAGCTTAGGGTCCCACTCCCTTGGGAGCCCCCCAAAAAATTTAAAGGAAAAAAGCTGGATGTACATTTCCAAAACATAAGATAAAAAACAAATAAAAAACCTACATACATCAATAGTGTTTCGTGTTGTGTAGGCTTCTATGATGTAAGTAATGGGCCCCACCTGCTAGCCTGCAGTTCAAACAATTACTTTGATAAAATACATATTTTGTTATGCACAAATGGCTTTAGATAACTGCCAGCTCCATAAATTACCATATAGCATATATTCAACTCAAAAAACAATGACAATTTGTTGTTGACAAATTGTTGTTGACAATTTGTTGATGGACATATAAAGGGTCCCATTACCTTCAATAGGTAGGGCCTCATCAAACCTAAATCTGGGCCTGATGAACAGGATTGTCAGGTAACATTAATGCCAATGGTAATTTGTTGCAAGAGGAAGTATTGCCCAACATGGACAGTATAGGAAAGATGAGTGACTGTTGAAATAAATTGGGATAGAGTAGAAGAGAGAGAAGCCTTGACTCATCTGGAAAAAGCAAAAGAAATCTTTTGCAACATTGGGCACTGTTGTTTTTAGCAAGCATATGTTCAGCCACATCTGCAGGTCCCTCAACTTCTCAATGTTTCAAAAGCTAGCTGCCAGCTGCCTTTGCAACACTGTCTGCTGTGGGACTTGTATTTCTTATGCCTACTGCAGTCTTGAAGGGGAAAACGGGTTAGAAAGAGCAGGTCTGAAACTTAATGAGTTGGCTGTTTTCTTCTTTTTTTAGCATGAAGGAAATGCAATGGGTTATCAGACGCTCTTCACAGAGTAAGGCAAAGGAAGTCTTTGCAGATGCTGGAAAAGGTCACATAGGCAAGGATATAGATTTAGCTAATCATTAAAGAGCCCTTTAAAATCTCAAAAAAAAAAAAAATCTCACCAGTGATTTATCTTGCAGCCATCAAATGCTTAACTGGGAAATTGTGATTCCACCAATCTCTAAACCTCTGCATGGAAATATTCCAACAGAAGTGTTGGATCTGGCATTCCATTATGGCTGCTTTCTAGACCAAGGATGTCCAAGCTTTTTGGCAAGAGGGTCACGTTATCTCTCTGAAAGTGTCAGGGCTGGAAAAAAAATTTATTTATATTTCAAATTTAAATAAATTTACATAAATTAAGATACAGTATATGAGACAAAACTTATGAATGAACACTTTCTAACACAGAGATCCAGTTCAAATCAGTTCATAAGCACTTTCATACACAAAGAGCAGGCACATGCTCCCTCCCTGACCCTCAGAATACCCTCACCATCAGTGGATTCCAAGGCTTGCTGTAGGCCACATGAAGGTTCACCGCTAGCTGCATCTGGCCCTCAGATCAGGTTTTAGGCACCCCTGTTCTAGAGTGATGCAAAGTTATTGTCATCTGTTTTGCCCTGAAAATGCATCATTGCTCTCCATGCATAAATCAATTGTAACAACCTTGGACAGCAGTGCTGAAAATATGGCAAAGTCTTCCATTTAAAAAGTCATAGCGGAGGGCTGGAGGAAGAGAAATGCCAGGCATGGGCTGGAACTCTTCTGAAGCAAAAGGAAAGAGGTACTGATTAGTGACTTTGATGGCAAACCTGACTCTGGAGTAATGACTCACATTATCTGTAGGTTGATCCATCGGCATCTGTATTCCCAAAGTCAATGGGGGGTGGGGAGATACATTGTGGAGATAGATGGAAACAGAATTCAGACTGAGACGGCTTTCTGCCCTCAGCTGAACGCTAAAGACTCCCTTGCTGCGTGAACAGCTCACCACAATAATTCAACAGTATTTCCTGTCATGCTTATGATTGTTTTCTAAGAGCAATAAATTCCCTATAAGCTTGTGAGTTTTGCTCCAGCATAAAGTGCTCCAGATAAGAAAGAACATGGAGGCAAAGGGAAGTGTGGGTTGCTAGGCTGAGTTTTAACTTCTTCCTTTTCATACCAGACATGTCCATAATAAATACCTTTTTGCTTTCATTTCTCATATTTATTTTTATGTTCTCTCTCCCACCATCAGGTCATCATACATCTCCTTTAGCTTAGTTCTGCCTACTTAAATAGGATCATCATCACTAAATACAGAGTGATTGCTCTATCCTGAGAGGTGTGATCTCTTCCCAGTTTGTTTTGCAGAAGTTTGTCTCTAGAGGGGCCCTTTTAGAGAAGGATGGAGGAAGGCAAAGGAAAGAAGGATACATTAAAAGGAGTAGGAACAGAGCTAGAATCTGCTAGAATAAACCTGCTAATCCAGCAATATTGTGCTTGTCTCCTAGTCTTACCTATTTTGTTCACCTTGCTAGAAACAATATTCCAAAGTGCTGTTAAGGAGCTTACAATCTTTGGTCAAACAAAATGGAGAGAGTACCTTCTTGATACGTTCTGCATAACCTGATCTCCAAAGATGCTTGCTTAGGGGTCTTTGATGGCAGTGGGCAACTTTGAAGGCTTCAGTCCTGTGCACACTTATCTGGAAGGAAGCCCCACTGAACTGAGACTTCTTGCATTGGATTTGTTCAGTATGTCACAGGAATTTGTGCCACAGCCCTATTGCTTGAGTGGAATCTGAAAGTCTGCTGATTTGAAGCTTGGCTAAAGAAGGAATCCTGAGAATTTGAAGATGGCTGGCAAAAAGCAACCCCAGCGACCAGCAATACTGTGCTACCTGCCACGGGAAGGCATAATGTGATTTTAAGATGAATATAATCTGTCTGTATTGTTAGTGTAGCTAGTTTACACTAGTGGGGTTGGGAGAATTCTGTTCAGGATTCCACTTCAAGGCATGTGGTCATAAAGAAAAAATAATAATAGCTTATTTATGAGAACTCCATACTTGGAAAAGGAAGACACACACACACACACACACACACACACACACACACACACACACACAGAGAGAGAGAGAGAGAGAGAGAGAGAGAGAGAGAGAGAGAGAGAGAGAGAGAGATCTTAAAATCACTGGCATTAACTTGAGTCTACTAGGTGAATGACTAATTAGCATACTAATCAGTATAGGGTGGAAAATCAGTATAGGTGGTAAAAGAGCAGCATGTGTAACAATTGTCTTTTTCTTTCATCAGCTCATCTCCAGAGAGGCATTTTAAGGCACGATTCAAAACTTACCAATTTCCTCAAGGGGCTGTATCAGGCGTTTGCTAGAACTCCTTGAGCTGTGTGACTCATTCTTCCAAGAAGTGCCTCAGCTTTTTCCTAGAAAATTGTCAATTCAAAAGTAAAGAGGTCTCGCTGATGGCACAGCTACCATAACAACTTTGGGCCTCAAAAAATGACAAAGGTGATCATCAGAAATGTGTCCATCCATTAGAGTAGTATCGGAAGGGTTTCAAACGCACCAGGAAGCATATCATTGCTCCATCTTTCCAAGAAGTAGAGGTGGGACAGGAGGTCTGGGAGTTTGGTTTATGCTGTCCTTCAAGACTTCCTTTATATAAAATTCACAGTTCACCCTCAGAGGGTATCACTGCAGCCACTACTTTCCACTTCACACTTCAGTTTTATATATTTTCTTCACACAACAACTAAACTATACTGACACTTTCTGTTAAGAAGAAGGAACCCTTATATTTTTGACCTGAGAAACCTGACAATTACTTGATTGTACCAAGAAATAAGCCAATTGTACTACTATCCCCTATAGGAAGGAGTTGATCTTTTAAAAGAAACATCCCCCTTTGATATGAACTTTTTTTCTTACTTGTCAAGAGAGAATTATTACATTCCTACATACTGTATTATAAAATAGAATGTTATTTCTATATTGCAAAAATTGCATATTTTCTATGCAGGCCACCTGATCCGAAAATAAACTAAGAGGTCCGCCACTTGGGATTTGTTGAACTCTGCATGACCATGACTCATTCACATAAAGTAAGGGAAAGGAAGCAAGAAGGGAGTTATATTTGGGACACAACCACTTCAGACACTGAGGCTGCAAACTTAACCACATTTTCCTGGGAGTAAGTACTATTGAACACAATGGGACTTACTTCTGAGTAGACATGTTTAGGATTGCACTGTGATTCTGAATGCAATTTTAAACAATGAGCAGATTTAAGGGGACTGCACCATTTCAGACTGCAAGTGATACGGAGGAATGATGGTGGAGGTGGTATGTTCAAAGGCTGTCCCATGACTCCTTTTCCCTTTCATGTTCATTGTTTTCATGCAATAGCATTAAATAAGAACACACTGGAGCAGGCCAATGGCCCATCTAGTCCAGCTTTCTGTATTTCACAGCAGCCCAACCAATCAGGGTGACCAGATTATTCCTGAACCCCAGGGCCAAAGTTCCTGAACCCCAGGACCAAAATTCCTAATCCCAGGCCAAAATTCCTACCCGCTTAAAAAAATGCCAAAAAGTGTATTTTTTGTTTTTGATTTTTGGTTTTTTGACCATAACTTTTGATAGGAAGAAGATATCTCAAAACTGATTTTTGCGTTGGATTCTGCTCTTCAATATGAATCCAACGACATATGGCATGATGGGGTACTGTGCACTATCACGAAGTTTCAAAACAAAGCCAAAATGTAGGACAATGAAGCCAAAATGTAGGACACCCGGACAGGAGGCTAAAAATCCGGACAAATCCGGGTTTTTCCAGTCATATGGTCACCCTGCCTTGCTATATCGGATATAACCAGCTTCAGAATAGCAATATGGAAATGAGGTACACACAATAAATATGAAATGAAAATTTCTACCAGAGAATGGACCTTCAAATGGGCTTTAGCCAGTGTTAGAGAGTAGATTCATTTTATCCCCTTCTTCATCCCAGTGTTGGAAAACCTTACTGCTGAACAGATTTTCATCAGTGGGAGAAGATGTTTAGGAGCAACTGCGCTGAGAGCCTGAAGCATCTCCTATCACCAATCAAGATGTTGACGAAGTACCAGTCCCGACACCATTAATGCATATATGAATTGGTAGATGGGAAAAGTTGGCATTTGTTTATGATTGAATTTTAAGGAATGTTGATGTAACACGTCTCAAGTACCTTTTGAAATAGATAAGGATCAGGGTTACTTGTCTAATGAGCAAATCCTAACTAAATCCTTTATGACTGCAAAATTTCCTCCCTATTTCCTCCCTTATTTTCCTGAGTTCTTCACCAGTAAAATGACTGGTGCAGATCTGAGGATATCTGATGTAGTGGAAGTGAGTGATCACAGTTTACCTTTCTCTAACACCTGTAAAATATATTCTTTCCTCTCCCATGTATCTGGAAAAAGCAATCAGTTCCTGTTTGAATCTTTGGATTCCTAGACATCTTTGACCTCCTAGACATCTTTGAGGGATCTGAAAAGGAGCACCTTTTCTGTTTTTGGATTATAAACAACCTCAAACTTTTTTCTTTCTTTTTTTTAAGCAGCACATAAATCTATCCTAGAGACTATTTGTCATAGTCTGAGAAGGAAGTTATAAAAAGAATCCTGGTGTCCAGATTTGCTATATCCGCGGAGTATCAAGCAATAATTCTTTGATCAGGGCATGTACCGTAGTAGTGGGAGAGGGGAAAGTTACTTGCATTGCCCTCTAACAGTGATTTTCTAACTTTATTCCAGGGATACTATTTATGTGTATTCCAGGGAACGACATATTTTTCTGAAGGTTATCAAGTGTTCCTCAGTGAGTTCCTGGAAAGATTTGCCCAGTGCCAGAAATCTTTCCTTGCCATGTAAAGTTATAGGTGATTTGAAGGGGTATTCTAGATTCACACAGGATGACAGCAAGGCCAAACATTCTTGTCCAGTGCCCATGCAATTTGAGAATGTATTTTGGACTCTGTCCCAGAAGTATTTTATTGTGAACTTGAACTTTCAGGATGGAGATGGTCTACACATGCAGGCCTGCGTCAGTCTTGGAAGACTATGGTTATCGTGCTCAGCACTGCATATGCTGCATGTGAAGCATGAAAGCCTGGGTTAGATTGTTATGGAGGATAGGCTGTTACCCAAGCAGCAAATCCCCCCCTCTCCACGCCACTGAATTAGTCCAATGGAAAAGCAGAGCCATACAATTGGATCCAGCTGGCGTTGCAGAGCTAGGCTAAGGACAGGAGTTCACCCTGTCTTGTGTGGCCGACATGGGTCTAGAACCCTGGCCAACTGGTTTACAGGCACAGTGTCTTAGCCACTTGCACCACACAAGCCTACACATCTACACATGTCTACACAGGTCAACACATGTGCTTTCATAAATTCTTCAAGTACACTTGGCCTGGAAGTGAATTGCAGGAATTATATTAATGTGGTTGTGCAAGACCTCTGTCCTAAGGGGAGTTAATAGTATCTGAAATTGTGAAACTGCCTTATACTAAATCAGGCGATCAGGCAATTGACCATTTATTGTGTAGGCTGACAGGTGGCAAAGCTTTGAATACCAGATAAGGTCTTCTCAAACCTATCTGGCAGTGCCAAAGATTGAAGCTGGGCTTTCTGCACGTAAAGAATGTGCTCTGCTTTTGAACCACAGCCCTAAGGGTGCAATCCAGAGTAACTACGGGGAGTCCTTGCTCCGGTGTAAGAACAATTTGCTCTGGATTGCAATATGAATTTCCCATAGGTTTTCACTAGCCAGTGCAGTAACTACGGGTACACGTAATGTCTCTTACGTGCTCCCGTAGTTACTTTGGATTGTAGGGTTAATCTGGTTAATCAGCTATAGAAGGCTTATTTCTGTTTTCCACCATTTCCTGCTGCATCTCATGTGGGAACTGCATACTTGGATGCTAAAAGGGGATTGGACAAATTTCTGGAGAAGTCCATCATGTGTTACAGCTTTGAATGGGTATGGACAAATGCCTGATTTTACAAGCAGGCTGCTTCAGAATGACAGATGCAAGGGAGGGTATCAGGATGCAGCTCTCTTGTTTCATGTGCTCCCTGAGACATTGGGAGAACATGGGGTGGTGCTTCAACAGCACACTGATTGAAGCATATCAACAATCAGTGGAGCTTGCTAGCATATTCTCATCATCTCCCCCCACCACACCTCATGGCAATGTTTAAAAGGCCCCTTTTCAGTGGGCCTTTTCCTGTGGCCATTCCCAATTAGGAGACTCTTTCCTTAAACATGTTCTTTTCAAACACTAGTCTTGAAAAATATACCGGTATATATCCCATTTAGAACCCAATCCTATGAATGTTACCTCAGAAGTAAGTTTTATTATAGTCAGTGAAGCTTACTCCTAAGTAACTCCCAAATCCAGAGTAAGTACGGGAGCACGTAAGAGACTTTACGTGCACCTGTAGTTACTGCACCACCTAGTGAAAACCTATGGGAAACTCATATTGGAATCCAGAGTAAGTTGTTCTTACACCAGAGCAAGGACTCCCCATAGTTACTCCGGATTTTGCCCTTAAACTTTCTAAAACAGATTGTGTTCTGGCCCTCCTTTGACCATGGAAAAAGTAGAGTATGGCTGGACCAGTGTCTGGATGTTGCAACACCAAATCACTTCTTGCCATCGGGATTTTCCTCTGGATTTTGACCAAAGTGTGTTTAAGATTACAGCCTCAGTGCCGTTCTGTTTTGAATTTAATCTGCTGATTTTGCTGCTCTTTATCTTTTTGTCTGCTTTTGAATTGTACTGAACTGGTACCACACATTAATTGCAAAAAATGACATTTAATAAATGGGGACACTGCAGATAACATCACCTCAACCTACAAATTGTGATAAAGTTTCACCTGTTTATTTTTCTGCATGCGTGAATGCTGCTAAAAGCAGAGCTGCAAAGCTGGGAAAAAACTTGAAAAATCTAGCAATGTTTTGTTCCAGCATATTTGTAGATTGTGATAATACATAAATTTTTACTTTATGTATTTGTATTAACTAACAACACTTTGTATTAACTAACAACAAAACTATTGCAAGGAGCTGTTCTTTTATCTTACATTTCTGCTCAAACAAAGCCAACCTTTTTTGTAATTTACCATACTTGTAACATGGGTTAGGCAAATCCTGTGAAGAAATAAATAATCTGAGCCCATATGCTTCCTGCAGGGAAATGTTGTGAGGATTTAGGGGGTTCGTATTTGAATAAGATTTTTAAGAAACTGCAGAATCTAAACAATGTTTAGATAAGACTAAAGAGAATTTGAAGCACTATACATTGTAGTCAACCCAATTTTGCCTGAAGTAAAATGCTGAGGTGAATTCTGCACTTTCTAATCAGTTGAAATACCTAAAAAATATTCAAAAGAAGTAAACAAAAAAAGAAAAGAAAGAAAAACGATCAGTGAGGTTTTGATAAGGGTAAAATTTATTTTAGGAATGGTGGTTATCCACACACCCCTAATTCAGAAGCGACATTTTCTTCATATGTTTAATGCCTTGAAACTTTTCCACACAGATGTGCAATGCTTCTTGAAGTCTCTGTTAACCGATTAGTGTTTTGTGCTGTTGCTCTACAAACAGGGGAATTCCCTCCAGTCAAGAATGGCTTTGTGTCAAGAGAATGTCAAATAATAAACCCTGGAAAATATTTTTATCTCCAACGGTTGTAATAAATTTGACAGAAGGGTGTCTCATCTTGAGGAGAAACAATAAAGAGTGACTTGCCACACAAATACGCTGTGTCAAGGTCATTGTTTTTGACAGACTGAGCAATGCTGAACCCTGGCCTCATCCTCCTTCATACTTGGCTCATGTCTTCCGACCTCCATGTTAAAATGCCAAATGCACATTCTGCAATTTCCACTCTATCCCCCTCAGGTTTGTCTATCTGTCATTCCTTTCTTCTCCTCATTGCATTGTAGATTATATACGGAGCAGAGTTAGCTCGAAGAAGACCTGAGGCTATCCAGCTGGGCCATGAATTACCATAAAAGTTATCTCATAATTTTCAAGAGACTGGTGACTGAGTACCCCTGGAAGTATACCAGTGCTCAAAAAATCATTCCAGAAAACTTGTAAACTGATAAACAGATTCAGTGTTAGGTGTTAATGCTTCTCTGGCTTATATTTTGTGTGTCAGGCTCCAAGCTGTGCTTCCCAAAATTTAGATACCTGAGTATACATTTTTCTCAATTAAAACGTAAAGCAGGCTTCTCTTCCCCTGAAGGGTTCTGCACACTCCTAAAAAAAAAATACTGATTTTAGATTTAATGAAATGTCCTGGGTCTGGTTGATCTTCAGAACATGTATATTAATAGAGTCCACTGGAACTAGTGCTGACACAACATTTTGCTATACAGATTGTGTTAGCCTCAAATTCTGACATTTCAGGGTTTAAAAAATCCACATCTACATTTGATATTCAGCAGGATTTAGAGTCTAAAGGAGGATATCTTGAAAATTTGAAAGAGGGAAATTTGTTTCTATTTGGTAATTAAAAATCATTTAAAAATCAATAGTTAATTGTTTAATGTGAATGCAAAATTATATATTAAAAACTCTTGTAAGTAATCTCCCACATACTATAACAGTGACTGCTATGGTATGTTAGTCATCAGATGCTATTAAATGTTAACTGCTAGGCTTCCAAATCTCTGCATTTGGATTTAAAACAAAATCATTTATGGGGCATCAACCCCACGATGTTGGCCTGGCCTGGAGGTGGATGTGGCTGTGTGTCATTGCCCTGCCTCCGCTGGTTTTTTGGCCATACGTTTTGATAGTATAAGGATATTTCAAAGGGGTTTGTTTCATTGCAGTATACCAGGGATTTCAAAACATTTTGGAAGGAGGTCCACATCATCTCTCTGACATTGCGTTGGCTGCCAGAACAATGATTTACATTTGACATATGAATAAATTAACATAAATTTACATATAAGAGTGTATTAGATACATTACATGATGCGGGCCAAATGGAGGGGTCTTGCCATGGGCCACACTGAGGCTTGCTGCAGGCTGCATCTGGCCCCTGGGCCAAGGTTTGGATACCCCTCACTAAACTGTAAATCAAGGGTGTCCAAACCCCATCTCAACAGCTAGTTGCAGCTTACATCGAGCCTCAGATTTGTAAGCCCTGCTGTATTTTAATGCAAAGCTCTTCAGAATGATCTGTAATTTACAATCTCCACAGTCCTAATTAATTTTTGAACGCATTGCTTTCAATTCACTCAATTTTCATTTTTCCCAATCCATATTTTATTAGATAGCACAAATATTAATTTATTTACTCATAGGAAGCCGGAGTTGATCAAAGGCAATATCTAGTTATTATCTGCAATGGTGTGTAATTATTATTTCACCCAGTTTCTCCAGCTGAGTTTCCGTGTGTACGGATTAAAGAAATAGCACACAGAAGTTGCTTGTCCATCTAGTGGTTTGTCCACTAGATCTAAATGGACGGGCTTCTTCATAGACATTTGCTGTGGTTGTAGGATTGTGAAATGTGATTAAACAGAGTCCTCAAGTCCAGGATGTCCTATCTACTAAGACTGTTTAACAGCCAAGTCCTATAACCCCACGTTGCACTGGCAATGTTCTGCCAACACATTCTATTGCAAAAGCCCCATAAACCTTGAAGAGCTTTGAAATAGCACTTTCAGCTGGTGTGCCAGCCTTCTCACATGTGCTTCCGTGGATGCTGCATTGCCGCATGGGAATTGAGTTAGAGAATTAATTTGGGCTGTTAGTTCTATATTTGACAAACACCATTTAGATACAGCAGTGTGCTGGATGTTGATTTAGATGTCTGTCTTTTATGCCAATAAATGTTTTAAAAGTTAAAAAGGTGATGCAGCAGCAACATGACACATGCTGCACCCTGTGGGGATTTTAATTTGTTCCCTTGCCACGGGGAGCTGGAAGATGTCTGTGTGGTTCTGGGAAAAAAAGATTGAGACTGGTTAGAGGGTTCAGCTTTGTTATATGCTACTGCCATCAAAACCACACTTCTCCAGTTCTGATCCACCTTCCTCTTTGCCCTATTCTCACTCCATTCCACCCATCCCACTTGGTTCTGGCCACCTCTTCCTCTTATCCCATGCAGCACTTGGAACAGAAGGCATCTGGAGACTGGTGTGTAGAGTCAGCTGCTCGCTGCTTGCAGTATGGCCAGGCCATATGGTCTAGCATGCCACCTTTTGTAACAGCTGGATGGTGCCTAGCACCACTGAAATGCTTGTTCCAACAGAGCTAAGATCCTTTTCGATGGCACCCTGAAATTAGTATTCACTTGGCAACTGGGCAAACAACCTATATGCCTTGGTCCAGTGGATAGGATGGAGTGACCAGTAGTATCTACTCCTTCAATCGGGTCATCTGATGTCACAATTACAGCCACATTATGCATTGTGAAGTCCATGGGAAGAGAAGTCAACCTCTACTAGTTGCCTGAGTGACCCATTTTCTGGGAGCTCAGACAGGAGCAACCTCAACCTCAAGTGGAATGAACTGACTCAATTACTCAAGTAAGATTATGTGATGTAAGTGTTTAATACTAAGAACAATGCAATAAGAGTTCATGGGTTTCCCCCTTTTGTCTTGCCAATTCATTCTAGCATTAATACAAATAGTGGGATATATGATTGAGCAACATTCCATCTCCATCTATAGTGGTACCTCGCTTAACAAGTGCCTCGCTTAACAAGTGATCCACATAACAAGAAAAAATTTCTCTAGGATTCTGCCTCACGTAACAAGTGTTGCTTCACTTATCAAGCACATTTGTTGGCAGTTGGGGCAGATGCGCTGGCCGGCAGCCCTTTTAAAAAGTGTCAGGCCTGCCTAGCGCGCCTGCTCATGGTGAAAGCAACACTTTCGCACTGTTCCTCCTGTGGCCTGGCATCTTCTGGGCAGAGGGAGAGAACAGCAGTGGAGAAGAGGGAAGCAGCTCAGGGCTAGCCAGAAGGGAGCAGGGGAGAGAGAGGCTCAGGATGAAGAGAAGGAGACAGTGGGGAGCTTTGAAAGTGTCTTTGATTGCAGAAGAAGGTGTCTTTGATTGCAGCCTCCTAACTATGTCTGGATGAGCAGGAAAACTGGAAGTGGGTCTTTAAACTTATTTTTACATTGCTTTCTTTATACACAGATTTTTTTTAATTTGTGCATAACAAGTGCATAACAAGGGACACCTGTTCCATTTTTACCTTTTTTTGCCTGGCTCACATTCAAGGGTAATTATCATATCTTTTCACCCTGCTGATGCTACTGTGGATTTTTAACAGGAATCCATGAAGTTTAGTGCTCTCCTTCCTCCCCTTTTTTTTTCTTCAGTTAGTCCTCCTCTGCATGCGCTCTATAGGGATGGTGGGAGAAGACACATGCTACTAAGTTTTTTTTCTTCTTTGAGTTTCTAGTCCAATAAAGGGAAAGTGAGAAGAGGAAGCAGTGGACACACACTAGCCACTAGAGAGTACTCCCCGAATTCGACTGCATTCTCTTGGGAGATTCATTCCCCTGACAGCAGTATGTCTTTCTGGCTTCTTCTCATTCTGCTCCTCTTAGGGCAATTGACTGACTCAGGGGATTTATGCCTAGTGGTATGCATGCTGCCACATTTTCCTGCTTTCCACTTTATTGGACTAGCCACTGAATGAGGCACCTAGAAGTCTCCCCATATGCTAGAAGTCTCCTCTTATGGGCAGGATAAATACTCCGTATCTGGTTTTTCATCCAAAGGGCTCTGAATCATATTCAACAGGCTGTCTCAACAGTTCACAATGTATTGCATCAGTGCAATGCTTTAATGGATTTCCAGGGGTACGTTTTCAGCCAGTAACTGGGCATCAGCAAACATCAGCTCAGGGGCCCAGTCCAGCCCTGTCAGAACTATTTTGGAAATGAACTTGGAAACCAGTACTTGGAAATGAACCAGTGGGCAAAGCTAATGCTTCGAGCCCTGCTGTCCTTACTTGGTTAAAAAGTTGTCCCCTGCTGAATGTAAGTTGCTGACCAAGGTTATAAGTCAAACTTTCCCCATCCCAATGTGCTGGAATCAAAGCCAGAGCATGAGATGTTTCAGCAGCCTAATTAGCCTTTGATCTTTTCAATTCTCAAGACCCAACAGACCTCCAAACCCACACATCCTTTTGTGATTTAAACCAACTGAATGTTTTTAATTTGTCTTTTTTATTTTTTATTTTGCCTACTTGGGGTAAAGATCACCTGCAGTAAACAATGCAAATGAAAGCAAGTGGGACTGAAACACATTCAAATAATCTCTGCAGGGTCTTTTTTGCAAAATTAATTTTGAACTCCATTCTTTTCTTCTCACTCTCAAATATAATTTGGCTTCATCCAAGTTCATTACATAATGTTCTTTTCTTTAACAATTCTTAACGTTGCAATTATTTCTTTACTGTTATTCTGCCATGCTGCTGTGACAATTGGAGAACATTATTATGCTGTTCCTAGTTTGTGTGATATATTGCATTTTTAACTCTAACATGGCTGCACTTCCTTTCCTCCAAAACAGGTTTTCACAAACTATGAGGCCATGCTACCCTCCTGAATGACTGGATTTATACATACATAATCCAGAAACCTTGCAGGTATCCTAATCCAGCTGTCATGAAAGAGGCTCAAAAATAGGAATCAAATTGTTCCATTAAGGAAATGGTTTTGAGGAACAAAACACTGTGGTTCCAGAGCTCTTCAGTGTTTACTTGGAAGTAGGTCCCATTCTGTTCAATGAGACATACTACCAAGAAAGCAGCCTAGTGCCCCATTCCAAGATGGCAGTACCCAGTTTTTTTTGCAAACCCTCCCTGAAATGAAGTTGCAACCCCCCAAGGAGGCCCTGACTTTTGCTCTGAGAACCACTGCTGTAGGGGTGCATCATCAGCTGCAGGATTTCAGGCTGAATTCTACACTCCATTCCTTGACCCTGCATCTCAATGCAGCTGCTGCAAGTGTAAGGGTGATCAGATTTGTAGCTGCAAATACACTGGTGTAGATCCAAGTAGCCCCATAATCATAGCTGGGGCATTGCTCAGGGTAAAGGATAAAATACCTCGAGTTACCTTCCAGCCAGCACCTAACCTGTGCTGGATGTATCACAGGCAAATCAGCCTGCCTATTCTAGTGCAAGTTAAAATTTCTCAATTATTGTAAGGTTTGTACAACTGAAAATTCATAGCATCATGTATCATCAAACATTATATGTCACTTTTATACACACATATGCATGCTCAGCTTGCAATATGTTCAGTTGACTCATTCTATCTTTCTATTAGATCTTTTTTGAAAATTAGGCTGAGTTTCCATATTAATACCCATTTCAGCAGCCCACACTGTCCCATGCATATTTCTGTCAGGAATCTCTGCCTAGATGTATCAGCAATAAAAATTTATTTAGCAAAAGCAACTAATTTGTTTTTAAAACAAACAATTCAGGGAATAAAGCTATTGGCCTTCCTGTGAGCAAAAAGTCAGGAAAAGCTTGAAGAAGAACCACAGGCAAACACATAATAAGATTTTATTTGAACTATAAATTGTTTGGCCTAAAGGGTCTCCCACAGCATTGTCATATAAGAGTGAATATTTTGTCACATAAGCTCCTGGCATTCATTCATTCATTCATTGAGGCTTGCTCAGTTTCCTAGATTCTTCAAAAACCCCATTTGAGGGTATTTATTTTGTTTCTTTCTAGGTTTTGCTGACAGCCCAAGGGCAAAATCCAGAGTAGCTATGGGGAGTCCTTGCTCCAGTGTAAGAACAACTTACTCTGGATTCCAAAATGAATTTCCCATAGGTTTTCACTAGGTGGTGCAGTAATTATGGGTGCATGTTAAGTCTCTTATGTGCTCCCATGGTTACTCTGGATTTGGGGGCAAGTCTTAAACAAAAATAGGAATTAACTGAATGTACTTGCTGGGCAAAATCTTGCTTTACAGTCTTCACATTTTAAAATTTGTGAGGAAAATGGCATTCAATATGCACTACATCTGGGAGAACCAGGTGACTCATAAGTGGGACCACATCATAGCTATTAGCCATGAGCTATTAGTTATTTCATTTTCTCTGTAAGCTGCTTTGTGAATGTTTTGTTGAAAAGCAGTATATAACTACTGTTGATCGATCGATCAATCAATTGATTGCTCTATTGATCAATTAATCACTAGTTATGGGCTCAGGCTGAATAAATCCTAGTTCAAGCTCTTTGACCCATGTGCAGGCAAGGTATAACTTGATATTGTTGTCTAGGGTGCCTGCACTCCTGGGGCACCATGACCTCAATCACCCTCAAAGGTGAACAGCAAGGAAGCTGTGCTGATATGATGAGAATGCTCTCCTCCACCATGGCAATTCTCTCCTCCACTTTGTCAATTCAGGCTGCATAGACAAAGGATAGCTTGGAGCCCGCACAGGCAACATTTACAGTTTTAAAAGCCCAAGCCTATGATAAGGCAAGGTGGATCATATGCGATTGAGAAAAGTATCTTTCAGAGTCTTCTGCAGGCCATTCAGATGATAATGGAGGCCTGTAGATGGCCTACATGACCAGGAGAAGGCTTCTAATTACAGACCATTGTATATGTGGTCCATCATTGGTCAGATCATCATTAAGCAACACAAAACCTGTATTTGGTTGCAAGCATGCATCTACTCTGTCCTCATCCTCAACTACGTCTTCTTGCTTGTGAAAGAGATGTGTTAATTATGGACTGTGTAGCAACCTGGTAAATTTCTTCACCAGGGATATGCAAGTACTGCAGTTACACCTATCAAGTGAGGAATCAGTCCCCTTATTTTTAATAATCTGCCTGAGGTGCCCCTTATACATGAGGCCAGTCCTTGCTACAAGCAGTTTGATTGGAATCCTCCAGAGTTGTGGATGCCAGAGGTCTCCAAGCTGCAGTGCACTGGGGCTTGCACGCATGATTCAGTTGTAACTCTGACTGAGAGACTATACTCCACTCTCAGGAGAATGGGGCTAATGGAAATCCAGCCAACCCAGAGAGTCATCTGATGTAAAACACTTGTACAGCACAAAATTATTTTGCATCACTTGCAAAGAGGGCTGTAGGAGTATATGCTTGACTGGTAAGGAATGACACGTATAACAAAAAAGCAAAAGAGACGACAGATAAGTGAGCACCGCAGGCCCTGAAGGAACAACGCAAACCATACTTGTTTGCTTTTGGAAACAGTGAGGGTCCAGCTCAAAGTCAGCAGTGCTGGTGTATTATGAATAGGCATCTTATATTTAGCACACTATGTCCTATGGCAAGTTCAGCAAAAGGTACAGTTAAGTGGATGATGAGTAGATAGAGGTACAATGGACAATGCTTCTGCCCAAGATGTGAGGCTGAAGTGTGCTTAAAATTACAGCTTGCCTTAGAGTACTGTTAAATAGCAGCTTTTTCTGATGCTGTCTCTGCAATACAAAGAAAAGACCTGCTGGATCTCATCACATAGTCCAACTCAATCTAGTCCAGTGATACACTATCAAGAGGAGTTGTGACCCTCCTGTTCTTGTAAAGGTCTCCAGCTCCCTTTGAGGGGAAAGGGAAAAGCTGCAGCAAGTCAAGATTGTGCTGCTGAAGGTGAATGGGGGGTGATTTCCCTCCCCTTCCCAAGGGTCCTGCCAGGTCATGCTACAGGATCTGAAGAGCCGTGGGGAGCACTTAAGATTGCTGGCTGAGCTCCCCCTGGCTGCATTTGAAAGTGTTCAGACATGATATGGAGCGGAAGGGTTCAAATGTGTCTGAAAACGTTCCCTTTTCCCAACCATGGGGAGATCTGCCAGTGATCTGCAGCACTCTTCATGGCTTCCAGGCCTTAGGATATATAAAATGGGGGTAGTTCTCTGATAATAGTGGGCTGCAAATAATCAAAGTGGAAAAAAAAGAAAAGATTAGGATTCATTTGACCAGGCACAATTGTTCACAATGCAAATCCCTTACTGAGCTGGATGGACCAATGGTCTGTCTCCAGATAAGGCAGCTTCCTCTTTATAAACAGGAATTTATGAGGTGCAGTGCATGGTTCTACATTAGCTCAAGTGGTTTAAAAGGGCCATGACTGGTGCAAAATGTGAAACTCTCCAAATTGAACTTTAGAACTTGGCCTTTGGTGAGCAGGATTCGCACAGCATTTGAAGTTCCGTTGCTGACTTTCCTCTTCTCTTTATGCTGCTCAAAGCTCTGTGGGATATTGCTTTGTGAAGTGCTTTAATTCCTCTGACTCAGGCTAACCATTAGATCAGAACCTCATATGGAATAGGGAAACATTACACAGGGACAGAATCCTTCAGTAGACTCCCTGATGCCAGTTGGCAGGAAGCAGCTGGAATGCAACTGAACTGAAGACGACTTTGGAGAACTTACAGGCGCTTCCCATAATGAACCTCTCGTCTTCAAACTATCCTAGGGCTTTCACACAAGAAAGTTTCTTTCTTCTTTTGAACTCCTAAGAAGATACTTTTCTTTAAGGCTTGACTCGCCTAATTTCCACAATACACATGCCTAGGCAAGTGCACTAATTGAACCCTAAAGATTCAGTTTTTAACATCTTTAGGGATCATTTCATGTGCGAGGAAGATATATTTATCGGTTTTAGAGCAGGAAGCTTTCTCTAGAGACATTCCCAAAGTGCCCAGCTTTGTTTATTTTATGCTAAATGCCAGGTGGCTTGCGGTAAACTAAAGCAAGCCAGTTAATCAAATGACAGTAAAATATGCATTTTAAAAATCTCTTTAAAATGTTTTTTTTAGGAAATATATTTTGTCAAATCTGTAGCATTTGTCAAAGGCTGCATAATTCCCACTCACCTGCCATCACACACTCACTTGGAAATCCTGTTCTTTGAAGCATTTTGCATTGTTTCCAACATCACAGTCGCTTCTGGATTGCAATGAAGCTGCATTCACAATTGGTGCAACTGTCTTTTGAACTCCAAGAGGGATCTTAGATGAACAGAACAGTTTTCAAATATGCATTTGCTCAGGGAACTCAGAAGAGTTCACTGATCTGCTTTTTCAAAATGTGCCATGATTTTTTGTGTGCCCAAAAGTGACATGATTGATTCCTTCCCCCCCCCCCCAAAAGTGATCTTTTTGTGGTAGCTATGGATTTTCATGCTTTGCCATTGATGAAAGTCCAAGGAGAAAAAAGAGGTGGGCAGCCTCAAAAAGGAAAGGATAGGATCCAGTGTGCACCACTGCAGCCATCTGCCCCTTCCTGTCATCTCTGTTCCTCCCTGTCCCTACTTTCTCCCCACCCAGATTCACCTCTTTTCTCCCACTCCCTGCACCCTCCTCTGCTGCCATACCTGCTCTAGTGGGCACAGAACAGAACAGTCCTTTTATGGCTGTGGAAATCACCTTTGATGCCATAATAGGTTCTGCAATATAGCCTTGTCCTGGATAGGGCTTAATGGGAGAGGACACTGTGTGACCTTTAGAGGAGGTTGTGGTCTGGATCACCACCAACCACACCTTGGCAAGAGAAAGGACATGAACAAGGGACTCTGATGAGGAGGAGGAGGAGGAGGACAAAGATGATGATAGCAGCTAGGTAACTGCTGCTAGATGTAAGACTAGTTCCATCAAGTATCCAGGTGTGCCAGAGTATACTGTAAGACACCAATAACATGAATACACAAGAAAAACCCTATTGTGCCTGCAGGGCACATGGCCTGAATAGAATAGACATGAAATGAGAATGACATGAAATAGGAGGGAGGCAATAGAATGACATGAAATGAGGAGAGAGGCAAAGTTAAGAGGTAGCTATTATTTTGGGGAAATAATACAGTAAGTGGGAATGGGAATCAAAAAGAAAAATTAATGCAGTGCACTAAAAATTCACTTGATAGCCAGGCTATAGAAGAAGAAAAGAGAAAGAAGGAAAAGGCAATGCTTACAAGAGACCATACAATGGTCAGGGTTGCCATATGTCCTGCCATATGTCCATACAGGCAAATGGAACAGAGGGTCCTGTCCCAAGTTTGTGGAAGAGAATTATGGCTACCCTAACAATGGTGCAAACAGAGGAGGTGGGAGAGAAGAATGTGGGGAAATCAGAGGAGTTAAATAAGAGAAACGGGGACTGAAGGAATAGGAGCAATGGAGCACAAGAGAAAGGCTGGAAGAAGGAAAAGAAAGAAGCGTAAAGACACCCTCAGTGAGAGACCAGAGCTGAGTGTCTTCTATATTTTGAGCCATGGCTCCAGGCAAGGAGTGAGCATCTCACTCTCTAGTAGTGAAACGGCTAGTCTCTCCCATCATATGAACCCTCTTCACCAGCACTGAAAGTGGCACTTCTTCACATATGTGGGAGGCCAGGAGTTTGAGCAGCAATCTCTCTGGAAAACAGAAACTTAAGGCTGATTTCGAAGCCTTTTCCTGAACTGGCAAAAGAGAGAACGAAACTCCTAGTTTAGTCGAATACATACACAGATCACTCACAGAATACTAACTGGATCATCAATTTGACTCCAAGTGCAACAAAGAAGATGGACAATTGTTTTGGATCAAGAGGCCAAGTTCCATGTCCCATTGTGTTCAATAAGGTTTACTCCCAGGTAAGTTAATTTAAATTTGCTACATGTAATACGATTGCAGCATCATAGAGACACTAATGATCTTCTGACTCAAATGTGGAGACAAAGGTAGAAAATGGTTTGAAAAGCAAAGGCAAGAGAGCTAGATGGTTGCTTTAACTGGTTCCAGGGAGGGAAGCAAAGCAAGGAAGTTTTCTTGAGAGATATAGCAGCTGCAAAAGCCGCTATTTGCAGCTGCGTTAAAGGAAAGAAAAGAGAAAAGTAGGAAAAGAAGAGAGAGAGGTCTGGTAGCCTAGAGACTGGATGGCACAGCAGTGTTTAGGTAGACAAGAGTATCAGGCTGCTTTGTGCAGGTTACTGAGCAATTCATGAGCAATGGGAGACAACCAGCTGGTGAACTGCAAACAGGTTTGACTGGGGGGGGGGAGCAGTTTTTATGTCCAAAATTTTATAGGGGACCATACTTTATTTATTTACCTACTCATCCTGCTTTACTCCCTGCTTTACTCCCTGAGGAGAATCCTGCCTTACTCCCTGAAGAGCACTCACAGTGGCTTCAGAGCCACTGGAAATCCCATTTCAAATTATAATTCACAGTCTAAACACTAAAACATTCTTAAAATGTCACATATAAAAACAACAAGCCATCAGCAGTTACCTCTTAATAAGAATGGGCAATCCAGTTACCTCTTAATGAGAAAGGGCAATAAAAAAAATCCAATCGGCATAAACACAGCCCCATAAAAACACAAAGACATCCATATTAAAAGCCATGCAAGGCTTATCCAAAGAGAAGCATCTTCAAGCCTAAAAGCCTCTAAGTGGGGAGTGTTTCAGTAACAGAGAGGGAAGGAGTTACATAATGTTGGTACCACTACTGTGAAGGACCTATATTGTGTTGGCTGCCAGTCTGCATCTGGTTAACAGTCCAGTGTAGTTTTGTGTCTGTTATGTTGGTATGCAGGTGGAGGGATTTCTTGGTGAACTATCTATGCACCAATGTATATGTGAGCTATCTAAGTGCAGATGAATACAGTTGGTACACTGGTGATTCCCATGATTAGGTCTGGGCTTGCTTCAGAGAATACCAACTTTACTGCATTCTGTACTAGCTGAAGTTTCTGAACCACCTTCAAAGGAAGCAACTGCATTACATACTGCATTACAGTAAAGTGTCCCTATGGCTTTGATCTTCGGTAGAGGAGTTGGACAGCACTTAATCAGATTCGCACTAACCATGGCAGATGCCAGTATTGGAAAGGCAAATGTGGGCTGGTCGACAATCTTAACTGTGACTGCGAGAATGTTCTGCAAAACATTACATCATGTAGCAATCAAATGCCCCTTTAGAAAGTTCTGATTCCCTGCAGGAATTACACCAACTTGAAGGAACTGCTGTACAATAGTTAGATGACTTAGACCCATATTCTTAAGTCAAAATAAGCCCTTTGCGTTGGAACAGTTAAGGTGACTTTCCATAAGATAACACTGGAGGCTGCTGTAACTGCGTGGACCCATAATTGCTCTAGATTTTGCCCTTAGAGCCCAAACCTAAGCATGCCTACTCAGACTTAAGTCCCATTATGGTCAATAGAGCTTACTCACTGTTAAACAAGGTTAGGAGTGCAGCCTTAGGTGGCATTCCTAACACACTTTCCTGGAAGTAAGTACTATTAAACACAATGAGATTTAGGATTGTACTGTTTGATATTCAGCCATAGGCCCAGACACCTAATAACTGTTCATATACTGTATTTTTTATATGTGAATTTCATATTATACTGCTGAATTTTTCCACATGAATAAATACAGCAATATACATTCTGTCTTCCAGCGTGGGTAATCAACTATGGTTACTAAAGATATTTCAGTCCTCAAACCATGCTTACCTCTAGATTGGTAAAGATCAGGATGTGCCAGTATCCTAAGAGTTAAATAGTCACTATCTGCCCAAGAATGGTACATTTGAGACTGGTCAAGTGAGATGTGTGGCACAGCAAATGTTGTAACCCTTGCAGTTCTACTACTTCCCTTCTGCCCACCTCCCCAAAAAGATGAAATGATTGTCATGGGGAAGGAGGAAAAAATCCATTCAAAACAAGCTGTAAGCATGTATCAGCCTCTGATTTCATTTGGGTTGTAATGATATTCTCTAAGTGGTAGTGTTTGTGGGAAATTCGGTGCTTTGATTACAGAGAGATTCAAGATGTGGGGGTGAAAGGGAGATAAGAACCTAGAATTATGAGAAGTCAGATATTCCCAAACTCATGGGGATTGAGTTAATAGGCTTATGAATATTTATCGATAGCTGGATAGATAAAATGAGAATTTAGTTGCTTTGCCATGGACAAATGTTGTTAGTAAGACCCATCGTCCCCTCCCCACAGGTTTCTATTTATCTATGGCTATGAAGCTGGCTAAATAAATAAAGATCTCCAGTTCTGATCTATTTAACTGTTATAGAAGCCAGGAGAAGAAGCTGTATTTAAAGAGAAAACAGCAGGAGCTTTGTGCATCTAGATTAGCTCACACTTGTCCAGCTAACTATAGGCTACCTAAGAGCAGGCTCTGGCGGAGAATGGAAGCTTGGAGTGGTACTGAAAGTATTTGGGAGATGAAGTAGCTAATTTGGAAACAGCGAAGGCAAAATGATGGCTTTTTCAAATGTGCCTTTCGTCCATCTAGTACAATCCTCTCAGATGAATCTCAATTGTCAAACATCCTGATCCTGCCTAAATTCCCTGCACTGAATCAGCAACACTATCATGACTTGCACTGGAGAATTCAGCAAGTGGAAAGTCTCCTTAAGGTAAGGGGACAATCATCTCCTTGACCTGGAGATTCTGCTGTCGGTCAACTTGGACCTTATCACCGATGCAAATCTGCATTGATCTGTGTTGGTGGATCAGACCTAGAAAGAAGGTTAGGAGATGGCGCTCACCAGCCTTTTAACTCATCTCAAGATTACGAAAGTCTACACATGTTCTTGTTGCCCTAAGTTAGATCTTTACATGCCATCAAAAATGGCATGTTTTTGCCTGACTGGGTCAATTTTGGGGGGGGGGGGTAGAAATGGCGTAGCCTCCTTATGTGCTGATTCAAGCCGCTTCTTCACCAGGAAGCTGACACAATTTCTAATTTATGTATCCTGCCAGCCTTGAATTGAGTCCACCATTTTTTCCCCCTCTAGGCCTAATTTTTCTGACTCAGATTAACTATCCCTTCTCTCTCTCTTCCCCACCCCCCAAAAAAATTCTCTCCAGCTTTCTGTTTGGCTATTTGTCTTCTAATCCTGATTCCTTGGATGCTGAACATGGTGTTCAAGCCAGCAGCTATCAGCTGTGCTCTTATTCAACTGGCTGCCATCGTCATGTACCAATTGCTAAATCTGGACTTTGGAAACAAAAGGATATGGATTTTGCTGGGTCCAAATGAGCTCTTGACTGAAACAAATTGGTGCTCTCAGCGGAACTGCCAAGGACAGAACAAAGCAAGAAGTATCCGTGTGGCCCAAATCTGAGCTGCAGTAAGTTAGTTTGGCAGCAAAGTGTGAAGAATCTGGGCAAGCTTTACAAGTCTTGTGTTGAATTCTGGCCTCATTTATTTTCTATAATCTGCATTGCCTGAGGTTTTTCATATAGAAGCCAATTTTGTGCATGTCTGAGGAGGTTATCAGGACATTGGACCAGGACCATCAAAACCTTTTACTACAGACAGCCTTTTTGGCAAAGCAATATATTACCTTGACATACGTGACTGGCATGCTGCACGTTTTCTTTCTTCAGTAAGCACCTGCATAGAGGTGAGTAGGAGGTGATCCAGTTTAAAACTGTAGGCACAGTCCTAACCAGCTTTCTAGCACTGCCTTAAGGCCAATGCAACTCTCAGGTAACAAACTGCCTACCTCACCTTGAAAAGGCCTGATCCTACTCCCCACAACTGCAGGATGAAACACGTGCCCCTCTGGCACCACTGTCAGTGTTGGAAAGTTGGTTAGGATTGCGTCCTGTGTACTGAATGCATGTTTGGGGTGATAATTGCCTTAATCCTGTGACCTCAATGTGATCATGCTACACTATTTCAAATCAAACTGATCTAAGACCAAAAGACCAAGTAAAATAGTTGATTCCAACTAAAGATTTCCAATAGAAGCAAATGCTGGTAACAATAACCAAGCAGATCAGTGTTCTCCATGAGACAGAAAGTAAATGTCAATTTTCTTTAATTTGTAGGTTGAGTCATATGTATTATTAGTAAAGTATGGACTGGTCCTACTACCAAGAGTAACCAGGGCAAAAACGCCCACGTGAAGAAAGCCAACACAACCCTTGCCCACTTGAGTTCGGGTAAGGGCATTTTTCCTTTGGGCAATTTTTGTATTGGTTTTTTTATGTGTGTTTTTTCAATGAACTATTTTCAAGTGAACAAGTAATTAATAGGCATAACAACAGTGTAAAAGATCACCCATATGAATCAGTGGTTGATATCTGTGATGACTTGCCATATCACAGCTTCATACTAGGCCGCAGGACCTAATGGCAAGTCATCACAGATAATCATCCACTGATTATGATCTCTTGTACTCTGTGATGACCGATGACATTTTTCTCATAATCCTTGCTTTATTTTATGTTCATGAGTTCACAATAGGACAAATAATTCTATTTAAAAAGAGATGTTTGTACAATAAGGGCCAAAATTTAGGAGCTGCAGAGCCTAACTGGAAACATTTTTTGCAGGGCTATAGAATTTCTGAGATATAAATAAAATTTATTATAGATTTTATATCCCAATGGTAGAATGAAGAGCAATCAGAATGTCCACTTAAAATCCTATAAATTAATGGCCCAAACGGATCTAAACCCATTTTAATATAAAATTGCATACAAGACTAGTATTGTAATCCTATACTCACTTTCCTGAGAGTAAGCCCCTTTGAACATAATGGGGCTTATGTTTGAGTAGACATGCAAAGGACTGTGCTGTAGATTGCCCTAATAATAACTAGGGGAATCTTAGGCACAAAGCCCAGTTGAGAGCAATTTGGTCCAACTGGCTTACAGCTAGCCCTGTGCATTATGTTAAATTTAATTATGTATGGAGAGAGGGAGTGAGAGAGAGTTATATAAATTGCTTTAATCCATTTTGTTACAGATTCCATTACTTAAATAACTCACCCACCACTATTTGCCCTAAAAGAAAAACTTTACAGGTTGTCATCATTATCAAAACCTTGCAGGCCATTAAGCTGCAGGTTCTTCAGAACTTATCTAAACATGTCATATCAACCTTCCAAGCATGTTCCACTTTTCTACCTATGCTCCTAATGCTCTTGCCCCCACCTCCCCCTCCACACATATATCAATTAAGTAAACTCTGAATTGCTGCAGGGAAATGTTGTGATGGCCAGATTGGGTCTGGTTATTCCTATATCCTATTCTCCTTATGTCCTACTGCAATGTTATATGCTGGCAGCAATGCTTCAAATGGCTGCCCTTACCAGAGCTCGATCCATTTCTCATTGTTTCTCCTGGCACCTATGACAGCATCATTTTTTAGGCTTTGTGATACTGACAACTGAATTGACCCAGCAGGGCGTTCCACGAGTGCAACCATCTCAAATACTAATTGAGCTACTAATATATTCCTGCCTGGATTCTCTAGGCAAATGTCCACTTGTGTGCAAACACACATGCACGCTTGCATGTCAATGTATGGATATAGGAATATTTTCCAAACCTCGAAACTACTCTTGCACCTGGAGATATGTGCAGATATTTTATTCCATGTTCTGTGAAAGTGGAGAGTGAAGACAGATTTTTTTAAAAAAAGAAAATGGTGGTAATTTTTTGTAACCGTTGCAAATTAAATGCTCATCTCTTTCACATATGCAATTAATTACTAAGTAAATGAGTGGTGAGTTAGCGCAGATTTCTTACTCTGTAATGAGATGGTATTAAAAATGACTTGTAAATTTTTAAAACAAATTTCACTTTTGCAAAATTAATTACATTCATTAAAAGTATTTACTAAGTGAGATTCTTTATGAGGCATTTGTTAAATGTCATGTTTATTTTTTCTGCTATTAATCAATGAAGTAGCAGAATCGCTTTTAATAAATGTATCACTCTCGTTACTTTGGTTAAATCTTGAATCCTCCATCTTTTAAATATTAATTTTTATTTTGACTTTTCTTGCTCACATGGGAGTTTTAATTCTGCATAGAAACTTAAAGCCCAGGATCAAATTTTTGGTTTTTGTTCTGTTACCAATAATTTGATGGAAAAGTCTAAACAACACACTATCCTCTAGTGAATCATTGCAGGATATTTTAATATTCAGTGCTGGAATACCAGGATGTCTATCCCAAACTGCTATCCCACACTTTATCCATTGTGGATACTTACCAGATTGCAGATTAAGTACCCAATCATGTGAATTGATGCACCAAGTCCATTCCACAGTAAAAGGATAAAATGTTGGGATGTCTTCTCGACATTTGAAAATTAATCCAAACACTGGATTAGATACAGAATAGGTTTGTCCCTTAGGGCCTGTCAACCTGTGCCCTCTCTATTATAACCCTCCCTATTAATTATAATCCTGAATAACTGCAGCCCTCCCTGTTAATGCTCCCTCTTTCATAATTCTTAATTAGGAAAAGGGAAAAATGTTCTCTATGGCTTCCAATATCTTTGGATGTGGTTCTGACCTTGAGCATGCACCTCACTATAAACACAAGACTAAGACTTGGGTTAAGTTGGGCCACTGTTCAAAATAACATCAAGCAAACATACCTGCAGCTCTCCCCCCCCCCCAAATTTTTCAGGTATCTAACTTAGAAGAGACAGTGGAGTGACTGCATATACCCCCCAAAGGACAGGCATAACCACCCTGACGCAAAGCTGCGATCCTGTGCTTGGATGGATCCAACTTTTCAGTGCTAAACCATGAAGATTGAGGATTGCACCCTAATAGGATGAATGCGCCATTTCTAAACACAATGCCTCACTATCTCCTTATATCTAGCTCCAAACTGCTTTCTTTAAAGTACCATATACTACAAATGTTAAGCAGCACAACAACATTTTTAAAAAAATCTCACATTTTATCTGTTTACATATGATGGCTTGAATTTGTGCAAGGGTGAAAAGGCATGATTTTTTTCCCCAGATCAGTCAATCAATCAAAGTGCTGCTTGAAAATATGAAACATCTTGCAACACTAAAGGAAAAAACACACAGTTTGTTCAGTCTGGTAAAAATATTTCGTAGCCCGGGAATGACATCCAGGAAGCACAAACTCTTTGACAATAATCCAGATTTTGCTTTTAATCATTTTACAATGCATATGAGTTGTAGGTAACCTGTTATATAGTACCTTTGGGGAGGGGGTGGAATCCATCACAATAAACAAGTTGACTAATTTATTTTATTCTTTTTAAAGTTTAGCCGAAAGGCAGTATCACACAGAGGCACAGCTGTGGAGCTCAAACTTATGCCTCTTCCTGTTGGGATACCGACGAAGCAGAACATTAATCTGTATAGCAAACAAATGACTACCATTTACATAATTACATTTAGCCCCAACTTATAACATATTCATAAGCACAAAAGAGAAGAACGATGCCTTTGTATATATAAATGATCAAAATCAGCGATCAGCTTGAGCCCAGGGAGGGGGCCACTGATGATATTCAGAGGTGTTGCATTAATCTCGAGCTGAGCCCATTTTTTTTAAAAAAAAATTGCACTGAAAGTTACCCATCAGACAACATACAACCGAACTTTTAATCAAAAACAGACACAACCAATATGGGAGAATTTTTGTTATAAACCACACTTAGATGTATAGTGGTACCTCGCTTAACAAGCGCCTCGCTTAAAAAGTGTTTCACATAACAAGCAAAAATTTCCAAGTAATTTTGCTTCACATAACAAGTTCTGCTTCACTTAACAAGTGCGCGTGCTATGGGCATGCATGCTATGCAGCCCTGATGCTCCGCATAGAGGCTCTTTAAAAGGGCTGCCAGCCAGCGCTGCTGCCTCTAACTGCCCCCAAGTGCTCCCACCGACCTCCTTGAACCTCCAGCAGCATCCCAGGTAAGCCTCCCAGGAAAGTGTCTTTGATTGCAGTGTCCTAACTATGTCTACTCAGAAGTAAGCCCCATTGTGTTAAATGGGGCTTACTCCCAGAAAAGTGTCTTTGATTGCAGCCTCTTAACCATGTCTACCCAGAAGTAAGCCCCATTGTGTTAAATGGGGCTTACTCCCAGGAAATTGTCTTTAGGATTGAAGTCTAAGCATACTTTGTAGGATCATGCACACTGAATGCATGTTTTGAATTCAGTTCCAGTGTTTTGTCATCATTTTTACAACCAGTTAATATTTATATATTGATATTTTGGGGGTTGTGGAACCAATCATCTGAGTTTCCATGATTTCCTATGGGAAAATCTGCTTCTCTTAAAGAGCATTTCAAAGAGCATGCCTCCGGAACGAATTAAACTCTTAATGTGAGGCACCACTGTATATTTCTTTGGAAACTTCCTAATCTCAGGAAGACTGAGATGTGCAGACCTCGAACTACATCAAGTAGGCCAAATTCAAGGAAATGTTGAACATCAGCATCAGTCCAGTCCTAACCAATGTAGTGGCACCAACAGCCACCGCTGTATTCAGCAGGAGCAGTGAGGCTGCTGAAGATCTCCCAGAAATGAGGTACATGCAGCCATGTATTAGCAGAATGGGTCCAGGAGGAGAGATATGATCCAACAGATGCCTTTGCCACCATCCCCACCTCTTTCCCAGGCCCACCTCTGCGCCACCCTCACACTATCTGTTTTGTCCCATTCTTACCCTTCTCTCCCTATCCTAGAACATCTCATTACTCAGTGAGTAGGGGGTCCACATCTTTCCAACAAATGTGAATGGCCTTTATTCTTGTGCTTGTCTCAACTGCCATAGTATGATGTTCATTGCCAGAGCAGTGTGCAGGAACTGCAGTGTTAGTGGATCGAGTTGTCTGAGTCTTCTGCAATCCATGTGCAATCCCTTTTGGAATGTTGATTAACCTGATTTACCAGCTGTTCCCAACTTGCTCCTTACTTTGATAGATTTTGGCCATTATATTTTCCCTACACAGGTGAAAGAGTCAGAACAGTAGAAATGGTGACCACATGAACAGAAAATTTGTGAAAGGAGGCAAAGTGATTATGAAATGTTTTATTCGGTTTCCAAATATAATGTTGCTTCACTTTCAAAACGTCATTGACTCAACAATTAAAGTGCTCAGGTTTTTTTTTTTCTTAAGGTCTAAACCACACCACATGCTATGGACACTGATGTAACATCTACCATTGCTTAAGCCTGGTGGGGGAGGAGAACTGATGACAGATCCCAAGATATCATCCACCGGCATGAAGTCCATCAACAGTGCCAGCATCCCTGGCAATCACAATGGTTTTGAGAAGCCATAGTTGGCCATGGTATCAATGCCTTGATGAACTGGCAACCAAGCTGTTCCTCAGAAGAGTCTCGGCTGAATCAGGCCAAAAGGTCCATCTATTCCAATTTCCTGGTGATGTTATACGAGCACCCAGTCAACATCTGAGTTACAACAGCAAGGCTTTTTCTTGCTGTTATGTGAATGCCTTGGTCCAGCTGCTGGCAGAGAGGATTCTGCACTGGACAACTTATGTGGAATTATATCAGCATATCTCAGGAACAGAATTTTTAGAGGTTACTACCACACATTAAAATGACAGTACACCGCAGTAAAAAGGATAATAGCCACAGAGGAAATTCAGCCACTGAGAGCCCAATCCTGTGCATGTCAGCCTAGAAGGAAGTCACACTAGAGTCAATGGAGCTTACTCCTAGGAAGGTGTGAATAGGATTGGACAGTGAGTTTGAATCAGAAGCCTTTCAAGAATCCTTCTACATGACTTGAGGTCATACAAAAATGTGGTTTGTAAAGTGCAAGCAATCCAACACAAGTGGCTCACTCCAAGAACCTTTAAGAAATACTAAGTGTGCTGAGACAAATAATGTGTACTGATCTTAACATTGTCACTAAAATACTACATGTCTTCCACAATAGCTACTTGCCTTCATTAAATTATCACTGCTCACTCAGTTCCAGCCAATTCATTTTGCTTCTATTATTATAAAGGGTACCAGCTGCAGTATATGGATCTGGCAACATAGGACATGTATATTACTTATATCATATGGTTGCATGACCCTCTAAGGGAAAAAAATCCATTTATAAGCTTATTTTAGGTAAACAATACCATGTTCATCAATTTCAACTAGGATAGCTATCTTGTTCATTAGGCAGATAATTTGTGAAGGGGCCTCTAAACCAGAATACCCGGTAGCAATTTGTGAAATTGGGGGGAAATGCTAAATTGTGCCAGTTCTGATAATTTCTTGCTACTGATGATTTTATTTTCTTTTTTCCTAAACTTTGATTGTAAGGGTCTGTTTGTATTAGTAAAAGCCTACAAACCTCTAAGTGCATCTGAACTCTGAACATGAAACATATCTTGTATGTATGCATGTATTATATCTAGCTAATGAGCATTTTGTTCTGAGTTTGTTGAATGCCTGTGGCTTTTCTCAGTAAATTTTGAATAGTGTTTATAAAAAACCTTTTCTAACATTTGAAATCAACACAGAGCCCTGTGCATTAATTTAGCAATAAATGGATGAGGTTCCTGATCCAGATCTTTCACATGCACCATTTAAAATCAACAAAAATAAAGGCCTGTCTTTTCTTTTGAGGATGCCATTTTTTCTCTTATCAGGCTTTTGAGGATGCCATCTTTTCCCTTATCAGGCTTCTTCCTACTCCATTTTGTCCCCGAACCTGGTCAAGATGCCTACCCCAATATTAACACCTGTAACAGTCAAAATGGGGACGGAGCTTTATGCCAACAAAGGTTACATACATAGGTTCAGCACTAATTTCGGCATTACTCCTATTTTGCTTCTGCTAACACGATTATGATCAGTTTTTATCTTGTGAATTCCATTTATTTTACTGCTGGCAAAGTTTGGGTACCCAAGCCTAAAGCAAGCAACATATAGCAGTTATTCTGACACTTTCACTAGGATGCCAGGCTGTACTCAAAACATGGCATGCCAATTTGTATTCCAGCCCGGTCACATGAAAGTTGTCATCAAAAGAATTCAGTCACTGACTACATTCAGATTTGGCTGCTGACAAGGAGGAAAATATATCAAAATAATATGTCTGGCAGGTCCTACAAAGCCAGCAATTACCTTTCTTTTCAGGACTTATTACATCCTTTGATCACACTAACAATAACTACTATGATTCTGTTTTGCCTGCACTTCATTCTCCCTTTCAATCAAACCCAATCTATTTAATCGTATATTGGGAATGTTCTGCTATATGCTGCTGAGGAAAGAGTCAGAACCAGAAACACAACATTTGTTTGAGAAGAGCAGCTCTGTATTTCACATAATGCCTAGTTTAGCCCTAAGATAATAAGAAAGGGTAAATATGAAAACATGAAACGTAGTCATGGCAGAACAGCAGTTATTTACAGCACACCCTTATAGACGTTTGCTCAGAACCAAGTCTGTCTGTGTTCAGTGCTACCTATACCCAAGCAAATGTGCACAAGATTGCAGAATGAACCAAATTCTAGAATAAGGAATAGAAGAACCCAGTGGCATCCCCAGCCCACACATTTTTGGCACTCTCCCCACGACAAAATTATTTTCAGTCATGATACAAAATGAATAATAATAATGGTCAGAGAAGTGCAGACGATGAACTTCTTTTCTTTAACTTATATATAATAGGCTTCACATCCTGTATGGTATGTAGTGAGCAATAGAGATCATAGACCACATCAAAACTGGGAAGGAATTTCTATCAATACCAGTGGGCTTATGTTCCATCATTTACCCGAAAGTAATTTTGTTGTAATACTGAAGAAAGACAAAACCCATGTTCATTTATGAAGAATGCATTTGGTTTTCTGACATGCTTGCAATAAGCTATTTATTTTCAGTGGTAACTCCAGGTAATCCACTTTTTTATTACAGTGCATAGCTTTTTATGATTTCCAGTGTAATCTACTTTTGGTTACATTAGGCTGTTGTGTTTTCCTTTTCTGGTTTTTTGGCCATAACTTTTGATATTATAGAGATTTAACACATTATGGGCACGATCCTAACCCATTTAGGCTGGCTGAACTCACCTGGCATATCATTCCATGGTGGTGTGGGGACATCAGCCAGTGGTGGGCTCCAGCAGGTTCACACCTACTCTATCGAACCAGTTGTTAATGAGAGATCGGACATATAAAGTTTAAAAATAGCCATTTAAAAGTGGCTGCCAGATGGCCATAGAACCGGTTGTTAATTTCTTTGAATCCCATCACTGATGTCAGCGTATGCCTGTGTATTGGCCTAACTCCCACGAAGTGGGAAAGAAGTGCCTTAATGGCACTTTTGTGACACCCCCAGCACAGGATTTGTGCCAGGGATTAGGCCATCTTAACTGAAGATTAGGATTGCAGCCTTTGTTACATTGCATTCTGCATGAAATTATGCTTCAAATTATATATAACACAATGTATTATTCAAAAATACCAAGATTTTAAAATTGGGCAGTAGCCTCTGTTATCCAACTGCAGCTTGGCACCCATGGCCTACTCCCCTGGCCCATCATTTGTATCCCACTGGAGGAACCAAAGTTGTGTCATAAGTTAGCAAGGGAAGGAATTTCATTCCCAAAAAGTTGATTTGTGAAACTTTGTACATGGGAGACATGGAGAGTATTCATGTAATGGAACAATCCCAAAGAGAACTTTAATGCAAAACAATTGTTTTTGCTCAACTCTTATACACTCCGTTGCTCTTGTTTGGTTTACAAGTATAATGCAGTTCTTCACAAGGTCAATAAAGGGTAATTTATATAATGAAGGAGTGGGTGGAATTCATACTTCTACCCCTACTGAGAGGAATGCATACTCTGACAAACTCCATTGGGAAATCTTTTCCCTGATGTGAAATTCAGCTTGACATCTGGAGGCTTAAACATATCAAACTAGACATTAAAATAAAATGTAACACATAGTGTTTGAACTATTTCTGCTTAGGAAATTCTGTGTGCTCAGAAAGCCCATAAAAAGAGAGAAGACACAGCCCAGTCCTTACTAAATTTCTCTACTCCAGTGCAGCAGGATCAGGGGAATTTTAGCTGCTGGAGGTCTTCTTAGGGTAAAGGGACATGCATTCTACCAGTGCACCACTTGGATAGGATTGAGGACTCAGTATTACTTCTTATTGAGGTGGGACAAGTGGGGTTTGTCTGATTAAAAGCCCCTCCATGTAATGAAAATCATCCACATACAAAACTAGGGGGCCAGTCATCAGGGAAATCACGAAGCTTGGGCCCCTGAAAAGATGGTTCATTGTATGGAAGAAATAGTGGGAGCCATTGCTTACAAGCTGAACTTGTATAGTCTAAGCACAGGCTTACCATAGCATAAACTAGGTCAGAGTACCATTCGTAGGGAATACACCTCCCTTCTAATGAGTTCTATGCCAACAATCCTATAGAGTTGCATGAGAAGTGGTTAGAAGGTTGGATTCAGAAGAGGTGAGTTAAAATCCATTCTTGCCATTTGAAGCCCTGTTTGAACCAGTTTCAGCCTAGAGTACCAATTACTTCCTCCCTCCTAGCATTTTCCCACATTATGAAAGGTCCACCATTCTGGATCGGAGTACCTCACAGTTACGATGAGGATCATATGCACTTAACCTTCATGCATGATGCCCTGAGCTCTGTGCAAGAAGGTTAGGTTAAGAAGGCAAGAATGGAATTTTTTTTTAAAAGCCATGATAATTTTTACAAAATAGGCAAAACTGTGGTTCCAGTGGAAAGCTTTTTAATCCTATCAGATTCATGCTTAAAATTCCACTAAAATAAGTGGGGTTTAAAGATGTTTATTAATGACTAGTAACAGCTCCCACTTGCAGAGGTAGAATATAACGACAGTTATCATTAAAAAAAACCATCCTTCTTTCCTGCTTCTTATCTTCCTATATTTTCAACTAGTGAAAAGCATACCCGCGTTGTGGGAGTAAAATTCCCCTGTATGCATGCCCCACTGCGCATCAATCCCCCACGCACATCAACACCTCATGCGCATCCACCCCATGTGCAACATCCCACATGTGCCCTCATCCCACCATGCTCATCAACCACCCATGTGCAAATCCCCATGTGCAACATCCCCCATGTGCAACAATGCTCATGTGCAACATTCCCCATGTGCATTCCCCCCAGGCACAACATCCCCCCATGCACATCTATCTATCTACAGTATTTATATACCACTTTTCAACTGAAAAGTTCATAAAGCGGTTTACAAGAAAAAAGAAAAAAATAATAGCTAATTAATAGCTAATGGGTGCCTGTCCCTAAAGGGCTCACAATCTAAAATGCAAAAAGGACACCAGCAGAAGCCACTAGAGCAGGCATTGCTGGGGTGTGTAGGGCCAGTTACTCTTTCCCTGCTAAATAAAAGAGGAACACCCACTTGAAAGAGTGTCTCTTGCCCAGTTAGCAGGGGTTGCACATCATCCCCCCATGCACATCAATCCCCCACACACATCAACACCTCATGCACATCCACAACATGTGCAACAGCCCCTATGCGCAACAACCCCCTTGTGCAACATTCCCCATGTGCAACATTCCCCATGCACATTATCTCCACATGAGCATCAAACCCCAATGCGCATCAACCTCCATGTGAATCAACCCCCCATGCACAACATCCCCCATGTGCATCAACCCTTCATGTGCATCAAATCCATATGCACATCAAATCCCTATGCGCATCAACCCCCACGCGCATCAACACTCCATGCGCAACATTCCCCCATGCGCATCATTCCCCCATGCACAACATCCCGAATGCACATCAACCCCCTATGTGCATCAAACCCTGCATGTGCATCAAACCCTATGTGCATCAAACCCTGCATGCACAATATCCCCCATGCGCAACATCCCCCATACTCATCAACCCATGTACAACATCTCCCCATGCTCATCAACCCCCATGTGCAACATCCCCCCATGCGCAACATTCCCCTATGTGCAACATCCCCCCATGAGCATCAACCCTCCACGCGCATTAATGCCCAAATGTGCATCACCCCCATGCACATCATATCCCCATGCGCAACACCCCTCCATGTGCATCATCCTCCCCAGTGCAACCTCTTCCTCCTAACAACATGCCATCCAGTGCACCAAGCACTGCGCACCAAATTGGCTGGAGGTTGGTCAGTCTTCCATGTTAAGTATAGGACAAAAACACGCTGCACCCCTTTTGGCCCCTTAAGGGTTAAATTTCTCCACATTGGTTCTTGGTGGGTGTTCATGTGACAGAAGGAACTCCCTCCCAGAATTTCATGCTTTTCGGTCCAGAGGTTGAGGCAGAGCATCCCTCATCACCGATTCTTCAATGCAAAGTATGGGGAGGAAAACGTGTTGCACCCCATTTCACCCCCTTCTGGTTGGAATTTCCGAAAACCAGTTCTTAGTCCACCCCTCTGTCACGGAAGGAACACCACTCCAAATTTCGCGCTTCTAGGCCCGGCGGTTTTGGCAGGGCGGTGATTGAGTCAGTCAGTCAGTTAGTCAGTCAGTGAGTCAGTCAGTGACTTTTCTCTTTTATATATATAGCTGGTAGTTGGAATGCTGACAGTTGGAATGTTGACAATTCTCTCTCCTCAGCCTGCTTAACTGACACAGAATGTATGACAGAAGAAGCAGACACCTCACACGCAAGTCAAGGCATTTATGTTAATTGAAGCTTAGATCATGCTCAGTAATAATAGTATGGCATTTCCAGTTTCCATTTGCTTTAATCTAGGTCTAATTTTTTCATACTAGTAAAATCAGCACAGTGAGATACATTTCTGCCATGTTCCCAAGGGAATTTTCTTTTATTTAAAAATTTATCCTTTTTCCATTCAAAGCCTCATCTAAGAAAAACAAAACCCTCACAGAAATACCATAGAAACAGTCACTGCAAATCTAAATAAAACCTGGAAAGCACAGGCCAGAACAATGAGTAACATAACAATAAAAACTTAAAAGCAGCCATTAAATGAGCCTTGCTATTCATTAAAGGCCTGAGGAATTTAAAATGGCTTTAAAATGGTGCCTCAGATGGTAGAGGTGAACGATGGCAAGCAGAGCTGACGGAAGGAAGCAGACTCCGATTTTCGTTAAGAGTTTTAATACCAATGAAGCTGTGAGTGTGAGGAGACTAAGGATTGGGCTGCAACTCTCCCTATGGATGGAAGCCGACATTTACAGCCATGCTCGGAAGCATCCCAAGGGTGTATCACACAAGGAATTGAGCAAGGTATGCTTATTAATTGAGCAAGGTATGCTTACCTTGTGGAGCTGAGCATTCTGGAAGTTCAGGGGTGACATGATGACATAATCACATTGTCCCCAACCTTCCATCCTAAAAAATTGTCGGCAATCTTATACTGCCCTCCTCTTTTCAGTTATCTTCACTCTCTTTGAGTGCATCACTGATCACTGCTGAGAGTATGATGGGCCCAGAAAGTGCCTAAGATCGCCAAACAGAGCCTTGGCCATTGTGGTATCGTCACATCCCCCCAAGGAAGCTCACACCTAGGACACTCTGCACTAGCCTAAACCCTAGAGAGACAACACTGCCCATCCTGATTGAGTATGATTGTTATGTGGACCACTTGTTAAGCAAGGCACTTGTTAAGTGAGGTACCATTGTTCCATTGTTCATTGATGAGGTTCCATCACTGTCTGGTTTGGTACAGCATCCAAACTGGACAAGAAAAAACTACAAAGAACTATAAGTATGGCAGAGAAAATAATTGGAGTCAGTCTGCCCTCTATGGAGGATCTATATATCGCTCGGGTCAAGAAGAGAGCCATGAATATTGCTGCAGACCCTCTTCACCCTGGTCACATTTTGTTTGAGCTTCTTCCCTCTGGACACTGATATAGGACTCTGTACACTAAGTCAACTAGGCACAAGGACAGTTTTTTTTCTTGTGCCATTAAATTGCTGAACCATCAACTATGCTGAGGGACTTTTGAAAATACTGAAGTAGTAACTGATGTATGCTCTGTATGTATTGTATGTATTTGATATTTGTGTGTTGGTGTTTGTATTTCTGCAGCCATTGCCAAAGCCAAATTCCGGGTATGGAGTTCATACTTGGCCAATCAATCAATCAATCAATCAATCAATCAATCTATCTATCTATCTATCTATCTATCTATCTATCTATCTATTGTATTTGATTGCACAGCCCATTTTGAACAAACAGGGTGTCACCTATCATGGCAAGATTCAAGTCAATGTAAAAAAACACCTCAAAATCATCACCTTCTGCCATACCACATATTCAGCTATGCAAAAAAGAATTCACTTACAGTAGAGCCTCACGTAACAAATGCCTCACATAACGTATGTTTCATGTAACAAAACAAAAATTTATCTAGGATTCTGCTTCACATAACAAAATGTGCTTCAAGTAACAAACACAGTAGTTGGCAATTGGCGCAGACGCACTGGCCAGTAGCCCTTTTCAAAAGCACCAGGGCTGCCTAGCACGCCTGCCCATAGCGAAAGCAACACTTCCACACTGTTCCTCCTGTGGCTGGGTGTCTGCTGGTCAGAGGGAGAGAACAGCAGTAGAAAAGAGGGAAGCAGCTCAGGGCTAGCCAGAAGGGAGCAGGGGAGAGAGAGGCTCAGGATGGAGAAGGAGAAAGTGGGGAGACACTTTGAAAGTGTCTTGGATTGCAGCCTCCTAACCATATCTACCCGGAAGTGAACCCCATTGTATTAAATGGGACTTACTCCCAGGAAAGTGTCTTTGATTGCAGCCGCCTAACCATGTCTACCCAGAAGTAAGCCCCATTGTGTTAAATGTGGCTTATTCCCAGGAAAGTGTCTTTAGGATTGCAGCCTAAGTAGACTTCATAGGATCATGCACTTTGAATGCATGTTTTGAATTCAATTCCAGTGTTTTGTCACCATTTTCACATCCAGTTAATATTTTTATATGAATATTTTTTGGGGTTGTGGAACCAATCGTCTGAGTTTCCATTATTTCCTATGGGAAAATCTGCTTCACGCAAAGAACATTTCACGTAACAAACACGCCTCCAGAACTAATTAAATTTGTTACGTGAGGCACCACTGTACTTTAAAAAAATAGTCAAGTAGAGGTTATTCTTTGCCCTTACTGAACTCTTGCAATGGGTCTCTATTAACCAGACATTATATAGGCAGCTAGGTGTTCTGAAAGCTTTTTTCCCCTCTGAGATGTATTAATGTATCTTCAACATCACTTGCAAAACACTTTGCTGTTCTAATTTCATTCCTCTCTGGAGAAGACTCTTTTACTCATGACATATAACAGAAGCTAGCGTTGATATGAATTGAGCAATTTAGTACATTTGTACTTTCCACTTTTAAAAAAGCAGCTTCTGAGTTCACTAGAATTCCTTTTTCAGATTGGTGTTAAGCGAAAAGGAAGAAAAAGTTTCTTGGTGAGTAGAAGTTTCAGCAGACTTAATAGAGAATTCAGGAGGTGTTCTGCAGACCCAATTAAGCTTGCAATTCCATTGGTCCTAATAAAGTTTCACTTGGCTTTAACGAAGATTACACTTCTGGTGTTTTTTTTTTAATGTAGTCATAATAGTACATAGAAATTTCTCTGTAAGTTAATGAGTGCTATAATTATAATTACTCATTAGGGACCTATTTTTCCAGCTGATGTCTCCTTTATTCTTCCCCCTTGGACAAGGTGATTGGCAAGGCTTTCATAATTGCCAAGTTTAAGGGTGGCAATTCTATCCTATAGGACTGGGATGATCAGCTTCTGTAGCTCTCTCTGGAGAGAGGGCACTTTTATTTTTCATATATCGAGCTAGATGTTAGAACAATTTGAACTTCCACACCAATTATCAGAATCCTTAATAACATTGGCATTAACATACATGTGGAGGGTTTTGAACATTAAAAGATATCATGTGATTCATTCATTAATTTATTGGTCTCTCTGGCTAGTTATAATGCACACCTTCAAAGAGCAAAATAGTAATAAGGATAAGGAAAAATGGAAGGCAGGTGCAAAAGCAAAACAAAGGATAGATCAGGTGCTTTGCAAAACACGACATAGTTATAACTTGTCAAGAGAAGAGAAAAACATGAAAAGCTTCCAAGTTACAGCCTCCCTCCAAGTTTTTCAATATACAGGGCAGGGGGGATGTTTGTTTCTTGGAGGGCCATTTGGATTGCAACATTTTATTATGAGAACAGGAACTGTGTTTTCCAGCTTTTCAAGTGCCAAGCTCACAATGAATACTTAATAAGTAATCAGTGCAAGTAAACCACAGACGGGAGCAAGCTAGAGAATAGGGTATAACTTGCTTTGTACTTATTGAATGTGGCTTTGGCAGGCTTAGATGTTATATTAAATTGCCCCAATTTTTGCAAGAAAGGCTTTCTAATAAAATTTAGGAAAAAGAAGTAAAAAAATTCTTTTCAAATAAGTTATAGATACAAGAAGCAATGTTCCAGGAGAGGAGAAGAGAGCCACGCTGTGGTATTGGCAGAGGCACTGGCATCTCTAGGGGGTGGGGATGAGGGACAGAGTTTGGCCTGCAAAGTACGTCCCGTTGGATGGATCATCTAACTACTGTATGTTGTTCTGAAACATAGACAAAAGTAAGAGATGAAGGCAATTGCTAAATTGGAATTGGCTGCATCTTAATGCCAATTGCAGATCCAGAGGTCCTGAGTCGTGCCACAAAAGCTGATGACCAGAAGATGTTACACTTTACATTTATACATCAGGGGGCTATAAAAGAAGGAAAGCAAGAGGCAGAGAAACAAGGGATAAATGTGAGTAAAAAAATGCAACCACATCTATTCGAGGGGAAATTTCAACATCACTTGTGCCCCTGCCATCTATTTAGGATCAACCATAATAATTCTATGGGGTGCTTTCCACTCATTATTAAGTATTCCAGAAATGCTCGTTGGCTGTAAGAACTTGGTAAATGGAAGAAAGGAGGTAGGGTAAGAACAATAATTCTTGTGGGTGGGGTGGGATGGAGCTCTATAACCTGTCACACTCCAAGACAGACTTTGAAATGTGATGGATTTCAGAAAAAAAGGTTTTAAATCTGATTAATGAAAGAATGTTTAGCAGACATTCTACCAATTCATCCAATTTAAATGGCCACATTGCCTGACCCTTTCTCTCCAGCCAAATTAAAGAAGACCTTTTAGGATACATGCTTTTAGGTTTCCCCTTTGACATCTGTCTGGGATCACCCACAATTGATCAAATCCTACTTGGCTCCCAAAGGTGACCAGATACCATCAGGTTACTCTATCAAGTGGGCAGGTTGAGGTCACAATGTAGATCAGTGCCAGAACTCTGAGGTCAATAATCAGCATGCAAACATTCCTCCCCCCACCCTTGACTAGGGCTGCAATCATAACCACACTTTCCTGGGAGTAAGTATTATAGAACACAATGAGACTTACTTCTAAATAAACATGCTTTCAATCAGAGGTCTTCTTCAGGGGATATCCACCCATTTTAAGTACCAACACCTTTATGGGTGAGTACCACAGGTGGGCACTAGGGGGGATGCACCTACTCTCAAGAGTAGGTTCTTGTCTTCTGGCAGCCAATGGGGAGCCGGTAGGACCAAGGAGGAGCAGAACACTAGGGACCGGTACGCAGCACAGCTGCTGCTTCCCTTCCTCCTCCCCCTTCCTCCCAGCTGGCCAGGGGCGCCACCACGGTCTCCATTCCTCTGCTGATGGTGGGAAGGCACAGAAGGGGGGGCAGCACCACCATCGTGCTCTCCCTGCCTCTCCCTATGCAGGTCTCTCCTCTCTATACAGGTCTACTATGAAGTAAGTCCCAGTGTAGTCAATGGGACTTACTCCCAGGCAGGTGTGGGGAGGACTGCAGTCTCAGAGCCCCAGCCTAAGCAGTCTACTATGAAGTAAGTCCCAGTGTAGTCAATGGGACTTACTCCCAGGCCAGTGTGAAGAGAGCCTCAGAGCCCCAGCCTAAGCAGGTCTACTCTGAAGTCAGTCCCAGTATAGTCAATGGGACTTACTCCTAGGCCAGTGTGAAGAGAGCCTGAGCCCCATCCTATGCAGGTCTACTCTGAAGTCAGTCCCAGTATAGTCAATGGGACTTACTCCCAGGCCAGTGTGAAGAGAGCCTCAGAGCAGCCTCAGAGCCCCATCCTATGCAGGTATACTCTGAAGTCAGTCCCAGTATAGTCAGTGGGACTTACTCCCAGGTCAGTGTTGAGAGGACTGCAGCTTCAGAGCCCCATCCTATGCAGGTCTACTCAGAAGTAAGTCCCAGTATGGTCAATGGGACTTACTCCCAGGTCAGTGTTGAGAGGACTGCAGCCTCAGAGCCCCATCCTATACAGGTCTACTCAGAAGTAAGTCCCAGTATGGTCAATGGGGCTTACTCCCAGGAAAGTGTGGAGAGGACTGCAGCCTCAGAGCCCCATCCTATACAGGTCTACTCAGAAGTAAGTCCCAGTGTAGTCAATGGGGCTTACTCCCAGGAAAGTGTGGAGAGGATTGCAGCCTCAGAGCACCATCCTATGCAGGTCTACTCTGAAGTAAGTAATTTTTTAAAAAAACTTTAATTCTTAAATTAAAAACCACCCTGGCCCCGCCCCCTGGCCCCGCCCACTTCCGGAGAACCGGTTCTTGGGCCAGGCTGTGCCCACCACTGGTGAGTACTGATATATATATACATAGTACTGAATATATATACATAGACACAAACACACACATATGGGGTGAGTACCAGCAGGTGAGTACCAGCACCAATTTTCCAAAAAAATAGCACTGCCTCGGATTGGGAGGATTGCAGCCGTAGAGCCCAGTTCTATGCATGTCTACTCAGAAGTCAGTCCCATGATAGTGAATGGGACTTACTCCTAGGAAACAGTGGCTGGCTCTGCTGCCTGAGATCCCAATCCTATGGAGGCCTCCTCTCATCCACGTACTTACCTTACCTTACCATTCCTCCCTCCCTTCCTTTTCCAGTCACCCCCCTCTTAGTTATGCCACATCTATCTATCTATCTATCTATCTATCTATCTATCTATCTATCTATCTATCTATCTATCTATCTATCTATCTATCTATCTATCATTACGTACTGTTTTTATGATTAATCACTATGCTTTAATTATGTTCAGTTTGTAACAATGAAAACACATCCTGCATATCAGATATTTGGATTACTATTCATAACAGTAGCAAAATTACAGTTATGAAGAAGCAATGAAAATAATTTTACGGTTGGGGGGTCCCCACAACATGAGGAACTATATTAAGGGGTCACGGCATTAAGTTTGAGAACCACTGCTTTACATCCCTCTGTGAAGAAACTACCCTCACAAATTATGTTTGCCAATTTGTTTAGCACCTTCTGCCAAGAAGAAGTGCTTCAGCAATCATGCACAAATCTATACCAGGTGCCTTTTCTTAGCTGCTCTGGTCCTCCTCGGTGAATTCATCCATAGCAAATGAACTGCAATTGATAGAAGGATCAATTGGAGCAGGAGGGATACTCTTGTTAGAGTAATTCTCTAGTGTCATGTCCTTCGAAATATTGCCTCGATTGTAGAAATAATTAATTTGGATTCAATACGGGAGCAGCATCTCGTCTCCTTTCCCTTTTATCTCTTCCCAATTTTCTTTAGTGCTTAATTCTTCTCCATCCCTCTTTCATTATCAATTTTTTTTTTCAATCACTTCTACAACAATGTACAACAGTGGAAGAAAATAAACAGCAACATAAAAGGAAATAAAACGTTAAAGTGACAATTCACTGACTCTGTATTTCCCACAAGATTATATTGAAGACGAAATGGATTTATGTAAAGTCATTATGCAATGACCTCAGCAAGAGGAGAGTTTATAACTCTTATAGACTCTGCAAAGTTTTGGGCTGACATTTCTTATCCAGGAGAATTGGAAGCTGCAGAATTTAGGCAGAGGAGAAAAATGAAAGTGGTAAATGGTCTTATCTCTGTACTGTAGTTGGGGGGATCCCAGAGCCACACTCTTCAGGGGGATGCCAGTGCTGTCCCCATCATGGCTGGCAGAGCCATGCCCTCCTCGCTCCCCTCTGTGCCCTCTCTAAATGTGACTGGAATTGCTTCAGTTGTGTATGGAGGGTATTCAGAGGCCTTCAGGAAGGTCAGTTCTAAATTCTGACAAAACCAGATATTTCAAAGCATTAGAAAGTCTTAATAAGGTCTTCAAACCTCACTTCTGGTTTCCAAAAAACAACAACCCTGGAAGGAATCTCTTAAGGCCCCTCTAAAACCTCAGAAAACCTTTTGGATGTGACTGGAGCACAGCTCCCATCATGTTTGGAAGGAGCAGGGAACGGCCCCAGAAGATGTGTCATAGGGAAGTACACCTTCCATCTACTCCCTTGGTTCACCTCCATGTTGCTGGATTTATTTAACAACTTCAGACTTCTTGGTAGATGCTGATCTGTGAGGGGTGGGGTGAGTTGTGCTGGCCTCAGCAGGTTAGGATTGGCCCCATGTGTTGTATGTTTTGGGTCTTCCTTTGGTTGTCATGTGAAGGAGATCCTCCTGCGGAGGAATCAATTAAAGTGACTAAGGCCTATATCCTAAAGTGAAATCAAGCCCCTTGCTCCGGAGCAGTTAAGGTGACTTTCCATAAGGTAACACTAGAGCGTGACGTAACTGCACAGACCCATAACTGCTCTGGATTTAGCCCCTATTCTACTTTTTTCATTTTTTCTTCACTTTTGCCTTGCTGCCAAACCACAACTATGCCAGGTTTGGGGTTTTACACCTTCTCGACAACAAGAGGGCTACGAGTACCACCAGAGGAATACGTGAACACCTTTTAACTCACCAGAATAATCTTCAAAACATGTTTGCAGAATCACTATCTGGTCTTTTAGCTGATGGAATTAAATAGCCTAGAGTCTTGAATGATCCTACCATAGACCCACTGCAAAAGCATGAAGGAGCCTTCCACCACTTTTCTGTGTCCTGCTTTCAAAGATGCTGGAACCTGCAGGGCATCAAATACCACCTGCTCAACTGCTTAAAGGCCAGTTCTAAAATTTGTTTCATTGTAATTAGAGAATTGGGCATGTGGAGAAGCTTTCGCAGTGACTGCTTCTCTCCATTAGAGCTGCTTTTTGCCTGAAGCAAAATGTTAAATGATTTGGAGGTTACTGCTTGGGCAAATTTCAAGGAAAGAGAAAAGAGTTTTGTTAAGACTAGCAAAATACATTCGGGGGAGCTGGGTACATGCTTTTAACCTCCACTAAATGTGGTGGACTTTCCCAGGTGCAATGCAGGATCGTATACATATGGGGAGAGTTTATTTTAAAATCTATTTTATCTATTTTAATATTGGGGTGTTTTTGTGTTAGCTGGGCAACCCAATTCTAATCAAAGTCCCATGTGGCAGCAACATCACTAGTGGAAATCTGAGAACCAACTGGAAAATCCAGCTGGGGAAGATGGATAGGATACAGCATTATCCTTTATATATACTGTATTATACATCAAAATCAAACACGATCTGTCAGACCACTGATAATTCACTCTTTTGTTTTTCTATTATTTGCATAGTAGTAGGAAACTACTTATATGCCAGAGAACAAGTCAACATGTTTTTCAAAAAAACATCTTAGCATGTGTTTGTTTACTTGTAATATTTAATAATACATCTGGCAAACAGATGCCAAATCTTCAGAAAGGAAGCTATTCAGAATTCATTTTTCTATTTGCAATTAGCATGCAAAGGCTAGCCCCAAACAACCATGTATGTCAACATCTCATTCATTTGGACCTGCCAGATCAAGATCTCTCAGGGTGATTTTCACAACCCACAGGGAGGAGAAGAAGACCGCTCTCCTGATTATTTGCTCAATAGTTGGAAGAGTGGGAGAAAACAGCTACTCTGGATGCTGAGAACCTCTGTGCCTTCAAAAGCAACCAACAACCTCATATCACCTTAAGGACTAGCTAACACATCCTTTCTCAGACAAGAGTCCACATCACTGCACATGATGAAAGCCAATTAGTCTGATTAGAAGTGTGACATTTGGGGAGGGTGTTCCTTCCATGACAGAGGCACCCACTACATACTGGTTTTCGAAAATTTCACATGGAAGGGGGTAAAAAGGGGTGCAACGCGTTTTCCTCCCTATACTTTACATTGAAGAGTATCTTATTGAGGAATGCTCTGTCCCAAACCCCAGACGTAGAAGCATGAAATTTGGGGAGGGTCTTCCTTCTGTGACATCAGTACCCATCAGAACCGATGTTGAGAAATTTAACCCTTAAGCGGCTGAAAAGGGGTGCAACATGTTTCTGTCCTATACTTAACATTTAAGACTGACTGATCAACATCCAGCCAATTTGGTGCATTGGAAAGGAGGGTGCACATGGGAGGACGTTGTGCATCAGTGGGGGTTGATGTGCATTGGATTCTGATGCACATGGGGGGTTCTTGTGCATGGGGGACAATGCAGATGGGGGATGATGCGCATGGGGTGGATGCGCATGGGGTGGATGCACATGGGGGATGTTGTGCATGGGGGGATTTTACATATTCAGGGTTGATGCACATGGGGGGATTATGCACATGAGGAGTTGATGAGCATGGGGATGTTGCTCATGGGGAGATGATGCACATGGGAGATGATACACATGGGTGATTCATGCGCATGGGGGTTGATGAGTAAAGGAACGTTGCGCAGGGGGGACGCTACGCAGGGGGAGATGTTGCACATGGGGGGATGTTGCACATGAGGAGTTGATCCCTCATGAGAGGGATGATGCACAATGGGGGATGGCAGATGGGGGGCATTTTACTCCCCCAGTGTGGGTAAATTTTACTAGAATTATGTATAAAGATGGACCTACCACAGATGCTGTGAAGAGTCTCCTTGTTTTTGCAGTTCTACGGTGAGCATCTCAAAGAGCAAGCCTTTGAAAGTTGTTGCAAAATCTTCCCCCAAGATTTGCACTCAACAAATTATGCCTTCAGAAAGGAGAAATCTGAACAGTATCTTCACTCTCCTCTTGACATCTGCCAATCTCCAGGTGTCCCATTAGGGTAGCAGCAGAAGCAGCAGGAACAGAGATTGTTTCGCATCACATCTCCTGAAGCATGTCCCTTACAATAGTAATCCCACTGCTGAGAGATGGATTTTATTCGTGTATCGCTTTGACCTTTAGGAAGCTGTCTTGGAGATCATTTAATTTGGGAGGGGAAATTCATCTTTAAAATAAGCATACGTATCCTAAGATTCTAGGGTTGCTTTCGTTTTGAAAATTATTGCCTATTACTACCCATAAAGTAGAGGTTTCCAAACATTTTAAAATTGGGAACAATCCTAAAACAAAGGGCACCATCCTAACAAGTTTAGACCAACCTAATTTGCCTGGGTTATGTTTTTGTGATTGTGTGGTGATATCAGCACATGTCTGTGCACTAGCTTAATGCACCCCCCCCCCCCCAGAAATGGCGCAGAAGTGTCTTACGGCACTTTTCTGACACTCCCAGGTCGGTACATGATTTATGCTGTGGCTTATGTCAGTCGAACTGGAAGTTAGGATTGCAGCCTACGGCTACAATCCAGAGTAACTACAGAACCTTTTACACCAATGTAGTTATGGTGCCACCTATGGGAAACCTATGGGAAATGCACAGAGCAATCCGGAGTAAGTGCCTCTATCATCTTCCTGTAGTTACTCTGGATTGTAGGGAAAGTCTCAATTTACCAGCCACTCCATGCTCTGAACCAGTGATTAGGCAGCATTGCTTCCAAAAAATAGCAGGTTGTTTTAACCCTTGATACTCACAGCTAATCTGTCTTGTCAAAAATTAAGTTGTGACCCACCTGTGGGTCCTGATGCTAAAAAGTGTGGAAATGCTGCAATAAAGTGTCAAGCGTTACTGAATTAACAGGGCAATGCAAGTCCAACATCAAAGGCTTATTGCAGCCATGTGTGAAAATTCAGTAACTAATTTAAAAATATAAGACACAGTGTTGAAAAATATGTCAGCACTGCCCAATATTTATTAAAGCAATTTCTGTTTTTAGTGGAGGTGACAGATAAAATAGTCTTATGCGTTATAGTCCTTCATATCAACTTATTCAAGTTGTTGTTTTGCTCTTTTAAAGTCTATTTCCAGTTGTTTATTGCTCCCTGTCAGCACTGGGTGACAGGCCGCAGAGACAGCTGGAGCTGAAGTGTGAGTCCCAGAAGAACTGGGATTGCAGTTGGATAGAGAACTGGGTCAGATCAATAGGAGGTTGAGTTTGGCAGGGGAGGCTCAAGGCCAGAGGGACTAGAAGTGATATCAAGCAAAAAGATGGGGAGGTATAGGAGGAACCATGGGCTGCCAGATAGGCAGGCAGAGCTATCCTGTAAGGAGACTGCCAATCTGAACCAGTTTCAGTTTTGCAGAGGCCCTTAGCAAACTATCCTGAGTGGGCTCCCTTCTACCAGGGTGGCACCATCCAATTGGTTCAAGCTTGTGGATCGGGTGGGGAGAGATAGCAATGATGGAGCATGACTGACAGTACTTGCTGCAATCCTAATCCCCAGTTAGGCTGGCCTAAGCTTCAGCAAAAGTCCTGTACTGACACGGGGGTGTCACAAAAGTGCCATAAGACACTTATGTGCCACTCGTAAGGCAGGCTTATGCCAGTGCACAGACATGTGCTTGCCTCCCTACATCACAAAGGGAATGGATTGCAGCCTGAGAATTGTTCTGTTGCTGCTTCCTTCTTCCAGGAGCATATTGCCACAGATGGGAACTCTGCCCTCCAACATTGTAGCAATCTCTGGGGAAAACCATGCAGTAGTTGATGGGATGAGGATGAGACACAAGACAACCTCTTGGACAAGAACCCTGTCACGTATAAACCGTAGACACAGAAATAGTGGTGTTGATGGACGTGTCTGAGAGATCTGGTGTTAGGCAGCTGCCCAAGGTTGTTCACCTCTGGCTCTAGCCCTGATGCAGCATAAAAAATTATGTAGCTATTTAGGCTGTATTTAAGCTCTCTTTTCAAAGCGAGAAATATAGTTATGTTTAATTATAGTACATGCATCCTATTTCAAACCAATTTTCTCAGATGGTGTCTTTTTCCTGTGTGCCCACTGAATGCACAATTCTTCCTGCCAATTCCCTCCCTCAATACCATAAGCAGAATTCATGCATACACAGAAGTTGTTGTTTTTTTAAAAAAAAAATTAATAACTGGCAATTCATGTTAAAATGAATAGAAAGAACCAACCCCAAGCCCCACAGGTATTCATCATAACTAGCCCATGAATGTCATAACAACCATTCCATGACTTTTTCATAAGCTTGTCCCTTCCATTTTCACTGTTGAGTTTAACCTATTCATTCAACAGTATTGTTAACCCTCTGCCTTTGCTTTTTTTTCCTGCATCAAGGTATAGTTTTTATATTCCCAGGTGATGCTTAAACTTCACCCCTCTCTCGCCTCACCACAGTGGCACACTTTTTACCTAGTTAACAAGCACAGCACTCTCAAAATTAAACTTGGCAACACCTCTTGTGGTCCAGCAGCTTTCTAAATCACTGTAGACACCTGCCGCAGGGAAAATATTAGAGACAGTTCCCACTGTAATAAAACAACTTTACAGTGCCACATCATTTAAGGGAACTAGTCACCCATTTTCACCTCTTGTACAATTTTGCCAAGAAAACACAGCTTTCGCTACTAATGGCTCAATAATAATGCAGCATTCAGTTGTTTGATTTCAGTGCATTGGACCAGCTGTGGCGTAATATTGAAACAGTAATGTCACTACAAAGCCTTTGCTTCAAAAAAATAGCAAATCAAATACTGGAGATGAAAGTTAGAAGGCTCTCATTTGCCGTTCTGGTAGCCAGGCACATGCTTAAATTATTACCTGAAACGTACCCCTTTGAACAATTCCAATTGATGTTTGTCACTGACTACTAGAGGCCCAATATTTTCAGCCCAATGGATCATGTTCAGGATGACATCCCATGGCAAAAATTGCATGGTTTAGGACCCAATCCTATCCCTGCCAGCCCTAATCACACAGTGCTGCTTATGGAATGTGCACTGCAGGCTTTTTGGGGGGAGAGCAAGACAGAAGTAGGGAAAAAAACTTTCTTATTTACCTCTTAGTGGGTCACCTGGTTTGTGGTGGGCCAGCTATTTTGCTGGTATAAATCCAAGAAGATTCAGAGGTGGTTTGAAGCAGCAAAAGGTGTGGGATTTCAATCCACACAGCTGTTGCCATAATCCTCCCTCTTACCTCTGAACTGCCACCTGCTTGGCCTGCTCCTCACCCTGAACTGCCCATGATCATCTATTGAAATTGCCCTACTGCTAAACTACCTGCTCTTTTGTGATGTCTTGGAGCCATGGTCAGAAATGCAGAACCTTCAGTCACTTGCGCCAGTAGCCTCAAAGTGCATGACAGCAGCGTGGCTTCATGCAACCTCTCTGGACTTTGTCACCAGTCTGGACTTTATGGTAGTGCATAGTGGGATCTGCCACCATAACCCGGACATGTTTGGGTTGCCAGTCTGTGCCAGGATTCAGCTCAGAAGTTCACCCTAAAACAGCAATAGACTTTATAGGTTTTGCTGGAGTCACTGGTGTGCAATCCATATGTAAACAAAGGGTCCTTCTGCCATGCCAGTAATGCAAAAATCACCCTGTAGTCTCTTTACAGGAACCACATAAAACTCAATGGCTTTGTTTTCAGCCAGCAAATCTAAAGAGGTGAACATTTGGCATAGTCCTATAAAAAGATATATCTACAGCTGTCAAGCTAATGTTGTGGAAAGGAACAAGCTTCTATCTGTTTCTCTAATTTAGTTACTTGCACTGAATCTACTTGTGGGAGTTCAAACGAGACCGAAGTATACAGGAGCAGACATCACAGGGCTGTCTTTGCACTGCACAGTTCAATTCAGTTCTGCACCAGTGCTTCTCTTCTGATTTCAGTGGATTACACCAATGAGAGTCTGAAGGAATAAAAAACCTATGGACACTGTATATCTGGACTTTCAGAAGGTGTTTGATATGGTCCTTCACCAATGACTTCTGAAAAACTCCACAGTCAGGGAATTGGAGGGCACGTTCATCAAGATTGTGAGAGCAATTCCCATCAAGGGAATTAGAGGGTAGGTTTCATCAACTACATTTCTCTACAGCAGTGGTACTCAACCATTTCTGCATGGGATCCCCTTCTGATGATGACAGTCTGGTTGGGATGCAATCCTAGTCTTCAGTTTGGCCAGCAAAAGCCCCAGCATAAGTCCTGTACTGACCTGGGAGCATCACAAAAATGCCACAAGGCACTTCCACTCCTAGGGGGTTAGATCAGAGCACAGGCATGTGCTGATCTCACCACATTACCACTGGAAGATATGCCAGGTGAGTTAGGCCAGCCTAAATTGGTGAGGATTGTGCTGTTAGTCCCAGGAAAGCAGCCTGAGTGCCCCATTCCAAGATGACAGTACCCAATCCCAAGTTTCCAACATAGTGGCACCCAGCTTTTCATGACTCCCTTGAAATGAAATCATGACCTCTCGCCCAAAGGGGTGAATTTTGGAATAATCTAGTTTTTGTAGATCTGTCCCTTTTCCAATTTAATTTTTTCAGAACCCAGACACTCTATTCCCCAGAAATGAATCAAGATTGCAGCCCACAATCTCAGCCAACTCAATTTCTTTTAACAATTTACCTTCATAGAATAATGAAGCTCTTCAACCACACCATCTTCATCCTCTGCAATTTGAGAGGATGCATCTTCATCATCCTCTGCATCATCATCCCATTACCCCCTTTGCAATTACTGACATGTAGCAAAAACAAAGGTCCAAAATCTTCATCTCATGAAGGTTTAAGTTTTGGTTGTTTAATTGATGCAAGACAATTAATCAGTGAAAGTACATTTTTATTTGTTGCTGTTTATGTTATGGTCTTTTCAATGTAAAAAAGCATGAAATGTAAACTATTAAAGATGGCCTTTCCTTCTAAATAGGAATGGGTGTGTTTATTTGTTAAATGATCACGTAGTTCCTTCAGTATCAAACCGCTGCACCTATATTAAAGTCCAAGAAAAATGCAAGTTTTGTTTAAATTTAATGGACTAGTTCATGAATTATTCAGGAATTATTTGGTATTCTGTAAAAAGGCAAACAAATCAACTAAGAATGTATTTTGTTGACAGCCCTGAAAGTAATACACTAATTAAACAAGATTTTTTAAAACTCAGTAAATCCTGCCTACACAAACACATACACTTGCAAACACACACACTCACAGACGTACATACCCACACACCAGTTGCTGGCACCACTTCTGCTTTAGAAAGAAGGCTTCATGCACATGGCTTTTTCCAGCAAGAGATGCACCACTGCAACTCTTTAAAATTTAAATAACGGCATTGAAAGCCATTGTATTTGTTCTAAGCTAAAGGCAGAATCCAGAGTTATGGCAGTGAGGAGTTCCCTACCTGGTTTGCCCCAACTATTCTGAATCCAGAGCAGGAAGTTATGCTGGATCCACAGAGTCAAGAAGCCTGGACTGCCCTAAATGCTCCAGAGCATGGTCAGTAGGCACCAAGTCAGTGACACCTAAGGAGGGCTTGCTCCCAAGAAGACCCCCTCAGATCACACTAGATAAGGAACAGCTGTGCTGCCTGCATTCTAAGGAGTCTCTGACAACTAGTAACAGCTGTAGCAGGAGACTGCCAATACAGTCTGTAGTGTGAATAAAGGGACTTCTTGGAGTGGCCTGCTGTATCCCCAGGTTAATGGGCCACTGAAGTTGTGCCAGATCCTTTGTGCCAAACTTGTGCCAAACTTTGTGCCATAGTTGGGAGGCAGGGGTTGCAGGTAGGCTGGCCAAGAACTCAGATTTTTTGTCAACGCTGCCATTCTTACTCTACCTTATTATGGATCCCTATGGGTTTACTCAGTTCTATACCTACTCCTGTAGTGGTATAACTCCGAGGAGCTGGAAGAGGGCATTTCTGCCCTGGAAACAGGCACTGGATACAGAATAACTGCTCTGCCCTTAGCAATACTGAACATGCCTTCAACATGCCTCTCCTGAACTGTGTAGGCTCCTCCAGCTAAGACAGCCCAAACCCACATGTCTTGGGGCAGCCTTTGTTGCCTTGGGCTGCCCCAAGCCTTTTCCAGGATAACTATGGCGGCCCACCTAGCAGTTTGGTTAGCCCAGTGATAGATAGGATAGCCCAAGAGCACTTCTGGATAGAGCCCTAGGTCATGGTGGTAAAACAAAATGGCCAAAAGTGCATGAGTTGAAGTGAAAAACAAATGAATTGTGCACTTCATGGACTTTGAAATGCACAATTTATGTTTACTGTGTCAACATCAATGACTAACTCACAATCTGCTCTTTGCTTACAACTATTTCAAATTAGTCTGGACCATCTAAGCTCTGTGGAATATTAATCAACACTTCATTAGATTCATTGGAAGGGGAGCTGGGAATTTGCAATTGCAGTTTCTAATTACACTTTATACTGAGCTTGAAACAAAGGGGAAAATATGATAAACATACTCCACTATTAATTCTTGCTAATGATAACTTAGAGTGGAAAACAATATGTCAGCAGTATCTTTTTCCCTAGAGAAAGCCAAACAAAGATCCATAAAAGCAACCATCTAAAGTTTACCATTCTCAGTATTTCAATTAAGAGTTTGCTCACGCAATCATCTGAGGCAGTGCTGTGCAGCTAGTGGCATTTAACTACATGGCAGGTGGTACCTGGACCTAGAATCATAGAATCATAGAATCATAGAGTTGGAAGGGTCATCTAGTACATCATCTAGTTCAACCCCCTGCCTATGGCAGGAAATTCTCCTAGAGCATCCCTGACAGGTGCTCGTTGAGCTTCTGCTTGAAGATCCCGTGAGGGAGACACCACCACCTCCCTTGGCAATCTGTTCCACTGCCGAACCGTCCAAACCGTCAGGAATTTTTTCTGGATATCCAACCGGAATCTCCTCTCTTGCAGTTTGTACCCATTCGTTCTATTTCTGCTTTCATAAGCAGCAAAGAACAAATGAGCCCCTTCCTCCCTGTGACAGCCCTTCAGGTATCTGAAGAGTACAATCATGTCTTCCCTCAGCCTCCTCTTCTCCAGGCTGAACATCCCAAGTTCCCCCAACCTTTCCTCGTAGGGCTTCCCTTCCATCCCACTGATCATTCTTGTTGCTCTCCTCTGGACTTGCTCCAGTTTGGCTGCATCTTTCTTAAAGATTGTCTTAGAGCGGATTGGAAACCATCCTATATGGCCCAAGGCTACCAAGAGTTGAAATACCAATGACAAATCCATGCACACAATGTGGCTGGGCAGCTGACTGGCCCTTCAGAAGGGGTAGAGTTTGGGGAAGGAGTGCATACATGAAGCCCCAAGTGTGGAACAAGCCACCTGCTCATGGTGGCAGGTGGCAGAGGTGTGCCTTGCAAGAGTGGTACAGGAATAAGTACAACTTAATTATTCTTTATTTTTGTCACTTGTGGGTTTATCTCAGTGTGATGAGATGGGCCTTTTAAATTAAAGGAAAAAAAGTTATTTCACAATAACACAGGATGGGGAATCCAGCAGATAATCAATCAATCACATTCTCTCTCCAAGCACGTCAAACAATTTCAATCCAAGACAAGTGATCCCTCCTTTCTCAACTGACACATGAAATAATGCAAGAAAGGAAGTGCTTATAAACTTCTTTTTGCATTTTTTTCTCCATTCTGAGCTGTGGGTGAAGAGAGAGGTTGCCGCCTCTTAGAAAGGAGTGAAGCTTTTCTAAGAATATGGAGAGAGACTGAAAGACTGTCTGCCTGCTGCCTCTGCCCTCCATTACAAAGATAAGCAAAGCTGTTTTTAAATTCTGATCAAAGGTTTTCCGAGTAGGTTTTCAAATGGCTTCAATTAACATGATTCTTAGCATCCGTGGGGGTTTGCAGTGGTGGGCTCCAGCAGGTTTGCACCTACTCTATAGAACCGGTTGTTAATGAGAGATAGGACATATAAAGTTTAAAAATAGCCATTTAAAAGTGGCTGCCAGATGGGCAGAGAACCGGTTCTTAATCTCTTTGAATCCCATCAGTGGTTCTGAGGGCAAAATCCCTGTGGATATAAAACTCAACCTGTACATGGTAAACAAAAAACAAACAAACAAACAAACAAACAAACAAGAAAGAAAGAAAGAAAGAAAGAAAGAAAGAAAGAAAGAAAGAAAGAAAGAAAGAAAGAAAGAAAGAAAGAAAGAAGGCACTCGCAGAATAAGGTTGACAAACTTCAGACTTTCCTATAATGTGACTGGAAGACTGGGTATACAGGAAAAGTGTGCATTCTCTGGAGAAATGAGATGTCCTGAAGGGTCGCCTGTGTTAGACTTGATTGGTGAACTTGCAAATTGCTGATTTCAGGGGAACACGCATGTGGTGTGCAATGTTCCTTACATTGACACTAGAGGGCTGGCACAATATGCTGCCACAATAGCTGTCATATGCTACTCAGGTCATTATTATTCTGTGCAGAAAGGATAAAGAAATGAGAAGGAACATTGCTGTAGGAACCTATAGCACAGGAGCTGGACCACATCACAACATCATATTTTATTTAACTATTATTCACAAATCGTGGAATGTTTAGCAGGAGTACAGAAACAACTATTTTAAATTGTTTGTTGGTTTCTTGTGCTCCCAATGGTGATTGTAATCTTTTGGGAGTGAAATTAAATATACTTTACTTTCCAGCTATTTTCAGTAAAACTGAATTTCTAGATTTTTTTTCCATTCTTGAATAAGGACAAAATAGACCCAGGCTGCAATTCTACCCCCACCCCAAGTTAAGCCAGTACTAGTCAATTACTGGCCTGGGGATGTTGCAAAAGTGATGAAAGGCACTTCTGTGCCACTCCTTGGGGCAGGGGTTAGGCACCAACATCCACCAGGCTCCTCATACCACCATGGGAACAGGGATCGAGGTGAGTTGTGCAGGACTAAACTGGTGCAGTGGCATCTACCAACAACATGCAGCTAGTGCTATATTACGGTATATTCAGTATATAGTATATACAAGTATATTCATATTTGGTATATGCAGTTAATGGGGTGTAGGAGATGGTCCACCCATGTGCCACATTTCAGGGTGTGACACCACTAGTAACCAAATCATAAAAATCATGGTATTCTAGAATAATACCATTGTGCTATAGACCATTGGTTGTGTAAGTTAACAGATTGTAATAAAAATTGAGTGAAACATCCATTCTATCAAAAGTTATGGCAAAAAAACACAATAAAACAGAAAACAAAGTATAGTACAATTGTCTACTGTAATATAAAAAAAGATTTCTTTAACTCAAATGGACCAATGAGACTGATTTATTCATACAGCCAATGAAATGCTATTATGACACGGCATGAAACCAGTTTTTTAAAGCAGGCCTCCATCAGTCTTGAAAGACTATGGTATCGTGCTCGGCGCTGCATACACTGCATGTGAAGCACGAAAGCCTGGGTTGGATTGTTATGGAGGACAGGCTGTTACCCAAGCAGCAAATCCCCCCTCTCCACGCCACTGAATTAGTCCAATGGAAAGGCAGAGCCAATATGAATGGATCCATCTGCGTCGCAGAGCTGGGCTAAGGACAGGAGCTCACCCTGTCTTGTGAGGCCGACCCGGGTCTTGAACCCTGGCCTGCTGGTTAACAGGAACAGCGTCTAAGGTGTTAGTAAAGTGATACCCTGGGAGGATGATAGAGGGGTGAATCCAATATTTGAATTTAGAGAGGAACCATGAGCACCACCTTAACGCAAGAGCCCAGGTCAACTAGGGGACTGATCACACATACACACACATACTGTATTTACTCGAATTTAATGTTCACCTTTTTCAGTTGAATTCAAAATCAGCACGTGCATTAGATTCAATGATAATTAGATTTGAGTAAATATGGTATTTTGATTATAATTATAGGGTGCACATTAGATTCTATGGCGTATTAGTTTCAAGTACATACAGTATTTACCATGTGATTTAATGCTTGGGAGATGCTATTTTTGAAATCTCTTATATCCCAGTCATATAAAACCACCATATAATTTGGGAAAAAAGTTTTTCTGACTTTCATTTTTGCACACAAATATTGTAATTAATTTGTGTCAATAATTTGCTTTATCATTAGTTCTCAAACTACTTGGTCTGAGGTAATCAGAGGGTGATGACCCAACTTTTGGTCATTCACAAAAATGACAGGTTATGTTAGGCTATGTACATCAAGCTGCATCAAGCAGATTGTGCCCAATCACCATTACAGGAACATTACTTGGCATTTATAAATCAGGAGCAGCCTCTACGGCCTCTAAAATGTGTGGGAACCACAGATCTATATAATTGCTTGTCCAAGAAATTACCCTCTGATATATGCTCCAGGCCGAGAAACCTGAATCTAGAGTCATCACATAATCAAAATGTCAAAAATCATTAAGAATTTGTCACAGTTCTGAGTCTTATTTTTGGGGGCTTCAGTCTTGTTATTTGATTTCAACTAAGCCATTCCTAAACATCAGTTAAGATGAAGCTGCATTCCTGCCACACTCTTATAAGCACTTTTCTGAGAGTAAGCCCCATTGAATACAATGGACTTGTTTGCACATAAATCTATCTAGAATTGCATTCAGTGGCATTAAATGTGTGTCTGTGTATACATGAAGGGAATTCCATGAAGAACAAGCAATAGAAGTTGTGTTCTCAGAGCCCACAGAGGACAAACTCACTCCTAATCTACTTAGATCTGCCGTTAGAATTAAGAACCCCTGAGGAAAGTTTGGAAAAGTTGGGGGATGCAATTAATCTACAATATCAGTAAGCAACACCTGCCTCCAGTGCTGAGCTTTCCATCTTTCATTGGCATTTTGTAAATCAAAGCAATGTTCTTGTAGAAAACAAGTTAGCAGGCCACCTGCAATCCCACCAAGACTTCAATTCTATGCACACTTTCCAGGGAATAAGTCTCATTGAATACTATGGAATTAATTTCTGAGCAGAACCAGCATTAGGAACTGCGGGTCCAAACGTGACTGGCATGAGGCCCTGGGACTCATGTGCATGGTTGTCCATGCACATGGACATGTCCATGGTTGATGATGCCTGCCACAAAGCCCATAACCTGGAAGTAGCTAGTGGTGACTGGACACCATATGTACAACAGAAGTAGGTAGCAGATTAATGCTCATTCCTTGGACATTACATTGGCTGATAATAGAGGGCAAAGTTAAGCCCTAACTAGCTTTGGCTAAAATTAAATCATGTTTAAGATCATGCCCAGCATGGCTACATGAGATCTTTAACTAGAGGTGGGGTTAAACCCTACCTTGCGCATGCAGAGCATGTGTTGTGCAACTGAATCACAATCCTTTTCAGAAATGACAAGGACATTTGGGGGCAGTGGGCCTGGGCATCTTAGTCCAGATCTTAACCTCTGTACTAGCCAGCCCAACATTACACCAACCTACTCGGAGTTGCACCAACTATATCATTGGTGTGAATTTGAGTAACCCCACAGGAGTGTTTGGAGCATGGTACAAAGCCAAGAGAGACATATTCCCTCACTCCAAGTAGTTATGTTCCCATCCCAGTCTGCAAAGTTCTGTCTGTTAGCACTTATTCCTAACCTAATTGACTTAACAAAAAATTAGAGAACTAATATAATTAAGTAGTCTTCTTGAGTTCCATCAAAATTCCATCAATTTATGGATTTTTTAAAAATCACCTTGGAATTCTGCAAAATTAAGAATAGATAGATCACTTTGTTGCCATTTGAACTGAATTTAAAATGGTCTTCTTTAACTTTCAATCCATTATCTGATGTTTGATTTGAAACTTTGATCTGGATCAACTTTGATCTGGAGAAGAAAGGAAAAGATTCCTCTGACAAAGAAGAAGACAGTCTGGAAGAGCCTCCCCCATCAACCTGATAGTCACTTCACTTCCAGAAGAAACTAGAGGCTGTGGTTTCTGCAGAGAGAAAAGAGGATCTGCACATCATCTGCACAAAGGTACAAGCAGCCCTCACCCATGGAAGTGACTGTGGAATTGACTTCTGAGAAGATGCCTGTAGCAGCAGCTGCCAGCGCTTGGTGGCAGTGGCTTCACAGTGGGGGGCCCTCCTATTCCAGTCCTAAGGAGCTCTTGGCACAAGTAACTATTGATGATGTCAGTCTTGAGAAATAAACACTCAAGACTTCATAGCAAAGCTTGGGCCCTTTTTCTCATACCCATCCCAAGGAAGAAGAGGTGGTCTGGTGATGTTGCAGATTTTACCCAGATGGGTCCCTCTGCTTCAGCACTCCATCCCTTGCTAACTGGCTAACCAGGAAGCAGCCTGGTGGCCCTGCCCATTCTTCTTGCTGCTTGACAAACCCTGCTGTTTGATGAGATGAAGCCTCCAGGCTCAGAGGCAGAAAGCTCCTGGAGATCAGTTCAGAAGATCAGTTGCTAGTCAGCTGGGTAGCCAGCTGTGGTGGTACCTAGGATGGTGGGCTAGTGATAAGGGATAGTCCAGGGCTCAGAAAGGTGGGGTGTGGTGAAAAGAGCAGCACACAGCAACATACAGATATTTATTTCTCTCTTGATCAGGTATTTCTGCAGCTACAGAAGCTCCTCAGCGAACATTGTTAGTGCTTGTCCATGTTTGCCACAGGACACTCTGGAAGCATCCTTCTCGCATGAGCTGTTGCCTTTCCTGGGCACTCATTGTGCAGACCTGATATATACCCTTTGCTTCACATTCATAAAGTGGTTAAGAATAGCAAGGATGGTGACTCCAGATTAACTAATTCAGAGGAAACTTTTAATTTAGGGTGTGTATTTCACAAAATTGAAGTGTGGGCATTTGGCCATCTTTTTGACTTTGTGCCCCCAAATGGAATTGTCCAGATTACTATTTTTTAATTCATTCTGGCAATTCCACTCTGTTCTTTGCCCTCTGGCAGCATTTCTGTGATGAATTTTCAATAGCTATCTACCACCAGCAGGTTGACTCTACACCCTATTATAATCTGCCAAGCCAAAATGGATAAATCTATTATGCCTAGCTCTGCTTGTTTCATCATGCTGACAACCTCACATGGATCTGCATTCATCTGATTCCTTCCAAACAGAGAGAGAGAGACCCCACTTCATTTGACAGCTAAACAAATCTATACCACTGAACTATGGGTTAATAGGTATTTCTCTTTAATTACTCATAATCAGTTCTTAATTTTCCTCTTTCCTCATTCCCTAAATGAAAAAAAAAACATACAGTATAGTTTTCTGTGATGTGTACCCACAATGCAGCCCCAAAGGAAGAGACCAAATGTTTCCTTACCATGAAGATGCCTCCTTGACAGCTTGCCCTGTCCACCCCAGAATGTAGTACACACCCCATTGGCATGGTTGCATTGGCACTGGAAAGTTGGATACGATTGGTCCCATAGGGCACAATCCAGAGTAACTACGGGGGCACATAAGAGACATTATGTGCACTCGTAGTTACTGCACCACCTAGTGAAAACCTATGGGAAATTCATATTGCAATCCAGAGTAACTTGTTCTTACTCCGGAGCAAGGACTCCCTGTAGTAACTCTGGATTTCACCCTTAGAGTTTGCACCACCATCCAAATATCAGTAGTCTTTACAATATTATTTTTTTTAATAATTTCATTTTTTTAAAAAGAGAGGAAACAAAGCAAAAATATTAGAAAGAGAATAAAAGATCAAAGAATAAAATAAAACATACATAGAATTATGAAAATTATAAAGCAAGTGAAGACTTTAAATCCATCTTTCTTCAATCCCAAATCAGTTCTCACCAAAAATCTATACAAAACGATCTACAATCTTATTTTAAGATGTCAATCAGGAGCAAAAAAAGGAGATAAATTATATATATACTCATCAAATCCATATTTCATTTGAATCATAAACCTTTTTTACACAGAAAGTTCAGGAATCATTTCCAATTGTTCATAAAAGTTTTTACTGACTTTTCCTTAAGATAAGTTGTACATGGATTCATCTTAGCAAAGTTCAGTACCTTGATCCACGAAAGGTAATTCAGGGACCTTCCAATACTTGACTTATAAAATTGATGCAGCAGTTGTCATATATAAAAAACTTATTTTCATTTTTTAATGAATTGAATCGTCCAAGATTCCCAATAAAAACATTCCTGGTCTCATTTGCAAATTTACTTTAAATATCAACTGCAATTGTTGTATCAAAATCCAGATTTTTTTCACTTTAGGACACATCCACTACTTATGGTCAATCTTTCCTTCTTGTCTTTTACATTTCCAGCATTTATTTGGAACTTGTAAAGAAATTTTTTAATCCTGGTAGCTCCACTGGGCAGACTAGGGCATTACTAGGGAGTAAGAAGAAAAATATCCCCTTACTATGAAGATACTTCCAACCAAAATGTTCCTGCTCCCCGCTACCATGATTTTCAGCATTATTAAACTTTTTTTCTGGAAGGCTTACAATAGGAATAGATATGCCCTAGCAGGCCTCCGTCAGTCTTGAAAGACTATGGTATCATGCTCGGCGCTGCATACACTGCGTGCAAAGCACGAAAGCCTGGGTTGGATTGTTATGGAGGATAGGCTGTTACCCAAGCAGCAAATCCCCCCACTCCATGCCACTGAATTAGTCCAATGGAAAGGCAGAGCCAATACGATTGGATCCAGCTGGTGTCGCAGAGCTGGGCTAAGGACAGGAGCTCACACTGTCTTGTGGGGCTGACTCGGGTCTCGAACCCTGGCCTGCTGGTTAACAAGCACAGCGTCTTAACCGCGTGCACCACTCACAGCCCACATGCCCTAGCACAGAAGCTGTTAAAAAGCATTTTGTGCTCTGGTAACTCTTATATAAATCAAATCAAATACACAAATCAATATTCAACTTTTTTCATTTTCTCTCCACAGAGCAACTGATGCCCCACAGTTATTTCTTAAACAAATGTAAAGCAAAACAAAAAAAAAATATTTTCCTGAATGATTCCAAGTGACTTCTCATTTTACAAAGGCCAGTTATATTCATCAAGGATAGTTCTTGTGTAATAGTTCATTTGACTGGATTGGTTTCCACATCTTGGGATAATGTTGAGTCAAAATATGCACCCAAGTGGAGACAACGGAAATACAGAGAGTTTAGCCAGGTAAGGCAAGGGAATGGAAAAAAATAAGGAAATTCTGTTAAGCAATCAAATCCCATCCCAAATGAAATCTGCTTCTCCAAATATTGTCTTTCATCATATTAGAAGCACATAATAATGAATTTGGCTGGAATGTTATCTTCAGAGTTGTAAAACGTAAGCAGAAAAACTTAAAATACAGGCTTAGGTCAGTGGGAAGTGTGTAACTCAGGGGTGTCCAACATGTGGCCCGGGGGCCGCATGCAGCCCAGGACGAGGGTGCATGCGGCCCTCCTGCAAAGCTGAACACCACCATTGGAAAAACCGGCTTTGTGGCAGCAGCCATTTTCAAATTTCGTGTGCTTCTCTGCGCACTGCCCGGGGTGGCTGCCACAAACCTGGTCTGGGCTGCCTGGCTCCTGCCCCTCCCTGCCTCCTGGCACTCAGAGCGCTTCAGTCCCCTGCAGACCTTGCAGTGCTCGCCCACCTGCATCCCCCAAAAGCAGCCTCAGCCTCTATCCCAGCTGCTGCCCGCTGCCCTTGAGACCTACTCAGAAGTAAGCCCAGTTAAAGTCAATGAGGCTTACTCCCAAGTTGCAGTCTGAGAGCCCAACGATGCACAGGATGGACTGTGATCCTCTCCAACCTTAACCTTGGAGATATGCTGCAACCCTAACCATGTCTACTCAGAAGTAAGCCCCATTGTACCTAGTGGGTATTACTCCCAGGAAAGTGTGTTCAGGATTGCAGCATATCTCCAAGGTTAAGCTTGGAGAGGATACAGCCCACCCTATGCATCATGCCTCCTCAGAAGTAAGCCCCACTAAAGTCAATGAGGCTTACTCCCAAGTTGCAGTCTAAGAGCCCAATTCTATGCATGGCTACGCAGCAGAAAACCCCATGATAATTAATGAGACTTACTCCAAGGTTTTGCTTGGAGAGGATCGCTGCCCATCCTATGCATCATGCCTACTTAGAAGTAAGCACCATTAAAAAAAATGAGACTTACTCCAAGGTTTAAAAAATGTAGGACAAAATATAGGACATCCTACATTTTGTCCTACATTTTTTTAAAAAAGTTGTTAGTGTTTATGTGCAGCCCAAACCAACTTGTCTTCTTCCAATGCAGCCCAGAGAAGCTAAAAGTTTGGACACTCCTGGTGTAACTGATCACAAGTGATCAGTGAATGAATGCCTATCCAATGAATGCCTATCACAGACACATCAAAATTCATACACATTTTTGACCCCCCGAAGTATATGCCTAACTAGTATATGTATAAGTATATGCATAGAAGAGTGAATTGAGGCAGGTTTATTTTATTTATTTATTTATTTTACTTAATTTGTATCCCGCCTTTCCTCGTTCACAGAAGAGCCCAAGACGGCTAACATGCATAAAAATAAAACACCATTAATAAATAGAAGTTAAAACATAATTAAAATACACTTAAAATACAATTAGATTTAAAAACTGAAACCATTAAAACAGACTATAACATTATATATATGTTATATATAAAATGAGGTTTAGCTCATCATAAAAGGGTTTAAAAAGCAGCACTTGCCTGAATTCCCTTTTCTATGCAATGGTTAAAGGTAGAGGCACTCTGTCCTCCACTCTGTATGGTCACCCTGCCCATGATGGACCTTTTCCCATGCAGTGGGACTGGCAACATTCTGGGTGTTGGATGTTGCAATATGTCATCACCCTGCCTTAACTGGTTTTTTTTTTTTTGTTATAACATTTGATAGATAAAAATATTTCACCATGTTTGTTTCATTGCATTCTGTTGTAAATTACACATCAAATGATAACATGATGGCATTATTGCCATAAACCATGATTTTAGAAATTCTTGACAGAAGTGGTGTCAGCCCTCCCACCCCCATGAGCCCACACATCAGTGATGGGATTCAAAGAAATTAACAACCAGTTCTATGCTGATCTACCAGCCACTTTTAAATGGCTATTTTAAAACTTTATATGTCCTATCTCTTGTTAACAACAGGTTCTGTAGAATAGGTGCGAACCTGCTGGAGCCCACCACTGCCACATATCATGTGCACATCACCCAGTGTGGCTCACCCCTCTACAGATTCTAGAGCAGGGGCCTTCAAACCCCAGCCTGGGGGTCAGATGTGGCCCCCAGCGATCCTCAGAGTGACCCCACATCTTTTCCCCAACTCCTTTCAATCCAGCCCATGCCACCCAGAGCCCAGCCCACAGATGCTCCTGATGCCCTGCGGAGGGCAGGCTGAGTGGGGTGCTTGCTGGAGATCCTGTAGATTATACAAATTAAAAATGCAAATTAATTCATTTTTCCCTCCAGCCCAGGACACAGTTGCAGAGAGATTAAGGGCAAAATCCAGAGTAATTATGGGGAGTCCTTGCTCCGGTGTAAGAACAACTTACTCTGGATTCCAATATGAATTTCCCATAGGTTTTCACTAGATGGTGCAGTAACTACGGGTGCACGTAAAGTCTCTTACATGCTCCCGTAGTTACTCTGGATTTGGGGGTATGTGGCCCTTCAGCCAAAAACTTTGGAGGCCCCCGTTCCAGACATACCACTGTTTAGTAGATTTTTGTGAAAGATTTCTGATCAGGAGTAGATGGAACAATCCAAGCAGGGGCAATCCCAATCCGCGTCACCTGGTGTGAAATCCTGGTGCATCAACCCCTCCCCTGGCGTGTCACCCCCTCGCCTCTTCATGCGCAACCTTCGCGCATGCACAGTTCATCACTAAAGCCACTTGCCCTTCCTAAGACTGTTCTGCAAACCAGTTTTTAATCTGAATTAAAAGGTGGCCTCAAATTCTGCTGCAGTTCTAGGCAATAAATTATGGAACTCTTGTCTTATTGAAAAGACACCTCTTGGTAGTTCAATAAACACTGGAAAAGTATCGTCCAGTAGATGGGATCATACAGGCCAATATGATTCTGCATAGAAGCCTGCTGTCATGTCTTGGATTGGGGGGCACTGTTTTTAGGATGAATCACTTAGGATTCTTTTTTGAATAAGTAATCTATAGACTATGTAAATAGTAATTTATAGATAATCTATAGACTCTGCTAATTTTTTCCTTGTTCATTTACCAGTAAGAAAAATGTTCTTGGACCCTTTTTTGCCAATGGCATTCAGATCCTACCTACAAAGGACTGCTCCCTAATTACATTTTTATCATAAATCTGCATACCTAAATATAGTCCGTCCTATACTGTCCAGTTAAATCTCTCCTTTTAAAATCTAAGGCTTCTCTGGGAAGGAAAAAGAAGAAATGCTGCCTGCACTTTAAAACGCTATGAGTGGTGGGGCCCATAGATCAGAGCTGAAGCATTTTCCAAAAGAATAGGGTGAGGATGAGGAGACTAAGAGCAAACTGGATGCATGCTGGGTACATAATTTCTATTTGGGCTGCTTCAGAAGGCTCTGGTAAGATGAGATCCACCTGAAAATAATGACCACCCTCTACCACAAATAATCAGACAGTAATATATTATTTTGTGTTCCTTCTTGCAGGCACAGTCACATTACTCTTAGAGCAGCACTGTGGGAATTTTACTCTTGAATCATAAGTTGCAGCTGAAGTGAGGATGTCAAGATTTGTTCAAAGCTCTTTTTGGAAAGATCTTAAAAGAGATCTGTTCCCTATGATGCATTAACCATAGTGAGTCAGGTTAGTGCTATCAACCATTGCCAACCACTGGGAATTGAGGTATTTTTTGGGAAGAGGACGCAAGCAACTGGTAGAAGCAGCACCAGCACAGTTGCAGGCAGAGGCCACCACATCTTTTTTGGTGCTTTTGCAATGTCTTTGTCTTCTTTGTCTCCAAAAAGAGACAGAACAGGCTGTTGTAAGCTCACAAAGCTGTTGCCACCTTCTTCTCATTTTTTGCCACCACCTTCTCCTCCCCTTCTTGCTCTCTGTGGGGGCTTTTTACCCTGGCTGACACATCCTTTCCTACTCACTTAGGGATTCTCAAGCCTCAGAGGAGGAAGGGGTCACAATAGCTAGATTGAGATGCTACCAGGGCCTCCTTCTTCTTGCTGCTTGGTAAGAAGCAATGTTGTGGCCTTGCACAATCTCACAACATTGCGTAACATCTCAGTGTCTGTGGAAGTTCTGTGGAACTTAGCAATGCTGCTGCTCTCAGATGATGCCTTTCAACCCACATCTCTCACGTCCATGTACCAGTTCCAGCCAAAACCAAAGAGAATTCAAGGAAGATACTCCTTCCAGGAGACTCAAGGAAGATTCAATGAATTCAAGGAAGATACTCCTACTGTCTAACATAGAAGTCTTAATTTAGATCGTATCATAGAGGTCTTAATTATGAAAGATCCACATGAATCCCGGCTCTAAACCAGCCTCATTTAGTGGCTTTGGAAAGTGTCCTGTGAACAGTGGAGTTTCTTTATCCTTAAGGTCACATCACATCGACATACCCCCATCCTTTCTGTCCAAAGGGAATGCAGTGGGATTCTGGGACATTTCAGCCCAGGACCCCCTTTCAAACTTAAAAATCTATCTGGGACACCTTGTCAAACTTACCAGGATGTGGCAGTGACATCACTGTCTACTCAGAAGTAAATCCTGTTGTGTTCAATGAGACTTACCAGGAAAGCCTACTGCCAGATGATAAGATGGTGAATCTCCTGGACTCGAGGTCTCAACCTCCAAAGAGGTCCCAACCCCCACTTTGACTACCACTGTTTTAAAGGCTACAGTCTTTTTGTCATGACTTTTCTATTTGTACTGAGATAGGCATTTTAAACTTCTGACAGTGTAAAAGGTGCCATAGTTACTCTGGATTGTAGCTTATAGTGGCTACCAGTGGCATAGCTAATAGTGGCTTATAATGGCTACCAGAGGCATAGCTAATAATCCTGTAGCCTGGTGCAAAGCTCACAGTGTTGCCCCAGAGGTGATGTCACAGCCAGTAGTGATGTCATCGCCAGGTATTTTTGAAAAGAAAAGTTGGGGAAAACCTACCTCCTCCTCAGCAGTTAACCTCCCATTTACTCTGCTACTGGCAGTGCTAAAGCACCTATCTTCTTTTTGGAATCAAAGAAGATTTTTTTTTTGCCCCCAACAACAAAATCAAACTTAAGTTAAAAAAAGAAAAAGAAAATTGTGTCCCTTAATTGGTTAGAGAAACTGTGCTGGGGAAAGAGGAATGGTTATTCTTTCCCTGCTAAATATAAGAGGAAAACCACTTAGAAGTGCTTGCATACCCAACTAGCATGTATTATGAGACATGAATATAGAAATGAGAGCTGATTCATATTAACACCTTATTAGTTCCATATATAACAGAATTATATTTCATTGGCTGTCAGAGCAATCAGTGTCATGGAAAAGTTTGAGTTAAGAAAATCAACTTTTTGTTCCATAGGCTTTTGTGTTTTCATTGTCTGGTTAATTAGTCATACCTTTTGATAGAATACAGATATTCCAGTGCAGTTGGTTTCATTGCATTCTGCATTAAATTACTTTTCCAAGGATATACAGTGGCGCCTCATGTAACAAATTTAATTCATTCCAGAGGCATGTTTGTTACGTAAAACATTCTTTATGTGAAGCAGATTTCACATAAAATTCAGATAATTGGTTCCACAGCTCAAAAAATATTCCTATAAAAATATTAACTGGATGTAAAAATGGTGACAAAACACTGGAATTGAATTCAAAACATGCATTCAATGTGCATGATCCTATGAAGTTACTTAGGCTGCAGTCCTAAAGACACTTTCCTGGGAATAAGCCCCATTTAACACAGTGGGGCTTACTTCTGGGTAGACATGGTTAGGAGGCTGTAATCAAAGACACTTCTGCAATCCAATCCACTTTCCAAGTGTCTCCCCACTTTCTCCTTCTCTCCATCCTGAGCCTCTCTCTCTCCTGCTCCCTTCTGGCTAGCCCTGAGCTTCTTCCCTCTTCTCCACTGCTCTTCTCTCTTTCTCTCCCTGTGCCCACCTGGCCACAGGAGGAACAAAGAGGAAGTGCTGCTTTCGCTATGGGCAGGTGCGCTAGGCAGCCCTGATGCTTTTTAAAAGGGCTGCCGACCTTTTTGCGCATCTGCCCCAACTGCCAATGAGTTTGTTTGTTACGTAAAGCACAGTTTGTTACGTGAAGCAGAATCCTAGAGAAATTTTTGTTTGTTACATGAAACATACTTTACATGAGGCATTTGTTACATGAGGTACCACTGTATAACATGATGGTATTATCATTCACACAGACCCCAGTTTTCACAATTTTAGTCACTAGCGTCAAGCTCAGCTTGTAAGCCCCCTAAAGCTTGTAGCCTGATGCAACTACACGTCGTGCACTTCCCTTAGGTTGACTTCAAAGGAGATATGTATAAGCTGGTCTCTCAGGAGAGCCTCAGGAGATGCTGGTGGAGCGCCTAAACCAGCTGTATCCCAGCCAGGACTATTTTTCTCTTGTTTATCAAGACATCACATGTATATCAAGTCAAAATTTATTCAAAATGTTTGCTTGTCGTGCTAAACACTTTCAATCCAAGTTATTCTCAATTCAAGGTTTCAGGACAGATATTACTATTTCTAACTTGTGAGCACGGTTTCCAGAAGCTGAATTTCTTAGTGATTGTAGTGGTATTTTTGGACAAAATATCCAAAGAATCTTGAGAAAGGCAAAAAAAATTAGAGAAGCTCCAGACATCCCTTGTGAAATCACAAAGTGATATCAATTTGATGAAACTTCCCCACTGGTGCAATGGTTTTGGGGGAGTTGAGGGGGAGCCATACACCCATCGACCCACTTTTTGAACATATCAGGCATACCCCCAAATCCAGAGTAACTACAGGCGCACGTAAGAGACTTTACATACACCCGTAGTTACTGCACCACCTAATGAAAACCTATGGGAAATTCATATTGGAATCCAGAGTAAGTTGTTCTTACACTGGAGCAAAGACTCCCCATAATTACTCTGGATTTTGCCCATAGACTTTTCGATTTGCCCAGATACACTCCAGAATTTGTGGGGCTGCTGAGATTGTTGGAGGTTTTCCCGCAGGTTTTATTGAGTGACAATGGCTGGTGCTTCTGCAGCTATCTTTGTACTGGAATCTTAAATTATACACCAGTATCATGGGAGTGTTATGCTAATGACACTACTAAAATAAATTCATATTAATATATTGTTTTCAATTTTCATCTGCCTGTGTATGATGTATCTATTTGGTGCCAGACTTTTTTTCCCTTTAAATCTCTGTCAGACCTAAATGGATTTATTCTTCTTATCCACCACCTTCTCCAGGATTAATTGAGTTTAAAGGCTGATAATACCTAAACTTAATATGTTGGTCAGGCCAAGGTATTAGGGATTGATTTGTGAAAACTGTGAAGAATTATATTGCAGTCTATAGTTACTTATTATGTTGCGATTTATCTTCTATTTGGCAAGATTTTAAAAGTACAAGATTTTAATGTCCGTGTTGCAATTTAAATTACTTTATAACTTAAATGAATTGTTTTTTGATGTGCAATTGAATTTGTACTTAATACTTGGGCTGATCGGGGCTTTCTGCATGAATAGCAGGTAGTCTGCCCTGAATAGGAAATATTATTTTGAATAATATATAGGAACTAGTTAGGAATGTACACCTCTGTGCAGGGTTAATTCCATGAGTAGAAGTGTCTTAATTTCCCCCTTGAATATTTGATTTTTTTTCCCCAAGAAGGAAAAGTGCAGGAAAAGTGTCATGTTTTCCTAGGGTACATTTTTTAGAAATCAATTCAAAATTATGATTGTTTTAAACACGTACTTAGCAGGATATATAGATGGCATAGTGTCAGCAGATGCAGCCACACCATTACATACCCTACAATCCAGAGTAACTACGGGAGCACGTAAGAGACATTATGTGTACCGTAGTTACTGAACCATCTAATGAAAACCTATGGGAAATTCATACTGCAATCCACAGCAAATTGTTCTTACACCGGAGCAAGGACTCCCCGTAGTTACTCTGGATTGTGCCCATAGTCAATTATATATGTGTGTGTTATAAAACGGTTTTTGTAAAAACAGATTTCATGGTGGGTTTTTTGTTTTTGATTTGTTTTAACTTTAACAAAAAAGACGTGCCAAAAGCAGTGATTGATTGATTGATTGATTGATTGATTGATTGATTGATTGATTGATTTTTATATCACCAAAAACCTAACCCTTACCCCGGGTATGCAGGAGTAAAGGGGAAAAGGCTGATGGCTAAGAGTAGCTGGTTGCTTTGGTACACTGTTGTTTCCACCCACAACACAGGATGGGCCATCATAAATTCACCTACCATACTTTATGCACCTTAGCCAACAAAAATCCTAACCATGTCTACTTAGAAGTAAAACCCATTGTGTTCAATGGATCTTACTCCAGGAAAGTGTGCTTGGAATTGCATACATATTTTATGTCAGGCATAATGTCAGATTTTTCACTAGTTTACAATACATAGAAGGAGAAATTGAAAGTTTGATGTTAAATATATCTTTAAAAAAATAGAGTAAAAGATTTAGAAGAAAGTTTTCTTTCTTGTTTGACATCTGTAGTAAAGATTTCAGGATAGTCCTGAAACTGGCTCATTCATAGCCTTGTAGATACTGTTGTACAGGGACTGGGAATCACTCTCTTTTATCTGAAAGCAATCACTCCAAAGCTGCTTCATATAATGAGCAAACTACCTAGTACAAGGGAGGCAAACATACAATCCTTAAGGCCTGTTTAGAATCCTGAAAAATTCCATATTTTATGTTCTCAGGATTTACGTCCTGTAATTTCTCATATAATTATAAACTCCTTTTGAAGTCCAGGGTGACCAGATGCCAAACCCAAAATTCCTGAACCTTAAGGCCAAAATTCCTACCTGCTTAAAAAAATTGCCAAAATTTTTTTTGTTTTTATAATTTTTGTTTTTTGTTTCTTGGCCATAACTTTTGATAGGAAGGAGATATCTCAAAACTGATTTTTGCATTGGATTCTGCTCTTCAATATGAATCCAACAACATATGGCATGATGGGGTATTGTGCACTATCACAAAGTTTCAAAATGAAGCCAAAATGTAGGACACCCGGACAGGAGGCTAAAAATCCGGACAAATACGGGTTTTTCCAGTCATATGGTCACCCTGAAATAGCAGTGCACAAGAAATGCAACTGAGGACTATCATCAGCCACAAAACATCAAGTATAGGGCTGCTTGTTGGAGTACCAAATTCAAAGCTGTAGAATTCAGAGAGTTGTTGTTCACCTACAAAACCTTTACCTTAAAAGTGTACCGCTTGGACACAGCCTGCTTGCAGAAGTCAGGTGATGCCAAATATGGATTTCCAGTTTAAAATAACTGTCAAATAGCTGACCGTAAAGATCTAACAACTTGAAAGACCAACATTTGTCTAACTTTCCAGAAGAGTAATAATATTATATTATTATTTTTGTAAAGGTTTTTTGTAGTCACCTATACTGCAGTGCACAAAATGGAATAAAACTATTTCTATTTATAACAGCAACCTTGTGTTACAGCAACTTGAAACAAAAATGAACTCCATATTCCACAGATATCAAAGAAGACTCTGGTCTCATAACCACGGATGAGTTCTCGCACTGATTACTCTGGGGGTACTGATGGAGAAAACAGCTTTGAGATTCGAGGTATGGGATTTTAGGTGGCAACAAACCTTTGATTTTATAGCCTGGAAGCAATCTAGCAATCAGTTCAATACTTGACTTGACATATGTCATTGTAGTCACCTATACTGCAGTGCACAAAAAGGGGTTTGATTTTGTGATGATGATAGCTGTGATGCCTCTGGCAGTGATTCATGGAGTTGTCTCCGTGATATGAGGAGCAGGGCAGTCAGGAGAATTATGGGCAGCTGTAGGCTGTGCTGCTTTGACCCTAGAGAGAAAAAGAAAGACAGAAAAGGCTCAAAAAGGGGAATGGCTTTTGGGAAGTACCAGTCTGCTAAGGCAGTAGGTCAGGAAGTTAGCAAGGCATTGTGAAAGAGGACACAGAACCCAACTTTCCAGTTTTGATGCAGCTGCAATGCAACCCAAGATAAAGGAACAAACATTTCCTTATCTTGAGAAGGTCCTCCCGACTCCCCCTCCATTGAAGGACGCAGCATTTGACCCACTGGCACAGCTGCATAGGTTTTGGCCTATGGCTGTGTTGCAATGGCAGGCTAACACTTATAAGGGTGCAATACTAACAGGCCAGCACAACTCATGGGTGTTGTAGGGAGGTGATGGTGCATAGTGATATAGGGAGGCAAGTGCATATCTGTGCACTGGCCTAAGCCTCCCTCAGGAGTGGCACAGAAATGCCTTATGGCACTTTTGTGACACTCCCAGGTCAGCACAGGACTTATGCCTGGACTTAGGCTGGCCTAAATGGAAATTAGGATTGGAGCTGTAGTGTGGGATGTCTCTTCCAAGCTTCCAAGTAACGAGAAGTTATAGTTCCTCTTTATTCTGCATTGGTGAGACCTCACCTTGAGTACTGTGTTCAGTTCTGGGCACCTCACTTTAAGAAAGATGCAGCCAAACTGGAGCAAGTCCAGAGGAGAGCAACAAGAATGATCAGTGGGATGGAAGGGAAGCCCTACAAGGAAAGGTTGGGGGAACTTGGGATGTTCAGCCTGGAGAAGAGGAGGCTGAGGGGAGACATGATTGCCCTCTTCAGATACCTGAAGGGCTGTCATATGGAGGAAGGGGCCAATTTGTTCATAGCTGCTTCTGAAAGCAGGACTAGAACCAATGGGTACAAACTGCAAGAAAGGAGATTCCGGCTGGAAATCCGGAAAAAATTCCTGTCGGTGAGGGCGGTTCGGCAGTGAAACAGATTGCCAAGGGAGGTGGTGGACTCTCCCTCACTGGGGATCTTCAAGCAGAGGCTTGATGAGCACCTGTTGATGATGCTCTAGGGGGAATTCCTGCTGCAGGCAGGGGGTTGGACTAGATGACCTACTAGGTTCCTTCCAACTCTATGATTCTATGATTCTTGCCCGGGAATAAGGAAATTAAGCCACTGACAAACAACACAGAAAGGGGCTTCTACAGAATGAGAGACATATGTTGTAATGGACATGTTGGGAGGAAAGTTAAAAGCACAATCCTAACCATGTCTAATCAAAAGTAAGCCAGTGGTGGGCTCCAGCAGGTTCACACCTAATCTATAGAACCGCTTATTAATGAGAAATAGGACATATAAAGTTTAAAAATAGCCATTTAAAAGTGGCTGCCAGATGGGCAGAGAACTGGTTGTTAAAGAGGCATTTTAACTGGGTGAAGAGGCACTTTTTAAAGTGGTGCTCCTCTTATATTTAGCAGGGAGAGAATAACTATCCCTCTTCATCACAGCAGTGTCTCTAATTATAAGGGGCACACTTTTATTTACTTAATTAAATTTGATTTTGTTGTTGAGGACAGCTACGAGATCTTCTTTGACCCCATATAGCAAACAGGTAACTTAGCAATGCCACTGACTTTGGTGATGGCAGAGCAAGTGGCTGGTGAGCTGCCAGGGGGAGGAGGGAAGTCATCCTTGTCCCCAATTATCACCTTTTAAAAAGCCAGGCTGTGATGTTATTTCTGGTTTTGACATTGCAGCAAAATTTTTGAGCTCAGCATTGGGCTAACGATAATTAGCTACATCAGATAGACGTTCAGGGGGTGTAATGATAGAAAACTCACCTTAATAATACAGGTACTTCCAATCCTACAACTGGCTTTATTGATGAACCTTTACAAAAATAGCATTTCGGAATAAGCATTCCAACAATGTAGCTTGTAGAATTGCAATATTAAATAGATGTGAATCAACTTCTTTCCTTTTATCATTTTCTCTCTCTTTTGTCAGCATATCTTCATAAAACAATTTGCAGAGGGGAATTTGCTAAATGGAAATGTGATGCCGCACTTCTGCATATGCATCGTTTCAAAATATTATTTACAAAGACCAGCAGTTGTGTGAATTTGAATTGGAGTGAACTGAGCAGGCGCTCAGAACCCCTAAGAAAAAAATGAAACAAAATTAATGAAGTGAATATTGATGAAAGTTGATCAAGATAGTATTTAATTATGTTACTTTACAACTCATTCTATTAGCAAGTTGTATCAGTTCTAAAATCTGCCCCATTGACTCATGGTTTCCTCAGGGCACATTGTTAATTCTTAACACACAGAACGTCTTATGCTCTCCTTAAAATTGGCTGAATATTAATAGGAAAGAGACACAAAAATGGGCAGCCTGAATAGGCAGAAACAAGAAAATTCAGAGATTGGGTAAGAAGCGGAATAAATTTAGAGTGGGGGGCAGGAAGGGAGAAATAAATATTGGTGCTCAAGAGAGTGGCTTGGCTCAAAATTATGCTGAGCTGCACTTTAAAAGGAGAGTAGCTTGGTTCAATGGGATGAGTTGCTCTTTAATGTGGGGAAATGGTGGACCTCACTTGAACTAAACAAATATCGGAGGCTCATCTCTACTTTGTGATGATCCCCAAGGTCAGAATTAAACTAAGATGAAAATTAACTCTGATGTGCTTTAGAATTTCTATAGCTTCCACTACACAATGAAAAGGCAATCCATCTTTACATTTAATGGCGTAAAGCTGAAAACTCAAGTCACCACCTGTTATTCCCAAGCCTTTTACATACATGCTGGGATGTGTTTAAACATGCTATGCTGTTGCCTGACCCCTCTATTTCTTTTTATTTCAATAAATGCAGAGAACATAAATGTACATATGTGTATTGTATATAAAGTAAAACCTTGGATTAAGAGTGACTTGGATTGTGAGCATTTTGCAAGACAAACATTTCTAATCAATTTTGTCTATAAGCAACGTCTTGATAAACAAGCAAAAAAGTTCCTCACTGGGATTCAGCTGGTTTCAGCGCTTTGCCAGTACCTGCTCAGCTTCTCCTATAGACTAGCCTATGCATGTCTACTCTAAAGTAGTCAGAGTACTCATTGGGGCTAACGCCTATGTAAGAGGGACAATGGAAAGAAGACTTAGAGACTTAGCCTTGCATGTCTACTCTAAAGTAAGCCCTATTCTAATCGAGAGCCTGTTTCTAGGGCAGAAATGCCGTCTTCCAGCTCCTCAGAGTTATTCCACCTCAGAGGCAGGTATAAAAATGAGTAGACCCATAGGGGTCCATGATAAAGCAAAATAAGAATGGAAGTGTTGACCAAAAATCTGAGTTCTTGGCCAGCCTAACTGCAACCCCTGCATCTCAACTTCAGGATCTGGCACAACTATGGCAGCCCACTAATCTGGGGATATAGAAGGCCAATCCAACGTCCCTTATATTCACTGTAGAATAGACTGTATTGGCAGTCTCATGCTGCAGCTGTTACTGGTTATCAGAGACTCCTTATAATGCAGGCACCACAGCTTTTTCTTGCTCAGTATGATCTGAGGGGGGTCTCCTTAGGAGCAAGCCCTCCCCAGCTGTCACTGACTTAGCATGCTCTGGAGCAGTTAGGGCAGCCCAGGCTTCCTGACTCTCTGGATCCAGCATAACTTTCTGTTCTGGATACAGAATAGTTGGGGCAGCCCAGCTAGGGCTCTCCTCACTGCCCTAACTCTGGATTGTGCCCTTAGATCAGTGATTTTCAACCAGTGTGCCACAATTAGTTCTCAGGTGTGCTGTGGCAATTTGGGGAGAGACATTTATTAATAGGAAAATGTGGGGATTTGAACAGCATGGCTGTGCCTTGCCAATGGTAAAAACAACTGATGTGTGCCATGAGATGAAAAAGATTGAAAATCACTGCCTTAGATGAAGAATTACTGGCTGTTAGATAATAAGAGGAACTCTTTATCTTAATGCTGAGCTGATCAGGATTGCTAGAGAGGAGCTATTTTATGGAATAAAAGGTAAAGTAGTCCCCCACACGTTATACAGCTAGTCATGCCTGTCTAAATGGTGTGTTGCTTATCCCCGTTTCTAAGCCTTAAAAGTCAAAAGTCCAAAATCACTTCCATGGTCACTGGGTCAGTATTACTGCCAAAGGTGTACAGAATACTGTTTTACCTTCCCACCCAAGTGGGAAGACCAAAAAAACTACAGTAAAACCAATAGGCACCTCTGTGAGAGTAGGACCATAATATTGAGGAAGGTCTGGATAAAGAAACTGCTTTAATTCAGTGAATCAGGGCCCCAATTGGCAAATAGATCCAGCAAAGCTATTGCTGCCAAATAAGAACAAAGTCAGTGTTTGAAGGTGAATTGAGACCTACTTCTAATTTTGTAGGAAAGGTGGCTGCTGATGGCCACAGCCCTCCTTAATTCCTGCTTTGTGATGAGTGTCCTTATAAAGTCTAATGTTGCGTGCGTCCTCCTTGGGCTTTTTAATCTCGCACTGAGAAGTCAACATGTAGCAGATCCCGTTGCTTATGATATTTGACACGATGTCAGCACTGCCAGCATGAACCTGCTACTGCTTCACTCACATCCCCCTTAATGATGGCAAATTATAGGTTGTTGCTCTGTGTGGTCTTCAGAACTACCTTGCCCCAAATCTCAGTTCTGCATTTGTTAGCACTCTCAGCATGGAGCTGCAAAGAGATTTTTTAAAAATATTTTCCAGTGCTTGTTGATACTTAATACCTTTGCCTGAAAAACTTGAAAACTCTCAATGGAAAGAGTTTATGAGGACATTTGCTAAGAGATTGTTCCATGCGTAAAAGACAGGAAGCTGAAGAGGTCAATGGTGATGGTTCAAACCAACACAGGAAATTTAGCTTCCCTACCATTCATGCCAGAGATGTCAAACTTAAGAGCCACACCGGTTATGGCCAGTGGAAGTGGTTTATCTTGCTATAGTGGTATTTGTGCCTTCTCACATTACAGAGGGTGATGAGCACAGCACAAAACATTACGGGCTGTTCCCTGACATTGTTGGATGAAATCAACAGGACTTGCTGTCTCAGCAGAGAGAGGAAAATTTTCAGGGACGATTCACATCCTGGTCAGCGCTTCTTTACTCTCCATCCATTGGGCAGGAGATATAGAAGCATAGCCAGTCGTACAAATAGGCTGAAGAATAGCTTTTATCCATGGGCTGTCAGACTCCTGAATGCAACACAACATCATAAATATGTAGTATGGTATACTCGCAGGGTTAGCGCAACAGGTAAAATGTTCGCATTGGTGTAAGATAATGTAATGTTATATTGTTGTTAGTATGATTGTTGGGTTCTTTAAGATGTACATGTGTTGGGAGGTGCATTCAGGGAGGCTCAGTCAATCTCACTGTACACATGTTGGGCCTTTACAATAAAGCATTTATTTATTTAAGAATATGGTCAAGAGTGGTTAGATTGACCAAAATTTGTGGTTTGAATGACCAAAATTTTCTCTTCTGTCTTTTGCAGCTAATAAGTTCCTTAGAGAAAGTGTCTTTTTTAACTTTTTAAAAAACTTTGTTTAAACAAATGCTTTGTTTAACTTTTTAAAAACTTTCAAAACCTTTTTCATGATGTTACTTCTTTTTTCATACATCACTTCTGACCATCACCAGGTACCATAGTGCTATTTGGCTGACTGTATAAAATATGTTTGATACATCTGAACAACAGCTTTTCTTCCACCTTATTCTCCTCCTTTTACTTTTCTTATATGTACTCCCTCCTTCTAACCACTCTTGTTCTGAGAGGTACTTCATTGCCTTAACCCTTTCTTAGACAAGGCTTCTTTGGTCCCCACCCAAGCTAATACATTTTGTTGATCTTGGACATAGGTTCCAGGACTGATGGCTTGTCCACAAAATTGGGGATCTGCTTTTGTAAGGTCCTAGATCAGGTCTCCAAACCCCGGGCCGGGGGGCAGATAAGGCCATTGGCAAGCCTCAGTGTGACCCTCCAGCAAGACTCCTCTATCCGGCCCTTGGGCAAGCCTTGTAATCCATTCCAGTACATTCTTATATGTAAATTTATGTGAATTTATTCAAATTTGAAATGTAAATTAGTTTTCTGGGCCCCAACACTGTGTCAGAGAGATGATGTGGCCATCCTGCCAAAAGGTTTGGAGACCCCTGTCCTAGATTGATGGAGATCTCTCCACAAGTTTAATTCAATTTATGGAGGGTGGAGGAGGGCAAGATATGTGGGCACAATTCTAACATACATTCCAGCATGAATCCATTTGAAATGTCATGTTCTCATCCTTTTCCCATCCTGTGATTCCTGACCTACTTTCTTCATCAGACTTTATTTTGCACCTTTTTCAATTTTTTTTTTTTCACTGAGCCCTGAGTTTCCTTCGTAACTTGCAAGCTGGGCATGCAAGTAGCTTTCACACAGTTTAATGGATTTTTTTCCTCAAGACAGAAATTGCATTACTTTTCAATATTCTTCTCCCTGTTTTCTCCTTCAGATATATGTGAACATTCCATGGCCTCCTGGTTAATCTGAGGGGAATAATCGTTCCGGTTGAGAACAGGATGGTAATCAAAACATGTATACAGGAAAGGAGCTCTTTTAACTAACATCTGTTAGAAGAGTAAGATAATGTCCAATAAACAATAGCATTTCGTGTTCTTCCCAGTCTGTTTACCAGATGATGTATTTACTACTTTCTATCAGGAAGTAATTTTTTATGTTTTAAAACAAATATATCTTGCAAAGACTGGAGGAGGAAAAATTGGTCAACAAGGTTAAACTTTTGTTTAACCAGCTATTTATATAGAACCACTTAAGTACCATTCCTGACAAAGGAAGCCATAGCAGACAAAGCTAGTTGCAATGCGTGTGGGTTTTTTGTTTTTAATTTAAACTAATGCGCTTCCATTTTAAGCTAATGTCCCTTCAGAGGGCAGGCAGAGAGACATATGGAGAGTTTTGCTATTGGCTAAATTGGAAACAGTTAGAAAGCAATAGTGGGTATGAGATGGCATTATTCTTTTGCTACTCTAATACCCCACCAAGTAGGACTTGTAACGTAACATGGAAAGACAAAAGGTCAGAGACACAATCCTTGCAGCTGGCCAAGAAAATTCAAAGCTGTTGCCTGTGGAGAGTTGTTCATTAACTGGGACTGTTAAGTGCCATACGCAGTGAAATGCTCTTGATGAACATTTGCTTTTTCTTGTGGTATCAATGGAAGCTCTGTGAATGCAGGCAGGCCAAGAGCAAGAAAAATAGCCAAACCCAGCACAGCATCTTTTGGTCCAAATGGCCTCAGGGATGCAAAGAATGCTTGGATATGAGAAAGCCGAGATAAACAACAGGACGCAAATTGAAGAAGATACAAAGGACATTTGGGGTATATATGTAATATTCTGGAACCAAGGCCAGCTTTTGAAATAAGAGATTTGCAATAACATCTGGCAGTGTTAAAATGGGTGGCTCTGCTGTGTGCTCATCTTCTTATTAACTGATTGCTAATTCCTCTGCAGCATTATAAAGTTTATAGGGCTATGCAAATGTTCAGCTAACAAGAACTGTTAATCCATATTTCAGCTCACAGTCAGATCAGGGTGACCAGATGCCCACACCTCAAAAGGAGGACAAGATCTTGGATTCCTCTCAGTCAGGCCTTTCCAACAGACTAATGGCACATTTGCCTACCCACGAGGAAAGCCACGATATTGGGCACTTTCCCTTAGAGCTCAATGCATATTTTTATTTTTATTTTTGATAGGAAGGAGATATTTCAAAACTGATTTTTGCATTGGATTTTATTTTCAATACAAATCCAATGACATATTATATGCACCATTGCAAAGTTCCATAATGAAGCCAAAATGAAGGACAATGAAGCCCTTTTGGAGGCTAAAAAAGAGGACAAAACTGGAAATTTCTGGTTATATGGTCACCCTGAGTCAAATATTAAATAACACTAGGTGTTGGCTATCAAACCCAGTCAGTTTATACTGTGTTGATAGAGGCCATGCAGTGAAGAATTGCCATGCACCACCACCAGAAGTAAGTAACAGTATGGTTCTCATGAAGGTGGTCATACTACACCTGAATTGCACCAATTCAAACTGTGGTGTGCGGGTTTGCTCACTTGCACCTTAAACATAGGAAAATTGAAATTTTTTTCTCATGGTTTCTTATGGTTTTACTTAGAACTGATAGAGGTCTTTAGCTTGAGCAAGTCATGAGAAAACAGAATAAGGTAAGCAGAAGAAATGTTTAATTACCTCTCCACCCCTGGCCTGGCCTAGCCTCCAGCTGCTCCAACTTATGCCAATACCTGTGGGCAGCCATTAGATAGGATTGGGCTCTTTGTTTTCTAAACCCCCATGTGAGTTTTAAAGGTTAGCAAAATCTGGTTTTAGAGCTGTCACACTGGCACAGTATATTGGTGGCGAGGTGGGATAGACAACATTTCATAAGCTCATATCATCACAATCTTGGAACTCCTTTTCACTAGTATAAAAGCGTCCATAGAAATTTCTTCTCTCCTACTTCCCTTCTTTGGAAATGCATCAGATGGCAATGGGGAGGAAAGCAGAAATCCTCTCTGCTCCTTCCATCCAATAGAGCATTGTAGGAAAGAGCAAGGGATCAACATGCTTTGTAATTTCAGAATAAGCGGACTGCTTGTCTTCAGAATGGGGGGAAACAGTCTGAATTTTTTTTCAATTATGGACCAAATTGTTGTTTAATTTTGCTTAAATTTACCTTAAAGTGTTACACGGTGACTTCTCTTGGCTAGAATCTTTACACTTTTTTACTGCAATTGTCAACCCTTGGAAGGGCCTTCAACTACAGCTTTTAAGAATGTGGATTTTTCAATTTCAATTCAATTCAACTAACCATTCTTGGCATTTCATATGTGGAAAAAAGGGAAATTTTAAAATATCACATGTATGTATTTGCATCTTGGAAGTTTTTATGAACTCACAGATGTGTGCTTTGAATGATTGTGCATTTCTCTTAGACTTGTAACAGCCTGCAGCTGTTGCTTATGGAGGTACGATATAGCAACATTCATCAGTTTACTATCTGACCGTCCTTTCTAGCATCTCATCTTCCCTTATTTTCAATGGTAGCTGGAATGCTGACAGTTGACGATTGGAATGTTGACAGTTTCTTCTCTTCAGCCTGCTTGATTGACATACAATATTGGCCAAAAGATTTGGACACCCTAACACACAGGTTAAGGCTTTAATGTGGACAGAAAAGATGTGCATGAATGGCAGTGAGAGCAAATAACTCAACTCGCACCACAAACTTGTTAGAAGTGCCTATATGTGCAGGGTTGTATGGACAATTTGGAGGTGTGACTCAACAGCTTCTTTATAAACAAAATAAAACAAGCATATCAAGGCCATATCAATTTTTTTATGCAACCTGTCCTTGATAGGTGTAAATTATATGCATTATTGAAGAAACTGAGTTTCAGATTCAATGGTTCAAATAAACTGTCTTCCAAAAAAAAAAAATTCTAAAAGACTAAATGAAAGCTTCATAGGCATTAAATGGTAGGAAAAATGCATATTTTATGCTAATATTCTGGAAACCGAACTGTGCTATTTTAAATGTGCTCCTTGAATAGAACATAAGTACTTGTGATAAGCTAAATATAACTCTGGAAGATATATTCATTTATCAACCTCTAGCAATTCTAAGAAATAATATCTTTAGTCAAAAGCTGCTTTTTAAGTCATCCAACCTAACACAAACACTTACACTACAATCCATCACCCAACTTAGACTGACAGTGCAAGCCAATCCCCAGATGAGATGGTACGAGTCCCTTGCACTGGCTTGGGTGTGTTGCAAAAGTGCTGAAAGACACTTCTATGCACCAGGATTATACTGGTGCATAGACATGTGCCAACTACCCCATGCCACTGTGGGAATGTGGTGATGGGTGAATTGCACTGACCCAAATTGGTTAGGATTGCTCCCATAGTCATACAGAGGCTCATTGTCACACACAGAGAGCAAAATTCCCCACAAAGATTTGTGGACATAATGCTCACCTCTAGATATTCCCTGATGGGAAGCACTCCAGCTACAGCCATAGGACAAGATATTGGAAAGGAAAAGGGAAAAAATAATGGCTATGTTTCTGGCATTGTTGCAAGAGGGCTATCACTGTAACAAAATGTATGTCAGATCCTGACCTCATCCCAAGGGCAGGCCGGAGCCTAGAGGGTGCATCAAGGCATCCAAATTGCTTAGCCTATCCCATCCTGCCATCTTTGACCTAAACCTTGCAATCTAAGGTGGTGTCACTGGACAGGAAAGCACCTGAGAGCCAAAAAAAAAAAACCTCTTGCGAGACTAAGGGCACAATCCAGAGTAACTACGGGAGCACACAGGAGACATTACGTGCACTCATTGTTACTGCACTACCTAGTGAAAACCTATGGGAAATTCATATTGCAATCCAGAGTAACTTGCTTTTACTCCGGAGCAAGGACTCCACATAGTTACTCTGGATTTCACCCTGATTCTGGTTCCCCCCTCATGTTTAATCTTACTGGTGAATCTTATTTGGTGTAGACATCTTTAGGTAGACACCAGATCCTTACTCCTCATCCTTCTCTCACTCATAATCTAGCAATTGTTGAGCACTTGCTGTCTTTATTGCTGTCTTGCTGTCCCAGAGAGGGCTGATGGCCTTCTCTTCCAAGTTCTCCCCCTTCTGCTGGCTTTTTCCTGGACTTTATGTTTCTCTGCCTTTGCTTTCCCTCATCCCACACACAGGATCAGATATCTGGTTGTTTTGTGTGTTCCCTGAGGCATTGGTAGACACTATGGAATATAGTGGCATGGAAACTACACTAGATGGGCCTTTTGCCGGATCAGGCAGGGCTCTTCTTAGGGTGTCCTCTCACTTCTTAGGGTGTCCTCCTCTTGGGGGTGGGATAATGTCCTTTCTAGATCCCCCAGCCCTCCCTTCCCATTTAGTCCTTCTTTCCCCCTTTCTCTCTTCTCTTTCCAGTCACTTCTCTCCTGTCTGTTGACTGTCATCTGCTCCCTTCAGTTCCATTCACTCCTTAGGCTTCTCTCTTTGTTCTCCATCACATTCTTCCTCCTCCTCTTTCTCTCTCTGATGATCTCCTCCATGTTCCTTAAAAGGGGTTAGTATTAGCTGTCCAGCCCTGCCTGCCCGAGGGTGCAGTTCTAACCTAGATGAGGACTACTTATCAGTCTTCCCATTCCCATGATAATGTAGGGAGGCAAGCGCATGTCCATGCAGTGGCCTAACGTCACTTTTGTGGCACCTGCAGGTCAGCATAGGACTTATGCCAGGGCTTACACCAGCCTAACTAGAGGTTAGGTTTGCAGCTCAAGACAACTGTCAACTGTCTGGCTTACAGCATCTCTCTAATTGTCTATCACACTATCACAGAAGTATACCACTGAACGTGAGCTAAGGCAGGATGTCAGGGCCCATGGGGTATGCAGACCTCCACGCATTTATATCTTGTCTACAGAGTCTGGAAAAGAGTGGTTCACTAAGTACCTCTGTATGAAGCAGGAAAAGATTGCCTCCTTGATGGACGGCTGTTGTGTCTGTTGATATGCATCAAGTTGGTGCACCATTAATCTTTGCCAGCCACATTATGACCTCACTCAAAGTACTGTGACACAGTGCTTTGTATCAAAAAGCAAGGTTCCTCCAGTAAGATTCAATTATATCTATATAGTTTTTGTTAGAGATCAGCACAAAGAGAGAGAGGGGAATGTATTAATTTGGAAATGGAACAACTTAGTGAAAAAATCAGCACTGAATTGTTCCATTTTCTGAGCCAACATGAACATCAGAAAACTTCACTCCCTCTTCTTACCAGCACTTGATATGAGCATTTAACATGCTTCTCTGACAGAAGGAGCAGGGCAGAGGATGGTCTTCTTCCCCTTTTGCTTGCATCATAAAGGTACCATGTGCATTGATTATTGTAACCATTAAGGGGTGTGTTGGTGATTTTCATAAAAATGAAAAGTCACTCACTCACTCATCAACACCCAGCCAAAACTGCTGGGCCTAGAAGCATGAAATTTGGGGAGGATGTTCCTTCCATGATGGAGGCACCCACTAAGAACCAGTTTTTTTTTTTTGAAATTCCAACTGGAAGGGGGTGAATAGGGGCATAACGTGTTTTCCTACCTATAATTGCTATTGAACAATCCATGACTGATCACTGCCCTGTCCCAACCCCAAGACCTAGAAGCATAAAATTTGGGGAGAGTGTTCCTTCTGTGACACCAACACCCACCAAGAACAAATGCTGAGAAATGTTACCCTTAAGGGGCTGAAAAGGGGTGCAACATTTTTTGTCCTATACTTAACATAGAAGATTAACATCCAGCAATTTGGTGCCTGGTGCCTGATGCCTGGGAAGGAGGGTATCTGCAGGGGGATGGTGTGCATGTGGGGATGATGCACGTGGGAGATGATGTGCATGGGTGTTAATGTGCATGGAAGGGTGTTGATGTGCATGGCAGGATGTTGTGCATGGGAGGTTCATGCTCATGGGTGATGTTGTGCATGGGAGATAATGAGCATGAGAGATGTTGCACATGGGGGGTTGATGCGCATGGGGATTGATGTGCATGTGAGGATGGTGCACATTGGGAGGTGGTGCTCATGGAGGGAGATGTGCATGGGGGATGTTGCACATGGCGGGATGTTGTGCATGGGAGATGATGAGCATGAGGATGATGAGCATGGAGGATGTTGCACATGGCGGGTTGATGTACACTGTGGGTTAGGGTTAGGGTTAGGGTTAGGGGCATAGGGGCTGTTGTGCATGGAGGGATGTTGTGCAAGGAGGATTGATGCGCATGGGTGTTGATGGACATGGGAGGGTGTTGTGCATGGGAGGGTGTTACACAATGGGGGACGATGTATGGAGAGTATTATACTCCCTGTAATGCAGGTACATTTAGCTAGCAAAGCATAAAACCAAAACGAACCTACAATAACATAATACAGAATATGTTGCTTAGCTGAATAGCACTGCAATCCTAAATACACTTTCCTGGGAGTAAAACCCATTGAACACAATGGGGCTTACTTTTGAGTAGATGTGGTTAGGGTCATGCTCCATTTTTGATTGGCTTTGTAGCTTTATCATCATAAAGCTTCATATAAAGACATACAGCCCAATCCATAGCAACTAATCCGTCAGTGCAAGGGCTCTTGCGCCGACGGAATTGCGTTTCCGTCAACGGAAATGCCGATAGCGTTGGCGCAATTACGCTGGCGCATCTCTCCGGCGACACAACGACGTTTCCGTTGGTGCAATTACTTCAACGTCGACGGAGGGATTTTTTTTATTTTTCAGGGGGTGTTTCGGGGGCGTGTCTTAGGTTCCTCCCCCTTCTACATAACTATGTTGTATCCTGAACATTTTCAGAGGCTTATGGGCACACGTAAATGCCTCCTGAGTTATACTACCTCAAGAGGTAGTTTAGTAACGAGGAGACCCATAGGTCTCCATGTTAAGGAGAAGTAGGGGCTGGGGAAAGTGGGGACTTTGAAAAATTTTCGCATCAAAGCTTACAGGCAGTACTTTCTTACTTGAGGATACGGAGTACCTGGGTCACCCCAGTGGCCGACCAATCCCCTCACAGCTACCCTCCCATAAAAAGGCCCACCCCTGGACCCACAATTCCCTTTCAGAGAAGCAGAGTGCTTGGCCACGGACCATGTCACTCTGCTCTCTCTCTCAATGGGCACTTTGCTCTTGGGGAGCATTCTCCCCACAAACACATGAACACATAAGGTCCATATATGATGATATATTGATATGATATAGATGTGATATGAAACAATATGATATCTGTGATATATGATTAGAGTGTAGACTTTGCAATTTTGTTGTATGTTTGTTGCTCTCTCTTTCTCCCTCTCCACAGGTACTCCAATCAGATAAGTGGGGGTGTTGAGCAATGTTTGCATTCAAAAACTCAAAAACACCTATACAGGCAATCTTGCAATGATGAAATGTTACCAATACCATATTTATGTCTCAGCAAGTTGTTGTTTCTCTCTTCCCCAGAGTTACTCCAACCAGGTAAGGAGGGCTGCATGGAGGGTGTTGGAAGCACCTCTTTTGTTTAAATTTCCTTCATCTTCCTCCAGTCTTGCATGTCTACTCTAAAGTAAGCCCCAGTATACTCAGTGGGGCTTACACCTGTGTAAGGGGGGCCTTGCTTCACCAGGAAATGGGCTTGCCCGCTTGTTGGGAAATGCTGTGCGGTCCTCTGTAGGTTTGCCTTCCAACCCAACTGGTCCCCCAAGGTAAGGGGAGGCTGTAGAGTGAAAGGGGGAAGGGGTGCACACACAGACCCACCAGGAAACAAGGGCACTCACCCCTCAAATGTGTGTGTGGTCTCTGTCCTTGCAGCCCCTCTGACTGACTGCCAGATCACACAGCCAGCAGGTGCTGATTCCACTTATCCCTGCCAGCAAACGGCAAGCCAAGGGGCATAGCAGCTGATCTGATTCCATGCTCAGCCAATACCAATGAAAGCTTTGCCTGTGATGTGGTGCTTCTGTCTTTGCAGGATGGGGCCTCACCAGCAAGGAGGCTAGCAGGCAGCAGGCTGCCATTCCACTGGGAAGGAGACACAGTGCAATCCTAAATATGCCTACTCAGATGTAAGCCCCATTGTGTTCAATGGGGCTTACTCCCAGGAAAGTGTATTCAGGAGTGCAAGCCACTGGATCCCTGCAAGGAGCCCTGGGAAGAATCTCCCTTCAGACATGTTTGCACAAGCACTTACCTAGAACACAAACCCCACTGTCCCAATCACATGAGTTAAACAAGCACCCTTCATACCTAATAAAGTTTGAGCCATAAATCACTTCCCCCCTCCACAGCTGATGTTGTTAATGATGACGAATTAACAACTACATAGTAAATAGTATGATACATCACAGGTGAAGTCCTTGCCTGATGACAAATTTACAATTCAATTGTCAACGTTGCTGTCGTCAGATACGTTGTTAACATTAACGATGTGAACATGTGTAGTAGTAGTTATTTTAAGGACTTCACAATGAACATCTGCATATGACTGCTCCAGGGATTACCTGAGGATGGGTGAGTGGGACAGTGCCTACCTGGTTGGGGGGGGAGAGACAGGGGTGCCCATCCTCAGTGTAGACCCCAATGGCATCCAGACCTGGTCCTCTGTTTCTGGAGAGGGGGCTGCCTGTAGCTTCCTTAGCATTGGATAGTCCACAGCAAGAGGCCACATGGAAGTAGTGAGACCACCTGTGAGCATTGCAGAGATGAGGGAATTCAGGCAGATGCCAGTGCTGTGTTCAAACTGCCTCCAGTCTGAAGATACTGAAAGGTCCAGGCACTGTTTAAAGGTGCAGGCACTGTGTCATCCCTTCCATGTGCTCAATCTGAATGTGGTTGATTCTGGGGTCCCCCTGCATCCTCACTGGAGACTGTTCTGTATCTGGAAGCCCCCCTACCCTGTGACCCTCTGAATGAGCAGGAGCAACTGCAAACATATGAACAAGTACACATGTGAACTGACCCCCTTTTTGTGTCTGCAAAGGGCCATCTGGGAGTCACTGGGGTGGGCTGAGAGAGGGTTCCTGGGGCCTGATGTCACCCCTTAGGCTTGTGAAGTGAGAGGTTTTGGGTGGGCAGTGGCCCCACAAGTGATCAGACACCCTTGCCCTGTTGTGGGAGCCCCAGGTCCCCTGTGCCCCAGGATGTGCTTTTGCTTCCTGGCAGACACAGGTGGGCTCCTGTCCCCTCTTCCAGGATTCCCTCCCCACAGATGCCCCTGGCAGCCCCCTTGCTTCCCCTTGCCCCCTGCTCTGCCAGCTGCTTGGGGGACCCTTGCCCCTCCCCTGCCTGAGTCAGCAAGGGGGTCTCTTTCCTGGGCCTTCTGCCTTCTGGATGGGGTCGTCCCTGTCCTCCCAGCCCACCTGAGTGTGGACCCTGCGTCTGGCGTGCTGTACTTTTAATGCTGATGTTTCCTCCGGACTGTTGCCAAAGACCACAGGACACTCATGTTTATCTGTTGATGTTGTTTTTATTGACAATACACACACACATGTATCCCTCTATGCATCTTGCCCCTGCTGATGCCTGGGCTTTTCCTGGGGCACCTTGCCTGTTTGGGGGTGAAGGGGGGCAGCTTGTTTCCCATTTCTACCCCTGACAGCCCTGTCCTGTCCACCATGCTGGGGAGGCACTCTGACAGCTACTCTCCCCCCATCTTGCCAGCTGGTTCCCCATGTGATCAGGAGAGCAGCAGTTTGGACAGCTGCTAGTGATTCTGAGTGATGTGGAAGCAGGTCAACTCGTGTGTAACTGCAGGCCATGTAGCACTTACAGGCTGCCTTCTGAGCATGCCCGATGGAGTAACTTATGTGGATCACTGCACCGGAGCAGTTACGGGCAGACCTAAGTTATGGGCACATCTAAGTTCTCTGCCTCACACATAACTTTGTGTTTAGGATATAACATAGTTAGGGCAGAGTAGTTAGGTCAGAGCAAGCAGACTTTGCTCTGGATTGCACCCATAGTGAAGAAGATATATTCTTCATGATATAAACCCATGATTGGGTGGGAGTCATTCCACAAAGTAGAGGAAACAAAAACTATTGGAAAAAATGGTGGCAGCCCAGCAGTAGTGGAGAGAAACAATAAAAACAGGCTTAAAAATTTCAATATTTAATAGGTTAAGGGAAAATAGTTCTCCCTTTTAAAACACTATTATTGATCTGACAATCAAACTGCTGCGCTTTTCTTAATATCTATGTATAACCTTTCTAGTATTTACTATGGCTCAGCAGTTAATCATCTGCAATTCTATTTATCTGAAAGACATATAATTCCATTTGTTAAAGGTTGTTTTCTGAGGGAAGAAATGTAGTCCATTCTTTTGGGATTTTTGGCATCAGAGACCATTCAGTAGTACATTAAAACACATGCACATACTTAGCAAAGCAGGTTCTGGGCAGGTCAATAGATTCTGCCTGCTGTTAATGTGCATCCCAAAGCTATGTCCAGATGGCTCAATCTATGGTCCCAACAGGAATTTTAACCCAAACTTAGAGTCCAATCCTATCCCATTTGGGATAGAGGGCAAGTTTTATGACACCATAAGAGCCTTCTGCTATTTTAAAATGCATGTCAACATAGCACAAAGAGTCCAGTCAGCGGCCAATCTGGGAGCATCACTACAATATATATACACCTTATAGTAGTTTTCTCTATATATTTCTTCCCAAATTCTCCATTATTTCTCCACATACACTCAACATCAAGATGAGAACAGTATTATTTTGCTCTGCACAGTTCTCAGTAGAATGTCGGAAGAAGATATTTTTGATTAGAAAAATCAAAAGAATTTATTTATACATATTAGCCAGAGAGGCTTCATTATCACAAATCAACCTAAGGAGATGGTTGTGTAATATCATAAGACTTCAGGAAATAGAACAGAAATTTGTGTGAAGAATACGTGAAGACCATCCATGGCTACAATCCAGAGTAACTATGGGACCTTTTACACCGATGTAGTTACAGTGCCACCTATGGCAAACCTATGGGAAATGCATAGAGCAATCCAGAGTAAGTGCCTCTTACATCTTCCCATACCAAAACAAATTCTTCCCCCCTCCTGAACTAGTCAGGAAAATAATCTCAGATTTTCAGAGAATAAAATTGCCGCTGCATAGTCCTCTGACATTGTAATTTCACAAAACTATCAACAAAAAAGTCTGCAAGTAATGATATACAGTATAATTTGGTGGGTCTGCTTCTTATATGCACCTGTGCAAATTCCAGGACATGAGCTTGGCCAGAAAAAATAAGGTAGAGAAAATGGCATTTTAATTAGTGCTGGTTATTCCGTCCGCCATTCCACTGACTCAATATAAGCCAGAAAGCAAACCTGAGATTGATGAATAAACTTGCTGTTCGTTCAATCATCACATTTCCTGCATGCCTTTAATACTGCACTTCGTTCTTAAAGAGACAAAACATAATTTCTGGATTTGTTCATATTAATTTATGTGATTTTGGATTTCGCTGTGGCTTCAGAACACAGATCTTGCATAAGATGAAGGCTGACTATTATACATATCAACCCTAAGGAAGGCTTTGTTTTCAAGAGAGATTAGGTTAAAAGAGTGCAAAGCTGTATCCACACTGCAGTTTGGAAGGAAAGCATTATATCCAGTATTATGCGGCTATAGTTGCTCAAGTAGTTAAGATGATGATGTGCCTGTTGACCGGCAGACCGGAGTTTGAGACCCAGGTCCTACAAAATGGAGTGAGCTCTCACCTTAGCCCAGCTTCTGCAAACCAAGCTGTTTGAAAGCATAAATGAATAGATAAATAGGTACCACCTCAGCAGGAAAATAACAGCATTCCATGTGCCTTGGCGTATAGTCATTCCAGCCCCATGACCATGGAAGTGTCTTCATACAACACTAGCTGTAAAGGCTTAGAAATGGGGATGAGCACCACACCCTACAGTCGGTCATGATTAGCAGTACAACCTAAGGGGGACACCTTTTATATTCAGTGTATCTAATCTACATAGGCTCTACACCTCCAGGTTGTTGTGAACAGTTGTTGTTGTGAACAGTTGCAAATGTGCAGTCTTACAATCACGAGATAGGCACCTGTCTTTTCCTAAACTTTGCTCAAATGTCATGGTTTCTGGTTTAATTAATTAGCGTTAGCTCAAGCCCATAGGGAAGCTACTGTCTGGGTGTACCCTACATGCAATCATTCAGAGTAGCCTTGACTGCTGTTTCTCTGTGCGTGACATAAGGGTGCAGCTATCTATTTAAGGCTGGCATTTTTTCCCCACCTGACTGCCATGCTGATCATCTCCTTGGGTTTTAATTGCACTGTCAGAAAAAGAATCAAATAACATTAGTTAAATCAGGCGCTTTCTCTCTCTATGCTCTTTAGGCTGAAGTGCACGGGCTCCACAGGCAGAGACACCTACGGTACCAGATAGATTGATTTGTCAGGATGTCAATTTAGCAAAACAAACAGAGCAGACTTTGAAAAAAAGTGGATCACAGGGTGGTGGGGAAGGGGAGAACTCCATGAAATATTCAGGGATGAATCACAAACTGATGTCATTATTTATGTAAGGGTTCAATCGTTAAAAAAAGAAAAAACCTTTTAATTCAAACAAGATTTTCTTTGAACCAGCTCATCACATAAAATATACAAGAAGATCCAAAGGAAGATTGGCTTGTTTAACTGGCATCAAATTGGTAAGGAAGCAAATACCTTCATTCAAAAGGTATTTTAATAAGGAGTTTCTTATAGAGCTAGAAGGTTTAGGCCTTGATGCCGGTTTGCATTTTTTCCCGTCTTTTCTTGTGTAAGGTAATGTGCAGTAAACCTCTAGCACCAGGCTAAAGGCTAACTGTGTTTGTTGCAGAAATATTTTAATGGCCTGCTTCCTATAGCCACCCTAATTGTGGTTTACTTAACAGCCTCATTCTGGGCACGAACAGGACTCTGTCCTGTAAACATCAACCTGTACAACGTTCTTAATTGAAAGCACTATAATTGAGGGTGAAATAAAGAGGTGAAGAATCTGCCTCTCCCAGTTCAATTGCGATTTTAAAAAGGGAAAAAAGAGTAAAAAAAAGAATGGTTAGGAGTCAGCTTCGGAAGGCATCTTCAAAGGCAGCATTTGTTGAGTGGTTAAGATGCTGTGCTTGTCAACCTGAAGGTCAGCAGTCAGCAGTTTGAAACCTGAGTACTGCAAGACGGAGTGAGCTCCCATCTCTTCCCCAGCTGTAAGTTTGAAAGTATGCAAATAGATACATAGGTACTGCTTTGGTTGGACATTGTGCGCACTTTAGCGTTTAGTCATGCCAGCCACATGATCATGGAGGTGTCATTAGACAGTGCTGGCTCTTCGGCTTTATTATTAGGATGAGCACCACACACTAGAGTCAGTGACAATTAGCTGGGGAACCTGCAGGATTCTACCTTCAGAAGGGAGACGGAGTTCACCATAGAAAGGAAAGATTTGTCTTTCTCCCCAGCAGCTGAACTTCAAGAAGTGTGAGGGCCCAATTCTTTCCAGATACCATGTGTTCATTTTGAGGAGGCACTGAGGGGCTGCGGTACGTTTTAAGGAAATTAGAGGTGGCCAAGTTCCACACAGCTGCACCCATGAGAAAAGAAACTATCTTCCTGTCCCCTATGGCAACTTCCCAGTTCCCAGCACCTTTTTTTGTTGTTTTAAGTTTTCAGTGGCACTTTGATTTTTCACCCTTCATGTTGCACAAGAGCAGACTGGGAAGCAACTACAAAGAAAAGGTCTCTTCCCCTGAATCATTCTTAGTTCAGTGGTACCTCGCTTAACAAGCGTTTCACGTAACAAGCAAAAATTTCCAAGAAATCTTGCTTCGCATAACAAGTTCCACTTCATTTAACAAGCAAGCACGCTATGGGCACGCGTGCTATGCAGCCCTGATGCTCCACATGGAGGCTCTTTTAAAGGGCTGCCGTCTAGTGCTGCTGCCTCTAACTGCCCCCAACTTGGGGGCAGTTGCCTGGAGGTGCCAGAGGCAGCTGCTCCTAACTGCCCCCAAGTGCTCCCACCGACCACCTTGAACCTCCAGCAGCAGCCCAGGAAAGTGTCTTTGATTGAAGTCTCCTAAATATGTCTACTCAGAAGTAAGCCCCATTGTGTTAAAAGGGGCTTACTCCTTACAGGAAAGTGTCTTTAATTGCAGCCTCTTAACGATGTCTACCCAGAAGTAAGCCCCAATGTGTTAAATGGGGCTTACTCCCAGGAAAGTGTCTTTAGGACTGCAGCCTAAGTAGACTTCATAGGATCATGCACATTGAATGCATGTTTTGAATTCAATTCCAGTGTTTTGTCATCAGTTTTACATCCAGTTAATATTTTTAAATGATTATTTTGGGGGTTGTGGAACCAATCATCTGAGTTTCCATTATTTCCTATGGAAAAATCTGCTTCACTTAAAGAGCATTTCATTTAAAGAGCATGCCTCCAGAACGAATTAAGCTCTTTATGTGAGGCACCACTGTATTTTAAATACAGAAGAATGTGTAAGACACCCTGCAAGCACTTTTATTGATTTACTGTTAGAAGTAAGAACTCTGCTGTCTCTTCCATTTCCTATTTCTGTAACAACTCAGACCCACAACAACCTCAACAAAATATTATGTCATTAGTTCTCTGTCACACTACCCATCATTTGCCTTTCCCAGGAGAAAATGGGCTTTTCTGATTAATCAGTTAAACATTTTTGGATCAAAGCTTGCAGCCCTTTTCCTCAACACTAAAACCTTTCCTTTTTTGTTCTGCCCTACTGAATGAAGGTAATCTTTATTCATTTTCCCCATAACTATGAGACTGCTGAATTAAGTTAATTCATAGCATCAAGGGCAAATCAACACTTATAGACTAACCCTGGCATAGTAGTTGTTTCCTGTTCCTAGTGAATCCTGGAACTGTAATTTTATAAATAAAATTTTATAAAATAAAATTTTGAGGAAAATAAAATTTATGACGAAAAGGATGCATTTTTAGGATCCTCCATATGGATCCAATCCTATCTTTTCCAAAACACATTAATGTAGCGGCAACAAAATTGTAATCCCTACATTCTATTGTGGAAGATCTTATGTAGGTTGTACCCTTACCAGGAGGTAAGCCTTTTTGGCAAGGGTGGGTCTACAGAGACAAGCGTCAGCTATTTAGCTGGTATTGGTCTGTGTTGACCCACACCACAGACATGTCCTAGGAAGGGGGTTAGAATCTCAGGGGTGTTGGTGCTACCAATCCTGCCCAGGATTCAATTCACCCACTCCCTACAACTCTCCACCCTATTTCACCTCTCCTCACCTCTGTTCAGCCACACTTTCCACTTCTTTCATCATCTTACCTGCTCTTTTTTGACAGTCACTGACTGATTTATAGAGACAGTGCCATAGCAAACTGGGAACTAGCATCTTCCAGTCCCCCAAAATAAGTACCAAATTGGGCTGTGAATTGCTATGCCTGAATGGACTTGGGGAAGCCATGGCAGTAGAAACCTAAGGTTTTGCTGCTTGTATGAATACATACTAACATTGCAGTTTATCCAGTGTTCAAATGCCCACCAAAAATGATATCCTCACTTGAACGGAGCCATTGTGGAAACAAATTGAACCAAGCTGGAATAAACTAGAAGTTTTGAATACAAGTACTTTTTGACCCAATTATATTTGGTCCCAATATGAACCTAGAACCAGTGCTTGATGTTTTAAATGTGCCAAACAGGATGTTTACATCATCCCCGTAGGGCGCCCAGCCAATTCTAGTTGGCACTAGGCTCAGCAATGGGTAGAGGATGCCATGCAGCTGACAGGAACAAGGTAAGAGCACCGGTCGGCAGTGCAGGATTTCAAGGTGGAGAAGGTATTTCAAGGTGGAGAAGGTATGTTAATGTTTTAGGAATTGATAGTAACCCACCATCACTACCACACTTCAGCAGCATTCACTGACTGACTTTCCTTTCAATATCAAGCAAAAATGCTAATTAGCATAAAGAAGCCTATTTGGAGTAGAGGCCATGTCCTAGTTTTTCCCTTTGTACTGCTGACAAGGAAGAATATGCTGATGTGATTCCCATCATTCATCTTTTGTTCCTTGACAGGAGTTGCATTAAAAATAATGGAAGAGATTGTCGCAAAAAAAACTGGGTAAAGCATGGCAACTTTGCCTGCCTTGAGATTTACTGCATGGTTATAAACTTATAAAAGTTTATTATCAGGGAATATTTAGCACAGAGCCAATCCAAAGTCCTGATAAGAGTCTCACCTTTAGACACAAGACAGTTACCTGTCAGGGAGAAACAGCTGTAAATTAATCTGGATAAAGAGCCACCATGAAGCATGAAATCAAATGCCTACTGCAGCATTCTTGGATTTTCTTCTTAATGGCCAATGCCTTGCAGAGGACATTCTGCCTATAAATGGATAAAAAGATCTGTGTCTTTCCGTTTCAGGAACAAATAAAGCAAGAGATTGCTTTATTTAAGAACTAGCAAAAAGCGTACCCGTGTTGCGGGAGTAACTTCCCCATACAACATCCCCCACGGCGCATCAACAACCCATGTACAACATACCCCCATGTGCAACATTCCCCTGTGCGCAACTTCCCCCCACGTGCAACTTCTCCCCACGTGCAACGTCCCCCGTGCGCAACTTCTTCCCGTGTGCAACCTCCCTCATGCGCAACTTCCCCCTGTGCACAACTTTCCTCGTGCGCAACTTCCCCCAATGTGCAACTTCCCTCCATGTGCAACTTCCCCCATGCGCAACTTTCCTACATGCGCATCATCCCCCATGTGCAACTTTCCTACATGCACAACTTCCCTCCATGTGCAACTTCCCCCATGCGCAACTTTCCTACATGCACATCATCCCCCATGTGCAACTTTCCTACATGCACAACTTTCCTACATGCGCAACTTTCCTACATGCGCAACTTCCCTACATGCGCAACTTCCCCCCATGCGCATCATCTCCCATGCGCAACTTCCCCCATGTGCAACTTCCCCCATGCGCATCATCCCCCCATGCACAACTTCCCCCATGCGCATCATCCCCACATGCACATCATCCCCCCATGCGCAACTTCCCCCATGCGCAACTTCCCCCATGTGCAACTTCCCCATGTGCAACTTCCCCCATGCACATCATCTCCCATGCGCAACTTCCCCATGCACAACTTCCCCCATGCGCATTATTCCCCCATGCGCAACTTCCCCATGTGCAACTTCCCCCCTGTGCATCATCTCCCATGTGCAACTTCCGCCATGCGCATCATCCCCCCATGTGCAACTTCCCCCATGCGCAACTTCCCCCATGCACAACTTCCCCCATGTGCAACTTCCCCCATGTGCAACTTTCCTACATGCGCAACTTCCCCCATGCGCATCTTTCCCCCATGCGCAACTTTCCCCATGCGCATCTTTCCCCCATGCGGAACTTCACCCCATGCGGAACTTCACCCCATGCGCAGCATCCTTGCCAGTGCAACCTCTTCCTCCGAACACCATCCCCCAGTGCACCAGGCACTGAGCACCAAATTGGCTGATGTTGTTCAGTCTCCCATGTTAAATATAGGACAGAAACACGTTGCCCCCTTTTCAGCCCCTGAAGGGTTAATTTCTCCAGATGGTTCTTGGTGGGAGTTCAGGTGACAGAAGGAACTCCCAGAATTCCATGCTTCAGGCCCAGCAGTTGGGGCGGAATGTTGCTGAGTCAGCAATTCTCAATGCAAAGTATAGGGAGGAAAACGCGTTGCACCCCTTTTCACCCCCTTCCGGTTGGAATTTCCGAAAACCGGTTCTTAGTGCACCCCTCCGTCACGGAAGGAACACCCACCCCAATTTTCACGCTTCTAGGCCCAGCGGTTTTGGCAGGGCGGTGATGAGTCAGTGAGTCAGTCAGTGAGTCAGTGAGTCAGTCAGTCAGTGACTTTTCTCTTTTATATATATAGATAAAGCATGTTTGTGCAAGAAGACATCTTTGTCTTACCACAAGGTGAAAGTGTAGGCTTCCGTTTTGGGGTTTTTTAATCATTAATTCTGTACCATAAAGTTATGCAGAGTTCAAGTTCAAGCTCAAGTTCAGAGCCTCCAAGTTCATTTTTTCCTCATATATGGAGACTTCCCTCCAGGTATACCTAGGAACCTGGAGGTATAGATAAAGGAATAAATACAGTTAAGGTATGATTAGAAATCTCCATCGAGACATAGATATTGTCTGCCCACCATTTGATTTAAAAGAAATAGAAAAATGTTTAAGTTGTTAAAAAAAACACGCTTTGGAAAAGTGATACAGGCTGCAATCCTAATGCCCTGCTAGGCAGGCATCCCAGCACAAATCCTATGAGGGCCTGGGGGTGTCACAAAAGTGCCGCAAGTCACTTCTGTGCCACTCCTTGGAGGGGCAGGCCAGTGTGCAGGCATGTGCTGGCCTCCCCTCACCACCATGGGAACAGGGAGAAAGGTGAATTGTGCCAGCCTGAAACGGTTAGGATTGCACCCTCACTGTCAATTTTTGGCTGCAATTCTATATGACTGACAGTGAAATCCTGACCCACAGTTAGGTTGGCACACGTCTCATCCTGGCCTGGGGGTGTTGCAAAAGTGCCATAATGCACTTCTATGTCTCTTCTGGGGAAGTTAGTCTATAATGCACAGACATGCACCAGCCTCCCTACACCACTGTGGTATCTGGGAGACTGTCAGCACAATCCTAACCATGTCTACTGAAAAGTAAGCCCCAGTGTGTTCAATGGGTCTTACCCCCAGGAAAGCATCTTGAGGATTGCAGCCAGTGTGTTGCTCTGGCCTAAATTGGTTAGGATTATGCCCTTACCTGGGATTAAGTTCAAATGAAGCCAATGGGGCTTTCTTCTTAGTAGATATGCATAGGCTTCTGCTACAAATTGATTTTTCTCACCTTCTTTGATAAGGCTTCTCATCAACTTCATCAGTATAGTCACTTACTTTAATGGTGATTCTAAGCACCATTTTACATCTGTGTCCTATGATATACGTGAAATTTTTGATTACATTCCCCCAAAGTTGTCTTTGTAGCAATTAATAGCCCAATCCTACAGGGCTGCAATGCTGATCTTAGGTGTGAGACTCTGACAATGGCTATTGGAAAAGTGCCATAAAGCACTTCATAGTAGCCAGGAGGAGGCAGATGCTACCAAGAAGCCAGTGATCAGTGGTGATCAGAGAGGCCCGAGGAGCTGACAACAGTAAACTTGGCACCAAGCAGCATTGATGTGTTCTCGTGCGGCCAGGTGTGGTGGCTAAAGATAGGGCCTTCTCTGTGGTGGCATCCTGGCTTTGGAACTCCCTCCACTTAGAACTTAGGAAAGCTCCCTCATTACATAGCTTCAGGCAGAGCCTAAAAACTTTTTAATTTTAAAAAGCGTTTTAGTGAGGCAGAGGTTGGGGAGGGTTATTGTTTTTAATTGTTTTTAAAATGAATGTTCAATTTAATTGCATTTAATGTTTTTAATTATGTAAAATAATTATGTTTTAATGTGAACTGCCTTGAGTCAGTCTATGACCCGAGCATGGCGGGATATAAATTTTTTAAAATAAATAAATAAATGAATAAATGAATAAATGAATAAATAAATAAATAAATAAATAAATAGTGCAGGGGGATGGTAGGGAAAATGGGGGGTCCCAGGCCTGGGAAGGGGGCAAGGATGACAGCATAGGTTGCCACTGGATCTTAACACTTCTCCAGGGCCTGAAATCCTTAGAAGGGGTTCAGTTCAGTGCAAATACCATAATTTTGCTGGTGCACATCAAAGTAACCATAGTGGTTAGTGGGGCTTGACACATGTAAGACTGTGTCTTACTGCAGAGACACACTCCCTTTACCTAGAGGAGAACTCCAGCGGGCTGTTTCAGCACTGCTATATCATGGTGTGGGCTGTCCAATTAGGATTAGGATTTAGGATTAGGATGCCTATCATGACTATTAAAGGCAGAAGTGCTAGAAGGGAGCATGCTCTATTCTGAGTATTTTAAAAATGCGTCCCTTCATTTACTGACTGCGCAGCACAGCCAAAACTAAACAAACAAGCCAAAGAAGATTTTCCTCACCTTTCCTTCCAGAATTTATTCTGTTTGGCTATAAATGACTTTGAGTATTGACCTCCTTCCTCTGAGCCTTAGAAGGTTTCATCCGCCTTCTCCAGGGCTGCTAACATTTTAGATATTTCTATTGAAACGAATCACAGTCATGCAGTAAGGAAATCAAGACAAACACTGGCAGAGACAATTTAATTCCCCCCGGATATTCAGAGCACAAGCTCAATTCCAAAAGGGCTTTATTTAGCTGTGGTCTGGTTTTCTTTCTTTTAATGCAGAAAGGCTGTCATGTTCCATGTCTCTTTAGACACCTTCAGCTACTCTAATAGTTTCAAAAGCATTTACAGCCTATGATATCATAGACAACCCTCCAGCCTTTCTTATGGGCAAGCGTGCGCCTAAGCCATGGAAGTGTTTTGCCCTCAAGACTTAAAACTTTTCCCGTCTTCTCCCTCAATTTCTCTTAACAATGTAACAGATCGATATAATGCGGGTGCTCTTTAAGGGATTCTGAAACTCAAATGGAAACATTGTCTCTGCGATATTGCAGAGTGCCAAGCTGCAGTCCTGCTGTTATTTACCACAAATGGCTTGTTCATGCTGGGGCCAGGCTGACAAAAGGAAGAGTTCAATGGCGCCTTTTCAACTCTTTCCAGAGCCATTTTTAAAATAATGCCTATACAGTACTCTGAAGTGGTACAAGCCAGAAACAAATTACTATTTCACCTGCTGTTTTTGAGAACTAGATCTGGAATTCTTTCAAGACTAGGAGATCCAGTATCCCTATAGTCAATCTGCAGCAGTGGTACTCAAACTGGGAGGACTGCTACCCCCCAGTTTGTGTAAAGATCCCCTTGTGTCACCATGGTATGCAACTACATTTGGAGATATGTTACAGATCCGTACTTTTAACTATGATAATCAATAGACCTCCTCCTGGAGAAGTGTGGATAGGATTGCAGTCTAGGATTGCTGAAAATTTTCCTGCTTGATGATGTCACTTTCAGCCATGACATCACTTCCAGGGTAATGACATCACTTCTGGTGGGTCACAACTGACTGTCATTCTAAGAAGTGGGTCCTGGTGCTAACTGTTCTGAGAATCACTATCCTCGAAAGTAAGCAAAAATAATTTTGAAAAAAGAAGTGTGGTTGCCCTGAGGGATGTCTGTACTTGTACAACAGCACAATCCTAACTATGTCTACTCAAAAGTAAGCCTCATTGTGTTCAATGGGTCTTACTCTCAGAAAAGTGCCTTTAGGATTGCAGCCTAAGTTATAAATTACTTTTACATCAGATGAAATTTGAAGCACATTTGGAGGTTCCTGCTTTGTCAGAAAAACAGAGGATCTTCAAAGATTGTTAAACTTAAGGCACAATCCTTGGCATGTCTACTCAGATATTGATATTCTGTTCAACTGGGCTTACTCCCAGGAAAGTGTGGATAGGATTGAAACTTATATTTATAAAATTAGCCAAGTGACTCAGGTATTCCCTATCACTGGGAAGGTTTAGTCTTAAGATCTTGGATCTTAAAACTGGTAAATTACACTCTTATAAAGACAGATCCCAGTAGGTTTCTTTTAACTGTGACTGCCTTTCTAAGGTCTCCTTACACTTTAGTATTTTAAACTGTGGATCAGATCGATATTCCTTGCTGAAATAATTGAGGGAATTGACAAAACAGGAGGCATTACTTAACTGCTCTAATCCAAATGGCTTCTAACTTCATTAGGGTCTGCAAGTGCAGGTCATAAAATCACCAGCTGAAAAAGAAAAGTGAAACTGCAAAAGTTGGAAGAATCAGGGGGAAAAGTTAAACAATAGAAAAGACTCAATATGAAACTAATTTGGTTTTCTCCAAATGATCTAATAGCCTTCGGCTACAGTCAATTTCCCAGAAGACATCAGAATAAAGAAGGTTTCATCATTCCTTTATCATATTTCATCGGAGTTCATAATCTGTTTCTGAATCTATGATATCCTGCCAAGTACAGGAAGAAGGACGGAACTTTAAAACTACTGCAAGTTGTGTATAAGTTATGTTTTGGATTGGATAAGTGAGATAAGAGGTAGGAATACAAAACTGGAAAAATTACAGACTTTTTTTTTGTCGACCTGAAGGTTAGCATGTCAGTAGTTCAAAACCAGAGTACGGCAGGACAGAGTGAGCTCCCATCTCTTGCCCAGCTCCTGCCAACCTAGCAGTCCAAAAGCATGTAAATGCAAGTAGAGAAATAGGTACCACTTTGGTGGGAAAGTAAATTTTCATGCACCTTTGGTGTTTGGTCATGCTGTTCACTTGACCACAGAGACCTCTTTGGATAACACTGACTCTTCCGCCTTGTCTCAGGGATGAGCATCTCCTCTAGAGTCAGTCATGACTATAAAAACAACCTGTGGAGGAATCTTTTACCTTTACTTTTTAAAGACACCAAAATCACAACAGAAACAGAGATTGTGAAGAGAGGTCCATGCATGTAAACAGACTTTGGACAAACCTAAGAGCATAAGAAAAGCCTCTACTGGATTAGGCCAAAGGTCCATTGAATACAGCTTCCTGTATCACATAGCGGTCCACCAGATGCCAATCCTCCTTTACCTGGAAGTAAGTCCTTTCATCTAAAAAGGTGCCTACAGAAGGGGAAGTGGCCCTGGAAGCAGAAAAGGCTCCAACCCATTCCCTTTCAGTTTGGGACCATAAAGGAGTTCATAAGTTCCCTTAACCCAGAGACTTGGTGATGCTTTCCCGGCCTTACTAGATCAGCAGTCACCATTTTGGCATTAATCCCTGGCGATATGCAATTTTAGGATTGCCCTGTCAGTTGCATTGGTTATTGTTGATGCAGTCACACATGTGGATGTACATTCTATATTTGTATTAAAATGCAGTCACGTTTAAACCAAAAATCTGACTTTCATTTGAAACAGTCACTCCCTTTACCATTTTTGCAAGCCCCATGGTTCTCCACACCTCACAGACCTAGCAGGACCTCTGAAATGTTTAGAAACAGTTCCTGGGGGATCACATCGACTGCCCTAGCCTCTCTCCTGCAAAGACTTATTCAGGGAGTAAAGCTCCCTGAAGGTTGGAGAATCACTATGCTAAGCAATGTGCTCATTCAAATTATATGGCAGCACTCCTAGACATCTGGCAGCACTGCTAGTCATCAAAATCTGCATCCAAACATGTCAGGACCGTCTGCATGGAAAGACACAACACAGCAACATGCTAATGTACTGATTAACTTTTCTAATGGCTTAATTAGCTAGCTCATGTACCCTGGAATTAGTGCGGTACTGTGGACAGGTTATGTGTCAGAATTTGAAACAGAACGTTAATATTGATTTGGTCACAGAGAAAGAGGACTGTGAACTGATTAAATAATATGATTGAGTAATCTGTTTATGTTCAGCTGCTGCGCTACACTAGATAAAGACCACAAAAGTCTCCGACACTGATATGCAGGTGCCAAGTGAAGGGATTCATGTGTTTTTCTTGGAAGAAGTGTGCGTGTTGATTTCTGAATGGAGTAAGATATCAGAATGTATAGTTTGCTTTCAGAGGTACCACTATATCATTAAATTATCTGTCCCTGTCCACAGTACAAGAAAGGGCAAATGTGAGGTTGGTGCACTTCGTCCAGGCTTCAAAGTGGGTAAGATTAATATTTTTGGCATAAGGAAAAATGACTGCCTGGTTCACTTTCAGAAACTTTCATGGATTTTGTTCTAATGCACAGATCCTGATAGAAGTGGATGAAGGATGTACTGAATTGCACTGACCTTGCTTCACCTAATATAACCAGTCTATTCAGAAATTCTAAGTCAATTAATAATCAAGAATATTTAGATACTGCTTTTCAATGAAAAGTTCACAAGCAGTTTTCAAATGATGGGTGCAATTCTAAAGCCCTTTTAGGTTGGTATAACTCAACTGGCATCACTACCTGTGGTGGTGTGGGGAGGCCGGCACATGCCTGGCAGGGTGACCACATGCCATAACCAAAAAAGAGAACAAGACCTCCCCAAAATGTAGGACACTCAAGAAAAATGTAGGACGTGACAGAAGAAAAGCTAAAAACACATGTATTGCTTTCATGTGCTTAATTTAAACACTGTATGCTTATTACTAAATTAAAAACACATAATTTATTACATGCAAATCTATATATATATAAAAGAGAAAAGTCACTCACTGACTGACTCACTGACTGACTGACTCACTGACTCACTCACTCATCACTGCCCTGCCAAAACCGGTGGGCCTAGAAGCGTGAAATTTGGGGTGGGTGTTCCTTCCGTGACGGAGGGGTGCACTGAGAACCGGTTTTCGGAAATTCCAACCGGAAGGGGGTGAAAAGGGGCGCAACGCGTTTTCCTCCCTATACTTTGCATTGAGAATTGCTGACTCAGCAACATTCCGCCCCAACTGCTGGGCCTGAAGCATGGAATTCTGGGAGTTCCTTCTGTCACCTGAACTCCCACCAAGAACCATCTGGAGAAATTTAACCCTTCAGGGGCTGAAAAGGGGGCAACGTGTTTCTGTCCTATACTTAACATGGGAGACTGAACAACATCCAGCCTATTTGGTGCTCAGACCCTGGTGCAGTGGGGGATGTTGTTAGGAGGAAGAGGTTGCACTGGTGAGAATGCTGCGCATGTGGAGAAGTTGAGCATGGGGGGAAGTTGCGCATGGGGGAAGTTGAGCATGAGGGGAAGTTGAGCATGAGAGGAAGTTGCGCATGAGGGGAAGTTGCGCATGGGGGAAAGTTGAGCATCGGGGAAAGTTGAGCATGGGGGGAGATGCGCATGAGGGGAAGTTGCGCATGAGAGGAAGTTATGCATGGGGGAAAGTTGCACATGGGGAAGTTGCGCATGGGAGGAAATTGCGCATGTGGGGAAGTTGCGCATGTGGGGAAGTTGCGCATGTGGGGAAGTTGCGCATGGGGGAAAGTTGCACATGGGGGAAAGTTGCGCGTGGAGGGAAGTTGCGCGTGGAGGGAAGTTGCGCATGGGGGGTTTATCCACATAGGGGAAGTTGTGCATGGGGGTTGATGCGCATGGGGGAAAGTTGCACATGAGGGGTTGATGCACATGGGGGGAAGTTGCACATGGGGGTTGATGCACGTGGGGGGGAGTTGCGCATGGGGGGTTGATGCGCATGGGGGGGTTGATGTGCATGGGGGAAGTTGCACATGGGGAAGTTGAGCATGGGGGGTTGATGCATATGAGGGGAATGGCATAAGGGGGAATTTTACTCCTGCAACGCGGGTACACTTTTTGCTAGTTATTAATAAGAAGGCTGCATGCTACCTGCTTACATGGAAACGAAGGACATTAAAGTTTTTTTTCCCCAGGACAGAAGGCTAAAATTGGGGACATGTCCTGGAAAAAGAGGATATAGAGTCACCCTGGCCTGTGCACTGACCTAACCCCCATGGAGTGAGGCACAGCAGCCACCAGTGTCCCAATACTACCAATATATTACATTCCCTGCAGTACCAAGAATGCTCATCACAGACATTCATTATCATAGTGATGCAAGATGAGTTATGCCGGCCTAAATTGGTTAGGATTGTACCCCCCAAAAAATAATTAATGGCTCCCTGTCCCAAAAGGGCTCACAATTTTAAAAGATGCCAAAGAACACCAGGAAAAGCCACAGGAAAAGACATTTCTGGAGTGAGGAGGGCCAGTTATTCCTCCCGTTATAGAGAAACCTGTAGTCAAGTTGGCCACGTTTTAAACAGCAACCTCTCCTGGCTCAGTTGTTTCACAAGAGCTTTATCATCTTTCAGCCTCCCATCCAAAATCTATCCAGGTCTGTTCCTGCTTAGCATTCCTCCAACAGCCTACAGTTGGGATTGCACTCCCTGCCTAATAATAAACAGTTGAAGAAGTCCCATAAATGCTAAATAATTTCCCTCTTTGACTGCATTTCTTGAAGCCAAACCAGATATTTGACAGCAGGTACATGTTGGAAGAATGCCAGTCTCCAGAGGACAGCTACAAAGCAGGAAAAGAGAAGATAGGATTGGAAGGAGAAACACAGCTGACAGATGAATCTTGTTTAACCCTTTCCCTTTCACTACTTTTCCCCTAAACCTACCTTCCCAGGTGCATTTATTCTGTAAATACAAAGAAAACTTGGCACATCATTTAACTGTCCTCAAAAAATATTACAAATACTTCACCTGAGCTGAACCTTCCAAATTAGTGCCAAATTTGGGCAAGAGGAAATTCTAGTATTTCCTAAAGCTATTAATGGCTGACTTGCAAAGAAGCACATGTTTCTGAATGCACATCTTAAACAGCAACCAGGTTCCTATATCTGGAGGTTACACTATTTTTAATCGTCTTTCATAAACAGAGACACTTTTTCACCTGTTTATCTCTACACAGAGATATCAGAGTTTCTTAGCCAACTACGTTCTCCTCATATATATGTTTGCCCCCCACAAAACCTTTAAAATGAGTGCTCTCAATTTACAAGCAACTTTATAATAGGACATGAAGCTCAGGCTATATTGCAATTTATGTAGCTTTAGCAAAATATTGAATTTTTACAGAAACAAGAGAACTTGCTTATTACATTCCCTGCAGTAACCAAGAATGCTCCTCACAGACATTCTTTATCACAGGAGCACTGATTGTGCACAAATGTGTTCCTCATCAAGCATGTACAATGGATGCCTTGGGAACAGTGCATAAATATTTCTGCGCATGATGAAGCAGCAGATACAACATCAGCAATTTTTTAAAAAGATGATAAGCACCTTTGCATTTGACATTTTTCAGACTCATATTTGTGTATGTGTTTTCAAAAAAGTTGAATGGCAAGCTGTTCAAGGGATGCTGTGAATATATCTGATTTTCAACTCCCCAAATGAAAAAAACCCATGGTTGCTCTTGGGAGGAGAAGCATCTGAAGAGGTTACAGGTTTGAATGTTACTAGTGGACCTGTGAGATAGTAGGGCATTTGATTGCACCATCAGTGTTGTAGATAAGCCAGTTGTATATGTGCCATGTAACAGTGTTTCCTATATTAATTTACATTGCTTTGGGAGAGGGGCTATATTAGGTTGGGGAATAAGGTAATAATTCAACCAGTTAAACATTCAAAGCATTGATGATAGAAATGTATATTGCTGTATGTGCATGTGATCAGCGGAATTGCTAGAGGCTGCAGGGGTTTGGGTTGCACTAGGTGAGACATGAGGGTGATACTAATGCTGGCCAATATTTCTAAAACCTTGGTATTTTCAAATTATATTATTAAGTTATATATCAATAAATGCGTCTTTCATGCAAAATACAATGCAATAAATCACACTGAAACATCTCTATTCCATCAAAAAAGTTATAGCCAAAAAACCAGAAAGGTGGGGCAATGGTATATCATTATATCATCACATGGGGCATCGATCGTCCCTACATGGGAGGGGTCCATGTCAGAGGTGATGTGCTGGCCTCTTAAACTGGGTGACACAAACCCTGGTGACACTACAGCGTGTGATAAGCTTGCATGATTTGTACCCATTTTGCAAAACTGACATATCAGGTTTTGTAGGTATTTGACCTGTGTGAAGAACAGTAATACTACTTACTCTGAAAAGAGGGCAGGTTTTATATACATCCCTGACTGCAGTAATCCTGAATGAAAGAACATTCAGAGCTATTCTGAGTAAGCAAAGAGAAAGCATCTTGTAAATGAACCTACCACTTTCAACCAAATAAAAAATATAGAATAGGGTGGATGACATAAAATAGAGAGTGACCTCCCAAAGGCCCATTTTTGCATCCCGCTGATGCTCGATTTCCCAAAATAAAAATACATCTCCCCTGGGGTTGCTGTAGGTGGTGCTCCCGAATACCTGCACCAAATCTTTCCTGTCTGATCCAAGAAATTTCTGTTAGGCTTAAATACTCTCCATTTTCTTTTTTAAAGGCGAATTGGAAAAATTTTTTTCACTGGATTTGAAAGTACATAGAGCAGAACTAATTACACCAAATCCTCCCTTCCAAAATAACCCTTCTCAATACTTCCAAGGATTGTGTTTCATTTGCTCAGTAAATTAAATCTATTGTTCCAAGATGAACGACCTATTTGACAAGTAGCCTTGGTGAAACTTCAATAAATGTAAATATGCTGATGGTTTACCCATATTTGCCTGGAAATCTGAAAAATTTGTTTTAGTTTAGAGTTTTTTATTTTTGGTTTTGCTTGACTTACCTGGTCCTGTGGACATCTTTCCCTCCGTTAGTGTGTATAGGGAATTTTCAGCCTTACTCTTGGCCTGACATCAAACAACAGCGTCACAAAGCAGAAGCAGATTCCAGCAGCATAGGATATAGGATTAGGTTGTAAATTAAGCATTCCAGTTGAATAATATTACTAGCATTCTATTCAATGGAAAAGGGACTTATATTTTTTAAATGACATGATTCTTATGTATGCAGTCTTCAATCAACTCCAGCAGAACTCTAAATACAATCCTCCTATATTTCTTTGACAATCAACCAAGACCAAATTTAAATCTGTCTCCTGGATCCTGTCTGTATTTTAATGAAGAGGTTCTACTCGGCCAGTCTGTTCTTATCACCGGCAGAGCCTCTTACCAATTCATTCTTTACTGAAAGTGTTATTTAATTTTGAGTTTTCTATCCTTTTGTATTGGAAGGAGCGACAGCACCGGGTTGGTTTTCTCCTGCTGTAAATATCCATGCATCATGGTTGGATTAACTTACATTATTAATTTCATCTTTTTCTTTGCCTCTCCTGTGTTGTGCCCTTTTTCAGACTCATGCTAAATGAAATCAATATCTTATTTTGTGTGAAAGATCACACAGTGTAAATCCATATACACTGGGCTGCTTCAGGAACAAGATTTTAATTTCATCAGGAGGTAAATTCCACACTTAATTTGTTCAAATAAAATTTTTTTAATAAATATCAAAGGGAATGCTCCTTTGTTCATATAAAGATTAATGAATAAGAGCAAGCTGTTCAGCAAATACAAAGCCTTTGCTTTCTTTTCTCTGTCAGGGCTCAGCTTGCAAAACCAAGCTTGCTTGCCCTACCTGCATCGGAAAGCACTTGGTAGCAGACAACATGATTACTGCAACAAGAGGTTGGATTGATGTCTTCTTAGACCACAAGGATGTCTAATGTGAGCACTCTCTCAAACTGAGTAACTCATGGCCCGGCAAGGGATTTGATGTATTCCTTGAAAGAACAACTGGAATATTTGATTTATTTTGATTATGATCCATCTCCACATGGGCATTGCTGCATCTGTGGAAAGGTAATAGGATTGGCTAAAGGCTCAATGTACCATCTTCCCAGTTCTTCTATTCTCAGTAGTGCAGATGCTGTTCTGAGCCCAACAACAACAAGCCCAACAAGCAGGCCTACGCTGGGGAAAGACAAAAAATGTTCCCTTGCCTTGAGGAAGACTCCAGAGACCAAAGATCTCTGTGGGCTTCAGTAGGGGCCACAGTGCCACTGCTTTGTCACTGTGCAGGTAGTGAAGCTGGGTGGAGCTTACAGTTGGGCAGCGAACTAGAACTTTGATCATGTTGTTCACTCCCTTCTGTGGAACAATTTTCCCAATAAGTAGACCGAAACTGTTTTATTTTTTCATGGATGGCAGTGTTATCACAGAGTGACCATATGTCATAATGTCAGAACTAAAAAGAGGACACGGACCCCCAAAATGAAGGTCACTGAAAAATGCAGGACACGTCAAAATAAAAGGGAAATTTTAAAAAAACCTTATATGTGGTTAATTTAAACATTATATCAAAGGTAAAGGTGTCCCCTGGATGTTACATTGATAGTGATTAACTCTAGGGAGCAGTGCTCATTCATGTTTCTTAAGCCATAGAAAACTTTGTCTGAATACACCTCTGTGATTGTATGGCTCATGTGACTAAACACCAAAGTGCATGGAATGCTGTTACCTTCCCACCAAGGTACCTATTTATCTACTGGCATTTGCATGCTTTCAAACTGCTAGGTTGGCAAGAGCTGGGCAAGGGACGGGAGCTCACTCAGTCTTGTAGCAGCCAGTCTCAAACCCCAGCCTGCTGATTGACAGGCACTGCAGCTTAACAATGATGTCTTCATGTATGACTATGACTTCCCATTTTTTCCATATACCCACATCTAGCATTATGGTTTGGACTGGTGCACAGCGTACTTTTGCTGTAGAAACGTTTTTGAAGAATGGTGAATCTGTAATTGCAGCAGATAACTTTTCGAACTCATTATGTGTTAAGTTGGAATACTGTTCCGGATAGAAAAAACAATACAGCTATGGGTTGCAAATTTCAGAGCCACAGGTTCAGCACTTAAATTTTTTTCTCTGGGTTTACTTGAAAGCAGAGTCTATAAACTTCGACCGGGTACCATTGAAGAATTAAAGGAAATTGTCTACAACAGTATATAGTGAATAGAGGCCACCATTTGGAGTATTTAATTTTTAAAATCAAATGAATAAAAGCTGTAGCCTTTTGTTTAAAAAACAGTGAAATTAATTTTTTATAAGTGTTGTTTTTTTCTTTTTTTTAACCTTTTGAAATATGGGAGGTATTTCTGCCTCACCCTGTAGATATGCTGCAGTCCTAAACACACGTTCCCGTGAGTAAGACCCATTGAACACAACGGGAATTACTTTTGAGTAAACATGGTTAGGATTGTCCCCATAATTGATTAAAGAAAGCTACTTGCTGCCGGTTCACAAAGAAAAGGAGATCACAATCACAAGATTTTTTTCCAGGCCACAAGGCTAAAGGGTTTCCCTGTGTTATCATAAAAAGGGGAGCTGAAAGTGGCATTCTAGTAGTGATTTGGTTGGTTTTTTAATTACAAGTTAATATTTTAATCAGTTTTAAATAACTTATGTATAATGTAACCACAGTTGTGTTTTTATGCTTGTAACCTGCTTGTCAGCAGGTATAGCCACAGGAATAAAACAGGCCATGAAACACACATCTCTCTCCCTCTCTCTCTCTCTCTCTCTCACACACACACACACACACACACAAAGAACAAACTGCATAGTCAGGGCTATTTGAATTAAACTAACCAGAGCCGTTTAGGATATGCACACATTTATGAAAACTACAGTGAACCCAGGGCTACCATACACAAATTAAGATAACCCTGAGAAGATAACAACTTGAATTAATAGCACTGAATTGCTATGCAGACAATTGGTGTTAAGTGCAGGCAGAAAAAAAACACACACCAAGGAATCATTAAATATTTTCTTACTCATGAGTAAACACAAACCTGTAGCTCAGTTTCCGAAGGGTTGATGCTTCAGCTTGGAAGATGCTTCCTTATCAAATGTTTTTGGACCCTGCATTCATTGGATACAGACAATTCCTTTTGGCCTGCCCTTTCCAATGGCCCAAGGCATAGCCACTACTCATGAGTAAATGTGCACAGTGGCTTAGTTTAGCTTTCCAGAGGACCTTGTATTTGCTGTGGCAGCTTCAGAGCATGCTCAAAAGATTCTACAGATGGTTAGGAGAAAGTCACAGAGTGCTTGTGGAGCAAGGGATTTAGAAACACAGTCAGAAGCACTTGGGTTTATCCACAGATGCTTCACAGCACTTTAATAGGTGGGCTTTTATATTTTAAAACAATTATATATTTTTATATTTACTTTTATGTTTAAAAAATATATTTATTTTATAAGCCCAATTTCATGTTTTGGCAGTGTTATTTACCATTTCAATGTTAAATACCATTTCAGTCTGCCTTTACCAATATGATAACGCTTGCTGCCATGAGCCACGGCTGCAAGGTTTTTATTTTTATTTTTTTGCCCCCATTCTATATGGCAAGCAAGTATATCGGTAGCAGCCTTTGACTGTTATGATCTGGGGCATGGGAATAAAACTGCATACTCTTACCATTCTCTATCTTCTGGCGAAGTTGCTAGGCTGTCTCTGAAGGCCAGATGCAAGACTGTTTAAAAGATAAATACCTTGCTATCTGGTGTGGCTCCCTGAAGCATCTGGTGGTCACTGTGAGATATTAGGAGCTGACCTAGCTCAGCCTTTGTACTGATCCAGCAGGGCTGTACGTATGGGATGCTATGCTGAATTTCACACATTAGTTTCCGAAACTACTGTAAGCAGCAGTACCAGCACTTATAACGAAGCAAGGTTATGGAAAGGCGGCCAGTGAGGAGGTGTGGATAGATCAGGAGGACACAAAAGGAAACAAAAGCAAGTTGCAGGTGGTTGCCTCATCCAGTATGGTAATAAGAAAGTGATACGTCTGAGCATCATATCATTCTAGAGTCAATATCATAGTCACAAAGGTAAGGCACTATTATGACATAGGAGAAAAGAGAACACCATCCTTCACTTGAGAAGTTTCCTTTCTATTGGAGAGAACAAAAAAAGAAACTCTGTGACAAGTTCCAGTAAGACTACTGAAATGCCTGGGCAGGTGTGTGGAAATATAAGATACCACTCTAATTTGCATAAATATTAATTTTAGTTTTTTTCTTGATTACGTGTCAAACCATCTGACAAATGTTTAAGGAAGCCAAAGTGTTTCAGTACAATTCATGCAATTTCTCAAACTAGGAAACAGAGTGGTTAGGACTTACTGAGACATTATTTCTTAGCATAAATGTTTGAAAAACATTTTCAAGATGGGATGGGAAGAGGGAATTCATATTTCATTTAAGACAATAGAAAATATTTGAAACTGGGATTCAAGTACTACTGGGAATTAGCAAACTCATAGATTTCCAGATTTGGAAGGGGAAGGTTTTTGCAGCTGAAAAACTCTAGTTTCATATTGTCAGCTTGAAAAGCCAGGGAAATCAATCATCACTGTTAGAAGCTGTTGCGGTGATGACATTAGGGGTTAGGACAAAAGAGAAGCTACCTTTAGAATATTTCAAAGGTAAAAATAAGAAAAATTTATGTCACCATGTTTTTTATTCTGTTCCAACGGAGAAAAGAGACAAATCAGGCACCATTTTGATCATCAGCAGTATCTGGGGAGAAAAATGTCACTAGCCCAAGGATGTGAGCAATTCAGATGTTAAGGGCACAATCCAGAGTAAGGGCAGTGAGGAGAGCCCTAGGGAGGCTGCCCCAACTACTCCAAATCCAGAGCAGAGAATTATGCTGTATCCAAACATTCAAGAAGCCTGGGCTACCATAACTGTTCCAGAGCATGCTCAGTAGGCACCAAGTAGGCACCAACACCTGGAGTGGGGTTGCTCCTGAGAAGACCCCCGTCAGATCACACTGAACAAGGAACAGCTGTGGTGCCTGCATTATAAGGAATCCCTGAGGCGATGTCAGTACAGTCCCCAGTGAATACAAGGGGCTTCTTTGAGTGGCCTGCTGTATCCCCAGGTTAATGGGCTGCCATAGTTGTTCCATATCCTGAGTTTGAGAGGGAGAGGATGCAGCTAGGCCAGCCAAGAACTCAGATTTTTGGTCAACAGTGCCATTCTTACTCTGCCTTATCATGGACCCCTATGGGTCTGCTCATTACTATACCTGCTCCTGAGGTGGTATAACTCTGAGGAGCTGGAAGAGGGCATTTCTGCCTTGGAAACAGGCTCTGGAGACAGAATAACTGCTCTGCCATAGGCAATGCTGAATGTGCCCTCAACATGCCTCTCCTGAGCTGCCTAGGCTGCCCCAGTTAGGGCAGAGCAGGTCCACCTCTCTTGGGGCACCCTATGTTGCCTTAAGCTGCCCCAAGCCTTTCCCAGAGTAACTAGGGTGGAGCATCTTGCAGTTGCTTCACCCTAGTGATAGATAGGGCAACCCAAATGCGACTCTGGATTGGGGTGTAAGCCACAATTTATAACTGAGAAAATCTTTTCCACTATGGTTAGAGGCAGTTACATAATCTGGAGCTAACCAATCTGAAGACAGTCCATAAGTCCTATTAAAGCCAATGAATGAATCATATCTGACTTGTCCAGCACATCTTAACATCCCACTGCTATTCAGGGGCCTTAGGCAGGGTTGTATTCCACTTCACCACATTTTTCTGGTTATTATAAAAAGAATAAAATGCAAGGGGAAAAAAGTCCTTGTAGATCAGTGGTTCTCAATCTTCCTAACACCATGACCCCTTTATAAGTTCCTCATGTTGTGGGGACCCCAACTATAAAATTATTTTTGTTGCTACTTTATAACTGTAATTTTTCTACTGTTATGAATCGTAATGTAAATATCTGATATGCAGGAAGTATTTTCATTGTTACAAATGAAATGTGTGTTCTATGCACACATTGAACACAGTGGGATTTATTTCAGAGTAGGCATGCATAGGATTGGGCCCTGACAATCCTATCCACATTTACATGGGAGCAAAGACCCCCCCCCCACCTATAATGGGATTTATTTCAGAGTATGCATGCATAGGATAGGGCCCTGAGGCTGTCAGTCAGCCCCAGTGAGCGCGCAGCTACAGCTGGAGGTCTGGTAATCCCCCTGCACCAGAGGTCTTTAGGCGACCCCCAGGAAAGCTCTAGGTGACCCCCAAAGGGGTCCCGACCCCCACTTTGAGAAACGCTGTTGTAGATCATGGCTTGCACACATTTCACATATAAAGTGAGTGCTGTGTAGTTGATCACACTTTAAATCATTTTTAACTATGTGTTTTTAGAATATTTTCCAAAAATGTGAATGAATCAATGCAAATAGTACCGAGAGAGAGAGAGAGAGAGAGAGAGAGAGAGAGAAACTATTCTAAGAAAAATTACCCAGAAATAAAGCTTAAAATCTCATTGCAGTTAAATTAATCACTTATCCATTTACATGGGTAATCTGTGGCTCAAAGAAAATTGAAGTAAAAAAGACAAGAGTCTTGGATGAAAACAGTCTGCTGGCTAGAGCTTGTTTTCTCATTGATTGATTGATTGATTGATTGATTGTTTGATTGATTGATTGATTGATTGATTGATTGATTGATTGATTGAATATCAAAACACCCCAATGCAACTTTCAATAGCAATAGCCTGGCTGCTGTATTTCCATTGAATCGAAAAATCCACTCAAAATTCTGAGCGCAAGAACCCGCTCAGCACAGACATTGAGATGACTCTCAAAGTAACTTCAAAGAACTGTAAGATAAGTTGAAATTTCCCAGGGAAGTTACACACATCTACACTTGACACCATTTTACGTGCAGAGACTCTATACCTTTCCAGCCACATAAGAGACCGTTATCCCCTATGATTGCAGTGTCATATTGGGAAACACTTTCACGTGAAAAGTCTAGCTGTCTCTCATGTAGTTATTACTCTTCTGTCCGTTAAGAGGTGGTAATCAGGCCAACCTCACCTACAGCCACTGGTATAGCTGGGGGGTGTGGGGGATGCAGTTGCACCAGGCTACAAAATTTAGGGGGGGCTACAAACTGAGATTGGCTAAAATTGTGAATTATGGAGTATGTATGAATGAAAATTCCATCATGTTATATATTGTTGGAAAGGTATTTTAATGCAGAACTTCACTGGAATATATATATATTCTATCAAACGTCATGGCCAATTAACCAGAAAATGAAAACTCTATGGAACAAAAAGTGGAATTTTTTTAAACTCAAATGTTCCCATGATACTAATTGTTCTGAGAGCCATTAAGATACCATTCTGATACTGTATGTAACTTCTCCAGGCCACCAGTAAATAAAAGGGCTGAGTAGTGGTTTAGATGAAGAAATTTAGATGAATAAGATGTTAATATGAATCACCTCTCATTTCCATATACATACAGTATATCATAATGCACCCACCCATTCTAACTGAGTATACAGGAACTTCTAAGTGGTACTCCTCTTATATTTAGCAGGGAAAGAATAGCCATTCATCTCTGCCCCAGCACAGTTTATCTAAACAATAAGGGACCCAATTTTCTTTCTTTTTTTACTTAATTAAATTTGATTTTGTTATTGCAAGGGGGATGGGACAACAATATATTTTATAATAAAAAGATAATAAATAAGTGCTCTAGCTTTGCCACTAAGCAGAGCAAAATGGGTGTTGAACTTCTGAGGAAGAAGAGGCAGGTTTTTCAATACTTTCTTGAATACCCAAGGATGACACCACTTCCAGGGCAATAGCATTTGCTTTGCACCAGGCTATATGATCATTAGCTATACCAACATTTGGAGTCAGTTTGACAGGTCCAGTTCAAGTAAAGCATCTGTATGAACTGCAGTAAAGTTCCTGAAGTTTCATGGGGGCAGGTTGAAACAGGTTCACGCATCAATACTGTCAGCTAATCTGTGTTTTACTTCACAATACCTGATTATAGATATCATTTGATAGTCCTCCCCAGAACTACTGAGAGGAATTTTATCAGGGGATTCAAAGTTGATTTGGTGCCTTTCCGTTCAAATTTGTTTGACCTCTGAGCACCCTTTTCATCCCTTTTGGCTCTTGCCCCCTTTTGATCCCATGTGCAAGTATGATGTACCCCTATACCCACCCTGATCCTCCCTACAGAGCTTCAACTAGCTCTGAAGGCAAACTTGCTCTGCTTTACACTGGCGTAGCACCTCCTGAAGGGAAAAAAAACAGTGTTTTGGTCCTTCTCCAGGCCACAAGGGCTGGGTAGTGTTTTAGATGAAGAAATTTGGATAAAAATGGGGATTCTATGTCCATAAAATTATAAGAGTTAACATAATGTTAACATAATGACTTGCTGCAGGCTATCAAAAGAGTGCGTGACAGAGGAGACCAAAATGAGTTCCTCAGGTAGATCTCTGAACATGAACATGAGATTTTAAGATACTGGGAGCTTAATCCTAACCATGTCTACTCAAAAGTAAACCCCATTACGTTAAATGGGACTCCCTCCCAGGAAAGAGTTTTTGGGATTGCAGCCTGGGTCTTTTAGCTAATTTGATCTGCATAGGCAGAGCACCTGCTCTCTAATTCAAAAAAGTGTCCGCTTTGTACCTGATGTTCTTTATTCCAAACAGAAAAATGTCAATATTTGCTCTTTATTTCATATATTTGCTCCTTGTTTCCAAACTCACACATACACTTATTTGAAGAATTCTTTTACTTTTAAATGAACATTTTTGTTGTGTCAGTTGCAACATAACTACAGTTCAACTATTTTAGACAAAACTTTCTGCTATTTGTTTCAAAGATTTCTTAATACAATAGGAAATACCTTTACAGTATGTGGCAGTCTGATGGGTTATTGCAGTGATCTTCATTTATTTTTATGCTCATCTCATGGCAGACTGATAAGGTACTAAGCAGCACAATCCTAACATATGCTGGATTGTATTGGCAGCATAATCCAGTTGTCCAGCCCCATCTCCAGAGCAAGATTGGGGCTGCTGCCATGCTACAAAAGGGGAGGTACCCCTTACTGTGGGTACCATGCCAACAACCCCATAGAGTCTACTCAGGACTGTGCCATTAGTTTTGGTGGCATACCTTCAAGCGCACCAGACAGCCTGAGTCTACTCTGTGCAGCTCAGGGAACAGGGTTGGGATCCAGCATAATTTCCTTGTCCCAGTCTCACCTTCCACCCCCTATCCAGCCACCCCCACAATGTTTGTGACCTGTGCCCTGGAACACCTTCTTCCCACCTCTTTCCATCTCTTAGTCCCCATGCAGTGGTTATCAACTAACAACATCTTACCTTCCACCATATAAGGCAGGAGGGCTATCAAACACTACTATCTTTTGCAACACTCCAGAAGAGGAAATTTTAGTGAACACTGTTGTCATAGATGAATTGTCCATGTTAATAATTCTATATCACTTTTTAAAGTATAGGCCACCTCTCCTCAAGGGATAAAGAAGAACAACTGAATCCAGTGAAAAGACTCAATTCCACATAGATGATGATGACTACAGAAAGTCCTTGTGATGATAGCGTGATTATGTAAATCCACCTTTCCACCAAAACAAAAGAATATAAGATGCTATGATATGATGCTCTATTTTTTCCCCACACCAGAATAATGAACCACAATCAATTTGCAATGGAAACGTGGTGTATTCTCCAACAGCCATACAGCCATGATCGGTTCTTCCTTTGTTGCTGAGATGTACATATTGTGGAAATATATGGAGTAATACTATGACCTCTATTATGCAAAAAAATGTTGATACTACTGGTAACTTTGGTCCCTGGAATCAATGCTTTTATTAACAAGCAAGAAATGTTAAGTAGTACATAATTTAGTGGCTAGAATAAAATGAGTCAGGCCAGCAGTCCTGATATAGCCCTGGTCAGAATAATGGAGGCAACGCTGAAAAGGAAAGAAAATGTATTTAAATTGGATCATTTTTTATTCAACACACGCTCTGCATCCAGAGATCTTGGCTTCGAGGCATTATGGAAGCTCACAGGCTTGGCAGAGATTTGCAAAAGGATAAGGGATTTATCAGAATAAGAACAAAGAGCAGGCTGACTTTTGTGCTAATCAGATGGCATTCTTATTTAAATGGGGTTCTTATCCTTTATTAAAATCCATGCTGAACTATTAGCCTTGATATTATCATGTGGCAACAAGGACCTGATAGAAAGTTCCACCAAAGTTGTTACCAAACTTAGCTTTGGCTTCCATCATTTTGGATGGAACCCAATATTCTGGGGGCTAATTTTATGCCAATTCTGAATTATGGGTCTGCTATTCTGATTATGCTGCTACTGTTGCAACTCTTCTAAAACAAGATCTGTATATTTAAAGTAGAACTACATTTAAAGTAGATCCAGCACAACTGCATCTGTTCTTTTGTCCATTTTTAGGTGGGGAGATGGGCAGCCCAAACCTGGAGCTGCCCATGGTATCTGAATGGCTGCAGGAGTTTCCTATAGGCAGCTGTAGTAGCACCTAATGTTTCTTTGGAGGAAAGGGTGCTCCAAATTTTTCCTTCACCCACGTATGCAGAGTAACCCTGCAGTAGGGCAACTCATTTCTGCACCAACTCTAGCCCTAGCCAGGTATCTTGGGTTTTTTTTCTGAAACTATTGGGAATTGTAATCTGCCATTTCATGTGTTCCTCAATTAAGGCATTCTCGCAATGTGACTCATGGTTATTTCCAGTTTTGTTCTTCTATTTATTTTTATTAATTATTTATTTTTGTGTTGGGCTCAAAATGGACCCCATGGTACCTGTCATGTAATATAGTTCATACATGTACATTTATTCTAAACCAACAGAGCTTCCAGCTACCTCTCTTCTTCTGACCCAACCACTGAGAGGTACATTCTGCTGGCTTATATCCATCTATCCAGTGTTGTGATAATCAGACACAAATCATAAGGTTGTATCCTTCCCTCAATACACACATCCAAGATGTTTTAAATGCTGCTCCCCACTTATTGGATGGGTTAGGGATTGGAGCATCATCCAAAAGTGAAAATTATTGAAAAGTAGAACACACTCTTTTTCAGCTTGCAAATGCAAAATAGCCACCATAAAAGACATAAATATTTAGGCAAAAGCCTAAATAAAACATAGTTATTAACACAGCCAAAATACAGAACAAATTACAGTAAAATAAATGAATACATTTGGGCAATGAATCTCATATATATGTGAAAGATGTTTATTTACTGAAGAAAGTCATATGGAAATTGCCAAAAACAGTTTGATCCCCATGTCACATGGAAATCAACTTTAGAGAAGACAATTTTAGCCTTTAGATCAGCAGAGAGAGGTTGAAAGAGTGGAGGATGTGTTGAATGAATGAGTTAGGGGTATAATCGAAAGGCGTTGAAAGAATGGAACCATAAGAAAATGAAAGAAGGAAAAGTCTGTATTTGCTGAAATGTTACCAAACTTGTTACCAAGTTGCATCATTGATTGATTTATTGTCATCCATGAAGTCTTGATGGCAACAATCATGAGTCCATTTTAAAGTGAATAACATTATATAGTGCATCTCATTTTGCTATGGAAAGTGCATTGTAAAGTGAGGGTCCTGTGGTTTCAATTGCTCCTTTTTTCTTTTCTTTTTCTTTTTACTTTCCCCATTTGTTTCCCCCACCTCTTTTAACCATGTCCCTCCAGAGTAAACACATACAGGATCAACATATTATTAAAAAAGGCCAATTATTATGACATTTCGAGTGGGAGGCAAAAACTACTAACTTGGCAATTTTATAAAAAATTAACTAAAGAAGCAGCTGAAGTTGCACAAAGTTTAGAATGACAACCTTGTAATTTGGGATCTCTGGTTTCATTGTTTGCCTTTCCCCTCACCTCTGATATACTGCTGTACAGTCATGATAAATAATTTCTACACAACAGCCAAGATAGTTCTGGGTTCTGTATAGAACCAGATGTTTAATTATCCATTGAGGGTCAAGAAAACAGAAAAACAGTAATGCATATTTCAGTTGTTTCCAGGTTTGGTGCTATCAGAGAAGAGGGCATTTAATGCCTCTGAAACAACAAAGCACACGCAATGTTATGCTTTGCAGGGCTTTGAAACTCATAGCAGATGCTCAAAAAAATCTGTTTTGTTCATTTGTTTTAAATAAAATAGTCTGTCAAAAGGAGGATTGATTAAACTGTTACACAGTAAAAAGACGGGTACTTTGCAACTGCATTACCTTGAGAATGTGGCATTGTCCTTGTACATGCTGACCCCAATCTGAGTTTGACATATGGATAGGATATCCTGGCTGGAATCCTGGGTAGTGGCATATCCAGGGCAGTGCCACCTACGATTGTGCCATCACAATGTCAGGTGAGGCCAACAGCAGGAGGTGCTTTGCAATGTTATTGCAATGTTATTGCTGCTCTTGTTCCTTCACCAGCAGATTCCTAGCCTTTTTTACTTCTTTCAATCCAAAGCAGGCCTCCAAGCACAGAACAGTTCTCGGAGGAAATACATGGCCAAAGCAAACAAGTGTGCATATTGCAGAAGAGGGGCAGCAACATCAGATGCTCAGTTTTCATTTAGTAATCAATCAACCAACCAGCAGTATTTTAAGAAGTTCATAAAGTGGTTACAGAGAAAATAAATTAACTAGTGGCTCAGAAAGACTCCATTCCAAATTTGTTCAAAGTGCCCTGAGCAGAACTAAGGGGCCCTATTTCTTCCTTTCCTATCCTAGTTGACTATATGCTTCCACTATAACTAGACTGATATGGGGATGCAAACTCCCCTCACAATTGGGGGAGAAGGCTTTCAGTTCAGTAGGAGGTAGGTGAACACTGTGGACTGATTTTAAAATTTTTACATTGTCAGCCTCTTGAGACAGGAAGACATTTAATTATTTGATTTTGTCTGCGAACCACTTTGTGAACTTTTGTTGTTGTTGAAAAACATTATAGAAGCATTAATCTCTTTTCTTCCAGCAAAACAAACTGTACAAACTGGCTACAAACAAAGGCATGATAAGGTAGCACAGGGCAAAATCCAGAGTAACTACAGGGAGTCCTTGCTCCGGTATAACAACAACTTACTCTGGATTCCAATATAAATTTCCCATAGGTTTTCACTAGGTGGTGTGGTAATTACGGGTGCACTAAAGTCTCCTACGTGCTCCCGTAGTTACTCTGGATTTGGGGGTATGATACACTGGAACATCTGTAAAAAATACCAACTACCTGAAGCCAGAAACTGGTGGGACTACAAAATTGAAAAAGCCATTAAAAATGAACCCCCTGACAAGCATATATGCAAATATTTTTAGGACACATTCACTTCATAACACCAACATAGGGATAAAGGAAGCATTTTAGTAGGTGACTTTATGAGTGGGAAGGGTGAGTAAACGTTCTGCCACTGATTGTCCTTGAAGAGCCTGGCAGAAGCATTTAAACTCATTTTTTTCTTCAGATTTTCTTTGACACATAACAAATTCCCACCAATTCCCTCTCCACTTCTGCAACTTATTATTTCAACAAGCATAAGTTGAGAAACATGTAGTTCTGTGCTTAAAAGATCTTAGATGTGCATGCAAAAATGCGATGTGCGATGGGATGGTAAGAGACAAATGGTGATTGAGGGGCCGATATTGAATCAGTGATCTGTAAAGGATGAGTCCAGATATCTCTGTCTTGGGACTTGGAGAGCAGTTTGCTTTGGTTCCATCCCAGGTATATGACATGCAAGATCCTTAATGGGACAGGTCATTCAAAATCAACATCAAAGTCGCATGCAAACACAAAAGGAACAAGCAAGAGTGCTTGGAGCCCAGTCATCAACCTGCTGTCAAGCCTCTGTGCTTCTTGGCATGCCAACAAAATCCACATTACATCAAAATCAATCTGTGGAGTGGCCATTTTTCTGGTACAACTAGGAATTCAGGCCTGGCAGATTCTGAACAATGCGGAGACTAAATGTATTCTTAAACCCCTCACGCTGCAATCTAAGCACCACACAGCCAGGTAGTGGAAGAATCTTATGGTGAAGGTGCAGAGGACTGGACTTGAAAACAGGAGACAAGAGTTCACAGACCTGCTATGGAATTACAACACACAAAACTGTAAAGGTCTCTATATCGGTCTGTATTTCTCAACCAGTGGTTATAGGTACCACTGGTGGTGTTTGGTCATAGCTATTGGCCCCTGAAATCTGCTGTGAGACCAGGAATATGGTCTCTGTGAGACCAGGAATGTCAGTGAGACCAGGAATGTTGTAGGTTGTTTGGCTTGGTGGACAGAGCTCCAAAGCATACTTTTCTATGCTCAGAAAAGCTCTCCCATCCATTCTCAGTCTCTTAACGGGTGTTTACTACATCATACCTGGCCCAATCTGGAAAGAAGTAAAAAGAAAAATTTTCTTGAGTGCACTGTGTGGGCCATACTTTGGCAGTCCATGCCTTAGCCCATGTTACAAATATTTTCAGAGCCCATTTGTCTTTTGCTTTGTTTCCTGGCTCAATTCAAAGCAAATTAGAGGTGACCAGACAGCCAAAACCAATTTGAAAAGCATCCATGAACCAGATTAAACTGAAGAACATCCACGAACATCCAATATCCAATTTAAAACTGAATCCATTTTGAACCAATGAAGCCTCGAGACCCTATTACCCCCTAATGACATTAATGGGAGATTAATGGAGCCTTAGTCCAGCTGGAGCAAAAGCTTCCAAGAGCCTTCCCAGATCCCCTTTTGTCCTCCTCTGGCACTGCTATTGAAGGACACCATGGTAGAGCTGGAGAAGGGAACAAAGACGGCTGCTGTGATCTTGTTTCCGATCATTCTTCAACAGTGAAGAAGATGATTTCCACCTCTCTCCACTATCTCCCATGCAAATCAAATCAAATCAAATTTTTATTTAAATTGCATTAGCATAATGCCATAGCAAACAGTACAATAATATAAAAGTAAAGAATAAAATAGCCTCTGTGCATTAAAATATCTTTGGATTATCCATTATTGGAAGCAAAAATTGTCCTTGTCTTTATTGCTGCCACCACCAAAAACTTGGCCAGCTGTGTTGTTATCTGCCTATTCTTGTCTCCCAGAAGAAAGGCAACGTAAAATTCCGAGGGCCAGCCGGGGTATTTTGCAAGCAAGGGGGAAATGAGTTCTCTGCGGGCATCGATGTAGATAGAACAGTGCAAGAGTGTGTGCGCGATTGTTTCAATACCCTCTCCACACAGACATATACGTTTAGGTAGTGGGACTCCTCCATAGCGGCTCTGTAGAAGTGCAGAGGGCATAACATTAAGTCGCGCAAGGGTAAAAGCTCTACGGTATCTTGGAATTGTAAGAGTGGTCAGATATTGTGCTTGGATATTAGATTGGCTTATTACCTGTTGGCCATACCAGGGGCACAATTTGATGGTTGCTGATAAATCATTTTGATATTCAATATCATATAGGCGTTGTTTCACTAAGTTACTTGCACCATTAATTCCCATAGATAGCAAGAGATCGGGTGAAAGTCCAAGGGAGTATAATTTTGTATTAATGTCTTTATTCCATGCACTTACGTGTGAGTCCTTCAACACTTAGCTTAGCAGGCCAGAGGGGTCAAGATGCAGTTTTAGCCAATAGTTAAATGCTCTTATCCAAGCTTGTGTGGTTATTGATGAAAGACCACTCTCTAATCTCAGAGAGGCATTTGGGACACAGCCCGGAACAGCAAATATTTGTCTTAAAAATTTGGCCTGAACAATTTCTAATTTATTTAGCCTACTGTTGGCCCAGATTGGAATCCCGTACATCATTTAGGCTAAGGGTCTATCTCCCATGTCTTCACTAATCAGGTGAGGAGGCTGATCAGGTACGGAGGCCTTTCACTGCCCAGTTTTGAATCCATTGCAAGCAGAAGAAAAGGAGGATGTGAAGTTGGTGGTAATAATGGACTAAGAAATTGGGTGCCAATTAAATCATTGGTTCAGCTTTCACTAGTCACTGTAAGTTTGCATTAACTTAGAAGGCAAATGTATAGCACATGGATAGATGAAAAGACAGCAGAGATCCTCCTGGGTCGTGTTGTGCTTTGTTTCTCTCATGTATATTAAATATACACTCACAATATTTACAATTCACAATTTAGACAATATTAATGTGTAAATTAATATACATTTCTTAAGTTTTTTTTAAGTTAAACACATTGAATAAAATAAAAGAACATGTTTCCCATGATATTTTAGGATGTGCAAATTGCACATTATTTATACACCGAACAGTTTTTCCAAGGATAAAAACAAGCATTGCTCTAAGTTTCCAGAGAAGTAGTAGCTGTGTTAGTAAAAACAATAAAGCTCCCTGTGTCAGTTTAAAGACTAACAAATTTATTGTAGCACAAACTTTCATAGACAATAGTCCCCGTTAGATGCAACATCATTATCCATCTGACGCAGCAGCTTGTAATCTATGAAAGCTTCAATGGAATTGTTGACTTTCCAGTGTCACTAAACTTGGCGTTTTGTTTCTATAATAAAGTTCAGTGTGTCTTTGAGTGCTTGCCATTTGTTCCTACTGAATGGGCTTTACAGAACGGATGGGGAAGCTGAGAGGAAGCGGAAGTTAATTAATGAACAGTTTTTGAAGAATCTGCAACTTTTCAGCCAGGAAAGAACATCATCTTCCTATTGGTACTTACAGTGGTGAACCTGTGGAGCAAGGGGGTGGTAAATACTCCAAGGCATCACACCTGCTTGATGCTGCTGCCTTCCTTGCCGCCCCTAATCTCCACTACGCATCTGATCTGTATTTCCATGCTTTCCAAACCACACACTTCACAGGCATTACACCTTTTCCCAAAAAAACGGAAAAGACATCATGCTTAACAAATTTGGGAGCAAAGGGTTAAAAATTTGTGGACATCAACACAGGTAAGCAACACATCTACTGCCTGGAAATACAATGAGTGGCATTTGGCAGGAACCACTGGGGAAGATTCAAGGTGAGCATAATTGAAACAAACTTTGGATCTTTAAACAATTGCTCACTTGATCTCAAGGCTACCTTTCTACTCTTAGGTGGGCAGCTCACTAATAACAATAAGCACCGGTGATTCAAAGCATTTTTGTGTTTTTATTGCCAAAAATGTTCCTTCGAGTGAAAAACAACTCAAATGATTTGATTTTTTTTAACCTTTCCACCAGGATGCCATCCTGATCAATTAAAATCAATTGGACTTCTGCCATTTACGTCAGTGGGTTGCAGCCTGCATCAACGTTAATTAACATCAGAGAGTTAAAATAATTATAATAGATGGAAACTGAGATTGTGTTTCTATTCAATTAATTGTAAAGCAAAGGGGGAAAACACTAGGGTGTTTTGGATGTGGATTTCTATTCCCATCTGGACTAATAGAAACTCAGCTGTAGTTTTGGTATCAGCCTTTAAAAACCGTTCCATTTTGCTTGCTTGGAAAAGTAATGTTTCGCTGAGGATGCAGGTACATCTTACTCCAAAAGCATGCCTCATTTCCCATGGAATGCATTATGCTTTGGACCAGTGCCAGTTTTGGCTTTTGGTGGTCCTCAAAAATAAGGCCTTCTCAATGGACAACCTCAGCTACTTAACTTGAAGCACAGCACAGTAGTGTGCCATGCAAACTTAGAATTGCTTCTGACCTTCTTGTGCTCTCTGTGCAAAGTGAGAATAGCAGCATCGTGCAATGTCCAAAATAAGTTAGTTGCAAATCAGGACATTCTTGGCTTGACAGTTGCATTGCCATGAAGTCACTTTGTAGCCACAGGCAAAGCCTCATTGCAATCAGGGAATAAAAATACAGTACTCAAGACTCAAATTACTCCATATTTTTGCCATAATTCTTGCTTTTCTGTGTAAGTAGGGTTTATGACTCCAATCAAGGCCATGGTGCCATGATAGAAACTATTTACCACTACACTTCTTCCTATATTTTTCCTATCTCCTGGAGGTAAAAGATTCACAGCCCAATCCTAAACTCTCATGGCACAGGACAATTGCCACATCTGAATGGCCACTGCATTATTATGCCGTGGTACCCTCTAAAGCTGGTGCAGAAAAAGCCTCCCTATAAGGGTGAAAACCCTCCACTCTAGATTCAGAGGAGTGAAGCTCCCTACCCTGCACCATCACCCCCATACTATGTATATTCATACCCTATACACTCAGTAATCCACATAGATTGCCAATTGGCAAACAATGGGCACTTCCCTTGTGCTAGATCAATACCTGTCAGCACTGGACCAGCTCTGGTGCTGCCCAGCAGTGGGGTTCACAGGCAAGCCTTATAACATGTTTGCGACAGCCAGCCACCACAACCCCACACCAAGCCTTCAGAACTGGTCTCTAAATGTTCCTTCCCCCTGCACTGCAGCCCCAGTCTGAACAAATGTCAGAATTTGATGCACATCACATAATAAAGGTAACATGTAGTTTCAGTGGTGTAAAGATTACAATATGATATATGCACCATGCTTTAAATGCTTGCAAAAATGCTAAGTTTTTTTACCATCAATACTTTTGTAACAAGAGTCTGTCATAGGGGCCCAGAAAATGCTTAACCATCCTCCAAAGACTTGCAGGTGAGGAATTACACAGTATATTTTTGGGTCAAAAGGAGCATCTCTAAAACCTGTCATTTTATCAAAACAAAAATGTTTTATGTTGGCAGTTGGAGGTGAGCCCTTTCCAAAGGACTGAATGCTTGAGCATTTCCGACAGATTCTATCCTGGGAAGTGGTGAAACTTGGCGTATTCAGAGGCATGCGCATAAGCAAGGATTCTGCTATCTATGCTTTTCAAACTGCAGAAAGTCCACAAAGTAAATCCAACAAGAGACAGGATAAGCCACCAAAAACAAATCTGATTCAAACAAGGCTTAAGAAGCGAGAAAGACTCTTCTTAAACGGAGCAGGGGACAGAACAGGAAATCCAGTTCTGCTACAAGACCAATTCAGAATTAATATCTCATGCTCTCAAAAATTGTTATTTCCCAAATGATGCACTTTTAGTTCCTTAAAACTCTGTATTGATGAGACTTGGAAAATGCTATATAAAAAAATTCAAACCAATGCAGTGGCTCCTCTTTAGAAGACAACAACTAAGGTGCAGGAAACAATAGAAAAAAAATCAATTGCAGTCTCAACATGTTTCAAGATCAGTAGCTTTTTACCAGTGGATGTAATGATTGTGTCTTAAAATACTCTTCCAAGGCAGTGGTATCTTTCGGTAAAGCTGTTTCACAGAGAGGGCTGCTCTCTTATAGCTACCATTTAAAATCCCAATGAAGAAATTCTCAAAATGCGTAGTGACTATAATTGATTTGTTTCTTATAATGTTGTCACTACTACCACAATACAATTTTAATATTTTTTTGGGGAGGTTTGCCTTGAAAATGAACCACTGATAACAGCTGAAGCAAACTGGACATGATCATCCAGGGAAAGAAAAAGAATGCTCTATGCCTGTTTTTAAACTGTAAGATCCTCCTGAATAACTCCTACACCAGTATCTAACATTGATAAGGCCCAATTCCTTTCATTATTGATGATATGGTTGCTACCCTGAGCAGAAATTGTATGACTGTCTACCAGGTTGAAGCCATTAGTTTGAAGAATCTGGGCAATTCACAATCCTATGTGAGTTTGTGCAAAGGCAAGCCCTTTCAAATTCAGTATGTTTCACCTAGAGAAAGAAAGAAAGAAAGAAAGAAAGAAAGAAAGAAAGAAAGAAAGAAAGAAAGAAAGAAAGAAAGAAAGAAAGAAAGAAAGAAAGAAAGAAAGAAAGGCTTGTAGCCTCAGAGATAAGCATGGCTCATCAGCTATAGCAGACAGCAAACACGAGAATCACATAATAATAAAGAGCAAAACACTAATTTTGTGATTGATTTCAACAGCTTCAAGCTATAAATACTCTTTAAAATAAATTACTGCCTACAGTATATGGCTAAATCCCAACTCTGAATGTCTTACACATGAGGTATGTTTATACCAAAATCCTACTGTTGTTATGTACTTTGTTTCATTTCTCTTTTTACAATCTTTTATTATTCCAGTTACACTTCATACAACATGGACAAACAAACAACAGCATGGGAGCCCTGGGAAAAAATGCAGTGACACATGGTAAGGTCCAGGCTAGAGCAGAAACAACCACATGGATAAACTCTTCCTCTCCAGTTTAGATTCTGTATATTAGTTGGAATATATTCAGAGTGCAATCCTGAAGTGGCCTTTGGCCGGTTCAACTAATGTTGTTTTCTACATGGAGGATTTTTTTAAAAAAATACTCTCTCTCCCTACACTTCTTGCAGTCCAAAGTGTCAAGAATTTTGCCAATTCAGCCTACATTCTCAGTTCCTTTAATATACAAGTTAGTTATGCATTTAGAATAAGGAAATGTACATGCAGTCCTATACATTAGAATTAGGTTCCCAGAGTTCTGTGGGTCCGATTTCTATAGAAGTGTGTAGAGGATTGCAGTAGTCCTTAATCCAGGTCAGTACACACACAGAGTGCAGTCCTAACCAATCTGGCTAGCACAACTCACCAATCTTCCTGTTCCTGCTATGGTGCATGGAGGCTGGTACACACTGGCAACACAGCAACGGGCTGACGTCCATATAATAAAGCAATGTGGGAAGTCTAACCCCCAAATCCAGAGTAACTACAGGAGCACGTAAGAGACTTTACGTGCACCCACAGTGAAAACCTATGGGACTTTACTGCACCACCTAGTGAAAACCTATGGGAAATTCATACTGGAATCCAGAGTAAGTTGTTCTTACACTGGAGCAAGGACTTCCCACAGTTACTCTGGATTTTGCCCTCAGAGATGTGTAAAAACTACATTTTTAGTGCACCACTTTTCAAATACTTCTGGCTGAGGACAAATTAGATAGATGGCTATTCACACATGTTGTGTCCATCCCTTTATTACAAAACATCAAGAGACATTTTGCATGTGGGAAAGGGTATACAACACCACAGACAAACTTCTGTAGCAGATCACCCCTCATTCAATGCTTTTGAATTTATTTACTCAGACATTGCATAGCATTTCTCAAGTGGACACACTACTCAGGTAAAAAGAAATAAATTGGCAGGTATCAGCATTTGCGGACTAGACCAAGGAAAAACAACATGGGATTCTTTCCTCCCGTTCTTTGGACTGAACTTAGTTGACTGCAATTGAACCATAAGAAAAAAGCCTTTCCTTGCAAGCTAGAAAACAGGTTTACAGGTTAATTATTCAAAGTGAGTCCATTTTTGTTATTCATACAACCTGGCATATGACCTCTTGAACAGTGGGATGGTTCCCTCTAGGTGTCTTGCGGCAAACATTTTGTCACGTTAAATGTAGCTTCTCTCTTAAGATGGTTGCAGAAGTGATGGAAGGGCTCGAATGAAAACCCAGTGGAAGCAACTCCAGAGAGCAACAAACCTGTGGTTTAAAGCGAGAAAGTGGAACAAGTATATGACTCTTGGCAGCTGACATGGTCCATTTTATCACAGAAGGGAACATTTTCCAAATCTATTCCACACAGAAACTGCAGCAGGCTCTCTCTCTCTCTCTCTCTCTCTTTCTCTCTCTCTCTCTCTCTGGGCAAGGCGGCTTTTCAAAACAGAGTTGTCCCTGACAAAGTGTTTCCTAGTTTGCTTAAATAATGCAACCAAATGCAGTGCAGCAGACACAATAGTGTTAAAAGTGTCAAACCTATTACTGGTTTAAATATTTAACCATCTGCCTTTTAAGCAATTAATCTATCAAAGTAAAAGGTGCCCATGGACCTTTCCAATGTCTAGCTATGTCACACTGCTTGAATCCAGGGTGGCATACAGAATGGTGGACAGAGTGTCTCTACTTTTAACCATTGCACAGAAGAGGGAATTGAGGCAGGTGTAGCTCAACGCAGAAGGGTTTAAAAAGCAGCACCTGCCTCAATTTCCTCTTCCGTGCAATGGTTAAAGGTACAGGCTCTTTATCCTCCATTTTATACGGTCACCTGCTTGAATCAAACCAAAAACTTTCCCTTTTTAAAGACATGGGGTGGCAGAGCCCCCGACCTTTGCATGGCCTGGCAGGGCCCCTTCAGGGCAGAAATTCACCCCCTTTTCCCATGCAGGAGCATGATCTTAAGATTCGTTCCTCACAAAGATTTAGGAAGAGAGTAAATCTCTCTGTAAGTTAGAGAAACAGTGCTCTAAGGTTTTCTGGAGACAATAATTTGCACTTAAGGCAAAAGGGAAGAAGAACAGGCACGAAAATACAGAGTTCAAGGCTAGTGCAATTGGTTTGCCTCTGGGAGCTCCTGGGCTGCAGTCTATCATTTAAGCAGTAGCGATGCATAGCAGCTGCTTGATGAAACACCACTCTGGATATTTCAACCAGCACTCAATTTAGTTTCCTCTGTAAAAGCAGACGCCTGTTATATTACAGCATTTGTGAGCCCAACTCAAACTGTACGAAGGAGAGCACAGAAATGAATGTATGGAAATTCAAGTAAGAGAGGCAAGTGAAGCTCGTTGCAGGATCAGTGATATGATGTGGCGCACACAGCCAACCAGTAGGAATGTTTCAATGAGCAGGGTGACTGTGGTGCAGTCAAGCCTACACCTGAGGAAGAACTGGCCGAAGACCTGATGTGGCTAGACTTCTCGCGTGCAGAAGGAGACCCTGAGTGCCACTGTGGGGCAGCCACCAGACATACCACGCCTCGCACCCCTCCTCAGGAGAGGGAAAGAAGAGAGCAGGAGGTGGAGGCAGTACTTACAGAGACTACGGACCCACAAGAGGAAAGGAGATTGTGGGAGAGGGAATGGCTGGAGGAACAGAGAAGGAAGCAGGAGGTGGCGGCCTCCTGGAGGGAAAGAAAGGCTCGGGCCTATAGGGAGCCGGGAGGGGGGAGCCCAGGAGGCTTTAGCCTGAAGAGACCAGGGCTAGACCACGGGCCTTCGTGGTGGAGCAAGGTTCCCCCTCCACCCTGACCAGAGTGGTGGAGACCAGTGGTGGGCAGATGCCTACTCGCAGCTACTCGCCCGAACCGGATCTTATTAAATGGCTGCCGCCAGCAAGCCGGTAGGGCGGCGGGTGCCGAGAACCGCCAGAACCGGTTCGCACAGGCCACAGTGACCATTAGTGATAACCACAAAAAGAGGACAAGGTATCTCAAAATGTAGGACAACCAAGAAAAATTGTGTGGCAAGCATTGAATATTCATTTCACATTTTATAGTCTTCTACAAAGTTAAGGTATAGCTTAAGATATAACTTATCTTAATATATTATCCTAAAATTTATTTTTCAACAAAGCAAAATAGATAAATGTGAATGATATTTTTAAAAAATTTATATACAGTGGTATCTTGGTTTAAGAGCATAATTCGTTCTGGATGCATGCTTGTAATACAAAATGATTGTATATCGAAGCAAATTTTCCTTAGGAAATAATGAAAACTCAGACAATTCCTTCCACAACCCAAAAATATGCATATAAAAATGATCACAATACTGTAACATAATAAAATATAAAGAAAAATAAAACAAATCAAAATGCACTATAGCCTCTCAGGTCTTTCAGGAAGCAATCTGCCCCCTTACACAAGAGTGAGCCCCACTCACTCACTGATTATAAGAGGGATTATTTTAGAGTAGACATGCAAGGCTGGAGATGCAGTCTTATCCTCATTTTCTTGGGAATAAGCTCCTTTGACTATAATGGGACTTTGTTCTGTAAGTAAGACAGTCATAGGATTGCACTCTAGGTCTCAGGCTCCTTCTCAATGGCCTCTTTACATAGGAATGAACCCTCCTAATAGGTTTACTTCAGAGTAGACATGCATAGGCTGGGCTCTCAGAAGGGGCTGAGCAAGAACTGGTGGAGCACTGAAACATGGCCGGGACTGTTTTTTGCTTGTTTATCAAGACATTTCTTGTATATCATTAAAATTTATTAGAAATGTTTGCTTGACTTGCAAAATGCTCTCAATCCAAGGTTTTACTGTATCAATTTTCAATTGGTTAAATTCTTAATTCATACCTTATTTGAGTCATCTTTATCTTCACACAAAATCCATGAATGATTACCATTTATCCATATAAATTTTACTAAATTCTCTTAAAAATTTATGTCTTTATCTACCCATTTTCTAGAAAAAAATTCTTTTCTAATACTTTAAAATATTTTCTACTTTTTGTTGTGTAAGGGAACTGCATCTTGTGCCAGGACGGGATGGGAAAAAGATTGCACCATTGGCAATCCTGTTCAGGAAGAAGTTTATGGTTGCCATTGATTTGCTTCTAAACCCAAGAATAGATAAAACTGGATAGGATTGAGCTCCACGCCCACAGAATAAGCTAGCCCAGTGGTGTTGCTAGGGGGTACACCTTATTACACCGTAACACCTTATTAGCTCCATAAAATATCTGTATTTCATTAGCTCTCAGAGCAATCAGTATCATGGGAACATTTGAGTTTTTAAAATCCACTTTTTGTTCCATTGGCTTTTGTATTTTCATTTTCTGGTTAATTGGCCATAACATTTGGTAGAATATAGATATTCCAATGCCGTTTGTTTAATTGCATTTTGCATTAAATTACCTTTCCAACGATATATAGCATGATGGTCATTCATACATACCCCGTTTTTCACAATTTTAACCACTAGCGTTAAGTTCAGCTTGTAGCCCCCCTAAAGGTTGTAGCCTGGTGCAACTACACCTCCTGCACTTCCCTTAGGTTTACTTCAAAGGAGATAGTCATTTTGAATTACAAACTACCTTGTAATGAACATTCTTTTCCTTTATTCTTAATGGGTATGTAGGGAATACAAGTCCAATTGATTTCTATTTGATTTCTGCACAATGTAGGAAGCTTCATTTGAAAAGCAACAGAACACTGGCAATGGACCTCTATGAAGCCAGCGATTCCCCCATGTTTTGCCAAGCTCACACTTCTCAATCTCTAACTTTATTCCTTTCAAACACAGCAAAAATTATCATTCCAAATTTCCTGAGACTCATTAGATTCTCTGACCCAGCATGAAGAAGGGGAAAAAATATCTGGAAAAGTTCATAGTACTGTAGGAGCAGTACTAGGGGGAAAAAGTAGGAGCAGTAGTAGGGGAAAAAAAAGAAAATTCATTCTGGTTTTATTTGAAACAAATGGGGCTTCTCTTCAGAATAGTTAATAGTCCCCAACTGGACCAGCTGCAATGAAAAACTTGTTTTGGTTCCCACTAGGTCTTCACAACTTCAATGGAATTAACTAAATGAAAATGTTTGAAATGATTTAATGTCAGTGACATATAGATAATTGGGTGGTGCTTTTGTAACCCTGAACACAAAATGATTCATATAAAACCTGTTTGAATTGAATGATATTTCAATAGTGGGAGTGTGTTTTCACCTGGTGATTCCCTACACAGCTGAAATACTAAGTAGGGACAATATCAATAAACAAGCAATACATGTGAGCTTCGAATTCAACTTTTGGTCCAAAGAAAAATTCCCAATTTGATTTCTGCACAATGTACTGCACAGTGTGTTTAAGATTTCTGCACAGTGTGTTCAAGAGGAAAACACACTGGCCCTACAATCCAGAGTAACTATGGGAGCACGTAAGAGACATTACGTGTACCCGTAGTTACTGCACCATTTAATGAAAACCTATGGGAAATTCAAACTGCAATCCACAGCAAATTGTTCTTACACCGGAGCAAGGACTCCCCGTAGTTACTCTGGATTGTGCCCATAGAAAATAATGTTGATCAGTATTTTTTTTTACCTTGGTACATTGGAATGCATCTAATGGTCTGCAGATGTGTTATAAGGGGGGTGCACGTCAAGTATCAGTCGGGCAGTTGGAGATTATGAGCCCCCTTTTGGAGGTCCAGTGTGGCTTGTCAATTGTTAAAAATTGTGAAAAATTGTCAGTGTGTCATGAAATGAAAAAGGTGAAGAACTGCTGCTTTAGATCAGCGCCCCAAACTTGAATTTGTTTCCCAAAAACATCCCACAGGTTGACTCACAATTCCATTCTGATTCAACACAGCTCCGTTCACTCACAATTCCTCTGTGTTACAACATAACAAGTTGAGCTCATAGTTCAGGTTTCTGCTGGTATTTCCTCTATGGATGTCCCCTGAATTAACAAATCTGTAAGCTTAACAGTACTAGGTTACAATCCTATTGATATTCACCATATGTTTCCTTAACCCTAACAACTGGATGTAAGCAGGTATCTCCGAAATCCTCTGGAGGTGAGCCTGTTGCCTCAGGCATTCAGACACTAGAGAATTGTGCTTTCTCCCCTCACATGAATGGAGCACTCAATACCTTCACATGGAGTACTCAACCTGCTAGTGAACAAGCCTGACAATTCTGGCAACCATGTCAGCCCTTGCTTGTGACCTAACAATCACCTCTTCATCCACTACTCATTGCCAAATCCCTTCCTTTCTGCCTCCCTTTCCTCCCATAAACCTACCTATCTCCTGACAAGGCCATTTTCATAGAAAACCCATGGAGAAAGAAGCATCAGGCCAAATGCAAAAATCATGGCACAGGATTGTGTTCTGTATTATACATAAGCTGTGTTTTCAACACAGCATGTCCATGAAATATCATCCCGAAAGGCAGCACTCCATAAGACATGTTGGGATGTTACCCTCACTCCAGTTGTGATTTCATGTCATTTTAGGGGTCCAGCACAACAACAACAACAATGCAGTGTCATGTTAGTAGCTCAGTATTACACTGGAGGGTACATTGTTCTTTGGCAAGGGATGCAGTGTCCTTGTGGACTTAGCCTTTGCATCCTATCTGGAAAAAAATCTGCCTTCCCATCTCCAAATTTCCACATGTGCATCTATCTATCTATCTACAGTATTTATAATTTACAGTAATTTACAGTATTGCATGAAGTATTGCATGCAATTTACAGTATTGCATGAAGTATTTGAGGCAAGCGATGGGGAAGGGAGAGGACACAGCTCCAAACGTATCCTCCATCCAATATTTTCCACTTAGTGAGTATCCAGAAGCCAAAAAATGCAGCATCCTCTTTTCAGCTCAAAAACCAAACACAATTTTTTTTAAAAAAAAAAAACAGAATGTATTGAATACATTATTCATATTAATTCTTAGATTCTCATTGCAAAGAGGCTCCCAGTGAGATCATTCCAAGTGAGCTTTGCTAAAAGAGAAACTCAAGAGTGAAGTCGCAATAAACATGTTTACTTGTTCATGTTGGTCAGGACAATCTGGAAAAGCCTGGACTGGTTTGCATCACAACCATCCTTTTATTCTCTAACAAGGGTGGCTAAACCCTAGCCCGGGGGCCAAATATGGCCCATGGTGGGCCTCCATGTGGCCCACGTCAACTCCCCTCCATCTAGTCCATGGGCAAATACTATAATCCAATGTAGGGAAGAGCTCTCTCTGTGTTAAAAAGTGTTAAAATGCTGGTTTGAAGATCACACACTATTTGTCTATTAGTGTTTGTGAACTGTGTGTTTGAGAACTGTGTGTTTGAATTCCTTCCTTCCTATAAATTCCATCTCTAATATATTAATTTATGTAAATATATTCAAGTTTGAAATGTAAATTAATTTTTTCCTGGCCCCTGCACAGTATTGGAGAGAAGACATGGCCCTCTTACCAAAAGTTTGGCAAGGGATGGTTTGCCCATCCCTGCTCTCCAGGTTTCATCAATTGGGGGGAGGCAATGGTTCTCCAGTACAAGCATGAAGCAGAATAGAGCCCAGTGCTGATAAGTTTCCTGTGATCTTACCAAGAACACTCCCCTTACTCTGGTTCATGGTGTGGCTTTGCATTTCCATTTTTCCTTTTTAAAAAATCAAGAAAGCGATGCACGGATAAATGCTTGCATGTTCATACTGTACTTTTACAAATCAAAAGGGCCTGCTGCCCAGTTCAGGCATAAAAGTTGACCCATCACTTAGTTCTCCAGCGATCACTTTTGTCTTTTCATTTGAAATCTAGGACGAAGCTGGGCTTTCACTACAGTTAAGGGGGAATTTATGTAAAGCCTCGTGAGCCTCGGCTTTTAACATCACACCTGCCTTTGCGCCAGAGACTGTAACACACCTGGAAACTCTAACTTAATGTACAGCTTTCACAGAAACTACATTTCTATCTTGTTTCTTATGGCCAGGGCCACCATGAGCGGAGATGTGTGTATCTTGGAAATAGGTCCTCTGCAAGAGGTAAAAAGATAAAATATTCTGATCATTACTCTATCTAGTGCTGAATGTCAGCATTATGGGTCAGCAGATTGTCCAGAGTTTCATAATATAGGCAGTAGGTTTCCGAGGTTTCGGAAAGAATATTGCTTTGCTGTCTTAACCATGGAATAAACAGGCCTTTCTGCAAGCAATGCAGATGCTCTTGGCTTCTGTCCCTCCTGAGAAGGGAATACAAGGGAAACGGTTCAAGGGTGACATATTCTCTGAGGTCAGGGAAAACTATATCCCAGATCTTAAAAGCAAGGACATAGGAGCTTAGGGGGAAACACCAGCTTGCCCTTCATCAGCACTGGAGATTACACTCTCCTTCTCGGTCTGGAGTGCCTCTGCTGTTGGTGTGTGCAGCCGGCAAGATTGGCTGGCTCTGATCTGATCTTTCCCTCAAGGATATTTCTGAACTTATCAACCTTTCATAACACTGCTGTGATATTATCCCAATGAATCTTTTCAGCTCAGGGATTCCTCCCCATACGGTGCATTCCAGATGGCCAAATAAAAGCTTTGTACTGCTGCTCAGACACTTTGGGGGCTTTTCAAGGAAATATAATTGGGCAATTTAGAGGATGCTGCTATATGAACATTGAAGGGTATCTTTGCCCAGCTTTGTTCCTGCTATGTGTATGCATACAGATATGTGTTATTAGGGGGGCTGGTTTTTTCCTTCGTTTAAAGAAACTAAAGAAAGCACTTTAGGCTGCAATTCTGTGAGCACTTGCAGAGTTCCATTGAAATAATTGGGATTTACTCCCCAATGAATATGCTTTGGATTATGAAGTTCATTGGAGATATATTTGCAGTTACTGACTTAGGATTTAATGACTACAGGTTGAGCCTTGTTATCTATTGGGGTTCCACATTAAATAAAATCAGTGGATACTGAATCAGTGCAAAAATAGCTTTAAAGACCCATTTCCAGGTTTCCAGGTTTCACTGTTTCCCCAGACTAGATTTGTGTAAATGCTATTCCACATTCAGTCACTAGATGGGGGATAATTTTAATCTAGTGGAATGAAATTATAATTATTTATCAGAACAAAGACAGGACATTAGATTTTAATGCTTTCCCCCCCATTTTTACAAGGCATTAAAAAAAATCAGTGGTGAGTCAAAATCAGTAGATACGAAATAGTATCCCATCTGTATTGCAATGGGCAATTAGAGGGAAGAGTATTTTGGCTATGTAAATATGAGACTGACTTATATGCCATCAGTCTGCCTCCTTCCTACTATCCCCCCCCCCCGACACAGGTTACTGTTCTCAAAGCCTGTGTTAGCACTGTGTAGCTAGTGCATGTCCACTGCCTGGCCTAACTACACTTTATGGCACTTTATGACAATGGGCCAGCGAAAGGGACTTGCACCAGCACATCTGTAGGTCAGGATTGTGTTCTAAGGGTGCAATCCTAAGTATGTCTACTCAGAAGTAAGTCCCATTGTGTACTATGGAACTTACTCTCAGGAAAATGTGTATAGGATTGGAGCCTATAAAATTTGATGTCAGCCCAATGTGTGCAGGTAGTGATTTGCGCATGAACATTTTCATCAGCACCAAAACACACTTCTCCCTTTCAGTGTCTTCTTAGCGTCATATTAAAAAATGCAGTGGGTATGGGAATGATGTTTCTTCATGGGTAATTAGTGATACCATTATATAATCAAATTTAGGAGGGCAACACACTCCCATGTACTACAGGATTTCCAAGTGGAACAGTGGAGAAGGTGAAAATTTGTATGTTTGAGGCATATGGGTCAGTTCCACTTATAAATTAAGCAAAGCTCTAGTCCAAAAAAAATCTTAATCCTAGCCCTAACTAGTCCCACAGCATACAGTTATGTCAGTGCCGTACGTGCTACATGTTTGAGGGGATATCAGATGATCAGTTAGAGATAAGTAAAAATAATATTTACTTACATTCTTGTAGGCTGACTGATCAGCAATGGGTCTTCTTGGGCCCATGTTGGCTATTTTGCTTTGTTAGGTCCAAGGAGAGAAAGAGCGGGTCAGGGAGAAGAAAGGGGAGAGGACCCAGCATGTGTGACTGTTCCTGAGATCCTCCTGCTCCAGAATAGCCTTCCCCTTTCCCATCCTGAACCATCCCTGAACCATGATCTTTCCCCCATCACAACCTTACCAGCTCTGGTGCAGGCTGGGTCCACCAGTGGCAACCATATGGAGCTCCTAGCCACTTATACCAATTGCCTTGATATGCTCAATAGCTGTAAACCATTTATGGCACTGCTTGGAAGTTTATGACATTAAAAACCATGTTCTGACATCATAAAGAGCCCATGGGATTGGGTTGCAAGATGTTATCTTTTTTATAGTTGTTGCTATGAAAATATAGCATCTATATAGCAAACATATATTGTTGTATATAGAGATAAATCACATTTTCACTTTCTGGTTAATTGGCTATAACTTCTGATAGAATGCAGATATTCCAATGAAGTTCTCAAACTTCATTGTTTATTTCATTGCATTCTGCATTATATTATCTGTCTATTGTTATATAATGATGGTATTTATCAGCCTTTAGATGAGGCTTCTAATTACCTGTCTGCCTTTAGTCGGAATGTAATACTTCTGTCCTTGGCTACTTTGCAGGGATGGTGTATCAGACAAGCCAGTATATCCCATGCTTATCTGAATGCTCTTTGAAAGAGGACATTTACTTGGAGAACCCCAAGGTTTTGGTTCTCCTGATAGGAAGCTAGCTAGTCTGAAAGCTCAACAAAGCCCTATATGATCTTAAGCAGTCAGCCAGGCAGTTGTATTTCTGCCTGACGTTGCACTGAAAGAACTTGGATTTGTGCCTCGCACTGCAGATCCATGTATATTTACTAAAAGGGAGAATGGTGTATTTACAATGCATTTGGGAACCTTTGTGAATGATTTGCTCCTTTGTGGGAAAGATGCCAAAGAAGTACAAGCATGCCTTGAACCAGAAGTTCAGCTTAAAGGATCTGGGCCCCATCCATGAATATTTGGGTGTGTGTGTATATATAAAGAGGGTCACAGGGAGAACTTCTGTGGCACCAAAAGCCCAAGATTATTGAGCTATTAAACAAGTATTGTATGGCTGATTGTAAAGGAGCTAAAACACCACTAGAAGTAAACTATACTTAAGTATAGTAAATAAAATAGAAAAGTAGAATAAAATAGAAGTAAAGAAAATAAGATATGAGGAAAGCCCAAAGTGTGATGTACGTATGTATGAAGCAGCTATTGGAAGCCTGCAGTATTTGTGTACTTGGGCAAGACCTGATGTTGCTTATGCTACTAATAGTAGCATAAGTAGGCATGTAGCAGCTCCCAAATTAGTCCATTGGCAAGCAGTTAAGCATATAATTTGAAAGCCACACAGGACTATTGCCTGACAATAGATCCAAAGTGGCAACCTGTATTGGAAGGGTATGCTGATGCCAGATGGGGAGATGATCCTGTATCAATGAAATCCACATCAGGTTATAATGATAGTAGCAGATGTGACAGTGGATTGGCATGACACCAAACAAGAGTATACTGCTCTGTCTAGTTCAGAGGCCAAGACTGCATCAGTTTCTCAGCTATGTACTGACCTGGAATACATGTCACAACTGTTGAAGGATCTAGGAAGGCACAATGATGTCCCTGTTCTGGTGCATGATGATAATCAGACATGTATGGCTTTGGCTGAATGAGAAACAGAAGAGTAGAAACAAACACATTAGAATTAGATACACCAATATGAGGGATGTAATCCAGAGGGGCCTAATTTAAGTTAAAATACTGCCCTACAGAAGAAATGGTGGCAGATGTTCTTACCAAACCCCTGGGTTCTACCAAGCATTAACAAATGGTGCAAAAGCTTGGAATGATGGAAATGCCTTAAACCTTTAACCCTGTGTTTTATGTGTGTAACAATGTACTTTGTATATGTTTATGTAACATGCATACCAGTGTCAGAGCTAACAGCATGTAAGATTATGTAATAATTGTAAATGGCACAGACTAGGCAACCAGGAGGGGTATCAGCCTTTATATAAGGCTTGTAATTGCCTGTCTCACCTTAGTCAGAGTGGAACTAGGCCCATTCACCTGGTTGGGAAGCTGCTGCATTTTGCACCCGGTGACAGGCCTGCTCAGTGATACTGACTGAGCACGAATGGAGAGAAGGTGTGCTGATCGGTACACAGAAGTTTCTCTTGATGGGTTAAGATTCTCTTGGGTTAAGATTTTGATGAAGCTGCACATGTTTTGATGTTCTGACTGGTGATTTGTTGATATTGGACTAAAGAACAACTACAAAATTCAGAGGTAAAGCAACAGATTTAGAACATGGATTTCAGAAGGACAGTTAGGAAGAGCAGTGAATTGCACCTACAATGGGAAATGTGTGAGATATTGGAAAACAGAGAAGGACACTATCAAAGGTTAACTCTCCTTAATCTACTGAGACAGTTTTCTTGACAAGCTTGAGCACCGAGGTGGAGAGCAGATCTCAAGGGTAAGTCGTCAAGATCTAGCAAACTCCCAGAAGAAAATCAAGAGGAACAAAGTGCAGCTCTCTGCAATGCAACTGGGAGGCTTAACAGACGAACCCAGTGGGCACTCGAGACCTAGATGTTGTGAGGTTGTGACTTATTGGGAAGAATGGCACAAGACACAGCAGGGCCTTGCTCAGGTACTAGTGCTGGTGCATGGCTCTGAATACTGACCTGATTTTGGGAGGGGATGTGGGAGGAAGAAGATGGAGGAGGAGAAAAAAAAAGGAAAGGGAGAAAACTGAGCAAGAAGGCATGTTTACCTTTCTAGGCTCACCTGCCAGTGTTGCTACAGCCAAAAGAAGACTCCTGGAGACTTTGGGGTAAGAAATAGGAAGCTCAAAGGCACTTTGGAAACAGTGTCTGGAACAACATAACTGAGTTCAGAAAGAAACGAATTACTTTCTGCGGGTTTATCCTTTTCAGAAAAACTGTTTGGTTAATTGGCAGGCCAATGGAGGGCTTCCTGCCAGCAACACAGTTGTTGATTGTTAAAGACAACATGCTTTATTGCAGTGGATAGCAAGCATTTCAAGCCAGGGACTCCCTTCTGAAAATGAAAATCTGTCTGGCCTCCCCCCCACCCCAACCAAGAAGTGATTTCATCAATCTTGATGTCATGGCCCAAAAGTGACATCAAACAGAAACTGTGATTTCAGAGCTCTTCCATATATATATTTGGAACAAAATCCTATTATGTCAATGAGATGTACTTCCAGGAAAGTATGCATTGCAGCCTGAATGTCCCATTCCAAGATAGTGACTCCCAGTTTTTTGTGACCCCTTGAAATGAAATTGTGACTCCCCCCAACTTTGGGAACCACTGCTTTATAGAATGTATATACTGTAACAGTGCTCTTACTCCCTCTGTTAGCACTGGCTTGAATAGGATTATACAATTAGCTACAGGAGGTTCTCACAGGTTCTATAGATCCCTTTGCTAATGAGCACCTGATTCTGAGAACGGTTACTAATGGAACATAGAAGCTGCTGTTAATTTAGGTTATTAGGACATAGAAGCTGTTATTATTTTATTTGAATCCCACCACTGGCTAAATCCCTAAAACATTTTTGGGACAAGCAAAGATGTCTCTGGCTTCTTACCATGTCCTACATGTGTGGTGGAGACAGTTATGGAGGAACAATCTTTGCTCATAGCTTTTCTTGCAGAAGGGGATTGGGCTGAATGAACAAGCACCAGAGAATTTAAAGACAGCAAGGAAGTGGGAAGCGGGTGGTAGATCCCATTATACTTAATAGCCGCTCTGCACACTGCATCAAATGACACTTCTAACACATCATGGCTGTTTGATAGCAACTTCCTCAGTTGCAAAGAGGAGCTGCTGTTGGAAGGAGGAAAGTAAAGATGTGTCACTGTGTGTGCAGATGTTTCCAGCTGCCTTTTGGAGCAGGTATTTTATCCTCCAATCTCCTTTGAATAAAATTTCCTGTTCTTTAAAATTTTGATAATAATATATCCAAGTCAGCCTGGACCATTAAATCAGTTACACTGGAGTGCTTAGATTTAAGTTGAGACCATACCAAGCACAATTACTTAAAATCAATGGGACTCACTTTCAGGGGAAAAGTGTTCACAATTTTGGTGTGAGGTTCATAGGTTTGCCATAATTATGAGCTGCAAAGCATAACTATGTGTAGAGTGTATCAGGGATTTTAAAAGATTTTACAAGGATTCACAAATGATTAAAACTAGTATTTGGTGCTTTCAGTTGTGAGCCAGTCTTCTTTCCATGTCAAGGTTAATTGGCTAGTGCTATTTTTAAAGAAACAGACAACTTTCCACCAGATCATTCTTTCCTGTCTCTTTTGATTATGAGCCACTGTATTTTAGAAATACAAAGAATAACTTGTATGGAGGAAATCAACTGTGACAGCAAGCTAGGAAGCAAAGATCCTGACCTAGAGCCACTTTAGATGCGCCACCACTACAAATTACGCACCCCCATGACTGCAAGCAAAACAGGTAATAATGAGGTCAGCCTTAAGCATTGGAATGAATAAAGGCCACAATGTTATTTGTAAATCAAAAGAAGGCTCTTCAATTATTATCTAGGGTAACTAATGAACCCCCAAGCTGGTGATGCTAACTCCTGGATCTGCAGTGATCTCATGAATGCTGTCATTTGCAGCCTAATCTTTTAGAGCAGAGCACATTTGTCTAGATGCTTGTGATCAGCCTTCCTTTGCCACATAAATGCATGTTGCAGCCACATCTCCTAAAGTGTGTACAGAGGTTCTGGACTTCACTACTCATGGCAAGAAACCCCCATAGTGTAGAGGTGTTGATTTGGACCTGTGCTAGAAAATTCAGTAGTGCAGGTCTGCATGGACCCATGCCATGGGATCAGGTCTGGGAAGGGGCTAGAATTTGGTGGATGCAGTGCTGCTGGACCCACACCCTCATGGACCTGATCCATCCTCTCCCACCTTCCCCATGTCCCACCTGCTACTATACATCTAGTCCAAGCTTCTCCAGTGGGCATGGGAAGGCTGTGGCCTTCCCATTGCTGCTTTGCAGTGCATTATTCTTCAGGTCCACGTAGACCCGGGCCACAAGATCAGGCCTGGGAAGGGGACTAGGATTTGGTGACCACTGTTGCCAGTAAACCTTTCCCCTTCATGAATTTAATATGCCCTTTACCCACTCCTGTTACAGACACATACCCAAGCTTTGGTGGCATGGCACTTTTTGCTGCTCCCCAGCCAGAGCTTTGATGGGGCATCTGGAGCCTCCAAAATATTGTGGGGTAGCAGTTTTCAGTCACTGTGCCATGGCACACTGATGTGCCACAGATGGTCAGAGGGTATGCTGTGGAATTTTGTGGAGGGTCTCCAAAATTTGAGCCCCCTTCCTGCAGCACAGTGTTCCTTGTCAATGATAAAAAACCGATTATGTGCCTTGACAATTTTTGTTCCTTGTAAACGTATCACAAATTGAAAAAAGTTTAAAATCAATGTTTAGGGAGTCTGGAAATAGATAAAAAGTTTGCATAATGTATTTTTCTAACATTTAAAACATTTCAGCATTTTTTCTGCCTTGATGTCTTCATTTTCTTATTGAAGTTGATAATGAGACAAGAGTTGACAATGTCAAGCCTCCTTGCCTTGCAAACTTTGCCTGATGAGAGAGAAGAGCATGCTAAGAAACTATGTTGTTAGCTCTGTTTTATTCCCCCCCCCCCCACTCACACACACAACTAAATGGGATCTCATGGTAGGAAAGTGACTCCCAGATGTAAAGTGTAAGTGTAAATCTTAATTAGCTTTTGTTCACCTATAATAAGCATAAAAAAGCATTTTCAGTTGCTGATCTTTAGTCATTTAGAAATAAAGACATTTGAAAGAAAGAAAGAAAGAAAGAAAGAAAGAAAGAAAGAAAGAAAGAAAGAAAGAAAGAAAGAAAGAACAGTGTTTTTTAATTTTGTGGAAGCGTATGGAATATTGGAGATGGTGTTCAAACTAACATTTCTTGCTTTGAGATCTGACCTTCTCCTCCTTGCATGCAAAGGTTAATTAGCTAGTGCTGCTGTTAGGCCACTAAGGGGCAACTTTTCACTGAATCATTGTTTGCTATTGATATATTAAAATGCACATCCGCACTGCTATCTCCAATTTAAAATACAAAAGTGCTGTCTGGACTGTGTGCATACGGGGCCAGGGGAGGGGATGGTGAAGATAAGAGGAATTTTGATAATGGTCCCCAGACATCAGTTAGTTCGTCAATTGCAAATGTAATTAATGTGAAAAGGTAATAAAATCTGATATTGACAATGCTTAAGAGAAATTTGCATGGCTTTGCATTTTCATGGTTCTTTGGCTCAGAAGCTCTAATTGTGAGGTCATTTTGAAAAAATAAATTTTGCTGTACTCAACAATGATCAAGTGAGTGGGGAAGTAGCCATGCCTTATGCCAGAGGCTGCTTTATACCAAGCCAGGCCAATGATATCTCTCTCTGTTATGTCTACAGGGCTAAATGGATATTTACTAGCCCTACCAGGTGATACTATAGATTAACTCTGGGACCCTGTGCTTGCCAACTGTGTGCTGTACCACTGACATACAGCTCTTTGCCATCAGGGGAGTGAAAAGTTCATACAGTTTTGTGATCCTTGAGGAATGAAAGATCTTCTCAGCTGATCACTTCCAAGAGCTACATTTCTCAGCACTAAACTGAAATCATGGCTTGTCCAGAAGAAATAATGGTCTTGAGTCCTATCTCCACTGGCGTCAGCAGGGCGGTGCGGGGGGTGGCCCACACTGGGTGATGCGCCCAGGGGGGTGACGCACACTGTGGATCCCCAAAAAGGAAGTTTGCGAAGGTTCATACTACCCCATCATGCCATAGGTTGTTGGATTCCTACTGAAGAGCAGAGTCCAATGCAGTAATCCATTTTGAGCTAGTGCCTTCCTAGCCAAGGTTATGGCCAAAAAAATTTAAAAAGCGCCAAAAGCCCCAAATTTGCATATCACGACTTTACATTTATATTTGCAAATATCCGGCCTTAGAAGGACACCAAAAGGGTCCTCATCCAAGAACTTCAGCCCCCACAAATCACCCCAGGAGGAACTTCCCTCCTCCAAGCTTCCCACAGCTTTAAAACTGCAGAGTTTACTCGCAAGTAAGCAACTGCTTTGGCTGGTGTGGAAGGTCAGTCCAGAGGTCTTCCAGAATGGCCCTGATCCCAGGCATCGGGAACTTGAAACTGCTCTAGAAGGTAGACTCTCCAACACTGAAACTGGCTCAGCAGGTAATGGAAACGTAAATTTTTTTTAAAATAAAAACTTGGCGAGAGTCCAAACTGATCCCTCCACTCAAGCCTTATCTCCTGCCCTCTTCCTTCTGGGGTTTTAATGCTTTTTTGGGAGGGGGCGCTTAGGCACTTTTGATTTTTTAAATATATTTTACCAGATGTCCTCTTTTTCCAGGACATGTCATCTTTATTAGACTTGTGTCCTGGAAAAGCCTTCCTTGTCCTCTATTTCCTTATGAGCAGGCAGCATGTAGTGTGCTAGTAATTCTTCAATTACATGTAATAAATTATATTTAATATTTTTAATTTTCATAATAATCAATGAACAGTGCAGTCATAACCATGTCTTCTCAAACATAAGCTCCATTATTTATTTGATTAACTTTAATGTATTTATAATTTATTTGTTTTGTCTGATGATGTCACTTCGAACCATGACATCATTTTTAGTGAATCCTGGACAAATTATTATCTCTCTAAAAAGGGGGTCCCAATCTTAAAGGTTTGAGAACCACTGCCGTAAGAAAGGGGTCACCTTTGAGGGGGGTGACACCATTAGTGACCAAAACGACGAAAAATCATAGTTTTAGGAATAATCCCATCATGTTATATACTGTATTTCAGCAGTATATTGAAATATATAATGTTGGATATTTCAACTTCTTTTCAACTGGTAAGGCATATCTTTGTTTCTGATGTCTCTTGAAAATGTGGTGTATTCCATTCCATTTTCCTCTCTCCCTCAATCAATTTCACTGTCCTTAGTATGGTACATGAAATAGACTCTCTTACAAGCTTCCTGCTGTGTTACATCAGGCTTTCAATGGATTGCCAAATATGTCTGAAGAAACAACTGAATTGATGAAATGAAAAAGGAGGAAGAGCAGAGCTCCCACTGTGATTGCATAGGAAAGTGATCAGCTGGGATGAGCATGGAGAGGAAATTTGCCAAGTCTCTTGGCTATTCATACTACTACTGCCACTAGAAGCCTTTGGCACTGTACTGAGTCATTGCAATTTGATGGGTATATAATCTACAATCTGTAGGAAGATTGATTGTAAGCAAGTCTGGAAAGATCTGCTAGAGTCTTCATCATTATTGTAATCGGGTTGATCCAATGAGTTGCTGGTCTTCCTCTTCTTCTCATTCCTTCTATTCTTCCAACCACGATATCTTTCTCTAGTGTTCATACCCTCTGAATGATTTTCCTGAAATAAGGCAAGTCTTAGCTTAGTGATACTTGATATGAGACATGTCCAGCTTAATTTAATCCCAAATTGGTTTTGTCCTTTTGGCCATCCATGCTATCTTCTCCAACATCACATTTCGAATGCATCAATTTGTCTTTTGTCCTGATTCCTTATTGTCCAACAAGCTATTCATAACCAATACAAAATAAAACAATGGATCCTATGATAAAAATCAAATGCAGTCCACACCTCAATAGCCAGAATGAAGTAGTTTGGACTAGGACTCAGCAGATTTGTGTTTAAATCCCCAGATCTCACTGAAGACCACTGGCCAACAAATTGCTACTTTTTAGTCTCACATCCCTCATAGACTATAGTATTTTAATTAATCTAATTACTCTAGAGCATAGAGTAATCATGAATATTATTTTAATTTCCATATCATCTTTTCCATATCATCTTTAAATCCCCAACTAGCTGCAGATCTCACTGAAGACCACTGGCCAACAAATTGCTACTTTTTAGTCTCACATCCCTCATAGAGTAATCATGACTATAGGATTTTAATTTGCATTTCATCTTTTCCTGGTAAAAATCAGAAATAAGTGGGTGATCATCAACCCAACTCCCAATCCTGATTGTTTAAAACACTTTTGTGCATCATCTTGAATATTTATTCAGATAGGCAAATATAAATAACATTTAAGTACCCTGATTGGTTTATTGTGGCATGAGCTTTTACAACTAATAGCCTGCTTTGACAGATATATGGCTCCCTGAGAATGAGTTTGGAATATAAGCAGATGGATTGCGAGTGAGAAGCACTCAAGGATAAATCGACTTGGGCTGAGCCCATCACAACTAGTGATGACATTTAGATATGGAAGCATCTTGAATATCATACAAAAATGGAAAAGTTGCAATCTGGACATTGCAGAGACACAACAGAAAGAATGAGGAATATGTGTTTTCTATCACCTGCCACATTTCCAAGAGGCTGAAGCCATTTTTAGAACACCATTGTCAATTTTGGTTAATCTTCAAAGAAATTCTGTGTTGCATCTTACACTTCATACTGTGTTTTTTATTGTTTCCTCAAAACGAGGAAATACATTGCTTTCTTTCTCAGAAGGAGCTAAGAATTCAGCTAATTGCCTAAAGGAACAAAACTCCATAGAATCCGTACTCTCCATTTTTAAAATAAAATCAGCACATTGACTCCAGCTGCACATAACATTATTTTTTCCAAGACTAATGTGGCAACTACACCAATTTTAACATGACTCCTATAGAAGGCAAAGTAACAAATAGGACTCATATCAAATGCCCACAATACTGAGCTCATATCTTATAAAGTTCTGCAAGTTGGTCCTTCAGATCTTGTTCAAAGAGAGCAATGGTCAAGATTTATCTTGATCAAGCTTGCTCTTGGCCCATTGGAAACATTTTCTTGCCGTCAGATATGCTGCAGGTCAAGAGGATTACCTGCCCCCTTTCTTTTTCTTCCTAAGGAAAAGGTATGGTGTCGGCTCTCTCAGTCATCCTAGCCGAATTATTTTGCTATTCTGCTATGCAGGAGCAGCAGGCCTGTGGGCTAATTAATAAATCATCAATGCATTTGTGGTGTGAAAAATGAAATATTTATGCTTGCCAGAGTAATATTTCTGTCTTGCAGCACTATGCTCTGTTGATGCCTGATGGAGGATGAAGTAAATACCAGCTGGTGTAGAATGAGCAGAATATAATTACTTTCTACAAAGTTAACTGAAAATTAAAAAGAAGAAGAAGCCAGAGAAACTGGTTCAAGTGAAAGAAAATGTAATTGTGATACGGTGTGGAATACAGAGTGGATTCAGTGATGGGGAAACACGTCCACGTGGCTAATGTTGCTGCAAATCTTGGGAAACTGCAAGAGCCATATTGTGGACAAATGTCCAATGCTGAGGTCCTTTTACTGAGCAGTAAGTGACCAGGTGGCATGGTCTAAAAGCCTGCCAAGAAGCCAAGGGTGTGTTATTATTCCAGTTGGTCATCAGTAGGGGAGAAGAACTTCAAGCATCACAGATCATGGGCTTTTCTAAAAGACAGTGTTGGTTTTTGAGAAGACATTTTTATTTCTTAAAATTCAACAGCAGAGCATTTGGGTAGATCTCTAAATATTGGGTTTTTTTAAACTTATCTTCTTAGCTCCTCTTACATTACCAAAGTATTTTCCCCCTCTAAGGCTGCAAATCCTAAACACGCTTTCCTGGGAGAAGACACCATTCAATACAATAGGACTTACTTCTGAGTAGGCAGGCTTAGAATTGCACTATTTATGCTCTAATAGCAGCTGCTGTGGTGGGTAGATTGTCATTCAGGCTGAGCAGTGACAAACAAGACAGCCCCTTCCACCCAAATATGTGGTCACCATGAAGCAGTATCTGGGTAGGGTTGCCATAATTCTCTTTCACGAAACCGGTCAGTCCAGATTTTCAGGGACATATGGCAACCCTGTGCAGGGGTCATGTAAGTGCATTGTTTTTTACTGTTTCTGCGTGCATGACAGACTACAAAATATCACTGACTTATGCCTGCCCTGGTTGCTATTGGTCAGACGGCATTGGCATTGGGGCAGAAGGCTGGATCCAGTCACTTAAGCATGACTGCCATGCTGAGCAGTGTGTAGATCCAGGGTGACAAGATATAACTGCAGAAAACGAAAAGGTCCCTCCAAAATTTAGGACACCAAAGAAAAATGGAGGACATCACAAAATAAAAGCTAAAAACACTCATATATATTGTTTTCATGCGCTTAATTTAAAGACAGTGATACTTATTATTAAATCTAAAACTGTTACTGTTGTGTCTCAGCCATGCACCCCCATCCCAAGTCCTTCAGATGAGGGAAGCGGAAACCCTTGGCACCAGCACCACTCACCCCGTAAGAAGAGAGGGTGGAGCAATCTCACCATCTGGGAACACCAGGGTGGTAGCAGCAGCCAAAGCCAGAGCTGCAGTGCCCCACACCTCCTCAAGAGGAGGCTGTCGGAGGAAGAGCTGGGACGGGTGTAGGCCTGGACACCCCTCGAGCTTGGCAGCACCACATGGGGACTCTGGCTCACCTCATTCACTGATAGCAGCTGGTCAAACACAAGACAGGGGAAGCCAGCAGGGGAAACCCAGCACCAGTGACAGGTCCCACCCAGCAGTCTCTGGTGGTGATGGAATGGGGGCCACCCAGCACCTTTCCTTAGAATCCACCCAAAGCTAAAATTCTGCATGTGAGTGGCTAAGGCTCTTCCTCCTCACAAACAAAGGGTCCCACGCCAGAGCATGAACCCCACAATTACATATAATTTATTAATGACAGGAAGGCTACCTGCAGCCTGCTAACAAGGAAAAGATGAATCATAATGGGGGCATGTCCAGGACACAAGACTAAAAAAGAGGACATTTCTGGGAAAAGAGGAACTATGGTTCAACCCATGTGGATCATTATGGTAACCCTCATAACAGTTCTCATAACAGTTCTCTTACAGTCCCTACCCTCTCTCTCGACAAGTCCTATAGTAGTGACTCTAACATGCCCCCATTATGATTCATCTTTGACTTCAGTTGTGGGGGCAGTTACTGGAGTAGTCAGCCTGGAAGAAAGGAAATAGAAGTGCTATACAAGAAGTGTGAGGGAAAAGAAAAAAAACATTTATGAAAAAATACCATTGAACTGACCAGACAACCTTATAACAATTGTGTGCATAAGTAAGAAAAATCTCAATTAATGAAAGCAAAGAAATGTAAATCTAGAACTCTGTGCTTTCCACCTAACTTTCTGTACTGTTTTTATCATTTTTCTTCTTTCTGTTTTTTGTTTTTTATTTACTTTTGATAAAAATTAATAAAAAATTTTTTAAAGACAATCTCAATTATTTACATTAGCAGTTCCATACAATTTTAATGCATTCTTATGAGCATTATAATGCTTGTTTAATGCATTCTTATGAGCATTATCATTTGTGTGCTGGCCTAACTTTCCTCTGTGTGGTGCAGACATGCTTTATGGCAGATTTGTAACACTTGGACACCAACACAAGTGACTTGAGCCAGTCTGGAGGGCGCTCTGGATTGTGCCCTTTTTCTCAGACATGGTTAAGGATTGTGAAACGTCTATGATCTCAAGCCTCAGGGCTGTGTCCTGTGCCAAGTATTCAGGGACTGCTTCGGAGTCTTAAAATCAGACTTTTATGGACAAAAAATGAAAATGAAAATAAAAAAGATGAATCATTCAACAGTCACAAAAGTGAATGTGAAACTGACCAGAATATCCAGGCTCAGATCTAGCTCAGATCCAGGCTCAGAAATATCCATGCCACACACATGGATGAACAGATAAGTCAATTTTAAACTGGAAAAGGGCTTGTCTATTCAGCCATGCCAGTGGCTTCAATAAACAAACTCCTCCAGTTACTGTGGTGATGTTTGCCAGGGCGTGCATGTTGCTTTCTAGGATTTCAGCACTGATCTGTAGGACTGAATATTATGCTCTTCATTCCCTTCTGTGAGTGCTGGGTTCATTTTCATTCTCCTCTCATAGCACATGGGCTGGACGCTGCAGATTTTGAAACAGGCAGGTGATGTCTTTGTCTGTTGTTTGACTTCAGCAGCAGGAATAAATTAGAGCTAACATTTTTGCCTGGATTCTGGTCATAATGTAATTTTGATCTTTAAGGAAGACCCATCTTCTGCCTCTTTAATGCAAATGTGCTCCCAGGTCAACCAACCTTGATATCCTTTGAAGGATTTCAGCAAATCCAACAACTATTTTTTATTACCTCCTCTGTAAACTACCTAGCCTCTCAGGCATCTGGACTTTCAGTATGAATCATCTTGCGTGCTCTCCTCTGCTTGAGTGATGGGTCCTGCGGGGACAGTTTAGGTCAGGCAAGTGGCTAGCCTCAGGAACTTCAATTATCGACTTCCAAACCCCAAATTAGATACAATTCGTGTCTAGATAGAAATACCACACATCTCACACTGTGAAGGATCAAATTATGTAAATCTCAGGGTGAGCCTCCTGGAAATGTACACACACACACACACACACACACACACACACACAGGCCCCATATCTGTGGATCCAGCTTCATAAATCCACCCATCCATGCACACCCATTTTAGTACCTTTGTTTCATGTAGAAATACTTGCACTGCAAGTACAGGTCCAACCTTGATATATGCATTTTATGCATGGATTTGACCCAACACGAATGGCCACTGCAAATCACAGTTTTAAAAAAATTGTTTTCCTGCTGTTGTAGAGAGGTAGTCATGCAAGCAATAATTCCATTTTTCAGTCCCAGAATAAAATCCCTGCAGATATGAAGCACTACCTTACTGAAGTAGGCACAACAGAGGGTCAAAAAACTAGGGCATTTAAACCTACTTTTCGGTTGTTTTCTTTATACATTGATTTTAATTTTTTTTTATTTTTGAAATGGAACCCTAGTGCATAGTAAGGGACACCTGTATTTCTAGTTGAACATTATTAATTAAAATTAAAGAGCTGAAAATGTTGGCAACCAGCCTGCACACTAGAAAGTGACCAACAGGAAGCAGGAGTTAAGGAGAATCAAAAAGAAACATGTTACCAGTGCTTCTAACAAAAGTTCAGTAATGGGTGTGGTGATGCCCGCAGGGGCCACTTCATACATGCAGTTGTCCCTGTATCCACATGTGGGGTAGCTGGGGCAAATTGGGAGGACCTGTGGATCATGAAGAGGTAGCCAGGAGTCTCAAGAGCCTTGGACCAGCTCTCTTGCTTAAAGGCCTCAGAGGTATGGGGGAAAAGAAGGTTACCTCATGCAGTTCCCCCACTGTGCCAATGTTTTCAACATTTGTCCATGGTTCTTTTATCTTCTTTTTTTAAAAAATCTATTTTTCTTTATGTGTTGCTGTCAAAAGTGAGCTGAGAATTAGCTTGTGGATATTGATTTTTCCCCTTTTACTTTAGTCCTTTTTAGTTAATGGCAAACATAATTGAGGTTCTTGTTTGAAAACTAGAAAATGAATTTATAACCCATTCTCTAGGATTGGCAGAGAGAGCTAATATTGTCTACACTTTTGTCAACGAAATGGAATTACTGTTGTGTGTACTATTGAAGGTTACACCTTCAAATCAGGCCAGTTGAGTCAAGCGGCAGTGGAACAGCTTGCCAAGGGAGGTGGTGGACTCTCCCTCACTGGGGATCTTCAAGCAGAGGCTCAACGAGCACCTGTCAGGGATGCTCTAGGAGGATTTCCTGCTGCAGGGAGGGGGTTGGACTCGATGACCTACTAGGTCCCTTTCAGCCCTAGGATTCTATGATTCTGTGATTCTAACCCTACAATCCAGAGTAACTACGGGAGCACGTAAGAGACATTTATGTCAACGTAGTTATGGCACACCTAGTGAAATCCTATGGGAAATTCATATTGCAATCCAGAGTAAATTGTTCTTACGTCCAAGCAAGTACTCCACGTAGTTACTCAGGATTGCGCCCTAAGTCACAAACACTTCACTTCCTGATATGGATGCCTGCATTCTCATTGCCTGCATATTCTAAAATGACAAAATTCAAGATAAAATTTTGGATTACACATGGGCCACAACTGCATTGAACAAACAAACCAATAGAGCCTGCAGTAGGTCCTGCAGTAGGGCCAGCAGGTACTACCTGAATATTACACTGCCCTTTAGTGAGAGATCCTGCAATGAAAGACACAGCTCTCTTATGTTCTGTTCCTTCTTTTCTGTGATTGACCTCATCTACTTTCAAGCAGTAGGTTGTCTTCTGATGGTAATCCCAATTTATCACTAACAGCCCCCAAGGGAATCAAGGATTATCACAGTTGTATCCCCCCACCTCAAATCGGCCTTTGAGGATGACTGTGCACTCATTTCTCTCTGAATAGTGACCCCTGTGACCAACTGACCTGGTTGGCACTGAGCTCGCTCCCATGTTAGACTCCCAATCATGCTTAATGGCAGGTTTGCAAAACCCACTGCCAACAGAGTGTTCGGGATTGGGTGCTTATGTATTTTATTTTTAAAAATTAATGCCTTTCCCATGCCAAAACAAATTCCCAAGGCTTATAATTAAAAATGAAAATACCGATATATACTTTATTATAGGCCAAATGACAAATCACTTAGCCAAGTCAGGAGTTCACTGGATCTAAACACAGCCCAGAAAGCTATGAACACTTTGTGGTGTGGTAAACAGAGTTCATCAAAAGCCTCACTGATATTTCCTTGTTTACTCCTTCAACATATGTCTGCACTTAATATCCTTCATGATATCTTGAACCTCCCGATCTTAGCTTGGAAGGCTGACAAATACCTGGACAGTATAATGACTACTTGGTTAATTCACCAGCAAGGCACTACAGCTCCTAAATGGTCTGTCTGGCTGTTACATTCACTTGTATGTAACATATACAGTAATTCAAGCCTGACAGAAGGATTTCATGATCTGCTTTATGACATCACTTCTTGCTTTATGACATCACTTCCAGCCCTCAAGTAGGCATCATGAATGCTATTCCACCAGCTGTATGAAACACATGTGACACCCTTGATTTAAGTCATCCCATGTTTCAAAATTTTTAATAATAATAACTAAATCTGTATGGAAGAGGGGCCATATAGAAGATAAATGATGCTTTTCTGAAAACATCCTTGTCTACATAAATCATCATTAAAAATAACAACAAATCAATGGAAATAAGGATTATATTAAAGCACTTCAATAACACATATAAGCATGCACATGTGTGCATAGGCATAAAGATATATCTTCCACAGTGGATGAAAAGAGAGGCTAACCTGTATTTAACATTTATTTGTATACAACAGCCAAGTCAGTGTCCCTTTAATACAGAAATACTTTTAAAAGGCAGTAAATTGTGGTTTTTTGATGCTTCCAAGAGGGATTAGAAGTAAATGTCATATTTTAGCTTTAGCTTTTTGTATCTGAGAGTTTAGGCAATTTAAATGTCAGTTATTTCAGCTTGTCAATAAATTTCCTAATCAAAGCACATCTGGCGCCTATGATTGACAGCTACAAATTAATGTAGTTTGGTTAAATATCCGGCTTTCTGCAATGCTGTGGCTGACGACCATCAGCATGCCAGGCAGAGAACACTGAATGTGCTGACATGTCATACAAAACATACAAGTATAAGTCCCTTTTTTTAAAGAGATCAAGTCAAAGGCCAGACAATGCCCTTTTGTAGAAGGTACATGAGTAATCTGCCATTATCTACAGCATGATGGAACTTGGCAAAGCTTTACAATAAAACAAAACCCTTTATTGGTGTTAAAAAAAATCCTTCAGCATAAATATAAGCAGGAAAAGTTAAAACAGAAATTTAGGCTCCTGAAGACAAAAGAACTATTGCTGAAGCCAGTGTTCATTACACCTAAAAGGCAAAGGAGCATCAGGCACCATGCATTCTTTGCACATACTTCAAATTAATGCACAGTGGCAAGGGGCATAGCTAAAGGTTGCCACAGGATGCATTATTCCACATACCATGGCTAGAGGGGTGATAAACTGCATGCTTGAAAGGAGATCCCAAGGCCTTCTATGGTTGCACTCAGCCTCCCCGGGCTCAGACTTTCCATGTCTTCCTAAGGAAGGCTCTTCTGGTTTCATGCCTCAGACCACTTCCAGGCCCAGAAACATTCTGAAGCAGGGAAAGCGTGGCAGGAAGAACTATAGGCAGTCAGGAGGCAAAAGGGAAGCAGCACTTAAATCCGACAATTATATTGGATCCAAGCCGCATTCCCTGAGCATCTGCTCCCATCTATTCAGATCAGAGCCACCTCCAGATATGCCTCAGATCCATGTAGACTCATTGGCGCTGCTACACTTTCCCCTTAAGAGCACAATCTTAACCATGTCTTCTCAAAAGTAAGCCCCATTGTCTTCAATGGGTCTTATTCCCATAAAGTGTTTTTAGGCTTGCAGTCGAAGTGCAACAGTAGCCCCAATGGAGCATAGGATGCAAGGAAGGCATATGAAGCTGCCTGCACGAGCACAACTTAGAAATGTACTGTCCAAGTCTTCCTAAGTAATGGAAGTCTTCCATTCCTAGCAATGAAAAAACTTGGATTGGCAAGTTTTCCTTTGAAAACAACAAACCACCAGTGATATGGATTCTGTATATGGATATGCATATATAGCAGCAAAGAATACAGTTGTACTTTGGTTTATGAGCATAGTTTCTTCTGGAAACAAGCTTGTAATAAAAAATGTTTGTATATCAAAGTGAATTTTCCAATTAGAAATCATGGAAACTCAAGACAATTTGTTTCACAACCCAAAAAATATTCATATAAAAATTATTACAATACTGTAATACAGTGATTTTCAACCAGTATGCCATTCTGTGGCACTCTGGTGCAATGCAGATAGTCCTCAGGTGTATTACTGAAGTTAAAATTTATTAGAAATGTTTAACTGTGTCAAGTTAAAATTTATTAGAAACTAGCGAAAGGCGTACCCGCTATGCGGGAGTAAAATTCCCCCGTATGCCATCCCCCCATATACATCAACCCCCCATGGATATCTTTCCCCCAGGCGTAACGACCCCCCATGCGCAACTTCCCCCATACACATCAACCCCCCATGAGTTACTTCACCCATGCACATCAACCCCACATGCACAAGTTACCCCATGTGCAACTTCCCCCATGCGCAACTTCCCCATGCACATCAACCCCCCATGCACAACTTCCCCATGCGCATCAACCCCCATGCGCAACTTCCCCATATACATCAAACCCCATGCACAACTTTCCCCATGCGCAACTTCCTCCCATGTGCAACTTCCCCCATGTGCAACTTCCCCCATGTGCAACTTCTCCCCATGTGCAACTTCCCCCTGCGCAACTTTCCCCATACACAATTTTCCCCAGGCGCAACTTCCCCCCAGGCGCAACTTCCCCATGCGCAACTTCCTCCCATGCGCAACTTTCCCCTGTGCGCAACTTTCCTCCATGTGCATCATCTTCCCATGCACAACTTCCCATATGCGCAACTTCCCATATGCGCAACTTTCCTCCCATGCGCAACTTCCCATATGCGCAACTTCCTCCATACGCAACTTTCCCCATGCACAACTTCCTCCATGCGCAACTTCCCCTATGCGCAACTTCCTCCATGCGCAACTTTCCTCCATGCGCAATTTTCCCCCGTGCGCATCATCCCCCATGCGCATCATCCCCCCATGCGCAACTTTCCTCCCATGTGCAATTTTCCCCATACGCAATTTTCCCCACGCACAACTTCCCTCCTTGCGCAACTTTCCCTCCATGCGCAACTCCCCATATGCGCAACTTTCCCCCATGCACAACTTTCCTCCATGTGCATCATCCGCCCATGCACAACTCCCCATATGCGCAACTTTCCCCCATGCACAACTTTCCCCAATGCGCAACTTTCCTCCATGCGCATCGACCCCCCATGCGCAACTTCCCCCATGCGCAACTTCCCCCATGCGCAACTTCTCCTATGCACAACTTCCTCCATGCACAACTTTCCTCCATGCGCAACTTTCTCGTGCGCATCATCCCCCATGCGCATCATCCCCCATGCGCATCATCCCCCTTGCGCAACTTCCCCCATGCGCAACTTCCCTCCACGTGCAACTTTCCCCGTGCGCAACTTTCCTTAATGAGCATCATCCGCCCATGTGCAACTTCCCCATGCGCTACTTTCCCCGTGTGCAACTTCTCATATGCGCAACTTTCCCCTGTGCGCAACTTTCCCCGTGTGTATCATCCCCCTGTGCGCAACTTTCCCCCATGCACAACTTCCCCATGTGCAACTTCACCCATGCGCAACTTCCCCCGTGCGCAACTTCCTCCCATGCGCAACTTCCTCCCATGCGCAATTTTCCCCATGCGCAACTTTCCCCGTGCGCAACTTTCCTTAATGTGCATCATCTGCCCATGTGCAACTTCCCCATGCGCAACTTTCCCCTTGCGCAATTTCCCATATGCGCAACTTTCCCCCGTGCGCAACTTTCCCCATGTGTATCATCCCCCTGTGCGCAACTTTCCCCCATGCACAACTTCCCCCCATGTGCAACTTCACCCATGCGCAACTTCCCCCGTGCGCAACTTCCTCCCATGCGCAACTTTCTTCCATGCGCAACTTTCCCCATGCGCAACTTCCTCCCATGCGCAACTTCCTCCCATGCGCAATTTTCCCCATGCGCAACTATTCCCCTGTGTGCAACTTTGCCCCATGTGCAACTTTCCTCCATGCGCAACTTCCTCCCATGCACAACTTTCCTCCATGCGCAAGTTTCCTCCATGCGCAACTTCCTCCCATGCGCAACTTTCCTCCATGCTCAACTTTCCTCCATGCGCAACTTCCTCCCATGCGTAATTTTCCTCCTGCGCAATTTCCCCTCATGTGCAGCATCCTCGCCAGCGCAACCTCTTCCTCCGAACAACATCCCCCAGTGCACCAGGGTCTGAGCACCAAATTGGCTGGATGTTGTTCAGTCTCCCATGTTAAGTATAGGACAGAAACCCGTTGCCCCCTTTTCAGCCCCTGAAGGGTTAATTTCTCCAGATGGTTCTTGGTGGGAGTTCAGGTGACAGAAGGAACTCCCAGAATTCCATGCTTCAGGCCCAGCAGTTGGGGCGGAATGTTGCTGAGTCAGCAATTCTCAATGCAAAGTATAGGGAGGGAAACGCGTTGCGCCCCTTTTCACCCCCTTCCGGTTGGAATTTCCGAAAACCGGTTCTTAGTGCACCCCTCAGTCACGGAAGGAACACCCACCCCAAATTTCACGCTTCTAGGCCCACCGGTTTTGGCAGGGCGGTGATGAGTGAGTCAGTGAGTGAGTCAGTGAGTCAGTGAGTGACTTTTCTCTTTTATATATATAGATGTTTGCTTGTCTAGCAAATCACTGCCAATCCAAGTTATTTTCCAATTCAAGGTTTGACTGTACATTTGAGCTGATATAAGTGGAAACTTCAATTTATAATATATGGACCCTTCTCTTGCCACATGTTCATACATTTCTCCAACAGATCACTGGGTAGAATACAAGCAATCTGCAGTTAGGACAAATTTAAAGTTGACTAACTTATCATGAAGAGTAATTGATTTTCAGCCAGTTTGTTCACAGTATTGTCACAGTGCTCTTGAGAAGTCTGAAAAAGCGTTGAGGCCTGACTCATGCGAGAGGCATGATTGAGATATGAAAGATTATGTGGATTTTAACAGTGTTTTTGATTGTGCAGATATAAATGTAGCAATACAAAAGTGAACAAAAGTTCAATACATTACAAGTGACCAGTGTGTTGATTGTCAACAGTAGGAACTTACTAGAGATGAAAAGACTTGAAAACACTTCTGAGCTACTTGTCATTGATTTCCGATCTGATAAGCAACTATAAAACACTGTGAAAAGAACATTAATTTTATTGATGAAACTGAAGCATCACTTCTAGAAGATATGGTCGTGAAACACGCTGACAGCTAAAACACTGAAAATGGGAGGGGAAGAATATGCCAGTTGGAAATATGTAGATTTCTGTAAAAAGGATCAATGGAATTTTTCCTTTATCTTTGATGGTGCTGAGCAGCTACATAGACCGTCATTATGGGGTCTAATGTTTTAGACCTGCATTTACAGCCCAATCCAGAGCAACTAATCTGTCCACATAAGAGCCCTTGGGTTGCCCTATCTAACACTAGGTTGGAGCAACTGCAAGATGCTCCAGCCCAGTTACTCTGAAGGAGGCTTAGGGCAGAGCAAGGCAAGATAGGGTGCCCTAAGAGAGGAGGACCTGCTCTGCCCTAACTGGGGCAGCCTAAGCAGCTCAGGAGAGGCAAGTTGAGGGCATGTTGAGCATTGCCTAGGGCAGAGCAGTTACTCTGAATCCAAAGCCTGTTTCCAAGGCAGAAATGCCCTCTTCCAGCCCTCAGAGTTATACCACCTCAGGAGCAGGTATAGTAATGAGTAGACCCATAGGGGTCCATGATAAGGCCTGAGTAAGAATGGCAGTGCTGACCAAAAATCTGAGTTCTTGGCCAGCCTAGCTGCAACCCCTTCCTCTCAACCTCAGGATATGGAACAAACTACGGCTGCCCACAAACCTCAGGATACAGCAGGCCACTCCAAGAAGCCCCTTGTATTCACTGGAGAATGTCCTGGCATCTCATCAGGGACTCCTTATAAGGCAGGCACCCAGTGGCGTCACCAGACTGGTGCGGCTGGTGTGGGCTGCATTGGGATGTGCTCCGTATGGGGTGATGTGCCGGAGGAGTTTGACTGTCCTTTGGCAGGCCCCGGGCGTTAGCACCCCCATTCAGGCCTGCTCCAAGGCGGAGAATCAGCCAGAAGCTGACACTTGTCTGAGGAGCTGGCCTGAACGGCCATCTGAGGTGCACTGCGCAGAAACACACTGAGCATGCCGAACAGCTTCAGAGGAGACTTCCTTAGAGCAGAGAAAGTCCGCGCCTCTGCACAGCCATTTGGCCTCACTCAGAAGGCGGAGCGGCAGCCGAATGGCTTCAGAAAGAGTACTGCACAGGCACCAACTCTGACGCCTGCACAGTCTCCCCCGAAGCCAAAAGGCTTCAGAAAAGTACTGCGCAGGTGTCAGAGATGGTGCCTGCGCAGTACTCTTTCTGAAGCCAGTTGGCTTCAGAAACAACAGCACAGGCGCCAACTTTGGTGACTGCACAGTCCAGGTGGGGGGGGCGCGCATCCCAGGGATGACGCACAGACTTCCGCACCAGGTGATGTGCAGAGTCATGTCACCACTGTAGGCACCACAGCTGTTCCTTGTTCAGTGTGATCTGAGGGGTGTCTCCTCAGGAGCAAGTCTTCCCCTTGTGTCAATTACTTAGCATGCTCTGGAGCAGTTAGGGCAGCCCAGGCTTCCTGACTCTCTGGATTCAGCATAACTTTCTGCTCTGGATACAGAATAGTTAGGAGAGTGCAGTTAGGTCAGAGCAGGCTGAATTTGCTCTGGATTGCAGCCTTAGTCTGCATGTTTTTATTCAGTTTAATTGTATTTTAATTATATTTTAATGGTGTTTTGATCTTTATTTATGATCTGTTTTTATGATGTTCTATAAAGGAAAGGCGGGATATAAATTAAATAAATAAATAAATAAATATGGGGTGGCAATTCTACACATGAATTTAAACCATGTTTGCTTTGATTCGTCTAGGGCGCAATCCAGAGTAACTAGGGGGAGTCCTTGCTCCGGTGTAAGAACAATTTGTTCTGGATTACAATATGAATTTCCCAAAGGTTTTCACTAGGTGGTGAAGTAACTACAAGAACGCGTAATGTTTCTTATGCGCTCCTGTAGTTATTCTGGATTGTAGGGCTAAAGTATATGAAAGAGTCTGGAGCCACCACTTGTCGAGGTACAATATCTATATAGATAAAAGAGAAAAGTCACTGACTGACTCACTCACTGACTGACTCATCAATGCCCTGCCAAAACTGCTGGGTCTAGAACTGTGAAATTTGGGGTGTGTGTTCCTTCAGTGACCGAGGGGTGCATTAAGAACTGGTTTTCAGAAATTCCAACTGGAAGGGGGTGAAAAGGGGCGCAACGCATTTTCCTCCCTATACTTTGCATTGAGAATTGCTGACTCATCAACATTCCGCCCCAACTGCTGGGCCTGAAGCATGGAATTCTGGGAGTTCCTTCTGTCACCTGAACTCCCACCAAGAACCATCTGGAGAAATTAACCCTTCAGGGGCTGAAAAGGGGGCAACGTGTTTTTGTCCTATACTTAACATGGGAGACTGACCAACATCCAGCCAATTTGGTGCTCAGTGCCTGGTGCCCTCGGGGGGGGGGGGAGTTGTTAGGAGGAATAGGTTGCACTGTGGAAGATGCTATGCATGGGGGGTTGGTGTGCATGGGGGTTGGTGCGCATGGGGGAAAGTTGTGCATGGGGGTTGATGCGCAGGGGGGAAGCTGTGCATGGGGGAAGTTGCGCATGGGGGAAATTGTGCATGGGGAGTTGATGCGCATGGGGAGTTGATAAACATGGGGGTTGATGCACATGGGAGGTTGATGCGCATGGGAGGTTGATGCACATGGGGGAAGTTGCACATGGGAAGTTGCGCATGGAGGGTTGATACGCATGGGGGTTGATGCACATGGGGGAAGTTGCACATCGGGGGTTGATGCGCATGGGGGTTGGTGCACATGGTGTGCATGATGTGCATGGGGGAAGTTGCGCATGTGGGGAGTTGCACATGGGGGTTGATGTGCAGGGGGGGAAGTTGCACATGGGGGAAAGTTGCACATGGGGGGGTTGATGCGCATGGGAGGTTGATGTGCATGGGGAAGTTGTGTATCGGGGTTGATGCGCATGAGGGAAGTTGCGCATGGGGGTTGATGTGCATGGGGGGAAGTTACACATGGGAAAAGTTGCACATGGGGGTTGATGTAATGGGGGAATTGTGCATGGGGGTTGATGTGCATGGGGGGTTGATGCGCATGGTTGGAAGTTGCACATGTGCGGAAGTTGCACATGGGGAAGTTGCGCATGGGGGCCTGATGCGCATGGGGGCTTGATGCATATGGGGGGATGGCATACGGGGGAATTTTACTCCCGCAACGCGGGTACGCTTTTCGCTAGTAACAAATAAAAACCATCCTGCCTCCAGCTTCTCGTCTTTCCATACTTTCAATGGTAGCTGGGATGTTGACAGTTCCCTCTCCTCATTCTGCTTCACTGACACAGAATGTTGGCCAGAAGATGTGGACACATCTTCACATACACATCTGTCACACACAGGTCAAGGCAGACAGAATTAAAATGCTTTATAAGCCATTTGTGCCCAATGTTGCAATGTAGGCTGGACAAAAATAGTTTAATGGGTTAAACCATAAAATGGGTTAGTGGCTTTCAAACATCTCTCAAGAAAATCCCAAAATCTGAAATTTATTGTATGTAGATCTTATGGTAAGCAAGTTTGGCCTTCCTTGGCCTATAATTAGGATAGGTTCATAAGGCATGGAGTCCAACTGGAATCAATCAGTACAATCAGCTTCTTTATATGAGTAACTGTGAGCAGAGACCTAATATCCCAGCTATTCTACAGAATATTCTTGTCAAGGATAAACAGTCAATCTGCCACTGGGTTGAGGCCCAGCACCAATTCATTCCTGCTCAGACCACACACAAAAAAAATCTGTAGTCTAAACTGAGAGTTACTACATGATACTTTTCTTAAACATTCTACAGGTTTTCGTTTGGCCAACTGTGTTACATCTGTAGTTTCCAGCAAGAAGATTTAAGATTTGTTCTTTGGCATTTTGTAGCAGAATTGGAGCCATTACTCTTAGAAATGTTAGTCTCCAAAATCTATGAAACCGGGCGGGTGATCCAACTGAACAAGTAAACCAACAATAGACAAAAAGTATTGAAACCGACAGGGTAAAATGTTTGCAATGTTCTTTCTCCAGAGAATTGTTGCTAACTAATGGGTGTGTTATAATGAAGGTTAAATTGAATTTGTGGTCTGAGTTTTATGTGAAGGCAGGTTGCAATGACTTGTACAATTTATTTGCTGTTGTGCCTAGGAAGCTTTAGAGAAGGAATGAAATCTTCTTATTCTAGATTTGCACCTTACTCTCTTTAAAGGTCTCTTATAATTAAAAGCTGAAGCAGTTGCAAATGTATTAAAACTCCTTGGGTTGGAGTATTTTGGGAGCCAGAGTATGTATGTATGTATGTATGTATGTATGTATGTATGTATGTATGTATGTATGTATGTAGTTTAGTTTATTTTGAGAGGTTTGTACTCTGTCTTTCTTCATAAATTCAAGCTGTCCAAGCTGTCTGTTTCTTAAGTTGTGTCCAGTTTTTAAAATGTTCCTACTGAAATGTCACCAAGAGTGAAATTTGGATGTTCTTCCATGTTCAGATGTTCAGATTTGGATGTTCTTCCATGAACAATAACAAAGAAGAAACAGCAGCACTTCTTTGAGGATGGTGGTAGATCCGAAGTCTTGATACTGAAGAAGCAAACCAATTCAAATAGTATGATCCAACCTTTTCTCATATGAGGAAGTATGTTGTAGATGAGCCTCATTGAGGAATGCATTGAAAGCCTTGCTTGTTGTGTGAGCCTGGCACCACACTGTTGCTGTGGTGCCCTTATTGTGACATATCTGGCCATTTGAGGTAATTCTGAGGAGCTCACCTGCAAACATCTGCTAGCCTCCTTCTCCCAGGCTTCTCTACACAGCTCCTGATACACGTCAGCTGTGGTGGAGGCAGGGACAGATTAAGCCTCTGGATCATCAGAGATATTTTATATTTGGATTAGTTGTACACAAAAAGGTAAAGGTATACTCTATAGATTGCCCTGCAAGTTGTGACCAACTCTAAAGGTAGTACTTATCCCTGTTACAAAGCCGATGATGTCTCCATGGTCTTGACTGAACTCCAGAGGCACATAGAACAATGTTACCATCCCCAAAGTGCTTATTATCTTCTTGCATTTATATATTTTTGAATTGCTAGACTGGCAGTTTATAGGTTATAATATGTTACCAGTGGCTTGCCTTAAATAACCTTAAAAAGCAGCAGCTTCATTTCAACTACTACACTATCACCATCATAACAGGCAGCTCAGACTGAGCGCAAGGACAAAGATTGCCTGATTATGAAGTGTTTTTCTTGCCTGAAGATGTAAGTGTTAGGCAGTGGGGAGACCTAATGGTAATCCTTAGGGAGATGCATTGGATGGGTGCTATCACCAGAAAGGCCCTGCCTCATCCTCCAGCCGGTTTAATCTCAGTAAATAAAAGAATATGTCAGCAAAGTCAGCATCTAAAGATCTTAAGAGGAGTTGGGACAGTGCATGGACAGTGCTGGACTGTGCATGTCCAGCCATCCGGCCTTGTTTCGGAGGCAGAGCAGCAATCGCTATTCCGTCTCTAGAGCAAGGCCAGATGGCTGGGCAGAGGCACAGACTGCGCATGTTCAGAACCCTGGACATGCGCAGTCAGAGTCTCTGCCTGGCCATTTGGACTTGCTTTGGAGACGGAGCAGCAATTGCTGCTCTGCCTCCAAAACAAGTCCGGATGGCCGGACATGCACAGTCCATTCCTCCGCTCTAAGTCCATTCCTCCGCTCTGAAGGCACCAACTGCACTCTCTCCTCTGAAGCCAACTTTGGTGCCAGGGTGATGCGCACTGTCCTGTTGCCCCTGGGAAGGGATGGCCTTTCTGAGATATCCCAAAGCAAGGTTATTTAGGACTTTAATGACAGGCACTGCAAGGAGTTGAGCTTGGGAACAAATAGGTAGCACGTGCAGCTGAGCCTGAACTGAACTTTAGGCTGCAATCCTAAAGACACTTTCCTGCGAGTAAGACCCACTGAACACAATGGGGCTTACTTTTGAGTAGACATGGTTAGGATTGTGCTCTCAATGATTTATGTGCTACATACCAGTGAGGTATGTGAGGAGGCAGGCTGCAGACTTCTGCACTAGGTGTAGCTTATGAGTCATCCTTAAGGGCATCTTCAGACATAGCACAAATGGGAGATTACCAGTACGTGAGTCACGGTGACTTCCTGAGGTTTTGAATAGCTTCTCATCAATTGTAATTGTTAATGGGAAAAAATTCAATATACAAAGAAAAAGGTATGATCTGTGGAATTCTTGCCTGTTATTGTATTTCCAGGGGTTCAAGTGCACACTCCTAAATGTATGGGAGAGTACATTTTCTGCAATAAGTAGGCAAAAGTGTACATCCTTCCTTTCTAGTGACTGGAAGTAGATACTCCGTCAGTGTAAAGGAGAATATCTATATGGGTAAAAACTACCCAGTATGTATAGGGCACATGCTCTCTGTTCTTGCAAGGACTGTATGGAGAGGGAGCTGCTTCTAATGAATCATATTCCAGCTAGCTCCCTGTGCAGAGAAGGGGCACAATCCAGAGTAACTACAAGGAGTCCTTGCTCTGGTTAAGAACAATTTGCTCTGGATTGCAATATGAATTTCACATAGGTTTTCACTAGGTGATGCAGTAACTACGGGTACACGTAATGTCTCTTATGTGCTCTCATAGTTACTCTGGACTGTAGGGAATGTGCAGGAGAAATTCCCTGCATGGTTGACATTTTAAAACCACACATTTATTTCAAAATAGATATATAATAATGGCTGCAATTCTTAAGGCTCTTTCCTCGGAGTAAGAACCATTGAATACAATGAGCCTTACTTTTGAGTAGACATGGTTGTGGTTGTGTTCATAGATACTTTATTGTTGCGGTGATGGACTGTAGCCCTTTCATTTTTTGCCATTTTGAATCCACTGCTTCTGGTTCCTAATAATTTGATTTTCCAACACATAAACCCTGACTGATTAATCATAGATATGAGTATTTGAAATTGACATGATTTCTTTATAACGATTAGGCCATAATTCCACAAAACAAAATGCTTACAAAACAAAATTCCATAAAATGCTTACAAGTGTATGTATTTTTTCTCCTTCAGCATCAAGTCTTTGAATCTTTAATCTTCTTTTCTCTCTAGTCCTCTGCATTGCAGAATGTTGGATTGTGCTGGCTGCAAACAGGTAGCATTTTTCCTATTCATTTTTAATTCAAATGCAATTGACTGTGACGGTGCTTGCAGTAATAAGATTACTCATATATGTTTCTCCAAAACACACCACCCCCAGTAATTCATAGACATATTAAAGGTTCATAAAAGTACACTGCTGGGTTCATATAAAGATTTCAAATAATCTTTCCTTCCGAGTCAATCAAAGGAGGGAAATGAAAGAATACTGTTTTAACTGCAGTGGCTGAGTATAAGAAACTAAAGTGGATTTGGGGTGGAATCCATCAGCTCCCCTTGCAGATTTCTCATTCAGGCTTTGCACAGTTCTTCTTTCCTCTACAGAAACTTATAAAAAAATTTCCATCTGAATTCTCTCCAGATTTGGGGGCTCTGAATTATCTGATCATGGCTGCAATCCTAAAAACACTTTCTTGGAAGTAAGACACACTGAACACAATGGGGCTTACTTTTGGAGACCTGGTTAGTATTGTGTTCCTTGCTTCTGGTCTAGCAAAAAGGTATCAGCAACCCTCCATTCTTCTGTTTTCTCTTTTATTCAATCTACTGACCCAGTTGCATTTTGTTACTGTTTTGGGTATACAGTACCCCCCAATTATTGTAGTTACCAATATGCAGGAGTGAATGAAAGCATGAATTAATTCACTGAGCAAAAAGGAAGCTTGATGCAATTGCACAGATCAGATCAAGATCCCTTTTCATATAGCTTTTGATCAATGTGCTTCTGAGCTCCTGCACATAGGTGGCTCACAAACTTAAAACTACAGCAAACAGTGCATGGACCCATTTCAAAATTAATTTCTCAAAAGCTCAAAGTTAAACACAAAGGAAAGCTGAGTGGAACATGGAGTTGAGACAAGCTATGGTAGGGCATATATTGCCCACATAATTTTTTAAAGCAAAAGTCAAGGTGAATGTGGAGGGGAAAGCTTTTCCTGAAATCTAAAGGAGACTCATACAGTCTTAACCAACTTTACAGATATGGCATAGGGCAATGAAAGTCCTAGGTAAGGGAACGTACATTACCTTGAAGAAGCATCTGTGACTGCCCCCCCCCCCCAACAGCAGGTTGCAACGCTTCCCCCTTTTTACCAAGTTAGGATTGCACAAGGTGACCATATGTCGTAACCCAAAAAAGAGGACAACACCTTCCAAAATGTAGGATATCCCCCCAAAAAATGTACAACACAATAAAATAAACGCTAAAAATACTCATGTATTTTGCTTTCATGTAGTTAATTTAAACATTATATTACTTATTATTACATTTAAAACTATTACATATAAGGCAAAATCCACAGCAGTTATGGGTCCACGCAGTTACGTCACCCTCTAGTGTTATCTTATGGAAAGTACTTTAACTGCTCCGGACCAAAGGGCTTAATTTGACTTTAGGATATAGGCGACAGGCTGCAATCCTAATCCTAAATTTAAAACTATTACATATAGGCTGCAGTCCACAAAGTATCTTTGTGTTCAATGGGACTTTCTTTAGAGTAGACATGGTTATAATTGTGCTCATAATTTATTACATATGGACCACAATCCTAACCATGTTAACTCAAAAGTAAGCCCCATTGTGTTCCCATTAAATTATGCAGCCATAATTTATTATTTACAAGAAGGCTGCATGCTGCCTGCTCACAAGGAAATAGAAGACAGTGAAGATGTTTTTCCAAGTCACAAGGCTGAAATCCAGGACAGGTCTTGGGAAAAAAAGATATATGGTCACCATAGGATTGCAGCCTCACTTTCAAATTGTTGCCCATTGAATACCAAGATAAAAAAATCAGTGATACTTGCAAACTAAAGTTGCCACCACAGTTTGATGCAAATATGAAAAAAATCTATTTTGAATCAGTTCTATTTTAAATCAAAGCTACAGTAGCATCTGAAGGGCTATGGTGTTGGCTTCCTCATGAAGTGGCCTGAATCATTCACTAACAAGACTATGCTTTTTCTCTAGACATGTAAGGGAAGTGCTACTCAAAGGGTTGGGATGCCATGATCCCCCTGTTCGTGTACAAGTCCTCTGCTCCTTTAGGGGCAGGAGAATAGGGAAAAAAACCAGCATGATCATCAAGATCATGCCACTACCCCAGCTTCTCCCTTGCAAAGGAAGAGAGTAGTCAGAAGGCATTTACGTGTGCCCATAAGCCTCTGAAAATCTTTAGGATACAGAGTAGTTATATGGAAGGGGGTGGGACCTATGACATTCCCCCAACATGCCCCATTATACCCTCTGTTAATTGCTGGGGGCAACCCAATTACACTGATGGAATAGTTGCTGTGGATTTCATTGTAAGTTGCCTGAGGCTGCTCATAAACCTTGCTAGGATGGAGCATCTTCCCAGATGCTCCACCCTAGTGATAGTTAGGGCAACCTAAGGGCTCTGACGTGCAAGGAATAGTTGCTCTGGTTTGGACTGCAAATCTCTCTCTCTAAGTTTGAGATCCACAGTTTAGGGCAAATTCAACACATTTAAAACACCCAGAAATAGGTCTATCTTTTTAAGATAGCAAAATTTGTCTTTACCTGTATAAGGCTGCAATCCTAACCACACTTTTCTGAGAGTACGCCCCACTGTGTACAATAGGACTTATTTCAGAGTAGACATGCTTAGGATTGCACCCTAACAGCACAATCCAGAGCAAGTAATCTGTCCACATAAGAGCCGTTGGGTTGCCCTATCTATCACTAGGGTGGAGCAACTGCAAGATGCTCCAGCCCAGTTACTCTGGAAGAGGCTTAGGGCAGAGCAAGGCAACCTAGGGTGCCCCAAGAGAGGTGGACCTGCTCTGCCCTAACTGGGGCAGCCTAAGCAGCTCAGGAGAGGCAAGCTGAGGGCAAGTTTAGCATTGCCTAGGGCAGAGCAGTTACTCTGTATCCAAAGCCTGTTTCAAGGCAGAAATGCCCTTTTCCAGTTCCTCAGAGATATACCACCTCAGGAGCAGGTATAGTAATGAGTAGACCCATAGGGGTCCATGATAAAGCCTGAGTAAGAATGGTAGTGTTGACCAAAAATCTGAGTTCTTGGCCAGCCTAGCTGCAACCCCTGCCTCTCAATCTCAGGATATGGCACAACTATAGCAGCCCACTAACCTCAGGATACAGCAGGCCACTCCAAGCATCCATCTTGCACTAGAAGAACTGCAACTGTAACTGGTTGTCAGGAACTGCTGGGCTTCCTTATAATGTAGGCACCTCAGCTGTTCCTTCTTCAGTGTGATCTGAGGGGGGGGGTCTACTCAGGAGCAAGCCCTCCCCAGCTGTCACATAGCATGCTCTGGGGCAGTTAGGGCAGCCCAGGCTTCCTGGCTCTCTGGATGCAGCATAACTTTCTGCTCTGGATACAGAATAGTTAGGAGAGAGCAGTTAGGGCAGAGCAGGTTGAACTTGCTCTGGATTGCACCCTAAGTGGTGTGGGCCTCAGAATGAAGCTATTTTGTCACGATAATTTATGGAAAATTCCAGTTTGGTGATGCAGTGGGAGGTTTACCCCTTAGAATCCCAGGATTTATTTTCCACATCATACCACACTGGTCTATTAGATCAATTGGAAGTTTGTGTTGTGTTTTTTACTGGAATTTATTATTTTTACTTGACAAGACTTTCTGACTTTTTTACTGCTAATTAGATAGTTACAAATCCAAAAGCATAAAAGTTTTGAATTTAAGTTTTTATGTAAATTCCAATTTATACATATCATCCCGGCACAGGTACATTGGACCCATGTTGCCTTTTACTGGTTATTCAATCCAATGGCAGGACAGGTTTCCCACAACAAACAAAAAGATTTAGAGGTTCTCAGCATGGGTTTTATTGCCCTGAAGATTTCCCACAACAAAACAAAAGGGTGGTCTCAGCAGGGGTTTTATTGCCCTGAAGTTTTCACATAAGACAGAGAAGAAACTGAAGATACCAGTGAAAGGCAACATGGGTCCAATGGAACAGTGCTGGGATGATATGTATAAATTGGAATTTACATAAAAACTGTAAATTCAAAACTTTATGCTTTTGGATTTGTAACTATCTAATCAGCAGTAAAAAAAGTCAGAAAGTCTTGTCAAGTAAAAATAATAAATTCCAGTAAAAAACACAACACAAACTTCCTATCAGGTCCCATGGACCCTGTTTGGATCTTAAGGGTTAAATGGATTATCTTGTTTGCTCCAATAGCAGTTTGGGAATTGGGGTGAAAATTATAACATTTCAGTAAGACCAAGACTCATGTCAGTTGCTCTTGCAATAGAGTTTCACCATGATTAAATATATAGCGTATTAGTTTAGCATATAGTTCCTATCATAAAGTACTAATAGGTAATACAATCCAGAGTAACTATGGGAGCACGCAAGAGACATTACGTGCACCCATAGTTACTGCACCACCTAGTGAAAACCTATGGGAAATTCATATTGCAGTCCAGAGTAAATTGGTCTTACACCAGAGCAGGGACTCCCCATAGTTACTCTGGATTTCGCCCTTATTTCCTCTAGCATAAAGTTCTAATTTATCTGAAGGTATGGAAGAAAGTGGAGCTTTCCACTCTTCTTTCTTGAAGTTGTTTTCAAAAGCTTTACCACCCACCTTCTAGATCTAGTTGATGGAAGAAATTCTTCAAAGACGTACAGGATCATGTTCATAATTAAGGTCACTGTGATAAAAATAACTCTGGTTGTATAACAGAGCTCTTTACAGTAGGGAGATTTATGATGGGAATTATTAACTCTAGCGGCTATTTTATCTTAAAGCACTGTGCATGAAATAGGGTGACCTTTTATCTGTAACCTGTTGAGTTTCCAGTGTCTAAGAGTTTCAGATTGATGACTCGTTTCCCTAGCCAATTGCATTACATATTATGCTTGTACTACGTTTGCTTTGCGGAGACACTGTTTGCAAAGGGAACGGTAATGAGACGCTTACGATCAGCAATATTTTGAAATGTTCCGAATCCTCCGTGAATCAGCTACAGTTGTCAGTTTCAAAGTGGCCCATGAGGGCTGCAGGGAGGGGAAAAAAGGAGAAATGCTGCGGGAAGTGAGTGAAGTTAACAACTGTAAATATTTCAGCATTCGTAGTAACCAACTTCTCTCGCGCATGGGTGAGATGAAAGTACTGTGACTGAAGCTAAGTGTTTCAGGAGCAGCCTAATAGGCTTGAGGCAACATGAGTCTAATAGGATGATTTTAGCTCATTAAGATTAAAGCTGTAGGATTTGAGGAAGGGGAGGGGGAGAGAAACCAACTGTGATTTGTGGATCAGTTCTTAAGGCCTTAAACAGCTGGATAACCTTGCTCAATGACTTTCAATGGATCATCCCTGAGACATCTGAAATCACGATGCATCCTATAAGTAGTTCTCGAGTATTTCTGCCCACGTTCCCCTACTGAGAATGGCAGTCTGGGGCACCCCAGTGATGTCTTGGCTGGAAGTGACATCAAACGGGAAGTTACAATATTACTTGAATCTAATGCACTGTCAAATATAATGCACACCCTATGCTTATAATCAAAATACTGTATTTACACAAATTTAATTAACCATCAAATCTAATGCGCACCCTGATTTTAGAGACTGAATTCAGCTGAAAAATGTGAGCATTAGATTTGAGTAAATAAAGTATCACTGTGGTGCCAGAGCTCCTCCATGTTGACTTGAAAGTAAGTACCATTGTATGTAATGAAATTTACTCCTAGTACCACTGTATGTAATGAAGTCCCTACTCCTAGGAAAGTAGGGATTACAACCTGAATGCCTCATTTCAAGATGCTGGTATCCAGTGCCAGATTCCAAGATGGCAGAACCCACCTTTTTGCAACTCTCTTGAAATGAAGTCACAACCAGTGGTTCTCCAACTTTTTATAGGATGCCTGATTTATAAATGCCAAGGGGTTTGGCAATAATGGTGATTGGGTAGATGTACTCCCTCCTCCCATCAAAATTATTTACCCTTAATGCATATAGCCAAATCTGCCCTGTCAATTTCAAAAACTAGCAAAAATTGGGTCCCAGACCTACATTTGAGAACCACTGTTTAAGCAATTTTTCTTTTCTATTCATAAGAATGTTGCTTACACTATAAGAAACAGAGATCTTACATGTTTATGTTATGCCATTTCAATTTTGCATTTTTTTTATTTTGTATTTAGTTTTTGTCATATGTACTCCCTGAGACATCTGGTGGACCACTGTGGTCCAGGTACAGGAAACCACTGGTACAGGAAACTAGACTACATATGCCTTTGGCCAGATTCAGCAGGACTTTTATGTTCTCTTGTATCAACGTAGATATTTGCATAATATACGAGTCCTTTCTGTTGTGTGATGCCTAGTTAATTATGGAAGTGACCAGAAGACCAGAACTTTTCTGAAACTCTTACTATTATCAGTTTTATTATCATTTTGTGGAGCAGCTGAGAGGGAGCACACAGTCACAGGGAAGATGAGGAGTGGGGGCTAGCTACCTAGGCGGCTAATTGCTACTAGCTACTCATTGGCTGATTGCCTGGTGGGAGGAGGTTTCAATTGCAGCATCAGGGCTTGTGACTCTTAGCCTATGGACAAAGAGGACTTGATCAGAGGGCAGAAGCTCATTATTCTACTCCTCCCAGACATGGAAAGTTGTCTGGGAGGCCACAGTTGTCATTACATGTAGCACGTGTGCCATGTTTGTCTACTTGCCCAAAGACCTCAACAATTATCAATGCAGCAAGTACAAACTAGTTGCACTGTTGGAGGAGAAAGTGACAGTATTGGGAGGAATAAGTATCCACGCTTCGTCAAATTAAGGCATCTGAGGAGTTCCTTGACACAACAGGATTCTATTGTATGATTCTAATGTTTTTGTTCTTCTGTTGTAATTTCTGGTGATCAAGTGGGTGGAAGGATGTTGCAGAAATGCCTGGAGCACAAAACATTCCTGTGTAACTCCTATAGGCCTCCTGCAGGGTCTCGTCTTCAGAGGCCTGGATTGCCAAGCATCTGGTATCGCAACACAGACTTTGCCTTTTCCTTTATTCAAGTTGGACCAACCACGATGCACTTATATTGGAGAAAAGAGACACCTCTGAGGACAATGTTTGGGGCTAAAGCAATTCTGGGAATGATTGTTCCATGGGAGAATAGAAGAAACCAAACAGAATCTTAATTGTTCTTACTAAACTTCAATTAAATGAACTTATGTAATGCCTTTGGTATATTTTATTGTGTGTCATTCTGCTCAATTCTTTACTGGATAAGTCAGTTTGAATGCATGTGCACGTGCTTAAATAAATATGTCAGGGAAGGGGAGACAAAATAAATTAGAAACATTTGAAATCCATCTGGCAATTCTTCCATTAAAACTTTAATACGAAACTTGTGGCCCCACTAAAATTTCAGTGGTTACTTATAACCTTTTCTACAATGGCCCTACAATTCAGAGTAACTACGGGAGCACGTAAGAGACATTACGTGTACCCGTAGTTACTGCACCATCTAATGAAAACCTATGGGAAATTCATACTGGAATCCACAGCAAATTGTTCTTACACCGGAGCAAGGACTCCCCGTAGTTACTCTGGATTGTGCCCATTGTTTAGCATTTTAATAATGTCACAACACAACCCAACACTCCACATTTAGAATTACGTCGAGCCATCTATACTGGAACCATCTATACTTGATTCTCTTCCTTGGAGGTATATGTCAAGTCCCTTGGCCCTGTTCTCTTGCATGCTTTTAAGTGCTTGCTCTCTTAGCATACTTAGCGGCAAGCCTGCCTTGTCAAGAATAAATATTGTGACTGTCAATTTCATCTGAAGGACCATACATTTATTCAGCAGGATTTTGATGTTGGCAATTCAAAGAAGATCCAACAGATGCTGTGGAGAGAAAGATCAGGGGAGTATCACATAGTTTACTTAAATAAGACCTTGTCATGCAAATTTTATCAATCTTTCTCAAATTGGCTGAAAGCCTATAAGATCACAGGGGAGAGTGATTGACTGGTGTGTTTAAAGGTCAGTCAGCTCTTTTATGGAACCTTTAATCTGTTCCATATCTCTTTTTGTCCTTTATTACAAGATCAGACTGCCCTATCTCCATGTTTTAATAGTCTTTTGGAATTGCTTGTGACCTCAGATCTCCATCTAAATCACTACTTTTGTTGCCTCCCTTTTTATGAACTCCTGGAGGCCTGGAGTTCATAATGGCACCCAAATATTTGGCCAATTTCTCCTTGACTGCACAACACAGATGATAGCAGTAAAAAGGGAGGAAATGTTTCCTTTAATGCAAAGAAGCAACTTATGTTGGCATTTCCCCCTGTATTTTTTATGAGAACCAATAAGGATGGTTGTGATAGAAGGGGTCAAATTAAAAAAATATTTTTTTGGTTTTCTTCCAAGTAGTTGAATGTCCTTATCCATGCCAGCAGAGCTCCAGATACCCTGGCTTCTGTCCCCATGAACATCAAGACTCTTGGAGGTTCAAGATGTCATCACCATTCTTCTTCCAGGAATCCAAGGCCATTACTTGACAAGAGCCTCATATCCTGGACAAGAATAACTCCTTAGGTAAAGGAGCAGTATGACAGGTGTGCTGAAACCAAAAGGCTGTCGGGGATAGAAGTGGGCCTTGGGGAGTTGAGTCCATGTATTTCTCCCTTTCTTCTACTCTCTTGAATATGAAAAGAGAGTCACTTTCCAACCTACCACAGTTATACATGATGTACATATGGCCTTGAGGACCTGTGCCTAGTTAACTATAATTTAGACAAGCCAAAATAAGGCTACAATTCTACATGCTGGTTTCTTTGTTCCAGCTAGAGTGAAGGTCATATTGTAACCAGGTTTTATGCTGGGGAATCTGTAATCTGCCATTATTAAGATGTGTGCTGCTGGTGGAAAAATCCTCAATTCCTCTGGCTGTTTCCACCAGAGCAAGAACCTTGGATGTCATCAGTGCAAAACCTCAGATGTCTGACATTTTATACCATGCCATGCTAGGGTGGGGCCTGCCCTGAACTATATGATTGGCTGAAATATATGAATGGCTGAAATTTGATGGACAGTGGACCTGGATTACAGGCTAACAGTCCACAGTGCAAAAAGGGAATGGTATCCAGTTATGATGCAGTCATGTAATGAGAACTGGGAGTTTTGTTTGTTTCTATTTTGTTTTTGTTTTGTTTCTTTTTGAGAAAAAAACCCAAGTGAATCATCTTTGACAGGTGATGAATAAAACATGACAAATAAAGCCTCCCCCAAATCTATTACTGCCAAAAAACGAAAGAAAAAAACAAATTAATTTGCCAATTATTTTGGCTTCACTGTTACACCAAATGAGCAGAATAGAAATTAATATTCTATTATCAGGGTGATCATATGACCAGAAATTTCTGGATTTGTCCTCTTTCTTAGCCTCTTGTTCATGTGTCCTCCAAAAGGGCTTCATTGACCTCCATTTTGGCTTCATTTTGGAACTTTGCAATGGTGTGCACTACCCCATCATGTCATATGTTGTTGGATTCATATGGAAGAGCAGAATCCATTGCAACAAACGGTCCTAAAATATCTTCTTCCTATCAAAAGTTATGGCCAAAAACCTAAAACTAAAAATATGCATTGAGCTTTATGAGAAAGTGAAAGTGCTCAATATCACGGCTTTACCCATGAGTAGGCAAACGTGCCATTGTCCACCAGAAAGCCCAGGCTGAGAGGAATCCAAGACTTTATCCTCCTTTTGAGGTTTGAGCATCTGGTCACCTTGTATTAGATGACATTAAAGGAAAGTATGATGAAGACAGCTGCTTTCAGGGATCACTATTCTTTCACTATCCTTCTGGGATCCTTTCTGTTCCTCTAATTATTCATGGCACTGTTTGATTTTCATTATGATCTTTTGGTGTTATTGTTTGTTTGAAATATGCCTAAGTTTGGATAATTGATTTTGTTCCTTGTGTAATAATGTGTTGAGGGAGCATTTTCAGTTACATACGTCCCTGTCTGCATGTTCCCTCTCCCTGGAACTTCTATCAGCTGTAATTTGCTCCCAAATACCCATTGTAAGTGCAAGCTTGCTCTTACAAAAATACAGCTTATTTTAGGTAAAAGTGGAGGCTTTGCATATAATTTCTTCTCAAGTTTTTGCAGTGTGTGTTAAGTGACAAAGTACAGACTCAAAAAAAGAAAGAAAAAGAAATAACTTGTCACTTACTGCTAGAATTGTTATTTTCCTCTGTTTGGAGTAGTGTTCAGATGTAATCCAAAGACCCTGCCTTAGGCCAGGACTTACATTATCTACTTATGTTTAAATATGTATATCCCACTTTTCTTTTTTTTAAAAATTCAAAGCAGCTTACAAAATGTCAATCCCCAAATCCCACCTCTAAATCAAATTAAAGCATGTTAATCAAAGCAAGAAAATACTAAACAACACCCAAAGCAACACTAAAGCATCACTAAAATAGCACTAAAGCAACAAAAAGCAACAGCAACCCATCAACTAATTTGGAAAGTACACACTACTTCTGCTGTTGCTTCCCACCAGCTGTTATCCACAGGCAACCTGCCTCTTAACTAGGAGGTTGTTTATAGCTGTCATAAGGAGCAGCCATTGAAAGAATTATTTAAATAGAGGGCGTTACACACACACACACACACACACACACACAGAGAGAGAGAGAGAGAGAGAGAGAGAGAGAGAGAACCGGTTTTCGGAAATTCCAACCAGAAGTGGGTGAAATGGGGCGAACGCATTTTCCTCCCTGTACTGAAGGGAGTTTGAGGAAACAGAAACACTGAAGAAACCGATTGAGGGATGCTCTCCCCCAAACCCTGGACCCAGAAGCAAAAAATTTGAAGACGGTGTTCCTTCTGTGAAACCACCAACCAAGAAATGATTTTGAGAAATTTAACACTTAAGGGGGTGCAAAGGGGTGTGACATGTTTTTGTCCTATACTTGACATTGACTTCAATGTTCATCTTTAGTGTTCAACATCCATTCAACACAGGTATATTTTGTGTACAGCAGTGGTATTCAGGCATCTCAGCCCAGGACACCTTTTCAAATTTAAACATCTGCCCAGGACCTCCTGTCAAACTCCACGTTTATGCGGAAGTAAGACCCATTGTGTTCAGTGAGACTAACCCTACAATCCAGAGTAAATACGGGAGCACATAAGAGACATTACATGCACCCATAGTTACTGAACCACCTAGTGAAGAGCTATGGGAAATTCATACTGCAATCCAGATCAAATTGTTCTTACACCGGAGCAAGGACTCCCTGTAGTTACTCTGGATTGCACCCATAGGCTGCAATCCTAAAGACACTTTCCTGGGAGTAAGAGCCATTGAACACAATGGGGCTTACTTTTGAGTAGACATGGTTAGGATTGTGCTCTTAGGCTACAATGCAGAGTAACTATGGGACCTCTTATACCAACCTAGTCATGGTGCCACCCCTGGGAAACCTATGGAGAATGCATGGAGCAATCCAGAGTAAGTGCCTTACATCTTCCTGTAGTTACTCTGGATTGTAGTCTGACTCCCAGGAAAGTTCAGTGCCAGTTTCCAAGATGATGGAGCCTACCCTCTTGCAACCCCCCTTGACATGAGATTGTGGCCCCCCATAGGGGTCCTGACCCCCGCTGACCACTATAGGGGGGTTGTGAGATTCCATCCAGTTTGGCATTTAGTCATGCCAGACACTTGACCAGGGAGGCACTTTGGACCTTATAACAGGGATGAGCACCGCTCTCTAGATTTGATCATGACTAGTTGGGCAACCTGTGAGGGAAACCTGTACCTTTTATACAAAGCTTAGTGCTATTAATAGCTATTAAACATGATAAAAAAGAATCAGGATGGGAGGGCTGTGTCCTTCATTTCTTAGAAAAAAATTGTGTTTTTTAAATGTGGGACTGCTAGATGGATCTTTAGTCCATTCTAACAGGGCACCTATATTCAAGAGGTCCTTTGGACTACCTTCAAGGATATGCGGGCTCTATAAGCTACATTTCTTTGCAAATCTAAAAGGGTTTCACCTGAAATATGTAATATCTAACATTCTCATTTGGTACACATTGTGGTAGTACCATTCTAAACTGATAAGTGCTGTCTTCTGGTACAGTTTTGGTACAAAGAGAAATACCATACACACTTTTATTGGCCATTATTATTTAATTTAGGGTGGAATGTTGGGTTTTTAGATCATTAAAAACGACTGAAAAGGAAAGAGAGGTTGAAGGACAAATTTATAATAATGTGTACCCAGGGACCACATATATTGCTGCATTATACTGAGCATCCTAGGAGGGAAGAGTGTGCACTGCATCACAACATCATTTTCCAAAGAGTCCTAATAGGCTTTGCCTTTTAAAAGCTTTCAAGAAGTGTGTTAGGTTGCCATACATCAAGAAAATACACTTGACGCAAGTCCAAGAGGCACTTTCGGAAACGGACTCTCTCTCTCCCTCTCTGGAAGCAAATATTGAACTAAAACAACATAGCAACTGGGTCGCATGAAGAGGAAACCAAAGGCTTTTAAGTAATACCATAACAATAGCGGGCAAACTCTGGATCAGAGGGACCCTTGACAAATTGCCTCAGTAGGCCCTCTGAAGGCTTGGAAGCTACTGCAGAGGGCCTCTTAAAAAGAGCTTGTGAAGAGATCACAGTGCCCTTCCATTCGTGTGCCATTTTGGTTCTCAAGGGGTGGAACAAGAAGAAGTACCCATGGCCTGCTGGAGTTGGACCAACACTGGTATGTCCTGCCAAGGAATTGGGACCACAGCAATTGCTAAGGTATTCTTGTCCTGTTAACCAGCAGGCTAGGCTTTGAGACCCAGGTCAGTCCCCACAAGACAGGGTGAGCTCCTGTCCTTAGCTCAGCTCTGCAACATAGCTGGAACCAATCCTATCGGCTCTGCCTTTCCGTTGGACTGTTTCAGTGGCGTGGAGAGGGGTGATTTGCTGCTTGGGTAACAGCCTATCCTCCATATCAATCTAACCCAGGCTTTTGTGCTTTGCATGCAGCATATGCAGCGCCAAGCACGATACCATAGTCTCTCAAGACTGATGGAGGCCTGCCTTGTCCTGGACAAGAATCAGGAAAATTCTTGAAAAAGGAAAATTCCTTTCTCCTTCAGGAAAAAAGGAGCCGAATGAGAGGTGTGCCACAATGCAAGCATGTTCTCTTTCACAATTCTACATTTAAAATGTTATACAATGGTGGCTTGTAAGACCAACATAATTCATTCCAGAAGCATGTTTGTCTTACAAAGCATTCTTTATACAAAGCGGATTTTCCCATAGGAAATAATGGAAGATGATTGATTCCACAACCCAAAAATATTCATATAAAAATATTAACTGTATGTAAAAATGATGACAAAACACTGTAATCAAATTCGAAACACTGTAATATAAGACAGAACACAATTATTCTAATATTAATAAAAAATTGCAATGTACTGTACAGTAAAACAAAAAGAGAAAAACTTTTCTGGCCAAGGATGACTAATTTTCACTAAAAGAGTCATTGGTATCTTTTTGAGCAACTTTCACAAGGAAACTAATGACACTTGGTTTTGTCTCCTTTTGAGGATTTCACGGAAATGTGACATTGCATTGTCATTAAACAGATTCATTGCTCACACTGCTACAGCCTTATTTGGGTAGTTAGTGCTTTTCTACCAAATTTTGCAAAATTTCCCAAAGTTTACAAATGTCCTTAACCTCATTTGATGTGAGGGATTCCTCCTCCTCATTCACCTCCTCCTCTGCAGATGAGATCTTCTCCATAATCTCTTCCTGTTGCTCACGATGCAGATCCATCAATTCGTCCATTTTAAAACAAATTTTATTATAAAACTGTCTTATAAGGCAGAATTCCTTAGAAATTTTAGTTTCTTTACAAAGCATTCTTCTTACAAGTTATTTGTCTTACAAGGTACCACTGTAACTGTAACTCCTCAATTATAGTTTGCAAAATCCAAAATTGTAGAGAAGGGTGCAGGGCTACTTTACAGTTAGAAATCTGCCCAATTATTATGGAATGTCTCATCTTGCAAAATTCAAGTGACTAACTCCCAAATCCAGAGTAACTACGGGAGCATGTAAGAGACCTTACGTGCACCCATAGTTACTGCACTACCTAGTGAAAACCTATGGAAAATTCATATTGGAATCCAGAGTAAGTTGTTCTTACACCGGAGCAAGGACTCCCCATAGTTACTCTGGATTTTGCCCTAAGGCTGAAGTCCATGTTAGACTGGCATAAGTCCCAGCATAAGTTCTGTGCTGATCCAGAGGGTGTCACAAAAGTGCCATAAGGCACCTCTGCACCTCTTCTGGGGAGTTTATGCCAGCGCACAATCCATACACTGACCTCCCCAGACCATCATAGAAAGATATGCCATGTGAGTTAGGCTGCCCTAAATTACACCCAAACAGTGCAATCCTAAGCATGTCTTCTCAGAAGTAAGTCCCATTGTGTTCAACAGTACTTACTCCCAGGAAAGTATGGTTAGGATTGCAGTTTAAGGCTTCCTCCACACATTAGCATCTTAAAACTATCCATAAATTAAGATGAAAACTAGGAGCACAATCCTAACCATGTCTACTCAGACATAAGCCCCATTGTGTCTAATGGGTCTTACTCCCAGGAAAGTGTCTTTAGGAATGCAGCCTAGTTTAGGTTACTGCAGACTTGCTCATAGGTGGTCTATTATTCAAGTACTAAATACTCTTAAATATATTTCAATACAATGACAAAATGAGTGACAGTGAAAACTGCTTTTCCATACTTTGACAAATTATCTTCAGGAATCAAAAATAGCCCTCTCAGTTGTTGGTCAATATTTTGGTTGGAAGTGAATGCCATCGATGCAGATAGCTTTGCACTGCATCTTTTGACCACATGGTGGTACTAAGCTTATTGATTGATTGATTGATTGATTGATTGATTGATTGATTGATTGATTGATTATGACTGTTTAAAGTTTCCCCCAGACTGCTCAGAGTACACATAAGGGACCTGTGAGATATGTTAGGCAAACAGATTGGTCAAAAGTTTCTGAAGCCCAGTAAGTTTAATGGGCAAAATGAACCCTGATCCCAGTCTGCCACCTCATCCATCACACCGCACTTGTTCTCTCAAGTATCTTTGTATTTTTATAATTCCTATGCTTCTACTTTTACTGTGCACCTCTCCTTGGATATATCTGTAATTAAGATGCTTTTAGTCTTTTGTGCTGGTCTATTGACCGTAATAAAGGTTTACTTACTTGTTCTCTCGTGGCCCAATCCTATCTGGACAACTGTGCTGATAGCACACTGATTTTACGTACTTGCTATTGTATTTCTGTTTTTGCCTTTATTTCAAAATGTGCAATACGCATGTAAACATATGTACTTGCTGTTCCGTAAGAGAGGTTACCAACCATCTCTTCCAAGCAGGGCTGTTGTTAACACTGTATTTTTTTCACAATGTTTTGTTGAAGACTTAACACTGGAATTCCATCAGATTCCCTTCAAACAGAAAATGTCATGCAATCTCTAATGAAAACAATTCTTTATTTCAAAAGGAATCCTCCTTTTTTGGGCATGCTATTTTGAGTTTACTCGGCAGACCAAATGCAGCTGTCTAATTGGTTTGTGGAGAGGACATTACAATCTGCCAGATATCGAACATTTGGCCAACAACAATCCAATCAGCTCTTGGCCATTGCTCAGCAGTGCGGCAATGTTAAAAAAATGAAGAAGAGGACATTACTGACTGTTGGTTAAGCCAGGGTTTTCGTAAATGAAGCTTTAATTAACTAAGTTCTATTTCACCCAAATGGGTCATAGGTTGCCAACTTCTAGTTAGCATTTTAAGCCCAGCGTCAACCTCTCTGCCACATTCGCATCTCTCCAATGTGCACAATCTGTGTGATCCATCACCCAATCTGTTAACTGTTCTAATTTTTCACACAATGAAATGTTAATGCATTTAAGATCATTTACATATGGCCTCGTAGTTATTTAAGAAAACAGCAATTAGACGTGTTGGGATAATTAACAGTATGCATGCCATTAGCACCGTGCAAATAATACTTTTTAAAGATGCCAGGCATTAAGGCAATAAAAGCCAAATAAATGTTTTAGTTATTTATTTATTTATTTATGGGATTTCTATCCCGCCTTTTCTCGGCAAGGCTCACACAAGGCAGCTAACAAACATTAACAACAATTAATTTATCGTTAAATTAATTTAATTGTTAAATTAAACATTTAACATATCTAAAAACATTAAAAAATTTAAAACAACCCACCACCCTAAAAATTATCATAAAAACATTGGCTAAAAACTGCTAAAAAACACAACACCCCTGTCTCCCTATTAACAAAAGCTTTTGCTCACAAGAATGTTTTTAGGCCCCGCAGAAAACTGTACAAGGAGGGAGCAGTTCTTAATTCAAAAGGAAGGGAGTTCCAGCCCACTCAGTTAAAGATTTACTTCCTAATTGCATTAATTAGATGTTTTAAATAAATCTCTTTCCTGAATCAGTGGTTGGTGGGTACAGGACTGCTGTGCCCCTTGGAACGTCAAGATTTATACCACATCGATGAGATAACTGAAGAAGTGCTGCAAATAATACCCTCAATTTGCCTTTATTTTTTAAAAATACCAAGTATTAATCTTGGCAGCTCTTACTTCTATCATCAGCAGGAAACCATAGGTGAGAGAACGTATTTCCTAAGGGCAACCTAAAACATGGACACCAATGTCTGCAATTGGAATCAATCCAGCCCATTCGCATCCGTAATTAACTTCTGTTAATGTACGTACTGATGTCAAGCAAAATGAAAACATTATGGCGGCAAGATTGTGAACATTTGCGACAAGATATATTTTCAGAGACCTGCTAAACATTAATTGTTGTTCAATTTTACTCTCGCTCTCTGGCTTTGTGAGCAAATATGTTGAAAGTTGAGCTTGAGGATGATCTTGAATTACTGAACTGGTTTTATTCATACCTGCCTTTTTCTGCCTCCTCTGCTAAACTTTCCATCTGTTCCCTGTTCCACACCCACCATCCCTCCTCTCCTTCTCCAAGCCCTGTGCTAGACTTTCCTGGTCTGGTGGATTTTCTGATGACAACACAGGAAGAGCCTCCCTGCTAGCATGCCAGCTACTGTTATAAAGCTAAGCTATCTCTCAGCCTAGCCTACCTCACAGGGCTGATAAAATTTAAAATATGGGTCAGAAAGAAAACTATGTAAGCGATACAAATATTGCTGAGCAGGAAAAATGTAATAAATATGATTAATTTTGGAAGAGATCGCTCTGAGCATCTGTTTTATCCTCCTCGTCCAGATAATTGCATCCAGCGCTTCTCAAATGCAAGCAAAATAATTTATATTTGTTCCAGAGCTTAGATGAAGGATGTAAAATATTCAGTTCCAGTTTAACATATCTGTATATCAAAGGTCATATATTATATATAGCTGAAACACAGAGATTTCAAACAACTGATTTGTGATAGCCCTGAAGTTGGTTCATCTGTTTTTAATTCACTATTCCGCCTCATTAAAGATATACTAGAATTGGGAAAAGGATACAAAACAGAGTGATCAAATGTGATGAACAGCTTCTCCATAAAACCCATAAAAAGATCAGGACATCTCAGATAAAAAGAAAAAGTGGCACAGATGAAAGGATGGCAGAAATCACAAAAAAAAGAATGAATGGTTTGGAAAAATAATAGGGACAATCTATTTAGCCTCTGACATAGCAAAAGCATTAGCGGGTTCCTACTGAAAATGAAATTAAGGCAGATTAAAAATTAACACTTTTCCCTACAAGGCTGATTGAATAGTGTATCCCAATGTCACAAATGCATTAATGTCCTCTTAGAACCAATTTCCACCTAACATCTAGCAATTTGGAGAGATTATTACATGGAGGTTACCGTATATTAACAGCTAGAGGTGCACCTTAACTGCTCCTTAGGCTGGCGCAAGTCCCTTGTGCCAGCCCAAGAGTGTTACAAAAGTGCCATAAAGCACTTTTGTGCCCCGCCAAAGGGAGATAGGCCAGCACACAGACATGCACCAGCCTCCTGGCAGTGCCATGGGCCACAGGAATGGGTCAGTTTGCCCTGGCCAAGCTTGGCCAGTGCTGGAGTCTTGGTGGATGTGGGAAGGGCAGGGAGGAGGCATGAGGTAGATGTTCCTGTTTGGGAAGAAGGCAGACAGGTGGCAGGCATTCCCAGGGGCAGGCATGAAATGGGAGGCAGGGCCAGAATCTGGAACTTATTTAAACCCATTCCCAGGCAGTCTGGGAAGTCCTGGGCTGTTCTGATTTTTGTCACTGCAAATGCAAATCCTGGGCTGCTCAGATTTGCACCATCATTTCAGCTAGCGCAGATCCGAGAAGTCCCATTGGGGCTGCGGTGGCAATCCAAGGGGGAAGGGGGGAAGATTTCCCCTGCCTTGGACTGATGCTCAAAAAACTCACACTGTTTACATCACAAGCCTGCCTGTTCCAGCCCAAATTAGAATTGTGCTGAACAACAGCTATAAATTACACCTGCTTCCAAAACTGATCTCAGGGATGTCCAAACACAGGCTTAGGGGCCAGATGCAGCCCACACCTTTTAACGTATCAAATACAAACTTATAATTTATTTAAATTTATTCAAATTTGGAACTTTAAATCATTTTTCTGGCCCCGACACAATGTCAGAGAGATGATGTTGCCCTCCTGCCAAAATGTTTGGACGTCCCTACCAGAAATAGTGTAATTCAGCATCCCGCATGTGCCAACTGGACAGAAACACTGTGCTGTGTCGCACTTCATATATTATTTCCTTACCATTCCCACTAAAGCTAAGTAAAAAGGAGCAGAACTAAGGGAGATATTTGTCCTTTTAATAAATCTGGAATGATTGACATAGCTTGCACTGAAAATTGATACTGATTCAGGGTAGGCAAAAAGCTTGACTATTCATAGATAATGTTTTTCAGAAAATGTTTCTGCGCCACCAAAATCATTATTTTTAACCTTCAGAGGGGCATCTGTACTGTACTATAGGGGGGGATCACAGTTTCTTATGATACACTCTCTACCAAAATAACTTTTTATATTTTTCACTTGAATATTGAAACTAGAGAATATTCAGTGTAGTCATGGATAGGGCGTAACTTTGTCTCTCTCCTTGACAGTGCAGTCCTAACCTCTGTTTAGGCTATCAAAAGTCCTGGCACAAGTCTTGTGGTGACTTGGGGTTGTTGCAAAAGTGATGGACAGCACTTCCGTGCCACTAGAGTGGGGTTTGGGGGGTCTAGGCCAGTGCACAGACATGTGTGTGCCTCCCTATTCCACTGTGGAATGTGGAGATGTCAGTTGTTCTAGCCTATTGGTTAGGATTGCAGGGCAAGGCTGTGATCCTAAACCTCAGTTAGGCTGGCATATGTCCAGGCACACTCGTGGCACACAGATGTTTTGCTCTCATGTCTAGCCAATGCATAGACATGTACAAGCCTCCCACACTACCTTGGGAACAGGGAGCGCGTGAGTTGTGCTGGCATAAAAAGGATAGGATTGCTCCTTGCCTTTTTATTTTTAAGTTCTTGTCCATTTATATCATTGAGGCAGGCTGTAACTAATGGTTGTACTGGGAGACCCATTTACTTCTGCATTTTTGTTTATACTGTTTGTCAACAGCTGGATAATATTAGTTATCTCTACCCAAGATCATGTTGGTATCAGCTGTGAATACCCAAACTGTATAAACTGTAGCTGCGCCCATTATTTTATATAAAGAATTTTTACTTGGTAGGAATGTATTTTTTTTTCTTCAGAGAAATTGAGACCTCCTTCACAGTTTTCTCTTTAAGAAAAAATCTGAAAAGATACAATCCTTTCAGAAGCCTCTTTAATATATATACATATAGCTGGAAGACCTTTGACATTCTCTAAGAAAAAACTGCAGCTGTGCCCACATTTTAGATGACAGGTTTGTACTAGGTAGTGTTGCTTAGAGAAATGAAGCCCTTCTTCCCATTTTTATCTTTAGGAAAAAAAGCACAGCATGATTCTATTTAGATAGTTATTATTATTCCACTGAATGAACTTTCAACTGTGTTTCTGATGGAGGTCTTACTTATTTAAAGCTACTTTTTAAAAAAAGCTATGTGTAATTCTTAACAATGCACTAGGAAACAGCCACTTAGAATCATCTGTAATTATAATAACAACATTACACTCACTCGGATTTAAAAAAATTATTTTATAGAATTGGCTTAGAGTGAACTGTTCTTATCTTTTGCCTCACATTTATCTAAGGTTTCCTAACCTGGCAAGTGCACTCAAAGATTTGAAAGGCAGCTCTCTTGACACAATGTGTTCTTCAAGATGTAGAAAGAACATCTGTCAATGCAATCAGATAATAGGATTTTTGTTCCTAATATGAACACTGACTGCCAGTGGTGGTAGTATTCGGCATTATGTATTTTAGTCTGACTTTCAATGCTTTTTCTTGCATGTGTATGTGAATCTGAATTCAATTTGACACATAATCAGGTAATGGGTAGCAATTTTTGCATATGAGTCAAGTTAATTTATACGTACTCAACCCAGTTAGTTTCATTGGACCGCATTGGAGACAATGCTTACATTGATGCCTGTTAGATCACATTAATGGTCTAACATTAATGGTCTAATGGGAGCTTAAAAACAGGGCCACAAGTCTGCCAATTAAAGGTGCTATTGGTGTTCTGTCAAGCTCAGAAAATAATACTGGGGCTTTGTAAAATCTCACTTTAAAAGAAAGAACTTTGCTAGTCATCTCTGTCAACCTTTTCCCTCCCCAAAGCCTTCCCTGCTGGTTCCCCTAAAGGCACTTCTCCTTCTTTACACAGAGCCAGCTTGATGATGAGTTGCCTGGGCAGGCAAAAATATATGGCTGGTGAAGGGAGGGCTGTCTATTTCTTGGTAGCCTACATCTTAATGAATACAACAGTTGCTAACTATGTAGCCTGGTGCAAAGCTCAAATTGTTGCCCCAGAAGTGATTTCACAATCGGAAGGGATGTCATCCCTGGGTACTTTAAAAAAAAAATTGGAGGAAAAACCTGCCTCCTCCTCCTCCTCAGCACTTCACCACCCATTTGCTCTGCTAGTGGCACAGCTAAAGCACCTATTTGTTATCTGGTGTCGAAGAAGAGTTTGTTGCCCCCCACCACATCAAAATCAAAATTAATTAAGTAAAAAAAATTAGTTATGGAAACTGTGCTGGGGCAACCAGGAATGGTTATTCTTTCTCTGCTAAGTATAAGATGAGCACCAGTTAGAAGTGCCTGTCTACCCATTTAGCATGGGTAACTGAATTATGATATATGTATAAGGAAATGAAAGCTGATTCATAATATTAGTTCCATACAGTATTCAAATTACATCTCACTGGCTCCCAGAGCAATCAGTATCATGAGAAAGTTGAATTAACAAAATCCACTTTTTGTTCCATAGGCTCTTGTGTTTTCATTTTCTGGTTAATTGGCCATAATGTTTGAAATAGTATATTCCAATGCAGTTTGTTTCATTGCATTCTGCATTAAAGTATCTTTCCATAGATAAGTAACATATTATCATTCATACATAACCCGTTTTTCAAAATTTTAGCCACTAGTGTCAAGCTTAGCTTGTTGCCCCTTAAAGTTTGTAGCCAGGTGCAACTGCACTCCCTGCACCCGCTAGTTGTGCCACTGGAATAGGGGAAGCCATGGGTGGAGGGTCCTGAAAAAAATGTTTTGCATTGGGCCACATAGCTCCTAAGGCCATCCCTGTCCTTAATTGATAACCAGCCTTTGGAAATTTTAGAGGGATTTTGAGACTACAGCACAAGAGAATTATTAGAGTATTGATATTTAATTCAAGGATTTTCAAGGAAATATTTTTGTGAAAAGTTGAGGTTTATCTTCAGAACACATTAAATGCTCTCTTCTGAGAAAAGTCTGTTGTCAGGAATAAGTAGTAAAAGCTTGGCTACAATATCCCTGCAGTTTGTCACTGGCTGACAGAACTGAGAAGTATAAGGTGATCTCTGAAGTTGTTGAGTTCCAGCCCATTAGGTGCCATGCAGATTAGGACTGTGAACTCTGTGTTGAAGTCAGTGGGAAGTTCATGATGCACAGGTGTGATGTGCATGTTTCCATCTGTGTAGCTAATGAGGCACAGTGTCACATTCTGTCCTCGTTTGGTAGTGGTGATGGTCACCTCTTTAACCCAGAAGATCTGAGACAAAATGAAAACCTGGTCTATGACAAAGTTGGAAATGCGATTAGGCAGATGCAACTTTCTCCTCCAAGTGGTGTCTCAATGTATACAATTCTAATATGTATGCACAGCTGACACAATGGGGCATGTAACAGCTTTGAAGATATGTGTGATAATATATGAGTGGGAGAGTTAAGCAACATAGGTAGCAGTAATATGCATCCATTCTGATCTGGGGCCAGGATTCTTGGCGATGGAGGAAACATGTGAAGGACATGTGAATTTGGAATGAGGATCCTCCCATGTTTTCTGCCTGCCTGGGACAGCACTGGGCAGGCAAAAATATATAGTTGGTAGAGGTTTTTCTTTGAAGTCAACAAGCTGCATAGGCCTAATGCCAAAGTTCATAAGGCTATTTAGCTTTTATAATGACAATGCAGTCTAAATGTTTGACATTCTTCACTTTGCAGAAAAAGGCAGCTTGCTGATTTTAAAAAACACAACTTCAGATAAACCAAACAGTATACTGACCATACTGTTTTGATCACTTACAAATGCGTAATTAATGTTACAAATGCAATATCACATTCTCCCAAAGAAGCAGAACTTTCTAAACCGGAAGTTTCCAAACTTGCATCACCGCTATGTGTTAATCACCATTCAGAATAATTGCTGGCCACATTGAGAATGATCCAGCCAAAGTAAAAACACTTTTGAAATCTATTGATTTCAATGGGAAATTTTTTTTTGAAAAAACTCTTCAAATAAAGTGCTTCCTCGATGGGCTGCAGCAGCCCTCACTCCTATCTGATGCTACAGTCAGCCAAAGATCCCCTTTCCAGACTAAACTTTGCACCATTGTGACATGCTCACAGGTTGCATAGGGGCTCTTGCATCACTAGAGAAGAACAAGGGTTGCTGCATTGATGTTAAAGCCCAGCTCTTCTCTATGACTGAAAGCAGAAAAGTGAGCGAGCATGAACAGGCATGGAGAGAAAGATGAAATGAGATAATCTGCCCAGCTATAGCACCTGTCAAACCAACAGCTGCTAAGCCATCTGGAGGTTACTCCTCTGAGGCTCTCCAAAGCATTGGGCCTGGATAAAATCTAATTGAGTAAAATCATCCTTATCACCATTAGACTTGGAATGGTGGATTTTGAGTTACCTATAACAAACCAGGAGAGAGATCTTGGGGTGCTGGTGGACAGCTTGATGAAAGTCTCAACACAGTATGCAGTGGTGGTGAAGAAGATCAAATCCATTCTCAGAAATCTAATTTTAAAAGGGATTGAGAAGGAAACATCCATTGTTATTATTATGCCTTTGTACAAATCAAATGAAAGGCCACATCTTGCGAATTGTGTCCTGTACTCAACACCACATCTCTAAAAGTATATAGTCAGTGATGGGCTTCAAAGAAATTAACAACCGGTTCTATGCTCATCTGGCAGCCACTTTTAAATGGCTATTTTTAAACTTTATATGTCCTATCTCTTGTTAACAACCGGTTCTATAGAGTAGGTGCGAACCTGTTGGAGCCCACCAATGTATATAGTGGAACTGAAAAAGACACTGAAGAGAGTGAACAAATGATTACTGGACTGAGGTACCATTATAAGGTAAGGCTATGTTGTTGGGGGTGCTTCAGTTTATGTTGTTGGGGGTGCTTCAGATGCTTCAGGCATCTGAGAGAGGGCATGATTGAGACATATAAATGCATGGAATGGATATAAGTTCATTTCCCTCTTTCACAGCATCAGAAGCAGGGCAAATCTACTAAAATTGACTGGTGGGGATAGTCAGAACAGAGAAAAGGAAATATTTCTTTCCATAATAATCTTTGTAAATATACATAAATAATCTTTGTAACTTATTGCCAGAGGGTGTCAAGATGGTGCCTGGCCTACATACACTTAAAAGGAGATAAATTTATGGAGGAAAGGACCATAACAGATTACAAGTCATGATAAGTATATGCAACTTCTGGGGTTTAGATGGAGAAATGTTGAATACTAGATGCATGTGAATGGCAATAGGATACAGATAACTTGAATGCTCCCACAGGCATCTGGTGAACCTATATGAAATTCAGAAAGCTGCACTGAAAGAGGCCTTTGAACTGATCCATCAGGGCTCTTCCTATGTTCTTATGGAAGGTTTACAAGAAACAGGAGAGAATAGTGTCACTCTATTTGAGCCATTTAAAAATATATGACAGATTCTGGTAGTTGTTCACTCTGGGTCCTGACTTTTGACAAAATGGCAAATCTAAGAAAGCTCCTATCAAAAGATGCTAGTGGGGAACAAGTTTTAGGAAACTCTCCTCAAATGTTAGGCTTCTAACAGAAAATATGCCAAGAGACTGACATGTTTGGAGCAAATGAGCACTGTATTATTTTCTGTGTCCTCTATTTTCTGCACAGATATAAATCATAATTGAAGCAGCTATTGGTTTGACCAATAAAGGATCTAATGCTTTTTATCAAATGTCCAGAAAAGCACATAATGTAACATATATATGAACGTCACATATACACACACTGAAACTCAAGCTTGAGTCTCCCTTGGAATAATTTTCTATATTATGGTGGATCTACATTCATCTATGGGAGGTAGATTAACAGATCATTATCATATGCAAGAGGAATAGCTCTAAAAGGTGAACATGTAATTAAGGAGAGTTGGGGGAATAAAGTACAAGAATATTTGACTTCAGGAGATAGAGTGACTTGAAACATTCCCAGTTCCTTTCATAATTATCTCCTAGCATGATGAAGATTTATGGAGCCCTGCTTATTTCATATGAGCAATGGTTTCCTTCCCCAAACTGATTATTGACCAGAAAATGTTCATTCTGTAGCGCTAGGCATTGGATGCCCATTTATCTCCCTTTTAGGGACATGCTATTGTGAAAATGATTAAATATTGTGGGGGTGCAGGCTCCGAGAAAACCACCCAGTGAAGCTTTCATGCACATCCATGTCAATGTGTAAATGATAGTATCTAAGTCACTGCCAGAGAAAAGGGAGTAAGAGCATAAACCTAACCATGTCTACTCAAAAGTAAGCCCTACTGTGTTCAATGGGTCTTACTCCCAGGAAAGTGTCTTTTGTATTGCAGTCTTTGGGGTCTATTTGTCCCACCCCACATGATCCCATTGTATTCCCTGAATGTGAAAGTCTCAATACATGAGATAGGATTGATGACAAACCTCAGCACTCATTTATCTCATCAGTGTTTCTCAAACTGTGCGTCACAATCCAAGATGGGTCATTTTCATGCTTGGAAGCTACTTTAGAAATGCTTGGTTATTGTATCACTTTGCAGCATTCCTTGTTGTCACTGCAAACAGCTAGCCATTATGGTTTCACTGCTTGAGCAAATAATTCCTATCTGGCCTCACAAGGAAATCAGCAAGTGGTAAAGCTGCCCCTCACTACTGGGAGCTGAATCCCTGTCACATGGATTAATTCCTCATCCACCAATGCTCCAGTCAATTGATTAGTACCACTTTCCTGCCTTGCTTCATGAACTAGAAAAGGGGCGAGGCCAGGTCGGATTGCAAGCACTGCTTGGAGCAAGCAGAAATTGTGTTGCTGCTATTAACACAATATATGCGTCCCATTCCCCCCAAAAGCCATGTAGAAAGCTCCTTCCCTCACATGGTCCTTTTTTAAGAAGCATTTTTACGAACCATTTTATAAGACACTAGTGAAAAGCGTATCCGTGTTGCAGGAGTAAAATTCCCCTGTACGCCATCCCCCCATGGCACATCAGTCCCCCATGCACCAGTCCCCCATGCACATGAGTGCCCAATGCACATCAGTCCCCCATGTGCATAATCACCCATGCACAACAAACCCCCAGGCGCATCAACTCCCCATGCACAACATCCCCTCATGAGCACCAACCCCCTATGCACATCATCCCCCCATGCGCATCATCCCCCCATGCGCATCAACCCCCATACACATCAGCTCCCCATGCACATCATTTCCTCCATGCACAACATCCGCCCATGAGCATCAACCCCCCAATGTGCATCAACCCCCATGCACAACACCCCCACGCACAGCATCCTCCCCACTGCAACCCCTCCCTCCAAACAACATCCCCCCCAGTGCACCAGGCACTGAATACCAAATTGGCTGGATGTTGGTCAGTCTTCCATGTTAAGTATAGGACAAAAACACGTTGCACCCCTTTTCAGCCACTTACGGGTTAAATTTCTCCACATTGGTTCTTGGTCAGTGTTGATGTCACAGAAGGAACATCCTTCCCAAATTTCAAGCTTCTAGGTCCGGGGGTTGGGGCAGAGAATCCGTCAGTCACTGATTCTTCAATGCAAAGTATAGGGAGGAAAACGCATTGTGCCTCATTTCACCCCACTCTGGTTGGAACTTCCAAAAACCTGCACCCCTTGGTCACTCACCCCAAATTTCACGCTTCTTGGTCCAGCGGTTTTGTCTGGGTGTTGATGAGTGAGTGAAGGAGGGAGGGAGGGAGTGACTTTTCTATTTTATATATATATAAGATTTTTACAAACCAATATTAATCACACTCCGAATATTCCCAAAATACCCTACGTTTCCTTATTTGTTTAAAACAGTGATTCTCAATCTTCCTAACGCCATGACCCCTTTATAAGTTCCTCATGTTGTGGGGACCCCGAACCATAAAATTATTTTTGTTGCTACTTTATAACTGTAATTTTGCTACTGTTATGAATCGTAATGTATATATCTGATATGCAGGATGTATTTTCATTGTTACAAATGAGATGTGTGTTCTATGCACACATTGCACACAATGGGATTTATTTCAGAGTAGGCATGCATAGGATTGGGCCCTGAGGCTGTCAGCCCCAGTGCACGTGCAGCTACAGGCGGAGGACTGGCAAGCCTGGCCCCCTGAACCAGAGGTCTTTAGGCAACCCCCAGGAAAGCTCTAGGCGACCCCCAAAGGGGTCCCGACCCCCACTTTGAGAAATACTGCTTTAAAGGATCTGTGTAAGGTAGGAATAAAGTTAGTTGTTAAGGAAACAAATCACTACCTTCTGATCTTCCCATTTGTTTTGTGTTCCAAGATGGGATAATTTTCATTTGTCAACATGTATTCTGCTTAGAAAAGGACTAAAGGATTTTGGCTCACACAACATATTTGCAGGTTATAGTACCTTCTCCAAGGCCACAATTTGATTCAATGAACTTAGAGAGGCGCCCAGATTGCAGTACTTTCCAGGTAGTGTTATATATGCTTTTAGAGGAAAGTCTTCTGCATAAGATTAATATGTATCTGAATGCCAGATGGCTCCCTCCACAATGATCTTGTCAAGAGAAGAGCACTAAAGCAACCACAGCCCTTCCCACCCCTAGGTAGGTGCCTTTTCTCTAAATAATTCCAGAGTGAGCTGAAAAAGGATATGAACCAAGAATGGGCCCCCTAAGTGCTCTTATTAGCACCTTCATCATCTACAACCATCTGGTACTTTTTGTTGAGAGGTGCTGTAAACAAGAATTTAAGAGACTAAATATATGTATCCACAGCTGCTTCTTCATGCTGCAGTTTTTTCTCCTTTTTTACTCTCTCTCTCTCTCTCTCTCTCTCACACACACACACACACACATAGATTACACTGCAAAAACCACACACCAGATTCTGATAGCCACTTCTACCTCCCTTGTTCCAGATTTTCTTAACAGAACAGACCAGTTGATTTTTTTTTCCTTTAAAAAGAAAGAGTATAAGTATAAGCAGGCCTCCATATTCACAAACCCAATTATCAGTGGTTTCAATATCTGCAGATACGGGGAATACAAACCCCATTACATTTAGTTTTTCTGTAGTAATGCTTACAGTGTAGGTCTTCTATTTTAACTTTCATGCTGAACTGAAGAACTGATCATGCAGATAACCAGCCTTCATGCTAGAGGGCGACTAACCCTACAATCCAGAGTAACTACAGGAGCACATAAAAGACATTACCCCAGACAGTCACAAATAAAGAGCCGGACACAAGTGCTGGATTGAGGGCCACTTTTATTAACTATTTAACATCTTAGAAATAAACAGGGACTGCTCTAAAATAGCCGTGCAGTCTAAGGGGATGCGGCTTTCCGCATATTTCCCCATCCAGATGTTAAAGGTGGTAAAGGGCGTTCCCAGCCTGGGCTCAGGGCATTTCTTGAACAGAGTTCAAGGATGCCCGTCTTTGCCAACCCGAAGGTCAAGGTAGCCGGATGCGCAGCCGCCGGCTCTCCGGCCAGACACTGCGCCTAGGTTTCCCATCCAGGTAAGGGGGTTCGTCAGACTTACCCCCGGAGCCGGAAGAGCATCTCAGGGTGCTTCCTCACCCCCAAACCCTTGCTACCTAAGGCTGCACACCGAGGCCTATCCTGCCTACTACTGCACGACTCCTGCCACCCGGTGGGCCAGCCTGGCGCTTGGCCCCACTACAAAAAAGGGAGCAGTCCCTGTTGCAAGTTAAACAAGAGAACATCAGCAGCCATGGGAGACAAATGCACCCCATCGGCCCTGTATAACTCTGGCCGCCTCCAGTTAATTTGGGAGTGCCAGATGACTGCACCACCCACACTAGTGAGGAAACGAGCCACATAAGCATTAATACGCCTGCGTGACACGTTGACCCTCCCAGCGCTTCTAGCGCCTGACCACACACGTCTGGGCAACATCTCAGACCAGACGATGCACACCCCTGGGTAATAAACCTTAATCTGGGAGAACTCCCTAGTGATCTGCACTCTCAGAGTAACTACAGGAGCACATAAGAGACATTATGTGCATCCATAGTTACTGCACTACCTGGTGAAAACCTATGGGAAATTCATACTGCAATCTAGAGTAAATTGTTCTTACACTGGAGCAAGGACTCCTTGTAGTTACTCTGGATTGCACCCTAAGAGCACAATTCTAACCATGTCTACTCAAAAAAGTCCCATTGCATTCAATGGGTCTTACTCCCAAGAAAGTTTCTTTAGGATTGCAGCCTAACAGGAAGCAGGAATACAATTCCATTATCAGGAATGCAATTATCATTATCATGTAATTCTCTGACTCAAAAACAAATCCTGAGTCACTGAAGCCTGTACACAAGTATTTTTCAGTCTTTTATGCATGTGACTCATTAGTCAGTGAAAAACATGCATTTGCAGGACATGAATCACCTGACTCAAGTTCCCATTTCTACTCAGAATGTTGATGTCTTTAGCCCACCAGAAACCTTATGATGGGGTACAAGCCAGAAAGTTTATTAAGAAACCTCAAGATTTGAGACAAGCCTTATCAGAATTCCTTTTGCTGTTCCTCATCTTTTTGGTTACACTTCAGTCCATATTCCTACCATTTGCTGGGCATTTCACTAGCTACCAATAATTCTTGTTGGGAGTAAGTATCTTTATATCTTCCAAATAAGGCAAGGGAATATAAATTGCACTCCCTGGATTGAATTGTTCATGGTGTACATGTCAATCAGCCATGATGATATTCATTTAGCTGCCTGTAATTAATCTTTGGCAAAATGGAATTCCATAGTAAATCTTAATTATGACCAGATGTGTTTCAATACAGACTTTCAACCCCTCAATTGCCCAATATGGCCCTACTTGCTTTTTGAATATAAATCATTAATTAACTCAGTAAATAATCATAGGCATGCTGTAAGCATAATGAGAGACCTGTTAACTCTGCTAAAAATTCAAAGGGCGGGATGTTTTGTAGGAATGCAAATAGTTGCTTAACACAGGAAGTCAGGCTGGATGGTGCTCAATATATGCAGCTGGCTCTGACATCCAATCTCATCAATAAGGCTCTTTGACATTGCAAATATTTTAAAATGCAGGTTCACACATGGGGACACTTGCACAGCCAAATAAGAAAACAGCCAAGAATTACAGTGGTAAACGTCTTCCATCTCACAAGACTTCGAGGCTCGAGCCTTCAGCAAGTTTTGAACATGTCCTGAGTTTGAAAAAAAGTGATCTGGAGATACACCCTACATATTGCTACCTAGCTCTGACAAAAAGAAACAAGTGAAAATCAATAACACCCCTTAGACTATACAAATAGGTTTGTAACCTTAAGGCTCAATCTTATGGTCACTCTATGCTGCCAGAAAGAATCACAGGCATTATGGGTTGTGGAGAGGAGAAATTCAGATTGGAATGGAACAAAATCTTATGTTTGGTCATGATGGCTCAGATGGATATAGAGTAACATGAGTGTATGAGGCATATGGCAAATTCCATCCACACCTCCTAGTTGGGTGCTGGTGTGGGATGATACCAGCAGGAACTAATGCTCCCAGCTAGGCTGAAAGTAACAGATAGAACAATGGAGAGAGAAAACGGTGGGTGGGAATCATAAAGATTGACAAGGAATGCGCATGACACATATAGCTAATAAATGATCATGTTACTGTTGCATGCTCTTGGTCTTTGCATCCATTATTTAGTAGGATGGGCAGATTGTGGAGCATCTGATGTTCTCAACATTGGTCCTTTATAAATGTACTAGCGAAAGGCGTTCCCGCGTTGCGGCAGTAAAATTCCCCCGTATGCCATTCCCCCATAATCATCAACCCCCCATGGATAACTTTCCCCCAGGCGTAACAACCCCCCATGCGCAACTTCCCCCATACACATCAACCCCCCCAAGCGCAACTTCACCCATGCGCATCAACCCAGTATGCACAAGTTACCCCATGCGCAACTTCCCCCCATGCACATCAACCCCCCATGCACAACTTTCCCCATGCACAACTTTCCCCATGCGCAACTTTCCCCCATGCGCAACTTCCCCCCATGTGCAACTTCCCCCCGTGCGCAACTTCCCCCCGTGCGCAACTTTCCTTCATGTGCATCATCCCCATGCGCAACTTCCCATATGCGCAACTTTCCTCCCATGTGCAACTTCCCCCATGCGCAACTTCCTCCGTGTGCAACTTCCTCCGTGCGCAACTTTCCTCTGTGTGCATCATCCCCCCATGCGCATCATCCCCCCATGCGCAACTTCCCCATGCGCAACTTCCCCCATGCGCAACTTTCCTCTCATGTGCAATTTTCCCTGTGCGCAACTTCCCCCCATGCGCAACTTCCCCCACGCGCAACTTCCCATATGCGCAACTTTCCCCCCGTGCGCAATTTTCCCCTGTGCGCAACTTTCCCCCGTGCACAATTTTCCCCATGTGCAATTTTCCCCCATGCGCAATTTTCCCCCATGCACAACTTTCCCCTATGTGCAACTTTCCCCAGGTGCAACTTCCCCCCGTGCGCAACTTCCCCCGTGCGCAACTTTCCTCCATGTGCATCATCCCCATGCGCAACTTCCCATATGTGCAACTTCCCCCATGCACAACTTCCTCCGTGCGCAACTTCCTCCGTGTGCATCATCCCCCCATGCGCAACTTTCCTCCGTGTGCATCATCCCCCCATGCGCATCATCCCCCCATGCGCAACTTCCCCCATGCGCAACTTCCCCCATGCGCAACTTTCCTCTCATGTGCAATTTTCCCTATGCGCAACTTCCCCCACGCGCAACTTCCCATATGCGCAACTTTCCTCCCGTGTGCAACTTTCCCCCCATGCGCAACTTCCTCCCATGCGCAACTTTCCTCCCATGTGCAATTTTCCTCCCATGTGCAACTTCAACCATGCACAATTCCCCCTCATGCGCAATTTCCCCTCATGCGCAGCATCCTCGCCAGCGCAACCTCTTCCTCCGAACAACATCCCCCAGTGCACCAGGATCTGAGCACCAAATTGGCTGATGTTGTTCAGTCTCCCATGTTAAGTATAGGACAGAAACATGTTGCCCCCTTTTCAGCCCCTGAAGGGTTAAATTTCTCCAGATGGTTCTTGGTGGGAGTTCAGGTGACAGAAGAAACTCCCAGAATTCCATGCTTCAGGCCCAGCAGTTGGGGCGGAATGTTGATGAGTCAGCAATTCTCAATGCAAAGTATAGGAAGGAAAACGCATTGCGCCCCTTTTCACCCCCTTCCGGTTGGAATTTCCGAAAACCGGTTCTTAGTGCACCCCTCAGTCACGGAAGGAACTCCCACCCCAAATTTCACGCTTCTAGGCCCACCGGTTTTGGCAGGGCGGTGATGAGTGAGTCAGTCAGTCAGTGAGTCAGTCAGTGAGTGACTTTTCTCTTTTATATATATAGATAAGGACTGCAGTGGTGGGCTCCAGCAGGTTCACACCTACTCTACAGAACTGGTTGTGAATGAGGGATAGGACATATAAAGTTTAAAAATAGCCATTTAAAAGAGGCTGCCAGATGGGCAGAGAACCTTTTGTTAATTTCTTTGAATCCTATCACTGATAAGGAGAAAGGCTGACCAGGGTGACCATATAAAATAGAAGAATAGAGGGAATTGAGGCAGGTGCTGCTTTTTAAACGCTTCTATGTTGAGCTACACCTGCCTCAATTCTCTCTTCTATGCAAAGCTTAAAGGTAGACGCACTCTGTCTTCCATTCTATGCGGTCACCCTGGCCTGACCCAACTTTTGATTACCTATGGAGGTATACCCTACAATCCAGAGTAACTACGGGAACACGTAAGAGACATTTACGTCGACACAGTTGCAGCACCACCTAGTGAAAACCTATGGGAAATTCATATTGCAATCCAGAGTAAATTGTTCTTACACTGGAGCAAGAACTCCTCGTAGTTACTCTGGATTGCACTCTTTATCAGTGGGATATGATTTAGAAGGGGTTACTGGAGTCACAGTGCAATTTCCTGGTTCAAAGCCTTTGCTTATTAGTCAGCTGGGGATAAAGATGTCAAATAGTGACATATCAAATAACAAACAGCACAGTGTAGGGTAAACATAGCTACTGACTTTGAATATCTCAGTGGCCCTTTCAGGATGCTGAGGCATGACCTAAGCCTCTGAAGTGACAAAAAATAATAAAAAAGGTGAAAAATTGGCCCCCAAAATGAGAAAAACAAAAAAAAATTCATCACAGCATCCCATTTACGCCATTCATTTATGACCTAGTAAGTTATCTACCTGCAGATGCTTATTGCCCTCTCTGGATTCTGATGTCAAAGAGGTTTATATGCAGCTCATTTCCTTCCAACTTAATCCATGCTGAACATGTTGAAAGGAATTTTGGCACATGCTTATCACTTTCTGCTTCTCTTATACACTTCACATTGCATGCATCTTGTATAACTGATCTACAAATATTACCCTCTGTTATTTAGTCTCTGTTCCCTGGAAAAAAATTCTCATCTAGACATCATAATATGTTTAAGATTCCTCAGTGAGAAGAATAAAAGAGCAACAGTAATTTTAATGCAAGCTCTCACTCATCCAGCCAAACTAAGATCAAACCTTTCTTGACACTACAGATGAAATGAATAATATTTCAGTGTTAATAGATATGTCAGATTTTCACAATGATATGTTAACCAATCATGCTCTAAGCATACCAAAAATGTAATCACCGCCTTCAGAATAAAAGCTATTGAGATGAAAACATTCTTAGGAGGTTGCTTTAGTGGAGGAGAATTGTGCCCATAGCAGGTGCTCCAAGTAGTACTACTTGTTTTTCTTTACCACACCTCAGAAGATTTAAAATGAATACATGGCCCCAATCTATGAGGCCTTTATGACAACAGTTTCACATTCTGCAGTTGTAAACTACAACTGTAGTGTGCTCATTGGAAGAGCTGGCATAAATGAAGAAGGTAAGGTTGGGAGGAGTGGGTTTGGCCGAGTGTAGCCACCACAACTCAAGCTGCAATCCAAAGATCATCAGACAAAGCTAGTACCCAGCATTGCAAATCCTTACTCCCTTTTTCTTTTCAGCCTTTCCCCCTGATTCATTCCTGAAATACAACCAAAGCTGCTGTGCCAATTTATTCTGAACAGCCATCATTATGGGCCACCTCACAAAAGGCCCCTTCTTGCTGGGGAATTAGGTCTGTCTCTCTTCAGTACATACCTTATCCTATCCTTACAAACATCTCTTATCCTTCTCCCACTTGTGAATGAATCCAGGTTACCTCCTAAATCAGAAGGGGCATTAATCAGGAGGTTCAGCTGATCTTTGCACTCTTGCCCATCAGCTCCTATGATGCTTAGTTCTCAATCCAACAGATACAGACTGGTAACCCTAGTCTTTCCCAAGCCTCTCTCATAGATCCACAAATACTTTACTATCTCCATGCAGTAAAATTTATGACACAGAGATGTGTATCAACCTAGGACTGTGATGCTCTATATGACCCAGTTCTGCTGTTGTAAATGGCCAGAAGACCACACAGCATGCCGCTGGTTTACATTTTGGGTCTGCCACTGCAAACAGCAGTAATAAAGAAATGCAGGGTCCTTCTCCTGTCATACTCATTTTTAATCATTTTATTTAGTTAGTTATCTTATGTGCTATAAGCTGCAGTTTCATATAAGCTATTAGTTTAGTAGAACTGATGTTAAAGAATCCTTCTGGGAAACTGAAAAAACCATACATTGTCAGCAGAGTGTGTAGCCTCTGCCTGTTTTGTTGTCCAAACTTTAACACACACATTGAAGGAAACGCTGAACAAAAGAGGTAAGATGTCTCGCAGCCATGGGTGTGAATAACTCAGGAATAATCAGTTGGCAGGCTTAAGTCTAGGATGCCCTCTCTGGCACTTGAACAACAGCTAACAATGTTAACATCAACATGCAATGGAAAGCAAAATGGGCTGCTGAACCCCCAGATAAAGGCAGAACATATACAACTCTACACAAAAGATGCCAAGTTTTGACCCACCTCACAAACACTGGTAAAGTCTGAACAGGATCCATACCCAACATGTTGTCTGTCAGACCCCAATCAAATGGGGTCTACTATCTACCCCTAAGTGCGACTGTGGTGTTCCTTGACTAGCCATCACATTGTACTCAAGTGTACATCAGGAGCTTAAACCAGCCCAGTGTCTCATTTTTTCAGTGCAGACCACTCCATCCTTGAATAGCTGGGTAGACTGGACTTTAACATCTGATTTACCATACCATGTATTGTATGCTATATGCTAAATAAATAAAACTCAAGAATAAGGTTCCCTCTGGAATGCAGAAATGAGTTCTCAGGAAAAAGAGAATGCTGAGATATGTCTTTGAATATGGGTGAAATCCAGAGTAACTATGGGGAGTCCTTGCTCCGGAGTAAGAACGACTTACTCTGGATTTCAATATGAATTTCCCATAGGTTTTCACTAGGTGGTGCAGTAACTACAGGTGCATGTATTCTCTCTTATGTGCTCCTGTAGTTAGTCTGGATTGTGCCCCATGTCTTGATTACCTGTTGAATATACAGTATTTGTCTAGCCTTCCTTACTCAGGTTCTTAGAGACCAATCCTAAGTGTACCTATTCAGCAGTAAGACCTATTATAGTCTATAGAGTCTTACTCCCAGTAAAGTGTAGATAGGATTGCAGCATCAGTCTATTGTTTTATGCTCTGATTGTACCAAATATAAAAATTTTCCTTATTTTGCAGCAAGCCAGATTTTTATGTTCTTTGCATATGTTTTAAAATTGGGTGTGATAAAAGTATATGTTTTGAAGTCCCTTTGCTTGGGGCACGTTTTCTACTCTTCACTGAAGACAGACTTCAGAAGTGTTGAGAGGCATTTGCCAAACAGCTGTTTTTAATAAAATAGGAACTTCTGAACTTGAGAGTCTTCACTCTGCTGAAAATCCTGAGGGACAATTTTAACTTTCTCTCCCAGTAGCAGTGCCTGAGGCCTGCTGCCAGCCTCCTCTGAGAGTCAAGGCAGGCTGGTGGTGGGTGTGGGAAATGGCTGGGGAGGGTGGAACTGGAAGGGAGGTGGAAAACAAGGGAATTTATGCGTGAGGAGGACAGGAGGAAGAGTAGGAGAGGTGGATGATGTAGTGGCTCAGAAGTTGGTCTTAAAGCATCCTGGGTGACCTTGGACCAGATATCTGTCTCTTAGACTCACCTACCCAAAAGGTTGTTTGAAAGACAATAAGAGGGAAGGAATGATATACATCACCTTGAGTTCCTTGGAGGAAGGTGGGGTATAAAAATCTGAATACTAAGCAAGCAAGTAAATAAAGCAAAAAGGGTATGTGGGAGTACAACTAAGGACGCATGGACCATGTGAGGACCTGCAAATATAAGTTTTCATAAGTTCTCTTAACTCTACAAAGATGAAGTTTTAAGAACTTGGCCAAAAAAATGCATATGGGAAGTAACTACGGGCCCAATCACTTATAGGATGTGTAACGTACTGTCTTATAATTCCCAAAGTCAAAACTTGCCACTTTGCCCTGCAAAATCTTTTTCTGCTGCAGTAGCAACAGTATACAGGAAAAAGCTATATTTAAAAAACACATACAAAACGACTCATGGCTCTGGGATAATGCACAAGCCTTGAGTTTGCTATACCCTTTGTCTCCTAAAAATAGTGGCCCATTTCTCAGGTCAAGAGCATTAACTGCTCACTACCTCCTCAACTGAAGAAACTGACTGTCGCATTAATGTTTAAAACAGCATCTGGCAAAGCAATGCTTTAGAGCAGATTAACCCATTTACACAGTTTGAAAGCTGGCTACATTCTACTTGACTACAAAATCTGATCATTCTAGTGTTCAGCTGAGGTTGAAACTTGTATGAGTTACTTAGCAAATGTTGGACAAATCTGTAGCAGCACTTTTTCCACGTCTCCTATCTCAACATAATCGGAATGATAATTTAAAATCCATTTTTAATACTCAGGTTTTTTTTAAATTGATCACCATTTCCCCTGTTGATTAAAAGAGGGTTCACACAAATCCTGATTGGGTGAAGAGATGTTCAAATGAGAAACAGGATGATTTTATATTCTTAATAAAGAGGGTCAAATCAGACGATAGTCCTATCCAGTTATGTGGCAGAGGTGTTGCTGGGGCTCATTGGTTCAACTCAGTCAGGCCACTGCGTCAAAGGATACACTGGCTGCCCATTTGCTTCCATGCTGAATTCAAAGTGCTGGTCTTGACCTTTAAAGACCTCTACTGCTTGGGTCTGGGGTATCTGAGGGACCACCTGCATCCATACGATCCAACCTGTCACTTAAGGTCATCTGGGAGGCCCTGCTGACTGTGCCACCACCAAGAGAAGTGAGAGGTGTAGTGGCTATGAGCAGGGCCTTCTTGGTGGTTGCACCCCAGCTCTGGAACTCCCTTCCCTTTGACTTAGGAACTGGTGCCTCCTTGTACTGTTTTTGGTGGAACCTAAAAACGTTATAGTGGGCAAACGTTTTCAGTTAATAGGGAGGTTGGGTTTTTAGCCAGTTTTTTAATGATAATTTTTAGGGTGGTGGGTTGTTTTAATATTTTTATTCAAATAATTATATAAAATATATAAAATTATATAAAATTTTATATGAATATAAAAACTATATTCATACATTATAACAACAAAGCCATAAATTCAATCACTTAAATCTTCTAACCTATCCAGCTATTTACTGACAACCATATTTACTTTCAATGGATTCTTCTAAAAGTGTAATTTATCTATATAATTTCAATCACATCAGCTATACTTTCTTAAATTGAACCAAACTCATTTAAAATCAGTCTTCAAAATCCAATTAAATAAACAAATAAACAATTACTTTCACTTACCATTATTAATTAATTTTTCCCATACTAATTATTCGTTCTTCTCTGACTAGGCTAAATTAAAAAAAATTAATTCCAAATATAATAAACTATATAAATGACAATTTCAATATCTATACACCATCAAGCTAACATATTTACCTTTATATTTCAATTTACTTTTATATTTCAAATACTTATAATCAAATTAAACCGAGCTCAATGCTAATCAAAATTCAATTACTTAAACATTATTTAAACTTACCCTCCCAAATATTAATTTTCCCTATATTAATTCTTTATTATCCCCTCAATATATCCCACCCCTAAATTCTACCCAAGTGCTCCATATTACATTTTTATCCCACCCCTACCCAAAGCAACTGAAGGTCTTGTCTTAAAAATTTCAAGGCACTTCTGTTCATTACCCCTTTCTCCCCATCTTGACTTTTCTTCCCTGTTTTTACTTAACCCCTATCCAACACATTACATTTAACTTCCACACTCTTGAGAATCTTCTCTTCATCTTTACAATAATAGTCTGAGATATTTTGATTTTTCTCATTCTTCCCCACCCAATCGATTCCTTGTTGATTCTTTTCTTCTCGTCCAAATTCAAAATCTTCTTGTTCTAAGAGAATGATTGGTGGCTGCTGGTGTTCCTTATCTTTTTCTTCTGGCTTGCTTTGATCTTCTCTCCATATTGATTCATTGTCTGCAGATGATTCTTTTGCTGAGAGATGAAAATTTTTCTCAGTTCCTCAACAATGGTTCAAACACTTTGCTGGAACTTGTCTAACTTCTTGCTCAGATTATCTTCTGCTTTTTTGCAACAACAACTCAAAATTCTGTAAATCTAACTTCATAGTGATATGTTTGTTATCACCTTATTTGAGGGAAAAGACATTTCGCCTTAGCAGAGCGCTCTTGGCTTCTTCTTCAAACTACAATTCCCAAACGCCTCTGGGAGTGATAAAAGTCTTTCCATTTTCAGAGTTCCGTCAGATGCTTTGAATTCCAGAAAACCATAAAGAACAACAAACTTCAAAGTTCTCCGGTTTAAATTCAGTTAAATCCAAAATCTTTTCCCCCTCTGATTCTGCCAACTAACTGAGAATAAGCAGATTAAATAATAATAACAATAAGCAGTTCTGCTAACTTATGCTGAGAATAAGCATAGATCAGCTTTCTTGTTCCTTTTTTTGCAAATTCCTGTCAATCTCTCAGTTCATCATTATTCCTTATCTTGTCGTCAGATTATCTCCAATTAAAAAATCGTAAATCAGCTCCACTTTTGCTTAGAAAGTATTAATGAGTCTTTTGGAGTCTAACCCTGACCTTTGGGTTTCAACATCGAAGAGCTAAAAAGACAGACCGCCCCTTCAAATAACGCTAACTGTTCCCAACTCAGCAGCCTCTGACATTGGAATTGATTATAGGAGTTCCAGCTGTGACCATTTTGGTGTCAACAGACACAGAAGAATGTGGAAGTTCCCAACTTGGCTTCACTTTCATAGCCACCGCAGCCCTTCACCTTCATTGCCTCCTGTAAGTCCATGCCCTGAGCCACTGGCCCACAGAGTCTGTGGCTCAGGTATCAATGGGGTGAGCCACAGTGGTGTATAAACTCACTGATAGTCCTGATAGCTATGGTAGGCATGTGGCCAGGATGACTGGAGCTTGGTTGGTAGTAATGGTGGCACAATTCCGTACAGCTCTGTATCTAGATAACAAAGGCCTAATCTATCCATCCATCTATCCACGACATTATAATTTAAAGCAGATTAAATTTTGCTTACTTGCTGTCAATGCACACTTGTGTATTGCAATCACGTACTTCAAAACCATTTTCCTCAGATTTAAAAATATCTTTGAGGTTATTTTTTCTCACTTGCTGGTCACCTTAGCGTGTGGCTCGCAGCATAATTGTTAAAGGTGGCAGAATTGCAGATGGTTAAAAATGTGTTCAGGAGACAATCTTGTCCTAAAATGAGAAGTGAGGAAGCAGAAAGTTCAGAGAGAGAGAGAGAGAGAGAGAGAGAGAGAGAGAGAGAGATTCTGTGGCCATTAATGTTGATGTCTGTCAGGCCTTTTTTCCATTATCAGATGGTTAGATGGTTATCCAATTAAACAAATTAATTTGTCCAACGTACAATGCAGAAAGGTGAGAAATTTTGCACCTTCAAGAAGAAACGCTTTAAAGACATCAGGTCCTAATCAGATGTCATCCCACTTTGTTCTTAACAGCTGTCACAGGACTTACTGTGAATTTCTGCCCTTGCCTGAAATACTAACTACGTGGCAGTTACTACTCATATATTCTACAAACAAGAGAAAAAGATGGGCAAGAGCCATGTGAATTATTTAGGCTTCAATAAGCCAGCCAATTACATGGCAATAAGTACTTTTGAGTGATTTCTCTGAAAAGCATAATGATCAGGCTCATTATACATGTAGATACCACTCCACATAAGGTGTCGTTCTGTACTGTGAATTGAGCACCTTTTCTGTCAGAAATTCTTGTCCAGCTTTAGAAAACTAAATGAGATTCTGCACAACCATGACTAGTATTCAGCCCAAGGGATATAAACCAGCTGCATTTCAGGTGCATAAACTCAAGTTCTTTTATGTTTATAGCTCACTGTCATTGGTTGGTGTTCAATCAACTTTTTATAGACATATACAGAAGTCTTCTCTAATATTATCTTTTTTTTCTTGAAAACTCTTGTTCATGGCGGGGAACGGCTGTACACACCAAGCAACTTTTGGCCATCTCCAAATCAGTTCATTTTATTGTTTTTGTGGAAAACAGTTTAGAAATTGCTATTCCCCTTCTCTTTGCTTCTTGGTATACTTAGTGGGAGATAGAGCACCTGAACTTTCAAATGACTCTTTGCATCTCCTATTTATTGTCTCTGAATCAACACGTGCAACTGTTCAGTTTCACATCCACTAGTGTCTACCCATTATAGCATGCAGCCACACCAACATGTGTGTACCCTGACAGCCTGAGAGTGGTATGTAAAATGTTTTTTTTTTCCTTATTTCCATATAAGCTGCCAATTGCATAGAGGTCTCTTCATACCTGTGCCAACCATTGTGCTGGCACAAGTCTGAGAAGAGCTTGGGGAAAGGGGAGGTCAAAAAAAGAGAGGAGAACATATGGGACTGCTACTGGATCCATACCCTCCCTTCCCCATCATACCTCCAGTCCACCCCTAACATGCTTCATTACTCTCACTCTCCCTGCCCATAGTTCACCCATGTTGCAGACTTACTAGTGCCATAAGAACATCTTGGAGCTACTGCTGCATGTGGTGCTCCTCTTGTTATCTACAACAGCAGCCGCCTTGGTTTTGCACCTCTGTAAAGGACCGTGTGGTGCCACAACAATAATTAGGGCCAAAATAATAGAATAATAGAATTGGGCCCAAAATATAATTGGGCTCACATATTTTGGGCCCAATCCTATTATTCTGTTATTTTGGCCCCAATTAGCGGTGCAATCGTAAACAATTTCGGTCAGCACAACTCGCCCTCCTCCCTGTTCCCGCAGTGGTGTGGGGAGGAGAACACATGTGCCTCTGCACTGGTTAACCCCCTCCCACCATGAATGGCACAGAAGCACTTTTGCAACACCAGGCCATCATGGGATTTATGGCAGGACTGATGCCAGTCCAAGTCAGAGTTAAGATTATAGCCTCAGTTTACATTTGTTTCTGCAATTACAATAGCCTGATCTCATAGTTTATTGCAACCTGTTTAGGGAGTAAGGTTGTACAAAGAAGAAAAATGGCAGTGTAGGACAAAACTGGGTACTGATTCAGCTATAGTTCTGCAAGAAGAGCCAGAGACAATTTAAGATGGTTTGCATAGCAAGAAGCAAAATTATCCTCATCTTTTAGTAGTAGCAGGCCTCCGTCAGTCTTGAGAGACTATGGTATTGTGCTCAGCGCTGCATACACAGCATGCGAAGCACGAAAGCCTGGGTTGGATTGTTATGGAGGATAGGCTGTTACCCAAGCAGCAAATCCCCCCTCTCCACTCCACTGAATTAGTCCAATGGAAAGGCAGAACCAATACGATTTGATCCAGCTGGCGTTGCATAGCTGGGCTAAGGACAGGAGCTCACCATGTCTTGTGGGGCCAACCCGGGTCTCGAACCCTGGCCTGATGGTTAACAGGCACAGCATCTTAACTGCTTGCAAATGGTGGTTTTAGGGAAAGGCATAGATCCTTCACATAGATCCTGCAAAGTCAGTTTAAATCCCATCTGTGCATATCAGTGCAAATCTTGAAAACACATAAAAGGAAGCTGTATGGCAGGACTCAGTGCTATTTGGGAGGAACTGCTGCCACAATTAGTGTTTTACATTACAGGTCTGCAAGAAAAGTTTTTGTTTTTACTTTTTCTCACCTATTCAAACTCTCATTCATGTGAATATTGCTGTTAAAAATCTCATTTGTTTCATTATTCATAGGTCACTGCATCATTTCTTTACATAACTGTCATGCAGTGGCATACTTCTGATATAGCATGAGGTGCTTCATACAGTATGTGCCGACCTGCCCACCAATTCTCCCACATCCTCCCCCCCAGCCCTTCGTGGCCTCCCAGAGCAGTTTCAAAGGGCTTGTGCATAGCTCAGCTGCATGCGCATACACACCCTTTGCAACCAGCTGGGGATGCCTTCTCTAGGTGGCTGTTAAGGGTGTGTGTGTGTGAGGCTGTAACAGTGTCACACAACGTGCACTTTGCAGACAGTCAGGAAAGACTATGATCTGTGTAGAAGATAGTAGTGTGTATGGCTTTATGATGTCATGTGTGCCATGGGGCATGTTGCTTCTTCGGTACACCGCTACTCTCGTGCATTTTTACTTTCCATTGATCGTTGTCAAAGATTTAGGTGTAGCTAATTGTACTTTCTATCAAAGGAGAATGAATTTTGTAGGGATTGAATTACTTTAAAAGGCATCTGACTAACTAAGGATGCAATCCGAAAGACACTTTTGTGGGAGTAAGACCCATTGAACACAATGGGGCTTACTTCTGAGTTAAACGTGTATAGGATTGCACCCAAAATCTCAGACATCTACCCAAAAAAATTTTTTACACACTTTTATACCTTACAGACAAATTATAAATGCATGCAAACTAAGGTGTCATCTATTTTTAGTCCAAGTCCAAACACCTTGGTTGCTTTTGTTTTGTTTTTTGTTTTGTTTTAATTCTCATCTGTGTTCATAACTAAAACGACTGGGTCCTGTTCATTTATTTTTGATAATATCAGAAAAATTGACTCCTTCCCCAGGTTACATATACATAACTCTAATCAGCATCAAGAAGAGAGTACAATTTAAGTTTAGAATGGTTTATGTGTAAGTATAAAGGCATGTCTCATATGCCAGTTTAGTGATTGGCCATGCGAGACTCTCTCTGATTGGTCTATATCTCCTATAGCCTCTCAGCAAGCTGTGATATGTAAAGGTTTGCGAAGGTAATGTAAACACAAGATTTACATTTAAAATCTTAAAATTTTTCAAGATATTTCAAAAGGCTCTCGAAAAACTGAACGTACAGGTTACGTGGCTGAATTGAAGGTGGAAAATGGCATATTTTCTTTTTCGATTTTCCACTAGAGAACTAATTTCATGTTGAAAATAATGGATCATTTCTACTGTTAGTTTTGCCACATTGTTACAAGGTGCCCATTTTGCAGTGCATTATCCATTTTCCCAAGAGGTCATTTGTTTTCACTACACATTTTTCTGGAGACATATGGATTATTTCATAGACTTTTTTCTCCATTTATGTATTATAGCTCATAGATTTTTTTCTCTATGTATTTTGGAGTGCATAAATGACAGCTGGGCTCGTTTTACTTGCTTTAATCCAAAAAAAGGCATTAAAAAAGAGAACATGATCCTTATTCTGTGTCACATTGAGCAACATTCTGATTAAGGTACTTGAAGGAGACCAAAGGCAAAATTTTCCACCTTGCAAAAATTGCTCATTTTCCACTTCCCCTCTAAGCCACCTGCATTTACTAAAACCAATTTACAGGGCACACATATTCTCTTAGAAGCAGGAGGGAAGCAGGTGAGAGATCTTCCCCTGACCAAAGGAGAGAATACTGCATCTGGTATGGATTATAGCCAATAATTAACTTATCAAGAAAACACTATATACCACTTATTGGGTGTCATATGTGTTATCATGCAAAATTTAACTATTTCCCAGGGGATCACTGCAGTCCATTAGCAGCTGCCAAAAATGTGCACTTCTCAGAGCACTGTGCTTTATTAGATCTAGGCCTATATCCTAAAGTGAAATTAAGCCTCTGAACATCCACCTTGGACTGTGGTCAAAAGAAGAGATAGAGCTGGGTGTCATCAGTATAGGGGTGGCACCCCACTCCAAATCGCTGGATGAACTCTCCCAGCGGATGACCTCTCCTCTGCCCATGGATTATAGACTCTTCCAGACCTTAAACAGATGTCATACTTTATTAAAACTCGTCTAACAAATGGTGAGCTTCCTCAGATGTGAGATTCTTAATGACTTTATAATATTATTCACAATTCAGAGATGTTGTTCCATGCCCTTATTTTAACCCTCCTGGCAAAGAAAATAATGTGGTGGCTCAAAAAGGAATTGTTTGCACCTTGTGTGAACTTTAGCTAGAAATGCAATAATTTAGATATTTGCTTTGATTTTATTAAACAAATCGAAAGCACCTTTTTTTACCTGACTCCACACTACGTTCCAGTGTGAAGGAGATAATTCCTTTTCTTTGCACTCCCATTCAGTAGTCTAGTGCGGGAGTGTCAAACTAATTTCATACAGAGGGCCAAAGTTAGCATTCATCGTGCCTCCCGAGGGACCGAAGAGACATCATTAAGCAGATGGTATTATTCTCATATAGAAATTGATTAACTGCAAACAGAAGATATAGTGTGTGAAACTTGTTCATATTTTCAAGATATAATAAAGTCTAACCATCATGTTGAGACAACCCAGGGGCCTGATACATTGCGTCTGGTGTCCTTATATTTGACACCCAGGTCTAGTAGATGGGAAAACTATGTGTGCCACACATTATATGTAACTAGTGTAACCAATGGTTACATCATACAGTGGTACCTCACTTAACAAGCGATACACATAACAAGCAAAAATTTCTCTAGGATTCTGCCTCACATAACAAGTGTTGCTTCATTTAACAAGCACATTCGCTGGCAGTTAGGGCAGATGTGCTGGCTGGCAGCCCTTTTAAAAAGCATCAGGGCTGCCTAGTGTGCCTGCCTATAGTGAAAGCAACACTTCTGCGCTGTTTCTCCTGTGGCTGGGCGTCTGCTGGGCAGCGGGAGAGAAGAGCAGTGGAGAAGAGGGAAAGCAGCTCAGGGCTAGCCAGAAGGGAGCAGGGGAGAGAGAGGCTCAGGATGGAGAGAAGGAGAAAGTGGGGAGACACTTTGAAAGTGTCTTAGATTGTTTCATAGGTCATCAGAAAAGGCCCTTTCATGAGTACTGCCACACACAAAAATGCGTGGAGCAGCAGCAATAATAGGGGCACAATTCAGAGTTAGGGCAGTGAAGAGTGCCCTAGCTGGGCTGTTCCAACTATTCTGAATCCAGAGCAGAAAGTTATGCTGGATCCAGAGAGTCAGGAAGTCTGGGCTGCCGCAACTGCTCCAGAGCGTGCTCAGTAGGCATCAAGTCAGTGACACCTGGGGAGAGCTTGCTCCTGAGGAAACCTCCCCTCAGATCACACTGAACAAGTAACAGTTGTGGTGCCTGCCTTATTAGGAGTCCCTGAGGAGATGCCAGTACAGTCTACAGTGAATACAAGGGGCTTCTTGGAGTGGCCTGCTGTATCCCCAGATTAGTGGGCTGCCATAGTTGTGACATATCCTGAAGTTGAGAGGCAGGAGTAGCAGCTAGGCTGGCCAAGGACTCAGATTCTTGGTCAGCACTGCCATTCTTACTCTGCCTTATCATGGACCCGTATGGGTCTACTCATTACTATACCTGCTCCTGAGGTGGTATAACTCTGAGGAGCTGGAAGAGGGCATTTCTGCCCTGGAAACAGGCTCTAGAAACAGAGTAACTGCTTTCCTCTAGGCAGTGCTAAACATGCCCTCAACATGCCTCTCCTGAACTGCCTAGGCTGCCCCACTTATGGCAGCCCAGGTGAACCTGTCTTGGGGCAGCTTTTGTTGCCTTAGGCTGCCCCAAGCCTTTTCCAGAATAACTAGGGTGGCCCATTTTGCAGTTGGGTCAGGCCAGTGATAGATTGGGTATCCCAAGAGCACTTCTGGATTGTGCTCTAGATCTTTTCAGTAGTGGCATCAACTACTGGTATCTTTGGTATCCTTCCCTCTTGACCTAAAAACTGCTCCTTCCCTGGAAACATTCAGGCAAGGCTTGAAAATGTACTTGTTTAGACAAGCCCTCTGAGCTCCTGGCCTTTTAATATTTTGGGTTTTTTTTAATTATGAGGGAATTGTTCCAGTTTTATATCGGCTCAGCCTATTAGATGCCACTGCTTTTATCTGTTTTTAGTGCGGTAATTTTATAGTACTGTTTTTACTATTTTATAATATATTGTTTTATGTGTTTTAATTATCAGATTTTATGGAATGTAATAAGGCTGTTTTATTTATTTAATTTTTAATTGAGTTTATATTTTATGTGAATGGTCTTGGGTCATAAAAGGCCATGAGAAAGGTGGGGTACAAATATAGAAATGAATAAAAAAAACTAAATGGGAAATGAAATCAAAAGCCGCTGTTGGTGAGAGAGAGAGAGAGAGGGAGGGAGAGGGAGAGAGAGAGAGGTGACAGTCCAAACCCTTGCATTTTGGAAAGTTACAACCCAGTCCTATCCTATCTAGACCTTACACAGACAGACCTCAACTTACATCAGTGCAAGGCCTGGACAACTTCACACAGTACAGTTGACTGTCATTCCTAGGCATGCAACAAAACAGTTCACAGCACCTTCCAGAGCAGGTAAGTTGTTGGGGGGGGGGGAGTGTTCAGGGAGAATCAGGGCTGGGATCAGGTCTGGCCAAAGACTTGCAAGGATGGGGAGGGGACTGATACTGAAGGCAATGCCAGTGCCAGTTTTCTGTGCCTGCAGCCAACACTTGAAACACTCCCTTGTACACACTCAGTTTTATGTCCATTGAAACAAGGCAGTGTACTGTGGGTTTTTCTTCTCTCTTCATCACTCTCTGGACTCCAACTGGCCTGTAGAATGTGGTGGAGGCTATGCCAGTGCAGCTGAACACTTTGGAACAGTCCAGCCTAGGATTGGACCATCAATATTGTATAATAATGATCACCCTTGCTAATTAGAGCCAATGCTATTTGTTTACAGTATTCATTTCTATTTATGTTTGATATTTTACATTAGTTTTGAAATTGCAGCTGTAGCCAGCTGCCTTACACTGGAAAGCCAGGAGGTGCTGGATGCCAAGATGCCAGTCAAAGAGATCATTGCAGACCATATGCCAAGATTACAATCCCAGAGGCTGAGCTCTAGCAGTTGCCTTCTTCTGGGCAAACATTTACTGGATGGATCGCCTGGGACCGACATTTGTATATCTGAGTGGACAGCATGGTAACTACTTTGTCATTTGAACATCTCAATTTACACATGAGAAGGATGAGTTCAAACTGGCTGCTTAGACATCAAATCTAGACCAATACATTACATCTAGACAAATACACATGCATGCAATTATAAAAATTTCCCTTGCAGAAAGTTAGAAACCACTTATTGGCTTTCTATATCAAAAGGGAAAAAACTGAGATAAAAATTTATAGATTTGAGAAATAAAAATAGTGGAAGCAAGCTTAATTATAAAGGAAAGATTAGTGATAACAACAAGTATAAAAGTTATGCTGGAGATCAGAATTGTGTAATCCGAAGAACTAAAGAGTAATTGGATATACTGCTTCGTATTTGTCATACGTTGCCTTGAAATACACGGTAACTGAAAATGAATGGGACAAAAAGGGACAAGTATGTTTTCTTTTTGTTCCATTCATTTTGAATCACCCTACATTTAATGTGTATGTGATAATTTATGTATGCCTTTAGACATAGGCATAAACATGTGTATGTTTTTATGTATGTACATATATTGTCTGTTGATTTAGAATTAATTTGAAAAAAAATTATACCCCTCTTGATTGCACTTTGGGGGATTTGATGTTCACATGTTTCCAAAAGGGAAGAAAAAAGTTTTATTACACATAGAAAATTACTAATGGGTATTTAACGTACATCATTATATGTTGTCACTGCCCCATCTTTCAAACATGTTTAAAATAATAAATCAGTGAAACATCATAAAACACAATGATAATTCAAAGAACCAAGAAACAAAACTGCAGTCATAAAACAAACATCTGATAAGAACAACCTATTCACACCAAAGTTCAGTAATGAAATAATGAAATGAAATAATGAAATGAAATGAAATAATGAAATCATAATTATTGTCATTGTATAGACATACAACGAAATTCATAAGACATCTAGAGATCAGCCCTGATAAACCCCCCCAACAACACCCCCACCAAAGACCCTCTTTAAACACACAACGACTGCACAGCACACCAAGTAATAGCATTCAACTGTTCACTCATGTTAGTCCTTAAAATTACTATTGAATGCAGATATGGCTTTAGGGGAAAAGCTATTCATAAAGCATGTAGTCCGAGATTTATATGTTCTATATCTTCTCCCAGAAGGCAATAGTTAAAAAAAAAATCTGAGCAGGATGGGAAGAATCATGGAGAATGTTTTGTAGCTTCTTCAAACAACGAGATTCAAAAATGTCATCCAGGAATGGTGGCTGGAGCCCAATAATGTTCTGTGCAGTTTTGATGGTAGAGTTTTTTTGTCTGCAACAGAGCTGCTCCTATACCATACCAAAATCCCATATGTAAGGACACTCTCAATGGTGCTGCGGTAATAGGACAGAAGTAGACACTGAGAGAAGTTCATCTTCCTAAGCATCCTCAGGAAGAACAGCCAATAAAACAACTAGCTCAATTACATTAGCTCCTGATATAGCTCAGGAGCAATTTTACCATGTAATTCATTAACTAGACTGACCTGACCACAATGGTATCCTTTTTTCTTAAAAGCCAATGATCTGAACGTTTTTGTTCCAATATCTAAGAGTCATGCTGATTTTGGCTTCTATACCATATGCATGGTTCCCATATGACCCAAATGTCCACATGAAGAGTGTGGCATGAATAGGGTAGCATGCAAAATTTCTTGTGCCACTATAATGATGTTGAAAATTAGCTGAACCATGACTTCTGCATGTGATGAAATCTCCCTATAAGGCAACTGTCAAGAAAAGGAGCAGGTTTATATTGTGAGGGGAATTTTCCTACTGTTCTTAATGTAGGGTTGCCACATGTCCTGAAAAATAGGGACAATTCCAATTTGGGGGATTGTGTTCACATACTGCCAAATGGGACAGAGGGTCCTGTCTTGATTTTGTGGAAGAGAATTAGGCAACCCTATCATAATGGAACAAGCAGTATCTTTTGCTGGATAAAAAGAATAGCATCCCAAAGAGATACCTTTATAGAGTGAGCCTGAGAGAAAGTATAATTTGAGAAGATATTTATTATGGACAGCAATAAAACTGAACATACTAGAAAATGATAAATTCCTTAATTAACCATTAACAAATATGTATTCATGGTTTTTCATGAGGGTCACCAAGAGAAATCAACAAGAGTAAAGAAAGGGGTTTCAAGGGAAGGAATCTGGAGATAGATAGATAGATAGATAGATAGATAGATAGATAGATAGATAGATAGATAGATAGATAGATAGATAGATAGATAGATAGATAGATAGATAGACAGGGAGGGAGGGAGGGAGGGAGGGAAGATAGGAAAGTGGAGAGAGAAAGCGCACACATTTTTAGCATTCTTGTCTCATTGTTCTGAGGAGGAGGCATGGCAAGGAAAAAGGGAGGAGAAGGAAGGAAAAATCAGCCCAACTGCCTGGCTTTAGAGCACAATCCTAACCATGTCTACTCAAAAGTAAGCCCCATTGTTTTCAATGGGTCTTACTTCCAGGAAGTGTCTTTAGCAACATCATTAGGGCTGTGGGTGGCGCACGTGGTTAAGACGCTGTGCCTGTTAACCAGCAGGCCAGAGTTTGAGACCTGGGTCGGCCCCACAAGACAAGGTGAGCTCCTGTCCTTAGCCCACCTCTGTGACGCCAGCTGGATCCAATCATATTGGCTCTGCCTTTCCATTGGACTAATTCAGTGGCGTGGAGAGGGGGGATTTGCTGCTTGGGTAACAGCCTATCCTCCATAACAATCCAACCCAGGCTTTTGTGCTTCGCATGCAGCGTATGCAGTGCCGAGTACAACACCATAGTCTTTCAAGACTGACAGAGGCCTGCTTTGCTTTAGGGTGATCTCAGAGAGTCCTTAACATCAACAGTCTCCCTCTGAGTATAAGTGGTAATTATTGTATCCAGTTCACCATGAGGAAACATCTGGGGGTTATGGACAGGGTTGCCAGATGGCAGGAAATTCCCGGACAGATCCAGGAATGAGACCCTAGAACCAGAAGTCAGGGTAGAAGCCTCTTTGTCAGGAAATTGGGGGCACTTGCCAGAAAGAGACTCTGCTTGCTGTTTGCTGCAAAGGAAGGAAAAGGGAGCTTAGCTGAGGCTATTGGAGAGGAGAAGAGAGCATGGGAAGGAGGGAGCCTTGCAAGTGGAGCTGCTGCTGCTCTAAAACTTTGCAGTGAGTTTGACTTGGAGGGAAAGGAGGGGGAATTATTTTTTTTTACTCAGGGTTGCCAAATGACCAGAGAAACCCCAGTCTCCCCTGCTCCTATGCCCTTGTAGATGGATCCACCAATATATACTTTGCACAAAAAAGCATGTAATTCACAATAAGGTCTTGAGTTGCTCAGATTGTGTGGCCTTTCATCCAACTGTTGTCAAAGCAGGGGAGCAGGGGTGGGTGTAAAGTTGGCAACCTGCTCAGAGTAGGTATGGTGGGGATTGCTCCTGGCTTTTTAAGCCTCCAAGCCCAATTGTGTCCACTCAAAAGTATTATAATCAGTGGAGCTTCCATTATGCAAGGGGGTAAGGAAAAGGAGACTGAAAGACCAAGCTTCTACATGCCTACCTGGATCACTTAAACATGTGCCTTTTTGGTTGATGTCTGATCTATTGCAATGAGATTTGTACAAAAATTAAGTACAGTAATGCAATATGATTGTTTTTAGCTTAATTTTAACATGTCCTACATTTTGGGAGGGGCACACTACAATTTTTTTTAACCGGGCAGGAATTTTGGCTTGGAAGACTAGATTTTTAGTGAATTTGGGGAGGAATTTTGGGTTCGGCATCTGGTCATCCTGGTCATGGAGCATAATTACCACTTTCTCGTGGCTGAATCTCATCCTACTGTTTGGTTGGCTGATGTTGGAGGTGGGAATAGATGCTGAGGAATTCATGTGTTAATAACTTCAGCATGGAGAAACTTTTGAGGAGATATGGGAAATCCTACATGAGTTCAATAATCCAAATATTACCCAAGTGGTGTGGAATCTAGACTAGCAGAATAAAAACCAATGCCACTGGAGCAACACAGGAAGTAGAACTGAAACTAATGTACTGTTTAAAATTTTCCTTAAAATTCTCCTGAGAAAACTTTATTGTTAGATATTTTCCACATACTCAAAATTTTATCAGCACAGACCTCTGTGTGTCTGGGCGCTTGCCATTCTGTGTCATTTGACAGTACAGTACTTATAATGACATGTGATGGTATTTTTAGCATTTCATAGTATTTTTAACAGCTGCCATGCAAATGCATTTCTTATCTGATTATTTTTAACAGTTAGCATATGTTGGGCCTTGAATATTCTGACAGTATTTGATGGATGACATATTTTGGGATGTACTATCTGATAGCTCATAACTGTGATCTTGTATTTGATGCCATCAAAACTGTTCTATAAAGATTTGAATGCCGAGATAAACTTTCAAAAGTTAAAAATGCAAATTTGAATTTTGCATTCAAAATATTCAGAATGAAATTGGAAAATTTGCCAAATTTGAAATAGGAAGAGTCCCTTTGCTGTGAAGCAAATGCTGTTTATCAAAGTGACTGATAATATTTAGAAACGACTATCTAATATCAGTTTAAAATGGAAACAAGCTTTTTCTGTGTGCTACAGCAAAGGCAGAAGTTTACAGCACACATGTAAGAGTAATTGCTGAAAGCAATGGTATTTCTCATTGCTACCCATTTCTCCGTGGATAAAATCATTTCTGAATATAAGTATTTTTTCCCCAAGAAAGTGAAAGATAAGATGGATGTTGAGTAATCATTATGCATAGCCCATGCTCTAATAACATGATTGTGAGCATGATGGAAACTATATAATACAGAGGTACTAGGAATGATTTATGGCTTCTGGAAACAGGCTGGCTTTCCTGCATTTCTGTATATTTCGCTCAGGGTGCTTGAAAAAATGCATATATAACAGAATTGCATTTATGTTTTAAATAACTTTTAAACTACTGAACTTATGACTTTGCTGGAATATATGAAAGCTAATTTTCATGCCTGCAGGTGCTTCAGATTATTCCTCCTAAGATTCTTTGCTCCTTTTCATTTGATTCTCGACCAGGTATTTTTGTTCTATTGTTAAATCATCTTTCCATCATTGTTCAGTCCTTTACTATCCAAGCGATGGCTGCATTCGAATGGATGGCTACATTGGCATCAATGGCTACATTTACATTTGCCTTGTTTATTACCTATTTTATTTAATTTGACTTGTCAGCAAAAGTCTGTATTTGAAATAGGCAAAATAATATACAGCATATGAAATAATCTATATATATATAAAAGAGAAAAGTCACTCACTGACTGACTGACTCACTCACTCACTCACTGAACTCACTCACTGACTCATCACCGCCCTGCCAAAACCGGTGGGCCTAGAAGCGTGAAATTTGGGGTGGGTGTTCCTTCCGTGAAGGAGGGGTGCACTAAGAACCAGTTTTCAGAAATTCCAACGGGAAGGGGGTGAAAAGGGGCGCAACGCGTTTTCCTCTCTATACTTTGCATTGAGAATTGCTGACTCATCAACATTCCTCCCCAACTGCTGGGCCTGAAGCATGGAATTCTGGGAGTTCCTTCTGTCACCTGAACTCCCACCAAGAACCATCTGGAGACATTTAACCCTTCAGGGGCTGAAAAGGGGGCAACGTGTTTCTGTCCTATACTTAACATGGGAGACTGACCAACCTCCAGCCAATTTGGTGCTCAGATCCTGGTGCACTGGGGGATGTTGTTCGGAGGAAGAGGTTGTGCTGGCGAGGATGCTGCGCACGAGGGGAAGTTGCGCATGAGGGGAAATTGTCCATGGGGGAAGTTGCGCATGTAGGAAAGTTGCGCAGGGAGGAAGTTGCACATGGGAGGAAAATTGCACATGGGAGGAAGTTGCGCATCGGAGGAAAGTTGCGCATGGGAGGAAGTTGCGCACGGGGGAAGTTGCGCATGGGGGAAGTTGAGCACGGGGGGAAGTTGCGCATATGGGAAGTTGCGCATATGGAAAGTTGGGCATGGGGGAAGTCGCGCATGGGGGATGTTGCGCATGGGGAATTTGCGCATGGGGGGATGATGCACATGGAGGAAAGTTACGCACGGGGAAAGTTGAGAACGGAGGAAGTTGTGCATGGAGGAAGTTGCGCATGGGTGAAGTTGCGCATGGGGGAAGTTGCGCACGGGGGAAGTTGCACACGGGGGAAGTTGCGCATGGAGGAAGTTGCCCATGGGGGGAAGTTGCGCATGGGGGAAGTTGCGCATGGGGGAAGTTGCGCATGGGGGAAGTTGCGCATGGGGGGATGATGCGCACGGGGGAAGTTGCGCACGGGGGAAGTTGCGCACGGGGGAAGTTGTGCACGGGGGAAGTTGTGCATGGGGGAAGTTGCGCATGGGGAAGGTTGCGTATGGGAGGAAAGTTGTGCATGGGGGAAATTGCGTATGGGAGGAAAGTTGCGCATGGGGGAAGTTGTGCATGGGGAAGTTGCACATGGGGGGATGATGCACATGGAGGAAAGTTGTGCACGGGGAAAGTTGCGCATGGAGGAAGTTGCCCATGGGGGAAGTTGCGCATGGGGGAAGTTGCGCTTGGGGGAAGTTGCACATGAGAGGAAAGTTGTGTATGGGGGAAGTTGCGCATGGGGGGATGATGCGCATGGGGGATGATGCGCACGGAGGAAAGTTGGGCACGGGGGAAGTTGCGCACGGGGGGAAGTTGCGCCTGGGGGGAAGTTGCGCATGGGAGGAAAGTTGCGCATGGGAGGAAAGTTGCGCATGGAGAAAGTTGTGCATGGGGTTTGATGGATATGGGGGAAGTTGCGCATGGGGGGTTGATGCGCATGGGGAAGTTGTGCATGGGGGGTTGATGTGCATGGGGGGAAGTTGCGCATGGGGTAACTTGTGCATGCTGGGTTGATGCGCATGGGTGAAGTTGCGCTTGGGGGGGTTGATGTGTATGGGGGAAGTTGCGCATGGGGGGTTGTTACGCCTGGGGGAAAGTTATCCATGGGGGGTTGATGCATATAGGGGGATGGCATACGGGGGAATTTTACTCCCGCAACGTGGGTACGCCTTTCGCTAGTATTAGAATAAAATGTATATTTGAACATAACCTGTTCATAAGTCGAGGACTTAATGTAGTGCTCCATTACACATACATACATACTTTATATACATTTTCTAAAAACAGAAGAGGTGGCACTGCTCCCTGCATATTCTGGGTTCCCACTCCCTTCACTAGAGCAGTGTATAAGGCAAGGTTGGGCAGAAAGATAGCAGGGAGATGCAAAACTAGGTAGGGATGGAAGGAATGGGGCAGGGAAGCTGCAACAAGTGATGAATCCAGTGATCATGTCATGCATTGGATTCTAGCTCATATTTTACCACACTCCTCACTATTTTTTTCTCCTTGGACTTGTCTCCACTACAAAACTGGTATAAGTCCAAAGAGATCCATAGTAGGCTTACAGAGAAGTAAGAGAAAATTGATGCAGTCTATGTTCATACACCTGTGTCCATATACCTCTGTACAAGGATGATACCGGCCTAAAGGAATAAGTCTGCATAAAATCATATAGTTGTCTGTGCAAGACCTGCTGTCTATGCAAGACCAAAATAGACCAGAGGCTGAGCAAATGTCCATTCTGCTGAAGTTGCTAAAAGTTGATCACAAGCTTGACCACAGAGCTAGAGCAACAAAGTTTCTCCAGATAGGGGAGAAACGAAACTTATGACTTCAATTGAATATAACAGTGGTTCTCAATCTTCCTAACGCCGTGACCCCTTTATAAGTTCCTCATGATGTGGGGACCCCCAACTATAAAATTATTTTCGTTGCTACTTTATAACTGTAATTTTGCTACCTTTATGAATCATAATGTAAATATCCAATATGCAGGATGTATTTTCATTGTTACAAATGAAATGTGTGTTCTATGCACACATTTAACACAGTGGGATTTATTTCAGAGTAGGCATGCATAGGATTGGGCCCTGAGGCTGCAATCCTATCCACATTTACATGGGAGTAAAGGCCCCCCCCCGACTATAATGGGATTTATTTCAGAGTAGGCATGCATAGGATTGGGCCCTGAGGCTATCAGTCAGCCCCAGTGCGCACACAGCTATAGCCAGAGGTCTGGCAAGCCTGACTTGGCCCCCCGCACCAGGGGTCTTTAGGCAACCCCCAGGAAACCTCTAGGTGACCCCCTAAGGGGTCCCGACCCCCACTTTGAGTAATGCTGGAATATAAGAATCTAAATGAGAAGTCTCAGGAATTGAAAGTTACAGCCCACATCTCATTGAATATGTATACTTTGAATAATATATTCCATGTTTAGCCAATCATATAATGCCAGAAATGAATATTAATGCTTCTGCTTTCTGAGGTATAAATATTTCAGTTTCTGTTTGGCTGTCTTTTTTCTTATTTGGACTTGTATGTCCCAGAAACTGACCTAACTGCACAGTTGAAATAAAATCCTACCTGGTTCTAACCACTACCTAGCCTGAGCCGTGTTTTGCTTTACCTGGATACACTTCAACGAAGTAATTTCCCCTTCTGCTTTGAATAGGATGGTCATAATTCTCTTCCACAAAATTGGGACAGGAGCCTCTGTCCCATTTGTCAGTATGTGAACACAATCCTCAAAAATCGGGATTGTGCCTGTTTTCCAGGACACGTGGCAATCCTAGCTTTGAAGTCTCCCCCTCTCCTCCCACTGGATACTGGATACTGTACAGCTTGTTTTTGGTGCAGTTACATTGCTGGGATGGAGAGGATTGGCCTCTTCGTCCACCTGTTATCCACACCTCCCTCTACCTTTTCTCATGTAGCAGTATAACCAGCTTTTACACTTCTTACCACTTTCCCCATGCCCTCGTGCTTCTTACTTTTTAGAAAGACCAACTCTGTTAAAATTCTTTAATTCAATCCCCAAAGCACCATGGGAATTCCCAACCCCTTGCCCAGCCACAGGGCATCCAAAAGAGGTATTAGGCTGCTGGATGAGGTATTAGGCTGATGCGCTGTTGTGCATCTGCTTATCTCTGCCAGTGCAAGCTCTTTTGAGGTTGGGGGCAGGGCAAGGGAAAAGGCAAAGGGAGGAGGTGCGAGGGAGGAGATCTGGAGGTCTAGTGGATCCTGACCCTGTTTTCTGGGCAGGCAGGTGTGGCGCATCACCACTCTGGTCTGTTCGGACTTGGGCCACCTCCAGAGTGGAGGTGCTCACTGTCCCTGCTTCCTGTCCTGTCTTCTCCAGAGAAGATCTATAGAAGCCTTACCTTGGGGAAGGGAAAAGCCTCCCCTGTCAAGGGTAGTGCAGCTGTAGCCTATTTAACGTGCTCTGGATGCAGTGCAGGCAATTCAGCCTGCCTTTTCCAGTGCATGTTAGGATTTCGCTGTCAATGAAGTAAGCTGTCTTTCCTGTCAATCAGATGGTCCATCTAGCCCTGTGGGCTCTCCAAGCAGAAGTCTATCCCACTTACCTCTGTCAAATATCAATAACTATGATGGGAAATTATGAATAACGCAGAATCAATTGGTCTAGAATCAGATGAAAAGGTCAGAATTCTAAGGGGAGGAATTGGAAGCAGCTTGAAGATTTGCTTTCCGATATTTAAATAAAGTCATAAGGATAGTGCTTTAGCACTATAATGGCATCCATTTAAATCATAAATCACGAAGCCCTATTAATTATGCACCTTTTCAGCAGAGTGAGATAAATGCAACACCTGTTAAACATTTCCAAAAACCATAAACCATGGCTGATATTTTTGTATTACATCACTTTCTCAGCATGGTAGCCCAGCTGTAATCCTTTTGTAAAAATTGAGATACCTATGACTAAGGCTGCAATCCTAAAGACACTTTCCTGGGAGTAAGACTCACTGAATATAATGGGGCTTACTTTTGAGTAGACATGGTTAGGATTGTACTCCAGATATGAGACCTTCTGCATGCAAAAGAATGATCTCAACCATAGAGAACCACTCCCTCCCAATTTGTATATTGTAGAGCTGTAAAAGGTGCTGAGAAAGGCAATCAAAATGGTTGGGGGCTGAGGGTCCCTTTCATATTCTGAAAAATTAAATGCACTTTGAGATTTTTAGTTTAGATAAGAGACAAACAGGAAGACATAGAGATTGTACAATTATAAATGATGCAAAGGAAGAGTAAATTGTTGAATCGAGGTCAACCAAGTTCAGTAGGATACATTCCTGGCATTCCCTGGATCATGCCCTTATGGGTAGTAATCTATTATTCTAGAAACTGGGCACAAAAAGTACTTAGAAGCCTATTTTAAAAATCCATTCTTCACAGCAAGATTAGAGTTTTTGTTCATGATATGGAAATAAGTGTGACCTTTGGAATGATTTCCAATCTCTCAAAAGTAACTTAGGTAACATTTGGACTATTGAAATTATGTATATTATCTCTCCATTCCAATTCTTAGCAGAAAAAATAATTCAAGTGAGAGTCACTGGGAATGAGGCTTGAGGTAATTCTGATTTTCAAGGAAAGTGAAAAGATTTGCTGTTGTTGTTGGGGATTGCCTTCTGGAGTGTTTGGTCCAAATTCCCAGAACATTCTGATCATCCTCTATTCATATGGTTTTCTATAAGAGTTGAGACATGTTTACTTATATTCACAAGTAAATGTGTTTGCAGGTTGATCAGATCACCAGAAATACCTGGACATGAATAGAAGTTGTACCCTTGAACCAGGGCTCTGGTTAAGGTCCTCATTGACCGGGCATGTTCGACACTCCAGCTGCAGGCCTGGCTCCGCAGTGCTGGAAACATGAAGCCAGGTAGGAGCAGAACATCCACTGCTGGCCGGGCCGCACCTCCGCGCCTCAGTGCCTGCCTGACAGTCAGCTGAACACCCCATTGCCTGAGCCAGCCTCCTCAACTGCCACAGCCTCTCTGCAGCTGGCCACCACTTTTGGAGCCCCCCACCTGCAGCAGCTGCAGACTCCCCATGGCCAGCCACCACCCCCCCCCCCCGGGTAGCCTGCCACCTCCTCTGAAATTGCCACAGCTGCTGCAGACTCCCCCTAGCTGGCCACCGCAACCAGAGCCCCCCCACAGCTGCCACAGAATCCCCGTGGGCAGCCACCACCTCTGGAGCCTCCCTCTGCAGCCATTGCAGACTCCCTGCAGCATGTGTTTGGGTACTGGAAACAGATATTGGTGGAATCCACTGGGGGAGGATCATGTGTGCTTTGAACCATTTTCATGTGTGTATCTGCTGTAAACATGTTTTGCAGGGACTGGAGTCACTGGGGGAGGATCATGTGTGCTTTTAGTCATGTGCTGTGCTTGGTTGATGGAAACAGTCTTGCAAAGAGGTTTTCGGTTTTCAATTTAAAAAAGAAATAATATAGTGTTGAAATTAAGTACAGGAAAGCAATACAAGTGCTTTTAGCTTTTATTTTAACATACCCTACATTTGTCCTACATTTTTGGGATGTCCTACATACTTTTTTAAAACATTTCAGGAATTTTTGCTTGGATGTCAGAAATTTTGGGAGATCTTGTCCTTTTTTTCCTTGTCCTCTTTTTTGGGGTTTAGCATCTGGTCACCCTTTGTGTATGTGTGGCTCAGTTTACTTTCCTTAAGAATCAATACCTTTTCCTTTTTTTGGCTTGGGATTGGGAACTTCTTTCTTCAGAGTTTGTTGGGGCCTGAGTTTATCGGATTGGGACCATTATTGTGTTGCTCTTTCCCTTTACCTCTCCTTTGAAGTAGACAAAGGAATGTTCATGTTTCTGTTTCCACATGGGTCAGTATATTGTCCTAGTCAATAATAATAATAATAATAATAATAATAATAATAATAATAATAATAATAATAATAATAATAATAGAATGTGGTCAATGGTTTCATCCACCTCTTTGTAGAGCCGGCATTTTGGGTCATCGACTGATTTTTCAATTCTGAAATATTATTATTATTATTATTATTATTATTATTATTATTATTATTATTATTATTAACAGTATTTATCTACCACTTTTCAACAAAAAGTTCACAAAATGGTTTATAGAGAAAACGAATAACTAATGGCTCCCTGTCCCAAAAATGCTCATGATTCAAAAAGATGCAAAAACACCAAAAGACACCCAATAGAAAGACCCTACTATGGTAACTGACAATCTTCCTGCGCTAAATAAAAAAAGGAACATGCGCTTTAAATAGTGCTTCTTACTCAGCAGGGGTTATCAGCTTGTCAGGTTTGCAGCCACCAAACATTGGGTTCTTGGTGGGTTATGAACCAGTTTGAGAACTGCTGAGCTATGAGATTGAAAGCCTTAAGGGGCAAGATCTCCTAGTGACTTAATGGAACTAACCCAAGTGAAGGCAATTAGTACTTGAAGGATGTATGAGGGCACCAACTATTCCTGCTTCCCTTAAAGGACATTGGCCTCCATGTGGGTTTTCATTATAGGGAGATTTGGAGGAAGGAGGAAGAGCACAATTTTTTTTAAAAATGCCTTTTGAACCAAGCTTAAACTAAGGCTGCAATCCTAACCTCCCATTAGGCTGGCCTAAGCCCCAGCATAAATTATATGCTGACCTGGGGGTGTCACAAAAGTAACATAAGACAGTTCTGTGCCACTCCTGGGGGAGAGTTCGGCCAGTGCACAGGCATGTGCTTGCCTCCCTACATCACCTCGGGAATGGGAAGACCGATGAGTTAGGCTGGCCTAGATTAGGATTGCACCCTAAAGCTTAGTCTTCATGCTCTTCTGACAATTATCCTGCTTAAAAGACATATGTCTAGAGCCTCAGTGAGATTAAGGGTGCAATCCAGAGTAACTACGGGGAGTCCTTGTTCCGGTGTAAGAACAATTTGCTCTGGATTGCAATATGAATTTTCCATAGGTTTTCACTAGGAGGTGCAGTAACTATGGGTACACATAATGTCTCTTACATGCTCCAGTAGTTACTCTGGATTGTAGGGTAAGAGTGTTCAGCAACATGTTCAAATAGAATGGATCCCTTTCTCTTGAGGAGACCGTATAGAATTCACCACTTCCAATGTGCAGCTCACAGACTCTGTCCCTTGTTCTGCCACAGGATCTGGCTTCCCTTCCAGCAAGCTTTTCCCTGGTTCCTCACCTCTTGCTACTGTTGTTCCCACCAGTTTCCCTATCTGTATCTGCCCCTTCTATCTTAAGCTTCTTCTGGGAATCGAGCTTGGCTTTCCTCTCTGAAAATTTCACCTCATTCTTTAATTAGAAACAATCCAGTACATGACAAACTTGATTTTTTTTTAAGACTGCCACAGCTGCCATAATTTGAGAGTAAATTAAAATTCCCCCACCCACCAAAAACAACAAAATGTACAGAATTAACTGTTTGGTTTTATTTACAAAGCATCATCATAAAACTCCTCCAGAATTTAGTTACAATGTTTAAGACACTGTAAAACTATAGAAATTGATGATAAAATTACAGGCAGCTGGGGGTTCATGATGAACTGCAATAAGCTAAACCAAATTCAATCTATGCTCCAAGACAGCACAAATGCTAAATTTCAGAACTCGGATATTTAAAACACAAAAGAGATCTTTGCAAATAAAAATCCTTCCTAGCTGCTCATGGAGGAAGGAACTGTACCTGCTAAACAAATGAACGGAAGGAGGAAAGAATAGCTCAGGTTGGCCTATCGCCATGTTCCCGATGCTTTTCACAGCAAATATCAATAGAGGAAATTACTTAGGGAAGATTGATTTTTTTGGAATTATTAGGGGATAATGTTCATCGCAGCAAAATACACAAAACAATAACTGGCCTTTGAGGGTTCATTGAGCAAAGCAGCAAGGCCAAGGCATTTAGATAATAGCAAAAGATGTGCATTTTGCAGTCAGCAGAGCTATAGCAGAGGGGATCATGCCATATAACAGTAAATGGAGATCATAAACCCAGACTCCAGTGTCACTGCCAAAACTGTGGTTCATAGCCTAAAGCTGTATTTTATCTGCACAGCCACTGATGACACTTAAAGGGAAAATGGAAGCAAAAAGTAACTAAGACTTCAGTATTCTCCTTTTCCTTGTAACTGGCAGTTGTTTAAGGAATAAAAGGGGCAGGGTGGATTCCCTCTCTGCTCCCTTTGTCATCCCCTCTCTGGCCATGACATGCCTCTGCTGGCACACATCTCGTGTGGCAGAGCCTCTGGGAGACACTGATGCATGGGCCACACCTCCTTCCATTTGTCGTAGTAGCCCAGAAGCACATGATAGCGGCCCAACTTTTTCACTGCCCCAAAAGGCTTTGTTCTGTCAGAACACAAGTTCTGATATTAGATTGCCCAGATGGGATTGGACAGTAAGAAAGCAATAGGGAAAACATTGAGGAAATAATTCATTTTTCGTAGGGTTCAATCGTATTCAGTGTTCCAGTGCTGATGATGCTATGTCAAAATGAAAGAATAAACATTACCCCCCACGGCGAGAATGAAGAGCCAGAGACAGATGCTGGATTAAAGGGCCACTTTATTAACTAACAGTAGTTAAAACAACAGGGGACTGCTAGCAAAATCGTGCTGGTAGCTACAAAAATAAGGGATGGCAAAAGCCTGGCTCCGGTTTCACCTTCGCACTGAGGGTACCCATCATCACCAACCTGAAGGTCGAGACAGCTGGGCGCTTGGTCAATCATTTGCCCAGTTGACTTTGCCTAAATCCCAGGTGCAGGACTAGCCGCCCCAGCCTACGTCCGGTCTGGTATCAGTAGGCCTGGCATGCATAGCACTGACCCTTGCTGCCTCAGGCAATCACCAAAGGCCTATCCTGCCTACTCCAGCACGACACCTGCCATAAAGTGACCTATTTAAAACCCCCTCACCACTAGTACAGTTTAGGGTAGGCGAAAAAGAGCCCCGGTCAGAGCCAATCAGCAGGGACCCCAAAAATTCCTACCCGGCCCATAGTGCGACCAGCTAAGCTTAAACTGCACAAGGGAGGGAGGAAGGATGGGGATGACACTTGAACACCGACTGAGGGGCCAGCAGGCAAGCACACCTGCTGCATCCCCCAGTCGCCGCCCCCTGGCCCCAGGCAGCCAGCCCATTATGGGGCTAGCCTCATTATCTTGACTCCCACACTCCGCAGGATGCCACCCTATTGACATGGCTGCCTGAGTGCTAGAACATTGGTTAGTATTGGGTCTTAGTAGCCTGCTCAGCTCCAAACCATCTTCCTTCCTTTCTTGGAACTGAGCATCCTATGTATTCAGGTATCTCTCTTATATAGGGTTGCCATAATTCTCTTCCACAAAATTGGGACAGGACCCTCTGTCACACTTGCTAGTACGTGCACACAATCTTCCCAAATAGAGACTGTCCCTGTTTTTCAGGATATATGGCAACCCTCCTCTTATAAATCCACGTATCTGTCAGGCTCAGTTGCTCTCATACAAAGAGATACTTTCCCTGTTCATAACAAGTGGCAATGCCATACAGAGGTTTTAAAAACTGTGTTTGGAGAAGGAGGCAGGTAATAAAATGTTTCCAAATAATTTGCTTACTCAATCCAGAGTGGCTACGGCACTCCTTTCATTGACGCACGTAAAATTAAGCCTGGATTGCAATATGAATTTCCTATAGGTTTCCACTAGGTATTGCCGTAACTGCGTCAACATAAATGCCTGTTGTGTTGATGCAAGGTCTGCAGTAGCTACTCTGGATTGTACTCTGTATCTCCTAGAGCTACCTACAATCATAGTACAATTGCCACAATTGGCAAAAAGGAAGGAATCATCTGATTTGTGCATCCATGTTGAAGCAGCTGCAGCAGATATGTTTTGTGTATGTTGAGGCAAGTGACACCTGTGCTTCTTCTCTGACACATCAAATCTGACATTGGCTCCTGGTGGCAAATGTAACTCTCGTTTTCAAGAATATCTCTACTCTTGGTATTTCTAGCTGATTTTCCTAAGCAGGACATCTGCAATCCATGACAAACTTTGCTGAACTGGTGCCAGTGTCATAGAACACATCCTCACGTAACACTGCAGAAGCAAGTTCTACAAAGGCACTGCAAGGATATACACTGGTAAAGCAATATGGACACTCATTTTGCTGTCCAGATTAACTGTTAAGTTCATGAATGCAAAAATCATATCTGAACCCTCTTGGTTGCTCTGACAGGCTCATAGATGGTTGCACTTTACTGATCTCAGTATGGATTCTTGCATATCTAATATGCCTAATTCATGCATCTTCTATGCAAAGTCATGGAACTGTTTTTAATTTGCAATTTATAGTGTGTCAAGTGGATGGACAGCCTCTTCTTAATTTCCCTGCATGGAAAAGGAAAATACCTGGGAAGAATCATTTTCACATAAAAACCATCATTTTAAGGTGGATTGTAAATAAATAAAGCCCACCTGCGTCCCCAATGGATCTAATTAGATATGAAACCTACTGTTCAAAAATGCTAATTTTAAATACATGGGGCTTAACAAGATGTTCACCTTTGTCAGAACCTATAAATGTGCAGTTAAGAAAAATCCATTTTTCTACAACCAATGGCCACAATCCAATAGGTTCATGAGCTCGTATCTAAATGTTTCTCATGTCTTTCGCATGAAACTGTTTTGCATTTACATCAGTGATGGGATTCAAAGAAATTAACAACCGGTTCAATGCCCATCTGGCAGCCAATTTTAAATGGCTGTTTTGAAACTTTATATGTCCTATCGCTCATTAACAACCAGTTCTGTAGAATAGGTGCAAACCTGCTGGAGCCCACCACTGATTTACATGCGTGCATGTAAATGATTCTGTGTTGCACTGTGGCCAAAGCCTCTGCTTACTTTGCACTGTGGCCAAAGCCTCTGCTTACTTTTCACATATGGCAAGCCCCTATATCTGCTGATCTGGTATCCTTGGATTCAGTTTGCCTGAAAAGTTTGACAAGCAGTTTGTGTGTAGCAGTTTGAGGATTTACCATGCAGGAAGCCCCTATTGGGCTGCAAGTGCAATCCTAACTACACTTTCCTGAGAGTAAGTACCATTGACTAGAATGGTAGTTATTTCTATGTAAACAGGCATAGGATTGGGCTGTGAAGCTCTTGGATGTGTCTAGATAACTCTTTGGTGCCAAATCCATGATAAAAAAAATTATAAATGAAGTTCTAAAGTCCAGGAAAATGTCCTGCTAACTTGAATATTAAAACTAGGCTCATGGGGGTGACCGTGACACAGGTCAACTCATACTAAACCGCTATCCTGAAAGCACCTTTGCAACTAATTTTTAAAGCAAGAATTTGAAAGAAAAAAGCCACTCTAAAGTTCAAATTCTGAAATATTGCTACATTTTCATTGTATGGGAAATAGCATTTTGGTTCTGTAGCATAGAAAATAATGCATTACCCTGAGGAATTGGTGTGATCATCTTCAGACAGCATGTGATTGCCGACTCCCTTTGTTTTTTCAATTTATTTGAAAGCTTTTATACCTTATTGTCCTTTTCATTGTTGTAGCCTGAGAGTTCTCCATCTGTGCTTACATCTAATAAGCTGCATTTTAAAAAAGAATTAAAGGTGGGCATTATGGAAAATTTCAGATGGTGTCCATGTGCAAAGTCAATTTGGCTCCTGGACATAAGAATGCTTTCAAACTGATGGTTTCCTCTCATGGGAAATCACTGCATACTGCTACATTTCAATATGCATACTTTCGAAAGAAAGGAGAAAAGAGTCTCAAGATTAATAATAGTTGTCAAGTCTTGCCTGCCCTGACTTGGAAGGTACCTGAACATGAAAATGATACCGAAAATGTACCCAGCAGATGGAAGGTGCTTCTGTTGGACAGCCTTGTCACTCATTATAATATATGTGGGCAAACATCCACTCTTACAGCTCTTTTCCACATAAATAATCTCACTGACCTTCATAGGATTATAGATGATTCATGTCAAGACTGCTGATTTCATTCTATTACAATCACTACCAAACTCTGTTCTCTTGCACAGAATTACTTTGGGCACAATCCAGCCCAAACAGAGCCCTTTCAAGTTTCACTAACTATAGCTGGAAAGAGAAGCTAATTTCTCCAACTGAAATCAACATTGTGGTGACACTGTGTCCTCTGTATTTATACCACTGCCAAAAGTTACCTCAATAAATTGTTTATTTATCATGGTTCTATCCTATTCCCATCCTATATACAATGAACTCTATGCAGAGGCATCATTAAGGTCTGCGTCACTCCATAAGAGACTGTCAATCAGCCCCATGATGGAGCTTCTCCTATACCACACCATCCAAAACAAATGACAATGACTGGTCTATCATTCTAACAGACACCTTCCTGAAGGTGTGCTCCTGAAATGAGTACTGTTTCTCAACATGAGTTGCAGAAAGCATTAACATGGAATTCAAAAAAAGATACCAGATGTCTTCTATGTTATGGCCATATGATGTGGCATAAGAACATCTTTCACAAGAAAAGCTCATGGAAATAGCTGAGCATGTAGGACCAGGGCCATATCTAAATGTGCTAGGGAGTTCAACCACTTTGATATAAGAAAATCCCAGTAATCTGTTGGGAAGCTTTCAATGAGGTTCCTCCAGTGTCATAGAATCATAGAATCATAGAATTGGAAGGGACCTAGTAGGTCATCTAGTCCAACCCCCTGCCTGCAACAGGAAATCCCGCTAGAGCATCCCTGACAAGTGCTCGTTGAGCCTCTGCTTGAAGATCCCCAGTGAAGGAGAGTCCACCACCTCCTTTGGCAATCTGTTCCACTGCCGAACCACCTGAACCGTCAGGAATTTTTTCCAGATATCCAACCGGAATCTCCATTCTTGCAGTTTGTACCCATTGGTTCTAGTCCTACTTTCAGAAGCAGCTATGAACAAATGAGCCCCTTCCTCCCTATGACAGCCCTTCAGGTATCTGAATAGGGCAATCATGTCTCCCCTCAGCCTCCTCTTCTCCAGGCTGAACATCCCAAGTTCCCCCAACCTTTCCTTGTAGGGTTTCCCTTCCATCCCACTGATTATTCTTGTCGCTCTCCTCTGGACTTGCTCCAGCTTGGCTGCATCTTTCTTTAAAATTGTCTTTAAAATTTCTTTACAAAATTCTTAAAAAATATATTTAAAAGTTGTCACATTCAACTTCATTCATAAAGAAGCATTCATCTTTGAAAAAAGGCCACAGTCCTTAGAATGACTACTTATCATACAAGCTAAATGTATAGCACAAAATATTCTTCACCAAAGACAGCAAGTAAAACAAGATCTGCAGCTGAAGGACTGAGATGTTGCAGCTCAATCCTTAAGCTGACATTTAAGAATCACTGACTCCCAAATGCCACCTCAGCAATCAAGGGAGCCACAATGGTTAGAAGAATGTCATTAGCACAGCATGCTTCATTTAAAACCAATGTCTCCTCTCAGGTTCACTAAATGCCAAACAGAAATGGAAAATATATGGCATTTTTGTATCAGTCGTGCATTAGGCCATAGAAGGCAATGCGTAGGGGACATTAATTCCTGATAGCCGAATCCTATCAGGACCTTAGGCTGACAATCTATCACTATAATGCTGGGCCCATTGTCACATCAGCTGCTCTGAATGTGAGTGGCACACTATTGATGGTGTGGGAGACAGGAAGCCCTGTCATTCATGGCAAGCTGCCAACCACCAGAGCAGATAGTCCAGTAGCAGAAGCAGTTTCGGGGAGATTGGGTCAGGAACCCTATGGGGAGTTAATTTTTTTCAAAAAAATTACTTATATCTCCAGGCCAATTTGGACCTGCATATCAGTAGCTCACATAGGGCAAAATCCATTGCAGTTACAGGTCCATGCAGTTACATCACCCTCTAGTGTTGTCTTATGGAAAGTCATCTTAACTGCTCCAGAGGAAGGGGCTTAATTTCACAGGATATAGGCCATATACAGTGGTAGATGGGCCTTTGGCCTGATCCAGTGGAGGCTCTTCTTATTGTTCTTAGGTGTTCCACAAGGATTCTACATCTCCCTTAACTGTTTTCCACTGCTTCCCAGTGAGCCACAGCTCACAGCTTGGGAACCACAGCTCTGTATTGAATCTGTTTCTCAATTCTTTCAATTTCTTTATATAGTTGTCTGCTGCCTTTCGATAATGTCACCTCCAAGGCGGATCTCAACATACATTTCCTGCTGTAAAGCTACAGCAGCAACACAACTTTCATGGACATAATTGCATTCCTTGTACTGTAAATCCAATTTAAAAATAACAGAGAAATATCCCTCAAGTGCAGCTAGCCATAGAGAGTCACAGAATCCAACTGTGTGAAGCATGCCGTGAAAGACCATTTATGCCTGTGAGTAAGCCCTTGAATGGATAAATCCTGACAGCTTAAAAATCACCGGCAATTTCAAGCTTTAATTTTGGAACTGAAGATGTATTGAAAAACATCAACTTACTTGGAGTTACAATCTGCAACTGAGCCAGGGGAGGCAATGTCAATTAAGCTGAGTTCTACTTCACTTTGCTTTTGTGATGCCCTCCAAGCTCCAGGAGCTAAATACAAGTAGGAAAGCCCCAGAGAGAAGCTGGACGCCAGCCAGAAGTTTACAGCCTTTGGAAGAGTCCTGTGGAGAAGATGAAGCTACTTAACATTTTGACTTTCTCCATCTGTTTAGAAATAGGCAAAGAAAATGTCTGTTTATAATTAGTGGTCACTACTACAAAAAGTTTTCAAATAGATTTTGAGTGGCTGCAATTCTAACAAGTTGCCAGGGGTTGTAGGGATTATGCATGCAGGATATTTCAAAGAATGGCTTGTTCAAATTATGCTTTTCTCACAGGGCCACAGCTGTCAACAAGCTGTGACACTAATGTGGGCTTTCTAGGTAGGAATGAACAGGGCTGTCCAATCTCAAGTTACCCTCATATAGTGTTCTGGAAGTGCAAGGTGCTTTAAAGCAATTGCAAAATTATCCACTAGACATTGTGCTACTGCAGAGAGAAGTGAGCATTGGCAGCCTGCTGGATCAGGTTCTCCCAATCAGTGACAATCCTGGGGGAGCAACAGGGCCAAGCTCTGGGGTACCACATCTGTGGGGCCTGTGGGGCAGCACCAATGTGCTGCCACTTTCACCTCTGCCAGCCATCTGGAGCCCTTCCAAATGTCAGGGAGGACCCCACACTGTGTCCCCAGGCACACCAAAACCCTACAGAAACCTCCAGAGCACCAGTACCAGTGGTGGGCTCCAGCAGGTTCGCACCTACACTATAGAACCAGTTGTTAACGAGAGATAGGACATATAAAGTTTAAAAATAGCCATTTAAAAGTGGCTGCCAGATGGGCACAGAACCGGTTGTTAATTTCTTTGAATCCCATTACTGACCAGTACCTACTGGTTTTCATCAGAAAACCTGAACTACTGTTTAAGGGAACTCTGGAGCTCTCAGAAGGCTTTCCGGAGACCCAAGAAAGTCATGTGAAGCTCCAGTATAAAGGTGAGCCTCCTCTCCAAAGTGGGACATGGCACGTTGCTGTCCTGATCCCCTAAGCAGAACCAGGGCCAGCAACTGCCCTTGTTGCCAGTTAGTCAGTGAGGGGGAAGTGAGGCAGGAGATGGGCAGAATGGGTGGAGGAGGGGGAAAGGGACAAGATGGGGCAGAATGGGGCCAAAATGAGAGCTGGAAGAGGGCGATATCAGCTGCAGCGGTGCTGTGAATTTTCTATACTCCTTCCAGGCCTTGACCCTCCTTCCCATGTCAGATTGCATCAGATAAATTACTAGCATAGGGAAAAGAAAATCCATTGAGACTTTGTCCCCAGGTAATGAAAAAAAATTTCGTTATTGATGCTCCCTTATTGATGTTGTGCATGCTCATGTGGTGTGGCTTCATTAATGTGAGGTGGAAGAAAAGACTGGGCCCTTAATGTCTTTATTAGTGAAGGAAATCTTGTTCATAAAAACTATGATCACAGTTAATATTCTCTGGCTGAAATCCATGGGATATGCACATTTTACTTTGAATGGATCATGCTCATGATTTGTAAGCACTCTGATGGCAAGAACATCCTATACATATCAACTCAGAAGTAAGTCCACCAAGTTCAGATATCATATGAATAGCACTGCAACCCGTGATAATTTTTGTTAGTATGTAATCACTAACTATTGGTGCAACATCCATATGTTAAATACTGTGAAATGTTGGAGCATTTTTGTAAACTGAGCTGTGAAGATATGGGGTTGGTTTGTTTTTGCCAATGCAGGTGAATTTCTACAAGAAACTAGTATCCTACAAGCACTTGTCCTGGAAAGTCTAACTAAATACCTGCAAGTCAGATTTGTCAGTCGAGAAAGCTTAGCACTTTCATTAACTGCATGAACTCCCAAGTCAGTCTGATTCTGCTCAGACTTCTGGAAACATCCAGTTCACACTCAGCATGCCTAGAGACTTGGCATTGAACAGCTGCCAGGATTCCTGATCTAGCAGGGCTATATACCATGCTTTGAAAAAACAAGCTTAAACAACTTCATTCAAAGCCAGTGTCTTGTGGGTTATGCATCTGCAAACGTGAAGGATCCTATTTCCAAGCTGTGGAGACCTTGTCGGTAAGGCATAATAAGTTTACTTTACTTTTCCCATCATCCATGCTAACAACCCAATAACCAACATCAAGAAAGAATGCAAGCTGCTTTGGGTTGCCACATTAGACTTCTCTAAAATTACCGTGATTTGTTCACACAATTTTGTGAACAGAGAAGTATTTTGTGAATTCAGAGATGGTCATAATCAAATCAATGTTGTCCATTTTTTATTATTTACCCCCATGCTTTTTCAGACCTTTTTTAAAATCATAATTGCAGAATCAGACTGTCTAGTATGGACAAGCAAAGTGCTTATGAAACTCTTCAGGACTCCTGTGCAATTAATTAACAGTTTTTTGTTTGAAGGTCTTGCCCATTTGATTGCTTCCTGTTCATTGCAGTTAAAAGATTAGCGATTAGTCTCTTCATTTCCCCTTGCGTAGCCTCCCATCTCAGTTTCTGTTCCTCTGATTGTAGAGGGTTAACTTTTTGTTATTTTTTTGCTTGTTATCTTTAGTTTTTAATAGAAAAATGGTGTGACCTTGCTATAAAAAGTGAAAATGCAAAGGAACGATTATTTAATTAAAATTTCCCCAACCCTACATTAATCCCATGGGAACTAGAAACTGACATCAGTGCAAGTGAGATTCTTTGAAGAGCAGAGGCTATTTATCCCTAATCCACCAGTCATGATCAACAGATTGCACAGAACAAGCACACTGAAAACAGAACCCTCATACTTGACATAATCTTTACAGAATAGAACTTACACATGTATCAACAATAAAAAAGGGTAGGTTGGGAGTAGGGTATAATATGGCCCTATTGTTTCCTGATGCATAATACCTACAATTTGATTCTGCTTTCCAATAACTTCAAGTTGACAGCCTTAGACTGCAATCCTAACCTACAGTTAGGCTGTCATAAAAAAAAGGCCTCCATCAGTTTTGAAAGACTATGGTATCGTGCTCAGCGCTGCATACACTGCATACGAAGCATGAAAGCCTGGGTTGGATTGTCATGGAGGATAGGCTGTTACCCAAGCAGCAAATCCCCCCTCTCCACGCCACTGAATTAGTCCAGTGGAAAGGCAGAGCAAATATGATTGGATCCAGCTGACGTCACAGAGCTGGGCTAAGGACAGGAGCTCACCCTGTCTTGTGGCGCCGACCTGGGTCTCAAACCCTGGCCTGCTAGTTAACAGGCACAGCGTCTAAACCGCTTGCGCCACCCACGGCCCATAGACTGTCATAAGCCCTGGCATAAGCTCCATACTGGCACATAAGGCACTTCTGCCCCTCTCCAGGGGGAGGTAAGCCACTGCACAGGCATACTCCAGCCTCCCCCCCCCCCAGGAAGATATGTCAGATAAGTTAGGCTGGCCTAAATTGGTTAGGATTGCATCCTTAGTTGTCTCCAAACTCTATTGATTCAGACAAAAGTCATATTGTAATGTATCATGGGATCGACAGTCTCTATCGCAAGAGGGTCCCTCCATCCCAATAAGACTAATGCAATTCTTTAATAATAATAATATGTTGGCCTGAGACCTTGCAAAGAGAGAGAAATCTTGGCAATTCATGAACTGTTATCTAGTTCCCAAAGGAATAGTCTTCACATGCAGAATGTTTTGACAATAATGCCATATACTAGACTAGTCTACAATTCTGTGTTTTAGAAATGTAATTACATCTGAAATTACAGTGCTGAAAAGAAATACAAATGAGAATCATGGGTATATAGTTTACTTTAAAACTTGCTGATGGTTCCAATGCATTTTGAGCTACATATTCTTTATCAGGAACATCATGCAAAGTAGGCTATTTCTAGTGTGCATTAATCAACTCAAAATGTTATAAAATGCAATCTTAAGCAGAAGTCTAAACAAAAAAATGTATGCCACATGGAATGAAAATGCAAGTACAAAATGACAATTATTTCCAATAATATACATCAAGATATACATTTAAGTTATTAGGGAGGAAGAGGAACAAACCCAGTAGAAGGAACAAGTTCAACAAGTTATCAAAGGAATAAATGCAAATTATTTAAAATTTAATAATGAACAATTGAAACAAACAGCAATACTCAAAAAGCCTAGAGTGGTTTGAAAAGAGCATGTAGGAAGTTGATACCCTTGCAGAATTTCATTTAAAAAATCCAAGAAGATGCCTCTGTATATAGAAGAAAACTCTTTAAAAACACTGCAATGGGTTAAATTAAAAGGGGGTCCACAGAGCGACAGTAAACCTACAGTGAAGCTTCATTTAACTCATGAAGAGCCAAACAGCCAAACCTTTGCAGCCAGCAGGCTTGTTTTACAAGCAAAAGCTAATGACAGTGTGGCGACCATCAGCCTGGTCTATTTCATATCTGTTTCTCTGACCTTATAAAAAGCAATTCAAGTCTGGTTCTCTGTAACTTATTCTCATGAAAGTTAAAGTGCAATAATAACAAAGAGACAAAAGGCTTCCTAGGAACAGTTCTCATTTAGTGTGTAGAAAAGAGGGCAGACCTCAAAATGAATACCATCCCCAAGGCTGCAAACCTGGAATCTAGCATAATTTTTTATGATAATAATGATGATAATTTATATATTCAAAGGCTTTTGGCACAGTATATAATAACTAGCTATAAGCAGGCCTCCGTCAGTCTTGAAAGACTATGGTGTGCTCTGTGCTGCATTCGCTGCATGCGAAGCATGAAAGCCTGCGTTGGATTGTTATGGAGGATAGGCTGTTACCCAAGCAGCAAATCCCCCCTCTCCACGCCACTGAATAAGTCCAATGGAAAGGCAGAGCCAATACAACTAGATCCAGCGGGCGTTGCAGAGCTGGGCTAAGAACAGGAGCTCACCCTATCTTGTGGGGCTGACTCGGGTCTCAAACCCTGGCCTGCTGGTTAACAGGCACAACGTCTTAACCACTTGCGCCACCCACAGCCCATTAACTAGCTAGAAACAACTGGTAAAATTGGCAAGGCTACAAAAGCTTACAATCCATTCACTGGTGTGACACAAAACAACCTATGGTCATATTAAGAAGAGTCAGTACTGCACACACTTTATGGGTACACACTATTGTAGAAAAGGCCCCATTGCCTTTGCTGAATGTCTTCAAAGAAAAGCTTTTGCCAACTTTATAAATGCCATAAAAGACTGGGGACAACTAGATGAGCCTGTTAATGAAGGATGTTCTACAACACAGGTGCAAACTACTCCTCATTCCCAGTTAGCTCAGCTCTATGATATCCATAATTCACTGCTCAGTCCTAATTCTTACCATGTTGTAGCATGGGTGCTATTTTATGGGTTGGGGAAAGATTGAACAACCTGTAGGAAGTAAGTAAAAATACCCCATAGGCTGCCTGTTTGTCTATGGGCTTCCTTGTATCAAGGCCAACCATTTTGTTGGTATAGGTCTATGGAGATAAAAGAGTTGGGAAGGTTTCAAGTAGAGGGATGACCATGGCTCTCCAGTGGCAACTTTTCTGTGGAATAATTGCCCTCAGGAAATCTCAAGCTCTTCAATTACTCTTGGAAAAATGTGTTTCTTTAATTCACTGTTTTTAACAGCCCTGGTTCTGAAAGGTTTTATTTAACAATGGCCAGCCACACATATCCTATATCAGTGGTTCTCAAAGTGTGTGTCCACCTTGTCCACATGGGTTATAACCCAGTTTTTGGTAGTTTATGAAGCTGACAAGCTAACCTTCAAGGTTTAGGCTATGTACATACTATGTACATCAAAGCTATACATCAGGGCTATGTACATCAAGGGTTAAATAAGAAGCTACTTGGAGAGGGAACACCATTATAGCCACATCCTTTGGCATTTATAAATCTGAAAGTAGCCTCTTGGGCCTATAAAAAAATTGAGAACCACTACCATACTATGTCCTATTTGTAATGGACCCATTAAAATTAAGTGAGCATTTTCTGAACATCTAAATTGAATCATTAAAAAAAAATTGATCAGTTACACATTGGTGAGTTTTCTGGAGCTCCCACAATCTCAAGAAGTCTTAGACATGAAAATATCTGTTTTCCTACTTCTTTGGATTCACCTTCTTCCCTCTTCAGTAAAGTGATGTTAGGACAGGTAGTGTGGGGAGTCTCATGATGATTACAGTCTACAGGAGCCATTTTATATCACACGTTGTTGTGAGGTAAACAGTCCGCAGGAGTGCCACATCTGTCTAAGGTAAGGTAAGGACCATATTAGTAGGTCCATTTAGGACCGCGCTGGCCTGGAGGTGTCGCAAAAATGCCATAAAAGGCACTTCTGCTTCACTCTTGGGAGAGATAGACCAGTGTACAGACATGCACCAGGCTCCCCACTCCACCATAGGAATAGCAAGATGGATGAGTGGCGCTGGCCTAAATTGGTTTGGTTTGCACCCACAGTGACACAGTGATCTTCACTGATTTCTCTATTGTAGTGCTTGGTACATTATGAATTATTTGCTCACTTTCATTGGAGAATTATATGTTCTGATGGAGATGAGGAGATTATTAATGTATGAAGAAAAGTTGAATATTTGGGGAGGTTTTGCATTAATAGCTTTGTTGCTTTTATGCTTGTGTAGTAAAGTAAATTATGCATGTATTGTTCCATTGAATAGCTCCAAATAGTGTATTATATTGATGGATTATGTTAAATTCATTTCAAAGATAGTCTGTGTGCTTTATGTCTGGCCTTTGTCACCAAGGCTGATAAAACTTGAAGACTTCAGAGGATCCCGTTAAAACAGAATGAAATGGTAAAAATAAGCTTGAATAGCAATGGATTATGATGGTACATTTGGGTCTGCCTCAGTCCCAAGTTTGCTTCTGATGTGTTAAGAGGAAGGAATATTTTTATGTAACCGTTCAACCTTTGGCAGCATGTAATTTTTCTGTCCTCATACTTTTGGTTTGCGTTTATTACCATACACATCCCGTCCCACCTATCCCTCTTAAAGCCCAATCCAATTCCTCACCAGTCCATTGCCACCAACATAGTGAACCCCACATAGTGAACATAGCATGGTATGTTGGGGGACAACTAGACAATCAAGGAGAAGTAAATACAATTTTAAAAAAATATTTCCCCATCTTGGACCTATATCAGCTATTTAACTGGCATAAGGAGTCAGGGGGTGTGTTCATCTGCAAGAAGGGGGATAGGATCTCGGTGTACGCCACTACCATCTCAGTACCACTACCACTACTACCTTAACTTGCTTCAGCCGGAAACTGGAAACTGCTATCTTGCATGCAGGGCATTGAGTTGTTTGTGCCAGCTCCCCCAAAGTACATGACAGCAGCAGTTTTGTTTTTTAAGGATCACCTAGTATGGTGAAGTGCAGATGACCCTCGCTGTCCGCTAGGGTTCCTTGTGGATAGAGGACAAAACCTCCTGTGGTTTTATAAAATGTGAACCAAAAAATTGAATAAATAAGTTTAAAGACACAATTTCAGATTTCTTGTTCCTTCATTACACCTAATGGAGTAAGGTAGTGCCTTTCTATCTGCAGTGGTTTGATGAGTGAAATATGGAATTATTGCTTGCATGACTGTCTCTTTACAACTGTAGAAAAGCAGTTTTTCTAACTTTAATTTTTAGTGGCCATTTGTGTTGGGTCAAATTTGTGCATTAAAAATTCGTGTTCAAAAGGCTGGACCTGTATGAACTTCCCATTGCTGACCTAGTTAGCTACTACATTTTACCAGCTGTTACACATCCCTTTCTGAACTATTTTTTACAATGATACTAATTTTAGCTTCCCAGAAAATGTGGGCATAAATTAAGCCCACTAAGGACCTCCGAGTAGAAATTAAATGTTCCATAGAACTGAAGGTGATTATAATTTGTAATTTTAAAGCAGGAGTTGGGAGCAAAAGAGAATGCTGATATTGTATCTGCGAAAATGCAGTGCCAGTAGTTGGATTTCAATTAACATTGCTAGTGACTTTGATCATGGAGCACTAAGAACAGCAGGAACCACAGCTCTTGCTCATTTCACAATGGGCACTTAGTAACCACTAAAGATGCTGGCAATTTCACTTTTGGCACAGTGGAAGTTTCTCACCAATGCTGAGCATAATATGCTTTGCTACTTTGAGCAGAAAAACGACTGACATCAAAGATGCTGCAGATATCAATGTCATCTTTGGTTGTGAAAACGACATCTTTGATCTCGTTGGCAACTCTAACTGAGTCATAGGGGTGGTACATTCTGAGCTGCAAGAGCTGTTTGCGATGCCACCCTCTAGCCATATTCCTTGTGGTGCTCATTCCTTCCTAAGAGAGTTTTATGTTGTAACAGGGTGACCATATGCTGGCACCCAAAAACTTGGACAGGGTCCTCTAAAAGTCCAGATTTTCCACTGAAAATCTGGACTTTAAAATTTTTTCGGAGAAGACCTGGTCCTCCTTTTTGGGTGCCACCTTCTGGTCACTCTTTACTCAGGAGTAAGCCCATTGAGTCAATGGGTTTACTTCTGAGTTAAGCAGGCCTCCATCAGTCTTGAAAGACTATGGTATCGTGCTCGACACTGCATACACTGCATGCGAAGCACGAAAGCCTGGGTTAGATTGTTACGGAGGATAGGCTGTTACCCAAGCAGCAAATCCCCCCTCTCCACGCCACTGAATTAGTCCAATGGAAAGGCAGAGCCAATACGATTGGATCCAGTGGGCGTTGCAGAGCTGGGTTAAAGATAGGAGCTCATCCTGTCTTGTGGGGCCGACCCAGGTCTTGAACAGGCTAGTTAACAGGCACAGCATCTTAACCTCTTGAGTAGACATGGAGGATATAGGGGGCTTACCCAGGCTGCTGCATGGAGCTGGGATGGTGAGCCGGTGGGAGGACTCGCACCAGAGACGGAGGCAGAGTAGGCTGAGCCCTGCGGGAGGCAAAGCCAGCCCAGCCCTTCCTCCCCCTCTGAGCCCCCAGCCCACCCTCCATGGGCAGCAGCGGAGGTAGCTCAACCAGGTCAGGAGGCATGCACAGCTGGCTGAGGGAGGAATAGGAAGCGTTGCTTCCATAATGGAAGGAAGCAACATGTGCATGCACGCTATGCAGCCCCGATGCTGCGCATGCATCCTAATTACAATGGCTGCCATGGCTGGCTACCACTTAGCCTCACTGAGCCGCAGTTGCCTTTACCTTTCTCCAAGTACCCTCAAGCACCCTCACCCCCCCCCCCCGAAGGCCGGACAGTGGCCTATTAGACCGTACAGTCCGGACAGATTCAGTCCAGACAGACTGGACAGATTCCAGCTTTCTGGGAAGCCTGTATTGACAAACTTGGTGTGGAATGCACATTGGAAGATGGTGGAATCCACCCTTCAAAGAGGAAAAAATACTTATCGCTTTCCAGTCTAGGTCATTTGCCCTTCTCTCACAGGAGTTCCCTGACTGTTCCCTAACTCATTCCTACCACTTTACCATATAAACCCCAATCCTATCTACCACCATGTTATAGCATGCAGCTGCACCAATAGCATATGGCCATATACCCACAAAAGGACTCCAAAATGTAGGATACCCCAAAAATGTAGGCATGATTGAAATAAAGCTAAAAATACTCATATACACTGCTTTCTATATGACTTATTAAATTTTAAAACCATTAGATGTAATTTATTACATTAAAATTTATTAATTACAATAAGGCTATGTGTGCCTGCTCACAAGGAAAAGGAGGATAATCAAGATTTTTTTTCCCCTGACACAAGGCTAAAAAAGAGGACATGTCCTGGAAAAAGAGGACATACAGTCATTCTGGTGCTAAATGATATGCTGAGGAGGAGGACAAGTGGAGAACCTGAAGGAGGCAAATTTACTTATGTCTTGATAGGCTGACCAATGGGTCTCCAGACATTTTGCTAGTGCAGGTCTGAGGAAAGCCAGGGCCATGTTGTGATCAGTGATGGGGTTCAAAGAAATTAACAAACGGTTCTGTGCCCATCTGGCAGCCACTTTTAAATGGCTATTTTTAAACTTTATATGACCTATCTCTTGTTAACAACCAGTTATATAGAGTAGGTGCAAACCTGCTGGAGCCCACCACTGGTTGTGATGGAAAATGCGGGATGGGATCTGAGAAAAGTCATTCCTGTTGGGTCTACCCCTTTGCACTCTTGACTCATTCCATTTCCTTCCCATCCAGCTACTATCCTGCTTAGAGAGATTCTCTGCTGTAAATGTGAGGTATAATCAAGTTTACTGCCAATAACCAAATGTGATATGCAATGTTGCTCCAGACCTGCATTGCAAAAACAGCGTATCCACTTTCATGGCCAACAGCCCAAATCTACCTAAACCCCACTCCCTGCTGATGCAGTCATACCATCTTATATGCTTTATCCTGCAGGGGACAACCCCAGACACAGGAACAACAGCATCACTGACACAGATGAAAATCGGTGGCCTCCTAGGAAGTTTTCTTTGCTAGTTGCATGGAATCTTAAAGTGCCCCCTCCATGTTAATTAAAGATGACAGCTTGGCAAAAAGAGCAGCTAGATGTGAAATACATGTATTGCTGGAGGGAGGCTCTTTGCAGATCCATGACCTGAAATCAGGAAGTCACCAACTGTGACCTTCTCTGTCACCAAGAAAAGAAATGGTGAAACCATCCTTCCATTCCCTGAAATCAGTGAGCCCTGCTTTTCATAGTTCAGGGTGTGCTTCTCAACGTTACAGTCCCAAGTTGTGAATAATATTCCACCATGCACTTCAGGCTCCAAAACATATATAAAAAGTGAAATGAAATTTAAATTAATGTTCTCTCTCCATCTCTTTTTTCTCTAAAACTTACTGTGCAGGAAGGTGATGGTTAATCAGATTCTTTGCTGCAACCAGCTGTAATTATAGCGCATAATTGCACTGCTTCTTTATCTGTACATGGCTTTTCCATTAGATAGTCCCTTCTGAACAGAGCTTTTGAGCAAGGCAGCACTTTTCTTGTGTTTCAAGTGTCTCCATCATTAATTCATTTGCTATTCATTGTAATAAAACTAATCACAATGAATTTATTTGGCATAATGTGGACATTTTATGTCCTTTCATCATCATTCCTGAGCAATTTCAATTACAGTCTGTGTTTGATACTGGAAGAGCTACCTTGCAGTTTCTCACTTAGCTTTCTCAGTGCATCAATGTTAGTAGCAGAGTCATTTGTACCTGCTACCAGCATCTAGGAGAGTAATGAGGCTGAGAAAACCTTTAATCAAAGTCAGGACTAAGGAGTGAGTATGTTTAGAAACTTCAGTGCAAACACCAACTAAAATAAGACCAGTTATGGAGCAACATCAACTATTAATAGTCCATCCAGTTAAATTAGAAACACTGGACAAACACAGCTGAGGGTCAGCAAAGTTATGGTGGGGTCGTCCAATGGAATGAGCACAACCTGCCAATAGCAGGCCTCCGTCAGTCTTCAAAGACTTTAGTATCATGCTCAGCACTGCATACGCTGCATGCGAAGCACGAAAGCCTGGGTTAGATTGTTATGGAGGAGAGGCTGTTACCCAAGCAGCAAATCCCCCCTCTCCACACCACTGAATTAGTCCAATGGAAAGGCAGAGCCAATACGATTGGATCCAGCTGGCGTCGCAGAGCTGGGCTAAGGACAGGAGCTCACCCTGTCTTGTGGGGCCGACCCGGGTCTCGAACACTGGCCTGCTGGTTAACAGGCACAGCGTCTTAACTGCTTGCGCCACCCACAGCCAACAGATTATGACATTAAAACAGCAAGAGAATCATGAATTCTCAGTTCTGGACTTACTTTGGTTTCCATTTCCATTCTGAGTAAGAGGAGGTTTGCTCAAGGTGTGAAGCTAGAGGATTTTCCACTTTAAAAGTTTCCTCAATGTCATGAATGCCAATGAAGAGGAAGTAAGGAAAAGGTAATTTTCAAGTCCAGAATGACTCAGGCAAGAGTCAATCATAAAATGGAAATGTTTGCAAATGTATCCTGTAGATTCATTAGGGAATCTCATGGGCGGACGCCAGGAAAGATATAGCAGCTGATCAAAACAGAAATGTCACACCAGCTTTGACATCTGTTGGATGAGTCAAAGCCATCTTGTCAAGGCATCAAGGGATGGGTGCAGAAAAAAGTGCATTTTATACAAACTTCCCCTTTCTTGCAAACTCAGCCATATGTACGATTCCCTAGCTACATATGATATACCGGTATTTCTCAAGGTTTGTCCATCAAATTTCTACTGGAACTGTGGTTCCAAAATGCGGATGACATCATCACCATTTCTTTCTGGTTTATCTATTATGGAGGTGAAGCTCTGAAATACCCAGCAGGCACTGAGGACCAGCCAAGTAACCAGTTTGCTCAGAACGGGGAACTGCAACAAAATTAATAGATTTTCTTCATGTTATTTCTACTCATGCATCAACATCTCTTTATCTGGAATAAACTTTCACTTACAATAAGGCACAGTGAGGGCCTTATTCCATTTTATTATGCACACAAATGCATACACCTTCTGCTCCTGCCTTCTCCATAAACTACGTCCCATTCCACTAATTCTTATCAGACCAGCAGAGTCTGGGGAGTTATTTGAAAGTGCGTGGAAGACAGAAAAATGGGGTGACCTAGAGTGGACCATCCCACTATCTCTACAAGCAGGGAAGCAATGGAGGAAATGATGGCCATTTTCCAATAGAAAAATATCAATTCTATACTTTTAAGAGCAAAAGACCAAATTCAGAATTTTTTTTTCACAGTAGCCAGGCCAAATTTCCAGTGGCTTTTTCTTTAATTGTATTTGCACAACATGTAAACAAAACCAGATCATCATCTGCTTGGATGAAAAGAAAGCCCCAGCGGCACAGCACGAGAACTCAGCACCTAAACAAAAGCCACTTGAAGTCAATGTACAGAATGATTATTGCAATTAGCTTCAGTGAGCTTTGGATCCTTTCCTAATAGTGATTCCAGATGGCACAGTTTCCCTGGGGCAGCGGAAAGTGACTTCACAACTTTTTCAGGGTGAACTTGATAGTGCCGTGACTTCCCTCCCATGCTGTAGCAGGGCATCCAAACATTTTTGAGCTAACATTTTGATCTAACATTTTTAATCATAACAATTTCACAACCAGGAATACTGTAAGGGTGGTCAGTGACTCATGTAGTTTGTCCATGAACACCTGTTGTCCTGATAATTGATCTGGTTGTCCTGATGCCAATCAATGTCACAGCCTAAGACAAAATCACTTACTGACTGTTCCTTTTTCTCCACTCCCTTCTTCCAAAACAGGGTAAGCAGGAAATCTGGAAGATTCCATGGACAGATTTGTCTACTGTATCTAGGACATAGCAGAGCTGTGCAGAGCAGGGCACAGCACTGCATAGCAGAGCTGAGAGAAGCTTGGAGTGACAGCAAAGATTTGAGAAAAATAATGTGCACAATCTACAATGCAGTACTATCAGTTTCTGCACTTGGACAGGTTTTCTGGTGGCACTTTTTCAGCCTGCCATTGCTTCAAGGAAATGCTTTGCCTGCCAGGACATGGTGAGGTTGGGAGATTTAACACAAGCACAGATCAATACACATACAGAAATCGCGCAATGTGCTAATCTCAGCGGCAAATCAGTGCATTTCACACATTTGCCAGTAGGTTCTTTTCTTGAATTAGCAACAATCTATTGCACGTTCTCCAATGAATAATGCATTTGCAAAAATATTGATGTACCAATGTTAAGTATCACAACACTTAGAAGAAGAAAAGGCTTCTTTTCTCACCTCACACTGAGCAACACATTACTTTGCCATTTGATTTTTGAAATCCTAAGCACCACAACTCCACAATGTTGCACCAGGATGAGACAATTTGCACAAGAAAAGTCACAAGTGAGTGGTGAAGCAGTGCCTCCCTTCACCCCTGCTTTCCACTGGAAACCTGCCTCCCATCTTCTTTTCCCTCAACTGGGGTTCCAGATGCATATTTTCTATCCCTGTCTGTAAGTTCTATAGTTTTCTTCCAAAAGGGCTTATCTTAAATATAAAAAAGAGTTGATTAAATTATTTCTCTTTTACTTACATCCCTCCTCCTCCAAGATGTGGATTCTTGTATTAAATGACTGCATTCTTTTTTGTTATTCTAGTTTTTAGTTTCCTAATTTATCTGTGGAAGATTAAAGGAAATGAGACTTTTGCATTTTTTCAAAAATACAAACATCATTCAATAAATCCATCTGCCCCCAGTAAAATTTGGTATTGAATTTCCCCAAAAACAGAACTGAAAATTAATTTGGACCATTGGAGCATAAAGTCAAAGAACACTTTGATGAAAGTCTCTCTACAACCCTTCTTTGAAACTGCCTTCTTTTTCACCCTAAAACATTTTTTCTTACTCATGAAAGTCAGAAAAGATGGAACACAGAAGTAACCTGATGCTAAATTGTCTGACCAATGATGACTAATTAGTATTACTACCAATAGTACTTCAGGTGGTGCCTCCACCTGAGGCCACCCTGTGCCTCTTATTGGTGCTTGTTGTATTCATCTGGCCTCCCATCATTGCCAATGATGTCATCAATACTTTCAGTGGTACTTTGAATAAGTGGGTACAGTGGAGAATAAATGCTGAGAAACACTGCTCTAAACTATATATCTCATAAACAGGCTAGAGCACGTGAGAGAAAAGTCCTGTAAAGATCTGTCTGAACTGTAGAGCTGTACCACCTGAAACAGCCAAACCCAGAAAAGGCAAGCCAGAGCCCAAGTGGTACCCACATTTTTTGCCTTTCCTTTTCACATGCACATATCAGCATGCACAACCTCGCACAGCCACTCATCACTTAACTCATTGCTATATTAGTCGTCACCTGCAGTCTGATTTGGTTCACAGGTTATTTACCTCATTTCTTAGGTTTTGAAAACTAAGCTTATGAGCAGCATACTTATTTATCATCATCATAGTATTTTCTCCACAAACACAATAAGTTTTTGAGATATGGCAAACAGCACACTGTGCTGATGTCAATATTTTTCCTTGATTTGAATTGGTCTTTCAGAGAAATGTCAGAAACCTGGTATGCTGAAACCAAAAGGGTTTTTTAACTTTTTAGCCAAAAAAGAGAGATATGGATGTCCAGGCATTTTAAGTTATCCTTCAGTGACTTACGGCATGATCCAAAAAGAGTGACACAGAAGTAACAGTACAATCCTTATGATATCCCTCCATGTTGATTCAGTGGTGCCTGTGCAGCTTGCGGTACATCCTGTGGGGAAAACATATGGTTTTGGAGGGGAAAGCCATCACCGTTTTTTTTTTTAAATGCGGCACACCACATACCACTGCTCAATAAGGGTTGAAGTTCACAATGAGGTGCCAAAATGTGGACTGTCGTGTCATGACAGAAGATCACGCATGTGCCACATAAAAACTTGTGGGCAAAGTTCTCATTTTTCTTGAACCCACCACTCACCCTCTAGTTTTTTATATGGATTATTTATTTATTATTATTATTATTATTATTATTATTATTATTATTATTATTATTATTATTATTTTCAGTTTCCTATTTACCCAAGCTTTTACAGTTTCCTGTTTACCCAAGCTTTTACAGCAGCTGAGATTCATAATGACATAAAGGTAATAAATTGGCAGTAATTTTTAACCAGAAGCATTGTCCATATATTGACAAGTACGAGCTGTTTGAATAGGTATGAGTGTGTGTCTCCTCTGTTTGCCTATCCATCTATCTTGGTTTCTCTGCCAATATGTCTCTATGAAAGTTTCCCTCCATCCCTCCCGACCATCTTGTAGTTCCTTCATAAATCTTTCACGACACAGTGAAGCGTCTCTGTATTTATACAGTGCGATAATGCAGAAATACATCATAGCATGGGGAATGGGCTCTTAACTCCTCTTCAGTTGTTTACGTATTAAACTACTTGAAATGCATGGCGACAACACATCAATATTGTTAAGGTTAATGACTGACTGATTCATAACGAGAGAGAGAGAGAGAGAGAGAGAGAGAGAGAGAGAGAGAGAACATTTACAGGCAAATGTTCCTTAGTAATTGTTGTAATAAAGAGTCTAGATTTTTTTAAAGAAACACCTGCAGATATCTTCTGCACAAATCATGTTCAAAGACACTGGTGTAACAATTTTCATTCACAGCCCAATCCTAAGTTGTACTGGCCCAGTGGGGCCACATGGCCTTAGCTGCTCGGCAAAGAGCACTCTGGAGATCTCTTTTATTATAAGGTTGATTACTAGGGTAAGAAGAAGCGATATTTTCCTTCTTACCCCAATAATGGTCCAAGCTTCTCAGTGGGACTACTCAGAGTCATAGTAGGTCGAAGAAGCCTGCTCAGGGCCATAGTAAGTCAAAGAAGCCCCATAAAGGCATTCAAACCCAGGAGGGAGGATAGGGCATCTTATCCATCCCATTCTGCCTTTCCTCACTCCTCTCTGCCACTGTTTCATACTCCATTGCCACCAGGTGCATCTCTTACTTCTGTCAGTGGCCAGTACTCTCTTCTCCTACTATTACCACTACCACCACCAGCACCTCCTCCTCCTCTTCTTCTTCTTGGCATGCAGAACATGTCCATACCACTGAAGCTAGCTTCTATCATATTACTGACTAGCGAAAAGCGTATCTGCGTTGCAGGGGTAAAATTCCCCCATACACCATCCCCCCACACCACATCAACCCCCCACATGCAACATCCTCCATGTGCATCAGTCCCCCATGAGCATCAACCCTCCATGTGCATCATCCACCCATGCGCATTGTTGAGTCTTTTGTACCTGACAGTGACACACATCAACCCTCCATGCACATCATTCCCCCATGCACAACATCCCCCCACAGATCCACCACAGCATCTTTGTGCACAATCCTAACCATGTTTACTCAAATGTTAGCCCCATTGTGTTCAATGGGTCTTACTCCCAGTAAAGTGTCTTTAGGATTGCAGCCTTTGTCTCCATGATACTAAGACAATGTTCAGTTTCTATGTTCAGGCTAGCTTTCAGCTCCATAAAGTGCAACTAGCCAGATGACTTGTCCAATAGATGGTCACCCATCAAAACAACCCACCCATCAAAACAAATGAAAGAATCTGCCCTTGTTCATTTTTATAGATTGAACCAATCCATTGAAAAAGGCATTGGATTGTTGCACTTTGATGTCACTAAAGTGAAAATCTGATATGAGGCAAATACTATATTTCAGATTCAGTTGAATCTGAATCTGAACCAAGTGAATTAACAAGAGCCATTGTGGATGGCTCAAGTGGTAAGGCACTGTACCTGTTAACCAGCAGGCCAGGGTTTGAGACCCGGGTCGGCCCCACAAGACAGGGTGAGTTCCTGTCCTTAGCCCAGCTCTGCGATGCCAGCTAGATCCAATTGTATTGGCTCTGCCTTTCCATTGGACTAATTCAGTGGCGTGGAGAGGGGGGATTTGCTGCTTGGGTAACAGCCTATCCTCCATAACAATCTAACCTAGGCTTTCATGCTTCGCATGCACGTATGCAGTGAGCATGATACCATAGTCTTTCAAGACTGACGGAGGCCTGCTTTTTTAAGAACTAAAGAACTTGTTGGCCAACATCTGGTCCAACTTGTGGGCCACCAACTGGTTCTCCAAGACTAAGAGAACAGTCTTAGTCCCAGTTCTTTGAAGCATCATAATACTGACCAAAAAGTTAATCAACAAAAGAGCAATTAAGTCATAGCCTGAGGATGTGTGAGGAATTCAATATGCCTTTCTTTTGTGTAAAGACATACATAGGCTTGCATGTTAAAGCTTCTAAAACAGCGGTTCCCAAACTGGTGGGTCACAACCCACTGGGGGTAACCAAAAGCTGGATATTCCCCTTACGCAGAAATAAACTTGAAAAAGTAACTGTAACGTTATAAAGGCAAGTTTTAAGAGATCATGAAAGTTCAACATGTTTCAAAATCACATAAACAAGAGTAACAGGATGAAGAAGAAACAGGATGAGTTGGGTTTCTGGGGAGAAATGGGAATAGTAGGCTGTCCCATAACAAAACAACAAAAGAAGTAACAATAATTAACTGCATTAATTTGTTCCATCAGCATTGTTGGTTGTATGTCAATTCAATTCTATTTCCTGGCACAAGCCTTGTGCTGGCCTGGGGATGTCACACCTGGCCATAAAGGAGGCTGGCCTCCACACACCACTGTGGGAACGGCTGGCCTCCACACAACCACGGTGAGTTGTGCTGGCCTAATTTGGTTAAGATTGCACCCATATTTTTTAAGTGGTGAGAGAACAAACCCACCAAAATTCTTTGGAGGAGATACTGTACTGTAGTCTTTTTCTCCCAACATCTGTTTTTCTAACATATGGGTGCAGTGATTGAGATTGGAAACAAGACTGCAGATTCAGATGTTTCTATCGGGAGCCATCAGAACACAAGGCAAGCAAAGATGCCAGTGGTGAACTTTATGCCATGTTAAACTGCAGAAAGATACGGCATGACAGCAGAAGGATCTTGCCAATTCATATCACTGTCTCTAAAGTCCTCAGCTTTCCTGCCATTCTTCTGGACTCTCTCTCTCTCTCTCTCAGGGGAGGCTTCAGATTTCATAGTCCATGCATAGTACTCTTTCAGATCTTAAATGGACCTCAAACCTGCTTAACAAGGTGGTTAAACGTCTGCTTGGTTTAGGGGTGTCCAAACCCTGGCCTGGTGCCAGATGCAGCCCATGGCAAGCCTCAGTGTAGCCTACTTCAAGATCCCTTCTTCCAGCCCATGTAATCAATCCTCTGTATCTCTCTCTAATACACACTATGTAAATGAATTCAAATTTGAAATGTAAATCATTTTTCCAGCCCTGACACAGTGTCAGAGAGATGATGTGGCACTCCTGCCAGAAACGTTTGGACAGCCCTGGCTTCATCCATGGTCCATGAAAATGAAATGACTAGAACTTAAAAAATATTAAAACACTTCTTAGCCATTTTAGAGAGATAAACTGGTCCAGTTTTCGTCTTTTCAATGTTGTAGGGTAATCACTTCGTTAAGGGTGTAATCCTAACCAATTTTGGCCAGCCTAACTAATGTGGCATATTTTTCCATGGTGGTGTGGTTGGCATATGCCTGTGCAGTGGCCTAACCGCTCTACCTAGGAGTAGTTCCAACTTGTGGGATTCTAGACAACAGGATGTGAAGAGGATCCTCTGGAGCACCACCAAGCTTTCTGGTCAATGTTTTCTATTATGGTTCCTGGAAAATATTAAGAGAAATGATACAATCTGGCCTGGGTAGGGTAGTGTCTGCGTAACAGTTTAAGAAAGGATCAAATTACTCAACTTCCTGACCTCACCTTGTATCATGGGGCATATTTTGACACATTTTTATTTAAAATATTTTTTTAACTGAGTAGTGACCTGATCTTTCATTAATTCCTCTGTTATGCCCTTCTAACTATGTGACTCATGGCATTCCTGTTTTTGTCCCTCCATTTTTAAACTAATTTTTATTTCCGTGTTGACAAACTTTGGGGTCCAATGGATCCTGTGTTACCTCCCTTGTAATATAATTTATACATAATTTTCCCACTGTTGTGGATAACAACAACTCCATATAAACCCTCCTGTGTAAAATCCCTCCATGAAAAAAACAGTGGAAACCCCCCTCTGGTGGAAAAATTCCCCAGTGCAAAAAAACCCCATGCAAAAAGACCTGTACTAACCTCCCATGCAAAACTTCCTATATGCTAACCCCCTGTGCAGACCCCTCTGTGTAAACCCTCCTTGTGCTAAACCCCCCATGGTAAAAAACCCCTGGTAACCCCCTAGCAAACCCCTCTTCCACGCAATACCCCACTGTGCAACCCCCCCATGCAAAATCCTCTATGGAAAAATCCCCCCTTTCAAAAACTTCCCCCGGTGCAAACCCACACCATACAAACCCCTCAGCCTGGTGCAAAACATCTCCTGTGCAAAACACTCCCCCCTGTTTACCACCCCCCCCCCAACCAGGGACACTCCTACCAAGAAGGTGCAGGGTTTGGGGCTGGGTTTTTTCAGTCTTCAATGTTACATAGAGAACAAAAAAGTATAGGACGTTGAGTCAGTGAGTCAGTCAGTAACTTTTCAGTTATATGGCCTACAGCAGGGACCACTGAAACTGGTGCAGGAGGCCACTGTGTAACCCTCTGTCCTGCACTTGCCCATGCTTCTGAAACCTCCAACCCAATGAATGATGAAGGCACTTTTCCAACCCCTTCACTGCACCATCGCTCCAGGACATCACTTAGTGCGGTCCACATCACCCGCACCCACATTGCAATGCACATGGCACATCACCTGGTGTGGACTACACCAGTCACATCTGCATAGTGATGCACATGGCCTAGCGATGTTACAGTCAGAAATCCACACGTGAAGTGTTGTGCTATCACGTATTTTGCTTCTCAGGCCTAGTAAGATGAATTTGCTGCATGGGTAAGCACTTGTGTAAAATTTACACAATCCTATGCATATCTGCTCAGATATAAGTCCCATCAAAGTCAGTATGGCTTACTCCTAGGAAAGTGTGGATAGGATTGTAAATGTGACAGAAAGCAGAGCTCTTCAGACTAACGAAGTGAAAACCAGAGGTTGCCTAAATGTGAGTAGACCCATGGAAGCTGCTGCAGTACCTCACCTTGAGTACTGTGTTCAGTTCTGGGTACCTCACTTTAAGAAGGATGCAGCCAAACTGGAGCAAGTCCAGAGGAGAGCGACAAGAATGATCAGTGGGATGGAAGGGAAGCCCTACGAGGAAAGGTTGGGGGAACTTGGGATGTTCAGCCTGGAGAAGAGGAGGCTGAGGGGAGACATGATTGCCCTCTTCAGATACCTGAAGGGCTGTCATAGGGAGGAAGGGGCCAATTTGTTCATAGCTGCTTCTGAAAGCAGAACTAGAACCAATGGGTACAAACTGCAAGAGAGGAGATTCCGGCTGGAAATCCGGAAAAAATTCCTGACTGTGAGGGCGGTTCGGCAGTGGAACAGATTGCCAAGGGAGGTGGTGGACTCTCCCTCACTGGGGATCTTCGAGCAGAGGCTCGATGAGCACCTGTTGGAGATGCTCTAGGGGGAATTCCTGCTGCAGGCAGGGGGTTGGACTAGATGACCTACTAGGTCCCTTCCAACTCTATGATTCTATGATTCTATGAATAGCCTGTGATCCCCAAGCTGGAGCAGCAACAGCCTCCCAAACATGCTCTGGATGCAGGGCAGGCATGACAGCCTGCCTGCTCCAGCACAAGTGAGGATTGCACTGATAGTTATTGGTGTTGGAATCCAACTTCAACAATGACTAAGGGAAGCCCTATATATAGACTCAAGTAACGGCAATTTTGTCAAATTTTATTTTAATAAAAACCAAGAACTAGAAAAGTACTTAATCTACATTTCTAACAATCTTTGCAGAAATTTTTCAAACAATTACTGTATTTACTCGAATCCAACATGTACCTTTTTATCCAAATTTAGCCTCCAAAATCAGGGTGTGACTAAATATGGATTGGACTAAATATGATATATAATGCAAAGAAGGAACTCAACATTTATCGCCTGACAGACTACATAACCAATTTTGACATAATCAACGTTGTATAAGTTTTCTCTCCTTATTGGGACTTCTGGTGGCTAGTAAGATCACCACTATGAAAGAAGTCAACTCCCCTATCCGAGCATTTAAAAAGTTTTTTTATTGTGTGGCTCCGGTGATGGAATGAAATGTTGCTGCCGTCACTGAAGGTTTTTGTCTGTGGGAAAACCTTTATAGGGTTTCTCCTCTGTATGGATTCTATAATGGAATATAAGACTGCCATGCTGACTGAAGATGTTTCCACACTCCTGGCACTTATAGGGTTTCTCCCCTGTGTGTATTCTCTGGTATACTTCTGTGACAGAAGGTCTTTCCACACTCCTGTCACTCATGGGGTTTGTCCCCTGTGCAAGTTATATGATGGATTATAAGACTACCATGATATCTGTCCACACTCTTAGCATTTATAGGGTTTCTCCTCGTGTGGGTTCTCGATGGATTCTCTGGTGGCTCTTAAGTAAGCAATTTTGATTGAAGGTCTTTCCACACTCCTGGCATTTATAGGAAACCCTGTGTGGATTCTATGATGGACTATAAGATTGCCATGGTTATTGAAGGTTTTTCTGCACTCCTGGCATTTATAGGGTTTCTCTCCTATGTGGATTCTCTGGTGGATTATAAGTAGGCCATGATGAATGAAGGTCTTTCCACACTCCTGGCACTTATAGGGTTTCTCCCCTGTGTGGATTTTATGATGGACTATAAGTTTCCCAGACTGACTGAAGGTCTTTCCACACTCCTGGCACTTATAGGGTTTCCTCCAGTTTGGATTCTATGATGGATTATAAGATTGCCATGACGACTGAAGGTCTTTCCAAACTCTTGGCACTTATAGGGTTTCTCTCCTGTGTGGATTCTATGATGGCATATAAGATTGCCATGATGAATGAAGTTCCACACTCCTGGCACTTAAAGGGTTTCTCTCCTGTGTGGATTCTATGATGGACTATAAGAGTACCTTCCTGACTGAAGGTCTTTCCACACTCCTGGCACTTATAGGGTTTCTCCCCTGTGTGGATTCTATGATGGATTATAAGACTGCCATGTTTACTGAAGTTTTTTCCACACTCCTGGCATGTATAGGGTTTCTCCCCTGTGTGGGTTCTCTGGTGGATCTTAAATAGACTTGTGTAACTGAAGGTTTTTCCACACTCTTGGCATGTAAACGACCTTTTCTTTATGTGGGTTTTTTGTTGTGAAGATGGACTCTTCTCTTTCTTTCTTCCAGTGTGATCCAAAGCCAATGCTGTTGAAATAAGAAAAAAATGCTGTTGAGAGAAAAGGAAAAAAATTGCGGGCAATTAAGGAATTACAATGTCTATGATCCTTGGTACCCTAACCAGGATTAATCAGTCCCACCTAGCGTAAAGGGAAAAGTTTCCCCTTGTCCCCAACCCATGAAGTGGTGGATGTAGCACAGGCATGTTAGCCTTTCTTCTCCAGTACTTCTCAGGATTGTGCTGTCCAAGACTTAGGGGAAACTGAGGATGAGGAACTGGAGTAGTGGGAAAGGAAGAGGAAAGTGGGGTGGAAAGGAAAAGGAAAGAAGTTCTAAGGGCTCCTGAGGTTTTGGTTGTGACAAAAGACTGTGACTAGATTACTGCTATTCTTGTAGCCAAGTGCAACAAGCTAGGAGGACTTCTCTTGGTGAGCACTGCAATTACTTAACCTCCCTCCATCCCTCTCTCCCACTGGACAAACCTTACTAACCAACACTGTGGTTGCTCAAAAGGTGCTTTGTAAATAGCTGAGCAGCCCTGTTGTTCGAGCAACTGCTATGCTAGTTTAAGGTAATCTGCACAAAAGTAGGACTAAGGCTGAACACTGGTCTCCCTGTGGGGACTGGTGATGTTGCAGGTGAGAGTGGAGGGGGTAGTAAAGGGGTCTAGCACCTCTGCTCCCTCTGGCTCTATGGATGCTGCTCTGGTGAATGACTCTTAGGACACAGTAAGTCAGGTAATTAACAGTTAAGCTTTACTTTTCTTCTTCATAGTGAGGCACAAACACTTACAGTCAATGTTGCACCAATAACAAGGTAAGTATTTACAGTTCCAGAAGGCGCTCCTGCAATGAAGATCAATTGGCTTCTAGGCTGGCTTTGCCCTCAGCCACGTGGAGTAATTGAGGCCTGTGGCTAGGGAAGGACACCAATGCCCCAGCTCTTTTCAGCACCGCATCGATCCTCCCACTGATTTCCCACCTCCTGTCCTTTATAGGGGTCCTTCCCCCTCCCTCCCTCCCTCCCTCCAGGTCCTTCCAAGGGAGGTAGAGTGGGGGATGCCTCCGCCTGCAGAGGTCTGACATTGGCCCATAAGTCATTCACCTGGGGGGATGTCTCACTCTGGGGATGGCTCCTGAGCTGGTCTCTCTTAACATCTCTCCATACCTCAGCCAATCCATCCTATTCACTCCTGATCCCTCCTGTTTCTCCTCATCAGTCATTTAATCCCATTGCCCAGTCAGGCTCAGATGCACCCAAGCCACCCCCCTCTTCATCCTCTTCAATTGATAAGGTGAGGTGTAATAGGTCCATCTGTATATCCTCTGGGGAGACAAGTTGTTCTTCCTGTAACTCCCAAAACAATTCTTAAAGTAGAATGAAAATAACACAGAAGGGCACAATCCTGAGCACCTGCTTGGGCCAAAACCAGTCACTTGGATGTCACAAACGTGCATGTCGGCGACACCTGGAAAAGAAAGAGAGGAGAAGGCAGGCTGGGGAACGTTTGTTAAGGACCAAAGGATCCTCCTTACCTGTAAAGATGATGTTTTCATAATTGTCCATTGTGACAGACTCATATAGGAACCTTTGATATGGACTCAGTAGAGCCCATTCTTCACTGCTGAAATGCAGCACTATCTCTTTGAATGAAATTGGGCTCTGAAAGGAAAAAAAAAGCCCTATTAGCAAGTCAGCCTACAGGGTGACAACTTCAGTCCAAAGGGAGAAGTGAGGAAAATCTAGGTTTACTGCATGTATGAAAGAGGTAGGCAATGTCACCCTTAAATGCAGGGCAGAGATTCTCAAGCGTTTCAGCCTGGGAACCCCTTCTGAGAATGACAATCTCTCTGGGATGCATCCCACCCCAGATGTGATGTCATCAGCCTTAAAGTGAAGTCATGGCCAGATGTGATATCAAACAGGAAGAGACATTAATGGTGCCTGAGCTCCTCTATGTCTACTCGGAGTAAGTCCCATTGTGTTTAAATAGGCTTACTCCCAGGAAAATATGGATTGTAGCCTGAGGGCACCATTCCAAAATGGTGGTACCCAGTGCCAGATTCTAAGATTCCAGTGGGGCCTTTATCCCCACTTTGAGCACCTCCAAAGGGTAGAACACCTGGATGCAGGCGTCTTGTGTGCACCCTGAGGCACCTGGTAGGCTGCTGAGGAATACAGGAAGCTGGACTAGATGGCCTGATTCCGCAGAGCCTCTTCTTATGAGAACCACTCATAAGGGGAACGATAAGGGATAGGGGAATTCCACTGATAGGGGAATTCCAACCACCAACATGCACACACAATGGAACCCTAAGTAAAGCTGCTAGGAGGTGAAAAGGAGAGGGGAGGAGAACTCTTCTGAAAGAGAAAGCCAGAGCATAGGGGGAAATGTAAGGAGAGATGGGATGGAGATAGTTTAGCTGGGCTTTCCAGAGGAACCTCTACAAAACGATTTTGAAGTACAGGGAATGGGGAGATCAAGGGGGTTAGCAGGAAGGAAACCAATACAGTCCAAATAACATAAATGCTGCAGCTGGGAATGTCAGAGGAAGAGAAACCCAAGCTATCCCCTGCAAATCTCCCTTACCAGATTTGCTTGTGTAGCAGCCATTTTTATTCTTCCTCAGGGTTTGGTTTACTTCTCTACCACCTGTCAGAAAGAAAAAGGAGAACTGGATAAGACTTTCAATCTTGTATACTTGCTTGAATCCTTTTCTACTACTCGAGGAGATAGATGCAGAGTGATTGGGCAGAAGCAGGAAGGAACGTGTTGATGGCTATCCTTGGCACAGAGGCCGGGAGAGGAGGTTTGCACCTCTGCACTAATGCTGGGATATCCCAGCAATCATTACGTGGCTCATGAGATCAAATGGTTTAATAGGGAAGGCAAGGCATGGGGTGAACAGGCTGACAATCACTGGGGGGTGGCCCATAGGAACGGGATTCCCAAAGATCTTTCACCAGGTGCCTGCGGTGACCAGTCCAACATAGGTCTTACTTCACTGGTGGAGAAGGAGAATCCAGTAGGCTCTTTCTCTGGGTACAACAAGGAATGGAATCTGCCCCTTCCCTTCCATGCAGGGCCTTCACCCACCTCCTTGCAGGCCTTCCCTCTCTCACTTGGGACTCCCTCCTTTTTCCATCCCTGTAGCAAGGCCTCCTTCCCCTTTCAGGGTCAGTCCCACATAATAGCTGAGTCTCTTTGGAAATGTTGCTCCTAAGCCCAACAAACCCATTACACACAAGTTGACCATATGTCCTCTTTTTCCAGCACATGTTCTCTTTATTAGCTTTGTGCCCTGGGGGGGAAAAACTTTTTCATTTTCCTCCTTTTTCCTGTGATCAGGCAGCATATAGCCTTCTTGTAATTCATAAATTAAGGCTACAATCCTACCCTCTATTTAGGCCAGTCTAACCCCCAGCATAAATCTTGTGCTGACCTGGGGGTGTCACTAAAGTGCAGTAAGACATTTCTGCCCCACTTTTTTGGGGGAGGAGGGTTAGGCCAATGCCAACCTCCCCACACCAACATGGAAAAATAGGCCAGGTGAGTTAGGCCTATTTCTCAGGATTGCATCCTATATGTTTTAAATAATAAGTAACATGGTGTTTAACCACGTGAAAGCAATATACATGAGTGTCTCTAGCTTTTATTTTGTCATTTTCATTTATGCATGCGGCTATGGGGTCCTGGCTTTCCTATTCTTTCTGCCCTATAGGGTGCAATCCTAACCTAGGCTGGCACAATTCATTGGTCTCCCCGTTCCACGGTGATTTAGGGAGGCAAGCGCATGTCTTTCCCAACCCTCTCCCAGGAGTGGCACAGAAGTGTCTTATGGGCTTTTGTGACACTCCCAGGCCAGCACATGTCAGGGTTTAGACCAACCTAATTGGGGTTTAGGACTGCTGCCTTAGAGCACAATCCTAACCATGTCTACTCAAAAGTAAGCTCCATTATGTTCAATGGGTCTTCTTACTCTCAGGAAAGTGTCTTTAGGATTGCAGCCTTAGTCTATTCTATATTAGGGCCTAATCACCCAACCATGGTAAGCTGAGCTCCACTCTGGTAAGCCCAGCAAGCAGCTAAACTGAATTTAGATGAATTTATTCCAGGGATACTCTATAACTGCTACAAAAATTGATTTTGAGCACAATCCTAACCATGTCTACTCAAAAGTAATCCACATTGTGTTCAAAGGATCTTACTCCCAGGAAAGTGTCTTTAGGATTGCAGCCTTATTAAATGAATAGCCACAATTAGGTTACACAAATAGTATAAGGCACTTTAAGTTAGACAGAAATACAATTATAAACACATCAGAATGAAAGAAACACTAAGGTCCTGATGTCCTACACTTACACTAACCTTAAGCTGCTAAAATTTGGACCTAGTATTGAAACTTCTTCCAGTTCCCCTGCATTCAAAATGGAGTCCATAAATATTCTTTTTCTTTCTATACAACATGGTTACTATTTCCAACCAATAGGAAATGTAGGCCCACCTAGTTGTCACATTGGCTGACTTATCTCTAAGGTAATCTGCCTCTCTCTCTCTTGCAGAACTTGCAGATGTTTTGAGTTTCCTGTTAAACTAGACAGGGTGCAATCCTAACCTGGGCCAGAACAACTCATTGGTCTTCCCATTCCTGCAGTGATGTGACCTAACCAGTGGTGGGATTCAAATAAAGTAACAACAGGTTCTATATCCCATTAGTAACCAGTTCTCAGAACTAGGAGTTCATTAGCAATGGGTTCTATAGAACCTGTGAGAACCCCCTGAAGCCCACCACTGGACCTAACCCTACCCCAGGAGTGGTGCAGAAATGTCTTACAGCATTTTTGTGACATCCCCAGGCAAGCCCAGGACTAATGCTGGGGGTTATGCCAGCCTAAGTGCAGCTTAGGATTGCAGCCACAGTTATCTCTTTGGCAGGACTGTGAAGCTGTTAGGCTGGCACAAGTCTTATGGTGGCCTGGGGGAATATAGCAAAAGTACCAAAAGCACTTCTGCACCATTATGGAAAGGTTAGGCCAGTGCCTAGACATGCACTGGCCTCTCCGCAGCACCACAGTAATGGGGAGATGTGGGTGAGTTGTGCTGGCCTAATTTGTTAGGATTGCACCCCAGACTTATAACCAGTGTCTGCACTGCCAGTCTCTGGCAATAATTCTCACTATTGCAAATTGTGTTCCCCCAAAGGATCACTTAGCAGGAATAGGAGTAACCAAGATGGGATTTGGGCAGGGATTTGGTTTTAGCATTCCCTTTACCCACCTCAATCATACTCCCTTACCCAAAGCCAGAGCAGATAATCCGATACAAGGAACATTTGATATCAGATTGTCTGTATTAATAGTTTCATGATACAGTACAAACCACCATTGATTCTACAGACATTGCGAATTGCAGAGGTGCTTGTGGAGAGGCCAGTACCAATTGGCACTGGACCTCTCACTGGTGGGCAAACACATGGTGGAAAGGTGTTTCTATACTGAGCAAAGGCAGGGAGAGGGCAAAACTGGGCAGGGGAAATGCAGCCTGGGTGCACTTCAAGGCTGGAAGGGGCAGGGATGGTGGCATAGACTGCCACTGAATCCTATCTCCCCCTGCTCCACAGACACAGGTCTCTAAAGATCTTTACCAGCTAAATAGCTGGCACAGTTTCTTGTAGTCCCATCAGGTCTGCCAAGGCTGTACAGCTGGTAAGGGATCCTAAATTCCCTGGCTGCTTTCCAACCCCCAGGTACAAACATATCTGGCTTCTTCTCTGGATATCTGGGTCCCACAGGATACAAAAGTGGCCATTTTGGTGTCACTGAACTGTGGCATGGTGGCTGGGGATAGGACAAATGGACTGTGAAACATCTCAGTCCTGATGAAATAATAAATGTCTTTTGGGGTTAAAACAAACAAAACTAGAAACAGTGCAGAGAAGCAAATACACAATCTGTTTTGACCCTGATCTGGCAGCTTCTAAAGCGCACAGCCATTGATGTTTTCAAATTGACCTGTTTGCCTTTTCTTTCACCAATGGGCAATATGTAGCACTTCATGCATTTTAATCTGGAAGTACGGTAGTTATCTTTTAGGGCCCCCAGTGGCTTAGTGGTTAAAGACGCTGTGCCTGCCCATCTGAAGACTGGCAGGTCAGCGGTTTGAGACCCAAGTACTGCAAGACGGGATGAGCTCTATCCAAACTCCTGGAGTTTGGCCAGCTCCTGCCAAACTAGCAGTTCAAAAGCATGCAAATAAATAAATAGGTTCCACCTTGGTGGGAAGGTGACCGTGTTCCTTGGTACATAGGCGTGCCAGCCACATGACCACAGACGCATCTTTGGACAACGCTGGCTCTTCAGATTAGAAATGGGGATGAGCACTGCACCCTAGAATCAGCCACAACCAGCATGGCAACATGTGGGGGACATCTTTACTGTTAGTTTTCTTGTACCTGGATGTTTCAAAGACAAGCTTCCCACATTATTAACTATAATTAATATGCCTCCCATCTTTTCATTTCCTGCATATATTGTTAAACACTAACCCACTCAGTTGACTGTCAACACACCAAAATATCAATATCCAAAACTGCTCTACATTATCACTTGCCTCATTATTCTCTTTGAACTGATGGTGGCGTGGTGACATTTTGGGGCTAATGATCCAATAGGTTATAAGAAAGGAGACATTTGGTGTCAGATTGTTTGTATAAATAGTTTTATGGAACAATACAAACCACCATTGATTTTATAGCTTTTCAGTCACAATAAGAAGTGGTTTTCCTTGTGTTACATAAATGATCAATCAATGCCTATATCCTGCAGTTAACTGGCATTTAGAATAACACTCTGAGTACATGATAAAATGTTGATAAAAAATAGATTTCCAGTAGAGCACTGCCACGGGAATGTTCATCAGAAATTAGGAGTTAGAAACATATGAATACAAGCATATGAATATATAGCTTCAGAATAGACATGCATAGATTATACTGTAGATGTGGGGAATCTACAACCTAGTACTCTCAAGTAATACATCCAAGGAAACGTTCTAAAGAATATTGGTGTTGTCTCCTGTTTTAGACAAGAAGCATGGCTGTTGTGACATCAGCCCTTGTGACATTACTGGTTTCAACACTGATCTCAGATGAATTTGCATGCTTAAGAATCACAGCTGCTATGGCACTGGGATGGACTGAAAGAGAAAAGGATGCAAATAAAGGACAGGTAAAGATCCAAGGGATAGAACAAAAAGACGCTGGAGCCAAGAGGAAGAAAAGTAAGACGAGGAAAGAACATGGCTGTCTATAACCACATTTCCAAACACATAATCCTATCCTCCCTTGCAGGTCATCAGCAGGATCCCTCCAACTGTGCTTCCAATAATAGTGGTGAGGGGGATGATGGCAAGAAATAGGGCCTTTTTGGTGCTGGTTCCCCATCAGTGAAACTCCCTCCCCCGGAATTGAGAACAGTTCCCTCTTTGGAGTCCTTTCAGTGGGACTCAAGATTTTTTATTGAAGAAAGCTTTTAAACCTACTTACCTCATTTTGGGAGGGGATTTGTTGGTGCTTTTTGTAAAATTAATCATGATGAAATTTCGGTTTATTTTGTTTTATTATTCTAATTGTTTTACATTAATGTTTTGGTATTGTTTTATTCATTATTGTACTGATATTTTAATTTGTAAGCCACCCTTACAGCCCGTAAGTGGGCAGAAAGGCAGGATATATATTCAAACAATCAATATCTGAATGATTACACTCATATTGTGTTCAGACCAGGAAAGTACAATACAGTACTATCCCATTTGCATGATATTGAGAGGTGGAGGCAAGCAGCTGCTTGTAGCAACTGTACTGCTAACTTATTTTAAAAAGGGGGGATTGTCCTCCTTTTTTGGTTATGACATATGGTCACCCTGTTTATGGTCACCCATAAGAGGATTTTGCTCAATTTGGTCCCAACACTGGATCTGCATTTGTATGAATCCTTGAATATGAATAAAATTGAACAAATATACATTGTTTAACAGAGTGCTTTCCCATTTTCTGAGTTCTTCCAATCAGCTCTGCAGAAATACTTGCTGCAATTGAGGCATATGCATAAAACTGCAGCATTGCAGAGGAAATTGCAGCTCTACAGTAATGTGGCTGCAATAAACCTCTTGACTTCTATTGCTTTCTTATTTATTGAGTCCCCAACTGCAGTCAACCAGATGCACATGTAGAATGACAAAGAACATTGCTTTTGGCTCTGTTGTGATCTACTCCAAATAAAAAAAAAAATAATTTATATCTGACACTAAAGAAAGTATCCATGAGCCTACAGACTGCATTTTAATAAGCAATTGAGAGAGGTGACCAGATAAAATAGATATTACCCCACAATCAGATACTTCTTGTAATTCTCCCAAGCACTTTAACAATAAACCTGTTACCAAATGATTGAAAAACGATTTTTGAATTTCCAGAATCTTATTTTGTACAGAAATCCACTAAACAGGGTAGAAATCAGAAAGCACTGAACATGCAACCATCAAAATGCAATCTCCTTTGAGTTGGAAAGAAACTCAAACACATAAACATCACATTGAGAACATTTAGAAAAGAGATGGTGGGCAACACTGGGAAATAATTGGATTGCTCAAAGAGACATTTGAAGGAAATAATATGTATGCCACAATCCGCTCTCGCCCTTTAAAAGAAAGAACTACAGTACTTGCCACTTCCAGCAAGAAAGAGCCCAATCCTAAGCATGTCAACTCAAAAGTAAGTCCCATAGGGTCAGTGGGGCTTACTCCAGGAAAGCGTGGATAGGATTGCAATTAAAATCTCTTAAATCTAATAGGCTAAGCCATATCCAGTCTTACATTTCTTCCCTAGTTTTTATCATTATTAAAAACCTCCAGTTTGGTCTAGTGCACAAGGCTCTTTGATTTCATCTGTTTGTGTTTCAGATCCACATTCTATATGATAAGCTCTCAAAGTTTGAAAAGCAGTTTGTGATATAGCATAGGGTCTGTCACTCAAAACCAAGTCAGCAATTCCACTGGGCGTGCCCAAGTCGTTCTCTGGATTCAAGTCACAGATGGCACTGCTAGGGACATGAAGAACTGCCCTGAAAAATGTCACTTGTCTTATAGAAACTACCATAAGTTGATTTTCCTTGACAATTCTCAGATGTTCCACCTTGGGAGAAACTCTGGAATTTAGGTTGAAATTCACTTGGTGTGAAATTTTAGTGCCAACACTACTTTCCTGTGTTATGTAGAGACTGAAACTGGGAATAATCCATTCTGACCTTGAAATCTTTTATAACTATTCAGTGAAATTTGGAGCAGATACTATAAATAACTATGTCAACATAATGATGTTCATCAGACAGGCACAAAATAAAATTTAAAGCTCACATCCCGTCCCTGTCATACTAAATGAACACAACCCTCTTACCCCTTCCAAAGAAATTAGGTAGACATAAAAGAAGTTCTTCCCATTACAGCTTCAGTAGTACATAAATAACTGGCTCACAATGGCGATTCAGTTAGTTACAGCAAAGTCAGGGCAGTGATTTATTACAAGAAGAAGCTAAAGGTTAATAAGCTTCAGCATCTCTTCCTAAAGTATTTTTTAGCACTATAAAGGGGATATCAACAGTGTAAAGTAATGACAATAAAAACTATCTTTCAAGAAGTTTGTCTTTGCAGGCATTTGTTGGAATCATATAGAAAGAAAAGAAAAATCATATGGTTACCTTCATCAGAAATCTGCAGATATTCACCAAATGTACTATGAGCTCGGAAAGATGGATCTTCGGAATTGCTGTGCATAGGTGTGAACCTTACGTGACACAACATCACGAACTTCCCCTAAATTGCTTGACAAGTGGAATGTGCAGGTGATAATGAATGGTTCAAGTCATGCAGAAGGCTCTGTCTGGCTGATTTTAACTAGTGTGATACATTGCCCTATACGTGGATGTTTTGAGAAGGAGGTATTGCCACTGCAGATTAGAAGGATGAGTGGCGTAAGTAAGCACAAATTGATATGATGTACGTTTGCCATAAGATCTAGGATGAGCAGTTGTCTTGAGGCCTTGTTGTTAGGGCAGACAATTTGCTACCCAGTCCTATCCTACACCATTGGCACTGATTGAAGGTGACAGTATTCCATGTGCCTTGGTGTATAGGCATGCCAGCCACATGACCACAGAAGCATCTTTGGACAATGCTGGCTCTTCAGATTAGAAATGGGGATGAGCGCTGCACCCCATTAGATTAGAAATGGGGATGAAATGGTGGAATGCCTGTGGTGATGGTGAGGCCTGCCAGAATTAATAATATTTACCTCTGCATAAGTCTCCTGGTGACCTATGGGTCTCTCTGGATCCATGCCAGCCATATAGTTGATGTAAGGTATCCCCCCACAAGTTGTACAGCTAGTTGTGACTGATTGTAGGATGGTCATGTGGCTGTCATGACTATAAACCGAGGCACACAGAACACTGTTACCTTCCCACTGAGGTGGTACCTATTTATCTACGTGCATTTATATGCTTTCAAACTTCTAGATTGGGAGGAGTTGGGCAAGAGATGGGAGCTCACTCTATCTTGTAGCACCTGGATCTTGAATCTGCTGGTTGACATGAATGGCATCTTAACCAGTCATGGGATTCAAAGAAATTAACAACTGGTTCTATGCCAACTGGCAGCCACTTTTAAATGGCTATTTTTAAACTTTATATGTCTTATCTCTCGTTAACAACCAGTTCTAGAGAGTAGGTGCGAACCTGTTGGAGCCCACCACTGATCTTAACCACTGAACCAGTACAGCTTTGTAAGTCTAGGAAGATAAAATGGACAGGGCAAGCTGTAAAATGGGGGATAGGATCCTTCCCTGGCCTCTTTCCTACCTGCTATGGAACATTCCCAAATCTCCCCTCCCAACCCTACCACCAACATACCAGTATGTGGATCTGTTGCTGGTCACACCACATATGTCATCTGCTATCATCATTAGAAAAAAAAAACACACCCTTGTGTTTTAGGGTTGCCATAATTTTCTTCCACAAAACCAGGACTGAACTCTGTCAAACTTGCCAGTATGTGAACGCAATCCCTGAAATCTCAGACAGTCCCAGTTTTCCAGGACATATGGCAACCCTTTTGTGGTTATTCATTAGTCAAATTTTGAGGAACTGTAAAGTTATTTGCCATGTTCATCCATGTCAGTGATCCCAAAAATGTCACACTGCAAAATTTAACCCCTCATTCTGACAGCATTCCTAATTTCTCAATGTGGGTGTGTGTGCGCGCATGCATATCACTAGCACTCTCAGAAAACCCTCTGCGGGCTATGGATGCACAGCTACTTTCAAGTCAGTATTACAGGGCCCCCCAAACCTGCAAATTTAATTATCTGTGGGTTTCCTTATCTACAGAGATACTAGAACAGAACCCACATATTCCTTTCCAGTAGAATATGGGGTGTGGATGGATAATGTGGGTGTCCTGTATGTTATTCAGCAGATCGTCACAAGCTTTTCAACCACATCAGTTTCTTCTTCAAGCCTCTACATTCAGAACAACTATTACCAAAAAAAATGGAGTGCAATAAGTTATTTATACATAGGTTTGCCTATTAAATGAATCCTACAGATATTTGCACTCATGTGAGGGGGGTGTAAATGTTCTCATCTTCATTAGATTCACCTTTTCACACTCCAACAGATAGGAAATGAATGGCAGGTTGAGTCTTGTGAGCTAGGCTCCAATTCAGACATACTATAATTGAAAATGTTCTTTATACCTGCTCTGAGAATGGCCGACAGTAATTAAATAAAAAACACATATTTCTCTGTTTGCTTTGAATATTTTTGCTGTATTCGCTCAATTTGTAATTGTGTCTTTTGTTTGTAAAGTGACAACCACCATACTGGACTATCCAGCATATTCCTAAATAATAGCTTCCTTATAAATTTGTTTCTCTTCCTTTATAACAGCTCCATCACAATCACAGACTCAGGATTAGAATACCAAAGACATTGGCATCGTCTGCTGTAAAATAAATAAAACCACCCCAAATGCTTTTCTTTCAGGATTTAAAGAAAACTTCACCTATGTGCCCAGATAGTCAAATGGCTCGTAAGTTAAACGTTGCCTCAGAACCAGTGGTATTCAAAGTGGAGGTCACGAAATTGGGTTGGGGAGGTCACGAGGATGGAATCTGCCATCTTGGAATCTGGCAGTGGGCTTTCCTGGGAGAAGCCTCATTGAACATAAAGGGACTTACTTCTCAGTAGACATGGAAGAACTCTGACATCACAGTGATGCCACATCACGCTAAGTTTGAAAGGAGGTCCCAGACAGATTTTTATGTTTGATAGGGTGTTCCAGACTGAAATGCCCAAATACCACTGCATTAGAGATACATATAAGCTGCAAAATTATGTGGATATTTATTTTGTTTTACTTTTGGATGAGTTGCCCAAACACTTCTTGGCAGCATCATCTAGTGCCTGAAAGGACCACTCAGTGGTTTGAGAACCACCGGTGTGGGTGTTTTAAACTTGGACATAGACCTCAAATCCCCATAAAGCCGTGATGTTAGGTCACCTTTGGCCATTCACTATTTCTTAGTCTCGCTTACCCAACAGGGTTGTTGTTAAGGATAAAGGGAAAAGAGGATGTATGTCCATAGGAGGAACTGTGGAGGATGGGTGGTATAAAAAATAAACACATCTGTGAAGAATAAACACAGATTGGCAGTTCTGCTCTCCAAGGTTTCAAGGAAGGAATTATGTTCTGCCTTATCTGGTGACACCAAGGATCAATCCCAAGACCTGTTTCACACACTGCCTCTGTGGTAAGCTCTTATTGTATTGCCTGCATTTCTGTTTTGGCAAAAACCCATTGCCTTAATTTTTTGCTTGCTATCTGCCATAGAAGGCCTAGAAGATGGTGCCATCCTGAAGTGCACTTGGGCTAGCCTATCTGGCACTAGGCTGGTAGAATACCAGATAGGCCAGCCTAGATGCATCAGAAAACCTAGACTGGTACAAGACAGATGGACCTGTGCCAGCCTAACCGTGCTAGCCTAGGGAGTCCATCAGGCGCGTGCTGAGGGCATGTTGGGCATGGCCTAGAATGCCACAGTTCGGCCATATCCAGACCCTGTTTCCAGGGCAGATATGCCCCCCTCCAGCCCCTTAGGCCACATCAGGAACAGGCATAAATCTGAGTAGACCCATTGGGACCCATGATAAGCCAGAGTAAAAATGGAAACAAAAGAAAAATTTCTTTAGGCAGGCTGAAGCAGCACTCCTGCCTCTCAACCTCAGGATACAGCAGAACTCAGGGTGACCAGATGCTGAACCCAAAATCCCCTGCCAAGTTCGCCAAAATTCCACTTAAAATGTAGGACACCCAAAAATGTAGGACAAATGTAGGACATGTTAAAATTGAAAACTGATGGAACTCAGAGGGGGAACTTTGCAGGGGGGAAGTAGGGGGTTTCTGGTGAGAAGTGGGTGCATGCAGGTTGGCTGGGTGGGATGGGAAAGATAAGTAGGGGGTGGCATAGCTAAGTGGGGGATGGATGGATGGTTGGACAGATGGACGGATGGATGGACCCAAAAGAGGCCGGAAGCGGCAGAGGAGGCGGGGGGGGGGCTGAAAACACCGCACGGGCATCAGGGAGCTTGTGGGGCCTCCAGAAGATGGCACTTGCTGCAGAGGGGGCTGGTGAGGTGGGCAGGCCAACCAGGAGTCGGGGTAGGGACCTCTTTCTGGTCCTGTCTCTTGGTTTCCCTACTCTGGGAAGACCAGAGTGGGGAAAAATTTTAAAGGGTCAGATGGCTCAGAAATGCCCCCCAGAATTTGGGAGAGGGGGAGTTTTCTCCACTTTCTAGTTAGCCCCCCTTTTTCTGGGAGGGCAGGGATTTCTGGTCATCTGGTCAGCCTGGCACAACTCCAACAGCCCCCTCAGGATACAGCAAAAGTCCCTCTGCCCACTGCAGCAGCCTGTGCCCTTGCACCCACCCTACACTACTGGAACTGTAGTGTTGCTATGATCCACATGACAACAATGGATGTGGGTATTCCCAGCTTTTCTTAGGTTTTGTTCCCCATTTATCTGGGGTGCCTTCCATTTGGGGGGAAGGTACTGCTCTCTTCCTTTGGCAGTTCTGGCATCTGGTTCCCCCAGACAGCCATGCACTTTCTTTCCATCATGCTACTGCTGTGACTCTTTGCCAGGGAGTCCTGGGCTTCCTCATATGGCAGGCAGGGTGCAGGCACCACAGCTGTTCCTTGTTCAGTGTGATCTTAGGCAGGCCGCCTCAAGAGCAATCCCTCTCCAGATGCCACTTGCTTGGTCCTCAGCAGCAGTTAGGCCAGCCTAGAGATCTCCTAGCCCTGTGAATTTAGCCTATCAGCTCTGAATATGCCTACTTAAGGCTGCCATAGCCAGGCCATTCTCTCTGGCTCAAGTCAGGATTGCACTGTATATCCCGTTGAAGACAAAACCCCATTCTTGGGTGTGCAGCATTTTCTATTAATTCTCCCATAGAATAAATAATTTCCAGAGAGTATTAATTTTACAGTCTGCATGCATATCTATTCACATAAGCTTTGCATTTTGGGTTCATTTTCTGCCACTCTGCTATGTTTTTTTAATGGTCATACCATTGTGATTTATTAAGGTTTAATTGTGTTGACTGCTTGACTGCATTAGGCATATTTATGCTAAAACTATGGACAGGAAATACAGATATCCCTGTTGCTTTAGATGAGGCCCAAATCAAGAAACGTTTAATAAAAGACCCCAAACTTATTCATCTAACAGGTTTGAGATATTTATTATACTCTGCCAAGCTGAAAGAACCCGTTTCACCAATGGTAAAGGGTTGGGTGGCATTCAGGGAGAGTTAATCTGGCCCCTCGGAGCCGGGCAGAATGGGATGCCCAGGGTTGGAAGGCTATGTAGTCTTGACCCAGGCCAGCTGTACCTGAGCAGCAACTCTCCCCCTTATGTCCTGTCCTTACCTGTATTTGTCTTAAAACCAAATGTTAAATGTTTAGATTTTTGAATCTGAAAGAAACACCTGCATCCGAAGTAAAGCCATTAAAAACAGAGTGAGAGGGAAAAACTATGGGTTGAAGGTATGAGCTTGAAGGAATCGAGCATACTGGAGATAGAGTCTGATGGGTCTGGGGAGGATTTTTTAAAAATCTGGATTTTACTGGTTTATTTTCAAACCCCAGTACTGGTTACCTGAGAAAACACTGACTGATCCTGTAAAATATCAGGTTGTTATCAACCCAACACATGTAAGCTATTTCCCATTTAATAGCTATGTGACATAGCTCTTTGTGTACTGGAACATGGAAGATGGCAACATTAATTAAAAAAAATGTGGAACAGTTCAAAGCAAAAACCATCAGCATAAGTTCAAAGTAAAATACCACCAGCATAAAGCAAAACCAAAAAAATTGCATTAACTATTCTTTATTATTGCCATGTACCAAGAACACTACAGTACAGTGATCATCGTCATGTCAGTTGCTCACTAAGATGTTTTTGTATTTGTTTCCTGGAAAAAAGGTACATGCAAAAACAAATTTATTTCTCCAGCTTTGCCTAATTAGCCTCATGAGTCTTAAAAGTCAGTACAGATCAAGGTAAAATTGTAAATAAAATATTTTTGCTTCTATTGCTGAAAGAACAGTGATGGTTTTGCATTTCACATGGACCCATAAGATTACAGTAAAGTAAATCCTGTTTTAAAAACAGATAGATTTCCTCCTCCTCTTATCATATCAACACACCTAGGAGGAACATCAACAAATTGGTGTCTCAGATCTTCTACCCTGCTGGTTTTCCTAGCAAATGTTCAGATTCCATGGAGTTTGACTGAATCCTGAGTAGAAATATCTAAAATATACAGAGTGTTTTTGAATGTTCAGAATTATATTAGTGATCTTGACAGGGTGACTATACTGTATATCTTAACTGTAAAAGAGGATAAGGCACCCCCCAAATGTAGGACACCCCGTTGCCTTTCCCACAGAAGTGGTACCAATTTATCTACTAGCATTTGCATGCTTTCAAATATCTAGATTGGCAGCTAGATCTTGCATTACTTGGGTTTCGAACTGCTGACCTGCTGAGCAGAATACCAGTCAAGCAGTGTCCTAATGTCCTAACCCCAAGCATTCAAGCAGTGTCCTAACCCCAGCATTCTAACCACTAAGCCACTGCAGCCCCCATACACATTGCTTTCATGTGGTTAATTTAAACACTATACTACTTAAGTTATTATTAAATTTAAAGCCACTAGATATAAATTATTGTGTATAAATTATTTACAAGAAGGCAACATGCTGCCTGCTCACAAGGAAACAGAGGAAAAGGAAGATTTTTTTTCCAGGACACAAAGCTAAAAAGGAGATGTCCTGGAAAAAGAGGACATAGGGTCACCCGACTTGGTAAGTTAGGTCAGTGGTTTTGTCTCCATCATGATTAGATCACAGGCTGAGAGAGAATGCCACATTCCTGACTTTCACACATCTCTCCCTTTTGCAAGAGACCCAGAAAGGACCCAAACCATAATTAGCAGAAGTGACATGCTGGAATTGGGATTATCTTCACACCTCATCAAATGACTAAGACCAGTCGGTAACCAACAGCTCTGACAAAGATGGAGATTAGGGTGACCATATGACCAGAAATTTCCAGATTTGTCCTCTTATTTAGCCTCCTGTCCTCCAGAAGGACTTCATTGTCCTCCATTTTGGAACTGTGCAGGACCGCATTATGTCATATGTCGCTGGATTCGTATTGAAGAGCAGAATCCAATGGAAAAATTGGTTTTGAATTATCTCTTTCCTATCAAAGTTTATGGCCAAAAATAAAAAATAAAAAAGAAGCATTGAGCTCTATGGAAACGTGAAAGTGCCCAATATCACGGCTTTACTTGTGAGTAGGAAAACATGCCATTGTCCTCCAAAAAGGCCAGGCTGAGAGGAATCCAAGACCTTTTCCTCCTTTTGAGTTTTGGGCACCTGGTCACCCTGATTTTTTTGTACTAAATTATTGCAAAGGCCTTTCAGTGTATGCTCTTTGATATTATCCTTGCTCCAGGATATGCTCCATAACAGTTCCTGAAATTACTGGAAAGTCATTTATATGTTAGGAAATGCACTTCCTTCATTGGTTACTTTAAGTTTGTATCGCCATTGATAGTGTTCCATGCATACTTAACTCTCTTTCCAGCTTGTCTCACATTACTAATGATAGGGGAACATTATGCAATTCATCAATGTTCGGAAGCAGTGCCACCATTTGTTCCAGATCGGCTATGGTGTCTCACAAATGAAGCACATGATCTTGTTGGAAGTGTGGCCGGGTCTTTGTAAAGGCTGAAACTCCCAGGTGAAATCACACTCTGCACTCTCAAAAACCAATTTCTGTAGCATTGAAACTCTTCCATGTTCCCAGTAATCAGTACTTCACAGAAGCCCAAGAACTTCAGATTAATCATCAAGAAGACATGGCATCAGGAGAACTATTTCTGATTTCAAGAGGAAGGCACGATTCACATTCAAAAGTCTGTTTCAGATTCTAATGAGGGTAAAGAAAAATAGTATTCTGGTCATTTTTTCCTTTTATATACATGGTAACAATATGTCTTTTTCCCCAGCACATGTCCTCTTTTTTAGCCTTGTGTCCAGGAAAAAAAATCTTCATTGCCCACCTCCTTGTGAGCAGGCAGCATGTAGTCCTCTTGTAATTAATGAATTACTCATATTTAAATTTTATTTATATTTTATTTAAAAAAATTAAAAAGTATTCTGAAAAAATGAATTTAAAATTTAATATTAGATAATATGGTGTTTAAATTAACTGCATGAAAGCAATATATATGAATATTTTTAGCTTTTATTTTGTCACTCGTACATCTTTCTTGGGTGTGCTACGTTTTGGGGAGGGATGTGGCAGGGCTTTGTCCACTTTTGTGGTTATAAAATCTGGTCACCGTGTTTTATATACAACTGCTGTTGTTTGCAGCAGCAGTTTCAGAATGGCCACCAGTGACACAGTGTCCTACATAGGGGTCCTTCACTACTCAGGAGACCTATGCTTAATTAATTATCATACCACCTCTTGATTGAGTTTATAAGGAGGTTGCCAAGGGTATATTGAGGTTGGAGGCAACTCTGTTTTGTTGAAAGAGTTGAAACCACATATGCAAACCAAACCAAAATGTGGCTGATAATAAAATTGAACAAGATGCCAGAGGAATGCAAAGCTTTTCCCAAACCAGCCAGCTAGAGCAGGGTGGATGATTTGAAATCAAAGTGTGGCCTTTTCCATAAGGCTTCCGAGACATGCTATCAGCTCAGTTCACAATGACACAAGATGAGTTCTGGGTCATGCTCTCCTGGCGAGCACATCGAATGTGCTCCTTGGCATATAGAATGGGCCAGGCAATAGTTCTCCTTCATTTTGTACAATCTAGCTCACCACCCTAATTTCTGTCATATTAGGCTGAAAATAGCACGATATTGGTCAACAGGAACCATCAGGGAGGCCAAACTAGGACAATGTCCATGGCTACAACAGTGCAGGGAGAAAGATTATTTGATGGTACAAGCATCAATTTCCACGCATCTTTGTGCCGTGTATCTATTCATTCAGTATTGGTTCAGTCAATTTTCCCCCCAGACAGTTCAGCTATATTTAAGTGATTGTTCTTATCGTTTTAGTTTGCAATCCTATCAAACTTTTATGATGCAATCCTAACCACTGGCACATAAACATGCCAGTTATGGATACATTTGGGAAGACAGCTTTGCCAGTTGGGCATGTGCTGCATCCTGCAGTTGGGGGGGGGGGCAGTCATAGAAGCCTCCTCAACTTAAGGGAAACTTTGTTCTTTTATCTAAGACTTACATTCCCTTACCACAGAGATGAAAAACTGGTTAGGATGGCACACATAAAGGCAAGACAAAAACCTCAAAAATTTCATTAAGCCCTTATTCAGCCTCTTCATGCTTCTTGTTTTCCTGTCATATTTTACTTACAAAATCTTAGTAATATTTCCCTCCTGGGCAGCCAAAACCATTGAATAGGAATCCCTCTTTCCAGTTTCTTCGTATCAAATGTTTCCACATTCAAGAACAAACTGCAACTTCTGTTCTCAAATTTATGGCAGCTGTTGTCATGTCTTGAAGCTATTTCGCTAAATTATTATGTGTCTTACAATTGGCCTATATAAAAGTCTTTGCTTCTCTCAGTAACAGTTCTGGAATGTGACTAAAGTGCTGGCTTATCATCATCATTCTTAGTTTACACAAAAAGTAGAATTTATCCTTCCATATAAGTCTAACCACCATTGCCTTTTCTCCCTATATCTTCCTTTTGTAGAATTCTAATTGTTGTTACTCACTTTTATTGGAACCTAAATTGAATATCACATAGAAGCTATTTGTGTGTTTTACTAGGATCCCTTTTTTGTTTTTTATTCTAGATTGAAATCTCCATTTCCATTTTAGGAATGAATTATTTTTCCAGATATATTGACAGCACGAGTTACTGTCTTGTTTGAATCATGCACTATGGCTTCCAACCTGCCAGCTCACCTTTTATAAGCAAAGATGGGAAGGCCCAAATGTTGTGTGGCAAGAGCACACATCCATTGCATGCATCACAGATATACTATACATTACTTATTTCCCCAGGTTCAGTTTCTGGTATCTCCAGTTAAAATATCTAAGAAAGCAATATCTTCTCAAGAGACCCAGGATTACTGCTGTTTTGCAAAACTACAATGAACCAATGGCCTAATTTGACAAAAGGAAGCACTTTCTGCATGCGCCAGTGAAAAGACATAGGTAGTAGTTGGGAGGCTTCTGCCAGAGGAAAGGATCCAGCAAGTGCTATCAGATCAATACCCTCCTGCAGCCTCCCTTCCCATATTCCTCCCCCCTTGCCCAATTTCACCTCCTTCTCACCCCAGGTTCCCTGCTGGTTTACTTGCTCTGGAAGGAGCCTGCACTGTTTTTGAAGGATGTTAGCCTTTCTGGTCAACCCCAGCTGGCTCATCTGCAAAGCCTATTGAAATTACTGCTCCAGGAAGCAGATTGGTGGGAAGGGGCACCCTCTCTGACCACCACTGCACTTCCTTCACCACCCAGGTGACCAGGTGCCAAACCCAAAATTCCTGAACCCGAAGGCCAAAATTCCTACCCCCAAGCTAAAATTCCTACCCGCTTAAAAAAATTGCCAAAAAAATATATGGATATACATTTACCTAAATTGGTTAGGATTGCACCCTAAGTATCTTCAAAACCATACGTTGGTAATTGATTCGTTAGTTACTATGATAAATAATTTCTTATCTTTAAGGCAAAAATGGGTACCCAAGGAGGTTCCTGGAACCAAACATCATGGAGGTTCACAAACTTATAAAGTTCTACATTTAGCCAACTCAGCAAAGACCAATATTTTGGTCCAGCAACCTTCAAAAGAAGGAAGCCCCAATGTAAGTCTCATGCTAACCTGGGAGTATCAAAAAGTGCTTCTGCCCCACTCTGGGGGTATCGGGGGTTAGGTCAGTGTACAGGCATATGCTGACCTCCCCATACCATCTCAGGAAGATATTCTAAGTGAGTTAGGCCAGCCTAAATAGGTTAGGATTGCACCCTAAGTATCTTCAAAACCATTCATTTTCTTATCTTAGTAGTTTATCTCTATAGTATAAAATAATATATTTATAGTATAGTATCCATTTTAAATCTCACCAAAAGCTGTCTATATTGGAACTAGTCATGCTCGAATCCTTTTTTCTGAAAGTTCCCATCTTCTCTTCATTCTATAATCATTTTGTGTAAAGGTTATTAAATTTCTGTAAAGTAGCCAGGTATCTCTAAATACCTGGTAAAAACTAATCCATAAATTTATCCCAAAAGCCGGGTTGCCATATGTCCCAGAAAATCAGGACAATGCTGGTTTGGGGAGGATTGCATTCACATACTGGCAAGTTGGACCAGGGGTTCTGCCCCAGTTTTGTGAAAGAGAATTATGGCAACCCTTCCAAAAAAAGGCTTCTTATAGAAAGAACCATAATTGTATTTTTTTATAAAAACTCTTTGATATCACACATATCTCAACTGTATAAAATTTTTCAACTTAAAAACCTCCAATTTCTTTCCAGCATTGTCAGCCTCTCCATTCTTCTCATCCCGAAACTCTTATAAAAGGCATACAAACTGGCAAGACCATTACAAATCAGAACAATACTATTTATTTCTTTATATTTCACATGATTGGCATAACTTCTTTTATTTCAAATTCCAAACTTTCCTTCTGCATGAAAATAAAATCTTCTTGTACACATCAATCCACATTCACATCCGGCTTTTTGAGGAAAAAATTTCTTCAGTTTCATCTATCCTAATTTATTGCACCCTGTTGCTTTCATGTGCAGTTCAATTTGCTCTTTAAGCATTCCCCATATCTCTTCAGCTTTTCTCATAAACTTTAAGTCTGATGTGGGATTTCCATGCTGCTCTCAGACAGGATCTAGAACAGCTCTTCAAAAATGCTTCCCCTCCTTGAGACAGCTAAACTGCCTTCACTACACATTTGCAATCTGGTAACCCAATTCCTATGCTTTCTAGTCCCCATACAAGAATTACAGTAATTCCAGCAATTTCTGAGATATGTGTGTGTATATAAACCACCAGAAACAACCAACAATTGCTTTATTCCACACTGACTCAATCTAAGGCTGCATTCACTTGTATTACAAAATCATTGTCCCCATCCTTTTTCAGGCAGTCTGTCCAAGGTAGGCATTCTTTCAGAAGGAGTAACCTTATGTATGGAAAAGAACAAAAGTACACCAAAGAGTGTGCTCAGAATTCTCTATGTATTTTGATGGCAAATCCTGTCAAATTCCTCTCTGGGCATGAGACTACTTGGAAAGGGTTTGATAGTCAACAACTCCATTCAACACTGAAAGATTATGCAATAGCAGTCGGTATTTGACAGCATCTGACAGCTGACATGCAGTGGCAGTTTATATTTGACTGTATCTGACGGATGAGTTGTAATAGCGTTTAGTAAATGTTAGAGTCACTTCATATCAAATTCATTTATTCAATCAACCAAAGCAGTCTAATCTTGAATGCTGATGTCAAACGTTGGTTCTGAAGGTCAAATTGCTACATCAAAACCCAAACCATGAATTTTGGTACACAGATTAGCCACTATCATTGTTGGCTTGGGAATGCTGGAGGTCCTTGGACAAGTCTTGTACTGCTTGTTCGTGGCACCATCTGCCTACCTACCCTAATGGTGCACGGATTGCCAACATCACAGAAGATTCAAGTGCCTGGCTCAGATAAATAGTGCCTTCAATGAGAGCACACCTTTGGCCTGAGCCCAGCCTGGTTAACCTCTGTTAACTATTAGGCCTATCAGCCAGTGGTTTAATAGAAGGCTTTCACCCCCTTCCCCATGTGAACAATAAACAATGCTCAAATTTAAATCATGAGGACTGGTTTAATAAAATCAATTTATTCATAAAGTCATACAGTATGTCATAAAATATGTCATAAAATCAGATGACATGGATCCCTATTATAACAATGCTTGATGCCCTCTGCTGAAAATTTCTTAGAGCTCAATCCTAACCATGTCTACTCAAAAGTAAGCCCCATTGTGTTCAATGGGTCTTAGTCCCAGGAAAGTTTCCTTAGGATTGCAGCCATAGTTGATAACAGAGCGCCTAAACCTTATATCACTATGCTTCATGATATAGGTGGCCTTAAGCAACATGAACAGATGGAAGCATGTAATACCTTGTTTAATGGTGTAGCATACATCAGCAATGGGATTCAAATAAATTAACAACAGGTTCTATGTCCCATTAGTACCCAGTTCTCAGAACCAGGTCCTCATTAGCAAAGGGTTCTATAGAACCTGTGAGAACCTCCTGCATTATCTAGAATACTCAAAGGTCCAACTTTGGCAGGAAGTCTGGCATACATGCATTATCTAGGATACTCAAAGGACCAACGTTAGTGGTAGAGCTATGTGGTAGAGCTGCTTCCTATGGTGTCCAAAGAAAATCTGGGAATGTGGTTAGAGAGAGAGAAAAGTGCAGAATGACCCCAGCCTTCAGTGAGAGGTCCACTCAGATAGAGCGTGGAGATGAATGTAGCCAGAAAAATACCAAACTGGGAAAGAATCCACCTCTTTTATGAAAGAATAAAACTTGTAATTGTAAAAATCCTTACATGGGGATTCAGAAAGCTTGCCTAAGTAAACCGCCTTGGATTAAAATTGGAGGAGAAATCCAATTACAAGAAAAGCAGTGTGTAAATACTGGTATCATCATCCGTCTATTCATTCTGTAAGATCTTCTTTGGAAGCTCTGCTTCTGATATTTATCAGCATTTGAGGTACATAGAGATCACAATTATTATTCTGTAATAACACCAAAGTTTGGACCTCCACTAGGGTGAGGGAGAGATATATAGCCGCTCCTTTTTTGTTTTGTTTGCAGGAAGCTGAGACATGTTATTTGAGAAGACACTCAAGCAAGAGATTATTGTCATTGTGCATTGTGGTTTTTGCTGATCCTTTTCATTACCAAATTGCACTGATTGTATGGTTGTAATGTGAATTTTTTTTAAAGCTGTAAGCTGCCTTGAAGGCAGTTGAATCAGAAATATTTTAACAAAATGAATAAATAAATAAATATCTCTGCCATCTCACCTTACACTGCAAGGGCGGCATTAGCACCACCTTATTGCAGATGGGGGGCTAACACTGCCTGATGAGGAAATACTCTGGACCGAGATTATCACAGCTTCAGTTAGCTGAGCCAAGGCTGCTGCTGCTGCTTCTTCTCAGGGGCTTCATCCTGCAGCAATGCCACGTAGAGAATTCCAAGGTCCATAACACGTGGCTCTGTGCTGGCTTTGCAGGTAGGCTGTCGTCTGTTTGCTTTGTCTTCCAGGCAGATCAATTTTCAGCACGTGATGAGATTATGATCCTCCTCGACTGTCGGAAACTATTGATTTGGCCACAAGATGGAGCAATTAGATGATTGCTGCTTTTAATTTGAATATTCCGACTTCCAGGACTGAGTGTATCTGTTCCTTTCCTTCCTTTTCATTCTGAAATTAATACTCTTTTTTAAAAAAAAAATCTGTTAAAATGCCAAAGTGAAAAGTAGGGGAAACCTTTGTTGAATAGTATTTAGGAATCACTGCCTGATACATTGTGACCTGTCCCCTTGAGAAGGTCATGAAAACCTGATTTTGGTTTTTAGAAAAACTTACTCGTTTTATACTTCAGCTAGTGATGCTGCTTAAATAAATATGCTCTATTCCTCCTCCTGTAGTCTATTCTACAATTATGGAATTAATTAACTGATCCACTGATCCTTGCCCAACAACACATGATCAGATTTCTTATACTGTACAATTATTTTTTTAGAAGAAACTTCTACGTAGGCTGAAAATACACTAAGAAGTCCCTGCAGAAAAAAAAGTGTTTAACTTAGGGTGAAATCCAGAGTAATGACGGGGAGTCCTTGTTCCGGAGTAAGGACAAGTTACTTTGGACTGCAATATGAATTTCCCATAGGTTTTCACTAGGTGGTGCAGTAACTACAGGTGCACGTGCTCTTACATGCTCTTACATGCTCCTGTAGATACTCTGGATTGTGCCCTTAGTGCTGAAAAGGTAATAGAGTCAGTTTCAGGAAAGGCCTCACTAGAGCAAGCATTTCAAAGACAGGACGCCGTGATAGAAAAGGGCCATGACAGGGCATGGTTGCCCTGACAAATTGAAAGTGGCCTTTCTTGATGCCTGTCGGTCTCAAAGCCTCTTGTCATCAGCCCCATTCAAATGTCACAAACTGGCCAGAGGCATGTTCTCCTGCCAGGCACCAAGTGCCATGTACATGAGTATATAAACATGCTAGTGTAAAATTCAAACTAAAAACATTTCAGGCAAGAGGAGGGGATTTGAGTAAAAGGGAACTGAGAAGGTATGGTATGGACAGATGGTGGGGGTGCAAAAGAATCTGACTCAAGAAAGGAATGTGGTTGAAAAGTACTGATAGGACCATTAAATTCTGGGCACTCTCACAGTCAAATTATCTTGGTATTGGACATTTCCATTCATTTTTTTTGGTCCTGGACAATTGTGTCCCAATATATGTATATATTTATTAGATGTACTCTTATTATTTTTAAAATACAAAGATAGTGTCAGGGTTGTGACTGGGGCTGGGTAACAGGATTAGGATATGTATCATGAGGTTTGTTGTCCGGTTATAATAAGATGCAAATGGCCAGGAACTTCCCCTCCCAAGCCACATGTCCAGGGATACCAATGACTGGGATGCATTTTATCAGGAACACAGTTTTCCAGGATTCAAGTACCCTAGTATGAAAAGGTAGGTATCCAAGGGGGAAAATGAGCATAAGAGGTAGAAAATAGCATTAGAGGTAGAAAATAATGATGAGTTAAATGAAGAGGGAGAAGAATTGGAACAAAGTCTCACACAGAGCCTACAGCAATTGTTAACATAAGAAGAACCCCTCCAGATCAGGCCAAAGGCCCATGTAATCCAGCTTCCCAAAACTTACATTCTGAGGTTGCATATACCCATCATGGCTGGGAACCTGTGACGGACCTTTCCTCCAGAAATTTATCCAATGCCCTCTTAAAGGTATCTTGGGCGGACGGCATCACCACATCTTGTGGCAAGAAGTCCCTTTGACTAGCTGAATAAAGAAAATATTCTTTTGTCTGTCCTAAGTCTCCTAACACTATATTGTAGTAGATGTCCCTGGTTTTTGTGCTGTAAAAGAGAGGAAAGGACATCCCTTTATCCAATCTTTCAATTCCCTGCACAGTTCTGAATGCCGCAGACTCCTTTTTTGAGGCTAACCAGCCAAATGCTTTAGCTTTTCCTTGTATTTGCCCATCTCAGTCATCATTTTGGTTGCTTTCTTCTGCACATTTTTCATTTCCACTATTTCTTTTTTGAGATATGACAACCAGAACCGGATGCAATACAGATGTGGCCGTACCCTCAATTTGTGCAATGACATTCTAATATTGGCCATCTGATTCTCAAAATCTTTTTTGCTAACTATACTATTATTCTATTATAATTATTATATTTTATTTTCTGAATTATACCCACTAGACATAGCCATGCTCTGCTTGTGATTGTCCAAATTAACTGGCTGGCTTAGAAAAAAAAAATGCTGAATCACAGACCTCAAGCTGATCGAAAATGGCAGTACTTTTCTCCTTATTGCAAGATATTGTCTCTGTTCAACCATTTCAGGCCATTCTTTTGTGCAGCCATCTACACTTCCCTTACCAAAGTACTGAACAGTTCAGCAGAAACCGTTTTACAGAAGCACATTTTTAAGCAACTCAGAGAAAGGGATACAATTATTCTTCTTTTTGCACTTCAAGGAGCGCTGCTTTGTAGATTTGTGTCACTTGCTGCTATTCCGTTTCATCTAATGCTTACGGATGAGCAGTGTCAAAAGACCCTTTTGAAACTATAAGCTGCACTTGGCAGAATCTTCAACAGCACCATCAAACCCCAAATCTGAAAGTTTTCACCAGTACATACGGTCATTCTCATCACTTTCCTCCTGACCGGGTGCCACGAGGTCCAAAACATAAACAACTTGGTTTACTGTTCTTTTCCAAAGAGATCTTGGATGTGTGAGTAAACAACAATAGGGTTCACTGGACTAATCATAAGAAATGGAGCAAAAACTGCTGGCACTACAAGAACTGAACACCAAAAAGGAACGCCTAGTTGAGGCATTAACTATAAAATTCCTATAAAATTCTTCAAGCTCTCCTATAGTGGCACATTGCAACATATCTACAGAAGTGACAGATAAGCTGTCTTTAGGGAAGATTGCCTGCTATCACCAATCTCCTCATTGGGGAACTTCAGCAAATGTCCAAGGAACCTCACCTTTTTTTCAGCTGTTTGGAAAGCAGGTACAGAAAGGCCATCAGGAAATTGGTAGCCCCTTTGGCCATTCCATTTTTAATTAACCTCAAACTATGGTAGGTAATCTAGTCAATGTAGGGCGCAATCCAGAGTAATTACAGGGAGTCCTTGCTCCAGTGTAAGAACAATTTGCTCTGGATTGCAATATAAATTTCCTCTATGTTTTCACTAGATGGTGCAGTAACTACGGGTGCACGTAATGTCTCTTACGTGATCCCGTAGTTACTCCGGTAGGGCTAGACTCAGTCTAGTCTATGGTAAGTAAGGCTGGTCCAAATACTGGGGTTATTCCCTTCCCAGAGAACAACAGGCATTGCTCCCAGGGATGCAGTTTAACAATAAGGTGTTTTTTTAATTCTGTACAAGTTGCACTTCTTTTCATGTCAGCTTCATTGTGTTCAATAGTAGTTTCTCCCAGGAAAGTGTGGTTAGGATTGCAGCCTAAGATACCTTGAATTCATCATACATTTCAAACGTATGGCTTGAGAAAACATCAGTATCTCAAGGAAGGCAACCCACCTGCATATAATCAGAATATGGGGCTTGGATTCATTATGTCTTGAATAAGATTGTTTCCAAAGTCTGTCTGTATGTCTCTCTCTCTCTCTCTCTCCATTCCTCCCAACTGTCCTGCTTGCTGAACTGTAAATCAACTTCCTACTGAAAGGTAGTCAGAAAAAGGAAAAAATATCCCACTATTGAAAGAAGGTGGAGAGAAATCAAGCAAAATGCATCACAATTATCTTCTCATTGCAACAAATATTGATTTCTTTATGAATTTCACAGAAATTTGTCAGTGGACTGTCAAAGGTAAGATTGATTCTCTTGCCTTTGGGAATGTGACAATATCAGCATAATCAGCCCCATCAGTGCATTTGAACAATTTTTTTTCCATTTCTCCTGCAATGGCAAATTAGCACAATTTTGATGGCTTACCCTCCATGCAACACCTCCCAATGAACAAATCGCTCTTTCCTGAAGTTTTTTAAAGAAGGGATGAGACACAATGTCATTATTACTATAATAGCTATAGAGAGGAATTAACTGAAATAGATAAAATAATAATGGCAGCTAAGGTTCTTTATGATGCTTTTTCAGGAGACATTCCCCCCAGATGGCATTCAGTATATGCTTTGACAAAATGTTCTCTAACAATACTCCTGAAGGATATCAGATATTGGATAACACTTTCAAGTCACACACATTACACTGCTTTGAAGCAAAGAACAAGACAGCACATTCTTTGGGGTCTGATGAATTAAGGAAAGTAGTATTCATAGCCACCTAGCCCTTACCATGTTCTCTCACTTTGATTCCATGGCTCCCTATCTTTTCTGTTCCAATGCCACCCACTTAAGCAATTAAACTGCCCTTTCAAGTTAGAGATGTACACAATTTACTGCAGGAAGTGTGTTATTAGGCATGATTTAAGGCACACATTAACAGGGATACATGGAGGAAATCTATTCTGTGTGTCAGGACCCTGTGCAACAGCCAAGCTCAATGATTCAGTGGGAAAGGACAAGGGAGGCAAGGGTGAAAGTACCACAAACATTCATTACAGGGGTATTTCACAAATCCAAAAAAGGGACGTAAAGCCATTTTGACTGAGCTATTCATGTGGCTTGGGCCTAAACCTAAGAGGGTGTTATGTACATAAGGAAAAAGAAAGCAAGAGGAAATCCTTAAAAGGGAGTGCACAATGGCGCAAGCATGAAAATAAGGGGAGATAAAGCTAGAGGGAAATTAGGAAGGTTTGAAGAAAATCAAGGTTGCAATCTGATCTACACTTTCCTGGGACTAAGCTCCATTGACTACAACAGGACTTACTTCTGGGTAGACAGGCATATAGAATTATGCTCCGGAACTCCTAAAATAGACACACACAGAGTCAATGATAGAGATACTCAGCTTGTCATCAATTTGACTACACATGAAACAAAATGGAGTAAGGTTGATTGGGTCAATGACAAGACTGTACCAAGGACCAAGGTTACTTCTCCTTTCTCTGCTGATTTGTGTGTACCTCATTGCAGGAGTCATGGGGCTAGAATACCAAGACCAAGCAATCTCCTAGGTTAAGCACAGAGATGAAAAGAGCTTCTGAAAAAGAGCTTTAGAGAAAACCCAAAAGCTAGCCTGTAGCTAGTTGTAGAGAAGAAGCAAGGCAAGAGAGTTGAAGCTGCTTTCCTAAGTGAAGGAACAGTTGCAGGACAGCCCACAAAGGATAGTTGACCATCACTGGCACTTTGAGTGGTGCTCATGGGTGCTGGATGCTGGCAGAGCAACATGGTTCTTGGGTGGCAGCAGAATAAAGTGCTTTATGAATACATGCAGTGATAACAAGGCAGACCAGTGAGGGAAGGCAGCAAAACATGAGATTCCACCCCCAACATGGCCTGATTCACAAACAAGTATGTGAGGATAAGGAACCTTTAAAAACAAACTATATTTTTTAATTCTTTTATTGCCTTATTTTACTGTCCCCACCACACTAGCAGCAGTTGGTGGGGAGCAAAGGGACTCCCATCACATGACACTGATTTAGGGTCTCATTTTATCTGTGCAGTATGCTGATAGATTTCAGTCCACCAAGATTTAAGTAACATCCCTGGTGACATTGCAAAGGCCAGGAGGACACATACCCTACAATCCAGAGTAACTACGGGAGCACGTAAGAGACTTTACGTGTACCCTTAGTTACTGCACTACCTAGTGAAAACCTATGGGAAATTCATATTGCAATCCAGAGCAAATTGTTCTTACACCAGAGCAAGGACTCCACGTAGTTACACTGGATTGCGCCCATACTGGCAATGACACTTCACAGATTAGCTTTTGGCATGATGATGGGGTAGATTGGGGTGGAGATGGGATCTCAGGGTGGAATTGAATCTCAGAAACAGCAATATCTCTGGGATCCCAAGTCCCCAATCCAGGTGATTCAGCTCTTCACCCTAATAGATCTGTACCAGTATAAAAGCAGGCATTTATCCAAGCAGGCTCATGGGGACCAGCGTACAGAGGAAGAGGTTAGTAAAAATTATTGTTACCTTTTGTAGTTGGCCAGTTCCCCAGCAGCGCACAGAATGACGTGGAGGCTGAGTCAGCAACGTTGCACTCTGAGGGCTGGCTGAGAGTAGGATTGGTTAGTTAGAATCCTTTGTCCCAACAATACCATGAGAAACCATTCGCTGTGATACTTGTTTCAGAACAAGTTAATAATTACACCATAGACAGATGTGCTCTGTGACCTTGCATCTTGCTCTAGCAGTTCAATCTAAAAGGATTTTGACTGAGATCTGACAAAACTCAAGCAACAGTTATAATACAGTATTGAAAAATGGACTCAAAAGGTTACTCAACACCTATACTCATTGTGACAGCCAAAGTGACACATTACACACAGTGCCCTTGCTCTGCAGATCTCTCTCTGCCCTCCCCATGTTCCCTTATGACTATCTTCCTGTCACTCCTTTCTAGGACAATTTCATCACAAAGATATCTCCTTCAAATGATGTTCCTTGGAGATAGATGATGGACACTCCAGCGTTTATGCTACAAAGTTGACAGGATATTCAGGGCAGACAAAAGGAAGAAGAACCTCTTCATGGGCTGCAAATTATTTTATGGGATTTGCTACTGCAAGATGTAGTGAAAACTGCTAGGCTGGGTGGCTTCAAATGAGATTTCACAAATACACCAGAGATATTATGGCTACTAGGCACAATTTTTCTATTCTACTTTATTAATTACTACTGTAATTATTCTGTGGAATACAGATGCGGTGATGGCATCTGTCCTCAATGCTTTTCAGAAGGAATTGGACAAATTTCTGTGGGCCACTGTGAGATACAGGAAGCTGAACTAGATGGGCCTTTGGCCTGATCAAGTGGAGGCTCTTCTTATGTTCTTATGTACTTTCAGGTTCAGAGGCCATATGGCTCTGGATCACCACTATAAGAGTAGAGTAAAAGAGTAGAAGCAAGAATGGAAGAGGACTACTTACCTATTGGTTCTGCTTCTGGTCTTCCCACCAGCATCTGATTTGTGATGGTGGAAACAGGATGGATGCTGGATAAATCTTGGGCCCAATCTAGAAGAGCATTTCCTATGTTCTTAATATCTTTTGAAGTTTTTTTTTTCTTTTCCTTGCAGACAAATCCAGGGGAATAGTATATAGGAATGGCAGATATGTCCTTGATAGCATCATCTAAGGCAGATAGAACCCACCAGAGTGGGGAATTCCAATATTTAACATGTAAATAAACAGCCTATTTTAAGTCATGGTTTGCTTAGAGCTCTAAACATCCCATGATGTTTATCGCAGGCAAAGAAAGTAAAGGTCTTATTTGTTTTTCAAACATGCATCTATGTGTCTACCTTTTCATTTAACAAATGATACCCTACTTATTAATATTCCTCAGCAGTCACACTTGTGTGGCAGAGCATTAATATAACATTTTTTAAAATGAAGTTCCTGTTCTACTTGAGTCACTCAGTAAATATTTGGTAATCTATCTTGATACGTTCCTGTCTGTCAAGGGCTGTTGCCTGCTTGATGCTTCGGCTTGAAAAGCAGACAATGGCAAGGAAGAAGGCACCTTCCTGATGCCAAAGCCCCTCTTCCTTAATTTTTCATGAGGCCAGAGTTTCCAATGGTTTGAAGTTCCCTTGCAAAGCGAATAATTACAAGACATGTGTGGGACTAATTTTGGTGTAACGCATAATGATGCTGAACACCGGATGAAAAGATGTCAGGCCTAACTGACCTGACAGCAAGACCTCAAGCATACGTTTCATTGATGTTTTATAACTCAAGGAACATCTTGTCCTAATTATTTACCAGACAGAACTTGAATTTCAATTCAGAAGTGGGATTCATTACAATAACCAAGAAGGAAGATTTCCAGCAAGTTCTACACTTCTGTCATTCCATTTTTTTTCTCCAGCACAGTGTAGCCCAAACATGAGACTCAATGGTGGTGGACTCTCCCTCACTGGGAATCTTCAGGCAGAGGCTTGACGAGCATCTGTTGGAGATGCTCTAGGAGGATTTCCTGCTACAGGCACGGGGTTGGACTAGATGACCTACTGGGTCCCATCTCTAGGATTCTATTCTATGTATACATGCTTTCTTTGGGTGGACAGAGGCTGGCCATTGTGAACTCAGGCTGTAAGAGAAAGTGAATGAGAGAGAGTGAGAAAGAGAGAGTAACAAAAGAAGAAAATGTAAAATTGTTAAATTAAGCATTTCTGTTTCTGATTTCCTTAGTAACATGGCTGCAACGTCAATAAACATGACAGTTTCAGAAGCACTGAGGATGGAAGCCTTCTCAGGAAAGTAACACACTGAAGATAATTAAAAGTGCCACCATGTTATCTTCCAGTGTCCATATTTTAGACTGCGTGTGCCTGCATGCCTTACAGTGAACCCTCAGACAAACATGTTGTAACTAGTAACACAAAATTAGGGCTTTCTGGAAACACAAGGGCAGTTTTAAATTTTCCTCTGTTTTGTTATTCTCTCCCTCTCATTTTCTGGGAGACTGCATCACCCTGTGGTCACAACGGCAGCCTCTGTCACAAAAGCAGGTAACAGCACTCACTCATTCATTCACTCTCTCACACACACGAAGAATGGCTCAAAGATGTTTGATGTAGCTGTAGCTCTTCCACAACTCATCTCTGATCTCCAAACATGAGAAGTTCCATCACAGTGAGATTCAAGGTACTATAATGCGTCACAGGGTAGCATCCTCTACTGCACTGATATCGGTGCAAAGTACTTCTTTTGTCACTGACATTATATGTCTCTGCCAGATTGATGTGTTCGCAAATCCTTTACGTCTTCCAATCTTAACTGGGTACGGGGCATTGTCAGATTGGTGCGACTGGTGCAGAGCACACCAGGGTGATACACCCCTGTGGGTGACACGCTGAGGAAGATGGCAGTCCCTCAGACTGGCACGTCACCCCGGCGCTCCTCCTTCAGAGGAGCGCACACCAATCAGCACCAGCGCTCTTCTGACAGAGAGGCTGGTCGCCCATCCTTCAGAGGAGTGCACATTGGCCAGTGTCAGCACTCCTCTGAGAGATGGGCGACCAGCCCCTCCTTCAAAGGACTGCACGCTGGTATTAGGGACACCAGCACACATGTACAATCTTCACACATGCGCACTGGCATCTCTGAACTGCATGTGGGCAGACGCGTGAGAGGGGGTGCTCATCCCCCACACTAAGTGACACACAGGGTCACATCGCCACTGACTGGGTATGACTGGTCACATTCTTTTCCAGTGACATGGTCACATTTCATCATAATCTGATAGGATAGTCCATTTGTACGGCTAAACTTGGCACCTCTAGAAGCAAGGTTTCTTAACAACAACAAACACTCTAGACAAGAGTTTCTCAATATCCATCATAATCAACTTTCCCAATAAAAAAGGTATTGTTTGTGTGTTCCCAGGTGTAACCAAGAAAGACAGATGAATACTTTCTCATGCCCACTCTTATCTTTTTCCCTAGGTCAAATATGTCAAAAGAAAACAGAGAGCAAGGTCATACTAAATTCTAAGAGTTAGTTTGCCTAAAATCCTGTGGATGATACATTTGAGTGTATTTCTGAAAATTTCATATGACTCTAGGTGAAAAGCAGCAAAATTTGTTGAAGAGATCTGTATGTGTGCACATCTTTCACATCTCTACCAAGATCACTGCCATAGAATTTGACTCTGAATTGAATTTTACTCTGAATTGAAATTCAGGTGTCCCAAATGCATTGAAAACGTATATGAGAAGAAAATACTGAAGACCAGTTTGGATGAAATCCTTCTCTGAACTGGACCATTATAGCAGCAGATGTGTGCTCCAGATATGGGTTTGATGGTTAACGTTCACACACATTGGAGCCCTAAAGGAAGCAGTTAGAAGGAGGGGAGAAGAGAGAAACTCCTAAAGAAGCATAAAAGGCAAAGTGGAGGAAAATATGGGGGAGAGGATGTAGGGAGATGGGCTTTTCAGAGAAACCTGGAATATTTGGGGTGCAAAAAAGGAGGGGGAAAGGGATAAATGTGTGGGGCTTTGTATTCGACACATAACAGGCAGTGATGGGATTCAAAGAAATTAACAGCCAATTCTATGTCCATCTGGCAGCCACTTTTAAATGGCTATTTTTAAACTTTATATGTCCTATCTCTTGTGAACAACCAGTTCTATAGAGTAGGTGCAAACCTGCTGGAGCCCACCACTGATAACAGGGCTCATTGGGGAAAGGAGGGGGAAAGGTTCAGGTGACTCAAGGCACAGCAAAAAGGCTGGTTACAGGAAAGGGCTCAATCTAGAAGCAGCAGTATATAAATACTGTTGGTTGGTTTTACCCACTTGAAATGGGAAAGCTGGATTGTTACTCAACAAAGACTTATAAAGCATAGTCTTTTGGTAATCCTGGGTGATTAGGAAATCCTATGTGTCATGGTCAGCCATGGTCACCATTAATAATTTCATTTTCTCTGTAAACTGCTTTGTGAACTTTTTTTTGAAAAGCAATATATAAATACTGGTTGGTTGGTCTAGAATTCTTGGTGAGTACCTTGTGTTGTATCCAGTTTATATTCTGGCCTAGTAAGCTATAAATCTGTCTGGAAACTTTGAACACCCCCTTCATTCTGAGTGCGTGAAAGTAAAACAAGATAACATTTCTCAGTTTATCTCATTGGTCAGGTTCAAAGACTAGAGCATGAAATTTTTAGTTAAGCCAAGGCCACCAAACACCTAGATTTGGGAATAAAATGGACGAAAAATGATTTTGTGAGCTAGTATGAATCACCAGAGAATATGATTTCATCTCAAAAGTTGATTGGATCCCCTGGGTTTAAAGGAGGCAAAAGTAGAGCTGTCTTTATTTATTGTTCTTTAATGTAGGCCAAGGGGAATATGCTTCTGGTCTGAACCTCTAATTTCCATCCATTCTTGAGGGAGGTATGCTGGATGTGAGCTGATTTTAGATGAATGGATGATAGTAGAGTATTGCACAACTTCTTTGGGGTACCTTGATGTGCCTCATGGTGTTTACCTTTCTTTTTTAAAATAAATTATTTACAACTTTTCTTGTATGTTTATTTGAATAATTGACATCACTGCTCAACCCAAGTTCAGTCTTGGCCATTCAGGTTATGCTACCATCCTGGGAAGCAATGAGAAACCACAGGGATGTGGAGCATTGTGTCATCTCCACCACCATCATAGTGATTAGTAATAGGTCTGTAGTATCTTACCTGAATTCAACAGCTGGATTGATGACCCTGATCTACCCTGGTGGCTGACAATCTAGATAAGCCTCCTCTCCAATTTGCTGTCCTTTCTATGGCTCTCTGTGCCTTCAAATTCAAAACTATCTGTTTCTTATAACTGCAGAACAGGCATTTTGAGCCCTGGTTCTTCTGGTAAACTGCCCATTGAGGAAAACATTCAAAACCATTAGGAAGCATTAATGTTCGTTTGATAAGTCCCTTACTACCCATCAAGTGATACTTTAGGCAAAAACATAGCAGTAGATCCATTCGTAGCAATCAAGTCAAGCGGACATCATTACACATGAGGCAACTGGCACATTTTAAATTAAATGTCTGTGGTCATAAGTTGTACTCTGAGGAAAAATTAAATATTTGCTGTCACATTTATGAATGACATCAATGCAACTTGCAACTGCTAAATATGAAGAATCTATTTGCAAGGACCTTGAGATCACAACTGAAAAAGTAGAACATTAGGGCATGGCATAATTTGCTATTTTTGAACAGAAAGATGTAATAGTATAATTAAGCCCATGTCCTATAGCTAGCCCAAACTGGTGTTTTATCAGCAGGTCAAAACTGGGAAATAAAGGCAAGCATTAGTTATTTGACATCCCAATATGTGATTTTAAGCAAGAAAAACATTCACAGATTTCTAAAGAAAATGAAAATGTTGCACAGTGGGAAAACTACGTTAAAAAAACCAACCCTTTGCCACCTACTAGTAGTGTTTCTAGGAGGCATGGGGGGCCCAGGTACCACCCTTGTGGGTGAAACACTGGGGGTGACCAAACTACAAAAATCACTAAAATTGCTGGAATCCTTTGCAGTAACCCCAGCAAGTCATATACTGTAGGATGCGTATTCTTATAGCTGAATCCATTACAAAAAAGCTTTGAAATTATCTCCTTTCTATCAAAAGTTATGGCCAAAAAACTAAAAAAATGCATGGAGTCCTATGCAAAGTGAAACTTAGCCATAGCACTCCTTTACTCTCAAGTAGCAAAATGTGCCTCAATCCGTTGGCAACAGCAGACTGAGAGGAATTCAGCAATCCTAGAATGGTCCTGATATAATGAACGCAGCCCCCACAAATCAACCCAGAAAAAAGTCCCTTATAATTGCATTGAACTCTATGGAAAATGGAACTGAGCTACACAGCCATATTTACTCATAAGCAAGCAAAGGTTTAGGTCAAGCACAAAGGAATGCAAAGCTACCAGAATGAGCACTCAAATGGAGCTCAACAATTGCTCCAGAAGGCAACCTCACTTCCTCTTCCCCCTCAAAAATAACCAGAGGTTTAATTAGGTGATTTGAAAATATGAAAATATTAATAAATAAATTGTATTAATTAATATTGATAATTATTAAATAATTTTGACAGATGGGGTGACAAAAAAAATTTGTGGGCCTAGATGCAAAATGACCTAGGTATGCCACTGCCACCTACCTAGTTTTGCCCCATTTCACCCATTTCCTATTTAAAATCAAAGCTCCAACTGGAACCATTTACATGGTTAAACTGATGTCTGATGTCAAACTAAACCTAGCACAAAGACTCCAGCTTCACAATAGATTGGGGGGGGATTTCAGCTGTAGATCCTTTAAATTACTCTGCTTCTAAAGGCTAATAATAGAGCTTTCTTCTGGATGTATGTGTGTGCAATGAATAAGAAGAGCCCTATTGCCCTCTGAAACAATAAAATCACAAGAAGTAGCTTAATAATGGAAGAATCAGTGTGTTCCTGTTTACTTTTGTTGTTAATATTAATTTGGTTCTTTATGCTAAAGCACCATCTCAAATGCAAAATTAAGGGCAGCTTACCTTTGGCCATTACAATATTTCAGAATATCTGTGAAAAGCAGCAAGTCTTTGGAATTTCTTCTCGGATTTGGAAATTGCAGCTTGCTTGGCATTATTCGTTTTAAAAAGCTGAAGCATTTTATAGGAGACAAAGATTGGGGCTGGGAGCTTCAATTGTTATAGCAAAAAGCCTTGAGGGATGCCGCAAAACTGCTCTAAATGCAACTTTGTCAACCTTTTTTTAAAAAAAAAGTCAAATAGTTTGTAAGGCCCTCTTTAAAATGTTGTTTTCAGATGTTATGAACACCATACAACAATGGTTTGCACCCTCTTTTCTACTGGTTTTGCAGCCCTTATGCAACACCATTAAAAAGTTTGAGAAGCAAAGTACTCCTTGGTCATGAAACTTGCTCTGAAAAACCAAATCAGCAAAGAGCTGCCAGAGTTTTTCCCTTATTCAACAACTTATAAGTTGTATACATGGAACAGTGCATCCATCCATGTCTACTCAGAAGTAAATTCCATTGAGATCAATGGGGCTTATTCCCAGGAAAGTGCTTTTAGGACTGCAGCCGAAGTTTCTCAAAAGCACTTGAGTGCTTTTGAGCACTCAGGCCACTGTGACTCAGAACGCTTCCCTTTGCCTGCAGATTCAAGTCTGCTTGTGTCTGGGTGCATTTATTAGTTTATTTATTAGAAGAAGTCATGGAGCCATCATTCAAACCAGATGAGAAGAAGGAAGTTCCAGCCATGAGGCAGGGAAGGGTTAATGTTTGCAGTGGACAGGAGAGTCATTGCCGGGTCCCTCTCATTACTTTTCACATGTTTCCAGACATGCCTATGTTTGTCTATTCAGAAATAAGTCCCACTATGGGGCTTATTCCCAGGAAAATCTGCATTGAATTGCAGCCTCATGAGGTTTGTTTGTAATTATCAGGAATCAATTGATAAAGCACAGTTTGCCATAGGCTTGGTACTCTCTGACAGTGATAAAGCTGGGATGCAGAAAATAGCTCCATCAACATCAAGATGACTAACTTCTGATTAAATATGTTTAAATAGGAGTGACCTGAAATACAGCATTATTTCTCCTCTGGAAACAGGGCATATAGAGTTTAGAGTGTAGTGTCATGTTTTATTATACTGATATGTTGTAAGCCACCTTGAGTCCCACTTGCGGGAGAAAGATGGGGTAAAAATTTGATAAATAAATGTTTGCTCAACTCTAAAATTGATTTTTGCCCTGCACCCATCCCCAATATTTTTTCCTAGTTCATCACTGTGATGGAACATATCACACAACCAGAATTCAAGTCGGTGGGATTGTTGAAGAAAAGTGGTGGGCATTTAAGGAGCCTTGACTCTTACCTATCACTTCATCATCACAAACTGCATCCCATCACCTGATGCTCTGCATCTGTTCTGGAGAAATCCAGGTCCAAATTTTCTGCCTAACATCTAATTCAATCAGATTATGAGTACAATCCTAAACTCAATATCTACTCAGAAGTAAGTCCCATTGTGTTCAGTAGCACTTATTCCCAGGAAAGTGTGGATAGGATTGCAGCCTGAGAAACTTAATATCCAGAGACTCTTGAAAAATGCAAGTAACTCTGCTGCCGATGAATTTGAATAAATTCAAGAGCAGCTTCTCCCTATATTTTGCTGACATATCTATTTCATTTGTCACCTTCATGGATATTGTGTGAAACGTACGGAAAGGAAATATAAAATTCATGCTGCAGCCACTCTTAGACTGCTGACTTTAACCACTGTAATCATTCATGACTTGTTTCTGCCCTCCTTTCATTAGATAACGTTGCACATGGGTAGTAAAAACCACTTTTATATTTAATAGGACAGGAGGATACAATGATGAATACTACCTAAAGTGAATGGGAGATAAAGAATATTGTTATGTGCAGGGCTGGCCCAAGAATGAGACAGCACGCTCAGTGCTACTCCACATACCTCAGCGGTTCCCAATCTGTGTGTCACAATGCTCTAAGGTATTGTGAAGGAGTTACTGGGGAGTTATGGGCTGCCTGCTATTGACAGTGATGCATGCCACAAGACAGCTGCAGGAGGATCAGTGCTCCATTTTGGTCAGACCTTCTCTTTTTTTAGTTATGACATCTGACCCTGAATCAGTCAATCCTATAGGGAATCAACTCTGACTGTTCACTTGAAGGATAGATACTGAAGCTAAAGCTCAAATTCTTTGGCCACATCAGAAGAAGAGAAGACTCTTTACAAAATGCCCTGATGCTTGGAAGAACTGAAGGCAAAAGGAGAAGGGGACAGGAGGAGATGAGGTGGTTATATTGTGTCACCAAAGCAAGTAATCTGGATGTGGAGAAACTTTGGAAGATACAGTGACAAATGTTCATCTGAATTAAATTCACCATTCCTGTCCATTTCAGTTCACTAATTTCCAAGAAGTCAATGTTTAATCTTGCCATCTCATGTTTGACTGCATCCAACTTACCTTAATTTATGGTTCTTATATTCAAGGTTCCTATACAATATTGCACTTTACAGCATCAGACTTTTCTTTCACTTCCAGAACACATCTGCAGCTCGCCGCCCTTTTGGATTTGGCCCAGCTCCATCATTCTTTCTACTTATAATTGTCCTTCACTATTCCCCAGTAACACATTGGACACCTTCCAGTCTGAGGGGTTCATCTTCCAACATCATATCTTTTAGTCTTTTGATACTGCAGTCCATAGGGTTTTCTTGGCAAGATACTGGAGTGGGTTCCCTTGCCCAAGCTCCTGACCAGGAGAAATGGCAAATCCAATCCAAAATAGCTGGTCCCACCACCATAGAGTACAAATGCTAAAGAGTGGGTTGCCATTTCCTTCTCCAGTGGAACCAAAGAGCATACCCTTGCCTTACCCCAATTAGATGTTGCAAAGGGCTTTGGATTTATAAATGTCCTTACTATTTTCTCTTTTTCCTTGTTGGCCTTATAAGAGTGCCTTTGATTCTTCCCACTCCCTATATCAGGCATAAACATATTTGAAGATAAAGGTGACTCTTTTTAAAAATGATTTGAAGACTTGTGTCTTACAAATTTATTGAAGAGTTTGACCTTAAACTTAACATGAAGAAAGCTGGTAGACAATCTAAGAAGCGACATTCATCAGCTGTCTCTGCAGTTGTCTCCCACACCCCTTTTCAATAATTAATCCTCAGGTTTTCAGAATACATTAATATCATCCAACGCAAGAATACTAAAGCAGTCTGGATGTGCTTCGAAAAAAGTTTGTGAAATTAAAGAGTAGCTTTTTTATTATAAATATAAAGGAAGAGAATCAAAATTGTTGTAATGCCTGCACTAAAGATTATTCTTAATATATAGCCAGGCTAACTTCATTTTGAAATTTGCTCTGCTTCTGGTCTTAAAATGCTTGTTTGCAAAGGCTAAGAAGCCACTCTGTAATACACTTCCTTTGTCCTACATACAAGAAGTATTCAGAAGGCAGCATTTCAAAGTAAGAGTGGTCTTGGGTCAACAGGCCTTTTCCCTGTTATCTTGCAGGCTGACCATGTCAAAGGATAGAGTGACAGTGGGTCTGGGCTAGTGGTGTGAAATCATACTGGACACCACTGGTTTTACTCACTGTGTAATGTATATGAAATTGGCTATGTTTGGTCAGCCTTCTATACATAATCTGAGGAGCTGTCTCATGTGCCTGGCTTTCAGATCATGCAATAAACAGCTTTCTGCTAACACTTTCCCTTGGTTTGTTAATTTAATGCTTAGTATGCTACCTTTCTGGATTCAGGAGCAACAGTTGTGTGTTCATGCTAGACAAGAATATGTAGGCAGTGGCATAGCTAGGAGAGGAGCAGGGGATGCAATTATACCGGGCTACAACCTTTGGGGGGGGGCTACAAGCTGAGCTTGACACTAGTGGCTAAAATTGTGAAAAATGGGCTACAAATGAAGAATAATACCATCATGTTATGTATTGTTGGAAATGTAATTTAATGCAGAATGCAATGAAACAAACTGCATTGGAATATCTATATTCTGTCAAATGTTATGGCCAATTAACTAGAAAATGAAAACACAAAAGCCTATGGAACAAAAAGTGAATTTTGTTAACTCAACTTTCCCACACTACTTATTGCTGTGAGAGCCAATGAGATGCAATTCTGATACTGCATGGAATAAATAAGATGTTAATATGAATCGGTTCTCATTTCCATATACATATAAAAAATACAGTTAACTCATGCTAACTGGGTATACAGGCACTTCTAAGTGGTGTTCCTCTTATATTTAGCAGAGAAACAATAACCATTCCTCTTTAGCCTAGGACAGTTTCCCTAACCAACAAGGGGCACCATTTGCACATTTTTACTTAGGGCACAATCCAGGTAGCCTGGGCTACCCTGACTGCTCCAGAGCATGCTAAGTCAGTGACACCTGGGGAGGGCTTGCTCCTGAGGAGACCCTCCTCAGATCACACTGAACAAGGAACAGCTGTGGTGCCTGCCTTATGAGGAGCCCCTGATGTGATCCCAGTACAGTTTACAGTAAATACAAGGGGCTTCTTGGAGTGGCATGCTGTATCCCCAGGTTAATGGGCTGCAGTAGTTGTGCCATATCCTGAGTTGAGAGGCAGGGGTTGCACATAGGCTGGCCAAGAACTCAGATTTTTGGTCAATACTGCTAATTTTACTCTGCCTTATCATGGACCTCAATGGGTCTATTTATTGTTATACCTGCTCCTGAGATGTTATAACTCGGAGGAGCTGGAAGAGGGCATTTCTGCCCCGGAAACAGGGTCTGGATATAGAGTACCTGCTCTGCCCTCGGCAATGCGAAACATGCCCTCAACATGCCTCTCCTGAACTGCCTAGGCTGGCCCAGATAGGGCAGCCCAGCTCCATCTGTCTATGCTGCCCCATAGGCAACAGAATAACTAGGGTGGCCCATCTTGCATTTGGGCCAACCCAGTGATAGGGTAGCCCATGTGCACTTCTGGATTGTGCCCTTAATTAAATTGTTTTGTTGGGGAAAATTTAAAAAAAAATTAAATACCCCAGGATGACATCACTTCCAGTTGTGCTATCACTTCCAGGGCAACATTGAGCTTTTCACGGGCTACCTGATCATTAGCTATGCCACTGCATGTAGGTCACACAAAGTCTGAACATGCAAAGCATGAATGTTGTGTATTGTTGTGGCTTGTCTAAACTCTTGCTGTCTACAGTCTACAGAATAAAAAATGAATATGAGAGAGAGGGAGAGTGATATAATGAAAGAAGAGACTAAGCAATTTACCAACCAAACATTTTGATGGATGTACTTAATACCAAAAAGCATTAGCATAATTCAATATTTATAAAGTTCCTATAGCATATTATCACTAAGTGTGGCTGCAGAATATCTGAAATGTTCATAACACTCCAGACATTATCTCTAATGCAAACAACAACCCTATTCTCCCCCTTATTCAGGATGACCATATAGAATGGAGGACAGAGTGCCTCTACCTTTAACTATTGCATCGAAGAGGGAATTGAGACATGCGCTGCTTTTTAAACCCTTCTATGATGAGTTAAACCTGCCTCAATTCCCTCTTCGATGCTATGATTAAAGGTAGAGGCACTCTGTCCTCCATACTGTATGGTCACCCTGTGGAGATACTAGACAACTGTCTGTTTGACCCAAAATTATTGCATGAAGCCCAAGCATGGTTCAAAAGCTATGATATTCTTCCCTCTTTCTTCCCCCTCCCATGAAAACCCACAGGGTGAATGGAATTTTCCAAAGGTGACTGTAACATATGCTGGTACCCCTTCTGGATGCAATATGAATGCATAAATTTTGAATCAAACTGGCAACATAGTGAAACAGCTCTGCTTGGACACTATCTCATCCCGGCTGCCTCGACAGTCTGCTTCTTGGTATTGCCAAAACCTTGTCTTTGCCCCAAGGGCTGCAGTAAATAACATTTTGATGAAATCATGTACCATCTTTCTTTTCACCCAAGGATGTGGTAAACAAATTAAGCCAATCAGGAGCTTACCGCTGATGCCTCCTGCGGCTCCTCTGACCAGCTTGGAGACCCTATGCCCCCAGGCTCTGACTTTGGTGCAGAGGCATTCCTCTTTCTGGGGGCCACAAAGTGCCTTATAGCATTTTCATGACAGCTGTCTCTTGAGCAGCACATGTGAGACGGTGCATCAGGGCAGTAGGCAATAAAAAAAGCAGGCCTCTGTCAGTCTTGAAAGACTATGGTATCGTGCTCAGCGCTGCATACGCTGCATGCGAAGCACAAAAGCCTGGGTTAGATTGTTATGGAGGATAGGCTGTTACCCAAGCAGCAAATCCCCCCTCTCCACGCCACTGAAACAGTCCAATGGAAAGGCAGAGCCAATACAATTGGATCCAGCTGCGTCACAGAGCTGGGCTAGGGACAGGAGCTCACCCTGTCTTGTGGGGCCGACCCAGGTCTCAAACCCTGGCCTGCTGGTTAACAGACACAGTGTCTTAGCCACTTGCACCACCCACAAAATCCAGGGTTAGTAGCCAATACCTACGAATCAAAGCAATCACAATTGGTTATATATATGGAAGCAATTATTTTTTACACCAAAAAGCCTTGGAACTATCATTATTTCAATGTCAAAGCTGCACATATGAATCTTTGCAGCCACATTGTATGCAGTTAGGTGCACCTGAGCACTTCCCACATGTTAATAGTTCCATGTTGGAGCACAATTCTAGGAACTACATGTTCCTAGACTCCTAGACACCCACACTCTAGACTCCTTTCACCAATAAAATAAATTTACCCAGCCTGCTCTTGCACCTTAATATGCAGAAATCTACAAGGGACACTTCTCCAGCAAGAAAAGATGCACACTAATGTTTGCATATCAGTTTTCTATAAAAGACATGGCCACAGTATTGGCTTGAAACAACCTGGGGCCTGGTCAACTCACTGCAAAATGGCAGAATGTTAATTAACCATAAGTACAGCAGAAAGAAAGTCCAATGCAGCCCTATAGATATATGAGATCTTATAAAGCTGTATCTTGAGCATCACGACTGTCAGTGGGAAGAGATAATTCTTATCACTGACTACGGTGCTGTGTCCAGAAAGATGACCTTGGAAAGTAATTTTGTTGATCAATATTTGTTGACACTGAAATTAAACAACAATAAATGCTTGTGGGCAAGTTGCAGAGAAAAGTGAATTTCAGCCCAGTAAATAATATATAATTTCCTTTCTCTCTTATGATTTTGTCTGATGCATCAAATTATGCCTGCAGTTATTTCAGTACAGTCAGTTAGGACAAGGCAAGCTGTAACCTCTCCTTTATCTTTGACTTGTTTTCTCTTGATGCAGTTCTCAACAGGTCATGCTTCTCTGTAGTCAGACACATAAAGTAAGCAGGTGAGTTTTATCCACAACATTTTATCTCCATGATAGGAAAAAAAAATTCCCTTATAAATTTCTGCTGTCAAACTTCCTATTAAAGGCATAGAAGTAAATGGAATTATTTTTTAAAAACTTGGCAATCCTGTTTTCCCCCCAGTACCTACACTAACACTGCAGGATCTCTCCACTTGTTTCTATGTGATTGTAACATGAGCCTCAGCTGTGTCCTGGGTCTGGCACTGGTTGTACATTTCACAGCTTTCACTGACCCTTATCATGTTTCTACAAGCTTTATAGGAACTTCTCATCCTGCCTGGGCCCTCCCATTCCCTCTCTTGGGCATATAAGACCCCCACAGCTGAACCCTTCCCTCCACTGCTTCTAACATCCCTGGACTGGAGCTTGTCCACTCCAGCTCCCCCTATGCAGCCCTCAATCAGGACATGGGTATCAAGACATGGATTGAAAGCAACCCAGCTGCTCCCAGGTGCTGGTGATTCACCCAAGGAAACACCCCTACTATTGGTTGGTGTGAACAGCCATAGGGTTGCTGATGCTGGTGGGAGGCACATTGCTTCCCCAATGTGGAAGCATTAATAGGGACCAGTCATTGAAGCTGGGAAGGCCCATGGCAGACTGCAACATGCTGCCAGCTGGACTGCAGCTACCTGCTGTGCTTACTCAGTCTTCTGCCCGTGAGGTCACTGAAGGAAGGCTCTGAATGTCAGGCACAGTCACCCTTCCTGCAGGACTGGCAAAGGTGGCAGGGTTTTCTGGCACACCACTCTGGATGCTGGCAGCTTCAGTCAAGACTCCAGAGGGATTCCTGGGAAGGAAAGTTGCCCAGGGAAGGAAAGTTGGGTTCAGGCAGTGACGGGCTTCAGAGGGTTCTCACAGGTTCTATAGAACCCTTTGCTAATGAGTGCCTGGTTCTGAGAACCAGTTACTAATGGGACATAGAACCTGTTGTTCTATGGACTTAGAAGCTGTTGTTAATTTAGGTTATTAGGACATAGAACCTGTTAATTTATTTGAATCCCACCACTGGGTTCAGGGCATGGTGAGTCACGAGCAGGAAGCCCGGGCAACGTCAACAGTGATTTTTAAAAATCTGAATTTCTGATGTCAACTATCAGTAAATGATATTTTTGTGTAGATGTGAAGTAACTCAACAGAGTCCACTTCTGAAGCCTGTTCTCCAGAGAAGATGTCTGATGTCAGATGTGTGATGATCATGCAGTGAAAAGAATTCCATCCAGAAGAGTCATACGAGCTGCCTCTAAAACAATGTAGACCAGCCTGTACTCCCGGCATAAATAATCCAAACATATCAGTCACTGGCGTTCACAAGGATCATCCAGCAATTATAACTTACATACAAATAAATACCCATAATTACGCAAATCTAATGTGCCATCAAATCTAATGTGCACCCTATATGTACAATCAAAATACTGTATTTACTCCAATCTAATTAACCATCATAGAATCATAGAATCTAGTCAAAAGAAGGGTGGGTGAAGTCAAAAGTCAAAAGTCAAAAGAAGAAGTCAAAAGAAGGGTGGGTGCTAGGACTTGACTGAAACCACTACACCAATCATTCTTCTCATCTCAGTGAGAGTCTTAAAGACAGTCGGTAACCTCTGCCTGAAATTCTGGCAGCCCTCCTAACCTCAAACTCTCCAGGGAAGAACTACCCTATTGTAATTGTCCAGATGCAATTTATCATTGTGAAAGAAAATAATGAAACCCGCCAGGCAAATTATACCTCCTAGGATAGAGGAAAGTTGAAAAGAAAGGTTTTATGCACCCACTGCTATCATTGACAAGCCAGCGCCTTCAAACATCAGGACAAGCACAAGGGTGGGGATTGCTCTCAATCCTAGGGAGCAACTCTTCACCAGGCCCTGCTCCTTAAGAACAGATACACAAAATAAGCAAGTCAAGCTTCCCTTCATATAATCTCCATGCCAGAAGAGCCGTAACTACTTAATTTCTGCATTACCTGTGCCTTTTAAAGTTTTGTGAGGAAACCAGGAAGAAACTTTGTGCCCTGTAGCCTTGATCTCAACCCACACCTGACACAGATACAGACACACACTGCTTAACAATATGGATACATTATGATAATTCCATTATTAGGTGCAACCATCATTGCCCAGACAACCACAAACAGGAGTTGTGTCATGCCAAGAATGGCTTGTAGCACCAGGAAAGCTGGAAGAACACAGTGTGGTGGCAAAAGCACATGAAGTACAGGTTAGCAAGGTTGAGTGAGCAAGGAAAGAGGGAAGGAAGCAGTGTTAGAAGGAATTCCAATCTTTTGTCAAATGATCATCCATTCCTGCCTTACTAATAAAACGTGGCTAAAGAGTTTTCTCCTGCCTCCCTCGACTAAAAAAAAAACACATTACCCTTCCCTGTCTCAAGGCTGGAACTCCCTGCTGCTATCCTAGTTTGAATGACAGCCCAATATGGTTATTCATGATGTTATGCAAGCATCAGACTAAGGGCACAATCCAGAGTAACTATGGGGAGTCCTTGCTCCAGTGTAAGAACAATTTGCTCTGGATTGCAATATGAATTTCCCATAGGTTTTCACTAGGTGGTGCAGTCACTATGGGTGCACGTAAAGTCTCTTACGTGCTCCTGTAGTTACTCTGGATTGTAGGGATAGTTAGACTTGGATAGGAGGCTCAGTGTGGCCCTGACTCAAGTGTTTTTCAGTATCTTATCATGCATGTGACTCACAAGTCAGTAAAAAAAACAAATTTTTGCAACTCAAGTCCAAATCATTCAAGGTGAGTCCCTAGGAAGAAGCTAGCTCAGTATGTTCCACTTACTGCAGGACAACATTCATTTAGGTTGTACTTCGCAGACAAGAACATTACTACAAGGCGCATATCTGTATTTGGCTATTTTCTTCTTGGGACTTCTCAGGTTTGTATGAGCAAACAGAAAACTCTTTGACTGCTGCAATAGGGTGTTGAGTGTTTGAGAGACAATATACCAGCAAGCTGGTTCCCATCTGCAGGCAATTAAAACAGTTAAGGAAAGGAAACTGGGGAGATAGCAATAAAACTGGTTAGCAGGGCAGTTCCATTGGATAAATGGCTCCTTATGCTGGAGAAGCCAAAATCAGAAGACCTGCTGAAATAAAGCTAATTTACCCTACCTAGCAATTTTAAATCTTGGCACTGTGCTTATAATTCTAGTATAAGCAAACAAACCCTACAATCCAGAGTATCTACGGGAGCACGTAAGAGACATTACATGCACCCATAGTTACTGCACCACCTAGTGAAAACCTATGGGAAATTCATATTGCAATCCAGAGTAAATTGTTCTTACTCTGGAGCAAGGACTCCCCATAGTTACTCTGGATTGCACGCATAGTTGTTTTAAAGAAAATGTCTGCCTTTTCCTGGAAATTGTGTCTGCTTTATTCCATATTCCTAAATTCCATATGCCCACCTTTTAGGTGGGGAGCTCCTCCCTAATTTTTACTTCATTATTAATGTCACAGATCATTGGCATCCTTCAGTCTCAAAAGACTATGGTATAGTGCTCAGAAGTAGAGGTCCTAAAACAGCGTCTTTTATGACTGAACTGGCCAATTCGAGAGTGGCAACCCCTTCCACACTGAGGGTAGATACAGTCAGTCCTCTGCCCAGCCCCCAGATTTCGCTGTTTCCGGGACTGCCTCTTTGTCTCAGCCTGCCGAATGAGTGTCTCTTTGAACTGAAGAAGGCCATGCTGCGTCTTTTGCCTCCACGCTGAACGATCAGAGGTCAAGGTTTCCCAGTTGTTGATATCCATTCCCAAGGCCTTTAGATCCCTCTTGCAGATGTCCTTGTATTGCAGCTGTGGTCTCCCTCTAGGGTGCTTTCCCTGCGCTAATTCTCCATACAGAAGGTCTTTTGGAATCCGACCATCAGCCATTCTCACAACATGTCCAAGCCAGTGTAGATGTCGCTGTTTCAGAAGTGTGTACATGCTAGGGATACCAGCACATTCCAAGACTGCACCATTTGAAACTTTGTCATGCCAAGTGATGCCAAGAATACATCGGAGACAGCGCATATGAAATGTGTTCAGCTTTCTCTCCTGTCGCGCATGAAGGGGCCAAGACTCACTGCAGTACAAGAGTGTGCTCAAGATGCAGGCTCTATAGACCTGGATCTTTGTATGTTCCGTCAGCTTCTTATTAAGCCATACTCTCTTTGTAAGTCTAGAAAACATGGTAGCTACTTTACCGATACGTTTATTCAGCTTGGTATCTAAAGAGAGAGTGTTGGAGATAGTTGAGCCGAGGTACACAAAGTCATGCACAACCTCCAGCTCGTGTTCAGAGATTGTAATGCAGGTTGGTGAAGCCACGTCCTGACCCATGACTTGTGTTTTCTTCAAGCTGATTGTTAGTCCAAAGTCTTGGCAGGCTTTGTTAAAATGGTCCATAAGTAGTTGGAGGTCTTCAGGATGTGGATCTTCGGCTACATGTCGGAAGACCATGTCCCCATGTCACAGATATCAGTTTGCTAAATTACCATGTGGTTTTCTCTTTTTAAAATACCACAAGTTTCAAAATCGAAAGAAGAAACATCCATGAAGAGAAAAAGATTTAGGAAAAGCAGGAAACAGAAATAATACTTTTACCAAGCTTATTTCAATGAGTCTCTAGCAGCACAATTCTATCCATGTTTATTGGAAAGTAAATCCCAATATGTCTAATTTTACTGACTCCCACATAATAATATAGGATTGCAGCTGAATAGTAAAAAAGGAGAGTAAATAATAATAAATGAAACAGTTCAAATTCACAATTGCTGTCATAGCAGCATTTGGTTAAACTTCCCATCAAATTTGTTAGTTTCATGTCTAGAAATTGCATCTATATTTCACAAATGATGGTCAGGGAAAAATTAATTTCTTCTTTTTCTTTCCCGTTTAATGAATTGATAGGTGAATTCTTTTCTTCCTTTCCTTTTTCACTCTGGTGCTAATGTGAAAATGAGGTTCCCATGCATTAGCTTTGTTTATATGGAAAGGAAAGATGGTATTTCAGAAATTAGAATGGTGTTAACTTCAGAAACACTACTGAATTAGAAAACTAAGCCTTTTCTCATTTTCTGCACATCTTATATAATGAAGGATGTTGTATTGTAATTGTCCTAATGATCTTCATCTTCAAATTTATGAACCTTTATCCTTTACATGTGTCGTTAGTGTGGGTTCCATCAATATCTATAATGTTGAGGTTCCTCAAATTATAGTGGTGATGTTGTGTGTTTTTATTAATTACACATGAAATTTTAAGGACCTTTTTGTGCACAGGTAGCTACAATAGTGCCTTGATTTATGAGCATAATTCAGTCCAGAAGCATGCTTGTAATCCAAAATGCTTGTAATCCAAAGTGGATTTTTCCACAGGAAATTATGGAAACTCAGATGATTGGTTCCACAGCCCAAAAATATTTATATAAAAATATTAACTGTATATAAAAATGATTAGATCACACCATAATATAATACAAAACACTGTAATAAAGAAAATACTGTATAGCTTTGAAAACCTTCAAGGCTGGTGTGAGGGAGAAAAGAGAGAAGAACACTGAACGAAGGTACCACTGAATAGAGAAGCAAAATTAGGAAAAGAAGTTGTCAGTAATAAAATTTTTCTTTTGTAGGAACTAGCCAGAAAACTGCAGTGTTATTACAACTGTTATTATAATTGCTATTGTTATTATCAAATGTATGTACCAGATAGTAACGGCCTCAGAAATGACACAGCCTGTGGACCCTCTTGACCTGAAGATAACAGGGCATGCTAACCACTGCTTTTGTCATGTGGCCTTTGATCTTCTTGGATTCTTCTTGTACCACCATAGGATCCATATTTGGAGTTTTTACAAAACACAAGATTTATGTATATCAAGCAGCTGTTAAAGGCATATGAGAGTAGAAGAAAATTAAGATAAGATAGTCATTTATTGTCATTGCTTTGTGCACCTGTACACTACACAATGAAATTGGGTGCAATCCATTCGCACACTAAGGACATTATGGGTGAAATCCAGAGTAACTACAGGGAGTCCTTGCTCCAGAGTAAGAACAAGTTACCCTGGATTGCAATATGAATTTCCCATAGATTTTCACTAGGTGGTGCAGTAACTACGGATGCACATAGGCCTATATCCTAAAGTGAAATTAAGCCCCTTGCTCTGGAGCAGTTAAGATGACTTTCCATAAGATAACACTAGAAGGTGATGTAACTGCATGGGCCCGTAATTGCTATGGATTTTGCCCATAATGTCTTTTACGTGCTCCCATAGTTACTCTGGATTGTGCCCTACATCTCACATGACACATTACACATGAAAACATTAACATTTAATGTTAAAACATAAAAATGTCCTTCCTGTCTCTTGTGGCAACCCTCTGTGGCAACCCTCTGTTAACCTGGTATAGCCAAGGATGCCAAGTAAAAACAACAGTCTAGGCTTCTCTAGTTCTTTCAACACAAGATCTGATAGTGAAGCTTTCCACAGCATGGAGCTGAACATTATCACAGTTGATCTTGCCCACACATTCAGTGACTGTTAGTCACCATTATAGGGCAAGTTGAAAAGTTACAAACAATTTCATCTGCAGTAAAAAGCTATTAAAAACCCATTTATTGATAGACGAACTCTGGCCAGAATAAATTACTGGTTGGTATAATTGCTGACTTAAGTGTGTCTTGTTTGTTTCTATGTTCATGTCTTACAGAAGCGTTAGTGCTGGACATGTTCTCTCCCCTTCCCAACAAGACACCAATTCTGACCCTCTTTTGTCAAACGGCTCTAAAATTTCTTGTACCCTTCAACTCAGGGACATGATGTGCCATTTCTCAGAATTCTTTCTTCAGAAAAGAAGTCATCTAGATCCATCAAAGCTAATTTAATCCCATCAAGGTCATTATAGAGGCACTTTAGCAAGCTTTTCTTTTCATCTGTGCTAGCTCTATTTATAGTCGGTCTCCAGATTTCACTTTTAATAAGAATTGGCTGGCTATATCCGACTAAAAGTTTAGTCTGGATATCATGTCCCAGTAGTGAATGTGTGAAGCATTGAGTCTACCAAGGATGGCCAAACTGCAGTTTGGGACTAACATGCAGATGTTTAAGACATAATATGCAGCTTCTGGAACTATGTTGGCTGAGCTCCTAACCCTTTATGCATGACAAATAATATAAAATGTAAATAAAGTTATTTCAAGCTTTATAAGGAAGTGGTACTCAAACTTAGAGGTCATGATTCCCCCAGTTCAGGAAAATGTCCCCTGGTCTCCCTAAGAGTCAGGGGAAGGGGCAAGGAGGAGGAAAAGGATTTCACCCCCAGGCCAGCATGGGACTTGTGCCGGGACTTATGCTGCATAACTAGGGGTTAGGATTGCAGCCTGAATCAAAACTGTCAGCCCTTCAGAGTTCCTTGATATTTGATGAGAATTTTACCATCCTAAATTATTTGATGCCATCCTTTTGTAAAGCATGTTTATTTTTGGACACACATCCCCATAACTACTCATATCATGCTCAGATCCATTCACTGACTTTTTAGTGTATTTTACAATTATGCCCAAGGAGACATGGTTGTAAAGCAGTCTGCAAGTTTGAAACAAGGAAAAATTCCATCCAAATTTTCCTGGGAGTACTGAACACAATGAGACTTACACATGAGTGGACATGCATACAGTTGCGCTGTTAAAGGAGGTATTGGGATGTCAAGAACCTTTCAGTCTATTGTTGCATCTACAACTAATTAAATGTCAGTTAATTAAAAGTCAGTTGGAGAAAAAACTGCCATAAAAGGCTTTATTATATTTATTTATTTTATTTAAAAAATTTATATCCTGCCTTTCTCAGGCAAATTAGCCTGACTCAAGGCAACTGCCATAAAACATTATTAAAAACATAAATAGAACAATTTGATAAAAACAATTAAAACATACAGCTAAAAACAACATAGATTAAAAACAATAAAACAAGAGCCCCCCAACCTCTGCCCCCTAAAAAGCTTTTTTAAAATAAAAGGTTTTAAGGCTCCGCCTGAAGCTCTGTATTGAGGGAGTTTTTCTCAGTTCTAAGGGGAGGGAGTTCCAAAGCCGGGGTGCCACCACCAAGGAGGCCCTATCTCTGGCCGCCACACCTCTCACATCTCTTAGTGGTGGCACAGTCAGTAGGGCCCCCTCAGATGACCTTAGGTGAGAGGTCAGCTTGTACAGAAGAAGGCGGTCCCTCAGGTACCCTGGACCTGAGCCGTTTAGGGCTTTAAAGGTCAGGACCAGCACTCTGAATTCAGCCCGGAAACGAATGGGCAACCAGTGTAGTCGCTGAAGCAGTGGCCCGACAGAGTCGAACCGACGAGCCCCAGCAACTACACAGGCTGCCGCTTTCTGAACTAATTGAAGCTTCTGGACCGTCTACAGAGGCAGCCCCACGTAGAGCGCATTACAATAATCCAGTCTCGATGTCACCAGGGCATGGGTCACCATGGCCAGATCTGAGTGACTCAGGTATGGTTGCAGCTGGTGAATCAGCCGAAACTGAGCAAAGATTCCTCTGGCCACAGATGCCACCTGGGACTCCAGGAGCAGCTGCGAATCCAGGAGAACCCCAAGCTGCAGACCTGCTCCTTCAGAGGGAGTGCAACCCCATCCAGAACAGGATGATATTCCAATACCCGAGTCGAGGACTTCCAGACCAGGAGAACCTCTGTCTTATCAGGATTTTTAGCATTAGTTACTGTCTGAAAGAAATTAACAAAAATAGTAAGAGCTGGCTGCTGTTCATTTAGCCACAAGGCTTGATTTATTAAGAGGGGAGTGACACAAGATTTCTCAGCCATGTTTCTTATTTAGCTTGCAAATTGAAAATTTCAAGTCTATTCATATAAATAGTCAGATTATATTCACCAGTGGTGTGGGCCAGCCCTCGGGGGGGGGGGGGGGACAGGGATGGGGATGATGACAGACAGACACGTACTGGGGGATTATGCAGAGAGGACAACACCACTAATTACATAACTAAAATTGCAATTCATGGAAATAATACCATCATATTATACAGTGGCATAGCTAGGTCATCTGACACCTAGGGCTTGTAAATTTTTTGACACCCCCATACAACAAAATTATTTAATTAATTATTGTCAGTACTATTTACTTAATAAAAAATTAATATTTTTATACACTTCTTCCTCTAAGGAACTCATGGTGGTGTATGTAGTTCCTCCCCCTTTTTGTCCTTACAACAAGAGAGGTAGATGAGGATAATCATGACATGAAATACATAATAATTTATTATGAATATGTTCTGTACAGCTGCCCTGAACCAAAGTAATGCCACCTTGGGGCTATGTCTCTGTAAAGCGGAATGCTGGGAAGGGTCAGCTAGTCTGTGAGAACTGGGGAAAGAATGTGAGGTGTGAAGTGTACCCCAATAAAGAGAGAGAAGATCAAATTCATACCGGATCTCTCTCAAGAGTTGCAGCAATTCTCAATGCCTCAATTAGCAAATTGGAGGCATCTGTTCGCCCAAACTGGATCTTGTTATTTGGCGGCCAGTAGCGAGCCAGTAGCGGCATGGGGGGACCAGAACCGTGCGGACCAATTAGGAGCTGCTACCGACCACCGCGGCCGCCATTTTCATTCGCACAGCTGTTCCTTAGAGGCGGGTGAGGAAGTCTCTCCTCCCCGCCTCATGTACTGAGCCCGGCCGGCATGAGAGAGGAGCTGCAGGGATCGTGCACTCCTCAGCCAGCCAGGCTGCTTTGCCTCCGAGCAAGGCACGCCGCCTGAGCCTGACCTGACCTGTTGCCTTGCCTGACCTGTGATCATCTGCAGCTTACTCTTGAGTAAGTCCTGGACGGAGCATGGGGGTTCTGAGGAGACCTCTCCAGGGCAAAGCTCTGGGAATGTGTGTTGTGTGTGACTAACTTCTGAGGAGACCTGCAGGGCAAATGTGTGTGTTTTAAAGACTTAAAAACCAATGTAGGACAAAATGCAGGAAGTCCTACATTTTGTCCTACATTTAAAAATATGTTCCAGTGGGGTGGGATGGTGATTGGGGGCACTTGGGGACAGCGGGGGCTCTTTAGAGCCAGTTCTGGGGGTGGGTGGTAGCGTGATTGGGGCCCTGGGGGCTTGCTACAATTAAAAAAAATTCAAAAAAAATATTCAAAAAAAATCACTGCACATGCAGTGCGCAGCAGCTAATTACTGGCCGGGAAAGCTCCTAGAGGTCCCTTCGTAGGTGGGGACCTCAAGTGAACTCTTCTGGGAAGTGAAAGTACTGAAGAGTTCACTTGAGGTTCCCACCTATGCCATAGTCATGGGACCGGCATGACTGGACCTGGATGCCAAGGCACATGGAACGCTGTTCCCACCAAGGTGACACCTATTTATCTACTTGCATTTATGGTTTCAAACTGCTGGGTTGGCAGGAGCTGGGCTAAGGACAAGTGAGCACTCACTCACTCCACCTCACCTCACTCTCAATCATTCGCGCACACAGTCACTCACTCCACCTCACTCACCCAGTCACTCACGCACTCACTCATTCAGTCATTCAGTCCACCACACCTAACTCAGTCACTCACACAGTCACTCACTGACTGCAGCTCACCTCACCTGTCAGGGCAGATCACAGTGGCCATTTCCCCAGGGTGACCAGATGTTGGCAGTGGCAACCAAAAAGGAAGACAGGGTCCTCCAAAAGGACCCTTAAATTTTTTTTTAAATCACATTAAATCCTCCTTTTTGGGTGCCAGCATTCTGGTCATCAAACAAGGGAGCACACTGTTGTACAAATGTCTCTTCAGAAGTGTAGTCTCATGATAGTTAATATGATAACTATCTCATGATAGCCTGAGAGCCCAATCCTAGCATGACTACTCAGAAGTAAGTCCCATGACAGTCAATGGGACTTACTCCCAGGAAAATGTGGTCAGGGTAAGGATTGTGTGCTCCAGTGATACAAAGAGCTATGCTGGCAGTGGCGTAGCTACTAGCAGGGTCTCCCATGCCAGACAGGCCTTTGTTGAGGAGCCAGACTAAACCTGTCCAAAATCCCACTGAACGTGGGTTGTCTGGAGAAGGAAAACTTCCACCTCAAACCTCCACTGCCTCATCTATGGGAAAGGCTTCAAGAGTCAACCTCAAGGCTGGAGCTGGAGGACACGCACTGTGCGCATGCGCAGTCTAGGGGGCTTCCCTGGGTTTTCCCTGTCCTAGCCTGACCTCTGGCCAGGGACAGGGAAATCCTAGAGAGGCCCCCTAGACTGCGCATGCGCACAGTGCGTGTCCTTCAGCGCATGTGCAGTGCACTTAGTTTTTAGTGCATGCGCACTGCACAGTTGCGCTTTTTTCCGGTGGCAGCCGCTGGAGCTTCAGAGGAACAGGTGGGTGGCGTCATGCCCTCCCTGGCCCCGCCCCTGACCCTCCCTGGCCCCGCCCCGGTCCACCCCACCCCCTGACCCAGCCTGGCCCCTCCTACTTCCGGTGAACCGGGTCTTGGGCCAGGTCAGGCCCACCCCTGAGGGATACCCAGTATTCAACCAACCTGGCAGTTCAACAGAAGACATGGGATCTTCCAACAACATGAAAGAAGCTGTCCTCTTGTTTTCTATAGGAGTTAGAGGCTGAAAGATGTGTCATAGCTCCTAGGGGTCTGGAAGTTAGCTCTCTATTGGACATAGGGGTAGTCCTTTTTCCTTCGACCGTCTTTTTTCCCACAGACTTCCTCTGTGAACATTGAACTCACAGGCAAAGTTTGAATCATGCCAGTGGGGTTGATGGGATGTCCTAATTTTCCTCCACTTATAAAATAGGAGTCTCTGCAAATCAGAGACAATTTTGCACCCAAAAAGTCAAAACAAAACCTCTGCAATCTCAAGGCGAACGCCTGATGAGAGTGGATATTTGCCAGCACTGAAGAAAACCAAAAAAGTGAAGAGTTTCACGTATGGGTGTCTTATTTGGAGGTCCTCCAAATCTGGAGCCACACTACCCAGTCCACTTCTGTCTGAAGATTACTTCTTAATCAAAGAGAGAGAAAATGAGGGTGAAAATGACGCTTACTTTGGAGCTTGTGTAGACTGGCCACTGTGTGTAAACTGCCACTAGCACCACAACTATTTGTCTTTCCCTCCTGCTACTGATGCTGAACACAGCTCAATGAAAAATGTGACCAAGATATTGCTCTAATCATTTTTTAACAGCAACTTGAATTGAAAGAGGTATGGAATGTTTTTGTACACAGTGATGTTTGCAATTTTGTTTTCTAATTTTAATAGGGATTTTATTATGCCTTGAAAAATTTATGGGAGGCAATTATAAAATGCAAATACACACCAGATTAGCTGCAGATCCACCGTGTGTCACGCTGGGTGCCTGTGCAGTAAAGTTCAGTCTTGTTTGTACATTTTGTTTATTTGTTTCATGCCGACTGGACCAGTCTTCATACACAAAAAAATGCATAACTTGTCATTATCCAACCTTTTTTGAAATTGTTTGAGTTTTTTTAACATGTAAATTGGTTCTGTGACAGCCAAGTATTAACTTCATTAGAAAACACAATATGCAGCCTAGCTTCTAATGTTTCCATTAGCTAGTTTAAATCATCTGCAGATGTGGAACTCAGCCAAGTAATTTATTTGGAGAATAGTTTTAATTGGATTATTGGTACATATATTAATTGATATATCACTAATCCACTGTTAAAAACATAGATGGCATTGAAAAGCTTCCAATAGGTCCCTGGAAAACCTAATTGAAACACAGCCTCCCAAAGAGCATGTTGCAGAAATATTTTCACAGTGATTTTCCCAGATCCAAATAAGACATATTTCACTATGCGACATGGTAGTGATGCAACATGTTAGTAAAAAATGTGTACAAAGGTCCAGGATAAATGGAGGCTGGAGAATGGTGGCTGTGAGGCTAACAGTCCCTGTCTGTGATCCACTACCCAAACTCCAGAGGAAGAGCTGTGCAAAGCCCTCCTAGACCCCATCTCAGACTTTCCTGGGTGGCAACACTCCTCAGCCCTGTTAGCAAGGCTTTGCCAAGGGCCCCTGACACTGACGGAATAGTAGGAACAAAAGATCTCCCCCCCACCTTGCAAGCAGGAGCAGTTATATAGGGCTCCTGGTCAGTTTAAGTGATAGGGATGCTGGTCAAAACCAGATTCTGTAAATATGAACCAACATGACTTTAGAGTAAACCTTCCTAAAACATGATTCTGGTCTCATGCTAATTTTTGTGTGCATCTGAAATTTAGCAAACACCCAGGGTATGTAAGAGGGAAAGGCTCCTAAGTCTCAGAAGGGGACCATCCTAACCATGTCTACTCAAAAGTAAGCCCCATTCTGTTCAATGTTTCTTACTGTCAGGAAAGTGTCTTTAGGATTGCAGCCTAACTGTGGTTATTATTCTGCTGAGCACGTTCCCATCCAACAGCTGGGACTGTGTAAGCCTGCCTCAATAGTTGTCCAGAATGGTGATGGGATGGGACTTTGATAGTTGGGGTTAGGCCCGGAGTCCATGCACAACTGGTCCAACAACCCAGGCTTCTCTCTAGGACCTTCCTGTGATCTGGCATCTGCACTATTGGTGCCTTTCACCTTATGCACTGCTGGTTATACACCATTCTGTTTGCTAATAAAATGGGCCTCATTTCTTCAATGTCATTGTCCCAAGTGTTCATTGATCGGTGCACAGATATTTCCTCATATTTGCAAATATATTTGCAAGCTTGCAAATATAGGCTGCAATCCTAAACATACTTTCCTGGGAGTGGGCCCCATGGAATTCAATAAGATTGACTTCTGAGTAGACAGGATTTGGATTGCACTTTCACAGTAGCGTCCATCAGGGATCTGCCTTGTGACCCCTACTTTTCATCCTTTGGATACAGTGATAGTGGAAATCCAAAAGCTCCATGCGTGAACATTATGCTTATGATGTTTCTGAGCACAACATGAACTCTAGTCAGTAGAAAGAAATGGTCATCGCGAAGGACAAGCAAAGAAAGAAAGGAACGGGAAAGAAAGAAAAGTTTTGTCAAGCCAATGCCCACCTGGTCTGAAGTAAGGGTTGTTGTGGTAATGGGGCTAACTGGGAAGTGCGTATGGATAGGATTGCAGCCTGAGTGACCTGGTGTTGTACGCTGATTTTTAAAAATAACACATAGGCAAAGGGACAAGTTCCAGTTGACATTGTAGCTTCCCACAGCTGCTTTAAACTAATTAAAAAAGCCTTGTGGGGAACATTCATTCAAATGACTGTCATATATAGTTTGTGTCTAAGTTGAATAAAATGTTGCAGAGTGAACCACGGTGCTGTCACTGGAAACAGCAATAAAATGTTTCACCCTATGTACATCTTACTTCTTTGCTTAAATAAAATAAAAAATAAAGAAAAACAAGAATTTATTTTATTTATTTTAAATAAAATAAAAAAATATAGAAAATAAAGAAAAACAAGAGCATAATTGCAAAGCCACTTCCCTATTACCAAAGGATATTTGGTAGTCCAGAGGAAATTTTTTTGCCGCACAAAACCAGCCTTTACACAGGCCCTTGGAGTGCTCCGTTGGTGCAAATTCCATGAATGTCAAACCAGAACTTTTGAGGACAAAGCGCTCCAGCCCCTGCAGGTTTTTAATGAGTGAAATCAGAAACCCACAGAATGATCTAACTTCCATCAAAATTAGTGTTGATTGCTTTATATATTGTATATGACCTCTGAGTGTCAGAAACTAATGTTCCATAACCTGAAGTTTTTGAATAATAAACTAATTAAAGTTTCAGCTCAAGGTATTCCATTCTGCATTGTCGTGTCAGTCGCCAAGTCTAGCCAAACAAGTGGACCCTGCCTAGGCGGGAATAAGGGGAAGATGATGACGATGATGATGATGATGATAATGATGATGCATTTCACTCATAGTGGAATAAATTGTAGATTCTAAGAGCCCAATCCTCTACACATTGCCTATTGGTGGAACAATCCCTGCCGTGGCATGGATTACTGTAAAGCATTGTATGACAGTTGCTAAATGTGCTGAGTGTATCTTCCTACCTGCTCCAGCTTTTCTTCCATTGCTTACCAGAGCAGATAAGAGGGGTGGTGGGTGGGCAGAACAAGGATGCAAAAGGGCAAAACCAGCCAGGGAATGGGAGAATTGGGCCTAAGAGGGGAAGGAATGAATGCCTCAGTATGCCAGTGGTACAGCTTTCCCAGCTCCCTTCCTGGACCTGATTCCACAACATAGACTCACGTAGACCTGTGCCAGTTATTTAGCCAGGACAGGTCTGAGTAGATACACTCATTGCTCCACAGAGGCTTAGAGCACAATCCTAACCATGTCAACTCAGTAGTAAGCCCCATTGTATTAAATAGGACTTACTCCCAGGAAAGTGTCTTTAGGATTGCAATATTACCCAGGTGAGGGAGCAATCATTCCTTTATCCCAGTGATGTCCAAAACACAGGGCTACTTGGTGTTAAAAACATCTTCTCCTTCTCCCAGGACACCTTCTCCCAGTGCTTGCCATTTTGCGCTGCTACCTATTATCTTGCCAGTCGATCAACTCAGCAAGTCACTCTGACCAGCCTCTTCCACCTGGAAATTCAGGCGCAGAGCCTACTGGACAGAGGACTTTCTGACCAGCATGACTTTCTGAGATGATCAGCTGGCAAGATAATGGGCAGAAGCATGTGCTCAGCATGAAAGAGGATTTTCCAGGCACAGGATCGTGCTGATGGTCAGGGTCTGGCCCTTGCTGCTTTATCCAGAGGAAACCTCATGGACAGCTCTGCCCACCACATGATGCAGTGGTCACCATTTTTGGCACTGCTGCATTGGTAGGGGGAAATGAATAGGAGTTGGTTGCTAATACAGTATGCTTAAAATATTAGGACTGCAGTGGTTGAGTGGTTAAGACACTGTGCTTGTCGACTTGAAAGTCAGCAAGTCAGCGGTTTGACATGCGTACTGCAAGATGGAGTGAGCTCCCATCTTGCCCAGCTTCTGCCAACCTAGTAGTTCAAAAGCATAAATGCAAGTAGATAAATAGATACCACTACAGAGGGATGGTAACAGCATTCTGTGCATCTTTGGTGTTTAGTCATGCTTGCCATATGACCATAGAGGAGTCTATGACTACAATTCTTAAGGCACTTTCCTGGGAGTAAGACCCATTACACAAAACAGGGCTTACTTTTGAGTAGACATGTTTAGGATTGTGCTCGTTGGATAACACTGGCTCTCCTTCCTTGTAATAGGATGACAACAACCACCCTTAGAGATGGTCATAACAGGACAACCTGTGGGTAACATCTTTGCCTTATGGTTTGAATAAAATAACAATTACAGAAATGGTTGCAAGGAAAAATAAGCAAAGGCAAAAGTTGCAGATAGATAGTTTTAGAAAGATGGTAAATGTTGCATTAAGCCACTCACAAAGCGTCTCCTGGAGCTCCTGCAGTGCGCAGTGAAACACTTTCTCTTTCTCTTGGCAGTTTTTCATGTGCGTTCTTGGAATAATCAGCATTATTACCTGAAATAGGCCTCCTGAGCTAGCTGGGCTGATCAGTGTCTGCTTTAAACTGTCAGCAACCCAGACTGACAGATAGGTGAACTGCACACACTCTATACCTACTATAGAACTTGTCTGCTGCAAGCAAAAAGATGATGCTTTTATTTCCCTAAAAACTTGACATGGGACTTGTTTTGCACAGAACACCTTTGCAGTGTCTAAAATATTGACATTTTCCTCCTCTATGCATCCTCTTCCGTTGGACTACATTTGCTATTATCTGGACGAAGAAAGAGTTTCATGAGAAGTCATCCTGATGGGCTTTTGCATTGTGTTTTGGTCAGGTATTACAGTTATGCAGACAGCACTTCATATTGATCCAAACGTTTTGAAGAAACACGATATGAAAAGTCTGCTTGATGTGTTGATATGATTCATAAGCCAGGAAGCTCAATGGCTGAGAAACAAGCTTATTACAGAGTTTCCTCTGCTGGAGAAAAACTCCACAGATACTGGCATTTAATGAAAAAGTGATGGACCCTTTGAGGGCCAGCTTTGGTTTTCAGCAGTCTCTGGGAATTGTCCATACATGCACGCACCAACTAAGTACCACCTTGGAATGCCTTCCAAAACCTACTATATGGGCACAATCCAGAGTAAGGGCACTGAGGAGAGCCCTGGCTGGGCTTCCCCAACTATTCTGTTTCCAGAACAGAGTTATGCTGGATCCAGAAAGTCAGGAAGCCTGGCTGCCCTATCTGCTCCAGAGAATGCTAAGTAGGCACCAAGTGACACCAGGGGAGGGCTTGCTCCTGAGGAGACCTCCCTCAAATCACACTGAACAAGGAACAGCTGTGGTGCCTGCCTTATAAGTGGCCTGCTGTATCCCCAGGTTAGTTGACTGCTATCGTTGTGTCATATCCTGAGGTTGAGAGGTAGGGGTTGCAGATAGGCTGGCCAACACTGCATTTCTTACTCTGCCTTATTATGGATCCCTATGGGTCTACTCATTAGAATACCTGCTCCTGAGGCGGTATAACTCTGAAACAGGGCATTTCTGCCCTAGAAACAGGCTCTGGATACAGAGAACTCTTCTGCCCACCAATGGACAGTACCTTTTTGTGGTGGAGGGATTGTGTGCTCCAGTGATACAAAGAGCTATGCTGCCAGTGGTGTAGCTACTAGCAGGGTCTCCCATGCCAGACAGGCCTTTGTTGAGGAGCCAGACTAAACCTGTCCAAAATCCCACTGAGCGTGGGTTGTCTGGAGAAGGAAAACTTCCACCTCAAACCTCCACTGCCTTGTGGATATACCCATCTATGGGAAAGGCTTCAAGAGTCAACCTCAAGGCAAAATCCAGAGCTGGAGTCCCAGAAGCAGTTCGTGACTGTATACAATCATGTTCTGGTAACTCCTGGACGCAGCTGGAACCATCATATCGGCCCTGCTGTGCCATTGGACTATTTCAGTGACTTGGAGAGGGGGAATTTGCTGCTTGGGTAACAACCTATCCTCCATATTAATCTACCCAGGCCACTGTGCTCCAGAGAGGACACTCAGAGCATGATACCATAGTCTTTCAAGATTGAAAGATGCCAATGATGATGATGATGCTTTGCCCTTGACAATGCTAAACATGCCCTCAATATGCCTCTCCTGAACTGCCTAGGCTGCCCCAGATAAAGGGCATTCAGTCATCCTGGCTTTGTAAAGTAACCCATCCAAAAATGAAAGCAGGGACCTATGGTCAACTTATGGAGTGTTTCATTTTATGGTGGTGTTTACTTTTTTAATTTTACTCTTCAGTCTTGCCTGCAACAGTGCTGAAACCAGTGCTAAAACTTATGCTTAAAATACAGTTGCTGGAAATTGATCTCCTGTAGCAGGCCTCCATCAGTCTTGAAAGACTATGGTATTGTGCTCTGTGCTGCATACGCTGCATGTGAAGCACGAAAGCTTGGGTTAGATTGTTGTGGAGGATAGGCTGTTACCCAAGCAGCAAATCCCCCCTCTCCACGCCACTGAATTAGTTCAGTGGAAAGGCAGAGCCAATACGATTGGATCCAGCTGGCGTGGCAGAGCTGGGCTAAGGACAGGAGCTCACCCTGTCTTGTGGGGCAGACCCGGGTCTCGAACACTGGCCTGCTGGTTATCAGGCACAGCATCTTAACCGCTTGTGCCACCCACAGCCCCTGTAAAAGAACAAATTTAAGGCCCTCAAGACATCATCCTAAATGTATCATCATACCAGACACATTTCTGAAACCCAGCACAGTCTGCGGGGAAAAAAAATTAATGCATGCACCTTCTTATGGGAAGTCACAACCCACCATCTTCAATGATCACAACCCATCCTTGAAGCACAAAAGTGGCACTTTTACATTATAGGGAGTTACCCAAAAATAGATCCCCAAAGGCATCAAAGTGAATTGAGACCACTTCCAGTTTCAGAAGCTTTCAGTTCCAGAGCTCCATCTGAAAACTGGAAGCGAACTCTGACTGATCAGAGCAAACTGGCGTGGAAGGGAATCTCTCTGTGGGCCTCCAGGACCTTCTAGAAGGCTACAAAGTTATCCTCCCACAGAATGCTAAACTGATGGGACTGCAATACTTGTTTCCATCTGAATCAAAGTCCCAGGCTACAATTCATGCACAATTACATAAGAATAACATCCACGGAAAGCAATGTCTACTTTTAAGTAACTCAGGTTGCAGTTATGTAGCATGCGCTTGCTCATGCTCATTCCTAGTTGCTTGTGAATTGAATTTCAAACTCCAGCAATGAATTATATGTTGTATGATGATCTTCTGGATTTACACACCAGGCACCTTAAAGATTAATGGTAAGTTGTTTCCAGTGCACTTACTCTAAAAGTGTTTACAAAGAGATTGTGAAGATCAGAATATTAAAAAGTTAATGAATAAAATGCATTTTATGATCTTTTACTATACTGTGGTACCTTGGTTTACAAGCATAATTCGTTTCAGAAGCATGCTTGTAATTCAAAATATTTGCATATGAAAGCAAATTTTCTCATACAAAATAATGGGAACTCAGGTGATTCGTTCCACAACCCAAAAATATTCATATAAAAATTATTACAATACTGTACTATAATACCAAATAATAAAATTTAAACCTCTACCTGACAGTCATGGAAAATTTCATGATTTTGACTTAAAACCTTTTAATTTATCTGTGAGATCGACTTATATCTGTGTTTCTCCAGTACTAAATTAACTTGCTTTTATGTTTTCATATGGGGGTTTTCTTGCTTGATGACAACACTTCTGATCATGACATTGCTTCCATGTTAACAGCATGACTTCTGGTGGGTCCTTTCATATTGTTGTTCTAAAAAGTGGGTCTGGGGCTATAACATTTGAGAACTACTGTTGATCCAGCAAACCATTTGACCACATTCTCATTTTGATTTCCAGATCCTTTTGCTGCCTGAAGCAAAAAAGTTTAAATGATGAATTTTCCTCCCTCGCTGCCTGATTTGAAGCTGTACTCCATTTAGTTTTTAAAAACAAACGCACAAAGCTGGATTTAGCAAACAACAACAGAAATCCCCACACAAAGCATGACACTCTCTCTGGAATATTTTGCCTGAAGCAAGTGCTTCAGATTGCCTCACTGTCAGACCAACACTGCCATAGCCTTGTTACCCAACCTTGTTACATAGTCTGGTGTTCAGCCAAGGGGAAAAGGGAGTTCTTAGCTCTCTACTAACTAACTAAGATCACAGATTGTCTTTTTCCTCTGCAGGTGGCCAAAAAAAAGTTAATATTGAATATTTACAGCTATGCCACGATGAAAGCACTAAAAAACAGTTGAAGCCATAGAAAAGTTTTTCCATGGAAAAGTTTTTTAAGGGGGTGGAGGGTGCACAGCATCAATGCCAACCAGTCCAAGATTCCTCTTAGTTTGTGCTGGCACCAAATATATTTGGTATAGGAACAAACTGTTTTCTCTGATTTTAATTACAAAAGAAGCCTACATTATCAAGTAAGCCAAGTGCATTACTTAGCAAAGGGCATTTCATCTTAGCGGGCTTGAAATAAACAAGAATCAAGCAATATCCCACAGATGAAATTCATTCATCAGAATATTTGTCTAAAGCAGGTGCTAAATTAAACAGGATGGAATCACTCGGCCAGTCATAAAGCAGGTTTATTACTCATCCCAGTGCAAATTATAGCCTTCTTATAGTTCATAAAATATTTGTAATAAATTACATGTAATAGTTTTAAATGTAATAATATAGTGTGCAATCTGAACTTAGGCTGGCACAACTCATCGGTCTTTCCATTCCATTGGTGATGTAGGGTGGCAAGTGCATGTCTGTGCACTGGTCTAACCCTCCCCCAGTGGCACAGTAGTGCCTTACAGGATTTATATGGTACATATGGTATATATGAGAGTACAATCCTAAAACAGGCCAGCACAAGTTTTGTACCATACGTGGAGAGAGATTAGGCCAGTATCCAGGCAGGCACTGGCCTCCCCACAGCACGTAGAAATGGGAAGACAGGTGAGTTGTGCTGGCCTAAATTGGTTAGGATTGTGCTTTGAGTGCTGGTAAGTTTTATTTTGTCATGTCTTGCATTTATCTTGGGTGTCATACATTTTAAGAGGGCTTGTCATCTTTTACGGTTATGACCCTGTCATAACCGCCTGTCACCCTGCACAAAAAGTCACCCTGCACAAGAGGGTCACCCTGCACAAAACGTGGATAGTAACCTTTCTGCCCAGTTTTTCCTTATTTCAGCTAAAGAGCTTCCTATGACTCTATATTTTCCAATACAATGGTGCACAGAGTAAAGGAAAGCATTGCTAACAGGCAGGAACACTTTCCTAGATTTGCGCATACTCTATATAACCGAATATTTGACAATCATACTAAGAGTTGATATAAAGCCCAATCCCAATTTAAAAAAATCTAGCTGATGCAGTCATCCCTACATAGCATGTTCAACATCTTGCAGGGAAATAGTTGTGGTCTGCTTGAGACACATGTTCCTTTATGGTGAGGCTATAGAAAGTGACAGCTTTGCCATAGGCAAATTTCCACTGCCCTAATGGATCTCCCAGATCTGGGCTGGCTTCGCTAACATAGGTTCGAGGAGAGTAAGGAAAAGTGAATGGGGAAAAGGGAGAGGCTAATAGAGAGGGAATGGATACAATTCACTGTCACCAGTATCCACCTTTCCTGCCTATCATTCCCCACTCCGACATCCCTCCATTCCTCCCACTCCCCTTCCTCCCACATGTTGGCTTACCTGCAGTCCAGTTCATAACAGCTGATGCAGCACATCGCTGACACTCACTGTTTGTGGTTGTGGTTTCAAAGTTAATGGCAGCCATTTATGACATTTATGACAGCATTCTGCTGTGGCAAAGCCTAGTTAGGATTGGGCTGTAAGCTGAGCACGGCAACGTAATTCCAACAGCCCAGCCCTATCCTGGACCAGCCCAGAGCATGCATCTGCACCGATGTAGCCTCTCTGAATGATACTGGCCAGCCAGGGATGAGGTAGATATCCATCACTTATGAGTCCTCAATGAGCCTGCATGGTTCTGCACCAGCTCTTTGGCTGTCATAAATCCAAGTGGCTGCAAGGGGCATGTCTAAAGCAAACTTTCCATGTTCAATTGAAAACATTAATTCACGTTCATATGAAAGTTGTCTTATTCTGAATTAAATCTGATCATTATTGCAGAAATGGCCACACCACTTGTCAGTATTTTTTAGGATAAGAGTCTTTCCCAGTTAAATCGGGAGATACCAGGAATTGAAACCTGCACTTTCTGCATGCAAAACAGATGCTTTGCCACTGAGCTATGCTCCCTCCCCAAGGAACTGAGGGCAGACAAAGGAGCTGTATTTAGTATCAGTGAAATTTCTCACAAGTATTCTGAACATCCAGGGTAGCATGATGCAGAATGCGTCTAGATGCCATCTCCCTCTGTGCCACTTAAAAAAAAATCTGCACTTTCAGGTTTGACAGCATGTGAGAAGCACCATAATGAGGGAATTGCCTGCTTCTTGCTCAAGGGAGATAATTGTGGCTTGCATTGACAGCAGATTGGAGAGAGGTAAATCCCATACTTCTTTAGATTTTGCTAATAATCCATCATGCACAGGCTCAGTTATTGCCAAGATCTGCCAAGCAAATGGATGGGGATCCAACATAGGTTGAAGAATTGTGTGAACTGTGAAAACCAAATATGTATCACTCGCCCAGGCAAGCCACCTGAGGGTATGTCCTTTGTAAGCTGAGCGAATGCAGGATGGTTATTCTTCAAACAAGCAAATCTAGGAAGTGAAGGTTAAAATCGTCATGAGGACTTTTGGGAACACTTTACACATAGCACTGGTTCACACCTAATTATTTATCCCTTACCGAGTGCGATATCAAATGGAGAGTTTGCATGTGTGAAGGAGTCAGATTCACAAAACATACACTTTTCTGTGACAATGTGTCAATTCAAATATACGTTCAAGTCAGCTTTAGATCACCAACTGCTAAGTAATGCAGGAATGAGAAATCAAAGGACATGTCTGTCTCAAAGAGACCGTAAAACCATCGCCAACATTTAGAAGACAGAATTTAATCATGTCATTGCCAAAACTAATATACACTTTTTAAAATCAAACTTAGGAAAACATAGATCCAGTAATTTTTAAAGAGACTGGTGACCTTACAAAGAGCAAATCACAAAATCCTCCATGTTTTTTGTGCAATTTTGTCAGATAAATGCATTCTAAATCATAATAGCAAGGCATTCTCCATCACTGGCAGTCCTCAAATAAAGATCTTCAGCTCAGATAGCTGTATGATTTTTTTTAAACTGGAATAACAGAGACAGAAAAACAACCTACTGTACCAATCTATTGTTGCTCCAGTGGAGAAAAATCACCAAAAGGGCAAAGGTAAAAAAAAAACACTTAGAAAGTAGTTTGTCTGCACTCCCTATCAAATATATCCAACACACAATTTCTTTATAAAGACCTTTATGGTACATTTGCCACCTCATGTTCAGAAAACAGTTTGGTACTAAAGAACTAAACCCGCTGTGTTGATCTGACTATGGAAAAGGTACTGTGTGATAGCCTCACCACATATTGCTAGTTTATTGTGGAGTAGGGGGCTTAGAAGAAAAATGGGTGTGTTAGTGGACACCCACATCTCAAGAATTTAGGGTTTGGAATAGATGACTTCTAGGCTTCCTACTTCTGTTTGATATGAAAGTTACTTGGTGGTGGTCTCATGTATTCAAAGCAAGGCTGGCTGAACCCTCCTGTGAGTAGCGTTACTTGTTCAATATTATCACATCTCTCCTTGTGTCCAGATTAGGATGATGTCGCTGTCCAAAGTATTGTGTTTCATCTTTCAACTGAGGATAGTGAAGATAGGGAGTCCTTCCCAGTGTGCAGCAGTCAGCATTTTGAGCACCATTGATTCAAAGCAAATCATGAGATTTTCCCCTTTGCTTTTCTGTGTTATTCTTGTTGTTGTCTTGGTTTAGCTGAAGTGAAATTTTATATTGTTTCTTTCTACCTGTTAAACAGACATTGCATTTTGAAGCTGCCAAGTATTGTTTGGCAACGTAGTACAGTCACGCCTCACGTAAAAAATGCTTCACGTAAAGTATGTTCCACGTAACAAACAAAAATTTCTCTAGGATTCCGCTTCACGTAACAAACTGTGCTTCACGTAAAGAACACACTCGTTGGCAGTTGGGGCAGATGCGCTGGCTGGCAGCCCTTTTAAAAAGTGTCAGGCACCTGCCCATAGCAAAAGCAACACTTCTGCACTGTTCCTCCTTTGGCTGGGCATCCACTGGGCAGAGGGAGAGAAGAGCAGTGGAGAAGAGGGAAGCAGCTCAGGGCTAGCCAGAAGGGAGCAGGGGAGAGAGAGGCTCAGGATGGAGAGAAGGAGAAAGCGGGGAGACACATGGAAAGCGTCTGGGGTTGCAGAAGAAAGTGTCTTGGATTGCAGCCTCCTAACCATGTCTACCAGAGGTAAGCCCCATTGTGTTCAATGGGTCTTACTCCCAGGAAAGTGTCTTTAGGATTGCAGCCTAAGTAGACTTCATAGGGTCATGCACATTGAATGCATGTTTTGAATTCAATTCCAGTGTTTTGTCATCATTTTTACATCCAGTTAATATTTTTATATGAATTTTTGGGGGGTTGTGGAACCAGTTGTCTGTTTCCATTATTTCCTATGGGAAAGTCTGCTTCACGTAAAGAACGTTTCATGTAACAAACATGCCTCCGGAACGAATTAAATTTGTTATGCAAGGTGCCACTGTATTAGTATTGGCATCCATCAGTCTTGAAAGACTATGGTATCGTGCTCGATGCAGCATGTGAAGCATGAGGGCCTGGGTAGATTGATATGGAGGATAGGCTGTTACCCAAGCAGCAAATCCACCTCTCCACGCCACTGAAATTGTCCAGTGGAACGGAAGAGCCAATACAATTGGATCCAGCTGCATCGCAGAGCTGAGCTAAGGACAGGAGCTCACCCTGTCTTGTGGGGACCCGGATCTCAAACCCTGGCCTTCTGGTTAACTGGCACAGTGTCTTAACCACTTGCGCCACCAACCCACAGTTTGGCAATGTACAGCCTTAACAAGTCACCTAATCACCTTGCTATAGTGTCTGAGCCCTTTTTCCTCTCTTGTACCACATTTGTGACAAACCTGCTTTCCCTTGTGAGGCATTTTCTTGTAATTAATGAATTATATCTAATAAAACATCTCATAGTTTTACATTTATTAATAAGTAATATAATGTTTCACACTGAACTAATGGCACATGAGAAAGACCACAATCCTAACCGTGTCTACTCAAAAAGTAAGCCCCATTGTGTTCAATAGGGCTTACTCCCAAGAAAGTGTCTTTAGGATTGCAGCCATAACAGTCCAACCCAGGCTTTCATGCTTCGCATGCAGCGTATGCAGTGCTGAGCGCGATACCATAGTCTTTCAAGACTGACGGAGGCCTGATTTTTTTTGCCTCCCAACGTCTTCTTTGAAGATGGGCCATGTTCTTGTTATCTTAACTCTGTGCTTCTTAATGCATTTTTTTTCGTATTGCTGTCTCACACCCAACTAGTCATCATGAAGCCACCTAGGGAACGTCATCTTGTTGGCATGCCGTGTAGTACAATATACCCGTATTTACTCGAATACAGTATTTTAAAATACTTATAAATTACAATATAGGAAGTTACTTTTCAACCACCTTGTATAATGCACAATCAAATATAATGCACACCCTAAACTTATAATCATAATACTGTATTTATTAAATTCTAATTAACATCAAATCTAATGCGCACCCTGATTTTGGAGACTGAATTTGGCTGGAAAAGGTGAGCTTTATATTTGAGTAAATACAGTATGTAATGCCTCCCTTTCTGTTGAGTCTATTTCTTTTAAGCAAATTATATCCTTCAAATGTTCAACTCTGTGCATGGATCTCATACCACTAAGTTTCCAAGATAGTTACTGGATCATTGTTGCCTTTCCGTAATTTGCAACAACTCCATCTTTGTAGCTATATTCAAGTCTCCTGCTTGCTCTTGTGGTGCTTCAACAGGAAGGGCAGATGAAACACGTGTTCCCCCAATTTATTCCATTTTCTTGTAGTCTTGTAGTATCTTGAAATAAGTTTGAAGTTAGATCTGGAAATATCACTTATTTTTACATGGAACATCAGAAATGGATAGTGTTTACAAGCTTTGATGAGTCTCAGCAACTCTCCATTCATCCCAGATATGCATAGGAGGACGACAATACATTTCTTGAGGTGACATCTGTTCTGCACATTGCTGCCTCTGATTCTTTTTCAGTAGGAAGTACTCTCTCCACCATTCATCTCCTCCTCATTATGGTGGTGGGTGGGTTACTCCAATCCATGGATAATTGAGAGTACTCACTGGACCACGGAGTTTGGGTGGCAGTACTTGTCCAGGTGGCTCTGAATTGCTGCCAATAGTAACATTTTCTCAGTAACATGAAATGTCTCCTCAATTTCCTGTTACTCTGTAATGTTCACCTTCACCTGTCATATACACCTTCTACTGGGATTTCCTATACATCTCTCCAGAAATCCTTTTTCTGTCCGCTTTTCGTCTTTGTCCAAGAACTCTTCTTGAGTCACAGTGAAGAAAGGCATGTCTGAGCTCCACCAGGACTGAGACTACCTTGCCCTTGCAACAAGTGTAATTTGCATTCAATTTGGGTAGGAAAACAGATATGGCAGAATACCTGCAGTTCACCACTAAATTTCTCCATCATCCATGTTGTTTCAAGCAACAGATACACCAGCAGCAAGTTCTAGACTTCCCTGCTACCCACATCAATTCCTTTAACTGTGAGTTTGCAAGCTCTAAATTGCATATGTTTCCTAAAACAACTGCCCCAGAGTGAACCCCTCCTAGTGAAGAAATATGTTTTCTTCCTCCAAGCTGATCATCAATGATTCACTTCAAACTCCACCTTCTCTTCACAAAGCTGTAGGTACACAAACCAGAAACAGCCCAGTCTCATCCCAAAACCCCACACAAAACACGTGTGTTCCTCTTCTCAGCTAACATGCCAAACACCTTCTGTTACAAGTACAATGTATTGCAATGGTCAGTTGAAAAGTGCTGGGTAAAAGGAGACAGTTACATCAAACTGCACTGGCAAGCTGGCTAATGAAAAATTACCATATTTACTCAAATCTAACGCTCACCTTTTCCAGCCAAATTTAGACTTCAAGATCAAGGTGTGCACTTAATTCACATTAGATTTGAGTAAATACAGTATTTTGAACATAATTATAGATCAGCGTTTAGTTTAAAAGTTTACTATAGTGTAATAAAAAACATAACCCCATTGTTGTACACTGTAAAGTAATGCTGTTAGGTAAAAATCATATCATAACCCCGTTGTCATATTATTATTATCAAATTATTAACTGTTGTATGGAATAAAATTAAATTGAAGCTGCTCATTACAATTGCAAGTAAACATTTTTTAACATCTCAAGCTTTTAAGATTGGGGGCGGATTAGATTTGATGGTGCATTAGATTCAAGTAAATACGGTAATTTTGAGACCATGGGATGACATGTCAAGAAGAGCAGAAAGCAATGGAATACATTTGTACCTCATAGTTGTGCTGCAGATACAGAAATAGGTATTTGCTTAAATGTCTTATTCAGATATGAATAAACCAAGGAGTGAAAAGGAACGTAATTGCATCTGATTTACTACTAAACTGCAAAAACATTGCCCCTGACAGACGAAACAATGAGACTAGACAAGGTGTGGAAGAAAGGGCCACTTTATTAACTATTTATATTTATAATTATTTATATTTATATTTATAACTATTTATATTTATAATTAACTATTTATAATTATCTTGCTAACTAGCTAACTAGCTATGCTAACTAGCTATGCGGGTCTAAAGTGGGGATGTGGCTGTCCACATGATTCCCCTGTTGTTGTGTAGGGCAACCTAGCCTGATTCAGGGCAGTCCTTAAGCAAAGCCTAAGGGTGCCCATCCTTGTCATACCCATCTAGCTTTGCCTAGTTTCCAGGCTAGCCAGCCTGCACCTAGAACCAGGTAGGCATCACAGGCCTGCTCTGGTTCACCCCTGACCCTTGCTACCTCAGGCTGCATACCAAGGCCTATTCCTGCCTACCCCTGCACACTCCTGCCACACAGGGAGCCAGCCTAAGAGCAAGATGTCCCCCCAATGGGAGACAATGTCCCCATAAGGCCACTTAGGGGCCTCGTCATCACCCTCAGAATGAAGGGGTCCAAATATAAGGCTCACCTCATCCTGGGGGTACCAAGATTACCCCACCAGACTATCGGGAATCTGCCAATAATAGTGATGGGCCTTAAGTCCATCTGACTCTCTACCCTGAGACCTAGAACAGGGACCGTACCAATCTTGAACCCATCGGCCATCATAAGGGTACATCCCAGAAGGTCTCATCAAAGACCAAGGACCATCCCATTCTGGCTGCCACCAGGGTGGTCTCATCTCAAGCCATTTGGCAGGTAAAGGAGCATCCTCACGTTCATCCCACACCCCATACACATCCTCCATTTCCTCTGCTGGATTCTCACCTGGACCCTCAAAAAGACCTCGTGGGGCAGAACCACCCACAGGACCCGACACCAACTTGATTTGCCCTGCACCTGTTCTTCAGTGGCGACCTCCCTAGGCTGCCCCTCAGTGTAGCCACCATGGAAGACAAAGTCCTGATCATATTAGCACCTCTGCCCTTCCTAGTTGAACTGCAAGGAAGATCGGGTGCATTAGAGCTAGAACCCCCAACACCTCCCCAAGCGGCCCTTTGGGCCTTTTCTCTTTACAGTGCTTCAACCCTAGCCACCAAAGCTCTAACTTCTTCACCCCTTTCATCATCTGAAGAAGCTGTGTCAACTGTCCTGGGAGGAGGAGGAGGACGTCTTAGCACCTTTCCCCCATGTTTTTGCACCCACTTGCCCATGGTAAATGTAACCACCCAAGGGAGAAAACCTCCCCACTCCCTGTATGTATTGACTTCACTGAAGGATATTGGCCACCGACAGGCAGCAAAATGTCCTGCTCCTGCTTTCGCCAAAGTGGGAGGGGGCTGCGCCAATGCAGGATATAACAGGATACCCCAAGCCAAAGAAAAGAAAATCAATAACTATAAAAAGCCCCATTAAGAGAAGACAGTAAATGAAAATTAAAGACCTAAAAGCCCCTTTTAGGGAAGATGGAATAAGGACTAAAAGAGGGAGGGTAGCTCCCACCTACAATACCACCAATAGGCAGATTCCCTACCAGAAATAGCATAGATGGGGGAGGGGGCAAGCCACCCTCACCTCCAAAGCTGCCAGCAAGGCAGAGCCCCAAAAATGAAAATGAGGGGGATCACACTCTGCTCCCTAGCTCCCTAAACATGCTCAACAGCACCGGGGGGTAGCCCTACGCCCATCCCAGGGAGACCCTAAAACCAGGCATGTTCTTAGCACACCACTTGGGTACAGCCGGCGCCTCCATTGCTGACCAGTTCACTCAGAGCTGGGGGTCAACCACCCTGGCCACTTCCGCAACTCCTTAGGGAGAAGCAGAGCGCAGCCCAACCTATGCACTAAGCCCAGCCCAGCCACGGCGAAGGGGTTTGAAGTGCAGCGGGGGAAGACTGAGCTCTCAGAAGCTCCTCTCCCAACACCGTCAACAGTCTGACTGAGTTGTCCTGGGCATGTACAGCGCAGAACGGCTCGTAGTGCTGCCCCCAAATCCCAGTGCAGCCAATGGCTGCAAACCACCTTACCCAGTCTCTGTGCTGCAGAGGGGCAAAGAAGCCAGTGCGAAAAGCATGCCAGCAACATTACAAAAATTGTTTCAATAGTTCTTGCCCATAATTATATTTGTCAAACAACTGCATAAAGCCATATAAGAGAAACACCACTGAAAACTTTTATTTCTCCTAAAGGATCAAACAAGATTCTTTTGCTGCCCAATTATTTAAAATGATCTCACTAGCATCTCAGTTTTTGATCAGTCAGATGTTTCTTTTCTCCATTAATTTTGCTGCCCTGAAACAGCTTCTCACTTTCGACATAACTGTTATTTGCTAGGAAACAAATCAACCTATCTGTGAAGAAAAACAAATGGAATGAGAACAATTTCTGCATAATTCAAATCCCAAGATTTGATGTTTCCTGAGCGACAGTGAAAACAGGCCAAATAACATTCTGCAGTCTTTTGAAGTGTCATTTGGGTTGAACAGGATGGATGGCATTTTTGATGCTCATATCCAATTCTGTCGACCATTTTTTCCACTGAAGGCAGGAATGGTTCAATTTTGAGAACAGTGTATCTGTGAATAAAATCATGTGAAAGCATAAAAACTGCTACATCAGTGAGATGACTGAGGCACCCAAAAAGCCATAGATGGAGCTTCTGCCCAACTTTCCAGAGTCTTTGAGCATCTTCTTATCTGCATCCATGTGCTCAACCCAAATCCATTCTGGAAAGTCGGGAAACCTTCCGGAACAGCTTCTGAATAAGGCAGAAAGAACTGAAGAACAAGAATTCAAAATTTACAGATCTTGGATGCAAGCATGAGGTTGTTTTGGACCATGATATTCCACCTCATATTTGCATCTGTGACCCGAGCTCCCATCACTTGTCCCAGTTCTTGCCAACCTAACAGTTTGAATGTATTCAAATACAAGTAGATAAAAGGTACCACTTCTGTGGGAAGGTAGTGGCCCCGTAACAACACTCTGTGACAAACTGGCTGGTTCATCAACAGAATAATGTACATTGCCACCATATGGAAAAAAATGCTGAAGAAGTTGTCTTTACCATGCTAGTCCACCAAAACTGGAGCAAGCTCACCCAATACAAAAATCTGGCATCAGAAAGTCTTTGGCCCAGTCTAAATTAACATTTCAGTACATGGGTAAAACTATTCTGAGGTTTGAAATAGACACCAAAGTATTTTCTAAACTAGCCCAGAGTGATTTGCTCTGGATCAGAGAAGTGGAAACAAAGATATACTATAGTGAAATGATAGAGGAATCTTCTTGTGGAGGAGCTCCATATCCCAATCAGTTCATACTGGGTTCTCTGGAAGAGTGATGAAGGCTTTTATAAACCCTCTGGCTAAGCATCTCATGGTGGAATTAGAGGCAATGATGTCAGGAAACCAGTTACGGGACTTCCATTGTGAATACCCCCATCTTTCCTCATAACACGTAGCAAACTTAATAAGGTTTTCTCTTCAAACCCCATCTCTTCAAACCCCATCAAACTTAATAAGGTTTTCTCTTAAACCCCATCAGAAGAAGTTGTTGCTGTTGAAGGGGAGAGAAGGGAGTCACAGCATGGTCAGATCTGCCTATATCTGAGAATGAAAGCTTAAGGAATGGTTGACATGTCAACCATCATGTGTAGGCAGGGTCACAGAAGAAACTGGAGGAACTGGAGGGTCACAGAGGAAACAGCGTCCTAACATCAATTCAGCCCTATCAGTAAGAACTAGGACATCAATCAAGAGTGTTGTATCTTGTTTAAAGTAGTCCCATTCTCCCCACTCACCCCCCTGGAAAAAACACACACAAGAAAACGTTCACTCAGTTGTGACTGCAGTACTTCCTCTACGTTAAATAAGTCTGCATAGTAATTTATTCCATTACGGCCCCAGTCCTGTCCTGTACCAACCCAAAGTGTGAAAAGGTGATCATATGACCGGAAATTTCTGGATTTGTCCTCTATTTAAACCTCCTGTTAAGGTGTCCTCCATTGTGGTTTCATTTTGGAACTTTGCAGTGGTGTTTAGTACCCCATCATGTCACATGCCATTGGATTTGTATTGAAGAGCAGAATCCAATGCAAAAATGGGTTTTGAAATATCTCCTTCGTATCAAAAGTTATGGCCAAAAAACTAAAAATCAAAAATATGCATTGAGCTCTATGGGAAAGTGAAAGTGCCCAATATCTCAGCTTTACTTGTGAGTAGGCAAACATGCCATTATCTGCCAGAAAGGCCAGGCTGAGAAGAATCCAAGACCTTGTCCTCCTTTTGAGGTCTGGGCATCTGGTCATCCTGAGTGTGCAGCAGTGCTAAAGGAATGCACACTTACTTCTTCATAGACCAACTAGTCTCTAATGGGCCTCCCTAAAGCCATGCCAGTTCTTTTGCTGATGTAGATTCAAGGAAATTCCTGGGGATGGACCATGAAGGAGGGACAAGACTTTGATATGCACAGCTATCATCAAGTTTCTCTCTCCCCATTTCTGTTCTGCTTCCAGTACGAATCCACCTATGGTCCTCCCAGGCTGCCAACTTACCAATGATAACAGTGGATGGAGATTGTTCAGCTAGCCACTGTCATCCACATGCAACCTCCAGTCACTGGCCCTGGTAGCCATGGGCTCCAAACAGTGGTGCAGATTTCCTGATGTCAGACCAGGACGTACACTTTGATAGGACTGGGCCAAGAGGCATGCCTTCTTTCCACCTTCTTTCTATGCAGCAAAATCCCTCTTCTCAAGAACTCTTATCACTCATCCAGGGTGAATGAGCACTGTATGAAGAAGGATAACCAATGTGCAATCAGTTGAATGTCTAGATGGTGCATACAAGAGTAGATAATTGTACATGTGTTGACTTCTTTCCCTGAAAATGGAAAACCTGTTGTTAGGAGTTTTTCATTGTGTGAAGAGAGTCCTACCTGTGGACACACCATGCTGATCTTCAAGGAACCTGCTTCTCTCCTGGTATACACATTCCCTCACCTTGGATATGTCACAAAAGCAGGACTAATCGATAGCCAACTACAGGTTTTGAATAACAATATTATCACAGCTTGCAAACCTTTAAAAGTGGATACTATCTATGTAATATAACACCCTGACCAAGCAGGCTTCCACAGATGTAAAGAAGGGGCTGAAGTTTACAGCTCTTCTCCCCATGACCAGCTGTGGTTACAAAGGCTGTGTACATGAACTTCAGTTAGAAAACATATATAATCTGCAGGAATTATGTTCCTCTGCCCCAAATATGCTGATACTGGGGTTGCCATTTAATTGCATTTCTTATCTCTGCACTGTCATAGGGCATAATTACCAAGCCTCTCTTGGCTACAAAGAGCACTAATGACCCACTTCTAGGTCATGTGTAGGCTCCTCCCAGGGTTGCTCCAGAATGCATCACCTTTTTTTCTTTTTAAAAGACACTGAAATAGCGACAACCCCCTTCTGATATCTGCAGTGTGTTAAACCTGTGGATGCCAAGATTGCACCTGTAGTGGTGCCGAACAGCTGCTTGGGAAGAGGTTGATTGACTTTTCAGTTTGTGCCGAACCATCACCACCCAATTGGCAGAACTGTCTCCTTTCGCAACTGCATTCCACACACTACCCCAAGACTTGCAGAACCACACCTTGGATGGGTGTCTATATACTCTATATATTAAAGAAAAAAAAGGCAGCTAGATTAATAAAAAGCTGCATAAACAACATAATGCAGTAAATAATTGGAATAAAGGATGACTTTCATCCTTACAGTGAAGGAGGCTTTCCATATCCTTCCTTTTATTGTCTGCACATTTTCAGTTACATTGCAAGTTTTACTACTGCATCAGTTTTGCAGGGGCTGGTTAACTTTCTGGGAGGTTTCTGATCTTCAGTATTATAGCAAAATCCAGGGCAAAGGACAAATCAAATAGGCCTAGAGGATCTTTTCATTTGCTTTGCTAGCCTGAGAGAGACAGTATCTGCCTAAAACATTAAAGAGTCAATTAGGACCCCAAAAAGAAATAACAGTTTAAAATCCAGAGTAATTGTTTACTGCCCTCTGTCCCAGTAACAGGTCTTCTTTGGCACTTGAAAATGGTCACAAGTAGTTTGCCTTTTTTATTCATAGAGAACAAAATTTACAAAGTCATTCATACATTTTTTCTTTTTTTGTATTTTTTTGTTTGTTTGTTTTTTACTGACTTTGAAAATTGGGAATATTCAAAATACACTTTTTTTTACCCACTTCATTCTTTCATTATTTACACATATATACAAGAAAAAATGTAAGAGTTTTTTCATTGTATTAAAAATCTTTGCTGGTTGATTTCATTATATGGATGTTCCATGGGATGGCTCCATCACTTCTGGAATGACTCCCCCCGGCACAGACTGAAATGACATTGGAATGGGTGTTTTCACCGGGCTCTGACGAAATAGTCCTCCATTTGGTGATCTGTGTTTACACTGTATAGACGGCATGGTGGCCGAGCTGCTCAGGGGCAGTGGCAGGTTGCTGCCAGAGGCACCTGTGAGTGTCCTGCTAGCACCATGAGTTGTCTGTTCTGGTAAAAAGGAGGTGACAGAAAGTTGTGTGTTCTGGTATTCACGGACAGGCTCTAGGGTCTGCGGGGACTGCATACCACCTATCTCCAAGGCTGAGATTTCAATAGATGCAGGGGAAAGTTGCTTGTGAGCTAAGTCTTCATCGATTAAACTGTTCATACGCCTGTGGACTTGTTCCAAGTTTACTTCTTTATCCTAGGAGAGAGGGGGGAGAAAGTTGATTACTCCCAAATTATGGCAGACTCCATCCCCAAACATATTTAGTTTTCAACTCAAAGGGAGTTCTCTTGCCTTTCCATCTACAGTGAAGCCAAAATGTGTATCATTGTGACTCCAAGATCCAGCCCACTGCTGAAGTCCACCAGCAGCTGCCTTTACTGCTTGGAGAAGAAGGTCAGATCTTTGAAAACTGCAGCCTACACAGTCCTTTCTGTAACTCACCAGAAAACTACTAGACCATAAGGAACCTCCTGTTTTTACTGCCAGTATAGGAAACTGCTTTCCTACTGTTGCAGAGAGTCAGTCACTCCATTCTTCAGCTAAGCCTGATGAAGGCAAGGAATCCTTTCCATTTCTAATCACTCACTGCCTCTCTACAACAGTAAGGAAAATTGTTTTTAAACCTTGTAAAGGGATACACTTTATTTTATTTAACATTGCTTTTATTTAACATATTTTTAGTATCACTAGGGAGACCCAGAATCAAACCCTTGGAGATACTGAGGCACAACGTTATTTCATTAGGAGTAATGGAAGAGCAAGAAACCTGGAAGTGGGTCTTGAAATCTATTTTTCCACTTTTTTATCCATGCAAGGTTCGGGAACAAAACCCTAGTGGCTAACAAGGGACACTTGTATTCTCCAAGCAAAGTGAATGATAGTCCACTCCAACCCAGTAGTGGGCCACATGGGTCACCACTATACTGCATACAGCTCTAACTCACAGCAGGCTGGAGGTCTCCTCAGAGTAAGGGAACATTTGTCGAGGCTTAGCCTGGCTACTAAGACCTCTAGCTAAATCACTGGTCCAAATCTGAGAAGCCCCATGTTGGCCCTTTAAATTTGGGAGGTGGATTAAGATAAAGCATATATCAGTGCTGCTAACCCTGCCTGAACCACTCCCTACTCTTCCCTCCATAACCCATTATATCCCCTCTGTACTCCAGTTTTGCCCCTATGCCCTTGCTTACTTACTCCATCAGATGTAGCATCTGGATTCAGCACCAGCAGGATCACCACCAAGAAGCTCAGGCTTTCCTGCCGGTGCAGCATACACACTTGGTGCTTTTTGGCACGTTTGGGACACTCTGGACAGGCACAGCAACTATTGTGCCAAGGTAAGGTAAAATTAGGACTGAACTATGACTAGCTGTTGTATTACTGGAGCAGGGTGTTGTTGTTGACAACAACAGAACTGTACCGTTTTTTCCAGCCTACACCACCCCATTTCCCCCTCCCCCAATAATAGGTTGATTTGGTTACTCCCCATAGCAAGTTTACCTGTCCCCATGGAGGACATATGGTATGGAGAGAGGAACCATTTCCTTAGTCCATCCTGGTACAACGTAGGAGTGATGTGTCATTATGCAGGAAAGTGGTGGCAACTATGGCATTTCCCAAGTGAGATTTTCCGCACTGTGCCACAGATGGTCTGCAGGTGTACCACATTTATTAGTAGGGCTATTGGGGGATTTTAGCCCTCTACCTGCAGTGTGGTGTGTCGTGTCAAAGGTCCAAAAATTGATGGTGTGCCTTGACATATTTTAGCACCTTCTCAGAGAGCCATGAGATGAAAATTAACTAAATAACAAGCTTGAAACATTTGTAGGTAAATCAGTGAACCTCTTTCACAATTCTGTTCTATGAAACCTGTTTTGTAAATGAATAATCTGCCTTCCTATTGGTGTCTCCCCTTGACAATATGTTAAACATAATTTGTGAGCCAGCTGGATTTTCCTACAAACAAAAATTTCTGTACAGGCTGAGATGCAGATGTTTAAAGCTCTATAGAGAAAGAATAAAGGGGAAGAGAAGCTATTTGAATGGAAGACAGAAGCTCCTGTGGATTTCTTATAAAACCCGTACAAACGGTCTTGTGGTTTGGGTTTTTTTTTTTTTTTTTTTTTTTGCTTACTCAATATATTTCAGTATATTGTACACCCTATCCCATCTCATCAAGAAATGTTTCAAGGTGGCTTACAGTTAAAATATCAACTGATTTAAAAAACCATATAAAATTTAAAGCAACAACGTAACACTGGATCTAAAAGAAGACGCTAATCAAAACCATCCAGCACAAAGCAGCAGATAGGAAAACTGAAGAAATTAAGATGTTTGGCCAACAAAATTATTTTTAATCAGGTGTCTAAAACCCAACGGGATACCATAAAGTAAAAAGAGGGGGTACTTGTCATGAGGTGAAACTCAAGGGGGTGATTGCCATGAGGTAGAAAGAGGAGATACTTGCCATGAGGTAAAAATCGAGAGGGGATACTTGCCATGATGTAAAAAGAGGAGATATTTGCCATGATGTAAAACTCAAGAGGGGATACTTGCCATGAGGTAAAAAGAGGGGATACTTGCCATGATGTAAAACTCAAGAGGGGATACTTGCCATGAGGTAAAAAGAGGAGATACTTGCCATGAGGTAAAACTCAAGAGGGGATACTTGCCATGAGGTAAAAAGAGGAGATACTTGCCATGAGGTAAAACTCAAGAGGGGATACTTGCCATGAGGTAAAACTCAAGAGGGGATACTTGCCATGAGGTAAAAAGAGGAGATACTTGCCATGAGGTAAAACTCAAGAGGGGATACTTGCCATGAGGTAAAACTCAAGAGGGGATACTTGCCATGAGGTAAAAAGAGGAGATACTTGCCATGAGGTAAAACTCAAGAGGGGATACTTGCCATGAGGTAAAACTCAAGAGGGGATACTTGCCATGAGGTAAAAAGAGGAGATACTTGCCATGAGGTAAAACTCAAGAGGGGATACTTGCCATGATGTAAAACTCAAGAGGAGATACTTGCCATGAGGTAAAACTCAAGAGGGGATACTTGCCATGAGGTAAAACTCAAGAGGGGATACTTGCCATGAGGTAAAAAGAGGAGATACTTGCCATGAGGTAAAACTCAAGAGGGGATACTTGCCATGAGGTAAAACTCAAGAGGGGATACTTGCCATGAGGTAAAAAGAGGAGATACTTGCCATGAGGTAAAACTCAAGAGGGGATACTTGCCATGAGGTAAAACTCAAGAGGGGATACTTGCCATAAGGTAAAAAGAGGAGATACTTGCCATGAGGTAAAACTCAAGAGGGGATACTTGCCATGATGTAAAACTCAAGAGGGGATACTTGCCATGAGGTAAAAAGAGGGACCCTCAGGCTCCCACCTCCTGGAATCAAAATCAGCAATGCAATGACAGGCAGTAGTAGGAGGCTCCACTTGGGGGGCAGACTTCCAGTGAATGCTTTTCTAGTGCTCAAAACAGCCCTCTCATCTGCCCTGAGCCTCTTACTAGTGTTTGTCACCTTACATCTGACTACTCAATTCCAAAGTAACTAACTGGTGATGACCTCATTGCCAGTAACTTCCAATTCATGCTTCCTACAGAAGGATCATGCAAAGTGTAATGGCAAGGATAAATACGGAAAAACTCTGCCCTGGTCCGATGTTAACGTGCAGTTTTATATATCTATTTAGAATTGCATGTTGGATTGCAGGCAGAAGTGGAGCATAGGCCAACCAAGCTGAGTTAAAACTTGCAAGATGCATGCCATTTAATAGGCTGTTGCTCACCATAAGTGAAGGTTACTTTTTTTTTTATTTTGAAACCTTTGATTACCACTTTTCTATACAATAAATGGCTTGCAATCAAAGCCAAGTGCAACAGTATTTCTTAATGCAGGCTAGCAAGTGGTCTTTCATTTGGTCTGTCACATTCTGTTTATCTCTCAGCTAGAAGCATAAAAACATAGGACCATAAGAAGCCAGTTTTCAAAGGGACACCAGATGTACGGGTTTGAGAAAGAAACTTGTCATTTCCTCCTTTGCTAAATGTTCCCCCTGCCACTGATAAATATTGTATACATCTCTTTAATTATCAATTCTATGAGCCTGTTCACCCTTACATATTTACATTGGAGCCTATTGCTGTCTGTCCCCCAATTCCTTCCTCCTTTCAAAGTTCTCCCCCTTTCTTCCTCTTCTATGTGATGACATAGCCCATCCATAGCAAGGTGCGCTGTGCCAGTTTTGCAAACTGCCCCATAATGATCACATCTTGTTTCATGATGTGGCCAGCCCTTCTTCAGACATTATCTAATAACTTCAAAACAGTACATGAATGCCAACTTTTCTCACTTCTGCTTCTCATAGCCATGTGCTCTGTGAACCATCTAAGATAGTTGCAGAGATGCCAGCAAGATCGTGTATACGAAGAAGCACTTTAAACAGTCTTAACCCCATACAGAAATTGTATTAACCCTTAGGGCCCCAACCGGGTCCATTGGACCCGATTGGAGGTTTGTGTTGTGTTTTTTATTGGTATTATTTTTACTTGACAAGACTTTCTGACTTTTTTACTGCTTATGAAACAGTTACAGATCCAAAAGCATAAGTTTTTGAATTTACAGTTTTTCTGTAAATTCCAATTTAGAAATATCATCCTAGGCCGGGTCCATTAGACCCATGTTGCCATTTGCATACATTATCCCAGGCCGGGTCCATTAGACCCATATTGCCTTTCACTGGTATCTTCGGTTTCTTCTCTTTCTCATGTGAAAACTTCAGGGCAATAAACCCCATGCTGAGACCGTCCTTTTGTTTGTTGTGGGAAATCTTCAGGGCAATAAAACCCATGCTGAGAAACTCTAAATCTTTTTTGTTTGTTGTGGAAAAACCAGTCATTCCAACAGGGTCTAATGGACCCATGTGGTTTTACGTGTTAAAAAAAGAAACATGGGATCCTAAGTTAAAATGCAATACTACTAGGCAAGTTTGAAATTGGTGCCATCGTACTAGCTATGCATCAGTTCTGAGCTATCTTATAGTACACCCACTTGATTTAAAAATGGGATATCTGACATTCCTGTGAATGTCAGATGTGAACCTTCAGAGAATGTGGCTGCCAACCAGCTGAATGAAGGGCATCCCATGCCTAAAATGGATGGCCAGGAAGGGAGTCATTTTGAGATTCTGTATTCACTCCCTTTATTATTACTCTCCAAGTTGTCTAGTCCATTTGCAAGGCCATAATTCCCATTCACCCTGTCAGAATTTGACAGAGGAGACAAGGCGTAGCTATAATAATCAGCCTGCCAAAGGAAAGAAGCAGGAGACACATATGTAGTTTGTTGCCATTTTAAAGTATTGACTATGCACTATTAAACTAAATAGATACAGGGAATAAATAGTTGAGTTTTAATACACACTAATTTATACCCTCATTAGTCAAGGTTTTCAATACTTAGCAAGGTGTAATCATGCTACATAGATAAATGTGAAGGAAAAGACTCCACGGTGCGCATTAATTTAACACTGGCAGATGACCTAGTCAAATATCACTTAATGCTACATAAAATTTGCTGACTACATTCTGAACACAGTTTCACTGGGGCTGGTTTTGTAATAATTGTCTCTTATTAAATCTAATCGGAGATCTAGCTCTAGAGCCTACTTTACAATTAGTTGTATGTGCTGCCATTAGTAGTGAAGCTTCTGCTCATCCAAAATCATAATGATGCATCTGAATTTCAAAATATAGTCTGCTTTTTATATTTTTGTATCCCTCTTGTCAACCACATAGCCCAGTGATTCCCAAACTGTAGGTCTGGACTCCACTAATGGTTGTGAACTTTTGGTAATTTGCCAAAACTGAGAGGGCAAATTAGGCTATGTGCATCTTTGGTTAATGAACTGATACAGGGATTGGGCATTGCTGCGCAGTCACCGTTATGGCTACTCCCCTTGGCATCGATCAATTAGGCAAATGCTTCAAAGGCCTTGAAAAATTTGAGAAGCAAAAAATTTGAGTTTTTTGAGAGAAGCAAAAAATTTGAGAAATTGAAACCGACTGATTCACTCACTGACTGACTGATTCACTCACTCATCAACACCCATCCAAAATTACTGGACCTAGAAGCATCAAATTCTGTGATATAGGCACCCACTGAGAATTTTTGGAAACTCAAACCAGAAGGGGGTGAAGAGGGGTAAAAAGAGGCACCCATGTGCTTTCGTCCTTATACTTAACTTTGAAGGATCAGTGACTGATCAACATCCAGCCCCAACCCCTGGACCTAGAAGCATGAAATTTGGGGACGGTATTCCTTCCATGATATAGGCTCCCACTAAGAACTGATTTTTAGAAATTTAACTCCAAAGGGGGTGAAAAGGGGTGCAATGTTTTTTCGTCCTAAACTTAATATTAAAGACTGACTGATCAACACCCAGCCTCAATCCCTAAAACTAGTAGCATGAAACTTTGGGAACATATTCCTTCTGTGATGTAAGGATCCACTAAGAAGTGATTTCTTATCTGGTAGGGCCCAGTGCCCATTAACACCTGCTGCCTGATGTTGCCCACTGATGCCAAGTGCCCAGTGGTGCTTGGTACCCATGCTGCTAACCTACCTGCCCCGCTACAGATTCCAGGTGGTTTTGGTCTGCAGGCAGACACTGGATGTTTCTGCCAGTGTTTCCATCATGTACAACAGAGGCACAATGTTTGCTCCATTGATAGGCCTTGTACATCAGCAAATCAGAAGATCTGATATCATACAAGGTCCATAGGATTGTGACAAAAACAGGTATGAAAACATAGTTAAGCTTACACATGTTGAGAAACTTATCCAGCACTTTCCCCCAAGGATTGGAAAATCACAGATATTTGTGACATCCATTGCTGTCAATTGATGACCTCATCATTACCACTAAACACGGGTTGTGCTCCAGTGAATTTTCATTTTTTTTGGAGTCATCTCAAATTCTGGAAACCATAGGGAAGTATGGAAGATGACAATTTAAAGTCTGACAAACATGTGCAAGTGGAATTGTTTCCAATGTAGATTAATGTCAGATGAAGGCCCTGAGACAAAGCTCTGCTGTGGGATTCCCCATGATGTGCTTGGCTCTTGCCTCCCCCATAGAATGTGCATGGATGTGCTACGCTCCCCTCCTAGTGCCCGGCCAGGAAAAGAAGATAGAGAGTGGAAAGACACCATTATGCTGTAAGAGAGGCAATCCTAGTTCCCTTGCATACAGGGTCCAATGGGGAGACGCAGGGGAAACAATCAGACTTTTGAAAATGAACAAAATTAAAAATTTAAAACACCCTCAGGAAGAAGGAAAGAGGACTGCACAAGATGGTGACTGCAAGTTTCCAATCCAGTTTCCTCTTCATCTCTCCCAACTTCCTTTAAGGGTGCTGCTGGTTCCCAGCTGTCAGCCATCCCTGCTGATGAGCAATCAAGGAGCTGTCAATCAGCCCCAGCCCGGATGCTTGTGGCAGTGATGTCATGACGTCACTGCTGGACATCTCCCAAGAGGATTGCTGCAAGCCTTTGCAGCATGAGGCTCTCAGGACCCTGAAGCAATCTATAGGTCACATACCTGTAATGAATGTTGTTATTTTTTGTTACTGCATGTTACTTTTATGTAACTAGAAACCTTTCTTTCTACATAAAAGCCTTGTGTGTGAGCATTTTCTGTGTCAATCAAGCAAGCTGGGGATTCTATTCCTGTGATCAGGCTAGTGGTTCTATTCATTCCAACCGTCATCTGTCAACATTCAACTATCAACTTTCTTTTCTTATTTCAACTAAACTCCAACTGTCTATGGCCAGTCCTGTCTCTGAGAAGAGGCTAGAGAGGTAATTGTGGAACATACAATTCTCTACCAATATTCAAATTTGCTAGTTAAAACTAATTAAAATAGGTCTATTCATTTCATGGAAAAAATATGCTTTTAATTGATATATGTTGTTACATTGCACCTTTGCAAGCATCACCCGCAGGCTGTTACTCGTTCATATATACAGTATATGTTTTCTTGGTTACCACTTACACATGCCTGGATCATATGATTACATAAAGTGGTGGGATTCAAATAAATTAACAACAGGTTCTATGTCCTAATAATCTAAATTAACAACAGGTTCTATGTCCCATTAGTAACTGGTTCTCAGAACCAGGCGTTCATTAGCAATGGGTTCCATAGAACATGTGAGAAGCCCCTGAAGCCCAACACTGATTACATGTTAAATGAATGATGGAATCACAAAAGAAAGGCTACCATTGCCCGTATACTTTGCCCATAGCATTTGTATTACAATGTTAATGAATAGTGTGGGAATCACAAATTGGAAGCAACTACCCCTGTAATCCAGAGTAACTACGGGAGCACGTAAGAGACATTACATCTTCCCGTAGTTACTGCACCACCTAGTGAAAACCTATAGGAAATATATTTTGCAATCCAGAGCAAATTGTTCTTATACCAGAGCAAGGACTCCCCATAATTATTCTGTACTGTGCTCCACATCTAATAAATGAGCCCCTGAAGCGGTCATTGAATGAAGAGGTATAAAACTGCCCCCAAACTGTTTATTCATATGAAAAATATTTGGGCAGGACACATCCCTGCTTTCTGAGGTTGCTTCTTTTGACTGTGGATGGCCCTAATTCTCAAGAAAGTACAGACAGATAGACTGTTGGATATCCTATTCACACAATTCCAGTGGACAGTCTGTGAACAGTATAATAGTAAACTCCTATACAATTTTCTAAGGCAGTTTTGCCATTGTTCAAGTGAATGCTGTGTATAATTGTGGCTGAGAGCCAGTGGTGTGCTGGTGAATTGGAAATTCAGAGGCGCTGTTTCAGCTTGATGTTTTGGTGTTGGTGGGTAGAATTCCTAATGTTTACAGATTCTCCTGCAAGATGAATGAGAGCAGCAAAAAGCAATAGGAGCCAGTCAACCCCCACTGAGTAGTGACTCTTATATTTTATTTTTCAGTTGCCAACAATGTTGGGTAACTATGTGCTAAGCATTAGATCAGTGGTGGGGCTTTTAACATATGAGCTAGTTGTTGGCATAATTGCCACCACCTCCCAGTCTTTCTGTGTAATTCAATGTCATTTTTTCCTCAAAAAGTGCTGTAACAAAAATGCTTTTGAGTGCTTGCCAAATCCATCGATGGAAACCTTACAGACCTCTGAGCTTGTGGGTTCCTCATGCGCAAATATCTGGGTTCTAAATCCCTGTCAAAGGTGTTTTGTAATAGATTGGCAGGTGGTATTAGCCCAATTGCTAGTAAAATTAACGACAACAGAATTGAAATAAGGAATTCAGAGCCTTCCCCTGCCCCAACTTCCTTGGGCTTTTTGAAATGCTTAGCTTCTTGTGAAATTCTGCAGATATTCCACCCAAAAAGTGACATTGCATTTGTTTTCCGTTTTCAGTTAGATGAAATCCAGCAAAACTTATGAACTTACAGAATCCCCTTGAGAAATTTTGCTTGTGTAATCCAGACTTTTGGCTTTCCCTTATATTTTTCCACATTCTTTTTATATTTCACCTTAGGTGGAATCCTCAAATTTACTTCAAATGTTGCTTTAAAAGTATGAATAATTTAAAGGAAAATACACTGCTTGGGCCGGGTTGATCGAAGTCTGTACTTCCCCACAAGGCAAAAATTTTCTATTGGAATATATAAACAAAGACATCTCATTTCTAAAAAAAATTATGAAAAAGGACATCTGTCTCTCCATCAAACTGGGAGAAAGACAGTTCACCTCAAGATGTCAGCACATTATTTTACCTCGTACTGAATATCCTAGCAGAGTAAAATTGGACATAGGATGGAATGTTGCCTGTGAAGTTTCCAATAGCCTTTCATTCACTTTGTATCCAATATGGAGGTTAATTTATGACTAAACATAGATGGCTATGGGATTTGTAAGGCTAAAGGAGGGATCATTTGTCATGTCATGCATGCATGCAGAAAGTCCCATGTTGAGTCTGTAGAATAAAGGATCTCAGCAAGGAAATCCAAAACCTTTTTTTGGGATGTTTGTTGAAGTTCTGGTGCCATACACAATGGACTAGATGGACCAAATGGTCTACATCAGTCCTATGGCTTTCTCGGTTTAAATAAAGTAACAATAGACAATGAATGACAACATTTATATATGGAACTGCCATAATCAAATGAAGGGTATTTTATATGCATGCCAAGGTTTTTGAAATGGTTTGTTATGAAATGGTAAAATTGAACACTGAGAGAATGTGCATATTGTGCTTCCAGGGAGGGCATTCACTTACATCATAAAAAAGAAGCGCAGATACGTGGGAAGCTTCAGGGAGTGACTGCAAGCAAAAAATCATTTTTAAAATATTTGATTGCATAAATGCTCACCCTGGTTCTGAGACCCAGCCTCACCTCATTGGCAATCTCCAAGGGGAAACAAAGGAAAGGAAGGAAGAGGGAAAAGGATCAAATGGTGTGGCTTGCAAGAAACATTAAGTACAGTGGTGGAACATAATTGGATATTATGGATCTTTAAAAAAAAAAAGGCCCACATGTACAAAAAAGTGTACATGCATGCTTTGGGAAGGGAAGATACTTCCATATTTTAGTACCCTGATTAGTACCCTGATTAATGGTACTGTTTTGATTTTTTTTCACTGCTCAATCATATCCATCCATCACTTGCAGCCATACTGCTACATGATATGAAAAGTAATTTTTGAAAAGAACGTCAGCCATTCTTAGGTCACCCCCAAAGCACACTTACTTAGAAGTAAACTCCACTGCATTAACTCACTTTGGGGTAAATAATGAATAGAAATACATCGCAAGCAAGCCAGTGCAAACTATTCACATACATAATTCATTCAAACCAAAATTATTAACCAAATTCATTAACCAAAATCTGGTTTCCCTTACTTGGCTTCGAATTTAAATGATATAGAATGTTTTTTAATTTTTTCCAAATCAGTATTTGTGGAAACTCAGGAACCCGGAAGTAAAGACAAATATAAAAGTAAGAAGTGCAAGTTTCTTCCAACCTGATTGGAGAGAACCAGCAGGTCTGCTCCTTTCCTCTGGAAAAGGACAATATTGAACAAGTCACTGCTGAGGTCACAATTAAACACAGTTCCTTTAATTAGTACTCTCAGGTAGAATTCAGGCCCTGAACTGGAAGCACACTTCATGAGTTTATATTATTGCTGTACCCTGCTTGCTTTTTATATAGAAAAAAGTGTATATGTATTGTGTAGTGATTTGGAGGCTTCTCTTCTTTCTCTCATATTATGGAAAACTTTCCTTTTCTAAGCCAGCAGTTTCCAAACTTCTTCCCATGATGGAAAATTTTTCTCAGCCAACTTCTCTGCTGAGCAACCACTGCACATATGGTGCGTGTGTTGCACAGTTTATTGTCTCAGGTTCTGGCCTCCCAAATTGGAAGTAACTAGCAATGACATGACTGCCAGTTATCTCTGGTGGCACTTCCTATAGGTTGACCATGCAAAGTGGTACTTTAGGGTACAAATGTTGAGAAACTCTGTCCTAGAGTGCTTGCTCATCAGCTTCAGATGATCCTGATGTTTCCCTGGGTAACAATTTAAAAAGCATGGACCAAGGTAAGTGTCCAAAAACAGTTTTATTTTTAACTTGTCCCTCCTGCCCCTCTCTCACCCGCTAACACTCCTTCTCCTTACCATCTCCTGGTTCTGGAACTCACTACTCACCTCCCTACTCACCTTTCCACTGTCTGAAACAAAGGGCAAACTCCAGACGGCGTGCAAAGGGCCTCCAGCCCAAGCTCCATGGTCCTATACAGACAGGTGCTGGACCAGATCCAGCACTAGACTGGCATTAAATCTCACAGATGTGCATTACAGCACATTTGTGACACTCAGAGCCAGTGCTGGGCTGGTGCTGACTACACAGGTTTGGACTCCAGGCTGCTGTAATCCAATTTTTCTTTTCTGGGGTGAGGGCAGTGCCAGGTTCAGCAGCACGTTGTTTACAATTTGTGTAGTCAGATGAGATTTATGTTGCATGTATACAATACTACAATCCTGAATACTGTCGCTAAAGCTGAATTTTTGTCTTCCTGTAGTATACATATGCATATACTATATTACTTTTCATTGCATTAAACCTTTCATGTGCTTTCACAGCAATGGACAAGCCCACTATGTTTGTTACTGGATAACGGCAGTAGCAGATGCTGGTTTGCAGGTAGAATCATAGATCAAACTCCATCAACAGAACATTTGTAACAGTTCATGGTATGGTAGCTGAGATGTGTTTCAAACAGTTTCACATTTTAGGTATGAGTCCTATTGTGGGTTGCACAATTCAAGCTGCAACCCTAGGCAAACATATTTGCCTTATTTCTAAGTAGACAGTCACTAAGTGATCCACCAACACATGTGGCAATTGACCTTGCAAACGATGATGTTTCTACAGTCTTGTGCAGTGATGTTCAATCTGTGTGGCATGGTACATTTTTGTGGAACAAATGGTTCTCAGGTGTACTGTGGCAATTTGGGAGAGATATTAGAAGAGCTTTTGGGGAATGTGATACCTCCCCAACAAGATAGCGTGGTGACAATTGTCAAAAATGATGGTTTGCCTTGGCAATTTTAGCACCTTGTTGGTGTGCTGTGAGATGAAAAATCTCGAAGATTGCTGTACTTGTGGGTGATTGTAGCTTGCTTTAGATACCGCATTAATATTTTAGATATTGCACTTAATACTGCATTAATTGTATCGAATTACTCGCCCCAATTTTGCAGTCAGTTGCCTTCAGAAAACCTACCACTTTGCTGTGCTGTTCTGCCAGTAATAGAATTATTTATTTCCTCCTTCTTAAAGTTTATTGCAAGTTGGAATACAGTACAATGATACATACAGATGATCATTTGTATGAGAATTTTTAGCAAAAAGGTACAGATATTTCAAACATGTGGTTGAAATACAGGAAAAAAATGTAAAAAGCATTGCAAAATATAAACATACAATGAAGGGGGAATTATAACAATTCCATTGTCATGTGTTTTCTTTTTTTTCACATGGTGTAGGGAAGAGAGTTGAAGGAGAAATAACCATAACACAATGAAAAGGAAATCAAGCAAATGGAGGAAAAAAATAGATATGACATGGTATAAAGAGGCAAAATCTATGGAGAGCATACATACTGTAGATCCCCAAAGAATTCAACTAACAAACTACACTGAAGGGGTGCAAGGGTCCCAGTTGCTCTAATGTATTTTGGAGAATATACATGTTTTAAAGATAATGGCTCCTGACCACCACTGCTACCATTTATCAGCAGATTTGCATGATTAGCAAGAAATGGGCATTTTAGAGGTGGGTTTAACAATTAAACTACTACTGCTCACAGGATGTATCTGCTGCTGGACTGTATCTAATTCAGATTATAGTTTGGGGTTGAATGTTTAAATACTGCTCTTCTGTTAACTTCCAAGCTCTGGGTAGATAATTCAAAAGAGCATGTGTATCCACAAGTACCAATGATGGTTACAATCAATTGTTGCAAATATGAATGACTGTTGCAATTAAGAAGTCACGCTTAATGACTTCTTTCCTGAAAAATCATAATTCTAGACAAGACCATATCATGTTGCATTCAACTCATTATAGGGCCGGCATTGTTCTTCATTTATTCATTAAGACACAATATATATCTTCAACATTTTGTTGAACTGCAATTTAAGGTCCATAGATACTGGTGTCCCTCTGTGGTCTATGGAAGCCAAAACACGACTGCATGATGCAGCAGACACTATGGCTGCAATCCTAAAGAGACTTTCCTGGGTATAGGCCCTATTGATTACAATAGGACTTCTGGGTAGATATGCTTAGGACTGCACTGAAAATTAGTATCTGAGTCAGGTAGGATTGGGCTCTAAAGATGCTGTAATTTTAAATTTTAGCATTCTGCCAATAATGGCAGTTCATATTTAACTTTCAGCATTGGAAACAAAAAGACCTCTTGATCTTGGCTGATTAGTTGATCAATGATGAATATTCCCCTATTAGAAGAATAGCAAAAATTAACTCCTGAGTGCCTTAACTATTGCTAAAGACTTACAAGGCACTTATCAATGTCAGTGTGTATATTAAAACACTGGCATTAATAAGTGTTCTGTCATAATCCAATGGATTTTAATGCTGTCTAAATTTGAAAAAAATGGTTTATAGATGACAATTATGCATGGATATAATTATGGTACTTTGAAGGCATTTTCAGATAGTGCATAGTATATTTACAGTTTATAGATTAGGTCCACTGCGGCAGATGTGGCCCAAACCGAAGCCAGTGGAGACTCTTTTGAGGCCCATAGAGCATGTGCACAGCCTCAGAATGGCCTCTGAAAGGTCTACAAAAGGCACTTCTAGTTTATTGGAATGTGTGGCCTTTAAGAGCTGAACAAACCCCCCCAAAGTGCCAGAAATGGCCTTCCAATGCTTTTGATTGCTTTTCTGAGGCCCATAAAGGCCGCATAAGGTCAAAAACTGAAAGTGCCCTTCTAGTAACTCCAAGAGGACATTTTGAGGTCCATAAAGGCCTTACCTGATTTTGTTATCTGCAGTTTTTTGTATCTTTCTTGTTTAAATGTATCAGTTTTTTGTACTTTTTGTATAATAAATAGGTTCCACATGGCTAGAGTACACTACTATTTTTGTATGTAGTATTAGAGTCATTTATATGTATACATAATTTTTCTTCTGCTTTGTTTTTTAAAACTTTTTAAGGGTAAATTTGTATACTCCATGGCCTGGCATAAAAATATTCTCTCCATACACATACAGCTACACAGACAAGAAGCTAGTCTTCTCCTTGACTTGCAGATTTCAATGTGCCACAAAATTTTGATTGGAGGGTTCATTCAATTTCCCAACTTGTAGTGTGAAATGGAACAGTCTAACATGAGATGCATCATGTGCATATAGATTGTGCAGCTTGGCTCTGAGGGCAAAAGGTAGTTAAGCCCAACTATTTTGAGGTAGATTAGAAGATAAACTTCCTGATATCCCCCACCATGGTATATAATTCAGGCAGATGCACTGAGTAAGGGGAGATAAGGCATAAAACATGTAAAGATAATGATTTCAAGGAAAACAGGCACTTGAATCTTCCTGTACTGCCAGAGGATGTGCAGCAACACTGCAGGAAAATACAATCTCTGATAGCCAAGTTCAAGCTGGAGCCTTGAGTAAGCTGCATAAGGTATTAGTCAGCAGGAAAATGAGAGAAGGCACTGAATGACAATCCCTACAATCCAGAGTAACTACAGGAAGACGTAAGAGGTACTTACTCTGGATTACTCTTTGCATTTCCCATAGGTTTCCCATAAGTGGCACCATAACTAGGTGTAAAATCTAGTTACACTGGATTGTAGCCAACATTAGCTTCTACAAAACAATATCAAAGGAGGACAACTAAGAGGAAGAAGGCACCCTAGTTGAGGATGTTGCATGGTTTGAAAAGAAGCTATTAGGCAAACATGATTTGCACTGTGATGATAAAGAACAGACAGCTGTTTTCACTATTTACCCAGCAAGACAAAACAAAGGCACACAAAAAAGAAGACGGTGATTAAGAATGGCAGCTCTAAGTACTGTATTGAAAGAAAAGCATTTAATGAAATTTCCTTTGCTTTACTGCTGAATGTAAAGGGACCTTGATAACTGCTGTATTTGTCTCAGTATTACATTTAAAAGACAACAAAAAAACACCTTGTTTAACCAGTTGCAAGATAGGATAGATTAAGGAAAGAAGAAGCAAATGAAAGCCAGCATACTTTAATTTGTCAGAAATGAGCATGTGATATAAAATGTGTAAAATGGCATGTGTATTTTGGTTTTGATAAATATATTAAAAAGTTGATAAAATCAAAATAAGCACTGCTCGGGCCACTCATGCAAACTGAAAAAGCACTTTCAAGCAACCCAAGGTTGCTTATCTGCTCAAGGAACTGTTTAGAAAAAAAAGTTGGATCTGGACACTTTCATACGTTCTAATCTAGGACTTGTCTAATTCCGGCTGGAGGGTCAGATCTGGAGTTCAGGTGAGTCCTTCCCTCCTGTGAGTACAACCTTCAGTTCTGGCACGCTGGGGGACTTCATGTCCCCAGATTTGGATGGCATGACACTCTGGGCATTTCTGCGGATATCTGGGTGCAATGTCCTTTGGATGTACCATAGAACCTCATGCTTTCAGATCAGGATAACGTGATGCTGTGACTAGTTGAGTCTATGGTTCTCTTCCCTCTGTGTCATCCCAATCTGGTGATGTGAAGTCCCATGGTGCACCAGAACTGAAAGTGTCAGTTGTGCCAGGGATCAAATCTCTGGTGCAAATTGGTTGTGATTTTGAGTGCTGCCATTATAATCTACTCATTGAATTCCTAACTAGCACAAGATTCACTAAAGTGGCAGGGGCCAGCTCTACATATTCAGGTAGATGCGCAGGTAGGGTATCACATGACTGCAAGCAAAGGTTGAAATACTATGTACATTTCACACAGGACTGAGGGCCAACCTAGATGTGACGTGAGAAATCCAGATCTCTTCTTTTTTAGTAAGCATATAGTAGCTAACTTGTGCAGGGTGACCATATGACCGGAAAAACCCGGATTTGTCCAGATTTTTAGCCTCCTGTCCGGGTGTCCTACATTTTGACTTCGTTTTGGAACTTTGCAATAGTGCACAGTACCCCATCATGCCATATGTCATTGGATTCGTATTGAAGAACAAAATCCAATGCAAAAATCGGTTTTGAGATATCTCCTTCTTATCAAAAGTTATGGCCAAAAAACAAAAAACAAAAACTATAAAAAAAACATTTTTTGGCAATTTTTTTAAGCGGGTAGGAATTTTGGCCTTGGGGTTCAGGAATTTTGGGTTTGGCATCTGGTCACCCTGCTTGTGGGTGTGTCCCCTACTCTGACTTAGTCCTCAGGGCAAAAGGAAGTTTAACTGTTTTTGCACTTATACTTCTAAAATTACATTTATGCTTTTTAAAATTGCCCTACTCCCAGCTGCTGTTTCCCCTACAATTTTTGCAAGAAAAATCCCACTGCAAGCAAAATGGTAAGTTTTGAGACAGTAGAAATTAATTAGCAAAATGGAGGAGTCTTACTTCCACTTCCCAGCACTGCACCCTTGATCAAATTTTTCTCCCTGCTTTTGGGTGAACGTATTTGGGATTATTATTTTTTTACACAAGATAAGATTCATTACCAGGATCACATGAATAGCATATGGTTCCTAACTCCCACTGAATCCTATGGTACATGCCCAATAAACATGAAGAAGACTGAAAGGAAAAGCTATTGGTTTAATTCAGCTTAGCAATAGTTCACTAATCTACCAACCTCCTTGCCCTTACCCCACTTCTGCCGCCCTGGGAACCTCCTTCCCAAATCCCCACTCACTTCACTGCTGCCCGGCACATGCCAGTTGCCTACTGATGGTGGGCTAGCTCCAGTGGTGAGCTTGTAGTGACCCTTGCAGATTGCTTTATGTTGTTTTCACACATCTTTTTCAGGTAACGCAATTCTAACTCCCAATTAGTCCCTTGCTCTGGCCTGGGAGTGCAACAAAAGTGTCAAAAGGCACTTCAAAAGTGTCAAAATCCCTGGAGATTTAAGATATTTATCAGAGCTGCACTTGTCTTACTCTTGTCCTGGTGCTGGATTCAGGGCAGGCTGAGCCTGGCTACTAATGCAGCACAAGTCAGGATTGTACTCTAAATGAGCTCATGATTCTGTGGGCAATCTGAACAAGCTATTTTGGCTAACATGCAGTTTCACAAAATGCTCCTCTTATACTCCTCTTAGAATGAGAGTAACTGCCTTTTTCATCCCAGGACAAGATATTTTCTAGAGGCTGTTTGTTGGTTTTTCTTTTGCATTTTTTTCAATTATGAGCTCTTTGGTACAGGAAGTCATTTAGTTCTCAGATTTTCTCTGTACATTGCCTTCTGAACTTTTCTTTGTTGAAAAACTGTATATAAATATTATTTTTCAAACCCTCCCCCAAAAGCTGCCTTTCAGAAAGATACACTGTGGAGCTATTTGCAGGTTGAACCTCTGGTTTGTGCAAGAAGAATGATACATGGTAAGGAAACGTTGAGTGACAAATGGGGAACAGAGACAACTGAAATGTTAATGACAAGCAGTATTATAGACTCCATATATTTCAAAAGCCCTTTTGCTGGATTACACGTGGTAAGCATGTCAATTACTGCAATTCCTCTGGCAATGAGAGAAACTAAAATTAGAAATAATGGGTCCCGAGTTCTTCCCCAGCTGAGATATATCTGCTCCTGTAACCCTCTGGTCCCAAAAACATCTGTTCAAGCTTAAAGAAAGTTCAAGAGTCTTGATGTCTCAGACACTACCAGAGAGATGAAACTGTTACTGATTTTAATTGATAAAAACAGATGCTGTCTTTCTGCAAGTTACAGCTAGGATTGGCTGATTACTATTCCTTTGAAACACTTGCAAGGGAAACCTTTGATAAATAGGCAATTTCAAACTTTCTTTAAGTGATTGTTTTTAACTAAAAGCCAATGCTTTAATTCTGCAGAGTATTATTTTTAGAAAGACAGAAGAAGGAAAAACATCAACCAGTTATGAGGATGGAATTGCTTCTTGGGTTATTAATGAATGAGATAAAGATTCATTCATCTGTTTATGCAATTAAAAATAGTTCTGTATGAGCCATTTAAGAATAGCTGCCCTCTTTATTTACTCTTTCCGTATCTTCTTTGTGAGACATTGTCTCCTCTATAAAGATGACTGAGGACCAAATTGTATTTAAGTTTCCAATGCTGGTGCTACTGTGCCCCCAGGGCATAACTACATATCCTGTCAGTCATGGAGGCCTCCTCCAGGTAAGGGAAGGTTTGTTCATTTTCTCAGGGCTGCAAAGCAGCTACACCAGCCCTGAGAAGTTGGATAGGATTGGGCCCTGTGTTATACAGGAAAACATGGGGACTTCCTAGAGCAGTGGTACTCACACTGGGTGATAATGCCAGTGTAAATTCATGAAAAGGCCCCCAGGTCCCTTCAAGGGGCAGAGGAAGGAGTGAGGGTAATGTTGCAATCCCCAGGATCACATTCCTAAGGGGGAGGAGAAAGGGGTGCTTTCACTTACTTAGCGAATAAATCTCCCTAAAAATTTGAGAACCACTTTCCTAGGGTATGTCACTGCTGCATTTTAACATCATTCTTTGCAGCTTGTCCCAGACTGTGTTAGCTAAAAAAATGACAACTGCCCATAAAAATTCACATCCAATAATGTAGGTAATAACTTCTCCATGATGGGTGGCAGGAGCCTGGAAAGGACCCTCCTTCAGTCATCAACCTCTCGGTATCCCAATTTAAATAATATACTTTCTGAGAACAGAATATATTAAATCAGGCTTGCATAACTTGTGATACACCAAGCCAAACATAGCCCATCAGTTGTATGTGGTTGCCCCTTAAGGGCTCAAAAAACCTGATGCTGCTGGTCCTGCAGCTACTTGGAACTGAAAAGAACTGGGGTGTGGTATATCAAGCTAGTGGAAGGTCACAATACACAGCTTGTGAGTCGTAATCAGCTTGGTGGGTCACTAGTTGTACATGCTTGACTAGTAAGATAAAACAAAATGGTAAATTACAAACATACTGAGACTTCATGGCTGGATGAATTAAAAACATTATTTTAAATGTTGCTCAAGTCTTTAAGCCACAAATTAGAACACATTGTAGGATTTAGTCATAATGTTTTACTTTCAACTGTGGAAAGCACCTGTAACTCCCTGAAGATGCGTTCCATAGTTGAAAGTGAAACACTGGGACTAGATCCCACAATGTGTTTTAATCCGTGACTTAGACTTGAGCAGCATTTTAAATTATATTTTAAAATGTTAAATCATTTCCATGATTCCGAATTCTGCAGTGAATCCTCTGATCCATGGATTTTGTTTTAACCATCCATGGTTGCAGAAGGTCCACATGTGTGCCTCTGGAGGGTCCTTGCAATAACTTATCTGGAGCCTCCAGAATTCTCTCCTGTGTCTTGTCAGGCTGGCCACTTACTCTACTGCAGAAGCCTCAGGAAGCTACTTATAGTTTTCAGAGTTAACTTCTAGTATGATGGAAAGTAGCTAGTTTCTTTGAGCAATTCTGAGGTGTACGGAAACCATCAGTGGGTCCACAGCCTAGCTAGTGGAGGCTCCAGGGATATAAATGCGTGAGCTTCAGAAGTGGACCTCCATCTTGGATTCCTTATCTGTGGGGAATCTGGAACAAAACCCCTGTGGATAAGGAGGGCCTAATGTATAGTCAATTGCTGAACATGCATGTTATCAGATGACAATATCTGGAGCTGTAGGTCCCAATTGAGACAAATATGATAATTGCTATCACTTGGATCTGAAGAAGAATATCTTCTTGTACATCCAAAATGGGTGCTTAAGCCCAAATATATGCAATAGGTAGCCCTTGAAGGGAAAACAACACATACTGGGTGACATGTCGTATGGAGTATTGTTTGTATAACCTTGTATGTGGTATCAGCACCAACCCCACAATTCCCCTAGACAACCATGCAAATAATCCTGTGCTATGCATGGATTTCACTTTTGAAAAGAGGTGAAAAAAACTTTGCATTTAAGGCAGCTGTAAACATCCTTGTCTGTCAGTCTTAACCAAGGGGCCAAGGCAAGGTGCCAGTGCTACTCTCTTACCCCTAAAGATGGTCTCTCCATGGCAAGGTTGAGGCACAATGGTGGGGCAATGTGGGAATGTTTGCAGTGCTGCTGCTGCCCAGGCTGTATCTGCTCTATAAATAAATACAGGACTTTAGTCGCCAAAGCTGACAATTTGGTACTGTCCATAAAAAACAAACATTAGGGATTTTTTTTAAAGGAAATTAAAAAAAAACTGTTTCAATGTTATTACCAATCTTGTGTGAGAGTACCTAGAATTCCCACAGCTCTTGCTTGCTCTTTTTTCTTTCCCATTGTAAGTTTTATGCTGCCTACTTTTAATTGTGATAAGAATAAAAGTTATGGACCTCTTTCGGTGTCTCTTGATGACAACGATTGCTGCTCCACCACAACTCCAGGGCTGCAACCAAACAGGCCAGGAGCAGGCCTATTGCCAAGATGCAGAAGACCCCTGCAAAACTGTGAAGCTTCAGGGCCCTCCCATCCGTCTGTGCATTTGCGTGGCTGTTCAGATCACAACGTCCCATCCGCGGCCACCATTTCTCCTTGAATACATCCAGGTATCCTGCTTCTTGAAGTTCTAAGATCCTGCAGAAATGGTTTGGGGGGAGGAAAAGCTGATAAGCATTATTCTCCTACAGGAAAGACCTACCAAGAGGAAATCTTACAGGGAAAAAGTTGAGAGGTATAATGGGTGAAGGTCCTCCACCCCCCCCCCCCCAATCTTCAGGTGATTATTGAAAACTATCTTAAGAGTCCTTAAATGACCTCTAGGAAATTGTTAAGTTCACAGTATGTCACATCTTCAGGGAAAAAAATCTCCAGGAACATCTTCAGTCGGAGTTGGGAACCTGAAGAGCACAATCCTAAAAACTTTCCAGCAGTTGGGCCAATTGGGTATTCACTGCACTGCATTCTGGTGTGATGGGGCAATCTCAGAGGCATCCTCATAGTAAGAGAATGCTTGTTCCCTTTTCTCAGGTCTGCCCGGCAATTGCATACGTGTTGGAAAATTGGTAAGGACTGGATTGGCAATCATACAGGAGCACTTAGATGGCCTGGTATGGCTGTAGCTTCCTGGTAAGTGGCAAAACCAGGTTTGCTATATAATATTTGGAATGGTTCTTAATTCCTAAACTTGACCAGGTACAGCATTATCATCATACATAGTTTCACTGGGATTGAGAAAGTTCTCTCTATGGAACATCTGACAGCTCTCTTAACATTCTTCATTAATTTGTACCTATCTCTTAAATAATATATGCACTGATCTCATACTCTGTCTCACTTTTCCCAAGAAATGTCCTGGATTTTAGCTTTGTGTCCCAGAGGGGAAAAACACCTTCAGTGTTCTTCTTTTCCTTGTAAGTGGGCAGCACATAGACTTCTTGTAATTAATAAAGTATATGTAATAAATATATGAAACAGTTTTATATTTAATAATACAGTGTTTAAATGAAGCACATGTAAGTAATATATACATCCCTTAGACTACCATCTAAAAATAGCCCAATTGGAATGAACTACAAATGTGGGTTTAATCGACCCACCTGGTAGGAGAAGGGATATATAGGTGTTATTAGCTTTTATTTTGTCATAGCCTACATTTTTCTTGGGTGTTCTACATTTGGGGAGGCGTGTCCTCTTTTTAGGTTATGGCATATAGTCATCCTGGCTCAGTTCTCCATCTGTGAACCAACCTTAAATGGGATGAGACTGGTGTGACACATGACCAATCATATCTATGAAAGATATTTTCTTCCTCTCCTTTCATATTTCCATAACTCACCTGAACTGTCACACAGATGGGTCATACTTGTTTCTAAAGGAGTGACAGACTGAAATTATTACTATAAAGATCCTCCAAGAAAGAAGTGGCTCCAAACAAGAGAAAATTGGAATCTCGGGTCAATGTCTGGCAAACAGTACAAAGCAGACATATTCTGTATTACCTTTGGGAGAAGAGATCCCTGTAGGGACTGCCATGCTGGAGCGCTATCCCATAACCTTTGCTACTGATGCTGTTTCCAATGACTGTTACAGAACACTCATCGTCTGTCAGTGCAGCATATTCCACGACAGCAACATCCCACAAGAATGCATAGTTGCCTTTTTTTGCCTGTAAAAAAATTCACCAAATAGGTATATTTCTAAAAAGCTGTATCATTTTTAGCTCTTTTCAAATGTTTTGCCCCAGCAAGACCCCTCCAAATACACCTCCAATTCCTGTTTAAGAGAAGCATTTAGTGCAATAGGAGACACACACACAATTCTTCTTGGAAATTTCACTCATTCACAGTGGTGTCACTAGGAGGATGAGGGCTGCACAGGGTGACATGCACACTGAAATGTGACACCATTACTTTAAAAAAAATTTAAATCTTACAACAGTATTTTCAAATAATACTATCATATCAGTCAATCCTTCATGCAAAATACAATGAAACAAACCAAACTGAAATATCCATATTCTATCAAATGTTATGGACCAAAAAACATAGCAGTTAGGACAATGTACAGCACCTGTGGCCCTGGGCCTCCGACATTGGGCGACACAAATGCTAGCGACACCACTGCTGTCTGTCTTGTATACACAAATCTAAGAGATTTTCCTAATCCCATCAAAATTCTTTTCACTCTCCTCAAATTTTCTGTAAATATGTCCCTTACAACAGAACAAAAAAGAAAAAGAAAACAGTGGAAACGAAATAAAAAGGACTGTTTTCGTTTGTGCTCCCCCCCTTGCACAATTCTCCTGTCTGTCACATAATTCTCTCTAGCATGTCACATTGGAATTTAGATATACGACAGGCTAGAGAGAATTATCAGAACATCGGCAAGTTTTTTTCTCCAGATGCTCTTTGATAAATCTTGTAAATACAAAGCTAATTTCATCGTCATCATGTTTATTTGTATTAAGCTAAAAGCCATTACAAAAGTACGTACAGGTAAAATTCACTAAAAAGATAAGAAGTAAAATACATAAAATACGTACAATGAATCAAACAAAATCTTAAGTGAAAATATTGGCCCTCGTTTTTTTTTTATTTTTGCGGCTAAAGCAAATAAAGATACTTTATGTTATATCCGGATTACAGTCTGTCAACAAAAAGACAATCTTCTTAGAGTCGAAATAAGAGCTATAAACTCAATAAAATTTCCCTAAGAAATTTCTCCCTGGGGGGAATGTACAGAGGACAAGTAAGAATATTGTGGGATAGGTCTTCAACAGCAGGTTTATTACAAATGCACAATTGGTGTTCCTTTGGAGTCTTATTATAATGACCAAGTAAGACAGCCATCAGCATTGTCTCAAATCACAGAGAGTGAAAACTACTGTAAGACTGCAATTTGGTAGACTAACTACATAAGAAGGTCTACTATGGTCTCTCTTAATCAGTTTGAACTATTGAGCTACCTGAGAGGTTTGGATGAACTGTTTGTGTATTAAAACATCACCATTAAAAATCCAATCTCTTAGCTCTGAATTATCCACAGTAGGGTGAAGGAGTTCATTGGCTATGGAGTATCTAAGAAGTAAATTGTCAGAGTCTTGTCCATGTTGAGTCTCTAGAAACTAGAGAATTAAAGGAAATAAGACTCAGGTCCACCTAACTTGGGGCAGCCTATGTTGCCTTAGGCTGCCCCAAGCCTTTTCCAAAGTAACTATGGTGGAGCATCTTGCTGTTTGCAGTTGTGTCAGCCCACTGACAGATACGGTAACCCAAGTAGGGTAACCAAGCACTTCCGGATTGTGCCCTTAGTAGGGCCATTTATTCCTGCAGAGGCAGATGATATAAGGTTAAAGTAGATGATATAAAGTTTGGATCTCCAGAGGACCCAAAAACCTTGCTGTAATGTTGTACCAAAACTTTGGGCAGTATATGCACATCAACCTGCCTGGCAGCACTGTTTAAACCATTAGACACAATTTCAAAAAAAGTGCATCTTTTTAGACATGACTGCTAGTTTGAGGTCATGCCATAAGGATTGGACGTAGGCTTTCTTTTTAAATTGATTTTTTTTGTGTAAAACTGCTTACTAGTTGGGGCATTAACATATCACAGTTTTTATGTCTTATTTGTCACATTAAGTAAGTTATTTCTTTTTGGCTACCTTACATTAATTGTCGGGATTAAATTGTTTATTATTAGTAAGATAGGTGGCAGTAGCTTCAAAAAATTTTACAGCATCGCTGCCTGACAGGATAATGTCCAGAAAAAGCAAATTTAGAATTGAGCCAAAAGAAATTTTCCCATCACTACTTAAAGGGTGCGAAAAAATAAATGCTTTAGATTGGCCCTTTGTTATAGTAAAAACCTATTTACCTATTAATTAAAAATTGTGTCATACTATGCTCTTTCAAAGTAAGGCTGAAGCATGCCTCATTTTAATTCATTAAAATTAGTGAGCTCCCATTATCAGATATTTGGAAGACTGTAGGGGACCACACAAAGAAAGTGTTCCCTACAGAAGTAAAGGAACTGCATTTTCCAACTAGCTTTACTTGTGGCTAATATTGACATATCTTAGCACAAATCTACACAGCTCACCTACAAATGTCAGCCTTAATTGGGATTCCAAAGAGGGACTGAATGCTGTGCACATGATGAATGCAAATCATTTTAGTTTAAGATGTTCAAAATGTCTCTGGATGGGAATTCAGGGGGAAAATGATGATGACTTCGCTTGGTTAAAGAAATCATTGACTTCCTAATGCATTTAAGTAATATGTTTTTAAGTCTACAGTGAATGTACAAAGCACAGTGGAACAGATGGGCTGGAGAATCTAATATGAATAAATGAGTAATTATAAATTCAGGCTTCCAAGCCTTTAAAAACATTTAGATAATTTCTGTTTTCTCATTAAGTTCAGAGGAGTGGGAATTCTGAATGTTATTTATTACACAGATGATCACCAGTAGCCCTATGAACTACAATTCATAGAACCCTATAACCAGCAGCCTCACCAGGCTCAAAAGGCCTAAAATGGCCTAAAACCCCAAATTCTTGACTTCCAGTTCCAGGTCCTCATTTCCAGTTCTGGCAGGGAAATTCCTGTGATCTGGTCAGCCTTTCCTATCTCACAAAGCTATAGCTGGTCCAACCTTGGACAATTAAGCGGTCTAAGGAAAACACATCTTGAAAGTTTCTTTGCTGGACAGGTACTCCAAGTATTGTGTCCTCAGCTAAGAGCTAATAAACTAAGTTCTCACAGCTATGTAGACTGACCTCATCGTTGGCTGTTATTCAAATGTAGGCCTGCACTTTAAGCAGTCTTTGACTTACTTTAGCTCACTATGGGCACAATCCAGAGTAACTATGGGGAGTCCTTGCTCCGGTGTAAGAACAATTTGCTGTGGGTTGCAGTATGAATTTCCCATAGGTTTTCATTAGATGGTGCAGTAACTATGGGTACACATAATGTCTCTTACGTGCTCCTGTAGTTACTCTGGATTGTAGGGTATGAAAAAGTGGTTTTGACTTTTCCATGACATTGGCCAAGAAAAACACAACCAACTAAAAACACATTAGAAATATCAAAACCCAGTTTAGCTGCAGCAGAGAAAGAACAGTCTAAAATTCAGCACAGAAAGCTAAGAACTAGACAAAATCATGAGCTGTATAGTCAAACACCTGTTTAGAAAAGATGCTTTCTGCCTGCAGGTGCTGCCTCATGTCTCATGTCATACCTCACTTTGAAAGGAAATCCACAGCTGAGGTACACTCATCTTGAAGGCCCTCTACCATGATTTCACCAAATGTGCCTCAGGGTTAAGATATGGAGAAAGTCCCCCCCCCCCCGCTGCTGAACGCCTAAAGAGGCAGGCAGACTTTTTGAAGGGAAGGCAATCTTTCCCTCCTAGATTTGCCCACAGACTACACTGTCAGGGAGCCATATACCAAGGAGAGATGGGCCAGAATATAGATTGCTTGGTCTTGTCAGGGCCTTTATCAATCCTCTTGCATGGTGCAGTGGTGGTGTATCTGCCACAATCTTAGTCACCATCGGTTTCCAACAAGAGGCTACATTTAGTAAACTAGTAGTAAACTAGTGAGCTCCTAGTTTACTACACTTGCCATACAGCATGGCTTGGGTTGTGTCGTGCTAAACAGAGACAAAACCTGTAGCAAATGGAATCTGCGTCAGACATGTTTACTTCATCTATTTTGTTTCTGTCTCTTGCTTCAGGGCCTTTGCTGTCACCAACTCTCTTGAGCCTGAATTCTGCTGATAGAAATGATAGCCCGTATTTACAGTATGCCTCCTATTTGCACCATAGGTGCTTGGGGAAATATTATCATCCGCAGGCATTCCATTTCCATTACAAGCCAATGCCTGGAGAACAACACAGCTGCTCCAGTCTTGGCTATACACATTGCGTGTGGCTGTGACACCATTTCTCCATTCCACTCTAAAATGCTTTTCAATCTGAGTTACAAAGTTAGGCATCAGTGTGTGATTTTTCACCATGTTCCCTTCTCTCATTTTCATTTATGGCATTGCAATTCTGAGGGCGGTATTGAAAATGCAGCACAGAAAATAAATAGGTCACAATCCACCAGCGAGGTAAGCATACTGAAAGCCTCTTGAAATCCATGGGTTTAAAAGTGTGCCTAGCTCAATATTTGACTACAGCTGTCTTGGTCCTTCAGTATCAATTATATGCTTTTAGGTTATAAAATAATTGGCCTGATACTATTACAACACACAAGTATCAGCCTTCCATGGACACGTCACAAAATTCAGCATCAAAGGAGATTCAAGATTGTCATGTTCCCTGTCTTAAACAGCAGCTCCAATGACTTTCACAAAAGGTAAAGCAGATGCAAATCTTAAGGTTCCTCTTAAAGTAAACATTTCAGAAATTCAAGGGCTGGGGAAATGACAAAGTTTTAAACTCAGCAAACTAGTGTAACTAGAGGTTGTGGCGACACACATATTCCTAATCAATTTACTTATCATAATAAAAAATGCAGATATCCCCTGCTTTCTGACAGTTCATTTTTTGGCGATCCACTCTTTCAACACCTTTCAATTATACCTAGAACTAATTCATTTGTTCTGTGCTTTCAACCTCTTTCTGGCTGGCTACAATCCAGAGTAACTACGGGACCTTTTACACCAACATACCCTACAATCCAGAGTAACTACGGGAGCACGTAAGAAACATTACATGTACCCATAGTTACTGCACCACCAAATGAAAACCTATGGGAAATTCATATTGCAATCCAGAGCAAATTGTTTTTACACCGGAGCAAGGACTTCTCGTAGTTACTCTGGACTGTGCACATAGTTACACTGCCACGTATGGGAAACCTATGAGAAATGCATAGGGCAATCCAGAGTAAGTGCCTGTTACGTCTTCCCATAGTTACTTTGGATTGTAGGGTCAGTCTTCCTCCACACTGCAGCTTCTGGTCTAATCACATTCCCAAAGGAGTTTGAGAAGCCATTTGTAGAAACCTTTGTGTGGCAGGGGAATTTGCAAGATAAAAGCAACATTTGCCATTTGCTAGCTTCAAAAGCATTGGAAGCAACATTTATAAAATAAAAAAGATTGGGTTTTCAATGGTTTTCACTTTTGGACAATGTTCAGGTCACTAGCCCATCCAATAAGTAGGGGATGTCCGTACAAAAAAAGTTTTATTTATTAACATATTCCTCAGGATACCACAATTCCACACATCTCCCTCACATTAACCTAGATATACCACATAGTTTTGTTTGTTTTGTTATTGGAGTGATGGGGAAGGCATCATCTTCTCTTCCCCTCATTATGGGAATTTAAAATTCCCATAAAAATTATTTTATTTTAGTTTGTGCAAATAATTCCCTTGTGATGAAATATGTGTCTGCCATCTAAATGCAGTGAATGTTAAGAACCTGTTATTACTAGTTCAGATACAATGGGACTGTTTCATTTGCAAAATATGACTGTGTTTTGCTGGGAGGAACTTTAAGATAAATGGGAAGAAAAGGACCTCCTGTGCAGTTTTCCCCAGAATTTGTGAGATGATATCAGATAATTTAAGAAAAGGCATAAAATGTCACCCCAGCCTTTAAGGCTGAAAAGTCAACTTGTGGAATAAAATCATTTGAAGATAAGAAGGAAATCCGTTGCCTAAATCTATCCCATATATGAAACCCAGGGGAGAGTTCTTACGTTTGCAAGGACAAAGGCTGGTATTTGAAGACCATAAATAGTATTAATAATTTTGGTACAGTTTCGTTCCTTTCAACAAAAAAGAATGGAAGGATTATTCTGGGACTAATTGTAGCGACAGAAAAAGAACAGCAAACAATTTGAATCTACTGAATTACATGCTAATCTCTTGAAATACGTGTGCAAACTTTAGGATCAACACTTCACACACATCATCTCATTATTCTTCACAACTAACCCACACGAGAAGACAAACACTTTATTGCAGCCTGAAGATGGGGGATGAGGCCATGAAGATTTTTTTTTTTCTACCAAGCCAGCCCATTGTAGTCTTGTCTATTTTGCATGGTACAAACTCTCCAAACTAGGGCCTTTCCCATCTTATCAGGAACTATGGGATTTTCTGCACACTTAGCATGTGTTACACCACTGAGCAAAATGGTCCTCCTAGAATCCTTTCCTTCTTGTCTGCAAAATCCTAAATATGAAGCTGGGTTTCATTGGGTTAAAAACAAAGTCTCTGTACTTCTCAGTGAGAGATATGGCTGGGCAATCTCTGCAGTAGGTCAATGGATTCAAGTTAGCTGAGCATACCTTCAGCCTTGGTGGGGGGTGGATGGGTTTTGTGTTGCCCTGCCTGAGTTCAGGGGGAGGCTAGAGTGAACCACTGTGATTGCTTGGGATGATGGTTGAGTCAAACAGAATTTACAAAGGTGTTTCAAAGAAGGAGTCAGTGTCGATCAAAAAGAAATTTCCCATGTCTGGTATCATTTTCAAAGTCAAGTGTAACAGGAATTCCACACTTGTTTCAGTGATAATGTGTTTAGACAACACAGCTCATTTCTGCATTTCTGTGAGGAAAAACCAGTGTTGGGTGACACTCTATTTGCAGTTCAAATTAACTCTGGAGCAGAAAATCAGATGACACTGTCAGCACTCCGTTGCAATGTGTTTTTTGTCACTGAAGTTTGAACACTTTCTGGTGCAACTTCTGTATTATTTAGGTTGACCTTCCAAAAAGCAGGGCCTTTAATGGGTTCTGGTAATACTGATTGACCACCTGGCCTTCTGCCTTGCAGAAGAACTGTCAGAGCAACATGATAAGAGCTATAACGAGTAGGACACAGGCAAGCCTCACATTTTACTATAAGTAGTGTAAGTATAAGTAGTAACAGCTAGTTCCCTGGGCCATAGGAATGGGAGATGAGATCGACATATCACCTAAATCCTCTAGATTTTTTTTAATTGCACAAGAAAGGTCTCATGATGTTTTGGTAATATCTGCAAAGAGCAGCCAAGAGGGTTAACCCCCTCCTAATCCTCATTGGGTTAGGCCAATGCATAGGCATATGCTGATCTCCCCCAAATAATATTTTAAATGGCACATAAATATATGTGTGAACTGTCATTATCTTTATTAAAAATTCTTATATATTGATTCCCCACTCCCACAGAAAAAGAAAAAAATCCACAAAGCATTTTGCCAAAGCATCTTCCTATGTTTGCATATCAAGAAAGTCTTGTGATATTCCTCAGAGGAAATCCAGCCAGATAAACACATGGGATTATGTTGCTCCAATATAAACAATGTAGTACCGGCTGTCTAGATTGTTATCAAAGTCAGTTTGGTTCTTTCTCCTTTATCAGCAGCAAGAAAAGCAAAAAAATGAGAACACAGTAATGAGAAAAATCACCTTAAAGTGTAAAGTGTAAAGACCCAGAAAGACAACTGCTAATTAAAACAACATCCCTAGGCTGAAGACAGCAAGGAAGACAAGTGAATGAGTAAGGGCATGAGTAAGGGCATGAGTAAGGAAGTGTGTGTATTAAGGGCATGATCTAAACCTTGTTAAAGGTTAAAATCAATAGAGGATTCTAACAAAGTGCAGCGATAGAAGAATCAAATTGCAGAGTTTCTATTCTATAATTTCTATAGAAATTCTATAATTCTATAATTTCATAATGCATAAGACAAGCTACATATACACTTTCCCAAGTTCATTTCCATACATGGCTCTGGGGCAGGTGCACATGGTATGAATTTCTTCATGTGATCTGCTAATTAGGTGACACTTTCTACAGACAAAATCAGGTCTCAGTCACAAGCAGGCAAGCTTTCAGATCCTGAAACCTGGACAATGTGCCTCCCCTTTCATAGTGGTCAGAAAACCACCAAAAGTCCTAAGAGAAGGAAGAGGCAGAAGAGATGGAAGTGCCCATGACTTAAGAGGAAGGAGGTCCACCTGAAAAGTAAGCCCCATCAGCCTAGCTTGGTCAGCATGGTGGTCAGGGGGGAATTGGAAGGTTGGAAGGGGAGGATTTGGGGGCAGGTGGATGGTGGGTGGTCCCATGGGTAGGGCTAGGATCCGACACTTGAGATGCTTGGATCTGCGCCACCTTTTAAAGTAGACCCATACAGGCTGCTACAGCATTATTCGGGGAGGGGGAAGTGATTCTCCTTGCCCAAGCCCAACCCTGTTGAGTATGTAAGGCAGGTGCATCAGTTTGCCTGCTCCAAGGCAAATTAGGATTGGGCTGTAAATGTGTTTAAGTGATGTTAGCCAGATTGAGTTTCTTCAAATGTGAGATGTCTCATTGTGTTCAATGGGAAGGGGTTTGCTCCCAGAAAGGTGTTTAGGACTGCAGCCCAAGACGCTTTAGAGTGGTGGGGTGAAAGAAGAGAAGGAGCATGTCTATTGAGAAGTAAGCCCCACTGAACACAATGGGGCTTTACTCCCAGGAAAGTGTCTTTGATTGCAGCCTTCTGAGCATGTCTACTCAGAAGTAAGTCCAACTGTGTTAAATGGGTCCTTCTCCCAGGAAAGTGTCTTTAGGATTGCAGCCTAAGTAGAATTCATAGGATCATGCACACTGAATGCATGTTTTTACATTCAATTACAGTGTTTTGTCATCATTTTAACATAGAGTTAATATTTTAGTATGAATATTTTTGGGGTTGTGGAACCAATCATCTGAGTTTCCATTATTTCCTATGGGAAAATCAGCTTCGCATAAAGAGTATTTCACATAACAAGCATGCTTCCGGAACAAATTAAACTTGTTATGTGAGGCACCACCAGAGCCTATGAGAGGGGGGTCCAGCACATACATTGTTCCGGTCCCCGAGAGCTGCAGACGGGCCCATGACTGAAGGACCATTTGAGTGTTTGTTACTAACAAATTAATATGGTATATGTGCACACAGACATATACATACACACATACACACGTATACATACATATATATTGACAATTCCAGCTACATATTATTGACTATTCCAGCTATAGTAGCATCTGCTGAAAAATCTTTCAATAAGCTTAAACTTATAAAAAATTATTTGCAGTCTATTATGTCACAAACTTGACTTGTTGACCTAGCAAGAGTCTAACATTGCCAGACAAGTTGATTTTGATAGCGTTATTAGAAATTTTGCACATAAGAAAGCCAGAAAAGCACTTATTAAATAATTTTTTTCTAATTTTTCCTTGATAAGATTTTAGTATTTTATATTGTCACATTACTTGAATACCGGTATGTTTTAACATAATCTATATATAGCAGGCCTCCGTCAGTCTTGGAAGACTATGATATCGTGCTCAGCGCTGCATACGTTGCATGCAAAGCACAAAAGCCTGGGTTGGATTGTTATGGAGGATAGGCTGTTACCCAAGCAGCAAATCCCCCTTCTCCACACCACTGAATTAGTCCAATGGAAAGGCAGAGCCAATACAATTGGATCCAGCTGGTGTTGCAGAGCTGGGCTAAGGACAGGAGCTCACCCTGTCCTGTGGGGCCGACCCAGGTCTCGAACCCTGGCCTGCTGATTAACAGGCACAGCATCTTAACCGCTTGCAGCACCCACAGAAAAGTCACTCACTCATCAAAGCCCTGCCAAAACCGCTGGGCCTAGAAGCGTGAAATTTGAGGAGGGTGTTCCTTCTGTGACGGAGAGGTGCACTAAGAACCGGTTTTCAGAAATTCCAACCAGAGGGGGTGAAATGGGGTGCAACGCATTTTCCTCCCTATACTTTGCAATGGAGAATTGATGACTCATCAACATTCCGCCCCATTCCGCAGTGGGGGGATGTGGTTCAGAGGGAGGAGTTGCACTGGGAAGGACGCTGCACAAGGGGAAATGATGCACATGGGAAAATGATGGGCATTGGGGGGCTTGATGCGCATGGTGGGATGTTGTGCTTGCGGGGTTGATGCGAATGGAGTATGAACATGGTGAATGATGTGCACAGGGGTTGATGTGCATGGGGAGATGATGTGCATGGGGGATGATGTGCATGGGGGATATTGTGCATGAGGGGGTGTTGCGCAAGGGAGGATGAACATGGGGGAATGGTGTGCATGGGGGAATGGTGTGCATGGGGGATTGATGTGCATGGGCTGATTGATGCGCATGGGCTGATTGATGCGCATGGGCTGATTGATGCGCATGGGGGATGAACATGGGGAATGATGTGCACAGGGAATGATGCGCATGGGGGATATTGCATGGGTGTTGCACATGAAGGGGTGTTGCACATAGGGGTTGATGTGCATGGGGGTTGATGCTCATGGGGGATCATGTTCATGGGGGATGAACATGGGGAATGATACGCATGGGGAGATGTTGCACATGGGGAATGTTGCGCATGGGGGATGATGCACATGGGGGTTACTGCACATGGAAGTTTGATGCTCATGGGGGTCTGATGCGCATGGGGGACTGATGCGCATGGGGGACTGATGCACATGGGGGCTGCTGTGCATGGAGGTTTGACGCGCATGGGGGACTGATGCACATGGGGGACTGATGCGATTGAGGGGACTGATGCGCATGGGGGGATTTTGCGCATGGGAGATTGATGTGCATGCGGGATTGATGCACCATGGGGGATGGCATACAGTGGAATCTTACTCCTGCAACGCGGGTACGCTTTTCGCTATTGTTTATATGATCAATGAATGAGCACTTGTTGAAGTTTGTTGCACATTAATTAGCCTCAATTTTTTTATTTCAGAATAATTTTGCAAGTCTTAGGGGCCCCATATGGGTTTTGTACCACCTTAAAAAAATTCTCTTAGAGGCCCTGGGTACCACTATATATTCTGTCATCAGCAAACAAAGTAGAAGAATCCATTTTAGATTTAAAAAACACCAATAATTCTGCACTCTAGGAGTTGAAGAAATTACAAAACGTGAAGGAGAGTTTTTCTTGCTGAAAGTTCTACACTTGGCATTCTAGAATTAAGAAGAACAACAAAGAGTTGCATTGTAGAAGCATTCCTGTAAGATTTCAGTTAATGCTTTATTGCAATTATTATTAACATTTTAATATTGAGAAATAGCATTCCTGCTACATATTACTTCCCTAATTTATAAGGTGACTGCTCCGCATGTAGAAACGCTGGAGGTGTTTCCTGTACATGCTGTGAATCAGCATTGCCTCCGAATACCCAGCCAAGTGTGCATTCCATTGAAAGCAATGCAGTGTGAAAAGATAGCATCTGCTCTGGGCTGCACATTAGGATGTGCACCTGTACACAAAGTAGCCTGGAAAAATATTGAGGGTCCACACTTACATAATATACTTGCCGACTACAGTTCGGTTCTCAGATTCATTTTTGATGTAGTAAATCCACCACAATGTGACATTTCTCTGTGATGTTCATGCGGAGGCTTTCCTTTTGAATGCTGCCTCACATAGTGAGACGAGGCCTGTGGTTTGCCATGTCCTGCAGAATTTTAGCTCTCAATAGTGTTCCAAAGATGTGACAGAGCTCAGATCTCAGCAAGCTCAGGGTACATACAGGAGAGATGTTCACACTGAAAGAACAGGTGAAAGTCACATTGTAGTGACTTTTCCCACACTGAAAATGACTGTGACAATTGGATTTAAGAGAGGATGAGGAAATAATGGCAGCATTAGGCTGCCATTCTGTGAGCCACTAATTTCAACAGGAGTTTTGCTCACATTCCCAGCAATGTTCAAATTATTTTTCTCAAATTAAAGTACAGGTAGGGGGAAGGGGGGAAATTTCTCCATTTCTACACTAAGGGTGCAATCCTGAGTAACTACGGGGAGTCCTTGCTCCGGTGTAAGAACAATTTGCTCTGGATTGCAATATGAATTTCCCATAGGTTTTCACTAGGTGGTGCAGTAACTACGGGTGCACGTAAAGTCTCTTACGTGCACCCGTAGTTACTCAGGATTGTAGGGTAACTGATCATCACAAGGGAAGGAAGGTGAGGTGGCATGGTTAGGTGGTCTGCTTTGCTGGCCTAAAATGGTTAGACTTGTGCCCCCAGTTGCTCATCTTTTGCAACTATTTGCATCATTTGCAATTTGCTCATCACTGCAAAATTGTTTAAGATGTGAACATCATTATGCATTGCTAGAAACTGAAATATTTTCATGGTCAATTTTTAACATTTTATTGATACTATATAATGTTATTATTTTTTTTATTTTATCATGCTGCAGATTTTTTCCCCTTATGATAATAGGCATTTAATTGGAACTTGGAATAATTCTGGAAAGACTTGAAATCAATTTAATAACCGAATCCATCCAGATTTCCACTAGATTCCACTGAATTCATGTATTCAAGAACCAATTAGATTCAGAACAAGTGGGATGAATTTAATGTAGAAAAAGGACAAGTTCTGTAAGAAAAATGTAGAAAATGTAGGTCTTTAATGTAGTAAAAAGTTGAAGCTTCACATCCCTCCCAACCCAGTGACTCCCACTTAAATCTAGCAGAAATGTTTTTTAAAAATCTTTCAAAATTATTTGTTTATGGGAAAGTGCATATGGGTGAATGCATTTATGAATGACTGGAATTACATGTCAAGAAACAATTCCATGGATGGGTTGGTTCAGAATAACATTTGACTTGGAAGTTAACTTCAAAAACTATAGAGTAAAAACATGACCAGATTCAGTTTAGTGAAATGAGCTCAGATCCCACAGCAGCAGGTGGCATGCATATTCTGGTATATTTAGCAATGTGAATCTTGATCAGTAGTCCAAGCCGTAAAACACAAAGTGAATAAGACGCTTCACTTGGTGGATCATATCATGCTCTCACTTGCTAAAGTGGGGAGTTTTGACAATTGTAATTAAACCAGGCCTGCTCTTATGACCGTGCTGTGACTGCCAAGAAAAGAAACAGACAATAATGAAATGCAAGGAAAAAGAGTAGCACCCCACCGACAGGAAACAATCAGCAAAGCTGAAGATGTAAGTCTAAAGCAATGAAAAACATCCAATTATAGATCTATCTTATGCAGTTATTTATTCACAAATGTCAGAAGTCCCAATGCATTTTGAAACAATGCCTCTAGAGCAGGGGGGGAAGTAAGGAGATGTTTATTTCTCAAAGGTCAAGACACATAAATAAGTACATGAGATTCTTCTATAATTGGATTTTCTTTTCTGCATTGGACTTTCACTTTTGGCTTTGCTGTGTTTTTTTCAATAACGAAATGTATGTACAGTGGTATCTTGGTTAATGCATGACTTGCTTAGCGAGCATTTTGGATAACATTCAAAATTTTCTGGTAAATTTTATTTTGGCTAAAGAGCAAATTTTGGTTAATGAACAAAAACTACAATCACTTTGAAGGAAGTGCCTAGACTGAATCACCTCCATCTCCTGGAAGGTCACTCTCCAGGACTGCTCTGCCTCCTCCCACCTTTGCCTCTGCCCCTCTGTTGCTCAGCCATCTACCACCTGCTCTGAGAGCCACCAGCACAGGGATCACACCTCTCAGGTTGGAAAGATCTCCTGTTCGAAAGATCTAGGCCATGCATAGATTCCATGCAGCGCAGCTGGACTGTGGACAGTCCCTGGTCCATCTTTGAGAAATACCTGCATGGGTATGCAGAGAGAAGGGGCTGTGGGGGAAGCCTCTCAGGCTGAAAAGATCACCTAATGAGGCTCCTGGAGAGGTGAGGTGGCCAAGGAGCTAGCAAGTGGGAGGCTCTGGGGGGAGCAGCCTGAGCGAGCTGTGTGTGTTGGATCTGTGTGTGGCAGTGTGGAAGGTGTGGTGTTTTTGTGTGTGTGATCTGTGTGTGGAATGTGGAAAGTGTGTGTGTGTGTGTGTGTGTGTGTGTGTGTGTGTGTGTGTGTGTGTGTGAGAGAGAGAGAGAGAGAGAGAGACCTATATGTGGCAGTGTAGAAAGTGTGTTTGTGGGGGGGGCAGTGTGGAAGGTGTGTGTGTGCGTGATCTGTGTTTGGCAGTTTGGAAGGTGTGCCTTATCAATGTTGCAGTGCTGTTCCCCATCAGCAGCCTGGAAATGTTAAAGCTGCATGAAAAGACAAAGATTCCATTGAGCCAATGGCCAGTGAGCCCATGATAGCAGTGACTCTGTTAGTGATTGTGGAAGTCAACATCCCTCCTCTCTCTTTTCTCTGTCACACTAGTCATGAAGGTTTTAAAAGGTACAGTACAGTTCAGTACTGTACAGTATTTTCATTATTACAGTGTTGTGTAATACAGTGTTTTGTATTAGATTAGTGTTTTAAAATCATTTTATATACAGTTAATGTATTTATATAAATATTTTTGAGTTGTGGGTGGCACAAGTGGTTAAGACACTGTGCCTGTTAACCAGCAGGCCAGGGTTCGAGACCCGGGTCGGTCCCCACAAGACAGGGTGAGCTCCTGTCCTTATCCCAGCTCTGCGACGCTAGCTGGATGCAAACGTATTGGCCTTGCCTTTCCATTGGACTAATTCAGTGGCGTGGAGAGGGGGGACTTGCTGCTTGGGTAACAGCCTATCCTCCATAACAATCTAACCCAGGCTTTCGTGCTTCGCATGCAGCGCTGAACACGATACCATAGTCTTTCAAGACTGACGGAGGCCTGCTTTTTTTGTGAGTTGTGGTACAAGTCATCTGAGATTCCATTATTTCCTATGGGAAAATCCATTTTGGATAACAAACATTTTTTATAAGAAGCATGCTTTTGGAATGAATTATACTTGTTAACCAAGACATCACTATATGTGTTTAAAGAAAAAAAAAAAGCACAGATTGGGAAAATGCAGAGGAGGACCATTCCTTGCATGGATACCATAATGGTACCAGCGCACTGTACACAGCAAAGATCATGTGGTTTCTTCCTGAAGACTTATTCCAGTCCCAAGACTGGTTTATTCCAGAAGAACGTTGTGGGAGAGAGAGTAAAAGCTAAATTGATTAGTTAGAACCTGTTTTTGATATCCTTGGGTCTGATTATTTGAATGCATTCAGATTTAAATCTAGTTCTGCTGCTGGTTTATGTTTCTATTTGTAATTTCATTTAGATTTTGGATTCAGATATATTTATTTGAAATACTATACAGTGAAATACTATACAGAAATAAATACTTGATTTATGAGCATTATTCGTTCCAGAAGCATGCTTGTAAAACAAAACACTTGTAATACAAAGTGGATTTTCCCATAAGAAACAATGAAAACCATTGTTTCACAACCCAATTTGTTCCACAACCCAAAAATATGCATATCACACAAAAATAAAATCGTTAATCAATTTCGTGGAACCAAATGTTCCCAGGTGTTGCTTGATATTCAAGGGATTGCTTGTTATTCATGGCAGAATTGCTTAGAAATCGTTGCTCATCTTGCAAAACACTTGTAATTCAAGTCACTTGTAAATCAATGTATTATTAGACAGAAAGAGGCTCTGTGAAGCCATATTTCTCAGAATTAATTTCCATCTTATAATAAATAAATATTTAGAGCTCGAAAATAAGTACTGACTTAGTAAAAGACATCAGGACATTAAAGCAGGACATTACATTACCAACATGTAAATTTATTTACATTTGACATGTAAATAATTTTTCTGCCCCCCAACACAGTATCAGAGATGATGTGGCCCTCCTGCCAAAATGCTTGTGGACTTCAAGTCCAGAGAGTGGTATTCTCACTCAGCTGAAAAGAAACTGTAGGAATCAGGAATTAAGCAGAAATAGTACAAGAAATACATTATAATAATGGATTAGAACAATAGACTTTCACAACAGGAAGTCTGGACTCCAACTGTTGGTTCATCAAAATTAATATGAGCTTGACTGTCACTTAAGTACCAAATATAGTTAACAAGTGGGGGAAGTGAATCCATCAATCTTGTTCCAAACTGGTTTGCAGCATTCAGGAGAAGAATGACCACCATTGCAATAGCCATGATTAAAAATTAAATGCACTCACAAACACTTGAACCACCACAACTGATAATTATTTTTATAAAACATTACATGGATTTATGCCACTGTAAATGGAAATATTAAATACATTCTTCCTACGGATCAATTAATGATCATTTCTTACCTTCCTGATGCCTTCAGAAGGGTTTGCTACACAATTATCAGCTCCATTATTCTTACTGATTGTCTTCCACAACTCAGCAAAAGTGCTGTCTTGCTCTAAAGGATTTGTTCCTTTTGCTTTAAAGTATTCAAACACTGCAGAATCCCTAACAGTTCCATAAGACATATCCATTTGTTTGGAAAGATCCTGAAATGTCCTGAAAGACAAGAGTAGTTAAAATGTTAATGGGTGTAGGACAACTATTTGAATGTCCTAGTTTATTTATTTATGCATTCAATTTGTACCAGGAGGGTACCTAAGGTGGCTTTTTAAAAATACCAAGCTTACTTGAATATAATGCTCACCCTTTTCAGCTAAATGTAGTCTCCAAAACTGGGATGCACCATTAGATTTGATGGCACATTAGTTTTGAGTAAAAAGAGTATTTTAATTATAATTACAGGTCAGTATTAACAGCTTACTATATTGTAATAAAAATGTAACATAAGCCCATTATTGTATAAAGTAGTGCAATTAGGTAAAAATAAAAATATAAACCCACTGTCATATAACTCACTGTTTAATGCTACAAAATTAATTTTTATCCCTTATTTGCAGCTGCACATTATAATCGCCAATAAACATTTTTTTACCTGAGGCCTTTTAAAGCCAGGGTGTGCATTAGATTCAATGGTGCATTAGATTCGAGTAAATATGAGTATTTTTTTCCACTGAGCAAATGTACATAGTTTTCCAAATGTTAGGAATCCTGAATTATTGGTCCACATGAAAATCTACATCTCTAGTTAGTGAAGCAAAAGGACATATCTGGCACTACCTTGACTTATAATGATCCCATGATTCTAACAGGGATTCTGCAATAGAAGATATATAGCTATATATCCATGGAATATCTGTTCTGAGAACATCTGCATAAACTTAGAATCATAGAATCATAGAGTTGGAAGGGAGTCAGTGGATCATCTAGTCCAGCCTAAATTCGTGGAAAATCAAACCCGCAGATTAGAGTACTAAAACCCTCCAAATACAACAGCTATATGCAGCCACCCTTGCCCTCAGAACAGCTTCAGTCGCTTTCAGACATTTCACTTTTGGCCACACTTTGGTACCGCTGGTACCAAATCTATGAATAAAAAGGTCTGATCTCTCTCTCTCTCTCTCTCTCTCTCTCTCTCTCTCTCTCTCTCTCTCGTGTGTATGTGTGAAGTGTAATTAATCTACAACAAATTTGCCTGGCAAGTGGCCTTCATAACATGAACATCCATCTGATCTAATAGCAGTTTCCATCCGTATACGTGATAGTGTAACTGAATAGTTGGATATTCCTCTCCTTCCATTTTTTCATCAATCAACTTTCTGCTTGATTCTTGGCTTTTACTAGCACGTGATAAACTCTGACAGAGTATTCTGCCACTCTCTTTGCATCTTATCTAGAACTGAAATGGAGTCGGCCTTGTCTGTGTTCACAGTTATGGAGCTTTACAGGTAGCACATAGTGAATGATGAGGGAATACTGGAAATGAGCAGAACACACACACCAGCCACATAATATGTAGTTACAAAATATTCTCTCCTCGATCCTCCATTAAAACTGGTGCTCAGCGCATCACATTAATGAATTATACATGAAAGAACAATAAAAGCAAGCAATGCTTTCACAATGAAGACATCTTTCTAATTATTGTTCATTAACTAGATACAACTGGAGCAAAGCCCCATCCTGCTGTGGCAGGCATATAGATGGAGATGCTGTCAAAGGGTGGGGAACTTAATCGTCTTTTCCATACTGTTCTCTCCCTGTCTCATGATAGCAACATAAACAAAAACAAAGCTTTGATGAATGTGGGAGGTCAAAACGAATTACACAGCACAACCTAAATATGAAACTGTTGTAAATTATTGCTGTGCTAGACAGAGCTAAATGAATACATAACTGTCACAAAACACCAGCACTATCACTTTCTTCCAGCCACACTGGCAATGAAATTTCCTTCTATTTATTAGGATTTATTCTTTAACTTTTTAACTGACCAGAAAAGCAAGAAACTTTTTAACCATCTAATATGGCCGGCTATTTAATGAATATCTTTTCCTGCCCCACAGCCCACCTTCAGTGGAGCTTGGTAATACAGCACGGATATCATCACATCATTGGCAACAATTCTGGGTTGTTGAGATTTTGCATTTTTAATGCAAAAAGTATGATTGTGGAGTGTGTTCTCACTGATATGTGTATTTTTGTCAGGGAGAACACAATAAAACATGACCTAGAGTGAGATGAAGATCACAGTTTAGTGCATCAAGGCTCTGCTCATTGATCTTTGGCCCACTCCAGCCCAAGTCCATGAAATGCTTGTCAGTGAGAACACATTCTGGAAGCAGGCTTTTCACATTAAAAAATGTGACTGCTCAGCAACCCAAGGTGGTTCTGGAAGGTGTTCTGCAACCCAGCAGAACCTGAGGGTGCAATCCTAAACAACATTCCTACAGTGCCATGGGGAGGCTGGTATATATCTGTGCACTGGCCTAACCCCTCCAGGCGTGGTGCATAAGTTCCTTATGGCACTTTTGTGACATCCTCAGGCAAGCACAGCACCTGTGCTGGGACTTACACCAGACTAAGAGTGAAATCCAGAGTAACTACGGGGAGTCCTTGCTCTGGAGTAAGAACCAGTTATTCTGGATTGCAATATGAATTTCCCATAGGTTTTCACTAAGCAGTGCAATAACTACGGGTGCACATATGTCTCTTACGTGCTCCCATAGTTACTCTGGATTGTGCCCTAAGTGTGGGTTAGGATTGTGTTGTGAGTCCCGTTAGTATTTCCATTGCAGTAGCCACTGCACAGTCAACAGATTGAGAAAACCTAGTCTCATTCATTCATTCATTCATTCATTAATGGGTCAGTTAAATGCAGGATGATTTATACGACACTTTCCTTAATCTTGATGAATAATTCAAAGAAGCTTTCAAGACAAAAATTTGAAAATTATAATGAATATAAAAAGTCTTCATAAATAACAATATACAGTGACACCTCACGTAAAGTATGTTTCACGTAACAAACAAAAATTTCTCTAGGATTCTGCTTCATGTAACAAACTGCTTCACATAACAAACACATTCGTTGGCAGTTGGGGAAGATGAGCTGGCCAGCAGCAAGTTTCAAAAGCGTCAGGGCTGCCTAGTGCACCTGCCCATAGCGAAAGCAACACTTCTGCACTGTTCCTCCAGTGTCCAGGTGTCTGCTGGGCAGAGGAGGAGAACAGCAGTGGGGAAGAGGGAAGCAGCTTAGGGCTAGCCAGAAGGGAGCAGGGGAGAGAGAGGCTCAGGATGAAGAGAAGGAGAAAGTGGTATGTGTTTGGATTACAAAAGAATGTGTCTTTGATTGCAGCCTCCTAACCATGTGTACCCAGAAGTAAGTCCCATTGTGTCAAATGGGGCTTACTTTCAGGAACGTGTCTTTAGGATTGCAGCCTAAGTAGACTTCATAAGATCATGCAGATTGAATGCATGTTTTGAATTCAATTCCAATGTTTCGTTGTCATTTTTACATCCAGTTAATATTTTTATATGAATATTTTTTGGGTTGTGGAACCAATTGTTTGAGTTTCCATTATTTCCTATGGGAAACTCCGCTTCATGTAAAGAATGTTTCATGTAACAAACATGCCTCCTGAACAAATTAAATTTGTTACGTGAGGCGCCACTGTAATTTAAAAGTAATAAAATGCTGTTTCTACATGTAGTTTATTAAAAAAACTAACCTAAAAAATGGATAAATATCCAAACCAATAATTAATAGCCAGTAGACAGGCAGCAAGCGATCATAATTTGTAATAAGCTGGGGGAAGGCCCTTAAACCTTGTGAATAAAGCCAGAGACTTTATTCTAAAACTAAAAATGATATACTTTTCTTCACCCTCCCTGTACATGCTAATCTGTTCACTGCACAATACAATCTGAATCCCCCACAATTCTTAACTGCTCCCTCTCTTCCTCTAAATGCAAAGCACATTTAAGTTTCCCTAGATTCCCACAGAGCATCCTGCATCTACTACTACAAAACTCTCCAAGCCCTTAAGCTGATTGAAGCATCTAAAGTGGTTTAAATTGCTTTAAAGAATTCTATCAATTTAAGCTCTTAAGCTGCTTTAAATAAGGCTTGCGAATAGCATCAGTCTCTATTTTGTAAACTTTGTGAACGGTCAGGGGTGATGCCCAAAATTGCCTCTGAACCCCAAATTCACCTCTGGACATATCTTTAATGCAGCTTTAGATAAGTCACTCTCTGATAAGATCTGGTCATTAGAAAACTGAGCACTAATAAAAAGGCATATAAATTTGCCTTTCTAAATTTCAGTAGTATTTTTCTGATTAAGTAGTACAGATTGCTAGCATGTAATCATTTTTCACTAGTAGAATTGCTCTAGTTTTCTAGATTTGGATTTAGAAAAAATTGGGGAATCCTAAATTCCCTCCACATAAGAGAGGTGCATGCCCAAATTTGACTTCAAGAGTCAAAGCATGAACTGGACTACTACCCCTAGAACATCTATTTATCTGAGCAACAGTGGGAGGCTCTTTTCCTCCCTCTGAATGGATGTCCAAACTGGATGGGATTTGTAGTTTTTATGAAGGCAGCTAAAGTGGAAGTAGTCATTGCATAGTCGTCAACAGTATTTATATATTGCTTTTCAACTAAAAGTTCACAAAGCGGTTTACAAAAATATAAAATAATTAATGGCACTCAAATTACCAATAGTCTGTCTGCATTTCTTCCTGCTGGGGGGGAAAATAAAAGCCTGTACATGATTTTCAAAAAGCAGGGAGTGACATCACTAGCATGCTCTACCCTGCTTGTAGCTCAGTTTATTGAAAAATGACAATAAGCAAATAACATGGTGTCGCACTCTATTCCAGGGTTAGAAGAAGCAGACAGAAAGTGCAGGATGGCCATCTTGGAAGAGGATGAAAGGAAGAGGATGAAAGCATGCGTAGTGCTTCCTCTTCCATCTTGGAAGAGGATGAAAGCATGAGTAGTGTGGTCAAATTCCAAAACAACTTGGGTAAAATTTTATCATGACTTCAACAGATAACTGTACATATTTTACCCATGTATAATTGTCCAAAACTTCCTTACGCTGCAATCCTAACCATACTTTCCTGGAAGTAAGTACTATGTCACTGTTAATCAGTTGTTGCATGGAGGCTGCCATATATACTACCTTTGAGAATGAAGGAAAAATTGCAAGTGTGTCAAGCATGCTTGAAGCTGAAAAAACATATGTGACTCTAATGTACTGGGGAAAGGTTTACTCACACCTCTCAAATGTTACTAGTGCTGTTTGCTGGGGTAAAAAATGTAGCCAAAATAAAGGCGAGAAGAAAGGAGCCTCTCTGTGGTGGTGGTGTAAATAATGTGTTGGAGAATGGGTTGATGGAAGGCCAGTGAGCAGCATGTTTGATAACTAATCAAATGATTTATCGACTCAAAATAACTTGATACATTAACAATTTTAGGACAACAGAATGGATCATTTTCACTGACAATCAAAGTAACTTTCATTATGAAAGGTACGTCCACCTAGTATATAAGAATAGTAGGCTCACACATGAAACACAGTCCACTCAACATGTGTTATAGATAGCAAGTGTTTGATAATCCTCCTGTTTCTGTTGTCTACCCAGGACTACAAATGCAGAAGGTGAAGTCCAATCCATGGTCAGTTATAATTCATGTCTAGGCACATGAGTTTCCCTCTTTCGGGCATGTTTCTGCCTGCTTCCATAGCACTGTGGTTTGCAATCAAGTTGCACTATTTTGAGCCCACTATTTTGCATTGCTAAATTTATTCCCCCTTCAGGGGATGGTAAATTAAAGGAGACTCATAGTGACGACACCCATAACTTCAAAATTTTCTCACTGCATTCTTTCAAATTACTGATCAAGGTGTTTTATTACAGTCAGAGTGAACAGACGTCTTAACCACAAAGGAGGACCAAGTCTGATCAAAATGTAGGTCACTGAAGAAAAATGTAGGCCATGAAGAAGCTAGGAACATTCATATATTGATTTTGTGTGTTTCATTTAAACACTATGGCTGCAATGCTAAAGACACCTTCCTAGGAGTAAGACCCATTGAGCACATTAAAGCTGACTTCTGAATAGACATGGTTAGGATTGCTGCCTATGTTATTTATTACTAAATTTAAAACTGTATTACATATAATTTATTAATTACAAGGAAGCTTATTTGCTGCCTGCTACTCACAGGGAAAAGGAGGGCATTTAAGTTCTTTTCCAGGATATGATTCTTTAAAAAGAGGATATATCCTGGAAAAAGATGATACCTCCTCACCCTCTTTATAGCAGATGTGAAGATGGGTCCTTGCACCAGAGACTCACAAATGGAGACAATAAAGAAGGTGATGGGAATCTCTTAAGGCTCGTATATATATTGCTCTTGCTGGGAAAAGCAATAGGTCCAAAGATTTGAACATGAAACAGGAGGCTGGACAGATATCAGTCTTAAATGAAGCTGACACAATAAACACTGTAGTTGATGAATTAAGAACTATGTAATACAATCTCCTTAGCACTTTCTCATATCCTTTCATTTTGCCCTTTGAGACCTACGTAATCCATGTTAGTTCAAGTACTACCAATAAACCTTCCATTACTGACAAAAATCTCTCTTTCTCTCTCTCTCTCTTTTTTTCCTCTAATCGAATTTTAGATTCTCATCAGAACTTAGGCTTCTTTCCTCCTTTAAAGCCAGAAGCTACGATCACTCATGAGCTTTATTTCATTCTCTTGTCACTGTTGACTCCATATCTTCCATTCCCAGCCTCAATACTATTAAAAGGGGGGAAAAAAGATTTCACCGTGGTAATATCCACAATATTTGCAAAATGAAGCTGTCAACATTTCAGATGCCCCATTTGCTTTAACACTAGAATTATTAGCTCTCAATCCTCTGAGGAGCTTTTATAAAATGTGATGAAGACCAAACTCGGTGGAGTATCAAGAGGCAATGTTCTTTATAATAATTATTATTGCCACTATCGCTGTCCATCATTTAAATAGTGCCAGCAGTGTATTAAGGTGCCTGTCATTTGCAACGATAAGAGCAAAGCTTCCACAATAATGATAGATAGAAAATGAATTCATTGCCAAAGACTGATGCCCGCTATAGCAAACAAAAGAAGTTCATCACAATCTATTCAGATTGGTAAACTTCTTAAGTGGTACTATTCACTAAAGTGTCATATTGTATCAGATGATGTATCAGGATGTATCACAACAATATATAATGTTGTAACATAAATCCAACTGACATACAATTCCTCATGCATATATGGAGGTGCCAAGTTGGCCCAACTGGCCCCTTGGATCCATCCTCACTGCAATGAAAATAGGGCTGTCCATAGCTGCAGCCAGACCTCCACATGAGCAGAGCAGAGCTCTCCCACCCCTGCTTTCACATGGCCCCAAATCTGGCCAAACAGACCTGACCATCCCTGCTTCTGTTTAACCTGAAATCAGATCACTCTGGAAATACTGTATTTACAAGAATCTAACATTCACCTTTTCCATCCAAATTTAGTCTCAAAAAATCAGCGTGCGCATTAGATTTGATAGTTAATTAGATCTGCATAAATGTGGTATTTTGATTTTAAGTATAGGGTGTGCATTAGATTCATTGGCATGTAAGATTCGAGTAAATACAATAGCCCTTTGGACCCCAACCGGTTTTTTTAATACATTGTACCGCAGGGTCCATTGGACCCGATTGGAAGTCTGTGTTGTGTTTTTTACTGGAATTTATTATTATTACTTGACAAGACTTTCTGAGTTTTTTTAATGCTAATGAGACAGTTACAAATCCAAAAGCAGAAAAGTGTTTGAAATTACAGTTTTTCTGTAAATTCCAATTTATACATATCATCCCAACTGGGTCCACTGGAAGTTTGTGTTGTGTTTCTTACTGAAATTCATTGTTTTACTTGACAAGACTTTCTGAGTTTTTTACTGCTAATGAGACAGTTACAAATCCAAAAGCAGAAAAGTGTTTGAATTTACAGTTTTTCTGCAAATTCCAATTTACACATATCATCCCAGGTCGGGTCCATTGGACCCATTTTGCATGGATGATATGTATAAATTGGAATTTATAGAAAAACTGTAAATTCAAAAACTTTTCTGCTTTTGCATTTGTAACTGTCTCATTAGCAGTAAAAAAACTCAGAAAGTCTTGTCAAGTAATAATAATGAATTCCAATAAAAAAACACAACACAAACTTCCAATCGGACCCTAAGGGATAATCGGGTGTGATGTAACAATGTCAGTATGACACCTCCATCGCCACACTGGTACTATGTGCTATTCCTGGTCTGTTGTCAAAATAAGTAAGGAGCATGCAACTTGGGGCCCCCCAAAACAAATATGCGGGACCCAGTTCTTCTTAAGGTTGGCCCTGAATATATAATATGCTAAAAGTTGATTTTTGCCCTCCGTCCTGTGAACTCCTCGATAATGACTGGCTCAGTTGTTCTAGTGCAGGGGTCTCCAAGCATTTTGGCCAAAGGGTTGCATCAAATATCTGGCATGTTGCGAGAAAAAAAATTAAATGAAAATTTAAATCAATACTTTAGAGATAGAACTAATTCTGGGGCCCTCTAAACACTGCCTGGATGCAGACAAAGCACATCTCTGGTTGTGTTGAGTGGGCCAGCAGCTCTCTTTGGGCCAGAAACATGCCAAGGCTTGCATCTGGTCCCCAGGCCATGGTTTGGAGACCTCTGCTCTAATGTCCTGTTCATGAATATTCCATGCACTCAGTACATATGTGCCAGAAATGTAAATGCTGGCTGAAAGTACAGTAGCTGACTGCATCATAGACTATACACCTATGATTTAAAGGGAACACACTTAGCATGTAATATCTGAAAAGGCTCACAGAAATTCCTTACAAGTGAAATGTCAGTTTGATAGGGAAAATGAAACACAAATTTCTATTGCAGCAATAAAAGCAACAAGTATTTCTTAATGGCAACCCTAGCAGTTAAGCCGCAAGCTTGAGAAAACACTGACACATCCTTAATTTTAAGATGCAAACAATAAGTTTTAACATTTGCTTTAGCAAACATGTTGAGACTACAGACCTGGGAATAGTAGAAGTGCAATACGTTTATGGGTAGTTTTACTGCAGCAGTTACTGGTAGTTCTGAAAAAGCTGAAATGATGCGTTTTTTTATTTCTCTGCTTAACGTATGTTTCTATAGAGACAATACATAAATATAGCCTTAATTATAGTCAGAGCCAAACCTATTCAAATACCAAGAAAGAAGTATTCAAGGGTAGGTTAGCCTGGATGCCATCATCCTGTTCATCACTGGAGTACCGGGATGGTGGTGGTGGTGTCAGTGGGTGCAAATGTGGTGGGGTGCCATACGGGATAGCAACATGATCCATTTTCCATCCCCATGTGCTGATCACTCTGTTATCTTTGTATATTTTTAGTTAATGGTTGCTTTCTTGAAATTTGCTCCCCCCCCTCCCCACCCAGTGACCTTCAGTTGAGTACCCTATTGCCAGTGCCACATACTGGATCAGGAAACTGTTCTTATTGGTAGCACTTCATGCTCCTATCTGATTTCATCTTTCACTTCTATGTTTATTCTGCTGCTGGTGATCTCCCCTAATACAGTTTGAAGTGGGGGATATGAATTTTACATCTCACACCTTGCACTACTCTTTGGACTCATACCAGCATATTAGCTGGTATAGGTATGAGGTGACCCATTGATGCCCAGAGGAAATGGAAATGATGGTAGAAGAAGGCTTTTGGCTTATATTTCCTGCTGGTGAGCATCAGGGGCATCTTCTAGGCCACTAGCTTAGATAAGACCTTTGGCATGATGTTCTATAAAGGAAACTATTTGTAGAAATGGAAAATACATTTGTAAAAGAAGCTGGAAACAAACAGATAACGTAATGTGAACCAGCCTAATGCGTGTTTTGCAGATGACTGTTTTGAAGCTTGGAAAGCACAATTGCTGGCAGCCAGGAGGACAACTGTATTTTCAAGGGAAACATATGTAGAAAGGGAGGGTTCTAAGAGTTATTGTCAGCCTGTCCAGGTAAAATGCCTTGAGCCTATGAGAAAGACGGTTCTGTATATAAACACAGTAATAATCAAAAATTTTATTTTCTTCACACATTTCTTCTTGGATATTATATTTATGTTACATGTATCAGATATTTTATGATTATATATCACATCAGATTACAGTACCAGCACCTGGTTCTTGTCTTTAATTCCCTGCCTCGTTCCACCTTTAATCAGAGGATCAGAAAGGTAGATTCCTGCTTTTCTCTCCTCCTAACTCTTCTATCTTCAGCTTCCTTGCTCCATTACACTCTGCTCACTTTCTCTTGCTGTCATTTATTGTCCTTGCACCCTGAACAAACACTTCAAATAACAGCTTTGGGAGAAATTGCCACTTTAAGGTAAATGTACACACTGTACAGAGACCTGCAGCAAATGTACAACACATATTGGGTGATGCGGGAGCTGGACTATTGGGTGGCATAAGAGATGTACATGCCAACCCAGTCCCAGGCAGGCACCAGACTGCAATCCTAGTCTCTTAAAGATAGACAGGTTTATCCTTGTCAACCCTATCAAAGAGCCTGGGCCACCAGAGTGATGCTGCCCCAGGCTACTGAGTTCCTGAGGCAGCATACCACAGCCCCAGCACACCGCAGCCCCATAGCCACTAAGATCAGAAAGGGATTCTGCCTGCCCATGGTGGCCCACATGCTCACCTAAAGGCCTAGATTGAGCACCTGACCCACAAACACCAGCCAGTTTGAAGTAACCAGATTAGTAACCCACATTACAAGATGGATGTTGAACACAGGATGCTGACCACTGTCTAGCTGCTTAGCAAATCCCCTGGCACTTAGGAATTCACACCTTCAACAAACAATCCTGATTTTATGACAAGGTGTTCCTCCAGTGTCTCTTTGGCCGGACAAATGTGATCAAAGTCTACTACTTTATCGGAATTTGTGTACTGTGTTCTAATTCTCTATCTCTAGATCACAAGCTACTTGGGTGAGATCTCATGTCACAAAGTGTGGCACACAAACATGTTCTAATAGTATAAGTGACATTTGAAACAGGGTTTAGACAAGTGATACTGGAGGCACATTGCACTCTCAAAGATTATAAGATTTGTATATAAAACCAACCATCCTTTCAAGTGGGGCCAATCTGCTTGAGTCACCAAGATCGCAACCCTAATAAATTTAGACTGGCACAATTCAGTCACTTCCTGTTCCTGCAGTAATGCAGGGAGGCAGGCACATGTCAGGCAACTGTTTTGCATGCCAGGGGAAGGGTGACAGTGAAGGCATGGTGGGTGAGACATGTGACATCATGTGGCCCAGGTGCAGACGTGTACCTAGGCAAAATTTCACCCGTGACTAGGACTGAAATTTCACCCCTATCAAAACAGTTAGAAGGTATCCCACGAGGTCATCTAATCCACCCCCTGCTGCTGCTGAAGCTGCTAGGAGCGCTATGATTGGCTGCGAGGCAGGGGAGGAGCTTACTTCGGGCCCACATCACTTTTAACAGCTCTGAGAACACTAAGAGCAATGCACAATTCAAAAATGGCTGCCTAGAGTGTGCCAAGGAGGAGTGAGGAAGGGGGTGACTGGGGGGCCACCAGAGGAGTGTAAGTGGTGCCCCCTGGTGCCCGTGGCAGATAGCATCCCATGCTAAGTCCTCGTTACGCCTCTGCCCAGGTGCCTTTGGGTCCTTGCAATCCACCTGGCAGCTTTTCAGCATTTCAGAAAAGGGATGTCAGGAGATGTCAGGGATTGAAACAGGGATGCAGAGTAGGTGGTGTGCAATAAGAAAAAGAAACTAGATATTTTTATACTCATGTGATAAATATGGTTAGGCACACTGGTCAACCAGTCAATTAAAGACAAACTCCATAGCAGTTACGGATTCACACAGTTACGTCACCCTCTAGTGTTATGGAAAGTCATCTCAACTTCTCCGGAGCAAGGGGCTTAATTTCACTTTAGGATATAGGCCATAGTCTTTCTCTTAGGTGGAGACAAGGAGTGGACTTGCTTTTATCCAGGAAGGCCAGTAAGATAAGCTTTTTGCTCAGGGCCACCATACTAAGCTTTTAGCTCAATGGTGCAACTAAGCTGCTCTGTCAGAAGAGAGCCATAGAGACGAAGTGCAGCCAAGGGCATTCAGCATTCTAAGCTTCTTTTGAAGAGAAAATATATGCTACCAGTGTGCCAAATTCCCATTTGGAACATTCCTGCACTTTAAATTACTTAGCCGTTTCTCGTTCTTTTTCATCTGCAGTCTCTGTCCAAGTAATAAAGTCATCAAGCAGGTTGGAGGTTTCTCTCTCTCTCTCTGACATTCAAAGTACTGTAACTATTACCTTTCTGGCCTTGAATTAACTGGATTGAGGGGTGGGATACAAGTATTTCAATATCTATGCGTGGCTAAACTGACAAATATTGCACTGTGCACAGACTTATCGGAAAGATCAACAAACAGAAGAATATGCACTTGTGAAGTGCATATGAAGTGAATATGGAAAAAAACCTTGGTGGATATTTTTTTTCACTAAAATAAATGAACGTTTTCCATAGAAAAATTGGATGAACACCTGGATGCAAAACCCAAATAATTTTCTTTTTCTGTAAATGTTTTCCCATCGAAGAAGTCAAGAATCTTTTTCTCATTTTTTTCCACCATGAGTTCTGAAACTACCACATGGATTTTGAATAAATGATGAAAGAAAACAGTATTCAGAATGCTCTAGTAAGCAAGTAGCACAATCCTAACCCCAGTTAGGAAGGTACAAGTCACAACACAAGTCCTGTGGTGGCCTGGGAGTGTCACAAATGTGTCAAAAGGCACTTCAGTGCCACCCCGAGGGAGAAGGCCAGTATATTTCTATGCACTGGCCTTCCCATGCCACCATGGGAATAGGGAGACAGGTGAGTTGCACTGGCCTAAATTGATTAGGATTGTGTCCTGATAAGCTTCCTCACAATCAGAGCAATCCTTTGTGGAGCAAAGAATTGAGAACCTTCACTGACATTCGGCAAGAAGATGCTGTCCAGGTAGCTCTTGTCAAAAATTGCAAAAAACGTGGTGCAGTTGAACAGCTTGAACAGTTTCTTTGTGTGGATTGTGGAATTCTGCACGAGTGACAGCAGAGATGATGCTGCACATGAGGTGTGTCACTATATCAAAGGACACAGAGGAAGAAGAGTGAAAAAGACATAGGCTTGAGCCAGGACCCAGAAAAGTCTTACTCCTCATAGGCAAACCTTGTAAGAGTTGCATTAAACACGTAATATTCTAGTTTAAACCACGATCTCCTTTGCAGAAATCAAGTAAAGAAAACCGCAGATGATAGGGTAGAGAGGATGCAGCATCATCCAGACAGACAGAAGTGGCAGTGTGTTAAGTTCTCCAGAGAGTTGTTGCATGCAAATCAGGAGATGAGGGGAAAAAGCTCAAGAAAACTCCAATCACCTCCACAACAGAGGTGGGATATGTGTATGGAGAGGGTAGCGACCAGCCGACACTGAGCAATATAGACAGTATGAATGCTCGGCATGAAGGATTAGTGCAGAAAAGGTTCCAGGACATTAGGATGTTGGTTGAGGTTCCTAAAGAAGTGCACAATGTGAGGTTGTCCTCAGTTATCAGCTGCCAAATGGCAGACACAGCTAATCAATTTTTTGGGGAATTTTCCTGCTTAAAAGCATGGTTGGCAGTTTTTAAAAAATGAATTCCCCTTGTGAACCCTACTTTCTAGGTTAAAGAAAGAAGGGAGAATGTGGATGTGAATGTGGGAGTGGAGAATGTGAATGTGAAATAGGGAATGTGTGGTTGCATGTCCCATGTGTGTTGACACTCATGAATGTAGCTCACGGGTACATTTTGCCACAGAACAATTTATTTATTATTTATCCCATTTATTTCAGTGGAATTTAGCTGTGATTAACTTTTATTTGATTGCGTCAAGTGACTTTAAAAGGTTCTATGTTTGGCCATTATTATTGGTTTAGATGGAAATTATTGGTTTGTAATATCTCTTCACTTTTATTGCCAAGCCCAGCTCTGCAACGCCAGCTGGATCCAATCGTATTGGCTCTGCCTTTCCATTGGACTATTCAGTGGCGTGGAGAGGGGGGGTTTGCTGCTTGGGTAACAGCCTATCCTCCATAACAATCCAACCCAGGCTTTCGTGCTTCGCATGCAGCATATGCAGAGCCAAGCACGATACCACAGTCTTTCAAGACTGACGGAGGCCTGCTTTATTGCCAAGAAATCAGAGGGGCCTACCCTCACAACTGTAGGAATACAATCATTATGTGGGAAAGAAGCGAAATAATACAATTAAGTTAAACACAAAAATGACATTAAACTACTTACTAAACATTTCAAGTCAAAACAAGGGCTTTTACTATCATTTATTCATGACAACTTAATATTAATTAATCTTAGGCACACATGCTGAACAAAATTTCTCATGCTTTGAGCTCTGCTTTGAGGCATTTGAGAGCTTTCTGTCTAATTGACAAGCCCAAAAAATCTGCTGCATGTGGCCAAATAAAATAATACCTTTCTCAGAGAGAGGGCATGAATAATTGTAAATTGTTAGCCGAGAGGAAAAAGAAATGAGAATTGTGATTTTTCTGTATCCTGCTTCCTATATCATTCTAATACTGGAACAGAAAAAGGCATGAACTCTCCTTCTTTAAGAGCCTCTTCATAGAATCCCTTTAGAGTTGAAGAGCCGAGGCTCATTTAAAGCCACTGGTTCAATAAGTAAGGTGACATGCACAGAATCAGGAACAGAACTGTGTGTGTTTGATCAGTTCCTGGATGGGAGACCACCAAAGAACACTATGCATGCAAAGAGCAAAGGCTGGATATAAATGAAAGGTCAAATAATGCAATCATCCCACATTAAACAAGACTTACCAAACTGCCACAATAGTTTAACTGGGCTGAGAGGAAAATATATCTGCTACTGGCTCAATAGATTGTGTGAAAAGGCCCGGAAGCAAGAACTGCAGCTATCAGTCCATGTGGTGAATGTAAACACCATACTTTCTGAAATCTAATGCTCGCCTTTTCAGCCAAATTTAGGGCGCAATCAAGAGTAACTTACTTCTTGCTCTGGTGTAAGAACAATTTGCTCTAGATTGCAAAATGAATTTCCCATTGGTTTTCACTCGGTGGTGCAATAACTATGGGTACATGTAATGTCTCTTACATGCTCCTGTAGTTATTCTGCATTATAGGGTAAGTCACCAAAATCAGGGTCTGCATTAGATTCAATGGCACATTACTAAATGTGGTATTTTATAATGTAGATCAGAATTTCATTTAATAATTTCCTATATTGTAATAAAAAACATAAACCCATTGCTATGTAAAGTACTGCAATTAGGTAAAAATTATAACATAAGCCCATTGTCATGTTATTTCAATAATATGGAATATGCAATTTCAATAATCCCATAATATGGAATTTGTAGCAATATGATCACGTAAGCAGTATAAACTATTTTTTGCTTTAAAAAAATAATCTCACTTATGGATAATTTATGCATTGAAAAGTGCACAAAACGCTGGTGTTAGTGAGGCCACCACAAGAATTTCCCGTTGTTTACAAACTGGAAAGTAGGATGGATCTGGGATCTTTGCTATGAAATCAGAGCAAGCTTCCGGCAAAGGACACCAGAGGTTTCTCTTTGTCAGCCCCATTAATCTAATGACAAAGAAGGTCTGAGAAAGGGCTCCTTTCAAAGCTTTTAAATCTGACAGAGGGTGTGCTATCAAGAGCTATAAGGGCACCTTCTGAGGCAAACTCCCTCCATGCTGTTTCCAGCTTGAGGAGAGAGCTTTCTGTGATTCAAGAAAGTAATAGGGAATGCAAAGGAATACCAAAGAGACATTTGATTGCTAGAACATGTAGCGTGTACTCCATGGGATTTAAAATGTACAGCTCCTTTTATGAATAGTGTAGGCCGTCCTGACTGGGGAGCGCTTTTTAGCTGACTTTATAAATTGGTAAACTGGCTGTAAGTCTCCATGGATTGCGCTGAACTTAAACCCATACATGGTACACTCCCTCCCCTTCCCACAATGTCAATGGCAAGCAATTAGCAGAAAGTGCTTTTCTGCTTACCCTGCCTTTGGTAGTTTGATGAACATTGTCAATTATCAGGGGGAAGAGTTCCAATAAGTTTGGAAACAGTGCTGCTGAAGGTCAAACTATGGCTGGAATCCTAAAGTCACTTTCCTGGGAGTAAGACCCATTGAACAAAATGGGCTTACTTTTGAGTAGACACGGTTAGGATTGTGCTCTTAGTCTTTCTTCAGGCAGATCATTTGAAATGATATACTTGGTTATTCTAAAATGTCAAGCAGTAACCAGATCAGGCTTCCCCGTGTTTGTTATTTGCCAAGCAAGCGAACACTTCCATTTGCCTTAACAGGATCTTTTTCCATGGCCAATGACAGCTCCAGAGGACAGTAGTGTAGCTGGGGATGGTGGTATCCAGGTGATGAAATGATGCCAATGTGTCACTGCATCATTTCCACACATCTATGCAGTCATCCTCTTCTCCTGTGAATACCATCCACTGCCCCCATGATGGGTCCCTACATTGTCGTTTCCTTTGCAGCCATTTGGAGTGGTTGCATGTTGCTCTGAGTAGCCATGTGCTTCTATTGCTTTGAAAACAAATTGAAAAAGAGAACAACCACTCTGAGTGACCTAGCAGTGAACCATGTCAAGCAGGGGAGCATTGGCAAGCATGGCCCAAAGTGACAGAAGACCTAAAGACACAACTATCAACCAGAGTAGACAACTGACATCTTTATTTTCTGGAAGTACCTAAAGTGATCTGTCCATAGACTCAAAATTTAAAACTGGTGGACATGACAAAATGGGTTGGGGAAAGGGAAGTGTTTTATGGACTTCATACATACATTATGAGCAGAAAGAGGACTATTCAAGGAAAGATGCTACATGGCCATTCTTTTCATCTTACAGATGCTATCATTAGTAAGTTGAGGGCTTTATGGGAATACTGAATTTGTATACCTCCCTCCCTTCACAAAACGGGGGGATTGCACTTAGTATGGCCTGTCCATGAAAAAAGCACTCACACTGACTAAAAGCACAATCCTAACCATGTCTACTCAAAAGTAAGCCCCACTGTGGTCAATGGGTCTTACTCCCAGGAAAGTGTCTTTAGGATTGCAGCCATAAACAAACCTGGACGCTTTGAAACTAAGATACAAATAATGAGTCACAATACAATGGATGTGCTTATATAAACTCATACGACACACTTTCTGTGTGGGTAATCAGCAGACAAACTTGGAACAGATGTATCTAAAATATTCATAATGACTGCAAATGTAAGGTTTTATCTGACAAAGGCTATTATTCAAAATGCCTTTGAATTTTTTTGTATTTTGTGTGTGCCCTAGTTTGGAGGATGTTTTTTATACTGTACTTAATTATCATCAGAAGAATGCTTCTGAACCTGGGCTCTCAAATACGTATGCTGATGATTAACTGCATGTAGTTTTGCTTGCGAACAAGAAGAAAACAAGGGGGGGCCACATTCTGCCAATTAAATTCATGAAAACACATGGATGATTTGGTTAACTGCCAATGTTACGGCTAATGACAGACCCAATGACCATAGGAGGCGCTCTCTCTCTCTCTCACTCTCTCTCTTCCTCCAATCACATTCTGATCTTGTTTGTAGTTAGCTGTTCTGCAGTAGTCAAGAGCTGCCGAGACTTGCGTTAGTATGTCAATCAAATCTGAGTTGATTTATGAGGGATTTGTCAGAAACATTCCAATTCTCATGAGTTTTTACAAAATACATGTTACCCCAAAGGCCAACCTACCCAAGGATGGAAACGTGCTTCAGCAGCAAATGTCCTACTGGAAATTCATCTCTTTATTTACAACAACTGAGTGGATTAGCAGTCTCACTCAGAATTGGGGTGTGAGGAGAAGAAAAAGATCGTTTCCAAACCAACATTGCATGCTGTTGAAATTTAGAAACCATCTGTGGGAGATTTCAGTTTGTGTCAATTATCTTGTGGACCACTTCTGAGTCTACATACATAACACACTCCCATACTACTCCTCCATCAAATGATTATGATGGAAAAGACTGAAATGTGGTAGTGATGAGAAGGGAAAGGCTGTCAAATCTATGGAAATCTTAACATGAATGAAAATTTTTCTGTGGATTTGTAATAAAACCACCAGCAAAACCATACAAAACATCCCCACCGTACAATAAAAAATAATGTGTATTCTGGCTCTTTTTTTGGACTAATCTTAAAAATGTCTTCACTATTCTCATTATAAGTACAGTTATCTGGAAGTAAGGTCCATTAAACACATTGGGACCTGCATCTGAACAGAATGGATTGGAATGGACAGCAAGTCCGTTAATGTGGTAAAGTTTGGTATTTTACATGTAGTGCAATTTCGGGAATAGTTTCCCACAAGGAAAAGAGAGTACATAAAAAAATCTACTATTTCTGGAAACTAATAAAATTCAAATATATGCAACTTAAAAGCCTGGGAAGCATCTATACTAATCTTTCAAGAGGAAAAAATACAGTTATTATTCATTTAATACTCATTTGTCTAAAATTGTGATGCTGAAAGAAAAATCTGAAATGGAAATCAGTAAGTGAAGCTAACTGCAGTATCACCAAAAGCACACAGTATGACTCTTGAGGGCTAGTGAATGAAATACGCAAGTGCAGCAGCAAAATAGCACTTCTGGTATTTCAAGGTAAAAAACCTAAAGCACTAGGAAACTCTTCTCAGGTTGCCATTCTGTGCACACTTATCTAACAGTAAGGGCGCAATCCTGAGTAACTACGGGGAGTCCTTGCTCCGGTGTAAGAACAATTTGCTCTGGATTGCAATATGAATTTCCCATAGGTTTTCACTAGGTGGTGCAGTAACTACGGGTGCACGTAAAGTCTCTTATGTGCTCCCGTAGTTACTCTGGATTGTAGGGTAAGTCGCACTGACTAAAATGGAACTTTCTTCAAAATAGAAAAGTACGTAAATGTATTGTCAGATAAATCATATTGAAGGATTCATAATAGTAGTTTAACAGTTGTATCACACTTCAACATGTTCCAGGTACTTCACATATATTATCTTATTACTACTTACAACCTTCAGGTAAGATAGTTTCATATTCTTAACCCTATATTGAGCGATGGGATTCAAAGAAATTAATAACTGGTTCTTATCTGGCAGCCACTTTTAAATGGCTATTTTTAAACTTTATATGTTCTATCTCTTCTTAACAACCGGTTCTATAGAGGAAGTGCGAACCTGCTGGAGCCCACCACTGCCTATATTGCAAATGAGAAGTGTGACATTAAGAAAGCAATTTGCCCAGTGATGGGCTTCAAAAAATTTAAGAACCGGTTCTCTGCCCATCTGGCAGCCACTTTTAAATGGCTATTTTTAAACTTTATATGTCCTATCTCTTGTTAAGAACCGGTTCTATAGAGTAGGTGCGAACCTGCTAGAGCCCACCACTGAATTTGCCTGAGGTCACCTGAGCTACCATCATCTCTCTCAGTATGGTACATGACCTCATGAGAAATCTTCACTGAATAACAACATGGGTGGGAAAACTTCATGGAACCCAACTGGGAGCCCAGATATACCTTCTTGTTGGATCTGCTCATAGGCACTCACAAACCCCCCAAAACATAAACAGTGGATCTGCATCTGCCCAGAGTTCATATTTGCAATGGATTGAAGTCAGGTACAGTATTCTCAATTTAATGTTGAGATTGGTAGATTCTAAAGCAAAATCTGAAAAGACAAGGGTGGTAGGAAACAGAATTTCAGAAGCAGGAATATAGCTGCTTCTTCCCAGTAACAAGATTTTAAAAAATATAAGACTCTTAGTTTGTTTTGAACTGAAGTAATCTGCCCAGGCAACAGGAAAAGGACTAGACCCAGTGAGAAGTTCCTTATCCTGAGACTGAAGATTCAATTAATGTTTCCAGCAGCTCAGAACAAAATAAAAAATCAAGATATTTTTAGGCTCTTCAAGCAGGTGTCTTCAAATGAAATTGTCTTGCTATCTCCTTTGTACATTATCACTAACTGTAACAAATCAGCCAGAGGCTGCCTCTTGCCAATTTGTTGGCAGCTGGATGTAATCGCACCTGAAGATGAATGGCTGTAAGTTTTAATCACTGATGCAGAGAAAGGTAAAAGGTTAAAATATACAACTGGGGGGAAACGACATCGTTTACTAATAGCGTGGCGGTGCAGTTTATCACACTCTTAGAGCACAATCCTAACCATGTCTACTTAAAAGTAAACCCCATTGTGTTAAATGGGTCTTACTCACAGGAAAATGTCTTTAGGATTGCAGCCTCAGGCTACAACCTTCTTTCTAACACTAATCCCCAATTTTCTTGCCACTTGCAACACAAGTAAAACAGTCCTTTTACCCCCTTACCTTCGTTTTCTGATTACATGCAATGATTTGTTAACAATTAGATGAATTTATACATAGCACTGAGGTCAAACAAATAAATTTCACAAATACTAAGGTCAGATGTTATATGTTTTCATTTTTTAAAAGAGTCTGTCCAGCTACAGCCATATAGTGGATTCCCAGACTAAATTAGAACATTGAATACTGAATAATTTTAAACACTAATTTCAAGCACACGTGGTCTCAAGACAGAACCACAATGTATTTCTCTCTAAAGATCAGAAGATAATGATGTGTTGGTTGAACTTCTATATTTTAGCAGGTCTTCCATAGCTTCTCCTTGTGGCTCTCAAATGTTATACCAAAGCCCTTAAAGAAGCATTGCCTGTGGTCTAACCTTTCATCCCATTACTTTAGGTTTAACTTTCTGACTACAGAAACAGAATAAATGCTCTTACCTTATGGGATTGTCCATCCTATTGACTGTGAGAAATGCCGCTAGGTTAGCTGTGTAGGATGAGCATACAATAAGGGTGAACAGCCACCAACTTCCCATCACAATGCGCATTGCCACAGAATTGACTGTTGATTCGCCACCTGTAAACAAAGAAAATTAGTTCTTTAAATCCCACACCTGAAAAAGAGCACAATGCTGAACATGTCTACTCAGAAGTAAGCCCCATTGTGTTCAATGGGTCTTACTGCCAGGAAAGTATGTTTAGGATTACAAAGCCAATTTGTAAAAGACTAATGCTGCTTATAGGGGTTTTCTGCCCTCTCTCCATCATCCATTTGATCCCCTTTTTGAAGAAGGTTGGACTTTCATTGGGATTTTTTTTTTAATAGCAAGTACCTATTTGTGGCAACTGTAGGGACTGTAAAGTTTACAGAGTCACCCAAGTAGGGAGACTTCCCCTCCTGAGTACGGCATTCCTTGCTATTTCAAACACTGTGGGCACTTTGAGAACCACTGAGAACCACTGCTACAAAAAATTATGCAAACTATGCCAGTTTACGAATAACAAAAAAGGGTGTTATTTATTAAAATAAATTATGGCCAACAATGGCCAGGTCATCTTGCTATAGTAATTCTTGCTATATTGTTCTTATTCTACATTTTACAAGAGAAGAGGGAGGCTGGCGCATGGAAAGTGAGGGCAGGCCAGGATCAAACACTTGTGCCAGATTCCAGACAGCCCAAATATGCTCAGATCTATACCTCCTCTTTATACGCAAACCCACTGGAGTTGTGGCTTTACGTTATTCCCCTTCCCCTGTGCAGTGCCAGTTTACCCACAATCTGCTTTGGATATGGGGAAGCTCCTCCAACCTGCCTCTGTCAGGGCAAGTTAGGACTGGGCTATTAGGAGTTCTTCTTTAGGATTATCCCTACAATCCAGAGTAACTACGGGAGCACGTAAGAGACTTTATGTGTACCCGTAGTTGCTGCACTACGTAGTGAAAACCTATGGGAAATTCATATTGCAATCCAGAGTAAATTGTTCTTACACCGGAGCAAGGACTCCACGTAGTTACTCTGGATTGCGCCCTATGTCATGATTCAAATTCTGGGTATGATCAACCCAAAGTTAATATAGCTAAGAATCTTCAGTTTTTTGTTGCAATGTGAGTTATACATATGATTTTTCTCTTTTAAATACAAACACAGGTGTAACGCTCCTAAACTGCTCCCTTTGAAATCAATAGGACCTAAATTTAAAAGTGCTTTGCTTTGGTCTGTTCCCTGTACTTTGTGGGTAATTAAATAGCACTGCTGTACTTTAAAACGAAAGGCTTTACAAATTTACAGTAAATTTGCTAGATGCTAGGGATAAACAACACGGGATAACCATCACTTAGGATCTTCTGCTAATGAATTTCCATTAAGCACTTGGTGCTTAGAAAACACTGGGCTTGGGCTACATGTTTTTTGGTATGATCCCACAAGGCAATTGTTATGTTCTTGGAGATTTATTGCAAAATGAAATGAGGGCATTGAGGGCATGCATGGACACAGCCTTCGCCCAAAGGGAAGCTAGACTTGAAAATAGGCAATCATAATATTCAGTCTGCAACAGGGTGTAATTATTAGGGAGACTGGATAGCTGGAGCAACTGAATGTTGCAGTACAATTCACACACCGTGTACAATTCTGCTCACCAATTACTGCCTTTTCAACCACCCATCAGACACAGACAGATGAACTACATTAACAACAAATAACACAATGCAGTATCTATAACATGCCAAGAAGATTATGAAAGGTCAGATTTTTGTGCCTAAGGAAAAGAAGGAAGGAATTGAAGGGTAGTATATGGGAACAAGGAGTCACACAGCCCAATCCTATCTAGCACTGGTGCAGCCAGGTTACATGGCCTGCACTTTATTCAATGATAGTTTGGAGTCTTCTTGAGGTAATGAAATATTTTCCCCTTGTCCCAAGCAATACCCCAGCCAGATCTAGGGGGTTACTCAGATCATCAGCTGGTAGAAATCCACAAAGCCTGATGTAATACAAGCTGGCCCGAGAAGATGGTTAGCATAAAGCTGAGGCAGCCTCCCCTGATCCCATCCCCATCCCATGCCCAACTTGCCGCTGTTTCACCTTCCCTTTGTCCAGAAACAACTCAATCCCAACTCCCCACCAACCTCCACACCTCCTGCACCAGCCAACACAAATCCTAACTCTGCCATTAGCCCAGGGTTGGGATTCTGTGAGGTGGCACAAGTTTTTCCACTAATGCTGGTGACTCACATCATTGTGAATGTGTCTTACGGCATGTTTGTAATGCTCTGGGCTGACACAGTGGCTGCTGTCTTGGAGGAGAGCTCTTTCAGGATTGTGCTCTCAGCCAGTTTTTACAGGGTAACACATAGCTTGGTCAGCAGTTCAGAACAGCCATGAGTTTTATTCAAGACACCATTAACATTTTCACTCTGCCCATAAGTGCCAACATTGAGCAGAATTGTGTTTTTATAAGTATAGTATTTAAAAGTGTAATTATAATAATTTGTAAAAATCTCTCTCATACACAGAGCACATTTACACCTGCAATAACAAAACTATCTCCCTCCACTTTTATACTGTCTCCTTTTTTGGAGGGGGGCTTAGTTTAGGATATCAATGTTTAGTAAGTTTAGGATATCAATGAATAATAAACCAATACTAAAATTGCTGGACAAAATTAAGGTGAAAAGAAAAAAATGGTAGAAGGGTAGACGTATAAAAAAGGGATGTTTAAAAATTTTTTTAAAAGAAAACAGAAAGATATATTTTTATTAGTATGCTTATTGATTTATTTATAGGCTTATAGTATTCTCATATGTTTGAAAACTACTTTATGTATTGCCATATTGAACTTTGTTCAAAACAGGAGAAACAAAAAAAAGTCAAAATAAGGGTATTTGACAAATATCTCAGTATACAGAAATACAGGGTGTGTTTTTATGTGTTGTGAAATAGCATTATGTCTACTCAAATGTATTTTTAGTAGCAGAACAAGCTCTGTAATGTACCCTTCAAGTGGTTATTTGCTAGAGGTTAATCTGTGGCCTAGCCTTTTGTTCCAAGATTGAAAAGTAGTGAATAACCGTCAGTAGTGTTTTTGTCAGCTAGAAAATACTTGACCAAGTACCTTGCTGAACAAAGGCCCCATACACAATCCAAATGGCACTATGAAGTGTGGAGGAAGTAGAAGCACCAGGCTGGGAAGAATTCTGGGCTCTTACTGCTTGGATTCGGTTCAGCACGAAGATCAGGACACCAACAACAGGAATGGCAGCAGCAATACAAGCCCACACCGCAAAATCAAAAGGGGCAAAGAGAGAAAAGATGTTGATCTTCTCTTCTGGCTTCTTGATTAGGATTCCTACAGAATAATCCATATAACGCTTGCTGAAATCCACAACACTCTCCCGTTCTGGTGTTATAGTGATGGCAGAGATAGCCAGGTCAGCTCTCTGAAAAGTAAAGAGAAGCATAGGTAAGAGCCTTTCTTGGTCCAATTGAATTATTTGGCATTCATTGGATTTTCACCAGTGAAGGAAAAGGTTTAACAGATCAGGAAAAAAATTGGTAGGTAGGTTCTGGTCCAAAAAAGTTATAGCAAAGGATGGCATGAACAATAAATCTCAGCAATAGATACAAAGACCTGTTCTGGAAATATGCATGGTGGTGTTATAAGGGGATGTTTAAGAAACATAAATCCAAAGCCCTCTTGAGCATGAGGAATAAGGCAGTCGTTTGCATTCGCAGCCCAATCCAGAGCAACTAATCTGTCCACATAAGAGCCCTTAGGTTGCCCTATCTAACACTAGGTTGGAGCAACTGCAAGATGCTCCCGCCCAGTTACTCTGAAGGAGGCTTAGGGCAGAGCAAGGCAAGATAGGGTGCCCTAAGAGAGGTGGACCTGCTCTGCCCTAACTGGGGCAGGCTAAGCAGCTCAGGAGAGGCAAGTTGAGGGCATGTTTAGCATTGCCTAGGGCAGAGCAGTTACTCTGTATCCAGAGCCTGTTTCCAAGGCAGAAATGCCCTCTTCCAGCACTCAGAGTTATACCACCTCAGGAGCAGGTATAGTAATGAGTAGACCCATAGGGGTCCATGATAAGGCCCGAGTAAGAATGGCAGTGCTGACCAAAAATCTGAGTTCTTGGCCAGCCTAGCTGCAACCCCTTCCTCTCAACCTCAGGATATGGAACAAACTACGGCTGCCCACAAACCTCAGGATACAGCAGGCCACTCCAAGAAGCCCCTTCTATTCACTGTAGAATGTACTGGCATCTCATCAGGGACTCCTTATAAGGCAGGCACCCAGTGGCGTCACCAGACTGGTGCGGCTGGTGTGGGCTGCATTGGGTGATGTGCTCCATATGGGGTGATGTGCCGGAGGAGTTTGACTGTCCTTTGGCAGGCCCCGGGCATCAGCACCCCCATTCAGGCCTGCTCCAAGGCGGAGAATCAGCCAGAAGCTGCCACTTGTCTGAGGAGCTGGCCTGAACGGCCATCTGAGGTGCACTGCGCAGAAACAGACTGAGCATGCCGAACAGCTTCAGAGGAGACTTCCTTAGAGCAGAGAAAGTCCGCGCCTCTGCACAACCATTCGGCCTCACTCAGGAGGCGGAGCGGCAGCCGAATGGCTTCAGAAAGAGTACTGCACAGGCACCAACTCTGACGCCTGCACAGTCTCCCCCGAAGCCAAAAGGCTTCAGAAAAGTACTGCGCAGGTGTCAGAGATGGTGCCTGCGCAGTACTCTTTCTGAAGCCAGTTGGCTTCAGAAACAACTGCGCAGGCGCCAACTTTGGTGACTGTGCAGTCCAGGTTGGGGGGCGCGCATCCCAGGGATGACGCACAGACTTCCGCACCAGGTGATGTGCAGAGTCATGTCACCACTGTAGGCACCACAGCTGTTCCTTGTTCAGTGTGATCTGAGGGGTGTCTCCTCAGGAGCAAGTCTTCCCCTTGTGTCAATTACTTAGCATGCTCTGGAGCAGTTAGGGCAGCCCAGGCTTCCTGACTCTCTGGATACAGCATAACTTTCTGCTCTGGATACAGAATAGTTAGGAGAGTGCAGTTAGGTCAGAGCAGGCTGAATTTGCTCTGGATTGCAGCCTCAGTCCCAAGGATTTAACCAAAACACTGAAACGTTATCAACTAGAAAGCACTAAGATGTTTTTTACTTCATACTGTTCATACAGTATACAAAATGTAAATCTTTCCTGTTTCTTGTCTATATTTACTCAGTTTTCTCTGCAATGATGAGACAGCATCTTATAACACTTTTGCAAACACCCAGTCCAACTGAGGGTTAGGATTGTAGTGTCTTCGTGTTTTTCAGGACAAAGAGAAAATCATCAAAAAGAAGGTGTATATGCAGATCTGGAATGCTTTGCAATGGGGAGAAGATTGAAAATATCCCAATACAGCTCTAACTGCTTTCTGATCTTGTGTTTTGTTTTCATTTCCATCTTACACTTCCCCCAGCAGGAAGAGATAACAAGCAGTAGAATTTAATGTGGAAGAGCAAACTATTAGAAAATAACCACATCACTGAATAGTAATGGCTACACATTCATTCTGTTATCATAATATTTGTCCCTGCTAGAAATGAAAATAATGTTTTCTACCAAAATGTATTCCAGCATCCTCACTCCTGAAGATTCGATGTTGAAATCTGTTCTATATCACTTTATAATAGTTCAGTTAATCCAGGACCATAAAAGGGACTCCAAAACAGATGAGTCTCAAGCACAATCCTAACCATGACTACTCAAAAGTAAACCCCATTGTGTTCAATGTGTCTTACTCCCAGAAAAGTGTCTTTAGGATTGCAGACTCACCCTAAAATCTGGAGTAACTACGGGAGCACATATGAGACATTACGTGCACCTGTAGTTACTGCACCACCTAGTGAAAACCTACGAGAAATTCATATTGCAATCCAGAGTAAATTGTTCTTACACCAGAGCAAGGACTCCCTATAGTTACTCTGGATTGTGCCCATAGTCACATTGAGATTCATTTTCCATTTGCTACATTTTGAAAGGCAAACTTTGTCCATGGAAAACTTAACCACTTATGATGAAATGGCATTTCAATAAAATATGAAAGCCCCACATTGGATGTCTGGTATGCTTTCAAATCTGCAGCAGAGAAGGCTTGATTATGCATGCAAAAGAAATTCTTATTCAGCAACTGTGTATCTATAAACTTACATCAGGACTGATGAGTTCCAACCTTCAACAAAGTATTAGTGTAACGTTGCCACTGAAATTTGGCCTAAACCCAAATTCAAAGAGAATTTGAGGGTTTCTCCTCAGGCAAAATGTCAGATGAATTCTGCAGGGAGCTACAAAAGTGGTGATATCATGGAGTTGGAAGGGTCTGAATACATCTTATCTGCAGCAAAATTCAATGCAAATGTGAAGGTTTCCCCTCAGGCGCAAAGCATCTGAGGAATTCATGGGAAATCCAAAGTGTTTCGGTAAGACTAGCAAAATTTAACAAGTGTCCTTACAATTCTGTTTTCTGCAGTCCACCAATCCATTCAAAAGACAATTTAATTTCCAAATGTCATTTAAGAGTAAGAGTGATATAGTTTGGGACGAGGTAGGTCAGCAGTTCCCAAACTCTCTGGGCTGCTATATGTCTTTGAAGGGGAGGATGTGCCTGAAAACCAGAAGTGGATGTGATCCTATTTTAGAGCACGTCTGAGGTGCAGACCTCAGTGGGTGCTGACAAGAGTGGGTGCTGCCTCCCTGTGCCCTCAATAGGACCATAGCGACCTCTGGTAAAAAGAAACCCTTTATTGCATTGTAATGGCACTATCGTGGAAATTCTGCCTTCACCATCATTCTGCCCCTTATGAAGGATGTGAAACTGGGCTTCTATGGCAGGGAAATTATGATGTCCTAGTTTCAATCCATTCAAAAGTATCATTCTTCTATTTAGGGTGCAATCCATAGTAACTATGTGGAGTCCTTGCTCCGGTGTAAGAACAATTTGCTCTGGATTGCAATATGAATTTCCCATAGGTTTTCACTAGGTAGTGCAGTAACTAAGGGTACACGTAATGTCTCTTATGCGCTCCCGTAGTTATTCTGGATTGTAGGGATAGAAGTCATTCTTCCATTATACTTTTTCTGCCCATTCTTACCTTGTTAATAAGTTCTCCAATCATGCCATTCCAAGAGCTGTTATGGAGCTGCTGCCCATACTTGCCATCCGGAGACTGGTAGATCTCATACTTGAAGCCCAGATTCTTTGAAAGTGCGTCTAGGACATCAATGGAAAAGCCCTTATAGCGCTTGGGTTGCCCAAGTATATTCTCCGCCACCATAACGAAAGGTTCTTCCTGAGAACAAAGCAAGGTTTAAGCTGATGTTTCAGGGTTTTTTAAATATGATTAATCAACTAGGTCTAATGCATAGTACCAATGGCACATAGAATAGTGATGTTGTCAAGCCTGTAGCATTGCAGCCTCAGATTTATTGGATTGTCTTTCCAGGAAAAGAGAGAGAGAGAGAGAGAGAGAGAGAGAGAGAGAGAGAGAGAGAGAGAGAGAGAGAGAGAGAGAGAACCTTGTAAGATAAAAGTGAGAAATTGGTTACTCTTTCTTACATTACTCATAATTATAAACTAACTCAGGAATGAATTGTAGAGTGGTTGGCCCCTGAGGTGCTTCCTATAGTTAATGAACTGCACTTTAGAAACCATAAGGAGACAGGGGATCCTGTAGGGTGATGGTTTCAATACGACAGACAATGTGCTCCCTTGCCAGGATATGCCTACCCTACTGATTTTACTGCAGTTGCTCTTGGCTAGCTTTCTAAAGTGGAGCTGACATTCTCTTGGGGTAGAACAGCTCACCTCTTGGACAGAGATATGATCATAACCCTATCAGCTTGAGGGAGAAACAGAATAACAGATGGGGTGTGGGAAACTGTCCTATAGATCTCAGAGAAGCACTCGCAAGTCTCTCGAATGTACTTTGATCTGAAGGAAGACGAAAAGCAAAAGTAGCTGAGGGGACGCAGGTTGGGAGCAGCAGGGGTTGCACTCATCATACCACAGACTACAACCTCTTTTAACTTGGATTTGACATTACAGATAAACAACTGGCATGCCCATCCAAGGATGATCAAGAAAGAAAACAACATATTGAGGTCACAATGTTCAAACAGCAAAACACGTCAGTTAGGTGTTGCAACCACAAAGAATATTTTAGTTGCTTAGTGATGCAGAGGACCAATAATCTAGTTGTTGTTGTTTTTTTCTTTTTACATCTTTCTATTTTTTGCAACTTCAAAATCAGTTCTCAAGTAGGTGTCTTTTGCTATTCTTCTGAGTGGTATGGAGGAAACTCTGAAAACCCTGAGAGGATCTTATTAGAAAGTAAATGTTGTAGAAAGCTCTTGTGGTTGGCATTCAAATTGGATTCATGCTAGATGTTCAGAAGATTTGGCAGCTTTGAAATAAGAGGTTCTCCCTCAATGAACTTGCCAATTTAATACAGAAATTAAAACACATGAAAATGTGGCTCACCAATTTTGGCTCAATTTTTAATATAAGTTTGCAGTGGAAATTTGCCCATAGCGGCTTCAAATAAGTATCAAATTGTGTTGGGATAAGACCAAAAAAGGGGGGATCGAGTGTATAATACACAACATTCTAACATCACATAGTGGAACTACAGCTTTGCTCTCTGAGACAGCACATTGCCATCATCTTTGGTTTGAGTCCCACTTGCTTTTGTCAAACTAGACAACGAGCAGGCCCAGCTGCAGTGGAAACCCCCCCCCCCCCAAAAAAAAAAAAAAAAAAAACCTCTTAGCCTGAAAGGAAAGCGGAATCACAGGAGAGAGGAATCAATCATTCCAGAATGCTTACATATCTGAGATCCATACCGCAGTACAGAACTTGCTTCTTTGCAGATCCAGGACTCATTTTACTTTGCCAATGTCTGCTTTTCTGTACGCTTTGAAACTAGAACTTGTACATGAGATCAGGAGGGAGTAGCAAAACCGTTTGTCCAAAGGCTATTTGTAAGATGGCCCAGTAGTTGACAGCAGCAAGTCAAATGTCTGGCACATTTGCCAAGACACTAGAGAAGTTCTGGGATGGAGAGATCATTCAGTGGGACTAACCCTACAATCCATAGTAACTATGGAAGCACATAAGAGACATTTACGTTGATGTAGTTACATCACCACCAAGTGAAAATCTATGGGAAACTCATATTGCAATCCAGAGTAAATTGTTCTTACGTTGGAGCAAGAACTCCTCATAGTTACTCTGGATTACACCCTTACTCTTTTACACAACTATTAACAGCACAAGGATCTTGGTATCCTTTACGTCATAACTTCTGAAAATATGGAGCACATCATGCCCCGGACGTAATTTCATCTGGGTTTCAGTTGCGCTGTTGCCAAAATGAGAGAAAATGAGTTTGCATGATTCTGTTCCTGGACAGGTTGTGCCATGGGTGTCAAACTCATTTCATACAGAGGACCAAAGTCAATCTTCATACTGCCTGTTGAGGGCCATGTGACATCATGAAGCATAATTAATGTGACATCATCAAGCAGAAAATGACATCATTAAACAGATGATGGTCAGAAACAAGCACTTTGTTCTCACACCAACATTCATTAGATGCAAATGACAGAAGATAACATGTAATTTTTTCATATTTTCAAGATATGAGAAAGCCAAATTATCATGCTGGGAGAGACCAATCGTATGCGGGGCCTGATAAATTGTTTCCAGGGGATCCAATTGGCCCATGGGCCTTATGTTTGACATCCTTGACCAACATCCTCCTCATTTCTGAAATTCATGTTACCTAGGCTTTTTTTTTAGCATTTTGCTTCCTCAACTCAAACATGGTCATACCAAGACAGTCACCACTTTCAGTGTTAATCCTTGTAAGTCGCTGCCCAGCCGTCTTTCCTGCAGGCTGCCATTCATGCCCTTCTCAGAGTCCCACGTTGCTAACTGTAAATAGAAACAATGCACCAATGAGAGAAAATATATTTTTCATGTTTGTCTACAATAACATCATTAGTTGTGAAAAGGGAAACATACAAAACCAAGAGGTTCGGAGACAGTGGTGTAGCTAGAGCAGTGCTTCTCAATCTTCCTAATGCCATGACCCCTTTATAAGTTCCTCATAATTTCAACCATAAAATTATTTTTGTTGCGACTTTATAACTGTAATTTTGCTACTGTTATGAATCGTAATGTAAATATCTGATATGCAGGATGTATTTTCACTGTTACGAAAGAAATGTGTGTTCTATGCACACACTGAACACAATGGGATTTATTTCAGAGTAGGCATGCATAGGATGCATGTCCTATCCACATTTGCTTGGGAGTAAAGGCCCCCCTGACTATAATGGGATTTATTTCAGAGTAGGCATGCATAGGATTGGGCCCTGAGGCTGTCAGTCAGCCCCAGTGTGCATGCAGCTACAGGCAAGCCTGACCTGGTCCCCTGCACCAGGGTCTTTAGGCGGCCCCCAGGAAAGCTCTAGGCGACTCCCAAGGGGGTCCCAACCCCCACTTTGAGAAACACTGAGCTAGAGGGAGCAGAGCAGTCAGGAGTCTTGAATGGAGCTTCCCCACAGTGTGCAAGAGATCCCTCCCCTTTACAGTAATTCCAGGTTAGGGGAGCTTCCTCCCTCCTTCCTTCCCGCCATCCATCCATCCATCCATTATACGAGTGCCGCTTTTCAACTAAAAAGTTCACAAAGCAGTTTACAAAGAAAATTTAAAAAATCAATGTGTAATTGGTAATGGCTGTAACAACAACACCATTTACAGAGAGAAGAATTAGACATCCTTACAACAGTATTAGGATCATAACAACAAAGCTTTAAAATTGTACAAAATAAGTAAGACTTCTAAACTTGTTATAACTGCATTTCAGCATGACAGTTGCCATAGATCTCTTATGTCTGGTTTTAGTCTACAGCAAATTATAATTCACCCCCTTTTAGTTTGGGGACTTTATGACTATGAGCACAATCCTATCCATATCTACTCAGAACTAAGCCCCATTGTGTTCAATAGGTCTACTCCCAGGAAAGCATGTTTAGGATTGCAGCCTCAATCCCTTTCTATCCTCACAATTATACACATTCATCTCAGGATGTACCGTAAGTAAATATTACAATTAATTGACTTTACACAGATCAGTGGTGATCTGAAAAACTTGCAGCATGCTGCCAACTCCACAAGCAGTGTCATGATCCACAGCATATTATGTAAAAGACAGTTTTGCACTACCAAGCTGAAAACGGTACCAAACCAAGAGCACTAAATACCTTAAATTCACCCAATGGTGAAATCTAAAAGCCACAGCAACCTGTCTCTAAAGCGTTCCCTGGTCCAAGAACTGAGTCATAAAGTTGATTTCAGAGGAAATGCTGCAGGAAATTTCTTGCTGCAGGAAATGTTGCACAGGACAAGGCCAAATTGGCAGCTCCATTTCCCCCCTGCTGCCATCTTTTCTTTTTCCTAGCCTGCCTCTAGCAAGGCACACACCAAAAGCTGAAGCCCTGCTGTACCTTGACTGCCATGGCAGTGCTTTTTGCCTGCCACCCGCCTGCTAGCTGGCCTTTCAAACTGTGGCCACCTCCAACAGACACTTCATATCGTTTCCTGTCATATTTGCAGTATTGATGACACTTATGTCCTCTGCCTCCATTATCGCTCTGTTTTGGTGTTAGACCAACCTAAGATATTTGTTGTAAAAACAAACTCTTGTTATAACTGTGGTGCCTGCGTGGCAACATCTTCTGTTTTTCTGTCCACAAACTATGTCTATCTAAACAGCAATATAAGAGATTCATATGCTCCTTGCATTGTGATGAGAAAGACTGGCCATTATACTGTTACTAGAAAACTGAGGCTGCCCCCATGAAGGGGGGGAGAGAAAGAGACTGACCCTGCACCCCATATTGATGGATCATAAGACCTGCCACCATATATCCCTGGTAAGATTGGCCGTAACTCCCATTAGAATTCGTGGAAGAAGTTAGTTGCAGCTAATCTGAGCTGAAATTGGTACATTAAGACTAAATATTTATTTTATTTGTATAAAATCTAATGAAAGTCAGCACGAAGATTGGAATTCCTAAAAAAAACATCCTGGGGAAAAAAGCTTAAAGAAATTTCTGTATTATGTTTATATCAAAAGAAAGAAAAGAACCACAATTTGCTTCCTGCATATTAAATAGTTTGAGGTCCAATGGGGAGGAGAATATCTCCAAGGCATTTTCATTATTTCCCCTTTATTCACACCAACCAACAAACAGAAATCTGTATTTTTGCATGCAGGCGTAAAAAAAATGTGCAATGCACAAAAAATTAAATGGTGCAGGCAAAGTTAATAAATGGGGCGTGAGCAAAACCTTTCAACAAAAATACATTACTTTTTTTCCCTGAGCCTCCAACAATTCCATTTGTTCATAAGTGTGTCAATTTTGACTTCCACTTGTTCTAGAAAGCAGAGTGCAGTTCATAGGATCGATGAATTTATGGATATATACACCCATTTTTGACAGCTGACCTGTCAAGATCAGCGCCTGAAAAACTAATTTCCAGCACTGTTAAACAAAATGAGCACTGCAGCTGTTTGATAAGACTGTTACAGCCCCCATTCCTTTCAGCAATTAACCATACCTTCTAGCAGAATTCTTGGAGCCAGAGGTTACAGTACAGTCATCATCTGATGCAAGAGATATGGCTCTTAAATCTGATAATGACAAATGTTGTTCATGGGGATCTGCCACTTGTGGAATACATTTCATAAACTGCTGGTCTCCAGCAAATATATCTGGTAAAGCAAGCCAGTGTGTATGAACGTGGACGCACGCACACACACACACACACGCACACACACCCCTGAACTTCCTTACTTTCAAACCCTAATATTTACAGTGGTTGTGGATGCCAGCACAGCGTGCAACACAAGAGCAGTGTGACGTTCTGAATTGTGATGCTATATTGGTACTGATAAACCAAATCCAAAGCTCTTCTTTACTGAAGTTTCTGGCAGCTTCTAGGAGGGACATGAAGGGATATAAAGGCTGGAATCCATGTGTTTGGTGCTTCCTTATGTTATGGCCATGTGAAGAATTTTGATGGTGGTGTTTTGGAATTAGATAACTGAGCTATCACACTGATTTTTACCCTGTGGGTCACAACTCCAATGGGATTGTAAAGTGTCATATAGCTGGGGGTTATAACAGCTTCACTGTCAATTATTTTACCAGGAGGGACTGTGGAGCACATAGAAGAGCACTGGTATGCTTTCAGTGGATGGCCAGGACATGATTAGCGTGACTAGTTGAGTCACTAAGGTTTGCATCACCCTGAGCAGGAGTTCAATGTGTAGATAGACCTTCTGATAGACCTCCTCTCATGTAATGGTCAGGCCAATTCCCCAGGTGGCGTCACAAGGATAATAACAGATTGAATCTATAAACTGGTCTTGGCAGTATGAAACTTAGGGAATAACAATAGAGGGGGAAGCAAACGTATTGGCATTAAGGAGAGTGTTTCTGCCTGGAATGCTATTTTGGTGGAAACTATGACTCAGCAAAAAGTCACAGATTGGCTCACGATTTTATGTGCACGATCTATTTCCTAGAAGAAAGGGGGTTGTTCAGCTTGTAGAGGTCCTGCACCAATTAGGGACTGCGGAGAACATGGCTGCGTGACCATACAGCTGTGATGAGTATTGTTAGATAGAATTTAAAAACAAAATTGCTGAGCTCTGAGTGTTATCTCAGAGCTCGTCTGAGTGTTATCTCTGCACGTCTCTCTGTCTTTCGGTCATATACATTAAATGATATGTAATATGTTGGTAATATTCAAAACAGCAAGAATTTAAAAATTTTGGGCAGTAGTGGTGCCACATATCCCATGCGCATCACCCAGTGGAGCCAGTGAGTGTGACCTAGAAGGGACAGAGCCAGCGCACAACTGTTGGCTTTTGGGACAGCACCTGTTGAAAGGGGACAGCCAGAGTGAGTGGCTGTTTCACTGCAAGAGAAGCTGCCAGAGTCCCAGGAAAAGTGTCAGGAAAGTGACTGGTTAAAGTTTGGGCTGCCTGCTATCCCAGCCATGGCCACCTTTTGCAATCCCTGACATTGGGCAACACCCAGTATGGAACTGGCAAAGAGCTGGGTAGATTGTGACATTATTGCAACCCAAAAGTGGCGGCCATTAACTTCATTTTGGGTTGAGCATCTACCAGGAGGGGATGGCCAGAGCCTGCTACATAACTGCAGCTACATCACTGCATGAGAAACTGCTGCTACCTCAGCAGAAGGCAATGCAAAATTAAAAATGTAGTGAGAGAGAATGGTCTGGACACTGGCAAGGCCAGAAGAGGCAAGGTAGGTCACCAGTCTGATACATAACTTTTTTTGAGGGGGTCATTGCATGAAAAAGATGGAAGACCCATAGATTCTACTCACATATTCAGTTGTTGAAAATGAGACAAAAGCATGCACTGATGTCAAGAAATTGATCATGGTACAGCGCAATTTATAGTCCTTGTTTTAGCAAAATTAATATCAAAGCTTTCACATCATAGAAACAAAGTGACATGGAGATAGGATTGTTTAAGCATGAAAAGGTTTCGAGGACATTAATCATGACATTAATCTCATTTTGAATATTTTGAATGGCACCATGCAGTTTCCCTTGAGGAGAGGAAACAATAATGCCATAGAAAAGGTGACAATTATGGAATTATCCCTTTACATGGTTCACGTTAAGAAAGTCATCAATTAGATTAGCCAGAATTAAGCAATGTATGCACTGAATATGGTTTCATGCTTTCTTCAAAGTGCTCAACTAATGAGCTCAAGAAAGCATTTGTGCCTTTGGCTATATCAGGACCAGTTATGAGAGAGTTTTCTATAACTTCCTCTGACAGTAGGATAAGGGGACTTAAATCCTCAATGAAGCCTCCCAATCCCCTCTGCTGGATACAAACTGCCAATTTTTGCATGGCCATTTCTGGGGCTGGGGGAAAGGAACAGCACTGGGCCCTCACTTCAGTGAGACAGAAACCCATCCTAAACCTATAAAGGACTGGTCTGTCATTTGGAGGTGACAGCAGAAGCAGCTTCTACTTCTGGAAAATGGTTGCCAATGGACCAAGCAGTTCCACTGGATCAGGTAAGGTAGTGGTGGTAGTGCAGAGTGGGTGGACAGGAGGTGAAACTGGACAGAGATGGGTAAGAATGGGAAGAAAACCAGAGGGGGTGGATCTGGTAGGACAGATGTGTACCATGTCCAATCCCCATTTGGAAGCTCCCCACTCCTTTCTTATCAGACTTGCACCAGCTTGAGAAATTTGACTCAAAATCCCTGCACACAGTTGGTGTACTCCCTCATGTGCATATATTATCCATGTTTTAAAAAGCAATGCAGGTAACAAAATGGCAACTTCAGGTGCCTTTATTCAAAGTCAGCTTGTAGCTCATATCAGATCCAATGAACTAGCTAAATAAAATAGGCTGAGGCAGTTATTCAGGGCGAGGATTTGGCTTCGATTTGCAAATTTATGGCTCTATATAAAGGACAGTAAACTTTCACTATGGTATAGAATAATGGAAGTATGAGCATTAAATAGAATGATTTTATAATGAACAAATCATTCGAGACAAATTTCATTGCTTCCTGACAGAATTGTGAATTAGCAATTGGGGAGGGGGAAATGGAAAGTGAGAAAATATGCTGGTATCTAATTTCAAGTACTTATTCTAGTTTCTAATTTCAGGTACTTTTCCCCAAAATAATATGAACACTTTTTCCTAAAAGTGACATTGCAAATAAAGGAACTGCAAAGCAAACAAAGAAGATTCACTGAAGCGACACTGAGTGGCAACTACATGATTCAGAGTTGCACCCAATGTCGCTTTGCAGGAGGGATGGGCAGATAGCTCAAGGGGATGATAAGAAGTGTAAAACAATACAGTTCTCAACATTTCAGGGTGCTGCAGAGTTTATGCAGCAGCAGCAACCAGACATCCATCTCTGCCGCAGCAATAATGTGAGATGGGTGAGAGGAATCCGGGAAATGCAATGCCAGGGGACTGAGATCCCGATAGGAACTAATCAGTGATAGGATTCAAAGAAATTAACAACCGGTTCTATGCCCATCTGGCAGCAACTTTTAAATGATTATTTTTAAACTTTATATGTCCTGTCTCTCATTAACAACCAGTTCTATAGAGTAGGTGTGAACCTGCAGGAGCCCACCACTGGAACTAATGCTATAGAGGCTAAGGTCCATGTAGGAGACAGCTACAATCTCGATTAAAGCATAGCCTGCTGTAACAAAAGATAGGATAAATGGCAAGCTTTAGCAGTACTTGAGAAAGCAACTACCACAAACCCAGTTATTCTATGAGAACCTGAAATTGGGGCAATCAATAGCAAAAAGAGAGAAAAGATAGCGCACAAAAAATCAGAGAGCTGTGCTCAAGTGGCGACTGCCGGTGAGGCGACTGTCGCTGCATGAAAGAACAGCAGACGGGATTATCATACAGGAATCAGTTTTGCCATAAGTTGCTGGGCCGCAGGCATGTTCATGCTGTTGTGTTTAGCGTTGGGAGAGAAACTCTGCCAGCAAAGAGATGCTGAAAAATTGGAGAGGTCGGGAAAACAGCAGAGCTTCAACTCTTAAAACTATGAAATAAAAACAGTTCTCTTTCAGATGACATGACACTGGATCCAGACAACCCAATGCAAGTTTGCAGGGAATCTTCGTCAGGGGTAATCAGTGCAGTGGCAGCTTGCAAGCAAGGATTTTCCCATACCCAGCATACTCTATTCACAGAAGATTGTCTGTCTGTCTGTCTGTCTGTCTGTCTGTCTAGATAGAGAGAGAGAGAGAGAGAGAGAGAGAGAGAGAGAGAGAGAGAGAGAGAGAGAGATAGATAGATAGATAGATAGATAGATAGATAGATAGATAGATAGATAGATAGATAGATAGATAGATAGATATGTGCCTGCTTAATCAGCACAATATTATTCATCTGCACAGGTGGCCAGTCTGGTATCTGTGCACGTCAGCTGGCAGAATTCAATTCTGGACTGGCTCCAAGAGAAAATATAACTCGTTATTTAGAAAGAAATAACTGGAAATTATTTAATCATTTCCATATGTCACTTTCATACAAAGTGTTGCTACCTTTTTGTCATTCCCCATTCAACAAATATACCCTATTAGAGCTGACTGAAGCTACTGGGTAGCCTGGTAGTGCTGACCTCCACTGCTGTAGATGTCTAAATCTGATGGCACATCTGATAGCACATCATCTTGCTCCTTCCTACATGGGGTACCTTTGAATGATGCAATGAATGCTGAACCAAATGAGAGCACTCCCAGCACCATCCATTGCATTCCCTGCCTGTACAGAGGGACAAGGGAGGTAAGAGATTTGGCCTGACAGCTGCACAATGCTACCTCCCCATCCCCATTCCTCTCCTGGGACTTGCATTAGCGAAGGACATGCATTATTGCAGGTTGGAAGACATATATGAAGTTAGGGAACTTAAATCCCCTTTCCCTGCTGAAGTGTATTGTTCTGCAAACCCCAACAGATACATGCTTGCCCATTTTAGCATTGCAGCACCAATGGAGTGGAGGAAAGATAAGATATGGCTCTAAGAAAGTCAGTTTTAACTCAGTTTTCAAGCAGGTTTACATAAATTGTATGCCACCAAGCTGTATATTTCTCTCCTCCCATAAATGGCAGCAGACTAAGGGCTCAATACACTTCCTGGGTTCTGCTGCCAACCTGAGGGGGCAGTGATGGTTGTGAAGTGCTAAAATGGAGACTAATTGGCTGTGTTCAGCTTGCCCAAGCCTGAATTAATAAAGCAAAGCAGTGCCAAAGAAACTCAACTAAATTGGAAGGTGCTCTTTGGTCCAATATTCTTTATTGTAGGGAAGGCAAAAGGGATATGTAGTCATTCTCTGTAAGATATCATTTACCTAGCCAAAATTTAGTAAAATGTATTCTTCCTTTTCTTGGAAGACACTTTTTTGCATACAAATGTGTTGAGGAGGAGTGGTAAAGAGTTATAGATTCAGAATAAAATGTACTTTAAAAAAGGAAAGGACTGGAGGCACAACCACATGATTTGGCGTAAAAATAGTGACTGCCAAAAACATTTGTCATCAGTACATTATATGCAGTATATTTATATATTTATGCATACATCAACACTTTCATAAATGTCAGGGTTTTGAAAAATATAATTTATATAACTGGCATGCAACAAAATAACTCATGGCAGTTATCTTGGTCTCTTCATCATCAACACAATCCAGTCCCAGTTTCTTCTTCAAATATGATTATCTATATCAATTAATCAATTACTTATTCCTGACTTAATATAACAAAATGAATTGTGATAAGCCAAGTCAACCTCACCAGTTTCACTACCAACTTGGTTGGTTTTTAGATGGTTCTGTCTTAATAACTGAGCTCCAGGGAGACTGGTATCTGCCAACACACTGGCAAAGATACAGTTTGTTAAGAACAGGAAAAATTATAGATAGTAGGTCAGGGTGACCTGATGATCGGTAAAACCCGGATTTGTCCGGATTTTTAGCCTCCTGTCTGGGTGTCCTACATTTTGGCATCATTGTCCTACATTTTGGTTTCATTTTGAAACTTCATGATAGTGCACAGTACCCCATCATGCCATATGTCGTTGGACTCATATTGAAGAGCTGAATCCAATGCAAAAATCAGTTTGGAGATATCTCTTTCCTATCAAAAGTTATGGTTAAAAAACAGGAAAACAAAAACAAAAAATACATTTTTTGGCAATTTTTTTCAGTGGGTAGGAATTTTGGCCTGGGATTAGGAATTTTGGCCTTGGGGTTCAGGAATTTTGGGTTTGGCATCTGGCCACCCTGTGGTAGGTTATGGTTGATATTTGTTCAACAAACTTTGGAGTAGTGCTCCTAATTCAAAATTGACCTGCACCACAGCTCTGCTCACTACATATTTCCCTCTTTCTCCTTCCCCCTCTCCTCTTCACATCCTTCTATTTGGGATGAGGAGTTGCATCACATTCCCCACCTTTCTTTCAAGCTGGCTCCTTGCTGGTTAGATATGGCTTAGGGTAGATTTTTCATAAGCAAAGCCACACACATGGAATAAATGATTCTGAAAAAGGGTCCCATGAGACACTTTAGCCCAGCAGTTCTTAAATGTTTTGGTCTTCAGAGCTTTTCCATTCTTTACAACCATGGAGAGCACTAGGGCTCCGAGGAGAACACACTGAGAAATGTTGCCCTAGGCTAACATTGCAATTTCTGACACTCTAATCTCCTTCTCTCCCTTTTGCCTTTTTAAAATCATGACAGCAGGATGAGGAGCAACTGTGCCTGCAGTTTGTACAATGCCAGACCAACAAAACAAAGCTGGACAACAACCACCTCCAACGGTGGTACATGCCTTCTTCTGAGCCAACTCTCACCATTCTGTGCCCAAGATGGTTGGCTTAGCTCTCTTTTTCATAGCAGGCAGACACTTGCCACACCTAGTAAGGAGCCTTCTCCACCTTGCGAGTAAGGTGACCCTATTGGTCAATGACAAAATATTTCTTTCATTTATACATTTCTATAATGGAATATCTTGGTTCTTTAACATAAATTAATTGGATTCTGGACTAAGTTTGTGAAATGTAGAACTTTGACACAGTTTGTTCCTTAAGAAACCCATGACATCAAATGTACAATCATGATGCATTTCAAGGTGCATTTCACAAATGCATGTGAAATCCATGATCAAGGATGGAAAAAGACTCTTGAGTTTCCTGGATATATTTATTTCTGTCATCCAATAGTCCCATCTCTGATTTTTAATTGAATTACAGCTGCCTCACATATCAGCTATGTTCAAAGAGCCATCGTGTTATCCACTGTTTTGATATGGGCAAGTGCCATTATATAATCTGCAGAGAGCCATCATCACTAGACTAAAAAGAAGCATATGCGGACACAGAAAATAATTAAAATACGCTGGCTTTAAAATGGCAAAACGTAGCAAAGTCAGAACAGGTTCAGTTTCCTTCCAAACTGAGGGCACTGAAGATACTTATGATGTATATGCCGTGCCATATGTTTAGAAGGAGGAGGCAAAGGGACAGGTGAAGTTTTTCTGTAACATCCACTGTGTCCCATTCTGCTCTTCCCCCACAATATAGGCTTAGACCACCTAGCAAAATTGGAATCATCCATCTTTTTTGCTGGCTTCCTTCAAATGCCAAAAACATATCTTTACAGACCTAAAGAGGATGTTTACAATAGACTTTCATCTTGGTTACATCTGAGGCCAAGGAGCAAAAAAATCCAAAACAGAAATACAATTCAGCAGCACTCTATGGCTAGGATATATTATACTTGTTTTGTGGAACTAGAAAGCAGCAAACATTTCTGACCCTTGTCAACACTATAACAAAGCAGCCAACTGGGAAATAGTCTGAAGTATATACAGCAGTTGTAAAATGGTTGATGTGCATCAATACTGTACAGTCCCTTTATCACACTGGAAAATAAACTGGAGAGCTCAAGACAGCATTTCCACTCTATAGCTCTTCACAGCCAAAACGTGCAAGATAAATATGGATTCTTTATATCAAATGAAAAGTCTAAATTACATGTTGGATGCAATCACACTCGGTAAACATATCAGAAATGCACACTGAATGCTCACAAGTCCTCTGTGATGGCTACTTTTGGCTAGGTAGGTGGGGAAAAATGGTTTAAATCGTTTGATCTAAGAAACATGATGCAAAATGCCAATCCCAACCCCACATTACAGAGGGAAAAAACCTTCTGATGCATGATGTAAAAATACAAGGTTATAAATTTATGATGCACTAAGGAGACAGTATTTGTTTTGCAAGGAGGTCTTGGTTCTGTAAAGTATAAAGTATCAAAAACTGAACAGCGCATTACCTGGGGCAAATTCATAATTCCAAGTATATGGTCTTCTGCAGTAACAACAGTAAGGCTACAATCCAGAGTAACTACGGGACCTTTTACACTGACATAATTACAGTGCCACCTATGGAAAACGCATAAAGCAATCCAGAGTAAGTGCCTCTTACGTCTTCCTGTAGTTACTCTGGATTGTAAGGTTAATGTCACTAGGAAGAAGATTAAAAATGCACATGCAATTAGTTACAGGCGTGCACCACTTAAGGCCTGAGTGGGTGCGTGGTGTGCATTTACAGCCTCTAGCCATTTGCATGGTGTTCCTGTGGCAAATAACAACAGAATGCCTTTTGCAGCACTGCGCTGCCAAGTATAGTGACAGATCAAGAGATCTGCCATCATAAGCACCACATAGGACTGGGTTGCCCAAAATTGTTTTTTCTAATCAACTGGCAACTGTGAATACTAAAAATCTGACTTCCTGTTTATAATCTACTGAATGGCAAGAATAAAAACTGCCAGTGATTTGTGCTTTCTTCAAAGAGTTGCACATCCAAGATCTAAACCTGCTGCTTATAGGCAGCTGATTAATTCTGAACCTAGGAGCTGAGAAAATTTGGCTTCCCTGGTAAATTACTTGGGGAAAATCCTAACCTTAGGGTGGCAAAACTCATTGATTATCCATTCCCGTGGTAATGTAGGGAGGAAGCACATGTCTGTGCACTGGCCTAACCCTCTCCCAGGAGTGGTGCAGAAGTGTCTGACAGCACTTTTTTGTGACACCAGTAGGCTAGCACAGGACTTATGCTGGGGCTTAGGCCAGCCTAACTGCAGATTAGGATTGCAGCCTAACAAGTTGCGTCAACGGCTCAAGTCACTGAGCCAAAATTTGGGTTTAAGATGAAGACAAAGACAGATTTAACAAGAACCTTATTGGTGCATCTGATTTTATTAGTTTAGGCTCATATCTGCATACTGAAAATACTTTGATTTTCTCCTCAATTTGTCAAGGTGATATTTTTATGCATTCCCATTCCCAGCCATATAGAAAAATCAAAGAATTCACATGTCATTGTCAGCAAGTTAGTGGGACTATCAGAAAAAGGGTAGATTTGATCATTGCGATGTGGCTTCAGAGAGAGGATTACCAGGAAGGAGGGGGAGGTGATGACTTCCTCATAGCTTCATCCCCCATCACCCTGGTTTGGTTGCAGCAATCAAACACGGCCAATGTGTTCTCTTCCTTGGTGCAAAATATTTGAACAGGAAGATATTTGAACACTTTCAAGAACAGCATGGAAGATTGTGCAAGCCAATACTGAATTCTTTACCTCATGGATAATTAGGTATGACAGCCCATTCCCAACCCTCACCATTGGCAACAATGCAGCCATATCAAGGAAGTGCACGCTACATCCAGTGCTGTGAGAGGCAATTAAGAAACCTGGGAGAGGTAACAAAATATTTTTGCTTTACCCCTCTTTAAACATCCTGAAGGCCTATGGGTCTTCTGGGACTTACACCAGTTATCTGGCTGGCATCAGTCCAAGGAATGAAGATATATTTTGAAGAGAGGGGGTTTGAAAAGAGAGGATAGGATCCTGGCACATGCTGGTGCCACACCATCCGCAACATGTCTCCGGTCCACTCCATCACAAAACATCCCCAATCCTTCCCCTTCTTGCCTTCCCAACTTATTGAAAGAAGCAGAGCCTTTGAGAGCCATTTCTGTATTGTATCAGCAAGCCACATTCAACTATTTTATTCTTACTTTAGCTTGTAATGCCTTTTCCCAAGGCATGTTTAGTATTCTGACATTATTAATTATGACAATGTCAGCAACTCTTGAAAAGGTCCATGGGGTCAGTATTCAAATGTGATTAATTGAAAAATTATTTTTCCATGAGACTGGTTTTATTAATCTAGATGGCATTTGAATTTTTAAGTCCAATGATAAGCAAGATTGTATTATTAGAACCAAAGTTATTAGATTAAAAGGCAGGCAAGTTCTTGTACACATGAGGATAGAATGCAAAGACATACACTTTTACAAAATCAAACTATTAATCTCTGGAATTTATAAAGTAAAATATGTTTTCCATTTTGCCAAAGATAATGGACATGATCCAACCAAGCTTAAGCATTCCAAGTCATAATACTGTAAATGTGCTTTTTCCCTTCTTTCACTGAACTAAAACTACCTGCTTTACTTCAGTTAGCTCATGCCCTTCCAAACTATAATCCTAGTTTAACTATAAACTATAACTGTTGACAGTCTCCCAATACCTGCTTACATTTTTGTATGAAATTTATCCCCCCCAAACATGGTTACACACAGCCATTCAATTATGCATACCTAGAATCCTCCAGAAATGTAGACTGGTGGGAGTATTTATTTCCAACGAATGAGAGAGAGAGAGAGAGAGAGAGAGAGAGAGAGAGAGAGAGAGAGAGAGAGAGAGGGAGGGAGGGAGGGAGAATGTGTGTATATGATGAGGACTTAACAAATTCCAGTTGTCACGGCACCTAGAACTTTTATTGTGATGCCTCATTGCCTGGCCAGGCATATTCCAATAGTGGCCTAACCTTCCTGGGGGAGCAGGGGGTAGGCCAGTACATTACCTCCCTGCATCATCACAGGAACAGAAAGACCAATGAGTTGGGCCAGCCTAGGTTAGGATTGCACCTCTTTCTCCTTAGGGCACAATCCAGAGTTAGGATTGTCCTAAGTGGATTGTCCCAGTGAGGATTGTCCCAGTGAGGAGTGCCCTAGCTGGGCTGCCCAACCATTCTGAATCCAGAACAGAAAGTTATGCTGCACCCAGAGAGTCAGGAAGCCTGGACTGCCCTAACTGCTCCAGAGCATGCTAAGTCAGTGACAGCTGGGGAGGGCTTGCTCCTAAGGAGACCCCCTTCAGATCACACTGAACAAGGAACAGCTGTGGTGCCTGCATTATAAGGAGTCCCTGATGAGATGCCATTACAGTCTACAGTGAATACAAGGGGCTTCTTGGAGTGGTCTGCTGTATCCCCAGGTTAGTGGACTGTCGTAGTTGTGCCATATCCTGAAGACAAGAGGCAGGGGTTGCAGCTAGGCTGGCCAAGAACTCAGATTTTTGGTCAATACTGCCATTCTTACTCTGGCTTATCATGGATCCCTATGGGTCTACTCATTACTATACCTGCTCCTGAGGTAGCATAACTCTGAGGAGCTGGTAGAGGGCATTCCTGCCCTGGAAACAGGCTCTGGATACCAAGTAACTGTTCTGCTCTAGGGAATGCTAAACATGCCCTCAACATGCCTCTCCTGAACTGTTTAGGCTGGCCAAGCTAGGGCAACCCAGGTCCACCTGTCTTGGGACAGCCTATGTTGCCAAGCCTTTTCCAGAATAACTAGGGTGGCCCATCTTGCAGCAAGTGATAGATAGGGTAATCCAAGTGCACTTCTTGGATTGTGCCCTTAAGCTCCTCTCTTGCAGCAAGACTGATGGAGAAAGAAAGAAAAAACAACAAGTGGAGCACTATCTGTTGGGTACATATGCCTTTCTCTAGGGCCTGCAGAGGCCAATGTAGAGGGCTTGTACTGCGAGGAGCAAGCATGAACTGTGATGCCAACAAGGCTGAAATTGCCCAGTTACCAACAACTACTTCTGTGTAACCACAAGACCCACACAGCAGACCGAACAAGAGGTGTATATCCATGTAGATGTTTCAGAAAAAAACATATCCTGGTCTCCATCTTCCAAAACTCACCTCCTTGGAGACTATGGCTGCAATCCTAAAGACACTTCTGGGAGTAAGAGCCATTGAACACATAGGGGCTTGCTTTTGTTTTTCAGGACATATGGCAACCCTAACAAGAAGTCATGAGGTATACTACAATAGGTGGTGTTATCACTTACCTAATCTTTTTTAACTGAAAAATCTGTCTGGCTCCAAAATACTGGGTGCAGTCCCTCAATCCAAAGCACCTTTGTTGAGCCCTAAATGACTATTCTAGGGGCCTTCTGATATGATCAAAAAGTGGAAAAGTAATGGGAATGGTGTTGCTCCAGGTCTCTTAACCAATCTCAGCATGCCATACAAGTGACAGGTAGTTCTAAATGAGCTCATCACGACTCCTCTGTTCAATAGCAGCTTCCAGGCACCTCTATTACATATATGCTCAGGCTGAAATAAAACCTGTGAATGGAGAACTAATGAGTCATAAGAGAAGGTGTTGACAAGTTGGATCAGTAGCATTTTAGTTAGTAAGGCTGCAAGATAACCATGACTGTTCTTCGGAACAAAAGTTTGACTTGTTTAGCTAACTAGCCAGCCTTTGGAAGGCCATGTTTTCAGTTCTTACAGCATTTCTTAAATAATTTAAGAAAACAGAAGAGGTATTGTTGAAGATAAATCAAGATGTAGCACATGTACATGTACCTGTACATCTGAACTACTCTATCCAAAATAACAGTACATTGAATGAAATATTACATGTTTCCAGTAATGACTTTCACTGTGGAAGAATGATTTTGTGCTGACCATGTAATGGTTGGTTGTAAGAATCAACTGGCCAGGGAAGCTTAGGATTAATTAATCCAGGCTTATTAATCAGTTGACAATTGCAAAATCAAGTGTTGATTGGAATAGGCAAAGGAATGGTCACTGACCAACCGACCGACCGACCGACTGTCCTTCCATCCATCCCTCTATAATTGAAAAGTCACTGACTGAGTCACTCATTGACTCACTCATCAACACCTGCCAAAACCAACTCACTGACTCATCAACAACGCACCAAAAGTAATAGACTGAGAAGTATGAAATTTGGGGTGGGTGCACCTTCTGTGATGGAGGCACCCACTAAGAACCAGTTTTTGGAAATTCCAACAGGAAGGTGATGAAAAGGGGTGCAACACATTTTCCTCCCTATACTTTACATTGAAGAATCCCTGATTGAGGGAAACTCTGCACTAACCCCCGTACCTAGAAGCATGAAATTTGGAGAGGGTGTTTCCTTCTGTGACATTAACACCCACTGAGAACCGATGTTGATAAATTTAACCCTTAAAGGGGTGAAAAGAGGTGCAACATGTTTTTGTCATATACTGAACATTGAAGACTGACTGATCAACATCCAGCCATTTTGATGCCCCCTGCCTGATGCACTGGGGGGATGGTGCACATAGGGGATGGTGTACATGGGAGTTGGTGCTCATGGGGATGTTGAGCAGGGGGATGTTGGACATGGGGTTGATGCGGATGGGGGGTTGATGCGCATGGGGTGGTTGAGGCATATGTGGGATTGGTGCGCATGTGGGGTTGGTGTGCATGGGGGTGATGTGAATAGGGTGTTATATGCATTGGGGGATGGTGTACAGGGGTATTTTACTCCTGCAACGCGGGAACATTTCGCTAGTATAGAATATATCTGACTATAGACAATGACTCTCCTAGCCTGGAGGTGGTCCAGACCAGGAGGAATACAAGCTGTAAGACATTCCTCTTGGCCTTGACTACTGTAAATGATTTTGTCAAGGACTCAAATACACCAAGCCCAAGGTACTGCTCAAAGTTTGTTTCCCTTGAGTCCATCGCTTTCAGGTGGACTCTGGAATGGGGTCATGAGCAGCAATTCCCAAATCTGTTCCATCCCATGAGCTTCTATTTAATGAGAAAAAAAAACACAAACCTATAGGGGTGCCAAAAGTTTTTTTATGATTCTATACAGTCAGCAATGTTTTAGGTATAAAATCTTTTATTGCATGTCTTCCCACTTTATAGTTCTGTGATGGGCTTTCTTGCATTGCTGATACTGAAAGTGGTACAAACTGGCGTTGTTCTTACACTAACCTAAAACCTTAATTAACAAAACCCACTACTAAACTGTACTCAATTAAAACATGTGTAATTTCCCTCTCTGCTCCCAAAGCCAGTGCATACATTTGGTGGCACCTTTTCAAACTCTCTTTTGGGCACACTCCACCTATCAGACAATGAGCTTGTATAATAATTAAATTTGGTGTAATTACTTTACAAAGCGATCAGTGACAGTCTATGGTTCAGGAGAAATTAATCCTCCAAGTCTTCCAACATCATTTCAGTTCCTGGTTCTAAATGAGATTTTCAAAGAATGTAATTTATAATAACTAAAATCCCTAATGCACACTTTCAATATAGCCTTGCTTTGTAGCTCACAGGTAAAATGCTTCTGAATTAGAATCCTTCTAAGATAATGAGTTACCTATGCCACACTGGTCACCTGCACAGAAGCAGAAACATAATAAGAATCCATAATGACATTTATTCTTTTAAAAAATCTTTATTGATTCTTTGAGACTCATACAAATGGGTTATTTTATTTCTACTTTTTTCTGCCCAATTTGATGATTTTTTAAAAACAGAATTATCCCATATTTATCTCCAGCCTTTGCCTATTTTTATATTTAATCAGTTTTCTTTAAAAGGAAACCCCAGGCAGAGGGTTGGTGGGGGGAGGGCAAAGCCTTCATAAAGTTTTACAATTCAGGCCTAGAACTTCTTGTATAAGTAGATTTGTGTCTTGATTGTAACACTTTAGTTGGTATAATTGGAGTTACATGATGGAACCATACATTCCTCGCAACCGTACATTCCAACACACAAACTAGCATGTTAGAACTCTTGACCATAGCACTATTTTCTAATTCTAGGGAACATTTTAATGGGGAAACATTGGGGAAACATTTTATGGGGAAACATTTTATCATGTCTTCCCAAATCTTCTGATCAGGGACAGCCAAAGATCTCCTGACACATGCAGAGGGATGTCAAGTGCTAACACTCTCTACTGTTCTAGTGTTTAAGATGAGCATTCTTCTCCACTGCACATGGTGACAAGAGCTGTAACACAATGTTTGTCATCCTCTGGGTAGGGGACCACTGGAGGTCCTTGGCTACTACCCAATGGTCCGTGAGAGGTCTCTGCCCCTACTCCCGGCAGGGGACCAAAGGCTGTCCATGGCATCTGCCTGAACAGTCCGCAAGAGGGCTGGAGGAGGTCTCTGTCCAGCCCCCTAAGTGCCTCTGGCCCTGAGCAGGAGGGCTCTGTGGGATAGTGCAGCCAGCCAGCCAACCAGCAAGGAGCCAGCTTGTAAGAGAGGTGGGGAATGTGACGCATCCCTTCATCCCAGCCAGAAAGATGTGAAGAGGAGAGGGAAGGAAAAAGAGGGAATGACAGACAGAGACCTCCATTCTAGACAGGGGATAAAGAGAGAAGAGAGAACGATGAGGGGGGTGAAGAGAGGAGGGGAGAAAGAGAGAGAAACCCCAACAATCCTAGCCAAGATTGGGGGGAACTGAAGAGGAGGGGGTAGCTCCATTTATTAATTTATTATAATGAGATTTTACGGCTGGAGGCAGCTGTGCTCTGGGTAGGGAAGCCCTCGCTCCAGGTTGCCAAAAGCAGAACTCTCCCCTCCTTACCCATGTTGGTCCTTGGAAAATTTTTCCCCAGAACTGGTCCATGGGGCCAAGGAGGTTGAGGACCACTGCTGTAGCAGGCCAACATGGTTTCTTCAATGTTGTATCAAAAACATGATTGGAGAATTCCAATCCTGAATAGCAGACTCTGCCATATCGCAGGAAAAACTCTAGGAAGAAGAAGACTTCTGTTTCCCGATTCCTCTGTTCACCTCTTCCTTTACTTATCCAGGGAGTAGATGTAGGGAGAGAAGGATGGAGGCAAGTTGGCAGAGATGGAGGCTTTGTGACAATTTGCTGCCTGAGCTGAGTGCTGCAGTTTGGCTCCATGGATGGACTAGCCCTGTTCCTGAGCACAGACTCACAATCTGGAGACTGGATATATAGCTCAACCCATTCTGAGAATTAGGCCATTGATTCAATCCATGCTGGGGAAACTATTTGGCAATAAAAACCACAACAGCAACAACACCCCCCCCCCCCGCAATCAAACAAAAAACGCCATAAGACAATAACTGAAGAAAAATATATAGGATAAACATGCGCCAGCACAGACACGCTATATTTATAAATAAAATCTGGTTTGAAATATTTACTGTCTGTTTGCATTTTGGAAAGTTGTTAAAAACTCTTAATGCTTGCAGCCAAATAAAACAGGTTACTTCCTCTCCCCCCACCTGCTTCTCAATTAATTAAAGTGTGTGGAATGTAGAAGGACTTTAAAAGCATTTGACAGTATAATCCACAATGCCAGCAGAAATATGACAAGGCTAATCATTTCGTTTAAAAGACGATAACTTTGCCTTGCAGGCATGAGCCTCCTATCAGATTTCCTGTGGATGGACAGTCAATAATGTCTTCCTAATCTCATAGAACCGACAGAGGCCAATATCTTATTACAAGATGGGGGGAAAACATCTCAAGAACTCTAATATTAGACATGTCACCAAAGACGACACTGCAGTAATTATGATGGGAGTATTAAGGAAGGAGTGTGTATTGAGTTTGCTTTCTTTAATCAAACCAGTGATTACAATTTCCAGTGTTTTGAAATTAAAACGTCTCTTCACTTTCTTTTCGTCCATTGTAAAGGCTGTTGTTCCTACCAAGGACAGTCATCACTGTGTTTCCTTCATAACGTTCCCTTTCTCATGGACGACTTGTTCACACATGGATTTTGACTGGTGGAAAGCTCTTCAGTGTTGTCCGAATGCTGGTTAAGATCCACCTACAAGACTACCAATGGGGCAAGGTTCCAAGATCTTGCAGAATGGGAAGGTGCAAGGGTGATCTACTTATAGTGAACAGATCAGGACAGACCTTACTGGGAGCCAAAGTGGCTACAGAAATAGTTCCCAAACTTCTACAAGGAAATCTGAACTCTGTATTAGTGGGGGTAAGGGCTGTGGGTGGCGCAAGTGGCTAAGACAAGACAGGGTGGCCCCACAAGACAGGGTGAGCTCCTGTCCTTAGCCCAGCTCTGCAACGCCAGCTGGATCCAATTGTATTGGCTCTGCCTTTCCATTGGACTAATTCAGTGGCGTGGAGAGGGGGGATTTGCTGCTTGGGTAACAGCCTATCCTCCATAACAATCCAACCCAGGCTTTTGTGCTTTGCATGCAGCGTATGCAGCACTGAGCAAGATACCAAAACTGACGGAGGCCTGCTTTATTAGTGGGAGTAGGGGCAGCGGTGAAAGCACTGCAGCAACTGCGCTACCGCCACAGTCAGTCTCCTTGTGGCATTGTTCCAAACAGCTATCTCTAATCATGACCCACCCACTTCCAAGTTGATGACTGCAAAGAAGGTCATGATCAGAGATTGGAGCTGTTTGGAGCAGCACAGAGGCATGGAGAAGAGATTGCAGGGCCCCACACATTCTCAGATGGCCAGAGCTTCCCCCAGGTTCCTTACAAAACCCCTAGAAAGCAACATCACCATGACTGCTGTGGTATCACTGCAGGAGGGATGGCAAAAGGCTCTGACAACTTATCCTAACTCCCCTCTTGGCCCTGGAGACCCAATATGGTGGTCTCAATTCTGTACCTCCTCAGTAGCAGATGCAGATCCAAGGAGACACTTTGGGGCCACTTCATGAAGTAAGGGAGAGTAAGGAGATCTGGTGCTTCTTCCTAGTAACATTGGATGCAGTGGTTGCCATTTTGGCACTATTGCAAATAGGAAGCCTGGTGTACTATTTGCTGCAGACGTGCCACTATTCAGGCATATTTCCCCCTGGATTGTAATAGAAAGAGAATAGAACCCTGAGGGCAAAATATGAACCAAGCCAGGCTAGAGAATTGCTTAAAAATCATTGAGAAAGATATGATTTCATATTAGCAGCTACTTGATAAAATGTACAACTCTACTTTCCAAACAGCAATAACTTATTTTGAGTCGCCAGCTTCCTTCCTGCCCCTTCTTGCTGGGTAAGTGAGGTCAACGTATTTCCCAGTTCCATTCCCCAAAATATCAAACAATGCCATATGCATCCTCTTTGAGATTTTTTTGTTTAGTTTGGTGCTCCAAAAGAATTCCAACTATCATGAATTCAATTCACTTGCTGCTGAAATGTAAGCCCCTTCCAGGCAATAGAGTGAAAACACTTTCATGAGATGCAGAAATGTTTATGTCCACATTCAAAAACATTAAGATGTATTTACAGCAATGTAGGGAATCAACAAGTCCTCTGTTTTTTCCGCCCCTGTAAATCAATTGAGCAATTGAAATTAGCAATAATCAAGACCAAAGAAATGAACAATATGTTTCAAATTACTGGTCCAAATCCGGAGAAGCAGCAATAGGTTATCATTCCAGTTAAACAGATTTGCACATGCAATTCAAATCAGCTTGGCAGTCTCAATCAATTAGGTTTGCAGACCATTTTCTTAAAGATTCAAATTGCAGTAAAGACTGATGGCCAAAATGGTTTAGCAGATGGATATTGGACTGGAAAATCCAACATAAATCTTAGAGGGTATCCTAGGGTTCAGTTGCAAATGTAGTTTACCTTGAAGGGTTGATATCAAGAGATATCACTGATGCCATGAACTCCTTGAAGGAATGACGATACCAATGTGACAGCTAAACTATTAATAATTGAAGTATTCTAATCCATCCATACAATGTGACCAGATTCCATAATCATAAAGAGGACAAGGCCTCCTAAAATGTAGGACACCCAAGAAAAATGTAGGGCATGACAATATAAAAGCTTTAATATGGTTTACTTAAACTTTATATTGCTTATTATTAAATGTAAATATTACATACTAGCGAAAAGCATACCCGCATTGCAGGAGTAACATTTCCCCATACGCCATCCCTCACAGTGCATCAAGACCCCACGTGCATCAACACCCCATGCACATCAGTTCCTCATGCGTATCAGTCCCTTGTGCACAACTTTCTCCCGTATTCAACTTTCCCCCATGCGTATCAACATCCCATGCGCAACTTCCCCCATGAGCAACTTCCTCCCCATGCGCAATATCTGCTGGGCCTAGAAGCATGGAATTCTGGGAGGGATTCATTCTGTCACCTGAACACCCACCAGGAACCCATGTGGAGAAATTTAACCCTTCAGGGGCTGAAAAGGGGTCAACATGTTTTTGTCCTATACTTAACATGGAAGAATGACCAACCTCCAACCAATTTGGTGCTCGGTGCCTGGTGCACTAGGGGGGATATTGTTTGTTGGAAGAGGTTGCACAGGAGAGGATGCTGCGCATGGGGGGAGGGTTGCGTATGGGAAGATGTGCATGGGGGTTGATGCGCATGGGGGACTGATGCACATGGGGGAAGTTGCGCATGGGGGACTGATGTGCATGGGGGACTGATGCACATGGGGGATAGCGTACGGCGGAATTTTACTCCCGCAACGCGGGTACATTTTTCGCTACTATATGTCTGTACCTTTTTAGCTACACTAAATGGCTTTGGATGGATGTTGTAGATAGATAATCCTTATGCTAATGCAGAAGAATTCTGGGAAACCAAGAAGCAATCTGATGCTCTAGGAAGCCACTGAGTGACCCCCCAATATACAAAGTATTGAGAGAATCAAGTGTTCTACCAAACACTGTGTATGTATAGAAAAAAATTGTGAGACACTTTCTAGGCCACTCTTCTCTATGATCTGTTAATTTTGTGTGTTCTCTGATTTTTTTGGAAAATTATTTAAATAAAAATAGAATTCAATCACGTAATTCCTGGTTTAGCCTAAAATAAAACACTCCAGAAGCAATCATTGCTATATATGTTGTTTGTAGAAATGAGATTTATATTTGCATAATTTTTTAATTTTCTCTAACTATTCTTGTGGAGATTTGGAGAAGATATGAGTAAGAAGCATACAGGGGTGGTATGCAATTCCAAAAAGCAGAAGAGAAAATTACCGTGAGTATAACCCTACCCTCTGGTTAGGCTAGCACCTAACCAGCTGTGCTGGCACCTAACCAGCTGGACTGTGCTGGCCTGGGGGTAAAGCAAAAGTCCCAAAAGGAACTTCTTGGGGTGAGGGAAGGCCAGAGGACAGACATACAACAGGTTCCCCATGCCATGAAGAGAGTGGGGAAATAGGTGAGTTGTGCTGGCCTAAATTGGTTAGATTATATCTAGAATGTGGCAAAAACACAGTGAGATGATGCTACCACATCTATTTGACAAGCAACCTGTCCAAAGCTTACAATTGTGGACTGTAAAGAAGATTTTTCTATTGCACATTTTTTCCCCAAAGTGTTAACTATCTCATGTACTGAGACATTGTTCTAAATATTGCCCCCTAATTTCCAGAATTATGCACTCATCGATAACAGCCTGCCAAGAATTGCATGCATCTTAATGTGAGCCATAAAGCCCCATTCCCAAAAGGAACCACCAAATCACACAGAAGGAAGATTAAAGTAGGACAGGATGTATCCTTTTAACACATAAAAGTTTTTTGTAACGTCAGTTCCAGGATTCATTAGTTTTGATGCTATTAATTTGAAGTAACTGTCAGAAGGATGCATGTGGGATGCAAGCTGATCTGAACAGAGAGATGACTCCTATAATCAGGTGCAGTTTGGAGGTAATATGCCATTAAGTACATCAGAAATTCAACTTTCTATACTAAAAAGGCAAATTCTGACTCAAGCTTCATTCGCGTAAATCTGGAGTGACAATATTAAATCAATGGTTTCTAGGAGAAGAAATGCGGGGGCCTTCAAATGGCAGATACCACACTAATAATTGTAATCACAAATACAGAAGAAAAACACCAGATGTCATTTTGATAAGAACTGGTGAAAGAAATCAGATATGGCAGTGGTCTCCAAACCCCAGCCAAGGTGTCAGATGTGGCCTACACTGAGCCTCTGGTCCTAACAAGCCTCTACCTCACCTAAAGGCCTTTCTGAAGGTTGGGGAGACCCCCACAGCCCTCAGAATACATGTTTCCTGTGATGTGCTGTTTCTATTTATAAGATGCTTGTGGGGTGGGGGAATCCATCTGATTCTGGGCTGGGGTCTATCTGAGTGTGTGTTTAATTTCTGTTATGTATGCTGGTGCTTGGAGAAATCCTGGAACTTCAAGCCCATTCATTCATCTCAGTTTTGTCTCTAATGTATTTATTTTTCCGGTCCTTGACACCATGCCAGATATTTGATGCAGTTCTCTGGCTGAAAGGTTTGAAGACCCTTGAGATATGAGATGAGGACAGAGGTCCACCAACAGCAGACTTTTCAAAAGAAATGGAAGTTTTCCAAATACTGTATAAGCCATTGTGAGAGATCAGTGCTCCTTCCATCAAACCATAACATCAGAACATCTTCTGCAACATGATTTAGAGCAGTGTCACTCAAACTAATTGCTGTGTGCTTAGAATACTACAGGATCTGGCAGGATTTCATCATGTGAAATCCTTCTCAATTTGTGGACAGAGACACTCTGGGCAGTCATGTAATATGCCTGGACATCTCAGAGGGCTGTACAACAGGATGTCCAGGTAGAATCAACTCCCCAAAGAGTCCTGTCCCCTGACTGAGAAGAATTTCATTCAGCACCCAGACAGAACCAAAGGGTTGTTCACCGGATGGAAAGATCTGTACAGATCCAGCCCTGACTTAGAGCTAAGTCAAAATTAATAATGAATATGCACAGATTTGTTTTTCTGCTGTTTGGGGAGTGTTGCCAACAGAGTCAAATTAGGCATTTTGCCAATTTTTGACACAGTGAGCCTGAAAGGTTTGCCATCGTTGTCCTACCTGGTATGGGAGCAACCAAAGAGCAGCAGCAACCATATCACATTGTGGCTGAGTTAACTGCCTTTTGTTAAAAGCTTTTGTTAATTGCCTTCACTTTAAATAAAACCATTACAGCCCTATGTATCCAAATTCATTGAATCCAAATTCATTGAATAAATCCAAATTTATTGAACACATGACAAAACATATTATTTAATTTCTTAATTAAACCGAGAGTAAGAAAGCTCATCTTATTGTGGCAGTTCCAACTCCATTGTGCTAACTGACAAAGTGAAGGGTTACAAGTAACCCTGAAGCCACACAGGTAGTTCCAAAGGTTTGATCAGTATCACAGAGACAATTTATTAAAATATAATTTTTAAAGTGCTCTAAAGCACACACCTTCTGCCACTGCATCTCCACCATTGTGCCCATGCACACTTCTCCATTCTTATACTCTTGCAAGTCCCTAACTCAACATCTCTCTCTCTCTCTCTCTCTCTCTCTCTCTCTCTCTCTCTCTCTCTCTCTCATTATTTATTCTTTCATGAGCTTTCATATACCAAAAAGGTCATTGTGCTTGTCTGTTACACAGGGGGAAAAAACCAGAAGATAGGCCTGTGGCACCCTAAAGGCCAACTAATTATGGCAAAGGCTTTTGTGAGCCTAGATTTTTTGTGAGTCTTCCTTGTGATCTGTGCAACGTAAGTTTTATCATAAAGAGTAAAGTGCAGCCAGCCATCAGTCTTGTCTCCTCCAATTTGCTTTGGGCAATATGTCGTTAACATTTTTTAAAGAGTGCTACATATATGTTTATCTGTTCAGATATTTGTTAATTACCTTCAAAAACCACGCATACACAGAAAAAAATGTTGAAAGCAGTTAAAAACTGCTATGAGGTCCTAGGGAAGTGAACAAATGATGTCACAGACACAGGTCAATAAGTATTCTCCGCAGCCAGGTCCTGCTTGGTCCTATTCATTGTTTGATCACATAGAATGGGGAAAAAAAGAATTTTGCAATGGACACAGTAAAGGCACTAGCAAACAGGCTTCACTGCCTTCTCTGCAAATTACCCTTGTCTTTAAGGCACAAATTCTAAAGACACTTTCCTGGGAGTAAGCCCCATTGAACACAATGGGGCTTACTTTTGAGTAGACATGATTAGAATTGTGCTCTAAACCAGTCAGTTGTTAAGCAAACATGTTTTTCAAGCTCCATGCAAAGAAAGAATGTTTCAATCTGCTGTTTGATGTCAACCTTCTAGTCTTTCATGCAATTTTAAATGAGTTTCATTATAGACCAGAAGATCCTTGTAACACAGAAAATATGTGACAAGATTCCCATGTGGTTCTTTGTTTAATAATCTTTGCATTTATTATAAAATTTACAGTTGCTTTGAAAATTGAGAACATGGCACTGTAGAGTATAACATGTAACCTTTTATTCATCTCAATTCCTCCATTTCTGGACAAAATTGCCAACTTGTTAGAATTATGAATCTAACGGTTCGTTTGGATAAGCTAAGCTGAATAGAATGTTCAGATTTGAACATCTGCCAGTCGGTTGGTGACAGTTGGAGAACGGCAGTTGGAGCTCGGCTGTTTGTCAGAGCAGAAGCCTACTGGTTAGCTCTGAGGAGAATTAGACTGAATGACTTAATTCATGTGTATGACCCGGATTGTGTTAGACTATACTTGTAAGTGCAGTAAATACTTAATCTACTCCACTGTGTCTGTCTTCACTCTTGTGGCACCTAAACAGTCATATGACATAACATACTGACACAGCTGTATACAAATACTTATTTTTGACCATTTACAGGAGACTTGAGGACTATTGCCAGTATCTTTTCATATTGCAAAATAAGAAACTATCGAAAATGTACCCAAGTTGCAGGAGTACAATTTCCCCCATGCAACAACCCCACATGAGCATTGTCCCCCCCATGCGCATTGTCCCACCATGCGTATCACCCCCATGCATAATACTCCTGTAAAACATTCCCCCAATGCGCAACATCCCCCATGTGCACTGTCACCCAGACACAACATCTGCCATGCGCAATACCCCCATGATCATCAACCCCCATGAATACCGTCCCTTCATGTGCTCCTTCCACCCATGTGTTCCATCCACACATGTGCACAATATGCATCATCCCCCATGTGCATCAACGCCCATGTGCAATACCCCAGTACAAAATCTCTCAATGCGCGCCGTCTTTCCATGTGCATCACCCCCCATGTACAACATCCCCCCATGTGCACCGTCTCATGTGCTCCCTCCCCCATGAGCACCCTTTCCCCATGCTCACCATTCCCCATGGGCATCAACCCCTCATGCGCAATACCTCCGTACAGGGGCGTCACTAGGATGCACATCACCTGGTGCAGGAGGCCAGCGCATCACCCCCATACATTGGGCAGGGCAACAATATGAATGGTGGGCGTGGTGATGTGCCATTTCCCTGCCTACACTGGTTTTTTTTAGCCATACATTTTAATGAAGTGGTTTGTTTCACTGCATTCTGCTGTAAATCACACATTCAAAGGTGTATAACATGATGGGATTATTTCTACAAACCATGATTTTCGCCATTTAGTTCACATGCTGCCACGCCCTTCAAGGCTGTCTCCTTTCTAACGCCCTAGTAACGTCCCTGATTGGGACCATTTTGGAAGTCTTGTTCTCTCCTGGACTGACCTTCCACATGCCTGCTTGCTCACCAGTAAAAACAGCTGTGCAGTTCACATCCATTTCCAATGAATTTCAATACAATCATCAGGGACCTCCTTCTGGGGTGATTTGTGGAGGCTGTGTTCATTGGATCAGGACAATTCTGGTGTCCTTAGATTCATCTCAACCTGCCCTTTCCAATGAACTATAGCACATTTGCCTACTCACAAGTAAAGTCACAATATGTGTCACTTTCACTTTCCATAGAGATCAATGCATATTTTAGGTTTTTTTGTTTTTTACCATAACTTTTGATAGGAAGGTGCTATTTCAGAACGAATTTTTTGCATTGGATTCTGCTCTTCAATGTGAATCCAATAGTATATGCCTTGATGAGGTTGGATGCACCATAACAAGGTTATGTGCATTTTAAAAAATTTTAAGTCTCCCAGTAAGCGTCACCCTCCTTGGGCGCGTCACTTGGTGTGAACAGCACCACCCACACCATCCCTATGTGCAACACCCCCATATAACTTCTTCCCGTGTACACCATCTTCCCATGTGCATAATTCCCCCCACACACCATCACCCCCTGTGCCCCCACCCTCCCAGTGCATCAGCTGATGTTGCTCAGTCAGTCTTCAATGTTAAGTATAGGACAAAAACATGTTGCACCCCTTTTCAGTCCCTTCAGGGTTAAATTTCTCAACACTGATTCTTGGTGGGTGTTCCTGTCACAGAAGGAACACCCTCCCCAAATTTCATGCTTCTAGGTCCAGGGTTTGGGACAGAGCATCCCTCAGCCAGGGATTCTTCAGTGGAAAGTATAGGGAGGAAAACGCGTTGCACCCCTTTTCACCCCTTTCTGGTTGGAATTTCCAAAAACCGGTTCTTAGTGGGTGCCTCCATCATGGAAGGAACTCCCTCCCCAAATTTCACACTTCTAGGCCCAGCAGACTCCCAGCAGTTGATGCACATGGGGGTCCGAAAGTTATCCACATGGTGCTTAGAGAACAACTTGCACCTAAACATCAGCAAGACAAAGGAGATAGTTCCTATTATTGGTTCTGTAGCGGGTCCTGAAACTGACTAATAGCTGACAAAGAAAATTTATTGAGCAATATGGAAAGCGAAACTGAGCAGCAAATGCATGCTTATTAAAGTATAGGCAAATCCAATTTACACATGAGTAAGCAAATGTATCTCTGTTCCTACTGAATGCCAGATGAAGGGGAATTCAAGGTGTCCAAAATGGTCTTGATTCGATGAATACACCACAGTAAAAAGGATGAAAACAGAGGCTTGGGCAGCTAATAAGATGAAGTTGGGTTTTTGTTTCTGTTTTGTGTGTATACGTCTTATAAAGCTAGGTGGGTCCCAAAACAGGGAAATTTTAGAGTGGGTTTTAGAATGCTAAATATTTTGGGAACCACAGTGCTAAACAAATACTGTATGGCTGCAATCCTAAACACACTTTCCTGGGAGTAAAACCCATTGAACACAATGGAGCTTACATTTGAGTAGACATGGTTAGGTTTGTGCTCTATGTCTCCTTAAACCAGCTGCTTTATTGCATCAAGGTGCAATCCTAAGAAATTTAAGCCAGCATAACTCACCTGGCATAGTGGTGTGGGGAGGACAGTGTATGTCTTTGGCATGATCTAATTCCCAACCAAGGAGTGGAGCAGAAATGCTTTGTGGCACTTTTGTGACACTCCCAGATCAGCACAGGACTTATGCTGGAGACCAGAACTTATGCCAGCCTAAGTGCTGGAGACCAGGACTTATGCCAGGTTAGGACTGCAGCCTCAGTGGTGAAATTTCTTCCTAAACAGCAGAAGCAATGAAAGGAACAGACTTCTAAAGCAAGGTTCGGCCACTACTGAGTGAAATCACAGATACCTGGAGTGATGTCTGCAATCTGTTTAAGAAAGTGCTACAGGAAACAGCAAGGCAGTAAATTGTTTTTAAGAAACAGATGATATTTCAAGGAAAAGAATATGCAATGACAGGAACAAATAACCATTGGTAAATGTTACCACTCAAAATGGAATTTTTTTTTGTAAAAATATCAGATGTGTGAGATGGCAATGCCTCCTCCATTTCTTGAGAAAGCTATTATCCTCTTTTCTGAAACTGAAAAGAGAATATAATGCTGCTATGAAACTGTAAAGCAAAATACAACTAACCCTACAATCCAGAGTAACTATGGGAAGACTAAGAGGCATGTACTCTGGATTGCTCTATGCATTTCCCGTAGGTTTCCCATAGGTAACACCATAACTATGTCGGTGTAAAAGGTGCCATAGTTACTCTGGATTGCAGCCTAGGTTCTCATCTCAGTCCTGTACCACATTTGTCTTCCAAGGATGAAGTGGCACACACTGAAAGTCGATTGTGTCTCAACCTTGTGCAAGATGCTCCTGAGGAAGCACTAGCACCCTCTAAATTTTTGTTTCAAAAAGGTCAGGAAAAGACAAAGACAGGAAAAAAAAGAAAGAAAAGAGGGGCAGATATATCTTAACAGATGCTAAGGTGAGTTCTAAAGTTTTTTACCTCCACAATTTTCTCGCTGAAAATCTCTGCTACAAAAGTGACTTTTAAACCCCAAACATGCCATTGTAGGAAACAGCCCTTCAAGAGTTAAATAGCATTTTCACAGTGAAGTTTTACAGTGTTTTACAGGAATGGGACTGTGATGCCCCCCCCCCCCATCTTTCTGGGGTGGTCTCACCCCGTTTCTCCCACTTGGGATCCCATGGGGGAAGGAAACCTCAGTGTCTGCATCATCATCAGAATCTCTCATCATGAAGATGTCAAAGGAAGAGGCTCTCACAGGTAAGTCAAAACACAAGATTCTCTTTACTGCAGATAGCAGCACAAAAGCGTATTGGTTTCTCAAAAGGCACTTCTTTGTTACAGGTTTAACCACAACTTGAGGTTCATAGACCCCTTCTCTCAACAAGCTTAAGGTAACTCTCAACAGGTAAGCAATAACAGGTACTTAAAGTCTTTATCCTTTAACTCCAGGAGGTGGGGATTAGCAGGGTACTTTAACCAGTGTTTTAATCCCTTTCAGAGTCCTCTGCAGCCAATGACCACCCTTCCAGTCTTCGGACTTCGCTTTCCTTTGCTGACTCCTCTCCTGCTTCCTGTCTCCTCCATGACAAAACCTCCAACTGCCCATTTAGCGCCTCATCTCCATTCAAATCTCCCGCCTCGTCTGCCCTCCCCCAATAACCGGGCGTTGAGCGCGGGAGAAACTTGACTCCTCTAGCGTACCACCGAGGGGAGGGACCCACAGTAATTCCTCTCCTTCGCCTGCTGCCACCCCTCCCCCGGTTCTGCAATTCCATGAAATCCTTCATGGACCAAACCTCCACACAGTCCGGGAACAAGTCAACGTCAAGGGGAGGGTACGAGGTCGCCTGCTGACATAAAGGCTTTCTCCCATATAAGTCCCCATAGGCTCCATGTTATACCTCTCGTAGTCCTCCCAGGCTATCTCACCACAGAGACATATCGAGAATAAATATCTTCTACTTCTGCTCTGCAGTTGCAATCACATGGGCCACGAATGGGCTGCTAGACATGTGAAAACATAAACCTATGAGCACACACTGACACCTTTAAGAACACTTTAAATGGACATTATTTCAGGTGGCACATCTTAACCCTACATTAGGCATAGCTGGGATTTGACTTCCACCTGATTTTGTTTTTGCTCCCTCTCTGCACCATGATGGCCAAGAGGCCTGCCCCTCCTAGTACCTTCCTAGTTCTAGGTGCTGTTTGAAACCCCCTTAGTCATTTTTCCAGCTTCTTTTCTGGGGAGCTGTAGTGACACCCTGGCAAATTTTTACCACCATCGCCCCTCCTTAAGCTGACTTTTGGAAGTTTCTTATTTCCTTTTATATTCATCATAACTGTTTATTTAGCTCTTTTTATGAATGGAAATTACAAAGATTGTGGATATTGTACATATTTTGTACATAAATATGTATTTTTGCATAGGATTGCCAATTAGATACAGTTCAAGCATGTACTCCTGTTCGCTTTTTCTCTTGTCTTTTTTCTCTTGTCTTTGAAAAAACCCATCTCAGCCTGCATTTTACTGACCATTTGTTCATGTTGTCTTCACACCTTTGATTGCTATCTATGCACACGTTAATAAACAAGTCCTCTTTGCCTTGAGGTAGGACTCTCCCATTGTTCATGGGGTTCCTGACCCTATTGATGATATGGATGTTTCTCCTTTCCAAAGCTCTTTCCCCCTTTCCCCCCCTACTTTGGTGAGGTGTTGGTTTCACCTTCCAGGGATAGCTGCATCTCCTGAATTTTATTGTTCGCTTTCCTGTTGATTTCAACAGGAACAGAGAACACATGCAGAGAAGTTTGGCTTGTCCAACAAGGGCTGCATCTATGGGTTTTCTAAGCCAAATGCGGCCCTCCAGGCTCTTGTTGGACAAGACTTTCAGACTTTCAGAACTGAACTGCTGAACTTCCCAAAAGCGACTCAGAGTGACTCACCCTACAATCCAGAGTAACTACGGGAGCACGTAAGAGACATTATGTGCAACCGTAGTTACTGCACCACCTAGTGAAAACATATGGGAAATTCATATTGCAATCCAGAGCAAATTGTTCTTACACCGGAGCAAGGACTCCCCATAGTTACTCTGGATTGAGCCCTTAGAGTGACTTTACAGTGCCTATATTTCCAGTTCAGCTCATAATTAATGCTCATATGTCTTCCTTTTTCATGAAAACATAAGGCAATGTGGAGGCGTGTATTAATTTTCAGTGATTTTGGTTTTACTTGCTGTATGATTAATAAATAAGGATTTTTGAATCAGATTTCGAATATTGTCTCTTTGTACATCCTAATGAATGTCACTTAACACTTTAAGAGTGTTACAATTGAGTTAATTAGGTGCTTATGACAGTTTTCTAACAGTGGAATTTTGTGCTCAACTACGCCCAACGGTTGAGTCAAACAGGCTATGCCTGACAGAGGGTTTAAAGGTCAAACTTATATTCCATATAAATATGAAAATAATTTCAGCAAATGCAGTCACAAATACTATGTAAAAAACAAACATGAAATCTGTCAGTGAGTGGTAACTGGCCTTCCCTTGGTGTATCCTTGAATGTTACTGAAATTCAACCAATCAATTTGCCTTCTACTGGTTACTTCCCTGCCATCCCCTCCATCTGTCCCTTCAATTTGTCTGTCTTTCCTTTCTCTCACAATCTCCTGATTCAAAAAACCAATCAGTGCTTGTTCAGTTAACAGATCTAGTTGAGCATTTCTTGAGATGTACCTTGTTATGCAGCAACAAAGCCACAGCTTCACTCCCATGATACTGTCCGACTTTCCCCACCAATTACCAATGAAATAAGCCTGCAGTCGGTAAAAACTGAATGAGCAACCACAGTTCTTGTGCAAGCAATATTCATTTCAACAGCTGCAGAACCCAAAGGCTGAACATTTTACCCCAGCATTCAATGTATGACTCTGTAGGATCCAAAGAAATCCTCAGCTTTACAAATCAAGCTAAAGTAATTCCATCTGGGTTATCCAAGCCGCCACTTTTTCTAGGGCTAGCACAAGTAACTTTGAATCATAAATGCAAAATTACATGGTAGGTTAAGCTAGGAAGAGTCAAACTTGCAAACCAGTTTCAGATTGATATCTCCTAGGAGAAAGTACCCAGAGCAGGTTTTTGTAGTCGGTAAGCATGTAGTCGTGAGCATGCTGTGTACATGAATGGTGCTATAATTAGCTGGTTTATTTCTCCTAAGGGAAAAGTACTCACTTTTAGGGATTTTGCCCAAGCAGGCTTTGTCCTGCCTCAATAAGCTCCCGATTAAATCAAGATCAGATATAAATAAAGATTTGCAAAATCCTATTTGCTGTAAAAGTACTTGCATAGTACTGTACTCAAATGACATCTAATTACCTGTAATATATACTCTTAATTTACCAGTAAGGGCCTCTCTTCATATAAGCTCTTTATTAGGTACCTGCTTAATTTCTTGAGAGTTTCTTAGTGAGCTGTCCATTATAGGATTAAAATGCAACTAGAGAAATTGTTGAGCCTGCTATAGGAACTTGCTTACATTTTGCTTGCTGTATCTGTACCTTCTATTGTCATTGACTTCATGCCCCCTCACAAACACTATGAGACAAGATAATATTTTGTATAAAATAAGTGCTATCCCACTGATTGACAAAATAATGATCAACTTGCACTTGTGCATCACCACCCTAGGTTCATCCTTGCTTCAGTCAGGATCACATCCTGGCAACCCCAGTTTTTCCACAGTACACCCTGGAAAGGGGCTCAGGGTTGTCAAGACTGACATATCTCAAGACTGACATACTTTGGGTCCATGACTGATTAGCCTGAGGAGTCCCCAGCCTGCATCCTTGAGAAAGACAGCCTTCTGAGATAGGTTTTGGTTTGGTTTGGTTTGGTTTGGTTCGGTTCACTTGCTTATCCCAAAGCACACAACAAAACCCTAATTTTCATCCCACACTATACTTCCCAATCATGGCTGCCCTGGCAAAATATCACACCTTAAAAGCAATTGGAGGTAGACAACAACGACAAAATCTCCCTACAAACAACCCATCACTGAACAATGAAACAATTCCTACCCAGTCCCAAATGCAATTTCTGACCATTCTTGTTGGGTAGGTAAACTGGGTACACAAGATTCCCCAAACTCAGAAAGCTGGGGTTAAAGACTCAGTATGCAAGATGCCTCTCAAGCCCAGCCCTCAGTCACCACAAGGGTTTACCACTGCCGAACTTATCTCATGAGGCAGGACCAAAGAAAGGATGTCCCTGCCTCCAATCATTACAATGTAATGAATGATCCTCTCTTGCAATGCATCCTTGAGAAGGAACCACTTATATGGGAAGGAACCACTTATTTGCTTAACCATTTTCCCACTGACCATTTCCCCCTAAAACCACCAGCTGCTTCTCTCTACAGCAGGGATGTCCAGACTTTTTTGGCAGGAGGTCTACATCATCACTGTGCCCGAGGCAGAAAAATGATGTATATTTCAAATTTGAATAATTTGCATAAATTTACATATAGGAGTGTATTAGAGAATGATCTGGAGGATTACAAGGTTTGCCGGGCCAGATGGAGAGGGTCTTGCTGTAGGCCACAATGAGGCTCGCAAAGTGGGAAAAATTTCTCCCCACAGACCTGGTCTGTGGTCCTCACAAGGTTAAGGATGATCTATAGCATCTCAGAGATATGTTTACTTGACAAATATGATTCTAGAACTGGGGGAGGACTAGTAGAAGTTTCAGAGCAAAAATAGAAGGCATAATAAGCATCCTCCCACTGCTAACCTTACCAGGATGCTATATTCTGTAATACAAAAGCAGACATCAGGTTGATGTTTCTTGTGGCTGCAATACAGCACAGTTAGTCCCACGTTTCCTTTTCATTGCCACATAATGATATATTTTATTTAAATGTAATATTCTAATTCTTTCTCTCTTCACTACCCACCATCACAGTTATTCTTGCTATTTGCTGGATTCCCTTGAAAGCTTTTATAGTGACCGGGAATTTAATATTTCACTGATTTCCCTGATTAGGCAGGGAAAATTATCCTTAATTACTCCAGTTATACCATAATTCACCTGGAAATAGCTGGGAGTCTAGTTTTACCATTTTCACTATCCTATTCACAGTGTCCATGTCAGAACCGAGGAAGGAAGATGGCCCGTTCGAGAACAATTTGCTAGTCTCCCACCTGACAGCCTAAACTTGTTATCTTTCAAGATTTAAGTGAGTGCAGAATTAGAAAATATTATTTCCACAGCAAATCACTTCAGTGCCGTGAACAAAAGAATTTCCGTATCCATTCAAAACAACAGCATTTTCCCTCGATGAGCAAAACGTCAGTCTCTTTGAGGGAGGAAAAGAGAAAAGGGAAAAAGAGAAAAACATTGTTACCCTCCGCACATCTTTGCCAAATGTTTCACTGTAGCTGGTTCCAAGTATTTCAAATTGGACATATGGGTTAGCACCATCTTCCCTGAACTCCATGACACCTGTGAGTCCACTGATATGACCCTAAGGAAAGAGCAACCACACATTAGAAGACAGAAAACAATTTGGTTTTACAGAACACCTCCCATATGCCTACCAAAAAGTATTACTAAATAGTAATTGGGAGAGAGTACCAATTTTACTGTATATTCACAAGAACAGTCTACAGCAGTCTATTGACATCTCCTTGTTCTTCAGAAGAAATTAAGAAATGCTCGCAAATCCCATCTAATGCTCAAAAGTTCTAGGGAATCTTCAATGTGAACAAGATTTGCCAACAAAAGAGAAAGAACACATCTCATTCAGATCTAGAATAGAATTTCAACTGGGATTCCAACAAGAAATAAGATGTAACCAGGGCTGGTTTTCCACGTCTGAAAAAAATGACATCATGTTCATAGCCATAGTCCAGGATGTGAAACAATGCTGTTAAGAGGTACAAGTTGTATACCATAACTTGACTACTCATAATCCTGATATGCAAGTCAGGAAGCACAGACCTCTCTAAGTTCTCTCACCCCATCATGCATTGGAACTTCCCCAGCATTTGATGGGCTTCCCTGCTTTCTTTTCCCCAGTTTATCAGAAGCCCTTACAAAAAAAGTAGGAAAAGGCTCCTAACAGGTTGATCAACTTCTTTGGCTATGTATGCCTAGAAGCTGATCTCCAATTCATCTGTTTGCTCTGTGAATCCTTGGATAATCTGTTTACTCATTTGATTTTTCCCCAGTCCTCAAATGTCAGCAAGCTTCTGAAGCCTAGGAGTACATTAATTAGTAGTGCTGCTTAGTTTTACCTTCTTAATAGTCTCCAGCATGGATCGACCTCCATTCCAAGGCTTGGTGGATTTCCTCATGCAGTTCAAACTTGCCATGCTGTGCCATTTCCTGTCCTCTAGCTTTCTGTGGAAGGCATTAGCCAACATGAGTACACTGTCATAGAGATAGAGGTTGGACACCTGCAAACAGGGACAAGAGCAACATGGCTTATAGATAAAAGGAATAATAAAATAAAATATATATCCTTAATAAAAACAGTAGGATAGAAAAGTAAAAAGAAAAACTGATCCATGCTTAGGTCACTCTACACTTAACACAAATTCTTGTTTATTGCAAATTATCCTAAATTCAACAGTTGGCATCTGTGGCAGGGTGAGATAATTCATTGCCTAATGAATTTGAAAGTCCATGCTAGTTTGAGTAGATACTACTGTTATTCTAGATGGATCAGTGGCTGGAACTCAGTAATATAATGAACCTTCCTAGTGATATTTATTCCCTTGCTTAGTGATATTTATTTTCTTGCATAATGTGAACCTTCTAGAGCTGTCAACATAACAAAATTTTAACACTTCCACCCTCAAAACTGGATCTAATTATTTTTTCCCTCTTGACTTCATATAAATTCAAAGTGGTCATCTTATTTCATTGCAGATGATGTACTTAACAAGTACAAAACAGACAAAACAAGTACAAAAATAAGTACGAAAAGAACAAGGGCTGGCCCTATTAATAGACGATTGGTAAAATCTGGATGAGCTAAAATGAAAGTATAACTTTAAGGGTACAGATATGCCAAGTTTCCATAACTCAGACAGACAATTCCTACAGATTGCTGCTGAGTGACAAGTCAGCTCAGAAGCTATATGGCTCATAAAGATTTGGCTATTCTGCAGTAACAAGTCAGTCCACTTACTGTTTTCACTAAAGGAATTTAATGGCAGAATTTAGGCTGTAAATGGAATTAATCCATGAGGTGTTACCCTGCTTGACCTACCCTGCTTGACCTACTACTCTCACAAATGGTCCAATCTTATTTCCCACTCCATAGTATGCAGTACTGTTGGGTCCCCCTTTTCAGACCCACCACAACTTCTGACATCTTTTGACCTAACACTAACTAAATACAGTGGTACTGTGTTTTACAAGCAGAATTCATTTTGCAAGCATGCTTATAATCCAAAACAACGGTATATCAAAGCAAATTTCCCATTAGAAATAATGGAAACTTAGACAATTCATTCCTTAACCCCAAAATCACTATATATGAAACTGAAATGTCACTAACTCACTGACTGACTGACTGTTCAACCACTAGATCTAGAAGCATGAAATTTGGGGAGGGTATTCTTTCCATGATCCTTAGAAACCCACTAAGAACTGATTTTTGGAATTTCAAGCTAGGAGGGGTTGAAGAGGGATGCAATACACTATCATTCCTATACAGTGGTGCCTTGCTGAAAAGGGGCGCAACACACTATCATTCCTATAGAGTGGCAGTGGCAGGCAATCAAGCTTATCAAAGTTTGTGAACTTTCCTTTCTGTTCCAGCTCAATAGGCAGAGACCCTCCTTCTCTCAAGTGATAAATCACTTGTGAATTGATTTGAGCTGTCACTGCTTGCAAACTGCTTGCTCATTACAGAAGTATTGCAAATTGCACATGCTTGCAAACTGCAGCTGCTCAGTTCCTTGCAGGACAGTTAGCAACACTTGAAAGGATGCTGCTTGATTTATCTTGATCCACTGCCTGCCTTGATAACATGAAAATAATTAAGCACGCAGGTTCTTGGAACCAAATGTCATGAATGAGGAGGTTCAACCTGTACTCCAAACAGAAAACAAAATATTGCTTGTTTTAATGTTTAATCACTGTAAACATGTGCCATTGTTTGGGCAATTCAGTTTTGTGCAACTGTTCAGGTTATATGAGGAACAGGTACCATTATTGTGCCATCCGACTAAAGATCTGCTGCTTTAATGAAAAATATCACAAATTCAGAGTGGATCACAAATTCAACTGCCAAGGAAGTGAGTACACAGGTAGTTTAGGGGATTTGTGCAGGCAGCTCATTCTTCTGCCCAACTACCGATGCTGCCTCTTCAGCTTTCAAGAAAGGCAATCATACAAGCCTTTATTATTCTGCAGGATCCTCCATCCTCCTTTATATAGAGCTGGTGTACTCCACAGGGTGCTGCTCACTTATAGATTTCACATGCAGGCATTAAAGCAAATAAATTTTCTCATGTGGCTCAGATAAGAGACCAAATTCCTGCAGTTCCCTACTGAAATTAATTTTGTACCCATGCTTCATAACTGATCATTTGATGGCAGAGTTGCCTCAGAATAGCCAGCACAAAATATTCTGCATAGTCTCCAGTTTGAATTGTTTCATTTCAATTCCGGGGGAGAAATTACTGTATCTACTCGAATCTAATGCCCATCATTTCCAGCCGAATTCACTCTCCAAAATCAGGCTGAGCATTAGATTTGATGGTTAATTAGATTTGAGTAAATACAGTATTTTGATTATAGGTATAGGGCAGTGGTCTTCGGCCATTTCAGCCTGGGAACCCCTTTCAATCTTTGGAATCTGCCCAGGACCCCCTTGTCAAATTTGCTACCACAATATGGAACACAAGGTTTAAAAAAAGAGGACCTGTCCTGGAAAAAGAGGACATAAGGTCACTCTGCCCCCAAGTCCCCATGCTCTCTCCCATACACTCCTGCCCCCAACTCCACAGGTCCTCTCTTACCCCCAACTACCCCCAGGCCTCCACACCCTTCAATGGGGCCTAGTCCCAGGAAAATGTATTTAGGCTTGTAGCCATAATTTATTAATTCCAAACAGGCTATCGGATGCCTGCTCACCAGAAAAAGGAGGACAATGAAGATTTTTTTTCAGGATACAAAGATAAAAAGAGAATGTGTCCTGGAGAAAGAGAACATCCGATAAAAATAAAATTGATAAAAATAAAATTAAATGAGCCTTAACCATCCAAAAGAATTAAAACCAGAGAGGTATAAGGACAGGACATTAAGCTTGGGGAGAGGGGGAAGAGGAGTTTGGACTATTTTTACAAATAATTTTTTAAAATTCGCATTACCTGCAGAGCCAGTTTTTATCATTTTCAGTGTTGGTGGGTCTACCTTCTGGAACACCTGTAAGCTCCAACTGCATGGGATCATGGCCATTCTGGAAGCCTTGCACCCCTGGGCTGACTTTCCACACTTTCAATGGAGCTCAGTGCAAAGGGGAAGAAGGGAACTTGCTTCTGGGACGATTTTAGGGCTGCACTCGTTGGATCAGGACCCTTCTGATGTCCTTAGATTGCTCTCAGCCTGCCCTTTCCACTGGGCTATAACATGTTTGCCTACTCGTGAGTAAAGCCGTGAAATAAATTACATTTTCCCATCCATTTTTATGCATATTTTTCTTTTCAGTTTTTGGCCCATAACTTTAGATAGGAAGAAGTTATTTCAAAATTGACTTTTGCATTGGATTCTGCTCTTTAGGATGAATCCAATGACATATGACATGATGGGGTAGAATGCACCACTGCAAAGTTGATTTTGATGGGTACCCAGGGGTGGGGACCAAGATGGTGGTCCCTCAGCCTTCGCAACCCCCCTGGGGGTCACAACCACCACTATGAAGACCACTGGTATAGAGTACACATTAGATTTGATGTGCATTAGATTCGAGTAAATACGCTAATAATCCCAGCACTTATTATCAAGAATAGATCTCTTCTCTCTCTCCTAAAGCTCTAGGTTGAATTCACGTTCTACCAGATATATAGCATACATGCATCTATCAGAGACCTGTCCTCTCTATTGGACTGTTTACAAATTTTTTATGAGTGGGTGCTGTGCTTTTTCAGTAATTCTTACACTGAAGATGTTTTTGTACGGTGGAAGTTGGATATATCTTTAGAACACAGTACAGTTTCAGGACATAACTTTCCAATTCATTGTCTCCCTCATGGTTTGGGATGTGCCTTCAGTGTTTTTCATTGTTCTCTCACTGTTTTTAGCATGCACTCCTTCTTTCAAGTTTGGCTCTTCAACATAAATATTGTTTCACGAATTTGTGGCCCAATGTTATAAACCAGTTGTTCCCAAAATTACTTGGGACATGACCCCACAGACTGTTCTTCCGGGCTCAGCTACCTCCTTGGATCTCACATGCCCCCAAATCTCACAAGGTTTCATGAGATCCAAGATGGTGGCACTTGGGAGAACAGTCAGAGAAGGGACTAATGGGACCAGGGTACCTGCAGGGGACAGGGACCTGCAAAATCCTTGTGAGTACAATGTGACATAGGGCAAAATCCATAGCAGTTACGGGTCCTTGCAGTTATGTCACCCTCTAATGTTATCTTATGGAAAGTCATCTTAACTGCAGGGGCTTAATTTCACTTTAGGATATAGGCCATAATATGGCATTGCAATATACACTTTGGAAATCCCTATTATAGCCCATTTATGACATATATCACAATCTGTTATCTTAAGTGACCTACCTGTGGGACATACACAGTGCATGATGGACCTATGAGTTGAAACTGCTAGAGATTCAATGCACAAGCCAGAATCTTCCCAATGCTCTATCTTTCCAGGTAAGATAGCAAAGGTGGAAGTTAATGGGTGGTTTGGTATAGGAAATGGGCCAAAGCAAGGGAGTGATTCACGGGCAGGAAGGTAAGGATCTCAGACTGTAATCCTAACCATGTAACCATGTATATGTACATACATACATACGTACATACATACATACATACATACTCACTCACTCACTCACTCACTCACTCACTCACTCACTCACAGCTCATGGTCAACAATAATCCAGAATTTGTCACACCGTCACAGATATCAAAAACATCCCTGATCCTTTAACAATGATGTTCATGATTTCACACTGGTGCGACATCAAATCTTTGACACCCTTTCAGTTGCACTGTCAGCTACTGAATCATTGAAGAAAACACATTTCCTAAACATGGCTCTTTTAATGTCAAAGATGGCATTTACAGCATCACAGTTTTGCTGCCAAAAATGGTGAGACTGTGAAGGTGGAAGAGAAACAAACTCCCTTCTACTTGTTACCTCAAGCACCACCACAAATTTCAATTTGCTGCTGACTCATCCACCAGGCATGGAGAGGCACTATAATAAGGAATTCATGTAAACTGCTGAACCATCCTGCAGGATGCTGCCCAGAAGGTCGAGCATGAGAGATTGGGAAAGCAAGGAATTATCTTGGAGCAGAGTGCTCCAGTGGAAGAAAAGGAATTATCTTGGAGCAGAGTGCTCAGAGTGGAAGAAAAGAGACTGAGGACCAAACAGAGTCAGTTATTTGCTTTCTAGAGGGAGGGGATGATAGTTTTGTTTTTTTTTTCAGCACTGCTGATATATCCTTCCTAATTTTGGGGGAAGAAAAAAAAAACTTCTTTAAGCATTGACTGCAGCACCATCCCCCTTTGAAACTGCACAGTGGCTCACATATGCCAGAACGAATGCAGTGGAGTACTTGAGCAGCAGCCCTGCTGCAAAAGTTGCATGTGAAGGAGCCTATTAGATATGCTGATGGGCCTCTTCACAGATACACATTTTGTAGGATGTGTGAATGAATCATCCCAAATTGAGCACCACTATCAAAGTCTTGTATCATTTTATAGCACTTTACTTTCAATGGAAGACATTCAGGGTTGAGTAATCAGCAGAAGAAAAGTCAAGCGAGATGAGAACAAATGGACCCTATGAGCAGTCGCTTCCAAGCATTCTTTGAAATCCAGACAAGATCAAAAGGCAGCCTGAAGGTCATGCTCAAAAGGGAGACTCGGAAATCTTAGAATCAGCTGTGGTGGCATACTGTCAACCCAATGATGAGATTCAAAGAAATTAACAACCACTTCTCTGCCCATCTGGCAGCCACTTTTAAATGGCTATTTTTAAACTTTATATGTCCTATCTCTCGTTAACAACCGGTTCTATAGAGTAGGTGCGAACCTGCTGGCACCCACCACTGTGTCAACCCCTTGGCAGCCAGGGACAAACCTGTCCATGCCAAGCAAAGAATAAAATGGTTAAAAAGTACGGGGGCACTCAAACACCTGACTGCAAATGTTGGCAGCATTAGAATGGTAAGAGAATGAATAAGTCTGTTTTGAAAACTTCCCATCCCTTTTATCAAAGGAATCATCATTCTAAAAAGCAATACAGCTCAGCAGAAGACTGACCCTGTCTCAGGTCCAGGACACATTCAGAACTGTCAGCAAGGTCTAGTATCTAGCTACAGACAAGCTGGACAGATAAGATAATGGCTAAATGCCATTGCTTGAAAAATGTGTTTCCAGGCTGAGCATCCTAAGACCTTCAGCTGCCAAACTCATTCCCGGACACTGCAGTCTTCTGCAAAGTCACTAGCGGATAGGGGTGAAGGGTGACTGGGATCACAGTTCTTCCGCAGGCATAAAAAGAAATAAAAATAACTTTTAGCAATCCTAACCAACTTTCCAGCACTGGCATAGCTGTGCCAGTTCGAAAATGTGCTTAATCCTGCAGATGGGAGGCAGCCATAAAGACCTCTACAAGGTTAGGTAATGTTTGTTCCCTAATATCAGAGTTGTATTGTGCTTATGTATCATGCTGGAAAATTGGTAAAAATTGTGACTTGTGACTATAGGATTGGCCAGGCGTATAGGATGCACATGCACTTTACCAGGAATTCTCAAACCCTGTTACTTTCTTACAGCCCAGAATTGTATTATCGGCAAAAACTTGTAACCTTACACCCAATAGATGACTAAAATGAAACTTGCTTGGGCTCTAAAAAATGCAAAGGTACCATAGAAGAAAACAATGTTAAGTATAGCTGCAACAAAAGTTGCAACTGAGACACATGCAAAAGATTTCCCCCTTTTAAATCAGGATGGGAACAATAGGGACACATTTTGAGAAGCAGTCTATGCTAGCTCATGTCTTTGACTCTTCCCTCAACTTACACCTACCCCATTAGTTTTATTTCAGTGTATGTTATTGAGTTAGAGTACACAGTGGAACAACTATAAATGAGAGGTTCTGCTTTCTGTCTACTTTGGCTTTTTGTCTGCTGGTGAAAGGCATGGACTAGGAAAGCAAACAGGCCACTTACATGGATACTCAAGCAGTAGCTTGGTCTTTAAGTGACCAAGTTGCTTAGAATAATAGCAAGATCTGAGGTTTTGTGAGGATCAGGTAGGACTTCCATTTTTCTCTTGTCTCCCCTGAGACCTTCTCAGTGGGTAGTTGCAATGCTGCCCTCTCACCATCTATCCATTACAGTGGCACTGCATACAGCAGCGAACAAGATGACAGCTCCCTCTTTGCAGCAAGTCATCATTGTGCTGCAGATAACAAGTCCTTAGTTCTTAGTTGAAAACCCTGTTGTTTGGCAGTTACTCTGAACTATATTGTTCTCTACTAGAAGGTCACCATAATGAGCTGTAGTCTCTGGTCTAATTCATTTTTAACTAGCCAAAGAAACCTAGTGGCTCACCTCGGAGGGGAAAGCTGTGTCCCCAGAGTCAAATGAGACAAAACTAGACCTTCAAAATGAGAGAGAGAGAGAGAGAGAGAGAGAGAGAGAGAGAGAGAGAGAGAGAGAGAGAGAGACTTGTTTGTTTTCTTGGAATTGAACGCAATGGGAAACAAGATAGCTGATTTTCATTCAAAAGGATACTATTTTTCAAGTAATGAATTGCTTGCTCGTGTTGATTTCTGCATTCAGTCCTGATTCTGAAATCATTTACAAGAGTACACTTGGAGGATATATGCTTGAGGCTTATAATTTATTTATTTATTTAATGAATTTCTGTACCATTCTTCAGATAAAAACCTCTCAGAGCAGCACACAAAATTAAAAAGCATAAATCAACAAGCAGCAGAGATTAAAAACTAGAAAGCCAGATTATAATTATGATCCAAGCCAATTCAGGGACTGTGCCAGGGGAACAAGTGTTCTGCCAGCGCACAGTGTTATAAAAGCACCGTGAAGCACTTTGCAACATCGCAAGGACCAGGCACTGAGATGCCCACTGAGACAGATAAGTCAAGCTTAGTGGCATCCTTATAGGAGCTGAGGAGGCCTGGGGCCTAGTTACCACCCTCAGAGGGGGTGACCAAAATATTAAAAAATTGCTAAAATCACTAAAATCGTTCCGAATAAATCCCCATCAAGTCTTATACTTTTGAATGTGAATATTCCAGTAGAATTCAAAGCAAAAAAAGCTTTGACATATTTCCTCCTTATCTAACATTAGGGCCAAACAAGTAAAAAACAAGAAATGCATGGAACTCTATGGAAAGTAAAAGTGAGCTGTATCATCCATTTACTTGTAAGCAGGCAAATGTGCCTTATTGTACAATCCAGAGTAAATGCGGGAGCTCTTATGTCGATGTAAGATAAATTTTCTCTGGATTGCTCTATGAATTTCCCATAGGTTTCCACTAGGTTGTGCCATCACTTAAGACCCCTGGAGTTAATCTGGATTGTGCAGTTAGAGCACAATCCTAACCATGTCTTCTCAAAATAAAAGTCCCATTGTGTTCAATGGGCCTTACTCCCAAGAAATTGGGATTGCAGTCTACAGCTGTTGGGAAAGGTAGACAGAGAGGAATCCATTGCCCCCAGAATGGTCCTGATCCAAAGAACACAGCCCCTACAAATCAACCCACAAGGAAGTCCTTGATAATTGCATCGAGCCCTAAGGAAAGTAGTTTCCAAACCTATGGAAAGTGGAACTGAGCTACACAGCCATATTTTCTTACAAGTTAACAAATGTGCCTTAGCTCATGTTCAGGTCAAGCACAAAAGAATGCAAGGCCACCGCAATGGTCCCAGTTCAGTGAAAAGTGGAGCTCAACAAGTGCTCCAGGATGCAGCCTCATCCCATCCCATCTCAAGAAAAAATAAAACAGAAGCTTAATTGGTAAGGTGATTTTTTAAATATGAAAATATTAATTAATTGTATTAATTGATACTGATCATAATTAAATAATTTTGGCAAATAGGGATGTCAAAAAAATTTGTGGGCCCAGGATGCCAAATGATGTAGGTATGCCACCAAGTCCAACACAGGGACAGAGCAGGGTGAGGGTAGGGAGTAGGAGGAACAGAGAAAAGATGGGGATGTGAGATGAGTGGATCAAGCCCAAGAAGGAGGATATGATCGGCAACAGATTACTAGGCAAGGAGGGGGAAAGCAGAAGGCTGAATGGGAGAGAGATTTTGGCAACCACAGATCATAACCCCATTCTCTAGGGATTCCCTTCCCTCTCCCAACTTGCAAAACAGCAAATATCTGGCACAGATCAAAGATCGGAGTGGATGCCTGCCCCAGAGTAAGGAAACTAAAGCTCCCTTAGTCTTCAGACTATCTCCCCCATGCAGGATACAACACATGCCCCATTGATCCAACTGCAAAGGTGGAGGGAAATTAGTTAGAACTGGGCTTTAAGGAAGCCCAGCTAAATACTGCTACATGCTTCATCACTTTCACAACCCTTTGTTCATGACTATACTATAGTTGTTTTTTTTTAATTCTTACTATCAATGGTTTATTTTCTAAAAGTGCTCTTCTGACTCAGAAGAGCAGAAAAACAAAAGGCAATTCAAACAGATTCAGTCCATCACATTTCACTATGAGTATCGCTTGTATTTACACAACCACTGTCTGCTACTTCATCTATTTTAGTTTTTTAAAGTCTCAAGTGACAAAGCCTCTAGTCATTTCCATCAGAGGCTCTTTTACTGTTTAATGGATCATCCTATCAGGGAATTTTCACCAATACTCAGTTCTGATTTCAGTTTTCTTCATTTCGTTCCTTCACACCCAGTTACATTCCCTAAACAATTTCTCTTCATCTCTATTGTTTATATCTTTCAAATAAAAAGTGTCCTTCAGCTACATTTTTGTTGGGAAACACAGAATCAACATTCTTCCTAGAGTAACAAAAGGTTCTGAGTAATCACAGGACACAAATTCAATCTCAGCCGCCTTTCCCTTGGCACTTCTATGTGCATCAAGGCTCAACTGACAAAAATGGCCTGGCTTGTATTCTTGGATCACAGACAAGACAGTCTTCGGGTGTATTTGTAGTCTTGCAAGCCACCCATGACAACCCACAACCCCATTCATGCATTACCAGGTCATTATGACATCGACATCCCAATGACTGGGACACACAGATAATATAGGGAGGAGACATATCATTTGCACTGACTCACATAAAGTCTCTTTAAAGATGTTACTGGACTGCTAGAAGGTTAGACCAGTGTTTCTCAAACAGTCATACTTGTACCACCTGTGATATTTGAGATGGTGTAGTTGAGGGAGAACCCCTAGACTCCTCTACCTGGTAGTGAGGCAAGACTTGCAATGTGACAAGCAGCACTAGGAGGCTCAGCTTGGCAGCTCAGTACTGCACTCACCAACTCATATGCCCTGAAATTTTTACTGGTGTCCACTGCATTGCCACCGGCCTCCCATTCGAAAAGTAACTGGCAATTAACAGTTACATTTGGTCGTTCTTCCAATAAGTGGACCATGTGAAGTAGTACAACAGAAGAAGAACACTGAGACAATCCTAACCAATTTAGGCCAGCAAAAACAATCAATCACCCATTGCCCCATTTCCATGGTGCCATAGGGAGGCTGGCACAGATGAACACCGGCCCTAACACTGCCACACCAGAAGTGGTGCAGAAATGCCTTATTGCATTTTTGCAATACTCCCAGGCCAGTGCCAAGCATTTGAGCCAGCCTATCTAGGGGTAAGGGTTGTGCTATGAGAATGTTAGGTTAAACCATAGTGGAGCAGTTCCAGGAAAGAAGATATGGTCTCACATTCATTTGTATACTCATGAGATCTAATAGCAGCCTAGGCCAGCCATTTTCATCAACCACTAAACACCAGGACATGTTCACATGGTAAGGGCATGTTAGCCATTTCAATGGATGACCCAGATATGACCCCTCAGTACTGCTCCCAAACCACTGCATAGGGCACTTTTGTTATTTAATTAAGGGTTTGTGAATGGAAAAGCACTTTTGTGCTACCATGAGGTTAGGCTGAATCAGTTCATGATCTCTTCTGGGTCATACTGTGCAGCTGAACTGGCACATCAGAACTGGACTGACCATTAACAGCCAGAGGATGAAATCAAAGGCATGCATCACTGGCCTGGAGGACACAGAATTTAAAAGATCCCTTGAAGCAGCTTCCATGGAGAAATATAATGTACATATAAAATGAAGTCTTGGGAAAGAAGTGGCTTTTCACTGGCTTCTTGAAATACGTCTTTGGACAAGCTTTGGAAGCCCAATTATCAAGATTACATTTCATTCAGAGACAAGAGGACATAGTTTCAAAAATGTCCCATTTCTTTGTTTTGTGCTGCCAGGCTACAATCAAGAGGCTGACACTATGCCTTTAAGTTAACCAATTAAGGGCCAAATCTTATCCTATTTTCCAGCACTGACACACCCATGCCATTCAGACGAGTACTACATCCTGCGGTGAGGAGTGCAGACACAGAGGCCTCCTCAAGTACGAGAATATTTCACTAATACTTCCCTAAGTTGGGTCTGCAATGATGCTGCATCAGCACTAGAAAATCGGATATGACTGGGCCCCTATTAGGGAACAAGGCAGTTCACTACTTGTTCCACCTTTTTCCTCCTCTCTTGTAGTCTGTTTCTCAGAACATCCCTGGCACAGTGAGACTGCAAAACTACCACTATTTTAATCCTGGACGTACCCCATGAAGTCTGACACCTGTACAGTAACATGTGCCATATATTTACTCTTCCCATGCGACTCTGACCTTATTCTCCATAGGTGACTGGCACTATAAACTAGTGAAGATGAGCACATTCCACATCACAGTTCCACCAGGTGAAGCAGTACTGATATACAGCTGCAAGCACAGATTTTCAAAATGATTCTTACTTTATTGTGGGTTGTAGTGTGTGATGCAAAGCATCCATTACTTCATATAATAATGTATTTACTAGCTAAGGTGTAGGCTTTCTATTGTTACAGAAAAATAATTTCACAGCTATATGGCTCTAGTTCCACTTTTTTAATCTGTTATTTCTTTTCAGTTTTTTTCCCTGTACACATACAGGAACTAATTTACCTGAACTCAATTTACTCTTAGATTTTTGTGTTAAAAATATGAGATGAAAACCCTTGACATTATTGGATCTAAATCTAAAATATATGGAAAGCACTTAGCATATTCTGATTAATTGTAAATTAATTGCAAATCAAAGTGAGCTGGAAAGTCTCCCTTGTACAAACATTATCTTTGCTATGAAATACAATAATTGGGTCCCCCTAAGGAAATTATCTCTTAGATCCATTTCCTTTCGCCTGGTCTCTAACATTGGGCAACAATTTTGGCCCACATTAGAGGATTGTTCCTTTGTATATTTACTATGTGAAATGCATTGAATTTGTTCCAACTTCTGTGCACCCTAAAATGGGAAAGGAGATGAAGAACTCCAAAGTAAAGGACTGCAACCTCTTGTAAACCATTGGAAGTAGCCAGCAAGGCCTGCAAAATTTCCTGATGCATTTTCCACGGGTCTGACATACTTGGAATGGAGGGAGAAGGGATAACCTCCATCTATGAGCAACAGGTTCCCCATTGGGAGGTTGACTGTGTTCTACCACCCCAGTTTTTAAAAATTCCTCATCTGACCCATATAGATTGAACCTCCCCATTTGTGACATGTAGTTCCAAGAACCTGAGTGTTTTAACTATTTTCACATTATACAAAGGTAATTAGTTACCATGATAACTAGGCAGGCAATGCATCAAGTTCCTTTCAAGTGGCTGCAAACTGCCCTGCAAGGAGCTGGGCAAGGAATTGAGCTCCTGCAATTTGCAAGCATGCGCAGTTTGCAAGTAGTTTCAGCTCAGAGCAATTCACAAGTGATGATCACTTGGGGGCAGCTTTGCCTCCCAGCTGAACAGAAATGAAACTAAAACTTCATGACAAGCTTAATTCCTCCCACATTGCCATGTTAAGCTGGCTGCCTTTAAGCCATTAACTGCTCCTTAACTGCTCCTTATTTCTTTCAGTTTAAAGAGCCAACCTGTTGGAGCCAAATTTTAACAAGCTCTAGAATTCCTTTTTGGATTTCTCCTTATGCTCAGAAGAAATTCACCGGCATCTCTTGTTTCATCTACAGTTATATATGGCTAATGTAATACCTGCAAACTGGCCTCGCTGTGTTATAAACTTTGCCCACTCTCTTATTGAGAAGCACAATGGGATTAGGATCTAAGACTGCAATCCTATGCACACTTCAGAATAGACATGCATAGGATTGGGCTCTCAGTTTATTAAATCCATGTTTTGCTGGTTAAGCAAGAGAACTAGAGCCAGATGGAAAAGGCTGGGTCTTGCACATTCCAAGCAAACAAGATTTAGGATGACCCTGTATAACTGCCTCAGCTTTACAAGCAGTTTTACAAGGCTTGTCAGACAGAGCTTTACAAGGCTTGTCACCAATAAAGAGAACCTTTGTGTGAATGAGGAGATTCAAAACCAAGCAGTTCCTAAAGAATTTCTGTTAATTCTATCAGTTTAAGATTAATGTGCTGTGACCTGAACATTTTTCTTTACTAACCTATATTAAAATAAGCTGCATTTATTTGTCCCATAAATAAGGACAAAGGAAGTTGACAGAAATTTGACTGCTTACTTGAAACAGATTTAGAAAAAAAACATATACAAACAACAACTAATACAAAACGTGGCCATACATTGCTACTGAGCCCAGGAAGTCTGACATCCCTGGTATAGACTAACTCTCAACTGGGGAAAAAAGTTCCATTGGAAGAGGCTGCTTTTAAAATAATCCTTCATATTGAAAGAAATACAATTCATAGAATCATAGAATAATAGAGTTGGAAGGGACCTAGTAGGACATCTAGTCCAACCCCCTGCCTACAGCAGGAATTCCCCCTAGAGCATCCCATACAAGTGCTCGTCGAGCCTCTGCTTAAACATTCCCAGTGAGGGAGAATCCACCACCTCCCTTGGCAATTTGTTCCACTGCTGAACCTCCGTCACCGTCACAAATTTTTTCCGGTTATCCAACCGGAATCTACTTTCTTGCAGTTTGTACCCATTGGTTCTAGTTCTGCTTTCAGAAGCAGCTATGAACAAATTGGCCCCTTCCTCCATATGACAGCCCTTCAGGTATCTGAAGAGGGCAATCATGTCTCCCCTCAGCCTCCTTTTCTCCAAGCTGAACATCCCAAGTTCCCCCAACCTTACCTCATAGGGCTTGCCTTCCATCCCACTGATCATTCTTGTCACTCTCCTCTGGACTTGCTCCAGTTTGGCTACATCTTTCTTAAAGTGAGGTGCCCAGAACTGAACACAGTACTCAAGGTGAGGTCTCACCAATGCAGAATAAAGAGGAACTATAACTTCTCGTGACTTGGAAGCTACAATCCTCTTAATGCAGCCTAAAATGGCATTTGCCTTTTTTGCAGACACATCACACTGCTGACTCATGTTCAGCTTGTGATCCCCGGACACTCCAAGATCCCGCTCACATGTTGTGCTGCTAAGCCAAGTATCCCTCATTTTATACCTGTGTTTTTGGTTTTTATTTCCTAAGTGCAGAACATTGCACTTCTCCTTGTTGAAATTCATTCTATTTGTTACAGCCCAGTATTCTAGTTTATCCAGATCCTCCTGGAGGTTTCTCCTATCTTCTGTTGTGTTTGCTACTCCTCCCAGTTTGGTGTCATCTGCAAATTTGATCAGGCTCCCCCGTATTCCTTCCTCCAAGTCATTGATGAAAATGTTAAAGAGAACTGGGCCCAATACAGAGCCGTGGGGTACCCCACTAGAAACCAACCTCCAGGTTGACACAGAACCATTTACTAAAACCCTTTGAATGCAGTCGTCGAGCCAGTTGCAGATTCACCTAACAATTGCCTTGTCTAGCTCATATTTTCCCAACTTCCCAATTAAAATGTCATGTGGGACTTTGTCAAATGCTTTACGGAAGTCAAGATAAATGACATCCACAGGATTGCCACAGTCCAGTAAGCTTGTAACCTGATCAAAAAAGGAGATCAGATTTGTCTGGCAAGATTTATTCTTGGTAAATCCATGCTGGGTTGTTTTGATCACCGAGTACTTGTCTAGATGTGCACAAATTGTGTGTTTTATGATTTGTTCTAATATCTTGCCCAGGATTGAAGTTAAACTGACTGGTCTATAATTTCCTAGGTCTTTTTTTCCCTTCTTAAAGATTGGGACTACATTTGCCCTCTTCCAGTCCAGTGGCACTTCTCCACTCCTCAAGGATTTCTCACAGATGATCAACAGAGGCTCTGCAAGGACATCTACCAGTTCCTTAAGAACCCGAGGACGCAGCTCATCTGGTCCAAATGACTTGAATTCATTTAGGCCAGTTAAGTGCCTTCGAACCAGTTCTCTGTCAATCTTAATCTGCTGTTCTGCACCATCCATGTTTTCATTACCTCTTAGGGGATGCAAGCACAAATTCTGAAAAATGAGGGCACTGAATTAAATTGATATTAAAAGAAAAGGCATCTTACATGACTTTCTCAACAAGCAAGAACAATGGTAGGCTGCTTTTATGTGCTACCTAGAAAAGCATCCATGCTATTTACATAATGTACAGTATAACAATATCTGTATATTTTGTCCATGTGCTTAGGGTAAAAATTCCCATGGTTATGGACCATGCAAATTACATCAACAAGACCTGTGTTGCTAAACTGGTAGTTAATAATACCAGTTATTATTTATTTTATTTTAAAAAATTTGTATCCCGCCTTTCTGGGGTCGAAGACTGACTCAAGGCGGCTCACATTAAAACATAATTAAAAACATTAAATAGAACATTCAATTAAAAACAAAACATAGAAGCTAAAAATAATAAAAAGAATAACCCCCAACCTCTGCCTCACTAAAATGCTTTTATCCTAAATCATGTAAGATGTAGAAATTACCTGGAATGGTCTGATAGAAACTGTGGGTGCAAAATAATTAAAAAATCTTCCCCCCCCCCAAGAAAAATCTTTCCCCCTTTGAGTACCACAGCTGTATAGAACATGATGCCACTGGACTTCATGACTTGAAAGATGGGATGTGGCACATATTCTACCTGGATTCTCAGTTTCCTACCTGGAAAACTTGCACCTCTTCTGTCACAAATACACAGCAGTCAACAATTTGAGATCACAAGCCAACAACTAATATGTATGCTCATTGATTTCACGACATCTAAGCACACCTAACCATTTGTGGGATTCAAAAAAAATTAACAACAGGTTCTGTGTCCTAATAACCTAAATTAACAACAGGTTTTATGTCCCATTAGTAACCGGCTCTCAGAACCAGACACTCATTAGCAAAGGGTTCTATAGTACCTGTGAGAACCCCCTGAAGCCCACCACTGGACCTAACTCTGTATAAGAATACAACCTGCTTAAACTATTTTTGCCTGCCTAACAAGTATTTTTGTTTGTGGTGGAATGCAGTTTCTATCAGTTTACAGCAGTCTATCTTTCTATCAGACCATTTTCTTGGGATTACAGCAGCCACATTGTCTAACTAATGAGTACGTTAGCCCTTTAGAATCTCTGAACAAGATATTTCACATTTCCTAAATATATAGTCTCTGATCATTGTTAAAGATACATAAAACAAAAATTTCTTCTTTTGGGGTATAGTATTTGGTATTCCCACTTGTGCCCCAAAGTGGGACAATAAGCTAGCCTGCAGCTGATACAGAAAGCATTTATGATGCTAAAAGATTCAGGGCACAATCCAGGATTAAGGCAGTGAGGAGTGCCCTAACTGGGCTGCCCCGACTATTCTGTATTCAGAGCAGAAGGTTATGCTGCATCCAGAGAGTCAGGAAGCCTGGGCTGCCCTAGCTGCTCCAGAGCATGCTCAGTAGGCACCATGTAAGTGACACCTGGGGAGGGCTTGCTCCTGAGGAGACCTCCTCAGATCACACTGAACAATTGTGATGCCTGCCTTATAAGGTAGCCCAGAAATTCCTGACAACCAGTAACAGCTGCATCATGAGAATGCTGTACAGCAGTACTACTAGTGGAGGGTGGATGCTTGGAGTGGCCTGCTGTATCCACAGGTTAGGGGGCTGCCATAATTGTTCCATATCCTGAGGTTGAGAGGCAGGCGTTGCAGCTAGGCTGGCCATGAACTCAGATTTTTTTGTCAATACTGCCATTACTGTGCCCTATCATGGACAGGTCTACTCATTGTTATACCTGCTCCTGAAGTGGTAAAATACTGAGGAGCTGGAAGAGGGCATTTCTACCCTGGAAACAGGCTCTGGATACAGCGTAACAGCTCCGCCCTAGGCAATGCTAAACATGCCCTCAACATGCCTCTCCTGAACTGCCTAGGCTGCCTCAATTAGGGCAGCCCAGGTCCACCTGTTTCAGGGCAGCCTATGTTGCCTTAGGCTGTCCCAAGCCTTTTCCAGAATAACTAGGGTGGCCCATCTTGCAGTTTGGTCAGTCCAGTGACAGAGAGGTTAACCAAATACACTTCTGGATTGTGCCCTGAGTCAAGTTTAAATTGTTATTTAAAGGACATTGGCCACCAGCTCCAACACAGAGTTAAGTGCATTAAAGATCTTTGAAATACATAAGCTTAGAAGAGCCCTGTTGGATCGTTGCTGTTATCTAAAATTCACACCATCAAACTGACAAGGTACATTAAACCAAAAAGTCATTGAAGAGCATCTGACGCATGTCTCAACGAGTGTCAAAAATTGCCAAAAAGGAGAGTTAGTTTTCAGCATTTGCAATAAAGGAAGATGCTAGCTAAGCAATTTCAGCTTAGCCTTTCATAAGATCTCAATGTTCAATTTTGCCTGTCTTCAGTAATAAATTTGCACCTGCAAATGGCTAAAGAACTGGCAAAACAATGAAGAATTTTTTTTCTTTTGCACAAAATAGCTTGCCAGTGAGATTTACAGGAAACAATGTAATTGGCTGATAATAATTTATGAGCACATTTTCAGATCTAAAGCGTTCAGAAACTGGAAAAACTGAGATAATTGGGTTAGCCAAGAGCTACACCCTGCAAATGGAACATGCTGAGATTTAAGTGTTTCCATTTGCATTTCCCCAGTTCCAGTGCTCCTGTGAAACTTTACAAGCAAAGCCAAATGCCATGTCCCTTCCTCAAGGGAATGAACGGGGAATGGATGGGTCGTCTGGCTGAGTGGATTTGCTACTGACCTGAAGCATTTGGAGATAACCTTCTTGAGGATCACAGAGGAGTGAAGATATCCGGTGGTTGTTCCTCATACACCTTTGATTGTTCTCCCTTGTCAAAGGAAAGATCTGACGTATGACTGTCATCCTCCCAAGAGCGCTGTGTACCAATTCTAATATTTCATTGTCACTGATTTCCTGAGAGAGGGAAAAAAGGAATCATTACAAAACTATTCCTCTTTCATTCTATTCACCTCCATGAAAAAATTATTTTTATAAATGCTTTCAAAGAAGACAAATCAAATCCAGCACCAATTATTTTGTGAAAACAAAAGACAAGGCTCATAGTCCATTTGTGCTGGTCAGGGTGGGAAACAGATTCCTGAATTTCACTGAACATTGCAAGGGGGTTCATTTTTGCTGGGCTCTCCTAATGCAAGAGTTACCAGCTTTATTTCACTGTTGGGTTTGGAGGAGGGAGCAGCATTTAGTCTTTTCTGGCCTGCCGCATCTACCTCGCTAGCCATCTTTCATATGAAAGTGGCATTGATCTCTGGCCCCATTTAAGTCACTCTTGCCGAATCCTCTTCAACTCCCCTCAAAGTAGTTCAACAGTATCAACCTGGCATCTGCTGCATCTTGTCAGAGATTTTGGCCTCCAGAGGCCTTCCTCTTTAAGGCACACTCATTGATTTAGGGTCCTAACTTGAGTTAGGCCAGAGAGAATGGTCCAGCTAAGCTGGCCCAGGGTCGGCCATATCCTGAGCTGACTGGCCAAATCCACAGGACTAGGAGGCCTCTAAGCTGGCCTAACTGCTGCTAAAGAGGCATCAGCACAAGGTCAGCATGCTCACTAGGCTTTGGAAGTTGTGCCATATCCTGAGATGGGCTGTTGTAGGTGTGCTATATCCGGAGTTTGAGAGGCAGGAGTAGTGCTTAGGCTGGGCCTAAGATTTAAAACTTTTGATTATTATTTCACGTAAGCACAGCAAGCAAGATCAACTTTGAAAGTTTAGCAATGTGTTATAGAACACCTGTGTGATGTTTAGTGTTAAATAGTGCAGATACAAACAGACAGCCTCTCCCTGTGTTTTCATTTATGAAATCTGCAGGCATATGGTCATTTTTAGGGTGTACATTCCACGTTACAACTTTTAAAAGCATTATAAAAAAGCGCACTCCTCTCCAAGCTAATCTTGTCACTGAAGGCCTGTGGTATATGTGCAGCAGTAAACAGGCACCTCTATTTTTAACTCCAAACAGTTAATATTTTGTTTTCATGCCAATTTTCTATTACAAACTGCAAGGCAAATGACCATGGGGTTCTAATAATTACTTTACATGGCTCACAAATTCTGTGGCTTTAGCTTATTTTTTGTAGCTTAATGGAGAATGTTGAGAAAGTATATTTTGAATGTTTGTTGAAGGAGCAACTTTCTGTACTTAGTGGGGTGCCCATTTGTATGGATGTAATTAAGGATTTAAAAATAAAAATGCTCAACTTCAAACTGCAGCAGAGGCGACTGATACCAAAAAAAGGTTTGAACAACTCCCTGTACTTTAATGGAGGAAGAAGGGTTTAGGCTTAGCCTTAACATTCCCTTTTTCTATGCGCCAAGAGGGCACATGGAAGCACAGATCTACAGATGTCCCATTTCCTCTTTAGGAACTCTATTTCACAAAGCATTTGCCCTCTGGGTAGCAAATTGCATCCATTTCTATGCTAACTGTGACAAACAGAAAGTAGCCCAAAAGGGGGAAATTCAAGTTTGTGCAGATGAACATTGGACTTGAATAGAAATCAAGCTCCTGCAGTGCACTCACAAGTTTTAAGGTGGGAACCAAGAGATGAGGATGAGGGAATCATCACAATGACCACACAAGGAATAAAGTGCAAGGATTTTGCTCTAAGCTTCTGTTTTTCTACATGTACTGAATTAATAGCAAAAAGTAGGTAGCTAAGCAGAGTACATTCTAAGGATGTGCTGAGAAAAATACTTTTTAATTCAACTTCAGATATACAATCAAATATGAAAGGACATTTGAGAATCTTCCAGAAAGAGAAGCACAGCATCATATATGGCTGAATAATTCTTAAAGAGCAGCATCAGCAACTCAGGGATGCCTTGCAAAATTGACCTGCCATTGGTTTTTGTGTCACAGCTGAATTGGCTTTTAACATCTTTTAAGCTTTCAGTGTTCGGTCTTTTTATATTTATTGTGGTGGTGGTGGTAGTAGTAGTAAAAGTAGTAATAACTTTATTTTTACCCCACCTTTATCCCTGGGGACTCAAGGTGGCTTACAACATGTATAAAAACATCACTAAAATACCGTGCATTTAAAAACAGTTAAAACATGTTAAAACAATAAATAGATCTAGATCCAGAGCCAGTGGGCATGAAAGAGAGCTAAGAGAACATGTGCAAAGAGCTGCAGGACTTGGACCAGGTGAGAAAGAAAAGGCTGGGACAAGAAGCAGAGGACAACTACTGCCTGGCTTTCTACAGGAAGAAAAGCTGGCTGGAGAACCAGGGAAGCTGACATGAGGAAGCAGATGGAGGAATCAGCTACTCCTTCCCTGCTCCATACTCTGAAGCTGTAACAAGCACTCCTATAGCCTCCCTACCTTCTGCTCATGTCATCTAGAAAGAGATAATGTTCACCTCTGGAGTAGAGTCTAGAAATCAGGGTGTCCAAACCCCGGTCCAGGGCCCAGATGCAACTCATGGTGAGCCTCCATGGGACGCACAGCAAGACTTCTACCCAGCTCTCGAGGAGCTCTGTAATCCTCTGGAGGGAAGGGACGCTCTGCTTCCTTCAACTCTGGAAGGTGCTCTGAAGGCCAGGGAGGTTGCACACATCTCTGATCTCTCTGTGTGAAAGTGCTTATGAACTGATTTGAAGATCGCTTCCTCTATGTGTGCTATGAACTGATCTCCAATATAGTCATTTATTCAAATTTGTATAAATTTAATCAAATTTGAATCAATTTTTCCCACCCACCTCCAACAAAGTCAGAGAGATTTTGTGACCCTCCTGTCAAAAAAATCTGGACACTTCTGGTCTAGGTCACAGTTCAGTGAGGATGCCAGCTTCCTGCACCAAATAGTACAGGTACAACACAAAATATTCTCCCAATAGTTAATGAAAAAGGATAGTATGCAGAAGGCAACATTTTCAAGTTATGTTATCATATAAAAATCGGAGAAAAATCAACAATTAGCTGAGTGTACAATGCTAAAAATAGCTTGTATTATTATGTGGGGGAGACACAAAGTGCATTATACCGGTACAACTGTAAAACACACACCATAATGAAAGCACAGTAATTAAAGAACACCATACTACGAACACTACCTCACACAAAACAGTTCTTCACTGAGTGATGAAAAGAGACTAGAAAATGTAACTATTAATGAGAGAGCTAAACTATTTGAGGTGAAACACTTTTTATTATCTATATACGTATATAAAACTGAAAGTCACTGACTCACTCATCAACACCCAGCCAAAACCGCTGGGCCTACAAGCGTGAAATTTGGGGAGGATGTTCCTTCCATGGTGGAGGCATCCACTAAACCGGTTTTCGGAAATTGCAACAGGAAGGGGGTGAAAAGGGGCACAACATGTTTTCTTCCATATACTTTACATTGAAGAATCCCTGTCTGATCAATGCCCTGCCCCAACCCCTGGACCTAGAAGCGTATATTTGGGGAGGGTGTTCCTTCTGTGATATGAACATCCACCAAGAACTGATGTTGAGAAATTTAACCCTTAAAGGGGTGAAAGGGGTGCAACATGTTTTTGTCGTATACTTAACATGGAAGACTGACATCCAGCCAATTTGGTGCCTGGTGCCTGATGCACTGGGAGGGATTGTACACATGGGACAGTTGATGCACATGTAGGGGTGTTGCGCATGTGGTGTGGTGTGCATGTGGGGGGTGATGCGCACGGGGCCGATGCACATGGGAGGATGATGCACACGGGTGATGCGCATGGGGGGTGTGTTGCACATGGGGTGTGTGTCGCACATGGGTTGTGTGTTGCGCATGGGTTGCATGTTGTGCATGGGGGGTGATGCACAATGGGGCGATAGCATAAGGGGGTATTTTACTCCCGCAATGCAGGTACATTTCCACAGGACTAGGAGGCTAGTTAAATATATTCCCATAAAGGATCAGGTTTGATTAAAAGTTTCCATCTTTCATTGTTTCTGAAAAATCTATTTTCCAATGCAATCATGACTAGACACTAGCCACTCATTCATAAATATTTCCTAACAAACAGGCCTTCAGTTTTATAAACATGGTCTGTTCTATTCTCCTGATGCGGGAATTGCAAGGACATGAAATACATTGAGGCTCTATAATTTAATCCAGTGGCCCTATATATCTGAAGATATAGTCCCATAATGATCCATTCTTGCTTCCAAAATAACCTTAAGGTTGTCCCACAGAACTCAGTTGAAAAATTCATATTAATGACCTCCAGATGGTATGGCACAGCTAATCAATCACTATTTACATGAGCAAAAAGATGAAATGGGAGCTTCAGAGCAGAACAGAATGAAATTAACTAGAAGAATTAAAAGGAAGGAAATATCAACTTTAACAACTCTTCACAAGCTGATGTCTTTTCCCATTTTTCATGGTTCTAGAATTCCCCTTGGGTTCCATGAATGAAAAATTGTTTCATTCAAACTTTCCTAACATCCTAGTTGTATTTAAGTGAGAATTTTTTGATCTGCAGCTGTTTAGAATACCCTTTGGAAACAGAATGAACTTCTGCTTTATGGTGGTAATCTGTCAGGATGTTGACTGATTGATGTCCTGTGACTGTTTATGTGCCGCAAGAGTGAAGAAATACACAGCAGAGTAGTTTTCTATTAACTGTATTTACAATTCAGAGTAGTTTAAGACAATCCGGGTCATACACGTAAATTTAAGTCCTTCAGTCTAAAACACCTCAGAGCTTATCAGTATTACAGAGCTTCACAGCTCGCCTCTGCTCTAACCGACGTCTGAGCTCCAACTGCCAAACAGTGCCAACTCCAACTGACAGTTCCAACTGACAAAACCCAACTGTCAGTTTGAATTCTAATCAGCCCACAATTCACCCAGAACCAATAGATTCAAAAATCTAACATAATCCATTCTGAAGATGCTAATTCAGGATACAAATATGTAACCTAGTAATGATTTTTCCATTTTTTTATAAATTGTTCCAGGACCTCAGAGGTTGACATCTCTGCCACTAAACTATTTCTATCTCTCAAATGTGATTCAGAAGGTGCCTGCTATTTTAGGGGTCCATGATGATTAGTACACAATGTTGTAAGAATAATAAAGCACATATTATACGAGTGTACCCCCTTCCCTCAATACATGGATGCTAAAATTGCTACTGTCAGCAGAGAGGGTAGTTAAAAGACTCGTGTTTGCATCAGCTATACCTTTCCCTTCCTATGCATAGCCATAATGTTTAAAAAGCTGCTGTTGGTTAAGAGGCTACAAAATATTTTTATTCACTTTGCTGATTGGCTTATCACCCACAAGGTCCTGATAGTCACAATCACGAACACAGCCATGTAAAGTCTATTTTGAAAGACCATGGTGTTCCCACTTCCCCCTATTCAGTCCATTTGTGTATTTATTTATTTGCACAGAAGAAGAAATAATAAATTATTGTGTTTGCAATACCTAGCTATTTTGCTCAAGGGAAATCTTCTTTAGTTGCATCCAGTTATCATAACACAAATTGCAAAGTGAGACAATTATGTTTCACATTTAAAAAAACCATTTTCCTAGAGGTAATGAAGGAAAATTATAAATTTTAATGGCATTAATAATTTACTAAACCAAAAAGAGTTCTAGAAAAATATGTCCCTGAGAAATATCCAACAGATTAAACTTTAATAGGCACAAGGATCATGAGCGTGATGAAAAATTTATAGATTTATATGCAGTATTTACAGCAGGGGTTAGTACTACAAAAAATTTTAGATAGATTTTGGGCGCAATCCTAACCTAGCCTGGTACAACTAATCAGTCTTCCCATTCCTGTGGTAGAGAGGTAAGTGTATGACTGTACAGCACTTTTATGACATTCCCAGGCCAGCTCGGGACATGTCCTGAGGCTTGGGTCACCCTAAGGGGCAGTTAGGATCACAGCCTTTGGGCTAAATCCACAACGGTTACGGGTCCACGCAGTTACGTCACCCTCTAGTGTTATCTTATGGAAAGTCATCTTAACTGCTCTGGAGCAAGGGGCTTAATTTCACTTTAGGATATAGGCCTTTGTCTGATTTAGGTTTAGATTAAACTGCTTTAGTTTAAACCTGTCTAAACTTAGGTTTAGAAAAGAGCAGCAACCCACTATGACTTTGTTTTTATTTTATTTTAGGAGTTGATATCTTGCCTTTCCCATGCCATGCAAATGCCCAAGAAAGCTTACAAGGTTTCTTTTCTATATATAAAATTGAAAAGTCACTGGCTGATTCACTGACTGACTCACTGACTCATCAACGTCCAGACAAAATCGCTGGGCCTAGAAGTGTGACATTTGGGAATGGTGTTCCTTCCGTGACCGAGGGTTGCACTAAGAACTGGTTTTTTGAAATTCTAACCGAAAAGGGGTGAAAAGGGCCACAACACATTTTCCTCCCTATACATTACAATGAAGAATCCCTGTCTGATCAAGGCCCTGCCCCAACCCCTGGACCTAAAGCGTGAAATTTGGGGAGGGTGTTCCTTCTGTGACGTGATCACCCACCAAGAATTAATGCTGAGAAATTTAACCTTAAAGGGTGTGAAAAGGGGTGCAACATGTTTTTGTCCTATACTTAACATTGAAGACTGACTGATCAACATCCAGCCAATTTGGTGCCCGGTGCCTGATGCACTGGGAGGGAGGGTGCACTGGGGAGATGGTGCACATGGGGGGATGGTGCACATGGAGGTAGGCATGAGGGTGTTGCACATGGGGGGTGTTGCACATGGGGGGATGATGCCCATTGGGGGATGTCACGTAGGGAGGTTAGATGCACATTGTGGGTTGATGCGCATGGGGGACTTTGCGCATGGGATTTTGATGCACATGGGGGATGATGTGCATTGGGGACATAGTGCATGGAGGTTGATGCTCATGGGGGTTGATGCACATCAACCCCCATGGGGGTTGATGGTGCACAACCCCATGTTGTGCATGGGGGATCTTGTGGATAGGGTTTAACGCACATGGGATTGTGATGTGCATGGGGCAATGTGCATTGGGAACATTGCGCATGGGGGGACATTGCACAAGGGAATGTTGCAAATGTGGGTGTTGCGCATGGAGATCTTGCGCATGGAATTTTGATGTGCATGGGGGACGATGTGCATTGGGGACATTGCGCATGGGAGGACATTCTGCATGGAGGATGTTGATGCGCACGGTAGGACGATGCGCACGCGGGGATGATGCACATGGCGAGACAATGTGCATGGGGGAATGTTTCACATGGTGGGGTATTTTACTCCTGCAATGCGGGTACTTTTCGCTAGTTAAAAATATAAATCAAACTAAATAGAGTAAAACAATGATTTTAAAAAATCACTTTACCATTATAGCACAAGTTTTAACAATATTAAAAAAAAAGAAAAACAAGACATGCAAAACATTAATATTGCAATCCTGACTTAGGTAAGAGAGAATGGCCTAGCTATGGCAGCCTAAAGTAGGCATATCCAGGGCTGACATTTAGGCCAAATCCACAGGACTAGAAGGCCTAACTGCTTCTGGGGACCAAGCAAGCGGCACCTAGAGAGGGCTTGCTCTTGAGGAGACCTGCCTCAGATTACACTGAACAAGGAACAGCTGTGGTGCCTGCACCCTGCCTGCCATAAGAGGAAGCCCAGGACTCCCTGGCAATAAGTCACATCAGTAGCATGATGGAAAGAAAGTGCATGGCTGTCTAGGGGAACCAGATGCCAGAACTGCCAAAGTAAGAGAGCAACACCACCACTATCCCAAATGTAGGGCACCCCAGATGAATGGGGGACAGGACCAAAGATCAGCTGAGAACACCCACATCCTTTGTTGTCACGTGGTTCATGTATACACTACAATTCATGTATCTAGGGTGGGTGCAAGGGGACAGGCTGCTGGTGAGGGCTGTGGGAGTTGGGCTGTATCCCCAGGTGGGCTGTTGGAGTTATGCTATATCCTGAGGTTGAGAGACAAGAGTGGTACTTAGGCCTGCCTAGGAATTAGAACTTTTTCTTTTATTTCCATTTTTACTCTTGCTTATCATGGGCCCCAATGGGTCTACTCAGATTTGCACCTGCTCCTGAGGTACCCTAAGTCAGAGGGGCTGGGAGGGGATGTGTCTGCCCAGGAAATGGGCTCTGGATATGTCCTAACTGTGCCATTATAGGCCATGCCCAACATGCCCCTAGGCACTATTGTGCTGCATAGTCTAGTACTGCTAGTCTGGCGCAGGTCTATCTGTCTTGCGCCAGTTTAGGTGGGCTTACATTGGTCCAGCCCTTTTCTGGTGCAGCTAGGTTGGTCTATCTGGAATTAGGCTGGCCCAAGTGCACTTCATGACTATGCCCCTAGTATGTAACTCAATACACACTTACCTAAGAGAAAGTCCCATTGTTGATAGACACAAAATCCTTCAGGATCCTCTTTGTGTCTACTTAGGAGTAAGCCCAATTCAGTTCAGTTCTAGTTGGTGCCTGGATTGCAACCTTAATATGGTTTATTTGAAAAGAAGGCTGCAATCCCCACAAACACAGACCTTGAAACAGAGAGTGGTGCTGCCTTGTTCAGCCACGCAATTCTGACAACCCCAGAAAATATGCATGCACTCCCAGAGACCTGGTTCAAAGTCTGTATTTTTTTCTGCCTCACCTCTCCATCCAGCTTCCCTGATGATCAATGGCAGCACACCTGCTTTGCATGCAGAATGTCCCAGGTTCAATCTCCAGCACTGTCAGGCAGGGCAGAGAGAGACCCCCTGCTTGAAAACCTGCCGAGCCTCTGCCAATCAGTGCACATGAAACTGGGCAAGATGAAACAGTGGCTCAGTACATGGCAGCTTCCTTGGTTCTTGTTAACTGAGTCACAGATGCTACAGGAACAATAAATTCCATGCTCAATTCTACTCCCCTTCCCCTCCCTGCCACAGCTCACTTTCTTTACTTCTATCTGTATTTGTATTTCATTATGTTTTTCATTCTACACCTTCTGTTTTTTTCTTTTTCTTTTTTCTCTCCCCTCTTCCCACTTTCCTGCCTACCATCTTCCTTCAGATGCCACTCCTGACCACACCATTCTCCTCACACATTCTTAAGAGATAAAATACTTAAGTAGTACTGTATATTGCAGAAGCAGAGGTTGATCATTACAACAGTGTCAACTGTTTAGGGTCAACAGCCTAGATAGTTTTTTTCCCCCTTTAGGGAACAATCCCAGCCAACTTGGTCTGGTCTAGCTCACTGTCTTCCTGTGATGGTGTGGGGGGATGTTGGTGTATTCCTCTGCACTGGTCTAATCACCCCAGAATGAGGCATAAATGCCTTATAACACTTTTGTGACACCTCCAGGTCAACACAGGACTGGTGCTGGGGCTTATGCCAGCTTAAATAGAGGTTAGGATTGCAGCCCTAGTCAATTAGCATAAATGAGTACAATCCGGGTGATTATATAGAACAGAAGTCAGAGTGCCTCAACCTTTAAGTACTGCACAGAAGAGGGAATTTAGACAGGCGCTGCTTTTAAAACGCTTCTATGTTGAGCTAAGGCTACAATCCAGAATAACTATGGGACCTTTTACACCGACGCAGTTAGGGTGCCACCTATGAAAATGCATAGAGCAATCCAGAGTAAGTGCCTCATGTCTTCCTGTGGTTACTCTGGATTGTAGGGTAAATCTGTCTAAATTTCCTTTTCTATGCAATGCCTTTAGGTGGAAGCACTCTGTCCACCATTCTATATGGTCACCCTGCTACAATTTTTAATTACTTAAAAATTACAATTTTTAATTAATTTTTAATTACAATAATTAATTACTGATGGCACATCTTTGGGAGAAAGGGACATTCATTCCTTTCCTCCAGATAAATAAGTAGAGCTATTTGAGTCTTCAGCAGCACTGGTCATTCTGTTGGTTCACCAGCACTGGATCTGGTGATTCTGTTGGTTCCACCTGGCTCCCTCCTACTCACCACACCTCATATCCACTTTTTCTATTCCCCATCTTCTCTTCCCTTCCCCAGAACACCTTCTCCCCGCCTCCTCCGTTTACAACTCCACCACATGGTGGTTCTGGCAACTATGGACAATGAAATACTTGCTTCTCACCAGCACTGCCCCAGTGCTAAGGGCTCACAACATGCTTTGTTACAGTGCACAGCTGCAGCACTGAGCTCAGGATTGGGCTCTGAATCATCATTTTCAATTAAAAGGTTTAAATATATGCAAGATGATAGGGAAGGGGGCAAAGCAGTTTATAAAGTTGTATATAGGGATGGAGAAAGGAATTTGTTTCCTCCGATAACAAGACTATAATTCAGGTCACCCAACTGAAATGATAGGCTATAAAGTCTGTATAGATAAAATTGTATACTTTTCCACGTAACAGATGACATGAAGATCTATCAACAGTTACTGGCCATGTATGCAAAATGGAGCATTTGTGGTAATAATCAGCCTACCCAAGGCAATAGTAGACACTTAGTAAACACAATAGTAGACACTTCCATGCCCTGTTGTGAGTTCTCTACTAAGGCCTATAATTGCCACTGTTAGAAACAGAACATTTGGGCTCAGAAGGCATTTGTTGGCCAAAAAATTCTTCACTACTGCATTCAGTAAACAATACTGAAGACTGTAGGATCTGGACAACAGTCATCCAATCGTGATTATGGTGTTAACATTCTTTTCTTGGCACAATTTTTATTCAGTATTAACATTTATAAGGAAAAGCAATGATGTTTGGAGTTTTCTGAAAGATACATCCCTGATGAGAATAACCTAAATTGTTTGAGAGGAAAAACAGAATCACCAATGGATTTATTAGCCAGAAATGACATCAGACAAGGAGAAATAAAGCCACTGGCACAGACAATGAATGGAGCTATGAGGTGAAAATGGAAAGTGAGGAAGTCTAGACTGTTGCAGAGATAGAAAAGTAAATAATCATCCATCATGTACTGAATGGGTAGCATGGCTTCTTGACAGTCAAAATTACAAGAGCAGGTGCTGAGAAGAGCTCTGCAGAATTGAGCAGAGATGGAAGAGGACATTAAATCAAGAGTCCATTGGAAGCAAGAGGAAAAGAGAATTAAGTGAACCAGGCGCAAAGATAATCATGCAACACAATCCTATGCACATTTACTCTGAAGACCCGCTGAGACTAATTATGCTTGCTCCCCAGTAAGACTGCAACACTACTGACAAAGTATCTGATGAATACATTCTGAATGGGGCAAATAACGTGAGTACAACATTATGTGGCGATGTGGCTAACTGGGGCAAACATGTGAGTACTATGACCAGGTGAGTTCATGTGCCATGAAACTAGAATTATCAAAACATAATGGCAATGTTTGTGAGCCACTCCGTCCTGTCACTGAACGTGCCAAGATGTCTTCTAAAACATTCACTCAGACCTAACACCCATGACATGTTTTACCCTAATTTCCCTCAGGGGTGAACTACATCACAAGGTCTAGGGTAGTCTACAAACTTGACTTCCAGTAAGGTTCAAAACAGGTTTCTTCTTCTTACAATGTTTTCAATGGTATCAGTGCACACATCCAACTGGCAGTTAAGTAGTACAAAGCAATCAAATGATGGACATGCATACAAGAACCAGTTCTATGACTCAGGGCACAGAAAGGATGGTTGATATCTTCCAGACCGGAGATTAGCTCACGTACGTCATGCTACCGCACAAGTCATTGACATGTGCAAAAAGATGTAATAAGTGCAACTTCATTCCTTAAAGAATTATGTTTGTGTCTGAGAACACCGAGAGAGCTACTGTATGTCATACATATTTCACACAAATCCTGTAACAGAACTTTAAATATTCTGTTACAAATCCCCCAAGGTACTGCCATCCAGCAGCTACTCAGTCAACCCCATCTTCCCAGAGCCCACGGCCGTACATGTTCAGTTTGAAATCACTGGATCTGTGTATTATACTTTCATGGGTATTACTCAGGCATGGGACTGAATTGTAGGAATTATCCTATCAGTGGGTAATGCAACATGAACTGGCCCTAGCCTGGAAAAATACAGAAATTTTAATTCTTAAAAGGCTGCAAAAGCAATGTTTTATTAACCAAAACCTTCAGAGACTGTGTCAAGAGAGATCGGATGCTTGCTCTCTTCTTACGCCTCATTTTCTATAGCGAGAGCGGGAAATGAACTGGATTGCAAATGACACATGACCTGAAGCTGGTTCCTTCTATTCCATACAAAGCCAGATTTTTAGAAATCTACTCATCAAAATCTTAAAACATCTTCAAAGTCTTCAAACATCTTCAAAGATTATTATATTCCAAAATTTAGTATGAGCAAAGCATGTAAGCTGGAAGACATGCTGGAAGCATGGTGGAAGACAACTATACTTCCAGCTCCTGGAATTAATGCTTTAGATCAGGGGTGTCCAACCTTTTAACTTCAGGGCTCTTGGACCTTTAACAATAGTGTAAAAGATGGAATTTCATCAGGTGTAGCTTGTGATCAATGAGATCAAAGTCTGCAATTGAAATTCCCTCCTCTATACAATTGTTAAAGGTCTAAAAGCCCTGAAGTTAAAAGGTTGGACATCCATGCTGTAGATTCAGAAGTCTCCAAACCTAGCCACTGGCAAAATATGAATCTACCTAGGGTTTGGTATCAGCATTATAGGATGACAATCTGCTGTTTCAATCTAGATGAGAGATTCTCAAGTAAAATAGAAATAGTTGGGGTTCCTCACCATGCACTAGCTAACGTGAATATATGGAGAAACCGTGAAATGGCACAACACATTCACTTTAAAATACCGTATTTCCTGGCTTATAAGATGCACTTTTTTCTCCCCAAAGGGGGGGAAATGTCTGTGCGTCTTATAGAGTGATAGGGCCAATCCTGGAGCACCTTACCCCATCATGTCATATGTCATTGGATTCGTATTGAAGAGGAGAATCCAATGCAAAAATCAGTTTTGAGATGTCTCCTCCCTATCACAAGTTATGGCCAAAAAAGTAAAAATCAAAAATATAAAAACAAAAAAATACATTTTTGGCAATTTTTTTTAAGCGGGTAGGAATTTTGGTTTTAGAATTTTGCCCTGGGGGGTAGAAATTTTGGCCTTGGGGTTCAGGAATTTTTGGTTTGGCATCTGGTCACCCTGGCACAGTTACAATCCTAAGCAGCCTTCCCTGGCTTGGAGACTTGCTCCAAAGTAGACATGCACAAGACCTGGTCCCTGCTGATCCATGCCTGTGCCTCCCTTACCCTTCCCTATCTATCTAGATCCCCTCACCTTTCCCTACCTACCTGGATCTTTCCCTACCTACCTGAGGCCCAAATCACAGATCAGAAATAAACATGGTGGTAAACATTTCCCACAGAATAAGCATGTATGGGCTTCCTCATTCTGTGAGCTTTGTGCCACTGAATATCCAAGTGTCACTTTGCCACTTTTTGCCCTTTTGATTTATGATTTTGGATTTTTCCAATGTGAGTTTCTGAATGTATAGTTTCAAAACTCACAAGGATGTCAACACAGCTGTACAGCTCTTATTGACCTTCCACCTAAGGAAAGACCACATATATCATGGTGGTCAAAGCACAACAATGAGGCAATCCCTAGCCTGAAGAGCAAGGACTGTCTGCTTACATAACAAAGAATGTGCTATTTTCATGACATTTTTCTTCCTTGGGCCATATTCCATCATTATCATTTTCTAGAAGTCATAGGCTGCAATCCTAAAGACACTTTCCTGGGAGTAAGAGCCATTGAACACAATGGGGCTTACTTTTGAATAGACATGGTTAGGATTGTGCTCATAGTGTAGGAATGAGGCAGAGGCAGGCCTCCCCTGGGAACAAACAAGTTGGGCAGGTGTGATTGATTGGACTTGCAGGGGATACTTATGGTAAGTGCTTCATTTCCTAGTTCTGAATGGGAAGACAGTCGTTCCCCCTTAACTTTTATAGATTATGGGGGAATACCCTTGTATGGAAGCAAAGAGAGAAGCCCAATTATTGACTGATTGATCAATTGATCAGAAAGAAAGAAAGAAAGAAAGAAAGAAAGAAAGAAAGAAAGAAAGAAAGAAAGAAAGAAAGAAAGAAAGAAAGAAAGAAAGAAAGAAAGAAATTGCACTGCAAATTGTACTGCAGAAATGAATAGAGAAAACATGGAGGGGAAATCTCCTGTGACAGTCAGAGAAGGCAATTACAGTTCAACATATGCCCAAACCAGATAGTATCCAGCCCTAAGAAGGGCAAAACCCCAGATGAAAATCCTGATTCCTTTTCAGTAGGAAAGTGTTCCTTGGATTTCTGCCAAGGAAATCTGCTACGGGATGGATGACTGGCAGCATGGGAGGAGGGAGTGGTGCAGCTTATGGCAAGGGGAAAAGCCTGGATTGTGGTGAAAATGTGGTTACAAATCCCACATGAGACAAAACCAATATACGTACTGATGTTATTTTTTGATTTATTTTCCAACGGAATAAATGCATTTTTTGGTTTGGGTTTCCAACTCTCAAAATTCAGGTTACTGACACAAAGTTTACATACAGATCTTGGGATGGATCTAGAAGTGCCTTGCAAAATTGGAAGAACATTTTCTTTGCAAGGAGGAAGAGGAAATTTCCACTAAGTCCTTCTACCATCACCACCATACCCCATGTTAGTTCTGAAATTCCCCAGTACTGCGGCATGGATAAGAAAAACCCATTCTATGAAGGGACTGCTCACCATACTCTTGATTCAACTCCTTACCTTCTAGGAAAGCTGGAAAACTGTGTGTTTTTGAGAAAGCTTCACATTAGATTAATCCTCACATTATGTCTCACCAAGATGCCAAGAAAGACTTCTTCAATTTACTGTTCTTTATTTCTGGGCATGCTGACAATGACTAACAATGAATTTTGATTATTTTTTTTCTTCAAACAAGCACTGATACATACACACTCTACCTAGACAGACAGAGTGAAATAATCTGTCAGCAAAGAAAATATCTATATATAAAACTAAAATGTCACTGATTGACTGACTGACTGACTGATCAATTCCCAGCCAAAATTGCCAGACCTAGAAGTGTGAAGTTTGGAGAGGGTGTTCCTTCCATGATGGAGGCACCCACTTACAACCGGTTTTCGGAAATTTCAACCAGAAAGGGGTGAAACAGGGTGCAACATGTTTCCCTCTCTATGCATTGAAGAATCCCTGACTGATCCAAGCCCTGCCCGAACCCCAGGACCTAGAAGCATGAAATTTGGGGAGAGTGTTCCTTATGTGACTTGAGCACCCACCAAGAATGGTGGGTGAGAAATTTAACCTTTGAAGGGTGAAAAGGGGTGCAATGTGTTTTTGTCCTATAAACATTGAAGACTGACTGATCAACATCCAGCCAATTTGGTGCCTGATGCCTAATGCACTAGGAGGGAGGGTGCACTGGGGGGATGGTGCACTGGGGGGATGGTGCACATGGAAAATAGGCATGGGGGTGGTGCGCATGGGGGGGGGGTGTTGCACATGCAGAATGATTACCTTACCAGAAGAATCACCTTTGCATACTGGATATGTCTTACTATGAACCAAATGAAAAGCACTGAACTGGATCACTACAAATGTGAAGCCTCAAAGTCAAGTAACATCTCTCACCTTCAATTCTCAAATTCATTTTGGCAATTTATAATTAAATATATTTCATGGCAGTTCTGCTGTCAGCAATATGCCCGTATTATCTTCCCATCAGAACACAATATGATTTCAATTGTAACCAATTGATAAACACAACTCAATCTCCAATGAAAGTCACAAGGGAGTTATACAGCAGGATGGCCAGAAAGATGCAAAAGGACAGACGAAGGAGAACATGGCCTTCAAAATTAGCCAGTAAAGAGAATGAAATGTATCATCAACATGCAGCCAGTGCAGGTTGGCTCTAAGCACTCCTACCAACGAAAGAGAAAATGTAAGTACTCTTCCCATTTTCACATAATTTTTCAATCATTTTCCAGCCAGGAGTCTGCACATCTTGCATCTACTGTAAGTGTTATATTTGCACAACCTAACATCACAGACATGTGTGAACTACTTAGAAAACCTTAAATACCTCAAGACTGGAAGAAAGAACAGCTCAGTCTGAAGAACAAAACGCTAAGCTAAGCTAAGAACAAAACGCTAACGCTAAGCTAAGCTCTGGCTAAGCACAGACCTTAATCCACTCTTTTAATCATACATAGAATATCATTGGACCCGAATGGAGAAGACTGTGGCAACTTTCACTAATCAGCAGCATCATATGGGGAACAAGAGGGCCAAGGAGCTGTTGGTCCCCAGTACCAAGAGGTGGGGATGACAAGCAGCCTCCAGCCCCCCAACATGGCAGCCATGCCAGTGCGCATGGCTTTGAGGGTTGATGCTGCACCTTGGTGAGAGGGAGGAACAAGCCTCTCTGGGTGGTAGCTGCAGCACTAAGACCTCCCTCCCCTCCCCAGGCAGGCATGGTGCACAGCCACCTCCCCACCGGTTTCTCTGCTGCATGCAAAAGATCCCTGAGCTACCTGAGTGCACCACAATCACTGCACTCTGGGTGATGTGCATAAGGAGGGTAACAAATATAGGAGGGGATGTGACACCAATAGTGACCAAAATTGTGGTTTGTAGATATAATAAGTGTTTGTTGAGCCTCTGCTTGAAGATCCCCTCTGAGGGATGATCCTGCCTAGGTCTTTGTATAGAAAATCTCTTTGTGCATCAACCTGTGGCTTCTCTCAATCCTTCAGGGATCTCAAGCACAATCCTAACCACGTTTACTCAAAAGTAAGTCCCATTGTGTTCAATGAGTCTTATTCCCAGGAAAGTGTGTTTAGGATTGCAGCCCTTATCTTTTAGCAGTTAACAATTATCTTAGGCTACAATCCAGAGTAACGACGGGAGCACGTAAGAGACATTAAGTGCACCCGTAGTTACTGCACCACCTAGTGAAAACCCATGGGAAATTCATATTGGAATCCAGAGTAAATTGTTCAGAGCAAGGACTCCCCATAGTTACTCTGGATTGTGCCCATAGTCCTGTGCTGACAAAGCCACCTCCTTTTCATCCAGATTCCTCCTGCAGTTATTAGTGATAAACATCCTGCTTTTATTTGTCCATCTTCTACATTTATTTCTCTTTTACAGGCATGTAAATATTTGTCCTCACTGATGCTCAGTGACTTGCATCCTGATCATCCATTAAATATAATTCAGACATGAGGATGTCTTATTCCTGTTAGAAAAATGTATGCTATCTATAACAGCTGCCACTAAAATTTTACCTACAGTAAAATCTGAAGAAAATTTGGAGATTTCTCCCCAGGAGAAACATCTAAGGAATTTTAAGGAAACCAGATTTTATATATCCCTAACTATAACATTACAATTGAATGGTTATAATTTCTACATGAGGGAATTGATTTATGCTTCTGTCTGGGCACCACAGGTCTCCTCTAGGCATGACAATCACATCCATACATGCCAATGGGCATACTTTTCAATGACAACAGAAAATAGAGCCAGCTATGGATAGGAGCTGACATGCTTCATTAAGAGTGAATGTACATTACAAGCTGAAAAATTCATGCCACTGTATCTCAAATTAGAATCAAACCTGAAGGGGCTTGTTCTCTTATAGATATAGGACAGGAGGATTTACATGATTAATTCCTCCTGAGCCACCAAGGAGTTCAAAATGATAAGGCAGCTATACCATCACTCTGTCAACAAATAGCACACCCAGCTCTTCTGTTGGTAAAAATGCATTAAGACATTTGCACCATTTTAACTTGCAGATTCTGCAACAGGGTTTCATGAATTTGAGAAATAGTATAGTTGTCTGTTTTTAACTCAATTGCATTTTTATAGAGTCTGTAAATGCTTGAAATTGATAGTTATCACTTGATAATACTGTATTTATGCACTCTGTACTACCTATAACCCTACCCCCAATACTTTTATAAAGGATGCAATCCTAAACAAACTTTCCTGAGAGTAGGCCCCACTGAATACAATAGGACTTACTTCTGAGTAGAGAGGCTTAGGATTGCACTGTATGGTTGCAATCTTAAAGACACTTTCCTGGGAGTAAGACCCTTTTAACATAATGGGCTTACTTTTGAGTAGACATGGTTAGGATTGTGCTCTAAGTTACATAGAGATCTAATTTGTTCTTGTTTCATAAACCTGCTGATTGATAGTTTATATTTTATATTAGTTTATATTTGCATTTTGCAAATATCATACACTTCCCCATCATACAGAAAGAAAAAAGAAAGAATGATGTTCCATGCTATTTGTTTTTGTATTCATTGCACACACAGAGAGACAGACATTTTTAAACAGGAACATGCCAACACTTCAACACAAAAAGCAGCAATAGCACTGCACCGTAAACGTTGTTGTGGATAATACACAATGCAGTGTGTTTATGTGAATATAAATACTTGTTTCCCTTTGTCAATTTTTCATGGTGATTTTTTACAAAGCTATTATAGGGAAAAAAGAATGTGTTCCATAAACATCATGAGGACTGGAGAAGATTCATAACGGCTTTTTAGAGGTAGCAATTTTACACCCATCACCTCTTTTAATTTCCATGCATTACAGCTAACCAGACAAAAGCAATTTATAGTTACTGTTAACATATATGGCTGCCTTGCTGCACATGATTAGTGAGAAGCAAAGGAAAGAATGAAACACAAACAAAGAAGTCTGTAGTTAAACTTGGTGTTCCTTATATAATGAATTAACACAAGATAATAGATACACAGCTCTCTTTAAATATTTTATCAGCCTTAAGCACATAAAGAACACACACTTATTAAGATCTACAAACGTATATAATCATAACGATGCTTCTCCTAAGTGGCCAGAGATTTATAAATGTGCATGCAGGGTATTTTTTCCCCACGCTTAATACTACATGCCATTTCCCAATGCAGAGTCTCAGAGAGATGTACAATATAAAAATAGATTAACCTTAAAACAAGATTCGGTGCACATAAATTGAGCATATGTATTATTTCAATGTAAAACAGAATAGCAGCCATGCGGTGAAGATTAAAACCTATCAGGCGAAGGCAGCTCATCTTCTGTAATGTCCACACACTGCAGGAGAATAGAATAAAACAGCCATATATCTCTAGGCTTGGTGCTTTCTCTGTTGTCAATGGTAACAGACTGGAAGTCTACAGACCACCAATTGTTATATATCTCCATTTCTGAGGTTTCCAGAGAGTAATGCTCTCGCCCCAACAAAAAAAAGTAGAGGAGTAGGTCAGCATAAGAAAGAACAACATGACAAGCCTTGCCATGCCTGATGTACACTTGAGATTTTGTTTTGATCTTTGTCGTGCTGCTTGTGTCAGTCAAGGAGAAGGCTGGAAATGGAGTTGCACAATTTACATTCTGGCATCATACGGGGTGTAGGAAGATGAGCTTCCCTCATCTCTCCCTCTGGCCCAGTCAAATTGAAGGTAGTGCAGTTGAGGCACCCATGCCAACTTTGTGCACACTAGAACTGAGATGAATGTATTAGCCTTTGGATTCCTCTGTCAAAATATGCATATTTGACATGAGAACATTTCTCTTCACAGAGGTGGGTGAATCAAAATCCAAAGGTTTGAGATACAAAACTGTCTCTCTGATTGCCATAGAATCATAGAGTTGGAAGGGGCCCAGTGGATCATCTAGCCCAACCCCCTGCCTGAAGCAGGAAATCCTTATCTTGTGGGGACCCGGGTCTCGAACCCTAATAATAATAAGCAGGCCTCCGTCAGTCTTGAAAGACTATGGTATCGTGCTCGGCGTCTCGAACCCTAGCCTGCTGGTTAACAGGCACAGTGTCTTAACCACTTGCGCCACCAGAGGACAACCAACTCATACACCCAGAACTGTCTTCTAACATGCTAGGTAGGAAGCTTCCAAAGGTTGTTTGGATTTTTCCACCTTTGAAGACTACAGGGAGTTATACAGTTCCAAAAACTAAACCATATGATCAAGTTCAGAAAAACTCTCAATTCCTGAGAACAAGTAAGCTGTGCAGATGGTCAATATGTCCACGAGGACCAAGCTTGAAGATGGTCCCTAAAGCAATGGCAAACAGGTTCTAGCAATTTCGAATTATTCAACCATGTAAGCTCATCCCTATGCTAAGAAAAAGCTTTTGAGGGTGGCTATAGCTATAGCCCTGCCCACATTTCCAATAAGCACTTAACACCTTGTTGAACCGCTTTAACTACTAGAGTCACATCCAATATGAGACCTGCCAAAAAGTGCATGCGCACACTAAGGAAAATAATGATTGTCAGATTACCTGCAATTCTCTGAAAAACGTCTCTACCCTCAGAGGCAAAGTGCAAAGGAATTAAGCCACTGGGACAGAATAATGAAATGGATGAGAGAAAAATAAAACAATACAAGTGACTTCTATACTTACCTCATTCACATAGACCCAGTGACTGTCCTTTGAAGCCAGGTTAGTTTCCACTGCCTAGAGAAAAAAAAGAAAGACAAATAAAATAGCATGCAGCAAACAAATAAAAACAAAAGTAATCTCCAGGGGAAGAAATCCCTGGCTAATGTAGACATCCTAACACAATGGACAGTTTTCATTGTGACTTATACAGTTGCCTTGCAGATCACAATGACACTGCAGCAACACAGAGCACTTGACACAAGAAAAAAAAATCACACTTCCCCTTGGTGTATGAAATCATTTTCTTAGGGCTTCTTGAATTTAACTGATATGTTCTTAAAATATAGGCTACCTGAATAGGATTGTAACCACTGTATCATATCATCAGATAAGGGGGCAACATTTGACATGCTGCCTCAGGTTGACTTGGACTGCCCCAGAGCTCAGCAACCATTTTGAATACTATAAATCTAAAATACTAAAATACTATATTTTGTATTTGTCTAAAATACTATAGACTTTGTCTTATGGAAAAAAATATCAAGAATATGCTGGAAGTTACTCCCATCATTTATGATTTACATCCATATGTCTGTATGAGTTTCTCATAAAATCTCCCAGGTGTTACTCTTCAATCTGAACTAACAATCTGCAACATTGCCACCATAGAAAATCTGTTGTCAAGCCAGAAAGTAGAGCCTTTTCCGTTTTCATTTATTACATTTTTAAAAAAAACTTCAAATACATTGTTTTTGGGAATTCTGGAGAAAAACACACAATAATGGTTAACTTATTAACCATTTAATGGTTAATTAATGGTTAATTAATTAATGGTTAACAATAAATTATTTCTCTTTTAAGAAAAGACCCCCATCAATTGTAGTCAGTCCATGATTGTTCCTCCATCAAATAACTGAAAAACATGCAGAAAGAAAAGAGACACATCTCACTGCTGATACTCTTACAGCCAAATCCAGAGTAACTATATGAGCACATAAGAGACATTACGTGCACCTGTAGTTACTGCACCACCTAGTGTAAACCTATGGGAAATTCATACTGCAATCCAGAGCAAATTGTTCTTACACTGGAGCAAGGACTCCCCAAAGTTACTATGGATTTCAGCCTTAATTGAGTTATTGGGGAGACTGGATGTCAAACTTCCAAGGCAATTGTTTAGATTTCTGTTTAAGCAAAATATATCAAGGAATTCTGAAGCAGCAAGAAGATATCTCATTTCTTAGGGAGGTTTTGCACATTTGTTCAGAACCTATAGAAAATATTAATGCTGTGGGCAAAGTCTGTCTTTCACAAAGAATAAATACAATATATTGTGAGGAGACTAGCAAGCAAATAACCATTCATTGGCACCTTACCTTTTTCTTACTGCCTATTCCAGTGCATGTTAGGATTGGTCTGCCTAACCTTTACAGTCCTTGGCATCCATCAGTCTCAAAAGACTATGGTATCGTGCTCGATGCTGCATGCGAAGCACGAAGGCCTGGGTAGATTGATTATGGAGGATCAATTGCTTGGGTAACAACCCAAGCAATCCCCCCTCTCCACACCACTGAAATAGTTCAGTGGAACAGCAGAGCCGATACAATTGGTTCCAGCTGCATCGCAGAGCTGGGCTAAGGACAGGAGCTCACCCTGTCTTGTGGGGATCTGGGTCTCGAATCCTGGCTTTCTGGTTTACAGGCACAGTGTCTTAACCACATGCGCCACCCACAGCCCATTACAGTCCAGTCCTATTGGATCTCACCTGAAACAAATTCATGCTGAAACAAACATTCTGCTGGTGGCTATAAAGCTGTAAAGTGGGCTCCAGCAGCACACCAAGTAGCATGCTGTCCATGCTGGGGAAGCTGATGCCCTCCCATATGTGTCACTGGACCTGGAAGGACCCAATGATGGAAAGAGAGGTAGGGTGGGATGTAGGAGGGTGAACTTGGCAGGTAGAGGGACAAAAAGAGGAAGGAAGACTATACGAGGGTAGATGCAGCAGTGAAGTGTACCAGTTCTGAATCTCTCCCAAAACAGCCTTTCTGCTCCCTTCTCTCTTTGGCTGCGCCTCAGTGAAACCTCTAATGCAAGTCCAAAGAGATCCATTGCAGGGTGGGAGACTTCAAAAGAGGAAATGAAATTTAAACTTCCTTTTTCTTCTGAAGCCTCTTGCTCTGCACTCCCCAAACAGGGAATATGTGCAAGCACATACCTTTTTAGTACAACTGCACAGGAGGAGGGAGAGAGAGAATGGGACTGGGTCGTTAGAAGGAAGTAAAAATAATTTACCAGTAATCTCCATGAAATTAGTATTAAAAATTAATGAAGCCAAAAAAATAAAGCATGAAATGAATGCAAATTTGCATTCCACCTATTTCAGAATAAAACATGTGATTGCATGTGATAAACATGTGATTGTAATAAAACATGTAAAACATGTGATTGATTCTTCCCCTAAACTAATTTACAAAAACTAATTTTGAGTAATAAACCCAAACTTTGGATTTGGAAGCCCTTTGAGGAAAAAGGTGGAGTACAAATCCAATAAATAAACAAACTCTATTTGGTCAAATATATAGACAGCACCATTAAAAGTACCTGACTAATACATGACAAAAAAATTCACATGGCTGAATCACAAAGCTATAGTCCCTGCAAAGGTGTATTAGATAAATCTGTTCTCTTCTGAATGACCAGAATATCTCCTGTCACAAAGAAGAAATTTGCTGTCCTGAAGAGCTGATTTTGAAACTGTTGTTTTATCATACAGCCTATTCTACTCTTATCTATCTCGTATGAGACAGATGCCTGTCTGTTAGGCAGATCTAACAACGGGATGGACAGAGATAAATCGGATCAGGAAAGAAACGTCAATGGTTCCCAACTATTTCCTCACATTATTTTCAGAAGTGGGACCTGCAACAAAATGTTGTACTTTAACTTGTAAGGAGAGGACACTTGCCTAGATCTCTTATCAGGCTGAAACAGGAGTCTTGCAGCGCTACTTGAGGCTGGTGTATGATGTCAGAAGGAAGGAAGGAAATGTCTTTTTCTTCCTTCTACTCTCTTTTCCCTGCAGTGCTAAGAATAGGGTCAGATCCAAGGCTTGCTGCCTATATTGGATCTGTTTGGTACTAGGTACTTACTAGTAGATTCTACTAGTACTAGTAGAATGTACTAGTACATTATGTACTAGTACATTTTACTAGTACATAACGTACTAGTAATTACTAGGTATGTTCTGATATTTGGTACTATGAACTACAATCTGGGAAGAAAACCTGAGTGATATGTAGCAGAGCAGAGGAAGACATCAAAGGGTATGGACATTTTAAAGAAGCCTTTGCTTTGCTTGTCCAGAAAGGCATAAATAATACAATATAGCCTTTTCATGCCAGGCAGTGTCCTAAGCACATCAAGGTAGATCTAGGTATCCACAGATACTTTAGATTAAGTTTGGAGGGGGGAAAAGACTGTTTCTGCTTCATTTCCTGTAGCATCATTTAAGTTTCTGTAGAAATGGACTTATGGGACACTAACAGGATTGGTACAGAGTTCTGGACCATTTGAGGAGTGTATTTCCAAGAATTTCCGAGGCATTACAAATGTATATTTGTATTTCCGAGGCATTACAAATGCCTCGGACTTTGGCTATCTGCTCCCAGTCTGTGTGGACAATATTGTAACAAATTTGCAACAAATTTATCTCACAGTGTGGCAACTTCACATGATAACCTGAGACAGAACTGGGTGGTTTTGCCCCATTTACCCTATTTGCCCCATTGGTTTTGCCCCAATACCTGAAGACCCCCATATAATCCCTTCACTTTTCTTCCACTCGAACGCAATTTATCTGGTTTATTTGAACTCCTGCTTTGAATGTTGTTTCCGCTCCCTGCACTCACGTACACGTCTTGCATTTCATCTGGCTTTATTGAATAGTAAATAAAAGCAAACTCCTGTTCATGGAAGCCTTCCCAGAGCTTCAATAAGATTTCATTTTAACAAAGCTCAGAGGCCACATATTATTTATATTCATGTTAACTATTGAACAACTACATGCTACTGCATGGTTGACACAAGATAATTGCACAGTTGTCAAGACGGAACATTTCTTTAAAGCCACGAAGGTAACATTAACTTTAAAACCTGACCTTGTGGGAACCTTGTGCTTGGAATTTTAGCAACAAGACCTTGCGTGGTTTTAGAGGGCCTGCTGGTGACTCAGAAAATGAGAAGGCCAATTGCTGCATATCTTCATAAACAGTTGCGCTGGGAAAGCAGAAGAAGTTGCAGGTACTAAAATATGAGGTCTTGCACCGCTACAGCCTGAGGCACTGAAAACAGCTGGTTTCCCAGTCCCATCATTGGTAATGATGTCAATTGTTGAGTGCCAAGAGATGCGGGCTGAAGCAGGAGACCCCTGGCTGAATCTATAGGAGGAAGAGATGGGGTTTAGGAAGGCTAGGGAAAAGGAGAGAAGGAAAGGGAGAGACAATGAGGAAGAAATGGATGAAAGAAGAAGGATTGGAGAGAAAGGGGGGTCATGCAGCAGAAACCAGGAAGAGAGGGGGAAAGGAATGGCCTAAGGAAGATTGAAAGGAACTGTGACAGATGGGACCAACTGGAGGACATGAGGAGATGAAAAGGATTGGAGGCAGGTGAGCAGAAGTCACGAGGAGGTGATGCAGACCCAGAAGGTGACAGAAGGGCCAGAATCATAGAGGAGCCAAAGAGTAGGGCTGGGTGTGAAGGAAAGGATGCAATAACATACCAGCAGCAGACTTCTGCCTCTTCATAACCACAAACCCAGGCACTTTAGCTGAGCTCACAAGATTTCCCAAACCACTAGCTGCATGCCTAGCATCAGGAGTTATTTTGAGGAGGATTGTGGTCGCGCAATCCTACCCCCGGTGAGGCCAGCTCAAGTCCCGTGCTAGCCTTGGGATAATGCATTAGTACCGTAAGGCATTTCTGTGCCACTCCTGAGGAGTTAGAACAGGGCACAGACGTGCATTGGCCTACCCACACCACGGCAAGAATAAGAAATGGGTGACTTGTACTGGCCTAAATTGGTTAGGATTGTGCCCACAGTATATCAAGGGAGCTGTGGAAACAAAAGCAGGAAAGGGGCCCTGAAAATGTGTCCTGAGACCAACAAAACCTTGCAAATTTAACCCATGAATAAAACCACTCTGTTCTTCTGCCATATGTTCATTCTTTATTCTATCTGTGAAAACCTAGTGGAACACCCAGTGCTCTCAAGACATTGTTATGTTGCAGGAGATCAAAAATGTTACTAAGCTACTTTTAGGAAAGCTTGCATTCATTACTGATCACCCCACTGCAGAATTCTTAATAGGCTTCCGAGAATCCCTATGGTTCCCTTGAATGCTGTATGATAGCCACTGATATTGCTGGAAATGGTCACCATCTTGGATTTCTTTCATTTAGGGTTGCCATAATTCTCTTCCACAAAATCGGTACAAGATCCTTTGTCACACTTGCCAGTATGTGAAAACAATCCCCACAAATTGGGATTTGGGACATATAGCAACCCAACTTTCATACAAAGTGTAATTCAGAAAAATCCTTCAGAGCTTGGTTCTTTGTCCAAAACACCAAAATCATTTAATAGATACCAGCAGGCCTGATATGAATGAAGAATTAAAAAATGAAAGTTTTCCAGAAATTGCTAATGTGAAAAGAAACTGACTTTCAGATTCACCAGCCACATGTCAATTCTGATGATAAGACACCATTCCGCATTTACAGTAAAGTAACACGAGTCAGCAGTGTGATGTGTCTGCAAAGAAGGCAAATGCCATTTTAGGCTGCATTAAGAGGACTGTAGCTTCCAAGTTGCAAGAAGTTCTAGTTCCTCTTTATTCTGCATTGGTGAGACCTCATCTTGAGTACTATGTTCAGTTCTGGGCACCTCACTTGAAGAAAGATGCAGCCAAACTGGAGCAAGTCCAGAGGAGAGCGACAAGAATGATCAGTGGGATGGAAGGGAAGCCCTACGAGGAAAGGTTGGGGGAACTTGGGATGTTCAGCCTGGAGAAAAGGAGGCTGAGAGGAGACATGATTGCCCTCTTCAGATACCTGAAGGGCTGTCATAGGGAGGAAGGGGCTCATTTGTTCATAGCTGCTTCTGAAAGCAGAACTAGAACCAATGGGTACAAACTGCAAGAGAGGAGATTCCAGTTGGATATCCGGAAAAAATTCCTGACGGTTCGGCAGTGGAACAGATTGCCAAGGGAGGTGGTGGACTCTCCCTCACTAGGGATCTTTAAGCAGAGGCTCAACGAGCACCTGTCGGGGATGCTCTAGGGGGATTTCCTGCTGCAGGGAGGGGGTTGGACTAGATGACCTACTAGATCCCTTCCAACTCTATGATTCTATGAACTCTCAATATTTACTACGCTCACACTTTGCACCATTTCATCTTGATCAATAATGAACAATTTTGGGAGCCACTTGTAATGACTGAAACAGCAATGGAGTTTGAATTTTCACAGCTTAAGCAACTGTATTACTATTGCTACAGCCAGAGCTGTTCTGAGACTCCACCAAAACAATAACCTCAAGTGTGTATGTTTACCTTTTGTGGAAATTCTCATGCTGATGTTTATTATATTTCTCAAACCAAATCTAGCAAGGAAGATGTGGTTTTTTATTCATAAGCAGGTGAACAACAATATTCTGTTCATTCACAGAGGAATTAGGTGGCCACCATAGCAGAGCCTATCCCATAGCAGAGCAGGTCTAAGCCTCAGCCCAAGCACACATTACCTACCCTCCTCCATGGTGATCTAGTTTTCTACAGGTCTGGCAGGAAAAGGGTATCACATCATCTTTCCCTATGAAATCAATGGCACATGAATGTGCTCAGCATTTGAAGGATTGTATCCTCTCGATCATTGTGGTCGCAACATACTGTCGTATATTTCACCACTCCTTTGCGGACAGTATTTATTACTCTTCCAATATTGGACAATGAATCTCTGGCAGACATCAGGAAGGCAAATACTGCAGATCATATGAAATTGTGCATCTCCACATTCATGAGTCTTTCCATTGTGCAGCTGCAACAAAATCAATATTTCTTTTTTCTCAGTTAATGGACAGCTTCACAATGGAAAGTACCAGAAAGAAACTACTAATGAAACATAACTATGGCCTGATTGATGAAACTAAAGGGCTTTGTGATACCTTTTTAGTTCTCTCAGCAATGTTGGACCAGCACTGGGTCCAAGAGCAGCTCCCACACGGTTCCAATTTGTGGGAAAGAATCATGTGACTAGGAATCACTCCCAGCAGAGGATCACTGAAAGTTTCTACCAGCTGACTCCCTGCTTGACAAGCAGAAAGCATGTTAACAACTCCTAAGATCCTCTGTATCGAACTGGTTTTGAAGATGGACAGTGAGGGGAGGACGCCAAAAACATTTAAAGAGGGGCTGGGTGCTGCTTCAAGCCCCATCTTGGCTCAGATTAGTTCAGCAGAACTCTTCTCTATACTTCTCTGACCGCTTCCTGCTTATGCTCTATACTAGTGGAGAAAACTCAGGCAGGACCCCTGAAGACGCAGTCAGTGATAATAAAAATAATGTTGCAGGAGAATAAAGGAAAATTTGTTGGCCTTTTCCTTGGCTTCTCCTGGGGAGGAAGGAATACTGCCTGCTACAGTATGGTAGCTTGCTAGTGAATAATTCTAAATGTGCATAAATTAACGTAAGTGGGTAGAGGCTGAAAGACATCATTTTGAGAGAAATGGCAATCCAAGATGCAGACAGACCTCTGGGGGAAAAATCCTTTTAATATTTATAAATGACAAGAATAAAAAGCAGACTAAGGGTCATTTAACATGTCTGCCCACCACTTGATGACTCATAGTTGGATACATGAAATGATTATATTGAAAAATATTGCATATCAGGTCATATGAGGTAAAGAAAGCATCTGTGTGTCTTGACCCATGGCTTGTTTATATGTGCGACCACCTGATGCTGCAGTTACTAAGTGAAGAGCATGCACATGCGAATGAGGTATATTTTAGGCATACGTATATGGAAGTGGGAAAGGAGGGTAGTTAGCTACTCTTACCATTTAGTCTCCTCAACAGATATTTCTGTTAAGCAACAGACTTTGAAAGTGATTTCCATTAAACACCAGCAGTAAAAAACATTTATGTTCAAGTTAAATTTGTCTCAGAATGAAATCTTATAGTCTAAATTATCCAATTATAGAGCAATTAAAACATGCTATATTTATCTCCCTATGTTTGCAGAACGCATATGCACTATATAATGTTTAAAGGTCAAAGATAAATCGGAACACATTTTCTAAACATAAACTACAGTTGAGAATGTTCTACACAAACACACACACACTCTCTCTCTTACACACACACTTTAACAAAGAAAGAAAGCTATATTCAAGTAATGTATATTTTATGTAAGAAGTTAACTCATAGGAGAAAAATGCCACACAGGCTGGAATGTCACTGAAAAAGGCACATTGCTGAAATCCTACAACAGCTGCACAAGCCCGAGGGGAACCACCGGATTTCAAAAAGTACATTTAAGCCATTCCAAATTGCAGCGCTGCTCCTGGAGTTAATATTGAACTGACATTTCTATTAGAATCTCAGACATTCTAGGTTTAATATCTCCGCCATTCCAAATTGCATCGTACCATAACTTGGCAGGAAGGTTGTCACGTCTCAGTGCTATTTCTTGATCCCAAGGTAAACTGTTTTTAAAGGATTAAGGTGTTTTTTAAAAAAAATTAAGGCAAAGCGATCTAAAGTGGAAGCCTTTGACTATTCAGATGAGGACACACTGCCCCTATTAACTAAAGTCCAATCAAAAAGTCCAATCTGCGTTCAGATTCAGCACTGATCTTGACCTTGAAACCAAAGAGGATGAAATCAAATCCTTTAGGAAGAACAAAGGTTTCCGTTGACCTTGTTTCAATATTGAGCTGTTTGGCTAATTCTACCCTCCATCAGGTCTTGTGCAGCCTGGTTCATTGCAGATTAATGAAACTGAACAATTCAAACTTAGATCCCCTCCCTAAATTATTTTGGCATTACACTGCAAATTTACCCAGGCATATTTACTGTATTCTCCAGAATGTTAAATAGTGTTAGTATTTAGGAATTTGGGACATTAAAGGCTCAATCTGATCCTCAAGATGTGCCAATGTACCTCTACAAAAACCAGCGCAACAACAGCCTGACTTTCGTCCATCCAGTGACATGTAGCCACTGGTGCAACATGGGGAAAATGCTGCCCGTGTGTAACTTGGATGCAATTTAGATACAAATGCAATTCTGTCAGCAAAGAGAATAAAATGGAGAAGAAACGGGGTGCCAGCGAAGTGCTCATACTCCACCCCTCAGTGGTCTGTATGGACCACCAGGCAGTCAAAAGCCAAGAAGGGTCATGTGGGGAGGAGGGGTTCCAGGGCCGGGTGAAGGCAGGTGGGGAATTGGTCTGAAGGAATCCAGAGCCTCCATGATTTGCCCTTACATGGAGGCATTGTTTCTGTACCAGCAAAAGACAGTAGCTTTGCTGTGGGGTTGCTTGCTTACATAGGGGAAGGGAATTAAAGTCCCTTTCCCCTGAGGAGATGCAGCCTGTTTGGCATCAGGGTCTTGTGGCAGCCCTTTAGCCGCTACAGGTAGTGAGTTAAACCATACTTGGTTCAAAAAGACCTCAGAGTGAAGTAAGAAAGAAAGGAATATTGGGGTGAAAGAACAATAAACTATATTCCCTTACAAATTATAAGATCCCGCCATTATCAGCGCTGTCAAAATCCTAGTACTGAAATCTAACGCTTAAATGTATGTGAAAACTTCTGTGGGGAAAATATGCTCTCCAACCACTATCTATCACCACTCATATTGGCTGCTATTCACTCTGTCCCATCCGACATCCAAAAACCATCTCTAATTGTTTGAAAAGATCAAATTTTCTTTACATTTGCTCTCTGATTTTTCAAGAGGCCTGCGTGAATTCGTAAGTGCTTGGATGCACAGCCAGATCATTTCTTCCTTGCAAAGAACCTTGGTGCAAGTTTTTGTTTTTTGTTTTGCCCCTGAACCAGTCAGTCACTTTCAACTAGCCCACATTATTATGAGGCTGTTACAATGATAAGAAATGAAAATGGTAATGCATTGCAGTGAATTCCTTGCAAAAGGTTATGGTACAAATAGGAGTCATGCTGAAAAAGTGGGGGACCTTGAATGCAGGCACGAAACAGCAATGTTCCCATATTTACTCAAATACAATGCACCATCGAATCTACTGCGCACTTCAATTTTGGAGACTAAATTCAGTTGAAAAAGGCGAGCGTTAGATTTGAGTAAATAGGGTATGTCCTTTTCTAGCAGATCTCAAAAAGTTCTGGTCCCAGACCTGGACAATCCTTAGTGAGTTCAGAATGATTTTCACATTGCAGCATTTTCAGCTTGCGCACTCAGCAGCAAAAAGCCTTGATAAAAAGTTAGATATGTCTTATGGTAACAAAACTGTGAGTGCTTTCACTATCTGTTACTTCAGTTTGAAGGACATCTTACTATAACTGACAATGACTGGCTCATTTCAGTGATTCTGAATATACTTGTAAAATAAATAAATGATTCTCTCATGATAAAACCACTATGCTTATTTTCTCCCAGCTTTTCTCATCTTTAACATCTGTTTACAGTTTCAATGCCTTCATCTTTAGCCAAGGAGAGAAAGGGTAACAAAGAAAATAATGCTGTATTTGTAAAGCAGCTCGTACAATACAATCTCCCCATTTTGTATGCCACATTTTCGAAAGTAAAAAAGTGTAATATTCCTCACGAACACAACCCAGAATGTGGCTCTGATAAGGAATTAAGGTAACCCTACAATCCAGAGTAACTACGGGAGCACATAAGACACATTATGTGCATCCGTAGTTACTGCACAACCTAGTGAAAACCTATGGGAAATTCATTATTGCAATCCAGAGTAACTTGTTCTTACACCGGAGCAAGGACTCCCCATAGTTACTCTGGATTTCACCCTAAGTCTCAAGACACATATGACAGACCTGACTGAAAGCACAAAGATCCACCTTTTGATTCATCCACAGAAATTAATTAATGGAAATGCACTAGGAAGAACATTTGCCCTAACAAGTCAATTGAAATATTACACTGTTTGCATGCACCATATCAATTAATTTCAACTACTTGAACTAATTTCTGTCTTGGCTCCCAGGAGTTGGGTTGCATTTGATGTTTGCTTAAATTAGGCATTCACATGGAAAGTGATGTAAATCACTACATTTATTCACATATGGTCTGATTCTTCATTTCCTCATATCATGTGCAATCACTTAGATTTATGGGAAACAGCAGCAAGTGATCTTATTGCATAAAGAGTATAGCATTCAGAAGCAGTTTATACATGACAAAGAAGACAACGCTTACAAGGGTCAAAAAGCCACATAAAACCAATTTTTAAAAAAAGATTCACTGGGAAACAAATTACAGATACAGAATAGCCATTCATATGGCAGTTAGGTAACTTGACTTGGCACATAGTCTAACCCTACAATCCAGAGTAACTGGAAGCACATAAGAGACATTACGTGGACCCGTAGTTACTGCACCACCTAGAGCACAATCCTAACCACGTCTACTCAAAAGTAAGCCCATTGTGTTCAATGGTTCTTACTCCCAGGAAAGTGTCTTTTGGATTGCAGCCCTTGTGAAAACCTATGGGAAATTCATATTGCAATCTAGATTAAATTGTTCTTACACTGGAGCAGTGACTCCCCGTAGTTATTCTGGATTTCGCCCTAAGTACACTTGCCCAATATGCATCCACATATTTGCTGCAGTAGATGTGTCTTCAACAGGCAGCAGGTCTACAAATGAACATTATCACTGGTTCCACAAAAGTGTATATAACAATTTAATATAGATGCTTTCAGGCAACTGTTAACCATCCATACAAGAAACAATAATTTAGAAATGCATTACACTTGTAGGGAGATGACTCCGAGTTAGGTGTTAAGATTGGGCTGCCATAATTCTCTTCCACAAAACTGGGACAGGACCAGTAAGGATCATACATCCCCTTATGTGAACGCCAATACCTGAAAACCAGGACTGTTCTGGTTTTCTGAGCGTAAAAGCCTGTGGAGTGATGGGCAAACCATGATGGAATTCATCTAGTATAAAATTTAAAAAGATAATTACTGAAAGAAAATAGATTGTGGCAACAAAATAGCAGGAAGTAGACAGGCAACTGGTCAGACTATAGTCCGTTAGGACCTGGGAGAGCTCCCAGACTCAGCAAAGGAACACAATAATGATAATGATACATTTATAAAGAAATAATATATACCCAAAATGTATCACATATAGAATTATATAATATATAACTAGCTGAATTTACCTGCAGGAGAAAACTATTAAGAATATATTATATTTATAAGATGTAAAGAATATTTTCTTTATATTTCATTTATATTTCTTTATATTTCATATTAAATATAAAGAAAAATATAAATATGGGCAGGGACATGCACTTGGTACTGGCAGACACTGGGCATCAATTGGCATCAAGGGGGCAGTGGCAGGCAGCAGGCACCAGCGGACACCAGTTAGCAGCAAGCACCAGTGGGCACCATCAAGCACCAGTGGGCAGCAGGCACAATGGGCAGCGAGCACCACCAGGCACACCTGGGCACCATCAAGCAGTGGGCAGCAGGCACCACTGGACATTGGGTAATCCCACCAGGCACTACTGGGCTCTAACAGGCAGCGAACACCACTGGACAGCAGGCACCAGTGGGCACCACCTGGCACCAGGCTCCAACAGCAGCACTGGGGTTGGGCATTGATCAATCAGCGATTCTTCAATGTTTTGTATAGGGATGAAAATACTTTGCACCCATTCCCCCCCTACTGGTTTGAATTTCCAAAAATCAGTTCTTAGTGGATTCCTACATTATGAAAGGAATACACAGATTTCATCCTTCTAGGTTTTTTGGATTGCTTCATGCTTTTTTAGATTGTGAGCCCTTTTGGGACAGGGACCCATTAGACATGCAGTGGCGCCTTCACGTAACAAACGCCTCACATAAAGTATGTTCCACGTAACAAACAAAAATTTCTCTAGGATTCTGCTTCACGTAACAAACTGTGCTTTACATAAAGAACACATTCGTTGGCAGTTGGGGCAGACGCGCTGGCCGGCAGCCCTTTTAAAAAGCTTCAGGGCTGCCTAGCGCACTTGCCCATAGCAAAAGCAACACTTCTCCGCTGTTCCTCCTGTGGCTGGGCGTCTGCTGGGCAGAGGGAAAGAAGAGCAGTGGGGAAGAGGGAAGCAGTTCAGGGCTAGCCAGAAGGGAGCAGGGGAGAGAGAGGCTCAGGATGGAGAGAAGGAGAAAGTGGGGAGACACTTTGAAAGTGTCTTGGATTACAGAAGAAAGTGTCTGATTGCAGCCTCCTAACCATGTGTACCCAGAAGTAAGCCCCATTGTGTTAAGTGTCTTTAGGTCTGCAGCCTATGTAGACTTCGTAGGATCATGCACATTGAATGCATTTTTTTAATTCAATTCCAGTGTTTTCTTATCATTTTTACATTGTTAATATTTTTATATGAATATTTTTTGGGTTCTGGAACCAATCGTCTGAGTTTCCATTATTTCCTATGGGAAAAGCTGCTTCATGTAAAGAATGTGTCACATAACAAACATGCCTCCGGAACAAATTAAATTTGTTATGTGAGGCGCCACTGTAATTTTTTCATTTTCTTTGTAAACTGCGTTGTGAACTTTTTAATTGAATAATGGTAGGTGGATGGATGGACGGACGGGCAGGCGGGCAGGCGGGCGGGCAGGCAAGCAGATTGATTGATTGATTGATTCTAGGTCTGGCAGTTTTGGCAGGGTATTGATGAGTAACCCTACAATCCAGAGTAACTACGGGAGCACGTAAGAGACATTTACGTCGACATAGTTACGGCACCACCTAGTGAAAACCTATGGGAAATTCATATTGCAATCCAGAGTAAATTGTTCTTATGTCAGAGCAAGGACTCCCCATAGTTACTCTGGATTGTGCCCTAAGTCAGTGAGTCAGTGACCTTTTGTACACACACACACACAATTAACCCATATTCAATGAACTTTGAATAACATGATACCAGTATTCAGGAACACAAAACTAGAGTAATGACAGACTTTACATATCCTTATATATTTTGGCATAAAGGTATCTTCTCTAAAATGTATTCTCAGTAGCATCGAAGAAGTACTAAAATTCCAGCTACAGGTCTGGCTGGTTTCTTTCCTCTGAAATGCCATTTTGCCACAGCTGTCAAACTGAAACTCAGGGCTGCATTCTGTGTCAATTATCAGTCCTGGGAGACACCATGCTGTGTTCAAACATAACCTCCCCTAACCTCCCACCATCCTAATTGTCCCCTGTTTCTCTTCATTAGCTTCATTTGGCAGTCTTCTCTGTAATCCATGTATTAGGCCTTTTTTCCCCTTGTCCTATTCTCTTTGGTCTTTCAGTAAAGATGTGACTCACAGCTACCTTCCAGGGGCTGCAACAAATCAGAAAGATGACCGCAACATATACGCCACAAGGACCTTGGAGCCCATGAAATTGTTTGGCTCCCTCTTGACATTTCATGTGGCCTGCAGGCTCATGAAAAATTTCAGAAATCACAGATTTAATTGCCCTTTTAATAGCTGATGCCTAAGGATATATGTGAATGCATTCATATAACTGAATTTTCATTTTATTTTATATCAAAAAATACCACCTGATTGTACTTCGAGAGAGTCCTGATTATCTTGGATGGGGAAAGCAAACTGAAATCTGAGTAATCACCTCTTCTGTGTTTTAAATTAAGTGATTCACCAGGAGGAACGCACCAATAAACAGGAACTGATGAATCAGTGGCTTTAAACAACTACGTGTAAATTAAAAAGCATGAATAAATATGGACTATGGTAAATAGAACTACGAGACTGTTTAACTGCTCCTTAGAGACCCAACACCCACTCCAACCATTCATACACTTGACAATTTTATCTACACACACTACTGAGAAGTTATTTCGCGCTACTGAGTTAACCCTTTTTCCATTCTTTCCCTGAAAAAATGAACAAATGATCTTTGGGCTGCTAAACTGAATCCCTAATCTAACATCCCAGCAGCACAAGACCCTTTGCAGCAGTTGAAAACCATATTGTGTGCTTCTAGTCTGATGTCACAATTGGGCAGTGACACATGAAGCAGAAGCAGCATCTCCCAAAGCTTCTGCTAGAGTGGTAAGTTGGTCATAAAGGCATGTTATGGGTAGGGAGAAGGACAGAGAAATTTGGATCAGATTGGGCGAGGGTGGATTTCAGTGGAATCAACGTGCACCAGAACTTATCCCCTCTTTCTTAGGCTGCCTGCCCACTTAACTTAAGCAGGGAAAAGAGTGGCCTGGGTCTGAGAAAACCTACAGGGGACTGGGCAGCCTACCAGGGTGGGAAGTAAATAATAAATATTTTTACTTACCACCTACCGGCTGTCTGATTACCTATTCTCCTCCACTGGATGAAGCTCACTCTCCTTCAGCACTGCTGCATATATACTTGGTGGTGGATTAGGCAGTACTTTGCTAGTACTTTGCTTCTATTCCACATTATTTCTCCCATTCCACTTGATCCCTTTAACACTTACAGCACAATCCTTATCTAGGACAGTGCAACTCATCATTCTTCCTATTCCCTTGGTGATGGAGGAAGGCAAGCGCATATCTGTGTACTGGCCTAACCATGAGTGGCACACCAAATTGTGTGACACTACCATATCAGCACAGAGTTTATGCTGGGGATTAGGCTGGCCTTACTGGAGATTAGGATTGCAGCCTAACCCCCAAATCCAGAATAACTACGGGAGCACATAAGAGACTTTATGTGCACCCGTAGTTACTGCACCACCCAGTGAAAACCTATGGAAAATTCATATTGGAATCCATAAGTTGTTCTTACACTGGAGCAAGGACTCCCCATAGTTACTCTGGATTTTGCCCTAAGTTTCTGCAACAATCTTCCAATGTGTTACTCATGTGGTTTCTAGGACCAGCTTGGATCCAATGATATACAGAGTTTGTTCTCTCTCTCTCCCCCCCCCCCAACCCATGTAACCTCCACTGTAATACTTCACATGGTTCATAAATTTGAAGTAAAACTGGATGTAACTGGCAATGATGTCACTGCCAGGTCAGATGCAATGCAATAAACACAAAGTGACTCAGGGTGGAGAGGAGGCTTTGCTGATCATGGAAAGCATACTTTGGACCTCCATCTACTTAGCCAAGCCTCCTACCACTGTTTATTGTATTGCTTTCCTGCTCTTGCTCAGGTATCCAGGACTTCTGCAAGTACCACCAGATTCAACCTCCTGTACCACTGGTAGTACCCATACCAGTGGTTGAGAAACTGATCTACACCATCTGGGCAACCAGTTTATTCCAACTGCTTTAGCTATCACGATGATGGACACTTTATTGGTCTATTGCTGCCTTTACACCTACAATGCCTGTATAAAATCATTTTCAGGTGTTTTCTCAGTGCTTCAGAAAAAGGAATGAAAACACCAGCCTAACACAGAAGCCTAAATTTGCAAAACTTCCTGACAAAACTGTGTTATGGATGGCAATTTCCTGTCATTCATTTTAGCAATGTTCTTTCCCTGCAAATGCTATTATTTCTTTTCCTGTGACCCATCCATTTAATGAAGTGAAATTAATTTACAGTAATAAGAAATTTTCAGAGCCACAATCTACATTAAAGCACAGGGTTTAAGACGGGAAGAACAAATGGCCTTTTCATGCAAGACTGACCACAAGCATTGTACAGAAATTTGAAAGGACGTTGTACCTTTAATAATAGGGAAAGTATTAACCAAGATAATATACTGTAATAAATAAGACAAATCACTCCCTATAATGTTGGAGCTGAAAAGCAAAGATGCAAATTTAGACTGACTTCTAAATGCCAAGCAATAATTTCCTTCTGTGTACTGCAGAATATGCATTTCTTTTTTGAATTAACTCACTACATATTTTTCTATTCTCTCAGGTCTATCTGCAGGATCCCTAGGTTTTAGTGATGTATATATGTAAGATGAGAACCAGTAGAGCACAGGTGTTGCACCTGGAAACTTCCAAGCAGATCCTACATTTTTCAAATACTTATGAGAACATTCTGGCAGTTATTCACAGTTCTTTCACACTTCTGTCAAATCCACGTACAAGTTACAATTATACAAACAAGTGTTATACATTCCCATATTCGGGACACTAGAGCACAAAACTTTCTGCCTTCTTATGGTTGTCACCTTATGGATCATCTACATTCTCATTACTGATACACTTTTGTGCCATGCAATCTCAAGTTTCTTAAGCAAAGCTTACATGTATGAGAACCTTTCAAGCAACCTGAGAACTGTAAAGCCCACAAATATGTGTCAAATCGCAAGTGCAACAAAATCTGTTGTCAGGTGTATCTCATGTATTTGAGAAGATACCTGCATCAAAATGATGTACCCTCTTGATTTCTCCTTCAGATGTTGCCCACCAACAATCAGGCACAATTGTCTCTCCCCAGCCAAGGAAGAAGTCTAAAATTGGTGGATCAGGCCATACTTTTATGCCGAGTTTTAAATTCCTGAGTTTTAAACTTTGTACTGAGAGTGTAATTAGCCAATATTTACTGTATTTCATTTTTTCCTGTAAACTGCTTTGTGAATTTTTTTATTTAAAACTGGTATATAAATACTGTTTGTTTATTGATTGATTGTAAGAAGTGGGCTGTATTTTACATTGCAAGTTGGTGTTTATGGGGGTGGCAAAGAGAACATTCCTTTAAAGAAATGTAAAAAGTTTGGGTGCAATCCTAACCGACTTTCCAGCACTAGCATAGGTGTGCGGGTGGGGCATGTGCTGCATCCTGCAGTTGGAGGGCAACCACAGAGGACTCCTCAAGGAAAGGCAGTATAATTCACTACCTCGGAGTTGAATATGTTAGGTAGGTATATGCCCTACTTTTGTTAATAAGCAACAAACCCTAACATCTGCTACTGAACATATCCTCTTTATTCTCTGGTTGCAGTGGATACAATTCAGATGCCTTCGTATGTGCAAAATAAATTAACTCTATATTTCTGAAAGGTAGAATAGTACAAAATTAGATTGCACTGGTCTACTGAATCGTATTTTATTTAAAAGTACTGTGGTCTGAAAACAAGATACAGAGGCCAAGAACAGCCAAATTACGGTACAGTCTATTAACCGCTGTTGCCCAAAAAGAGAAAGTTGCATGCAAATTAGAAGAAGCAACTATTAAGGAAAAAATACATGCACAAAAACTCTTGGAGGTTGTCATAATGCATCTGGAAACCTCTTGGCTGATCTTGGCCAGAATTTATAAGCTATAGAAGAGTTACTGCTGAAATTTTACCTAAAGCAAAATTTGCCTGTTCCATAAATTTAGCAGTTCTTGGGAAGAATATTCAAGGGAGGATATCATAATTTTGATTAATTATGCATTTTTATCAAGATTCCCATGCTTTCCTCTCCCCCTGGCTAAGCAGGTGGAAGCGTTTACAGGACTGGAAATCATTTACACACAGGACAATCCTATCCATGTCTACTCAAAAGTAATTCCCATTGTGTTCAATGGGGCTTACTCCCAGGAAAGTATGCATAGGATTGCAGCCTAAGAGTGTAATCCTGTCCTAAGGCCAGAATGGGTAAGCCATATCCTGAGACAACACCTTGGCCAAATCCACATGGCAAGGAGGCCTCTAGGCTGGACTAACTGCTGCTTAGGACCAAGTAAGTGGCATCTGGAGAGGTTTTGCTCCCAAGGAGACCTGCCTCAGATCACACTGAACAAGAAACAGCTGTCTCTGGCAATCGGTAACAGCTACAACATGATACTGCAGTACAGCAGTATCTGTAGTTTAGAGTAGGTGCAAGGGGAATGGCTAATGGAATGGACTATGGAATTGTCCTGTATCCTCAAGTGGGCTGTTGGAGTTGTGTCCTGAAGTTGAGAGGCAGGAGTCGTGCCTAGGCTGAACATTTTCTTTTGCTTCCATTTTTACTCTGGCTTATCATGGGCCCCAATGGGTCTACTTAGATTTATACCTACTCCTGAGGTGGCCTGAGGGGTTGTGAGGGGGCATCTATGCCCTGGAAAAAGGATCAGGATATAGCCTAACTGCACTGTTCTAGGCTGAATATGCCTGAACATGCCTCTCCTCAACTGCCTATGCTAGCACTGCTAGGCCAGTGCATGTCCATCTGTCTTGGGTGAGCCTAAGTGGATTTACGCTGGTCCAGGCCTTTTCTGGTGCAGCTGGGCTGGCCTATCTGGCATTAGGCTGGACCAACTTCAGCTGGACCTAATTTGTGCACTTCAAGATTGCGCCCCGAGTAAATAGGGGGCCCATATATCATAGCATAACATACACAGGTCCATCATATTATAACAACAGTAGGGCCTCATGGATTCACTTATCCATGAATCAGGTCTGTGTTTCCCCTCTCCCCATGCCCACACCCAGTGCAAACCCCCACTAAAGCATTGTTTATCCACAGCCTCTGCCAGGTTCACACTGAGCTTAACAATAAAAAAATCTCTTCTAGTTTTTTTTTATTTTAGAAAAAACTGGAGAATTTGCAAAAAATAACTGGAAGTAATACATCATTGTTAAGCTCAGTCTGAGCCCAGCAGAGGCCATGGATGCATATAGGCTCAGGAAAGTGGAGGTAGGATTCATACTCTTAGATTCAGTTATACATTTTGGAATGGGAGATGTCTATTAATAGCAATTCTTAGGGCCTAATCATATTTTCCAGTGCTAATGCAGTTGTTCTAATGGGGCACTGCATCCTATGGTGATGGTGGGGCAGTCATGGAAGCTTCACGGCAAGATAATTATTTGTTCCATTACCTTGAAGATGCATCGGCACCTGAAAACTTGAGTTGATTGGGCTGTAATTATTAATCAATTGATGAAAACTTCACAAAGCGGTTTACAGTGAAAATGAAATAATTTATGGCTCCCTGTCCTAGAAGGGCTCACAACCTAAAAAGATGCAAAAGAACAGCAGCAGACGTCACTATTAAAGATATTGCCGAGGTGAAGAGGGCCAGTTATTCTTCCCTTGTTAAGTTAAAGAGGAACACCCGCTTGGAAGAGTGCCTCTTGCCTAGTTAGCAGGGGTTAGCAGTTAACTTTTAATCATCAGCTGAACTGCAGATCAGTTTTTCTAGACTACCCCATAGACATGTTGAGGAAGTCTTTTGGACAAAGCAAATACAAACGCAAGAAAATGCATATTTTAAGGAGAAAATGCCAGCTTTTTTTGGCTGATAAATGTAGTGCAACCAACATGAATAAAAGATATTCAAGAACTGATACTGTTTTACATATTTTTCATCTTGCCTTTCCTCCGATCTTCTTCCCTGAGATCAACACTACAATTGTGTACACATTTCTACATAAAGAAATCCTTCTTAGTGTAGGATCATATCTATCACATCTAAGAAGACTTCAGAAGATCATCCAGTTCAACGAGATTTCCAGTCACCTCAACATAAGCGACTGCCACAAATGCATCCTCTTATAAGCAGCCACCTCCCTTTTCTCCTTCATATTTATCTCATCTAAAACACCCATGTGGTGCATGATGGTGAAGCAATTGCTACAAATTGCCTTGCTAAAAGTGATTAGAATGGGTTCTGCTAAAAGGATGTTAAAAAAATAAACTCAAATCTTTTGTTCAATAATCCCTCTGGAAACACTGAAAACTCTGTAATTTTATAAGCCATATAGCTTGGAAAATTGCATAAAAGCGAGGAATAATTATGTTGAAGAATGGCTTTATTATAAACAAAAGCTTACATTTATGAGTCAACAGCATGGTAAAAATTTACATTGCTGTCTGTGATTCATGAGGCATGCTGACATGCAGCTAATAATTCAGTCCTATGGATTTCTGTGCAGAACCTTGTCAAACTAGCTTTGTTCCTAACCAATCCCATTCCTAATGCTGGATGTGAAGTTACAGTGAGACAAAAGCCATCAGGATAATAAGCAAGCAGGTAAGCCATGAGCTCTACTGATAGGTTCCATCCCCATCCCACTGTAACACTTCTATTCTTCCTCCTAACACCACTATTTTATTTTCATAACACCACCACACTTTATTTGGTCACAGTTCATGAAAAAGGGCCGCCGTTCCTTTGTCTGCTATTTCATCAGTATTCTGCCTAGGCTTAGTTACTGATGCCAGCACAATGATCAGGTCTTGTGCCTGTGAATAGCCAATTCATCCAAACAGATCTTCCAGCTTAATCTTCCAGCTCTTCCAGCTCAATGAGATCTACCAAAGAGGGGATAGGATCCGGGATGCCATTGGATCAAACTCTCCCCTGCCTCTGCCCTGCAATGGTACCTTGGTTTACAAATGACTTTGATTACAAGTGTTTTGGATTACACAGAAAATTTTCTCAGAAATTTTGACTTGGTTTAAGAGCACTGTCTTGGAAAATGAGCACTTCTGAGGAAGTTTGGAACAGGTTTCCATGGCAAGGGATCTCAAGGGGGGAGCAGCCTGAACTCACTGTGTCTGTGTGTAGGATCTGTGTGCGGCAGTGTGGAAGGGGTGCTTTAGGATCCCGTTTTCTTTCTACCACATTAGACCGCACAAATCCATTAGATCCGGCTGGAAGTTTGTATTATGTTTCTTACTGAATTTATTATTATTACTTGACAAGACTTTTTGAGTTTTTTACTGCTAATGAAACAGTTACAAATCCAAAAGCATAAAAGTTTTTGAATTTACAGTTTTTCATATCATCCCAGGATGGGTCCATTAGACCCATTTGGTCTAAGCCTAAGCCTAAGTCTAAAAACTGTAAATTCAAAAACTTTTTTGCTTTTGGATTTGTAACTGTTTCATTCGCAGTAAAAAAAGTCAGAAAGTCTTGTCAAGTAAAATTAATAAATTCCAGTAAAAAACACAACACAAACTTCCAATCGGGTCTAATAGACCCGGTTGGGATCTTAAGGGTTAATCTTGCAACGCTGCTCCCCATCAGCAGCAGGGTAATGTTAAAGCTGCATGAAAAGACAAAGATTCCATTGAGCCCAGGGACAGCAGTGACTCCATTAGTGACAGTGGAAGTCATCCTATAGAATAAATCTTCCCTCCTCTCCCTTGTCTCCCTCACACAATTCAGTACTATACAGTATTTTCCTTCTTACAGTGTTTTGTATTATATTACAGTGTTTTCAATCATTTTTACATACAGTAAATATTTTTATATAAGTATTTTTGGACTGTGGAACCAATTGTCTTTCCATTAATTCCTAGGGAAAATCCACTTTGTATTACAAGCATTTAGGATTACAAACAGGTTTCTGGAAGGAATAATGCTCGTAAATCAAGACACCACAGTACTTCTGTGGTGACCAGCCCTGAGGGTCATAGCATGCCAGTTCTGCCAATGCTTCTGTTACCTTGGATGAAGTGCCTTCTGCATGATCCTCATGTTCAGAACATGTTCAGAACATGTTCTGCATGTTCAGGAAAACTGAACCAGTAGCAGCAACCAGTGATACTTGCCCCAGGGTGCTGTATACAATGAGGGGTGCAAAATTATTGCCATTTAGGTTATATAATTGATATGGTTGGTGCATTGATCATTAGGTTTCTGTTCCTTGAGGTTTCTTGACTTTAGTAGGGTCTCCACCTATTGTTACGACATTAAAGCCAATGTTGCAAGGGGCATATGTTCCGAAAAACTCACTTCCGAAAATTGTTAACCTTCGCTGTAACTGCATGCAAAAGCAGGAGTACATGGGATGAATAAAGCTGCTTATTTGAAGAAATGGTTATGATTATAGCTAATTGAACTCTCATCCTCCTCCATTCTTTTGTGCTCTGGCTCATGCTGATGCTACATATTATTTCAGCTGAGAATTCTGCAGTTGTAGTCTTTGAAATTAGTTGGTTACTTCAATTAGTAAGCTGTGGGCAGGCTGCCATGTTAACCATAACAGACTTGGCAGAAAATCCAAACATCCGTGCACACGCATTGTGTCAGAGAACCCTGCGCTAGATAGAGAATGATTCAATCCATACCTGTTCTATGAATGTTCTTTCTCTTTCTCTAAAGAACCTGTCCCCCAGTTCTTTTCTTTCTGTGCTGATTCTTCGTATCCTTGCAAATGAAAGGCAAAGATTTGAAAGTGGGTTTATCATGTGCTTTTCAAGTCCTTTGAAACAGGAATGCCAAATGATGCCTTTCTCCATATCAAATGTAAACAGTCTTCTACGCACATTCAGTTTTATTCACACAATTCATGTTATTATGACCCAGAAGAGTTGTTTATGTGGTTGTGTAGTGCAAGATATGTGATGGGATCTCCCAGTTAAAATTAAACGTGGGTGAGACAATAAGTAGCTCAAGACTAACCAGTGAGATTCACAGCTAATTCAGATCTCTTTAAGTCCAACACTCTTACGCCTTTTAGAAGGGTTTGGACGAATTTCTAGAGGAAAGGACCATCACAGGTTCCAAGCCACAAGAGGTGTGTGTAGATGTGGACAACCTCAAAATGCCAGATGCAGAACAGGGCACCTGGATGCAGATGTTATATGTGATCCCTGAAGCATCAGGTGGGCTGCTGTGTGATACAGGAAGCTGGACTAGATGGGCCTTTGGCCTGATCCAGTGGAGGCTCTTCTCATGTTCTCATCTACCTAAGCAGCAACTCCCAAAGTGTCTATTTCAATGCCAGGGTGTCATGAGGACCTCTCTGGGACGGGGGTGGTGGTTAAAGGATGGCTGCTACCCAGCAGTGTGACTATGGCATCAGCCTCCCAGCAGCAGCAGGAGATTCGATACAGAAGGCAGAGCGCATGCAAAACCATGTGTTGATAAGAACTGCCCTGTGCACCCTGGCCATCTTTCCATGATTTTTGGGTTGCACTATGCCTCCAAACCTAGAAGTGACAGTAACATCACCATGTGACACGTTTCACATTCACAGTTACTGCTATATTCCAAGGATGTTGCAAATCCATAAAGATTGAGAAAATTTGCACTTCCTAATAGATGAGGAGGGGGTTTATAAATCTCACAAATGTGGTTCCAGAATTTTTTGTTGTCTGACAGTGTAATCTTAACTTCTGGTTAGGCCAGCATAAGTCCCAGCACAAGTCCCATACTGGCTGGAGGTGTTGCAAAAGTGCCATAAGGTACTTCTGTACCACTCCTGGGGATTAGGCCAGGGCACAGATGTGCATTAGCCTCCCCATGCTACTGTAAGGAGATAGGTGACTTGGGCTGGCCTAAATTGGTCAGGATTGCTCCCTGAGACATGTACATTGAATACCTCTGCAAACTTTCCTGAAAGGTTACTGCACTTTTCTTCAAAATGCCACCACAAACACAATGCCAGGTGAGAAATTAGGCACCCCAAATTATATGCTGTATATTTTCTACTCACCTTTTTTGTAATATATTTTTAGGAAACGTTTTTGAAATATGGGCTATTGTCCTGATTAGGTGCAACATGACATTTTCACAAGAAAATAGGTTACACTCAGAGAAAATATCAATTTCTCAATGCTCAGGCACTTAACCTTTATTTCTCACCCACCCACCCAAATAATATTCACCAAATGGCAATGCAAATGAATTTAGAAGCCTCTTAGCCTTCGCTGGGCCTTTTTCCACTGGTTACAGACAGTGCACTCTCATCTGAACAAAATGGAGAGGGGCAGGGGGGGAGGTGTTGGGAAACTTTTCAAAAGGCTAGTCAGGAAACTATTGCTAATGACTCATAATATTAAATCCATCCAAAGTCAAAGGTATTTTCTAGGAGTGCTATTAGGTTTTTGATGCTTTCCATACAGTTCCATTTAATCTCTTCTAATACTACTATTCAAGCTGCTTTGCCCAGCTCCTTCTGATTTCCATGAAATAAACATTAGCACAGAACAGTATATCCAATTTTATTAGCATTTGGGTACGTGGCTTTCTCCTATTTTTACTCAGTTCATGTTAATCTTATTTTGTTATAACTCTGAATTATTTTCTAATGGGTTTTCTCCTAGGTGATTATAAGTAAATGAAAAATACATCATTGAAAATGTTTATTTAAAAGAGAAATTATACTAACTTTGGGGCCACCAGTTATGTGCAAGTGCAGGTAAGGAAATCAAAGCAGGGTTTTTGCTTTCAAACAAAGCACCAATTTTGTGTGGCAGGACAGCTGGGAGGTTAACCTTTTCCCCATGGAACATTTTTTCCCATTCAAAATCCCTCCCTACACTGTATGTTCTCTACCCTCCTCTTTTGTAATATATTTTTGGGAAATATTTTTGAAATGTTGGCTGTTGTCCTGATGAGGAGCACCATGACATTTTCACTAGAAGACAGAGAAAATAACTCCTTAATGCTTCAGCACTTAACCTTCCACCCCATCCCACACCAACCACCTGCAAAACAATATATATGAAATGGCGATTGCTCCTTCTGTAGGTTTTGTAGGTACTTATCAAAGGAAACATGCATCTGAAATTCTGATGATAGTGAAAGTGTCAAGCATCTCATTCCTTTCCACTATTGTTTCACACAAAGTCAGTCTCCTGAGGCAATCAGGGATTCATTCACTTTTGTGTAGAATGTATGGTAACAGGTATATATAAATGTCGCAAATAAACATTTTTTAATATGTGTCATTTTTCCCTTTTAGGATCTTTTTCTGTTTACTGTAAATTTGAGCCTTTTTCATACAGGAAACCTATGATGATAATGCTGGAAAGCAGGGGTGCCCAAACCCTGGCCCACGGGTCAGATGCAGCCCAAAGTGAGCCTCCATGCAGCCCATATCAAGCCCCCTCTACCTGGCAAGCCCTGTAATACTCTGCCCTGCTCCCTTCATCTCCAGAGGGTGTTCTACGGAACAAGGATGCTCTGCTCACCTTCTCTCTGCATGTAAAACTATTAATGAACTGGTTTGAAGATCACCCCCCTCTCTCTGTGTTAGAAAGCATTTATTTTTTTTAACACAGTGTTCAACACAGTGTCCCCAGTCACAGGATCGGAGAGGAGACATGGTCCTCCTGCCAAAAAGTTGGGAAGGTAATAGCATTACATGAACATTTGACCATGTGTCCACGGAGGTGTTTTTAGACACTGCTGGCTCTATGAACCTAGAAACGGGATGAGCACTGCATCCTAGAGTCAGTCACAACTAGCAGGGCAACCTGTGGGGGACACTTTCACCTTTATAATAGAAAGACATTTAGGCCATTGTAGAACAAACTAACAAATAAAAATCAATGTAAATAGATGCTTGGAGCATGAAGAGGTAGAATACGAATTGATCTGATTACTTAACCCAAGGAGGAAATAGTGATAATCAGTGGTGGGCTGCAAACCGGTTAACAACTAGTTCACAGCCACCACTGAGCACTGCACATGCGCTAAGATTGGTGCCTGCGCAGTGTCCTCTGAAGCCTGTCGGCATCAGAGGAGACTTCCTCCTCACCAAGGAGGAGCCACCTGTCTTCGCCTCTGCAGGGCCATTTGCCCTTGCTAGAGAGGCAGAGCAGCATTTGCCGCTCCTCTTCCCTAGCGAGACCAGATGGCCCCGCAGAGGAGACTGCGCACGCGCCAAGGTTGGCGTGTGCGCAGTGTGCCTTCTGAAGCTGGTTGGCTTCAGAAGAGCACTGCACATGTGCCAACCTTGGCGTGTGCGCAATCTCCTCTGAAGCCAACCGGCTTCAGAAGAGACTTCCTCCTCTCAGAGAGGAGAATGTCGGCGCCTCTGTGGGGCCATTTGGCCTCGCTAGAGGAGCGGAGCGGCACTTGCCGCTCCGCCCCCCTAGCGAGGCCAAATGGCCCTGCAGAGGGGCACATTGCGCATGTTCGAGACTTCGGACATGCGCAGTACGTCTGCGCAGCCATTGGGCCTTGCTCCAGAGGTGGAGCAGCTGACCCCGCCTCCAGAGCAAGGCCCAATGGGTGCGCAGAAACACACTGCGCATGTCCAAAGTCTTGGACATGTGCAGTGCATCTTCGCGCACAGCACCATTCTGGCTAGCTGCGGACCTAGCCGGAATGGGTGGGAGCCAGAAATTGGGCCCAACGCTAGCTACCAGTTTGCTAGCATTGGGCCCAATTTAACAGCTGGTTCTACAGAACTGGTGAGAACCGGCCTGGGTCCACCTCTGGAGATAATGTGTTCTTTTTCTGTGATAAAGGTGGGGTTAACACATGTATCAGCATGAACTGCTTCTATTTCCATGTAGTTAGCCATGAACTAATCAGGGGCCTCCAGAATCCTAATCAAGGATTATGTCTGGAAACATAAAGAACAAGCTTTGCTTAGGGTAAATCTGGATGCCGTCTTTAAGGATAAATCTTATCTCATAAATATTTTACAATTATTAGAAACTATTCATAGGCACGTAGGTGAACCTATGGATATTAATACATCTGGACTTTCATTAAGTGTTTGACATAGGGTGCAATTCTAACCTAGGCAGGCAAAACTCATTACTCTTCTCGAGGTAATGCAGGGAGGCAAGCACATGTCTGTGCACTGGCCTGTCCATCCCAAAAAATTGGCATAGAAGTGCCTAACAGCACTTATGTGACATCCCCAGGCTAGCACAGGAACAGAGGAATAGAGGCCGGCCTAACTGGGGATAAGGATTGCAGCCATAGACCCTGATCAAAGGCTCCTGACATCAGAATTAAACATTAAAAATTAAACATTACATTAAACATTACATTAAAAGATGGTTTCACAAATCTATGGACATTCTGATAGACTGCCTTGTATTCAAATAAGATAATAAGAACTGGAGACTATGATTAAAAACAAAACAATGCTTGGAAACCAGTACATGATAAGAATGTAAGAAGAGCTATGCTGGATCAGGTGTAGGGCCCATCTAGTCCAGCCTTCTGTAACTCACAGCAGCCCATCAGGTGCTTCAGATAGCTCACAAAATACTTTCGTCTCACTTCTACTCCCCTTTATTTGGCATTTAATTTACCTTTCTGCACCCTAACATAGACAACACAGTAACCAATTTTTAATATATGGAACCTAGGAATCATATACCTTCTCTCTTTTGCCTGTCTGGGGAAGGAAAAAAACTGCAGGTAGGTGAAAATGTTGGATGACAGAAAAAGACAGTAAGGAAGAATATCTGCACACCTCCATAAGTATGTAGTTAAAAAGAGGTTTTTCTCATGAGAAGGGCTCTAGACTTAACAACTGCTCAAAGGATACTACGGCAGCACAATCCCATCCATGTCTACTCAGAAATAATTCCCATTGTGTTGGGTGAGTCTTACTCCCAGGAAAATGTGTTTAGGATTGCAGCCGAAGTCCACTAACTATTGCACTAGATCTTTTAAGATCTGGCTGGCAGCTGCTTTGAAAGTTTCACACTCTTTCACCACCAATGCCAAAAAGTATTTTACCCAAAAAGCAGCACTCTTTACAAACAGCCAAGTAAAATATTTCTTAAGACATTCAGCAACAGAAGACAGGGCAGTTTCAAGATTGAACTGTCACTCCTATAAGAAGAATAAAGGGGGAAAAGTGTTCCTAAAAAGATATTTCTTTCCAGCATGCCCTGTGAAATAGCATTAGCCAAGAAAAGCACACTCAAATTGGCAGTGATAAAATGTCAGACCACAAGTTGGTGTGAAGATAAAGCTGGCACAGGAAACTAAAATCCAAACAGCGTCCATTGCCAAAGTTCTCCACAATAGCAGAAGAAAACAATCCAAGGGGAAGCCAACCCTAATCTAGAAACAGTCTGAATTCAGTTTGGAGAATGAGAATCTAGATTTCGAAAGGAAATTTATAGAAATATAAAATTGTAAAAAAAAAAATTATTTAGTCACAAATAAAACGGTTTTCCTCTAACCATTCCTTAAAATGGATAAAGCGCTTTTTGGATTGTTCTTATCACATTGTCTCTAGGAAACTTACAAAAGTATCAAAGAGGTAAATCACTATTAGTATTCAGATGGGGCAGATAAGGAAGCTTCAAAAATGTAAAAAACAAAAACAAAAAGCCTGCGTAATTAATAAGATAGTTGCTGGAAATAACAACCACAAACAAATCACACACAAATTCAAAGGACACACTTAGTTTATAATTGGCATTATACTGAGTAACAAACACAGAATGTAAAAGTAATAGATGCAACAGATCTGCAGATTCAGCATGATCACCTATTAAATCTTAGAGCTATTTACAGTAACACACCTCCATAAATGGCAAGGTGCTGTCAAGTGTGTCGGAGCTGCCAAATATTTGGCTGGCAAGCTCTGTGCATCTTCCATCAACAAATCTGGCCCAAGCCAGAGCAGTTAAGATACCCGCCAGGGGCATGTCATAGGAGGTTTGGGGGAGATTCACAAAGGAAAAGAGGGATGATGAACAGCAGGGAGCGGTTGGATAGTATGGATTTGGAGGCAAAAGCATACATTTGGATCCAAATCAAGTTTTTTTCCTCATAATGATTTTTTCTCCCATAATGGCTCCCTTTCTTTCCTTGGAGCCAGCAAAATAGCTGGTATGAGTCCAAGCAGACCCATTGGCTATTAGACAGCCTACCAAGGATATCTTAACTTGCCTTTTGCTGCCCATCTGATGTCTGCACCACCACAGCATGAAGAGAGCACTCTGTTGGTACTCCTGCATGCTATGGATTGGAGGTGGAGAGGATTATTTCCTTAAACACTTTCAATATACTGTACAGTGGTACCGTGGTTTATGAGCATAATTCATACTAGAAGCATTCTTGTAATCCAAAACGCTTGTATAATTAAAGCAAATCTTCCCTTAAGAAATCATGGAAACAGACAATTTGTTCCACAACACAAAAAAATCTCTATTTATAAAACTGAAGAGTCACTTGCTGACTGACTCACTCACTGACTCACTCACTCATCAACACCCAGCCAAAACTTCTGGACCTAGGAGCATGAAATTTGGCTGAAGGTGTTTCTTCCATGATGGAGGCACCCACTAAGAACCAATTTTGGGAAATTCAAACCAGAAGGGAGTGAAAAGGGTCATAATGCATTTTCGTCCCTATACTTTACACTAAAGAAGCCCTGACTGATGGACATTCTACCACAACCCCTGTACCTAGAAGCACAAAATTTGGCATGCATGAAACTTGGCAAATGAAATTCCTTATGTGATGTGAGCACCCACCAAGAACTGAAGTTTAGAAATTTAACCTAGGTGAAAACGCAGTGCATTTTGTCCTATATTTAACATTGAAGACTGATAAAACTCAGCCCCAAACTTTGCAGCTGCCTGGTAGGGGTGCCCACAGTCGAGGGAGTATGGTGCACAGTGGGTGTGGGTTGAATGATGGGGGTGTTGCATGGAGGGTTGGGAGTGTTGCACGGAGGGGTGGGTGTTGTACAGATGGGGAGTTGCATGGGGGTATTGAATAGGGGACGTTACACGGGTGGTATTGCATGGCAGGGGGATGTTGCATAGGGCCTTTAGGATGTGTGTGCCTACATAAATATATGTTCTTGAAATTTTACTCCCACAACACGGGTTCACTAGTATTCATATAAAAATGATTACAATACTGTAACATAATACAAAATATAAAGAAAAATGAATTAACTTGCACTAACTGCACAATCCAGAGTAACTACGGGAGCTCTTAAGAAACATTTACCTCGAAGTAGTTAGGGTGCCACCTTGTGGAAACCTATGGAAAATTCATAGAGCAATCCAGAGTAAATTTTTCTTATGTTGACGCAAGAGCTCCCATATTTACTCTGGATTGTTTAGTCTCTCAGGTCACCACAGGAGTGAGCCCCACTGAATATAATAGGGCTACTACTTCAGAGTAGACATGCATAGGCTGATCTTTCAGGAGAGGCTGAGCAGGTGCTGGCAGAGTGCCAAAACTGGCCATATCCCAGCTGGGAGTAATTTTTTGCTTGTTTATAAAGACATCGCTTGTATATCAAGTTAAAATTTATTAGAAATGTGTCCTTGTCTTGCAAAACACTCTCAGTCCGAGTTACCCTCAATCCAAGGTTTTATTGTACATTAAACTAAAGATTATTCTTTTGAATTTACAGGTGCTAAGAATTTGAACAATTTGGCATTGGTACTTTCAACAGAGCTGCCAAACAGGATGTTAAGATTTTAGATGTGAAGTAAGTACAACTGCTTGAAGTTCTACAACAACTAATAAAAGCCAGGTAAGGTCTTAGAAGCACACTGTTAATAAGTACATTCCATTACGTGAGATAATTACTTTCTGTATCTACCAGCTGTCACAATGAAAAATCAAAGTGCGGTTTCTCAAAGTTTGCTTTTTTAAATAGACTATTTTCACGGAGTCTTATCAAATGTGTTTGCATTTAAACTGACTTGAAAACAGTTTCCTTAATAACTTAGATTATACACTAATTAAAATTGCATTTTAGTAGTGATATTGCTTGCTCCTAAAAAAGGGATGGAAACGTATTCACAACTGGATAAACTCCAAATGCCACAGACTGTTCATCTGGAGTCCATGGGATATGCAACATCTCATATATTCTTGTGGAGCTTTTTTGAACTCTGAAATTAGGTAGTGTTTTGTGAATTTTTATTTCTATAATTCTCATTCCAGCCCTCTCCTCCAAAGAGCTCCAGGAGAGTACAAATGGCACAAGTGAATGGCATGTCGCATTTTATTCTTACAACCATCCTAAGATTTGGATTAGGCTGGTACTGGCCTAAGAAAATACTGTGAGCATTAAAGACCACTCAGTGAGATCTGTACCATTTGGTGTGAATTCAGAGCTCTCTGGGACACATCCATTGATGGGATTCAAAGAAATTAACAACCGGTTCTACGCTCATCTGGCAGCCACTTTTAAACGGCTATTTTAAAACATTATATGTCCTATCTCTGTTAACAACTGGTTCTATAGAGTAGGTGTGAACCTGCTGGAACCCACCACTGGACACATCCTACACTCTACACAAATGCACCCCCTCCCCAGCTTCATCCATCACCTTCAAAGTATTTATGAAATGGCTAAAGAGACCAGTTTCATCTTCAACATAACACCACTGTACTGAAGATATTTGCTTAGGAGAAATGGGTGTTGATTTTTGTGATAGATTATAACTGTGGTAGCCCAATGATTAGGAATACTGACATGGGAAGGAGCCCCATTGCATCGGATTATCACAATAAGTATGAAAATATAAAACTTACACTGAGTTAGGCTACAGCCTATTGGTCATCTAGAAGACCACCATTTAGCAGCATGGTGGCAAGCAAAGGTCTTTCCCAATCCTTGAGATCCTTTTCAACTCAAGATACATTAGATTTCGAAATCTAATGTGTGAAAATCATATACTCTCCCTCTTAGTCTAGCCCCTTGTTCCCCTTTTGTGTGAGAATGTGATATCATTCATTCTCTAGGATGATTCAGAAGCTTGGTCATGTGGAGCTGTGCTTGTTCCACCACTCTAATTAGTTCCACCACTTTTCCCCCTTAATTCCCCCAATAAAGAATAATTCTGACAACAATCATTATTAAATTTGCTAACTTATTACATCTGGCTTATTGTGGAGTTCTGAATTCTGTTACTAGTGGGAAAACTAACTTTAGAAAATTAAGCAAGTGGGTGATGTAAATCAGTAGGACGCATTCTGTTTGCCAGATACAGAAGGATCCTTGGGGTACGTAAGTATGAAAGTGTTCAAGGCCATTGCACTCCAACAGAAGAATATGCATTTCCAACAGAATATGAATTGTCACCAACTTACACAAAATGATCTTTTTACAAGATACTTAGAAGGTTTATGATACTAGACCACAAAATTATGAATCAGAAACCATGTTCATTTTACTGTTTTAGCAATGGGCAATTTAAATTATATTATAGGGGACCATATCTTTTATTACTTACAGAACCTAGGGTTTTTTTTTAACTGAAGCTTATGGTGAAGGATAGGAGTAATGACTTCAATGGAACTCTTTCATGTCTGAAGAAAGCCTTGAATTTGTGTCATCCAGTGCAGGAGACCAGAGTGACATCCTTGTGATGGACTTCCTCCCATGCAGGGGAAGGAAGTGGGTGTGGTGATGCTCATTGCTCCACTGCCTCTGATTTTTTTGGCTATAACTTTAGATGGAATATAGATACTCCAATGCTATTTGTTTTATTGCATTGTGCATGACATGCATTAAAAATATGTAACAGGATGATATTATTCAAAAATACTACATTTTAAACATTTTGGTCAGTGGTGACATCACCCCCAGGTGTGTCACCCACAGCCTCTTACTGATGCAACTAGTCTCAAATAATGGCGAACACGCTAGAGTTAACAAGTCCAAGAGTTAGAGCATGGGTTCCGTAGCACTGCTTCTCCCACCCAAGTAATCTCACTAGCCATAATAAAACATTATCTTACCTTAAGAGACCAAACATTAGTACTGTAATTGCCTCAGTAATAGCCCACAACTACATTGGCACAGCTGCATCAGTACTGAAAAGTTGGATAGCATTGGACTCCAAGTCATTTTTAAACTTATCTTTAAACTTAGGCCTTCTGATCACTTATGGATCTCCTCAGATGGATGCTAGTTATGAAGGTGGCATGACCAAGGAAGTAAAGGGTTAGGTGGAAAATGCCGGATAGAATTCGTACCACTGCCTCAGATATTCATGCCCTCCAACTTGCCCTTTGCCCCAACCTTCTCTTCTCCCTGTCTCCACTGCCAACTTAACTGACACTGGCATATTCTCTGAGAATTGCTGGTGCATACTCTATAGGCATTTGCACCTGCAGCCTGGAATAGGGTTGCCATAATTCTCTTCCACAACATTGGGACAGGACCCTCTGTCACACTTGATGGCATGTGAACACAATCCCCCAAAATAAGGACTGTCCTTTTTTCAAGACATATGGCAACCTGGAAACACATAGTGGCATCCCAGCTTTTGCGACCACGAAGGAGCTTACGCTGTTGGACTAGGAAGTCCAACAGCACAAGGCCCAAATGAGGATTTGGCCATCAGTCAACATCTCTCTCTCTCTCTCTCTCTCTCTCTCTCTCTCTCTCTCTCTCTCTCTCTCTCTCACACACACACACACACACACACACACACACACACACACACACACAGACACACATACAAGGAGGAGATGCAGTCATGATATTTCTCAAGAGTAGTTTTAAACTGCCAGGTAATTATAAAGAAATATGTCATCTTAATAATAATTTCTTAAATGAATAAAAATTATGCCACAAAAACAATTACGTGTTTGGAGCTTTTGAGATGCAACAACAATAAGGAACATCAGGACAAAAATGCAGCTCTAGAGAATAACATCAGTCCTCAGATACACATAAAATATTCTTTAATCTATGAGTAACTTTGTCCTGAAGATTCAAAATGAATTGAGCCTTGTGGAGGCTGCATGCGGAAAACCAGAAATGCTTCTCTAGGACCTCTGAAGGTCTTTTTGTGCCCACTGGAGGATGCGCAGGCGCAACCAGCCTCAGAACAACTCCAGATGTGACCTTTGGACATAAAGCTCAGTCTCAAAACTCACATGGTTTGATTTCAAACAGAAATCCGTATCCACAAGGGTTTTAGGAATGGAACCCCCATGATAATGAGGGTCACCAACTACCCTCCATAAGCATTCTTCAGAATAATATGTACACCACATATTCCTTCTCTAGAAGCCTGATGCAAAGACACCCCATTACTCTTCATACACCAAGATGTTTCTCTTAAGAAGTCACTTGGTTTGCCATCCAATCTTCATTAATGCATTAATGGATCTTCCGTATGTTTATAGCAGTGGTCTTCAAAGTGGGGGTCATGAAGTCATAGGAAAAAAATTTATAGAATCCTAGAGTTGGAAGGAACCCAGTGGATCATTTAGTCCAACCCTCTGCCTGTAGCAGGAAATTCTTGTCTTGTGGGGACCTCTTGAACCCTGGTTCACTGATTAACAGGCACAGGGTCTTAATCACTTGCACCATCAAAGGACAATTCATTTCAGGGGGGCACCATACAAAAAGCTGGATGCAGCCACCTTGGAATCTGACACTGGGCACCTTTAATGACACTTCCAGCTATGATATCACTTCTGGGAGGTCCCAGACAGATTGTCATTCTCAGAAGGGGGTCCCCAGCTGACATACATATTTAGAGGTTTAGAGGGTATTTTTTTTTTAAATCTAAACTTTCTTGTGATTGAATATTATTTTTAAGTCAGTTTGAAAAAAGATAACCTCAAATTAACAACTGCATTTGAACAGTTTACAAGGATATTCTGTCCCACTCTATTATATACTAATTTTCTAGAAATGCCTCTAAAATCAAGATTTGAAACATAAGAGTGTCCCACTGGGGCTAAATGCCTAGTGTTACATTCTGCCTTTATAATCTACAATGATGCATTATCTACTCATTGAACAAAACATCTCTAAAAGGATTTGCTTTGATCCAGGCTGTAACTATGGGCAACTATTTTTCACATATAACAGTGAACAGTATACATAATATAAAAGTGGATATTCAGAATTCACTATCATTTCATCAAACTAATTCAACATGACACAGGCAGAAACTGTAACATAAATGAGGATGTGTATCCAGTTATGTATCCAGACTAACAATGTGCACAGAAGATGTCTCACATGCAGGATCACACTTGCAAGATTAGGACTGTGCAGTGTACTGTTTACATGCAGTCAAAGAACAATTCCACAGTCAGCTTGAATTCTGTGAATGAAGCCACTCCACAGGTTGTGGCAGTGTGAGCAAAATGAGGAATTAAATTAAACCCCAGTGCTGACCACCCACACAATTAGGTTATAGTCTTAAATGCCTGATTAAATGCCAGATTTACAAATCTCCCTTGGCATTTTGATGGTAGGACATCTCTGCATTAAAGAGGAAGTTGTAAGAACTCAACAAAGCACCATTATCAGTCATGTCGGAGCTCTGATACAACCCACTTCTAATGGATTTGTTCTAGTGTAGCCAATGGAAGGTCAAAAGGACTAGGTCAGAAGATATGGACAAAGATTGGCTGGAGTTCAGGTAGGCAAAGCATAATGGGGTGAGGCAAGGCATGGAAACTTGTGCGGCTACTCTGTACAATATAGGTGCCATCCTGGCTGAACCCTGAGCTGGCACAATTCTCTTGCACTACCCCAGGAAGTGCAAGAGCACTTAAAGCACATTTGCGCCTACTCAAAGGAAAGCCACTCTACCCCACAGAGGTGTGCCAGTCTGCCGAGGCCCTATCCAGCCTCTGTGTGACAGCAGAGGATAGGGAGGAGGTGGGTGGAGTGTTTGGGAATGGGCAAAGGGCAAGTGGGGGAGAGCAAAGGAGCAAAGAGCAAGGCCAGGTGGGAGGACTGTAACCCTGCAGATATGCCAGGGTTCCAACCCTGTTTCCTGAGCAGTAAGGAAAAGTTTCCCCTTGCTTGATGGTAGTGCAGCAGCAGCCGCAAACCTGCGCTGGATACAGCACAGGTATGTCACCCTGTCTGCTCCAGCACAAGTTAGGATTGTGGTATAAACTGCACAGCTTGGGAAGCCAAGACTAGAAGTGTTCTTATATTTGATCAACAGATGAATCCATCTGGCTGATTGGTTGCTCTTTGCCTTAGCACAATTTTTGGACCATGAAGCAGAAAATCCCTTTTCCATATTAATGGTTATGGTGATTCCAGAGGTAAGGCTCCAAAGACTAGTTCAAAGCACACATTCCTGACACCTTATATACTCACGTTTATGAAAAAAGCAAACGTTCCCATGAACTATTTTCAGTGGCAAGTAAGAGAGAAAGCTCTGTTCAACAAGTTGAAGGATCTCAGATTTATGTACATTGACAAGATTTTATTAAAATGCTTTGAGTGATTAAACTGTGCAAAAGATTTAAAAGTGGCTGAACAAGGAACAAGAGGAAATAATGACACTTGGCAGATGAGTCTAGGGGATGCCTGAATGACAACTTAATGTGACACTATTTAATAGAATCTGTAACTCTTTAAGATTGACACTGCTAGCTCCAAATATCATGTTCCATAAGCAGCGTACCAGAAGGGTATCTACCAGTCCATGTACTGGGGGCATTATTCAGATAGCACTTCACTGAACCTTGTAATTGCAAATCCAAACATAAACCTCTGACCTAAAGCACTTATGTGCAGTTGTCCACCAGGCTGGATAACCAGGCAGTGTTACGACATCAGTTAGCTTCAGCTGTCTCCATTAAGCATAGACACAGAAGAGGGAACACAACTGAAAATCTCCGAGGCATTATGCCATTTCTGACCATAAGGTCAACATACTGGAGCAAAAGAAGTCAGGCAGAGCATGAGGTTGTTGAACTAGAGATTGCTTGTGAATCTGACTCCTGGCAGCAACTACGGCTCCTACTCACTAGAATTCCAAATAGCTGAAGGTCATGAGAAGCTTCCTATTGCCATGTCTGGATTACTGTTTCTGAATATGACAACTGCCTTGTTTGGAGGGAGGAGTAGCAACTGCCACACGCAACAATTCGCCATCCTCACATATCAACCCATCTTCAGCAGTTGGAACTATATTGCTAAAGAAGCCATTTGTTATTTCACATGGCTAACACCCCATGGAGATGAAAATATCGGTAAACTAGAGCTGCCAGCATTCAAAGCATCCAGAAAAGAGCTGATCCATGTGTCGGGTGCAATGAATTCCTGAGGCACCCCTAACAGGTCACTGCAGACAGTAGATCCATATGAGGCATTATAAACAACCTTGCAAAAATGCCAGAGTCTATCTATGTTGAAAAGCATATAAGTAAGTAGGTACTGGCAAGTACTTTATTTATATTCTGCCTTTTTTCCTGGGGGGCTCAAGGAGGCTTACAAAATCAACAAGTCCATAAAAACATCAACGACAATAAAAAACATCAATATCAGTTAAAAACAACACTAAAACATTCATCTTAAAAACAGCAAACAATAAAAACATACACATTAACAACAACTGTTAAAAACCATAATAAAATATGTTATAAAAATTGTCACAGTAGGAGTAGCAGGGGCAGCAGCATCCTTAAAATGCAATGAGCAACAGCATTTTAAAAGGCTGAATGCTTGAATGTTTGTGTCTAGCAACAGAAACTTATTGATTTCAGTAGTCAGAGTGATCCTATATGTTATCTAGCTCTTCTCCCAAGTAACAAGAATTTTGAAACCATAAGGTCAATATTCCTTTGTAGTCTAATCTCATTTTGTGGTTCTTCCCCAGCCAACATCCACAGAACATAACATCCGACACCATCACTATTTACTTCCCACACTGGAAGTACAATATTGTCTATAAAAAAGCTCAGGGCAAAATAAAATTCTAACAGCACACGCCTATGCAGATTTACTCAGAAGCAAGCCACTTTTTCTATGGTTGTGTGCATATGATTGCAGTCTAAGATGGCACATGATTATGCTATCATTGCTACCGCTAAATATAAGATGGCTACCTCACCAAGGTTATAATATACAGATATTTCATGACTCAAATATTGTACCCCTTTAATCCTTATTGTCTTACATGTGGAGGGACTGTAAAATGCAAAATTCTCCAGATCTGAATGATCTGCTAATATCCCAACAACCATTGAATGTGCAGTTGTTCCTGATTCATGATAACAATATTTAGGGCCCAGTCCTATTTAACTTTTGAACTCTGGCATAGCCACAGTTGCAGCCCTGCGGAAATGGAAAAAAAATATTCCCATTTCTTGAGGAGCCCCAGTGGCTGCACCTCCACCACTGGATGCATTGAACACCTCACTGGCACAACAACACCAGCACTGGAAAATTGGATTGGATTGATCCACTGTTCAACAACCACAAGAATGACGTATCATGTTCAACAACCACAAGAATGACGTATCATCAGCAAGCTTACAGTTCATTCTTATGTATTTATAAGTTTATAAGCCTGCACTTCCTCCCAAGAGCTCAGAGTGGCTTACATAGTAATGCCCAGACAAAAACCTACCCAAGCACTTCACAGGGTCAGATCCTGTTCAGCTTTAGAACTGCATCATGCACCATTCTCTGGGCATATTCTGGGTATATTAGCTCTGTCTAAATTATTTTGGCACTATAGCCTTGCCACTTCGCTGACATACACCAGTGCACCTTGGTGTACATGATGAATTGTTTGGCTCCAGGCATCTTGAGTTATTCATTAGCTTGATGCATTACAGATGCAGTTGTCTTTCAGTGTAATGCAAACAAAGCTTGCCATCTTACACCAAAAATGAAGAGAGACAACTTAAAAGAAATGCTGTAAAGGGTGACAACACCTGTAAGGTAAGGAGGAAAATTCCATTGACATTGTGCAAGATTAAATCAAGTACAGTTCAGCTCATCGAATAAGGGGCAGGGGCTGAAGAGCTCTCACTTCCAAAGCAGTAAGCAAGGGAAGCACAGAAAGGATATAAACTCTCTCCGGAAATTTGACTTTAATGACGTCGATCTCTATTGTGCACACACAATTTCTCACCAAAAAGAATGGTGGATGTTCAAACTATTCTACCGCCCCTCCCCAGCCTCTGATCTCATCTTTGTCATGAGGATTAAATGTTTATTGCAAAGGAAGATATAAACCACCTGCCCTTCCTGACATTTATTGAACCAATACTCAGCATTAAGTTTCCTCTCTGGCATCCTAGAGTGAGATAAATAGGGACTGAAATGGCAGAGAGCAGCAGAGGCTCTGTAGATTTTTATTTATGCATTCATTCTCCCTTGGTTGGGAATAAAGATGTTCCAGAAAACAACATGTGCAATAAAAGTTAACAGTAACACAAAGCTATTGGGTATCTGAAAAAATTGCAAGCAATCGTTTTCTAGCCTCACACACATGTACACTCAATTCCCTGCCTCTGACAATCTATGCAAAAATAAGTTCCCAGAATTTTATCACATTTTAGCACCACACCAAAAATTGGATCAATGAAAGTAGTATTCAGAAGAAATAATGTAATGATGAACAAATGGCCAATACCAGTGATTTTTTCCTGATTAAAAAGTGCTGGTACTCATCACAATGGTGTAGCTAGTTCTCATATGGCTATGGCAGCTGGGGGGCACTTTGAAAAAGGTACCAGTACTGAGTACCAGCGAGTAACCCCAGAAAAATGCCCTGGGCAATACTATCTTTTGTGTATGTTGACATAGAAGCTGCCACACTAACATCGGATGCTGCAAGCTTACCCAAACCACTTTGTGACATCTAGAGAAGAAGTGCTGGTGTTGGATCTCTGTGGAGCACCTGACTGAGAAGATAAGTTTCTACCAAGTGCCATGAGCAAAGTATTGGTGGTCAGGGTGTGTTGTGGTGGTTTGGGCCCAGATGGGAGTCAGGATCAGCGGTGCTGGTGCAAGCAAAATCCTATTTCCCCACCTGAGCCTGAAAACCTGACATAGGGTTGCTTGGATTTGCACACGCAATTTTGCTGGAATGGACCTAAGTAGCTTCTTGCACCAAGGAGACCTCCAGCCTACTCCTCCCCAGCACTGAATAGAACATGGGCTGAGTGACCCCACTGCACCAGCATTGATTAGGATACAGCTGCAAGGCCAATTGAAAGGAGTGGGACAGGTTACCAGTAGTTTTTAATGGAATTTAATCCTCAATAAATAACTTTAGCCAAATTACCCATCTCTCCCTATAGAGTGCAGAAGAAAGCAAAGGGCTAATCACTTCCCAATAGCTTTGCATACTGTTGTGTGCTCCAGGCAAAGGAGGGGAGAGGTCTGTCTCGTAGCTAGAATGAAGCTGTTTTATGTCCTGGAGGGGGAGGTGGATTGAATCATGTCTCCCTCCAGCATCACCATGGTTTTCAGGCTATTTTTAAACTTAAAGGGTCATTTATCTTTTAATTTAATATACCAACCTAATTTGCACTGAGATAAAACCACAGGTGAAAAATCTACTGATAATTTATACCTGTAAATCTTTGTTTATTTGTTTGTTTGTTTGTTGTAGTTTACCTTTAGTGGATACAGTATTTATTCAAATATGAAATTGCTTTAAGGCAGTGTCACTAAAAAGTGTGTTCTCATTTCTGATTCTTGAATGTCAAAGAAAGCTGCACAATGCTTTGTTCTCCAATGCTACCAATTTCACATGCCAAACAAGATCTCTTGGCTGCCTTCAGTCAGGGTTGGTTAAATTTATGGAATTTTTTTTACTTGTTGTCATAAATTATATTTATAGAGTCTCTTGATTACAATAGCTATGCAGAAATGTACTACAAGCAACAGGAATATATTAAATTAATATATAAGCAACTGTTTCTTTAGAAACAAGATCATTGGCAGGGAAGGAGTGAGTGCGTCCCAAGAAACATTTTTAAAGAATCTCCCTTCCATAAGCTGCCTTTTGCAAAAACAGCCAAAACAATGATGGTCCAAGTCCAGGATGCATAAACATTCTCTGCAAAATATAGGGAACTGGGATTTTTTTAAGTCTTGCTTGAGATCCCCACCTAAAGCCATGTTTTACCTTAGCAGTCTCCTCCAAATATACCTATAACTTTGGAAAGAATTTGTTAAAACCTTCATAAAAATGCCTGCTGAAGTTCACAAATCACAGATGACATCCTTGAACAGGACCACTCCAAATTTTGCTTTTAGGCAAAATTCAATAGTACCTCTGAATCTTTAGAATTAAGAGAGGATCTATTGCTACAGTTCGGAGCTTGAATAGAAAAGATGAAGACTGAAATTTATCAGATGCAAGGTCTTGCTGGGATGAACATGGCTTTGGAGTGAATTATAATATTTCCCATTGAAATCAAAATAATTATTGTACTTGATATCCAGATTTTCACTGGCAGAGCAATTTACAAGAATGAATTAAGCATGGATAAAGAGGGAACGTTGTACTTAATCTAGATCTCATCATTCCAGAGGCTTCATACCGCTTGTCAATCTGACAGCCCAAACTTATCATTTCCACCGTGCTCCCCTCCATTGATACAGAAGTCCTAAAATACTGACTTGTGATCCAAATTGGAGGTCCAATCCACCAATCCCCTATGCCAGGGTTTCTCAACCCCCGGTCAGGGGACCACTGAAGGTCCTTGGTAGCTGCCTAACCAGACTCCTCTAAGTGCAGGAGGGTTTCTCACAGCAGGAGGGCTCTGTCGGAGGATTGCAGCCTCAGAGACCAATCCTATGCCTGTCTACTCAGTAGTAGACTGAGTAAGTCCCATTGTAATCAATGGAGCTTACTCCCAGGAAGGTGTGAACAAGATTGCAGCCTCAGAGTCCAAGCCTTTGCCTGTCAGCTCAGAGATAAGTCCCACTGCAGTCAGTGGAGCTTACACCCAAAAAAGATTGCATCCTCAGAGTCCAATCCAATGCCTGTTATTCAGAAATAAGTCCCATTATACTCTATGAGGCTTACTGTCCAATACGAGTGACTAGGATGGCTTAGTGCATTTTCAATGCATTGAGACATTGGGTTCTCACCTGTAATCCTATCCACAGTAACCTACCAATAGCTTTATTTAGTATAATGGGATATAGGTGGAGGCAGTTGTGCTGTGCTCTCGGTGGGGAGGCCCTCCCTCCAGGTCGCCAGAGGCAGAACTCTCCCCCCCACACCTGGGCTGGTCCCTGGAAATTTTTTTTCCACAGAACCTGGGGCCAAAAAGGTTGAGGACCACTGCCCTATGACGCTCATCCTTTCCTACTGGTTGCATCCCTTCCATGCCTCCTGCTGACTTACCCCCTGTGAGGATTGGCTGGAAGCATCACAATCAGTGATGGGATTGAAAGAAATTAACAACCGCTTCTATGCCCATCTGGCAGCCACTTTTAAATGGCTATTTTTAAACTTTATATGTCCTTTCTCCTGTTAACAACTGGTTCTACAGAATAGGTGTGAACCTGCTGGAGCCCACCACTGATCACAATGCAGGCGTTAGGTCCAGGCCTTCCTGCCAGCAGCAAAGAAAGTAACGTCTGTGATTAGTATATTTGTTGTGATTGGTGTTGATTGCTCTACGGCAGTAAGTGCAGTGGCGGGCTTCACACAGGTTCTATAGAACCCTTTGTTAACGAACACCTGGTTCTCAGAACCGGTTACTAATGGGACATAGAACTTGTTGTTAATTTAGGTTATTAGGACATAGAACCTGTTGTTAATTTATTTGAATCCCATCTGAGTAAGTGCCGGAAGATACAAGGTAAAACAGAGCCAATATGTGGATAGTGTTGTTTGTCTTGCATACCCATTTGGCTGACATAAAAATAATATTCTTTTATCTAATATTTTTTTGAATGTCCAAGGAATAAAAAGGAATAAAAGCCTTATGAATCTGAAAAGGGCTCTGTAGCTAAAGCATATGTGATCCAAAGAAACTTAAGTGAACTGATACAGAACTGGACACTGTACTCCAATTCACCACTTGTGCCGCAAGCTAGGTTGTACTACTGTGTATCATATGGCATGTCACATTTTGCAAATGAATGCAGGTTGAAGCAGTGCTGTGGGCCTATAGGAATGTACCTTTAGGAAGTAATTTTAAAATGTTTCCATTGTTGCTGGTTCCAATTTCCAGGTCCCAGTTTTGTACCCAAATTGAATCAGACCTGCAGGAGCTTCTTTTCTTATGGGTATGAAAGCAGTTAAACTGATAGCTCCTACATGCTGCAGGTGTGGTTTGGAGACTGGTGATCAAACTAAATTTCCAGGAATCTTATTCATCATTACTGTTCTTTTTACTGATGAACTTCTATAAGATCTCAGGATTTCCCATAATGAAGCAGGATACCCCCACTGAGTTCTATCTATTACATATGCACAACCACCTGTGTTTTTTGTACAGTTAACACTGAGATTAATATGTAATGAAAACCTATTCATTCATACCAATTTGTTCCATAATTGTGAATATAATTTACAGTGTTGTGGCTCATGCGTTTCTGTTTTTGAGCAATAAATTACTTTACCTGCATTAGGAATAAATTTAGAAGATGAAAACATGTTTGTAGTAATAGTTTTTTTTTTTTGAAGATAATTTTTCTTAGGCTTGCACTTATTTGAAGAAGCTCATTCAACAGTTTAGCCACAAATCTTAAAACTGCACAGATGCAGACAGGTCTCTAGTTAGGTTTCGGAAAAGCTTGTATTAGATCTGATGATATCATTTATCACCTTCATCATTCATCCAGAAATACGAATAAACATCCGTTAGAAAAATCTGGATTTGCTGCTCAACTGAGAAATATTTTTTGTATCGTTATGAACAGAAACGTGATTAAATCATTCATCAATGACCCTTGTGAAATCTCGTAATTTCTTATTAATGCACATACTGGTATTACTAATGCAGAATGGTATTCTGTGAAGTATTTGCTTACACTTGTAGGGACAAATGTGCTCAATCTGGAAATTAGCATGCAAATAGTGACTCATTCATGCTTTTATTATGAAGTTAAAACCAGGAATTTAAAGCCAGGAGAAGTGCTGTATTATACCTTGTTTAGTAGTCACCAACATTTTCAGATATAAGACTGATTCCAAACTGCAGCAATGAAACTGCTTTTGATTTTTTCCTTTTTATGATAATCTCTTTCAGCTTACTTTTATTAATTTCTTAAATGTATAACATGCTTTTCAGCCAGTTACTCTTTTAAAGCAGCTAACAAGGTAATACAACAAAATGACACATAAAAAGGTGGCATACTATGAAAGAACTGATAAAAACGGACAATTCAGCAGAAGATAAAGTGTTAAAAAAAGACTATCAGGAGCACATACATGGAATAATATATCATGTGAAGGAAATATCATGTGTAACCAATGATGATCCTGGCCCCTGTGTTACTCAGGGCCACATTCATAGACTGCTACCTCTCCAACTCTCCTCCAAGAGGAAAAAAAATCAAGCAATCCATTTGGCCATTCAACCATTCCTTCTGAGATGGATAAAAGAACCTCATTCCACTGTGTCGTGGTTGATCCCACCTTCTCAGTTGCTCCCCAACATACTAAGGATACAAACCTGAAGTGCAGTTAGGTTAGTCTATCTTCACTGGGAAGGCCTAATTCCAAGATAGACAAGCCTACCTACACCAGAGAAGGCTTAGCCACAGTAAGGGCAAAATCCAGAGTAACTACGGGGAGTCCTTGCTCCGGTGTAAGAACAATTGACTCTGGATTTCTATATAAATTTCCCATAGGTTTTTACTAGGAGGTGCAGTAACTCCGGGTGCACGTAATGTCTCTTACGTGCTCCCGTAGTTACTCTGGATTTGGGTTTATGTCCACTTAGGCTGGCTCAAGAGAGATGGGCCAGCCTAGCAGGGCAAGCCTAGACAGTTCAGTATGGCTATGTTGAGAGCATGTGAGGCATGGCTTGGAACAGTGCGGTTAGGCCGTATCCAGATCCTGTTTCCAGCGCAGACATGCCCCTCACAGTTCGTCAGAGTTAGACCATCTCAAGACCAGGAATAAATCTGAGTAGACCCATAGGTGCCCATGATAAGCCAGAGTAAAAATGGAAGCAAAATAAAAAGTTCTAAGTTTTAGGCTAGCCTAAATACCACTCCTGCCTCTCAACTTCAGGATATGGCACAATTACACCAGTCCAGTGAGCATGCTGCCCTTGTGCTGCAACAGGTGGGCCAGCCAAGAGGTCTCTTAGCCCTGTGGATTTTGCCTAAGTGTCAGCTCAGAAGTGTCAGCTACATAAGCCAACTTAGCTGACCTGGGGGTGTCACAAAAGTGCCATAAGTCCCTTTTGCCCCCCTCTGGGAAGGGGTTAGGCCAATGCACAGGCATATGCTGACCTCCCCACACTACCACGGGAAGATATGCCAGGTGAGCTAGACTGGCCCAAATTGTCTCCCTTTTCACCCCAATTGTCTCCCTTTTCTCCTCCAACCCCAGCGCCCCTCTTCCTTTAGCTAGCCAGACCCTCCCCCCACCATGTCCACTGGTTTGAAAGCCATCTTCCAAATCATCCATGGCCTGGGGTCTTTCAACATGTTGAGAAATAGTGACAAACAATAGGTAGCAACTATGCACACACATGAAATTGAGTTGCAGTCATTGCCCCAAAATTATTATCTTTGTGATTCATGTTTGTGTAAGTCATGACCTTATCCAATGAGAGCCCCAAGATGAGAGGCAGAGACACATCTAACTCAAGTTCCCATGAGCCTTGGAAAATATCTGCAAGTCTTGAGTGCCCAACCTTAGTAATTCCAGCTCTTGTATAAGGGTGCTTCAAATTAATGGTCCACCATGTGATTGACGAAATTAGCTCTGCGGAGAGGGAAAAGATGTCTACGTACTGTAAGTGCCTATAGCATTAAATGGATAGGACTGGTGTGATGAAGAGCCAGAACCAGCAATTAGTATTATTGGTGCATTAGTGCTAAGATCCTGTGCCTCACAGACAAAATATACCAGACTGGCTTTGTCAGGATGTTGACTAATTGATGTACTTTGTCTGTTTATGTGCTGCAAGAGTGAAGACACAGACAGCAAAGTAATTTTCTATTAACTGAATTTACAATTCATAGTCATTTTAAGACAATCCGGGTCATACACATAAATTCAAGTCACAGCTCACCTCTGCTCTGACCGACTTCTGAGCTCCAACTGCCAACTCCAACTGACAGTTCCAACTGACAAAACCCAACTGTTAGAACCCAATTCTGAAAGTTCTAATCAGCCCACAACCCACCTAGAACCAATAGTTAGGTTCAGAAATCTAAAAGACTTGACTATAGTGATAATGATAGGCTGTGAAATTGCATTGTAACAACAGTCTTTGTGTTCCCATACTAATATTAGTTTGCTACTGCTGTGAACTCATAGGGATTAGTCAGTAATCTCAGCAACAAGGCAGCAAAAAAGTGTTTCTAATAGCACTGGAATAGAAATATTTACTAAAACTCTCAAGGAACTCAGTATTTATTGCACATTGGCACTTGTAAATCTAAATAAATTATCTCTGTAGAAGAAACATTGATGAACCAGTTAAAATTTATGGACCAGACAAAGGTGGGAGAATTGAGATTTTTAAAAATCCAATTAAACTTTGATTGTATCAAGAGCTAATGCTGTGCAGTGTTTACAGAGAACCATATATATCTTGTAGTTTGTATTATTTTTGTTGATATCAGGTAATTCTTGTTGTTTAAACGGAACCATTAAAATCAATGGGATTTTGTTACAACAAAATGAAAAAGCTTTTATATAAAAGCAACCTAGATGCTACTTAAATATATCATGTGATCTAATAATATGTATGGATGTGTTTACAGTTTGTACACATTCTGAATCTTGATGATTATTCAGAGCTCCACACAAGCAGGGGAGAGAAATGTTTTGATTTGATGCACAGGATCCCACTGAGCTTGTGAAAACATCCAATCCATTTATACTGTTCAGTACCAAGGAATGTTGTGGCGATGTTGAAATGTATATTACTGATTATCTGAGATGGCTTAACGGCAGGGATGGTGTTAGCTAAATTGCTAGAACCCCTGATGGGTTTGGTTTGTCCCTGATGCAGCAAAATTTTTTTAAAAGCAACAGGTTTAAAGTGTGGAACACTTCCAAGTTAATTCTCCAAAAGAGAGACAAGCAAAGCTATACAAAGGAAAGGCAGGGTCATTATTCTTTCTGCAGATTCATACAAGCAAGCAATCCTTTGTCTGCTTAGCTAGTAGCCATTAATAGGTCTATCCTCCATGATCTGTCCAATCCCTTATTGAAGGCCTATATCCTAAAGTGAAATTAAGCCCCTTTCTCTGGAGCAGTTAAGATGACTTTCCATAAGATAACACAAGAGGATGACGTAACTGCGTCAACCCGTAACTGCTATGGATTTAGCCCTAAGTCTTCCAGGCCTTGTTACAATACATTCTTCAATGTAAAGAAGTATTTCCTTCCTGTTGTCGTTCCTAAATTTTCTGCCAATCAGTACTGTTTGTGATTGAGAAAAATGTATGCATCATAAAAGTTCTGATGAGATCATAAAAGAAAGTTTTCATCCAGTGAACATAGTGTTCTACTTGCCAGTTTCTTTTTCTGCTGTTCAGTTTGTCCTATTTTGTGTAATTTCGTATACAAATAACTCCTTGCCGTGAGGATGGATGCTATTTTAAAACAGATGATAAGCTGGTGACATTTAGAGACATCTCGGGGAATCACAGTTGTCAGAAAAGCTGCCCGAGAAGCTGGGCCACACAGAAGTTTTGAGAGGCCTGGGGCTAAACTAACCTGGGAGCCTCCTGGCACAGAAAAAAATGTAATTGTGCATGCAAGGGCTGTTTTAACGATAGAGGCCCTTGGAAGAGTTATTGTAATCTGAGCCAGAGGCCAAACTACATCTATCATGTAGCGAGATGGGAGAAAGTTTATTCATGCATTTCTTGGACAGATGCTGCTTGAAGAGGTGGTGGTAGTTGTGCTTTTTAAAAGTAATGCAACTAAGGTAATCAATATAGCTCTCATCACCTGTGAGGTGTAGCTGAATGTAACTGATGATGAATCCTGTCAGTAGCATTCTCACCTTTATTTTCCTTGGCAGAAATGTTCACAGATGAATGACAGTACAAATTCTGCAGGTTTAAATTGCAAAGCCCAGAGCCAGAAGAAAGGGACAAAATCTTTTCCGTGGGACCTGGCTCTGGTCTTTTCCCCCAGCCTAAGACTGCAATCCTAAATCCCAGTGAGGTTGGCCTAAGCCCCAGCACAAGTCCCGTGCTGGCCTGGAGGTATCACAAGGGCTGTAAAAGCATTTCTGTTCCACTCCTGGGGGAGAGTTAGGCCAGTGCACAGACATGCACTTGCCTCCCAATGAGTTATGCCAGCCTAGGTTAGAATTGCACACAAAATCTCCTGTTTTATTTTCCAGCTTTGTGCACATTACTGTGCACAAGCAATTTGCAGGATATACAGTACTCAACATGTAGAGCATGGAGTTGGTGCCTGGGATTTGCATCAGGAACCTCATCGTCTCAACCTGTGACCTATAAGAAGATGCTCCACTGGATCAGCCCAAAGGCCCATCGAGTCCAGCTTCCTGTATCATACAGCAGCCCACCAGATGATTCAGGGAGAACCCATGACGTGCAATCCTAAACACACTTTCCGGGGAGTGAGACCAATTGAACACAAAGGGGCTACGTCTGAGTAGACATGGTCAGGATATGAAAACCTAGTCCTGTTCTCAATTGTGATGAAAAGACACAAGTAGAAGAGTACAAATTAAACAATCTAAATAAAGTAAAAGTGCTGTACTGTCAGAATGAAAAATTGGTCAGTGGCAAATCACCTTCCATTAGCCCCCTCGCTCACAATATACATTTTAACGCAGCATTTAGGGACTGAAAACAATGTTTATGTATGTACTACATCAAAGCTAAAAGTGTGTCATATTACACACTATAATTAGCAGCGACTCGACAAATTAATTAGTGTCATTACTGCATGCATTCCAACCACCACTTAACATATTTTTTTTTCCTTTGCGAAAATATCCTCCAAATTGCAGGCATTATTAAAAATGAGTAATGCCACTGTGGTTTTATTCACAGTACAACCCTATGGGCTGGGTGCACTGCCACAATTCATACGCTGGCAGCACTCTGTTCTTTACAACATCGTGAAACATGATGCACTAGCAAACATTGAGCAGCAAGATGGGTGTGACCAGCCATGGTAAGATGCCATGGGTAGGAGGGTTGTGGTGGGGAAGGGGTTCAGGATGAGTATGGGATGGGCAGGGAGTAGTCTGGATGAGGGAGTGGTGGATCCTGGCAGCAGTGGTGTGCACATACTTTCAGCTGGTCCCTCCCCTTTTTCTCTCCTTAGACTTCAGGAACGTGCATGATGACCACCATGTAGATAACACCATGTGTGGGGTGGGTTAATTGGACACAGTACATGCCATTCACTGGACTGACGCAACGTATTGTTTGCAAGGTGGAAGGTGCATTCTTTCAAGTTCTAGTCCTAATCATCCTGCATACTATTATTGCCTGCACACATGCCTCAGTAAGGTCATCAGACCTCAATAAAAGACATTTAGGAATCAACTTTTAGAATTTGTTTTAAATATCCATGATAGAATGGAACAGAACAGCTGTATTTTCAGACTCTCTTATCCACCCTTGAGGGAGCAAAAGATGCTAACTCCATTGTTTGAAACAGTTACAGCAAATTGGTCATTGAAGCCCATCTTATTGCCTTTCGAGTCACCTTAGAAGGGTTGCCATGTCTAAAGACAGGCTCTCCTTCTTAATTTCTCTCTCCCTTTGTTTCTGCATTGCTGTATGATGTTCATTCACATGCAGATCAAGCATTTACTTCCTGTTAGCTCCGATAAGTCAGTCCAACAATGCAACTGAATTTCTTTACAGGAATAATAAATTGTTCACTCACACATTAAATACTTTTTAAAATAAAAGAGCGATGGGGAAGCTGTTTAAAAGTGAGCCACATTATGAAAATGGTTCTTCAGCAATGTTTGAACAAAGTGATTGTTGAGAGGAGGGATATGGGGAATGAATACAACCCCTCCCTGCCCTAAAAAAAAAAAGAACACAATAAGTTTCATTAAAGGCCTAAGAATATGTTAGAAAAGTTTTCAATGCATTTAGATGGCATTGAGAGAGGCTGGGCAGAATGATATGGATAAGGAATTGGGGAGGGGGAGTTTCACATTACATCTGGTCTCCCAATCCAGAAATAATTGGCAATATCTTTCGTTACTTCTGGTGGTACTTCAAACAAATGGACTGTGTGAAGCAGTACAGTGGAGAACAAATGTTGAAAAACACTATAATAGAGAGATCGTAGGGTGAGGGCAATCCTGCTTTCAGTGGGGTGAAGTTCCATAGCTTTGGAAAAACCTCATAATAAAGTCATAATTGACCGGAATCAGTAAATAAACACATCGGAAGGCAGCATGTTTATATCACAAATGTAATACTGTGGAGTAGTCTTTTTCATAGTTGTACAGATTGAAAAAGACATTCCTGTTTTCCAATGTCTAGCCAAATACTCTTCTCATTGCAGTTCATTTTCCACTGCTATATCATGTTTTGTTTTAAATGTTTCAGGCGAGTGGATTTCTCACCATGTCAGTGAGAAAACTGTTTCACAACTTAATACATCTCTGTCAGAAAGTTTCCTTGCTTGAAATATACTTTTTTTTTGTTTTATCTTCCCTGTGGACTCTTTAACACGCAGTGAACATTACAACATGAAACTGGTTCCAACATTCTTCTTCTTTTTTTCCCTCCAAAATTGCTCATTCACAATATGTTTCATAAAATTTGAATAAAATTAGGGCCTTTCTCTCTCTGTTCGTTACCACCAATATTAGACTTGTCTGTCACAGACAGGAACACAAACAGATTTTCCTCACGATGAAAAGTTGCCCATCTGTTTTTCTGTCATGCTGATGGAGGTAAAGGGATATAATGAAGTACTGCCTTGACTTGAAAAGCAAAGCTCTTCAACCTATTATTCTGTATTGTCAGCAGTCAGCAGCACCCACAACTTGCACCTAGTCCGTGTGCATTCCAAGCTTCAGCAGTATTCTGTTTGAATTCCTACCAAGTACACAAACATCTGGATTCATACCTTAAATACACTAATAGCAACATCTTATTTGTGTCTGTGCTGACAGACCCTTTGGTCTACCATCATGGCAGCCTCTCTGCCAGTCTGTTGAACATGGCCACTAAGTCCCAGGAGGCCTCATGCCACCAACAGTGCATGGTTTTGCTGGCAGTGAAGACGGACTGGGAGCAGAATGGGGCAGATTATATACCCTGTCCTTTTCAGACATCTCCTATAAGGGTATTAGGCAGTGGCAGAAGAGATAAAATTTTTCTATATCTTTCCCAGCCATCTTGGTCTCCTGTTGGGCTGTAGATACAGCCCTGCTTCTTACATGCCAGCAAGAATAAGATTGGGCCATGATACACAAACCGGTCCTTGCTTTGCTATAAGTCTTCATACCACTGAAAAAGTAGAATTACATGTAGCTCCCATTTGTTCATCTTTTCTCCCCATGGCTTTTCACATTCCTCTTCATCGTCACAACTGTTTGTCACTCTTCCTCCCTATCTCCGTTATTTCCACCACTGCCAAAATTTAAGTTCCTCATAACACTGTCGTACCTTCTAAATCTTTTCCATATGTATTTGTGAAACATCACGTATACACTGACCAAGTGGTATAAATACATTCTCAAACCTAATCCACTGATTCAGCTACTTCCATGTGTATCAGGTAAGCTTGGACTTGCTTTTCTCCCATAGCCATAAAAAGCCTGAGGATGGAACTATGGCTTGTGAAGTCCAGTTTTTCTCCTAACATGAATCCAGGGTATTGGCAAAGGAGAATATGAGGGTATGCTTAGCTCTTGCTCCAGTGTTAACTTTTCTCTGTAATCTTTTGTCCTACATCTGCAATTTCCCTCCAATTTTCACCGAGAAATGAGCCCAGTTGGGGCAAAATACGGGGTTCTAACCTCTCCTTTCCCCATTAATCCTCCATTTCAAACCCTCTCATATCATATTGATTAACATTTTGTTTTACAATCGTTTTATATGTATTGGTCTAATACAAAAGAGAGCTCTTCAGACAAAACATTTCTCTACAAAGGATACCAGCACATGCCCATTCTTCAAGGGAAACAGGAGAGCTGAGATTGTGAGGCCTGTCAAGATAAACATTAAAAAAATGATACCTCAAGGGTTGCAAGGCAATGAAGCTGCTCTGTGGAGAAATAAGAGCCATCCATTACATTCTAAGAAAACGTCATATTCCAGAATGAAACAGTCTGCTTATAAAAAGAAGCCATCTGGCAATGTTAGGTACACTGTTGGCAAAGGGCAGCAAGGAAACTGCTGGAGGTTCTCTGTGATCCAGGCTACAGCACCAATATCACTGGCACCAATCCAGGCTACAGCACCAGTGTCACTGTCTCTGTGCTCCATTCCTTGCAAAATCACTGAGCCATGGATTTTTATTACCAAATAAATGGGTCAGTAATATCCTGACCTTTCCGAACTACGCTGGCACTAAAATGAATTTTATTCAAAGCAACAGGATTACTGAGTACGTGGTGGCATCGTGTTTGTACAACGGCTATATTAAAGAGGAGATGATGCACTGACAACCAGCATATATGGCAATTTACCAAGTAATATTAATCAAAGTCTTACTGTTTTAATAAAATAATAATCAGGTGCATAGGCAACCATTAGATAAGGATTGTTGCCTTCATCCTACTTGCAAATCCATAGGTGCATCTAGTTGGGCACTTTTGGAAAGTGAGTACTAAGCTAGATGAGTTTTAGCTAGATCCAGAAGGCTCATGGTTCAAGAAATGATGGTGGGAGAGAGGGGAAAAGGACATTTCTCAAACTGAGGCCATTTTTAATTCCATTTTGTGATTAGCAATGTTTGGAAGAAAAGAAATTCCCATCTCTGCTCAGTCCTGAAGCTCAATCGGTAGCTTTGACCAATCACCAGCACTCAGTCCAAATTACCATACAAAGTTGTTACGAAGATAAAATGGGGGAAAGCAATACAGTGGTACCTCACATAACAAATGCCCCATAGAACGAATCAAAAGTTCTATGAGATTCTGCCTCTTACAACAAATGTGCTTCCAATAACAAACCCCTTTGGGGGGTCCCTTATTGGAAGCACATTTGTTTGGGGAAGTTAGATGCAGACCTGTCCAGGTCATCAGGGGACGTGCATGGCAGGCACTCAGAGAGAAAGAGGAAGTGTTAATTTCAGAGAAAAGAGGAAGTGCGCTATGCAGCCCTGATGTTTAAAAGGGCTGCTGGCCAGCATGTCTGCCCCTAACTGCCCCCACCAGCCTCCAGCAGCAGCCCAGGTAAGTGTCTTTAAGATTGCAGCCTCCTAAGTATGTCTACTCAGAATTAAGCCCCATTGTGTTAAAGTAAGCTTTGTGTTAAGTAAGCCCCATTTTGAATTCAATTCCAGTGTTTTGTCATCATTTTTACATACAGTTAATATTTTTATATGAATATTTTTTGGGTTCTGGAACCAATCGTCTGAGTTTCCATTATTTCCTATGGGAAAATCTGCTTCACATAAAGAACACTTCATATAACAAACATGCTTCCAGAACGAATTAAATTTGTTATGTGAGGCACCACTGTATACTCTTTCTGACCTCCTTGGAGGAAGGGACAGGATGCAAAAGTTCTCCTCCTATCAGGAGATATTATTAGGAGATGGCTATTATCAGGCCATCACAAAGCCTTCCAAATAATGATTGGGGGTGAAGTTATCAGTAAGCACTGACAATGATCACATAGTCAAGCAATCACATAAACGCACTTTGCTTTTCCTAACCTCAGCCCACATTTCTTCACATTCTGTTGAATCTCAAGCATTTGAATAGTGCACTAGCCCCTTTTGGTTTCTGGCGTTCAATATCTTTATTGCTTTCAGCAGATATAATTGACTAATTTGATCAGTGGGCATAACATTTTGTCATTTAATCAATAGAGCAAGTCAAATGTTGGATGAGTGGGAAACATATGGGGTAAAAAACCACAGCAGAAATAAGTACAAGCAATAATTGCATAGAAAACTGTGATAGTAATAAACATACCAGGGCTGTGGGTGGCACAAGTGGTTAGGATACTGTGCCTGTTAACCAGCAGGCCAGGGTTTGAGACCCAGGTTGGTCCCCACAAGACAGGGTGAGCTCCTGTCCTTATCCCAGTTCTTCAATGCAGCTGGAACCAATCGTATAGGCTCTGCCATTCCATTAGACTATTTCAGTGGCATGGAGAGGGGGGATTTGCTGCTTGGGTAACCCTTCATATCAATCTACCCAGGCCTTTGTGCTTCGCAAACAGTGTTGAGCACGATACCATAGTCTTTCAAGACTGATGGATGCCAATACTTTAAACATACCAGTACCTGTTACTGACATTTTTAATGATAACATGCAGTTTCCTGAGTGCCTCACAGTTTCTCATTCTTCAGTGATTAGATGGAAAAACTAATCACTTTATAATTCATATGCACAGATATATGAACAAGAAAAAACAACTTCAGGTAAAATTGCACCACTAGTTGTCAGTTAAAACTTGAACCTGCCCTTGCAATAAGTTTCCATGGCCATGACTTGGTACTGGTGATAATAAGTCAATGTGCAAGATGGTCTATTGGCCTGTTTCCAGACCGGAAAATGAAATCAGTGGTAATTAAGATGTTGTAGATGTTGCTCACACATTTTGTGATGAGTGCCCAAGAGGCTAGGCACTCCTATTAAGGCTTTTTGGGGAAGAGTGGGATGGACATATGAGGTGTGTCCAGAAAGTAATGAAAATTAAACTCCGACACTCAAGAAGGACTCTATGAAGGGAAAAGCTGGCCATGGTCACTTGGCGTGGGGTCTCATGTATACATCAGAACAGTGATCGGTTGCATTTCAGCCTTGTCACTGTTGAGACATCCTTTTTTGTGTTCAAGTGCCTCATAATAAGAACAATGCATGAGAGTTTGGTTCTGTGTATGTGATCAAATTTTGTGTGAAATTGGGAAAAGTGCATCAGAATTTTTGGAAATGGTGAGGAAAGCTTATGAAGAAGCTGTGTTATCTATACAAGTGTACCAATGGCACAAGGTCCTCAAGGAAGGATGGGGTGTGTGGAAGACAACCACTATTGAGAATAGCTCTCATTGCACACACATTCTGTTCCGTTTTTGATGAAGGATGTCCTGATCATTGTTTTTAACACCTTCTCATCTTTGGAGATGCAATCCTAATCTCCACTTAGGCTGGCATGAGCCCCAGCATAAGTCCCAAGCTTGCCATAGTGCCATAACACACTTCTGCCCCACTCCTGGGAGGTTTAGGCCAGTGCACATTTCCTACCCCACCATGGGAAATGCCACGTGAGTTAGGTTGGCCCAAATTGTTTAGGATTGCACTCTTAGCGTCAGTTCCTACTTGACTACTAAAACATTATACAGCAAGCCAATCTTGTTTTTTCGGATTATGTTTTTAGCAGAATTGATCCTCCCTACTTTATAAAAATGGTTTTTGTGATAGTAGTGCGATCACCACACCAATCCTCTCTTGAATTCTGACTGCATAGAATGCCAAAGAAAAGAACAATGAGGTTTGAAATAGCAATGGAAACTGGTGCTATGGCTACTGATGTCACACAGGCACATTTATTCCCTTGGAGAGCATGTTGAAGGGACGGGATGTAGCTAACCAGGACCTGAAGACAAGAGCGAAGGGAGGGAGGGCATAAGGTACATGTGCAGATCAGGCATTGAATTGAGGTGAGACCCAAAATGATGGTCAGAAAATTGGAGGAAAAGAAAGGCCAAGTGGCACAAAACTGATTGAAAGGGAAATATGGGGATGGCTCTCTAGAGCTGCAACACTCTAGAGTTCTGTCCTATTTGTGAATAACAGTGGCGGGATGGGTTGCCCTTCGCTGCCAGAAAATTCACTGCAATGGCACAGTTAGTCAACTGATTTTGGGTGCAGATCCAAGGGCTAGGAGGCCTCTATGCTGACATATAGGCCAATCAACAAGTCTGAGAGGCCTCTAGGCTGGCCTAACTGCTGTGGCACAAGGGCAGCATGCTCAGTGGGCTGATGTAGTTGTGCCATATCCGGAGGTTGAGAGGCAGGAGTGGTAATTAGGCTAGCCTAAAACTTGGAACTTTTTATTTTGCTTCCATTTTTACTCTAGCTTATCATAGGCCCATATGGGTCTACTCAGATTTATTCCTGCTCCTGAGGTTGTCTGAGGAGCTGTGAGGGGTCATGTCTGTCCTGGAAACAGGCTCTTGAGATAACCTAACTGCACTGTTCAATGCCATGGCTCCACATACTCTCAACACACCTGTGCTGAACTGCCTAGGCTAGACCTGCTAGGCCGGCCCAGATACAGCTATCTTGGGCCAGCCTAAGTAGACTTAGGCCGGCCTAAGATTATTCTGGTGTAGCTAGGCTGGCCTCTCTTGGAAATAGGCCAGCCCAGTGAAGATAGGCTACTCTACTTGCACTTCAAGATTGTTGCCTATATCAAACACAAAAGGCCTCCAATTAAACATGCAATAAATGTACGATTTATTCAAATGTAAATCCTTATAAAATTGCAGAGATAGTTCTCTCTGTAAAGGGACTTTCTTCTTCTTTCACACAAAGTATAATGGTTAATTTCTATGCATATTTTCTGCCCTTTGGCATCATCTTAGTAATGATTTGGGTATCTTTTATTTTGTGGCACACGACTCCGACTTTTAAAATGTACACAATACTAAGGTGTTATTACCTATATTTTGTTTTAACCATTTCAATACATTTGATAGACATGATCTTGCTTGATTCCAGTCAAAGGCAAAATGGGACTAGAATTCATAGAAGACTTAATTTCTTAAAATCCATCATGTGTAAATTTAAAAACAGGCATTTGTTTCATTGATTTGAATTATCTTTGCATATTTTTATATTAATTTTGATCTACCTACACATCTTTTTGTCCAGCAGCCAATTTATTCATTGTCATTTTTTTCTTAACGTTTCCAATAGTGCAAGCTTCTCTCTTCTTTTGTAATTTTGGCATTGCTTAAAAATTAGTTTAGTTTACTAGTTTAGTATATTAGTTTACTAAAAAGTAGTTTAATTAGACAAACTGAATGTCTCTTTATAATTTATTCAAGTAGTCTATAACTGTTGCCATGATTGGCTGAGAATTTTAATGAATATAATTTTAATAGTTTGTGTGATCCTTTGGAGCCTGATCTCTCAGGATTGGGTGCAATCCTAACCAATTTAAGCCAGCCCAATACCTGGTTTATCTTTCCATGATGGTGTGGGTAGTTCAGTTTATGCCTGAGCATTGGCCAAACCCCCCAGGAGTGGGGCAGAAGTACCCCCCAGGCCTGCACAGGACTTATGCTGGGGATTATGGTGGCCTAACTGGAGATTAAGATTGTAGCCTAGTTATTTTAATAGCTTTATATTTTAGTATTGTTTAATATTTTATTTTGTATTATGTTTTTATGTTGTAAGCTGTTTTGAGTGCTCTAATGTGTGGGAGAAAAGAATGATACATTTTAAATAGACACATTTATTTGCAGTTCACTTCAGGGACGTGCTCACATATATCAAATTAACATCCACAGAGCTTTCCTATGCAAATTTAAGGTAAAGGTGTCCCCCGCATGTTGTACTGCTAGTCATGACTGACTGTAGGGCGTGGTGCTCTTCCCAATTTCTTTATATTTCTATGATAGAACGGAAAATAAAAATGTGACCAAATGGATTTAAGCACATTATAATTGCATACATGTGGTGTTCTGTGTCTGTTGTAATATGTTATTTGTGTTTGACAAGCTTACCCTAGTGCTGGAGTCCCCAAGGGTACAGGGGAGCAATTCCAATTGGCTTAAAGCTAGCTTTGCTTAGTGATATGTAGCCAAAATACAGTGGTACCTCACGTAACAGAATTAATTCGTTCCGGAGGCAGTTCCTTTACGTGAAACTTTCTTTACGTGAAGCGGATTTTCCCATAGGAAATAATGGAAACACAGATGATTGGTTCCACAACCCCAAAAATATTTATATAAAAATATTAACTGGATGTAAAAATGATGACAAAACACTGTAATTGAATTCAAAACATGCATTCAATGGGCATGATCCTATGAAGTCTACTTAGGCTGCAATCCTAAAGATACTTTCCTGGGAGTAGGACCCATTTAACACAATGAGGTAGACTTCTGGGTAGACATGGGTAGGAGGCTGCAATCAAAGACACTTTCTTCTGTAACCCAAGACACTTTCCAAGTGTCTCCCCACTTTCTCCTCTTCATCCTGAGCCTGCCTCTCTCTCTCTCTCTCTTCCTCTCTCTCTGCTCCCTTCTGGCTGGCCCTGAGCTGCTTCCCTCTTCTCTACTCTTCTCTCCCTCTGCCCAGCGGATGTCTGGCCACAGGAGGAACAGCATGGAAGTGTTGCTTTCACTATGGGCAGATGCGCTAGGCAGACCTGACACTTTTTAAACAGGTTGCTGGCCAGCGCGTCTGCCCTAACTGCCAACAAATGTTTTCTTTTCGTGAAGCACTTTCTTTACGTGAAGCAGAATCCTAGAGAAATTTTTTTTTGTTACGTGAAACTTACTTTACGTGAGACATTCTTTACGTGAGGCGTCACTGTAATTAGCTTGCTAGTCTCATGATTTGAGTAAATTTATTAACAATCACTGATTGGGTGTCATAATGCATGTGATAAATCTTGAAGGGAAAAAATAGCAGTGACTGGAGGAAATGGCAGTGATGTAGTACACAGGGAAAACAATGGCACTAGGTAACACTGTCTTTCATTTCTGTCTGGTGCCATTGTTTTCCCTGGACCAATGCTATTTGTATGTATCTCAAGATATACAGAAGGTAAGTTTTTTTTTTTAGTGGAAAAAGTTCAACAATAAAATTACTTTTTAAAAAAATGCCCAAATTAAACTGGAAAAGATTCAGTTCACTCTATAAATCAACACCAATTCATCATTGTAGTGTAGTTTGAGTTGTTCTTCCCTGACACTCAGGAAAAGTGCTTTGTTATTTATTTATTTATTCCCCACCTCTCTCCATAGAAGTAGAATCAAGGCGGCTAACAAATTAACCCCCAAATCCAGAGTAACTACGGGAGCACGTAAGAGACTTACCGTGCACCAGTAGTTACTGCACCACCTAGTGAAAACCTATGGGGAATTCATATTGGAATCCAGAGTAAGTTACTCTTACACCGGAGCAAGGACTCCCCGTAGTTACTCTGGATTTTGCCCTAAAACACATAAAACAATCAGTGCATCCCAACACCCTGAATTACAATAAAAACAACTAAAATCACAACAACCCACCAGCCTCCACATTAGTTAAAAGTTCTTGCACATAAAAACATCTTCAGGCCCCATCTAAAGCTCTGAGGGTAGGGAGCTGTCCTCAACTCCAGGAATGAGTGGGTTTAACTAATCAGTGCTATATGATGACAGCCCTCCAGAATATACCAAATATGATTAAATTAGCTTGTCTCGTTTAATACCTGGGTACAGTAATACCCATACACAAAGGAGCGAACAAAGGACATGCCGCACATACAGTAAGCCAACTTTAAATGATTAGAACATAAGCTTGAAATCACTTACTCTGCATTAGTATGATTAATAGGGGAGGCCTATTGGTAAGACACTGCAGCAGTCTTGAGAAATAGCACAATTATTTCTTTTGAAAAGGAAAGTTAAAAGACTTGTTACTAAAGGGCAGTGGGTACCATTTGATGGTTAATTAGCACTTCTAGTGAACTGCACCATTAAACACTGTAAACATAATTCCCAACCTGATCACTTTCTGACATCCAAACTTGTATGAAGTAAATTGCAATGAATGGCAACATTGATTGCTTGTGTTAATTAAAAACCAGCAATCATTCTTGAAATCTAAAAGGTGATTCGCTGACCACAAATTGTGATTCACTGACTGTCTTTAGTAGGGCTACCAGTGGCATAAGAGCCTGTGGTGTCAGTAGGGTTTGCATCACCTGGTGTGGGAGGTCAACACATCACCTTCATAATGGACATCCTCCTGTGGAGCGGGTGGGACATTGTCCCAGGTAGTTAGCAGAGTGAAGAACCATCATGTCACCCTGGATGTTTTTTTCTTGCTATAACTTTTGATAGAGTAGAGATTTTTTCAGTGTGGTTTGTTTCATTGCAGTCTGCATGAAATTATGATATATAACATGATGACATTTTAAAAAATATCAAGATTTAAAACATGTTGGCCAGTATCATGAGGCTCACACCCTGCTAGCAAACCTTGGCATCCATCAATCTTGAAAGACTATGGCATTGTGCTCGACACTGTATGCAAAGCAGGAAGGCCTGGGTAGATTGATATGGAGGATAGGCTGTTACCCAAGCAGCAAATCCTCCCTCTCCACGCCACTGAAATAGTCCAATGGAACAGCAGAGCCAATATGACTGGTTCCAGCTGCGTCACAGAGCTGGGCTAAGGACAGGAGCTCACCCTGTCTTGTGGGGACCTGGGTCTTGAACTCTGGCCTTCTGGTTAACAGGCACAGTGTCATAACCATTTGTGCCAACAACCACTGATTTAGAGCACAATCCTAACCATGTCTACTCAAAAGTAAGTCCCATTTTGTTCAATAGGTCTTACTCCCAGGAAAGTGTCTTTAGGATTGCAGCCTTAGCCTGCTTTTCCTTATCAACACTAAAGCAGGCTAAACATTTTGGCCTGCTTTACCTTACCCACCCCAGAGAACAATCTAGAAAAACCAACACAATAAAAATCCATTGTTGAGTAGTACTATGGTGGACAAAACCAGCTGTCAGAATTTATTAGAATTATTATTAGAATTATTGAAATTAATTGATACCTTTGAAATCATTCTGTGGGCTGCCTATAGTAAAGGACACGCTTGGCAAAGGCTGCAGACACACATTCCCTGACAGATGCTTCCAATCAACATTCACAGGCTCCCCGGAGAGGAGATGATAACATCACAATGCCCCTTCTCCTTTCCCAGGGGTTTGATGGTTATCAGTGATTAGCCACTTGAGGCTTGTAAAGCCAGCCAAAGCTAAGACAGGAAACTCTTTGTCTTCACCTGATCCTGTGGCAATAATAAAGAAGCCCAAAAATTATAAAATTAAAATAAAATTTTAATTCTTCTTCCTGTGGGAAAGGAAACTCAGATAGATCAACCAATGTCAGAATACACGTGCTTGATTGCTTCATTGTACTGATGTGTAATGTCATGTCTTGCCACACATTTTTCCATCTCAGCTCAGGAAGCCACTGAAGATAAAATCTTTAATTGTATAAATCCTCTTGTTATGAACAGAATCATCTTATTATGTAGAGAAACAGTTGTGCTATAAAAGGTCTAGTCAATTTGGACAAAACACTCAGTCTTTTCGTAAGATAGAAAAACTCTGTCTGGCTGAGTCCAGAGCTCTGAATAAAGAAATCTCTTGCTTGCATCATCGTCTCCTGGGTCTTTCCTGCTGATACCTACTTCATTCCTATTACAAATGGGGGCTCGTGCCGGGATTATTGGATCTGGACCTTTTCCAGGGAATTGAAGTGGTACCCAGGGGAGAGGGCTCTTGAGGCCCCCCAAGCCGGTGAACAGTGTGCTGTCAGTGGAAACCGGTCCTCAGGTTTCTCCAAGGCGCCTCCAACCAAGTTTGGTTGGGGAGAAAAAAGAACACCGGTTCCCATCTGATAAGAACCTGTCAATCGCCTTCGGTCTCAGGAGTACAAGCAACAGATCTACAGGAACCAGGCAAGTATAGTAACGCCCGACCTGAGATACTGCCTGAAGAGTGCACTGGTTGAATCCACTGGCTTGGAAAGGCCAGCCAGTGGAGCCCACTCAGTGACGCTGAGGGGTGGACCCGTTGGGTGACCAACGGAAGGGGACCGAGTCCTAGGTAAACTCCCGGAGCCCGGCCGTTCGCTCAGAAGGGAGGACTCGTCACCCTCTCTGACTGGGGAACATTGGCCCGTTACTCCTTGAAGGGCACCAGACCTATCCTGAAGCATAGGCTTGGATAGGTGAGACCTTTCTGTCTTGAAGCGTAGGCTTGGATAGTTGGGTAAGATATGCTAGTCTCTATCCTAAAGAATTTGGGAACGGGGGGAAGAACCTGACCAGACTTGGTAGGGAGGTAGCCCCTAAACCAACACCCAAGATTGGATAGAAGAGTCTTATCAGACTTTAATTAGCAACCAGAAAGTTTTATATTGCCTGTTAAACTATAACAGAAAGTTTCCTTTTATGTGATTTAGTTTAACTGTTCCTAGCAAAAGGTACTATTGTAACAAGAAGTATTTGCCTGTTAGACTATACTGTGGTTTAGTTTAACTGTTTTTGCTAAAAAGTATAATTGCAAGCAAAAAGTTTCTTTACCTGTTAAACTGCAAGAAGGTTCTCTTTCTATTGTTTAGTTTCACTGTTACTTGGTTACTTAAAGTATAACATTGTAATGTGATTCTGTTTATGATGGGAGGGAGAAGGTAGAAACTGTGTGAGTGAAAAGTGGTTGCATGATTGACACAAGTGAAGGCGTCAGACCCCAGACGCGTGTTGTGTGTGATTGTGTGAACGTACCAAGTGTGATTGACACCGCCGTTCTTGTTGTGAGCCACTGACGAGCCTGGCCACGCAAGCTGGAGGAAGAAGTGAAAGTTTACCCTCTGTGTTCCTTACCCCATAAATAAAAAAGACCCTGATCCTCCCCTTTCCCTATTCTGTCTTGTGAGTGCCTTTTGTCTGTGGCCTGAGGACAGACCTCAGAAAACAAATACAAGTGGCTCTGTGAGTTAGAAAAAGTAAGGAAGGCCCTTGGAGTTTGGCTCCAGGAAGGGGGGGGGGTGGAGGCGACTAAGCCTGCCCCATTACAGGGAATTTTAAAAGTTGTAGATTAATTTTGTGTCTATAGTGCCTGTCAGTGCTTGCTTTGCATTGTCAGATCTATTTATTGTTTTCTAAAAGAACGCAAAAGAAAAGGTATTACATTGGGGGAAGAACCCCCCCCCCATCTCTCTCTCTCTCCCCTGGGCTGGCTGTGATGGGATAGCTAGCAGAGCTGCCAGAGGGGAGCAGGGATTTGGTGAACAACAGCAAAGTGGACTTTAAAAATTTAGTGTTTAGTGGATTTTAAAATTTGTGGAGGGACTAGCATGGCTCAGGTGTGCAGTGACACTGCACATAGAAGACCACAGCAGGGTCAGTTGTGTGTAACTGTAAAAAGAAGTCTGATACCTGAAGAAATTGCTCTCAGTTGTGTAAATTTCTGTATGTTGTAGTATAAGTGGCACCAGGAGGTGAGCTCAAAAAGCTTCACAAAGAGCAAAGAATCCTGGGAATTGTAGTTTGCTAAACAACTATGGTGGTGTCCCTTGCTTGATTGTGTGGTGGTGAGAGGCTCAGGGCCTCTGCATGGAAAACAAGAGTAGTTAGAGTTTGGTTGGGGGCAATGTGTTCTCAGAAAGAGCTTGGGACAGAGAGGAGTAAAAAAACAGGGGGTTATAAATACAGTAGTTGTGTGGCAACTAGAAAGCAGTGGACTAAAGTTCCTTATTAGGTATAAAAAGGTGCATGTTCTGAAGACTGTATAAATCAGTGTGTGGTTTGTGCAATCTTGTTGCCTTGTCAAGTTGTGTAGCAGGTCACACAAAGTAAAAAAGTTTCACAAGCATAGTTAGATTTTAAGCAGCAATCTTGGTTCTGGGAAGCACATGGAAGAAAAAGAAAGTCTTTTCAGTGGTGAAGTGTGAGCAGTAAGTTAAGAAGTACACTTGCCCCTTAAGATGTGTGAAAGCAATAGTCTGTGGGCAGTGGTCTGTGCCATAAGTGGTCTAGAGGTTTCTTTTTGAGAACTAGTTAAAAGAAAAAGTCCATGTTAAGGTTACCATTCTGTCTGGAGGTTTTTTTTTTCTTGCATTGGTTCTTTGTTCTAAAAACACCATCTGGGTTTACAATGCTTTGGGTATTGGCAAAGCTGAATAAAGCCTCCAGCAACAAGTATGAGTTACCAAAATTTAAAGAAATTGAATTCAAAAATACTTTTGCAATAAACAGCTATTTATATTGAGTTATGGTCAAGGCCAAAGAGAAAGGAGAGGACTCTTAGTGTAGTCTGCATAGTGTCACAGATCAGTCAAAATGTGTTGCCCTTTTCTTCAAACATAAAAATAGTGGACCTTAACATGTTGTGTTTTGCTGCTTGTGAGGTTCTAAAAAGTCAAGCAAGTTGGTCTGATTAATTGTCTTGTGGTTCAAGTTGCACCCTCTTTTGCCAAACAATAAGTTCTATAAAATAGCTCTGGAGGCCAACAGTAAAAATAGTTCAGAAATAATTAATTGAAAGTTCTGGAGTTGTATGTGTTCAAAATATCAGTGTAAGTGTTGAAACTGCCTCTGAGCATGGACAGAGTCTCTTTTCCAGGAAAAGACCTTGCCTTCAGGGACTTTCTAATCCTGATTCACGCATAACCATGGTTTCTCCCACAGAAAAGGAGGGGGGGGGAAGCTATCAAGGCTATTTTGCTTGGTATCTGTTGCTCTGCCCCAGATTCTCAATTAAATAGCCTTTATGTTCAAAGTATACGTTCTCTGTTTGTGGTGTAGTCTTTTTGCTTGAGTGCAAATTGTTGTATTGGAATGTTCAACTTCATAATATTTCAAAGACAACCTTTTAGGCAAGTCCAAGCCAAAAGAGAATTGCATTTAACTAGTATCACTGCATGTCCTCTTCCTGCAACTCATTAATCTGTATGGCTATCTCTGTTTCAAATGTAAATGTTATTGTCTCTCTCTCTCTCTCTACACCCCGCAGGGAAAGAGTGCAAAAGCCATTAAATTTCCATTATTCCAGCAGGTCAAATAAGAGCCTGATCCAAGGTACAAAGTGTTAAAAAATGCCTGCCTTATAAAACAGAACAGTCTAGATCTGATTGCGCAAGATACCTTGATGTATCGAGGAGATTAGAAAAGGAATGTGTCCTCAGTGCAGATGGTAGCAAGCAAATTTGCTTAACAATGTCCATAGCAATCTCCTAATCCTTTTGTTTCAGCAGCAAAAAGGAACAACAACAAAAAGGAAAGAGTTAAACCTTATTTCTTTGCAGACTAAGCATGGATTTTTAATAAAACATTGCTTTTCAGAATATAAAGTTAACTGATTTATCTTGCTTAAATTACATTCATATCCACATATGTGTATCCTAGTATTATGTTGTATGTGTGTTGTGTGTCTTGCATTCTTATTTACAGAGCCAATATGATCCAAAGTACAGAGGTTACAATAAGAGTACCATAAAAATCTTATTTCCAGGACTGTGCTAAAAGATGTTAACTATCAAAACCAAGCAACTGTGTGCCAATAAAACAACAGGAAAAAGAAGACGTGGCTGCCTGCATCATATCAGATGGATCAAAAGTGCCATGAATTACATGTTGTTTTTATGTTGTCAGTCCTGTGTTTTCTTGCAGATATTAGATGTCAAAAAGTCAAAACAAGCCTTGCAAAGGAAGTCAAACAGTATACAACAGTCTTGCAAACAGTCCACATATGAGATTGCCTGTGTCTACGAAGAAAATGAGCCAAAAAGCAACAACTAGAAGGCATGACGTAAAGTGGGTCTTCCACATCCCTACTTTGCAGGGGTGTCGTACAGCCTTCTCCTAGCAAACTTAGGCTCCAAAGCTGCAAAATGTCAATTGAGCCTCCGATATTGACTGCCAACCATCTAATGTTGAAAGGCACGACAAAATAGTGAGTTTTTCACTGCCAACAAGGTGTCGCAAAGCCTTTCCAGCTTCAAGGCCATCCAGGTGAAACACTGAGCCAGGCTGGCAAGCATGTAGCCGGTGCATGCTTCCATGCAACAAGAAGCAGCGGTGAGCCGTGTGTGACATGCAATGTGGCCTGTGTGCTTGTGTTCCTGTACTTCTGTACACCTGGCTTTAACTCTGGCCCACATCAGGCACCTTTTTGCAACCAGCATTCCTGATCCTGATCCGTGTTATAAACAATGGAACTTCAATCAAAGTATGAGTCTTGGTGTTAGACTCTAAGCTCAACAGCACAAGAACTCTGTTGTGGCTGTCCAGTGTTGTGAATTCCTAAAGACTCTTGTTTTCCACAGGTGTGTGGCAAAGCATTCAAAAGGTTAATTTGCAAGGACTAGTAAAGTATAACTTCTATTTGCAGTTGCAGATAAAACAATATTACATCAACCATGGAGTGGACTCTGCTGTTGAATACTCTTCCTGTGTGCATAGTCTTTTAACAGTGCAAAGACTTAAAATAAGGATTGTGTTTTGTTTGTATTGTATCTCTGTAAATTCGTGTCCCTTAGTTTTTGTATGTTAAATGTTTATGTTGTCTTGTGTGTGTGTTGGATAAGGTAAAAAGGACCCCCAGCCTCAGAAATGCCCTACTGACTGTAAAAAAAAAAAAAAAAAAAAAAGCAAATTTAAAAAAGGTCCCAAAACTAGACAGTTGTGCATTATTGGACACTACCCATTTACCTTCATATATAAATGGGGTGTCCAAAAGGGGGGAATATGGTGGACAAAACCAGCTGTCAGAATTTATTAGAATTATTATTAGAATTATTGAAATTAATTGATACCTTTGAAATCATTCTGTGGGCTGCCTATAGTAAAGGACACGCTTGGCAAAGGCTGCAGACACACATTCCCTGACAGATGCTTCCAATCAACATTCACAGGCTCCCCGGAGAGGAGATGATAACATCACAATGCCCCTTCTCCTTTCCCAGGGGTTTGATGGTTATCAGTGATTAGCCACTTGAGGCTTGTAAAGCCAGCCAAAGCTAAGACAGGAAACTCTTTGTCTTCACCTGATCCTGTGGCAATAATAAAGAAGCCCAAAAATTATAAAATTAAAATAAAATTTTAATTCTTCTTCCTGTGGGAAAGGAAACTCAGATAGATCAACCAATGTCAGAATACACGTGCTTGATTGCTTCATTGTACTGATGTGTAATGTCATGTCTTGCCACACATTTTTCCATCTCAGCTCAGGAAGCCACTGAAGATAAAATCTTTAATTGTATAAATCCTCTTGTTATGAACAGAATCATCTTATTATGTAGAGAAACAGTTGTGCTATAAAAGGTCTAGTCAATTTGGACAAAACACTCAGTCTTTTCGTAAGATAGAAAAACTCTGTCTGGCTGAGTCCAGAGCTCTGAATAAAGAAATCTCTTGCTTGCATCATCGTCTCCTGGGTCTTTCCTGCTGATACCTACTTCATTCCTATTACAGTACTATGGAACAATATATAATGTATGTATTTTTCTCCAAGTTTATTTCACAATATAAAACAGATCTCAGATGGCAGGGTTGGGAAAGATCTCTGTGTGTGGCCTTGGAGTGTTTCTTCAGGTTATGCTCACTTAAAAAGCCAAGTGCCTGCACTGAAAAATTTCAATTCAAAGGAAAAAAAAAAGATTTGAAAGTAGAAAGGATCAAAACAAGAACATGCCAATTAAACAATTCAGCCTTTATCTTCTTCCAGGGTGACCTGAACCTGAAAAGGAGGACAAGGTCTTGGATTCCTCTCAGTCTGGCCTTTCCGGCGGAAAATGGCACATTTGCTTATCCACGAGTAAAGCCACATTATTGGGCACAATGCATTTTTTAATTTTTAGTTTTTGGCCATAACGTTTGATAGGAAGAAGATATCTCAAAAATGATTTTTGCATTGGATTATGCTCTTCAATATGAATCCAATAACATATGACATGATGGGATACTGCACACCATTGCAAAGTTCCAAAATGCAGCCAAAATGGAGGACAATGAAGCCCTTTTGGAGGACATCCAGACAGGAGACTAAAAAAGAGGACAAATCTGGAAAAATCCGTTCATATGTTCACTGTGTCTTCTTCCCACTTCCCAGTGACACATTGTTCTGGCCAAGGAGGCCCTTTGCTCAGCATGAAGTCAGCTTTTTCCTATGGCTGCCATTCCAAATTGCAGATTGTCAAACAATCTGAGACTTGTATTCTGGATGCAAAATACTATATAAATATAATGTATTATTGAGAAAACTGTGTATATATTTGCCTCAGAATTCTGAATATCCAGCTTCCTCCAAAACAAAGGATCCCATCATAAGCTGATTTCAGTCTATTTCAGATTCATCAAGTGATAAAGAAGACATGTTGATTTCTTTCTTGAGCAGCAATTTCCACTGACAAGCATTTTCTAATTGACAGAACATTTTGAAAAGGCAGATTAAAAGGAAGCACGGGGTACCGAAATCGTGCAATTTCCCAGCCACAGCATGACAGAACATTAAATAAGAAGTAAGATGGGAAGGAAAAGTTTTTAGTCATAGAGTAAAATTTAAATGTGTTGCTACAGTATATGCAAACATGCATATAACAATTTAATTCATTGAGGAGTAGGCCCCTATAAATTCAGTCTGATTGGACAAGCATAGGACTCGACTGTGATGCTCCAATCTTATACGATCTCATGAACTGCCACTGTCTCCATTCAGCAGCATACATTTTCCTGACAATAAGGACAGCTCAACAGTGGAACAGATTGCCAAGGGAGATAGTGGACTTTCCCTCATTGGGAATCTTCATACAGAGCCTTGACAAGCACCTGTTGGAGATGCTCTAGGAGGATTTCCTACTACAACCAGGAGATTTACCCAGATCACCTATTAGGTCCCCTCCAACTCAATGATTCTATGAAAAGCTGCTCCACTATTGTGTATTTTTGGGATGCCAGCACAAATGGCTTGAGGCCCCTGTCTGCAGGAGGAATAGCTGGAACCTGGATGGTTCAGGGGAGGATCCAAAGCAGAGTGACCATATGTCCACTTTTTCAAGATGTGGCCTCTTTTTTAGCCTTGTATTCAGGAAAAAATCTTCAATGTCCTCCTTTTTCTTTAGAGCAGGCAGCACGTAATATTATTGTAGTTAATCAATTAAGGTTGCAAACCTGGTAAGTTTGGGAGTAAGACTCATTGAACACAATGGGGCTGACTTTTGAGAAGATATGCTCAGGATTGTGCTCTACAAGTGATAAATTATATATAATAGTTTTAAATTTAATATAGTGTTAAAATTAACTACATGATAGCCATATATATGAGTGTTTTTAGCTTTAATTTTGTCATTTCCTATAATTTGCTTGGATTTCCTTCATTTTTGGGGGGGTCTTGTCCTCTTTTTTTGTTATGATATATGGCCATCTATGCAAATTTGAAATGCAACATTTATTGTGCTGAATTGGCATTTAAATGCTTAATGAGAACTATTATTTCAACATGCGGAATACAATCGCTTTAGATCTCTTTTTAAAATGTTGACAGAGAATCAGAGAGGCGATATTCATAAGCTGTCAGCTGTCAAAATACTGTCTCATTTAAAAAAAAAACTACAGCATGTTATTAAGTATTCCCAGAAACCAGATATTATATGCTAGAGACAACTACATGTCAACTGTCATATATAGACAACTGTCATATATGGCCAACAGTAAGTACAACATTTCCACTAATATATTCTCAAAAATAGATAGCACAATCCTAATGAAGTCTTCCGCCAGCACACCACTGGACTAGTGTCCTGTACAGCATGATAAAAACTGTGGGCTTCATCACTTGGAAGGCTTGTACCATCTCACCAGTGCTGAGCATCCATTCAGCAATGGAGATAAGCACCGAGCAATGTATGGGTTGGGGGAGGGTGGTGGGAAGGTAGATGAAATGCTATTCAAACCCAGGGTGTGAGATCAATGGAGCAGGTCTCCTGCCATATCTTGCCCCACTCCGGGGCCTAAACATCCTACATGGGGTTGCTTGGATTTGGCCAATGAATTAGCTGGCACAGATACAAGTAGCAGTATTGGCCAGGCTATAGAATTGGTATAAGGGGAAAATATTCCCTTACCCTAAGCCACTGGCATAGCTAGGGGGTACAGTGGGTGCAGTTGCGCCGGCCTACAACCTTTAGGTGGTTACAAGCTGAGCTTGATAGAAGTGACTAAAATTGTGAAAAACATATGTATGAATAGTCATACCATCATGTTACATATCGTTGGAACTGTAATTTTATGCAAAATACATTGAAACAAATGGCATTGGAATATTTATATTCTATCAAACATTATGGCCAATTAACCAGAAAATGGAAACACAAAAGCCTAAGGAACAAAAGCGGATTTTCTCAACTCAAACTTTTCCATATTACTGATGGCTCTGAGAGCCAATGAGATGCAATTCTGGTACTGTATGGAACTAATCAGGTGTTAATATAAATCAGCTCTCAGTACAACTATCATATACAGTACATATATCAAATTAGTGACCCCATGCCAACTGGGTATCTAGGCATTTCTAAGTGGTGCAATGAAAGAATAACCATTCCTCTTTGCCCCAGCACAGTTTCCCTAACCAATAAGGGACACAATTAAATATTTAATTAAATTTGATTTTGTTATTGTGGTGCGGAGGGGCAACAAAAACTTTTTTTGATTCTGGATAGCAAACAGGCTACAATCCAGAGTAACCACGGGAGCACGTAAGAGACATTACGTGCACCCGTAGTTACTCCACCACCTAGTGAAAACCTATGGAAAATTCATATTGCAATCTAGAGTAACTTGTTCTTACTCCGGAGCAAGGATTCCCTGTAGTTACTCTGGATTGTGCCCTTAGTTATGCCACTAGAAGAAAAAATGGTTGGTGAACTGCTGAGGAGGAGGAGGAGGAGGAGGAGGAGGAGGCAGGTTTTTTCCCCATTTTCTTTTTAAAAATACCTGGAGATGATGTCGCTTCCAATTTTGACATCACGTCTGAGGGCTACATTTTGAGCTTTGCACCAGGCTACATGATCATTAGCTACAGCACTGCCCTAAGGAGACATCCAGCAAGTGCCAAGTAGAGTGATGCGACAAATTGTGCAGCCTGGCTGCACCAGCACTAATTAGGATTGGGCTATGATTCATTCACATCTCCCATGTTGCTGGGTTTCTGTGTGAAAGGGGCCTAGTATCAATGAGGTGTATATCAGCAGTGGGCTAACAGCTTAAATGGGAGGCTACAGTGGGAAAAATAATCTTTATGGGAGAATCAAGACTTTAAAATCCAGTTTAATATTGTAAATGGTGCAATACGTGACAGAGAAGCTAAATAAAAACTTGAAGGGCTGTCAACCATCTCTTCAGCTGTCAAAGTACACCCCTACTGCCAGAAAAAAAGAAAAGAACAACCATGACGTTCATGTAGAAGTCACTAGTAATCATTATGTAGCTGTCACAAAGGCAAGCTAGATAATTAAAACCCAGATCTCAAATGTAAATATATTAATCATACACCTTTAAAATATTACACGAAGTTGATTTATCCCACTGATGACCTTTCAAATGGTGGTGTTCTATGAAAGCTAATGAGCCAGGCTGGGTACCTCATTTTAGATTGTTTTCAAATTTCATGAAGTGAGATAATGCAAATGAAGAGCGGGCTGTATGAGCCTTCCCTACCCCTGATAAGGTGTTAACAAACCTTGGCAAATTCTGATAAGGACTATCGTAAGGAACATTTTGTCCGCTTTTCACAGTGTTGCTAAATTAAAGATTGTAAAGTGCTTTATATTGGATCACTTGAATGAATTGTGGTTATATTACACAAAGCAACACAATGACAAATTCTCATTTCTCTCTGCTACCTTCCTCTCATCTGCTTTTCTTATATGAAAAAATCAAAATGCTACACAGAATATCTCACAGTGTGTTTTTTTTTTCCTAAACTGTAAACATGCATATGAAACATAGAGCAATTGCTAATTTTACCAATACTTTTTTCATTCAAAATGTTGATGGATCATATTTTAATGACATGTATCTGAGAGAAATTATGAACTATGCAGAAAACTTCATTATCTGGCGAGCAGGGATAATCTATCTAGCTACAGTATTCATATACCGCTTTTCAACTAAAAAGTTCACAAAGTGGTTTACGAATAAAATATCACACATCATATGCATGGGTTTATGCCAGCTTAAATTGAGTTTAGGGTTGCAGACTTAGGGCACAATCCAGAATAACTACGGGGAGTCCTTGCTCCGGTGTAAGAACAATTTACTCTGGATTGAAATATGAATTTCCCATAGGTTTTCACTAGGTGGTGCAGTAACTACGGATGCACATAATGTCGCTTATGTGCTCCCGTAGTTACTCTGGATTGTAGGGTTACTCCCAGAAAAGTTTGATCGGCAGCCATTCAAAGATGGCAGCACCCAGTTTTTTTGTGATCTTGCTGCAAGGAAGTTGCAAACTTCTAAGAGGGTTCCGACCCCCACTTTGACCACTTAAAGGAGTGTTTGCTGATAGGGTTGGTCCCTTCTTCCTTTCTGAAGGGATTCAGCATGAACTCAATCACAAATTCTCCAAATTCCTTTTATCTGTTCTACAATGGCAGTAGTACCATTTACCCATATGTTAAATTTAATTAAAAAGTATGATTTTCATAAATATTCAGGCAGATATAATGTTTAAATAGTGGCATTCAAGGGCAACCTTGTTTTCTAAGGCAGCAATTGGAATCACCCCAATCAAAACAAAATCTGTAAAATGAATCACTGAAAATCAGATGGAGTATGAATAAGTGTAACCTTAGATATCCCATCTTAATCAGAAAAAATAGCTGATGCAACACTTAAATTATTTTTAGGTGAATAAATTTGCCTTTCCATGCCAAGTTCATACAGGGATAAAAAAGAGTCCATTACTTCTTTTGCAGAGCTAGAAAACTGCACTTCATTATGGTGTATTTTACTCAGCATGAATGCTCAATTGGTTCCACCCTCCCCTCCCCCCATATATACTTTTGCTCTATTTGGTTTGACAGCTTTGCCTTAAATGTGCCAAATACGGATATTTGTGACGAGGTGTGTATCAGGCATGTTTGCGAACATGTGCATTTTTTAATTTGTTCAGTAGACAGTGCAAGTCTCCCAGGTCAGTGCTTGGTCGGCTCCTTTCTGATACTTATTTATACTTGAATCTGCCTTAGCAGATAATGTGATGGCTGCAGAATGAGACAGAAAAATGTGAGCAGAATTCTAAGTAGGCAGTGCCGGTTGCTAAACCTTCCTAAACAATATGGATTAGGAAACACTCCATGAGCAACATCCTTCGAACACTCAGAATTTGCCTTTCACTGGATAATCCATCCCCAAGCTAAAAAAAGGTCACACGGAGGCAGGCGACACAAATTATACAACCATCTTCCAGACTGTCTAGTTGTTTCATCAGCCAAATTGCACTGGACTGGGGACATAAAACTCCATTCAGCATCAGTTTGTTGTGACAGTTTGTTCAAGACAGCATGACTCAGGTTCCTTGTTTCATCCTCGCTGCAAATTAGGGCAGCATTGGACAAGGGGAGGAAGATTATGCCATATCAGGGGAATTGGTTTCCAGATCAACAAAGAGAAGAAAAATGCATGGCAGATAAGCTGCAACTCCAATTTCCACTGTAGTGGTTTCTTTTCTACACTAGACATTATATTAGACATTGTTTTAAGCAGAAAAGATATTCCAAGGGTAGGTGTCATTTACATGAATAAAATCAGAGAATATGAAGGAATGTATTCTCCATAAAGCCTCATTCAGAGTATAGCATGGTTCAAAGCACAATTTTAGGGGGGAAAATGCTGTATTATTTGTGCAGGCCATACATATTTCAAACTATGAGAAGTAAATATTGAGGCAAGGTTTTCATGGCAAAACATGACATGACTTTAGTCATGACTCAGAATATCCAAAGTACAAAACAGAGGATTAGATAGGCTAGTGGACTAAAGAACAGAGGAGTTTTTGGTACAGAAATCAAATTGCTTATTTCCAAGAAAAATGTATGCTATTTTTCCTTTTCAAATGTCTTATTCACTTGTATGCTAGGGAACTTTACACAAGACAAAACCTAGGCTCCAATCCTAATCTCCACTTAGGCCGGCTTAAGCTTTGGCATAAGTCCTGTGCTGACCTGGAGATATCACTAAAATGCTGTAGGATACTTTTGGACCATTCCTGGAAGGAGGAAGGTTAGACCAGTGCACAGACATCTACTTGCCTCCCTACATCACCATGTGAATGGGAAGACCAATGAGTTATGCCGGGCTAGGTTAAGATTGTACCCTAAATGTCTTTATCTGCCTTGCCATATTATTAAAAGAGATCTAAACAAGGAAACACTGTCTGTTCTGATGCTACCCACCCACTCCTTCTCTATCCCATCTCTAAATCTCTGTCCATCTGCAAATTCCTATGAAATTTGTGTTCTTCCTAAGCTGTAAAGAACCAACAGAAAAAGACACTGTAAGTAATAATATCTTGTATCTGAATGAAGGAGGCCAATGAAGAAAAATAAAATGAATCTTGCCAGAAAATAAATGCCAAGGAGGATTGTAAAGTGATGGATATAGCAAGAAAAATGTAGTCAGTTTTCCAGATCAGTTCACAGTCAACGTTGGCAACTGCAACTGTTCAGTCTATAGATATATAGACTGTTACTGTTCAGTCTATAGATATCTCTAGCTCTATTTGTAACAGTCTATAGATATTTGTAGAGCATAATGTGTTTGAGGTACATATTATGGCTCCTCTTTCTGAGAAGCTCCTCTTTCCCTCATCTAATGGGTAAGGAAACTAGATAGACTATGGGTGCAATCCTAACCTAGGCTAGCACAACTCATTGATCCTCCTGTTCCTGTGGGGACATAGGGAGGCTAGTGCATGGCTGTGTACTGGCCTAAAGCTCCCCAAGGAGTGGCACATAAGTGTCTTATGGCACTTTGTGACACCCCCTAGGTCAGCACAGGACTTATGCTGGGCCTTAGGACAGCCTAATTGGAGTTTAGGATTGAGGATTGATTTATTTCCAGTTCTCACATACAGATCACACAGCAAACATTCTCCAGTAGTTCCAAATTACCTAGAATTGTTATGGCTGTCTGTGGATAATTGGGGTAATTCAGAGTTTCAAAAAAATGATGAGTTTCAGTTGTACATGACTGCGGTATATGCATTACAATTTGGATACTTCTGAAATCCATATATGTTCACTTCTCCTGTAAAGAGGTTGAGATACTGCCTTATGTTACATCAGCGTTTCTCAAAGTGGGGGTTGGGAACCCTTTGGGGTTTGCCTGGAGCTTTCCTGGGGGTTGCCTAAAGACCCCTGGTGCAGGAGGCCAGGTAGGAAGACCTGGCAGAAACGCTGGAGCTGCTGTGGCTGGAAGCAGCTCAGAAGGCGCCTCTGAGCTGCTGTGAGACCAATGTGGAGATGCATTCACCACAGATGGCAGCCTCCCCCCCCCCCCCAGATCTTCAGTGCAAGCGTGCTGAGGTGTAAGCGTGGGTAAGAGCTCTGGCGGGTAAGCCCCCTCAACAGTGTTGTTGTTCATGATAAGTGAATGGGACTTACTCCCAGGAAAGTGCTAGGATTGCAGCCTTAGAGCCCAGTTCTGTGCATGTGTACTCAGAAGTCATTCCCACTGAGTTCAGTGAGGTTTACTCCCAAGAAAGTGTGCATAGCACTGCAGCAGTAGCAATGAAAATAATTTTATGGTTGGGGGTCCCCACAACATGAGGAACTTTTAAAGGGGTCATGGCATTAAGAAGATTGAGAACCACTATCTTACATGTTCCCATGAGTTAGTCACCACAATCCTCCTTCCTGGTCTCTTTCTCTTTATGTGAATCACATCCCATGTCTTTTACTCAGCAGTAAGTCCTTTGCTATATGTAGCTTACCCACAAGTAAATTTCCATTGGATTGCAACCACATTTTCTGTTCCTAATATTAATCTATCTGTAGTAGGAAGACAGAAACATATTTTATGTACAAAATATTTTATGTACCAAAAAAATTCAACACGATGGGATGGGGAATGTGTCCTTAAACACAGTCTACCTAGACACAAGGCTGTGTAGGTAGTCCAGCATAGGACTTGTGGTGACCTAACCAGAAATTAGGATTGCAGCCTAAATGTGGAAGAAGAATTGACTATTTGTATTTGATATTATGCATGAGTTTAGCAAGCTCCTGCATCTGGAAGAAAGAAAAATAAAATTAATTTCCTTAGCTAATCTACATTATATCAGCATGAATGTTTAGTAAGGAGTTGCTAGGATACTCTTAAGTGAAGGATCCTGTGGAGTAAATGCATGATTTATGCAGCAAAAGGAGAACACGTTTCCCTCAAGAGACCAGCAACCATCCACCAGCCCTGAGTGATGAATTCCCTAGAGGCAAAAAAAGCAGAAGGGATTGTGGAGAGTGAAAAAGAGTGCAACAAATAAGGCTGGAGAGAAACGGGTAAAAAAGCACACAAAAAACACTTTAACAGAATACATATAAGACGTGTAATAAAAAAACAACATAAAGACCTATGAGGAAACACAGCACTGAATGTTTAGCCTGAGCTGCATTCATATTTAACGATTCTAGTAATAATTTGAATTAATAGTAGCTTTTCCAAAATGACTCGTGAATGCTCAATCAGTTCTCCTTCCAACAAATTGGTGACACGAGTCAATTTTAATACCCCCTCCCATTGTGGAGGCAGAAGTTGAAAGCTCAGTGGAGGTAATATCTGAGCTCCTGGTGGAGGTGATGTCTTCATGCCTCATTAAGGACTTCATGCCTCATTGCTCAGTCCTTTAACCACTGCAATATTCTATAACTTGGGGCACAATCCAGAAGTGCACTTGGGCTACCCTATCTATCACCGAGCTGACCCAACTGCAAGGTGGGCCACGCTAGTTATTCTGGAAAAGGCTTGGAGCAGCCTAAGGTAACATAGGCTGCCTCAAGACAGACGGAGCTGGGCTGCCCTAGATGGGGCAGCTTAGGCAGATCAAGAGAGGCATGTTGAGGGCATGTTTAGAATTTCCTAGGGCAGAGCAGTTACAAAAACTCTGAGTTCTTGGTCAGCCTAGCTGCAACCTCTGCCTCTCAACTTCAGGATATGACACAACTATGGCAGCCCACTAACCTGGGGATACAGCAGGCCACTCCAACAAGCCCCTTGCATCTACTCTCCACTAGAAGTATTACTATACTGGAGTCTCAAGCTGAAGATATTACTGATTATCAGAAACTTCTGAGCTTCCTTATAACGCAGGCACCATAGCCGTTCCTTGTTCAGTGTGATCTGAGGGGGTCTCCTCGGGAGCAAGCCCTCCCCAGGTGTCACTGACTTGGTGCCTACTGAGCATGCTCTGGAGCATCTAAGGCAGCCCAGGCTTCCTGACACTCTGGATTCAGCACAACTTTCTGCTCTGGATTCAGAATAGTTGGGGCAGCCCAGCTAGGGCACTCCTCACTGCCCTAATTCTGGATTTTTCCTTTAGGTTTGCTTTCATAAACACCTTTTAGGGAGGAT